>JAECXS010000096.1:10000000-20000000 GCA_018153105.1 Drosophila rufa
CGATATTGAAGGAGCTATAAAGTAGTTAAGTGCCCCAAAGGCTGCTCTCTCTCGCACCGAATATAATTTGTTATGGTAGCCAAAACGCTCCAAATGGCAGTTGCGTGATGCCACCAACAAATAAAAGGCAACAACAATAATATTCCCATTCCCAATCCCCAGTTGAAAATCCCAGAAGAATCCCAGCTTACCAAAATGCCGTCCATCAGCAGCGGTGGCGGCTTCAGCGGCGGCGGCAGTCGGATCATCAGTTAAATGAAATGATTGAAGCCGAATTGAAGTCTTTAGTCAACGCAACACGCAAACCAACAATTGGCCAGGAGCCCCGCCTCGTCCTCCTCCGAGTATTTGGACGGTGACTCCTCCGCGGCGGAGTCCGTCTCTGGTAGATGGACTCCAGTCGGTGGCCGTCGGACGGTGGACGGACTCTGATAAGCTGTCAATAGTTTTGGTTCTCGGCTATGCTTCATTAATCACAACATGATGCTAAAATATTTCCAAGGAAGCAAAAAGACGCGCGGAGTTCACTTTGATATTTAAGGCAGAGGAGTATTTAAGGCAGCTGAGAAATGAAGTTAAATCTTTTGAAATAAAATCAATAATATAGGGGAATTATATGTTAAAGAAATATGGTTTTAGTTTCAAGATTCTATAAACGCAAGTTAATTTTAATATATACAGCAGACAATATATTAAACTATTTATAGTATCCGTATGAAATATATGAAATAGGTAATTGTTTAATTCCTCGAGTAAAATGTGTATTCAATATATGAAGTTCCTTTAACGCCAGGAAAGAATAGTTTAATATTTATATGGAGTTTAATATATTTATATTTTATGGAAACAGTTTTACAACTGATATACAAATATCATATAAAATATCAAAATGCTAATGTGATTTATTTTTGACAAATTTATTTTTAATCTAAATCTTTCCTGTGAATGAAAATGAAATGCATTCAAAATTTAATATAAATTGTTTTGTTCCTTTTAATTTCTTATAAATTGAACTTTTCAATAAATTATTAAACCGGAAGATCGCAGAAAAACAGTATATAATATGGATCTTAAATCAACACTTATTAAAACATTAATTTGTTAAAGAAATTATTTTGAATATTTTTTTTTAATGTAACCTGTTATAAAGACTATATTATTGGTCTCGTAACAACATATAAACATATGTTTTTAACCAATTTGTTTGTATTACTCATTAAACCTCTTAAATTTTCTATAGAGGTTTTGAAAAAGAAAACGCAATAAATCAATTTACAAATTTATTAAATTAAATCATAAATAATATCAAACCCTTTTTAAAGTAGTATTAAAACTTTTCAGACACCACAAGGTATCCTTTTAGTTCAGCAAATATTCCGAAGCAGCTCTTTTGTGAGAGTTACTTTTTCTGCTCAAAAATTGCGCATACGCCGCGTTGACCTCGCCTTGCGCTGCCATGCCGCCGCCGCCGCTGCCAAGTCAGCTCATAATAATGCAATATCACTAATTTATGAAGCTCTCTTCTGGCCAACAACTGCAGCTCCTCCAGCTCCCTTGCTGTGTGGGTCCAACCCAATAAAAAAAAAGAAAAGCTCATCATCGGCAGCAGCAGCAGCTCCGGCAGCTGGATTGGGTTTGGATTTGGGCTTGGATGTTTGGGGATCCGCTCCAAACTCCTTGCAGCTCTCATCTCATGTGCGGCTGCTCTTGGAATGTGCAACGTCATTATTTTTATGATTGTTCAGGTATTCAAAAATGCTCTCCGGTTGGTTGGTTGGCTGGTTGCCTGGATCCGATCCGATTCGAACCAAACTGAACCGATCGCCGTTGTTCATGTACAATATTTTCTTTAGTCAATCGAAGTTGTCGATGTGACTTTTATGTGCCACTCAAGTGTTTCTTTTCCTCGTGTGTTGCCTTCTTAGCCTGCTTGCTGTGTTGTTGTCTATCAGCGGTGCGGGTGTTAAAGACCACTGAAGACAATTGTTATTTTTAATATCATTGTTGGAGAGCGCGGAGTTATTCACTGTAAAATCTCCACAACTCCACAAGCGATCCGAGCCCGAGCCCAGCACTCAGTCAAAGTTCGGACTCTGTTATTGTAAGCCATGTCTAGTGATATGATTTCGCATTGTGTATTGTGTAGTATCTCTTTCGGTTCGACTTTGCGTTTCGATTGTCGATTGTCGGGGCTTTTCAGAGAAGAAGGCCGATGCCGATGCCGATTTCGATGCCGCCGCCGCCTCCAACGATGTCATGTTTAAATGTTGTGGCGACTCGAGATTGAGTTTTAGACACTTTTTTTTTTTCCAAGAAAGGAAGCTTTTTGGCGGCGGCTAATATGTGGGGATGAAATGTACAAGAAGTAATTAGAGAGGCTTTAAGCAAATATAAATACGTAGGCTGCTACATATATTTCTGGCCTAATAATGAAAATACGAATATTTATTAAGGAAAATAGTTTTATTGTTTTTCAAAATATTCTCCATCAAGATTTACACACTTTTGCATGCGCTCAAACCAATTTTCGAAGCACTTTTTCCACTCTGATTGACACACCTCAAAAACATGGTTTTTGAATGCTTCAACAGCATCTTCTGGCGACGAAAATCGTTGACCACGCATTTTCTTCTTGATGTGAGGGAATAAAAAGAAGTCATTTGGTGCCAAGTCAGGACTGTACGGCGGATGACCCATCAATTCGACGTTTTGGCCAGTCAAAAAGGCGCTGGTTTGAGCCGATGTGTGAGAGCTCGCATTGTCATGGTGCACAATGATTCGTCTTCCCTTGTTCGTTTTTCGAATTTCACCGAAGACTTCAGGCAAACAAATGGTGGTGTACCAATCAGAATTGACCGTCCTACGTTGCTCAAGAGGAACAGTAGCCACATGACCAGTTTTTGCGAAGAAACAGGCGACCATTTGCTTCGAAGTGCTTCTTCCACGAACAACTTTCGTTGGATTTGGCTCGTCTTGGAAGACCCACACGGTCGATTGCTGTTTTGTTTCGGGCTCATACGCATAGATCCATGATTCGTCACCTGTGACGATCTTATAAACGTCTTTTGAAGCACCGCGATCGTATTTTTTCAGCATTTCTTTACACCAATCCACACGAGCCTTCTTTTGAGCGATTGTCAAATTGTGCGGGATCCAACGAGAACAAACCTTTTTTACAGCCAGGTGCTCATGCAATATCGAATGTATGCTGGTGGAAGAAATGCCTAGGGATGCCTCTATCTCACGGTATGTCACATGACGGTCTTGCATTATTAGTTCACGTACGCCATCGATGTTTTCTGGCACAACGGCTGTTTTTGGACGACCTTCGCGGAATTCGTCTTTGAGGGAGCGTCGGCCACGATTGAATTCGTTGTACCAGTTTTTCACAGTGCTATAGGATGGTGCTTCATAGTCATACAAAGATTTAAGTTCATCGCTGCACTCTTGTCGTGATAATCCACGCCGAAAGTTGTGAAAAATGATCGCACGAAAATGTTCACGAGTTAATTCCATTTTTTTGCGAAATTGATTTTTTTAAGTAACTGTAAACAACACAAATGATAGTCGTACGTCAAACCGTTCTGAGTACGTTTATGCTTAAAAATGTCGAACTTTTCAATGGAAATGTCAGATTCCACCTAACAACACTTAGTGTTGCCTAGGCCAGAAATATATATAGCAGCCCACGTAACAGAATAATATGCTTAATATCTAAGATGAATAACTAAAGTATTATACATTTGTATATTAAAAGAATATTGGCAGGAAGGAATTGGAGACGAACATGGCTATTGTTTAATATTTAAAATTCAAATTAATAGCATGACTTCTTTTTAGCAGATTTTTATTAAATATTTTATTTAAGGTAAATAAATAATTTAGGTACTAAAATAAAAAAATCTAGTTTTGTAAAATTACGTGAAACAAGAAAATAAAAAACATTTTAATCATTTGAAGGGAAAATATATAAAAAGGGTTCAAGATTAATACAAATTAAAGAAGATTCAAGCATTTATCATTTAAAATAATCACCAAATTGCCTTGGGTATTTCTTTAGCATATTTATAGTTGATTAATCAGATAATAAAAATAATCACAAATATGCTGAGCCTGCAAAAAATGTAGAACATTTTTTTTTGGAAAATAAACTACTTTTCAATTCATTTTTCAATCAATAATCCTAAACCACATTTTGACACACAAAATGCAAATCATTAAGAATTCCCAAATAATTATGCATTCACTGATTTAAAATAATTCCAAATAATGATGCTTATAACTTAACCATAATTTATTAAAGTTTAAGAAAAGAATTGGTTAAGAATTATGTTTAATTTTTCATTTTAAACCTATATAATATAATGCAAAACATTATGCATAAGTATATTTATGACCAACTCTCAAAAAAATTTGAATCTATTAAATTTAGCTTTAAATAAATACAAAATAAAATATAAGTAATACCTAAAACACATTTAATATTAAAAAAACCTGCAAATTAAAAACTTCTATTGATTTCTAGTTGGTTACCACCTGCTAGCAATGGCTATAAACGTAATGCTCCATCAAATCAATTTAAAGTCTAGACCCATTGACCAAATCGTCACCTCGTTTTCATTGTCGTTGGCAAACCTCTTCCTCGTCGATCAGAACTGATCTCTCTCAGAGCCATGATAGACTCATTGTCTGGCCGAAAATAAACAAGGGCTTTTATGATTTCCCCCTCTAGATTCTCGATTCTCGATCCGAGCACGAGCTTATCAGTTGTCGAGACAAAACACGAGATCTGCTATGCTAATATCCGAGGCATTCATTCAATTCTGTTGAATTTATTTCATGCGAGTAGAGTCAGACCACCCAGCGAATTGGTAAAAAGCAATTTGCATTTGCATCACCAAACATAACAGATCATGATTCCAATTCCAAGCCGAAATCCAGTTTCGAGACGAATCCGAATCCATTGTCGCAGTCGAATGTCTAATTAATTGTCTGTTGATTTAGTTGGCCATTAAAACGCGATGCTAAAACGCCTCCGACTTTAGAGGCGACTGGTTGTGTCTCTGTTGTTTGTTTTAACGAGTCCGAGACTGAGTGTGTGCGAGTGTGTGCGAGTTTATACGCATTAAATCGCTAAAGTTCAGTTCAGCAATCAAAAAAAGGCAGAAAAACGAGAAGAAAAAGATATAGACATTCCCCTGGACTTTGGAAACTGATAAACTGAAGTCATTGCAGGCGCAACAACATCACCATCAACAACGGCAATGAAACTGCCCACACAGAGAGCAGAAAGCAGCCAGCCGGCCAGCAGACCACAAAGTGGTGATCATCATCCGACGATGGTTGATGCTGGATGCTGGTACCTGGTTATAGTGGCATCCCTCCTTATCCCCGCCTTATCCCCCTAACCATCCATCCGCTGCCACAATTATCAAGTGTGAAAACCAGCGAATAACAAATTAAGCGAGTGATACGAGTGTCCGCAGTCTCCCCAAAAGAACGAGAATCGAACTCGGCTCGAACTTGACACTGACCGTCGTGTATTGA
Source organism: Drosophila rufa (assembly GCA_018153105.1). NCBI lineage: Eukaryota > Metazoa > Arthropoda > Insecta > Diptera > Drosophilidae > Drosophila > Drosophila rufa. The sequence continues at coordinate 10,005,548 of JAECXS010000096.1, forward strand.
ATGTATATGGACAAGATTGTCCCAAAGCCCAAGGGCACTTGAAGAAATTTATGTAATTTTAATTAGTTTAATATATAAGTAAGTTAATACAGGAATTTATTATGGAATTTACTTTATAGTATATTTATATATTTAATATACATTTGAAAATACAGTCATTTCTGGGCTAAGAATTATTAAGAACTATGACTGCTCTTTTCTTATGGAATACCAGGAAAACAGTTGGGCAAAAATCTTAGCATACCTTCTGGAGAAGGTTGGATTTGTGGGTGGATTTTAGGGACAAAACTTTCGTATTATGCAAAAACTATTAATAAGTTTATATTTAAAATTTTATTTGTTAAGCATAACATATTTGTATCCAAGATTGAAATATTTATTAAAATGTATTTAATTATTTATTCAATTTTAGAACCATTACAATGAAATAAAGAAAACACGTATAAATTTGTCTTACAAAATCATATTTTATCGACTTTGTTATTATAATGCCTTCCACAGAATATTCGCTTCCAATTCACTTAGTGAATCGACTACTCAATGTACCATTCTCTCCTAAATATACCAACAATTCTTAATTCCTATTTAGTTTCCCATATTTTTCTCACTGTAATCCAGATGCAGTTGCAGACTCGGGGACATAGGGACAGAGGAGACAGAAAAACAGGGACCAAGACTAAGACTCAGAGAGAGAGGAGGCAGAGAGAGAGAAACAGACAGGGAACGGAGACAGGCACTACTCCGATATCAGTTTTATGGGTGGCCCACATGTCGAGGGCCATAAAGTAGAAAATTATCACCTTTTAAATTGAAGAATCCAAACAAATTGAAACGGATATCGTGTTTAAGTGCTATCGACATCACTTCTATTAGCCCTGCCTCTTCCCGGGTGGAGAGTGTGTCTCCAGAAGACCATTCGGTTACATGACTCCTCATCCACGTCCGCATCCTTCTTAATCTCCTGCTGCCCAAAGAGTCAACCCTCATTTCCTCCTGCTGCTCCTTCCTTTTTCCCCTCTGTGAGAAGCCAATTAAAAACATAAAAAAGTCGCAACAGAAGTAGAAATGCAAAGTGCGGTGGAAAAGTTGATCGACTTGGAGGTACTTATTAATAAGGAACATATTCCCAAGTCTTTATTATATTTCATTATTTTATATATGTATTTATTTGATGATCATGGCTAGGTTTTTGTTTAAGTTTTGAATTGTTTATAGTTTATTATAGGATAATGCCTTTAAATGTTTATATGGAAGATATTTTAGGAATTATTTTGAAAATAAATCACATATTAATCGGCATGTCCCTGAACTTTTGTGGGTACAAACATTTTCAATAAAATGTTTTATACATTTATATTGCAAAGTTCACCATTAAGAAATCATTGGAATTTCGATTGAAATTATTATTTTTAATTAATAATGATAGGAAAAAAAGTAAAAAAAAAAGGATTCTATTAAGTTATAATAATTATTTCATCAGCTTTAGCTTTTCTTAAAAAAAAATTCTCTTTTTATAATTCTACCTCTTTTGGAGGGTATTTTTATAAACTATTTCCTTTCTTCAAGAACTTTCTTCCATAAAGTATTAACATTTTTTTTGGCGGAAAACCCAATCTACCCCGAAAAGCACCATCAGAAACAGAAAGCCCAAGGAGAGAATGCGTGGGCTTCCACTGAACATTGGGCATGAGAATGGGAGCCTGAGCCTAGAAAGCTTCCTCTGGAGCAGCTCATCCAGCTCCTCCTTGGTGACCACGATCCCGAGCCCCATTAGCTACAAAAGGTGTAGGCCGAAAAATGCTCTCAGCATTCGAAGGCATCAAATTCGCAGCAGGATGCTGGCGATATTTGATTTGCGAGACAGTTGGCAACTGCGGCAGTTGGCAATTATTGCACATTAACCGGACAGAGTTGACAGTTGGCCAAATGGCGGACAGAGAGGGGTTCTCGGCTCTGGGTTCTGTCCAAGATTTGATTACGCATTGAACTCTGGGTCTGAGACTAGGCCTAATTGAAGTCCGGGCCTGCTTGCCTGCCACCTGCCGCCCAGCCAAGGTTTTCTGAATTTTTTTTCTTTATTATTTATTTATTTATAATCTGAATATTTTTTTTTTACCTATAACTCGCGACTTTGAACCAACCAGTTGCTGATCCTCGATCAGCGATCGGCGCAGCGCAGCGGCTTCTTCGGAGGGAGAAGGCGGAGGGTTGCTGGTGCTCCAAACCATAAATGCGCTCCGTGGGAAATGGCGTGTGCCCTCGAGGCGTGTGCCGACCAATTTGACTCCTCGCGAACTGGAAAAAATACGAAGGTAATAATTCACGAAAAAAATATTTGTAGAAACCTTGCATGGGAACAATCGAGTCAGCCAACCAGCCAGCCAGCGAGCGAGCGAGCGTTGGACGTTGATTTCTTGAAAAGCGTTCGGTTCCGCGGGTCCGTCCAGGAACCCGCTTTATGCGAGCATATATATCCATCTACATGTATATATATAAGTCTGTGAGAGTTGCGGGGCTCGAGTATATGTGTATATATGCCCCAACCCAGCCAGGACTGCTGCAGGAGAGAGGCCGCGCGCGCAAAAAAATGCCGAAGGTGGAGCCAGTCAGCTTTTCTGGGGCTGCTCTGGGGCGTGGGCTGAAGAAGCTCCTCCACTCCACTCCCAACGCAAATTACGAGTATCGAGCGGTCTTTTGCTATTGTTTTTATTTTAATTTTTTTGTTTTGTTTTAATCGGGGTACGTTCCTGTTTACAGTTTCGCTTAATTTAGGGAAACTTTGGGTTTTAATTGAAATAATTATCTTCATCATCTTAAAGTTTATATTATAAATTCACATATATGACGATTTTGTAGCGTATCAATTATAACAAATCTTCAGCATCACGTTGCGCTGGAGTTCCCAAAGAGTTCTAGCTTGAAACTGGTGAACTCTAGTTAGGAATTTTAGCAACCAAAGAATGGAATTAGTACAAAATTATGTATAAATAAATATAAATAAAATAAAACTCATATTTTACTTTAAAAGGTGTTCCTAAAAGTCTTCTATAAAATATAGAATGAAATTTTTAAAATTCTGAAAAAAGATTTGAAAACGAGAACCCTCCTTGGACGAGTATTTCAAAATATTCCTCACTTAATTTTGATCTTTAATGTTGTTTTTATTAAGCTTCAAAATTCCGTGCTTTTTGCACTTTTTAATATATATATATATATATATATTTTTATCCTGTGTTGCACACTTGACTCGACTTTTTGGCGACGGACTACCAAAGCTCATTGCCACGCCAAGTTTGGCGCTCAACACGCCCCCGTTTATGTCCCAAAAAATGCGCTCCTCCCAGTCAGTGCTCCTCCGCTTAACCCTTTTGCCGTCGAACGTCGAGGCCCACCCTTAACCCCCTCGTGCCGCCAAGAAGTCAGCCAAAAGTCAGCCACTGACTAAGTGCGAATCTGTGGCGCAATCAGTTGACCGCAAGTCGCCGTTCCCCCTTTTTGCTGGCATAGTTTCTGAATTTATTTCACCAGTTTCCGAGTTCGACTCGGAGTTGGAGTCGGAGTCGGAGTCCAAGTCCCGACCCCAAAAGTCGGTTCACGACCACGTCTCCAACGATGCTGCTGCTGATGATGATGATGGCGGCGGCGGCGGCGGCAGTGCTGTTGCCACTGCGAGGCTGAAGTTGAAGCCGAGCTGCGGCAAAGTGGCTGCCGGTAAAGAAGGCGAGTAGGTGGATCGTACGTTTGCTTACTAACTGCCGTGGTCAAAATGTTTATCAACTTTAATATTAAATTGTATGCCCCGGCCAAGGCGGGCACCGAGGCGAGAGACCCCTTGAAGGTCCAGGGACGGATCAGGTAGTTAAGGAATGGAAACTATATTTATAGAAAGGGTTGGAAATTATTAAGATTTAGAATTTCTGGGAGTGATATATTGAAAATAAAACTTAATATTAAAATGATATAATCTTTTATCATAAATATAGGTTTTTAGAAAGCGGGATGGTTGGATATTCTTTTAAAAAATGCTGATAATATATTTTGTCTTGAACTTTCAAAAACCTAATTAATATTAATTTAGGTAAACAGCTCTTCCCAGATTAAGCTTATTATTTAATTATTTAAGATTCTATTTAAACTTGTTTAATTTAATACTGTAAATGCAAATCCCTTACCCTGATACCGCTCCTGTAGCGCGGCTTACACTCTGACCGGTCATGGGCGACCTGAAAAAGCAGGGGCGTAGTGCGGCGGTCTGCCGGTTGAGGGACGGCGAAAGGGGTATGTCCTGCCATAAAGCACGCCGCTGCCTACCGAGCAATCAGATGTGTTGTGCTGCTCCAGCCCCGTTTGCCATGGCCTGTCCCAGTCGCCCTCAGTCGTAGTCGCAACTCCGACTCCTTCTCCAAGTCCAAGTCCCAGCCGGTCAGCAGCCGGCCAGGCACTCCTCTAGCCCCTTAATCCACCCCCTATGGCACGCCTCCACTGCACTGAAAGACCACTGAAAAAATTTAAACGTATAACATTATCAATTATAGTAAATACTAATTAATCGTATTAATAAAAGATTAAACATTATCAATTGTAGTAAATAATAATTCATTTTATTGAATTTAAGAGCTTTATTTAATTACAATTGTGTATCTAATATAACTTAAAAAGCTGATAAGGAAAAGAGTGTCTCCTGTTTCTATAAATTCAGTATTGGAAATTTAGAACGAAACAAAGTCCAAGGCAAACATGACTTCCTTATCTCTTGGATTTTCCTAGAATTCCCAATTAGATCTAGGAACAAACTGGTGGTAACGCCTCTGAATGTCGGATACTAAAGGAAATGGTAGCTCCTTCTTGAGACATCTTTATATTCAAGCCACCTGGTGGGATTTTTTAAGATCTGTGTGTGTTTTTGACCTAAAGTTACGTCTTGATTTAGTTTTTAAATCAAACCGTCATGACCTCAAACTTGTTCTATAGTTTATAATATTTATACAATATTTTTAACCCATTTTCTCTCCGTGTAGCCAACCGGCGAGCCACTCGAACTGAACTGCGGCCTGCTCCGCGTGCAGCTTTCGTGCTTCAGATGGCCGGCGGCGAAATTTGTCGCACGTTGAGTATTTTTAAACCATGAGAAAATCCTTTGGCGCTAATAGCCCGAATTCCTTGTGCTTAACATAAAAATCGCCTCTTGTACCCACTACTCATGCAATATGGTCTTGAAATTAGTTTGGCGAATTGGACAACGAGAAGAAGGCAAGGGAATTACGTTTATTTTTCTGCATATGTAAAAGTGGCGGCGCAGATTCCTTTTTTTTCCCCTTTTTTATTGGCCATTCCCATTCCCATAATAATCATGTGAAAATGGCCAACGAACGGTTCTTCTCTAGCAGCGGCTCCGAAATCTATTCAGACAATTCTTTTTCTGGCCGCGGGCCTCATTCATATTTATATGCAGGAGATCAATGGATTTATATAGACAATATTTCGCGTCGTTGGATCTCCATGGGAATTATCGGCTGCCATTCACATTTAGAATAGATTTCTAGTTGTTTTCCGTGAATGAAAGATAGATTTTAATGATTGTTCTTCGATTGGAAAATAGTAATCATAAAGTCATAAATGCAGGGATATAAATATATGTGAAAGTGATTTTGTGGAGCAAGCAGAAACTTATTTTATTGTCAAGATTATAACCTTTCTTTTTGGTTTGTAAATAATAATTTGTAATTAATTATATTAATAGTTGTAAATAATTTTAAACCAAGAAGTTACTCTAAGTACTTTGGTATAATTTATAAATAGATAACGTTATTCAAGTTAAATGAATAAACTACATATAACTTATTAAAATTTACCAATCACTAAAACAAATCTGAAATTAATATAAAACTATTTTTGTAATATTATAATAAAGTATTTCATGTATTTTTCCTATAATTATTTTTAAAGAAATTACAAAAATTCTGGTTGTAAATGTATCAACCTAAAAACACCTTTCTTTCGAAGATCCCTCCATTAATCCCTCAACTCGAAAACCACTTAAGTTCAAAATTTGTGGCAAATTTTCAACGCTCCTCAATCAATCGGCGGATAATTACCATATCATAATGATCTCACATCTCCACGCGATTCCGATTCCCCGATTGCGATTGCGACACCGCATCGCGTATCTCGTCGTATTGTTGTTAACAAATTAACGTAGAAAGCTCAACGAACCCAATGATCGCGCAGCGGGTATGCTGGGCACCCACCCAAAAAATACAAAAACAAATACAAATAAAAATAAAAACAAAAACAGTGAAAGACTGAATTAAAAGAGGAAAGGAACCTAACTAAAAAACCCGACACTGTCGATGGCTGCTCGATGGGATGGATGATGACGAGGCATCGACGAGGCTTTGACTTTGATGCCCAGGGACACCCCGGTGAGCCAGGCTCTCGGATGCATCTCATCTCTCCAGTGGAGAATGGAGGAGAGATACCCAGCTGAATCCCAGCCAGAAATCACGGACTCCACACTGAGGGAAAATGTATATATATTTTGTACAGGAGACCACTAAGTTACAATTTGTGTGACGACAGAGGCCGGGCAGGGAAATTTTCGGAATTTAAATTTGTGGAAACGGGTTAACTGCTTTACTATCTAAATTCTTTTATAATTTCGAGATCAGCTTAATTTTATTTAATCAGCTTAACTTAGGCCAAATTAATTTACAAATTTCTATACCCTTTAGTAAAATATTTTCGCTCAGTGCCCGATCCCGCCGTGGAGTGCATGTCAGAGGCATGTAAATGTGTAGAAACATAATTTGTAGGCACGTACACTGGGCAAACGCCAACGCCAATTGAGATTCTCCCAGGTTGAAGTTCAGGGGTGCGGGAACAAACATATGTAAATGTCGGGGCGTTAAATCGGTGCATAGAAGACCATCTATGGAGTAGAGAGCACCCCCTTAACCCCCGTATAGCCGCTTGCCCATTTATGGATATGAAATATCGCCTGGTGCCCAAGATCATTGTTCGGAACTCGGAAGATCTCTCCATGTGAACCCACTGGGATACTTGTAGGTGTTCTGTTCGATTCCGACTCTCCGTCTCCGAACTCCCTGAAAAGATTCCCCATTCTGATGATTAATGATGCCAAACAGCGACGGCGGCAAAGGAATTTCAACATAACTACTTTGTGCCTCGGATACAAATCGTTATTACACATTAAATGTTCCCAGTGAGTGGTTAATCAACAGCCAGAGAGTGAGGGATTTTGGAAGGGGGTTTTCAGGGTCAGGGTTTGGCTTTTGCTTTAAGGTTTTTTCCCCTCTTATTCGTTTTTTTTTTCACTGATTTTTTGGTTGCGCGGGTGTACCGCTTTTGAACTGCTGAACTGAACTGCCAGCGTGTGTAAATCAATTGAAAATAATTTGTTACTTTTAATAATAAGTGAAAGAAGCTGTGCGCGCTTGCCCGTGGTTTTCGGGGAGGAGGTGGAGATGGAGATGGAGATCCCGGAGAGCGTGGGCTTACGGCTTGGGAACTCTGCCGGGAACTTGGAGATCTTGGGGAACCTGCCTGGGCTTGTAATTGATCATGTGTTTTGTCCGCGTCCGTCTCCCTTTGGCAATCCGTGTTGTTTGCGTGCGCGAGAAGCACAAACAAATAAACAAATAAACATTGAGACCAGGAGACCAGAGAGACCTGACTGACTGTTGTTGGGCCATAATCGATGAAATCAATCGATCAACGCTGGCTAAAAGATCAACCAGGAGCGTAGTCGAAAAAGGGGACAACCCAAAGGTATTCTAACAGAAACAAACATATGAATAAAAGCTGAAACAGGCCTATTTTTGTGTGAAAACCTAGCAAATTTTTTATTAAATAATTTTTACTCGCTATACGGCCTTTCCCAAAACGTTATTTTGATATAAACCAGCCTAAAATGTATCGCTTTACCAGAAAATAACCTTTTCCCGACGTCAATATATCTACAAAATTATTTATTTTGTATTTAGGCCGAAATGTGAGGCATGGGTATATCTAAATTCTCTATTTTATGCCTTTTTTCTCTATAAGTACCTTTTTTCTCTCTTGAATTTAAACCCCTTTCAAAATCCACCCCTGCTCTTAGCCTTGTTTTCACTTTTCTTAATCGAATTTGTAGCCAGACCCACTTGAGAATGAATAATGGGAGGATATATGTATAACGAGCCGAGTCGAGAACTCCAACTCATATCTAGTTAGGTGGTCCATGACTCAAGTCCCATCATCATTCGGTTTTAGTCATTTTCCTTCTCTCCAAAAAAAGACTGAATAAAAGCTTTTTTGAGCGCCACATGTCGTCGATTCCTTGTAATCCCACAATGTGGGAATTATATTCCCTGAGCGAGAACCCGCAGCAGATCCTGCTTAGGAATCGGCTTGGCGGCGAGGGGGAACCTCTTATAATGTCTTATTTATATCGGATTATGGCCATCACACCATTGGCTCTGTTGTTGTGTGTGGCCAACACACAAAGCCAAGGCGGGCGCATTAAAATGTCAAACGAACGGAGGATGAAATAATAAAAAATAAAACAGACAGTGGACAAGTGAAAACAAACAAAAGAGTTGTCAAGAGAGGGAACAGAAACCATGGAAGATGGTCACCGAATACACTAACTAACTTGATACTACCTTTATATCTTCTGTGGTGATTTCTTTCCCCCTGTAATTCAATTAGGTTCTCTCCCAAAAACCCATATGGGAGGTCCCCCAAGCTGCCCCTGAGGTGTCGTGTCTGACCATGGAATTGATCGCTCTCTTAGCCTTCAGTTTTTTGTTTTTCGGGGCTAACCAACCAATTTTCCTTCCCAAACTGATTTGTGCCCGGTGATAAATTCACCAACCTAATTGACAGCAGCAGTGCCCTGTCCCCGGTCCCCGGTCCCTGTCTCCTGGGTTCTTCGAGGGTCTCCGGTTTCGATTTCCACTTCTAGGTGTCAATTAATGCACTGGCTCTCCGAAGATTGAGCCCTTTCGATAAGGCGGGAAAAAGACAGGACAGAGGAAATCACCTCCTCAGGTGATTAAATTGTTAGTGGCTGGACACTGAGGGAAAATTAGAGTCTCAAGAAATATTTTATAGTAAATTGTTGCCCCAACAAAAAAAAATATATGTATGCTTCCATATAAGAAAAGTTTCTAAGCCAAACCAGCTAGGGTTTACCTATTTAAAAATAATTTTAAAATCCTAGCAAATTTATTTATTCGATTAAAGTATTTTGACTAGGAATATTATTATTTACTAAACAAAAAGTAAATATTAGTAAAACAAGTTAAAAAAAAAAAAAATTAACATGTCAAATTGCTGAACGACCACAATATTCAGCGAGAAGTTACGACTAGATAGTTGGGAATTATAGTGCAACGCAAGCTATGTATTCTTGAAATAATCTTCCTTGAACTTCTATAAAATGCATGCTTTGTGTCCAAGATATTTCCTGTTCCGAGGTTGAATAGTTCTAAACTATTGTTGCCTGAAACTTCATTATAAATTCCTTATTTATTCCCTCTTTTGTGAACACATTTTTCCCCAGTGCACTTAACCCAGACAGTTGCTTTTGTGTTACGGTTGAGATTGAGATTTTCAGTTTAGCCCCTAAGTAAGTTATATATTTAAAACACCTTTTTAGGCAAAACAAAAGTGTCAAAATAGTCGATAGATAGCGGCGACGCGTCGGCCATAAAAACGAACACCCAGAGTGCCTGTGCCTCCTCCTCGCCGTCGACGACGACGACGACGACTCAAGTGCCTCAGGTCGTCGTAGCTGGTTCTTTTTCGAGTATCTAATTGTGAGTATCTCAGTATCTGAGTATCTCCGTATCTCTCCCCCTCCGATTCCTCTGCCTATGGAGTGTATGTAGGCGCTTGTCTACCGAGTTTTCCGAGTTCTTTTCCTTAAGTAACTACGCTTGTAGAGTGCAATTAGGCTGCGACATTGTGACACATGCAACTACTGTGCGCCACACAGTCAACATTATTAAACGAGCGAGTATCAAGTGCTCGAAAAGGCCCAGAGACGTGGCCAGAAAGGGGTTAATATAATACACAAAGGGGGAATATACAAATTGAAGAGGGTTGATTAGGGGAGTAATGGAGTGTGTGATATGGAATACTTATGTGTCTCCTGGAAAGTGCTTTTTTTTTTTGCACAGGTACTTGGTAATCATAAATCGTTTTGATAAGAACGATTGCCATGACTCATGGTAGTTTCTTTGATTCGAAATATTTATTACCATATCATGACGAGACTTTAATAAGGCAATATGTATGAGTATTTGTATGAAGAATAGGTTTTATAATACTTTGTAATTATATTTTGTGATTTTATAATTTCAGAGAACTTTAATTTAAAAGCTTCTCCTAATTTTCAATGCTTAAATCTTAATGTAATTGAAATAAATGTTTATAAAAACGTGGAACTTATTCTTAAGCTCTTAAAAATTACACTAATTTTGAGTGTTTTGAATTAAATATTAGAGTAAAGAATGTACAAATAAGTTTGGAGTTAAAGGTAATAATGTTGAGACCTATATATAATTATCCACTAAGAAAATATAACAGAAAATGTGTTAAAATAATATTAAAAACTAAAGTAAACTACCAAGAATGTAATTAATTCCAAAGTATATATATATGAATATTAGTTAAGACAAATAAGGATTTATTTAAGCTTATTTATAGGCATTTATTAAGCATTATCTTAAAAGTAATGGCTATCAGAACACTTTCTATATTGTAACTTAATTCCTACAGTCTTAAAGTACCAAAAATAATATATATTTATCCCTGACACTTTCCAAAGTTCATCTCTAAATATTTTCCCGAATAAAACTCTTGAATTTATTTGGAATCTAATAGTTAGTTGTGATAAAGGAAGCTGTGATCTTCCCTGACTTACTGATACCTAACAGCTTTAGCTGTTTTCTTAACTTACATAAAATACATAAACCTAAGCACCATCATTCACATATATTCTTACCAATTATATTCCCTGAAAGCCTGCTGGAAATGGAACTGGTGAAGTGGCAATGCCGATGTGTCGGCGGCATATCAAAAACCACTTCCACTTCCAAAAGCTGACAATCTAGACAATGTACAATTACGAGAGACAAGTTTTGTTTTGTCTGCGCTTTTTTTTTCTATATATTTTTTCAACATTTTTTCCTTGGGCTTGGCTCACTTGACAACTTTTGTGTGTCTGTGTGGTTTTCAAGTTATGTTACGGCGGTAATGCTGTCATCATCACCATCATCATCATCCATCCCCTGAGTGCGTCTTGTCAGCGGCCATTTTAAGCGTGTCCTCGATTCGATTCGATGCCGAAAATTGATTTGCAACGTTTTAATTGGACACCTCTCTGGCTTTTCTGGGTGGTCGTGGTCCGCTCCGCTCCTCTCAATGCATTAACAACAAGGCCAAGTGCGAACGTGTTTCGGGACAATGGGTTGTGTCCTGTGGACACAGAGGATCCCTTTTTTATCCCCGGGGGCAGCTCATTAAAATTGCATGCTCGGTAGGAGCCAGAAGGACAGAGGATCCTGTGTGTGCCCCTGTGTCAGTAAATGGCTCACTTTTGGCAGGCGACTTTATTCCAGCACGTCCCAGCCCACTAGAATTTACAATGGCCAGGACATCCAGCCACAGGATACGAGATGCGAGATGCGAGAGGCCACCCTAGTTGCGGAACCGATACGTTTAATTGTGGCCCAAAAAAAAGGACACAACCCCATGCGGACAAACACCTATCAATCTGGTCAGGCTCAGGCTCAGGCACAGGAAGAAGCATCCTCGAAGGATCCTCGCACCCCGCTGCGACTTTCACAAAATATTTTGGTTGTACGCAGTGCAATTATAGGGACACAAGGTGTGTGTGCGTGAGTGTGTGTGCCCAAATCTCGACCTCGGCGACTGCCTGCGGCGAAGTGTTGCAAAACACACAAGTCCTACGGTTGACCGAGCGACCAACCAATCCGCAGAGATAAGACTAGACCCGAATCCTGTCCAGGATCTTGCTGGGCCTTCTGGCCAAACCCACACTGGCCGAAAGCCAGCAGGAGACACTGTGCCCCGAAGGGGGCGCGTCCCGGATACTTGTCAAGAATAGTGAGGTCCTGGCCAGAAGGAATCCCGAATGTAGACGTCAATTGGCGAATATATACGTTGGCACTTTTCTGCTTGCCTTTTTTTTTTGAGACAAAACAAAATCAAAGCCAAGACAAAGGACCAAGTGTCATCAAGGTGGAGAAAATGAGAAAATGGAGATGGAAATGGTAATGGAAAATCGAGCAACAAATGAGGCAGATGTAGACCTCTGATGCGGGTTCACCCGGGGAGTCCTTCGCAGAGTGACCTCAGGCCTCAATTAAAGACAATCCCATGGTTGATTTTCCAGAAACAAAGATCACAATCTAAAATTGACAGTTCCGAGGAAGAAGCGTGCTCCGGAGAAATGGCAAAGGAATAAATGTAATAATGGAAAACCTCAGTATTAGACCTATTTCAAAGCCCATTTGGCACGTTCCCGAATCTATTTCAAAAGCAGCCACCACAATGAAAACACAAGCTGAAACACATGCCATAAATATTCGAGAGACCACACCTCAAAAATGGTAAATAAACAAAAAACCAAAACGAAATCGAGATCAAGTCAAAACAGCCAAAAACTTAATTCAATTTGATTTCATAAATTAACTTTTGCGACAGTTGTTGCCTCTTTTTTAGGAGACTTCTGCTTACTTAATCGGCGCAACCTGAAACAAATTAATAGAGCTGCTTAAAATGCACGAAAAATCGTGGCTCTACATATTATAAAGCCTGAGTTATGCCAATGGTTAATAAATTTTGACAGCTGCTGTTTGATGGCTACACTTATGGCCAAATAAGTATATTGAATCGAGAAATGAGTTATCTTCGCAGCATGAAGTAGTCGAAATGTCAAGGAGGTGTGGGTGTAAGCCCACAGATAACAGAGATGTTTATTATAAGATTAATATTTCCTGAGACAAAAAAATCAAGAAATAATAAAAGCAAATATTTATTATAAAACCTTTAAAGTTCGCCAGGAGTTTTGTATCAAATGTAGTTAGGAAACCCCAAAAATCACTCTTCCATTAAAGACAAATCCACTTTAGTTTTCAGTTTGAAAATTCATTTTCAATTTATATATTTTAATGTATTTTTAGTATATATATTTTGTAGGCATAACTATTATATACAGACTAAAGACGATAATGAGATCGTTGTATCTTTGTGCTAAGTCACAAGTTTTGTTTAAAATCAATGACACTTTGTCTGGGCTTTTCTTTTTAACATTAAACAATCCATCGATTGATTTGATTTATTCAATTCAAGTAATTGTAATTGTAATTGTAATAATATATAAATATAATAATTATTAAAACAGTCTTTCTTCAATAACCAAGTTGGGCTTGAGGTTTTGTGTGTCTGGGATTAGGCGTAGGTTGATTTGATTGAACTATGGAAACATAACACATTTACAAACTATAAGGTACAATAATAATAATAATAGGTTAAGTATAATTACAATTATATTTATAGATTTATTTTAGATTTCTATAGTTTACAATTGTGTGTGTTTTGGAATTGTTTTTGTTTGCTTTTCTGTGTAGGATACGTTTTCTCTTCCTGGATTTTCATCAGGTTTTTCCTCTGCTATTTGGACTTTGGCATTTGTTTAACTTTTTTTTTTGTTTTTTGATGCAATGATCGATTGCACGGAGGATGACTGATCGGCTGCAGCTTCTTCTGCTCACTGGGGCTGGCGTTGGGCTGGCGAGGATTTAGCGGTTGACACCTTTGGCCAGCTGGGACTCGGTCTTCCATTCCAGGCATTTCCCATGCCTGGCGGCGGCCAGCTCTCTCTGAATCTCTTTGAATCTTTCAACAGAAATCAGGTTGTTCTTGTGTCTCGGAACTCTCTTGTCAATCTATCTGCTCATGATCTCGTCGATGGTGAAGCCCAGCATTCTCTTGGGCTTCTCGGAGGCGGAGACAGAGGCGGAAGATGACGAGGAGAGGTCCAGGACGGGCAGGTGCTGCTGTGCCAAGTTCTCAGGTTGAGGCGAGCTCAATGCCTGGCTTGGCACGTGGTTGGGGCTGGTTGTGGAAGCAGCCACCACCTCCTTGGTGCTCTGCTCGCTGTGACTCTGGAGGTGACTCTTCAGGTTGGCCCGCTGGTTGAAGCTTCGCTGGCAGATGGGACACTTGTGCGGACCCTCCTCCAGGTGGGTCACCTTGTGCACGGCCAGGGTCCGCGACTGGCAGAAGCCCTTCCCGCAATCGCTGCACTTGAAGGGCTTGTCCTTGGAGTGAATGTAGCGGTGATCCCTGAGGTGATCCTGCCGCCGGAAGGCCTTGCCACAGATGTCGCAGGAATAGGGCCTCTCATCGGTGTGCGTCCTCTCGTGGATCAGGAGGTTGTAGGACTTGGTGAACTGCCGGTTGCAGTACTTGCAGATGAACTGCTTCTTTGGCCGACTGCTCCCGGTGCCCGCTCCAGTCGGAGCTCCACTGGATCCACTCAGTTTCAGGCTGGGCATCGCTCCGAAATGGCGACCCACAACGGCGGCATGGAGACTATGCAGGCCGGCGGGATAGGGTCGGACATGGTGGGGATGATGCGGATGATGGGGGTGATGGGGATGTCCATGGTGTCCATGATGTCCATGGTGGGGATGCTGCTGCTGTTGCTGTTGCTGCTGCTGCTGGTAGAGAGCTGCATTGCGGATCCAATGGTTCATCAGCTGCTGATGCACGGCCACGGGATCAGCGGGGCTGCCGGGATAAACTGGATACTGTGCCGGATGTTGCTGCTGCTGCTGTTGCTGTTGCATCTGCAGCCAGAGGCGATGCTGCTGCTGCTGCGCCTGCTGCTGCTGTTGCTGCTGCTGTTGCTGCTGGTAGTGGGCCATGTGTCGCATGTGAAGCTGGGTGGCCACCGCCTCCTCATTGATCGCTGGATGAACTCGCCGCAGCGGCTCCTCGGTGGGCGTGTGCGGTGGCGTCAGCATGGGAGAGAGACTCGTCTCGCGCTCCTCCTTGATCACTATGAAATCCTCCTCAGCAAAGTCTAGAAAATAATCGAAAGAAAATATTTTAAAATTAGTTTTGAATTTTAAAAGAGGTTTTAGGAATATTGGGAATAGTTAGAATTATTTTTAAACTGATTTTGTAAATAAAGGGCACATTTTAAAGATTTTTTTTCTTGAAAACATGACTTTAATAATTTTTTATTTTATAATAAATAACGCAAAATTAATTTATATTAAAATCCAAGCTATTTTATTTACTTTTAGTAAATAAGTTGTATAAAAAACTACTCAAAAGTCCCAATTAAACTCCTCTGCTAATAATCCATTTAGCCGTCGGTATTACCCAACTTTTTTTTCCTATCTTTCTCAAAGTATCTAACAGATATTGTAGGTTAAAAACGCACCTTGTTCTCCGCTTAAGTTGAGCTCGTCGTCCACGGTTATGTTGCTGATGGGCGAGGCCGATGTGGAAGACATTGCACTTGTTGTCTGGTTTTTGGTTATATTTGGTAGAAAATTATTTTCAATTGAAACTGCACACTCTCGTTAAAAACACGCTTTTGCTTTGGCACTTGTATCTGTGTATCTGCGTATCTTTGTATCTGCTGGCTGAGCGCTCTTATGGATTGCGACGTGCCACCGACAACGTCTCGACACAAACTGAATTCGTTTGCTGTTGGCCGCTCTCCGACTCAAAACGTTGAAAACCGAGTTGAAACCGAACCCTTGGCTGTGTGTGTTGCTCTCTCTTTTTTCCGTTGCTATCTCTTGCTCTTTCTTTCCCCGGTATATCCCTCTCTGTCGCTTTTTGAGTGACTTGTGGTGCTGCCTGCTGCTGAGGGTACGTGGCTGCTTCTGCTGTGCTGCTGCTGCTGCTGATGTGTTGCTGCCGGGAGTAGCGCTCGTTAATAACTGACTGCAACCGGTGACGCTCGGACCCGTTTTTGTGGACCGCCCGAGAAGTGCGGAGGAGAGGAGAGGAGCAGCGGCCAACAGCAGCTGTGCCTTTTCGGCGGGGTGGTTGTCGCACTTGGAAATGGCAGATACGTCCACGCCTACCTGCTGCCATGCGGAGCTCTCCGATTGGCTGTTTTCCCTCGGATATCTCTGCCTTGCTGCCTTTTTGTATCTGTATCTCTTTTGGGTTTTTGGCTTTTTCCGTAAACAAGCGGAAGCCTTGGATATTGTTGGTGTTGCCTGGTGTTGCCTCTGTTGCTGCTGCCGTAGTTGCTGCTGCTGCCGCCTGGTGCTGCTGCTGCTGCTGCTGCTGCTGCTCCTGCGTGCTGCTGTAGCAACTGCTGCTCCTGGACCATCCCACCCAGGCGCATGTGCCACATACACATGCATCCCTTGGCCCAGCTGCTTACTCTCCCCCAGAGTCGTGTGCCTTTTTAAATATGCTATCCTGCTGTCTCCTGCGCCCCAGGATATTGTAATCTATTGTCCCTTGCCAGTATCTCCCTTGGTCTCGTCCTTGCCCCGTGATTCGTTTTCACTTAAATTTTAATTTGCAATTGCAAATCAGTATTTTTTTTACACTTTAATCGGGGAAATTCAATTAGTCGCTTCAAAGCGTTGCGAGGAAAATTGTAATTTGGCCATTTTGTGCAGATTGAACGGGAAAATGATTGACTTTTTGGCTGGAAAGGGTTTCTTCCTTGCACAGGATATGCCAGGCATATTTTACAATAATAGGGCAGAGGTTTTATTCAATTTTAATACGATATTTATTATATTCCTTTGAGTTTTTTGGGGATACTAATTTTATTTTGGCAGAAAATATGGGATTTAATTGAAATATAATTTTATTTCAGCTTCTAAAATTTTTTATTAAATGCTTAAAAATAGTTATAGCATTATTGTAACATTCATGGAACCATACTACAGTACTTTCTTAGCTTAAATATAAATATTAATCTTAGTTAACTTAGTTTAGTGGCAGTTTAACAAAGTATAACCTCTTAGAATGTAAAGTAAATAGTATCTCGTTTAAATAGGTAATACTTCAGTGAACTTTTACAATTTTAAACCTAAAGTGCAACCAGGCAGGCTTGTCAAATCATCTTTAATGAGTTTTTCACATCGAAATGCTTCATGCTACTCACTTGGCTAATCATTTAATAAGCTGTAATTGAATCGTATGACAGGCAGGTGAAGATAGATAGTTTTCTTAAAACACCTTGAAAGTAGTTAAAATAGTAATAATTAGGCTATAATTAAATAAGAAAAGTAAGGAAAGATATAGAAAAAAATTATACATTTACAACGATAAAGACTTGCAAATTTAAATATTTATTATAGAGCCAAACTTATATTACTTAAAAATAAAAAAAAGGGTTGAAGTCTTAAATGTGACTTCGTTTTCTCAATGAACATTTTTGAATTAAAAGGGGGTTTTTTATTTTTAAGCCTTTCAAAAATATGGTCATTTCATTGAGAAAACGAAGTCACATTTAAGGCTTCAACCCTTTTTTTTTATTTTTAAGTAATATAAGTGTGGCTAAGTTGTTTCATTAAATATGGTTTTCTTGTGGAAACTGAAACCCCTTTTATAACATTAAAGGCTAGCTAAAATGTATTGACAAGTTTTTAAAAAATTTAACAGCAAAGGAAATGTATTTAAAATTCTATAATATATTTTGTAATATTTTTTTAACAACATTAACAACACTATAATTAATTTTATTTAAAGGCTAAATGAAATGATTAAAATATCTGTACTTAAAAAATCTCTATTATATTTTGCCACATTTTCCTGGTTGGATTTTCCTTACATTAGAAAACATTTTAAAAGCACTTCACATGCCACATTCCTACTTCTGGAATTAATTCCTTTTCCTCTCTCTTGACTTGGATTTTCCGCACTTTAGGAAATTATATATTTTACCCCGCAGAAGGGAAAATTCAAATCCCATTATCCTGCTTCCGAATTTCCTTGTACATTCCCATGATTTTGACTTGTCGACTTCGTCGCGGCGAGCATATTTCCGCAATGGATCTAAGCGGCTAATCCTTTGAGTTGGCTAAACAAGAAACATTCCCATTGATTTACCAGGTTTTACCAAGGATCAGGAGGATACAGGATATAGGGAGACACCGGGGACTAAGCCCATTGCGACACACTTCGTCACAAACCGGCAGGAAAGCCAATTAAACAATATTTAGACAATAATTTAACATAAACTTTCCCAAAAGATCAAAGACGCTGATCCTGCAGGGTTTTTTCTTTTCCCGGAGAGCGTGTGTCTCGGGGATATGTCTCCGTTTTTCTGATCCGTTCAAACATCGGATGTTGGAACGGGAACTCAAAGTCGGGACCGGACAGCTTTAACCTCTCTCGTTGGCGTTTCGGCCAATTGTCGCCGCTGTTGACAGTTGACAAACAGTCGGCGAACTTTTCTATTTCAAAGTGAAGCGCGGCGAGTACCCCTTCCAGTACTCCTGCCCCGGTAATTAACATCATGTCATAAGTGTACGAAAGCAAATAAATAAATAAATAGATAAACAACAAACACAAGCAGAGTGTGGAGAGTGCAGAGTCCGGGGTGGAGACACATGAAAGACCCGGGGCCGAATATTTCCCAGCCGTGATATATGGCACTGACTTCCTGCTTGCTCTTCGCCAGTACTATTATTATTATTATTGTTATTATTGCTGTCAACACATGGCCAGAAAAAGGATTAGGGGAAATCCACACATGTCCCCGAGCCGAGAGCATATATTTGCATGTGGACCAAGATCCGAGATCCGAGATCCGATCCTCCGGCTGCAGCTCAGCTCACGGAAACGGAAAGATCGCTGGCCATAAAAAGATGGGAAGGCCTGGGACTTCTTCCTGGACCTAGGAAGGACCTGCACCAATAAAGAAGTCATTGCCTCCTGCCATAAAGCCATAAAAAACTATAAAAACCCTGGGCCTAGGACCGCTGGCCGACATTAGTAGCCTGCCATTGTCCTCGAATCCGGCCAAGCGAAAAACGAAAAAAATGCGAGTAATGTAAAAATGTAGAGCGTAAAAAATATAACAACGAGAGCAGAAAAAAATCATCATCATAAACCGAAAAATGACAACTTACTTAGTCGCTTCTTTGGCATCATAAAAACGCCTCGAAGAAGACACTTCGCAGAAGATGGGAGACGAGACCCTTGGTTTTTGACTCCAAACTCCTGGACTCTGACCCGGTTTTTAGCAATGTTTTTTTTCTTCATTTCTTTGTCTGCTTGTTTTATGGTATTTTTTCGCTGTTTCCACGAATAAAATTAGATTTTTTAGAGCAGAAAAATGTCAAAGTCGTTGCCGAGGCAAAGTCATAGGCAATATAATAATTGTAAAAATGACTTTTTAGTGGGCCATATGCCAGAGGTTGTCATCGCCTTTCCACTAAAAACTATATATTTGTATTATAACTTAGATGACCTTCACTTTAAGGGGAAAACTAGAGATTTTCTTGTGAACTTCATGAAGCTACTGAAAGAAGTTATCACAGGGACCTTGTCTATTCGGGGAAGATATAATTATTTATATATTTTGGGTATTTTTTAAGACGTTGGTTTATTGATTTTTCTGTGCCTATTTTTGTGAGCAAAAATCCCAAGTAAATATATTATTTATAAATGATTTAATAAAAAATGTAGAGCATAGAAAATTAATATTTTTTTTAGATCGCTTAAAGAGATGATTTAAAAATCTCTTCAGGAAAATGTAATTCTATCTTAATCATAAAACCCTTTCGAAGTTAAAATCACTCTTTTCAATCACAAAATGAAGAGATCGAATTTAATGTCTTTTACTTCTAATAAATTCCAAAATCATATCATTAAAAAGTTTGTAATTTTTTAATGAAGATATTAATGTATCTAAACTATTTTTAACAATCTTAAATGCGTTTTATATCTACAACAGCAAGTGCAATCTC
This sequence comes from Drosophila rufa, assembly GCA_018153105.1. NCBI lineage: Eukaryota > Metazoa > Arthropoda > Insecta > Diptera > Drosophilidae > Drosophila > Drosophila rufa. The sequence goes on from JAECXS010000096.1 coordinate 10,025,548, forward strand.
AAGATTATTCCCTCCATATGAATGTTTATTGATTTCCCGCCACCATTTTTCCTTTGGTTCCATCTCTAGGAGCAATTTTGTATAATAGCACTCGAGTTCCTCATGGAAGGGGCTTTACAAAGCAGCACAAATTTTCTCAGGCATCGCGTTTTGCGATGGAGGAGCCTTGGTTCAAGGCTCAATCCAAAGGCAATTTGCGATTTCATGGCAAAAACAGAGACACAGAGAGAGAGCGAGCGAGTGCTAGGGAAAAAAATCAATTTCAGAAGTACTTCCAAGAAGACCACAGATTTCCCTAGCGAAAAACGCCAAAAACTTGCAGAAAAATTGTTCCACGGCCGCGGCAGTCCTTGAGTTTCGCATTGATAATTAGGTAAAATATGAACATTATAATAAACAGAGAGACGGATCTCTGCAGAAGTCAAGGCTGCTGCCAAGAGACGGGTGCATGCGGCATTGTTGCGATTTTTGAATTTGCTTGCGAAAAGTATCTAAACACATCATAAAGGCGTCACGCCCACCGCGACTCCGCGAATTCCGGCCCAAGGACATGGCGACCCATAAAGTTGCCACAACCAAAACAGTTCCGAAGGGCGAAAAGGGGTGTACCCTTTACTAGCGTAATTAAAGGGGGAGAGATACAGGTAGCCAGGAGTGCGAGTTCGGGTTCAGGACCTGGACTCTGGGATTGTTTGAGTGTCGTAAAACCGAGCAGGCGATCCTGGAACTCCTAACCCTAAAAACTCTGCCCCTTTCGCCAGCCTGAACTGAACTCTGTTGGCTTCGAGCCATTGTCTTTCGCATTGCGGTGGGCGCGACGCACTTTTACTCCTTCCCAAAGATACAAAGATACATCTTCCCGGGCTCACGCACGACCATCGTATCGCCTCGTACCTGGAAAACGGAACGCGGACAAAAGGAGTAGCCCAAGGATTAGTAATCCTTCGTAGCTCGTTTGCTGCCCTGCCTCGCTGTGTGTTATGTTGTGTCCCTGCAAAAGGAGTCACTGCATCTCTTCCTTTTGGCTCTTCGGAGTGCTTGGTGTGGCGAATCAAGGAAGGGTTTAGTTCGCAGAAGGGTTGCCGCCTTGTATTTGCTAAAATAATTAGATTGATCCTTTTGCCAGTTGACTTCTCTGGTCATATTAGTGCAGCGAGAGGCAACTCCCCCTACAACATAAACCTGCGAGCCTGTAGCGAATCTGAACGGTTTTAAGGTTTAAGGGTTACCTCCCCTGGAAAGGATTGCTCTTAATATTTGCCAAAATAATTAGATTAATCCTTTCAACGGAGAGCCACAAAGGGTTGTTAGGTTGGCAAGTCTCAGAAAGGGTTGTGTCGGAAGCTACCTCAAGCTGCATTTGTAGGTTTAATATTTATTAAAGGAATGGAAAAATAGTGGTTGTATTTACAATAACAAATTATATTTCAGGTTTCTTTCTAAAATCAATCAATTCTTTATTTATAGCTTGTATTTATAGTACCCTTTGGACTTCTATTAATGACTTAGGCGGACTTACACATTTTCAGTAAATAAGGAAGGTAGTAAGCTCCTCTAACATCATGAAAATAATAACAAAAACTTGCTCAAGAGTCTTAAGAAGTTTATAAACTTAAGAAATAATAAAATAATAATTATAAAGTACATTTTGCGACCTCTTTGAACTCTCTGTCATACGATTAACTTAAATTTAATCCTCATCCCTGAAACATAATAAACAAAGGTTTTTTAAACCATTTTTTGAAATGAAATTTTTGTATTAAAATAAATTAAAATTAAGCAAGCAGGTTTTATTATCAAAAGTTTTAATTTTAAAAAGATTTTCCAAGCCCTTTAACCAAGGGCCACGTAGGGAGTTCCATTGATATAATGACTCACCTCGTTGGTAGTGGCTCCTCCCCCAAAATCGATATCTACGCCTAACTGGGGCCGTGCCAGCTACCTTAAAACACTTCGCCTCACACACGGGGAGGAGGCCTTGCTCATTCCCCGACGATCACCGGGGCTTATCAGGCACCACTCCCCCATCATCATCATGATCGTCATCACCATCATCATCAGTTGAGTTCAGTGCAGACGGCGGCGCTATTTACTCTGCGCGGCGGCTATAAAACGGAGCCAACCCGTATTTGTTGATAAGGGGCCGCCACACGAAAATGTCGCAAAAACAGGATGAGTCGGTAGAAAAATCTAATAATAAAGTAAAAACGGCACACTACACCTATACGACGGAGAGAGAGACAGAGAGCGCGACGACTGGTGACCAAGCCATTGACTTTGATTTTAGCCGCCGCGCTTGTCATAAACATCGGCCGACTTTCATATTTCGCCGGCTGTTTCTCTCTTCTTTACTTATTTCTTTTTTTTCCATTTATTTTCCCTTTTTATGCTTTATTTGCGTTTGTGATTTAGCAATATGGCGGACCCAGCCGCGGTTCGGTGGATGGGAAATGGAAAAGGAGGCGGAGGTGGACAACGGAATGGTGGTTAACTTATCCGGCAGTTCGGGCAGTTCGGTGGTTGGGCTTTCCATGGCGGCGGCGGCAGCCCCCAAAGTAAACCGCCAACCGCCAATCAAAATGCTTGGCCCAGAATTTAACCCATTGAGAGAGATATGATGGTAGAAGTAAGGTCGGTGGGTGTAAGGCAATAATTTGTAAGAGAAAAGTGGGGATTTAAATGAGATTGATTGCTAGGAAAATCCTTGAAAAAGACTTGTTACAGAGCTCCCTGAAATTTTCCTTCCAAATTCATCAATTTAAAGCTGTAGTTCCCAGCTAATACCCTTTTATAATATTTCATAAAAAATAGTTATGACTAAAAAACATAAATTTGTTGACTCGGGGGTCAAGGCTGTGGGCGCCACTGATTTAAATCCAAAATAATTACAAAAAAAATATAATAAAATATAAAATCCTGTTTCATTACCACTTGATCTTCTTTACTCATAATATATTCCTCACAAATTCCAGCTTAAGTTCAAAGAGTATAAATTAGTATTCAATACATTAATTTAATTGAATTTTCTTATACTATAATTTGCTCCCCTTTTCCCTTTGGGACCACCAAGGGTTAAGAGCGCGCGCTTTTGACAGTACGCCTCCCTTTCGAAAACGATGCTTTGATTAATTAATAATGGAATTGCTAGAGATCAACCTGGGGATCAACATGGGGATCAGCTGGGGATCAACTCGTAGGACTAATTGAATTGGCATGAATGGTTTCACTCACAGTATCGATTCGGGGTCTCTGATCTCAGCTCTCGGCTCTTTTCAATTAGCCCACAAAAAGAAAACACCTGTGGAGCGTGTTCACGCTTTGAGCTCACGGCCCACGTCGTCTAATTATAGGGAGTATTAATGAAGGGAAAAGTATCGATAGAGCGACCTTTGATCTAAGGCTCCATAGGTGACCAACTAAGTACATAACCCCACATCATCCCCCGGGGGAACGTAATCCAAGACAAGGCTGTAATTAATAATGCACCCAAGGGTTCCCTTTTCGGACAATTTCCAGGGAAGATCATCTCGCGGAGATCTCCCTCTCTCTCGTAAAGTATTCAAATTACGAAGGCGACGAAAAGTGTGAAAATGTGCGTTTTTCGGACGACACGAAATGTCGCACCCATAACATTTCGTGATTTATGATGGCAAAACATGTGCGACCCACAAAAAACTATGTTTTAAGGGGAGGGAGAGAGAAAGATCAAGGGGCAGGGCTCCACGCCAGTGAGATTCCAGATACAGAGTCCAGGTTCAGGACATTGTATAGCGTACACCACCGATCCTTCAGCGCCACTTGCGGGAGTGTCAAGTGTTTGTTTGCTCCTATTACATGCAATGTTGGTTATTTCGATTCGGTTATTAGGGGACACAGAAAGAAAAATGTGTGATGTAAATTAATAAATAAAATTAAATATGTAACAAAGGGTATTAAATAATATTACATTCCTACCTCGCTTTACGCCCTCGATACTTTCCACGAAACTTTGACACAAAGTGAAAGGCCGTATAGTGAACCAATTATTCTGATATAACAAAACAGTTTACCTTATAAACTGACCGTATAAGGAAATGCCTTATAAAGAGCGGCCGTATAGCGAAAAATTGGTGTAATTTAATCTCTTCCAGAAAATCAAGCTATAATCTGGAGATCCGAGCTTGAAATTTTGAGCTCGACCCTATTTTATAATATTAAATTATAATTGTTTAATATAAACTTTCAAATTTGCAATTATATAAGATCAGAAATGTTCTTTTAATGACTAAATTAACTATTTTAAATTTTAAATTTGTTATAGAGTTTAACAAGATATTTATTAAGATCAAATTAATATAGAAAAGTTCTTTAAGAACATAGAACTGTCTTCATTTTTTCAAGTGAATTGTTTACAGAGCGGCGCTATCCATAAATTACAATACTCCCAGCGATCCATAGCGGAGAAAGCAGATCTCGAGTTGGATACTTTTCCAGGCGTAACCCGAACCCAGAGCAATCCGTTGCCGATAACAATTTCTGGAAAAACTCTTCCACTTTACGCCAGCAACTCTGCTCGAACTCCCCAGTTTGTTTACATTTTCCCTGAGACTAATTGTCGACATAATATTCATCTGGCAGAGACTTTGAGGCACACAGCCATCTCTAAATTTTTCCAACTAAGTATTTGGGAAATCACATTGGTATTTATTGGTCAGTGCAGTGCAGGCCGACGCTCTTCCGAGTGCGTGTGGTCCATAATCGCATTTCCCACTTTCATTTGCATCTCGAGTGTTTCTATGTTTTTTGGGGGAGTGCTGCCCGGTTTCGCAGTAGTTTTTACGACTACTTAAGCCTTAATGCTCGGTTCGGGGAATCTGGAGGCTTGAAAAATACTCGAAAACGGTAGTAAATAGTTGCACCACACTCGAGTGGCAGCCCCGTGGAGTTCCAGTTAGAGGAGTAGTCCTCCCAGAGTGTCGTGTCCACTACCGAACCACACACTCCTTGCTGGGCTTATCATCGGAATGGGATTTGTTTTGGGATTATTTGGCTTCGTTTTGACAGCCTCTTGTGGTTGTTTTTCTTCTTTTTTTTCTGTCACAAAACAAGGTAGGCACTAAAGTTGCTGCAGTTTCAGATATCGCAGCTATTGATACCCGGGAGTGTGGCAGTCAAGAGATCGTTAAAACTTGGAAGAAGCCTTGAGGCGTTTAAAAAGGTTTCAAGAAGCAAGGAATTATAGGCACTCTTAAATAATATACAGATCTCACAGACTAACTACAAGTTTATGGCTATAAAAACATTTAACAAAGGATTCTAAGTATTTTAATTATTACTATAAGTTATTTCCCATATTTCAACATAATTCTCTGAACTCTTCTTTGCAATAATGTTATAATTTTCCGTTCTCCCTAAAATTCCCTGACTAATTTGGAAGGAGAAACCGTTAGGCTTTTAAAAGGGTTTCATGAAACTCAAGGCACCTTTTAATAATACACAAATCTCGGGAACTAACTACAAGTTTAGAGCTCTAAAACCATTTACCAATCGATTATAAATATTATAACTATTATTATAAAATCTTTCCCATATTTCAATATAATTCCCTGAACTCTCCCTTGCAATAATGTCTTAATTTTCCGTTCCCCCTAAAATTCCCTGACTAATTGCTCCATTAAGTGACCAAACTAATGGATCTTCGTTTCACGGTTAACCCCAGATTTGCCCGCTCCGTCACCTTGGACACACAACATCCTCCTCATCCTGCTACAGATTACTTTTCAGCAGGTTATCCTGCAGATCCTGCTGCTAACTAGTTACAAATAATTATCTGTTTGGCAAATACACGGGGACAGCTTCATCGGAGCGCAGGAAACCCGGGATTGCCATCCAATTGCAATACACGGACGGGCTCTCAAGGTCGCCTGCCGGCCGCTGGGGCGTCCGCCGAGGTTAGACCAACCATCAGAGTTCTGGGTTCCGGTGCTGGCAACCTCCTGAGCCTGATCCTGAAGTGGAATCTCTCCGACTAATGTTGTGATTAGCATCTGCGTTGACAAACACAGCAAGTGGTCCTACGGTTCCAAGGCGAAGACTCAGAGATCTCTCTGCCTTCGTTCCCGAAAAATCCCCACCCAAGATGAATAATTATGGGCGATCTTTATGCTAGCACCGGCTCCTCGCTGGGACCGTTAATGTCCAGGTTGAGTTTGGACCGAGTTCCACGGGGTTTCTTGAGTTGAGTTGAGCCTCGCGATTGCCAGGGTTGCCATGCCATACCTGCGGCGCTGCCATTGGCATTCCTGAAACTTCAGCATCAGCTTCACCTTCAATTGATGCGCTCCGATGCCGATGGCCGAGGCCTTTGTTAGAGCCACAAAACTCGGGGAAAATATTCACGCGTATTCCGCCGAAACTCGCTAATGGTCACAGCAGCAAGTCGTCGTCCATGGTCCATGGACCATGGACCTTGGTGCCCCGCCTGTGTTATTAATGATGGAAATTTGAAAATACAGAAGGTTCAATAATTGCAACATCATTGGGTCGTCGCTCGTTCGTTCGATTTCTCAACCTTCAAGCCTGACTTTTGTCCTGACAAATTGCCAGGCATTTCGCCACGCGTCCCTGAAGCTATATCTCTCTGCATTCTTCTATATATCTCAACTTTATGGCCCAGTGCCGGAGGAGAGAGAGAGTACCCTTCGATCCGATCGGCAGCACTGCATTTATATTGCAGCAATTTTCGTATCAATTGAATAAATTCCACGAACGGCGACCATAAAACGCGTCGCGTGGTGTGGAGGGCGGGCGCAGATAGGCAAAACTATGAGATACACGAACGAGTGTATCTCGGGCTGAAGAAGGACAAACAAACAAAACTCCTGTTTATGCCAATTTTTAGACCTTCACTCCCCGCTCTGTCTGCCTGTTTGCCTGCTTTTATTGGCCTTTTTGTCATCATAATTCACGTGTAAAACATGCCCAGTTCCCTCTCGATTTCCGATCCTTGAATCCCAAAAACTGGGTTCGCGCGCGCGACTTTTCTCCTTTTTGTTTGCTTTATGCGCACGCCGCTCCTTCGTTCTTCCTTGTGGCTATCCCACCTCCGCTTCGAGGAGGCGCACGCCGGCAATCCGGTATCCGGAATCCGGATTTCGGAATCAAGTAGTGAACAAACACTGTGGATTCACTCGAGTTCGAGTTCTTTTAACACACTTGCCAATACAGCAAGTGGAGAGGAAGGGGAATAAAACTGCAAGGCAAGGGATATGACTAATTAATATTAATTAAATGAATATTCTAGGTTATATTTGATAATAACAATTATATAAAATGTATGGATATATAAAATAATTATGTTATTAAAGTAAATTTCCATTAAAAACCAAAGAAACGCCTACGTGACTTTCTCTTCGTAAGCATTTTTTATCACCAAGAACTTCTAGGCTAAAAATTAATATAAATAATTAAGTTCAAGTACAATTAATAATATTTATATTAATTTTACATAACTAAAAATTAAAAAGAAAAATAAAATTACCTAGAAAACTCAATCTAACACCCATATTTAACATATATTTAAGCCAAATCATATATTTAAAATCCATACCCAATTCCTTCTCTACATTATCTCTACCCTACCCTATCAGCCCTTGACTTTCACAATCTATTTGTGCATAACTTTGATTACCAGGTAAAGCAGTCTGGTTTATTATTTTTTGTAGCCCCCAGCTGCAATCTTAGCCCTTCAAATATTCCGGACAAGTTGCAGTTAAGCTCCCGTCCGACAAGACAAACGCATGTTTGTCACTGGGCTTAGGCGAGGAGTGCTCCTCCCGAGATAAGCTATCCATATCGATTGCTGACTGTCTGTAGAGCCGCCTATATCAGTGGAAACCCCTTGAGTAGCTAGCTAGCTGCAAGTTCCAGGCCAAAAACCCAAATTCAAGTAGCTCGTGCAGCTCACCTTAATGCGCCCCTTGGCATACGGCACTCGACGGGAACTCGACAGGAAACTGCAGCTCCAAAATGACCAAGTGACCACTGCAACTGCAACTGCATTTCGCATTTCGGACTCGTACTCGCACTCGGTCTCGAGATTGGCCAGCGCCAGCTAGTTAACGGCTGTCAATCCTCCTCATGGCTAAGTCCTCAGTCTAGCAGATAGCTACCCGTCATTGTCCAGGGGCACGAGTTCCAGCGACTGGTTGGGTAAGGGGAGAGCACTGGGAGAAATAGCAGAGCCAGAAAAGGCACTCAAATAAAGGTATTTTCTTTAAAGAAACTTATCAGGAACATAGCAAATTTATTTATTTATTAATCTAATTAGAGATTTTAATGGAAGTAAAGAGTAAAATTAAATAAAGAACAGACTTATACATTTCTTGCGACTTTTCTGTTCATCATTTTATGGGAACTTAAGTCTGTAAATAGATACAAGATCTTGAATTTAGAATTTAGTGTAGATATTTATTAAATAAATAAGTAAAATTGTATTTTCTGTAATACATTTCTCCCAGTGCTACGGTTTGCCTTTGTTCAGACTCTGGACGTTAATTGGATCACCATTGGGTCCCCAGTAGGTCCGGTCCTACTCCCGTTCCCCGTTTCAATCTCAATCCTTGGCAGCTGTCTGCTGGACAAACCTCGCCCCCGCTGGGCACACATGTCCTTTGTGTGCGCGCGCCTCTGTGTCCTCCAATGATGTCCTGTGTGTCCTCTGTGCCCATGGTGCCCTCCTTCGATTGCCTACTAATCCCGTCCATCGATGCTCGGGCGACAATCGAAGTAAACAGCCAGGCAAATGGGCAAACAAATGAGCTGGGGCGTGTGTCCTTAAACGAACTAAATTGGATCATAACTGCGAAATGCTGAAATCTGTGCAAACAGCTCGCTCTAATTAAGTCCTGCGGAGAGGACGACACATAAAAAGGACCTCCGAAATAGCCGACCATTAAAGCGGCGACACTGGCGGACGCGTGTTTTCTGAATTGCGTCACAAGAGCATCGGACGGGCATCGGGAATTATATATATTTTTTGGGGGAACGAAAACAGGAACTGAAGCCTCGGGGGAAGACCCGCGACTCTGACGTCAGCTGGTTTTGTGAAAGAAATCCTTTGGGGTTGTGATGAGGGATCGGAACGTGTCAATTTGGGAGAACTTCACACTTTATAGGGAACTTTTTGATGAAGAATATTCTAGACGCCGGAAAAATCAAATTTTTTTAAATAAATAATATGCAGACTTCATAGAGATTGCAGAGAGTGGCCGAGCGTCACCAGAGAAGCCTTTGGGAACCGAATCCAAACCAGAGCCCGGCTTCAGCTCACGATAAGGCAAAACCAGAAGTGCCTAGAGTGGAGTGGAGGCGTTTCCCATGTGCATTTGACCCCCGATATATGGCGATCCAGATCCCCGAGAGAGCAGGGCTCTCAACCCGTTTGGACGCAACAATATCGGCAATCTGGGTTTTATAATGGGGGCGTCAAGTCGCAACCAAACTACCGATCGCACCCACTCACAGCCACCAGAATCGAAGCGGAGAACCAGAGAACCAGAGCCACCAGAGCGGTATAATTACTCCCATGGGCACCTACTTATCGCCCCGAATATGTTTGCTTTTAATTGCTATTGCCTTTATTTTTTGTTGGATTTTACACTTACTTTTTTATCGATCGAAAAGAGGAACACTTAGCAAGAAAACACTTAGCCTTTAACTGGCTGCTATCGAGTGTGCGGAGGAGAGTATGTGTTTGCCCGCCGGAGCCAATCGGCATCGGCTGTGAAGGCCTGGGAAGTGGGTCGTCGTTGCTACAACGCCCACTCCCACTGCCACCTTCCCAATAGATCCACTCGAGAGTATGCTTTGCCGGCTGCCCCAACCACCACCCAACCATCATCACCCACAGTCTAGTTCCGTGGCCCTTTCCCTCGAGGGGATGTGGATGTGGAAGTGGATGCGGATTGCAGACGCCTAACGAGCCATCATCGAACCCTCATCGAGCTGGGGCTGCGCGACTCCAATCTATTTAATGCCAGCGGCAGTAATTTCCAAATCCAAACTGTTTTGTTTCTCTCAACATCTCTGGGACACTTGAACGTTTTTATTTTGAGTTTTTAGTGCATTTTTGTAAGATACTTTACAGAATTTGCTTTGGGTTTATCACGTGAAATTTACACAGACTTAAAGGCATAAAAATGGCCCAGATTTCGACACATGAAAATGGCACAGATTTCAGCCGAATAAATCATTACAGATTTCAGCACATGAAAGTGTTCCAAAGAGTTTCATTCAAAATATCACAAAGACTTTCACTAATTTTTATCTGAGCTCTCGATCTATATAAACTTTTTACTATATAATATTCTCATTGAGCCCTTTTTAAAAGTTTTTCTTTGAGTGCATGGTTGTGCAGGGCAGGCACACGTCACTAGCGCCCAGAGGAGACCCAAGACCCAGTCCCAAACTCAACTCAGAGTCTAAAATCCAAATCCAAAACCAAAAACCTACGACCGCAGCTCAAAGTGCAAAGTGCACTTGACAGGCAGCCCAGCTGCAGCAGCTGCTAAATGTATCTGCGTCTGTATTTGTAGGCACCTCCCTAAGTAACTGTATCAGTATCTGTATCTGTCCCTGTAGATGGATGCAACTCTCCGACTGGCAATTACATTTATTATCAACGCTCCAACATCGCTTGCGGTTCAATTAACGCTAACTACTGTCCATTATCGTTGTGTTTTAAGGGCGTGTTTCCGGATCGCCAACGCAATTCAATTTTGTGCAGTCGAATATCTTGAGGCCCTTTCGGGGCCTAGACATTCGACTCAATAGGTTCACACTTGACTTGATTCCCAGATAGAAATGTGACGGTGCCTTGGGATATATTTTAATACAATCGAAGACTAATGACAGCAACCATGCAATGGCTGTGAATTTGAAAGAAAATCAAATCTTGACTTCCTATAAAATATACCAATTTACACTTTTAACATTCGGTTCTTCAATTTTGTATAGAATCAAATTTAATCTTTACAACCAATATGTATGTTTGGTTTTAGTGTTCATTACAAAATAAAATAATAACTTCGTACATAAATATACATCTATTTGAAAAAACAATAATCTTAGTGTGTTTTTAGTTTAAAGAATATATCTTAAGCGTTTTTATTATGTAATTTGTATTTAAAATGTAACAAATTTTAAGAAGCATTTTTTAAATTACTTATATTTTTATTGTATTTACTTTTAAATCTGAACACAATTAATTATATTTGTATAACGATTTATGTTATCTGTTATATTACAAATTAACAAAAATTGTAATTCTTTATATTTCTCTTTTCCATTGTAAGAGGTTCAAATCCTAACGGCTTAGTGGCGCCATCTATAGCCTTAGCACTTTTACGAGGTGGCAACTCCATCACACATATTTGAATGAACCCAAAAGTATGCTTCTCTTTTTCTCCCAACTTTACACATGTAAAATTGTGTAAAAACTTTAGTTCTGGGTATGTCAAATCTAGGAATAATTAAAAAAAAAATTAAACATTAAAAAAACAATTATTAAAGAGTATTAAATAGTAATGAGGCAAATAGGAATTTTGGGAGACCTTATTTTTTCAGAGTGATGCCAAAAGTCAAATAATCTCTAAAATCGCCAGCATGTTACAAAAATATGTCAAAATTTGGGAGGATTTTGTTTTAAATTTTTATTTTGAAAGAATTTATATTTCTCTTTAATATTTAGTTGGGCCAGACTGAATAAATACCACCAATGTTTGATGTTTTATATCAAAAATATTGAAAATATCACTAATTTAACAGCTCTATCTCATATAAGTGAATGAATTAAAGCATTGTTGGGGGAGTTTATTATGCGAGAATTTATTCTACATAGATTATAACTTCATATAAGGATGTAAGGATAATCTTTAATATTTACAAATTAATTTCAATATTTCTAAACTGATTATCTCGTATATCTGATAATTGTAATACTCTAATCTTCATCGTCATACTGACAAATAAAATTCCGTTTATTAGAGCCATTCTCCACCCTCATGCCGCCGTTGAACAAGTTGACATAGCGCTGGCTGTCGTCATCATATAGAGGTTCACCTGGAAGCCACTTAAAGAAGGTGACCCTCTCGCCGGAAGCCGCCGACATAAAATCACCCTTTTTATTGTGATCATTGATGTCCAGCCAGTAGACGAAGTCTGGATTGATTTTTTCCTTGATGGCTAGAAATTCCTCATTGTTTTTAATGGAGGCCAGGCTACCGCCCATCAGATGACAGGATTGGGCTGCAGTTGTCCAATTTTGTTTCACATTATCTTCGATATAGTAGAATTTCAAGCCGATTGCCTGGAACCTCTGGCGTGCTTTGATTTTTGACAGGGTTTTCCATATGTTTCCCAGCTGGAAATGGATGTCCTTCCTTGTGGTTAAAAGCAGTGCCTCTATAATGCTCTGGCATTTTCCGATGTCCTGGGGGATTAGTTTCTTGATGGATGCCAGTTGGAGCTTCATCATTTCCTGAATTGCTATCTGCTGGATTTCCATATTCTTCTGAATCTGGGAGATGGCTTTACTCGTGTTTTGCTGGTTATCTTCCTCGATCTGAATCTCAATCTTGTATATTTTTGCCTGATATCCTGCCAGATGCAATGCCAGAAATACATACAATAAATACATTTTCGATTTGCACATTATATTGGCCGGACGAGGACGATATGCACGCGAGAGGAATTGGTTTTGAATGAATAAACTCCACTCGAGGGTTGGCCCTTGCCTTTATAGCAGTCCCTTAAGTGTCCTTATCTATGCTACTACCTTTCCTTTTTCCAAAAAAATAAACAAAGACAGGTACAAAAGTATACACGGAGCCAGGAAATATCTGTATTATCCTAGCTTACTTTAGGAAGAACCTCCTTATCGGGTAATTAGTCATGCTAGTTGGAATCAGAGCACAGTAGGAGGATATGCACGTTCTGCCTCCTTGGCATCAGCTCCTGCCAGAGCCAGGACGAGAAGGGCCACGATTCCAAGATAGATCTTCATGTTTTTGCTTTCCTGGGTTGATTTTTAATAATCTAGTTCTCAAAAAGTGCCGCTATTTATTCAAATGATAAACCAAGGGAACTAATTCAAATTTTACGATTTAAAATGACTGTTACGAAAATAATTAACAGTGTAAAAAATATCATAGTGACCTTGAAGAAGGAATTCGGTTTGTAATCTTTTGACAAGGTTTTTAGGGTTTTAGTGTACTTGCTACTTGCTAGTTACGCTATTTATTCAAATGATAAACCAAGGAACTAATTCAAATTTTACGATTTAAAATGACTGGTACGAAAATAATTAACAGTGGAAAAAATATCATAGTGACCTTGAAGAAGGAATTCGGTTTGTAATCTTTTGACAAGGTTTTTAGGGTTTTAGTGTACTTGTATTATTTTAACCAAAGGTGTTGCTTACTAGAAAGATAAGTTGATTTTTTCAAAACTATTTGAGACTGCCATTACACAATTTCCCTTATACTCTTGGAGAGTATTATAATTTTAGTCGGAAGTTAATACACCTGCCATAAGAACGATCGGAAAATTATCACAAACACAGTGTTCAAACATGAACACGTTTTTACATATACGTATATATATATATATATATATATATGTATTTATCTTATACAAATCAATGCAGCTGTGATCTGCTTGAGCGCATGTGCGCGTATCTCTAAACAGCGGCCAAATGGGCCTAACACAAAACACTTGACTATATGTATATGTAATTTGAATCTATGCGTGGGATCGACGAATTCTGTGTTCACCCCTGTCGCACTGAAGAATGTATCCCATGTTAGGGTTAAACCACCACTGCGTTGGTCTAGCGATAAGACTAGTTTTAAGAATCTCACGACCGCTACGTAAGCGCGGAATTTGAAATAAAGAATCAGTTTGAAATATTAACTCAGCAAATGAAGACGTCTTTTTATTTAGTCGTTCTTTTCACACAGTATGCAAATTTATATAGCTCCGTTATTTCTTAACGAATACGCATATATCATTAGATATAGGTATTTTTAACCATTTAAAAGTAATGTATTTACTTTTATTAAAATCCTGCTCTTTCTGCCTTGCAGTTTTCCCGACATTTTATTGTCACAAGAGGTGGAAGAACATTTAGTATGACAGTTGCCGCAACATATACAGTTTTGGGTTTGGCCCATATAGTCTTACTTTTTTGTATTAATTATTTATACATTTATTTTACTCAATTTATAATTACATGATAGTTACATTGGAGTGAGACAATTAGATGTGCTGTTACTGCAGTTACTACAGACTATGATTGTTCAAAATGGAATTTCATTTATTTCTTCATAAAATTTTCTTCAAGGTATTCATTTATTAAACAAGAAATTAAAATGCTTCAAGTTTTATATAAATATAAAATAATATTTATATAAAATAAATCTTGTGAATTTAATATTTGACTAATTAGTTTTAAAGTTTGAGCTTAAAATTAAATTTAAATCTCATCTGATAAATATATGAAAATCTGAATTTAATTTGTATTAAAGAAATTTCAAATATAATAAGTTTGGAACTCCCCCAATGCTGAATATCGGATTCACTATCGATGTATCGATAGCGATTGCAGTTCCAGTTGGGGGAACTTCCATGGGAAGAAGCCGAGCAAGTGCAGTAATCCAAGCCAATCAGAAACCACAACAAACAAGCAACCCTCCGATTAACTCGTAATGATCTCGCTATTATTATCATCAACAATGGATGATAAGGTTATCACCATTACAATCGGTCACCCGAGTTGGGTAACTTTCATGGTTCGATTCATTTGGTGGAAAACTACGGAACGATGACAACGTTGCTGCGCAGTGGAGTGTTCTTGCTAATTGCGTTCCTATCGGGGATTCCGCCCACGGTCTTTGCTGGCAATGTTCTGGCCGTTTATCCGCACTTTGGCTTCAGCCACTTCAAGGTGGTGATGCCCATCCTGAACGAGCTGGCGAGGCGTGGCCATCGGGTGACAGTGATCTCATATGTGAAGAATCTCGAGGGCAAAACCCTGCCCAACTACGAGGAGCTGCTGATCTCCGCCGCCGGGGAGGATCAGTCGAGCACTACCATTAATTTGGTTCCCCTTACGGAGAATACACCCACACGATCCCTGGGGGTGCTCTTCCGGGAGTACTTGGCCCTTCACAACGAGGGACAGGAAACGTGCGAGCATCTCTTCAGCAGCGGCCACATCGAAACGGTGCTCAAGAGACACCAGGGCAAGCCCTATGATCTGCTGCTCACGGAATACTTCAACTCGGACTGCCAACTGGCACTGGCCAAGTTAATGAATCTGCCCATTATAGGCCTTAGTACATGTGCCCTGATGCCCTACTATTACGATCGCATCGATCTGCCGGATACACCTTCGTTTATACAATCGGAATTCGTGGGATTTGCCGGGAGTCTAAAGTGGCACGAACGCCTGCTCAACTTTATCCAAGCCAAGATGCTCAAGTTTCTCTACAAATATCACTCGAATTCCGCCGATAACGAAGTAATCCGAAGGTATCTGGGCCTGGAGATGGATGTAGAGGAAGTGGCTCGCCAGCAAACTGCATTTATTTTTGGAAATCAACATTACTCTCTGATGGGCAGTCGTCCGCAGTCCCTGCAGTTTGTGGAAGTTGGCGGAGTTCATATAACGGAGAAGGCAGAGAAGGAATTACCGGAGGAGATAATTAGCTTTCTGGATCAATCAAAGGAGGGAGTAATCTTCATAAGCTGGGGCTCCATGGTCCGTGCCTCGAGCATAGATGGTGAAAAGCTGGCTGCCATTTTGGAGGTTCTACAAGAGAGTCGCTTGAGGATAATTTGGAAATGGGAAGAGGATGAGAATGCAAAGACACCCAAGGTGGATTCCTCTAAATTTCTATTTGTGAAATGGGCACCGCAGCTGGCTTTACTTTGTGAGTGATATAAATTACACAAACTTGGCTTATTCCGGTTTTTCTATTAACTTGAAAACCGGTTAAGGGTCTAAATTTACATTTTTAATTTTGAATACCCCTTTAGGTCACCCCAAAGTCAAGTTATTTTGGACCCATGGCGGTTTACTGGGCACTACGGAGTCCGTACACTGTGCCAAACCCATGCTCGTTACTCCCATTTATGGCGATCAATTCTTGAATGCTTTTTCCGTGCAAAATCGTGGCATGGGACTTAAGTTGGACTATGAAGAGATCAGTGTTGAGAACCTAAGGCAGGCCTTAAAAGAGCTAAGCAAAACTAGGTGAATTGTATATCTTTACTGAGTAAATAAACCTCTTAAATGAAATATTTATATTATAGTTACACTGAGCGTTCTATGGAGATCTCTAAAGTTTTCAATCAACGCCAGCAAACACCTTTGGAGTTGGCCATTTGGTCCGTGGAACATGTCATAGAACATGGCTTAGTGGCCAGTAAGCTTCTACAATCACCGGGCATTGAGCTAAATGGATTTATCTATCACTCATTGGATAGTATAGCCCTGATTGCTCTGCTAATTCTATCTTTAATATTTATTTTAAGCTACTTTTGCGGTAGAAGAGAAGCACCTAAGAAACACAGCAAGAAGTCAAAGAGATCTTAGAGATATTTTTGTAACTACAAAAATATATGTATTAAGTTGGTAGTTAAAATCTGATTTTGTAAAGATTTTCAAGTCATCAATAGCGTAGTCGCTGCATACAGTCCCTTCGACACTCCTCGTAGGTCAGGAAATTGTTCTCAGTGGAGGCACAGCCCGTGTAGTAGAAGCTCTCACAGTTTCCCGTGTCCTTGTTGAAGGCATAACGCAGTTGACGGCCACGGCACAGGCCAGGGGCCTTGGGTTGCTTACAAGCTGGAAAAATTAATTGTTTGAAATCTTAATTTGTTAATACAAAAATGTTACCTCAAAGAACAAATATTATTTAATGTAATTTAAAAATGTTCGACCAAGTTTTTAACCAAATAAAGACGATTTTCTATGAGAATTTTCATTGAAAATAATTATAGACAGTTCCGTATTCGTTAATGAAAAAATATTACCTCAAATTAACCAAATAAAGACCTTAAGCTTAATTTCCTTTTACCTTAACACTCACCTATCACCTGTTCGATCTGGTCTCGAGTATGATTCTCCAAGCTTGGCAGAGCCAACGAGAGGTTAACCACCAGAAGCAGTAACAGACCAAGTCGCATCCAGCTCCGAATCGGAAACATTTTGAATTAATTCATTAAAAAAATATCCCTAATTATGTTCCGAAAAAGTGAGTCTTCTTGATCCCTCCGTTGCAGTTCCGTTTTTGTGTAAGGTTTAAGCGCTTTAGTTTTCCGTTGTTGCAATCTGCACGAGCGTCGTTCACAGAATGTTCTCATTTAAAGGTGTCTTGCATTTTGACAGATTCTTCTCAGCTTTCTCTGTTCCGACAATTCGTTTTTTCTTCCGTTTGGAGCACGTAGTTGAGTTTTCGTTTTCGTTTTCATTTCGGCGTCTCTTTTCTTTTTCGGTTGCATATTTTCCGCTGCACTCTCTGCCCGCCGAGTGAAAACGTGTGCGAAGAGAGAAGCTTCAATAGAGGAAGTACCTTGGCTAGGTTCGCTTTGAGTGGATTTCTGTCTAACAAACTGTGAACACATATTGTTAATAACTTTTGGCACTTAAAAAAATGAACCCGCGGTCAGCGTATGTCGTAATATGGGACTATTATTATCTGTAACTAAAAGGTATTGTCTCAATTTAATATTTCTACAACAAAACCATTGATATTCATCGCATAAATTTGTTTATTCAATTTCTAACTGGTTTTTACTTAGAAAAGACAATTAAAAAGGCATATTATTCGTACAGATAATAGAAAAATGACGCACTAAGCCTAATGAAAGATAGAAGAGAGGCCAGATAGAAGTTTAACAAACGGTTTTCTGGGGAAGAGTATGACAGACGAACCTGTGGTCAGATGTTGCGTTAAAATGTTCTTACAGACTATAAGGCAACCGGATTTGTATGCATTTCGTGCGTGATAACAATGATTTCTAATAATTATGTTAATAATATTTAATAGATACGAATAGAAAGATTTTATACAATGCACACATGGCTAACAGAAAGGACCTACTTACAAATTATATCAATTCCAAGCGAACTAAGACGCCATCCTTGCTCCTCATTACAAAATAATAGTTATAAACTCGTTAATAAATTCATTGCGTTGCACATCATGGGGGGATAACACATCACGGAGACGTATATATCTATAAATCTAACAGGGCTAAGACGATGGATTATGATTGTGCCTTTTTTGCCGGCCCTTGGCCTTGCGACTGCTACTTCTGCTTTCGGTTACTGGTGGGCAGCTTTCGGTTGCAAGCTGCTGACTGTTGCTGTTGGCTTTGGCGTACATATATGGCGCACTTAAGATCAATTTCTTCTTCCCTTTTGCTTGATTTCTCCTCGGTTATTCTGTAGCAGAAGCGTTTAGAGAGCATCGTCCAGGGGGAAGCGATTCCCCGTTTAGAAGTCCTTGTCCCAACCCGTGACATCATCTGGCGGCGGTCCCTCGGGGTCCGGGGGATAGTCATCAAAGTTGGCCGTATCCACTACGCTCTTCACCGAGGGCTTGATCGGGGGCTCCAGGGTGCAGTTCTGCAGGCCCCACCAGTAGAAGCCATCGAACCATCTGAAAAAGAAGAGAATTTATTAGTTTTAACTAATTTAATTCAGATTTCAAGGCCTTCTCTTACTTGTGCTTCTGGATCTCACTGATTCCTCCCCGCTGGTAGCCCAAACGCTCGGCGGGATTGTCGCGGCACAGCTTCTTGATCAGATTGCTGGCATTGCGCGTGATATTCCTGGGGAATTCAATGGCATCGATGCCCTTAAGTATGATGTTGTACGTGCGCATGGGATCGGAGCCAGTGAAGGGAGGTGTGCCTGCCATTATAATTGATTAAATATTAAATATAAATAATCTGCCATCATTTCCATACTACTCACCCGTTAGCAGCTCAAACATGAGCACTCCCAGCGACCAGTAGTCCGCACTGATGTCATGTCCCCGGTTGAGAATCACCTCGGGTGCCACATACTCCGGTGTGCCGCAGAATGTCCATGTCTTCCTGCCCGTCTGCAGTTTCTTGGCAAACCCAAAGTCCACCAGCTTCACATAGCCACGTTCGTTGAGCAACAGATTCTCGGGCTTCAGATCCCGATAGATGATGTTGCGCGAGTGCAGGTAGTCGAAGGCCTCCACAACGCAGGCGGTGTAGAAGCGGGTGGTGCTGTCATCAAAGTTACCCTTGTCCCGCAGTATCGTCCAGAGCTCGCCGCCCAGACAGCTCTCCATGAGCATGTACAGGTACTTCTTGTCCTTGAAGGTCTTGAAGAGCTTCACGATGAACTGGCAATTGGCCTCGCCCATGATCTCCTTCTCTGACATGATGTGCTGCTGCTGGCGTGTCTCCACAATCTGTGATTTCTTCATTTGCTTCAGGGCGAAGGACCGGGAGCTGTCGCCATTGGTTTGGACCAGCTCGACGCGACCAAAGCCACCGACTCCAAGGGTAGCAATCACTCGCAGATCTGTGAGGTTGATGTCACGGAATTCCTCGTTGATCCTGGAAAGGGAGCAGAGATTATAATTATTGCAATAACCATGGTTTTTTATCAAGTTGCGAGCCATGTTCCAGATTTATAATAATCGAAATTGCTTAGAAAAGCAAAGGTGATGTGACGCGTAATCGATTAATCGTGAATATTGCACGACTTGAGGGTTGTCGCTGAACTTGACACTTACTTTCTGCGCTCCATGGCGCCTTCGTCGTCATAGCGATGCTTAATCTCGTCCAGATTGGAAATCAACTGATTGAAGGTCTCGCGGTCAATGACCAGGCAGCTGACGCCATCGGCGGACTCGCAAATAATGTTGGCCGTGCGCAGATCGTCGCTGTAATAAATATTATATATAATTAGTAAGTTAATTAATAATTAGCAAACATTAAGAACTCACCCTTGGAGGGCCTTCTCGCCAAAGAAGTCGCCCTTGCCCAGCATGCGGATGAACTTCTCCTCTTGGGTGTCCTGCTGCTTGATCGTCACCCGCACCTTGCCCTTTGAAATGATGAAGAAGGTATCGCCTCTGGCTCCCTGGCGCACAATATAGTCGCCGCGCTCATAGTGTGTCTCCTCCAAGACATCAGAGATCTTGATAAGCGTGTCATCCGCCAGGTCTTTGAAGATGGGAACACTGAAATCAACCAAAAATCATTAGTTACAAGCCGATATTAATCTCGCTTCCTTGGCACCAAAAAAAGAAAGTGCTGTAATTTAGAAGTTTCGATCTAGATAAGAGAATTCCACGGTAATGGGTATGGAATCTAATGGCCAGCTAGCTGACTGACCCACATCCAGGTTCCAAGTCATTCTGCTTCTCTCTCGGGCTACACACACACACACACACATGTATCTTAGAGCTGCAGCTGCAATATCTTGCATCCGAATCTAAATCTTTCATCATCATCATCATTGCACTTTCATTTTCTATGGTCTTTTTTCCGCTTTTCCGCTACTTTTCGTATCGGGAATAGGCAACGAGTCCGAGGCCTCAATTATGGTTTGTTTTTTTCTTTTTCTTATTATTTTTTAGCAGTTTTTTTACGGGCGACCAATTAAATGCGATTAATTCGCCGGTCACTCTACTATGTTTGGGGAAGGAAGGGAACTGGACTCGAGACTGGCTGGCTGGATGTGGAAGCTGCGGCCATAAACTGGTTGCCAAAGTCATTTGAAAAGAAATTTCTATGCGTTCGTTGGCCGCTGTAAAGTTTCGACTCCAAGTGAGTTTTCAAGATTGCAAGATTGACTTGGAGTTTGAGGCATTGCACGTCATATGAACGGACGCCCATGACCATGACGATGCCGCCAATGACTATGATGGCCACGTTGTTGCACCTGAAGAGCTAGCTGCCGTCGATGAAGCTGTCTCTCTGCCCATTTGCTGGGAGAAAGTTACTTTACTTTTTTCCCAAATTAAAAAAAAAAACCTTGCACGATTTACAAATCGAGGAAAAACAATCCTTAAGCTAAGCGATTTTTACATTTTTGCCATTATGGGTAATGGCCATACACGACGGACTCGTGGTATTGATATAATTAAGTGCAAATGAACATTAATTACGCCCAAATGGCAAATAACCAGTCGGCACCATCCAGCAGCCGCCGCGAGAGTCTCATTAAAATTCACATTAAATGTGCAGATTGGCGATTGGCATGGAGGAAGTCTGAGAAAGTCTGGAGGTTTTCGGGAGGTTTTCAGGGTACCCACCTCTTGAGGAAGTCAGTGTACTCGGCCTGGCGGATCAGGCCCGTTCGCATCATGATGGTCTGGAAGCACTGGCGCTCGATGGCCCACAGGTTGCACTCTGTGATCGCTGTGATGGTCGCCGTTCGCTGGCAATTGTACAGGATGGCCAGTTCGCCGAGGACCTTGGCGCCCGAAAGGGTCGAGAGGTACTTGCCCTCGCGGGATACCTCAACGCGGCCATCTGGAAGGAAACAGGGGGTTAATTAGTAAGATTTTAAATGGAAATATTAGGGAGTATATACCCCTAGGATAGGTTTAAGATTAGGAACTATATTTTCTATATTAAATATAAAGCTAAAGTATATTAAGATTAATATTAGGCCTTATTCTTTCGAACTTTGCAAAGTATTCATCATCAGTTACTACTCCTTAGATCTACAAAGAATCTCCACTGATTCTTAAGAGATTTCCCTCTTCTCCTCCCCAACCCCTTACCCTTCGAACTCTCCGCTTCCTCTTCCTCCTGCCCCCCACTGCTCGACTGCTCCTTGAGATTCCCCGTGCGACGACGTCGGGCATAAGTATGCACGGGCACGATGAGACGAGGACGAGGAATGCAGAATCCTTCGCCATTGAGATCCTTGGAGCTGCCATTGCTGCTGGCAGCGGGCGAGATGCGTTCACTGAGAACAGGACTCCTCTTCTTCTCCTGACTCCCAACAACAGCCTCTTCCTCCTGCAGCTTGAGACCCTTGAGAGCCTGCTCCAGGCTGTGACGCCGCAGCGATGAAGTCGACTCCCTGGGTCGAGCTATGCTCCGGCTAAACGAAGTGGATTGACCATTGGGCAACCGAATGGTGGCATATCTCTGGACGGAGGTTTGGGAGCGGGTCAGGGGCTTGGTTACCACCCGCTTGGGCGGTGCCGGTGGCGGTTCCCTGGGCGGAGGCGGTGACATCAGGCGTTGCGGCTGTTGGCAGATCACAATCTGATCCTGGGCATCATCGGCGGCCGAGGAGAATGTGGAGTATGTTGCGGAGGAGCCACTGTGGCTGAGATTCTTCTGTGATTTATGGAAGACTTTCGAGGGCGACGACCTCAGGGTGGCGTAACTGGGGGGCGGCTGTTGCATCATCATGGTTTGGGAGCGTCGCAGGGAGGGTGGCTTCACCGAGAGCTGTTGCCGGGGACGTGGAAGCCTGGCCCTTTCCGTGGGATCCAAGACGTAGTGATTGACAGCGGATGTTGTCACTTCTTGAGGTTGTCCCAGTTTATTTATTTCTTCCTCCTGAAGTCCTTTGATCTCATGGTTATCATCCTGCTCCTCGGAAACCCATCCATTAAGCTGGGGCTGGTGATGATGCTGCATGGCCGATGGCCTGTAACCATTGAGCTCTTTGATGGTGCTCACGATGCACTTATCCCGTGACTGCTGGGACTGCTGCTCCAACTGCCGGATGTTCTCCAAGGCTATCTGGTATTTGCTCAGGGCAGAGATGCCTTCCAGCAGGAAGCTGCCGCTGCCCGCCGAGCTGCTCTGCCGGCTCAGCTTCGAGGGGGATCGGGTTAGGGTTGGGTACGGCGATTGGGTTTGCACCTGGGGCTGGGTCTGGGTCTGCGCCTGAGTGGCAGCCCTTAGCCAGTTGGCCTCGTACAGCGCCCCCATGGCACTGCTGCCTTCCAGCGAAAGACTCGCGTCGACGGCTTTGCCCGGATAATGTTTAATTTTCATTACGAAACAAACACACAAAAGGCGGCGGTTTTCTTTCGATTTTTTTTTTTTTTTTTTCTAAAAATTTCACTTGACCAGCGGCAGAGCCAGCGACGTGCTTTGTTTCCACGCTTGCCTTAAGCTCTTCAGTTTAGTTTATGTTTTTGTGTTTGGGCGTCGCTGTTGTTTTCTTCGAGGTTTTGCATAACTCTCGCGGAGCTTTTTGGAATTTCGCGCACGGAATACGGAATATTTGACGAGTCACAGAGAGAAGGCACTGGCGATGGCGATTGGCGATGCCTTCGGTTTCAGTTAAAAGGCCTGTAAAGCGGGTAACAATTTGTATTTTGTATTTGTTATTTATTTATTATTATTGCAAAAGCCATACGGGCTTGTGGGCTCTTTTGGTAGCGCGGCTGTTGCTGTTTCAGTAGTTGCTGTTTCAGTCGCTGATCGCTGTTTATACAAGTTGTAAACTTTCCATGTTTTTTTAGCGGCTTGCCACACGTTTTGTGCATTGATTTTTTGTTTATGGTTAGTTGATCCTACTTTGACAAAGCTACACAGTACAGTGGTGAGCAAGGTAATAGTAACCAATGGGATCACTAACCAAACCTTATAAACAAAGAAATATCTTTTTGTTACAGAAAACCCTAATAATCATAAAGCATCACTAAATTCATAACATACGCAAAGCCCTGACTCGAAAGTCTGAAAGTTTCTATACCCAGCATTTGCCAGCACATGCATAATATGCATAGAATGTGAACAATGCACCAAAGCCGTCAAAATCTTATTTTTTACCAATCTAGCATTTTTTTAGAGTTAAATAAATACTTTTTAAGTTGTAGATTGTTTTTGCAATATTACAAACAAAATATTATCCATTTTCTTTCCCGTATATAGCCATTTTGTTATAATTCTTACTCACAAAAAAGCAAATCTTAACATGCCTATATAATTTATAAATTGAAGACAAAATCTTAATTATAGTATTGCAAGCTTTGACAATCTCTAAATAAATAAACCTTTAAAGCAGTTTTTATAGAACTCCTATAATTTTGACCCCAGTTGTGCTAAAATCTCGACCGGATTTTGGGGAATTACGCAGAAAAAAAGTTGTTGTCTTGCAACAACGCCACAAAAGCAATTTAGCCTAAGTTGCAAATTAATTTCGGGCAATTGTTCGTTAGCAGCGTGTGAATGAATGAGTCGCGATTTACTTTTCACGTCTTTAACAACTTCAAACTGCCAGCTGCCAGTGCATCGAAAACTTAATCATCATCGACGAATTAGCAAATAAGCCAATAATAGCGAATGAAAGTGGCGATATTGCCGCAAGGTAAACAATAAATAAATATAGGTGTTCTCCACACAGAGAGTGACGTAGTGGCGCGAACTTAAACCAGAAAACCAAAAAATAAATAAACACAGTGACCATCGGTGCTGGGCTCGAAAAATGGAGCGTGACTCTGAATTGAAAGGGAATTGTTGTTGACGTTAACTCCCAGGGATGTTGCCCAACGATTTGTGGATCAATTTACGCTAATTGATGGAGCAAACTGACGCAAATGAGATCTTGAAAGCCCGTCCCCAACTTGATGAATTTATTATGAGTCATGTCTTGTTGGGAGATCTGCGGGCGGGATCTATCAAATATTTATTTAGAGGAATGCAAATGTGGGTTGAGTCAGTATTTGCTAATTATTTTAGGAAACGCTTGAATGGCAAGGAAAATACTATAGTTTTTTACGAGAAAACTATTGGAAGTATGGAATTTAGGCGTGTGTTCAATAAATACAGGGTTAAAGTGGTGGAAATATGAAGTAAATATAAACACTGGGGCCTTGATCTTTAATATTAAAATTAGAAAAGTATGATTATAGTCAGAAACAGTACGAATTTCTAAATCTTTGCTAGATAGAAAATTAAATGCAAGATATTGCAGATAAAAAGAGATTCTTAAAGATATTCAGGGGAATAAATTCTATAAAATAGAATCACGTTGATAGTTTTAAGCAAGAAGACTGAAATCTAGATAACACAAGGTGCTAAGAGTATCATAAATATTTCTACGTCAACTCAAATCACATGTCGGGCAAGTTTCCGATAAAAATACTGCCACGTTTTCTGAATAATAAAACTGAATACCCGCAAACCATATAGTGCTATTAAACGTTCAAGTAAATCAAACAAATGGTATTTTATTTTCCCACAACAGCTAATTGTTATTGAATGTCGAGGGGATGCTTTCAAGTAACAAATTCCTCAATTCCTCTATCTGCTATATCTGCGATCCAATTGAACACGCTCAATTGTCGCCGTAAACAGTGAGTGAACAAATAACACAACACCGGCGACAAACAACAATTACGAGCTGTGATCACAAATAACCAAACAAAGATCACCTTCACAGCGCCGCCATTAACATGATCAATCGCAGAGTAAACAAAGACCGAAATACACGGGTCGTCGCGACGCTCGGTGTTGTTGAACTATTCTCGTAACTAATAGCAAATAAATTACCTGGTATTTATTTGCGTAAAATGAGTGAACTTCCTACGAAGGCAGACAGATAAATCGAGAGACCCGCCGACAGACCCGTGAAACCAGAGAACCCCTTATCACTACGTGTGGCTTTCCAATAAGCGAGGAGAGCAACTCGTGCTCGGGGCTTTTACACAGATAAGGCCGGCACTGATTGCTAGACCCCTAAACACCAAAAATTTCCCTACTATGCTGGAGTATTTTTCCTAATTAATGGTGGAGTTTTTTCCCAAAAATATGCAAGTATGTTGGGGTTCAACGAGTTCATCGGGGGTCGAGGTTCGACTCGTTTGCTGGCGAGTTTTTAAAATGCGGAAATCCGTCAGGCCCAGCTGAGCAGCCAAACAAAAAAATACAACAAATGGAAAAATATGTGTACAAATTGAAACTGCAGACATTTTTCGCAATAGCCAGAGTCTGACTGGCTTCGGGCCTTAATGGATGAATGTTGGAGAGTGCTGGTTGGCTGGCAAGGTCAGCCAGTGTCTGTGGAATCGCCGATTTGAATACAATCGCCGAGGGGCGCTGCGGCGGGAAACGAGAATCCGCTAAACAAACAGAAAAAAATATACAACTTTACTTTTGCACCGAGAAAAAACCATAACAACAATAACAGACTGATAATGGACTCACTTATCAATTTATTAACCATGAATTAAGGTTAATCATTCATCGATTTTCGTTCAAAAACTTATCTTTTCAAAGTAACATATATTTATTTATAATTTTTCATACAACAACTTGAGTAAAGTATTTTTTGGCAAGTGCTTTGTGGCATTTTGGCTTTTGGTAGGCGGCTATTTATAGCAGTTAACGGATCTCGAGAGCAGGGTTTTTAAGGAAACCTCGATTAAAGCCAAGTTAGTCACAGACTGAAGCTTTTATGCCAAGGGCAGCGGACTTGGATTCGGATTCAGTCCAAGTCACTCTCGGTTTTGCTTGGCAGCTCTTTCTTAATTATACACACAAAACATGGTTTGGTTTTTTCAGGTCCCGCCCTTTTGGCTGACAATTATGGCAAAAGGCAAAAAGCGTCAAGAGGCAATGGCTTAGTCACTCTTTTTGGCCGGCATGACCGCATTTTGACACACAGACAAGATCTGCGAACTGCGATCTATCTGCTTGTAAATCATCATAATAAATATTTATGGCTTCAGCTGTTGCTTGTCTAAATGCTAATGAAAGTCACCTATAAAGAAAGTTATAAAAGGCACCTCAAAAGATAAATGAAAACAAATAAAAAGACCTATGAATGAGGGAGGAGGTTCAGAGGGAAGAAGGATCGATCTGTTGTGTCTACAATTTAGATTGTAGTCAAACAAGAATCGAAATGCGAGTGAGACTCCGAGAATCAGTTATTATTCCGGCAAATCTGCGAGCGTGTTCGGTTCTCTCTTTGTTCAGCATCGATTTCGTACATATAATTAAATATTCTGCGATAAAGCTGACAAACGAGACAATCAAGTGATCTATATATATATAAAGAAGGTTCTCTGGACTGATTCGTGATGGAATCCCAGCTCAAAGTGCTGATTAGATTGGAAAGATCAATGGGGGAATGCCCCGGGAGAAGCGGTTCTTCTTCTGGCACCAAAAACTTTCATAATAGCAAACTTATTTGTTACTCAAACGGAGAGTAGTAAGTGGCAATCAAATTAAGTAAATTAACATAATAAAATGCCAATAGAAATTGTCTTCTGCTGACTTAATGTCTTTGCATCATTAACTTTCGATTAATCAGTATGGAAAAATGCTTCTGGTGGTGTCGCTATAATTGATTAATTAAGATCTCTTCTCATTTCTTTTTTGAACGTAATAGGAAATAAATAATATATAATTAAATATTTTGCAGCATTTTCCAAAGTTTTCTTCCTTAAAAAAACTATCTACAATTTCCCTTTAACAAGCTGGCAATTCGTTCCACTTGCTTGTGATCAATTTTGCCTTAAATTTCCCAATGATCTGCTTACTTTCCCCTCTAGCAATAATATTCCACTTTATAAAATACCAAATTAACGAAATTAGTGTTGAGAAGAAGCTACCGGAATCCGTTCCACTCGCTCCACTTTTTAGGGTCAATTAGAAACCTCTTCTGAAGCACGACATCTGGTGGCTTGTGGACCCAGTTTCCCAATGATCTTGTGATCCCTCTTGGCAATCATTTCCACTTTTCGCCTATTATATTACTCAATCAGTCAGTGGAGCGAGCGGAGCCAGTAGTTCACTTGGCATGTCAAAAGGCAAAATGCAAAACTCGTTGGTTGGGTTGGCTTTAAAAGTGAGAGTGAGGTGGGCACCTTGGTTCCGGAGCGAACCCCGGGGTCCCAACCGGTCTGGTTCCCCTGCTAACTACTAACTTGATTTAGCTCGGGTTTAACCTCAAGTTGGGCAGAACAAAAGAAGTCAAATGAGAAGCGACAGGTGGGAGACCTGGTTTCAGGGCATGACATTAGCACAGAGATGATGCTTTATAATCATCTTTGTCTGGCCTTTGGCTTGGATTCTTCACACGATTTCTAATCTGTGTTCCTCCTTCTTCTTCTTTTTCTAGGGAGTAATTCTTTAAACATTAAATTTTCCTCGGTTTATGCATTTTTTCGGCTTTTTTTCAAGTGAATTTCTTTCATTTTTTCGGGCCATATCAGATTCGGTTGTTGGGGCTTCGTGTTCTCACATTCTTGCACGATCGAATCAAAGTGTTGACATTTGGCATTATACAGTTTTGCTGCTTTATAATTTCTGTATTTCTACACCATTATTTTGTTTTCTGCTTCTTTTTTTTTTTTGGGTTTAATTTTCGGACCAATGACCGAAGACAAAAAATACAAATCAACGGAGCAAGTAACAGCAACAGCAACAAAAACAACAACAGCTGCTGCTGTAGAGGAAAACCACAAACCGGAATTCTTCAAGTGATCTTTTTTTTTCGTTCAATTCGAATTCGAGAAAAGAGCAAAAAAAAATGATCCAAGAGTCTCCGTTTTCAGTGTCTCATTCTTCGCACATTTACTTGACTCGTTTAGTAGTGTTTTTTCCTTTACTTAACAAACGTATTTAAACAATTCACTTTCACTTTTGTAATTCACTCATTTGTTATTCCAAGAATTTCCCAGTGTAGTTCAATGAAATTAACACGGATTTTCCTGGGTGTGCGGTTTTGTTTATTCAGATATTTTGTAGAACAACTACCGCAACTAGAGCTATTTATATGTGGGCATTGTTGGAAAATAGCGCAATGGCTAGGGCGGGCATCTGTTATAGAAATGCCATTGTAACTGTCCGGAATGTGTTTTATTATAACTCGCGGCGGCGCTCGATTTCGCAAATGCAATATGCAAAACTGAAGCCCAAGAACCGTAACACTCACGGCATTACACACACAAATCCCGACGAACGAGTAGTAGCGAAGAAATCACGAAACGATACCAAACACGAAGTGGGAGTAGTTGCGATTTTTGTCCCTTGTAACGCTTGTAAAGTACAAGAAATCCAGGTGCATTGATTTTCGCAGCCGAGCGCGCATGCGCCTCACACGTTTTCTCGCTGCGCCTCCGACCGGACGAATGACGAGCGAATTGCGAGAGATCGGTCGACGGAATACGAGTATTATTATTTATGCTCAGGCATTACTCACTCGGTTTCAACTGAGAGATAGGAGGGGAAAAACAAGAAAGAGCGAAGGCTACACAGTACAAAAATTATGACTAAAATCATATAAATTTGTTGATTTTATATTAGCAATTGTGATTGTTCTAATTAAAATGAACAATATTATTTTAGTTTGTAAAAATTAATATGGAGCAGAAAATATTAATTTGATCTTGGTTTTTTTTTATTCTCTCTGTATCAGATAGTGGGAGAGAGATAATGCAGCAGCTGGGTTGGTCGCGCTTTGTTTTGTTCGTGGGTGAGAGAGCCAACGATCAAGAGATCTCTCCAAATGGAAGAGCATGCACGGGTATATGGAGAGAGCACTCTCTGAGAGAGCAAGCTGAAAACATAGCCGAAACATAATACATATACAATAACACAGGTATAAGAGGCTGCAGAAAAACAAGTGCTGTACACTGATAAAATAAATGTGGTACTTTGAAACTTATTTATAGAATTTAGAAGAAGTTTGAGTTCTAAAAGTTTAACTGAATTTGTGATGATGCTGCCATAAAATAAGTAATAATTTATTTAAGGAAATAATAAATCTAAAGGCGGTATTTTTAAGGAGATGTACAGAATTTCATGAACTTTTGGATTTTAAATGCGAAAAATATAAAATACATACCCTACTTAGAAAGACCTTTAATTTCATTAAGTTAAGTTATTTACATAGCCATCGATTGATTTCTCCCTGTGCAGGTATAGGGTACATGCGAACTGGTTTGGTCATAAGTGACACCCCGATTCGCTACGCCAAACAGAAGTAGAAATACAAACGTTATCTTCTGTAGAAAACGTAACAATTCATAAATGGAACACAATGAATACGCAGAATTAGATTATAGATTAAGTCCAGTGACCTCACACACAGCCAGCGGAGTGAAATCCAAACAAAATCGTGCCAAAAAAGTTGCCTCAATTTTAAATATAAAATTTATTTACTTCGACTAGCTGCTAATCAGCAGGAAAGTTTAAAATAAATCAGACATCATGGCCCGAGATAGTAAAAATGTATTTTAATCAGCACGGAATTCTTATCACACTCGAATATATTGGAGGTTTCCTTTTCGGAATTTTTACAGGGCATTGGAAAATATCAGCAAGGCCGAAACCTGTAAACATCTGCTGGGGTTTTCTCCCAATCTCTCTCTGAAGCATCTCAGATGCGCTATGAAGATGAGGTATCGTATGCGATATGGACAGATGCCGTGACATCTGTTCGTCGGATCGAGTGCGAACATCGTCGAGGCTTCAGGTTAAGGAAGCGGAAAATCTCAGGCCAATGTGATGTTGCAAGACAGATTGAGGAAGCATCCGCTCTTCGCATTCATCTCCTTGCCACTTGTGGATGCTGCATAATATTCGACTGTTGATTATCATCTTTATTATTATTACTTTTGCAAGCAAATATGTATAAGCGTGGCTTTGGGGCCCCAGTCTGGGGTCTCCTCCAGTCAGTGCAATTAAAATGCTAATGTTAAGTACGTAAATGAAGTCGCCCGACTAATTTAACACGAATCCAAGCCCTCGCACTCGCTCACACAGAACCCAAGCGAAACCAAACCCATTTCGGACAAATATTTAGCCATGGAGTTAAAGTCTAGAGAGCTACGGGTAGCACTCCCAGAAATCAAGTAAAATAAATCCAAGACAAACGCAGAAACGTGCAAAAAAGAAACTATTAAACAAAATGTTAAGCGAAAAACCGAAAGGAAAAACCCCGCAATGCCGCTTGGGCATTGTTCGCGAGTCACAGCCACAGCCACTGACATTTCGCTGAACTTCTTCTTCTCCTCCGGCAGCGGCGTGGGTGTGACCACAGGTCCCCTTTCCAGACCCCTCTAGACCCGCTTCGCTTACAGTCCCGGCCCAAAAGAACTCAGGTATTTCACATTTTCTGGTCAAGACACACACGTGCAGTTTATCTGCCACAACGAGTTGCCACGATCTTGGCGGGGCAGAGTGAAAAGGAATGGGAAAAAGTATAAGGAAAATAAGAAAAATAGGTGAGCGAAAAAGTAAGTGAGATAAAGGAAAACAAGGTGGAAAATAAAGAAAAGAGAAAACTAAAAGAAGTCGAACTCTATAAAAATATGCGGATTTTTATATGAACATTATAAATATTGTAAGCAAAAATAAATTCAAAGTGTTCTAAGCACTTTTGAGTTTCCCTTGAACTTTAAATATTTTTTAATAAAATACATATTTCTTGCTTATTGCTAAAAAAAGGAGTCAAATTTATCTTAATATTTTTAAAAATTTACTGCGAGTATATATATTTTCACTTAAGGACTCATAAATTTTAATGAGAATTTTTGTAAAGCCAAAGAAAGACTGCAGCTAGCCATAAGAAATTTTGCACCTGAAATTACACTTTTACATGCATTTTACACAAAACTGATTGCCTACTTTTTGGCTGAAAATATCACAAAGCTAAGCATTCAATATCCGGAAAATATTCATTAAACTTGAGTGGAGAAAAGCTTTGGGGAAGCATTTAGGGAATTTTATTAAGCTCAAAATTATCACTAATAAAATTTTAAAATATCTTATTTATATTTCTTTATAGTTCCTACCTATATATTTTCCTTAAAGGTCCCCCACAATTATTCTAAAACTCGTACTCACCTTCCATAACATAGACAATGCTGCCGACATCGCCCTCCTTGATGATTAGATTCTTGGCTGGATACTTCACCGGATACATGCAGTCGACGATTTCGCGTATTTGCATCAGATCCAGATTCTTCATAAAGTCATTATCCAAAATGGCAGACTTAATAAGTTCACGGGAGCTGCAAGAAACGATATAAACTCAATTAGTTTTGTGGATATTAAAAATGGCAAGAAGCTGTAACTGTCAATGGACTTGGGCAAAGGCAAGAGTCCAATTAATTTTCCGATCGACACATATAAATCGTTTTATCTTGGCCAGCAACAAGTTGTGCCACCAAAATTATGGCCCCCTTTTTGGTCTTTTTTGTGTGCTTTCGGGTTTTTCCTATTCGTTTTTATTTTTAATATATCCAATATCGCATCGATGGATGTTGGCATGCGCGCAAATCGACCGATATGAAATTAATACAAATTTGAAAATTGTATGCTTTGGCTGCGTTGGAGGAGTGGAGTTGGTGGAGATCGGTCCGTGGACCACAAGTCGAGCCATGTCGGCAATGCCTGTAAATGTCAAATGACTTTATCTGTCAGCGAACTTGACAACTGGCCCGGGCCAGCGGAACAGTAATGGGAATAGAAAGAAGTCGGGGGGCTCGGCTATATAAATTGGTAGCCAAAGCCTGATTTTGGTTGATTAATTAAAGCCTGCCGGGTATAGGGGGCCAGTGTGACCAACGGTGTGTGTGAAACAAAGTAATAGATGTGTTTGTTAAACTGTCAGATTAATCATTTAATGACAACAACTAAAAGAAAAACCTTTTAAATATTATTATATCAAGCATGATATAAAAGATTAATGTGTTCTATATAGAGCATTATATAAAGTAGTAACTAAATGTTCCTAAAATACGAACGTTTTCTATTTCTATTCGATGTATTTCCTGTTATATTTTTTAAAATTGGTTTAATACATACATTTACTAAAATCTCATAATTCTTTGTCTCATTTCAGAATAAAATAAATGGTCCCAGCTTTATTTTGCCCAACCATCAGCGAGTTAATCATGAAGGCGTTGGCACAGGCTGTCGTCGTCGATTCGGGTTGGGGGCCAATTTGTAAGCCTCCTTTTTGGCAACGATCCGAGCCAAGTTTGGGAATTGGTTGGAACTTGGAAGTTGCGCAGGTGAAAAAAAACCCGCTGCCTGATTGCCCCGAAATGTGATGATGAGTTACCTCCTTCTTTGTGTAACGGGGAGGAAAACTGCACCGAACTCAGACCGACACCTGTGGCGCCCGTTTGGCGGGTACACCGCATAACACTCACAATTAAAATTTAATAAAAAATAATCAAAAATAATAAAATATGTACAAAAAATAAGTGAACCGCCAGTCACGACTAGTGAGTCTAGGAAGCGACTATCTGTAAAAACATGCTAAGGTATTAGATTTCAGCGCCCCAAAAAGCCGAAACAAAAATCCGAAACGAGTTCCCCTAATGGAGTTGAAACCAAAGAAGAAGAAGGAGGCGCTACACTCAGAAAAGGAAAATGACAATCTCTTAGTATAATCTATTTAAATGCAACCAAATTACAGTTTTAAAGCTATAGCTTTCAATTTTATCTCTAAAACTGTAATTTGGATGCATTTAAAACTACCCAGGCTATAAAAATATATTAAAGCTTTGAAAAAACGTATAATTCAGTTCATTATAATGCCAGGATCAGGACTTTTAAAATATATAAACATAGTAAGAAATCGTTGCTACAAAAATGTATAATCCTGCTTTTACTTTTCTTATTTTATTACCTATAGCTACCATTATTTGTCCAAGTGTCACAGAGTGGCCGGAGGTGGTGGGTCGTCCGCTTTCTGGTGTTTGCCCCGTGGGGTTTTTTGCCAGCAGAGCACTTTTTTATATGCCTAAATTAACATTTTCCTTGGTTGCACCACGCAGATACGCATGTGGTGCCACAATGGAGGTGCTGCAAGTGGTGCCAGTGGCTCGAGTACGAGTCAAAACAATTAATAGCCTCAATTAGACCTACGGGGCCCGGCCGCAGCGCCTCAGCGTTCCAGTTGTCGGAAGCTATATCCATTCAAATGGCTATATTTGTGCGTAAATTCAATTTGAAATGTGTGCCAAGGCACCAGGAATGAGATTTGGCTGCACCTTAGAAGAGACACTCACAAAAAAAAGATAATTGGAGTAAAGATATAAGCTTTCTCTTAGATAATTTAGATCTTATGGGATTTTAAGTCATTAATAATAATCCAATTCTTTTTGAACAAAAATGATTTAGATTATTAATTAATTGATCTTATTTTATGATTATTTTAATATTTAAACCTCATTTAATTTCATTTCTATCTATATTTTTTTCTCTGTACAGCCTGTCCCCAGAGATATCTCTCGAGTACTTGGATCGTCGATCTGTTGCGGGTGCGTTCACAAACCGCTAGAAGCCGAATTGAAAGTGCAAATAGTTGGCGGCTAAAAGATCTATTTGCTGACAATAATAAAGCCAAGTGGCGTCTCAGCTGGGGAATTGAAAATGAAAAATGGAAATTGCGCGTAGATGTCAGCGCCAATGGAAGCGATATTGGGTGGGGCCTGGCTCCGCTCCGCACCGATCCGCAAAATCTATGTTGCCATGTTGTGTGTGAGTTGGCAATCAAGGCCCAAAAACGTAAAAAGGGGAGGAGACTTTGGTGGCTAAGTGAAATGAAAAACTGCTGGCCAATTTGACGATGTTGAACAAATTAAATAATGTGAGATGTAGTTAAGCTACCGGGTAATATATAGGTTTAAGTAAATATTATTTAAGTGTAGATATTGAGTATAGGTTTCACAACATCCTGAATCATTAATCAATAAGATTAATATCAATAATAAGTGGTAATTATTGTTAAATATGATATATTGTATTGTTTTATAATTGTATTAGATTATTATATACCATATTTCTTAGATAATTATTTGAAAAATTATAAGAGTCAAAAATTTAAAAATAAACTTGCAAACCTCATAGGAATATAATGAAAAGGTTAAACAAATTAAATCATTATGCTAAGTCATTTAAATATTCCCTTAAAACCCTATTACAGTTCATTAAAACCATCCTTACATGGTTTCCCTACATAATGCCTAACCTACTAACTCACTATATTTCTTCCCATATTTCCGAATAATAACACCCAATTAAATCCAAAAAGCTTGAATGAATGACCCAACATGCCTCCTTGTCATCTTAACAGTGGACACATGTATGTGCAACGTGTGGCAAGTTCTAAAAGCGACCCCCTGCCACTCACTGAAACCCTCTATCCCCCCTCTCAAGACTCCACGGACAAGGCTAAGACAATTTTCGCACAATTTCGCGGCATTATTTATTAGATGGCCCCGTTGAAAGCCAAGCGGGCGACAGTTGGCGCAAGTTGGTGTAAAATGGTCACAGAATGGACACACAGATGCTTGGACGGAGAGACCCAACCTCAGTTTCGATCCCGATCCCATAGATATATACATAATATCTGGCGGCGGTGGAGGCCTATGGCGCTTTTGATTTATGCCATGCAAGTGTCAAAAAATGTCCTGTTGCACAAACACACACAAGCGTCGCCCCGTCGCCGTCGGCACAGATTTTGGTCAGAGATAAAATGGACCTCAATTTGGCCGGCTCCAAAAATCCAGACGCCATAACCAGCCACCCGCCGGCCGCCGCCTCTCTCGCCAAACCAAATAAAATGTTTGAATTGCAATTGAAAATTTGCGAATTTGCCGGCGATTTTTTGTGTGATTGTGTCAACAGCGCTAGAGCTTGGGGTCATAAAAATGGCCGATTTAAACAAATTTGCAGGCATTACTTAGCGTCTGATACGCATTTAGATTAAGCTGAGTGAGTATATGTGAGAAATGGTAAAGAATTATGGGAAATTTATCTATCTTGGAGTTCTGGCGTATTATTAAGATATAGAAATGATGTCAGCGAGGATAGAAAATAATTAAATATAAAAATACTAGGTTCTTTAATTTATTAATAATTCTAAGTCTCTTTTAGACACTTTTAAGGAGCCTAAATAATTAAGAGGTTAATTTAAACTTTCTAATGAAACTAAAACCAACTTTTTAGTAGGTCCAAATTACCCATTTGTTTGCCGTAACAATAAACATTTATATTTTTAGAATCGAACGGAAGACACTGTGTCTAATTTTAATCCCGACGTTTCCACCTTGAATAAAAAACACCACTCTTTCTTTGATATAAGAAAAAGGAAAATTTCTTTGTTTGTTTATCAACAGCAGCAACAATAATATTTTAAATAGATTTTTCCGGCTAGCCCCGAACAATAAATGCAAATATTTCAAATTCCACCGCATAAAATACTGATCTTCATAAACCAAACAATATGTACAATCAAAATAAAGCCCATTAAAAATTAAATAAAAATTAGAAAACTATTTTTCGACAGCGCGTGTCGCCATTTAAATGATCTGTGATCGCGTTCAGGAAACATCGCCACGTAAATGAAGAATAAATATTTATGTTTTCTTATGCTTTTCAGCACAGACAACAAAGCCAAGGGGGAAAGCAGCAGTTGGCCAAAAGCAACGACTTCCAGTGGACCGACAGGCAGCAAGTGTGAATAAAGCCGAGTCCACCCACGCTTTTTCGCAGTTTTAATTTTATACACACATCTCTTAATTTATAATTCTAGACCGGAGACTGCAACGAATCAAATTTAGCATGAATAAAAAATCAAAAAAAAATGATTGAAAATCCCCCGAGAGTAAGAAACGTATGTGACGCAATGTAGCGTCAGTTGTTTGCCAATTGGCAGCCTTTCAGTGGGCCAAAATACGTCTACTCATCTTTTTTTATTCTATTTTTCAGATTTTCCTACAGATTTTTATATCCGAGTACTGACACTGACCAAGGCCAGTGAATGGGCGGCGATGCGGACTCAAGTTTAATTTTAATAAGCGCATTTTGTGGCAGGGCGACAGGCGACAGTTCGCTGCTCCCAATATTTGTTGATTAATCGATCATTATCGCCTTGCCTATATAGACTCTGGTCATCCGTATATGTAATGCAGGGCTAATCGGCGGAGAGCTATTGATTAGGTTGAACTGATTTTACTCGAGCCAAATGAGTAAGACAAATGAATTCTTCTATAAATACAGGCTGACTTGTTTAAATAGAATTTCGGTGGCTGGAAACTAACTACGAACTTCGGCAGAAAAAGCTATTTCAGCTATGCCAAAATATTAGGGACGCCAGAGAGATCTTTAATAGTTTTAAATCAACTGAAAAAAGTTGCATCTTACAGCAAATTGAATAATTTTCACTGAATTTGGGACTTTAAATATTTTATTGCATATTTTTAGACATCTTTTCAAAGGATTTCAAAACCATAGCGATTTCTGTGGCATCCCTGATATTTTCATTCGTGTTTAACCTGTTTTTTGAAAGATACCCTCTTAATCTTTAACTTAATTTTCACATTCTTGCTAAAATCGAATTAAAAACATATTTTTTAAATCATAAAATCCAACTCACCGCTCATCCTTGTCGTATTTGGGAAAGCTGACATGCTCGAGCAGCAGGGAGGACTCGCTCTGTGGTTCCGCGGAGATACCCAAAGCGCGCTGCCTCTGGAAATTCTGTCCGGACTTGCGGGTGGCACCTGTGGCAGTGCTGGGACCACTGGCGCCGCTGCCACTTCCCGATCCCCCGCTGGATCCACCGCCGCCGCTGCCTGTGCCCGCACAGCCCGCCGCACTGCTCCGGCTGAAGGGGAAGACGCTCTGGAACTTGTCCAAGTGCGACTTGAGCTCGGCTATCTCATTGTCCTTGAACTGGAGGGCGCGCTGCATTTCCTGTATCTTGAGCTCCTTGGCCTGAATGATCTGGATGAAGCGCTCCTCCTGCTGCGAGGCGGGCACATAGTTGCTCATGATCATGAGGCTGGGATCAACACCGGGAGCAGGCATCATTCCCACCGGCGACGGTGTGGCCGATCCTCCCGTGCCGCCGCTGGAGATCCTCAAGCTCTGCATCTGCTGCTGCAGATTAAGGGTAGTCGGCGGCTGGAGCTGCGTCGGCGAATGGCATACGTTGGGAAGGGCCCCGGGTATGGCCACCGGTTGGCTCTGGTTCTGGTTCTGGCACTGGTTGGCTCCGGGACTCTGACACTGTTGGTGGTAGAGCACGGGACTGCCCTGGTTTGTATACAGGCCCTGGGTTTGGGCCTGGAGCTGCTGCAGCTGCTGGTAGCGTTGCTGCAACTGCAGCTCCTGCTGGTGCAGCAGGCTCCTGGGATCCTGATGCAGCTGCTGGGTGCCCGATGGCGGTGTGCCGTAGATCAGCGTATGCGTCAGCACATCCGAGTTCGGTGGTGGGGCTGGGATCAGCCGGAGACCCGATGCCGTGTGCTCGAGACCAATGAGACCACCGCCGGGAGTTGGCAAGGTCACAATGCCGCCTAGATTGTTGTTGTTGTTGTGATTGTGGCCAGCCGGGAGACCGCTGTTATTGTTGTTATTATTGACACTGATGC
The DNA here is from genome assembly GCA_018153105.1 of Drosophila rufa. NCBI lineage: Eukaryota > Metazoa > Arthropoda > Insecta > Diptera > Drosophilidae > Drosophila > Drosophila rufa. The sequence continues at coordinate 10,063,965 of JAECXS010000096.1, forward strand.
TCACCAGTCCCAGGTCAGTCGGGAACTGATAGTTGGCGTTCGGCTCCTGCTGCATGCTGGCTGCTTTTCGTATCGCCTCCGATGTGGACTCGGCTCGCCTCGTCTTTTGATCTTCGGCACTGCTATGCCGGCGATAGCGATGATTCGGAATTGGAATCGGAATCGGATTCGTATTCGGACTCGGACTCTGTATCTGTATCTGTAAGTGTGACGACGGACTCTCTGGTATCTCCGGGTCTATGTCCGGTGGCTTGGCCTCGCTGATCCTCTCCCGGTCTCTGTCCCGCTCCCAATCGCGATCTATTATCGCTGGCTGCAGCTTCTGGTATTCGGCGTAGAACAGATCACTGACTTGTGGCGCAGTGGCTGTAGCTAGTGGTGCATCTGTGGTGTCTGCTGTCGGGGTGCCGTTGGGTGCATTACCAGGTGGGGGATTGCTACTGGGATGACTACTTGAATTCTGAGCTGGCCGCTTGGTTGCGAAGCACAGCCGATCAAAGCAGAAACGCATCCTCCAGGCGGCTTTCCTGATCAACAGCCGCCAGGGAAAATTCACTCAGCCAAACTTTGGGAGCCCTGGAAAGGTAAAGATATATACATATAAATACTCGGATCCAGAAAATAGTTTGTAAATAATGTTGTAAATAGTGACAAACAGGGGCTGTTGTGGAATCTTATCGCGGTCTAATCAGCTGATCGAACTGATTTACGATCTCGGGAGTTGTTGATGAACACGATGGCTGAATGAACGCGCCTATATGCATGGAGAATTCTGCACAAACTGATAATCAAAGCTTTTACACTAACAAAAAATGCATACGGTTTCAAAAAAATAATATAAATTGTAAGAAATAAATAATATAAATTGTAAGAGCCCTTCCTTAAATTGTATGTTTTCTAAGGTATTTCATTTATTAAAAATAATTTTAAAGCAGCGCACACACAAAAAGTATGTCTGATGACGAATCTAAACTGACGTGATGGAGCAAAGCGGACTTTAGACTCGTGATCAGCAAAACAAAAATCTTTAAAAATTGTATTTTCTATAAAGAAAAACAAGAATATGACATATTTTAATAATAATACTCAGACATCTCTCTCTCTCCCTTCCCTCAGTGTCTGTCTGCACATCCTACCACCAATTCCCATGGCTGGCAACAATTATCACAATATCACCAAAATGCAACATTAGCTTATCGCCTAGTCTTGGATACACACACAATTTGTGGGACAAGTTGACAACAAAATGTCTTTCCTGCTTTTATTCGGGGGACAACGCCTTAAGCCCTTCATAAGATAAGACACTCGACAAATTGTGTGATAGAATTTGAATTTGCCAAAAAAAAATACAAATGTCAAGCGCTGGCACATTTCTATATATTTACTTTTTTTTTATTGTTGTCGGACACGTTTAGACAATAATTCAAGTGGAATGAGCGGGGCTAAAAATAAATCCAGCCAAAGTTAAACATGGCCTGGCCAAACTTATAAACAAAGCACACGCAAAACCCTATAAACAAGTGTGGCTGGTTTCGGTTTCCACTTCATGTGCGAATATATAAAGCGGAAGGTCGAAATATCAGTCGAAATTCCATGGAGTGGGATGATCACTTGGGGTAAGGAGTAAGGAAGTGGGAGACAGGCTACCGATTTTGGAGGTTTGTATTTGGAGAAAGAAAAGTTCTTAAAATCTATAGCAAATTGGCTGATTGACTGAATTAATTTATAAACTTTAGTATTTATTATATAAGCTTTCACACATAAGAACCAGATGACAAATTGGGAACATAATAAAAAATCACTGAAAGACCGACGAGAATTTTGTGGCTATATTAACGATGATTGCTTAATGCGTTCTATAAAAAAGAAAAAAAGCAACACTAGAACCTAACTAAAAAAATAGATCCGTTTTGGAAACCCGTTCAAGTAAGCATAGGTATCCGATCATTTGTTCAAGCAGCTCGAGCACCACCTTGATGTTAGCCAAAGATTCATCCAAGTGAGTCTGGGAACCTATTCGCAAGACTCAAACTACTCAAATGCCTCCTCAGCTCCAGTGCGAATATTTACTTTACATCGAAAACGATCGTATTAGACGGACATTAGCATTGTTAATTGATCGCACAGTGGATTAATGTGCGATTCGTATGCTACAAACAATGCGAAATGCAAAAACGACATTGAGTTCGGTGGAAGTTGGAAGGGAGGCGAGCGATGGGACGGATGGATGCCCTTAAAGTGCGGGCAATTATCGGATCCATATCAGCAGGCACCCGCAAATTCCGAAAAAATAGTGAAAAAACTGACACAATAAATTAAGACAATTGGTGGAAGAAGCGGCGGCGGCAATGTAGGAAAGGAATAAAAACAAAACAAAAAATTGTCTGTATTTATTTATAGAACAATTGACAGGCCACTCAAAATCATCTTCGTACTTCTTCCCCCTTCAAGCTCCCATAAGTTTTCAATGAATTCGCTGCTCTCGTGATCGGAGGCAGCTTTTTGGGGCCACTTAAGCGCAATTACGAGTGCAATTTGTTTCCATCTTGGGGCCTCTCTCTCTCTTCCTAAGCGTATACGTAATATTTTAAACGATTTTATTCTTTTTTTTATTGTCATTTAAATGTTGGCCGCCAGCAAACAGGTTCTCTTTTAATTTGAATTAGTCTTTCTTCTCTTTTTTTTGTTTTTAAAAAATTTATTAAACGAAACACGAAATGTCTTTAATGTCAACTCGCTTTTTTGGGTGGAGGGTATTAACACTTGTGAGTTCATTCATTCATGCCTCTGATAACAGGTCATGTATACATACTTATTAATCGTATATATGTATATTTAATGACTAATTAAAGAGGAGGCTGAAGCTGACCATTTAGGGAAGTTCTGCTGCTCGCTGCAGCGTGACTAGAAATGCAAAATTACCCCCGCTAAATCGACTCACGATGGCGTCTGTTTTTGAGATCGGCAGATAGCGCAATTAGTGTGTCATTACGATCGGAGATAGCGATACACGTTGTGCGCGTACTCAACAATTAAGGCTGTTCTGTTGGCCACACACATTTGCATATTTTTCACAGGATAAGAGATTGGTATCTGGGAGATACTTGCTGCTAAGGTGTTGAGCTTAATGAAGTCTATTTATTTTGTGGGTAAAACTCAAAAATATTTGTATATTTATCAGAAAGTTTAAAAAGAAGTAATCAACTTTACATCTTTATGGATAAATAATAAATAATAAATATAAATATATATATATAAATAAATAATAAATAATAATCCATATGTTTCTTCTCCCTATTTGTCATTAGAAGTTTTCTTTTGGTTATGTTTTTATTTTTTAATAAAACCCAATCCTCCTCTTGAATCCTTGAATTCCCCAGATCAACCATCAATGTCAATTCCCATTTGATCGACATTTAAATCGTTCCACTCTTTAGCTCCCAGCTTCCTCCTTCTGTTGGCAAATAACGCACATGCTCATCGCTAATCAAAAGTGACAGTCGTGATTGTCATTAGATAGATCCCGGGAGAAAGGAGAGTCTGGGGGCTTTGAGAAGTGACAGGCGTGGCGACAGGCTGAGCAGACAGCATGTTAAACACCGGCAGCAACAAATAGCAACATCAACTTAATGGGGCATGCCAAAAATGCGTCGCATTCGAATCATTTAAACATTTAAACATAATTAAGCGGTTAGTCATTCGACGATCTTTTCCGCTCTTTTTCTCAAATTGAGACATCAATTGAGAGTTATGTCAACCGTATTTGGGAGCGCAAACGAGTATATATGATCCCCAAGGGGACTGCTATAATTATAGGTTTCAATTACTTTGCTTCCTCAAAAAGCAAACAGAACAAACATAAAACCCGCAAGAAGCAACGCCAAACTGAAACAAGAATTGTCCGGATTTCCAGACATATATATAAATTGATTGTGTCGTTGCGCGAGAGGGGAATATGGGAATTCATTCCATTCGATTCCATTTACGCGAACGCTGGCGTGCAATTATTCAAGTTATTTTTTCAATTTCAATTTTTCGACATTTCTACGTTGCACAAAACCCAAACAATCAATAAAAAAGTGTAATAAAACTCAACTTGAAACGCGATGTCTAAGTCGTAAATTCTTTGCGGTTTATTTCTAAGCTGACCTGACAAACTGTGGCTGACCCCCTGCGAGAAAATATTACCAAGCAAGTGATTTAAGCCTACTCAAAAACGAGTCAATGTCGAGGATTGTTTACATAATACAGAGAGGGAAAAATATACAGGAAGTATTATTTGATTGTGCTGAATGCAAAAAAGGTATACTTTTATTTAAAAGTAATATATGTATAATTATATTTTCACTTTGAAAAATATTAAGTTATTCAGTATAAATTCAGTATAACTCTCAATTCTTTAGGTTAGAACTTGAATTAAATACTTAAATGAAAATTGTAGTTTTAGTATTTCTGGATTGATTCAACATATTGCTTTGATCTAAGTAAATTTTTCAACTTTTCCTCTCTGTACGTGTAATTTTTGCAGTTGTGTCGTTTTGTTTATCGTTTATTTTTTCGGCTTACAAATGTTCATTAGTTTCGGCGACACGTCCATTGATCGATCGATCGCCTTTGCCGAAGGCAATTGATCGCCTGATAACACTCGAAAGACATTCAGATACAGATACGGCCTCTGACTACCTGCCTGCCTGTCCGTCCGTTTCTAGTGGCTCGATTTAGTAGCTAGTGAGCTCTATCTATGGATAGCATGGAGACAGACCAGACACAGACTCGGCCACAATTTCGTATGGCGAAAATTGGCGTAACGCATGCGGATTGCTTGGTATGAAACGCACGTTCAATCAATTAAAAAACCTTTGCGCAGCGGGAACGGTTGCAATTTCAGTTGATACGGAATCGGGACCTCATTTCGAGGTGATTCACCGAAGGTTGGGGCAGGGCTGAATGGTGGGATTATTTGGGATTTTTGACAATAGAGAAAAAATGCAGGAAGTGGTGGGAATGTTAAGAACAAATAGGGCCTTAAGCCCTAGTAATAGTTAAAATAATATGGTGATGCAAGACAGGAGAATTTTAATTAAATTGCTTTAATTTTTACCCAAATTATTTACTCCTGATAAAAAAAATATCAATAAATAGCCTTGAATAATTTGAATGCTTACATTATTTTAAAGTAAGAAAATATTGTATATCATTCCCATGACATTCCCCTAATAGTTTGTTTACATATGAGACTGATAATTCCAGTTTCCTTCTAGCATAGCACAATTATAAGGCCATAAAAGTTCTTAACAAAAAATAGACAACTCAAAAGAGTTGCCGCCGCCTGTGATCAAACAAGTTCTAATCAAACCTTTTTTTTTCATGAGCCACTCAAATTACTTTAGACTTTTGCCAGTCATGTCAGTGTTGATCCAATGAAAAATGGATAAATAATAAGTGGAGATCGCTCAGCTTGGGGTAAACCAAGAGTGAGTATATGTAAATAGAAATATAAATAGAATAACATTTTATTAAGGTTATTATGCCTGAATAAACGTTGTGGCTAAACAAATATCAATAATACCATTATATTAAGCTCATAATCATATAGAATCATAAGAATCTTTTCTATTCTCTATTTGTAGCACAACTTTATTTAGCTCTAGATTCCCCTCTTTGATATATAGAGTTGTTAAAGCATTCCTTATGATCCCAAAGCTGATCAAACCACCTAATCAACCGTCACACTTTTTTGTACATTGCTCTATTTTTTTTCCCCCGAAGAAAACCCGCTTGTCGATGCTGGATTCTGGACCCCACAGCAAGTGTAGCATTTTCCCCAATTTCCCCCCGATAGAAAGACCCTCCAACCATCCGTTATGACTGTTAACTGGCTACTGGATGCACTGAAAAAATTATCTATAAAATGGTTCAAGTTTATAAATAGAGACATATTAAATAATATAAGGAAATTGGATAATGTATCCACTAAGAATTTACAGAATGTTGGTATCATAGTACTGGATTTTAATTTACTTGCAGATTAAACTATTAAAACTTAAGGCCACATTTTCCTAATCAATTTATATTAATTTCTGGGTATTTCCCTATTTTCTCGTATAATACATTTGTGATAAAACTGTTATTCAAATGCCACATTTTTCTCTGCGTGCTCATATATATAGATTGAATGCCTGGTGGTCACTCCAAGACCTGAAGAAGCGCCTTGGCTGTCACATGACTGTCTTCGGGAGCAACTCTTCTTCAAGTCTTTGGCGGAGCATCTTCTTCTCCTCCTCCTCCTTTTTTTTCTGACATTAATTAAAACGTTGACACACACAACCGCACACACGCACACTCACACACACCACCACTTGATCTTTGTAAGGAAAATTGCCCGCCTGGGAGCCCGAGGTACAAAACATAAAAAAAGTATCGTAAAAGGAAATTGGCTGTTTTACCTTTGGAGAGGCTGGCAAAATTCTCGTAAACAATTTGCACTTTTAATGAGCCAAAACACAAAGTGTAACACACGCACAACCACCAGCACACACGGACACACTCATACACCCGATCGTCGTTAAGATTCCTCCGATCCGCTGCTGCTGCCTTAATTAGTTGGGTGCGTGAGACGAACCGTTGTGTCTTTTTACGCGGTTTCTTTGTTTTGTAAAATTTACAATTTAAAGAAATCGATTCGAGTCGCGTTCCGGGTGTTCCAGTGGCATTCGTTGTTCACCGATTGAGCGGCGCTCGAGAACTGTTTGGCTGCGAGTGTTGGGAATTAGCAACGATCGTAAGGCCTATCGATAGTAGTTGACTGCTGACGGCGGGCAGCGACGCCAGCAGCGCAGCCGGTTATCGACAGTGCTGTCAGCTTGGCTTTTAGCTTAAAATGTTTAATTAATAACAACTATTAAATGGTGCTTACATTTTTAACCGTTCTTAGCCTTAAATGTATATTCTAGGTTACAAAAAAGAAAATGTACAGCATCTGCGGATCTGTTTATTACAGTGTGACCAAATGCATATTTGTAACATAAATGTGTAAACCTGGTCACACCAAAAGTTTACAAATCAGTTACAAATAAACAAAAATTATCAATAAATAAGATGTTGGGTTTTTTAACAACGTGAATCCCAAGGTATTCTGAAGTGATGGTTATTGGGTATTAAGGTAAGAATTTGTGAATATCTTTATTGGTTTTTTTCTAGAAGTCAGGAAATTGTCACATACGCCTTTCCTCAACGAAAGGTTTATATTAGATAATTGTTTTTTGATCTTCTTAATGTCCTTGAACAAATTCTTAAACCCACATCTCAGCATATTTTTCTACAAAAAATAAGAAACCCCTTCGACATCACTGGCTGTCAATGTGAACCCCAGAAGCGTTTGGCGTTGTCGGGTTGTCGTTCGTTTGTGGTTGTCGCTTAAATTAAAAGTCGGAATTTGGCTGAAACCAGTTGAGTGTGCACGCACACACAAGTACTTGTAAAAAAAATAAGAAAAATAAATACACAATATATACAGATCAATACGTCTACGCCTTGCCTGTGATTCGTGCGTTGGCTCTGCGATCGTTTAAATAACATAATAGTAGCCCCAACTCACTCACACACAGCACTCGAGCTCTCAGCCATGCTGAGCCGTGATGGAAAAATTGCACTGCCAGCGATCTAATTGCTGGCTGGCATGCTAGAATGAAAAGCGCTTGGTTCGGGGCACCTATTAGAAAAGCAAAAAAAAAAAAAATAATAATAATAATAACAGCACCATCTAGTATCGAAAGTATTTACTTCCAGGCGCACGCATATCTGCTCTGCAGCTCTGCTGTTTCCCCAGATCCCCTACTTGCATATTCATGAACCGCCGTAGGGCAGTTTGGAACAGTTTAACTTCGTTGTGAATTTAAAGGATATTCAATTGACATCTTAATTGGTGGATAAACTTTATGGGTTAGCTGAACATAATAAATATTAAATGAAAATAAATTATTTTAATATAAATAGAGGAACAAGTTTCCTATACTTAATTTATTTTAGATGTTTTTAAAAGTTTAATAGGAAGTAATATTTGTAAAACAACGAGAAGTAACAATTTTCCAAAATCTATAAAACTATAAAATCTATAAAAACATAAGCATGTTTTAAATATTTCTTTAGACTTCAAAGGTATTTTAAACAAGAAATACGTTACAATGGACGTCTGGTGAAATTGCTTTATATTGTAACAATATATATCACGTATTCCATTTGATGACAGTAGTAAAATCACCCTCTCAGCACACTTTTAAAATACCAGAAGCCATTATTCTTCAATTACATTTACCCTTATAAATATTACGCATACGCCGCGTTGACAGCCCAAGGCAATTTATTGTAATTCGCACACAAGAAACCGTGACGAAACTCTTGAGGTGGCGGCAGTCAATGGATGATTTAGTACGGATCACTCCATAAATCACATCTGCATATAGCTCATGCCGAATTTCGCCATAGCCATATTCTTTTTTTATTTTTATGTCATAATTACTACAAAAGCCTGTTGACTGCTGTTACCTGCTCGCGATTGCAGCGGAAAGCGTTTAGGGAAACACTGATTTATTTATTACAAACAATATTACGGGGCGTATAAACAAAGTCGAACTGGAATTATTATCAGCTAAACGCAGCAGACGGGAGAGAGGAAATTAAGTTAAGCATGCAACAATCATTTGGCGTGGGACGTGATTTAAGCAAAAATCAAAACATTATTAAATTGTTTACATGCAAATCCAATAGGAAAGCGCCAGAAAAGTGCTGTGGAAGATTTTTAAACACTGTAAGAAAACAAATTAAGTCCGTATTTGATAACTTTTTTTTACAATTTTTATAAAATAATTATAGCATTTTTATTTGCGCTTAAAGACGCCTAGTAATTTTAAAAACATTTAAAATATGGTATATATTTATACAATTTCTTTGGAAAATATTTCCATACTTAGATTTTAATATATATTTTGGTTTGCATATTTTTTAAGTTGCCATAAAGTATATCTTGAATTTGCATAATTATTATTTTTTTCGGTGAATATATATATATAACTATGCACTTGTTTCCATGGCTGGTCAATAGAATTGATTGGCGGGCAGTGGCCCAACGAAAAAGGGGCTTAAGGATCTACAACACCCTTGAAAATTCTTTTTGATGTTAGTTTTTTTTTACGTCACAACTCAACTTAAAGTTAACAAAATGATTCAGAATATTAATGAATATAGTCTGGAAACCATTAACCCCTCTTTAAATGCTCCCCACCCCTGGTGATCCATTCAGTTGTCTGGGTTTTACTTTTATTAGATTGTCTCCGATACAAGTTGTTGTGTTTATACTCGATTTTGTTTGTATTTTGGCGACATTGACGCTATTGATAAGGCGTCGTCATGAGAGCCGCCAGTGAGCGTGGGTAATAATTATATATGTATATACATATATATATTATTTAATTGGCGCAATCGGGAAAGGAAAGGTTATTTGGGCGGCAACAGAGCAGCACTAAATTGAGTGGTGACAACACCCGTTTTTCATTGCGATATAAATGCATTTTAGGGTTGGGTAGGTAGTAAAAAAATATAAATAAAATAGTTATAGACAATATTAGGACAAATTTTAACAAAACAAAATCAACATTAATCCTTTGAGTCTAAGTTTCTATAAAAGGAATGGAAAATTATGTTAATTCCAGTTTTAAATATTAAAATTGATTTCCTTTTGAGCTACCCCTTTTCTTAATTTAAATTCAGCCGCTACATTTTCCGAATATCACCGCGGAAGCTTATATATGTAAACAGTGATAAACAAAAGCTTGCAAAGCTTTAAATCGAACAGCTTTTTGTTGGATAGTGATGGCACATTCGCTGAAAGTATCGATAAAATTAAACAAAACAGAACAAACAAAAAAATAACAACTTTCATTGGCTTTTAGCCATAATTGATTGTTGCACACTAAGCTTTTTCATTTCAAGTTCAATGAGAACTTATTTGAATATTTACACACATGTCAAGGAAGATCAAGAACAGCTGTTTTCCCAGATTAAAAGAGAATGGAAGAGTTGGATCTTAATGGAAAGAGAGTAAAGCTCACCAAAAAAAGTTCTCTTAAGCGTTACCCGCTCTTTCAATAAACAAGTTTCATTGATGAAAAATCCGAAATGGTGTTAATTTTCTTCGCAAATTGATTGCCAGCCAAGAAGCGTTCTCCTTTGTAAATTTTTACTGTTGCAAATTTGCCAATTTGACTTTAATTTGATATGGTGCTTACAACAGATTTTTTTTATGCCCAAAGCCCCGAAATTCGACCTGAAAAAAGGGGCACGTCTTTCAGAAAGAGGAGACCAGAAATAATTGGTTATGGTAGCGCGGATTGAAGAATTCGAACTAAGAGGGATTGGGGAAGGGAAAGCGAATACAAAAATGTGAAAATTTGACATGCTGTTTATTTATTTTACGGGCTATAAATGGCCAGATTGGATAAACAAACAGTTCAAAACGTTTGTTTACTAGCAGATATACAAATTTATGATTTATGAAAGAATTCAATGATCATTATGCAGAATGAATATTAATAAATTTAAAGGGGATACGGGGTGATCAAATTGGCAATTAAATCACCACGTTTAATGCTGATACATGTAACAAGATAAAGGTTGACGTTAAGTTTGTGTTTGAGTTGTGATTATGAGAAGCTTAGCGCTTAGGATTTTTCAATAACATAATTAATAAATTTAATAAAATACTTGCAATAATTTCACAATGTCAATCTCAAATAAATAAACGTTTTCACATAAATATTTATAGTCTTCTTAATATTACCAATGGATAATATCCGATTGGATACCAAACAATAAAGTTCTTTCAGTCAGTTTTCCAATTCCCTGAGCTATAAAGTTATCACTTTAGAGCTCAGATAAGAAAATATTCCCTTTAAAGCCTCGGCTGAGTTTCCATATTGCGACTTAATTTTTTGCCAGAACAGTAGTAAACATTTAAAGTCAGGCAAATAAAGTTTGCAATTTATTGGTTCCCCATTTTCAAGCCAGAGTGTTGTGCAACTTCTAGAGTTTTTCTGAGATAAGAAAAGCCTTTCCTTTTAATTAACCAGTATATACATTTATACGCTTGAAATCTGCGCAGTTTGTAAAACACACCTGAAACCGATCGAAAACAAATCGCAAGACAACCATACGTTTTAATGGCACCGAGTGTCAGCGATTTTTCACTGTTGCCTGGTTTGTTTGTTTGTTAAACTTTAATGACAAAAAACTAAAAATAAACTAGCAAACAAAGCAAAAAAGAAATACTTATGAACAGCAATAACTAAAACAACAACAATGCTTTGTTCGCTCTGAATCGCTATGAATTTGTGAAATCAGCACAAAGAAATACACATTTAGTTACAAGGAAACACGTAGAAAGAGATCCACGGACTTATCCTTGGAGCGCCCTTGTAAATTATCATACATCACCGAGGGCCCGAAAAATAATGAGTTTTTTATCACTTGCAATTTCCTTGTGTTTTGCATTTATTATATAAAATAGAATTCGGGTTTAAAGCAGAACAAGCAGACGATAAGATTTACTAAAAAATTAGTTTATCTTAAGTTTAAATTTTTAAAAATTTTAAAAAGGGTTGAACGTTTTGAATAATGAATTAACTAATTTACAAAATTTATAGCAAGAACCCCTCACATTAACTTAATTTATAAATAAAATGTTCATAAAATTAATAAAAAAACTTTCAATAAACTTTGACCCTACATTTTGTTCTTGTGAGATCCCAAGTTTTAATTTATCATTCTAGATTTTGCGCCCTTATCAGAAAAACTGATAGCAACAAATGATTTTTTTATCGAACTTCTTTGCATAATACAATGAGAATGCCAATATCACAGCCTTTATGAAATATATTTATTTTTATGCCTAGTATTAACAAGGGCTTAGACCCTGAGACTTCATTGTTTATTCCGTGAGCGGACAAGGGCACTCAACGAGAGAGATGGCACTAGGGCCAGCGAAAAAATGGCACTGCTACACTGATTTATATAAGAAAGCAAGTAAGAAAGCTAAAGTCGAAGGTACTCGACTGTGAAATACCCGGTACTCAAGCTTCGTTTAATAAATAAAAAAATAAAAAAGAATTTAACTCTAGAGAGTTTTAAACAAGTCCTTGAGAGTCCTTGTACTTTATACGGACAGACGGACTTCGATAAATTACAATATCTATATTCTTTTGGTACTAATTTATAATACCCTTTTGTACTCTATGGGTAATGGGTATAAAAACACCTGAAAATCGAAATTGCAAAGCGCCGCCTTCGGAATTTGTCGATTGTGCAATCGCGATATTCGTGGGCGGCATAAATCCATAAATAAACAATAATAAATCGCGGACAATAATTGCATATTAAAATGGGGGGCTCTTACATGTTGGACGATACGGTGTGAAGAGATTCCAGAAAATCCGGGAGAATTGCTGCCTCTCCGCCGCGTCTGTTTCTTTTGCTTCCTCTTCTCACGATGATCAGCCGGCTTTTGCGAAGAAAGTTTGTCAGATTCCACTTGTTGATCGCAGTCTCTCGCTCTCCCTCTCTTTTCCTCTCGCGTATTTTTTCTCGTTAATTCACAGGAAGCACAAAATTAAGGCTGAGCACAAAAATGCAGGCGGCGGCACACGAAGAACTTCGTCATCAATCCAAAAAGGCCTGCACTTTTCCTGCTTTTCTTTTCCCTTGTGTGGCTTGTGTCTTTTCACTAGATTTTCTATGAAAATTGGGCATTAAAATTTAAACGCAGAACACGAAAGCGAAGCAAAAGGTTGAGCGGAGGAGAGCGCGGCAACAACAAGTCAGCGATCAAACAAGTGTATTTTTCGCTCTCTCTCAACCACTCTCTCTCATCGCTGTGTTATTGTTATCACCTGAGTCAAATACAGTGGGCCCGCAACAAAAAATATTATAAATATGACTTTTTTTTAAAGTCAATTTCTGTTAATTATAATAGTAAAAATCATAAAGTTATCTGTTCTGCAAATTTTTTATAAAATTTGTCGATCAATTTTTTTATTTGTTCGATTTTAAATGTCTGCAAAAGCTCCACTGTACACTTAAGCTCTCTTCCTCTCTTTTATTTTGAACTCGCTCTCTCCCGCTCCGCATAGTTTGCCTTGTTGTTGCTTCTGCCAGCGTAGCGTAGTTAACAACAGCAACAACAACAATAAATGTTGCTAAAAATAGAAGCGCGGCGACGAGACAGAAACAGAAGACAGAAAAACAACAATAAAAATAACGAAGCGAAGGCGGCAACGCGCACAAATTGAAAAGAATTGTGTGTGTGTGTGAGGCAAAACTACAAAAAATAAAAACACAGCACAAGGAGGAGTAAGTAAAAGGAGGCCCAGAATCGGCAGGGGGAGTGAGCTTTTATTAAAATATATTCAAAGAAAACACAAGAAGAATCGCAAAAGAAGGAAGTGCGACGCAGAAATGCAATTCAAAGAGGAGGGAGAGAGAGAACGAAGGAGTGGGAGTTGTTGGGCAAGGAAAATGCAATTGAAGCTTTGATTGATGCCCTGGAAAATGATCTTCGTGGGGAGTATATTTTCAGGGGAAATCAGCGCCCGACAGCCCGCGACACTCAAGTGATTTTCCACTCGTATTTTAGGCATGCATTTAATTGCAGGCTGCATTTTAATTTATTAATTTTCCACTATCAAAATTCCGAATCGAGAGAGCCGCTCTCTCTCACTCTCTTTTCTCTCTTCCACTCTTCGTCATGCTCTCCCTATCTTTCTAGTTAGTGCATTTCACTAAAACTGCATTCACACTTTACATTTCTTGACATTTATTTAAACTCCAACTACTGGCTTAAGCTTAATTAAAATTGTACGTCAAATAGTTGCACATATGGAATAGCTCGCTGTTGTTGTTATTTTTTTTCGCTAAGAATTGAGCACAAAACGCTAGATCGTACGACTAGCCACAAAACAACAACTAACCGAATAACACCAACACACACAAGCAAAACACGCGGCGATCGCTTGTCAAGCCGCCGTACGAAAATCGAGACAAAGTGAACGCGGCGAGAGCGAAAACCAAACTGAGGCGGCAGGCGAGAACCAAAGCCCATATCTTTTCATATAAGACAGTGGCTCCATAGCGTATTCGGACTCAGAAACTATTTTTTATATTCAAGATCAAGAGCAGAAAACATAATCTTGTTATTATAACTGTGAATACATCGATGTTTTTCGATACTTTCGACTATAGATTCTATCGCTCCATATAAAACGGCAATATTATGCATTATTAATATTAATATATTAAATATATATTAAAAAGCAGTTACATTTTTTTTTAGAATTTGTATGAAATAAATATCTTGATGACAAAGGAAATAAAAAGTTAAACAATACCAGTAATAAAAAAAAACATGTTTTTACAAGATTTTCCACTTCATATTTATGTATTTTATTATTTATTTTTTAGCCTCCATGGAGCTTCGGCAGTTGGACCTTAACATAACCTTTGATTGTTTTAGACCACATTTGTCATAAAAAAGTACGCGTCCAATTATGCGATGGAGCCACTGTATTTCGGAGCACTAGTGGAGCCAGAGCCTAGGAGAGATTGCGAGAGAGAGAGCAGGTAACTGATAAAATGTGGAAAATGAGATTATATTGAATACAGTTAACACTCAATAAAAAGAACACATGTAAAATTATTTTCGATGAAAGGGGTGGTATTTCTAATAGAATACTCTCTAATGCGATCCGTTCGTGTGTTTAAAGTTAGTGATGAATGTTAACTTATCCATGCTGACCATAAATGACTATAAGTTCTCTAATCATTGTGTCCAGTGCTCACTGTACTTCTAAGCATGCGAAACGAACTCTCTTCATTTTGATTCTGCCTCTTTAATAATTCTGGCAAATCAGGTGCAACAAATTGATTCCATTGATCACCAGTGGCTGGCTTACGCTACCTGTAATGTCATATTGAGAGTGGGTCAATGTTAAAACTGAGAGATTGGTGCTAATTCCAAATTAATCCCGAATTATGAATGTTTGTTTTTGGGATCGACTTGCAGTTCACAAACAGTTATTAAACATTATTAAGTTCAAGTAAATCCGACAAAAGCGAAATAAAATTACAGAAACTTAATTTTCGTTAAATCAACTAAAAATTAAATATTCATTAAAATAATAAGAATTATCATTACAAGATTTTAATCGTTTTTAAAGCAATTTCTACATTGGCATCAGGATCACTCTCATTTTACGTACGATAAAATGGTACTCAAAGTGCTAAGCAAGCAGCGCAAATAAAGTTGGGAACTTTGGTTGCAATTGCACTGCTTCCTCAAAATTGGCACCAACCTAAGTTTTCCACCTTTCAACCGAGTTGTCAACCTAGTTGGATAATGCTTGGGAAATTATAATTCCCTATATTTCGTTGCCAGCTATAACTATCTCTTTCTCACTAAGTGGACACTTCTGAATGCCGGTTAGAATTTTCTTCTGGGAGTAAGCGAGATAGCGAGCAGTCCTGCCATTTTCTGCACACACTTAGGGGCGGAGTCTAGAGAGGGAAGGGATATTAGCTACGGGGAAATTTTAGTCGGCAACGGTTAAGGTTTGTAGAAGGGATTTTACAAAGTTTTTTAAGAAATAACATAATTATTAATTAGAACTAGTTAAAATAAATAATATAAATAAATTAAATTGAATGTCTTCATTTTTTTATAGTTTTTTTTTATATATATTTTAATAAAGAAATAAGTAATAAAAATGTTACTGTTACTTAAGTGTTTTGTAACAATGACAAGTTTAAGTTTTTAAGGTTTTCTTAGACCTCGAGTTAGCTAAAACGACTCATTTTCTTGATAACTTTTTAAAGATTTTTTTGTTTTTATATTTAACCATATATGTAATTAATTAAATAAATTAATGATTTATTATTTCTTTTATATTTCATATTAAAATAAACTTGTTAATATTTGCAAAAAAAGAAGGATCTCGGTGCGAAAATTTCCCCAAAAGGGCCTTTTTTACTTCCGTCCCCTCTGGCTGCTGCGTCGCTGCCGCTGCCTCTGTCGACGTCGCTGCTCTCGGCCAACTGCAAGTCAGCTGCGAAGAGCAAGAAAGAGAGAGGGATAGCACAGAAAAGGGGGCAATGATAAGGAAGAACGGGAGGATAAGGAAGCGGTGGAGAAAGCAGCGGCAGCGGCAGGAGGTGGAGGTGGAGCAAGAGGCAGGCAGCAAAAGTTGATTAGATGGATTTCGTTTGGTTTTTGTGTTTTTAATCACACACCAATTTCATTTATTAAATCTTCGCATCAGCATTTCATTTTTGCCTGCTCCTTCTTCCCACTCTCTCCATCTCTCTCTCTGTGGCTGGTGCTGCTGCTGCTGTCTTTTTTGGCTTGTTCCCTACCGACGGCATTTTTGTTGTCTTGTCGCTGTTCCCTCTCTCTTCTTCGCACGCTTCTGTCTGTTTGTTTGTTTGTTTGTGTTTTTGTTGCTCTTTCACTCATTGTCACGAGCAATTGCTTTCTCTCTCTCCCTGCCTCTCTCTTATCCCGGGCCTCCCTTTCGCACTCTTCTGCGGTGGCAAAACTTTTTACAAAATGAAATTGTTTTCGTATTAACAATTTCATTAAAATTAAATTACTTTTATTATTCCGACGGAATCGGGGCGGATGTAAAGGGTGAGAGAGAGAGTATGCCCACTCGTTCTGTACCCCTTTCTCCACCAAGAGCCTGGCGTCCGTTTTCTTCAGCTGTCAAACAAATTAATTGCGCTTTTAATTGATTTCGTTGTGTGTGTGAGAGAGAGAAGGAAGCTTTGAAGAAAGAAGTGAAAAATAGATGGGAAGTCAGGAGAGATAGAGAAAGGAAAGGTTAAATAAGAAGAATACTATGAGAATTAAAATTAAAATTTAAATTTAAAGGATGTAAATTCATAAAAGTTGAGTTTACTAATCGAAAAATTGCTACACTTTTATAAGCATTTTCTTAAATTGTCTCACAAAATAAATTAAACCTTGTCAAGAACCAAGTAGAAAAGATTACTTTGTATACAATGATAGTTAAAAATAAAGTAATATAAAAAAATACTTTATTTTATATAAAAATTAGAAAAAATTAACTTGATTTTACAATATAGATAAATATTGAAATATAAATCCAATTTAATTTAAAATGTCGTGTGTAAATTATCGTAAGCTCCGTACTCAGACACACGAAAAGTGTTTCTAAGCAGTACGATAGAGCGAGAGGGTGAGTATTGACCTCTCGTTTTGGCTCAATGCTTAGGAACACTTTTCGCGTGTCTGAGTACGGAGCTTTAAACTAAACCGGATAAAGCACACAAGTAGCCGCTAGAATTCCCAACTGGGTGTATCTGCACCAGAGAACTGCAATATTCACTTTTTTCTTGATTTACTCATACCCAAAAGTTCTTACTCAATTCCAATCACTGAACAAAATAAAAGTTCTGAGTAAAAATCAACTCATGCTTACGAACGCATCATTCTTGTTCAGATCAGTCTTCGGATCCGAACTATTTTGTTCAGTTCCGCTCATTCGCCGAAACGAAGCGCTGAGTGAAATTCAACTCATGCCGATGAATGCATCATTCTTGTTCAGATCAGTCTTCGGATCCGAACTATTTTGTTCAGTTCCGCTCATTCGCCGAAACGAAGCGCTGAGTGAAATTCAACTCATGCCGATGAATGCATCACTCTCGTTCGGCTCAGTTTTTGATCCGATCTGTTTTGTTCATTTCGGATCATTCGCCGAAACAAAGCGCCGAGTAAAATTCACTTCGTCTTCATTATTCTTGTGGTCGAGTTGGTCGAGTTTTTACTTACAATATTAGGATTTTTTAGATTTAAAAATAGATGTGTTCCTTATTTGGCATTGCCTTTCAAAAAAAACATCGTGTTTTGTGCTTTCTGTTTCGTATTCTTCCTTCTTTACCGACCAGAGCAGTGCAGCGGCAGCGCTCTCTCTCTCTCTCTCTCTCTCTCGCAAGTGAACAAATTCATGAGCATTGATTCTTGCCCCTTTGAGTTTTACTCTTCATCAACACAATCATGTTTGAGTGGAATGAACGTTCGCTCAAAGTGATCGGTTTGAAAAAGAACATGATTAAACTCAGCGAGCCAAAGAAGTGAGTGATCTGATTTGATTTTTTAAAAAGAGACTCACATGTGAGTTTGATCGGTTTGATCGGTTGAGTGGAATGAACGTTCGCTCAAAGTGATCGGTTTGAAAAAGAACATGATTAAACTCAGCGAGCCAAAGAAGTGAGTGATCTGATTTGATTTTTTAAAAAGAGACTCACATGTGAGTTTGATCGGTTTGATCGGTTGAGTGGAATGGCTTGATTATTCTTGAGTTGATCGTGTATGATTTTTTTGCAATCACCTGAAGCCGTTCTCTGATCTGCACCCTGAATGTTGAGGTGGGTCAGCAATTTGATAATGATAAAGAACTCAGGCTATGTCCTAGAACAAGCTGTATATTCAAGCCGAAAATTCTTGTTCATGTTATATGAAAACCAACATCTTATTAAAATTCAGCTATTAAAATAAAACCAATAACGAGTAAAGCCAAATATATAAATTTCTTTGCCTCCGAGAAGCACTTAATACGTGCAATAAAAACGAATGCAAAAATAATATCCGCCGTAAATAAGGAATTCGCCACTTATGTAGGGCCTGGCAATAAATAAAATATCATAAATAAGATATATCCTCCACTCGATTCCCCCCTCTGCCAAATAAATAAATAACTTTGAATAAGCCCTGCGATCCCAATCCGAATCCTCCTGGGCAGCAGCAGCTCCTGCTCCTTTCACTCTAATTCTGTTTAGCCATTTATTTTATTTAGGCATTTCATAGAGCGATTACCATGCCACCACTTCCTCCGAATGGATTCTCCGGGAGCTCTTCTCTCTTTTAGCCAAATGATGCGTAGGCCATAAAAACGAAGGAGTCTCGGCCATTTGGTTAGGCACAGTGGGCGTGGCACCATAAGGATAAAATGTTCACCCGGAAAAATAGGGTGACTTAAGCTTAGGTTTTCAGGTTTATCTCTTTTGTTGAAATTATTTTAGAGAGTGTTAATCTATTCCTTTAAATTTGACAAGACACTAAAATTATTTTAGTCCTAAATCATATTAAATAAAATTAGCTAACTGGCAATTACTTATGACTACGAATTATAAAACAAATTTGTTTTGAAATTAGTAAAATAAGAATTACTTTGCAGAAAAGAAAGAAGCTACCTTTGGACTTTGAAACAAAAATATTCCTAAAATTTCTAGCTAATCTCTAATTTAAAAATAAAGAAAAAATATAATTTAATAACTTTTCGTTTTGTGTATGGAAAAGAAAATGTTGATGGCGCCAATAAATTTGCCGGGGATCCTTTCGCCTTTCATGCCTACGAATGAGAGTTGAAATGTCGCATCATAAATAAAATGGAATCGTTCTTTGGGGTCGGGGGGAGTGGCCTTCAAATAAACCGCAATGCAATTTGGCCTAAAAGAAGTTAATAAAATTCACAGCGTTGGAATGGGATTGGTCCTTCGGTTGATTTTTTCGTGGGTTTCCCCGGGAAAACTGGAGTGCTCGCCCGGCTGGCTATTCATTTTCGGGGGCTGCGCCATTTTGGCTTTGGAAAATTTATAAACGTAATTGAGAAGCCTTCAGCCGGCCGCAGCACATTTTCCCCCTGTCCCTGTCCCTGCCTCCTTCCGCCCATTTTCACTGGCCGCACGTAAAATGCATTAACTGCTTCTTCTTCTTCTTCGTGCCTCGTCCTGGTCCAGGATTCGTATCCGGTTACAGCTACCCAGGGCTTGCCACTCCTGGCCAAGTCCGAGGCACTCGCGCAATTTGGTTTTCGAAAAATAAGCAATTTGTAAATTGAAAATGGTCGTTCCGGCAGAGCGTGGACACAGGGGGAGAGGAGGAAAAGTGGGGTGGCCGGGTCGGAAAATTGCAGTTACATGCGGCCATTTACTACGTGGGCGTAAGGGGCGTGGCTGGCTGGCTGGCTAGAACCGGCAACAACAACAACGCGGAAGCTGGAAATTAATTATTTGCCATTAAGGCTAAGTAGATGATATAAAAAGTGGCGGCAAAGCGAGAGGAAAATGGTGTGGGAAAATGAAGGGAAAATGGTAAGAAATGGGGGGCCCGACTTCTGCAGGCAATTTAGACAGTCAAGTGCCCATATAAATTACATAAATTTCACCCAGGAACTCTGCCAGGACAAGGCAAAGTACGTACATAAGTAGTGAAAAATTGTGAAAATGCGCTGGAGGAGGGAAGAAAAACGCCTGCCTTGGCCTGTCACTCCTCCATTCTGTGACGTTAATAAACGCTTTTTGCTAAGTAACTTCTAGCTGGGGTATATTAATTAATTCCATCAAATCCTTCCTTAGAAAATCATATTATGTGAATATATCAGGGGGTGCTCCAGAATTCACTAGGGTTTCGAAATTCCATTAAAACCTTACTGATTTGTGTGATTAGCTGTTTAGCTAAAATTAATTTAAAACGTGTCCTAAAGTATCCAATTAAATATTTAAGGACATACAATCATAGAAAATATGTTTTTGTAAGAGATATGATTTTTAAAAATATTTTTGGAAGTGTTTTCAGATTCATAGCGATTTCTGTGGAATCCCTGACTATAAACACTTCGAAAGATTGCTTTTAAATAAACTTTTCTATGCATTCAGCCATGAATTTTATAAAAACTCATTTAATTAATGGACTTTATATGCCTACTGACAGCTCTGCAGCTTGGCAACAAATTCTAAAAAAAAAAACTCGCCACCGAAACCAGTGCAATATGCAGGCCGGGAATAACTATATGAAGCGTTGCAGTTGCAGGAAAAATCTTCTTTTCTTTGCCGAATCACATGCACTGCTCTCGCCTGCCACAGGATGGGGCATGCCACGCCTCCTCTTCTGTGGCTGCTGGCGTCCAAAACGAATCCCAGACTCATCTATTATGGAGCAGGTAATTCCACTAAAACGAGCCAACCAAGAAAAGCCCGGGGAAGACTGCAAAACACAATCAAAGAGGACAAAAAACAAAATTTAAGCTCAAAATGAAATGAAACTCGGATTGGAAATGAAACTAAAACACAAACTAATGATGGGAGAATGTAGCGGGGGAGGTTACAGGGGGTTAGAGAGCTAAGCTAACAATAGACAAACTCATAAATCAGGGCGCCAATTTGCGAGCCTGACAGGCTTCACCCCCCAAAAAGGGGAAGCACAGGACGTAGGGAGTGCCGAGCCACAAGAAACCAAATAGTTCGCCAGCACGCCCCAAAAAGTCAAATCTTGAGGGAGGAGACAGGAGCACTACAAAAAATAATAGGGATACAAATTATAAAAAATATTTTACAGGGTTGCTTGAATGAAATGTTAATGTATTTAATCCATAGGTCGCTGGTTCATATTGGGCTCGAAGGACCAAAAGTTGAAGTTGAAGTTGTGTAAAACTTCTGGGCTTATTTCAATATTAAATTATTTTTGTAAATTCAGATTCCAGCTCTTCCCAAATTTCCGCTCAGTGCACAGAGGCGCAGAATAGGGACTGCAGGAGGCAACAAATTCATTTCGTAATTGTGGCCAACGACCCAAGGGGTGAGGTCTAGAGGTCGTCCTAGATGGGGGAGGAGGTCTGTGTGTGTGTAGTAGGGGGCGATGGACAGTTAGAGGAGCCCATTCAGGCAAACAATAATAAATGGGATCCAAGATGGCGTCACTGGGATTGGGAATTGCGATTATAGGGGCGAAACGAAAGAAATAAGAAAGGGGATGGCCACACTGGCTAGAATGTGTGTGTTATTGGGGCTTTTGGCCACACCAAAAAATTCTGCACACAATAAATTAAGTGAAATTCACTTAGCTTTGTGTGTGCGGCTGAGATGAGAAATTAATATAAATAAATTGAGTTGTCAAGAAAAAGGACGAAATAAAAAAGGAAAACGGGCGGCTAGGAAGAGGGGGCTGAAAAATGATATGCGAAATAAATTCCAACGGTGAGTAATCGTTTTCTTATTGTTCCTGTTGTTGCTTCCTCTTCCCCCGCAGAAGAGGGAATCGAGAACACCCAAAAGCCCCAAAAGCTGCTGCTGCTGCTTCTTGTCCCTCTCGTCCTCCTCCTTTTTCTTTCAGCCGATTCTCCCTCTCTTTCATTCACCACACTTAACGATGAAAATCCAATTTAAGACTGCCTCAGTTGTTTGCGCTCTCTCTTACTCTCTCTGGCTCTCCTTTCCCCCTCGGGGATATCCATCCACCTCTTGCGTCTCGCTTGCTCTCGCCTGCCACGTTGCCACCTAAATAAAGTGTAATAAAATAAAGTAGATAGGGCATGAGCGGGGGGAGGCGACAGTCGGTCTTCTTCTATCCCGTTTGCTTGTTTTTTTCCTTCTCCTCTTTGCCGCCGCTGTCCCCCTTCTTGTTTTTGTGAGCTCTCCATGCCGAAAATTCAATTTCCACAATGAAAATGCGCGAGAAAATTGTCTTACATACCGACGAGAGTAACCCCCTGTGACACCCCACCCCCGCCCCTGTACGCACTCGTGCGAGCGAGCGAGAGGCGGTGCAAGTGTGCGAGAAAACGAGACGGGTGCTTCCTTGGCCAGGCATAACTGTGCTTTGGTTTGCTGACTGCGCAGCGCCTGCGCCTGTTGGCTGGCTGGCCAACAAAAATAACGGGAAATGGCAAAGGCGGCGCTTAGGGGCACAAAGCGATACCCCATTCCCATTCCCATCCCTCTTGTTCTCTCTCTCCCTCGGCTTCTGCCACCCCATCTCTTTCCCACCCGCAGCCATCTTTCTGCCGACGCAGATCTAATTTGCAGCATGCGTCGCTGCCGACGCCAACGGCGCTGTCAACATTGGCGACTGCGGCAAGCACCGTTAGATCATTCGCATTCTGTCGTTCCACGCGTTCGGTTCAACGCCATCCACAACAGTATCCACACCAATCAGCTGACGAGCAACCGCAAAGCACTTCCCAAAAGCACGAAATTCGTAATACGAGCCGGGATTAAAAACAAAATTTAAATATTAAAAGGAAGGCCTTACCGTCGGAAAAAACAATATATAAACTTGTATGTTTTGCAATCTTAAAAATCTAAAAAGTGTGACTTATCATTATCTAAGCGCCACAAGTGTGTTCCTCCTCCCGAACTTTAAAACTGAAATCAAGCTCCATTTTGCGGCCTATTAAGTCCCACATCGTCTGTGTAATTCGGCAGTGGAATCTCAAAACTTTTCCTCACATCCTTAACAATCAGTTAAGAACTTTTTGGGCCCAACTTCTTGGAAAGTTTCTCACCTTTGTCTTCCACACGTGTGAGTTGTTCGTGCTGTGAAAACTGTGGAAAACTCAAACTCAAACTCAAACAGAGCTCAGCTAAAAGGCGAAAGAAAGCCCCAGCCAAAAGGATTTTCTTCTGTGACACGCTTGAAGAATTGCTGTCAAAATTTTCACGGACGGTAATAAGGTGAGTTTAGATTCAAAGGTGTTTGAAGGATGGGATATGGTAAAGTTTACAAGTTTTAAGGAGGTTTTAACAAGGGAATCCACGGTTAAATACCTAGGATTTATTATTTCAGAGGGGTTAACAATAATGATCACAAAAGTTTACAGAAGGTTAACTTAATTTCTTAATTTTTGGGTTTTAAGGAAGCTTTATTTTATAATATTATTAAAATTTCTCAAACGAAGATTTTTTTTCGGGCTAGCTATATCATTTAATATCAATAAACAACATTTTATTTAAGCTTTTTTTTTTTTTTTTTTTTTTTTTTTTTTTTTTTTTTATCTGTTGAACTTAACTACAAAAGGATAAATGAAATATTCCAATGGAGAATGATTCAATATTATTTTATTTAAATAATGATAAAAACCGCTCAGGACTAAGATTCTTTTCAAATCCCAACACATCAGATTCCACTTCACATCTCAGGCACAGCATAATTTTGGCTTATAATTTATTTAGACGCTTTTAATTTGCATTAAGGAAATTTCCTAATGAGTTCCAAATGCGATAATAATCTCAGCTCTCGAGTGTGCGGAGTCCTTAGTCCCTCGTCCTGAAGTGTCCTGGACCGTGTGCTTGTGTGTGAGCTGAGTGAAGTGTCTGGCAAAAGTGTTTGTGCCGATGCCTTTCCTGTGAGAAATCGCACAAAATTTTGTGAACACTCAAAGCGAAATCCGAGAAGAAAAAAACGAGGCGAAAAAAGAATTAAGACCGAAAATTGGCGTCTGAATAAAGGATTCGGATTCGGATTCGGATTCGGATTCGGGCTCGGATTCAAAAGGAAGTCGCCTCTCGCGAGCTGTGAAACTCCCCCGCTTAATTGAAGACAGACCAAAAGTTGATCACTCCGCAAATGCAGTTTGAATAATTGATGGTAATTAAGAGAGGAAAAAACGAGAAGGAGACCAGACATGGGTCGTGCAACCCAGAGGCAGCCAGCAGCCAGCACGGGTACCAAAATCAATGGCAATAATTCGCCAAAGAGCGAAAAGGAGAGGGAAAAAAAAGGGGAAAAGGGAAAACGAAGTTTCAAATTAAATTGATCAACCGCAAATTAATTGGCAGCCATGCAAACGTTCAACGCTCCACTGGCAGCTCCACACCCCCGGAAACACACAGGGGATTCAATTGGAGTCCACAAGCCAGTTTTGTTCTTCTTTTTTTCCAGTTCCATTCAATCGTCGCCAAGTTTCGTTCGACAGAAAAAATAAAAAGGTATAGGGAATATCGTAAAAAGGTAAAGGAACAAATAATAGAAAGTGGACGCAAAATCTATGGTAAAAATTGGGGGGGTCGAGTTAGCTGGCAAATAAAATACAATTTGGCATAAATTTAAATTAGCAAATGGAATTATCGTAGGAGAACGCCGAGTCCGAAGGAGGTTAGTTCGGCCATGTTTATTGATTGCTTGATTGAATTGAACAGCGAATTGGTAAATGGCCAAATTGATGGACAGATAGGGGCACACACACACACTCCCCACATTTTCAATATGCAAATTAGGGCAGTCATAGAGTTAGGAATTTTTGAGGAGATTTATATTGATGGACTAATTGAATACCAAAGATTAGCATTTAAGCATTGTATCACTTGTTATTTTTTTGAAATAAAAAATTCCATTTATTTATTTTATTTGAAATTTAATATATAAAAGGCAGCTTTCAGTGAAACTCGAATAAGATTTTAATTACAAATTATTCCAATTTAAAAATTGCAAACAATTTATTTATAGCTAAAAATTAATATATATTTGTTTCTTCTTATTGCGTTAAAAATGAGAAGTCCAGTTATTTATTTTATTACGATTTCATAAACCTATGCAGCAGTCTTCACAGAATACATAATAATATTTAAAATATAATTTATTCCAGTTAAAAATTTTTTAAAATTGTATTTAGAGCTAAACACTAAACAGCATTCATTATGAACCTATAAAAAAGTAATAAAGTTGTGGAAATAATAGATTAATCACATGATATCTAATCTAAAATATTTTTTAAGGACCCTATATCTTTCCAGAAAAAACATTTAAATAGAAAAATAAATTCTCTGGAGAAAATCATATTTATTTTCTTCAACACGATCGTCCCCCTCTCAATTAATTCCTCCCCCTACCTTGTGTTTATCAATCACTTAACGACCCCCCGCAAAGCTTTATATTTACGAACCAACACCAGTTCTCCTCCTTCTGTTCCCCCTTTTTTTGTTGTTGTCACAAGCAGAACAAATGCACAAAACAATTTGCTTTAATTAAACAGAAAATTCAATCAAAATATTTATAAAACAACAAATACAACACGAACCAAGTCGGAGGGGGGTTTTTGTGGGTGATCAGTGGATTTTCCCTCCCCATGCGGGCGCCCCGAAGATGACGACATATTCCCCACGAAATTGAAGGGTTGCCAAAGGCAGATCGCTTTTAGAGTTTTAGCTTTTGAGTTCGGGATAAATTGGCGACACTTGGACACGAACAGAACATACAATATTGCACTGCAATAAGTCAAGAAGAGACTGTCTTAGAATTATAAAATCCATATAATATGGAATAAAAAAGGGATATAATATCTATAACACAACAAACTTTGTTTAATTAAATGATGAGTTTAAAACTATTATATTGAATACCTATTTTTTTTGAGTATAAAACTTTTTGAAATCCATAATTTCATGCTTTGCTTTTCTCTCTGTGCAAGGGGGTGCATATAATTCAATTTACAGAAAATTTTGCACTGCAATTTCCAGTCGCTGATTTGTTGGTGGGTGGCACTGGCTGTTGTCACAGTCAGATTCGTGGCATCATTCCGGTCCGCTTTTCAGATCGCTCCCCCGTATATATATTTAAGTCCGGGCTCTGATTCTAGGCGCGAGCCAATTGACACAATCAAATTTTCGAACCTCGCAAATTCGCTTAATGCGCCGCCGCGAGACAAAAACAAAAGATCCAAAACTGCAATCAACACTGCAAAAAAAGAACAGGGTACGGAGGCGGGTCTCAGAGATGGGGGCAGATGCAAGTAGTTTGACCAAGGCAGTGGGAATAAGCTCAGTGGAAATGTAGAGTTTTCGTAGGATTTCGAAGTCGTTCTGAAAGCTTTAAATACTGTCTAAGTGAAAAGCAAAGCTCTAGCCTTTCACCAAATAAAATTTTATATAATTATTATTTAACTTTAGGAATAAACAATGAGGTTTTCTGTCGCCTAACTCTCCTTGAGCTAAGATCTTGCTACAATGGCTCCACTGTGCTCTCTACCGTGCTCATATCAAAGCCCACTCTAAGTTAGATCATCAGTGGCAGACTCTGCGCCAGTTTAGTTTGATTATGCCGGACGGACAGACGGACAAACGGACAGTTCTAAAAACGGATGCACTTTACTTCGGTGGCAAAAGTGATAACCTCATCACTGGCGGCGCAGCTCGCATTTCCATATCATCTTCTCACCTCAAAAAAAAAAAGAGAAAAAAAAAAATGGAAATAGAGGAGCAAAAACTGGAACTAAGCGAGCGAGTGTGTGTGGGCGGGCGGTAGGCAATTTTGCAAATGCGTTTAAGTGGCTCTAATGCCAGCGGGGGCGGGGTAATAGAAGGAGGCGGGGCACAGGGATGCGCACGTGGATACATATACCCATAAATGATACCCGGCACTGCCACTGCCAGTCTGGCTGCGAATTATGCCACTTTTCCGAGCTGCATCCAGATACGAATGCAGAGATACAATTGTATCTGTGCGTCTCGTTTAGTCGCGATTTGGAAACTGAGATTCAAGCGACCGATAAGCCTATTACGAGGCGCTGCCCCTGAACGAAAGGAGGTCGTCGATGGTCAGCTGTCCCTCTCTGGGTGACCTTCACAAGGCTGGAAAAATGTTTTATTTTAATTGTTTGTGAAGGTACAATAAGTTACTAATTAATTATTTGGAATGGTTTAGAATTTCGTGCGCTTAAACAGTTACTTTTATGTAAGTTTCAATGGCTATATTATTTATTTCCAAACATTTTCTAAAGAGAACAATGAAATAATTTAATTTGTAAGGTTTTTTTTATTAATTATGTTTACCTTGAGGAAATTCCTTATTTTTCATTGGCTATATCTAGAATTTCATATATTTTAAAAAGAGAAAAATTAAATAATTTAAATATTATGAGGTTTTTTTATTAATTAATTGTTGTTAAGTTTTTTAAACAATATAAACAAACAAACCATTTAGGAAATGCTTCAATTTCTCATGATAAAATCCTGAAGATTCGTTCTGAAATAAAGCAGAAAACTATAAAAAATCCTCTTTTTTACAAATAATTTTCTGGATGCCAATTCCCCCTTCTTAAGCCCCTTAACCCCCTGCCCAAGCTCTGCTGGGTGTTGCACTCGCTGATTGACTTGTGTTTCCCATTTTTAATTTGGTTAATTCAAATTAATCAAGCGACAGTTGATAATTCCGTGCTCCCCCCTTGCCGGCGCTGGCGAAATGCATTTGTTGCATGGAAAAATGGAAAGTGCATTGGCATTGGAGTCCAGACTCATACATATTCATATCCCTGTATACATACATATATATGTAGATATAAAGTCATATTCATTCGCATTCAATGTTGTTGTCGTTGTCCAGACGCATTTCCCACTTTGTTGTTTGGCTCAATTAATGCAATTGCTCGCCTTTTTTTGTCTCTTTCGCTGCTCCCGTTATTGTTGTTATTATTATTGTTGTTGTTGTCATTCCGTGACATTATTAATTTATATTTATATTACTTTTTATAGCCGTTGCAGCTGTTGCATAATGCCCTCAGCATTTATTGCTCCAACGACAGCAGTAGCAGCATTAAATTGCATTATATTCTGTGATGCGTTTTAATTAATTTTGAGTTAATTTCGTATTTTATTATTATTTGGTCTTGTTGCCAGGCACTCTCAATGCACACACAATTGAGTATGTAGGGTGGGTGTTGTCAAATAGGGATAGATGGGAATTTTTCAAATCAGCTCTGATTGATTTCTGAAATTGTATAGAGGAAGTGGTACCAATTTATTTGGAATTTAAGGGAAAATTACTTCACATAGAACAATGTTAAGGGTCAATTTAGTATATATTTATACCAATAAATATGATCCCTAACCGTAAAGGTTTAATATATTCTAAAATATAATGTATATATTTTAAGGTTAATAGACCTAAACAATTCTTAAAGATTAATTAATTCTTCAGAAATAATTTAGAAATAAAATAATAATTCCTATAATATCCAGTTAAAATTAATTTATATATATTTATCTTTAAGGAAACGGCTTAAAATCTTTAAGAAAAATTTCTTTAGCTGAACATTTTTATTAATATAACTTAAACTTAATGTCTAAAACCTGTATGACTTTATATGAAATTAATTAAATAATTTCAAGGCAATTTCGACATATTATTGACAATATAAAAAAGTATTTCAATACACATGCTTATATTTTTACCCCTTTATTGCCTTTATTGACTCTTCTCACTCAAAAAAAAAGAAAAAAGAAAATGAATTCAATTGCAAAATGCCATCAACGCGAGTGGTTTTGCAGCTCCGTGTCCCTGCCTGCGCCAATATCCCTTCGCCAACCTAATGCAATTGTGCGAACACTGCATCCACATCCGCATCCGCTGCCGTTACAGTATCCCCATCCCCCTCCCCTCCTTTTTGGATCCCCTGCAAAATGGTAATCCTCCCGCTCTGATTGAATTTCCTCCGTTTTTGGCGACGGCTCGTGGCAGAAACTAGCGCTGGCCTCCAATTCCTAAGCCCCCATGTCCGAGGACCGGACTGTGGACAACAAAGGCTTACCACACAGATTTCCACCAATCTGCCAGCGCTTTGCCTCTTCCACATCCAGCTCTCAGCATTTTCCACCCAATTTCCAAGCACTGAGAAAAAATTATAGAACAAAAATTTACTAGAAGGGAGTTTTTAAGGGAAATTATAATTTAAAATCTGTAAAACTATTTTAAATATTTTGGTGCATACTTTTGGACACGTTTTTAATTGTTTTTAAAAATAAGAAAAGAACAAGGTGGCTAGATATAAGAATAAATAGTTTGAACTATTAAAAGAATATCTTAAACCTATAAGAAGGATAGGTTTAGAAACAAAATTAAAATTTGACTGCACTGCGTTTGCCGGCAGAGGCTGAACAGAGAAATATTCGGTGTCGAACGTCAAGGCTTTGGGCCTTACTGCTTTAAACTATAATGAACTTAAAGACAATTTAAAATAATGAAAGTTGTAATATTTTTATTGGAAAAAATCAATTTTATAATGTTTAAAAATAAGGTACTCTTTCACAGCTTTTATTTTCATTTTTTAAAGTGCATTCAAATCGAAATCGTTGCGCTGTTTAGTGCGCACTTAATTGAATTTCGCGTGTGCTGCTGCAGCTTCTCCACCATCCACCACACACACAGATACACTCATCCTATGGAGGCACACACACTCGCACACATGCACTATGTGGTTGTGTGTTGCATTGTCTAGGCCACAAACATTGCCAAGTGCATTTCGTGCAATTGGATAATTGCATTTGGCTTGGCGTCGCCAGTTTCCAGCCAGCTTTCCAGTTTGCCAATTGCCAGTTGCAACACCAACTCCGCACGTGTTTTTGGCACTTTCAGGTGACCCTCCCCTCTCCAGGTGAGCTAATTTGCAGGTGGCGACAATTAGCACGGCCAGCCCGAAAGTAGGCACTGCGACTGTTTAGGGTTAGGTATTTAATAGAAGAACTCAAAACCACTTTTAACTCAAATTCCAAACCGCTTCAAGTATTTATTTATTTTTCAAATAGCCAATTCAACAAGAGATGTCATGTAGTCCATTGCATTGTCCACCATTTCGGAGAATTGGTTCGTACTTCGGATATAAAAGTCCTGCAGTCTTCCCTGCCAAGATTGAATGCACTTGGACTCGCATTCATCCCGGGTTTCGAAATAATTTCCACTGATTTCACAACCCTTGGCATGGTATCTCTCGCAGCGGGCTCTTGGGGTTGAAAAAGTATATCCTGAAAAATCGTCCGGACAAGAGCCTACAAGACTGGGCTTATCCAGACACACGGCTAAATCGGAGATATATCAAGAGAGAGAGAGAGAGAGTTTTATCCAGCATTCTTTATGTAAAACCCTTTATATAGAACTTACGATCCCTTTGAGCCAAGACAAGGCCTGCCAGGAGGAGAGCCATAGAAGAGATCACCACGAACTTCATTCCGGTTTTGTCGGCGGTTTCGAAACGACTGAAAGGTTCCACTTTACTCATAAAGTTAAGTAAACTTAATTTATTTCCGTTCACCTGGGTTTAATGGGTTATGCAAACCTATATGAACTTTAACGAATTTATTTTAATGGCCTAATTTAAGAAACGCATAAATTAGCATAAGCGGAAATAAAAGGCAATCTCAACGAAATTTTATCTGTTACATAGTTCTCATTTATTTTGAATTTAAAAGAATGAAACATCTACATATTTATAGCTTTATTCAATGCCTTTTCTGGAACATTCTATTGACTGGAAAAATTCACCAAGTTGGTCAACATGTCTTGAATTTGCGACATACTTCGATTCATAAAGGCAATAAATCTGCTTTCTTCGTCTGAAGAATCATGTGATTGCCTGATACATTTGAGCCTGCATTCGTCCCTATAATGGAAAAAATTTCCAGATACGGAGCAAGCACGGGTCCTATATCGTTCGCAGCGATTTACGCTAGCTATATACGTATATCCTCGAATTCTCCGGCTACAATCTCCGTGTACACTGACCTCAGAATTGCATAAAGCTAAGGAAATGAAGTGGCATTAAATGATTTTCAAGATATTATTAGGAACAAATAATACTCACTACTATTTTTGGCCAAAACAAGGCCCATAAGGATGGCCATTAGGCTGAATACAAGGGTGCACTTCATTTTTGTCAGGTCTCAGACAGGATCTTTTCTATTCCGCTGTTTGGAAGTGAATGGAAATTGTCAAGCAAGTTGCCAAGTTAAATCCAAAAAATTGTAAAAATATGAATACAATTAGTTGTTCATTTTTCCATAGAATCTTACTGCATTGAACCTAATATAAAAGCGGTATTTATTAGCATACAAGATCTTAATTATTGGTAGTAATAACTACCAAGCAAAGTTCGTTTAAATTGACACATTCATAGGTTTTTTATAGTTTAATAATAGCCGCGTATATTTATTCAAAGTATACATTATTTACAATATATTTAAAGCTTATAATTCACTATTTCTTAAGAAACATATTACCCTGTGATTACAAGTGATATATATACATATATTTTCCCGATACAACCCATTTTCTTTACATATTGTAAATCACAACAAAGTCTCTTCGGATTTACCGATAAAGCGTATTTATTTTCCAAAGAATAAAATTCTTAAGGTAAATTAAAAATCTGGGAATAAAAGTCCCTAGCTCCGTTAATGGCCTGATTAATAAAGAAGGTAAATGGGTTACTTTGGAAAGTCTCCTGTGGCTTGCACTCGGCCTCGCAATCCCTTCGGGAGTAGAAAAAGTTCCCGACTATGGTGCATCCCCTGGCAGCAAAGTTGACGCACCTTTTCCTTATATCCGAGTAACTGTATCCAGAGAACCTATTTCCACATGGCCCCACAGGTATCGGTTCCAAGGCGCAGTTGACTAAATTAAAGAATTAATTGTATAATCTTAGTTTTGGGGAAAAAAATTCCTTTTAAATCAGAGCCGGGTTTTGGGCCTCGCAGGCACTGTGTGCGCATCCCTGCTCTCAAAACTCACCATTGTATTGTCCTAGGGCTAGGCCAATAAGGACAAGTAATACGGAAAGCGCCAAAATAACCTTCATCTTTGATTTTCCGTTGTTCGGTTTTGGGAGTGAACTGTCTTTTCCGGATGGACCACCACGACTGAGAATTTCACGTAGAAGTATTGAGTCTTAATAGCTCCGCTCCGTTCTTATTGCTTAAATTAACATACGCGTATTTGCACATTTATTACTTGACTTGAAAGCTGATGGGAATTATCACAGCTTAGCAACTTTGACCCCAGAAAAGCTAAAGTTCAAATGGAATATATTATATTTCAAGTGGTAAAGTTGTTTGAATAGTTTAGTTTAAGTTTGAGGTAACGAATATAAAGATTTTGTTAATCTGATGAAGGAAATAAATAATCCATAAATATTCACATGTTTGACCGAGTTTTATTAGGCGAACAAATATAGAGAATAAATTTAATTTTTTGATTTTATTTTTGGTTTTGAATTTGAATTTTTGTTCATTGTTTAATTAAATTAATTATATTGTATATTATGTATCAAATAAAAACACCTCTTAACGAGGTTAGATTAAAGTGACGATGGCACACTCAACACAAAAAATTTCTGATATCAAATTTTGTGACGATTAATAGTTATTTAAACAAAAATATTTAAAAAGTTTTTAATTAGTTTCAAAATCGGCACGCTGCCTATTTTGCCTTTTTTAAATTTTTCAGCTAAGTGCCGATTTTGAAACTAATTAAAAACTTTTTAAATATTTTTGTTTAAATAACTATTAATCGTCACAAAATTTGATATCAGAAATTTTTTGTGTTGAGTGTGCCATCGTCACTTTAATCTAACCTCGTTAAGAGGTGTTTTTATTTGATATCAGAAGTTTTTTAAATGACTTATGTATGTACATACATAGGTCTTCCATTGTTTTTATAAGTTTTTGTTTGAAACTCAAATGGGAAAAATTAACAAACAAAATGCATATAAGAAGTTAGCTATATGGGAGCATTGCTACTAATTTTGATGAGAAAGCAAATTTTCGGAGATATGTGTTGTACCCCGAAATATCTCAAGGGATATACGGCCGGAAGTTACTATAAAAATCATGAAAGCTATTTAAAAAAAAAATTTTAATCTAAAAAAATAAATTTTATTCTAAATTCTTAATTATAATATTTAGAACATTTTTGTCAGGGCAAAGTAATTATCATATCAAAATACTTTTCCAACGACATATAGCACGTTTCTGTAACTTTAGTCGTTCAGAAGTTATGGGCGCGAGAAATTTCCTGTTTTCCCGCCAAAGTTGTGGAAAAAGCAAAAATTAGATTAAATTTAAAAAAAAAAATTCAAACGATTTCTTTTAAATTTAAATGATATTAAATTTTTTTTGATGGCTTTAAATTTTATTGCATTGTGCACGTCTCTAAATGACTCTACATGAGTTTTTACATAAATGTATGTATAGTTCATGTAAAAGGTTAGGTATATGGGATCTTTGCTACTAATTTTAATGAGTAATATCTCGAGAAAGCGAATTTTCCCAGATATGTGTTATATACCAAAAGTTGAGCCATCTCAAGGGCTATCTGGCCTTGAGTGAATATCAAAATCGTTAGAGCCATTTTTAAGAAAACTTCAAAAACTTAAAAATAAAAATTCATTTTAATTATAAATTCTTAAATATTATATTTATATAAATTATGTCAAGGCAAAGCTATTATCATTTCAAAATACCTTTCAAACGACATAAAGCACGATTCTGTAGCTTTAGTCGTTTAGAAGTTATGGGCGCGGGAAATCTGGCTTTTCTAGCTGTTTTCCCGCCAAACTAGCGGGAAACCCAAAAAGTCGTAGAACAAAAATTATTTAGCTCGAGCTGATTAATAAAACAAAAGTGGTTCCAGGACTTTAAAACAAAAAATACCACAGACAAACAAACAGACAAACAAACAAACAAACAAACAGACAAACAACAGGACAAACGTTTTCATTTCGGAAAGGCCGTTGAAATCTTGTTTATTGAATATCTTTTGAACGGAGTATCGGATCAGGACGATCGAGGTGTCATTCGACGCGTATTTAAAGCTAGATCACAACAACCTTAAAAATTTGGGGGTTTTTGCTCAACCGGCCCCAATTGCTCCAATTTTCAAAATTGTCAATTTCGCACTTTCACTCTCATTTCTCCTAAAGTTATCAGTTTTTGAAAAATCTTAGTATGCAGTTTCAAAGAGGTTTACAATACCTTTCGATCAAGATATAAATGGTTCTGATCGGACTATCGTAGCAGATTTTCAATTCTACGGCTGTATATAGTAGTCTCCTTGCGCACCACAGTCTCGGTGCTCATCGTCACTACGTGGACTGCCGTCCACAGTGATATACATATTGCTCATAAGTAGCTGTTGGCTCTTTGAATAATTATGCAACTATTAGTAATTTTCCTACTGGTTAGAAACCTCCCTCTGTAAATTTAATATAAAAATTCAATAAAAACATTTTTATTTTCCATTATTTTTTTTTCATTTTTTTATTTACGCAGCCGTTCTTAAAAAGTTTCGGAAATTAGTCCGAAGCCGGAACATGGACCTATAGTAGGTACTCAGAAAATTGTTCCATGAGAAATCCTCTCGGCACTTCTGCTCGCACTGTTGCCTCGTCTTGAAATAGTTTCCTACAACGCGACAGGCACTGACAGCATACGGAGTGCATCCATTTTTCTCTCTTGTAAATGTAAATCCGGAAATTGTCTGCTCGCATTTTCCCTTGGCATCGGGCTCATGGCGGCATATGGCTTATTAAGGGAAATAACTGCAATATTAGATTAGTGATATAGACTCTGATAAGAATACTTACGATCTCTTTGGGCCAGCACAACAGTAATAAGAAACCATGAAGAACAAAGTATTGCCAACAACTTCATAGTCCTTTATTTCTTTAAGTGAGTGGAGTACTACTTTTCCAGCCGACTGAAAACAACTGAGAGCTTTTTACTCGAATCGAATTCTAGAAATCTCCGATTCACTGAATTTATAATTTTATATGCTTAGGTTGTAAAAACCGTAAGTCTATTTAAATTTTGCTTTGCAAAATTGCTTTGCATTATTTAGGTAATAATTGTATAATTTTTATAATATTCTATGCAGAAAACCAACTATAATAAGGCATAAGAAAGAGGTTTTTATGATATCTGAATTTCTGATCTCTGATCAAGCCTATATGGTTTCGGTGTTGCCTGAAATAAATAATTTTTCAATTAATATTTAACCCTATTTGCTGTGCAATTTCTCTATATTTCTGGTAGACAAACATCTCGCATATTTACAACTGATTTGCGTTTAATATGTAAGTAAAAGCCCTGTCCAATTTGTGTCGCATCCAGGTAAATACTTACATACAGTGTGTAGTTTCGTCCAACTAATTTGGCCCAAAGGCACCATTCCATTACCATTAGCAGTGGACATTAAAATTTCAAAAATCAATTTCAGAAATAGCATTTTGATTTGATTTAAATTGTAACGCCCCAAGGCCCCAGCAAGCTCGGACCAACTAAGAGAGAGCTCGCACATGGCGAGTATTATCCTGGGTGCTCAACACCGCAAAGCCCTCACCGGCACTCGCATTCCGCACTCCGCACCCTACCTGACCTCTCGCTCACCTGTGATGGGCGCAGGACCGAGCCTATTTAATACGTCCAAAATAATTCAGCATAAATTATTCAGGGGGAAATTAATTCACTAACAACACCCAGTAACGGGTCGCTGCTGGCACTAAAACTTTAGAGCCAGGTCCTGTGGACCCCATCCGGTATTCGGTATTCAGTATCCAGTGTCCCGATGTCCTCGCGTCCTTGTGTCCTGGCGTACTGGTGTCCTGGTGCCGCATGTGCAACATTAGACACGAAATGGCAATTTTCCATTTGGCAAATGAGTTTTGCGGCCGACGGACTCCCAAATATAACAATTATGCAAAATTACAAATTCTCACAATTCTAATGGAATGCCCACCCCGGGTTGGGCCCAGGAGAAGGGGCGTGAAAAGGACCCTGACTCGTCGTCCTCCGCTCGCTAAATGGAAATTTATTGGCGTCACTTGTCCGGGGCCTCGACTTTTGGGAGCAGGCGTCGGCGGCGGCGTCGGCTACAGCTGCGACCAGGACACACAGGAGGCTGGAATAACAGCAGCAGGATATAATAACTGGGCACTGAACAAAATAATTGCTAGCAGAGTATTTTTTTTTTAATATTTAAATATAAGTGAAGATATTTTCAGCCTAGATAAGAAATAAAATATTTCAAAAGAGGTTTTGATTTAGAAAAAAGCTCATTAATAAATCATAATAATTTTTCCACATAGAGAACCACAAAGAAAAATAAATGAAAAACCTACTAGAAAAAGAAAAGATTAGTAACCTATTAGATAATTAATATTTTAGTTGAATTATTTACAATAAATAAAATATTTCAATTTATGGAAACTAATATTGAAAATATTGCTTTTCCATTGATCTTCAATGTGTCAACCTTTCTCTGTGAGTTTTGTTTTTTAAAATTCATTAAAGTATTTTGTTAAAATGTATGCTTCTCTTTATGGTTTATATATATAAAATAAAATGTAATACTTGTATAAGTAAAGTTATAAACCTAAGGACATTTATAATAAACGATCGCTTATTTTTCGTTAAGGGAAACCATTAATTGTTTAATAGCAATAAATTAACTTAACTTGGTTATTTAGTTCAATTTTTCTAGTTAAAATTCAGTCACTTATACAATTTTTTTGGCATGCTTCCATTGATCTCCAATGTG
Source organism: Drosophila rufa (assembly GCA_018153105.1). Classification (NCBI taxonomy): domain Eukaryota; kingdom Metazoa; phylum Arthropoda; class Insecta; order Diptera; family Drosophilidae; genus Drosophila; species Drosophila rufa. The sequence continues at coordinate 10,101,154 of JAECXS010000096.1, forward strand.
TTAACCTTTCACTGTGACACACCGATCCCTGGGAACAAGAGTAGTTTTTTTCGTCGCAAACAAATCTTGTTACACGGACACAAATTTCGTCGTCTAAATAGAGTATAAAATAAATTAATAACATTAATTGAAAAACAAATGTGGTCAAATTAAAATACTTACACTCATCCCCTTGACACATGCCAATTAGGGCAAAAATAAAAGATATTAATGCAAAAAATTGCATTTTATTTCTATTCAGCTTTCAAGGCTAATATATCAAGAGTTCTCAGCCAACTTTTCAAGAAGACTGAAGATTCGAGGAAATGTAGCGAAATTGGTTACAGTCTATGGTTTATTATAATGTTTGATTTTTAATTATTTCGGTTTCAACCACTTTAATTTAAATTTCGAAATTTAAGACAGCGGGACCGTCATAGTTTTTTTTTGCCACGTATTCCCAACTGGATTAGCCTCAGCAGAAAGGACTAAAGATATAGGGCCGTGGTGCCAAAAAACTGTAAGCGAATTTGCTACAGTGAAGCCTTTTTTTTTACAGTTTTAAAGCTAAAAACTACTGATTCTAGCCTCAACTGAATATTTTCTTAATACTGTTAATACTGTTAAAACTGTTAATACTGTTAATACTGTTAATACTGTTAATACTGTTAATACTGTTAATACTGTTAATACTGTTAATACTGTTAATACTGTTAATACTTAAAGTCCTTGTAATGGCCAAGGCCAATCAAGCTCAATATCTGTTTGTGATTGTCAATTCTCTCGGAAAGATTGAATTTTTCGAATTTATTACAATTAATGGCTCATTCTTATGTATACATTTTGGCATTTACTTAATTCATTTGCTTGAACAATAACATAAGCTTTTTACAGCGTTTCCCGCAGTCTAGGAGCTGAACTTCCCTACTGGTTCTAGCATCAACTGAATAATTTTTTGTGGTAAATGGTAATCAAATTAAAATACTCTTTTTTCCACGGATAAATAGTTTATTTAACTACTGTGGAACCAATCATTTAACCAAGATAAGGGCTTTTGTTTACAGTTCGCCAGGCACGCTCGAACATTTGGATAGAAGTCAATCGCTTGATCGGCACAAACTATAAGTTTGTAACAATATCTGTCTTCTTGGTTGCATGAATATTGAGTTGTTCGTTTACATCCACCATTTCCTAGATGAGCAGAATATTAACGATTAGTTAGGTTTGGAATCATTGTGATCTGGAAATACTTACTATTCTGGCCATTACATAGGCCAATCAAGCTCAATACTAAGGCTATTAATGCTGCGAGCTTCATGGTAATAAATTTCTCTGTCCGACCTCTGCCGGAGCACACACAGTATAAACATTCGTTTGCCTGAGTACCACTAATATAACTCATGGCACTCGGGGAAAATTAGCTCAATTTGTTACAGTAAATGGCTTATTATTATTTCGAGCCTTGGCTCTTAATTATTTAAACAATTTAAGCTGTAACATGAACTGTAAGCGATAAAGTGCCTGCGGCACTGTAGAAAAGTTGGAAAGAAGTAGATCTCTTGAATCTTACAAATCATAACTACGGTACAATATGCGAATTGTTTTATTCGGTCAAAGCTACCATAATCGTCGAGGTGAGCATAGTCCAATCTGGAGGAACTATTGCATATCTACAGGCCTTCAGGCCTTCCAAAACTTTCCCACAAAAGGAACCACTGCATATCTACAGGCCCTCAGGCACCTTTGAACAGTTGGATAGAAGTGGATCGCGTGAATCTTACAAATCGTAACTTCGGTACAATATCTGCCTTGTGGGTTACATGCGTATTGTTTTATTCGTTCACAATTACCATAATCGTCTTGATGAGCAGAATATTAACGATTAGTACGTTTTGGAGTCATTGTGATTTGGTAATACTTACAATAACGACCATTACATAGGCCAATCAAGCTCAAAGCGATGGCTATTACGGCTGCGAACTTCATGGTATCCTTGTGATCAGTCAACTGAATCTCGAGTCAGCTAATTTCTCTGTCAGTATAAACACTTGTATAAACCAAAGCACGTTAGGAAAACAGACGCAATTTTTTACAGGCGTTATTTATTTAAATAGTTTAAACTGTAACATGAACATTAAGCGATTTTGCCACAGTTTTAAAGCTGGAATTTCCGACTGGCTCTAGACTCAACTAATGGAAACACCCTTAATCGAACTCTAATACAACTTCTGTTTATTTTACAATAAGAAAGCCATCATTTTGGGAAGTCTTATTAACCTTTCCTCCGCCTTCTCCAACAACCCGCTTTGCAATCTTCAAAAGTTTCATAGAAGAATTGCGCTTGCTCCTTACAAATTATAATTTTGTAGCAATACAGGTTTGGTTGGAAACAGTTGTATCGAACTGTTCGTTCACATCTACCATTCTCTAGATGAGCAGAATATTAACGATTAGTAAGGATTGGAATCATTATGATCTGGTAATTCTTACAATCTTGGCCATTACAGAGGTCAACAAAGCTCAAAACGATGGCGAATAATGCAGCGAGCTTCATGGTATTACGTGGGCTGCTACATATATTTCTGGCCTAATAATGAAAATACGAATATTTATTAAGGAAAATAGTTTTATTGTTTTTCAAAATATTCTCCATCAAGATTTACACACTTTTGCATGCGCTCAAACCAATTTTCGAAGCACTTTTTCCACTCTGATTGACACACCTCAAAAACATGGTTTTTGAATGCTTCAACAGCATCTTCTGGCGACGAAAATCGTTGACCACGCATTTTCTTCTTGATGTGAGGGAATAAAAAGAAGTCATTTGGTGCCAAGTCAGGACTGTACGGCGGATGACCCATCAATTCGACGTTTTGGCCAGTCAAAAAGGCGCTGGTTTGAGCCGATGTGTGAGAGCTCACATTGTCATGGTGCACAATGATTCGTCTTCCCTTGTTCGTTTTTCGAATTTCACCGAAGACTTCAGGCAAACAAATGGTGGTGTACCAATCAGAATTGACCGTCCTACGTTGCTTAAGAGGAACAGTAGCCACATGACCAGTTTTTGCGAAGAAACAGGCGACCATTTGCTTCGAAGTGCTTCTTCCACGAACAACTTTCGTTGGATTTGGCTCGTCTTGGAAGACCCACACGGTCGATTGCTGTTTTGTTTCGGGCTCATACGCATAGATCCATGATTCGTCACCTGTGACGATCTTATAAACGTCTTTTGAAGCACCGCGATCGTATTTTTTCAGCATTTCTTTACACCAATCCACACGAGCCTTCTTTTGAGCGATTGTCAAATTGTGCGGGATCCAACGAGAACAAACCTTTTTTACAGCCAGGTGCTCATGCAATATCGAATGTATGCTGGTGGAAGAAATGCCTAGGGATGCCTCTATCTCACGGTATGTCACATGACGGTCTTGCATTATTAGTTCACGTACGCCATCGATGTTTTCTGGCACAACGGCTGTTTTTGGACGACCTTCGCGGAATTCGTCTTTGAGGGAGCGTCGGCCACGATTGAATTCGTTGTACCAGTTTTTCACAGTACTATAGGATGGTGCTTCATAGTCATACAAAGATTTAAGTTCATCGCTGCACTCTTGTCGTGATAATCCACGCCGAAAGTTGTGAAAAATGATCGCACGAAAATGTTCACGAGTTAATTCCATTTTTTTGCGAAATTGATTTTTTTAAGTAACTGTAAACAACACAAATGATAGTCGTACGTCAAACCGTTCTGAGTACGTTTATGCTTAAAAATGTCGAACTTTTCAATGGAAATGTCAGATTCCACCTAACAACACTTAGTGTTGCCTAGGCCAGAAATATATATAGCAGCCCACGTACTTTGAATCGAAAGTCACTAAATTTCTCTGTCCGACCTCTGCCGTAGCACACACAGGGTACCACTAATATAAGCCATGGCACTCTTGGAAAATTAGCTCAATTTGTTGCAGTAAATGATTTATTATGAGTTAATAATTATTTAAACAATTTAAAATGTAACATAAACTGTAAGCGATATTGATGCAGCTTCATCGTTTTTCCCACAGTTTCCCTACTAATTCTAGCCTCAACTGAGTAATTTCTAATGGAAAACATCAAACACCATTTATCAAACACAAATACTCTTTTTTCCACAGATAAATTTTCATTGAACTATTCAGGAACTAATGCATATCTACAGTGCCGCAGGCACTTTAGAACAGTAGATCTCTTGAATCTTACATATCATAACTCCGGCACAATATCTGCCTTGTGGGTTACATGCGAATTGTTTTATTCGGTCAAAACTACCATAACCGTCTAGTTGAGCATAGCCCAATCAGGAGGAACTATTGCATATCTACAGGCATTCAGGCACCTTCGAACAGTTGGATAGAAGTGGATCGCGTGAATCTTACAAATCGTAACTTCGGTACAATATCTGCCTTGTGGGTTACATGCGTATTGTTTTATATGTTCACAATTACCATAATCGTCTAGATGAGCAGAATATTAACGATTAGTACGTTTTGGAGTCATTGTGATTTGGTAATACTTACAATAACGACCATTACATAGGCCAATCAAGCTCAAAGCGATGGCTATTACGGCTGCGAACTTCATGGTATCCTTGTGATCAGTCAACTGAATCTCGAGTCAGCTAATTTCTCTGCCAGTATAAACACTTGTATAAACCAAAACACGTTAGGAAAACAGACGCAATTTTTTACAGGCGTTATTTATTTAAATAGTTTAAACTGTAACATAAACATTAAGCGATTTTGCCACAGTTTTAAAGCTGGAATTTCCGACTGGCTCTGGACTCAACTGAATAATTTCTAATGGAAACACCCTTAATCGAACTCTAATACAACTTTTGTTTATTTTACAATAAGAAAGCCATCATTTTGGGAAGTCTTTTTAACCTTTCATCCGCCTTCTCCAACAACCCGCTTTGCAATCTTCAAAAGTTTCATAGAAGAATCGCGCTTGCTCCTTACAAATTATAATTTTGTAGCAATACAGGTTTGGTTGGAAACAGTTGTATCGAACTGTTCGTTCACATCTACCATTCTCTAGATGAGCAGAATATTAACGATTAGTAAGGATTGGAATCATTATGATCTGGTAATTCTTACAATCTTGGCCATTACAGAGGTCAACAAAGCTCAAAACGATGGCGAATAATGCAGCGAGCTTCATGGTATTACTTTGAATCGAAAGTCACTAAATTTCTCTGTCCGACCTCTGCCGTAGCACACACAGGGTACCACTAATATACGCCATGGCACTCTTGGAAAATTAGCTCAATTTGTTGCAGTAAATGATTTATTATTAGTTATTAATTATTTAAACAATTTAAACTGTAACATAAACTGTAAGCGATATTTATGCAGCTTCATCGTTTTTCCCACAGTTTCCCTACTAATTCTAGCCTCAACTGAGTAATTTCTTATGGAAAACATCAAACACCATTTATCAAACACAAATACTCTTTTTTCCACAGATAAATTTTCATTGAACTATTCAGGAACTAATGCATATCTACAGTGCCGCAGGCACTTTAGAACAGTAGATATCTTGAATCTTACATATCATAACTCCGGTACAATATCTGCCTTGTGGGTTACATGCGAATTGTTTTATTCGGTCAAAACTACCATAACCGTCTAGTTGAGCATAGCCCAATCAGGAGGAACTATTGCATATCTACAGGCATTCAGGCACCTTCGAACAGTTGGATAGAAGTGGATCGCGTGAATCTTACAAATCATAACTTCACTACAATATCTGCCTTGTGGGTTACATGCGTATTGTTTTATTCGTTCACAATTACCATAATCGTCTAGATGAGCAGAATATTAACGATTAGTAAGTTTTGGAGTCATTGTGATTTGGTAATACTTACAATAACGACCATTACATAGGCCAATCAAGCTCAAAGCGATGGCTATTACGGCTGCGAACTTCATGGTATCCTTGTGATCAGTCAACTGAATCTCGAATCAGCTAATTTCTCTGCCAGTGTAAACACTTGTATAAACCAAAACACGTTGGGAAAATTAGCGCAATTTGTTACAGTAAAGGGCCTATTATAATTACACACTGAGACTTCGCATTTAATTATATAAACAGTATAATAAACATTTTGGCACAGTTTTGGAGCTGTAATTTCCTTCTGGCTCTAGACTCAACTGAATAATTTCTTACGGAAACAGCTATTATTTTGGGAAGTCTTACTAAATTACCCCTTTTGCCAACAATCCGCCTTGCAAGCTTTCATAGTTTCATATAAGTTGTGCCAATGCGCGTGTGTCTTGCATATTATAATTTCGTGGCAACCAAACGTTTCCAAAGGTGTAGGTTGGAAACAGTCGTATCGAACTGTTCGATCGCATCCACCATTGACTAGATGAGCGGAATATTAACGATTAGTTAGGATTGGAATCATTTTGATCTGGTAATACTTACAATCTAGGCCATTACATAGGCCAACAAAGCTCAAAACGATGGCGAATAATGCAGCGAGCTTCATGGTATTACTTTTAATCGCAAGTCAGTAAATTTCTCTGTCCGACCTCTGTCGGAGCACACACAGTATAAACATTCGTATGCCTGGGTACCACTAATATAAACCATAACACTCTAGGAAAATTAGCTCAATTTGTTACAGTAAATGTCTTATTATTAATTAATTAAACAATTTAAACTGTAACAATTGTGTTAAATTATTCGGTCACATCTACCAATATCGTCTAGGTGAGCAGAATATTAACGATTAGTTCGATTTCAATTCATTGTGATCTGGTAATACTTACAATCTTGGCCATTACATAGGCCAACAAAGCTCAAAACTATGGCTATTAATGATGCGAGCTTCACGGTATCCTTATGATCAGTCATCTGAATCTGAAGTCAGCTAATTTCTCTAACCGATCTCTGCCGGCGCACACACAGTATAAACACTTGTATTAACCATAATACGTTAGGAGGACAGACGCAATTTTTTACAGGCGTTATTTATTTAAATAGTTTAAACTGTAACTTAAACTTTAAGCGTTTTTGCCACAGACTCAATTGAATAATTTCTAATGGAAACACCATTATCAAACTAAAAAATAACTTCTGTTTATTTTACAATAAGAAAGCCATCATTTTGGAAGTCTTATTAACCTTTCCTCCGCTTTCTCCAACAACCCGCTTTGCAATCTTCAAAAGTTTCATAGAAGAATTGCGCTTGCTCCTTACAAATTATAATTTCGTAGCAATATATGTTTGGTTGGAAACAGTTGTATCGAACTGTTCGTTCACATCGTCCATTCTCTATATGAACAGAATATTAACGATTAGTAAAATTTGCAATCATTGTGATTTGGTAATACTCACCGTCTTGGCCTTAACGTAGGCCAATCAAGCTCAGTAAAATGGCAATAAATGCTGCGAGCTTCATGGCATTCCTATGATCTGCCAAAAGCCTTTGTCAATTCTTTCGAAAAAACTGAAGATATAGGCCCACTGCTCTGACCTGGGAGTCAACAAATTCCTTTGCCTGGCCTCTGCTGGCACACACAATGGTGCGAACCATAACGCGTCAGGAAAATTAGCGGAAATTGTTACAGTGAATTCCTAATTATTATTTCTGACTTTTGGCATTTACAATTAATATTCTTTAGACAGTTTAAACTATACTATAAGTTTGAAGCGATTTTGACACAGCCTCAGCGTTTTGAGAGAGTTTAATATTTTACAGAACCCCAATTACCACCCCCTATAATACAAATTGACTCTTGTTTTCAGTAATAATAACTTTGAAATTTATTATTATATTTATACAAAATAACAAATATACTTTATATATAACTTTAAAATAATTTAAGCTTCAGTGTCACCCCAACGTTTTTCTCAGTGTAACCAGGACACGCGCTGCCGTCGAGCTATCGTTCAATTATTTTGCGTGTGGAAATTTGGCGGAAATAGTCTGTAACATGATATGCTAACACTTGTGGTGGCTATATATGGCTATATATATTTACATCTTTGTGATTGCCATGCGCCGTGTGCCTGGCACCATAAATAAAGTTCGTAAAATGTACTTTTTTAACAAATTTACTGAAATAAATTAAAATGTTCGTTCGCACACCACCTGCACCACTCTCGTTGGGATGCAACCGTGCGGGTAATGTGTCATGTTGAAGTTACAATTAATTTTAATTGCAATTGAAATGTAACGGGAAATATGCGATATGAAAATACAAAAAAATAGAGGGAGGGTAGATGCACAAAAACACAGAAAATTGGCATGTGTGTCCAGGTTATGAATAAAGGAATATTTTTTGGGTCCAACTATGAAATTTCGAGAATGATTTAGATGCATTATTTTTATACAAAGTTTGTTCTAGTAGTCTTAATTTTTATTATATTTATTTTATTATATATTTATTTATAATATTTTATTAACTAAATATTTAAACGCTGAGCAAAGTTTATTCCCACCGCTATCAAATTCCATTCTGCCTTTCTCAGCGCCTTTTACTAATCTTGGGCTATCTGACCATCTCTGACTTGACACTGTGACTTCCTTGCATTTTTCCCCTTCGGTTTTTCTGCCGCTTTCCCACCCCGCTGGGAGAAATGGAAATTCTTTGACTAATTAAGCGGCAAAAGTGCATTGCGAGTGAGAGAGGCGCCAGCTGGAGGCAAGACATAACATCGACTGAAGGTTCATCAAGACCAGTTACAGTTATGGCCAGAGTCTTTTGCGGCAAATGCAATTAATTTAAATCAATTGATTCGTTTGAGGACAATTTAATTGTATGCAGAAAGACGACGACGACGACAATGCAGCGAACGAAGAACGAAGAACGGAGATGCAAAGGCATCAAGAGATGAAATCGATTGTCGAGATGATTTGTCAGAAGTCTGTAATTGCCTTTAATTGAATCGAATTGAGTTTGAGGTGCATATGACAACATTAAAGGCGACGCAGAGTCGCCCCACAAAATATATATGTATATGTATAGCCCAAGAAAATGCCCGCATTACCCTCCGATTCCGATTCCAATTCCCATTCTGTCCTCCAATTGAATTGTGCACTTAAATTACAAGTCTCTCGTCTCCTCGTTCGCGTTCGCGTTCATCAAGTGAATTTATCAAAATTATATGCAATTTAAAGATTCTTTTTCACAATTTGTGTTCGATGAGTGACTGTCTCTGATACTGATTCCTCACTTTTGGTTTCGATTACAGCTCGGTCCTGCAGCCGCGGGCAGAGGAATGTTTTGCTACCAATGTCCACCTGCCCTCCATCCCTGCGGACCCCATCCGCCGCGTCTGCCGACGCTCGACTATCCCTTTGCCGCCACCCATCCATGTGAGTATGAAACTATAACAAGTTAAAGTATATTAAATAATAATAAATAATGAAGATGACTGACTGAGCTCAAAAAAGCAAACTTTAAAAAGCCCTTTAACAGCAGATTATTAATATCAAAGCAACCCCGAAATATCATAAACTATATAGACATCAATCTGCTGGAACAGATGGGTTTTCAACTGCCAAAAGAGCATCAAATTAAATTTTAGATAAAAAGCCAATGATAATCGCCGCTACCAGCCTTTCTTCAATGGATTATTGTCTATATATCGGCATATCTCTGTATCTCTGTAGTTACATTAACGAATTATTCTATTAGCAGCACGTTGAGTCCTGGCAAGGGTGGTAGGAAAATAAGGGTCTACTCTCTGCCCCCTGCCCCCTGGTGGCATATCAGATTTCATGGTCGCACATGTCGAGAGTTTGCTCTGTTTGCCTCGCAAAAGTTTTGCCACTCGGTCAGAGGGTAAGTGCTCAGGAACAAGGAGAATGGGTAGAGGATTCAGAATCAGAGGGATATAGAGATAAATGAGTAAGAAATATTCGTGGAGCGGCTTTTAAAAATTCCATCAAAACACCATTTCGTTGAATTCGGTGTAAGGAAAAGCCACATCGAAGCAATTTGATTTCCTATGTGTCCCTCGTCTCTCGGAACCCACTCCCCAAAAAAAAAGCTTGGCCTGGCACTGCAGACTGGGGAGAGAGGAGCCTCCGCTGCCATATAACTATAATTGAATAAAACGAAAAAAGAGGAACCTGCACTCTCCAATCGATATTCCGAGTGCAGAAAGGGGATATTTTTATTTTTTTTTGGGAGCAAAGGAGTGGCCGCAAAGGCAAAGCTCAAGCAAACGTGAACGTGTCGGAAAGTGAAGCTATATCCATTCGAATTCGAGCTGGAATTGGAAGGAAGGAAGGGGAATTTTGGATTTCATATTATGCAATTATCGAATGGCAAAGCGTTAATGCTTTGCCATGCAAATTTTCCTTCGTCGCTTCGGAATGCGGCGACAGATTTCGAGTCGAGTCGAGTTGAGTGCCTCGGCATTTATCGAAAATCATAAATCAAAGCCGCCGTCAGCCGCATGGAATAGTGAATAGTTTATAGAGATTTTTTTCCCAGCCATAAAAGGCACCGCCAAAAAGTGGGGAGAGATCCAAAAAGCTAAAGTTTTTCGCCCGCAAATTGCAGTGCTTCGAGGGAATGTGTGTGTGCGCTGTGTGTAATGGGATTAGATGGGGACTTACGAACGCATTACGTAACGTCTCGGCACGTAGTTCTCCTCTCCCCAACTGACGGCTTCTGTAATCCTAATCAGGTGCAAATTCTATTTACTCCTGACTGATTCAATATGACAGACCGAACGATAGACAGACGATGCGATGCGATAACTTATGTTCCTTCCATCGGGGAGTTGCGGGGTCAGCATCGGTCTGAGGTCTGAGGCCCTCGGGCTCCTCGAAAGGGACTGGCTGTCGCTTTTGATTTGCGACAGCTTAATGTGCTCCTAATGCAATTTACAGAGACATAATTTCAGCGTCTTGGCTTCGGCAACGGTTTAAATGATTCGGTTTAGTTACTTGCTAAGAAAAATTAAATGGAATCGGACATCTAAGCTTTTACAAAATGAATGTGTTTAATTATAATCATCAAACTATAATTGTCGCTATATATATCGCATATATTCCTCTGTTTAGTAGGCTTATTTTCAACTTAAACATTGTTTATGCTTATTTTAATTGATTTTAAAATCTGCTATATTTTTAAATTGTATAATTTTCCTTTTAAACAATATATAGACATATCTTAATTTATGTTGTATATATTTTTATTAGATTTTCCCCAAAGTTTATAAATAAAATTCTCTTATAAGAAAAACTTTGGTTTTAATAGATTTCTTTAAAGTTTCTGGTGGATCTTAGATTATTCCAAATAATTTTGTACTAGCTTAGTTTATTTTCAGCCATAATTAATGTAATAATGTATAACAAGCAAGTTTAACATGATAAAAATTGAACTAAATTTACAAATACTTGTCTTAAAAATTCCCCAGTCTCTTTTTCTTGCGACAACCAATAAATATTGCTTCTAAAATCAAAAATTAAAAAGTTCCCCAGATCATTTGCATAGCTAATTCAATTTTCTGGCTGTTTTTTTCTTTGAGATTCCCATTCGTGATTCCTTTACGTGACAGTTTCCGTTCCCTTTCCCCATTTCCTCTGCCGAAGCCAACCCCCGGAGCTGAGCTGAGCTGACACCGAGAATGCCTCTCAATTGCTAAACTAATTTAAAATTTTTGCCAACGCGTGCCCGGATCTTCAAAGCTCTGAAATTGAGACGGTGACACTTTACGAAATAACAAAAAATAATAAAGCCCTGGCGAGGGAATTCGACCTTTTGCAGGGGGAATTCTCTCGGCTTGGCTCGTATCGGATTCCCGCCAAGAAACTAGGCCGAGAAACTACTTATAATGAATGCTAATTCCTTGGCTCTCGGATTAAGTAAGCGAAACTGAAATCGAATAAGAATTGATTTTTGCCTCGTGCAGAGAAGCCCAAAGGAGCGGCAGACAAAGTTGCAGACAAAGTTGCAGACAACATGTATCTTGCGGATGCGGATGTGAATTCAGATACACAGATACTCGGCGTGGGCGGAGTCGTAAGGAGGAGGTTAGTTGGCATCGAGCTGATTGCAAGGACTCTCTTGACTCTCGACTCTCAACTGCTCTTGCGCCCAGACCGAAAATCCCTTAATGATGGTTTCGCTTGTTATGCCAAATGTTTAAAAAATTGAATTATCTCCCATTACCGGCGCAGCTAACGAGCAGACGCAGAGCTACAGTCTCCAGTGCACAGCTAGAAATATTTACTTCATTTGCTAGAAGGTAGCAAGTCATCCTGCTTGTTTTTTTTTTAAATCTGCTTTCTAAAATGATTTCGGAATCTAATTATAATATTAACAATTGTAATACAAAATATTTAAAAATGTAGAGTGTTTTTTAGATTTGAGAAACAAATTGTAAAGGTAACTAGACACGGAAACTAGATTCAATTGGAAAGTGCCGCTTTTGGGGAGACCCCTTGTACTTTGATCTTTGTTTCGATCTAAAGTTCTATCCCGAAGTTTCAGATAAATATTTAAATTTTCCTTTTCGAAATAATAATTCCAAATATCACATACCTCGCTCTATGGCCGCCCTTTATACAGTTTTCGCTATAACGGCCCTTTTCAATGACGGCACGTATTTGATTTAAGGCCTAAAATATATTCTTAATAACGGGAAAAACTTTTTTTCTATTTCCATATATCTATAGAATATTTCAATCATTTTACGGCTTTTCGCTTTGCGGTCAAGTTTCGGGGAACTTATCTAGGCCGTAAAGCGAGGTCTAATTCTTCCTAAAATTTATCAAATCTCTTTCTCTCAAATTTCCCTCTATATTCTCTTAGGATCTTACGATTCTTTTCTTTTACGCACTTCAATTCTCGTAAAACTAAGATATTTTTTGTTCAGTGTCCAATGAGACGGAGAGGCAGTCAGCACAAGGATATAGATGGCTGACTGGCTGGCTGGCTGGCTGACTGGCTTGTCTGCTGCGGCCCCCTTTTGCGTACTTTTTGAATCAATTTGCCAACAAGGATTTGTTAATCCTGTCTTCCTGACAAGTGCGGTTAGTTGACTTGTTGTTGCTGCCGATGTTGCTGTTGCCACTGTTGCTGTTGCTACATGACGTTTGATGTTCCTGGCTGGGGAAAATGGGATATCGCTCGGGATGGGTGGAAATCCTGCATCGAACTCTGGGTTCGAGTGGGGTGGTTCGCTCGGTATTGGGCAAAGCTTTCAGCATGAAATTCTTATTGCCCGGGTTTTTCGGGCTCTGCGCTCTGGGATTTGCACTCGAAACCTAATTGTGCTAATTGCTGCTGCCATTTCTGGCCACTCGGTACTGGCCTGGCCTTCTTTTTGGCTTGCCCCGAGGCATTTTCCTCTTCGCCCACTGCAGGCCATCCTGGGGGCACATTTCCATTTGCATTTTAGGCAATTATTGGCTGCAAAGAATTTGATTAGCAAGAAAATTGCACTGCAGCCGAGCTAGGCAGGCAGAGATGAGGCGGAGATGAGCTTGGTGATGAGCATATAAGGAAGGTCGTGATCGTGATTATCCGAAAGGTGTACGAGAAAGGAAAAACCAAAGGATGTCTTGTAATTTTCCATGAAAACTTGCCCAAAATATATTTTATTTCTAAGATATTTTTATTAGGAAATTATAAGTTAACTTTCTGGGGAAATTTGTTAATTATAGCCTCTCACTTTGCCACCTCTAATGACAACTTAGCTTAACCCCAAGCTGGCTACAAAAAATTATGCTGAGTGCGCCGTACTCCAGCCTTACTCATCGACTATTCGATTAGGCACTCGTTCTCCTCCGCTTTTATGGCAAATCTCTTTGAGCTGATTTGAGCTTGATTTTGGGGCCGAAATGGGTGCTTCACTAGCAGGATATCTAGTATTTTACCTGGAACTAGAACCAGAGCCAAAATCCGAGTGGAAACATTTTCTAATTATTTTCCGTAATTAAATATTAATCGATGGCAGAGCACGACACTTGGCAAGTCAGAGGCAGAGTGAAAAACGTAGCAAACAACATTAGTGCGCATTACAGAGTCTCTCGGGGATTGCGAAGAGAAAGATAGCAACAGAGAGAGATATATATAGAGAAAGGGTGGTGCGTTTCTGTGGGCGGGACGACGACCTTCAGGCCGGCGCAAATGAATGGCAAAGTAACAACATTTCAGCTAATCGGATTAGAGCCTCCCCCCAATTCCCATTTCCCGGAAAAAAGAAAAGTTGACACACACAGGCAGAGAAAAAGAGACGGCACAGACAGAGGCTGGCTTTGCTGGGCTTTGGCAAGAAGAAAATTAAAATTAAATTTTGCAATTTGCCATCTAATTATTTATTTAAAATCAAATTGAAAATTAATTTTACAACACGAACCGGAGTCCGGAGTCCGGGTCCGTTCAAAAAAGGTCCGGCAAAGTTTCCGCCTTTCGACTTTCGACTTTGGTTTTCCATTTTGTGAAGGGAAAAGGCGAGGAAAAGAGGATTGTCGGGCCGAGGTCAAGTGGGCCCTGTCAACGCCTTTCCCCTCTCCGCTTCTCTATCTCTTTCTGGCACTCAAAAAGGCAGTTATAAAATATTTTGCAGCATACAAAATGGCGCTGCTGCTAGAAAATTCAATTAGCCAGCAATTTTTGGCAACAGCTGGCTTTCAGCAAAAGGCAACAACTTCGTCCCGAGTTTTGGGGCAACGGTGGAAAATGGTTGGGAACTTCTGGCTTGAATGAATTCCCAGGCAATTGCAGTTTTTGGGGTCATCTAAAATTTAGAGAAAACTCCCCGCTTGACTGGAGATATCGAGAACTAAGCAAAAAATGTTAGGGAATTCTATGTTTTAAATCTATAAATTATGAAAAAGGTTGAGCTAAGGGTTGGCGGAACTTTGGTGTTATGTAAAGTATGTGAAGATACTTTACATAACTCCAAAGTTCCGCCAAAAGGTAGATGAAAGGTATCAAATTACTATATTTTTAGTTGAGAACAAACAGGGATAAGTATCCATAAATAAATAAGTAAATATTGAAGCTTTTAAATATGAGGATTTCTCTCTGTAAATATATTTTTGCGTCTTGTATTTAAAGAAGTAAATATTCAATAGGTTTCTGCTGCTGCTTTTCATCAACAACCTTTATATATGTTTCCTTAAATAAAACTAACTTTCTATCCTTAGAAAAATCTGTTTATATCTTATGCCTTCCTCCCCAATTTGTTGTATATTTTCCCTTACAATCAAAATCCCTTACTATTTATATCCCCAACTATTTAATTAATGACCATGGCGACTCTAGGTGAAGACACATATCCCCAGCTTAGTGGCACTTATGCCCTTGCACCCTTTTGCGGCTGCAACTAGTTAAAATTAAGGCGCTAATGCAACACCAAGACACACCGGCTCACAGCTCGCTCTCCTCTTGATCTCGATTCCCTGCAGATACCAGCTACTCGTATCATCCTGCCATCCACGATGAGACCTTCGTCCGGCGGAAGCAGCGACGGAACCGCACCACCTTCACACTGCAACAGGTAAGTCGGAGCGAAAGGCAAAGGAAAATTGTGTTTAATTTTTAATTCCGGCAGCTGGAGGAGCTGGAAACGGCCTTTGCCCAGACCCACTATCCGGATGTATTTACTCGCGAGGATCTGGCCATGAAAATCAACCTGACCGAGGCACGGGTTCAGGTAAGCACACGCACCCTTTATAACCCCTTGCTGGCCGGCCTCTCTGATTGAAAATTATGCAAATCAAGTAGGAGAGTTGTGGAATATATTTTAAATTCAGCCAAGAAGTTGAGGAAATCGTATCAAATTTCATAAAAGTATATATAAGTGTCCTGTAGGACAGACACAACCCTAGACCGGTCACGCAGTCTGATCAAAGCCCTCAGTTTTTCTCGATTAATAATGCATATGCATGGCTCGAACAGGCTCGAGGACTTGGCGGGGCGGGGATTACCCAAACGGGTTCCCGGGGTGGCAAGCCTAATGCAATAACTGCCTTTAAAAAATATTTTCTATATACATTTTCAATGACGTTGGGGCCCAACAAGAAGCACACACAAAAAAAGGCCACCAAATATGCAAAGTTCTTGAGCGTTAGCAGGAAAAATGTGAAAAAAGGAAAAGAAAGTCTGGAAAAGTAGTAGGGGCGGCTCGGCAAATTGTTCTCCTCTGTTTGTTATCAAGCCCCGCAACCCCCTTCCAAAGAAATCTAATTTATTTTTCAATATAAAAGAGAAGGAAGTGCTGAGAGGAGAGAGGCCAGGAGCCCCGGAAAATTATGACTAACAATATGAGTTTCAGGCAATACTAAAAAGTCAAAGGAGATATTTTTACTTAGGAAATATTGGAGAAAATATTCCATTAACTAAACTCTAGGTAACTTTAATAAGGATAAACAAACGAAGCCGTTTCTAATAGTTAATACAAATAAATAAATAAAGAAAACAGTATGCAACTTGATCATTTTTCAATGTTCATATTTATTTTCGTAGATTTAAAAAAAATTTAAAATGTGGCGTCTATTTATATAAATGTATTTATTGGAAACTGCCTGAGACTTAAATTATTAAAATAAATAAAGTGGCTTTCTATTCCCTGACATTATTATTTATAAAACTCAATAAAAACCATTAGTGTTTTCAAGAATAAATATTTCTTTACTAAATTAAATAAGAAAAGATCTTGTGGTCACAAAATTGTTAAGATAAATGAAATAATGATATAGAAGCCTAACCAAAATAAACCAAAGAACAAGTTTTTGAATACTAAATTATCAAGAAAGATTTCGTCGCCTCAATTAAAAATGTAATCTAGCCCCATTTACCTTTATTTCCATACCCTTTATGTATTATTTACGATTAACGTCACACGGTCGCCATTATTTCTGGCAATTGTGGCCAAAATTAGACTCACATTAGAATTTATGGCCTCGCTGGGTTCTGATATGCAAATTGAGTGATGGAACAGATTGTTTAGTGCCAAAAGTAGAAGAGGTAAGTGTATGGAATTGTGGCTGCATTTGTCAGATTAGCGCACGGCAAGCTGACAATTAGCGGATAGCACTTCCTTTCGCACTCACAGACACACACACTTTTAGTGAGAAAAGATTATTCCGGAGATCTTGAGGTGGGTGTGGAAAATTGGAATGGCGAATTTCCATCTCCGGCACTCGAGCACGTCGCGGGTTCCTAAGGCCGAAAGCAAATTATGCAATGAAACTGGGCAACTTAATGAGGATGCTGCACTAACTAGGCACGTTTTGCAACAAAACCAAAAAAAAAAAAACCGAGAATCCGAGAAGTAGCCGAGAGAAACCGAGAGCCCACGCACACTTTGGTGGCCATTAAAACACTTTGGTGGCGACATCCTCTCCATTTTTCTATTTCCGGCACAATTAGCAGCCCGGGCGCCTTTGCATTTTCACCGCGCTCTCAGTTCCCCAGCCTTACCAGCTTTCCCAGCTTTGCCAGCCTTTTTCCCAGGCGTAACCAGATACTTTCAATTCAATTTGTCATAAAATAAAACAAGTAAGCAATTTGATATTTGTATCCCGAGCTAAATATTTGTCAAGTGTCCAAGTTTACGACAATGGGACACTTGTCTCAAACACGTGTACTTGACAGGCCAAACAGAATTATTACAAGTTAATAAGAAAAGCATCCCCCGTTTTCTTTTTATTATTTTGTTCTTTATATTTTCCCTGAACCTGTCAAATTCTACCAACTTTTGTGGTCCGAGTTTGCAGCGTCCAGAGTTCTTTAACAAAATTGCGGCCACCGAAAAAATTGTGTGGAAAAAACGGGAAAACGGAAAAGCATTTCGAGTGGACAGCCAGCTTAGTCTGGGATTTCGATAATGGAATGAATGCCAAATATTTTGATGAGGGTGAGCCCGAGAGCCCTCCTCCACGCTTTCCAACCGCATTTTGACACATTTTCTTTTCGGTAGCTCTCTTTTTTTGCCGGAAATAAATTTTATAATAAAATTTATTATGTCTACTGCCTGCCTCCTGGCTCCTGACTCCTGTTTAGCCGCTCACTTGCCTGTAACCTGATACGTTATCCACGGGATTTTTTCATCTGTCAATTTCTGGGCTCCTGCTCTGGGCTTTGGCCCTGTCGCAACGCATTTGAGTTCAGTGCAAAAATCATTTACTTAATGTATATCCCCGGCGAGCTTATGGCCTGCAAGTCCTCCAAAAGTCGCAGCTGGGATCAGGGATATATGTATATCGGTTATTTACCTGACAAGGACGAAGCACTTTGAAGTCGCCGAGAGATAGAGAGAGCTCTCTATAATAAGCGATATTGATTGATAAATGAGTGGGAAATTTGATTTCGGATTTTTTTTTAGGGGGAAGCCTTTGTGAAATTGGGGTTGGAAGGATGGTAAGTCATAGGAAAATGTTTTTAAAAAAAGATTTGCATGCCATTAAGCGATTATCTGTAATTTGTTGAATAATAAAATTTGTTGAATAATATTATTGATTGATTTTGGATATTTGGGGATTCTTAAAAGCTTTATGACTGTTACTTTGATTCTTATATACTTTCAAATAATTTTTATAACTAATTTTACTTATTTAAACTCTTTGGTTTTTTATATTTATAAATTATATAAGAAGATTTGAACAGGCTCTTTTAAACCATTATTACTAACTTTATTAGAATATTATGTTTACCTGTATATATAATTTTATTTACTTCATAGTTTATTTAGAGTTCAAGAAGTGCCTCTGATTTATTTCCACCCCTATCATCCATTTGCTTGGATTATTTCTAATAGAATGCCCACTCGGGCACATTCATCTCTACATTAATAATAATAATATCTGCAATAAGCCCTTTTCGCACTGCCTACCAAAATGCCAGTTATCAATTTGCCAAACTAAGGCGATAAATAATGAAGTCGTTAAACCCGCCGCGATTACCGCCTCTCGCATTTCCGACTACTGCGCATACCTCATACATAACTAATTCGATTAGAATTAATGTCCTGCTCCTGCAGCATGACAATTCGAAATATTCACATTCACATTCACATCAGAAAGCACCCAATCGGAAATGTGGCACCACCCACTCGCGCCACTCGAAGGGCTCAAACCACCGCAAAAGGGCTGCCATACCGCATATAATGCCGATAATTGATAATTTATTATAATCACAGGTCCCAAGTAGTGCGATGTGAGAAACTGTTCGGAGAGAAAAAACCGCAGAGGATGAGGCGGGAAGTAAGATGGGAGGGTTAACGAAAAGGGCACTGGGAAAAAATACTGAAAGTGAGCTCATATTTATGCTTTTTATAAATAGAGAGAAAACAAAACCTAAATTAACCTATTTTCATCCGAAATTAAATGAAGTTGAGAATATTAAGCACTCCAAAATTTAGAAATCTCTCGAGAATAAATCTTGCGGGCACAAATACCAAAATTTAGCCTTATAGTGCAATAAAAATGTAATGAAGACTTTTTCCACCGAAATTTAGAATATTCTTAAAAAAAAAAAAATTACGAATTATCCACAATTAAAACTTGAGAATTTTTGGCATTACAAAACGCTTAAATCTCCTAAGAATAAATTATTAGTAGCACAATTACTAAAAGTAAGTATTATTAAGCTTACTTTTAGTAATTGTGCTAGCAATAAATTTATAGAGATAAAAAAGATCTAAAATTTTTATCCGAAGTAAAAGTCTTACCAATGAAACAATTATTTTAAATATTTTAGAATGACTTACGAATTGCTAGAATATCAACTTGAGAATTTTAAGAAAGCAGAAAAGCAGAAATTTTCTGGGACAACTTTATGGCATAATATTATAAAATTATTTTATATATTATCTAAAGCCTCTAAAAATCTTCTCCAAGATATATCAGAGGTATCTTGTGTTTAAATATTCGATTTTATAGCTTGGATATTAAGCTATAAAATATAAAGATATGATATATCTTGGAGAAGCTTTCTCTAAGTGTAGAGGATTGGCTGGTTGACCGGGCAGCCTGTCAAATAATTGCATTTGCTCGAGTAATCCTTTAATGCTGATCCAAGTTGATGGCCGCCTCGAATCGAGTCGAGACCGCCTTATGGTGGCCGCAGGACATGGGCGGATACCCAACCCACCGGAAAGGGGATTTGAAAGGGGGTGCTCGGGGTGTGTGTGCGGTGTGTGCGCGGTGTTGGCTGCTGCGGTAGCCCAATTATTGTTGTTGGCACTGCCAAAAGGGTTCACCGTTTAGCCGGGAGCGAAATGCGTTTGATATTAACACATCTGTTCATTCATTCCACTTGAGCTGCCTTGCTCTTTGCTGCCTGCAAGGACTCCGGGCCGAGGTCCTTGCTGGGTGTTGTTTGCCCTGAGTGTTCCGGGATCGAGACAAACTGTTTGCGGAAGCTAATGGTGCGCACTTGTCCGTAATTACCCCAGCGATTCTCCGATTCCGGGACTCTGAGTTTCTGGGTGGTGTTTATACCCCTTGTTTAGCCCTTGTTCTCCCATTGTTTCCGCTCCTTTATTTTGTTCTGTGTAATTCGCTGTGTAACAACTTTCGGCATTGTTTGCTTGTTTGCTTTCGTTTTCACGGCAAATCGGTTTTCGTGTAACTTGTAACCGCACACAAAAATTGTGTATGAATAATTGTTATTATGTTTATTATTGTTCTTGGCATTGTTCTTCGAAAATTATGGAAACAATTTCGTCGCTTTGGGCGTGCTTTGGCTTGAGTAAATAAATTACTTGGAGTGGCTTGGAAAGGGTCCTTGCGCCTCGAGAGAGTGTGTTGATAAGGAGTGACATGTGCTTTGGGTAAATATATTTAAAAATAAGGATATTTGTAGAGCTTGGCTACGGGAATAAATATATTAATGGGGATAACAGAAATGTGATTGATGTAAGAATTTTTTTTAAGACTAAATTGCTTTTTTTTTTAACTAAAATAAACTGCAAAACTATAATTTTAGGGAATATTTTAAAAGGAATATTACAATTTAAATTTTTTTTTGTAGAGAACTAAATTTTTTAGATTTTTTTTTGTTGCTTTTCCCAGAAAATATTCGAATTGAATTTTAATTTATAAATATAAACTGTGAACTTTTATTAAACTTTTTCCCTGTAAATGCATATAAAACCTAATCATGCGAAGCATTTAATCAAGTTAATAAGCGAATTACTGTT
Source organism: Drosophila rufa (assembly GCA_018153105.1). NCBI lineage: Eukaryota > Metazoa > Arthropoda > Insecta > Diptera > Drosophilidae > Drosophila > Drosophila rufa. Next base: position 10,122,295 of record JAECXS010000096.1, read on the forward strand.
CGTAAATTAAATTCTAACCATGATTAGGCAGCTACATAAATAAAACATTAATAATTATTAGTATTTATATTCAGTTTCCAGCATCTTTTCTCGTATAAAAACTGAATTCTGATTAGTCTGCTTTAACTTCTCGCTATGCTTATAAAAATAATAATCTTATTGGGACTAACTTCCCTTTCCGTAGCCTACAAAATAACACCTTAGTTAATTTCCTTTAAAATGTGTGAAAATGTACTTCGTTTCTTTAATTAGGAGTACCTTCTTTCCTAAATGCAACTACATATCCATTTCGAAAGAGAGGCAATGATTATTATTATATTCATAGTAATAGTCCGAAGAACTGGTATGCTGCCGTCGCCAGTTGGGCCTCAGCTTAATTGCATTCGAGAGCTTAATTTAAAGAAATGTTTTAAAGCTAAATAATAACAATCTAAAGTATTAATAAATATATACAAAATAAGTAGGAATTTTTAAATGAACACCAAGTTCTCTAATTACCAGGACATCCCTAAAAGTATGCCGTGCCCTTTGACAATAATGAAATGGAAAATTAAATATTTCTCTAACATTGGTTATATGCGTACAAAAAATAGTAAATTAAATCTAAAATAGCCAAACGGAAATTCCCAAAGAAACAGAAATTAAATAAGAAAACACAGAACCCTGTAAATATTTCAGCATGTCCTTTTGGCCTCTCTCCGCCTCCATTTTGAAAAGTAATTCCGAAGGCAAGCAAGCAATCAAGGAACTAAACCAAGCGAATTGAATAAATAAGAAACACGTTAAAATATCTGTGTGTGTGTGTGTGTGTGTGTGTGTGTTTTGGTAATAAAACAAAGCAAAATTGTGCATGAAATTATGATTGAAAAGAGAGCGAGATGGCTGCAGCAGCAGAGAGGGAGAGAGACACACACACACAATTGTTTTTCATTATTCAATTTTTGTCATAAGCCAGAAGGAGAAGGAGCCACTTTTATCGTTGGCCTCTCTCCCTTATGTCCTTCTCTCTTGCTCTTACAGCAACCCCTGGGGGCAGACACAGACACACACACAGCTACAGAGAGGAAAAAGTTTGGGGCCCAGCCATATTTTATTGGTAATGTGCTTATGGCATAAATATTGTATTAAGTAAACTGGTGGGTGTCGCCACCACCACCAGTCGGAAAAAACGAGGGAAAGTTCAGCGGGTGGGTGTTGCCTTTTGGGGGTTGGATTGTGCGCAATTTATTGTTTGGATAAAGGGAGCGGGAGCGGGAGCAGGAGCAAGGAGCAGGCAGGAAGCTCTGGGGCAACATGGCGGCCATGAAGCCAGGAAAAGGAGCTTGCTCTGCCTTTGGGCTGAAATTGTTTTATGCTTCTCCGGCTGCTCCTGTTAGGATTACAACAATTGGGAGCCAACAAATGCCAACTTTTGGCACAAATGTCTAATTTGAATTTTGATTAGAAAATTTACTTACACACACACACACACCGAGAGAAACACACATATACTGCGAGAGCGTACAAGATGGCGCCGAAAATCCCATTAGAGGGCGCTCTAAGCTCGGGGAATCAACGCAAAACCGGAAACTAAAAGCAAACGAAGGAAAGGAAGTAAAGGGAAACTTCAGGGGGGATATGTGGGGGTTGGGGGGAGTTATAAAAGGAAACACGCGCGCATAAGCAAGCAAGCCGAAAGGATGTGTCTAAGGAATGCCGAAGCACAGCCATTGTCTTGATTGAGCCTCATTAGGGCCAGGCAGCCATGTGTGAGTTCTCAGCCCCCTTTCGGCCCCCTTTTCAGACCCCCATTTCCCCCTTTTAGTCCCCTTTAACCCCCCTTCAATTTAGGCGCTGATTACAGGCCAAAATTTGTTTTGTCTTCCTTTTTGGCGAAAATTGAAAATCCGATTTTGTTTGTATATCTTAGATTGCCTGGAAGGCCAAGGGGAGCAGGGAGTTATATATATATTTAGATTGTTAAAGTTTGCTGAGGTGGAAAATTTCGTTTATTGTCTGGCCCGGGCCACAAATTTCTCCCCAACTCTCTCACACTCTCTCAGAGGGAAAGTTTTTCAATTTCCAATTGGCCGGGAGCCGGAGTCAACTGGCAAAAACTTGGCTCGTGGCATAAATAATAATAGAGACATGTGGCCATATCAAGGCAATTTTCGCCAAAAACTTTCTCAATTTCATTCTGGCTTCCCTTTCCCATTATCCTTCCAGGTCTGGTTCCAGAACCGCCGGGCCAAGTGGCGCAAGGCGGAGCGACTCAAGGATGAGCAGCGCAAGCGGGAGAATGGCGAGAGCACCAGCTCCTTGGACAAGGTAAGGAAGAGATAAGCCAAGAAATATTAATAAATTAATAAGGGTTCAAATAAATTAATTAAAATAAATAAATTATTTTTAATTTTAGCTCCACGACTCCCGCGAGTCCTCGCCAGACATCACCGGCGAGATAGACGACGACATGGACGAGCTGCCGCCACGCCAGCGTTCGCACAGCCCGCTGCTGGCCAATGGTGGTTCCTTGGACCAGCAGCAGCAGCACCACTCGCTTGCCCACTCCCATTCGCATTCCCTTTCCCACTCGCGGAGTCCTGGCGGCGGCATGCACCTGGATTCCAGCGACAATGAGCGCCCGCTGTCCTCCAATCAGCTGACCGCCACTCCACACTCCGCCTCCCAGTCGCTGGGCTCTATTAGTGCCGGTTCGCCGTCACCCTCGGGTCTAAGGGATCGGGAGCGGGATCACACGCCACTTGCCAGTGGCGGCGGCGGCGGAGGAGGAGCAGGTGGCAGCAGCCCCTCGAACTCACGCAACACTGACTCACCCATCGAGGTGGGCGGACCCATGTCACTGACCACCGGCTCTCGGATGCCGACCACCACCTCCTCCAACAACTCGGCCTCGTCGACGCCGACGCCAACCACGCCGCACGCTCCGCAGCTGCCCCAAATGCCACACTCCTCGGCGGCAGCGGCGGCGGCCTTTGGGAGTCACATCTTCGGAAGCTTCGGCGGTGGCGGAGGCAGTGCCAGCGATAGGTGAGTCAAATTGCAAAAATAAATTCATGGAAATAGGTACAAATTTCTATATTTTAATTATTTTAATATCTAGTATTAAATACGGATAAAATACAACGCTTTTAGCTAATTATATTGGGGAAGCTAGGCCGAAGAGGATAGCGATCATTAGAAAAACCTGTCTTGATTTAATTTAAACAAAAGAGGAGCTTTACCTATGTGTAGCAGATAGTAAAATGCCATTCTGGCTTACTTAGTATTTTTCTATAATTATTTATATACATTTAGTTGCATAATCCGAGCCACCTGTTACTATATATTATATACTACGAGAAGCTCCTTGATAAGAAAGAGCTTCTTGTTTTCAAAGCTTCATGTTTCAAAGATTAGCTGAAAGTTCCAGTCCAATCTGTTGGGTATAAATTCTTGGCACACCTGCTGTTTCAGCATCAGTTTATATTCTAGACTTTGCCAGCTGAAAAGTTCTAAAAAATTAAAATCGCCATGAAGCTACTCATTTTCGTCGCTGTATTTGCTGCTTTTCTGGCCAGTTCTTTGGCTCTGAAAAATGGTTTGTGATATTTCTATTGGTTCTTATAATAGTTTTTTGCTTAATAGAGTTTATGGATAATTTGTAGAAATCTGCGGTGAACCTCACTCCCGCAATGGAGATGGTAAAATCGCCTGTACTGGATATATGCCGAGTTGGACATATGATCCTTCTTCTAACAAGTGCATCGATTTCATCTATGGAGGCTGCGGGGGCAATGCGAATCGTTTCCCTACCAAAGAGATTTGCGAAGATAAGTGCTTGGAATAAAATAAATAATGTTAAATATGAAATAAAGCTGCCTTTGTGAGCGTAATAATTAAAATTAATTACTTTTCACTGATTATGTTAGTTTTTCTCAACCCAAAATGATTTCAATTATTTCAATCTTGATTTCAGCTCAGTCTTGACCTTGACACTTTTTCTTGTCTCGATTTCGACAGCAAATTTCTTGATTTCAATAGGTTTAATATTTATTAACTCAAGGTTTCAAGCGTTTTTAGCGATAAGCTCAAAAATCTCAATACAATCCGTTTTGGTATAAATTACATGGCACTATCAGGGTTCAGCTTTAGTTTACTTTTTACTTTGCCAGCTGAAAGTTCTAATACAAAAATATTTCAAAATGAAACTTCTTATTTTCCTGGCTATTTTTACTGCTTTTATAGCTACGTCCTTGGCTTTGAAAAATGGTCTGTGTTAATTTTCTCATTCTTCCCTCCATAATCCCTTACTAAATGGAATTTATTTGAAAAAAAAGAAATCTGTGGCCTGCCACATTCTCTCGATGGAGATGGCATAGTGGCCTGTGAAGCATATTTTCCAAAGTGGACATATGATTCGGAGAATAAGGAATGCATCAAATTTATTTATGGAGGCTGCGGTGGAAACGACAATCGTTTTGCTTCGAAAGAAAGTTGTGAGGAAAAGTGTTTGGAATAAAAAGGAATAAATGTAATAATAAATAATAATAATTATTTAACAAATAATACAAAACAAATTAAATTACAAACGAATATTAGAAGAATCAAAGCTTCATGAAATACTATCGCCTCTGCCATTCATCAAAAAAGGACACCCATATATATATCCTTCTCGACAGAGACAATGGCGGGAGTTCCGCCCGTCCTCCAGTGATTAGACACTGGTCGCCCATCGTGTGCACGTGTCCGCCATATCGATGATGGGCTAGCATCATTAGCTCGGAATCGGGGATTGGACGGACGAAGAAAAAAACAAACGGAGGGAGCAGACATTGCTCTCTTAATGTTTCCGCTGGCGCACACGACATCCGCTGACCGGAAGTGCGCCAATGGAATTTAAACGTTTTCCATCCAAAACATTAAGTAGAACGCCTTCCGCTGCGCACGCCTGTTCAATAACCCGTGAGTCGGGAGGAAAATCCAAGCGGAGAGAAAGAAAATCGAGAGATGAGCACCGCAGGAGTCAATGGGATAAGAGGGCACTCGAAGAAATATATTTTACAAATTGAATGTGATGAAATTATTGAAAATTTTAGTTTCTCAAATTCTTTAAGGATGTTTTATTGTGCGGAAATGATTTTAAGAAATGATTAAATGATATATGGAAAATATGAAATTAATAAGAAGTGGCTTATAACATTTTCTGGTAAATTTCCCTTCAAAACTATGCATCAATTTCGGATTCGATATAAAGACAAGGTTTCGCCGATCCGGACATACTTAGCTTATATATAAAATATAGTTCATTAAACGTTCTTAAAAAATATGATGTACAAAAAATTATTATTCTTCAGGAGTTTATAGATGTATTTTCTGCGTTTTTTCTCTACATTTCTTACTTGTTTTCTCGCCTCCATTTTCCTCAGTGAAAGTCATGGAAAGCGTTGAAAAATAAGGGATCGGTGTAGTCAAGGACTCGCATTGCACAGGCGGCCAGTCATCTAATGTCATTACTGCTCTCATTGCGGTCATTGTCTGACTGCCTCCGCTCCTTAAAATTTCCCCCGCAATCAAGGGCTAATTTAGTCATCGTCACCAAAGGAAAAAAGAATAGAAAGACGGAAAATCAAGGGAATAAAACCGAGAGGAGAGACTACGACGACGACAAGACTGGCACTGCCCACTTAGGGGTGGCATTTTGTCGCAATCTCTCGCTTTGTCGGATTTGTGTAAATATTTGCTCGTGGAAATTCGCAGCCAGGGGTGGCTTCTCCTTTATTTTATTTTCCTGCCAGTTGTTGATGACAAAATGCGACACTTGCCATAAATTTTATTGTTTGTTTGTCTAATTCCTTTTGTAAGTGGAAGCTTAATGACACGCAGGCAATTAGCAGATCGTTTGGGTTTATAATCGCTCGGACCTCGCCTCTCAGGGGGTGCATAGTGCTGACATGGATATTCCCAGCAGTAGTTCTAGTTTCAGTAATTAGCTTATTCCGAAATGAACTTGGATATTTTACTTGAGTCCTACTTGTTATTCATCTTTCATATTTTTGGCACAAGTGTAATTTCCATAAGAAATTATATCGGTTATTAAGTGGAAGATTAGATGGTATTAAATAGGGTATTCTGGAGATGTTATTATGCATAATAATATTTGTATTAACTAAATTGTAATATTTTATTGAAGGCAAAAATCAGGAAGCTCTTCTAGCTTGTTAATATTTTATGAAAAGTAATATTAAAGATGGTGTTAAATATCTTCTTAGGTTTATTAAGCTTTTAAGCTCTTTTCATTTAAATTATAACCTTTTTTTATTAATAAATATATTTGTATTTTACTTAAATCATTTAGTTTTTATTAAAACTTTATCTCCAGCATTTTCTTTTATTTAATAATAATAACTCAGACTTTATTGTTTAAAGGATACTTAATATATTTTTTGTTTGCTGAAATTCTGGAAGCTTTTTTATTCTACAGTTCAACTAGTAAATAATTTAATAAATATTCCTGTTCCACAATGTTCTGATAGCAAAATCAAACAGAATCCTATTTCTGACAGCCTTCAAAATAAATCCCTTGCCATTATATATCTTATTTATGTCTTATTATTATCTCATAAGATATTCCTTCATTCCAAATTCATAGAGATTATTAACTCTGCGATTCCATTTGCTACTCTGATTTGAAATTCAAAAAAAGTCCTGGCCACAAGGCCATCAAAAAACCAGCTACTTGAAAATTAAATTGGGCGTAAACGAGGGTGTTTTGTTTTGTCGTTTGTCGTTTTGAGGACGCGACCATATGCCGCCACTACTCCACATCCATCCATCCATCCCATCCATCCACTGAGGACGCTCTTTTTTAAGGACTCGCCCCGGTATTATTATATGTATATATTCCAGTGGGCGGTCTCATCATCAACAGCCGGCAAAGAGGCCATGGGAGGGCGAGAATAAAGGACAACCGGTACTCGGAGGGCTCACATGTCAACGCGCCGGGACAACACAGACATTACACCACAATAATATACAAAAAATAGACCGGCAATCCGGCAGAGACATAATGGCAGGGAATCGGAATCGCAATCGGAATCGGATTCGGAATCAGGTCCAAGGACCCAGGGCGACATCCCACTGGGCGCAGGAGCACGCGCTTGCCACTGCTGCTGCTGCTGAATCATGGCCCCGGGAAGCCCCGCTGTTTGCTGTTGTAACGGTTGACCAAATCAATTGCAAATTTCGAGCACTCAGAGTTTCTCTTCTATCCTGCGAGATATTGTTATTCAAATTCCCTCGGAACGGATGTCCTTGCGAGCATCTTGATCTGAACTGAAGCGTTTCATCGCAAGCATTTATCATCGCATTAGTCAGGCACTCAGAGAGATGGGAGGAGATATCACGATTTTTTCTCCTTATCTCGCTCACATATTTTATGCGAAATAAATAAATAATTATTGAGCACTAAATTCGCACTTGTATGGGTCGGCAGGGTGACGCAAGAGGAGAGACCCGACTCCTCCAGAGGAACGAGTTTATTTCGAGGCCAAATTATACGAATTATGCAACGAACTCCGAAAGCAGTTAAGTGCAGTTTTTATTGTAAGGTCGATATTTAAAATGTGAAGAGCAAAAAGAGGTCTGTAAATAAATATAGTAGGAAAAAAATACTCAAGAGTTAAAACAGGGAAAAATAATAAAAAATTGATATTTCTTTATTAGGTATTTGCACAAATAAAGCAGGCTGTAAAGTCCTTCAATTTATTTAGAGTTTCTGTCTATCTATTTTATATAGTATTTGCTCAATTGATTTAGGAAAGATTCTTAAGAAAATATAGTTTAAAAATATTTAATATTTATTTGCTCCTATGGAATATAAATCTCTTATATTTCTGAATTATTTACTGGAATAATAATTCAGCAGTAAATGGTTTAAAAGTATTAAGTAGTAACTGAAGCATTGTGTAGTATATTATATATTTTAATATTAGTACGGGAAGATTTCCAAGAAAATATAGTTTAAAATTATTTAAAACTTACTTGTACCCTTTAAATATATATCCTCAATATTTCTGAATTATTATAATACAATATTTCAGCAGTAAATTTCTTTAAAAAGAAATATGTGTTTATATTTAACTGAAATATAGTGGAGTATATTCAATTAATATTTTCCAAAAATGATTTAAGCAGGATTTCTTAGAAAATATACATAGTATATACTTATTTAGAACATACCTATACCTCGCTTTACGTCCCAGATACATTTCACAAATTTAGGCCGCAAAGCGAAAAGCCAAGGAATCATGATTTAATTATTCTCTTAATATATAGACATTGAAAAAAAGTTAGTTTTAACATAATTAAAGAGAGATACTCTAGCAAAATACCGTATAAAAATATATAAAATATAAAAAAATATATATTCTTCCCAAATAATTAGCACATTCTATTCCTAAAAACCAAACCCCATCATAAATATCACTTTCCACGCATCCCTCTGGCTGGTCTCCCCAAAACTAAAACCCATGATTATTCGCTGGAATAATTTTTCAGTTCAAAAATGTTAATTGAATACCCGTCGGCGGGCCCCAAAAATCTCTCTGCGCCACTCCATTCCTGCAGATACGGATACTTTATGCGCAAATAACTAAATATGTATGCCCCGAAAATACCTGAACATAAGCAGCACCCACTTATGTACACACCGGTAATCAGGTGTGTGTGTGTGTCTATGGGTGTGCGGGCGCCCACGAATGCGAAATGCTTGAATAATAAATTAAGCAAATATTTTAATATTCATCATGCAATTAAAATAAGCTGCCTCCGCGCATTTTCCCGACTAACTTTTCGGGGTGGCAGCCTTAATATAATAAGCATTATGCGGAGGAGGAGGACGAGTGAGGGAAAAGCCAGAAAAGTTAGCCAGTTTCGTGGAAAAAATATACGTTTTGCGGAAATTAAGTTTGACTTGTGTGTGTCTGTGTGTGTGGGCCAAAAGGCAGCAGAAGCTAAGCCTGTGTAGGTGTTGATTGCTCGAGTTTAATTTGTTAGAATTGCGTAAAGCATTAAAATGTTTGCCCGACTAATTACACCCAGAAAGGGGGAAACGGGATAAAGGAAAAAGGAAAAGGATTGGCTGACTTTCCATGTGCATGTCACGCGTTGTGAAAAACTTTATCCTTTCGCTAAATGCAATCTGCGAAAAGTGCGAAAATTTTAAGAAAAACTTTTGCGGCAAAACTCAAGGTGGAGCTCAGCTCCAAGATTTCAAGATTCCAAGATTGACATTGACTGAGAGACACACACACATCCCCATTTCTTTCTCTTTAGATGAGATTCTGCCTGGTGCCTAGAGGAAAGTTATGTACTAACTAACGAGCTCAACGACAACACTCGAGCTTGTGAATGTCTTAATTAGAGAGAGTGAGGAATGAAGCGGGGCGGAGAAGGGGGTCTATGAGTATAGCAATTAAGGCGGCGGCAGTCGAGTGGGCGTGGGACATCGCAACGCCTCTTGTTCCCATCCCCTTAAACACGCAGAAAAAATCATGGCAAAAACATGTTATTTATTAAATATTTTCTTATAATATTTTATTAAAGTAAGGAGTCAGATTTAGCTTTTAAAAATTATGAAAAAGGTATCTAAAGACCCTATACAAAATATTACAGCATAAAAACAATTTACATTGATTAAGGGAGGTTACATTACAAGGACTCCGAACTCTAAAGCAAAACTTAAGGCATTTTTGACTTCTTACTAAAAAAACTTCAGAACGGAGAAATAATTTCAAGCCAGTGATAATAAAGATATTAAGATATTTATTATTATTTAAGTACAAAATTAAACACTTTTATTAATATATATTAATACTATACAAAGTAGCTATTTTTAACCACAAACTTGATTTAAAAATGTCTCCCTTAAATATTTACGATCTGATTACAGATCTTAATAGACACCTGAGAAACGACATTTTGCAGCATACTTTTCGGCACCAGAAATAGGGATTCTAAAATCCCTAATATATATGTTTAACCTCAAAATGTTCTTTATTTATTTCTTTCATATATATATATTTTTTTTTTTAAATACCACAAAGTTAAAACTTTTTTTTAAATTTTACTGTTTCAACTGCATATTTCCCATATTTTTTTAGCGAAACGTCAGTAACGATATTTTGCAGCATACTTTTAGGCACCACAGGAAGGGGTTTTAAGATCCGTAATAATTATGTTCAACTTTTAATTTTCTTTAGCTTTTTTCTTTTTATATTTTTTAATTCATTTTTTTTATTACCACATGATTTAAATATTTTCTTAAATATTTAACCACCGTAACTGCTGACTTCCACCTACTTCTCCCAGTGGTACGAGTGTCGCCTACAGCAATCATCATATTTCTGATAGTCCCCAAAACACGAGCGAAAGAGCAGGCCTCTGCCAGCGAGAAAGAGATGGAACTATCGGGGAAAAAGTGGGGGTGGCATAGGGGTGGAAAAGAGTAAGAGTTAGAGAGAGAGAGAGAGGGATGCTCTAGGACGCGCAGCCAGCCCCAAGCTGTAGAAACTCGGGTCCGAGGCTTCTCTATCTGTTGGATGTGCACATGCAAAATTTAATTACGACCAAAGGATGAGTGCTTAATTATACGCAAACATTTAAGTTTACTGCTTTTTTCGTATCTAGAGAAGGGGGTACTGAGGGGGGTTTCGCCTGCGCCCCAGTGTTTGCCTTCGTCGTTGCTGTTGCTGCTCCTGCCTGCCTGCCCCGCTGCTGTTTGAGTTTTCCTCATCTCGTTTTTGCCGCTTGGACTTTTGCTTTTTTGGCTCCGAGCTTAATTAGGGGCCAGGAGTGAGTATATGTGGATGGAAACCGTTGGGCTTTCACTTAAAAACTGGGAGAGTGACTAATAGTGAACAGAAATAGAACAGAATAATATTTCTAAACAAAAATAAAGGGATGGGAATGGAAATGGGAATTTAAAAATATTTTATAAATATTTTTCCTAAACGATCATAGAACGAGTATTCTAGGCTCTTGACTTTAACATAGATTTTAAGGGCTTATTGTTTTATATTTCTTTAAGACAAAAAATATTAGCTATAAATATTTTACTTAAATATATAAAGCTTTAATAAATATTTGAAGTAAAATTATAATAAATATAGTCGTTAATCGTAGTTTATTTCAGAAGAAAGCCAATTACTACAAAATGCAAAGGCTTATGACTTCATCAACCCAGTTTATAACCAATTTATCTCATCTAGCTTCTATTATAAAAAAAATCCAAAAAAACTAAGCAACTACCGCATTGAAAATTCCGTTTCAAGCGGCCAAAAACGCTTTGCATTCTCCAACTACTGACAAAAAAAATCCAAACAAGACCAGTGAAAGCGAGAAACCCTCGGAAAAATCACGGCAAATTGTGGGTGGCTAAGAGCTTAGGAAAACCGTGGGGAAAACGGGGACCATTTCGGAATAAAAAGTGAAATGCGAGGAGAATTAAAAGCGACAGCGGCCGCGACGTTTGTGGTCCTGTGGTCGCTACTCGCGAGGTCTGCCTGTCGCGTTTTTCCCTCCTCCAACCTGAACTCGATTAGCATTTTCCGCAAAGCCAGGGATTTTGGGCAGGCTTCCCTCTTTCCTCTAAAATTATCAAATTTTAGACACATTTCAGGAGTTGGCCGCGGGCCTAATGTAAATTTGAACGAATGGAAATTACATTTTTTCGCCATCAAACAAATTTGCTGGCTCAAGTTTTTCGCACTCGTTGATTAAACTCAATTAATTCTAATAAAAAACACAGCATAGAACATAATATTGCATAATTTTATTAATGGGGATTATACACATAAGCGAGTCATAGGATATTATTAATTTCCACGAAATGTTGTTGGGCTCACTTATCAATTAAAATTTTTAAATTGCATTAAATGCTTTTTATTGGTCCGAATGGAATGGGGTGTGTGTCTGTTTTTTTTTTTTTTTTTTGTACTCTCATTTGCCTTGACATGCGACTAATATTTCATTCAATTAAAAAAGCGCTCACAAAAATGACAACTGGGTGTTGATTATTCCCTCTTTCCCTCTGGCGCGCTTATACAAAATATTTAGGTTTATTAATAATAATGCAATTACGCATAAAAATGTTTTAATTTATTTCAATTAAGCGTTAATTAAGACCCCGTTTGTTGTTGTTTTTCGCTGTGTTTGCCGAGTGAGTTCGTTCGTGTGTGATGCGGTGTTTGTTTTTATTTTTTTCCTTTCGAATTTTTTTTCCGTTTAATGGGCGCGTGGAAGCGAAAATGCAAAGCAGTTACGTTCAGTGTAAATAAAGTGCAGTGACAGCAGGGCGAAGGCAGGTCCAGGAGTTAGATATTAAATAAATAAGTTATCAGTCTTTCAAGGCTAAAAAAAAAGAATATTAATCGGAAAGAGTTTATATAAACCAACTTTCTAATCATGCCAATGTACAACATCTATTTTATGATGAATTTATATACCTTATAAATTATCATAATATAAGGAATATGTTCCTTTAATATCAAAATTAATTTAATATTTTCTTCCCATTTCCAGCAACTGCGGCTTTCGTCCCGTTCTCAGCGAGCAGAGCGCCGTGGCAGCAGCGGCGGCGGCAGCGGCGGCCCAGCGGAGCGCCAATCATCCGCCGCTCTTCCTGCCGCCACACCTGGCCGCCCAGTTCAGCCATCAGCCGCTGTTCCCGGGCCTCAAAGGTGGGTGCCATCAATCAATCAAACCCAAATCAATCTCGAAAATCAATCCAAATCACTTTCATCTAATCAAATTAACTGCTGAGAGGGGGGAGCACAGATGCTGCTCGTAGAACATCAAATCAAAATGAAATCAATTTCCCATCATTATTATTTATATAAAATGTAAATCTCATAAATATTGAGCACACAGATTAATAAGTAAATTGAGAGTATTTTCTGGGGTACATTTATCTGATTAGTCGAAGTCAATAATCGATGAAACATTTCTTGTTTGCATTTCTAATTTTGTAAATTGATTTTAATTCCTTTAAGCCTCTTAATTGGACTTATTTTCCAAGGAATAATTATATCATATTTATAATTTATTAGGAAACTTATAAATATTAATCTTTCATTATTTATTTGCCACGTTTTCAGGTGTTTCCCCCTTCCAGAGCCTGTGCTCGTGCTGCTCCTTGAAGCCGCCGCCGCCGCACAGCTCCTCCTCGGTGGTGGCCCCGCTGAGCATACCGGTGAGCAGCAGCTCGGCAGCCAGTTCGCCGGAATCTCCCAAGTCCTCCGGCCAGGGTTCCGGCCATGATCCACGCTCCAATTCGGTGGCCGAACTGCGCCGGAAGGCGCAGGAGCATTCCGCGGCACTGCTCCAATCGCTACATGCAGCGGCTGCTGCAGGCTTGGCTTTTCCGGGCCTCCACCTGCCGCCGCTATCCTTTGCCCATCACCATCCCGCCTTGGGTCACCAGGGGGTTAATCACAATAACAACAATACGCTGCGGATGAAGCACGAGGCACAGGACATGACGATGAACGGTCTGGGTCCAGGATCGGGAGGAGTTTCCATGTCTAGCGGCAGCTCGTCGGCAGCTCTCCTGGACTTGGCCGAGTCAGCGGTGGCATATCAACAGCAGCAGCAACAGCAACAGCAGCAGCAACAGCAGCAGCAACAGCAGCAGCAGCAGCAGCAACATGCCACTCTGTCACCACCCACAACGCCCACCCAGCAGGCTTCGGGGGGCGTGGCTGGAGGGGAGGACTCTCCAGGATCGGCGAACCAAGGATTAAGCTCGGGAAGCGCCTTGAATGGCAATGCGGCGGCGGCAGTGGCAACCAAAAGTGAATCATTTTAATTAGGGGCAAATTCGTGCAATTAAAATAAAAGGGGTCTTACTTTTGGTATTTAATTTCACAGATTTTCTTCCTTAAAAAAATAAATTTTATTAATTTCTGAAGGCAGAACGAAGATCCTACATTGAAGCCTTAAATCGTGTGAATTACCAACTAATTCTAGGATTTAAAAATATAAATTTGATACTCATGAAGATTTCTGGCTACCTTCGAAAATAAGAAAGAGAAAACTGTTTTTCTGTGAGTTTTCTTTAGGCAGAAGTCTTGTTTATAGACCTCTTTTATTTCAAAAACTAAATTTGTACAAATTTCTGCACTTTTTTAACGCCACTTTATAAATATTCACAAAGAAAATACTCTCGGAAATCCGTGAAATTAAATACCCTTAAAAAGCCTGTAAAAACAACATTTAAAACTTAAAAAAGTAGACTAAGCACTAGTTTAACTTTAAGTTAACCAAGTAAAAAGTAACACAAACAAAAAACAAGAAGAAAAACCTTAAAAAAAAGAAAAGAATATAAGACAGCACTTTAAAGTTTAAACAACATATTGTACTAGAGACATAGTTAGTGACTAGCTGTTGTTGTTGGCTCCGAGGAGATGATAAGAGCCAGGAGGCAAAAACGGAAAGATAACCCCTGATCTAACTCAACTCAATCAGCAACGGCAGCCGAAGACGATTCGAATGATTAAACAATATCAATTAACACGCATATGCATATGAACAATATATACAAAAACTAATAAAATATATATATAAAGAAAATAATAAACACACACAATATATATATATATAGAGATAGCTAACAAATCAGACATATAAATATATATATAGCCTAGCCTAATCACACTGAATCGGACACTAATAATTACGGTAAGCGCCACAACCAATATTAATTAAAATTAAAGGAGTTAATAAAGAAAACAATAAAGATGATCACATTAGGATAACAAAAAATGAACTTTGTATTTTATTTAATAATTATAAGGTTAACTGTTTTTAGAGTTTGCAGGCCTGCTCGCATTCCTGCTTGGTATTAAAGTTATTGGAGTTGCCTTGGCAGCCGGTATAATAGAAGCTAATGCACTCGTTCGCGCCTGGCCGATAGGTATACTTCTGGATCCGACCACGGCAAACTCCCAAAAGTCCAAACTCCTCGCCGCAGATGGCTTAAAAAAGAAAATCGAATTGTATTAGTATATATGCAGTTCGAAGATAACTTTTTGTAAAAATTTTAATTTAAATTATATCTTTAGTATCAACATAGTTTTGTTTATAAAATTTAACATCTAAAATATCAACTTAAATGTCTGAGCTTCCTTTATTAAAGACTGTTTCATTGGGAATATTTTAAACAACAGTTAAATAAATACTTATGGAAACAAACTATAAAAAATTGTATTGTAGAACTTCAAAAACTGATCAGAATAATAAGGATCATGCCTTATATATCTATTAAAATTTCACTAGTAAAAATAAAATATTTAATCAAATTTACGCCAGAATGAATTTCCCATACAATTTTATATTGGCACTTTCTCAAATATTTTTTTGAAAATACTTACGACTTTTGAGCTGGGCCAAAGCAACGCCCATCAGGCAGCACAGAAGAGCCAACACAGCAAAGTATTTCATATTGATATTTTAGGGTTATATTGGGTTTATTGAGATCTCAAGCACGACCGAAAACAAACTGAGCACCGATCGCAGATGCTGGGAGCCTTATATAGAGACCCGAAACCGGATCGCTTATCAGCGCCACCGATGAGGGTCAAAAGCGTGATTTCAGTTTGAGTCGAATATATATTTATTTGTTCATATATTGACCAGTGACTACAACAACAAACCTTGGGCATTTATAGTGAAGTTTATTTTGTTTTTACTTTGTATGTTTTTTGTTTATATTTTTCGCAAAACAAGCGGCTAGCCGGTTTGTTTGTTTGGCTCTTCGGGTCACAAAGTTGTTTTTTGCGGAGGAGGGTTTTCCCCGATTGCTTCAGTCTTTGCAGGCCTTTTCGCACTCTTTTTGGGAGGAGAACTGATTGGAATTTCCACCGCAGCCGCCGTAGATGAACTCGGAGCAGGCATTCTTCGAGGAGTCATAGGTCCAAGCCGGCATGAAGGCCATGCAGGAGGCCGTATCC
The DNA here is from genome assembly GCA_018153105.1 of Drosophila rufa. Classification (NCBI taxonomy): domain Eukaryota; kingdom Metazoa; phylum Arthropoda; class Insecta; order Diptera; family Drosophilidae; genus Drosophila; species Drosophila rufa. The sequence goes on from JAECXS010000096.1 coordinate 10,138,281, forward strand.
TGTTCCATGCCCGCCATCGAAGGGGCTTGACTGCAGCTCTCTGGGGGCCAGGTAGAGATCAGGATATATCCAGGATTCCAAACGCTCACTTACCCGGCTTGGCCTGCACTCGGCTCAGCAGCAAGACAATGGCAGCAGCGATTCCCAGATACTTCATTTTCCTAGCCAACTCCAGTGAAACTCTGAATGCCGGGACCTGACCACATCATCACTTTATAGGGGAGTACATATAGATGTCCAGATGAACGGAATAGTCACTATCTTATCTGGCACTGGTCACTGGAGTATGACGTCTTGCATAGAAGGAGGAACTCTCTTCCAGGCAGACGATAAGAGGAAAGCATAGCCACACATGTGACCCAAAGATCAGATTGAGGAATAAGAAATATAAAACCAAATACTCTAGTCAAAAACTGCTTTAATCGAGTGCTGTATTGTATTTTCATACAGCTGGACATCGATTTTTTTATTAATTAACCAAAAGCCTACTATTTGGTTGTTATGTGTATTATATAAAAGTTTCTTGAATAGTAGAAAATAGAATAGATTTTTGTATAATCGATTTGAAATGTTTGAAGCATAATCACAAGTCGGAACTAATGTCTATCTATGAGGTCAGACATCAATAAAGTTTATGTTTTTAGTCATCAAACTTAAACAACCTTGGATTAATTATAGAAACAGGAAATACTTATATTCTCATACATAATATAGACTTATATTTAATTATTAGAGCATTTATTTTAGAAAGCTTTATTAGTGTGTACTTATGTTTTACACAATATACATATATATCACTGTGGACGGCAGTCCACGTAGTGACGATGAGCACCGAGACGTGGTGCGCAAGGAGACTACTATATACAGCTGTAGAATTGAAAATCTTCCAGGATAGTCCGATCAGACTCATTTATATCTTGATCGAAAGGTATTGTAAACCTCTTTGAAACTGCACTTCAGGCCGTACAGCCCTTGAGATATTTTGGGGTACAACACATATCTCCGAAAATTCGCTTTCTCATCAAAATTAATTTTGCCATTTGAGTTTTAAACAAAAACTTATAACAACAATGGGACATACATACTATGTCATTTTAAAAATTTCTGATGATGGCACATTCAACTCAAAAAATTTCTGATAATAAAAATATTAAAAAAAAATTTAATTAGTTCAAAATCGGCACTTAGCTGAAAATTTTAAAAAGGCAAAACAGGCAGCGTGAAAATTTTGAAACTAATTAAATTATTTTTAAATATTTTTGTTTAAATAATTAGTAGTCGTCACAAAATTTGGTTTCAGAAATTTTTTGAGTTGAATGTGCCATCGTCACTTTTACCTCACCTCGTTAAGAGGTATTTTTATACCCTTGCAGAGGGTATTATAATTTTGACCAGATGATTGCAACGAGGTGAAGGAGGCATCTCCGACCCCATAAAGTATATATATTCTTAATCAGCATCACCAGTCGAGTCGATCTAGCCATGTCCGTCTGTCTGTCCGTCTGTCCGTCTGTCCGTGTGTCCGTCTGTCCGTCTGTCGGTTTCTACGCGAACTAGTCTCTCAGTTTTTAAGCTATCGAGCTGAAATTTTTAGAATAGTCTTATTTCTTTAGCACGCAGTATATATGTCGGAACGACCGAAATCGGTCTACTATATCCTATAGCTGCCATAGGAATGATGGCGAAATTAATGTAAACAAAAATTTAACTTCTCTGTTTTTCAACGTATTTCTATAAATTTTGAGATATAGCAGTTTTTTATGCTTCTAGAATTACGTGGTTTTAATTTCATTAAGATCTGACCACTACATCATATAGCTGCCATAGAAGCGATCGGTCGATTTATATGAAAATGTAAAATTCTCCATGTAAAATGTAAAATTTACAAAATCCGATGTTTTTTCAACATTACTAAAATGGTTCGATTTTCAATGATCCAATTGCAGACTGCAAGGGTATACCAACTTCGGTTTACCGAAGTTAGCTTTCTTTCTCATTGTTTGATTTTATATATACAGTATAATGCAAACATTTTCTTTCTCAATCACCAGAATATCAAACATTTTATACCCTTGCAATTCTATTCAAGTATTTAAATTTACTTTTTTATTCCAAACACTGTTTTTCACAATTTTCCTTTGAGTCAAAACGATTGTCATTGCCGCCGCAGCCGCCGTAGATGAATTTGATGCACTCTCTATTAGCCGCATCATAAGTCCAGCTGGGGATATAGGCCTCACAGGAGATTCTGCCATCACCATTGCGGGAGTGAGGCAAGCCGCAAATTGCTAAAACTATCAATTAGCCCAGGATATAAAAGGAATAAAGATTATAATAACAAACCATTTTTTAGAGCCCAAGAACTGGCCACAAAAGCAGCACAGAGAGTAAGGAAAATCAGCAGCTTCATTGCGACCTTTTAGCTTTCACAATCAAAAATAAACTGAAACAGGCAGACTCAAAGTCGTGTAATTTATAATGGCTGGAGTTCTGAGCTTATCGGCGAGACCTTGGGTGAATTTGAATAGCAAATCGATTGTAAATATAGCTGGGAAATCTCCACAAAATTTCGCACAGATTTGTGTAAATATTTGTGCCAGTTTGCCGGCAAAATAGGTATTTATTTACTTTTGCCAGCTTGAGTTGTGGCTTGAGTTTTTAGTTCCCAGAACTCACTTTGTTTGCCAGGCTGCCAAGGGAAAGCCCCTTTATATAATCATTATAGAGATTATCATATGGCAGAGACAATGTGTTAAGAGGTGTTGAAACTGTGCCTTTGATTCCCTTATTGATACTGAAATGGAAAACAACCCACACTAATTACTCAAAGCGTGACACAATTGCTTTACAAAATATATATTTCACATGCTATAGGTGAGTCACGAAAAACGTCACTGGGGCTATGATTTTTTTTATTATTATAAAGCGTATTACATCCTATTAATTAAAACTCACTCTCTTCCCATTAAGTTATTTGATATTGCTTGCAACGGTATCATTTTAATTCATTTCTACGATAATTACAGCATGCGGAAATCATTATTTATGTACCAATCACCTTTTCTACGTCAGCCATTTGCTTAAGTAAATTATATTCCACTTTTGAAGTGAACAAAAAAATAATTGTCTTACCTTAAAGGCAAGTTTTTCAACAATAAATCAGATAAAAAGACGGAAAATGACAGTAAAACTATAATATTTATTGCTGCATATTAGCAGCACTAGCACCAACAAAAATTAAACCAGACAAACTGAGCATTCAAATTAATAACTGAGAGTATTTTATTATGGTTTAATGTCCGATATTCCAAAAGGCTGTCAGATATCAAAGATCGATCCATTTATTCTTTGCACTTTGCCTCGCAAGCCTCCACAGTTTCGAAGCTGTTGGCATTGCCACCGCAGCCGCCGAAAACGAAGGACTCGCAGGAATTCTTATCGGCATGGTAGCTAAACTTTGGAATAAAGGCAGCACACTTAATAAGGCCATTTCCATCGATTCCGGCCGGCAGACCACAGACAGCTAAAGGAAATTCAAGAAATTCATTTATTAGAATCCATTTGATTTCTTCCTTTTCCAGTTATTTCTACTCACGATCCTTGAGCCCGAAGGCAGCTCCCAGGAGGGCAAACACCACCACACAGAGAACAGCAATGAACTTCATTTTGATTTTTGATTTTAGATTTTTGATTTTTGCCAAGAACAATAGTATCTTCCAGCTGCCGTGGAACGACTAATGGTGATCAAGCGAATGGCACTAGATTATATACGCTAACCGTCTGCTCCGATCGGGAACTACAAATCGTCGTCGTCTCCGGAGCTTATCGATGTTTTCATGAACCCACAGTTCATTAACGAGTGCTCGTGAAATTAGTAAGTAAATATACGAGACTTTGAGTGTGTACTCGGGACGCGGTAGTAGGGGTCACAAACAAACCTATGTACTAAGTACTACATACTAAATTAAGGCAGTGCTGCTTGTTTTGGTTATTAATTTGGACGTGGGATTTAACGATTTTTCCCAATCCATAATTGTTTTCCTAGAATTTGGATTATCAAGCTTGTTTGGAAAGTAGAGGGAAGAATTCTCGGTCGAAATAATTTAATGATATCTTTTGTACCAAGGAAAATTTGTATTCAACATGGTTGGGCACGGAGGTTGAAAATGGGAGCCTGACTACATAGACTAACTTAAATTAGCCTTAAAAAGCAAAGAACAACTAAAACTAAATTCTTTTACACATACGAAGTGAATTTTGGGGTTTTGTGTAATCCTTAACTCCGGTTTTTCTCTCCGGCGATGTGTAAGAATTGCTTTTGTACTCAAAAGTACGCGTAATTTCTCTCTAAGCACATCCGCGGGGATTAAAAGATATTATAAATATATTAAAATGTTAGACATTATCTAGGGATATTTAGAAACTTTTGTTGTGGCCGAATTTTAAATATACAATTTTTTTCTAACGTCAACAATATGTGTTTCTTAGTTTATTAAATATAACAGATTTATATACTTTTTTTCTATAAGTTCACACCCTTATTTTAATGAAGTTAAAATTTAATAAACCTGAACTTTAACGAACTAACAAATGTTCTATCTGAACTTACATAAAAAAATATATATATTTTAACATGAATAATATAAGATCAGTTTCCCATCTAATCTATATAAAATATAAAAAGCCTTTTATCTAAGTTTTATATTTCTTTGTTTGTTTATTTATTTAGTTAAAGAAAGATATGTTAGCAAAATAAAACAGAAAAAATAGCTTCCTTTACACATTTTTCAACTCTTTTCCAATTTAAAGTGATATTTTGTATGTATAAATATTTATTAAAACAATAAATTTGTAAATTTAATATGTTTGGTCATAAATAAACCTATGAAGTAAGCACTAAATAACATAAATAAAGTTAAGCCTTGGTGGTGCTCGTTTCGGTGGTCACCTCGCTGCCTTGCTCTGTTGTGGTGGAGTCCACCGATCTGCCCAGACAGGCCTGTTCGCACTGCTCCTTGGACTCGAAGTTGTTCTTGTTGCCAGCACAGCCGCCGTAGACGAACTCCTCGCAGGATTGGGTATCCACATTGTAGGCGTAGCGATAGAACAAGGCAAAGCAGCGCCCCGTCTCCTTGGGCTGGTGGCAGTCCTCCGGCACCTTGAAGTCCCCATCGGTGCCTGCCACCTGCGGGGCCTTTGCAACGGCTTGATCCTCGGGCGCCTTCTCCACCACCACATCCGAGGGAGCTCCATGGATGCCAGAGACTGCCGCCAGCAGCAGGATCGTGACGAAGGCAAAACCGAATCTGTAGCACATTTCGATGCCGTTGAGTAAGCGTTGAGTGGCGAATGATATCAGCTCTATGTCGTAGCGCGGCTTAAATACTTCCCAGTCCCCACAGATTTTAACTCACGTACTCTCTCGCCCCGGGTTTTTACCTACAATTTTTGTGCCTCTTTTTGTGTACTTTATTTATCGGAGCGACGTCGGCTTCGTGTTTGCCCAACTGATTCGACGGCGCAGGTAAATCACGGCAGTGTGACGTCTCTGACGTCTCTATCATCACCTGGCTCCAGGCACCTGGCACTGCCCAACCTTCGCTGCAGTTCAACGCACCTGCCAACTTACTCATAAAAATGCCTCAAAAAGGTCTATCTAAATCATATTCCAACTTGTTTCCGCACTGAGCGATTGGATTTTGAAAATCCCATCACGTTTCGGTCATCGAAACTATTTAATTTCTTAATTAAAATGAGTTTTATGAGTTCTACTTTGGTTCCGGTTTTGCTATTGTCAGGTAGGTCAGTTTTCAGTTCTCTTATAAAGTAGTAAAACTTTAATATTTTCCCTAAATCAAAGTAGAACTCTTATGGCCAGTATCTCTCCGTTAATTACCATAATTTCTAATGCATATTTGTGCTATAAATAAGATAGTAATTGTCACTAAGATGCTAATTTCTCTAGTTATTGGATGGTACCAGAGTCTGTCATTAGATCATCATTATTAGGTCTTCCTGTAGATGTCCGGTAATATATTTAATGTTAAAGATTATAAATAAAAACAGGCAAAATAAATATAACAAAATTGATTAAAGAGTATATTATGAATTTCAATTATTACACATTGTAAATTCCCAAACAAAAATCTCTAGGACATCGTTCTCCTTGGCCTGATCACTTTTTGGGCAGGCAAGCCTCCTCGCAAGTTTGTCGGAAACCCCAGCGATTGTCATTGCCACGACATCCGCCATATTTAAAGGTCTCACAGGTCTTTGTATCCTTGTTAAAGTAGAATCTCTCTAGATTCATGCGGCAAGGTCCTATCTCCAAAGGCTGCAGGCACTTGGGATCTGGAAAATAGGTTTGAACAGTTAAAAAGGAAGTTTTAAGGTGACTAAAATCAAGCCGAAATATTTCCTAAATAAATTGATATTATTTAAACATAAATAAGACGAAATACCTTTTTTATTAATAATATCGATTTACTTTGGATCTTACCTGGCTGCACTCTCTGCGGCTTTATGGTGGTGGCTGCTATTGTGGGCTTATTTCCTCCTGCACTTCCTGGCTGCACCTGGGCCACGGCCTTCGGCTTGTTACTATTATTATTATTATTACTATTATTGTTGGGCGTGGCCACCGCCTGAGTAAGTTGCATAAGACACAGCAATAGGAGAGCTGCGAAGCACAGAAACTGGGTCATTCGCAGTAGCATTTTGTGTGAATGAGGAACCAGATTAGCACCGAACGTTAATAGCTCCGACTGTGAACTGAACTGAGCAGAATATGTTCTATATTCTATATTTCTATAAGCTAACATTAATGATTAAACCCTCACTCTCTCTCTCTCTGCCCATCCATGTGTGAGTTTTTAACTCAAATTGCGCATACGACGCGTTGAGCGCATCCGCGAGATTAATTATCTCAATATACAAAGTCATTAGATCAGACGTAGAGCAAAGTACTCGACAAATATGGTCGTGAATAGTTAAATCCAAGTCACGATTTCTATCTTAGATCTCAGAGTATTCTAATACAAAAAAGATCTACTGAATCGCATTGATTTGACACGATTAATATCTGAACAAAGAACTGAAGCAAATGTAATTTTTTTTAGAGCAAAACTTGAGTTCGCAAACTATATTCATATAAAATCCGAGAGCAATGCGAGAAATATTTACTACTTGTATAATTTTTTGCTTATGTATTTTATAAAGTAAAATATTTGCTTTCTGTTTGTAACAAAAAGTTGGAATTAGACACAGATTTGGTCTTAATTCAATTTGTTTTAAAATTATAAACTTTTCGCGAATTCACTTTCAAGTTATTTTCTGGCCAACCTCTGAAGTGTAAAGTTTAAAAAACTAGACCGATATGAAGAACATGGTTCTATTGTGATACCTATTATCCTAGCTGGTTTCGTTAGAGGCTCGTTGAAGGATCGTAAGTCCCACATACTGGTGTTCTATAAAATATTTAATAATTATACACTTCTCAGCAATTTGTGGAGATAATCCTTTTGGGGGTCCTTGCCTGAAACGTTCTTCTGATGAGGAATGGCATAAATATATGTTTAGCTATTCTTATTTTCCTAGTTTCCTAGTACCAGGGTAGCTGTGGTGGCACCAGAAGTTGGTTTCAGGGAAAGGAACTTTGCGAAGAAATATGTAAACAGTAACTATAAGTGTTACGTGTTAAATATTTCGCACGAATTAAATAAATATATTGCGTACATTCATTAGTACTTGGTGTTAAATTATTCAGTCAAAACGAATTGATTTCAGCTTAGTGATAACTTTGCTTTTGTATCATAAAGCTGAGACACAGAAGATGAAGTGTGTTGCACTATTTTTGTTACTTGTTTTCCTAATTAATCTTGTTGTTGTACACCGTAAGTCCAGTACATACATATATCTGAATCAATAAAGTGCAGATATTCTTTCTTTTTAGCAAAATGTTACTTGAGGCCTTCTGAAGCCGGCAATTGCTATACGTCTCTTCGCCGCTTCAGTTTTTTTCCCCAATTAGGTAAATGCTTGGAATTTATTTATGGTGGCTGCGGTGGCAACACCACTAACTTCAAGACCAAAGAACTTTGTGTGGCTACGTGTGTGCATGGCATAGATGAAAAGATTCCATATTGAAAACATCACCGATTAATTATAAATTGTAGTTATTATTCTAAAGTTTATTTTGGTATGCTGCCAGCAAAAAGGGGCATATAAGTGCCCCCGAGTGCTGTTCATGCCTGCGAGGACTAGGTGGTACGGCTTAGCTATAGACATAATTTGAGGACAAGGGTCTGGAATCATTTCTGTAAACATAATCTAAGCAGTCTGAGCCTATAATTTTATTTTTATATTTTTCTACCGAGCTTTAGAATGGAAATTAAGCTAAGCAACACAAATCGGTTGGCTGAATTGTTTGTCTACAACTCCAGGTATAAAATAAAACACAAAAAGGCAGCAGATATTTTTCGTGTAAAACTATAAACAACTCTTTAAAAAAAATGTATCCGTAGAATAACATTTAAATGACATTTTCGTAATCTGGGGGCCCAACTCTACCAGAATTTCGCATCAACAGACTTGAAGCATTTTTATTGTAAGCTAGTGTAAGCTAAGCTTAATGATTAAAGGCTCTCTCTCGTTATCTCCCTCTCTGGTCATCCATGTGCGAGTTTTTAAACTCAAATTGCGCATATGACGCGTTGAGCGCATCCGCGAGATTAATTATCTCAATATACAAAGTCATTGGATCTGCCTAAAGCAAAGTACTGGACAAATATGGCAGTGAGAGCACACATTACGAACCAATTGAGTTGCAATAATTAAATCCAAGTCACGACTTATATCTTAGAACTCAGAATATGTACCAAAATGATCTACTGAATCGCATTGATTTGACACCATTGATTTTTGAACAAACTGCTGACAAACTGAAGCAAATGTAATTTTTTTTTTGAGTTTGAAACTATTTTCGTATAATAACTGTCCTAGTAGGCCTTGTTAGTGGCTCAAAAATAATAAAATAATAAAAGGAAAACGTTCGAAATGAAGTCCATTAAATTATTTTCCGAAATTAGTCACAGATTTGGTCTTTATTCTATTTGTTTAAGAAATTATACTCTTTGCAAATCTACTTTTAAGCTACTTGCTAGCCAATCTCTGAGGTATAAAGTTAAAAAAACTAGAGCGGTATGAGGAACATGGTTCTTTTGTGTATACCATTTATGCTAGCTGGTCTCGTTAAAGGCTCGATGAACGATCGTGACTCCCTCATACTGGTGATCTATAAAATGTTTAATAATTATTCACTTTTTAGCCATTTGGGGACTTAAACCTGCTGTTAGGGGCGAGTGTTCTTCCCATATACCTCGCTTTACTTATTATCCTAGTTTAAATACCTGTAAGGGCTTTTTGTATGGCGGCTGTGGAGGCAAATAAAATAATTTTGAGACCATGGAACTTTGCGACGACAAGTGTGCATAGTAATTATAAATGTTCCGCATGAAGTAAAGGCAAATATTGAATAAATTAATTACTACTGGGTGTTAAATTATTCAGTCGCAACGAATTGATTTCAGTTGGGGCACTGTTCTTATAAAATATTTTCCTAATTGATCTTGTTGGCGGAGATATGCACCGTAAGTCCAATATATCCCATATATGTGAATATTTCGAATAAAGTGCAATTATTCTTTCCTTTTAGCAAAGTGCTACTTAAGGCCTGCCATAGCCGGCAATTGCTATGCGTCTCTTCGCCGTTTCAGCTATTTCCCCCATTTAAATAAATGCTTGGAATTTATTTATGGCGGCTGCGGTGACAACAGCAATAACTTCAGGACCAAAGAACTTTGTGAGGATATGTGTAGCATAGATAAAAGATAGATAAAAAGATTCCATATTGAAAACATCACCGATAAATTACATAATAAATTGTAGTAATTTATTTTAAGATTATTATATATACTTAAAATCAGAGCTGCTCACCTCAGTGTCCCCCGAGGTGCCAACCAAGTGCCAATGTCTGGAATAAGTTCTGTAAATATAATCTAAGCAGCCTGAACCTATTATTTTTATTTATTAATTTTTCAAGAGAACTTTAGAATGCTTTAAAAACTGGAACAAGTTAAATTAACCAAAGCAAGATCCAACATAAATTCAATTAGTTTCGAACAGCTTAAAATTAAAAACCGTTTATACTTAAGGTTTTAACTTATTTATTGAGAGCATTGATGAAGGCGCAATTTCTTAAAAAATGAAAATTAAATGAATACATTGGCTAATGGTTTTATTAACGGTACCAATCCTGGGCTTAAAGCATGGTGAGCAGTGATATATATATTTTATAATACATAGAATAATACCTTCTTTTAGCGGGCTGCGGTCTTGAGGCATTCCGTTCGGGAACCTGTACATCCTTAATCCATCTGTATTCCTATACATTGTCAGTACTTAGTCGGCACTAAGCAAAAGGTGTCACGAATATACGGGCTTAATTTTTAATTTAATATTGTAATCAATTTATTGATGGCCACCCCTTTATCAAGGATATTGTGAAGCTATTTCCAGGGGCTACATTTATTATTTAAGAACAAACAAATGCGTTAAAGTACGTGGATGTAAAGCGCAGGGACATTTTTACCACTACGAGCAATCATGCCTCCTGCATTGCCTGGAATAATATTCAAATAAAAACTATGAAAATATAAACCAAAAATAAATGAAAGAAATAAAAATAAATGAATAATAATAATAAATATTAATGCAGTAGATCTTCAAGACTTTTTTCTTATTAAAAATACCTTCGTTGAGGTGAAGTGCAAGGAATAAAATGTTTAGTTGAATAAAAAAATATTTCCTGCATAACAATCCAAAGTTAATATTAAATTGAACTTCATTTTGATTTCCTTTAATTTCTGGCTTCCGTGGATAAACTGCAACAATGTTGCATAGCAAAGGCCAGGAGACAGGTATTATTGTTATTACTAAGCACAACCTTGTGTGTGTGCTGGGCTCTCATTAAAATTGCATTGGTCGGAATGAGTTGGGGAAAGGTCTGTAATTAGAGAGCCACATTAGGGCTCCGGCCAAGTCAAGAAACGATGTCCAGGTGTCGGACTCATAGTGCAAATTGAATTATCGCCCAGCGATGATGATGTAACGATGATGGCGATGGTATAATTCCGATTCCGATGCCGATGCCGATGCCGAGGAACTTGAGGGGGCGGCTATCATCCAAAGGGCCGTTCGCTATTTATTCATTAGCTCTCACAGCACACACCCACACACACATGGGAGGGTCGAATGTTTCGGGCTCCATTGAATGGCCAAAATGTGTCAGGTGTGCCAGATGTGTCGCTGTGTGTGCTTGCGGGGTGACAATTCAGTTAACTGTTTAATTTGCTTGAAATAATTGAGCGCCAGAAGTTAATTGTCCCTTGCTCTTCAACTGCGTTTAATTACTAAACTTAGTGACGGGCAGAGGGGATTGCAGTTGAGCAAAACTTACACGAGTATCGAGAAATTTACTAACTTGGTCAAATTATTTATGGGAAATACATTAATAACTCAAACTAACCGTAGAGAGTCCTTCGGGCAAAATGCCGCTCGCTCAGAGGTACAAGAACAAAACCTACACATCGTTGCCGCTCTCTTAGACTTACAAAAACAAAATGCACATGGCAATGCGTAAGCCTTTCCTTTTTTGCTTGCATATTCACTCTGGCTTATGTCTGTGTTTTTAGGGTACTTTTTTCAACTCTCGTTGTCGGGCTCTCAGCGAGATATTCAGTGCCTAATCCTTGTTTTGAAAGCAAACTAGGGGCTGTCCATATATTACGTAATCACATTTTTGATGATTTTTGACCCCCTCCCCCCCTATGTAATCAAGAGTAATCATTCGAGGAACCGAGAATGATACGTAATCATACAATTTTTTTTTCCACAAAAATGCATAAAAATAAATGTTTTTAAAATATATTTTAATATAAAATAATTACGTAATCATTGTCCAAGAACCCCCCCTCCCCATATAATCAAACATAATCATTTCGCTGACACCCTCCCCCCCATAGGTGATTACGTAATACATGGACATCTCCCTAGAATTAAATAAAATATTTTAAAACTATCTACATATTATTTTTTAATAGAGTTTCTTTGAAATTAACTTTAATCATATTAATAAAGTTATATAATTATCAATATAATTAACATAAATTCTGGATGGATAATCTATTAATTCTATTACATAAAATCTAGATATTCTAGTTCCAAAGGCTTGGCTTCGTTGAAAGCGAAACTGAAACTGAAATTGAAATTGAAATCACAATGCTTGTTGATCGTCAATTCACACACACACGACCCACTAACACTCGCACTTGGTACTTGATTTTAAGTATTGGCAGAGCGGCTGCCTCGTTGTTTTTGTTGTCATTGATATGCGGAACATGTTTTTAGTTGTTGTTGCCTTCTGCCAAGTGCTTTTTACGTCATCTCCGCGAGCGGTGTTTGTTATGAGAGAGCGATTGCAGGGTATGCTCGGACGATGGGGAGCTACGCTTTTCGCAAACAGCTTGTGCCGTGTGACGTTGTGCTCTCTACTTTTGGATATGTAAAGAAATCTCACCCCTTCTCTTAAAACTTGAGTACAGAAGTATTCAATTTAGAGATATAACCATTTCAATTCAGGAATATTTGTTCTCAATTTTGGTGTAAGTACTTTTGTGTAATTTTTTTTTTTTTTTCTTTCTAAGCAAGGAAAAAATACTTCAACTAAAATTTTTATAAAAATTCTTTCTCAAAATGAGAATAGTACTTATTTGAGAACGCGGATTCTCAATTTTCGGATGCCATTTTTCTCTTTGTATAGTAATGCCCAAATTCATTGCATAATATTTATTAATCCAAAGAGTTTTACAAACCAATAGTATTAAATTAAAATTAAAATTCTTAAATAAGAAACTATTCAAAATAATACAATTATTAACTCCCAGCTAACTAGACAGTGTAAATTATTTATTGGGTAGTTGGCTAGTTGCTTTGGCCCAAGTTATAAGCCACAAGGCTGCTAACTTGGTCAATGTTGAATATTGGCAAAAAACGGAAAACATAAAACGAGTATTTCTGAGCATTTGAAGGCATTTGTAAACACAGAAATCACTGCCCAGAAAGAGAGAGACAAAGAGCCGTCGCCGGCTCAGTGAGTTGTTAGCCCAAGAACGTGACGGTCGATTGATCGGGCAGGTGAAGCAGGTGGATGACTAACAGTTGGACTCCCCTTCAGATGCCATGATGCCGGCACCTACCAGGCAGTGGTTCCTGCTCTTGGACCTTCTTTTGCTGCTGCTGCTGCTAATTATTCCTCACCCATCGGGCGCCGCCTCCAAGAGAGGTATTTCTCTGAGTAAATCTTTAATATTTATTATGAACTAGTAAGTGATTTTAATTGCAGTAAAATTGTGCCTTCAGCCGACAATCAGTGGTCGGTGCTTCGGTTATGTGGAGAGCTTCGCCTACAATCCCCTCAAGCGCCACTGCGAGCCCTTCATCTACGGCGGATGTGGCGGCAACGATAACCGCTTCACCACCAAAGCCGAGTGCGAGTTCAACTGTCGCGATATTTGAAAATGTCAACTAAAGTACGAGACAAAAATATAAATTGTAAACAAAAGTGTACTCATTTATATTTATAATTTTCCCCCAATCGTAATAAAGTGATGAATATATTCCAGACCATTTTTATGCAATTTTGCTTATTATTATTATCTTTAGAACTGCAATCAAATCTTAGTTTCGAGTTCGGAAAATTCAAAATATGAGTAAAGGTTCAAGGTTTCTAAAGATATTTAACATTGTTGCTACGAACGTTCATTCGTTTTATTTAAGAATAGTTTTTAAAGTTGAAAAAAATATCTTTAAGACAAGAAAAGAATAGTAAGCTAAGAAAAAAGTTCTGAACATTAAACATAAAAAATAATACAGACATCTAATTAATTTCTAGCATGTTGTCAGTATAAGTACTTGGAGGCTATATAAAATGTACTTTAAGCTTGGCCAAATATCTTTACTAACAAGCTGGAAGAATTATAAAAATCCAAGCAAGCTCATTTCAAGAACAAATCCCTCATTTTTGCTTAAAATACTTAACGAAACTTAATGTATGTATGTTTTCAATATACTTTAGACCTAAATGATCAACATTTAATATTCAGTCGCAGCTGAATAAAGCACACCCTCGGTTAATGAACAACAAAGTCCTCTTTTTGTTTCTATTTTATATATATTATGATTATGAATTTATTCTCAATGCGTGGTTTCATTGGCCTTTGTTCGATTGCGTCGCTTCACGTGTCGCGCATTATTGCAGATCTTGTCGCAGTCCTCGAGGCTCTGGAAGTGCCTCTTGTTGCTGCAGCCTATGTACCGACATCGCTGCGTCTCCGGATCGAAGTAGATATTCACAGTGGTGGGCATACAAATGCCATTGGTTGTGCTCGGCACCGACTGGCAAAGGTCACCTGGATAAAAAGAAGAATTTTAAATATTGATTTTCAGGAATAATATTATAGTTAATATAACCCAAACCTCGCTTTACGGCCTGGAAACGTTCCATGAAACTTGGCCGCAAAACGAAAAGCCGTAAAATGAATATATCGGCATCGAAATAAAGTTATTTTTCAGTTATATTGAAACATATAGGCCGTAAATTGAAAACGTGCTTGAAAATAGCGACCGTATAGCGAAATTACGCAGAAAGAGCTGCCGTATTCAAGTATATTGGAAGATGTTTATAGGAATAGGTTTTCTTTCGCCATTTTCCAGTGTTATTAAAAAGAAATCATATATTTTGTAATTTAATTTTTGTATTTCAATTGAATCAATATTCTCGTTAAAATACAAATTTATCTGTTAAGGTCTATCTAGCCATAACAGCTTAATATTTATTTTAAGGAGAATCTTGATTCTGCTGAAATAGAAAATGTAAATTAAAAAAATATGATTTCCTTATAATAACTGTTGGTATTTCCAAACACTGAAAATTGGCAAAAGAAAACCTATAAAGTTTATAATATGTATATATGTATCTACTATATATACATTTTTTTAATTTTTTTTTGTAAAAATCAACGTCCTATTTATATATAACTTTTTTTACGAGATTACCCAATAAATAAATAAATATGAAATAATTAACTTCACCATAAACTTAACAAAATTGAAGGTAATAAGATATCGAAATAGAAGATGTTAAATATCTTGGAATTATAGTAATAATAGTCTTAAAATCATCAACAATGTTATGTTGAAAGGAAATGATATCACATATAATGTTGGTAAATATCCAAAAGAAATGTAATTATGAAAATATGAAAGTAAACTTTTTTTTAACAAATACAAAATAAATCAGCATTATTTGGGTTAGGATTCCAAAAGGAAATAACTTTCATGAGAGATTCTCCTATGTTTCCCAATAATAATCCACCTAATACTCACGCACTGTGGCCTCAACGGGCACTTGTTTCTCCTGGATCATGGCCAGAATCACACAAAGCAAAACAGTTATTCTCAACTGATATTGGGCCGACATTTTGACTGGAAATATTTTCGCTACTTCTTGGGAGTTATAAAGGGAGTTCCTGGTAGATGGCGAACCGTTTCTTCAGTTGGTCAGCTTTGTATTGCCGTTGTGCTCTTCTCCCTGGCACCGATGATGATGATGATGTCAATCTGGTTCAGGACAATCGCAAGTGCGCAGCAGCCGCTCGTCGCCATATATAGAAGAGGCAGTACACGGAATGTGTCCGATTTCGCAGAGTCTAGTATATGGATGATCGGCCGATCTGCTGCTGTCTGCTTTTCTTTGTACTTCTTATTAATTCTTTGAATTTTATGAGTTCTTTATACCCGCCAAAGTTCATCGGCGGTGCAAGAGCCAAAAGCCGAAATGATTTGTTGCAGCTTCTTCGATTCGGTGTTGTAGATTGTAGACGGTTCTCCCTTCGCTGGACTTTGGCTGTCGCCAGTTCTTGGCAATCTATATATTTTAAATATTTTTTGGTGGCCGAAAAATCAAGTGTAAAGAAAGCCCGAAAAGCCAGGGAATTTGTTCACCGCACACTTGGTAGTCACTGACTAAATGTCGAGTCGCGAACTCGACTCGAAACCTCGAACAAAAGGAACTCTATGTGTGTAATCAGGCCGATTCGTTGCCTCTCGGCCGACGACAGCGCTGCTGCTGATTCGGATTTAGCAGAGAGAACTCAAATCGACACTGAGAAAAAAATATACGTGAGATACTGATATATAAAGATATTAGGAATAATAATCAGTTAAGCAAAATATAGCTTTGTTGCCTTTTTATAGCAAAAAAAAACTCAAAATGCTCGAAAAATAAAAGGAGATTTGTTGGAATGTAAATAAAATATTTTGTATTCTTCAAAAAAAAAATTCTTCATTAAAAAATATTCGTATGCAGTTAATTTTTTGGGGAATGATATTAATATTTATTTCTTTACTTCGACTTTTATATCTATCTAAAAAAAGTGTCTAAAACTATGCTACAAAATATGTCACAAAAATGTCACTGAATTGAGCCTCTGACATATGTATATTGCATACTTTTAGGCACCTTTTAAAGTTATTTCAAACCTTAACCTTATTAATTTCTTGAAATATTCCAATTAAATGCTCAGTGATCAACTGATAAGACTTTCAAACAGCAGCTACATCGAAATCTCGAGCCAGCCGGAGTCTCACAGTGATTTCGCTTGTGGAATCGTTGATGATGAAGATGCTCCGACTGGAGCTGGGCTCTCCTCGTCCGATATTCCGGCTTAATCTGGCGAGTGCCTGTTGCAGAAGGCCGCCACCAAATGAGAGGGAGCTTGCATTCGTCGCGTTGATAAGGCCACCGTGACGTATACGCAACGAACAACGAATGCCCTCAGCAAAAAAAAAAATAAAATACAACAAATATAAAGCTAATCGCACTCACAACATCTGTTTCAATGGCATCTAATTGAAATTAGACATGAGGTCTTAGGGCATATTCCTTTACATTATGTAGGTTTTATTTTTCGACTCTATTCCCATACAATAGGTGCAAAAGGTGCTAGAACTGAGAGACCATAAGAGCTAGAGCTACAAAAATTGGAGACAACATTCTAATAGGTTGCCCGCCGCTTCTGCTTTTTTTTTTAATTTTTCCACGCCTTTTACCGCCCACACAAATCGTAAGAATGTCATTTGAAAGGCTTAAAATGGAGCTAAGCCACTAAAGTGCTTATAATATATACATATGTA
The DNA here is from genome assembly GCA_018153105.1 of Drosophila rufa. Taxonomy (NCBI): domain Eukaryota; kingdom Metazoa; phylum Arthropoda; class Insecta; order Diptera; family Drosophilidae; genus Drosophila; species Drosophila rufa. The sequence continues at coordinate 10,155,591 of JAECXS010000096.1, forward strand.
TTTAAAAATGTATTTCAATTTATATAAATTATATCAACTTATCCCCAGTTCAATCAAGCTGTGTAACTAGCCTAAGGAACTCTTCCCTTACAGAGCACCATTCCGATTATGCCAGAGTGTTTGGCTCGCATCAATGTTCAACTTAGTTTATATTCCAGCCAATAATCACAGATTTGCGCGCACGTTTCGATAGTGCGACAAAATAATAACAATTACGTCACAGGTCAACGAGGGCGGATGGACGGATGATTGACATGCAAACCGAGATTAAGACGAGCTCCAACGCAATTTGTTTGCAGCGGCTTAGGCCAGACGCAGACCGCAGACCGAGTCGAGTGTAAAGTGAAACCACTCATTTCCTCCATTCATTCATACATTTATTTGAATTTGTTTAGTTCACATACGAGTGACTGTATTGCCGCTCGCCGGAGATACAGGTCCTAACGCAGTCCATCTGGCTGCCGAAACTCTGGCCAGCGGTCAGGCGGCAGGCTCCCACGGAATACTGGAGGCAGTCCAGGGCGGCCGAATCGTAGTAGTAGCCCTCGATTTCGATGGTGCAAATGCCCTCGGAACGTGGCGGCGGCTGATGGCAAATTGCTGGTAATAAAGTTTATATTAATATTGTTATTTAATAATAATATTAACTACTTAACATGTAATATTTTACATTATTTCCGTTACCTTTCTTTTAAAAATAAAACCCTAAAATATCTCTCTCTTACTCACTAACAACTTTTGTGACACCCCAAGCCCAGACTTTGAGGCTACTCCTTACTCACCCGGAATCGAATGCATTCCAGAGCGCACGCTTCGGGCATCTGTGATTTGATTTTGGTGCTGGAGGAGGAGGATCAGTGACAACAGCACCACCAACAGCGGCGGCGATGATAGCTCAGGTCGTGGCATCTGGACGGGCGGCGGGCAACTGAGTGAGCGAAGCGGTGGCGATCCGAGGAGCGAGCTCAAACCCTATCGCAAGCCCCAACAATAGAGGCGATAAGGCGAGCAATCGTCATGGGAGATGAATCAAACTCGGAGATAAGATAAGCAAATGCCATACTTAAGCCCTACAATTAATAGTTTATTTTAAAAAAATAGATAACTGTAAAGAAAATTGAGATCCATGTTTTACAGACAAGATAAAATATTTAAAGGAATAAGAAGGCTCTGGGATAAGGAAAAATTAACAATAAAAAGTTATACTTCTACTTACTTTAAAAAGTTAAAATTATATCTGCTTATTTTAGAGTCGAAAAATAATTTAAAATAACTTACTTAAATGCTTTCAAATGATGTTCGGCTATTAATAAACTGTTTATAAATAATTCAAGTTTTTAAAGTTTTTTTTTAAAATGTAAATATTAAATGTATTTACACTATGCTATTTATAAATATCTTGGGCAATTTATTTGTTTACAACTGGTTTAATATATTTTAATTAATTTTTTTTTTTTCCCTAAGACAAAGCCAACATTAATTCTAAACAAAATATTTCTTTTTTAAATTGTACTTTTTATTATCATTTTAATAAATAAAGTTGAGAACCTAAGGTAACTAATTAATTCTAGAGCAGCTCGTGTAGGTGAACATCCTTGCGGACGGCATTGTTGAAGCCCTCCTTATAGCGATACCAAATTGGGCTCTTAACAATGGCATCGGTTTTTCCTATAACAAAGATCATTTAAAATTAACAAAAACTAAAACAAAAAGGATTTATTAGACTTGCCTTCATCTTTAAGAGTTTGCGAAGCTGTTTTGTGAGTAATTCGACCAAAAAAGTCTTTGGTAAGCTGAAAACAAAAAGGGAATTAATTATTAATTCAAAAACTCAAAAAGAAAATGCTATACATAATTCTAGATCAAATTAAATTAATAAAATACTTTTTCAAGCGCAATAGGAAATGAAAAAGAACCGAAAAGTACTTGGCAAAGTAACAGTCAATAAAGTTATCCTTCGCTTTCGCTTAAGATACGCAATAAATGTTCGTTTGCGTTGATCCCGACCTAACGACCCCAATGACAATACCCTCCGTGGAATCCCCTTATGGGTTATTAGCTTTCCAAGGATTTGGCCAGCGAAAGAAAGCCAAGGAGATAATTTTTTAGGGGATGAAGTTCAGAGGAAAAAGTGCCGGTAGCAAGCATATGCGCATTTCTTTTTTGCTTGGATTTTGATGTTACGAAAAATTTGCAAATAAATTGCTCTGCTAAGTAAATGCAAGGCATGCAAATCCTTGCATTTCCTTTGTTGCTCACCTGCTGCTTGGGCGCTGCACTGCGCACATTAGACGCCGATGAAATGGGTTTCGGTTTGAGCGTTTGCAAATGATTGGGCAGCTGGGCGGCGTCTGAAGGTTTCTTCCTGGCAGCAGCTGGAGCCGGAGCTGATGGTGCTCCGCCTTTGGGGGCAGCTCGCCGTATGCGTTCCAGGTCCACCTCGCGAGCTATGAGCTGGCGACTGAAGTAGGGGAGCGTGAGACCAGGATAGCCTGATGGGGAGAAATTAATAGAATGCGTTTGTTTATAAATATATGCATTGTGAATAAGTTTTAATATTAAAAATACAAAATAGGATTTTAAAAAATAATTTGGGATTGATCCCAGTTATTTTATATTTCTTTCAAGCTTCTAAAGTCGCATTTATTATTATTATATTTTTATTAATATTATAACTCACCCGGAAATACACTCAGTGCATCCAAATCTGGCTCCGTTTGGAAGACATAGTGTCCTTCCATATTTTTAACCTGAACAAATGTCAGGCCGAGATCAACCATTACCTCGATGGTGTGACGCAAGTCTTGCTGCTCCCTAAAAAATTAAAAATGCGTTAAAAATCTTAGAAATTTATATAGAAACTAAGCCTTACTTGGGTGACAACAACTGCACCGCCACCGAGCGCAATTGTGGCGATAGAATCCTCTTCAGCAACGGCACCGTATCGAGCAGCAGAATCCTGCCCTGACCCACACCAAATGCCGAGGTGGTGACACCTTTGCGCATCGCCTGAAAGATATTCCTTTGGTTGGTGCTCTTCTGTTGGAACTGGAAGAGGGGAAAAAACGTGTATTCGCTTTTGGGTAAACAGCTGCGGAATCTATGCAGGAGTCTCATTAATCTTGTGATTGCATTTGAGAGGAAATTACATGGCTTGATTCTGTTGATTATGCACTTTCCACAGTGCCCTGGCCGGGGTATGTTTGCCCCAGCTAATGACACCTGCATAAATCATGAGATGCCCTCAAAGGAAGACGAAGGCCTCGGCTCGGCGATGAATAGAAATAATGTTTCGTTCATTTTTCTCAAAAGCACCAAACTCACCTCAAAGCCACGCGTGGGAAATGCAATTTTCGGCCAGGCCAACGTTGCGAACAGCAAGTGCCAAACGACAAAGCCATACTGCAGATACGGATACACACTGTAGTTCTGCTGTCTGCCAATCTGATGTTGCACTGTATCCGTGAAGCAGAACCATTTAAGAGCCTCACATATGCCCGTAAAATTCGGATCGGGCATCTTCTGCTGCAAATAGTTCTCATAAACGCCTTGGGTGAGTCTGCAAGGGGGATAAGAATATTATTAATCGATTAAAACAAGAAGAAAAGCTTGAATATCCCTGTTGCTTACCTCTCGTAATCCCCACTGGAGTGCACAACATCCAAGACATTGCGCACTCTCGTAGTTACCGACATATTCGTCATGGTGACCTGAACGGGTTCATCGGCATTGCTTGAATCTGTTTGTAAAGTTTTTCGAGGACGTTTTATCTGCAAGAAACCATTAAAAAACATTACAAAATAATAATACATCCTTAAAAATAATAAATAAGTGAAAAACCTACCCGGAAAATGCCATCCCAAACCTCGAACAGGCCTTGGTGTCGGTCTTTTTGTCCCAAATTATTGTTAAGCACATCCTGCAGGGTGAGACTGTGCTTCTGGGCACTTATATGTACATACGAGTATTAATGTCAGTTAATTATTACTAAATAAAATAATCTTTTTAATTACTTGAAGAACTGCATGGACGAAATACAGCTTCTAACATCATTGCCCGATTTCTCCGCCAAGGCAATCAGTGAACCGAAATCCGTTTTCAGCTGCTCTCTCTGGGCAATCTTCACTAATCTGTAATTCATTATTATTAATATTTATAATTCGCATAATATTTAAATTAATTTAACCCACCTTTCCGCCAAACGCGCTGCATCAATGGGCGGAAAGGTAACAACAAAGGCCACTTGTCTCAAAGGACGCAGCGCAGGATCGTAGACATCGTTGCAAATGCAAATGATGGGACGCTTCAGGACATTGTGCTCGGCCTTGGCTCCCTTGGCTTTAACCTTGTTGAAAATACCATCGTTGACAAACTTGACTAGGTATTCTATGGACTGACGCGGAGCGCCATCGATTTCATCTATATAAGGGGAAATATTATTTAAAAGAATTTCTTAATTATGTGAACTCCCAGGCTTTTATTTTCTTTTTCTCGATCCGAAACGTGTCGATCGCTCTTTTTTGCCAAACCAAAAAGTGACCGTCTATTCTTTTCTTAAAAATCTAGCTTAGTTCTATGCGTTAGGACTATTATCGAAAACATTATACCAACTGGTCACTACACGGCCACATACCGTGTAATACAAAATGAGGTGTTTACAATTATTTTTGTACTTACCCAAAACAATACAATTGGGTCGCTTGTCCTGGTTCAACACCGATGACATCTGTGTGCCATTCTCCAGGGCCAGCTTGAAGGCCTCGGGACTGCGATCGTCGGAGGCGTTGATCTCGCGAACGTTATAGCCAGCATGCCGGGCAATCGTGTGGGCCAATGTGGTCTTACCCAGGCCAGGGGGACCACATAGCAGGGCCACCTTTTGCATGGGTCTACCCAAGGCATCCACATTTGTATTTAAAGCCTGGCGTGATTTCCTTTGCCGCCATCCCCCATTCGATTCGAACTTTCCTGTGCGCTTATTGAAGCTATTTAGCTGGTTACTAGCTCCTCCTCCTCCGGCGCCTCCCTCGGCCTGCACCTGTTCCTGCTTGCTGTGAAAGGCCTTGCCAAACACCACCTTGTCCCACATCTTTAGCCAGTAAAGCAGACTCCGATTGGTCATCTCATCGGACAGCAGGTCAATGTATTTCCTTGGCTTGTACTTGTCCACCCAAAGGCGTCCAATCTCCGTGTTGCCAGCGGCTGACACAATGGTTATATCTGGCTCGGAGTCGGTATCGGGAGCTGAGCGAAGACGAACCTGCGGGAGTAGAGATTTTTATAGATTTCCATGGGATTTACTGACCATGACTTACCATTTCCCTGGCCTCCTGCCATATCTTCTCCTTGGCCTCGCCCAGTAGACTGTCCACCACTCCCTCGCCCCTGACACTTACCAAGTCCATCTGCCGCTGTTCGTAGTCCTGGGAATGGAATCGCACATAGATCCGCTCCAGATCGCTCCGTTGAACGGGCAAAAAGGGCCAGTTGGGGATCTCGTAGGAGAGGTTACGCATCTTGAAGTCATGCAATGCCTGAAGGCGACTCGCATCGTCCTTTCGCAGCGTTTTGCTGGATTCGCGCATTTTTCGCCGCAATTCCAGGATCTTGTCGATGGCCTCGTTATCTCTTTGCTCCTCGGTCCGGGCCTTCTTCACCATGGGATCCTCGTAGGACTCGTGGAAAAGGTCGTCGATGTCACCGAAGAGATCTCGTTCCAGGCGCCGCTTGTTGGTATTCTTGAGGCCCAGATCCTGAAGCTGATTGGCGGCGGCATTAAGCAGCGGCTCCTGATCGAATCCCCTGCTGGTCAGCTGGGTGTTATCCAGCTCCTGTATGGCCGGCATACGCTGGAAGGGTGTGGAGCAGCCCCTCCCCACCGGCGGACCTTTTGGCGTGCCGAATAGTCGCCTATTGACATGGCCGCCACCACCGCTGCTGCCTCCTCCTTCGTCCACCTCCTCCAACTGGCTCGCTCCAAATGTAATCTGCGACAGTTGGGGCGAGCCCAGAGTGGAGTTGGAGGCATCTTTTACTCCCACGGGAGCTCGGTTTTCCTTCTGCTTTTGCGCTGCTTGCTTCGATGTGCTCGGGCCTTCGTAGGCGTCAAACTCGTGCGGCACATCGTCCAGCAGCTCCAATTCATCTTGGTATTGCAGCTCGAACTCCTCGTTCTCGTCGGGATACTGATCCATCCTGGGAATCCTCTTAAGCTCCGCCAGAAAGTCAACAAAATTGTAAACAAAATTTCGCCAAGTGCAAAGTTCCCGCCAAAAGGGGAAGCACAGCTGATTTGCAGAGCTGCCACCTTTTGCAACAATCGGTAGCCTTACGCTTAATGACATAAAGCTGAGTGCTTTGATTAAAGTACGTGTTTCTCCACCTCTAACGTCCTCGTTTGTTTGGTGTGACCAGTTGCCGTGGAGAAGAAAAATCCAGTTTTAGGTCAGATATGGCCGAAAAATAACAACGTTGGCCACACTACTTGTTCATTGCTTCTAGAAAAGTCGGCATTTTTATATTTTCACTTGCTCGGTTTGCAGCGTGTTTCATTTGGGGAATTAAACAAAAGTAAGCGCTGAACAACAGCCAGATAGCCGCTCCGCCAGCAGACATGGACAAGGTGAGTGTGGCAGGCGACGACAGAGGGTCAAGCGCAACAAAGGAAAACGTGCGGGAAATTTGTAACCCTTGCGGTTTGCTGCAGGTTAACGAACTCAAGGAGAAGGGCAACCAGGCGCTGAACGCTGAGAAGTTCGACGAGGCGGTGGCTGCTTACACAGAGGCCATCGCTCTGGACGGCCAGAACCATGTGCTGTACAGCAACCGTTCGGCGGCCTATGCCAAGGCCGGCAAGTTCCAGCCTGCGCTGGAGGATGCGGAGAAGACGATTCAGCTGAATCCCACCTGGCCCAAGGGCTACTCGCGCAAGGGGGCGGCCGCCGCCGGTCTGCAGGATTTCATGAAGGCCTTCGAGGCCTACAACGAGGGTGAGTCCGCGGTCATGAATCACTTACGACCTAACCTCACTTTGGCACCGTTTCGTAGGTCTCAAGTACGATCCCCAGAACGCCATACTGCTGCAGGGTCGGCAGGACATAACTGCCTCGGTGCTCAGCTACATGCAGTCGCAGGGCGATATTCCCATGGACATAGATCCGCAGCAGACGCGCACCAGGCGTGCACCGTCGCCGCCTACCTCGAAGCCCGCTGAGCCGGCCAAGCCGGCAGAGCCGCGGGTGGAGGACATGACGGAGGAGGAGAAGAAGAAGTACTTCGCCAAGAAGGAGAAGGAGCTGGGCAATGCCGCGTACAAGAAGAAGGAGTTCGAAACTGCCCTCCAACACTACCACGCTGCCATCGCCCAAGATCCCACGGACATTACATTCTATAACAACATTGCCGCCGTTCACTTCGAGCGCAAGGAGTACGAGGAGTGCATCAAGCAGTGCGAGAAGGGCATCGAGGTGGGACGTGAAACTCGCTCCGACTTCAAGCTGATAGCCAAGTCCTTTGCTCGCATCGGCAACACCTATCGCAAGCTTGAGAACTACAAGCAGGCGAAGATCTACTACGAGAAGGCCATGTCCGAGCACCGTACGCCGGAGATCAAGACCTCGCTGAGCGAGGTGGAGGCCAAGATCAAGGAGGAGGAGCGCAAGGCCTACATCAACCCGGAGAAGGCCGAGGAGGAGAAGGAGCAGGGCAACCATTTCTTCAAGAAGGGCGACTATAGCAACGCCGTTAAGCACTATTCCGAGGCTATCAAGCGCAATCCCGATGATCCCAAACTGTACAGCAATCGCGCCGCCTGCTACACCAAGCTGGCAGCCTTTGATCTGGGACTGAAGGACTGCGAGACATGCATCAAGCTGGACGAGAAGTTCATCAAGGGCTACATTCGCAAGGGCAAGATCCTGCAGGGCATGCAGCAACAATCCAAGGCCCAGTCAGCCTACCAAAAGGCCCTCGAGCTCGATCCCAACAACGCAGAGGCCGTCGAGGGCTATCGCCAGTGCTCGATGAACTTTCAGCGCAATCCGCAGGAGGTGCTCAAGAATGCCATGTCCGATCCCGAGATCCAGCAGATCCTCAAAGACCCGGCCATGCGCATGATTCTCGAGCAGATGCAGAATGATCCCAATGCAGTGAAAGAGTGAGTACTAACTGCCTGTTTGGTATTATTTAATGAATGTGACTAGGCCAGCCGAGAGTGTGGCATTTCGGTTTTTTGGTAGGGAACAATTTCTAGAACTTTCGGTTTCAATGTCGATTTTAATTAGCATTAATAAGGCGTAGGTTTATTTTGCCTTTTGAGGAAGACTAGGCTATAGCCTTAGAAACTTGGAGAATGTTTAAGTTTTTATACAGAATTTAAGCTTTATGTTCTGTCTTTCTCATCACTGAAAGGGTAGTTTTTCCCGTTGAGCTCCGACCTTAAAGTTCGCTGCCCAACCATATTTGTAGCAATGTGAAAGCTCATATTTATAGGCTAGGAAAGAGCCATATCCCAAAACTTTATCTTTATTCGTGTGGAGATTACATGAAACCCCAATAAAAAGTTATTCAAGACTGAACCACCAGAATAAGGCATACCCTCTTTATCCCCCTGAGAACCAGTCTAAAATCTTTTTAAACCCACATTTTAACTAACATCAAACCTTTCTATTTTGCAGACACTTGCAGAATCCAGCCATCGCCGACAAGATAATGAAGCTGCTGGAATCGGGCATCATTCAGATACACTAGGCACTCCACCTCCAGTCATTTGGACACACAACCTCACATACACACACACACACACACCCAACACCCATACTAACTCACAAACCATATTGATAAAGATTCAGGAGACAAAAAACCCCAATAATAATACGCATTATATACAATTTAAAGGCACCTCCACAAGCTGCTGGTTTACAACTAAATGTATCGTTTTCTAAGAAGAGCAGGGCCACAACATTTAATGCTATAAACATAATTACCTTAGTAATCGCAACGCCCAAGCGCAGAAGGACGATAACTACAACTAACTAAAGAAATTACAGAAAACAAAAAATATAACTAAAATGGAAATAACAAAATCATTGATAAATGTCTGCCTAGTTGATTTACGCGGATGGATGGAGTAGGCTCCAAACGTCAAGGTCCTTATGCTGTAGCTTAGCTCTAAAATAAGTTTTTGAATGTAAAATAAATGAGTCAAAGAATGGTAAATGGAATTGGAGTTTTAATTGTCACTAAATGTGCTACTGTTGCACAACACTGGCAGCTTACTTCGTTTGTTTTCAGCTCAAAAAGGTGTTTTTAACAAAATCAAAATCCGAATTTTGAATCCTTTAACGTCAAATAACTAACATTTGATTACGTTCAGAGCAAAGTTTCCCCCCTTCCAACCTTTTAAAAGCTTCAAGTTGCACTTTTCGAATTTCTCTACCTTCCTTAAGCTTTAAAGTCCTTTTAAAAAACAACTTTTCCCACCAATTTGATTTGTTAAGAACGGAAAGTAAACATTCTTAATTTAAAATGTAAAAATAGAAAACCAGCAGCCTAAAATGCAGAAGTATGCAGCCCCAGTAGAAACGGGGCTTCTGCGTCTCGCCATGCAGTGAAAACAGAGATGCTGAAATTATAAATCGATGTATCGATGTATCGGGTAATATCGATAGTGGCATCGATGTTATTTTTATTAATACTAATTATATTATATTTAATTAATATAAACTTGATATATAATATATATACTAAATATTTATTTAAAAAAAAAAAAAAAAAAATGCAAAACAAATTTTGAATTTACCGTGTTATTGAATTTATTAGCAATAGTAGTGAGAAAAAAAGATGAAAAGAAAAGAAATCACGTGTTAAGTGCAACATGCAAATAACATTCAAGAACAAATTGGCAACGAAACGGAGTTTAAAGAGGATCCTTGAACGCTTGTTTGCTTGTGTTTGTGAAGTGAAGACAATTGGAACTGTCAACATTATTACATTTTTAATATAAATTTGTTTGTAAATCCAATAAATAATTGAATAAATAATTGAAAGACCTTTTTCGTTTTAGCATAAATATATTTGTAAATATCAATTAATACAAAATAAATAAATCGAATTTATTGAGTTTTGATTTCATTAACAGATTTTTTAAATTTAGGGGGAAGACTGGATTTTTTAGGGGGAAATAATGACTATTTGGGATTTTTTAGGGGGAAAGCAAAATTTTCATCTGGCGACACTGCGAGAAAATGGAAATGGTGTGCTGCTGATATTGTGATTTATATCCTCTTTTTTGTCGTCCAAACGTGCCGTACGATAATGTTTTGACCCCGTTGCCGCACCACCAGGCCCCAGCGAACGTGCAACGCTCACCCGGAGATCGGAGAAAAGTGTAAAAAGCACGCGAATCCGGACCTCAAGCCAATCATTTTTTTAACCAGTGTGTGTGCGCATGTGAGTGCTCAGTCGAATCGCGAAAACGAGAATAGAAAGATGTGCGCCCTCGCTGGTGGTGGTGAGCAGCAGCAGCTATAAGCTATAGCCGCAGCTATAGCGTGATATTAACACACGCGAATCGAGACGAGCGAGTAAAGTCCCGGAACCCCGAAAATCGTCACTTATTGTCCAGCATCTATCGCCGCATCGCAGGAATTTCGCCCCACTGAGGTCCCCAAAAGAGCCAACAAAAGTGAGTTTTTTTTTTTATTTCTCTTCTGCCGTTTTTGCGTTTCTGCGTTTCGGGGGCGCTTGGCAACAGGCCCGCAAAGAGCCGGAGCGAGAGTGAGAGGGTGCGAGTGGGGGAGTTGGGGGCGCGAGCGAGAGAGCGATTGAGAGAGAGCCGGGACGCCAACGATTATTACATGCTGCCGCTGCCGCCTTGTTGTTGCTGCTGTGGTAGTGGTTACAGTTGTTGCTGTTGTTGGAGCAATATGTGGCCAATATCTATTAACGGATTGGGAAGCAATTAGGCCCTAAAATAATGAGGCATCGATTTCTTGGGGAAGGCTCTGCACTCCCCGGAACAGCTGTTTCCGTTTGATTTCGAACTTAAATTTGATATTAATTATAATTAAGATTAGATTTATTAGCGGATGGAATCCAAGATTAACGAATTGCCTAATTAGTATGAATATCTTTTTATGAAAGTTACTTCCTTCAATGTCGATTCTATTAGATTTTAGCTTTTCTTGGTTGCATTAATTTTACAAAAATATAAAAAAAACGTAATTTCTTATAGGAATTTGGCATAATTATCAATACTACTTAATAAATAAATAATATTCAATTTAAAACAAGTTAAAAAAAGAAATGAATAATTTCATTTCATTATTTATATAAAAATTTCTTGGTTTAATATGAGTTCAAAATTATACTTATCTATATAAAAAAATGGTTTAGTGGCTAAATGTATCTTTTATATTGCTTAAATTTATATCTAACCTTTTTCTATTCTACAAATTTGTATTCCTTTTAATAAAATTCGAGGGAAGATCCCCTAAAATCCCTCAATAAGAACATTTAAATATAAATGAAGCTTTTCTAGGGACAAGATTCTACCCAACATCCCCAAAACGACTAATAAATTCGAATGCTACTATAATCTCTGTTTAATCTCTTCCTTCCTTAGTGCAATCCTCACCGCTGCACTACTCGACAATGCGGCCCCAGGCGCCCGGATCGCTGGTCGATCCCAACGAGGAAGAGCTACGCCTGGCGCCATGGTACTGGGGCCGCATCTCCCGGGAGACGGCCAAGACCATCCTGCACGGTAAGCCGGATGGTAGCTTCCTGGTCCGCGATGCTCTCTCCAAGAAGGGCGAATACACGCTGACCCTGATGAAGGATGGGAGCGAGAAGTTGATAAAGATCTGTCACATGGAGCGGAAGTACGGCTTCATCGAAACGAAGCTCTTCAACTCGGTGGTGGAGATGATAAACTACTACAAGGAGAACTCGCTGAGCATGTACAACAAGGCGCTGGACATCACGCTGAGCAATCCCATAGTGCGGACCTGCGACGACGAGGAGTCTCAGCCGCACGGCGATCTCAGTCTGCTGAGCAACGACTTCATTCGCACCTGCCAGCACCTTCAGGTGGCCGAGCAGAATCTCGAGCAGAAGCGCAACTCCTTCAATGCCATTCGGGAGGAGCTGCAGGAGAAGAAGCTGCACCAGAGCGTGTTCGGGAATGCGGAGAAGATATTCCGAAATCAAATTAAGCTTAACGAGTCCTACATGAAAACGCCAGTGGATACCCAAGCGACGGAGGCAGGCGAAGGCGTGGGCGAGGGAGGAGGTGGCCCATCAGCCTCGACCTGCAGCAATAATGTGAACACCCGACGCAGTCTGATGGCGAACAAGCAGCGCCTGCTCAATCTGCTCGAGGTGCTACAGGCCAAGATAAAGGGCCTGAATCACTACATGGAGACCATGAAGAAGGAGGAGTTGCTCCTAGAGCGGCAGATCAACGCCAGCAAGCCGGAGTTGCAGATGCTGCAGGTGCGCAAGGACAAGTACATTGAGTGAGTACAAGTATTTATTAAATAAACTTTAAAGATCATACCTAGTTTCTTTACAAACTGGAATGAGGTGAGAGAGGTATACCCCCCTCATCTGAAGTAACTTAAAAAGAGCCATTACCTATTTTATTATCTATTCAGCTGTTAAGACTGATAATTGTGGCCTTGTGTCAAGAAAGTATTTAGTTCTGTCCAAGTGACCAACCATTCATAATGTAAAAATCAGTCGGTTTGTATTTTATTATTTAAAATACTCTCATATCAGTCTTTGCCAAATATAAAGCTAAAATAAATATGTAGAATTATCCAGAAATTGTGTTGTTGTGGAATTTTTAGGGAACGGTTGGAGGAGGGCGAGGATTAGCTGCAGTTTGCACTTTTCAGTCAGCGAGAAACGAATTTTAATGCCCCTAACGGTTCTGGTTCATTTTACACGCTCGGCCCGCTCGACCGATCGCTCATTCTGTCTGTCGGAGCGTCGGCAGCTCGTCTGACCGATACGATACGATACCGATAATAATGGCATAACATTGTTAACGGCAGCCGTTGCTTTAGCCGCATCCGCTGCCTCACGGCCCCCGCCGAGTCGTCCTCGGTGCTACGAGCGTCTACGTGCCAGGCCAGCCACCCTTTTCCATTCATTGTAGGGCCAGTGATTTCGCTAGCTAAAAACAATTTGTAGCCTTTCTTCAGCAGTAAACTTTCATTAGTTTTTATTTAAATATTTTTGTGCCTCTGTTAGCATATTATCTATTCAGCCAAAACCTTTAAAACTTATATAGAACTTATTCTTCAGTATGTATTTATTTTGGTTAGGCCTAAGGGGTCCTACTTTATTGGTATATTTCTGATATTATTCATTGCTGGAGTTCACGATAAGCCAACCCCTCCTGGCTGGAAAGCACAAAGTTACCTCTGGTTGGTGCTCTTATCTGGTTGATGGGCGAGCCGTCTTTGATTTTGGTCTCTAAAATCGTAACCCTATTTGCGAGTTATATATATCAAGGTCGTTTTGTGAGAACATTGGAGTATTTCTGCTTAAATATTTATAGAGAAAGCCTTATCGGTTGCTTATGAGTTTGCATTAGGTTTTGAGAGGTTTGCAGGCAAAGGATTCCATAAAATTTCGGCTTGTAGATGGATTCAAGTTTTAATTTCTTAAGTGTTTATAAGTGAGTCTATAGGTTTTCTTTTAGAGACTTACCTGAGCTCAGTATAATAATTTACTTGGGAATTTAATTAAAAACGTGGCAAACTAATTTAATAGAATCGTTCTCAAGTGAGACCTTCGATTTTCCCGGAATTCCTAGCACATTTCGCTGAACTATTCCCCTATAATTTGCAAGATCAACGACATGGGGGATTTCTTTTTCTTTTTAATTTCCTTTTATGACTTGTGATCCATCCCCAGCACTTCCCACAATCTCCGGCAAGTTGTAGGGCGAAAGCCGACACACCAAATGAAGACATCGCGCCTAGCAACAGGCACTTACACTGAGGAGTACGTCATCGTTTTGATGAGTTTACTCGCTCCCGAAAACGGTTTCTATGGGTATTACCTAGAGTGTGGAACTGCGGCGAGTGACAGTGGAACGGGGAAAGAGGAAGCGGGGGCCTCCAGATAAGGTTAGCGCCTTGCTAAAGATAGGTCCGCTTATCAGGCATTATAAGTTTGCCGAGTGCTTAATAATTCTTTTCTTGCTTCTTCCCCGTGTACATACATATGTACTATATACTTTATATATAAGGCCGCGCTGGTTTTTGCAAACCTTTTGCTGGCTTGGCCTGGCCTGGCCCCAAGGTTTGTTTATCTAAACCCACCGAGATTAGACGGGGGCCACCGCCGTCACTGTGAGATAAAAGCCAGCGAGTCTTCGGAGACCGGAGTATCCCACTTGACTCCTCCTCCATAGATTAGATAGAGCTTTGAGCTCAATTTTTGCTGCGCTTTTGGCGCGTATCTTGATTCGGCGGCCGCTCCGAAGACTGATGATATCACAGCCCACCGCCTGGCGTTGCTTATCGCTGCGCGGCGGAGACTTAGTCACTTGGATAGCCCGTCGGACGAACGACGGACGATGGACGACGGACACAAATGGAGCAGCAGCAAAGCTCCCCCTGATCGCCTGATCGCCCGATCGCTCCGATCGTGATGCGGAAACCTCCGGGTCTGGACTTTCGTAGACCGAGCGGCGGCGGCGGCGGCGACGACGGCTGAAACGGCGACAGTCGCATTTAGCTATCAAGGGTTCGTTTCGTCGTCAGTTGAAATTGCACACGGTTAGATGAGGCATCGATATCACGCCAAATCGATTTTAATAGCTAGTCATCATCGATCTCCCCTCCTAGATCGAAGTTAAGGCTGAAGTGACACGTACAACGTCCGCCGGGCAGATTTCTTGCCGAGTAAAGACATTTAGTAATCAGATTTTGAACCAAATATTAATTATTATTTATTTACTATGTATACATGATGTTTAGACAATTGTCGGAACACTTTTTCCGAATGAAACATTTTAACAAATTTCTAAAGATAAGATAAGGCGTCGCCTAAAAGCTAAACTGAAATTCAAAACTAGAAAGTCACGTACGCCACGCCTCCAGGAAGAAGCTATAGCTTAACCCAGAGATTCAAAAAGTTGTGAAATTGCAACTAGGCTGAAAAGCATTAAAATGCATCAAGGGATATGTAGACAAAGTTGGAATAATAAAGATCTCCTTGATAAACAATAAAACAAGTATTTTCTGGACCAAACTGGGACGATAAAGATAAAGAAAAAACCTACATTAGGAACTCCTTCAAGTTAATAAGAACACGAAGGTCCTCCCACAAATGTGTTCCTTAAATCACCTCATTTTGGACAAATTCCTTATGTAATTGCCTTTAGAAATTTTTCCAACAAGTAAACTCCGTTACTAACGCCTTGCTTCATATTTTTCGTCACCTTGCAGGCGCCTGAAAGTCTTTAACCTCAAGGACGACGACCTGAAGACGATCCTTGAGATGGGCTACGAGAAGTGGCTGCAGCACTACGAAACGGCCTCGAATCAGCCGCATAGCAACGAATCCCTCTGGCTGCTGAATGATGCCAAGCGCCGGGATGCGGAGGAGTATCTCCGCGATTCGCCACCGGGCACCTTCCTGATCCGGGCGAGAGATGCTGGCCACTTTGCTCTCTCGATCGCCTGCAAGAACACCGTTCAGCACTGCATTATTTATGAGACGGAGAGCGGCTTTGGCTTTGCTGCCCCCTACAACATCTATCCCTCGCTGAAGACGCTGGTGGAGCACTATGCCAACAATTCGCTCGAAGAGCACAACGACACGCTGACCACCACGCTGCGCTGGCCCGTTCTCTACTGGAAGGCGAACACCCAGCAGATTCTGGCGCAGCTGCAGGAGGAAAGGGAGCTGGAGTGCTGCGAACAGACGGCGACGCTCATGCCGCCACCCATGATGGGCAGCAGTGCTCCCATACCGACGAGTAGGTCCCGGGACCATCACGACCAGGTGGATGGGATTGGTATCGGAATCGGCAGCGGCAGCGGCAGCCAGGAGACGGAGACAACGCCACCCGCCTCCATTTCGCCGTCGAACTTCAGTACTTCGCAGTAGGAAGCAGTAGGAAGCAGTAGGAAGCAGTAGGAGCATCGCATCCAATCTCCCGAAAACAGAGCCCTCAACCTCAGGCCAGCTATCGTATCTCTCTAAGTCTCGCTCGCTCTAAGACCCTCCCCCACTCCCCTCTCTCTACTCTCTCTATATATATATATCTAGATATAAACGCGAGTGGGGTCTAAGTAATGGCACTGCGGGGCTCAGCTTACAAAGTAATAGTACATGCTTTAGGGAGCCATTAATCCTTGGCCAGCACAAGAATCAGTGATTAAACCATTTTAAATGTCAGATTATGTAACTTTTCGCCACAAATAGGAATTTCCAAAGCTTAGCTGCCAAGATCAAATGGGGGTGGATCACCGCTTGTATCTTAGCTTGTCCAACAAACAATCATAAACTTCCTATGACTAGTGTTCCCCTTGCAATGGCAGAGTCTTCGTGCAGTGCCATTATTTCGGCCGTAGCCGTGTGTGTACATTATCATCATCATCATATATATATATGAGCTATACTTGTATAATATATATATGTGTTTGGTGTGAATACTTTTTTTGTGTGTGATGGATGGCGCTGGCAGTTCAACTGTCCCCAGCGCCCTCCCCTCAAAAATCAGAAGGCTCCAGAAAAACAGAAGAGGAAACAAGAAGCGAAGAAGCGAAGAAAAGTAAAGAAACGTAGACATTTTTGTGGTGATCATGATGTCGAAGCGAACGAAATTTTTCAAATTGAGAAGGTATAATCTTATTAATATTACAAAGTATGATTAATTTAATATACACACATACTTATATATATCTACATATATATATTTTTTGTAATACTGCATTTGGCGTGATAATTGATAAGTCAAGCTATCTGTTGTTGTATCAACCTGCTCCTGCTCCTGCTCCTCCTTGTCCTGCATTCCTGCAACCCTTCCCCTTCCCCTTCCCATAATTATAATTACTGTTATCACGCTGCGCGTTGTCAAAACGGAGGGGGAGGGGGGAAAAGAAGCGGGGTTAAGCGGGAAAAAACAAAGGAGTGAGTGGGAAGAGGTGAAGAAATTTTCTGCATTTCTTCATTTATATATTTTTTGTCGTGTTCATGTAAATATTCGAAAAGCGAAACAAAGGAGCAGAGAGCCGAGAGCGGAGAGCGGAGAAGCATTGCAAGAAATGTTTGCGAAATCAGGTTAAGGTTTTGATAACCGACCCCCGCCCCCCTCTTATATTTGTTGTTATATTATGATTGATTTGAAGTAGTTCTAAGTGAAATTTACGTACGTTTACTAGATGTGATCAGTTGATTGTTGCTAAAATAGTAATTTCCCTTCCACACTCTATACATATATTTTTTTTTGTTCTTTATTAAGAAAGCCTTAATTTCCATAAAAAAAAAAACACACACACACAGACAGACAGAAACAAAGAAAAAGTAAATGTACAAAGGAAAAAAATGAATGAATTCAGACACTCAAAAAAACAGCAACAAGCAAGGCAAAAACAAAGTGCAATCGAAAATGTAATAATTAAATTTTTAACATTTGTTAACTTATACACAAGGAAAGAAACAGGAAAAAAAAAGAAAAGACAAGAAACGTTGCCCATAAACATACAATATGAAGAACCGCTGCAATAGGCATTATATTTGTTTGTTTTGTTTTTTACACAACTGATATTTAACATAAATTTATATATACATATATGTAAATGGGAAGAATGCATGTTTTTTTTTTTGTTTCAAATACCTTTTCCCAAGGTAATTAACAGTTAACAGTTTCACCAAACCAAGTTCTTGTGCAATCTCCAGCCTGCAAAATATTTACATTTCCTATATTGCGGTCTTAAAATATATACTTTATATATATATATTTTTGTTTAAACTTTAAAGCTGCTTGGGAAAGGGTATTTTGGTTCGATTTCCGTTGTTCTCTTGTGCCACCTTAATGTTCTAAGCGAGTGGAGAAAACATTTCGAGCTTCCTGTTTGCATTCTACCCAATCGAAGTCGAAATCGAAATCGAAGTCGAAATCGAAATCGAAATCGAATCGATCACACTCATACACACACAAACACTGGCGCTTCTTTCAAATAGATTTCTATAAACATATAATTATTATACGATAAAACCTTATGTGTAACTCCTAATTTAATTTATTTAACTCGTAACTCTTGTGTGTTTCATTTTGCTTAAATTCTATGAGATTTCGGCGGATCTCGTACGTTGTAGTATTTATAAGTTTTAAATTTAGTTTGTAAACGTTTCAAGAAAACACAAAACACAAAACAAAACAAAAAAAAAAGAAAGCAAAACAAAAATAAGAACACAAACAAACAAGTAGAAGTTAATGATTATATGTATTCTAAATATGATTGATCGATATCATCAATTGCGATTGATACAACTGATAGATGATGATGACTTTTTGCCATACCTAACTGTTAGATGGAAATATTTGTGAATGTCTTCAATCTCTCCGAGCTTCGCGTCTGCATTTTTGGCGCAGGCCGCGGAGCAAGGGGAATTGGAAAAACGAAAACAATGGAAGGCGACGACGGCGACGAAACTAAATGTGAAACGAATTGCAAATTTGTTGTATTTTTTTATATGAATATATATATAGATATTTAACCATACATACCTATATAATGTGTATGCTATAGAATGCTATATGTTGTAGATCTTTAAGCGCTAACAGCAACCACAAAAAAAGGGAAAAAAAACAAACAAAACACTTTTTGTAGTAGTTTTTAAAGAAACGGAAGATAGCGGAGAAAACATTGTATGTATTTGTATTTGTGTCTAAAAAGAATGTTCGTAAATAACACACACACAAAAAAAGAGAAGAAACAATAATAATAAAAAACGAAAGAAAGAAAAACAAAAAACAAACTCTGCCCAAAAGTTCATAATAATAATAATAAATAAATATTTTCTGCAGCTGAAGCGAAGCTTTTACTCAGGTTCGTCCCCTGCTTGGGTCTCGCCTTTCAATGAACCCTCGCCACTGCCCAGCAATCCGCTGAGCTCTGCGAAAAGCGATCCCAAAAACGAGAAAGAAAAGCGAATATCACGCGTCCGCCGTTTGGCACCGTGAAAGACCGACCACGGAGGAGCATGCACACCAGGAGTGGCCGCTTTCCATACAATTTGTTTGGGGGAATCGCAATAGATTGACCCGGATTTCTATCTGATCTAATCGGGGGATTCTTGGGAACGAGCCGGCGGAGTCCACAGCGAAGCTCTTCTGAGTATTTCCCAAGAATGTGATGGCTCATCAAAATGGGCCAGAATGGGAAAAGGAGAAATTGTTTACAGCTGCATTTTAAGCTCGTTTAATCTAAAAATAACCAGATATTTCCAAGCCTAATAATCCTAGCCGAGAACACACACTGCAAATGAAGACCTGGAAGATGAGACACTGGGCAGTGAACGCATCATAAATGTGACTGCGCTTTGGGGACTGCATTTCTAAAAATAGCTTATCTCTTGCAGTAGAATTACCTAAAGCTTTGTGCAAATTCAGCTAGTTTGTTTTCCTTTTATTCTTTACTAATAACGATAAGGAAATAAAAAACTGTAGTGGAAAATGCTGCTGAATTTGGGTTTTGCATTACCTAAGCCGACAGCAAAGAAGGAATAAATATACCTAATAGCTGTCTTGGAAACTATCTGGTAGATATTCGTTGCAGCTAAGTCTAAATACCGTGGCTTAGTACGGACTTAGAGATCATATAGGACTCGCCGAACTGGGATTTCCATATCTTATAGCTTCTATAAAAACTATCTGGCTAAATAAACCATTCTTTCAGCATAATTGCATGCAAGTTTCGTATTTTTTATAAACTTCAATTTAAAACCATTTAATTTCCCATTGTAAAAAAATCGAAATTTGATTTTTTCAGGAGGAACATACATACATACATAAGTAACAATGACACATTTAATACCTTCAGCAAGTTAATAATGATTGATGGGCTTTGGATAAAGGTCAAGACTGTGCACGCGAAAAACCCGATATTTTCTTATCTCTTGCATGCAACAAATGAGCGCGTAAGAAAATTAAATGATTAACTGCCCTACCACAAGGAATTTGTTTTTAGAAATTCGAAGTCCACATTTCCCATTTTAATTAAATGCATATTTATTTGTTTATATAATCTTCATACATTGATTTTCTTAATCAGTTAACTTTATATGTTTTCCATAAAGATAGAGAGAGTTAGTTGAGCAAAATGGTTTAAAAGAAGGTTACAATTCTACACCCATCGATAGGGCGTAACCAATGGTTAAATCTTCATCGAAACGAAAAATATGGCTAAGGATTATGGAGGAGACTGGTCCAGGTTACCTTGTGCGAGTCTTTTGGAGCGATACCATGAAATCATTCTGAAATATATGTAAAAAGAAAGCTGATCAAAAATTTACTCTCTTGACGTGCTCTTATTTTTAATGGGATAGAGCGTCTGGCTCCCATCTCCTTCTAGGTCCCTCCCCACGGTTTCTTTGCAATGTACAAGCAAAGCAGCAACAGCAGCTTATAAGATTCGTTTAGCAATAGATAGTTTTTTGTTATTTTAAGTCTGCAAGAGCACTTATTCTTTCCCGTTAAAATTAAGTAGAATCACAAGAAAAAAAGTATTTCTGCTCCGAAGGAGAACGCAAGTGTAAGATTCCCATAAATAGTATAAGACTAAGATTACAATGGGAACTCACCTGAACCCGCATGAAGCCAATCAAGGAAATCAAGGCCACTCCACATCAGTCCAGAAACACTGGGCCACGATCTTTGATCCTCCGCTAAGATTCTGTTATCGGAAGCAACAAAAGCATTGGACGAGTGTAGACTATGACCTTTCGGAAAAATGATGACATTGAGTTCCACAATGCCGTCGAAATCAACGCATCGAGTTGGATCTAATGACTTTTTTGTGTCCAGCACACGGTTCATGTCCCACGAGATGCTATGTGTCCTTAACCTTGCCCCCGAGTTCGAAGTAAGTATGGGAAAATACGGTTTCCGACTTCTTATATCACTTTTTGTTCGTACTTGGTAGACGCAGTAAGTATGCTTAAATCATATTGCCCACTATTTTGGTCATTTATCAACCATCCAATTTCATTTTCAATCGGAAGAATACAGTTGGCAGGTGCCTCTATTTTGAAGCTGTGCCCGAACTTTTCAGCGATAGCCCCAACGAACCACCAAGGAACATTACCGCTGTAGTGAGTACTTGTCCAGTCCGCATCCACCGAATCCTCCTGGTCGCTGATGTTCATGATCCAACCCACTTTTCTCTGGTTTGCATCGATTGTGATGGCTTGCCTATAACCCCATCCAGGCACGATTACAAAACCAGAGGTTATGTCTTTCCAATTAACCTCGAGAGGCGGACGACAACTACGGTTATGTGGAACACCGTTGTGCTCAAACAGTGTCCATCCCATCTCCAATAAGGCCCAGTTTGTAAGTCCCAGCATCAGAGAAGCGTATCCCAAGGATGTGTCCAAGATGTCCGCTGGTGTTCGCCAGACATGCCACCCTGGTCCATGACGAGCGAACACTCCGCAGGCTCTGAGAACTCTCGAGTCGTTAGTGCTGACAGTAAGTCTGTATCTGGGGATAAACATGGAACCATCCTTATGCAAATCAACAGTGGAGTGTGTGAAATATCCTAGAGGATCGCACCTCCAGAGATTAAGGACGTGTAGTCGAGTCCGTCGCTCTTCTTCCTCCATCCTCGCCAAATCGGGAACAACGTAATCTCCTATTTGAATTTCTTTCTTGTTGTTGAAGGCGGCTGGACCAAATATGTGTTTCCTGTTTTTTGGTGGCTCTGGATTGGGATAGCAACCAAAACCATTAAACCGCGAGGTAGCCAGGATGCTGGCCTTCAACTGCAATTGCCTGAACTCAGCGGCTGAGAACATATAACTCATTTCTTGCAGGGCAAAATGGAGATCACCACAAGACATTGCATTCACGTCTGGGTCGGAAAGACGACCCAGATACGCGTAGGCTTTCTTTGCAAACTCAAAGTTGCCAGCCCGCGAGGCCGTAATGCCTCTGCATACCTGAAACTGCCAGTCAACGGGGAACTCAGCCCTGGTTGCATCGACCACAACTAGGCATATGTATGAGTAGTTACCGGGGATATTAACAGTTGCTGCCTTAGGCATGAATGTCGCCTTCATCGGAAGGCCTGGCGTGGCCTCTTCCAACGCGTTCGTGTACTCAACATCCAGGGTATAGGCGTGGTTCCACCAGGACGTGGTGGTAAAACTGAGAATGTAAGCCATCAGCCAGGAACTACCACTATATCTACGTGTTACTGGGATATAAAGTACGCTTGAGGGCGAAACATCATTTAGGGACTTGTCCTTAAATGTAGTATAATTGATATTCTCATATTCGTCTATTGTCAGCACGTACAGTGCACTTGTGGACGTTTCAGTCCCGATCTGTCTCCGTTCGGAGATTTCAGGAGGCGGACTCCAGGAGCCCGTGCACCCTTCCTCTTTCACGCTCATATTCACAGCGATTTGGTGAACCAAGGACGATGCCTTTGCCAAGTCTGTCGGCGTAGTTAGCATAATTTGCAGCAGGAGAAGCCGCACAATCGCAGCTTCGTCTTTTGAATTCGAAAGGATGTTATTACTATTTATGATTTTGGTCATATACCATTCGGGTTTACTCGTTATATATTCCCATTCTTCTTGGTCATATTGCTGATCCGATTCCAACATGGCCTTCAGTTTAAGTCCGAAAACCGAAAAATCTGGCTGAACCATAAAATTAGGCTGAAAAATCCAATTCATATCTGTAGGTGTAACTGATGTTTCCGGCATAACTTCGGCGATATCCTCCTCCTCCCCAAGCTTCCATTTGAACACGAGAAGGGGGTCTGCCCACTTCTCAGGATTATATTTGGCATACTGATCCTCCAGTAATTGCGACAATGAAGTTTGGGACGGCAGAAGTCGGGGGATCGGGTCCTTAAACATTCTCCTTATGGCTAAAGCGGCCACTGAAGTGGCCGTTGAGGCCATTTTTTTTAGCGATTTAAAATATGGGGATTCCCCGTATAGTACGAAATTAATATTTTCTTTGCAGGCCTGCACAAATATATTTAATTAGTTTCAAGAGACACGTATAACGTCATGTATTATCAACGAACCCCGCCTTAGGTGGATAATAACCACTGGTTATCTTCTTGTCCTGCGTGTCCAATTTTCTATAGGGATTTGTCCAGCTCGGAGATCTATCGTTTGAGGTATGATCCGATGAGGTTTGTTTATCGCCCAAGAGAACAGCGATCACAGACAGGTGTCTTAAGCTTCTCTGGTGCTACGGCTAATTGCAGATGGTTTTTCGAAGACCGATACTTTAAGATTACACCAATTATTTAAAGAGCAAAGATACATGAAAAGTTCACATTTCTGATTGATCAGAGATGCCAGACAGTTGCCCGGCAGAGGTGCAAGACTACCAAAGAAGACTATCGATATAATCGATGGTGCTGTCTCCGGTTGGTTTTTCCCACCACCTATCAGTATATAAATATAAAATAGAAAGAAATATGATTGGATTTCTTTAATTGGAAAACAATTTATGTTTTCTAAAATCATATAAAAAGTATGCCACACAATACGATTTGTTTAAACAAAATACATTTTTTTATAATCCATTCTATTTGGTCGCTAGTATTGATCGATAGTATCAATATAAAGAAAGAAGCGATACGCTAGATCTGGTGGGAAAATAGCTAAATTAGCAACACGGCACGGCCAACCGAACAGCTGACTTGGGAGCTTTTTCTTTGCCTTTGCCTCCGCAAGCTCTGGCCACACTGGTCAACAGATTTTTTTCGAGCAAAGCGGTCGCGTTTTTTTTCCGTCGCGTTTTTAAACGTTTTTAAAATTGTTAACAAAACTCGCGAAAGTTTAAGTGGCTTGGCGGGAACTGTGAGTGTATAAATTACACGACAGCGCCATAGAAAAGGCTCCAATAGCGCCGCGTGTGTGTTTGTTAAAAAGTGTGTGCGGGGGCAGCAAAGAGAAGGAACCTTAAAAACCAAACCAAAACAAACGCAGCGTGTGACTTTGCGAATTGTGGGCTTGCCAGGCGATGCTGCCCGCAAAATCTCGCCCAGCAGCGCGTAAATTGCAAAACACAAAATAAAAAAAAAAGCGCGGCGAACAACAGCAACGGCACCAATAACAACAACAAATGTTTGAGTGTGGCAATTTTCCTCTGCATTATTATTAACACTCCCCCGCTCTCGCTCGCTTCGAAAGAGTGCTTTTGCTGGCACTCTCTCTCAGGTTCCTCGTCTCTCCATCGCTCTGTGTGCGGCTCAGGTAATCAAATGAGTTTAATTTTATTAACCTGACAAATAAGCGAATCGTAATCGTGCGTGTGTGCGTGCGCACAGGCAAATGAATCAAAATTTTAGAACGCAAACAAATTATTAAATAACACGGCGACAGAAAGAGCAAGTGGGATCTCTCTCGCTCTCTCGTGGCGAGCTTTGGGATGCCGTAATCTCAGTTATTCACTCCACGGGGGCTCAGCTCCAGAAGAGGGGCAGATAATGATGCGGGAGGGGGTTGGCCGGTGGTGGGTGGCGTATCGCGTTCGGGGGGGGACTTAATCGATCGGTGGGAGTGATCTCATTGCCTCGGGGCGGGCTTGTGCTAAGCTCTAATCAGAGCCACCAAGTCGCTGTCGTCTTATCAGGCAACAGGGTGGTACAGGTTCAGAGGTTTGGAGGTTCAGCGGTTCAGCAGTTGGGAGATAATCCATGGAGAAGAGCAGCTGCTCAGCCTCGAAGTTCCTTAACCGAGAGCCTGGATTTTAGGTTTTATTTTTTTTATCCCTGGATCTCCCCATCGCATAATTGCCAGTTTGCCAGTTTCTTAAATGTACAGTTAAGCAACTGAAGTGTCAGTTAAGTCTCATAAGCGAGCAGTTAAGCTGTTCCTAACCGGTGGTTAAATAATTATTGGAGCTATAACCATATTTAAACCGGAGATTACCGGCTTTTTATGTACAGATAACGATTGTTTATTCGAAAAATTTTATTTTTGAGAAAAGTCTTTTTAAGCAAACTGATTTGACTTGATTTATCTTTAGGGTATTTTTAAGTTGTAATAAATTAAAATTGTGTACCAGCAGCCATTAAGCTTATTTGCAATTCCATAGGCAATTGGTGTTTTATTTTTCTCGAATGCATCTTAGTTACCAAACATATTTGCTTACCAATCGCAAAATAAAATACATTGTTTGTTTCTCATAAAGCTACTTAAAATAAGTTAAGACACTTTAACTCTCTTTACTTCTGCTGCCATAATTCTTGGCCTGGCTTGCCATATGCTTGTTGTTCCCTCTCATAATTCTGTCATTATCTGGCCGCCTCCTCGACTTCTGTTGCCCAACCCTCCCCCTGGACACCCGGCATCCCCTAGAAGCAAGCCGCAAGCAAGCCAGAAAAAAACAACCCAAACAACACGTTGTAAATTATTTTTGTGGGCCGCACCCAGGCGCCATTAAAAAGGCCAAAGAAAATTTGGGTGTGGGTGCGGGTGCGGGTGTATGCGGTGAATACAAGTGTATAAAAGTGGCAGAAAATATATCGTACATAACTTTAATTACAATAACCAAGCGTCATAGCGACGTAGGGAGACTCTCGGGCCCGTGACCACCTTCTCCTCTCTCGCTTTTGGCCACGCGCAGCTGGCACCTGCGACCCCCCACCCGCCCAATCAATCCTTCGGATCCAACCTTTCACCTGCCCACTCAGCGCTCAACGCTCTATAAATAAATCTCATTAATAAATTAAACGTTTTAGCGCAGGAAATACCTTCTCCCTCTCCAGCAAAGCGCCCAGTATTCGCGTTAATATTTTCCTCGAGAGGCGCTCGTGTGCGCAGACAGACAGACCCGAGATGACCAGACTATAACCGACTCGATCCGATCCGATATGGCAACGTCATCATCGCTTTATAAATAAATCAAATGCGAAATTTTGTCGAAGAAGAGCTCTTGTTTTTATTTCATGTTTTCCCTTGTATTTTGCTTCCTCTTTTTGTGTGCAAATTCTTGCATTTGGCAACCAGAGTCTCTGGCTCCCTTTGCTCTTTGAAATCGTTTTGGAATCACGTAAAATGTTCATTTCTCTTCATTCCCAGTTTGCAATTGTTTTTCTTCGGTTTCCTTTTTGGACCTGCTCTGTTCTGGCTTTCATTATTAAATTGCCACCCCAGAAAGCAAAAAACAAAACACGGAACAAAACACCACCCAACCAAGGCAGCGGACTGATAAATAGACTCGATTATTAGGGAATTATCATGACAGGGTCGGCGGCAGTCTTTTCTTTCGAATTTTTTTGGGGCTTATGTAAATTGTTCAAACAAGTGGAACATGAATTCCAAAATTGCGGACTTTGTGGTTACATTATGATATGGGGCACACAGTGCTGCGACTTCTGGGCTCTTGACTTCTAAAAAGTTCTATATGGTTTCTAAAAACCGCTGACCTTTGTAAACATGCAGACTGGCAGATGAAACACCTGTAATTTTCCACATCAAAGGCAGGAGCAACCAACAGACTCTCTCTAAAAGCCATAAAACTTTTGTTGGTAAATATTTCTGGATGTAAATATTGAAAACAAAAGTTATTTAGGTTTAAAATGCGTTTTCCAGAGGCAGAAACATAAACTCAAACACTAAATCAGGGAGAATCTATTAAGCTAATTAGCGTCCTAAATAACAGATATTTCAGTGAGAAATAACTATATTTGTGAAAAAGGCAAACCTTTTCAGCAAATTTTAACCAGAAACTCAACGTAATTAAGTTTTCCAGTTTAGGAAAAGTAATTTAACCTTTCAACGGCGAAAAAAGGAGAGAGATATGCTGGCGAAACTTTTTACAATATTTAAGAAAATCAAGATTATAAGCTTAGCCAAGTTTGTTATTGCATGGGGAATTCCCTTTATGTTCTGGCCAAGTTTTCGTTTATTAGTTATGATGATGTAGCTGAAAGGAACTCTCTCTCTCTCTGCTCTGTCTCGTGTTTATTGTGGTTTGGCTTGCCGAAAAGTTTCATTTGGTTACATTCGTCGTCCGTCGTATGGGGGAACTCGTGACCTTTTGTAAACAAAAGGGGCAGATAAAACACCTGTAAGTCCCCACTTCAAAGGCGAACAACACCACCCACAACAATGGGAATAGTACGAGTAACAAGAACAACAACCACCCCCGCACAGTGGGCACAAGGGATGGGGCACAGTGGTCGCGGCTAAAATTCCCACCGGATGTTAATGTTTTATTTGGATTTCAAATTTTCTGCTCGCTGTTTTTAATGTACGCTGATTTGTTTGGAAAAAAATAAACAATTTGGAAATTTATTTAGTTGGGGATTCAGGGATCGGATCGGAATGGAATGGATTGGAATGCGCCACGATCCCATGTGAGGCTGCTCTCCCGCATTTAATGGCCGAATAAATATGCAATGAATATGGCTAGTTGCCATAAGTTGGCCAAGTTTATGGCTGCTTATCGATCTTATGGCTATCTGCTCCCGTCTGCGATGTTTGGTGACCCCCCTCAAGACACGGCGTGACCCACGCTGCCATCTGCCGCCCCGATGGACCGCCATTTGCATATCTTTTGTAGTCCACCAGCGCCGAGTGACCTTGAGGACGCCGAGCCGCAATCAATCAAGTGTACAAAAGAAGAGGGGTTGTTGGAGGTGAAGGCAGAGCCGGAGGTTTGGGGTTGGATAAGGGAAGCATCTTGCAAGTTTCGCCTTTGTGGAGACAGCCAGCGCCAACGAATTGTATCTCACGGATCCGGACGTCCCGGGGACGGATACAGAAACATTTGTCTCACCTTGTCAATCACTTTGGCGGGGAAAGTGCTGTTGGGAATGGTGAGACAGTAGAGGGGGGAGACCCACCAACACCACCATCGAAATATGTGGGTCAGGTCTTCAATTTTTCGCGCGTATTGAATGTCATCTTTCCCGCTCGCGGCCCCTCGTCGCTGGCCTATTTTCCGACTGTTTGGCCGATCTCTGATTTCCTATTTTCAATTTTCATTTTCATATTTTTTAATACCCTGTAAAGGCAGATTAAGAAGAGGTATATACATTATATTTAAAGGTGTTCTAAGGTGGTAACCTTTTAATAATTATTATAGTTTTAATTTCTAAATAGTTTTTTTTTAAATAAAATGTGAATGACTTTCCTAGATGAATAAATAAAATGAATTATGGCTTAAAACTAAAGAAAGAACACTAGAAAATGTGCAAGTTGAATAAAAACCAAACAAAACAGTTTATAAATAACCAAAATTCTATAGTTTTGGCAGATAAAGTTAAGTCAAGTTAACTTCGTGATATTACCAACTGAGTAATCAAGCCTTTAAGGTTACCTAACCCATGGTAGCCCCAAAAAATCAATGCTTATTAATGACTAACCCCTAAAATCAAGCTAAACATCACGTTATTCGATGTATGAACACTTGGCCAACAAGGGTATTGGACGAGTCAGCACCTTGTCTATCGCCTGGCCCTTCCTGTTTTCGATTGCCTTTGTTCATCTATTTTTTTTGTGGCACATGCGCGCGTTCCGAGTCCGGACAATTTGACGCTGTACTCACGTACGGCGTATGGCAGCGCATTAAAAATAAATATAAATATATATACGAATTCTTGGCTGCATTGGCAGCGTCGGGCAAGCGCCGGGCCAGCGGCAAACAAGCCGAAATTCAAATTCAAATTGAGGCACACACAGCACAGCACACAAACATGGCCCCGATTGGCAATTTTAATTTGATTTTCTGGCCGTTTTAGATGCTGATTAGGCGATGTCCACGTAGAAGTCGTCGTGCTTCGTAGCCACCTTCCTCCCCCTCGGCATTTCCTAGGGTTCTTCCAAACTATTCAGAAACTATTATCAATTCTTGCCTGCCCGGGGCCCCCTTTTGTTCCCCGGTCTGCTTGTTTATTTGAAAATTACTCCCCGCTTGACTTGCCCCCTAAAGAGCCAAGGAGGCGGCGGAGGTGGAGGCCGCTTTCCTCTTATCAAAACATGAACATTTCGCCGCGAACGACGCTTTTCCCAAAACAAAAACAAAACCTGTCGGCGCAGAGAGAGAGAGAGTGAGAAAGAGAGAGCGAGCTTCTTTCCGCGGAGAGAACTTCTCGGAGAAAAGCGGAGGAAAAGAGTGTGTGTTTGTGTGTGGCATGGCAAAAGCTCTTGTATAACATTTTCCGGGTAGCATTCTTCGGCGAGAAAATGTGGGAAAGGGAGGGATTCCCACGAATTCGCACGCCCAGGGGCGGTGCTGGAAAATGGGAGGGGTTCCTGAGAGAGTGGGATTAATGCCACGGTTAATAGAAGGCAAAAATTTTTACAAAGGTCACAGTTAATCGGTGTAAAGTATAATTATTAGGATTAAAAACATATACATATACAAAATTATTAATTAATATTTTTATATAGGTTATAGACGTTATATAGTATTTAAGATTACAAACTTAGTACTATTTAATTGTTAAAGCTAGTACTAAAGTTATTCTTAATATAAAATGCGGCTCCTAAACAATATAAAACATTTAAATAAGGGTTTATGTACATTAACTTTACTTTGCATATTTTTTAAATAATTTATTTCATTGTAATTTGCATTGTATTTTTTAAAATAATATAAGAATAAAATGTATATGTTTAAACACATTGTTTAAATACATTACTTATTGAAAAATATTAAAAGTAAATATAGTTTGCCTAAACCCCTTGAATAAAAAGTCTTAATATTTAAAAGCTTCTAGTTCCCAGTAATGATATTCGATCGTTTTAAAAGAAATCCTTCTGCCCGTTCTCGGATGAATGACCTTTCCGCGAATTCCTTCTAGAGATTAATCTCTTTGGAGGAACAAGAGACGGCTTTCATTAAAATTCACACTAACTTCTTTGAACTAAAGGTCAGTGGGTCATGTCAAACTTTTTCCTTGGACAATATTTCCTGCAAGGGGCCCCCTAATAAATAATCCCCATACGCCGCCCCTGCCTGTTGCGTATAACAGTTTTTTTCGGGACATTTTTGGTTTATTTACAATTTGACATATCGCAAGCAACCAAAAAAATAGAAACAGAAAAAAAAGAAAACACTGTAGAACAGTAGCTCACCTTCGACACACACACACACTCGGCAAATGTGAGAGAGCTCGAGAGAGCGGGCTCTCATTTTTTTGCATTTCGGGCAGCATTGAGATTTCCACTTAGATTTTCCCAACAGACATTCGTCGCCCGCCGGAGCGTTCGGTCGTGTCAGCAGCAGTCTGCCCCCAGAAAACGCGCTGCCTCTGGAGGAGCTCAACCCTCTCCGGGTCCACAGAATCCGCATCCGTATTCGCATCCGCATCCGTCTCTGCAGCCGTGTGTGTCAGTTTGCTGGGCCAGACCAGGTTAAAATCTAAAAACTAAAACCAAGACCATACATCCCGAGTCCAAGTTCATTGTGGTGAGGTGTGCCTCAAGTGCCAGTTCGAGTTCGAGTCCCCGAGTTCGTCCTCCTTTGCCGGCGGGTGCAAAATCTGTAATTGAAATTTCGCCGCTTACGAAATTCAAATTGCCAGCGACTCGAAAAAGTTGTCATCTGAAAGTCAAAAACTTTGCTGCGCGCACACAGGTAACACAGGTAACCAACAAAACCTTTTATTCGTTTAGGGAACCCATCAGGAAGTCGTCGGCTGTGGCAGGGGGCATTCGATTCTCGATTTCAGCACCCACCACACACACGAACACACACAACACACTTGAAATTAAATCAAAATACAATCCCATTCAATTTATTTGTTCAACATCTTCTCGATTTTTTTTCACAGCATTTTTCCTCGGCCGCTAATTGAAAATTGTGCCGAAAAATGTTGTGTTTGCCCCTTCTCCCCGGAACGACCCCCAAAAAAATGCTAAAAATGCCCCTTTGTGTGTTGCTTGTTTATAAGCAAAAGTCGGCGATTTCTCGATTTCTATTTGAGTTTCCCCCGAAACCAAAACCGAACCCAAACCGAAACCGAACTGATCTGAATTATTTGTTGCGTTCCCATTCTCGTTCCTTTTCAAGTTCAAATACATTTCGATTTGGTTTTCGCTTTGGAAAACTAGAAAGATTTTTGTCGATAGTTGAAGCTAGCTCTGGTGATCTCTAATGTGGCGGGAACGTGGGGCGCTTTGTCAATGCCTTTTGCTTTTATTTTTTCAATAGTCGCCGTCGCCGGTTGTACTTGAACTCGTAGCGAGCGCGTGGCGTGGCGCGTATCTGGAAATCTTTGAGATACTCGTACTGTAGCTGCCAGTGGAAATCGGAGACCCGCGGAGATAACGCTTCACTGGGTCGCGCGTGAATCACGCGAATCGGTCTCGAAATCGGGTGAACTCTCCCAGCAGATAAATGGCAGGAATTCCCTGAGATCCTGAGAATCGGATTTTCGATAGGGTAGGGAATATATTAGCTGAGAATTGAATGGAAACGAGAGAAAGCTCTTTTGTTAATTTTGTGTCAAATAAATCTACCTAACTAGAAGTAATTAAAATGCCTTAAAGGACATAGAACATAATAATATTTAACATTTTAATTTTTTATTGTATTACTCGAAGTTTCAAGCGAATCTTGCACAGATCCAATTATTTTCAAAATTCCATATGGAGTAGTTAAATATTTAGTGAGGAAGGTTTATTTTAACAAATAATATGCAACTGCATATTTTATTATTATGAATGAGGTTTAAAGCGAAAACACTTGACTTCCCGATAAGGAAATTAACTCAAAAACAATGGAAAAATGTACTCTGAAACTAAACTTTTACGATCTGTGACACTGGCGTATTTTCATCTTGACTTGGGTCCAAAATATCTAGAGATTTCCATGACACATACTCTGCTGTATGAATCATAGTTTACATTGTTTTAAAAGCAAAGTTATTAGGGTAAATATGTGAAGATTAATTTAAAGATCAATTTATAAAGCTTAGTACAGTTTAAAATAAGTAACAATGAAATATTAAATAGATTTATTATAAAAATGCTATGACATTTTAACAGGATTTATTGCAAGGATTTCAATGATGACTTGTGATGGTCATGTTTTAATTATGATTTGTTTACCGACTTACCGTTTGTGTGAATGATATATATTATAAACTCGAATTTCCGGCTTGTTATGGTCCAGTTAGCATCCAAATTAGATTCTCTGGCAGCTCTTAACAGCTCAATAAATCGACTTTATTATTTTGTAAAAGCATACATCATTATTCTTCAGCCATTATTGTGTTCCTGCAATTGCATTCTCTCAAGAACTACATCTTTTAATTAAGTTACAAACGGAATAACTCCAATTTAGTGAAAATTAAGTGGCAGGACGAGTTAAGAATGAGTACAGTTATCAATTAAAAATGAATCCTAGGAGAAAACCAATTCAATGGCAATTAGTGCAGTTCGTAATCAGGTTATATGGCCAATCTGAGCCATACACTCGAAGCGGCGGAACTGCAAAAAGCTAATGAGCAGCATCGCAGCAGCTATCACATCAGCTCGTTCTTCCAATTAGCGAAACGCTCTAAGCTCTGCCCGTCCAGCTTTTCCTTTCCCCCGTTTTGTGATTCTCTCCTTCCCTGTTTCCTCCTGCAGCATCCGCGACTGATTAGGTCCTGTTTCAGTTGCCACTCGAGGCATTTATCAAGTTGGGACATCAGCTGCACCACTGATATGCAATTATCCCACTTGACTGCTGGCTGCATCCCCGCCGCCTGTCATCTGTCCACTTTCCCATTCTCTAGCGCCCGTCAGCCCCTCGAGTGGCATTCAAAGGCCGCTGCTAGTTTCAATCGCTCAAACACAATTAAGGCATTAAAGGACACGAGCCAGAGAGGACAATTAGCGTGCGTGGGTGGGTTGGTGGGTGTGTGTTTGTCCGTCCTGGGCTCATTATGCTGACATCGCCATCCTGCTCCACTCACAGTGTCTCTCTCTCTCTCTCTCTCTCTTGCTTTTCTCGCTTTCCACGCTTTTCCCTCTCCACTTCACCCGTTTTACCACTTGAGGCTGCTCATTAATTATTTAGCAGCCGCCAACGCGCGACTACAAAACTGAATAAAAGTCGCGCATACGCAGCGTAGGCCACGCTGAAAATTAAACAACTATCATGGACAAAGAACACTGACAGAAATTGCCTGACGGTAGAGATATGTACCTTCAGGGGGTCTTGTTTGATGATAGAAAGAAGAAGGAAGAAATTGTCTCAGAAGAAGTTGCTACAAGTTAAGTATACGCAGTGTGGGATTTAATAGAACTTGAAATATTTCATTTACTGCATTTCGGACAAATGTATAAATGCTAAAATAATCCATAATTATGCAGATTTCTAGAACTATAACTAATTAAAGGTAAAATAACTCAATTAATACAATAATAAAACCAAAATAAGTAGCTACAAGTTGCTCATACGCAGTGTGGGACTAATTAGAACTTAAACTACGAGTATTTAGAATTGTGCATTTTGGAAAGATGTATAAATGTTAAAATGATAATTATTATTAATTGAGTTTGAAAGAATTACAATTAATAAAGTGCTTAACTGTAAGATAACCTAATTAATACAATAATAAAACCAGAAACATCTTCTCTAGAACTTCAATATCGGAAGATATCAGTTTTTGTTATATTTAATGATTTCGTGGTAGCTTTACATGCTTTACAAATGTTAATTAAGATAAATTCGGTTAGAATGATAAGAATTAATTAACGTACAACGTTCCTGGCGACTTTCTCGCGGTGTGTGCTTCCCGTTTGGTTGCTCTGGTTATACACCAACGCACAACGATCTATCATTATAATGAAGCGTCAAATCTAATACGTCCGACTATCCGACCAGCCATGTCACCATGGTGCGGGCCGAGTGCGGTTGGATGTATACACTCTATAGGGTCTAGAGGATGGGAATGGGGATGGGAGGGAGTTGCTACTCCTGCTCCCATTGCTGCTGCTGCGCCGCTGCTGCTGCTGATATTGTGTTGTTGCCGCCTCCTGATAACGTTGACAAACTAGATAAAAGCGCGATAAAAATGAGAAAAGGCAGAGAGAGGAGCGAAGGAAAAAAAAATGTGCGCAGAGACAAAAACAGAAATGTTATAAATAAAACAAAAGATGAAGCAGAACACTCTGCTTTGGCTGGAATTGTGTATGAATATTGTATGGGCCGGACGGAGAGCGAGAGCCTGTAGCATGTAAGCCGCGATAAAAAGGGCGACGAGGCTAAGGAGAGGATTCTATGAATATGAATGAGATGAGAATGCCTGCAGATTGTTTGTTGACGTTGTTGTTAATGAGCGATAAACTTAACCAAATTGCCATTTACAGCGTTTATGCGAGCGGAAAAATCGCGATATGCTGATTTAATGGATTCCACTTTTTGTGCCCTTGAAAAGCAGCCGAAAGGGTGTTGGATTCTTTTGGGGATTTGGCTGATCTAGGGATTAACTGTTGCAGGAAATGGTATCAGTTATGTTTTATCTGTGATTATTATTAATTAAAAGATTATTCACAAAGGAAACCCAGGCAGTCCCTTTACATGGTCAAGTATATGGATGATGTTGTACGGACATACCGACGTGTACCTACCTCCTTGTATAAACAAAAGCCACGCACATTTATGTTCTCCTTGTGGTGTTTGTGTATATCTGCGTTTGTTTGCGGTGACACTGAAACGCGGTTTTAATTAATAATTATCATTTTCTGCCAGAAATTCATTTTGTTTGCGGTGGCTTTATGTAAATCCACCCTGACACCCCGTCAACTCACTGCTCACTGCTCGATTATGCACGACCAGAGAACCAGCGTGGAAAGCTGTCGAAATTTGACAGATCAACCTTGCCACATCAAGCGATAGAGATAGAGATACAAATACAGATACAGATACAGATACAGATACCGATACAGATACCGATTGGAGGGGGCATAGGGCCTGGGGAATTGAAGTGGCGAGCAAACAAATTAACAGCCGAATGCACATAACTTAAGCGATTAATGCCGTGCATTTGTTTATTTGTTTATTTTGGTTATCCGACGTGCAGTTAGTCGAGCAATTAGCTGTAATCGGAATCCGCGCCAGTGGCAGACGATTTATGGCCCCCATGGTATGGTAATGAGTCTACAAAAGCCAGACCGATACGTAAAGTGCTCCCATAATGATAATGCTACTAGCCGACTAACTGATAGAAAAATAAATATATAAATAATATATTTACCTATATTCCTCTAAAGGAAATTTCTTAAACTCTTTGTTAAACACAAAATATTGTGCAACTCGCAAGTTGCTGATTTTTTTGTGCAAATAAACTCTAGTGGGGGCTCCCTCTGTATGCCCCAAAAGTATGCTTCGTTCGCCGCTTGGCTCCCTTGCGGAAAAGCGTCCACCGCAGGTTCATTTTACCCTTCAGCGGAGGCCAATCAAACATTGAACTCATCGCCTCATCGCCGGCGTTATAAATAGAAAATTTAGAGACAAACAACTGCCACGAGCAATCGGAAAAGGGTGGAAAAAGAAAAGAGGATTACGACGGGCGGAGGTGCTGATGAAGAGCTGGCGAGGATGAGGGCAACCTCGCCTCGCGTGCCATTGAAAACAATTGTTTTGTCAATATTTTCACAATTTGCCTATCGGCGGGGCATTATCAATCGTTGGTAAGTCGGGCTTCGGTTTGGGTTTGGGTCACTAAACTTCAAATGCAAAAAAGAGAAAAAAAAGAATTGAACGAATGACGAAATTTTCGAATTATAAATTGCTGCCGCTCGATGGTTGCCTTTTCCTCGCTTTTCTCACTTAAGTCCAACCCCCTAAAAAAAGCGTCAAAAACAAAGTGTAACAAAAGTTTTCCAATTGGAGGCGCGCCCATGCCCTTTTCAAGGGGATCGGGGATCGGGGCGGAGGATGAAGGATCCCGGGAAAAACTCAACTTGACGTTGATGAAGGTTCCCCGTGAAAACGTGGAGCAAGAAACAACCAGAAACAACTTGGAACTTGAATTTACGGCCGAGAGCTGTTGTTTTGGGGTGTCATTGAACTTAATTTTGTTTTTCTTTTTGCTTAACCACACCCCCTCGACGCCCCTCGATGTCCCCTCCGACGCTTTATATTTTTATTTATTTGTGTACTTTATGCTACCGATATGAGCGAGTGTAGAGAGCCCAAGGGCCGGCAAGTTGTTGACTTGCACCCGCCGTCGTCCATCGCCCCCTCGGTTCCACTTTTCCAGCTCCCCCAAAATGATGAATTTTTATGCGCAGCAAGGAGGAAAGGAAGGAAAACAGGAAAACATGGTAGCAAAAGAAAGGAAAGATCCGCCAAGAAATTCTGCATTGATTGCCAAGCAATTACGCTGGCAAATCGAAGCCGCAACACAACACAAATCATTTATTTCCCATTCACGGAGTTTTTCCATTCAAAACTAGGGCCAAATTAAATTTGAATATTAAAAAAGGAAACAGCAAGGGGAAGAGGAAGGGGAAAATAAATTGAAGAGTGTAAAGTATAAGTAGCAAAGGTAACTCATCTCCAAAGAAGTGACCTAAGGGGCCAGCATCCTCGGTTAATATTTGATGTTCAGCTTTTTGGGTAACTCTGTTGGTTTATGTAAGTATTTGTTGTTTTCGGGTTCTCAAAGGTTACCAGGGAGCCTAGCGGAGCGTGTATAATTTCTTTAAGTAATTTACCTAGGACAATGGGAATGAATCATTACCTTAAGAAAGAATTTTTCGTATAAAATGTGATTTTAAAACTCCTTATAAGTAGTTCAAGTGGATAAAAATACCTAAAAAGCCAAAGGAAACTCTACAGAGTACCTTTGGAAATTAAGGATGCCTTCATATTATTTTAAAAGTCCCTATAGCTTATATTGATTAAATAAATACCCAACCATTTCTATTACAGCTACGAAACGAATAAGTCCTAGTTGATTGATTTCGATTTCGGAGATAAAGTCAGTGGCGGAAATTATTCTTCCCGGCTGAGATAATTGTAATAAATTGAACATTTTCGTTCTTAAATGAAGTACATTTTGCACTTTCGTTGAGCATAAAAGTTCTCAAAACTGTTGTACAAATTTTAATATTAGTATTTGTGTTCTTAAAAATTTCACTTAAACTGAGTACAAAACCACCATTAAGTAAGAACAAATGGTCGCGGTCGTTATTTGAGTACGTATTTTCTTATTTTAAATCCATTTTTCCTTAAAAATTCTCTCTATGTAGGCTTTCAAGAATCAACCTTTCATAAAACTCTTAAATATAATCGGCCAATCGGCGTACATTTTCAAAGGCTAAATACGGAAGATCAAAGTCCGATGGTGGGTCAGATCTTTCTTATGTCTTATGATCCATTGATGAATTTGACTTAACTTTTGTTTTAAATTATAATACGTGTATCCTGCAAGAAGAAGAAAATAATATCTTAAGATCAGAAAGAACTGAGAAAGCCTTCATATTTACCAGACTTTAAATGAATTCTGATATGAACATGTTCATGCTGTTAGTTTTTATTTCTCTGGCATCCTTAAGGTTAAGGACATGACACACTGAGTGTGCGTGGTGGTAACGGTGGCTGAGGCTTTTAAATTTTTAATAGCTTCCAAATGGGGAGGAAAACCATTTTGGCATACAAGCAAATATAATTTGCGCTGCCTAAAAGCACTAACAATCAAACACTCGACAGCAGGAGCGGCAACGCTACAACGCAGCATCAGCAACATCGGCAAAAACAATGGAAACAACGACAATGACAAGCTAAAGCAATTAGTTTAATGTGATTCCCTCCTTGGCCGGCCTTCGTTTCGACTTGGCCCAAAGAGCGAGATGAAGCCTGACAAAGTTTTATGTACCACAAATGAAATTATAGTCGGCTCACACACACATACACATAGCGCCACAGGCTGTCGCTGCAATTTACGCGCTGGGAAAATCAGAGACAGAGAGAGAGAGAGAGAGAGAGGAAAACTGTCGCTCCTAAAAGCAGGCAACACGCTCGACACGGCCTCCTTTGCCTCAGAACTGTTCTTATCTTTCACCTGTGCCTTCACTTTTAAGCATTTTAACTTTCCCCCTGGTCCCCGCTCAGCATTTTCCTCGCTTCAGCCTCAGCTGTTTTCCCGCATTCTTGCCCCTGCTTTTCCTCGCTCCTCTTTGTTGGCGAGGCTGTCATGCACATTAACCAAATAGCTGGCGCCTTGATTTGATTATCTTGTTGGTGTGTGTGTGTGTGGAGAGCGTGGTGTGCGAGTGTGCTGGGGTAGATTGCCGTTTGACAAGCAACATCCGCACTTTTACCGGAAACGGAAGGAGGCTAGCGAAGGCAGGAGGAGCAGGAGCTGGCATCGCCGTCACTGGGGGCATCTCAATTCATTCGGAAAACTTGTCCCTGAACTAAGTGGACACTTAGGTGCAGGTACTTAAAAGCCAGACCTACTCCCAGGAGGCACAGAGCAACCCAGACAGAGGGGGAGATATATGGAGTATTTGGAGGACGACCACCGATTTACTTTGTACTTTTTAAATTAGTTTCAAAAAGTCACGGGTCATTTAAGCACATAAAACAGGACATTTTGAAAAATGAGCTACATGGCTTTTGGTTCATTAATTTCCATTTTCCTGTAATAGTTTGATCTCTGGGAAGATATTTTAAACAGAATTCTCAAAAATTTGTTTCAGTTAAAATATCATTAAATACGCTATAATATTTAATAAAAGGTTAGGCCTTGATTTCTTGACCAAATTTTTTAAGAAACTTAAATTTTCCCATTAATATTTAATATAAACTACTAACTAGACCCATCAAATTCCCTGCAAATCAACTGAAAGTCCGCCATAAACAAGCCAATAACAAGTGCTTGGCGGTGCGCTACATATATCAACATTTAACCTTTGGATGTGAACTGGCAAAGGAAAACATATTTTGACTGGTGCTTTGATTTATGCCGCTTTCCCAGCAGATGGAGCTGTGGAAAATTGAGGGAGGACTAGGAGTGAAAACAGGAGCAGAGCAGGGGTAGGAGCAGCAGCCGGAGCAGGAACTGGAGCTGAAGCAAAGCGTTTTGTTCTGTTTGTGTCGCATGCATGATTCATGGGCTCTCGCTCTCGCTCTCTCTATCTCTGTTTTTTAGAAAGAGGAAAAGTCACTTGAAATCTGTGTGTTGCCGCTGTGAT
Source organism: Drosophila rufa (assembly GCA_018153105.1). Lineage (NCBI taxonomy): Eukaryota > Metazoa > Arthropoda > Insecta > Diptera > Drosophilidae > Drosophila > Drosophila rufa. The sequence goes on from JAECXS010000096.1 coordinate 10,194,966, forward strand.
TTCCGTTGCGTATCCTCGCCACCGGGCCCCAACACTACCCCATCCACAACCGCCACAGCAGCCACCCACCTTTTCCACCCACTCGGGGGTACATCTGCAAATTGCCTGCAATAAATTTTTTGCCCGTTTGCCATAAAACACTTAAAACGATTTGCAGGAAAAAAAAGGGAAAGAGAAAGAAACGAGAACAGAAAGGAAAGCAAAGGAAAAGCTATGTAGCGAAAGCAGGCATGGAAATGAGGAAAACCGGGCAGGCATCTCCCGCATTTTTCATTCCACTTACGATAAGAATTTTCGATATCGAATCGAATCGAATGGAAATCCATTTGCCACACACAAGCACACGCACTCGCAGAAAAGTACTCGGAACACAAACAGAATGAAAATGCTTAATTACTTCCCCTTTAGCTGACTGCAAATTTATGATGTACAAACTCAATTTCAAACAGAAAATGGCAGGGAAAACGGCAAAATAAATTCACAAATTCAATTCTATTTGCTAGAGCAACAAAATACAAACAAATGACTTCCTTTATACGCGAAAAACTTTCGGCACACATGTGTGAGTACAAGAGAGGGCACTGAAAAAAAAAATATATACTTGTTTTGATTAATTTGGGTAATAAAATATATTTCGTCTTTTAAGATTTATTTATAAATTTTAGGTATTAAAGATTTATTTATAATTGTTAAGTATTAAATTCTCCGTTGAAAAAATCACACTCTTTTTAGTTTAGAAAATTCTACCTACAGAATTTACAGAACAAACGGTGCTGTTATCCGCACAATAAAGCTGTTGCCCTAAAAGAATGTGCTGTTATCCGAACAATAGGACTGATACCCCTTTTACTCTTATATATAAGCTGTTATCTGCAAAAAAGGTCAAAAGTGCTGTTACCCTCACAAAACATGCTTTTATCCGCACAAGAAGTCGGTTACCCTCCGAAAATGTTGATAATTATTTGTTTAAATTTTTTTTTTTTACCTAGTTAGTTATTCCCTCTTTTCTCCAGTGTACATGTGTGTATTTTTGGGTGGTTTGGTGGCTCTGCGGCTGCCTGTGCGGACTGTGGCTAAAAGTTTTGCTTACGTTTTCATTGGGTGCGCTTCTGTTTCTATTTCTATTTCAGTTACTGTTCCTGATTCAGATTGCGCTTCAGTTTTAGTTTCGGCTTGCCTGGCGGCGGGCGGACCTGGCTGAAATTGGTTATGACAAGGCCAGAAGAAATTACGAAAGTATTAGAGCCGCAGTCACGTGTGTGCGCGTCTCCAGCCGCAACTTCCACTCTCCGGATAAGCTGTCATCTTAGTTGCCCTAAGTGGATTATGCTGAAATTAGGAGCATAAGAAGCGGCAGCTCGTTTCAGTAAAGCAGTACTCTGTCAAGTGGATTTTCCTGCATACCTTTAAAGCGATGAATCTGCCAAGTTCTTTTGGAAATATTCATGTTTCTCTCCTCTATGCCGGAAGTCTATTTAAAGCCCTCGATGATGTCTGGGGTCAAGAGTTGCCTGCTGCCGGGTGCTAGCTAATTGAAAACCGAAAATGTTTTTGCGCCAAATTAGCGAACCGAAAAACGGTTTCCCTGCATTAATGAAGTGCAGTCGAACACAAAAACCCTAAAACCCAGAGCCAGAAACCGAACAAAAACTACTGAGGCAAAAACCGAGAGGCACAATGGCCGCAGCGGCGACAGCAGACCAAAAATAGGCAAACAAAGCCGGCGAGCCAGCCCTGAATGAGAAGCTCCCGATGAATGGACTGGCTGGCTGAATGGAAGCCTGTCACGGGATATCTGACCCGGACCCGGACCCGGACCCATTGCCAGTGCCTGACCTTTCGGTCGGAAACAAAGGCAACAGACGCTTTCGGGGAATCGCTAATCAAGCTGCTCGAATTCGTGTCCCTTGTGAAGCTCCGTATCTGCAGTTGGTCGAGTCCCAATTTGCAGCCGGAGATGGGGATGTGGAGAGGATTAAACCCCTTTCAGGCACTCGCTTTAAATCGAACTACAGCATAAATGTAAAATTACTCTGATGAAACAATAGTTAAAGTATCCAATAAATATATGAAATCCAGTTTAAGTTTAACAGAATAACCCTTTCCACACTGTCGGAAAAACCGATATTTTTCGATCCTCTCGAGAGTCTCTCCAGCCGCGAGAGCTAACCAAATTTTTGCGCTAACAAAGCATTTCGTTAACCCCAACTTTCCGCTCTTATTCCGTGCAATTTCAGGAAGCCGCGAGTTGCAGCGCGAGGCCGGAATTTTAATCAGGCCGCAGAATGCAGGCGGAAGGGCTTGGACGCGAGGCCAAAACAACGGCGCACTAATTGTGGCCGCGACCACGTCCAGGACGAGGACGACCAGCGAGGACCTGGACCAGGACCATGGCGTCATTTGTATGCAGCCGGGGAAATTCTGCGACAGAAACAGCAACACAGGCAGTCACATTTCCAGCAACGGAACAGCCGAGCAGCGGCTAAACGGAAGCCAGAATACAACCACAAAAATAACCAGAGCCAGAGTGCGAACGGGTAACCTCTCCACGAAACGCCGAAGCAGCAGCAGCAACAGAAGCGGAGAGCAACGGTAAACTGAAGTTGATACCACATTCGCAGTCAGGATGATGAGCGCCGGAGGAACCTACATTTCCACCGCCAGCGTGGAGGTGCCGCAGGCTCTGCAGGATGGCGACAAGTTCATCCGCTGGGACGATGTGAGTACTATTTAATGCACAATTTTGAGAGAATATAGCGAGAAATACTTATAAGCCAAGGTACTCCAGTTAATAATTAAATTATAAATTGATTAGCTCAACAATTAAATCTTAAGTATTCCGAGATAAAGGCTTGTATTTATTAGGCCTTGTCTCAAGTGGCTACTTGGTTAGATTCTTAGAACTCTGCTTTCTCCTCTGTCTGTTGATTAATATTTATTTATAACCCAGTCGGACTATGCTGACTTTTGTGTGGAATTCTATGGGTAATAGGGATGACCTTAGGGAGGCATTCCCAATTTAGCATATAGTAAGCAAGAGATTCAGGTACATGAACCGAACGCTGCTCAGTTCCATATAGAATTCTGTACTCTTTTTCTCAGGTTAACTTACTTTGTAGTTCAAGCACTTCCAACAAGTGGCTACTTAATTAGGTTCTAAGAACTCTGGTTTCTCCTTTGCCTTTTGACCTTTTGGAATTCTATGTGTAACAGGGATGTCCTTAGGCATGCATTTCCTATTCAGCATGTGGTAAGCGAGAGATTCAGGTACGTGAATCGTACGCTGCTCAGTTCCATATATAATTCTGGACTTTTTTCTGAGGTAAAGCTACTTCACTTCCAGTGACGCGTTACCTGAACTAACGAACAAATAATCACAGAACTCACAGCCATAAATCATTGGGAAATGACTGTGAAATCCTCGTTACCTTTGGCTAGATTGTGCATACTTTTGTATAAAATATGGCCTTGCTGATTAGACTTTTGCATGATACCATAGATGTTGTCATCGACTTCCACCACATTTTGGAATTGAAAGAAGTAAGTTGGGGTCTAAGGGTCTAAGGGTCTCAGACTATTCAAACTATCTTAAAACACTTTTTTTGAGTACAGAATGTTCGTTTATTTAGTGTGTATATACAAAGTTCGAATGCAACTTAGGCGGAGTTTTCGGCGATCCAGGCTATATAATTATTAACCCCCGTGTACACAGAGGGATATTTGGTGGTGGCGCAGGGCGTGTAACCCCAGGAGACGATGCCAATCAGCTCGGGCTCGCCATCGGCGTCGTATAGCACCAGCGGGCCGCCACTGTCTCCGTTGCAGGCTCCGTCGGCGGCGTTGGGGGTGTAGGAGCACACATTGGTCGGGTCCAGGTTGCTGCTGGCTGGAAGCTCGGGTTTGCACGCATTGTAGTCGATGATGTCCTGCTCCAGCTTCTGCAGATACTCGGGCAGCGCTCCAGAGTTGTCGCGTCCCCAGCCGAAAAGAACTCCGCCGCTGGTGCCTTGGAAGGTCTTGGAGGGAAGTCGGATAACACCCACCGGATTGCTGCCGTCGCGGGCCTTTGCCGTGAGGTCGAAGGGCACGTCCAGCTTGATCAGACCGATGTCATAGGGTCCCACGCCGCCGCCGTACTTCTCGTGGACGACGGTCTGGGCCTTGGTGTACGCCCTCGTCTGAACGTCCTCCTTGTTGGAGCGGCCATGGGCTCCGACGACAGCATTACCATTCCCGGTCACACAATGGGCCGCCGTTAGAACCACGTTATCCTTGATTAAGGATCCAGCACAAAAGTGCGAACTGGTCTGCAAGGACACGATGTAGGGCGCCTCGCCGGGGGCGGCCTCCTTGCCGTTGATGATGCGTCCCTCGGGGAATCCCGGCTTGCCGATCAGGCTGGCGGAGGCCGAGCTGGCCAGAGCCAGGGCGAGTAGGATCACGAATTGTCTCATGTTGCGTTCTCTGTCGAGTTTGCTCTACTTTGCCGCAGTCCGCCGGGCTTTATATAGGTCTCCCTGCAATCGCTAATCGCCAATCGTCCATCGGCCATCGCCAATCTTGGCCCGAAGCACTCCAAGCATCGGTGTTATCGCTATCACGTCGCTGATCGATAGATTTACGATCCTGACCGGCACATATTTAGCTTTGTCCTGTAGTGGCGCCTTTGACTGATTAATTCCTATTATCGTCCAGCGCCTGCATCCACTTGAGGCTCTTCTGGTCAGGCGTCCCCCGGAGCCCATCTGTCTGGCTCGTGGCCTCGATCCCAGGAGGGCATCTGCCCTAGTTTTGCCTGAGAGTCTTACGCGTTTATCTCTAGTCGGTACTCTCAGGGAACTCGAATTTATATCGCTGATTGCGGTCAATGTTGGCCATAAAACAGTAGTAAATCCTCTAATAGATAGATAATTTGCCATTAAAAACTATTCGCTATTAGATTAGATAGGCGGGGTGTTAATGAATGGTTGAAACAGGTTTTATTTTTAGATTTATATCCCAAAAGGGGTGTTCCCAGAGGTAAAACAGAGAGAACACAGAGCAACACAGATAAAAACATCAAAGTCCTAATGGAAATCTTATCAATGTTTTTTTGTCGAATGACCATTTCTTTGTGTTATTTCTGCCAAATTTCCAGCTTTAAATGATTGTGAAATTGAAATATATACGAAATATATACTTAATACCTAAAGAAATTAATAATAACTATTTTTGACAACAAAAAATCCTTTAAACCTATTTCTTTGCTCGAACTCAAATATCTCGTAACAGTTTGAGTTCTTGTATCACACGAAAAAATTAATTTAAACTCTTTTGTTTTTATTTTTAATGAATGCAGAATGAGTTTTCCATTTGTTTTACTTTAATTTTAACTACACAAATTAACGAAAAGTTTATATATTTAATATAAGCAACTATTAATTCATGTAAGTGTCATTCCTGTATTTAAACATTATGGCCAAACAATATTTATAGCAACATTTGGACAGTATAAGAGTAGAGGTTGGTGGAGCTTTCCAATCAGCTTTCCTTATCGCGCCGATAAGGAGGCTTTCACTCGATCGCTTTGATTGGCCGGGTGCATGACTTTCCAGACCCGCGGCTCTATCAATGGCACACGCCTCCAAAAGTCTGGGCTTTTCCAGAGCTTATTATAGCAAAGCTGTAAATCAGGAGACAATCTGCGGACTGGACGGGCCCTAATCCAGTGGCGATTAGCCATCGATTCGGGGGTAATCAGACACCATAAATTGTAGAGCCAACCTTGAAGGAATAGACTGGACTTTCGTTGTTTGCAATTATTTCATCAGCAATCGGAAGGTATTAAAATTTACCTTGTCATGGGATCACAAGGCTTGGCTTAGCTTTGGGAAAATAATAAAAATAATGGGTGACTTTTAAGCCATTTAAATTAAATGATTTAATACTTAATTTAATCTAATAGGAAAGTTGTATTGTTTTATTGTGGCTTTAATACAAACCACATAATTATCTTACTAACTGTATACAAAGTGTTTAATCATTTAGCGTAGATTTCCTAATCTATTCCATATCATTAATAAGATTTGGCCAAGAAAATCCATTGTCATTCCGTCTAGGTTTCAATGACGCTATCGTTAGAGCTAAATAAGTGATTTGGGGTTATTTACAATCAAAGCAGATCATAAATTATTTAATAACCAAAGAAAAAAAGGTATTTAATCAATTTAAGGTGAGAGAAAGATGGGGGATTCTATCAACTATAAAAGGTTATTTATTAAAAATGTCTTATTAATTCACAACAGCTTATCCTTTGGCACTTTAAAGTGTACTTCCGGTAATTAAACCTTTAAAAATTAAGGAATCTATAGACCAAGGCAGTTCTTCAGTGCCTCAGCACCTACAATCTCCAAACAATTTTTGTAATATGAATACCCCTTTCTCCTCTACAAATTCCCGAACCCCTATTCCACAAAAAACACTGAACTTTTAGTCGGATGCATTTATTCAACAATCGATCATGGCTCTGATCCAAAGTGATTCCGTTTCCGATCCTTCGCTATATCATATGTCCTACATCAGGCTTCCCTTAGAAGAGCTTGTAGTAGGCGGCCTGGACCTCGGAAATCCAGTCGATGTAGGCGGAGACACGGGTGTAGACGGAGGGCAGCTGGGCCAGACCGCAGGGGATGTAGCCCCAGGAGACGATGCCGATCAGCTCGGAGGCAGCGTCCTCGTACTCAACGACCAGGGGGCCGCCAGAGTCTCCGTTGCAGGCGCTCTTGCTCTGCTGCTGGGAGGCGGAGCAGATATTGGTGTTCTCCAGGGGGGCATCCTCGGGCAGGGCACTCCTGCACTCCTTATAGTTGACAATGTCGGTGGTCACGGTCTGCAGGGTCTTGGCGGCGGTCAATATGTACGACTTGGGCTGTCCCCATCCGTACAGATGGGTCTCTCCCTTGTGGGTCTGCTCGCGGCAGGGCAGGACGGCGGGCGACACCCACTCGTTGAAGATGAAGGGCTCGCTCACGTGCAGGATGGCAATGTCGTAGGGTCCGACGCCGCCGGAGTACTTCTCGTGGATGTGGCCAAAGTCAACGATGCGCTGCTGGGTCACCTCGTCCATCACGGCGCGGGTGTGCAGACCGGCAATGGTGCTTATGCCAATGGGGTTGGAGATGCAATGGGCGGCGGTAAGGATCCATTGCTTGGAGATGATGGTGCCACCGCAGATGTGCGAGTGCTTCTCGGGATTGGTGGCCAGGGAGACGATGTACGGGGCGGAGTGGGGCTCCGCCTCGGTGCCGTTGATCACGAAGCCGGTGGCGAAGCTGGGCACGATCTTGGATAGCTTGTCGGTGAGCTTGGAGCCCTGGGCGACGGCCACAAGGGCGACGATTAGAGTCACGGTGATCAGCTTCATTCTGCAGATTTGGGAATAATGCTACACTTTCCCGATCGCGGCTGACTTTATATAGCCGCCATTATCAGATAGATTTATGGCTATCTGATTAGTTAATTTCGTCTGAATTGATACGGATCGGGTCGGAGGCGATAAGAGTACGCCTTTTGCCCTTGAGTGAGAAAAGCCCTGGGCTTTTCCCCCCTCCTTTCATTTTCCCTCTTCCGTTTTCCGCGTGCGTAGCCCTGGGCTTTTCCCCCCTCTGTTACGTCGGTGTTGTCGTGGTGCCTCAGTCCTTGGAGGACATAGGGCTGAGGAAGTGGCCGCCCGGATAGCAGACACGATTTGTGCAGCTGAGCTCGCCGGATTTGGGGTGGGTTCTTTGGACGCCACTATCCTCTCCAAACGTAATCAGAACAATTATTTACGTGCCTGAAAAATAGAAGAAATCGTTTGTCAGTCTGTCTTTCTGTCCACATTGCCCCGCAAGCATATTTATGCTTGATCGTAAGAACGATCGGGCTATGTTTTGGCCGTTTTCCCTCCCCAATCGCAAACTTCGTGCGCCTTTGGATCGTCGCGGGCCGTGCAATACGATCCCCTTGTTGATTTTCTAGAGCATTAGTGCATTCACTTTCTTGATTTTCTTCCGCGTTAACCAAATGACTCACATCGCCCTAACCGGCGTACGTAACACCTCCTTTCATTTTCCCTCTTCCGTTTTCCGCGTGCGTAATTTGTTAACTGAGGTGTTGACACGGCAAGGTCGCCCCTTGTACGGCCTCAAAGGATGCTAAAAATACTGACCCCTCACGGACTAAGCCAATTAAATGTGGATTTCACGGCGCACACAGGAGGAGTGTGTCCCCAAGCCCCAGGGATCTGGGTCTGGATCCTCCCCCGAAGTGACCGCACGTTTGCGTAAACATTTTCCGAGCAAGGGAACAACAACGGCGGCCACTCGGAGGGAATGGAGCTTGGCCATTATGTGCATGGATGTGCAGTGAGCAGTGCACCCTCTCCCAGCCCCTGTCCTCTCGTCCTGGAGGGTAATTGCATGTTTTATATGCCACGGCACTGGGCCCTGGCATGGGCACGCATTAGTTGAAGTTAACATTTAATTTTGAATTTAACCAGGCTCTCGGTGCAATTTAAAGGCCATTATGTGAGCACTTTATTGCTGGATTCGTGAGGGGAACAAGGACCTCTCATTACATGTGTCCTTGGTCTACGAATATTTCGTTTAAATGAATATTAAATTGATTTTACGTGGAGAGAGTTTAAGAGATTCCAGAAAGTTCTGTAATAAATATTCTTTGGTGACAGATTATTGCTTTTATGTCTTACAAATTGATTTATAAATATTTAAAGCATTTACTAAATCTCTCAGCTAAATACGAGGTATTACCGATTTCATAACAGTCACAAGGTATTACTTAGCGGATTTCTCTGACACCCTTCAGTGTGATTTAATATGTCATAAAACTTGAGGAAATAGTTGAGTTGCCGGGTATTAAAGTCAATGAACTGGGACTTCCTAGTAGTAAGGCCTTTAAGTGATGTAATATAAATGTAAAAACTTAGAAAAAATATAAATGAAATAGCCACAAAGATATTCTAAAAGAAATCCAAGTTAGATTTAAATCTCTGTCATTTCCTGAATATAATTAACTTAGGTATCAATATTAATAATTTTTGGCAGGATAAAAAAATATATTTTTAAAGCTTGAATATCCTTTAGAAGCAATACAAATATAGTATTCCTACAGTACTACAACTTAAAATAAAGCTAATTTCCTTAAAAAAAAACTCCTTCAGTACAATATAAATAAACCCTCTTAAAAATTAGTACAACCAGCTTTCTTCTCTTACCAAATCGATTGTCAATGAATTGGGATTTCCCTGTAGTAAGGTGTTTAACCGATGTGAATTAGTTTACAGATTTATATACAAATTCAGGAAAACTATCTAAAAAATAAAATACATATATTTCTATTATTTTGTGAATATATTCAATGTTACTAAGGTTTTGTCAGGATAAAAAAATATATTTAAAGTTTGAATCTAACATAATTATACCCTAAAAACAATCAAGGAAATATTCCTATTAAATTACTAACCTGAATTAAGACATATTTCCTTTAAAAAAACTCCCACTGAACTGTTAGGAAGCCCTCTTCAAAATCAGCATAAAGAGAGTTGTTCTGTTACCAAATCGATCAATCAATCGAACTAGTTCTTTGGCCTATTCTTGCCCACCAGGGACTTTCTCTCTTCCGCCGATAAAGCCAAAGCTTTTGGCCTTTTGCTATAAAAACCCCGTTGCTTTTCGGCCTCCGGTTTACACCTCTAGTATTTCTCAGCCGTATCAGTAAGGTCTTTCGGAGCCGCAATGCTATCGCCACTGATTCTGCTGCCCGTGCTCTTGGCCTTGGCCGGAGCTAATCCCGCCCAGCTACCGCACACCCAGCACCTGAAACTCAAGAGCTTGGAACAACAGGTGCCAGTAGAGATCCAGCCGTTGATCATCGACGGCTACGATGTGCAGGGAGTGGACAATGTGCCCTACCTGGTCTCTGTGTCCATGACCAAGGCCACCTACACCCACCTGTGCGGTGGCTGCATCATTGGCAAGCGATGGATCGTGACGGCGGCCCACTGTGTTGATGATCTGCGGAAGCTAAACAATGGCGACGCCACGGGAACGCCCATCTATGCGGGGATTGTGAATAGGAGCAATGTGACGGCTGCCCAGGTGCGCTACGTGGACTTTGCCACCACGCACCGCTCCTTCACCGGCCAAGCCGGCAGCGACAACATCGCCCTGCTCCATGTTTCAGAGAGCTTCGTGTACTCCGCCCGCGTCCAGGCCATTGCCCTGCCCGACATCGATGATGACTACAGCGGCAAGACGACCGCCATCTATGGTTGGGGTCTCACGGACGCCGACGGCGATGAGTACTCCAAGGAGCTGCAGTACGCCTTTGCCCCGCTCCTGAACAGCACCGCGTGCCAAGAGCTGCTGCCAACGGATGCACCTCTCACCAGGCAGCAGGTCTGCTCGCAGGTGAAGACCTGCTACGGCGACGGAGGCACCCCGCTCATCTACTGGCCTATTACTGGACCCGCGGAGCTGGTGGGTCTTGGCTCCTGGAGCTACATGCCCTGCGGCTTCGCCAGCCGTCCCACCGTCTATACCTATCTCCCGGCCTACGTGGGATGGATTTACCAAACGATTGGCGCCTACTATCAGTTGAACTGAGACCCGAGGAGCTGGAGGAGCCGGAGGAGATCTTTGCGTAATACTCTTGTAGTGCATTAAAGTAAACACCGCGGGTTTCCGTATCTAATCACGGGGCTCGTTAACTGCGAATCGAATAGCGTGTTTTATTGCCCGATAAGTGGACGGCTGATTGCCCGAAATCGAACTACTATTTACGATTGCCGATCAGCCAGCGATGATATACGATAGAGTCAGTGTAAGTGCTGAGTAAGTGCAGCAGGCCAGGCATTCCACGGGCAGGTGATGGCTCAAGGTTGAGGGTGATAGTGGGACTCTTAAGGGAATATAGTGGAGTTTAGAGTTATCCGTAGATAATATAAGAAGGATCTTGAGAGCAGGGCCTACCTTTGAGCTTTATTTCTTGTGGATTATTATAGATACTTCTTGGTTTTAGATACTCAATTCAAGATAAGTTTATTCTTAAAACTTCCCTTAATCACATCTAGATGTTTATTATTTTCATTATTTTATTTCTTACTGATTGTCCGTGATTTAATAAGAATTTCTACCGCCTGCCAAGAGCTATCAAAGTCCATGTGAGCACACTTATGGATTGTGATTCCAGGTAACACAATTTGGGCATCATGATAGCTTTAGCTAAGTGGGCAGATAAAGGCCTCGACTAAGTGGAAAGTTTGTTAACACTTTAAGTTGCCATTCAAGTTTAATTGGTTTAAACAAATCGCAGTTTATAAGGAATTAAAAAAGAGTAATTTAATAAAAAATATAATATATTGATAAGCCCCAACAGTTAAGGAAGTGCAACAGGATGAAATAAATGAGAGATGAGCCAAAAGCCTGAGTCTGAGCCTGACATATGGGAAAATGTTTCCAGCTGGTTCTGCTCTTCCCCCTTTTCCATTTTCCCCCATCAATCTTCATCTCTGAACTTTGAGGCAGCCTCCCATGGCGAATTCTGGCGACAGAGCCTGACGAGAAGTTGACTCTAGTTCATCTCAGGCTCATCCTCCTCAAGCTGGCCGGGGGAAACGTCAACAGCAGAGGCTGGGCCAAGTTTTCGAGAGCCGGCAAAAGTTGTGCCAGGTAACTGGCAAGGAGGAAGGGGGACTAGCTACATATTTTATGATATAATTTGCATGTAGTTTCAGCCAACAGCTGTTTAAACTCATTTCGATAGTTTGCTCTAAGCCAACGCACACACAATCCCTAGCCGGGGGGAAACGAGCTGAGCTGAGTGGTCCCCAGCACCATTTGCATATCTGTAGCGGAGTCCCTGCTCCATCCCTAGAGCTCCGTAATGCACTGGAGCACTCTCCTCCTCCGCTCCCTCGCTGAATGCCAGGAGCAGCCCTTTCAGAACTCGGTCTCTAAGCATGATTGACAGGCGAATGGCGGATGGTGAATGGCGTGTGACAATCGTCACCAACAGATGTTCACCATGGCTCTAAGTGGGAAGCCACACTGAAGGGTTTTCTTAGTAAAAGTATTAAGATAATAATAAAATATAAAAGAAGCTATAATTTCTATATGATCATAATTTATGATTATATTTAATTATGAAGCACATTTTAAATTACCTTTAATATTTAAATTCATATACAAACTTTGTTAGTAACTTCAGAAATACTTAATAAATGTTTGGAGTACATTCAACCTTAAGTCTGAGGTCGCTATATATACAACTGATTCACCTGCGATATATTTCCCCCTTCAGACTTCAAGATAACAATCGACAATTGTTTAATTTTAGCTTTGAGCACGCGTTTGTTGAATTTTAAAGGTTCATTGCTATTATCGGGCATGCTTTAGCTTCATTTATGAGGGTTTAGCTTTTCTCTCAGTGCCTTGTATGAGTGGCACATCTGCTCCTGTAGCTGTATCTGTAAATGTATCTGTAACTGTATGCGGCTGGAGGTTATCCCTTTGCCTGCTGCTGCTGCCGCTCGCCGTGCGGTCTCCCTTAAGCGATTTCAATGGCGGCAGACCGACATGGGGAGAGGCAGAATCCAACTGTTACACCAATTGAATTATGCATGTAATCGCTCTTATCCTAAGCTACACCAACATGTATAGATACAGATACAGATACAGATACAGCTACTGGGAGGAACTCACTAACAGATACGGATACGGTCGCTGTAAATATTTGAGGAGCGTGTCAAGTGGCAGTCATGCAGGCGAAAACTGAAATTCGCACACAATTTCCAGGAACTTATTGGATTTCCACTGAATTTTGCATATTGAAATTGAATTAACGAACTTTCCAGCTCAGCCAGCTCAACTCAATTAGTTTGCCAGTAATTAGACAAACAGGAGAGCAACTCGAGTGGGGATTGTGGCGCGGGTTCTCGTCCCAATTAGCGATGGAATCCCCAGAAAATATGCGCCTAATTGAATATCTGAGGCATCATCATCCCACACTCCCCCATCGAGTGGGATGTTTTCAATTTCAATTATTAAGCGAAAGTGTATGCCAGGCAGGCCACTTTGGCACCTAGCGGGTTCATTAAACCCAATCCGAGCCCCAATCCCTGGCGACCCGAAGGGATAATGAACTTGTGGCTGCGCGAATTAAATATGCTCGTAACGAGTCTTTCAGTGCTCATCAATTTCTGGCCATAACAACGGCCATTCTCCCTAATCTTAATGGGGGCGCCCAGTGCGGGTGCCGGGGTCAAGGAATTCCGAAATTCCGCCCTCTAATTGGAGTGGGTCGAGTGGGAAATTCGATAGGTGTTTTGGGGGTTCAAAAGCTGAAGCTGAGTTCAAGTTACCAGCTCGATGACTAAGCAATATGTATATATTTGTTAGAATTTCATTTCATTGAAGGGGTTGGATTTTGGCAAGCAGACACTGATTACGGATACATAAGTTGGAGCTGAAATATAGCTGCCATTAAGTAAACGTTTATTAATAAGGAAAACGGTCTGTTTGCGTTTAATAACTAATTAACTTGAAAGGGAATGAAGTTTGCTTACTGAAAGTTAGTTGAAATTTAAGAGAAATATGTTAGACTCTGCTTATAAGACTCCTTAAAGATTAAGTAGAGGTTTCTCTCTAAATTCATTTTAAAAAATGTAAGAAAATATATTAAAAGCTGGAATTTGTACTCAATACTTTGAATGATGAGCCTTGAAAACTATTAAAAGCCTGTTTCTTAGACTTCTTAGAGGTTTCTCTTTAAATTCCTTTTAAACAATGCGTGTTACAAACCTCCTTGTTATTCTCCTTTCGAGATTAGCCAAGTCCCTACCTTAGTTATCCATTTATTCTGTTTGCTTTGTTTGAAACTTAAGATAGTGGCACTTCCCCTGGCCATATAAGAACAAATAAGAAGAAAGCCAATGCATATTTTAGCCCCCTAGGAAAAGTACTTGATGGGAGAGACTTCAAGGCGAATAACATTGTTGCCATTCCTTGGAGGAAAGCTGGCGTGACCATTCCGCACTTTCCCCACTTTGTTGCACGCACTCAGCCATCTCGTTGCACGTTGCCCGCCTTGGCTTTTACCAGATGGAGGCGACCTCCTCCTCCTCGTCCTCCGTCCCGAATAAGTTTGGATAAACATTCATTTGGGCCGGGCCATTTAACGCGCTTCCCAGAAGCGAGAGGCGAAGACATCTTGCCTGCTGGCTGCCAGATTTTGCTGCCACTTATTTGCATGCATATTTAAGAAATAAAAAATATTTCAATTTCGCCGGATCGCATCTGGTCGCCAGAGAAGCCGAAGCCCCTGGCCTCTCGCATGCCTTTTCTTTTATGAATGGATGCCGGGAAATATTAAACATTTATGACCGGCGGCGGAAGCACATTTAATTTGACTTAAATAATAAGAAATAACAGACTGCTGCACTTTGCGGCCGAGTAAATTCCGTTTTCTCAGTTCAATAAACCCCGCGAAATACGAAAGACGAAATACGATCGAGTCTTTGTCATGTGTATGTGTCAGTTTATTGGACCCGAATCGGACGGGGTTGCGTTTTGATTACCACCATAATATTATCTGCAATCAATTAGAGCCTGTTCCCATGCCTTGGTTCTCATTTCTTACGGTTTCTTTCTTCTTTTTTCTGATTGCAGGACTCGGGCACTGGCACGCCGGTGACGATGCGCGTCGATGCCAAGGGCTTCTTCCTCTACTGGGTCGACCAGAACAATGAGCTGGACATCCTTGATATAGCCACCATACGCGACGTTCGCACAGGACAGTATGCCAAGCGGCCCAAGGTGCGTATACGCGATATTTGCTCTCACTCCCCATCCTTGCCGGCCTCCTCCTTGGGCTGGTGCTCCTCTGCCTTGGGCTCCTCGGGGGCTCTGGCTACCTTGTTCCGCATGCAGGAGCAATCGCTGCGGCAGCCACAGCTCTCTGTGAATTGAATTGCGAGGAAATAAAGAAATATTTGTCTGGTTTTAACACGCACATCGGATGAATGTGAAAGGCGGTGGGTGGCTCGCTCGGTGGGTCGGTCGGCAGTCTGGCAGTCTGTTTGAGTGTGTTTTGTGGGTTTTGTGTGTGTTCCGCCAGCGGATGTAATAACTTTTTCATCATGCAACCAACACTCGCAGAAACACACACACCACACATATTTTTTCCCCCAAGGCGGTGGCAAGAGCGTTTAAGGTTTATAATTAATTCCCGGCATCAGGTGGTTTTGTTTTCAAGAAAAATGTGTAACTTGAATTAATGAGGTTTACCAGAGCGTATAATTTGCTGAATTAATTTACTATCTACTTGGAGTCCTTGAGAACGGAGTGAGATATGGGAAAGAAAGTAGCTAACATTGTAATAATTGCATATAAAAATAGTAGTGAATAAATTAAAAGCTAGTTAACTCTAAAAATTATTATTTTAAGGCACTCGTGCGTTGTGCAGGCAGTGAGTGTGCTGGCAAAGGCTGGGTAGAGTTAGGGTTGTGGGCACTCCTGCTCTATAGAATTAATTATTAGGAATTGCGACTGTTTGCTTGTTATTAGCTATTTTAAAATAATACCTAAAGCTTTTATAAGTGCTTACATTATATATAAATGAATGGCCCCCTAAACACACTCTTTATAGACCTCTTGTTCCCCCTATATTGTTTGTTTTCCCTAAAACTTTCTTATTTGTTTATAGACACTTTTTTCTGGAAACTATTTAGTGTCTGTGGATTTTAGAGAGCACGGCAATGGCGAGGCGGGTCTTTCCATAAACGTATTTTCGATTGGCGCCGTGGCAGCAATTGAAAGCCAATTACGGGCGACTGGAATGTGCAGAGATTTCTTGCCAGGAAAGGTAACGGGAGCAGCACAGGTAATCCGCCTTAGTCAAGTCACGTGCTGGGTCCTGGAATCGAAATCGGTGTCCGTAGTCCGCAGTCTGAGTCGGAATTGGAATCAGTGTCGCCATTGTGATTGCAACAGTTTTCCGTAGTGACTGTATGCGTCACGCATTTTCCGGTTTTACACAATTTTCTTTTCATGGCGCGACTATCTCCTCCTTTTTTCTCTACCCATAACACACACAATGTGTATGTCCGGGTGTGTGTTAGTCAGGGAGTGTGCGAAGTTAATACATTTATCTGGGCGATGACAAGGCTTTTGTGCGTATGAAAGGCGTTTTATGTAAGCTCCTTCGACCAGAAAAAGTCATTCCTAACTTTCGCCTGGAGTTCTCAATATCCAAAACCGAACCTTAATCCAAATCTTAATCGAAGTCCAGACCCAGATCTTAACCCTCCAGGTCGCTTTATCGAATTAAAGCTCTTTTTTTTCGGGTTCCCGCCATTACGTCGGCAATTATTCTGATGGGTAAATCCTTCGGCCTTGCCTTCTCCTTTGCGGGGAGAGCCTTGCTTTTTTTCACTGTATAAATCATGCTACTTGTCCCGGAGCCACGCCCATCCGCCCAGCGCCCTATAATAGTTGCAGTTGTTGCCGCGAAAAGCGAAAAGCGACAGGCCCAAGGCCAAAGCCAAATGAGTTTTGTTTTCCTTTCAGTTTTTCCCGAGGCAAACGCAGAGGCAGAGCCGCGGGAAAGTTGGTAAATGAAAAAAATGTTTTGGCTCGAGAAAAACATGAGGAATTTCGATTAAACGAAAGTTAAACACCCTGGAAATATGCAGGCTTAAATAAATATTAAACAGGAGGTTATTAAGTTGGCTTCAAAGGGATATGAAGGGTATAGAGAGTTACTTAGGGCCAAGAAGGTGTTAGTAAAGTTAACTCTTGTGATTTCTGGGTAATATTTAAGTTGTAAAATGTAGCAATAGGTTCACTACTAATTTTAAAGGATCTTAGATAAATAAAGCAGTTGATATTATTAACATGACCCTCAAAATTCAGCAGAGGCTTACAATAATTTCATTATGAAAGTATAATGGTAAAGGCTGGTATTAAAGAATCATTTTTTAAGGAAATATCTTTGAGTGATCCCTAAGGAATATTTAAATTGTAAAGAAAACTGAACTCAATTGAATGGAACTTAGATGTCTTTGTAAAAATTCACAAAAATCTCATAAAATGTTCATTCAGAATGGGTAATATTTAAGGAAAGTTTAGAATACATCTAAAATATATTAAATAATTATTTTGAAAGAACTTATAGGGATTCCTAACTTGTATTTAAATGGAACAAAATTTAATGGAACTTGGATAAATATCACTCTAAAAATTCACAAAGAAAACATTTAAAATTCACTAGTACGGGAAATCATAATGGAAAATTATATTACATCCTAAGTTGATATTAATGAATTATCTTTTAAGACAATCTCTTTTAGGGATTCCTAAGTGATATTTAAATAGTAATTTAAATTAAACTACATTTAATATAACTTGAATAAGTATCACTCTAAAAATGCACAAAAGCCATTAAAAACTTATTAGAATGGAAAATCCTATAAGCTGATATTAAAAAATTATCTTTTAGGGAAATCTCCCAGAGCAAAGCCCACATTTAAAAGAAATTATCCTGTAGCAAAAGCCTTAAAAACTCTGTGAAAAAAAGACTTGACCATTCATCTCTCTGAAATAAAAAGTAAAGAGAAGCTGGCTTCCGCAAAAAAAGAAGTCCTTGCAAAGGATTCGCAGCATTAATTAAATGCACCGAGTGCGTAAAGAGAGGGAGAGAGCCAGAGCAAGGGCAGATGTGTGATTAACTGGAAGCCACGAGGAGCAATGAGGAGCAACGAGGAGCTCCCGTCCAGCCGCTGCCGCCGCCCCCGCTGTGTGCCTGGGATTAAATGAGTACAAGTCCGGTGGTTGGGCATGAGGCACTGATACGAGTTTATTAAAGTGAAAAAGAATAAAATCGCTTTATACCGAAGTTACACACGACAAAAAACATGGCAGGGACTCGCAGGCAGCGGAAGCTGCCACGCACGAGGACTTGGACTCATGAAATACACAAACACGGGGGGGGATGTACGGCTGCGGTGGACGGGGTCACCCGCAGTAGCCGCTCCTGGTCAGGCGGTTGCAGAGACGTGACAGCAGGCCGTCCAGCTCATTGGAGAGGCACTTGTCGCCGCACCGGTTCCGCCGCTGCAGGGCGCGCTGCAGCTGCTGGACGGCCTGGACGCGACCGAAGTGCTTCTGCATCCGGGGATTGCCACAGAACCTCGTGTCGCACTCGATGGCATCGCACTTGTGCTGCGGCGCCCAATAGTCCGGCTCCTTGCACTCCTGGTACTGGCGGTGGCGCATCTGGAGGAGGTAGTCGCGCACCTGGCGCTCCTGGTCGCGCTTTCGCATCTCCTTGATCAGCGGCGTGTCCTCCTCCTTGCCCACCTGGCAGCAGATCTCGCAGGGACAGTCCTTGTCCCCACCCTTGCCGTCTTTGCCGTCCTTGTCACCCTGGCCCCCGTCCTTGCCATCGCCCTTTCCCCTGTTCCCGTTGGCCTTTTTCCTCCTCCGCCGCTTCTTCTTGCCGCCGTCTTTTTTGGCGTCGCCCTCGTCGGCTTCTTCCTCCTGTTCCGGTTCCGGTTCGGGTGGGGGTGGAGGGGGTGGAGGAGGCGGCGGCGGTGGCTCCTCTTCCTCCATGGTGATTCTCGGAGGTTCGAAGAGTTTTTTCTTCTTCTTGCCGCCATGGCCACCGCCGCCGCCCTTCTTCTTGCCGTGGCCATGGCCGTGACCGTGCCCGTGGCCCCTGCCCCTGTCTCCACGGCCCTTGCCACCTCCATCCCCGTCGCCTTCGTCCGATCCGTCGCCGAAGCCGTCATCGCCATAAAGGTTATCAAGATTGTCATCGTCATCTTCCCCATCCCCGAACCCGTGACCCTTTCTTCCCTTTCCCTTTCCCTTCCCCTTCCTCTCGTCGTCCGAGTCCGAGCCGTGGCCATCGCCAAACTTACCATCTCCTCCGGCCCCATCGGGCGCGAACTCGTTGCATCCCAGCGTGGGCGGATCCTTGGGATCCTTGCAGCACTTCGCCAGCGCCGCGCACATCTCGTTCGGCTTGGGGTCCTGAAGGAAGCAGGTTGTCAGGGACTTGTACAGCTCCTCGTAGTTGCCGGGCTCATACGGCTTGTCCTCCGCCTGCTGGGCTGCAGCCAGCTCCATCTCCCGCTGGAAGGCCTCGTCGTATGGCCGCGGATCCTGCTTGTACTTGGCCCACTCGTAGTCCGTACACTTGGACTCCGCCTCGCCGCACTTGGCGGGGCAGTACCAGTGTTTCCTCCTCAATCCGTGCTTTGGCGGCTTCTCTGGCTTCTGCATGTCCAGCGCCTGCTTGAGAGTGACCGCCGGAATGCCGGGTTGATCGTCGAACGGACGGCCGGGATCCGCCGGCGGCGGGCAGTGCAGGAAGGTCAGGGTGTTCGTGGGGTTCAGCTGGCGCAGGACATTGGGCATCTTGTCGAGCTTGGCCTTCAGGCACTCCCGGTTCAGGACATAGGCGCCACTCGGCTCCCTAGCCGCCTTCTTCAGCTTCTTGGATCGGATGCATTTCTTGGGTTTCTTGGGCTGCAGACTGGCTGCCTTCAGGCTCTTGCTCAGGGCCTTGTTGTAGGCCTTGGACTCGGGACCGATGCCATACCAGGCCAGGGTCTCCTTGTTGGGACTGTAGTTCCACACGGCCAGCACGTCGTCCCGCCCATCCTCGAACATTCGACCGCACTGGTTCGCCTCCATGGCGTCGTCAATGTACTGCAGGGTCTGGCCGGGATCGCATTTAGAGATCGCGGGCCGGATGCTGGGATAGGTCTCCGGCAGGTTGAACTTGTAGGTCTTGCAGTTCTGCCACTGTATCCACTTTTTCATGGTGAGTGGCTCCTCCACATAGGTGTTCAGGGGATCGAGCTCATGGCAACTGGGCTCGCCTTCGGACTCGGACTCGGCCACGGAGCCCTCCTTCATGGAGCTCTCTTTCACGGAGAATTCCTTCACGGATCCTCCCTTCACGGAGCCCTGGCCGCCGAGGAACCTCATCGATCGCCGACGTTGCGCTTCTTGACCGCCCCTCATTTTGTGGCAATGGAGTTATCCTTCGATCTGGGTTGTTGGCTACCGATTCGGGTCCAACCCGTACTTATTTTTGGGCTTTACAAATGTTAAAATCAACACGAGAGAACCAAAAGAAACAGGCTCTTTTTAAAATTTAGATGTTGTCTGTTTAACACATGAGAAAATACTGAGGTTGGCTTATCCAAAGTGTCCGGTCGAAGTGACTTTCGTGGCAAAGCCGACTTGGATGGGGAGTTTCGGGTAGTTTTTATACCCGGTACCCATAGGGTACAAGGGTATTATAAGTTTGTGCCAACCGAGAATGTATGTAACAGACAGAAGGAGGCATCTCCGACCCCATAAAGTATATATATTCTTGATCAGTATCACCAGCCAAGTCGATTTAGCCATGTCCGTCTGTCCGTCTGTCCGTCCGTGTGAAACAACAGATCTCAGATACTATAAGAGCTAGAGTTACCAAATTTGGTGACAACATTGGAATCTGTTGCACGCAGATCAAGTTTGTTTTAAAATTTGGCCACGCCCACTTCCGCCCTCAAAAATCATAAAAAACGTTAAATAAGCTATACTCGTTTTTTTCGGGTAAAAGTTAATAAATACAAAGAATGAATAAAATAGAGCGGACGTTTCCTGAAAATTTCAGTAAAATCGGATGATAAACATGGGAGATATTAGCAATAAGGTTAGAATTTTAACACACCGACCTAGGGCACTGCTGTTGCAAGCTGTAGCCGACAGGTGGCGCATTCGAGCCTTGGCTGTATGTACATTTTTAAATTGCCTTTTAGTGTAAAGCCCAAAAGTTTAGGTACCGGGTATTTCACAGTCGAGCACAGTCGACTGTAGCTGTCTTACTTGTTTTTTGAAGATTTGTAATTAATATTCTATCTTTTTGTTGTTGAGAAGATGAAGAACTTAGAGAGGAAATACCTATAAAATATACAGGGTAATAGATCTATGTAATATCTTGGGTACCAAAATACAGTGTATAGAAATGTTCTTAAGTCCATAAAAATTGACTTACATATTGTTAGCTTTGATTGAATAAGCACTTAAGCACTTGGCATTTTGTAAAGCATTTACGATTTTAGTATATTAATATATTATCCGTTGAAACCAAGCTTTTTGCGTGATTTTAACGAGGGTTCGAGGTTTTTTTGGGCTCGCTGCGGTTTGGTTCGGGTTGGGTGCCTTAATTTTTCATTCCGATTGTCCGACAGATCGAGAGCGCGAGACCCACCGACTACAAATACAAATGTTGTCTGTTTTATGTTAAGATTCTGCCGAGATTGATGAAATTAGGATTAAGTCAAAAGAAGACTACGGTCACACTACGATTAGAAGAACGAAACCAAACACAACGAAATAAATAAGAGTCTACATTGAAACCACGATAACATATGGACTATTTTTTATGCTTAGGCAACACAGACATAACAAGATCTTTAAAACTATATGAAACGTCTTTAGAAAGAAACCAAAAACCTCGATTACTGCTGTAAAACACTGTCAATACTCGAACTCGAACTCGGTACCGTTAGATTCAGAGTCTAGAACACTACTCATAGCTCCACGGAGGTAAAGATAAAAGACTTTGGCCATGTAGTCCTCAATTCCTTTAATTTGTAAATTCTTTGATTCTGAGTGTGAAAACTTAAGTAATATAAATTGTTATATTGTTAAATCATCATAATCTAGCACTCTACCCATCGCTCCACGGAGGCAAGAACAGCAGAGACGTGCGACAGTCATTATATATCTCATAGGTTATATGTTTTATATCCCTATATCCCTTGGATACCAATGTAAGCAAAGCAAACTAATTAAATACCCAAAAACTTCTTGAGTAATTAACTTTTTACCAACCCAAAAAGGCACCACAAAGTCACATACAAAATCGTTTACTCATCATTGTAAAATTTGGCAAAAAACACTGATAACTAGTTCCGATGGTCATAAGCTAAAACAAACTGATCAGAACCGAAACCCAAGCAAAAATCCTCCCTGGTCTGGCCCGATCCGGTCAGACATTGATGCGCTCGCACATGCGCTGGGCCACGCGCTGGCGAAGATCCTCCAGGTTGAAGATCAGCTCGTTGTTCACGATCGGATGGAGGTGCTTGCCGAGCAGCTTCTGCAGGTGCTGCAGGGCGCCCAGGCAGTCGCAGTACTCGGTCAGCTTCGGGTCACGGCAGAAGCAGTCGTCGCAGCTGATGGGGTCCACCTTGTGGAGTGGTGCCTGGCACTTGGGGGCGCCGCCCTCCATGTACTCGCGGTGGCGCAAGTTCCGGAGATATTCCCGCAGCTCGCGCTCCTTCTCCTCGCGCATTATTGCCTGCATGATGGGAGAGTCCGGCACTGGCTTCCCGTACAGGCACTTGCAGATGCCGCACTCACAGCCCAGCGGCGGGCAAGGTGGACACTTGTCGGTCTCCTCCTGCTCCTGATCCTGATCCAGGCTCTGGTCCCTTTCCTTTGCCTGCTCCTTGTCGCCGGCAGGGGCCTTCTTGCCGGGCATCTTGGGCTGCTTGGGATTCTGTCCGGGCTTGGGTGCCGGCTTCGGTGCAGGCTTCGGTGCCAGCTTCCTCGGCGGGAGATCGCCCTTCAGGAAGAAAGATTCTTCCTCCCGTTTGCTATGCGTTTGCTGGGCCTGCTTCGGCTCGGGTTGCCCATCGTCCATGAAGGACATTGGGCGCTCGGGCTGGGGAGTGCCATCGCCGAAATCCTTGGGTTCCTTGGGCGACTTCAGTTTCTTGGGGGACTTTTCTTTGGAGGGCTTATCCGGATCGGAATCATATCCCGAGTTCTTGCCTTTGTTTTTCTTCTTGCCCTTCTCCTTTGTGGTATCTTCATCCTCGTCCTTGGCATTCTCCTCCCTCTCACGTTTGGCTTTGTCTTTACCTTTACCCTTTCCCTTGCCCTTCGTTGTCTCTTCATCCTCGTCCATGGCCTCCTCTTCCCTCTCACCTTTGGCTTTGTCTTTACCTTTGCCCTTGCCCTTGCCCTCGTCCGGATAGCTTTCTTCGCTGTAGTCCCCGCCTGCCTTGTCCTTCACCTTGCCCTGGTCCTTGTTCTTCTGCTGATCTTTCTCTTTGGTCTTGTCCTGACCAGGAGCACCACCAGCAGGAGCACCTGGGGCACCACCTGGGGCACCACCCGCAGGACCATCTGGAGCACCACCTGGGGCACCACCTGGAGCACCACCTGGGGCACCACCTGGGGTACCAGTTGGGGTACTATCCGTAACGCCACCACCTGGGGTTCCAACTGGGGGACGAGGCGTAATACCTGGGGCACCACCCGTAGGACCACCTGGGCCACCACCTGGGGCACCTCCTGTGGCTCCACCTGGGGTACTAACTCCTGAAAGAGGAGGTGGCCTACGACCGCCACCGCCGTCGCCATGGCCTCCTTGTCTCCCGCCACTTGCTTCATCGATACCCTCTTCAAAGCCACCTTCAACAAAGCCACCTGGAACATAGCGACCTCCTGGTGCACCGGGGCCACCGGGTCCTGCTCCTCCTGCTCCTCCTGCCTCGGTCACCTCCTTGCACGTTTCCGGACAGCACTCGGCCAGGGCCACGCAGTCGGGATCCGGCTCAGGCTTGACCTCGAAGCAGGCCTGGAAGCGCGCGTACAGCTTCTCGTAGTCCTGCGGCTCCCGTTCCAGCTGGATGGCGGCCTGGTCCAGGAACCAGCGGCGGAAGGCCTCGTCGTACGGACGCGAATCCTGCTTGTACTTGGCCCACTCGTACTCCGTGCACTTGGTCTCCACCTCGCCGTCACACTTCGGGGGGCAGTACCAGTGCTTACGCCGCAAGCCGTGCTTCGGCTTCTCCTCGGGCCTCATCATGTCGAGGGCTTTCCTCAGGGACACCACCTCCCGGGTCTCGGTCACGCCCAGCGGATCCTCGGGATCGACGGGCTTCTTGCAGAACAGATGGCTCAAGGCCTCGGTGTGCTTCAGCTTCTGCTGGACGGTGGGCATCCTCTGGAGCTCCGCTTTCAGGGCCCCACGGTTGAGGACGTACGGCTGGCAGACGGGAGCCGGTTGCGGTGGCTTCCTTGGCACCGGTTGAGGCGATCGAGGGGCCTTCTCCTGGTCCACACGCCACCTGGAGCTGACGGCCTGCTTCAGACAGCTCGTCAGGGTCTTGTTGAACTTGCCAGCCTCGGGGGCGTAGAAGGGATCCCCGACGCCATAGTAGCCGAGCGTGTCCTTGTGCGGACTCATCTGCCAGACCCTGAGGGCGTCGTCGTTCTGCCGGGGAACTAAGCAGCCCTCCTGGTCCACTGTCTTGGTCAGCCAATCCAGGGTCTGGCTGGGGTCGCACCTGGACACTGGAGGGCGGATGCTGGGATATCGCTCGCCGTGTCTGAATTCCGCCAACTTGCAGTTCCTTTGCCGTATGATCTCGTAGGGCGTGAGGATGTCACCGGCCAGGGACTTGGTGGAGGTGTTCGAGGTCTGATCGCAGAGGACCTCTGAACGGATGGAAGCTCGCTGATGGTGGCCGGAGCCAGCCGCCGATCGCTTATTAACCATTTTCAGACTACAATTTTGAACGTTTCCTCTGTTTTTTTGGTTTTGGTATTTTTTTTTTTTGTAAATTTTGTACAACTTAAAAAAGTATCTGATTTCTCCGGATCTGATCTGGTTCCTACAATTATCTGAACCCTACTGCCGAACTGGAGTCTAAGTCAAAGGGAAAAAGATGTGACACTAGGCGCTGAGCCAGGCTGATCTTGTAGTTCGAGAACTTTTTCACACAGAATTTGGCAAAAACCAGGATATTCGTTGAAGCGTCGTTTTAGAGATCGAATTCGTGAATTGAAACGTCTTTTAGAGATCGAATTCGTGAATTGAATTCGTGAAAAAATATTAAGTGGTCCAAAAGAGAAGGCTTTTTAGAAACTTGTATAAACAATTTATTTTCTCCTAAGCACGTAAAATATTGATGTTCGAAAATAATATGATGTCTGACTTAAAAGGCAATTTTACTATTTCAACTGGTATATTATGAAAGCTTAAAGTGAAGCCAGAATTTCTTGAAAGAAAACCTGGTAATTGGTCAATGTCGCTCTCCCTCTTAGCATTTCTAATAAGTGTCATACTCCTTTGAGTGGTTTTTTATTAGCACCTTTTTAATCAATAACTGGAGCCTGGCAATGGCATTAGGATGGGGTTTGGGGCTGTCTAAAATTATCACAGACAAGCTGCGGCCTCCTTCGTGGCTCTCAGCCCATAATGAGCGTTCTTAAAATTCAAATTTCGAGCACAGCCGAAAGGATTAGCGGGAGCTGAAGCCAGACAACTAAGAGGAAAGAGGAGGACAGGACTCTGCGCGTGAGTGCCGAGCGCGAAGCGTGAGAAGCAATTAAGATAATCACCGTAGTCATTTCCGCTTTACGCTTCCAAGTTCGCACGGTGCCAGGCCAAAAATCCGGACGGAGCCCAGCCATTTACATTATTCAGAGGGACAAATTTGCCGGAATTAGTTTTTAGTTAAAAGCAAATCATGACGCTGCCAGATAAACGTTTGTGCTAGCCCCCAACCCCGCATAGGTGGGGACCTCGTTTATCACCGCTTACCGGAACGACGCCCCTAATGGGCCCCCAGTGCGTCCGTTGAAGGCTCGCAGAGGAGCCATGAGCCAGGAGCCATACGGCAGGAACCAGGCATTCAATTAGTCGACTCTCGTCATCCTGTCAGAGCCGAGCCAGGATATTGCCGACCAGCAGAGCTTATTAAGGCATCGATTTGCATACACTTGAAGGAATATTTATTGACTTGTTTTAAACCTTGAAAGATTTTTAAATTTATTAAATATACCTTCAGTTTTATAATGACTTTATTTAAATAATTCTTTATAAATTAGTTTTTATACCTTAGTAATTCCCTCCATTTTGTGGAGTGTCCATGATTGGTCTTAGTCTCGACCGTAAGACGCTTTCGGTTCATATCAGAGCTCAGACATTTAAGAGCATTGAAGGCAGCTTGCACAAAAGATAACATTGCTGGTCTCCGTCGTCGGAGCTGCCTCGGATAAGGTCCAGTTTGTCAAACGTCCCAGAGCCGGAAGCGCTGCAGGAAGACAGCAAACACACATCCCCCTACCATCCTGTCCAGTCGCTATATGCTGGCTGAATGCGAATGCCAAGACAGCCACAAAGTTAATGCCAAATTCATGCTCTGGCTTCCGCTCCAAGTCCGTCCTTCCTGGCCTTCCACTGCAACCCTGTCCGATGTCCAAACTATGTGTCATGCATTCGAAAGGACGTTGATAATCCCGGGCTGAGCCCCCGCCTCAGTGGGATAGTTAAGGGAGGGGATGATGGACGGCAACGTAAGGTTTTAAACCCGGCACTTAGGAGCGGCGAGTGTAAAATGCTCCAGAAGAATCCAGGAAAGCGCTTCGCATCAAATATGTGAGGATCTGGGAATTATATCTATATATACATTAAAAGCTATTTAAGGTTTACTGAATATATAATCCTTATAACTTGGTATCTGGATGCATATTCATGTCATCTTGGGAGAACATATTGCTTGTTAAAAGCTTTTATATATAGATATGTATAATGTTATCCGGCTCGATGGAACAACATGTAAAAGACGTTTACACGTTGGTTTCTGGCATTAGTTTATATTAGAAAATATTTAAGAAACCTACAGACTACTTCAAGAATTCTTTAATTCTTGTATCTTGTTATTTTAAAAGATTGCCTATAAATTCTTAGAAAAAGTACATCTTTGCAAATAAATTTAAGTAATTGGCTGCCTTCCAGGCCAAGGCAGCAATAAACTCTGTCTAAGGGGTATTAATTTGTCTGGAAAGTCCACAAATGACTCCTTTTTATACTTCTTGGGTCGTCGCTAGCTGATTTGCATTTAACCCAGTTGGCTTTTGTGCTCGAAATGTTTTGCTGCTCGACTGCGTTCCGGGCTACGAGTTCCTCGCTCCGATTTCTCCTAGCTTCCGAGCTCCGACTTCGGGGCCAAGGATGCACGTTCTGGCGGGGTCGTAAATCCATTTGTGCCATTTAATTGAAATATGGCACCCCGAAGGGGGAATTTGGGCGTCGTGTTTGTTTGTGTTTGTCTGCTTTACGATTCGGCCAAATGAATTTTGCTGCACTCGCAGGATTAGCGCACAAGGATATGACTTCCATTTACGACTGCCATCGGGCCATAAAACTTCATTTGGCGCGTGGCACTTGCCCGGCTCCCTCGATTCCCTCTGGTCATTCGGTAATTAATAATCATCTCTCACTCTCTCCTTGCAGGACAACAAGCTGCGCCAAATTGTGACGCTGGGGCAGCAGGACACGCTGGAGGAGAAGACGGTGACGGTCTGTCACGGCTCCGATTTCGTCAACATGACGTTCGTCAACTTTTGCTGCACCCGACGGGACATTGCCCAGGTGAGTCAGGTCCCCAGTCCCCCAGACCCCAGTTGGCCAGCGTCCAAGTAGCCACTGTGGCCACCTCATTATTGGCCACTTGGCGGACGCGGTGACAACAAGCTGACGACTCGGAAGTGTGACAAGTGAAAAGTATCGAAAGGGGCAAAGCCATTTACCATTCACTCGGCCCATTTGTGGGTCACCTCGACACACACTCAGCGCACACCACAAACACACACACACACACCCTAGTCATTCGGGGAATTGGGTCGAGTGTGCGACGCTAATGATGGACATGATGGTTGGTCACCTTCCTTTGCACGTTGAGAAATAATAGGGGAACTTTCTGCTAGCCACTTTGGGTCAAAAAAATTGTGAAGAAACTAAGTATAAGTAGGGAGTAAGCAAGAGTAATTAATTAATAATTAATTTGTTATTTCTGACTTAGAACCTGATGGTAAAACCTTATAAATAAGCCATATCCTACACTTCATTAAAGGATTATTTAAGAAGTTCGTAGGTTTCTTAAATTAAAATTAATATAAAGCTATAAACCAACGTGTTATCGTCTTTGAACCTCTTTTCATTTTGGTCCTTCGAGACGGGTAACCGTATACATATCTAAAAATAACAGTGTTCTAAGCAGGATATTTCACATAGTACAATTTTTTCACTTTCCTTGAACCTATTCCAAG
The DNA here is from genome assembly GCA_018153105.1 of Drosophila rufa. Classification (NCBI taxonomy): domain Eukaryota; kingdom Metazoa; phylum Arthropoda; class Insecta; order Diptera; family Drosophilidae; genus Drosophila; species Drosophila rufa. The sequence continues at coordinate 10,223,138 of JAECXS010000096.1, forward strand.
AGCTTCTCTCCTACTTGTTCCTCCTTTCTTTTCTAGTTGTGTATTTTGTTCCCGCTCCCCCATTTTCGCGGAGACACACCTGTGCCGAGGAACGCCCTTTGTTTTTTGGGCTATTTTTACTCGCGCTGGACAAGGGCGCGTAAAGAATTATTATGGACCACTCAACGGCGCTTTTATTGATTTCCTGCCGGCCAGGGGCGTGTCCACCTTGCGGCCATCCTTCGTGTCTGCCTGGAATGACTGACCTTGCCCGAGGAATCAATGTTCTATTTTATCAATGGTCAGCAGCAGCCCCCGCAACCATGTCCCGTGTCCGTGCTGTTGTGGTTATTATTTTTGGCACGCGTCGCGGACATTCCCGAAATAAACAAAAGGCAACTCGAGCCCACAAAGGCAAATAAAATTATGAAAATGCCGAAATGTTCATAAACTTTTCAAAAGGCATTTGTTTTGGGCGCGCAAAAATAATCGACGGGCAAGGAAAATAAACAAAATTCGTGCACATGACGATAGTTTGTGGCTGGGAGGTGTCTCGAATCAGCGTCAATCGGAGGCCTGCATCACGCATACGCCCCATGTGCTGCCTCCTACTGCCCACACATACTATGTATATCTGGGAAAATTCCTTTTACATGAGCCAATCGTGCCCAGGCCTGGCCGTGAGTTACAGCACACATTTTGGGTTAATCAAATTCAGGGAAAAGCTAACTTTAAGCAAATATCGGGCTTCCTGGCATGTGTTTTATTGATAGTTAGCCTTTTGCTTTGTTCTAACCGAAATCAATGTTGATATTTGCAATTTCTACGCCTGTGTGTGGGTTGTGTGTGGAATTCATAAGGAAATTCGGAGAAGGTTCGAAGCAAATATTGCTCATACGCCAAGGTGGCCTTGTATTTGCACAGAAGCTTGATTATATTTATCTTAAAAAGAGAAGTAAAAATATTTGATTGATGTAAAATGTTTGTTCTATGCAGGGAATGTTTTATTATATTTTGAAGACGTTTAATTTTTTAGAAAATTCAGAGAATGTTTTAAGCAAATATTGCTCATACGCCAGGGTGGCCTTGTATTTACACAGGAGCTTGCTTTTATTTAACTTAAAAAGAGAAGTGATGAATATTTAATTGATATAAAAGGTTTGTTTTCTGCAGGGTATATTTGTTATTTATTTTTAACTCTTTTAATTTCAAAGTATTTAAGATTTAGATTCTTCCTTCACTCATTTTTGTTGGCAATCCCTGAGAACACTATTCAAAAATAGGTATCTCTACACAAATATTACCTTTAAGCTAGAAGTTTCATCAGTTTTCGAGTCGCCACTTCATTTTAAGCCATCTCAAGTCCTCTCCTGACTGCTGAAGGGAATGAAATACAAAGAATCTTTGGCAAGAGCTTCGCCAAGTGCCTCGTCTGGGACCTCAAACAAATATAGAGCCCCTCCTCGCCACTTTATTTTAATCCATCTCCAGGTGCTCACCACATTTCGCATTCCGTTTTCCAGCTCTGGTCCGATGGCCTCATCAAGCTGGCCTACAGCCTGGCCCAGCTCAATGGCTCGGCGATTATGTTCCTGCAGAAGGCCCACACCAAGCTCTGCCTGCAGGTGGACAAGACCGGACGCATACCAGTGAAAAAGTAATTGACAAGCAACCCTCCTAGTCCCCTATCCCAATCCCCCTCCTAGTCCGTGCTCTCAAAGCCCAATGTGCCGAGCCCTCGGGCGGGTCCTTGCCAACTTTCGGGCCGGGGATCCCAGCCTGGGCTGGCTGGCTTTTGTGCATTGTGCGTTGAAGCATTTGACAAATATTTGTTAAGTGTAGCCATCGACGTTGAGCTGAAAATTGAAATTTACGCCAATTTCTATTTCGCAATTTCGCCCTGCTTCTGCCGCTGCTCCTGTTCCTGCTCCTGCCACCTATTGCGGCCACTCCTGGAACGTGGCTCATGCATCACTGGCGACGACGACAACATCATCACCGCACCGCATTGTCTGCCATCCTCGCTGTCGCTGGTCAATCCCGGTCGTGACCACTTTAGCATCATAAAACTTTTCGCCCAGAACAAGGAGGATCGGAAACGTGTCGAGAAGGCGCTGGACGTGACCGGTTTGCCGTCGGGCAAGGTCGAGAGCATATCGGTGTCCAAATTTCAATTCGAGGACTTTTACAATTTGTACAAATACCTCACGCAGCGCTCGGAGGTGGAGCGGCTCTTTGACAGCATGTAAGTCCACTCCACAAAATATATGTAGTATTTAATCAATGATGGCCCAGGTGTGTGTTTACTCTTTGAGCTCTTTTTTTATTTAGAGAGTATATTGATATCTTTAAAAGCACTCTTGTGGTTATTTATTCTGACATAATTGCTTGCATAATATTTATTTGTTTTAAAAAGCGGAAATAAATACGCATATTTAAGCATTAATTATTCATGACATTACAATAAATATTTCCTTCCTTTGTGGTGACATTTTTGAAGTGTCTATTAATGATTAATGTTATGTAAACACAAAAACCAATATTAATTAAATATGTTTTTATCTCCTAGCGTCGGCAACTCGAAGCGCAAGTGCATGTCCATCGCCCAGCTGGTGGAGTTCCTCAACAAGACCCAGCGCGATCCCCGCCTGAACGAGATCCTCTACCCCTACGCGAATCCCGCTCGCGCCAAGGAGCTCATCCAGCAGTACGAGCCCAACAAGTTCAACGCACAAAAGGGCCAGCTCAGTTTGGATGGCTTTTTGAGGTGAGCCAAGACTTGTTGCTGCTCTAGAGGAGCTGGAGCACAGAAAGAGGTCCTGTAACCACTCGAGCTGTCCCACACCGGGACCCCCTTCTGGGCGTGACAGCTTATCAGGCGCAGTGCCAGCTGTTAGGGCTGTTAGAGTCACTTGAAGGCTCTCTCGAGTGCGAGTACGAGTGCCACAGCGAGTGCATATCCTTTGCATATGCATGTGACGTGGCAGGGGGGGAATGGATAATGGGTAGAAGAAGGAGACTGTAGTCGTTGTGACAGCCAGCAGCAGAGGCTCAGGAAGCGACCTTGGGCTGAAACTGCTCAAAAACCCTTCAGCCTTCAGGCGCTAAGGGGGAATTTCACTCAAAGAAATAATTGCTCTTTTTTGGGAAAATTTTTTACTAACTAAACTAGATTTTACCCAAAGAATTCTTCTGTAATTCCTTATTCAAAGTCTTAGTTTTTAATTAAAAGCAAAGACTATGTTAGTTACTTCATAAATATTTATCCAAGTGCCTAAACCGAAAGCTCTCTTCAGCCAGCTAAGACTCAGGCCACTAGAGGCAGCTTTTCCCACGCTTAGACTAGGTTTCCTCCGACTCTAGGAACACCTTATTAATCCCCTCTAACCAACAGGTACCTTATGGGCGACGACAACCCCATCATGGCGCCCAACAAGCTCGATCTCTGCGACGACATGGACCAGCCGCTGTCGCATTACTTCATCAACTCCTCGCACAACACCTACCTGACGGGCCACCAGCTGACGGGCAAGTCCTCCGTGGAGATATACAGGCAGTGCCTCCTGGCGGGATGCAGGTGAGTGCATCTTAATCCTGGGGAATGCAAATGACGCAACTGTGGTCAGATGTGGCTGCTGGCTGGCCCTGACCTTGCATCGCCTCGTGTGTGTGGTGGCCTTCAGTTTTTCCTCGCCCTGGAAACTGTGTGTGTTGTGTGTGTGTGCACTGGAAAACCATATTAATCTCGAAATTGTGTCATTCTATTTGTCAAATGAAAAACTAATTTAATTGGTTTTGTGGCAGACACTACTTTTGGCTCTTAGAGAACTTCAAAGCGGAGACCTAAATCATTTTTATATATTTTTGGCCAGTGTCCCCTTATTTTTATTATAGATAATCCAATTGGCTCGGTTCTCTTCTGTTTTGCAGAGCATAACAGTTTAGAGCGGCGCCATTAAAGTTAATGTACATTTTATTGCGAGATGTCCTCGGCTATCCTATCGAATTATCTGCTGGCCAATTGGCTGAATTGTTTGCCGGGGGGTTCCCTCTGAGTACTATTTATTTAATTCCAGCTTAAAAACGGAGGCCATCGATTATTTCTTTTTGGTCTTGTATTCCCTCTGTCACTGGCTGTCGGTCCTCCGAAGCTCATGACGATGATGCACACACATCACAAAATTTATTGACTCAGAAGTTGTTACTTTGCGTTTATTTTCCGCTTGCACGTCTGTCGCAATGCATTCGCCACTTTGCGTGCGATTTACGGCCCAGGGAAATGCGGGGAAAAGGCAAGGGAAAATGCCAGAGGAAAAGTGAAAAGGAAATTGTCATTTGCTTTTACCACTTGCAACGCTCAACGCTCAACGTTAAACTTGCGTTGCATCTGTCACCGACGCTTTATTGCAGATGCGTCGAGCTGGACTTTTGGAACGGACGCACCGAGGAGCCGGTCATCGTCCACGGCTACACGTTCGTACCGGAGATATTCGCCAAGGACGTGCTGGAGGCCATCGCAGAGAGTGCATTTAAAACATCAGAATACCCTGTGATATTGAGCTTTGAGAACCACTGCAATCCAAGGCAGCAGGTGAGGAATAACTGAAAGAAGGGGCTTCTTTTTATTCCGAGATTAACAGGCGCAAAGGCATAAGCCAGGGAAAGTTATTTTCCAGATTTAAAAAGAAAAGATATAATTCCAGGACTCCTAGACAGCAACTCCTTTCTCTAGAAAGGCAGAAAAAATTACTGAAGCTAAAAAAAAGGTAGTAAAACCTGTAGGTAGGCCAAAAAGTTACTTGTCCTAAAACAACAGCAGCGTGAGTCCTTCGCTCATCGTCCCTAATCCATCATTCGCCAAAACGAAAGACAAACAAAGAACACAGGCCCACATGAGGGAGTCCTCGAGTCCGTCCGTCCGCAAAACATTACTTAAAGACCATGAAGGGAGCTGGGAAACGGTTCCTGTCCCGGAACGTGGCGAATCTCAGAAGCCACTCGAAAGGTAATTGCCGGCTGCTTAAGCCCACGAGCGAGATAATAACAAAAGGCAAAGTTTTTACGGCCTGAAAGGTAAAGGAGGAGTACGTCCGACAAGAGGCTAAAGTTTAACCATTAAAAGTAGTAATATAAACTAAATTTCCCACTGGGAGCCAGCGTCAGGCAGGCAGGTAACAAGACGTGCCGCGTGCCACAAAGCAAACTTGCAACACAGCAAGGCTCAACAACATATGTTCTAGGGGGAAATATACACGGATAAAAATTAATAAGAGCAAGAAAATTAATACTTTTAAGGAACTTCTAAAGGATAAGGGCTAGGGATAAACTTCACAGAACAAAATTATTAAGATCCTTAAGTCTTAGACTAATATTTCAAAGCCAACTTCGCTTCCTCTTAGCTGTCTAAATACCTATATTTACCTTTCTAATTTGTTCTCTCCGTGTAAGAGGGTAAAACTTTGGTGGCTTCAGCTAACGTTACGTTAACCCATCAAATGCCAGTTAGCAGATAGTTAGGCAGTCTCACTCGACTTAACTTTATGCCAGCTCATTTATTTTCCCCTCTACTTCCGATAGGCGAAAATTGCCAACTATTGCCGCGAAATATTCGGCGATATGCTGCTCGACAAGCCCATGGACTCGCATCCCCTGGAGCCGAACGTGGACCTCCCGCCGCCCGCCATGCTCCGGCGCAAGATCATCATCAAGAACAAGAAGAAGCACCACCACCACCATCACCATCACCACCACAAGAAGCCGGCGCAGGTGGGTACGCCGGCGGCCAACAACAAGCTGATGACGGCCAACTCAGGTGAGTTCCCCTTTCCCGAAACCGAACCCGAGCCACATGGCGTATGCGTAATGCGGCCTGAGTTATGCTCCTCCCTGTTTCCGCCCCAGCCCCATATGTTACCGAATCGGAAGAGCACATGGCCAGAGCTGCTTCCTGCTTCTATTTACCCCTTCCTTCTAGCTGGAAGAAGGAGTCTCTGAAAAATGCAAATGAGCTCCGCACACGCAGCAGCTGCTCGGGGTTTTTCTAGGCAAAAAGTTCATCAGTTGTGGAGAAGGCAGGCTGGGAATATCAAATTCGTGAGCGAACAAGCAGGGACTCCTAATGAACACAGGATGGAGGGGACAGCAAGCACTTGGAACCCCTTAAATGTTCGATACTTGGGGGAGAGAAGCCAACTATTTAACATTCCGTTTCAAGTGCTTTACAGAGCTCATGATAAATTTAAAAATAAATAATTTAAAGCTCATTTCCTGATAGTAGAAACTCCTTGAAGGAGGGTATTCCCCTATGCTCTTGGAAACTTTTTCGCAACAGCAATGTTGTTTATAAATTTGCTGCCTGGCCACTTCCACTTAAACTTCCTGTTTGCCAGTTTGCCAGCAGCAGCAGCAGGTCCTGGGTCCTGCCGGAGCCATTTGCATGCACAGCTGCACAATGTTCCCGGGGGCCCGACATTTGTCGCCATTTTGCAGTGACCGCACCCCCCGGGTGCCTCATTTTATGGCCACATCCTTCTGCCATTGGCCGGATGACATTTAGCTCATGAATTGCAAAAAGCCAATTTATAAATGCAAATGGCTTTGGCCCCCGGCTGCAATTGCACCGGGGATCCCCAGCTGTCAGCTCTGGATCCCAGGCAGTCGCTCCTCCTCCCGTAATTTGATTTATACATATTTTTTTATTATATTCCATTAAGGCGAAACTGGATTTTAAAAGCTCCGCGCATTTTGCGTACGTCCGTAACTTAATTGCTTCAGAGGGGGGCGTGAAGGACACTTTTACAATGTGCATTCAATGTATTTACTTATTTATGTGTATTTATTTTTGCAGTGGATGCGGCTGCCAAGGCGGCGCAACAAGTGGCGGCCCACGAGGATGGGGGCGTGGCCAGGAGCACGGCCAACGGGGACATAGGCGGTGCAGCGGGACACGCTCCGCCGCTGCAAGTGAGTATTCATCAAAGGCCAAGGGCCTAGCATATCTCTCCATTATGGCTATTACTATATGGTGGGCGTGGCACGGGCTCTGGCAGTGGCAGTGGCGTGCCTGTAATTGCATTTAATGGTAGGAACACACACATGTGTGTGTGCGGGGACCCAACATATCCGTGGGCACTCCACTCAACGGTGGCAGTGGTGTCTCTGTTGACCCGGCTGATTTGTATTTCTGTTTGCCGTTTGCCCATGGTGATGGGGATTTCGATGTCCCTGCCGATGATGATGATGATGATTGTCATCGGGCTGTCCTGTTTGCATACGCAATAATCATGGTGACAACACACGAAGGGGCAAATGGGGGAGTGATGCATAGCGAGAAAGATTGGGTACTGTCAAAAAAATCTTTTAGGATTTATAAAGGTTTATTAAAGCTATAATTGTATAACATTTATGTTTCAATATATCACACCCATGACTCGCTTTACGGCCTATATACTTTCCACGAAACTTGATTAAAAAGGTTTCTTGAAACATTTTGTTTTTTTAGAAGAGGAATCTCTGAGAGTTATCTGGAGTTTTCTGCTTTAACAATACCGTATTGAACTGAATTTCTTCAATCAAGAAGATAAACCTATACCTCGGTTTACGGCCTAGATAAGTTCAACGAAACTTGGCTTAAATAGTTTTTTACGTTATAATGTTTATTTAGAATAGAAATCCCTGAAGTTGTCTGGATTTTTTTACTTTAACAACGCCCTATTGGACTATATTTCTTTTTTCAAGATACACACATACCTTGCTTTACGGCCTAAATTCCTTGGCCCCAAAACGAAAATCCGAAAAAATCAATTATTCTGGAGATATAAAGACATCGACAAATATTTTTTATTTGGCTGTTATAGCGAAACATTTTACGCCGTATATCGAAAAATCGTAATTAAAGGTTACTGTTAAAAAGCAATGACGTATAAAAAGCGCTCGTATAAGGATGTGTACTTACATGGAGCCCTTCTTCTCAGTTTTAAATTCCAAAAGATAATAAAATATAATGTAATTAGTTAATTAATTAATTTATTTATTTATTTCTGGATCGCCAACGGTTAATAGCTTATCTGGCTAGTAGTTACATTAATTATACATATACATATACATATTACAATTATACATATAAATCGAATTGTATTAAATATAGTCCGTGTTTCTCTAAGGAAAGTAAGAAGTATTTTTCTGCATAAATTCCTATTTTTAAATTGTATTTATATACCCCTTAAAGGTATTTTAACTAAGAATCACTATTAAGGGCTGCATTCTCAATTTTCCCTTCAAAATTGTACCAACAAATTTCTTCTTCATCCCACCTTTAGTTCTCGAAATCATTAGAACAATATAAACCACTTTACACCCTTATTTTCTCCCACTGCCTGAGTGAGTGTGTGTGGGCCACACCACAAAGTTATAAATGAATGTAGGAAAATGGAAATGAATGGAATAGAGTGGATGTGGCTGGCAATGGGAATGTGGCTAGCGCCTGGCCAGTGCTTGATGGCCAGTGACAGTCAACGAACTGTGCTCTATGGAAATGTGAAATGGTCAGGGACTACTCCACGCCACTCCACTCTACTCCATGGAGGAAATGACACATGATACGCTCACTAATCAGACCCCCGCCAGGCGGTAATCAAAACTGAGGCCTGCGGGGTAAGGCCCAGAAAGGCAAACTCGGCCGGAACTGGAAACCGAAACTAATTTGGCTAAATGTTTGCCAAATCTCTGCCCCCCGGCCGTAGATTTCAATTAGCCGGGCGGCATGGATCCACTATAATTTAATTTGCCGGGCAAGCCATTAGTGCAGCGCCATAATTTATGCATTTTTTACATGCCTCGTTTAGGTTTCGGTTTAGGTTTAATGGTCGTGTTGCATAATAAACGCCGCCTGGGACAAGCTGGCCATTTGCAAATCGCCGCTAATGGAAGTCAGGCCTCTGACGGGGCTTGCACTGTTTAAAGAGCACTGGCTGTGCATTTTTGGGTGCTCTCAGGAGATTCGACTGGAATCTTCGCCTGTGGCCAGTTGCACTTTATCTTTGCTTCCTCCTCTGACAGCCGGAATTGCGGGGCTTTTATAAATCGATTCCGGAGTGACGTGATTCCATTGGGATGCAGCAATCGGGGGGGGCAACGGAAATGGCAAAGGAAAGGGTTAAGGGTAAGGGCAGAGGAAAGCGGAAACCAGAGACCGCAGACCGCCATGTCCTGGTTGTCGTCGTGTCGTAAACTTTATGCAATGCCCAACAATGCATTGTGTACTTCCGCCTTTTGGCCCTTTTCATCCCTGGCCATGCCCATCCGAAGGGGAAACACACTCTGCGACGTTTTCTTGCCCCGCCATTCGCATTATCTGCACGGAGAGAAAAGTCCTTGGGTTTAATAGAGCTATAATTTACAAAATTGAATGCTAGTATATGTCCTTGTATTATTTCATCATACAGAAATGACGAATAATTCGAAAGACTTTAAATCATTTAAAGATGCGCCTACAAGTATGCTACAAAATGTTGTATCTAACAAACTAAAATCTTTGTATACTTTTGGGCGATAATTTGGGCTATAATTTACAAAATTTAATGCTTATCTATCAGGCAGGCTCCGGTTTTCACTTTCACAAGATTCTCTCGTTTTCGTTTTCGAAAACGAAAAATCGGTGCTCCCGTTTTCACTTTCACAAGATTTTTTCGTTTACAAAAACGGGCAAGTATGTCTTGTCGAAATGAAAAGTAAATGCCTTTTTCTACATCAAATCGGTTCTTAATTGCAAAAGGAAAAAAATAGTTGACTCCTTGGTCTATTGATGTTCATTTCACACCATCAGTAGATCAATCTAATTCGTATTTACTTTTTAAATAATTCTTTTCTGACCCCACCTCGAATTTGCCAACAAAATATTTGCCGTCGGCAACAGCAACTTTCGTTTTGGTTGACAGTGCTGCCGTACTGTTGATGGAACAAAACAATCTGGTCGAAATGCTTCTAAATTTAAAAGGTGGTCATTAATAATGTTCAAGGAGGATAAAATAGGGTTTAATAAAAAAAACTGTTTATTTTAATGGTTAAGTGGAATTTTTACCAATAAAAAAAGGTATAAAAGACATATTATCAAAGGGTGGCAGCCCTCCTGGACCGATAAATAAACAATTTCTGCCTTTATTTGGCTTTAAAACAAACAATTAAAAAGAGTAAAGGCATTTAAGCATTCCTTATACTTCTCAAAACATCCAAGTCATCTGGTTGAGCAATAAAAACCATTAAATATTTCGATAACAAAACGATGACAAAAAGTTTGTGAAAACCGGAGCACCTAAAAACGAAAACGTACGTTTTTGGTCTAAAACGAAATCGAAAAATAAAAGTGAAAACCGGAGCCTGCCTGTATGTCCTTGTATTATTTCTTCATACAGAGGTGTCAAATAATTCAAAAAAGGTTTTAAATTCTTTTTTAAACGCTTCTAAAAGTATGCTACAAAATGTTGTATCCAACAAACTTAGTTCTTTTCATACTTTTGGGCGCCAATTTAATGGATTTCAAATCATAAACCTTGAATATATTTAATAAATTTCAAGATGAAATGGTATTCCCAATATTATCTCTTCGTTTTCCCCTGTGCAGGATGCGAGGGAGTTAGCAGGACCTCCGTGGGGAATGCGAGTACAACATAATAATAGGTTTCATATTCCATCTGCCTCATTTCTCATGTGCTGACCCTTCCGGGCGGGAGACCAGAGCAATGCAACGCAATGACATGCAATTTAATAGTTCCGCCATGGGGACACCACTGCGTATACACAATATGTGGGACTAGTGGTGACCTCAACCGATAGCAAGCGAAGGGATTAGCTGTTCGCCTAACTAACTCCCCCTTCTCTTTCTTAGCAAATCCGCCAGAGCTCCAAGGACAGCACCGGATCCTCCGACTCGGACAGCTCCTCGGACGATGAATCCCTGCCCAATACCACGCCCAATCCGCCGAGCGGCAACGAACCGCCGCCGGAGAAGGCCCAAAAGGAGACAGAGGCGGGCGCTGAGATCTCCGCCTTGGTCAACTATGTCCAGCCCATACACTTTAGCTCCTTCGAGAATGCTGAGAGTGAGTATTTTGGGGGATTAACCAATCTACAGAGTCCTTATCCTTGCTTGACCCTGCAGAGAAGAACCGCTGCTACGAGATGTCCTCGTTCGACGAGAAGCAGGCCACGACGCTGCTCAAGGAGCGACCCATCGAGTTCGTGAACTACAACAAGCACCAGCTGTCCCGCGTCTACCCGGCGGGCACTCGCTTCGACAGCTCCAACTTCATGCCGCAGCTGTTCTGGAACGCCGGCTGCCAGCTGGTGGCCCTCAACTTCCAGACCCTCGACCTGGCCATGCAACTCAACCTGGGCATCTTCGAGTACAACGCCCGCTCCGGCTACCTGCTCAAGCCGGAGTTCATGCGGCGCTCGGACCGGCGCCTGGATCCCTTCGCCGAGAGCACTGTGGATGGCATCATAGCGGGCACTGTCTCGATCACGGTTCTCTCGGGGCAGTTTCTCACGGACAAGCGGGTGAACACCTTCGTGGAGGTGGACATGTACGGCCTGCCGGCGGACACGGTGCGGAAGAAGTTCCGCACCAAGACGGTGCGGGATAATGGCATGAATCCGGTCTACGACGAGGAGCCGTTCGTGTTTAAGAAGGTGGTTCTGCCGGAGCTGGCGAGCATAAGGATTGCGGCCTACGAGGAGGGCGGCAAACTCATTGGCCATCGCGTGCTGCCGGTGATTGGTCTGTGCCCCGGCTACCGGCACGTGAATCTCCGGTCGGAGGTGGGCCAGCCCATAGCCCTGGCCTCGCTCTTCCTGTGCGTGGTGGTCAAGGACTATGTCCCGGACGATCTGTCCAACTTTGCCGAGGCCCTGGCCAATCCGATCAAGTACCAGAGCGAGCTGGAGAAGCGCGACATCCAGCTGTCGGTGCTCACGGACGAGACCGATGCGGTTGGCAATGCCGACGAGGACCTCTCCAAGTCGTGTGAGTAGACGTAGCCGTTGTGTAGGAGTAGGAGTAGCACCACTCTCTCTCTCTCTCTCTCATCCCACTTGGAGTTTTAATTTACCTTCTTTTCTTTCTACTTTTCTTTTTGGTAACGTTTTGAACGTAAAACTTTCGGTTATACTTTTGGATTTATGGATTTGGTTAAACCAACACCACACACACCCGTTCCCGAACCACCCACTATCCAACACCACACTCCCTCACCCAACACCCCACGGTTGACGGACACACAAACTGCACTCTGAACCTCTTCCTTTGCCCCCGCCCGTGCTCGATTCTGTCTCTGATCCTCCAGTCGTTTTCGTCCAAGTAGGTGGCCAGAAGAAGGAGCTGCGCCCGGTGGAGTCGCTAGCCACCTCGCCCAAGCACAGGGCCAGCATCTCGGCGGCCGCCGCCATGAGTGTGGAGTGTGTGCCCATGGATCGCACGGATGGCGGCGGTAGAGGCGACCAGGACTGCGTCTCGATTGTGGCGCCCTCCATACAGCATCAGCACTCGCTGGACCAGTCCGTCAGCACCTCCATACGCCAGGTGGAGTCCTCGCAGTTCGATGTGGACCTGGTGGTGGCCGAGCCGCTGGACAAAATACTCGACCACAAGAGCGTCAAGGAGAAGCGGCTGGAGATGGAGAAGAAGCTGGAGTCGCTGCGCAAGAAGCACGACAAGGAGAAGGTGAAGATCGCCGGCCAGAAGTCCAGTCCGCTGGAGGGCAAGAAGCCCAAGTTCGCCATCACCAACAAGCTGGTTAAAAGGCTGAGCAACAAGAGTCTGTAAGTGTTCGGGCGGGCGGGCGCACGGGTTGGTGGCACTGCCAGACGACGCCGTTGAAATTAGTAATTGTCTCTCTCCGCACAGCGAGCCCGGCGTGGAGGTGCCCGCCTGTCCCCTGGATCTGGGCGACAGCAGCGAGGAGAGCGCCGGCACAGCGGCCGATGCGGGCGAGGACTTAGCTGGAGGGAGCAGCAATGCCAACCAGGATGGCGGCACCCAGGAGACCCGCTTGCGCAGTGCCTGCCGGGAGTACACCTCGCAGTATCGGGAGCTGCAGGAGAAGTACCACGAGGCCATCTACACGGCCGCCGACAAGGTGCTGAAGGCCTCGCAGACGGCGCAGGTGAAGCAGCTGAAGGCCTCGCTCGACAAGGTCACCGGCGAGGTGATGCACCAGCTGCAGGAGGCGCGCCGCAACGAGGTCAAGAACCTGGCCACCGTGCACCGCGATCGGGATGAGCTAGTCAGGTGAGTCTCTCAGGGATTCCTTTCTGGGAAAGCTCTTTTTAATCCGTATTTCCTGGCAGAATGAAGCGCGAGGTGGCTAGCTCTGTGGTGGAACGAGGCGTGGCGGAGCGGGTGCGTCTGAAGCAGACCTTCGATCGTCGCACGGATGAGCTGCAGAAGCAGCACGACTATGTGCGCAATGCCCTGGCGGATCATCGCTCCAAGGTGGGTTCTAAAAACCCTTATCCCTTAAATCTTATAAAGCATTAACCCTTCTTCCAGGCCCGTCAGATCCTCGATAAGGACGCCGAGTCGCGCAGCTGTGTCTCCAGCAGCGGCTTCCTGGTGCTCTTCCATGGACCGCATCACCATGGCTGCTCGGGCTCCAGCTCGGCGGGCCATAATCTCACCCTGAATCTGGAGGCGGGCGCTGCCGGGGGCATCTCGCCGGCCAAGTCGCACAACAGCATCTCGGCAGGAGCGGAGATGAAAACGTAAATGGGCCGCGGCCCCCCTGTTTTTTCCCCGCCCCAAACCCCATAAAACCTAGGATTAATTGTGGTTCTACAAGTTGTTAGTCTTCAGTATTTGCAGCAGAAACATAGAAATGAAAAAGTCTTCGTAGATCTTAAGTGCCCTCCACGCACGCACACACACACCTTTTTGACAGGAACTGACCTCGACTAGTTCTAGACCCCAGGGCTCTCCGAACCGAGCCCCAGCCTAAGTGTAAACCAAGCGAATCGCGTTTTCTAACTGAACAAACTAGTTGTAACTCTCTCGCATGTATGATGTACTTGTATTTGTTGACGTACTTCACAGTATCGGTGTACTATATATATACATATATCTATATCTATATATGGTGTGGATGGCTCCAGCCGGAGTCCATCGAGCCCCGACGAACCATACGGTTTCTTCCTATTCGAACTTCGCTGAAACTCTGAGTGTCTAATTAAGCAGCAAGCGTAACACAGATCTAAGTATATAATTTATTGTCTATACGAACAGGAGGTACTCCGCTTTATCTAATGCTAATTGTGGTTGTGTGTATTACTCTTTTACATTTTACATTTTACATCTTAATTTATACGATTAGTTTAAGGCTCTCCTCGCACCGCACCAAGGCAGCTGTGCGCATGAATCTCTGAATCTGAGGCGGATGCCGGAGCAGCACAAGTCTAGGCCAACACTTAGTCAATTATTTTTCGGTTGGTTGCTATTTATTCTCGATTGTTTTTTAGTCACTACTCTTACGTTTATTTAGTTGTTACGGAAGCTCCAATAAAAGTCTATCGAATTGTTTCCCCCCTACGATTTTTCCCGCCCCTCTATTCCATTTTGCTACACGCACAAACACACACAGACGACGTCGCACACAACCTACAACACCAAAAGAAAAAAAAAAGGAAAAAAACCCAAAAGAAAGAAAGAACGAAAGACGGACTCTAACAGTTTGCAGGGGAATCCCACGTGAGAGTGTGACTCCCAAACTGTAGGCAAGAGCCGCAGTCTCAATGACAATCAAACAATTGAAATATGCCAGCCTGACGAGTATATATTCAACCTTTTATCGTAGACCAGACACCATCCTGTCCCTAGGTAATCGAACACGAAACCGAGAACGAAGCAGAACCCTGAGGAAGCCGCCTTGCGTAAGATCCAAATCCAAAATTCAAGCATAGCCCCCGAACCCCGCCCACACACACACACACACACAACTTACATGCGAGTACGTAAATCTTAACGAACACTATGAGAATAATCAAAACATAATGATGTTGAAAGTACATTTCACCGGACGGCAGAACCACCTTAGATGTTGTAATTTCCCATATAACTCTTACTCGAGAATCGACTCAAGACCCCAGGCCCTCGTCCACGGACGGGACTCGTATCTCGCTCTCAGTGTGTTGTCTCTCCTCCCAAATTGATGTTGTAATTTTGATGTGCGTGTGTCGTAGTTATCATAGTAGGATTGGGCCACCAAAAACGATTGTAGCCGACAAAGCAATATCCATAGCTGACTGTACTAGCTGTATGTGTGTATCGTGTATATCGATTGGTTGTCTATCGTCTATCGTTGCCTCAATCGTCCCAATCGGTGTCTATCTCTGTGTAAAATTGTGCAATTGGCTTCACTTATCTTATCCAATTACCAAAAAATACAAAAATACATCAAGCAGCAGCATTAAAACATAGTAGCAACTCAGTAACTCAGAAATTCGAAAATAGTTTTGGTGTTGTACGTATGTAAGCATTACTCGATCGATCAGCTCTAACTGCATCTCTGTATCTGTGTGCTGTTGTCGATGTTGTCCATGTTGTCGCTATCCCAATCGTTCTTGTTGTCGTATCGTAGTTGCTTTATTAACCGCAGATTATCTTTTGCATGCCGCCCGATGCCCGATAATACCCCCTATATATTGCTCCCTACACCCCACTTCAAAGAAAGGCTTTAATCGGTGTTTGTTGTTCGTGTGTGTATTTGCTAAGCTAAGTTAACGATAATGAGCATCAAAAGCCCTAAAACCTAAACTTATACGAAAATGAAATTTAAGCAAAATTGAAAAGCAAAAACCGGTGTCAAACACCAGAAAAGAGAACCCGATGTCGGAGGAATCTAAAAACAAAGAATGAATAATGACAAACAGAATAATAAAATACGGAAACCATTTAGGCCATAGCGGAGAAGCGGAAACGATACATTTTGAGCAGAGCAACTGACGAATTTGTTGTTGCCTAATAACATCAACTAGTTAAATAAATGTTTAGACTTACCCTAGAGTTATATACAAATCTACATGCATACATATTGTGGAACCGAACCCCGTTGTTGCAATAATATATTGCCAAGGCACTTATAAAGCGTTTACCGAAACCAAACTCTTGATGTTAGCAAGAATTTAAGATATAGTTTACTTAAAAGAACAGACAACTAAATCCAGATTAACAGGATATTCCAACTTTAAAATAACACGCCCTGCACTAAATAGAGATTATTAACCGTTTGAGCGAAACCGCAAACTGAATATAATTTAAAAAAAAAAAATTTATTTCGCGCCTTCAACTTTGTTCTTCCTTTTATCTAATAATAGTCGCCTTTTATCCTAAAAGTAGAAATATTGCATACTTTTGGGCATTTTATATTTAATTTTATCGATTTATTTTGCATCTTTTCGGCTGAATTAATGAGTAAAAGGCGAAAATTAAAAATATTGCATACTTTTGGGGCTTATGCATTTACTGGAACAGTTTCAGCACATTTTTATAACAGTTTCAAGCAGCGGACAGATCGGCGCATCGTCGCTCTACTGTTGCTGTTCGCCTGATACTCGAAATGGGAAAGCGGGTAATTTCTCTGTGAATTAGAAGTGGAAAAATGTTGTAAGCAACAACAACATTCCAATCTCGAGCTTCTGCAGAACAAATTTATTAAATGCATGATTTCATATACCAGGCGCACAGAAGGCAGCAGCTGGTCGATAATCTCTATGCACTTTTATTCTCCCTCTCAGTAGCGGAGGGTGAGAGAGAGGTACCAATGACGTCACCGCACAGATCAACGCATCGTTGCTCTCCTAATTGCTGTTCGCCTGGTACTTAAAATGGGAAGAGCGAACCATTTGTAAGGCAAATTCAATAAATGCGAATGGAAAATGTGGTTGTAAGCAAAAACAAACAATACAATCTCGAGCTTCCGCAGTACAAATTTATTAAATGCTTGATTTCATATACCAGGCGCACAGAAAGCAGCAGCAAGTAGCAGGCCGATAATCGCTGTGCACGTTTATTCTCTCTCTCAATAGCGCATCGTTGCTCTCCTGATCGCTGTTCGCCTGGTACTTGAAATGAGAAAAGCGAAAAATTTGTACGGCAAATTCGATCCATTCGGAGTGAGAAATGTTGTTGTAGGCAAAACCAACAATGCAATCTCGAGCATCCGCAGTACAAATTCATCAAGTGCATGATTTCATGTACCAGGCGCCCAGAAGGTAGCAGAAGGCTGATTATCTCTGTGCCACATATATTATAACAGTTCTGTTCCACACCTCCAATGACTCGCAAACTGTTAAACAAGAATGTTAATTTAACCAGTGCTTCTCATAGTGTAGGAATGCCTTAAAGTATACCACTTCTTTGTGACCGTATGATGGGAAGCCCCAAAAGTATGCACTGGCTTTTTTCCCTTCGGCTGCTGCTCTTCGCTTCAACCTAAAAGATGCTTCGCTATTTCCATAGGAAACCCCAAAAGTATGCTTTTAAAGTATTTTCAATTTATTTTAAATATCTAAAAACATACTTTACTTATTATAAAACGTTTCCATCGATGCAGGGCTATAAACAAATAACTGTTAAATACAAATATGTAAATTTTTAAATCAATTGCAGTCAAAACAGTCGGTGTTTACAATGGAGTTCATTAGTTAATTCAAAGAATAATGTCAAAACCAAATAAGAATAATCCACATTGTTGTTGTGATCCGCAGAAAAACTAAAAATAAACGTTAAACCAAGAAAATATCGTACAGCCTTTTACATTTGTTTTTAAAACGTTCTTATTCTAGCACATAAGAAAAACATACGCTTACATTTGAGTGTTAAAAAAACATAAAATCTCGGGATTAATGGCAAATTTGGATAAAACACTTAATAGAAATTTAAATGGGGACAGATCGGGGGCCTAGACCTAGTCGCTTAAACCTAAAGATATGGAAACAAGATCAGTTAACATAAAGGTATAAAGCTTAAAAGATTCTATAATTTTCTAAGGCACCATCCACAGACTCATCGTAAGGGCGTCAACGCTCCGCGTCACAGCATTTGAACAAAGACCAGACTGAGCAGCGAGCCAACAGCCATGCCGCAGCTCAGGGCGGCCGCCATAATGGATGAGGCCAGCTCTTTTTCGTGCTGCTTCACGCTTTTGGGGGCCATTATGAGCAGAATGTTGGTCAAATAGCCATTGGACAGGGCAAACACGCATATCATGGCGATGAAGGTGTAGTCGTGCTTCACCAGAACGGGCAGGAAGTTGTGCTCGCTGGAGTTGGAGCACAGGAAGAACGGTACGAACGCCATGCGCACTACTGTGAGGAGCAGCGATGTGTTCTGGTTGACGGGTCGCTCCAGCCAGCCAGCAAAGAGCCGTCCAAAGTAGTCGCCGCAGTTGAAGAACAGATAGTTGACCACGGGCAGGTAGTACACATCTTTCGGAATAAAATAAATTAGTTGGATATAAGAAAAAGTGGGAAAAGAATCCAGCTCACCTGTCCACTCGCTGTGGCCATACTCGGACTGCATTAGCACGGTAACCGCAGGATACACAGACAGCGTGGTGGTGTAGAGAAGCGCCAGGCAGGTGGCATGCAGATAGATCTTCGACATCACCTCTCGCATAATCGGCTCGAGGACCACACCCTCGGCTTCCTCTTCACGGCTGTGCGAGGGCACTGCACTGATCACCTTGTACTTGTCGCCGCCCTCGAGGTAATACCTGAAGAACGGCTGACGGGCCAGGATCACGTAGCACACGATGCAAAGCAGAATGAGCACTCCTCCGACGATGAAGAAGATAAAGGCAGTGGTATTGGGGCCCGTGTCAAAAGCAAGCACGAGGATAAAGGCCAGGGCCGTGAGAATGCCGCCCAGAGCCTGGCCGCTGACCACGGCCGTGATAAACTCGGAGGGAAACAGGCCAGCGACGCCATAAAGAGCTCCCGACATGGTAGCCGCAGAAACTAGAGATAAGGATAAATGTTAGAAGAAAATATCACAAAGAAATAGGCAAAGCAACTCACTGTTTAGCAGCACCACAATGATGAGCGTGATTAGGAAGAACTGCTCCTGCCATTTGTCCGTGTTGACCTCCACAAACCCCGTGGTGACCCCAAATAGGATGAGGATCATCCAGAGGGTGCCCAGCATCTTGGCACGCAGCGAGACATGATGTCCGTAGATGGCGTTGAGCAGCAGGAAGGTCGTTCCCGAAATGGTGGCCGTGAGGGCCAGGTCGCAGGTGAAGCTCTTCTGCAGCGGCGTGAGCTCCTCGTCCAGATCCGTGCCATTGATCGAGGTGTTGCGGAACTTGTACTTCCAGTACTGCGAGAGAGAGAGTGAGAGCGAGCGAGGAAGGGTTAGGCTTGAGTCAACGCAAGCGAACACAAAGAAAATTCAAAGAGAGTTATCGTCGTCCAAGTCGTAAAAAACAATGCCAAAGCTGATAAGCAGCAGCGCGCCTTAGAGTTACGCTTGGCCCACTTGCTGGGATGTGCGAAGTTCAGTTTAATTAACGCGGATGCGGGCTGGGAAATTTTCCACTCATTTATGAATTCCCAAATCCGTATCCCCCCGGTGGAAGGTACTTACATCTTCGGCTGTCACAAAGAAATTCCAGGGCGTCATCGTTCCAATGCCCAGCAGGTAGAACACGATGTAGGTGAAGAGTCGTCCGCTGGTGGGCTCGTTGGACACCAGGACCACCTCGTCCTCGGGCCGCTCCAGCAGACATCGTTCATCCGCCAGGTTGTACTCCTGGTGCTCCTGCGGACGGAAGGCGGGCACGAAGCTGCCCTCGGAACCCAGGATCTCATCATCCTCCTGCGCCCCCACCAGCCGTTGTGTGTCACTGCTTCCTGGCATCGGATTCTGTTATTTTGTTCGCTCCAGAGCTGTGATTTCACCTTCGGACGCTTAGCTCATCCAAGAACAGCTGTTTTCCACAGAAGTAATGTCGGTTTTATAATCTACGCAAGATCCCCAGGCCCGTCTGCATTTTAGTTATTTAAGCTACTACGTAAAAAAGCAAACTGTGCATCAGTGTAAGCACAAAAACAATGTAAATAAATAAAGGAGAAGGTTAATTATGCAGCTGTTAGAAGTGTGACCGTCTCTTGTATGCAGACTTGGTCACATTGTGTCATTCGACACTGGTCACATTGTTAGAGCGGAGACTCAAACCACTCGAGTTGGCGCCAGATTTCTGGCTTTCAAAATTGATGTACTAACTTTACACTGTTCGCTGCGTGGCAAACAAACCAATTACTAGCAGAGAATCCGCCACAAATCGTAATTTAATTGCCAGCAATAGCCGCAACAATGCAAAAAGAAAAAAACACCAATATTTTCCAACGGCCGCGAGAGCTGATGATGAATGAATGCAATTTGTATTTAATCAATAAGCACGCCCCGCAGTGTTTTAAATCAGCGCACAGCTTCGCTTTACGGCTTAGCGCCAGTCGCAGGATGTGATCCCCGCACCTTCCGCTCCTTCCCTTGGTGAATTTTAATTGGATTTGCATTCGCGATCCCGTCCCCGAACCCGTTTCTGGCCGCGCACATAAATTTATTTTTAATTTACTTATGCGCGAATTGCCGAGCTCTGCCCTGCGGTTGTTTGATTTGCGAATTAAACCGAAAGGGTCCCGCGAAAAAGAGCAGAAAAAGAACGACTCGTTAGCGCTGGACAGGCGCAGGAAGGGGAGCCAGCAGGAGGAGGGATCCAGCCAAGGATCGGAGCAAGAGGGGGGCTGCTCCAGCATCGATTGTCATCGCAGGGCTTGCAAATTAGATTAGTTCGTAATGATCGCGAGGGGGATTCTCCCAGGCCGCCATTCTATCTCCCAGCGAGAGGCGTGTCATCTCATTAATTCCGTAAAAATGCTCCCCCGCCTCCGGAGTACAGAGTCCGGAGCCCAATCAATCTCCCCCCCGAGGAGAGAGCCCCTCCGCGGGCCACACACTCAGCCAGCCCCGTCTGCTGGCAATTTAAAAATCACATTAAATTAGTCAGCAAGAAATCACCGCAACGAAACCATCAACAAATCATCTCAAATTAAATTCATTCACAGAGCGAACCGCAGATGGAGGAGGCAGAGCCGAAGGGAGCTGGAGCTGTGCTGATGAGTGGCCAGTCAGCCAGCCTCGGCTCGGCTCGGGCAACTCATCTCCCATTCATGCCTGCCTCATGCTCGGGCCAACGGGTAGTAGCACTCCCGAGCGAGCACTGGCAGGCCTGGCAATTAATAAAATTGTAAATTCAATTAAATTTATATGACAGCTGGCTGTCAGAAGAGCTCAAATTAAAAATTACTAACAAGACCTGTTCCACATCCGAGCCGTGAGCTACGCGAACTTCCCCCGTTGAGCCCGTTGAGGAGCTACTTGACGAAAAGCCTCGGGTGCAGGCCACGCTTAATTAAAAATCCAGCAACTCCAGCGCCCAGATGGAGCTGGTGGAGATTGCTCCCCTCTCTGCAGTCCCGTCCCGGGCAATTCTCATTTGCCGGACTTCAATTTGAGTGACGTCCTCCGACCACCCGAGGTGATCATGGATCTGCGCCGAGTGTGCTCTTCCTCGGCTTTTTGGGGTAGCCAAGTGGCAGTTGTCTGGAACGCCTGACAGCCGCAGTTTAGTGGAGGCGGCTTTTGGCCGGAGAGAGAGGGGATCTTAAGGCTTGTTCTAAGCTGAGATATGGCCTTAACCCAATCCTATAATTTGAGTATTTATTTAAGTAAATCTAAAGGCTTCTACTTAATGTTTTCAAAGTTAAATACGTTTTTGTGACACCTAAAATTAAGTTTCTTGTAATACTTAATACAATTAATTTATACCAATTTAGAAACATTTAAAAACATCTTCAAACTTCTTAAAAGCTTAAATTAAAAGCCTTCAAGCACAAGTTCCCTGAAAAGCCTTAAATTCGCTATGGGAAAAGTACTCAAAACTCAGTTTTAATGGGTTAAAAACCAGTCAGATTCTGGCTTTCTTCTGGACTTTTTCACAACCGTTAGCATCCCTGGCTGCTGACAAGGCGGATCACCCAGAAAGGAGATGAGAAGATTTCGCTAATAGCGGAAGCCCTGGGCCAACGAGTCGAGATCCGAGTCGGCAGTGCCGGCGGAACCGCCTAGTAATTAATAAATTAAAAACAAACCAACACGCACATGACATCGAAGCGGAGAGGATGAGGATCAGGAAGAGCAAGAGGAGCAGAGGGCAGAGGGGCAGCGGAGGGAGCAGAAAATTAGTCGAGAGGTAAAATTAGGCGGGCCAAAGGATAATCAAATGCTGATTTATGGCAATTTCCAGGCCAACTCTGTGGATCAGCATCAGTTCCTCGCCTGCGTCCGCGTCCGCGCCCTCGCCCTCGACTTCCGGTGCCAGACATTAACGAACGTCAGCTGTGTGAGGTCCTGGCGCTCCGACTGACCCTCATTCCCTCTGTGTCCGCGTCAGCGTCTGCGCATGTGTCTGTGAAAATTAGTAGCTAATTTGGCTTGTCATCATTATCGTGTGTTGTGCAAACATTTGTCCGTCCCGCTGACGTGGTGAGAGCTCCATGAGAGCTGGATTGGGCTCCGCCGGAGCGGGAGCCAAAAAGCCAAACAAGCCGAGCATGACTTGGCATGGGCTTTGCTGTAGGTCGCCCTCCTCTAACCAAAGGGGGTTCACCTGGTCATAGTGGGTTATTAATTGAATTTCCAGGCATTTACATGGGAGTTGAGTGGTCCACAGTGAGGTCACCTGGTCAAGATCGGGTAACTAAGTAAATCAATCAAAGAAAGTTTCTTTCAAAACTAATAATTAACAGGAAAGTTTGCAAAACAGAAACTACATAAATTAATGCGAAATAGTAGTAAGCCAAATACATACAGAGCGAGAAATAATAAGGGTTATATTCAGCTCATTTTGAACTGTATCAGCGGTTAACCATAAGTTCAATAAAATCTTGTTCTTAAATACGCTCAATTCTTTATTAATATAATTCCATTTATGGTAACCAAAACATTTTTTAAAGAAAGAGGCTTTCTTAGCTCATGAGAACTATGTTAACAATATTATCCATACTTATTCTATTATACCAATGGCAAATAAAGAAACATATAAGTATATTTATCTCTCCATATTTAAGTTATATTTCTTAACAAAAACCACAGACTTCCAATTAAATTTATTTCTGTGTATCACACAGTGTATAGTTTAGTAATTAAACATTTCAAACGCAGCCAAGCGTGGCCCACATTCAATGCCATATTCAAGAAGCTAACAATCTTGTGAGCTGTCCAATTAATAGCGGCATTCCGCATATTCATGATCCGTTCGATCAATAATCGTCGATCGCCGATCGGCCGACCCACGCCCGGCCCCGACTCCGACTCCGACTCCAAAGCGGTAACTTTTTTGGGGGCGTGTCCCGGGCATTAAACGTTATTCAAAATTATGCAAATGAGGGAGATACTTGTCAAAATGATTAAGACTCGGAGGCTGCGGTGTGTTTCGCAAGGGGAAAGCGAGGGAACGAGAAGCGAGTGAAACGAAAGACTTAGGCAACGAACTCGTTTGGGCTGCCCTCTCACGGAAGCGAGAAGCGAGAAGCGAGAGGGGGAAGAAAGAGATGGCAAGGCAGTGCCATAAATTGATTCATAATTCGCATTCAAACGATTAATGCTAATCAAATTAATTAAGAAGCCGCCTAAGCAGAAATATGCATTCGGCATGATTAATGAGACAGAGCCCCGCCAATATCGGCTCCCAGGCAATTAGCCGACATTTATTAGCTAAATATAAGCTTTGATTTCATTTCCGCCTGCCTAAAGTTCAATGACAGCCACCAAATCAGAGAAAAGATTACTCTAATCAAGTGTCTGACCTTAAGCGAACCTTTTTGGGCCAGAGATAATGCGTCAAATGAATGGACTTTAATCATATTAGGAGCCATTTTGGCTCGATTCGTACGTGAGGATGCCATAATCCCCTTGGCCAAATTGTTTCCAATTTCGGCGAGGCACGGACGTGTGCGAAAATGAGAAATCGATTTTGATTACAAGCCGCAGAAATTGCAATCGAATTGCCCGGCGGAGGCGTGGCTCCCCTGAGCCCCCGAAATTTGCCAGAAAACAAACACAAATCGAAGCCAACACGAGCGTCGAGTGTGTGTAAATTTGCCTCCACTCAGCGAACTGTTCGGCGGCATTAAAACCCCCGTACGTTTACATATCAATTTGAGTGGCAAGCGAGCTGCTAAGCTGGCCAGAAAATAAATTGCAATATTAGCACGCGATTTCTGATTCCTGAGTACGTGTAAAATACTATTTCGAGTCGCGGCGCTAATCAAATTTAGAGAAATGAAGCCCAATCCCCGGCGAGCGACGGAACGGCGATGTGGCAGCGCGAAACTTATTCAATTACCCACTTTGGTCGCATATGCATTCAAATTAAATTATGCTACAATAGCAACAAAAACACCAGCAGTGCAAGAACAATAACAACAATGTTTGGCCGTGGCTATTACAGCCATAAACCCGACAAACACGAATCGCGTGCAGAAACAATTTAAAAAACAATCAGCTCTGCCAATGGCACCGTAAAATATATCAAAAACCGGGGAACCGAGGAGAGACCTTAGCCAAGGAGCCCTTTCTGCCACCCACCAAAAGGTTACAAGGGAATATCCAACGGCAAAGGAGCAGGCAGCAGGGAACAGCAGGGATCTGTGACTGGCGGCCACTTTAACACTTACCCCAAAATGGTAAAAGTTTAAGTAAACAAAAGTTGAGTGGAATGCTCGGAGTTGAAAATGCCCTACATGAAGGGATCAAGCAGGGAGTTGGATCCTTCGAATATGGAGAAGAGTTTTAAGGAATTAATGGAAATAAAAGGAATGTAATTTTTACCCAATTTGTAGATTTAATATTTAGAATAATATCACTTATAGTATAGAGTGCAGATTAAATAATTATTCGTTTAAAAGTTGAGACAAATCGTAAATAATTTTCAAGACAAAAGTTTTTCAAAAGAAATTCGATAGTATACTTCAGGAATAGGCTAATAATAAAATAAAATTATTGGGAGAAATCGCTTTTGCTTCGAAATCAATTCAAACGGCATCTAAAAGTATGCAATTAATTTGGTCCTTTCCTCTGATAACAAATAAATAAATAAATAGAGAAAGAAGATAAGAAGTGTTTAAAATATAGAAACATTTCAATAAGCCTAAAAAATGCCCTCCTTCGATATAATAAACCAGAGGCTAGGAAATCTATAAAGATTTGAAGTCTAATGATTGGAAAATAGCTGCAGAGTCGTAAAAGAAGTTTCAAATGGTTTCAAAGTTAAGTTGATTCATAGGAATTTATAGAAACTTAAGTGTAAAATTTTTAAACAATTCTTAAAACGATTTTATATATTCCCAAACTAGTTTTAGAATTTACTTATACTAAAAAGATAATCCATAATTTTCAGCACATCTGCTAGTCGCCTAAGCCCGAACGAATTCCTTCCTCTTTGTCTCCCTGTCTTCTTTTTTCGCCTGCCCCTTTTATGCGTTTCATTTTGATTTCATGTAAATTGCCTGTCGACGACAACAACACCAAACACCAAACACAGGCCGAACACCAACAACAACAACCCCACAGACAGCAGCGACAACTACAAGAACAACAATAACGAGAACTGGAGAACTGCTCACGACACTGAACCACTTCCCTCTTCCCACACCAACACCAAAAGCAACAAAAGCCAGGCAAGCGACGCTCTCTCTCTGAGCTGGCAGAGCTGGGATTGGTTGACTTCTCCGAATGGAGGCGGGTCCCCACGAAAGAGGTTAGAATGGGGAATCAGAGAGGAAGCAAACAAGCGAAAGAGAGCGAACAAAGAGCTGAGCGGAGTTACATGGCCAGGTGAGCGCGGCAGGTGTCGTCGCTGCAATTTGGCCCGGTGCCTCCGCCTAATGGAAGAGTTGATTTTGAGTCAAATTAAATAAGCTACCTCTGGGATTGTTGGACTGTTTGTTAGGCTTTCTGATTACCAACGAAGTCTGGCTAAAGGGAGAGAGAGATAAACGGGGGGAAGGGAGAGAGATGGAGAGTTTGGGAATAAAGCGACGGCAAATGGTAGAAACAAAGGTGTCTTTTGACCTCCATGGCAGATGTTCAAGACGTATTGGATTTATTAGTAACTCATTCAAAATAAAAATAACTTTTGTATTTGCATAATAAAGGTGGTTTTTTAATAATAGTTTAAGGGGAATATTTTAAATATTTGATGATATTGTTACAGCGAATGATTGTTTAACTTCATACAAGATTATTTTTCTCATCTTATTATCCCCTTTTCTGTTGTTAATAACACGATAAGTGTATTCATGTAGAAAACGTGTATGAAGTGTCCTAGATTTTACAAATCTATTATTAAAAATTGTAAACCATTTAAATTTGAATAATATAATTCATGCCTCTTAGTACAGCTGGAAGGGAATCAAAGTTTTCGATGTTTCCATAAGCAAACATCGATTTTAAGTCGATTAACATCGAGGTTTTTCCACCTCTATCTTTTAGAAAGAGCCTAACTTTCCCACTAATATTCTAGATTTTCCTGGTACAAATTATAACAATGAGATATAAAGGAAACATAAATTCTAAATAGATAAAGAAAGATTTTTTCCACCTCTATTATACATTTATATTTATATTTTCCCGGTACAAATGATTACAAAGGAACTTTTAAGATACGCTAACGATTTCAATAAAATACTTTTGAATCAAGTTGCTTCCCAAAATCAAGTCTTAGCAGCCAGAAAAGTTAATAGAAGAATAATTGCTATACTTAAGTTAATCAAAAACATTACGGAAACTCCGGAGATTCTGGGAAATCTGAGTGTATGTATTTCCAACCTACAAACCCACCTAATCCAAAGAGATTTGTGTGCTACAGCTGGAATTTGCATTTCGTAAAGTCTAAATAGGATAATGTCTTGCTCCACTAGATGCTAAAGATGCCTTTTAAACAGCCTGCCAAATGTTTAATCTAAACAAGTGAGAAAGCTACAGTCGAGTCTGACCGACTGTGAGATACCCGGTACCCAAAGCATTGTGGGTAAATTGAATTAGATATGAACATAGAAAAAATAAAATGTTGAGAAATAAAGACAAAAGTTGCAAGAAACATGTTGAGCAACACCCAAAAAAGACTAATGTTGCTAGGGACGTGTTGCGCAATACGCACTGATACTCTCTCTCATAGTCTCTGATCTTTTGTTTAACACGGACAGACATACGGACAGACGGACAGACGGACAGACGGACATGGCTAAATCGACTCGGCTGGTGATGCTGATCAAGAATATATATACTTTATGGGGTCGGAGATGCCTCCTTCTGCCTGTTACATACATTCTCGGTAGGCACTAACACATAATACCCTTGTACCCTATGGGTACCGGGTATAAAAACCAAGTTATAAGTAATAAACAAACTAATATCAAATTAATAATTAACCCTCAAAATCCTCAAAAATGTAAGACTTAACCTCATAAATATCGATACTCCTTCTAGAGGCCAACTGCCATTAGGAACTCCCCCCGGAGTAAGCACTAATTGAATATGCATTGCTAACTGACTGTCAGCTGGTCGCACACTCTCCATACCAAGTAGGTGACACCTTAAAACGATCCGGCCAGCGATCCATCCTGCAGCGATCGATCGATCTTTGGCCCTCTTTTGGACAGACGGAACTCGTTCGTCACTTATGCCTATCTTTGGGAACGCCAGAACGCCGAGTGGATGCAGATGCTCGAGGCGGGGGAGCCGGCTGGGGGCGAACCCAGATCGAATGCCAATCACGCGTCAATTGCAAAGGCCAATGGCCATAAAGATGGGATCGGAGATCGAGCAGATATACCCAGATGGAGATGGCGAAACGCCTGTCAATGTTGATGAGTTGATTCTGCGGCTGACAGCCAGAAATCCTTATGAAGGAGCAGCTCCTCCATCCTGGACCCCAACTGACAAGTCCCCCGGTGACTAATGCTCCAGTGGAGGAGCAAGAGGAGCCCCAGTCGAGGGCAAACGCCGCTTATCGCAGTGTTTCGGTGCTCGTTGGTTTTACGACCCATTGTGGCGGCTATATCGTACGCCCTGAGCTGTGATAAAGCCATTAACAATTTATTAGGCTTGTCTATCCCGTGTTTTCGGATGTATCATGAGTCACGTGCGAGTCTGATGGGTGGCCGTGACTCACTCGTCACTGGTCGTCTCCCGTCACGGGTTCTCTGGTTGATCTTCTGGGGAGCTCGGTGCCCGGCGGCAGTCACCTGCTCACCTGCCCGAAGAAACTCTCCTCCTTATCGGACCCCAATTCAATTAAGCGAACAATCAATTATGATTTGTCACGCGAGCACCGAAAATAAGTCAGAGCACCCTCTGGGTACGCATCCCCCGGGGCACCTCGTACTCCTCTTATCACATGACGCGGGCCTCTCGTTTCATGTTCGACATTTCTTAATTATTGATTCTATGTTTTCGCTACCTTTTGAAGATTGAAACATGTGTTCCGGCGACGCAGCTACGAAACGGAAATGAAATTAATTGGAAAAGTGCGTAAAGCAAAGGAATCTGCGGGAGTACGCTCTGATAGAATAGTGAGGTCACCAGTAGGGTGACGTTGTGATAAGGCCTTTGATTGATATCCTATGGGGAGTGTCTGTTATTAGTTCAAGGTAGTTATAACTGAGGAATGGAGAATCCCCATGATCAGTTTTTGAATTTTTAGGGTAGTAGAAACCACTAAGAAAGAAAACAACTTCAAGGAACAGTCTTCATTCTCTAAGTAGATTTTGTAACATTATTGAAACAAAGATCTGACCAAATATATAGGTGCTACACGGCTGTGATCAAGCCAAATGTACTCGTTTCTTATTTTCTAAAAATATGTATATATTCGTTGATAGTCTTAATTGCACACATAATATCTACATATGTAGATACCTTAGCTTGCTTTCCTTTAAAAGCTGCAACCGAATTGAGATCTCAAGGGACTCCTTCCTCTCTTTTCAAAAAACCCCTTGACATGTACACGCCGTGACCCAGTGAACCGCGTTTGTAATGCTATCAATAATTAAGTGCCACTGCCACCTCGAACGGACAACGATGTGGCAGCCGCTGGAGAGGAATTGGAACTGGAATGGATCTTGGACTCTGGCAGGAATTGGGAGCAGCTCGAGAGGCAGCGGGAGGAGAAGAGATCCCTCTGAGCACGAGGATGGAGCAGGGGCCACGAATTCTTAATAAGCGGCGGCTGCTGCATAAATTTGCAACCAAAAACAAACATTCCAATCGAATGTGTTCGGGAAGGAAGTCAATGAGGGAGTACTCAGAGAGAAATACCCTAAAAATTTAATTTAAGAATGAATTTTAGAGGTGTACGAGGGATATGGGGAATCTCCACTAAACATGTATGCATTAGGTACATATTTATCGAAATTCAAAGGCCGTTTACCTTACTAATATCACAGGTCAACAAAAATCGACCTTTTTTCATGCCGGCGAATAAAAGCCATTGATTCCGATAGATCTTAACCGATACATAACTAGTCCGAAAATGAAAAGTTTCCATTACGTTCCCATTTTGAGAAAATCGCGGTTAAAGTATTATGCACTGCTTTAATTTTCACTTTTCAAGGCTTAATAACTCCCAAGCCTTACGTAGCACAGAGGTGGTATTTGGCTTAAGAAAAGCGTTGGCTTTTCTACTTTAATATTAAAGAAGAATATCCAATCGGAGACTTCTCGTTCTTAAGTTATAATTCATTTTACAATTTGAATGTTGTTACAAATTTTTTCTATATTGTATTTTCTCAAAATTGGTACGTGATGGAAACTTTTCAGTTTCGGACTAGTAATGTACCGGTTCAGGTCTATCAGAATCAATGGCTTTTATTCGCCGTCATTTTTTTTTGTCGACCAGTGTATTTAGTTAATGGCTTTATTTACAAAATATATGATCTATCAATATCCATCTTTCGTGATAGGGTTAATTTTTGGCATAAATCCGTAATGAAAATAATGTTTAGCTGTATAATTTTAAGAATTAATGAAGGATTAATATATAAATCCTACCTTCTTCAGGGCGATTGAACCTAACCAAAAAGTTATTCCCGAGTTATTATTACAGTACTTTACGCTCTGAGAATTGTATTATTTAACAAACAAATGATCTGCTGGGTCTTAATGGATCTTTGTTAAGTCTTGTGTTTTAAGTAGTATTATTTCCCTTTTCCATTCAAGATTTAATGCCTTATGTTCCCCCTTAAGATCCTTAACTGGCAACCCATATCTCCAGGGCATCATACCCTAACCAGAGTGTAGTTTCGGCTGCATAGCACACGCAATGCAAAAATCTTGTTGCAAGCTGTAACAAGTGGGCGGGGCAGGGGCCGGGGACAGGAGGCAGTGGCCGGGGCATGCAACATGTGCAAATGCGCATGCGTAATTATTGAAACAAGTTAATTACTGCGAAGGTGCCTCTGCATCCGACTGCGGGTGCGGACTATAGCGACTCCACTGGCTCCAGTGGCTCCTGGTGACCATTCGGCTAATATATGCAAGGCAGCGCATTCCAGCGTTGTCCGCAGTCGAGTCACAGATCCTTTTAAGGCCGGGCCAAGGCTCTGGCACAGGACAGGAGAGGCCTGGACAGGATTGCAGCTGCAGCGTGATCAAAGTGTGAAATGACTTGTTGCTGTGTGATACCTGAATACAAATTGCTTGATGCCTTGATGCCCAGCCCAACCCAACTCCAGCCCAGCCCCAGTCCCAAACCAGAGCCAGCGATCTCTCTTTTGCCTTTCTATCGCCCGATCGAACCTTAATTAAGTTGTTCCCCAGTGGGTTCTTAGGAAATGGGGGCCCAGAGCTATGTCTTCCCGCTAACCACCGACAAATGGTTCCAGCTAATGAAATTATCGCTAAGCTCAATGATCTTGCAATCCGTTGATAGATCTAAACACGAGGCAGAAGTTTTAAGAGTGTTCAAATGACCTCTAAATGGGAAAGCAATCTTATCTGGTTATGAAATACTTATAAAAACTAACCAAGTGCCTAAAAGTTAGATGAAGATTGTGAATTAGTCAGAGACTAGCTTGGGCGTTCATTAAAATAACTTTAGAAGAGAATTTCACGTACCTCCTTTATGGGAATAAACCGAACGGCCGTATATTTGTCTGGCAATATGCAAGCCATTTTTTCAGCAAGCAGTCAATTTACGCATAGTAAAAGTAGAAAGCTTTTCTACAATCTACAAAACTACCTATATATTACCTCTTTGTAAATAAATCCCCAACTAGCATTTGTTTAATTAAAAAGCATAGGAATTGTTGTGTTCGTGTTGATAACGACACGAGGTGTGATTAGGTCGAGGCCCAGCCCGATGAGTGTCCAAAAACCATAGAAACCAGTTGAGATTATCGCACTTTGGGCGCGATATCGCCCCAAAAACGGACGTCAATCATATTCAATTAAAATCAATTTGTCTGTCGTTTTACGCTAGAAATAAATAAATAAGTGACTAAGAGATGGCCTCGTTCGGTATGCGATTCGATGTTAGGGTTCGGTGTTAGGGGCTGTTGAGCAGTAATCGGGGGGATCTTCTCCCCTCCTCCAAATCTACTGGCTCCCAAAAGTCGGTTCGATTTCAAAAGATGTCCCAGAATCAATTGTAAGCTGTCTGTTACCGAAATGCTGTACCTGTGAACAGATAAAAATCGCCTAGATTCGATTCGATTCGTTACAAGCCAGAAGAATTCTACGCAAATCAGATAAGAAGAACGGGGAGCAGAGGAGACTCAAGAGCACGCGTCTGGTAGAGATGGCAATCAAAGCCCCAGCTCTCCAGCTTCAACTCCAGGGTCGATCTCCAATTAGCTAATAGGAAAGACCCCACGAAAAGAAGAAGCCCCGCGAGGAGAATAATACCTCAGGTCGAGACCCAGCTCCATGGGTCGCCTTTGTTATGGCCAACTAATTACGAGAGTCTATCGATTAATAATAAAAGGAGTCGCCATGGTAGTTCCACTTTATTTGCATTTTTAATTTGTTCCTAATTAAATATTCATCTCTCGGTGCATCTCACGCTGTGTCACTTTTATGGCACTTGATTTATTCGAATCTTTCTGATTAATTGAAGCCGACTCGCTGGAGAAAGTCGCCGAGAGGGGGACTCGGAGGAGACTCTCTTCCACGATTAGGGCTCGTTACGGGATTATGGAGTCTGAAGGTGTGCGTCCTACATTCTCATTTGCTACGGTTTATTTTTACGCTTGAGCCGCATAATTTAATAACCCTCAGACAGAGGCTCAGACTCTTCTGCCTATAGTGTATATGGGCCCGTTCCGTTCCGAAGACAAATGGGTTTATTATAAGTATGATGGCTGGAAAAATTTATGCGCGCTATTAAATTGTTTATTAAACGACCGCACCAAGCCACAAATGGCGAAAAATAAATCGCTTTTCACTCTACACAATTTTAAACTCTCCGTCCAGCGGCATCCAATTCCTCCTCCTCCGAAGGAGCAGCTACCGCTCGTGCTGCTGATGATGAACTCATTTGTCAACGTCACCCACTGCACTCTCCGGCGCGGGAAGATCTCTCCCTCAGGCCCCGGAGGTAACCCCATCCCATCTATTTAATTACCAATATATGTTGGCAAGTAGCCCCAGCTTAATTGCATGGGCTCGCACCTCCTTCTTGGCTGTTAAGTGGGTACAGTGGGGATAAGCTCAGCAGGGATAACGCAGAGGAGTGACTTTAGGGGTCTTCAGATCTCGTTAAAGCACTTGGAGGGGATTTTATAATAATATTAAGGTTTTATATAGTGAGTTTAATGATTTAAAATCATCATTATTCATAAACTCTTTGAGAAAATAACATAACCTTTAAAAATAAAACTTTAAAGAAGAAACCAAATATTTAATTTTAATAAATCACAAAGCTGCTGAAATTTTATTCTAAACCTATTTGTTCATCCTCTTGCTTACCTTAGCTACTTTTATTTAGTTTTATATATTTAAAAGGGTTTCGTAATCAAAATACAGATTAAATGCAGAAAAAAAAGCTTAAATAACTCCTCAAAATTCCTAGATATTACCCATCTCTATGATTATTTTTATACATTTTTGTTATATTTATTTCCCATCTCCTTTAGGCATTACACACTGTAACCTCAAAGACGTTTAGCGACCACCAAGCTGGATTCTGTGCGAACCGGAAGCCGAGCTTAGCGCGAAATTAAACTTAAGTTGATGTTCCCAAGCAAAGTTTTTGCAACTCATAAACGAAGAGGGTTCTTTGAGGTCCAAGACTGACGGACTGACAGGCCACCTATGAAATTTACATTCATTAGCTCGTTATCAATCTTTATGCGCCTCGTTGCCAACTTTGCGGCTCTCGTTGGGCCTGCAACTAATTACAAAAAGTAATTACATTTGAACCCGACTTAATGCTGCAACCGGCGCCACAAAGGGCCAAGACAGAGGACCGCGTGAAATCAATAAATTAAATATGCAAACTGGCCATCGATGGGCGGCCGAGGGGCGGCAGTGGAGGAGGCCCATAAGCGAACCGGCTGCCAGGCCAAACAATCCTAGATTAACGAGCCGCGGCGACTCCAGCCCAAAAGGGGTGTGGTCCGTATACGGAAGCCAGTTAAAATAAAACGTGGAATGTGGAGGGAGGAGGGAGGAGGGAGGAGCAAGGGCCATCAACGAGCAACTGCAGCGGGCATCCAACATCATTTACAAGTCAATAAAATCAATTTGGGCAGCCGAAGAACAAACAAATTGCCGACAGGCAACAACACAATAGCACACAGGATATTAGCATTAGGGAAAACACATTCCATACAGACGAGGGTAAAATAATAGAATTAATGACAGTTTCAGTTAAATGGATAATATAAATAAAATATACAGGAATTTTTCTTTAAAGAGCTAAATATTTAGCTTGTTAAAGTTAAGTTCTTGTATGTTATATAAAGGATTTTTCGCACTAAATAATAAATAATTTTAGAAATCTATTAAAAATAAATATTATCAATTTTTTAATTAAAATGATATTAATATAATATTTATGTAACTAGTAAAGAAAGGAAGTAATTAGGAAAAGATCAACAGGCAACCAAAATGGTTTGACCCAAAAATCTAGAATAAACGCAAACATTTCAGAAAAAACTTTAAATAAATATTAATATACATACTTGAACATTAGTTCAGAAATGTTTAAGAAACGTAGAAAATTATTTACCTAAAACCAATTAAAGAAATTATTTAAAAATCCTCAAAATATTCTTCTTAAACCTAAAGAACATCCAGCATTTTCAGTGACATTATTTTGACCTCAACTGTACTATATATCCTATCTCACATGGCATGCCCCCTCCTTGGCGCAGACCAATTATAATTCTAACGATAGCCCCGAACGGAACGGAAGGTTCCTCATCGATTCGGGACCAGAAGCCGGCCTCTAATTAATCAATTAAATAAAATACAACTAATGCGACGATCGAGCGGCGGCGAGGAAGCAAAAGGCTGGCAAAAGGGATAAGCGGAGGATATGTTCCCACATCAGAGGAGATCCGATCCTAATGCATCGACAGCTGCCTTGAAGGGAGACCCGAACTGGACACTCATGCTCGGAAGGAAGGTCTAAACTCATTTATGGGGAAGATAAGAAAGAGGCGATGACGTCCAAATAACGATTGGGGGTCACCTTTTGGGTACAAGCATTAGACAAAGGATGATTCAGGAAAATATCATATCATCGTTTGAAAAGGGTTATGACTCAAAGTGATGGCTGTATTATTTTTTAAAAGAGTTAACACTAAAGTGTTGATCTCTATTAAATAAACAACTATACTATTGTTTATTTCTTAACACATTATACAAGAATTTAATGAATTAAGTTCCGTTTAGAGCTTAAAGAATGCTTAATTTACTTTACACACCTGTCTGAGCTAAAAGAGAATCGTTTTAAAACCAGTTAACCCATTAAACGTTTAAAAAATGCCTCATTTGCCACCAGCAAATAATTACGAACATTTATTACATAAAAAAATCGACATTTTATTCCGGCTCAGACATTAATTTCCAAATATTTTTGGTCAGTCCATGAGCAGCCAATTGGTTTTGGGAAATTATAATTATATTTAATTCACTCAAAACAATATAAAGATAAAATTTAATAATTTTAATTGATGCGCATTAAACTCGAATTATCCGAAACATGCATTTTGCCAAATTCAACAACAAAACGTTCAAAATATATATAAAAACGTGGAGTTATGACGGCGGAGGTTTTGGAGGGGCAATTAAGACCACAGTCGGTACACGCACTAATTACCAAGGCATTTCACATTTTTTATATTTTTATAAAGCGACGAGGAGGAAACCAGAGGCCATGAGAGAGTTTCCACAATTAGATTTACGAACAAATGAAATTACTTGGCTTTCGTTTTAATTGCCGCCTGCTTATTGGCCAGGAATGTGTACCAACTGGTATAAATATATATATAAACATAATCGCCTTCCCGCCAACGCAGGTTACCCAGCCAAGCAGAGGCAGTGCCTCTTATCGCTGGCTGGAAATCTGGCGATTTTGGGTTGCATAAACCAGTTAATAACGCGCTTCCGCCCAAGTCAATTTCGGGCGTACACGACAATTGAGTGAAAATGCAACCGAATGCCACGAAAGCCGAAAGCAACGAAAGCAAGACAAATCGTCGTATCAAATTACCAAATAATGATCTCGGGGGAGGGCCAAGAAGGTATAGTTGGGCATACCTGGTACTCAGCCATTAGCCATCGGGCGACAGTTTTGTTGGGTGATTATGTCACACGCCCTGAACCGCAGCCATTTGTAATTGAATTAATGCCGGGCCCTGGGATAGTTTGTACTCTAATATAATATAGTTGCCCGGGATGGTTGGCTGGCTGGCTGCCTGGCTGCCTGGTTGGGTGTACTATTTATGGCCGGGTGACGGGCGGGGCCTTATCGCTGGCATTTCATCGCGCGACTCCAGTAACCCTAACTAATCGCACGTAATTAAATATAATTTGGTATCGTTTACAGTTGCGTTTTCCACAGCCTTGGGTTTATTTTGATATTTTTTTCTTTTTGGGGAAAATTAGAGAAAGGGGAAGGGAAATGTGTGTGGGTGGCTCAGGGGAAATCTATGCCGAAGCAAGTGTAATTGGGTAGCATTTTTTGGGGTAAATTCCACAAAGCATAATCGCATAAATTCCCCTTAAATTGAGACTAAGAAGTGGGGAATGGGGAAAATGGGTTTATTCAGAAATATGATCATTTTGTTCCTTTTTAATAATAGTAAACCTAGTAATTGTGATAATCATATTAAATATTGACCCCTTATGCAAATAAATCTAGAGTTTGTACATTATTTTGTTCTTAAAAAAAAATTGTAAGGATCAAGAAAGCACCTTTAGAGACATTCTTTACAGACAAATAACTATGATAAATATCTGAGAATTACACTTTAAACTATATTCAAATATCTCAATATTAAAGGTTTAAGCATATCTCTAAACACAATATAATAAATAAAGATGATCTGTGATTTCCCAGACCTAATGATAGTATTCTCTATCCCAACTCACCTCCATCGCAGCTGGCAAATGGCAACTGGCAGCGGGCAACTGGTAACTGGCGATGGTAAATGCTTCTATCTAAGCTGCATAATGGCCATAATGAATAAGACACCTCGGACAGCCGATAGGGAGCGGACTTGGCCAAGCCACTTGGCTGCAATTTGTTTGCTATCGGCGGAGAAAGAAACTGACAGAGCGGTGCGAGGAGTAGAAATAAAATTATTTAATTGCGCAATTAAGTGCACATTTGTAACGTTTTGCGCGACATCTGTCCCATGTGCAGGCAGGAGTGGATTCACAGGCACAGGCAGTCTCCGGACTCCGGAGTCAGAGCCGAAGTCGGGACCGGAAATTCAATTGTTGAGATAATAATTACATTAGGACGTGCGCGCATGCGCGACTCTCTCACTTCGAGGCTCTGTCTTTGCCGCTGTCTCTTTCGTTCCATGGAGCGATCGGAGCTGGACAAGAGCCAGGCCTAGAGTGGACCCGTATCGAGTCCAAAACGGGGAAGAATGCGGGAGTAGGTCCCTTGAGAATTTTTGATACCAAGTATTAGTCTTAAAACTATCTTACTCCAAGTAAATATGGTAAAGAATCATCACGCTTTCATGCTTTTTAGCCACAAAAATTACTGAAACATCGAGTGGTGCAATAGCTTAAATATAAAGCAGACTCGGGAGTCAGCCAA
Source organism: Drosophila rufa (assembly GCA_018153105.1). Lineage (NCBI taxonomy): Eukaryota > Metazoa > Arthropoda > Insecta > Diptera > Drosophilidae > Drosophila > Drosophila rufa. The sequence continues at coordinate 10,260,505 of JAECXS010000096.1, forward strand.
GCAAAGTCTGCCCAGCCTCTGCCGGCACACGCGCATTATTCATAAAACGTACCAGTGCCTTTTCTAGAGTTAAATATAATTTTTTTAGCTATTTTCATGCAATATTATAACAAAATGTTTGCTATTTTAAGCTTCATTCTATATCTTACTAACTACAATTTTAACAAATCAATGTATTTATTTGCTATTGATTTAATAAATCTGTGTAAGGTAAAACCTACAAAAATATATTAAGTATCATCCATCGAGAAAAGAAAAAGGGATAGAAACATTTCTAAAAGTTTGTCTAGCTTCTCTTAATTTTAGATTTAAAAGATTTCTGCTTAACGAAAAATTATCATTTATGATTTGTAATCTTCATCTCTAGTTTAATTCCTATATCTTCCCCTGCCTTTTTAGGTCTAAAACCTTTATACCTTTCGCTTTATAAACTACGAGGTATAACAAGTGCACACCTTGCGCGACGAGCTGATTGACACGGCCACATGGGGACGAGATACCGTGCTCGGTGCTCGGTCCTCAGTGCTCAGTCCTCAGTGCCTGAGTACTCGGTATTCCCTATCCCGATCCCAGTACCGCTCCGAGTTTAGCTCGACCTGCTGTCCATTGAACCCGTCGGCCAAATGGTCACTCCTCGACGGTCTCTGGTCGCTGGTCGCCGGTCTTTTGTTTGCATTTCGCCTGTAAATGAAGCGTGAAATTGGCTGCAGTGCAGCGAGTCGTCGATCTCCGACTCCGACTCCGACGCCGACTCCGATCTCGACTGCAACTCGGAGCGCGTCGCATTGTTTGCTTCTTGTTAAGGCCCGACAATGGGATAATATGGCAATATAATGGCAACACCAACTATTTGTATGCAATTGCCATTAACACTTTATTTATTGCCTTGCGATACGAGCAAATTGGGCTACATCCGACCAGGGGCGGCGGACGACGGACGACAAGTGGGGGTCAGCTTCCATTTGTAATGGAATGGAATGGAGCCGAGCCTGAGCTGAGCTCTGCTGTCGATGTATAAGGTCCGGTTATATCAGGCCTAATGAAGTAGTTATCAAGGAATGGAATCTGCCAGGTCCACCTCGGAAATGGCAAGACCAGCCTCGGAGTTCGACTGTCTTAGGCGTAAGTGGGAAACAGTTTCATTGGATTAATTATATTATGTTATAGAGATGTGGGAAGGATGGTAACTGCAATTTATTTATTGAAACAGAGGAAAAACCGAAGTTATTTTATTAGCTTAAGCTTAAATGGTTCAGGCTCATATCACAAGTAATAGAAAATATTAAATTATAAAACCCTTAAATGCTAGAACCCCTTAATAACAAATAGGTGATCGATAAAACATAAAATTATAAAAAGATTATTCTACATTTCAAAGGAATGGTGGAAATTTAAGAATTAGTAAAAGTTCTTTGAAAACTATGAATATTTGTAGGAAAGATTATTATTAACATTTTTAAGAATGTCTCTTAATGAGTAAACAGACTCTTAAAAATATTAACAGACTCTTAAAAAATAAAGAATAACCAATAAACCTAAAAATGTAATCGATAGGAAAGATTATAAAAGAATAAAAATAAGGAAGATTATTATTTATATATTTAATATGAAATTTAAGTCTTGTAAACATATAATCCATTCAAAATACGTAATCAAAGTCTCTCTAAATTAAACCTAAGAATTTGATCGAAAGGAAACTTTATAAATAGTCAAATATTAAGGGAAGATTAGTATTTATGTTTTAAAATTAAAATCTAAGGCTATGTAAGACCAAAATAAACTCGTAAACTGTCTTTTAATCATTATAATCCTCTAAAAATAGCTAAACAAAGGCTCTATAAAAATTTTCATAACAATTAAATCTATAATTGTGATCTTATTATATGTCAAAGTCACTTGAAATAATTGTAATTTAAATGCAAAATTCATCTATACCAATATAGCAATTAGAGTAGGTATTATTTCCTTTAGTACCTGCCAAAGCAAAGGTAACAACACTCTCCAAATTGAATTTGAGTCATCTGCTTAACATTCTCGATTCACTTTATAACCCTTTCCCATGGGTCATTGCATTTTCCCCACTTGACACTCGCAGTTAAAGGGTAAATAAGACAGTCTACGACTGTGTGTCCAGCTCCGGTAATCAGCCAATAAAGCCAACAAAGTCATTAACGAGGCCCTTAACACTGACACAAACGCTCGCTCGCTCTCTTTATATGGCCCATACTACATACAATATTTAATCCCCCCGACTCCCGGCACTTTCCTGAGTTTTCTCCACATGTCTTGGCTAAATTATTTAATTTATGAGCCGCAACAACTGCAAACGCAAACGCAAACGCATCTATGGCAACCCGAGGAGCAGCCGAGGAAACCGAGAGCTGGGGGCAAATAAATTTCCATTTTGCTAATCAAATTTATTGCACTTTGTGCCGGGGCTTATTCAATTACCTGGCCGGAGCGAGAGGGAGAGGGCGCGATGCGAGCGACAGAGAGGTGGCGAGCGCTTCTCCGCCATTATTTCGCTCCGCAGAACGAAGGCTTCCCATAGGCCGGCTTACCGCCAGCTGCCTCTCGCTCGCACTCGCTTTGCAGGGGGCGGAGCTCACCTCCGCTCACCTGCCGCCCCAACCTGCAACACCTGCGACGATCGATCGACACGCTCCGATCGCATCGCTCCCTCTCGCTCGGGCAGATAGCTACTTAGCTGTAGGCTCTCCTCTCGCCAACTCCAAGCGAGAAAACTGGTTACCTGCCGGAGCCCACCTGAGTTTTCACCGGTGCGACGACTGCTCGCCGTGTAGTTCGCTGGCGGCACTGGAACAGCCCGGTCATCATCGTCGTCGCGTTCGGTTCCCATTCGCCTCGAATATATCGCTGTTTGTGCCGAAGAGTGCGCGGAGTTGTGGCCAAGTGGGAGTATAGTTCCCGTTATAGTTCCCATAGGTGTATTACCCAGTAATACCCCGATCCGAGTGGACAGACCTCAGATTCCGGAATTCTTAAGTTCGATTTTCGATTTCCGATTCCTGATTGATTGACGGAGTGCGCAAAGACCGTCGGCAAGTGTAGCGGTTGGTGTGAAAGCGAGAAAGCTTAAAAAGCCGGTGGAGACACAGACAGCAAGTCCAGAGAGAGAGGCCGAAAATATATAGTATATATAACTATCACCCAAAGTCAACAAGAAGATAAAACCCTGCTTAACCACAGACAGTTACTCAGAGAGAAAGAAGAACCAAGGTGAGTCTATTTTCTACATCCTAAAAGGGTTAAACTTTCTTGGGAGTCAGATAACTTTTCCATTCATAAAATAAAGCATTAAAATCTGATCTATAATAACCTAATTTATCGGTACAGAGGAGAAAAGGTTAATATTTTTTGTTTGATTTATGCCCACTGTGCTCTAATTTCTCTATATTTTATGTATTTCCTAAGCTTTCATTAAAGACATTAGAATCTTGAAAATTAGTAGCGTGAGACGATTTTTTCTTAGATTTTTACGCTCTCAACTTTGTGCGAGCGGAAAGAGCGATTTTTTCGTCGCCAGCAAAAATATACCTGCTTACTGCAAATCAAATATGTCTATATATGGCTGTTCGGCATCTTACAGATTATATTGGTCTTTGTAGTAACCCTAAAACCGACAGTAGAAAAAAGTTAATTTACACAATTTTAATTTGACTAGTGCAATAAATATAAGTTTACTCTTGTAGCACTAGGATATTAAGAAATAAATAAATAAATAAATAAATAATTGAATAAAAATAAATCCCAAACTTATTAAAGTTAATATCTAAGTATAAATCTCTATCGGTAAACAATTATTAAGTTCTATATTTGGTTGGAAACTATAAGTCCTGCATAGTTCCAAAGGTCTATATGATCATCGATAGTGATTATAGATATATTCAAAAGGGGTGAAAGACCTTTCCCTGTTATATACATTTACAGTAAACCATAAAATAATTATAAAACCATAATATGTCAGATTGTGTTAAAACTGAAGACTAAATAATTTTAGCAAATTATCTTATAAGGTTACGACTTTTTCATTAGAAAATTTTGGATATAATAAATTATAGGGTTGTTACCTAGTTTACTTTTCCTCCTTCCTAAACAATGAATATTACATATCCTATTATAATAGAACCTTTCCTGTAGTATCACTTTATTCTTATCCACACTTCCCTGCATAACTCTGTAGTGATCCCCCTCTCTTCCTGACCCAATTTAGATAACTTCCGTACCCCCAACTCCCCCAATAAAAAACTAGATCCCACAATCACACCTTGGAACCTACCCACTTCTCAGCATGATTGACAAATATTACAAGTATAAGCCATAAATATATTTCGTAATTCCCCTGTCTAATCTGCACCTTCAGGGTAAATCAGAAAAAGTAAAACCAAAATTAAATATCATTAAATTTGATTAATTCCCCACCTGGACACATCGAATCAGACACAAGTATCAGTAGTCCATCGCAGGCGGACTGAGAATTTGATTAACTCAATTTTCGGGGCGGGCAGAAGAGCGAGACTTTGGCTCCTGCTGATAGCCCCGATCGGGCTTTATCGCTGATTGGCTTTAATTAAACACCATTAAAGAGTACAAATTGTCAGCGGCGCAGTCAGTGCCAATAAATCACGTTTTGTCTAGCTGATGTTTTTCCAATTTTCAATTATTTTCGCTTTTGGACACGGCGAGTGAGTGCTTGTACCTACAGAATAAATGAAATTAACCAAAGGCGGCTATCAATCGCCGATAATCGTGTCAAAAGCCCCCCTGACCACTTGACTTTTTGACGTGGACGAGGGCCTCGAGCTTATGTCCAGAAAAACACAAATATAGATAGACAGATATGTGGGCCCAGATACTAGGCCCGAAGAAAACCGGGAACGAACTTCCCTTCCTGGTGATAATAGGCCACTTGGCCCCAGTGATTTAATTAATAATTATAGCCATGTGACTTGTCAGCCAGCGCATCTGTGACGCAAATACCTCGCAGGGTATCTCCGTATCTCCCGGGTAGCATCTTGCCAGGGAAGATAATGGTGCCAGATCGATAAGTGTCCCCGAAATTAAAATATGTTCCCCCTCTGCGTCTGAGCCTCCCTCGCAGTTCAATTCAATTACCGCGACATACAATTAAAACTTGTTGCCAGAAGATACGCAGATAGCCCAGATTGGGTCGCAGATACACCTCAAATTTTGGCAGCTATCTCCGGAACACGACCTCCGAATTGGGCGCTGTCTTTGAAGGGTGGTTCCTGATGGGTGATTGCCACACACACACACACACCCCCTGAGAAAGGAAGATGGCGCCAGGCCCCATTGAGATGTGCTTCATTAATTCCTCTGCCCCCTTCCCCGAGTGGAGCATGCAAACATGGGAAATCAACGTCGTCTCCAAATTGCCCAGCGCCGTCTGCCTGGGATTCGCTTATCAAACCGCACAAGACAATGACAAAGGGCAGACGCTGCAGATGGAGATGGCGTCGGGCAACAGTTGTCCAATCCTCACTCTCTCCTCGGTTCCCAATCCCAATCCCATTCCGAATCCCACTTGTAAGCTCCTCGCTTCGACTGCTGTTTTTAACATGCATTTTATGAGTAATTGGCCCCGCATCCACATCACCAGCGGAGGCTGGAGGCCGTGGAGGCTACAGCATCACCATTCACCCATCCAACCATCCATCGGACGTCTGTCTGGCCCTCGGTCTCTGACTCTGACTCTGACTCCGGGCCTGAGTCACAAGTTGAACCTGCGACTACTACCTTAGGGCTACCGTCCCGGCAATCTCCTCCATTAGGGTGGCCACAGGTGAACATGGACGGCGACCGAAGCCGGGATGCCCTTGGAGAGTTCGAAAAGGGAATTAAGTCCCAGAGAGCTAATAAAATTTTCTTCAAGGGTCCAAGATGGAATTAATATCTTTCAGGGGCGGTATCATCAAAAATATAATTAAAACTTTAATTAAAGATCTTCCTTTTTTATTTATAACCACTGTGAAAGTGGGAAAATATTATTATATTTATTAAGATAATATTTCCTAGTTTAATAAATATTTCATAGGATTAAAATCCCTTGAAAGTATGTCTTTTAATTTTAAAAATATTTCAAAGCAGATATAAAGCATTTATTATCTAAAATATATATAATACTTTAATTAAAGACCTTCGTTTTTAATTTATAACAGAAGAAAAAGTTGGAAAATAATATGCAATTTATTAGAAAAATATTTCCTAATTTAATAAATGTTTTGTAAGAGATATAAAGTATTTAAGGAACCCATAAAGACATGTTTCTTAATTTTATAAAATTTCATAGAAGATATAAAGTATTTAAAGTTCCCCTAATGATATGTTGTTCATTTTAATAAATTTCCAAGCATAAGTATAGCATTTATAGTTCCCCTGAAGACATTATTACAAAAGTGAGAACAACCACTTTAACATAATTATCGCTTATAATAATTTTCCCATAATGACACTATTGTTTTTAATTTAATAATTATCCTAGAGAGCGATTAGGCTCCGCACAAATAACTCCATTAATTTGAGCCTTAACAAAGAATTATAGATTAAATTAAAACATAATTGAAAGAAGAATCTTCCATACTTTTCCTCTCCCCACTTGACCTCTCCGGGACAGAGTATTCCCTTATTCGTTGAAATCCCTCCCTGATAGCCGGTAAATTGAATTAAGATTGCCCTCAAGAACAACAAATGAGGCAGCAGCTTCGACACAGGATATGAATAAACTAATTATAATTGGGAGTGTGTGCATTAGAGGTCCACGGCGAACAGAGATCGGAGAATGGAGAGGCGAGACGACGAGGACGGCGGCGGCGCCTGGCCAGCAACAAGAATGCTGCCTTATCGCACCTGGGCCAAGAGACGGCGCCAAGAAACAAACAACCAACAACTGGAAGGTGAACAACGAACACCGAACCACGAACAACGAATATCCGAATGACCAAGGGCTCTGGCCCAGTCTGAGACTCAGGTGCAGCTTTAAAGGTGAATAGAGCCGGCGCTCAGCTGCTTTCGATATCGGTTTTATGTCTTTCGGGTGACTCACGAGATCTGGTCGAAAATTAATAATTGAGGCCTTATCGAGCGAGAGCCTATTAGGGCAGAGTTCCCAGTTCCCAATCCATCAATTGCCGGGAGGGACCACACATCGATTCGAGTATCATGGAGCGAGTGAGCTTTCGCCGGACAGGAGTTGGGAGCCACCCAAAATGCTTGCCATTATCGAGGAGGGGCCGGGAACCGGGGGCGAAATTACAATGCCGATCATCAAAGTGTGACTAAAGTGGTTTAGCCTAATGTAAACCCATAAATAAGCAGCCCCAGATACAAGGCCCAGACCGGAGTTGGGAGACTGGAGACTGCAGTTGCAAGAGACCCGAGACGGAGACGCATTAACAAAATGCCAGAAAAGAGCTTCTGTTTCGCTGTTCTACCTGGTCCGGTCCGGCTTTTAATGAAATATGCCAGCACAACAGTCCCCAGACAGCGGATCGGGAGATCAGGAGCTGGAGGAGCTAAAAACACAAAAGTGCAACCATAAAAACGACACCAAAACATGAAGGAGCCCAGCTGAAGCTGAAGACGAAGACGACGCCGTCCTCTGCTGGCCGAGAGTTGAGTTGTGGAAAGAGCAGCCAGGCAGGGCAGAAACATTGATGCTTATCGAGATGACAGAAGTGACGACAACGGACAGCGGACAGTGGGCCAAAGACAGCGGACCGTGGACAGACAGTGGACAACCGTATAGAAATACACTTGTCCGTGCATTACGAATTAATTTCTTAATTTTCCATATGCGTGCACTGGGAGAAAGTTAGGAGGGTTGAGCGGGAATAACTCAAAGGCTAGAAATATCTTTAATGTAAAGAATAATTATAAAATATATATTTTCATTAGCTTAAGAATAATTATATGAAGTATATTTTCATTTGTTTTGTTATTTAAATTATTTTTCTTTTAAATTTCTGTATGGGAGACCATAGCATACTATATAAACTATCTACAGTTTACAGTATTTAAATAACAAAAGTAATGAAAATCTATTCCATATAATAATTTTTAACTTATAGAAAGGGGATACTTGGGCATAGGAATAATATATTGACTTTTTATTGATTTTTAACTTTTTAAAATTATTTAAAAAATAGTTCAAAACAATTGTTGCGAATTCTTGGGTTCAATATGTACTCCAAACTAATTTAAAATCTGTTTATTGTAATTATTATTATTATTAATAAAAGTCATTAGAGTGAAATAAATTGCACTTATAAACTAAATAGTCCTTTATTCTTTAACTAAATTAATTATTTCTGATACTTAAATAATTATTTTACTTATTCTTCTTTAAGTTTCATTAGCAATTTATTAACCTAAATAATACTTAAACCATAAAGTTTACTATTTAAAGAGTTAACTTCTAGAGTTTATAAAACTCGTACAATTATTTTCCGTGTTTTATTTATTTATTTATTTATTTATTTATTTCCGTGTTTTAACTATATATTTTTCATTCAAAAGTCGCGCCTTTCAAGGTTCTTAATCCTAGCTTACCCATAGCCTTTTCCCTCAGTGCCTTTATGACTGGGCCTTGGCTAGGAAACCCACACACCCGACAATGTTGCTCTTAAATATTTCCCCAGACACTAATGGAGCTTATCTCTAAACGGAACAAGCAACCGCAAACAAGTTGCCAGACTGCAAAGCCAGGCCAGGCCAGGCCTGGCCAGAGCCCAGACTCCGTCTGAGATTCGGACTGGATCGGATCTCCTCCTGGCTGCAGTTGCAGTTCCAGCTTGGACTGGCGCTTGGCCTAATTAGCATGCAGGGCCTAAGAGCCGGAGAGGAGCTGTGTCAAAACGTTAGGCACGAAATCGCCCCCGCCAGATGAAGCCCACTCTGTAAGCTTCCTGGAGCAGGCCCAGGAGCCTGAGAGAGTGCTGGATTTGGGCAGAGCAAGTGCAGCGTTAACTTGATTAGTTGCCGCACTACACCGACTATGGCTAAATGAAGCCGTGCCACAGAGAGAGACGAGGCCAAATCGGTAGGCAGACGTCAAAAACTGACAGTTTCCAGCGAACCAACTCGCGCACTGGCACTGCCTTTTAATTACCCAGCGAAACGTCAATCAGCGGAGGAGAGGATGAGGACGAGGACTCCTCGATGGCCTGGCTGGCTGGCTGGGCCCGTAATAAAGTCGTAAGTCGCTAGTCGGAGCAACGCGGATACAATTATAAGGCGGCTCCACAACAAAGCCAAACGGCACACATTCCCCGCATAGCAGCTAAGCTGCTCCACAGTTCCCATTCGGATTCGCATGCAATGAATTAATCAGTGCGGGTCTTATAATCAACTCACATCCCAGGGAGAGGGGCTTAAGGGGAGAGCGAGCAGCATAATTGCAATTCGTACAACTAATTTAATAATTTGCGGTCCGCAAATTAAGTTTGTCAGCTGTCAATGCACGGAATTTCGTTGACAACATTGGAGGCTGACAGCGCGACTCATAACTGAAGTTATGATCGAGCCCACAAAATGAGTTATGAACTGAGTTCGAGCCGGGGTTCGGGTTGGAGAAGGTAACTCGCGAAGATTCAGCTGGAATGCTCTCGGTCGAGGTGAGGAAAGATGCCACTCAACCTGAACCTCTGGCTAAAGCATTGGAAAAAGTCCATGAACGAGTTCAAGTGCACTGGGAAAAAGTGTCCCTAAAATTAAATAATATTATATATGGATGGAGAATAGTTTAAAGGGTTCTAGCTATTATAGAAAATATTTATTAAGATTACAGTGAATTTCTTATTACTTTTTTTTATCTTCAAAAATAATTTAATTCAGTGTGACCAGGCTATACACTGAAATGCTGGAATTGCCGGAGTGTGAGTAAGATATAGACAAAAGTGGCTAGAAATGTTAGAAAAATAGCTAACATTTTATTGTAATATGACATTAAATAAAGAAAAGAGAAAAAAAATTGTTATTAAACTCTCAAAAAGGCTAGATGTAGCAAAATCTATTACAATGTGACCGTACTCTGAGTGTGGCGGCAGAGGCCAAGCTGAGGAATTTGACATTAATTGACATTAAATATAGAAACGACTACAAAATCACTGTTTAACTCTGGAAAAGCCTAGATATAGCTCAATATTACAATGTGACCGTACTCTGTATGTGGCGGCAAAGACCAGACAGAGAAATTGGCTGACTCACTAATTTAATAAAAATCTTTTCTGACATTTTTACCTAGTTCTTATCTCTAATTCTCAACTATAAATATTTTTAAAAAGTTAAACCAAATAAGGTTGGAAAGATACTGAAAACAAGACATCTTATATGGAAATCTTTTTAAGTTGCCTTTTACTAAAAATGAAACCATAAAAATCCGCAAATATCTCTAAAGATCTCCCCACTCATATCTCGCAGTGTACATTGTCTCGCCAACGTCTGACTTCGATTGTTTGCCGGTTTGCAACTTCATTCCGCGCAAGAATGCAACTAAATCAATCAGAGCCACACTAATTTGCCATTTAACAAGGTATTTGGACAATTTTGATATATGTAGAGATGTCAACAGAAGCGGCGGCCATCAATCAAGCCGAGTTTTGGTCATGGGACAGGGTCTGCCACTGGCCCCGGCTCCGACGATGGCAGCTCTCGCAAATGGAAGGTTACACGTCGGCCCTAACCATTTAGTTGTCATTAAACGACGTCGTATATTAATTAGCAAAACATGGAATTACCAACAGCCAAAAGTTTTTGGGGACCCCAAGAGTTCAGCGAGGAGAACTGGCACCTGATATTAATTTGATCTGATAGAAGCTTCCAAGCTGGAACCTGCTCCGGGTCCTGCTCCTGCTCGGCCGTTGAGTTGATGATGATGAAAATGAAGTTGCCGCCCAATTTAATTAAAATTCCAAACGATCTGCACATGAAGGCAGCACTCTGGGCACTGAGCGGAGCAAAATAAACCCAACTCAGCGGCTGGGACGTGTTGATGGAAGAGATCAGCGGTGGACAGCCCCATGCTGTGGTCATCGATTTGCATTGAGGCGAGATCGTCAGCAGCTGCTGGAGAGGCTGAAACCTCAGGCGAAGATGAATATGAGTCTGGCGGTGGAAGTGGAAGCCATGACCATGAGGCACGCTTCCCCTGACCGCAGAAGAGAGTTACTTAGCCTGGCAACACTCGGCGGTGGGAAATTCGGTACTAAAACGTAGCTCTTTGAATAGACTCTGGGCTCTGGGGATGGCTTCTGGAATAGAAAGTCATAAATCAATATTTTATGCCTGCCAATAGACGTGGAAAATGTTTGAGAGGTAGATAAATCACTAAATGAATTTATCTGAGGAAGGAAGATTGAAAGATACATCTCTATTGACAGATTATGTCTTTAAGCACATTTGTTGGGATAATAAATTATTCAGAAATATATTTTTAATGGATTAATCTTCTTTAAAAATGGGTTAATGAATTTATGCCATTGATTTATTTATTACTTATTAGTTTTTCATAATATCTTTTACTATTAAAAATCCAGCTTCTCTCGACCTTCTCCTCTCTTCTTAAACCCCAAACCCGGCTGCAGAGTGTAACCGCAGCTAACCTCGAGTGCCGAGTCCCGACCCAGCCGATGACTTGGTCATGGCTAGATGGCAAATTACGGAAATTGGCATAATAAAGTGCACGATAATTGCACGTTTAGCGTTTATTGAATTACGATCTTCTAATGCGCGGCTAACTAGACAAGTCTTCCCCTTTTTTAGCAGCAAAAAACCACTGATAGATCTTAGTTAATATTATTAACTAAAAATGAAATTTAAACTCTGAAAGCATGACCAACCTATTAATGAGAGAATTTTTATTAATTTTTTCAGCAGTTAAATAAGAGAGGCATCGTTGAGAGTGCGCCCGTCCTGGATTATGGGCATATCGGAGGAGATCAAGCTGGAGGAACTACCGCAAGAAGCCAAGCTAGCGCACCCGGATGCCGTCGTGCTGGTGGACCGAGCACCCGGATCGTCGGCCGCCTCTGCCGGCGCAGCGCTAACGGTTTCCGGCGGTGCTCCCAGCGGTGCCAGTGGCGGCACCAACAGTCCCATTTCGGATGGGAACAGTGACTGCGAGGCGGACGAATACGCCCCGAAGCGGAAGCAGCGGCGCTATCGGACAACCTTCACCAGCTTTCAGCTGGAGGAGCTGGAGAAGGCCTTCTCCCGGACCCATTACCCAGACGTGTTTACGAGGTGAGTAACATATGACAAGGTGCGCAGATAAGAGACGCCTCGCGACGATGCCCAGAAGAAAGGCAACCCAAATTTGCATAAATCGCTCATCGACGAGCCGCGACAAAGGCTCGAAAGTCGATTCTCGGCTCTCGGTTTTACGACATGAAGAATATGGGAATATGTCTGATAATAATAATAATGCCCTGACGCCGACGAAGGCGACCCCCCTGAGTGGATCGATCGATCTTATTTGGAGCAGGGAACTCCTCCTGCGATAGCTGTAATAACACAACACCATCTCGGAGATTCCGCGCCCTAAGAAACTCTAACGATCGCAATTAGCATGCAGCAATGTGGTCGAAAGACAGCCGCTGTAATTGCCATAAATTAAAAGTCAGTCACTGCCCGCGTCGAGGAGTCAAAGTGAACGCTAATTGAGACCGCACGGAGCGGAGCTCGAGCTTGGGCTCGGGCTGGGGCTGGGGCTGGTGCAAACCAACAAAAAATCGAGACAAAAAAGTGCGCTTAGCTCCGGCCAAGAGTCAATAGCGGCCACAATTAGATCAACTTTTTTTTTTCCTCCGCCGCCGTATCGCTGGCAGTTTTTCAATTCATTAGGCAGCGGGTTCATTTAAATGCCCAGCAATTAATTAAGCAAATAAATCAAATCGCCTTTTGATTTCAGTATAAGCTTCAATTAGCTTCCAAGTGCTTGGGTTGCGAGAAGCTTAGGAGAGGTGAGCTCAGGTCAAATATGTAAGGAGCTAGGCATTTTTTTACACCTACAAATTAATTTCGCATTTGCTTAATTAAGTTTATTATCAAGACTTGTAGCAGTTTGTGATTAAAACGTGAGATGGGGATATTACACCCATACACCCATCACTATACGGCATTGTGCTATAAAGGAAATCTCAATTGCGGCACATTTTCGTTATACGGCCTAAAATGTTTCGCTATAACGACAAAATAACTCTTCTTTTATGTCGGTATATCTACAGAACAATTTATTCATTTTACGGCTTTTTTCTTTGCGGCCGTAAAGCGAAGATATGTTTACAGAGAGCAAGTACTTTCCAAAAGAGCTATGAGAGAGATCCAATTAGTTACAATGAATGGGAAAATAAATTGAAAATATTATTCCCCTTAGTAAACATTTGAAGAGGTATACTCTGCCAAAGCTCAACCTCTTGATTCCTTGATTCAAATTCCTGTAAACCTTATAATCTATCATCTCGCTACCCCACATCCCTGGACTTTTTCCACTCTAACAAAGGTTTCTCTATCTTTTCTTCTTGCAGAGAGGAGCTGGCGATGAAAATTGGATTAACCGAGGCGCGCATTCAGGTAAGCCATTGCTCCGAGGAGCGGAGAATTCAGGGCTTTGAGGCTGCGCAGATTCTGTTGCGGTTAATTCGCGTGGCCTGTGCCCACGTGCAAGCAACAATGTTGAAAATTGAAAAATAATGGAGCATGTCGCTACTAATGAAATCGGCGGAGAATGAGACGCAGCTAGGACAGACAGCCGGGACAGGCTCCGCCGAGAGAGGGGGGAATCGGATCAGTTGCAGGCAGAAATTCATTTAATTCTGTTTTAGTGCCAGTCATTACATGCCCGGTCAGTTTATGGCCCTTGCCGGCCAGTCGTCGCTTCCTTTTAATTACTGCTCATGCTAAACAACATTATTTGCCTATATGTGGCTCCGAGTCCAACTCCGACTCCGACTCCCATTCCGAGTGCAATCAGAAGCCGGCGTCCTGGGGACGGACTCCATATTCAGATTGTTATGTTAAAAACTAATTAAAGGGGCGTTTTTAATAACAACGCCCATTAATTGGAGGCTTTGGGTACGGGATACGGGATACAGTAGCCTGCCAGCAGCACATAACTCACCGATCTCCATCCCCATCCGCTGATCCTTGCAGGTCTGGTTCCAGAACCGGCGCGCCAAGTGGCGCAAGCAGGAGAAGGTCGGCCCCCAGTCGCATCCGTACAATCCCTACCTGCCCAGCGGCGCCGCCACCATGCAGACGGTGGTTGGAGCCGCCCTGCCGCCGAATCCCTTCACCCACCTGGGCTTCCAGCTGCGCAAGCCCTTCGACGCCCAACACGCCGCCAACCTGGCCGCCTTCCGCTATCCGCACTTGTCCGCCGGCCCCATGATCCCGTCGGGCTACTTTAACCAATTCCAGAGGTGAGTAACGCCGGGAACTAAGACTTAATATTCTTAGAGTCTCTAAAATGAAATCCCTATTTAATATTAATCTTCCCTTTGCTATATTCGCAGGGCTCCTCCGCACATGCTGCCCCCTGGCATGGCTGGGATGTACTCCCCCTCGAGCTCCTTCCAATCGCTGCTGGCCAATATGACAGCGGTGCCGCGGGCTCCGCCTCTTGGCAAGCCCGCTGCCCTGCTGGTGGGATCCCCCGATCTGCACTCGCCCAACCACCTGCTCGCCTCGCCGCCCACTTCGCCCGCCTCGGGCCATGGCGGCCAGCATCAGCACCCGGCGCATCCGCCTCCGCAGGTGCCACCTCCTCCACATCCAGTTCAGCCCGCTCAACTGTCGCCCCAGCAGCTGGTGGGCATTGCCCTGACCCACTCGCCGACGCAGACCGCTCCCGTGGCCCTGACCTTGGCCCACTCTCCCCAGAGGCAGCTGCCACCGCCGCCGCCGGCGCAGCATCAGCCTCCGCCGAGAGCCGCCACGCCGCCCGAGGACAGACGCACCTCTTCCATTGCCGCTCTCCGGCTTAAGGCCAGGGAGCACGAACTAAAGCTGGAGCTGCTGCGCCAGAACGGACATGGCAACGATGTGGTCAGCTAGCTGGAGGAGGAGGAGGAGCGTTACCAGAAGGAGGACTTGATGGTCAGGAAGGATATCATCCCAAATCCAAGTGCAAATACTTTGCCCGTTCACTGTAGTCCTAAGCCAATAAGTTATTCACTTGTATGTATTTAACACGGATTTTTGAAATAAATTCAACATGTAAAATGGAGCTACGATGGTTTTTATTATTTAAATTATTTTAAAAGAATTTCTAGAAAAATTTAAAGGAACTTTTCTGTTAAATAAACATATTCAGGAAATAATAATATACATATTACACCCAAAAAAAATCATCATATAACCTATACGATTTGTACATGAATTCTATACTCTTGAGTATGAAAAATTTCTTAATAAGATGCTTATCCATTTAATACTACGAAAGTATAAACGCGACAAACAGAAAAGCACTAAATTCCAGCTAACGCGATATGTTATCGAAATTTCGTTGTAGGTTCGTATAAAAATAATACTCAAAAATACACAATTGAAACTAAAGAGTATAAAAACTAAACTTTGGAGTATACATTCGATATTTTGAAGTATAAAACTATACTAAACTCGTTATACTGCTTGAGTATACTTTTAAGACAACGCGTAGAAAGGTTAAACTCTTGTTTTTTTTGTTGGGTGTATGCTTAGGTCAGCGTTGCCTCTCTCTGCGCTTCTCATAAAGTTTACCTAGGCAAAAGCGCCTTCATTTATTTCAATAATTTCTACGTTTCAAATCGAGGTAAACAGGTGCCAGAAAATCCCTTTATGATTGTTTATTCACTGATCTCTACGAGATCACACCATTTCGGTAATAAGAACCATATCCCGCTATAAAAAAATAACCATAAATTCGGTATTACAAACATAGCCGCCAATCTAACCCCCTATAGCCCTGGAAGTATTCCAAGACAACACCCAGCGCTTCATCATCTCTTTGTTTCTTCTGGTAATTCCCACAAATTAGCCATAAGCCGAGGCCTAATGGACAAAAGCCCCTCCATAATGTGCGTAACAACACCTACTTATGGGAGCGGAGAAGGGGCACCGAAACACTGATTCACAGCCAGTCCGACCAGATCTTGGGAGTAGTACGGGTATGAGTCCAACTCAGATCCGGAGTTGGGCGGCTGCCATTAATCAGTGGTCTTCCCATAAATCAGCGAGTGAAGGGGAGCAGCGCGGCGCGGCGGAATGGGAAGAAAGGAGCTGTAGAGGCATGATCAAAAACAAAAACAAGAGAATCATCTTCTGGCAGAGGGTGCCACAAATATAAATTTATGAATAAATTAGAAACAAATTAAATATGTTAATGAGACACCAAAAGTCTCGAAGTGAGAGGAAGCCACAATCGAAAACTCTGCCGCCAACTTCCATCTGTCCGTCTCTCGCGCTCTCTGTGGCTTTTGTTGGTGAATTATGCGCGGTAATTAATAAAATGGAATATTTATGATAACATTTATAAAACACGAAGTTGCCTAATTCGATTACCAGATTTTTTGGTCAGCCGCTCATTTCTCTCGGCCCAAAAAAAAGAGCGAGGCAGCAGGGCAGGCAGACAGCGACTCCTCCTCACATGGCCTGGTAATTGCGATGAGGTGGAACTGTGATAATCATGTTTAACCGCCGGTTGGACAAGCGATGCCTCGAAGGGTCTGAATAATTTCTGATCGCTGGTAGCAGAGCCCTTTCATGCATTTCAATGAGTTCGTCAAATGCAGAAAAAGCGAACGAGAACCCGAGACAGCGAGACAGCGAGACAGCGAGAGATCTCGAGATCCAAACAATTAATTTGCATAATAATCAAGCTCGAGGGGCGGCATAAATACACATGGCTGGCAACGGGGGCCGGGGAGCTGATCAACAACCATATTAATAATCATTAATTAAGGCGACTAATTAACGCTGACATTAAGAGACTGCATTTTAATTACTCCCCCTTGCGATTTGATATGCTATTAGTTTGGCTTTTAATCTCTGCTTTAATTTTGCAATTACAGGGGAGAATATTTTAAATAAAAATTAATAAAACGATTAGAATAAAGTAAAGATACGGTATTCATATTTTTACATTAAATAATTAACTCTTAGAGCACGCTAGCTATTTGTCTAACATATCTATTCTACTTCATCAACGGCACTTAATTTGTCTACTTTGATTTTGCAATTACAGGGGGGGAAATATTTAAAATAAAAATTAATAGAACGATAAGAATAATGTAAGGTTAAGGTATAAATATTTTTACAGCACGCTAGCTATTTGTCTAACATCTCTATTCTACTTAGCCAACGGCATTTAATTTGTTGGCAAATTTACACACAGAAACATTCGATTAAAGGTTTTTTTTTTAGTTTTAATTCAATTTAACTTCAGTGCAAACTTAATTGTTAATTCCACGAGCAGCCAGTGAGCAACAACAACAACAAAAGCAAGTTACTACAATGAAGGCAACATTTTTTCCTGCTTATTTTCCTTCTTTTCTCCATATATTATTTTGTTGCCTTGCGAGACAAAATGCAGCTTTAGTTGTTGTTTAAACCGCTGCACATACATACATATAGGTAATTGCCCAAGTATGCAGTGTGTGCGGTGTATGTGTGTGTTTCGTGTGTCGGCGCAATTAAGTTTGCGTTTAATTTGCAATTATCCAAACGACTCAAACTAATTAGCGCCACTTTGATTAAAAACTACCAGCAAAAAATTGAAGTGAAAATGGAAATTGAAAACGAAAATATTTGCAATTTAAAGCCACCGAGATCCGTAGCGAAACCGATACCAGCAAGCACTTAAGTGCCAAATGAAAATTCGCAGAAAACCTAATTTAATTTCGTTGCAAACATAAAACGAAATCGGACCTGGCCCTGAAAAAAGTCAAATAAACATACTTCGGATACATATACGATCATGAAATTGGCCATAAAATCACAGCCTAACATCTGGCAATAGCTGGACGTTGGGAATCGATCGAGAAATTATAAATTCATTGAGGCAAACAAAAGACTTAGGCAACGAACTTTCTGCTTACGCACCAGGAAAGGGTCGCAGGGGGTGGGGGAAGCAAAGCCACATAAAACTGAATGAAATCAAAAATCCAGTTACATATGAATATATTTGTAGAGCAGTTATAGTGGGATCAACACGATGAGATAATCTCAGCGATAAACGGGCAGTTTCCCAAGCTAAAACTTATAAGATTATCTTTGATGTGGCTTTATCAAGATATAAGATCACAAAGAAACACTTTCCTTTATAAAAGAGATATTTTTACTATGCCATTTATGAGCTCTCAACACATTTTCAACGACTTTGTCACCTATGATCCATCTTCGATCTACTAAGAAGACCTTAAGATAAAGAAATAAATTTTAAAATAAATGAATATTTATTTCTGATATATTTTTATATAAAATCGGTTTATTTTTAACATCTTTTACTATATTTTTTCCGAAAGCTTAGTCCGAATCTCGGCTGCCTGCTTTTCTCTGTTCCAACTTCCTTTCTCTTGTTAAAAACTCTGCTGAAATTATTCTGCGACTTGCCACTGTTTGCATAAATTAAATTAACGCCGACTCCAAGCTCCTTCTCTGACTCGAGGACCAAGGAAGCTAACCGATTCCACTGCAAGTCCAATTGGAGCATGTTCGATTCTAATTAACTTGTTTGGCATAATTGCTCACTCTCTTCTCTTTTTTTTCAGAGCTACTCCGAACTGCATTGCATGTCAAGTTCTTTTTCCTCCTCGTTTTTTGTAGCAAGAGCAAGTGCCACAATTTTGAATATATAAATCATTTGGGGGAAGTGCCGACAAAACGGTAACGATGTGACTTTTATTATATATTTATATACTCCAACAAAGCGACACGGAAACCCGAAAAGAAGAATACAAAATGAGAAACATTTGGCGCCGGGGCAATTAGTTATCGAAGACGTCGCGCATTGACAAGCAAAAGTCAAGGCACTCGAAGAAGACACCCAAAAAGAAAACGAAACACGAGGTGGAAAGAAGAGTGAGGGGTCCCAGGAAAGCTATATAAAGTGGACATTATCCGTGCCGGTGGTGAGTCACCAAGAGTCTGATATGAACGCAGTCGCTGTAAGTGGAGGAGAGCCCAGCCTGGGAGCTTCAAGTTACCATTTCTTGGAGCAAGAAGCACCGCCCCAAATCATGATCATGGCAACGTGTGCCGGGGCCAATATTAAAACGTAGCCCAGCTGAACATTGATCCTTATCGACACGACCGCGAGAGTTGGGCATGGATGCGCTGCTCATGGCTGCCGCCACTCGATCCCAGGGTGGAGGCGGTGTTGCAATTGGTAGCCGCACAGCAGCAGCAGCAGGAGCAGCAACAACTTAGCACGAGACACAGCGCGGGACACACCTCGCACGCAAGGTTCGGAGCTCAAAGATGTACCAAGGCAAAGGTGAGTGTAAAGAAGGGGCTTTGAGAGGATTTCTAGGGTTTAAAATAATATACAATTTATCTAGAAGGGTTAGCTTCGGTGTTAAGACAACTAGTATTGTTTTTACTAAGAAAAATGTATTTAAAAGTCAACAAAAACTAACGAATTTATTTATTTTACATATAGTAAACACAGCTCTGATTAAGTAAATTATATTGTATAAACCCACTTCCAATTATAAAACAAGTAAGAAAGCTACAGTCGACAGTGCTCGGCTGTGAGATACCCGGTACCTAAACGTTTGCGCTTCACACTAAAAGGCAATTTAAAAATGTACATACACTACATTGTACATACATATGTACATTGGCGCCATTATATCGCACGGCCAAGGCTCGAATGCGCCACCTGTCGGCTACAGCTTGCAACAGCAGTGCCTTAGGGCGGTGTGTTAAAATTCTAACCTTATTGCTAATATCTCCCATGTTCATCATCCGATTTTACTGAAATTTTCAGGAAACGTCCGCTCTATTTTATTCATTTTTTGTATTTATTAACTTTTACCCGAAAAAAAACGAGTATAGCTTATTTAAAGTTTTTTATGATTTTTGAGGGCGGAAGTAGGCGTGGCCAAATTTTAAAACAAACTTGATCTGCGTGCAACAGATTCCAATGTTGTCACCAAATTTGGTAACTCTAGCTCTTATAGTCTCTGAGATCTGTTGTTTCACACGGACGGACAGACGGACAGACGGACATGGCTAAATCGACTCGGCTGGTGATACTGATCAAGAATATATATACTTTATGGGGTCGGAGATGCCTCCTTCTGCCTGTTACATACATTCTCGGTTGGCACAAACGTATAATACCCTTGTACCCTATGGGTACCGGGTATAAAAACCCCTACGTAAAAACACAACAAAAATTCGTATATTAATAGGCCATTTAATTTTATCAACATATTATAAAGCCTTATCTGCTCTTCGATGCCATCTAGAGTCGCAATTAGAATAAAATATTCCCACAGATTTACCTAGTATGACATATGGCATCTCCTATATATAGCCCGATGTGTAACATCCCTACTGACCCATTCCCATGCGGACCGTGAATTCATAATTCGAGTTTGGAGTCGTCGGAATGAATGCGCTAATTAAATAAACATAAAAGTCTCTGGTCCGGGCATTATCTACGCCTCCTTAGCTTATCTCCGAGCGACATGTGTAAGAGATCGGAGATCGCTTAGCGAATTAGCATATTCTCCACTCGATCGGGAGACCCACGCAGCTGGCATTAGGATCGATAATGAGCTGATTAAGCACGTAGGTGTTGCAGCGTGCAAGATTAGATTAGGCTAATCAGCCGTATCAGCCCCAGAGAGAGTCAGAGAGAGAGAGGTTTCTTGGAAAGAAAGAAATCCAGAACTGGAGCTTGGAGATCACAAACAAAAGCCGTTGAAGTGGAGCTGCTGCTGCCCCTCGATAATTGCTGGCTAAGTAATTAACTTTGCCAACAAGCAACGGCCACGTTGCAATGCGAATTATAATTCGAGTTTGCCACAAATTAAAATTGCCATCCGGCGAGGCATCCGCGGCATGCGACGCTGCAAAATCTGACAAGGCAGCGGCCAGAGCATAATAAAAATATGTTTGTAAAATGTGAAATTAAATAGGACGCAGCCAGCAGCTGACCCAGACTGCACTGGGAGAAAATGCGAACAGGAAGTAGAATATTTACAGAGTAAGGAAAAAATATCCCTTAAAGTGTGTCGAGCTTAATAGTATTTTATCTAGAAATATCTTTAAAATATCTTGAAGTTTATTAGTCCGATGAATGACTTACATTTTGTGCTTAATGTGCGTGTGACGGCAGAGGTCGGGCAGAGCAATTTTCTGACTCAGAGACAGAGCTTTGGGCATGCCTGTGGCTCCATATAAGCCTTGAGATTTTATAATCAGGCGGAAAGCCCCCTTAAAAATACTTATATACCTCTCCAAATATTGTGCTTAAGATTTATAAATCTTTTTATGTATATAATAAATATCTAAATTATTTATACATAAATATTTCATAAATATATCTCAGAAACAATTAAAAATCCATAACAAATTAATATATAATTCATTTTCTCCCAGTGCCCTTTCGTTGACATATTTGGGTGTGCCCCCCGAAACGCCCAAAAAAAAAAAAAGGAATCGGCCAAAGCCTACCTTTTTAGCCAGCTTGGCTCACTAATTTGCCATTTAGTCGGGCATCCGAGGCATTTGGGTGACAAGAGCGAGAGCAGCAGAGGGCCGAAGCCGCCGAACTTTAATGGCTTAATGTGGCAAATGTGGCAACAAAACGAGGTGACTCCTCACCGGCCGCATTTTGGTCACATTTCGGACCATTCCTCGGGCTATTTGCCTGATTTTTCAATCATGCTGGGCCATTGGCCATTACCCGCAGCAGATCGCTTAAAATCTTATTAAGTTTTGTTTGTTTTCATCATTATTTTCACGGCCGGAGCCATTTTCGGCCATTAAGAGTGAAAATCTTGTGTAAATCGAATTATTTGTAATTTATGGTGTGCCAGCAGCAGGAGAGGATTATTACCCGTTCGAGGAGAGCAGGAGGTATCATCATCATGGCCAGTTCCTGATCCAGCCATAGCTAAACCAATAACCATTAAGCGTGCTAAAATCAATCGCAATTGCCTGCGCCTCCCCCGAACCTTTGCACTGTCCTGTCCCGTCCCTGAAAACCACCTCCATCTGCGGTTACAATTTGCAGACGATTTGCGGTTCCGAGGTAACACAAGAGCCAACATGGCTGGAGGATCCACAAGCCAGCTCGAGAGGGAGCAGGAGGAGCCGAGATCAGCAGACCAAACTGGTTCAAAGAGATTATCGATTTTCAATTACCGATGCGGCGAGTGTGCGGCTAAGTAGTTTGGTTTTTGTTTGGTCTAGCAATTTTCGAGCCCGAGCCCGAGCCGGAGCTGCAGCTGGCCCAGCAATCATTTAGCCGCTAAGCGAACGACCGGAAAAAGAGGCAAAGCTAAATTGGGTAAATAAAAATTATGGAAGGATAAAAGGAACTGAAATAAAGGTAAGCTCCTTCCAAGTAATGCTTTTCTTTAAATTGTGCATTAAAATCGAATAAGTTTTTGATGGAAAAACTTAAAAATTTGTAAGTTTAAGCCTGCTCCTTGTTCTTGTTCTTCTAAATAAAGTCTGTAACATTAAAAGCTGTAAGAAGTCTTTTTCCATCTTGTAAAAGCTTTAATAAAATATTTAAACTCCACATTAACCCAATCTACACCGGAAATGCATAAAAATAAACACAGATTAACCCATTAACTTGTGATTATCAGCTCAGAGGCTGATTAGCGGAGTAAGCTTCGAGTGGCTTAAACAAATTGAGTGCGACACTCGGCAGCATGTTCCCATCAGACGCGTCAGCCAGCCACTCACTCACTCACCAACTAACTAACCAAGTAACTAACTAAGCTCACTCGCTGGCTGACCATATGTGATCGGGTAACATATATATATATAGCCATATCTTATCTAACGAATCGTTTAGCAAGTCTAACTCGTTTCAGTGGCGTGTGACTTGGCCCGAAACTGGATAACTGGAGGAGATCTATGAATGAAAGCGGCTGGCTGGCTGGCTGGCTGGCTGGCTGCCTGGAGAGCGGGACTATGCTAATCGCTGGGATTATAATTAATTAATTAGCCAGCCGGCGGCCATAGCCATCTCTTTCTCGGCGGCCCAGGTCTTAGTCTCCGCCAAGTTCGTTGCCTGAGTCTTTCGTTTTGACTCGCGCTTCGCGGACTTCTGCCCGTATGGCTGCCGCCGGGGGTTATTGCTTCCAGCGAAGCGTCAGAAATTTAATCAAAAATTTCATAAACGCTCGGCGGCCAAATTGCACATTTAATGACAATAATTTGCGTAATGGATTTTCATGTTCTCGTAATTGAATTTATTTTAATTTAAACTAAATTGCGCTACGCGTTACACGAATTGGGATCGGGCAGCGGTTTGCTGCCTCCTGCCTCTGTCTCGGCCTCGGAATATATAATTTTATGCGCTCACGCGGTCGCTCCACTAATTGATTATAATTCTGTCAGTCGCCACCGTTGCCGGGGCTGCAGGTTCAGGTCTCGGATCTGGGTTTTCTTTTCTTTTCCAGTCCTGGCCATCTCTCTCTGCTCCACATTTCGCGCATTATTTCGCGCTCGTTAGCCGGGCTGGGGGCCTCGCCTCGGCCATCACCATAACCAACTCCATCACCAGCCCCAAATGCCCATCATCATCAACAGCAGCAGCAGCATCAGGCTGTTGATACACCGATCGGCAGCTCTCCTCCATCATATCTCTCTTCCCTAGAGGTGGCAAGTCTCCTTTATCATTGCCTCCCTGTGATATAAGTGGGAATGGGTGATAAGTTTCTTCCTAAAGGCTACACAATTAATATATAAGAAATATATGATTTCAAAAACTAATAAATGTCCCTTGAGAAGGATTTCTATTATTTATAAATATATTTTCTACAAGATAGTTACAGCATCTTATAGCTTTATTTCTTCAACAAATATTTATATAATATATTTAATCCTCACGCTCTCATCTCTACCCCAGACATGCCGTGCCTGGCAGGTGTTTTGGGATCGAAACAGCGATCGATATGCTTCGTCGCAGCCTGTTAATAAGTACTCATCGCTTGGCACTCGGTACCGTCTCATCAAAAGAGGAGAAGACGGGTCCCGAGGAGCAACCATTACCTGGGGAGGTGTGCTGCAAAACTGTTTGATGAATTTCATAATGGTGGGACATTATGTTTGCTTCCGCTCGCTGTTGCCACAATTTACTTTTTATGAATGTCAATGGTTTTTTAATTAATTGCAGGCCATTTTCGGGCTGCCCCCTATTCGGCGACTCCCGATACTTTACGAGCGTTACTCGTTTTTCATATATGCAAAAATCTGGGGAAAACGCTCAGGGGGGGGGGACTCGCATAAATCTGAAATTGATCGGCAGCCATTAATGCAACCCAACTCCATGTGATTCGATTCGATTTGAGACGATGCCAAGCCAGGCGATCGTTAAATTTGTCCCACTTGATGTGCCAATAACAGTTCTCTCTGTGGGTCATAAAAATAATATGCAAATTTAAATACAATTCGCAGATTTCGTCAATAATCTTTAGTAGATTAAATGATATTTGTTTAGTAGTTTTTACAGGGTAAATGGTGAAGGAAATGTGTCTTGTTTTTTTGAGAATAATTGAAAGAATCTTCATGCTCTAACTTAATTAAATTGAATATTAAATTAAATAATAAGTATTAAAGTGTTACTCCCCCTACTTTTCCTGTATAAAATTATTAGAAATCATAATCCAGAATATCGAATTACTCTTTATAAAATATTATGCCTTAATTCTCTTAAATATAAATATATATATCCATCCAAAAATCGAATCAATACACCATTGTATACCCCCTCGATCTGCTGCTGCTGCTCTGTCAGTTCATTAAAGGCGCTTAAATTGTATTCCAATGTAGAGACCTCAGCCTGAAATCGGGCTTGGCACACCACACCACGCCAAGCGAGCGCCAGAAGCGCAGAAATCCAATCAAAACGCAGCCCAAGACGCCACCGAACACCAGAAGAACTCCGGCTCAAGATCGTAGTTGGAGTCGAAGTCGGAGCGAAGGCTCGACCCCCTGTGCGAGCCATTGTCGTAAATCACACATTAAAATATTTATTTGTATTTTTAGTTGTTCAGAAATTAGCTAAGAGCCCCCAGTCGGGGTCGGGAGCCAGTCGGTCTTCAGGGCGTCGGGCGTCGGAGTCGATGTCGAAGTCGGAGTCCGGCTTTGTTGTGCGAGTGAATTTTAATTTCCTTTTTATGATATTTTAATTTATTTCAGCGTAAATCAAAACCAAAACGAGACGTGCTCTCGCGCTCTCTTTCTTTCTTTTTTTTTACTCTCTCAGCCTGAAGAGGCTGCACTTTTAATAAATTAGATTACTCTTCGACGAAACACTGGAAACAATATTAATTTAGTGCGAACATTAAAAAAAAATAGTAGTTTAAGTATTTTGTTAGAAAATGAATGAAAAAACATAGGAAAAGATAGAAAATAGTGGGCATGTTAATTATATTATATTATATTTTCTATAATTATTTTAGAAGTTAGTAAATCTTTAAAACCTTCCAGAACTTAAATGGAGATATATTAAAGGCATCTTTGATTTATTTGTAAACATTTGTGTGAACATGTTTAGTTGTTTTTTGGATCCATTTGAAGAGAAGCTAACACCAAAGATAATAAGTATAATAATAAGATGCCTAACGCCCAAACATTTAAATTTTCATGTGCAAAAAGTCGTATGCCGTTACGCATCTTATCCCTTATATTGTATTTGCTTACACATTGTTGGGAAATAAATATTAATTAAATATGATTTCTTCCAGTGCACTTCTTATTTGCTTTTCGGACTGGAGCAGCGGCGCTTCCTCGGATCTCCGACATCCGCGCGAACTGCATAAATCTTGGAAAGGCTCGCCTTGCTAACCCTACGATCTGGGGAGCCAGGGAGTGGCGGCGGGAGTGGAGCTTGAGCTTGAGGTGGACTAACAAGCTGGAAAACACTCCGAGGCTGGCATGCAGACAAAGATTGCTTTTTCACAGCTTGTGGTACGTCCGGCAGTTTATTAATTTGACGTTTCCAGTTGCAGGCCAGCGGTCCAGCGGTCTTCCAGCACTCCCGGGATGATCGCCCTGGAACCGCGGCCAGTTAACGGTGCAACAATTTGTATACATTTTGAGCTCCTTTTTTTGGCTGCGTGGGGCGTGGCCGGGGTCCCACAGCAATTAGTCCAGAAATGGGACCAGTCACTGGCTTCGGCTTCCATCTAATTATGCAGACTCTTTTCCGCCTCATTCCTTCGCCAAAATCTCCAAAAGCTGTCCGGAAGGAAAGCTCATCACGAAAGCTAACTGGGCTGTTGGCGAGTTTCTGGCGAATCCACTAGATGGCGATGGAGTTGGGTTCAGTCTTATACGCTGTAAAGTGTGGCAAGTTCCAGGGGTTGTCTGGTAATGCAGGTTGCAGACTGTAGGAGTCCTTAGGTTATCCCTGAAGTTGGGGATGTTAATAGCGCTTTAAAGCCCCTCAATTAACACTCTTAGTGATAGGAAGGTGCAATAACCCCTTGTAAACTGTCAAAAGAATCTTTTAATATGACTTCAGAGAATTTAGGAATCAAAATTTGATGCCAAAAATATATATTTCTGCAACAAAACCTTTGCAGAATAATATTAATAACGAGTGTTCTCTACACCTTTCCCTTAAACCCTTTCAATGCCTCTACAGTCTCTCCTTCAAGCTTGTTGCTTCTGAAACCCCTGATTTTTACATAAATCCTCTTTGAACTGTTAATGTAAACCAGCAAACATGTTGCCCTTAAAAATATTAAAGAGGAATTGGGTCAACTGAAGCTTTCCCCGTCGCCAAAAAACTTCATACCAAAGCCCTAACAGTTCTGTTAACGGAACCACCCCCAAAGTAACGACTGGAAGTGTTCATTCGAGCCCAGGGGAAGTTCAAACCAGGTATGTTAAATAGCATAATGAACCCTCTAACATAGTCCTGGAAAGGTCATCATTGAAATAATTAACAGAACCTGTAAAAGCTTACAGAGCTCTGATATATATAAAAGGAATCCGATTGAGAACTTCCCTCTGCTGACAGACAGCTTGCTGTTGTTGGGCGGAAGACAGCGGATAAGTTAATGTACAATCTCTGTTCGCTTTAAAAGCATATGAGGCGATGTTGTCTTTATGCCTGAACAGAGTCAGCCCAGACTTCAGCCCCCCCCCACCACCCCCGCCATCCACCAATTGCTGTTTACACGCCTTGAGATGAGCAGGGAGGAAGCAGGCCACGCATTTGCATAAAGCAGCCATGCGGGGATATGGAGGATACGCAAGCTTCAGAGAAGGATACTGGAGGGCGACGGAGTCGAATGACGACGATGTCGCCAACTTGTTAGCGGACGCTGGCATTTTTACATGCATATGCAGAGATAATGCGCCACCCATTGCCACCCAATGGCCACGTCCTTGCCAGCCGCCCACACATGTCACTAGCACTGGCTGTGGCAGTGCCAGTGCCAGTATCCGTGCTCCTTATTCCGTGCAATGTCATGGCTGCGTGCGTGGCTAAGAGAGCACATAAGTCGCCCGGAAAGACGAGCCAGTCCGTGTCCGCTGCGAGGCAAAAATAAGTTAAGGGGAGAACTGCGACTGGGGAACTGGGAACTGGGCACTGTGGCAACCAAGGACGCGGACAGGCTGCTCCACTTTCTTTGCTGATTAGTGATATATGTATATGCATCCCAGCCAGAGTGTGGACGTTGGATAGAAACGGATTAGGAGATTACTTTACTTGGAAAGCAGATAATGATGGGACTTGTGGATGGAGATGGAATTTAAATAAATTAATTTAGAGGGGAAATATTATCGTAAGAAATATTTTTGAAAGAAAAACAAAGTTAACAATATTATGTAGACACGAAAAAATATATATTTCTTTATTTATCGTAAGTGATTAACAATAGCTGTGGGGTCTCTGGTTCTTTGCAGTTTTATCAGCGAGTATTTCGTAGTTAATTCTAGTGAACATCTTTTAGTGTTCTTCATCCAAGCTCTCCTGCTCCTCCTGCTGCTCAGGTGTTGAGTCCTCCGTCTGCTGGCCATCCGTTTGAGGGCACTCTCCATCATTCCTAGATATATGAAGGTCACATTCCTCTAAGTCCATTACTTCTTCTACAGATTCCTTCTCCTCCTGATTTTCTAATCCCTCAGCTTCAAGTTCCTGCTGATTCTCTACCCCCTTAGGATGCTGTTCCTGCGATACCTCCGGAAAAGGCAAAGCCCTGAGTCGCTGCACCATATCCTCTAGGGTCTCGGGAGCTTCCTGCTCCTTAGCAGCCTCCTTGCCAGCTGATCGCTTCCTGGCCACATCATCCTGTCGCGAGGCCGCACACAGCTGTGCCTGTGGCCTGCTCCTCATCGTCGTCGTCGTCGTGGTTTTGGGAATGGCTCCCGTGGATTGCTGCTGAATGGCCAACTGTGTAGGGATAGTGGTCACAGTGACACAACAGGCTGCTCCCTCCACTTCCTCCTCCTCGGGCTTGGCCACAATCCGAGTGCAGGCCACAGAGTTCAAGGAGGTGGTGGCCTCTTCCGAAGGCTGGGTTTGCTCCACGAGTTCGGCTTCCTGTCGGCGAATGGCTTCCCTCTCCGCTATCCTGTTGATCATGGCGGTGCCCCTTTGGGATGTGGAGCTCAATCTGGCTATCAATTCGTTGCCCTGAGCCTCCAGCAAGCGGAGACGCTCGGCTCTATTGGCTGATACCCGTTCAATGTCCTCCAGACGCTGCTCCACAGTTTGCGAGATGCTGGCCGAGGTCTGGGGCTGCTCCTGCTGAGGACTCGGACTTTGGTGATGCTCGTGCAGAGTGTCCAGCTTGGTGACCAGGCTATCGCCACGCTCCGTGTTCCTGGAGAGCTGCGACAACAACTCCTTGCTCTCCTGTTCCAAGCGCTGCAGGCGCGCAGCTCTTCTGGACGTGTAGGCCTCCTCGTCGGCTGTTAGGGGCGATGCAGTTGGCGAGGATGCGGTCTTGGTCGAAGATCCTGCTGCTGCCTCCTCTTCGGTGTTGCTTTCAAAGCTCCCCTCGCGACTCGGGGCCCTTCTAATCCTGTCGAGGGACTTTTTTAGGTAGTGACCCCTGTCAGCTGTGCGCCTAATCCTCGATATTAGCTGGCGGGACTCCTCCTCGAGGCGTCCCAGTCGCTCCGATCGCTTCCTTGTGTACTCCTCCTCCCGCGGTGTGAGGCTTCCGGTGGCTGGGGCCGAGCTGGCTCTGGTCATCCGCTCGAAGCGCTTCTTATTGATAAACTCCTCCAGAGGCACTGCGTGCTGGGCGGGTGAGATTTCGTCCTGGAACTGGCACAACTGAATCTCGAGGCGTTCCCGATTGTCGGAGGTCTCCAGCACCTGCTGGATGAGGTTCTTGCACTGCTCCTCCAGCTTCTGGATGCGACTGGCGGTGCCTGAAGTTCCGGGAGCATCCTCCAGGCCTCGTTGCCTACTCCTGGAGCTGTGAGGGGTCCTTGAAACACCGCCACGTGCTCCATCCTCCTCCTCCTGGTCCTGCTCCTCATCGTCTGCTCCTCCTCTGGGGTCTTCTGTTGGATCTACAGCCTCTTCACGCCAGCCACAAGTTGGTGGGGCACTGTTCCAGCGCAGGACTATCTCCTCGGCCTGCCGGCCGGGCGAAGTGCTCTGCATCCGCTTAACCTTGCGCGTATGCTCGAATTGATCCCTGAGGATCTTCCTTCGACAGGCAGACGATGATGATGAAGTGGCAGCCTCAACGGGCTCCACCGCAGCCACCTCCCGCTCCTCATCGGACTGCGGTCCCGAATCGCTGTAGCCACTCTCCGCCGAATGATTGGCATCCTCGAGCTTCCTCCTGGCGAACTCCCGCCGCCACTCGTCGCACTGCTCCTGACTCTCATCGTTCTTGGCCCTGGCCAGGGCCCACTTCCGGCGGCAGTATTCCAGCTCGTCCTTCAGCTCGCTCAAGAGGCGCCTCTTCTGCTGCAGCTGGTAGCGCAGGATCTGCTCCTGGGTGTGGAGCTGGCGGTGCTGGCGCTGCATTTTGCCCACCAGGTGCCAGGTTTTGGTTAGCTCCAAGCTCACCGCACTCAGCCGCTTCTGCTGCTCGTTGAGGCGGTAGTCCAGATGGCTGTTCAGGGTCTTCAGGCGGCTCGTCTCCTTCACCAGCGACTTCTTCTCCAGGATGAGGTCCTGCCAAGAGAGGGGGCGAAAAGGCATTAGTTTCAGATGCTACTTTAGTCGGGAATTGAACTGAAGCCAAAAACTTTTAAAGTGCTCTCTCTCTAGCCTAACTTTTCACTCAATTAGGGTTTAAACCAAACAAATGAAGGCGAAATAATGAAGAAAGGGAATCTTAAATATTCTGCAATAAGTCTAGGAAATATATCTTCAAATATAACAATACTTCCTCAAGTTTGTCTTTATCTTAAACGAATAAATTATACTAAATACCGTTAATAGGAATATTTATGAGCCTTTAACTAATAAACCGCTTAAGATTAATCCCTCAGATACCAGAAACCCCACCTAACCCGTATCCAAACGCACTGGGAGTAGTCTCTACTCAAGGATAGCAGATATGCAACATGTTTTGTGCCAACGGCAACTGACCGATAAATTCAATTATGTGCACAACAACGGGTCTCGGACTGCAAGGACCTTGGACCTCCTGCCTCCCTGACCCCCAGCAACCACCCGATGCACACTTCCTTGCTACATCGATGCTCGGCAGGACGTCAGCAATAATGAAGCTCAGGCTCGTGCTCTCGCTCGGCACTCGGACTAAATAAAGCGCTTAAGTGAATAATGCAAAACTTTGCAACAGCCGTAGACGAAGCTCCAAGGAGCAGCGAAAAAGAAAGGGTAGCATCCATGGCGGGATGGAGCGGGGGAAGAAGGAAGGCAGGCAGGCTGCACTTCATCAGCAAACCGGATACGACAACTAACAAGCCCGATTGTCCGCAGCACTTGAAAGGAGCAGGGAATAGTTGGCGGAACTGGGACTATAAACAGAGAAAAATCTACACGAATGGCTTCTCTGCCATTGAAATATATAACAAATGATAAAAAATGATGTATAACTGAAGTAAGTTCTTTAATTTTACTTTAAGCTTTCTAAATCTTTCTCTGAATACGTTTTCTTTCCTAAATCCCTTCGAGGGAAGTCTACGAAATAAATCAGTGTATTTAGTTAATGTTAAATGACTTGTCATTTTTTTATAATCCAATCTTAGGTGTTATAAATTAATGTTTCTAAATGTTCTAGAATTTTTCCTTTCCTTTCTACGTACGATTTTGCTCTTTGCTTTTTAATATAATTTTCATACAATCTTAACTATTTTGGATGAATTTTTCTAAATATTCAAGAATTCTTCCCTTTCTTTCTAGTTATCGATAGATTTAAGCTCCCACCTGTAGCGCATAAACACAGCCTTCTTCTACTCCTAAATCCAATTCATGAGGACACAAAAGACGTCTAATAATTAGGAATTTATGTTAAAATAAGGAATATTAAAATACGTTTATGATCAAAAATGATCTATAAAAGTTTCAGTAGAATGTTTCATCATCATAGTAATAATTATCGATAAATTTAAGGTCCAAAATGCTTTCTTTAAGCTCTTCTACAAAATCTTCTACCTAAATCCAATCCATGAGTATAAAAGGACCCCTTATAATTATAAATTTACATTTAAACTTTTATCAATAAAACCCAATTTGTAAATATCCTTCAAAAACTCCTAAACCTTTTCTTTCTATGTAGCAACTGAAACTGGGGCTCACCTTCAGCTTGATGTAGGTCTTGCTGACGCTCAGCTCCGGTGGCTTGCGGTGTGAATCCTCCGGCCCTCCTCCGTCCACTCCCGAAGCAGCAGCAGTGGATGAGGCAGAGGGAGCAGCACCAGTTGAGGTCGCACTCCCACTGCAGGACGGCAGCTCCTCGAACTGCACGCGCTCGATTTTGTGGTGGCTCAAGAGCTCCATCAACACTTTCCAAACTTTTGGCAAGTTGCCAATGATTTCTTGGGCCGAGGCAACTTTTCCCATAATTTCGGGCTCATGGCTTTTTAACGAAGCCGCCGCAGTGGCACCCGTGCTCGCACACGCGCCCGTTCCCGCTCCAGAGCTCCTCTTTCTGTGCTTTCTGACAAGTGCTCCTCCCGCAGCAGCCTCTGGTTTACAACTGTCCGTGGTGTCCTCGTTCGTGGGCGTGGGTGTGACGCTGCGACTTTTATCTGTTTCCTCGGGGGAGTCGCCGTGGGCAGTGGCCTGCTCGACGAGCTCAAAGAGCAGCTTGGGAAGCGTGGCGCCGTCACTGCAACTGCCTTCGGCTTGGGTCATCTGATTGAGGAGCTGACGGTTCTCCTCCAGCATTTGATTCAGCCGATCAATGTCCATGCTGCTCTTCTCATTGAAACCCATGATGAGCTGGCTGAAGAGCTGTAAGGGGATTGGGGAATGGATTATTGAAGAGGTCTGTCTCTCTAAGAGAATCACTCACCATGTTGACTGCTCCCACCTGCTCGCTGAGCAGTCTCTTTTCGAACTTGTGCTCGTTGCACTCCTCCCGCAACTTGGCCAGCTCCTCGTTGGCCGTTTCCACCTCCTTCATAAGGCTCTGGTTGCGCTCCTCAAAGTTCTTGGTTCTATCAAGGTAGAAGAGGGATTAGCACAAGATTATAAAGTAATTTTACTAAGGCTCTACTTACTTCTCCTGCTCGGCTATGAGTTCATCCTTTTTGATTGAGATTAAACGCTGCAGATTCTCGTACTCAGCAGCCGCCACTCGCTGGCGTTCCTCATACAGCTGTCTTAACTGGCGGATGTTCACCAACTGCCGCTCGTATTCCTGGCGGAGATTATTCGACATGATCTTCATCTCGCGCTCGCTGAAGGAGTTTTCGATTTCGGTGAGCTTTACCTTGAGCTGGGACCAACCATTAGTAAAAAATTGTTACTTTATTTCCTTTATTTAAAAGATCACCTGAGCACACTGTTCCTCCTTGACACTCAGCATTTGCTTGCAGCAGGAGATGACTTCCTTGAGGGTTCCCACCTGACGCTGAACCACTTCCAGCTCTCCGCGTAACGAGAGGTTCTCCGCCTGAGCCTGTTGCAGGGCCAGCTGGGCATTGGCTAGCTCAATATTGGCATGGCGACTCCGAGAGGAGGGATTGTCGTCATCGGGATCTATGTCTGGATTCTGTGAGGTTTCCCCTTCCTTCTCTGGTTCTGCCTCCTCTTCACCTTGTTCTCTTCGTAGGCGTTGATTCTCGGCTTTTTCCTTGGCCAACTGCTCCTTGAGGCTCGTAATTTCATCTCTCAGATCCTGCACAGCAGTCTGGCGAGCTTCTCGCTTTTGGCGCAGCTCCTCCCTGAACTCCTCCAGGCTTTGTTCTTTTTTTGGACAGTCATCCGCCATGGCAGGAGCTTCCTCTGATTTTTCTACCTTCTGTACTCTAGAAGCTTTTGAAGATCCCGCCTCCTCCGATTTAGTTCCTATTTGTTGGGGGGCCTGCTCCAGAATCAGATTTTCGTGCTCTATTTCGTTCCACCAGGGCTCGTCGTCGGTTCCCTGCTGATGCTGCTGCTGCGCCTGCATCTGCGCCTCATCTGCGGACTGGGTGGACTCGGCATTTCCCATTTTCCCCGAAGAGAACAAAGGCGAAGCAGTAGGCGCTCTGGTATGCGGTTCTGACGATCTGTTTACCGATGCAAGTTCAGCTGATGATGATGTTGGTGCTGGCCGTCTGGCAAGCGTTTTATTTACGATCTACGATCTGCCTTAATGCGACTTTTCCTCAAGAGAAAGACTCTTCTTCGTGGGCACAAAGAAGCCCGGTGATCCAACGAAGATTCACCGATCCACCGAACGCTTCCAATTGATATGGCAAGAATAAATACACACAAATATTGGTCTCTACACCTGTGTGTGTTTCGAATCACACGCGAGTTTTTCGATTTCGCAATTTCCTATTGACTTTCACTTTCCCCCCTTCAAAAAGAGGATCTTTAGCATAAATATGATTTTGAGTTCGTTTGAAAAAATAGTTCGTTGCACACTCTTCACTTCACAGTAAACCAAAAAGTAACGAAAGTAATTATTCTAGTATACATATGATAAAGTTCTATATGTATTCGACGAGGCGTTGGAAAATTTTTTGTTCGAAATCTAATTTCTATCCGTTCGACGCTCGAACGGAACTTTTCGGTTGGCCAGCTCGGGAAAAACTGAGAAAAACATCGAATAGATTGGGCTATTTTTAACGCACCGTGGTCTCTCTACTCTCAGTTTTAGCAAAGATCTATTTTTCTCTCGTCGAGAACTCTCGCATAAAATGCTTTGTTTCTGGCTTCTAGGGAAACTATCACTGGGAGGAGGGTCTGGTTCTGCGACATAGTCGTTGCATTTAGCCAGGACTCCCTCTACCGCTTCCCTTAATTATTTAGGGTCTAATGCATATTTTAATTAGAATAATATGTCACATGATTGGCGTTTTAAATTTAGACACACGCGTCATTTTAATTATGACTAATGAGAAAATCAAAACAAAACTCTTGCCACATCGGCAAGGCAAGACAATGAAGATCACGACCAACTGTCAAGGGGCTGCCAGAGATGGATGCGCAACAGTTACAAGGTCATTGCTCTCGAATATGAAGCAAGAAAGGATATTGCTTGGGGAGTTTAGCTTAAGTTTATATTAGAAAATGGGAAGCAATCATTAAAGAAAGTAAGTATACAAATAAAGTAAATAAATTGAATATGGTAAAAATTAAAGCTAACTTAACTTGTTCTAAAAGCATAGAAAAGATTTTCAAGTCAGTATATTATATTAAAAAAAATTATATTCTAATAAAATAATAGGTTTGTTATAAGATCTTAGAATTTTAAGCATTATTAGTCGCTTAAAAATATGAGCTGCAGATTTTTTTAGGCATTTTAATTTAGTAGAAGATTAAAAGAGTATTATAAAGGTTCGAGATCAAGCCGTTTTTATGTAAGAAATAAATTAGAACCTAACTTTATGTCAAGAACACAGAAATACCTTGTATAAATCAAGGAAAATACTTGGAAATAACGCTTTTTCTGGACATAGCCAAACGGCTAAGATCAATATCCGTTTCATGTCCAAACCGAACATTCAAGACCAGATAAGTTGGTAATTTTAGCGAAAAAACAGGCAGTATATACGATAGATATTTTGTATCACTAAATACATATTCTTTAGACCCTTTCAAAGATCCCTCAACCCATATTAACTTTACAAATAATACTAAAACCCTTTAGCATGTTACCATCTCACCATTTTCCTATATTTTTAAGATGACCATCTGACCCACATTCCTTTACCATTATCACTGCCCACAAAGGAGAATGTACGTCTCTGTG
Organism: Drosophila rufa; assembly: GCA_018153105.1. Lineage (NCBI taxonomy): Eukaryota > Metazoa > Arthropoda > Insecta > Diptera > Drosophilidae > Drosophila > Drosophila rufa. Next base: position 10,296,072 of record JAECXS010000096.1, read on the forward strand.
AACCCTTTATTAACCAATTTGTGACAGTCGGAGCCAGAGAGTGCGTAGGAAAAACTTCCGCGGAAAACTTTCAAATGAAAATGCATTTGCTAGCTGATTTTTGCCCAGGCTATGCCAGCTTTTCTTTCTTTTTCCCCCTTTTATTTTTTGTCGCCAAAAACGTGGGGAAACACGCAGCAATGACTCTGAACCAAAGAGGGGAGAGAGCGGGCATGGATGTGGGGATGATAGGGGAAGCACACATTTGGCAAAGTGTCGCCAGGCTTGAAAATGAAAATCAACAATGCAATTTGCCTTGGTGCCTCCTGCCTCTCTCTCTTGCTCTCTTTCGCTTTCTGTTGTTTGTTGTTGCGACTAAAAAGGGGGCAAAAAGAATCCGGCTAAAAACTTGAAGCGCCTGGCAAAAGTTGTGCCCGCCATCCGCCAGCCGCCGCCCCCAACTTTCACAGAGATTGCACACAGGCAAATGTGCAACGAAAGTTGCAAGTTGCAAGTAGAAGGATGCGAGGCAGCCAAGGACAGTGAGGGTGCCCGGAAAAAGTTGCAGGAAAATGTGCATTGTGTTCATTATAATGGAATAATAAAACGAAGCGACTGGGCTCAGATTGAGCCCGCCCAGCCAAAGCCTCAGACTTGTCCTTGCAGTTTTTGGGGGAACAGTCAAACTTCTCAGCCTCAAACTGTAGTAAATATCAAATTATTGTTATTAATTGTATTAAAATTAATGTCATTAAAGTGCATACAATATTTAACAAAGGTTTTACGTATTAAAATCCTTTACTTTAAAGAAGAATTCTGTTCTTAACTTGGGTTCGTAGTTATTCAATTTCTACTGTATTCTGGTAAGTTTCTCCTTATCCTTTTTGGCCTAGGCTTCATCTTGCCCTGTATTAATATCCAAAAAGGGAAGTTTCAGCTGCAGCTTCATTATCCTGACAGCCAGCTAACCATACGTGTATGAGGCTAGAAGAGCCTGCGCTTAATTAGAGTAACTTGGGCACAAAGTCAAAGTTAAGAAAGGCTTCCCAAGGACAATGTAAGAAGATGAGATGGCACATGGCACGGCAACAAAATCGGGCCTTGGATTAACCTTAAACTCACAGGAAGCTTCCTGGAAAATCACACTGCAGTCCCGGTGATGTGTTGACATTTACAAACATTTCTATGCCAGTCAGCAGGAATCGAGCATAAATAATGCAACAAACTTGCGCATATTTTGCGGCCAAGAATCCTGGCAGGACAAACAGGAGTTGTGGGGTGAGCTTTGACTTATGTAGATGATGCAACAACAATGCAACAACTTCATTAGGGACAAGAGCACCAACACGTTGGACACATCATCACATCATGCTGCAAAGTCTCATTTCCGAATTAGCTGTGTCTTACATACAAAATAACAAGCGCCACTTACCGGATATGGTGTATAATAATGCACGAGTGGATTTTGAACTGACGGGCATCTTGTTAAAGGTGTCTCTTTCTTTGATTGCACTTTAATAACACACAAATTAGATAAATTTCGAATTTTCACTGATAAGAAAACATTTCACGCGCGCCCCGACAAACAGCTGTTCAGCGAATGAGTTGGCAGCCCTGATTGGGAACTACCGGTGAGCGAAAGCTGTTTTGGAACCAGAACAAGTTCATGTTTACAAATGTTATTTCTTTAAAAATAATACATGACTGGCTTTTTCAATTAATTTATTTATTATTTTATAGAATATTTAACCCAAATACAAACTAGAAACTATTTATCTAACAATATGTCTCAAATTTAACAATTATGTCTTACTGCATTTTCACTAGTTCCTTCTGAACACCACTGACTGGTTCACATTTGAAATTGATTTAGTTCCTCAGTTCTTTAGCTCCAACTCAAAACAACACGTGCAACGGCAGGCATTTCGGTTTTCTATTATTTTTAAGTGGTTTTCTAAAAGAAACAAGCCTGCAAAATGCTGGAGGAGATGAAAACAATGAAGACCACTCCGGTCCTGACAAATTCTAGGCCGGAGTTCAAGGAGATACCCAAGAAGCTCAACCGGGTAACATCAAAAGAGCCCTCATCTCTTCCTCATACTGATACATTTTTTGTTTAACAGCACCTGGCCAACTTGGGAGCCCCCCATGTGGACTCTTTCGACGAAATGCTGACAGTGGGCTTGGATAATGTGGCCAAGCACATGATACCCATCCACTGGCAGAGTCCCGCCGGCGAGAAAATCTCCCTAAACTTGGAATCCATTTGGATATCAAAGCCACAGGTGCCGCAGGATGTGATTGATGTGCGCACCCGTGAGATATACCCCACAGACTCGAGGCAGCTGCATGTCTCCTACTCCGGCATGTGCAGTGTGCGGCTGGGCTGGAGCGTCAATGGCCTGGAGAAGTCGCCCATCAACATGGATCTCGGTGAACTGCCCATTATGCTGAGATCAAAGGCCTGTAACCTGGGGGGAGCCAGCCCGAAGGACATGGTGAAGCACGGAGAGCATGACAGCGAGTGGGGCGGCATATTCGTGATCCGTGGAAATGAGAAGATTGTGCGAATGCTCATCATGACCCGGAGGAACCATCCCATCTGCGTAAAGCGTTCGTCGTGGAAGGATCGTGGGCAGAACTTCAGCGACCTGGGCGTCCTGGTGCAGACTGTGCGCGAGGATGAGTCTTCCCTGAGCAACGTCCTCCACTATCTGAACAATGGCACCGCGAAGTTCATGTTCTCCCACGTGAAGAGGCTGTCCTATGTGCCCGTCTGCCTGATCCTCAAGTGCCTGATGGACTATACGGACGAGGAGATCTACAACAGACTCGTCCAGGGCTACGAATCGGATCAGTACTATGTCTCCTGCGTGCAGAGCATGCTGCGGGAAGTCCAGAACGAAAGTGTCTACACTCACTCGCAGTGCAGGAGCTTCATTGGCAACCTCTTCCGTTCGCGCTTCCCCGAGGTGCCGGAATGGCAGCCAGATGAGGATGTGACCGACTTTATTCTCAAGGAACGCGTAATGATTCACCTAAGCAGCTACGAGGATAAGTTCCAGCTGATTGTGTTCATGGTGCAGAAGCTATTCCAGTGCGCCCAGGGAAAGCAACGGGTGGAGAACGTTGACTCGGCGATGATGCAGGAAGTGCTGCTGCCGGGACATCTGTACCAGAAGTACCTGGGCGAGCGCGTCGAGTCCTGGGTGCTCCAGGTGCGCCGGTGTCTGCAGAAGAAACTGACCTCCCCGGATACCCTGGTGAGCAGCTCTATAATGACGCAGTGCATGAAACAGGCGGGAGGAGTGGGTCGCTCCATGGAATCCTTCCTGGCCACCGGAAACATAGCCAGTCGCACGGGCCTGGGCCTGATGCAGAACAGCGGCTTGGTCATCATGGCGGAGAACATCAATCGCATGCGTTACATGTCCCACTTCCGGGCCATTCATCGAGGTTCCTACTTCACCACCATGAGGACCACGGAAGCGCGACAGCTGCTGCCGGATGCCTGGGGCTTCATTTGCCCCGTCCACACGCCCGACGGCACGCCCTGCGGTCTGCTCAATCACTTGACCCTCACCTGCGAGATCTCCAAGCGACCGGATCCCAAGCTGGTGGAAGTCATACCCTCCAAGCTGATAGAGATGGGCATGCTGCCGCTGTCCAACCGACGCGAGCCCGATGCCAAGCTCTATGTGGTCTTCCTGGATGGCAAGCACCTGGGACACATTCACCAGGCGGATGCCACAAAGATAGTGGAGGACTTGCGGCATGGCAAGATCTTTGGCACCTTTCCCCAGATGATGGAGATTGGCTTTATTCCCTTCAAGAAGAACGGACAGTTTCCGGGCCTCTTTCTGGCCACTGGACCTGCCCGAATGATGCGCCCCGTTTGGAACCTGAAGTGGAAGAAGGTGGAGTACATTGGCACCCTGGAGCAGCTGTACATGGAGATAGCCATTGATCCGAAGGAGATGTATCCCGAGTTCACCACCCACCTGGAGCTGGCCAAGACGCACTTCATGAGCAACCTGGCCAACCTGATCCCCATGCCGGACTACAACCAGTCGCCGCGTAACATGTACCAGTGCCAGATGGGCAAGCAAACGATGGGAACGCCGTGCCTGAACTGGCCCAAGCAGGCGGCCAACAAGCTGTACCGTCTGCAGACGCCAGCATCGCCTCTCTTCCGGCCCGTTCACTACGACAACATCCAGCTGGATGACTTTGCCATGGGCACCAATGCCATAGTCGCGGTCATCTCCTACACGGGCTACGACATGGAGGACGCCATGATCATCAACAAGGCGGCCTATGAGCGGGGCTTCGCCTATGGCAGCATCTACAAGACGAAGTTTGTGACGCTGGACAAGAGGAGCAGCTACTTCGCCCGGCATCCGCACATGCCGGAGTTGGCCAAGTACCTGGACACCGACGGCCTGCCACATCCCGGCTCCAAGCTGAGCTATGGCCAGCCCTTGTACTGCTACTTCGACGGCGAGGTGGCCACCTATAAGGTGGTGAAGATGGACGAGAAGGAGGACTGCATGGTGGAGAGCATCCGGCAGCTGGGAACCTTCGATCTGACACCCAAGAAGACGGTGGCCATTACGCTGAGAGTGCCGCGACCTGCCACCATTGGAGACAAGTTTGCATCGCGAGCTGGCCAGAAGGGTATCTGCTCACAGAAGTATCCTGCAGAGGATCTGCCCTTCACGGAGTCGGGCTTGATCCCGGACATTGTGTTCAATCCCCACGGCTTCCCCTCCCGTATGACCATTGCCATGATGATCGAGACGATGGCGGGGAAGAGTGCTGCCATGCACGGCAATGTCTACGATGCCACGCCCTTCAGGTTCTCCGAGGAGAACACGGCCATCGATTACTTCGGAAAGATGCTGGAGGCTGGCGGCTATAATTACTATGGCACCGAGAGGCTTTACTCCGGAGTAGATGGTCGCGAGATGACAGCGGATATATTCTTCGGCGTGGTTCATTACCAGCGCCTGCGTCACATGGTCTTCGACAAGTGGCAGGTGCGATCCACGGGTGCAGTCGAGGCTCGTACCCATCAACCGATTAAGGGACGGAAACGCGGTGGCGGCGTGCGATTCGGAGAGATGGAACGAGATGCCTTGATCTCCCACGGAGCCGCCTTCCTTCTCCAGGATCGTCTGTTCCACAACTCGGACAAGACGCACACGCTGGTCTGCCACAAATGTGGCTCCATTCTGGCGCCGCTTCAGCAGATTGTCAAGAGGAATGAGACAGGGGGACTCTCCTCCCAGCCGGAAACGTGTCGCTTGTGCGGAGATAACAGTTCCGTGTCCATGATTGAGATTCCGTTCTCCTTCAAGTTCCTGGTCACCGAACTGAGTTCGGTCAACATCAATGCCAGGTTCAAGCTGAACGAAGTTTGAGTGCGATACCTTGTAGATTATTGTTAGTTCTTATTTTAACGATTGAATGATTTCTAATAAAGTTGATAAAATAAAAGTCAGATCTTGGAAGAGGGGATGCCGCTTTACTAAAAATTCTGAAAATTAAAAATTCATCAGTTAAAAAGGATTCTAAAGAAAGCTTAATTTTCTCTTGATTTAAATGGAAGAGCAAGTTCCGCTCTCTTCACTGTTTTCTATTCGAAAAGCTCGCTAGCCACACTTTGCCTGCAATGTACAAGCAAAACAGCAACATTTTCGATTATAATTGAGTGGAATCCGTTTATTCTTAACGATTGAACGATTTTAAATAAAGTTGATAAAAAACAATATAAACTAAAACTAACTTCACTATAAACTATCAAAATTAAAAATTCTGCAATTAAAAAAATTCTAAGGCTAAGCTTCATTTTTGCTCTTTCCAATTTTCACTCTTACTTTAAATGTAAGAGCAACTTTCGCTCCTGAGACCGCTTGTTTTATGTAAAGATCTTTAGCCAAGCTTTGCCTGCAATATACAAGCAAAGCAGCAATATTTCCGATTATAATTGAGATGAATCCGTTTGGAAGGAGAACCGCAGAAATATATTGGTTGAGCATAGTGTACGAGCCCTGACCTAAAGGCTTTACTATGTTTGCTTATTCTTTCTAACCTTAAGGTTATTTTTTCGTTCCCGGGCTCCGAAGTTGAAGTTCTGTGCCCACCTATGCTTTAAAAGAAATTCCACAAGATATTTTTAAAGATTTTTCTTAAGAGATTCTCTCACTTTAATACACCCCAAAAAATACGTTTAAACTTGGTTTCAATTTATATTTATTTATTTATTTAAATACATATTTGTTTACGTTTTACAGTTAAATTCCTGCATTTGCTATATGTAGTTGTGGTTTCTGTTTCTGTTCTTGCTGCTGTCGTAGAGTCGCACATGCTTGTAGTGTGTGTTGAATGGAATTTTTTTGTTTCGTGGAATTTTGTAACATTTAACTATTGCACTTTCGAAAGAAGAAGGGCTTCCAACTTCCAACTGACATGCACATTGATTTTCGGTTGATACGAAAGGGGATTGAGAGTTTTAGGGTTAATAAGTATAAGAGATGACAATTTCCATCGGTATAATCGTATCGGTATTCAGTATCAGTATCTATATAATGTATATTTTTTAGTTTACAATTCTTTGTTCTTCAACGGCCGTCTCTCGATTGAAGGGAGTGCTTCGATACCTCCAGCAGAGGTATGGCTTTCTGCTGCTGCTCCTGCTGCATCGGATAAGTTAATACTTGGTGCTATATAGAAGGATTCCGCTGCCCCTCCAAGGGAGCGCACAACATCATGTAGTTATTCCTCTTCACTTTATCTATGGTACACAAACGAGGGATCATCAATCGAAAAATTCTGCTATACGAATAATAATAAGATCTTGAATGTTAGTCTCTCCTCCGTCGATTTTCGTTAGATTTTTCAAGTTCCTCAACAATGGTTTAATCAAAGAGTGTTTGCGTGTGTTTTGTTTTGTAATAATGATCCGTCTCTCTAATTATTTGTCTATTATTTAATGAGATTTCTGCTCCTCCTCCTGCCGAGGCTCCCTCTCCTCTCTCTCAGATATCTTCACAATCAAAAAACACTAAACATGAATTTCGTTTTGATGCAATTGCAATAATCAATATATATGTATAAATATTTAGATAACGATTTGCATATGTTGCATATTTGTCATTTTGCAAGCATTTATCCTTTGTTTTTTGTATTGTTTTCTTTTGTTTTTATTACAACGACGTATATACTAGGTATATGTATGTGGCTTGTATGAATGTATATCTGCTGTGTTATAGGTATATAATATCCAATTGCTACTCTGCCTCGAAATATGATGCAACAATATATAATTTGTCATACATTTAAACATAATCTAATTATGTTCTCTCGCGCGCTTCTCTACTAATATGAACTTTTTGAGCTTAACATTTACAAAGAATTCTGATACGGGTGTTCGGGTGAGTTAAAGTGGAAGGTGGAGTAATGGGTAGAAGTACGAGTGGGGTTTACAAAAAAAGAAAATAAATCAAATCAAACGGTTAAACAGGAAACGGGAAACGGGACAAGGTAAAGCTCACTCCGCACAACTCGCTAATGCAGAGCAGATGAAAGGTACGTATGAAGAGAGATTAGGAGTGGCTTGGCTTTGATATTTTCTCTAGGTGATTGGGATTGTGCATTGTAAAGTGTGGTTGCCGTGGCTCCATGGCTTCGTAGCTCCAACTCGATCTCCGTCCATTGATTGTGGCTTAGAACTGATCCGACAAAAGGTCGCATATCTCCCGGGTCACCGTCTCCTTGCTGGCGCGTATGGTCAGCCGGAACATCTAAGGAAAGGAAGCATGTTAATAAGTAACTTTGATAGCAAACCAAAGAGATAAAACAACCTGAGCTTGCTTATTTGGCTCCAATCGCAGCAGGCAGCCCACCTGCTGGGATTGCGTGTGTATAATGCCCGCACAGACCATGTTGTCCGGATTGGGATCCACCTGATCCAGCAGCTGCATGCCAAAGCCCATCAGCTTGTTGCGGGCTCCGGGCAAATCCAAAGGTTGCGAGGCCTTGAACACTTTCTGTGACCTTTGTTGTTCCCTTTAAAAAACAGACATCTCTCATTAAATACTATAATTTTTAAGGGATTCTCTGGCACTCACCCGCTCAGATTCTTCCATCGGGCAAAGAAGGACTCGGCATTCATCTCGGTTGGCTCAAAGAACTTGTTGACACTCAGCGGCAGCTTGATGCTGAACTTCTGCTGGGTGCCATTGTAGCGGAAACCGATCTCAATGGTCGGCGCATCGGCATAGTCCTCGATGCATTCCGCCGTTAGAAGCTGTTGGATCTGGGCACCGGCCTCCAGGGTCGGCTCCACAGCCTTCATTTGCACATTCAACTTGAGCGCATCCTCCGAGGACCATTGCAGCACGGGATTGAAGTTCTGCAAGGGGAAAAGGTTGGTAATTTATAGAGATTTATGTAAAAGCAGGAATGAACACTGCTACTTTTATTGGTTTTAGTCTTTCACACACGTCTTTCTAGAGGTGTCAAACTACCGGTGGCACTATCGATAGTATAGATGGTTTGTATTCAGCTTGCATCATCGGTTGTTTGAAAACAATCGCAATACATTGTTATATTTGTTAGCTTGAAACTAAACCAATTCTAATTAGAAAATGAAAATATAAATCACAAGACACCAAAACTGAACAATTTGTCTGACTATTTTTATTAATTTTTAAATTATTACTATATTAAATTTTTAATCTAAAAGTCTTTATCAAATTACTAAGAGATACCCTCAACTTTTTTGAGTATTTTATTAGATGAACACCCCTTTTTTTTACAAAATTAAATAGGTCGGTACTATCGCGATAGTATCGATAGTTTGCGAAAAAAAAACTCGAAACTATCGTTGGTGCCAATACCGGTAGTTTGACATCTCTATTAGCTCCTCTCTCTCGAGAGGGAGCCACTGCTCTAATCTTTTATCTATTTGGCCTTTTACCAAGAACTCCCAAGACTCCACTCACCGTTAGAGGAACCTGCGTCTTGTTGCCGTAGAACAAGCCCAATCGTCCCAGATTCTGGCGGAACTCGCTCTTCACCCCGATCTGCAGCATCTCGTTCTCGAAGAGAACGCCATTGTTCTTGAACAGAAACTTCTTGGTGTTGTACACGGCGCTCGAGTTGTTGTTGCTATTCCCACCGCCGCCGTAGATGTCGCCGAGGACATCGATGAGGGTGCTGTTGCTGTTATTCCCACCACCGCCGCCTATATTATTCGATGGCGGCGTACTTAAGCCCAGGAGATCCGCATTCGCATTGCTGTTGTTCAGCTTGCCGTGCGAGTTGTTCACATGCACGTTGTTCTGCGTTACAGAGGTCGGAGCCGGGCTCTTTGACTCACGGATCTCGTTCTCCGGCACCCGGCCGGGCTTCTTCTTTTTCAGCACTGCCAGTATGGAGCTCTCGCGCTCGGGGAACGATGGCATCTCCTCCAGCACGGTAGCCAGAACATCTGTAGAGGCCACAATGCTTAGCTGTAGATATTCGCTGGCTCGCTGCTGCAACTCTGCGTCGGCGGATCGAAGATTGCTGTGCTGACGGAACACATCCTGGATGTTGGTGCGTATCTCCGGAAACAGATTGATGAACTTAATGTAGGTGGAGAGGAGCAGGGCCCGCGTCATGGGCGAGCACAGGTGGTACTTGGAGTGCAGCAGCTTGAATTGCACCAGCGGTGCCGAGCGCGAGTCCCCAGCGATGAGGTTGCCAAACTCTCCGAGTATGTAGCCACCGACCTTGACCATGTTCTCGTGGCAGGCGGGCGCCTGGAGGGCCTCGAAAACGGTCTTGGCGGCATAGCCCTGGACCTCCTCGCGGTTGATGACGATCTGGATGACGCGATACCACACCTCCTCCGACACATAGTCGCCGGCAATGCGAATAAGATTGAGGATAACGTCCACGTACCTGAGAGTGTACGAGGGAAGAATTAATAACTATAACCCGCTTGAATCTATATAGTTAGTGCTTACCAAGTATAATCCGTGGCGTACTTCTCGGCGAGAATGGCCACCTTGAGTACCATCTCCTCACGTATGGAGTAGTCGGCCGTCTCCAGATAGTTGAGCATCTCCTGGACAATCTCCTCGGCATTGCCACGATCGCACATGGCATACAAGAGGTCAACGGCCATTTGACGCACTGACACATCTTTCTCCATCTTCATCGACAGGATGACCACCTCCTGGTGCTTCTTTACCTCCTCGTGCGAGAACTCTGAGGTGGCCAGGTGGCACATGGACTCCAGAGCCAGGTAGCGCAAATTGGTCTCCCGGTTGCTGAGGAACTGACCCAACTGGTTGCAGGCGCGCACCAAGAGATTCGGCTCGCTGTCGCTGTGTATGATCAGATTGATTGCCTCGAACAGCACGGCGTTCTTGGCGTTCGAATGCTGCACCTTCTTGCTCTTCGGCGGCTCCTGGGCCTTGTTCAAAATGGTCTCCAGAGTCTCATTCAATCGTGCGCGGACGCCCGCCTCCTCGGTCACGGGATTGTAGTTCTGGAGCAGCCGCAGAAGCTTCACCGAAAGCCAGGGAGCCGGCACAAAGTAGTAAGTGTAGTCCTGCGATTAATTAAATTATAAAATATATTGCAAACTTCCTATATATCTCAAGATCTTACCTGCAAATCCGTGTAACTGGCCGTCACAATCCTGGATAAACGAGAAACCGCCAAATTCACACAACCCTTGTACTCGTCCGGATTGCGCTTGACCAAGGCGTCGATGAGCGAGGTGGCCGCTGTCACCACTCCCATGTGCTGATCATTGAGCAAATGAATGATGCGCGAGGTCCACTCGCCGCCGGGTATGATGTCCGGCGAGGAGCGGAACAAGCGCAGCAGACACAGCGCCGCCGACTGCTTCACCACGTCCATGGTGTCGCCCGAGACGAGTAGCTTGGGTATCTCATTCGAAAAGGACTCGGCCATGTCCCGGCTCCCGATATTGGCGATGCATTGTAGCGCCAAGTTCACATGCACGGGATTCCGCGACTGCAAATCATTCTTGATGGATTGAATGATCAGCCGGATGAGGTCGCTGTTCGTGTTGACCAGCACCGAGATGAACAGGTAGCCCTGGAAATTAAAAGGGATTCAATTAGTTATAGATAAACAAACAAAATTTAAAAAACGAGAGTTTAACCTTTCTACGCGTTGTCTTAAAAATATACTCAAGCAGTATAACGAGTTTAGTATAGATTTAATACTTCGTAATACTAAATATATACTCAAAAGTATAGATTTTATACTTTATAGTATCAATTATCGAAAATTCGATAACATACAGCGATTTTTCTTAAGTCTTGGTGCAGATTAGTATTAAATTTATACTTTCGTAGTGTAGAATTAATAAGCATCTTAGTAAGAAATGTTTAATACTGAAGAGTATAGAATTCATGTAACAATAGTATAGTTTCTATGAATATTATTTTTTGGGGTAGTTATGGGTGATAAGGTATAAGCTCGAACACATTTATTGAAAATTTAAGTAAGCTTTTATCTAATTCTGGTGAAGTTTTTATAGTCTATCAGTTATAGACAAGTTAGGGGCAATAACTATCAATGATTCTGCAAAATACAAGAATAACTAACTGGTTATTTATAGGTTTTCTCACATAATTCTACTCTTTAAACGATTAAACAAATGTATAACCTATTTCTTGGTATTAATCCTTAGCTTTTCACTTTTTTTCTTTAGTTTCCACTATTTATTTTGTTTATAGTAAATGCCTATACAATTCTTTGTTAAAGTTCCCTTCTCTGCGAGCATATTTATTGAATATTTAGATTTTATAGTCTTTCTGTTGTAGACAAGTTAAGGGAAATAATTATCACTGATTCTGTGAAATAATAGCAAACTAACCGGTTTTTTATAACATTTCTAACAAATTCTCCTGATTAAAAGATTAAGCGCTTCTAGAACCTATTTCTCTATATAAAATCCTTAATTTTGTCCCTTTCTCCTTTAGTTTCCACCATTTATTTATTTCACAATAAAATGCCTATATAATTGTTTGTTAAAGTTCCCTTATTTCCAGTTCAATAACTTTCCCGAACATATTTATTGAATATTTAGATTTTATACTCTTCCAGTTATAGACAAGAAAGAGGAAATAATTATAATTAATACCGTGAACTACTAGAATAACGAACTGGTTTTTTATAACCGTTAAAATTATTATTCTCATTATTAAAAGATTAAACGCTTCTAGAACCTATTTCTTTATATCAAATCCCGCCTTTTCCCCTTTTTCTTTTAGTGTTCTCCCTTTATTTTGTTTATAATAAATGCCTTTACAATTGTTTTCGTTAAAGTTCCCTTCTTTCCAGTTCAATTACTTTCCCCTCGCTTATTGAGGCAATTATATTGTTTTAGTGTACTCACGATCTGCTTCTCTGAGTATTTGTTGGAGGACAGCAGGTTGACCGCCTCCATGTGGCCAAAGTCGATGTCATGGCCGAGTAGAAAGATGAAGAGCAGCTTGCACACATACTTCTTCTTCTGGTAGCCATCGAGGGTTTTGTCTCCTTTAAATTTACTCCGTATGTTGGCCAACTCCTTGTTTATGCGCTTGACCTCCGCCTCTTTGCTTTTACCTGGGGAAAAGTGATGGAAAATCCAGTATTAATAAAAAAGAAAATTGGGTCAAGGTCAGCAGAAGGAGAATTCACAATAAAATAGTAGAGTTTCGTCGGCGGAAGCCTCGCTTTCTTTTTGATCGATGATGGGAGAGTCGTCGGCCTGCATGGCGCGGATTTACTCTCTCTCCCTTTGCGGCGGCGGCGGTCACATAGGCTCCAATTAGTACCAGTCACCGATCCGCAGCGGCGGAGCCTCTTGCTCGCTCTCAGATATGCTGTCCCCAAAACCAGTAACTAGTGACCAGCGTGTATGGCAAACGGCAAACACTGGCGATACGATAATGCGACGACACAGTGAAGCGTCGAGTAAACAATTACGCTGTTTACTCACACATAAGAGTACTACAGTACTCGCTTGGTAAAGTGGAATAAGTGTGTTATCTTAACTTTAAATCGATTAACAAAATACGGAATAAAAGCAATGACAAAAAATGAAGTTGAGCTATTTAGGAAGCTTCTAAACTCGATTCTTGCCTTTTTTGAAGTAGAAAATGTAACTAATTAATTCTTTAATAAAAGGGTAATTATATTTAGAACACAGTTAAGCTAAAGATTATACAAAAACAGTCATATTTTGTCCGTTTATCAAACATTCAAGCTAGGGAAAATTCTTTTGTGATAAACCTACTATTTCTCCCTACTTTCTCCCAACAGAATACACATAATAATCTCGTTATTCAACTCAATGCCCTCACTGTACTTGTGCTTTGTACCGCCCCGCTTTTATTGCGAGTGTGCCCTGCTCCTGGTAATTGATCAAGAAATGGCGCTGATTCCCGCCCCTATGGAAAATCTCTTGTGAGCAAAGCGCGCTCAATTGGATTTAATGCTGGTTACCCAACTCTTGTTGAGAGTGTTCCCCAGAAAAGAGATCTGCACTTACAGTTCCTTATATCCGATATAAAGACGGCCAGGCCTCTCATGCCATCCCCCCGCACCGGCGCCATGGTAGTTAGCTTGTTAATTTTCGCTGGTTTTATGCAAACTGGGGGCGCAAGAAAATCGTCGATGGGAGGCGGCCGAGTCTCGAGGCGTTCTTATCGCTCGAACTCGACGTCGGATCCGGTGGATACGGCTCTTCTTCTCTGTGGCTCTCTGTGTCGCTTCCGGATCACTCTCTCTCTCTCACTGAGTTGGTGGCTCTTTTTAGGGATCTAAAAAAATAAAGAGAGAGAGAATTGATTTATTGTTTGTTTAATGATCGATGGGAGGTTGTTTTTCTTAATTAATTGGGTTTTGGCGGTAACATTTCGAGGTATTAGCAGAAATAATATAAAATAAATATAAAAACTGTGTAGATTCCAAATAATAATATGAATTTGACTTTGACTGTAGTATACGAATTATCAAAGTAAAAACCATGATTCATAGATCTCTTGGAATGTTTATAGGAACATTTCTGCTCGTAAATACGTTTGTTTAAACATTCCAAGCAAGCCTTATCTATATTGTTTGGTCCGTTGATTTGTGTGGGTTAACAAAAACTCATAAAAAAATAGCTTTAGCACTGCTTTATCCACTGAATTCACGCCTTCTTTTTCCTCTCAGTGCATCTAGAGAACTGCTTATAGCGAACTTTGACATTTTTGAACGGAAAACCGAGGGGGTTTGGGGGATAGGGGGTACTCCCCCACACTTTTGGCAACCGATTTATTTGCAACTTGGCAAAGCGCTTGCACGCTGATAAAGAAGATTCATTCCCCGACCTCGCTCGCCACTTTTTATCGCCTTCGCGCTGGCCGCTGTGCACTTGTGCCTTTATATATATTATTATTTTGACCACCGGCTTCTGTTTCGTTTTCGATTTCGGTTTCTGTTACGTTTTATGTTCTGTTTTCTGTTTGCTGTGTTTTTTATATCGCTCTTTGTGCGCCCGTTCTTGCTTTCATGTCACGTCACTTTTTTCTCCGCTGGATGACGAAGGCGTTTCGCCAAAAACCCCAAACGGAGCCACCGAAACAAACATTAATGGGCGTATTGTGGTTTTCGAGGGAGCTTACTCTGCTTTTTTTCACTCGGAGCACCAGCAGCAGCAGGGGAAAATCGTTGGCGTTCCGGAATTCCTGAGGCGGAGAGGAGGAGATCGGAGTTTTGCGGAGCGAGCGCTTGGCTTGGCTTCGCTCCGGGGTGTTGGCTGCGGAATGTGTGGGTCGCGGGGCTGAACTTTATGTAACTCCACCTGGCTGGCGCTTCGCCTCGCTGTTCGCCGCTGATTTGTTTGTTAACTATTGCCGAACGCAGAGCAATTCACTAAAATGAAAATTTCTATTGATTTTTCTTCTCTCTCGCTGCCTGTGTGTGGAGCCATCTAGCGGACGCGAGTGTAGCGAATAGTGTGACCGAAATGATGGGGAGGCTGGAATACCTCAAAAACCAGGGGTTTTCTTGCTGGCGGTGCCAGGGCTGGGTGAGATTTTAAGGTGGGATGGATGACAGAGTGACGTCACAAGTTTTTCAATTGTTATTTGTTTGTTTGTTGATCTTCAAGTTTATTAATCATAGCAGGCTGTAATACATACCTTTTTCATAAAATATCTTCAAGGTTGAACTGAATAAATTAAATTCTGTAATATTATTCGACAATCGCTTTTACGAAAACTAAATTTAACAAGTAGGAAAGCTGGAGTCGAGTGTGACCGACTGTGGGACACCCGATACACAAAGCATTGTGAGTGAAATTAAATAGCACACGAACATGGAAAAATTAATATGTTGACAAATAAATGACAATTGTTGCTGGGAACATGTTGAGTAGCACCCAAAAAAGACAAATGGTGCTGTCAACATAAAAGAAGAAGTATGCAAAGAAACTTAATTGTTTAATAATGCTGTCCCCAAATTTTGTGGCTCCTGCTCTTATAGTCTCTGACATCTGTTGACTCTTACGGATGGACGGACGAACAGACGGACATGGCTGATTAATAATATATACTTTATGGGGTCGGAGATGCCTCCTTCTGCCTGTTACATACATTCTCAGTTTGCACGAAGTTATAATATCCTTCTATTCTATGGATACCGGTTATAAAAGCAATCAGAATTATATCCAGTAAATTTATTATTATTACATTTTGTTTTAAATAATTTTATTTGTATATTTAAGATATATCTTATCAAATTTATTTAATACGAAATTAACTGTGACGTCATTGGTCCCTCTCACAAAATGCCGCTGCGCGCCACCTCGCGCACGCGACACCCTGCGCTTACTCCGCCATTTTTTTGCGCGTTTCAGAAACGCGTTTTTATTTGTGGAAAAAAAATATGTAAAATGCTCTTGCGGCAAGCAGCGAACTGGCAGATTTAGCAACGCAGGATAAACCCCACCGACGATCCGCGACCAGGAGCAGCTCCAGTTTCCAGCGAGGGAGAGCGGGACAGTGCCAGCGAGAGAGAGCGTGCCTGATGCAGACGCATGTGTTACGCAGCAGAAGTCTTTAATTATCGTACCGCAAAAACATAATTGGCATTGAAAGACTGGAGATTAGATTGGAGTGAGAGTTAGCGAGGAGGAGCCAACCGCCGGCAGCCATGAGTTTTTCCAGCGACGAGGTGAACTTCCTGGTTTACCGATACCTCCAGGAGTCGGGTGCGTACAGACAACACACACAGATCATATCGGCCGCGCCGGTCAGAGCCCGCCTTAATGATGGTTGCTTTTCGCTTTTCCAGGCTTCCTGCACTCGGCCTATGTGTTCGGCATCGAGTCGCACATCTCGCAGAGCAATATAAATGGAGCGCTTGTGCCGCCCGCCGCCTTGCTGACCATCCTGCAGAAGGGCCTCCTCTACACGGAGGTTGAGTGGAGCGTGGGGGAGGACGGCGAGGTGGCGCGACCCATCGAGGGACTCTCTCTGATAGACGCCGTCATGCCGGAGGTAAAACCGCCGAAGCCAATTGTCAAAACGGAGCCGGGCAAACCGGGGGCGGTGGACTCCTCAGCGCCCGCCGGGCCCAACAATAATGGCAGCAACGCCAAGCCCGAGATCAAAATCGAGCCTGGAACGGGGGCGGCGGGCGCAGCGGCAGCTGGGAACAAGACCGGTGCGGGTAGCACCACGGGCACCAGCACGCCCACAGATCAAACCGCCAGTGAGGTGGACTCCAGTGGGAACACGGCGAACAGCACGGGAGCCGCATCATACCCGGGAAACAATGGAGCTGGAGGCAATCAAGCAACGCCCGCGGGAGCCACCAACACGAGTACACCGGCATCTGGGGCGGATGCGGCGGCCACGGCGGCAGCTCTAAAGAAGGCCCAGAACTCCAATGAGCCGGGCAGCTCATCCACGGGCAGTGCGGGCAACGCGAATGCCACCAGCACCGATGACGCGGCATCTTCCACATCAACGAACGGCAATAGCAGCAACTCCAGCAGCGTGGAGCAACCCTCGAGCGGGGTGACTCCCCCTGGCGGTGCTGTCTCCACCTCTAATCCGGACTCGGCAGCAGCGGCCGGAGCACCGGCGGCGGCGGGAGCAAAGGCGCCCAGCGGAGCGGTAACGATTCGAGTGGGAGCCCAAGGCAACAACGTCCAATCGGGTTCAACGACGGCACAGAACTCGGCGCCCAGTGGAACCATTTCGTCGTCCACCGGTGGCGGCGGCGGTGGCAGCGCAGGAACCCCCGCAGCCCTTGTGCCCATGGAAATTGACGAGAGCATTGAGATTCCCGAGTCCAAGGCTCGTGTGCTGCGGGGCCACGAGAGCGAGGTCTTCATCTGCGCCTGGAACCCGAGCAGGGATCTCTTGGCCAGTGGTTCGGGAGATAGCACTGCCAGGATATGGGACATGTCGGATGCCAACACCAATTCCAACCAGCTCGTGCTGAGACATTGCATCCAAAAGGGCGGCGCGGAGGTTCCCAGCAACAAGGACGTCACTTCTCTGGACTGGAACGTAAGTGGGGGATGCCCAAAGGTTATATCTTTCTTATATCTTTCACTCATTCCTTTATCCCTTTCCACAGTGCGATGGCTCTCTGCTGGCGACCGGAAGTTACGATGGGTACGCTCGGATTTGGAAAACGGACGGACGACTGGCCTCCACTTTGGGGCAACACAAGGGCCCGATCTTCGCGCTGAAATGGAACAAATGCGGCAACTACATTCTCTCCGCGGGCGTGGACAAGACGACAATCATCTGGGACGCATCCACGGGCCAGTGCACGCAGCAGTTTGCCTTCCACAGTGCCCCGGCCCTGGACGTTGACTGGCAGACGAATCAGGCGTTCGCATCTTGCAGTACGGATCAGCGAATCCACGTCTGTCGGCTGGGAGTGAACGAGCCGATCAAGACCTTCAAGGGACACACGAATGAGGTGAATGCGATCAAGTGGTGTCCGCAGGGCCAGCTGCTGGCGTCCTGCTCCGACGACATGACCCTGAAGATCTGGAGCATGAACAGGGATCGCTGCTGTCACGACTTGCAGGCGCACTCCAAGGAGATCTACACGATAAAGTGGTCGCCGACGGGGCCGGGGACGAATAATCCCAACACAAACCTGATCCTCGCCTCGGCCTCGTTCGATTCCACGGTGCGGCTGTGGGACGTGGAAAGAGGCAGCTGCATACACACGCTGACCAAGCACACGGAGCCGGTCTACTCGGTGGCCTTCAGTCCGGATGGCAAGCACCTGGCATCCGGCAGCTTTGACAAGTGCGTGCACATCTGGAGCACGCAAACGGGACAGCTGGTGCACAGCTACAAGGGCACTGGCGGCATCTTCGAGGTTTGCTGGAATTCCAAGGGCACGAAGGTGGGAGCCAGTGCCTCCGATGGCAGCGTTTTCGTCCTGGATCTGCGGAAGTTCTGATCCTCAGCGGAGCAGCTGGCCTTTGTCTATTAAGAAAACGCTTCTAAAGGCCCGGTGCTTCCCTTTCGAACTAATATCTTTGGTGGAAGTTGAATGAACAGAATTGCACCTCTTTTGATAATCCAAATTGCACTTAGGATCTAGACTTGAAACAATTTGAGAACTGCCAAACTTGGTTGTTTTGAAATCGAACACCGGGCTGTATGTAACTTCTTTCTAAGCTATATCCCGCCCCTGCAATCTGTATTTGTAACTGCTTTAAGTTCTAATTAGCTTTTTAAGGTTATACTCTCGCTTTTTTTCCCCCAAAACCCCCCTTTTTTCGTACGCTTACACACGAGTCACACAAAAAACGAAACGCTCCTGAGATTTTCAAAGGCTCCAACGTGGTTGGTTGTCCTCTTTCGATCCGCGGAAGGCTGCTCGCTTTTCTTTTTAATCTTAGTTATAAGCTCTATGTTTCTAAGGATGTCCCCCTTTTTATACAGAAATCGTTTAGTATAACTTTATGCATTTTGTTATTGTGTCGATCAAGATGTGATGCCAACTACCTTAAATCCCGCAACCCGGAATCCCTATTCTACCCTCCTCCACTCCCACTTTTACCCGTAGGTCGGAGGGATACCAAATTGAGATCTGATCGGACCGATTCACGCATACATTCAGAACAGTGTAACTGCATCCCACGTAGCCTGTAAACGAACGTAAGCCTAAGAATTATTAAGAACACGAGATTGGCGAAAAAACACACAAAAGCAACAGCAAAATCCATTAAAGCTACAAATTAATTGGCGTCGTTTTTCTTTGTTCTTGAAAATGGATTATGTTGTAGCGTATTTTGGCTATAGCTAACCTTACTTCTGTAATTAAAGCGTTCAAGCCAAAAACAATATGATCACTAAGATGACCAACGGCCATACATTTGATTTGCAATATGCACGCTATTTTTCAGCTGGCGACGAATATACCCGTCGCAGAAAGTTGAGAGCGTAAAAATCTAAAAATGGAATAGAATAGAAGTCAAATGTCCTTGGTTCAAGCCTCTAGAACAGGAATGGGCACCAAAAGTGAAGCTCGGAGCCTGAAGACAAGAGCCAGCATCGAAGCCAGACAAAAGGAAAGCAGAAGCCACCGATAGAAAACGTTTTTTAATCGTTGGCTCGCAGCACCTGAGTTTTTGCATCTTAAAAATTTGAAGGTAACTGAAAAACTCATATTTTTATTAGAGAAAAATCGATTATTTATTAAATATTTAAGAAACGCAATTATCTAAACTTAATCCTAATATATCTCAAAAATCCACGACATTTCCCAGATGCCGTTGCTTGAAGAAGCGGCTCTCCTCGCGTATAACCTCTCCCGACTTGGTGGTGCCTTTAAAAAACTTGGTGAGTTTGGTGCCCGCATACTTTGGCTTCTCCGTGTCCGGCTCATCGAACTCCATGTCGTAGGCCTTATCCGCCAAGGCATTCTCCGCCGTGGACCAACTGAAGCGCACCAGACGAGGGAATCCAAAGACCAGATCGATATGCTCCGCCAAAAATCGCTTTGTGACGGGATCTCCCGGGTAGCCACTGCCAAAGGCGTTGTCCTTGATCACCAGGCCCTCGGGGAACTTCCACACTTTCAGGGCATGATCGCGGGTGACTTTGGCGCAGATACTCGCTGCCGAGACAATGGGATAGGTGGAATCGGCTTTTTTGGCCACAGTGATCTTGAAGTTGGGAAAGCGCCGGAGCAGCTTCTCCTGGTATTTCTCCGGGGGACCCACGGTATCCACATAGACCTCAGCTATATTGACGCCCGCGTCGATTGCCTGCTGGATCAGGCCCATGGCGGAGTCCATGGAAACCTCGTTCAGGGAGCACTTGGACCGCCGGTACATGCTGGTGCTGATGGTATTCGGAGATATAATCTCCACGGCCCAGCCGATGCAGCTGGTGGCATAATCCCTGGTGTTGATATCGTTAAATATGACATCGCGCTTCTCCTCGGTCAGTTGCTTAGAATCCGCACATCCCAGATCTTCGAGCGCCTTCTTGCAATCCAGCGGGCAGTAGGAGATTCCGTACACCATGGGGCCCAGGACAGGGCCTCGTCCCGCCTCATCGACGCCCAGCATGCAGGGCTTATCTTTGCAGATGTCCGGCACATCGCTCAGGTAAACAGTGTTCCGGCTGTTCTCCTTGGCGGCTATAAACGGGCCCAGGGACTTTAGCGAAGTGATTTTGCTGGTGTCCATAAAGTCCTTGTTCTCCTCATTTTCATCCTTTTCGTCTATAGTTTGGTTTTCTTCCTTAATTTCCATATCTTCCCGGTCCGACATTTTTGCGCGGTTTTTATTGTTTACTGTTTGGCCAAAGTGGTCACCCTAATTAATAGATATCGATATAATCCCAATAATAATATATCGATACCAACAGAGGTGGAGAAACATCGATGATTCCATGCCAAGCATCGATGACATCGATCATCTACGTTTCTTTCGTGATAGTCCATCTCTAGATCTTCACGTTTTTGTTCACTTACGTTGTAGATCGTTACGTTTTTGTTTTGGATTTTTTAGGGTGAAATTTCGACTATTTGAGATTTTTTAGGGGGAAAGCAAAATTTTCATCTGGCAACACTATCTCTAGCGTTCCTCTCTTTCTCTCTTTCCGGTTTAGGATTTTAACCAGCGTGCTTGTTCTCGTCCCGAGCTAAGGCCATTTGTTAAAAACAAATTAATTTTTGGCAACTTGCACAATCAGTAATTAGCCACAGCACTTCCGACATGTCCACCAAAGCCGAGCTCGCCTGCGTCTACGCCTCCCTCATCCTGGTCGATGATGATGTCGCCGTCACTGTGAGTGTTTTTTTTTTGTGCATTTTGGGCTGACGCCAATCCTTTGGAACTTCTGCCATCGCGCCGAATTGCTGAATGATTTGCGGCTGCCACAACTAACGCTGAACTCTGACAACACGTGCTAATTATATTTTTTGTTTTCCCGCAATCGCAGGGCGAGAAAATCAACACCATCCTGAAGGCCGCCAACGTCGAGGTTGAGCCCTACTGGCCCGGTCTCTTCGCCAAGGCCCTGGAGGGCATCAACGTCAAGGACCTGATCACCAACATCGGCTCCGGAGTTGGTGCCGCCCCCGCCGGTGGAGCTGCTCCCGCTGCTGCTGCCGCCGCTCCAGCTGCTGAGGCCAAGAAGGAGGAGAAGAAGAAGGAGGAAGAGTCCGACCAGTCCGACGACGACATGGGCTTCGGTCTGTTCGATTAAGCGAGAGCTGGAGAGACTGGGCGCCAGCCCTCATCCGCATTACGACCTGACATCCGTTGTGTTTGTGATCTAATCCTCTCGGTGGACGTGTTTTCGTGTTTTTTCCGAACTTCGTACACGTTTTAATGTACAAAACTCGAGGAAATATAGAAAACGTTTGCTATGAAAATGTGATTGGTGTTGTTATTTATTTACTTTATTTGTTGTGAATGTTTAATAATTCCACTAGTGATTTTGGGAGTTATCTCTTTGGATAGTTGAATAGTTCGCATCTGATGCGGGCATTGTTCGTTGTATTGGTTTATTTCCATAGTAAATTTAGGTAATGCAGTATTTCAATCTTATTTATTGACAAATTTCGGGATATAAATGCAAATAAGCCTAAGGCTCTGTTAAACGCTTCCCTTAGATAAAATGGAAGAGAATGCGTTAAAGAAAACTGCGAAATCCATGAGAATTAATTGAAAAGTCTTCATTTTCATTAATGAAAACAAGCTACCCTTAAACATTCAATATTTTCTTACATCCAGCTAAAATCAGAATTTTAAGAGATTTAAGATTATCCAAATAATACTTGGAGTGTAAATTAAAGATGCAATATTTAACTAAATGGAGTTTACTGGACATTCTTAATTTACAGAAAAATACCCAAGAAAATGAGTAGTTAACAATTACTATCGTACAACTGTCACAAGTTACTTATGTTTATTTGTCGACAAAAAGATCTCCTCGTTGATAATCTTGGCCAGAGCCCGGAGATTGGGTCCATCGATCTGCTTGAGGCCCAAAGCAATCTCGATTTGCGAGGGGCATTCGTTGAGTTCAGTTTTGTTAATAAGAAACTGAATGGCGCTGCGAATCTCGTCCGTATCCAGTCCCAGGCGCACCGACATCGTGATGGGCACCGACTTGTAGAGCTCTGGCTTATCCTCAGGATTCTGCATATGTGGAAGGATTCGCTTCTGCCGTTCAACATCGAACTGCACGTTGTAGATGCCGGGCATCTTGCCGAATTGGGTTGCAAGCAGGAACCATTTGTTGCCAAAGCGGTGAAATACAATCTCCGTGGGCACGCCGTTTACGTCCGCCGCAAATTGGCTGTCAAAGCCGATTTCACGGGGCTTTTCAGCAGGCGTGGTCATTTTTTGTGGGTAAAATAAGGAAAATAGGGTTTGAAATTTGGGTTTGTTTTGATGAGACAGCAGTTAGTGTGACCAGAGTGTTTGAAGCAAGAAATGCCTATAGATGGAGCCAGCTTCTCATATTTCCACCAGAGGGCGTTATTTATCTTTAAAAATAAATCAATATCGTTAACGTTTTGTTGAACTTTAAATTAATTAGTTAAAATATTTATATTGTTTGTTAATTTTTTAGCTTTTAATAGTGGATTTTTATTTTTTTTTGTCATATTAATTATTTAATTGGCAGCGCGCTCTGGTGTCCAAATTAGTAAGCTGTCCGAACATATTCGATAACAGCATAATGTGCTATCGCTTATGATTGATTTATTATCGTATTTAAATTACGAAACCCGTTAAAAAAATTGGGAAATTGAAACATAATCAAATAGGCGATAAAAATTAAAGAAATAATTGGAAATAGGAGATGAAACCATTAATTTAAATCAACTTAACTTTCTTTTTTTTTCTGGTTACCAAGGTGACTTGTATGTGTTTAATCAATAAGTAAGGTAAAAGAATTAAAAACATTCATGACCTCCTGCATTTGCTTGGGCCCCAAAAGGGCGGGCAAAACTCACCTGCTGAAGGCGCTGCAGGATCCAGATTCTATTGACGAGACCAGCTACTCCATGCCCACCATAGGGACTGGCATCTATCGCATACATTTCCCCACGAAATCACCGCATGGCGACAAGCATAGGCCTCCTCCGCCCGTCGACCCAGCTGCCCAGGTCAACATTCCGCACGGCGGAAAGAATCTACCCAAGTCCATACAGATCCTGGAGATTGGGGGTAGTATGGCGCCATTATGGCGACAGTACTTCGAGGATGTGAAAAAGCTCATCTACGTGGTGGACACATCGAATCTATGCCAGATTTCCGCTGCCGGTGTTCTGTTCTACTCAATCCTCACAGAGCCCCGGCTACAGAAGGTCAAGATCCTGTTGGTCCTCACCAAAATGGACTATTCCTACCGTCAGATGAGAAACGAGGCGCTGCTTATGCTGCAGATGTCGAAGCTGCAGAAACAGATCCGCCAGCAGGTGACCATTGTGGAGGCCAGCGCTGTTACCAAAGTGGGCCTGGATCCCATCTACGATTGGCTGCAGAGGCCCTAGGATAATAAAAGATTGTTTGCCAATGTTTTCCACCTTTGATAAATATTAACATTTTGTTTATTAATTAAACAAAGCAAGTTGTTATGGATATGTATAAAAATCGGTCAGAATCGACAAGAAAGCTATACAAATTAAAGTTAATTATCGATAAGTATCGCACTTTCTTGTCAGTAATTATTCCTTATCGGTTCATGAATATATAAAAATATGAATATTCTAAAAAATTAAAACAAGTGTATTTTTTAATGGGTATTTTATTGTACACCGTATAGCACTTACTTATAGGAATATCTTACTCGAGCCCAGAAATACCTTTGATTACCTCATAAGACAATGGAATTTTTTAATTTAAAGGTTCTTCCGGAGTATCTCACCCATAGCATAGCAATTAACTTTTAACGAGTAAGAACTCAAACTTAGACCTAGAATCCCAGGTAGATTCACAGGGTGGTCTCTCCCAGATAGTCCCAACAGGGTGACTCCCCTTCCAGGGACAGGGACCGGGACAGGCGCAGTGCTTAGGCAATTAATGTTTTGGCCGAGACCGTGGTCTCCATGGCAATCGCCTTTGCAGCCGGAAAAGACCCTTTCCCCATGCTCGTACCTGCCACAGGCCGCTAGTCGATACAGCCAAACCGCAGAACCGGAGGAATCGGAATCCACAAATTAGGTGCCGCGCGGAGAAGAGGTAAGCGGGCGGAGGTACAAATTATGGGCATAGAAAAATTAGATGGCATGCAGACGAGAGAGAGACAAGAACTAAGACAAGATGCGCGACCGAATCCCCGAAGGAGCCGGCCAGAAGGAGGAGAGGTGGAGGGCCGCAGGAAGCAGCAGCCGCATTCCTGGTGCCGCTGGATTTCGGTCCTCGGCCTCTGGGGGGGATGCGATGAGGGGCAGAGGAATGACACGCATCCGGTTTTAAAATTCCAGCGATCGAAGAAGCGTTGCTGCTGCAGAAGAACCCGAAAAAGGAACCAAAACCCAAGGAATTCAAACACTTGGACGGCGGACACAGATACAGAATACACGGGGAGGAATTATTGGTTATTAAAGTTGTGGTTTTTTAGGTGAACATAGGGAGAAGTTAAATAAGAGGTTTAATATTATATATTAGGGTTTTAATATGTATTAAATTACTTATAAAGATTATAGATTTTTAGGGAAACCTCACAAATCCTCATGATTAATCTGGAAGATGGATCTTGAAAGCTTATTTAAGTAAACTATTAAATCTCCTTTTTTACAGCTTAAACCCTTTATTTTTGTGTGTATAATTCTTGCGAAGGACGCGAAGCGATGGCGACGCTGGCGACACTGGAGCTGGACTACTTCAAGGCGGTGTCCCTCTACCGCCGCCGCTCCTACGAGCGCTGTGCCGAGCTGTGCAACGCACTCCTGCAGGCCGGTCACGATGGCCATGTCCAACTGTTTGCCACCAAGGAGGGCCAGGCAGAGGAGGAGGACCAGCAGCAGCAACAGCAGCAGCAGCAGCAGGCGGAGCACGACGCCGGGCGCACCAACAGATTCGGTAGCAATTTGCAACGCATTGGCCCCAGGCCCAGAGGAGTTGCAGATTCGGGAGCATCCATCATGATGCCCACTTGGTTGATGGAGGGCGTGTGGCAATTAAAGATGCGCGCCCTAACGCAGCGCGTCTACCTGGACGACCTGGAGGTGGACGATGCCGGGGATAAGGGTAAGCAAGGGAAGCTTTAATTGTTTAATGGATTTTTAATTCCTTTAAATTTTTCCTTTATTATTTTTGATAATTTAAAATATTTTTAATAATCATTTTTCGCAGCCACCGAGGAAGTGGAGTTCGAGCGTATAGCCACCGCAGCCCGACCTGGAAGCAGCATCAAGACAGCCTTTCAGCCGCGTCCCCTCACCAGCCAGCGGCAGCAGCTGGCCAGGAGCAGGGGCTCCGGCGTGGCCCACTCCAGTGATGGGCGCCTGAACAGCTCCAGGCCGGGTTCGGCGGCAGTGGCTCGTCCTGGAACGAGCCTGAGTCGTCCAGGATCCTCGTTGGGCGGCGGCGCACGACCTGCCTCGCGCTGTGGCACCGCCTCCCGAGTCCGGGCCACGTCTGCCGCTGCCTTCAATGTGGGCGATGCCACCTCCAAGCTGTACCAGGCATCCCGACTCAATCCCACGATTTACGCGGAAAGGGAGACGCTGGTGAAGGCCCTGTTCCAGTTCCTCTACTATCACGAGGCCGACGTCCAGAAGGCTCACTCGCTCTGCCAGGCTGTGATGGAGGTACAGCGACAGAAGCCCAGTGGAGCCAGTGGAGCTGCGACCCTCTCCTGGTGGTGGCAACAGCAGATGGGCAGGTGTCTCCTGGCTCTGCATTATCCGAGGAAAGCGGAACCCTTTCTGCAGCAGTCTCTGGCCAACTTTCCGCATCCGGACACCTATCTGCTGCTGTCGCGACTCTACCAGAGATTGAAGCAACCGGAGAGGGCTCTGTTGCTTATCGGCGAGGCGGTGGACACTCGACCCTTTGATGTCACCTATCGCCTGGAGCAGGCGAGGATCCATCAGGCCATGGAGCAGCAGGAGGATGCCCTGCAGCTGTACAGGCTGGTGGCCAAGCTGCAGCCCATCAATGTGGAGTCGCTGGCCAGCATAGCCGTGGGTTATTTTTACGATAATAATCCGGAGATGGCGCTGATGTATTACCGCAGGATACTCTCTCTGGGAGCTCAGTCCTCGGAGCTTTATTGTAATATAGCCCTGTGTTGCCTTTATGGAGGCCAGATCGACTTGGTCTTGCCTTGTTTTCAGAGAGCCCTGGCCATGGCCACCCAACCCGAGCAGAGAGCGGATATCTGGTACAATGTCAGCTTTGTGGCGGTGGTAAGTCTTAATTTTAATTTAAAAATAAGACATCTATTAAATTTTTTAGAGCTTTTATGTTATTTTAATTATTTTAATAATAACTCCAAATAATCCCATTTCTTAACTCTTTTTGTGACAGACCTCTGGCGACTTCAACCTGGCCAGAAGGTGTCTCCAACTCTGCCTCACTTCGGATGCTCAGAATGGAGCTGCTCTCAATAACCTGGCTGTCTTGGCTGCCCAAGGTGGAGATGTCATGGGCGCCAAGTCCTATCTAAATGCAGCCAAGGATGTGATGCCCGAGGCCGAAGAGGTGACCACCAATCTACAGTTTATGGATGTGCACTACAAGCTATAAACTTTAAAAACATTGAATGTTAAACAAATAATACTTTTAATGCAGAAAACTTTGGAAAAGTTGAAAGAAATTTAAAGAATATTTAAAGAAAAAATCAGCAGGAATTAAAGAACGCCCAAGACCTACTTTTAATCAAGAAATACAAGAATTAAAGGCAAGGTTAAGACTACGTTTTAATAAAGAGATAAAAAAGGCAAGTGTAAGCTTTAAAATACTAATAAAACGTACAAAATATAGCTTTATAAATATAAAATAAATTCTTTCTAAATTCATTTAGCTAAAACCCATTATAAATTAACTATAATCTTCTAAAAACGTGCTTGTAAAAAAACCCACTATAATAATTTTAATCTAATTTGACTTCGTCGAGTGAGGAATGGCTGGTCTCGAGTGCCAAATACTTGACGCCATTGTACTCGGTAGAGTGACTTTCGTTTTCTGCGGTCAATGCAAACTGATTCATGTTGAAACACCCTAGACTCCGGACCCAGACCCACCTACATATTCTCGAGCCCCTCTAACCATTTTTAATTAGCGAACTCGGCAGAAAAGCTTTGGCAAATGTTGTGAAAAAAGAGCCGGGGTTTGCGGAGTCATTATACATGTCGTCTGTCTGGCCATTTGTCAGGTGTTCGGGTCAGCAAATCTGCTGAGATGCAGATGATCATGATCAACAACATCAGCTACTGGTTGGGAGGGTACCCAGTCCACCAGCTCCAGCTCCGCCTTCGCTCTTTGCTTGACTCTAACAAATGATAAGCGCCAAATATTTGTTGATAAATGTTTGGAAAATTAAATGAGCAACGTCCGACGGCGTTGAACTCATCGCGCTGGCATGCAAAAGCCAAATATTTATCAGCCTAGAAGCCTGGGACCGGCCGGGGGGAAGGGGGCACAGTTCTATTTAGCCGGGGATTACAGATCCCACGGTACGGGGGCCAAGATGCTAATCGAAATTTGAATAACGCGAGCTGAATTCCAGCGCCGCAAAAAAAAAAACAACTTACAGTTCACACACTCGGAGAAACCATAAATTCCATAAATTATGCGATGTGCTTATTGAAAATGTTTGTGTCTCTTTAAATGAACGCAAAGTTTAAAAATGCAAATGAAAGCCATAAAAGTGGTATTAGCACGAAGTGGGGGACAAAATTCCGCGATAATTTTGTGGTTTTAACAACAAAATCAATGGACATAAATTAAATAAAATACTAGCATACAATTCCAGCTTGAAATTAATTTTTAAACAGGGATAAATTCATTCTGGGGTGTTTCAATAATCCCTATTGGTTTGAAATCACTCGAAAAAGTGTCTAAAAGTAGACAATAAAGTGCTCGAAGGACCAAATGCTGTTTCAATTTATTTTGTTTCCAAACTAACATTTTGTAGCATAGTTTTGAGAACAGTTGAAAGGGATTTAAAAGCCTTAGTGACTCATATTTATTTTTCTCATAATAAAACTATTAAGCAGCTCTTTCTTTTAATTTATAAACTTATTTTTACATTTTCCTAAAAGTGATTTACTATTTAAGCCATAAAACTTAAAGACTAAGCAAACCTTGGCCTAAAATCCATGTTTATTTTCTAATTTTAAATGCCATTCCAGACAGAGCCGCACATAGTTTTTGTTCTGGTGTACATGTGTGTATCTGTATCTACACACATCTACCTGTATCTCTATCTGTATCTTGTATTTGCTCGTTTCCGTTTCTCGCGGAGAGTTTCGTTTTCTTTTTGGCATTGAATTCGCGTTGACTTGGGCTTATCAGCCTTTGGGCCAAAATGCGTCAGCGTTTGCGTCCGGGCACTTGACTTGGCTTGGCCTGACTGTTTTTTTTTTTTTATTTTATTTATTTATTTTCTTTTTGTTTTTTATCACAGACCTGCCAGCGACTGCAGCAACTAGTTAATCATGGCTGAATTCCGTCGGATTCGCCTCGTCCGCCGGCAGGTGCTGCCTCCGAAGTGTCAAGATGATCTCGTAACGCGACTCTCTCAATTAGCCGGCCACACCTGACAGCTGCAGATTGAGCTGTGAGTCGAGGCGAGTAACGTCGCGTCGCCTCGAGTCGAGTCGAGAAAGGTATTTCGCCGGGGCTCCAGATACTCCAGATCCCAAACCGAACCCTTCCCTCTTTTGTCCCGGGTGCGAAATATTTTTGACGCACGAGCGAGCGTACGAGCTGAAATGGGTGAAGTTCTCGCAGTTTAGATGTGTTTTCAACTGGGTTCAACCTTAAAATATTTTGACACCAAACAAAGGTAGACTTGGAGTGATAAATTCCATTAATGTACCTTTTAAGCTTTAAAAAATAAGAAACCTTATCAGTTTGCTTTGTAATTATTAAGAAATCTTTTTAAATAATTCCATAAATGTACCTTTTAAACTTTAAAAATGAAAAACCCCTTAATTTTCCCCATAATTATTAGGAAATAATATCTTTATTTTCTATCGCTTGTAAAATATATTTCCAATATGGCCAATAATAAGTTTATAAAATTATAGAAATGTAGATCACATCACCTGTGAAATTCCTGTACTTAATTCTTATTTCGCACTTGAATTCTGCTTAATTTTGATTGGTATTGTGGCTTAGAAATATTTTAAAAATATTTACCGTAATAAGCATTGTTAATTACTTTGTTTACCATTGAACCATTTGTCTTGTCAGTCTGCTCGCAATTATCTAGTCATCGCCTTTGAGGAAACATGTGTGTAATTCTACACTCCACACGCCTCTGTTTGAACAAGTGTTTCCCTCTGCGGTTGTTTCTATTTCTGCCCAAAACTGTGTTACCATAAGAATCATTGCCGCCCCCCCGTTTAAGCCATGGGAACGAAATACCTTACTTTAGAGGAATCTCTTCCGCAGGGGGCGACGATGTCTAGGTCTGTTGTGGGTAGACCGCAAGAGCAAAAAGCACCATCATCGTCTCTGGCTGACATGG
Source organism: Drosophila rufa (assembly GCA_018153105.1). Lineage (NCBI taxonomy): Eukaryota > Metazoa > Arthropoda > Insecta > Diptera > Drosophilidae > Drosophila > Drosophila rufa. The sequence continues at coordinate 10,326,269 of JAECXS010000096.1, forward strand.
AGATGCATACCCTCACCCCTCCTCAAAGCCGATCCTGCAGCCCCATATAAAAGCTCATTAAAAGCATAAAAAAAGAGCGAACGGAGGCAAGGCGCAGCACGGCTACTGTACGGGCCTTGGTTGATTTTCTCGATTTTTAGCGGCCATATATTCCCGCTCTCCTGCGCCGCGTCCCCAGGAAGAAATCTCCGTCGAAGGAAGAAAAGCACAAGAAAGGCCAAAACAGGTAAGTCAACAACGGCCAAACAATTTGCACAGAGAGAAAAAATAGGTAGACCTTGAGGTGTAGAGCTTACACTTATTAAGAAGAAGGTATGTGTATCTGTGATAAGTTAATGATATCTATTATTATTTTAATTATTAAGTAAGTTGTAATAAATTAGAAGGCATAAATAAATTAGGCTTAAAGCAAATTTCTTTCTTTTGGAAATGCTTTATAATTTTTTATTTTTTCTTATTTTTATACTTTACTTATTTTATTTTATTTAAGGCTTAGCATACATTGTTAAACTTAATAATTAGTTTACCGAGCTTTAGCAGCGGTAGCCTTCGACTCATATTTATTTTAATATATTTATTATAATACATGTATTTATTATATTTATCATAATATATATATTTTTTTAATAGTTTATTTATAATTAAATCGCATTTCTTCAGTGCCTACATCCGTTCGGGCTGCGCACGCGCGACGTTGACGTCGCTGCGTTTGGCTGCCTTAATAGTGTGTATGTGTGTGTGTTTTGTTTCCTTTTTTTTTTGGGGCCTTGGGGGCCTTGGATCTTCAGCCTCGAATCTCGTGCCTCGTGTTGCTCTTCTTCTTGCTGTTAGCCGGTATTTACAGGGTAGCACAGAAGGGATGTTCCCGATTAAGTTTTCTTCAGGGAAATTATTTGAAGAATTTCAGGTTTTTCGTTATTTAAATATAATCTTTTTTAAATAAAGAAAACCCTGAAATTCTTCCCAAATAAATGTAGAGATTTGAAATCGATTTGAAAAGTGTCTAAAAGTAGGCAACACAATATCTTATTCGTTTGTAAATGATTAAAACAATGCATATCACACTTTTAGACAGCTGTTAGGGATATTTACATATTTTTAAACAGCATTTAAAGGTATTTAAAATTCCATAGCATACTCTTAGACTGATTTTCGAGCCATTTAAAATCTCCAGAGATTTCCAAGGCAACCCTAGCTGCTTAAGTGACTCCCAGAGTATCCCTGATTCGAGTATTTCCTCGAATTTTGTTGCCTTGGCCGCTGCTGCTGCCGCTGCTGATGATGATGACGATGCTAAAGATTGCAATCACGTTGCGCGCAGCGTACAGAATTTGTATCTGCAAGATACATCTGCGTCGCCTCGACTCCCTGCTCCCTGAATTTCATTTCACTGGAATTTATTTAGAACACATTGTTGCTGCTGCTGCTGCCGTCGATGTTGCTCGGGGGCTTAGCAGGACCAGAAGCAGTAGCAACAGCAACATGCGGCATTCCAAGGCCCAAAAAAGGCAAATCCCAAGCTACAGCAGCGGCAAAATCGATTGGCAGCCTGAAATTTCATTGCAGTTTAGTCGGATTCCCACTACACTCGCCGCCCCCCACTCGATACCTCACCCACTCCCTGCTTTTCCCGATCGAACATATCGAATAAATTGAATCGAATCGCGTCGAATCGAATGAGATGCCAAAGAGTCTCGGTGCCGACTGGAAATGGAGTGAAAGTAGGGTAGGCAGATTAGACTCTGTCGGAGCAGCGGCTCTCCGGATTGGATCTCTGACTCCCCGACTTCGAGATCAATATACACTGGGGGGAAAAGTGGCTAAGATGTGGTTTGAAATGTATGGAAAATTAGCCATTATTCAAGACTTATAGTGGTCTAATGAAAGTTTAATTTCTTTAAATTTGTAATGCAGTGTCATAGCTGTATAATAAATAAATATGTTATATTCCTCTACAATTCTTTCTCAATAAATCAGGTTTTAATTGTTTTCAAGGCCGTAGTAATTTATGTTAAATTACTAATTATACATATTTTTACCGTGCTAATTTTTCTCACTCCTTAAAATACACAAATTACACACTTCATTGTCGTAAATTCCATAAAGATACACGCTTTTTTTTTAAATATATTGTATGTACATTTTTTCCCAAAATCCGAACGTTTTTTCGAGCCTCTCCAGAATTATCAAATTATTTCTTCAAGTGCAGAACATTCCAAACCTCACATAACATAAACAGTCTCCAAAGGTCAGAGTTGAGATTCGGTTCCAGGCCAACAGTCGCGGCAGGGAAAATCAACAAAAGCTTTGGAGTGACGCCCATTCAGGTGACCAGCACTCCCCCGCCCCGCACAGGTATTTACATTCGGGGACAGCGATCCAACGATCCGAATAGGAAGTGAGTTAGTGTAACAAAAGTCATAAAAATACCTGGGGACGGACGGACGAAGGAATGATGATGATGGGCAAAGCACGAAGTGGCAATCGACGGAGGGTTGGGTTGGGTTGGGTTGGAGGCGGGGGCGGGGGCGGAGGTGACTCTCCATTAACATTATCGTGGCCAGAACAGAAATATTTGGCCATAATAAAAAGAATACGAAACAAAGCGAATCGAATCGAGCAGCGAATTGAAACGGAAAATCAGTCGTTGACTCATCGAAGCGCTTGGATACTCTTGATTTTTGGAGTGATAAGGATTAGATAAAAGAAAATCAATAAGAAAGTTATATTACCAATAAAATGAATGTATTTTTAAGACGTTTACAGATTAAATTCTTTCTATAATTTAATGGAAAATCCATGAGAATTATGATCTTACTATAATACAAGAAAATCCCCTTAATATGATTATTGGTCAGGAGAAGCAATTTTCTTGAATATATTTTACAAATATATTCTAATTATTATATTAAAAATCTAGTATCATATAAAGAATCCTTTTATAACCTTTTTTATACACTTTTTAATTAATTTCCCACACTCCCAGCCAAGACAACCCTAAAAACTAGAGTTCCCTATTCCCTATGTAGGGTAAGAAAGTATGCGACAATCGGCGATATCGACAAGCGATCGACAGCAATGAAGCGTAACGAAAACACACCAACAGCAACAAAAGCAAAAGCAACTACAGCCAAGCAAAAGCACAGCACACACAACTACAGAGAGCCGGAGAACCCGCGTCATATGCCAACTTATTCAATAAATTCCAGGCCTCATCGCCAGCGACTTTTGGCTCTTTTGGCCAAAAACCCAAAATCTGAAATCCGAAAAAAGCCCGAGGAATTTTGAATAGAAAGAGGATCAATGGCAGCTGCTGCTCTCGCACTAAAAAAAACAAAAAAATTAAATGAAACCCACAAAAAAAGACAGCCCAGAATTGCGCGCCAATTCTGCAAAAGAGATTCTGGGGACCCGGAGACTGGAGACTGAGGCCGACTTCAAGGAATTGCATAAAAAATTCTTGGCTCTTTCTTCGTTTTTTCCCCCACTTTTTTCGCTCTTCTCGCTGCTGCTGCGGTCGAAACTTCGGCCTCGACCAGGCTCCAACCGCGCACACACACACACACACACACCCAGCTACAGGTACAGATACAGATGCCAACACACAATGTTGACCAAGAACGTAGCGCCCAAAAGGCAGCTTACAGCCACAAGTAACAGCAGCAGCAACAACAACAACCGGTCTTAGAGAACCAGCGATCCAAGCGATCGACCGAAGACGAAAGAATAACGAACGGCGAACGAAAAAAAAAATAAAATAAAAAGAATACCCATAAACAAGAATGAAAAGCTGCGGCTCCAAGAAGCCGAAGATACAGCTACTCTAAGGCATTCGTCCGGCCTAGTCAGATTGATCTTCCTAAGATAGTGTAGAATTACTAGGTATTTTACTAAGGTTTAGGGTTACCATTTCATTTTATGATCACATTAAAGTAAATGCTATTGGCATAGAGGATCTTTATTTTTACGCACAGGAATGCCAAAGAATTAGCTGTCGATTTTAGATTCAAATAAAATGACGCCCAAAAGCTTACTACAAATGTTGTACCCTTACAAAAAAGAACTAATAACGAGTCTTGCATTTTATAGTAAACTTTTGGGTACCTTTTTAATTGATCGAAGAAATAAAAGATTTTAAAGTTTACCCACATAAAATATAAAAAATCTTGTTTTCCAAGTAATTTTAGTGATAGTGTAGAATTACTAGGCAAGATCTTTGGAGATTTCTCAAAAGGGTATTTTACTAAGGTTTAGGGTTACCATTTCATTTTATGATCACATTAAAGTAAATGCTATTGGCATAGAGAATCTTTATTTTTACACACAGGAATGCCAAAGAATTAGCTGTCGATTTTAGATTCAAATAAAATGACGCCCAAAAGCTTATTACAAATCTCGTACCCTTACAAAAAAGAACTAATAACGAGTCTTGCATTTTATAGTATACTTTTGGGTACCTTTCTAATTGATCGAAGAAATAAAAGATTTTAAAGTTTACACACATAAAATATAAAAAATCTTGTTTTCCAAGTAATTTTAGTGATAGTGTAGAATTACTAGGCAAGATCTTTGGAGATTTCTCAAAAGGGTATTTTACTAAGGTTTAGGGTTACCATTTCATTTTATGATCACATTAAAGTAAATGCTATTGGCATAGAGGATCTTTATTTTTACGCACAGAAATGCCAAAGAATTAGCTGTCGATTTTAGATTCAAATAAAATGACGCCCAAAAGCTTACTACAAATGTTTTACCCTTACAAAAAAGAACTAATAACGAGTCTTGCATTTTATAGTAAACTTTTGGGTACCTTTTTAATTGATCGAAGAAATAAAAGATTTTAAAGTTTACACACATAAAATATAAAAAATCTTGTTTTCCAAGTAATTTTAATGATGGTGTAGAATTACTAGGCAAGATCTTTGGAGATTTCTCAAAAGGGGTTTTTACTAAGGTTTAGGGTTACCATTTCATTTTATGATCACATTAAATTAAATGCTATTGGCATAGAGGATCTTTATTTTTACACACAGGAATGCCAAAGAATTAGCTGTCGATTTTAGATTCAAATAAAATGACGCCCAAAAGCTTACTACAAATGTTGTACCCTTACAAAAAAGAACTAATAACGAGTCTTGCATTTTATAGTATACTTTTGGGTACCTTTCTAATTGATCGAAGAAATAAAAGATTTTAAAGTTTACACACATAAAATATAAAAAATCTTGTTTTCCAAGTAATTTTAGTGATAGTGTAGAATTACTAGGCAAGATCTTTGGAGATTTCTCAAAAGGGTATTTTACTAAGGTTTAGGGTTACCATTTCATTTTATGATCACATTAAAGTAAATGCTATTGGCATAGAGGATCTTTATTTTTACGCACAGAAATGCCAAAGAATTAGCTGTCGATTTTAGATTCAAATAAAATTACGCCCAAAAGCTTACTACAAATCTCGTACCCTTAACAAAAAAAAAACTAATAATGCTTGCATTTTATAGTATACTTTTGGGTACCTTTTTAATTGATCTTAAATCCTTAAAACTCGAAGAAATAAAAGATTTTAAAGTTTACACACATAAAATATAAAAAATAATATTTTCCAAGTAATTTTCAGAATGCTATGGATATTGCATACAAAGTTCACTGAATTGCAAACTGTGCATTGCAGTATTTAAAAGATCCCTCTTGTAATATTAATATTATTATAATGTATTTGACATTACAATGACAGCAAATTCCTCAAATTGCAATGTCCTATTATCACCCGAAATAGTGTATGAAAAGAACACACAAAAAAGAAGCAAGGTACACTCGAAGAAATCGCAGGGCGTGTATGCGAGGCAGAAGCAGTCCCAGAAGAAGACGAAGGAGAAGGCGAACGAGAAGAAGGAGGCAGAGGAGGGAGCCGCGAGAGTAAAAAGGAAAACAAAACTCACGAAAAAATAAAAAGAATCCAGCAAATCAAGCTCACATTATGCTGAGGAATGCGCCCAAGTGACGATATCGTAGCAGCAGAGGACGTCGGCGCTGGCAGCGACGGCGACCGAGGCCGAGGCAGAGCCGCTCTTACAAATGGCCAGCAGCCTCCCCCCTCCTTCTCCTCCCTCTCTCCTTCAGACGTTTCTATCTGGGATTTAGTCCGGAGAGTTTATTTTTAAGATAGCCGCCATAAAAGACGATGGGGATCCTAAAAGTTTGATTTGAATTCTGCAATTTTTCAATGGCTTTACGATCCGCAATAATGGTTAATATTTATTGCAATTCGTGAACTTTGTTCGTGTCAGCAGAGCTTTGGAAGTTGGATAAGTTGAAAACGGAATGCAAGGTTAAGTCCGTGCAATGGAAGTGTGGGGTGTTGATTCGTGATCAGCATCACCAGCCGAGTCGATTTAGCTGAATGCTATCTAAGTTAGCCTAGCTTATCTAAGTTATTAAATACTATTTAACATTGATTCTTGACCCAGCATCAAGGGTCGAGTTGGTCTAGTCTCCTCTGTATGTAGATATCATGTTGGCTATAAGTAGCTACAAAGTAGATAACATGCCTAAAATATCTTATCTCAGTTGATAATACTGTTTAACTCCTTTATAACTTGACTGGAAGTCTCACCTAACCTCAACTTAATTCCATATCTACCATAAAGCATTGTAATTTACAGTAAAACTCCTTTGCTTTTCTTCCTGAAAGGGTTCCACATTCCAGCGGCTCCCCGTTCCCTGCTCCAGCCATCTCCTCCTCCTCCTCGGACCCCTTCGCCATCTCGGGAGATAAGCCATTGGAATGCCACTCACACTCTTGCATGCACACGTACACACCCTGACAATGCAGTTGTTGGCTACTGGGATTCTCCTTTGAAGTTTGTTTTTCTTTTATTGCTATTTGCATTATTTTCGAGGTGTTGTTGCTTTTGGATTTGTTTACTGCCGTATGTTTTTGTTTTCTTTTTTAAGATTTGATGTTAATTGTAACTGGCTACGAGTGTTATTTTACTTTTAAATTCACATTAATAAAATTGAAATTTGAATTTATTTATTTGTAAGGAGAATGTTGAATAAATACATATTTTATAAACTTGGCTTTGTCAATTTCTTAAGATACAATTTCCACCAATTTAACAGAACTATGTTTTACGTTGCTTTTTAGTAGCAGCTATTAACTCTCTTTTTAATCGCCTCTCTTTCTGTTTCGTTCGCTCACTTGTTCCGATTGCGCTTTGTTCCACCACTTACTGCGATCGGCGCTTCGAAACGGTGAGAAGAGAGAGCACCGCTAACATTAAACTCTGTTAACTCTGTTTCTGTACCTAACAGAACTGATAATCGGAATTCGCCGCTATGTTGGATATTGTACAAATTTTATATAAGAATAAGTTTTTATAATAAAATTTATTAGAATAAGAATATAGAAATTGAAAAATATTTTGCATTTTTATTGTAAAAGTAAACTCATTTAAATATCTCTTAAATAGAAGAAAATCATATAAAATGTTGATAATTTGGGTTTAAATATCTAAAATCAAATTTAAATGGTAAATTTCTTTATTTATTTTATTAAAAATTATTTAATATAAGATAATCTTTATATTTAGCTGCAGAAAATGGAAAAAAATATAAAGTAATTCGCTGAGAAGTACCCTATAGTTAGTTCCATCGTTCCGCTCTCCGAGAACGTCGAGAGAGCGAAAGAGTTAACAGTCGTTAACGCCAAACGACTCTCACCCCCCTCATCAACGAACTGTCGAATACATTCCCAAATGTTTCATCAAAATCGAATTCATCAGAGAGAGCGGGAGAGAGGCCGAGAAAAACGGAACGGAATCGGGCGGAAAAACGGAACGCAAACGGGGATTTCCAAGACACAAGATACAAATTTCAACGAAGTCGGTTGTGCGCGCGGAACTTCATTCCGGTTATTTTTCGTCGACTCAACAAGTCTCTTTCACTCCGATCGCGCGGCGGCTGTTGTGTCTTCGCGGTGAAAACATAGCATGCGGTTTCGGTAGAGGAATATATTGAATATTTCGTGGATTCGTTGGATTTTTTGCCTCGATTTCTCGGCTCCAAGTCACCGCTGTATCTCACGCACACAGGCTCGCCCCGAGCAGATACACGGACACAGCTGCACAGATACACAGATACAGTAGCTCAGAGTGGAGTTCGGTTGAAAAAAAAGAAGAAGCGACAAGAAAAGTAAAGAAAAACAGCGCGTTTTGATTTTGGAATCGGTCTCAGATTCATTTTTGCATTCGCTTAAATTACAATTCTGAGCCGCGCGCGTGTTAGTGTGTGCGAAAGGTGATTTTTGTTGGTGTGTGTAACGCGTGCGTGTGTGTGCTGCTGCTGCTGCTGCTGCTTGGGAAAACGCGAGAAAATAACTCCGACTAACTGCAAAAACTACGGCCAGCGTTGAAAAAAAAACCACTGAAATCAACTCAAAAAACCAACTCCAAAAAGTTGGCGCTGGTCAACGCAACAACAACAACAAAAAGCGAAGAAAAAGAAAAAATCAAGCTACAACAACTGGCTGCGGCAACTACAACAAATCAAACGGCAACAAAAGCAACAACAACTAAACCCAGCAAACGGCATTCTTTCGCGCAACAACAACGCGGCTCCAAAACGAGCGAGAGAGCGAGAGCGAAAGAGAGCAAACACACACACACACACATATACACACACAACCCAATATCGCTCGCTCTCGCGTTTGTATGCGTGAATTTTGATTAAAAAAAACGTGCTCTCCCGCTCCCACACTGACCCCCCCAACCCCCACACACACCCTCGTTTCCTCGTGCGACGCTGGAATGCGGCCCGTTCGCTGTTGACTGCGCAGTCGCAGCGCGCGTCGCGAAGAGGTCAGAAAACAACAACAACAACTACGAAAACATACCAAACACAAGCAGCGCCAACGAAACGAAATTTTTACTGTTAGCCATTTATCGATAGCCAATCGATAGATTTTGTTGAAATAGTGCATAGAAAGAAAGGCAACGGAGCTACAAATACAACTTGAAAACTCAATCTTTGTGGATTACGCGAAACAGCAGCAGCACCAGCAGCAACAGCAACAATGCCGACAACTGCAGCGGCTGCCTAAGGTGAGAAAGGGAGCGAAATGTATAAGTAAATGTAGAGATTGTAGAGTTCCATTTCCCTGGAATTTTAATGACGAACTCATAAATGGCAAAGAAGAGAAAAAACGGCAAACGGCAAACAAAACAAATGCCAAGCGAATTTCTTATCTGCCAGCCATAAAATCGCCAACGTCCAACGATTGTTTAACTTTTCGTTGTTGTCGCCACATTTTTTCTTTTCTTTGGCTTTTTTTTTTTGTTTTTAAAGCTTTTTCTCCATTTTTTCTCGTTGTTTTTTTGGGTTTGCTATCCGCCAAAAAAAGTCGAAAATCCAGCGAATTGTGCAATTAACCCATTTCAGACCAGGGAATATCAAATATCAGTCACATTTGTCACTTTTTTTAGGGGGTATAGTGATATACATACATAGGAAAGTTCTTAGGATAATACTATTAGGTTCTAAAAAGAATTATATTTGTTGTTAACTTTATATGGGAAATAGTCAACTTATTCTAGGGAAACTGTACAAAATTTAATTATAGGAATGTTTAATAACTTAATTTCTATAATCAAATTATAAACAAGTTATATTTATTACATTTTAGAGTATTTTTCGTCGTGAAAACTGATTTGAATCATAAAATATAGGAAATACCTAATAGTTCAAGTTATAGAAGCTTTAAACTTTCCTATAAATCGATCAAGTCCTATTGGCAAACAAGATATACGAAGATAGTAGCCTTACTTTTCTTTAAATATTAGAAAAGTTAAGACAATCACTAGTCTTGCATTTTTCTTTTATGCTTCCGAACCTTTCGGTTATAATTCCCAACTGAGTGATGGGGCTTGCTGGGGTTAAGATAGATTTGCTCTCCTAATTTCAGCTAAGTTAAGGGTATTTGAACTTCGAGATCGGTTTCCACTTTCGACCTGAGTTTCGATCCACTTCCCCGCCTAGAATTTCATTCCACACTCAACCTCGTCGAACCGAAATCCAAAGTCCTAATTCCCAACTGGGTTAGATCGCCGGGTTCTTACGGGGTTCTTATGGGATCCAGTGGGTTAAGTGCTCTCGCTTATCGGGGCGGCGGGCAGGTGGTGCCTAAGCTGTTGTCTGAAAACGATCGACAGCGGAACAATTAAGGGGAAATTGTAGCCACCGACCACCGAGTGGGGGTTTGTCTCTTGTTTGTCCCGGGTTTGGGATTTCAATCTGGGGGAAGAGAGGTACCAGGGAACAATAACTGAAATCAGAGCCCGACAATCAGACATCTCGAATGTAAATCAGCTGCGAAAGATAAACAAACGAGCGAAAACACACGCTTTAAGTGGTTAACGTTAAACGCTAATCGTTAAACGATTTTGCCACCAGCCAGAGATATAGCCCATGCATACTATATGTATAGTAATCGTCGTCGTAGGTAACTGTATCTGCGGACAGGCGTATCCGTATCTCGCCCCGTACACATGTAGTTGTATCTTGTGGTTTGCGATTGAGCACTGACATCCCCATCTCTGTACATCGCACTCGACCTCAGCGGGCCCAGGGCTTCGCATTGAAAACGCTGAAAACAACTGACAACTCTGACAACGATGATAATAAATACTTAAAATAATAATTTCGTAAACCGAAATTCCTGCACGCAGCCAATATGCGTATGTACACACACACAGGCTGTTGTTCCGAACAATTCAAGCAATTAAAATGTACAACAAATTAAACAAATTTTGAATGACAATCGAGTCGAGGCTGAGAGATAGAGATATGTATATAGCTTGGCTTGGCGTGGCTCTGCGACGAGTTCATTGAGTTTGGGAATAGACTAATGAGTGACCTTTACGAGGGTTTCCAGTCTCAGTGTGAAACCAAATTACAAATTACTCTTTGAGCAGACTTGAAGTGGCAAGTATTTCTTTTTAATCCTAAGTGAAAATTCGAAAGCCTGATCAGGCCATCGATTGATCGCAAGAAATATGGCTGCTATAAAGTTTAAACCACCGTAAAATAAATCAATGGTCTGGTCTCTTTTAAGTGATCCGATCGAGGCTTGTGATATGCCCGATTTTTTATTACTATAACTGGTTTTCATGGTCAGTCCGAAAATAGAACACTTAAAAATAAACAGAACAACATGGATCCTTCTTAATATTCAGGGCTATAAAATAGCTGAAATTTAAAATTTAAATTTCTTAAGAAAGGCTATATCTAAGCTGGAACTAAGTTGTTTTTTAGATTTCAAGCTTTAATTTCTTACCTAAAAATAGAAATAGTGACTATATCCTAAGATAAATACACCAGAAACTCTTTTATAGCTCAACTTAAACCCCCTTTAACGATCCCCTGTGACTTTTCCTAGGGTATTACGGCAGACATAGTTTCGCACGCCTTCGATTCGGCATGCGGCACACGTTGCCGCTGCTGCTTTTTTTTGTATTTTTGTTTTTCAGTTTCTTGCTGTTTGCTGCTCTCATTGCGGAGGCCATCGGCTCCTCCGCCGCTCCACCTTTGCCCAGGTGTGGCGTGGTGCAAAGTGGTGCCAAGCCAACCGAGCGACGACGTGTGCGCTGGTTTCTACGGCGCGGCATGGCCTGGCCTGGGCTGGCCCACTCCGCCCTGGCAGTTGCTCATCACCATCATCACCATCATCACCATCATCACCATCGCCGGCTATTATCGGCGGAGCGTCATTATCGTGATCGCAACTGCGCGGGGACATTTCGCGCATTTCAAAGACACACCAAATGGTGTGTGTGTTGTGGCCATAACTGGCACAACAAGTGGAATTTCGTGGAGTTGGGAACAAGTCGGAAGCCGCTGTTTGCGCTCGTCTGTCTCATTTCTGTTTTCTCCTTTTCGTTTTTTTTTCGGCATTTGGCAAGAAAACGCCGAGTTATTTGCCGATTTGATGGCTCATAAGCGGCATAGTAAACTTCACACGCCGAAACATACTTAATATTATTAGTTACACTTTGTTTACTCTGGGTTTTTATATTTATTTTAAGTAATGTGGGTTGAGAGACTCATAATTAGTGATTATTTACCGCTTTCGGGCATTCAAAGTCATTAAATAGAGTAACGAATAACTCTTCCTAGACATATTAAGTAAGATATTTTAGTAGCAATCCCTCCAAGCTTAGATACATCATATTGATCACCAATTTAGCTTCCGAACTCGACCAAAAACCCATTTGCGTGACGATAGAAGCCACACCCCTTTACGGGTGACACTCGTCAGCTCCCCGGCTGTCCCCAATGACGCGCATCCGCCGCGTTGGCCAGCGTGTGAAAATGCCACCAAACAGAGTCTAAACTGAACTGAAGTGAACTAAACTATTTCAGGCCGCCCCATTGACGCCAGCTTGCCGTTGGCCCGGTCGTTCTATCGGTAATTAAAAGGCCCAGACGCACGTAGTATAACCCGCTCTGGTTATTCAGTCCATTCCGGTCCGGTCCAGGCCAACTCATGAGCAAAATATTCCACGTCAAAAGCTACCGCTCGCCGATCGTCATTCATTAGTCGTTCGTTGGGGCTGAGAACGAACGAAACACTTTCAATAGAATGCGCGAATCCAGTTTGAGAGGCACTCCGGTGCTAGAGAACTCAGCTTGGACGACTCCAAGATGGCCAGAGACCAGAGAAGAAGAGTCTTTGAGCGAAGAATCTCTTGGTAAAGCATATCTTGTGTGGGTTCTCAGACGCTTTCGCTGGGAGCTTGAAGAGAGTCAGGGCTTGATCTAATAAAAGGTTATAAGATCTATAGCTTCTGATGATATATTTAATACTCATTTCAAAATAGTACCTAGTTTTATTATCTTCTCGATGTCGTGCTTCTAAATATAGTTTCTAAATTACAATATTTACACAGACGCTGGTTGACATTTCATGTCAATAAATTATATAGTGTTTCTTACGGCCATATTCATTAACGAAAACATTGATTACATACACTTTATTTGTTACCAACACAAAAATGTCCCATATGTGATTATGTGATTAGTATTTCAAGGCTAATAATAGGCTCCCTTGACTCATTCTTTATATAAAAGATAATATCTAACAAAACTTAGTAGAAACCCGAGACAGACTCTTGTCTTTACACTTTTATCTCTGCTAAACTTTATGATTATTTAATCTTTGTTGTTTATGATCAGATTGCGGAATGAGTTTCGCAGAGAGAGAGATAGAGATCAGCCTCTTCTGGGGTTGTCCCACGTTCAGATCATCTTTGATTCGATTCGAATACAATTCGCATTCCACGCCGCTCGATTTTACGATCGTTTACGCTGCCTTGTTTATTGATCTGACCAATGCCCGCGCACTCGCATTCCGCGCTGAAATCCATATGGATATTTCCAATTTCTGATTCCGTTTCTGATTCGATCAGCATTTCAATGGGCCAGCCAGCCAGCAGCACACGCGGTTTAAGCGTTTATCGTGGTCTCAGCTCTAGGTCTCCATTCCAATGGTTCATTCCTTCTTGGCACCCCCCGCTTGGAGCCAAGATCCAAAGATCCAATCGATTGCTGGGTAAACTCGAACTCGGTTGACAAACACACGCCCCGAATGAGCTCAGTGCAATGGCATGTGCAGTTGACATAGCGGACGTGGACGAGGGGTGTAGAGGAGGGTGTGTTCACGGGGAGAAAAATAGGGGTTCTTATAAATGGGGCTTGAAACAAGTTTCTTTTTGGGAGCATACTTATTATATTTTGTTCTAGAAACTAGGAACTAGGAACTATTTAAGGTAAATAATTATTTTTTAGAGAAAGGTGTTATGAAATATATGAATTAATAATGGTTATAATATTTTCAGACAACTTTTAAAGATGTCCTTTGATTTACCCATTTAAAATTATTATTTATTATTTATTTTATATTTTATTTACATATTTTAAGTATATAAAATTCCTGGTTATTGGTTTCTATATTTTAATATTTTTGAAAACAAAGTTTGGGTAGCGGAAAAAAGGATAATTAATAATAATAATTAATTTTGTCCCAATATTTTTATATAAAATTAAGGTAATAAAAATAAGACATTTCTTAGAGAAAATAGTAAGAGGGAAAATAATAAAATTAAGCAGAAACTGTTTGTAAAAATGAGAAATTTCTTATGAGCATATTAAGAGTTTAAGATGTTTCTTGTGGGATATATTTATAGATCTGTATTTCTCATTAATTCAGCTTTTTAAAGCAAACTATGGTCTTGGAAAATAATATTTTTAGAGATCTTTAAAGACATTTAAACATAACTAAAAGAAATTTTGTTTGGGATCAGTTAGGAAATCATTATTTCGGGCTTATATTTCCTTTTGGAACTGCTATTGGACTCGTTGAATTATTTAAAGCTCAGAAAGTAACTTAGTTCTCTTAGCTTTCTCAATTTCCTTAGGTTTCTTTGTGGAATTCCAAGTTTTATGGTGCACCTCTCGGAAACAGTTTGGAAGAAGTTAAAGTGCCTGAACTTTTCGCAGTGTTTGCTGTTTGGTTTGCTGTCGCAGCACAACGTGGCGTATGCGCAACGTCTCTGTTTCTGTTGCTGTCTCTGTATCTCCGTCTCTGCTGCTCTCTACTCCCCTCAACCCCTTCAAAGCATTCGCTTAGCTGGCAGAAAAGCATTCACTGGCCTGGCGCTTGCGCCATTTAATTGACTTTGGTCGTCGTCGTCGTCGCGGCAGAGCCCGTGGGATTTTATTGCCTCCGTCGTCGCCTTCTCTTTCTCTTTCTCCGTCTGCATTCCAAGCTCTCTCGAAAGAAACCCCTTTTCACCCCCCTTCCGGGGAGGCTTATCATAAACAAAATACAAGTATTTATTGCCATTGGCTAATTGCTGATTAGCGTGTCTCCACCACCACCAGCACCAGCTCCACTTGGCTTGCTTCTTTGGCGCGGTTTTTTAATTGCCACCCCAGCACCCCCTTTGCGGCGGCGCCCCTGCCCCGGCTCTGGCTGTTGACTTTGATAATTAGCGCTGGCACGGCTTTCTTCGCTTCCCGCTCTCATTAGCCAACGGAATGCGGATAATTTGCTATGATTGAAATTGTTAAATGCTTTTAATTTGTTTGCATTTCAAATTACAACGAAAAATATGCCGTTGACTCATCCATCCATCCATTCTCAAAACGAGATTTCGAAAAGAGTCGTGATCGCAACGGGGCTGGCAAATATTTTTGCTTTTTGGCATTGGCTTGTGTGTATTGCATAATGACCGGCATTGTGAGCGGCTTTGGAATTCGGGGAGAAATACGAGAATTGAAGACACGACTCTCAAGGGGGAAGCTGGCTTACTTTGAAGCCAACAAACATATGTATCTTTGCTGAAAGTGTCGCCTCAGCCCCCATCCGATGTATCAGGCCTCGACTTCCGGAGAAATCTCGCTTATATCGAACAGCAATCTGCATGCAAAAGATTATTTTCGCTTAAACGTTCTCTCTCTCATTAAGGCCAACGTTGGTTTCCTTGGGAATTCCCCAGTTGGTTTCCTTTTATTGTTATCAGAATCGATTTCCTTTCATTGCTGATCTAAATTAGAGATTATTATGTTTAATTGAGATAAACATTTCCAGGGAATGTTTAATTATGGGTTGAGCATATATTATTATCAGGTATTTGTTTATTCAGTAAGCTTCCTTTTGTAGTTATCAGCTTTTCTTCGAACTGATTGATAGTTTATTACCTACTTCCCTGGAATGTAGATATTTTATTATTTAAATTTGATCTTACGAAATCCCTTCCCTTTTCCCCTCAGATCACTCACTCACCCAACATCCCGGACTCTGAGTGATCACTTAATCCAGTTCCTCTTGAGAGCTCTCAACAATGTTGTACTTTTTTGTGTTTTTCTCCGATAAATTCCTCGGTAATAAGTCAATCGCGAGACACATTAGAGAGAGCGAGCGAGTGAGAGATCTGGAATTCCGATTCTCGTTTCGTAACCAGCAGTGATCTGGCATAAAGAGTCTTGAGTGTCTGTCTGGGTCTGAGCCTGTTCTCCAGATCACCTTAGCCAGGGTCCAAGGTGCGCATGGAAATCGGCTTAAATATAATTGCTTTTCAAAAGCTTTTTTTTTGGGCTGGAGTTTTGTTTGCCTTATTCCCTGATATTCTTTGGTTTCTAATTTATGTCAAATGCGCGCTTTGATTGATGATCTCTATTGGTAGAGGAGGCATTCCTGCGATCCCAGCGATCATATATTTAATAAGTCCCCGTCCCCGTACCACTCCAACTATCTCTCTCTCTCTGGCGACTCTCGATTACCGGCTGCGACTCTTGGTCTTGACTCTGAATAAATTTATTGGACGTTGAAATTTATTAGACACAGAAAATGCGCCAATATTGAAATTTATGCGTCTCCACCGGGGCTGAGTTCGGTTCGGTACGGCTAGAAACCGTAGTCGCTGGCGCTCGGGGTCTATACACAAAAGTTGATTTGATTCGATTTGATTTTAATTTATGCATAAAATACTTTTCTTTCATCACGGCGGGGCCAGTTTCGGTCGCAGTCTCTCTCTCTCTCTCTCTCGGTCTCTTTTGGAACTTTCTTTAACTGAATTTTAATAATTTTATGCGCAACGCATCGAGAGGGGGAGGCCTGGGCTGCCGCTGCCGCTGCCACGCACGCACCGCCTCGAGTCTTTTGCTAGTTAGTTTTTTGAAGTTTTCGGTCCCCAAGACCAACTCCGCCGAGTCCAAGTCCGAGTGCGAGTGGCCGCTAATCAAGTTTGTCGCCTAAGTCTTTCGTTATTGATTGGTGAAATTGTTCGGCAGTCGGCTGAGCCCAAAAGAGGCGGGCGCCACATCTCAGCCACCGCTTCGCCCCAGCGTCCGTCTGGGGCGGCTCCAGCGGCATCAATTTGCCTTGGAAAAAAGCAGAAAGAATGGTGCCTAACCGAGCCGATCTTGCGGCAGCTTTATCGGCATTTGATGAGCCAGAAATGCGGTTAGAAATGACGCTTGGAGTTGCGGGCTTTCCAGCTCGTATCACCGGAATGCGATGAAATTTCATCGCCAGCAATGGCGATGCCATATCACCAATCGTAAAAATTTGGAGCGCTTCGAGAAATTAACCGAAAAACCAATTTTCATATCATGTGTCTGGAGATGAGGGTTTGCGATGAGATTTTGAGATTTTTCATCTAAAGAGAGATGAAGTTTACACTTGGAATTCTTGGGAAATTATAAGATAGCTTAAAAATCAAGATATTAGAAATTGGAGCTAGTATCGCGTTTGCCACTAAGCTTCACAATTTAAACCTTTAAAGCTTCTAGAATATTTTCTACATTTTCTATAAATCATTTTTATTTATTTATAATGAATATAAATATTATTTGTCACAAGATTTTATTAAAAAATTAATAGATGTTAAGGGGACAATTCTCTTGGCTTTGCCAACTCTTTAAGAGATGATTGTATAGGTTACTCTTATTATATTGGCAACTTCAAGGCTTTTCACTTTGGTTTCTCCAGTAAAAAATATTTATTAAAAATAGAAATATCCCTCTTATTTTTCCCCATGATATCCTAAGTTATTTACTGATTTTTCCTCATTTTCATTTATCCAAAATAGCAACATATTTCGAACGCGCGCGCTGTATACGGAAAATGATGCAGCATGCGAGCATTTTGCACCGTCAGCGCGCCCCTGGAAGTATGCGCGTCCTCAGCCGAGCAACTATCACCAGGCTCGCGATTCCTGGCCCTGAGGTGAGTCCCTCTGACAGGCTCCCGAAAATGCCTAACATTAACTTTATTCATTTATGAAATTTCACAGACTTCTGGGGCAGCAGCAGCCGAAAACCCTGTACTTCCTAGTCGATGCCAAGAGCCGCGTTCGAGAGGTCTACACGCAGACATGTCTGCACTTTGCCACGCAAGGGATGCTGGACACCGAACTGTTCGGTCTGGCTGTGCTCATAGGTGAGTCTAGGGATGGGGATATGTGTCCAAATGCGTTCGACGTGAAGAGTAGCCAAAATGCCAGCGATAAGGCACGAAAAGTACAACTAATAAACATAAACCAGTCTTCTCTAAAAGCTGCTCATCATCATCAGCGGCAGCAGCGGCAGCCGGAGCTGCACAAGATTCAGCCTCCATCCTCCATCCTCCATTCCGGCCAAAGCGATCTGCCAAAACACATAAAAATACCAACACAGCGGAGCTACAGCAGAAAAAAAAAGAAAAAATGGCACATAAAACGAACAAAAAGCCAGGGAACGCGTCGCCTTCATGGCGAACAAACAATTTCAGGAATACAGAGGGGCTCCGCAGGTTGCCCAGGCGGAGGAGGAGGAGAGATGCAGGGCAGCAGGGAGCAGACACAAGACGCGTGTTCAGTAATTCAGGTAGCCGTCGCGCGTTGCATTAACACAAACGAATCGAACGACAGCCAAGGAGGATGGCGGCGGTTCGAGGCTGCCTTCGAGCTGGAGCTGGAGCTGGAGTTGGAGTTTCGGAGGATAGAGGATGGAGGATGGAGGCTGGTGGCTGGAGCCTGAACTGAAACTCGGCAAAGAGGCGAGCAGACAGCGTCTTTGGCATTGGCCCCAGATATATATGTGTATATATATAAATATATATGCGTTCTCCAAAGGCCCAATAACACACACACACCCAGAGACAAGTCCCGGGGAGAGCAAACGAGAAAGGAGCAAAGAATTCCATTCGAATTAAAGACGAAGTTCTATTACTCTCGTAAAGGAGTCTAGATATAGTAGGAAACATGATCAGAAAGAGTTATAAAAGGGAGGTTTAATCTTTACAAAATAGAAAACAAGGGATAGTACTAAATATAGTAGGGATCATGATTAGAAAGAGATCTAGGAGGAAGTTTTTTATACAAGGTTAATCCTTACAAAATATAAAGAAGGCTAAAAATAACTTCAATTATTTCTAAGCTAAAACACTTCCAAAAGTAACTGATGAAGGGGCCTTTTAATTTCCGAAACAAGCTGAAAATCAGCTTTTTATTCTATAAAACCCACTATAAATAAATGTAATATATTTAGTAATTTATTATTATTATTTTTTGGGAGATTCCCCTCTTTTAAAATATTTTTAAATAATAATGCCCCAAACCTTCCGACTCTTCCTCTATACCCCACATTTCATGTTACGTTGTTAGAGCAAGAGCCCAAGAACACAACACGTAAATTTTCGAATCTGGTTGGCATCAATTTCGTGGCAAGAGGCATTCAAGGGGCAGGCAGTGGCATGGAAGCGGGGAAGTTGCCTCAACATCTTCAGCAAAGAATTTGGTATGCAGTTTGAAGTCGCTGCTGGAGCTGGAGCTGGAGCTGGAGCTCGAGCTGTAGCTGTAGCTGTAGCAGAGGCTGAAGCTATGGCTTTAACTGAATCTGAAGATGGGGTTGGGCATGCCAACGTCCTCCTCGCCTGCCTCGGAGGAGGAGGCGGAGAAGATGCTGGAGCGGAGGAAGCAGCTCCACAAGCAGAGGATTCCTCTGGCTCAACTATGAAATTGGCAGTTTGCATTCTGCTCTCGTATGTGTGTGTGTGTCGGTTGGGGTTTGGGTTTGGGTTTTGTGGCCAAGGATGCCTGCCAATGTCAGTTGTTTGGAGCTCTCTCTGTGTGTGTGTTTGAGTGTGGCATGCGGTTGTGGCTGCTTGGGTGCCTCCTCTCTCTCTCTGCCGGAATCTCTTTCACCCAAAAACCCCGAAGATATGTATTAGAAAGAAACATGAACAGGGGGGAAATATGGGAAGAATATAGCTTGGAATGTTTAAGATACTAGTTAGAAAATCGAAAGAGAAAAAAGGAATATTTTTGAGAGCTTCTCCTTCATTTAATAATATTTCTTCCAAGGAATTTATATTACTTTAGCACCTTTTTCCCTCTGCAAAAGTTCGTGGCTTGAATCTTTCGATTCTCTGCCCTAAATTATGTCCCTTCTGCGCGAAATGGAAATGAATTTCAATTTTATGGCCAGCCAGCGTCCAATAAATTTCATCTTTATGCAAATTCACGCGCTGCCCCTTTAGGAAGATGCATCTTTAAGTGGTCGGTCGGTTGGTCCTGCGGCAATTCGGCAACATTGTCGTCATATCTACTCATCCTCCGCCATCAGCCAGGGACGATGGTGTTATTTTTAGGCTGTTGCATTGCTCGGATTCCTTTGCCGCATTCCGAACCCTTTGGGTCTCTCCCATCTCTCTCCTTTCCGGGGGCCCCGCCCCCTTTGTAGCTGTAATCTGTAGACCAGCATTTTCTTTTCCATTTAATGTTAATGGCTCATAATCATTATTATATGGCGTTGGCCGGTCTTCTGAGTCCGAGTCTTCAGTCTTCAATCTTTGGACGCTCGGAGTCGGACACTCGGCCTTGCAGCCGAGCTGCCACATGCCCCGGACCAAGCCCCTGCCCCTGATCCTCTCCTGCCTCGCCTCTTCGGGGCTGCGTGCATCTGATAACATCGGAAATTAAAATTCTTTTGGTTTTATGTTTTTTTTTCGTCCGTTCGCTCGCTCGCTTGTTCGTTCTCTTTTTTCCCTCAGCCAGTTTCGAGGCACACACACATATATTTATGTCCGAGGCTGTCCATTCTTGGGGATATCCTATATGAGATCGAGGGTATGATGGAAGTCTTGGTGTATTTAGGCTTGGAATTATTTTTATTACATTATTTACCAACAAGGTTTATATGTCATCATATATCTTTATACATAAATGTGTAACCCTTTTCGTTAGTATAGATCCCCCTGCTTATACCGTTGGACCTATCTACTTGATTTTTATTTTTAAATGTTTTAGTTTTTAGTCAAAGACAAACTCTAAGAAAGGATTTTTTTAAGGTACAGAAAATTCGCATTTCCCGAGTTTTCATAATAATTTAAATGCAGCTTTCGCCAGGGATTTCTAACCAATCCAATGGTCGAGGTGGACAGCTCTTAACTTGCGATCGGAAGTACATAGTTAAAACCCTATTACCTCATATTTTAAGAACAATTTTAAGTGCAGAATTATCTTCAAAATAAACTTTATAATTCTATTTTCCCGGACTCACTTTCCAGGGTATTTCCCTGTCGACTTTTATCTCTCACTTTCTTCATTCTTTTTTTTTGTTTTTGGTTATTATGGCCACTCAAACTTGGACTGAGACCTTTTGGAAAATAAATCTGAATCTGAAGAATGCCAGGCCATGGCATTGGGCGCAGCTGTCTCCGTCTCCAGACCCTGCTCGCCAGCCATTATGCCTGCCCCTCAGCTCACCTGGCTCTCACCTCACCTGAACTCGAGCTGGAATTCCTCGGCTTGATGAGCCTTTGCCTGCTGCCTCTGCTTTGAGGCTGTAATTTGTGTTGCATGTGTTTCAAATTGAAGATTTATTTCGCTGCCCCTCAACCCTCAGTCCTGAGTTTTTCAGTTTTCTGTTTTCAGTCCTCAGTCCCGTGTGCGTGCGTGTTAATTGTGAGCGCTGAGGAATGCGATGGAAAATATGTTAATTATTAGGTTTTTGCCGCTGGGCTCGTGAGCGGGGGCGGGGATGGGTTCGGGGGATTGCGTGAGGATCCATCAGGCACTGGCTACCGCAGAGATCAGACTCTGCTGGCCTTCACACCTGCTGCTGCTGCTGCTAGAACAGGAGGTTCACATTCTTCAAAGGAATTCCTTTGGCAGGGCCTCGTCCAGGAGTGGAGTGAAATTTGAATGCGAAAAGAAATCGCTTGGAGTTTCTTTCGGTTTGGAGCTCTCGGAAACTGCGGCTCAAAAACCGATCCGAAACCAAACCGTACGACTTGGGTTTCAGCTGCCTCTTTTTTTTACCAGCATGCTGCTTACCTGTCTTTCTACCTGTTTCTTTTTTTTCTCCTCTTTCTCTCCGGCTCTTTTTTCGTTGCTGCGTTTTGGGCTTGGTATGCAATGCGAGAGCGAGCTGTGACTTCGATTGGACACTCTGAAAAATTGGGAGATTGAAAAGATATTATTGAAAATTATTTGTATAAGGATTTTGGTGTCTTAGTATTTTATTTTTGATAAAATTTTATTTAATTTATTTAATTTGTAAACATTTTTGCCAGGAGATATGTTTTTTGTTTAGTTAAGTGCTTCCTAAGCTTGTTTATGCGCCATAGTGCATTCATCCCAAATGATGATTTTGAATTTGTGTGAAAAAAGATGGAAGTTTAAGCAGATTTTATGGGAAATTATTTATAAAAGTATTTTGATGTTTGAGAGATATTATTTTGGCCAGAATATCGATTAATTTATTTAATTTTTAAGCCCTCTTTAGCTTACTGTTTAGAAAGCTCGTTTATGCGACAAGTGCATTCATCCCATATGATGATTTTGCATTCTTACCGATATTTTGCTGTCCTCGAGTTAATGGACAAAATTGTCTTGATACAATTTTATTTAGTTTTGTTATTTAATTATTATTATTTCCTATAAATAAAATTTTATTTAATTCAATTATTTTGTAGACATTCTTGCCAGGAAATATGTTTTTAGTTTAGTTAAGTGCTTCCTAAGTATTTTTATGCGCCATAGTGCATTCATCCCAAATGATGATTTTGCATTCTTTTTTATATATTTCCTTTAAGAGTAATTCTTTTTTTTTCCAAGTGCTTCCAACTCGAATACCTATTCTTTCCTGGCCGTCCACTTGTTGCCACTTCCACTCCAGCTCCAGCTCCGGTCCACGACGTCGTCATTGATAGGCACTTATTCGGCCGCTGATGATTATTATGATATTGTTGCTGCTGCTGATGCTGCTGCTTCTGCTGGATGCTGTGCCTCCACTCCACTCCAATCCCCTTCCCGCCTCTCCTCCTCTCTCTGATTTTTTCATAATTATTATTTTTCATCTTGCTGCTCTTCATTTCGTATGCAGGAATTCCAATTTTTCGTTCGATGAAGTGTGTGTTGATTTCGTTGTTGTTTCTCCCGTGCCTTCTCGAGCATCACCCGACATGCCCTTGGGCCCTTCTTCTTTTGCTGGCATCGAATCGAATGGGTTCGGATGGGAGCTGCTATGCCCCGATCCCTTCCTGCTCTCTCTCTCTGACAGCCTGACGTGTCGTCATCGTCTGTGGAGCCTCTGAAGCCTCTGGACTCTTGTCGATGTCAATGGGCTGCTTGTTTATTGCCTGACAAACTGACAGAGAAGTCTGGTCTGGTCCTGATCCGCTTTGAGCCTGAGCCTGAGGAAGCCCATCATCATCTCGCATAGCCGAAAGTTCATTTAAAATTTTGATTAGCGACCTTGGCGGCTGCGCGCCAAAAAGTTCCTTGGGTTCCCAACCGGAAATTCGCCACAAGATGGAATTCGACTTGACAGCCAATTCAATTTTTCCAGTTTTCAGCCTGTATTTGTCAATGGGAATGCCATTTGGTGGCCTTTCTTATTATGAATGATCCCTTAACTGAGCTTTAAATAAAAATATATTGAGTATATGGCTCCTATTTAAATATTTAGTGCCCATCCATGGTTTTATTTTGTATAAATTTCTTACTAATATCATTTCCTATTCCCGTTTCCTTTCAGATGGCGAGTACATGTTCGCAGATCCCGAGAGCAAGCTCTCCAAATACGGCCCGAAGAGCTGGCGATCCTCGCACACCCACGTAAATATTACCCTCTCTGCCATGTCCATCCTGAACCTCCTTTAACCATTACGTCCTCTTCCATTCAAGGGCCTGGATGCCAATGGACGACCGCTCCTGGAGCTACACTTCCGCGTGCAGTTCTACATCGAGAGTCCGTTCATGCTGAAAGATGAGACGTCCCGCCACAACTACTACCTGCAGCTGCGCCACAACATCCTGCAGCGCGACCTGCCCCGCGAACAGGCCGAGCAGGCCCTGGTCTTCCTGGCTGGCCTGGCCCTTCAGGCCGACCTGGGCGATGCCCCGCCAGGATCGGGCCACTCCAAGGATGACTCGGGCGAGGAGGCCTCGCCTGCCGCCGGCGGACGAGGATTGAGTGCCACCACCACCTTACCCAAGATCAGCAAGCGTGCCAACGAGCGAATGTTGAGGCTCTCCACCTACGTGGCGTCCACGTCGAAGAGGGAATCCATGCCGCTGCCACCCAGCCTGCCGCCTACTACCGACTACTTCCGGATAGAGGACTACCTGCCCAGCGGCCTGCACACGCCCTGGGCCCGGAGTGCGTTGAGAGCCTGCCACCGCGAGCACCTGGGCATGGCCACGCCGGAGGCAGAGCTGCTGTACATCCAGCAGGCGTGCAGCCTGCACGAGACCATCAACGCCCACACCTACCGGATGAGGCTGGCCAAGAGCGAGCAGGGCTCGGGCAGTGCCTGGTTCGTGGTCTACGCCAAGGGCATCAAGATCCTCGGCGGGGAGGCCGCCAGCAGTGCGTCCCCTAGCCCCGAGGCCACCACCTTCCTCTGGCCTAACATCACCAAGCTCTCGTTCGAACGGAAAAAGTTTGAAATCAGATCCGGCGAGAGCAGGATCACCCTGTACGCGGCCTCCGACGAGAAGAACAAGCTCCTGCTGACCCTCTGCAAGGACACGCACCAGTGGAGCATGAAGCTGGCGGCGCGGCTCAAGGAGGTGTCCAAGCGCGAGGAGGAGGAGGCCGCCGAGTCGCAGCGGCTGCACGCCAGCTACGCCTGCTCCCGGAGCCTGCTGCTGCCCTACAAGAGCAAGAACGAGCAGCGCATCTCGGTGATCTCGAGCACCAGTTCCAACACCACCTCCGGCATCGTCAGCGATCGCGTGCACTCCGAGGACGAGCTGGAGATCATGATCAACACCCCGCCGGCCCCCTTGGCAGCTCCCTCCACGGAGAGTCTGGCCTTGGCCCATCTCCTGGACCGGCCCAGTGTGAGCAGGCAGACCTCGAGCGTGGGCCAGATGTCCCTCAAGGACTTGGAGGAGCAGCTGGCCGCGCTGAGCGTGAGGCCGCCGGATGCCAGCTCCAACGGAGCCGCCTCCCTGGCCAACTCCTCGGTTCAGAGGAGCTCCACGGGCACAGCGGCCAACGATTCGTCGACGGCCACCGATTCCCCCAGTTCGCAACACAATATAGGCTCCCAGTGCTCCTCCACGTGCAGCACGGTGGTGGTAACGTCATCCACTAACGGCGGAGGAGGAGGAACCTCCTCTACAGGGGCTCCCGTGCCCGTGCACTCCACGTCCTCCAGCCTGGAGCTGGGCTTTAGTCACACCGCCCAGAACTCCGCGCTGAGCGAGGCCAATCCCGAGGACTTTCTCTCCACCTCAACCAGAGAGGAGACGGAGAGTGTGTCGGGCGTGTCCGGAGTCTACACCTTGGCCCACGGAGCACCGCCCACCGAGACATCCGGGGTCTACACGATGCACAGCAGCGAGCTCACGGGACAGTCCTCGGAGATGGCCGAGTCGGAGAAGAGCTCGCACTACGGGATGTTCCAGCCGCAGAAGCTGGAGGACAACCATGTGCCACACCCGGACTCGGTGGATGGAAAGAAGCGAGCGGAGTTCCGGCTGCGTTCGGACTCCAACATCAGCACGGGCAGCTCCTTCCGGGGCGATGGCAGTGATCCCACGGACAACAAGCATTCCCTGCTCTCCGCCGAAGAGCTCACGGACCTGATAGTGGGGCGAGGGACCTATCCCAGCCGGAAGACGGTGTCCAGCAGCCTCCACTCGGACTGCGACTATGTGACGCTGGGCAATCAGGGCAGCAGGGAGGAGGAGGCCGACCATGCGGAACAGGAGCTGCCCCCGGCACCGCCGCCGCCCTATAGTGCGCGCCACGAGAAGACCGGCCTGTGTGGTCCGCCGATTTCCAAGCCCGTGCCACCCAAACCCATTGCTGTGGTGGCTCCCAAGCCGGAGGCACCGAGCTGCAGTCCCCCAGCACCGCCAGCACCTCTGCCCGCTCCGCCAGCGGCACTGCGTCGCCGAGATCCTCCGCCATATCCCAGCTCCAGCAAGCCCAGGCCCACATCGCTGATATCGGTTAGTTCCTCGGCGAATCCTGCGCCCAGTGCGGCGGGTTCGATGAGTTCCCTGAAGTCCGAGGAGGTCACCGCCCGATTCATCACCACCCGGCCGCAGATCAGCATCCTGAAGGCGCACACCAGCCTCATACCCGACGGTGCCAAGCCCAGCTATGCCTCGCCGCATCACTGCTCCTCGGCCGCCTCCTCCAGCGGGTCCGTGTGCAGCCACCAGCTGAGCCAGCAGTCGCTGCACAACTCCAACTATGCCGGCGGCTCGCAGGCCTCGCTGCACCATCACCACCTGCCGGCGCATCACCGGCACTCCGGGTCGGCGGCCATCGGGATACCGATAGTTCCTTACGGGCTGCACAAGAGCACGGCCTCGCTGCACCACCAGCAGTCGTGCGTGCTCCTGCCGGTGATCAAGCCGCGCCAATTTCTGCCCCCGCCGCCGCCCAGTTTGCCCCGACAGCCGCCCCCGCCGCCGCCGCCCAGTCACTCGCACCTGGCGGGCCATCTCTATGGCCGGGAGCTGGCCAGGAAGCAGCTGGAGCTGTACCAGCAGCAGCTGTACAGCGACGTGGACTACGTGATCTATCCCATCCAAGATCCGGCTGTGAGCCAGCAGGAGTATCTGGATGCCAAGCAGGGCTCCCTGCTGGCAGCCATGGCCCAGGCGGCACCACCGCCGCCGCATCACCCGTATCTGGCCATGCAGGTGGCCCCGGCGATCTACAGGAGCACGCCCTACCTGCCGCTGGCCCTGTCCACCCACTCCAGGTACGCCTCCACCCAGAATCTGTCGGACACCTATGTGCAGCTGCCGGGAGCGGGCTACTCCCCGCTGTACTCGCCCTCGATGGCCAGCCTGTGCTCCTCGTACGAGCCACCACCCCCGCCGCCTCTCCATCCGGCCGCTCTGGCTGCGGCAGCTGCTGCAGCGGCTGCCTCGGCGAATGGGGGCACCGGTGGTGGCCCCTCCTCCTCCTCGATGTTTGCACGATCGCGATCAGACGATAATATTCTGAACTCGCTCGACTCGATGCCCAAGGGGAAGCGTCTGCCGCCACCGCCGCCGCCGCCCTATGTGAACAGGCGGCTCAAGAAACCACCAATGCCGATGCCCAGTGAAAAGCCACCTCCAAGTGAGTAGAAACCTTGCCCTTATAGGTCTCCAAACTTATCTCTGCCTCCTTTCAGTACCCTCGAAGCCCAGTCCCAGCATGATGAACCTCCTGCCACCGAGGAAACCACCCACGCTGAACCCTCACCACGCCAACTCGCCGCTGACCAAGACCTCCAGCGGCGCCCAGTGGGCAGGCGAGCGTCCTCGACCCGACCTGAGTCTCGGGCTGGGTCTGAACCGTGGGAACAACAGCATACTGGCTCAACTCCAGGCCTCGATGGCCGCCGAGTCGCAGGCGCAGGCGCAGGCTCAGGCTCAGGCCCTGGACATTGCCCTGTTGCGGGAGAAGAGCAAGCACCTGGATCTGCCGCTGATCTCGGCGCTCTGCAACGATCGCTCCCTGCTGAAGCAGACCAAGGTGATGGTCAACCCGAAGACGGGCCAGGAGATACCCAGCTCCAGTGCGCAGTCTTCGGTGGGCGGTGGTGCCACCACCAATGGTACCACTTCCCATTCATCGGGCGGCACCCTGA
Organism: Drosophila rufa; assembly: GCA_018153105.1. Classification (NCBI taxonomy): domain Eukaryota; kingdom Metazoa; phylum Arthropoda; class Insecta; order Diptera; family Drosophilidae; genus Drosophila; species Drosophila rufa. Next base: position 10,353,920 of record JAECXS010000096.1, read on the forward strand.
GCAAGGTCAGGAAGGGATCGGCCGTTAGCCACCGCCATCCGCAGGACAAGCTGCCGCCCTTGCCGGTGCAGCAGCTGGCGGAGGCCAACAACTACGTGATCGATCCCGCCGTGATGATGAAGCAACAGCAGCATCAGCATCAGCAGCAGCAGCAGCACCACAAGACCAGCTAGACTCGCCCGGAAACGGAAGTGGAGGATGCAAAACGGAGCCAAGCCGACACTCTTCTCTCTAGTTCGATTTACTGTTCGATGTGCTGCGGTGTATCTGTGTGCCCGGGTAATGACCACCTTTTCTGCGTCCAAAAATTTGCATAGATCGAGAGTTGTAAGGAGTAAATGGGTGTTCGATCACAGTGTTTCGGAGGGTAGCGAGGGGAATTCCCCGAAAGGGTTAACAGCAGAACAGTAACAGACTTACAGCATTTAACTAACAGAAGCCAGTTAACAGAAAGGGATAACATAGTGGGACCAGAGTTTCAGAGAAAGATAAGCAAAGGGAAATGAAAGCTTAGGGAGCAGACAGAGACGAAGCCGAAAAGGAAGACGAAAAACTAGAAGAAACGCAAGCAAATCATCTTCAGCTCCGTCTTCGTCTGCATCCTTATACTGAACAGGATCCACTATCAAGCCAGTTTATATCCAATTGAACTAACCGCAACAGCAACCACCTAATATCAATATATACATTCCATAACATTACGTAACAGTAGCAGCCGCCACGTAACGAGAGTCAACGTAACGTTAACACCAGGATGAGAGCGAGAGCGAGAGCAACTTAACCTCAAATACGCATATATTCAAATAATCAGAGAACCCAGTCTAGTCACTTAAGGGAAACGGTAGCTTAACAAAGGTAACAAAGGACATGGACACACCAACGGAAATGCAGAAAGAGAAACAGAGAAAGAGAGAGATAGAGAGAAAGCAGGACAACAACAATACTCAAGTATAAAATACGACCACTACTTAATGAACTAACTAAAGCTTAGTAGAACCTTAGTCTTAGCTGCGAACAAGAACCTAGTTAGGCCAGAAACGCGAATACTTAAAAACTAACTAAACTACTTCCGCCCAAACAACTGTGATTGATTTTATTTAAACACTTACACTAACTTAACTCGTACAACTATTTTTTAGTCAGCAATGAACAACGCAACGCAACACAACTATGCAAATTTAGTACGTAAAGAAAAATGCCCCTCACACACTTATACTCACAACGAATCGGGCCAGCGATGGTATCGGGTTTTGTGAACCGGTTCGTATGTGGTATCGGGTTTTTAACCGATTCATATATGGCCTTCGTTTTTAACCCGCCTCGATCGCTGGACGAAGGGAACTAAAGAATTTCAAGAGTGCCTAGACTTGCCCCCAAATCCCCACCGTAGGAGTAAGCGAGAGATAGATAGATGGATGTTTTTGATTATTATTTTTTATATCCACATTGTTTATTATTTTATTTTTTGTTCGATTATTAACCCCCCGAAAACACACTATTTTTGGATGTGTGAGAGTGTGTGCGTGCAAAAATGATTTCGAGTTTTTGATGGATGTCACAAATATTTGCGTAGATTTTTCTCGACTAAAAGTCTATGGCTAAATTGAGGAATGTGATCTTTGAGAAAATGTTAAATTTTTGCCATATATCTTACATATACACAAACATATATATAAATACATATATATGCATATACAATTATTTTAATTTATTAATTTACAAAGGAAACAACAACAACATTCAAGTAATGCATTTATAAAGCAAAAATCGTTGAAGCATCATCCAACAATCGTATACGATAAGTAATGAAAAGTCCTTCGAGTTGTAAAAATTATCTTTGCAAAGAAATAAAATGAAAAATTCAAATGTATTGAGTGTGTTTCTTTGGGGTTGGATTTTGAAGTACATTAGGTAAATCTCCTGTAGTTTCGGTTTCAGTTTTAAGCCTGAATTTGTGGAAGGCTGGGTATTGCACATAGATTAAAACGGTGGTGCCCACAGCCTGACTCGAGAGTCTCTGTCCGACCTCTTTAGCAGAATGTAAGCAACAGAATGTTATCAATTTTGTAGACAAATCTAGCCTGTTTTTTACAGTTAAATACTTATTTATTACGCTCATACTTTTGTTTCATGCATTTCGTTCTATTTCTTATTCAAACATGCATTTCCTGGGCACCACTGAATTATAGAGTAGAAAGCAGGGTATGGGGAGTAGGGTTTGCTATCACAAAATGCAAGACGAATGCCGCAGCTATCCGCATCACTTACATATTACATAACGCGTAACGTAACGAACGGCAACGCAACGAGAACAACAAGCGATGCGCGACTATATAAAATGAACTAGGAGAGTTATCTTGTCCTGGCACTTTGGGCTACGCTTAAGATCTACAGCTGAGAGGATCGATCGCTCTAGTTAGTCGCCAGCAAGTCCTCGTCGTCGGCAGCTCGGCGCACCCATCTCTTGGTCAGCGTCAGCACGACGCCGGTGATGATGAAGACGCTGGCGAAGGCTATCAGGGAATAGCCGAAGATAATGCCATAACTAGACAGATTGATGGCCAACTGAAAGAATAGGAAACTTGCTGTTAAAATAAACTCAATCCCAATAGGGAGATCAGTCTCACCTTGGCCTTGGAGGCCAGTTCGGAGGAGAGCTCCGCGTACTGATCGAACCAGAACATGGGCATCAGCACCTTTGGCACGCCGCGGTAAATGCTAAATTAAAAAAGTTTAATGATTAAGTTTAAACATAAATTAAGAGCTGCTTGTGCTACTCACTCAAAGTCATCATCCGGCTCGATCATCATGTTGATCTGGATGCGACCGTGCACCTGAACGGGCACTCCCGTCGTCGGCTCCACGGCCAGGAAGAACTCGTGCTTCTCCCGCTCCGGCTTCATGCCGCTCACCGCATCGATGTACGACTGATCGGCGAGATAGAAGTGCGGGAAGGAGGAGTAGATGGGCGCCTTGTCGCGGCAGGCCTTGCACTCCACCACCCCGGTTTTGGGGCACTCATCGCCGAATCGCTCGGGATCGCAGAAGCACTTCTGGTTGGGATAGTTCTCCCCCGAATCCAGAGTCTCCTCGGTGCCCACCCATTTGGTGGCGGTCAGGCCGTGATTCTCGAACGTGCCCCGCGGCCGCAGGTTCATGAAGCGGCAGGCATCGGTGGCGAATATCGTGATTTCATCCTTGACATTCATCTTGGGCGGAAACAGATCCCCCGTCGTACCGTTGACGATGCCGCAGGGCATCTTATAGAAGCCCGTCTCCGGCTTGCTGTTCCAGTGGGTGAGTCGGCCCAGGTTGGAGATGTCATCGGTGCCCGTGTGAATGGTGAAGAGACCATCGTAGGTCAGGGATTCATTGCGATCGGCCAGCCAGCCGAAGCGCTTGTATGGAATGTCAATCATGGTGGTGTTGAAGAGGTTCAGGAAATCCGTTAGGTTATCCTGGTAGCCATCGAAAATCCACTCTCCCACCGGCTTTGTGGTGTACAGCTCGCCGCCCTCGGTGTTCATCATAAAGTTGATAATCTTCTTGACAATCTTGCGCTGATTACGCATCTCATCCGCCACGGTGGCGGTGATGGCATGGGCAGCCGTCACCAGATCGTCCAGGGTGCCATTGGATCTCTCCGGATCGAAGAACCAGGTGCGACGCTCGTAATAGGCCACCGTGGCATTCTCGAAGAATGTGTAGTTCTCCTTCTTGTGCTTCTCCAGGAAGGTGTACGGACCCATTTCCACAAAGTTGGGCTTGACATTGGGATTCCTTATCTCCTCCGGATTCGTCCAGTTAAACATGTAGAAGCTCAGGTAAATGGGAATGGGCGCCTCCAGCCAGCTGTCGTAGGCATCGGTGCCGGGCTTCAGGGAGAGGCCCTGAAAGATAGGGGAATTGGGAATTATTAGAGATTTCTTCTAGAGAATAGTTATATTGGAATTCCTTTAATATTTGATTAGTTTTTAATCTTTGGATTAATTATAGAAGCCGCCATAAATTACCGACCTCGTTTAATCCAAAAGATTAACCCAAAATCAATAGATAAGGTGAACAATTTAAAAATATCATTTAATCTTGTCAAGAAACCAAAGAAGCATCGTATTTGGGAAGATAAGTTGAGTGTTGAAAAGAGTTATGGGTCAAAGAATATACTATTAAGCTATTTCACAATATTTTTAGGGAATACTAGGATTTCATTGATATTTGACAATAATACATACAAACACCTTTTGATTTCTATTATAAAAATCATATAGAAAGAATTTTTATTGGCAACTTTCCGTTACATCATGTAAAATTCACATTTTTAATTTATATGGCCACACTATAAATTGAACTTGTCAAAACTTGTCCAAATTTTGCACCATAAAAATTATAGTTATAGATAGTCCCCGTTGGACTCTAATGACTATTAAGTAGTATAATCTTTTTACGATTTAGTTTATTGCCAAGCTAAAAGGCTGTTATACAAGGAACTTGTTGAAAAACAAAGCTATATAGCAAAAAAAAAATAGCCAATAATATTTCCTGTTCTTATGGACAAGGATTTCACCAATTAAAGTATATACAAATATTATGTAGTGACTGCTCTAGGGACATCCTCACTTGAAAAGTCACCATTATAATCACCACTCTTTCGCGACATTTGCTCTTGGAATATTGAATTTGTCACAGCTTAATCTTAGTTCTTCAATTTCCCTAGTACTAAAATATACTTACATCCTCCACCAGACTATCGGCCAAATTGGGCCAGAAGATCACGGTGAGCACGCCCAGCACCAGGAAGAACGAGCCCAGGCCAAAGACCCAGGCCTTGCGTTGAGTTTCCCCGCAGCAGCTGCAGCACATGACTGAGGAAAGTGGGTGGTGGCGGAAGATTCACGGAAGATTCGGGAAGCGTCGAATGGATCCAACAGCACACCTCTCTCTACACGCCGCGTTGCATCTGGAAGCGGAGCAGAGTTCATTGGGTTATTTTCGCGCTTGCATAATCTGTGCCCATAAACCGCCGTATCGCGGCTTATCGGGGAATTTTTATTCAGCATTCTCCTGGCACCCCGCAGAGCGGCTAATAATAATAATAATAATAATCCACCAGGGCCAGCCTATCGCTGTTTTGTCCCTGCTTAAGTATTTCGATAAGCATCGGCGATTAAGTCCGTTTTTGTGATATTTTTTGAATGATTTCTACGTCCGTTGCAGTTGCCCTGACAGCTGGCGAAGATTACGCAGGGACAGTCCACTTGGACTCGGCCACATTCAAGTACAGACATCCGCAGATCTCCAGAGTTAAGAAGCACTTGCCACCGTTTAGAAACTTACGAGTATTTCCAACTGAAGGGGAGAGGAGGAACTGTTTGGGAGTTATCACAACCGCACGCGTCCCCTGCCAGGGCGAAACTGTTTGCCAGCGGGTTTTTCTTTGGGTCTTTAAATGGCAGCACTTGGGATTTTACTACTTGGTAATCTCTGGATTTTGCTAATCTGGAATGTATTGTTTGCCTGATAAAGAGTTCAAAGAAATGGTAGCTTCTAAAGGGCAAATGGGCAGCTTAAATGGAGCTTTAGTGGGTTCCGGAGACTTATATATCCGTGAATGTTATCAGGGACTTGGTATTATAATGAGGAAATGTAATTATTATAATTGGTAATATAAGAATCAATAAACATATAATATGATATGATATGATTTCTACTATAAAAATTAAAAAGAAATGATTTTTGTTGATAACTTTCCGTTACATCATGTAAAATGAACATTTTGAATTTATATGGCCACACTATAAATCTAACTTGTCAAACCCTGTCAGTGTTGCCAACTATTGCTGAGAAAAAAAAGCTGTTTTCGGCGGGACAAGAGTGGAAAAAAAGCTGTTTTTTTTTTTCAAAAATAGCTGAAAAAAGCGCAAAGATTTTCATACATATTTTGCTACTACACAAAAGAAAAATATCTGTATTTTTCGAAAAAAAAAAAGCTGAAAAAATGCATAACGATTTTCATAAATATTTTGCTATTTAGCAAAAGAAATATATCTGTATTTTTCGACAAAAAGCTAAAAAAGCGCATTACTTTTTTCCCTTAGCTTTCTGTTAAAATGAGTACAAACAAATGTGTTTTTTTAGTATTAACGAGTATTTATATTAAGTTGTACTTAATAATTAATTAATTATAATATATTTAATATATCATCTTCAACATCAACCGTATCATCCTTTATATCTTTGTCATAGGCCTCTATTGTGCCTATAAGCTTCATAAAATCTAAGGGGACTTTGTAGTCTACGCAACATTTTTTTTGCCTTCGCAACCCATATCTGTAATCAGACGAATTATATAAGTTTTATCATTTTATAATTAAGTTTATATCAAATTGTCGCCTACCTTATGCAGTTAGTGTGCACTTACAATAACTGCAGAAGACTCTGAAGGCATCAGTATCGTCTTTGCGAAGCCATGTCTTAAAATCAGGATGCTGAAGCCAAGCATCTCGACATTATTGTTTAAAAACTTTCGGCATTTTGTCACAAATATGTTAAAAAGTGCACTTGCTCATAAAGATGACACTCTCGAAGACGATTAGGATCGATAAAAGACAATCTGCTGTGACAGACTATCAATTTAAAAAAAGCTGAAAAAAAGCTGATTTCAAATTAAAAACAGCTAGAATTCCCGCTTCCCGCTGTTTCTAAAATATGCCCGCTAGTCAAGTATAAATAAAGCTGAAAATGACGGGAAAAAAGCTGATTTGGCAACACTGAACCCTGTCCAAATTGCAAATACAAGTAGGCCATGCGATTTAAACGTCACTTCGGGGACTATAAATAGGCCGACCAAACTGACTTTCAGCGCAGTTGGTCTTAACCTGCCCTTGGGTGAACAACACCAAGTGACTTGTGTTTATTCTGTTTTATTTATTCTTTATTTTATACTTATTTATTTGTTCATTTTTATTTTCAATCTTTTTGATTTTCACATGGATATTCTGATATTCACTCATGCGTCGTGGTTCATTTGCGATCTCTAGCTGCAGGTAACTGAGAACTATGTATGACTGAATAGTGTTATCCTGCATGCTCTGATTGAGTTTACTTTTATCTTTTTTTAATTTGTGTTTTACATTTTTAAAATAATCTTTATTTTGCTCATCTCCAATGTTCTCGGATTGGCATGGGTTCTCTATCAGACATAGTTCCTTCGGTTCATCTTCACGTTTTAATGTGATCTTCAATGACTTTGGAATGAATCTAGGCCGCTTGGATCCGGGCGGAGTTATCGTTTTAATGAGCTTATTTTTATTTTTATTTGCTTTAAAAAAAAAAATTGTAATCTATTTTGCCCGAACTTTAGCTGATACTTGAGTTCGAGTTGGAACTGGAGCTGAGCTGAGCTGGCTGTCCTTTGGACATAGTTCCTTCGGATCATCTTCATGTTTTTATTTATTTGTATTATACAAAATCTTTATTTTGCATGAACTCTAGGTGGTACTTCCGCTCGAGCTGGAACTTGAGCTCGAGCTGCAGCTCTAGCTGAGAGCTGAGCTGAACCGGTTGGATTCTCCTTAACAATAAGGGCAAAGGAGCCACCTGCATGCTCCGAGTTTAATTTTATCTTTTTTATTTATTTGGATTTTTTTCATCGGTTGGCTTTCTTTGCATATGGCGGTACTTTGGTTTTAATGAGCGTATTTTTATTTTTATTTGCTTTAAAAAAAATATATTTTAATCTTTATTTTGCCCGAACTTTAGCTGATACTTGAGTTCGAGTTGGAACTGGAGCTGAGAGCTGAGCTGGCTGTCCTTTGGACATAGTTCCTTCGGATCATCTTCATGTTTTTATTTATTTGTATTATACAAAATCTTTATTTTGCATGAACTCTAGCTGGTACTTAAGGTGGTACTTCCGCTCGAGCTGGAACTTGAGCTCGAGCTGCAGCTCTAGCTGAGAGCTGGAACTCTAGCTGAGAGCTGAGCTGCTTGGATTCTCCTTAACAATAAGGGGAAAGGAGCTACCTGCGGGCACTGATTAAGTTTAATTTTATTTTTTTTATTTTGGATTTTTTTTCATCGGTTGGCTTTCTTCGCGTAGGGCGGAATTTTGGTTTTAATAAGCTTATTTTTATTTTGTGATTTGTATTTCTATGTATTATGAAAATATATATTTTTAATCTTTATTTTGCTCGAACTCCAACTGGATCTCGAGCTCGATCTGAGCTGAGAACTGAGCTGGTTGGATTCTCTTTAACAATAAGGGCAAAGGAGCTACCTGTGGTCACTGATTAAGATTAATTTTATATTTTATATTTATTTTGCTCATCTGATCTCCAATGCATGGGTTTTATCCTGGCAGTTTTATGTAAGTTTCGAAGGCCGCTTTAATAAGGTTTTTTTTTTATTTGTATTTATTATACAAAAATATTTGTAATCTTTATTTTGCGCGAACTCTAGCTAGAACTCAAACTGAGGAGCAGAGAACTGAGCTGGTTGGATTCTCTTTAACAATTAGGGCAAAGGAGCTACCTGCGGTCCCTGATTAAAAATCAATGCAAATAAATAAAAGAAGCGCAGGCCATATTTAAGACGTCATTCTCTCATAATAATTGACTTTAATGAGTCCTGTATATAATTTGCAATCTGTAAGATGTTTAGGCCCTGTTGTAAATACAAAATGATTTCAGGTTTCATTTTATATCAGTTAACGAATTTTAACTGATAAAATAAACGCTGAAACCATTTTGTATTTACAACAGCGTCTGAACATCTTACAAAACGAATTTTGTCTGATAAAAACAACCCTGAAATCATTTTGCATTTAAAATAAAAAGTAAAATACTTTTTGTTAAATGCTCGACCGGAACAATATTAATTAGAAACCCAAGAAAGTATTACAAAGAAGTGGAAGTACTTGAAGGCTTCCTTTTTAGTCCAATAAGCTGTTAGTGGCTGCTTTTATATTGCTCAATGAACCGTCAATAATTGACACAGATCGGCAGCTTGAAATGCAAGATAACTAAGCAATTTCCTAATCTCACTATTAAACGCAATTCTTGGCCATTTCGTGCGTTGTGTTTATGCTTGGCCAAGATGCTTGGTACATGCAAACGCTCACAAGGGGTTCCTATTTATGGCACCGATAAGATAAGCCGGGCCGCCAGCAGATATTGACGGCAGCGATTAGCCGGCTGACATGTGTTTAGCCCCGATCCGGGCTAATGGGCTACTAATATGTAGATTACATCGTCTATTCTAGAGGTTTGCGAATGTAATAGGAACGGGGCCTCTTGATATCAGTCGAAGTCTAGTGCATATCGTATTGCAACTTTCATTTAATGCATGGTCCTTTGTTTCCATTTCGTCGTCGTCTGAGTCAGCCTTGTTTTTGTGTCCGATTATTGGGCTGGGCTATGCACTCGTCTTTGTTCTTGCGGCTGATAACGAGCAAAAAAGGGGTCTGCAGCTACAGGGGAACTTGCTTACATAGATCTTGAGATAGATGGGTTTTAGGAGCTTAAAATACGAGAAAATTTCACATAATAAAGTGTTACAAAAATATATAAAATAACAAAAACCAAATCAAAACTTTTATAAATAATGATTCAAGTATTAAATGTCACATAAATACGTTTCTTACAATTTTAGAAATATTTGTATTTAAAAATATAGTACAAGCTAGGAAGTCTTCACTGTAAAACTCTGATAACTCGACTTCCTTATGAAATATTTGCCTTATTTCAATCCTAAACTCTGATCTCAGGCTAAGTGAGAGCTCATAACGAGGGTGACATCACCGGGCGGGGATTAGACTAATTATCACGTATTATTACAGGCGGCTACTTTAGTGCGAATTACTCACCTTTTTAAGGCCAAGCCACACAAGCGCAATTTATCCAGCTGTTTTTCTTGTTTTGGCTGCTGTGGCCTTGACTTTAAGTATGCGCTTTTAATGCTTAAATTATGTATTTTAAGGCAAGCTCCGTGATGCTTAAACTATTTGGCGTAAATATCTGCTGAAATAAAGAAAAAATACCGTTAAAAAGGGCTTAATTGCAAGGGATTATTGAAATGAAATTACCTTTACCTGAGTAAGCTTAGGCGTAGGCGTAGTAGGCCACTAAGCTGCTAACCGCTAACTATCTAGAAAGGCAGTTGCGTGTTAATAGGATGTCCAGCGCAGCGGCTAGGAAATTCCAGCGACAGGCGGTTAACTGGCTGTGGTTGTACTTTGCTGGCCTAATTGGATTAAACAATTGTTTTCGTTTTTGCTATTTTTGTTTTTTTGTTGGCTGAGTGTGCCCGCCGTTTTAAAGTCTGATTACACCATACGCCCGGAACGGTCATACTTAAGTGGCGGAATAAATATTTTTGTGTTTTCCCATTTTATGAGACATTTTCCTTTGGTGTCAAGTTACCCTTACGTGTTTTCTGCGAAAACAGCTGAGAAATTAGACAAAGCATTCAACCGGAATTGCCGGGAAAATGTGGTGGCCAGAGCCCGTTAAGCTCATCAGCTGGTAATTTAATCCGAAGCGGGCACACTATTCTGCGGTATCAAAAACCAAAACAAACAATTTTTTGTAGTTTCCTCTTGCTTACATTAAACAAATCAGAACCGCACTGCCGGATATAATCCAACAACATGGATGTGTAAGCGAGAACACTTAATACGCGTTTGATGTTTATGATATTTCCATTTCAGGAAAATCTGTCGAGTTTGTCTGGAAACGTCGGAACGCATGGTCAATATTTTTGATGGCATCCCAAGTAAAAGAATTTCTCTTGCGGATATGATTTCCCAGTGTACCGGCCTCCGCGTGTTTAGAGGGGATTCGTTTTCCAAAACCGTTTGCCCGACGTGCAAGCAGGATGCGATCAATGCGTATGAGATAAGACAACTATACGAAACGAGCCACCGGGTCTTCTGCCAGATGAAAAGGGATTTCCAGGGAAGCCAGGACCTGCTGGTGGAAGAAGTCTGCGAAATATCTGACTCCGAGGGTACGGTGAAAAGGGAAATAAAAAGAGATCAATTCCATGGCCAAGTGAAGAACGAGCCAATTGAAGAAGACATATTTGAGGAAGATCATCTCCGTAGTTCGGACTGTGACGTCGATCAGTTCGACTTCAAAGTAAAAATTGAGGAAACAGATGATCAGCTTGATGAGGATGCTATTTACCACGAGGATAAGACGAAACTCCCCCTTAAAGATATTAAACGTCCGCACAAGTGTCCACATTGCCAGAAGTCTTTTCGGGATACTAGCGGCCTCAAGCTACACATTCGAACCCATAAAAAAGAGCGGCCCTACAAGTGTTCTTACTGCGAGAAGTCTTTTTCACAAAAGGGAAATCTTAAGCTACACATCCGAACCCATACAGGAGAACGGCCTCACCAGTGTCCTCACTGCGAAATGTCTTTTGCTCTAACTAGCACTCTTCAGAAACACATCCGAACCCACACAGGAGAGCGGCCTTATAAGTGTACCCACTGCGAGAAGACCTTTTCACATATCGCTCCTCGTCAGACACACATCCGAACCCACACAGGAGAACGGCCTTATAAGTGTAGTCACTGCCAAAAGACTTTTTCACAAAACCGACATCTTAAGGACCACATCCGAACCCACACGGGAGAACGCCCTTACAGCTGTACCCAATGCCAAATGTCTTTTGCACTAAAAAGCACTCTTCAGAAACACATCCGAACTCACACAGGAGAACGGCCTTACAATTGTTCTCAGAAGTCCTGCAAGAAGTCTTTTACACGAATTGACAGTCTTCTGGAGCACGTCCGAACCCATACTGGAGAACGGCCTTACAAGTGTTCCCACTGCGAGAAGGGGTTTCAATTAAAACGCTATCTTAAGCTACACATTCGAACCCACACAAAATGATTCGGGTGCGTAAACTCATATTTGAAAGAATTAAAGTTAATTATTAAACACATTACCTTGACAGTTTATAAGTACTTAAAATATTTACAACAATAAATATGTAAAATTGTAGATGGTTGCATCAAAGTACTCAAAATTTACAAATTAATTAAGCATAGCTGATGTTAATCATTTTTGCACTCATAAATTGTCAAGTTTATGTTATTGTTGCATTATAATTCTAGTTTGTTTCCTCTTAATCACTAAACCAAACAAAAAAAAAAACTAAAAAGAGTGCATTTTTATTTTCAGATATGTATCAAATAAAAAAATTATGTTCATCGGAATTATTTGCAATAAAAAAGGGTTAAATAAGTTTTCGCTCGGTGTATTCCATATGGTATGTTTATTCGTGTGAGAAGCGGGCACACTATTCTGTGGTCGGCAAAAACCAAAATAAACAATTGTTGAATATAGGCAAGCTAACGCTTAAAAGTAACTCCATTCCAAAATAGAGAACCCGATGTAGAAAATGTAAGGGATAATACTTGATATTATAAAAAAAAAAGGTAGTTTTGATAATGCAATTTCAGGGAAATCTGTCGAGTTTGTCTGGAATCGTCGGAACGCATGGTCAACATTTTTGAATGCATCCCAGATAAAGGAATTTCTGTTGCGGATATGATTTCCCAGTGTACCGGCATTCGCGTGTTTAGAGGGGATTCGTTTTCCAAAACCGTATGCCCGACATGCAAGCAGGATGCGACCAATGCATATGAGATAAAACAACTGTACGAAAAGAGCCACCGGGTCTTCTGCCAGTTGAAAAGGGATTTCCAGGGAAGCCAGGACCTGGTGGAGGAAGTAATCTGCGAAATATCCGACTCCGAGGGCACGGGAACTGAAAAGGCTCATTTCGAAGTGAAAAAGGAAGGAATCGGAAAAGATTCGGTAAAAATAAAAGTATCAGAAATAAATGAGTTCCATTGTCAAGTGAAGAACGAACCAATTGAAGAAGACATATTCGAAGAAGATCACCTGTATATTTCAGACTGTGACGTCGACTTGAATGTCAAAAGTGAGGAATTCAAAGATTATGAGGATACTATGGATCATAGCGAAAAGGTGAAACACCACTGTTCCCACTGTCAGAAGTCTTTTCCACAAATCGAAGCCCTGCAGATACACATACGAACCCACACAGGAGACCGCCCTTACAAGTGTTCTTACTGCGAAAAGTTTTTTTCACGAAATCAATATATTCAGAACCATATCCGAACACACACAGGAGAACGGCCATACAAGTGTTCTCACTGCCAAAAGTCTTTTTCACTAACTAGCACGCTTACGAAACACATCAGAACTCACACAGGAGAACGCCCTTACAAGTGTTCTCACTGCAAAAAGTCTTTTCCCCTAGGAAGCACTCTTCAGAAACACATCCGAATTCACACAGGAGAGCGGCCTTATATAATGCAATTTCAGGGAAATCTGTCGAGTTTGTCTGGAATCGTCGGAACGCATGGTCAACATTTTTGAATGCATCCCAGATAAAGGAATTTCTGTTGCGGATATGATTTCCCAGTGTACCGGCATTCGCGTGTTTAGAGGGGATTCGTTTTCCAAAACCGTATGCCCGACATGCAAGCAGGATGCCACCAATGCATATGAGATAAAACAACTGTACGAAAAGAGCCACCGGGTCTTCTGCCAGTTGAAAAGGGATTTCCAGGGAAGCCAGGACCTGGTGGAGGAAGTAATCTGCGAAATATCCGACTCCGAGGGCACGGGAACTGAAAAGGCTCATTTCGAAGTGAAAAAGGAAGGAATCGGAAAAGATTCGGTAAAAATAAAATTATCAGAAATAAATGAGTTCCATTGTCAAGTGAAGAACGAACCAATTGAAGAAGACATATTCGAAGAAGATCACCTGTATATTTCAGACTGTGACGTCGACTTGAATGTCAAAAGTGAGGAATTCAAAGATTATGAGGATACTATGGATCATAGCGAAAAGGTGAAACACCACTGTTCCCACTGTCAGAAGTCTTTTCCACAAATCGAAGCCCTGCAGATACACATACGAACCCACACAGGAGACCGCCCTTACAAGTGTTCTTACTGCGAAAAGTTTTTTTCACGAAATCAATATCTTCAGAACCATATTCGAACACACACAGGAGAACGGCCATACAAGTGTTCTCACTGCCAAAAGTCTTTTTCACTAACTAGCACGCTTACGAAACACATCAGAACTCACACAGGAGAACGCCCTTACAAGTGTTCTCACTGCAAAAAGTCTTTTCCCCTAGGAAGCACTCTTCAGAAACACATCCGAATTCACACAGGAGAGCGGCCTTATAAGTGCACCCACTGCGAGAAGACGTTTTCACATATCTCTAATCGTCAGACACACCTCCGAACCCACACAGGAGAACGGCCTTATAAGTGTATTCACTGCAAAAAGACTTTTTCACAAAACCAAGTTCTTAAGGACCACATCCGAACCCACACAGGAGAACGCCCTTACAAGTGTTCTCAGTGCCAGACGACTTTTTCACACAACCAAAGTCTTCAGAAACACATCAAAGCCCACACAGGAGAACGTCTTTACAAGTGTTCCCATTGCCAAAAGACTTATTTAAAAAAATGGAATCTTCAGCGACATCTCAAGATACACACAAAATAACGAACTTAGTGCCGTATATTTGTCAAATTCTTCTCAAAATAACATAGTCATATTCATTATATGATCCTGCATTTCGAAAAATGTAAGTCGGTGCTTTTTACAAATGTACAAAAACAATTCGCCAACTGTCAAAGCGCTGGCGCTGCCATACTGCTCGTAGAAAAACCGCCCCTTTTTGCACATGAAAATACACGTCATAATTTTTCAACGCTGAGGTGGAATGCGGTTTTTGCAACTTTAATTTTTTTAAGCCACATCTAGCTATTTTGTTTTCTAGCTATTCTAGCCCACGAACTTCTGGCAATACTGGCTGGCCACCGGGCTGGCAACCCTGGCAAGCCGGCAGCCAATCAGGGCGTCCCACGAGCACAGCGACAACTACAACATTTTTGCCAGCATTTAAGTTTCATTTATTTCGGGAAAACAGCATGAATTACTGCCATTGAGCGAGACACATCAATAGCAAACAGGAAAATGCAGGTGATTAAGTACGTGGTGCTAGTTCAGCTGGCCCTGCTGCTCGTGGACGAGGCGCTGGCCGGTCGGGACTTCTACAAAATTCTGAACGTGAAGCGCAACGCCAACACGAACGAAATCAAGAAGGCGTACCGCCGCCTGGCCAAGGAGCTGCATCCGGACAAGAACAAGGATGACCCGGAGGCCTCGACCAAGTTCCAGGACCTGGGCGCCGCCTACGAGGTGCTGTCCAACGCCGACAAGCGCAAGACCTACGATCGCTGCGGCGAGGAGTGCCTGAAGAAGGAGGGCATGATGGATCATGGCGGTGATCCATTCTCCAGCTTCTTCGGTGACTTTGGCTTCCACTTCGGCAACGGCGATACGCACCAGCAGGACACACCGCGCGGCGCGGACATTGTCATGAACATGTACGTGTCGCTGGAGGAGCTCTACTCCGGCAACTTCGTGGAGATCGTGCGCAACAAGCCCGTGATGAAGCCCGCCTCGGGCACCCGCAAGTGCAACTGTCGCCAGGAGATGGTCACCCGCAACTTGGGTCCGGGCCGCTTCCAGATGATCCAGCAAACCGTGTGCGACGAGTGTCCCAACGTGAAGCTCGTCAACGAAGAGCGCACCCTCGAAATCGAGGTGGAGCAGGGCATGGTCGATGGCCAGGAAACACGGTTCGTGGCCGAGGGTGAACCGCACATCGATGGCGAGCCGGGCGACCTCATTGTGCGCGTCCAACAGATGCCCCATCCGCGCTTCCTTCGCAAGGAGGATGATCTCTACACCAATGTCACCATCAGCCTGCAAGACGCCCTCGTCGGCTTCTCCATGGAGATTAAGCATCTGGACGGCCATTTGGTGCCCATTACGAGAGAGAAGATTACGTGGCCGGGCGCTAGGATCCGCAAGAAGGGCGAGGGCATGCCCAACTTTGAGAACAACAACCTCACGGGTAATCTGTACATCACTTTCGACGTGGAGTTCCCGAAGAAGGAGCTAACGGAGGAGGACAAGGAAGGTGAGTGTTCCTTTAAGGATTTACTGAGCAGAATTGCCTGATTTCTTTGAAACCTTTATGACCTATCATCTCCTAAAGTATAAAATATTAATTATGGTTTTCACCCATTTTAGCGCTCAAGAAAATACTCGACCAATCGTCCATCAATCGCATCTACAATGGACTGTGAAGCTCCCATGCTCGCCGGCTGTACTCTAGTATTTAAAAATGCCTAGCTGGGGCGGTTTCGGTGTCGGATTCGATCTGGAAACGCCCCCCAATTCAAGCGACGACTTTGTTCAAAAAAGTTGTGCGTTAAAAACCAATTTAATTTTAGTTTAGAATTTTGTAAAATAGATAAAAAGGAAAGAAAAAAGAACTACTGGCGGTTCCTGGCCCCCACAAAAGGAATTGCAAGACGAACAAGCAACCACCACAAAATAAAAGAGTTTTCAATGACAAACAACTTGGGTCTATTTTATTTGTTCTGGTTTTTATTAAAATAAGAAATGAATAAATAATTAAAAGGGTTTCATATCCTTTCCATTAATCGGCTTATCGATAAATTAGTCCGGAAGCAGCCCTGCAAACAGCTGGCTTTAGCTGGCGCAGGACAACGGTAAAAAGAGAGGGTGAGGGAGAGGAGAGAGGAGAGAGCAAAGGAAGTGGCGAAAGTTCGCTTTCAGAGAGCGTAGAAATTTTCATCAGTGCGGACGTAGGACAAGCTCAGTCAGTCAGGCTTCTATTTTTTTACAGCAAGCAAAACCGAAACCCATAAAAACCAATCACTGGAGCAACTCTAAACTATTTTCACTGGACTGCCTTACAACCCTAAAAAGCACCGTTAGCTGAACATAACCTAGAAATCAAAGGGAAAACATTCCAAGGAATTCCTTTCACCTGAGGCCCACAACAACAACAACATCGACAACAAATACATAGTATGAATGTCGCCTAAATATCATCATTTCGAGGTGAGTCGAGGGAGCTACCATAGCTCCTCGGAGGGGTTCCCTTGGAACTCCCATTTCCCCGGGTCCTGGCTTTCCCGTGTTCCGCGAAGACGCAACCGCCACTCTCTTTCCTTTTTTTTTACTATCGATTTTCTGCGGGGTTGTCCCTTCAACTTTAAGTGACCCAAAAAAATACAAGGGAGCAAGGGAGCAAGGCAGGGCAGGGTGGTTTTAGGTCAGCCGGCAAAGTTGCGTGTTTCGTGGCGGAGGCAAGGGCACATCCATCCGCATTTTATGCCAAATTAAAATCCGACATAAAAACACACATTCCATTTCCAGATTGCACTGGTCTACTTTCTGCTGCTGATACCATGGCCGCCGACGAATGTGCTCAGGATCCTCTGTTCGCGAGATAACAGCCGGCTGGTGCGCAAGATAGTGCGCTCCAAGTGGACACCTATTTTGGACAAGCATCAGGTGAGTTCGAGTCCTTAAAATGTAGTGGAAAAAGTATATTTAATTATTGCCTTTGCGGTTTGCCAGGTGAAGCTACCCCTCGAGTGCCCGCTGCATCCTTTCCGGGATGTGTTTGCCCCCCGACAGGATGCCAAGCAGAGGGATCGACCCACTCAGTGGACGTGTAGGAAATGTGGCAAGAGCTTCTACCAGGAGAAGCACTTGGATCTACACTTTGAAACGCGCCACAAGGGCATCATCAATGAGGTAGGATTTATCCAGAAAAGCCTTGCCTCTGGTGAATATTTAAAATATTTTAATAATTGTATAGTGTTTGGCATAGTTTTTTTACTTATTGAATACGATGACCTACAGCTTTCTTTTAACAGTTTTAATATTTTTACTAATTTTCCCATTTAAATTTAATTAAATTAAAATATAACTTCCATTTGTGGACAGGCTGAGGATGCCGTTTGCCTGGCCGACTTCTGCGACATCATGCGCTGCGAGGTGTTCGAGACGGAGGACGCGTCGAGCCTGAAGTTCGGGGACCAGCACATTGTCACGGACATCGAGGTCTGGGGCGACTCCCTGGGCCAGAACTCCGCGTTGGCCAAAGCAAATGCCGCCTACTTGAGCTTAATACCAAGGTGAGTCCTTGTCCTGTCCTGAAATTATTTATTTAACTCTTCTACCTTTTGCAGAACTTCCACATTGGGTGCCTCGCGTGCCGCCAAAGTACAAAACCGTCAATTACTCCAAGACAAGCCAAGCAGCCAGGCCAGCAGCAAGCAGGATCAGTCGCCGGCAGGTGAGCGAACACATCCCCATTCCCATCACCAGAACTCCCACCACCTCCCTCGAGAGCGTCCATCCACCACAGCCAATCCCCTTCGCCTAGATGCATCATCGCCGGAGGACGGATCGGCGGCCAGGCCCAAGTCGGCGGGCGAGAAGCTCCTTCACAAGCTCAAGGAGCTGGGCAAGGCGCACCTAAAGGCCGCCGCTGCCGAGCCAGAGGCGGTCAGCAGCAGGCAGAACGAGACGGACGACGACGAGGAGGAGGAGGAGGGCAGCGGACAAGCCGAGGGCAGTGCCCAGTCCGCTGATTCGGCTAAAATGGAGGAGGGATCGGGTGCCAATGGGAATGGCAACAAGGCCAGGGCCAACTGCAAGCCGGAGGAGCTGAGCAAGCTAAAGACCCGCTGCGAGCTGCTGCTGAGGAGCTGCATCGGTGGCTTGCTCCTGTCGATGTCGGATCAGGCCTTCAAGGAGATGGAAGGTATTTCCTTTAATTTCATTTAATTAAAATCTTAATAATTCTAACACCTTCTCCACAGAGGAGATGAACAAGGCCGTGTGCTGGTATCTTACCTGCGACCGCTACTGGGAGGATGGACCCCTGGAGCCCCGCGCCTTCCCCTGGGGCCTGATCGTGATCCTGATCTTCGTGCTGTCCACGGGCATCTGCTTCTGCTACTACATTATCTGGATCCTGTTCGAGTAAGTGTGAGCCTTGTGTGCCGGGCCCAGTGGCCCCGTGGTCCTCCCATTGAGATTGAGCAAACATAAGTCATCTGTTTCAGCTCCGAAGAGACGACAATCAACGCCAACCACTACTACGGCCAGGGAGCTATCGGCGGCGGCGGGAGCATCTACATGCCCGGAGCAGCAGTGGGTCGTCACTACCATGTGGACTATGCCACGCGGCACGACCTCGACCTGGACGCCGGCGGGATAGCTGGTCAGCAGCAGCAGCAGCAGCAGCAGCAGCAGCAACTGCTACAGGAGCAGCAGTACTACTACCAGCAGCAGCAGCAGCAGCAACAGCAGCAGCAGCAGGCGGCGGCTTCCGCCAGGGATTTGTATCCGGATCCGGTGCAGTACCATCGGCACAGTCCGCGGCACTACATCGGCGATCAGCGTCCGGTGGGTCCAGTGGGCACACCCACCCAAGGGGGCGTGCGCACCAGCTCCTCCAACGCCAACACGCCGTTGCATCACCGCCAGCACCCGGGTCATCCACCCCACCTGCAGCATCGTCACTCGACGAGCCTGGCCTACCCACAGGACATTTTAGACCGACGCGACTATACAAGTAGCTCCTCGCGCCCCATCGCCACCAGCGTGGTGGCTGGTTCAGGATCGGTGTCAGCATCAGCAGCAGCGGCAGCCGGGTCGGGAGCTCCTGGCGGCGATGCCCAGCAGCGGCACTACAACACGCACCCGCGGCCGCTGGAGACGAGGCATCGCCACGTGGGCTCCTCGCAGCAATCCCTACGTGCCTCCGCCTCCACGCACGAGATTGTGCAGCAGGAGGCGGGCCTGGGTCAGAACGAGCACTACATCTATGTGACCTATCCGCCGGACCTCAAGAAGCGCTACTTCGAGTAGTAGTCGCCGACAGCCGAGCAGGTTGGATGCTTCAGTGGATCGTACTATGGAGACTGTGTTGTGGAAGAGCCTTCGGAAGAGAGAGATCGAGAGTTGCAGAGAGACCAAAGAGCCCTCGGAAGGAGAGCCAAGAAACGAAACCAAAGCCAGAGATCAGGGTGTTTGATCTGGAGGAGTTATAGAGAACGATGGAGCGGTGGAGACGGAGGACTGGCCGCCAACCTAAACCCAAAAAAGTTGGTTTTTTACTTTTAGCCTGCAAATTCTAGATTTGTGAACTGTGCTGTTCTTTTTTAATTCTACAAAATAAATTGCAATATTTCTGTACAATAGAAAATGTGGAGAGTTGTTGGCATTCGCGGTAATGGGAATTGTTAATAGTAATTCAAGGAATATTATATTTTAAGGAAACTCTTTGTTTTATTTTAAAGTTTTTAGGCTTTAATTATATTTCTAATATCTTTATTACTTTAAATGTTTTATCAAAATCTCTGCATTTGAAATCCATTAAAAAGTTGCTTAAAAGTATGCATTAAAATATTTTCTGTCACAGATAAAGGATATTTTTGCATTTGTAGCATAATTTTGGGCATATTTTCAATTGATTTCCAAAGCAACGTTTTTTTGGCACCCCTGATAATAAAGATATTAAAGCAATATATTTTAAATAGATTTTTCTATTATATGTAAATAATGTATTCCACATATTATGGTTGTAATCTTTGATCCTCTTCATCCCTTTAAACTTTGATTATTTTCATAATATTTTAGTCAGTATCAGGGGTGCATATAGACATATATTTTGTTTTGAAATCCTATAAAAGGGTGCCTAAAAATATGCAATATATTATTTTCTCTCACAAATAAAGGTGATTTTTATTTGTACAGCATACTTTTGGGCATATTTTCAAGGCAGAGATTTATGTGGCATTTCCTGATACTAAATTTAAATTTAATTTAAATGTAACATTTTAAATAGAGATTTCTTTTTTGAAAATGTAATCCTTGATTAGCTTTATGATAATAACAACCAGATTTGTATATAAATTATATTACTTACTTTGATTTCTGTTATAAAACCATTTAAAAATCAATAAAAAACCCAAAAGTTACAGATTAACATTTACATAAAACATTTATTTCTCATTATTCTTTTGTTTACTATTTCGTATATCATTTCTTTTGTTTGGTTTTTGCTCAAAGACACTCACATTGATATAGTCACAAATCTTAACGCTAGGGTACAGTGAAAACCTTCCGATATACAAGAGTAGAGCTAGAAAATACATACAGATATTCATGGAGGAATGTGGAGAGTGTGAGAAAAGAGGGGACATGTATGTACATATTGCGCAATAAATATTAATCATTACGGCTAAACACTATTTACTACATTTAGTGGGCTAGCTCTTGCATTTTGCTTCTTTTGTACTAAAATTAAGCGTATTATTTAGTATTAAACGAATTACAAACGAAAGAACGTACACTTAGAGGTTAGATAGTATTTTCTTTTTTCGCTTGGTGTATAGTTTACTAAAAGTTGGTCCTTTGGAATGTGTTACGAGAGAGAGAAAAGACATCTAGGTGGTTTCGATTATAAGATTAGATTACTTAGTTTCAGATTCGACTAACACTAAAAAACCAGCACCAGCGCAAAGTCTGTTCCACAGTTGGCCAATGCCCTTGGATTTTGATTTGTATTTTTTCTTAAATTCCGCATCCGCCTTTTACATAAGACGAGCGTTGAGAATTGTTGAGAATTCTTTAAGGTCACCATACCGAATGCGATTATACAAGCCTTGAAGATCGGCCTGGATCAATTCGGGATGGCCTTGTGCCACGGAACCCTGGTGCCTTTGGTTGTTATGTATATGGGAATGGGGGCTAAAGCTTAACAATCGTGCTAACAAATTGCTCTAGGAACCTAACAATGAAGAATTTGCACTAAAAGATAAAACAAACAAACTAACAAAGTCTTCGGCTTCTAACAGATCGAACGATTCCAACAGATTTATCTTTACTTTTTGGTCTAGGCTGCATTTGGTGGCAATATTTAGTATTTATAAAAAACAAATTTAAACTAAGCGGGCTAAAGCGGGGGACCCTAAGGTTTTGGCCCTCAATGAAGGCCGAGGCGGGCACGCAACCGATTTTTGTATATGTATATATATATATGTATCTGTATCTGGCCTGACCTCTGGCAAAAAGCATTTTAAAATGAGCGACTAAAACGCTGATACATTAGAAGATAACATATTTATACTACATATATATCTCGTTAATTGCACGCGACTCGAACTCCCCGACTTTGGCCCCCGAAATGAACCCCTTCTCCCCTGCTGCTTACTCAGGCTTAACCCCATCATCGAGATTCGAATTCGCGCATTCCAGATAAACACGACATTTTCCATGTAAATATTGCACAGATATCTAAAATATACTCGTCTATATATATATATATATGGTACTCTCTCTATCGTAAGTATCGTAAAAGTTATTAAAAATTATGATTGGCCTAAAAACAACGCTCCCTATGTTATATTCCATTTCCTAAAACAAATCCAAATATTATTAAAAAAAACAAAGTCTTGAGATTCTGGTAAAAGTGTAGCTGCTGTGTGTGTGTCCAACTAAGAAAGCCTCACACATCTGATCCTGTCCAGGGACCAGAAATATCTTTGGTAGAAGCTGGTATCCTAGGTGACCCGGCGAGGTCGCTTCCTGCCCGCCCGCTGGCGCTTGTACTTCCGCAGGACGCGATGGGCGTGGTAGAAGCGGCTGATCCGACTCTGGACGTACTTCCCATGGAGATACTTGAGCAATTGGCGGCGATCTTGCTGAGGATCGGACTTCTCGTCGCGGATGATCTCCTCGTGGTGGATCAGAGGCGTGCTGGCATCGAACTCGGGCTGTGGCTCCGCCAGCAGCTGGATGAGCTGCAGGGTGTTGACCTGCTCGGCCTCCTCGGGATTCACCTGAACGAGATTAACCTGTTCGTCGCCCTCCTCCATCTCCTGATCCTCGCTGGCCACCACGCCCAGGATATTCTCGTTCATGTCGCACTGCACCACATAGAGATCGCTGCTGGAGTCAAAGATCTCGGCCAGATTGATGAGCAGCACATCCTGGCCATTGTGATCGGGCTCCTCTTCGTTCTCCTTGCCCTCGAAGTCCTCCGGGTCGGAGGCCACGCCTATTTGCTGGTACATCTCCGCCAGAGCCTCCTCCACGCTCAACTCCCGAGCGGGATTGCTGACCCTCGGTGGTGATGCACTCTCTCTTACGACTACTAACTCTTCTGTCTTTAAGGAACTATTTAAGGCAATCTTACTAAGGTCACTTAGCTTTGGTACGCTGGCGAGGCGGGAGCTGCTCGCGTTCTCCTCGCTGTCGCTCTCCAGGATCTGCTTTAGTTTGGCAATATCATCCTCTCCTCCTTCAGCGGAATCCTCCAGGGTCATCTCTGTTTTGGTCATCTCCGTGGGCGTCTGGTCTCGCATGGGTTCTTCCTGTTTCGTTTGTGATTGGGAAAGTTCCCTTTCCAGGGCGGCCAGCTCATTAAAGTCGCTCTCCTCGGCCGCCGAGGAGCTCGCGGAGCTGCTGCTGCTGCTGCTGTCGGAGCTACTGCTGCTGGGGGAGACCACTTCCTCGTGGCTGGTCGTACTGCTGGAATCATCGTCCGAGCTGGAGTCGCTGGAACTCGAGCTCGAAGAGGACGAGGAGGATGATGAAAGGATTATTTTAATCACGGGCTTGGCTGGCTCTGGCTCTGGCTCTGCAGTGTCTTTAACCTCGTCCTCCATGTTGTGTCTCAGCCAGGCTTGTATCTGTTCCTCTTTGTTGGGAACAGCGGCCTCTGCTGGAGATTCAGTGTCAGGCTGCTCCTCCTGTTCATCTGGCTCCACTCTCAGCTTTATTTTTGGCGACAAATTCGTGTTCTCGATGTCATCGAATCCCTTGAAGCTTGGCTGCAGCTCCAGGGACTTGATGGTGTCCAAACTCTGCTCTTCCAGATGCAACACTCCACGAACCTCCTCTTCAGTCTTCTCCTTGTAGCCGTAAACGCTCTTGATGACCGTCTCCCGGTTGGTGGCACTCAGCAGGCTGCTGCGGAACTCCAAGGAGTTCAGGGCGGAGACACTCAGCCCCTTAAGACTGGGCGGATTACGCAGTTCCGGGCCGGGTATGTACTTCTTTATTAGCCGCTTGATGAAGGGCAGGCGATGCTCCTTGTGGCGGGTCAACTGCTTCCTAACCAGCAGTTGTCGGAGCTCCCTGGTCCGGCTGGAGGCGGATCGTTTCCTTAGGAGTTTCAGGGCCTTGAAGTAGTGACGATACTTGATCTTGGGACTTTCAAACTCCAGGATCTTCAGCATCTTGATGCGGTTGCGTCGCTTCTTGGCAAGGAGCTTTTGACTGGCCCTGGCCGAGGCTTTTGGCGAAAGGACCTTAACGGTGGGACTTGGGGTCACCTCTTCCATCTGCCGTACTTCCTCCTCCTCCTTCTTCCCTTCGAGGCTCTCCTGCGGCTCAGTGGTCCGGCGCTTCCTCTTGTAGAACTTAAATCGCTTGGGGTTCTCTCTGTATTCACCCTCATCCTGAGGATTCGCCTCATCCGCCTCGCTCTCAGAGCCCTCGATCTTGTGGATGAAGGTCTCGTACTCCTTGGCGAAGGTGGATTCATTCGAGTTCGAGCTGTTGTTCTGATCAAAGTCCAGCACAGGAGGAGCTTGGGCTACATTGCCAAAGTTCTCAGAGTTGTTACTGAGTATAGGACTGGGCAGAGGAAGGGCAGGAGGCGGTGGCTGTTGTAGGCTTCCAATCAGAGGAGCCGCTTCGGGCTGTCGCAGGATCTCCGCCAGGGCATCGCTATCGTTCACCGGCTGCTCGGCGGCACAGGTCTTGAGACGCAGCTCATCCAGCTCCTTCTCCACATCGAAGCTGCCAAAGGAATCGTCCACATTGGCCGTGGCCACGGGCGCAATCCCGCTCCCATTGGCCTTCTCAATGTCTATGATGATATCGGGCAGGTTCATGCCCTGATGATCCACCACAGCCGTGGCCTGGGGTCCCGTTGGCGGCAGAGATTCGTACATAAAGTTGGCCGACGTGTTGGGCACGGGTGCCACCACAGCAATGGCCGGTGGCTCCATTTCCAGGACGGCGGCAGCCTCGTCCTCATCGTCCACCTTCCAGGTGGAGAGAAAGTCCCGAATGTTATTGGACTGAGAGTTGGAGGCGGCGGCAGCGGCAGCGGCTGCCTTCGAGGAGTCCACACTGTAGCTCAGGTTGGAGGCGGCCGTGGCATGGAGATTGTAGCCCACATAGCTGTCCACGTGGGCATCGAGATTGGTCAGAGGACCGGCCCCATTTCCTCCCTGTCCAAGGTAACAATTCGCCGACGCGGACGAAGAGGAACCAACCAGAGCGGATCTCTTGCGGTAATCCGGATATGGCTGGCTTCGCAGCGATTGCTGGGGCGGCATCGACTGGTTCACATAGCTGTCCAGGCTGTTAAGACTGAGATCGTTGTAGTAGCCCCCACTGCCGGGATCCATGGCCATGCCCATGCCCACTCCGATTCCCATGCCCATGCCGCCTATTCCTCCCATTCCACCCATTCCCAGGCTCAAGGGCGGCACATACCGCTGGCTGCTCATGTTATTCGATGTCGAGGATCCGGGTGGCGGCTGCGGGTGGTTGTAGCCGTAGCCCAGTTGCGTGGGCGTGGACTCGTAGGGGGCGTGGCTCACGTACATGTCCGTTGGATGCTTGAGCTTCATGGGAGCGGCGGAGGAGCCACCGCCAGGATATTGCGACTGTCCTTGTGGCACGCCTCCGGTTGTGGCATACGAGCCGTAACCATTGCTCCTCGGGTAGTAGCAGGTCTGCTGGTTCAAGGCATAGCCCTGGGAGCAGCAGTTCTGGCGGGGATTCGCTGGCGGGTTCTCCGTGCCCGACCACAAATTCCTGCCGGCGTAGGACTGCGTGATTGTGGGTCCTGCATAAGGATTGCTGGCATAGGGCGTGACTCCGGTGCCTCCGTACTTATCGTACTTCGTGGAGCCGTAGTAAAGGTCACTGTTCGAGGTTCCATGGCCGGGTCCTGGTCCGGGGCCAGGTCCTGGATGTGGGTGATGATACGAGCTGTTGACCACCGGCGCCTGCGGCAGGGATCTGCAGTTGGGCGGATTGTACGCTTCCACGCCCCAGTGGCAGTTGCTCCCGGTCTTCCTGTACGTCGGCTCGGGTCCCAAGTCCGCCGGATTGTACATGGGAAGTCCGCCATTCGGCGAATACATGGACATGGGCATCCCGTACTTGTCGTAGTACTGAGCGGAGCTGGCACCCGCCAAATTACTGGCCACTCCGCCGCCTCCAGGCACGGAGCTTCCACCTCCCCCAGCTCCCCCGTAGACCGCAGTTGGAGGCATGGCCTGGTAGCTTCTGCTGGGCTTGATGGCCGCATAGTTCGGCTCCAGCTGGGTGAGCTGAGGCTGCGACTGCTGCGGCAGCGCCATCTGGGCCTGCTTCTGGGTTCCAGGATTAAGGGGCAGTCCGTGGTTGTACGGCGAAGGATTGCTCGGGACCTGACTGCTCGGCATCATCGACTGCGCCGACGCCTGGGCGGGCATCTTGTACTTGTACGGATCGTACATGGGATTCGATTGGGTCATATAGCCGCCGGATCCTCCTGCTCCGCCGGACAGGGGCTGGGCGTAAAAGGGCGTGGCCGTGGCTTGCGGCTTCACACCCGTACTTCCGCCGCTGCCGCCAACGTGGGAACTTCCTGCTCCTCCTCCTCCGTACTTGGGCATCGTGCTGGGCCCCAACTTCTCGTAGCTCCTTCCCGTCACCGGGTATGTATTCCCGGAGAGCTGCTGCCCGGCACTGTACGCATTGTACGGCGATCCACTGTAGTTATAGGCGGGATCCAGGGACAGGGAGTTACTGTACCCATAGTTTTGGTGGTAATAGTGACCGGGACTCGGCTGCTGTTGCTGCTGCTGCTGTTGCTGCTGTCGCTGCTGGGCATCCAGGGAGGTCAAGGCCTCGCTGTAGAAGGGAGCCACCGTGGCTATTGTGGCCATTGGCATTGTGGTGGGCGACGCCTCGTAGTGGCCACCACCGCTGGTGGGCGTGGTCGTGGCGCTGCCATAGCCGCTGCTGCTGCTACCACTGCTCCCGCTGCTGCTGCTGCTGCCCGGGCCGGAACTGGAGCCGGAGCTCAGGCCGGAGACGGAAACAGAGCCAGAGGAGCCCACGCCGAGGGCCATGGCGGCCGTGTCCATGGCCGTTTGCATTTTGTAGGCTGAAAGGGGAATAAAAAAGCGGAAATTGTTGATTCATTATAAAAATGCATTCATATTTAATTTTTAAATAGTTTTTTAAGGAAATAAAAAAATTAGTTTGTCGTAAGATGGGTTTATTACACATTTAAATATGAATTAGATAATGAAACCATTACTTTTGGGTTGGAAATATGGTCTTTAAAAGCAAGAAATGTATTTTTTGGCTTTAAAGGTTGAATGCATATTTATTTAATTTGTACCATGTTAATTAAATTGTTTAAACTTTTAATACAAATATAAGGACGCTATAACATTAAGAAATTAAAAAGAAAAAGTTGTCTTAAGGTTAAGTTGACATAAACCTTTAATAATTGAAAATAATGTCGTTAAATCAAGCATAATTTAAGCCCTTTATTGCCTGTATATTAAATGTATATGGAATTATCCCTACTTAAAACTAAAAGTTCAATAAGTAATGAAAATAATTAAATTTATTTTCTTATAATTATTTTCTGCACATTTCATCCATTAAATATAAATCCCAAGACATTTATCAATGTTAGCACACAGATTAACCCATTTCCGATCTGGACTTTCTATTAAACCATAAGGCTAAAGACCGGCATTATTTATTAAATCTGTAAATAGCCATTTTTAAGTGCTTAATGGGGTACCAACACATTAAAAATTCCCCTTTGGTCAAGTTTCGGTGGGTTCTTTTTTCCACCTGCCAAGGTTATTTCCACGTTTATCCCGAGCACTTCTTGCGAGGGAGGATTTCCCCGCCTATGTGCACTTGGCTGCACTCGCAATTGCTAAATGCACCTCCCACAGCCCCGCGAACAGGAAAAAGCAATTATTCCCAGACATTTAAATGAAAAATGGAAAACCCCCAACGTGTGTATGTGTCTGTGTGTACAGGCAGCACCCTGCTCTTGGCTCCCCGCGACAATTTCGCTTTTGTTGGTCATTAAATGTGGTCTTCAACGGCACGCAGGTCCTTCATATTCCTGGCGAAGTGTGTCAGTGGGGGTTTTTTTGATGTCTAAATGCAGCAATGGGAATGGGAGTTGGGAAAAGCTCGCACAGGAAATAAAAATACTATACAAGGAATTTTGATTGAAAATATAAATCTCTAGGGTCCTAAAATCAATTTAAATTACGTCCAAAAGTATGCAATAAAATATTCTTATCTAAATTTAATTGAAAATAAGTTTATTTTTAAGATGTAACATTTTCTAGCATACTTTTGTACCCAATTTTAATTGATTTTAAATCCCAAGCAATTTCTGTCTATAAAGGATGTTATTCCCTAAACAATTTTATAATTTGTGTAAAACAAAACCTTTTTTAAATATTTTTCTGCCAAACAAAAAATAGAGGAAAATGCAACAAGTCCTCATTTTCTATATATGAAAAAAAAATATAATTTCCTGACATTTTTCCCAGTGCTCCTCAGACTTGGACTACAAAATAAAACGCGGGCTTCGGCTTTGTGAAATGGAAATGTGGAATGTTCATGAAATATTAATGATTGACCCCACACATTCACTCAAGCGAAAGGGATGGACAATGCAAAGAGCAACAATAACAACAATAATAATAGCAGCACGAACAACAACAGAACGAAGACCTTTTCCACGCCCACTCAATGTCACCGCCCACAGCAAAGTGGGCCATCGTCCCTCGCACTCGCTCTCACACACTGGGAAAAACCAATAATTGTCGCAGATAATTGTCACAAAGCGAATGGACGGTGGAGTATTCCACCTCCACCTCCGATATACCATCATTACCTGTGGCTACCGGGAGTGGGATTCATTTTCACAATCAATCCCTCATAGAACTGGACAGATCTGCGGCGATTCAGAGTCTGGAAAGGTGCTCCAGCATTCTATGAGCCAAGAAGAATTCTTAGAATAAGAATACGACTCGACAGATCATTAATTTGCATGTTGATAAGCATTATCGTTCTTGGAAACTGAACTCTAAGACCCGTGCCCAGATTAAGAAACCTTAAACGCTGATGTGGAGTCGGGCTTGGCACTTGAAAAAACACAAAGCTATCGTGTGTACAGTGAGTTTCGGATTTGAGAACGTTTACTGGTAATTATAAAAGCTTTAATTTTTTGTAAACATTAAACATGTAGAAATGTATACATTAATTTGCTTAAAATAAAAGGGAAAGCATGAATCAGAAAACATAAATTATGTATATTAGAAATTGAGCAAACAAAGACTTGTTGAAGCAGAATTTTAAATGGCAAAAGACGGTAAATATCCTTTCCAAAAAATACATACAAATATTCTTAAGAAATATATTAAAGAAAATAGGCTTTCAAATTGTTTAAAAGTGCATAATTAATATTTTAAAAACTTGGGCGGATTTTCTCACAGCCATACCCTTCTTCCCTTTGGCCACACGGTCGCCACGATAGCCTGGCGGGAGCTCCATCCACAGTCCGTTGACGACCAGCTGCGATGTCCAGGGACAGGACCAGCCGTAAGGACAACTGCCGTCCGCCGGCAGCCACATTGCTTCAGTGCGGACAATTTGAATAAGAGAACGCTCCGGCAAGCGGAATAAAATTAAAACGCAAGTACACCGAGCACGGCAAGCGATGAACTGGCGGAATTCATTATGATAATACACTTTCGCCGGAGGCGAATATTATTGATGACCCAAGCGGGCGGCCATCGACCATTAGTCGGAACTCGGCTTCAAATAATCGACGACCTCTCCGGTGGCGCGATTCGGGTCGGCTTTTAGCCTAATTGGGCGTGAAGCGACCATCCGGAATAAATGAGAGATCGCGATTGCCAGAGCCAGAGCGACTGCCAGGCACTGGGAGCGCTAATCGAAATGGGATCGCAGGCCAAATCACGGCTGGAAAGGGGGAAATGAAATGGTAATCGAAGAAGTTTGCCCCGCCACCCGATATGCGCGGTATACTTGATATAACACAAAGCCGGGGCTGTGTGTAATTCAAGCGCATTGCGCATACGCCCGAGGGTACCATGGGCCGATACTGCAAATCGAAGCAATCTACTGAAAGGAGACCAAAATCACTAAGGACCATTTACAAGCTGTTGGAAGCCTTTGAACTTCGCAAGAAATATAAAATTGAAAAAAAAAAGACTTTAAAAACAAAAGAAAGATGCTTTGTTCCAACAACTTAAGATACAAGCATTAATGTAGATCGAGAACTTGTTTTTTGAATAAATAAAGAAGAAAGAACTCAGTTCAATGAGGATGGAAAATAAATGTTTAAAAAATAAAAGAAAATAGAGTAAACACTGATAAACCAATTACATCTATAAAACCACAAAGTTTCAAGTGTTGTAAAAGCCATGCGTTGCTATATGAAAGAAAAAATAAAATAAAATTGATTAAGAGATCGTTGAGAATTCGAAACCACTTCACAAGCTAATGCTAGCATACGCCGAAGTCATAACGTTCTCAATAGCCAGGAGTGGGGCGAGTACCTGCCCACCGCTGCAACTATTCTCTTTAATTTGTTTAGCGTTTTTTTCGACACTATTAAATTATGCATTTGTTAAAATAAATTAATCATAAAAAAAAAACCTTTAAAAATAATGAATTGCCTCTTAAAAGAGAACAATAACTCCGAAAGAGTTTAGCCGGATTAAGGATAATCCGAACTCACGTGTAACTTAGAGATTTAAAATAAAAGTACTTATATTCCTAATTTAAATAAAATTAAAAAATAAATAAATAAAAAATTAATTGGGAGATACGCCGAAGTCATAACGTGCACAACGGCCAGGAGTGGGGCGAGCACTTGCCCACCGATGCAGCCATTCTTTTCAATTTGATATGCGTTTATTTCCTCACTATTAAATAATGAATTTGTTAAAATGAAGATAAAATTAAACAAAATAATGTAAAATAAATAAAGAAAATTTAATAAAATGGAAAATACTGATAAACAAATGATTGCAATATAAGAGAAAAAATAAAAAAAAATTAATTGGGAGATACGCCGAAGTCATAACGTGCACAACGGCCAGGAGTGGGGCGAGCACTTGCCAAACTATGCACTATTAAATTCTACATTTGTTAAAATTAAGTTAAAATTTAAAAAAATGAAAACCAGGAGTGGGGCGAGCACTTGCCAAACCATGCACTATTAAATTATGCATTTGTTAATATTAAAAAAAAGGAAAGCTTTAAAAATAATGAATTGCCTCTTTAAAGAGAAGAATAACTTTGAAGGAGTTTAGCCGCATTAAGGATAATCCAAACTCACGTGTAACTTAGAGATTTAAAATAAAAGTACTTATAATATTCATAGTTTAAATAAAATTATAAAAAAAATAAAATAAAATTAATTAAGAGATAAGCCGAAGTCATAACGTGCACAACGGTCAGGAGTGGGGAGAGCACCTGCCCACCGATGCAGCCATATTGTTCCAACAAATGATACCAATTACATGAAAAATAAAATAAAATTAATGAAAGGATAGTTAAGAATCCTGAACCATTTTATACTCCTCAAAATAATCATGCTATTCACAGTTTAAGGAGAGAAAAATTAAATAATAAATTAATAGTTATATATAAATAAATACAATAAAAAAAAAAAATTCAGAAATAAAGATTAAGAACCTAGGACGTCTTGCCCGACCGAGAACTAAGCACTAACTGAGAAAAATATGCTACTGGAATAAGGAATGTGCGAATTAATAAAGAAGACTAGAAACGCCAGGCCAACTAAGTTAAGGAATTTAGGGAGAGAGTCGGAGTCAGAGCAGGCTTCGAATATATCCTTAACATTTTAATGAAAAAGCACAAAACACAAATGTAGATATTTGACAACATTAAAGTTAATTATAAATACTTGTTTATGGTTTTATTTGCAGAACTTTTTGTCACATTGTTTATTATATATAAAATTGAGAAAGCAAGCAAAGTGTACACAATATTTTAGAAATCACTTTGTTATTTGTTATTAAAAATTTGAACATAAGCACAGTTCATCTGATGCGGGAATTATAGACTTAAATTAAATTTTTTGGGTCACATCAAAGGCAATGAAATGCTCACCGAAAATGCCCAGAATTATGCTGCCATATGTTGGCGACTGAAAAACGCGGGCTAACACACACACATACAACACAGCACAAATGGGGGCACGCACACACACACACACACACTGGCGAATGTGTGAGTGTGCAAGGGGATTCCCCACACAGAGCGCCGCCGCCTTTTGTTTTAATTACGAAACTTCGAGGACTGCAGCTATTTTAACGAGAAGGAGGCGTGACGGCGCGTGCGACTTTCCAGCAAAAACTTTTTCATCTGTTGAGGCTGCCGCCGCCGCCGCCGCTGTCGCCGCCAAGGAATGCGTCGCAGTAACGCTGGCATTGGCAGCGCCGTCGGCAGCGATGCCAGCTGCGACGCCTGCGCCGACGCAGACGCCAAAGGAGGCGAGAATCGACAAGGAAAAACACCGAACGAAGGACGAAGGAGGGACTGTCAATAAAGAGGCGAGTGTGTGTAAGCGTGTGTGTGTCTGTTGTTGTTGTGCTTGGGAAAACAAGTGGTTGCCGTGGTGAGAAACAAAACGGACATAAAAATAGAGCGAAAGGATTGAGGTGCAAAGAGGAAAAGGCGACTACAAGGCACCCTTATTTTAACAAAAATTAAATATAATCCTAGCCCCTTTTTCTTAAATCAGTAAGGAAATAGCAGGAATTTTAGTAAATATTTACTAAGGCATTACAAATTATAGTTAATGCCACATGTTAAGCTAAAATCTTAAGCAAAAATAGCTTATTTTCTTCGCTTGAAGAACTAAGTATTGAATATAAGTAAAGAGCAGGCCTAGATATTTCTTTGAACATTTGATTAATTAGGAACCATTAAAAACATGAGCCTAGAAAAATAACGGAATCTGAATAATTAAGAAATGTTCAACAACAAGTTTTGGAAAAGTACAGAAAAAACGAAAAGACAGGTGGGAAACAATACAAGAAATTTCCATTTCAGTCTGTTAAGAAATCAATAAAGATCCCTTGGGCAAACACCAGCTGAAACAGTATATAAATAATATAAAAGCGCCTAAAAGAATGAAGAATAATTAAAAAATATGACTAAACCACCTGTGGCTTAAATAACCAACATTTAGCATCCCCAAAAAAATCGGAAAAAATATTTAAAAGCTGATTTAGATCATTTTCAGCCAGCATACTTCAACTCCCTATAAATTACAGGGTCTGGCTGTAGTGCAGCCGCTCCCGTAGCACTTGGCAGACATGTGACAGCTCTAGTTCCCACACTCCCCTGCTCCCTTTTGTGTCCTGGCCGAGTCCTGAAATGGACGGAAATGAAGCCGCTGCTCATAAGCAAACATGACAGCTCCCTGCTCCCATTAGCGTTAGTTCGAGTTGTTTGCCACTCGGTTTTTTTTTGTTTCCTCCACTTCTCCAGCTTTTCCTTTTTCCATTTCCCAACGGTTCGATGGCGAAGCGTGACAAATAATAACAACTCGGGCGCGGGCAACCGGAATGATTGGAAAACTGCATCGAGAAATGGAGGTGATAGACCCTAGGAAACTTCTCGGGCCCAACGGAGTGAGAGTTGCTTAAATAGGGCTAAACCATCGACCGCAAAAACGAATTAAGTAAATTCAGTAAACAAGCAAACAACAAGCGGACAGCAACAACAAAAATCTGGCTTCGCGGTTAAAGAACTAAATACACGGGAAATAAAATGTATTTAATAAAAACTACTTTTCTTAGGGGTTTGTTTGGGGATAGTTTCTAAAAGTTCCATTGGTGGAATGTCATTAAAATATTAAAACCCTTTGGTAATGAAAAATCATGCTAGAGTATTTTTAAATCAAAAAATATATCCTAAAATTGTTTAAATATTATTTTAGCATCAGAAACATAGTTTAAATATTTCAAATAATTAAATTAAAGGATAAAGACGATCCTCCATTGGAATGTTATGTGTTTTTATGCAAAAAATATAAGATTATTGATGTAAGATTATAGTTCAACCTTAAATGTTGCCTATAAAACACTTTAATACTTTTATATACGCAAACAAATCATAATATGTAATGCCTCTGGTGCTCCTCTTTCTCTCGGTGCAGGGAGAGCAGCACAAAAAAGGGAATTGAAATAAACAATGAGCAGCGAATGGCAAAAGGCAAAAGCAAATGCTACAAAAAAGTGGAAAAAGGCAACAATAAAATAGGCGACAAACAGCAACAACGGCAATCATAAAGGCAACGCAATCAAATGATAATAAAAAGCAGCGGCGATTACGCCGGCAGAGGCGCCGGCCGAGACAGCGACGTCGTGTAGCGTCGTGTGGCTTCATTCCCCCGATTACTTTGCATACATATATGCGTGTCTCCAAAGGTGAAATGCGAAGAAAGACCGGGGCCCCAGAAGACCCGTAGACGGAGGACAGAAGAAGCTATAGCAATTCCCAATTCCACATTCAAATGCAAAACAAATTCAAGAAAATCGAACAACAGCGAACAGATAGAAGGAAGCGAACGAAAGAAACCTGGTGTCATCGTATAAATACAAAACCCATACAGCCGAGGTGGTAATTATAGGAACTGTATCGAAAATAGATGGAAACTGTTGCAAATAGGAGGGCCTAGAGTACTGACAAACACCTTTTTGTTACAGCTTTGAGTGTCGCGAGTCTAGACAAACATCTTAATCAAATTATTTGCCTATCTTATCTATCGGGGAAGCTCTAAAGCTAAACAAACTGACTGCATGGTACTCTGTTCTGACAGTGAACTTGCTAATGGATCCTACGAAAACACAAGCACAAACACCAAAATAAAACGTACTTCAAACCCATTAACCTTTGATGTAAAAAAAAAAAAAAAGATCAAGTATACGCCTGGTATGTAAGGGGTGATAGAGTCACATTAGTGGGTAACTACAATGTGCTAGCAATGTGGCTTCTATGTTGAGGGTTTCTCTGCCTTGCTTTTTGCATAATTTCTTTGCATTTCAAATAGGTTTGTATAATGTTTGTATGCTAATCACATTTATTTACCCATCTTATCTGCAATTATACGAATTCGAAACCAAACAAATGCGAAGTTCATTGCTATTTTATTTATCTTAATGAACGCAGCGATTATTTTGACAAATGTTTTGTTATTATTATTATTTTGACGCCGGGTGGGGGTGCGGGGTAAATTAATGATGAAATAGGAAGGTGTAAGGTGTAGTATTTGCGGCTTCCGAAGCTCGCTCAAAAATTATCATTCTACTGCCTTGACCCCGTCTGTACGTACATATGTAACGGGTATGTAAATATATGGAACGCTATGTGGCCACGACAAAAATATTGATTGAAAATCAATAGGCTCGGCTCGGCCCGGCCCGGCCCGGCCCGGTCGCTTGTCATTCATTCTCTATGATTGCCCGACAGCGGCATCGCAGAACTCGGAATTCAAATGTTAGCTGCGATCCAACTGCCAACTGCCGGCAAACTCACTTCAATCGTATATAGATGGGTATATATGTATGTACATGCTTATGTGGAGAGTGCCATATAGCAGAGACATACATACACAATCAGAAATGTGTACATACATACATATGTGTGTCAGTAGTTTTTGATGTTCGTGCGTGTGGCGATGACAAGCTCGGCTTGATAATTTAAACACGTAGCCCCCGACCAGAGCCTCCCCCTATGCACCCTCTGCCACCCCCCTCACACACACACACATGCCATAACGTATAGAGCAAAACAGACGTAAAAAGCGAAAAAAAAAGAAAAACAAAAAAACACACACAAAAATGTCAACACACTTTTATTGTTGTTGATGTAATACCCTGCGCAGATAAGGGGTGGGGAGTATATCGACTACCCTTACAAATTCCGAACAAGTTAAAAATAAATTAAGGGGAAAGGGGGTGGTTCTATTAAAATCCACTACTCCATTTGCAGTTTCAATTTTACGAGTATAAGTTTAGGTTAGAGGTTAACGGTTAAAGGGTTTATATTTAGGGGTTTCCCCTCTTAGGAAGGCATTTATTTAAAATATATTATTTAAAGTGTTTACTTGTTTATTTACAATTATTAAGATTTAAATGATTTATATTCTTTCTTGTATTTTTTCTTATTCACCGAATACCTTCTAGGGTACATTTGTAGACTACCCTAAATATTAATAGAAATTATTATATATGTATGTATGTTCATCTTTGTACTTGAGTGCTTTATTTTATATAAAAATGTACTTGTTTTTAAAACCCAATAAAACCAGACCTTAGGCCCATTTCCGGGCTGCTCTTCTAGCAAGGGGAATGTGCTGGTCGAACCCTTTTTAGGGTTCTTTCTTTCATTATTTTTGCTGCCTGTGTGGCGCTTTTTGGGGCTGTCGCTGTAATCGACTTTGTTGCTGTTGCTTTTGTTGCTGTGGCTTTTGTTGCTGTTGCTGCTGCTGCTCTTGCCGCAAAACAAAAATGCCAAAGAAGAGAATAAAGTAGAGCACCCAAGTCGGCAGCGGTGCCGGCAGCGACGCCAGCAGCATAAGCCGCACTCAGCGAAAATGTGGATGGGAAGGGGCGGGCGCAGCGTATGCACTGAAGCAGCAAATAAACCACGTATTCACACACGCACACACACACACTCGACACACTTCCACAGATATTCAGAAGCAAAACAGCAAAAAATACAGACAGCAAAAGTGATCTTATTAAGGTTTTATGGAGAATTTTAGTTAATTTTAAATTACAATCTAAGGACAAAAATATATATATTTCCTTTGACGTATTTTCATTGAGAAATTAATGTGTATTTCTGGAGGAATGGGATTTTGCCCTTTAAATTGAAATACTTTTATTTTAAAATGAATATTTAAAATAATGTTATAACAATTACAAAATACATTTGTATTAAAATTTATCAAAGTTAACCTGTCAAAAACATTTTTATAAAATTGTTTGCCTATCATATAGAATTCTTAATACATTTTATATTTTATTTTATTTTATTCAAAAAATTAACGGCTGTGTACGAACCTCAACAGTTTTTCGACATTTTGTTGCTATTTTCGCTGTTGTTGTTGTTGCTGCTGCTGCTTCTGCTACTGTTGCACCCTCTGTCGCTGCCGCAGTCGCAGTCGCTGTCGCTGTTGTTGCCGCTGTCAGCGTCGCAGTCGCTGCTCAGTTAAACGTTCTTTTCGCTGCCTCTGTTATTGTTTGTTTTTGTTGTGTATTTTTTTCTCCTTGTTTCGCTTGATTATTATGTTTTTTTTTTTGATTATTTTTCTCCCTCAGCTTGTAACTTGCAATATAATTTAATAGTAAGTGATGTGCCTTTGGTTATTGTTGTTTTCTCTTGCTGTAATTCACTTAATATTTGGCTACGCACACAAACACACACACTCAGAGATGTACAGGGGACACAGTGAGAAATAGGGTGGCACTTAATTTCTTTATTTTCAAGGCAACACGCGTCGTATACTCGATATCTGCTGATAATAAGTGGAATATTCGCTTGCACTTTAGCTTTGCTCTTGCGCTGCACTCTCTACACTTTACTGTGAATTATTATTATCAAGTATTATTATTATTTTTATTATTATTATTTTATATTTCTCATTGCGACATTTGGAACGTCAGCAAAGACACACACTTCAAACTTTGAAGCCGGCATTGGCTTCAGCGCTCTATTTTCCGTACTATCTTCTCCAACGAGACACACTTGTACAGGTGGCAAAAAACGCGGGCAGAGAACAGAAAAATTATACAATGTACTATAGCGAAACGTAGTGGTAGTAAATACAAAAGTTAATAACAACGCAACAACACAACAGAAAAAAACACGCCAGACAGAAACAGAATCGAACGGAATGCGCCAGCGTACGCGTCCGTGCACGTCCGCTCTCTTCGAAGACACAGTTGCGATTGAGCGAGCCAGCGAGCGTGGAAAAACGGTAAAAACACACACGGCGTATGAGTGCTAATTGAGCTTAGCACGCGCCAGAGAGGAAGAGACCGAGAGAGAGGAAAAAGAGGAAGAGAGAGAGCGAAAGAAAGTGCCGCTCTTGGGGCGTGCAAGGGAGACAGCTGCCGTGGCAGTCACACAGGTGGTTGGAGCGGGTGGGGGCGGAAGGGTTGAGCCAGCACTAAATGGAAGTGGTATTGGTAAACATTGTTCGTGTAAACGTTAAGAACCAACGCAATCAGGGGGTGATAATTGAACTCGCCGGCGTTCGTGTGCTATATTTACCGTTAAACTAAAATAGCCGATAGTGAGAAATTCTTTCACAGTTTTTAACTACAGTCTGGCAGCGCTGCAGTTTGAAAATTCAAATGCAACGGTAACCGTAAGGGTTACGCAGAGCTGCCAGACTGTTGAAGTCTAACAGTCTTTTCATGAAAAAGTGATGCTTATTTTTATCGCCAGCTCACTTCGGCAATTTATGTAGAATGTATAAGAGAGAATGAATGTAGTAAAAAATAAAGATTTTATTTATTGACATTAGTAACTGAAAGAGCGATCAGAATAAACTAAACAAATATCTAAACCGTATTCCCGTTCCTGCAGTCTATTTCATGGATCACTGTAGGTATGGAGCAAAGTCGTAGTTGACAATCTTGGGTCCTATGTAGCCCCCGTACCCTTGGCGGCCCTTGTAGTAAATGCCAATGCCGGATAGCGGCACCGGGGGTCTTGAGACTACTTCCTGGATGTCTATAAAGGGCACCGTGGTCTGGGCGGCGTCCTGCTCGAAGCCCGTGTAGGTAAAATCGATGTACTGGTTGTTGCTTGAGAAGAGTATCGAAGAGGCGGTGGTTCGAGTGGAAATGTGAGTGTTCTCCAGACGGAGTTTCTCCCTGGAAGAAAGAAGAAATTCGACAAGGCATCAGTTCTGTAATTCAAGGCTAGACTTACCTGCCCTGATCCCTGGATCCAGTCTCCCAATAGTTCTGATTCGTAGGCTCGATAAGTTTGCCGCTCTGGAAGTCGAAGGTGCTGTAGTGGGCCTCCAGATGCAGATGACCTCCAATGTTTCGGAACCGCAGCCCGGTAATTAGGGAGTTTTTGTTCATTGGTTCCAACACATCCAGGTCGATGGAACGTCTCTCGTAGGTCAGCATGTGGTAATCGACGCTCTGTCGCACATTCCTCTCGGTGAGTCTGTAGTCGTCCACGGGTTTCCACTGGAGAGTGGTCTGGTTGATGACTCCTCGGGGCAGGAGCTCGCCCTCCTGGATCTGCAGGTGAAATATGCGGTTTCGCTTGACGAAACGAAGCCCAGTCACGACTCTGGAATGAGTTCATTAATTATAAATATAGTTTAATTATTATATTGAAAGACCTGCACTCACCTGTTGCTCCCCACATCGGCTGTCACGGGTCGCAGGTTGAAGTAGCGGTCGGACTTGGGGCCCTGCTCATCGCACAAGCACAGGCAGTAGCTGCATTTCCAGAAGAGCCACCGTCTCCAGCTTTCTGCTTCGTCTGTGCCCCTGGCGCACCTTTCCCACTGCCCGAACCTATGTCCGCTCTCGTAATGAACGAACTCGTACCGCCTGGGGGAGTCCCACGACGACTGGCACACCTCCATGTTGGACTCCACATGCTGGCAGTTGAGCACGTGACCAGAGCACTTGGGCTGCTTGGAGCAGAACATATTATCGTAGCATCCGTGATTTCTCGCGAAGTTGTAGTGGGCGCAGTCGTATCGACACCTCCCATGCGCGTTTAGATCCACCTCGTTCTCGATGTAGCCCTGCAGGAGCCGGGTGACCTCCTCGTAGGTGACTCCCCGCGAGTGGTACGTAGGATCGCAGCGCCAAATGGTGCGGTCAGCTGAGCTCATCACGATCCTGAACATCCTTAGCAAGCGATTCGTCCTCCGTGTGAGGGCCTCCCGCATCACTCGCTTCTCGTCGGTGAATCTGCCCTGACCGAACTGCTTGAGCACCAGCCAGGAGAACTCAATCATGGCGTGGGCCTTCAGTTCGGTGTTGGCGATCTCCTCGTGAAGCAGGTAGAAAAACTGCTGGGCCGACTGCTGCGACTTGCAGGTGTGATGGGTGGAGTCCTTGAAGGCATTAACCAGGTTAAATAGAGTCCATTCCTCGTATTTTACGGCTATACTCGTATATTACCTTCAATTTGGTGTGAAGTTGGAACAGTAGATTGTTGGGCGTTACATGGGTTCTCTCCTCGCTTCCGAGGAGCGTTACATGCATCCTGTCTATCTGATGGATCGTCGAAAGGCTGTCCTCGGCGAATTTGATCAGAGTAAAATTTTCAAAGAGCTCCCTCCCCCCATATATCTGCATCCACAGGTAGCGCGAGGAGATGTCATCCATGATATCATGGATATCCTTCATCTTGGCCATAATCGGAATATTTTGCTCTAGATTTTGTATAATAAAATTCGTGGTGTAGTCCGCAAAGTGACGATGCTTAAGTGGGATATACTTTTATTTTCGTGATGCAAAGGAAGAGTATTCTTCGGCTCACCTCTCTGTTCGCCTGCTCCATGAGATCAATCCGGGCCCCGACGTTTG
This sequence comes from Drosophila rufa, assembly GCA_018153105.1. Classification (NCBI taxonomy): domain Eukaryota; kingdom Metazoa; phylum Arthropoda; class Insecta; order Diptera; family Drosophilidae; genus Drosophila; species Drosophila rufa. The sequence goes on from JAECXS010000096.1 coordinate 10,394,593, forward strand.
CCAGCCACAGCTCCTCATTAGAAGCACTTTGCTCGTGAGGGTTATCCATGTGACTTGCTTTCTCAACGATGGCACTAATGCCCTGCTCAACGCCGTATGCTAAGGCCGCTCCAAGGGCCGCCTTTCCGATTCCCTTGCCCGTTCTACCGGCCACCTTTCCAATTTTCTCTCCCACATTGGCCAACCAATGCGAACTCGTAGGCGTCAACAGCTGAAGGGCCAAAAGCAGGGTCAGGAAATTAAAAAGTCTTTGTTTCATGGCGGCTTCCGCTTCCGGAATGATTTCGCTATGATGTAGAAAGGAAACTGTACTTTGTGTGTTCACTTTAACAACAAAGCAATATCACTTTAATAAAAGAACTGTAGGTCTTGAAGCCTGGAACTTTATTAAGAGGGTTATTCGTTATGAGCCGCCTTTTGTATGATTCTGGTTCACTTTTAGCTCCGTAGGGAAAGCATTGATAGCGGTTCAAAAACATCCCGTAATCTCTACCAGAGGCATACATATATATAGAAAGCGATTCGAAGAATGCATAAATATTACAAAAATAGCAACTTCTTTGATGCAATATATGAAGCAGGGGAAGGATTATCGAACTCATAATGTGTATATATTCTTGCTCTCACAGATCTATTTAGTCGTTGTAAAATCCTGATATTAACTCCTCTAAGGATTTAAAATGAATGGTAAAAAGTTAGAAAAACAAACACTTCAAGGATAAGTTAATCAATAAAACATTTATTGGATTTCTGGGGTATCTTTCTCTACTCCACCAACTATATTGTGGGCAACTCGACATGGGGCCAGTAGTCGTAGGTGATGAGCGTGGGAGCCAGGTAGCCATCGTATACCTCGCTGCCCTTATAGTAGACTCCAATTCCAGAAAGCGGGACTGGGGGACTGGAGATCACTTCTTGGATGTCGATGAGGGGCACAGTGGTCTGGGCGGCATCCTGATTAAGGGCCGAATTCGTGAAGACCACATACTTGTTGGACTCGCTGGGATAAGGCTCCGAGAATGTGGATTCTGAGGACACTTTGGAGGTTTCCAGGTCCAGTTTCCCCCTAGAGATGGTAAGATTGACTTATTATCGCATTCAAACGCTTGACTTGTGAAGTATTAGTACCTGGGCTTAGAGTCGCCCTCTCCTATCCAGTAAGTTGCCTGAGTGAGCTGGCCGCTCTTGAAGTCGAACCCAGTGAACTGGGCCACCAGATGAAGATGGCTTCCCTTCACTCGGAATTGCAAGCCAGTCACCACGATGTTGCTGTCCGCTTTCACCTTAACTAGGTCGATGGCACAGTTCTCATAGTTGAGCACGTGGAAGTCCACGTCCCTCTTAACGTCCTTGTCTGTAACGCTGTATGTGTCCAGGGGCTTCCATTGGAGAGTAGCCTCGTTGATGACTCCATGCGGAAGGAGCTCTCCCTCCTGGATTTGAAGGTGGAAAATGCGATTGTGCTTCACGAACCGCAGTCCAGTTACGACTCTGAAGGGGACAGATCCTTGTTAGTGGGAATTTCTGATTAGAAACCTTGATTAGAATCTCACCTGTTTCGCTCTACTTCGGCGGTCACTGGTCGCAGGTTGAAGTAGCGATCCGACTGAGGGCCCTCCTCATCACATAGGCACAGGCAGTAGCTGCACTGGAAGAACCAGTTCCGCCAGCTTTCAGCTTTGTCCATCTCCTTGCTGCAGCTTTGTGCCCGTCCCAGGTGGCGTCCGCCTTCGTCCTGGATGAACTCGTACCGTCTGTGTGAGTCCTTCTCCGACTGGCACACCTGCAGGTTGGAGTCCACAAACTGGCAGCCGTGCAGGCGACCGCCGCACCTGGGCTGCTTGGAGCAGAACTCGCCACCGTGGCATCCCTCACTGCTGGCGGACTGATAGTGGGAGCAGTCATGCCGACAGGTTCCTTCCTCATTGAGATCCACCTCGTTCTCTATGTAGCCCTGCAGGAGCCGGGTGACCTCATCTTAGGTGACTCCGGGCTTGGGATCCTTTGGATCGCAGCGCCAAACGGTTCGATCTGCTCCGATCACTTGGTCCTTTATCATCTTCTGAGTGCGATTCACCCTGAGCTTGAAGCCCTCCCGCACCTTTTCCTGCTGCCAAGTGTCCTCGGTCCTGTCGAACTGCTCGAGGAACAGCCAGGACCACTCCAGCATGGCAAGGTACTTTAGTTCAGTGAGGACGTATTCCACATACAGCGAGTACAGATGCTGCTGCGGTGACTGCGGAGTCCTGCAAGTCCTATAGGGATATTCCTGCAATCAAATTCGTTTTCAAGAATAAAACTTCGATATCTAATTGATATTGAGGAGATATTACCTTATAGCCATCGGTCACGTATTTGAACACATTGTGGCTCTTCCCTCCCAAAGAACTCAGTATGGAGCTGTTCCATCGTATGCTCCTTACGTTCATCGGCAAGGCGGCTCTCCGCGAAATTAATTTGTGTATCATTTTCGAACCTGTCCATCTCGAATTTCCCTATATATCCGTATAGGTGATCGGTCCATCCAATGGTTTGGTAAATGTCTATATTGCCGACCGAATAACCAAGGCTATGCTCTGTGTAGCCGTCCAATCCGACGGAGAAGGCCGCAGAGTGACGATGCTTTCGGAAGGTCCTATTCAGCCGCTCCAACTCATCGATCTGCCTGACGATGGCTCCCAAACGCTTATCCGTAATTGTCAGCTTAAGGATCGGTTCGTTAGACCTTTCCGTTGTGGCTTTTGTGAACATGGCCAAAAGCGAGACCAGGAAAAAGAGAAGTTCTCCTCTCATGGCGAGTCCTATTCTGATTAATTACAGGGAGCGCGGAGATTCAGGAATACCTCTCTGTTTCAATGCTGCAAACTCAATGAACATAATATGGTTTTTGAGCTGACTTTTAAGTTAAGCCGCTCTTTTTCCAGTGTTTACTCTATTGAGCTTGAGCTCTCAGAAATGTTCGAATTAAATAATTTAATTTAACGGAAGGAACTCAGCTTACGCATTTCTTAGTTTCAAAAGCAAAACTTGGAAGAGTAGAGAGCTTATGTACATCTGAGTCATTAAGTCTTCCCTTCACATTTTGTATAATCTCTTAAGCGTGTCAAGAGAAGTCACAAGTCAAAATAATTAATGTTGTGATTAGAATAAAATCCAAAAAAACAAAACATTTCTTAATTTCTTACATAGTTTCCCAGAAAGCTGACGGCGATAAGGGTGTCATTGGCATATTATCTCTATAGCTAAAAAAATGCCAAATTCTCTCAATAAACCATTCCCTAAGAACCCAGAATTGGATTTTGTTTTCGCTAGCTTTGCCTAAGAATTATGAATGTCTTCAAGGCAACAACTCAACTCAGAGAGCTCTTGGTCTTAGGTTAAAAGTGCTTTGAAAATGGTAATCCCATTTTTTCTGGCCACTCTGCTGAATCATAGGTAGGATCTCAGGAAGGGGAGCATATAAAGGATGCTTACAAGAGTGTTCCACCATAGGTTAGGACACCTGTTTCTTCTATTTAGTATGGTTGAATTCCCCAAAGGTTTCTATTTTTTTTTTTCCCAGTTTGACTATTAATCTTGGAGACTGACCCAGCTGGAAGCTTAAGATGATCAGATTTAGCAACAACTCTTCTTTGAGTTTTACATCGAATTTTTGAAATAAATTATTATGGAGTTTGGCACTTGAAACAATAAATTAAATTAGAATTTATTTACCGATTTGATAGAGTATTTTTGTACAAATTAGGATTATCTTGGCTTGTTCTTTAGCGATTCCAATTGGATGTTGTTGTGGCAAAATTGGCAATTTCCAGTTTATATTCAAGTAGCGCGCCTTTTGTCGTCGCCGACGGATGTCCAGCGCTGGTATCGCACAAGCATCGATATATCGATAGAAGCTAGACAAGGCACTGCTATCGGACACAAGGGCGAGTTGGCATCCCTGTCACTGTTTGTTGTTTTTGCCGCTGCTGCCGTCGTGTTTTGAATGGAAATCTATCACAAAATCTCACCAATTTAGATCTAGTCCCCCGTGTCGATAACTGTCTACAAATTCTCGGTTTATTTGTACTATTCAACAAAATTCATTGTGCGCATGCAAAAAGAAACAAAAAATATTAAGGTGAGTCCCAGCTTCACACACACACACGCGCGCTCTCTCACATGCACACCCACACAGCCGCAGCAAAAGCCGGCTGTGAAAGAGAGGTTTCGCGCCTTTTGCTTTTTTGAATTTCAGTAAACAATTATTGAAGGCGAAAGTCGTTGTTGGCACGCTCGCCCGTTTTATTTCTATAATTTTTTTTTGTTTTATTGTTATTGATCGATCGGCAATCGATCGCGTCTGCCGATCGATGATCGAAGTGTGCCCCGCATTCTGGGCGCTGCTTTGGTTTTTTATTCTTTTTTCGCGTCTCGTTGGATGATCTTGGTGCCGTGCCATGAGTCTTCGAAAATAGCCAGCCATTGACACGCCGCGCACACACACCGACACCGTCGTCGTCGTCGTGGTGAAGTAATCCTGAACAATCTGAACAATCGGCACCTGCATCGCCCCACAAAAAGCGACCACCTTGAACCCATTCGGCAGACCCACTCCACTTTTGCGCGGAAAACCCCCATTTCGCTTCATTCCTATCCCACAAACCACCCAAAAGTGCCAGGAAAACCTACGAATCATTAAAAAGTACCAGGAAACCCTGAGAAATCATTGGGCTAACTCCAGAAGTAAATAAGAAAAGTGTTTTGAGTTAAATAAGTCTTAAAAAATATAAATAACATGGAAAGATGTTGAAAATGTACAATTATTTCAATAACAAGTGGTGCAAACTAATTAAATTATTTAAATATTAATTAAACAGGATAAACACCCTTTTGTGTTATATACAAAAAATATGACAAAAAAATGTGCAGAAAAAATATTTATAGTAGTAGAATATTATAAATATATATAAACAATTTGAGAACAAATAGTATATAAATAAAATAAGGAACCAACAAAAAATATATTTTTTTTATTAAAAAAATCGTATAATTAAAACAATATGTATGCAAAAATAAAAATTACGTTATCTTAAAATCAAGAAAGTATACTTGATAATAAAAGACCTTCTATCAATTTAAATTTAAAACATTTAAAACAATTCACATTCAAACAAACGTGTTTCTTTCATTGAGAAGAGGTCTGGCAAATGTCCACTTTTTGAATGCGACAGAGATAAGAATGAAAACAAAGGACTTAAAATAGAGCTGATTACCAAATGAATTAAATGAAAACAATTTAGATAAGAGGGAAAGATACAAAGAAAGATATGTACTGGAGCAGCACTTGTATTAGTTCATATATTCAATAATAATAATATTTAAAAATTCCCCTTTCCCCTCTCCAGTTGCAAAAATTATCTGTAAGTAGACAATGGCTCAAATGACCGAGAAGAGGACGACGTCGGCCCGATCGGGGACCGCTGCCAAGGAGAACCACAGCCTGACGGGGCGGCATCATCGCCATCAGGCGCATCAGCAGAACGGCCAGCAGCGCACCGGCAAGGGCATCGAGATCCTGGACTTTCACGAGTCCTGGCTGGAGGAGGTGGAGCTCTACAAGGACAAGATGGTCATGGCCAAGAAGCTGACCCACCACAATCACGTGCCCACTGCTGCCCATCACCTCCTCTCCGCCCCGAATCGAAATCAGGGCAGCAGGCTCTCCGCTAGTACTCCGCAGCATCGTAGCACAGCCGGCGGAGGATCTATTACTGGCGGTGGCCTATCCCTTGCCGCTACCTCCGCCGGTGCTGCTGCCTCTGCTGCCGCCGCAGCCATTGCCACCGCGTCCACTCGATCCTCGCCGCCCGCCCAGAAACATCCGAAGTCTCCGCCCTCGCCCCGCAAGCGCCACACGCCGGAGAAAATGTCCAATAGTAGCGCGTCTGCCGGCGATTCATCGAAGGTCGCGCCGCAGCGAATCAGCATTCGAGGTAGCCCGGCTCCATCCTCGAACTCCGCTTCCAAGAGTAATGCGACGTCGGCAGCCGGGCCACCCATTGTGGCCAACAGTGTGCTCCAGTCGGAGTCGTACAAGAAAGTCCAGGTGAGTGTAAGCTTCTTAGATCAATGTAATATGTTGAAAAAATACTAGAAAAAAAAATCGTCATAGATCTATACTATTGTTACATGAATTCTCTACTCTTGAGTATTAAAAATATCTTAATAAGGTATTTATTAATTTGATACTACAAAAGTATTAAAACTAACGCGACAAACAGAAAAGCACAAAATTCCAGCTAACGCGATGTGTTATCGAATTTTCGAAGTAGATTCGTATAATAATAATACTCGAAAATACACAATTGAAACTATAGAGTATAAAAACTATACTATTGAGTATACATTTGATATTATGAAGTATAAAATATATACTAAACTCGTTATACTGCTTGAGTAGATTTTTAAGATAACGCGTAGAAAGGTTAAACTTTTTTTTTTTTTTTTTACAAACTGGGAAGAAGTTTACCTAGAGTTTTTTAATTGATTTTAAACGTTTTTCTTCTCTTTGGAAATAAGTAAAAGTGTAATTATGATCTTAAAATGAATATCTTTAAATTATTTTGTTTCTTTTTGTTAAAAATTAAACACTGCCTCTGCCTATTATCCGAATAATCTTTGCTTCTATAAAGACATTCCCTCATCTTGTCATTAGTTCCTTTTTATAAAAAGTAATATATGTTTTAGCTAAACCAACTCATCTAATCCCTTTCACTAACAAATATCCATTCCCCTCTGCGTGTTCCTTGTTTCTTGTTTCGCTGTCGCTTAAACTAACGCGCCCAGATGCTATTGAAGCGCGCCCGGGACGAGGCCAGCGCCAAGAACTCGACCACCAATGGCGGCGGCGGGAACGGCAATGTCAGTGCTAGCAAGCGCTCCAGCTTGAGTCCTCCCGTCCAGCCCAAGGTGGCCATCTCGAGCATATCCTGCTCGAGCACTCAGACCTTGAAGCCGTCGCCGCCCAGCAAGATTGTGGTAAACACCTTTCATGGCAGCAGCATACTCCAGCAGCAGCAGGAGGAGAAGAGCAGGCTGCTTACGCAGAATGGTCTGACCAAGTCCGCGGCCACCGCCCTCGAGACGAGCCTCTATGCCTCCCTGTACACCCAGCCGCCGCGCATGAATCAGCAGCATCACTTGGCCAGCCAGCGGATGCCGGCGGGAGATCACAGCTCTCAGTATGTGGGAGTGTCCCTGAACAAGGGACTGGGTCATGATCACGATCGGAAGCACGAAGAGGATCCCTGCGCAGGTGAGAGAGAGATAGCTGCCTGATCTTGGGGGAATAGATACATGAATCCCCCTTAGCTATCGATGACATCAACAACTACGATGACTCGGACTCGGAGGAGGAGTATGTGGGCACGCCGTTCTTCCTGGAGGAGGACAGCTCGGAGTCCCGCCAGAGCCGGCATACGCGCTTTATGCCGGGAAAGACCCCATCGAAGGAGTCGGTGGCCACCGTGGATTCTGAGGCATCGGTTTATTTCCGTCCGGATGCCATCCTCTCGCCCAGCCTGTTCCCGCACGTACCGCCCTACCTCAACTTCACCTCGCACGCCGACAAGGGTCCCCCAATGCCGGCAGCCCTCCATCGAGTCCTCAAATGGAAGCTCAGTCCGGTGATGCCCAAGATCGTTAAGCGCGTGGTCCTCAATTCGGGCTTCCGGATTATTAAGAGTGAGTTCGGCTAATGGAGGTGTCCTCTCTGGGTTTTAGTTTTAATCTCCCTAACAGACACCACCGACTGGATGGCCGTGTGGGAGAAGCACATGAAGAGCCCCGGCTTCAGGACCATTAGGTCCCACCAAAAGTACAACCACATACCCGGATCCTTCCGCATTGGCCGCAAGGACACCATGTGGCGGAGTATCTACAATAACATGAAGAAATTCGGCAAGAAGGAGTTTGGCTTTATGCAAAAGTAAGAAGGTTACAGCGAGCTAAGGGTCCTTTGGCCTATATTTTCCTTTCTCTCTACCCAGATCCTACATAATGCCCGATGATCTGGAGCATCTGCGTCAGGTGTGGCCCAAGAACGCCTCCAAGCTCACCAAGTGGATTGTCAAGCCCCCAGCAAGTGCCCGTGGCACCGGCATTCGCATTGTGAACAAGTGGAGCCAGTTCCCCAAGGATCGTCCGCTGGTGGTGCAAAAGTGGGTCTCATAATTCACCCATTAAACCATTAAACCCAATTCGATTTATCCCTCACTTTAAAGGTACATTGAGCGACCCCTGCTGATCAACGACAACAAGTTCGACATGCGGCTGTATGTGGTGCTGACCTCGATCAACCCACTCCGGATATACATGTACAAGGACGGGCTGGCGCGATTCGCTTCGGTGAAGTACAGCTCGGAGCTGAGCAACCTGGACGAGCGCTGCATGCACCTGACCAACTACAGCATCAACAAGTTCTCGCAGAACTATGCCAAGAACGAGGACTTCAATGCCTGCCAGGGCCACAAGTGGACCCTGCAATCGCTGTGGTCCTGCCTGGAGAATCGTGGAGTGAACACCAAGCGCCTGTGGGCCACGCTGCGCAACCTGGTGATCAAGGGCATCGTGAGCGGGGAGTCGGGGCTGAATCGCATGTACCGCCAGAACGTGAACTTCCGCTACAATTGCTTTGAACTCTTCGGCTTTGATGTGCTGCTCGATGAGAACCTGGTGCCCTGGCTGCTGGAGATCAATATATCGCCCTCGCTGCACTCCGAGTTGCCACTGGATTTGCATGTGAAGGGACCGCTCATCCAGGCCGTGCTCAATACCGCTTTATATCAGGTGCCGCCGAAGCTGAACGAGCACCAGCAGACCGAGATCCTGCAGGAGTTGAATCTGAGCGGGCCGCTGTGCCACGACAAGCGCATCTTCACCACCTGCCTGACGGCGGAGGAGGTGCGCAAGCACAATCAGTACACCAATCGCAGCATCGAGTTCCGGGAGGAGTACGTGGACACCATTCTGGACAACCTGCTGCCGGACGATGTGCGCTGCTTGATCGTGGCCGAGGACGAGCTGGCGAGGTGCCAGCCGCTGGAGCGGATCTTCCCCACCGCCGACACACACATCTACCTGAGGTACATCGAGAATGCGCGCTACTACAACCGCCTGCTGGACGCCTGGGAATCAAAGTACGCGAAGAAGCGGGAGATGGGCATTGCCCTGCTGTCGCGCTTCTGCCGGGACAAGTACCATCTGCAGGTGTCCGACGCGGCCATGGAGAAGGTGAATGACCATTCCGTCCCATATAATATTCGCTATCGCTGTAGCCCCTTTTCAAGTCATATTTCTTATCTAGGAACCAAATGTGGCACTTACCGAGATCGATATGCTGCATGTGCGAAAGGATGAGGTTCTGGATGGTGCCACCACGCTGGCCCTGCTCAAGTCCACCGACGCCTCGGTGGACAGCCGCGATGCGGTGGTGGCGCCCAGTCCGGACACCTCCGAGGTTAGGTCGTGAATCCAAGACTGAACCCCCACTTGCACCCAAAATCCAGAATCCAGAATCAGCAACAGCAACAGCATATCGAGATCATCATCACTACAACTTCCGTTTCCGCTTTTGTTCCCGTTCCCGGCAGCCACCCCCACGCCCACGCCCTCGCCCTCGCCCTCATCCCGTTCAAGTTCACGCTGGAGTGGTCTCCGCCAAATAAAGTTACTAAAATCCGATTCGGTCCCTCCAACCAAGCAGAGATTATTTTCTGGTTGACTCAAAGGGGAGGATATACATATTTTGAGTGCCTAACGAGTCGTCCATACCATATATTTCGAAGATCCAGCAGCCAAGTGGACCGTGTTTTGTGTTGTATGCAATTATTTTTTAGAAAAATTGAAAGTGAATAAAGAAAATGCATCATTTTGTGATGTGATAGTTGTACAAAATAATTGTGGCCTTAGTTTATTTTATTATTATTATTTTATACAAGATAAACATATTTTGGTAACCCGTTTTTAAGAACCCATTATTTACACATATATTTTAAAATAAGTATTTTTCCAAAACCAAAGAAACTGATATTAAAAACATTACCAAGGCAATTAATACGAGATCCCATGAGGCGTATTTAAAACTTGTCTTTGCGGAATAATTTCCGTTTCCCCGAGAAACTATCTAATTTTTATTGTTGTTAAATATCTATATCTTAAAATAATTAAATAGTATTATTTAAAAGACTTTCTCCATCACTTGGTATATTCAAAACCAAAGAAACTAATATTCAAAGCATTACCAAAGCGTTTAGTACGATATTCCATGAGGAGTATTTAATACTTGTCTTTTAGGAATAATTTCGGTTTCATAGGAAAACTTAATTTGTTTAAAGTTAAATATATATATTTTAAAATAATTTAAATTTAAACCTATTGGCATTATTTTAACGACTTTTTCCATCACTTGGTATATTCGCAATAAAAACTAGTATTTTCCTCTTTCTCTTTTTGATGGTATATTTTGAGAGCCCCGCTGCGGTCACACTAATAGCTATAGTAAACAAAAATTCATTTTACGGCGCTAAAAAATTAAGTTTACATTTAATTAAATTACCATGGCTTGGTCTTGATTCCAAAAACGAGAAATAACCCAGTTGACGGGAATTGGAATAATCAAACTGGATAATTCAGGCACATGGAGTTCGAGAGCTGGAAGGCTGCTGCATGAGGAGAAAGAAAAAGTTGCGTTTCATTGATTTTTCGCTGCGACGCCAAAAATTGCTACTTAAAGAAAGTCGAATTGGTGCGGTAACAAGTGCTGGAATTTTCGCAAAATGAGTGGTAGGTATTATAGTTAAATAAGCTAATTTTATTCCCATTGACTTGGCTTATTGTTCGTGCTCCGCGGGAAGCAAGCATTTTTGTGGCGACTGTATGGGAATTTGCAGTCTGCTTTCAGGGGGAGGTGGGGGTTATATGTGTTACGGGAGGGCGTTGGGAATGTTAAGGGTCCTGTCAGGACAGACGCACCTGCGCCTTGCCACCCTCTCTCCAGCCCTGTGAAGGCCAGCCCCCCGATGAAGTCATCAACTTGGCTACAAATGTAGATACAGTGGAACATCGGTTGCAAATATGCTTTCTAATTTAGGTTTATAAATGGCAAGGAATCGGAAATTAATTTAAAAAGATGAACAAAAGTAGTCAGTGAAATATGTTGTTTGTATTTATTTATAGTCACATATTGTAGCATACTTTCGGCCACTATTTTTAATTGATTTTAAATCTACGGTGATTTTTGTAGCAGAAGCTATGAGAAATTATTATATTACAGCTTTTAATAAGGTTTGAAAATCAATTAATAAAGTGTCCAAAGTATGTTATAAATTATAATAAAAATACTTTTGTACACTTTTTTAATTGTTTCTAAGATCCACAGCGATGTCTAAGGCATTTCTTAATATTTTGTATAATAATAGTAACTTAACATAATTTATTATATAACTTTCTTAATCGATTTTTGATTCAGATTTCCATTGAATTTCCCCGCAATATTTCTATCTAATCCTCACAATTTCCTTTTCACAAAACAGGCGACGAAAGTGGCGAGGAAAGGCACATCCTGAATTTATCCAAGCAGAAGCTGAAGAAGGTGCCCAAGCAGGATGATGCGCACAGCATACGGCAGCTCATCCTGGATGAGAACGAGCTGCAGAAGATCGACAACATAGACTCGTACCTCAAGATAGAAACGGTAAGTATTAAATCTTAATGCTTTAATTAATTGTTAAATAAACTCCCTTTCCAGCTCTCCCTGGCCCGAAATCAATTACTCCGCATGTATGGCGTTTGCAGGCTGCACTGCCTCCGTGAACTGAACCTCTCCTTCAACGGCATCCTATCGATCGAAGGCCTGAAGGAGTGCATTCACCTGCGCCTGCTGAACCTGGAGGGGAACAACATCAAGACCATCGAGCACCTCAACACGAATGTGAATCTGGAGTGCCTGAATCTGGCGGAGAACAGCATTGGCAGCATCTCGGATGTCTCGTACTTGCGCAATCTCAAGGAGCTCTACTTGCACGGCAACCGGCTGACGCATCTGCGACAATGCGATAAATACTTGCCCACCTCGCTGGAAACCCTGACGTTGGCCAAGAACGGGATAACCGATCTCAACGAGATCTGCACGCTGTCGCACCTGTGCAACCTACTAAGCATCTCGATATCGGATAATCCCTGTGTCAATATGACCAATAGCATGGAGTGAGCATTACTTTTCCTTTGTTTATTGTTTTAATTGAATATCCTCTCCCCTTTAGCGGCTTCGACTACCGCCCCTTTGTGCTGAACTGGTGCATGAACCTCAAGTACATCGATGGCTATGTGGTGGCCCCCATCGAGGGCCTGAAGGCGGAGTGGCTGTACAGCCAGGGCCGTGGCCGCCAGTTTCGGGTGGGGGAGCAGATCGGACTGGCCAAATACCTGAGCTCCAACTGCCCGCTGGTGGGCGAGGCCCTGGAGAATGAGAACGATCGAAAGCTGCGCCTCATTCTAAGCAAGGCGCAACACCATCAGCGTCAGCTGCAGGAGGAGATCATGGACAATGCCAATAGCTCCGCCAGCACCTCGCCCTCATCCCATCGCAAGAAGCCCACGAGTCGGATACAGTCGCCCAGATGTGAGCTTTCTCTTGTTAATTATTGATTCAAATAATAATTTACCTTTCCCCAGTCTCCCGCCTGAGTGGCCGCCAGGGATCGCCCGAGTCCATGGCGAATAGCTATCATGGGAACAGCAGCTGCAACAATAGCCTGGTCAGCGACAATGGATCGTCGAATCACTCGCTGCAGATGAGCATCTCGCTGATTGAGAACATTAAGAACGATGGCGATGGCTTCTCGCTGGCCGGCAGTGGCATGTCCAGCAGCGTGACCACCAAAACTTACAACTCCACGGAGTCCACGCCCAGGAATATGACGCCCAATCCCTATAATGGTAGGAAATATTTTTGAAATATATATTTTAAGTTATAAATAATACTTTTCCTACTTAGATCAAACCTTCATCAGCCAAACCCCCTCCGGAGGTCCCCTGGCCGCAGCCTCGAAGATGGTTCCCGTGCCGGAGACCCTCATGAGTCCGGATGTCTGTCCCCTTGCCGTGGCCCAAAGGCTGACAGTGGGGGCCTTGAACTCGCAGCTGCACAAAACCAAAGTCAACAAGAACAAAGGTGGCCAGTTGTATACAGTCAATGCTCGTAGCAACATCTAGCTCACTAAACTCACTAAACTCACTAACTCACTAGCTCTAGCTCCCAACTCACATTTATACTTTGTTACAACCCAAAAAACAGACAACAAACTCAACTTGCCGCGGGTACGAAGTCCGCAGTTGAAGAGAAACCAAAGCCCCTCCAGCAGTCCGCGGAAGGTAGCTGGGAAAACCCACAACGACAAGTTGCAGACCTCAACGATGATGATAGACTCGGGCGGCTTTAGCACTGACGACGACGGCGAGCAGATCAACACCGAGAAGCTGAAGGCAATCCGTAAGATGGCCGCACAGAAGCAGCAGATGTTGCAGGATCAGCTGGACAAGCTGAACGGAGCCAACAGCGAGAACTGTGCGGAGCGGCTGAACGAGCACGTGACTGAGTCCTCGGCCGTGACCATTCAGAAGATGTGGCGTGGCTATCACACGCGCAAGAAGACCAACAAGGATATAGCCGAGAGGCTGCAACAGCGTCGCACTCAGGAGTACATAGAGTAAGTGTCATAGAAAGGGATTGAAATCCCTCTTAACAATTTTATTTCCGCCAGACAACTCAGCAAGGACATGCTGCTGACCAAGGCCCAGCTCGAGAACGAGCGCAAGATCCAGCAGTTGCAGATGCAGGCCATCAATGCGCTGTGGAAGAAGGTGTCCACCATGGAGGTGGATCCCAAGGGCATACCCGCCGCAGCTGCCGAGCAGCCGAACTCCACCAGCAGCGAGCAGCAGGACTCCACTGGCGGCATGAGTCTCGATCGCAACTCTGCCGCCGTGGTCAACGATCTGGCCAAGCGTTGCACCCTGCTCACCGATCAGGTGCAGAACCTCCAGAGCTCGATTGGCACCATCGTCAATTGCCTGACCATGGTGTGCAATCTGCCCCAGGACGTGATCAAGAAGCAGGCCGAGATCAGCGATTGCAGCTCCACGCAAACCGATTTGATAGCCGTACACACACCCCAAATAGAGGACCTCACCAATTTTCCATTCACCAAAACCAGACCCTCCACGTTGGCCCTGGAATCGAAGCACGAAACGCTTGCCGCCGCCAAGATCGAGGAACTCAACGAAGCCGAACTGAAGGACAACAACGAGTCGGCTCAGTTCGATAGCGAGGCATAGAAGCGAAAAAATCCCAGTTAATAACCGATGATGATGAGAAGTGAACGCTTTAAGGATACGATCTCCGCGCTTATTAATTAATGTCTCATGTCTAGGCTTTTGTGTAGCTTTTGCAACCATTTTTAGAGATCAGCCAACACAACTTACAAGTAGCAATTGCAGCACACAAAAAAAAAAATTATTTTTTGTTAAACTTATAGGATTGTACGTAGTAAAGAAGAGAACGATGCAAAAAAAGAACAAATGAAACAAATAATAAATACAAAAATACAATTTTGTAAAACATTAACTTATTGCTGAGGGATGAATGCACTATGGCGCATAAAAGTCTTCAAAATAAGCAAAAGCTGGAAACTTATTTCTTAGGGATAAATTTACTATGGCGCATAAAAGTCCTCAAAATAAGCAAAGGCTGTGAACTTATTGCTCAGGGCACTATGGACTATGGCGCATAAACATCCTGAAAATAAGCAAAAGCTGTAGGCTTTTTGCTTAGGGATGAATGCACTGTGGCGCATAAAAGTCCTAAAAATAAGCAAAGGCACTAAATTTTAAACCTTTTTATAGATTATTTTACTTAATTAATTTTATTCAGGTTAACCTTGCATTTAACTTTTGAACTCCAAACTGGGCTCTTAGAGAACTCATTTACAAAAATAACAACTTAGTTTATAGCACAGAACAGTTTTTTGCATTTTTTTAATTTTTGTGAGGTGGCGCTTAACAAATGTTTAAAAAATCTTAACTACAGAATTTGTGTACTCTAAGGAAAATCAGTCTTCATCGCTGGACGTGTCCTCCTCGTCCTCTTCCTCATCTGAGGATTCCTGCGGCCGATTTGTGTTGGGCGTGAGATCATCCTCGAAATCGGAATCATCTTGATTTTGGTTGGGCAGCTCCTCTTTGGCTGGCTTCTTGGCGAACTTATCCGGCCATATGCCAGCTTTGGTGTATTCCTTGACATGCTCGGTGGTGAGGATCTTACAGATCTCAGCCTTAACCTTATCGCCTTCCTCGATGGGCTCGATCAGCAGGAAATCGCCCCGCTTCACCCACATACTTTTGCGGAATTTGTTGGGCATGGAAACTGAAAAATGGAAAGGAATATAAATTATTATTTACTCGATTTCCCAGACACTCCCCGCACTCACCCAGAAAGTTCTCCTCCGCCTCGGTCTTGGCCGTTTCCACCTCGTGGAGATTGTTTCCTTTGCTGCTAACCACTCGAACGATTTGCTGCTGCTCCGTGGGCAGGGCGTAGTCATCCTCCATCATCTCCTTCATTAGGTGCTTGCGGCGACTGATACTCGGATGGGAGCGGTGCATTTTGAAATCGCTAATTTAAAGTTGATAAAAACGTAAATTTACGAAATTGACAAATTTTGTTTTGGTTCTTGGATGCAGTGTGACCAAAGATTTCTTACACTAATATAACAACAGGGCCTCCTAAGGAAAATACTATCTATTAAATACCACTTAAACCCAGTGTTGGGCAATACTTTAAAATTGTGGCGCGTGATTTGAATTTATAGAGAAAAACAAGTAATAGAAATATCCTACTTCACATATCTAAAAATATTTAATTATTATGAATATCCATTAATAAAAAACACTCAGTAATTACGATCACAATAGCACGAGAACATTTTATATTTAGAGCCATGCTTGCATATAGTTTTCTTTGTTAAATGTATTTTTTACAATTTTGTAACTTAAAAAATAGCAGAGAATGAATTCATGTAACGAGAAATTTACTTAGCACTAAATGTGTAATAAAAAAGCATTACAGTTAAAAATATATCATCGCGTTGTGGACAGAGAGAGAGAGAGCCACTAGTTTTTGCTGCGCCTCATGAGCATGCGTTCCTTCAGCGAAACCCGTCCGGACTTCTCCACCTTCGTGGAGACGTTGCGACGGGACTCGATTTGGGCTTGCTTCGATTTCTTCATCCTGCAAAAGGTTGAATATTTAATATCTTAGCTTAGAGATTAACTTTTATTTCGATTAACTTACAAATCATTCAAGAGAATGGTGATCTCCTTCTTCCAAATATCCTTGAAATCGTTGGTGAAGTTCGTCCAGTACTCGAAGAACTGGTCGGGCGTGCACTGGGACAGGGTTAGGGTACAGGCTTTGGGCGAAAAGTGATAGAACCTCATTGTCTCCACAAACAGCTCGCGACACTCTTCGAGTAACTGGCGGAGCTTCGCCATCGATTTGTCCGCTCCCTCCACAAATTCCTCCATTTTGGACTTGAAGGGCTCCAGTATTTCCGGACGGGAGGCGGCCAGAACTTTGGCTGTGGTTCTCTTGCAACCTAAAATAAGGGAAATGTTTTCTTACTTATATACATTTTTAGATTTTTCCCTAAACTCACCTGCATACTTCCTGTTAAGTTCGGTTATCTGCCTCTGCACATCCTCGAAATCCATCTGCGCCGCTCTCTCCACATCCGGTGGCTCCGGTATCGGCAATTGAATCTCCAACGGATGCACTCCCTCCTTTCTACGGTGCGCAATATATGTGCGAACAATAAAGTGGAGCAAAGTGGTGTGCGATTCCTTGGACTTCACATCCTTCAGCTTGCCCAAAATGTCCAGATTAAAGCCATCGGCCTGCCCGCGCTGTCGATTTCCCCCGTTCATATAGTTACCCAGGGTCAGGATGATGGAGAAGACGAGCTTCAGGTCCTCACTCTCTATTAATTGCTGCGAAAGCTGCGATACCCCTTCTATTTTGCGAACCAATTGCGTTACGGATTCCTCGAATTCCGCCTGGAAGACAATACACGAAATCCTCTCGCTGGCCATGGAAATTAGCGAGGTATCCAGTAGGAATTGCTCGGGCAGATCCAGGGGAATGTCCCCACCAGCTGCTTCCTTAATCTTCTGGAGCTCCTCCTCCGAGGCCTGCATGTTCCGAATGTGCTGCAGCGCCTCCAGACTGACCACAGAGGTGTCTATGTGGTATATAGCGTGCTCGATCTCGTTGGAGGTCACATGCAAGCTCTTCCAAATGATGCCCACATTCCGCGATCTCTCCGGATCGAGGACCTTGATGGACTTGGCCCTCTTGACCTTCAGTTCGATGGGCTTGCTGACCGGCGCCATGGCCTGGCGGGAAAACAGCTCCGTGAACTCATCGATATTATCGAGAGGCGTCTCCTCGATCTCTGTCCAGATTTCCTTTGTGGGCGGATCTTCGCCTGCAGCTCCTCCAGCCCCGTCAACACTGGTTACAGCTGGTGGCTCATCCGGCGAGCTGCCGCTGTTCTCTGTGGAATCTGTGGAATTAGCTACCGACGGGGGGCGTGGCGCCGGTGGAGCACTCGTCACTATTCGCGTCCAATATAAGGGACGCATGGGCTTCGGCGGGTTAACAGCGCTCTTGCGCAGAGCTGGAAAGAATAAGCGATAGATTTTGTTGATAAATATCGATTTACAGTGGCAATAAGGCGATTATTTCAAATAATTTAGTTTTTATAGTGAACATAAATAAATAAATGTTAATGTAAGTAGAAAAACTTTAAATAAAATAATTTTTAAGTAGAAAAAAATAAAATAAAACTGTATTAATATATTTTAATAGGCATTGCATATTTTTTAAGGAAGTATTTTCAGATTTTGAATTGTAAGCACCTTTGTTATATTTAATTCTCTAAGTGTATAATATTAATTTTCCCTTTTCTATGAGGCACTATGGCCTTGCCAGGACTATTCTAATTCTGATTGTTTGACTATACCATGTATGGAAATATTAATTGAAGTGCGTAATGCAAAGGTTAATTAGTTGAAAAACATGTAAACATGGTTTTTATTACAGGTTTCAATGTATTAAACAAATATTTAAAGAATGAACAGGCTCTCTATTAGACCGGCGTAAAAAAGAGCTTGTTTTGTGGATGCCTCCAAAACGAAAAAAATTAGTAAATACAAACAAAAATCGGACAATTTTTTTTTTGCAAAATTATCTGAACATATTTTAGCTTAATTATAAAAAGCGTGAATAAATATGGGATTTATGGCAACAAAAAATCTATAAAAGTAATGTTTTTAGGAATAAAGTTTTTGCATAAGCAATAACAGATTTTGATTACTTTGTCAGGTAATTTAACTAATTAAACTAACATCATTCTGAAGACTGCAGAACAAGTTTATTGATAAATGAATTATGAATTGTTTACTTATTTATTATTTATTTATAATTAAGAGTTATGAATTAAAACTCTCGTAAGTTAAAGGTAAAAATTTAATAAAATGTAAATTACTTGTTTAAGAATTCTAAATTTCCCTTATTTATTTAATATTTTTTAACTCACTGTTTGTGCGATGGAACCAATTCCCTTCAGCGGGATCGGGCAGCGGGGCGGGTGAGAGCAGCGGCTTGGATGCGGACGAGTTCATGGGCGGCGGGGGAGGCGGCCCACCCACTCCACCGGGCGCGGGGGGTGGAGGGGGCGGGACAGCACCACTGCCCGGCGGAGGAGGCGGGGGCGGTGGAGCGCCAGGAGCTGGTGGGGGCGCGGGAAAAGGCGGTGGAGCAGGAATTCCAAAGGCGGGCGGGGGGAGGAGGCGGTGGCGGCGGGGGCGGGGCACCGAGCGCAGGGGCGGGGGGCGGAGGAGGTGGGGGAGCGGGCGGTGCACCAGCCTCATTTCCCTGCTTTTCCTTGGCTGCCTCGTCGCTTTCTTTCGAGAATTTTCCACACTTGCAGGAACCCTCGCACTCCTCCGTTTGCGTTCCCGCATCCGCGAAACTCTTCAATCCTCCCTCGGCTCCTGCCGATTTATTGTACTCATAAATGGTGGCCTCACTGGAATTGAGCAGATCCGTGAGATTCACACATCGC
The DNA here is from genome assembly GCA_018153105.1 of Drosophila rufa. Taxonomy (NCBI): domain Eukaryota; kingdom Metazoa; phylum Arthropoda; class Insecta; order Diptera; family Drosophilidae; genus Drosophila; species Drosophila rufa. The sequence goes on from JAECXS010000096.1 coordinate 10,413,816, forward strand.
TTCGAGGGGCGACGCGGCGGCTCGTCCACACTGCTCAGCAGCTCGTTGACCACCGCATGCACCTCGGCCAGCGTGGAGCAGTTGAGCAGGCGCTTCTTCAGGATCTGCTGCAGCGTCTTCTGGCTATCGGTTGTCGTCGCTGTGGATGCCATCGATGTGGCCGCCATAGCACCTCCAATTGCCCCGGCAGCGCCAGCTCCCGCCAGCGAGGCCGCTTCCAAAGATCGCAGGCCAGCGGGCGTGCTGGAAAATGGCCAAGCCGCCACCTTGTCCAGCTTGCCGGGTGTCAATGGGAGCGAGGTCGTCGGCTGTTCCGTGTGCGTCCATTGGTACATCTCGTACGGCTGAGGGAGAGATTCAAATATAAATGGAAAATTAATTTAATTAATTTAAAAAATTAATATTTAAACAGAAAATAATTTTAGTTAACTAAGAAAGTAAATATATTTAATATAGTAGTTCCGCCCCCTTTTTTTCTAATTAGAAATAAACGTAAGATTCAGATTGGGGATGGCAGCAAATATCGATATATCAATAACGAAGATCGATATATAAATCGATATTTTATCGTTGCGATATACATACATATGTGCTATAAATCAATATATTTTCCATATATAAGATATTTTTCGATAATATCGATATTTTAGCGTTAAATAAGATATTATTCGTTTTTTTACATTTCGATTTATCAAAATGTTCGATATTTTCGATATGATTTTGAGCGCGTAATTTTGTCTTCTCTCGATTCTGCTAAAAAACCATTATCCCAAAAAAATCAGAATATAAAATAAATCTCAATAATAAAGATTTTTTTTACATAGAAAAAATTGTATTTGATCTTCTTATTTTTTAATAATATCATTTATAAGGTATTATTATTTATTTATTAAATTTCATTGTCTGCTTGGCATATAGTATAGCAATAACTGGAACAATCATGGTCGTTCATGAGGCCTTCATGCAACATGATGCAGTTCTTCGAGTGATAGCTGTCGTTGGGGTTTCCTGGTGCCATGGACACAAAGTGACCTTCATTGGCCTGATCGTTAAGGCCCGGCCAGTGGGCAGAACCCTTTCTGAGCTTCGCACTAATGGCAGTGAGTTCCTTTTCGTTATGTTAAATTAGCTATCAAATTTTTTAGGAAATATACTGATTACAAATTAACTTTCAGACATATTTCATATTTATTTTGCAATAATTTAGCTCAGGTCATCTGTTAATATTTTTTAGGAAGACTTTGTAAAGCATTGATTAATACGTTTGCTCTTTAAAGCAGCATCCTCCCTTTAAGCCATATATCTATTATTATTCTTTCTGTACAACCAATAACTTCTAATTGCCGGTCGAGTGGGACAAAAAAGAAAAACAATAGAAAGAAAGCAGTAAGTGCATCGCTGCCAGTGGGTCTCCAGTGTGCGACAAGCGACAAAGCTTAAAAGCACCCGTTGGCCAAAGTTCGCTTTATTTCTCGTCTATTTTCCTGCATGCAAAACTCCTTTGATTTTGATTGCTGCATGTCGAGGACGACGCTGACTTCTCGGTCCCACTGTGGGAATTGTCCTTTCCTGTTGTCATCAAGTTATGGAAAAGTGAAGAATATGAAAGCAGTTAAAACTGTAATGGGTATAAAGACATAAGAGCTGGCGATGCTTAAAGAAGGAGTTGAAGTTTTGTGTTGATAACTTAATTGCAGAATTTAAATAAATTCCCAATAAAGGTAAATAGAAAATGTGTTTTTAAATGTCTATATGTAAAGGGAGTTTCTTTATTTTTAAATATTTAATTGTAAGCTGTATCGCCTTTTATTTAAAGATTTTTAACTATATATTTGCAAGGAACAAATAACTTTAAATTATTTTAAATACAAGTCAGGAATAATAAAGATTAAAAACTCATTAAAACACGGAGGATGATATTTTACAAAATATAGTATCTAGAGAACTAAGAAATCTTATTCTTCATCTTTTTAAAATTTCTTAAAGGAATTATGCAAAGCAAGAAATAATAAATATAAGAAAATCCATTCAATCATGGAGAAAGATATATTTATTTATTTAAACATATAGTACCCAGAAAACTTCGAAATCTTATTCTTTATATTCAAAAAATTCATTAAGAGACAAGCTAATTAAGGTCAAACTTTCCCCACAACTGGCCCTGACAAATGCAATTAAAATTGCAATTTAATTATGCCGTTACAAGTGCCGCTTAAGCACACACACACCACACACCGAGACAGACAGCGCTAATCAGTCAAAGAACTTGAAAACTTGACAAATGCAAATCAAGTGCAACAGCTCGGCCCGACGCCTGATTTTGCAGATGAACAAACACACTCTTACACACAGTACAAGGGGATATAGTACATAGGTATATATATGAGGGGAGCAGGGGTAAATCGGGTGAGTTTATCGCACTTTACACCATTTGTGCCCAAGTGTTGGCACTTCGGGCTGGTGGTGCCAGCGATTTGCATGTTGTTTGCACATTTTAAAGAACCGGAGCGGACCAGAGTAACCCAAGAAATCCGCAAGTAACCAGAGTGCAGGCAACCACCACACACACCCAAAAACAACATCAACAGAGTGCGGAGCTAAAGAACCGAAAAAACCCCAAACCATAAGAGACCACATAGAGGTGAGCTAGAGGATAAGGTATGCCAAGTGCAGTGGCGGAAAAAGTAGGGGAAAACCTTCTAACAATCACCTGAAAAACTCGGTGATCATTTGTATATGCTTGTATTTATTTTTACTAAATTAAATATAATTATAATATGTATTTTTTAAGGACTAAATGGATAAACAACCTATTTCCTACATTCGGAATAAATTAAACACTTAATAAGCAATAAGAACACACACAATTTTAGCCAAATTTCAAGTTAGCTTAATTTCCCAATTCCCACTTAATTAACAACAACATCAAATTCTATTCAATCTAATCCCATCAGAGCCACTTGATGATATAACCCCCTAAATCTTATGCCAAATATATATATATATATAGTTAAAGAACAATCGAACACGCGCACGCACACACACTTCTGATCTAGGAAACCAACAACACTATACACACACGGCACACTCACTGTTGGTTACATTGCACATTCAAATCCAGTTTGCTCGTTTCTGCATCAAAGTTTCGTTTGTTCCGGCAGAGACCCAAAAGAATAATACCAGCAGATGAAGCAGGATGGGAGCGGCAAAACTTTCGACTCAAAGTAATAAAAACGCACAAACTTTCAATGAGCTGGCAACAACAATAACACGCAGAAACAGAAGGGACTACAGCGTAAAAAAATAAGGGAAATCTTAGGGATACAGTGGTCTCTGGGTACAAAGAAATTGTTGAAAAGAATTATGTGAGGAAAGTGGGAACTATTTGAATACAAAAAAAAAGATTTTTGAGTAGGTTTCCTTACTATAAATTTAAACTAAAATTTTGTTTACAATGAATTTTTAATACTTTGTTTTTTTTTAGCTTCAGCGACTATAATTCTCAAGTAGTTCCAGCTTTGGAGACTAACTAATGATTAAAATCTTCTGGTAAAATACTAAATTAAATAAATGTGATAATAGGAAATCAATATAAATAATAGCTTTAGTTTTTAATTAAATACTATATATCACTTCAGAGACTATAATTCTCAAGTGGTTCCAGCTAATAATGGAAACCTTTAAAAAAACATTATAATGTGATAATACCAAATATATACAAATAAGAACTTTTGTTTATATGCATAACTCTCCTTAAGATTTAATTTAACATTAAACATTGTGAAGTTAAACTTAAAATGAACCCAATATTCCTTATTGAAAAATTAGAATTCTAATAACAATTACAATGTAAACTCTAAAAATGCCTTCCAATATTCCCTAAAAATATCATAGTTATTTTATAGTTTTAGTAATAAAAATAAATACGTTAAAGTAGCGACCCCTGTACTAATAAAACACCAACTAAAGTCAACGTCGAACAACGAACCTTTGACATTGTCCCTCCTAGCCTCTCCCCTCTCTCTTGGCGCTGGCCTGTTGCCCAAAAAGTTCGAACACATTTCGGAGACATCGGAGACGTCGTCAGCACCCCTCCTATACCTTCCACATATATATATATATATATACATCACCCCGCCACGCTGCTCCTTTCCACTTGGCAGCCAGTTGAAGAAATTTGTGATATCATAATCTTGAGCTCAAGTATCATCACATAGAAAATCACTTAACGGTGTCGTCTGGCGTCTGCCGTCGCCCGACGACGACGCCCTTACTGGCTCAATATATAGGAGAGTGTGTGTGTCTCTCTCTCAGGGATTTGAGGTTAAGCTGCTGTGGCTAAAACTTTTGGCCTAAACTAATTTGAGGGCTATATCCAGTGCTTCATTATTTGCGGTGGTTTTTGGTTGTTGTTCCTGCTCCTGCTCCTCCTACTCCTGCTCCTCCTGCTTGTTGCAGTTGTTGTCCCTGCTGTCGCCTGTCTAATAACACTTAACTGGGTCTCGGTTTACAGCCCTCGAAATGGAAATGGAACAGCTTCTTTGGCCCCTTTTTCTACGGGGCAATTAAAGCTTTGCTGCTTTTCTTTCCCACTCTCTGGGAACCGTTTGTTTATTTAGCTTTCTGGTCAAGAGCAATGCTGAAATGCTAAATGCTGAATGCTAAATGCTAAATGCTAAATGCCCGGCTAAACTGTACCCCGATATGGCCAACTATTATGGAGTCCATTAGGCCCGGCAGCAGATGAAGATGACCATCGCCAGATGGTTGCCAAAGAGTTGGACAAAGGAGCGAGTGGATAAAAAGGAAACTGGCCTTTTTCCCAGGGAGATATTAAAGGGCTTGGTTATTGCTCGGATGCACTAGGAGAAATGTAAATTAATAATTTAAAATTTCAAGAGATATATTGGGAAAATGTTAAAGAGGAAATAAATCCAAATTCTACGGAAATTATATTTATGTTCATGTTTTAAATCAATCAAATATTGCTTAAGGTAGGCTGTTATTTTGTTCATCAATTTTAGGGTAGGAAAATCTTTATTCTTTTGATTAAACATCTTAAATAAATATATTTTGTATTACATATTTTATGAAGAAGGAAGGAAGGATTTTTAAGCTACATAACTTGACTTGGATAACATATATTGACCTAATTTCTTTAGGGAATTTTTTAACCAAACCTTAGTTTATAAACTCTTTAAAGAAATGCCTAAATTAAACTTAAAAGCTATTTCTTTCAGTGCTTTATTTTCACTCTATGTACCCAACTTTGGTTTCATAATTTTGCATGCAGCAAAACAACCAAATCAACAGCAAAAGCGAAAAATTGTTAATGCAGCCGAGAGAGAACTTGGCTTTGATAGTTGACGGCTGCCGACTGTAAAGTTTTAACAAGTTCTGACACTTGCAGGCAGGCGGGCAGCCGAGCAGACGGGGGTTAGGACGTTCTTGGCAAGGGTTAGAGATGGACAACCGCTATAGCTCGGTTAAATGAAAGTGCAGTGACGGCTTGGCCCTTTGGTTATGCCTCGGTCTGTCGTCCCTCTTTCTGTTTTTTGATTTTTCTTTTTTTGCAATGGAATTGCTAATTTCCGGGCACAACTTTGCGGTTCAGTGTTGCACAACTTTTCGCAGGGACTTCGACGACCAAGCGAGTGAGCGAGCGCTGGACAACGCTGCGTATGAGTAACATTATGCAGAGAGGCCGTAAGTTGAAGGTCCTTGTGCAGGCCCTCGGGGCGATAACTGTTGGCAGCACAGGACACTGACAAAATTGGACTCAATTAGGCTGGCAAAGTTTACAGATTAAAAACCAAGCTAGACTAGGCCTTTACAGTGTTTTCTTTGGTATATTTAGAGAAATTTAATCTAGTTTAAAATGCAAAAATCCCTTAAAGACCACTCTTTTCTAGCAGTGCACTCGTCGGACGTCATTATCAATAGTTTTTCCTGAAACGCTAATGACTTGAAACTTAGTTTAGCTGTCCTTGTGACCCCCCTGAACCCTTTATCCCCATTTGTCATCCCTTTTTGCCCCGGCCAAGCTCTAAACGCGCTGTCATCATTTCCGTTAGCGCCGTGGCAACTTCCGCCCTGTTAGCACCCTTCAGTTAGAGCCCCTCCCGCCCCTGCCCCATGACTGGAGATGACCAATTTCCGGGAATATAAGTGCATTGAACTTACGCTGAATCCGCCATCCAAATGCTCGCTGGAGATCTGCTTGAGGACGCCGACATATTTGAGATTATTGCAGAATTGCAGGGCCAGAGAATTGAACAATTCCTGGTTGTAGCACTCGTTGCTGGCAGCACTCTTCGGGTTGCTTTGCATCGTTGAGATTAGCCATTTCATCAGCATTTGACCTGCAAGAGAGAGCAAGGAGAGATGGGGTTGTAACTGAATGAAATAACTTTGATCACAGCTGGTCCACTTATTCACTCGGTGGTCCTCTCCCTCCCAGTGGTTCGGCTTCTACGAAAAATAAAGGAAAACTTGTAGCCACTAAGCGGAGAGATTTATGGGTGAGAGACGCCTGGGGTGAAGGAACTCCCAATCCCGAAAAAAGTGGAATAAATAATTTTCTGGGCTAAAAGTCAGACAACAAGCTGGCTGGGAAATAATCCCAATCGATTGGGTCACACAAGAAGATACTCTATGACATTTCTAGGGGTATAAGGTTTAGAAATAAATATAATATATTTAGTAATATCTTGTATAATCTTCGGTCTAAAAACTTCAATATATCCTATTATTTTCCATACATATTGTCATTAAAAACCTAGATAAATTATTATGAATGAATCAATATCTTTTCTCTTTTTTTATATCAATATATACTCCACGGGTAGACCTATAAGTCACTTAATCAATTGACGCTCTGGACATTATAGTATAAAATCGCATGACTAATGGTTCGATAAGATAAACAAAAGAACTGGCTGTTCAAATAAAAGGTTTTAAGTCCACAAATTAACAAAAATTAATCAAAGTTGAGACATTTAAGATAGGAATCGTGATTTGTATTATTATTGTTCAAGAGATTATAGGTTCTTAAATCATAAATATGTATACATAGCCCCTCAGAAATCAAAATGATCCCCATAACAGAGAGACTCTCCCACAGAACTAGAAAAAGCCAAAGAAACTTTTGGTAGCCAAAAAAAAAGAAACAAACTTACGCTGGCTGTCAGCGTGTGAGTGGGAAACAGTTTGCAGGAGCAGCAGGAGCAGATGTTTCGGGTCAGAGGTCCTCAGCAGGTCAACGCGTATCCGTAGAATGCGTAGGCTAATTCCCGCCCAGACCTCAGACTCCTCCAAGCCCAGAGACGGGACATTAGGTGGTGTTCCATGCGCTCCCTTCTCCAATTGTCTGTTTCCCCTCGCAAATCGAGTTTTCTGCGCCCGCTGGGCGGCCAATGACATTAGCTGGAGATAATGTGCTGGTGGTAGCTGGGCCACATCCTCATGGGAGTCCCATTTCAAAGCCAACGGCCGTGCTTCTATTTCCGCATCGAACTCGCATTCCTTCGACGGCTGCTTGGCCAGCAGTGAGCACCAGACGTTGCTCAAGGCACTGGACATATAAGTGGTATTTATTCTCTACTAGATCGACAGATCTAGCTAAACTTTCTCCGACTAATTTCAATTCCCAACTGTCGACGCGAATGCGGTGGCTTGTTGTTCCGTTTTGGCGAGCAGAAAAATTGAAATGTGTCGAAACTTATCAGCACTATCAGTGCCGAGAACATGACAACAGCGACGCTCTCAACAAAGTTTGGTTACCAAACTGAGAGAAACATTTTAGTATTAGATCTTATAAATTAAATCCTTTTTCTTTTCACTGCTTTTTCTATGTAATTAATAATTTATATTTATAAATACTTGTCTTCTTTCCCTTTAAATATTTTTAAAATTAAATAATATGGCGTTTTTTTGGTTTGCACTTCAAAGAGTTAAAGTCTTAATCATGGAAAAACCTTTAACCTTAAATTAAAAAAATGCTTTTATTATTATAATTTTTACCTTTTATTTTAAGTATATAAAATATATTTAATATTTCCCTGTGTACTGATAACACTGCAGTGTAACAGTGAGACCCAGGCAATGAGAGAGCCTCGTATTCTTTGGCCCTGACAAGGTCGCCTGCTTTATCAGTCATGGTTATTATTTTTATTAGGGTAACTTCTCTCTTGGTCACTGACTGAATCACTGGCTAAATTTGTTCAATCAATTTATTAGGAAGTGCACACAAATGTCCTAAATACGTCATTAATTTTTCTAATCGTCGAGGTTCAAATTTCAGCATAAAATTAACTGATTCAAACGTTTATTCCCCCTTTTTTGTAATTTGTACAAGTTTGTTTTGGTTTTCATGTTCTTTATCTTTTAATAACCCTTCCCGCAGGTGAAGTGTTGCTCAGTTCGGGACTTTAGATAGCGGGGGAAAGCTGACTGATAGTGTCTGTGAAATTGATGTGAACAGTTATAGATTAAATCGGGTAGATAGGGCCGACTTTTGAAGATTGAGTGACGCAAATCTATAAAATTAAACTGCACTGAGAGATTGTGGCGATCGGTAGGGTATATTTTTAATTGAATTTTATTTAAATTATATTTAAGAAATTATTTTAAAAGGGAAGAATAAAAGGTACAATTATGGGAAATTAAAATTAGGGAATTAAGGTCTTCTTATGTTTCTTAGTAAGAGTGATGTTTAGAACGCTTATTTTAGAGTAATATACTAGATGGAATGGCTGTAAAAAATATACAAAATAATTTCTAAAAAGAAAGTAAATAAATTTTTAAGATCGAAAAAAGTTTGTGGTATATTTAGTTCTTAAAATATAAGGTACATTTCTTTAATAAAGCATCATCAAAATATTTGAAAGTAAATATAAAGTTCTCCAAAGAACCTTTTGCAGTTTTTCATTTACCACTTAAATCCCATAAACGTATCCTCTATCCCCCAGTTACGCTCTCATCCTCTTGGCCAAAAAGCAATTGGGCTCACAAGATCATTAGCACGCACCACATGCAAAGTTGTTGCCAGGGCTTGCCATTTGCCATATCGATGACGGCCGATGGCCGCTGGTTCAAGGGTTAAAACCGTGAGGCAGCTACAGGAAGAGGAACAGGAATACGAGAAACAGGGCGAGCGGCAGGAAGGAAGCGTCAGCTTAGCCGGTCATCGTTGTGCCTCATCATCAGCAGCGGGCGGTATCTTTGTTGTTTGCTGTTCCAATTGTTGTTGTTGTTCTTGTTTTTATTGTTCTGTTTCTCCTGTTGTTGCTTTTGGCCTTTATTGCTGGCGCCGTCGCGGCGTTGTGGCAAACGGGTTTTGATGAAAACTGCGCCACGGACGACGCACAACAAATTTGCATAACTGCTCGCCAGGCGAATGCAACAACGAATACACGCAGAGATAGAATTTTAAAGATTTTATTTTAATTACAATAAGTTTGATAATATTACTGAATGTAACTATAGATTTAATGATGTAATATTCACAATCTATATTAAAAAATCCATTAAAATACTTGCTTTCTTCAAAGATTCTTCATTCAGAGCTTTTCTAAAATTCTAATAACTTATTATTTACTTATTTTCTTTAAGAATTACAACGTCATATATTTAATATAGAATAAATCCACAAAAATGCGGAGTATCTTATGGATTTTATGATGTTAAAGTCGAGGAGTATATATTTTTTATTTATTTATTTCTAATAATTTGCATAGAGCAATTTCCCAGTTCCAATTTATTATATTTATTTAATACTTTTTTACTCAGAGATATTCTTATATTGTTATAATTATTATTTACTTCTTGACTTTATTTTTCACTTATTTACTTTAGAAGGTATAGCATTGTATATTTTTTAAATAAATCCACAAAACTGCAGAGTTTCTTGTGACAAAATTCGTGGCAAATGTTCGAAAATATTGAAATAAGGAAGTAATATTTTTTGTCAGTGCGTAGCACCCTCTGAAGTGTGGGAAGGGGTGGCTTAGGTTGCGCTACGCTGGGTGGCAGCGGTTTTTGGCGCCTCACGCATGCATGCGCTGCATTCATCAACGGCAGAGTGCCGTTCGCCGCTCTGCTCCGCTCTCTCTTCATTTCGGAAACGGATGAGAATGAAACGATGCCAGAAAACCACAAAGCAGAACTCAAAATGAAGCTATGAGGGACAGATGCAACAGCAGCAGAAACAGCATAGAGAGAATGCACCTAGAAGTGACGTCGGAATGGGTTAAGGCGACTCAGAAATACCCAGGAATATTTGAAAAAGAAATCATTTCATCAAATATCGAAAATTTTTAGCTAAAGTTGCTTTAAAAATATTTTATAAAATTCCTAAGAATTGAATCTTTGATACAAAACATTACATTTTAGTCTCTTGTACTTTTAAAGGTAATCTGCCAACGTTTACAACTTATTCCAAGCACCGGAAGTACGCTTCTCGTAGCAGCCACTACTTCCCCTAACCCAAAATATTGTCTCATTACGCTTTGGCCGAACACATTGTCGTCTATACTTGGCGGTACACAGTCAGGCAACAGATCTCCTTGAAGTTGGAACTCCCTTCCTCCCCCTCCCGGCCGTTGCTTGTCCAACTTTGGCAGCCCTCATCCCGTCCAGAATCTCTTCATCCGCGCGAAGCTGGCGAACGTGATGTTGTCGAGCATATAAATCAGATTTTTGGTCCGAAAAGCGGTGCCGGACGTTGTTGCCTGATGAAAAGTCGCGACAAAAAGCGTCTGCTGTGTTTGTCCCGTGCCCCCGTGCCCCCGTGCCCCTTCTAGAATATTCCCCTGCCCACTCTTTAGCCCAGCTCCCGGCCCATCTTGCTGCAAAAGCCACGAAGAATTGATGGCCACTTCAGAGACAATGGCGACGACGATGGCGAAAATGCGAGAGGCACAAGGAGAAAATATCTATTTTTTAGGGTATTTTTGATTTTTCAGAGAAGTTTCTTTTACGGAAAAATAATCTAGATATTTTTACCAGTAAAAAGTCTTTAAAATGTATTCTAAAACATTTTTTAAAATAATTTTTAGAAGGTTCTCTGCAGGTTCTCTTCAGAACTCTTGAAAATGTGAGGGAGAAAATAACTATTTTGAAAGGTATTATGATTTTGCGAAAGACTTTTATTTGTGGACAAATTATAAAGATTTTTTTTTTGCCTTTAAAATTTATTTAAAAAAAAATTTGTTAAGATATGATATTTTTAAGTCTTCTTTAATTTCAGGAACTCTACTCTTTCTCAAGTCTTTTTTTTCATCAAATATATACAATTTTTTTCACTGCACCGCAAATTGCGTGTCCAGCTCTGCTTTTACTAAGCCCCCACACTTTTTCACCCCTCCCCTGGTGCTGCTGGTGCAGCTTCTCTTCTTCTTCGGTTGTTTGCCCGGCGAGGCGTTAAAATGTTTGTTTGCATTAATTTGCAGCAGACGACAACGGGCGGGCATGCTGCTGATGATGATGATGGTGGCGCTGATGGAGGATCAGGAACGGGTGTCGCCGGCCTCTATCCTGTCAGCGATGAGCTTACCAATTAGCGCTTTTTGGGGCCGCCACCCAAGGCCACCCCCTCTGGTAGGCGTGGCATGTGTCAAAAACTGCGCCTCCAAAATGCCCGCGATGCGTTTGAAGCGCAAGTTTTCCAGCCATTTTTGGGTTTGGCTGAGTGGAGTGAACTGGAGTGGATGGCGGATTTTTGGAAATAGTTTCGCCCCCGAAAACGGCAGAAATTTTGGCACAAGGAATTCGAGAGAGCGCAATAATGCGAGGAGACAATATTTGGGATTACAGTGGATTCTTGGTAAAAGAAAAAGGAAAGGAAGGTTCTTAAATCAGGATTTCTGGCAAGAGGTGGTAGATTCGAACAAAGCTCAAAACTAATACTAAATGTATTTATTTTGAATGAAATATAAAATAATTTCCTTTTACTTACATACTTATTTAATATAATAATTAAATTATTTATGATGAAGTTGAACTTTTAGATTTATTTGAGGCTTTTTAAATAAGATTTATAATCAATTAGCTCTTAAAACCAAATAATTATAAACAATCCTAAAGCTTATTCACAACCCTAAGCTCCGTGAACTGCATTTTATGCGTTTTTCACCTCCATTATGATAAAATAATTATTAAAACTCAGTTTCTAATTAATCGGAGATTTTACTTATCGACAGACAACTGTTAATGGGCTATATATTCCGTCTAGGCAACAGAAATTCCCGAGATATTCAGTCTCTTGGCTTGGGGAGACGACGAATTTAAAGCCTTGGCCGGAAAGTATGCTACACATTTCTCGGTCTCCTCGGAGTGGGGCAAGGTAGGTCGTCGCAATGGAAGAGATATATGGTATATCGAAAGGTGAGAGGGAATGTGTGCGCAGGGGGCACGGAGAAATTACTATATATGTGTGTGTGTGTGCACTTCAAATACTTGCGAAAATGTTAACCTCGCCAGTTTTCGCCTGGCTCTCCTCTATTTACATACAAAATTTCCCAATTATGCAATCATTCAACTTGATTTGGCTTGCTTTCTTGACTGATTTTCCGAGAGGAAAATTGCAAGACAGGGGGGCCACAGGCCAGGCCAAAGTGTGCTGGAGCTGAAGCAGGCAAATTAATTGTTAACTTTAAGCAAACAACAAACGCAATCAAACGTGGAAAGAAACGAAAAAAAGATGGGAAACGAAAGGGAAGAGCGCTCACGGAAAGGGAAATAAAATTAAATGTTTCCCGAGAAACGACACAAAAGGCAAACAGTAAATGCGCAGAAATCGCAGAGGTTACCTTCTTCTATATACATACATATATATATTTTTCCCTTTCCCAAAATCCCTTTTCCTCTGGATTTTCCTTCTAAATATCCCTGCCTTTGCCGTCGCTTCACTGAAGTCCCAGATTGAAGCATAAAGCCCAGCTCATAAAAGGCGAGAGAGAACACAGGGTTAATACTCTAAAGGTTTTTATGAGAAAAGAATTACAAGAGGAGTTCTTTGGAAATGAAAAACTGCATGCAAGTCAGCAGAAAAAATCTCTTAAAAAAAGAAAACCTAAACCTTTTTATTCCCAAACTCTTAAAAACTAAGAATTCTTGAAAGATACGTTCTGAGCAGGGAACTTGAGAACCCTATTTATAAACCTTCAAATAAACTTTTTTTAATAACTATTTCATTGGGGAAACTTCCAATAAATAGCTCCACAATGATTTAATATTAATATCAGTTTTTGGAACAAATTCCTCGACCGAGAAACCGCAACCCACAACCTCAACCCCAAGGTAACTCATACCGCAACTTCCCGCCACTTTAGAGTATTTAAACACGAATATTTCGGCAAACTTACCTTCGAACTTTTCATATGCAGCGAAGCTTAACTTTTCCGGTACATAGGATGAGCCGCGACGCGAACTGTTCCCCGTTCCGACTCCGATTTCTGGGTTCTGGGTTGCCACCAGCAACTGCGACGAAGTCGATGTCGGCGTCGCGGCCAGAAGCGTTGTCTCCTCGGCCAGAAGCGGGGTATTGGCATTGGGCGTGGAGGAGCTATTGCCCGCCGACGATTTCTCGACCGTGAAGCTGGCGACCTTCTTGAGCACATTGCTCGACAGATGATGGGGCGTTGTCGGCGTTCCGAAGCCAGGTGGCGGCGGCGGAAGGCAGGGCAGGGGCGCCGTGTCATCCTCCACATTGTCGAAGCCAGGAGGAGGAGCAGCAGCCGGAGCAGCATTCGTTTGAGACTGCACAGGTGTTTGAGATGATTTAAACGAAATTATAACAGTTGATTGCGTTTCCAGCGACGAGGATGTTGTAGCACCCGCTCCTGTAGCTCCTGCGAATGAATGAAGGAATGACGAGGCGATGGCATTAGCTGGATAAATTTGTATAGAATCTCCCGTGCATATACTATATATACTCCTCCATCGGTCTGTGCAAAGCCTTGCCTCTTGAATAAGTGAAAAATTGAAGATAAATGTATTCAGGCAGCGCATAAGTCACTTCCCATAATTACTGGTTAAATCGTAGAATTTTCGGCAAACATTTGCCAACCATTTATCATTTCTGATAAAAGCCGGGGACTTTTTTCCGGAATACTAAATATGTGCCAGTAAACCTTTGTGATTATTTTATTGATTTTTAAAGTGTTTTTAAAACGAAATTAGAATACATATAAGTTCTAAAATCAAATTAACTTTAATTTATTCACTTTAAAGTGTCTAAATTTACCCAGTTACCCTCGGGATTGTTTGCTCTTTAATAAAACCCCCAACTTCAGGTCAATATTGAAATGATTTACATTCATTAAATCGAAATTCATGCACAGCAGCCTCATAAAAAATTGCCTAAAATAAACATATAATTTTTCTAGTGCATTAAATCTTCCATTACCTCCGCAGCTCACTGCCAATCAGCTTGTGTACTTTCTGGCGGGGATCCTTGATTTTTGGGAATTTTTATGGTCCCTCCTCTCCGATTGAGTAGACCCTGCGGAGCGCTTATCGCAGGCCATCATCATTGACTGTGTACCCAAGTGGTTATGATGGGCCCCTGCCTTTATCCCCCTCTCCTGCTCTTCGATTCGGGCGGAAAAAGTCCCGCGTGTATCATTCTATATAACATGATTTAATTAAAATTTAAACTTTCGTTTTTTTTCCGCTGCGTTTTTTGGGGCTCCCCTGCGGAGCCGCAGCGGGGATTCACACAACACAGACGCAAAGTCAGGAGAGGAAGCTGAAGCCGAGCCTGAAGCGCCTGTTTCCGGCCAACATTTTGTAAACAATGAAGACGTGTTTGCAATTTTTAAGTTTTTTACAAATGTTTTTTGTTCTCGACAGTCGTTGGCAGTACTTTTTTTTGGCCGCTGTATTTTCAGCTCTTTTGGGTATTCGCGATATAGCCCCGCGCAAGCCAGAGGCCCGAAAAAAGCAGCGAACCATGTTCGCTTTTGTTTATTTTTTGTTTATCGAGCCGAGCGAGTTGGGCGAACGCAATTAGGTGGATTTTGGAGGAAGAGCAGGAGAGTTTCGGGGGCACTTTAGCCGGGGCAATTATATATTTAAAATATCATGTGGGAGGCGGAGGCGCACGAGTCCTTGCATAAATGTGCCAATAATTACTTTCGGGTCCGGCTTGCTTTTGTTAATTCTTTCTCTTTTTTTCCCCTCTTTTTTCGTCACTTTTCTCGCGTTTTGTTTAAAAGGCGCCACTGATCGGATCAGTTTTGGGAAAAACAAAGAGAGTCGGTTGAGAAAAAATTAGGAAAATGAGGGAAGCTGTTGCTACATGAGTTAATTAAAAAACTTTGCATTGCGGTCCTGTCATTACCCTTTTTTCTTCTTTTGGGCACTCTTATTGAAAGAGGCTTTCAAAGTCAGGGAACGTATCTATTTCAAGTAATTACTGATGTCCACGAAGAGAAGGACTCTCCCTCCTTATTTAAATGTAGACTAAATTTATTAGATTAAAACTTGTGGTTATATTTTGTAAAATTTATAATTACATTTCTTGTAAAAATTGCTAGTATTATTCACTTTTAAATATTAAGTTTTCTTGTATGTTTTCCCTACATTTAATACCATCTTAAGCTTAATTTTCTATAACTTTGTAGGCGTAAATTTTCTATGCAAAGATGTTCTCTATTTTTTTTGCCCCTCACCTCTCAAGAGGATAAAGACACTTCAATTTTGTAAGAGAAGGTCAGGTGGGGGGCGGGACACAACACTCAGACCTACAGTTTGGCAAGCACTTCTGTGCGACCCGTGTTTACCTTTGAAATTGGCGCAGAGTGAAATAAGCAACAAGCAAAAATCCTCACAAAAAAAGGGACAAGCTTTTAGACATCTCTCGCTCTTAGTTTTTTTTTCGACTCAAGGACCACTCAGCAGAGCACACATATGGCTACAAGTGTGTCACAACAAGCAAGGACAAAAAAAAAAGGAGAACTGGTGGATTTTCCAGGGTGAGGGTTAAATTGCAAATTGTTGTATCTTAAAACATTTAAATATTTACCATGAAACATTTTTTTTTAAAATCAATATTTGTCCTAATTACTGTGCACTTGTTTAATGAGTAAATTATTGACTTTTACAATTTTTATTACAGCTTCCCATAAACACCTTTAAAATTGTTGCACATATTTTATAAATAGGCTTACAATTATTTCTTTTGTTTCAAATGGTTATTATTTGCCTTAATGGGCTGGCGATTTAAAATTAAATTAATTGATGTCCTTTGGCAAAAACACATTAGGCAGAAACTTTAATAATCGGTGAGAATGAAAAGCAATTACTTAAACATAGTAATTGTGAGTTTGATAAGATTTTTGTGTATACTTGTAATTATTTTTAAGGGCAATTAATTGGGCTTTTAAAGGTTTCCCAGCTCAGGAGCAATCCTCGCTTAAACTATTTTTTCTTCGATCATTTTCCCTTTATCTTAACGATTTTAAACTCAGTTCTCACCTGCTTCGTTGGGTGCTGATAATGATGATGATGAACCACCTGGCGGTGTCTGATTGACGGCGGCTGCAAATCGGGATGATAGATTCTGGAGCTCGACCTTCTTGGCCTTGGATACATTGAAGAGTTCTCCGTTCCCCAGGGGCGAGTCGACGAGCCGGGTAACTCCTGCTCCTGCTCCCGATGTCGGAGTGCCAGCCTCCATGTTGCCCGGAGTCAGTGGCGTGCCCGATCCACTGCCCAAGACCTGGGCCAGCTTCTTGCCCAGCTGCAGAGCCATGAGCTCGTCCGGCGAACTCTCCGCCGGGCTATTCGGGGCTACCAGAAGATCGGTATTAAGCAATATAGCCGGCTCAGCCTCCTCGACTTCCTGCAGGTCATTGGCTATGCTGAGGTAGGTGACGCGGGTTAAGCTCAGGCAGGCCAACTTGTCGGCTCGGCAGCGCCGCTGTAGCTCTAGCACAGCCTTGGCCGTGCTCGGCGAGAGTGTGTCCACCGAGGTTACACTTATTTCGCTCAGTGGACGATCGCGTTTCGAGGATGGCGGAAGAGGATCGGCTTTGGGAGCATGTAAGTGGAGTGGCTTGGGTACGATCAGCTCCTCGTCCACGGGATCTGTGAATAGGGAATCATTGCTTGAACAACTCGTGCACAAGGACCTCCGGTCGTAGGGATAATGGTGATCGCAATGGCGGTGACAGTTTCGACTTGAATGATGGTGGTGATCTGGATGATGTTGTTGCTGCTGCCGCTGCCGCCACTGCTGGCTGCCATGGGTCAAGGTGTCGTTGGAGGCATAGCAGCAGTCTTCGCTGCTGCAGTTGTGGTACTCTAAGGAGTCGGTGTAATCCAAACTGACCACGTCGTCTTTTTATTCGGTTAGCGATTGAGTAGAGAAAATAGAGATAGACAACCGAGATGGAGAAGGTTTAAGTTGAGAGATTATTGAGAAAGGATCTCTAAAAGATGTGGCAAATCATTATGAAACTCAACAAGCAAAAATTATGGTTTTAAAAAATTAAGATGAGGATTCCAATGAAGGTTTGCTTGTCTATGATAAAATAATATAAAAGTTTAAAGATTATTGAGAAAGGATCTCTAAAAGATGTGGCAAATCATTATGGAACTCAAGAAGTGGAAATTATGGTTTTAAGAAAATAAAATGAGGTTTGAAGTTAGGGTTTTGTATGCACTATTTAAATATTTTAATAAATTAATCATATTTTTAAATTTGATTTGATAATATCATTTTAATTGTTGAATTTGGAATTTTATGTAACTTAAAAATATATGATTAATAGAAATTCCATATTAATCATAATTATTTTATATTTAAAATTATTGTGTCTGTATTTTACATTCAAAATACAGAACAAATATTTTTTAATGTTAAAAAAAAATGCATCATTATTTAGGAACTACAGACACAGAAAATATGACATTATTCTCTTCAAAAAGTTTTTTTTTAGAGTTTTTAGGTATTTTTGGGAATTGTATTTTTTCCAAAAATTATCCAAAAATCCTGAAAGAAATGTTCAGTGAGCGAATTTCTTATAAACTTGCAGCTTAATGCCAAAAACGATGAGCTCGTCGCCCAAATATTTGGAGTTAAATAAAGCCGTCTGCCAACTGCGGCTCGAATGATTTATTCGCCATTAATCCACGGCGGCAATGGGTGGCTCATTCACAAAAATGCCGACATGTGTGTAAGAAATAATAATTAAACAAAAGTAAATAAAAACAAGGCGCCACTGGAAGCCGAAAGAGTAAAGAAAAAAGAGTCTCTCTCGCAGAGCGCAGAGCGCCGGAGAGAACTCTCAGAGAGACAAGACTGGAAAGCCGCAAAATTATGAAAATCTATATGGAAAATGGTCAAGAAAGAAAAGCGAAGCACGGAAAAAAGGTGTGTTTTCTGGCTGGCTAAATGAAAATGAAAATGGGGGAAAGGTTAGAGAAAATCCCCACGCACAAGGTAAACAAAGAAAATCGTACAAAACAGAACTGGAAACTGGTTTGGTTATGGGTCACTTCATGGAAACCGAAAAGAGACTGGCGGCGGAGCAAGAAATATGCGTTGGCGTCACTTGAGTCCGTCCAATCCTCCCCCCTCTCGCACTTTAAATTGTTTAATTAAAGCAAATTGAAAGCAAAACAAAAGCCGAAGCCCTAAGATGAACCGCGATATAACACGGAAAAGGTACTCCAAGATAAAGCAGAGGAGAGAAAAAAGGGAAAAAGGAGAGAAAAGAACACTGCTTAAACACCTGTAGATTGCGGCCGCTGTTAATTGCTAATTGCATTTGTCAGGCACTTTTCCTTAGACACCAGAGACACACTTAACTTGTCACTTTTCACATTGTATTTGTGCTTGCTTTTCCCTATTCCTCTTGTTTGCAGGGTTTATTTTAATTTTTATTTTCTTTATTGTGTGGCTCTAACATGGAACGATCTGCGCGGAAGCGAGTTCAAAGCGTTACTAACAACCAACTGGTTTGCCGAAGGGGGGAGAATGGAATTAAAACCCAAACAGCGTGGAAAGAGCCGCTGGAAAGTCAAAAGCCGCTGAGAAAGAGAGAGAGGCAGAAAGAGATGGGGGGCACTCGGGGAGACAGGCAGGAACGAGAGGGAGAGCTATCGCAGAGAGTGTGTCCCTCGGAGAACAGAGAGAATTATACATATATTTTTTTGTTGGGGGTCTGAGCTCGAATTACATGAAATGAAAGCAGAGCAGAAAACGTCGAAAGATCATACATTTAATAGTGATCAACGTTAGGAATACCTCTTATTAAAAAACGGAAATAAATTGTAGGGACCCTTTAAATATATTTGTTAGGGGAAAAGTTCCTTATTAAACGTTGATCTATTTTTAATAAAAAATTAAAAATAAATAAATACAGATAAATGCAGAAAAAAATAAATTAAACATTTTATGTTTATGGACTTTCATTAAACTTTGTAAAATCGATGTACGATCTCTAAATTGATATCCCTAATTTTTCCTAAAAATTTGCCTGAAAATCGGTTTAAAACAAATACTCCCATGTTTTCCAAAATTAGTTTCTTTAATTTTTTTAATTATTTTGAGTTTGTACTGTTTTTCCCCAATAACTCACCTTAAATGGTAGCCAAATAAGCTATATCGAAATAAAACACTTTTAAATTCATAAAGAATATTTTTATATGCCCCGAAAACCTTAAACATAATTCAAATAATAAATTCAAACTGTATTTCCCAAGATAAGATCCATTAAACATGTTAAAGAAACAAAATCAAACTAATAACTAATAATTCCCAATAAAATAATAATTACAATTCTAAAGTCTTCCCTCTCTTGACCAAACCCCTTTTTTGACAATGAACTCTCTCAAATCGTTATACCCCGTGTTAAAAAATTACAAAACCTAGAATTACTCATTAGCAAGAGGCAGCACAGCAGCAGAGTCGTTGGCGTCAAAAATCGCATGTGTTTTTGTGTATTTTTTTTTTCGAGGCTGAGCTTACCCGCAACCACTGTTAATGTTGTTATTATTTTTTCCTCAGTTTCTTCCACTGTTGTTATTGTTGTTACCGAAGCTGTTGTTGTCTCGTTTGTGGCTGCAAAAAGCTGCTCAATGAACGCACAGTGATCATCGCCCTGCAGCTTTTCGACCCTCGTTTTTCTGGGTTTCGGCGAAGGTTTTTTCTGTGGCGGCTGTGGTGCAATTCGCCTTTTCCTCGGTTGCCTTATGGTGGGCGTTACTTCCGCCATTTGCTGATCCTCCTGTAGAATTCCCAGGGACTCTTCGTCATCTGGATTGCCAGGAGGATCCCAGCGGTGCTGAATGATGGGCCACTGGCAGAGCTGCTGGGTTAAGCTGCAGTGATCCTCGCTATCCGCTCGCTGTTCCAGTTGCTGTTGCTGCAGTTTTCTCAATCTCGGCGGCTTGGCGGGCGCTTTTCAGATAGTAAACATATTTTGCATACTTTCGGGCTGTAGAAGCATTCTACGAAATCAAGCATTACTTCGCGAACTGAAAGCTCTTTATCTCAAAAGGAGAATATCATTTTCTACTATTTTTTTTTCTTTGCCGGACTGTCTCGGAAGGATTGCTGCGATCGGAGTTTAATATCTAGTATCAAACTATTATTTGGACTATTGTATAGATTTTGGCCTAATTTCGCATTTTTGAGGGAATTTTCAAAATGGTTTTTAGAAAAATTTATAAAAGTCTGACATTTAAATGAAATGTTACTTGTAAAATGTATATTTCACGAAGACCATAATCAGAAATTTGTTTCTTTTTATTTGCAATTATTCTTATGCTTATAGAATATGTTTTAAAAGTTTAAATACTATAGAAAATAGTTTAAATACTATAAGAAATAGTTTAAAAGAAATTCCCTTATTTCTTTAAAATAGCTTTTAACTATTGTTATATAATTTAGCTCACTTTTATATAGAAAAAGGTTTCTAAAATTATCGCTCGAACTATTATTAATATTTATCTTCATCATTAAAATTTCTGATATTTTTTCTATCTAAACCAATTAAACTTTACCTCAGAAATCAGCACACCGCAATCAAAATTTCATAAAATCTCATAAAATGCGACCAACAGTTGGCAAAACGAGCTCCCAGACTTGAATGTATTTACACGCTCAATTATTGCAATATTATAACAAATTGTAAACAACATTAAATAGTTGTTAAAACTACACACACACAGACACATAGACAGGCAAAAGGGGAGTGAAGGAGAGGGGTAAAGAGAGAGAGCGATAGAGATGAGTGAGTTTACAACTTTACATGGGAATGTACAAGCAAAACTATTAAAACTAATTGCCATAAATATTAGCGGCCAGCCACGTGCCATGCCAAAAAACTTTTCCACTGTAATGTGCCTCGTCCATACACATGTTGTGTGTTGCCGACTGTGTGTGTGTGCGTGGGTGTGGGCGCTTAATTGAGCACGTTGCCCTAACTCCGCCACAGGCTGCAGTTCCCCGAAAAAAAAGAAGCGAAAAAAACTAGAAATCCTAAGCCAAAACTCAGCAATGGCAGAAATCCGCCCACAACCCACTTCCGCCCCTATTTGCCGCCCTTTTCCGCTCGGCTTTAGGGTATTTGATTTAATTTGCAGAGTGAAAGCCACGATTCTTGTTGCTGTTCATGAAATAATGCTTTACCATATATAGCATTTATTTAAGGAATACATTTTATGGATTTTATACACTTTATTAAACTATGATGTATGTTTAGAAGTGACAAGACTTGCTAAGTCTAAGAAATATAAGGATTTAAGGCTTACACCGAGATTAGAGTATATGGAATTGTGCAACCATTTTATTATGCACTACAAGTATAATCCAACATTATCTTTCGATAGGTTATCAAGTTTACAACAAAGTTTTCCTTTAAAATGTAACCAGAAATTTTGATCAGTCTGCATAGAGCCTCGTTGCAGTCATGTGGGGTTTCGGAATATTTATTTGTCTGCTGATTGTGAGTTCTTCAAACGGACATGACAATAAAGTAGTATGTACTCTTCTAAGAATATGTGACAGAACCGATGAAGTCAAATCGGAAGTGCTTGCTGTGCGGTAAATATAATAATATAAGAGCTTAAAATCACTTCAACGAACAACTTTCTGTGCAGCGAGGAACAAGAAGACCAGAAACAGATTTTGGCAAACCACACATTGATTTTGGAAAACCAATCAGACATTTTAAGACAACAAACACAGATTTTGGAATACCAGACTCAGATCTTAGAGGGATTGGCCGTATCTAAAACCAAAACGTACCCCTCAAGCTGTGCCGAGGGTTCGAAGAGCACTACACTCCAGATCCGCGTGCCTGAGTACAGTGAGGAACCCTTCGAGGTGTCCTGCGATCAACGGAGTCACGGCGGAGGTTGGACGATCATTCTGCGACGAAACGATGGAAGCGAGGACTTCTACCGCGGATGGGAGGACTACAAACACGGATTTGGCCAGCTGGGCAATGAATTCTTCCTGGGCCTGGACAAAATTCACGCCATGACCAACAACCAGATCCAGGAAATGCTGGTCCTTCTGGAAGATCGCGACGGAAAGAAAAGATATGAGCTTTACGATGAATTCAGGGTCGGACCTGAGAGCAACAATTACACCTTGGAATCGGTGGGTTTTGCCTCAGGGGATGCCGGTGATTCGCTCAAACATCAACTGGGAATGATGTTTAGTACTAAGGATCGGCAAAACGACGAGCGACAGAGCACAGATAATCCCCCATGTGCTTTACAGTTTACAGGTGCCTGGTGGTACAAAAAATGCCACAAGAGGTAAGACTCATTGGTTTAAATTGAATTTGGTTTAAAATAGAATTTCTTTCTCATCAGCAACTTGTGTGGAAAATATGGCGATGACTCCTATGGAAGGGGAGTAAACTGGTTTACATTCAAGGATTTTTATTACTCACTGAAGCGCGCCGTAATGATGATAAGACCGAAGACTTCGGCCCTTAACTGATCTTAATCAAAGGTGGAGTACATATATGAAGTTAATAATTACCAGACTTTATAAAACACGTGAAATGACTAATTGTCCTTGACCATTAATACTGGGAAAATAAGTGATTTTAAAATGTAGTTTACTTGAGATAAGATAAAATCTATAAGGCATGGTATGATATCGGTCAAAATTGAATCATTTTAGGTGATAGGCCGTATCGCTAAATATATTTTGATCAGTCTACAAAGAGACATGTTGCTTATTTAATTAGTATTGGAACAGATAAAATATAACTGCTGTTAAAAAAGTTATATTTATTTGGGGCTTCCCGGGGAGACTACAATTATTTATGGCCATCTTTTTATCAAGCACTTCAAACTTTTCGTTTGATAGTTTCTGGGAACTTTTAGTCAGTCTTCATAGAGCCTCGCTGCAGTCATGTGGCGTTTCGGAATATTTCTTTGTCTGTTATTTGTAAATTCTTTAAAAGGTCAAGAAAATAAGGAAGTATGTACTCTCCTAATGATATGTGACAGAATCGATCAAGTCAAATCGGAAGTGCTTGCTGTGCGGTAAATATTATAATATAATTGAATTTAAGACACTTGAATACGAACCAGTTTCTGTGCAGCGAGGAACAAGAAAACCAGAAACAGATTTTGGAAAACAACACATTGATTTTGGAAAACCAATCAGACATTTTAAGACAACAAAAGCAGATTTTGGAATACCAGACCCAGATCCTGGAGGGATTGACATTGTGTGGTGACACCAAATCGTACCCCTCCAGCTGTGCCGAGGGCTCGAGGGCCACTAAGCTCCAGATCCGCGTGCCTGAGTACAGTGAGGATCCCTTCGAGGTGTCCTGCGATCAGCGGAGTCGGGGAGGCGGCTGGACGATTATTCTGCGACGAAACGATGGAAGCGAGGACTTCTACCGCGGATGGGAGGACTACAAACACGGATTTGGCCAGCTGGGCAATGAATTCTTCTTGGGCCTGGACAAAATTCACGCCATGACCAACAACCAGATTCAGGAAATGCTGGTCCTTCTGGAAGATCACGACGGAAAGAAAAGATATGAGCTTTACGACGAGTTCAGGGTCGGACCTGAGAGCAACAATTACACCTTGGAATCGGTGGGCTTTGCCTCTGGTGACGCTGGGGATTCGCTCACATATCATCTGGGCATGATGTTCAGCACCAAGGATCGGAACAACGACGAGCAGTCATTAGGTTTCCCTTGCGCCGATTGGTATATAGGTGCCTGGTGGTACAAGGATTGCCACGAGAGGTAAGACTCATTTGGGTATGATTTCGGTTTGGCTTTAAATAGAATTCCCTTCTCATCAGCAACTTGTGTGGCGAGTACGGCAATAATGTCTGGGGAAAAGGAGTTGACTGGCGGACTTTCAAGGGTTTTTATTACTCACTAAAGCGTGCCGTAATGATGATAAGACCGAAGACTTCGGCCCTTAACTGATCTCAATGGAACCCCCTTAAAATCGGACACATTCTTGGAAAATATAAAGCCCGTAGGAAGTCTTGAAAAATAAAATAAAAGCATTTGAATAACAAATTCAGCACCCATGCGTTTTACAGGTACTTGGTGGTGCAAAATATGCCAAGAGAGGTATGACTCATTGACTCATGGTTAAGATTAGATTTGGTTTAAAATAGAACAACTTTCTCATTCTTAATTTTATATAAAAATAAGGCATACTTTCGGGCTACATGCCAATATATTCTGGTAGCTGAGGGCCCGTGATCGCATTAGTAGTTTAAAGAACAATCATAGATATGTGTTTATATTCTTCTGCACGAATATCACATACCCTTTTTACTCAGTGAATGCCGAGTATAAGTGTTTACGAGTCCCTGTATTTCTTTTCCTGAGTCTTCTGCGATTTGTAGGGAGTTGGGTGGCCTTCCCTGCAGGCGCTCTCCTTTCTTGGCCGCCATGAATTATGAATTTATGCATTGAAAAAGGCCCCAAAAACAGCTGCGTGTGTGCGACTGTATAAAGCGGGTGGAAGGGGATCAACAGTCGGGAGCTATCATCTCTCATCGCTGAAAGGGAATTTTTGATACGGACCCGGGCTCTGGCACCACCTCCTCCCTCCCTGCCCGGCCGTTGGCTCGGCACGTTTAGGATTTTTCGTTGATTTGATTTTAGGCTTTGCCCCGCTGCAATGCCAAAAGCTTCTTGCACTCGAAGGCTGGCGGAGATGGGCGGGATGGAGCATCTCTTTTTCGCCTCTGAATTGCTTTTTGATATGCGCCTCAGCCTTGAGCGCGTTTTTCGCGACTTTGTAAAGGCGCGCGGAAAAACAGAAGAGCAGAAAAAAAATACAAAAACCAAAATGCCAAGGAAAATCTAGGAAAAACGTTTGCCGAGTTATTTTGGCTCGAATTTGAATGTATTTTATAGCGATATAGAGTGCCTAGAGAAAGAGGAAAATTTCATGGAGATGGGAGTTTAAGAATATGCAGAAAATAATTTTCGTTGTTAATATATAAGATATCTACATAATATTCTGAATAATAATATCTAAAGTCAATAGAAAATACCTTCTCTATGTATATTTTCTTTACTTTAATCACTGAATATTAAAAAAAAAATCTTTAAATTTAAAAATGTATTTCATATTATATTTATGTGAATTTCCTTTCCATTTTATTGTTTTTTCTTTTAAAATATTATAAAAAAATTCCAATAAATATTAAAACGTGTTAATGCTTTAATAAATTGAATTTCATATTATATTTATGCGTATTTTCTTTCACTTGGCTTCCATAAATGCATTTCCATTCAATTTTATTCTTCTTGTGCAAACGAAGCAATTATCTAATACTTCACATCATTTTCTTGGTTATATTTTTAAGCAGATTGAAAACCAAGTATATCAATCAATATAAGTCTGCCATTGTGGCATCCCTTATTCCATTGCCATTCGAAACTATTTCCGCCGCTAACAAGGGCATTAAGAGTTCAGTTTCGCGGGTTGTAACCCTTTATGCCATCGCCCAAAAATATTTTTCCCGCTTTGAGTGATTTTTTCGTGGGGGGGCAAAAAGTCAGACGCCTGCAGCTTTTGAACTCGACGCGTTTTTCTTATGGCTGTTAATAGACAGTCGTGAGTTTTGTGAAGTGGGTCGCATTCGGATGCCTCCGTTTTTTGTGTTCTGTTTTGTGTTTTGCCTGTTTTCCTCCTCTCTCTTTTTTTTTATTCGTTCTTATTCAGTTTTCCAGCTTCTCTCGGTTGCTGAGTTATGACGGCGAACGTGCTTTTGAGCTGTTGTGTTGTGTGTGTGCTCCGCTTAATATTTTTTAAAGGGGGGCAGCATCTTAAAGATTTCACATGAATAACTAAAATCTATAAATTTTTGATTTCACTTTGCCAAAAAAAAGGCACACACACTAAGTAAAAAATATTATTTTCCCAAGGCAGAAATGCCAATAAGTTACAAGCAGCCAAAAAACTTGAAAGTCTTGGCATCGATGAAGGATGATATATAAGAGGGGAAATGGGGCGAAAAGTGGAAGACAGACGAAGGTGCCCAACAACAAAAATAAAAACAGCATCGGAAAAAGAGAGGAGCTCAAAAATGCAGAGAAACTGAAGCGGTAGAAGGGAGAAAACCAAGGGGGGAAAATCGGAGGAGTGAGTGTTGCAAAATTTCATAAAAAACTTCTATGGAAAGTTTTTGTTTTTATATTTTTACTTCTTTTTTCTGGCTCTGGCTAGCCTGGTTGTTGTAAAACTTCCGAAAAATTCTTATTTAAACTCCGCTTAAATTGCAATAAAGTCGAAATTGCAGAGAGTTTGATGGACAGTGTGTTTCATCAATTTAGAGTTCAGGAAACTAAGTAAATATGGGAGTATTTAGATTCAATTACTAGGAGTCAAGTTTGTATTTTACATAGAATGGTTCTGAATTGATTTGTGATACAGTTACACTTAGCTATTAAATACCGCCTTGGGTATCTTTAATATTCAATAATCCATCAAAATGACGGCATTTATGCAATTGTGGTAAATATCGATTGCACACAATTATCCATTTAAATGACAATTATTTCTTTCACCAAACTCTGTCAGATTTAATTGCTTGTCATATCGAGTTCCGTATTGAAAAAAGCAAGTAACTCAACGTGGACGTTTAGTTTATTTCAGCATTTTTACCACAATGTCATTAGTTGACACTTGCCTTACACATTTGAGACGCACTGTAGTCTGAGGTTACACAGTTCTATATTAAAACAAAAGTCCCCAAGCAAAAAGTAAAAAGTAAAGTAGAAAAATGGGAACCAAAATCCGAAGGAACAATAGAGGTACAAATAAAGTTGGCATATTGAAAAATGCAAGGGTCAAGCTTTGGTTGGGGGTAAAGACGGAAGGAAGGAGGATTTCAGAAATAGAAAAAAGCTGACAAACTAAATTTGATGCACACCAACAATAAGAGCTAGTAAAACAACAACGAGTAAAGTAAAGTTCTCGACAAGGAATCAACAATATAAATAGCAACAACAATAAAACAAAAGGTGCACAGAGAAAAATTGCAGCAAGATGCTTATACATGTGCTTATACAATTTATAGGGATTATATAAATTTAATTTAAATATAACCAAGTGTAGTCACATCAATTGCATTATAAAATTGTATCAAAGATTAGACATATCACAGAAGGGCTTCAAATCGAATTTAAATCGAAACTCTTAAAGGTTTAAACTTACCGTTCTCTTTTTATTATTAAAAAGTGTGACCTAATTAATTGAATTTATCAATTTCACAAGAATTATCGAATTGTTTATGTACTAATACTAAGCTTTAATTAAATGTAAATAAGTCACATAATTTGAAAGCATTTCTGTGATATCTCTTTGTAAAAACTAAGTTTCTTAGTTGCTTAAATATTTTTGTACATTTTTGTACATAGAAACATAGTTTAAAAATAATAACCTTTAAATTTTTTCTCTGTGCATTGCTGTGGAAAACTTGGGAATCGACTTACGAAAATCTATTTGTTCGGCGCTGACATCCAATTGACCATGCTCCACTTCCGTTTCCGCTGTGATCCAGTCGCCGCTTCCACAGCCGTTGACCTCCGAATTTGCTTGGCTTTTCGGCGAGTGTAGGAATGCCTCGCGAATGCGTTTCTGACCAACGAGGCGGCTGAGGACGCGACCCCGGCTGCTTTGCCGCTGAACGAGGGCCACGCCCACTCCAACATTGCCGCCTCCGCCGTCGCCGCCGATTCCCATCCGCACCAGACTGCCGCCACCTGGCGGTGACTTTTCATCGCTGGTCGCCGCTCGATTTTGCGAATTTCCCATGTTGCCTTTGCTGCTGTTGTTGTTGTTGTAGTTGTGGTTGGTCCCGTTGGTCCTGTGGCTGCTGTCGCTGCTGCTGTCGCTGCTGCAGCCGCTGCTGCTGCTGGCGCTGTGGTGGTGTTGCTGCAAAAGAAGTTTACAAAAATCAATTAAAAAACTTTTCAATCAGTCGCATTGTTTGGCTCAGGTTTTTCACAATTTTTTCAACAGTATATTTTTACGGGCTTATACTCTATAAATTCGGGATGTTTATGTGACTAAGGAGGACTTGAAAGTAAAGGGGGAAAAAATAATAACTCTAATAACGAATCAGCATGCATTTTTTTCGATGTTGCTTATAAATATTGATTTAATTGAATACGCATATCTTTATCAATGTTTACTTATAAAAATATATTAATTAAATTTAATGTATTTACTTAAATGCCTTTTAATTTATAGAAAAAGCCAAAAAACCACAAGGAAATGTATGATACTATATATTCATGCATTGTAATAAGTAATATAAGTTGTACCAGAAAGGAATAAGGGCTTCTAATTATAAATTATACTAAACAAATAACTTAATACTATAAATACTGCTGCCTTAAAGATTTTATTAAGCTAATAATAATAATAATGGCAATTATTCACCTTTCCCCTTTTTCTAATAATTTCTTATATACAGAAAAAAACCCTGAATCGTCACAATATAAAAAAATATAGAAAGTTTCTCGCTTTATAGAGTATCCATTGTTTGGTTAATAAAAAAAACTCAATTCTTTCATTTTTTGTCTTCTTTTCGAAAGGTTAAAAAACTTTTCTGTTGCAAAAATGTTGCAGAAATATGAAATGAATTAGTTGCCCAGGTAGCACCGAAGGTAGGAGCGAGGAGCGAGTTCTCCGATGGTTGACAAAAAGTTGCTACTTTAGTTGTTTGATTTCTAAAGGCAAGTTCGTTGTTCGGTGTATGGAATGGTGGGGAATCCTGGAAGGGGTTGGCTTCTGCGGCTGATTCTGGGAGCTGTGTCAATAGCCGAGTGCCCGAGGCCATTGCAATTGCAGTTGCTCCTCAGCCGCTGAATGGGAAATCCTTGTTCACCTGCTCCTCCCTGGCTGTTCTTCGCCCCATTTTTCTCCACAACTGCAAATTGAACTTTTACTTTTCAGCAAGTTTGGACGACAGAAAATTTCCACCGATAATGATCATTAAATAGAGAGATTTAGGGGTATTCAAAAAATGGGATAAAAAAAGCGTCCTGGAGACGAAAAGGTCGGGGCTTAACCTTTGTTAGACATCTGTCAGGTGGTCGGCAGGTCATTGTGGGGGAAGTTTGGGGTCGAGTCTCTTTAGTTTGCTGACAGAATATAGGAAACCATTTGCATTTGTCCAAAAGTTTGCCTTTCAGGATTTGGCAAACATATTTTCAGCAATTAGAAATTTAATTTTACATGATATCGCAATTTGTCAGGTCACTCATTTATCACATGTGGTGGGAGACTAGGTAATCCGAAATAGAGGGAAATTATGATAATAGGGCCTTTAATTAGATGAAAAAATTTAAATTAAATTAAATGTATATATTTTTTTAAGGTAGCTGAATAAGAGTAAATAGAGATTTGCAAAAATGAAAGCCTTTGTATACTTTGGTAAATGTTTTAAGTAGTAAGAAAAATATTGAAAATCAGTTGGAACTAACCCTATTTCGTATCCTACAATTCGTGTCTTACATTAATTTTTTATGAAAATATGACACACATTCCGCACCCATTTTGAATATAAACTTTTGCCTCTCCCCCAGTTCTTATCTAACATATATCCCTAAATTATTCCGTTTCCACTTGCGATACTTCCTTATCTTTAAGTGAACTTTTGTTGACGTTTTCTGCTGGCTATCTCACACCCGATAAAAGGCTCCACCTTGATCATATCTATCAAGTTCAATGACTTAATATTTCGCACTTCCATACAATTTTGTAACGTCTATTAATTACAAAATTAAAATGCTCAAAGAAGAGTAGGGAAGAGATAGGGATTTGAGGGCGGAAGTGAGGTAGACAAAGCATTTTGAGGTCTCACGGCTCTCTCATAAATCACAATAAAAACAAATTAGAGAATTTTTTATCGGCCCGGTGTATAGGGACCACCTTGTTTTTATTAGGCCTCGAAAAATGGTCGACTAATTGAAATACTCAAGTAGGGGGAGAAGTGGGAGTGGCCGTGTTCTAAGCTATCCAAAGGGAGGTGTTAAAAATTGTTGGCCAAAATTAATTGGTAGCAATAAATTGCTCGCTGTTGTCCGCCCACGTGACTCATTTACAACTTGGTTTTGGCCAGTTCTTGGTTGCTCTCTCTCTCTTTCTCAGTCTTATTTTAAAGCATTTGTCCTTCTCTTTGAAGAATAATGAGCAGGAGCAAGAAAGGTAGAAATATACCTATGCTCTCTTGAACTTGAAATACAAAATCTAACTGGCACTATTTTCTCTGAAGTAAAAAAATCATACGTTATAAAAAATACTATACTAGAAAATACTTAACTAGGAAATACTGAACAAAAAAATATAATTTATGAAAACACATTACTAACCAATACTGAATACTGAAAATACTATAAAGAGAACAATCCTTAAACTAATAAGTTTTCAATAAATAGTTTCACTTTTTTGTGAAGTTTCTATATTTAAAAATAAATAAAAAAACATTTTCAGTATTTCCTCAAGCTATTGGATAAACATTACTGTAAAACTTTAAACATTTCTGGTACGTTAGCCCAACATAAATATGCCTAGATTCCATTTCATGGCAGTAATTACTGAGTTAGGGTATTTTAAAGTACTCAGGTCTCAAAGGAAATTTCTAGCTCTTAAATGTTTTTGTGTCCTTCAAACAAATCAGTATTCAATTATGAAGAAAAAAGAATAAAAAATCCAGCATAATGAGGGACGAAGTGCGGTGGTAATGGCTAGATGGGACGGATGAAAAGAGGCCTTTACAAAGGAGAAAGCACGCGAAACACATTTTCTTAATTGTGTCAAAAGCGCAATTTTCTGCAATTTGTGTAAAGTGAAAGTGAAAGGGAAAGCAAGGCAAAGCACAAAAAACACACACATATATAAACGTGAGCCTAAAGTTTACGCATCTAAAAACTCACACAAATGCGGCAAATCACACACCTACAAATCAGAACGAGAGAGCAGTCAAAGCGGCGCCCGCTCTCTTTCTTCCGGTGCAATTTGTTTTGGCAAATCTGCTTCCTCTTCCACGGTTACACCTCCCGAAGGCAAAAGAAACATAAAAACGGGCGCGGCAAACTTGAATTTCTGTTTTCTGCTTTTTTTTTTCTTTTCGATTGTAATGTCGCGGGGATTTTTCCCCCTTTTTCTTTGATATTTTTGCGCTGCGCTAATGCGTCAGTTTCGTGAGGTTTTCTATTTCCGCACGTGGGCCTTCGCACTGCCACAGAATTTCACAGATTAGTCCTCGGATCCGGCGATTTCCGCTTCCGTTTTAGCATTTCTTACGATGCTTTTGCACATTAAAAACTATTATTATTGGTTATTCAATTGCAAATTGCAGGAAAAGCTATGAAATGCAACTGCAGCTGTCAGATGAAGTGTCACAACAAAGCGAGCCGAGTGGAAAATCGGCAGTCGAAGGGTAGCCGAAGGGACAGCCGAAGGGAAAGCCGAGCGCCTCATCAGCTGACTCACGGTCCTAGGACAACAAAAAACACGAGAGCCACGAGGCAGCGGCGGGAAAAATCGATGGCACACTGACTGAAACTCTGAACAAATCGGCGAAGCTATCTCTCTGGGAGAGAGAGAGAATCAAGCCGAGCACCTATAGCACTCGCAAAGAGAGAGAATTTCGAATGGAGAGAAAGCGAGAAGCTTGTGCCTGATAACAGCTGAGCGCATTTGTTATGGGTTTGTTTATTATATTTTTTATATTCGCCTTCTTTTTGGCAAGGGTTTCGGGCTTTAGGGGCCTGGAAATACCCTGCTTTAGAGAGAGATTTTTAGGGTTTAAATTAGAAATAATAACAACTGGAAATGCATGCAAAGTTACTTGACTTTTCATAGTAAAACTTTTAATTATATTTAAAATAATTTAATATAATTCAATTGGTGTCAACACCTACTTTAAAATTATTTAATTAATTTGTTTTAAATTAACTGATAACTCCTTCAAACATGCAAAGGTCCAAATTTCTCCGTTATTCATTAAGATAGTCCTGATCCTAATACTATTCTAGTAGCCCCCGAAGCTAACACCATCCAAGAAGCTATCCCTAATCCTAATCCCTCTAAATATTTAAGAGCGGCATCAGTCACTGTCTATTAGGGACCACTGAGATTCTAATTGCGATTCCTGACTCCAAACCCCTTTAATTGTAGCTCACATCTCGGTCTGGCAAATCGAATCCGTTGGCTCATTAGCATCCCCGGGTCATCGGGGACTTAATTTCGGGGTTACGACGACGATATCGGGCGCTCGCCGTGGTGACTCATTGTCCGCTGTCCGTTGGCACACAATCGACAATCACACACAAATCGCACACACAGATACTCAATACAGAGGCAGCCGCCGGTCCCCGGGCAATTGCAATTGTGATTTTATGAGCTTTTCCGGGCTGGCTTCTGTGGGGGCTTTTGGAGCATCGATAGTCCCGGCTTTGGGCGGTCGGTTTATCCGTGGTCTTACACAGAGAAATATGTATTTTTTAAGTAATTTACACTAAATATTTGGATATTTTCCTCAAGAAATGGTTTCTGATTTTAAGAGCTGTCTTTGTTAGGAATCATTGATAATTTTATTATTAGTAAAAGGTTTTTACTTTTCCATTTGTATATTTAAATTACTTAGAATATGTGTACACAATATAGTTTTGTTTATTATTTTTATATCAAATAAAATATTTTGTACCTTTCCCTTATTTTTCTCAGTTTATCAATGCTTATCAAGCCCACCTCTCTCACATTCTCTGGTTTTACTCTCTTTTTAACCTTTGGGCAGTACGAATAAACGAACTTTGCATATAAAAAAATACAAATTCTATTTACTCATTTATAAATGCGACAATAAAATGTTTAGCTCGGCTAGAATGATTAAGAAAGGGCATTTAAGCGTAAACGACGCTATGATGTCACATTTGGAATGGTACTTTTTTCCGTGCTCGTTCATATATATTTTTTGTTGTTGGTCAGCTTAATATCGTGATTTTCTTATGTGTTTGCACAATGGGTATAAAACAATACAAATACCTTACAAAAAATCGGTGTATACTTACATTCTTATAGCTTTCTGTTACTAAAATATGCACGGTCAATATAAAACTTACGCTGCAATACATTTTGGATTAAGAATGTTACTTATAAGTTTTTTTATGTTTTATATTTTATATTAAAAAATTTAAACTGGCAGATAACGCTAAGCTGACAAGATTGATGGCTTACATTGAAAAATAATCGATAAATATACTAACTAAATATACTAATAAATGAAAAATGTACAAATACTAGTAATAATAATAAGTCTAAGAAAACAATTAAAGAAATTATCCAAAATGATTCTGGGAAGCCCTGAATTTTTAAAATAAATAGATCATTAAATACCCAAATCAATATCTTTTATTATAAAAAATAATTATATATTTTAGGAAAGAAGCAACTTCATTTTAAATAATTTAAGCCTAATAATTGACCAACAAATAGTGTTAATGCCCACCTTTGGTTAGTGCATTTAAATCGTATTACTCTTTATCTTTGCTTTTGTTTCTTTTTATTACGCTTTATTTTTTTATTTATTTTTCTTTCCGTTCGAGTGTTAATTTTTTTCGGACTTTTCGCACATTTCTCGTTTTGTTTTTGTGGGTCATCAGCGAGTGTGCGTGTGTGTTCCGTGTGTGTCAATTGAGTGATTGTTGTTGTTACCGTCGCTGTGTATATCGCTTTTGTTGCCGCTGCTGCTCAGCTGATAAGCCGTTTATTGCTGCCTGCTATTTCACTCTGATATGAAGCAGACTTACCGATGGACAAACGGACAGACGGACAAGCGGATAGATGGACATAAGTTGCCGTGGGTCACGTTCTCGGCGCTGGTAAATCCGATTAGAATTATGCATTTCGTAACTCATTAGCCGACTCAGTTGCGATTTGTCCCACTAACGAAGGGGAAGCGGGACTAAGGCAAAGCCTTTTTAATTAGCCCATGAAAGATTTCCCAATTTAATTGGACTTAATGCATGCTGGGGAAATCCCACGAAAAGTTTGTTACTCAAAATGTTGCAGCTTGCTGGATTTTAATTAATTTTACACGACATCTTCGGTGGGTGGAGGCCTTGGGAATGCATTTTGACACATTGTTTGACAAATTGCCAGACGCTGGGGACCCACAGACACACTCGCACGCCACCACCACCAGCCAGGACACAAAGGACGACACGCGGCTGAGAGAGAGACGATGGAAAAAGACAGTTGGCGCAGGAGTTGCAGGTAACAGAATCATCAAAGCTAAACTTGACGGCAACTTGTGTCGTTGGCGCACAAGTTTAATGCCAAAAGGCAGCGCAAAGCTACCAGCGGAGCGGCCCACAAAATCGAGAGTTACAGCGGCCTTCGCGACTTAGGGGGGTCACCATGAAAACTTAGTTCGTTTCATAAATTCTATAAATAAAAGAGCATAAAGACAATTCGCTGAAAAACCTGGGTGTAATACCAAAAATTGTATGATGTTCCGTCGGGCCAGTTTTCGCAGCAAAGTGCTAGTTGGTCTGTAATCTTTATATATTATTTGAATATTTGTATAATTTATTTGTACATAATTATTAAGATAGAAACTTTTTCCTAAATAATCAGTTAACCCCCTTCCGGTGCGACCCTGTGGCCCACACGCAGGTGCAGTGATAGTAACAATGTTGCACTAACTGCCCTTTCTGCCAACGCGCAAAATGGCGCCCGCAACAGGGCGTATGAGCAACGTCTGAGCCAAGCACAAATGGCAACAATGGCGACTCTGCAGCCAGCAACGACGACAACAACAACAAAAGGAACAACAATTATCATCTGGCCAAAGCATCCAATACGCTCAAGGGGAAGCTACAACGCTGACAGACCCAGCACCCCTTTTTAGACCTCCCCACCCCTCCTTCCGATCCCATGACAAAGTCAGTTATGGTCAATAAAAAGCAATGCGAATCGGGGCCAAGCGACAATGAGGAAACGCCAGCGATTGGGATGCTACGACGGCCTCCGGTTTTTGGGATGTCAAATGGAAGATACACCCGAAAAAATATATTTTAAAAATATTGCAAATAAAATTAAAAGCATTTAAAAGGTTGCATAAGTTCATTTAGATCTTAATTAATGTAAATCGATTCAAATTATACAGGATTACCATGATAATTTCGATAGAACTTTACAATTGAGTCTCAATTTGAAACGTAAACACTGGGTATATATTTTTTTCTGTGTACTACTGCAATCTAGGCCGACAGATGGCGCTCCAGTCCGCCGCTGGCTGTTGCCCTAGAGATGGTAGCGTGAAATTGCACGAAATTGGCCCGAAATGGGGTCCCAAAAAAGGGGGGTAAAGCAAATTGGTCGAGGAAATGAGAGCCTAATGAAAGGCGTGTGTTTTGGGGTCAGCGGGTATTAGTGTGACCGAAATGAAGCAGAACGAATCTCGTTAATGTATTCAAAAATAGCTAAAAACAAGATCTAAGCTAAGGTAGCGAATTTTTCAGGTAAAAATCTCAGTACATCTGACTTCAAAAAAAGCAATCTTTGGATTACCCATTAATACTTCAAGAATTCCAATTTATATATAATTAATATTAAATACTTCTAAAATTTGAATTTATATTTAATTTATAAATGAATAAAAACCAGCACATATTAATTTTGTACAAAAATTTAATACAAATATTAATAATAGCACAAAATTTCGAATTCCTTTCTGATATTTTCCATCGAATCGCACGCTCGTTTAACCTTTGCACGCACCACCAATCGAAGGTAGCCCAAAGCCATTTCTGGACAATACTGCGACGTGGGCCACGGGTTATCCTGCGATTCATTTAAAATCGTTAAAGCAAAACCTTGAATGCAGTTGATGCAGTGCAGTGGCCTAACATGACCCCTCAGCACTACAAAATTCACTTCCAAAAATTCCAAAATTGCGTGAGCCCCCGCCGAAAAATCAGCAGAAATCCAACCGCAATTTTATAGAGACCACTCTCAGGACCCCACACACTTCCTCATTCACGTGCAAAAATTGACCGAAAAAATGTTCCGTGTGTGTTGCGACGAAATGAAAATTATTTTAAATTATAGTCGCGCGTCCCCCAATATCCAGCAGGTAACAGGACCACAACCACATGTTAGCCCAAAAATGCCAGCGACAGGTTACACAAATTCATCCTGGTTGAACCGAAAATACATTTTGGACATTTTGTAGATACAAGTGGATCTAATTCTTACTTTTTTTGGGTTGCCTTGTGTTAATTTCAGCTGTGAAAATTATATGAAAATTGCGGAAATGGCAGAGATAGCATAATACATTTTTAAATACGGATTTGCCTATTTTGTAGTAAAAGGCATATGGATAAACTAAAATCTTATTGTGAAAACTTTTCACTTATATTAATATTACTATTGATTTAATTAATTTCGTTTTGTTTATTATATTAGAATAATTCATAAAATATGAAAATAGCAAATAAAAGAGTAAAGACTGTTACTTAAATTGGAACTAATAAGAAATCTTTAAATTTAATATTTATTATTAACTCCAATTTTAATTATATATAGTATAATATAATATATAAATTGGAATTAATAATAAATCTTTAAATTTAATATTTATTCACTCACTCCAATTTTAATTCTAGTATTTTTTTTTTTTTTATTTGCTTTTTTTATATTTCTTTGAATTTTAATATAATAAATAATAAGATTACACTTAAATAATATTGCTACGTAGCTATTTAATTAGGTTTACAATTTTTTAATTAATATGTTTTATTGTTCTTAATATATTAGAAAGTGTCACCGAAATATTATTTAATTTGTAAACAATTTGTTTTATAAGAAAACCTGAAGTACACTTATTTAAGCACCCATTTCAATATAACCTAGATAGCACAATTATACTTAAACTTTATTAAAATATTCATTGAGTTTCTCTTTAATTTATGTCGTTATTTTTAAATATTTTTTTTTTTTTTTTTAAACAGAAATTTAATAATAAACGTAAGCTTGAGTCTATGATTTCTCCGTTAATGTATCTACTTGCTGTAATTTATCCCTCTAGGACTTGCAATGAAATTTCACCCACCCAGAGACACACCCATCCACACACTCACACCTAGACACTCCCACACACACCCACACACACAGAGAGACAGAGACAGATCAGGAACGTTCGCATCGGACACCGTTTGCAGTGCTGCAACTTTAATTGCTTTGGTGGTTTGTGCCAAATTAGATTCTGCGGTTTTGTCGCGTCGCCATTTCGGTAATCGAGGGTGTACTGTTCGGTGAGGGGGGACTGAGGGCATGAGGGTATGGACGGGACGGGGGTGGTGTCTTGGCCATCGCCTTTTCCCCAAACTCAATCGAAGCGAGGCTAAAAGCTGACGGCGAGAGCATGCACATGGCATCTGACGCTGACGCCCATCAATTAAACTTGTCAATGAGAATGCGAAGCAACAACGGGAAAACGGCAGGAACAGCGACAAGAACCCGGGGAATAAGAATTAATGGTAAGGGGATTGTGGCCAAAAGGGGGACGAAATCTGGAGGTTGAAGAGTGCCCCTGCCATTTGCATGCAGATCAGCTAAAAGTTAACTACATTTCAGCCCGTTCCATTGACATTCAAATTAGGTTTTCGCTTAAAAACATCCATACGTCGTGTAATTAGATTTTACATTTTTTTGGGGAATGGAATAGTCGTATAGTCTTTAAATGTATTCAATTAAAAATATTCCCTTCCTTAAATATTTACTATTCGGGTATTTTTTTAAAAACCAACCACTCCTCTTGTCCTGACCACAGTTTACACATTAAGACTTGCCCCCGGCTAGACAGGACTCAGCTCAATGCAATCAACAAGGTCCCAGGGATAAGTCGACATACTCCGTGTAAATGTTATCCTATTCTTGTTGTATTCTCTTTTTTTTATTTAGAATATTTGCAAGATAAAATGCGGGCCAAGAACTCAGCTCGTTGTCGCTCTCGAACCGAAATTTCCATTCCTCGAGAGCCGCGGGCCAATGACATGACTCTCTGGTCTCGGTTTTTATCCTGTTGGTTGGTCCTGTCGTTATGGACGCTGTCC
Source organism: Drosophila rufa (assembly GCA_018153105.1). Lineage (NCBI taxonomy): Eukaryota > Metazoa > Arthropoda > Insecta > Diptera > Drosophilidae > Drosophila > Drosophila rufa. The sequence continues at coordinate 10,452,419 of JAECXS010000096.1, forward strand.
TATCTACTATCTCAACAATTGTACGCACCGAGAAATTGATTTATTTTTGTTTACGCCAAAACAGCAAAAAGTTTACCACAATTTCTACTGCTCCTCTCGATCTCTCTCTGTGAATTTTGCCTCTGGCCAAGTTTTTGTTGGCTTATTCCTGTGTTCCTCTTGCACACAAAATAATAACTGGTTTTAAGTTTTTTTACAAACAATAAAAATTGTCTTAAATATTTATATTTTCTAATTTTAAATAAAAGAAAAATATTACAAAACATTTAAATAGCAATTTTAGTTTATTATGTTCTTAGTTATTTTTTTTTTATCTTAAAATCCAGTTTCAAGCGCCTCTAATGTCTCTAGACTTATTTGATAAATATTTCTCCCAGTGCACCACTTCGTTATCCGCTTCTTGTGAACTGTCGGGCTAATCCTAATGCTCTCTAATTACATTGGCCAGCAAGTCAACACACAGCAGAGTCAAGGCCAAGTTTCTCCCCTGTCTATTTGAGTTTGCCATGTCCGCTGTCTACTTGCCAGCCGCCCGCTTATCATTTTTTAGCCCTGGCTTATAGACACTCCTAATTATTGGCCCTCTGGCCTGGCTAAGACAGCCACGTTTTCGGCCATTGAACTGGCCCCTCCGTGGCAGTCTTGTTCTTCGGCTGCGAGCCTGTTTATGAGGGTGCGACGACACCTGACGACGTCAATTAGGAGGGGGCCAGGTGTGAGATTTTCCTGCCAACCAACAAATGTCAAGTCGGTTGCACTTTTCTCGGGGTATTTGTTAATTTTGGAGTGAAATGTTGCAGTTTCAACGGATTAAGATGGTTAATGAATATTAAACTTTATTTGTAATCAGATATATAGGACATTTTTATGTTTTTGAAAAGCAAAGAATTATTTAAAAACCTTAAGCATTAATCCCTTTTTCATCGTTAAAATAGGTCTTTGCAAAGTTCGGATAGTGATTTCATAGAGTTTCTTAGTTTTGATTTAACATTTTAGTTACAAACATAGTGTACTTACGCTTTGGTACTCTAGAATATTTCTTTAAAAATTTCCCACTACTTATTATGCGTTATTCCCACTGAGTCACATGCCTAACAAGCATTTATATTTATTTCTCTATATAAAGAACAATTTTTCTCCGCTTTTCTGCGTCGTGCAAATTTATGAAGGGCACTTGAAATGGCCTACGAGCCTGGCTCACGACCCCCATTTTCCCTCGTTTACCGCCCGCCCCCCTCTTGCACCTTGGGGCCAAAGCCACACACAGTAAACAGTGGCGGGGGTTGTGGAAAAAAAAACACAGTGGCTTGGGCGGGGGGTGAGAAAAAAGAAAAAGCATCAGACGAGGCGAGCAAAATGGCGAGCAATAAAAATAATTGCAAATTTCGAAATTTAAGTGTAGGCGTGAGGCACGTTTAAAGTGGCGCCCCAGCTCGCCCACCCCTCTGCAGGATTTTACCCACTCCCCCTGTCATTCTGCTGCACAAACAATGGCCAAAAAACAAAAAAACAAAAAAAGAATGGAAAGCCAAATGCTCAACGCAGTGTAAAATCTGTGAATCGCGGTTTCTTTTTCACTTTTCCCGCCCGCTGTCTGTGTGTGTGTTTGTGTTTTACAATCTGTTTCGCAACTCACGTAAAATATAAGGTAATTTGTGGAAATTTGATGTTTATCGTAAATTGTTTTTTATTTGCACAATGTCACCATTTTGCGGTTTGCCAGCAGGGCGCTCTCACACACACACACTCGCAAACAAACCGCGTTCAGAGTTGCCAGGCAGGCCGAGAAACGAATAAAATAAAAATAAAAAATAAGAATAAAAATCAAAGTGAATATTAGGGTCCTTTCACTTCATTTAAAAGCCATTTTAAAATTCATAATTATCTCAAATTCATAATATCATAAGATAAAGACTACATAAAGTTAAAACGCTCTGATTTTTCGTCTGCGTTTTCTGACTTCTTTTAGTTTATGTTAAATTTACATTTATAAACTTAGAAACGCCATTCACTAGTTTTATATTTTTAGTTAATTCTTGAAAAGTTCGGATTTTTTATTATTGAAATATTATTACTCTTCTTAAACTCCTTTTAATATATTTAATAAAATGAGCTTTCTGACATATGCTTTTTTACAGAATTATATAGAGAAATACGAAATGGCTAAAGAAATGCGACAAGAATTATAAATAGTGATTATTGAGCCCAAATAATAATTTAGAATTATACAATAATTATTAATATTTTGTTAAATAATATTTCAAATAATGCAATGACTAAATATATATAAGTTTTAAATAAAGTGACCATAGGAATCAACATTTTTGTATTATATTTCCACCTATTTTTGAATTATTAACTCTCCAGACATAATCTTTTTTAAACAGAAAGGATTAGGATTCTGATTTACACTTCCGCCGAGTATAACAGTCCAACAAAGGATAAACAAAATAAGCTTCAATATAAAGATTATTAATTATAAAGTTAACGGAATAAAAAGTTTAAATTAAAAACAACTAACCTAAAATATACAATGTTCTGTATTTTGCAAGACATAAAAGCCAGAACAGCCCATTGAAAGAGTATACGATGAGCAAACTGACATGCTTTCCCACCTTAATTGTACGCCAAAAAAATAAAAATAAAAAATTGTAAAAAAAAAAGCGGAAATATGGTAAAAACAATTGCAAACATTTTTCAATTTACCTGGATGGCGGACACGGCGCCCCTCCTCCTCTTCCGCCTCCTGTTGTTTACTCGGCTCGTTTTTCTGCCTCGCGTTTCTATTGTGTTTTTCGACGATTTTTCTGGCGGTTGTCCGGATACTTGAAGTTCGTTTGCGGCACAATACAGAAGCACCACCAATATGAGAGCGGACATAGGAATATACGCCAAGGGGTGAATTTCCCCTACACGGTCGTCTATGAGCATTTTGACCAAAAACGAAAAAATTCAAAACAAAACCACAAATAAACACAAATTTGGGCCAGGAAACGAGATGCCTACCAGCCGAGTCAAATGTTTCGGAGAACCTGAAATCAGTTGGTTTAATTTTCATTTTATTTACTTTATAATTATCGTATATATTCTGTTTTACATTGTATAATATCGTATATCATTACGGTCTAGGTTTACAGTTAAAATTAGTTTAATGTTTGGTTTCGCAATAAAAATGTTTTAGTAAAATGTTACAAACGCCTGGCGCGAACATTTCCGTTTTTATTTTTTTCAGTTTCAGTTTCATTTTTTGTTTGTTTTTTTTTTCTCATTTGGAGAACCGTTTCAAATAGTTTACATTGAGTTCAAGAGAAAATTATAAAACGCGCATAGAAAAGAGTGGACACTTGAACATAGTTGAAGACTTAGACTTATGTTTATCGACTATTTTGATCTTATTTGGTTTTGGATTACGAATACTTCTTTGCTTACAAGTAAGTTGATCTTGGAAAGTTGTGTACTTTGGTCTGGGTTAGTTTACATATTATTTAAAGGTTTTAAAATTAATACAAATAAATTATGCAAGCTTTTAATAGTAATATTTAATTGTTTAATCTGGAAATTTCCGAAATTTAGAGCTGTGGGTAAATTGCTTTAGCCCAGACCAACACAAAGAGTCTCCAAAATCCTGTTCATCTTATTTAATGATAATAATAATCTCTATATAATTTTCTTGATCATATACTTCAAACATATATTTTATTTGGAATTGAATTTCTGCTTTCTATTCTCTTTGGTTTACTCCGTGTTCATATATTTACAATTCACTTAAAGTTTAATTAACCATTTAAATGGCCTCTATTGCTATTGGGAGAGAGCTAAAATATGCGCAACGTTCATTTAAAATTTAAGTTAATTTATTTAACTAAATTTGTATGCATAATTTGTTGCGCAAACACCCCCAAAAATACTGATTTTTCCATTTTATGCTTATACGATTTCACGCCGGCCTTTTGTTTGCTTAACATCATAAAATAAATGCTTCAATTATGTGGATTTATTACTTGAATATTTCATAACGGAGCTGAACGAACAACTATTGGATTAAAGATATTTTTCGATTTTCGGTTTGCTGTGCAATAAAACATTCGATTCGGATGCGTTTTTATTTTTTATTCAGCATATCTGATATACTGATTGCTAAAGGGCTGTTGTCAAGAGTTTGGTTTTTAAATGGAAAACAAGGCTGGAATATGTGTAACTAAATGATTTTACAACCCACTTTGATGGCTACACGCTAAAAGCGATATACAATGTTATTCGATTTCGGTGTCAGAATGGGCAGAAGTAAAGGGAAATCAATATTTATTAAATTTTCACCTCGGACTCGAGCCAGGAGAAAGTTTTATGAAAGTTCTGTAGATGATTTCGGTAATCACTTTTCAAGAATTAATTTTTTTGTTCATTGCATCGAGTTCGCCTTAGTTTGCTTTAGTTTACAAAATCATTTTTAAACTCCCCAGCAGCTTAACATTTAAATTGAATTTCGTTTTGTGTTTGTTGATTATTCTCCCATTTATTTCAAAAATTTGTCTCCTGCTTTTTATTGTATGCTAAAAGATAGTTTTGCTATTTTAATTCTCATATTTTGCGGTTTGGTTTTGTCTATTTATATATATACTGTACTGTACTGTCTATATGTAAATGCAACTCACTTGGACTTGTGACGACTGGCAGCGTTCAGTTTAAAGTTGGTTGCAACAATTTAATAACTCCAAAAATTTTTTTCTACTTGTTTGGGCTTTGGGTGGGCGTGTCAACTATTTACAGATTGCACACAGTAAATAAATTGATAATGTGTGCTCTGATTTCGCTGAACCGAATGGCGCTGAGGGCTTTGTGCAATGACAAATTAATTTGCAAATTTACACAGTCTAATTTTAGGTCAACGGGGGACTCCTACACTGACACAGACACAGGCACAGACACAGACGACCAATTGTTAATTTGTAATTACAATTTTTGCATTATTATAGGCGAACAATTGAAATTAGCAGCGCAATTAGTCGATCCGAGCAAACAAATATTCGTTCCAATTTAATGCCCCAATGGAGACAAAAGCTAATGAGAGGAGTCGCAACACTTTTCCACTTTCCACCTCCTAGGATTTTCCCTATTTTTTCCCATCTTTTTTGCATTGTGTCGAAGTTTGATTTTTATTGCCCATGTTTTGGTTTGGTTTTTGGGGCTCGGGAAAAGCAATTAAATGAACATTTTGTCTCTTTTATTTGATTTAAACGAACGCAATTTCCATATTTTTCCTCCAACAAAAAAATGGGGCATAGAAACCTCAAAAAGGTGGCTTTTGTGTTTGGCTGTTGGTTTAACAATGATTTGACCAGAATATTATGGCGGTGTTATTGCAGTTTGTCGCCATGGACCTCAATATTTTGGCCACACGCTTAAAATGCACCGAATAAATTATTATTTAAATCTAAATAAACTGAAGTGGCGAAGTGCTGTTGCTTTGGCAATTTTATGCAAGTTTTTGTGTGTATTTAATTTACTACTTTTCAGTTTCAGTTTTTGTTTCAGTTTATTTTTTCGACTACAAACTCATTTTTGAAGCTTTGCTTTAAAATTTAAACGAATTGAGAAGAAACTCTATTGGAAAATGGAGAATGTTGTAGACAATTATTAAACTTTAGTTTTAGCTTGACTTAACATACTTGTAGTTTAATTTACTTTCTTTTTTATTTGGTATTTCTGCAGAGATTTTACATTTACAGCGTGTATGTTTTTTTTTTTGGTTTTTTGGTCGAAATAGGCAAGTTTCCTCTTAATTAGCTTGGTTTGCATTTTTCACGCCACTTAAACTGCTAAAAATTTTTAATTTTTAATGCATTTCTTTGTTACTTACTTAAATGCTAATGTCAAAATGGTATTTGGTTGCCGGTTTTGTTGCTGCTTTTGTTGTCTCTCTTAACTGGCAATTAGTTTAATTTGCCAAATCCTGTATTATATCCGCTGCAACGAGAGAAACACAAAAAAGAATCGATTTGCGTTTAGTGCGATTTAAGCTCATTAATAAATAATGGTGAAATGTGCAATTTAAATTAATTAATGCAGGCATGCGAGTGTGTCCCACTAAGCTATTAATTTGCAAGGGACTTGTTTCATATTCCCTGCTTTATTTCGGATCCAGGTCAGACGGTTCTGTTTTTTGAGAGCAGCCTGGCCATAGATTTGTCATAATATATATTTTTGTATTTATAAAAAATTTCGCTCCAAATACATTTGCATTTGCATTCAATCAGCATAATGCCTGCCTGGATGCCCCATTAATATCCATTTGTATTTATTTTTATTTAAAAATATCTCACTATATTCTATCCGTATTATATTCGCTGGATTTATATAGATTTTATCTATTTCTATGTGCGACTTGAACTCTTCTATCTCGAAAGCTCGATTCAAATGCCAAAACACTTCACACACGCTGAGGTGAGCTTCAGTTGCTCCGCTCTCTCTGCACTTGTCACCGTCGGAAAATGCTCTGCATTGACTCCTCCGGTTACCCCGAATTTCCCTGATTTTCCTACGCTTTTGCGCTGATTTGGGGCGACACTCTATGCACTTTGACTTGCCTCTGACAATTGCAGCTTTTGCATAAATACATTTTCTGCATTTTCCACGCACACAGAACACACTCCACTTGAAGTCAAGTGGTTTGTGGAACTCCTCGCTCGTCTGCCACAATAAAATACTTTCGAAATTCGTTCTCCTCTGAAGCCGCAGAGTTTTTTGTTTGCTAAGCTTTTCCCCTTTCCCCCATTTTTCGCCTCGAAAAACTCAATTAACGCTTATATTTTCGCCGCCGTTTTTCGGGGTTTCCCTCTCACAAAATGTGACACGGTCGTTTGAGCTTTATGTTGACCGCTTGTTGTTATGTTTCATTACCTAATAAACATTTTATGAGAGGGGGCTGGTGGGGGCAGAGTTGGTCAAACAGAAAGACAGACGACCGGCGGAGCGGCCAAATTGGTAAATTGTTTGAAAAGATGCATTACACGCAGCTCACTGGGGCAGAGTCCAATGGCCATCAGGCTCTTTCCTTTCCCCCCACTTTTCCGTCGCTTTTCAACCATTTTCCGCCCGGCAGCCCTTCGACAAACCATTTTCGCCCTGCCGTAATTAACAAGCTGCAAAACGGCTCCAATGGGCTGGCAATGAGTTTTCCGACATTATTTTTTACTCGGTGGGGCTGGGGAGAAAGAGTTGATTAACTATCCAAGGTGAGATGGAGGAACTGAACTTTATTATTTTGAAATAAATAACTTCTTGAGCCTTAAAGAGTCAATGATATTTTATATTAAATAAAAAGTAATAGATATATATCTTTTGAAATTATTTAATAATTCAATTTTATCATTCAATAATTTTAGACTGTGCTAATTAAGTCAGAAACTGATTTAGAAGAGTATCCAATTATCGTAGAAATCCCATCTCCAAGATACCCCCTATAAAGTCACTTAATGTTTGACCCCTTGTCCGCCTCCAAGCCCTTGGCTCCTGATAGTCCTGATGGCTTCTGTTGGCCCATAAAACATGCTTTTCCCGCTACCATAAGGTGCCCTGCTCCGCAAAGAATGCTGCCTGTAAGGCTACTACCTGTACTGTTACCTGTACCAGGTACCAGCTCCAAAACCCCCTTTAAAACCACCCCGCTCTGCGCATCCCTGCTTTGGGCTTGCTCTTGTATTTATGCCTATGAATATTTCATTTAATTGAAGCGCATTCATTACCAACCACAGCAACAGCAACAAGAGCAAGAACAACAGCCACCCACTCGGTGGTGCTATCTTCCTGGCACTGCCATCACCCCGCTGTCGCCGCACTTTCGGCGTTGTAATTAAAATAAATTTATTACGTAAAATGTTTTGCCAAAAAATTTGTCGAAAGTTGTGGCTTGGCCCCATGGCGTAATAAATAATGCTGAAGGTGTGTGGATGTGGATGCTGCTGATGTGTGTGAGTGTATGTGTGCAGGTGTGGACAGTTGGGGTAAAAAAAAAGAACTGAGAGCAATATAAATGTATTAAAAATATAATAAATATAATGATATATTCATTAATACATTAAAAAAATATAATAAATAAATTAAATATAACAAATACCTAAATAAAGAAATATGTATTTTTTTTATTTTAAGGTTAAAATAGTGAATTTAATAATAGTTAGTTGAGTTAAACTTTAACTTTTATAATTTTAAAACAAATTTCAATCTATTATTGTAAACTCAGATTAAAATATTTATAGGTTACAGCTTTTATCTGAGAAACAAATAAATTAATAGCGATTGGAGAGCTTTATAAATAAATAATTAAATAAAATCTCACATAATATTATATCATCTGTAAAACCCTACAAAACCTACCGCCAATATGTCCCCTGAAAGACATCACATTTTCCTACAGTTTACTCAATTTTAAGTGCTATTATTTCAACCACAACTGTATGTTCCCGTTCGTGTGAATGTTTGTTTAATGATCTGTGTGCGCTTTGTTGCTGCTGTTGCTCTACGGAAATTGATGCGGTTAATATGCTTCCAATTGTTAATTTTTGCGTTTCGTTTGTATTTTCCCAAAAGCCACAAAATCATGCGAACAAAAATAAAAAGAAAAAACAGGAAAAATACAATTGCACATACAATTTACACAAGGAACGCAAATAGAAACCGAATACAAAAAGCTAAATCTAATCAACAGGAATAACAAACCGGCCAAGCGAGCAACCAAACAAATTTAATGGATAACCAAAAATTTATGATTATACCTCTGATTTGGCTAACCAAATTTCTCTCATGTTTCTGAAATTAATTTGCTAGATATACAATTATCCTTTTCGGTGCAGGGATTTTTCAACCAAAATTATTGTCATTTAATATTAGGGAAAATGAGGAATTGGAAATGAGAGTGACTATAATTTGGGCCTATAATAATAACGTATTAAAAATATATTTTTTACATTTTAATGGTTTATTTAAGGAACTCTTATAAAACGATTTAATGTTTCAGACATTAAATTCCCCTATAATATTAATATTTGTATTTTAAAGAATATTTGAATCTTAGCTAATATTTTACTGTATTTATATTTATTGTCTTCTTACTGTTTTATTTGCTAATTAGCATTGCACACAAAAGACCCTCGAATAAATACTAAGAACACTTGAAAACAATTTTTAAAAGTATTGTTAGTATATTTAAAAAATTGCCTAACATTTTATAAGATTTAATCTCCGCCACTCGACCTGATTGATGACTGTGCATTTAATGCTAAGTGCACTTGCGTTTCTTACCCATCAAATCAAGTTCAGCTCGATCGAAATTTAATCACTCAAACGCTGTTAGCGAATTCCGGGGAATCAACACCCTAAACTAGGAGAAAATGATACCGTGAACACACCCACACACACCTACACAGGACATTGCAGGACTAATTGAAACTCACGGCAAAAGGCAAGCCGGAGAGAGTTCCGAATTGAGCTCTGAATCGAATGCAATGCTGCGCTGCTGCAATTCAATACGGCGAATGGAGTGAAGCACTCGAAATAAAAATGTTTGGCATTGCGTAACGCGCTCTGTGATTTGTACTCTTTGGACTTTGGACTTTATTTTGACCGAACTCTAGACTAGAGAGGAGAGGAGGGGGAGAGCCCGCAAATCGGCAATTGGGATTGCGCAAATCGAGCAAAGCCGGCAGCGGCAGCAGCTCGAAAGCATTGCATACTTTGCAGCGCAATTTCGGGGCATTGAAACAACAGCGAAATACTTGGTTCTTTCGATTCTTTTGTCGTTTTTCCTTTTTTTCACGAACCCGGTCATCAAAGTCAAAACTAGGGTTGGGGCCAATATAAAGTGGTGCGCCGCTGGAGGAGCGGGTTAACAACAGTCTGCTACTGCTTTTATTGCTTTAAACTGGCCCTCGAGTTCCACTTGCCATTCAACTTGAGTCCCGAGTCCTGAGTCCCTTTCTCAATGGAGGAGTTTCTTTTGGGAGCCTGAGAGAGAGAGGTGGCAGCACAAAAGTAAAGTGAAGCAAATGCCGCCAGGTTACCGAAGCTCGTCTTCATCCGCAGGCTTGAGCTGACACTGCGCCAACCCTTTTACGCCAGATTTTGGTTGCAGTTTTTTGTGCCCTTCCTAGGGTCCCTATTTACTGGCCAGAAATGAAAGTATTTTAGCTCTATGTAGTTTTTACAGTTTGCTTTAAATACAAACATTTTTATCAGCAAATTAAAACTATCTTTGTGGTCTAAATATTAAGGATATAAGCCCGAGTAAAAGTTCCCCTTTGGTTAATTATCCCTTTCTCTGGCCTTGTTTTTTGCCTCCTTTCCCACACAATATTCCCACCAAAATCCAGTGACTATAGCGCCGGAAAATAAAGGCTCAAAAGTTGCCTTTATCAATGATCATTAAGGGTATTTGTGACTTCGTTCGGACCGCAGCTGTTCATCTTTCCCGCTTTTTCCTTTCGCACATCTTGAGTTGGCATATTTTCGTTGGTGCTTTCGTTTCTGGGCTCCACTTTGTTGCTTTGTGGCCAAAAATGCGGCACACGAACTGCAGAGGAGGTCGGAGAAGGAGTCGAAAAAACAGGCAACAGGGACAGAGACAGGGGACAGGGGCAAAGTCGAGTCTTTGGCCATGGCTTTTGTTTTAATTGAAATGTTTTTGTGCTCCTCCGCTGGCTGCCTGGCTGGCTGTATGCAGCAACTGCAGCTGCTTCTCTTTTCTAAGCCGATTAGAAGCAGTTCATAATGTATACGGCTAAATATGAAAGCTGGTCAGGATGTTTTGCCCCATTTTCTGTGCAACACTCCCCGGAGGTTGGAAAACAATTGTTTTGGTCCACGCTGCGGAGAGACCGCAATCGCCGCAGTCTCTCTCTCTCTCTGTGTTTTGGCCTTTGTCTGTCTGTCTAATTGAAGCAGCATTTAGTGGATACCAGGGCGTAATACGGGGCGTATGCTGAATATGAAACGGAATACGGAGCGGATATCTTATGCATAACAGCACAAAAATCACGCATACGCCGTGTGTGTGTACGAGAGCGCATACTAAAAAAACCGCAGCCTTTAGCTGGAAGTAAATGCCGAGCACTCTGGCTATAGCTATAGCTCTCGCTTCGCATTCGCAATCGCAATCCTTTTTATGCATTCCATGTGGCATTGCGGCCGACAATGGAGAAAATCAATCAATTTCTCGCTGGCTGAGGTCTAGCGGTTAGAGGGATACGAAATTCTATTAGAAATGCAGGTAAACATCAGCTAGTAGGTGCCATACATTTTTTAGTTTAATAAGCAATAACTAGCACAATTAATTTGAGAGTTTTTAAACTTATGACTGATCGCTTAATTTCTTTAATTTATTTAAAAGATATTTGTTTTTTGTCTGAAATCAATATTGCTGAGTTTGGTACAACTTTATTTATTGATTTTATGTTCCAATTTATTTTGCTTAGCTAAAACTTGTTGCTGTTTTCCAATCACTTTCAATTACACTGCCAGCAAAGCAAGTTATTCTCTAACAAATCTTTGGCTGTCAGTTTTCTTTACTACCTCTGGTTTCTTCCAGTGTGCGCTTGTTTATGTGCTTTTATTTAGATCGGCTTGTGTGTGCTTTGGGGGTGTGTGCATGTGTTCGGTTGCGCTTCAGCGTTTCACTTCACTTACAGCTGGCAGCGTTGTTTGATTTTGATTTTGTAAAATATTTTCTGCTCTTGCATTTTACATTTTTAATAGCGCTCGTTCGCTGGGGCTCTCCCTTCCACCAACCAGCCAGCCATCCATCCATCTATCTCCTTCTATTTCGCCATAGTTTGTTTTGGTATTTTCCAGTATTTTGAAACCTTTTTATTCCATTTTGTTGCCAGAGGAGGCGAAGGAGGAGGAGCTGCTGCTGCTGCTGTTGCTGCGATAGTTGTCGCTGCAAGCGATTTGTTGTTTTTGGGAGAAGGATGGAAATAGGGAGGCAGCCCCAGAGCTGACTATTTTATGTGCATTTATCTGTGTACATTGGTGCATCCTGCCTCTGTTGAATAAAAGGATATACAGATGCAAATTCTATACAGAAATGTGGGCAAAGGGTGTGTGCGTGTACGTGTATGCTGTCCTTGCCTCCCATTGTTCCGACAGTGAGGAAATTCTATTTTATTTATCCGAGCAGCTCCAGCTCGGGGCATCAGCAAAACTCTTGGCCAAACATTTCCCACCACTTAAGTGCATAATCAATCAAACTGATTTCTTAGTCGCCACAACCGATTTCGGATTTTTGGGCTACAGATTTGTGTTGGGATTGGATTTGCGGATGGATTATTTCTCCAATGGGATTTTCTCAATGCTTGAGACGAACAATTTGTGCTGCAATAATCACATTTATGGGATTATTTCACGAAGAGAATGGGGAAATGGAAAGTGCTCCTTAAGTGGCAGCAAGTGATCTCTCAATTGTGTTTTGATTGTTTTTTAATTTAGATACATCAGCTTGGAAGGATGTTTTGGTTCATAGATATTTTCTTATTATATTAATTTCTTAACTTATTTTAAGCACGGAACTCACCCAACTGCTGCTGCGGCTTCGACGGTTGCTGCTGCAGATCCTTCCTCTGCGGCGGCAATGGCGGCTGCTTGCCGGACTTCCTCAGGGTTCCGTAACGCTGCGCTGCCTGCAACATTTCGTGGGGCGCCAGGGGCTGCGACACCGAGGAGGAGGAGTTACCACCTTGGGGCGTGAAACTCTGCTGGCTGAGGGAACTGGTGACCGTCTGGATGTGCGGCGAGTAGCCACTGTAGTCCACCAGGCCACTAAATGCCGACGGCGGACGCTCCACATAGATCTGCTGCGACTGGGCGGCGGCCAGCTGGAGGCGCCACAACGCCTCCTGCGACAGATCCCTGGCGTTGCTGTAGTTGTTCTCGGTGGAATTGTTGCTCGACCCTGGAAATTAGCACATTTACATTGAGTTATTTTGGTCCAAATTACAGTTACTAGTTAGTTAATACAGCTGTGCAACTAAGGCAGAAAAAAGGTGTTGAGTGCGGCAGGAGGAAACTTGAAAGTCACAGTGGCTAATTGGAAAACACACACGTATAGTAGGTAGGAAGCCTAGTCATGCCCATCAGGCAGATGTCCTGGCTTGCATAATAAAGCGGAAGCACAAGGACTTTGTTTAATAAGAAGGGGCACTTCTATAGAATAAATATTAAATTCCCTTTAAGGTGCTTACAAAACTCATTCCATTAAAAGTGCAATATTATTTTTTAGTGCAAAGTGCTTCTATTTCATTTGCAGGTGCAGTTCACATGTAAAAAGAGATTCAAACAAAGTAACTAAAAACTTTCACGACGAAATTTTATCATGCCCAAAACGTGTGACGACCTATCGTCGGGATGAGTTGTTCCACGGACTCGCCGCAGCCTTCATTTTCCGAAGATACGAGATGGTGGCAGCCACCAGTGGCCGGGAGCCTGTGACCAGGACGTCCAGGTCGCTCTTCATGCCGTACGTCTGCCGGCCGTACTTGTTCTGGAGCGCATCGAAGAAGGCCCCGACCGAGATGGCCAGCTGAGAGCTGTCCTTCTTGCCGTTCTCCTCGCAGAGAGACCGCCAGCTGCCGGCATTCCGCCGGGCCCTCTGGAGATCCTCCATGCCGTGCCAGACCATCGCCTTGCCCTCCTCCTCGACCAGGGTCTCGCCCTCGAAGAAGTTCGGACAGGACACGAAGTAGGCCTCTTCGAAGCGCACCTGACTGCGCAGGATCGTCAGCAGATCCTTGGCGTTGAACTCGTTGACCTTGTTGAAGAGCAGAATCTTCGGCTGGCGATTGGAGCGAGTCCTGCCGTAGAACCAGTTCTGGCACGCCATCATGGACTCGAAGGTGTCGGCACTGTCCAAATAGACGTTGAACATGTCGTGCTTGATGAAGTCGAACTGGCCGGGCTGCTCGAAGGTCTCGATGCCGCGAGTGGCGCCTGGCGTCAGTATGGTCGAGTTGTTGTCCACGCCCACCACATATTCGGGCCTGTGGCGCCGCAGGAAATCGTAGGCCAGCTGTATGCCCAGGGAGCCGTTCAGTCGCATGGTGTAGTTGGCCTTGTTCATCACCTGCTTGTTGCTCAGATTCCCCTCGATGTAGTCATTGAAGGTGGGCACCTTCTGCAGCTGCACGCCAATTTTCTTGGCCTTCTGGGCCAGGACCTCGCAGCACTCCGGCTGGCTGACATTGGTGTAGATGCTGGCCTCCGGCTTCATGATCGCCGCCTTGGCCCAGGCAATGTCCCGCAGGGAGTTGCTGAGGTTCGAGCTCTGCTCCCAGCCCAGCGTGGTGATGCCTATGATCTCGGCATGCGAGGCTATGTTCGCGGCATCGCTAGCGCCGCCGGGTCCCACCTCCACAATGGCCACTTCCACGCCGGCCTGCTGGAAGGCGTGGAAGGCCATCACCGTCATGATTTTGTTATAGGACGGCGGTGGATTCATGTTGGCCAGCTCGATGTTGATCTTCCAGAAGAGCTCCGTGAACGGCACTTCCTCCAGGGGCTCCCCGTCGATCCTGATTCGTTCGCTGGTTAGGAAGAGATGGGGCGAGCAAAGGACTCCCGTCTTCACGCCATGACACCGCAATATACTCTCCACAATCGCGCAAGTCGAGCCTCTGCCCTTGGAGCCAGCTACTTGGATCACGGGTATGGCCTTCAGTTGCTCTCTGCTGAATCCCGTCTTCTCCAGACACTCCAGAGTTTGGCTTATTATGGGATCCTGCTCGGAGCTACAGCTCTTGGTGGTCGCTCTCCCGGCGACGGGCTCCAGAGCCTGGTAGCTATTCAACTGCCTGATGGCATCCAAATAGGCCAAGCGTTCCGGGGTCTTTTCCTCTGGCTTCTCTGGCTCCGCAGGTTGAGTTGTTGATCCTGGCATTTGTGGAGTTGGGGAAGACGCAACACCTGGTGTCTGACCCGGCATTCCCTGCATTCCCTGCATTTTCTGCAGCTTCTGCGCCTGAATGTCCCTGCCCGCCTGCTGCTTGGCCTGCATGTCCTTCAGCCACTGGGCCTGCCTCTTCTGCTGCGATCCTTGCATCCGATTCATCCAGCTCTTGCGCTGCGACTCGGAGGAGGCTCCCTTGAAGGCGTCGGCGTTGTCAGAGTCTGTCTTCCTTCGCTGCTGTGGCTGATTCCTGGGCATTCCCCCGAAATTCGGAACGGGACTTTGGCCAGGAATCCCAAAGCTGGGATTATTGCTCTGATTGACATTGCTTCTCGGCTGACTTGGGGGAGGACCGCCCTTGCCAGCTGCCAACTTGGCCTTTCTCTGCATTTCCGGTGAGACCTTGGCCATCCATTTCGCCCGCTGATCGGGAATACTGGGCTGCGGACAAGCTTTCTGGGTGCCCAGAGGACCCTTCTTGATCTCCGACGACGGTTGCGATGGCTGGGATGGCGTTGGAGCGGCCTTCGACGACGGTGACGACGTCTGCGTGGATTGCGAGGACTGCGACTGCGAGGGCTGCGAGGGTTGGGACTGCGTCTTCTTCTTGGAGAACTCGGTAATGGTCGGCGTGGAGGAGCCCTTCAGACTGGGCGCCTTGAAACTCATCTTGAAGAAGCTCCGGCTGGACTGCATCATTAGGTGGGGACATTGTCTTCGGTAGATCAGCGGCAGAAGCGAATACATTCCCGCAAAGATTTGTCCAGCGATTGAAATTCAAAATTTTTTTATAGATTTTTTCTGTATGCGATTAATCATGGAGGAAAAGAAGGAGATTTCTGTGTTTGTTTCTGACTTGCTTAAAACGTTTGCTTTGCAAGTGTCAGCCATTCGGACACATAAGGGAAAGGTAGAGAAAGTTGTTCTAAGGAGGAAGTGTATTTACTGATGCTTGTTTTTATTTTTAGGTTAAACTCTTCGACTATTTGCTTCTTGTAAAATGTTTTATTCTGAAAAGTTTAACCAACAGCAGCCAACACTAGATTTTACCACAAAGTCACCCTAATATACTTTCAACTATTTCCCCAGCAAAACATAGATTTTGGAGAGGAACCGAAAATAAAGTCAAATATCAACAGAGATTCTTATTTGGTGACTGAATTATCGAAAGTTTTCTCCAACTGAAAACACCAATACCAAGTTTCACCACAAAATCCCTTTATTTCTATTTAATTTTTTATAAAGTGAAGAAACAATTAAAGAGAAAATATCAACAATCAAATATTGTATTTAATAATATAAGTGCACATTAACTGATATTTTGTATGAGTTTATTTTCCATTTCAAGATCTTGTGGCAAACTTTTAAGCTTATCCAAATAAGTTCACCAAGAAGGAACACCATTAGCAAATTTTGTCACAAATACCGCCTTAATCTCTTCTTAATTATTTCACAGTGCCGCAACTCATTGGTGAAAACCTATCAACTATCAGTTAAGAAATAAGTACGCATAGCTTAATCTCTTTTTCCACTTCAATATCTTGTTGCATACTTTTAAGCTTATTGAAATAAGTTCACCAACAAAGAACACCATTAGCAAATTTTGTCGCAGATACCGCCTTAATTTCTTTTTAATTATTTCACAGTGCAGCAACTCATTGGTGAAAACCTATCAACTATCAGTTAAGAATAAGTACACATAGCTTAATCTCTTTCCCCACTTCAATATCTTGTGGCATACTTTTAGGCTTATTCAAATAAGTTCACCAACAGAAAACACCATTAGCAAATTTTGTCGCAGATACCGCCTTAATTTCTTTTTAATTATTTCACAGTGCCGCAACTTATTGGTGAAAACCTATCAACCTATCAGTTAAGAAATAAGTACACATAGGTTAATCTCTTTTTCCACTTCAATATATTGTTGCATACTTTTAAGATTGTTCAAAAAAAGAATTCACCAACAGAAAACACCAATACCAAAATTGTATGGCTATACCCCTTTATTTCTTTTTAATTATTTTACCGTCATTTAAAAATATTTCAGGGTGCGTCAACAATTAATGAGGAAACATCAACATTAACAATTTCGTGTGGTGCTTGCTTATTCGTATTTTCGTTACTATTTTATGTGCAACATTCAGTGCTTGGTTTTACTTTATTTATTTGCTCGTGTGGTGCAAGAGTTAAAGTTGCTCTGGTGGTACTCGACGCTTTTAGCTGGAGTTACCTGTGATGGCAAGTGTTGTTGTTGTTGTAGCGGTTTTGGCGTTACGAGATGTTGTTGTAATGGTGGTGGCCAAGGCTGTTGTTGTTGCCGCCGTGGCTGCGGTCACCAGCGACCTCTCCCTCTCCCTATTTCCCAGATGGCTGCGCTTCAAGGTGGCGGCGTTGGAGTTGTTGGTTATGTTGGTGGTGTTGTTGGTGGACTTGCTGTTGTTGTTGGAGTGGTGATTGTTGTTGTTGCCGGGAATGGTGGGTTGGTTCGTTAGATTGGCGCGTGCTGTATGTTGCTGCTGCTGCTGCATCGGATTAATGTTGCCGCCGCCGATGTTGCATGTTGCTGGTATCGCCTCAAGTGGTCCTGCTTCGGTTGCAACCGCACACACAGAGCACCCACCAACGATGTGTGTGTGTGTATATTGAAGAGTGTGTAAGTGTGTGGGTTGTGTGTGTGTGGGATTCGGTAGCGAGGGCAGAGAAATAGTAATTAAGTTGACGCTTGCCAAAGGGAGGAAGGAGCAAAAGAAAGAGCAACAAAAGCCAGCGGAACCCCACAATTAAAATGCATTCTTGAGGGGAAAGCACTCGGAGAAAAGCTGACTAAATATTAATCAAAAAAATATGTGCTATATTTTTTATTATTTATTAAAAGAGAGAGAGTGAGTGGAGTATGAATAATACTCCTAATAAATCTCCTAAATATTTATATAAATGAATGGATTTATATTTGTTTTAATGATTAAAAGAGAGAGTTGAAGTAAGATTAAACCTCCTATTGAAGAGATTTAAGTTCTGACCTCAACACTTAATTACATAGCGGGGTATTGAGTTAAAAAATAAAATACACACAGCTTCCTAATTCGAAAAACTCAGCATGAACACCTAGTATGTTAATTTAATTTGTATTTTACCTTTATTTTAGAAATTTTGAAGCTGAAAAATTTATTACTGGGAAAATAACGAAACTTTTATTTTTTCTAGCTTAAATACTATTTAATTTTTTTATTCTTATTATTCTCATTATCAATTGGCATCAATTATTATAAGTTCTAAAATTTTTATTTTTTCTATTTAATTTTTTCCAGTGCACATCTCCCCTCCATTTAGTTTTAAACTTGTAGCTTTCCATTTTAGGTGTGAATAGAGTTCCCTTCTTTATTGTTCCCGTCCCCAGCTTCATTTCTGCCCCAACATTCAGGTGAGCGAAGGTGAAAAATAAGGTGCGGAACGCATTTGCGTTTGGGTTCGACGGCCTAATCGGATTAAAGCCTAAGTGGTGGAGCTCTTTAAGGGGATTATTTAAGATAGAATTTATAAATGCAACTTGCATAATTACGTTAAATTTTTTCTCAGTTGGAGAAGTTTTTCTTCCTCGAACTTTATACACTAAAATGTGCAACCAATTCCTTGGCAGGAACTACTAGTTCTCTCTAATAAAGTCAAGAAAGAAGTAGCTTATGGAATATAGTATATATTTAAAGAATTCTTTATTATTTTTGAGTGCTTCTATAAGTCCTTTTAAAGTATTTAATAAGTAAACTTTAAACGTTTAACTTGGCTTTGTCTTAGCGTTAGAAGAACTGACATAAGCCGAGTGCTTAAATCAATTAAAAACACATATCGCCGTTAAAAATCTGCAGCGATTGCTTTTGGATTTCGCAAAAGCTCTTGAGCCGCCTTGTAACCAATTAAAAACGTGGCAATAATACACGGCTTGGCCGGCACACACACTGGACGTTATATCGAGGGGACAAAGCCAGCAGAAGGATAACGGCTTAATTCTCACTTAATTGGAATTACGACGGCAACATTTTCAGCTTTCAGCCGCTCCCGTTTCCGTTGGCGTTGTGTTGCCGTTTCCGTTGCCGATTGGTGTCATTTCGGTTTCCAAGGCGAGCTGCTTATGCCCGACACCAAACACCATGGCGAAATTGGGCGAAATTCGGTTGCAAATCCGACGGGGGCGCCGCTGCATTTGCATGAGTAGCTCGGTAAGTGGAGGAGGATCCGCTCTAGATTGACATGAAATGCAATTACGGCCAAAAACTCCGGCCAGGGAAGGCACGCTCTCGTTCGGAGGACGGAGACAGACCATCGCAATGGCCGCCATAAATCTGCGACGAAAAATGTGTCGCTTAATCAAGACTCACACACAGACACCCACACGCCCACCGAGAGCGGGGGGAGGCAGTGGCGTCTCCTTCGAACATCACGCCATCCGATCCCAGCCCCTCGCATCTGATTCCATCCAATCCTAGCCCACATTTTCAGCCGCAGAGCCACGTCTCTTCATAAGTTGTCGCTTGGCCGAAACGGAATTTGTGCTGACTCCCACAGTCAGCGAAAAAATTGGGGAAAAACGCTAGAAACTCCCTGGAGTTGTTAACTTTAAAAATAATTATAAAAATTTAATCATAAAAATCTTTAAAAATTAGTGACTGATGAGAAAGCCTGGCCACATCTGAATAACATGGAGTATTTCATTTTTTTGACCCCCAATTATTCTCCAAATAATTTTAAACAAATTTCCCTGCAACTTATTAATATTTCCGCCATCTTTAGTTAAGAATTAATATTTTTCTGCGGCTGTACTCACACTCTCCGGCACCCAGGCCGTGTCCATGTCCGTGTCCGTGCGATCCGGCTGCTGAGTTGCCGGCGGAGGGCAGCACTTGATAGCTGTCGCCGTCCACGCCGATGGCACTTGTCACATGATAGCCATAGCCGTTCGAATGTGGATGCTGTCCGCCGGAACTGGCACCTGCTCCGCCTCCACCGCCTCCGCCTCCGCCTCCGCCTCCGTAAATTCCCAGAATGGCTTTGGGCTGCTGGTACTGCCCGTGGTTATTGTGGTGCTGCTGCTGCTGCTGCTGCATATTCAACTGCTCGTCGGGATCGTGGAGGGCGGTGAGGGTGAGTTCCATGCCACCATCCTTGGAGTCCAGGCTGCCACTGGGGTAGTAGGGGGGCGGCGGTGGTGGCTGCTGCTGTTGCGACTGCTGCGGGTCGCCTCCCAGTCCGCATACCGAAGTTTGGGTCAGCGAGGGCCTCCGGCTGGCGTCCAAGTCAAGGTCGTACTCCTTGGCCCCGGCCCCAGGAACTCCGCCTCCGCCTCCTGGAGTTGTGGTGGCATTGCTGGCTCCACCTCCTCCCGAACTGTCCTTTTTGGAGGCGTGTGTCCTGCGGCAGCGACAGAAGGCGTAGAGCAGGGCCAGAAAGGCACAGAACGAGAGCGAGGCAATGACGATGGCCACCAGGGCAGAGGTGGTCATGGACGAGTTGTGCGGCATGTAGGATTTACCAACTGGAAAGGGGGAGAATATGGAATTGGTTTATACATAATAAATAAGTTTAATAATTTTTCAATAATATATATTTAAATAGGGCTTACTTTCTGCATTCGCATAGGCTCCGCAGTGCTCGTGATTCGATCTCAGGCAGAGCTTCACCCGCACCACTGGCCCGGGACCCGCTGTCTCCGCCAAGGCCATGGTGCGATCCTCACCCAGATGGGTGCCAGAACCACCTACTCCTCCTCCTCCTGCGCCCAAACTCCTCCCGGATGTGGTGGCCGTGGTGTAGTGAGCCGGTCTCGACTTGTGATTAATGACGGCCTCCTTGAAGGTAGTCTCACTGCCGGAGGGAAGCAGGGTCAGGGTCTCCACAATCTCCCACATGGGCACAGTGGCGTCGCGGGTAACTAGCGATTCCACCACGGCAATCAGGGACAAGCAAGTGGCGGCCACATTGATGCCCAAAACATGGGAATTCGGATCATAGCTCACGTGCAACGGCGGCGGAATCTTACTGACTTTTGTGGTGGCCAAAACCTCGTTCGAGTAACCGGAAGTTCCCTTGGAGTTCAGGGCATACACCTTGAACATGTAGCTCTGGTGCTGATCCAGGGGAGCCAGCTTGCAGGGATTCTCCTTGAAGCAATTGAACTCGATCCACTCGTGGTTGGAGTTGCTGGAAGAGCTGCTGATCTGATAGCTGGGAATATAGCCATGGCCGGAGCAGTCCGACAGGGTCTGCTCCCTGGGAGTGGCCACGCGACGGTAGCTGATCAGATACTTCGTGCCCATGAAGCCGCCATTAAAGCCGGGCTGCCAATTGAGGACGGCATAGTTGTGGCCCACCTCCAGGATCTTCAGGTTCGTGGGCTTTTCGGGGGCTCCCTTCGGCTGCAGCCTTATGGGAGCTCTTATGCTGTCCAGGGGATTCACCGCTCGGCAGATGTATTCGCCGTAGTCAGAGTGCTGCAGGTGAGCTATCCTCAGGATGGAGGTATAAATATCGTTGTTCTCCATCCTGGTGCTGATCTCATAGTGTCCATCCGAGGACATGGTCAGGGGCGAGGGATTGTTTCCGTATTGCCATTGAAACTCGGGCTTGGGGTAAGCCTGAACCCGGCAGACCACCTCCGCCGATTCCCTCAGATCGTAGGCCACCTTATTGTATTGATGGATGATTATGGGCTCGTGCTCGATCCTCAGGTGCATCGAGGAGTTGGCCGAGTTCACGTCGTTCTCGTACAGGCAGGTGAACAGGCCCCTGTCGCTGGGCAGCAACTGGTTCCCATTGGGCCTGGCCTTGCCCCGAAACCTCAGGATACTCTGCACGGCCACCACTCCGCCGCCGGCGTCGGTGGGCGTGGTCCTGATGTCGAACATCTTGCGCGTGGGCAGGATCTCGGTGCCATCCTTAATCCATCTGATCTGGGGCGTGGGCTTCCCCTTGGCACTGCAGGTCACCGCGTAGTCCACATCGCCCACTCGCCGCGTCATGTGCTGCTGCAGCTTGGCCAGGAACTGAGGCGGCTGATGCACTTCCAAGATGATGGTGGCGATCTTGCCGATTCCCAGCTCATTCACCGCATGACAATGGTACTTTCCCTCGCTGCCCAGGTGCGCCTTCGGTATGGAGTACTGTGGGCCCTGAGCCAGGATCTTCTGGGTGTTCCCTATATCACCATCTATGTCCCGAAACCAGCGGTATTGGGGCACAGGCCAGCCTGGGGGATTGGCGGAACAGGTAAGGGTCACACCGTTGCCCACATGAACCACCGGCTTGTTGGGCGTTATGTAAGCCTGTCCCGGACGATGGCGAACCAACAGAGCCACCGTGGAGTTGCCCACACCCTCGATCCTCTTCGAGTTGAACGGCTGCATTATATTCACCGATCTGCATATATAGTTTCCAGCATGTTCCGCCCTCACAGAACCCAAGGTTAACAGTTCTCCTGTGTATCGAAAGTCGGGAGCTCCCTCCTTCAGCCATTCGATGTTAATTGGCGAAGGATTGGCAGTGACATTGCAGCGAATCAGTACGGTTTCTCCCTCCTCAGCCTCGTGGGTCTTGGACTCGATCACCACAATGGGGGGATATAGCACATCCAGGACGATATCCTTCTCTCCCGTTTTTCCTAGTCCATTGTCCGCATTGCAGGTGTATTTTCCAGCATGATGACGATTCACCCGATAGATCGTGTGAATGGGCGTGGCACTCACATATTGGCCATTCCTAGACCACCTCACATTGCTGACCATGGGCTTGGCATCCACTCGGCACTCCAACTTGGCCACGTGATCGCGTTCGATGCGCAGAGGGTTCTGGGGTCCCACTTCCACGCGGGGATAGTCTGGAAAAATTAAAGAAATTATGGGAAAATATATTAGGAAAGGAATATAATTTCTTGCTATCTCCCACAGATCCGGGTTTGGGTTTGCAGTATATTTCCTGTTAATAAAATTGAACTATAAAATCCCATGGCTAAATCCTCTAATTTCTAATATCATGCCTTTTAAATTATTCACTCATTCGCTGTGGCTATTTTTTCGGTTCATTTGGGTTAGCATACAAATAGGCAATTACAGTAGCTAGTTTAGATTCTTGGTTGGCTGGTTGTTCGGGCCATTAACTTGTCAATAACCGTTTTCAATTACAGGACGGCGGCAACATTGTTCTGCAACAACAATGGCTGGAGCAAAAAATACGAAAAAAAACCAGAAACTACAGTTTATAGCAAGTGAAGGACGTTGACGAGTTCAGCGTGACCCATCGACATTTTTAAATAATGCCATTTTGTGTGGAACAAAAAAGCAATATATGTTTACTAGTATGTATATTGGGGGTATAGCCCTGGAAATTGCCAGCAGTACTTTTTTTGTGGGCGATATGCTACAGTGGTTGAAGTTTGGGGTTTTTTAGAAAGAAATAATTGGCTTAAAAATGACAAAAAATATTATTTGGCATCTAAGGAGTTTATTTTAAAAATAGTCACCTTAATTGTATGTTTTTAATGATTGTATTAAAGTAATTAATGGTTTTCATATTTTAAACTTTGCTAAAAAATTTTACTAAGTTAAAATCAACTTTATGCGCTCTCTCTGTGTGATGTATTTTCACAAACCTTTCCTATAAAAATTCATTTCTTTATTCGAAACTATTTTGGTATATCATAAAAAGCATCAACTCATTATTCCCTTAATTAGGGTTATAAGAAGAACAAACCCTGTCAATTGGCCATTAATAGATAACACCAATACTTGCTTTTTATTATGTCAAAACCATAAGTACCTCGGCTATTGAGAAGTCATAATTGAAATGTCGATGGTAACACAGCAGAGCCACTCACCACTACCTCTATTTCTACTTTACGTGTATTCGATTCCCGCTTTCAGTTGTCTTTATCTGTCATTTATCTGCCAACTTTAACCATTTCCAAATGTCGGGACCTCCCGAGCTTCCCAACATTTCACTGACTTTTCCTCGTTTAACTCACCATAGTGCGCGCTCTGGTCATTTGGTTTAAGTGCCGTTAGTTTCATTCCGTATCGAATCGGTGGCACTACCCCCCATTTATCCACAGCTCCACCATTATCCCCCCCCGGTTGGGCCATAGAGCAGCAGCTCTCCCCCGCGGAAAAGCGGGCCCAGTCAAGCGTGAGGCATAATAGTGGCTAAGTATAATTGTTGCTGTTGTTGTTGCGCCAATTAACTTTCGAACACTTTAGTTTAATCACCAGACGGCCTCGGCTGAACGCGGAGTCTGACCTCTGAACTCCTGCCGCCTTTTTCCACCCATTTTTCCCATTTCCCTGCGATTATAGCCGTTACCCTGCTGTAGTTGTTGCTCCCAACATTTTCCCCGTCAATTGTTTTTGTTGGCTCTAATTCGTGAAGCGAAGTAAATGTGCCTGCGTCATGGTCTAAACTCCGAGGACTCACCAAATGGACAGCAGGAAAAAAAAAAATCAGGAGAAGTTTGAATAATAAATAAGGACTTTAAGGTACCCATTAATATATATTTAGGATCTCTTAACAATCCCAACAAAAATGATATAAGTCCTGTAATAAAAATAATAACTGTTCAGGATATTATTAGAGCTATATTTTTAGAAAAGATAACTTAAAAGTTACTGAAAGGAATAAAGTAAATATTTTTAAGCCATAAGAAGTTACGAGTTCTCTAAAACTATACACTTTACTTTCAATGCCCTAGTTATTTCCATTTTTATAGTTTTTTTAAAAAGAATTTCTACCCATATTCTCTAGGCAAAAACCCCACGTAATGCCCTGCAAATACATCCACATCCTAGAAAAATGCTGCGTTATCCGGGACCCAATTACGCGTCGCCCGAAAACATTAAAGCCTAACTCCTAAATGAGGGCCACTATGTGTGTGTGTTGTTGGTATGCGTGTGCGTATGGCCATGTCTCAGTGTGTGTGTGTGTGCTTGCTGGTGTGTGTAATTATAAAATAAAATTTAATGAGCAGAGCTTGTCAGCGCGGACCAGCGAGAGGGAAGGACCAGGAAAACAGAAGCCACCGAGGAGGAGGAGGAGGACCCCGGAGGAGCAGGACCCGGAGGAGGTGGAAGGAAAAAATCAAGTTTGCATTTCAACACATGCTGTTTTTCCTCCATCTCCTACCCATTCTCCCTACACTTTGGGGCATTTTCATGCCCAGCCATCCATGTAGTTTCACGCTGATGTTGGGGTGTTGCTGCCACGCCCACCTCTGCCACCTCCTTCCATCTCCTCCGTCCCCCCCAAAGACGTAGTCCTAGCTAGTCCAGAACTCTCGGTGTCCTGACATTTGCCATGGAGCCAGGCTCTGGCTTTTTTCTATATTTAATGCTTAGTTTTATATATGGGAAAAATTGTGTAAGCAAGGGAGAAAAAATTAAATTCATTTCTTGAGCGGGAAACAAGGATTCGGGAATTGTATTTGCTGAAGGAATCTTGGTATCTAAGAAAGAAATCATTTTAAAAGAATGAGAGAGTTTGGCGGGTAAATAAATGAGCACAAAAACATAATTATAGGAAAGCTAACTTCAACTTTTTTTAGTAAAAGTTTAGTAAAATAATTGTTTATTATGAATTACAAAATCCTTATGGAATTACTTACTTACTGTAAAACTCTTCCTAAAGTGTGCCTTATATTTTTTCGAAGGTACTATATTTTAAATGCAAACATAAACTAAATATTATATTTATATTATTTAGAAGATGTTTATAATTATTATAAGATTTAAGATTTGACAAAATTAATAAAATATCATTAAATGTTTTGTTTATTTTTTATTTTTTACATTGCTTTTAAAGTTTTAATTTAATAAAGGTTATTGTCTCGGTGAGTTATACTTAAGTTGAATCTCCTGTTAAATTTTCTAAATATTCTCTTGGTTTTGTTTTTCTTTGTTAAAAAGGTATTCTAATTATCCCTTTAAGTTTCCCTATATCCCTAATTTTTCACATCCGAAAAAAATGTATTAAAGAGCATTTAAACTTCTTTGGTTCTTACGATCAACCTACCCCTACCTGGTGCTATATTATTTTTTCCACACAATTTTTTAAATGAGTTGCCCGGGGTTGGACCTTGTTCACATGTATGCTGCCACGCCTGCCGCTCCGCCTCGAGTCCCTCCCCTAACTATACCACCTGCCCGTTCCAGGGCTCTATCCACTCCTTCGCCTTGCACATTGTGATTTTATGACCGGCTACATTAGTGCCATGAAATATGCGCCTCCTGCACCTGCACCTGCTCCTGCAGCTGCAGCTGCTTCGCCGAAGCCAGCCCAGAGTGTAACCCAAACCAATCCCACAACCAAAACCCAAGCCTCGACTCGACGAGATCCTGGCTTCCGGCTAGGCAGCGTTAAATAAAAATGAAACGTTGCGCATACGCCGCGTTGGCCGCGGCGTAACTTATGCCCGCTGGCCATTTTTGCAGCGAAATTTAATTATTTAACCCGGAACTGGGCCGAAGTCGCGATTTCTCTGGTGTTTTTTTTCTGCCGCTGGTTGCTGGTTTCTCGTTTGCTGTTACAGGATGTATCACACACACCTGCTCGGAGTTATTTTAATGAGTCGAGTTTGCAGTTTGGCTTTAAGCTTTCCTCTGGTCACGGTTGCCCCCCAACGCACAGTGCAAAAATGTCATTGAATTTGGTCTTTAATTGGACATATTTTTATAATAAATGTAGGTGGCACACTTTAAAATATTTCAATATGTTGTAACTACAAATTAAAAAATCGTACTACGTTTTTTCACACACATTTACTGTGTGTTTAACATCGAAGCAATAAAGTATATATATATTTACTAATTTTAGGCACTCCAGAGTTGTCATTTCAATCTCTTATATATTTTTTGTTCACAGTATATTCTGTGTTCAGTAAAGTTGTCACTTTATATATTTTTAAGAGCAATAAACATAGCTTTTAAACATATTAAGGCATATCTAAATGTTCTAATTTAGTGATATGTTAGTATTAATTAAATTTCCAGAGATCTTCAGATTTATCCCCAGTGCAGTTATGACTCCAACTGCCACAGTGGCTGCTGCCTTTGTTCAGCTGACGTTTTACACCCACTCCCTGTCTCACCGCTTTCCATCTTGTCCAAATTGAAAAGTTACAAGCGACAAAGGCGGCAAACAGGACTGAGGGGAGATGATTGAGGGAATGCGGGGACAAGGATGCAGCTGCCGCTGCCGCTGATTCTTTTGCTCCTTCGTCCTTTGCCTGCTGTCGCGTACGTGTCACAGTGAACACATCATGTGACTTCCGGCGCGCGTGCTCTCAACACCTAACCACCTCCTGCTTTCCCGCTACACCGTTTCCCTCTATATTTTCCTTTATTTTCCCTCAGGTTTTCCCCTCATTTCTGTGGCCTTTCAGAGGCAAACAAAAATATATCGAAATGCCAGTGGAAATGCGTTTAAATTAAGAAATCGAACAAGAAACAGGGATTTTTTGTTGGGGATAAAATTGAGAGCAAGAGTAATAATTAAGAAAATGAAAATAAAATTAGGTATAGAAATTAAAGTAAAAGAGAAACTTATTAAATAAGTAAAGTTAGGCATTTTTTGTGTTAGACAAATTTATATATTCGTGTTAGTTGAGAACCAAGCTTCCTTTTTGTACCATTTTCCACTTATTCATAAATGCGTAAAGTATTTGAACATAAATTTCGGCTGCCCTTCCAATAGAAATCCCATTCCTTAGCCCTTAAAATAATTGTTGCCATTTCGGGGGGCCATTACAAAAGCTCTATGAAAATGCCACATCATCGGAATGACCAAAAATGTATATACAGAGGGATTTAAAATAAATCATCCGATACACGCAAGCGAGTGTAATCATTATGCTGCGACCGCTTTCGGCCCACTTCAATGGGCCAGGCCAACTCCTGTGGCCGGGGCAATCGATGGCTTATAAAAACTATAGCATACTTTTTTGGAAAGCCCGCGAAAAAAAGGGGGTCAGCAGCCGAAGAGGGGCGACGCCAGTGGTCACTTCATTGTGCACTTGATTGCGCTTTGTTCAGTGGTCCGTAGGTGTCATATGGCCGGTGGAAATTAATTGAATTGGCTTTGGACGTGGCCGGAGAGAGAGTGAGTACAGTGAGTACCTGGAGTACCGGGAGTACAGTGAGTACAGGGAAAACAAAAACAAGTGGTCAAGTCCTTTGGAGTCCACTTGCGGTTTCCCAACGATGACGATGGACGGTGGAGTGCAGTTAATTGAAATTGGGCAAAGCAATTAATTTGCTTTTGTCACAAAAGCTGTTAAGCTGAAGAGAGCAATGCGGGACACCCGAAAAACACTCGACCAGAAGCGTATCCTTTGGAGCAACATTTGTTTCTATAATTTGCGCTTAAAGCGGCTTAAAGTTTTCTTTTTTCCTTTTATATTTATCCCCTTTGCTACCTTTAGGTTTTGCCACTCGAAAAGTCTCAAGTTGAGAGTTCTTCGGCTGTGGAGTAGCACTCAGAAGTCCGGAGTCTAGCTCTGCGTCCACTACAACAATGCTGCATTCATTAAAATGCTGTTAAAAGCCAGACATTTTAAACTTGGCCAAAAGAAGTCCGAGCGGCAGAAACTTGAAATCAGCTTAAGAAAACTGAGCCGGAGCCCTGAAAAATTCCTCCTGGAAGAGAAAGTCTGCAGGCGTGCACTGAGAATATTATTTGTTTGGAAAAGTAATACTTTTAAAGATATTTTCAATTAACATATATTTCATTAAATACCTGTCGCTTGCAGATTTTATTTTGAAATTTTTAAAAGATCTAGCTTTTCATAACAATCCTGTTACATAATTTATTAAATAAAAAACAGGCTTTCTTAAGTGCATCTTTAAGGCAAACGCAAGAAATTCTGGCCACTGAAATTCGGTCTGTCTTGGTTGTCAGTCGCATTCCTTTTGTGGTTATGCAAATGGCCAAGGAGCGGGCCAATAACCAAGGCTCAAACCCAGCCCAAACCAGACCAGACCGGACCGGACTAGACCAGGCCAAAACCAGTTGGCTGACATTGCCCGGCAGTGACACTAATTGCAATTGTGTGCAGCATTAGCCGACTTTCTGCTCCTGTCCTGGTGTAAAAAGGTTTTCGTGTAGCCAAGTCAGCAGACGTCGCTTACTTGATTTTGCCAGCCTCGCCATCGCCTCCCCTTTCTGATTTTCCTTTCTTGCTGCTAGTATTCTGTTCTCTTTTTTTCCTTTTGCCTTTTTTTTTAGCACTCTTCTGGCCGGCGCATTGGCATAATCAAAAAGGACACACAAGCCACTGGGTCTCCAGCCTCTGCTGCTGGCCGAGGGTCTCCTATGCCATTCCAATGATATTGGCCAGAACTCGAAACTCGAGACGTGCTGACTTTGCCGAGATGTGATTGTGACTTGGATTGGGATTGCGCTGTGGTTTGCCTGTCTTGTCAAGGTGTCTGCTCCAAGGCGGTGCTCCAGCGGCACCACAATTACCGCTGGGTGTGCGAATTGGGTGCAAAATGTTCTTGCGATGTTGAGGAAAATGTTTCCAAAAGCGATGGGATTAAGCTTTAACTAGGTAGTCTCAGAGGAAGGTCTAACCTAGTTATATATACCCTTCTATGTATTGTGAACGGGCTTAAAATTCAGTTTGGTTTATTTTTCGATAAGCTTAACTTTTGCTTAAAAGCACAATGTGTTCCGCAAATAGGAGTATTTGGTCATAAGGAAGCAATTTGCAGCCGTTTCCAACTGCCATTTCCGGTTCTGTTTGGCTGGGGGAAATCTTCTGGCTAATGCGAATTATTGTCAGGCGACATCGATGGCACTGAGAGTTGCATTTGCATGCAGCTCACCTGGGCTATATGGCCCACCTGTCCCAGTCCCTGCACACATGGAGAAAGCATCTTTTTATTCAAATTGAAATGTCTTTTCAACGGGTTTGCTTTCCACTCCAGCGGCCCGCGACACATGAGTGCTGTTTGTCTTCGTCGCCGGCGACTTTTTGGCCAAGGACTCCGCAAGCAACCCAAAAAAACCAAAAAAGCAACAACAAAAAGGAATGAAAATTGGTAAAAGGAAACGAAGTTGGAAACAGAATTTACAGACTATCAGATACCTATTTCTTGGCAAAAAGCTTAAAGAAGAACTTAAGCACAATATAATGATACTATAATTTTTATTTAAAGCAACTAAATTGTTCATTTATTATTTTATTTCAATACTTTATAGGAAAACGGGCCAGTCTTAGATTTTCCTCCGGACTTCTGGTATCCTTGTACCCGTAATACCCATTAAATTCCGCGATTGCCGCGTATGAAAAGTGTGCGGATATTTGGATGGCAGAGGCATGGCGTGGGTTTATTACGTGCGCCGCATGCAACCGAACAAAAGTCACGTGTTGTGCACACCTCTGTGTGTTTGTGTGTAAAGGGGGCAAGTGCGGGTGCTTTCAGCTGGGAGATTGCATTTGCGAACGCCCCCCGTCGGCAGGGGGCTCAGGTGAGAAGAGGGGGAAAGGAACAAGATGGAACGTGCCTCTCACGTGTGCAGCAAACTGTGCCAAGTTGACAAGGCGATGGTGGCGGCCCTCGTGTTTTGTCTATGCGTGGCCACGCTGCGTATGCGCAATTTGATGGCCTTGCCATCGCTGAAAGCCACCCCTAATCCCCGCCCCCTCTACTATTTTTTGAAGCTATATTTTTTAGAATCCATCGAGGAAAAACACAGAGACAGAGAGAGACTTTTTCAATAATTTCATTTCGGGGATTTTCGCACGTTATAAAACACTCAACGGTCGACGAGAAGTCGCCTACGATGACAACATGACGCATTGGGAGTTTATTTTTCCAAAAATACACACACATATTTCTATATAGATATATATTTTGCCCATGTCTATTTTTTCCCGTTTTTCTCTCTCATTTTTTTCGTCTTTTTGGTAGCTCCTGGCATAAATCAATCAAATGCAGGCACAACACGCAATGCACACACAGCACACACCAGCAGCGCGAAGAGTGAAATAAACAAGCCGAGACGGCAAACTGAGATATATGTTGGAATAAATGCACTGAGAAGAAAATCTAGTAATCTTCCTGCTTTTTCTTAAGAGACTTTAGTCATTAAACTGGCTTAAAACGGAATTATACACTTAACAAAATTGTCTAGAAATCATAAACAAATTATTATAATGACGGTATATACTTTATTCATAAAATTTAAAATATTTTCTTGTAAAAAACATATTTTAATTGATTTTAAAAATAAGTATTAAATTATAAATATAATGTAAAGCACTTTTAAGCCCTGTTTTTCTCTGTGCACTCAAAAGTAGAAGCGGATGAGAAGGAGATGGCCTGCTTAGAGCAAGACAGAGATGGCAGGTCGACACATATGAATCGAATGACTTTGGCAGAGCTTTCAAGAATCCATGCAAACATTTTCAATTAAAAAATTGCCCTGCCATTTGTCAGTTGCTACGCTTCCCTTGTTTCACAACCCCGTTTCTCCCCGTTCCATTCAGCTATCTGTTTTCCACTTTCTCCTTTTCCCTTCCCCCTTCCCCCTTCTTCTGCCAGCGCAATCAATTGCTTATCAATCACAATCACAGTCATGAGACAGCGTCGTCTTCGCCTCGCATTCGCATTCATATCTGTCTCAATGCATGTGCAGCTGTCTCTCAGTGCCTGCCAAACTGCGGAGCTTGGGAAATGTTTTTGTTTTTTTTTGCGGCCAAGGAAAATGAGGAAAATTAGAACGTGACATCTAGTTTGCTAGTTCCTAGGATTTGGCACGAAAAATGGAAAACATGGGGATTGAATATACGCGTCTCTAAGAGGCTTAGAAATCTCTTAGGAAATCTTTAAGTTTTGCTAAGACTTTGCAAAGTTTTTATAAATTTTAATAAACCTTTGTTAAATGTTAGAAAAGTGTAACAGTATTATTTAGCATGTAGGATAATGAAGAAAAATTAAGTGTCGATTTTTTTTTAGAATATTACAAAGGGAAAACCCTTAACAAACTATTTAACAATTTTAATTTCCATTTAACATACAGTATAAAATTATTCTCTTTCAAAATGTTAAAGTAATTGTAAGAAAAAATTAACAATAATTATAGTTAGGTTAAAAACAAACTTTTCCCTACTATGTTATTAAAAGTTTGCTATAAATGTATAGTATTTACCCTACCACTTCTAGAATTCTATTTCTAAAGATTAAAAATTAATCTTCCGAGAGCTGTGAGTACAAGAAAATAATTATTAAGGCCATATACTGCAATTTTCTCCTTCCCACACCAGCTATTCATATATCACAACCCTTGGAAATTAGCCTGCTAATACAGGACACACAATTTAAGGGACTCAAATTGCCACTCGCCCGCAGGCGGCTCTCCAACAATGACTGTCAAACTGCACTGGCCCTGGATGTTTGCCATGGAAGTGTGGTCCTTTATGACGCCAGAGCCGCCTGCAGGCACTTCGAAGCCATTTGAAAGCCGAACCGCCGCTGCAAATCCAATTGTTCTTGTCGAACGTCTCGCAAATCGCAGGCCCAAGTTTGTTGACGTTGCTCCTGCTCCGACTCCTGCTGCTGCTGAAGCCGGCGAATCCCTGAGGCCCCCATCCACATTTGCGGCTGCCAGCTAAATGCACCTTGGAGGCCCACTTTTGACCCAGGACACAGGACTCGGGGGGTCGAAATGTTGGGTAAACATTTGGGGCGGAAAATGCACAGAGAAAAACACAAGTTTCGGCCTTTAAGAGCTTATGTTCTTGGTGTTTTTCAATATAGAAAATAATATTAGTATGCTTTATTTTCAAATAAAATAAATTAAATTAATTAAAAATAAATGCGCTTAATCACTTCCCAAATCCCATATGCTTTTTATCCTAAATGGTTATTCCCTCAGTGTGGGTGCTTTGTTTGGTGTTGTGGCCGAGGCTGACTTGCTGCTAATGGATTTTAAATGAGCATCATAAATAGCAGCAAGTCGTGCTGGCACACGCCGAAAAATTGCATTTGCCACGCCTGCCACAACCATAAAAGGAGTTCTACTTTCGGGACTCCCCGCCCGCTCTCCGCCTTATAACCACTTGGCTGTTGTCATTTATTCTTGTTCTGTTTGGTGTCTGCTTTGCTCGGTTTGTGCTCTTTTTGGTTTGTTTTCTTTTGGTTTTTGTACCCTGTACTTGAAGGATACAAAAAGGATATTTGATGAGTCTCAAATATTAAATTACATTTTTTAGATTTGTAAAATTAAATTATATGAATATAGAATGTAAGTCAAGACACATTTTAAAGAAGCTAAACTAATAGTTTTCCCAAAGAGTATTTCTTAGTCAATCAGAGAACTGCACTCTCGTTTCTTGGCCTGACTTTGTATTCTATTTGTTTGTCTTTTTTTTTTACCAAACAGAAAAGACTATAAATATTTGTTACGCTGACGACGCTGGGGCTCTCCCCCAGCACACACATGGCACATAGTTATAGGAGACATTTATACATAAACATATATATGAGTTGTTCTTGTTGTCTGCTTCTGCGGCTACAAATCCGGCGTGTATAAAAATGACTGCAATTTATGTTTTCCTATGAATATATTTGTGGCAAGCTCAGCGCCACTGAATATATATATGTATTTTTCTTCTGCCTTTTATTGCGAGTAGTAGTAGTTTGTTACTTTATTTGATTGCATAAATTTTATGCAGATTCCGTAACATGTCATTGCTAGTGATTTTTATTAAATGCAACGCGCGCGCGTTGACAAGTAGATTGCGCATACGCCGCGTTGGCCGCCGTCCTTAAATGTGTCCCCCGAAAATTTAATATCCGCATCAAATGTGTTATGATGTTATGAGGCGAGGCTACGAGGGGCCCGGGGTAGTTTGGCAAAAGTTGCCAACTAATATGACAAGTTGATGCTCCGGTCATCCTGCAGCAGATTTCAGTTGTTGTGGCCCAATAACTAACAATCAAGTGGTTGTGTGTGTGGGCCCTCCCCTGGCAGACACTTTATGTGTCCCGTGTCATGTGCCTGGCTTTTCGGTCACGTTGATCATGCGACAACACACAACCACGCCATGGAATTGGCAACATATGTTCTCATACTCTCACCCATACTCATAACGCTGTTGCCAAACTTTAATTACAAAAGGAATGGCCAACATGAAAGATGAGAATTGGAAAATAAGTTAGTTTGTCGGTATTTCTGGCTAAATGCTCGGCGGCTTACCTCTGGCCAAGTTTTTGAGGTAAGGAAATTTATTCATGTTAAATGAAGTGAAGGAAGATTAAGTTGAGCTTTTATTTTATGCGGGGTAATTGAAAAATGAAGGAAATGAATGAGTATTTAGGTAAGCTACGTTTTCTTTACATTTAATTACATAAAACATATTATACTTGAAAGCTTAGAAGTATTATTTGTAGCTTAAAAATGTCAAAGAAATCTTTCCTTTTTTAAGTTCTATGTAGCAAAAGAGAGAGCTAAGTGCTTGTGAATCAACTTTAAGCAAATCTTCCTTATGCTAGCAACAAACAAATTAGTCAAAAATTAAACCAAAAACCTGCAGTAAATCTCTGTGCTTTATAGCCCTGCAAGAGCAAAGGTTCATAACCAAATTCACTTGAGCCTGCCTGGCTAGCTTTCCTATTAATAAAAATTCTTCAGCCTCAAGCCGTAAATTGTAGGTTTTTTTTTGCTTTGACCCAGACTGACCAACCACTTCAACAACACAAGACCAGAGACCCAACTAACCAAAAGCTTACAGAGGAAGAAATAGTTATGACACTTTTCCGAATATATAGAGGATTTTAGCCTGGCAGTTTTTCTTTTTTATTCATTTTATTTATTGTTTAAAAATGTTTTATCTATTTAATTTATGTTCCTATATGATAAAAATGTATAATTGTCTAATATGTTTTAGTATTCTTTAATCACGGGCTACTTTTCCCTGTGCAAACCCACAACCAAAACCGTGTCCATCGCTCCCGAATACTCGGATACTCACAGTTGACATTCAGGGATACGCTGGTCTCCAGCGTATGACCCTCGGGCATGGCACGATTCCAGACAACGCATTTGTACTTGGCGCCGTCGTCGGCCCGTCTGGGCACAATCTGTAGGGTGGCGTTGGTATAGTGGTTCTTCGATCCGCCCTTCAGCGCATACGACTGCAGTGGCACGGTGCTGCCCTCGCGGTACCAGCTGCAAAAAAAAGGAAAACGAAAAGAAAATATAAAGACACATAGAAGTGATAGCTACGATTTAGTGCCAAAAAAATAGAGGAGCATTTCGGGGAGAGTGAGGGAACCATGTGCCACAGAAGGATAATTAATGAAGGCGACCACCCGTTAAGTGATTTACTTTGCCAACGAACCAAAAGGGAAATATGGAAAAATGATGCAAGTAAAAGGGATGCCAGGGGAATTCTTTTTAGAGCTTAAACTTTAAGGATGAGTTTCTACGTGTATTAAGCAAGAATTTTTAAAAACTACATACGTTATCATGGGATCAGGGGAACCCCCAATACTGCTGCACGTCAACTCCAGTGGCTTCTCCTCGGTGGCCACTGCCAGATTTCCGGGCGTGACCATGGGCGGATGTGGAGCGGTCAGGACCGTCAGATTGTAGAACTCCTGATGGACATCGGCGCCCGTGCCCTTCGCCTTGATGCGGCATTCGAAGCGTCCATTATCCCGATTATAGGAGGTGTTCTTGATTTGCAGATCGTAAATGCCGCGACTCGGCCGAAAGTCCAACCTAAAAGCGAGAGAGAAATCAAAGAGAAAGTAAGTAATGCGAACTGAACGCTGAATAAACTCTGGAAGCGATTTATTAAGTACGATGCTGTTTGGGGGAAAACTTTTACTTTATGTAAATTAACTGCGCGCATTTCTGTTGATTTACAGCATCTGTACATACAAATATATATGTGAGCGTATATATTTATTTATTTCTATATTTGTTTATCTTTATATAAACGAAACGAAAGTTGTCGGTACAACGCATATATTTACGTATTATTGTGGAGTTAATGCTCCGGTGGTCACGTAGGGTACTTGCCAAGGTTGTATGGAAGGTGGAAGGTATAGTAAATGGAATTCTTTCGTTGGATTTTATATATTTCGCAGGTAAGGAATATTTTAAAAAAGTTATATAATTTAAACTATATTATATATAACTATATTATATATATATATATATATATATATATATACTTAAATATACTAAATGCCTCAGATATCATAGAGAAATATTAATTTAAGAACATGGAAAGGAGTATAATCCCACAATGGGAGTTGCCCTGAAGTCTCTCCTAAGTAAATCCTGTGCTAATGCCCCAAAATCCAAAGTCCCCCTATACAAAGCAGGGCATCCTGCAGTCTCTCTCGAGAGATCCTGGAATATAAATTTCTCCTCACTTGTTTTCGTTAAGTAGCTTCCCTTCTCCCATCACTTTGCGCCACTCACTTCAGCCTGCCTGTTGTGTTGTGTTGTTCATTTTCATTTCGTTCGCCTTCTGTTTTCCGTGTTGTTTTCACTGCTGTATGTGCGAGTGTGAGTAAGAGTTTTCCCTCGATTTCGTTTTGCTGGGGCTTAAAAGCCATGTCCCGGCGTCCGGGGCCGACGCGAAATAAAATGAAAAATGCTCATGGCAAATTAAGCGTCGAACTCATTTTTGTAAATTTATTAGCCCAATTCTCGTGCCGGACTCCGAAGCCCGAGGTCCTGTCTTGGGCATTACATTTTTATTAATTTAACATGGCTGGCGCTACCTTGATGATGGGCTAAGAGGATGTCGGGACTGGGATGATGTTTTCTTGTCTGATGAGCGAGGGGGAAATGGCGGATTGACTGGCTAAAACCAAATGGAAAAACTCAATCAACCGTAATAGCTACGAAACTGTTGCATTTTCATTTTGTGTTTCCTATTTGGCAGGCGGTAATCGTAAATATCCAGGGTATGTTGGATTTGTGTATAAGTTGGGGTAGAAGAATAAAATATTATAGTTGCCTGAAGAGTAATTATTTTTTTTTCTGCTTGTAGTTTTGGTTGTTAATTTGAGAAGCAAAGTAGGAAAAAAAACGATTTCAGCAATTTCTCAGTCATCTAATGGAACTCCCATAATATTCCCTCTATCGTTAGCTCTTCCCTCCCTCTTCTTGTTTATAAAGACATGGATAAACCCCTGCCTACAATATGCTCGCGGAAAACTACTCCAGAGCTGCAGCAGTTGCCTGGGTTTGGCTTTTGTATTTAAGTTTTAATTTCTTATGATGAGATTTTCCGCCAACCAAGCCGGAGAGGGGGCGTGGCAGAAATCAAGCACTCGACATTATTAAAGTGGGTCTTATGAACTTCTTCAGCGGCAGTGCAACGAAATGCAAACTTTTTTTGGGCTTAAAAAAAAATAAAATTAAAAAATTCCAATTTTGATAACTCTTCACGGGGAGTATGTGTATGTGTGTGAGTGTGGTACGAAAAAAATTGGAAAGTGGAAAATGGAAAATGGAAAATTCAAGGGGTAAAATAGAGAGAGTGCTGGGGGAATGGTTGCATTTTGTAGCGCGGCCTGAGATTTCTTTTCGGGCTTGCCTCTCCACTTTTTTTCTCTCCAGCTGCCTTTGCCATTGCATTTCCGGCAGCAACTTTTACGAGGCAGAGCCTGTCTTGAAAGGATGCTTAAGAGCGGGTGGAAAATGCCAGGAAAATGAATGGAAATGGGGAGGCAAAAAGGAGTCGTGTATGTGGAGAGCGGCTCAAGCGAAGCACATAATTGCCTCTGCCAGGAGGCCGCTCGGCGATGTCCTTGCAGGCTCGAAAAGAAGGAATTTCTAATGTGTATGTGTAAGTGCTGTGCCTTTGCCTTCCCCTCGTTATCCCGGCTCCAGCCTCCATCTCATCCTTGTTCTCCGCCATACGGTTATTATGTTGCATCGTCGCAGGACTTATGCAAAACAGTCGCTGAATTGTTATGCAAATTGTGGCCAATTACATGGCAATGCCTCCTTTCGCCTCAATGGGCCCAACAAGGATGGCCCACACACACTGTGCGCATTTCACGGATAGTATTGAACAATTACACTGACCTACATGTCCTTCGTATATTAAATGGGAAAGCATAAGTGGAGAGAATTAATTTATTTTAAGGCCTTCAAAGGGGAATATTTATTGAGATAATTATTTACATATTTTAAAGCCTTAATTTCCCTATTTACATATTGAATAAAATTGGTAACTCCTTCCCCTAAAAGCAAGACTTCAAGAGAGTTATTTAAAGCCGTAATCATTAATCCCCGTGTTAGATATTCCATTATGCCGGGGAAATCCCTTAAACCTGCAGCACAGTGTGGCCTCTTCAGACGGCAGACAACAGAGGAAAGCTCGGCTGGGCAGCTCACAAACTAGCAAACTTTTCCCCACTATCAATCGAGCGAAAGGGACCGAGATGGACTGTGGGAAATGAGGGGGAAAAACCTGAGGCAAGCCGCTTGGCTTGTTAACGGTAACTAAAGCTCACTTTATAGTTGGTCATGGGCGGCGGCTGCCAGGGGGGATCGTGGGCGTGGGCTGATTATGTTATTATCGGTTTAGTATCGAAGTCTTATGGCTCGTTTTCCTCGTTACCCGGTCTCATGTCTCATGTAATTCAATTTGCCGGGACATCCTTCGTCGCCTTTTTCTTCACTCTTCACAGTCGCGGCGACTCAGTCTTCTTCAGTTTCGCATGCCAAGGAGTCGTCTCATGAAAGTAATAAACTTTTTTCCCCGGTTTTTCTCAATGAGAAAGTTGACACACTTTGCAAATAATATTAAAGAAATTGAAGTGTAAATATAAAAAATAATATTTTAAAAAAACCAAAACCTACTAATTATTTTTGAATTTTAATTCCTTAAATAAAAATCGTACTAATCCTTTAACTAAAAACAAGTTCGTAAAGATTCTTTTAGGATTAAATGTAGAAAATCCACTTCATCTTATGGAAAATACAATTTCCTTAAAAATATATTATAAAGATGTTAACACGATTTCTCCCAGTGCACCCTGAAAAGGAAGCTGAAGAGGGAGCTGATGAGAGGGGAAAAAAATGTAAACGCGCCAAAATTGACGCGTGGCAAGGACGATGGGTTACCGCCCCCACCGCCACCCACCTCGACCCCCTTTTTGGCCCCCTCAACGATGTGCGTTATGTGCGGATAATTGACTTTTAAAATGTGTGTGCGATATCACAACAACAGCGACAGAAACAAAGAGGACGAGGGGGAGGAACGGAGAAGGGTCGCGACGTATAATTAAACGGCATATTGTCACGCATCCCTGAAACTCAAATAGGGGGCGAAAGTGAGAGGGAAAGTGCGGGAGAAAGTGACAGGGAGCAGCAGAAAGGACCCCCGTCCCCATTGTTGTGACCATTAAATATTGTTCGGTGCTTACTGTTTCGCCTTTTCTTCCCTTTGTTTGGACTCTTGCTGCCTCTGCTTGTCTCCCGCGAAAAAATCAACAAGGATAATCAGGGGTATTATTAGTTTCCGGACTCTACTACGAAGCCAGAGCCAGAGAGACAGCGAAATAAATCCAATGACAACAGAAAATAATCGCAATATCAGCGAAATTAGTTTCTTGGGAAGAGCTTATTAATTTTATAGAAAGTCTCTAAGCTGGGGAATTAAAAAAAGCTTGCTTAGAAGGAAACTAGGGAATATAAGCTTGGTATTTTGTTAGTTAAAACTCAAGAAATTAAGTAACTTAGTTGCATAAAATTCTGAGAGCTAAGACGTTTGTTTTTTGTATTTTATTTGAATAGCTTATATATTTTTTGTTATTAATAAAAATATAGTAAATATTACTCACTCATAAAAGAGAGGTAAAATTTAATAGTTAAATTAATTTATTGGGAAGTAGTCCGGAGATTTGATTCACTTCTCATTTAAATTAACTCAAAGTTCTTCTTGAAACTATCTTCATAATATCAGTGGCTTCACACCCTGTATTTGAACACCAATTTAATCCCTTAAGAGTACTGTAACTTCCGAAATTTGTCAACTTTATGAACAAGTCCGACAAAAAGTAAATAAATAAATAAAAACAAGCCAACAAATCAGCGAACAACCGAACTGAGTTTGCACACCCCGTCCACGCACACCGTTCATCAAGTTATTCACACAATCTCCGTCAACTGACGGACTTGGCCCCCCGAAACCCCCCTAAAAACCCCCAAAAACCCCCCTCACCATCCGAAACCGGTCCCATTTGGCAGTGCCAGTGACTTATTTATGCAAATGGCCATAACAAATGAGGCGCATACACTCGACGCGTTCCCACTCCCCCCAGAAGCGGGGCATAGATGGCACATTTCCAGAGGCGGGGGCAGCGTGGGAAACTGGAGAAGGGGTCATTCTAACCGCACAGTGGAAACGATTAATTTGGTGCCCAGTTTAGCTCCGAAACCCAAACGCTGTCCAAGCATCGCAAAAGGGACGGACCCAGAGGGGTCGGACTGAGCGCCGGTTGCAACGTATGTCTCAATCGTGCAACATGGCAGCTCATCAGTGGCCGCCCGGCGGCGGGGGATTACTGTACAGTGGGACGGCGGCCTCATTATTGAAACATGTTGCTAACATTTGTTATGCAAAGGCGACATTCATGCTAAATGCGGTGGGGGTAGGTTGTCAAGAAGGAGAGGGAGAAAGGATGGGGTGGACACATATATCTATATCCATCATGCTTATTGGCCTCACATCTCAGATGCGTCCTGGTCTTACCCTGCATCCCCGAAACTTGACTAATTAAATATTTTATACTAACACAATTACTGTATTTATTTACCAAATGATTAAATAAACTCTCTAATGTGTTAATCTAAATAAATACTTTGTTAGTTTATTCATTTTATATTTTGTTTCAAATCAAAAATACTAAGTATCCCTTAGTTGTCATTCCCTAATTATGCCTTTCTTATTTGTCCAATGTCCGTGCTGGTCTTGTGCAAAATTTCTATAAATGCCTGCGAACCGCCTCGGTCTCTGCCCCTGTGGTGGCGCCTTTAACGAGACAGTGTTGTCATGTCCATCTACTAGTACTAACCTGCCTCCGAACCCACCAGAAACCCCTTTGCCTATTGCCAATTCGATGGTGTCTCCCTGCAGCTGTGTGTTTGTTGATATCCTTGTATCTGTGTTGACTTTATCTGCTGTCCAAGCGACAGAGCACGGATTGGGAACTAGTCCTGGTCGGGGTACACATAGGGAAATGTTACCAGAAAATTATAAAAATACAAAAATTATATAAAATATTTTATTACTTACAAGAAAATCTTTTGTGGATATTTTAGATTTTAATTAATTAATAATTTAGTGTAATATCTAAATTTTTGTCACCGTGTTTAGACGTAGGGTGAAGGGGTGCGTCTTTGTCCCTTTCAAATTCAATGCAATCTTGTGACAGTTCCAGGGGGTGTGAGCGGGGTGCAATGCCAGTGTGGCCTTGCCAGCTAAACTATTTACCTTATGTGATGTTTGTTGTCGCCTTGGCTACAGTTGCCCCGCTCCAAAAGCCCCCTCAATTCTCTCCCCTCTCGACATTTTATGTTGGGCTGCTCTCTGAGAAAGCGTGTGTGTGTGTGTGTGTGTGTGTGTGCGAGTGTGTTCGCTCTTTAACGTTAACGGTAAATGTGTGCAAATGACAGCGATATGACAGGTCAAGGCAGTCAGGCGAACGCAGGCACGCACACATACGAGTGCAAAAAAACAGGTGAGCACTGAGCGAAAAAGAACGAAATACCATCTTGAGCTAGGAAGGTATTTTTTGGTTTCAGAAAATAAGTTAAAAATTAAAAATCTGACATTTTTCTTTGAAGAGATACTGAAAATATATGATTACTGATGAATGATAGAAGTAAATGTAAGTGGCTAATAATATCCAAAGAAAAAAAAATATTAAAGTTTCTTTGGCTTTTACTGATTAACAAATAAATAAAATTATTCCCAAATAAATCCATGATCATTTACATTTAACAGCTCTTTAATTTTAGATTTACTAGTAATTCATACTTTTTTCCGCCGTGCAGCACTAGCAGTTGCTGTTAGTCGCTGCGATCTGGCACCAGCAGGGCTCACACTCACACATATTATCCTTGGCAAAGGTTTTAGTGTCATTGTCACCAGGTGTTGATAAGGGCAACGTGAAAAAGTCTGCCACCGAAGGTCAAATTTATGGCTGATATTGCTGTCGCTCCTCCGACAATTTCTTGGAATTAAAGTTGGGTGCTATATGATCAAAGTTGATAAGGGTTTCCTAAGCCTCTCCAAGCCCAAGAAGAAAATAATAACATTAAACTTTTAAAGACGGAATCCTTGTCAGGGAAATTTTCGCCATAAGTCGGTGATGAACTTATGGACAAATTGGTTATTAAATAAACTTTATTTTTGGTCTGTTTGTTCTTAATTAAAATAAAGGTCAACAATTAATTTCGGAATGGTAATTCTATTTTTACAGAAAAGAATAGAATAATATAAGAAGTAAAAACTTTGTACTAAACTCTGACTTTCGAGGGAGCTTCTGCCTTTTTCAATTCGGTTACTG
Organism: Drosophila rufa; assembly: GCA_018153105.1. NCBI lineage: Eukaryota > Metazoa > Arthropoda > Insecta > Diptera > Drosophilidae > Drosophila > Drosophila rufa. The sequence continues at coordinate 10,494,932 of JAECXS010000096.1, forward strand.
ATATGTTTCCATATAATTGTGTGCGAGAATTGTATGTACATCCCAAGGTGATAAGTCGCAGAGACTTTAAGTTTTTCTATATAAACTTAAAATAAATAAAGAAAAGCATTTAAAAAAAAATACTTCGAAATTCTTGGGACTTTTAAATCTTATCCTTAGCTCTTCTCCCTTTATTAAGGTCTGACCAATTTCAGAAATCTAACAATGACATTATAATCCCTGGGAATTTGCACATTTTTCCGTATGCAGGCAGGCCCATCTGGAATGCGAATCAAAGTCAATTACTTGACAAATGTGGCCTGAATTGTGTGTCGTGAATGTCAAAGGAGGCGGATGTCTCAGGACGTCGGAAATATTCCCATTGCACTCCGTGGGCCTCTATCATAAGCCTGTTGAGTGGCTAAGTGAGATTGCATTTGTTTTGTTCTCCTCTTCCAGGGGGTTCTGATGGGGGCAGGGTGGCAAAATCTCTGGTTATTTGTTTGTTTGTTTGTTTGTTTGCATTTTCTTGTGGCTTCCATGTTTATTCATGGCACATAAGCAGAAAAAACAGTGAGGGAGATGCGACTGGGATGGGGACACTAGCTTAAAAGCCGCAATGACTCTTGATATTGACAATATCAAAGGCAAGCAGATGGTGAGAGGGCCATGACCATATAGCTATGCATCATCGTGTCCAGAATCGTGAATCCGGAATCCCCACAAGCAGCTGCCATCTGCTGTCCAGCTCCGCATATTTCTCCACTGTCACTGATTTCTCAATAGATTTCACAGGGCAATGTGCATAAATCATAGCTCGGTTCGAGGAGGATGATTCTTCTCTGGGCCATACATAGGGGGCGTGGCCGGAGCTTTAAGCAAAAGTCAAACCACTGACAGCTGCATCGGGGAAATGGGGGAAAAGCGGGGATATGTGGATGCATATCGCCCGAGGGGAGCTGTGGAGTCTTTTTTCGAGGGCTCCTCTTGTGGTGCCCAAAGGCAAGTGAATCTGAAACTGCAGCTGTGCTTGCGGCTTGCCTTCGTTTGGCATTTTTTGAGATATGTGCTTTTATCCTTTTTTTATGGCCAAAAGTCAACTGTATAAGAGAATCCAAAGAGAAGTGCTTCATTTTTTTTAACAAAGCTATCAAAATGTTACTCTTATTGAGGAGTAAATGATATTTCAAAGAAATAAACTCTTGGTTGTTCCCTAAAAAATTATATTTTATTAGAAAGATATAGATAGATGTAAAAATTCTTAAAATATTTTGATAAATCTGAGGCAGAGCTAATAACTATTATCTCTCAAGAAATAGGGTATCTTCCATTCACCTTTACTGATTTCTAAGTCTCCCATTCCATAGCTTTTTTTTTTCTTTATTTTTTTACTTTTGTGTACCGTCAGTTTTTATTGGCCCGCCAGCAGGAGCCGAGTCATAACAACACCAGCAGCGATGGCAGTAAAATATCTGCTGCGTTGTCGCCGCAGTCAAAATGAGTGTGAAAAATAAATGTTAATATGACAGAGGTTTTGGTCAACACACACACACACAACTTCCCCCTTATTGAATCCCCTTTTGCAAGAAAGCAAAAGCCTATTCCCTGAAAGAAATCCGAGTGCAGAATGTGTGTGTTTTCCCAGCTTTACTTATAATTTGTGCGGCCAGGCCTAGGAGAAAATTGCAGTGGAAAATTTATGAGTCTCTCGCGCTGGTAGGTTCCCCTAACTTTCCCCCCTTTTCCCAATTTCCCTAGCCTTGAACTCCTGTTAATATTCTTCCGCGCCGGCTTATTTACGACCCTGAGGAGAGAGTGTGAGGAACAAGCTGCTCAAACAGATCTTTTGTGCGTACGTTGGGACACTTTGCATTACTTTGCATAATTTTTGGACACAACCTTGAAGGGTATATGAGTGATTGGAAAGGATTCGTAGCTGTGAGAGTATTAGAACTGTTTTTAAATAAATATTTAAAGATAACAACAATATCCTTATCACTTAGACATTTTTTTCTGCCATTTAATCTTTTTATACAATTTATAATATTAAATATTATTTGTTTCCAAGACTAAGGCTTACAAATTAATTAAATCTAAATATTAAATATAAAAACATACTATATCAAGGCAAATAATAATATAATTTTTTAGCATGATTTTCTTATAAATAAGAAACCTTTTAGTCCTAAAAGCAAACACATTGTTATATAAAATTCTTAAGGGATGTTTATTGGTAAGCAAAAATATATTCAAGAATATTTGTGTCCCTTTTGAATAATATTTTTTTCACTTATTTCAGCATGGTTAAAAAGAAGAAACCCCTTATAATTAAACAGAGCATTCCTAATTCGTGGATTTTCTCCGAAGCTCCTTGATTCTCATACATGTTCCCTTGTTTTATGCGCTTTTCCTTCCTTCCTGCCTTTTCACTTGCCTCCGCTCACATTTTATTTTGCATATTTTGCTTTTTGCTGCAGCAATTTTTGGCTTTTGTCTGTCTGACAGTCCGATGTTTTGTTGCCCGCTTTATATGCATAAATATGATGTTGATTTTTATGATTTCTATAATGTTTCATTATGCTGCGTTTTACGACACAAGCGGTAGTGTGTGCGCCATGCCCCCTTCCCTCTTAGAGAGTACACACACACACGATATTTGCTTCCATATCCTGAGAGTGTATCTCGCTTCGTTTCTGCTTTAATTTATGGGCCTTTTGTTTACAGTTGTGTGTGCTTTGCCTGTTGTTTGAACAATCCGCCTATCTCTGGGCTCTGCTCCCGGTTCTGCTATTTTGCTCCGCAGTGTAATATACACAGCAGCCGCCGTCCCGCTTCTCGCATTTTATGTGCGCTCAAAAGCCAATTTCGTAGAGATTTGGCCGGGTCCAAAAACTTGCGGACCCATTATAAGCGCATAATCTTTTCCTAACACACATATACGCACACCACAAGGCACACACACCCGCACAAGGGGGCCAAAAATGAAATGGCTAAGCTTTCCTAAGTCAACTCCCCCTGTCTAGCACCGTGTTGTTGGATAATTTTTGACTTTGCCAGACCAGAAAAATACTTTCGAACACATACACTCCTTCCCCGTGGCAACTGCCCTTCGTTGCTTTTTTGTTCAAGCAAATTTTAAAGCTCACTCTTAGGCGCAGCCCTAGATGACAGTTGAAGAAGTTCGTCCACAGTTACGCTGGCTAATGGCCAAAAATTCGGGAATAACTCAGAGAAAATTTCTGTGAAAAAATAGGATATCATAAAAGCGAACTTGGTCAATTTTAAAGAATTATTTGGTCAAATTTGATTATTGAAATGTATATTTTTTGTATTTCATAAACTGAACTATTTTTAAGGTTTATTAAAAATTTTATTTTAATTTGAGTTGCAACGGAAATAACTTATGGTCAAAGCATTTTGTGCATTTCTTAAATTAATAAGTGGTTTGTGAATAAAATTGCAAGTGTGGATAACTAAATAAAAGTCGCGATTAAACAATTCAATAATTTTTATTAACATATCTCTTTAGACCACATAAAGTTCAGAAGCATTCGTAATTAAAGACATTAAATCATAGTGAACCTGGTAGAGAATTTATAGCTTAATTGAAATCAGTGTCAAGCCAACTTATGACATTTTTATTATTTAAATTTATTTAACTGAAGACTTAAAATGGTAAAAACCCTGTAAAATTTGGATAAATTTAACTCTCCACGCGGTCTTTTCTCGCCGTGAATCAAGCCCATTGTCTAATTTCTTTAGACCGATTTTTTTGGCTCGCCTCCTGCTTTTTATGAGCAACGCCTTACAAATGAGTTTTAGCTACTGACAAGGCCACCCGGGAGGCGGCTGTGTTTTTCGGAGGGGGCGTGGCATTTGCTCCATTTGCAGAGAGCGAGAGAGAGAAGGGACCCCACGCCGGTCGTTCGCTTCTATTGCCTGCTTTATGACAGTTTCATAGACTTTTTATGTTTATGCCGGAGCGTTTAGTGAGCGCAGCTGTTGCGTCCGCTTCGCAAGGCCAACTGCCACTTTGAGTTGTGCCACCAACGCCATCACTCCGCCCCCATGGCCACCACCCCTTCACTTGTCTCTCTCTTATTTTTGGGAGGGTACAGTGAAGTGTGCTGTTAACAGAAAATCAAGTTAGAAAGAGGGAGAAGGGTCTTACGATACCTTTAAAAAAGGTTTAGCTATTTTTCAGTGGCTTGTTTATATATTAAGGCATTTTTCAGAACTGTAATAGCTTTTCCTAGGTAATTTAGTTACTGACTACATTTTTATTATTGGTTTTAAAATCAAAATTAAAGGGAACGCGTCAATATTATAATTTCCGTTCATTTCACTTATTTTGAGAATTACTTTTAAAGCTTTCTTGTTCTTTATATTCTTGTTTCTCTCAGTTACAGTCTATGAACATGAGGAAATGGTTCCCATGGATAATAATCCCTTGAAATCACAAAATACGTAACCATATATAATTAACCTTGAGACAGATTACTTTTAAATTGAAAATAAAGCCTTAAATGTTATAAAATATTTATCTGGCTTTAACTGCTCAACTGAAGTCTGATTATAAAAATAATATACAGCATTTTGTCCTAGATAAAATACTTTTTCTTGATAACACTAATACAAGCCAGATAATAAAATCTTAAAGAATCCCTATACTTATTTAAAAGCCACTGGCATGTCATATTTTTCCTTTTAATTAATTTGTCCTGTACCTGAGCCAACTGTGAGGCGTTTCTATATTTATATTTGCGTTTCTTATCTCCACGTAATTAAGGCAATGGCCACAGGACCCAACTGCGTGCGGAATCCTCGGAGGCCGTTCGTTCTAATCATCATCGCCATAGTCATCATCGACAAGCGTTGTCATCCAGGGGAAGCCCTTAACCCCCGGCGCCCTGGCAGCCTTAACCCCCTGTTGGAGTTTGGGGCGGGCGTCACGAAACTATGTATTTCTTTTTTGTGGCCTCGCGGGAGCAATAATGTCTCGGCCCCTTGGGGGCAGAGTGGGGGTTGCTGGGCAACAGCTGCTGCTGCTGCCGCTGCCGGAAGACCCCCTGGTTTCCATCATGCCATCCTCCAGGCTAAGCCGAACCCCTCACCGCTTTCATTGTTATTTTCCCGACAGTTTCCGTAAGAGGGAAGCGCGTGGAGCAGCAGCAAGAGCGGAAAGATGGAGCATGGAAAACTTCTCAGCTTTTTCTGGCACACCTGCTCATCATCAAGAAATCCAGGCGATTGGTAACAGGTTACGGGATAACAGTTAACAGATTTCAGTTTCTCCTGTTGATTTTTGCGCGTTGAATTTTTAATTACTGCGCCAGCGAAAAGCTCAAATATTCCCCCGAAAATTATGTTACGACTTAAGCTGTCTGTGAAAGTTGAGCGCGAATAACGAATAAAGAACGAGGACGAGCACGGGCTGCGGCTGCGCTGCTGTCTGGTTACATTTTCATTAAATTTTAATTTTTATTCTCCGCCAGAGAAGTGCTCAAATTGGTGTAATCGCAAAAGAAAGCTGCATTTATTATTGATGGCCCCTGGCAGGCGAAATTTTAATTGATTTGATTTAGGTTTTCGTGGTTTTTCTCTTAAAACTTAAGAGTACTTATAAATAGAAAGTGTTTGGCAAGTACTTCAAATTATTTTAGCTTGGTAATTTAGCTTTACATTTTTGTATTTAATTTTATACATTTTTTTTTTAACTCTTTAAAAATATTTCCCCTGGAAAAACTCCCGAATTCAACTCATATTTTTCCCTCAAGCTTGGTGTAATTTGTAACTTGCAGTCCTTTGATAACGAAAAATCCGTGCTGAGCTCCGGCTTTTAATGAGCGCCCGGGACAGCCCTTTTGCCTGCAACTCTATATAGATGTTTATACCCGATATTCGCACTTAATGAGCTTCACCCCTCATAAAGTTTGGCCATAAACTATGCTCTGGGACTGGACTTAAAGTTGCCGTGGACATTAAAATGCCGGAACCCCGCCTCTTGGGTCAGCGCCATTAAATTGGCAGGAGCGCACACATCCTTAAGCCAATTTTCGATAAGCTTTTTGCTTCTTGGATACACGCCACACCCCACAACCGACCAAACCCTCTTCATTGTCTGTCAATGGCCGGGCATGAGTAAAAAATATTTCTACATTAAAGGTGACAGCGACAGACGTTGCCACTGATTCCTCATTTCAGGCGGCTCCGCCGGGATCCTGGATACTGTATACAGTACACTGTGCACGGGATACGGTGTGGAGCCTGGCGTAGGTCCTGGATGCCGGTGCTTGTGACAGCGCCAGCAGGAAACAAACAAACAACGCAGCAATGCAAACACAGGGCAGATGGGATCGAGGGGTGAATTGGGGCTTCGGGTTTGGAGCCCTCCTTGTTCCTCGCCCCGAGTTTGGGGTTTCGGGAACTGGCGGGGAATTCCAGGACCAGGACAGTGCGTGTGTTTATTTTGTCGTAAATTGATTTTAACGGCGAATGACAAACAGCAGTGGCAGCACCGGCAGCAGCGGCAGCAATGTGATGGCACGAACGCCATTTTGCGGCATTTAAAAATGTATTTAAAAATGGTAAGATTGCTTTAGATGAGCTCTTAAAAATTGAGATACAAGGTAGTCGCGTTGTTAAGCTCGTAAATTTAAGTAGAAAATTATGCTTTGAGATGTTTTAATATAAATTTGGAGGGCATTTAAGAGGCAACTCCATTCTGAAACAAATCTTCAATTACTATTTCCTACAGTAAATTATTTTCTAGAGAGAGTAAATACAAGATTTAATTAAAAAATACATTCAGTTTGTCTTTAATATTAATGAATGTTAATGAAAAATATCCTCATATTTATTCGAACTTTAATTAATTACAATAACATCAGCTCGAATTAATATCTGCTTGATTTTATCAAAGGACTGCAAGTAAATATGAAATAATTAAAGCATGCAAATGCAGCAGAAGTGCTTATTTAATTGCAGAGCCTAAAGGTTTTTAAATTAAATTTAAAGACAACATACAACTATTTTAATATTTTAAGAATGCCCCAGAAATGTGTTGAATGAAATTCCAGCAACCTTGCAAAATACCCTTTTTACGTCCTTACAAAGTAAAATGCATACAAAATGGGCGAAGGGCGAAAAACCCGAGACGAGACGCCGCATATTCATTTTCTGATTAGAAAAATTATTACATCAAATTTATGTTAGTTGACAAAGTTTATGGGTTTGAGGAGCGCCTGTCGAGGCAGCTGAGGAAGCGAAAGAAGCCAAAGGAAGCCGAGGAAGCTGGCAAGGAAGATGGAGACAAGACATGGCAGTGGCTGTGTTAATGGCTTCCCTTCAGGGTTGTCGCTCCAGGGTAGTCGCTCACCATCTAAACTGTATTATGGCAGCCACAAAACAGCAGCGGCGGCAACAACAAGCTTAATAAATGTCGACACAAAGGAAGAAAGGGAAGGCTGCAAAGAGAGAGGTGTCGCCGTCGTCGTCGTCTACATGGCAACATGTTAAGCAGGTGTTTCCAAATCACTTACGTCGAAACATCGCCGTAACAACAACAAGAAGAACAGCGGCAGCAACATCAGCGGGAATTCCAACGGAGTCTGTTGCTGATTCTGCCGCCTCCAGCGACATTGTCGTCGACTTTGCAACAATAACAGCCAGCAAATAATAAACAACAAATTTAGCAACATCAACTTTGCGAGTCGCGTGACATTCTCATTCCACCTCTGTCGCCATCACTCAAACGCACTACGCGGCGTATACGTAACGTGCCGGAGTTTGTGTCACAATTTGTGCAGAACTGCTTAGTTAGTTTGCGGGGAAAATGTCTAAAATATTAATAATGCAGCCAGGAAATTTCACAGACTCGGACTTTATTGTTTGAATGCAACTATTTTCAATGAAACTGAGTTATTTGAAGTGGCAGTAATTAGCAATAAGTTTCCCAATTACTCATAAGGAATACACTGCATTTGGAGTGTGCGGAATATATAATTTTCTTATATTACGCATACGCCTCAAAGGACAAAAGGGAGTTAAAATGTATAAATATTATTATTTGCTGAATAAAAATTTACTTATAATATTACGTATACGTTGAATTATTTAAAAGTAAAAAAGAAAACATTTAGTTAATTATAAACATATTTCAAAAACTTTTTAAACGTCAGTTATTTAATTTTATAAAATAAAATCTATTTCTTATCATATCTGATACAAGTTTTCCCTAAATCCGAAATACTTCTTATCTTCTAATCACTAATTATATTTTTATTTATATTTTCATAACTTTAAATTATATTCACCATATAATTTGCATTAAAGCTAAGTACTTAATTGTCTCAACAAATGATTTCTACCATTTCCAGTCATTTAAATGAATGCTTCATTATATTGTTTCAGAAGTCTGCTCTCGCTTCAAGGCTAAATTCCATAATTTCTAAGTATTCAAATTAAATAAGTCGCACTTGAGAGTCTTTAAGCCCAACGACCCAGCCAAGTGTAAGCTAGCAAATGACAACAACAATAAAAGCAAAAAAAAAAAACATTTAAACTGAATTATTCATAAAGTTTGGCGACCGTGGCGAGAAGGAACGAGAAGAGGAGAGGATCGGAGGCGGCCGGGCCAACTGCTTCCTGTGTGTCACGGCCATGGCTCCTGCGTTTCTTCCTGACCACCATTTCCACAACCGCTCCGTACTTCTCCCCCCAGCGTTGCTGCGGTTATTGCGGCGAAGAATGGCGGCCGGAAGTACACGTTGACAAGTCGCACTTCGTACGGCGGACAACTTCCGGCGGCGGCTTTCGGCTACCAGGGTCCCATCGCATTCGGTTTTCGCTCTGCGCCCCGAAGCTTTATGAACTTCACATGGCCGGCGGGTGGCCGGGACACCTTCTGTTCCGCCTGCTTGTTTCCCTCTTTTCCTTGATTTTCCTCCATGACCTTTCCCTCGGCCACACCGCCACACCGCATGTGCGTATTTGCATGAAGCGGCGGCGAGTTTGAGACCGTTTGTTGTTATTTTCCCCGAGTGTTGTTTATGCTGCGAAAGTGTGTGTACACAGGAAAAACTTTGGCACAATAAATAAAAACCGAAACATCAAAACAGGAGGGCGAGTAACTGAAGCTGCAACTTGATTTTGCAAACTAATTAGGCAGAAGGAACTGCAGTTGATTTGTAATTATTTGGAATTATAATTACTTTTATCAGTTTGGAGTTTTTTCATTTATTGTTCGAGTCTTTGGTTGTGAGCCTAGAAAGAATTCTTCACAATAATTATCAGCTATATTTCTGTCATGAAAAATTATTACGAAATTAAAATTAGTTTGCAATGGAAATCCACATTATTTTTCCCCCCCCTTTCTCACCGTGCATGACCCTTCTGTGGTTATGTATATGTCTGCCGGCTTAAGCTAACTTTAAATTACGCTTAGCGACTGAAATTAATTTACGCAACGCCACGAGCACCGAAACAACAAAACGGCAACGGGAACGGCAGCAGCGAGCTGTGCAAATGTGTCGCGTGTGGAAGGGGCAAGAACCGCATTTGGGGTGTGGGTGTGTCCGCCACATGGCGTGGCACTAAGCCTCTTTTGGGGTTTGTGCATTGCATTTGGCAAATCTGCAAAATCCGTGTCCTAGGTCGTAAAGTCATTTAATGCGCGAAGTGGAAATCATTAAATGCGATTGTTGAAAAGGGCTTGTGATATATCGAAATCGTGTGTGAATTTTGGGTGTGCTCGGGACAGCTCTGGATGGCTGCGAACCGCTTTTCGGTTGCCAGATTAATTGTTGATTGTTTGTGATTGATTTATGGTCGCTTTGCAAAGGGTTGGGTTGGGTTGGGGTTATTTTAAGGTGACCATAAAAGTTATATTGAAAGGGTAGAGGCTCTAAATAAATATGTACATAATAATTTAAAGATTTGTATTTTGTAAACCTATAAACTGTTTACTTAAATTAATAAAATATTTAATGTGGCCCAGAAAGCTTTTAAAACATTTAAAAAAGCTGCCTAAAATATGCTATTAAATGTGTACATCAAATATCTGAAAGGAAATAAATCATTGCCCACTTTTAGACACTTTACAAGTGATTTCAAATCACCGATTATTGAATAGTCACCGGACTTCAGCCCCTCCCCCCCCCCTTTTCGCTTACTCACTTGACCAGCTAATTTCCAATAAGTTCTGGGAATCAATCAAATTTCAAAATTGCCCTACTCCATCAACGGAGGAGAATCCGATCACGCAGGAGCCAGTGAGTGATGGATGGATTGAACTGGGGATTGCTATATTGGTATTGAGACTGGAATTGTTTCGTTTTTCGACTCTGACCATTGGCCGAAATGTTGCGTTGTTGCTCTTATCTGTTTTTTGTTTTTCTGCGGTTCCTCCCCCCGTCCCAAAAATTGTCATTTTGATGACCTTAACAACCTCGAATGTCCCCGAAACCCGCATTTTATTCCTGCCGCCTGTTTGCCGAATGATATTGGAAATTTTGCGCTGTGTGTTGCCTCCTCTTGTTGTTTAAGTGCCGCAAACATTTCGCTGGCGGAGCGTGCAAAACAATCAAAAAATTTGCTTTTCACTGAACCGATAGCAAAGCACACACACAAAAAGCAAAAATAAAAGCCGAGAACGTAAGGAATGAAAAGAGCGAAAGCATCCGGCAACATCAGTAGGAGGCATTTTTCAATTGTGTTAAAAGAAATTTAATATGAAACTCATGCTGTCTATCGATTTTTAATTTTGATTTGCAACAGCCCCAACGGCCGCTCCCCCACTGGCGCCACTGCCACTGCGTCTTTGTTGTGGTAGCAAAATTTTTGATGCTCCCATGGGGAAAATAACGGGGAAAGGGATGGCCAAAGGAAAGAGCTAAAATGGTTTATCCATTTTCGGTTTTTATTTATTTTGCGGTATTGATTTTAAAGGCTAAAAATAATCCAAAAGAAATAGAAAGGTTGGGAGTAAGAATTTTTCAATTATAGATGCGTTTCACTGGAAATTAAAATAAATATCTTGTAATTTGACTAATTTTATCCAAATACGAGTATGAGGTTTGCGTTCTCATGGTGCATCTTTTAAGAATATGAAAACTCGATTAAAATTCTTATTTTTCAATTAAGATTAATTTAGAAATCAAAATGCTTTGAGTCTGTGAAGGGCAGTATAGTTTCTGTAATTTCTATGTAAAAACGAACTACTTAACTTGTGTAAACTTTCATATTCTTCACTTAAATCTTATATTAAGATTAAGCCCCTACACACCGACAAGACAGTCTCCCAGTTCCTATTTGTTTGCAAATATATATGCAATACAATACAATACAATATGGGGGCTGGGCGACTCAGCTGACACATTTCGCCTTTTCGGGTGATGGATGTGCGGCAATAATTTCTGCTATTTATGCAAACGTAGCTTTTGCTGTTATCAATGGACGGACCTAAGTCATCCCGCCCCTTTCTGTTTTCTGTTACCAGTTTGTCCCCCCTCTCCTGCCAGGATGTGTGTGTTTTGCCTTTTTATGCGGGTCAACGTTTAACCTTTACCTTGCCGGCAGACATACATCAAAATACGGAGATCAAATACTGACTTTTGTGGGGCGAAACGAAGCCTGGAAACGGCAACACGTGTGTTGTTTCCAACCCGATGCGGATGCCTACGGTCGCGACATCTATGGGGGGATATATACCTCTATATCCCCACATATATCCGAGCGAATGCGAGCGGTAGCGGGAGCTCTCCACTTATGCAAATTGAAATGCAAATAAGCCATGCCGACTGTATAGGCGTTTTATGTTCAAATCTCCCACGAAAGTCGCCGCTTTCCCTTTGTGTTTCGTTTCGAGTATTTCGTATTTTGTTATGGCACGCTTTATTGAATTCATTTAAAAAACAATTTATCTTTTTGCTGCCACGGCTGCTGCTGGTAAACTTCTGGCTCCCCAGCTAACAGGCATTTTTCCTGTATTTTTTCAGCTTTCAGCCTGTTTACCATAAAGGCGAAAGCCGAGAGCCGAAAGCCTTGGAAAAATCAGGCAACCGGCAAAATGTGAGCCAGAGTTGCATCGCCTTTTGTCTAACATCCCAATTAGCCCTTTGTTTCGATGTCAATGCAAAACAGGCAAACCCTTCCCTTTTTCACTATTTGTTCTGTGTATTTTTCCTTTTTTTTTTTGTGGCACCCATTCATTTTGAGTGCAAGCTGTGTGAGCATAAAAAATTGAAAAGATTTTTGCTCCCGCCGGTCACGCCTTTTAAGGATCACAATTGCCTTTTGTACACCGCCTCCTGTCAATGACTAAATGTATGGCTGTTAGCAGAAAAAAAAAACATCATAAAAAGGAAAGAATGAAAGCAAGCAATCTGATGGCCTTTTAACAACTAGAACTTGACTCGGAAAACCGGGAATTTTCTTTTGCTTTGGAGTGGGGAAACTGCCTAATGGCTAGTTCAGTGGGTTTTCTTTGAAAAGAGGCGGCTCTTACTTAAGGATATAGCTTTAAAAATCCTTCTTTAATAGTTGTATTAAACTGAATAGGTTGTTATAAAATATTTATAAATATTTGTAAGGTACTGAAGAGTACGTTTAATAAATTATTAAATTAAAATATATTTTGAAAAGAGATAATCCAAAGTTAACTTATTAAAACTATGGACGTTGCTGGGAAAATAACTAAGGAATGTAAATAATTAATATTTATATGTTTCCGATTGCGTTTCTTAAGCAAATAAATAATATAAATAAATTTTTTTTTTTTTTTTTTTTTTTTTTTTTTTTTTTTAATTCATTTATTTGGCTAAAAAATATACAGGGGGGGGTGGTAATACAGGGGGTCCGACACTTCCGCGGTACCGCCGCAAAGCATTGCTTCGCGAAAGCAGAGGGCCCAACCCTTACCGCGCTTCTCGTCTTCGTTGCTCGTCAGACCTTAGTCTGGTCATGATGAGTGCGGCGAAGTCGCTGACCTTCTGCCAGTCGGCGTCGCTGCGAAGCATGATGTTCACCAGGTTGTCCGTCGAGATCGCTGCGTTCAACTCCTCCTCCAGTGCGTGTCTCTCCATCGCGAACTTGTCACACCTGAAGAGTACATGCTCTGCCGACTCCTCGACTCCGTCTGAGCACCACTCGCATGCTCCGCTGACTTCGTGGCCGAACCTGTGTAGGTAGCCACGAAAGCAGCCGTGTCCGCTCAGTACTTGAGCCAGGTAGAAGTTCACCTGGCCGTGATGTCTGCTGGTCCAGGCCTCAAGGTTTGGGATCAACCGAAAGGTCCAGCGTCCCTTGGATGCACTCTCCCAACGGGTTTGCCATGATGCCAGGGTCGTCCGCTTGGCCACGGCGCGCGCCGCTCCCTCTCTCCAGGAGTTAGGGCTCTTCCGCGAACTTGCTCGTATACTGAAGCCTGCTCGGAGGCAAGGAGATCGAGCGGTGGAGTCCCTGCCAGGACTAGCGCAGCCTGATCCGAAACCGTCCTGAATGCACTGCAGATACGGAGGGCAGCCAGTCTGTGGGTGGAGTTTAATGGTCGGCTGTACGACTGCGTCGACATGGCGTGCTGCCATACCGGCGCGGCATAGAGCATGGTAGCCCTAACCACGCTGGTCAAAAGCAGCTTCGACCTCTGTTTCGGGCCTCTATGGTTCAGCAATATACGCGATAGTGAGCGGAACGAGACCGCCGCCTTGGTGCTTGCGTATGCAAGATGCTCGCGGAACGAAAGCCTCGTGTCTAGCATCACCCCAAGGTACTTGATCGCTCTGGACGATCTGATCGGCGCGTCGCAGACTCGAATTGTTGCAGTCTCCACTCGTTTTCTGCTACTCACGAGCACGGCTTCGGTCTTCTGGGGGGCCAGCTGAAGACCCACTCTGGTCAGCCATGCATGGATCATGCTCACGCTCCTGTTGCAGAGGTCCTCCGCCGTGGCCAGCTCCTTGGCGACGACTACGACCGCAATATCGTCCGCGAAACCCACCAGTTCAGTTCGACCTGGCAGTGCTAGGCGGAGTACCCCGTCGTACATGGCGTTCCACAGAATGGGGGCCAGGACTGAACCTTGAGGAACGCCGCAGGACAGACCGATGGATTCCCATCCTGCTGGCGTCTCAAATTTCAGGATCCGCTCATTAAAGTAGCTTCCCATTATCCTGAGTAAATACGGGGGGACCTCGAAGTTGTTCAGAGCCTCCATTATGCTGCACCATCTCGCCGTATTGAACGCATTGCGTATGTCCAACGTCGCAATGAGGCAGTATTCCTTTGTCCCTCCTTTCCAGCGTCGGCCTGCGATTGCAGCCCTGGCGATGTCTACTACCTTTGTTATGGCATCAATGGTTGACTTTGCCTTTCTGAAGCCGAATTGAGCATCAGAGAGGTCGCCAGCTGCCACTATAGCCTTCTGGATCCTGGTGCCAATCAGGTGCTCCAGCACTTTTCCAGCTCCGTCTATGAGGCATATAGGCCGAAACGAAGACGGCTGGTCCGGCGGTTTTCCCGGCTTCGGTAAGAGCACCAGTCTTTGGATCTTCCAGCTTGCTGGGAAGATGCCCGCCCTAAGGCAGCCGTTGAAAACATCCACAAATAAATCTGGCCGTAGGGAGAGGGCCAGCTTGAGGGCGCGATTCGGTATGTTGTCCGGGCCGGGAGCCTTAGAGGCGTTGACCCTGCTTGCTGCCGCCACAATTTCGGTTGCCGAGACGGGCTCGTAGCACGCCAGCGAGGTGTTGCTGGGTGGTACCAGTGGATTTGATATCCTAGGGAACAGGTGCTCGACGATGCGTACAAGGCTCTCCCGGGTTAGTGGAGCCAACTGTCTGGAGCTGTTCAGCTTTTTTACCACGATCTTGTATGCGCTTCCCCAAGGATCGCTGTCCGCCGAAACGCAGAGGTGGGCGAAGCACCTTTGCTTGCTGGTTCTAATAGCCGCCTTGAGGGCTCGTCGGCAGGTCAGATACTCAGACCGTCTCTCCAGATGAACGGGGGTTCCGCGAGAGCGTTGGTAACGGCGCCTTGCCTTGGAACAGTCCCTTCTGGCATTGGCAATCGTCTGCGTCCACCAGTAAACTGGTTCGCGGTGACGAGAGTGATCTCTCCTGCTTATCATGCAGCTGTCACAAGCTGCTTGAAGTTGGCGGGTTACCGACTCAGCCTTTTGCTCAGCGTTGCCAGTGCACTCCAAACTAGCAATGCACTCCGCGAAGGCCTCGATGTTGAGCGAATCCACCTTGTAACTCTTACGAGTTAGTGCGGGGTGAGGGACGGGGAACGCCTCCTGCTCGTCGATCGTGGTAAATATCGCGAAGTGGTCGCTAGCTGTGTCTTCCTCACTGAGCTCCCAAGTGCACCTCCTGGCTTTAGAGCTGCTCACGAATGTGAGATCCACCATCGAGCCTATTCCCGCTCGACTGAAAGTCTGCTGATGACCTGTGTTCAGGAGGGCGGTATCCAATTGGGAAAACGCCTCGAGGACGACGTTACCCCTAGCGTTGGTGCGAGAGCTTCCCCAATCCACAGCCCAGGCGTTGAAGTCCCCGGCGATTAGCGACGGGGACCTTCCTCTGGCGTCCGCCACAAGCTGGTCCACTCTATCGCTGAATTCAATGAGCGACAGGCTGGGAGCGAGGTAGACGCTGTAGACCCACCACTCCCCTATCCGTGCGCGAACAAAGCCTTCTGCTGACAGAATGTCGCACATCCGGCTTGCTGCGCTGCCACAAGTCCAGAGGGCAGCCTTCCTGGTTCTGTCAGCGGCCCAATTTGGGTTGGCGAGTACCCTGTATGGTTCGCTAAGGGCTGCGAAATCGGCACCACTTTCTCGGACGGACTGCGACAGCAGATCTTGCGCTGCCGCACAGTGGTTCAAATTAAGTTGAACCATCTTCATGCCTTTCTAGAGGGATTGGCTCTGCTTGGGCAGTATCGCCCGCCGGCCTGATGGTTTACATCCTGTTTCCCCAACTCCACGCATCTGTAGCACCTCGCTGGGTTGGTGCACGCTGCAATTTTGTGCCCTTCCGCCCCACATCTGAAGCAGGACTTGCTTCTGTCCGTGGTACTGGCACACCTGCTGGCGATGTGACCCACTTCTAAGCACCTGAAGCACTTAGGACGCGACTCCACTTCTCTAATGCGGCACCGTGTCCACCCAACTTTAACCTTACCGAGCTTGTTGAGGAGACCTGCCAAGCTGGTCAGTACGGACACTGTCGCTACCTTACCCCCGTTCGTTGAGACTCTGACGCCTTTGACCGTCACAGTTCCGGTGGGTAGCTGCGCCTGCTCGACGAGCGCGTCCGCCAACTCCTCTCTGGTCACTAGCTCGTCCAGGTCGTGGATGACGAAAACGGACTGGGGCGTGACTGCGCGAATGGAGACTCGATCACCCAGCACTCTGCCGATGTTCTCCTTCAGCTCATTAGTTGCTAGCCCAGAACTTCCGAGCTCCAGCAGCAGTTCACCATTTCCGGTTCTCCTGACCTTAGTCACCTTGTCGCCCACTTCCTTCATTCTGGGATCCTGGGTGCGAGTGACCAGACACAGGACCTCGCTGAAGGTCATTTCCGGGGAGGGGTTGAGGATCAGCGCATCCTTCCTAACCCGCTGACGGCGCATCGGCTGCTTGGTTTTAGCAGGGGCCGGTCGAGTGACAGAAACGCGTGGGAGGGGACCACTTTTGTTCCCGCTAGCAGAGCCTCCTGTTCTCTGCCGCTGATTCTTCTGGCGATTGCTTTTCTCACTTGAGCCGCTCGTTCCCGCGACAGCACCGTAGCTGGGGATAACAGGCCTGCCTCCAAGGGCCGGTGAAGTCTGGGCTGACTTCTCGGCAAACACCTGCGCGCTATGGCTCAGGGACGACTGGCATCCTTGGTCCGAGGTCACTAATGGTGACGGCGCCTTCCGCGCGTTCTGCTGCAGCAACTCCATCTGCAGTTCCTTGAGCCTCGCCAGGGCTTTCATCAAGTCCTGATTGGCCCTAGTGCGGACTCTCTGCTCTGTCGCTTTGGCGACTAAGTCGTCCAGGATCGCCCCCATCTCCAAGATCAGAGGCTGGGGCGCCTTGACCTTTTTGGGTGGATGGGCTGGCCCAGTGGGGCTAGAGGAATCCCTGCCCCTTTTGGGGGTGGCAGTATCCGCTCCTCTTTCGGGCCCACAGTGGTCCTGTGCTGCTTCTGGTGCGGGGGGTGCGCTGAAGAGCTGCCGCCTGGAGGGGTCCGCTTCAGTTTTGAGCCTCTCTGAAAGGCGCTCAGATCTTGTACATCACTTGTCGCAGATTCTAGGGCGCCGGCCAAGTGGTAAATAAATTTTAGCAGGAATTTGTAATAGGTAATAAGTTAAATCTGGCATATTTTGTAAGATTTTCCATAGGTATTTAGTATTTAAATAAATAATTAAATATCCATAATAACATTCCCATATTTTCGCAAACATTTTCCCCATAATTTAATGGTTCGTTTCTGTGGAAAATTGAAAACCCATCACTCCCGCAACATCTCCACATTTTAGATTCATATATTTGCGCCTCTTTCCGTTGCCTCTTTGGACCGTTTTGGACCATTAGTCTGGATCCCGGGGCCTCATAAATCAAGCAAATTGTTTAACGCGCGATTAGCAAAATTGTGTAATAATAATTCTTATTTTATTTTGGCTGTTCTGTGCCGCTCGGTGCTGTTTCGTTTGCTTCGAACACGTTTTTGGCATTTGCATGTTGTGCGGCGGCAGCTACTTAGCGAAAACATACAGTACATGTATCTGTTGGATCATTTATTTATTATGCCTGTCGTCTGGTGGTGGTCTCTCCACTCCCACGCCCCTGCCACGCCCCCCCCTGACTCCACCCCCGCTTAACCTTGCGATGGGCTCTTTGTCTGGCGTGTATTTTGAATGGCCTGTTGAAATTTTCCAAGCGATTTGCAGCATACGCCGCATTGAATGTTTCCCTCGACCTACCCATACTTTTCTCTTTATTATTTTTGTTGTTTCCCCAGCTCTGCCTTCTGCTGCTGCCGCTGCTGCTGTTGTTGTTGTTTATTCACGCTCAAAATGCTGGGGAAAATGATTATTATGATTAATAAATAAATATGCTGGCAACGGCGAGCAGTATTCAACGCGTTTTATTCAAACAGTTCGAAAAGTTCCCCGCCCACGCAATTTTCCTCTCTCTCATTTGCCTTTCTTATTTTGCCATTTTTAAAGGAAAATCCGATAACCAAAGCGTTTGAATTGAAGTTGCGTATACGCAATGTGTTGCCAATACTTGAGGACAATGGGATAAATACGAGGGAATTTGTGAGCAGAAATTCAGGTTTTATCTAAAGAAATTTAATTCTGCATAAAATATTATAGCAAAACTTTACTGTTTTTATTTCAATATACATCTCTTTCTCTGCCATTGTGTCGGCAGCTTTGGCATAAACAATAATTTTGTTTTTCCAGCATAGAATCATGGGCCTAACAGCTGCGCCTGATGGCTCCAAGAGCGAAGGATGAAAAGGATACGCGGTAGTGGGGAAAAGAGCAAAGGGGAAGCCATCAACTTGTTTGCACCACCAACGATTGGTGGGGGTAATGAATTATCGCCAGCCAGATGAACATTTAATGATGTACAATGGCATCGATGACGTTGCGACGACGTTGTCGCCTGTCGCTGGCAATTTTAATAAATTTAACAGCTGAATGCACGAGCCTTGGGTGGCGGCGCATCCTTCATCTTTTATCGTCCCGGGAAAAACAATCCCCTGCGAGGTCTCTTCTCTCCGGCAATTAAATAAATGTCCTTAACCCTTGACATCCCCATCCCCGCGGTGCCAGCTCATTGACAGCAGCATCAGCATCGGCGTTGAATTTATGAGGCCGCCTGTGATTTATCAGTCGATTGCACACAGCACAGAACACACGGCGGCACTCACAGCCAATCGCCCAATCTCCGCCTGAAATGCAGGATACATGCAGGATATATGCGGGCCCTGGACACTCACCGATAATTCGAGTTGAGCTGCACGTCGCCGATGGCCACGTTCTCGAACAATGTGGGGCAGCAGGTCCACCTCGCCCAGTAGAAGGTGAAGTCGGTCGAGTCGTAATGCTCGGTGAAGCGGCACTTGAGCACCAGATCGACGCCCTCACGCGTGTCCAGCGAGTCGTCGCCGGAGACGATGGTGACGGAGGCGAAGGCCAACATGGTGACCAGCACGGAGATCAGGCCAATCGACGGCCAACGGTGACCTGCAATCACAGAGAGAGAAGGTTTGACAGTGAGTACACAAGGAAAATTGAAAAGGACATACTATTTATAAATTACCCTTTAATAAGTTCAATAAATATGTATTCCTAGCTTTAATTTCCTCATATTTTTTATATTTGTACATAATTATGTTAAACTTACATTAGTTTCTATTTTAATTGTAACCCATTTTCTCTCAATGCTCGCTTCGAACATTTTTGTTTCCGGATAACTGGCAACGGCAATTCAATTACGCTGTGCAAATTCTAGCCGCGCACATTTAATTAAGAGAGAACCCGTCGAAATCCAACACAAATTCATAAAACAACATTGATATATCGCCGTTGCTAAACTGATTTGATTTATTTTTTCACTATTATTAACGCAGCAGAGCAAAAACGAAAATCAATACATATCAGAGGACCAGCAAGAACGGTTGGCACATGCACCAAAAATAAAGAATCAACAATGCAAAAAAAAAAAAAAAAAACAGGAGGAGGTTTTGTAGAAGCTCGTGGAAATTGTAAATCTATACCACAAAAATGAATAATTCACATGCCACGCCAAACATAACACAATGGCAAGGGAGTGGAACAACTGCATCCCAATTGGTTTGTGTTCCCGAAATGAATTTCCACACAAATTGGGGGATTATTTACCCAAAAAAGTTGGCTCCGAATTTCCTATAGTATTTATTTGGATTTCTTAATTGAAACACCAGCTTACAGGTTGTGAGACCTTTTAAAAATATGAAGAAGCAACAAGCTCTGCCATAAAATAAACTAAAAGACACACAACTGATTCATTAAGTTGTATAACTATAAATTAATAAGAGCACACGAAAATTTTAAGTTTCAGCCAATTGTAGTAGAAACTATTCAAATTTTGTTTCCCCACCATTAAACTTTATTATTCGATGGCTTTTTATTCGATCGTTTTGCCGAAATTATAGAAAAACTTGCCGGGGACCAAATTAAGCGGAAACAATCGAATTCGAATTTATTTGCTGGCATATAAACTAAAATATTGTGGACTGCTTGCTGGGACTTTTTTAGGAGGCCATTAAATTTAATTTTGCGATGAGAATTTCCGAGTTTTTCATCAGCTCTCGAAGTATTTGCGCATAATTGCTGGTGGAAAAATCCGCGAAATAAGTTTCCCGGAAACAATTCCAATCAAATTTCGCTGGCTGCATTTCCTACTCCGTTCTTTTTTTATATTTTTTTTTTACTTTCGGTAGTGGGGAAAATGAAACTTTGAAGCTTTTACTTGCCGCTCTGTGGTCGCTTTACAGTTTTAGCAGCAGCGGTCAAATAAAACTAAGCACGCAGTTTAGTTTCGGTCCTTTTTTTCGCCTTTTTCTGAGTGTGTATTCAGCTAAATGGAGCAAATGGTCGAGTGGACGCCATTGGGTCGAGTGCCGGGCGGGCCGAGGGGCTGGTGCTGGGGTTGTTTGCACATGCAGCGCTTAGTTTTAATTTGTCTGCCTGAATTTTAGTTTTTTGTGTGCTCGGTTCCTGTTCCTGCTTTTTATATTCTCCGCTCTCCACTCTCCACTCAATTTTCGTGTATTTTGTTGGTGCAAATCTGTTTTTTGCACAATCTGCCCATCCATAGATGCATGCTTGTGCCGGGCATTGTTAAGTTTGTTTTTTCCTATATAGCCATATATTATACCCACAAAAAAGATGGCCGAAGCAACAGCTTTATTGTGTTGAGATTTTCGGTATATATAGAGCATATATAGTGTGGTATACAAAATACAAACAGCTCAATGCACTGCGGCTGCATTTTCGATTGCTCATCGCTCAGATGTATGCTATGCTTTTTTTTTTGCTTTCTTCTTCCCCCATCTGGTGCATTTTCTTCTGTTTTCTTTTTGGTTCGATCACGTAGAAACTTTGGCCCCCATCCGCTTACTGTTATTGTAATTAACAGTTGCTGTTCCTGGGTGGAAGCGGGGGGGGTGGAAAAAATAGTTTGAAATATTCAGAAAAACAAGGATTTTATCGGTATTTGTTTGTTTTAACATTGGTATTTTTCGCAAAATACTCTGCAATATATTTGGTTTCGCTTAAAAGGGTATATTAAATTCTGGGCATTTTTTATTGGATGGAATAGCGAAAGCTGCTTGAGTGCAACCAGGGATTGTTGGTTATTTTCCAATTTAACATCAATAAGTTGACAAGGGATTTATTTCTTGTTTGCTAATATGGGGTTAAAGCTTGTTTTAGTATTAACTTAAATATTTAGTGTAAAAATGGGGTATAAGTAAAATGCAGGTGTGATTTAAACAAATTTAATTTCTTAAGCCTTTTTATTTCAAATCAAAAATTTCTAAAGAATTTTATATTAAATTAGATATTTGTTAGCTTAATATATATTTTTTCTAGCCAACATTTTTGGAGCATTTTCGCAACTAAATACGAGAGAAAATCGATTCAATTCGAAATTGAACCAACTCATTTTCCGTCCGATTTCAGAGATTTAAAAGGCATTAAACGGCAAAGATATTATTTCGCATGGCCAGCTGCCACACAATCCTCGCTCGCTTCTAATCAGTGGCATTTACAGACGAAATCAAATCAATTTGCGGCAAAAATCCCCATTCGATCGACGCAGGTAATTTGAAAATTCAGCAAAATCAACAGAGTTGCGGGGAAAAAGCTGACTGCGGACTGCGAATCATGTTTAACGTTTGCTTTGGGTTACCGATTTACATATTTCCCTGGAAATAATTATGAATGCGGGGGCCCAGCATGGTCCTCGAGGGCTTGTAATTGCCATGGCCACTTCCACACACACCCGCTAGGCCGCCCCTTTGTGCATACGGAAACATGAAATGCATATGCATATAGGTTTCATTTGCTTTATATAAGTTGATTTCCAAACTTGGGCCAAGTAGTGGGTGAAAATTACCATGAGCAAGTCGAAAGAAAAACACAGCTCGAGGAAAAACTCGTATAAAATGTGTTAACGTTTTTTTCCTCTCCTCTCTTTTTCTGTAATTTCCCACGGCCGTAAGGCACAACTGTATTTTGCCATTATTTAAACAAGCTTTTGCAATCTGATGGATTTTAAAATGTAAATTAACTTTGTTTGCATACGAAAGTTTTCACTCACAGTTTGGTCGTCACCAGGCAATCGCAGGGCGAGGATGTGGCGATAGGATAACTTATTCCGCTCCATGTGAGCGAGTGTGTGTATTTTGTAATAATTAGCCATCATTAGAGTTTCGGTAAAGTTTTGCCTTCGTCTCACTTTTCCTGCTAGCTGGCTGCTGGCTTTATGAATTTTTCAATTGTTCGCTCTTTACTCCGAGAACAGAGAACCGAGAGCTGAGAACTAAAAACTTTATCATCTCCACTCAGTTCAGTTGAGTTCAGCCCGACTTGGAATGCTTAAACATTCATAAATGCAAGTGCACACAGTGCTAGGAGTGGGAAAGCAAGGGGCCACAAATAAGGCAGAGTTCCTTTGGGCCAAAGAGATGCCAAAGCAAAGTCAAGTTTGGCCAAATGTAACCAAAACACAAACCCGGAGCAAACAAAACAAACTTTACACACACTCGTAGAAAAAATACAGGAAACTTTTTTCACTTTACTGTTCCGTGTTTTTTTGTTTCAATTTTTTTTTTAGTTATTGCGGCAGTTTTTTTTATTTTTAACGTCGGGCTTGACTTTGTTTGGGGTCGCCAACGCGTCGTCTTTATAAACACAAATGGCATCGGATGCCAAGGGAATGGAAATAAATGTGCAGCTTACAGTCATAAAAACGAAATGGAAATGCTCTCAAGATTGCAGGGAATATATGAAAATTATTTATATTATTCTAAGATAGATTTTGAGGAGACAAAAAAAGTTATTCTTATTATTAAGGAGTTAAAAATTATTATTTTATTTTTTTAACATTGATTTTAAATATAATATAAAAGAGATATTTATATATTCTTAATGTAGCTTTAAACTAATTATTACAAGTGTAAGACAAAACATTCCTTGATTATCTTTAAATATAACTTCTTCTCTTAATATTTATAAATTTTAATAAACAATAACTTAAATATATTAAAATAACTTATAAATTTTCTTCAAGTACACCCCGTCTTAGACTTGATAAATGCGTTTAAGGCTTGAAGAGGGCATAATCAACCAGAGTATGTTGCACTTTGGTTAAACATTTGCCCTCCCGCAATTCGAGTATCCTGCACTTTCTTCTTTCCTGAGTTTTTCCCCAACCGATTTTCCGCTTTTCCAGCACCGTGCAACATCCAACACTTCCACATAATTTTCTGGCTGTCTGGTGTCCGCTTGACTTGTTTGTAATTATTTATTTCGCATCAAGTGTGGCACGCTCTTGTGCGTAGACAAGAATTATGGCATTTCGGGCATTGTGTGTGATGTCTGGAGTTTTTAAAACAGATTTCATGCTACAACGCCGACAAGATGAAAAGCAGGATGAGACAGGAAAATGTTTTTCCCGAGCAATGCAACTAATGTGTGTCCGTCCGTGTGCTAGTGTGTGGGTTACACTTAAAACAAGCTGCTTGGCTCGTTTACTTGTGGCTTTGCCAACAACCCCTGAATTTTCCCCCGATTTTCCCCTGTCCAGCTCTGGCTTTTCTTTCAGCTTAATGCGAATTTCTGCTTTTAACATCAGCCATTGTTGTTTTCCTGCTCCTCTCCATGTGTGTGTGTGTTTCACATAAATATAATATGTAGTCTCGCCTCCATTGTTGTTGTAAAATATATTACTTTTAACCTCGGAGTTTGCTAAAGTTTCTTACCCCCTTTGGCCCCCGTCCCCCTGCTGTTTGTGTAATTTTTACTCATAACAATTACAACAATAGCAATTGCTGCCTGAAAATCAACTATATGTATGTGTGGTAAGATGTTGAGTGCGAGTGTGTGTGTGCTTGGTCCAGTGGCGTGGCTTTAGATTTGAAAAGGGATTAACTTTGGCCCAAGTTACTTTGAATACTGGGTAGCCTTGGGGCTTGACTCTGGCAAAAGAATGGCACTTATCACGGTCTTAGGTCAACACTCTCATGATTTTTGCTCCGCATTTGAGGTGCAATTTCTTAATGGCTTTGTCCTTTTGAGTGGATATCTAAGAGAGTGGAAGGCTTTAAGTGACCTAAATATTTTGTTTTACATTTATAGTTATTTGTTTAAGATTTGAAATAATATTTTGTACCTTCTTTAAAATATTATAAAATATTCTTTAACCTTTTGTTTTTGTATAGTAACATTCCCCCATCTAGAAATTGACAATTTAGTCTGCTTATTTCATGAGAACAATTTCTTGCTTTAACCCCAAGTTTCCAGGATAATCCCCTTTTTCGAGGTCTTGAAATTTCCCCAGCCCTGGCAATACATCCAAGTTTATTGTTGGTTCTGTGTTCCGTGTAATGTGTTGCTGACATGCGCTAAGTTGTTGCGGTTGTCGTTGTTGCTGCTGCTACTGTTGCTGCTGTGCCCTAATGCCATAAGTCTTTAGTGGCGCACTCTCAAAGCAACTGGGAAGAGCCTTTGTCGGCCGGGATAAGAAGAACTGGCATAAAGGATAAGCCATGCACTGTGTGCTTGCGTTCAACATATGGCAGTTTATACGCTCAACAAGACACAGCAGCTGCAAGTGCAACACGAACTGCCTGAGATGGGTTTGCACTTGGAGAAAAACATGGATTTTAATCAAAGAAAAATAAAACAGAGCTTACAAATTGGAATATCAATTAAATAAACAGATATAAAAATGACTAGTTATTTAAATATATTAAGAAGTTTAATAAAAATACATTTTCAATATTTTTCATTTACTTTTTTTTTTCTTCAATTTATTGTTTTCTTGGAATTATAAAGTAATCCTTCCTTTATTTCAGTGCAAATACAATAAGAGCAGGCGCTTTTGTGACAAATATTTGCCACCCATAAAGCATAATAACCGATACAGGGGTAAAAGGTACATGGCAATCCATTCGTTCGACGAACAATCGTCAGTCAATCGGAAGGCAAACAAGCGACTCAGTCTGAAATTTAATAATAAATTCTGCTGCCCATTTCCCATTTCCCCGCTTTGAGTGTCTCAGCCGGTGAGACAACTCATTAAGAAGTCGGCATGTGAAACATTTTTGCAAATTAACTGCAACCGTTGCGTATGCGTAATGTGAGCCAGAGCCAAGTATTTGCTTAGCCGTTGAGAGGGCTGGGAAAATGGCTGCGGGAAAATGGAGTGCTGGAGTGGAAATTGCAGAGAGCGCGGAGTATCTGGCTGATGACTAAGCGATGGTCCGGAAGTGGGCGGTGGGAATATAAGCGGGCTTCGAGCCGGGCAATTACATAAACCGTCGGGGATCAGAAATTATAAACCGAGCGATGCTCTTAGCGGGATTATGTGTAGGGATTATGGTTAGGGGATCTATGCAAGGACCATGGGATTGCTGGGCATGCAGATTGGATTCCTAAAAAAAATAAACTGCAGTAATATTTCCGTTTCTATGCTGCTGAAATTTGTATTCTAAATTTATATGCTTTCAGCTCCTTATATACAGAAAAGAAATCAAATCTGTTATGTTTTCTATTATGATATGAAACCAAATCTCTTTCTTTAATTAATTTATATTTCAGATAAATACCTAAATATTTGCCTTCTTCAACCCCTATTAGTTCCGTTTTTATTATTTTTCCATTTGCCATTCATATAATTTTCACAGCTAATGTGCCCGAAATGAAAATATGATTTCGCCATCTTCTCACGGCTTATGGCTGGTGGGCATGGAAAAGTTTTACGCTGCGTATGCGTAACATCTGGCTAAATCGCTGCCAGTTGGGATTGCAGCGGATTTGGTGGCCAAGCAGAGAGGGGTTGGTTGGGGAAAATGGGGTAAAGGGAAAAGGGATGAGCTCCCAGGGAGAAGAGGAGGAGCAGGCTGGCGAAGATGTAAGGACTTGTGTGCCACTCAGAATACCCAATTTCACTTTAATTAAAACATTTGCAGCTAGTAATGTTGGCAAAAGTTGCCTATCCAGAGGGAGAGAGCAGTCGCGGCAACCAGGGCACGTATATTACATAATATGCCATTAATAAAAGTGTTTAAAGTTCACTTAAGTGCCGCACGGAGCTTTAGACAAACGGAAACCGTATCAACAACAGTTAAAGCAAACTGAGCAAACTAAAACCCAAAGGCACACATACATCTTCATACATATATGTATATATAACCGGAGGGGTTGGGTTGGAAAACAGGGGCTGATCCCCTCTTACCTATGCGGATTCCATGACTGACTACTGCCAAGCGGTTGGTAGGTGGGTCGGGTCCCCGTTTTATATGCGACCAGTGCAAAGTAAACATTTTCAGAATGAGGATGACAATGAACGAGCAGCAGCGCTGGCCGGAGCCGGGGGAGGGAGGAAGGTTGAGTAGAACTCGAATGGCAAGAAAATTGAAATGAAAAATCAACGTCACATTGCGACTAGAACTTCATTTATGGTGCTGCCAGCCAAGGGGAGGAAGCCTACGCCCCTGTCTTGCACTGGGAAAACTATATTTTCCGAATATTAATTAATTCATAAATTATTGCAAAATACTATACATTAAGAAAAACACTCTGAAAATATCTATATATTATAGAAAGCTCCAGAAACTTACCTACAAAACAAATTAAAAATAGACAATAGAACAATTTTGGTTTTTAATATATCACAAATAAATATCAAACGCGATTAATATAATGAAGAAGTAGCTTCTTGGCTGTTTACCTGATTTATATATTTACTTAATTCTTTTTTTTAAATTTTATTTATTTTTTTTTTGTTCTTATATTTTCTATTTCTAAATATTTCCCAGTGTATTCATTCCACTTTTTAGCCCTTCTGCCTGCCAGCCGCCTCTCATATCCGCCGGCTGAGAGATAGAGACTGTGGATTCATTCACAGAATTGACTTTGCGGCTCAGTTGCGTTGAAAGCCAAGCCAAGTCAATAAGGCACGCACAGATGGACCGAGGAGCCATGTCCGTGGGCTTGGGGGGATTCGGGTAACCGGGGATCCGGGGGAGTTCCCAGGTTCCCAGGTTCCCGGGTGAGGTGGCACAAACAGAAACCAAGAATCTGCTCGAGAATATGCCTATTGGTGACCACACATCCTCCTCGTGCGAGTTTCTGTGGACCCCACCAGCACGGATGGGTAGCCCGGAATGCAAATGCAGTTTACCTGGTTGGGCTACGGAGCGAGCTAGAGATACGGCAAGAGATACGGACGGCATACGGATTTCTGAGGTGTCGCAAATTAATGAGCAAGGAGATCGGAGATAGCATGGACCACTCTAATGGGATTATAATTAAGAGATAGCATATTGCGCTTAGTATGAATGGAAATGCACAGTTATCTGGCAAAGGTTTTAACCATTTAAAACTGTAATTGGTTTTATAATTGATCATTAAATCGCAGACCTAAGAGATACACATAATCAATTTCCTATTTAAAATTATTTTTAAACAATTTCAGTAACCTAACTAGATTTATAACAATATTAAAGCAAAGAAGATAATTATCTACAACATTTTTTTTCTAAATTTTTGCCTCATTTTCGCAGCGCATCAAAGCATCTCTTATAGCCGGCTTCTTGCACTTTCCGACTCTTGACCTCCATTTCTTGCATAATGCAATTTCGAGTGTCCATTTCAATTGTCCTTTGCTAGCATTTGCACTTCCGAGAATTTCCTTCGGCCCCTCCCACTCCCTCGTCTTTGCCATTTGCCACATTTGGCTGTGCATTTAATTTGGCATAATTTGTGCGACAATTGTCAAAGGCCGCCGCAGAGTGGAATGGAGTTGAAGTGATTGAGTGAGGCGGACATGCCGGACTGCATAAATCATGCGGTTAAGTTGTAAAACATTAAACTTAATTTGTTGTAAATTAAATAATGCTAAATATTCGGATGTTGCATGCAAGCCGGCCCAGTCATGCCGAATGTTTATCATGTTCATGTTGCATTCGTTTGTCCTGCGCAATATTCGAACATGAACCTGCAACTGCAGCAGCGGCAGCACTTGCCACACAATTTATGACTACATTTACTGGCCAGAGAGGGGGAAAGAAATGTACAGCCAAAAGGACACAGAGAAAAAATATTGAAAACATTTATAAATATTCAAAATAATAAGTAGGACAGTCTTGGATTGTTCTACTTTAGTAATAATAAAACTTTTCCTTATAAAAATGCTTGTGTCTTTACTTACTCATTTTAAGGAGATCTCTAAATTGTTGTAAAAATATTGTAACATATTCCTAAGCAGAAAACTTTTGTTTAATATAGGGAAAAATATTTTATAACTATTATCATTCAAGAAGTTGTTTTTATTACAGATGGATATAATATTCACAGATACAAAATAATACATTTCCCTGGTAAAAAATATAGTTGTTTCTTTCAGCGTCGTTGATTTTCCTGTTCTTGTTTTGTGGCATATGCCATAAGTTTTGGCCTCCACTCGGCGCCGCTTTCTGTTTTTGTCAAGCACCAACAAACTCGGCCAGCTGACGCCTCTTAATTAAATTATGCTTTTTAATTAGGCCATTCTGCATGTGCGTGTGTGTGTGTGGTGCATTTCCCTAGCCGGAAAATGCTCGTGTCGGTGAGAGCGCGACTAATTGAGCATTTTCTTTGTTGCACTTTGTTTGGAGAGCCGCAACGAGTGCTCCCAAATCAAAGCAGAATTTTGAGGTTGCTCAATTAGTTGCTTTTAAATTTGCAAGTTAATTAATTTTGTTGCTAACAAAACAAGGTTATTAAATAGGAAACCAATTTAGAATTTATTAGATTTTTGAGAATTATATCAAGTATTTATTGTGTGTGATTTGCTGAGGCTCTTGACTTGTTTATTTAATTATTCAACTTGCAAAGAAAATACCCAATCAAGTGTACTTTTAATAAGTTTTTGCTATTTTTATGCCTTTAGAATTTATCTAAATTTATCTTTAGTTTACCTTAATTTAATGCCGCCATCCATTCAAAACATTCAACCATTACAGCTTTTTATTCCTAAACATTTAATCCCAAAGAAATCTCCACTCCTCTTTTGCAGCTCAGCTCCATTTCGCCCCCACTTCGTAGTATTTATTATGAGTTTTCTATTAGAATAATCTCTTAACAGATTCACTTTACAAGAGCGAGAGCGGAGAGAGAGCATTTCAGTTAGCTCGACCCTTGCTTTTCTGTGCTCAAAATTTTATTTTCATATTTTCCGTTTTCTGCATAATTTGCCCTGTTCCATATATATTTTCGAGAGACCCAGACCCGGACCCAGCCAGACGAGAAGGACTCTTATCTATAGGAAAAAAAGATGGAGTTTTGTGCGGCTAAACGCATATTCACACAAATTTGTTGTCATGTTTTTGTTGCTCTGAGGATAATTTAAAAACAGAAGCACCTTTGACACTTGCAACTGACACTTGGGCCGAGAACACACACACCCAAAAAAAAGGGACAACGACCAGACGCTTTAATTTAATATGCCGTTGACCAGAGTGCTTGTGGGTCCCGATGGAATGGGGCAAAAACCAGAAGGGCAGGCAGCTAGGCGAGCTCCAAATCCCAAAAGTGTACCCAAATCACTTTTGAAACTATCTTGCGCCTTGACACAGCCCCACAGGGATGTAAACGAGAACGGGACTGGGCTTGGCACAAGTTTAAATGTGCCTAAACATATTTGACCGCACGAAAAAAGGCTCGAATTTTATTCACACATCTGTGCACAACACGAAATGTGTTTTTTCTAAGAAATGTGAATTTTTTTAGGCAAGAATAAGTAAAATTATATAATCTAACTGAAAGCGATTTTCTGGATTTATGATTCGTTTTTATCGGAGAGATTAATTTATAGATATTTAATCAGTCCTTGTTTGTTTAGAAATTAAACTTAATTAAATATAAACTCCCCTTAATAACTATTATATTATCTATTATATTTAAAAAATATATATTAAATTTTGTCTTAATTTTTTTTTATATATACCAATCGAAACCTAATTTTCCAACTTTACTTTTGATCTTTTAATAAAACTTAGAGTCCCAAAGACAGCTTTTATTCTGCGTGTAAATATTTATGAGGTCCTCAAGGATTTCCATTGAGATAAGCGTTGAACATTTAGACCTGAAACCATTTATTCCGCTCTTATTTTTCCCCCTTTTTCCAGAGCAGAGAAGAGGCGTAGCAAATTTAATTTGAATGCATACATTTTAATGAGCCGCACTGAGAAGGCCAAAGGCGAAAGGCAGACCACAGTTTGGCAGCCACTGTGGGTGATTTTTAGTCATATTATTAGCCTCGGGGGCAGTGGGGCAATCAATGTAGAACACAAATCAATTGCCCGATGCCAGCCAAGCATGAATTACGTGACACGCCACGTTGCGTATACGTAATGAGTTCTATTTTTTTGCTCTCCTGCAGGAAAGGAGAGAAAGCAGCAGTGGAACAACACAGATAAATACGAAAGCACACACACAAGCACACATGGCGCAGGAAAACTAACGAACTGAGGAGGGGAGAAGATTTCCGTGAAGGAAAAACTGACAACAGCATGAAAAATTGTCACTGGCCGAGAGTTGGGCTGCCGCCACCTACCCTTTTCTCCCACTGAGTCCTCCGACTGCTGCTGCTTTCGACGTTCCATTGCAGCCAAAAACACTAGAGAGAAACCGGAAATGTTGCTTAATAAAAACGGATATACCAATTTAGTTGTGTGCAGCAGTAAACAACAACAGCAACAGTGGCAGCAGCAACAACGATAACGGCTAGGAGCGTGGAAAATCGAGGGAAAACAAGAAAAACAAGCGAGAACAAGAGGAACAACAGCCAAGGAGAGCAATGAGTGCCAGAATAAAACAGCAGCAGACAAGGATAAGACCAAGAACAGCTCGACGGCAGCCAGCTGAGGAAAAATGTGCAGGAAAATCGAGGAAATCACGGAAAAGGGGGCGGCGATGGCAACTGCAAAGCTCAAATAAACACAAAAATAATAGAAATTCATTTAAAGTTAAACCCAAACCAAAACAAAAAGCGGCCAAGAAGGATGCGAGTAGAAATACCAAACAAAATTAAAAAGCAATCCAAAAATGATGGCACAGTTTGATATCCTAAAAGTAACTTCAAAGGGGTATTTAAATTCTCTTAAATAAATAAATTATACTAAATTTATTAGTTTTTAGGTTTTTTAACTTCCTTTGTTTTCTACAAATATAAAGTTCATTGCCTTGGGATTAGGATACCAACAAAAATGTAGTTTTTTTACATATAAAACCCTTCCCTTTCTCAGCTCTATATATACATTCCAACTGGCTTCGATCTTCCCCAAAAGCCACCATGAATAAACAGGAATTAATTCCACTCTGCCCCCAACAGTCACATCCCCATTCAAATTCCGGCATACCCCTGCCCAAAAAAAGGGGACAGAAAAGCCGCAAAAAAGCGAAGCCAGCGTTAAAATGCACAGCGCAGTGATCAGGATCAGGAACACAATGGGCCAGGACGAGCTGTGGCATGTTGAACATATTTGTTGACTGAATGGACGGACGGCGGCAGAGAGGGGGCCTTGAAAAGAGGTTAGAATGGGTGGCGAATAAGAGGGGGCTACGGCCAGAGTGTCGCTGAAGTTTAGCACACAGCTTGAGTGGAGTTTTGGATTGGGTTTAACTGCACACAGCGAAAAAGTAGAGAAGAAGTTGAAGGCTTTGAAAAAAAAAAATTCTTTTAAAATGTTCATAGAAGTTTAACATGTCTGTAAAAAATATATGGTAGCTGATTTTATATGTTTATTGATATGCCTACACTATACCCAATCTCTTCAAGTCTTTCTGTTAAATCTGGTTAATCAAAATTATTGGGAAGTCTGTTTGAAATATCTAAACGACGCAACCAAAAATATTTGCCACAGATAAGATACGAAGACACATGCCCCCTGATAATATAAAAGCGAACCCGGGCCAATCAAGTCAACAGTCTTTACCTCAAAATGGTCAGAATAGGTTCTTTGTCGCTATCTGGGCTATGACATTTTCGTGGCCACAGATGAGGATAACTTCCAGTGGTTGCCAAAGTTCCGGTGGACACCAAGAGGAGGGAGCTGTAAGCGTGGGAACTTCATCTGCGGATGAACCGGTCTTTGTGTGCAGGGCGGAGACAGCTGCTGGGCTCCTCCATGGATCCCTGTTCCCCAGCAAGAAGTCATGCTACATTCGTCCCAAAGGCTGTCCCATGGAAATCTTTGACAAATATGAAGTTTTGGTAGATCAAAAGAATTGAGACGTGCTCGTTACAATCCTAAATAGCAAATTAAAAAAGCAAATACTGAGAATTGGAATTTTTTACAGTGTCCTATACTGCTGCTGTTGATGTTGCCTCGGCCGCAATTTTTGTGTTTTAGGTTTTTAAGCTTTTTCCTTTTTTTTCCCCTTCGCCCCCTGCAAACTCCCTCTCTACCGATCTCCCCCATATTTTTTTGGTTGTTGCCCGCTTTGTTTTGCGGCCAATGCAGCTCGTTTACGTTTGAATGCACTTCAGTGCAGATGGGCCTCCGTCGGTGAAAGAGCAGGGAGTTGGGAAAGTCCACTGGGGGTTTGTCTAAAACAAATGACCAAAATGACACATGACCACACGGCCATACCCTTAAAAAAAAAAAACAAACAAATATGTAGGCCAAAGAACTTAATACAAACGAGGCCCACGAAAAACCTACCGAAAAATTCGGCAACGAAACGAAATTGCTGTGAAAAATAGCAGCATATATAGGACAGGGCTTTCCACAGTTCATCATGATTAAAAAATATTTTTGAAACAAATATTCATAATTAAAAAAAAATAAATTCCAATGTTCAGAAATATGTTGTAATAAATATTACATTAAGCTAAATATATAAAGTACTTTATAGAAAACCTATCGAAATTTTACAAACTATATGCAATTTTATAAAAATTTAAAATACATTATTTCCGATTCGAAATAAAAATAAGTGTAAACTTGCAGCGCTGGGCTAAAAAATAAAAAAATAACTATAATAAACTATTCGAAAGGGTCGAAAACAATTATAAAATACAATTAAAGAGAGGGTAAAGATACTAAATCGATCGTAATTAGAACCCGTTACCAGCTTGTCCCAGAAATCGGCTCAAATAATTAGAAGCAGCTCTGAAATCGTGCGGAAAATCTAGCCTGCCGGGAGGGTTCAAGGACCTTTTCCCTTTTCGCCTGAAAGCAGGAAGTGCGTTGTCCTCCGGAAAATGCTTAAGAACAAGAACCAAGAAATCCCACACAAAAACCAAACTAATGGCAGGGAAGGAAAATGTTGTTTCACTCTGTGTGCACGAGCGGACTCAAACGGTATTTTCTCATTTTTTTTCTCGACTAGATTTTTTTCAACATTTTGTTCCATGTTTTTTTGTGATTTTGGTGCTCGACTGTTTTTCGCGTAGCTGTCATAAAAACTCGCCATAGGAAGCGGAAAGGAAATTTGTGCCAAAAATACACACAACAACAATGGGAAAATAGGGATAGCAACATGCGGAGTTGAAAGTAGGGAAAACAAACCGGAGGCCTCTTCGCATGATGTGCCTTCTTTTGAAAGGAGTAAAAGATAAATAATGGCCGACATGATGCGTGTGTACATGAGTGGTACGGGTCTTACAGGATAGGCTCATTTCCCGAGCATGATTGAAGGCAGTGCCATAACCCACAGTTCCCGTTCCGATATTACTCAAACGATATATATTCGAGAGAGGAAGGCGATGGCGCGCTGGCCAAATTGCCCACACAAATAAGATGATAGATAAGCCACTGCCAGATGACTCAATTAGCGAAAGATAATGAATGGCGTTGCCTCGGCGGAAGATTGTCAAACAGATGCTGCCATAAATGATGATTTAGCCTTGTCGTGCCCGCAATAGGAACTATTTATGGCGGCAGCACAGGCGGGTTTAAATTGGTTAGGGGGCAGGGGAGAGCTAATTGCAATACTTAAATTAATGCACTAATAGTTTGGGTATTTCTCATTAGTAAAACAATTAATCATGAAATAAGCTTGCTATATTCCAAGCATTTTAATGGTTTTGTCTCACGAAATATGAATACCAGATAGCAAAAAAATAAATCCATAAAACATGAGTGAGGCCTTGAGCCCTACAATATTATTATTAATCACTTTCCTTAAGAAATAGAAATAAACTTTGATTATACCTCAACTCTTTGTCTATTTTAATCATTTAAGTTTCGATTGCCCTCAATCACAAATAAATAACAGTGAGGCAACTTTGATTACATCTTTTGTTTCAATTATCGAACTCCCTTTTTTTCAACAAGTCAAATATTTGTAAGATTGATTGGCTTGGATTTCTTGTGGCTATTTCGTCATCAAGGGAATTCCTGGCCAAGCTGTGATTTTTTTTCGCTCAATCAGCTGAAGTTTGGCAATCAGGAAAGCCCCTTGCTCCCCCGCCAAATTATAACCACAAAACTGACTGCAAAAACTCCAGAGTCCACCTGCTCCCCTTTTATTTTTTGCTGCCCTGTTTATTCTTCCCGAACTGATTAAGGTGCTTCTTGGCCATTTCGGAGCTCTTTCTTGTTAACGGTTAGCGGCGTTCAACTGTGACAAATGCCTTTGTCGGTTCACCCCACACGAAGACGCACATAAACATCCAGATAAATATATATATGGCGGTCCTATAGATACTACCCAGACCCAGGACACGGGGAAGCACTCATAACATATGTTGGTGTGTGCATGTTTGGCCGGCTTAGAAATATTATTTATGAACAAGGCGGCACAGACAATGCCCCGGAATCCTACGACATAACCTTAGGCCTTGCTTTTTTTGCACACTAAAAAAAAACTATTAAAAAATAGAAAAATAAATTATAATAAAAGATTTTTTCATGCTGATTTAAAATAAGAGTTAGAAGCGTCTATATTTAGTTTGGAATTTGTTAGCTAAGTATGTTTATTTTTTTAGTTGACTTGGGAAGGTCCTAATTCATCAATAATTTCCGAATATTTAACAATAATTGCTTATGAAATCCATAAAGAAAATCCATTATGTAAATCCAAAAACCAATAATGCTTAGATATTTTTTCCACGTGCATCCTTCGATTCCTGTGTGGCACTTGTAATTTTTGCTGAGGTTTTTTTTCGCTTTGTTGCACGTTTAGTAAATAAATCACGCGTTACGTGGTTCAGCCATTTTTTATATAAATAATTCGAGCCAAGTTTGCTGTTTTACCCCATAGTGGTAGGAGCGGGGGCGGGGTGGAACATTGATATAGCGATATACACTGATACAGTGACCTGTGAACCCGCTGACCATCGCACCGCCTACTTCCCTGCGCTCCCTCGATGATTTATGGCGTGTGGCCTATTAACGTGTGTGTTGCGTGTTCGGCCACGCCTCCCCTTTTCGGTACCGAGATTTTGTTCTCTGTGTATATCATAAATAAACGCAAATCTATAAACTAAACAAAAAGCGAAAGGGGGGCAAAAATAATAGGGTGTGTGCGTGTGTGTGTGCTAGGAGGGGGGAGAAAACAAACCAGAACATGACTCGCTTGTTGTTTATGTCTTGGCTAATGAGCACGAACTTGTCAATGTGTCAATTTAATTAGACAAGCAAACTCACACTGGGCGGCAGTAATAACAAGAACAACTCGGCACCAATTGACATCGAATATTGAATTATGCGCCAACAACAACATCCGCTGGAGGTTCCTTATTTGACCATGCTGTATGTTTACTTACATTTTGCTACGAGCTGTTAACATTACAACGATTCACACAAACACCCCCGCCGGATACGAGATTCACACTTCGATTTAACGTCAGCCTTGCTACAAAAATATTACGCATACGCCAGGTGTGCTTGGCATTGGGAGTGCACAGGGAAATATATAAGTAATGGTGTCGGAAGTATAAGTTATTAGGCATCAATTTCTGAAGATTTTTAATGTTATATTTTGCTTATGTTTGAATTAATAAATTATTTAGCTTTTAAGATTAATTATATCATTATTATAATGATTTATTCAATCAAGGTATTAAGTCAAAGATCTTGTAATCTTTTTCTTACTACATATTTATAGTTCGAATTATCCTTACTGCACTCTTTTTCCTTCAGTGTCGTAGCATTAGCCCTGACAGTCACATCCTGAGCCAAAATCAAATCATTTATGCCAGAGCTCCTGTCCTTCGGCCCCATCAATAATGTCCCATTGACAGGAGTCCTCCTTAGTGGCTTTCTCTCGACATTCCCTCCTGGCTTCTCCTCATTCTTCCCTATCCTTTCGGCCTTAGTCCTGCTGCTTTACCTTCGACTTCCTGAGCCCGGACTTTGGTCAAACAATTAACGCCATAGCCGCCTTAATGATTTATGTGGGACATCAGGGTTTGGGGGGATTGATTTGGAAAATGAGAGGGCTGGGCAGCTTTCAGGTTGGGGCTTTGCATTCGAGAGCCGAGCAGATCATTGGGGCTTATAATGAATCAGAAAATCATTGGGGAAAAGGCGATGATGACCACTAAATGTTTCCGGAACATTGAGTTTTGTGCTTTAGAATTTGAGACATTTTGGAAGGAAACAATTTCAACATTTCAAACATTTCAAACATTAAGGAATTGCATCCTTCCGAAGCTTATCTTCTCAGCCTTTCTAGACTCTGTTTAACTTATTTTCCAAACTCTTTCTCTTTTAAGCAGCTTGTTTTAGCTGCTGAAGAAGCCTCTAGAAAACTTCCTCGAGAGAATCTTCCCAAGTTATTAAATTCCCTTGTTGGGGAAGAGATTTCGGTACATAATCCACTTCAAGCTGAGGCTCTTATCTCTCGAAAATTCTCGTTCTCGCTCTCTATCTCCTCGACTGTTGCTGTCCTTTTCGCTTGCTTAGCATGCAAATTTGATGGCGTTGGCCATAAAATGCAACTCTCCTTTCTTCTACCATTGCCATGCCTCGCATTACCCGGCTACGTTTTCATTTTCAAATTTCACTTGGAAAAATTTTAACTACTTTCTGGCAAGGCACTTGGTTACAACAAGGAAAAAGGAACCCCTTCCTGCCTCGCCTCGTCATCTCAATCCTCTTTGCCATTGTTTGTCTATTTACACGAGCTCATTAACATTCGAAATGACTTTTTGCTTCGGTTGCCAGGGACGGAGGGACGGGGCCTAAAGGGGCATTTTAAATGAGAGAGCGCAGGGGCAACAATTCTGCTTATATATTTTTTCTGCGTCGGGTTATTTTAATGTTTTGCTTTTTGGCTCAGCAAACACTTGGCATCTCTCCTTTTCACCCTCTTGGAACTCAGTCAGTCCTTCGGCTCCTTTAATTTCTTCCTTTTTGCATTAAATAAAATTTGCAAAAATAATTTATAACCAACAAATAAAAAGGGCTTTTTAAACATTTGCACAGCCTGAGTTTCATTTCGTAATACTCTGTGAATGCGAGGAGTATATTGGTTTTAAAAAAAGCTGTGAATATATAATTTGGAAAATAAAAATATAAAGTCTTTTTGAAACCTAAATTTAAAACTGATAATATAGCATACTTTGAAGATCACAAATATCTAATAATAATGCATTATTATTATTATGATGTGAGCTTATTCAAATATAAAATTAAATCGAATTATGCAAATAATACGAATAAATTGAAATTACTTACAATAAAGGCTTTTTCCCATTCATTATCTTAAATAATTACTGTATGTTCTCTTATATCTTTTATCAATTCCAAGCCGTCGTGTTTTAATAGCAATGGGTGGCAGAAATTGCAGAAGGAGTTGGGCGATTTCTTTCGCACTCATTTATGCTAATTTGCGTAATTATGCGCTTCATGAAATCACTCGGCAAATGCAAGCCGAAGTTAAAAAAATGTTCCTCAACTTCAGCATTCTTTGGAGCATCAACTCCTGTTCCAATTGTTGTTGGTTGTTGTTGCAACAATTAACAAACAACCCAAAAGGCAATACAAATAACACATCAAAACATTGAAAAAGTTTCGTAACCCACTCCCCTTTTAGCTCAGATGGAAATGATGGAAATTCATAAATGAGTTGAGAAATGAAAGGCCTTCCAGGCCATCCATTTATTCTAACCATGAGCCCCCTTCTAAATTGCTGCCTCCCTTATTGTTATGCCCCCACTTTGTCGCCATCAGTGTTGCTCAAGTAGCTCGTAGCGTAATATTTATTTATTTATTTACACTATTAAATAACATTTATTAAAATAAATTTGAATATTCGTAAACACTTGGAATAATATATAATTTACTTGTTTCAGCTACTATATCTTTATTTTATTAATTTAAAGGTTATAAATAAATTTAATCTGGCTAAAAAATAGCCAGGCTTTCACCACATTCCCCGTCCCAATGCTCGTTATTCTCTTGTTATTTCTAGAGAAGTTAGCTTCGTTTCTAAATGAGGCTTTACAGCTTCACGCCTTCTCCTTCTCAGGCCCTTCAACTCCCCCTCGGTCGCTCCATTGCACGTTAACCCCCTGATGCCCCTCGGAAGAACACTCAGCAAGCCGAGTTTTGTTGAATGAATAATTGAGGATGGATTTGTAAGCGTGTTTTGGTGGCTTAATTATTTATCAACCGTTCGTCCAGTGGCTGCCAAGCTGCGCTCAAAATAAATTATGCCAACGGCCAACGGAAAAAAGTCGGAATAAAATCCAGTTTGTGCCTCTCTCTATTGTGTAATTTTCAATTTGGCCTAACGAGTTCACCGCGGCGCTAACCTCTAACCCGATTTCACCCCAATTTTAAATTGCCCGGCTCACCGTTCTGATGTATGTAAATATTCTGACACGAGAGTGCCGAGTCCATTGACAAATAAAGTGTTTTTCCGAATTTCAATGCATAAAAAATGCATCGTTCGCTCTATTCGCATCTATTAATAAACGAATTCAAATTCTGTGTGCGTTCTATTTGCATATTTTATTTGGAGCGCATCAAATTTGCGCTGGGCATCCCATTTCATGGGAATTGATTTGTGATTTTATTGAACTCCTGGAAGCCAACACAAGATAGATTTAGGGAGCAATACTTTTAGAACATTTTTAAAAAGCTAAAAATTTAAAAAACGTCATTTGAAATTCCCTATATCCCAAAGGAAAATTGAAATTTTCTGGATTTATAAACAACCAACAATTAACTTTTCGATACTAACTTTTATTTGATACATATATTTTAATAGTTTTCTAACGAACATATTAATTAGAAATTAAAAAGTGGAAAAATAATTACAAAAAGTAAAATAATAATGCAGATAATACAGAAAAGTAACAGGTGGGCAAGCTAATAAAAGAAGTTCTCCTAAGGATAAAAATGGAGAACTCATGGCTAAAAGTTAAATTAGGAAAAAAAAAAAAACTTAAATAAAATCCTTGGTGCCGTTTTCATTACCTGACACTTTTTTTCCAAATAAGAAGAACCAGATGGAAGATAGTGGTTTCGTAAAAAAAAGTCCAACTTAAAGACAGAATACAATCTTAAATTAATCAATTAAATAAATAATAATAAAATTGGAATTAATTAATGAAGGATGCAAACAAGAAAACTGTAGGAAAATAAATATAAATTTTTTTTTTTTTTATGTTAGATGTGAACACTTTCTTATGCCAAGCAAGTAGGGATGAGAAGATATATCAATATTAATATCGATATATTGATATTATTTCAGATATCTGAATATCGATGTTATTACATAATTTCACATATTCTATTTCTATGGTCACACTTGCACAAACTCGACACGATATTTTGTAAATATTCACAGCCCTACAACGAAGTAAATGGACTTTCATGATATGCATTTCGAGTATTCAGGTACAAAGGGTGAGTCCTTTAAACGGAATTTGTATCGATTATTTTGGCGCACACACTTAATGGATGCCTTTCATATTCATTTACTTGGCTCGCAAAAATGCCTGTTAAAGTTCTCTGATAAAAAATAAATCTCGTGTTTTTTCCATGTGTCTTGCATTGGCTCACTTATGTCCATTTTGTATGCTTTCACATTCTTTTGCTGGCGCAATTTTTGTAGTGCTAAATAAATTTCGGCGGCAACAAAGGCTCCACTTTCGCCCAGCCACGCCTGCCCATTTGCCGCCCACTTTGGTGGGCCGAGCCTTGACTTGTCTGGCACATTTCGCCATTGAAATGCAAATGAAATTGAATTGTTAATTTCAAATAGAAAATCCATGCGGGCCATTCATTCAATATTGAATGTGCTCGCAATAAATGTAATGACTGGCACAGTTTTTCCTCGTATTCCCGAACTCGATTTCCCCTCCATTTTACCGCCGCCTGCTCGATGTTCGTCTTTTTTTCTGGCCTCTCTGGCAACGTGGAGCCAAAAATTGGCACGCAAACAAATTTTGTAGGAAACGTGGTCCATTATTTTTGGCCATGGCAGTATATACTTTTTATATTTGGCATATATGCA
Organism: Drosophila rufa; assembly: GCA_018153105.1. NCBI lineage: Eukaryota > Metazoa > Arthropoda > Insecta > Diptera > Drosophilidae > Drosophila > Drosophila rufa. Next base: position 10,535,639 of record JAECXS010000096.1, read on the forward strand.
TATAGAATATGACATTTCCGTTTCCGCTTTTCGAACCATTTGCAAGAAATACTCTAGAATCAATTTTCTCGGTGAATAATAAACATTTTGTTAAATACATTAGGAATTAGATAGTAGATAGTAGATAGTAGTAGATAGTAGATATATGTCTGGGTAAGAAGTAAAAGGTATTTAAGTGGGTTTTAATGTCTAAGTGAATAACTGAGTACATTCTTAATAACTTTAAGGGTTGTTCTATATAAAATAAAACCAAATTATATTGAATCTAAACATTCTCGCTTAAGTTTTAAATAAATTAAATTAATAAAAATTAACTTTACTATAAAAAACAACGAAATTTAATAGTTTAAAAATATACTGACTTCTTTCCGCTTAATAAATTCACTAGTTTTCCTCCTTCCCTGTTTGTTTGTTTCTTTTCGTCTGACCCACTTTTATTTTATATTCATTTATAGTTTTTTAAGACCCCTCTCAATGACACATTTATGGAAATTATTTCCCTTTTCCAATTTCTGTAACGCTCTTTTTTAAATAAAATAAAAAATGTACCTTCAAGTTGACCCACTGACTCTGCCCCTTAACCCCATTAGCCCCGCATCGGATACCTTTCATTTCTGGGCCGGCCCCCATTGGCAACCCCTTAACCCTTCGTTGGCTACCTCAACAGTTTTCAGTGTGTCAAAACTAAACGCTGTCTGAACGTCGTTGAACACGTTGACAAAGGTCGAGAAGGTGTCCCTCTTTTTGCGCTGTATCCCAACCCCTTTCACCTGAATGACCCCCCTGTTCCCTGTCCACCTGTCAAAGGGGCAGAGTCTCTCTGCCAAAAGGGTGTGATTATGCCGCTGACACATGACACCTCAGCCACATGCATGAGTTTCTGGTTCTGCTTCCGTGAGTGTGTGTGTGGTCAAAATGCTGGAACCCAAAAAGTGTTGTGGCAAAATATTGTGTACCTGAGCTTTACCTGGTTGGGTTTCATTTTATTTTTTATATATTTTTGCACTGAGAAAATTTATTTATTTGAGTTTTTAAGAAGACAAATCAATAACAAACATTTTCTCTTATGATAAAACTCTTAAAATAGAATTTTTGTACCAAGAAATTTCCTGTATAATGATATTTCAATTAATAATAAATTAATTCTTTTATTTAAAGATAGTTTCTATAAGCTGTGTTTTTGTTTATGGCTTTATCTAAATATCTCAAAATATTTTAACTGCTTATAAGACCAAAAAAGTATACTTCTTTAAAACTAACACTGTAATATATTTTTGTAAAATTTTAAAATTTCTCCCAGTGCGTGTTTATTTATATGTTTGGGGATTTTTTTTTTTTTGGGAGAACCCTTTTAGCACATGTCAAAGCATTTTGAACTTGTTGGCATTTCGTAACACTTTTCGTGCACTTTTCTATGACTTCCCGATAGGTGAAGAAGGGGTTCGTGGAAAATGGTGGAAAGGTTTAAGGGTGGCGGAGGTGAAAGGGCAACCTTCGGTCCCGCGCTCTTTGCTCTGTTTATTTGTTTGTTTGTTTTTTTTTGTTTTCCCCTCCATTTTCTTGTGGACGGCGTTGTTTGGCTGCCTTCAAAATGCCATTTAGTAGAAAATTCAATAGAGCTTTGATTTTGTTTCGTTGATTCTCACAAAGTGCTGCCCCCTAAACTGGTTAGCACCGTCCTAAAACAGCCCCCTGCATCCTTAACCCACGGCAGCCCCACTCTTTTGGCCACTCGAATCGATTTGGCCGGCGTTCGCTTTGTTGATTTTTCGTTGCGTTTTTGTTTAGCGCGTAGGGGCGGGCGGGTGAAAATCAAACTGTTAATTTGCGCTTTTGTCTGACTCTCCCACGATTTTCCCGGCCTTTTTCCTCACCTTCCCGTTTTTCCCACCTGGTGAAAAGCACTTTGCCACGCCTCCCCCCCGATTGTTTGCTTGTTTTCGGGGTTAGCTTGGCGCTTTTTGTTTCTGCGGTTGGAAATTAATGTTTGCCTAAAGGATTTAATAAGTAAATGATTTTCGGTTTCCATTTGCGCCTAACGCCTCTTTTTCGCAGTGCGTTTGTGCGTGTGTGTGTGTATGTGAAGTGGTCCCAGCATCAACATCAACATCATCAATTTAAATTGGAAATCGGAAAAAGGATCCTCGGACCCAGTTTAGTTGCAGAAATATTCTTTGGCATGCGAATGGAATGCAAATATTTTTTTAAAGAATTTTCAAGAGCTCGAGTCGATTGAAAATCCCAGTAAATAGCAACCAAAAAGGAAGAAATAGAAAAGGATAATATACTTACATATAGAGAGATTTGAATGATATGAATATAAAATAAAAAACAGCCTTTATTAAATTCTTATTATTCTAAACAAGTCACATACGCCTTGCATCTTTCATAAAGGATTCAACATTTTATTTCTTTTCATAAAACCCTAACAAATATTAACCAAAATTCCATCGAAAACACAAGATAAACTCCATATACTTAAAGAAAATTAAAGGCCGCTCTAGGACAAAATTATAAACTTCCAAAAAAATGTCTCCATCATCAATCTTTGGTTCAAATTTGGTTTATTTTGAAGCGCTGCGGCTGGGCCGAAAAAATAAAAATTTCTTGGGTTCAGAGCTTAACTATTAAAACATCTTATTAGATTTCTTTGATGGCAAAGTTTTAGATGGAGTCCCTGCTCTTAAACCTTCGCCCCATCGCCGGCAGACAACACACGATGCTAGTTACTTTACTTTTTAATTACTTTTGTGCAAAATTCATTTATCACTTTTATCCCAGCTCAAACTCAGACTCTTAGACTCGGGGCCGCTTTCCACTTTCCACGAGAAGATCTATGCGAAGGGCCATTTTTCACCAGCAAACTTTGAGCACACACATACGGATGAGAGGGACGAGGAGCGAGGGGCTTTCCACACTTTCCAAGGATATAAAATTGAACTCCCTTTGGCTAGTCATCGTCCAGTTTGGCAGCTACAAAATAAAAGCGCAAAAAATCACTGTGTGTGGGTGGGTGTTGGGGCAAAAAGAAAAAGTCAAGTGGAAATTCAATGATGCCATTAATTGGCCAAAGTTTTCACTTATGTTCTGATTTTTCCCAGCCGCTCCTTAGCTCCTCCCAATCTCCCCTAACCCCTCCACAAGCTGGAAAAACTGTGCCAGGAAGTACGAGTGTTGGTAGCGAACAATTTACGATTGCCAGTTGCAACTTTTGGGCCAGCGCTGCGAGCCAAATTGCATGAAATCAGTTTAGTCAGTAGAGCTATTCGCCCCATCTCCATCCCCATCCCCATCCCCAACCCTCTTCCCCTGCCAGACACGTGCCACGCCCCCTTTATCCAGCTGGCTGGGTAATTTATCTTGCAACTAAACGTTTCCTGCCCCAACCATATGTGAGTGCAAGTGTTAGGATGGCTCAAATTTCGAGTTTTTCCCAAGGAGCAAGAGGAGCGGAGGGCATGGCCAGAGAATGATAGCTGACCCAGCCAGGCCTTTTTCAAAGAAGAATTTTTGCATGAAAAATGGCCGCGTCATTAGGCGTTGACATGCTATAAACAAAAATTGTGTGCGAAAAAAATTGCACACGAAAAATGCAGTGAGGAAAACTCATCAAATATTTATTTGTAGCGAGTTTTAGAAACTTTAATTTTAACTGTGTAAAAATTGTAAGTACAAATACTTTCAAAGAATCATTATATCTACATTTTACACAAATTGTTTTAATAGATGTAAAGATTCATAAAATGCACAAATTTTTTATCCAAACTGTCTCTCAGTAGATATTTCTATATTTTTATTTATTTTATTTACCGCTTAAAGGGAATTAATAATACACCTTAATAAGATTTAATTACGACTTATGTCTTATTTTAGTGCAACTTTTTTATATATTTTGAATAGTTCCCTTATGCTTTAATACCTTGTTATTTTCAGTGCCGGGACTAGAGAAAACAGACTCAAACTGAGTCAAACTTTGGGGCTCCCAGATTGATGACAGACTCTCAGAAGAGCGGGAAACTGTGGGGAAAAAGAGTTGCAGCATTCACTGCAATGTCAATCGATGCTGCTCTTGTTTTTTCCCCCACATTTTTCCACAGGTTCTCCGCTGTTTTTTTCTTGTATTTTTTTGTGCGCTACTTTGGCTATTGAAACTTTTGCCAACTTGAAACTATTTTCAGGCAGCAGCCACGGTCCCTCCAGCTCGACTAATAGCCAAAACTTTAAATTGTTCCTACCGCGGCCATATGAAAAGTCAGCGGCAGCAGCAGCACCTCCCCAAGCCCGGAGACCTGCAGTACTCCGCGTCTGTGGAAAAGGGACACACGGAAAAAGAAAAATTTGCCAGAGAGTCGTTTATCTTCGAGCCCATAATGACAGTTTGGCAAAAGAGCTGGCTGCTGTGACAGCTTGGGGCAAAATAGGGGTGGTGGTGGGAATAGTTGGACATCTGAGCTAATGTTGATTGCGGCCTGACAGTTACCTGTGAACCAGTTTCAGGGGCCATTTTGCGGAGGCAAAGAGAGTGAAGATAGCTGTTGCAACTGATGGGAACATTTATATGGATTTGCCGGCGAGACGTGAGGTGGATTTCTGGAGTTTCTAATGGAAATTACTTAATTTGCAGAGTAAAGCTTACATTTCTAAATATGAAGAGGTGTCAGAAATATAAGGGATGTAGACGTAATTTTTTAAGGCACCTTAATTTATGATACAGAATTTTTTACTCAAGAAATCAACATTGCATACCTTTAGACTTAATTTAAAGAGATTTTCTATAGTGAAAGGAGTTTCCACTTTAATTTATTTAATTAAAATTGCTAAGAAGACCACGTTATAATCTAAAACTCAAATAGGAAAAACTGATCTCAGCGAAATTTTTTATTATAATTTCAGAGCTATGCAAGTATTAAAAGTTTAATCAGTTTTCGAACAAATCGAGATTGACCTGTGATTCGATTTCAGTTAACTTTAACAGCAAACTCAATTCGACTGAAATAAAAATTGTACTCATCGTGGCCATTTCGAATTACTTTCGACCATTGCAATGATTGATTTACGATTTATTTATCCCCCCTTAAAGCAAATGGTTAACCCTCGAGTGGCCGTCCATGTCGCATTAGCCCCATCAAACTTTTATTGTGGCTTTCTAAGACTTATATGGCTATTGGCTGTGGCCTCGTAGCCATTAAACTTTTTTATAGGCATTACTTTGATTGCAGGCAGGCAGCGGGAAGCACTTGACCCACAGTTTTATAGCCACTGGCCGTGTGTGCAGTTGCGAATGTGTGCGACGGTTTGACATGCAGTTTTTGGGCAATCAAACTGCTCTGGCTTGACGCTCATAAATAACATGCAACACTTCAAAGAGCCAACAGCCACACATCGCATTTCACACATCACACAATATCCGGCATGCTGTTCCTCTTGGGTATTTTGCTACTTCTTGGGGCTTTCTCTTTCTGCCAGAGCACGGGGAGAAATATTGGATTATATTAAAATGATAATAATACAAAAGTATAAATATAATAGGGAAAATGTCAGTTACCATCTAAGAAGTTTTGATTAACTTTTATTATTTCATAAAGTGGCATTGAAAATACTAGAAAAAGTTGTTGAGACTTAAAACAAGTATTATGATGCCTAAAAGTATGCAATGCTTAATTGTAAGTTCATCCTTATGCAATGCTTAATTGTAAGTTCATCCTTAAGCATACCGTGTTTTCAGAGATTTTGTAATAATATTTCCATATTATGTTACCCTAGAACAAAGTGTACTAATGATTCCTCTATTTAAGTAGTATTTTCTCAGTGTACCTTCTCCTTTCCTTGTCTCTCCCCACCCTCTATTAACCTTCACCGGCAACAAAGTTCCAGTTGTTGTCATAAATTATACGACAAATGCGTTTGTCTTGAGTGGGAGCCCATTTCCTTCCAGCATTTCCGCTCCACCCCGAAGTCCCTGGCTCGCAAACAACCTTCTGCTCCTGCCAACTGCAATCATATTGCAGGCGCTGCACTGTCGTGTTGCATACTTTTGGGCACGGCCTGGAGCCAAGTGGGCGGGGGTCATATAGACTATGCAGCTAATATTATTTTATTGCTTGCGACTTAAGAAGCCGCAAAATTTATGCGACAACAACATGGAAGGCGTCGCATCGTGAGGGTGTGTTACCATCATGACACAGTGCACGCTCTCGAAACGTAAGCAAGGGAGATTTATTTAAATTGAAAACTCACATGATTTTATAGGATATAAACCATATAAAGAACATTATTTATTATAAACATCTTCCGTTATGCTTACGCTTTTCCCGATTTTATATTTATTTTATTTATTTATATTTGTGCATTTACTAAATTAAAATAAAGTCAGGGGTGCCACAGCAATAGTTGTGAAATTAACCTTTTGTCTTGCATTTTAATTGGTTTCACAATATATTGTGCAGTCTACTTCTCGGCATCTGAATAATTGTTTTAAAACCATAAAGTGATTTTAGAAGCTCAGTTTCACAAGCTGTTTTTCATCCTGTGCGATACCTGTAGCCATAATAATAAAAGCCCAGCCAGCAGGTTGCCATTTGCCATTTTCGCTGCCAATGCAGCATTGTTCCCCGTCTTCTTCTGCTTCTTCTGCTTCTTTGGTTTCTTCTTGTTCTTCTTCTGTTGCTGCTGCCGCTTCTGCTTCATCGTCTTCCTGCTCCTGTTGAGGGGCGAATGCAAACAAATTTGCATGCCGTCAGTTACTATTTTACTGCCAGCTGGGAGAGCTTCCAGAGGGCGATGGTGGGAAAATCGGGGGAATACGGTAGTAAATCTTTTTGTGTGTGTGTGGGTGAGTTTTCCCCACTGCCATTGCGGTTATTTCGCTTCGCTTCGCAGCAGGTGGAAAATGGAAATGGAAGGCCTGGAACTTCTGGCGAGCGTTGCCACATGGTGTGAAATATGCGCCAAGAAGAACTAGACGCGAACGTAGCACTAGAAGCCCCAGAGCTAGGAAGAACACTGGGAGAAATTAGTAATTAAAAAATCTCAAGTCTCTAACTGACTTTCTAAAGGTCCTGAAGAGCTTAAAACTATTACTTTAAAAAGGAAAAATAATACGAAAATGTTTTTACTTATAATGCACAATTTGTATAGTTTAAAAAATGTTATAAAATATTTCCAGCACCAAAATATTACTTGTTTAAATTAAATCTATGTGATGAACAAGATGCTTAAGATTAGACTTAAGCTTCTTAGGTAGGGTCGAAATTTTTTTCAGTGCTGAGCGAACACAAAGATCCCAAACGGCGAAGTTGGCAGATGGAAACAAAAGCGGCGCCGGTTACGAGTGCCACATAAACGTCTGCAGGTGATACCCCTTTTTCTCCCATTTTCCGAATTTCCTCCATGCCACCCCCACCCCCTCTATCTCCTCGATTCATTTCGCTGCACTTCGCACACGTTGCACACACGTGACTTGTTTATGTAGCTGAACTTTCTGGCTGCGTCAGTGGCTCTCAAACCCTCATAACCCATCCAACATCCAACAGCCTTTGCTTCATTTTCTGTTTCGTTAACTGCACACAGATACTCCGGCTCTAACACACACACACACACAGGAAGGTGAACCAGGTGCACCTGAGTCGAGTGTGCAACTTTCTGCGCTTCTTTTTATTGATATTTAAACATTTTTTATTGTGCCCGCATAAATTTTGTGCTCATTTGTTCGAGGAGAATTTTTGGGATGGCAGGGGTATTGGCAGGCATAAATTGTGACTGTGAATAACAGTAAAAAATATGTGTGTATAACTATTTAGAAAAATTGTAAAGACTTTTACTATTTTTTGCCACGTTTATAAAGGGTTATAAGATCTTAGAATATAGTAATGTTTACTATTTATAATGTTATTGTTATGTTATTAATAAACAAATAATGGTATTAATTTGGAAGCAATCATATTATTAAATTTAATTATTAAAAACCCCTTTTTTTCACCAAAGCAACAGTCACTGGTAGTCACACTTTTCCCTGGCCTTGGCACCTCTATCATGGCAGTAAAGACACAGGAAAAGTTTTCCACTCATTATGCTTGGGAAAACTTCTTGCCATCTCAGTAGTTGCAGCTGCTCTGTCTTAAAAAGATTTCCCCTAAAGTTTGCCCAGTAAATTCGAGGCAATCTTTAAGCCAACAAATCAAACTGCAGGAGAACAACCCTCGGCACAAAATGCCGGCTAATTTGGCATTTAAACGTCAAATGTCAATCACAACAGCAACACAAAAAAGTACGAGCCATAAGGGAACTGGAAATAGAAAGAAGAAATAAAAATAGAAATCAAGGAAAGTAGAGAAAAATAGAGGAGAGAAGCCAGCAGAAAAACATAATTGGCCACAAAACCAACTGGGAGTCGCAAAAAAAAAAAAAAAGAGAAAAAGAGCCACAGCACAAAAAAAAATAATAATGGAGGAAACCAAAGAAAATTTGCTTAATGCAAACGAAGGAAAAATACAACCCAAAGAAGACCAATGCAATGCGATAGTTAAACAAGAAAAACCAAAAGTACAACAAAAAGCGGGAAAAAATGAGCGGGATTGAAATAGCGAAGCATAAGTAAAGTTGTAAGCGGAATGACACCGAAAAATCTGCATTCCTTATCAACAGTTTCCCGAAAAAAATAACCAAACACACACGTATATGTGTGTGGCATATCTGTTTGCTACAAGAAAATCGCATTTTCAAAGCAGGGAAAAAGTGGCGAGAAATTCCGAAAAGGATGAGAAAAATCACACGCCGCGGATTGCGTTGAAATGCAACGACAGATAAAGCTAGGGGAAAATTTGAGGAACGTGGATTTACAAGGGAGTTGCTGCTTGTAGGTGTGTTTTTGCTTACTGCAAATAAAATAAACACGCCCGTCCGAACTCCCAATCGTCCTGCTCTCCAAGCCAAAAAAAAACGTAGCTCTCCTTTGTGGTCGTTAAGTCGAGAGGGCGAACAAAAGCTCAAGTTTTCAAATACTTTTTTATTTAACTTTCTACTCCACTAGTTTTCTGTACTGGGAAAAAATGGAGTTCGAGGTCTTGACTTCTTTTTTTAAGAACAAAAAATATGGAATTAATTCTTATTACATTTTATTTTTTCAACTTTACAGGCTTAAGGGTTTTATTATTAAGTTTATTGGAAAACAGTCTTTGAAACAGATTCCCTAATCTCAAAATTAAATTTGATTCGTAAGATATTATAGAACAACAGGGTAAACCCTTGTAAAAAAAATAAATACAAATACAATTGTTCAATATTTTTAAAGAACTCTATAGTTTTTATGAGTGCTCTCTCACAAATACAGCTTCATCATCATCAGTTTTTTTATGGCACACTTGAAGGCGCTAGGAGCTGGAAGCTTTTTGGCTCTGGCCGCCTGGCTTTTGTATCTGCATCTGTAGTTATATGTATCTGAACCTGTATCTGTGTCCCGTCCCTGGCGCCGGCACATGCATAAAACATGCAAGCAATGGCATACCGTCACAAAAAAAAATAAATAAAAGAAGAAACAAACTGCAGATAATGCCGCCGCCAGTGGCCGAAGCACCAAAGGCAGGATCGGCCGCGTCAAAATTCAATTGAGGCTGCTGCCAAGGCGAAGGGAGATGCAAAAATGCAAATTAGAATGCCAAGCAGCACCGCCAGATGCCGCAAAAAACACAAAAGATACAGATGCAGATACAGCAGACGAGGCTGGGGCGAGGTGGCGCTGTTAATTGTATGCAGTTTCCTAGGTGTTGCTGTCCGTTTTCACCTGACAGGCCAGCCCCCGACAGACAGGTGAGGGAAATACAAAAAAAAAAAACGAACCTAGGAGAAGGCGGAGCAGCAGAAAATGTTTTCCCCCGAAATTCTCAAGTGTTTTTCCCGCCAGCAAGGAATCCCCAGTCGAGCGACCCAAAAGATTCATTTTACTGAGGTAATTTTTTGTGTGAAATTCTACGGGGCGACGCAAGAGAGGCGGCAGCAGAAGTATTCATACATTAATCGGATTGCTTCCACTGAAATGGGTCAGAAATTAAACTGATTAAGGTGCTTGAAATGGAGAAAAGATCTGGAGCTATTTTAAAAAATGAGTTGAACTCTAATTGGCAGCTTGGAATATGCATACCGGATTTATTCTTAAAGAATTAAATATTATTTCGACTCTTAATATTAAAGGTTATTGATTTATATTACCTCGTATTAATTTCAGCTTTTTTATTAGCCCGTGAAGGTATTTTTGTTTATTCTCCACATACTCGTTTGTTATTTTTATTCATTCCCAGAATTTATTTAGTTGAAATTTAATATACTTTGGGCTTCTCCTATTTCCATGGAAATATTTTATCAATAATCGTGGAATGCCGCTCAATACAAACAAAAAATTTAGATAGTAGATGAAGTTTAGTGGAAGAAAATAAGCATATAATAAATTTATATACAATTGTTTTTTTCTTAAAATGTTTTTTTAAATAAATTTTGCCCTGTTTATTTCTTAATTTTTGCCACAAAGTGAAGGAAACATTGGCTTAGTCTCCTAAATTCCTTTCTTAAATCCTTAAAATGAACTGACCTTTTAATTAAATATTCTAGAGCATTCCCAATTCGTTCAATGCACTTATTTTTGGTTGGCTCACATTTCTGGGAAACTCACGTAATTTGCTTGTTTATCTGTGCGAGTTTTGTGTGCCTCGTGTGTCTGATTTAATTATTTCTGACACAGACAGATACTTTAGCCGCATGGCAACAGCCAGGGCAGAACAGGAGGGCCACTCACACATGGCTGGCAAATATTTGGCAAGGATCACTTTCAATTTTACGAATGAAGACGAAGGACAACTCAAGCCGTGACTGGAAGTGGAAAAAAGTGCTCAACTTGTTCTGTTTTTTTGTAAAATTCGAAAATCAGACACCGAGGAACAGCTGTTGGCCCAGTCTTAAATTTATGTACTGCGTTGGCTGTAATTTTAAACTCAATTAAATTGCCATTTTTCCCCAAACTCAAATGCTTGATGGTGTTTTGTTTATGGCAATTGTGCTGGGAAATTGTTTTGGTCTAAGCCAGAAATTAAAAGGAAATTGAATACAAACAAAAGGCAGCCAAATCTGATTGGATTGGATTTTGGCCACATATTTGGCCTGCAGCACAATAATAATTAACAATACTCAGTATATGGCAGAGAGGCGAAAGAGCCAATTTGTCCGTAGGCCGGATATGAAGGAAGGTCTTAAGTCTCCGAAAGCCATAATTTATGTGATCCCCCGCATGCGAATAAAAGCCGGAAATTCAAAGAAAACAAACATATATTTTCCATCCGAAAATTGCAAATAAATGAGAATGACACTGACCCCCCATTCCCCATGCCCTCACATTGTTGTCTAGACTTCCGTCGAGACTCGTGTCTGAACGTCGCATTCGTTCTCCCTTCGATGCGTTGGCAAAATTAAATGGAGGGAAGTCAACGCACTTACAGATACTTAAGAGCATCCGGCAGCTGCAGTTAAAAAAATATAAGGAAGTGGAAAAAATAAGGCAGGAGAAGCTTATTGCGAGCAACGTTCAGGCCAAATGTTAATAAACATTAATTGCACAACATTTCCCATGAAAGCTGTGGGGAAAGCCTTGGCTCAGATTTTCATTTCTGCCATAAAATAGCAAACAATGCCGATTGGAATGCTCTTTCAGGAAACCGTAAGAAATACACGTTAAATTCTTGCAATTACCTCAAAATAGATGTAATATTGGTTCACACAGAATCATTATTTATGCACATTACATTTCCAGTAAGCCTTTAAGTTCTAAAAGTCTCAAGTACACCACAGAGTTTTTATTACTTTTCTTAGCTCTACAATTTTTCCTTTATTTTTTATTTTTGTTGCCAAGCCAGCAAGTTCACTCCCATGCCATTCACTATTTTTTTTTGAGAGCATTTAAACTTCGATCCTTCAGCAGTAAGGAATTACAACCACTACCAAAAAAAAAGCTGAAAATAACGGAAACACGAAGAAAAATCCCTCAATTTTTATTTCTTTCCCTTTACCTCATTTTTTGTGTCTTTTGTCTTTTCGTTTTACAGTTGAGCGAATTTTCTTTTAATTAATTTTAAATGAATGTCGTCCGTTTTGGCGCGCTGCAAACTTTCGCAGGACTCGCAGGAGAGTCCCGGGCTAAGGTGAGCGGGGGTGAGCGGGGAACTTTGGTGGACATCGTTGACTTTTAGCTTAATTAGCTTTCGGACGAGCAGCGTTTTTCGTGGAGTGGAGTGCACAGTTCAGTCAGGTTAGCTCCTGATTCGGCTGGAGCAGGTCCTTCGGCGCCCCTCCGACAACAACGTGCGGCAATTAAATATTGCATTCTGTGGCAAGAGCTTCAGAACAATACTGCCACTGATGACGTCACACAGGGTACATTTGGATTGGGTATGAAAAACACAGAAAAAGGGAAGAAAAACCAGGGGCCTTTCGAGACAGACAAAAAAGAGGAGATAGACAGGCAGGCACTGAGAAAATTATTATTCATTATTGAAATTTGTAAGAAAAGAAGATTATAATTGCCATTACAGGATTTTGAGAAATAAGTGCTAATAAATAAAAATAAATTATTAATGAAATATGTACCTAAGGCCTCCAAGTCATAAGAAATGGGTTTCTTATAAGACGTTTGTAGACACTATATATTTGAAATATACAGCGATTTCTAGGCCGACATTTTAAACGTATTTTTTCCACATCAAATTTAATATTATTAATGCGTTTTTAAAAGCAAAAAGTCTGCAGAAAATAATCTAATAATTTGTTCCGACTTCAAAAATTATCTGGGGGACTACAAATTATAAAATCTTCATATCTATGCTTAAGCATTGTTTTAGGTATTTTGTTTTCTGTCTGTGGAGACAAACAGATGATGATGTCCTGTTTTTGTGTACAGCATGTTGTTGTCCTTTTGTGTGCGTTGCCTTTTGCGCTTTTATGCAACTTTGTTGTCCTCCCTGTTATTGCTATTGTTGCTGCCGCTGTTGCTGCAATTGTTGCTGCAATGGTTATTGCTGTTGTTGCTGGCGTCGCAGCATGTGGCAAGGCTTTTGTTGCTGCTGTCGCTGCTGGCAAAAATGTTTACTTGTTTTGCTTGTTTTTAACATTTTTATACCGTTTAGCCAAGCGAGCGTGCGGGTATATTGTTTTGGGAAAGATAGTAAGTTTGGTGATTTTTGTGCGTTAAAAATCGATCAAGGATTAAATGAAAATGACTAGTTTTCTAGTTTTCAAGGTTCCAAATATGCAAATTAATTATGTTTAATGCTTAGAAATTGTATAGCGTTCTTTGTGATTTCTTAAATTATTTGTGACAAATTTTATGTTTTATAAAAATTAATTCAAAAAATCAAAAATAAAATAAGAAAGTACCAAGTATCCTTTAGCCGAAACTTGATCATCCCGACTAATTTCTTTTTTGCCGTCTGCTCCTGTTGTTGTTTCCGCTGTTTTTGTTATGTTTGTCGTCACTCGTTTGTTTCTGTTTTGTGTTGCAAGCGCCCAGGAGCGCCCCTTCCCTTGGATCAACGCCCAACCCCTGAACATCTCCAGTTCCACTTCCATCCCTTTGGTATTTAACATTCATTTGGAATTGTCATGGCCCGCTGTTGGTCGGACGGCTCCTTCCTGCTCGACGATTATGTTGATTGCAGCCGGGTTCCGTTCCTGCCGCAGTCCCCCGCATCCTTGCCCCTTCTTATTGTTCGGCTAACTGAATGATGGAAACTCCGCTCGGATCCTAACTTTATCCCCCCGGGTTTTTATCCACTCATTTAGCTTTTGTGCATTGACATCGCCGGGGCATAATGTTCATTATATCCTGTTGATCTGCTCCGAAAAGGAAGTGGCTCTCAGTGAAGAAGGGAGCTGCATGGGTTTTAAAAGCAGACAGCCTGTCAATTGCATGCTTATGTCGAGCATGAAACCGGCAGATTCCCGTTTGCAACCCATAAATTGCTAAAGTTTTTGGCAGCTATTTCGAGAACATCTCTGTCAACCGATGGATTCGCCCCCGTTTTCCCCTTACCCTTTTTCCCAGGATATTCCCTCACCCCATTCACTGCACCCGCTCGGCGCTCGGGGCAAAAAATTTGCATTTTGGGCATAGACTCGTAATTTGATTTTTGACAAAACGCCAAAAACTTGTTTAGTTTTTGCTCTCACTAAACTTTTTGGGTATGTGTATTTTTCGGACAGGTGCAATTGAGTTGGAAGGGCTTGGAAAAATGGTAGCTACAATATTCATTTCGAATATAGGTTTAAGTAATGCTGTATAAGCCTTTTATTAACATTTTAAATGGTTTATATTTGGTATATTCCATGATCAAACCTTTTTAATTTCAAAATTTCAGCTGGACATTTTACTATTTTTTTTTATTAAATTTTTGTCCAATAAAATAGCTTAAAGATTTGTTAAATATAAATTTTTTTTAATTTTTGTCCAATAAAATAGCTTAAAGATTTGTTAAATATAAAGTTAAATAGTACAAAAAATATTTTAAAATGCCTTTGACCTAGTTTTACTATTGTTTTACTATTGTTCAGGATTTATTTTATACTAAAAAGCATTAAAGAAACTTGGTTTGCTTATAACCAAATTTGTATAAAAGCTTTACCATTTATTTTTGAACTTCTTAAGCCTTAGGAATATATATGTACCGTTTTTTTATTTATAAAATATGTTAATATAAATATTGTTTAGAGCATTCCCTCTTGGTAACCAAGTTATCTTCCTCTTTTCGATTTCTTGTTTTATTTATACGACTCCCAATCGCAAGTTCATCCGATTTCCCTTCAGCTCTTCAGCTTTTCCGCTTTTGGCGGGCCAAAATTTATATTGCATACTTTCCAGCATGCCGAATTTTTGGCTCGCTTTTTGAAAACTTGCCGCTTTTCCGCTTCTCCCCTCCTAAGCCCGCCTTCTCGATTTTCCCACTTCGGACAGGATTCGAACGCTGCGTCGAACGCTGCTTCATTTATATTTCAATTTTGATTCGTTTCTTGTCAATCAGTTAGACAAGCGGCGCCTGCCCCGCGTCCTTTTTCCCATTTATTTTGCGAGCATCGGACGGCTAAAAATGCGGCTGTCTGTGGCTTTTCGGCGAGCTGAAAATGTTTCAACGTTAATTGAAAATTTATTGAGACAAATTGTGTTTTATTTACGCATTATTGACGTTCGGCCCGCTGTTTCTTTCGCTTTGTTCGCCTGAATTATTGGGATATTGGGACAATGTTGTTGTTGACGATGATGAGGGAAATGTGAATGGAAATGGCAATAAAAATGAAAATGCCAACGGAATCTGAGCTGGATCAGTTGCCGCTTAATAACGCTTTAATGTGATTTCGGTGGGCTGCGCGGGGCAGACGGCAGCTTTTCACCTTTGACCGACCTTTGTTTTTCATAAATTGCGTGATAAACATGCCAAAGTCATTACCGCAAATACAGTTCGTCAACATCATCATCTGTACTTTTAATTAATGCAAACAGATTTAACTCATTTTTTAACGCGAGCATAAAGCTGCGAGTCCGCCAGTGTGTGAGTGCGCTTAATCATGCACGTTACACGTTACATAAGTGAGGCGCTTCATGGAAATTGATATAAATCAATTGTCGCTCGAAATTCGCAGCGGCGAGACAGCAAACAAAGGTGACGAACGAGTCCCTGCCACGTGTGTGGGCATGTAGTGTGTAACGTTCAAGTTCGTCTGCTTTGGGAGGATCTGAGCTGCTGGGGCACGCTGTAGGTTTCCGGCTCTAGCTCGTCGGCTTTGGGGGTGGTGGTCTTGCTGACCCAGACCTCGGACACGGACTACACATCATTACTAACAAGACAAGAATTGAGCGTGCTGCGACAAAAATAAAAGCTAGACTAAACCGGAAGATATGATAACCAAAATTCACTGAAGGATAGGAGATAGAGGAAAAGCGGAAGTTTAGAGAAAAGGCAGAAGAAGAGAGAAAAAACTAAAATTTTTTTGCGGAGACACAGATGTTGTTGCGCTCGCATATTGCCCACCCTACCTACGATCACCTGCCGCAAGAGCATGGCTCTGGTGATCCCTTTTGATTCTTACGACCGTGGAGTCATCATTCGAGTCGGTAAAAACACAGAGATTTAAGAATTCATGATTTCATTAGACATTAAGATTTAATATAAATGTACTGATTAAGGCTAACATTACGTTTAAATTCATTTTTTAGAGGCAGACAGAGAATTAGACTATATATGTATACTCTTAAAGTATTCAAAAATTTTAAAAATAACATCTTTAAACATAGTTCTTTGTTTAATTAATTTAAATTTTTGTTTTGAACGCTGCTCTAAGTTGAATTTATTTGAAAGGCTAAATTAGTTCACTTCATTTCTCATTACTTCATAAATTGCCATAATTAAAGTTAAAATTTTAGTAGAGATAGTTCATTAATTTAATTTTCTTGCGATCTCCAATTTAGAGTAATTCATTAATTCAATTTGTAGCGACATTTAATTCAAGGTAAACTTTTAGCATAGTGTAGAATTTTCATGTTTTATTATTTAGCTTTTGTTTAAACTTTTAAAAATAATGTTCTTTTATTAACACTCACGCATCTCATCCATCGGCGAAAGATCGATCTCCCTCGAAGGTGTGCTGGAAATTAATGGTTGTTTGGCCTGGCCCAGTGTAAGCAGTAGGCTGGCTTTCATCGTGTTAGTAGAAACAAAAGCAATAAAGAAATATTTCTCTACCCTAATCTTCGCTTTGAGCAAGAAAACTAATTAATTTTGCTTAAACCTAAATTTTAAAATTACTTAAATATTTTCCAATAAATTTTCCTTCATAATTTTTCAAAGATAGTTCCTCTCATTTCTTTTGGCTTCTAGTTTCAGCAAAAGTTTGCATAAAAAAATCAGAGAAGGCTTACGTAAGCGTTACGCCATGCCATGTAGGTTAAGACCGTTTGGATAAAACAAAACTGGGGCACATCTTTTCCAAAGATTAAAAATCCTTCAGATTGGACATTTAATTCGCGCAGTTAATTCGCCTTAAATTCGCGCATACACAGCGGTCGGACGACGGACGTTGCCTATGGCTACTGATCGGGACTACCCATTAGTTATGATCACTTCACCGAATATAGGTTAAAGCAGCAAGGCACAGAGGTCATGCCAGGGTCAAACAATTTAAACTGCCGATCCTGCCAAACATCACCAAAAAAATTGTCACTTAAGAATGTCGCGCATGCGTGCTGGTGGCCGATTTAACTGCACTAGAGTTAGGTATTCATCCCTCCTTCGGCTTCCTAGCCCGTCATGCCCCGCTTAGGGGGTGCTCCTCGGGACCGGAACTCAAAAACTGCTTGCTGGGGTCAATCTGTTGATTTTAAATTCACCACAATAAGCAACCAATAACCGAAACACGCTTTTCGAAATATTTACCCGCTGGATGATTGTCCCCGGTGAAAATTTAAGGGGTCTCCCAAGTATAACCTCTTTCACTTGGGTACTGGTCGATGCCAGATGGTCGCCTTACAACCTTCGTAGACACTTTCCTGTGACCTGTGCAACAAAAAAGGGTTACGCACTTCACACAGACACTGCCAGCTTTCCTACTCACTTGAGTTTGCTTAAGCTCCGGCAAGTTAAATTTCTTCGCACTCAAATTTGTATGCTGTCCGCTTGGACTTAACTCTCATTTAAGATTTGGTCTGCGAGAAGCAACTCCAATACTTGTGCACTCCACCGGATCTCGATTTGAAAAGAGTTTAGCA
This sequence comes from Drosophila rufa, assembly GCA_018153105.1. Classification (NCBI taxonomy): domain Eukaryota; kingdom Metazoa; phylum Arthropoda; class Insecta; order Diptera; family Drosophilidae; genus Drosophila; species Drosophila rufa. The sequence continues at coordinate 10,553,427 of JAECXS010000096.1, forward strand.
CGGAAATAGGTGGAGCGACCTAGGTTCAGGCTTAGCAGCAGCGAAAAATTTCCTAATTGGAACAAGAGCTTTCCAGATCTTCCCTGGCGCCGCTATGAGCTATCTGTTATATTTTCCCTAAAATCTGTTCAGGCAAATACCACAAAAAATGCAGCTCACGAATTTTATGCACATGCACTAAAAGCTCGGCTTAAAAGTTGCCAAAAATGTTGTCTGCTTTTGAGCTGAAAAAAAAACTTGGCCTAAAGCTTTTATGATCTGTAGCCTACTTCTAGGTAAAAAAATGTATCTCGCGGCTCTTCAGTCGCCACTACAAAAGCCCCCCCGGTAACATCTGGCTAGGGTATATATCTTACTGATACCCTAGACTGATGCCGACTGAAGACATATTATTGGCGAATATCTTTCGCATGGTATGTACCCAATGGTTTCCCTTGCAAATCTTCTAGCTCGTAGTAAGAGTTTCCTAACCTTCTGCGAACTCTGGCTTTTACAAAGGAAGGACCGAATTTAGCATTGTATCCTGTCTGGAAACAACTTTGCTTAAAATTCCTACGAAATACTTCTTGCCCTTCTGCATACGAAACAACTCTAGCCCTAAGATTGTATTTCTTCTCGTTTTCGGAGTGCTTCGTTAACATCCGTTGGCATGCTTTCTCCCGCACTATCTCGAACGAGTCTTGACGGTCAAATTTTAGGGATCGGTCATCCAATAGGTTGAGCTTCCTCAACAAAGAATACGTGGAGCCAGAAGTAATCATGTGTTGCCCGAAAACCATGTAGTAAGGAGATGTTCCTAGGCTTGAATGTACGGATGATCTCAACGCACAACTAATCCTATTTAGGTATTCGTCCCAATCTTTCTGATCAGGCCGCAAATACGCTCTAATTGCAGAGATAACAGACCGGTTAACGCGCTCAGAGGCGTTAGCCTGAGGCGAATGCACAGCAGTCAGCGTATGCCTAATGCCGTACTGCTGCATTAATTTCTGAAAAGCGTGCGAACGGAATTGAGATCCATTGTCAGACACTATCGTTTCGGGAGTGCCGTACGACATAAACAACTCTCCGTCCAAATATTTTATAACGCAACCTGCATCTATCTTCTTTACTGGTTTAAGAAAAACATACTTGGAAAAATGGTCGAGAACGATAAAAATCCCAATATTTCCACTTCTGGATCTGGGGTATGGTCCAAGAAAATCTATAAATAGTCTTTGGAAAAATCGTTGACTTTCCGGTGCTTTTCCTAAGGGTGGTCGCAAAACATAATTTGGTGCTTTTGTGGTTTTGCACACCTCACAAGCATTTATATAGGCCTTAACATCTGTCACGAGTCCAGGCCAGAAATAATAACGTCTAACTCTTTCAATGGTCTTGTGTATCCCACCATGAGCAGACAACGAACTATCGTGAGCGCGAGAAAGTATCTCAGGAACCAGTTCCTTCGGCACCCAGAGCTTCCAGGCATATTCATCGTGCACTTGCTCTCCTGTCAAATGCTCCGCCTTTCGATAAATGTAACCGCTATCGGTCCTAAGATCCGGAAAATTCGTCTGATTTGCACTCACTTTCTGCACGAGTTCGGTATATTCCGCTGATTTAAAGTGATCGGAATTTAGATCTACGAGAAATCCATCCCGCAAGTCTATCGCAGCTATTACGTCTTCGTTTACCCGAGACAAGGAGTCGGGAACTACGTTAAGCGAACCTTTGCGATGCTCAATCTCGAAATCATACCTTTGTAAGGCCAAAGCCCATCGAGCTAGACGCGAATTTAGGTCATGGTTAGACATCAACCATTTTAATGACGCATGATCGGTTATGATTTTGAATCTATGTCCTTCCACATATGCTCTAAAATTTTTAAGAGCCACGATCGCAGCGAGACATTCTTGCTCAGTGACGGTATAATTTCGTTGCGCCTTATTTAATTTCTTCGAAATGAAGGCAATAGGACGCTCATCTCCTTCTTCCGAAACTTGGACTAATACAGCTCCAACTCCGGTCTTACTCGCGTCGCAATGTATTGCGAACGGCTTCGAAAAATCAGGACTGCATAAAACCGGAGCCTCGCTAAGACATTGCTTTAGCTTCTCAAAAGATTCTACAGCTGCTTTTGTCAAACTGAATCTTCTTTTCGTGGTCATCAGATCTGTTAAAGGGGCAGCAAGGGACGCAAAATTGGGAACAAACTTGCGATACCATCCGCACAGACCCATAAAACTTCGCAAATTACGCAAAGTCTTTGGCAAAGGAAAATCCCTGATTGCGGCAACCTTTTCGGGATCGGTTCGGATTCCTCCATCGCCGATTATGTGGCCCAAATATCGCACCCTCAGCATGCAGAAATGACTTTTGCCAATATTGATAGTCAAGCCTGCACGCCTAATGTGTAGCGCAACCTCTCTTAGCACTTCTAAATGCCTCTCAAAACTTGAAGACACTATCAGCAGATCATCTAGGTAAATGAAAACCTCGTTTCTCAGATGAGCTGGCACCACTTTGTCCATCAATCGAGACATTGTACTTGTGGCATTGCAAAGCCCGAACGGCATAACTTTAAACTGATAGAGGGGTCTACCAGGAACAGTGAACGCCGTCTTGTCGCGAGAAGAAATTTCTAAAGGTACTTGCCAGTACGCGTCTTTTAGGTCAAGGCTTGTTATATATTCGGCCTTCGGCAAGCGACTCAATATGCCACTAATTTGTGGAAGAGGATATGCATCCTTTTCGGTGAAACTGTTCACCTTGCGACAATCCAAACAAATTCTGACCTTTCCAGGTTTCGTTACCATAACAATTGGAGATGACCATGAGCTGTCGGACTCTTCTATCACTCCTAGTTGTATCATCCTGTCAATCTCGGCATACATCGCCTTTTCAACGGCCGTTGAGACAGGGAAATGGCGTTGTTTTATTGGTTTAGCCATACCTACATCAATAGAATGTGATATAAGGTTGGTCTTACCAAGACCTTCTTGGCTAAACGACGGAAAACAATTAATCACATTCGATAGTTTAGCTTTATCCATCTCGGACAGTCTGTGCTGATCTACTTTGACTTTGCAGTCAGTCTCCGATGACTCTAATTCAGCTATATTCAAATTTCTGGGAAGAAGATCGTACAGCCTCCAAAAATCTATCCCTAGATATAAATCCTGTTTCAGTGAGGGCACTATGTAAATTTTTAACCGATTCTTTACGTCGGCGTATTCCACCTCAGCTTGGAAAAAGCCTGTTATCTGCTGTGACCGACCATCGGCTGTTGTAGCACTACTCTTGATGACTTTGAAATCTCCTTTGGTCATTACCTCACGAGCTAAGTTACCTCCCACACAACTAATTGACGCTCCGGAGTCTAAAAGGCCGTAAACTATTCGATCTAGTACACGAATTGGCAAAAAGGGTCGAGGATCTTTTGGTCCTGTCGGTAGTGAATTTATATACTCGATGCCAATTCTACATTGCTTGACATTTTGCCAGAATGATTTTATTCGAGTAGAATTGCGAGACTTATGTTTTTGCAAATCATGTAGATAGTTGTCTACTGGTATAGTTATTCCCTTTAATATTGGGATTTTGCTATGTAGCAAAGGACTAGCAGGTATTTGTTGTTCGTCAGGGTATGGAAGTTGAGTAACATTTGCTGCATCTACTACTCTTCGGTCATCGTGGCTTGGCTCCGGAAGGCACTCGAAGTCTTCTGTCTGAATTGCGACTTCGACATGCCGGTTTTGGAGTTTTTTGAACACTTACTACAGCTTGGTTTGTAAGTATTTGCAGCTCCACAACCGTAACAAAAAACTCTTCTTTCAGATACACAATCCTGATATCTATGCCCTTCCTTTCGACAATTCCAACATAATAAGGAAAACGCTTCGACATCAGCCTCACTTTCGGATTCTGATTCTACCTGAGTTTCACATTCCTGACTAAATTCAGACACTTCTCGTCTGAACGGAGTGCTCCGCACGTAGCCACTGCACCGCTTAACATCGGCTAAGAAGGCTTCGCGCCTGCGACAAATCTGTCTTAGATCTGAAACAGTATTAACATCAATGTTCAAGATCTCATGTCTAATTTCTGAACGCAAATTGTTTCTAAGAACTCGAATTAATTTACTTGACGTCCATGGATGCTCCAGCTGATCGACTAGGCCAGATATTGTATCATAAAAACAATCAAAAGATTCATTTGGCTTTTGTTTAGTGTTCCTAATTAATTCTTCGATATCGCCATCGTCTCTGCTCTGGCGAAACTGAAGACGCAAAGCTGAACAGAAAGTGTCCCAAAGAATCTCGCCGTGCGCTTTATGATAACGCCAATAAAATTCATTGGCCTTCCCTTCAAAAAGGACGCTTGCGTGTTTACAAAGTAGATTGAAATTACTACCTAACGTCTCTCGGGTTAGTGTATCTACTCTATAAATAAAATTATCTACTGATACTCCTATTCCTGAATATTTTATCTTCCATCCATTGAGGATATGCACGACCTTATCTGGTCGGTTCACCAACTCGGACGTAGTGCTTCTTTGGGATGCGGGAGAGCCCGGTGCCAAGGGGACTTGTCTTGAACTGCTTCCGGTTCCATTCCTAGTTTCGACCCTATCATCATCATTACCCAGCGATCGACGCGACGAATGTTCACTCTCAGAATTGTCACTTTCACGACTGGTGCTTGCTAACGCCCTGGTTATGCTGTCAGTTACTGAATTTTGAATCAAATCGGTCATCCTTTCCGAAAGCGTAGCGAGTAATCTTCGCTCCATAGCCAGTAACGTTATAGCATTAGCTGTTAGAACACTTGAATTGCTAACCCCACTGTTATTAACTTGTGCACTTTGTCCTGAGGTCGAAGCTGTATTATCTAATGCTTGCTGAGCAACTGCATCTAAAGGCTGTCGTTTTTTTGACCCACTTCGGGTTTGTCTCTCAGATACCTCTATAGGCTTCGAAATTGCCGGTCTACTAGATACTTTACACACCGGACATTGTGCGCTATCCTTCCAATGAGCTTCTATACATCGCTTATGAAACTCGTGTTGACAACTGGTTATAAAAAGCTCAGCAGGATTCATATCTGCTGTACATAACGGACAAACGACCTTTGGGCTTGATTCAGCTCCTCTTTCCGGAGATCGGTCTAACCCCATCATTCCCACAAGATACGAAAATTTGGTTTGAATGCAAAAAAAATAAAATTATTGACGTTCCGACAACAGTTAACCAATCAACTGCAATCGAAATTTCTTTGAAAATGTTGCTTTGTTTTGTTTTTCGATAAGTAAAGCCAAATATAGAGAAGTAAAGATATAATATATATATACAAAAAATGTGTTTACCGAACTCTTGATTAGATGTCACACGTCTCGAAGAATCATAATTAAAAAAATCAATTTTCTCGGAAATTTAAAGATTGGAAAGTTAAAACTTTTGATTAGATTTAAGCCCTATTCAAAAGAGGGAAGCTCTTTTTCTTTATTTCGAATTCGGACAGCGATTAGTTCAGAGACAGATACGCATGTATTCCAGAATATGATCGAAAGAAACTAAAACTTCAAGGAAAAAGTAAAAGAATAAAAGAAGTTTTTTATATACTCTTTCTGGATATGGCACGACTTCGAAGAAATGCCTATATTTTCCGTGTAGTTGAGTTTATAGTTAAGAGTAGTTCAGTGACTTAGTGTTATAAACTGGGACAGAGGATGAGCGCTCTGTATTGCTTCCTCTGTTTTCCTCATCTTTACTAGCCACCTTGTCATCTCTTTTAAGTTAAGGAAAAAATCTTTTGCTTCCTTGTAAATCTGGCCAGTTGGGAATACAGATATTAACCTCAACTGTTTTCCAAGACTTATCAGAAAAACAAAAAAAATTTTTTTGATAGAAGCTTGAAAGAAATTGAAAGAAAGATAGAATTGTAGAAATAGAAATAATTTATTTACCCTCGAGTTTTATTAAAAAGAATCTTTTATAAATCCACACACGTTAAAACTCTGGCCAGTTAGGAATACCAATACTCGCAAAACTGTTATCCAAGAATTGTTTAGACACGAGGGAGTTAAATAATCAGGAATGAATTTGTTTATCCGCGAGTCTTAATAAAAATATTCTTTTACTAAGGCTCCACACGTTGAGCGCCACTTTTCTTATTAATAATAATGAATTATAACTGTAGTGTGTAACGTTCAAGTTCGTCTGCTTTGGGAGGATCTGAGCTGCTGGGGCACGCTGTAGGTTTCCGGCTCTAGCTCGTCGGCTTTGGGGGTGGTGGTCTTGCTGACCCAGACCTCGGACACGGACTACACATCATTACTAACAAGACAAGAATTGAGCGTGCTGCGACAAAAATAAAAGCTAGACTAAACCGGAAGATATGATAACCAAAATTCACTGAAGGATAGGAGATAGAGGAAAAGCGGAAGTTTAGAGAAAAGGCAGAAGAAGAGAGAAAAAACTAAAATTTTTTTGCGGAGACACAGATGTTGTTGCGCTCGCATATTGCCCACCCTACCTACGATCACCTGCCGCAAGAGCATGGCTCTGGTGATCCCTTTTGATTCTTACGACCGTGGAGTCATCATTCGAGTCGGTAAAAACACAGAGATTTAAGAATTCATGATTTCATTAGACATTAAGATTTAATATAAATGTACTGATTAAGGCTAACATTACGTTTAAATTCATTTTTTAGAGGCAGACAGAGAATTAGACTATATATGTATACTCTTAAAGTATTCAAAAATTTTAAAAATAACATCTTTAAACATAGTTCTTTGTTTAATTAATTTAAATTTTTGTTTTGAACGCTGCTCTAAGTTGAATTTATTTGAAAGGCTAAATTAGTTCACTTCATTTCTCATTACTTCATAAATTGCCATAATTAAAGTTAAAATTTTAGTAGAGATAGTTCATTAATTTAATTTTCTTGCGATCTCCAATTTAGAGTAATTCATTAATTCAATTTGTAGCGACATTTAATTCAAGGTAAACTTTTAGCATAGTGTAGAATTTTCATGTTTTATTATTTAGCTTTTGTTTAAACTTTTAAAAATAATGTTCTTTTATTAACACTCACGCATCTCATCCATCGGCGAAAGATCGATCTCCCTCGAAGGTGTGCTGGAAATTAATGGTTGTTTGGCCTGGCCCAGTGTAAGCAGTAGGCTGGCTTTCATCGTGTTAGTAGAAACAAAAGCAATAAAGAAATATTTCTCTACCCTAATCTTCGCTTTGAGCAAGAAAACTAATTAATTTTGCTTAAACCTAAATTTTAAAATTACTTAAATATTTTCCAATAAATTTTCCTTCATAATTTTTCAAAGATAGTTCCTCTCATTTCTTTTGGCTTCTAGTTTCAGCAAAAGTTTGCATAAAAAAATCAGAGAAGGCTTACGTAAGCGTTACGCCATGCCATGTAGGTTAAGACCGTTTGGATAAAAACAAAACTGGGGCACATCTTTTCCAAAGATTAAAAATCCTTCAGATTGGACATTTAATTCGCGCAGTTAATTCGCCTTAAATTCGCGCATACACAGCGGTCGGACGACGGACGTTGCCTATGGCTACTGATCGGGACTACCCATTAGTTATGATCACTTCACCGAATATAGGTTAAAGCAGCAAGGCACAGAGGTCATGCCAGGGTCAAACAATTTAAACTGCCGATCCTGCCAAACATCACCAAAAAAATTGTCACTTAAGAATGTCGCGCATGCGTGCTGGTGGCCGATTTAACTGCACTAGAGTTAGGTATTCATCCCTCCTTCGGCTTCCTAGCCCGTCATGCCCCGCTTAGGGGGTGCTCCTCGGGACCGGAACTCAAAAACTGCTTGCTGGGGTCAATCTGTTGATTTTAAATTCACCACAATAAGCAACCAATAACCGAAACACGCTTTTCGAAATATTTACCCGCTGGATGATTGTCCCCGGTGAAAATTTAAGGGGTCTCCCAAGTATAACCTCTTTCACTTGGGTACTGGTCGATGCCAGATGGTCGCCTTACAACCTTCGTAGACACTTTCCTGTGACCTGTGCAACAAAAAGGGTTACGCACTTCACACAGACACTGCCAGCTTTCCTACTCACTTGAGTTTGCTTAAGCTCCGGCAAGTTAAATTTCTTCGCACTCAAATTTGTATGCTGTCCGCTTGGACTTAACTCTCATTTAAGATTTGGTCTGCGAGAAGCAACTCCAATACTTGTGCACTCCACCGGATCTCGATTTGAAAAGAGTTTAGCACGGAAATAGGTGGAGCGACCTAGGTTCAGGCTTAGCAGCAGCGAAAAATTTCCTAATTGGAACAAGAGCTTTCCAGATCTTCCCTGGCGCCGCTATGAGCTATCTGTTATATTTTCCCTAAAATCTGTTCAGGCAAATACCACAAAAAAATGCAGCTCACGAATTTTATGCACATGCACTAAAAGCTCGGCTTAAAAGTTGCCAAAAATGTTGTCTGCTTTTGAGCTGAAAAAAAAACTTGGCCTAAAGCTTTTATGATCTGTAGCCTACTTCTAGGTAAAAAAATGTATCTCGCGGCTCTTCAGTCGCCACTACAGGCAAATAAAAATTAAATGAAATAATACGCACAAAAAAAAGAAGGGAAGGTCCATTAAAAGGGCGGTAGAACGATGCCGCCATTGCCATTCCAGCGGCTTATGTCACTTCATTCGATGCTCTATTCCCATGACAACTTCATGAATAAATTCCCCCATCGATCCCAACGCGGGAATTAATTTATATGATATGTAAATTAATATGGAATATAAAATTTGTGCAATTAGCCGCCTGAATTGATTGACAAGAGATGCACTCTTTTTTTTGCGAGCCAAATAATTTTGGAGGAGCTGATTAAATTATAATTAAATGAATACATATTGGCGCTGCTCTAAAATAAATGGAAATATGCATTTAAAGTGATTTTGAGTGGCATACATTTTCCGGGGATTAAGCTGAAGTTTAGGCGGACAGGCATTTAAATGAAAATTGTAAACAAGTATTAAATTTATTCTTTGATTGACTTTTTCGCATACTAAAATTACAGGAAATCTGCCACTACCTTAAGCCTATTTAAAATGTATTGAATATATTTAAAATTCATTATGAAAGGAATAGCTCAAGTACTTAACGCTAATTTAATTTTTCTAAATATTTAGAGCTCTTTAACTGGACACATAGCTATCTAAAAGTAAGCTTACACGAACTATACCACTTTAAGCAAAGTAATTAATACAAATACTTTAAGGTGATTTAAAATCCCCCTAGGACTTTGCACACAGACTTATTAATAATTCTAGCAAAAAAAGTGTTGCTAATTTATTATTTATGCCTGTAAATACTTTTAAATATTCAAGAAACCCTTGTAGACAAATGCCTACACACACACATTTAACTGATCCCTGGGGGGGCAACCAGCTTCGTAATCAATCAATTCCCACTGCTCGCTCTCAATTCAATCGAGCCCGATATTTCCATTTGAAAATTTCAGCTGCTCAGTCAGTCGATGAGGCTCTTTCCACTTGATTGCTCTCCACAATCCACAATCAATTTGTTAGGCAACCAGGAACCAGCAACACCCACAGCCCTCCACTCCTCCTCTGCCCGGGAGGGACACCACTCACACAAATTATTTAATTATTTATGCAAATAAATAACTTTATATTGCACTTAATTTTATTTTTTTGCCGCCACGTGCGCGACGTGCCAAAGTGAGGGAAAAAAGATTTTTACGCCAACTAAAGGTGTCAAATGGACTTAATTCATATTATCATTTTCAGTGCGAGTACGCCTCTTTTTTTTCTCTCTATGTCTGTGACATTTATTATTTATTAGTTGCACTTAAATATTTTATGCACACATTCTGTTAGTTTTTTCATAATTTATAAATTGGCCAATTGTGCGTGAGGGCTTAAAAAGCGTTTGCATTTGCGTGCAAGTGCGGGGGATTACGTGAATGTGTACATACACCACCTGACAATCAATTGTCGCACTCATTGCCCCACTGTGCGCTGAGAGGCATAATGAAGTTGATGCGCCATTGTTCCACGCCTGTCAATAAAGTGTCAATAATTTATAAAGCAAACAGAAGTTGTCCCTGGCATAATACCATAAACAGTGCTGGATAAGGGCCCCGCCCGGACCCAACTCAGAATGAAAAAGTATCGCTTCTAATGCAAATATTTGCCTACTGTGCTCGCGACTGCTCGCTGTGCTCGCTGGCAGCTCAATGTTTATTTAAAATTTATTAAAAAACAAGCCAACAGAGGGAAAGAGAGAGGTGTATATTATATGATTGCAATTCATGTTGACATACTTATAGCTCATCAATGTCTGTCTGTCTGTCCGACTGTCTGTCTGATGGGATTGATTCAATTCAGATCGAGCGTTTGTTTGCAAAGAAGCGTGTGCTGCGTGTAAACACTGGCAATTTAAATAATTAATCCATAAATATTGTAGATATTTAAAGCGAGCGAATTGATTATGGCCAAGACAAGACACTCAGCTGCACAGCAAAGTGTTTTTCCTTGGCCAGGTATTTGAATAATTCAATTCAATTGTAATTACGATATTTGAGTAATTAAGCAACGGACACCGGCCCAGGGCAGCCAGCAAACAGTTGAGGTATTTCGGTTGGCGAGGTGTTGGTAAATTATTAAATAAGTGTTGGGAACAACAATTTTGCAGTTGGAAATTGCTATGCAATTTAATTTGGATTGCTGGGTTGTGGTTGCAAAATACTTGGTAGCTGAGCTTGGGAATTTTCCATGTCTGGAAATTAATAGTGGTTTAAATGCGAAGAAATTCACTGCCAGAGAGTTTAGTGGATGAAACTAGGATAAAAGGTACTTGAATTTGAATTTACAATAACCACATATATTTCGGTTTATTCTAATTAATATAAAACATTTAAAGGAATATTTTAATTATACTTAAATTATTTACCTATTAATATTTATGAACTTAAATTGTTCCCTTTTTAATTCTCCCTCTTAAACTTTCCGCTAAACTGCCCCCAAAGTTCTCTTAAGCCAACTTAATCCCAAATATTCAATAATAAACCACAAATCGCACACAAATGCCCCGGATTGCGCTTCTCAAAGGCCGGGGCAATCCACGCACAGAACACTGAGCTCGGAAATCTGAAAACTGAAATCTGCCAAACCGAGAACCGCAAAGTGGGCGCCGGGAAAAGTGTTGTAAAGTGCAGCGAGGCGCGAGACTCATGCGACTGATTAAAAACGCGCGCCTTCTAAAACTGTCAAAGAGCCTTTGGCGTGGATTTTATGATGAGAAAAACTTTTGAAGCGAAAGTGCGAACGCGCTGGCGCTGTCATCGTCGTCGTCGCAGGAAGCAGGCAGGTTCTGAGAAATTAAAAGCGGAAGTCCCTGAAAGGAAGTGCCAAAGGGGGAGGGCGTGGCAAATAGGTAAGAGAGGCAAGGGATATATCCCACCAAAACCGGCAGGTGCGAGTGCACGAGGTCCCCTGTTGAACCAGTAACCGCTGCATTTTGTCCTTTGTAATTAAAGTTTAGAGCTGGTCTGATGAGAAGGATTATGAAATCTCGAAGGAACGCCAAGGTGCCATGGAGACAATCCAGGATTCAAGACCCCCCAGGATCCTAGAACAGTCAACGGCAGACAACAAACAATGCAAATGCCTTTCTCTAATTCACAGCTAAAGGCACACAAATAAAATATTAATAATAGCTGCATCGAGGTTTTGAATACTCTGCAAGTGAAGTATTTAAAATATTTTAACTTTATGTGAAATAAATTAAAAATATTAAGATAATTATATTAAGCTCACTAATGAGAATTAATTCTTTGGGAAGAAAACAGAAGAGGAAGAAATATCTAAAATTAAAATCTTAATATTTAATATAAATTTAAAAGCACCCTCAAGAAATATTAAAATTCCTTATAGCATATACTTATTCATTTACTTATTTAATATTATATTAATATATAAGACTTCATTATAACTAATTTAATTTTCTGCAAGCATTATTTTCTCTTGAAAACCTTCATTAAATTTATCCCAAGAAAGGGCATCACAATTAAAACTTCTTCCTCTGAGAGGAGGACCACATATCGGCATATGCACTGCCAAGAGTGGCACTCGAGTGGCAGAGAGAAGACAACAATAGAGGCGAGAATCGAGAATGAGAATTGTGAGAGCTGTGGGGAATGCATGATGAAAAATGCGAGATGAGCGGAGGACAATGGGTGGAAAACCTGGTGAAAAGAGCAGCCGACGAGTGTCTTATTTTAGTTATGGCAGAGAGCATCCGTCTGGGCCCCGAGGCCAAAAACTGCCGAGTGTCTAGAGCGTGGAGAGCACGGCTCAGCGACTCGAAACAAAAGTGCAACTGGGCCCGGGCTCTTCCCCCTTTTCCCCGTCTCTCTTTTATTCTCGGAAAACCCAAAGAAGTTGCCGCAGATTTAGCATCCAACTTACAAGCGAAGGACAATTGCCGAGCAGGAGAGTTGAGGGGCTGGAAACAGGACTAAGGACAAACTGTTGCCGCATTGCTCATTCTAATTGAAAGCAGAACAACAACTGGAATGGCGAAAAGCGAGGGAAATAGGAAAGCTAAGCGCTGCAATTTGCACAAAAAGAAATTATGCACAGCGCCGGGCCGGTTGGAAAACAAATCCGTGCAGCTGGCAAGGGAAAAAGGTCCTTGGAGAGAGAGATGGCCACTTAGAGATACGTGTACCCTGGAAATTAGAAGGTGCCGTGGGAAACAATTAACGGAAAGGAAAAACAATTAGACAGTTGCGAAGATGATAAGGAAGGTAGTCATAGCGTAGGAGCTAATAGGGAAGGCAATCAAGGAAGTAGGACAAGTCGGTTAAAAGGAAACAAGCTTGGTAACTAGAAGAATAAGGATAAAATCCGAGAGATGAAGGATTTATTGACGAAGGTAATAAAGTCAGTATTATTAAAATATTAATATTTATCCCAGCAATCTGTCCTTGTCTCAAGGTAAGTATATCCCTTAAAAGTACGACTCATCTTTGGCTAACAATAAGAAGCCAAAATACTACTCTGCATAGACAATGACAAAGCTGCACAAAAAAAAGGGCAGCCAGCACCTGGCACAGGGGCAAGTCCCCTCCTGGTCACCTTCTTAACCCCGAATAAGAACAGAGCTGCAGAAGTGCGAAATTGTAATAAAAAATGCAGCGCCACGTGGCAAAGGGCGAAGTGCTTAGCAGGGAAACCCGAGATGCCAGAGATCCCTCCACGAACCTTGAGGCGACTTTGGCGGAGCTAAGGTTAAGGGGAACTCCCCCCAGGCCCGCTCCACACTTCAATGGAGTTGCTTAAATCTAATTTGGGTTCGCTCCTCCTGCGTCTTGCTGCCTTTTACGGCATTAGCTTGCCCGGCACGTGTTTAAGAAATTATCCTTGCCAGTCAACGAAAAAAGAAAGAGGAGAAAATTTCAATTGCTGGAGTTTCCTTCGCGACTCGAGCCCCGCGCTCTGGCATTACTTTTTCGTTTAATTCTTTTTGCTGCTCCCGCTGCTGCTTCTGCATTTATGAAAAATTCATAAAGGATAATGAGCGACAAGAGCGTGTCAACGAAGAGAGAGCGAGAAGCGCGGAGTCGGGGCCAAAACGTTTTGCCGCGCCAGCGAGCAGGCAAAACGGTGTGAAGCAAGGACATGCAGGAACTCTCTGCACTGGACATCCTCCAGCCCAGGAAAAAGGGGAGAATTTCACTCCTGTTGCATCTGGCGCTAATTAAAATCCCGTCCAGCCATGCTCTGATGGGTTGCCATGACAGGTAAGCGTGCGTCCTGCCGCAGAGGACGACGAGGCGTAATGGAGTCAAAGGTGTTAGATAAGTAGCTGAGAGAAAATATATATATAATAAAGTTGCAGAGGATGGGGCCCTTGCAGTGGCCACTGCAGTTGACAAGTGGAGCAAACAAACACGGAAAACAAAGACAAGCCACCCGCATTCCACACATTTTGACTTAAACTTTTGCCTTAGGCTGACACGCGGAAAAAGAGAATAGAATGAGGGCCTTTAAGGGGACATATTCCCCGTTTAGTTATTAGGTTAATAAAACAAAAGTGCGGGGCACAAAACAGAAACACAACAAACGAAGCTCACCTAGTTGTAAGTTGCACTGCACGCGGAAAAAGATGTTTAGAAGGAAAATGGAGAATTTATTTCTGTCTTGAAAACCATTTACATTTTCTGCTTACTTATTTGCGAGCATTATTTTCTTTAGTTTCTTTCAAACCTTCTTTTATTTTATATTATCATTATTTAAATATTTTTTCACTAGAGTTACACAGTAGAAATGACCAACTAAATCCCCTTTTTGCTTAGTGTCTTGGAAGGTTTTTTCATTCGGCTTCATGGGGCGTATGCGCAATATTTGTATGTGGATTAACAAGCCACCGCCGCTAAAGAGCAGCATATGAAGGCGAAAAAAAGGAAGGGCTCGGTGCGCGGGGAGTGCGTAACTAAGACAAGTGTACAGTTGACAGTTGACAGCGGCAAAGGGGGGAAATCGGAGGGAAATACCTGACATAGAATGAGAACGGACAAAGAACGGATAAAGAGTGGACAAAGGTAACCAAGGTGCTGCAACTCGGTTCCGTGGAAATTCCAAATTCTTTGCTCTTGCCTGGCTCTTGCTTTTGCTTTTGCTTTGGGTTTTCCGTTTCGCTTTGGCAATAGTTTTCCACATAATTTATGTTCTCCGTTCGGGAAAAGTTGTGCGATATGTGTGCTATATAAATGCGAGCAGCTCGTGTTATCTCACTGGCTGTGTGTCGGTATGCGTTGGTGTACATGTGTTGCCTTTAGCTGTCCCTTTGAAGGGAATTAAAACCACTGTATGAATACTTCTCTTTATATAACTTGTTAGTTTCATATTAACTCAAGGGTAGCCAGCTTTAAAAAAAAATCGGAGGTAAAGCGGAATCCTTTTTCTTTATTAAATTAATGTAGAACTCTTTTCCACTGATGATTTTATTAGTATTAAGTAAATTATAAATAATAAGTAAATTCTTTTTGAGAGGAAACAGAATATAATATTTAAACTCCTTAAGGGAAGTAGGATTTTTAATTTTGCAATGTATTTACTCTTTGAAAAATCTCTTTACTCATTTTATTCTCTGAAAATCTAACTCCCTTGTTGCTTTGCCTTAATTTATTCCATTATTTTGATACAACTCGCTGAGCACTTCGCCTTCTGGGTCAGTTCACTCTGCACTTTAATCATCAGACCCGAGGGCAAGTGCATATATCTCGGGGCTTGTCTCAAGGCATTTCCCAGATTCATGTATCTAATTGATTTGGCTCTCCACAGAGACAGAGAAAGAGAGAGAGAGGAGAAGGGTACCCGGCGGGGATGCGGAATGGAATGCCACGAGCAGCCGTAATAACTCGAGTGCTTCCAGCACTTGGCATATCCTTCATCAGGATCCTTCATCCTTGGGTGGTGCAATCAAAGCGAGCTGGCTGGCTGATGGCTGCGACATCTTAAATGATTCAACACCTTGAGCTTGGCCGGATGATAAGATCCGCCAGGGACATATCAATCAGGGGAAGGCACAGCGCAGTCATTGTCGTCGGATCTCTGTCTCTCTCTCTGGCTGTGTCTCTGTGGATGCGTGAGAAAAATTGCGTTGCATTATTTACATGTGCGCGCGGGAGCGCCTGAAAGCATGCTTTAATTTATTTTAATTCATTCCCTCGCCACGCCCAACTCCGCGCTTCTCATCGAGTTGTCGACGCCGTTGCCGTCGCCGTCGCCGAGTGATATGTAAATATGCAGTTACGCGCTTACTTTGTCGTGCAATTACAGTAAACCAAGCATATACACCATACAGCTCCGGAGCTCCACAGCTCCCCCACAACCAGTCCCAGTCCATCAGCCTTCATCATCCTGTCTGTCGCCCACCAGCACCACCAGCATCTCCGTTTCCATTTCCACCCACCTTTCCCTGTCATCGGAGCAAGCACGAGGGAAATTCTTTTGCTAATGCCAAACACATCCGTTCTTTATTTGATACCCTTGATGACGGCGTATCATAAATGGAAGTGAAATTATTAAAAGACTAGGGACGTTTATAAGCTCTAGCACTTTTTACAAATGAAGAGGATTAATCTCCATCTAAATAAAAAAACTAAGGATAATAGAGGCTTGCTTTTGGCAATAATTTCATTTTATTCTTCAAAACTAACTTCTTCAAAGTAAAAGCCATTTTCAGATAACTCAGTGATTGCCGTATCTGTGATACATGCCAGGAGATGAGTATCGTGCAGTCGTTATTACTTACAACTAATACCATTCCCATTTCACAAGTATTAATGTCGTTCGGCGACACAAAAACGAGATGAGAATCTTTGAGATGTCGGTGGCTTATTAGCCAGGCACTTTCACATGGCTTCACACACCTGTAATGCCGAGCTCGTGTAATTCCCCGATGTCTGGGAAGCAGTTCCCAGCCCGCTGATTGACTTCCGCCATTCCCGCACCTCCTGCGAGGGCCCTAATCGATTTTACACCCAAAGGACATTTTGCCGTGATTGTGTCTGCGGTTTGTTCGCTGCCTTTGATTCCTGGCATTTCTTCTTGTTTTTTTTTCCTTTCGGTACTTGCTTAAGCGTCTGTGTAAAAAGTCGTTCACATTTCTAGGAACGACGAGGAATGGGCTTGCCTTTGCGGTGTTTTCAGCTTCAATTAGATATGCGTATGCTGTTTGTTTTTAGGACTTTGCCACGTTTTTATTGCCCAGAAACGCAGACGTGCTCGGTGTGTCAGGTGGCGGCGGAATCTTATAAATTTTGGAATAACTTTCATAACTTATGGTGGCCATATAAGCGGGGGCCACCTCAATGCAACTAATGCCATTGTCTTGTCACACATGTCGGATGCTGTCTGCGTTTGCTATTTGAGTTTCCCTCCTGAGCTCAAAACTATGCCAGGGCATAAAGTTCTCCCCTTTTTCGCTTTTTCTGAACCGGTGGAAAATCGTAGGAAGTCGGTGGGCGTTGAGAAAAGTCGCAGGTTGAGTGGGGGAAGCTATATCCCCGCTTCTCGTAATGTGGTTTAGTGCTTGGTTGACATGTTTGCACGGCGTGGACTTATGGCTGAAGGTACACAGAGAACTCGTGTCTCCAGTCTCTTTTCTGTGGCCCTCTGTGTGGGTTGATTCCACGGTTGGGTACTCTTATACTGAGCAAACAGAAATTTGTCTAAATTGGTTGGCTAAGCTGAGGTCCAAAGGGAAAGGAAAGCAGGGCTTTAAAGCGGTTTGGAATCGATTCAACTAGCTGGGGGCGAACTTTAAATGAGTTTAATTCAAGTTGTTCAGGGTTAATAGAAAGAAAGAGTGAGAGCCGTAATGACCCACATAGATAAGCTGTAAATAATGGGCAAGTTATGGAACTTTATCATTTTAAATTCATTTAAATAACACAATTTAATAATTAGCTTTGGGTCAAAAGTCAAACAAAATTTATGAGGCTGTAATATTATTTTATATAGGAAATATATGTGTGAATTGGCAATCCAATTTAAATAGAATATCCCAGGAAAATTATAGTTTTCCTTTTTAAATATGAAATGCAAATAAAAATATTGAATTAATATTTGATTTGTTGTTCGCTTGAACAATATTTAAAACAACATTTAAATATAAATGCGTTTAGCTACAAATTAGGTAAATAAACCTTTTATATAAAAGGTAAAGAACAGCTTAGTTATAAATCTAAATACAAGACAGATTTCCTTACATAAGCTATAGGCCACGTTAACATGTAAAAGAGCTGCCTCAACAGCTTGTACCACGCATGATTTCCCAAACCCGCTTCTGGAAAAACTTTTGAATTTCCTTTAAAGTTTCACAAGGAGACTTTTGCCGGCTGTCAGAGGCAGGCCCTGAGTCGTTGACACTCACCTTTGGCCCCGGAATGTGGGAAAATTTGTTTAAGCTTTCCTTCTGCAACGATTTTTACACTCGCCTCCTTCAGTCTTTGGCTTGTTTTGCTTGATTTTTTAATGATTTGTATGTTTGCCCGCCGCTACTGAGCCACAGGCGGTTTGTTTGTCTGTTTGTCTGTTTGTTTGCAGTGTGTTTGAGCAAATTTGCTCGCCAACTCACTTTCATGTTTAATTAAAAGATAACACACACAGGGGCGCTGACACACGTGTGTTTGCCGTGTGTGTGTGGCAATGATATGACAAGTCTTAAAGCATTTGCATCGTTTATCGGGGAAAACTTCTGCCCCCCAGCAGCCGCCCTCTTTTGGATTTGGAAAATGTATGCAATTTGAGCTTGTGTCCGTTTGTGTGTGCTTTGAGTGCAGCGGGGTGTGTGTGCAATGTGCCGGAAAATATATTTCCCAAACTCTCACGGAACTTATCTCCTTTTCGGACGAGGACGAGGAGGAGAGAGTGAAGAGAGGTGCCAGGCTACGTGCCGCTTATCGTCATTATAATTGAAAGCTTTAAAAATTTATGGCCAACTTTTCGGCTATTTAGCATATCAAATCGTAAAATGCCAGAGAGAGTTCGAGGGAAAAACTCACAGGCACGCAAATAATTATATTCCGGCACTCGCAAATAAAAACAATTTCAATTGGCTTTTACGACGCGTATTTTGGTTTAATACGCACTCTAAGAAAAAAAGTAAAAACAAGTGGCGAGTTCTGTTAATTATAAGGAAAAGATACTTAGATTTGGATTTGGATGGAAAAGCTTAGTTATACAATTTTGAAAGTATTTTAACTTTAGTCAATATAAGAATTAAGTTGTATTATTTCCAGAGGCGTTTTTAAATGTTTCTGAATAAACATTTAAATGATTTTAAGGATTTCGAAACAGAAGACAAAAGCTTAAATTTATGCCCTAATATATCTATTTATTTTTTTATTCACCACGCTTTTGAATTTTATTTTTCCGAGTGCCACTCCGAGGGGCCATCAATTAATGTCGTTGCCATAAAAACTTCTATAAAGTGATTGACTGTCCAGTTCGCCGAGTGGAGTGAAGTTGACTGACCCCTGACCCCTGAAGCCACCGCCGGGCCTCCTCCGTGCCTCCTCTAGGCCTCACAAATGGCCCGATTGGCAAGTTGGCATGTTGAAATATTTAAAGCCGCTTAAACAAATTGTGGTCTGGTCATGCGGTGACTTGTCAGACAGTAAAACATTGCGACGAAAAGTGGGTGGCGATTTCATTGCGGGGAAAATCAATAAGACCGGCCAGGGGGGATCCAGGGGGGTGCCGCTTTCGTAATCTCCACATAAAACTCTCTCTCGTTAGGCGCATTAAATTACAAATTCCATTAAAATGATTATTAAAGCAAGTATTTGCTAATTAATTTACTTGCTACGCACAATGCCAGGACGCAATTAATAAATCCAAATGAGTAGCTACATTATAATCAGGACTCCACTTGGGCACCCGACCGACCGACAGCCGAGCGGAAAGCTCGGACTGCCGAGCACCCTGTAAAAGTCATTTCGCGTTCGGATTAAACATTTAAATGTTTTTATTGGGCGGCGCGCCGGGCGTGAGGCGTGAGGCTCTCTCCAGGGGTCATTAAGCTGGCGCGGAGCCTGGCCTGGGGGGTGGAGTATGTTAATTGCGTTTGGCATTAAAGAATTATACGGATTTAAGGCTTCAAGAGATTTAATGGTGAGGTTACTAATAAGAAACGGATTCAAGTTAAATTCGATCCGGGGAAAGCTTTCATCGAGCCTCATTGGAGATTGTTTCAAATGAAGTCACTTTTGTTTAATAAAATTAAAAATAACCATGGGATCCCTAATACAAATATTTGTGATTTAAAAAAATAGTTCAGCTTTAATCGTATTTATTATTTTTTACCAACTAAAACTACTAAATATTACAGAAATCT
The DNA here is from genome assembly GCA_018153105.1 of Drosophila rufa. Lineage (NCBI taxonomy): Eukaryota > Metazoa > Arthropoda > Insecta > Diptera > Drosophilidae > Drosophila > Drosophila rufa. The sequence goes on from JAECXS010000096.1 coordinate 10,573,329, forward strand.
CAAAAAACTAGAAAAGAATTTATGTTCTTTTAATCCCTAACTATAAAGGTTATTTAATGCTTATAAATATTATTTAAAAAAAAAAAAAAATGACTCTGAGACTATTACAAGCAATAAATTTCAGAACATTAAATGCTAAGAATTTCACAAATATTCCGAACAAAAGTCAAGTTTAAAGAATGCAGCCAAGGGCTTTCGTATTCCTTTTAACCCAAACTCACTCATCCGATTCAATTGGAGTGCAATTGCACTTATATTGCGGCACAACTGAACTCTCCTTTCATTGTGATGGAGTCGTAACAATCTACCCATTGTTACCCCTCGAAAACACAATGAATTACAGCAGTGCCTCATGACCCCGGCTCGCTGTAGTTCTTATGAATAATAAAGCAAATAATCTGTCAGCGTCGCAGCCGCCTAACCGAAAACCAGAGGCCACCACCGCCGCCACCCGAAGCCAAACCCAAATCCGTAGCCGGAGTCAGAGCCGGAGAAATGGAAAGAGAGGGAGAATTCGGGGAGAAAAGGGCAAGAGAAAGAGAAGCCACTACTGCCGGGGAATGTCAGTGAGAAATCCACAGCGACAAACGACTCAATTCGTGGGCGAAATTCGAGTACTCTTAGTCGCCGTTTGCTCTGTCTGACAAATCAAAAAGTGGGCTACACAATGAGAAAAGAATATCAGCTAAATTGATCATGGATTTCTGGTAAAACTATTTTAATAAAATATAATATTTGAGACATGCTTGAAGACTTGAATATGATAACAATACGAAAAAGTTACATTGAATCCGCATACTCCTTCCGGAGATTCAAATCATCATTAACAAACCAAAAAAGTATGCAACAATATGATTTAATCTGTTAAAAAGCAGCATGATTTAAGGCTTTTCATTTAATAAACTAAAATCCCTTGATTACTGCCCGGTTGATATGATATATCATATCACGGTAAGCCAATTTGCGTAACTATTTTCTCAGTGCAGGGAAGTTTGCGGGGAAAAGCGGAAAAGTGAGACGGAAAAAAGGGGGAGTCCAGTGCTAATAACACGAAATCCGATTTGAACGTTGGACCTGCGTGTGATAAAAGCAACAACATCACGCAGTCTGCGGTTGCCTTTTTCCGTTTCGTTTCATTTCGTTTCGTTTGGTCCTGGTTTTTGTGGGAGCGAGAACTCCGGCCCGTGCCACGCTGCGTATGCGTAACGTGCGTTTTAATGAAATATTGAATTTTATTGCCTGCGTGCCCAGGACGCGCTGTCAACAACTTTCGGCGCTCGGCCTGGGTCTGGTCCAAACAAAAAGCTGGCCCTGACTCGCCCGCTTCACAACTTGTCACTACCTCGAGGGCTGAGTTACACGGCAAGAAGAGGAAATATTTAAAAGCCTTTATATATTTATTACAATTTTATATAAATGTATAAAATAATTAAGTCATTAGTATTTCTTGTTTTTCATAATTTTATTGTCGCATTGAAAACACAAAATAAAAATTAACTAATGAGTAAATTATGTATTTTCAAACTCATTTAGTTGCCTTTGCATTCATGACACTAATTATTTTTAACCAGATTAATTCCATGTATTTAATTTTTGTTGTCAGTTATATAAAAAAAGTCCGCAGCCTTTATGGATTATTTTTCTGTACACAAATCCAAACAAAAGATAAATTAAAACCCACTGTTTGACCAATGAAAAATTACATATGCAATTATTTATTTATTTACATTTTTTCATCAATAGAAAATTAAGGTTATTGTTTATTATTACTTTAAGGATTGTTGTTATTTGGATATATTTTTTCTCTGTGCCAGAGATCCGTTACGCCGCCCCCTCATCCATAACCTCTTAATTTGATTCGTTTTATTTGTTATGCAAAAACTTGAAGTATATTATTATTACCCATATACGGTAGCACGGGGACGGACGACTGCCCTTCGCCCCGGTAATTTTTTACTTTTCGTTGCGCCTGCCTAATAAAAGCAATTTATGAAGCCCAAAGCGCGGAAATGAATTGTTAACCGAATTTTTTGTTTCGAGCCTGGCGGCGGAGATGGAGGATGATTTTGTCCATGATGTTGTTGATGAGTGGGCGGTGTCTTTTGTTTATGGTCACTCAGACCACTTTTACTCGCTTCCTTCTCCCCTCACCACCGTGGCAGACGTAAACGCCTTTTGCGGCATTGTGAAATTTCCCAGAGCGCCCATAAAAATGAAAACCGCCAGAAGGGGCAGATAACAAGTGGCAAAGGATGGGGAAAATGAATACTCGGGGAAGTGAAAGTCAGTCGGGCGGGCAGGAGGAGGAATGCAAGGTGCATATGGAGCTGCTTCCAATTAAGGGGGCTTACATTCCACAGAAACATGGAAATGCTGGCAAGGCTTTAAGTATATTCTCAAGTGGCGGAAAAAGCCAAGCTGCTTACAGTTTAAGAAGATTTCTTAGCAAAAAAAGGGGAACTGATTGGGAGTTTCTAGAAGTCCTGATAGTTGATTTCAACTTTATTCAGAATATAGAAAACTTGAATATTTAAATATTAATAATATATAATACTAATAAAAACTAATTTAATTTAGAGAAGTTTTCATATTGCTGATTTATAGTTTATCTATGAACAAATCTTTATTAAACACACTTTAAAAGCATAAATAATTGCATCAATTTAAATTGCATATAAAAATCCCAGCAATAATTCCTTTCAAGAAGCCATTGAGTTGAATATTTATCTCTCTACTTCTCTACAAATTCCCGATATTTTAAATTCAGGAAGAGGTCATCAAAATAAATGCGAAATGCTGGCAGTTGAAATATAAAATGGAAAACCCGAGTAAGCCACAGCAGCCGCTGCCTCAGTCTGCCTTCATTAATGTTTCTTTTTTCCCCACTCTTGTTTCTGTTTAATTGTGAGATAAAACTTACCGATAATGAGCAGCTTTATGGTCGACATGTTTGACTGTGTTGTTGCTGATGTATATTTTTTTAATTTCTCTCTGTTTTTCTCTCTTTTTTTCCTGGGGTTTTCCTGTTTTTTTTTCGCTCAACCCTTTTTTGGTGGCTTTTATTTTGGGCGAGTTCTTGTCTGGCGTTTGCGGCAGCTGCTGCCGCCCAATTGGTATTTACAGAAATATTAATCCGCTAAAGAGGGCACAGTTTGACAGTCACTAGCGGGGGTACGGCGCAAATTGCATTTTAATGTCGCAATGGCAATGCAATTTTGATGAATTGGAGCACGCCGACGATTATCCCGAGACGCATTTTTTCGCCTCGAATTGCTGCGGTTTCGAAATCGTTTATTGTTTTTAATGTTTCGCTTTAATTCCGGGTTCTTTCACGTTTAAAAATGCTTAATGCTCGGTCCGAGAATTGATTTTGAAGCGATGTTGGGATGCTCTTTGAAATATTCAAGCACTTGAAGTGCAGCCAAGTGCCGAGAATGCCTGGGCACTGTAATTAAATGTTTCAATTAAATTAAATGCGACACACACACAGGCACAGAGATGGGCTCATGCAAAATGCAGATGAAAGGCGCCTAGAAGTAGGCAATGAATATTTAAGGCCTCAGACATTTCAATTTGAGGGCCCGAAGAACGGGGTCTTTGGAGGCCCTGGACTGGACAAGGGGCTGGCCATGGCCAGACATTAAATTAACATATTTCCCAAATAATAATAACTTTCATGCGAGAGAGAGATGGATCCTGCAAATGGAATTGTGCGAGTCAGTTGGCTTTTCTACACATGTAAACGGCTGCTAATGTCTTATTCATGTTTGCAACTTATGAGCGGCCAGCATGTCAGTCAAACGGCCCGAAAATGGCCCATCGTTGCGTGCTCCCAACTTATTAGGTTCCACCTCCTATCTCACCTGGCCGCCGGATGGGATGGCTCCGGCCGAATGGTTAATGGGCCTCCGCCCCGGCCAAGCCCGGCCAATTGCCGGGCTATTTATTTAAAACCGAGCTGAGGGGACACGTAACATAAAATAAAGGGCCGTGCGCCGAGAGCCGAAAGCCGAGACCAATTGTTAATGGAAATCCTAGTTGTGTTTGCCCGATTCACTCCTAGTTAAATGCTGAGTAATTATAAGTTATTAATGGTGCCTGCTTATTTTTAGTCGGAGCCTTAGCTGCAAAACAATGTTTTGATAGAGAAATAAATCTGAGTTCATGCTAGAACAAGTTCTAGAAATCGTAGCTAATAAAATACTGAAAACTTAAAATATATTTTATATGCCACTTTTTAATTAGTTTGAAGTTTAAATGCTAGTGTTACATTTACCAATTACAAAAAGGAGAATTATATCTGAAATTATTCTGTTTTGTTAAGATATATTTTCCAAGGCTTATGTTTCTTCTCTGAATTAAATGCTGAATACAAATTAGTTATAAACATCCTTGATTTCGTAAAAGTTTGTTTTTTGCTTTAATCAAAGTTATGATTAACTTGCTTTTTGTTTATTTTTTTTATCAAAACCTTGAAGCTCATCAAATCTTTATAGGAATAAGTATTTTAAAAATAGTTTTATATATTCATTAAACCTTGAACTTTACTATTAATCTAATCCCTAACCTAAATGCCAAGCTTCTTTAATTTAGCAAAGAAATCCGAATAATTTCCACAGAGTATATAAACATTTATTATTTTTCCATAAATACTCAACCAGATTAAACTTTATTTATGGAAGGTCACAATAAAAACTATTCTATCTTAACTGACTTTTACAAAACGCTGGCTGGCTTATCACTTGTATTTTCACATTCACGATTTAATAGACATTTTATTGGTCCTTGGAGTACAAGAGTGCACAAATTGCTCAATAAATTTACATATTTCATAATGTCACAAAGTCAGATACCAATAAAAACACATAGCATTTGGCACACACACAAAACTTTAACACTTGCTCCGACTTTATTTGAATCACTCAATCTTGACTTAGTTTCGCCCAAGCTCTGCATTTAATTTGGGAAAGTTTAAGGAACCCTTAACTCGGAGAATGGCCACAACATAACTCACATAATTCGCTTATGCATTTGCCAAGCGAACTTTAAGCTAAACCACTTTCAACGACACAAAAATCCCAACAGCCATAACAATGGCCGAGAAATAAGCACAAGAAATGTGAAATGCGCCTTTTCAAGACCCGAAATCAGCTGTCACAGTGGAATAATAAAAATAATTTATTTGCATTTTATTTGCACAGGCTGGGAGTCTGGCGCTGACTTGGATTTGTATGGGGAGATCCTAGAACCGAGGACCTACGACCAAGGACCAAGGACAACAAGTTGCCGACACACAAAAACGGAAGGGACGACGACAAAATAATATAAAAAATATAAAAAAGTGGAAATTATACGGATTTGACAGATGAGCGAAGGTAAGTGGAGCACAACTTTCGCAGCGGCTTTAAATTGAGCAGAAATTGTTTGTCACTGTTTGTTGGCCCCTTTGGGTCTTCTCGCTTTTCCATTTTCCATTTTCTATTTTCTATGTTCCATTTTTTTTTATGTTCGCGTATTTTGTTGCACTCTGTAGTTTTGGCCCAGTTTCTGGCTTTTGGCGGCATGAATATGCATGCGGCATAACATTGCGGGGCGGACTTCCACTCCGGGTCCGCGGCGGCGGGAAACTGCACCCGGGGCAAGGTCACGGGGATGGTGGAAATGAGGGAAAAAAGGGGCAACAGTTGCACTTGAGTGCCATTTGTCGAAAGAGTTGGCCCCGGCAATTTGCATAATTACAAACGCACATGTAAACGAAGCACGGTTTCCGCCACTGCACCGCTTTTCCGCTTTCCACACTCGCACTCACGTAGGGTTTCTTCGGCTACTTGATGTTTTACTTTTTTCCTGGTCAGGTATCTCGGTTGCGTTCGGCTTTCCCGACTTTCCGATTTTCCGCTTTGCCGCCCGTTGCCGCAGAACGCTTCTTACCAACTAACTGCAATTTCGGTTTTGTTCTAGCTTAAGAACGAAGTTCAGTCCACGAAGTGTGTGTGCGATCCCGAGTACAGTGAGCTTCGGGTGCCGCGGACGAAGCTGCCCGCGAAGTTGCACGACTTTGGGTTCTTCAACATTTCCCGAGGCGTCTGCGCCAGAAGAAAGGCTCTGGCAACATGTTGCCAAAGGAGAGCAAGTTTGGAGCACCAGAGAGAGGGAGTGAGAGAAAGTTTTCATGCTGAACTTTTGCGGTAGGTTAGGGACTCTAGAGAGATGTCCCCAAAACGAACCACAAATTGTCCTAGGCCTGGTTCAGCTCAAGTGGTTGGATTTGTTTGGAAAATATTATAATGAATCGCAGGGGATTTAAAATCAATTCAAATGGTGTCTAAAAGTATGCTACAGAATATATGAACATTGAAATTAACCCCATTGCATACTTTTGGACTGATTTTAATTAGATTTTAAATCCAAAACAATGAGGAAGCCTTGATAATATCGTTTTTCTACCAAAGAGGAAATTTTCTTACGTTCTTATAATTATATAATATTTTGTACTATTTTATTTTAACTTTCATTATTGTATTTAGATCTATAATTGTACAAATAAGTATCCCTTGCTATTCTTAGACCTCAAAATTTTCTTTCTGATTTTTTTAAATTTAATGGATTTGATTACCTAAACGCTAATTTAGGTTTTTTCACAGTCAGCCAAGGACTTTTATCTTTTAAAGCTTAAAACTATACATTTTTGTTTAATTGTCCAGTGATATTTTTGTGAACTTAATTGCATTTTGCATTTGCATTAAATTTTTGTTTTTTGAAACTACTTTTAATTGCCTAGAATATTTTAGTAAAGAGCTATTAATAAAGCTTTATAAAATGTGAGTTCTTTGTATTTTAAATGGAAAATCCTTATCAATTATATTTATTATATCATCTTTTATTATTTTAACACACATATTTTTAAAACTTTTTCTTTATCCAACAAACTTAAAAACTATTCATTAATCCTCATACACTGTTCCATTTATTTATTTTGCGACTTTCCTCTCTGCGTTTTGGTTTATTTATGTTTTGGGGTCAGCCGAAGCTTGTTGTTTATGAGCATAAACACTTACGAAGACGAAAGACCACGAAATCTTGTTTTGGGGCCAGAATCGTGAACGCTCGGTTTTAGCCAAGTTTTTGCCCCAATCCTGGCTAACTCTCCGAGAGAGCGACAGTCTGTTTCGATTCCAATGTGTTCCGCTCTCTCCGCAAGCTTTCTCTCCGCTGGCAACATGTTGGTTTGCTGCACTTGCAAAGTGCATTCTTCGCCTTTTTGGCTACAAAAGGAATCAACAGTTGGCCCCGAATGATGCAGTCAGCGAGTGCTATAGGCTCTTGATTTTATAATATTTTTACTGACAATATATAACTTTTAGGGGGCGCTCACGTTTCGCTTGGGGAACGCAACTATATATTTTTTAGGCCCCTCTGAATATTTCGTGGAGCAATCAACAAAAGTGGCTACCATTCAACTCCGCCCAAAATTTCCGAGTAGTTTATGGCCCAGTCCCTCCGCTTGATGAGCATTCCGCCTCCCATTTTGAATGTGTCGTGGCACATAAAGAATATTTGCAAACTGAATGTGGCAAGTTTGGCCAAAAAAAAAAAACAGGAGAAAGAGAGTGCCACAAAGGTTGTGCCAACACCTCAGCTCAGGAAACGCCCGGGTACACACGCACACACAGAGATACCCAAAAGTTGTTAAAAAGTCCAAATAAATTTGTTTGTCGCCCCCAACCCTCTCTCTCGTGGAGACGCCTCACAAATGTTTGACATAAATTTATGCGTTTTGTGTGTTGCCCACGAAAACTCCTCAACTTTCCTTGTAGATCAGGTTAGGTGGCATACATCCTGGGGGCAGGGAACTGGAAAATTCAAGGGGGAAACTGCAGACAGTCATGGTTGAGGCTGGCAAACTAAAGTGTGTTTCGAAATTGAGTTGTCATAAAAGCATTCAGCAGCAGTCGCAGGCGCAGTCAAAGTCGGGTGTTTGATGGGGAGACAGTGGGGAGTTCTTAAAAATAAAAAATATAAACTAAATTGTATTAGAAATAGAATTAGGAAAAAAATATTTCAGTTACTGCCCTTGCTGGAAATATGAAGGTTAAATTAAAACAAAATGAAAGATTGAGTGCTTAAACTTGAATTTATGGCATATTTGTATAAGGAAACTAATGGCCAATATTTTTAAATAGCAATAAATACAGAATCTTCTTAAAATGAGGCAAATAAATGGATATTAATTTAATTGTATATTAAAGTTATATAAAGGCATAATCATGCTTTGATGAATCCATAATAAATAAAAGTTTATTCTACATTTTATTATTAAGGTAAATCACACAAAATATGAAGCTACTACCTTTAGCTAAGCTTTTATAAATATTTTAATAATTATATGTAATAAACTTAATTTCAAAACTCCCCACTGTAGTTGACAGCTCCTCGTAGACAATCTTTTATTTCCATGCCACTGACATCTTCCCTGGAGAAAGGGATGAACCACCTCTCCGAAAAACTCCTTACGTGGCTACAACTTTGGTCTAACCCCATTCCCTCAATACTTTCACTATCCGGGAAATATAGGAGATGGGTGTGACAGAGTGCAAACTTTTTTCGATTTAAATAAAAAGCCAGCAATACGACAAGACTTTGAACTTTGATAGAGGTCTATAAAAAATATATAAAAATATGTCAACAACGCCGTTTGCCAAGGCAAGCCAAAGGTGGTCGCCAGCAGAAAGTAGCATGTATTTTTGTCTAACATTTTTATGGCCGTGTAGTTTTATAACAAAACAAGCTGCCAGAGAAATTGAGTCATCAATTTAGTTATTTGTATTTTATGAATTCTGTTTTATTAGCTTAGAGGGCTTAAATGCTATTACCATATTTTCTAATTAAATGAGGTGTTGATAAATGGGTGTTAGGCATTTAAGAAATGAAATGCACTTCTTTTCGAAAATTTTACGGAAGTCTTATGAAAAATATTCAATTTGTGGATTTTATTTTTCAATTATGAAATGCATTTAAATCTAAATATAATTCTGTAGCATATGTTATATTGTAAAAGGGTTATGTATACTCTTTAATATTATTCTTGGAGAAATATTTTTAATTATTACAATTACAAACAGACATTACTCTAACCCTTTAATATCCATATCCAGCTTAAAAGATGGTACTGCGATTGTTCTCACGCCTGAGCAAAAGTTAGCCTCCATCTTTTGGTGTATTTTTTGTTGCTTTTCCATTCGTGGGAAAGCAGAAAATGTTGCAGGAAATGCAGCTGCCGAACCGAACCGGCGGCGGTTTAAACATTTTTAATTAATTTACACACACTGACAGCAGCTGCTTGGCATGTGATGCACGTAAGATGCGCGGGCGTTCGGCTGCAGGAAAAGCTGGTAAAGCCAGGGGGGCGTGGCAGGCAGCAGGCAAATTAAGCGACGGGGAAGCCGAGAGGTGCGGATGAAATTAAAATTGTAGCGAAATACTTTTGGTTGCAGCTGCAACGCAGCAACAGCTACAGCAACGCGCTGCAGCAACTACAGTTAATCAAATGTGAAATGACATGAGAACACACAGCCCCGACAGGCAAATCGGAGGGGGAAAATTGGGGGTTAAGGGCGGTGTGGCACATAAATCAGAGCAGCCACGCCCACTTTCACCCCCGCGACCAATTCGCACTTAATTGCTTAAACAAAAACGCCGCCTTCTCCGTTTTCCATCGCACTATTGAGCAATTATGCAGAGGAAGAAATAATAGGGGCTCGGAAAAGTATGCTACACAAGGTTTTATCATAGAAAATTAATGTATTTTGGATGTTATTATTATTATTAAATATTGTCTAAGGAAAGCTTCTTGCAAACTTCAGTTGAAGCTGTCCAAAAACTCACAAACAAATTCTCAGCTTTGGACTTACTTTCTCTCGAAATTAATTTTTCATTAATTTCAAAATTAATTATAAATAATATTAAATAAATATCAATCACTATTTCTTTTCGTGTATAAATTGAACAAAACTTTTTCGGTGGCCGCCCCAGAGAAATGGAGAGAAAGAGCTGGGGAAAAGTGAACAGAAAACCAAACGGAACGTGGCAAATGTGTTAATATATTCACGGAGGCCTCATCATCAGCGTCGTCAACGTTTTGTGTTAGCCGTATAATTTATGCGCGTTTTAATTTCATTTGGTGCCTAACAAGTGCCACGCCCACCTCAGAAGCTCTGGGGAAGGTGAAGAGGGAGGAGACCCAGAAATATGTTATTTTGACACCTTCAAGGTTGCGCCCATCTCAGACAACTTCAACTTCCGACGATTGGCGGCTCTCGGGTCGACACTTCGATGGGTTAAAGGGAACCTTGTTTAGGGAATTAAGGAATGGCAGGAATAATCAACCTGAACTTGGGATAAATCAGCAAGTAGGAGACAAAAGCACTCTTTTTAATAAAATATAATAAATAAATAGATATAATCGTAATACATTTTTCGGAAATATGGAAGACCTGTTGAGGAATTTTAATGAAAGTATTATTTAACTATATTTCAATTGGGAAATTACCTAGAAAATATTTACTTACATTTCCGAGAGCTTAGATTTAATATATTTATTTTATTTAAGAGCAAACGTATATTTATAATTCTGAAGCTCCCTCCAACTTCATTGATATTCTGTATCCTGGATAGAGTATTTCCCTTTCGCTCCTCCTGTCAAATATCACCTAAATTTGTTATCCTTAACACCAAATCCTTTTTGCATATTGTTTTGTTATTCTTGCACCCCCGTTTCCATTATTCTGTCACTCCCTTCCGACACCGCCCCCACCTTGGCTTTGCCTCGAACGCATTTCAAAATTCACAATTCAAAACGTGTTAATTAGCAGGCGGCGAAGGGCGGCCTTCGGGGGGAAGTTCCTTCTCCGCAAATGTGTTAATGACTGGCCCCAGCCACGCCCCTCCCCGAGCTCCTGTGCGACTTTAATTTCCGCGCGCCTCCTTCTTGAGTTTTGGATGTCAATAAAATTAGCATTTCCTTTTGTTTTTGTTCCTGTCTCGCTGTGTGTTTTGTTGTCGCACAAATTAAACTGTTTCGAGGGCGTGGCCACATTACGCAACTAAATATTCATGCGAATGAAATTCCAGAGGCCTCGTTTCCACACTTTTCCTCTATATTGACGACGCCTTGAGCGCGCAAAAGGAGAACTCTTTTTCCCTTGGGAGCAGTCATAACTATCAAATTACCCAAGGATATGTGTTACTGCGGCGAAGGCACCATTAAACCACCAAATTTATCCTTGAGTTCCTCAGCAAGGGTTAAGTTTTAAATATTTTATTGTAATTAAGACTCGAAATTTCTCCCCAAGCGAATGGCGGGAAATTAAGTGGCAGATGTTCTCGGAAAAAATTAAATAAAGCTAAAAGTAGGTTCTTGTATATGGATAATTACTTTCCTTTTTTATTAATTTAAAATATTTACCATTTAATTAAATAGTTTTTCTTACCAAAAACTGCCTCAAATTAATACTTTCCCTTGAAATTCATTATTATCCTTATTCTTAATCAAGCCTATTTAAGCTCCCACAGCAAGTTCTTCATATTTAACCTGCTAACCCCCTTGACAGCCAAAAGGAGCCCTCTGCCTTCTCTACATTTTCCACAGTTGCTTGGTGGAAATGCAAAACGCAAAAAAGAAGGGAAAATTCCCTAACGAACATGCCTTTTGTTCCCTTCAGCTGATTTACAGCCGCAAGTTTTGCTCAGTTGCGTCCTCTTCAGTCCTTAACCCCGTTGTTGGGCAGTTAACATTTGCTGGATGCGCTCCTTAACACTTTGTTGCCGTTAATTATGCAACAGCCTTCGTCTGTTTGCAGTTTCCTCGTTTTCCTCGCTTTTTCCCCGTTCTCCACCGCCTGCCTGCCATCTGCAGGCTTTGCAGGAAACTAAATGGAAACTGTCAAATGAACCGCAATTGTAATTGTGTTCGCAGAGTTTACTCCTCACGGGTTGTTTTGCCTAAAAACTCCGGCTACGAAATGATGTGTGCCTGGCGAAAACTTTCACCTGTTAATGGCACTGCACTCGCACACGAGATGGAGACGACAAGTGCAACAAACTGCCAGCCACCGAAATCTGCAGCCAAATCCCCGGCCAAAATCCTTAGCCAAATCCCAAGCCAAGCCAAGCCAACTGCTCTTTGTCGTGTGCGCTGCTGCGTTTTTTGTTTTTGGTCCAAACTTTCTCGGAAAAATTGTTGAACAACTAAAACTTTAATTAAAAGTGGAAAATGTATTATTAAAACCAGAAATAAAGAGGAGACCGAATGGATCAGCAAACAGAATGTGAGAGGTCGAAGATGGGAATACTCTCAGGTGGGATTTAGGGGTTTATTTTATAAGAAGTGTTGTATGATCGTGACTTCTAAGATAAAAGAAATTGTTATTAAGTAAGCAAAATAATATTAAATATTATGCAATTTTAAACCGGGTTTCTTTAAGTTTAAACAAAGAAATACAAGAAAAAACTTGATGTGTTTCCCTACTTGTATTACAAATTCTTTAAAAAATGTATAAGCCTTTATTTTAGAATATTTAAATATTTATTTGCAGCAACTAAAATTATCATATATTTACTTTAAAGGAATAATATATCAGAAACAATTGATGCGTTCATTTACAGCTTTTAAGTTAATCTTCCTTAATCTAATACCATAATTCTTCCGATTTTATAAAGAGCTTGTTGCTTAAAATAAAATCCTATCAAATTTTTTAATCAACTTTTCCCAGCAACCATCCCCCCAAAAAAATTCCCAAGTAACACCAGTGAGGGCATCAATAGTGGGCTTCCACATTTGGCAAGGAGACACATCTGCATCTGCATGTGGAGATCCATTGCAGCAGTGCAGCGCCGCTCCGTCGTTGGACATACGGGAGGCAATTGCAATGTGCATTTATTCAACTGTAAATCAATAAATTTTAATTAAAATTGCAGCCATACGCAGTGACCCAACGACCCAATCAGCCGGGCCAATTGTCCTCGCTTTTGTGCATGGGTCTCCGTCTCCCCCGCCGAAATAAATGAAACATCAAAATGCCGGATCGTGGGGCACAGGCACAGGCACAGACAGCAGCTTTTAACTAAAAATCGTCCGAGGCTGGAAGCTCATAATGCGCATTTCCGTTGGCGCTAAGCGTCGCTCAGCATATAATTTGACATTTGACAAGGTCGCCCTCAGATTTCCGCCCAACATTTTGCCCCAAACTCCTCCACTGCCCTCCAATCCCTTGATAATTTCGTTATGCATTTCGATTTTGGCAATTGCCATTTGTGATTTTCGATTTGTAGATGGCAAATTCCGTGTGTGTTTGGCATTTCGGTTGTTTCGCGGAACAATATTACGCATACGACATGTTGGCCATGACAACAGCCCTCGATTTCGACACACAGATGGCGTTGAAACACCCATCAGTGACATGCCCGTTTCCTTTTCAACATTTTCGAGATCAATCTGCGCTAAGTGATTATCGCCAATTGATAGAGCATTAGGAATTAGTACTAGTATTGGGATTTAACATTTTGTTGTAAATTTCTTTAAAAAAACATCGAGTTTTTGCCAGCTTACGGTCATCTTGATTGGTTTCCAAAAGAACATTTTTAAAGAAGGCATTTTGAAGTAGTTTTCTCTGATTTATTTGTTATCGAAGCGCTCGCCAGAGAGACCTTTCTCCAATAACTCTATATGCCTAAATTTATCGTAGTTTGATGTGTATGAAAGCTTAATAAAATACTAAAAAAAAAGCAGAACCCGTAAATGAATTTAAAATTGTTATAAAACTGTTGTTATTATAATCTAATAAATTTTACCTATCCTGACTTAAAAGTTTTCTTTTATTTGATCATTTATGCATAATTCATCCGTATATTATTGAGCTAATGAAGTGAGCGTGCAGTGTTCGCTCTTAGCTATTTCATTTCTGATTTCGAGATTATTCCAAAATTTATGCAGGAATGCGCCAGCGCCATCCAGCGGGGCTCTGTGCATGTGGCTCCGGATCTGAATCGAGTCTCGTCCTCCGATTTCCCACTTTAACATAAATCTTGCCACGAATAGCGCCATAACATATACACAATCGCACACACCCTTGTAAGGGCAACAAATCATCTAAATGCGAGGAGGTTGCTTGAGGTGTTTCGATTGTGATTTGAGTGGCGATTGAGAATGTAGCCGGGAGCTGAAATGGGTCTTTGATTGAGGGAACTTCTCAGCTGCGAATGGTAAGTGGGAACTCTCAAGTTATGAGGTGTAACCCCAAAAACTACTTGTAGTTTTGTCACATTATTGAGTGTTCCTTAAAGGCTTTAATTTAATATATATAAATGCAGCGAGGAATTATGATGAGTATGTGCTTTAAAGTTATAAAGGCTTAGTTTATTTAGATGAGTTTTGATTTTCATTGTAGATATTCTGTGTTTATTCTGCTATTTAAGGTTTATAAGGTTTAGTCTGTAAGGATTAGTTATGATCCTCATGATATAATTTCTAGTTTTTCATGACTTATTGTTAACCAAAACAATATTATTTTACTGAAATGTATGTTGCAGTAATATTTAATTAATTATTATAATTTTTTAAGCCTGTAAATATTTATTTTAAAAGAATAACCTTACCATAAACTAAAAACCAGAAGTAATTATTAATAACCAATACTTTATTGACTCTCCTGTAAGCTAACGCCCATCAAAAAATCATATTTAATAGAAAAAACTTTCGGAATAAAGGAATCCACAAAACCGAACTTACTTCAGGCTCCCATCTCGCTTACAAGAACCGTTGGAAAATGCATAGCTGCTCATAACCGGGCTAACTTTTCCCCCGCAACGCACACACACATGTGCATTTGTGTGACGAATTGTAATACAAATGAGCCCAAGCACAGGAGAAGCCAAGTAACCTCACCTCGGAGCCCATTTCCCCATTTTCCAGAGGGGGGCGCCGCCCATGGTTTTCCCTGTTTCCCGGCACGTCGTTTAGTGCAACAACTTAATTTGCATATCAGCGCCGCCAAATTGCACGCGGCATGCAATGATTGGCGAGAGGGGGCGCGAAACGTCAGGGGGGAAAATGGGAAAATTGTTTTGCAGGCTGCGGAAAACTCATGCGCATGCAAAGGCGAACACACTTCATCAATTTGCCAATAAACTTGTGAGTACTTGGCGCAATAGTTGCCAACATTTCAATCAGGCCAAACACTCGGCTAGGGTTTTGATTTTTCCCACTACCATTTTCCCGCTTTTCCGCCTTTCCGTCTTTCCGCCTTGCCCGCCCGGAACACTTGTGCGAACTTTTTGAGTCAGCGCAAAAATTTTATGCACATGGCATAAAATCGAAATCAAAGTTGTTGCTGATTTGGCGCAAAATTAACAGGCAAAGCAGGCGCTGAGCTGTCAGCTCTCTGTCTCCCCTCACGCCCCCTCGATTTGGCCCAGCAGGACCTTCGTCCTTTTCTTTTTGAGGGCAATTAAAGCGAGGAACCACTGGTCTCCCGAGGAGGCCTCGCCGCTGCGGCTCGCTGCGCGTCTTGTCTCAAATTAAATTTGCATTTCAAATTCCGTTTTTGTTGACATCCGGCAGTTTCCTTGGGCGGCGGGCTGGAACTTCGCAAATCAAAGCATTTAGTTTAGACAAATCCAAGGGCCAGGGAACACCAAGCAACAAGAAAAACAACTGCCAACACATAAACCAACAAACGGACAGGAAAAATATCTGAGGAGAAAAAAGAAAAGCCGAGGAACTCGAATGAGCAGGTGCCTGACTGCATATAAATCAAAATAATTTCGTTTGGGGTGCTGTAATTTCACAAGAGGAGAAATGGGTGCACTGGAAAAATAACAAGGTTTCCTCAAGAAAAATTGATAAAAAATATTGGAGGCTAGAAAGTAATGCTGCTCTGAAAGCCTCTGAAAGATATTCATAATTTATGTTTTCTGAAAGTATTGTTAATGAAAAAACTCCTACTTACAAGTAAATTTATTTCGAATTTTGCAGTTACTTTTTTTAAGAAAAAAACGATCAATATGAAGGTTTATTAGACTAAGAAAATCTTACAATATAAGGGAATAATTAATTTAATAATTCCCAATACAAGTCCTAATCCGTAAAATACCAAACCCACCAACATGATTTTATTTTCCTCATTTATTGCCATTATATTTCTTTCTTTTCCTTCAAGTGCATGGCAATGGTTCGGGGAAAAACCCGGGCGAACAGGGGGGAAAATCATGAAAAGGACAAATGAAGTGAAATTTAAATGATTGCATACTCGGAGGCGTTTGTTGAACCACTTATTTTCACCTAATTGCACACTCGAGTGGACAGACGATGCTTTTTCCACTTGGCTGGGCTACCAGGGAGTCGGTCACTCCACTCACTCTCCTGCCTAATCCTGACTCTCTCCCACTCCCCAGTCGCCAGTCGCCAGTGTTACGCAACAAAGTCACAAAATATTTGCCAAACATTTCGTGTCCAACATTTTATCCTTCCTTCCCGTCCTCCCCTCGATTAGAGATGCCCCCCTGCTCCCGGAAATGTTGAACCAATATTTGGGTGCGTGTGCCGACAGCATTTGTGTAATTTGTGAGCATTTGTTGTGTTTGTGACAATAAGCGAAAACCAATTATAAAGCGGCGCAAGAAAGTGAAAGCCGGAAATTGCCCAGAGTGTCAAAGGGCCAAGAAGCGAAAAGGAACGTGTCAGGGACATGAGCAAACACTCTCGTGTATGTGGGGTTAAACAAGGACATTGTGAGGGGGGAGGAGGACTGCGAACCGCAGGCAGCTCATTAAAGGCCCAAGTTTTTACTCTCCTTTCTTCGTCTTTCACTTTTGTTTCTTTGGTTAATTTTTGTGCGACGAACGAACAGAAACAAATTTCATGCAAATGGAAATGGAAAATGCAAATTAACAAGTTCCTTAATGGGACTTGTGGGTGCCTGCAACTCCTCCAGTGCCTGTAAAACTGCCAAAGAGTCTTGAAAATCTTTGCTGTTTTCAATTAAAAGTTGGCAGGAACGGCAGCGAATCTATGAAATCCGAGTGGCTCCTTAAGAGTACTGATTTTGGAATTTTTAAACCATGAATACATATATTTTAAGGTATTTAAATCTATATTTGGGTATACTCTAGAGTTTTTTTTACGCTTCTGAACGATTTTACTGACATACCAGCTTTGTGACATAGTAGTTCCAAATTGTCCGTAAGATACCATATTATTTTAGCTTCTCGACTCCACTTTTACAGCTCTATTAATCAAAAACCCACAATCGATTCTTGACGATACAATTTTTCTGAAAATGTTCCGAAAAGTGTTCATGGCGCCGCCAAAAACACTTCCCAAATATGGATACTTCCATGACATGTCGAGGAAAGCAATGATTTCTTTACGGGTAACCCATTTCTGCCTCAACCAATTTCCTCGCCCCACCCCTGATTTTCCACTTCCGAATTTTCCAACGCCCGAATTTCCCCACCACACAAACTCTTGTTACGCGTTCTCAGCCGCACTGCATGTCATGACACGAGCAGGAAATGCGTTTTCTGACGCCGCCGCTGAAGATGGCGGCAGTGGTGGGACCGGAAGGGGGTACCGGTGGTTGCACGAAGAAAAAAAATTAAACTTATCTTAAGAAATTATTTACATACGATGTTTATTATTATTATTACAAATATATTATTATTTCTATTCTAGAATGTTTCCAATTTAAAGTGCTTCTAGTTTTCCAATTACCTTATTATTATTATTTATTTATATTTTTAAGATTACTCACACAGATACCTTAATAATTTTTGTACATTAAGAAAAACACGAATCAATGCCTAAAAATAATCCATCATGTCACGTTTTTCACGAATTTAGCACAAACATTTCGTTAAATTTCTTTTACAAAAATCAAAATATTCTATTTTTTCAAAAGATTTTCTCTAAGTGGGTGCAGGAATTTCGAATAGCTGCTGTTCTTGGTTTCTCGGTTAGGTTTACGGTTACGGTTTTTTGACTATGCCGTGTGCCCGGTTCCGTTTCTTGTGCAGCAAGCGCAGCGCCATAAATATTTAAATTGTGCGACGCCATCGCCACCGCTGGAACCACCCAGCACCACGTCCCACGCCCACTTCAAGCCGCTATTTAAACCCCTTTTTCGAACCACCCTTTGCGGCCCTGTCTTGCTTGTTGCTTGCCAGCTTATTTTTTGACAGTTATCGATTCGCTGGCTGCTTCAGCTGCAGATCCTGATTCTGTTTCTGATTCTCATGCTGATTTTGATGCCGTCTTTGACTTGAGTCTGAGACGTTTTATCTTGCAAGAAGTCGTGTGCAATTCGTGGCCTAAATTATGCATAAAAGTCAGGTGGTTAGAGGTGAAAATAAATTATGGAAAAGATATTTTAGGACAATGTATATCTGCCAATTTTGATAGTTTCCTTTATAAGGAGAATTATATCACATACTTACTCCCTCTCGTGCGGCAGCTCGAAACTTTTCCCCAAACTCTTTCAACAATTTCTGAATATTTAAGTTTTTTGCCCATCGCCTCCAACTCTTTACCTCCTTTGATCGAAGTGTCAGTCGAGTGGTGGCAATGCTTTGCAACTCAATTAACTAGGGCCAAAAAGGCCCGCAGTCCTCTTAAGACGCTGCATAAATTGATGGATGAAATCAAAAATACTGCATTTGTTTGCTCAAGTGATTCAGATTGAGATGGACTCAGGGGACCCTTTGATTGTCCTGCAGAAATTATCATGTTTTCTCTTGCCATGTATTTAATATTTGCCAACGTCGCTCCTTCGGGGCGAATCGTGTTGGCAAACTTTGCATAATAGACGTGCAAATGTTTCCAAAATATTTACAAAACCATTGAAAACATGTAAAGAATTATTGAGGCATTTTTTAAGGGGCGCAGGCGTTGTATTTTTATAAGAGCCCATTGGCAATGGGATAAATATTTGAGGAAATTAACTGGCCGGGCAACACTTGTTCTTGTTGATTAAACCTCAAGAGTTTTGGGAAGTTTAACCAAAGGCAAATATTTAGAGTTCGTTTTATTAGATGTTTTTGTTGGAAAAATCAATGCAAAGTAAAAAGTGTGTGTGATTTTAAATTAAATACATTTAGTAGTGATAGAAAAAAGATTAGGTAAGGTTATTTTAGCCGCAAAATTTGCAAAACGAATTTTAATTGCAAGTGAAAAATAGTATTAACGCTGATAAATGTTAGAGAAGTATATGCGCAAACTTGAAATATGATAAAGCAATTAAAACAATTTCACAATGTTATCTAAGCAAATGAAAAATTCCCCTAGAACCTATTACTCATTGCAGGCTTACTTGAATACTCAACTCAGTTTGTACAAACTCTCATAATGCCTTAGCTTAAAAAATTGTGGCGAAGCTTTTCCACAGAAAAAAGCTTTGCTAACAAAAATCCAAAATCAAAATTGGCTGTTACCTATCGATTATTTTGTTTTCACTTATCGATATTTTCTACGGTTAATCCCCCTCAACAAGCACTGAGCTTTTGATTTTTATGACTGCTGATACCTAGGTGTTTTATTACTTAGTCAGTCCCATGAGCTGCACACTCACCAAGTTCAGTTACCAGCGATAAGTCGACCTATTTGGACGTCCAGGAAGTCTTCAGTTGACCAATTAAGTTTAACAAAAAATAAGCCACAATGCCACCGCCACACGATCATTGTGGTGGGCCCCCACATCGCCGTGGACCTGTGATCAAGGTCCAGATCGCTCCACCATGGCCACGGCGCCACCATCGTCCGCCAACCCAGGTTGTGGTGGTTCAGCAGCCTCCGCCGCCCCCACCCCCAGTAATGGTGGTGCAACAGGCGCCGCCACCGCCATACTATCAGCAGCCCCCACCACCGCCGCCCGGAGGCAGCCATTACCACAATCCGCAATATTGAAGAGGAAGTACCCAAAGAATTTTTAATATTGAGGCGGAACTACCTCAGCAATCCGATATATGGAGGAGGAACTACTATCAAAATGAATTTATTTTAGACTTAGCCTAAGAACAGATATCAAATTGAAATATTAAATGAAAATTTAACAATAAATACAGTGAAAAAAAAAATTAAGACAAATTTATTTTTATAGAAACTAAGGCCAAAATAACTAACAAGCCTTAACTTATATTTTTTCTTATTTCATTAAAATTAAAAAAATATTACTTTTTACTTTTTTACTGTTAGTATTCAGAATTTAAAGAGCAAATGACGAAATGTAACCCACATTTTCGTAAGAGATTTTATTCTTTTTTAATTTAATGAGCTCCTTTTTTATTGCCCCCATTTATTATCGAAACACCTGTTGTATTAGGAGCTCCAAAATATTTTTGTATTTACTTCCCTGCTTCTCTATCAAAAAGTCTCTCTTTTCTCGGTGAAAGCCTACATTTTCCGCATTTTGCAATAACATTTTGCGCCTATCTGGGAGATAAGAGCCCTCACACTCGCCGATAAGCTCGGGATCAGATAGTTGGGTAAACAAAAGGGGTAAGGGAGGCATAGCAAAGCCCGATCAATACTATTCACCTGTGAATGCACAACTGTCCGTCGGCCATCGTTATCAGACCTTGTCGGATGACTAAGGCCACTCCTTATCGCTGGAATAATTCCCATAAACCCTGATTGATGGAGCCCCTGACTTCCAGTGCGGCTCGAGTGGAGCATGTTTTGGTTTAGGCCTTCCAGTGTTCTACGCGTTGCTGACTGCCGAGGTTGGTTGGGTTGACTGTCAGTCAGTGAATCCACTATGCGGTACTATGAAGATCCATGTGGCTATCCTGCTCGCCATCACCATGGTCGTCCAAATATCGAGATTGATGTGGTTCCCGGTTGGGGTGGCGCATACTATCCGCCGCCGCCTCCGCCTCGGCCCTCAGAGATTGTCTACGTAACGCCAGCGGCCACTTACCTGCCAGGCGGTGCCCAGGTGGTGATGCCGCAACCCTATGGAGGCGTCCAGGTGGCCACCAACGGCTACTATCCGCAGCAGCAGCAGGCCTACGACTACCAGTATCAGTATCAGCAGGGCTACAACAACCCTCCATATCCCCAGTGGTGAACAGAAGAATGATTCACCTGTCGAACTATCATCAGACTAACTTAAGAACTCAACTATAACCACACAATGTTCCCAGTTCAATGATTAATCAATTATACCATCGATAAAGTGTAGAGTATTCCAATAAAAGTGATGTATTCCGATAAATCAGACGTATTTATGTTTCGCTTATTATTAGTGATGATAAGGTGATGAGAAGGACAATCTAGTCATCATAAGAACTAAACTGAAGCCACATAAAGATTAAAGTCCAACATCAAATTATTACAGTATTATCGATTAATAAAATTCCGATATATGTATTATATTGCCTAAGATCTGTGGGAGCTGCTCATATATTTATGTTTTGCCTTACACCAATAATGAACAGAAGGACGAATACCTATCATGGAAACTCAACTAAAATTCAACAACAAATTATTACAACAGAATTATCGATAACGTACTCCGATAAATCTGTGTGAGCTCATTTAGTTATATTTTTATAAAATGAAGGAAGACCCTTATTTAGAATAAGAAGTTAAATATAATTACAACAATGTTCCAAGTTCAATAACAAATAAATTGTATTATCGATAAACAGAAAGCCACACAAAATATCGTTGTGCTTTAATCTTAAGTTAATGGAATGAAAAAGAAAATGCGGCAATAGATAGTGAGTTGTTTTGATAAGACAGACAATGGATGTTTATATATACAAAAATACCGTAACAAGTTATAAATAACAACCAGGAAAGATAAAAAGAAAAAAAACAATGGAATTCAAGATCCGATAAATCTTTAATACATTTTATTTCCGAAATGAATGTAAATGTATACTGTTTTTAGAACATTTAAGTAAAAAATGGCATTATAATTTCAGCAATAATATAAATATTAAAATGGAATATACATAACGAATATATCTTCTGATAGCAAAGTCCGAAAATTTAAATTAAAAGATATTTTTCTTATTATAATGCTTTACTTGTCATAATAAAGTAATAAAGGCCTTCAAAAAACTAAATAGCTCATGTTTCGCTTAAAAGAAAATTTCCTAGGAGAATTTTATCTGGGATTTTTAAGCTAAAGCCAGAATGATTCGGCTCTAGTTCGCTTTAATTTTTGTAAATTAAATTTAAAATGTAATATATAAATATACCCTTACAGTGAATATTACTACTATATCATTTAACTAATTACTAACTCTTTTTATATTTAATACGAAAATACCCCATTAATCTTTGTCAAATACTAAGCACTAATATACTCTGTACTTAAAAGTATAATTACATTATTGCACTAAATTCAATGAAATCAGAGAATTAGTTCATGCAATTTTCGGATGAATCACCAATTCGAACTTTTAGATATATTCCCCATATTTTCAATTTTGTCCTTCCCCCAAACGAAAAATGTTATGATGCACAAAAGCCTTGAACTAACGAAATTCGCCCGATAAAATCAGAGCTCATTTGCCTTCGTTTACACCCGTACCCTCCCCTGGCTGGAAGGAGTTTATCAATATTATTTTTTTATCAAAGAAGACATTAATTCCACCTGACAAGATAAAGAATTAAGCTTCTGGGCAAAAATATACATAACAAAATTTAGAAAATTCCCCCCAATTAGCGATAAAGTTAGCCTTAAATAGTTTGGCAGGTGGAGGAGTGACTTCAGTTCGACCCAAGAGTCAAAGGCAGCAGCTACACCGCCGAGGATACTTTTTGGATAACCTAAACACAAAGATGCCGTACTACGAGGAGGAACGACGCCATCATCATCACCACCATCATGGTGGCAGGCCCATTGTCGAGGTGGACATTGTTCCGCCAAGGATCCCGAGGCCAGTTATCGAGATCGGAGTGGGCGGTGGCTACCGTCCGCCGCCACCAAGAGTGGAGGTGATCACCCCGGCCGCTGTCTACCAGCCACCACCGCCGCCCATCGTCGAGGTGGATGTGGTCCGTCCCGGAAGGCCGTTCATCGAGTTCAACATCGGCGGTCGCCGTCCGCCCCGCGAGGAGGTCATCATCGTCCAGCAACAGCCACCACCAAGGTGGTAACTTAATTCCGGCTCTGACTGGCGAATTGGAAGAGTGAACTAATTACAAAAATACAAAAAAGGAGAGAGCAATGTTCAACAGTGTTCACTGCATTCACCGGAAATTTGATAGTTTACATATAGACTTTAATTCAAATATTATAAAGAAAAATATAGAGAACCTCAAACCTAAAGGAAAATTGTTTTTTTAAATCTCAAATTTAAGAGTTTCTCTAAATAAAGCTGTTACTTATTTAAATAAAATGTTAACAGAATTGAAAATTTTCAAATAAACTGTATTTAATATAAAACTAAGAGTTTAACCTTGCTGCCTTTCCAAAACTCTGTTTTAAACAATAAATCCAAACCGTTTTCACTCCTTCCAATTTTATATATTGTTTACTTCTTAAATAAGTAGAAAACCAAAAAAAAATTAGATATAAATATATTGAAGATTTCTTTATAAGTTGGAGAAGTCATAAAATCCATGGAAAGGATATTACTTTGCCTTTTATAGTAAGAGGATCGTAAATAATTCTCTCCCATATTTATATATATTCTGATATTTCCTTAGCTTAAATAAATATCAAAAAAACTTAATTAACAAAATGTCAAAAATGTTTTTCAACTTTAAAATTATTTTTGAATGTTAAATACATATGTTTTTTTTTCAGCATTAAACTATATTTTCTATAAAATTACGTATAGGCCACGTTGTTTTCACCCGCTCATACATATTATTAAGCAAAAAGCATTTTTCCTTATCGAGTAAATTCTGTACTGGGAAATCCATTCCGTTGTTTGCTTAAATAAGTTAAGTGCATTTTATTTTAATTGAAATTCACATGATTGGTTTTCAATGTCGGTTCTTGGACTCGCACGCTGAATAAATTCACATATATGGCATTAATTCGGAATGTTAATGGCGCAAATATTAAAATTTCACTACTGGTGAATGTCATAAACAATGGTTAAGGCTTTTGCTTGCCATTTCTCTCTCTCTCTCTCTGTTATCTCCACACATAATTGTTTTGCCATTTTTTGCTCGCCTTTCGTTGCTATCTGAGTTGTCTGCAATGATTGATGTCCTTTGGCAGAGCCTGCTTATCAATTAGAGTAAAATTAGTAAAAAAAAAACATATAAGAATAGTCTTTAATTATGTTCGATTTGTGTGGATTTAAATGGTTGGTTTAAAGCAATTATAGAGTTTGGGAATAATACATTAATTAAGGAATTAAAAATGTAAATATTTAAATTATAAACCTCGAATATATTGAAAGTAATTGATTAATTTTTTTATATTTAGACTACATTATAATTTGTCTACTTTTAGTGAATTTTATATATTTTTCTATATATTTAAACCTATTTCAATATTAATAAATAGTTTGAAAATGCACCACAATGAATAATGAATAGCAGTATTAGTTTTGGGGCATCCCTTGGAAGTCCTCAACTGAGTAAAATGAAGTACTTTAATTAAGCAGCCCTGGTAAAAATGAATCACTGCAAATCAGCAGAGACAACGCACTTGATCGATATACAAAAATAGATAAGAGTATCAGGGGATTTCCTTATCACAATCAAACTTACAGTATATAAGTGGAATAAATAAATGGTGGACAGCAAGTGGAAAACCAGTCAGTCCAGGGTAGCTAAGGAAAACAGATCCCCACAAAATCAAGGAAATATGGCCGATGTGAATATCATCAATGTCCAGTGCGAGTGCTATCATCGTCGTGGATTGCTCTACGTGGCTCGCCCTTGGGTTTGGGGACGTCCTTGCCGCCGATGCCAAAGGATGATGTCCAGGAACATCATGGTGGTGCCTGCCCAGGCTGGAATCTCCGTTGGAGCTACTACTACCACCACTACCATGGTGCCGATTTCAGTCACTTCATACTAGAAACTAGGAAAACTTGGAGTATCCAATCTGGAGGAGAGATTATTCTCATCAAGACTGACTTTTATTTATAATTAAATAAAATCGATTACATTTTTATTATTGATAAAAATGCGTAACTTTGAGTATACAATCTTAAAGTTTTCAAGGAAAACAAATGTCTTTGAAGTTAAGGGGTTAATTGTTATTGGATTGTTGAAAAAAATTGGTTTATTAATAACCCAGAATCGTTATATTGATATCAGATTTAAAAAAACACACAACATATTTTCCAGGCTTTATATACTTTGCATTGAAGTTTTAAAAATTATTTATTGATTTTTCCTTTGGGTACTTCTAGTTTAAATTCCCAGCTAGGGGTGCTGAGTCTCCCTAATTACTTCTAGTGTAAACTGAATATCTGCCAGACGGCGCTCGATCTTGGTCTGTTGCAGCTCCAACCTGTCCAGTCTCTCCTGAGTTGCGTTCAGGGTGAAAGCATCCCGCAGGCTCCACTCTTGCTCATGAAGCTCTAGATGAGTGATCAGCCGCTTCAGTCTCGAGAAGCAGAAGCCAGCACATTGGTTCTCCGGGTCTCTCAATAAACACACAAATTGCGACAAAGCCGGAGACTCTGCCTCGGACTCTGCATACAGATTCAAGGCAAGAAGTGCTATGAATAAATATATTCCGAATTTAAACATATTAACTGAGAGACAACCGCTGAAGAAGAGAGTTTGCCATGAACTGATGTTGAGTTTATTTAGGGACCTACGATGAGGTTTTCATTATCACTGATAAGTAACCAAATGAATTTATTTATATTTATTTATTTGGCAATTCAATATACGCGAAATATTTCAATACAGAACCATGAGTGAATATTCTAGGGGCGGTAACCTTTGTCCCTAGGGGCCAGGCCTTTCATTTAGTTCAATAAAAGAATAAAGTATGTACAAATTAATAAATAATACAAAAACTAAGAGGTTTTAAGCTCCAAAAATATCATAGAATATAATACTTCTTATTGTTAAAGGCTTTAATTTTAATACCAAATAATAAATATATTTTTAAAAAATATTTTTTCAGTTGACATATATTTTTTTTAGAAGTTAAATTTTTATTTTAGAGTAAAACACATCTTTTTTTTTAATATTTAGGAATGACTCATAATTAATTAACTGATCTTCGGGGCAACCCCCAAGTATCGAGGAAAACTCTAGTGAGTCAGCCTTAAAATCAGCATACAGCCATCCCTGGTCAAAGTGAATCACGATAACAGCAGTGGCCCAAACTTGATCAATCAATGCATTGATAAGCGAATCCCCAAGATTTCCTTATCGAACGAAGCACGGTGCACATAAACGGAATAAATAAGTGGGTAACAGCCACTGGAAAAGCCAGTTAAGCGACAAAACTTCAAGAAGGAAGAACACCGAGTTCGAGGAAATATGGCCGATGTTAATATCAATCTGCAGTGCGAGTGCCATCATCGTCGCGGAGTCCTTTACTACGCCAATCCCCTGGCCTGGGGACGTCCTTGCCGCCACTGTCGAAGGATGATGTCCAGGAATGTAGTAGTAGTGCCCACCCAGGTGGCTGTTCCTGCCCCGGTGCCCGTTCAAACCACCACGACCACGACCACTACTTCTGTGCCCGTCAGGGTCACCACCTACTAAACTCGTCCCAGTTCCATGACATTGTTGATTTTAAATGTGGAGAAATTAAATAAAAATTAATTTAAGAAATTGTTAAATAAACATGCAAACATTTCATCGAAAGCCTGTATTTTTTCTATATTATACAAATATTTTGGGGAGCTCTCTTAGCTGAGTATTATTTATATACAAAATATCTAAAAGAGTGATTGATAAATAAATATTTATTAGGTACACAAACTTATACTGAGTGGGATTTTAAATTTTATTACGACTACATATTGCAAGTCAGACATATATTATTAAATGTTAAACAATTAGGTTACAGAGCCTTAATTAATATTGAATTAAAATGTATTAATAGGAATATAAACTTTGTTGACTTGAAAGAATAAAACTGAATATTTTAAACATAATTCAAGATCGTAAATGACTTTGATTAACGGAATATATTTATTAGCTAGTATATTAAATAAAACTATATTTATAATATCTGTATTTATTATGGAATTTATTGTATAATATTAAATATTACATTGTAAATGTAATAAATCTATTGCGCTGTATATTTTACATAATATATTTATTACGTTCCTATGGCTTTTTCTTGTAAAACACGTGAGCTGATATTATTCCTGATAATAGTATCAGTGCAAGTGTACTGACTTATAAGCAAGTGATCCATAGAATGATAGACAAAGTACAGTATCAATCTCAATAGCTGAGGCTATAGATTAATGGTCCTGATCTACCGTAACACATACTATATATGTGTATAGCATTCTAGCACCCCGCAATGACTCACAAACTCGACATGATCCCGAGGCAACCCCCAGTTATGTGGACGCCCATGATTCAGAGGCCTAAGCCAACCAACGAACCAGAATTATAGATTAGAAAGTATTGTCAGCCAGCCCTGGTAAAACTGAATCACCAAGGGAGCCAGCAGCACCCAGCAACGTTGATCGATCAATGTACCGATAAAAAGCGCAGAGGATTTCCTTATCGCACCCACTGTCCGTTGTGAGGCACTCGCTTGCCAAATAAATAAATATATAAAGAATACCGCCCAGAAATCGGACAGTAAGCGAAGGGAGTTCGTTGAGGAAAGAGCGAATATATCGCAAATAAATCCAGTAACAATGAATAACGTTAACATAAATGTCCAGTGCGAGTGCTACCATCGGCGCGGGCTCTTTTACTACGCCTGGCCCTTGGCCTGGGGCCGTCCTTGCCGTCGCTGCCGAAGGATGATGAACAGGGGCATTGTGGTAATGCCACAAGTGTCGATGCCTGTTCAAACAACGACTACAGTGGTGCCTGCCCAGTGTGCGACCAACTGGCAGATGCAGCAGCCGATGATGCAGCAGCAAATGCCAATGCAAACGCATATGCAAATGCAGGAGCCCCAGATGATGTCCGCCTTGCCGCCGAAGTACGATCAGGTGGTGGCCGCCAACTAAGGGATGTTGCAGATCTTTTGTACAATTTATAAAAACATAATAAAAGCTCTTTGAAGAACATTGCAAAATCTATGAAAATCTTGCTGAAAAATCGGTCTTTAATATTAATTAAAATATGTTAGAAGTAATTGAAGGGTATTTTATATATTTGTTTAAAATGAAAAGCCCAAAATTTGATTATTCCAGTTCAAAAGCAAAAGAGCTTGCTAATAATACTTAAAACAAAAACATAAAACTTAAATAATAAACATAATAAGCTACACAATATACAGGCAATCAAGATAACAAAATTATTTGAAATAAGATGTTGATTTATAATTTACAGATACTTATTAATTTTTACTCAAGCTGAGTGCAAAGTGCAAATGGATTCAGCTAACTTCTGTGGTTTTATATACTCAAATAAAATTTATTTAACTATAGAAATAATAAGAAAATTAAAAAGAAAATGCAAAAGTCATCTTCCCATCATTTGTTATGTTATACAAAAAAAAAACCTAATTAAGATCGTTTAAGGAACAGAGCTGCACAAACGGAAGGTTGTCGCCGGCCCAAAATCCCAGGTGAAACCCAGTTATATGAGAATTAATTGGCCCCGAAGCTTCGGCTGCTGCTGCTGCTGCTGCACAACAGCGTTGCCAACTACTTTGTGCAATTAAAACAAATTGTATCTAGCAGATACACGAAGCTGGTTAAGACCTAACTAAGTTGTTCGCTGTGTATCTTATCATCCTTGAATTTTGTACACCCTCCGAAAAGCACAACGATTGTATTTCAAATATATTGTTAAAACATATTTACAAAT
Organism: Drosophila rufa; assembly: GCA_018153105.1. NCBI lineage: Eukaryota > Metazoa > Arthropoda > Insecta > Diptera > Drosophilidae > Drosophila > Drosophila rufa. The sequence continues at coordinate 10,602,277 of JAECXS010000096.1, forward strand.
TCAAAATTAATAAACAATTCCTGTACGAAAATTGTATTTAACACTAATAAAAATTGTCCTGAGAAGCACATATGTATTTTCAGCCATTCTAAAAGGAGAAATTAACTTATTTTCCAAAGAATTTTCTTATTTATAAGCAATGGAAGCCCCTGTAGTTTTAAAAGGGTATTTAAAACAACAACCTAAAAATGTAGACCCCGCTGTGTTCGTTGTTTCCAACTTACCAAAGGTCTCTAACCAGGTTTAGCAGCATCATAAAACTTTTCTGCACCTAATAATTCATATTAAACTTCCCCCGGTTACTCGCTCGGACCTCTGTCTTTTCCTCTCTTCTGCAGCCGCCCTCTGTCTATTTCTATTTTCCCCGCTCGGGTCACTCATTCATTCCTCGTCTCATCCATTCATTCATTCAGTTTAAGAACAAAGGCTGCAACAAACGTAGACCAAGGAAGCCAGTAGAATATGGCTTGAAGTTGGCTTTCTATGTGGTCTAGCGAGGGTTGAATAACTAATAATAAAAATTAAACAAATACATATATATATATAAATTTAAAAAATGTATAGGCTACTTTTTAGTACTAATAAATAAATTATAATAATGATATCCTGTTCTATGTTATTTTTCTACTCGAAAATTAATTATGAAAAATTTACTGATGAAAATTCACAAGTAAAAAATCCACTATTGAAAAATATCTAGTCACAAATGCTTTGAAGATTTTCAGAAAATATGTTATATAATTTTAAAAATATTTGATTGGTTTTTGTGGCTGTTTGCTTTATTTGCTCATCTAATAATATTTAAAAATAAACACCCGACTTCCTTAAAGAGCTTAACTTCTCTATTAAAGAGCCTGCAAACTCTCTCAACTTACCGACCCAACTATTAACCCACGCCACCTTAACACCTTTTTACGCCCCCAAAACTTAATGTTTTCCTTTAAACATTAGCTTCATCAGAGACGCCGGCGACCTGTTTTCGCTGTTGTTTTATAAACAATGAACATATTATGTGCCGGGGCGAACAACAATAGCCGTGGGTGGAAAAGCGCTTAGAAAACGTGTTGGAAAATGGGGGATGGGAAGTGGGGGCTCTGAAGGCAGTCAAAAAACAAGGTGTTTCCGACAATTTTTGCCTGCCGTAGGCCAACGTCAACGTCATTGTCGACCGTTTAGCGTCTTGGAAAATTCCAAAACGATTAAGGGGGCGTTGGGTGTTAAGTAGCCGGGAGTCCTTAACCCCTTTGCTTTCTTTCGGGTCCGCCCACTGCTGCCTTATGATGATTGAGGAACCTGCAGTTAGCCTCAAATGATTTCCTCCCCCACACAGCCTTAACCCATTATTTTGAGACCTTCCCCCGTATACATTGCTTAGATTCCTGCCCGGCAGCCTGGCCCTATTTTGATTTGGCCCTTTGTTTTGTTTTGGCTTTTGTCTGCCCGCTTAGAGAGAGAGAGATATTTTAGCCAGGAACATTTTTAATTGTGTTTCCGGTAATTTACACTCTATTAAAAAATTTACTCCTCCATAAAGTGAGCTATTTCTCTCTCTCTTGTCCTGGATCCTTAACCCTTAACTAGCTGCCAGCCTGGCCTGCATTGTGAAATCATCTTTTCATTATTTGGCTCATCAACAATATCGTTATTATCATCATCATCACTGTGAAGGAGCAGGCCTGCAAGTCCCAAGCCTCGTTGGCTTTTGTCTGCATCGGCTGCTGCTGTTGGCCAAATCAAATTACATTAATAACTAGACTTTGGGCTCAAATCAAGCTCACAAAAGGGGAGTGATTTTCCCGCCCATTTTCCATCAGCGGAGAGATCCTCCTTTTGGCTCCACTCTAAACTCATCGAATCTGTGGGGCAAAATTGTTGGCAAATTTTAAACAAAAAGCAAAGTTCAAAAGCAGCAGGTGGAGAAAAAGAAATCCGAAGGGAAAGCCGCAAATTTTGGGAACACTTTGCCGGCCACACCCACCAGTTGCCGCCCCTTTTCCACACAAACACACACACAATCTAGCAGACACACACCCTTTTTGTTGTGATTGTTCATTGAGGCATTGAGGAATCTGAAAAGGAGAAGCTTGAATGAACACTAAAAGAAAAAAAAATTAGGATCTGGGGACTAAATGGTACATCTAAGTAATTGCTTAAATTATATTTAATAAATATATTAAAACAGTTTCAATTAATGAAAAATAATAAGCCAAGAAACATAAGAACTAAAAATAAAGCTAAGACTTCAAATATTCATTGTTTCTTTGAAATTAAGTCATTCATCAAAATTTTCCTTTAATAGTAATATTTTATTTAAATAATTTTAAAATATTACTTTTAAATATTACTTTTAAAATAATTCACACAATTTGGTAAGTTTTATAGGTATTTATAAAACAATTTCCTTGAAGCTTCTGAAATGTAAACAAATTTCAAGGAATAAACAAAAACATTCCATTCAAAAATAAACGTGTTCAAAATGTTCCCTCTATATTTTCTTCATAATAATTTTCGAACAGTAATAGATCAACACTAAATCTGGGAAATTAAATGGAAAGAAAGAGAAGGGTTAGAAGCAGGAATTCCCATTCATAGTTCAGTTTGTCCAGTGCATTACTCCTCCCTTTTGTGGCTCCTCCACATGCATGAGATGTCTATTCTAATCCGGAAATTAAATTCCATTTAGAAATTGTCCTACACAAAATGTTCGGTCAGACATGCTCCTCTGCTGATTCCCTAAGTGTGTGTGTGTGTTTGTGTATAGTTTGCCGACATGACATATATACATATATGTTTCGGGGGATAAATGTTGTGGAGCATATATCTATATGCTTAATTTATGGTGAGCTACTCGAGAAGCTGGAGAAGCAGCAGCCGCTTGAGCTTCGCTTTGACCAGAACTTAACCCATCAAAATATTTGGAAATTCCCCCAGGAGCAACATTTACCCCAATATCGAATATAAATTACCAATTGCCTGAATTGGTTTTTGGAGCTAAGTTGGATCAGTTTCGATTGCAGAGGAAGAGGTTTTTAATCTATTTAGAGGTTATTTCTTTCAATTTAAATTTAAATTCTTATAATTAAATAATATTTTCTACCTTTAAATATATTTTATAATGAAATGTTAATTTTAGTTTCCTTTTCTGTAAATATTTCTGGAAATTATTGTTATTTTCCTGGAATTTTTTGGAAAACACATTTCATTTAAAAAAATACACATTATGCCATAAGAAAAATATTTTAAGCTCACAAAAGTGCTGAAATATCTAAGGTATTTTATTAAAATTTTCATTGGTTCCGATAGCTGCAAAAATGTTCCAATAAAATCCATTTTGAAACCCTAAAAATTTTATTTTTCCCTTAAAATTCAATTAAACGTTAACTTTTTCGCCCTACCAAACGGGTTAAATTGACTCTGACAGTAGCTAAGTCACTTGCCAATATTTTATACAATTAAAACTCTGCTTGAATGGAGCCACAAAAATCACACATTCGCTGGATAAATGGGGAGCTTTTGTTTCGACAGGAAACGGAAAGCCGGAGGCCAAGCGCTCCGCAAGGTAAATTCCGAAAACCAAATCAGCTTTGTCAGGCACTTTTATATTTAGCCAACAATTTGGGAGATGTGTGAGTGGGATTCAGCAAGGATTTAAATATCCCATTTGCCGGGGGTGGAGTGACACATAAAATGTGTCAACTAATCAAATGCCGGAATACCTGAGGCAGGCTGCGCTGGCAGGAAGGCAAACAATCAAAATATCAAACTGCCGGCCATTTGTAGTAAAGTAATAGAGGGGTTGCATCCTAATGCGGCAAAGCCATTTGCTTTATTTGTTTTGTTCGCTGCCTTGGCGTGTGAGCAATAAAATTCTTTATCATTTTTTATTTGTTACTCCGTTGCTCTGTCTTTTTTTTTTCTTTTTGTTTAAGCGCGCTCGCGAAAATGGCCAAATGGCGACGCCAAATGTTTATGGCTTGTTATTTGGGCATAAAAGCATTGCTGCCGCGCCCTCACACACACGCTCCGAGAAAATTATCATTCAAAATAAAAGTCAGCCACGGAACAATGAAATTGTCAAAAAATGTAAAACGAGACACGCATCAAAGTGCCGCGCGAGAGTCGTGAGGAGGTGTGGAAAATTGTTTTGCCAAACAAATAAATTTATGTTGGCAATTTGGAAATGAGGAGCAGAGTGGGGACCAAGAGTTTTCTTCAAGATAAATAGAGCGCCACTTGAGATGCTCATTCAGAGCTAATAAAAATTACGCAGCAATTGCAAAACGGAAAAAAAAACAGCAAAAGTTCGAAAGTGTCGACACTTCCAAGTGTCTCGTTCGCTTGCGTTTATTTGCTTTAACCCTTGGGCGCCGGGACACGTAGCATCTAGGATCGTTGAGGTCTCAATAGCCTGCCCCCAAAGGGGAAAAGCGGCTGACTGGGGGCGGGGAGTCAAAGGCAAGCGTGACGCAAATGGCAAATGAAAAGCAAATGAAAACCAAAGCGAAAACTGCTCGAATATAATAAGAAATGTAATCAGACTAAAGGGAGTCTGGATAGGGAGAGGAGAGACACTGAAAAGAAAATTATAAAAATGTTTCAGAGGATGGAAATATAACAATTAAATTAATTTTAGCAGGAAGAACTCTGTTAATAGTAAGGACATTTTTTTAAGTTCAGAATAATATTTGAAAAAATGGAATGTTCCATAAAATATCGTTATTTGAAGATCATTTTTGAATTTTATATAGTATTTATTTATATTATTATTCAAGGAAGAGCGATTTTCTCATCATTTTAATAAAAAAAACCCCAGCTATAAATTTATTTCCTTAAACTTTCCCTCTCTGTATAATAGTTAGGGAGCAAAGTAAGTCCTACGGATTTCGTGAGGTTAGCGCCATTGACCGGAAATGTAAAATGCACTTAGCACACATTTCCAGCACCCTCTGCCCTGCCGCACCCCACTTCCCCTTTCTTTTCTCACCAACAAAAATATCGCTATCAATAAATTCGCACGTAGCCCAGGATGGGTTGGCTTTTCCAACGCGTTGGTGGAGCAGGGGGACTGTGGGGGATTTTCCTGGGCATTCGGTGCACTGGATAATTGCGAAAAGTCAGCGCCAGAGTCAGCTGTAATTCCTTTTCTTTGAGCCCCCGGACTCACCCCCCGCCCCTGTTCGGATTTCGTTCCTGGCACTCGCAATTTGAGCTTTTTGAAACAAACACGCGCCGAAGCAACTAAAAATGTTGAAAACGAATCCCCACATACTTGATGTGGCGGGTAGAGGTGGCGAGGGGCACGGGGAAAGCTGCTACTGCTGCTGCTGTGGTGACTGCTTTTAACGAAAATTGCTTCATTAGAACTGCGGCAAGAACGGCTTGACTTGGAGCACTCGACCGCCGACTGATTGAGTTGCACTTTTTGCACTGCCATTGTGAGCCGAAAAAGGCAACAAAGTTGCGAAATATAACACAGAAATTGGAGATGAAACTATAGATATCCTATGAAAATGTAACCAAGGTAAATTTTACATAAAAATCGAACAAAAAAACTGACTTAAGCGCCCTGGAATTATTTTATGTCTTAATTATTTTAAAAATAAATATTTTCTGAAAGAGAATAAAACCTTTTACTGTTTGCCAATAAATATGCAAGAATTACTCATATTAAAGTCAACATAATGTAGAATACATAATAAAAAATAAATTAAAACTATGCAAAGAATCATTACCAGAAAAATATTAATTAATAAATAAATTGTTTAAATAGTAAAAAAAATGAAATCAGGAAATAAAAATTGTTATTACTCAGAGAACTTCAAGTAACGCCCAAAGTACCTCTCTTGGCTATATTATATATATATTTTTTTAATTTTTTTAAACTATTTTTACATATCATAAGAACTAAAACTCCATTTCGACAAATTCCAGGGCACTTTTCTGTACAATTTTGATAGTTTTTTCCTTCTCCAACCTTCGCTTAATGAAATTAAAGGTAGCACACTTTTAGGCTAATTGCTTTAAATGCGTGTGGCTGTGGCTGGAACAAGGAAAACGATTTCAATACACCAAAAAGAGAGGAATCTTTTTTGTTGTCCGTGCTGATTGTGTGTCCGTGCTTTTATTGCTGTTGTAGCTCGTTTGCATTCATAAATCAAAAGAGCATGTGTCTATCATGGCCCCTCCTCTCTCCCGCTCTCGGCCCGACCGGGGCAAACAATAGAAGACCATAGAGATTATATAGAAATGGCCACACAATAAATAGGCGAAAAATGTGAAAGTAAAGCAACAAGAGAGGCGCCCCAACAAATGGAGCATAAATTACACATGGCCCATAGAAAAATGATACGCCGTGAACATAACGCAGATGCCTGGAATTTTTCGTCGGTTTGGTGGAATATCAGCAGGGAGATGAGGAGAGGTTTGTACACCCGGAAAAATACTATAAATCTAAAGGAAAATAGGACAAATATTTATAGGTATGTAATACAATTTTTTTGACTAAGAAAAGAAGAAGATATCAATTTTTTCTTAGAGTATGTCCGTTCTATGATCAAAAAAAGGTAGGTAAAAGGTATTTTATAAAGTATATTTAATAAAAATATTGTCAATACATAGTTACTAATTGCTCAGAATTACTTAATAAATTTAATTCAATTCCAATATTTCATTCAACATTTTTGATTTATTAATAACTCAAAATATATCAAAATTAGTTCACTATTTTCTATGAGTATTTTTCAATATAAATCTATAATTATCTATCAAATATAATAAAATAAAATTATTTTTTTATCAGAATATTTTGGATCTGTATTTATTGCAAAAGTAATATATTTATAATTTATTCATTCGATAAAACCTTAACTAAATACCATTTTAGTATCAACGAAATTACCTCTTATTTAATTATTATTAATCCCAAATTTCCAATTAAATTTTTGACTATATTTCCCAACTAAAAAAATCCCTCTCCCTGTAACTTTTATTTTTGACTGTACTCATCATTTATAAAATCCCTAGCTCGGGGGCCGTGTTCTGCTGCTTTTTGGCATTTATGGTCATCAGCGTTTTTGGTCGGGAAAAATGAAGTTAGCTCCGCTGTCTCATATCCGTTTCCAGTCTCCTGCAAACTAATCGCGTTACAATGAAAATTGATGATGCTTTGCAAAAAAAAACAAAAAACGAAGCGAAACCTAAACCTAAAATCGAAAAAAGCAAGTATTACGAGAAATACGAGGCCCGGGAGTTGGCCAATAACTATGCAACATATTTGAGGACCGCAAAAGTGGCCGGGCGATGTCATTGACTCTGTTGCCGTTGCATCCACTTAAATTCAATTGACTCGATCCCCCGCCAGCAACAACAAATGTTTTGGCAAATATTGTCAGCCAAGTCGAGTGCGGCGAGTGGGCGGTATATATATATAGGTGGTCGCGAGGGCGGGGTCAGTCGGAGTTAACAAAGTTTTCGCAACGAACCAAACCAGAAAACCAAACAACAACGATGGCAACAGCAGCTGCAGTCGAGTCACAGAGCCACATCTCTTTTTTTACACCGAAATAAAAGCTTTTGTCCCGGCTGGAAATTAATTCAGAGATCATTGATGTTTTTTGATGTTTTCTAAGTCCAAATTATTAAGACATAAAATATTTATTTTCTAAACTCGATCGTTGGTTAATCTTTAAATAATATTTAATTGAAGTGGAAGAAATAATTCAAGAAGTTTTTAGTTAATTTAATGTTTGATATATTAATTTATTTCTAGATAAAATATTCATTAAATGTAATAATGCACTTCCTCATCAATTTTTCAGTTTAAATATAATTAGAGGAATATTTTTAATCAATTTCTGTGAATATTTTCAACTAAAAATTCAAGCGATATCAAAAGTTAATATTGAATTTGTTGTACTTTATAGCATTGTGTTTAAAACGTTGTAAGTAAATATCTTTTACTAGTAAAAAATATAAAATAACGTCTTAACAATAAATTAAGTATAGTTTTAAATTAAAGTATAGTTTTTAAATTAAGTATAGTTTTAGTCTTAGGAGATAATCAGAAAATTAATTCAACTTTAACTTAGTTCTTAATTTTCTTTGTGTGCATTTCCGTTTCGTGTCCATCGCGTTGGCTACTTAACAGTGCAGTCGACCGGGCCCAAAGTGTAGGCCATAAAAATGCAACGAAATTCGCGAATTTTCTGTGGCCAACCCCATCTGCTAGTGTGTGTGGGTGTGCGTGTGTAACCAACAATTGCGACCCAAATGTTGAACGCATTTAATTGAATTGAAAAACTAAGCACCCAAAATTAACAAAACGAAATGTTATAGAAGCGGAATACCCTAGGAAATGTGATCTCTTATCCAGTTTTTTTTTTTTTAATTTAAAGACTTCAAATAAGTGTAAAATAAAAACAAAAGTAGCTAATTTTTAAAAGCATATATACCCAAATATAATTATTATTGTGACAAATTATGAGAGATTTAAGTGAATTTATTCCAGAATTTATTTGATGAAAATTTAGCCTATCATAGCTTCGACCAAAGTCCAGACTCCATTCCAATTATAGGTCCTTCACGTTCAAACACTAGTCGTCTCTGTGTTGGTTTAATTTTGTGTGTGTGTGTGTATTTTGGTCAGTTAATATGATGACGCTTAAACATGGCTTAAAAGCATTATGGCCGCCAAAGTCAATTAGAGAGCAGCGACGACGACGACTGCTGCCGCGCATTTCCCTGCCAAGGCAATGATCCATGCATCCAACCGTTCTCAATCCCCCCATTTCTACGCCCCTGGGCAAGCAATTTAAGGGAAGGGGGGTTAAAACAAGGGGAAGCAGAGCGATTGCCTGTAAGTGAATCCAATCCATATTTGTTGGAAATTGTGTTTGGCTTTGGCATTCCGCCTTCCACCTTAAATGCTAAACCCCCAAAACACACGCACTTGATGAGCCTGATTTTGGTTTGCACTTGAAGAAATTCTAAGTAACTATTATTTAAGAAAAAAATACACAATAATTAAAATAGGTAAAAGGGGTTGGTAAATATACAAGCAAATATTTTTAAAGGCAGCTTCGAATATTCATATTTTCTTTCTATGTTTAATTTAAAAATAGTTTTAAAAAGCTTTAAGATATTTATAGTCCTACAAGAGACTGCCATACCTTTTCTGGTATATATTTGTTAATAATAAAACCATTCCATAAGATCCAGAAAAAGCAAAGCTATTTTCCTCTAAGTGCCTAGCTAAGCGAAGGGTTTTTGTTTGTCAATTTGGCTGAATTTAGGAACGTGCCTGCCAAGCAATTGAGACGATGTCTCCACGGCTGATCCCTTCGGCTTTCAATCCTTTACCTTACCAGCACCACCAGCCCCATCCCCGAAACCAAAATCTTTCCAAGAAGAGGAGCCGCCCCGGCCTAAGTTTATTTCTAAACGAGAATTTTTCGATGTCTCACAGAGCTCGCCTTGAAGAGCTCTCCCTCTTGGGTGCTTGGTCTTGGAAAATATTTGGAGCGCATTCGAGAAAGGGGCTGCGCCAACTACGGATGCGGATATACTGGCATTTATCGTAAACTTCAACTGCCAAAGCGGCATGTCAAGGATTTCCCGGAGCCCCCGGGGCATTTAAACCAACATGACACCTCACCGATTTTCCCGATTTCCAGGCAAAGCCCCTTGGGCCTGTGGCGTTCGGGTTTAAATAATACCCATAGACCATATCAATATTGGCCTAATGGCCACGACAACGACAACGTTAGCTAGACATAAAAACCAATGACAACTCACTCTCCCTCTCTCTCTCTCTCTCTCTTGTCTTGGCCAAAAAGGATATCCCAAAAAACACAGGCAGACGAGGGACAACAATGCGAAATGGGAAATGCGAAATGCTAATCCAATTGAGTGGCTGACTGCAATAATCATAAACAGATATTAGTTATTTATGTCAGCCAGACGGGGTCCTTCTTGGGCATTAATCCCCTTCTTTTCCCGGCTGGAAACATAACGAAAATCCCGTAATTGCCCCAATGGTCCATGACCAAAGTTCTGGCCAAGATTTTCGGAGGCCTTACCTAATTGCAGTTGCCGCTTGGCCGGTTATTCCCGTAATGACACGAGACGAGTTCAAAGCCGTATATAGTTTTTCATTAGCAGCCCGGGCAGAGCGACCCTGTAAGCCCTTTGATGACCGCCTTTTAAGTCTAATTAACTGCTAATAGGCCATGAATCATTATTACTCAAATTCGAAGGCGGAACGAAGGGGTGACGAGCGATAAAGGGCGGAGGAATCCGTCGAGAGTGTCGCCTGCTGACCACCGAGACATGTCGGAATAAAATACATAAGTGTGCCCGAGGGGGTTAAGGGAAATCCGACTGGGAAATACACTTAATACGAACCTTTCTCGCTCCCTCAGGCACGCTTTGCGGCCAATGTACAAGCAAAGCAGCAAGAACAGCTTATAAGTAACGATAAGCTCTTCTCTACTTTCCATAAAGGATTTAAAAGAAGATTTAAAAGAAAAGGAACCGATAAATTTTTGACCTTTCCACTGCAATGTGCAAACAAAGCAGCAATCGAGAGAGTTTTTTTAGCTCTACTCTGTAAGAAACTTTTAATTTTGTATCTTCAATTACAAGTGCCCTGTAAATATTCTCTTTGATATATGAATTCTTTACCTTTACTTTAACTTAAATATTTCTCTCAAACTCACAATGACTGGGCAAATCCTTTCACCAATTCAATATGCCGACTGTAAGCCGTTTAACCCGTATATAGCGTATCATAATTCATAAATAAAGTGTGACTAATGCCGATGAAGGAGGACCCCGAGCAGAACTTCAACTCCGCCGAGTGTAACTGCAATCCATTAAGCAATAAAATTCATTCATTTATTATTTATTATGATTACACCCCCTCAACAAGGGCCATAATCGGCCAGCGTCCGTCCATTGTTCTTCCTTATTATTTTTTCACCCATTTCCTTGTTTTTGTGGGAGGACTTTAAGTGGTAATTACAGGCAGCCACGCCCACACATGGAATGGAAATGGAAATGGCAGTGAAAGTGGAAGTGGAAATCATAAACATAAAGCTAAGAGGCGGCTGGCAAATGAGCCAGATCCGAAAGGAGTACCAAGAGAGGGAGGGCGGACGGGGCCCGATGGGGCTAAGCAGATCATAAGCGTAAAGTGCTCTCAGTGCCTGGCGAAAGCGGAAGGACCAAGGCAATACGGAAGGAAAGAGGGGCCATCCTGCGTAACAAATGCAATAAATGCGAAAAAAGGACTCGCCAACAAATGGCGACAAGGAAATCAAAGAAAAGTCAACCAGATGAACTTGAAGCTGGAAAAATTATGAAAATTCATAAAGCACAACTATAAAATACTCAGTACCTTACCAAAAGAATTTTTATAGATTTAAAATCAATGATGTCTAAAAAAATTCACTGTAGATTTTTGTAGCATATTTTTGGGCAAAGATTAAATTGATTTTATATCCACAGCATTTTCTTTTCAAATATTTAAAATAATAAGTTATAAAAACGAACTTAAATAAATTAAAAAACCGTTGAAAAGTATGCAACAAAATTCTGTACATAGCCAAAAAATAATTTAAAATAAATTAAAACCCCAAAATATTTCTTTGTATACTTTTGGATGCCTTCTAAAATTTATTTCAATCCTGTCTAAATTATTTGTGGCAATATTTCAGCAAAAATATTTTCTAATAGTATAATAATTTTTTTAATTCAAAACCAGCCCATCATACCCTTTCTGTCGAAGCCCAAGGAGACACCAAGAAAGTTTCCTTTGCACTGGGCCTCACAAAGAACTTTCCAAGGCATAATAATAATTCGTAAATTGATTGTGTTTAGTGAAGTTTGAATAAATTCGCCGAATGAATGGCAGGACGAGGACCGGAGAACAAGCTGAAGTGGAAGGCAGCAGACGGAATCGGCAGGATAATCCACTAAAATTTACAACAAACGGAAACAGCAACAGGAAAAAGTCAAGCGGCGAAGGAATCTAACAAATAAAAATAAATTTCTTACTCGAAGAGTGCAAGGGGAAGAAAAGAAAGACAAAAAAAGAAATCAAAGAAGCGAACATATGCGCGTTGATGAGTTAGTGAGGGGGCGTAGGGGCGTGGCTGATCTGGAGAATGAAATAAAAATGGAAAGCAAAGCAAAACTTATGACTGTCAGCAGATAAAGCGAGAAAGCTGCCATGAAAGGACCAGCGGAAGGACCAAGACCCCCACAATTTCCCTCTGCATTCTCCTAGGCAGCAGCCGCAGGACGAGGACTATCAAAGTGAAATGCTAAAGCAGCCAAAAATCCACGAAATAATGGCAGACACAACATGGGAACAACTGCGACAACACAACGCATGAGATGGCGACGGATCACGATGGGGATATAGTGAGTCCAACAAGAAAAAATACAGAAAAGAACACTGTGAAAAATGCAAACAAAAACCTAAGAACTCTAAAATAAAGCTACTGACAAGTATTTATATTTAAAAAATAGCTAGTTTCCTCGGTTGAAACTTAAATAAAATCCATATTAGACTTTTTCTTAAAACTTGTAAATAAAATATATTAAATAATTTATTTTCCAAATGAATAAAAAGTATTACTAATAATACAAATACAATTTTTATTAAGGAATTATAATATCTATTTAAATAATTTTCCTGTGAAATAAAAGCTTAAGGGTTCAATTTTAATTGGCAATCGTTTTAATAACAAGTAAGAAAGCTACAGTCGACTGTGCTCGACTGTGAGATACCCGGTACCTAATCGTTTGCGCTTCACACTAAAAGGCAATTTAAAAATGTACATACACTACATTGTACATACATACATTGGCGCCATTATATCGCACGGCCAAGGCTCGAATGCGCCACCTGTCGGCTACAGCTTGCAACAGCAGTGCCTTAGGGCGGTGTGTTAAAATTCTAACCTTATTGCTAATATCTCCCATGTTTATCATCCGATTTTACTGAAATTTTCAGGAAACGTCCATTTTATTTTATTTATTTATTGTATCTATTAACTTTAACCCGAAAATAACGAGTATAGCTTAATAACGTTTTTTATGATTTTTGAGGGCGCAAAAGGGCGTGGCCAAATTTTAAAACAACATTGATCTGCGTGCAACAGATTCCAATGTTGTCACCAAATTTGGTAACTCTAGCTCTTATAGTCTCTGAGATCTGTTGTTTCACACGGACAGACAGACGGACAGACGGACATGGCTAAATCGACTCGGCTGGTGACGCTGATCAAGAATATATATACTTTATAGGGTCGGAGATTTCTCCTTCTGCCTGTTACATACATTCTCGGTTGGCACTAACTTATAATACCCTTGTACCCTATGGGTACCGGGTATAAAAATGCCTATATAAAAAAAGTTATAAGAATTATTTTCTGTGTACAAAAAAAGTGCCACAAAAGAGGGAGGAAGTCTTTGGTTGAGCTGGACATGGACAGGGGGGTCCATGCAAGTGATAGTGAAAATCCTAGCTGGAAGCCACGGTGTCGCTGTGTCCGTTGTCTTGCCCACCATTGCCATTTGGTGTCATTTGGCATCATCATCAATATGGCTAAAAGGAGAATGCGTTAAATGCCAAGCTGCAGGACGACCTCCTCCGTTCCATTCGCCTCCCCTGCCTCCTGTCTCCCGTCTCCATAGGTGACAGCTGGGCAATGAGTGCGCATATTGCGCTGCCCCTCGGTAAGCTCTCGCAATTGCTTTCGGTTTCTGGACTCCAGTAGCCAGCGAAATCAACGAAAAAAAAATTAAGGCAAAAAGGAGCCATTAAATGTACTTCGGTAGGGAGTCTCACTTCCTCGGAAAAGCCTATGAAAAGCCTCCATTTTCAACCATTTCGCCTTCTGCTTGTCATCTTGTTTTGTGGATTTTGTATGCAACTGATTTTTGGTGAGGCAGATGATCACACAGTTTCCAGGCCCAAAGGTTGAGGATTTCAATAGAGCAAAGGTTTGGTATTAAAAATAAACCAAGAATGGAACCCTTTTAGCTTTCATTATTTTCTTGCACAAACCACTTTAATGTCATTAAGCATGAGATTTTTGTTTTATTATTCTTGAAATTATCCTAAGATTTTGCCTGGCCTCTTAATTATTAACTAATTTTATTTTTAATTTATTGTCCATGATATTGAGAAATTTAAAGTCGCAGTTAAGTATTTTATATTAAATATTTAAAATCAGTTTGTTAAACCATTTTATTTTATGAATCAGAAGGGAAACATATTATTACTTTTGCTGGAAATCTATAAACTAAACAGAATTAAACTAACAACTTTAAACAGGCTAATGGTATAATTATATATGAATTTCTCTAATTTATTATTAAATGGAATCTCACTACTAAATTTACATTTATTCTACACTATGGTTCTTCACTTGGCTGCTTGCATTGGAAAATCGTTGCATACTTTTACTAGCAACAGCTAATCTTTAAATTAAGTGTAGCACAAGCCAAAGGCTTTTCTAACAAATAAAAATGCAAAGACAAGATTAAAGTGTTGTGTAGTAGTGCGTTTATTAATTTCATAATCAAATAGTAAGCCAATATTTTAACCAAGATTATATCCATTAACCTGGGAATTTTTCGTAAAGTTTTGCCGACAGCTCTCCTGCAGCCCCAAAGTATTTTTATTTACTTCTTGATATTAAATATTAAACATTAAAAAAGGAAGTGGTAAAGTATAAGTTGTAATTTTCCGAAACACATCTATGGCTAGAGTAATTAATTGATACGCTTCTAAAATTAAGAAACACTCAAGAATATGCATTGTTATTAATATTTATAAAACACATTTTATTAGAACTTCATTTATAAAATTCTCATCCCAACTAGGAATCCCTCCAAGGACAAAGTTTAGCTATTTCCTTGCAGTACAATAACTTAATTCAATTTACCTTTTTTTGCGTCAGTAAATATGGAGACAGCTTCGGATTCTTTATGATTATCCATAGCTCACTGGCCAGCCACTCGTCGTCGTCGTCCCCTTATTTTCGAGTATCGACAGTTTGCACAAATGGGGCCATAAATATGCATTGTGTCACATTAGAGATAGGGGGTGTGTGTGCGAAGTGTCTCCGAGTGTGTGTGCCCGGGGGTGAGCTGGCTATATGTCACTGGAGGTTAATAGATTTTCCTTAGCCTGTCAGCGGGGTCAGGGAAGGCGGTTAGGGGAAAGTCACAGAGGAACTGCCCAAGGGGTAAATGGCTAAGACGCTTCCGGCTAGAAACACAGCAAGGCCAGGAACATTAACTTTTTCACTTGCAAAAGCTGCAGGAATATGAGCGGAAATGGTATTCCCTGAGCTTTATTACATTATGCAAGTTTCTGTGAGTTTAAAATTTATTTTTTCTTGAATTTGCTGATTTAAAAATAATATAAAATATATACAGTGTACAAATGTTAATCAATACTATTTTTAGCTAATACACACAACAAAAACTATCTATGAACCAATGAAAACCATAAAAAAAACTAAGCTAATAAGCCGTTAATCTCAACCACAATCTATATACAAATAACCAGATTAAAGCCCATATAATTCATTCCAAATTGATCAATGGCCAAACCGATTCCAAACCGAGGAATTTAATTGCTCTTTCCCCCAAAAATAAAAATCCACAGACTCAACTCCTTCAACAAAGACATCCGAGATTCGGGCATTGCGTGAGTAGAGTTTTCCCTTGGATTTTCCTTGGTTTCCCCCCGCCTGCATCTACGCCCTTCACGAGTTTTCCCCAAGAGGCCGTGGAGTTTTTATTACAAAAAAATATATATATAAAAGGGGCAAGGGCTAGGGAAGAAGGGAGTGCGTGGGCAGGAACTGGCGGCAGCAGCTAATGGATTCTATTTAACTTCCACCGACTGCTAATGGATTTTTCTTGACCCCAAATGAAAATGCGCATCGAAATGCGATTGAAAAATGCTTATAAAAAATAGAAGAAGGAAGTAACCAGGGAAAGCTTTGCCAGAGAGCTTCTAGCCAGGCCAAGAGTATAATGGAGCAACAACAGCAAAAAATAATAGGGACAAACGAGGCTAAATGAATTGAAAATGGAAGTGAATGGAAATGCAGTGGGGAAAGCTGGCTAAAAATTCCGTTAAAAGTGAGTGGCAACTGCCACCACCTGGCCTTGCCTTTAAGCCAACTTAATCTCTAACCAAACTTAATTTGAGCCCCATCTCTTGAAATCTGCTGCTAATTATTACAAATATTTCTTAATTTTGATGAGCTCAGCGAGGGCAAGGAGCTGATGAAAGAAACAACACCTGAACCACCGGAAAAAAAGGTAAAAAGGTAAGAAAATAATGTTCAGAATAAAGTTATGCTTCAACAATTTTTCTTTACGACTCTGCCGCGCCAAACTCTGCGGTGTAGGTGGGAAAACAATGCAACACTTTTCCGAAAATTCTCTCACCGAAAGCCGCGCAGAAGAAGCGAAGAGTCGGCTGAAATAAATCAACTTCCGCTTGGCTGGCCTCTGGGTCCAAGGAACCCAAAAAATTGGTGTAGATAAAAGGTCTCGAGAGCGGGAATACCCCTGAAAGATGATCTACTTTAGTTGCTTGTAAAAATGATTTAAAAACTTAAGAATTTATATATATATATTTATATTTTAAAGGCTCTATATTTGTTGAGGAATATTTTTAATTAGTTAAAAAGTTAAGTAGTTAGGAAAATATTTATTATTTGTATTTTAAATAAATATTTCTTTATAAAAACAAACTTAAGCATCTTAATCATTTTAATCATATAAGAAAATCAAATTGGAAGATGCTTTCATGACTCTTAGAAGCAATAGCTTAGCTCTCTTGTCGGCATTTATCTTTTAGTTACAAGCTAACATTATATAAATAAATTTATGCCCTTCTAAGAACTATATTGATAAAACTCTTAAATAATTTCCAAACCCTCCGCATACCTAAACAACCCTCAAAAAAGAATTACCAAAAAAAGATAACAACAAAAGTGAGAAGCCAAAAAGACCTCTTTGGCGACGACCCTCTGACATAACTGCGAGCCAGTCACTCATCGGTGGCCAGGAACCTGCCCACCTGTGGGCATCAGCCACCTGAAAGAGACAAAGCCTGGCACACCTGAAAGGGATAGCTTCAGTAGAGGAGAAAGAGACGCGCAGAGTCAGGGTGCATCCATCGGCGTTCCGCTTCAGATGCACTTGAGAGTGGAATGCTTTGCATAAGACAGGCGGCAGGCAAAGACAACAGCAAAACCTGACCTAGCCAACGGCCACTTCCGGTTTTTCCGAAGCGCGTTAGGAGTCAGTTCCCCTCCCCGTCTCTTTCACTGCGGCTATCGCCCTCTCTTTCGCCATTGTTGAGCACTTCACACACATACGATAATCATTTCGCATTACGGTAAGATAATGATTTCATTATGTATTTTTCATGTTATTAATTATATTTCTGCCCTCACCGCCGCCGCGGCGTTGGAAAATAGTGGGAAAATAATTATTGGTCTACAAATTTTCCTCCCGAAGACAATATCATGCTGATAATTGTATGTGTGGCCCCTTGTGAAAAGGAAGTTGAAGACGCTGCTTCGAAAAGAAAATTCATAGCATCTTCGGGTCTCTGGAGGAGCTGCAGTCTAATGACAGTTGCGTGTTTCTGCGCGAAGAGTCTGCGCCTCGGATCTTGGTCCAAACTGGAAACGTTTACTAGTTTGTAGCTATATAGGATACAAAGATGGGTTTTTAATGGCATTAGAAAATTTACGGCGCGGAGATCAGTGACCCTGAACTTGGATTGGAAAATAATTGAGAAGCAAATGAGGGTTGGAAAAGTATTATAGGAGGTAGGGGGAATGACTATGTTGGGTTTAAATAGTTTATTGACTCTATGCGTGTTGTTAATAAAGAAGAAATTAAATTGCTAAGGAAAGTAAAAAACGATCATAAAATATGGGCATTTATATGGAAAAGAAAAACAAACTAATAAAGTATAAGAATTCTACAATAAAGGTTTTTTTCCAGAAAAGAGAAATTCTAAATTTATGATTGCTTACAATGTTTTTAGGGATTAAATTAAATAAAATACCCTAAACATTTAGTAAATACTTCAAAATTAAATTATAATAAATTATATATTCTCTTATTTAATGAATCCCTTGCCCTAGTTTTTTGATAGTTTATAGCATTTTAATTATTCCCTTAATCCCATCTCCAGCTTTTCCTACTGCCTTAATCACATTCATCTTTAAGGTGATCAATCAGTGCTAGAACTTTCCACCTTTAGGCATTTTAATCTATATAAAACTGAACATTAATCCCTGAACTGAATTGAGGTTAGCGCCTTTAGCTCAGCTCACACACCTTTTTTCTGTTCTTTGTTTGATCTTTTAGATAATTTCGTCGGTAGTAAGGCGCCAGTTTAAGGTGGTTTTCAAGGCGTGGCTTTTTGCCACCAAATTGAATTTAAAGTTTCAGGCAACAACATACGATAATTAATCAAAAGGAAAAAGGGAAAATGAACCAAGAAAAATTGAAAAAGAATGGTGCTAAGGTGAAATCAAGTGTATTTTAAATGTAAATAGAAGTGTTTAAATATTGGAAAGACTTAAACATATAATTTTAAATGTAGAACACAAAGTTAAATAAATATATTTTGTATGCTAATTAAAACCAAATTTTGATTATTTTAAACAGAACATCAGGTATTTGAGAAAGAGAATTTAAAAAGAAGGCGAGAGAAGATACTAAATTTAAAAACCATCTAAAACTTGGAAACAATAATTCAATAAAAGCTTTACACATAAAAAAAGATTATATTTAACTTAGAAACATGATAGTTAATACCAAATCAGTAAGATTTCTCGTCTGGTTAATAAGATTTTTGACTTAAACTTAAATTTGTCAAAAGCAAATATTTATTTAAAGATGAAAAGCTTCAAACCTTAATTAAATTAAATGTACGAACCATTTTGTATAGACTCATTACTTTATAACTATATTTTTATATGAACAAAACGATGTATAGGCCTAAAAAATATATTTCCTTTATTAATTTATATTTATATTTATATGTATTCATATTAAAGGCACTCTATCGGAATAAATTACTTATTTTTCTCACTGTTAACAATCTTCAATCCAATTCGATATTGAAGTCGTGGTCAGAACCTTAGTTCGTTCGTTTTCTTTGGCCAGAAATCAAATCCTTCGATGTGTTGGCTGCTCGCCTTCAATTTACACTTGGACCGCAAATGAAGTCACTCCCACAAGCACACACACTCTCCACATTGCAGAACATAATAAGTCACGCACAATTGCACAACCATTTGAGCACCCCTCCTTAACCCCCCAACGCCCGGCAATTGTTGTCTGTCCCCGAGGTGAAGAGAAGCCAACAAGAGCAATTATTAACCATAAACAATTGAGAAGTTCCCACAGTTCGAGAGGGTTACGTTTCCTCCCCCATTTTCCTCTCGCTTTTCCCCCGAGGAAAGAACAGCTGTACAAGCGAGCGCAGGTGGAGGTCGGGGAGGAGGAGGAGGGTTAAGGTCCCAAGGAAACTTGTTGAGCTGGACGACGTTTTCGTACCGCCTCGCTGACTTCTTGCCAGGAGGGTTAAGCAGGGGTCGTTGGAAGACCTTCATATACATATAACTTGGCCCAGGGGGAAGTCCCGCCGGGGAATCGTCGTCGTCGTCGTCCTCATCATCATCATCAACACAATCACCAGTGCGCTGAGACAAAATATCTGTTAACACAACAAAGCAGGGCCAGCCAGGGGTTAAAGAGGGTGGCCCCAGCAGGGGGTGGCATTTCACACCGCAAATAAATCATAAAAAATATCAATTTCCCTGAGAGTTTGGAGTTTCCCAAGCTGACATTAATTTAATATATTTTCATGGCAACTACCCTTTTATTTTAATAACTAAAATTTTTATAGTAACTTTTAGTTCAACCTCCTAATTATTTTCCTCAGTGCCGCCACTATTCCAATTGAGACTCCTGTTGGCCTGGCCTCTCCTTCAACAATAAACAAAATCAAATTTCTATAAACAAAAACACAGTGGGCGCTGCAATTGCCAAATGCCAAACGAAAAAGGGTCACCATTCAGGTGGACAAACAATCGCTGAAGCTGCTCTTCGTCAAAAAACAACAAACGCTCAAGGGGGTTTCGGCGAGGGCTGCTCAAGGGGTTGTCCCCGGCAACCTGAAGACCAATTAATTGCAACCATGAAAAAACAGTTGACGGTCTTCCACCCCCTCTAAGTAAGCAACTGAGATGTTTGCCCCGAGTGTGGGAAGTGTGGCAGCTCTCTCCAGTTCTCCGTATAAATCAGGGGCGGAGAGCCATCCAGTTGGCCACTTCAAAAGCGGGTGGGGAGTCGTCTCCGACTCAAAGGGAGTGTAAAAAAAAAGAAGTACAGAAGATGGCAAGAGGTTATAGGGGTGCAAGAGATGAAGTGATAAGAACCAAGGCTACAAAGTATCAAAGACTCGCCTCTAAAAGCCTCTAATGGAACCTGCAAGCTAAGAGGTTTAAACAGAGGCCAGTTAATGGCAAGAGGACAGAAGAAATAATGAATTAAGAAAGTTACTGCAAAAGTTAGGGATTGATATTAAAGTTTTAAGTTTAAGAAGAGCTTGGGACTTCAGTTATAAGCAGGGACTGTAACGGTTATAATTAAAAAAGCAAAAAATTACAAAATAAAAGTTATTTCTTAATTTTTACGAAAAAAAATTGATTTTTAATAATTAAAATTAATTTTAATAATAAAAAATTAGTAAAATTAGTTAAAATTTTTGTATGCATTGATCTTTGCACATAAGCGGATAAGCATATATATATATATATACATACTTATTATATACCATCTGAAAGGTATTGATGTGTAGTTATTGAGTAATTTTTATATAAAAATTGATATTTAATAATTATTACTAATTTTTTATTATTAAAATTAATTTTAATTATTAAAAATCAATTCTTTTCATAAAAATTGAACAAAAAAAACATTTATCTTGTTTTTGAATTCGCCATGTAAATTTAACTTATGACAATTTTTTCCAATTTTTTTGGAGACATTTTTGGGCTTCAATTTTTTTAAACTCATAATAATTATTTGCGGTCCCTGGTTATAAGTTTATGTTAATATTTTTCATTGATTTAAAAGTTAATTGCTTAAAAAATTAAGTCGAAAATAATAAATTCAGTAGAATACAGAATATAAATAAATAAAATATTAATAAAAAATAGAATAAATAAGAAATAAAGAAATACAAAAACTATTATGTATAATTTGATTTGCATTAGTTGGGACTCGAACCCATCTACCGTCTAAGGTAGAGTGCAAGCGGGATAGATAGATAGGTTTGCAATGTTTTTGTCTAATATCTCCCGAGTTTATCATTCAATTATACTCAGATTTTAGAATAAGCATCAGCGCTAGATATTTTATTAATTATCCATTGATTTTTTCAGAATTAAAGCTTTGTCTCTGAGACACTTCGAAATGGACTTACTTGTAAATAATGATCTATAAAAAATTAATTTTCTTACCAATAATAAATGAACTCTTCTCCCAAAATATCCCTCTCCCTCGCATATATGTATGTAGTTGGCAAACTGTTGCAATATGCGCATTTCCCACCCAAGTGTTTGCTTCTGTTTTGCAACATTTAGCCGGCAGCACTCGGAGGAGAAGAGCATCATCAGCATCGCGGTAATCGGCCAAAAGTGCCCCCCATATAGGCCGAATTTTATGCCTTTTTGCCACTTTCACGCCGAAGCGCTCGGCTCGTCTCAATTTGTGCGATCGGCGAGATATTGCGGCTTTTGGCTGGCTGGCTGCATGGCAATTTTGGCGAACTTTTGATGTATCAATAACGAGACCCGTTCGCTGCCCCTTTATCCACCACTTGGCCACCGGTTGTCCACACATATGAGGTCAGCTAACGGGACTAGTGTTTTCCCCGTTTTCCCCGTTGTTTTCCCCGCTTTGCCGCCACCTCTTGGCTGCATTTTCGTTCGTCTGCCGTTGGCCAAAAACGAGTCGCCAGCTGAATTTTGCTGCTTCTTCTGGTGACGTTGCATGCGTCTCATAACGGTTACTGGTTGTATGTGTCGGCTCCAGGCACGGGGAGAAAACTATAGGAAAATCTGGCATTTTCTTGAAAGTTTGTGGTAATAAAATGATTTACTTTTTGGAAGAGTTAACGTATTATAAAGAAATTTTTGGAATTAAAATGCCATTAACTTGGATTATATTAATTTAATTACTTATTTAATATATTATACTAATTTTAACAATTTCTATACATCTTTCATTTTTTTCTGTGTGTGTATACATTCCCTCCTTCTCTTTTAATGCCTGTTGCCTCTTTTTATCTGCCTGTCGCTTTGTTAATTAATTTGGCATAGGTGCGCCGCAGCAGAAAAAAAATATATAAAAGACGAGGACAAATAATTGCGGCTTACACACACGCACACACTCGGACCGAAGCAGATACAGATACGCACAGTCTGAAAAATCTTGGCCAAGGCTAAGAGAGTTGACTAAATTACACAGAAATTTAATAAGCGGATATTTCTAGGCTATCTTAAAAGTTTTTTAAATTTTTTTTAAGTATATATTAGGCTTCATTGTTTTTAAAAGAATAATACACATTTCCTCATGTTTCTTAAATATTTTCTGCATTTTTTTAAAGGGAATTGAATGCCAAACACTCCTACTCCTTTCCCAAACCTCAAAAGCCAGTCATTTGGGTGTGAAGAGCATCTTTCCGAACAATCCAAGTGGACGAGGCAAACCCTTCACAGAAATTAGACGATTTCGGGTGGTCCTCTCTGGAAATTCTAGGACTTTTTGTAGGCTAAGTAGGAGGCTACTTGCCGGTGGCCAGGGAAGGTGGAAAACCTCCTCCGATGGCAGGAGATACGATGCTATAGGATACGACACACAGTTTTGTTGATACATTGACTCCACCCACACCCGCTCCTACCCTCTGAAAATTTCTGGGTATTGTTGTGGCAACTCAATCGTTGTGCTTCGAACTCGATTGTGGCACTTGCTCCTAATTGAGCGCCAGTTGCAGTTGCCGATGCAGTTTCTGGACCCGGATCGGGAGCCAATCCAATTATGCAGGCCAGAAGGAACCCCAGCCCAGCCCAGTCCAGCCTAAACAGGAAAAAGCTGACCAAGGCATTTTCCTCATCCGCATTTCCATTGCCAGTCAGTCCTAGTCCCACATTCGCATTTCCATTTCGTTTGTTCTGGGCCCCAGTCCCAATCCAGTGTTGTTTGCTCAGCTGCTTGGGCATTTCGTTCACGTAAAGTGCACAGAATTAAGCCACCGAAAATTATTAATTTCCAGACGTGTTTCGTATTAACCCATAGTTTGGCATTTCGCATTCTGGCATCCGTTTGCCTTGGTTTGCCTTGCGGATCACTTCCGTTTTCCTTCGTGCAATTAGCAAAATGTGCTTGCCTGATATGAGCCACGCCCACTTATTTCCCACCAGTTCCCACCTTTTGCATTTGGATAATTGTGAACGTCGATTGAGGTGGCTTGAGCTTCGGTTTTTGGCTCACTTTTTGGAGGGGCGCAATTAGCAACTCGAAGCGGGCCAATTTGCACAAGGCCAACAGCAGCAGCAGCAGTTCTGAGTCCACACTGACCACACCCCTTTGAAAAGCCCCGCTTTTCCGGGCGGGGATCCCCCGCCTGTGTGGTAAGAAATGAGGCATTTTTTGTGCATGTGAGTGGGCGGTCTGAGAAAGGTTTTCCTGTGAAACTTCTACCTGGCCTTACACTGTAATTCCAAGCGGGGGCAGTGTTCAAGAAGGGTGAGCTGCCTGCATTTAAATGGCAGGAAGGTTGTCTGGTTGGGCGGAGGGAGTTTAAAGTGGTTTCCCTTCTCGTGGGTTATAGAGATCATTGACCCTTGTTAGTGGACATTAACAGCTTATTATCTAGTAATTAGAAAGGCATTTCTAGGGTCATCCTTGATAAATTTCAGAACCTACCCCTTAGCACCATCATTTTCTAGGTAATTTGAATATTATTTCCATTTGTTAGATAAAAAGACAGTCTGGTTAGTATTTATTTCAAAGTGAAAACTAATTTCATTCCTTATAATTTTATTTAAAGTAATGCCATAAATTCATGCCTTTTATGCATTTAATGATATGTTTATAGAAATAAGCATACACTTCAAAAATTATTATAATTTTCTTATAAATAGTTATTTACATCAAGCATTATCCATCAATTTGTTTATGTATTTAAAGATCTGTTTATATAAATATAAATACAATAAATAAAGCATTATTATTTTGTTTACATTTTTGGCTTGCCTTCCGCATTATTCATCCTTTTATATGTATTTAATATGATCTGTTTTTTTTAAATATAAATACTCTATATATACCCTTAAATGCACAATATAAATACACAAGTCGATGCCAAAGTCATTAAAAACTCATCCAAACAACTAAATGTTTCCAAATAAAAATAAATATCAGTAATATGGAGCAAGTTTACCTTTAAATTACCGGCCAAATAATATCTAAAATATAATTAACTTGCACGTGGTATATATTAAAACAAGTTTAATTGATTTCTAATTGTTATGTACATGAATCATTTGAAATATAAATCCGATAATAATATTTTTAAATGCTTCTGTCATGTATTTTGGTGATGACAGAAGCGTTTATAAATTGGGCTATTAAAATTCGATCTAGAAACTGAATTATAATGGCTGAAAAAGCCAACCTATTCATCAGTTTGAAAGAGAACAATGAGCAGGTTGCAAGTAATATATTTTTGTTTGTTGTTCCTGACTTGTCTCGGCTATAACCATGTAAGTTAGCTTCTTTAACTAATAAAAACAATAATTATAATATTAAAATTGTAATAAAACTTTGTCTCAAAAGGTCAAGGCTTCCTATAAATTCAATTCCCTGGACTGCGAATTTGAGTCTGAAGAATTTGGACGCGTTACTGTTTGTGAGATCAAGACAGTTGATCGAAAGCGTAATATGATCAATATTGAGACGGTTTTAGCTAAGACCATCACACAGGTATTTAAAAATATACAAAATATAGTATTCAAGAGGTAAAACTATTAAATATTCCAGTTTGAGCTGAGTTTTAAAGTTTCCAAGCGCGATAGTGGCGGTTGGCGTCCGTTTATGTACGATATGACGGTGGACATTTGCCAGTTCTTCAAGAACCCCAAGAAATTTTTCATCCCCAATTTTATGTATACGTTTGTGCAACCATACACAAATATTAATCATACCTGTCCTTATTTGGTGAGTAATTATATAAATTAATTTATTTAATAAATTATTTGGCTTACTTATGAAAAAGACTGGCACTGTGATGCGCGTTTGGAACTTTACACCGGACGAAGATGGAGTTCTAGCCAAATTTCCAGCAGAACAGGGACAATATGGCTTAAACACAACTTATTACGTCAACAAAGTTCCAGCCTTGCATTTAAATGGGACTCTTTCTTTTTTTAAGTGAAACTTACCTACAAAAATATATAAAAAAATAAATATAAATATGAAGGAATATCAATATAAATATTTATAATATATATACTTAAAAATAACTATTCATATGTATAGATAAATCTGGTTTTGGTAAAAGAAAATGTTAATAAATTGATTTCTTGACTTATATTTCTACTTATTTTTATACCTTTGCGGGTATTATAATTTAGTCCAGAAGTTTGCAACGCTGTGAAGGAAGCATCTCCGACTCCATAAAGTATATATATTCTTGATCTGTCTATCTGTCCGTCTGTCTGTCCTTCAGTCTGTCCGTTGCTGCGCAAACTAGTCTCTCAGTGTTTAAGCTATCTTAATGAAACTTTGCAGATATTCTTCTTTCTATTGCAGTTAGAATATATATATCGGAACGGCTGAAATCGGACCACTATATCTTATAGCTGCCATAGGATTATAACTTCGTTCACTGGTGAAAATTTTTCACTGGTGATTCACTGGTGAAAAGTATTCACTGGTGATTTACTGGTGAAAATTATTCACTGGTGAGTCACTGGTGAAAATTGTTCACTGGTGATTCACTGGTGATTCATCTATGATTTATTTTCACTGGTGATTCACTGGTGACTTACTGGTGATTCATCGATGATTTATTTTCACTGATGATTAACTGGTGATTCATCGAGGATTTATTTTCACTGGTGATTTACTAGTGATTCGTGGATGATTTATTTTCACTGGTGATTCATCGATGATTTATTTTTACTTCTGATTCATCGATGATTTGTTTTCACTGGTGAGTCAATGGTGATTCACTGGTGGCATGATGCATGATTATGTATATGTCGGAACGGCCGAAATCGGACCACTACATCCTATAGCTGCCATAGGAAAGATGGCAAAATGAATGTAAATAAATTTTAACTTCTATGTTTTTCCACGTATTTTTACGGATTTAGAATTACGGTTTTCATTTCATTAAGATCGGACATCTATATCAGAAACCTGCCATAGAAGCGGTCGGTCGATTTATATGAAAATTTAAAATTCTACATTTAAAATGTAAAATTTACAATATTTACAAAATTCGATATTTTTTCAAAATTACCAAAATTAATCGATTTCAATGATCCAATTACAGACTGCAATGGTATACAAACTTTGGTTTTCTTTCCTGTGTTCTTATCATTTAAAAAAGGGAAAAAATTATTTTTTTAAGTATTAAAAACCAAACAATTTAACTATTATTATTTTTAAAATATTAATTAACTTTAAGGTTTTATTTACAATTTCATTCCAAAATATTCATCACTTTCAGCTCTCCCTTTGAACTAGCTGTACTTAGAATCTAATAAACCTAAGCTATTTTGTGGCCTCAAATAGACATTGATCCATCCTTCATTTCCTATCCACTCTTACTCATTTTCCACCCATTTTCCACACCCAATCCCCCTTGGAGCAGCTGACTATATAAGGGAAATTGCCTGGCAAATTGTGTTTCGCAAATGTCAAATGAAATATGCAATGCATCTAATGGATTAACTGGCTATGAGAACCATCAATGCATCAAAGCTCGCTTCGGGTGGAAATTCTATATAAAAGCTTATATTTGAGTGGAGTGGAAAGTTAGCCAATGTTTGAAATCAAGCTAAAAAGTTACAAGTTTGTTTAAAGTTTTTGTTTTATTTTTAATGAATCCCAAAAATATTGGAAAAACATTAATCTTAAACCTTTTCCATTAAATAAGCTATAAAATATTTGATAATTTTATTGGAAGGTTACATGCTTAATAAAAAAAATTATAGTAATTCTGTGGTTGTATCCTCTTTTTTTATATAAGAATTCTAACAAGTTGTACAAATTCCTGTAGATGACACATATTCTTCAATAAGCTCTCTAATGTATTATTTTCTTTGCAACAATAAAATATGGCTTAAAATGCTAGGCAAAAAAAAAAAAGAAAATAATACCTACCTTACCTCTCTTTACAAGCTTTTCTCCCCCTGGCAATTACAGACTTTTTCCTATTACGTTCTCCTTTTCTTTTATTATTTTTATTTACGCATCAAATTTTATGACAAATACTTGAAAGGCCCAAAACGGATTATGTGCAATTGGAAATTAAATTTGGAAATGGTGGCAACGGGGGAGGAAAATTCTTGGGGTGATGAGTGGCACAAAAGGGGGGAAAATCCGTTGTTGTATTTTCCAGAAAATCGAAATCGAGAACTCAAGTGGCGGTCACAGTGGTGGGGCCTCCCCAAAAAGAATTTCGTACTCGGTGCGTTTTGTGTTACCGCCTGAAAGGGAAAACAAACATTTTAATTCCCATCGAGTTCCTTATGGAGCAATTTCGACTCGGCAGCAGGAAAATTGCGTTCTAATCGAAGCGAATGAGCAGTGCCTTAGCCTTAGCCTCCCTCCCATTAAAATGCATCCCTCAAGTGCTTCTTCTCGGTTTCTTTTTTTTTTCTGTTTTGTATTCTGAATGTTTCACGAATCGAATTACAACAAAAGAAACAAACAGAAACACACACGAAGCAATTATATAGAACTTTATTCCTGGAGAGACGGAGGTCTATTGGTTAAATTACAGTGGGTACTGGAAGTAGAGGAAGTTGAAGAAATTATTTCCTTTTATAAAGATGTAAAGAAGACTGAGTTTTAAATAATAATAAAATGTTACAGACATTTCTTTACTTATCTTTGCTTTTAAAAATCATAAAAATTATAGTATTTCTTCCTTTTTATGAAATAAAAAATAAATTATCATTATTTAATGGAATATAAATACTAAAAAACTATTAAAACGAAAGGCAAATTTTAATATATGTTTATTATTTCTGTTTTGTATTTATTTAGACTTTACTGTATTTTTTGAGTGGACAATGGCATATGGCTCTGACCACCGACCGCAGGCTGAACCAATTTTCATAGGGATTGCAATTTAGCCCCCAACCTTAGCCCCTCCTCCTCTTCGCTGCCGCTGGATTTCTACGTTTGCTCCTTGCCAGCATTTTCTTCGCCTTTTGGCAGCTGCTGACGGAGTTGGGTTCGCAAACCTCAACCCATAATTAACTTGGCCAACAGGCAACAGGCTGCACTCGGGGCCAGAAGAGACTCTGTGGAGAAGGAAGGGGAAGGAAGACAGGAGGCGGAAGACAGGGGAACGGAAGACAGGGAACGGAAGACAGGGTACGGAAGACAGGAGACAATGTACATTGGACATAGTCAGAAAACTAACAGTTGTAATGCAATAGCAGCAAATAAATTAGTAAAGGTGGAGTTTGCAGTTTGATTTTAGAGTCGGAAAGAAATAAAAAAATTACTTTTTGAAAATTAGTTGAAGTTGAAGTATTAAATTTTTAATATCAAAATGAATTAATTTTTAATCATAAAGTAGTCAGAAAAACCTTTCTGTGTCAAGAAATAATGTCTTGCTTTTAACCTCTATATCCTGTCAACTTAAATTAGTTAAGGCTTCTCTGTTAGCTAATTAATTGTAAAATTCAATTAATTAAAACTAAACCCTGTTACAGAGTGTCAATCCTAACGCTTTACCTTTCCTTGCAATGCGGTTTCTTAACCTCAACGCAACTGACCAAAAGTCATCGTCAAACGTTTAGCGTGTGGCTTGTATGGGCCTCTGTGTGTATGCGTGTGTGTAGGCTCTTTTGCATTTGTGTGTGTTTTGAGCCGCATTTTCTGCTTCTTCTTCGAGCTGTCTGTGCGTTGTCTCCCCTGAACTTGACGGACAGGCGCAGTCTTCTTTGGTCGCCTTCTTCTGCTTCTTCGCGTTAACCCTCCACCGGCACACCTGTATACCCCACACCCCCCGCTCAAGGGGGCACTGAGAAAAATAATAACATAATAAAAATACATTTGACTATTTGATATTTATTATTAAATCGAATATATCACATATATATTGTCAAAGTAGAAAATTGATCATCTTACAAATATGTTAAAATCATTTTGCTATTCATTATATATATTTCAGTTTGACATGAAATGAGGGTTAATTTAAATCATATTTCCTATGAAAATAGAAAGCAATAAAAACGAGAAAGAAAGCTAACTTCGGTAAACCGAAGTTGGTATACCCTTGCAGTCTGCAATTGGATCATTGAAAATCGAACCATTTTAGTAATGTTGAAAAAACATCGAATTTTGTAAATTTTACATTTTACATGTAGAATTTTACATTTTCATATAAATCGACCGATCGCTTCTATGGCAGCTATATGATATAGTGGTCCGATCTTAATGAAATTAAAACCGTAATTCTAGAAGCATAAAAAACTGCTCTATCTCAAAATTTATAGAAATTTATAGAACGTTGAAAAACAGAGAAGTTCAATTTTTTTTTTCATTAATTTCGCCATCATTCCTATGGCAGCTATAGGATTAAGTAGTCCGATTTCGGTCGTCCCGACATATATACTGCGTGCTAAAGAAATAAGACTATACTGAAAATTTCAGCTCGATAGCTCAAAAACTGAGAGACTAGTTCGCGTAGAAACCGACAGACGGACAGACGGACAGACAGACAGACAGACGGACATGGCTAGATCGACTCGGCTGGTGATGCTGATCAAGAATATATATACTTTATGGGGTCGGAGATGCCTCCTTCACTGCGTTGCAAACATCTGGTCAAAATTATAATACCCTCTGCAAGGGTATAAAAAGACAAAAATGTATCAACTTGATAATTCCAAGAATATAAGTACTTTTTAATTAATATAAAAATTCAATTTTATCAATAATAAATATTTATTATAATACATTTTATGAAGAAAGTTTAAGGAAAGATTAATATTAAATTAATATAACTAATGATCCACTTGAAATGCTCAAGACTACAAAATTTGTATAGTTAATAATACATTGAAAAGTTTTCATATCAGTTTATTACATAAGTTGTCCCTAATTAAGATTAAAATAACTGAAGACTTAACAATTCTTTTTTTAAGATCAACATAATATGATAATGATTGAAAATTTATGGAATCTATTATAGGCTGAAAATTTCTTAAATTTTCCTCTGTGTACCGTTGACTCTTAGTGGTTTTCGTCTTACCAATCTTCGGTTACAATGCGTGAGTTGCAACAGCCAGCTAAGAAAGAGGTAACAAACAAAAAAGGTACAGGAAAGAGGAAGGAGAGGAGGTTGTCAAGGAATAAGTGGCAGATAAAGAAGCAGAAGGAGAGGCATAAGAAGAAGAAGAGGCAGAATAACTCCTGCGGACATTCCCGTTCCACTTGATTTCTTCAAAACCCACTCTTATTGTTCTTTATCCGTGGTCTCTTCATGCATTAATTTTCGGTTGTTTCGTTTTCTACCTGCATTTTCAGGGCGTGAGGGTTGTTTTTATACCCGGTACCCATAGGGTACAAGGATATTATAAGTTAGTGCCAACCGAGAATGTATGTAACAGGCAGAAGGAGAAATCTCCGACCCTATAAAGTATATATATTCTTGATCAGCGTCACCAGCCGAGTCGATTTAGCCATGTCCGTCTGTCCGTCTGTCTGTCCGTGTGAAACAACAGATCTCAGAGACTATAAGAGCTAGAGTTGCCAAATTTGGTGACAACATTGGAATCTGTTGCACGCAGATCAATGTTGTTTTAAAATTTGGCCACGCCCACTTGCGCCCTCAAAAATCATAAAAAACGTTATTAAGCTATACTCGTTATTTTCGGGTTAAAGTTACAATACATTATTAAAATAGAGACGGGCGTTTCCTGAAAACTTCAATAAAATCGGATGATAAACATGGGAGATATTAGCAATAAGGTTTGAATTTTAACACACCACCCTAAGGCACTGCTGTTGCAAGCTGTAGCCGACAGGTGGCGCATTCGAGCCTTGGCCGTGCGATATAATGGCGCCAATGTATGTATGTACAATGTATGTATGTACAATTTTAATTTGCCTTTTAGTGTGAAGCGCAAACGTTTAGGTACCGGGTATCTCACAGTCGACTGTAGCTTTCTTACTTGTTTGTTTATTAAAATTAACAAAATAAAAATCATACGACTTTTGTAAAGGCTATAAGCTATAATGAAATGGCTGATTGGCATATTCTATTTTCTATTATTCTTATTATTATTCTTGTAACTCATCAGAAATTACAATTTTTTTATCGATTAATTTAAATATAAAAATATAAACAAGCGCTCATAAATAATGAATCCCTTCAATTCATTATATTGGCGCCTCGGAAATCATAATTCTTAGCCAGACAAGTCTCAGATAGTTGGAGCTGAGGAACCTTCTCATTTTTCCCTAAGAGTCAGCCCACGCGATGTGCATAATAAATTCATAAGTTTACAAAACACGGCCCAAGGAATGGTAAATAATTTTAAAACAGATTTTCTGCTCAGTCCTCCTCAATGTTTATTGAATTTTTGATTTGGGGCTCGAGGCGTTTGGCGACACAGAAGCCGCCAATGGTTTCTCCAGGCCCTACTCTCTTCCTCCCTCTTTACTGCATAATAAGACTACGGACATGTCCCGGAGTCCCGCTACTTAAGACGCATACAAATGACCTTTGGGTAGATTTTGCCCAGTGCCATATCCCTCAGGTGAACAGCCGACTAGACATGCGGCTCCCCAACTTGTATTTTAGTACTAGAAATACACGGAAAATCCGCCTTAATTATCTTTATCCCGAGTCCTTGAGTCTCTATAATTATTGTCTTAAATTTACAATATTCCATGCATATTAATCGCAGCAGGAAGACTAAGCCAGGAGCTGGAGAAATTCTCTTTCTGTTTTTAAATCTTATTAATCTTAAGTTTAAGTTAATGACAACTTGTCTCTGTGTGAAATAAATAAAATGTACTTATTGAATGGATTCTTCGAGCCTTAAACAAGCTTCCACCGAATGCACTTCTTGTATGTATAATCCTAAGTTGAATGTCCTCTTTTAATCCTCTAGACTTAAGCCTCTTCTTAAGCCCTTTTCCTTCTTGATTTCTTGGTAATTTGAATATTATGGTATGGAATTACCCTTTAGAAATCGATTCCAATTCAGATTCTTGATCTCTTGATCCTCTGATTGAAAATCAAACCATCCAAAAATAAACACAAAAGAGACCCGAATGAAAACAAAAACATCTGAAGCCGCTAAAGATTAAGACGAAGGAGTTGGAGGTGAAAGAGAACTGGAAACTGAGCCCGAAGAATAAGAATAAGAAGAATCGGAAAAATAAGAAAACCAAAACGAGGTCTTTTTTGGGGGACTACTTAAGTTACAAGGAGATTAAGGCTTGAGGCTAAAAAAAGGTACAAAATCGAATATATTTACAACGAAAAACTTAAGAAA
The DNA here is from genome assembly GCA_018153105.1 of Drosophila rufa. Taxonomy (NCBI): domain Eukaryota; kingdom Metazoa; phylum Arthropoda; class Insecta; order Diptera; family Drosophilidae; genus Drosophila; species Drosophila rufa. The sequence goes on from JAECXS010000096.1 coordinate 10,635,165, forward strand.
ACAAATTAAAAAGCATCCAGAAGAATTTAAAAATCTTTACAATACGGCATCTCCTCCAATTCTATAAATCTAAAAATCCTTGGCAAAATTTACGAACAATAGTTAAGGAAAAACGATTAAAGAAATTTCAATCAAACGCGTGGGTGTGGTCGCAAATACAAAAATACAGTAAAGTTTTCAAAGAAAAAAAATTGTAAGAAAAGGTTTATAGGTGAAAAGTTTCGTAGCCACGAGCTTTTCGCTTGCAGAAGAACGTGTTTCCAAGCAAACAGGTTATTTTGAAGGGGGCGTAGTGAAGAAGTGGAGGGGCAGAAGAAAAATAAGAAAAAGACGAAGAAGACGAAGAAGAAGAAGAAGGAGCTCTGAAGAAACGGCAGCATAAGCAAACAGGCGACAAAAACCGCAAGAAGAGCCAGAGAGAGAACAAGCCAAGAATTGGAGACTTGAACTTAAAGAGCTTGAAAACCTGAAAACCTCTCCCACTTCTTCTCTTTCTTCACCCCCTGTTCGTCTTCAAGCAAAAAACTGGTTAAAAGTAGATCGTTAACAGCAGTCTTGAGCGGGACAGCAAACTTAACGAAGTTTCTTCAACTTCAAACTTGTTGCATGTCACCATCTTTTCTCTCTGTCTCCCCCAAGCATTGCCCCTCTGAACTGGCCGTCTCTTTTGCTCGCTGCACTGCTTGATCGCCCAAAAGCTGTTGTAGACTTGTTGCTGGTTTTTTTTTTTTCCTACCGCCGCTGACTGGTTTTTCTTGTTGGCCGCAAAGGCAAAAAACTAGTTTTTACCACAAGTCGCGGGCAAAACGCCAGCGATGTTCGAAAAACGCTAGCAAAACGCCCGCAAAGCGCAACATGTTGCTGATGCCACTTAGCACTCGCGCGCTCTTTTTCGAACTTCCCGCTCTCTTGAGCTCTGTTATCCCACTGCTAACTCCAACGTCTGAGAGTTAACATTCTGTTAACTTCGCTCTCTCTCTCTGTTTCGAAGGCGCGAAACGAGAGTCGAAATTTGAATCGTTGCGTTGTGCCCACGCGTCGACGTCGGCAGCAGTTTTACGTTCTCTTTGGGGTAGAGTTTCTCGCCTTTCGTTTTCGCCTCTCATTCGTTTCTCGAATCGCAACGGGAAAAGCACGTCGCTTGGTTTTCCGCCGGGTTTTCCGCTGGTTTTTCGTGTGTGTGAACGAGCAACAATAACAAAAAATCGCATTGTTTGGCAACAACAAGAGCAACAAATACTAAGCTTAAGGTATGAATTAAGGCCGTTAAAAAAGTGCTTACAAAAAGTGTGTGTTGTGCCTGGAAAAAAGGAATTAAAACTGGATTTGAACCACAAAACAAGAAGCCAGAAATGTTAAGAAATTTACAGGAATAAACCAAGAAAATCCAAGTTAAATCCCAGGAAATAGCCAAGAAAATCTCTGAAAATATCTCGTGAAAAAGTTCTTAAACAAATAACTGTTAAAACTCCGTGAAGAAGAAGAAGGTGCAAGGGAGGAGGCTGAGAAGACGTAGCATCTCAGCAGCAGCGGCAGCTGCGTCACCGCTTCATTAGTTCTCCCTCCCTCTTCCTCCGTCTCCCTTTCCAATCCTCGATCGCGGCGTCTCTTGCGATCGCCCTCTCCATTGCACACCTTTACCTGTCAAACAGGTTTGCCTGTGTGTGTGTGTGTGTGTGTTCGGCGCGGTATCGTCGGTGTGCGTGTGAGTTTCTTGGAAGCCTTTCAAGCGCTTTTCTTACCTGTTACAACAATACACAAAAACAACAAAACGAAACGAAGTAAAATAAAAGAAATATGTTGCAACTCTAAGCAACAACAAAAATAGCAGGAGAACTGTGTGTGTGTGTGTACAGCAGAGATGCAATTATAACTGTGAAACAGGAGAGATCAGCGAAAACAGAGATCAAACAAAACAGAGATCAACAAGGGAATTTGTGAAGAAATGAAGAGAGAAATAAGTGATCGATAGAGGAAAAGGTGTAATAAAATAACAAACAAAATCGATGCACAAGCACAACTTACTTAAAGTGAACTTAAAAAAGAATAAAGAATGGTTACACTTGAAGAAAGAAATGGGATATACAGTGATAATAAAGTGAAAACTTAATTCCCCTAAAAAAAAACAGTGAAAAACTTACTTAAAACTAGAAATTAAGGTAATTTTCTATTATACGGGCCCCTTCCAAAGAATTTAAAAAAAAAAAACCATAGATAGGGTGTGCTTCAACATACATTTGGGTATAAAAATTATGTTGGGGACGCTCTTAGTTTAGTCACAATAAATCTTTAAAGTTTTGCCTAATTCCCATACAAAATACAGTGGGCTGTGAAGCTTAAAATGTTTGTCAAATTGTGCTTAGCGTAAATACTATATATGTCGACACTTTGCACACTTTGAATACATTTATGCGTGAAATATAAATAAAACAACAATTTGACAACGTAAAATTCGTAGTAATTAACCTTTTAATTCATTTTTTTTATTTTTTTTTTTTATTTCAATATTAAGATTATATTATATATAAAATTATAAAGGACCTTCCATGTCCTTATTTTTGTTTAATGTCAAAAGCAAAGATTGGCTGTGCAAAATAACATAGGTTAAAAAAAAAGAATTTATTATGATTACTTAAAGTAGTACATAATTTTCATTTTTTTTACGTTCTCTCTGACCTAATGATCACAGCAATACTCTTCTCTTACCTCATCAAACTGTATGCTCTTTACTATAAAATTCTCCTTATAATTTTTATACTCAAATGTACGTCTTAATATTGAAAAGTTGTTAATTACTACGTATTTTACGTTGTCAACTTTTTGTTCTATTTATATTTCTCGCATAAATGTATTCAAAGTGTGCAAAATGTCGACATACTCGTATATAGTATTTACGCTAAGCACAATTTAACAAAAATTTTAAACTGCACAGCCCACTGTACGGCGACGATACACAGACAGGCGCTTGAATTTTGTGTATTCATCATTTGTCAGTGTGCGTGTTTGCTAGCATTTTGTATGGGAATTTGGCAAAACTTTAAAGATTTATTGTGGCTAAACTAAGAGCGTCCCCAACATAATTTGTATACCCAAATGTATGTTGAAGCACACCCTATCTATGTTTTTTTTTTTTTAATTTTTTGTAAGGGGCCCGTATAATAGAAAATTACCGAAATTAAACTTTAATCTAAACAAACCCCTTTATAAATACCGAATAAATTCAGTAAACTCAATATAATTTTTCCCCTTAATTTTTCAGTTTTCTTCTTCGTTTTTCGGAAAAGTCCTTACAAAAAAAGTAAACTCCCAATCAAATATCGTGTGCTAAAAAAATCATATTTTATGTGGTGTTTAAAACAAAAACAATTCAACGCAATGGAGCGTTGCAACAGCAACAACAACAACAGCGAACGCAGCTAGAGAAGGAGACGCGGAGGAGAGCCGCCGTCAACTACCGTTATTGAAGCCGAAGTTCCAGGAGGAGGAGCTGGGATAAATAGCAAAAGTTTTTTTTTGCTCAAGACAAAACGTCAACTGCAGTTTTCCCGAAAAACGGAAGCGGCGATAATAACCAAACTTTAGTAACAACAACTACAGAAACACCTAGAATAGCTACTAAAAGTAGTAGCGGCAGCCACAAAAACAACAGCAAAAGTGACAAAAATGAGACGAAAAACGGCCAAGACAGAGGCAGCAACAGTCAGCAGGAGGAGTAGTGCGAGGAGAGCAGCAGCAGCGCTAAGAATTTGGCACTTTTTTCTTATCGGTGAGTTTCTCGTACCTTGTTTTGTATTTAAACTGATAAGGAAATTTAAAGAAATTCTCAGAATTTTATTTTGCAAATGTAGCATAATTCTGCAATTGATAACATATTTAACACCAATTTAAATATTTGTTCTCCTAATATATTCACGTAAATCCCTGATCCGAAACACCTCAATTTGTACTTTACCTTCTATGAGATGTTCTCATCCCTTTCTTTACACTTTACATATTCGGCACACGCATCTTTGGTGACGACACAAATCAATTAAAAGTTTCGGTTCCTCCTTTTTGACTTCCCCTGCTTATGACAGGCGCCCTCTTATATTTTTTCCGCATTTTCCCACCCTACAGTTTCCCACCCAAGTTCCCCCTCGACGACGATCATGGGATGCTTTGCCTTGTCGCTTTGGCTGTTGTCACCTTGCAACGTCACTTTAGTTTTTTGTTGGACTTTCTTGCTGTTGAGCGCTGCTTGACGTCAGCATAAAGTTTTTTATCTGCTCCTCAGCCTCCACTTTCCCCTTTTACCACCTATTTTCCGCCTGGATTTCCCCACCTCCTTCTTTGTTTTCTCCCCCGCCCACTTTGGCTCTTCCTGTCAATTGGCGGCATTTACTGTTCTCGATATTAAAACGAAACTTGAGGCTACAGTCGATATTCCATAAATCGAACAAAAGATTAATGGGTAGTCCCCCTAAGAAAAATATATATATCTATTCTTTTTTAAGAAATGCAAACTGTTGTAGTTAAACAACACTTAAAAAAGATTATAAGAAAATGTTAGAATTGTCAATGAACTTCTGTTCTGTTCCACCCCTTTAAAGCACAAAAACAAAACCTACAGTAAAAACAACGCTATCTAAGGATTACTAAAGCATAACCTATCCGACATGTACGGGTTTCGAATATATTCGATTCATCTGGAATGTTTTATAATCCGATTTTAGTGATGGGCTCCGATCTTGAAGTTTGATGCCCATCCATGCTTCAAGACGCGTTTTAGTATCCCTAAAACTAATCAAATATATCAAAAACTATACTATATTGATTCTAGTTGAGGGAATACCTACTGTTCCCAGGAAGAAAAGTGTAACAAATATCTGGAGAAAAGTGGAAAAGCTGGTGGCGGCATAAGGGTATAAGGAAAACTTTGGTTTGGCACGCTTCACCAAACTTTGTTCTCTTCTCATATACAAGTTTGCTTACAAAATGCTTTTTAATACTTAAAGAACCCACGGAAAGCGCGGAGCGGCGAACGCGTCGGAGCAATATCAAAGGCCTGGGCTTAAATTTAAATGTGAATTATATCCACTCACTCGGGTAAATCGGTCAAGGGAACTCTCCAAAGGGGGAGCGAGCAATTCCTTCTTATTAATTTGTCTGTGATTAGTCGTCCCCCTTTTTTGTTTGTGTGCCCCTCTAAAGATATATTGCACCATTAACTTTATGGCGCTTCCCTCTTTCCGTAGCCACTTTGTGTGTGTAATCATTTAATAAATAAAACGTGTTGATTTGACATCTTAATTGGGCCTTTGACACGCGTTCTTTTTCGCCGTAATTCCCTGGCTTTTATAGAGGGAACTACCACTACTCGGCTACTCGTAAAAGTTCACTCCTCAGCAGCTTAACTGTCAACGCCTCGGAATCAAAAGTCGCAAGATTCAGAAATCAATGAACTCTCAGCGGAGGTTTTATATTGTTTCTGCCTGAAGCTAGCTTCATGGGAATTGCTCAACTCGGGGGCATTATTAGATTTGATGACAGTTCGTCGAGAGGGAATGTTCTGAGGAACACTGGCATTAAAAACACATTAAAAGATTAGCGAGGAATGGGAAAAGTGCGAGGCCCTTTCGACTTAAGCCGAATAATTAGGAAAATGTGCAAAATAAAAGGGAATATCCATTTCTTTGGGAAAATTCATTTAGCTCATGTTTCTTGCAAGGCCTTATTAATGTTTCAACGCCGTGAATATATCACTTTCGTATCAGTTTTAAGATATCACAAAAAATCTCCTGTTTTTTTCAGACCGCATTTCCTTACATTGATTTTTACGCAGCACTTGTGGATGTCCTTCCCCGTTGATCCTTGAAGTGCCTTCCAATTTGGCTGAGTTTTCCTTGAAATATCCTGTGTGCGTTTGTGTGCGTGTGTCTTCAGTGAAATGCTCAAGGAGAAAACGCAGGATATTGCTTAAGAAGTGCTTGAAATGTCCTTCTACCTGCCTCTCTTCCCCTCAGTCGGCGAAACTGTTTATAACAATTTGTGTGTGCGTTTTCGTCGGGTTTTTATGTTTATTTTCTTGCCTTTGGTTTTTATTTTCGCTTTGCAGCTTTGTTTTATTTATGCCTTCGTCGTCCGTCTACCTGCTCACTTTCTTCTGTCTTCCTCTGCGTTCTCTCTGCTCATTTTTCCCTTTGAGTTTTCCACATTCATTTCATTTCCTGGCTTTACCAAGTGCCTGCCGCCGCCGGCGGCTCCTAAAACTTCTTTTTCCCCTAATTTTCCCTCCCCATCCCTTAGTTTTTCCCACCGCGAGGGCACTATCTCCGTTTCCCCGCTTTACTGTTCGTGTTTTTAGCGCGTGAATTATGATTGTGGCTTAGTTTTTCCCACTTTTCCGGAGTTGTTATTGTTCCTATTGTTTTTGTTATTCTTGGCTGCACTCAAAAAATTAACATTTCCCTATTTTCGAAACTATGTTTGGTCAGATTAAAAACTAAATTGAACTACTTTGGGGCTTTAATATAAAAACCTAATTGTTTTCAGCTTAAACTAATTATTTTGCATACCAAAAACGCATAATTCGTGTTATTAAATTAATTAAACTAAACCTATAATTATATTTAAATATGTTTAAAAGTTGTGAGTTGCTTTTCTCGGTGTACACCGCTTGGCATATCCTTTTCCACAAACAACACCCAACCCCAACACACACAGCCTGTGGCGGATTCACCTTTTCCTCCTTTTTCGCTACCGAAAAATATCTGCAACTGCTGCAACTTTGAAATTAAAATAAATTAAACAAATATTTTGTTTGTTTCAAACATTTTTTACGTGCTAAATTCAGCGACGTGTGCGGAAATGTGTTGCCCCAAAAAAAGCGACACAAGAGAGATAGGGGCTAGTAGCAACAGCTGCAGCTGCAGGGACACCGGAGTGGAAATGAGAAACGCTTTTCCAACAGCAGCAGCAGCAGCACTGGGAAATTTATATAAAACGTATATATTCAGAATTTGCATTTGCAAAATCAAAGTTGGATTGCATGGAAAAGTGGCAAAGGGAGCGGGGACGAAAAAGGATAAAAAGAGGGAAAGCTACGGCCAGAGGCAGTGGCAAAGGGGATTTGGATTTTGATTTAGATACAATAAATTGGTTTAGTTAGCTGGAATTTCAGTGTCTGTTGTGGAAATATTGATAAGCACAAAAGGTAAAAGATAAATAAAAAGAAGAGATACAGACAAGACGACTAAAGTTTGGAAATGTTTTAAGAATTTCAGAGGAATTAGAAAAAGTTGTCAAATATTTCCTGGACTTTGGTTTATATCTAACAGTATTTAAACCTTGTATGATATTTTATAAAATAGTTTAATATATCCTCTCTTTTTGATGCTGATTGACTTTATTGCCAGCTATCTAACCCCTTTCAATGCACATCCCCTAACCTTTAAAGTTATATTTCGCATTTTTTGCTTAGCGTAATGTTTTGGCAGTTCGCAAAATTTATAACTTGCATGCGTTAAATTTATATCTCCCTCTGTTTATATATTTGTAGTCGTGTTTATGCACTATATTCACTCTTTTCTTCTCATTTTGGAAGTGGGTGGCGGATTTAAAAAAACCCGCAGCTGTTTAAACAAACCACTGAGTGAGAATTCCTCAACATTTAAATGATGGCTCTCACATACATACAAAAACTCACACTCGGACAGATAACGAGAGTCGGACACAATAAAAATTCAATAACATTTGCTGACTGATGACGAAGTTGGCACGAGTTTTGTTATTTTTTTAACCCCTGGACGACCTCGTCATTGGTTTTGGTTACAGAAAAATTTTCGCTAACATTTGCAGAAAATAAATACATTTTTCTAAATATTTTTACGTCTTTTTTGGGTTAGTTTGTTGCCGGCAATGATTTTTATTTAGTATATTTTTTAACCATAGCCAGCCAATTTATTTCTACTTTGCTTTGAGTGACTCTGACGCTGCGCAAAAGAAGAGAAATATTTATAAATATTTGCATGAAGCGTTGATAGATGAAATCCAAAGAAAAAGACAACTGCTGTTGAATAACAATTAATGTTTGATGATTAATCTCTTATTTATTGTAATTGTATTTGAGTTTGCATTCCAAATGCAAATGCAGGTGCCTAGAAGCTGAGGCTAAAGAACAGCTAAACTGACTCACCACGACTGGCGAATATTAATTAATTTGTATTTATGGTTTTTACGCTCCGTGTTGTTTTTGATTATTTATTTTTGCATTCCAAATGCGTTGTGCGCTGGAAAATCGTCTGACGTGATGGCATTTCTTGACCAACTTACAAAAAGGCGATTGTCACGCCTGAATTACCTGCCTGCCTGCGCCGCACCTCGCCACTCACCTTTCCCTAATTGAGTTGGCTACTGGAATTGAAAGAAGGGGGCTTTGATCATTAGCATGGATACTTGATGATGCCGAGTAGTTTTTACTGAATTTCTCACCGAATTTCATGACTTTCGGCCATCATCAAGGGGCAGTAAATTCGCAAAGGCTTTGATATTAATACTCTTATACGATTCAGTGAAGTAATTAGTCAAAAAACCAGAATTCAAAGAATTTATTTACCTCTGAAATCGCATTTTGGTTGTGTCAAGCTAAATCCACATCAGCCAGTGCTTTGTTATTGATACTCTTATACTCAATCCACACACAAATATTAAATGGAATATTTTATCAATGAGCTGGAATTATGATGAATTTATTTGCCTCTGAGTTAGATTTTCTTTGTGTTATTTTAACCTAAATCCGTAGTTTAAAATTAATTTGGGTTATTTTATAGCCATTAGCTCTTTATTAGAGCTTTGCATAAAGTATTTTACTAAATAATTAAAAGGAAATATAATGGAAACGAATAATAGAAGGAAATAACTATACAAAAATGTGTACAAGAGGGATTAAATACTAATTTGCACATGAAAAAAATTTAATACAAATTGCATACAATTTTGATAAGTAAGTATTATATTTTAAATTATTTTATTAGCGTTTTGAATGTTCAAGCTTCTACGGAAGCTTAGTATTTTTACGAATTTTAAATAAAAGATATTATTGTGTTAATAAGGAAGCTTATCAGAATATTTTTTTTTAATATTATATTTAAATTAAATGTAGCTATTTAAGAAATGTCGTAAATATTCGTAGAGCATTTTATATTCGCTCAAGTCGAGGGTTCTTTTGTATGACTCTTTTTGTATTTATTTGTATATATTTTTTGTATTTCGCCTTAGTTATCTCTCCCCCTTTCAGCGCGTTTTTTCCACTCTTTTTTTTCCTCGCCATGCTGTTTTTATTTATATATATATAATTCTTTCTTTAACTGCTTCAACTGCCCACTCAAAGTCGTGGTCTTTTCTTTTGGCGCTGCTGCCTTTGCGGGGCTTCTGTTTGCCGATTTCTGCTCTGCTTTCGGCTCTCCCTTCGGCCTTTTGTTGGGCTTCTTTATTGGGGATTGCTTTTTGCTCCTCGCTTTCAAATGAACCGATGGAGGGAAAGGGAAGGGGTATTTTCTGCTCTAATTTGTATGCGTAACATGTCAAAAATCGTTGTGGTCAATACACTGATTGCTTTTGCATGTATCTGCATCTCAATCGGAGAGTCTGACTCTGAATTCGGATCTGTATCTTTTTCGGTATCGCTGTCAGTGGAGTATCTCGAACTGAATAAACGTATCTATAGCGGAGAGTATCTGTTTCAGCTCATTGCGGGCGGCCACTCGCACGTTTCATGTTTCGCTGATGTATTTATGGCCGACTTTTTGCCACTGGTCATTTTTTTCTTCTGGCTCCTGATTGGAGTTAGCGGGTTAAGTGAGTAAACACGGGGGTTATGGAGAGAAAAGGGTACGGGCTGAGAAAGGTTGATAAGAATTGTTAGGGCAAGTATCTAGGAAATGTTGGCCGAGTTTAGAGTTTGAGGTTGAAGAAGGTTTTTCTTGGCTTTTCTCTGATTTTTTCTGGGGTATCATGGGCTGGCAGAATGCTTAAGTTATTTCTTAGACATCATATAAATTTAACTTGCATTTAATGAGTTTATGTTACAATGAACAATTCATTTTCACTAAAAAGAATACCAAAATTATAATAAATGGTCACTTGGTGGATCGATTTGTTACCATTTAAAGTCTATCTATTCATTTCTTTCAGTTATAAATTACATTCTGTACCATTTCTTTCCCATTTTCATTTAATTAATAATGTTTAAGCAGCAGTTTGTCATAATCATTACATGTTGAGTGTATAATATGAACAAATGAGTCGAAAAATAAAACTGCAAGTAATTAAAGTTCATCAAAAGAGTTTTATTTTCATTCTAAATAAAAACACTTTTATTTTTCCATCCTCCTTTTCTTTAAAATATTTTATAATAATATTTCTTTCAACCCCCGGCTTGCCTAAATAAATAGATTAATTAGACCTCAGTCGAAAATGTTTCAATTTCACAGTCACTGCCGAAAGGCATAACTCTATGGGTATTATCCCTCTAACCCCCGCTGGTAAAAACCTCATAATGATCGTTTAGCACTCGAATTTGTTCCCAATCGCAGTTGGAACAGGGAAAAGAACAACAAAGGCAGCGAAAAACGGTGCAAAGTTTTCCCCATTGGTTCCAACCCTTGCTAGGAAAATCGAAGACACGGAAATCAGTGCATCCCTTAAACCTGCTTTCGAAAAATAACAAAACGTAGAATGCAATCCCCTTTGGTTCAATCCAATCCAATCCTGTACTTTTGTTACTTTTGCTTGGTTTCTCAAGCATATCAATTCCCTTTTTTAGGGTTGTGTGTGCATCTGTGAAAAAAGGGGGTTTTGGGGGGTGGAACAAGGGAACGTCTGTTGCTGCTGCTGCTGTCTGAGACAAAATGCAAAGCAACATTGTAGAAATTACACAAAATGAACTGTGAAAACCTTTTTTGTGAAACGCATTTCCTTCTTTCCGCCGTTTAAATCCTCGCTTAGGGGTTGTGAAACCCCACCGCCACCCACTTTTTGACACGCCCATCACAAGGAGAGAGGAAAAAGGAATATAAAATTTTACGCTATGCAAAACATTTTTCTAATCAAACATTCCATTTCATTTGGCGACTAAGGGTGGCTCTTTGTGCTTTAAGGGTTTTTGTCTTTGGCCACAGTTGAAGTTTTAATTTTGTCTCAAGTGTAAAAAATTCATTTGCAATCCAGCTGCTGGCTGCCTGTCATCCCGAAGTCAACCCCAAACCCACAAAGCCACCCCCTGAGCGAAAGATTTGTAATGCTCATTTGGCCGACAGAAATTAAGACTCGCTGAGAACATATATAACTGAACAAATAATAAATTCTTGAGCTGGAAATTAAAAAACAAGGCTCTGGATATTAATTTGCAACCCCCACAAATCGATCAACCCCCCGTTTTTTGTACCGAAAGTGTTTTATTAATTTCACTTTGCACTCGAAATATATTTTTATTAAAATTGATTTCACTACGAAATCAAACGGGAAAACACAAATGGACAAAATTGCAAATAAAGAAGAAGGAGGAGAGATAAAAAACCGGGTGGGAAAAGTGTAAAAAATTGCATTTGCTTATTTCCATTTTTAATCATCGCGGCAATATTTTTTCTATCCATTGTTTGTCGTCTGCATTTATTATATAATAGTAATTGCACTCGTACTCCCATCCCTTGGCTATCTTTATTTTTTTTATTAAATATTTTTTGCCGCTTTCGTTTTCAATGGGAAAAAATTTGTATTTTTATTGAGTTTCATTGAAGCGCATGAAATTGCAATAAAAGTCTATGAATGGGATAAAAACCAAGCTCTGGGGTTAACTCCTCTCGATTCCCACTCTCTCTCTCTGTGCAGCCTCTATGTACCCTCTCTTTCACTTGATAATTTTGTGGAATTATAAATGGAAATACACACAGAGCAATGTGCTTTTAATTAAAAACTTTAAAGTTTCCTTAATCAGTGGGGGGAAGACGGGCAAAGAGTTCAAGTTGAGGGTTAAATTAATGCTTTTTTGCCGCAAGACGCGGAAGAACAATAAGAAGCAGCAGTAGGAGCAGCAGCACCAAATTGGGGTGAAGAAAACTTGGTCCAATAAATTAAAAATGAATTATGAATGCGTTAAATAATTGTTGTTAAGCTGGGTTTAAAGATCAAAATGATTAATGCAAATGATGGGACCCCGGATAAAAGTCCAATTAATGTTTGTAATTGCCAAAGAAGAGTACTACAAATTAGGTGGAAATAGGAAATAAATCAAAAGGGATTAGGAAGAAGTATTTATTAAATTGCTAAATACAGTGGAATATTATACGTATTAATTTAATTCATTTAATATCCAATTTCGTATTCCGTTTGTATTTTTTGAAGAGATCTGCGCTCCCTATTCAATTTCCAAATGCTTTTTTACATTTAATTTGCAAAATACTTTACGGTTGCCACATCCCTCTCTGTTCCATTTAGAAAAAAATCTAAAAGCCTTGAGGAAAAGCTTTAAAAATGTTTATTTCTCTTCGCTAATCACCTGCCAAAAGTGGAAAAGACGCTGACAAATGATGGCTAACCCCCCTGTAAAAGTTCACTTCACTTTAACACCCCTCCTCTGCCGCTGTTCGAGTGTCAGGTTCTTAAAAAAAATAAAATTAATACCAGAAAAAATACAAACAAAATGAGTAAAGCAAATAAAACGCAATGAATTCAATTGACAAGCTCGTCGCGAAGGCAGGGGGAGTGGGACTAAAGCAAAGAAAAAATCAATTTCCAGCGAAAATGTATGCGAAACATTTTTTCGGCGCCAATTTGACTTGACTTTCCCGCCTTTCCTCCTTTTGTCTGGCAATGAAAATGTGCTTGTAATAATAACTTCTGGGAGGGGAGTTGGTTTGGGGGAAATTCGGGTTGGTTTTTGCGGCTATAGAAAGCAAAATTCAAGGACAAACAAACAGAAAAGTGAAGTCAAACAGTTTTCTGCGTTTTTTTTTCGGTTGCTCTCCTACTATATGTATCGTTCGCGATTTCCTTTCGCTTTTCGGGTTGGCAAACATTTCTCCCTTCAGGCCTAAAAGCAGGCATAACTCTGCTTAGAAGTTCTAGGTTGTATTTTCCTGCCTGCCTTCTCCTTTTTTAAGTAATTTTCATTACACTTACCTCAAGGCAGAGTAAGTGCACTGGAAATAAATTCTGTTAAAGCTGGGAAGATCTAAACTTTAAATTAAGTATAAGTGCATTCATATCTTCAAATTACTTATTTTTCTAAGGCTTAAAACATACAAGTTCTGACAAAGACAAGGAATTAATTGTTACTTACTTCTTCATCAGTATCAAGGTTTTTTTTTTTTTATTGGAATATTTACCTAATACTTAATGAAATCTCCTCTAAAATAACAATCCCTTTCAACTTGTTCAACTATTATTATTTCCGCAGTGTAAGAACCCCCCTGAAACCTGGAAAATTCTCTAGCAGGTTGCATAAATTTAGGAATGGTTTCGTGGAAGGGAATTTCAGTTTCTGCTTAGGCAGCAATAAATTTTAAAGACGCCTCCAGGGCAATTTTAAAGCCTAATTTCCATTTTATACACGAGGAGGGGGAGGAAAATGAAGGTAAAGCCAGGTGGAATCGTGGGTACGGCCTAATCTAAGTTGAAAAACTTTTTGCCTATACCTGGAAGAAGTCAAAGTCGGGAGAAATGGAGAGGAACTACTTTGCGTAATTATGTCAATTGCCATTAGGGAAATTTGGTAAAGAAAATACCCCTAAACCTGGCTATTTAGCCACCGCCTCGTCCTTGTTGGCAGTCATCGATATGCCGGCTCCCTCTGTTCGGTTTCAGCCCGTGTCTGTGTTGTGTCCTTTGATTTCAATCTGGCGTAGGAATATGTCTTTGTCTGCCTTTCTAAATGGAAAGCCAGAAGGTTGTTCAACCGAAATTCTGGGGGGTTGTGGATTGTGGGTTGAGGGTTCGCTAACCAGCATAATCCTTAACACTCCAAGGACGAAATTGGGAGGAGAAAATCGCTGTTGCGTGCCCCAAAGACATTCCAGCCGAAAATAAGCTTAAATAGTGCCACAAAATCAATCAAAAGTCAGTTTACGATAACGGCGAGGGGTGAAAATGGCAGTCGCTTCCAGGGAGGGTGGGTTTAATGGCAGGGATAAACGATGAAGCGGAGCCTGATTAACAAACGTGCCACCAAAACGTTTGTCATTAATTTTGCACATAATTGAAAATTGATTACACACGCGAAAAAAATGATACGGGCGGAGGAGGAGGAGCGGGTGAAAAATATTCACTAAATTAAAAAATAAAAATTACCTTCAAGCATTACACATTTTTTTGCGAGTGAAAGCTTATTAAATATGAATTAATTTCAATTAATTTGTCATTCATGAAGGCGCTTCACTATCCCTTACTTTATAAGCACCTCGATGTGGGTGATTTTTATGGGGACTTTAAAAGGGTATTTCCGTTTGATTTTGAAACTAGAAATATATACTAGGATAAATATTTAATTTTGGGCTCAGTTTAAGCTAATAAAAATGCATTTCGTAGCATCTAAATATAAAAGATTTATATTATAAAATATTAAGTTAAATAAAACAAGTCAAGTAAATTTGATAATAAATTATTTAGGGTATTTCCCACTTCGATTTCGAAGCAAACATAGGCAGCTTTGCTGTTAAATTTCATAAATGAAATGCATTTTAATTAATTTTGCACAATTTGAAGCGTTTGTCAGAGTCTGTGAATGTCCTTCAGCCACTCCCTACCTCTCCCCCTCCAGATTTGCTGTGTTTGTCAATGTTTACATAAATATTTAATAGACCAGATAAATTTCAATGAATTGACTTTGCAACACAGACTCGACACTAACGGGGCGCAAAAAGATGGGCCTGGGTATGGTTTTAGCCTTTTTAATGCCAGACATAAGCAAATTAATTTATTTATTATTGGCGAAGATAAAACGTTGCCTTGTTTGTTGGCAAATTATTTATAAATAATGCATGTTACAACCATATCCGATCGCATTTCGATTTCGCCTTTAATGTCGTGTTTATTTTTGCCTGTTTAATTAGAACTACAAATTTATGGAAAGTGCTGCTTGCTGTTGTTGTTTTTTCGGAGCACAGAGAATAATTCAATTATGCCAGCTGAAAATGGCTAAAGAAAATATTCCGAAATTATTTATACAAATTCCTTTTACCGGTTTTTATTCTCTTTTTTTTTCTGCTAAAATTTTTTATTTGCGCAAACATTTAAAGTGAGCAAAGCCAAAGCCAAAAGCTGTGTGCATTTTTTATGCGAAAAATAATTGCCAAAAGCTTTAAAGATTTGTGTGAATATTTAATATATTGTATGGGATGTTTAAATGCAAATTCAAGGCTTTATGGGAAAGGTTTTAATACCATTTATTAGGTCACTTAAATGGCTACCAATCCGATTAAAAATGTATATACAATATTTAAAATCATTACTTTTGATTAATTAGGCTGGAAAATAGCTTTTAATGAATTCTAAATGATATTTTGGCCTTAAAGTAAGTTCCTCAAAATTATTAAAACACCAAGATCTCAGCAGTTTTTTCGAATAAAATATGATTGAGCCACAAAAAATGCTGGCCACAATTTGGCGGTTTTTATTATTGTTTAATTTGTGTGCTCTTTTACAGCAGAGCGTAAAAAAATATTGCACTAGAATGCTAATTAATTCATTGGCGGTAGATTTTTTTATAGTCCCAGCAACGCGAGTGATAAAAAGCAAAAAACTTTACACTTTGCAGGCGAAGAAATAATAAACACAAACACGGAGGAGAACTTTTACTGCTATCAACGTTTTTTTCCGTATTTTGGAATTTATAAGTTCTGTAGTTGTTCCCTATTGTTTATTGAAGGAATGCGTAAATATTTAAGCGATTTTTGGGCGGTGCGTTGACGTGCCTCACCTTCTAATTACGAGTATACCTATGTGGCCCACTTCTTCACCATTCGCTGCCCCATACGTTACCAATCTCAAATGAACTCGAACTTTGGGCCAAGACTCGCTGGCCCGCTGATGCGAGAGAAAGCAAACAATAAACAAAAGCATAAAATTGTCGGTGTAAATGGGGTTTATTACAAAACACACACACAGACACTGGTGAGAGAGAGGGGAACCCCATAGTGCAGCTGTCGGAGCGGAAAAGCGGGAAAAAGGTGTGAAAATTAAGGGCAGCGCCAGCATGTGCACCTGGCAAAAATAAGCGATTAAAGGAGGTAAATCCTAAAGACTTTAATTATTATTAGGTTAAACTTTTAGGGTATTTGTATGTCATTAAACAAATATTTATTTAAAGATTTTATTGAAAGGAAATGTTATAAATAGGTTTAAAAATTTATTTTTTTAAAATAAATTTTACAAACTAAATTGGGTTCTAAAATTTAGCAATAATAAAGGCAAACCCTTTTAATTCAATTTCCCACAAACAAAAACTGAGCCATGAGTTCAGCAACACTTAGCTTGGCAACATGTTGCCCCAGTTAACAGCCGCCTAACATTCGAGTACAGTCTACTTGCAGCGTACACTGTAATCAGCAAAAGGTAAAGAACTCTCTACGTGACTTGCGCTTGATTTATAACTGTAAAAAGAATGTCACAAGCGAAGAAATAAATAAAAAAAAGAGATGGAGGAGGAGGAGAAGAGGTAGAGTGTCGTAAGAAGTGGCTCAAAGAATCAGTGGGAAAACGGTAGTTGTTGCTGCTTTATCACCGAAGCATTGCGAGAAGAACGAGAACTGAAGACTGGAGAGTCTCTTCCGCAATCTCTTTTTTTGCCCCCCTCCCGCGTGACACTTAAAAACTCATTAGCCAACGAAAAAAAGCGGAAGATTGGGAAAACAGCAGCGAAAGAGGGAGAATAGGAAACGGAATCCGGCTAAATTGTCAACTTGTTGCGCCAGCCACGCCCACACTCACACAAACACAGCCACAAACACGCCCAATCATAACGCCTATAAACCGCAAAACAAGACAAAAAAAAACAAAGAAAAACTAACAAAAAAGTGTCAGAAGCCGTCCAACAGCTGCCTAAAACAGTTGGCAAACAGTTTAGTAAAAGCCCATTTCTCCACGTCTTCCATATTCATACACTTTTCCAGGGGTTATGATAGGTAGAGGAAGTATTTTAATCTTAGAAATATTTCTTATTAATTAGTTTTAAGTCTTAACAAGAGAAAGAAATAGCCATTTTATTTACCTTTATTTAATTATTAAAGAGACAGTATTTAATGTCTTTTTTATTTAATGAGAAGGAAAGAGAGAATGAAATAGCCCCCTAAGTAATAAATGGTTATTTTTACTTAACGACGTTCTTATTATTTTGAAATATTTGCAAGCCTATTATTAACTTTGAGGGAAATTAAAGAAGCTTTCAATGTATCGCCCCCCTATGTAATCAAGTGTCAAAGCAACAAATTTAATTTTATCAAATAAAAACCTAAATAACTACATTTTTTTATTTGTGCTGGACATTTTCATGAGCTTTAAAAAATACTACCCTTAACTTGTATACAATAAACTTTATTAAAGGGTATTTAAAAGTTAAATTTTCCCTTTAGTTCGGATTTTTGTATGAACTTCTGCCGTTTAAGGGCCACCAATGCTAAATCCACTTGTCAAATGCAGACCCGCAAACAGCAAATGAAAAAGTCTGGGGTGGAAATATGGAGAGGAGAGCTCCAGCTGTGTGAACTGGACAGAGAGAAGATCACAGGGAATTAAGGGAAGGAGACGTTTGGAGAAGCTGGGGGAGATGCGCCGTTGACATCTCCGCCTTACGAGTGTCAAAACAAAACTATTTATTTCCCTCACTCGCCGCGCGACAAAGACTAAGAGCGCCGCGTCCCCAACTTTCTTCCCTCGCAACATTTCTTTTTAAATTGCGGCGACATTGAAATTAAATTGTCTGTGCTTCTGCTGCTGCAGTCTCACAAAAAATGAGGGGGAAGTTTACAAAGAAACAGCTCGCGAATGTGCAGTGCCGGCAATGAAGAATTATTTGAAGAGTCGGCAAGATCTTATCTAAATGGCCAACTTGGCTATTTTGGTGAACGTTTTAAGCATAAGTTTAGATGGCAAACATGGCAACTTTCGGACAATAATAGTTTAGAATGAATTTCAATAAATATAAGACACTGTTTAGGGTACAGATTCTTGCTTTTAGATAGTATTAAATTAATAACAATTATTCTGCATCTTAGATAGGGTTTGATAAGTGTTTAAATTATTTCTCGTATCAAATAAGCTTAACTTTTAGGACTTTACTAATTTTGGGAACTTTCTGGCAAGTCCTGCCTAAATGGAAAATGTGGAAAGTCAAGAAAAATAGAGGCAGCCATCAGCAGCAGCAGCAGCAGCGGCAATAAAGCGGCTGAGACTTGCTGCAACCTGCAACTAGGAACTTGCAACTAGGAACTTGCAACTTGTGTTGCTGCTGCCGCCGCCGTCGCCGTCGCCGTCGCTTACTTTAAGTGGCTTTTCTGCTGCTGTGGCAAAATAACTGGAAAAAGCATCAGCAGCCAGGGAAAACTGATGGTTTCGGAAGGCAGGGAAACTAGAGGGAACGAGAGAGACAGGGCAGAGCCGTAAAAGAGAAGGAGGATGAGAAACAGCAAAATTGACAAGCGCAACATTGAAATTGCTACAATGACAAACTGCAATGTGCAGCAGGGGCAGGGGCGGCGGAGGGTGCCAGCGTGGGGGTGGGGGCAGCTGATGCACTGCCACTTGACAGAGACGAATGTTGAATGCCTCTGAGAAGGGCAGACAGAGAGGGGAATACAGCAGTTAGAGGGTGAGGGAGAGTGAAATAGGGATAGGAAGAGGGAGTGTGCTGCACGTGCGTCTCTGCCACACAGACATTTAAATATAAACCCAAGATTGCCACAGATGCTGCCGGTGCACTGGAAGAAAATAAATGTGCTAAACATTACTAAGAAATTTGGTTCTTTGATAATATATAGAATACCGCAGACCTTTGCTGATAAAATATAATAAAGCAGTTTAAAATAAATGAGTAATATTATTATGCACACAGAAAACGTTGCAGCGACTTAAATTCAATTAAATAAGGCCCTAAAAGTATGAGACAAAAAGTTTCTCCAACAAATTTCGCCTTAAAAGTGTTTCGTTGCATACTTTTCAGCAAATTTTCAAGTGATTTAAATTCCCGAGCATTTTCTTTGATTCAAAATATTGTAAAGTTTAAATATTATTTATTTATTTAATATTTATAAGCAATCTGTATATAATATCCATATGTTTTGAATATTTTCTCCGTGTACAAGATTAAAAAATCTACACCAAGCTGTTGAGATCAGGGGCGGCGTGCCACGAGGGGCACCAAGGGGGATCTCTCTGAGTAGGTGGCAGGGCATGTTTAATTAATGCAAAGTAAATAAGAAAAACGAAGGAGACGCCAGAGGAAACCAACGAAATTGATTGAGGAATGTACCACACTGTAGGGCGAGGAAGGAAGGAGAGAGGCAGGCTGGCAGTGCGGGTGGGGAAAATGCATAAAAGCCCCAACTCCCCTTTTCCTGTTGCATTGTTTTCTCGGCTATTTATAAAGTTTCGCTTCCTCTGCCGCCGTCGCCCGTAGATTGAGCAAAAATTGTTGGTAAATTGGTTTCTAGTGTTTTACGGCTGAAAATTCCCGGGGATGAAAGACCGACAGTTTCGTAATTTTGTAATTGATCCGAATAGCTGTGGGTGCCATTTTTAAGATTAAGATTCAAGAAAACCAAATATCAGAGCTCTAAACGTGCGTGATTATGGTTTAAGAGTCTGGCAAGACAATACATGCGGTGACTTCATTATTATTTATTTATTCTTGACATTAAGAATGAATATGGTATGGTATATTTGCTCTTTACGACTCAATCACAAATTCTGGAATAAATTTATAATAAATACTTGGTTAAATGTCTCTCTAGCACATCAAGATTTTAAAGGTCAAGCTTAATAATAGCAAAACCCCATACTTGAATTACCTTATAAGTATATAATATATTTATTTAATTATGTTTATCAATTACCTTTAACTGACAAATCGATTTCGCTTTTTATATAAGAGCCAACATTTCATTTTCATAATTTTAATGACCTTTTTCTTCCGCGAATCATTTTATCACCGTCACTTTCCTCATTTATATAAATATCAACCTGTTTCTTTTTTGCCAACTAATTAATGATGAAATATATATTTCAGCCAATCCAATTTCTCACCAACATTAACTAATTATTTATCTTTTTTTCTATCTCATTTTAGGTAAGTCCCATAGCTGCTGTGAAATGAAAATAAAAAGCATAACCTAACCATGGTTTTTATACAATTTTGTTTGTAAGTTTTTCCATTTCATTTTGTTTAATTAACAATGATGACGGTTTTCCAAGATTTATGAACAGCAAACATTGGTATTTGTTAGTATTTTCACAGAAATAGAAAGTGCCAACTAAAATAACTGAATAGGAGAGTACAGAAATAACTACTGTAAGCAGCTAAAAAATATTTCTCAGTTACAAAAGCGAGAAAGTAAAAGTGGTCTTTCTCCATCTCCTTTTCTCCTTTTCCTAAGTAGCTTTCAGCAGCTGCTGCTCCAAATGTAATTGTAATTGGCAAAAAAAGCAGAGAAACACAGAAAAAACATAAATAAATCCTAATCAAGTGTAACCAAAAGAGGAAATGGGGAGTAAATCAGATTATGGCGTAGCAAAAAAATTAGTTTGTTTTATTTTTTTCCCTCTCAAAGCTTGCTTATAAATGGAGAAGAGACAGCCATCAGTCTCATCATCGTCGTCACATGCGTAAAGCCCGATTCATTCATGATAAATAACCCCCGAGACCCCCTTGATACCCCCTTCAAAAACCAGCCATCCTCTCGAGTTCAAATTTCGAAATTCGAAGCGGAGGACAGCTGCGTTGAGAGATGGATTGAGTTGCAAGATAGAGAGGCAAAGAGCTTGCCGAGTTTGCTATCGGTTTCATCTCACTACAGTGGCCATCATTGATGTGAGTCCCACGAACGACCCCTCTGAACCCTCCCCCTCCCCCCTCGAATCATTGGTGCGCAATAATTAGCGCTCCTCGTTCCTAGGAAGTTTACACGATCTCTTCTCCCTGGGCAGAATTCCCGCCTTTGACGTCTTTCAAATCAGAAACAGATGCATCCCGTGGATTTTCCTCACTCGCGGAAAATCAGCAATGATTTTTCCTCGCTTTTCACAGCGTTTGGCATATCATTTGCACATTTGCACAAAGCTAAGGGAGAATTCTAGTTCACACTCTATCTTCGTAGAGATTTTTCTGTATTTTTCTGTGCCATTAGATGATTATATGAGGATAAATGGGAAATTAAAGCAAATAGTTAGGATGTATGCTTAATGGATTCATTTTATTCAAGTACTTTGATGACGAAAATGGAGCACTTCTCATCGGAAAATGTGTTATAATTGATTCAATAATTTGTAAAACAGAAAAAGTGTTCTTATTTCTCTTAGAAATTAGAGTGTTAAGCTTTAATTATTATTTATTAAATATTTAATAAAGCAAACTGTACCCTATTACTTCCTCTAATTATAGAAGTTTCCTAGGAAAATTCTCTGGCAACCTAATTGCATTTTCCGTTTAATTTCATCTCCCAAATTTTCAATCAGAAGTTTGCCCCGCAGTAAGAGAGTTGCGTAAATCACAAATGGAAATGCACTCCTTTACGGTTTTCCCCCCCCCCCTCGTTTTCCGCAGCAAATTCGCGCATAAACAATTGACCCATGGTGCTGGTCAGACCCCTCCTCTTACCCGAGCCGCCGCCCATGGTTATAGCGATGCAAACCCCCTCACATATTCCCTGGGGCGTCGAACTAACCGCAAATGTACAGGCAATAAAATGGCTCATCTGTTGGCCATCGTGTCATGGCTGGCATTTCGCGATGTCCTTGTTTGTCCTCGTTGCAAGTTCTGCCTGTGTCACCCCCCTTTCAGAACCCCCTTTCAGAACCCCCTTTTAGCCCCCTTTAACACCCCTTTTAGCCCCTTCCGTTGCATGTTTGCCAAATGCCAAGCATCATCATAATAATTATGGCAAAAATCGACGCTGTCAACATACACACACACACGAGGGGTTAAAAAGGGGGGTTCTTGGGTTAACAGGGGCGGCCAAAAGGGGGGCACTAAGTGGGCCAAAAGGATGCCACTTCAAAATGGCGGCCAAACATTCGATGATGCTCGCTCTCTCTCGAGGCAAAGTGGGTGGTTTTTTGGAGGAGCCCACACACTCCACACAAAACCGCAATTTCATACCGAATTTCACCAAGCTCAGCCTGCCACCCTTTTCGCTTTTATTATTCCCAGCCCCGCCTCCTTTGAGGGGGCTGCATTGTCGTCCTACATAAATGCATTTTTCGGAATGCGTGTCGCGTAAAATTTTCTTTCTGCTGCTGCACTTTTTGTTGTTGTTTTTCATGTGTTTGTGCGATGTGTGTGTGCTGTGTTTTGCACTCGTTTTGGTGGCTGCCAATTTGCCTGCCACAACACGCCCCCTTTTTCCTGCCTTTTTTCGCAAAATGTTCCTGCGAAAAAGGCAGCAAACAAAATAAAATGCTTTTTGGCCACCCGAAAATTAAGTGAGAAATGGACAAAAAAAAGTTTGCAAAGGGCGAGTTTTGATAAGGAAAGAGGTCTTTACCCTTGTTATGGCCTTTCAGGCAGTTCTTTGCTGGAAAAACTCGATCATTTACACATTTTTTAGCTTTGCTGCATTTTTTATTAGCTTTAACCATTATTTTATTTTTGATAAATGGCTAGTTAAAAACCGATCTGCAACAAATTGTAAAATGTATGTAAATAAAAAGACAAAATACTAGTGAAATTCATGAATACATGTTGCAATTTTTGCTTAATTAATATATTACTTCTTCACTGTACCCCTATATATTTTTCCCACCACCCCAAAACCGCTTTATTTTGCCGCAGTGCATCTGTCAAGAGATTTCACTTCACCTGCATTGTTGGCTTTAAGATAAGATAACGCTTTTAAAATCTTGTTTTCTCACACGCACTAAATAAAAGTAAAAAAAAAAAAAAAAAGTGAACTCGTGAAAAGAGTCGGCGGTAGATATAGAAAACTGAGCCAAGTTGATAGAAATCTGTTGACTGCTGTTTCTGTTTGCCGTTGTCATCGTTTCACATGATGTTTCCCCTTATTGTGTACAAATGTCATTAGGCACAAAGCAGATGAACTTGTGTGTTTCCTCCACAACTGCAACTGCAACACAACAACATCGCAACAAAAGTGCAACAGAAGAAGAATTTTCCCTCAAAGCTGCTGAAGTTTTTCCTACTTTTCTAATCTGGTGGCAAGTGCATTTTGTGTGTGTGTGTTGCTTCTCTCTGTCAGCGTGTGAGTAACTGCCAGCAGTTTGACACACAAACACAATTACAACGATCACGACACACAACATTTTACAGCAACGAGACCCGTAAAAAAATATACAAAAATCCAAGGAGAAACCAGCTAAAAACACGCACGAGAGCGAGAGAGATACGATTTCGGTTTCGGCAAGCCAACCAAAAATTGAGTTTTGAGCTCCGAGTTTATTGAATTGCAACCATAAAGAACTAAATGCAATAACACACAGATGGCAAGAGATAACATCAAATAAAATAGAGAATCAAATAAGCAAAGTATCAGTCAGCTTCAGTTTTAATTTAGAGATTTTTCGGGGAGGGGACAAAATGTATAGTTAAAGCGATTTAAAGGTAATAAATTCCGTTAAAAGAAATATATATATTTAAAAATCTGATTAACCGTAAATCCAAATAGAGCAGGGGTGGGCCTTTCTAGCCCTTTCGGCTCCCAGGGACGTTATGTTTTGAAGAGTGATGAGATTATCATCCAACAATTCCATTTTTAACTACTGGAATCATTTCTAAACAAAATAAAAAATAAAATAAAAAATCTTGTGAAGCTCCACACTTTTTATAAACATTTAATCAAAGAACACGTATATCTTGACTCAACGATTCGATATCGTAATATTTCGTGTCTGATCTGCAAGTAAAAATGTACTGGCTTAGTCAGCTTTACATCACGGCATTAAAAACGACACCAAAAAAAGAAGCGTTTTCTCTTTGACTCAACCTAATAAACAGCTTCCGAAATATTTCCAGAAGTTACCCAAAAAACGAATAAAAAGCAAACAGAGAACAAAATATTTCACGGCTTAGTCAGTCGTTGCCGCCGCCTATTTTGACCAACTTTAGAGTGACACACATAATAATATTATAGCTTATAATTATAAAATAAAAGCGGCAAACATTTCCGCCTTTTTGTGACTCACAAATATATTGCGAAAAAGCCCGAAAATAAACTTTCCGCTTTTAAGTCAGCCTTAATGAGTCATATTAAAAGTGTTTCGTCTTCTTTTAGTTTCCTCTCAGCCAGGAAAAAGTGTTCTACTTTTGTTGGAAACATAATATATTATTTTGCTTTTAATTAAGCAAGAATTTGAATAAAAATAAAAATCCGAAAATAGCGCAGCTTTAATGCAGGAGCAGCCGCTTTAAGGAGCTTCAGGAAAAGGCTGCTGGGGTGTCGGAAAAACCGTGTCAAGTCGGAAAATTCGTTCAGGTGGGGAGGAGCGCCGACGTTCGAAAAATGGGGGCGTACCCGCCGCCTGCCCGTCTGTCTGCCAAAGAAAAGGAAAACTTTTCTCTCGCTTTTCACGTGCGCGTCATGCATAATAAGAGGAAAATGCGGGGGGCGAGGAGGGAAAATCAGGAAGAGGAAGCACAGGGCACCCTCCACATATGCGTGGGAAAAGGAAGGAGAGCAGGGAGCTAACATGAGTGCATTCAAATATTAAAAAACACCTCAGGATAGCAGGTTAAAAAAGAGAAAATCGCTGGGAAAATGGGTGGAAAACTGGCAGGTTGGTGGGCAAAGGCGGGGCAAGGACGAAAAAGTGTCAGCCGAAAGGCGTGGCACTTAGCCGAAATTAACTGAAGTTGAGTTCGCCACTTTTGTTGTGAAAACTGCATCTGATGACAGCTGAAAAGCTGGAAAAGCGCAGCTGGACAACGAGGGGAAAGCCAAGCCAAGGATAACACCACGTAGAGAAACTCTACTCCTCGACGGCCTCCAGTTTCCCCCTTAGTTTTCCCGGCCGTCCCCTGCTATTCACACCCCTCTCGCTCTCTCGCTCTCTTTGTCACCATTTTCATTTGCCAAAGTGAAAAATAATTAAAAAGGCGTTAAAAACGGCAACAAACTAAGCGGTGGGAAAAACAGGAGCCCAGGGCGTGAAAAAGGGGAAAAACCAGAGGGGAAAAACGGACCAAGGACCAAGATATCATCCTGAGAAATGCAAAAAAGGAAACCTTTTCCCGGGCCGGCCCGGCCGTTTTGGCGTTGACACTTTAAATCATTTTGGTGTTGGCCCCGGATATTTTAATTATTAAATGCAAAGGATCCGCAGGATTTGCCCGGATGCCACACAAGACACAAGACGACGGAGAAGCGGTTGGAAAATGCAACAAATACAACTACAAAAGAGGAAACGGACGCGCCACGCGTGGAAATTGCCGAGAAGCCTGCGGTGAAGCCGCCATCCTCTTTCTCGGTCTCTGCCTCTATCTTCATGCAAAGGAAAAGCTAAATTAGAGCAGCAGGCGAAGGGTGTGAGGGGTGGGAAAACTCACCTGCTGCGAAATCGCAGGTGCAAGGCGCGCAGATTGTTTGCCAAGGACCAACCAGGAAGTATTTAGAAGGAAAGCAACGCAATAAGCGGTTGGTTGTGGCTCCTGGGAGAAACTAGGGGATATATTACTATTATTATAGATATTAAAAAATGTATTTCTTTAAAAACCTTGAGATATCATAAAAATACAGCTTATTGAACAGTTTTCCCTGCTTAATTTGATATTTCTATCCAAAAACCTTAGGACCGACCCCTTTTCGCCGCAATTACCGGGTAGAAAAAAAGAAGAAAAAGTGAAAAGCAAGCGCAGTGAAAGCGACAAAATCTAAACGCAAATGGAGCGACAAGGATGCTGAGCCGAGGATAAGCAGCAAGATGGAGCCCCGGGCCTTCAGATAGGGAGAAAAGCGTAGGAAAAGCCGTAAAGGTGGGCGGGGAGGACGACAGGGAAAATCCCAGGTAGCCCTAGGATTTGTTGGGTGCCATAACAAAGTGTCTGCCGCTCACTCAAGGATCCGTGGGCTTCCTCCTGGCTTCTTCCGGTTGTTTTTCCCTTTGTGGGAAAATGATGGACCCAAAAAAAAAAAGCCACATCATTTTCTAATTTGTAACTAATTCCCGGGGCAAGTCGTCGGCGCTCTGCTTCAAAATAAACTCAACTCTCCCATAAATTATAAATTTATTTCCATTTCTTTCTTATGTTTCCCTCTTATTTTTCTCGTCGGCTTCTGTGGACTTTAAGGCGTAATTAGCATTAGCATCGCACAGGGAATTCTCGGCCTTTGTCTCTGTTTCTGTTGCTGTTTGGGTTTCGGTGACCTATCAAATGCCTATCAGCAGCAGGTCAGAATCGGAATTGCCTGAATTTACATAATTCTATAAAATTCCCATTAGAGCCCAGTCGATGACCAAAAATATCTCGTGGAGAGCCCCTGAGAAGAGCGGCCATAAAATGACTAATTAACTTTAAGCGTCTTTCGGTTGTCTCTTCTCTGTCTTATTTTTTCTTTATATTGCCTTCGACGTTTTTTTTTTCGTTGCCTTGTTCAACTTCTTTTGTTAATGATGATTTCGGTTACACCTGCTCTTTGGATTGTATTTCATATATGCATAAAGTATGAGCTATGTAGATGTGAGCCGTAAATATCAAATTTTTGAGACATTGGACTTATTATCTGAGCGGTTTCATAATCGCTCAAAACCCGTCGTCCGACCGTCCTCCCCTCAACCGAAACAAAAGCCAAGAGATGTTGCTGGCTATAACCGAAACATAAATTTTTATTTGGCCCAAAACGAAGCTTTGAATGCCCTAAACAATAAAAACTTCAACACAATTCAAAGGGGAACAAAATATGACATAAGAAAATCCAAACAAACTTATGCGAAATCTATAAAAAAAAAAGTAACAATGGGATAACCGATATCAGAAATGTCAAAAAGCTATTTTAGCTGGATCTGAGTGAGCAAATCACATGCAAATCAGCTAGATTTATATTTTTTAAAATTTTTTAAGATTCTTTATAAATTAGAGAAAAGTAATTTAATACTCCAATATCACGAGAAAAATTAAGGGAATGTCTCACACATGCTTCAACAGTGACTTCAAACCTCTTTCCCATTTTATAATACCCCTCGTCTTGAAGCACCATTAAAAAATATAAAATATCATCTTCGAATTTGGCCGTACATGTATATACAACGTCTATTTCTCATGCATTTTTTTAGGGTTTTCGTGTGTGTAAGATGAAACGTCATAAAAAATACAAAGCAACAAAAAAAAATGTATAAAAAGAAACACAAAAAAAGTGAGGAAACAATAACGCTGAGTGAGGCAACTTGCCATGTGTTGTGACGGCTCTCAGACGTTTTCTGTGATGGCTTTTGATGGAGGAATACGGACTACGGGCTACCAGGCACCGAAAACACCAAATAAAACCGCACACATCAGAGCAAATTATAAACGGGCTATTAGAAGTGGAGTGGGAGGCGGACTATCTATACTCTGGGAGATGATTATGATGGATTAATCGATGGGAGGACTAGGAGAGTTACGGGTGGAGAGAGGTAGAGGCAACGCAGAGTGTAAAAGAGCTATGACTTTACTCAAGTTAATTGCGGTTCTTCAGGTTTCAGAATGAAAAAAGAACAAAAATGTATACTTTAGCTTTGGCATATTAATACTTTGCATTTGATATTTAATAATATAATTAATCATAATATTTATAAATAAAAATTGAAAGGAATTTATGATCAAAACATTTCCTTTCATTCAAAAAACGCTCGAGCCCCGCTTTAAATTTGTTTAAATCTCCAATAACTTTTACTTCCTCCAGAAAGCTTGTGTGTTTACCTTTTTCAGGTATTATTTAGATGGTTTCCTCTCATTTTTATTGTTGTTGTTCTCCTTACCAATTTCAACTATCCCAGTTTTTGATTAAATTTGATTGTTGTTGGCCTTTTGTGCTGCTCGTTTCCTCATCTTCTTTTCCGACTTCTAATTTGATTTTCGAAAGGTTATCGTGCTCTCTGGGCCTTCTTTTAGTTTCTTCTTTTTATTTATTTTGTTTTCTCAGTTGTTTGTTGTAGGTGTGGAGAGATGCTGCCTCTTCTTCTCAATTCTTCTCCTATATCTAGTTTTTGTTGTTGTTGAACTATGCAAATGTCTTTATCGCCGGTCTGGTCTTTTGTTTAGACTTTCTTTACCTCTTGGCTTTTGGTTCTATTCTCCCAAAGAGATTTATAGACAAAGACAGAGAGAGAGAGAAAAGCAATAACAACAACTACTAAAGATTCAACAACAATTACAACAACAATGATTCAACAACAACCACACACACATGCAACCAATATGGTTCATGACTTGACTTTTGTTGACTCTTCCTCTTTTTTTACCTACCTGTCTCTCAGCTGCTTCTTCTTGGTTTCCCCTCCTGTTTTTTATGTTTGCTCGCATCATCATCATCGTCTTCTCTTATTCTCCAGCTTCTTCTTATCCAGCTGCCGCTTCTGTTGGCATTTCGTTGACCTAAAAAACGTTCAAGCCCAAGCAAGACTATGAACAAAAAAACAACAAAATAATCGAAAAAATGCCAGGGAAGGAGACAAACATAAATTGTTGTTGCTGCCGTTGTCGCCGGCGTTTATTAAGATTCGTTGATGATGCAGCAGCACCAGCAGCAGCAACATTTACAGCGGCAGCAACACTGAAAACGCAGCAGCAACACGAACATGAATTTCTGCAATATCTGCAGCACAACCGGCACACACTACACGCAGAGAAAATATAACAAAGCCAAGGATTTAAAATCATTATTTAGGGTGCCTTAAAGCTTGCTGTAAAATATTGTATTTGTAGTTCATGCTGAAATCATGATGGAATAAATTATGGCATACCTTAAAAAGTGTTTTTAGACCGTTGGATATTTTTTAAGGTTTTGTTTTCATTTATTTTTTGTTTAAATAAATTATTTGTATATTTTATGAAGTTAAAATCAAGGTTTAATATTTATTGTCTTGGTTTCCTTAAATTTATTGTACTTTTTAGTTGTTATGAATTAGAACAATAACATATAATATGTTTCTCTTTAAATTCAACTTTTCCCAGTGCAAAAGCACGGCTGCAACATCTGAGGCAGTTGCATTTTCCGTTGCAGCTTTCTTACCTGTTTTTTTTGTTGTAATTTCTGTATTTTTTTGCAAGCATAAAAAGGCAACAGCAGCAGCTGCTGCTATCCTAAAAGATATTTAAAGTGGGACCGCTTACCCCGTTGTTCCCTCCTGATCTCCTTTGTGTATCTCCTGCCGGCCTGTCTCCGTTTCGGCCTTCAATCTCAGCTTTAAAGTGCCAATCTGAAGTGTAATTAAGTTTTTTTTTGGTTTGCAAAACATCTGCCTTTGGAATTTTTTGTTCCAGCTTCAGCTTAAAGTGGTTAAAAACGGGGGCGATGAAGGGGTTAAAAATGGGAGGAGACGCAGGGGCGGTAGTGTAGGTTACGCCCTTCCAGGAACTCCTCATAATCATCTTCATCGTCAGCTTCATTTTTGTGGGTTTTCCTTTTTATTTCATATTTCTTAGCCGGTTGCCAAATATTTGCCTCATGCATTATTTTTCGGGCTTTCGCGCTTTCCGAGTATCAGTATCAGTCAAAAGGAGAGAAAAAGAGGAAGATAAATAACCGAAAAAAAGGGAAACCAGGAAGGAAAAAATGGCAAGAGAAAGAAATCCTTTTGAGTGGCCTACAAAGAAGGGAATTAAAAATGCAGCTGGGGATACAAGTAGCTAGCTGTCTTTTTTGAAAACGGTTTAAAGGAATTTGTATGAATCCAATTATGAAATGCATTTACATTATATAAATGATCATTGATCTTTGATAAGTTAAGATAATTTATTTTTGAAAATGATATGAGGGATTTGGAAACTAAATTTAAATGAAATTAAATTACAGATGTTGAGATAATGTTACCAGTTTTCATCTGAAATAAAATCAAAACCTTGCCAAGAGTGTGTGGCCCCTTGAAGATCTTATCTAATTCTGCAAAACTACGACATTTTCGTTAGCATTTTCCAACTACATTCAATTTACCAGAATTTCTGTAACACATCCAAAAAACCTGTTCAAACAAATTTTCGCCTTCCTCTTTCGGCTCAGCTGGCGTGTGTTTTACACTTTCCTCTCTTCCTTCGGGGCCACCGAAATTTTAGAATTCGAAAAAAAACATCTGCCCTTTTTGTAGTGCTTGTTGTTCTTTATTGCCGCTGCTGTTGGTGCTGCTGCTTCTGCTGGGGATTCCGACATTTACCTAGGCCATCAAACATTTCCTCTCCTGACTCGTGTGCGCTGCCCTTTTTCGAAATTTAATTTTGATTTTAATTTGATTTCGGCTCTTTTCTTGCTGCTGCTACTGCTGCTGCTGCTTCTGGATGCGTTGATTGTGTTTGTTCTTCTTCTCTCCATCTATCTGCCGGAAATTGTTTTTTAATTGCGAGGAGTGAAGTGGGGAAGAGATTGCCGAATGATTTGTGGTCCAGAGTTGCACATAAATATTTATTGCAAGTCCGATTTAATCGTCATCTTTATCAGTCTCATCAGCAGTTGCACTTTGCAGCAGTTTGCAGTTGAAGACTCTTCCAACTTCTGTTGATTTCTTTGTTCCAGTTTATCAACTTTTGTCATCGCAAAACAAGCACCGCAGGCCAAGAAACTATGTGCAGATGCTTCCCTTTTTTTACCCCTCCTCTTCAGTGGGTTCCCTGTTCTTTTTGTTGAGTTTTCCCTGAGGTTTTACCATCAAACATTCCACGGCCTTAGGTTACAGGTTCTTTATTATTGTTGTTTATGCACGGAAAAATAAATATGCGAACGATTATATAAAATTAAATGAGGTTATTTTTGTGGTACTTTAGTTTGCAATACTTTATATTTCTAAAGGAGGAAAAGTTTTAAAGCGTGACAACATTTTGCGCAAAATACTGCCAACTCAATTACGAGTATAACTTATTTATTCCTATTAAATATTTATGAGGCATGCATCTTAGCCCTTACTTTTCCCCACAGTGTCTTATTTGCATCTACAATGTCTCCTGTTGCTTGTGAGTGTTTTTTTTTTTGCTGCGTTCCCACTGGCATTATGATGCATATTCATATTTCTTTGCGCTGTTTTACAACCCCGTTTGCCTGTCGTTTGCCTCTCACATGTAAACGTTATTATTAGCCCTGGTCTGGTTTCCCCCAACCACTTCATCCTCCTCTTCTTGCCACACCTCTTCATTTTCTATATTGTCTCCTATTACATTCTTTTTTCCTTGTCTTTTATTTTGTTGTTTGTCCCTGCATCTGAGTTTGAAATCCGAGCTTCCTGTTCAATGTCAGCGAACAAAAAATCACACAGAACACTACCTGCTCTCGCCCTTCGGCCATCTCTCTCTTTAGCCACTAAGCACTTGGGGTATTTCAGTGTAATTAAATGAAATTTTACACTCGCCATTTGAGGTGACAGCCAGTTTTCCCTTATCCCCTTATCCCCGGTTTCCTTCGTCTATTTAACCTCTAATCTTTTAATTAAATGCAAATTTCAATGACCAAAAATAAATAGGGAAAATAATTCGCTGTTCTCCGCCATTTATTTGAAATAATCTTATATTTTTTATCTGATACAATTTACTTACACTCGCTTTACTTCTCTCTCTTTGCAGGTAAGCCTTGATTCCCTTTTATTGGACCGAAAAAAAAGGAATATAGATTGCGGTTATGTGTGTAAGCAAGCTTAGGCGAAATCAATTTTGTTTATAGCTTTGAGTGAAACTTAAATTGAATCAACAAAGGAAGGATGCTTAGTGCGCTCTTTTTTGCTTCTTAATATCAAAGCAGCTTGAAGTGCCTCCTTGTGCTGCCTCCATTTTCCTCGTTCCTCTTTCCTCTTTTCCCTGTCACGCATCACTTACATGGGCTCCGCAACTCACTCTATATAGTATAGTATATATCCTTTATGCCACCCAAACCCCTTGCCAGAGCCTCTGTCTCTAGCACGTTGCTGCCATTTTCAATTTTGCATTTTAATAATAAAATTTTGCACAGCAGCAGTGCAGAAAAAAAAGAAAGCACAAGAAAGTAGAAATATAAAACAAAAAATAAAAAACGTAAAAACACAGGATGGTTCGGTAGCAAAAAAATGGCAGCTGGGCAAACTTTTAACGCCAGACGACGACGATGCATGATTACTTTGTTGATGATGACAACCCTGGCATAACCAGTAGGTCACTGGAAAAAAGATTAATGTGATTGATGAAAATTTCTGTAAATTCTTTAACTGTAAGAAAGTCACTGTAGAAAGTCATTATATATTAGAAATAGAAAAAGAGCTTCTTGGCTTGTGTAAATACCTATTTCTGATCCAGCCAGGGTTGTTATCAGTACCACATTTAATGAACGACCCAAAAATTGAACGTTATCGCTATTTTGCAGCAAGAATCCGAGGGGTCCCCTTGTGTGCCTTGAACTTTTTTCAGCCTAATAAAAACCAACTAAAACTTTGAAAAATATTAAAAATGATAAAAAATAGAAATCTTTAGTAAAATATTTTTTTTTTGTCGAAAACTAACCTAGTTCAATTCTCTTCTCCCAGTGCAATTCGTATGCAAGTCCCTGTCTGAGTGATGGGAGGTTGATGTTCAGGGGCGCAAAGTTAGTTCCTGGCAACATGTTGTTGTCTGCGCCACAAAGTATGCAATACATTTTGGCACGTGGCGTGCTCTTTGTCTCAACTTTACTTCTTTTTTTTCGGTAGCGATTTCTGGAGTCTGCAATTTTGGGAACTCCCTCCCCACCGCCCTGTGGTTGTTTATCATTTTGCTGCGTGCTGCCTTCAATTTGCTGCAAGTTGTACGAGTACGAACTCCGTAGCCACTTCGCAGCGTTGCAACATGGACGCTCGCTCACTAAAATGCGCCTCACGTTTCCCAGCTCTCGAATTTACTTTATTCTTTTTTCGGTCTTTTTAATTACGCTTTTCTTTGACGTGTAGCATTTTTCTACGCTGCTCAGCAGAAATTGTTCGACTTTAACCCGATGTTTACATTAATTTTGCTTATCGAGAGTCGAAGAGAGAGACCGGACTTTTGTTTATTTAATATTTCCGCTCTTCTTACGCGTTCTTAATTTATTTTGTTTCTGCCATTACAATTGTTGATCCAGATTCTTGTTTTTTTTTTTCTGGTTCGCGCATTTTGCATTTTCTGTTTGGGGTTTTGCGGATAACATTTCGGTTGGATAAATTACATACAACCTTGGGTGTCACATGCATAAATTTCGCTGCCTCTGCTCTGCTTTTTGTTTTATCTTGGAACACATGTTTCAACTTTTTTTTGAGGCCATTCGCGGCGCAACAAAAAACCATTTCAAATTTTACACTAAATTGACTTTTGGGCGCACAAATTTCGCATGCACAATTACATTTGCCGGCTGACGTTTGGCGGGGACGCGGCGCATGGTAATTGTTAAAATATTTCACAAATTAAATTATGCACAAGTGAGGCATTTTTAAAAACATTTGTCACATTATTTTTCTGGTGTAAATTGTTTTGCGGTCAAAAATGGTAAGCTAATTTCCAGAGAGAGCTACCAGGATTAATTATTATCTCATGTTTATTATCGTTCACAGAGTAATGCATGATAATAATATTTGGAAATTGGTTTTTGTAATTTATATTTAAAAATTACAAGATCTTAAATGCAACTTTTGTTAAAATCAGGGGTGGGCACCGAATGTCAAAAAGAGAGCCTTATTTGAAATCATTCATGATCTTGAAAGGGAAAATGAAAAACGTTCGCATCGGTCTGTGTCTTTTGTTTTTGTAAGCATTAGAACTTGGTTCTTATTTCCGACGATGTACAGATTTTGTTAGTCAGGGAGCTCAAGGAGCCACATGGCGCCCATCTATGCCCAAAGCAATTACCCATTTTCCACTTTTAAAGAAAATTAATAAAATAAATAAACTATTGATTTTTAAAACCCGTAATTGCATTTCATCAATTGGTGAACACTTTATAAATTTCCCCAAGATAACAAATTAATTGAAAGGCTATTTTAACAACCAATTCAGAGATGATTGCTGTATTTTCAAGCGTTTCGGTCTCTACTAAATATTCCCAATTAGGCAATGCAAATAATTTTGTGAAAGTAGCCAAATATTTGACCAATTGAAAACAAGATGGAAATTATAATTTGTTGTGCAAATTATAGGTGAGCCAGAGGGGGTTCACTTTCGGTTTTCAAGCCCGCTCAGCTGGCCGTGAAGAAGAAAATGGGAGTGGATGAGAGATACTTGTATATACTCATGTGTGAGGCAATCGCAGGTGAATGGGATGTAAAGCGAAAATTGTGTAAACTTCATGCACAATGAGCAGATTTCCATGGTCAGCTTTTCTTCATTCATTCAACCCCACTCACACAGAGAGTTTTCTCCGCCTCTTATCGCCACTTTTCTACACTTCATAATGCGCTTAGCCAAGTTTTTGATTGCATTACATTGGATATTTAGACGTTGGTCCGTCTCTTATGCAATTTATGTAAACGCATTTTCCCCCGCATACACGTATATAAATTGCTTCGATTATGGGATTACATCTCTCTCGTGTGTGTGTTTATAAAATGTTTGTTTGTTGTCTTACACAACCGCAAAAACACACATCACAACTCTTGGCCGAAAAACAATTTGTTCAACGTGCGTAAAAGATTTAAGACTAATTTGCTGCCGGAATCTTAAGCCTCTCAGGAGGACGGAAACCAGATTAAAGTTTCATAATTTCTGCTCCAGAAGAAAGATAAAGTTGTCATTCATTCATCTGCATCACTTTGTTGCTCGCTGCTGCTTCTGCTGCTGTCGTTGCCTTAATTTATGCAAATTTTCCAGAGATTTTTTGTCTTGACTTGGGCCTTGCCTTTGGTCTGGGTTTGGTTTTGGTTTTTATCTTATGCATCATTTACAAATTGTTTTGCTTGGGAAAATCCACATAATTGCCGGCTTAAATGTAAATGAATTTCAATTAAAGTTGTGAGCAGCAAAGCAATATGCAAATTTAAATGTCTGCGTGTGTCGGTCGTTGTCGCTCTTTATTTTATTTCAATTTATGTATGCCCAAAGTTTCGTTCGTTCTCAGGCCTTCACAATCCACAGATTCACACATAATTCTTTTGTCGAACCCATATCGATGTGGTCTCAGCTGATTAAGCTTCTTTATTCTGTCATGTCAACTCCTCCTCGAGTCTATAAATATTTTATTTAAATCTCTCGTAACGAAGTTTGCGAGCTTCAAGAATCTGGGAATTTTTTTCCAACATAGCTTAGCATAGAAAATGCAGCAAGAAATAGCTAAAAAAAAAAAATTGCCATGCACACACCGGAAGTGGAAATAAAAATGTTGCTATGGCAATTTTGCAGAGTTTTAAAGCGCCAAAGCAATTAAAAAACTTGTACAATATTTTCTCATAAAACAAAAGTTGAGTTGCCGCCAAAAATAGAGAAGGGGGAAGCCCCAAACACTGTGTGTGTGAAAAGCAAATAGATGTGGAAAATGGGTGTATGGAAATATTTTATCTCTGGCTTTGACCGAGGTTCGAGGGGAAATGGGTTAAAGGGGGCTAAGGGCATGGTGTGTGTGTGTTTGTGTCCTTCTGCCACATTAGGGTCCTCGTATCTCTTGTAGCTCTCGTATTTATCCCCTTCCAGCTCCACTGTCCATCTCATTTCCTATTGATTAACCAGGGCAAATCCATCATTGTCAATGCGGTCTGGTCTTGCCTCGTTCTCATTAGACTTTTGTCCATTAAAGCGGGTAAAAAAAGGGAGGAGAAAATGAAGCGAAAATGCACCATTAAAAACAGGAGGAGAACGAACAAAAAAAAAGGGGGAGAAACAACAGCATTAGGTGCCACAAGCAGATGGAGAGCGAAACAAAAAGCAACAAGGAGGAAGGCTATTTTGACCAGGTGAGAACGTGCGAACACAGGTGGTAAAAATAGAGAGAGGAGGCGGCCACCGGAGATGGACCCTTTCCTTGCATAAACTTGACTTAATTAGCTGCACAACTAACTTGGCTATTTAAACAGGTGCAAAAGGGGGGCAAGGAAGTAGAAGTGGACAAAAAAAACGAAGCAGGAGCATGAGTAAGTGCATCAGGAAGACACACTCAGGGGGACAAAAACACGGGGACAAAAAACAAAGGCAACCCGACAATTGCCATTTCCCATTTGCTTTTGGGCTTTTAAGTGCCGCAAATGGCAATTAAAATGCAAAAAAATCCGGTGACTTTAAGCCCCCCCGCATTTGGATTGTGAGTGCCAGTGTGCGAGTGCGAAAGCTCTCATATATGCAGTGCAAATGGGGCTTAAAAACAGATTTGGTCCTGGCCAAATGAAAGCCCAAATTCAATTGTTTAACTGCCGCAGTCAGAGCAGAGACCCAGCAATTAATAGAAGTGTAAATGGGACTTAAATCTAAGAAAGATTGGGGGGATTTCCGGTGGTAATAAAAGTTTTTAGAATAGATTTGGTCTGAAATGAAAGAAGGGAATATTAAAACCCTGGGTTTTTACTATATTTTATGTTTATAACTGAAAGTCATCATGATTCTGATAGCAAATCAATGCAGAAATAAGCTTTTATTTTCTACTTTTGTTGCAAACATAAAAATTCCCAAGAAAATCCCAACTAAATCGAGAAATACTTGAACGAAAGTCCCCACACAATCATCGAGGATATGCTACTCTCTCTCACCTACCCACCGATTGTTAAGAACTTTATATTCCCCAAACAGATCTCGGGAATATATATCTATATCTGGCCAACAAATTGAGCTTGACCCGGGGGCCAAGAGTTGAAATAGGAAAATGCAATGAACATTTTTGTTTGCTTTTTGATTTTTGTTACCAATTTTTGTTGTCGTGATATTTTTATTCGTGTTGTTGCTGCGGTTGTTGTCATTGTGCTTTAACCCTTGTCAAATCCCTGTTCTGTCCTGTAAAAAAACAAGAACGAACCCAAAAATAATGTGGGTCACTTGACGCTCACAGCAGCAGCAACAACAAAAGAAACACGACGATGGGACGGAAAAACAGTTGGAAAATTTATTGTCGCCGGTAGTTTTTTTTTTTTCTCCCAATTTTAGTGTGTGTTTGGTGCAAAAGCTGCCAAAAAAGAGAGCCAGCGACACCAACAACTGAAAATGTTGTCATGCATTTGCTCTACTTTCCATCGCCCCCTCTCTCTCTGTGCACCCATTGCCGTCTCTTTCATGGTACAACTACATATATCCGCCATCTCTTTCCCTTTTGGCCTGTCTATCGCCTGGTTTATTGAGTGTCGCAACAACAGCGGGACTTCCACAGAAAAATTAAAAAATTTGGGGATAACCCGGATTGCCGGATTGCTGCGTTCTCTGGGCTTTCGAGGAGTTCTCTAATTTCTCTTGTTTTTTAATTTATTGTGGCACTTTTGGTTCGGCGTTCGGCCATTGAGATAATATTAATAGCCGCCGAAGTGGTCAGTAGGGGGTACACCGAAAGGTAAGCGACTCCTAATGGGACTAGGGAAAATAGGGAGAGAGATAACCCTGGTCCGTGGCAGCATTTGCGTGAAAAGATGTCACGCCATAAAGTTGCTTTATTGAACCATTTGGCCTGGGAAAATATATATATATATATAGGGGTTTTAGGCCCGGCTCGTAAATGTTCAATGTGTGGGTTTCGATGATAGCAATGACTTGACAAATGGCCGTTGGTAAAGAGAAACTTGACACTATTCGAGCGGCAAAACGGGTGCGGAAAATGTGTAAGAAACGAATTTAAACAATCCTAAATCAATGACAAGGCTATGAAATGCAGATAAATTAATTTACCACGATCTTAAGTACGAATCTGATTAGGAAATTACTATTTAAAGATATACAATTGACCTTTTGTAAGACTTTGCAAGGATTTTAAAGTGTTTCTATTTTTTTAAAGAGCTAAACATAATATTTCATAGGTTATATTTTTTAATAACCTAAAAATAATCACAAATGCCCAGAAAATTCAATATTGGTTAACTTTCTCAAACATTCCTGCCCTAGCTTCAAAGTTATCTCATTTTCAAGAGCACTTCCTCTACATTTACCCCAACTTTTTCCTAAGCAACAGTTTAAGTTTAAGTTTCCCCGGCTTGTGCGAGTTTCCCAACACCACATCTTCTTTTTTGGCATACACACCTGGTTCTTTGGTTACTTGCTTCAAACCCGTGGTTATGTTCCACCATTAATTACTGAACCCTCGCTGGGGAAAACTTTTCGTCTGCGCGATGCATATTGCGTATACGCCACGCTGTCATGCTTTGTTGTGCGCTTTTCCATCATTTCACCCAGTTTCTTGCTCTAACTTCTGTTCTGTTCTGCATAGTTTGGCAGCGCTTTTTATGATGATTTTTAGTATTATTGCATTGCGATTTTAAATGGCAAACATTTTGTTGCTGTCAGCAACTGTTGGCCATGCTTTGCCGTTTGCTCTTTTATACTCTTTTACTCTGTTTACTCCCTCTGGCCACCTAGTCTGACTTTTATTATATGTATATTTTAATGCTAAATGGGAAAAATTACTTTCATTTTCCTCGGAATTGGTTTTACAAGCTACAGCAGCAGCAAAAGTTGAGCAAAACAAGCGAGCGGCAAAAACACAGCCAGCGAAAACTTTTTGTTGAGTGAAAAATGCAACAGAGATGAGAGCACTGAGCTTTCCGTGGATTTCCACCCGCATTTCCCCACGAGCTGCATTTCAGGAACCAGCGACTACGATGACGACGACTGACTCTGGCCCAAAAGTCTGGCTCGGAGCTGCAGAGCGACTCTCTGATCCTCTCGTGCAATATATGTAATGCGAAAGTTTTTAATTTAGCGCCAACTTAGCGCCGAGACTCGCAAACGCAAAGCAACTGGAAGGGAAATGCAAAAAATTACAAAAAAAAAAAGAACAGGGAATATACAAGTTCTGGCTGTTAAAGGAAAGAGGAGTCGGTGGGAAATATTTTTGTGAAATATGCTTTAAAAAATAATCAACTTGCCGAGATTGCCAAAGCGAGCGAACTGGAGAAAAATCTCTGGGAAAAAATGGGAGTCTCTGGGCCAAGAAATTTTTGGCCCAGTTGCTTTGCCAGAACTTTTCTTTTCGATTCTTCTTTTTGTTTTACATTCTTGACCACTTTTGTGTGCTCCTCTTGATTGTTGATAAATTATGTACGAGTCTGGGATTTATTAGTTTGCCTTTAATTTGTAAAGGATTTCTTATTAAAAATCCTTAGGCTTTCTTATTTTATTTTAAAACTATTTTACAAGATTTTAAACTACAATCGTGGACAAAAGTATTTTGACATAAATAAAAATGGGCATTTTGTGTAATAAACTTTTATTTATTTATCCAAAAAATCTTAAAGAAATTTTTTATTAACAGTAGTGTAGTGAGTTTATAAAAAACAACAAAAATATTTTATTTCGTAATTAATCTTATAAAATAAAAATGAAATTTCATTTAAGTGGAAGGCCAAAAGTATTTTGACAAAACAGAATATGTTACAAAATAAATATTAATTGCAAAATCTTTTGAGAAAAATAAATAAATTAATAAAAAATAAACCCTCCTTTGACATCTATAACTTTTTGCAAACGTCCTGGAACAGATTTGACTAAGTTCTGAAGCGTTTCAACGGAAATTTCCTTCCAAAGTTCTTCGACTTCAGCAATGGTCTCCTCACGAGTTCTTGTTAAATTGGGACTCCTCTTGCGTTTTATGTAAGCCCACACGTTCTCTATGATGTTGAGATCGGGACTTTGGGGTGGCCAATCTAATGATTTTACTTCCAAATCCTTCAAAAACTTCGTAATCATTTGTGCCTTATGGCATGGAGCATTATCCTGTTGTAGGATAAAGTCCTGCCCAATGAGTCTATCGCCGGCAAGTAAAGCGTGGTCATTCAGGATACGTAGGTAGTGTCCTTGATTCATCGTACCATTGATGGGCACCAAATCACCGATCCCGTTAAAGCAAACACATCCCCAAAACATTACACTGCCGCCACCATGTGGTATACGTTGAGATACGGGTCTTAATTTCTTTCGAATATTTTGGGGTAGCCTGCAATAAATTTTTTTTTTTTAACCATGATACTCAAAAGAGCTCTCATCGGTCCACAAAATCTGTTCCCAAAAAGATTGAGGCTTGTGAACATATGATTTGGCAAACGCTAATCGTTTAAGCTTATTTTTAGGAGAAATAAAAGGTATCGGACGGGCCACATATGTAGCAAAGTTAGCCTCTTTCAGTCGTCTTTCGACCGTTTTCCTGCTAATTGAAATATCATAATCTTTCTTTACTTCCATTGATGCTGCTTTTGGTGTAATAAGGACATCATCTTTAAATTTTCCCAGGATTAGACGATCTTGTCTTGCCGTAGTTTTACGTGGTCGGCCCGATCTGACTAAGTTACCCGTGGAATTTGTCAGTTTATGCTTATTAATTTGGTAGTAAATTGTTTGCCGCGGTAGTTTGTAAAATTTGCTGAGACTTTGAACCGAAATACCTGCATGGTACTTTGTTACTATTTCGTTTCGCTGGATTTCGCTTAGTTCTCGTGTTTTTCCCATATTTTAATGAAATAACGGTACGAAATAAACGAAATTGAACAAAAAAGGTATTAAAGTTGGTAGAAAATTTGTCAACTTAATTTACAAGTGGCAGAGAGCTGTCTTTTCTGCACACGAAACAAATGAGAACTAAATGATTGCAATGACAAAATACTTTTGTCCACCCAAAAATGCATAATCTCTCAAATCACGTGACATAGCAAAGAAATGAATTGGCTTATCAGTGCAATATTTTGCTTTCTCAAAGCTCTAAATAGACTCTCTTACTGTAAATTGGAATTAATCCCGTAACTTAAACAAATACAGAGAGACAAGCTCTGGAATATTGCCATGAGCTTTGTCAAAATACTTCTGTCCACGATTGTACTTGTTTTTCGCGCGATTTTCTCTCCCAAGCTTCCTGCTTGGAAACCAAAGTTTTTTGGTTATGCAATTTGCCAATCGAAAGGCGGTTTTTTGACCAAATGAACTGCCGTTGCGGTTTTTGTGCCTGCCTGCTGCCTGGCTCCACCCTCGCTCTGATTTTTGCAGCTTTTTAAAAACGCGCAGCTGCTGTCGCTGCCTGCCTGCCCCACAATTCTTTTGTCAGCTCCGGCTCGGTCTGCATTTGGTGTGTGTGCATTTGTTATGGCCCGGGTTCGGAATCAAAAACACGAGGTGAGTGGCGGCCAAGAGTTGCATGAGTAACAGCCGTGTAATGCCAACGCGCGGCGGAGCAGGGAGTACATTCCGCGAGGAAAGAGGTTACAAGCCAGGAGGGACGGGCTGGAAAAGCTTGTCGAGTGGTCAGTAACCAAACTCAAGTTGCGGGAGCAGCGGGAAAAAAATGAAATAAAATAAAATAAAATAAGTGCGGGAGTCAAAAGAGGGCGGTTTAGTGGATGTGTGGGCGTGTCAGCATGCTGGTTGAAAATTAAATTTTGTGCAAAAACTCAGCAACACAGCAGAGAAAGACAGGGGAAAAAATATGGAAATACAGATAGAGAAACGGCGTGAAGAACTTTACACTAAGCTCCAGTTGAGAACCGCAGAACAAATGAATGAAATGCTCAGGGACAACACAGCCACAACAAGGAATGGAATGGAAACGGACACAGGACATAGTTTATAAAGAGACCGAGAGAGAGAGAGATACAGAGGGGAACAATGCAAAAGGATGAGCGAAGCTTTACTGACATATTTCCACTGTCATTTACTCCTCTGCTCTTCTCTTCCTCGGGGTGGAACCAGCGAAAAAAAGAGGAGAAAATCCAGTTATGGGTGGGGAAAAACAGCTGTTGCGGTCCCAAAGCACCCCTCCCCTCCCCCACCTTTTCTAAAGCCAAAGCTGTTAAGTCCTTGTCTCGACCCAAATCAACAAGGAATGGTGCAGATTCTAACTGCGACTCAATCTGGTTTTCTATTTGAGTTAAACAGCCAAGGCAAGTGGAAAGTAGTTCAGCTCTATATAGCTCTAGATAATATATTTAGAAGCTTAAAAAAAACAATTTAATTGATTAATTGTGATGAAAACCAAGCAATCTTTAAAATACTCTGTATAAATATTTTTGCATATTTATTTAGAACCTTATTGTATTTATTTTTCCTTAAATTGATGTAGATTTCTTCCCACACTATCAGTTTGACCGCAGCTGTATTTTTTCCATGAATTATGGTTTTGGTTTAAGCTCGGGGTTTTCTGCTCATCGTCGTTGCTTCTTGGTTGCGTGGATATATTTTTATGGCATACTTTGCGGCATTTC
Organism: Drosophila rufa; assembly: GCA_018153105.1. Lineage (NCBI taxonomy): Eukaryota > Metazoa > Arthropoda > Insecta > Diptera > Drosophilidae > Drosophila > Drosophila rufa. Next base: position 10,677,804 of record JAECXS010000096.1, read on the forward strand.
TTTAGAGGAGTCCCAATCCCAGCTCCAGATCCCCTTCAACTTCACTTTGGCGGCACAAATTTGAATACAAACATTGCTGCTGCCGCTGCTGCCTGATGCCTGCTGTTGTTCCTTACTTGTTTCCACATGAAATATGATAATTCATTACACGAGCTTCAAGATATTGCAGAGGCAGTCAAGAAAAAGGAAGCGAGCAGTGACAGGATGAGGGGACCAAGAAAAAAAAATGGAAAAGGAAAATATAAAGAAACGACACTCACTCAATTGTATCTTATGCAAATTGCCAGTGATTTTTCCTCCTTTTACGCTTGCCGCCGCTGCTGCTCCTTTGCTTCGTTTCCTTTCCCTTCCTGTTTCCTGTGTGCTTAGAATGATGCTTCCTCCTTTGTGGAAAAAGGGAAAACTCACATGCGAGCTGCGAGATGGAACAGGAACAGGTTTTCTCTGTTGTTTTTTGTTTAAGCTGAAGCATAACATTTAAAAATATTTATGACATGCAAGGTTGATTTTTAATTGAATCAAAGAGCAGCGTTTGGCATAAATAAAGGCAAAGTAAATACAAAGCAAACATACACGCATACATATGCCAACGAAAAAGTTAATTTATTTGTTTATGATTAGGAGAACGATAATAAGAATACTCATTTCCTCAGAGTATGTGAATTTCTGTGGAATTAAATTTAAATAAAGGAAAATTAAAGAGGTTATTATAAATAAACAGGCAATGGGAAAATATCAAGTACAAAGAAGTACCTTTTAAGGTTGCAAAGCAAATTAAATTTCCCCTTTAATATACCAACCTTTTCCCATTCCCATTTTCTGCAATTTATTCAACTCTTTTTCTTTTTCTGTCATTTCAAAAAATTACCTGTGGAAAGAGAAGGTAACTTCACCTAATGAGAGTTGTAAATAAAATTGCAAATTGCTTTCTCAAGTGCAGTGGCAGCGTCAGCTTTTCAAGAAATCAATCAAAATCGTAAAAAAGAACCGAGACAGGAGACAGCATGAATTATTTTAATTAGCTCGGGGAAAAGTGCCCACGTGTCTGAGTGGAAGTGAAGAGGTGACTCCTCAGGCGGTAATGAGAAAAAGCTACCCACATTTTTCAAAGAAGCACCGCAGCGACTCGATTGTTCGATTGTCAACAACTTGGAGATGGTCAAGCCCTGGCCCTCAGTTCCTCGGTTCCTCGGTCTTACTATGCTGACTTTTTATCGTCTTCCTTGCCGCCGCCTGCACTTGCGGGTAAACAAAAGTTTCTGCTGGCCGCTCCGGAGGTTTATTTGTTTGGCCAGCAAACTTTGCTACCTTGCACTCTCGTATCTATCTCTGGGATACTTTCTGCCAGCGGTTGTATTTGTGCGGACTGCAATCGATGAAGCGTAAATGTTCAAATATTGCCAGAGATATTTCCCTCGCCATCCTCCTCCTTGTCCACGTTCGTCCTCCTCATTCCCCGGAAAACAAAACGTGCTCTGGTCATTACCGCAGAGGAGTGTGGCGCAGGGAGAAGTTGAATCCCAGTGCAGTGGCAGTAGCAGCACAAAAGATACAAAAGTGTCTTGCCGATTGCCTTGGGGTATTTTCCAGTTCAACCGAAACTACTTCGACTTGTTCTATTTCCCCGCTCCAGCTCCAGCTTCAGATGCTTCTGCTGCTGTTCTTTTTTATTTTTGTAACGAGTGTGGGCTATCTGGGGAGTGCCAAGTGATAAAGTGGTCACCAAAGCTGGAGGCAATTTATGAAGTGCACAGAAAGAAAACAAAACCAAGGGGATTTTGGAATAAGCTGGGCTAAAACTAAGTTGGCAAAGAGCAAAAACTGAGAGAATGCATTACTGTGTTTTTCTAAAGTTATCTGGCAATGTTATCACTACTTTTCTTACTAATATTTGTAAAGCAAATGAATCACGTTTAAGATTGTGCATTAACAAAATTAAGGAACGAAGTCAGTATGCAATTAGTAAGTAAAATGCTTACAGGTTTTTTTAAATCCTTTATTAAAATATAAAATGTCTTTTAAGGATATTACTTTCGTATTTATGCAGATCTCTTGTCTGAAGACAAGCACACTATATGGCAAAGGGCTTTTTCAGAACCACTTATTCATAATCGGTCTTCTGTATTAGGGCAATTAGCGGGTTACCGAATTCGTACTTGATAATTTTAGGTGATCTCTTTGAAACTTCTTGTACTACGCTTAATGTTTGAAGGCCAGAAAGTTGAGTATCGGTTTATATGGGTTGAATCAGCCAACCTCGTCCTCGAGCAATTTTAGCAATATTATTCTTCTTGTAACGCTGTAATCTTAGCTGAAATGATGTTCAGCTTACCCAACAAGGATAAGCTAATTCTTTTCTTTTCCTGTACCTCTCTTTTTTCCTCTCCTTACACAGCCCTCCGTTTTTTCCCTTCATTTTCGAATGCATTTTTAATAAACTCCACCTGCTAAAGTGTTGAACTTTGCAATGCCAAAAGTTTGCGCGAATATGATAAGTGCCACGCCCCCACGGGGCTGCCACAGACCGAGCGCCCGTCCGTCCGCTGCCGCCACCGCCTGCATGTGGGCAAGTGAAATTGAATTTTCCCCAGTGTTGATAAAGTGATACGCAGCGGGGGAAAAGTGGTGAAAAACTACAGCCGCCTCTGACCCAAAAGTCAACAGCGAAAAAGGAAAATTCTTGGGGTACTTTTTCAGTTCTCTCCTCGTTTTCCTGTTTTCCTTTTTTTATTTTTTCTTTCTTTATTTTCCCCAGTGCTCTTTCTTCGGCTTCTCTTCTGCGCTTTTTCGAGTGCAAAAGTTTGGCGCACTTGGCCCGCTTTTGATTTGGTCGGCGGCAGAGGGTTAAGAGAGGCTCCCCATGCATGTGCAACTTTTTGTGGCAGCAAGAAAAATTTCGGGGCTTTTGCGGTTTGTCAAGAGTGGGCGCGGGCGAGGGTGTCAGCCCTAGAGCGGCTAGCTGCTAGCGAAAATTGCCAAAGTTGCCAAGCTTATTTATTAATATTTCAACACCAGTTCGTTCGTTTTTTTCCTGGCTCTTTGGCAGCAAATCAACAAGTGTTTGTTTTGCTTTTGAAAATTGCATTTTCATTCGAGTTTTTCTTGCGGAAATGTATGCCAAAAAGAAAAAGCGAATGGGGCTGAAAGGGGGGGCTCACTTGTAAACAAGGCAAAAAACAAAAAACAAAAAAAGAGAGGCAACAAGAATAAAGAGCTACGAAAACATTTCAGTTCTTGTTGTGTGGAACTTTCGAAAGTTGCAACTTATCTGTTGTTGCTTATATATATATTCCTTTATTTTTTCTTGATTTTTTTTTTTTGTGGCACAAAAGTTTCTTAAGCCATGTTAACCACACACATTCGCACCAAGAGCTAAGGGGTTAAGACTGGGTGTACGAGTATGTGTGTGCGGGCGCTCATGTGAGTATCTCTTGCAGCCAAAGTTGCAACTCGAACTGGTTTTTCCACTTTGGCCAAAGCAATTTGGGGCCTCTGCATAAAAACGCATAAATGCCGCTGCAAAAAAGTTGCTTTTTACTTTCTGCATAGTTAGTTATATGTGTGTATATTTTTCTCACTGTGTGTTGCGGCTTGCCAAGAGATGCCAAGATACAACTTGTATCTCCTCGACTTTGGCTGCGAATCTTTTATCCCGTTTTGAAGAGACCGTTCCCCCTCATTTCTGCGGCACGCACTCCCGTCTTTCTGCATTGTCATGCAAAAAATTGTAATGAAATAACGGTACACGAGCAGAAGGTAAATACATATATATATATATAGGTGTCCCCAAGTTAACCCCAGACGCAGTACCTCTTCCCCTGCTGAAATAACAGCTGCAACATGCGATTTTCTCGTTGCCTTAGCCCCTTCCTCCTTGGCAACTTAATTTATTCATGTGCACTTCTTGGGTCTGTGTGTGCGAAAATGAGTTTGCTTTGCGGCCATATCTCATTTACTCAATAGCACGCAGATAGCACAGAGAACGATGCTTCTTTTCTTGCCACCATCTGCACGGTTTTTGTGGGCCGAAAAATCTCTTAATTAACAAACAATAAATATCTGTGGGATATGCCAGAAATTATGTTAGTTTGTAGTTCTAATTTATTCGGAATTTCTGGCTTAACATTTCTTTATTGGATAATAAATATATTTTAGCTTGGGGCAGTTTCTCTATTTATGTTAAAATATATTGGCAAGAAATATATTATCAGATTAATTTCTTATTTAGTGTAAACATACTTTATTCGTTCCTAAAATGCTAGGTATGCGTAGCTTTATGAATATAGCTTCAATTATATGGCTAAGCAAGTAGTTGTTTAAATTTTTTATTAGTTAATTATGATTTCTTATTCCCATCATTAACATAAAAGCTTTATACTTTTTTATATAAATTCTTCAAAGTAATATTAAATAACAAAGGCACTTAAATACTCTATTATCAAAAGAAAATTATGATATTTAATATAGAACCTTCTTGGACCATCCATTCTTGAATATCTTTCACCGCTTAGACTTTAATGTTATCCCCAAGACTCTTAAGTGGGTTAACTGTGCCACTTAAATGTTGTCACGTTTCTCCAGCCACAAAAAAAAACACTCCTTTTTAACCTTTCTGATTTCTGATTTTGTGCAACTTGAGGCTTCTTCTTCTGATTATTTTCTTTATTCTTGGCCCAGGGACTTACAGCTTGGTGGCCATCAATATATTTCTCTTCTCCTATTTCTCTCTTTTACAGACACACAAAAAACCAGTTTGCCGCACCTTAACCCACCGCCGCCACGGCTGTAGCACCCACCCCCCTTTTGGCCGCCTTTTAAAATGCAATCTTCTTCCGTTTCGTTGACTTTTGCTGTCTCAGACTCTTGCTTTTGCTTTTATTTGGCGTTAGCCTCTCTCTGGCTTTGCTCCTTCTGGTTCCTGGTAGCTGGTAGCAAGGATGAACGGGAGCGCCGTTTAAAACAGATAACATTCATTGTAACAGCGAAGGGGAACTCCTTAACACCTTGCAGCGCCCCTCCGTCGCACCTTTTGCAATCGTTCGTTTTGATTTTTTGCCTCCTTGCCTCCTTGGCTTGGCCCTTTGTCTATCTCTCTGTGTGAGTCATAAGAAAATTATGTTGCATTTTATGGGCGAGGAGCAGTTGCAGTTTTTATCGACTCTGCTTTCGGCCAAAAAGGATTCAGGAGAGTTGGCAAAGACCGAAAGAAAAGGCGAAGGAATCAAGTGCAGAGAAAGGAAAATTTGTGGAATTATTATTGGAGCCAAAAGGGAATTCAGAGTCTTAATTTAAAATTATATTCAATTCTTTAAAGGTTCGTTTTCTTGTTAAACAATTGGTTTTCTTATTCCAACTATAGATTATATTATGTGAAAAATCCCTCTCATGGGACTAATTTTCTTTAATATTTCCCCCTGTGTAAGGATTTACCAGGCCCGAGTCAGTATTTGGCTTAAACATAAAGACATTAAAGACAGTAAAGGGAGAGAACCGGAGCATAGAGCGTAGGAAGCGTTGAGATTGCGACTTTGGTGCAGTGCCAGGACAACAACCCAAGCTCAAGTCTGGTCCTGGCTGTCTGTGTGTGATTTGCCATTGTTCTTGGCCTGGTCCAGGCACAGGCTGCATGCTGCAGGCAAAATAATAAGACATAATTCCTAAGCTGCTACTGCTGCTGCTGCTGTTGGATGGTCGTGGTCCAGAACAGGGCCAGGTCCTTCATCCTTTGGCATCTCCTCGGTGTGTTGTGTCCACATTATGCATAACTTTCCAGCCTTCTTTGTTGTTCCCTGCGGTTGCAATCAGGGTATTGCCAACTTTAGAAATACCACGTTGTTGGAAATGGAAGGAAAAAGAGATGAGTTTGTCCTTAGATATGAGTATTTATTTAAAAATCTAAGAAATTGAATTAAAGTTAGTTAATTATAGTTTTAATTTAAATTATAAATGTTAAACAGTGTTTAAAATTGGCAGAGCATTTAATTACGGCTCTTAAAAAATATTTTTAAACAGTTTCAGTAATTTTAAGGGTAATAAATAAATACATTATCAGTTACCCCTAAACCTTTTACCGAAAAACACCATAAATTTGATAAGAAATATATGCTTTTATATCCTTGATGTTCCCTTAATTTCCAAGTACAACATACTATACCCCGAAACTAAAAACCAAAAATGTTTCAACCAACTTTGTTTCCAATTAAAATCAAAAATCTATGCCAACTTACATGGTAATCAAGTGTGTGAAGGAGAGACGGTGAGAGCAGCGTTGGTATTTCTTACATTTTATGGCCAAATTCAATGCTGGTAATTAACTCTGAAAATCCAATTATGGCAAACTTTTCCAAAGTCTGCGTAGCTCCATGGCGCCTGCCTTCCACTGAGATTGTGTGTGTGGTTCAAGGTGTCTGTGTAAGTGTGAAGTTTTCCCAGCTACTGTGTGTGTGGGTGCATTTATAAGTGATATGCAGAACATGCAATTAACAAGGGCAAATTCACAGCCGGAGACTACGACTACTCCTCAGTTGTTCCCCGTTCTTGTACTCTGTTCTCTGGGTTCTAGAGTTTCCCTAAGGCAGCAGCCACAAAACTGCTCACAGCTTGGGGTTTTCCCACCACTTCCTTCCCTTTGCAGCCCCCTCTTTGTGTCCGTCATTGTTTCCAGTCTAATATAATTCCCACGTCATAATTGCCACTACAACAGAAGCTCCTCTGTAGCGAAGGTGTTGGCCAAAGTCTTTTCTCCTCAGTCACCTTGCATATATACATATAACATATATGTTCATGTATAGCTATCTCTGTTGGCTGAGAATTCTCGGTCAGAGAAGAGACAACAATGCGAAATGCAGAGGCCGTTGACCAAATGTTCTAGAAAATCGTCCAAGTCTTGCCGTTCAAGCGGAATCGAATTGTTTCCTTTGAATTCTGTGTATATACAAATTCCTGGAAAATATTATTTATACAGGCAAGAATATTATACCAAAGCCAATTAAGTAGATTATGAAAAAAGTTTCGGTATTAGCCAATTTTCTGGGCCAGGAATTTTGATACAACAAATAGACTTACATTCTGCGAAACCAAACAACTTAAGGTATTCAATATATTTGAAAATAAATCAAATTAATTAGGCAAACCTGTGGTGGTTTCAATTAAATGTTAAATAAATTAATTTCAATTTATTAACAACACAAAGATTAAAAGTATTTACTTTGTCCATGAACCTTCTTCTAAACCTCTCTTTACTGCTCAAGGCTTTGAGCCAAGTTCTTTTGCAGACAATCTCCGAGTTAATGTGCAAATTTTCATTAAATACATAAATAAAAACTTGACTGGTTCCGTTGCGACGACCATCCTTGGGCTCCATTAGCTTTTAGTTGGGTTTAAAAATGTAAACTCTTGACCCTGCCCCAAGCGGAAATTGAATTTTTCAGCCTTTGCTGCCTTTTGCGTCGGCGTCTCAGCCCTTTTCCGCCTGCTTCCTGTCTTGGCTTGCATATTATTTTTAATTTCCAGCAATTATAAGAAATTTTTCTCTTAGCTTCGGCTTCTTATTCTCTCTCCGACTTTTTCCTCTGTGCGCCTTCTTTAACGATAATTTAATTAGTTGCAAGTTGCTGCTGCCGTTGGTTGGCCATTGCCTTTTCACCAGTTTTGCGTTCGTCCCATTAATTGCACTTAACATTTCGTGAATTCTTAATGTCCGACAATAAAGGAGGCGGCGAAATCGAGAAAATAAAGAGGCGTTGACATTTCTCCTTTTGAATGTCTCGATTAATCAGCCATTGATAGGCTTTCGTTTCGATTTTAATTATTTTTACACAGTGTTTAAACGAAAAACGAATGGAAATATCACAGCTATTGGTGGAATTCATGGTATTGAGGTTAATAAAGTTGGATATTTGCCGTGGCATCTGGTTAATTTTTAAGAAATATATTTTAAATTTGTGTTTAAAGGATAATCTTTTCATTAAAGGCCCTAAAAAGGGTTTAGGTGCCTCAATTATTCATCACTTGAATTTTTGAATTTATCTCCTGTGAAATATATTTTATGTTTGCTCAAATGTCGACACAAAGTATTCCGCGAAGGATAATTCAGTGGAACAGGACAACATCTGGCAATTTGCCTAAGTGCAGCGAGCTGAACTTCTGTGTCCCTTCTACTCTCTCGCTATCCAAAGTTTTTAATTAGAAACGCATCCTGCGAAAATGGACAGCGCTAACTCTCTCCCTACCAGCCCTGCCTCTGCCGTTAAGCAGTCAAGTGAAATGAGCAAAGAAATGCGTTGACAACCAGGCCAAAAGCTCCACAAAAGTAACTTTAATGGCAGACAGAGACGGCCAGAATAAATGAATGAAATGGGCACAGCGCCCAGGACTTGGAAAAATAACAAGAAACGAAACTTTTGACATAAATTCCCGGCCCCGAAAAAGAAAGATAGAAGCACGAAACGAGCCCAGCCCAGGCGAAAATGAGAACTGATGCTTCTTTCTCTGGCCCCGCCAGAGTTGCCACCTTGACGTGTGACGCCGGGCTACCATAGGCTATAGCCCCGGATTAGATACGGATATTTAAGAGCCTGAGACGAGTGCCAAATTAATTTTAATGCGATTTTCATGGCCTGTGCAACTTTGCGAGCGTCGCATAACTTTTGGATTTTAACGATTATTGGCCCTAATGCAAATGCGGGGAGAGACCGATCTTTAAATTTAGCACAGACTTAGAACAGTGTCTGGGCCTTTGGCACAAATACAGAATTTATTGCCCCTTGAACACACTCTTTTTCGTTTCTTTGTTTTTCGCTTTTTATTCTGGAGTGGCTTAAACGCCGTCTCATGCATATTTGATGCCAAATATAAAGCGGCTATAAATTCCACTCGAAATTTACGCACCAAAGTAAGAGTAATGCGCCAAGAGTCCCCTGGACAAAAAAAAAGCGAAAAAGAAAAGCCAACCCAGGCGTAACTGAAACGAAGCGAATCCAAGGGATACGCGTGTGTTCAAGGTGCGCTTAAAGGTAGGCAATGTATCTCAAACTTTGTCGTCGTCGCCTAAGCATATGAAAAAGTTACTTGAAATTGTTTTCATTTTTTTATTCCCTCGACAAGTTTCGAGTTGAGTTGTTGAGACTGAGACCCGAACCCACACACATAATGCTTTATTAAGAATTAAACAAAAATGTGTTGTCCTTTGTTTTTCTTACCGGGCTCTCTTTTATTTTAAACCGATTTCTCTCCTTTGTCTCGATGAAACAAGCAGGTAACAGCAGCTGATAAAAATTTCATGAACACTGAAAAGGTTCTTATGTCGTCGCCTTTTTTTCTGGGGGAGTCCGGGGTAAAAAGTTATGATTCTTTGGGTTTAAACCTTATGAAAATGTGAAAGTTGTTTCGTTGTGGTGGTCAAGAATTTAAATTATTTATGGGGGCGGTGGGAACAATTATTTTCAGGCCGCAATCAGAAATCATCAACTTTTCTTGGATGGAAAAAAGTAAAAGTTATGCCTTGATATATTTTTATTTAAGGGAGATTTACCAGACCAAAGAAGCTTCTTAAAGGTAAATTTTTGTCAAGGAGATTCAGGAAAATCTAGAAAGCTTAAGAAACATTTCCGGTACAGCAGTTTGGCTTTTAAATATTTTTCCTATAAGGGATTGCAAAATAAATACAAATAAAATACTGAAATTAGCTTCACAAAACGCAATAAATTTCTACCTTTATATTTTATCCTCATTTCTCCATATTTATCATCGATTTTCCCCCTTTATTTTTGCAGCCCTCGCAGCGCTAAGTTCCTCGATCCTTGCCGATGAATCGATCGATACACGTGAGAACGCCGACTTAACCCTCAAGTGTCGGTTTAATGACAAGTACGAGTCGAATGACTTCTCCTTTTTCTGGACCCGCTGGACAGCGAATCCCGCCCAGTTCGACAATGTGGCCATCGGCGAAGTGCAGTTGAGTTCCGGCTATAGGTGAGTAATGGACTTCGAAACCCAATACCAATCCCAATCCCAAAACCTGGTGGCAGTGGCGAGAATGATAATTGCGGGAATGGCAGCTTTGAGGGATGTTAAATACTGTCCATAAAGCGGATGTCCTTAATGTTCGTGTGTGTGGAGTCGTAAAGAGAAATGGGGAATCCCCGCAGCCTCTGTCTCTCCTCTATGGCATTAACGGTTATCCTTGCCTGACCAAGTACAGTTTATCCTGGCAGCGGCAGTTGGCAGCCATTTGTTAAGTTAATTAAATGTTTCACACCCCCGTCCCCAGCCCATGCCATCATACCCGTTTCCATTACCCCATTTCACCCATCCGAGCCATCCGACCTGGATAATGCGATTTATGCATGTGACTGACTGGGCTGGCAACTTAATTAAAATCAAGTTCTTGGCAATTTAAACAAATGCCGGGGCGGCGAGTGAAACAGTTAAGTCCGAACTTGGCCACAGCCCTGGGATTTCGAAGCGGCTTAAGGGGGATGCCAACGTGACACGGCTGAAAGAGAGGGATTATGAGTATGAAAAGTGGCCCTTAACTAACTATTTGCATTTGCAACGAATAAAATGTGATTTTTTCTGTCGGTATTCAGCAAAAGAGAGTTAACATTGCAAAGGGGTCTTAACAAATATGACGTACAGTTTTATTTAAGAGATTTCACCATTTTTGTAAATATTATTTTTCTGTACGTTAGGTTTTTCCACAAGTACTTTCAGGCAGCCGATTTTTTGTTTCGAAAGGTTTGATGTTTTTTCATTTTTCATTCAAGCCTTTATTTTGAAAGGAGAAAGGAAAAATGCTCGAAATCATGTAAAAGAGTGTCCAAAATAAGTACTTTAGTTCTTTTTAAATCGGTTTAAATATTAACTGCCTACTCTTGGGCACCGTATTAATTTATTTCAACTATCAAGCAATTTTTCTAATACTTATTTAATTGTTTTCATTTATTAGTTAAATATTTCTTTGTTCCCTCTCAAACGATTAATCGTTGCCCGAAATTCACGAGTTCCTCAGTCTTCCCAGGACTTTTCCATCGCTATTCAGCATGTGCCGGCGTAATCCTTAATGTCAACGCCGCGTGTTGCATGTTGAGACAATTATGAGCTGCCACCCCACCCACAAGCACCCAAACGCTCCAAACACACATTCGCACACCACACACCACATGTCCGTATAGCATATATACACACACACACATGGCCATCCGCCTTCCGCCGCCTATTGGTGTTTGTGTTTATGTTTCATTTTCATTACCCGTCGCGACCATCTTTCCCCTCCGCTCCTCAACATTTTCAATTGTATTTTTATTTGCGCGGTGCCTGCGACTTCCGTTTCCTGTTGGCCGCCTGCTTTTTAATGTTCGGCCATTGCTGCACGGGTTTTTCGCTCTCCTTTTTCCTTTTCTTTTGCTTTATGTGGAAACGCATAAATTTTAAGTGCCAACTGTGCCGCACGGACCTCCATATTCCCCTTCTTCTTCTTGGTCGGCCGGCCTTTCCTTTCTCTTTCTCCATTTCCATTTCGATTTCCCCCGTTAGCTGAAAATGCAACCAGCGCCACGGTGTCCGTTCCATTCCGTTTCGTTGCGTTTCCGTTTCATTCCGCACTCGCAGCTTTGCCAAATAAAATGGCCGCAAGCCTGCTTTTCTGGTGTATTTCCTATATACATTTTATGGATGCACATGGAAAAAATAATAATATTATTATTAAGGAGATAGTCAGAGGAGGAACAAATCGGGGTTAAGAAAATAAATAGATGTTTTATTTTAAGACTTAAAATGTTTTATAGAAGTTTAAAGGTTGCCAAAACACAGAATCCTATCAATTTATAAATCCAAGCTTCTTCGAACAGATAAATTTAGGCTCACAGTATTCTTACAAGAATATATATTTAAAACCTACTGAGCGCCCAATTTTCTTCTCTGCACCTCCTGAGTACGTACGTGTGGGCATAATAAAAGCAAATCAACAAATAGAAAAGCTGGAATAAGGAGGCGATGAGGAGCGCCAGCACACAAAAATCGCGCTGCGGGCCCAGGCAAATTGTAAAATATATTTTTACTGCAATTTGTGCCGAAAGCTAACAAGGAGCCGAAAACACAAGCAGCCAACAAGGACAAATAACAGCAGCAGCAAACACGGTGCTCAAGGAGGGCCAAACTGGCCACATAATGAAGGCTGAGATAGTACCCCAAAAACCCAGTTTCACTTCCCTAAGAAATTCCCCACCGATGTCTCCTACTATATATCTGCCCAAGTCCCATCTGTATCTGTGTGGCAGCAAAAGTGAAATTACTGCAAATTTGCTGGCAATGCCAAAACACAAGAAACAAAAAGGAAAAGCCCAAAAAATACCCCAAAATACTTGTACTGGCGAAAAAAAAAAATTACACGATTCTTTTTCTTTGGGCCAAAATGTCGCGCTCGGGGTCGAAGAGGCAAAGAAAAGCTCACGGCTAATATTTCGCTGAACATTTAATTTAACGAGACATCAGGGGAATGCTCCGCTCTTACAGAGATTGAGAAACAATGAGCGGAGGCATTTAGAAGCCGACGACGCAATTGTTGTCCGGAGACAAGGTCACAAGCGATTCTCCCCGAATGCGGAATTTTTGCAGGGATTTTTTGGAGGGATTCCTGCTTTGAGGGGAGAAAAAATTCGATTGCATACTTAGGAGTGGAAAATCTGTTGAAAATCAGTAGGGGTATCGGAAATCTGAATAAATTGATAGCCATAAACATGATTCCTTGAATATGTTTTGGATTTCATGAATCAATTTTCGTGTTGAATCTCAGAATTATGGGTAATTGAGGAAATTTATTTAAATAATTCTTATATATGATCCTTTAAATGATAGAATGTCGATTCTGTAAAATGTATGTTTTATTTATATCTGTATTAAATATTATTTGTCAATAAGATGATCCATTTAGTAAAGAAATATTTCAAATTAAAAAGGACTATAAATTAATTGCCGATTTGAAAAAAAAAATGTTGTAGCATACTTCTGGGTACCATTTCAAATGTATTTAAAAACCTCAACCATATTGTGTAAGATGTAAGCATTTAACGAAGTAAGAAACTTGCTTTAAAGCCTGCCATAAACGTAGTTTTAAATTTTTCAAAGCATTTTCTTATCATATTCAATTATTTGAATTTTTCTTAAGGAATTGTCCGTAAGTTTCATGCGGTATCTTCTTATTTTCCTACCGCTTATCCGAATAATTGGCGGCCGTTTAAGGTTGCCCTCTGTCCCGGCATAATAATAATAATAAAAACGAAAACTTTTTGCACTCGCCCTGAGGGAGAGCTCCGACCAGAAAAAATATATATAAAAAATGTGAATCGAGGACAACACTGCGGCAGCAAATCACAAATTGCAATTGGGGGAGAGGAGGATTTTTGGTGAGAGTGGGGATAAAAATAAAACCAGAAGGAGGACTGGCTGGGGATAAACTTGAAAATTGCAACAAGAACAAGGCAGCCGGGGGGCTCTTTTTTTCCCTAAAGTCCTTTTTGGTGGCGCTCAAGGACGCGCCCTTTCCCCGCCAACATTTTCCTTGCAGGATTTCCCTCGCTTAAAGCGCTTTCCCTTGGCCGCAAAAGATGCTCCTCGATGGGACGGGGATTCCCCAGAGCGGCGACAACGATGACGATGACTGCGCTTTGCCAGCAGTTTTTATAATTTGCACTTTTTTTTTCTAGCTTTTTTTTGTTTCTACTTCCACCGGGCGGGCACGTGTCCTGAGAATTCTCTCTATCCCAGCTGCAAATGAGCAAGCCGCCAGAGACTCGGCCCCAAAAACGTACAGATACCAGAGTCAGTGAAGAGAGAGAAGGGGCTAGGCAAAAAGGACAGGGAGCCGCAGCTGCAAATAGAAAAATACTCGTAATAATACAAAAAAAAAAAAAAAATTATTTCCAACTAGACAAGGACACGCGGTTTTTTGGGCGACAAAAAAGAGGAGATGAGCAGCGGACAAGTCTGTGGAGAATTCAGTCAATTTGTTGGGGCTGCAGAGAGAGAAAGCTGGGAGAATTCAGTATTATAAAAATGAAGAGAAAATATCTTAATAATTAAGTATTGAAATAATAAAACAACTCTAAAAAAAAAAAAAAAAAAAAAAAAAAAAAAAAATGAATAATGCTTTATAATTACCTTGAAAAATCCAAATTTATTTCCCAGTACATTTCATTTACTCCTTGATTCTCTCAGCAAGTCCATGTCCCTTTAAGTCCCTTGAATTTTTTGGCTTGCCTGCGCATTCTATTTAGAGATTTCAAGAGCAAGAGTCCGGTTTTTTTTTTTTTTATTTGCTCGTTGCCCTGCTGCGGTTTGCTGCTTGGCAAATTAAATTTTCGCACAGACGCGTGTTTTATTTTTCCCGCTCTGGGCTACTGCGGTTTTTGCCAGCAATTAGCAAGTGAGTAAAACGAGCGAGAAAGTAAATAAAATGAACATCTGGCTGAGGTAATCAGTCTCTCTAAGCCCTAAGTCCGTCCAATTAGAATTGTAAAAATCGTCTAGACTTTGGACTAAAAATGCACAAAAGCCAGAGCCCCAAAATAGTCTCGGAGACGTCTCGGATAATCTGAGAAAAAACTCCCTACTCATCTTACTGAGAATCTCTCCAGATGAGAACCAATTTCGGCGTCAGTCAACAGTCGTCGTCGCCGTCCACTTGCAGCTTGACAAATGAACTCGGCCAGAGTTTGTTGGGAAATGGGAAATGGAAAATGGTATCTGGCGTGGGTGTTGGGCGATGGGAGGAGCATCTTGTTTGCCAATCTAATAAACTGCTGACTGACCAGCAGCAGCGAAAGCCAGAATGCCCAAGGAAACCGTTGCGAAAGCCAAGAATCCAGCGAAGCGCATTCGGGCGGCATCAATTTTCAGTAGTTGTCCAGGACAACGACGGCGACGACGACGATGAAGACCAAATAATCATCAGCCGAGCATCATCCTATTGAAAAATTGTGAAAAATCGTAAAAAGAGAGGACACTGAAGTGGCCTTGAAATATTAAGACATTGACAAAAAATGAAGCCCAGATTGGGGTGGAAATGATTGTCTGACAGAAGCCAAAAGCAGAAAATTGACAAACTTGTGCCAGGTCCTTTCTCACTTCCTTTTTTTCATAGATGAAAGGCGAGTGAATTTTTAAAGATATTGATTAAAGTCATAGATGAAAATTCAAGAGAATCTAATCAAAAGATAAATATTTAAATAATATATATATTCCAATTCAATTAGGTTGAAAGTTTCCTGTGAACTCGAAATTGACTGAATTCCCATTTAACAAAATCAATTCCCATAAATCTGAAAGTTTCTCAACACAGTCCAGGCCATTAAATCAAAATTGTCACATTCAAATTATGAGAAAATAAATTTAATTTACGGGCTTCCTACTCTAAATAAACACTAGACGCAAATGTGTGCACGATGAAAGTTTATTTATTTAAGCAACAAATCAAATACAACTGTTTCCTTTGCCAAAAAATATAAAGCTGTCTTCGATTTTCCAATTATAAGATTTTTGCAATTAATTTGTGGGGCGAGAGCTTCCTCGAGGAAGGGACTCTGCCAAGCAATTACGCAATAAGAGCCCCTTAGAGCTTAATAGTCCGGCAGCACATAACAATAACAAAAAGGTAAATATATACAAACACACAAAATTCCATGTCTCTCTGTGAGGGTGTGTGAAAATTACTTTACTTTTTTCAATGTTTACCTTTCACTTGGGTTGGCGCAACCGGATCTGAGAACCGAACCCGGGGTTCTTATTGGAAAATTGTGTCTAGGAAAAATATGCAAACATTTATTCGAAACGTTGATTTTATTTATGTTGTACCGCTCTCCAGTGCCGCCGCCACCGTAGTCCTGTCGCCGCCTCCTCTTCTTGTCAAATATTACCATTTCGTATTTATTTATATTGGCAGCGTTTAAAGTTTGGCCACCTGCGGGCACAAAAGCAGGAAGCAAATCAAGGACAAGAGTGGAGAAAATCCAATATTAGCACAATTAGTGATGGTTACTCGAGAGCAAAGTCAGAGAGTGAGAGGGAGGGGAACCCCTAGGAAGTTTTCAAATAAAAATAAATTGATTTTGAGGCAGAGGCAAGCTGGGAAATTGATTGACTGAATTTTCACTACAGGTTAACCTTTGAACTGGTTTCCTGCTTCACGGGAATTTAATATAAAAATAAATTACATTTATTTGTGATTTTAAAAGGGAATTAATATATTTTTATGAATTTTATTTTATTTATTTTCGCTTTCCAGACTCGACTTTCAACCGGAGCGTGGCATCTACGATCTGCAGATCAAGAACGTGTCCTATAATCGGGACAATGGCCGCTTCGAGTGCCGCATCAAGGCCAAGGGAACTGGTGCGGATGTCCATCAGGAGTTCCATAATCTCACAGTGCTTACGCCACCCCATCCACCCGTGATCTCGCCCGGCAACATTGCCGTGGCCACCGAGGACAAGCCCATGGAGCTGACATGCAGCAGCATTGGCGGTTCTCCCGATCCCACCATAACGTAAGTTCATATTTATTTTAATTTTTTATTTAAATGGAATTTTAATTTCATTTATAAATATATTTTATAGTTGGTATCGCGAGGGCTCCAACTCTCCCCTGCCAGCCACTGTTTTAAGGGGCGGCACCAAGGATCAGCCCACCAATGCCACTTTATCTATAACCCCACGAAGGGAGGACGATGGTGCTAAATACAAGTGTGTGGTCAGGAATAGGGCCATGAATGAGGGCAAACGATTGGAGGCCATAGCCACTTTGAATGTTAACTGTGAGTATTTGATTTTCTTATATTATTACTATGAGAAGATATATATATATGTGGCATAATCAAGAAAACAAACTTAATGAGCATTAGTAAAAAAATAATTTAAAATTGATGTAGAAAAAGAAACGGAAAGGTTCTTAAGGTGATTACTAAGAAAAATATTATAATGGAAACCCTTACCAGAGATTACTCATTAAAGACTTTTTAAACTTCATTGAAATCTTCGATTATATGAGCAAATCTCTCCCATAAATTGATCCACACTTGATAGCTTTACTGAACGAAAATCTTTCTAAGAAAGGCATCTCTATACTTCGAGAAGCACTCGCCTCTCACTCCCATTCCCCTGATAATCTTCGCTATTACTCACATCAGCCACTTGAGCATCATTAATAATTTCCACACAGACACAGCCCCACAGCCACAGCCATGGCATGGAAAATAATTCACATAAATTACAACACTTGACCATTGCTAATTAGAAACATTGGGGAGCGTCTCTCTGAAGTGTATATGGTTTTTATACAGAGCGACTCCAGGCGGAGTCATCCATCCGCTAACTGACTGAGTGACCTTCCTCCTCTCCTCGGGATCCGAATTGGGATCGCTTAATTTGCATGCTCGCCGGCAATTACAATTACCATTAGAGTTACAATGCAACACCATATGAATATCTGAACATTAGCATAATGAAGGGAAGGAGACAATGAATAGAGCCAGAGCCAGAGCGTAACAACACCCGGCATTTAACCCCTGTTTTTCGCTCTTGCACATGACACATTTCGCTTAAAACTATTTAGATGCAACACCGCAAAACTCACCAACAGCCAGCAACTAACAGCCAGCAGAACACTGGCAAAATACACACACACGACCAACCAGCAATCCGCATAATCGCATATATCTTTTTTAAAAAGCCAACAAAGCCAGGCACATAAATTACAAATGCTGACCTGAACCGGCGCGACGACCTGCTGCTGACTGAACGCAAGTAATTAGAATAGAAATTTATGTGCCACTCGTCGTCCCTGGGCTGTAAGTGTGCCTGTTGTTGCTGTTGTTGTTGCAAC
The DNA here is from genome assembly GCA_018153105.1 of Drosophila rufa. NCBI lineage: Eukaryota > Metazoa > Arthropoda > Insecta > Diptera > Drosophilidae > Drosophila > Drosophila rufa. The sequence continues at coordinate 10,695,678 of JAECXS010000096.1, forward strand.
AAGTGGTGGTGTGCGTGTGTGTGACCTGCTAGCTGTTAACGCTGGCTATTAGGGCTAATCAAAAGGCAAATAAAGTGAAATATTGCCCCGGCCGCCATGGCGAAGCAATCGAGTGTTCTGGGCCTACCATTACCAACACCTATGCACTGAGGCGAAAAACTATTTATGTTACATTTAGATTAAAAGGTTTTTCTAATATTATATAATATTCTAATATAATATTTTTATATTGGAAAATTAAAGCGTATTTCTTGATTTTCTTTCTGAACAGTATTTCTTTTCAAACTTGTTTGCTATAGAAACTCTGTTTTTTTTTTATTATAAATTATTATTACACATATTTGCACAGTTTTTAAATATTTTAAAGTTGTAAATTATTTTATTTATTACCTTTCCATTACTTATAGGCAGTTCTATTTTTAAACAATTTTTTCTTCACCTGTACTTTTGGTTTTATAGCCCATAGTCGTACCTTTAGCCATGGCTATCAACTGTGTAATTAATTCAAAAGCCAACGCACACACACATTCAGCAGAGGCGGCTATGTAATGGCCAGAGAATGCTGGTTAGTACAAGTATTAGTGCTGGTACTAGTAGTGGGCAGTAGACTAGGCTAATTGCGGCGTTCAAGCTGAGAGGGAAAAGAGTAAAAAGAACTCAAAGAAGTATAATAAACTATCAATAAAGAGACTATAAATACTAAGAAGTTTTATAAAGAAAATAAAGACATCCTCCATTTCCTTATCACAAACTTAAAGTTAATTTAAATATATTTACTACATATTTTCGTATTTTCCCTAGTAATTCCAGCGACACATAAAGCCCATATTATATGTAGATCAAAGCAAACAACTTCGGCATATTTCCCCGTAATCTGCCAAGAGCAATTAATTGTGTTTTGTAAACAAAAACAACACGGGCTGGGTGGCTGGCTGGGCAGTTATTGTAATGTGCATTAAAGCCATAGCCGCCAACGTCGTCGCACATGTCGTATGAGTAATGCCCACCTAACTGACTCAAAAACAACATCGACCAACACAAGCCCCGAGTATAAATATACTTATATATTTATTGACCCAATGCTAATTAACCGCCTCTTCAAAACAACAGCCACGCAAAACTGCACTCCAATGAACCACGCCCACTTGATATAGATTGGAACCAATCGAGGTGGTATTTGAAAAAATATAGCATATATTTACCATGTCAGAGTGTGTGTGTGGAATATAGGTCGACGCTTGCGGTTTAATTAGTTGGCCTCAGGGCCACGCCCACCACCGACACCACCGCCGCCGCCCCAGTCCACATTTGCATAGATCAAATTCATGATGTTTATCTAACATGTTTAGTCAGTCGGCGAAAACAAAAAGGTTTAATTAGGAAAAATATTAGGAAGAAAAAAAGCGTGGTGAGATAAAAAAAAAACATTGAAACCGCAAAGTAAATTTCAAGGGATTTGCATTTGTAAATTTTTTTTAAATGCTCAGAGCTTAGATTTATAGGTTTGTAAAGCAGAAAGAGCAGTAATTGCAGTAAAAATAAGGTTGGAAAAATTAGGAGCGGGCAAAGAACAAACAAATCGAGACTCTAAACGAAGGGAAATCTATATACTCTGATTGTGGCCAAGGATTTTCCACTTGCGGTCACACGTTCTCTAGTCCCAGTTCCTCTGGGCAACCCGGCATTTTCCGCTTTCACCTCCGGCCTCTTCGGGTTAGGTTTCCTTTGCCCATTTCCCCTGCCACTTTCCACTCCTTCAGTAATGCGTTTTTAAGCAAGCAGAGAGAGAGTAGATCAAACAGGGAAATGATGTCCTGTCTGTGTCCTGTGTCCCGTGTCCTGTGTCCTCTTCCTTTTGCCAGCCTTCAGGCATTTTGCTGCGGTTGCTGCGGGCCAGAAATCCACATGGGAGAAGTGTAGAGAAAAGGACTCTCAGGAATAGTAGTTGTGAGATGTTGGTCCCATACTGAAAAAAATAGCAAGGATATAAAGGAAATATTGTTATATTTACAAAAATATTTAAGCAAAGGCGATTTAATATGATATTATTAATTTTTGAAAAAAGTTTTTGGTCTGTCTTGTAAATTTTTAAATATTAAATGTAATTTTATACTTTATTTTATTATTGTTCTCTGTGAACACTCTGCAAGCAGACAGATATGGGACCCTCTTTGGTTCTGTTTGTTTAGCCAACAGTTTGAGCTCTAAAATTAAATCAAAAACAATTTAATTGAAATCAACACAGAGGAAACACCAGGCAGGGGCTGTTGTTATCCTTTCTTTCACTTTGATTTACGTTGGGCAATAAAAATTCACTTTTCTCTCTGGTCTCTGGTCTCTCCTGGCCCCGTCTCTCTGGCCCCATTGACACCTACAAATTAATCAGAAAATGAGCCACGTTCTTGGCCTAATCTCCTGTAATAACTCATTGCCAAATGGCCGGCAATAAATCGCAGCGAAAAGCAGTGGAAATTGTCGCGCTAATAACCGCAAAATGACAAAATTGCCACGAAAAATCAACGATGGCAATAATTTCAAATTTCATCCTTTTTCTGGATGAAATGAGAGAGCGGGAAAACGAAAAGTCAAGTTTAATCTGGCCAAGGCTCTAATGTATTGCCTTCGGCCCGAAGGGTCGTCGCTTCATTCCCATTCCCTTTTCGCGTCCTCCTGATGAAGCCAATCGGATCCTGAGAGAGGAGAGAGGAAATTGTGCAGGGGAAAGGTGGAAAGGAAAGCGAGGAATGAGTTTTTCACCTGCGGAAAGTAGGCAAGCAACAGACAGCTGCTTTCCAGGGATAACTCGGCAGGGCCCCTAACAGGAACATGAAGGGGACAGGCAGGATAGGAGAGGGACAGGAGCAGGGATAGGACTATGGCTTTTGTTTTTGATTCTAAGCTGACAAGGCAGAGGGGCAAATCTTGCTCGGGCTTTATATGCGCTCCTGTCAAATCTTTGTCCCCAGCACGAAAACCGCTTAAGTTTGTTGGCGGCTTAGCGCCTAAAAAAAAATATATATACCAAAATGCGAAAATTGGGAGAAATTTTCAGTCAGTTCACATTTTTGTAGGAGAAGGTTTAAAAAGGGCTTGAAAATTAAATTGGAAGCCTATTAGGAGAGCAAGCTCAGCAAAGGAGTTTCAGTCGAAATGGTATTCAATGTATTTAAAGTCTTTAAAAAAATGTTTTGGTACTCTGATTTTCATTAGAATAAAAGAGGTGATACTTTTCTCAAATTTGAAAATCTCTTCAAATCTCGAAGAGGAATACTTACATTTAGAAAAGATTAAAATCTGAATTGCTCTTCACTTTAATTATTGATATTTTCTTTTTAAGGAAATGTATTATTTTCTTCATTCGTTGTTAAATTATCCACATTTTTCTTATTATCATCACCTTAATTAATCGTAATTCGATACAAGCAATGTAATTACATTTTTACGAAGCTTCCCAATTTCGTTCAGCTTTCGTTCGTCGTCCGTGAAGCGTTTAAAGTAAGTTGAGACGGCTTAATGAAGATTCGTTTTTAAAAATCATAATTAAGAGATGCTCGCTGCCAGGCAGGCATCCTCCAACCAACCTCAGGAACTCAATTTTTCCTTCTCCAGTTATTTTTTTTTTATTCTCCCAGGGTCCATAATTTTCCATAGTTTAATGTCGGGCAATTAACTTTTGTCTGGGCCTCCCTCCGAGAAGAGGCAGACCCGAGACAGCACAAAAGCGATGGGGAAATTTAAGGAGTGAGAAAAGTGGGGAAAATCGGAGCTCCAGCGAGAGAGGAGTAGTAGGCCTGTCACATGACCTGCCAGTCAGCGATGAGATCATGCATAAAAAAGCCAAAGGAAAAGCCGGAGGGGGGAAGAACCACCATACCGAGCCGAACCGAACCGGAGCGAACCGAAGCACGTCCTCAAATGGAAATGGAAATGTTAAATGTAAATGCGGCATATGGAAAAACGGGAAACGACCTTGCTCTGTGTTTGGGCCTTAACACCCCGAGTGGGTGGGGTTTGGGTGCGATGGGTGGGGATGGGGGAGAGGGAGTAGTAGATTGGTAGATTGTCACAGGCAAATAGGCGGGACAACATGAAAATCAACCAAGCAAATGCCAATACACATGCAACGCCGGAAAGAAGCTGCTAGTAGAACAGTGAGAAAAATAATTCAAGGAGTATTTCTTAATATTTCAAACTCCTAAATCCATATTTAAAGTGAATCAGTGTAACCAAAGCAATGATTGGAGCATTATTTCATGTGCAGAGTCACACTGATCCTAAGTAAAGCGTTTATTTTGTTTGAAGAGTTAATCTTTTATGATTTTTTGTAGATAAGATCGCTCTAACAATTCAGGATTTAATTTTTATTGTGTTGTAAATAATCAAGCTTGAATTTATTTGATTCAAAATGATATTAAAACTGTAAGATAAGCTAGAAAAATTCTTTTACAGTAGCAAACCCTTAGTTGCAGGTAATTGCAAAATATTAGCAAATCATTAGAGCTTAGCTTTCGGAAAGGTTTTTTATTTGCGTGTACAAATAGAAGTGGACGTGGAGCAGCCGGCAGAGGATGTTGCGGCTGTGGCATTCAAGGATTCGAGGCTTAACATGGCGTAAACACAAAAGCCTCTAAAGGCATCAACTGCGGCATATAAAGTGGCATTACACATAGAGAGTAGAGGACCAGCAGCAAGCTAGACCGAAAAAAAAACCATAGCAGAAATAAATACACACACAGAAAATAAACGCAAACATGTCCTTTGGCAGGAAGTGCCGCAAAGACAAAAAGAGATTGTCGAGTGGCATCGTCGACGCATTAAATTGAAGATGATGATGATAATGTGCCTGATAAGTCGGAGGTTCGGGGCCGGAGGTCTATGGGGTCATAGGTAACAGCCAACTTAGCGTCGATAAATGGGAGTCGAGGGGGCGGAAAGGTCGGTCCTCAGTCCTTAGTCCTCGGTCGTCTGCAACAAGCCATGAAAAGGAGGAAAACTCTGAAAAAGCGCCACAGGATAACATCTGCCATTTGCGGCCAGGACGAAAGATGAGACAATGCCACAGGAGGCAGGGACAGGGGACACGGTACAGAGGGCAGGAACCGGAGGACATGTGGATGTTGGTTACTATTTACTTGGCATTAAGCAAACTTCAAATAAAAAGGATAACGAGCGCATTGCGAGACACGCAGGCAACTCAAAATGCCACTGGAACTGGCTCAACAATAACAGCGTACAGAAGGAAAAAAAACAACGAAGAAAAAGGAGCAATCAGGGGGGGGCAAATGGGGAAAATGGGGGAAAAACAAAAGCTGAGTGACATTCCCCAAGTTGAGGAAATTGTGGATACTTCGAGGGACAGAGAGACAAAAGGCTGTGTGCCGTCATGAAAGGCACGACAATTGCACACAATTTTCATTTATTGTTTGGCTACACATTTGGCCACATTATGTCAGACATGCCCCCGTCCCCGAAATCCTTTTTTCCTGCCTCCACAAATAATCGTGCACTGCTCTTCCTTCTCAGAAGAAAAAAAAAAACAAAAAATCCTTAAAGAGGAAAATGTCCAGGGGAAACAGGACGTTCGCCCAACTACACGCTTCAGACACACATATCCTTAGCCATCCAGAAAAAAGAACGGAAACTCAAAATGCCGCCTCACATTTTGACGCATCATTTCCATTTCTCTCGATTTTGCGTGTTGAGGTCACTTTAGGTTCTTTTTCTCGGTTGGGTTAGGGCTGTGAAATCGGTTTCCTTTTCAGATTTTGGTGGGTTGGGTTGTGGCCTTCAGGGGGTTAAGGTTTCGGTTTCAGTTTTGGGTTTGGGGTTAAGAAGTTGGCTAAGGTTGCATGCGTGCGGTTTCTTCGTGCAGAAGCATGAAATGTTTTCTTTGTTTAACATTTGAGGCGATTGAAATTAGAGATTTATATAAAGGCAAAGACAACATTCCTTGGGGTTAGAATGTTTTAGAAAAAAAATATATGGGGAATGCATGTAAGGGGAGATAAAAGGCAAAAATGGATCAGGCAAATTTCGGGGAATTTAGAAAGTTTTAAAACGGAAAATTAAAACTCTAGTGCAGGGAGCTAAGATTCTGAGACAGTATTATGATTTAAAAAAGAATAAACACAACTAAATAACCATATAAAATAAATTTTCTATAAAATATTAAACAGTTTTTACAAGAATAAAAAAAAATATTGACATAGATGAAACCCCATAAATACAAAGACATAAAAAGTATTAAAACACATTATGTGTGCTCACCTGTCGTCGATATTAAAGGAAAATAAATAAGAAAAAACCCTTACCCTTCGTGAAAAACATATACCGCCATATAGCAGCATGGACAACAACTGAACAAATAGGGAAAAGCATAAAGCCCTCGGAAAAGGGAAAACATTTCAATTTCCAGGCAAACGCATATTCCGCCGAACTGTTTTGCTGCGGGCTTCTGTTCTGTTCTGTTTTATTCGCCGCTCTCTTTTCTGTTCGATGATATGCCAAACGACCAAAACAAACTTTGCATTGTTAGTCACGATGATGATGGCGATATATATCTCCTGCCCCCCATATCCTCATCATCATCGCCATCATCAGGTCCTATTGTTGCCATATATATGTACATATAGATACTGCGATGATGATGAAGGGATATATGATGAGGATGATGATGTCAACAGTGCAAACAGCACGCGTCGCTTGTCGCTTGCTTCCTGGGGTTAAGAGGGCTGCTTTTTAGAGGGTTAAGGGGGCGGACAATGACTCGGCATTGTTTCAATGGACTGTAAAACGAACTCTACACAAGACCCAACGCAATGATCATTATATGTATCCGTATGAGCTGCTAATTAAAGTAAATGTTGCGATTCAATGAAACCCGTTCAGAAACTAGCAGGGCAAACTAGAGAAAGCACACATCCGAAAAGACACATGGTCACACACACGCAGGCACACACACTCACTGGCAGTCACTCTCCACCCGTAAACAAGTCAATAATATTCAAAATTGAAATGTCAAAATGCTAATTTTGCACATTTGTTTGACTTTTGCAGTATACAGAGGCAAGGTACACATGGGAAAATATTTGGGTATTGTTTATATTTTTAATTAAGCGAACATATTTTCTTTATTAATATTTAAAAGTTACTTTTAGAGAAAAATTAGCTTCATCATATATTTCTGGTGTCCCTGAATTCTAACTTTTGAACGCCTTATGTTGGCAACACTGCGTATTTTTTCTGCCTATCCTGTGTGCTTTTGTGAACTATTTATACTTGTAAAAATGCATTTATATTTTTTAACAGTGTCCATGCCTCCCTTTTCCCTTACAATCTCCCCTGCATCTCCCTCCTCTCTATTCCTTTCTCAGAGTGAACGAGAGAATGCAATGCAATTTGCGCAATGTGTGCAAATTTGCACAAGCCGCACCAAAAATTTTATTTACAAAATTTTCGTGCCAAATTTTGACTTTTGCCAGACGCACAACGCACAACCAACAAGCCAACGCAGGGTGAAAAATAAGGGAGGTGGAATGCTGCATGGAATTCAGGGAATTTCGTCAGCTCCTCTCGGCTGCTGCAGCTGCCTGCCGTCCAAATATTTTTCCACTGACTGACTAATGAATTGAGCAGTGGGACCCGAAACGAGCCCAGCCGATGATGATCAGCTTGCAAATTGTGACCCCTCAAAATGTACATTTTTTGCCAATTTTTTTTCCCCTCCTCCCTACTTTTGAGAGTAAGTTCTCTGATGTGATTTGACGACTGCTGCGGTTGAATGATGGACCTGGAAAAAGGGAATATCCAAACAGCATCATTATGCACATCTCGATTGACATCAGGCGTCTCATTAGGGCATTTTTCGAAGGGTACAAATTAGAAAATAATAGAAAAAAAATAAGTGTAAATTCTTAAAATTCAAATTCCTAAAAACTTCAATTTAAAACTATAAATACAAATTAAATATTTCACATTGATAGGTAAATTTCATCAAATTGCTGAAGAATCTACAAAAATATAAAAAATTTAAAGTGAAAACCACAAGTTTATGAAGTTTGTTAGTTACCTAAAAAAAAGGTAGTCTGTATGACACTGATAAACCCAAAGAGCATTTGGACAAAGGATTTCCTACAGAAATATTTCCATAGACAGGACCTATCAATAGGGCATTGAAAAACAGAACAAGCAATACTTTTTAAGCTCCTAAGCCATGGCCACCAAATACATCTAAGGGTTAGCTATCACTAGGAAAAAGTTTATAGAAAAAAAAAAACAAAAACAAATTCTGCGAGTAGTGAACAAAAAACTGAATCAGAGATATTTCCGATTTCAATTGAAAACTATGCAGGGAAACTCAGCCAAACAATTGTAGTCAGATTTAGTTGTTTATTTTTTTTATAAAACCAGGAAAACCACCGCCGCCGCCCCTTACAAACTTGATTTGAATCGATTGCGCATTTTGACTAAAAATTGGCCCCCGGACTTTGGTCCTTTTATGTTTTGGTTACATAGGTTTCCGTGTAAATTAAATTGTAAATTTAACCAGGAATATGGATTGCTTTGGTTTTTGATGAAATGAGTTCGTGAATTGCGTTTTAATTACATTTTCGCAAATTGGCCTCAAACATTTTGTTAGCTAATTAAAAGGTCTTTAAATTTCTATTAAACTAATTTGGTCAAACCAGAGAATTCGAAATATTTCCCAAACGACTATAATGCAATTTAAAAATATATTTCACTCTTAAGTCTGTTCGTCCAACACATTGTTGTGGTTTTTCCAGCTGCCGAGAAGGAGAACGGCCAAATATTTACAGGCATATCAATGTTCACATATAAATTTATTATGCCTGTAAAAGAATTGCAAACAAGGAATTTTTTCGGTGGGGCAAGCTTGCTTGCAAGCGGCAGAATGTGGCATAACGTTGGAGTAGTAAAGTTTTTAGGGCACACATGTTGCTTGGGGCAAGAGTTGCAAGCGAATTTATTGGGTTACATTTATAGTGAAGCTGGGATACTCTTGTAGGAGGTTTTTCTTAAGAAGTTTTATCGGGAATATTCTATCTTATATGAATTTAAAAAGTTTTAAATACAGAGAGTTTTCTTTGTAAAAGTAAAGAGTACCCAACAAAGTTAATATGGCCCAAAATGGTATTAAAAGTCCTAAAAGCAGTGAGTTTATATCGTAAATATAATTATTATAGACATTAACAATGTTTCTAAAACACCTACAATCCCAAAAACCTCTCAGATAATATTGCAAATACAGGAAATATTAAATAGCTCCTTGAGTACCTTTTTTTTAGCCTTCGATTTCTGGAACTTAGAAAAACCTCCGCCATAAATCTCACACTCCTACAACTTCCTCCTTCAAGATCCCCTGAGTTAGAGAGGCCATAAATCATCATTATCAGGGGTAGTAGTAACTCCAAGGATAATACCCCGCCAAAGTTAGTAGAGTGCATAACAATTGACAGCCAGTTCTTGGAGGTTCCTTCTGCCTCTGCGGTCGCGTGTGTGTTTCGCATATATCTGAGGGTGGGGAAAAGCAGTAAACGAAAGTATGAAAAATCTGCAGGCAAATAAAGCCAGCCAATGTGGCATAACGAACTGCAAAACTATCGAAAACGGGGGGTTGGGAAAAACCAGTGCAGGAAAAGCAAAAAAAAAATAAGGCAAAATGGAATAAATATATACAGAAAAAAAGAAGAAAGAAAAATAAAAATAGGAAAACGCACGGCAAGAAAACGTACGCAAAGTGCTGAACAAATGGAACAACTTACAGAAGCTAAAATGGCAAACAACCACACCGCATGCTGGATAACAACAACAACTGGATACTGGCAACTGGCAACTGGCAGCAATATGAACAACAATCTTGAATATTGCACGTTTACATATGTAGATACATTTCCTGCAGCCAAAGTGCAGATGCAGATGCTCCTCCTGTTGCCAGCAATGGAGAACGCAACTGGAACTGCCTGCCGGAGTTCAACTCAACTGAAACTGAAACTGAGTCTGAACTGAACTCAACTGTGCAACTGAACTGAACTGAACGGAAAGAAATAGTTGGAAAAAAATCAAGTTAAATGCACAGGACGAAAGAGTTGTGTTTTCTATAATTGGTATTCAGTTGGAATATATGGGAAAGTTAAGAAAAAAGGTTACTCAAAGTTATGCGATATCTAAAATATTTGGGAAAATAGTTAAAAATAAATTTAGATTTAAAAACTATTAAGAATGTGTCTAAAAGTATGCAATAATGCATTTTATTTTAGGCAGCTTGAAGTAACATTTATGTAGCATACTGATATTAAAACAATTTCAATTAATTCCTAAAATTTTTTTCATTCAGATTATTATTCTTTCACTGCATAAACACGTGGCTGCCACTGCTAGTTAATTTAAAATTTGTATTTACATTTCGCCTGCTGTTGCTGCTGCTGCTTCTGCTGCTGGGGAAAAAATCGCGGAAGGGGTTTAAAGTTTAGGAGCTGGGGTTATCTAAAGGGGGACGCCAAGCATTGTTTACATTTAGTGCAGCTTCTACTTGACTTGCAGCAACAAATAGTCGCCGTTCGTGCGTTCGGCGGGGCAAGAACTATGTGCAACTATGGCGGCAATGGCAGCTGACGCGTTGCCCCGAAGCCATAGGCAAAAGACAGAAACGGTGGCGACTTTGGCTTCGGCTTTGCCCGCCGGCCTCTCATAACAAAAACAGCAACTGCTGCAACGGCTGCGACATCAGCTGCACGTTGGCAATAGCAAAAGCAACAGGAGCACCAGCTCCAGCTCCAGTGTGTTTTTGTAGCCGGCATTTTGTCCCCAGAGGGTTAAGTTCCTGCACACACACATAACACACACACTGATGCTGAAATGCCCCGAGTTATGCAACACAAATGGCACAACAGCAACAGAAATAGGAACAACAATTGCAACAACAACAGAAATAGAAGCAACAGCAGCAGCTGCTGATGCCGAGTGCAATCATGACCAACTGAAAACCAGAAAAACCATTGGCAAAATATGAGAAAAGACCTGGGGGTGAAAAAAAGCTAACCAAATATAGATTCTTCATGGAAGAAAAATAAAGTACAGGGTAGTGAATAGGGAAAATGGGTCGAGTTCTTGGACGAATAATGCAGAAAATGTTGCTATACTTATTTTTATAATTTAGGGAACTATGAAATGTCACAGATTATAACAATTTATAGGAATACGTTCATTTATTAGTTAACAAATATGCTTTCGTAGCAATAAAAGGAACAAGAAACGAATTTGATATATTTATTGTGCTTAAATACGGAATTCGACCATAGAAACATTCACAAAATGTATTATTTGCTTACCTATTCAATATTCAAAACCAATAAATTAATTAGAAATTATTCAGGGAATATAATCCTTATTGTTTACAGAACTATTTAATATTTATTGCAAGTAACGTAATTATAAATTATTCAGGGATTATATTACACATTGCTTAGAAATTCCCTAAGCCTTCTACTCCCAACGTTCAAGCATGAAGATGCTAATCTCCCCTTCCTCGCCCACGTGCTCCAATTAAGCCCTAATCTCTCCTTTACTTTAACCCTTGGTCCAAGCCCTATTTATAACTGGGGAAAAACACACAAACTCCTTTCTAGATTGTCCTGGCAACAGACAGGCAGACAGTCAGTGGTAGTAGCCCCTTAAACTTTATTTCTGTATGACCCAAACCGAGCTAGCTGTCAGCCAGAAAACTTTTCCATCACACACACGCACACACACCTGAGGGGTAAGAGAAGAGGCTATTACAGACACCTCTCAGCTGGCTGGAAGGAAATTAAAGTAAATGTGTAGCTGGCAGCCGGATTTCCATTTCCGGCCCAGAATGCAATTTCTTGGACACAACAATGGCAGCAGAAATCCCTTCAAATTAACTAAATATTTACAAAAGCAATGAAATTGTCTGTCTGGGGTTTTTTTCGGCAAGGAGTTGCAGTGGCAGCAAATTAATTTAACATAAAATTAAATGAAACGAAATGAAATGCAAGGCAAGCTGCTGCAGGTCCTACTCGGCTTCCGTCGGGTCCAAGGACAGGACTAAGAGCAAAGTTTTACTCGCTGGTTCCTTGGCTTTTTGGTCCGCTTTTTTTTTATCTTGTCTCTTTGTCGTCGCCCCCAAATGAATTTAATTATTTAGGTCAAAAGATGGGGCAATGTCGTGCCAGTCGCCAGGACAATGCCACTTTTCCATGCCTTCTTCTCCTCCTCTTTTATTTTTTTCTTTTTTGCATTAGCGCAAAAAGTGAGGGAATTGAGTTTATTATGGGGCAAGGTTATCACTCGATGGGGGTTCCCCCGATTTCTTCCCCCACTTCCCGTACTTCTTTCTTTATTTTCCTATTTACTCAGCACGTTTCTGCGGGGCAAACTTTTGGTATTTTTTTGTTTCTGCTTTCCATTCCCTTATTTGCTTTACTTTTCGCAAGTAATTCCGCCTAGCGCCTAATTCTCGGCTACAAATTTTCCGCAGTCTTTTCATGTTGCTCTCTGGAACATTTTCACTAGAAAAAGTTAAACAAAGCAGCTGGCCTGCCTGCCTGCTGCAACGGCTCCCAATGTTTCCATCATCCACGAGCCGGGTTGGTATCGGGATACGTCTTTTCTAGCTCGAAAATTACGCCATTCAAAAATTTGCCTTACGTGTTGTACTCGAGTTTTTCCGACCGTGGGTTTTGTTTTATTTTTGTTCCATTTCCATGGGTTAAGCAATTCGCTTGGCCCATTTAATTGAATACCCTAATGGAAAATGGGGTTAAAGGCCACATAAATAGAGGTTAAGGCAGGTCTAGGAGTCTACGAAAATTCAAAGAAATTAAACTAAATATTTTATTAAACTTTAAAGAGTCAGGAAATTCTAATTTTTCACTTTAAAAACTTTTCCTGCTTAAGTTTCTTTCAGTAAGTGCCAAAAATCTTATAATTGAAGGAACTTTAAAACACATATTAAAGTATTTTAAAGGTTGTGTTTAAACCATTTTAATTTGTGTAAATATTCTTTGAAGCATCTGTTGGGCCCCCACAAGGGAGGGTGTACCTAGACCAATAGGACTTCCCCTAAGAGCATCTAACATTTTTTTGCTCCAGCCTATCCCAGAACTTTTGTTTACTTTCTCTCACCCCCGCTTTTTGGAACCTATTTTTTCTGTGTTTTGTTGTTGCGCGTCAAGTAAATAAATAAAAGCAAAAGTTTTTGGCCCCGACTGTTACTTTTAGCCGGCTCTACTGCCATTTTCCCTCGCAATTTTCCTCCCGCTGAGCAAATAGAGCCGAGAGAGGGACCAGCGGGAAATGCCAACACTAATGACATCGTTTGTGGGATCTCTCCTCTCGCTTTTCTCTCCCAAAAATCTCCATATGAGTGTTTGTGTGTGTGTGCCGGGAAAAACTTTGTCAATAATTTTGCTGCCTATTTAAAGCAGCCTCCCAGAGCAGCTCCTTTTTTCTCTGTTGTTGTTTACCATTAAAATTCCAACCAGACAATTTACAAAAATTTGTGTTGTTTAAATAGCGAGGGAACTTTTTTTCCATCTTGTTGTTGCCGTTGTTGCTGCTGCCCCCAGCCTTTTAAATTAATTTGGGGCAGCTTTGATTGCGTCTGTTTTTCTCTCGATTCCACACAGAGGTGAGGATGCCGAAATTGTTTATGCCTGGAACATGTGGAAGCCCATAAAATTAGTTTCTAGAAAGCAGAAAAAAATCGAAAAAAGCTCCCATTGATTTGCCACAAATTGTGTGCCATAAAAATAAACTGAAAACTGAAAAGCTGGACAGAGGCGGTGCTGGAAGGAGGGCGTCGTCTTCTCCTTTGGACTCTGCCCTCCAATTATGTGTGTTGTGTTTGTTCATTTGTATCTCGCCGCTGCACATATACATCTGTTTGTTTACACGTTCATTTGCAGTTCGGTAGTCTCTAGTCTCTAGTCTAGTTTATCAATATGTTTTTCAGCCCCCGGGGGAAATGGCGGAAATATTTGGGAGCTCCATAAAACTCATGCTTCATGCGATGCTGTGCGATGCGGCGGCATTTATTAAATCTTTTACTTGATTTTTCTCAACAATTTTCCTCTCCCTCCCTCTCAAAAACACCAAAGCCAGGGCCTTTGGTGTTTTTGACCAAACATTTGCTTTGGTCGGCACAATTTGATTCCATTTTATGGCCAGCCATTGTCAGTTGTATATATATATAAATATATGTATCTCTGGGCTGCTGTATCTGTATCTGGTATCTGCATGTGTGTGGCCAATAAAATTTTTAGTACAATAAACATTTGTCCGTTTATCAGTTGGTTTTGCTCTCTTATTGCCGTTTGTGTTCTCCTTTTTGCACATTTAATTTGAGAGAAAAACGGGGTGGGAGAGACCAAAAAATTCCTAGAGATTTTCCTTGGAAAATGACACAGAAACCTGAAATAACAAAAGCCTTAAATGTTTTATTTTGCCTGGAAAATGTACGTATTTCTGTATCTTTATATCTCTAGTATATGGCCCTTGCCTTCGCTTTGATCCGCGTTCGTGATCACTTTAAAGTGGAAACACTTTTGGATAACTCATGAGCGTATTTTGTTTTTATGCTTTTGCTTTTTCAGGCACGTTTTTGAGTGTGTTTTATGGTTCGTACGGATATCTGTTCGGGGTTTGGGGCACGTTCCGATAGATGAGATCCATTTGCGCATTTAGAGATACAAGTGTAGTGAGAGTATCTTTTAATGGGTAATAATAATGAATTTTTGCAATGGGTTATTATCCTATTTTCTACGGAAAAATGATCAATACGTGTATGTACCTTAATAATAATTATTAGTGGAAACTGACTACATCTGCAGCTTCCCTTAGAGCAAAATCTTCAACTAAAAAAACACCTCTTTTTATGGAGAACTTCACCATGTATATTCACAGCTTCTGGGTAACAGCTCCTCCTCTTTTCCTCAGTTTCCTCGGAAACTCGGACTCTTATCTCCAAAACTGGTTTCAAGCTGTTCAATTAAATGATTTTCTTGTTAGCCGACTTAATGTGGCTGCTAAATACTGTCCACCAACTCGGACCAGGGATGGGGTTTCTGGTGAGGAGTGCAGAGAGGAGCGCAGACGGTTGTTTATTTGTCTCCGTTGAATATGTCTTCCTGTAATTTATGAGCAGTAGCTGGCCAGAGCTAGTTTCCTTTGCTATTTGCCATTCTTGTTTTCTGTGTGTGTTTTCTTTTTTTTCTCCTATTTTTTCTCATCTCCTCGGCTGAGCCTGGGCCGCAGTTGTTTTAGTTTATGCGCTCAATTTAGTAACTAGTTAGCCAGAAATGGTAGAAATGGCAGAAATGGTACTGCTGGTCACTCTGCTCCACACACACCACACACACAAGGCCCGAAAACCACTCACAATCGGGGACGAGGGGGAAAACCAAACAAGAAACTAATAAAAAGCCAAGGCAGAAACCACAAGAGCTCATAGCTCAAATGCGCTGACAGCAGGCACGAGTTATGCGTACGTATCTCCACTCCAACTCCAAGTTCAAGGAGTGTGGGGAATATCGAAGAGGGAGTAGGAACTATGCGGAGCTTTTCCAACTAAATGCTATAAAAATTCTTGACTTAATAGCAAAACAAGACAGGGAACAAGCGTATCTAAGCGAGTGTGTGTCGAGAGTGTGTTTGCACAGAGAGATACAGATGAGGTGGGTTTAATAAGAATTAAAAACAGGGAAAATAAAAGATATTTATGAATTAAAAAATATAAAAAACATGAAAAGGATAATTAAAAAAAATAATTCAGTTTATACGGTTGAAAATGACTTCCGAACTTGCTTTTCTAAGCACCTAAACTTACTAAATGGATATAAGATGTAAAAAAATGTTCTCTGATCAAGCGAACAAGGCCTAACAAATTTTTTAAAACATAAAAATATATGAAATTGGAAAATCTAACCAATTTCGTCCTAAAATCTTGGCCACAACTATTATTTCAACCGCAGCTGTGTGTGTCTCTGATGGAGGAGAACCCGTGTAGGGCCACTAAAGAAAACTAACAAGTTACAAAAGCAAACCATCTGGCCAGCGATGGCAAAGATGGCAGAGAGTGGCTAGAATGGAACAGCAGAAGGAGAACCAGCTGGAGAAGCTGCAGAAAGCAGTTGGAGGAGCTCATGCTGGATCCACATCCATATGTAGCAGCTTGGAAACAAGAAAAACTTGAAAGGCCAAGAAAAACATTTAGTAGATGATGAAAATCATGGCAACATCAACTTGAAGATGCCACACAACTGAGGCAGCGAAGGGAAAAGGGGCCTCTGTGATTGGCACTGAAAACCTCTCTCGATGGGTCAATAGCATTTTAAGACCGCGCTTAAGCGCTAATTGTTTTGGTTGGCAAAGCCTTAGGTGGTATAATATATAAACTTAATTTAAGAGAACTTTTCCACAAGTCAAGTGACCTTTAAAGTCACTTTCCAAACTTAAATTGTGGCCCTAATTGTATAAACTCTTCTCTACTTGCTGCCTCTCAAATTTATGGCATCGGCTGAAGGCGGAGAATTTGTGTATCTTTTTAAACTTAACATTCATTAGTTACGAATAGAAAGAGCCCAAGGAGGAGCAGCCAGAAAAAGGAAGAAGGAGGAGCAGGATAAGTCTTAGTCGCCTTATCATTTATCTTGGACCTCGGGCCAAATGTTTTCTGGCCTGCCAATTTCGCGTGTCTTGAATGAATGGATTGGCGGCGGCCTCAGGGGCGGGGTTGGGGTTTGGGAAATAGGGAAAATTGGGGAAGGACGGTCGGACGGACGGACGAGTTGTTCATTCGGTTTTTCGTTTTGGTTTGGTTTTGCGCTTGTTGGTCATATCAAATCGCTTTTGCTTTTGCTTCTTTTTGCTTTTGCCTTGCTGCCTTGCCTTGCCTTGCCGCCTTGGCTTTTGTGGCCTGTGGCTCAGCGCGTGCCTTCCTCAATTTTCCCGCCGCGTTTTTCAACCGCTTTTCCGACCGCGCCTCCCCTCCTCTTGCTCCCCGTTGCCCACACACATCAAAATTGGATTTGGCCAAGTTAAGCAACGGCCATTGAGGGAGTTAAAGCTTTGTCGATTATTTTTAATGGATTTGCTGCCGCATTCTCTCTTGCTTTTTTTATTTATTTTTTTCCTTCCTAACCACTTGGTAATTAAAATTAAAATTAATATGGACTGGCTCTAATTTTATTGCTCTTTTGATAGTTAAAGTTGATGCGATATTTTGCAATTAAAAAGTTAAAAGCTAAAAAAAAAAAATTAATGAAAAAGATTGTTTAAAGTAAAACTTATAATAAAGCGATGCTTTTAAGCTTAGCTTCACCTTAAAACCCCTCTTAATATTTAAGTACACGTCCCTAGGCCTTAAAAAATTCCCTTATAAAGCCCCTTAAAAGAATTAGGACCAGTTAGCCTTATATAACTAATTGCTGAAGGAGCAGATCCCTCGATAAATTGCATTAGAAGACCTTGTCGCCCTGTGAAAATTCCAAATTAAATTTAGCTTACTTCCCTCATTCCTCGGGATTAGCCATATAAATTGCTGTACATGCCCAGTGAGAGATCTAAACTAAATTTTTTAATTTTTTTTTCTGCCTGAGCCACCGACAGTTGAAGGAGAGGTTTCTTCAGCCTCTTTCTTTTTTTTTACCCTCAACTTGGACTTTTTTCTGTTGCTTAGCCAAGGGTCCTTTGTGTTTGTTAATAGTATTTTCCAAGTGAATGGTTGGGGACTGAATGTTTCAGTACTTCAGGGACGCAGAAACCTGGCAACAATTTGGCAATTGATTGGAAAAATATTTCTAACACGATTTTCAGGGGTTGCCTGCCTCCTTTATTTTTCGCTCGCTTTTTTCTGAGCTGTACTTGGAGGATCCTGTAAACTAATTCAATTATTTGCGTACATAATTTAAGGACCGTGTCCGAAAGCGTTGAGCAAGAAATTTATATGCAAAACACGCATAAAATTGCTTCTCTCTCGCTTCTCCTTTTGCCTTTCCGTGGTTTCACTTGATTATTTATGAACACGAAGCGCTGGCTATATGGAAATAATTGAAGGAACTCCACTTGACTGCCACTCTGCTGCCGGGGGTCCATTTTAAAGTAATCAAGGGAAATGAAAGGCCTATTTTCAGGTCACTACCCCACAGCTCCACCTGCTCCTCCTTGGCTGCGGAACAGGAATGCAGTGCAGAAAGTTCAGATTCAGTTCCATGGCCCAAATGTGTAAAACATGTTCGCAAAGTGACAATTAAGCCAATTTGAAGCCATTTAGCGGGCAACAGGAACGCAAACAAAACAAAGAGGCAGTGGCAACAATTGTGTTGTGGCGCAAGCCCGCAACCGAAACCGAAACTATACTCGCTAGTACATTATATGTATAGAGAGAACAGTGTACAGAACGGAACAAAATGGAACAGAAGCGGGTCTTGATTTCTAACCAAACAATGCTTTAATGGTTGCCGGTCGCCGCGGCGAACAAAGCCAGACAATCAAAAGTAATTACACGCACATAAACACGCAAAAGACGCGAGTCCGAGGCTGAGACTTGAGCTTCGGTTCAAGTAGCACTTGGAGAAATATTTTTAAAAATATATTAAATATGTATAAGAAAGGGTGTAATAAACTGAGAGTTCAATAACGCAAAAAACTAGCAAATATGTCATGTTTTTTGGCAAAGAAGAAATACATCTTCAAAATAATTTTGTCAAGTAAAACTTTATAAATAAAATCTCTAATATATAATAGGAATGTTTAAAATGTCTTAAAATACTTTTAAATATTATTTGTCCTTTTCCGAAACATCAAAATTTTTCCTTATAATTCTATTTATAACAACTAAAGTAGATTCCTTGACCTGAACCATTTTTAATTTCATATATTTAAAGAATTTAATGTTTATAAATACTAGATGCAACCACAACTTAATTTAAGAATTTTCTCTGTAAAAGCCCAGACACCTGAACCCGCTCAGACTCTACAGACCTTTCATAAAAGGTAAACCCGGCCAGAGAATCACGCAATTTACTATAATTTGCAGGAGGATGAGGAGGAGGAGATTGCGCAAGGCTGAGACGGGTCCAAGACCGTGGGTCGCCTGCTCCAGTTTCTCGAGATTGCGGCGAGTAAAGTTCTTGAGACGACTGCCCTGCCCCCCATCCATGCTCCTCTTTTTGCTCTTTTTCCTCATCCTCCTCCTCGGCTGTCAATGGTCGGCGAGTGCGAGTTTATGAGCAAAGTCATTAGGCAGCTGGCGACACTTATCCAGGGGGCAGTTAATTACAAAGTGGTTGCGGTGGAGAAGACTCCAAGATTCAGAGAGATCCCGAGGAGGGGAACAGACATAATTTCACGCCATTTGCGGTGCATAAGAGGCCACTAATGTTGGACTATGACTTGCATTTAGCTCCGCAAACTTGGACCCTAACTCCCGGATAGATCCATGGCGGAGTGTGCTGGGGCGGAGTTGAAAAAAAAAAATTAGAGAATGTAAAGGGAAAATGTGGCGGGAAATTACCTGATGACAAAACGTAAATGCCTGCAGAAGGAGCAGTAGTCCTCGTATGTGTGGAATGTGGTTTTTATGAGGGACACAAACAATGGTTTAATTATAGGAAACTTTGTAAAAAAGTGGAGTGTGTAGAAATGTTAAAGACTTTTGTTAATTTAATTGGAGTAAATAATGTAATTGAAGTCGAGATAGCATTAAGGAAGGTCCTGGAACTTCTTAGAATGAAATAATAGTACAATCTTAAAGGATAAGGTATGGAATTTAATGGAAAGTGACTTTTAGAACCTTTTACCATTGAATATTAATTATTTTATCAGTTATGCAGCATTTATTCAACCATTAAAACCACCTTTTCCCCAGATATCTCATTACCTCATCCAGTAAACCCTTTGAACAAGGCCCTTACTTATCTCAACTGCAAATTATGGCCACAAAACTGAACTCAACTCCCCTTTTGGAGACTGCTAATGACCCTGGGCGGGAATTTTGGCCTGGGCCGACCTTCAGACACTTCATTAGTTTAATTAATAATTGACAAATTTCGTGTCTAATCAGAGACAGCGTGCTGGACTAATCATGACCAGCTCTTCGGCTCCCTAGGTCTCGTTTTCTCCCTGATTAATTCAATTAGAAGTTTGGATTATGCCGCCTGATTATGCCAAAAATGCTGCGTGTTTATTAATTTTCATGCCCGCTCGGTGGTTTGCTTTGATTCTCTGATTTGGCCTCTGTGACTTGACTAATTTTCGCTGCTTTTCTTTTTTTCCCCATCCAGATTATCCGCGCGTTGAGGTCGGACCGGAGAATCCTTTGCGGGTGGAACGTGACCGGACTGCCAAGCTGGAGTGTAACGTGGATGCCAAGCCCAAGGTGCCCAATGTGCGTTGGAATCGCAATGGGCGCTTCATCAGCTCCTCCCTGGTCCACACGATCCACAGGGTGAGTGTCCAGGATGCCGGCAAGTACACCTGCATAGCGGACAATGGCCTGGGCAAGACTGGTGAGCAGGAGCTCATCCTGGACATCCTGTATCCGCCCACGGTGGTGATTGAGTCCAAGACAAGAGAGGCCGAGGAGGGCGACACCGTGACCATTCGCTGCAATGTGACGGCCAACCCCTCGCCGGTGACCATCGAGTGGCTGAAGGAGAACTCCCCCGATTTCCGCCACAGCGGAGATCTCCTCACCCTGAACGCCGTGCGAGCCGAGCATGCCGGGAACTACATCTGCCGGGCGGTCAACATCATGCAGAGCCAGGGAATGGAGCGCAGCGAACGCGTGGGCAACTCCACGGTGGCCCTGCTGGTCCGCCATCGTCCCGGGCAGGCGTACATTACGCCCAACAGGCCGGTGGTTCATGTGGGCAACGGTGTGACCCTGACCTGTGCTGCCAATCCCCCAGGTTGGCCGGTGCCCCAGTACCGGTGGTTCCGCGACATGGACGGCGAGTTCTCGAGCACCCAAAAGATCCTGGCCCAGGGTCCACAGTACTCCATACCCAAGGCTCATCTGGGAAATGAGGGCAAGTACCATTGCCATGCGGTGAACGAGCTGGGCATCGGCATGATGGCCACCATTGTCCTGGAGATCCACCAGCCGCCACAGTTCCTGGCCAAGCTGCAGCAGCACATGACGCGGCGGGTGGCGGACACGGATTACACGGTGACTTGCAGTGCCAAGGGCAAGCCGGCGCCGAGTGTCAAGTGGCTGAAGGACGGCATGGAGATCCTGCCCGAGGAGAACCTGTACGAGGTGCAAACCAATCCCGATCAGGGCCTGAACGGCATGGTCACGGTCCAGAGTCAGCTCAAGTTCAGGGGGAAAGCCAGGCCCAATGGCAATGCTCTGGTTCCCGGAGATCGTGGCCTCTACACGTGTCTGTATCAGAATGAAGTCAACTCGGCCAACTCTTCGATGCAGCTGAGGATCGAGCATGAGCCCATTGTCCTGCATCAGTACAACAAGGTGGCGTTCGATATCCGGGAAACGGCCGAGGTGGTGTGCAAGGTTCAGGCGTATCCCAAGCCCGAGTTCCAGTGGCAGTTCGGCAACAATCCCTCCCCGCTGACCATGTCCTCGGACGGTCACTACGAGATCAGCACGACCACGGACAACAATGATATCTACACTTCGGTGTTGAAGATTAACTCCCTGACGCACTCGGACTACGGGGAGTACACCTGCCGGGTGGCCAACACCCTGGACACCATTCGGGCTCCCATTAGGCTGCAGCAGAAGGGACCGCCGGAGAAGCCCACCAATCTGCGGGCCACCGATGTCGGCCACAACTACGTCTCCCTCAGCTGGGATCCCGGCTTCGATGGAGGACTGAGCAAGACAAAGTTCTTTGTCAGCTATCGCCGTGTGGCCATGCCCAGGGAGGAGCAACTGATCCCGGACTGCGCCAACTTGGCCAACTCGAACACGGATTGGGTGGAAGTCGACTGCCAGCGGGACATTCCCTGCAAGGTTACCTCCTTAGAGCAGCATCAGAGTTATGCCTTCAAGGTGAAGGCCCTGAATCCCAAGAGTAATTCTCCCTACTCCAGCGAGATCCTGGTCACCACCAAGGTCAGCAGGATCCCACCACCACTGCAGGTAACCTATGAGCCGAGTACTCGCACTCTGGGCATCGATGTGGGTGCCACCTGCCTGTCCCTGGTGGCCATTGTGGAGAGCATGGTCAATGCAGACACTCCGATGCCCGCTTGGGAAGTGGTGGATACCATGGAGAATCTCCAGCTCTCCGGCAATGGACCCACGCACAAGGAGAAGGTCATTGAGCGGTTAAATGGTGCCAGGAGGATCGGAGGAGGACGTGCCCTGGGGCATACCATCAGCGACGATGACGATAACCATGGTCTGAACAGTCTGGCTCTCGAGGATGATAGTCCTGTTGTCCGAGTGAAACTGTGCCTGCGGACGAACCAGGAGCACTGCGGCGATTACACGGATGCTGAGAGTAAGTAGAAACTGTAGTTTAAGGTTACTTCTATTAAGTAAGAATCTGAAACAAACTTGAATTTCTGTTTAGAAAAGAAAGGGTAACATTTTGCAAGTGTATTTGAAGAACAAAGAAATAAGCAAAGCAATGTGGGTGAAGGATGTGTGGGACGATGGCAAACTTTCCGGCGATGCTGATGATTTCCATTATATGCAAAGCCATTACGAGCAATTGCACCACTTGAATGGCCGGCAGCCGGCAGCCGGCGGACAATCAATCACTCATCCAGGCAGCCAGCGCGGTCTTCTCTTCTCTTCCTCCTCGGTCATCGCCTTGCCACCCCTTATTCCTCGATACGAACAGCGAACCATCTATCCAAGCAACCGACCATTCAACCCACAATCCATCCAACCATCCAACCATTCATCCATCCACTTCAGCTCCTTGCAATGCATTTTTCATGCCTTCATTTCATCCCGCTCTTAGCGGTTGTTACAGAGCCAAAAAAGAAATACAAAAATTAAGAGTTTAATGCCAAGATAATGTTTAATAAGAAAGCAATGAAGGAGAGTTAGGATTACTATTACTTGACGATTTGAAATCGTTACAATTATGCAAATTTTAGTTTACAAGAAAGATTAAAGTCTTATAATAAAGAAGATAATAGTATTTTCATGGAAAATATGATTTCTAAAAGATTAGCAGAAGTTTTATATTAAAATCTTCCCTAGAACTCTTTAGAATTTTTTACTTAAAGGATATACCCTTATTTCCCCCAGTGAACTCATTCCTTCCTTTCTCTCTTCCCCCTACAGTTGGTCGTCCCTATATAGCTGAGGCTAGTGCCCTGGCCACGCCCACTCTGATTGCGATAATCGTGTCCTGCATCGTGTTCGCCCTCTTCGCCGGCCTGATCCTGATGTTCTGTCGCTGCAAGCGCAATCAGTCCAAGAAGAGCGCCGCCGCCAAGGATTACGAGATGGACTCCGTCCGACCCTCGATAGTGGCCGCCCAGCAAAATCAGGCACCGCCACCATACTATCCCGCCTCCGGGCTGGACAACAAGGCCCTGGAGCACTCGATGGATCTCGCACTGAGCATGGAGGAGCAGAAGACGGCGCTGTATGCGACGCAGAATGGTTACAGCTATCATCCCGGCAGCGGTGTGGTGGGCGGCGGAGGCGTTGGCGGTGGCGGCGTTGGCGTTGGAGTCGGCGGCAGCGTGGTCAGCGGCATGGGCGTTGGCAGCGTGGTCGGTGTGGGCGGCATCGGTAGCAGCTGCATGGGAGTCAATGGAATCCCAGGACTTACGGCACACACGATGCCAGGAAATGAATGTAAGTGCTATCAGAAATGTTTTTTATTTATTTATATATTTTAAGTGAAGGGTTTGAAGCGAAAGAAAAGGAAGACAAATAGGTGAAAAAGAGTTAGGGATTGATTTTGTGAAATTAGGATTGCAAAGAAATTTAAATTAATGAAAGGATTTACTAATATTTTAAAATATAAATGAAAATAAGTTCAAATTAAATTAAATTAACATTGATAGAAATGGGAGGTGAACCCCTAAAGTAAAACAGAAATAATTGTTTTATTAATTTAAAAATAGTATTTTCCATTTATTTCCTATTTTTAAAACCTAGACTTTGATATTTCTATCAGTAAATCCCTTTTTTTACCAAACCTTCCCAACTCCAAGTGTGGTTTCCACTAAAAGGTACCAAAAAAAGGTTTCAAAATAGAGAACAAACTAAAAGATCCCAAAACCAAAGTGAGAAATACTTCCGGCTGGGACATGTCCTCGCGGTTGTCCCTTTTTTTTTTTGTACCAACTTTGGAAAGGGGCACAACACCTCCATTCCTATACGGCTGCGGTGATTTTTCATTGTCCAACGAAAACCAAGGGCCAAGAACACACTCACAGCCACACAAATACGTACACTTCCGTACACACAAAATGAAATCCGTGCTGACGTTTAAGGGGAAAAATTCCGGGGGTAAGGAGAAGGAGCAGGAAGGTTTTCTCAAAATTATGTGTGAGTGTGTGTGGGGGGAAAAGGGCAAAATGGAGTTGAGTGCAAATCGATGATGGTGGCGCGCTACGCTACGCACCTGAGAGAAAAAAAAAAAGTAAAGGGAAAAGCACTTTCCACTTCCGTTGTAAATTTGTTGAAACAGCAATTTTTTTCTAAACGTTTTGTTACGTTTTTTTTTTGCTGTTGTTTGTTACGTGTAGCGGCGGGTCTGTGTAGCACTTTGTAATATACTTTCCATTTTCAATTGTTGGTGGCTGTCGCGCACGTCCATTCATCCTGAGGTCCTTTACGGTGCTCCATCTTTTCCCTGTGTTCCGACCGGGGGGCTTTCGCTGCGTCAAAAGCGTAAAACTGGACTCGGTGAAGGTCTGTAAAGGGAATCCTCCCCTGCTTTTCGCCACTCCTGTGGCGGTTTCACACAATTCGCCATACAATTCATTATTAATTGTTGTTCTGGTTTTCGTTTATTTTTTATTTTTTTTGCCCACTCACCCACCCAGCAACACACACTTTTCTTTATGGAAAAGCGCTTGTCCTGTGAGCGCAAAAAAATGGGAGAGAAAGCGGGCTTAACCTTTCACATACTAAGGCGGGAAGCAAGGGGAAAGTAATGATGTGCAAATTAAAAATTCCTTTTTTAACCACAAAGATAGAAAAACAAAACCCATTCTGGACATTGTAAAATGTAATTTTGTTTTAAATTAGTTATGCCTCAAAATGGGCAGCAATTTGGATTTTCCCCCCTTCCGCGGGCCAATTTCGAGTTTCAATTGTTTTTCTGCGAGAAGGCCAATTAAAATTTTAAGGCGCTTAGTCGTCGTCTGCCAAGAGGACGGACTCAATGGGGCATTAGGGGGTTAAAACCAATGAGAGCTGCTGCTGGTGCTGGTGCAGAGGGGCAAACATTGCCACTTAATTGCATTTAAAAACGATTGTAAGGAAGGTGGCCAAGATGGAGGCAGTGGGAGTTGCAGTTACAGAGCTAATTTGCCAAGTGAAAGTGGCATGAATAATAAAGGGTTGCAGTCCGCACAAAGTTGGGAAAATGCGAAGGAGTAGGGGAAATGGCAACGCAGAGAGGAAACTCCCTTCTTCCCCATCCCTGCTCCGTTTTATTGTGAACGCTAATTGCCGCTTAAGGAGCAGGGCAGCCACACGGCTCCATACCATTCCAAAATGTCCTTTGGCAGATGCTAGCCAAACCGCAGGGCCTCTAAGTTCTTGGGCACTGCGGGAATTGGTCTTTTATAAGAATAGTTCACTAAAAATGTGCCTTAATATTTAAAAATTAAAAATAATATAAATTTCCTTTAGAATTTGGCTTATAAAAATGTCTAAAATAAATTTTAAAATTATTTTAAATATCTTAGAAGCTCCAAGTATATTTCTTCCTGTGCAAAAACCCTTTCCTTGCACTCTCTGTCTGCGACTGAGAGTTCTGCTGGCTCATTGTTGTAGTTGCCTGCACTCTTCGGGCTCGTTAACGGCCACCCAACCCTTTGCCATTTCCCATTGCCCCCCTTATAGCCACGATTGCTTTCGACCTAGGCCAAAAACCTAATGAACTTTGCATGTAAACCGGCGACGACAATAAAAACAATCAAGCGAAGAGCGAAAGTGCAGCAGCCAACGCAAGGAGGCGTTGCTGGGAAAAGGGACAGGAAAATTAGGAAAATTACACTGGCTAACAAAAGCCTTTTAGGGAAATACAATTAAATTAGCTAAAGAATAAATAAGGAACTAAGGGCAGAAATTTTATGAATTGAAAGGAGGGGAGATTTAAAATAAGCGGAAAGTCAGCTATTACCAAAATGAACTTATAAATATTTTTGCTTCCCATAGATTTATCTCTAAAACCAAACAAATCCCATATTAAACCCCAACTTAAGCACTTTAAACTCAACGAACCTAAAGATATTTAGTGCAGACTGCCGTGAAAGTTTTTTGCACTCTCCTAACCGCAAGATCAGGAGTCAGGGTCCTCCGCGAGTCTGAGTCTGACTCTGGGGGTAAAGGATACGCCCACGGCTAGACGACGACGACATGTCCCTGCGAATAAATGCACGGCGGCAAGAACAAAAGCAGCTGCTGGCATTTAGAAAACCAAATAAATGCAAACAAATGTCGTCGTCGTCGCATACAGAGAAGAGCAAACGAACCATCGAAAATAGAGAGGAGAAAAACTACAAAAATAAATACAACAAAAAACCAAAAATAACTGGAAGAGAAAAAAAAACAAAACAGAAGGAATCTCGCGCTTGGCAAATTTATGCGCTAAATAAATAAAGCCATGAACCCGCGCGCGCGTCGGGCCAACAAATGTCTGCCATGTTCAACTCTGGGGCCAGGTTTAGTTGGGTTTTGGTTTGGTTTGGCTTGGCCTGATGGGGGTGTGTGTTTTCTATGGGATTCTGGGTGCTGCTCTGCTCAGTTCTGTTTAGTTCTGGGCTTAAAATGCACCCGGCGCGCTCTGCTGCTGCTGGCCCCGCAAAGCAAATAGCCGCAAAATAGTTTTGCACGCCCCAAAAACGCAACCAGAAAAGGGTGGGGTGGGATATATATGTACAAGGGATGCAAGCTTGGACACTTGAAAAATATTTATTTGAATGTTTAAAAATATTTGGAATTTTTTCTTGGAAGAAAAAAAATAAGTGCATTAAATTTAAGGATTTTGGGATAATTTTCTGGGATTTTGGGATTTTGGGATAATACTGATTTTATGTTTAATTATAAATCAAAGCATTAAATTCAAGTATTTCTCTAATCAAAAAAGATTTCTTCAACTGAATTTTCACATATAATTCCCGAAAAACATCCAGTATTAATTTTTCCAAGTGCCCTATCTCCCATAAAGTTTTAGGCCAGCTTTTGCTGCCCATTGTTCCACTCAATCCCCTGGTTTTTTGACAGTGATTTCCCCTCTCGAACATGCTTGTCTTGTATTCACAGTTGTGAGCGGGCGGAAAGCGAAAGGGAAAGGGGCTAACAAGGGGTTAAAGGGGCCAGCAGCTGGTGCTCCTATCATCACCAGCCTTGGCACAGCTGACTGGGCCACTGAGTGACTGACCCAGCCAACCGGCCAACTGACCTCACCCAAACCGAGCGAATCCCAGCCAAACCAAGTCAAACCAAACTGAACCAAACCCGACCCCGACCGCACACAAACAACATTCCGAAGACACAATCTATGAGTTCCAATTTGCCGCTGCTGCTGGCTTTTGTTTTTTTTTTCTGATTTTTTTTTGCAGCTTGGCCAACTAATTGGCTTAAATCTAAACACAGTTGGCATAGAAAAAAGCAGTGAAAACGTGGCAAGGTGCGATGGGAAATTCTGGGAGAAACTAAAGAGAAATGGCAAAACCCCTTAAATGATTATGAAAAGCGTCAGGAAAATACCCTTGACCTGCTGGCGGACTCACTCCTCTCTCAACTTGCTTTTCTTAAGCCCAAGAAGTAGAAATTCTGGCATGCTCAGCTGATCAGGAACAACACGTTGAATACCGGCGAGAGTTGGGCCCCAAACAAAGTTATTTTACTTTCGCCCAGGCTTTTCATTCATTACCCCGAGAAAAGCTCACACACACAAAAGAAGCTGACGGGAAGGGAGGTTGCAAAATGGCAACACGGCAAGTGCAGGAACTTTGCCACTTTCCCCGCTTTTCCGCCGAAATACTACGGCCCTTGTTGTGTGCCTGCTACATTTAAGCGCATTTAGGGCAAATGCCAAGCAGCAGCAGGAGCTGGAGGAGCAGCCTCCGACTTCCGACTTGCCGGCTCTCTCCAACTCTGCGTCTCCGAGTCGCGTCGCTAATTAAAAGTGCAACAAGGCTGGGTGCAGGGAGAATCAGGAGTGCCACCTAAAAGGTCATGGAGAGGGAGGAGGGAAAAACACAGGGAGAATGTCAGAAAGGAACCAGAAATCATACGGTCTTTATTTAATGGCATTAAATATAAAGGTTTGGCTACCAAAAGAAGTTCAGAAAGGATTTCTAACTGTATCAGTTTTTGAAGGTAGATTTATTTTACCTTTTAATAGATAAATTTTTATTTGGAGAAGACATTTTGTCTGTGTTTATATTTATATTAAATAACATATGTATTAAATATGTATTTTGGCGACTTTTTTTATTATTATTCTTTATTATATTAAATTACTAAAACCCTTGAATGATACTTTAATATGAAGAAATATCTAACAAGATATAGAAATGGCAAGAGAAGTTTAAAATTATATTGTAAATGGATATATATCCCATGTAATTATATAAATCTATGAAATCCCTTAATATTTCCCTCTGTGTAGTGTAAGAAACCTAGATAAGGAGCGAGCTGGTGCCATTAACACCCTAAAATGCCCCCTAAACGCCCTAAAAACTGGGCTCGAGAGTTCAGCTGAGATGAGTTCCATCCCGTTCCGTTCCGTTCAGCGCAGTTCAGTTCAGTTCAGTTGAGTTTAGTTGGGAAGGAGCAGGAGTAAGCTGGAGAGGAAGCCAAGCCAAGTAACTGGGAGCTAAAGTGAGGAGGAGGCACAGTCGCCGGCACAAGTTGTGCTACCCATTTGCACTTCCTTAACCCTCTGGTGGTGGTGCCGGTGCCAGTGCAGGGTCCTGCCCCCAGCCTGCCTGCTATTTAGTTAACCGTTAATGGCATTTGAAACTGTTTTTATTGTGCGTCTGCCGCTGCCGCTGCCGCTGTAGTTGCTGCACAAAAATGTTGCATAATTGTAAGCGCTTCCGGTTGAAAAGTTTGTCGAGTGAATTAGAGGGAAAACTTTCCACCAGCCAAGCACTTTTACATGAAAAGATTTTCCCAGCGCAAACTGCTCGGCTCTCAAGTGGCGAATGGGGGGCCAGGAGCAGAGTGGAGAGCGGGTTTAATAAGCTCTTTTTGGGGGGGCAGGGAAAAAGCGCAGAAAACTGAAGGCGTGACTGGGGCCGACGAGAACTATGCCGCAAACTGTTGTTATTATTTGCTCAAATCAATGCACAAAACTTTGACAAACTTTAATTGCTAAAAATAAAAATACAAAAAATACAAATAGGAAGTAAAAATAAGAATAAAGCCTAGGCAAAATTGCTTCTTTCCTCCAGACAATGGAAATGCATTAAAATTTTCATCATCAACGAGGGAGGACGGGGCGGCGGGAGAATTTTGTTATTTCGGTCAAATATTTTTGGCAAAAACTTGAGCAATCAAAAGTTGCCGTCGACAAAAGATTTGATGCTTATCAAATTGAAAAGTTTCTCCCCCATCCTCCCCATATTTTGTTGCAATTGGCAAATGTATTAAAATAACAAAAATGGAAGCGAAAAACGCGGAAGATCGTGGAGCGACGTTGCGGCATAAAATTACTCAAGCAAATATGCAAATTGGCATTGAGCAAATAAAAACAAATACGGGAAAGCAGCAAACTTGGTCTGGTCGCATGAAATGTAAATGAAGTTAATATTATTACTGTTTTAGTTTTATGGCTAATCATAAAAATTATCACGCCCACCCAAAACGAGGCATAAAAGGAGCACCGAGGCTAGCCGAAGACGACAAGCACGCGAATAGTAGCGAAAACTGGCCATAAAACCCCGGTGGCCCTACACGCCAGGGTTAAGGATGTGGGCTATATATGGTATAAAATATATGTGAATATTTTGGCATATAGATTCCCCGAACCACTCCCTATTTTAGACCGTCAGGAATGCGGCTCAATCTGTGGAAATTCACTAAAATCGAACATTTTTATTGCATACTTTTTGGCTGCGTGACACAAAATGTTGCCACAAAGATAGGGCACCGTAAAAAATTCTTAGGGAATTTTAGGGAGTAATAAATGGCAGAGAAAACGCTCTTAAAATAAATACTTAATATATTTTATATATTATTTAGAGAGTTCTGTAAATATAATTAAAATTACATTAAGAATAATCTTCAAAATAATTTATAAATTATAGAAAACAACAATAGCTCTTAAATATAATTAAAAAGGAATAGAAAATCCTTTCAGCATTGACAAATCCCACCAAATTGCACAACATTATATATTTGGGCACACTTTTTTCGGGAGCTACCCGTTTTTTGTTTTCGTTTCTTTGGGACACAACTCAAAATTCAAAAAGTTTGTGTTCGCCGGCAAGCGTGCGTTTAATATTTATGAGTGATTTATCACGATATAAAAATAATAATAAATGCGTCCAGGCAGCAGGCACGCACCGCCAGGCCAGGCAGAGAGAACAATGAATGAGAATGGCAAAGGCCGAGGCGGCGAAGGAGCTCGAGTGGGAAAATAGGAGCACCAGCTGCTCCTCATCAAAAGCGAGCCGAAGGACACAAGCTTCTCCTGCCTTTTGCCTCCTGCCCCTCATAAAAATTTGTCAAATCGGAGAAAGAGGTGGGCGTAAGGGAGGGTATTTCAGTGCTCCAAGGGTTTACGACGTTCGGATAGATTTTAAGTGGCGCACGCGGCGTATGCGCAATGTGATGAACTATTAATTACGCCTTGTCTGCGAACCGAGTCGAGTCGAAGCCCGCTCGCTCCCTCCATTAGGCAGTTAATAAATTCATTTTATGCCTCTGTCATTTTTATGTGTTAATCAATAAAAATCCCAGCCAAAAAGTTGGCCCCCAAAAGCAGAGAACTTCAACTTGTTTTTTTTTTTTTTTTTTTTTGTGGAGCCGAGAAACTTTGTCTTAATTTTAATTAAATTTTATTTTACTGCCAAACGAGCGAAAGTTTTACTTGGCCAAAAGCCAAATAGTCAATGTTTAACATGTGTACGATGGAGGCTCAGCTACTAGAGTCGCAGGGAATGACAATAATATAATTAAATTAAATATTGTATATTTTGAGGCAGAGAAAAGTTTAAGAAGCAAAAATAAAATTGTAAGTGCTTTTAAAGTTTACTTAATGAAAAATAACTTAACATTTAGTACTATAAATATTTATTTAAGACTTAGCAATAAATAAACAAAAATTGTTCTTTAAATTTTGCACCCTTTTTAAACACTTTCCCATAGAGATTTGTATTATTTATACCTTTCCTTCGTGGATAGTATGCCAACATGTATTCCTTTTTTTTTTATTTCCAAAAAATACTCATTCATCATTTCTGTTTTTTCCGCTTTTCAACTCCATTTCCAGGGGTCAACATGGGCTACATGGAGAACAACTATTCCAACTCGAACAACGGCGGCAGTGTCAACTCACAGGACTCGCTGTGGCAGGTGAAGATGTCGGCCGCGGCGGTGGGCAATCAGCAGGGAATGGTCCAGGCCCCACTGAACCAGTATGTGGAGCAGCAGCCCAACTACGGCTACGATCCGTTGACCCATGGCGGTTATGGGGCGGTGGATGACTATGCCCCCTATCCGCATCTCACGGCCACACCCAGCCAGGTGGGCGATGAGTACCACAATTTGCGCAACAGCCAGAATCCGTCCCGGCAGGACTACTGCAGCGATCCCTATGCCTCCGTGCAGAAGCCCAAGAAGCGAGTCGATCAGCATTTAGGTGAGCAATCCAAAGAGAGAACTAGTTATAGTTACAGGATATATTTTTAGGAGAGTGTGAATGTGGAAAGGTAGAGGGAAAAGAGAAGAGAAATGGATTATATATAGTTTAAAAAGGAAAAGGGAAGGAACTGATGAAGATGAACCTGAGTTTATGGGTTACAAAAATTGTTTAAAATGTAAAGGAAACAAATTACTAATTTGGAGTAGAAAAAAAAACTTTGTTCAATGTTTTCAATTTTCAAGTTGATAAAAAACTGCTTCCTAAATAAAATAAGAGAATAACCGAAGGGGAACCCAAGTTACTCTACAACCAATCATTTCCTGATTTAATTATCTGTAAGTAATCACTTTAAACGGAATACATCTCCTTCAAATTATCGTTAAGCTTCCAAACATGTAAATACTTTGTAAAAGAAACTCCCTCGTTTGAATTATAAGAAAACTTATTAGTGGAAAATTTCGCTCATTCATCAGCCGGTCCTAAGTGAAACAAGCAGCTAAAGTGAATAAATTCCGATGGAATAAAGCTAGAAAATAAATTCTCGCCAAGATGTTCCACGGCGTGTACGAAGGGCAAACTCTAGAAAATTACGCATAGATTGCGAAGAGATTTGTTAGAGCAACTTTTGCCTCATTTTGATTGATAAACTTTGTAGGGCGCAAAGGCATAGCCAGCGCCGCCGACCCAAAGTTTCTATTTTCTGACACATTAAGCTGCTATCATGGAGTCGAGCGAGAGGAGGAGGACAAGGAAAAAGAGTAAGGTCCTGGCGCTTGGCTTCTTCCAGCTTTACTCCGAGTTTGGCCTATGTCAAAAACTGGGAACTGGGCCGAAAGAAAGTGAGAAGGAAACAGAAAAAGGGAAAAACATTTCTGTTGGCATTTTGGGCTTTGGCTCGCTTTCTCAGTTATGACAAGTTAAGCACTGAAATCTAAAATGTTTTGCGCCCTTTTCCATGCTAATTATAAGCACTGGCCCCGGGGTCAGAGGTCGCCACCAGAGAGGCTGGGACATGTCGCAAATAAATAATATTATTCCATATACACATCGCCAATATGCTGTTCGAACAACATTTTTGGCTCCGGCTTAAAGTCTTTGCCCCGACGCGTTGAGTTTGCTTTAAGTTCAGTCGAGCACACAACACCGACCGCAGTGGCACAAAATCAACAAGGACGAAACTGGGGAAAGTTGCGGAGGATCAGGGAAAAGCAGGCGGCGGAGGAGATGGAGAAAGCCTGTGCCCTTTGGCGTCCACAGCTTGTTTCTGGTACTGTCTTTATGGGTGTGTTGTGTGTGTTTGTGTGTGCGAGTGTGTCTGTCGGGTGTGTTCGAATTTTTGCGGAATCCATTTTTGCCGCATGGCCCATGTTGTTATGCGTGTTTTATTATATTCTATACTCTGGATATAAGGTGGGTTTCATTTGTTTAAAAGGGGAACTATAAAAATGTTGTGTACTTTAAATACGGGTTTTATAATTTGGGTTTTGGTTTTGAAATATATTTTTTTTAAATAAGAAATAGGTAGAACGCAATCTTTAAATTTTTTTGTGCTGTTTTTCAGCTAAAATTCAAAGTGGTTTTCCTAAGATTTTGAATTTCAATTTGCAAACAAAGTAAATCATATTCTACTTTAGTTACATTTCTAAATAAATTAACTATTAGTTTTTCTATAAAAGAAAACGCCTTAAAAAGGAGTTATAATTTCCCTTTAGTTAGAGTAACCAAAAGCTTACTACTTCACCAGTAAATGCCCTTCACATTTCATATTGTTATTGTTCCGAGCAACTGTTTGTTGTTGTTATTGTGATGCCAATAACACCGCAAGTGTTTTAAAATATTAAATAATAAAAAGCGAACCGAACCGAACCGAATGAGACCAAACGAAACGTAACAGAACGGAACTGAACCCAAGATGAACAGCCGCAGTGAGAGTTTCGAGCTTGGATCAGCAGCGGCAGTGGCAGTGGCGACTGTAAAGCGCCAGCGGGTCGTATGCGTAATATTCTCCCTCGCTTTGTGTGTGTGTATGTTTTGGCCACAACTATGAGCGGTGTGTGTGTGTGTGTTATCTTTACGCTTTATGAGCACCAAAACCCGAAAAAAAATATATTTTTGGTTGCTGCTTCTCTTGTTGTTTCTGTGGATCTCTCTCTCTCCCTTTTTTTATGGCCCAGGACTCGCAGGATGTTATTATTGTTGCTGTGGCTGCTGAATATTTTTTCTCGGTGTGTGCTGGTCTTTACTTCTTTACACTCACTCACTTTACACTCACTCTTTGCGCTTTGGTGCGTGCATATAAAATGCAATAAAAAAAGAGGAAAAGGGAAGGGAAAAGAAGCACTGGAGGCGACTCTCCTCTCTATGTATCTTTTGGTTTCGCTCTTTTTTTTTGTTTACTAAGGTTAAACGCAAGCCAACAATAAACACAGAAAAAAAGCAAAGGAAAATATGGGCAAGAGAAATGCACAACGCAGAGGCAAACAATAAAAAATATTTGTAAAGTTTTTAGAGCAACAAAAACAAAAAAAT
Source organism: Drosophila rufa (assembly GCA_018153105.1). Classification (NCBI taxonomy): domain Eukaryota; kingdom Metazoa; phylum Arthropoda; class Insecta; order Diptera; family Drosophilidae; genus Drosophila; species Drosophila rufa. Next base: position 10,730,237 of record JAECXS010000096.1, read on the forward strand.
TAAGAGGGAAATGGGCATAACAACAGCTGTCCAGGCCAGCAGCAGAGACTGTGGTAACTGTTCGTGCATGTCAATAAAATGCACGAAAGCACGAGATACAAGATGCAGATACAAGATGGAGGATGCAGGCAAGATGGATCCCATCATCCAACCCCCCTTGAGTGCCATCAAAAGCAGCAGCAATCTATAGAGAGCGAGAGGGTGCAGCCTCTGAAGAGGGTTAATCTCGGCGGTTGCGAGGCAAGGGGAGCGAAGCTGAAGAGGCAGCAGATTGACAGTGCTACAATATGCAAATACATCTTCATTACATTGATGTCAGCTTATGCACAGCTTGCAAATGCAACTCAATGGATGTGTGTGTGTGCGTGCGTATCTGTGTTTGTATGTTTAAAAGCTTTTACACTTGCCAAACTCACATTTGAGACCCCTCATCGCTCATTCTATGGCTTTTGGTTGCTTTCTCCTCTCTCTGGCAGCCGGAGAGCTCGGCGGCTGACTTTTGTGCCATGCAAAATGCAGGCAAGGACACTGAAAGAAATAAAAAAAATGACACCAAAGGAAGTCTAGAGTTGAGAAATACAAGGAAATAATATTTTCCGAAATACTTTTCAAGCAAACAAATTTTATAAAAGCAAATCTAAACCTTTTTGAATGAAATCTTAAAAACTGTTGATATATTTTATAGTAAAGTAAAAAGCATTTTTGTTTAAGAGTTTAACATTTTTGCTAAAGATTTTGTTGTTAATAATTAAATTAATTATTTATATACATTTTGATATTAATACAATAGTTTATCCATTTCCCTCTGTGTAAGTGAGTGATCAAGGGGTTTTTTGGGGGGTACACAACAGCAGCCAAAGTCAGTGTGGATGCATGCATGTATTGAGGGTCGTATGAATGAGCCTGAGGGGGGATGGCGACGACGGAGCCCAAAAGGGGTTCTTCTTGGCCATGGCCGGAAGGAAGGAAGTCTGCGGCAGGCGCCAAAAAGCTGCGTAAGCAAATTTTTTGCTCATCTGTTAACATGCAAAGAAGGTTACACACAGAATAAAGATGGGTGGATTTCCGGGGTGGATTTCGAAGGGGCACTAGCACTGGCACACATACACACACACTGCTGACTGATTGATTATGCAGACTTTTGTGTCAGTTGGTTGAGCGCCTTTGTTTGGTCTTTTGTCAAACAGACTCTGCTCGGAAAATGGCTTTAATTCATCATTAAGGCAAAATAGAGACAGAGAGAGAAAACTGAGAGAGAAAGGCAACCACAAGACGAGAGGAGATTATCCCGAGCTTTTAGCAGATTATTCAAATTGCTACTTCATGAATATACATAAACGATTTTGATTAATATCGGACCATTTACACACATATACGTATGCTATGTATTTCTGGGCTAAATGTAATTGCTTGAAGGAAATGGGTCACTGGATGGAAATTTTTGAATATCTTGTGGAAAGGAAAAGGGTTTGCTTTAATATCTTTGATAAATAGAGATATCAAGTAAGGAATATTAATATTATTATCCAAATATTTTAAGTAGTAGCTTGAGAACTTTAGCAACTTTTCTTTTGTCAACTTATCTGATGATTTAAGTCCAAACAAATCTGTTTTCTTGGCCCTTTTTCTGCGAGTCTGCTATCTCCATTTCTTTCGCTGAAAAGCCCATAATGCAGTTTGCTTTTAGGCTAAGCAATAAATGCCAGGAAAACTTATTCAAAGTGCCATAAGAATCTTGTTCTGGCCACGCTCCCTTCCATTCTGGATGGCTTCCAAATAGTTGCAAGGATGTGGAATAGAAGGAATCACATAAATCACATGAGTCAGGATTTTTGCAACAGGAAAAAAAAAAAAAAAGTAGGAGAAGGGCGAACAACATGGACTTGGATGTGAAGAACACACAGTCCACAGCACTAAACACACACTAAGTGGATTTGCCAGGGGTTGGGTGGGGGAAGAAAGGAGCACGGAGAAAGGAGAAAGGAGAAAGCCAGTGGCCGCCAGCAGGCAAAAAGGCAACAAATGATAAGCGCTTTGGCTTCTACACCGTTTTAACCCCTTGTTTCTATGCGGAGAGTGTTTGTGTTGGTGGGATAAACTCATCTGCAATTTGTTTACTTTCGACGTTTCCGAAAATTTACTAAAAAGAATGGGTTATTACGAGCTTAGCATAACAACAAAAAAATAGACAAAAAACTTGGCCACAGTTCGCCCTACGGCACAAACGTGTGGAAAATTTGCATGCAAAACTCGGCAAAAAAGGGCAAGTGGAAAGTGGAAAGTGGCGGCCAACAGTGCGTATGCTTAACGCAAAAACGATTAAGTTGTTGAGAGAGACAGTCAGACAGACTGAGGAGAGCTGTTGAGAGTCCCTGGCTCGAATGGAAATTGAAAAACGGCAGGGAAAACCCGTACTAGCGTCGGGGGTGGGCGTGGCACATACAATAAAGTTATGCGCATAATATCCACAGCTCACGTATTGGCCATAAAATGCGAGCAGGAACCCAAAACAGAGAGGACCAAATCTTCGAACAGTTGAAAATCTACGGAAAGGAAATAGTTGGAGAGAAAAAAAGGATTCGCTTTCCCAGCTTGCTGGCTTTCCCTTTCTCCCCTTTCTCTCGCTCTTTTTTTTGGGTCAAGTTTATGCAGATGCCAAAGTGGAGTGGAGCCAAGTGGCGTTGCTGGTGGATAGGGAGAGAGATGGACAAGCGGAGAAGTGGCGAAACTGGCGGGCAAAAGAAAATCCGAGGCGATGGGGCGATGGCGACAAACGCGCTTAGGAATTTTCACACGACCAAGAAAAGGCAAGGGAGAACCGGGCTTGCTGGGGTATAAAGCCAGTTGAACGAGACGGAATATGTTAAAGAGCAGTTGTTAAAAAGGATTTACGTTTTACATTTGGAAACACGTCAAGAAATCGTTTGGGATTTTACTTAAAATAAGTAGAGGTCCTTCTATGAATGTTAAAGAGGCTGCGAATAAAGCAAAAGTCTACATTTCTTGAGTTTAAAATATCAACTCAATAACTTAAACATTTTGGTCTTTCGAGCCGGATTGTTATAAACTTTTTTATAAAAATCATTAAAAGCAATTTATAATAAAAATAATCAAGTTTAGATTGCTAATTTTCCGTTTTTTCTATTTATAAAAATTATTTCTTAATGAAAAATATTATTTTCCAATTAAGTTTTATCGGAAATCCTAAAAAAACCCTGTGGAATCTGTGCCAAAAAGAATATTTATATTTAAATTCGCGATTATTTGAAGAATTGAATGGAAAATATGTCGAGATACAATATTTACATACATTTTTCTATATTATTAATATTTCCAAGTATATATTTAGGATCCCCTAGTTTTTTTTCCTGTGCGAAAAACAGGTTTAAAAGGAGCGCCTGGGGGAGTGAGACATTCACACATTTGGTATTTGGCCAAAAAAGCATTTCGATGCGGCGATTTTGCTCCCGCTGCCTTTCTTTTTTTTCCTGGCTTCTTTATTTTGAAATTCAAATTCCAATAAATTTTCCAACGATTTGGCACACAAAGCAATCCAAAGCAGAGCAGACCAAAAAAAGAAAGAAAATAGTGTGGGATGCTGCGCGGAGGTTGTTAGTGACTGAAATCCTTTGCCGGATTTGCATGGCCAAAAGGGTGAGAGAGAGCTGCGGACATGGCTCCAAGTGGCGATGCGCTTAAATATGCAACAATTTGTAGCAGACAAAGATGTTTGCCTGCCAAAAGCGGGACGGGGGAGGCAGGACGAGTCCTTTGATTATAAATTAATGTCCTGTTTACCAGCGGGCTGGGACGGGTCGGACCGAGAGAGAAAACCCAACCCAAACCAAATGCCAGAAAATGCCTCTCTAATTCGTTTACAATTTCGGTTGCATTGCTGCAATCCCGGGACTGGAATTGGATCTCGTTAGTGAGAGCAATCAACTGGTAAATTAAAACAATTGCTTTGGGGCCAGAAAAATCACCGCCCGCCACCCGACCGAGTGTGCAGAGCTGACAATTTAAAGCTTCGATAAACTACAATGACATGTCTGTACTTAGTCGGAGGATCAATCAAAAGAGTGGTAATTAAATGGGTTTACAGGCAAAAAACGTTATAAAATACTCCATATGAATGAGTGCTTTGTGTGTGGTGTGTGTTTGGTTTCATTTTAAGCTAGACCTTAAGCATTATCTATCGTATATTAAAGCTTCGATGCAGTGCCCTAACTTTGGCTATTTTTCTCTATCTATATTTACTCTTCTTGCCCACTCATAAAACCAATAAAAATATCCGAAAAAATATGCATAATATAAAACCAAATCAATAGCGGACATTATACAGGATGTTACGCTCTAACGGAGCGCGCAGGCTGAAGTAAGTTAATGTCAGAGTCAAGGACAGAAAATCCCCCTCACTCTCTATGATAAAGCAGAATTTTTTGAGTTTGCCTGGACTTTTGCCTATGATTTTGCACAGACACACTGAGCCCTGCCAGCACTCCACATCCCAACAACCAACACTCTCGCCGTGTGTTTGTTTTGATTAGCATTTTGTTTTTAATTGTTTGAGCATGACTTTGGCCTTTTTACGCCCATTTTGTTAAACTAATTTAAACAATTTTCTCCGTTTTCTCTCTCTCTACTTGCCAATACAGATTCACCATATCACGACGTAAGCGGCCTGCCCAATCCCTACAACATGGAGCATCTGGAACAGGACGAGGTCCTGCCGCCGCAGCAGCACATGTCCCTCAGCTACGACGACAGCTTCGAGGGCGAGTATTCGACAACGCCGAATGCCAGGAATCGTCGCGTTATACGCGAGATTATTGTCTAGGAAATTCTAGTTCGCAACAAAAAAACAAATCAGAAAATCAGCACTCGAAAAAAAAATGAACTCTATCTTCTAACGCCGCTAAGATCATCTCATCATCGCCCTTCTCTGACATTTACATTTGTTTTAATTTTACCTTCACCCCTGACCTTTCCTGCTCGACTGCTAGCAGATTTTTTGAAAAGTGGCCATCAGTTTTGAATACTTTTTTTTAAATATACATATAAACTTCGATGTAAGGCTTAGTTGAGGGATACGAAACGAACGTGTGTTGAGTTTTATTGGCAACGAACGCGATATGCATATAGATATTAAACCGATACCGATACCGATACCATACGCTAGGCATTAGAGTTTCCGATCTATCAGCAGCAGCAACAGCACCTTGTTGACACACAAGAACACTGAGAAACACTACACTGGACAAAGAACAGAACAGATAGGAACACACGGAAACAACCATCACTGGACAAGCACTAAATGTTACGATTTACCAGATAGCAGTTAGGCCTAAATAGTAGTTAATATTAATATATAATATACGGTCATCTAGGTCCCAGTTGCAACAAACAAGCGAAACGAACTTTAAACTGTAAGGCATCTAATGTTGGAATCGAGGCAAAATCGAAACAAATCTCACACACTTGACCCTAGGCTTAAACTAACTCTTAAGTGATGATTCTTGTCGGTTCCGTGCGGTCTTCTCAAGGGGGCCAGGGCCTGCATTTCCGCAATAGCCGCCGCCGCCCTCCCCCGCAGGCACAGAGCCACAAAAAGTTAAGAAAAATAATTTAAAAAATAACAGTACGACCTGCCACAAAAAACAAGAAAAACATATAAAAAAGAAACAAAAAACTTACCTTAACTTAATTTTAAATTTTTAAATAAATCTGAGAAGTAAACGAGAGTAAAAATGTTGCTTTAAGTAAGTTAAAACTAAAGTACAGAGAACTTTAAACAACAAAAAATTATTACAAATAATTGGAGAAGAAAAAAAAAAAAAAACAATCCAACTCCAATCTGAAAACTTTAATTTAATTTACAAAATGTTTAGTAATTTAATCAAGGAACTTGTTCTGTTTTCCATTTATGTTTTCGATAGCTTTGTGTTGAAAATTCAAAATTTTAATTGTGGTAATATCGTCTAATTTGTAATTACCGTTAAGCCAACTAGAAAACAATTAATTAAGTTATGTTTTAATCACATACATGAGAACCTATTGAGTTGAAAATATATATAAATGTTTTGTTTGTGCATTGCGTTGTGTTTTTTAAACCCGTTTAACAATGTGTTTTTTGCAACTTTTTGACACACACACACACACAGATGTACGAAATGAGAGAATGCGGAGCGGAACATTTTTTGTAGCTAAGATTTAATTGTAAATACATGTGTAATTTGTATATATTTACTTGACTTGCAAAGTAAATAAGCGCGGCAGCAGCAGCGGCAACTTAAATTAAATTGTAGTTAATTTTAAACAATTTCGAAATGAATTTAACTAGTAAGCAAATGTTTAAGAGCAAATGCCACAAAATAAAATGCGACAAGCGAGAACGAAACCTTAAGGAAATCTCGTTTAAATGAACAAAAAAGGAAAACAAAACAGATAATGAGCAAGTAAGGAGAATACGAAATGAGAATCTTTATTATATAAATTATACACTCTAAAAACAGATAAGCGAATATACATTATATATATATACATATACATATACACGTACATATACATCTACTTATTATTTGTAAATAAGTAAAGCATCAGTTTTCATTTCAAAAACACATCCAAACACCCATTAAAAAAATATATCACCCCAAACACACACTTCAAAAGCAAAAGCAAAAAAGCGAAACTAAAATCAAAGCAAATTTTTTATTTAGCAAAAATATTTATACATGTGTATATTTTGCGATTTGACTGACAGCAGCACAGTGCAAGTGGATGTGGGAAACACACAACACGAAATACGAAAAAACATACAATTTAGAGCAGAAATAAATCAACAAAAACAGAGAGAGAAGAGGAGACACAGAATTCGATGCCCTCGGGCTGTGGCTGTTCAAACAATAAAACACTTTGTTAACTATTTTGTATGCATTTCTGATTTCTCATTCAATCCAACAAATTGCCACCCCGCAAAGAACGGAAAAGAAAGCATTAGCTAAAATATTTATGCAAACACTCACACACAACCTACACTCTCATGCAGTCACACACACGAACACGGCATAAAAACAAAACATATAATATTTTTTTATTCAGTTTTAAAATGAAAGGTAAAATAAAGCGAAACATCAAAACAAAACAAACAACAAAAAAACGAAGAATTTAAATTAAATGCCTGCGTTTTGATTTGCGGTGGGGCCTGGGAATTTTCCATTGGGGCAAAATGGAGGCGTGGCTGCAGACATCAGCATTAATAACAAAAAAGAAGAAGCAGCAGCAGCAGGAGCAGCAACAGCAGCAGCAGCTGCAGGCGTTGCATAATGTGCCATGTTTAAGTTGATTGGCACCAAATTTATAGCATGCAATTTGACTTAAGTGGCAGTGCAGTCCCGGCCTCGGGCACTCTGGCAACCCTGGCGGGCTACCCCGGCGCCGGAAGTAACACGACACTGACATTTTAATTTAGTGCCAAGCGCAGGACCTCCACCACCGAACCCCACCAGAGAATTTCTCTTCCTGTTCATGTCACTTTTGCAGTTTTGCGTAAGAAACGAAAGGCAGCCACTTTGACTACCGCTGACAGTCGAGACGAGGGGGAAAAGCTACAGGAAAAGCGGGCGGAAAACTCCCGGCCATCAGACCGAAATCAAATGGAAACGATTAACGAGCGGATAAGTGGATTAAAGTATAAATAAAGAGAGTACAATGTCAGGAGATATTGAACCATACTTTTGGAAAGGCGATAAAATATCAGAAGGAAATATCAGAGGCTTTAAATTAAGAAATATAAGATATGAATAGTGTGACTTAAAAGTAAGATTTAACTAAAATATTTGATAGAATTCTTTAAGAGCTTAAATAACTAATTTATATTAATTTTCGTAATTTCTGGTATGAGTTAAAGTACAATTTAAACTTCAGAATAACCTACTTTCTAGTTAGATTGTTGCTTGATTCAAGGAATTACAACTACATTGAGTTATTTGAGCTTACCATTGCATTATTTAGACTTTAACTTAAACCTTTAAATAATAATATATAATTAAGATGTAACTTTGACTGAAAATGTATAAGCAGCAGAACTAAGGATATGCTTTCGATTTTTGAATATTCATAGTATATTGAAAGTCTTACTTCCTCCATTCGATTAGAAATAGAAAATACATAGTAAATAAAGTATAATTAAGAATTTTCTAATTTTTTTCATGTTTTTAATATTATCACAGCTCTGTCTCACGTTTTCGGCCTTTCCGAACCAAAACACTGTTGTGGAATCTAGATGAATTTCTTTTACTTTCTCAACAGCTCACTCACGTTGAATTTTTTTCCAAATGTAGGCCGCAGAACAGGAACAGAAACAGGAGCAGTGGCAGCTGTGGTTTAGCTGGAGCCAGGAGCTGTCAGATGTCCCATATTTGAATCCCATGTATATGAAGTCACAAAGGAAAAAGGGGAACCACAGCCAAGTCCACATCCACACAGCACTGGAGCGAACCGCAGTCGCTTATTCATCCATTCATATCTCGGTGGCGGCAAAACAAAAGCGGCATATGAAAATTCATTTACTCCGCTCGAAGCTCCACTCCACTTCACCCTTAACCCCTGAACCCCGGAACCCTTAACCCGCCCGTGTCCAATGGGGAGCTCATCCAGCACGTAGAGGCGGCAACCGCCGTCAATTAAAGCGCTGCCGGTGCCGCCTAATTGGATTTATGCCACATTTTATGCGTGGAATTGCAGGGTTATGCGGGGGGAAAAATACTGGGAAAACTCGTGCTAAAAATCAGTAGGATAATGAGCGAGAACTGCTGCCATTAGAGGCCGTGCCGGGTAACAGGCTGAACCACAAACTTAATGCCAGCAGCAGCAGCAACAATTGCAACTTGGCGGGCGCACTAACAACTTTCGAGGACTTTAAATGAAATTACGCGAAAACTTTCGGACTGCCATCAGAAATGGCAACTTTTTGAAGAGATCGCCAAGCGGCTGGCGGCCCGGAGGCTCGGTGGCTCGCAATCCAAATCCGAATCCCTCAACTGCCTTTGGAGGCACGCCCGCGGACATAATGAGTTTCATAAATTACCACAAACTATAAAGAGCTGATAAGTAGTTTCACCTCTTACATAAATAAATGCCACCTCAACTTAAGGAGAGCAGGGGCGGTGGAAAGGGGAGTATACTATTTGGTCCTTTAATAAAAATACTTACTCTTTTTATTAAAGAAATGTATAGTCCTCGTAAATATTTTCTACTTTTCTTTAAAAGGATGTCCGAAAAAGGGCATATGAAAAATATTTATTCTTAAATTCTTAAAGATTTTCGTATCTAAAATTTATTAGGAACTCTTGGCTCTTGAGAGTTGGGTCTTGTTTTAAGCAAATGGATACTGATGATAGATGTGACTTCTTCTTAGAATATCTGCTTAGGAAACAATGTTGGCTTTTAAAATTAATATAAAATACCTCAAAGTATCTTCGAATAAATATTATATTTCAGAGGAGGAATATAATTCCATTATAAACTGCTTAAAAACAATTAAATGCATTGACTAAAATCAATAAGGAATATAAAATATACACAAAACCAACCCCTAATAAGCATAATTACCAAAGGATCCTAATGTTTTAGACCATACACCTTTCCTTTCATAGATCAATACCTAATTCCTTAGGTTAGAGTAAATTAGACATAGACATTTCTGCTAGGGGCGCCCCTGAAACCCCTCTCCTTCCAGGTCACTGCCCCAGAACCATTCCCCATTCTGTTTGGTGTATGTGTGTATGTACACTGCGGTCATTGGTTTGTAATTAATGCGACCAGAAGCTGACCACAGAGCGACTTGGCACGCCTGCGGCGGCCTAATGTTGCACGAACCCGAAAGCCGGACGCGAAGCAGGAGCCCGTCTGCGGTCTGGAGAGAGAGAGAGCTGGGTGTGTTGAGTGCTTTTGTGTTTAATTTTATTAATTATCGACGTAATCTTTGAAGTTGCCGCCAGCGCCAGTGCCAGCCAGCCTGCGAACTCCTGGGGAAATCCAACTTTTGTCTGTTGGCATTTGGCGCGGAGAAGGAGGCCCACCATCCATCTCCATCTCTCTGAAGTAGAGGCGCCTCCATTAATCGCGTTAACTCGAACGTGTGCCAGTTTTTGCCGCGAAATCCGCCTACACACAAGACTCAGGGGGAGAAAGTTCCGACCAAACCCAATTAGATTTTGGCATATGCAAAGGGCACAGAGGGAGGAGGGAGTACCAGCTGATGATCAGAAGTCAAGTTTTGGTTTAATTTAATCTAATGTCTTATTCATTTATATATTGCCATAACTTGCCGACTTAACTTCATGATTTGGCTGGAGTTTTAACTGAGTTTTGTCTATTAATAGATCGATCTTAGGAGCAGCTTGACTTTAATTGGCTAAATTGAAGAGCTCTCTATATTTATTAATATCGCAAGAAAATAACTAGCCAATTTGCCGAAAATATACCAATTTTATTTGATTATCTGCGTTGCCATGGTCAGGCCCTTTTCCCAGAACTTTCAACCTTTTTTGGAAACTGGTCTTGGTCCTTATCGGCGGAGGAGGGCTTTCCCTGGCAACAGCTGCTCATTTGCTGCTAATCCTGGCCACCGATTGGGCCACTTTTTGGACCCCTGAGAATGATTCCCACCATCCCGGGCTCAGCTTCAAGCTAGAATTTCCTCTGAAATTGGTATTGCCAGGCAACTGGCCAGCATTTTGGTGGTTGGGCAGCATAATTTGAGCGCAAATATTGAAGTTTCAAAACCACCGGCAACAGTAGCGAGCGGTGCCGCAAATAAAAGAATAATAATAATAATGAGCAAATATTTAAGCAGCCGCCGCCCGGGAACACAGTCATCAGAGCCGGGGGAACACGGCGAGAAAAAGAGAGTGCTAAACAAATGAACTGAGACTGGATGCACTGCGGTAAATTAATGATAAATACATAATATTATAATAATATAATATAATAATTAGATTTATTATTTATGTTTTATTATGTTGCTTTTATTGATTCAACTGAAAACAAATGTGGATAAAGAATTTTCCAAGAAATTCTGAAAGTTTAAACCTGTCTGTGTATTTATTTATTGTATAATCTAGCTTATAATTTTAGTCCCCTTACCTAAAATCAGGTTTGTCATAATATATTTTTACTTAAAAATATTTATATTAGTATTTATCTAAATTAAGTTCCTATTTCTTACAGTTTTTTCGTACGTGAAATTTTCTCTATGTATCGATAAGAAGAATTCTGCATTTGAGAGCCAGAAAACCTCCCCTGAATTCCAACCCTCTCTAGCTGGGCTACCCTTCCCCTTCGAATCGCAGCTTCGCTGATTGTAATTATGAATGAAATTTGAATTGCAAGCGGAGAATTGAGAAACGGAGACTGGGAATTCGCTACACTTTTCGCTGCAGTCGATGGACACGTGGCCAGTGCTCTTGATCCCCGGTCACGTGGCGGCCTTCATCTCCAAGCTGAATCTGAAATTCTCAACCCCATTCCCTCCTCCTCTATTCAAAATCCCCGCCCCACTCACCCCTCCGCGCTCGACGGAAGTGCCAATAAGTAGTTGTCAATATTGACTGATTATCTCGACACGGCAAAAGTGGGAGGATTTTGAGGGGGACCGGGAGAAATGGAGAAATCGGGCAGTCGTGATTGCGAGTTGTTTGAGACTTAAGCGGAAGTAAACATAAATCACTGCTGCGATGCCGGCGATAGCCAAGATGGGATGGGAAGGAAGGACTCTTCTCTTCGCTCGGTCCCTGCAATTATTATTGCCAGGAGATGGCAATAATTTCAGTTGGCAGGCGACAGGAAGAAGCTGCTACCATTTAGTTCCATCTCCCTGGCATCTCTGTTCCGACCAGGAGATGCGCATAATTGCATTTGAATGGCGACCCGCTGCTCTCTCAACTGCAGCACCCAGCTTAGCGGTGTAACTCGGGGGATGAACTAAACGATGATTTTATCAATCACTGGGATTACCATTCGATTTGTGGAGGAGATATACATATATCCTGATGACTCTGATTTAGGGGGACATTAACTTGGAGCGGACAGAGGTCCAGGGATCTGTTGGGATTTAAATGGCCAGAGGTTGGGGAAATGGCTGAGAAAGGGGAAAAAGTTCTGGTAACTTCGAAATGGAAAGGCTCTGGAACATTCGCTCATGAACTTGGGAAAACTCTACATTGAACTCTACAGAAATGACGTAACCAAATGCTCTTTATTATTTAAAGACTCAGTTAAAAGATACAAATTATTAAAATAATTTAATTTATTTATATTTTTCCTTGGCTTACAAGCTATAGCTTATATTTATAGCACAAGTCACAAAGTGTGTTTAATAAAATTAAAAAAATTATCTACAACGTTACTCACGCGTTCAAACACAGGAAAAAAATTCCGTATAATTAAATATTAAAATATTGTTAAATGACTTATAATATTGTTCTCGCTCTCATCAAAAGTTTGTAATTATTACATTTTTTCAACCTTAGATCAAGAATTTTAGGCTTGAGTCACGATTTATTTTTCATTTAATCATGAAATTTTATTTCAAAGTCTTTAATCTTAAGCTTAAAGCTTAAATCCAAAAATCTTTTTTTTGTTTCGTGTATTCAAAGTGGCTTTTGCTTATCGAAGAAGAATGTTTTATTTTTCGTCTCAGTCTTAGTTTGACTTTTCAGATCTGAGGTTGTTGTCGCAATGGAATTCTTCTGGGCTCTGGCAGCGATGCTAGCGCTTTCCATTCACCAATCAAATGGAGATTGTGATAAGACCAACGACCTGATTCATGGCAGTAACATACATATTTCAGAAAATAAATGGAAATTTGAATGTGATCCAGGTTACTCCATTCAAGGAAGGTCGGAAGTAACCTGCAGCAATGATTTACTGAGAGGGGAGCGACCTTTTTGTGCCAGTGAGTGGCTAAAAAAGATATAAAGTATCTAAATTAAAAAAAAAATATGCATTTAAAATATGTAAAATCATAATTAATCCCTTTAAATAAATATAATTTTGAACCCATCTCTCCCTTATTTAAGAACCCGGCTGTGACGAACTTGAGAGCCCAAAAAACGGAAAGCTCATTGAATCCCAAGGCCTAAAGACGGAGATCAAGTGCAACGATGGCTACGTTTTGGTTGGAAATAGGTTTACCTATTGCGATGGAAAAGACTGGAAAATTCGATTAGGAACTTGTCGCGCGACCAAAGACTATACTTGCGACTTTGAGAGCGAGGATCTCTGCGGATGGACTTTTCCGAATAGCATTCCGCAACCTTGGAGTCGGGTTAGCACTTCGATCGACTTCCATTCAACTAAGACGGGTCCCCTGCGAGATCACACCTTCCAGAATGACGGCGAAGGCCATTTTATCCGAATGGAGACACAGAGAGGAGCTGCGGGAAGTTATCACTTCGAGTCTCCAGTCTTTCCGCGGCACCTGAGCTTGGGAAACAGCACGTGCTTCCAGTTCCACTTTTTCATGTTTGGCAAAGCAGTTGGAAGTCTGTTTGTATCCCTGAAACCCGCCTCCATGTCTGTCGTAGATATGTGGGAGAAGTTTGAGGGCAAGTAAGTCGATAAGACTGGAAATCGGTTAAATTCGAATGAAAAAATATTCTACTCATTATTTTTAGCTCAACTAAATTCCAAAAGTGCGGAAATATGGGCCACACGTGGTTTGAACACTCCATTCCCATCGATGAGATGGCAGAGGACTTCCAAGTGATCTTCACAGCCACGGATGCCCAGTCTCGTTTCGGAGACATAGCCATCGATGATGTGAAGTTCATGATGACTGAGGAGGAGTGTAGGGAAGCGTTTACCGTAAAATATCCTTGCAGAGCCAAGCCCACTACTCACAGTGGAACAGATAACACAAATAACTTGCGAATTTATAATTTTGCATGGCTCTGTTGGGTGGTGATAATTACATTATATTAAATAATATTCATATTATATAACTTTAAATTAAGAAGTATTTACGTTAATGCAGCATTTAATTCTTAATCTTCTTCTTAAATAATTTGCAGCGTAATGTAGTCTCAAGGTCAATTGCAGTCAAATCATATATAAAGGCTTGCTTTCTCGCATTACTCAACATTAATCTGTTTTATAATAAATTCAAAATGAACGGGAAAGGTCTTATCAGCGTCTAGGAGAGCTATGCCGATCCGAAGACCACACAGCATTTTGCAATCGTATTTGGAAACCCACTCGTGACGATATCACCATTCGGTTGTAAACAAGAAGCCCGGGGAATTATCGGATGAAGTCGTATCTTCAGAAAAGAGAAGCTCAAAGCCGGCACTGGGTTCCTTTGATAAGTCGGTACTCGAGAAACCGAGCTCAGTCCCTGTTTCGCCTTTGAGATATATACACGCATCCACGGCAGTTTTCGCAGCTATGGAATTTTACTGGGTCCTAGGCCTGCTCCTCCTAATATACGGTGCAGATCCTACAAATGGACGCTGTGAGAGGTCCATGACCTTGGATCACGGATCGATGATTTTTCGGTCGAGGAATGTGGTTCGTTTCCGGTGCAATCGCGGTTTCACGCTCCAGGGAGACCAAATAGCGACCTGCGATCGGGATGGCCGCCTTCGAGGCGAAAGACCCTTTTGTGCCCGTGAGTGAAATGATTCAGAACTTAAAACTGCTTCAAAAACATAGACAAAAAATATCCTCCATCCTCCCACAGGAAGTGGTTGCCCCAAGCCGGAGGATCAGGCGACTGGGCTCGTAATTAGTATCGATCTAAAGTCTATGATCGTTTGCCATGACGGCTATGTCCTGGTGGGCAGTCGCTCTGCTTATTGCGACGGCGAGAAGTGGAACACGCAGCTGGGCTCTTGCCTCAGGAGCAACCATACCCAGGATCACTCCTGCGACTTTGAGAGCGAGGATCAGTGCGGCTGGGAGGCAGAGACGACATTCCGGCGCCCCTGGAAGCGGGTCAGCACGGTGGCCGACTACCATTCGCTGAGGACGGGGCCGCCGCATGATCACACCTTCCGGAACCAGTCCGGCGGCCACTACATGCGCATGGAGACGCTGAGCGGAGCCTTTGGGAGCTACCACTTCGTCTCGCCGATCTATCCCAGGGCCCTGAGCCTGAAGACCGCCTGCTGCTTCCGCTTCCACTACTTCATGTACGGCGAGGGAGTCGACAGTCTGGTGGTGTCCGTGAAGCCCGTCTCGATGCCCATGGCTACCATGTGGAACCGGTTCAGGGCCAAGTGAGTTGCTCTCAGCAGCGGATGTGCACTGCGATAAGGCGCGGCCACATTTCGAATAGTAACGAGAAACTCTCACTTGTCATCTTGTGTTCTTAGCTCCAGCAAGTTCGAGATGACGGGCTCCCAGGGCACCGAGTGGTTGGAGCATACGATCACCATCGACGAGATGCAGGAGGACTTCCAGGTGATCTTCACGGCCACGGATGCACGGGCCCGATTCGGCGACATTGCCATCGACGACGTCAAGCTGATGACGGGCAAGGACTGTGGCATGGGTGAGTTTACCACCACGACGGAGCCACCTGCTCCGCCTACGTCCGACACCGAGTCGGGGATCGTCTTCTCCATGATGAACTGCAGCGGTCGGTGTGGCCAGTCGATGAGCCCGGAGGGTTTTTTCCTCAACGGAAGTAGCCTGATCTTGGGTTGTGCCTGCGACGAGGATTGCACGGTCAGCGATAATTGTTGTCTCGACTATGTCGAGGAGTGTGTGGCGGGCATATACACAAGCCCACAGGATTATGATGCGACCCCTTTACCAATCAGTACTACTACTACTCCAATGCCTACAACAACTAGTAGCACCACAACAAGAATAACAACTACAACAACAAGAAAGCCAATTATGATAACCACTAAGAAAACTACAACGACTTCAACAACCACTACAAAAAGGACAACAACACAAAGGACCACAACAACTTCAACTACACCAACGCCCACTACAAAAAAGACAACAACCTCCAAGAAACCTGTAATAACAACGCGAAAAACACCAGTAAACACAACAACTACACCAACAACACCCACGCCAAGGACTACAAGGACAACACCCAGGACTACGACACCGAAAAAAGTGGCTACAACGGCGAAATCAACAACAATAATGAAATCAACAACAACACCAAGTTCAACAACAACCCCACGTTCAACAACAACACCACGTTCAACTACAACGGAAAAATTTATTACAACACCAACAACTGTTGGTAACAAACCCATGATCGGTAAGAATTCCCAAATCACAGCTCCGTACATAAGTAATTTCTAGATTTCAGGAAAATAAAAATGATATATCTTTATTTCCCTCTAACTACCCAATAGTTAGCACCACTCAGCGAATGAAGAAGCGCATCACCTGGAAAGTGGATCCGGAAGATATGGCTGGCCATATGGACGTCCACGGTAGTTCATCCAATCCGGCCCTAGTGGTGCTATACCTTCTCATCTCCGTTGTCCTGGTGGTGGTCCTTGGCAATGTCATCCATCGATGGAAAATACCACCGAGTGAGGCAAATCGCAGGAAGGAGAAGGCGGTTAGCTTCAAGAGGGCAATCGCCAGCCTGAGGCAGCCGGGCAGATTCTCCAGGAACCGGAGGAACAGCGTGAATCAGCCATTGTGCGATACCGATAACGAGGACGGGGATTACTTCGAGACGGACGGCACGAGATTCGAGGAAATGGGCGTGGACATACGAAATGTGTCGGATCTATAAGGATGCGGGTCCCTAAACCAAGCCCTTCCATAGGGGACGCACACAAGTCCCTTATCAAATCTTGTATATGCCTATTGTATAGGAAAAATTGTAACGGATTTGTGTGAAACCTTTCAAAAGGAAAATTGCCCTAACATGTATTTGTAAAATAAAATATAAATTCTTAAAGATATTAAGAAATAATATTATCATTTGCTTGCTGTCTGGTTGCTATAATTTAACATTATAAAAAATCATAGAAACTTAAGAAACACTCTAGCCTTGAAACAGATGACAATAACTCATTATTTGGGGTTCAATATTCAACAAACTTTAATATTAGTTACATATTCTGCGAAATTTTTACATTAATTTAAAAACATACATTAAAAAGCACAAGAATTTCCATCAAAATCAACAGGACCTAGGATAATGTCCCATATACATTCACGGTGACCCTCTCGATCCCGTAGCTATACCAAGTGCTAAAGAATCCATATTCGCCCGGTGGAAATGGCAAGATTTTCGTGAGTTGTTCGTTTATGTGCGAAATCGGAGCTTTATCGACTATAACTTCGGTCTGAGAAATGTACGAATATATAGCCAATATAAGCGGAGGTATTTAACTTTCCTTAATAGTACTTACATCATAGGGGCAGGAATGATTCAAATTCGAAAAGGGTCCAAAAAGGTTGAAAATAAACGCAGCTATTGGCGATGAGCTACGATTCCTTAGGAATTTACAACCATCGACTGTGACGTTATACAGAAATGGCTTAAAGCCATTTAGGCGTTTGTAAAGAGCAAAATTTAGCTGAGTTCGAAGTGGAAATTATTCAAGGTTTTCATTAAAATTCATAACATACTTTTACTTTGCTTATGGGTCCCTGGTGTAATTTCACCTTTAAGGATGCATATTTGTAGGTTCGATTCACCGACTTCAGAAGGCAGTACTCAAAAGAGGCGTAGGATTTATCCAATGAGTTGCATTTGATGTTTGTAAACTCAAAGGCTGAAAATGTCTTTAGGAAGAGAGTAATAAGGTAAGGTTTTAAGAATTCAAGGACTGAAACCCACCTGGCAGACCAGAGAAATAATCAAATAAAGACGAATAAACTCAGACAATAGGCGAAACATTGCGACCGTATGATAATCGTATAAATGACGAATGAACGAATGAACCGGAATGGAATATGAATTTGTGAATAATTTTCGACTAAATATTTACTTAACTATTTTACTATAATAATAATTTTATATAACTCAACTATAAATGTAATGGCTATTAATGGGTTTAAGGTCATTAAAAATGCATTAGTCTCGTAGCTATATATATTAAAAAGCAATATATTATTGAAATAGTAATGTTTAAATCTTGTATGATTCGAATTCTAGTTTAGTGTAGAGGTTCTTTGCAGACCCTTTCTATTATTGATCAGATTGTGTAGTAGCTGCGTTAGGAAAGATCGGATAAATGTTTATAAATATTATGAAAAGTAATTGTTTTTTTTGCAACCTTTAACATTAAATTGAAGTTCCCCTTGTCCATTTTTAATAATGTTAAGGCAGACATAAACAACTCAAGAAGGGTTAGCCGCCCTTCTATCAAAAGACCCTTTGTGAAAAACTATGAATAACCCAATCAAATTAGGTTATATTATGTTTATGAAGAGGGGAGAAGGAAAAAGAATGGAATACGCAGGGCACAGGTGGGTAGAGGGGCTGCCATCGAATAAAGTTAACCCCCGGGATTGAATCACTTTTGGGCGCATTTAACGAGCATCGAAAAGGGAGAGCGCTTTCGCCTCCCCGATCTCCGCCGCCTCTAATCAAATCTTGTGGGGAGTGTCAGTTACTCGGAGGATTGGCCTCGGGCTCCCGGCTCTCCTTTTCCACTGATTTCCCTCCTGCAGATGCTGATGCGGCTGTCAGTCAGTCAGCCAGGCCCCCGTCCAGAAATGCCCTCTGTTTTTACAGCCCTCGCCTTGGAATCCGGGTGTTGCACGTGTCCTGCCAGCGGCTGTTGCAACCACCGACTGACGACGAAAAAAGAGAAGGAAAAACCCAAGACCCGGGAACCGGGAACTGGGAACCCAATAGACAAACCCAAGCAACCACCAACCGAGTTTTCAGAGTTTTCCGGGGGCAGATTCGTGTTTTAACAGCGGCTTTCGGTTGTGATTTAGTGGCAGCTTAGCGTCTGGCACGGGACCAGTTACCAGTAACCAGCTACCGCACTGCCTCCGCCTGCACACCCTTGTCGTGCACCGAAAAAAAAACAAAGAAGTTTTAAAATAATTAATAAGGAAAAAACAAACCTTAAGAAAAACACTTTAAAGTCCTTAAATAATTAATTAAATAAATATTTTTAATAGTTAACACTTTCATTAATTTTATAAAATGTTTTAAATTGATAAATTCTTCATTGGAAGAATTGATTTATGCAACTAAATATATTTTGGAACAAACAATATCTGAAATATTCTTCATACATTTTTTTCTAATCACTTTTAATCCATTTTATATACCCTTTTTCTTTCCGTGTAAGAACGATTTGTGCGGCTCTCAGCAGAAATATTTTTCTGGACATTTCATGCAATTATTGCCCCTGGACCAGACGAATCCCAGACCGGAGAGGTCTGGGTCCCCCAATCCCAAACCACCAAAGAATAGCGAGTTTGCACGCTCAACAAATTTTCACACAAGATTTTCCAGCCTCGTTTTGCATTCCCCGTCCCGATCCACCGAAAAGTGTTCACCCTTGTCGGTTTTTTTGGGATTCCCCCGGTCCGCTCCCTGATTTTTCCGAGCTTCCGAGTTTTCTTCCTGTTTGCCATTGTGATTTAACGCCGCCGCCGTTGTCGTCGTCCTCTATCGACTTCTCACACATCATTTGGCTGCGGAAATTTCTCCTGTTTCCCTGCCGCTGTTGCTCATGTTGTGTTTTTTTTCCTTCTTCGGGTTTTAATTAAAAAGGCATTTTGATGATGGGCCAGACAGGAGGCGTGCCTCGAGTTGCTTTTGCCGCATTTCTGCCCTAATGCCCATTGAGGCCCTAATTAAATGGTAAGTAAGTCGGCTTATCTGCGGACTTGGATGGGTTAAAGATGGGTCGCAGTTAGGGGTTGGGTTTCTGCATCGCATGTGGAGCATCGTAAATTTTCACGGGACAAATTTTTGCATGCCACCCAAACGGGGGGCTTAGTTTCGAGGGCGGGAATTATAATGATGGGTGGTTTTCGGGTGGCCCCTGGGCTTATCTATCGCATTCCGGGCAAGCCCACACACGTCGGGAAAAAAGGGGACGCACCCTCGACACCCTGGGCTTTCCCAGGTCCCAGCGCCCTAGGCCTGTTACTGTCCCGCTCTTATCGCGGCAATAAATCGCATTAATTTATTGTTGTCGCCGCATATTTGGCGGCACGGTGGAAAATCCGCACCACCATTCGCCGCCACTCGGCCGTTTTTCGTTCTTCTCTTAATGGGCTTGTCCGACAGCACAGGTCTGTGGGTGGGAAATGGGAAAAGCGACAGCAACTGCATTATTATTGTTTTCCATTTAACACTTTTTAGTGGGTTTGTCCGCCTGAAAATATGCAACATGTCTGGGGACATGGGAAAATAAATTTAGAGAGCTTGGCGACCGTGAAGTTGAAGAATTTTTAAGACCCTTTTAAAAAATTTTAATAAAACTAAAAAAAAATAGTAACTAAGAATTTTCAAATACTTTTCAGTTAAAAAGTTTTCTGTAATAATTTAACATTATTTTTGTATGTTCTTCATATGAATTAATCCACTCTTCTTTAATAAACTTAATGTATGTTTGAATTTTCTGGGTACCTTTCCCTTGAAAGAGTATTGAATCATTCTTCAATATCCCCGCGCAACATAAAAAAATATCTCTGCATTACGTTTTTATTGTTTTCTCATTTCTATCAGCTGCGTCAGCATTTCAGTTTTCCTCCTCCCAACCCAAGCCATGGGCCATGTGCGAAATTGTTGCCTAAGATCCCAATCAAGGACCGATTGGAGAAGGAGGAGGCGGCCAGGACTCGACGAGGGCAGCAGCAGAATATTTATAACACTACGGCTGCAATTTATTATGCAGTGTCTGGACATTGGTCAGTGGAGTGGAGCTGAGTTTTGGCTACTTTAACGTGCCAGTCACCAAAGATGTCACCTAGTGTGTGTTGGGCGGGTCCCCGGGGGGGTCAAGCGGGGCTGCAGGCCCACACACACAAAACCTGGCCAAGATTTATGCACTCAAGTTATGGCGGAGCAGACTGCAACTTTATCGTTGCCACCGACAGCTTGTACACAAGGAAAAAATAATTATAATATAATTATAAACTCTTGAAATGTATCACTTGTATTTTCTTAATACATTTATAAACTATTTAAGAGTCTAATCTCGAATACCTTCAAGTTTTTCAAGTCCTCTGTTTATACTTTATTTAATAAATTATTTTATTAAATTTGTAAATGTTCCCTGTGCTCTCTCTGCTTTTCTTATACCAACTTGACCCGAGTGCAACACATTTTCCCCCTCTGTTCTCTCTCCATTTTCCACATTTCCCCGACATTTCCTGTTGCCGTCCGTTATCAGTTGGCCAAAGTTGTGTTGTCGACTGCAGATCTTTTTGCGAGTACTTCTGTATGGTGCAGAAAACTGTGACTACATTTAAATAAATACACACAAGCACAACCAGAAAAGAGGGGAACAGAAGGCCCTTAGAGTAAGTTGTTAGAACTGCATATAAATACACGACAAGCTCTTTCGAACGTAAGCTCAAGTTCATGATACATTTAAGTAGGAGTAGAAAATATATTTGGAATAATAAAATTACAGGAACATTTGCATGCCAATGTGGACAATAATATATATATATATAACAACGAAGAAACCTTTGTTAATTTTCGGACTCCCTGCCTCAAATTTCTTAGAAATCCGCTTACTGACCCAGTCAAATGAGGCAAAAGCCATGGAAACTAAGCTTAATACAAGCGGAAGGACGTCACATACACTGCCCTTTGCTCTTTCATTGTCATCAGCGTCATCATCAGGATCAGGATCATCATGGTAATCGCAATCGTAATCAGCGGCAGCAGCAGCAGCAGCATAAAAACTAATTAAGCATCACATTTCACATCCAATAAGACCTTGCTCCCTCGAGTATCCGCAAATGGCAGCAAAAATAATATTGCAAAAAAATGGAGAGGAGAGAATGAAGGGCGAAAGGCAAAATCGACGAAAAACAAAACCGAAATCGAAATATAAGCCAAATAAATTTCCCGTTCACCAAATGCGCTTTCATAATTAATATGAAAAAAAAAACAAGAGCTGGAGATGCGAAGGAGCAGCAGCAGAGTCATGGCTGCCATGACAACAAATGGAAATGAAAAGGAAAATGGATGCTCTAGGTTATGAGATGTGAAGGCGAAAACTTCAATAACTTTGAAGGTCTCTGGCTTCGGGATTGATGTGCATTACACAAGGACTAATCCGCATCCGCATCCGCAAAAGAAAGAAAAGGGCAGCAAAGGCAGAGCATGCCTGAGAACGTTTCACTGCGGGAAAAATGAAACGTTCTAGAGACTTATTTATAAGGAATGTTCCTGGCAGGTAAAATAAATACAAAGGAGCTAGTTCATTATTTTACCTAAAATATTCATTAAAAGTTTTAAAAAATCTAAATCAAAATAAACGAAATAATAGTAATAATAATCTTAATCTTACCCGTTGTCCTTGGATATTAATACGTTACATTTCTAAATTAATACGCTAAATTTCAAAAATTTAATTGATTCTTTAACACTTCTCGCAGTGCAACCTCTGAAAAACATATCGAAAATCAAACAATTGTCTTTTCTACAATGGCACACAACATTCACTGTGCGCCGGCACACACACAGCAATTGATGTGTTGTTTTCCACCAGCTGCCGGGAGGAAAATCTGCTCAGACAAGGGGCAAGAGGCGGCAGAAGGAAAGGCAGAAGGAAAAGCCAAAAGAAGCTGCAGCATTGCATGGTTTAATCAGCAGCTTACAAGGGTAAACAATGGCGAAAAAAGAAAAGAGAGAGAGAGCGAACGAGGAAAAGCCAAAAAGTGCACCATGACTGAAGGAATGAGGCGGGAGGGACATGGGTCCGCCTGTAAATGCGATCCATCAAAATGAAATTGAAATCTTTTGCTCATTTTTGAGCTTCGCAAATGGGGGATAAGAGATTCGAGAGGGGATGAGGAGCAGATACCAAAAATTGGGATTGAAATTCGCATTTGGCATTGCAGTTTGTCTTTGGCTTGACTTGGCTGATGCTTCCTTTACGGCTTTTGCTCTTGGTCCTGCTCCCTGCTCCCTGCCGCCTGTGGTCCCTGCTCGTGCTCCCTGCTCCTGCAGGATGCTGCCTCCCCATTTTTGCCATGTCAATCAATGTCAATAAAACAATTACTGTCACTTGCAGCTGGGCAAGGCGGCAAGGACAAGTGAAAGGGAAAAGAGCGGGATGGGATGGAGAAGGATGAACAGCCAACGACTTTGGACTTGGTGTCATGTTCGAGTTCGAGCTGGGATAAGGGGAGGAAAACCCATAGAGGAGGTAAACCCTGCAGTTGTCGCAGCTGGAGTTTTTGAAATCGAAGCGGGGCTGGCCACTCAACAGAGCCCGCCCACAGCCTGGGTGCCAGATGCACTGTCTAAAAAATGGGGAAATATGCTCCAGGAACTCAAGGTTGAAGATACTTTGCCCAAAAAGCATTTAGAGAATTTCAACTAATTAAAGCTCCTTCAGAAAAGGTAAATAAAAAAGATAATTCACTGAAGTTAACTAGAGAATCCCTATATTTTCTATATATATTTTATTATTCTGACTTTAAATTAACCCTTTTCTTCCCGTGCAACCTCCCTTCCAGCTGCCAGGAGAAAGTTCTCTCTCTCTGCCACAATTTGGGGTAAAGTGTTTGCGGTTCTGGATCCCGCTCTGTTATTGCCAATAAAACCCGACTCCTCCCCGGGATCCAGCTCGACGAAATACGGAGCTCAACTCCGGCGCAGAACTACGACTCAACTCCATTGTAACTGTGACAAATCGTTTGCTTTGGACATGGCCTGCCATTGGCATAATCGTTCAGTCATTGCAGGTTTGCAGTTTCTGTCGCCACGACGACTGGTAAGGGGGTTTCGGTATAGAAATTCCCCTCTAGGCCGCCCCTGGAAGTTGCAACATTGTGTCTAGTTTTGGGTTACATTGTCTGTCTCCGCATCGAAGTTGCGTTGACAGCCATCGACATTTGGCTGAGGGTTTTTGGCTCTCGCATCACCGTAAACTTCCTCAGCAGCCTCGCATGCATTTTCATGAACCTCAGAGTAAACCTCGGATGCATATAGTTGGAGAAGGTGGTTGAAAAAGGCAGAGAGAAGGTGCAGATGGAGTAGCCAGGAGGGTGAAGCAGGCCATTTTGGCAGGCCATGACAAACTTTCTGTTTAGCCAACATTCGAAATTAAAAGTGAGAGCGAGAAAGGCTAGGAAATCTAAGAGGATTCAGGGGGAGGGAAATGCACTAAGAATTTGGGTAACTATATGAAATCATAAATGATATTTTATGTAAAAGAAAGTATATTGTTGAATATATATTTATGTGAATATTTTATAAAAGGTGAATAAAAGTGATTTAGATTTAATAGAAAATATTATTAACCCTATTTGATTAACCTTTTAATTCAGTTATAAGAAACTAGTTTACAAAATAATATATATTATAACATATGTTCCAGGAACATATAATTTAAGGCATACATTAATTCCTTGTAGTGCTGAATCTTCGTAGGTAGCAGAAGTACGTGTAGCAGCTTGACAAGTTTTTTTGGGGAAAAGGAAAAACCAATGACATGGGAAAAATCACCAAAGGGGCTTAGTTCGTCTCGACTCATTTCGACAGTCTGGGATTGTGCAATGCAACTGCAACTGTGATTGGCTCAGGAAGCGCAGAAGAGGTCCTTTGACGTACTCTAAAATAATCTGCGGCTGATTGGATGCATCTCTGGCTCTTGCTCCTAGTCGTTGAAGGAAATCTGAAAAAAGCCTAAGCCTAGGCAGGTGGTTACCTAATGGGTTCGATTGGATATTGGGACCGAAGAAGCCTAAAAAAATACTAGGCACTCAATCGAGGAGAAACTTGGGCATGGAAGGTTTATTTTGTTAATTAATAATTTTTAGAATGTGTCATTTTAAATCCTATTTCCCTCGTCATCAATCAGTATCCATTATTCAGTTAGCACTACGAATACCGAATTCAGACAATAGACATGCTCCTAAGCCTAAATCCCAATTAATTGATAGATTATGAATGCCTAATACCTGACCGCCCACCTAATGAATACAATTACAATTAGCCAATTAGCTAATCGTCTTTGCTGCTTGCCGGTGAATGAATCTGTCGGATATGCATAAGTATGCATACAAGTTCTCGAAGCTCGGAGCTTCGAGCTCGGAGTTCTCGTCGTCAGGTGTATCTGTGTTCTGTGACAGATTCCGCCCACAGATCGGATCACTGCATTATTCATGCAGCGCTGCATGCGGCGAGGAAAAGCATGGAAAATTCTGGGGGAAATGCTAGATACGACGAGGTGGGAAAACGAGTGACAAACGAGCTGTAAAAATTGTTCCACACGAAACCAAATGAAATATTCACGAAATTGTTGAAGGAACTGCAAATGAATTATAAAACGTGCACGCTTACTGAAGGCGACAGATGAATAGAGATGGCTATGGGATTATGAATGCCTAATACCTGACCGCCCACCTAATGAATACAATTACAATTAGCCAATTAGCTAATCGTCTTTGCTGCTTGCCGGTGAATGAATCTGTCGGATATGCATAAGTATGCATACAAGTTCTCGAAGCTCGGAGCTTCGAGCTCGGAGTTCTCGTCGTCAGGTGTATCTGTGTTCTGTGACAGATTCCGCCCACAGATCGGATCACTGCATTATTCATGCAGCGCTGCATGCGGCGAGGAAAAGCATGGAAAATTCTGGGGGAAATGCTAGATACGACGAGGTGGGAAAACGAGTGACAAACGAGCTGTAAAAATTGTTCCACACGAAACCAAATGAAATATTCACGAAATTGTTGAAGGAACTGCAAATGAATTATAAAACGTGCACGCTTACTGAAGGCGACAGATGAATAGAGATGGCTATGGGGTTGGGGCTGGCTTCGGGAATGGGGGATCCGCATCCGGATCCGTGGAATAGATGTCAAATGGTGATGATGATGTGACATTCAATGATGATGGATTTTGGCAAGTGTTCGAGCGAAGGATGTCAATGGTAACGGAAACGTATTTATAGCGCAAAATGACAACTAAAGAGTGGAAATGTGGAAAACGTTTTTGCTACAGAAGGCAAGGAAGAGTTTACCAACAGAGATAAGTGGATATTGAATGGTTAAGTCAAAGACTAATTTAATCACTAAGATGCCGAACGGATATATGTATATTTGATTTGCAATATGCAAGCCATTTTTCTGTTGGCAACGAACATCGCTTTCTCTCCGCTCACACAAAGTTGGGAGAGTAAAAGTCTAATAATAGAATGCGTTTCTATGTGTGATCAAGCAAGAGTGTATGTGTGCGTTCATATCTAGAATGCTTTTATTAATGTCTTTGATCAAGTTATATTCTTCAGGAACCCCTCTTCATCGACAATTAAGATCTATATAAAAACCACCTTCTTGATATGCAGCACTTACAAATATATATTCAAACGGTAACAGTGAAATTAAACACAATTAAAATACATTCAGGTGATCAGTTCATTATCCTTGGTTCGTAATCCTCGGTTCTTGGTCTCTTTCCGAATCATTTGTGAATCGTTTCCTTCTTTGGAGCCTTAATTAGGGCAGCATCCACTCTGGCTCTCCGCAGACGCACTGCCTGACCTTGCGATCTAGCTCTTTCAGGAGCTTGGCCAGATCCTTGCACAGATCGTCCTGGCTGGGGCATCCATTGCAGGGATTACCTCCAGGTCCACAAGGCTTGCATCCGCAGTCTGGTGGATTGGTGGGTTTGGGTGTAACGGTGGGTTTGGGTGTAACGGTGGGTTTGGGTGTAACGGTGGGTGACTCTATCGGACAGCCACATGGGGACTCAATCACAGTGGGCGATCCATTCGAGCTGCCGATCAGCAGAAAGCTCGCTTTAAAAATAACAAAAGGCTCGGAATAAATTTTTAAAGATAAAGTAGTAAGAACACTGTCGAGTATTACCAATCAAAACGGAAAGTGCTAACTTCATTTTGATTCTTTTCCTTGGCCGAGTCCAGAAGTTCAGAAGGCAACTAGCTTCACTTGAGAAAGCTGAGCCGCTGACTGATGCCTTTCCTCAGTGCCGCCATCCCGTTTTATAGTCGCCGCTATTGCCGAAAGTTGCAGCTAAAAATAATTAATAAAGAAAACCTTTCTCGATCCCTTTGCTAGCAAGCAGTTGGAGCTAAGAATAGTCTCCAGCATTGGCCTCAAGTTCAAGGTTAACTATACGCACCGTGTTTGCCTTTAACTGTCGCACAGAAGTTTCTATTTTTAGGCTTTGGTTCGTCGAGTTTCATGCACTTGATGATTGCGCTCGAAATTTGGGATCGTAGTGCTTGGGAAACTTAATTTAAGTATTTATTCAACAAAAATAATTATTAAAAGAAATGCCTTAGATATATTAAAGTAGATATAATCGATAAAGTGTCCACTAAACTCGAATAAACTTCCATTTAACCAACTTCAAGCCATGTTTTCTCTCTAAAAATCTTTTTCTGCACTTTGTTGCCCCATAAAATCCGTCAAATAATCATAATAAACTCAAATTTCGTTGTTTGCAGCTGCAACAAAGTGCTCTTTGCCTACGATTTTTTGGACTCAACAAAGTCCGCGACCAAAAGACTTTGATCCGAGAAGCATTTCGCATTTCTCATTCCACATTTCGCATTTTGCATTCCGCATTTCGCATTTGCATTTACTGGAAGCGAAATAGCCGTGTGGACAATGCCCGAGATGACTAGAAACGGGCAACAAAATGCCATAAAGTAGTGGCACTGGCGATATCCATCTGCCGCGGGCAGTGTCACAATGCCCCTCCAGAAATTTCGGACCATCTACAGCCCCAGCTCGGGATCGGCATCCACATCCGCAGCCACATCCATTCTGTCCCATCGAGAACTCGTGTCGCCACTGACACGTAAACTATTTGGCACGCAATGCACTTGGCGACTTGCTGATGTTGACGCACATAAAATGCCAAATGCTGTGAAGGATGTCGATGTCGGTGGGGTCCTTCTCTTCCCTCTACTTTTGGGCAATCCCTTCGTCCCTAGTATTTACCCCCATCTCTTCCTCCCGCTGCCGGAAAAGCCAGCAAGCAATTTGCTGGAGACTTCGCTGCAAGCTCCTCGCTTCTGGCAGCGGCATAATGCGATTTGGGAATTGATTGCGCCCAGGCACTCGACAAATGTGTGCAGGGGAGTGCACAGC
Organism: Drosophila rufa; assembly: GCA_018153105.1. Classification (NCBI taxonomy): domain Eukaryota; kingdom Metazoa; phylum Arthropoda; class Insecta; order Diptera; family Drosophilidae; genus Drosophila; species Drosophila rufa. The sequence goes on from JAECXS010000096.1 coordinate 10,758,509, forward strand.
GACAAAAAAAGGGGTTACTTTTTAAGCTAACAATGAAAATGTATCAGTAGATAAAAGAAAGATATGGAAATTGAAAGAAGAAAAGATGGAAAAACCTTTTTCTATTCGATATTCTTCATAAACTTCCAATTAGTTCCTCTAGAATTTAATTGTGCAAGTTCGCGTATGAATTTTCCTCAGTGCATGGTCCTCGTTTCCAATAGAAACCCCAACTCCTTGTTCACCGCGAAACCCTAAACATCAACTAGCTGAGAGCGCCCACAGAATTCCGCACTCATTTTACGCAAATTACATTTTGCGATTCGCTCGCTGGTCGGTCAACCCCGAATAAAACCGAAAACCACAAAAAGCGAAACCATTTTGTATAGAGTTTTTAATATGCCATTCATCAGGGGCAGCAGGATCTGACTGAGGATGAGAGTTGCGAGTTGCGATAGATGCTGGGCAATAGCACAGAGTTGCCACTTGTAGACTGTGTGTAAGCCTGTCATTCACTGTGACTTTATTGACGGGCCTCTCTCTATGGCTGGCTGGCTCGACAGGCGCCCGCCTGGTCACGTGTTGCCAACAATTCAATTTGAAACTCGTAACCCACTTCGCCGCCACCTCCTGGGAGTGAATCACCTCCCAAGCCACCCCAATCATACCACTTTAAGGCACAGGGAAAAATACTATTTTATCTTTCTTTTATAAATTAATTAATTATGAAATATTAACTGGGTTCTTGGGCTTAAAATATATTTAATGAAAGTTCAAGGCTCCATTCTGCATCTTTTAATATATACTCGTATACTCATAATGTTATCTCTTCTCAAATTTTCTTTGTGTGTACTCGGTCAGCATGACGCATTCATTCATCTCAAGAGCAGGCAGCGCTGGAAGCTCTGGCCGGAGCGGACGGGACAGGACTCCTCCCTCGATGAGGACCCGTAGTCGTAGTCCTTGTCCACTTGTCCCATACACTTCTGTTTTGCAACTAACAAATACAACAAGCTGGGGGCGTACCAGCAGCAACAGCAGCAACAGCAGCAACAATAGCAACAACCACTGTTGGACTGCTGATTGCGTCGACAACATTGTGCCATTGTGTGTCTGGCCATAACGCAAATAGAGATGGCCAATCACATCACGGAGGCCATAAAAAAACAACAAAGAAAATAATGCCGAGGAGTTTGGCGAACTTCTTAACTTTATTCCATTATATTTTCCTCGAACTATACGTGCTTTAAGACCTGTTTATTATCGTTATCACTTAATGGTTTTAAAGTATTTTTCCCAACTCTATATGATTCTGATTCAGTAAGAATCTTGTTATTCAAATATCTATATATTCATTAAATTTTTTTGTTTCCCGTTTTATGCTCAGTGTGTTTTCCTTTTCAATTCAGTTTCGTGTCACGAACTGTCTTTTCAGATCGATGAGGACTTCTCTTTTGATCCCACAGCTTGGTCGCAGTCATCGTCAACGTATTCGAGGCCTATATGAGACAGCTCGTAAATCACACAAATGTATGCACCCCTTGGCACGCTCCGCCCCCAATTTGAGGGGCTGGCAACCGCCCATATTTACCGTAGCAACAACTGGCGGCGAACGGCACTTTTCAGCCACTGTCAGTGGCTGGGAAGCTGCACGGGAAGAAAAGTCTTGACATTTTAATGAATTTAATTAATAAATTAAGACAAAAATCAAGAATGTTATACAATTGCCATAAAATTGCTGAACAGGAAATACCTAAATCAGATAATTTGATTGATTTGTTATATAATAAATGCCTCTAATTCTTATTATTAAAGTGTTGCAATTGGTTCACTATTAACTGTAATATTTCTCTGCGTGTATTAGACCATGTGACATGCGTGTGCTCTCCTGAATCCCTGAAACCCTGGGCGATTCCAATTTGAATGGTCGGAGGAGGGGTCATCATACTCCCATTGTGTTTATGGAAATTCCGGGCAGCTTTCTTTTTCCATTTCCATGTCGCCTCCCTGTTTGGCCTTTGCCTCATTGTTGGTTGCTTACTACGACGTAATTGCAACAATTTTCAGATGACGCATGCCACGCCCCCCTTTATCAGGGCAGGGGCTACTGCTGTTGTGTCTGTCTGTCCTGGCCTGGATTTGCTTGATTTACTTGTTTGGGTTTTGATTTCCGTTTGATTTGTGCGATGAGTAGGAGTCAGAGGGGGCTCTTTGCCGGAAAGCGTCTTTCGTTAATCGCTTCCATTTCAGCCGGAGTCTGTCTAATGGTTTAATGAATTCACTGTCTGGCCGTCCCATCCCAGGGATCCCATTCCCGTTTCGTAGCTTTTACGAGCGAAACACTTAAATGCAATGGCCAAGTATATTTCACAATGGAGTGCGATTCCCGCTTAATTATGCGCAGGCAGCAGCCAGCAGCCAGCCAGACCCAGACCCAATGTGAAAACCTCAGACCCAAAAAACCCAAAACTCAGACCCAACCGAAATCCGCACTCAATCTAAGCGCGGGGGCTTCCCCCAAAAAGGGGCTACAAAAAGGGGAAAGGACACGGAACGCAAGCTCTTGGTTCGGCATTTCAACAATTTTTGGCACAGAAGAGCTGAGAGACAAGCTAAAGCCAGTGCCGCATCAACTAGCAAGAAACAATTATTAATGGGTGCAAGGGGGAAATAAAGAATAAAAATCTGAACCAAGCAAATACCTGGTAAAAGAAGCTTAAATATAAATATATTAAATATAAATAAATAAAAGAAGCCTACAGCTAAACAGGTTTACATTTTCTGAGCTTTTATTTCAATGACAAATTAATATATGTTCACAATATATAATGAAGGGTTGTATAAATTTATTTGCTTCTTATAAAATATATTAAAAGAAGCTGAGGAAAATGTTCTTTTTGGATCCTTATTTAATAAATAAATCCTATTAAATAAATTATCATGCACATCATTATTTCATATTATCCATTAATTCGAATACTCCCCAAGTAATTTAAATAATATTTACTGGGAAAACACCGAAGAAGGGTTGCTGCCCCCCGTCCGACATCACTCCCTCAATATTTATCATTACTGACTGCTCTCATCTATTCAGTGTTTTGTAGCCGTGGCAGAAACAGACGAAGGACCAGGACTTGGAGCCAAAGCCAAAGCAATAACAGGAACAGAAGCAGTAACAGTAACAGAAGCAGAAACAAAAGTTGAAAAAGGCAACTGGAAACAGAAGCTTTGACCATCATCTTGGCTGGCATTTTCCATAAGGACTTTATTACTTTTTCATCTCGTTTCATTTCGTTTTAATTTTATTATGAGCCAAAATGGCAATGGCACTTCACTCTGGACCAACTTCATCTCTATCTGCTGCCCCTTCTGCGTCAGAAATATACATTTGAAGGGGGCGAAATAACAAGTGTAAGGAAATGTCCAAATAACAAAGGGAATTATGCCAATGAGAATGGAGATGGAGATGATGATGATGATGATTCCTCTTTCTTTCGGCTGGAGCGAAACAATTTTTAATTAAATTTTGTGTGTATTTTATACAAATATGAATAATTATTTATGGCAAACACAGGCACAGGCACAGACACCAGATACCCAGAAACAGACGGCAGACATACAAATATGCGTAGGCAGTTAATGCTAACAGGCGGCAATATATATTATCTGTCTTAAAATAGAAAATGAACATAAGGCGCACATTTGGCATATTTTATGAAGCGATATCGGGGCGGGGCCTCTCGGCGATTAATTGTCGAGGCTTGGCTCAAAGTGTTGTTGTGCATTTAAATTGCAGATGATTATTTAAATTTCGCATACAATTTACATAATGAAGGTCGCCCCTCGCCCCTCCTTTCGCCACGCTTACTCCGGAATCATCCCCTCGCCGATCCCTCGTCGCTTGCTCCTTTCCCGCTGTTCAAATTAATCAAACAAATTGCTTTAGCCCGGGATCTCTGACTCTTCTCTCTATATATTTCCCCGGCCAGCGAAATGAGAATTTGGTTATTGGAGCCGCATCTTTTCCGGTTCAGCCTTCGAAAATGTAATTTGCAAAAATATTTGCTTTCAATAAAATCTAGAGAGAACGAGGAGCTGAGCGGAAAATAGCACTGACTAAAAGAAAATGGCCTTCTCTATCTGCTTAGCTCAGCTAGGTCCATGCATGGGCACACAGGATTTTTCCTGCCAGGGAGTTCCCTCAAACCTTTCGGTTTATGAAAGATGAAATTTTTTAAAAATATTTTTCCACTGCAAGAGGTCAAAGAGTGAAAGGGAAATAATAAAATCTTTAAGGGTAAAAGCCTTTGATTTTTCATATTAAGATTTACTTTAATATATTAAAGATGTATTTTGCACTTCAGAAAAACCATTTCAAATAGCAAGAGAACTGAAAGAAAAATAGTTCTTAATTATTTCAACGAAAGCTCCAGAAAATTTTTAACGAAATTACTTTATGGAACCACCCCATGCCCCATAAATTTGCCAAAATTTCGCCATTCACATTACCGAATTACAATCAGTTTTCAATCAGTTTTCCCATTTCATTTGAATCATTCGCATTGGCATTTCGTTGAAGGGGCCCCGGGGCAAAGCGGCTTTTATATGGCAATTAGCTTAATTCTATTAAAATTCGATGCGCCCCGAAAGTATTCAACGTGAAAGCATTGAATGCTGCTCATGTTGTTGAAATCCTTGGTGTTTATTGTACGTCTTGTTGTAATGGCTTTTGAGCGAATTATATTCATCAAAACGACTATTGTCCAGCTTGGCCCACATAATGATTGAGATTATATGCAAAAGCAAAAAAAAAGATAAACACACACAAATAAATGTAATCATGGCATTGTAAATGGAATGCTGAATATCAATTTACATTTAGCATATTAATTGAATTTTTGCTTTTGTCATATTGTCTATTTTGGCTGTTGATTTGTGTACACACTTCTCCGCAGAAACACACACACTCTACACGGCCTTTTGTGCTTTCGCAGCGTAATTGGAATATTTATTGTTCATCCCATTTCGCAATCACCAAACCGCTATGAAAAGACACCATTCGCCCTGCGCAAATTTACACCCTTTGTCCTGCATAAACTGCCATTGGCACTCCCACACCACACAAAGGTAATTGTCATTCATTCGGCGTCTGTCTGTCTTGGACACTGCCACTGTCCTCGCCGTCCTGTTTGCCAATTTGTGCCAAAGTTGTGCGTTAATTATGAGCCAAAATCAACGCGTGGCGAAAAATTCTTTTCTCTCCGCAAATACATCATGCAGAAACAGCTGCGGTTAAAATAATAGCAGAGCTAGAAATTAGATCAAGTTACAAAATAATTTTTTAGCAAATTAAAGCCAGTCAATGGTAAATAAAAGACTTTCGACTTTAGATTTGCTTAGTGTTTACTAAAGTAAATCTGTAATATTAGTCTTATAATTCGTTGTGAAACTAGTTTTTATATATTGAAACTGTATTAAAAAGTAAAGAAAATTTACAAAAGAAGTCGCAAAAATTACATTTCTGAATAACAAAACATCGAAATCAATGCAAAGTAACGAAAAAAGTGATTTAATTCACTTTAAAATTGCCCCGAAAGTATGCAACGCAAGGTTTACTTTCAATAAAGCCGAACATACTTTTGGGCTGCAATTTTTAAAAGATTTGATTTGATTTGATATGCAAAAAAAAAAACAATTTACCCAAAAATAAGCCCAAAAGTATGCTGTACTGTATTACATTTTTTAAAGAACCTTGCATACTTTAGGTTGCAAATTGAAGCAAATTACAAATATATTTCTTAGTTAGGCTTATATTAACACATCTAATTTGTAGCATTATTCTAACCCTGACTGTTTCTGCATTTTCTCTCACAGATATGTGGCTGCATTTGTTTTCGATTAGCTGCAAGCGACAAAGTCAACAAATCAATGCAACTCAAATAGTGACAGCCAAATGGATGCCATCGAGTGGAGGTATTTTTCGGAGAGTGTTCAGACAATTGGGGTATCTACATGCATACATGTTTTCAAATGCCCCAAAGGCCGCCACATTCGGTGCTCTAAATTTCATTTACTTTGTTACTGAGCAACCGAAACGCCAGCCAGCCAGCCAGGCAGTCAGCCAGTCAGCAACAAAAACAAAAATATCAGTTGGAAAATGTAACCAATCATCAGCAGCATTTTCCGACCCCTCAATTTCCCTTATTCAAACGGTCCCTGCAGGCATAATGGATACAAAGTTGCAATTAGCGTTGCAAATCGAACGTTTTGCAATTAATTATAAAGCATGGCAAAGAAATCATTTGCAGTTTAAACAAAGGATGAATAATCGATGAGAATGAAGCATAGAAACAATAGGGACACAAAGGGTTAGAGCAAGGACGTTAAATTATGGGCGAAATGCTTTAAGCTGGAATATTGAATTACATTAATTTAATATGGAATAGGTCAATGAAGGCTTGGACATTTCAAAATCTATGGGTAAACATAAGCGTATATATTTTATAATTGATAGAATGCATTTATTAAAGAATCTTACCTATTATTTCAGTAATTTAAATCAGAATTACACTTTACTATCCATAAACACCTTCTTCAAGGATTATCCCAACTGTAACGAGCTGATTTCTTGGGTGTAGCTCGCAACGATTATGTGCGGCTAGCTCAGTCGAGATCGTGTGCTCGTCCCACCAAATTTATATAAACGTGACTGCCCGCCCAGAGAGAACGCTTCGGGTTAAGTTCGTATTCAGATGTTTATTGTACTTAAATCGGATGTCTAGGATATAATTCTCGCTGTGTCTGCTCCTTCTGGATGCGGCTGCACTCCTCTCTCGCCGATCGCTATCTCGCTGCCGAAGCTAGCAGGGTGTATCGCCCAGCCGAAGCCTAGCCACCCCGAACGCCCACTTCGCGACCTCACTGCAAAGCTAGCAGAGTGTATCGCCCAGCCGAAGCCTAGCCACTCCGAGCGCCCGCTTTGCAGCTTCCAGCACAGAGCTAGCAGGATGTATCGCCCGGCAAAGCCTAGCCACCCTTATCGCCCGCTCTGCGCCCTGGTCTGGGATCTCGTCGACACGGTGTATCGCCCGGCAAAGCCTAGCCACACGTGCAACTCCCACAACTTGCTTTTGCTCGACCGTTGATTCCTCCGACTGGTCCTCGCCGCTGGACCTCGCTGCTCCTTGATTGTTGTCGTTCTTCCACGCGTTGGATCTCAGCGTTGAAGTCTCTGTTCGGAAGGCTTGCCACTCCAAGCTCCGAACTTCTCGACTTTGCTTCTTGATCTCTCGCGGCCTCTGGTTTAACTTCGACTGGCTCCGTTGACGCACTCGCTCGGATTCTCGCACACGTACTAGTTGCCGTGCGCCTGCGTCCTCGGCCTTTTATAGGCTCCGCCAGTCCCGTTATTCCTGCCGGCATCGGTCACGCGACCCGGTCCAAAGTCCGGCGCAAATCGCGTGACCGGGTCCAAAGTCCGGCCCATGTCCCGTTAGTTCTCGGCGTCTCCTCCTTGGCGGCCAAAGTCCACGGCCGCCGATCACGCCACCGGGTCCAACGTCCACCAGAGTCCCGCTATATTAGCGGCGTCTCCTTTGTGGTGGACACCTGCATCGGCTCTTGCCTGTTGCTAGGCAAGCCTCCTCCTCCCCCCCCGTACCCTTGCCCCGCTTGGTTGCCAAGCGGCTGCTGCCCTCGGCAGTGTGCATCCACTGCACACTGCATTGTGGGGAGTTTACATACAACTCCTCACACTTTCCCCTTCCTTAGAAAACGCACAAAGACTGCTGCTCTCATTCGGGAATCGGCATTCGGGTACGTCCTCTTTGCTTTCAAAATTCCCGCCTTCCTCCGCGGTATTTCCGTCTCTGCGCTGGTATTTAAATACCGCACTCCTCCTGGTCACACCTTTCCCGATCTGGTATTTTCCGTCTCGATCGGCCTGGAAAAATACCAACCGGGCGTGTGACCAGATCCCGGCGATCACTATCGATATTTTGCTATCGATAATACTGCCGCCGATCCTCCTCCCTGCCCATCACCAAATTTTCCGCTGGTCGCCATGTTCTTTGGTGAGTAATTTTCCTTATTTTCCATGCCTTTCGCTGTCGTCTAGCGTCTTTCCAGGTCGCCTTAGGTCAATGACCCTTCTTTGCTCGCCGCCTGTTACTGCAGCCTCCTCTCGCCCGACTCTGGCCCGCGAGCCCTCCGCGATCGCCGACTGTTCGAAAACTTGTTGTTGTGTTTATTTTTATTTTTTTTTTTTTATTTATTATTATTTTTTTTTATTGTGTTCGCCTACTGTCGCATGACTCGCGCCTGCCCACCGGCCACCTTTATCCGGTACCGGTGGCCTCCTACCACGACGAGCTTCGCCCATCGCTCCTTGCGGTCCCGCCGCTGCTGCCGGAGCGCCTCCGCCGTTACGCTCGCCGGCCACTCGGACTCCGGGACCACGGTCCACTGCTCCCGTACGGGCTGAGAGACCTGGCGCCTCATGACCGGCCTCTCCTTCTTCGTCTCAGCCTCCGGGCACGAGGTCTGCCGCTGCAGTGCCCTCGGCCCAGGTTCTCCGGTCGGCGCGGGCCAGACCCATGGCCCCTTCTCCGGTTCGGCCGTCCCAGGCCCCTCCGGCTTCGGCGTAGCCGCCTGACGCATGGCCAGCTGCTCCCACTCCGGAGGCAGCTCGACCCATCCGCCCTTCGGAGCCACCTCGTCCGGATGCGACGCTGGCCACAGCCAGACGACCGCCTGCTGGTGGTACCGCCGCCCGTTTTGTCCCACCACTGTGCGCCGCCTGTGTAAGGTGCGGCATGACCCTTCCGCCTCCGGCGGGGAGCCTGGCGGCACCGGCGATGCCCCTTGCTGGCTTGTCGGCGGTGGTGGCATTGCCCTTACCCTGGGTGGTGGCGGCGGGGCCAATGTCAGCGGCGGTGGCGGAGTCGACGTCAGCGGCGGTGGCGGTGGCGGAGTCGACGTCGGCGGCGGTGGTGCCACTATCAGCGGCGGAGGCGGTGGCGGCGGAGTCGACGTCGGCGGAGGCGGCGGCGGCGGAGTCGATGTCGGCGGTGCCGTCGGCGGAAGCGGTGGCGGCGTTGCCCACATCCGGGCTTCCTCCTCTTCGGCCTCCTCGAGTCGCCGCTCCCATCCTTCCAGCGCCGCCTGGCGCATGAGGTACGCCCTCGTGCGCCTCTGCCTTTCCTCGTCCGGGCCCGTGTCCTCGTCTCCGGACACTTCCGGTGACACATCGGAACCCTCCTCGGCCGGCGTCGGCAACGGCTCGTCTGGCCCATCTGCCGCGTCCTCCTCGTCGGACGACTCCAGCGTGATCACCTCGCCGTCGTAGATCCCGGCCGTCCACTCCTCGTCCGGGAGCTCCACGTCGGTGATCTCGCCGCGGTCGCTGCTGCTGTCACTGCTGCTGCTGCTGCTGCTACTGCTGCTGCTGCTGCTGCTGCTGCTGCTGCTGCTGCTGCTGCTGCTGCTGCTGCTGCTGCTGCTGCTCCTCCGGTTCGCGGGTGAAGACGAAGGCGACACCAGCGGGGACGCCAGCAGCTGGAGAACGGGATCGGAATCCCGACGTCCCCATTTCGCCGCTGGCTGTGACCGATGCCGCCCTGCCCTCTTTGTCGCCGCGACCGATCCGTTCGTGCCTGTTGTTCCGACCATGTTCCGTGTTTGAAAGGCCGTCTTCGCTGCGTTTCGCCTCGAGGAAACCTCGGTTCTCGCTGATCCGAGCGCCCTAACGGAACCCCTCCGGTAACGGGATCCTTCCACGCTCTCTCTCTCTCGGCTAGTCCTAACGGGATCCTTCCCCGCTCTCTCTTTCTCGGCTAGTCCTAACGGGATCCCTCCACGCTCTCTCTTTTTCGGCTAGCAGTATCGTGTGTTTGTGTGTGTGTGCATACAGGGCTTTCGGTGGCCATTTTCCTGTCTTCTCGGTCTTCCTCTTCGCGCTTACGGGATCTTGCTCGCCGCTTCTGCCGTTGTGCTTGTGTTCGTGTGTGTCGGGCTGCATGGCCGTCCTGCTTTGTGCTGGCAGCCTCCACGTGGTGTTGTTGTTGCTGCTCGACGGCCTCCGGCCTGGTCAGCGTGCCGGCGGCTGCGTCCGTTGCCTCCACCACAGCAGCTGCGTCCAGGATGCCATAACAGCCTTCGCGTCCGTGGTTGCCCTAATAGCAGCTGCGTCTGTGGCTGCCACAACAGCGGCTGTGTCGGTCGCCTTGCTGGGCCGTCCCGTCTGACGCCTAGCTCCTCCCGTTCGCCGGTGCCTCGGCTCTGGAGTGACAACACCAGCTGGACGCCAGTAGCTGGAGGACAGGCCTTGCAGCGCTGCACCCCCTCTCGCCCCTGGCTGTTGCTGATGCTGCCCTTCCTGTGCGTTGCCGTGCTACGATACTCCGTATCGTCTCCACCCTTTCTTCGGATGCGAATGGTGCTCTCGGTGGCCTTTCGTCCAGGTGCTGAATCGTTCTTTTATTTCTCGTGTTTTTATTAATGATTCCTCTTTCCCTTAGAGTTTGCCAATCGCCGCCAGGGAGACCACCTTCGATTGGATCCGCTTCCGTATTCTTCTGGATCTTCGCAGTGGTGTGTGATTGGCACTGGCGATGGAGTCCTTCGTCCTGGCGGTACCATCCTGATCTTCGTCGCTCTCGCCGTTGGAGTCCTCTGCCTCTGCGGTAATATCCTCATCAATGTACTCGTCCGCCCTGCCGGCTTCTCTCTGTGGCTCGTTGTTGACACTATTGTCGGCGTCTTCTGCCCTGGCCTTAAGATCCTCGACTCCGTCGTCTACACTTTGTGGCTTTAACTGGCTTATGTGTGCCAGCTTTTCCTTCTTGGTGCCGTTGTGCTGTACGACGCAAATGACCGGGGACTGGAAATCCGTCACCTTGAATGGGCCATCGTACCTGGGTGCCAATTTCGCTGCGAATCCTTCCACGGCCTTCGACAAATGGTGCTCTTTGACCCACACCGTGTCTCCAACTCTCGGATTCCAAGGCCTCCTCCTCAGGTTGTAGTACCTGGCCTGGTCCTGCGCCGCCTTTTCCAAGTTTCTTCGGACGATTTCGAAGATCTCCTTCAGCTTGCGTGAATTTTCATCGGGCGTCTCTGTTTGTCGTCCCGTGCCCAGTGTCTCCTTGTCGTACAAGGCGTTCGGTAGTCTGGGTTCACGTCCCTGCGTTAGGAACGCCGGTGAGTACCCGGTGGAGTCCGATATGGTCGTATTCACGGCTAGCATGATCTCTGGCCACCTTTCGTCCCAGCATCTCTGGTCATCTCCGGCGAATTGGGCAATCATTGTTTTGACCGTCCGGTTCGCTCTCTCAGTAGGATTTTCCTGTGGAGTGTATGGGGCCGTATATTGATGGCGGATTCCCATTTCCTTGAGGAATTTATTGAAAGCCTTGCTCGCAAATTGCACCCCGTTGTCCGTTATCACTACCTTTGGTGCTCCGAATCTTGCTATGATTCGTTCTCTGAATGCCTTTCGCAGCGATTCTGCCGTGGCTGCCCTCATGGGAACCAGCTCGGTCCATTTGGAGAACCTGTCGATCAGCACTAGCAGCATCTGGTTCCCGTGCTTTGATCTCGGCAGCGGTCCCACAAAATCGGCGCACACTGTAGCCCAGGGTTCTTCCGGCACTTGCGTGAGCATTTGTCCTGCTGCCTGTAGCTGGTTTGGCTTGTATTTCAGGCAACTTTCGCATTTCCTGACATACGATCTCGTGTCCCGCTGCATACCTGGCCAGTAATATCTTGCCGCTATTCTGGCTATCGTTTTCCTTGTTCCCACATGTCCAGCCGTTGGCGAGTCGTGGTTTTCTCGTAGTACGCTCTCCCTTAGTCCTTGGGGTACGCACAATTTCCACGCGACGACGTCTTCACTGCCAGCTCGATGTGGAATGTGCCTGTACAAGGTTGATCCCTCCAGCATATAGTCGGGAAACTTCTGTGGGTTCCTCTGTATTTTCTCCACCATTTCCGTGATCCATGGGCACGACTCATTCGACGATATGGTCGTCTCCTTCACTTGGCGGATACTCTCCGGTAGTGGTTGCCGGGATAGAGCGTCTGCCACCACGTTTAGCTGGCCTTTCCTGTATGCAATCTCAAAATCATACTGCTGCAGTTCTAAGGCCCATCTCGCTATTCGGCCTGAAGGGCTTTCTATGCTGTTTAACCATTTTAAAGCCATGTGGTCTGTGATTACCTTAAAATGGTACCCCTCCAGATATGGTCGCAGCTTGCGTACGGCCCACACTATCGCCAAACACTCCTTTTCCGTGGTCGAGTAGTTCTTCTCGGCACCATTCAGTGTTCTACTGGAGTAGGATATCACCTTTTCTCCTTCCTTTGTGTTCTGCGTGAGGATTGCTCCTATCCCGTAGTCGCTCGCATCCGTCTGTAGCACGAACATTTCTCCAAAGTCTGGACATGCTAGGATTGGGTCTGCTACCAGCTTCGCTTTCACCTGTTCGAACGCGTCTTGGTGTTTTTGGGACCATTCCCATTTCGTGCCCTTGCGCAGCAGTTCGTTTAAGGGCATCACGATTTTTGCGAAATCTGGAACGAATCTCCTATACCACGACGCCACCCCCAGGTATTGCCTGAGTTCTCTCACAGTTGATGGCGGTTTTAGCTCTGCGATCGCTGCTACCTTGTCCGGGTCCGTGCCGATTCCTTGTTTTGTTATGCGGTGTCCCAGATAGAGCAGTTCCTTCTGGAAAAACTGGCACTTTTCCGCGTTAATCCGCAAGTTTGCCTCCTTCAGTCGGCGAAAAACTTCCTTCAGGTTTCTTATGTGTTCCTCCTTCGTTTTTCCGATCACTACGATATCATCTTGATATGCAAATGCATGTGGCGACATTTCGGGCCCTATCACTTTGTCCAGTGCTCGTTGGAATGTGGCTGACGCCGAGTGTAGTCCAAATGGCATCACTTTCCACTGAAACAGACCTTTTCCCGGCACTGTGAAAGCTGTAAACTGCCTGCTCCGTTCCTCTAGGGGAATTTGCCAGTATCCATCCTTGAGATCCAGGCTGCTGATGTATCGTGCTTCCCTTAGTTGGTCCAAGATGAAATTTATTCGTGGCATGGGATATGCGTCCTTTACTGACTTTGCATTGATCTGCCTAAAATCAACACATAATCTCCACTTGCCAGTCTTCTTTCTCACCATTACTATGGGGGAGCTATACGGACTTTTCGAATGCTCGATGCATCCCATTTGCAGCAACTCATCCACCTTGGCATTGATTTCTCCTTGTACCTTCGGATTCTTCGGATAGTACCTCTGCTTGATCGGTTTGTCGTCCTTCATTGTGATGCTGTGTACGGCTACGTTTGACGGTCCTTTCATCTGCCTGAATTCGGCCAACTCTGCCTCCAGGAATTCCTCCTCTCTTTCGTTGGCTTGCTGAGGCCCTTCGACGACGGCGACGGACAATCTCTCTTCTAGCCATCCATTGTTCCGTCTCCTCGCTGGAATCGCCACCTTGTGTCCTGCGCACTTGACTTCTGCGCCGATGTTGGTGAGGAAGTTCCAACCCAAGACCAGCGCGTCGATTATTCCTGGGAGTATCAGCAGTTGTATTGTCACCGTTTCTGTTCCGAGTCCGATCTGCACTGCCATCTGCTCGTTGATCTGGACTCGGCTTCCGTCTGCCATATGCACTTGTCGCTTAATGGGCTCCCTTGTTCCAGCTCGTTGTAGAGTGACCGCCAACGTTTCGCTTATGAAACTGGCTGTGGCTCCTGTGTCCACCGTTGCTCTGACTTGGACTCCGCCTATCAGCACCGTTGCGGTCAGTTGTGTCTCCTCGGCTGTTAGGTTCCCCATTAGTTTTGCGAGGCGGAGCCTTGCGATCCCTGCTGGCCTCTCACAGGCTGGGATCGCTGAGCGTTTCCCGACGGTTGGCAGCATTCTACCGTCCTTCTTCCGACCCTCCCGCATATCCAGCAGAACACGATCCGCTGATTCCGGCATTCTCTCGCCCAGTGTTCTTGCCCGCCGCACCTCCGGCATGCTTGTGCTGGGTTTTGCACGAATTCCCTTTGGGGCACCGCTGGTCTCCGATTGTGCTGCGCGTTTCCACCTGGGTGACCCTCCTCGTCCTGGCATCTTCTGCATACCGCACTCTGCTCTGTCCTTTGTTGTGGATGGGACCTGGCATTGTGGGCAGCGTTTTCCCTCTCGAATTCTTCCCGCTGCTGGTCGAGCTCTTCAAATTCGTCGGCTAGTGCCATTGCGGCATCGAGGTTTTTGCACTCATACGGGCGCATAAATATGCGGAGAGCTGGCGTGCTGTTTTCTAGGATTCGTGCCAGTGACTCCCTTCTGGACATTCGCAGTGGCCGCATTAGGGTTTGGATTTCAACCATGTAGTCTTTAAATCTCTCGCCGTATTTCTGTTTGCGCTGCTTTACCTGGTCCGCCAACTTCTCCATGTAACCTCTCGGCAAGAAGAAGTTTTGGAAGTCGTAGATGAACTCCCCCCAGCTTTGCCATAGCTTGTTGTTGGCTATGAACCATTTCAACGCCTTGCCTTGTAGGAGTTCTGGCATCGCTCTGGGGATCAGGTTAAGGTCGAGGCCGTATGTTGCGACATACCATTCCACTTGCTCCAGGAACTCCAGAGGCTTGTCGTTTCCGTCATACTTGAAGCTCCACTCGCGCACTTGTTTTGCTACCTTCGCGTAGTCTGGCTTATTCGTCTTTTCCTCCGGGCGTCTATCCCTGCTCGACTCCCTGCTTCTGCTTGTGTCCTGCATGCTTGTGACATCTAGGCTTGCAATTAAGGCTTCTGGGTCTGCTAGCTGTATTTTTATACTTGGGATCTTGCTGAATCTTTCCTCCAGCTTAGCCAATGTTTCTGCCACCTCGGGGTCTGTTCCGTGTTCATCTACGAATTCTGATAAGGTTTTCCTCATGGCGTCGACCGATCCGATGAGCTGGATGCCCAGCGTCTTTGCCACGCCATCGTACTCTTCCTTTTTTATGTTCTTTATCCAACTTTTCCCCATCTCTTTGTTTGGACAATCACGTTTTTGGGCGCCAGATGTAACGAGCTGATTTCTTGGGTGTAGCTCGCAACGATTATGTGCGGCTAGCTCAGTCGAGATCGTGTGCTCGTCCCACCAAATTTATATAAACGTGACTGCCCGCCCAGAGAGAACGCTTCGGGTTAAGTTCGTATTCAGATGTTTATTGTACTTAAATCGGATGTCTAGGATATAATTCTCGCTGTGTCTGCTCCTTCTGGATGCGGCTGCACCCTCTCTCGCCGATCGCTATCTCGCTGCCGAAGCTAGCAGGGTGTATCGCCCAGCCGAAGCCTAGCCACCCCGAACGCCCACTTCGCGACCTCACTGCAAAGCTAGCAGAGTGTATCGCCCAGCCGAAGCCTAGCCACTCCGAGCGCCCGCTTTGCAGCTTCCAGCACAGAGCTAGCAGGATGTATCGCCCGGCAAAGCCTAGCCACCCTTATCGCCCGCTCTGCGCCCTGGTCTGGGATCTCGTCGACACGGTGTATCGCCCGGCAAAGCCTAGCCACACGTGCAACTCCCACAACTTGCTTTTGCTCGACCGTTGATTCCTCCGACTGGTCCTCGCCGCTGGACCTCGCTGCTCCTTGATTGTTGTCGTTCTTCCACGCGTTGGATCTCAGCGTTGAAGTCTCTGTTCGGAAGGCTTGCCACTCCAAGCTCCGAACTTCTCGACTTTGCTTCTTGATCTCTCGCGGCCTCTGGTTTAACTTCGACTGGCTCCGTTGACGCACTCGCTCGGATTCTCGCACACGTACTAGTTGCCGTGCGCCTGCGTCCTCGGCCTTTTATAGGCTCCGCCAGTCCCGTTATTCCTGCCGGCATCGGTCACGCGACCCGGTCCAAAGTCCGGCGCAAATCGCGTGACCGGGTCCAAAGTCCGGCCCATGTCCCGTTAGTTCTCGGCGTCTCCTCCTTGGCGGCCAAAGTCCACGGCCGCCGATCACGCCACCGGGTCCAACGTCCACCAGAGTCCCGCTATATTAGCGGCGTCTCCTTTGTGGTGGACACCTGCATCGGCTCTTGCCTGTTGCTAGGCAAGCCTCCTCCTCCCCCCCCGTACCCTTGCCCCGCTTGGTTGCCAAGCGGCTGCTGCCCTCGGCAGTGTGCATCCACTGCACACTGCATTGTGGGGAGTTTACATACAACTCCTCACACAACTCATTATCCCATCCAGTGCATTCGTAAGGACTCGAGTTATGCTCCTGGTATTCCCAGAGAGCCATTTCCATTTATCCCAACCTCGGTCATGTTCTCGCAATGATTTCCCCAGATGGCACTTAAGACTCTTAAGCGGGGGCCAGAAGGCGGAGAAAAGAAATCCGGCACATAAATAAGGGGAACCCCACAAGCACACTCGCGCACACAAACAGCGTATAAATAAATATGTCATCAAAAGCATTTAAAAATTTGCAAAATGCGAAATACAAAATGGGCGAATTATTCAATTTTTTGGCCCCCTCAGACCGCAAGTCATAAGTAGGCTAAGGCCGCCGCTTTCCACTCTCCATTCCCCACAGGATATATTCGCATTTTCATGTCGAGATTTTCCGGAGAGAAAAGGAATTATGACGATTAGATTATTACGCATACTTGGCGATTTATGCGATTAAGAATACGAGTAATATGAAATAAAAGCCGTCCAACGAGAGCCGAGGGTTGCAGAATGCAACTCGAGGGGTTGGTCTTCTATTTCTACCACTCCTCAAGTTGTTATTGTCGAACATTAAAAAAAAAACAGAGGGGAAAAAGGGGAGAAGACAAGAAAGAGATGAGCTCAGCTGCCGTCGTCTGATTTTTTATAACCCCAGAAACTGAAATACCAGCAGAATCATATTAAAAAATGCCAAATGCTGAGGCAACCGTCAAATCATCTGCGGAATTGTCATCAAATTGAAAGCTCTAGCTCCCAGCCAGCTAAGCTGCAACGCGTGGCTGCCTTTTTTCCATTCTCCGGTATATTCGTTTTTATTGTCATCATTTATGGCTTTTGCGTGGAGAGGAGGGAGGGCTTTGGGTAAACCCCTTTTCCTCTGTTTCCTTTCTGTTCCGACTGTAAACTGGAAAAATCGAAAAAATATCAATCGCGTTGTCGTCTGCTTCAGCATTTGGGTCAAGTCCTCTGGTGGCTGCTGTCTTGTAATTAGCACAGATAAGAGGGCCGCCATTAAGGCATTAAGCGCGAATTCAATTCCACCAGCTGGCTGGATATTTTTGATCCCTTAATGTCGCATTCTGTGGGGTTCCTTTAATGCCTCAGTAAGCCCGAATAAGTGACCGTGGCGGCGAGAGGCATTTATCAAAACGGAATTGTGAACAGGACAAGCTCCCCTTAAGTTTCATTTGTAATCAGCTCTTTGGATGATATATAAGACCTTTATTTTGATCCCTTTAAGGGCTTTAAAGTCCACATTTATCAGGAGAGAGAGAAAATGTTAACATAATAGGTAGATTTAGTTGGATATGAGATGTGGTTTTCCATTAAGCTTAAATTGATTATTTATATTAATTTATTTTCTACTCAACATATCAAAAGAAAGAGAAAATGTGAACAGAATGCGTAGATTCAGTTTAAAATGTGATGTACTATACTCGTACTCTTCTTTCCTTAGATTTGTTTTCTCTTCTTCCATTAAGTGTTAACTCTCTATTTATATTAATTTATTTTCTAGCCTCTCAGCGTTTTACTCAGATCTCTATTACAATTCTAGTTTAAATTTCGATAATTTTGTGAAATTTAACAAAAAGGACATTGCACTAAATGAGGGCTGACTTTTCGCCCCTCCTCTACGTTCTTCTGCCTTTTGGCGAGCACTTCTTTGGCCGCATTCACGTCGCGACAGTTTTTGTCTGGCCTGCGGCTGTCGAATGGCTGTTAAAATGTAAAATTCCCTGCAAAGGCTTCTTTTGACCTCCTGGCGAGCCCCCGTCCACCAAGTCTTTTGTGGCCTTTGTTTATTGAGCATTTAAATTGAACAAGTTTCCAATCGATTGTCGATTGCCGCCGCTCGACTCGGCCTGTTGTTGTTGATGCTGCACGTTGCTCGGGGCGTGTTAATAAATCGAGTGACTCTCATGTGTCGATAATTATGCCATTGATTGCTTAATTGCAATGCATATGCAACTGGCCCCATCCTCACCACTCGGCAATTCCCGTGCGACTCGTCCTGCAATTTAATTGCAAGCTTAAAGTACACACTCAGGACTCTTAACCATACACAACACGAAAAAAAGGGATTGAAAAAAGGGTGTAAATGGAAAAGCAAATGTAGAAAATTAAAGGTTAGTTAAAAGCCTTCAATAATTATATAAAGATGAAATTCTTAAGCATAAATGAATATTATTTTTAAGTAGAATATATTTTATTATCAATATTAGAAATCATGCATAGAAATATCTAGGGATTCAAAATCCCTAAAGTTATGAAATAATAAATAAATTAAGTGTAAATTTGATATTTTTAAAGTTTAACATTTTGTAGTATAGTTTTGGAAACCTTTCATAGGGATTTCAAAACTCTAGAGATTTCTGTATATAAAATTTCTCCTCAGTGCTTAAAAAAAGAACCAAAGACCAGGGATGCTGTCATTTCTGTTGTTTTTGTCGCTGCTTCTGTCGCTGTCGCCGTGGCACTTTGCATGCATTTCATTTTAATTTAATTTCAGCCGCCTTTTGCTTTCATCTTGCGACTGCCAAAGGACACTTAGCATCCTGGCAGCCCAGGACGCGGGACTCGCAGCCCGGGACTCTCGAGAGTCTCGCATGTGTGGCATGTGCAACAACTTGAATTATGCACATGAGACTTTGCCACCGCCCTTTACCAGCGCCAGCGCCATCCCCATCGCCATTGCCCCTCCCCTTGGCCTTTTTCTGCCCACCTCGCCACGCCCCGTGGCGACCTTCAACAATTTCCCCAAATACGCAACACTTGAGCTCAGAGGAATCAGCATAATGAAGAATCCCACTGCCGCCGATGACGAGGATGTACGAGTGCGAGTACGAGTGTAATGGAGATGCTCGAGGAGATGCAGATAATGGAATGCCAATCAGGGGATGCATTTCCGGATCTGGAGAAGGGGAAATCGCAATTGCATTATCCAACTGAGGAATAAAGCTTTTACTCCAGCCGAAATCTTTAAAATGTACAATCTTAAATCCTTTTTACTAGGAGATTACAGGCAGCAAGAGCTTTCGATTTAACTTTAACTTTTTTTAATTATATATTTCTTATAAGAATGAAAATGAAAATATTAAAGTATAATTTTATCAGTGCTTTTTCCGCCCTACAAGCCAAAGCCGAGACCTCATTTCATTTCGCCGTGATTACACAAGAGGACGACCGACATACTAATGCAGGCATCCTTGCCTATAGAGACGGAGAAAGAGAGGGAGCGAAGGGACTCATGCAAATGACAGCCATTTCCGGAGCTTCGTGAGACAGGATACTTTGTCATTTAGTCGCATTTAGTCACATATTACTCGTACATTTGCCGATTTGCCAAGTCCTCGTCGCCACTTACATTTACAGCCAAATGCTTGCAGTTCGATTCATTGAATGCCCAACTCTCAACATTCACATTCCCCTGACAAGCATAGTGCTGGCAACACAAATCGTTAGAAAAATCGATATTATCAACGGTTTAAATATCGTGGAATATCGATTAACAAAATATCATACTTCCGCTCCGTTCAATTTGATAATTTTTAATTTATTTTTAGCCTTTATTAGTTATTTAATATTAAATTTGACAAAAAATTAGTATTTTCTAAATTTCTAAGAGTTTCCCAACTCATTCGATAGCTTTATCGATATTATCAAAGGCTTGAAGAATAGGCGAACATCGATTTTATCGTTTTGTTAATCGATATTGTCATTTTGGTATTCGATGTAATGGTTTTGTTAATCAATATTATTGCATTGTTAATCGCTAATCGCCTTTGTTAATCGATACTATCAAAATATCGATCTTTGCATATATTTCCACATTTTGCCAAAATTTGTGTGGAATAATTGACCTTTGTGGGCAGATATAAATATATATGTTAAATATATATTATTCAGTCTTAATTTTTTTTTTTTTATATATTATATTTGATATATATATAAATATAATATAATATAAAATAAATAATATATATATGATATATATATAATAGTTTATACTATTATATTCAAACATTTCCGAGTGTTAACACTTTTTCACATTAAATATTTAAGAAAATGGGTTGTTTTGCTTTTTATTCTCTTACTGTGTCATTTCTCAAGCTTATAATTAAATATAACACGGAAAAAATAAGAAAAAATGTAGCAGAGTTCGAAATTGTCCGATAGTATCGATACTATCGATGTTTTCCGCAACCCAACCGCACACACACTCCATAAAAGCCACACGCACGCAGCAGACAAACACGCACAAGCACACACATTCGGTTTATTAAATAATTACGCTCTAATTGCAAAAGTGACTGCGGTTGAGCGAGCTTTTGGCTCTCCAAAAATGATGTCAGAATCTTGTTGAGCCCAATGTGTGAATAATGCTGGATCCGGAATACGGATTTAGCATTTCGGACTGAAGGGCCCAGCACAGGATGCTGGATTTAGGCTGGAAATTGCCACAGTTCGTGCCTCATTTAGTTGCAATCAACTTGATTGAGTGGGTAAAAATGGTGAAATTACCAAAAACTCTCTCACTTGTTCGCCAGACAGCACGCAAAATGAAAAGGCAAATGAAAAATTACTCGCAATTTTATCCTTAGCTATACACAGGCTGGGTTTTCAAAATTTTCCCATATACAACTCGTGTTGACCGAAAACAATCGGGGAATGTGCGTTTGCCATAAAAAAAAATTAATATAAGGTAACTGCATATTGCTTACTTTCCTCGATACATATTCCATACTATTGGCTCATGTGTCAACATATTCGACTGAGGCCGGAGCATAAAGAATTTTCACGTGTATTTACACATCTGCTCTGGCATTTTCCATTTTTCGTATTTTCTTTTCATACATTTCCCTCGGTGAGCTATGCAGCGGAAAAGCAAATTTTACGGCAGCGGAACACTGTTAATTGAATATATAAAATTGAAATTGGTTCGACTATGAGGAATTTCGGAGCAGAGTGATGCCATAGAATGTGCCAAAGTAATAGAAATTAAATTCAGAGGGAAATAATTGTGAAACAGAAACGATTTTTATAACAATGTCTGACGAAATCAAGTAAAGATAGCCAACCAGAGGCTATATATATAATGTTATCAGCAGCTTTCAAGCTTTAAATAATAAATGTATAAATAGTGGATACATATGTTGATAATCACAACCAGACGAGTGTAATAAAGTCAAATTTAGCGAATATAAGAATTTATTAATAACAATTAATTGAATAAATAGAGGATTAAATAAATTGGGCATTCTTTCTCATTTAATCTTTGTTTTCAGAGACCTCCTATCTGTACTTTATTTCCAACTTGGAGTTGTAAATGAGAGAAATAAATAAATAATATCCGGGGACGCCAAAGTGTTCTTATCAAATGTTGTACTGAAATATAAAAATGAGCAACACTTGTTGTATAAGTTTTGCCTTCTCCCAGTAAATAAATTATTTAATATTAAACCTCGCTAATCGGAAACTCTGAAGGGTATACTAAAAGTAAAAGTCAGTACAATATAACCACTCGTCCAGAACAGAGCTAAGATTTTAACGTTTGCTATTTTTATTTGGATTGGATAAGTCCCTGGAACTGGAAGGAGACTTTGTGTCCCTGGATTCGAGCAACAGAATATTTATTTCATCCTTTTTAAAGTGGGAACCAGGCTAACCCAGCAACAAGGATCACTCGAAGAAATGTGTTGCATAATGTTTGATTATAATTGTAAGGATGCTAGGTAAATTTAAAAATCTATTTTAAAACCTAACGTAAATTTTTGATTGAAATGAAGATAATATCATTCTTTCTACGTAAAGGTACGTAAATTTCAGTCCGAATTTAGAAGGCCAACCAATTCCCACTATATACGCGCCCAGTCCCCTTGTGTGTATGTGTGTTTTGTGTGCCCTTGCCCCGGTTGTGTGGGTAATGTGTACGTGTGGGGGGTACATGTGTGCAACGTTTGCAACACTCCGCGGACAGTACGTGGCCATAATTAAATGTCGACATGCAACGCGGCGCTGGAAAGCATGCTATATATATGCAGCAGGGATTTCTTTTCGTGGGCAAAACAAGAAAAAGCAAACTAGGACACGCAAAAAAAAAAAATAAGGAAAAGAGTTTCCTAAAGGGAAATGCGGAAGAGATTTCACTGGCATGCTTTCTCTCTCTTTGCCTGCACGTAATGATGTAATAAAATCATTTCACACCTCATGAAATGTCGGCAATTTCCGCTGAAATTCGATTGAACTTCCTGCTTTCAATCGAAACTCGACGCTTGGGCCGGGCAATAGTGGACTAGGCACGACCCAGGATTGCATACGTGGCATGTATATCATTATCCTGGCAGCATCGACACCCTCACACTTGCACAGTCACACACACTTGCAGGAAATACATTCCGAGTCTCGAGTGACGACGCTGACGTTTTAATTTTATTCGATTCCCCAACTGTTCCGAAACGATACGGCGATAGAATGCTGCGAAAAAGAAATTCTTGACTCAAAATTGATTGAAATGATATTGCAAAGGCGTGATATGGCAATGCCCGAAGCATAGGCATGTGAGTGCACTGAAAGAATATATAGTATTTACGGGAAAATAGATCAGAAAATCGATGTCTTTCTGTTTCCTGTTCCTTGATGTTGAAATAAGTTTAAGGACACATGGTCAAGCTAATCTGTGAATCTCTCATAGTTTTTAGATTTATCCTTAAATTTTCCGCTCTGTATATGCGTGGGTGATCTGGTTCTGAAGGATTCCCTTAGTTCGATGCCATTCCAGTTCCAGTCCGCTGTCTCCCTTTCGCCTTCCCTGCTGTTCGTTGGAATCGTAAAAAACACAGGAAATCATTTCGTCATTCCATAAATTGTTATGTCGTAAATCTCCGCAATCAAATGGGCTACACACGTACGCATACACATACACACACGCAGCTGCTATGTCCTTATCAATGTGTGTCCTTGAAGCTGTCTGTGCTTTTTTCTCGTGCGTCCTGTCCTGCGCTTCCCTGCCGTTGTCTGTGGCCAAATTGTTGCCTCAGTCTAAGTCTCAGTCACAGTCTCAGTTTCATTGTGCCTGCGTGAATTTCGGGCCAGCAGTGATTTGCCCAACTAACCAAAAATGCTGCGGGCCATTGAAGACGAGCCTTAACCATTGATCTGCCAAAGGGGGTTAAAAAAGACCCGAAGGTAAATATGTTGAAATGTGAAAAAAGTATACATTTGAGAAACAGTATCAATAAAGTAAGCAATAAATAAATTTATAAATATTTGTATATATTTTTAAAGCTTCAAAAGTAAGGCGTAAAAAATTATATAACGGCGATAGCTTAGCAATGGAGTAATATATAAATTTAAATTTATGAAAAATCTTTATTTTTTCTCTATATTATAATACAAAATCACAAGTTGTTAGTTTTTTAACCTTGTAAAAAGCCTATAAAAGATGGTATTATCCCTTTATTGTGACATACATTAAATTATTATAAGAAAGTATAAACAATTGTTTTTAAAAGGGAATATGAAAGAAACCATGTTATTTTTAAATCACAATTGTGTAACTTTCTTTAAAAATCTTTCAAAACGCTTCTTTGTTAATTGGTTTAAAATAAACTTAATCCTTATAATATAAAAAGAAAAAGATCAATAATAAATTTCTCTATAAACCTAAAAAAAACACCATAAGGGTTAAAAGCAAAACAAAAAGCTGGCCAAAAGAAATCCACACAACAAGACAACAGGCTAAACACATGGCTTTTTGAGACTAAGTATACATACGTACTAACATATATACATAGGTATAAATACAGGTGTCGGGACACGCCTCGTTTGGCATTTGGCGCACGTGCAACTTAACCTCAAAAAAGGAAAATAATTCACAAAAAAGAGAAAACGAGAAGGAAAATACCAAAGCCCAAGTTGGAGTTGAGGCCAAAACGGATGTTGTAGCCAAGTAAAGAGAAAAAGCAACAGCACAGCGGATGTGTAGTTCATAAATTTCGTCAACTGCCATAATAACAAACTCGGGGAGTCACCAGAAATTGACTTGTCGCCTCTCGCTCACCGATTACACAGCACAACACAAAAACAGTTTCCCCCCAAAAACGTGGCGATGGGCGATAGATGCTGACCAGAAAAAAAAATCAATGAATTCCAAGGAACACAACACTATAAGCCCAGTCATCTTGTGGCTCAAATCATAAATATCAGACGGGCGGAAGGAGAAATGGCCGAGGGATTGGCAGGTGAATTTGTCAGGACTGCCATCTCCTCCTCCTCCTGCTTGAAGCCTCGATCCCTCTATATGTCCACGTCCACTTGCTTGGCCATTAGTCAAAAGTGTGACGAACGAGGCTGTAATAAGAAATAGCAGTCTGTGGATAAAAAAAGATACATGGCGAGAAAGTAACTGAGAAGTATGAAGATATACTAGTCTGATTTGGAATGCTGACATATTGAAGACCAGTAAAGGTATTATGACTTTAACTGGAAGTAGAAAGCATAAAACTTGTACCTATTAAATGTTAAAAAATAGTGGTAATAAATGTCATCAAGCAATACCTCGCTTTACGGCCTAGAGACGTTCAACCAAAGCCATATTCCGAATCAATTTTAATTTTTTGTTTCTTCTTAATAGCGAAATCTGTAAGCCTGTAAATTAAGAACATGTCGTAATAGAAGAGCGTCGTTAAAACGAAATTTCTTATAAGGAGCGGCCGTATAGCGAGTAATCTTTATCTAAACTCAATTAAAATACTTTGAATTTAGGAAATTTATACTGATCTGGTGTAATAATAATACTCATTTTTAGTATGCCCGTTCCAAAGCTCCCATTTTTTTTTCTCGCCCCTTAGTTAGTGGGCAATTTATGGAGCTGCCATTTCAGTATCCCTACTCATCCCCTCTCACCCTGGCTGGACAATTTTCAATATAACGGAACTATTAAGGCAGTTAAATGATAAATTATGCGCCACAATAAGCAGTTGGCGCAAGTCAGGAGCCGTGAAAGCTTTTTATGATGACGCACTTCCGTCCGGAGCCCCCTTCCTCCACTTCCGGACTCAGCTGCCAATCCCCAATCCACCGCCGGCTCATCTGTTTGTCTGTCTACCAGTCCCCGGTCTCGGTCCCCCTTTCCCTCAGTTCCTCTCTTCGCTCTGCTCCTGGCCCCCAGCTTTCTCCTCGATTTTCTCGTCGATTTTCCACTGATGGTCAACCGGAGCCGCTCACTGCGGGCGTGCGCTTCAATTGCGACTTTTATGGCACATCAATCGTAGCCATCGTCCTGCGACGTCCGAAGCCGTTAAGTTTTATTGATTTCAATGGCCGGGATTTGCTCAGTGATTGTCCACAGTCCATACAGTCCGGCTGCTACGGAAACTGACCAGGATTCAGGATGTGGCGGTCAGGACTCCGGCTCCAGACGGCGGTAGTGGCGGCAGTGGCAGCTCATAAAGTGCCTTCAACGCCTTTTGAGTTAACCACTCGCTTTGTCTTTCCCTTATATTTTTTCCCCCTTTCCTGTATTTTTTTTTTCCTGCCTGCACTATCGACCCTGGGCACTCCCCTCGTTTTTCGTTCAGTGGAGGAAGAGGAGGAGGAGCAGGAGGAGGTCATTAAGTCAAGCTGTGGACATAAATAACCCGCAGGACATTGCAAAAGTTTCCGGGGCGCTTTAAGGATTGCTGCCGTCTCTAAAGACTCCTGCAGGTGTTGAGCCTTGGGCTTTCGCAGCTGGTTTGCGATAATGTTCCTGTTCTTGGTCCATCAAAATGTGGTTAAAACTCCTTTAAACGAGCCAATGAACTGGGGCAATCAATGCCAAGGATTACGAGCGATAAGAGGAGTTAAGGGAAGCTAAAGGATCATGGAATGCAAAGTAGGGAGGAGTGTAGTGAGCATAAGGATAATAAAATATGGACATGGATGGTGAAAGGGTGCAGCGGTCAGTTAACTGTTGTATTATGCGAGATAAATGGAGAATATAAAACTTAACTGAAGGGAAAAAGGTTTATGGTACTTAACTAACATATTTTGTAGAAAATATGGAAAACCCTTAAAGAACTCTTCTTAAAGGAATATTAAGATCCTGCCTTCTGTATTCCATGTCTAATTAAATTGCTCCCTAAAACAAATCTAGATTAAGTTGGTTCCCAGAAACCAAGCTTACACAAATTCTCATGAATTTCGATTTAAGCACAGCACTTGAAGCAAACCCAAGAATTTTTAGTAAGTAAACATTTTGGCCTTGCCACTTGCCACTCTCTCTCCTCCTGTCTGCTGGAAAGAGTCCTCCAAATGAAACCGATGTTGCTGGAAGTGTTCTAGAAGTCCCGAACATTATTGCGAGTGC
This sequence comes from Drosophila rufa, assembly GCA_018153105.1. Classification (NCBI taxonomy): domain Eukaryota; kingdom Metazoa; phylum Arthropoda; class Insecta; order Diptera; family Drosophilidae; genus Drosophila; species Drosophila rufa. The sequence goes on from JAECXS010000096.1 coordinate 10,785,043, forward strand.
TTCGTTCAATGTTAGCACTTCGAAATTCTCGATTCTCAGTACTCGGTTCTCGGTACTCGGTACTTGGATGTGTGTGAGCTGGGTGTGAGAACTGTCTGTGGGATGCGGCCAAGTGCAATGTGCTGCCGCTTAGTGGTTTACTAATGCAGCAGCTTAGGTTCCCAGGCCCAAGTTCTATTGGCAGATGGAAGACTCAACTGGTGTGCACTGAGAGGAGGGTAATATATTTCAAATTAAAAAAAAAAATCCCATTTAAAAATCTAAAACATCTTTAAAGTGTATTTTAATAATTTCCAGTTATTCGCTAATTCTTATTTTATGCTAGGATAAATTTAGGAATGTAATTCATTGCTACAAAAAGGCAAAAAAAAAAGTATAATATCTTACTTGTTTTATCTTCCATTCAACATATATTTTTCCAGCTTTAGGCTAATTTCCCCCCATTTTCTGGCAGTGCTAAGCTGAACCTTTGGCCCAAGCTTACTTGCCTAGTGTTTTGTAATTAACATGCCATTCAAAGCCAAATCTCAGCTTTACTCCCTTTCCTCCGAATCCCGTTTGCGGTTGCCAAAGAGATTTCAAATTGAAATGCTGAGAAATGTTTAAATACATTTTCGGGTCTCGCCGTGGCAGACAATCGGAGTCAACACCTTTTCAGGCTTTCTCACTGTGAGGTGCAACATGCAACATGTCAATTAGTCAGAGTTTGTGCAACGAAAAATGGCAGCAGCTGCCAAATTTAATTTTCCCAGTCCATTCCCCTTGACTTCCGTACTTCTGCCCTCTGCCTTCGTCCTTTTTTTCGACGTCTGTCTGGTGAATGGATTCAAAGCATTTTCATGTCGCACACACACACTACAAAAAAATGGCAAAACGGAAAAATGGAAAAACGAGGCGAAAACTTTTCAACATGTGTTGGCAGCTTTCGGTCGAAAGGCGAGAGAGAAATGTCGAAGAAAACTCCTTCAAAGTTGTAGAGTGAGCTAAAAAAAAAAAAGGTAAGGAAAAAAAAGGTGCCAAGTGGCAAGTGGCAGGTAATAATCTATGCATGTGTGGGTGGACCAGAGGGAGTTAACCGGAGGAAGCACGATCGGGGGGTGGTGCGGACTCAGCCGACACTTGGCAGCACTTTACATTTATTGTGGCAGTCGAGGATGCCAGATCCGAAGGCGGCGGTGGAATGCATTCGAAAGTGCCTGTCACGGCAGAAAGGGAAAAGCCAGAGTAGAACAAGGACCACAGCCACAGGCATACTTACAGTGGAGACTACCATAATAATGAGTAAATAATTAACACAAAAATAAGCATTACAAATTCACAAAACTGTATATAAACAATCAGAGTGCAACACTTTTCTTTAATAGTTTTTTAAGCTTAAACTAAATACTTTAGTCCTTTTTAAAAGAAACCTACTCTTAGAAGCTACATGAAAGAATTCAAATTAAATTTTGTATGCCACTTTAATTGTAATTTAAATATTTCATATAGCTTATTTTATACATTAAAATAGAGAGATTTTAAATATTAAGGAACTTCTAGGAATATGTTTTACTCGATAGATTCAAAATTATAAAATCTATGCTATGCATTTTTGTTAACCTGTTCTCCCTGCTTACTTTATTTAGTTATTTATTTATATAATTTCTCCCCCATCTGTAAAAGTCAAGCTGCTTCGTGGCGACGCCTGTGGGCGGTATGCTGTGTGAGAACAGGACATGGCAGCGGCAGTTCTAAGCTGTCTTAGTTGCTTATTATGCAACCTCTTCTTGGCCCCCCTTATCCCTCGCTCTCCATTTGCCAAGTCATCGTCGCTGAGCGTGCGGAAATGAGCAGCTGTCTTGGCCTTCTCCTCCCTTCCCCCTAGAATTTTCCTCAATGGCATGAAGAGAAGAAAAAAAAAACCGCCATGTTCAAGTTTAAGCCAGGACACACCGCGTACCCCCAACAAATTCCAGATGCCTTCGGGGGCTCACTTGTGCTAAGTAGTCGCAGCAGTCGAGTGCAATGAAATTTTAGCTGCTCCCTCAGTTGGCGTTTCGAGTACAGCTACTAAGTCAAAGCCATGTAAACACGTGGCAAAAAAATTCATCTGAAATGCATTTAACAATTTAATAGAAATTTTGTCCAAGAAAATATTAAATTAATGTAATTATTTGGTGTAATTATAAGGGGTTTGACTACATTTACACGAGTGCTTAAAAGAAGGCAACGAAATATTTGCGACCTTCCTTGTTCAGAAATGTTTCTGAAAAGATTTGTCAGTATACTGAGATATTATTTAGAAAATTAACCTTTTTATAGTAACATTTTTTCTCTGTGCACACACATTTACACCGCCCTCCTTCCCCACACACTCACACACATGTCATAAACACACACACAGGGTCAGAAAGGGAAAAGATAGAAGAGTGCCGAACAGCAGCTGCAACTGCAGCAGCCATTTTTTATCATCATTTCCGGAACTCATTGACAAACGGAAGCGACGAGCCGAGTGCAAAAGGCACTATGATTGTGCAGGGGGTGGCACTGAAGGGGAGGAGGGGAGGTGCTGGGAAACACATTAAGCGCCAAGGGTCAGAGGGGACCTAGAGGAGAGAAGCGGATATGACCGAAATAGCATAGCCATTGCTTATAATTTTACATTTGAAAACTACACTTTGGACTACTTTGGCATGTAAGTATGTGCTTACTTATACGACCATCGAACGAACGAGCGAACGAGCGATTATCCCCCCAGAAATACCCTTTTTGAGCCCCCTTCAGTGGCCATTCAACACGGGCTTTCACTTGGCTAAAGTTCAGCTGGAGCAAAAAAACACACATTGAATATGAAATAAAATGGAAAATAGTAGAGTTTTTGCAATGTAAAACATACTCAACATATCGTTAAATTTAAATCAGAAAAATACTTTCTGCATAACAAATATTTTGTATATAAAATAAGAAATAATCTCTTCTCTATAACAAATATTTTCTACAGAAATCAGAGCTACTTTTCTTGAACCTATCATAAAATCAGAGTTTTAACCAAAGTCCCCAAAGAATAATTTGTCAAAACTAATAGCTATCAATTCTTCAATCTTCTATCAATTCAACACATTGTTTACATTTTATGTGTACTATTAGTAGTAAGTAAATATATATATTTATATTAAATTTCTTTGGCAAATACCAAATACCCACATCATGCCGAGATAGTGACAACTTTTTATGCCCGCCATGAAAACAGCCCCCGTCCAACTGGTCATAAAAAGGCCATAAAACATCGATATCAATGAGCACATATTTGCCATCCCTTCGAGCCACTCAACGAGTCCCCTCTCGATGGCGAAATCTCTGGCTAATTTCTTGGCCCAAACAGAGCGCATTCGCTTGGTCAACCATGGACACTCTTAACACTTCTCCAATTCCTGTTTTTTTCCTTTTCTCCTTTTCTCTATTTCTGGTTCCTGGTTTCGGGTTTCCCCTTTTTCTCCACTACTCCATGTGTTGTGCCTGGTTTTGGGGCCATTCCTTTTGGCTACTTTCTGCAGTTACTGCCATTTACTCCATATCAGCAAATCCAAGCCCATGCCACTACGAATACCACGCCCTGCTCGTTGCGACGCCGTTCGACAGGACTCACTCTTTATGTATGTGCACTGGGGAAAATAATCTCAAAGTAATTACTTAGAAATTAAGCTAAGATAATAGATAAATTGTAAGGAAATTAAGAAGCTTAAAAAAAAACATAAATTGAGTAAAGATAAAAGAATCAACCCATATATATTTTCAAAAAAAAATCATGTGATTTAATATTAATTGCTCAAAACTATACAATGATCCAATACAGAAGTTTTCTATCTTAAAGCATACTTTTAGGCATATTTTAAAAAGATCTCAAGTTATCAGAGTCTTCTTAAACAATGCCAGATAATTTAAGTTTCTTTCATGTTTCGTATTTAAGATTAAGAGTTTATGAAATCAAAGAAACACACGAAGTATTGAAATTCCGGTAAACTATTAACTCCTTATAAAGCATACTTTTAGGCATATTTAAAATCTTGTTAAGCAATATCAAATAAGAAATATTAAATCTATTATTTGTACCATTTAAGTTAGAGAACTAATAAATAAAATAAAAAACAATTTATTTAAATTTCTTATAAACAATTTTCTTTAGGTGCCCGAAAAGTATGTGTGTATTTGTGCGGAGTGCTTTTTTTCGCATTGACAGCAAATTCGAAATATATTTGCCCAGCATTTTGCCCACTGGCTGGCTGGTTTCGTTTCGAGCCACGTTTTACACCACATTTTCGGGGGCTTTCAACGGCCAGTTACCGCTCGCCGAGGAGGAGAGTTTGAGCTTGGAATGTTTTTACTGCTGAATGGGTAATTTAGTATTTGGCAATTAGCTTTTGCTTTCGGCTCGGCTCGACTCGGCTCCTTTCTCCAGCTGGCTTCATCTTATTTTCCTTTTTTTCCTAGATTTTTTTGCAGCCTCCCCTTTACTTTCTTTTGGTCTAGTTGCGCTCCCTTTCGTTCCATTCATTGGCACATGCATTCTGCCGAGTCGTCGCTTCCCTCGCTTGTTTGTTTATCTGTTAAATTATGCAGTCGTCTATTAAGTGGCCGAGATTTATGTGACCACCGCCAGCAGGAGCAGGATGCCCGGGATAGCCAGGAACCGGCCAAGAAAGAGATGGAGTGCCGTAGAAATTCCTTTTAATTTCCCTGAGCCAGCATCACCACAGACATCGAGCTGCTCTAAATAGTTACTCAAGCAAGGAAATTTATCACAACTTTATATGTGTAATTCCATGTTTCATTCTTATCTTAAAGAGAGATTTAAAAGTAAAATTAAAAAAATGTAATTGCTCAAATTAAATGCCTTTATAAATAAGCCTTAAATTCTATAAATCAAAGAATCTCTTTACGAAAACTAAAGACCCCCCTGACTTCGCTTGTAAGTTCATTAGCTCACTTAATTAATAACGAATAATTGAATTTATAAAATTTAATACTGACTCAAGCCAGAATAAAATAGCTTCCCATAATAATATAAGCATTTAATATTATTAATTCACAGCTCCATTCGCGCATTCAATATTTCCTTTCTGTGCACATAATTTCCACACACAAATATGACATAATAAGCACATAAATTCGGGGCTATATTTAAATAAGTGTATGCATACATACAAGAAAAATAATATGGAATCTATAATAATATACATAAAGTAATATGTGAAATTTGTTTTCCACTTTTGTCATTTGCAATTATTTTGCCATGTTGACCCCGGCTTTGTCCCGCTGTCATTTCATTTTGTTTACGCTTCATTAAATATTATTGAAATGCTGCAATTAATTGCGTAATTGTTATTTTATGTCACAACGCAACTGTTTCGGGCACTTTAAGCACTTGACACAACAGCCAGCGGCGGCGGCGACCAGTAACTGTTGCCCTTTGGCTTAATTCCTCCCTTCCCTCGCTTTTCTCCACTTCACTTCATTTTCCTCTCCATTTTCCCAAGCGCGCGCCCCCTTCATGTGAACACACTGGACGCCCCGAGGGCCATTTGCCGGCCAACAAATTGCACATTAAATTAAACACAAATAACTCGTAAAATTATAAAATTGTTGAATGTAAAAACGTAAAGTGCAACAACTATGTAATTAGCTGCCAAATCAACAAGCGCGCAAATTATCAGTGAAAATAGCGAAAAAAAAAAATATAATGAAACTGCCAGGAACCTTACCAGCACAAAAAAAAATATTAACCAAAGTTTATCACGCAAGGAAGCTAACTGAGCCGGCTAGGGAACATGCAAATACCCTTTGTGAATCCTTTAAGGAGTTTTTATTAACTTTAGCTCAGAAAGTATTCAATGATTTATTGTAAAACTGTGTTTTTCGAGTCTTGCTACATTTTAATGTTAATAATTTTTAAGAAGAATCTTTAGAATTTTGATATTTATATACTTTATATTAAAAATAATGTATAATATTAAGGTAAAGGTATTAACCAAGTCTAATGGACCACCTTTATTTGTTTTTAAGCCGTAGTTTTATAATTATTAATTTGTTTAGAAATCATTTTCTGTAATGTAATTTTTCTTTACAATTCAAATTTTTCCCCGAATAAAATGGCTAGAAATAAAAAGAATGAAGGCATTTTAAAATCATTCAGCAAATAAATCAATGGAAGAAATTTTTTATTGCAAAAGAATAGTAACAAAATCCTCGGGATCACAGAAACTCTGTTTGCGTTACCCTAGATTTACTTCACGAGAGCGAAGAGTGAGTTACAGGGTATCAATCTTCAGCACGCACAGACAAATACCGGGGCGGCGGTAATAACACACATAACTCGTCCATCGCATGCAATTTTGGAGCCCAGTGCCCGGGCTTGAGGTTATCCGCGATGGACGTTGAACAATTGCCTGACATTTCACTTAGCCAACCTCAACACATTTCACTTTTTTACAACCATTTCACTCCGAATTAGTCTAAGTTCGGTCCCGCTGCTGCTCATTTCGCCGCTGGCCAAACAAAAGAGGCAAAAAATATATATCTATGTGTGTATGTGTATACAAAATGTGGCAGTAAATCAAAGGAAGAAATAAGAGAGGGGGGCAAAGCCAACCCCCCACCCAAAGCCATTTGTTAAGCGTCAACAAGAGCGCTGACAAGTGAGAAGCGGATGGGGTTGGCTTCACCTCGCCTTGGGGTTGGGTTTCTAACCCTCCGAGCAGCGATTACACTGCAAGAAAGTATAGCAAAATTGGTAAACAATAAAGGTTAGAGGTTAAGAAATACAGTTTTAGTGGAATATAAATATTTTAGAAAAAAAATTACAGCTTAGATTTATATTAATACCATTTAAGCAATTTAATAAATAATATTTACATCGCAAAATTATTCTTTTTAAAGTTTATAATTCCAAAGTTATATATTTTCCTTTTTTTCTGGATAAGTTTTTATATAATAAATAAAATATTTTAAATATAGGAAATTACATATAATTATTTTCCCTTTCTTTTTTAAATATTCAGTAATTGTAGGGTTCCCGATAATTCTAAAGAAATTATTGCTTGACTTATTATCGTCATATTTCGTTCGGTGTATGTCCTTTCCCTTTGAAGTTTTTACTTTACCTTTTTTTCGTGTAGAGTTTTTGTCGGCCAAAACGATTTAATTTCATTATTAAACAATGGGCGACAAAGTGGCAGCAGATTTCATTTATGACCCGCCTGCTCACAACACGCGATGTCATGGGGCCCCACCTCCCTCACCACCTCAACCTCAATCTTATGTGAAAAGACTGAACTGAAGTGACCTGCCCCAACTAATTTCAGATTGAAGCTTTTTCCCAGCTGGCACGCAAGGCAAGAGGGGGGGCGTGTCAGCGGTCAGGTCAACGTTGACGCATTGCCCAGGAACCAGATAATTAAGCATAATGACAGAAATATTATATAGCACTTGCAGCACTTGCTTGATAGATGGCCCCAAAGCCCAGCTGAAATATGGCCAGATGACACAGGAACAACCAATTTGGTGCCAGGCACTAATCAGATCAAAAATATGGAACGAGTAGCCCAAGGAAGCGAGGGTGAGAAAACCCAGTTGGAGGGTTGGAAATATGACTAGGTATTCATTATGAAATATTTATTACTTTCCGGGGTTAACGGAAAAAAAAAACATATTATAAACTGGCTTTAAATCTAAATGTCTTTTAATGAATAGAAATAAATAAATATTAAGGAAAACAAAAAAGAAACCATTTAGTTTTTTTTCAAATTAGAGCTTTAGAGCGGAACAAAGCGCAAAGCATACAAGGAGCCTCCAGCTTCGGCGTACAAGAGCTGGAGATTCACTGTAATTCTCAACTAGACCTCCTCCCAACTGTCAAATGTTGGGGATACTGGTGACTTTTATTGGCATTGTCAGAAACAGCTGCAAGCTTGCTTAAAATCTTTGCTTGTTTTTTACAAAATAATAATTCTTTTAATTTAAAAACTCATTAATTATTTTATTTTTAACTATTTTCATTATTTATTTATTTTTCTTTTTACCTATTTATTTATTTGTATGTTCTTCTGGTGCTATAAGGTTTTAAACTATTATTTTATCTTATAAAGTCAAAATCTACTTATTTAACTATTCTCCTTATTTAGAAAACCATTTCAAAGTTACATTTATGTAACACATAATTATTAATCCACCATAGCAAGGCTTAAGTAAAATCTTTATATTTTCCCCTTTGTTAAACTGGAAAAAAAATCCGGTACAACTTGGAAATCCCACCAAATTAAATTCAAAAGCCCCTGTCCCGCTGGCCGCAACTGAGCTCAACTCAACTAAAATAATATTTGACCAACTAAAGATTTCCCCAGTTGTTGTTTTAGCCGCAGCAGTTGAGTTGAGTCGAGTCGAGTTCAAATTTGCCTACACTTGTTGGGTAATTGCTGTGAAGTGGAGTGCCTGTCTCCGTCTCTGTCTGGTTTGGTTTCAGTGTCCCCTCCTCCGCCTCCTCCCCCTGTCACTCAGCCATTCAGTCAGTCAGTTAGTCAGTCAGTCAGTCAGTCAAACAACCAACGCAACCGCATTCATTTGCCAAATTAATGGCATTTCATTTGGGGCAGCAGCGGCAGCAGCCGCCTCGGCTCGACTCGATTTCATTCATGCAAGGATGTTGTCCTTGTCGTTGTCCTCATCGTTGTCCTTTTCGGGGATGCCGTCGTTCTCGTCCAAAATTTACGTGTCTGGTTTGGCCGCTTCTGGCGAAAAGATACTGTTCCCTAAACCAACTCCTCCTAAGCACTAAAAAAAAAAAAAAAATTATTCTTTCTTCAACTTTATTTAGGCAAAAAAAAAAATATTATATTGATAGTACTATTATGCTGGCAATTTATGAGTCATTAATTAATTTAATTTGATTAACTATTCATTATGTTCTGTCTGTAATAGTGACTTCGTTTTTTTTATCCGTGCAGCAACTCCTTTCGTCCTGGAGTCACGCTGACTTCTGCCAACTGGCGGAGGGCCAGGACAGCTCCTCTCCGAATTTTCCCCAGCGGGAATAGAGAAAACAGATTGAGGGGAGCCGAGGAGCAGCACATTTCCAGGCGAACGATTTTGGCAGCCAGTTGTTTGTCAGCGGCGTGCGATTATTCAAAAGTGCAACATGCAAATTTATTTTGTCCATAAAATGTTATGAGCTCGCATGAAAATGTCTGACAACAATTGGGACTGGCAAATGCCTGTCCCCTGTCGCGCTTCCCCAAGTCCGCAAAAACTTTTTGGCAAACATTTTGAGGGATTTCCGGCCTATCCTTTTGCGAATCGAATTAGGGTTTGACACCACACTCAATTATTGGTAGGACAAGTTTATTAGAAAAGGTAAAAAAACTTGAATGCTAGAACAATAATATCAAGAAAATACAAGCATTTAAAAATTGTATTTTTGAATTTAAAGTGGTTTCCATCCACAAAACATAACTAAGAAAATATAATAATCCTATAATAATGTTTTATATTCTCCAAAGTTAATTTAGAGGGTTGAATTGGATAAATTGTCCTAAACCCAAGGATTTCTCCTCTCTGGTTTTGATTTGTGGCTCAGCTCATATCTTAATAGAATGGTGGGAAAATGTCCAAAGAGTTACCACTTTCCCCCCCGACCGTTTTCCATCCATTATGCTCTCCGCATTGTGACATTGAATTTATTCCAGCACCGCATTTCAATTAATATGTATATTGTATATGCGGATCCATATATTTCCACCATATTCATTTCCCAGCTCTCGCGAAAAATCGGTGGGGACACAGGACGCAGAAAAAGCCGCCAACGCCGCCACCACCGCCGCCATAGCCGCCAGTGATTTGCACTTTTCCAGCTCATTAAAATCGCATAATTTGTTAAATATTTACGAGTTTGTTAAGCGCGTCCCAGCCGCTGGATCCGCTTGATATTTTTGGTTTTTTTTCTTCTCACAGCGCAGTGGCTTCATTTACCTAATAAAATTACTGTCAATTAACGCCCTACATCTCCTCCATAATGCCCCAGTCTTTTCCCTTATCATTTCACAGAGCCGAACCTTTCCCTAGGCTGCAGCACAGCACGTGCCGCTGCCCTTTGAATTATTATTTACTTTCAGAGGTGCTCCCCAATCGGAAACAGGTTCCCAGGTAGCCCAAAGTGCGGATAGGCTGACAACACGGTCTATAAATTATGTAAACGGCTTAAGCTGCTCAGCATTTTTTCGACAGGTCAGCAAATAAATTAGCTGACATTTTAGAGCATTCAAATTATGAGTTTCAAGGAAGTTCGACTGAAAAGTCCTTGAGGGAAAACATTCTAGATTCTAAATACACATTATTATTTCCATGTATTTATTTAAAATTAATTACAAGTTCGCTTCACATTTGTTACATTTCTTTCGTTTAAATTCTGGTATTATTTCCATTACTTTTGTAAAATCATTATTCTATTAAGCCAAACAGATAGGTCAGAGATCTCACTACAGTCGCCGAAATGCGCAGCATCTCTAAGTCCCTTATTATCAGATCCAAGGCGTAGGTTAAACGATCCCGTGCACTCGAAATTATCATTAATGGTTTCCAACCAACCATCTATTAATTTGCCATTACATAATGCAAATACACCTGGTGCCTTCGCATTTCTCTTTCGTTTGTAATCGAAGTAGCTGCTCTTATTGACGGTGGAAGCTGAGGCTGCGTGTGGGGAATACATATTGGAACATTCTTGCCATAGTACTGCCTTGAGATTTTCTTTAATGTTGGATTCCTTAAATACGAAGATTGCCAAGTTTTCAGTGCGCTCAAACTGGGCTCTTACGGACTTTACTGCGTCATTGTTGGCTACAACAGACGAAGCCATTGTCATAGCGTCAACGCTGTGGCAGAGAATTCCAAAATTTGTATCATCATCCGCAAAGGTGCAGTCTAGACACCTATTGAGCCCTTCAATGGATAACTTTTCGAGTGGCTTATACCCAAGGAGGTTGCGATTGACCTCGCAATCGGCGGGTAACCAGCCAGCCGGGAAGGGATTCCAGTTGAGATTCTCAGTTTTTTCGGTGACCTTTGCTTGTCTTTTTACATACTCCGACGTTATGTATGGGGATATGTAGCACTCGTAGGCGTTGTGGTTCGCTGCAGTCGGAATCCCGAAAGACCCGGAACGACACGGCTTCTCGCCCTCGATGCGCTTCTGGGGAATGGCTGCGTCGGGTAGATTCCAATCTACCTGGGTGCCACATGGCGCCGTGTTCTTTCCGATTCCGTTGATATATTCAAAGATCGGCAGTGGTATACAGAATTCTTTGAATAAGGCGTCGGCTTCCCATTGATGTTCCGCCAGGGCCAACATTCTTGCGGTCAGGATTTCAGTCATCGCGTGCTGAAAGATGCAAAAAGGCAACTTCTTCGGGAGGTGATAGTCCATCGCATTCATTACGCTATACACTCCTTGAACAAGCCGAATAAAGCCGGCGAAGTCCAAATTGTGACCAAACATTTTAGCTTGGTGAGAGCCCCTGCATGGTCCAAAACTGTACACGTCGTTCTCTTCCCAGAAGGATGGATTATGATGTGATGTGGTTCGAGGGTTGCGGTGCCTCTTTCGATTACTCATCTTAAGTTACTGTGGTTAAGGTAATTTAATTGTTTTCTTAAAAGAATTAGCTTTTTCTGGGGCAAAAATCTGATCAATGTGACCGCAGCGTGAAGTATTGGATATACCATGTTCCCCAGTGCTGCCAGTTTAGCTTATTTCAGGCTAGATCTAGCATATTTGAAAATGGAAAGCGTAAATAGTGTGAAATATAGCTAATTTAAAAGTTCATATAGTATATTGTAGCAATTAATGCTTTCGTGGCTTTAACAATATAATTTATAAGGTTACATGATTTCACGACTTATATATATACAGGAGCTTGTTCTTTTTGAAGTGAAACTTTTTTACGCGCATCTTGACTCAAGAAAGTCACGAAAAAACAGTGATGCCAATTTTTGATTTAAAAAATAAAGCTGTTTTTAACTGGAGAGAAGGAAAAAAGCTAAAAATATTCAGAAAAAAAAAGCACAAAAAACTAATTTTTTGTTTTTAATCTTTTTTAATATTGTTATTTATAAGATATTTAGCAAGTCGTTTAATTCGTCGAGACTATCATTAGTTTCGCTATCGTAAGACATGTTCGTACCGATCATGCGAAGATAATTAAATGGCACTTCGTAGTCACAGCAGCATTTTCACAAGCGAGAGCTCTGGAGCTGGAACCAGTGGTAAGTCAGTGGCTTAACCCGCACTGGAACCACTTTGGTTCCGCATTTAAAATATTGGCAGAAACTAGAAAAACTAATGAATAAATGAATTAATTTAATTGTTTAAAGGTTTAAGACTTGGCATTTTATGTCATTGGCAATTGCAAAGAAAATATAAAATTAATTTATTTTACCGAATTCAAAACTGAACATTTTTCAATCTTTTAATAGTTTTTAATAGTTTCAGATAAAACAATTTCTAATATCTTTCCACTGGCTTACTCGAAAATTTAAATAAGGACAGCCATAAAATGTAATGCATTCTTTCAGCACTTTACTTTAAGTTAACCATTTTATGTTCCCCTCTGACGAGGTCACTCCCAAAAATTTGACGACTTTACATTGATCCCTACCGAGGATCCTGAGCCCGAAAATGAAATTAATTTTTCCGCTGACACAGGCCCAACTGCAGAGAAGAAGCCGGAGAAGAAAAAAAGAAACTGCAGCATCGTCAAAGCAAAAACCGAAATCCAGAAAAAAAAGCCAAAGCTCAGGAAGCGAGCGAAGCAAACTTCCAACACATAAAATTTCAACCGAATGGAACAAAAAATGGGGCGGCTGGCAGGGCAAAAAACATAAAGCTGATGGATTTACGAACAGAACAGACCATTTTCCAAAGGCGGTGGTGTAGTGGCAATAGTGGAGTTCAGTGGAGTGGCAAGTGGCAAGTGGAAAACTCGGTGGTTTGGTGGCTGTCTAAGAGCATGCCACCAAATAATAATAGTTTTTCACTTGTTCAGTTTGACCGCCAGCAGCAGTAGCAGTAGCAGCAGCCAAGCGCCGAGTTTATGTGACAAACGTGACTCAGGCGACAATTGCTCGGCTTTCAGCCCCCGGAAAAGTCGGGCGGGAAAAGCGGTGCCCGCCTTTTTTATGGCCACACAATAAAGCGAGCAATTGAGCGTCTTAAAGTGTCGCCCAAGTGCATTTAAATCACACACTTTGCGACCATTTGCCGTAATTTGACTTTAAATGTTATGGCCAAGAGTTGATTCGCCTCTCGTCTTCACACTTCCACATACACACACAAGATACACCCACTCCTCCGGTTAGTTTGGCAGCCAAGGGACCTTGGACTGGGCTCCATTTTATGGCCAATGTCTGGTACCTACCACAACTGCTGGCCGAAGCCGAGAAATAGAAAAAAAATATATAAGAAAAACATAAATTTGATGTACATGTCGATTATGTGCCAAAAACGAGCAAAAACCACAAATTTCACGGGGTTTTGTACCAAGTCAACGTTACGACCTTGGCCAAATAAGGTCATCAGCAAAAAAAGCCAAAAAAATAAGATGCAAAACCCAAAGAAAAAACCTAAGCATTTATTGAATCATTGAATGCCCAAGCAACATTGTTAATTCGAGGAAAGCTAAACTATTGTAGGAAACCTTAAAACTCATTAAGATCTGTCTTTAAAACAAATATAAACAGCGAAATCAATTTATATTAAAAATACTGTGTTGCCTGGCCAACAAAATTGAACAAAATCTCCATAAAAATGTTCTTCTTACGCCCGAAAAAAAACTATTCAATTTAAATAATTTGCTGTTTTTTGCTTAACGATTTCAGTCAGTATCCATATGAATTACATATCGGAATCGCTGGCTTAATATGCTAGTTATAAAGGCACAAACACACCACATACCGTCAAGCGGTCCGAAAAAAATGGTGGAACGTCAGGAATATGTGGGAAAAATTTAAACTCAAGCTTGGATAAATAAAAATCGATATATATTTTTTATATTTTGCAAATATAAACTCAACGAAAATGTATGAATGTTGTGTGCGTTCGGTAAAAACGCAAATGAATATAATGGACAAATGTCTGAAAAAAACACTCGAGTCGGGAGAGAGAGGTGCTAAATATTATTTTCGAGGACCAAATACATATTTTCATTTTTACCCGCCCATCAACGCTGGTTTTTGAGTGCGGTAAATCGCTGGAGCTGCAATCAAGTTGCTTAATTGGCAAGTTTTCAATGCGGAATGGAATATCTATTCAACTTTCTCGCCCTTTAAAAATGTTTGGTAATACTAATTTAAGAGTCATTTGATTTCCCCTCGAAAGTCGATAACATTTACATAACAGAAGTTCCTTTTATAGTTCAATTAATTTTTTAACTGCCAATAAAATATTGTTTACTCTCCCATAGACCGGCCATCAAGATAATGTGGCTCGCTATCTATGGCTAATTTGCGTGCCATTTTGGAAGAGAGAGAGGAAGAGGAAAAGTCAGAAGTCGGGGGAAAGTGGGCAAGTCTCGCGAAGAAAAACGCTGGATTCTCGATTGCAGGATGCGACCGCTTAAGTGCCTCTGCCAGAGTCATAACAATACACTACAGCCGCCGTGGCGTAGCAACAAAAGCCGCCGCTGACATGCCGCTTATTATTTATGTATTTTAATAACAGGCCGTCGACGACGAAGGCGACTACGTCGCGACAGAGCTGAAATGGAAGAGCTGGGAGGGGGGAAAATGAAGTACAATGGCCGACGGGCTACAAAATGGACATTGGTTAATGCGACAGCTGCTGGGGGGATCGAAAAACCAGCAGCGAAGAGCAGAAAAAAAATATATATAGCGGGCAGATGGGGGCAGAGTTGCGGCTGCCTGTTAAAAACAATAAACATACTTATACTATATACAAGCCGCAGTTCACTCGGCGTATACTTAATGCCAGGGCGAGACTTGAACTTTAAACCAAAGTTGCAGCATAATTGAAATGTTATCCTCAGCTTCTATGGTTATATATATTTTAAATCTTATTAAATTGTATGAAGAGAGGCACGTGTGTGTGAATTGCACAGAGAGATTTGCTTTGATTGGTTTGCGATAAAAGAAATCTTAATAAAGAGTGCAAAAAAAATTCAATAAATACAAAAACTTAGGAATGTTTTCAAAAAAAATATATTAACAAAAGATAACGTACAGGAAAAGATTCACAGCTGTTTAACGAGGGAGTCACCAATTTCTCGTCCTTTAATATTTAGATACCTTTAATATTTAGAGATTCCAGCTAATTTCTAAATGTACAATAATACATATTACATTTAATTCCCTTTTTTTTACAGTAACATAAAATCGTTTCTTAAAAATCGTAATACAAATATTACTAGTTAAAAATAGGAACCAGGCTTTTGAATTACAAATTCCCACAGTAACAGTATTTTCTCTTGGTGTGGACTCGCTCATTGCATAATTAATGCTCTCTGTGTTTTAAATTTACATTTACAATGCCGTTACACGATGCACACCGATGCTGATGCGCATTAAGTGGCGTATGCGTGCGTGGCGTATCTGTCTGTGTGTGGCAGGGCAGGTGATTCTGCAGCTCCTGCTGCTCCTGCAGCTCCGGCTGCTTAACCACAATCAGTCGCATATAAATGCCTAGCACATATATAGATATATATATAAATAAATACCACATATGTATGAATATCCGCAGTTCTCTGTAAGTCGCTTGCATTTCACGGAACTCAAGCTGAAAGCTGATGCAAAGCCGCACCGAAGGCTTAATGAAATTATCATTTCGTTTCGTGCATTCATTTCAACTTCTTTGTCTTGCGGCCGAGTTAAATTGCCAGAAAATTGCCAACCATTTCAAGGCGACCAACAACGAGCTCTTTTCAAGGGGAAACTATTGTATATAAAATGCAGGGAGAAAAAGCACAGTCCTTGGATTTAAAATCCTTACTTTAAAAAATTAAGTCAAGTATAAATTTTGTTCCAATATTGAATTTCCTTGGCTCGCTTTATAGGTTTTCCTTGGGCCCACTTTCATTAGATTTTCGCCGCATCTATTTTTGTCTTGTGCCAACTCATTAAGGACACCAACAACAAAAGTATGCAACGATTTTTCTCATCTCTCGTAATTTTTTCCTCTCAGTTTTTCCATCTATCTCCAGTGCCAGCAGATGTTGGGGAAAATAAATGAGCAACATACGCACAATATTCAACTGCAATGCTTATTGTGTGCCGCGCCCCCTGCTCCTCCTGCTCCTCTTTTTCCTACCCATCTCATTACCATCCCGCAGCTGCAACTAAAAAAAAAAAAAAAAAAAGAGAAAAATGCATAGAAATTACGCATACGCAGCGTGTGACGGCGTTCAGTTGTAGTTGCCGCTGCGCTGTTTTTGCAGTTGTTGTTCTTGCTGCGGCTGCTGCTTTTGGGCGTTTTTAATGAGCATCGGCAACAAACAGCAGCAGCTCGCGAATTTCTTCGCCATAGTCGATATTCATGCATAAACATTTCCAGCTGCCATGCTCTGCCCATATATAGTCGTGAGAACGTATGTTTTGTAGGAGGCAGTGCAATATGTTGGTTAAAATTGCCGCTGATACCGGTTTTTAGATGCACAGAAAATAAATGGTAGCCAAAAAAATATTTTATTTCATTTATCTTTTAATTTGAAATATTATTAAATTTTAAAAATATAATAATTTAAATTGAAAATTAATTTTAGTAGCTCATTCTATTAAAAAGTATAACAAAATCAGGAAGGTCATAAATAAAGCCACATGACATTTTCAACAGGTATTTGTAATCCTTAAATATTGAAAAAAAAAAATCATAATTATATTAAAAAATATTTTCATTTAAAGCTCTCATTTTAAAGGGTATTATCTTATATAATATTATCACTGGGCCATTTGCCATAATATATTTTTTTATGAAGTATTTTTTAGTAAAATAATTGTCTCAATTTCTGGGACAACTATTTTCTTCTGTGCTCCTTCTCGCTGCCGTTGCCATAACATTAATTTTGTTAATTAAAAGTTTCGCGCAGCTTTAAAGTTTACTGCCAGCTGTTAGTTGTTGTTGTTGTTTTTGTCAGTCAGTAAGCGGCCTTGTAACACTCTGACAGGACAGACATAGACATAGATACACATATTCGCACACAACAGGCAGACACCTGTCCTAGAATCCAGACATTGATTTCGCTGTATGTGTCCTGGCCAAAGGCAACTTTTACTTGCAAAACTTGTCATCATCGTTGTCATTGTCGCCCATTTTGGTGCCACTAGATACTTACAAATTAAAAATTGCAACTGGGTTAAGGTCTGCAAAGTAAATCTTAAGGTGGGAGGGCGAGGGGAAGAGCATTAAAAATGCCCAAATTAAATTTGTCTGGAATTTCACAAGGAGCTGCAAAAGGTTAATTGCCTCGGGGAACAATTCTGTGACTTTGGGGATAGATTACAAAAGTGTGCGTGTGTGTGTATGTATAGGTTACCAGGAAGTTTGGCTTTTCAAGTTGGCTTAACAGATTACTACAATATTAATTTTAAAGACATGCCCTCTGGATATTCTTAAAACAGGTTAAAATTAATATTTGTTTTTACGATTTGTGTGTTCTAAAAATCTTGGCCAGATTACAAAAGCCTAATAATAGACTAAATATAATGCATTATTATTCGCTATTAATACCCACCTAAGTATCTCTAAGTGAAACTCCTTCTTCTAAGAATCAATTTATTAGGATTATTATTTCTTCTAAATATCAAATATTTTATTTGTTGAAAGGTCACAAAGTGGAAATACTTTTAAAAATTGGTTTCATGTTGGTTTCAATGGTTAAAGGTCATTTAACATATAATATCGTGACCTTTGTTTTGATCATATTTAAGTTATTCCTAGCATACTTAATTGATATTTCATTAGCTTCTTGAAAATTCCATTTTTTAGGAACTCTTTACATACATTTTGATCACCTAATGTCTAATATTTCATAACCTAATGCAAACTTAAAGGTCAGCTTATCTAAGAACGCAAATTTAATTAGAAACAAATCAAAAAGAAACTTCAATATACTCGAGAAAATCCAAATAATTGCTTAAATATATAACATTTTTCTAGCAATTATTTTCATTATCGAGATAATATTTCACAGACAAAAAACTGAAGGACTTTAAAGGGAATTCGTGCCGTTTGTTGGCCAACTCAGTTACCGACTAACCTCCTTACGTCCGCTGGCATTGTTGGTGATGACTGTTTCTGTGATGCGTTATTGCCTTTGACAATGTCACAATGGCATCGACAGCTTCCGCAATAATTTTTGCCATCTTTTTTGTCGCCATTTTTCGTGTTGTGTGTGTGTGTCCCTTTCGCTTTTGGCAGCAGACTGAAATACATTTTTTTCTTTTGCTCTTGGCCGCGCTTTGTTGTCAAATTGAAAGTGCTGCCACTGGGTGTGTGTGTGTGTGTGTCTGGAGTCGAATGGCGGGGATATTTTATGAGCTCCTTTGGCACTCTCTGATGGCCCAGTCATTTGCACAAGTCGTGACATACTAACACGCTTCGAACTGGGGGCGAGAAAATGGTCCGAGAGGCGTGGCAAGTTCCACAGCATCGAATGCCGAATGCCGAGTGCCGCCAGCTTGCCGGCGACTTCCTTCTTGCGCTGCTCTCTTTTTTTTCCCACAGCTTTATTTTTATATGTGTATATGCAAAGCGGCCATAAAATTTGCAAAAACTTTTAATGGTTCATAAAATATTTAACGTAATGGCGGCGGCAACGGCCAAACCAGTTAAAGAGGCGAAAGACCAAGAGGTCACCCTACGCCAGAGTAGGATCACACCCGGATGAGGCGGCAAGAAGGAGCCGGAAGAGGCGCAGAGTCATAGCACAAGGATCTAGGACCGAGGAGCAGGAGAAGCTGGAGCTGAACCACGCCAAAAGAGATTTGTTGGCTGCCAACAGGCCGCAAACGATGCAACAACGGCAACAAAGCACTGCTGCACATGCTAGCCACAGCAAAGCACTGAGAGAAAAGGGGCTCTTGACATTTTCAGAGATCTAAATATGTATGTAGCAATCAAAGGTAAGTCAAAACATTCGATATTGTTTGATTTGTTGTCTGTCATCAATGTTTCTATAGAAATTACTCATACGCCACGTGAGCCAGAAAATATTGTTCCACTTTTTATACCCTTGCAGAGGGTATTATAATTTTGACCAGATGTTTGCAACGCAGTGAAGGAGGCATCTCCGACCCCATAAAGTATATATATTCCTGATCAGCATCACCAGCCGAGTCGATCTAGCCATGTCCGTCTGTCTGTCCGTCTGTCTGTCCGTCTGTCTGTCCGTCTGTCCGTCTGTCGGTTTATACGCGAACTAGTCTCTCAGTTTTTGAGCTATCAAGCTGAAATTTTCAGCATAGTCTTATTTTTTTAGCACGCAGTATATATGTCGGAATGACCGAAATCGGACTACTATATCCTATAGCTGCCATAGGAATGATGGCGAAATTAATGTAAAAAAAATTTTAACTTCTCTGTTTTTCAACGAATTTCTATAAATTTTCAGATATTTCAGTTTTTTATGGTTCTAGAATTACGGTTTTAATTTCATTAAGATCGGACAACTATATCATATAGCTGCCATAGAAACGATCGGTCGATTTATATGAAAATGTAAAATCATGTAAAATGTAAAATTTTATAGCTATGTATAAATGTTATAAATTTACATTACATTGTTATTTTTATACCCTTGCGTATAACAGCAGATTTTAAATTTCATGCGAAATCGGACTTCTATATAATATAGGCACTATCGGATTAAATTGGCATATACTCGCTATTTTTCATGATATTCGATTAAAACTTCATAAATGCTGTTTTTATATAAAAACAATATATTTAATGTAAGTTATTCTTTTAGTTTAAAGGTTATGGAAATACAATTTTTATTTTATAAAAATTACAAATAATATATTTTTTATCTCTCGTACGACTATCTGGTTAAATTGTCAAAAAATTATCTATGGTAGACGAATATAGCTCTGAGAATCGTCTTCGAATATTTTCACATAGATCAAGTTTGAACACTTGACGGAATGAATAAATGGGAATTTTGTTCTAAGTCGGAAATATGTAGGCATTTCAAGAATAATTTTTTTAAACACTTGTGCACCGTTATTTAAAGGAGGGGTTCTTTGAATAACACAGATATTTATATTTAAACAGGTAGGACTTTTAAAGGTCCTCCATAAAATTGTGGTTGTCAATGGGTGATTGAAAAACTACTTTTGAGGATTTCATTGATACGCGATCCTCTAAATGCAGGTATGCCATCAGGTACAAAAGGGTCATCCTGATAAAAATTACACAATGGAAGGCAGTTGGAAACCCCAATTTCGAGTTCCTTGGACACCTGCGAGACCCAAAAATTGCGCGATCTGCAGGGGCACAGGTATATTGGCAGGTATTGAATGCCTTACCAAATCAGGTACAAGCCGCCAACATTATTCCTTTATGACTTATGGCTAATCCTGGGATTAGTCTGTGAATAGCAGTTGCCGAGGTGACAACGAAAGTGCCAAAGTATTTTTTCAACAGCGGTGTGTGACACAGTATTTTTTAAGCAGTGCTGAATTAATTTGTGCCAGTCTTTTTTAAACAGTGCTGATAATATCGTGACCAAGTATTCTTTTAACAGTGATCAAGTGCAAAAATATTTAATTTGGTAAGTCAACAATAATAATATTAATTTCTAAACTTTCTAAACACTGATAGGAAAAATGAAACCAATTTTAATTTTTATACCCTTGCAGAGGGTATTATAATTTTGACCAGATGTTTGCAACGCAGTGAAGGAGGCATCTCCGACCCCATAAAGTATATATATTCTTGATCAGCATCACCAGTCGAGTCGATCTAGCCATGTCCGTCTGTCTGTCCGTCTGTCTGTCCGTCTGTCTGTCCGTCTGTCCGTCTGTCGGTTTCTACGCGAACTAGTCTCTCAGTTTTTGAGCTATCGGGCTGAAATTTTCAGCATAGTCTTATTTCTTTAGCACGCAGTATATATGTCGGAATGACCGAAATCGGACTACTATATCCTATAGCTGCCATAGGAATGATGGCGAAATTAATGTAAACAAAAATTTGACTTCTCTGTTTTTCAACGTATTTCTATAAATTTTCAGACATAGCAGTTTTTTATGGTTCTAGAATTACGGTTTTAATTTCATTAAGATCGGACCACTATATCATATAGCTGCCATAGAAGCGATCGGTCAATTTATATGAAAATGTAAAATTATACATGTAAAATGTAAAATTTACAAAATTCTATATTTTTTCAACATTACTAAAATGGTTCGATTTTCAATGATCCAATTGCAGACTGCAAGGGTATACCAACTTCGGTTTACCGAAGTTAGCTTTCTTTCTCGTTAAACCTAATTTTAGTTAACAAAATAAGAAATCAGAGAGGCTTATGTGTACTAGCTAATATTTTAATAAATTTTGTATTAATATTTTCTTTCTACAAAACTGAAAAAAATATAAATCTTCCATTATCCTAGCTTTTTAAGTAGTTTCCTATTTTTTCTCTGTGCACTTCCACACCCCACATAAACCCACATAAACCCACATTAACCCACATTCCCCCACCTGACCGCTGTGATCTCTGCTCTGCTGCAATTTATTTAAACCACTTTTCCACTTGTTGTTTTTTCCACCCTCACTCTCCTCTGCTGCTCGCTTGCTCGCCCACTCACTTACTCTGGTTTTTACTTTTTTTTTCTCTCTTTTTTCGTGGCAACATCCCCACATAATTGCAAATTATCGCTTCAGCCATCGTGTCGTGGCCATTTTTGGTTAGCTGACCACTCGTCGCTGGCTGGCTGGCTGGCTAGCTGGCTGGCTCGAGTCCACTTTCGGTGGGATTTATGTTCGAGTGAGCTGCCCTCAGGTGTCGCATCCTCTAAATTAATGCCATGTGCATGTTTTAATTGCAATTGCTGAGCTGCTGAGCTGATTTCCATACCTCCGGACCCCACTTCCGCGCCTCACCCATTGATTTTGGGGCCAATAAATTGTTTGCTTCATTTTCCCCAAATTCCCTCATCGACTCCATAATTCGCTGGGGTGTTGAAAAGTCGAATTCGATTATCAGCTGTGTATATGAGGACAGAATACGGCGGCATGGGATAGCGTTTTCTAGGTGGCTTCAATTTATGATTAACTTAGTGGGTTGGACCTACAGATTTCTGATGTGGACTACATTTAAATTTAAGGTGGAATGATTAAAGTTATTGGGAAAAAAGGAAACAACAAATAAATTCATATATAAACACGATTAAAATTAATAAAAGAAGTCTTTAAACATATAACTTAAGTATCGTTGGTAAATATTTAAGGCAAAATGTGGGTTATATTTAAGGTTAAACAATAAACATACAGCCTTGCTTATATTGCGTCTGATTTTTAAGGATTTACAAAATTATGCTTTGTTGTAAATAAACATAAAATCGGCTTACATTTATTTATTTTATCTAAATTTATTTCTAATGCGAAATGTTGCTTAAAATATATTTTTATTAATATGTTTTATAGTAAAATACTCATCTCAATAATCATCTCAATCGTTCCTTCCTTAAAATCTATCATTTCCAGCTGCCGCCCACATTTATAATGCGGTAATTACCGCCTCGAGTCGCCGCGGCCGTAATTTTGTAGCAGAAGCAACAGCAACAACAGATACCATAACTACCCGGATTTGACAGTTGCGGCACGAGGCTTGCGGCGGAAGTTGGCTAACCGGCGGCCGGAAACGGAAATGCGCAAATGCCAAGGCAGCAGCAGCAACAGCAAATGGCTCCCCAAGCGGCATTTATTCAGGACAAAGAGTTGCCAAAATAAAAAGCAAGACATGATGTATGATTAGAAGGATTCTAAAGCTGACGTGGCTAAGTTGTCAATTGATTTTGACGCTTGCCAAAAAATATAACGAAAAGATTATTTAAGCCTCCAACCAACTGTACAACCCGGAGGAAAAGTAAAAATGCCAATGGAAAAACATTTGCATGCAAATGCAAAACATAGTCAAAGGCAACTTCCGTTCTCATTTTCGTTGCCTGAATTTTCCGGGCGGCTCACCATCACGTACGAAGGAAGTGGAAGTGCGAGGGCGGGGGAGGAGTATAAAACGGAGGCGTGCCTTCGCCTTCGCTTTTAATTTTAATGCGTGCAACACGCTCGCGCTTTCCAAAAATTAAACGTCGGTTTACTTGCCACTCCCCCATATCCTTAGATTTTCCCGACGCGCCTTTCCTCGCCCAACTTTCGCCAGACAGAATATTCAGTATCTTGCTTTTTTTTTTTTTTTTGTGTTTTTTTCCCTTTTTTTTTTGGTACAAACAAATAGGCGTCGATTAGGCAAATCAACGCATTTGTATGCAGATTATGTGCTGCTGTGAAGGAAAACAGCAAGAAATGGAGAGGAGAGCGAGCGAGCGACTGCTTGTTGTCTCTAATTGCGCCTTAGTCTTTTAGGCGCTCAACTAGGCGTATGCGTGATAAAAACACTGTAAGCAAACCATTTTGGAGCCAACTCTTATGGCCAGATAAAGGGAGAGCTGTACTATACTTGCGGCGGCTCAATCGGTATGCCAGAGAGCTAAACGTAAAATAGGTTTGTATTAAGATCAAATATATGAGAATTTTAGTTAAAAACAGTTAGGTTATCAGCAAATTAAATTGAAGCTTGTAATCGTTCTTTTGCTTAAATTAATGGAAATATTTAAAGTTAAAGAGAGCAAAGATTGTATATAAGTCTTTATTTTAAATATTTAATACCGAGAAATGTAAATGCAAGCCGAAATTAGTTATCATTTTCCAGAAATCCTAATTAATTCATTTGTATTTTCAAATTCTATTCATTATTTAAAAGTATTCGATGAAATGTAATACGTAAATTTCCCAAGAAAATTCTGTTAACCAACTTTTAAGCTAAATTTCACTTCTTTAAACTAAATTTAAACCCAACATTTGCAACTCTTTACTTGCAGAGTACGGATCCTTAAGCAAATAACAATAAGTCAAAACCATTGCTGCAATAAAACGCCAAAATGTCGCACATTTAAAGCAATCCCATGACACTTTCCCTGCGGCAATTCCCCTCTGCCCTGCCCTGCGAGTCCCTACGCCCACATCAAAAGCGACGAGCAAAGAGCAAAATGCGTAAGATTGTCACAGCCCCGCCTGCTATCCCTACTCGCATCTACTCGTATCTGTATCGCGGGCAAAACATTGTCATGTATCATTACCATTTCAATTCACTTGACTTGACACCCCAACTTATTCCACTTGCCAGCTGTAATTTCCTGCCTGCTGCCGGCTGCCTGCTTTAAACAAGAACAAGGATCTGCCTGCTAATTTCGAGCGATTGCTTTACAGCGTTTCAAAATACCACATGCCTAAACTCATCCACCAAGGACCTACCGCCCCTTCCTATCAGCCTCCTATATGTGCCACACACACACCCCTCACCCAACCTGCAACACCACAATCAATACGGGTAACGTTTGTGTGTCCCTTGCCGCGTGTTGAATTTCAATGCATACTTTTAGGCCGTACATCAAAAAAATATTTGTTTGCCATTTCACATCTCACACACAAGGACGAAGGAGCGGAGTGTGTGTATGTAAGTGCACTGCCGAAATTTTCTTTGTGTATGTTAAAGCTTTAATACCCTTACTTTGATATTTGTAAATGAATTTCGATTGTTAACGGGGGTGCTACAGAAATCAATTAGCGCTTTGAAATAACCTAAAATGATGTCTATAAATATGCTACAAAAGGCATCTTAAAAAAAAAACTTTGTTCTGAATTTGATGTCTCAAACATTTCATTGAATTTGTTTAGACATTTTTTTAAATGATTCCAAAACTCTAGTGACTTTTCCCCCGTAAATAATTTACAAAAAAAAAAAAATTCTATATTAAACAAAATTCCTTTTTCCCCCAGTGCATATGTGTTAGAATGCTGGGTGTTGTTGTTTTCGGAATTCTAGGACTGCAGGAATCACATGCGTTTGGCATTTGACGCCAGCGAAAGAAAAAACGCTGACGATGACGAGTTTTATATATTTTTTTCTCCCTTTCAGAACGGCGATTTCTTCGCCTTTTCGCTGCTCGTTCCTGCTGCTGTTGTTGCTGCTGCTGTTTTGTTTTATACCACTTGCAAGTGGATTTATTTTGCAATGCCCCAGCGGAATTTTAATGGATCCCTCTCCCGCGAATGCCCCCTATTTGTGCCTTTTCCCAACGAACGTGTCTTGTCCTCTCTTGCACAGACCAGAGGAAAATGGCCCAAAGACTTTGGCGCCTGCTTAAAATTTCACTCATGTGGCGATGCTGGCGCATTCCTTCAAAAGTCCCTATGTTTTTCCCTTCAATTTTCCACCCCTCAAGCAGCTCTCTCTGGTTGAAGGGGAGGGCAGGGTCACCATTTTACAGTTGGTCGTGTTTGTTTTTGTTAATTCTCCGCGCCGCGCCATGCTCCTTGTTTTATGTACATTTCACTTGGCCTGTCGCGCGCATAAAATGCGAAATTTAATTAGTCGTGTAGGTAAAAATGACATTTAAAATTATTTCGCCCTCGTTGACAACAACAAGAGCGGAAAAAAACAACAAAATAGCTAAGGGAGGCGGCAGTACTACAACATATACCATGTGGTTTAAGGAAAAAGTTAAAGAAGGCATTCAAAATACCCTAAATTAAACGAATTTCTAGTTTAAAATGTCATAAAAGTAAGCCTTTATGACTCCAACAGAAACCAATTAAGAAAACCCTACATAGAGCCTAAAAAATTATAGTAAATAGAAAAACATTAAGTTAGGCGTCCAATTTCCTGAGAATAAATAAAAGAAAATATCGCAATAATATGAAGAAATCAATTAAATCATTTGCCAGAGCATTTATAATTTCCAATTAGAGCCCAACTTTTCGTATATTTCGTATAGAAAAATTAAACCTTATACAGAACTTTCAAAATTGCAGAAAATAGAAATACACCAATTTAAGAGTTCAACTTATTGACAATAAATAAATATAAAAACGGAGTAATGAAAAGAAATCAATTACGTGTTATTTTAATATTTAATATGTTATTAATTAACATGTTATTTATATATTTTCTTTAAAAGGAAACCTTATATAGAGTTTCAAACATTATAGAGAAAAAACAATAAGTTTTGCGACCAATTTCTTAAAAATTAATATGTATAAAACCCAGAAATGAAAAGAAATCAATTGCGTATTATTTCAATAATTAAAGCTTAATGGCCACATTTGCCAGAGCATTTATAATTTCAAATTGCAGCCTTGCTTTTCATATACGTATATAATTTCTTTATTTTTCTCTGCATTATGCATGTATTTGTCGCGTTTAATTATGCACATTTATTCGTTAACCGCCGTGTGTTTGTTAATGTATTTATAATAGGGCTTACACGCTGGCCATAACGAACTATTTGGCTTTCTTAATTCGCTGCGCACATTTTCCCCCAGCAGTATAATTACGAGTATCGGAAGCCAACAGAGAAATGTATTTGTAATAACCTTTCCTGCTGCTGCCGCCGCACCGCAAGAGCAAGCTGAAGTATTTATTTAACTTTCTCTTATTTTTTTTTATCCCCAGAACATTTGGAGTAATGCTGTGCGGTGTTGACCCCGAGGCACCCATCGGTGACCTTAACCGCCCCCCTTAACCCGTTGCCAGCCCCACCGCCCCCTCAATCGCAATCCGAGTCGCACACATTTCTACATTTCCCCATTTCCATTCCCATCGCACTCATCCACATGTAGTTAAGCTCACCTAAATACATTTTTGCTAGAATAAACAAGCAACCTTGGGTGTTTACCATAAAAAGTAGGTAAACTTGAGTGCAAAAATTGCGTAGCAAATGCGGATGTATGAGTTGAGTTCACCACAAACACACACAACATACCGACACACACACACCAAATGCACATAAAAATGTGAAAACGAACAACATTAACAAGCGCAGGTTGAGCAGGCGGAGAAGGTCGAAAGGGGATGGGGTTCGGGGTTGGGGCTGCTTTTGGGGCTGGTAAAAACAAGTTCTGAGTTCTGACTGAATGGAAACGAAATAAAAATAACAAGCAACAAGCAAGCTAGCAGCAACATCAAGAGGAGAGCACCAAGAAAAGGTAAAATGAACAGAGAACGACGAGAACACAGGAGCCTCAAAAATAAACCGAAGAAAAAATCAAGTGGGCCGGCAGAGGCTGCGTCCATAAAGATTGCAACTGTTTAAATACTTACCAATATGCTTTTAATTGGAAAAGTATTTGCAATAAGAAATATTAATTAGAAGGCTGGAAATCCAAGAAGGCGCCAGAGAGAGGCTTAGATTATTATATTCTTAAGAATATGATCAACAGGTCTTGTTTGTATTTCATATGTATATTAATATATTGACAATTCTTTCCTTAGATTTGTACAGTTTAATATTTATATATCATAATGCCCAAAGCTAATTTTCAAAAAAAATATTTCAAGGCCCCAGAAGTTTTTTTTTTTTTTTTAATATTTGTTTAGCAAAGCTTGCGCAATTTTCAAACATTTTTTAATATTTTCAAACGTATAATTCACCAAAATACGTAAATTTCATCAAAATCATGACTTGATGGAAAATTTATAGTCTCCGCCTCGTTTTTAGCAAGCAACATCCATTTTAAAAAATTAAACACATCCTTATACCAATTAAATGTAAAGTTTTTTAATTAGTTTTCCGATAAACTACAATTTTACTGTTCAAAAATACCCTGTAAAAATAAAGGACATTGCTGGCCCACCCAAAAAAAAAAGAGTGAGCCTCAAGAGTCTGAGGATATATACATATAGTGGTAAGAGTTGGTAAAAATAAAAAAATGGGTTCCAACTCCTGACGTCGAACACATTACAAGCAAAAGCACTTTTGACAAAAGGAGGCGCCAGCGTAAATAAACAAACAAATGGCAGAAGAAACAAAGACGGACAGACAGAGAGGCTCATGTGCGTGTAAAGGATTTCAAGGACTACAACATTAAGGGGCAAAAAGTATGGTAAGAATTTGTGCATGAACAATGGCCCAGAGAACAGGAAAAAAAGAACAACAGGCAGAAAAATAAAACACAGAAATCGGCCAAGAGAGGAACCCAAAACACACAACATCAACCCATTGAAGAGAGGCTGCTGTCTTCCGAAAGGGGCAAAAAAAAATGAAAAGGGGGGAAATCAACAACTGAGCCTCGGATATGAAGTGCGCAACCCACACAGACGCAGACCGGATGTCATTAAGGTGTGCGTGTGGCTGGACTGTGAGAAAAAAGGATCACCCAAATCGGACACATGACATTTGTAGTCATCAAATATATTATGAATATATTAACTCATACAAATTACTTCAAAAGTCTGAAAAAGATTTAAAATTAATATTCTTATTTCCTTAATTTATTTAAGTTTTAAAAGAGACATACGCAGTGCCCTATTTTCCTCCTAGTGCATGAGGTATGGAAATGAACTGCAGTGGGAAAGGCGTGCAACTGAAAATGGCCAAGTGGACTGGCCAAGAGGAGAGTGCCAAACAAGGGGGCACAAGCACAAGGATAAGGACATGGAAAGGGAGAAGCACAGGCAGGACAGGATCCATGATGAGCAACGTTAAAGAAAGCAATTTGCCAGGACTGCTGCGGAGGAGAGTCAAGGAAATGTTTAACAACAGGGCAGCTTTAATTCGACAACAACCATCGGGGGTCAATGATGATGGTAGGGCCAAAGGAGAATGAAAAGCAACCCGAAATTGTTGTAAAGGATATGCGAATTAACGCACACAGAGAAGGAGAGCGGGGTAAAACAATACGGTAAATATTAAGCCAGAAGATGAAAATCAAAGGTGCAGGGAAATGCAGGCAAAGCAAATGAATGGAAGAAAAGTAAATTGCACTCTCGGCCACCTTTGATTAAAACATGGTTTTAATTTTACATTTCTTATCTTTTAAATTTAATAAAGAAACCTTTGAATGCCACAAAAGTTATTAAGTTGCTGACTTGTTAACTTATATGACGGACTTAGCCAAGGCAATAAGAGAGCCCGTAAAGCGTAAGATCTGCAAGGGAAAAATGCCAAAAAATATCCAATTAATTAGCGAAAGTTTCACGAAAAATTTACGACAAAACACACCGAAGTCAGCGTCTCCAAGGAAGGAGAAAAGAAAGGTATTTTAATGGTGAGCACTCTCTGAGCCCGAGCCACCATCAAAAGAGTCATCTTTTGGACTCGAACGCTGTGTCCATACCAGTGACTGGAGAATGTAGAGCGAGCCAAGCCGGAACACTAGGAATAAACTATAATAATAAAATCATAGAACAACTCAAATAAATACCGCTTCCATGATGTGCGTGCCTCCCAGACAATATAGAAAGATTTCTACGCCCACGGCACAGGTGTAGACCACGTACACAATAATGCCAAGGCCAGAGAACTATAGGTAAAAATATTATATTTATATTATTAAGCTTTGGGTAAGAAGCTAAGTCAACTAACCAATAAAATATCCACAACACTGGTGCCAATAATTAAACTCGATGTTACGAAATGTGCCAGAGTTATCTCCACCATAACACCCGATAATCTCTCGGTCAACTCGGCCACCTCATTGTGACGATCCACTAGTCTTTCCATCCCCCGAATTATACGTCCTTCCTGCTCTTCAGTGGGACTCTCTTCAATGTTTTTTACCTCCAGTAAATCCTCGACATCATCTCGCAGACAGAGCAATAAAACCGTGAAATACAAACAGAAACCCAGGAAGAAACCATCGGCTCCCACAAAGCAAACTACGGTGATGTAACCATGCCAGTGAACCAGGATATAGGTGATGGGATATAAGGGTAGTCGGAGTAGGGGATCGGGGAATCTGGAAAGGAGAATATGAATTAATTTGGAGCAACCAACTCTGATTAAAACTGAGAAACACCCCTTAAAATGTCAAAAGAATTAAATAAATGACTTAAATAATGTTTATTACTTTAGAATGAATAATCGCTTAACTCTCCCCACACTCACATCATTTTGAAGGGCGTCTCGTAGATCCAATCCTTGCCATGCGCTCGCCGTAGGACATTATCCATCAAGTGTCTCACCGAATACGAAGTACTCGTGCAAAAACCACAGCACAGCAGCAGAAAAGTCAACCTGGTGGCCAGCGTGTAGAACCTTTTCTTGTAGTCCAACTTTCGCTCCGATCGCTGCTGCTCCTCCGTTAGGAATCTCACCCTCTGGATCAGACTCTTCAGCTCGTCCCGATACCACCAAATGGAGACCATTTTTACCCACGACAGAATGCTAGAGGCAACCGGACATAAAGCATCCAAGGCGGTGGCTATATTAATTGGTATATAGTGAATGCCATAGTAGGCCTCGGCATAGCAGCCGTAGGTGAGGATGAAAAAGTTGAAGAAACTCCACAATTTCACCGATAAAGTTCGCTCTTGTTCCGGATAGAAACCAATCAGCGATAATGCAAACTTTGGCACCGCAAAATAATGCCGCTCCATCGGATACGAGGCGGTGAGGAAGCGAGGTAGCATCTTGTTCTCCCGGCACTTTTTGAGTTTATAATCCCGACTGCCCACGGCCTTTTATACTCGTCGAATCCCCAAAGGACATTCACATACACACAAAGCACTTGAGCAGCATAATTGATGAGCTGGGCGTTGTCCTTGCTCATAGTTCGATAAGTTTTCGAAATTGTTAACCCCCAATTAGGCAACGTTTTCATAGGGATTTCGGGCAAAAAGGAGGCGTTGGCAGCAAATTGGGCGTGTGCTCGTAATTAAACTTTAGTTTTTGGTAAACGATTTTTAATGACCGCTGCCATGAATTTTATGTGCGTTTAGCAGGTACAAGCACAGGGATACCTGGCAGGGGCGTAGGCAGGTTTAGTTTATTAGTTCATTAAATATATGTAAAAAGTAATAATTAATACTTTTGCATTTAAATTAGCTACAAAATATTTTTAGATCGAGGAAAAAATTATTTTTAAAGAATTTCTATTAAATATTAAATATTTAAGCCATAATTAAATTGTTAGTATCAGTTTGATTTAATTTGTAGTAATTATTACAAAAGTTGAAGGCTCTAAGACCACCTAACTCATTAAATATTTATTAAATATAAGCAACATTTACGCCTTACAAATTTATAAGAGCCAAAAATATACAGTATATATTTATTTAATTATTTATTATAAATTTTATTTAAGATTAAGACCCCCTTCTGAGATAGCTTTGTCCAAAATTGAGCCCTTGCACCTGCCAAAGTAAATTGGCTTTCTATGAAAGGATATATATATCGACGTACTTGGAGAATCCGCAATTCAGACGCCGGCAAGTGTTGCCTGGCAACTTGCAGTTTGAATAAATATTTTATAAGCCATCCAACGTCCTCGAGTGTGTGTGTGTGTCGACATGTGTGTGATGATTATGCAAACTGCAGTTATTTGGAGTATGCGGGGCAGGCCAATAAATTAATTTAGCTAGATGGCCGACTGACTGGCTGGCTGACTTGCTGCTTGAATGGCTGAATGAAAATTCGATGTGGCGAAAATTGGGTCGGAGGCGGCCTGGGAGGTGAAACTAACGATGGCGCTGAATATACCGACGGCCAACACAGACACTGGGAGAAATTAGTCTATACAGAATTAGTTGAAAATCAATTTTAAATTAATTGATTCCAAAAAAATATCTATTTTTCCCTAATACATAATTTTCCTTTCAATAATTTGTAACCATTTAAATAAACTCTGTACCCGAATTTCGAATAATTTTTCGCAGCGTAGAATTTTTTCTATCTGGAAAGCCCCCAGAGCCAATACCAAAAAGCCGTAGCCGTAGACCAAGCCGTAAACGTAGCCGGAGTCGTAGCCGGAGTTGGACTGACCTGGCAACGGATGGACATTTGGACAAATGGACGGACGGAGGGAACTGGCTCTTTGCATAATTGATGGCTGCAGGTGTATTTGCGCTCAAATGAGGCATGCTAAACACATGCCTTTGACACTTATACACATGCCCATCTAACACATACACACACACAACATCCTAGGTCCTGGATATCCTGCAGGGCAACAAAAACTAAACTGAAGCTTTCCAGGTTAGCAAGCCGAACAAAAACATTTAGAAAATTGTGTAAACACACACACAATGCGAATGTAAATATTAAATAAAAAATGCCAAGGATGACACCAACAGAGCTGGGTGGCCAGAAACGTGTGAAGTTGTATTTTATATTTCAGCATTATTTTATTGAATACTTTAATCAGTACCCTAAAAGAGTCCTTAATAATTAGGTTCTTGATTGTAGAAAAGGCCAATGATCTAATGCCTAATAAACCTGTAGCAACGTTCAGTTTCAACCTGGTAAACCAAATCCCACCTCAGGCACTATAAAATATCAACCCTTTTTCGGAGCATTACGATACGATCTCTCGCCACACGCTGATGATGGCTTTATTTAGCTTTAAATTTTGTTTAACATCTCTCCTAACAATATCCCACCTTAACACAAAAGGCCTATGGAGGCCGAGGCCCGGACGACCCTCAGCCAAAAGGATCGAAAGCGTCCATTCAAATTGAAAAATTTACGTGGAAAACATGCAAATTTATGCCATAAACACAATGAGTTTAATGTGCGAGCGGAGGAGGACTACCAAAAAAAAAAGAGAGATGGAACTGGTAACTGGGAACAGGGCGCACCTCAACCTGTGTAAACTTATGGCCTGACAGTTTTAACCGCATTCAGGGGACGATTTGTAGGCCACACGGCCAGGCCTAAAAAAAAAAATAAAACCCAGAGAAGCGAAGAGAAAAAACAGAAATGCCAGCAGAGAGAAATATATAAAACAGTCAATTTTTTGTGGCCAACACAAGCTCCCTCTCCAGTTCCTCCTCGTCCTTCAATAGGGTTTTTTTTTTGCTGGTCGCTCTGACATTTTATTGACAATATTATTGAACACGTTTTGACCGTGCCGCGCGCACAAATCTAGAGAGAGCAGCTATGGCAACATAATGGCGACTCTCTCCATAAAGGAGGCCTGGCCCATTGTCATGCCCCCAGATCAAAGGGGAGCGTGGCAGGCGTGGCTGAGTGGTATAATGGTCCAGGTGAGTGGCAACGCCGCGCGTCAGCCATTGAATTTATATGAATTTATAATTGAAAATTAAACAACTTGCCAAACAAGATTGGTTTTTAGCTGATGCTTGAATGCTCTAAAAAATATCATCAGATAATCCTTTTGGTTGGAAAAAGTTAACTATGATAGTTCTCTTGTAAAAAATAAAAACTAAAAGAACATCATAATTAAAGAAAACTTCTGGAAGCCTGTAATAATTATCAGAGGTAGGAATACCTCCACATATAATATATATATTTGTATTATGTTATTCAAAAGAGATTAAATATTTTACACCAAATAAAACATAACAAACAAGGTTTTTGTGTTCTAAATACAGTATTTATAATATGTTTTCTTTGATCAAGTTCTTAAGTATTTGAATAAATAATATGTGCCCTTATTATAAGTTATTTTGTAACTTCTTGCACCCACCTTTAATTCAAGTTTCGGAATTAAATTTATAATATTTTATGTAAGCTTTTGATTACCGAAATATTTTAATAGATACATAAAGGTAATAATGCCAATTATGTTGGACTTATCCTTGAATTTTCCTCTATTTAATTTTGATTACTCTCTCTCCCTGCAAAACACTCCCTGCAGAATATTAAATTCATCTCAAATGAACCTTTCAAACACAAACCGGATTTTTAAGAATATCTCGTCTAAATCTATTCAGACAAACCCAGTGTCCATAAATTTCCGCCTAATGAATGGCTTATTTAATTCACCCCGAAATGCGTTTTGGGCGCTGAAGAGTAGGCAGAGAGCACGTGGAGTTGAGTGCAGGTTGCACTCGCGATGCATTTATAATGACAAATGCATTTTTGATAAAACCCGTCGAGCGTCAAGAGGACGCGTGTGTGTTGTGTGTGTTTGTGCATTAGCATGGTGTTCTGGCTAATTTGTTTGCCCATAGGCAAGTGTGTGTGTGTGTGCGAAAGCGATATGTCAATTTGGAGCACTCACTCCTCCACATACACACATGACATAGGCATCAAATTTATTATACAACATACAATATCCCGGGCTCCCGTTGAGCCGCAAAGGCCACCCACACACCCGGCCACTCACTCAGCACACCGCCCCGAAATGGCCGCCTTTTGTTCGCCGATAAACTTAATTTGAATAATAAATTACGTTGATATTTAATCAGCGTTGTCCTGCGATAAAATCCAATGGCGGCGGCGCCCCCAGAGAAGAACGAGAGGGGGCACAGCACCGAGTGTCGTGCAGCTGATAATGGATAAGCCTGAGTGAAAGAGAGCGCGAGTCCTGGAGTCCAGAGTCCTCTGCGACACGACCGCGAATCCTTCGCACGCACTGGCCATAAACTGCATGAAGTCATTATCGTTAAGCGGAATTTGTGTTAATCTGATAACAAAATTATGAACAATTAAGTCATTGCATGCGAATTGAAAATTTAAACCGCGTCCAGCGACCCAAAAAGGCGGCCAAACCGAACGTGCGGCTATCTGGAGTGAATTCAAAAGCGACATTAATGCCACACTACGACAAACAAAAAATCTGGCAAATTGGAAAGCCAATTCGATTATGTATAAATACAGTTTATTTTGTATTAAAAGATTTAATACGAATCAAAATGCCAGAGCAGCTGGAGTTGTTTATTCCTCATTTTATAAGATCGAATCATTGGGCTCTGGCAAAGGAAATTGGGTTTTTAATTAGAGATTATTAATGAAAGAATAAGATCGAATATCTTTTAAAAGTCAATCTAAAGAAGGACCTTTATTCCATTTACATTTTATTGAGACTCTCCCAATTCGTACCTCATTTTCTTCAGTGCAAAATGAACACAGACTTACATGGAATGTTCATGTAAATGAATGACTGTTTGTTTATCCCTATATGAGTGTAATAATCATAGACCAAGGGGGCAATGCACTCGGGAAAAAAAAAGAAAATACAAACAGAAAAGGCCAGAAACGCAGACACAGACACAGACTTCGTACAATGAGAGACAAATGCAAATTAAGCCCGTAAACAATGTCGCATATTCATATGGAAGCACTGGCGGCACAAATAAATTGGCCTAAAAATATAATAAAAAAAAAAAAGGCTAAAGCCACCGACAGCAGCCGACACACAGCAGCAACAACAATAAAAGTTGTACATTTCGCTTACATGGCAATTATGTTAAAATATTCAGGCAGAAATGCGATGCGCGGAATGCGAACAGGTGAGAGACACGATGACTGCCAGATGACCTGTATACGTGTGCGGCAGGATAATGGAATGGATATTGCTATAATAAAGGAATTACATATAATGGAGGAATAGAAAGTACTGATATTAGTATTCAATACTACGAATAAAACTTATTATGAATAAAAGAGGTTCTAATAACTGTCCTTTAAGAAAATCACATTTTATATTTAAATAGATGTAATTTAAATAATAAAATAAATACCAAAACGTAGGGAACCCATTTATATTAAAGTATATAAAGAAAAAACCTCCCAACGATAGCAGACGCTTTTAAAAGCACAACAAAAATGACTCTGAAAACCATGCAAATAAAGGTTTAAAAAAAATAATAAATATAACCCGCACTCAGAAATATCAAGCCATTTTTCGGGGCAAAATTCTTTTAATTTTCTACCACCGCCAAATGCCCCAAATATACCCCATCTAAATTGAACAAAACATGGCTCTCACACAACACACAATGAATGCTAAAAATGTAGCTTCAATAACAGCAAACAGCGAGAGCAGAAATTGGCCAAACAAATGCACAATAAAGTCATTAGAAGTCAAGTGCAGCTCCCAGCTCACCTTCCTGCTACGATATATTGTCCCCGTTTTTAAATGACTGTTTGCGTCTGTATTGGAGAGGCAACATATGTTACGCATGCAGTTTCATTAAATAAATTAAAAAAAAAAACCGTGCATCCCCTGCAATTATGGCAGGTTTGAGGAGGTGAAATGGGGTAATTTTGTGGTCGGAAATGGCGCTGGAAAAGCAGCTGAGGGGAAAGCGCAAAGTTGTCAGTTTCAGGACAACAACCAAAACAGGCGAAACAAAACAGACAAAACACACACACAAAAAAAAAGTAACCTAGAGGATCTAAAACCATTAAAAACTAATGAGATTTAAATGCAAATTCCAGTTCTAGTAAGCGCTGGCCCCGGGGGCGTAGCCAGCAGTGCCCCGCTGTTCCTGTGTGTGTGTGAATGTTGTGGCAAATGACTAAATTTACATAAAACCATTGTGCCGGCAAACGGCGTGAGAAGCGGTTTACCCCAGCAAAACTCTCACCTGTCCGGAAAATTAGTTGCATTTTAAGTGGTAAGAGTTGGGGGAGCTACTACACGTATCTGTTTAATGACAGTTTCAGTTAACTGGGTAAGTTATTGGTTGTTGTGTGAAACTTAAAGGCAATCTATTTGTTATGGCTTGAAATTATTATAAGGTACTTAGTCAAGAAAAATATATTTTATTGGTTTATTGGTTACATGTTGAAATTATATAGTTTCTCTGTTAACACAATACTATAGAAAGTTTTTTGAATGTTCAAATTATATTTTAATCCAGTAGTATACATTTATTTGACCTCGACAAATATTTTAATATTCTCCCAATTATTGTACAGAACAATATAGTTATAATATATTCGAAATCGAATCAGATTTAAATTTTTTATTTTTATAAAGAAGGTTTTCTTATAAATATAATGGTTCAAAATCTAATTTAAATTTTTCAATGCTCAAAAAAATTAATATACTCGTACATAACCATACTTTCGATTCGTGATCAGCAATCAAGAATAAATAAGTTCGCAAAACCCAGACATTTTTCATGCTCAAAAAAAAAAATAATGATGATGGAGCCAAACACATTTTTAGATTTGGAATCTGTAACTCTTATCTTACCAAAAAAGACCCAAGACTTAAAGAATTATATAGCAATTTTTACATATTTTCACAATTTTCTACTACGAGGTAGAAAAAAAATCTCAAGTCCCCATTAAACCCTCATTTTAAATTGAACTCTTTCAAGTCCTTTTTTCCACCGTTTGCGCCTTTATTGGGTCACTGCGGTCATTTTGGCAAATGTTTGCCAACGACAAGTGGTCATTGTCATTGTTTGCCATTTGGCTATGGACATTCCACGTCCTGCCGCCCACTCGACCCCCCCTTTCCTCATCAGTTGCTGAAAATTTAATTCAGCCAAATGAATGAAAAGTGCGAAAATTGTTGAAAGTGGCAATCAAATTTGCATGCCTGTAAATATATAATTTAAATGAGAATTAGTACTACCTTTTTTCACCCACTTTTACACACCCAGCCCAGCTATTTTTTTGTATTTTTTTTTTTTTATACCCAGCTAATTGCTTCTAATGAGCAATCCTACAAAGATGACACACAACATTAAAACAACTTTTTCTCGTTTGCTCCCCGTCGTCCTTTATTGTTGCTGTTGTTTGTCATGTGTCGGCAAAATGTTGACAATGAAAATGATTATGACTGACTGCAGGCTGGGCGTGTGTGTGTATCAAAGGGGGGCAACGGCAGCAGGAGCAGTAGCAGCAGCGGGCTTTATAGGGGCACCAAGGGTTGAGGGAATGAGCATCGTCGTCGGCTGCTGTTTGAAATTGCTGCGACGTGTAAATGTCGCTAATGTGCCGAGGACACCGACAACGACAATGTGACTTTGGATATAACTGTGCGAGCACTGAGAAAAAATTAGAGATAATCTAAATTAAATTTTAGTGTATAAATATATACTTTAGAAAGGGTTTTAGCTATTTAAAGTATCAAAGAAAAACGCTTAGAAAAATGCACATACATTTTGCAAAATGGTAGAATGAAAATATTGGAACACCGATCTTTAAAAAATATAATTTCAACAACTACTAAGTACAAAATATATAAATAAAATATTAAAATTGATCCTAAATTATTTTAATAAATGATTTCCACTTATCTAAATTATTTTCCAATGTGTATGAGAATGCCATTCCGTAGCGGCACTGTGAGGAACTGTTGGCCATCATGGCCAGCTGCAGGCAGGTGTTTTGGTAAGCTTTTGGCCTTGTCTAAGCCAATGTCAAAAGCGCTGTCGCCGACAGAGAATCAGAGAATCCGGGAAGCAGAGAATGCCCTGGAAGGAGAGAGCTACAGGGGAACACATTATGGCACACATCGTTGGCCATAAGGTTAAGCTGTTTTCATCATCACACTCCCAGACCCCGAAAAAAAAGGGGGGCCCCAGCTGTCGCCATCAAAGTCAAAGTGCTGCAAATTAGATTTTTATGTTAATTAAAAAGGTACGCACACACAAATACACCCATTCTAATAAACATTTCCCCCCAACGCGACGCACACAGACAGTAAAGCAGAGCTGAAATCTGATTTTCCTTCTCAGTTTCGGCAAATCAATTGGTTGGAAATGATCTTAATTCGCTTAAGAAAATTTCGCCAGGCAGCAGACAAATCGATGATTGAGTGAGTGATGCAATGAATGACTGAACGAATGAGCGAAGTTCGAGAGCAAGTCATCAAGTCTTTGGAGTGAAAGGGAAGGGGAAGACGACTTGAGACTCGACTCTTACGACAGGTGAAAGGTGAGCGATTAAATGACAGAGATTCCCAACAGCTTATTGAGAGATTAACCCTTGAGTGAGCGGAAAACTTTCGGAAGAAAATTAATAGTTCTCACGGAGCTAAGGTGCGTCGCAATGAAGTCGTTTCTAGGGGTAATTTATAAAGATGCTTAAATAAAGATTAGTTTCACTAAGAGGATATAAATATTAAATAAAAAATACAACAAAAAGTTAGAGTTTTGTGTAAAAGTATCAATGCTCGTTAATTAGTCTCCTCCTGAGTAAAACTTATAAGGTGGTGTTGCTGCTTTGCTTGTACATTGCAGGCAAACCGTGGAAGAGGGAGCGAGTAAGAGGCAAAAGACACGCGCGCTGCACAAATTAATGCGTAAAAAGTCTATAAGAAACTAAATTTTTAAAGTATATAAATAAATATCCAATTGAGAGAAATTTACGTTTATTTAAATGAAGAAAATCTCATTAATTATCTTTACTTAAAGTTTCTTTTAATTGAAAGAATAATAATCCGAAATCTCATTCCATTTCTTAATTTAAATTGCAACTCTGACTGAGTGCACTTTCTCACTCCCCCAAAAACTTGTCTGGCAATTTTGCAATTAAAATTTAAAAGTCAAAGGAAACTTTACTTGTGAGACAAGGGTGGCAAGAGTAGACATTGAGACAGACAGATAGACATTGATATATATGTAAATTCACCCCCCGACATCCTGTGTCCCGAATCAAAGAGTTGTCAACTTGCAAGTTAAACACACATTCCCGTGAACCAAAGCCAAAGCCAAGCCACTTGTAAAGTCAAAGTCATTCACAATATGCATATAACATATGTGTATGTGCCCGCGACTTCTGCATACTTCATTTCATAAATTACGCAGGCATTAAAAGCGCACATAGACATTACCGTCCCACCAGCCAGGCCTCTCCTTCGAACCCCAAAACGGAGTTCTCAAAGCAATTGATGCGGAACATAAATCTCCGAGTATGTGAAGAGCGCGCCTCCTGCCCGCCGACGACGACGAAGTCAACCTGAGATGAGATGAAGGGAAATGGCCGGAGTCTCGGATTTCAGGAAAAGTGGAAAAGCTGCGAGAAGAGGGGGCCTATCAGTTGCAGCTATTTATCATTTAGAGATACTTCCACTCCCCCACTTCTCGGTTAGTCATTTTTTCCCCCCGGCCATCGCCGTTCACCGCTCGGTGTGAGTTATTGCAATTCTGCAACAATTTTTCTTTCGAGTGCCGGTGGCCACTTCAAGACTTTCATATCAAGTTCAGTTTGGCGAGAGAAAAGGATTTCAAAAGCGGAACGACGCAACGGCAGGTGGTCCATCTATATTTCTTGGCGTCTGCCTGCACTGCGGTGAAAAATGCGTCTCATTGAAATGAAAATTTCAGTCAGTTTGTACAAAAAATATGGCAATTTAAGATATAAAAGTGAAAGAGGCTTGGGAGTTTAGGTAACGTAAGCAACTTTGATTTTATTATTATTACAAGAATATCATTACCAGTTAAACCAAATTGATATAGTTTTAAGATTTAAGTAACTAAAACTATTTACTTTAAATAAAATAGTAATGTAATGTATATTAATATATAAATAAAATATTAAAATAAAAATCAGCGGTATAGGTGCATTTACCGCTGGCCTTGACGCTATAATTCGCAACTAGTCGGCCAGCAAACGAATACTGAAGGCAGAAATCTAGAGAAAGGCATATGTATATCTAGCCTTCTGCTAGTTTGCGTATTTGGGGCTTTTTGTCTGTAATTTAATGTACATTTCATTTAATTTAAATTAAACCTGAATCCGCAATATAGACTTTTTCTATTAAACACTATTAGAGTTTCAAAAGAAGTGATTAAACTCTACCTAATATTAAAGGAAGTAAGAGTGAGCTAGTGTATAAAAGGGTTAAAGAGATGTTTTTTTATTAGTTTAAATAAATAATCGTGCTTTTTTTAACTCTATTTACTTAGAAAAGTAATAAATGTATTATTATTTGCCGTGTAATCCATCACCATTTACTCACGGCTGTTTTGTGATTTTAATGCCGATTGACAAGGAGTGGAAAAAGGGGCCAGGAACTGGGGAAAGGAATAGGGGATCTAGACAGAGACACAGGCAGCGACGGCAGCTGAGACTGAGACACTGAGGACTTGGTTAAGTCAGTGTCAGGCTGTGTTATCCTGCCGGTCCGTCAGCATCGTCCTGTCGAGACGGACAGCGTGCCTCGGTAATGGACTTGGCACTTTGCAACTTGCCCATTCAAAATGTGTGTGTAAGAAGTTTAAATCGCATCCAGCGGCGGCTGGCGCAGCAGGAGCAGGAGCTGAAGCTGGAGCTGGAAGCTGGAGCAAAGGGACTCCTGCGCTGCTCACACTTGAATAAATACCAGGACGAGCCGGATGACGAAGGCGACGTTGTCATTGCAATTGCAAATAAATAAGAAAGCCGGGGCGCAAGGATTCCAGATTCAGGCTCTCGTGGAATCCAGCAGGATGGGCGACAAAGTTGCCCATGGGCAAGAAGTGGGTGAAAAGTAGGTGGGAACGGGGTGGTAGATAGGGCATGGAAATGCTGGTAGGTAGCTGACGCAGGACGAGTTTTAAGTTGCTTGTAATAAAATTGCTGCAAGGACTTGAGAAAAGTGCAAAAATGAAGTGCACAGATGCTTATCAACTCGGTCTCTCGGCTCACGCCCCGTTCTCCGGCTGCAATCGCTGCTTTTCCTCAGTCAAGTTGCAGATACTTTTGCTATGATTTAACCGACACCTTCACTGGGAGCTGAAGAGGGGCAGGCAGGGCAAGAGATAGAGCAGCAGCCAGTGTGGGTGTCAAAAAATGAGAAATAGCTTCGGTCCGAAGGCAAAAGCTGCAGTGCCAGAAATAGGGAGCGAATAAGGTAGAAAAAAGGTTTTATTTTTGGATTATAGCAACTTGAATTGTTGAGTTTTTAACCTTTCTTTTTATTTCAGATTTCGCTAAGGCTGTAATTCCCTGCCTAGCCGTCTTTAAACTCTTCTTTATAGCTCTAATTTCCTTTCCATCTTCGATGCTTATATTTTTCTACGAATTTGTACAATTCTTTTCCACAATAACCCATTAAATTAAGGTATATTTTTCTCTCAGTACCCCCGCACACCTGCTTACATTTTGGGAGTAAAAAGAAATGCTAAGTAGTTGGTCCTTAAGTCGGATTCCGAGGACATCTTGGAGGCAGATAGGATAGGGAGGGGGCGTGTCAAAGCTCATTACTTGTTGTCATGTTGCGATTACGTTGGCAAAGCTTACGTTACGTAAATGTAATTCATAGCAAGGATGTGGGATGTTCCCGGCAATTCAATGGAGGAAAGAAGAACAGAACCCAGGTATCCAACCAACTTCGGTGTCATTATGAAGT
This sequence comes from Drosophila rufa, assembly GCA_018153105.1. NCBI lineage: Eukaryota > Metazoa > Arthropoda > Insecta > Diptera > Drosophilidae > Drosophila > Drosophila rufa. The sequence continues at coordinate 10,827,332 of JAECXS010000096.1, forward strand.
GTCTGCTCCTGCTCCTGCTCCTAAACCAAGGAGAAGGGGAAGAAGTCCTTCCATATATCCCTGTCGTGATGTATGGCTGTCATTTCACACATGCGAGCAGGAGAAAGATTGTCTGAGCTGATTGTGCGAGTGTCTGTGCCTCTGTCTCTGCCTGTGTCTGTATCTCTGTCTGTATCTATGTGTCTGCACCTAGGACGCTCCCCATCTGCTTGTGTGTGTGTGTGTGATAAGCCTTTGCTAACTAGCTGCATGCTCACAGATTTGTAGCAGTTACTAAAACTTCACTTACTGCAATGGAGTCTCAGCCGGGCTAAGAGCTACTGGGTAAAAAATCCAAAGCAATAAGCACACACACTGGAGGGGAGTCAGTCAGTCAATCCATAATGTGGCCAACTAGCTGGCGCTAATGTGACTTTCGCTCGACAAGCGCGTTTCTAATTTCTGTTTGGCCAATTGTTAAGCGATGAAAAATGGTTTTAAACCCCTCCGCCAGCTGTAAGCCAATAAGTATGTTACATGTTTTAGCAGAGGAGGAGGTCTTGTTCTCCCTTCATCCACAGTTATTGGTTAATTAAAATGAGCTTGCTTGCAGCGGAAATGGAAAAGAAAAGTTTTACATTTAGATGCCATTGCTCTGTGCATTGATACCCAAAGCATCTGATGATAAGGGGTTTGATCGAATAATCACTGAGATTATCTTAAAAGTGCTTTAAATATTTCAAGAGAGACTTAACAATATTTATAGTAATATATTCTGTGGGAAAAATAGTAAGCAAGGCCTGTCTTTTCTTTAGTTTTATCACGCATACGCCACGTTGCCTATTTAAATTTATTTAGAGGAGAAATTTCATTAAAGTTTACTTAATCATATGATATCTAAATTTAATCCATTCAAGGTGGTGGTTATATTCTTACTTAAGCCAATGCCAATGAAAACTTAATGCCTAACACTGCGTATGAGTGCTAAAATAATTCACTCATACGCAATGTTGAGCATTCCAGATTTTTAAATAACCATTTTATGTTTTAAAAGCAGCTATTAAATTCACTTTAAGCGTCCCATTTAAAGCACAAACAAAGATAATTCATTAAAATTAAGACCATTATTTCAAAGTTGTGCCAACAATAGGCCACGATCTGATCGCAAGTTTTCCTGAATTTAATATCCCTCAGACAGTATCTGTATAGTTTATCACTCCCCTACAGAGCTTTTCAACTGCCCTACAAGGCATTACCATATATATACCGAGAAAAAATAAACTTTGCCAAAGCAAAAATTGTTACTAAATGGTTTATGCACACATGGAAGCCGGCTGCATAAATAAAAAAAAACAACGGAGAATAAATAACAGAACAGAGCAGGGAAAAACAACAACTAGTTAGACGAACAGAACTGAGATGAGAAGAGAGGAGTGGAGCGGAGAGGAGGTGGGAAAAATAAATGCAACATGTAATGATTGCAAAAGTTATAAAACGTAAATTAAGTTGAACGAATGAAGAGTTACCGACCGACCGTGTGCCAGGCATAATGTAATGAAAATGGGAAAAAATTCTGCGAAGCCAAAAGGCAACAGCCACACACACACACAACATGTTCGCAATGTTGTTTTCCAACTTTTAATGTGGGGGAAGCTGCTGCTGACGAGAAAAACTGTTGGGAAAAACTATGAAATTAACTGCTTATTAAGGCCAGCCAGAGAAGCCTGTGATGGATTCCGCTTCTGTGCGGACGACGACTACTACTTCAAGTTTGTCAAGTGAAACTTTCTGCCAAATGGCATGGAAAATGTTACCGCACTCTTCTGGCTGGTAAATGCGGGGGAAAAGCGGAAAAGCAGACGACGTCAGAGCAGAGCATCATTAATTATTTTGCTCATTAGCGTGTGTAAGAGACATTACTAACCAACGCAGCTCGCAGGCAGTCTCCTGCATAAGAAAATTCTTGAAATTTTCTTAGTTAAGGGTTTGGTTTCCTCTTACATCTGAAGACATCCGCTTCCCCTTTGGCTCTCCGTATCTCTGCATCTGTATCTGTGTCGTGTCAAAAGCAGCGAATGCTGCAAAAAATTGCAATTGAAAATGGCACACAAAATGTAGATGAAACGTTGAATACGTAAAGTGTGCGTATACGATGGTAAACTTTTACGAGTGCCCTAGATGGATCGTATCGAAAAGGGTATATTGGGCAGCTTGAAAATTTTGGAATTTATAATTTCAATTAGTTAACTTAATTATAAAGTAAATTAGGTAAGGAATTATTAAAGACCATAGAAACTTTCCTACCCCATAAAGTTCGTTTGTCCGTTTTTCAATTTATACGTGTGACCGTTTGTTCGTCTCTCCGTTTGCCAGTTGGAACGCTTGTTCATTTATTGGTGTGACCGTTTGTTCGTCTGTCCGTGTGTCAGTAGCCTGGTTGTCCGTCTGTCTAGTTGTCTGCATGCCGCTTGACCTCTTTATCCGAGTCTATCATGTAGCTACCAGATAGAATGAGAGGAAAATGAACAGAAGAACAAAAGGAAAATCAAAATAACTCTAGATTTCATTGGTTATCTTACCAATTATTTATATTATCAATAATATAAACGTTATCTTTCAAAATTTATAAGCATAAATTAAATTAATATATAAAATTCCTTAACCAACATTTTCATAAATAGTCTTAGGTATCCCCAATTCGATATTTTAATTCCAAGGAATTCGAGTTTGATAAAAGCAATTGCAGTTGCAGCAGTGGCAGCATCAAGTTGTCGTTGCTGTCGTCATCGTTGTCTGCTGCGTCACGTAAAAGGGGTAAAAAATGCAGAAGGGGGCGGAAAAAGTTAAGGGGGAGATTGGGAGATTGGGAGGCAGGAGCATTCAAAGTCAAATCTACACAATGGCTTCGAAATGTGTGCTTAAACATTTTATTTATCACGCCAAATGCATGCATATGTGAGCAGGAAATGGGCGAACGTGTGTGAGTGAGAAAATATGCGAACTTTCTGCATCACGTTGCGGGTATTCAATGATTTTTCAAACACTTTAGACACCCCTCTCGTCCCGCGCATTTATCGCAATTGTCTGCATTTCACAGTTTTCCATGTTTTTTTTTTCTTTTCTGAGAGAGAAAGCGACGAGTGTTGCTCTTTCTTATCTATATGCTCTTTGTTTTTCTTGGAAAGAGCTCGCATTTAAAGTTAGAGTTAAGTTATAGAAACGGGGGGTTTGGTATCACTTAATGCTACGATAATACTTGCTTGAACTTTTACTCTTTGACTACGTGAGTCATCATATGAAGACATTAAACTAGTTGAGCGTTTTTTTTGCGGGAATTCCCAGAAAAGTTAGTGCAAAAAATAAAGAATGATAGATAATAATATAGGGTCGTAAATATTGAATAAATTATAAGTTTTACGGCTTATAATATTTGAAATCTTTAATATTATTTTCAAGAGTTATAGAGCTTCCCTTGAAAGTTCATTTTCGACATAAAATCTAATCATTTATTACCCGAAAATAAGCTCAAGCTTCCCTATACAATATAATTCCTTTCCTTCTTTTAATTTCCTTTCGGACTTCGACCCCACACAAAACTCACACCCCCACAAATCCCCTTTTATATTACGACCTGCGAAAATCTCAACTAAAATTAAAAGCAAGAAAAATTAAATTAAATCCAATGAACCATTAAACGGAGCACATAATCATTGATCTTTTAATCAATTTGGGCCGGCCAATAAAACAGTAGAGAACTTTTTTCGGGCGGTTCCAGCGAAAGCGAAAACGGGCCAAAAGTCATAAAACACTGTCTATATATATGTAAGTATAGAAGTTCACCTTTCGCTGTGCAGATTAGGCCAACTTTTAAATGGTTTTAATGTGCTTTTTTATGGTCCGAGAGGCAGATCCCAGTCCCAAAGCAGAACGTTTAACCTTCACGGCATATGAGTAATGAGAGTTTTAGTGGGGCTCTGCATTGATTTTTCATTTTTACCGGAATCCTTCGTGGGAAAACTCCTCTCCCTAATTACGAGCGGAGTCGCCGCTTGGTTGTGTAGCTGCTTTTTGGCCTGTCACAAGATTAGAGGAGGGCAAAGTTTATTCCTCTTCTATTTATTTTCTTTTTTTTTTTTTTGAGAAAAACTTCCTGTGCTCTGGAGGCTGTGTTATGACATTGTAAGCGTCCGATAAGCAAATGTCACAGAGATAGAGGGTCGGCTGGGAAAGGGTCAAAGTTGCAGTGGCCTTCTGCCATTTGTCATTTTAATTTCTGTAAAAGGGCAAGAAAAGTAAAAATGGTGAGGGGTCCAGCCAGAAAGAAAAGAGATTGCTACACGGGAGGGAAAAATATATAAATCAGTTTCCCATTTCCAAATTGTAAAACAACTTACATAAATCAAATAGCAAGGGAGCAAATATAACTTAAATAAATTAAAAACCCATTGAAATAAATATTTCGTTTCATTACATTTTCTAAATTTCCCTAAAACTTTTTGATACATTTTTAAAGGAATTTTTATCCCAGTGCAGTCAAAATTTGCATCACTTTCTGTCTCTTTGAAACTCCCCACCATATCCCTCTTGTCACTGTGAGCGTCCCCTGCAACCTTTCCTTCAGTTTTCTGGGGGTTTATCTTCGGGACTCGTTTCAGCTCCTCGAAACGAATAAAAAAAGTTGAAGTGAAAAAGTTAAGCAATTAACAAGCTGATAACTTTTTCGGGCCGACTTGCTGCAGCCTTCGCTGCTTCGTCTTCGTCTTTTTCGCCCAAAAATTTTCCCGTCGACAAGCCCCACCCATTTTCATGACTTTTCATTTACTGTTTGCATACAATTCGGTGTCAGTTTCGAGGTCAACTCAACTCCCCGAGTCAGGGGACCCGAGGGCAAGCCTGATAACCCCCCGAGGGCTAAGAGTTTTATGGCCTCAAGGACCCAAAGGGACCAAAGGGAGTTCGCCGGCATAAAGCGACGTTTCCGGCCGCATCCAGCGTATCCGGTTTTATGTGCTCATACGGCATAATTGCGGTACGGTAATTGGCCTGACAATTGCGACGAATGGAATCGCTTCGCTGCCCGCTTAAGTAGGATATACTCGTATCACAAAAATGGCCAGGACGACGGACTTCGGGACTTCCTTTGTGCGAGTTTTGTAAATACATAACCTTATCGTGTCCTTATGCAGTGCAATGTCAAACAATGAACGTGCAAATGTGGCTGCAGCCCTTAAAAAAGGCAATTAAAATGCTGGGGAACCTTTTAGGACTTCATTTATATGAACATTAAATATTCCTTTCCTATACTACATTTCTGTAACTAAATTAGAGACGTATTAAATTAGAAGTACCTCAAAAGTTATCTTTATGGTTAGCCATTTTAATTTTAAAGCCATAAGGGATTTCCAAATCCTTAATAAAAATGCATACCATATTAATGTAACCACAGATAATAAATCAAAGGCAAACCACTTTCAAATTCGTTGTATAAATAAATAAAAACGAATGTAAACTTTAAAATACCGTGCTACCACTTAAACACTAAATATTGTTATAAATAAATCACTTCAAAGGATGTTCACACCATTTAAATGTATTTACAAAAATTTATTATTTTGGCCAACAAATGAAGTAATAAATATTTGAATTTTTATTAAAAAAAAAAAAAACAATCTTAAGCTGCATAAAGCCTTCAATATTTATAATGCAATGAAATTGAAAAAAATCTAACATTATAATTACCCTATTCAAACTATTTAAGTAAATGATCTATAAAGAGAAAAAATCCCAAAACAAATAACTGCAAACCGCTTTATAGACTGCCAAACCCCTTTTGGGGGAAATACACACGCCATTTGACACACATTTTCCCCGCTCCCCGCTAATGCTAATGCACAATTCTCGGTCTCTGGAGTTTATAAAACCCGATAAAACCGAGCAGAACGGGAAAGATTGCGATGGAGACAGCGGCAAAAAGATGGCCATCTTTATGCTGGGCCAAAAACTGACAGAAATAAAGTGAAGTTGGTCATAAATTTGCTTTTACGCCAAGATGACTTCATAAAGCGACAAATACGCAAAGCATAATGCCGAGTGCAGCCAACCCAGAAGCGGGGATAAGGCGGTACTCGGGAATCGGTGGCACTATATATGCACGAGTATAGTAGCAAGGATATAAAGGAGGAGCACTGAGGCGCCGCAATGCAGGCAGCTAAAATTGTTGTGTTTTGTGTCTGGCTTGGCATTGTTGCTGCTGCTGCTGCTGCTGCCTGCCTCCTGTCGCCGGATCAAAGACGCTCAGGGTGGGCGAAATGGGGAATAAAATCCGGAGATAAGGGGGGCAGACCCCAGCGAAATTGGGAGGAGTTTCCGAAGAACAAGAGAGGTCCAAGGGTAGGAAGCAGGTGGCCGGGAGCAAACGCCTGTCGCCGTTCCCAGACGTTGCTGATTTATATGCATGACTCTCACACTACCAGAGAAATGAGATCACAGGAAGAAATACAGCAATTAAATCGGAGTGAAATTAATTATTTTTAAACATTTATTTACATTTGTTTGTTTGTACTGAATAAAGATTTGATTTTCTTTATAAAATAAACAGGTGTGCCACCGATGATTTAAAATCTACCGAAATGGCGTCTAAAAGTATGCTTCGAAACAATAAAAACTACAATGATTCCTGGACCCCAAATACTCATTTCATTGCATACTTTTAAGCATATTTTTAATTAATTTTAAATCCATTCCTAATAGAAATTAGTCCTTCTGACCAAAGTTAACATTTTTCCTCAGTGCAGCTTGTAAGAGGAAAAATCGGTAGGGGGATATGGGATCCTGGCAGATAAGAGAGATGCAGTCGGGAGGCTTGGATGGCTAAAGCTGAAAGCTGAGGTGCTGCCACGCGAATTTTTCCGATTTTGCATTGCATACTTTTTGGCTGAACGCGTCGCTGCTTGGAGAATGCGATTGGGAGCCAAAAGGCATGGGAAAATTGGGAGGGAATGTCTCGATTTTTTACTTTGAACACAAATATTGAACGTTTACATTACTCCCCATCGAAGCACCCCCTCTCAAAAACCTCCTTCGAATGCTACGCATGAAAGCATTGCAAGTCAGCAACGCGAACGAAGAGAAATTGCCAAAAACAAGCAAAGCAAAAACGAAAATGGCAAGCAGCAATGGCAGCAACAACACCAAGAACTGGAGTAAGGGATCCAGGGAAAAGATACCGATACACTTGGTAGAATTATGAATTATGAAAATTTAATTGGGAATTTGTAGATATTTTTCAGGCAGAAATATTTAGATAAGCTGAACATGCTCAGATGTATCTGAGCTATTTTGTATACTTCTGTTCAAAAATACATAAAAATTCCAAAAAACAACTAAAAAGGTGTCGTAAAGTATGCATAAGAATAAAATCATAAAAAACGTTTATTTACAATAACCAAAATTATATTATTGCATACTTTTAGTCGCTGTTTTAATTGATTTGAATACCGATATCATGATTGTTGTTTTTGCAAACCCACATGTTTAATTTACAGAACTCATCAAGTAATATATATATATTTTCTTAGAGTGTAAGATTGGAGTGCGGAAAGCGAGAACGAAATTCTGAGCGAAGGAAATGCGCAGGAGGAAGCGGGATGGCATCAGGGAGAAAGGGACAGGAACAGAGGACAGTAAGAGGGACAGAAACAACACAGAGCAGCTTACAAGCGCATTTCGATTATTGTTGATGTAATCATAATTTTTCATTTCCAAAGTAAACGATACCAGGCCACGCCCCCGACCCTTGTCCCATTCTTTTTTCCCCCGCCCCCACGCTTCCTCTGTTCCGACGCATAAAGAATCGACGGGAATTAAACGAACTTTTCATTTATTTACACGAAAAGCATGAGAAACGCGTTTAAAACGCGCACCGCGTCGATGATTTAAGTAAACAAACAGCAGGCGTAGTGGGAGAAGAGAAGTGTTAATCGATCCGTGGAATATCCTATAATTGAATATACTAAAAATTGGCTTACAAAAATTCTTAAAACTCTTGATTTCGGTTCCAAAAGTAATAAAAGAATAAGGATTGAAGTGAAATCTGATCAAACTAGTAAAAATAGTATGGAAAAAAGATTAAGGAATACCTATTTCTCAGAGGTCACTCAATATTATTTGTAAAACCCCCTTGTAAAATATATTCCTCCTCTCCAATAATGAAAATAGCCCCTATTATAGGGTATTATAAAAAAAATAACAACAATCGGCGGTGGCGGAAGTGGAAGTGGAAAACAAGGAGGAGCGGGATGACAAGGCCAGGCAGGCTCTGGCAGAGATTTTCGGTTTGGATCCGACTGCGGTCGCTGGGGGGGATTGTGGTGAAAATGGGCTGGATGTCCGGGTGTGAAAGGGGAGGGACTGCCGGCTGTCTTGCATCATTAATTACAATTTGAGCTGCACACGCAGAGCGGAGATCCGAGATTCGAGGGAAACGGAAGAAGAAGGATGCGAGACAAGCTGCGAATAAAAAAACAAAAACGAAACGGCGAGTTCGAAGCGTTACATAACCCAATTCTCGGCAGTTTTTGCCCCGAGAACCGTAGCCTACCATGCACACAGCTTCGCTCATATAAATATATCCTTAAATATCGGTGTATATATATGTATAGCCCCGCCAGTCTGTGGCTGCGCTGACATTTTAATTGCACTGCATGACTCCCGTAATTCGCTTAATTAATCAACATTTTTGCGCTTATCAATATCGGAAAGCAATTTTAAAGGTCTCCGGTTGAGAAATTGTTGTGGCAAATGTCTGAAGGAATTCCGTAATTTGTCTTTTTAAGAAACATATGTTTTGAACTTTTAATACGGAACTAAGAAGAAATAAAATGTGCTTTAATTTTTATCAAGTTTGATAAAGGAATTAAACTTTTAGTGGCGATTTAAAAATTCCTAAAATATTTATTAGCAATCAGACACGTTTTTGGGATTTATCTTTGATTGAAATTTATTAAAGATAAAAATAATAAATAAATGTAAACAACCTACTTAGCCAATAAACACATAATACATGACGTATAAGTAATTTTTGAGGTCTTATCCTTATTTAATTTTTTTAAAATTATAAATATTTTCATGAACTATCAATTTTTCTAAAGCCCCTACAAATTATGTGGGGTTAACGTGACGTATGAGTGATTTAAATATTAGCTATTGAAAAAAGCCGCTTGTTTTATTATTTATTCCCGGCACATTTTCCAAGCGGAACAATAAAAAAATATTTGTCCAAATTCGCGATATTATTTCAGCGAACGGCGCGGCGCTTCGGTTGTGATTTTAGGCGAATTGTGTGAATTTTGTGTGCGCTGCTTAACTAAATGCGTAAATTAGCATCGTTGCCGCATCAGCTGAGCCATAAAATCAGCACACAAAGGCATTTGTGGTTTCTATGTGGGTCACAGAGTTGGGAACGGGTGCAAAACGGAGTTATGGGGGTTCTCAGCGGGTTAAGGCGAACCGAAGGTGAAGGCAGGTGACGCGGGTCGGTAATTTTGCAGTAATTGAAACCATCAAAGCATGAGAGCGAGCGAGAGAGTCAGGGCAAGAGCGAGAGAGAAAGGCAATTACAGACGCTACGATAATATTAATGCATGTGGAGGTGGTCACCATTGTTGGGGTCTCGGTCTTATCGCAAATGCGGCGAATATTATCTGCGATAATGAGAAAACTAATTGTGAGCTATGCAAATGTGGCAGCACCAGATGCACCTGTGTGTACCCCGTGTGTGTGTGTGTGTCACGTGTGTGTGTCCCTGTGTGTGAATATGTGAGTTGGCTTACCAACACTGTTCAAGTGTGAAAGCAATTAGATTTGATAGTTTATCGGGCTTCATTTAAATAAAACGGAAATTGCCGCCACAATAAGGCACCATGGTTCAAAGGCAAGTATATAGTATAGTAGCAGTATCACTATTGGTTAAGTACTCGAAATCGACTTTAAGGTAGAAAGCATCCAAACTTTATTTATATATGAAGAATCTTTAAAAAAAATTTAGGAATATGATTGCAAATAAATTTATTATAATATATTAAAAGTATGGAACCTTTTTGAATTGAACAACATACAGGGAATTTGCAGATATCGTTTAATATAAACATTTTCCCTTTAATTAAGGTTTCCCTTGAGGCCATGCATCTGCCATGCATATATAATTGTTATGAAATTGAGTACAATTACTTTGATACATAAGGCCCTCGTAAAGGACAATACAGTCCACATCAGCATGATAGTTTCTCGGTTCTTGGTCTGCCCACTTTGCAAAGAAAGTGTTCTTGCCAGTGGCCAAGGATACATTTTTTGCCAAGGTTTCATTGGAAAGAATAGAGCCAGGAGCATCCTGTTGGGCATCGAGATTGGTGAGAAATGGTTGCAGCACTTTAAGCAAGAATTTGCTGCATTGCATGGGCGGTTCTTGCAATTCAAGTTCCAGTTCGGAACTATTCCGGATCATTGCCACTGATCTATGCAGATGATTCCAGGTAATAAAACCAAACAAAATAAAGGCTGCTAACTTTAACATATTAGCGAGGAGTTTAAGTACTTAGCTGGGCGAGTGATAAAAGTGTACTGATCTTGGATTAACTGGTTGGGATCGGAAAAGACCATTGTAGAGTTTTGTTATGCGAACTTTTAATAATTTTATTTAACCGCAAACTTTTGATAAGAGAAGTTCTTCACACCCGAAAATATTTGTAATGATATCTTAGTGGGCATTTAATATAATTTTTTTTTTTTATTTTTTTTTTTTTAATTTTTTTAAGAAAGAAAGCCAAATTCTATAAGAATAAGTTGGTATGCCCTGGCAGATTGCACTTAAAGCTTATGTTGTTCTGAATTCCGGAGAATCGACTTTATTCCGAGTCACATTCAAAGGAAATGCAAAATATGTGATTTTTTAACCACAATTTCCGAAGCAATTTCAAACACCCCAAAAAGATAAACTGTTTTGAAGGAAATCCTGCAAAGTGGCTATAATCAAATTGAATTTATTTGCTTTCTATACATCACTTGCCCTTACCCTAAAAGGTTGGAATGAGAAAAACCGAATTGCTTCGATATAATTGCTAATGAATCGTTGATAATGTGACAAAAGTGCCCCAATCTGCTGTCAGTTGATGTCAAATCCACACTCCACTCGCACACACACCTGTTATTCACCTGTAATTCTCGTTCCGTTCCGTAGATGGAAGTCTGCGGATTCCCCGCGAATTAATTTTCATACTCAACACCTCTGCCGGAGCCTTGGGGCAGCGCGGCGGCAGCGACAGAGAGTGAGAGGCAACAACAAAAACAAGAGCCAACAATTTGAATTTCAAATTGAAGAGAATTTTGGCGGGTTGAGGATAAGCGCGAGGCAGGGGAGGGACCATCTATCCTTAAGTTTCAGGCGGAGCCAAATCAGCTGACACGAAAACTCAAATGCAGTTGCCCATGCGAATGCATTTGGGGCAACACTGGAAAAAATGCTTATGAAAATACGAGATACAAATTCAAAAGAAACTACAAACTGCAACAAAATTAAGGCGAAAGGCTCTAAAGTAATCGCAAAACTCTCTGGAAATAAAATCAATTTAAAGTTTTTAAGTATTTTAACAGATTCTCGAAAGACTATACCATATTAATTCAAAGTGTACTGAAAATGAGCTGCAGAGGTTGTGCGAGAAAGAGGGGCATAGAGAAGTCAGTGTGAAAGAGCGAGCGCGAGAAAGATCGTCGCCGGTGACAAGCCAATTAAGAGCTCAAGTTGCATCCTTCTCATCAGTGGCCGCCATTTTGGCAACACGGGAAACGTCCAGTCATTTGTCGCTGTGAGCCGGGGAGGGAACTTCTGCGAAAATCCATGCCTCTCGACTTTCATTTAAGTCCCAGTCGAGTTTGCGTTGCTTATTGCAGCGAAAATGGTTTAAGCCTAAAAGCAGTAAGGTCTAAAATTCTAACCAAAGCTCTGGATTTAAAAAAGAACACTTTTCGTGATGCCATTGAAATTCAAACACAATAAAAAATAATATAAATAATACGAAATTCTAAAAAATAGTGTATATAAAATAACAGGAAGTTTCAGGGTTAAGAAAGGTAAAGGCTAATGTTTTCATTATAAACATCCCGAATAAATAAAGGAACATTATTTAAAAACAAAATTGTTCATTAAAAAGTGTATATGTAATATTAAAGTAGCTTCACTTACCATTGGCTTTTTTCTTAGTTGCTTCTGAAATTTCTTTAAAGACGTTTGGAAATCCTCACTTTAATCACATCACTTTTCTAAGCACTTTTCAATTTTTTTATTGTAATTATTATTTTTTACAAAAAAAAAGCACAAAAATTAATATTTTTAAAAATTTTTCACACATTTATTTATTTTTCACTTATCATTGCCTCTTTTTTTCAGTAGCTTCTTTGATTTCTTTAAAGATATACGATTGGAATTCATCACTATAACCACATCACTTTTTCTGAGCACTTTTCATTTTTGTCATTGACTTTTGTTTTAACTGTAACTATTATTTCTCACACAAAAAAAAAAAATTAAAAAATATATTTCTATATATTCTCAACCTCTGGAATTTCTTTAAAGAAACACTTTCTAATTTCATCAATTTTTTAAGCACTTTTCATTTCTTTTATTGTTTGACTCACAAAAAAAACAAAAGAAAAAAAATCATTTTATAATTTCCACACACGCATTAATTTTTTTACGGGTCAATGGAGGTTTGTTAACAGTTACTATGTTCGCTTTACAGTTTGATATGAACTGCAAGTCAACTGTATAGTTTAAGAGCTCACCACTTCTTCGACTGTTTCGCGATCACTGGAAGAGTACAGTTTAAGAAGCACACGCCAAGAAAATGTCTCAATTTTCGACTCAATTTTCAATATTCACACTTCTTTAGTTTTCTCTTTCGTTTTAATCTCTCACGAACTAGAATTTCACCGAAAACCACAATTTTGATTAGAGAACTTTGCATTTTTGTTGTTTTTTTTGTTTTCGGCATTGTGTTCGGCTAGCAGGAAAATTGTACTGCAGCTTCCAAAGCCGTGGAAGAAGGAGAGGTGAAAGAGACCTTAATTGCCGGTGAGCTGCTGTGGTTTCGCTTGAGTTTTCTATCCTCACCTTTTGCGTGTTTGCTCTTACCCATATCTATTATCCTCTCCTCTCACTTGACGATTTTCTTCAACAGCAGCTGCAGGCGAAAAGTGGACACCGCCGGTTAAGTAGCTAAATCTAATTGCGACAGTTGTTTCTCACATTTTGACAGCTCATTACATAACCTCAATCTGCTCTGCTCAAGCCTCTCCCTCTCCCTCAGCTTCACCTGCACATTTGTGCGTGGGTGTCTGTCGACATGTGTGTGTGTGTGTGCGTAATTTGCAGTTCAATTACCTCGCTAATATGAGATGTCGATATTGCCAGCTCTGCTTCTCTTACTGCCTTCGCTTCTTCTTGTGCTTCTGCACACCCCTCTTCTTAAGCCATTGCCCCCGAATTACGGCTTGTAACTCGAATTCGTTAATTATTTTGACAGTCGGCCATGTTGACAGCCGCAGAAGTCAACAGGATGAGAGAAATGAAGAGGAGAGCGGGAATGAGAGTTAGACGAACAGTAAGTACTCTAACGGGAAAAATAAAACACTCAACAAAATTTGATGTTAAATATAAAATAAAGTAAATACATTAAAATAGAATATCTAATTTTTTTTACTAAATGAAATGAATAACAATTTAAAAACTGGTTCCTATTTTATGCAATTTTAAGCCTATACCAATTTATTAATTTCCGTACTTTATTCCCCTTCGATTTATAAGACAAACCCATTGAATTAGCTGAGTTGGCCCTCGTCAATATGCAGGACATCAGGAGTAACGTCTTGAGAAGTCCTGTTGTGGCCACATGAAACTTGCATGAGTCCTGTCCGTCCCTTGTCCCCCCGCCTCCGCTTGCTCACCGCTCGTCGTCCTCAGCCATCTCGATATAACCGTAATTTGTGTGGCAGCCACAGCCACAGCCATTTTGGCCAGCCACTGATTATGCCACATCCGAAATGGACATGTCAAATTAACCGGGACATATAAACAAAGACAGAAACATGCGGTTACAAGCTCAAGCATAGGCATCTTTAACTTCCTCTTAGCCGAAACTGGGGTTACTTTAACGGTATCAAACGGAATCGGATAACTTTTGACTTTACAAATGTTTAGGCTGCTTGGAATTTATAATTTATAACCCCTAAGGTGGGTTTCCTTGAGTTTAAATTGAGGTGACGGTTAGCTTAACCAGAAAATGCTAACCCTTAAGCCAGGTTTCTCAATTTTGAGTTAAAACTTATTGTAAAAATGTAAATTAAATTAACATTAAATATATTAAAATATTAAATAGTTTAAAAACACATCGTTTATCGATACAAGGATTATTATTTTATTCAACATTCTTAAGTTCTATTTACACAGATCGCGTGAGAAAGGGGGCTCCAGCAACAGCTGCCAGATCAGCCAGCCCAGGATGAGTCCGTAGGCTAGCCAACCCAGGAGCAGCCGCCGCTGATGCCGCCACTAGATAATTGAGGCGGGATCCTTGACAGCATTGATTGCAACCCCCTGTTGCTTGTGCTCAATATTATTATTATTGCTGACGAAATCCCTTCGCAGGGCATTCCAATTAGGATCGGGGTGATCCTTGAGCAGACTCCAGTTGGGCGACGGAACATCCGGCGACAGCCAGTTAAAGTCGGCCACATCCGTGTAGTTATTCTGGGATTTGTTGAGACCCGACAGCAGATAATCCGCCTCCAAATCGGGATAATCGTAGTTAAACTCTCCAATCTCGATGGCCTTGCAATCCTCGATGATGGCGCGACAGGTGACATGCAGGTAAATTCGAATGGACTGTGAGGAGTGCAGTCTCAGCTGCTGACAGGCAACGGCGAGGGTGCAGTGGTCCACATTCTCGGCGAAGAAGGAGCGCGAGATGGGCCCACAGAGCAGGGTGCAATGGGAGGCGTGCGAAACCTGAACGGACCCCGGATGTCCTTGCAGTTCCACCAAACAGTGATTCACATTCGATATAGTGATGTCCTGGCCATTGACTTGACCGGAGTTGAGGACTATATGCTCGTTCTTCCTGTTTTCCAGGGTCCAGGTGAAGTTGGAGCCCGATTTCCCTTGGGTTTTGGTTGAGTCAACTATATCCTTGATTACAGGAGGCTTCTGTTTGATGGCGGCCGCTGTCTTTTTGCCACTAAAACCGAACTTCTTCTTGGGCATGAGACGCTGGCGGGCCTCGTCGTTGCTGGAGGTCAGCGTGTTTAGGATGTTCTGGCAGGACTTGATCTTAAAGTCCGAGAGGAACATGGTAGAGGCGGTGAGGTAGCGCTGCAGCTCCTGGATTTGCATGGTTATCTCGGTAAAGTTCTGGCTCAAGTCCGCGGCGGCGGGCGGTGCATCGCCGCTGCTCAGGCCGTTCAATCTCTGCTCAATGTCGAAGGCCTGCTGGGTAAAACTCTGGGCAAAGTAGTCCACGCCCTCGTTCTGCACCGATTCCTTGGTGCGCTGCTCCAGCTTCACATCCAAGTAGTTCTGCCTGTCCTTGTTGCGCTTGTTAAGGCGCTCCAGCACATGATCCTTGCGATTTTCCCCGTCCTCCTCCATGTTATCTGCGTTGTAATATCTGCGTAATAGAAATCTGGTTAAAAATCAATTTTACAGGCGGAAAATCTTCTTTTTTCTCTGTGGGCGAAAATGAATCACAGGTTTGTTGTGGCCAGTTGCGCAGCTGCAGGAAAATTCGAGGAAATCTTTGCTTGCTTAGCTGGAACTATATCTCTGCTTATACTTTAAGCCTTCAGCTTTCAGAAACTCTCTGGTTTTTGATGAAAATATTAACCTTTTTGTGTAGTTTTTAATTTATTTACTGCAGCTGCTCCAAAAAAAAGAAAAACAATTGTTTGTTAACCCGTGGGAATGGCAAATTGAAGTGGTGACAGCTGTGAGCAGAAATACCAGATACCGAAAAATACCAAATTGGGCTCTTGCACATTCACACATGAGGACGTGTGATTGTCAATTGTGGGAAAGAGAAAGAAAATAGCGCGGTTATTTGAATTATAAAATGTAGATTCAGTACTTTATGCTAATTTTAATGAAGTGAAGAGAATATTATTATAACCGTAATGCAAGATTCGAAATATGAATTTTTGACCTTGCCTGAGTCGACATCAGTACTTCGTTTGCTGGCAGAACTCAGGAAAGTATATTTACCGGAATGCTGAAAAAAGTGACAGTAAAATAATTCAGCTCAGAAATATTATAAAGAATGAACTTTAATTTTATTAAATAAATAAATAGCTTTAAAGATTTTTTAACAAGTAATGTATTTAATTGTTAAAAAATCATCTACACATTGTTTGTGGAAATTGAATCAACATTATTAACATTAAATAATTGTAAGAAATTAATTTATACAATTACTTTTATAAGTAAAAACTAATTCAAAAATTTAAAATATGGGTGCCACATTTACCAAAATGGTGTAAAAAATTAAAAGAGGAATTATATTCTAAGAAATATATAAAACTCTTAACTAATTTGAATTAATTAAAAGTTCCCAGACCAAACAAATCCCAAAAAAAAACTCATATAAAAAACACAAACATTTTCCTGGTTTCTTTCACGTGTTTTTTTTATTGGTTTTTTGTTTTATTTTCGATCAAAACTACAGGCAAACAGTTTAAGAAGCGGTGTCATTTATAGTTGGCGGTGTGTGTCTGTGTGTGAGGTGTGTGTATGCTTAATTGCCTTACAATTATCAATTATCAAGTTGAACATATTTACAATTGAATTTCGTTAGATACATAAACGTAGTATGTATAGTTAGATATATATATTATATATAATTAAGTGTGTGCTTGATGTGTGTGCCCTATTTGCATGCAAAAATGTCCTAAAAAGCATTTGTACTTCTAACTTTCGTTTCGTTTCCATCGATTTCAACACTTAAGTACTAGGAAAAATCTTAAATACAACTTGATTTCTTTGTATTCTTTCCACTCTGATTTTTTGGTTGATCTTAGTTACTTGGTATTCTGCTTAGGTTTCTGCTTAGTTTCCGCTTCTGTTTCTCCGTCTCTGTTTCCATTTCCGTTTCTGTTTCGTTTTAAGGCACATGACACATTCCTGAATATGATGTGCGTTTTATATAGTAGTAGTAAGTAAGTAAGTAAGTAAGTAGGTAGGTAAGTAAATATTAGGTTTAACACATTAAAACTATTGACTACACAATGATTTAGAAATTCACTTCGCAAGCTTGCTACTATTTGTTGGAATTTGTGCTCCATTTGTTGCTTGAAGGGAATCCAAATTCTACAGATGCATATGACCAGCAAATGACTAAATAAAAATCCAACCACGATTCGTGGGAAAAAACAAGAAGAATTGTACAGCAGATAAAAAGTAATTTTCTCGGAATTGTTTTCGCGCATCTTCATCATATATGTATGGTTATATAGATCGTGAGATCTCCTCCTTATATAGATCATGAGAGCTCGCCAATGGGAGCATTCTGCAGCCACAGATCGTGGATGAAGTTGTACAGGTTATCGCTGACGGCAACCTGCAAGAAAGTAGGGATATTTACCTTCAGAAAGGGATATATTTTACAACATTTTAACTAACCTTATAGGGCGTCGGGTTGAGCGTGCGCTTGTGATCGTTCCTCAGCGTCTTCAGTGAGATTTGCACCTTCTCGCGCACCTGCTCCAGCGTCGGCAGCTGCTGACAGATCTTGCCCGCCTTCCAGTACACCTTGTACAGCGACTCCACATGCGAGGGTATCACGTAGGCGCGCTTCGACTCCTGGAACGGATGGCGGCACAACACCTTCTGGCCCACAGCCGGCGGTGGCTCGGAGACCTTTTGCAGCAAATCGATGAGGGCATGCCCGTCGGCGCTGTACAATCGATACGCGTTCTTGTTGCCAGGCATCGTCACCTTCTCCACATCCTGACTCAGCTTGATCCGCGGCTGGCCATTGATCTCCACCAGCTTGTAGACACAGCCCAGGGCAGGCTGACGCTGGCAGGTCACTGGAAAGGGTAAGGGGTTAATGTAGAATTATTTATTTATGTTTTATAAAAGTTATAAATGTTTTATATAATATAAAAGAGATTCTGATAAAAAAAAAAAGTATGGAAAAGGTAGAGAATTCATGTAAAATGATTTATTTATATTTTTAAAAGGATTAAATTATGTTTTTAAGGGGGGTTTGAAGAAGTTTTCTATGAAAAATAATATACAAAATACTGGAAGACAAGAATTTAGTGTCAAATTATTTATTAATGATTTAAAAAAGATTCATTTATGTTTTTTTTTTTTTTTTTTGTGTTTTTGATGAAGTTTTCTATGGAAAATAATATATTTAAGATTCCGATAAAGAAGTCTTGACTGTTTCGGTTACTTTTCTCGAAGGTATCTCTCCATTTACTTATAAAGAAACTCAGCTCTTTTTTTATTATTATATTTATTATATTATTTATTTTATTTTATAATTTATTTTATTATTATTAATTTTATTTATTTCCTTCAAAAAAACTTACCCAAGTGTGTGCCAATGCCAAAGCAATCGATCTTGTGTCCCTGCTCATTGAGACTCAGTATGGTGTCCTCGTTGATATCATTCGACGCCACAATGGTCAGCTTATTGAACCATGGAACCTTGAAGCGTTCCGCCACCTTCTCGAAGGTTTCCCGCGCCAGGCAGGATAGATAAGCCAGATCCCCCGAATCGATCCGGATGCCCAATGCATGATAGCCCAAATCGTTGAGAGCCAAGGCCACGGCACTGAAATTCAGAAGGCCACTCCTAAAGAGAAGAAAGCAATGCAAGAATTTGTAGTAATCTTATTTGGAAAAGCTCCATTAAGTGCTGCTTGGTTTTTGGTTGTCTTTTTTTCAATTCAACAAGGAATATATCTCTCATTTTGCTATACAAACATTATTTTTTTATTGCCACTAAGTTTAAAGCGAGAATTACACAAAAACAAATGTTTTTTGAGGTGTGGAGGGGTGTGGAGCTAAGAAAAAAAACGTGGTTTCTGTTTTTTTTGGGTTTGCAAGTGCCGCTAGCGAAAACAATCTGCCTGGGAAAATATTCTCTCAATTTCTCATTTAACTGAGAGCAGCACAAAATGTTAAAGTTCTTTCGGTTTTATTTTTTGTATTTTTAAGCCATGCAGTGTGCTCTCTCGGACGCTTTTCTATATATTTTATAACTATTTACAGGTTAAAAAAAAAACTAACGAAAAAATCCAGGGTTTTATTTTAGTTTGTTAGAAAAAATCAGTTCAATATCTCAGGGTTCTGGGGGGGAATAGGGGAAACGATTAAACAAAACAAAAACAAGGAAATTGAAGTCCGAAAAATGTTTAATACAAAATTAGTAAGAGAATTTTGTGTGTTTGTAGGGAGGGGGACAAGGACAATAAAGACAGGGTTAGGTTCTATGACAGCATTAGGGTGATTCAGTGCATGGTTCTCTTGATTTTTTAAAATTGATCTATTTTATTTTTTTGAGTGCTTTTATTCTATAAAAACTTTTAACAATAACATTTTACTTTACTTTTTGATTTAGAGAGCTTGCATTTTTTTGTGTTAAAGTTTATTGGTCTTGAAACCGATCCTTGCTGACTTTAGGTTTTTAAATAAGCCCAAACTAGACTTTATGAGTCAAAGACATGGTGAAGAATATTTAACTGTTTCTAGACATAGGTAATTTCGTTCATCGGTATCAATTTGCTAACCAACCTTGCTTGCGAAACACCCACTTGGGAATTCTAAGGCAAACAAAGCGGTAAAAGCGCCAATGCTTAGGGCCCCTTGTGTGCTTGGGACTTTGTTGCACTTTAAAGTTCAGCCAGAGCTCTCAAAAAAATCTGTAAGCTTTTTTTTATAAACTATTAATTTAAGGAATGTTTTCCTCATGTTAATTATAAATTTAATCATAATTGCACTCTTGTTAACTCTGTAATTGTTTGTTATGAACCTTGTTATGTGTGAGGTTTAAGTTTGTTTTATGAACTTCGCTTTGTTTGTTGTTGTTGCTCAGTAATTGTTGCTTTCGAGTGGATGGTGAGTAGTATATGGGCCATATGATATTATAGTGTTTGCTGTTTATTATATCATGTTGTTGTTGATTGATTGTTCGAATTGTTTGTAACTTGAAGACGTGTTTTACATACCTCTGCCAAAATAGTGCCGGAAGTCATTTGTTTACTATGTTAGGTTCGTAAATTCTTTTTGTTTTTCGATTCGATTTATGGGTTTCTGATTCTGATTCGGGTTTCGATTAATGTTTTTTTTTACACATTCACATTTTTAGGAAGAGAAAATAAAAAGCATAATAAACAAAATTGAGTTAGAAAAATAAATGCTAAACGAAAAATGTAATATGAAAAATTGAGCTGCGATGTGTGTTTGGTTTTTAGTAAAAGAGATACACAAGTGCTACACAAAATAATGTTTTATATAAAATAAAAAGCTTGGAAAGCGGGAAAGTGGGAAAAAGCCAAGGAAATAAATTAAATAAATTTGACTTCACCTGTTCTGGGTTGTCTTAGTCTTTTTGCCGGAGGAATATTTCCCAATTATTGCCATGACTTGAGTACCAATTTTGTTTAATTTTTGTTTCTATTTTTTACACCAAAGCGGAGGACACATACATATACATATATCAGCTTAAATGTACACATATATATGCATGGATGAGGGGTTATAATTTTTTGAATTTAGTGGCTATCATTTTGGTTAAATATATATTTTATTTTTGATGAGTTAACATGCAGGCTAACTTTGAAGGAAAATAAATAACAATGTAGAGAGAGAATAAAAGCTTGAAATGGTAGATAAAGTCTGAATGAAAAAGCCCAGAAATTAGCAGAAGAAAATATGTGAATGTTAGTTTAAGATGAATGAACAAATGAACAAAATGTTTTCAAATCAAAGAAATACATTTGAATGGTTCCTATTTTAAATTTCTCGAAATGAAATATCTTTTCTGTATTTATTGATTCGGTTTTTTTTATCGATTTATCAAACGACATTTACCTGAATGACTTCTCGACATATTTTGGTAGGTATGCCGTCCCATTGGACGTGGTTGTTGTTGTAGCTGTTGTTGTCTTTGCTGTTGCACTTGTTGCAGTGGCTGTTGTTGCTGTCGCTGTGTTGGCTTTAGTATCTTGTATCTTTGTATCTTTGCTCTGAGCAACAATACCATTCTGATGGCCATTGGTCTTGTCTCCATTTACTTTGCCATTACTCTGACCATTTTGATGGCCATTCGTTGATAGACTTTGCTTTGGCTTTAGCTTTGGCGGACCGTTATCAGACTTGATATCATTGATAAGCTTGGGTTCTATGCTGGCCTGTTCTGTTTCTCGGCTGTTGGATAATACTTTGGATTATTACTCAAACGAAAAGGAAACCAAACGAAAGCAGGGTGATTTTGGCATGAACTTATAACAAAAAGGGGAAAAATGCAGGGGGAATATTCACCAAGTTAAAACTTGTTTAAGGTTAGCTGTTTGATTAATAGTTACTTCTGGTTTTTTCTTGGGTATTTCTGGTGCACGTCTCGAGAGTCTCAAATACAATTACAAAATAGATCAAAAATAACGAGAGGGGGGAGGGAAAGGGGAAAAAACACAACACAAGATAAACCGAAACCGAAACTGATAACTAAAAATCGTTCCGAGAGAATCTGCCTAGAAGCGAAATACCTCTTAACATCGTACGTATCGACAAGGGCCATAAATCCGTCGGGGAATGCAATGGCATAGGACACCATTGCCGCCAGTTCACCCTCGCTCGACTCCTCCGTGGACACGTCCAGCACATGGGAAAGCATCTGACGATGCCGTACAGCGTGCTCCAGCAGATCCTCCATGATGCCTATTAAATATTTGATATTTTACCTGTTTAATGATTTTTAATTTGATATTTTACTCACCCGTTTGCTTGTGCTTAAGCAGACGCGTTTTAAGTTCGCCAATGCTGCTGAAACTAGTGATATAGGCATGGGCATGGGTTCCCTTAACGGGTATGTTAAAGAGCTTTCCGGCCAGGACATTGGAGGTTCCATCAAAACCACCTGAAAAGAGGAAAAAATTAATATAAATTCAACGTATTTCTGTGCCTGCTCCCTCTTCCACGCTTTGGATGTAATGTACAAGCAAACCAGCAACAACATTGTAATTCCTAATGCATGTACTATTAAATTTACAAGCAAAACAAGCAACAACATAATTCACACTACACTTACTCTTAAATGTACAAGCAAAGCAGCAACAACATTGTAACTCCCAATGCACTTACTCTTAAATGTACAAGCAAAGCAGCAACAACATTGTAACACCCTTTGAACTATCTCTTAAATGTACAAGCAAAGCAGCAACAACATTGTAATTCCCACTGCACTTACTCTTAAATGTACAAGCAAAGCAGCAACAACATTGTAACACCCTTTGCTCTTACTCTTAAATGTACAAGCAAAGCAGCAACAACATTGTAATTCCCCATGCACCTACTCCCCAAAATGCACTTACTAGAAAGCCTAATTATTATTCTGCAGACTTCCCCTTCCAAACTCGTTAATAATCACAGCTGTAGAACCAAATTTAAAAACTTTTTAAGTTTTAACTATCACCTTAATGGTCTTACATCACCATTTTGCACCATTAGTGACGGAAATTCCAACTCATACATTTCAATTTCAGCAGCCTTTCCCTTCATTACTTAAACCCACCGAAAAAAGAAAAGAAACTAAACCTTGACAGCGGAACCTTGACGCCAACTGGACGACGGCGTGAGTCACGCCGCGCACGCGAAGTCCTCCATCGATTCCGGCGGGGGAGTGATACCTCTATATAGGGGATATATCCCCAGAACGCATTAAAAACTTGGAGCGTCGAGCGTCGGAGCTTGCCAAAAACAAGTTACGGAACCGAAAACAAGTTACGATGTGTGAGCGCCAATTGAAAGGCTCCGCAGGCAGGAATTCCATTCCCTCGCGTCGATTTCTATGGGTGCCTGGCACCGGATTCTCCCTATACATGGACACCCTCCAATATCCATCCATCCAATATTTCCAACGTGGGCGGCGTTGCGTGTGCCACCCACTTTGGGGATTTTTACTGCCTTCGGGGCGCACATTTAGTTTAACACATAAACAAGAGTTCTTGAACTTCTTGGCGAACGAGGTGAAGAGCATGAAGAGAGAGGCCGCCGCCGATGGAGGAGAATCGGAAGCCTTGGTGGAGGCGCAGAATTACTCATCGGGGAGGGACCAGGAGCCTTGAGAAGAGGAGGAGCCGTTGGAGAAATCGGAAATCACAGTCAGAGGCAGGCTCAGTTCCTGACAGTGACACGTGCTTTGCATGCATGCACATCATAAAAAAGTCAGGCACAAAACAATATGAAAAGCACCTACTACGCTTCCCTCGCTCTTTTGGTGTGCCCTCCAACGATCAAGTTGGGAGTAGATAAGATGGCTATAAGGGTTCTAAAATACCCTGTAATAGTAAGTGGGAGTTTTTAATGCTTAAAGGTAGAATTAACGCGTAGTTTAAAAGTCATAAGCAGGGGTGGGCACAGAAAGCATTATGAGTTTAAAAGGCTTTGAAAAGGCTCAAAAAAATATGCTACAAAATGTTGTATTTTCTTGTAATATTTTATCGCATACTTTTAGACACATTTTTTAACGGATTTTAAATCTCCTATAATGTTTCTTAGGAAAAATTTGTTTAAAAAGGTTTGCAGTAACCTTAAGATTTATTTTCTTGATCCGTAAACCGTATTCTTTACAAAATAATATAAATAATTCTACAAATCATAAACCCCTTTGGTTTTTTCGCGCGTAAATCAAAGGGTGACTTCATGACTGGAGCTTAGCCTGCCTGCCTACCTCAAGACCCCATTCCCCCATTATTTTTAATTGATAATGAGCTGTCTGCATGCAATTTGGCAATGCCGAAAAAATGTTTATATCGCACACGTTCGACCTTACTTGTCACGGCTCTATAAAGCCTCCCCGAAAGAGTGTGGGTCGTGTGAAAGTTCACCTTTTTATGGTGCTTCCCATACATACATATGTACATACCTGTGTAGGAATATTTCGATGCGGATAGACCACCATCCGGTCCCTGGGCCCGACGCAATCCAAATTCCAATAGTTTTACATGTTTGCCAGCTACCATGCGATATCGGGCTGCATTCGTGGCCATTAAACTGGCACAGAGAGAGAAGAAGGGTAAAGGAATTATTAGGCAATTTCCAGATAACACAGAGAGGAGCTAACATACCTGGCATAATTCACCAAGGTGAGAAGAGTCGTTTCCAGCAGCTGGACTATGATCAAAGGTCCCTCGATCTTAATAATGGGAACGCTGAAAGAGTCATAATAAATTAATTAGACTGTGCAAACGAGTGCAAATAAGTTTATGAGAAAGCGTAACTTATCTTTGATGCTACAAAAATAAAGGTTGAGGTAATCTCTTAGCTATCTAAATGCTTAAACAATAAAGATTTTATCAGAGATAGCTTTTATTATTACTCTCTGCCTGCCTTTAGCTCAGCTTTGAATCACATGAAATGCCTTAAAATAACCCAGCCAAAATGCATGCATACGTTTATTAATGAATCATTTTAATAAATATAATAATCATAAACCAATTTTGAAATAAAATAAGAGCTGAGTCTTTTTATTACTTCTTTATGTGTTTTCCAAAATTAACACCTAGCCATAAAAATACTTTAAAATATAAAGGGGTTTAAAGTCCATTTTTAGGTCATTTGTAGATAACAAGTAAAAATAAAATAATGTATTTTACTAATTCATTTACAAATAATAACATATATGAATAAGCTAAGAAAAATAACAAATACTAATAATAACTATGAAGTAATCGGGGTCATAAAATGATTTCTCTAATTACTTTTATTAAAAAAAAACCTTTTAAGCTAAAAACACACACCGTGGAAATGCTACTGTGCCCTCATCAATGGCAAACAAGGTGACATCCCGCGCCGTCAGATTGCCGAGGTACTCAAAAAATTCATTCTCAATGCCCTCGGGCAGTGTTTGCTTTAGGTATTCGATATCTGAAACCAGTCCAATCACATTGATTATTAGCTAATATGAAGGCAAAAGTTAGTTAGTATAATAACTTACCGCTTTGTGAATAGTGGAAGCTATCCAGGAATTTGAGGCACTCCTCGAGTCCGGCGAAAATCGTGAATTCGCCATGGAATGGATTGTTGCGAAAGAACAGATCGAATACCGCCGTGTCATCGGTCTTATCGGATTTCCAATAAGCATAGGCCATTGTTATCTGATACAAATCTGTTAAAAAATAAAATATGCATCGATATATTTATTAATCCCAGACAT
The DNA here is from genome assembly GCA_018153105.1 of Drosophila rufa. Classification (NCBI taxonomy): domain Eukaryota; kingdom Metazoa; phylum Arthropoda; class Insecta; order Diptera; family Drosophilidae; genus Drosophila; species Drosophila rufa. The sequence continues at coordinate 10,852,795 of JAECXS010000096.1, forward strand.
TACTAATAGGTCCCAGTTAATGAATAAATACAGGGAAGATTGGTTACAGCCACTATATAATCCTAAAAATTAGTTATCAATTTATTAAAAATTTAAAATTAAAAAGAGGCTGCTAGAATTCCAAACTGGGAATTCCGAAGCTGGTGGTAACTGATGAAAGACATTTGTTATACCTAGAAACGGCTTTGTATACAATATTTGGTATGATTCTTATAAGAAACCGAGCATTGGTTTATCTTTTAATATAAACAAGAAGACATATTCATAATTCATATTCATTTGAAAATTAATGAACGCTGTATAGTGACTAGTGCATTAAATTAAGGATATAATACTTGTAGCATTAGGAAGTAAGCAATAATAAAGATAAAGATATTCATAATATTCACAGATCAGGGTTCTGTAAACAATCCTCTATAAAATATTATACTAAATAACACAATTTTACAAACTTACTATAATAAATATAAAATATTTCATAAGTAGGTTTCAAAGTAGGTTTCTGTACAAAGTAGCAAAAACCTTCATTGGCCCAGAATCGTGGCAGATAAGATAACCTGGAAAGCCCGCTGCTGACGGTGATGATGGGGGCAATTAACGCTGCTAAACTGAAAGTGGCAGGCAATCAACACATACAAAGACACACACGAAAAACAACGCGAAAACCTGCAAATGAAATGCTAATTCTTATCTAAGTGCAAAGACCTAAAGATCGGATATTTTTTTTACTTATTTGCGCTCGTGTCTGCAGTGCCTAAAAATATTCGAGACGTATTTATACATATAGAGAGAGAGGTATACAAGCCAAAATAGCATTGCATAGCGCGCCAAATAGTCTCTGTGGAAATGTCAGCCGGCTTTGGAATACTAAATAATAGTGTCTTTTTTTGGCGGGACTTTAATTGATAACTCATAGAAAATTCTATTATTTTTAAAATGTTTTTATTATATAAATTTTAAGGAATTTAAAAATCCCAATGATATACGAATTTTTTAAACAAATTTTTAACAAATGAATTCTCCCCCAAGTAAAACTTCTTGATTTTACAACTTGATTTTAGTACCTTCAACTTCAAATTAATAATAACACTTGTTCCATAAGAATGCGCCTAGATCTGTTCTTTTATTATTTCTGAATAAATATAAAATATTTTGAATATTATTATTAATATTATATTAATTATAGAAATTTTTATAATTCTTTTAGAAATGATCATTTTCTTTCCGTTGCTGTCACTCATCTACATTAAAAGCAATTATATTTTAAATTTAAGTAAACAAATAAAAGTGAAAATTAAAATATTTATTTTTGGCTAGAGAATTACCCATATAGAAAAATCATAATTAATCCATGTCTAATTTGTTAAATAATTTTTCTTAAATGTGTCTTTAACTCTTCCTTAGCTTTCTATAGCTTTACAAACTGATGTATGTATGTATTCAATATAAATGGTCTTATCCCACCTTAAAATTGCTTTTATAATTATTAAAAACTGTCCCAAAAATGCATAAAATACTATTAAATAGTCTAATAAATAAGGAACTGCCTATTCGAAGTGCATCTACTCACCGGTTAGCAGTGGCTGGACCACTCCATTCTGATTCATCCGTCCGCGATCCATAAACTGGCCGCCCGCACTGCAGCCCAATTCACGGTCGTTCATTCTGTGGCCGATCTTGGTTAGTTATATCGCTATATGGCGGCTATACTTTTCCGATGTACGGCCAGCTGCTGGTTTTCAGTTGTTTTTCCCGACTCGTACGTTCACACGCGACTCTCGTGCAATAAATGTGCCAAATAAACAAATTAATTAATTGTTTTGGCTTGTTTGTTGGCTTGACTTGGCGTTTTTACTCGGGCGAAAGCCGTTGAACTTTTGCTTATTTTTTATATCTGTAAATGGGCAGAGAATTGTTTTGCAATTGACGCTGGAGGAGATGGATTGTTAAATTGTGTTCAGCTCAAATGACGTAAGAATCGCGTTGCTGTTTGCGAGCTCGTGTTGAAATAATTCAGCATTAGAATGCAATGGAGACAATTGCGAGTATTTAAATCGATTTGTACGGCCTGCGAGATACCCCGGTAATTGGATTCTTTTGTGTGTTTATATCTAACCAGATCTAACTTTAGTTTAATCATTTTTTGGGTAAACGCAAGCAGATCTACCTTTAGTTTAAGCTTTCTTTAAATAAAGAAAAGCAGCTCTAGCTTTAATTTATACTTTTTAATGGGTAAAATTCAATAACAGTGTTTTGAACAGAAAATGACTAATTATCTTAGCAAACTTTTGAAAATAATTTGTATTGAACGAATTTGAGGTTTTAAAGAACAATAGTTTTTTTTTTTTTTTTAACAAAATTTAAGAATATTTCTCTATAAAGAGCTCTATTTATTTCATAAATTTTTGTTTTGTAAAATAGATGAATACTTTACGTAAAATGCAATACAGAAATTTTTTGCAAAGTCGCCAAGATACGAAATCTACTAAGATAAAGCTCTGAAAATTGTGCCTGGTAAGCATTACTTTGTAGACATATTAAAAGAAAAACCTTGTGCCTAAATTTAATTTAGTTTATAAACTGTAGGGTATTTTTTTTTATTTCACAATAGGCCGACAACGAAAATAAAACGCAAAATAAACACGAAAACTCTTGAGTTGCTTATGAAACGCTGCTAATTTGCATAAGGGCAATAAACACACTAGTTTATGTTGGGGCTCCGCTCGCTCTGTTATCAAATTAACTAAGCAAGATTCAGGCGCCGGCTGTTTGTCGATTGATAACGCGTTTAGTGTTAGTTTATATTCAGATGATCACTATTTTTCACTGCGAACTTTTCCGCTCAGCTTTTGAAGTTGAAATGAATTCGAAATTCGCCAAAGCGACCGCGCTAACCGAACAGAGCGAGCACGCGAGGAATATAGATAAAGATTGCGAGAGACACAGAGAGCGCAAAGATGCAGTTTTTGTTGATTTTTGTTGTTGTGTTGCTATTGGCAGCCGATTATTTGTTGTTTTTAGTAACGTCGTGCGTGTGCACCAACACATGCGCAGCAGTTCGACTGTGTGGCAGCCCTGGCCAACGGACTCGACCCTGGCCAAGGTCAAATCCGCACTCAGGAAGGTTGTGATGGATTTTACACGGATCTTTCGAGCTTTTCCGCAGGTTGAGTGGTTAGAGGCGAGCGGGCGCACATTTAAAGGGGCGTGTCACTGCACGGTATGGTGGCTAAGGTGGCGAAAACTCGAAAAGCCCGGCTTGTGACTTGTCCGACGGTCTGGTAGCACTGCTGCGGGGGCGAGAGGCCAATGATAACGTAGGGGCGTAACGCCCTCGGAGGAATAGGGGCGTGGGCGGGAGAATTCTGTATGCACTTTCACTTTTTCGCGCACACTTTAATTCATCATTCTTAATTGGATGTTGGTTTTTCTTGAATGGCGCTTATATCACAATCTTAAACCAAGCCTTAATAGATCTTACTTTCATTAAAAGCATTGCGCGTTTTTCACTGCACTATTTTGCGATTTGAGTTTATTGTTATCCGTTTTGTACACTAAAAAAGTAATTTACTTTTTATTCATTGAGCGCACGCACGCTCTTCTTCTTATCGGCTATCCAGCTGATAAGGCGGCGCTGCCAACTCGCGCTGTGTGGGCAGTGCTGTGAAACGGTGGCGGTTATTAGGCGCCCAAAAAAGTGGTATCCCTTAAGATTAAATTAGGTTTATTAAAACTAGTTTCTTAATAAAAAAAAACTACTTTACATTCGACTTTTGAGAAAATATGTATATCAATTTATTTTTAAAGCTACTAAGGCTTACCTTTGTCTTATCTTATAACAACAAAAACATTAGGCTCTATTCCACGCATTTGGAGTTATCCACTTCTGGAGGCCAGTCCAGGTCGATGCCTACCACATCCAGGGCTTGTATATCAATGGGCTTGCCAATGATTGAGGCAAAGGAGGGCGTCGTCCTGCCAAACTCCCCATGAACCAGCTCCTTGATGTAAGTGCCCGCTTGCGTGACAATGTCGATGACGAGAGCTTGGGGATTCCCACGTTGTACCCTCGCTTTAACACTATAAATCGTTCTGGGGCGCGTGTGCAGAGGCCGACGATGAAGCACTCTTATGGGCGTCTTTTGGTGGATGTCAAAGCTCTCGGGGATTTGTAGTTTCTGCAGGATCTCCACTGTAACTGGTTCCTTGAGAGCGCACAGAGCGCGGTAGAATTTCTTCTTCTGCTCCTCGCCCGTCTTAATGTGGGTGAGTTCCTCCCTGGCCACGACTTGTAGGTGTAGTATTGACACCTTGCCAGACTTATCCACATCCTGCTCCATTTTATAGGCCTGCTCTGTGCTCAGGGAACTCCTGATTGCATTTGGTATTTCCAAGACAAAGGGTCTTCCCTTGCCCAGACACCGAACATCCACATCTTCTCGGCCGCTGGACATGAAGTTGATTTTCTGCAGTTTCTCCGCAAAATGGGGGCCCACATTCCTGATGATGATCTCCTCGATGCTGTCCTCCATCAGTCGCTGGCCGTTCAGGATCCACGGCGTGTGCGAGAGTTCCCTGCTGAGCTTGCGATACCTGCCAGCCACACACACCAAAGGACCCTGCAGATCGATGGACACGAGCTTGAGCGGTTCCTCAACGCTGGCACATGGTATCTGGTAGTATTTCTCAAAGGTTTCCGCCTTAACTTTCGCCGGCTGATACTGTTTCTCGAGCAAACCCCGCGAGATTTCGATGCGCTTCTGATGGGCAGCCTTGGCGGGAAAGGCCTCCCGGTTTAAGTCCACCAGCTTCTCCACCTCGCCGTTCTCCAGGCTGTGCGTCACATCTATGTTGATCATCAGTCCGTTGGCATCGTATTCCTTGGCCAGCTTTTCGCAGATGATGGGATGAAGAATCAGTTTGACGGCCTCCTTAATGGGCACATCGGGAGGATTGGTGCCATCGACGGACGCTCCAAATTGTTTTTGCAGTGCGTACCACATGGCCAGCTGGCGCAGCTGCAAGACCATGGGTAAACTTATGGCCAGCACGATTTTTTGGCAATCGTATTTAGCAAAGTCCGAGGCGAGAATCCCCTGGAGCAGATCCCGCTGAAAGTCCTCCGAAAATAGTCCCAAACAGGTGGAACAAGTGCTCAAGCGGGGTTTCTTAGTCGCTTGCTCTTCCGTGGATATAGAATCACCCAGATTGTCCTCATTTTCATTCACTTTTACATCCAACTGAGCGTTTTAAAAGGGAGAAGTTAACTCTTATTAGGCTGTCAAATAGCTTCAAATTCACATTTCACTCACCTGGCGCAGAGTTGCCCTGATATCCTTGTACTCCGAGCCCCTGGCCTTCAAGTAGCGCAGCTGGCAGACCTCGCACACGCCACAGGACCTTAAATAATCAATCAAATCCTGGTTTTTCATGGCTTCCCTTCAAACAAATTAAATATTTCCGTAAACAAAACGTGGGAAAGCGACTCTGGCGTTATCCAACACTAAAGCTGTCAGCTGTTAGCCGGCGTTGATCAACACCTGTCTTGGAGGCGCAGATAAAAACACAAAATAATTGTTTTCATTGCGAATTTCCAGCAAATTTAAGGTTTGTAATTCTTAAAATCCCCATAACCGGATCTGGGAGTGTGTTTTAGCTTTGTTAAACATAAGAAAGCTACGCTTGAAGCCATGGTTAACCACTTTTGGCCGTTGTTTATGGTTACGTCACAGAGCCCAGAGGGGAAAACTTGCACTGAAAGACTGAATTTAAGGTAATAAGTGGATAATTTTTAATTTTAGACAAAATGTCGCTGACTCCCTTTCTGCGCCTGCCCTTGACGGATCTGACTGGCTGCTTGATCAACCATCAAACCTACGACAAATGCGGCAAATTCGAGATGAAGATGATGGAGTGCTTCGAGGCCTATGGCTTGGAGCGCGGCAAGCGCGAGTGTGCCGACCTCATTTCCGACTTCCAGGAGTGCGTTGGCATGCAGAAGCAACTGATGCGTTTCCACGTAAGTTTTCTAATTTCTATATATTCATTTAAGGCTGTTAATATCCCTTAAAAATCGTTAATTTCAGGCCATGCGAAACGAGCGCTATAAGCAGTGGCTCAAGGGAGAGCGCAAGGGCTCGGAATTCTTTGCAGAACCACCTCGCGTTGATGCCTATTAGATGGGGAGCATATTTTCTCGAGTAATTGCATATTGTATAGCCGCAAATTGTGTAAAAATAAAGAAAATTGAAAAACAAAAAATGGCTATTAGTTTAATCAGCTGTTTTGGGACAGGTTGGCATGGCTCGTTTGAACCGACAGTCTGGTAGCACTGCTACTGAAAACAAGTTGGCAGCTTTAGTCTTGTTTGTTTCTGCGGCTGCTGGAAAAAATTGAGTATTTTATTATTTCTGCAAAATAAAGAACAAAAATGGGCACCAAACGACCCAACACAAGCGTGGTACTCTCCCAAGAGTCTAAGCGCAGCAAAAGCGACCTAATGGCCTACACGAATCGGGATAAAGCGCTCCTGGAGTCGGTAAGCGTGGTGGCAAGAAGAAGAATGAGGAGAATTTCTCTGAGAAATTTGTTTATTTATGCCTTTTTGCTAATTCTAGGGCGTGAGGCGGACTTCAAACCTGCAGGCGCCCATAATGCTGCTGGAGGGACATGAGGGCGAGGTCTTCACCACAGAATTCCATCCCGAGGGCGAGTTGCTGCTGTCCTCCGGCTTTGATAGGCAGATATGTGAGTGAAATTTTAGTTTAAAATTAATTATTAAATACAAATATTCATACTTATGTATATTTCAGATATCTGGCAGGTGTACGATGACTGCGAGAACGTTATGGCCATGTCGGGACACAGTGGCGCCGTGATGGAAGCCCACTTTACGCCTGATGGCTCGCACATCTTCTCCTGCTCCACGGACAAAACACTGGCCATTTGGGACATTGTCACCGGGCAACGGCAGCGTCGTTTCAAGGGTCACGGCAACTTTGTGAACAGCGTGCAGGGCTCGCGACGTGGCCAGCAGCTCCTGTGCTCGGCGAGCGATGATCGCACCATCAAGATTTGGGATGCCAGGAAGAAGCATGCCGCCCACACGCTCCAATCGCCGTACCAAGTGACATCCGTGTGCTTTGGCGACACTGGGGAGCAGGTCATAAGCGGCGGCATCGACAACGAAGTTAAGATTTGGGATATACGTAAGCAGGCGGTGCTGCATCATCTCCGCGGGCACTCGGACACAATCACAGGCATGTCGCTATCGCCCGAAGGCGACTTTGTGCTTACCAATGCCATGGACAATACGCTGCGGGTGTGGGATGTGCGACCGTATGCGCCGGGCGAGAGGTGCGTCAAGGTCTTCCAGGGCCATCAGCATAACTTTGAGAAGAATCTGCTGCGCTGCGCTTGGGCGCCGGGCAGCGACAAGATATCCTCGGGCTCCGCAGACCGCCATGTCTACATCTGGGACGTGAATACCCGGAGAATACTGTACAAGCTGCCCGGACACAATGGCAGCGTCAACGATGTGGACTTCAGTCCAAAGGAGCCGCTCATTCTCTCTGGCTCCAGCGATAAGACCTTGTACCTGGGCGAGATTGACGACTGACCGGCAGATGAGCCAGAGATGCGTTCTCTCTTGGACAGCCCTTTGGAGAACAAGTAGTGTTCAGATTAAGGACTAAATGTAACAATTTAATGTGGATTAAACTAGCTTAGCGATGAGTCTTAGTCGCTAAGTACTTAAACCTCTTAAAGTTCACGTATTTTAGGGAAATTTGATCTTTTTCTATTATAACTAAAACTACAAACGTGGCAAATATCCGTTTATTTCATTTCCCAGAAGAAAGAATTGCTGATAACAGTCAAGGGTAAAAATGCATGTTAATGACGATGACTCAGAGCGTGAAATAAATAATTAGAGCAATATATACATCGTACTTTTGAGAGGCGCTATTATCACAAATAAGTTTTATTTTGGATTCATCAATGAGTTTTTAAATAAGTTACAATTCGTTGCTGCTGCGGCGGTGGATGATGATTTTAGTTTTTTATTTATATCGTTTTTAGACGGGCAGCGCACTTGTCGAGGCCGCAACGCTCGTCTTGAAGAGCTGCCCAAAGAACTTGAGACCCGTTGCCCCGCCGGGCACCATTCCCAGGATCATGAACAGCAGAGCTATTATCTGGGCCACCGCAAACAGGACCGTAAAAGCCGTGCTCTTGGCCACCAAAGCGCAGTAAAGAGTCAACAGCAGACAGGAGCTGTAGGAAAGCGAAGTCAATAGGCGCTGCTTGGAGAACATCTGGCGCAGAAAGGCCCCGAAGCCGGAGAGAAAGCAGAAGCTCAGGATGAAGAACAAGCTGCCCAGCGTGTAGAGCAGGGCGAACTTTCTCGCTTTCAGGATCAGGACGGGAATGTAGAATGTGGAAAGGGTCATGCACAGGCAGCCCATGCCCAGGCAGGCCACAAAGCCCACGATTCGCTGCAGGCGGGACTGGAGGTAGCGAAGAATCTCCAATTACAATTTGAAACAAGTTGTGTATTTATTAACATTACCAATTTGGGGCAACAGGAGTCCTGGGTATCCTTTAGCCAGCTATTTTGAACCTCCGGCTCTGAGCCCTTGGAGAAAAAGCCCAAACTGGGCACTTTCAGTTGTGGCAGCTTCACGTTGAAGCTCTTTTTCTGGTCGCTCTGCAGCAGCAGGTATTCGTCCAAGTCCGACTTTAAGCTACTCATCGTCTTAATATTATTTATTTATAGGAAACAATGCAAATATTATTTATGATTTCGTGTCAGATCGGAAACAAAACAAAACAACAGTGTTACCTAACACCTTCTGAGTGAAAATACCAAAGAAAGTAAAAAGTGTGTACGTTTTTTAAGTTTTTCGCCAAATGGTCACGTTATACGGCTTTTTCTTCGTCTTCGCGCGTATCGAATTTAACCGCGAAATTTGAAAATCAAAGTCGTTTAGTTATTATAAATTTAATAATTATACTTAATTTTCCAAAACTTTTTCTGAAAATGCAACAAAAATGTTAAGCATTCTTATTAGGATTCTTTCTTTCCGTTATTAATTAAACTTGAGGTTTTTCAGGTGTGTTAATTTCATGATTTCTTAGAAAAGGGAGCAAGTAGGGAACTGTTTTGTTTAGAGTAAAAACCGTAATTATAATCAATAATTTAATATTCATTTAATAAAGGCTTAATAATGTTTTTGTTAGCATCGGGTTTGCAGGAGGAGTACGAGCGGGGAAAGCTCTTTTTTCATCGCCAGCTTAAAAAAAACTTGCAATTTAAATACATCATTATTGAATTTTTAATCAATTTTCAAAAAGCGGTATTGTTATCTTCTCGCAGCTCGAATACATACATAGAGGCAAAAACAATAATCAGGAATGCGAATGCTTCAGAGCACACGCACTTTTGTTTTACCATGCTCTTGTTTTTTGCATAATAAAAGTGGTTCTCTTTTTTCGAGTCTTTCCGTCTTTTCGGGTTATTGTGATACATTTCGAATTGTTTTGAACTTAATGTTTTTTTTTTATTTTATTAAAAAATACGTAGTATTTTTGCCAGTGTATTTCCATCCCATACTGGCTATAACAGGTTAAGAACTTGACTAATCTGTCAACTCAGACTTGAACCAATCGTTTCAGTTAAGCCAAAGTCTCCAACCGTTGTATGACAGTTTATGACCGTTTCTATTTGCAACAATATGGCAACATCGCGCTTAGGAGGCCTTTTGAGCCTTATTTAGGTGCTTCCGGCCGTTTTTCTACAGAAAATAGAGTTGCTGACCCTGCCCCAAATTGTTGCGCACCTGGAGCCTGGAGCACCTAGAGCCTGGAGCACCGAGAAATATATACAACTAAAATCATTCATTGAAATGTCTGGCAGCATCAAATATTTTGAGCCTTTTAAGTGTGACCTTTTGCGGTGGGGGAGAAAATGTGTTCCTCTTTCAGGCGAGTTTCACCATTATGATCAGAAAGTCTGGCGAGCACACTGAACTTTTCCGGTGATTTAATTATAAGTCTGAATGAATTTAAACTCATCTTACTTTTTAATAAGGTGAACGATCGAATTCGTTTGAATTAATTATTAATATATTTAATATTGCTTAATAAAATGATGACAATTTGGCTTGAAAACTATCTGTAATTCCCACTAGCCGCTATTTTCAAATTTAATCCGCATTTGCCAATCGAAACACGCTAGATCTAGTGGGAAAATAGCTAAGGTGGCAACACTGGCGCGGACACAACAAATTTTGAATCAGTAAAAATCGTGCCTCGACACGAACGAACAGGCGTCGGTCAGCGGAAAAAAAAACAGCAACAACAAGAACGGCGGCGGGGCGATTAAACAAAACGCCGCCAAAACACACACAGCGAAAGAAAGAAAAAAATTATTGTTATTATTATCTGTGAAAAAAAAAAATAAGAAGGCAAGTTCCCCTCTTTCTCTCACTCGTTTCAATACCCCCCTCGCACCCTGGAAAGTGTTTGTGTGCCTGTGTGCAGCGGTGTGTGTGTGTGCGCTAGTGTGTTTGTGTGTGGAAATGCATTAATTACACCAATACCAAGGCAGATGCAGCAGCAACAGCAACGACAACAACAACAACAAGAGAAGAGTTAATATAAAAATACACAACATCAAATACAATAAAAAAAAGAAAAAAATACAAACAAACATAAAAACAAAGGCAGCCAACAAAAATGATAAAAATTTAATTTTTTTATTGTTTTCAATTGATTTTTGTGATGCTTTTCCTGCCGAATGAAATTCGCCAAGGGATTAGGCAACCAAAAAATCACAACAGCAACAACAACACAATTTTCCAATAAATCTTAATCAAAATCGGTTAATTTTTGGACTCGGATCGGGTTTTACATCGCTTTTTTCGAACCACAGAACTCTGAACGTGACGCGTCCGTTTATTTGGCTTTTTTTCGGAGGTTTTCGAAAAAGCAAAGCCAGCAAAAATGCGAATCTTTCGAATACAGTCCAATACGGTATTAAAATAAATAAAAGAAAGTCAGCGAGGAAAGGATCCTCGACGATCATCGGCCAGGGAAAGCCTCTTCAAATGGTGTAAGTACTTTATTATAAGAGGTTTCAAAGGGAAAACTCCAGAAAATTAGGGAAGTATCCAGGGCAGGCGGAAAAACGATTAGAAAATTGGTTAGACCCTTTGGTTTTTCGGAAAATAAAAGGTATTTGGAAATGCATTTTTTTTTTTAATTTTTAAAATTATATGCCTGATTGATATACAAAATTAAAATATTTTTCAAGAAATGTGTAGACTTGGAAAGTATTGTAGGGAATATATAAAAAATCCAAAAGATGTATTTTTTAATAACAATTACTGAAATGACTTGACTTAAAAAAAAAAATCTAAGAAAGACTATAGAAATTAAAAAAAAAAAAATTATAGAGATATCAAATATGTAAATTTTACTAAGAATTCCTTTTAATAAAATTTAGGTTATTTGGAAAATGTTGAATTTAAAATTTTTTCTAAAATTTCCTATTGTAAAACTTGGGAAACCTAAATACTTTTCAAACTTACTGCATATAAAGTACTTCAAAATTAAGTTTTTTTTATTTAATAAAGATTTAGCTCACGTAGTGTACATTTTCTAATACAACTCAATAAAAACAACTTAGATATACAATAAGATCTTAATTTCTGTATGGTAAACCACTCAAACTTCCCCAAATGAAATGACTTTTTATTGTTAAATTACTTTGCAAAATGTTCTAATGATTAGCTTCTAAATAAAAAAGTAATACGAAAAAACTTGTAAAAATACGGAACCTTATACATATGTATCTACTTCGTTGTTTGGTAATCGAATAGGCAAATGGTTCGCTTTCTTCAGGAACTTTCCAGTTGGTCTTCCCCGAATTTGCACCATCATTAACAGCAGCTTAGGCTCGTTCGATTTATATATAGAAATTTAAATTCAGGGAAAGATCAGTACTATCAGTTCGGAGTAACAAGAAACGCAATAAAAATAACACATGTATTTTCCACATTTCTTTGCAGCTCTCAACGCAAATGGTAAGAAAGGAAAGCTGGTAATAATCAATTAAAACCCAGAAAATATATAATATCAAATTATTAACCTATGGAAAATAATGAAAAAGAGTGATTAAACCGAAAATGTTCATAAGGAAAGTGTTTAAAGAGTGAATAATATTGAAAAGGAAAAATAGTGTAAAATAACCAACAATGCCAATAATATAACAACTAAAAAAGAGTTGAAATGCCTAAATAACTTTCCAAGTTTTTAAAAACCAAAGAAAATTTAAAAATATTTAAAAACAGTGTTATTCTTATAGAAAATGGATACAAAACCCCAATCATTCATTACTTGTGCTTGAAAACAGTTTTAAAACGATTTTTAAAATTTTCGAAGAAATTGCAAAGAATTCGGGGATACAGATTCGTGTTAAACCTAACAAAAAACCTATCAAAATAGTTTTTTACGAAGAGCTCTGCCCAATATTTTTAAAAAGACCCTAGAATTTTGAAAATCGAATGAAGAATTCTCCATATTTTCCTGCAAACACATTATTTGTGTAAAAATCAATCAAAGTCACTGCAAAATCGGTCTCAAAATCTTGCTAAAAATCTTGTAATTTTCACGAAGAACTTTTAGTTTGCAGGGAAGAATTCTTCCCTCCTTCTTCTTCCTCGACTTCTGCTGGCGATCTACAGCAATTGGCAGTACTGCGAGTACAAAGAAAATGGCACAAAAAAAAGAAAAAAGAAGAAGCAGACCGAAAGCAGCGACGCCGACCGAGACAGAGACGCCTCTGCCGACAGCGGGCAGCAATTAACTCGAAAGCAAAGAATTTCATCAGAAATTCAAAGCACACACACACACAGGCACGCGCACACATCCGCAGTCTGGTATACGAATACAACAGAGCGGATGACGTGCAACGGGCTGAAAATAACGAACGGCAGCGACGCCGACTGAGGCAGCGAAGAGAGACGTTGGAAATTTGTAGCGAAAAATCCAGGCTGACAGCTCCCCCATCGTACGAAAAAGTAACATGGCGACTATATATAAACCCTGCATATACATGGCTCCCGCTTGCTGGGTGTGTGTGAGCTCCACAAACTACAAAAACGAACAACGCAAAATAAACGGCAGCGACAGGCAGAGCGATAGAGAGCGAGAGCCAGATGCATGAGTTCGAGCAGGACAACCGATAAGCGACGAAGAGTGGTGGAGAGAAATTGTCGTGTCGCTTTGAAAAATCGATTCAGCTGCTGCTGCTGCTGGCGTGCGAACGGGACAGAGCGATGCAGTAAAATTGCTTTTTTTCTTACTTAACCCGTTTGGTGTGCGTGCGCACATACTGTGTCTGTGTGTGTGTGTGTTTGGGGAGAGAGAAAAACTACAAAGTTGGCGCGGCATGTGGTGGCATCCATCCATCCCTGGCCCCCCCACCTCTCCGACTCTTTCTGGCTAATGCGGTCGAGCGGGGCTGCTTCTTCTTGCTGCCTATGGATGTATTCGTGTTGGTGTGTGGTCACGTAGCTACAAAAACAAAAATACATACTAAATACATACGAAAACTGGTTTTCATTTTTCTTGCTGCTGCTGCTGGCAATATTCATGAATTCTAGTTAAAAACGCCTGACTTTAATGGGGTTTTTCGCCTCTAAATAGAAGAAAAACTGAAAAATTAATGCCTTTTTTGGGCTTTTTGAGATATTAGTGATTTCTGATTCCTCAAAATGGCGGAATCAGAAACAGAAAAACGCACACGAGAAAATTTCATTTGCAGCGCAAAATTTCAAAATTTTTTTGCTTAAAAGTTAATCGCCTTTCTCTATAGCAGCGGGGGGTTGTGAAAATTGTGCGAATTTGGCCAGTGTCTCTCTCTCTTTTGTGTGTCTGTATTATTTCCATTTTCCCAGCTTTTCAGCTATTCCCGTTTCTTTTTTGCTGCGAGCCGCACCCCACCAGTTCTACAAAGCGACTGAAAATCGGGCAGCACTGCGGCCCCAACAAAGCAGCTCTTCTGGCGCGAGCAGCGCCGCCGGCAGCGGGTGAAACTTTCGCGCGATCGGCTGGGGCCACAGGCCCCGTGCGTTAGAGCGGTACGACCAGCATTTGCGCAGGCACTGTTTGTTCAGCAGCACACAGAGAGAAAATGTATGGGTGATTTCCTGCTGCGCCCCCAAAAAAGAAAATACGTAGGAGATTTAGACACGACGAGGTAGAGTAGAAAACAGAGAGGCTACAAAACTACACACGATTTATGGAAGAACGTGCAACAACAAAGCCAAAGCTGCTGCTGCTGCTGCTGCTGCTGTCGCTAGCACCCCATACAAACTACATAACCATTTATAAATATACACACAGCCGCACAGACGAGAGATACTCGTTTTCCATGTACCAGAGAAAAAAGTACCAGCTATAAATTCTTTATGTACACACGGTACATAGCACACACACAACGCCCATGTCCCATGTATTTTGTGCGCTGAAGCAGCAACAACAGCTGGCTATCTCGCTCTGACAACCACGTCAGACGGTTGGCTGGCAGTGCAAACGTCAATTATAAGCAAACACAGAGCGGCAACGTTGCCGATTTTCAGCTCAACGCGCGGGAGAGCGAGCGGGATGGAGGCAGAGCTCAGCTCAGCGAGGTTGCCGCTTTTCAGCTGTTGGGAGTGTTTGGATGTGTGCGTGTGTTGTTCTTGTAGTTTCCATGCTGCTTTAATGCATGGAATTTTAACATGCTGTACCTCCAGTCCAGTCCAGTAGTCCCCGTCCCCCGTCCCCCTTCCCCAGCTACCGACTTCTTCCAGGGGGTGGAAAGGCAGCGCGAGCAGCCGACAGAGGCAGCGGCAGCGGGCGAGCAGAAGGGGGATTATAATAACGTGCTGTCGACGTCGCTGCTCGCATTTTCCACCTTCTCGCATGTTGTATTGTTGTTGTTCTTGCTGCTTGTAGTGGGGAGGAAATGGCCCTATACAAGATAAAGTATCTTTGTATCTGTATCTGCAGCTTAAATTGGCGAGCGTAAAGATAGATCTCTCAATAAATTTAAATTGAAAAAAATGAAATCTAGTTGAATTAAATGAGAAAACATATTTTTAGTTGCTAAATTAAGGCAAATTGGCATAAGTGACGACAAAAAAAAAAATTAAAGCACACAAAAAGCAAGCACAAAAAGAAATCAAGCAAAAAAAAAGTGCAAATGATCAAAAAAGGAAGAGAGTAAAGTTATCTTTTCATTTAATTTCTTAAACGAAAAGTCCCCGGTAAAAATAAAATAGTGTAAAGTGTTTAAGCAAGTGTTAAAGTGCCTGAAAAAGCTATACAAATAATAGCTACAAATCTGAGAAATTATAAAATCAAAAATCTAATCGAAATATAATTTTCCTCCCCATTTTCTCCCAAAATATAGTGCTAAAAGTGATGCAAATGAAGCAGAAGAAATCGGAAATATATAGTTCCAAAAAAAGTATAAATATATCTGCATAAATATCTAAAACAAAGCCAACTATCCAAGATATATAATTAATATATAATATATATAATATATAATGTGCGTAATGTTCAATAAAAAGAAGAAGGGAGACTCTCCCTCCTACAGGCGTTAAGTAATACGTGGCATTCGATCGCGATCGCGCAATGCTAATCCTAAATCGATGTGGATTCTGTGCTGTGAGTGTTCCGTTGTCGAAACATGGTACGCGACAGTAGCCGTAACATTTGTTTTGGAAAATTAGCCGAAACTACGACGCCGCCGCACCTCCAACAACACCTCCAACACCAGCAGCAGCCTCATCAGCAGCAACAACAACAATTCGTTGTGGATAGCAGCAGCAACAGCATTAACAATAACAACAATAATAACAACAATATTAATAACAATAATCAGAAATTAAAAAGGTAAGATTCGAGGAGTATTTCTCATAAAGAAAGTATAATTATCATGAATTTGTATTCCTTTATTTTGTATATTTTTGATTTATAGTCATAAAATCATTTTATAAATATAAGAGACTTTTTTGCTGTTTTTTTTTTTTTTTAATATTACACAAAAAAACTAAATAAAATTCTAGCATATACTAGATTTTTTTCAAGTTCATTAATTAGGTTACAATCAAAAATATAAATATTTCCATATTAGTTTTGAGAAAGAACTAAGAACAAAGAACTAGATTTCTATCTGGTCTATAATTTAACCTTTACAACTTTCCTTGAAATAAAGTTTTAATCTAAGAGAAACATACAATACTATATATATCGCCTTGAAAAACTCCCTTTTCACTATCCAGAATTAATAAGCGAATATAATAAGGTTTTCTAATTTACAAAATTATTTAATAAAGGATACAAAATATGAATTTGCAATGAAAAACTGAAATTTAACTTTTAGAGTGACACTTTAAACTGAAGCTTTCTTAGAGAACTTTTCAATAATATCTTAAAATCAACGACATGATTTTCTTGCCATATAATAGAAACTTTTCTTGCAGCGAACCAAATGTATCCGAATTACAGTTCTTTATTAAAATTACTCTTTAGATAATTGACAAAAGATGGCTTTCGTCTCTAAACTATAACTCGCAGCTAAGCCAATCCGCTGGATGCGTGTGTGGGTGCCCCTGCCTAAATGCCTCTGTCACGATTGCCCATTTCAGAGTTTTAGTTTTGGAACTACAAAAAAGAAAACCTCGGCGATGTGTATGTAAATGGTGCTAGGTATCTTTCAGATGCCAGCGTAGCTACTTGTATCTGCTGCTGCTGCTGCGCTGCTGCCCACACGAGGCCGTTCTTATCATCAAGTGTGTGTGGGGATACGGAGCGTGCATTTCCAGGCTGACTGCCTGTCAGAGCTGCGACCGTCTCTCCACCATCCCTGAGATACAAAACCTAATAGCTGCCTGCCCAAAAAAAGAAAAATATAAAAAAGAATGCGTAACTCTTTTACCTTGACTTGTCGTCGTGTCTCGGCTTTTCTACTCGCATCCAAGTATCTTTTACCTGAGTGGATCCCACCATTCTGCTTTTTTGCCGTTTGCTACGTGTACAAAACCGCAGCAAACGAAAAGAATCAAGAACCGAGAATAGAGAATAGAGAAAGAGCCAGAGCCAGAGCCAAGAAGAGTCAAGGGAATGAGGCGGTGAGAGATAGTCGGACATGTGGCAATGGCTGCTGTGTGTGCCTGCTGCCGCCTAGAAGATACTCTCTTCTACCTCTACCGCTACCTCTACCTCTTTCTTCCATCTCCCTTTTATTGCGTAATATTTTTCTTATAATTTCAGCGCCCCTTGTGTGTTGCGAGGCCTAACCGTCGAACCTCTCTGAGTAATTTGTTTTGTTCTTATGCCTGTTTTTTTATATTTTTTATATTTTTTTCGGTTTGTGAGTCAAACATGTTTTTGTTCGGGGCCCCCTTCCTTCCTTTCTCTATTTTTTGTTGTTTTCCGTGCAGTGCAAAAGTCAAACGTTTTAATTGCTTCATTAGGCACAGTCGCCGCCGAAATGCTTTTTCCAAAGCCGAGACTAGACCAACACATGTTGTGTTTACTGTGTTTTTTGTGCTGCTGCTGCTGCTGCTGGTGCTGGTGCTGGTGCATTAAACCCGCATCAATGTCAGACAACAGCAGTAGTGGGCAAACCTCGCATTTAATAGTTTTGCGGTAATTACCAACACAAATCGTCGAATCGACGCGGTTCAAAACCAGACGCTCTGTGCTGTGTTGTTTCTGACATTGACAATGAACCGAAAGCCAAGAAGTGAGGCAGCAGCAGCAGCAGCTAGCTGCTAACCAGACCCCAAAAACCAGACAAACAGCCCGAAATAAATTATAGTTTCAGCTGCAAGCTTGAATTACGCACTTTTTCTGTGGGTTTTTAATTTTTATTATGAACTCTTTTATTTGTCCATTATTTTGGCTGAGTACTTTGCACTCTGGCTGCCGAGCTAGCTAGCTCACAATATGCATTTTGTTTATTTCTAGCTGAGTAATCGCGTAACATTCGCCGCAAAAGAGAGGCAGCAGCAGCATTGTTGTTTGAACTTTTTCTAGGGCGTTGTTTTTTGATTTTTTCTATTATTTGTGTGTGCTTTTTTTTGTGGTCTCTCACCTTGAGGTGCGTTTACATGTTCAGGTGCAAATCTTTCAAGTTCTCTCAGTGAATATATTAGTTTAGGTATTTTTTAAGGTATTTTTTTATGGTAATTATATGAATATTTCTAGATTTTAAAAATTAAACTTTACAGCAACTAAAGTATGAGATAAAGGAATACTTGAAAAAAACTTGTTTGTTGATGCAGCCACTTTTATCTCTGAAAATAAATTTTAAGACAGTTTCTTCAAGAAAAGGTTATTATATATTTATACAAAACAAATTTTTAACGTATAAATATCAGAGATGAGATGATCTTAATTTGTGCTTAGAATCTTATTGTTGAAAGGAAGGAGTCCTAAAAATTGATACCAAAAATGAGGACTGAAAATGAACACCAAAAATGAACACCAAAAATGAACACCAAAAATGAACACCTAAAATTACTACGAAAAATGAATACCTATTTTTTTGGGTTCCTTATTAGAAATTATTATTATTGGTGATTATTTTTGGGGATAATTTATGGAATTCATTTTTAGGACTCATTTTTGGCGTTCACTTTTAGGGATTCATTTTGGTAATATAATTTTTCGATTCACTTTGAAAAATCACTTTCGTTATTCATTGCAAAAAAATCCAAATTATATCCATCGCCCCCTCCCAAAAGATCCTTGATCCGTCGATTAGCATTTGGAAATGATTTTATAGTTTTAATAATGGCCCACATCTGGGCAGGCGCGCTCGTCCGATGATTCCCCTGACCCACGGAGCGCCCGACGTCAACTTGGATCACTTTATTAAATTGAATTTCGTGTTTCGCTTTTTAACACGAGATGGCAAGCAAGGCAGCGAGAAACAACAATAATAATGATCTATATCACATTTTATACACACAAATAGGTGTGTGTGTTGTCTGTGTGTAGACAATTTTTTGTAGTGCTTTTGACTCGTTTCAATGTCATGTTACATTTATATATTTGTTGCTCTTGTTAATGCTGTTTTTTTTCTGAATTATTGTTTTTGTTGAACGAACAACAGGCACACGAGAATTCTGCGCTCGATTTTCATAGTTTTTGCTGTTTGTTCTTTTTGGCATTGAGGTTCTCTTTATTTTCCGAGAGGCGCAAAGCCAAAAAAGTAGATTAGATAGAGCAGCGAGCAGCGAGCGTCCTACGAAACCTGTAATTGCCACAGATACATTTACTTTATTTCGTTTATTTTCCAACTTTTTCTCATTTGTTGTGTGTGTCTAGTCTATTTTTGAGAATCTTGTTAACAAACTTTGAAGCACAAATAAATAGTGATAAACTTTTCGAGGCAATGGGAGGCTTTTAAAGATACCATTAAAAGTTATCTAATAATTGTATGATTTTTTTATTGTATTTTTTCATAAGGGAAATCCCAGCATCAATCACATCTCCCACAATATATACTGTATTTGTACGAGTATATCTAAAATCTATATACTACAGAATGCAACTCAATTATTTTCTATTCCCAATAATTACCATACCATTGTACTTTCGTACTTGATAATTATTCAAATGTTTAGTCATTGCTTGTGGCGTGTTTTTGTTATTTTTACGCTCTATCACCGGGGGGGTCTGGTGGTGAAGGACGGGGGTTACTCGGGTTACTCATCCATCCATACTGGCTGGCTTTTTCGATGCCACGAACAGAACCCAATCCAGAAACAGAACTCTATAACCATAACCACTCTCTCACACACAGTTGTTATTATTGTTAGAACCTATATATTTTCACTCGCTGTTTATTTTTGTTTTTTGTTTTTTGTTTTTTTTTTGCTCGATAAGGTCCGGGTGGCAATTTATTTCACTGACTTTGAATTTTATCTGCAAAGTGCTTATTATTATTATATTTAAAATGAAGCACATGGCTGGCCATATTTTCCTGGTGCGATGGGTGTTGCATTGGAGTTTAAGGTGTTTTGGAGTGAATCATCTGAGGAAAAACTCTAGAAATGTAAGAATATTCTTAAATATAAGATGAATTCAGCTCATGGAAAGCCAAACTGATAATAAATATGTTTAATTATTCTTATTCTTATTCTTCTTCGATAGTATTAGCTTGAACTATATAAATAATAATTGATGCTTCCAGGAAAACAGTAAATTAAATGTTCTCAGCGAATTTTAAATCTTTCTTATATATATTTTTTCTAAAATAAATTCCTAGAAAAATGTATACCAAAAATTAATTCATTTAACTTGATTATGAGACTAAACTCCAATACTATATCTTCAAGCTTTTAAAAGCATTATCTAAAAAAATCATAGTTTCAAAATACTTTTAAATTAACTTTAGAGCTTTGTTAATATTTCTTCTTTCTTTTAATAATAAAAACTAATTTCCTCGAATGCCTAAACAGCGTTTTATAGCCCCTTTCATATCGCATATCGCATACCGTTTTTGTATATATATTTTGAGTACGTTCAGGAACGCCAAGCCATAGAAATCAAGGCGGAAACGGGGGGAGCTGGGACTTGGGACTGGGGACTGGGAATGGGGGTCATATTATTGGCGGTTCGGGCGAGTTGTGCAATTATTTTTCATATGGCCAAACATATTCCGCTCTGCTCCGTGTTATTGCTATTGTTTTGCCTGGCAATGCACATTTCATTGTTTTTTTTTTTTTTTTTTTGTGCAGTGTCGTAATGACGAAAAACAATAACAAAATATGCCAAAAAAAAATAAATAAGTGCCGTGCAATAGGAGGAGGATAGAGATATCACATACTAAGTAAGGGAACGAGCAACAGAGGAGGACGTCGTCGTCATCGTCATCGTCGAGTGTCTGTCGGCGATGCGATAACTCAGCTTTTGTATGGGAAATTAGAAAATTCCCAAATAATTTCACACATGAGCTGAGCCCTGAGCCCTGAGCCCTGAGCTCTGAGCTCTCGGAGCTAACTCTGGGCTGGAGAAGATGTATCTCTGAGGTAGGGGAGTGATGTGGTGCTCGAGCAACGTTGCCGCTCTTCACACACGGTGACAAAAGGTGCTAAAGAACCGGACAGACAGACACACAAAAGATTATCATCAAGGGGCGATTGTGTGGATGTGTTCGTGAGTGCTGCACGGCCAGCAAGAGAAGAAACCGAAGAAAGACAAAGAAGGGGCTCAGAGCAAGAAATCGATTATTATTCCAAAAAAGAGCTGGCTAACGAACGGGCTCGCAAGAATATGGCCATAATAATATTACAGAGAAGCATTCTGAGGAGAAAGAATATATAAGTCTCTTATAGGCTCGAAACAAGTGGAAATCTTGTGATTTTATTTACAGAATGGAAATCAAGTATGAATCTAGGATGTGGCTTCTATTTGTTGTTAAATATATTATAAGAAAGAACTTTCTGAAAGAATTTCTATTATAACAGGTAAGAATTAGTAGGAATTGGGATCAGGCCCCAAGGAAAACATTTTGGTCCATCGAGCCGGATGATGACTTGTTGAATAAATAATTAATTACAAACTGGGTACTTTCCAGTAATGTCTTAAGATAAAGTGCATTAAATATTAAAAAATTATTGCGAGGACATCATCTGTGTTTATAGTATTCAAGGGATTATAAATAATACAAGAGCTCTCTTACCATCCTAAGTATGATTAATAATAAATGTAGTTACAAAGTATAGCAAGGAAAGCATCATCTGTGGTTAATCTGCCTATAATGGAGTATATAATGAAAGCGGAGAAGGATGGTGTTGATGATGATGGCTCTCGGGTTGAGTTCGCTGTATTTTGTTCTGGACCTCCTCGCTTGGTGTTCTGTTACCTGTTTTTTGGGTTTTCTGTTGTAGTTTATTTTGCCGCTTCGGTTTCTGTTTATTGATAACCAGTTGGGACTTGAGAACTGGACGTGGATGTGGACCTGGACTTGGGATTACGCTTATGATGATGATGATGGGGCTTGGGTGACGTTGTTAACCGGTTTCTTTACAGAAAAAGGCCCATTATAAAGGCCCGAGAAGAGATCAGGTGCATACATAATAATAATAACTGCAGCAAACTGAAAATTAAGCGACATTGTTGCAGCAATTTTCAACGTATGGCTTCGACTTGCAGATACAAGAAAAATATGAAAACTAAAAAATAAAGGAAGGCAGAACAGAACTGAAAAAGATACACGGACACAGATACAGGCAGAGAGCTGCAAAGATACAGATACACAGCATTCACACACACACACACGCACACTTGGCGAAAAAAACTATGGCTACAAAGCGACACACACGGCAAAAAGCAAAGCGAAATAAATTTGTGCTGAACGTGCTGCTGAGCGAGTGAAAAGCGGCAACGTCGCCTTCGCAGTCGCTTTTTCGTTTGCAATTTCGCATCTAACAGATACAATAATATACCAAAGCAGAGGCAGCAGCAGAGGCAGAGTCAGCAGCAGCAGCAGCGGCAGCGGCAGCGTCAGCGGCGGCGGCAGAGAGCCAGCTGTAGACGCTTGTTTTTCTTGTTTTTTTCTGCACGCACACAACTTGCCTTTTGCTTGTTTTCAATTAGAGTCGAAAAAAGAAACGTGAAAAATAAAGAGAGAACGAAGAAAAAATACAAGCTGCGCTGTGGTTGTTGTTGTAGCTTGCAAATATACCGCACGTTGTGTAAACATCAGTCGCTGTCGGCGTCGGCGTCAGCGTCGCTGCTGCGACGTCAGCTTCGATTATGTATGTGTGTGTGTGCAGCTTTTGTGGTCGCTGCTTTTGTAGGTTTTCTTCTTCTTCTTACTTGCCGTCGTCGTCGTCGTCGCCGTCTTGTGCTTCTTCTTCTTTTACAGCAACTGCTTTATTTTTATGCTGGCATTTTTTTTGCGGCACTTCAAATTCGCTCACTCGCTCGCTCTGCCTTTGCAGTCTACCTGTCTCTCTTTCTCTCCTGTAGCTCTCTCTCTCTCTCTCTGTTGCTCTGCTCTCTTTGTCGTTTAATTGCAAATGAGTCATGCACACACATACACACCACACACGCAACTGCTTGAAACGCCATACACACACACATGTATAATTCAAAGTCCATGCTTGGTCAGCAAAAAAATAAAAAAATAAAAACAACAGAGAAAAGAGAAAAAACAGGAAAACGAAGAAAGGAAGTTAAGTTTGGGAAGCCGAAGTTTTGATACCCTTTAGGCTCCAATGAAAGCTTTAAAATATGTCAGATTTAGAGGATATTCTGCTGCTTAAATCAGAGTGATTGAAATTTGAAATTATAATTCATAAAACGAAGATATGTTAGTTTGGTTTCTATTATAAAAAAGATGTCCTATTAAAGTTAAAATCCTTTTTAAATAAAATTTAACCATTAGATCTAAAATGCCACGAATTTATCTTAAAAAACAACAAACAGATATAAGATATAGGGGTCTGACTAGGGTTATTCCAACTTAAAGAGAAATAAAGCTATATTGAAACTATTAATCAGATAGTTTTGAGAACTAAGAGACTCTGACGTGGAATTAGACAACCATTCATCTCTAGATCTAGTCGCCTGGTGTTGCTGGTCCTAGTATTTAATTGTAATACTCTCTCTGCCAGGGTATCAAGAATATAAATAAAATAAACTGGGTATTTCTGGCTGGTTTTTAATCAATTGCAAAAGAGAAGCAGACAGAAAAAACCGCGTGTGCAGGAAGCAAGTGCTTGAAGTCCAGCCCCTCTGAAAGCCCCACTGCGCTATACTGATAAATAAATAAATAGACTCAGTCAACATCTTGAGATACATCTCATCCTGTATCCCGTATTTTCTCCCCCCTCTTCAGGGAGTTTCCGCCTTTGGGAACAAAAGATTCGTACTCCCCCCTCCTGCGGAATTAAAATCCAAATAAAAATCTGGGGAGCAAAGAAAGAAATCGCTGGCAAGAGTGGCGAGATCAAAGCGTTTTGGGGCAATTGCCCAAATTTGCTATTTGTCAAGTCGAGAGCCCTCGTAGAAGCGAAGCTGCGGCTTAAATGGGGAATTTACTTTGGTTTAAAAAGGGAATTTTATGTTTTGTGGGGGGAATTAATGGGAATGCGAAATAAATTGGCAAAGTTTTCTTTTTTTTTTTGTTTGTCCAACAAAAGTTGGAATTACATTAGGCATTCAATTAAGGGTAAATAATTATAAAGGAATTACAAGGGCAGGATTTAATAGAGAAGGAGTATTTTTAATGGATATTTATAACGAGGGTAGAGCAGAATTCAAAATATGGGAAAAGAAAAACCCCATCCAATCAACATTGGAAGTTACCAATTTAAATAAATAAATACAAATTTTTAATTTAAATTTAAAATGCTTTCCAAAGCTCTAATAAATTGATTGGATTTGGAAAGATAGTTAAGGTAAATAATAATATTCTTTATATTTGCCAAATCCAATCTCCCCAAATATCGAATTGCATAAAACAAAACTTTTTAAGCAAATATTACAGGCAGCGCCGCCGAGTTGGCAATTCCAATTTCAAATATTACATATTTAATGGGCGTGGTGCTTTCATATGCCTTTCTTTTCTTTTTTTCCTGCCGCTTTTTTTTTTGTATTTTTTCCAATATATTGTACACATTTCTCTTTGCGCAATTTGCATGTTTCATTTAATTTGTGGTTCTCGATGTTTTGTTTTTTGTTTTCCAATTAGCAAAGCAATTAAAAATAATGATTAAAAATGTATTTTACATCAAAAGAGCGATTCCCGCAGACTACAAAACAGCTGACAAGTGAAAAATGCAATACAAAGGGGAGAAAAGATTATTAAATAGTTACGTGAATTTTGAGTGGAACGCATATACTATATACTGTGTGTGTCTTAATTGTTATGTACTAAAAACACATAACATTTATTTATCCCGCGTACAATAAGATAAAATACATAAAGCGAGAGAATTGAATTAACGACCAACAACATCACGCATACGCCCCGTGCGCCAATGGTGATGATAAATAAACCGAAAAACTCACCCACAATTCTGATGGTGGCGGGGGCTCTTTGCCTGGCCCGCCATTGCAATTGCAATAATTGACAATAATTTCAGTAATTATTCCGTAAATTACTTTGATTTTTTCCCCCACATATTCACCCATCATCATATACACTTTTATCTACGCCACCACCCACTCAGTGACATGACAATAGCTGGCGGGGCGGATTCTCCTCCCTTTCTGCCAACTTCCGCCGCTATATAAATCAGTTTACTAATTATTTATAGACAGCAGAAGAGCACTGTCAGCTATAATAATAATAATAATAATAAAAATCCCGCAATTATCGAATTTATTTGTCGGTGCCCCGTCACCAATTGCTCATCCAAAAGTTTCCCTCTATTAAATTGATTTCAGAGTCACATCACGTGCCCCTAGATGAGCCACTCCCTAGGTTCCTGAACATAAAGTAGGAAGCATAGAATGCTTTGTAAAATCAAAATAATGTCTTTGAATACATTTTAGGCAAGGATCCTCATTATTTTAAGAAAGGGCCTCAAGAAACCCTTAAATTAAGAGATCTTCATTGAGTTTATTTGCTGCAAAGCGAAATAAAAGTCTGGCTAGAAAGTGCCCCCGGTAGAAGTGTTCCAACTGTAGTTCTTCTAGCGCTCCCCTGCTAATTGTTTTTGATTAGTTTGTGAGAGGGCGTTGCGACCCGCATGACTGACTTGGCTTGGTTCGGTTCTTCGGTTTCCTTCGGTTCTTCGGCCAATGAGAGGGCCGTCTTTCATTGCATTTCAAGCGAATTGAGTCGGCGGCGGGAGGTCATTGCTCTCCCTCTGTCTCCCTCTCTCTGTCTTTCCTACGAGTATTTCTGCCAGACCCTTGGGCTCGGCTCTTGGCTAGAGATAGATAACTCCATCTGCAGCCGAAATAACAAAAAAAAGCACACGTCACGCGACTGACACAAGCAACCTGCAAAATGCCAAAATATTTTGCACTTGTTAGGCAATCCGTGCCAGACTTTTGGTGAGGGGATTGGAAATGGAAATGGACTTGGTTTTGGCAGTAGCTGTGTGAATGTGGAGATCGAGATTGCCAGACAAAGTCCGAGTCTGTCCGCTCTGGATGGGCGTTGCAAAATGAATTTGCTGGGTTATTTTTCTCGTTTCTAGCGCTCCAATCATTTATTTGCCGAGCCTCTAGGGGGGTGTCTCTAGTTAAGCCAAAAATTTAAGGAGCTTTTGAAGGTAAATCTCAATAACAAATACCCTAGAACATAAACAAATCGTCACTTATCGAAATTTATGATATTTTCTAGAGTAAAAATCGATTTATCGACCATTAACATTGATATTTTCTCAGCTCTACTTTGAAAATTAGAAAATATCACAACATTTTTTAAAGTAACTAAAACGACATAAAATTGGCAGCTTCTTCATTACAAGTATCAATTATTACGCACCTTCATCTCTAGTAAATCGTTAAAAATACCCAAAAATCGATAAGTATTGATAACTTATGAATTATATTAGGATTTATCAATAAACCTAAAATTTTAACTAAAAACAATTTCCATTTCCTCTTTTTGAATTCCTCTCAAACATCAATTACTACTCACTTCCATCTCTAATAGGAGTAATCGATGGCATCCCTTTTGCTCTTCACATCTCTAGTTTAGAGGTGTGTTCTGTCAGTTGACTTTGCGCTGCCCTGCTTGGTAAATATATCTTATTTTCTTTGTGTTTCTCGCACAGACCAAAGTTCAAGCATTTGCAAACAAGACACATGTGTGTCTCATTGAAGCGGCTTTCGCTTTCATGCTCAGCCCTCTAAATATATATCCATCCACCAGTTTGGTCGTTATATGGTGTATCTTTGTCCCTCTGGGGGCTAGAACAAAGAAGAAGCCAAGCTACTGGCGAAGATAATAATGGCAGAAATTGTCCAGCGAAAGGCGAGAGAGATACCAGGCAAGAAGCATATGAATATGAATGCGAAATTGCGGCTCTGCGGCCTCCTGCAGTGTGTAAACTTTGGCGTGCTGCGATGACAAAGACAAAGCTCTTTCTGCGCTCTGCATTCTACATTCTGCACTCTACACTCTACACTCTGTTTTCCATTTTCTATTTTTTATTTTTGTATTTTTTTTGTGTTGTTGCCTCGCGCATTTAGCGGTCTTTGGACCTTGAGCCTCGCCGTCTGGCTGGCTGGGCTTTGTTGTGCAAATGCTGAATGCTGAAAGCTGAAAGAGGGAACAACAATTCCGAACTTTTTCTGCCCAGGATGCAGTCATAGAACCCTTTTATTTTTATTCTTTTCCTGCCCCTGATTATTATGCAGCGCCATACAACAAATAACTTTGACATTCAAAATATGCCCAGCGGAAATCCGCGCAGGGGGAAATTATGAGCAGGAAAAATATAGTAGTAGCCAAGGGGAAGAAGCGGGAAATGGGAACAGCCAGGCAGCAGGCAGCTGTGCATTATGCCAGGGCAAAAAAAAAAAAAAAAAGAAGAAATATACCGAATGCAAATATGCCAACACAGGCGAAATACTTTTCCCTCTTTTATTTCTCTGGAGCTGAATTCAATGAATGAAACGGTTTGTTGCCGCGGCCTCTCACTCGCTCTCGCTCTGCAGATACTTGCATATATCTCAACCCTTTTCTGGGCCCTGGGCCTTCACCATTTGATTTATGTTAAGTTATGCAGATCCCATTTCGTAGCATTAAATTTCACATTTGATTTTTCGGTTAATAGCCGGCAACTACTGGCTGAGGCAGGGGCCTGACTTTAGCTCTTTAGAGTGCAACAGATGTATATCTAGAATCTTAGATAAACGCGAGTCGAAAACAGCGGAAAAACTGACCCTAAAAACTGCAGTCAAATGTCAGTTTTATCTGCGGAGGGTTGGAATTCTAAAAAGCAATGCAGAAATACACACTAAAAGTGTTTAGAACTGGTGAAGGAACTTTAAGATACTCTTTAAATGTAAGAACATACTTTTTATTGTTCAGGAAAAATTGTTTTTAAGTTTATAAAGAAGTTGGAATGACCTATGATCAGTATTTTATTTTAGACTTTATAAATTTATTTTTTAATTATTCCTATGTGTAATATTATTGTTTTAGGAATTCCATTAGGACAGAATGAATATAACAATGATATTATAAATAGTATTATGATATTATGAATGCTATTTATGATATTATTATAGTTTTTATGGTTGTTCTATAAATTTAATAAAAAAAAAAAAAGAGTAAAGGCATAAATTATCAATGTAGTTATTTTATGAGCTAAAAAAGTATTACTTCTAATTTAAAATAATAAATGAAAACTGAAATATCAATTCCCAAAGAGAACATTATACTTTATAACTGAAAAAGACCCCTAGTTTTCGATGATTTTTTCTACTTCCCTATATCCAAGCTTTCTTACCAAACTAAAGACCATATGGCATATGTATTATATAGTGGCCGGATCTACCCCAAAAGCGGCAGGGACTAAGGGCACTCTATAATGGCTTCTGCTAAACCCGTTACACGTCATTTCACTCAACTTCAAGCGACTGTGACGGGACTGAGAACGACCGATTTAGACACCCGGAAATTGTCGTCTTCGCTTTAGCTTCAGTCAGTCCGACAAGGCCCCCTAAACCCCCTATACCCCCCAACGACCAATAGCCACTATATCTCTCTCTCTATATTTATATACACCTCTGTGTGCTGGTGATTTGTTTGCTTTGCTTTTTTGCATATTTTGCGCCATGCACATTGAAATACAATTTTCATATTTGTATCTATTTTACGGCTGTCTAGACACCAAGACCCGCAAACACCCACAGCTCTAGGCAACCTCAACACTCTATGGTGTTTCACCTCTCTCTCTATAACTCGAATCGGCCAATATATATGCGTATTCGAATTAATTCCTACACAGATATATCGTGAAATTGCTTTTAAATTGCCAGCTATTTCGTGATTAATGTTCGACAAACCGTTCAAAATAAAAATTGTATAATTTGACAGACATTTGTCAAGATGATTGAATTTTTTCTGTAAATTATTATTTTTATGCCACTTGTCAGCCGAGTTGAGTTAATTCCGAGCTGAATACTGATGAGTTCTGATGTTCGAAACGCGTCGTAATTATCGGTTATCGAATCGATCGATGGGATGTGCCATATATGGTTGGCAGATCGCTAAAGATGTGACGAAAGTATCGGCGTCGGCCATATAGGAGACTTTGTAATGGGTTATAGCGAAAGCTATGGATTAATGGGGGGTAATTAATAGACCGGGATTTGTGGGTGTGATGTAATATTATAGAAAATTATTCGGGGGTGTTGTCCTAGTCAAAGCCTGAAAATCGAATATAAAGTTGATAATTTTAATGTTATCTATTATTTTTATAAACAAATTAAATAGTATTCATATAAAATATGTCATCAGCATAATAATTACCATAAATAAACTATAAATATCCAACCATCAATATTAAATTAATTGAAGAAAATAAAGAAACTATATCTATTAATTAAATCTCTATCATTTAAATGCATTCACGTGTGTCTCTTATAATTAACTTACAATTTCAATTCAATTAAGCATTTTTCAATTGCCTTTATTATTGTTTTCATTAATTAATGTTCAGCCACAAAGTATTTTGCAAGCAGTAAACGCGTTTGCATTTTTCCCTGTCCCGGAAAATGTCGCAGATTTATGGTTATGAGGCTTCTTCGTTATATCCCCCACATATATTTAAATATTTTCGGCTTGCGGGATTTTTTCGTTTTAATCCGAGAGGCAGTTAATCGGTTGGTATAATCAGAGAGGCCCATAAAGCTGCCAAGGCACAAGCACATCCATCAATGGTTAAAGATGCGGGCGGCTGGCAGAAGTGTATCCATCAGATACGAGGATACCAAGTGCACACGGAGAAATGTAAAAGAAATGGGACTTTAACATTTAACTAGTTGGAGTAAAGAATAATAGTTATCATATTTAGAATTTCCAGAACCTCAAACCAGCTTGAAACTATCTGCAATTTCTTAGATATTTCTCCCTGTGTTTAACATTTAACTAGTTGGATTAAAGAATAATAGTTATCATATTTAGAATTTCCAGAACTTCAAACCAGCTTGAAACTATCTGCGATTTCTTAGATATTTCTCCCTGTGCTAAGCGCAGCTGTGTGCCTAGACCGAAGTCTCTTGAAGTCGTCTGAATTCTCACACTCGCCCCCAAGCTCCGGTTAAAGTTTCTCCTTCAAAATACCTAAAAAAAATATAAAAAATAGCGAAGAATTCACCCACACAGCGAGAAAAGAACGAAGAACACCCACTCCAGCTTCAGTTCGAGCTACAGCTCCGGCTCCAAGCGGCTATTGAAGTGCAGTGAAACTCGTTTGGATGTTGCACTAGTTGCAACTAGTTTTCATTATTATTATTGCTATTTGCTGTTGTAGTTGCAGTTGCAGTTGCTGCTGCAGCTGGCGTATCTTTGTATCTGTATCTCGAAGCTCTGAAGAATGAGCTCAGCTAGTCTGAGTTCGTGAACTGTCAACGTTTTCTTCTTCTTTGGTTGCGATTTCTGCTGCGTTTTTCCCAGCTTCAGCTTCGAGATACTCAGCTCTTTTCGAGATCTTTTGCCCGTGTTTTCCTCGTTTTTTTTGCTCTTTAAGTGCAGCTGTCAGTCAAAGTGGCTGTGCAACTGCCTCTAAATGTCTCCACATTGTTGTGGTTGTGGCTGCTGCTGCTGCTACAAAGGCTGCAAATGAGGTCGCTTAATTGTTTTAGCGCTCTCTGTCTCAGCGTCTACTTAATGCCTGGGCATATAACACATGATATATCCCTTGTCCCTGCCTGGTTTATTAGTTCATCCTGCCGGCTGGGCCTCTTGTGTAACTTGATACTTTTTGCAAATGTGACCAACCTTGCCCTTTTTTTTCCCTACTGCTGCTGCTGCTGCTTTCTTGCGGTTTGCCTTCGCTTGAAAGGCTTGCCCTTAACTCGTCGTATTTATATAGTATTTGTGCGCTATATATATACCCTTGTATCGCGTATCTTTACATAATATATGAGCGGCGGAGACAATGCTTAGCCATTCAGAAGAAGCAGCAGCAGCAGCCGGCAGACGCTTTTGGCATTCAGCAAAACAACAGCAAAATATAGAAGGGGGGTTCAGCCCTAGGTCTCCTTCAAGTATTTTTGTCAAATGTTGCGTGAAGATAACAGCTCCTCATTCTCCACAATCCTTCGCGGCTGCCATAATTCAAGAGCTGAACAAAAAGGCTTTTGTTATTGGTCTTCGTCTTCTTTTTTGCCACAAAAGGCAACTTGAATAAAAGCTAATTGAATTCACCAGAATAATAATAATTTCCTTGTGACAAGGACACCTTTTAAAGAACAGGAGGTTGCCTTGTTGAGAAGAGAGGTTCTTAGGTAATTCCTAAGGAAAATAAATACCTTATCCAGACAATAGGCTTTAATAAAGGTCTTGGCAAACTTACTTTTGACTTCTTTAATTTTATTTTTAATTTATTTTGATTAAATATATAACCTTCTCCTTAAGAAACCTTCTCTAAAATCAAAAAATCGTCTTAATTTTTCTATTATTACGTATATTTTCTGTGTTCATTCAAGTAATCTAACCTTTTCTTTCTATTTTTTCTTGCAGGTATGTGTCGTAATGCAGCCAAAAATAATGTACATGAATTATTACAATTGGTAAATATGAGAAAACAGATTTTATTCTGTGCACATACGTCTTGTGATTATATTTGTGTGCGCCAGTTTTTCATGGTTTTCAATAATTCTCTTGCTCGTTTCGTGAGCTTTAGTCTTTACCCTTCATTCCTCCCTAAGCTCCTCGATTGCTAAACGCATTTGTTGATTTTGAAAATTGCCAAAATGCAGTCGAGGAGGGAAATATGCTTTTCAAATTTTGTTTATGACTTGGCTTTTATTTATTTTTTCGTTTTTGTGCGAATACTTTTGGCTCGCATTTTTATGATCGATGCCAAAAAGGGATTTTAAAGCTTTTTTTCGGTTGGTCTTTTGAATAAAGACATTAATGTGTGGCATGTTTTGGACTTAAGTAGGATTATAAATAGCAGATGTGTTTGTCTGTTTGAGTATCTTGAACATAACTAATTGAAAAGGCCAGATTTTAACGAGAGTTCTCTTACAACTCGTAAAGTGATGTAGAAACTAAAATAGAATTTACAAGGGATACGTACAAGTCCATATACAAGTCAATTTTGTTTAAACAAAACAAAAATCACCTGATATTGCGGCTATATTTTTTGTTTTCCTTTCAATTCTATTTTCCAGCTTTTGTCTTAGGTCCAAAACGTTCGAACGTTGTGCAGATAGGCGTGTCTGTAGCATTTACGTGTTTATTTTGGCTAATACCGCCGTCTATAGATAAGATCTTTTGGTTGATTTTGGCCTGATCGAGAGGTTCCTTCCTATAAAAGCCGAACGAATTGTTCAATTATTCAAATACTCATTAACCCAAATTGTTGGAGGTATGTTTTCCCCTCTGTATTTCCTGGGGCTTTCCACCCCGAACCAAAAATTTGTTCCATGCCGTGCCATGTGCGCATCTAAAATGCTTTTATTGATTCACTTGGCTTTTGTCTATATAAATCAGGGTTCTATACACACACATGTGTGTGAGCATTATATGGATTTTCTTTTGGGACATTGGTGGTTGTGCGATTTTACGCCGTATATGCATTCATTTCCATACGATACAATGAATCCTATTCCAGTATTTTTCACAGCCGTTTTTGTTTTGATATTTTGGCCATTTCTCTTTGACGTCAATGAATGAATGGTTTTTGGGCTGTATATTCGTTAGCTATGGGTTTTATTTGGGGATATTGATTGGGAAGAGAGAAGCACAGGAATGCACACTTGATGCCATAAAATGAGTAATATTCTGAGAGGTATTTTAACCATAAATAAGGAAAATAAATGTATATTTCTGGGCTTTATTTAGGGATTTATTTAAGGTGTTGATTTATTTGCAGTTTGTTCAGGAAGTTACATCCTATACCGTCCTATTTTTAGCAGATTTTAGAAATCTTTAAAAATGCTTCGGATATTCTTCTGTATCTGTTACTTCTATCTGCTTCTTATACAAATTCCAGATATAGATTTTCATTTAATCAAGAGTATCTTTACCTGCGACTTGACCTTCCCTATAATATTTTTTGACTTACCTTGGTCTATAATCATTATTCGCACCGTGCCACACATATGGCAGAAATCTAGTGACTTTTCATGTGCGCTTCGGTTTATCAACATTTTGATATTATATTATGCCCGCGCTCCCTTCTATTATTTTCTAGGCCTTTTTCGCTGTTATCTCACTTTGCCATTGTTTCTGTCTAATTGCTGAGTTAAGTTATCTCGACTTGGCCCGTTCGTTGGCTCATAGCTCGTAAATTGTCGTCTGCCCACAGGGAACAGAGAACAGAGAACACACAATTCCTAAAACCAAATACAATATGTGTGCTATGTGTGCCATTCTGATAAAGGAAAATCTAGCCACGATAAGCGTTTTTTGATAGCACCAGCATTATGACTAAGTGATTCGTTTCACCGAGTGATAAACAATATTATTTCTCTCTCTCGCTTAGGCCTGAAAGGTACTTTTAGGGATTTTTTTTCGGGTATTTAATTCACTGCAGGTGTTGAGTGGGCCGAAATGTGAGCCGATTGTCGTTGAGAGCTTAACCCTATCTTATCTGGGGAGGAGACCACAACAAAAGCATTCCAAATTGAACTATTTTTCCCCCGCTATCAGGAACTACTTACTCCCACTACTGGAAACATGTGCACATTTTGATAGATTACGTTAAATGCGTTCGTTACTTGCATGACTTATATAAAAAAAGTGCCTACAGTGCGTTTCAAAAGGCTCAGGGTAGTCAGTTAGGAAATTAAATTATTTAATAATAAATAGAAGGGTTTAGTAAAAATATAATCAAGAAAAATATCCCGAAACAACCGAAGGACTGCTTGGGCTATTTATTTATTTGCATCTACTCTTGCATACCGACATGGGATATTACCTACAAATTCCCAAGTACGAATTCAGAGAAAAAATGTTTTGGTTAATCACTCAGCTTAAGTAGTCTGAAATCTATAAAACAACATTTTTCTTACTTAATATTTAATTTTCAAATAGTAACAAAATATAAAAATGTTTAATTTTGTATTTATTACCCACAATCTCCCTCTTTTCTACCTCACATCAATTTAAACGACTGAAACGTACTTTATATGTGAGCTCGTAAAAGCCTACGTGTATATTTTGGTCTGCATATACATTAGAGTTGATGAATAAATGCGTTTCCCGTGCGGCGATTAGATAAGGCAACTGCTGATAAGAAAAATTGGACATGTGAGTAACGTTGCCTCACACAAAAGTCCAGGAGAAAGAAAAGGGGTAAAGGCTGGGGCGGGACATGGGGGAAAGACACTGCGGAATGTTTGCAAACTCAAATATTTAAATGCTGCGCAATGGAAAAAAGGTACAAAGAACTCGAGAATCTATTTACAAAAAAATTTAAAAACCCCTTTCCCAGACAGACAGGGAAATAATTATATTATATCACGACCACTCGTTAAGTTTGTCTCGCGAATTCTTTAGTTTATTGGCTGTTGTCGTTTTGTACTTCAGCGATTGATAAGCGTTGGAGGAAACTTTGTCAAGGTTGCCCGGTGACCTTCAAGCGTATACTGATTAGTGAAATAAATTATCCAAGTCAAGCGATTGCACTTTTTTGTTTTTCTGGGAATATATCCAATGGTATAAATAAAACAAAAGGCATAGGAATAAGTAGTTCCATCTATTGTATTAATTTGTAAGCATTATCCAGGCGCTGTTACCCTTCTCTTCCCTTCTAATTAATTTTGTTCAATTCTTTCATTTATGGATTCGGAATCAGAAATAGCTAAAATCCAGCTGAAGTAGCTGAGCGCTCTGCAGTGTTCTCAAGCGCCAAGTGAAAGCAAACTTAACCCCTGAGATACTCTTGGTTAGGTTCTAGTGATTGCCTCAATTAATCTTTTTAGCTTTCGGGGATTTTTACGTTTCGTTTTTTGTATGTTTCTTTGTTTGTCCATTTATATTTTTTGTTATTGTTCTTTCTGTTTGTCCATTCTATTTCGGGTTCTGTCTTAGTTGATTTGTTTATTTTTTGGTTCTGAGTCGTGCCTAGCACCGTGGCGGATTTGTATTGTTAATTTCGCTGCCTCAGCGAAATTATAAATGTAAATAAATAATTTCACAAATTTAAATATAATTTGCCATTAAAGATTGCAAATAAATCAAATTTAGAACTTTAATGAGTTAAAGGGAAATATAATATAGGAAAGGAACTCTGCCAGCTTCTCTAAAGCTGGCAGAACAATTTTGTTTTTTGCAGAATTTTCCTTTTTGGCGCTTTTCCTTTTCTAGACTTTAACTGCTCATAAAAGGCTCAATCAGCATGGCAAACAGGCCATATACAAATCATAATGGCCATAAATATATATATGTGCATACTATGTATAGTACATACAAGTCTCTCTGTTGGCGATGAACAAACACATGACAAAGCAAATGCTGAACGCTTTTGAGCCGAGTTCTTTGGTTATGCTAACCATACAAAGCCTTGCATATATATATATACTATATTCCCATTTATATATATATTTCTACAGATTTATATATATATTTGTGTATATATTTGGAGGAGCCACAAAAGACCAAGGCAAACACACAAGCGGAAAGAATGACAGAAGAACAGACAGAGGAAATCTCCATATAAACAGCACAGACCCCCACAGTATATACCATATATATGTTTATATGTATATTATCCCCAGCTCTCTGCCTACAGTAACAACAATAACAAATGTACCTGTTGTGCGTTGAGAAAAAGCAAAAGACACACAGACAGAAAAATATAAAGAAACGACGAGGCAAAGCAAAAGCAAAGCAGCCAGCAGCCAGCCAGCAGCAGTGAGCTAAAATGTTATTCAAGTTACCTTTGAGTCTCGAAACCGGTTGGCGGCTCACCTCACGTAGGTGCTGCCAACTCACTGTGCGATGAACAAGAAAAATAAAAGAGAAAAATAAATACTACAGAAAAAAATAATATAAAACAAAATGCGTTCGTTCGTCTGGCCGAGATGCGATAGGGTTAAGTTATAAGAAATGTAAAGCTTTTACAGAACAGATTTTAATGGGATAATAATGAAATGTTTTACCAATTTTCTGGGTTTATTTATCTATAAAGTGAGCGAGATAATGCACTCTAGGTTTGTTTATTAAACTAAAATCCTAAGAGAATTGCAAGCTAAACAATAAGAAGTTAGTAAGGGGAAGGAATATATAATAGA
Source organism: Drosophila rufa (assembly GCA_018153105.1). Classification (NCBI taxonomy): domain Eukaryota; kingdom Metazoa; phylum Arthropoda; class Insecta; order Diptera; family Drosophilidae; genus Drosophila; species Drosophila rufa. Next base: position 10,889,251 of record JAECXS010000096.1, read on the forward strand.
AACTTTATATTTTTCTAGGGTTTAATTGTTGGAAATCATTTATATACAAAAATTGTTTTTAAACATATTAATAATTCGTTTCAAGATGCAAGTGATTATAATAAATAAACATGTGAAGAATATTGAAATTTATTGGTATTTTTGATAAAGAAAAAATTATATAAATATTCCTAAGATGAACCATGTGAAAAACAATAAAATTTGTATTTCAAATATGTAAAAATGTTTAATATGACAAAATTTATCAAAGAATAAAATATAAAAAAATACTAAATAATATGAACAATTATAGACCAAGACTACTCCTGTTTGTATTTGAAATTTTAAAATCTGGCTTCTTAATCTAAGCAAATCCTCTCCCTCTAAATAATATATAAAAAAAGGATTTCATTTAATTTAAACTTAACTTAATCTATATTCATGGTTATGGCTTTCATTAGTCCCAGAAGCCATTTACCCATGTTGATCCTCATTAGATGCACATTGAAAAACCCAATTTTATAGAGATGCACAACCCCGAAAAAATTTACATTTAAACTCGATTTCTGGGTTCTCCATTTAATCTATAAACACTTTAGTCTTTGACCGCCGGAAAAGGGGTATCAACTGAGTTATGTTTTTGTTTTCGCCTCTCGTCTGGCGATGTAAACCAGTTTAAAGCTTAAGTGGCGACATTTTATGTTGTTTGTGTTTCTCAGGCACACCACTCGCACCACGTATATGAACCATAAGTCATTAAAGTGTGTTTTTCATGATCTTCTTCTGGCTTAAGGAATTGTTTTCGGCGTAGTCTCTCTTTCAATAATAGTTATTGTTGTTTACTGAAGGAGGTTCGCTTATGCTTCCTACACACACAGACAGACTGTCCGTCTCTAAAATCGCGTAACCTTGAAATTGTTTATGATTTTTGGGCCACTCGAAAAAGAGAAGAGAAGCGAAGAGATTCCCCCGGTTCGGGGTCTCTACATTTCCTTATCCCTGCAGACGACGACGGTTTATCTTGATGGGCTCTTGGTTTTATTTTTTAATTTTTTCCATGGCTTTTCTACCTACCTTTCGACGGCATCTTCAAGTGGCTTCGAGGAGAAGCAGGCTGCTGCTGCATAATTTATGCGCCAGCCCCTGTCTTTTTCCCTGCCTGATCCACTTAGTTGCTGATCATTGGGAGGATGTGCTGCTGCGACCCTTTTATGGCAGACTCTGGCCACTTGAAATGAGCCAAAAACACTTAAGAATTCTTCATATTCCCTTCCTCTCATCAAACTTAATTGTCTGGATATGATTTTAATTTTTCCTTCAATAAAATTTCAAGTTTAAATGCCATTTTACTTTCAATTTGTTTAATTTTATGGGGATTTTGAGTTTTATAAATGATTTATTGTAATGAATGTAGTGTTTCAAAGATGAATATATACATTTCCTTGTAATTTTATGTGTTTAAGATAGTTTTATTTAACTTTATTATATATTTTCCCTCTCTTTATCTCACGACTCCTTCAGCTTCTTTTTAATTTAAGTTGCTTAATTAATTTCCTCTTCTACACGATCTTCGTTTTTAAGTCATAAAAATGTACCCTTCACATATTTTTCCTTAATCAAACTTAATTGCTCGACTGAGACAGAGAAGGGGAAAAATAAGGATGTTTTTTGTTTTGTGGCATTTCTTTTGGAGATGCGCTCCGCTGCACTGGGAATGGTATTCATGATATTCCACTGTGCTGGAACTCCCAGCCATTTGCATAACCGGATCTCTCGTAGACTCACGAGATCGGGATCCAGAAACAGAAACAGAAACAGAAACATAAACAGACGGGGAGTGGGTTGCCATTAAGCATTGTCCCACTCTTTGGACAGATTTCGGATCGCGTGTTCTTGGTCTGTCATTTCTTGAGCTGGCCACCTGCTGCACTGATTGCATTTCAAGGAGTCGGAGTTGGAACCGGTTACGCCAAACCACCTCCTCCGTCAACCAGATATGTGCGAGTAATAGTGGCCACAACTTGTGACTTATTCAATTCTCCTTCTCTCTCTCTTGAAGAAATACCCATAAAAAGAGGAAAAATTAAATAAAGAAAAATAAAAGGTTCGATTTACTCGCTTTGAGTGTGTGCTGCTTCCTTCATTCATTTCATTTCGCTTCTCACATAAATCTTTGCCGGCCAAATCATTTGCCAATTCCTGTCTTGGCCAACTGTTTTACAGCAGCAGCTTCCCTCTGACTTCCCCTCCGGCATGATGATGGATGCTGAGGTGCCCGCTGATGAGGTAATTTTCGCTGGCAGGACCTCGTTGCTTGGCTGGGAATTGATGGTTCAATTTTGGGTTGAAGGAAGTAAGTGTTTTCTGTTGAGAAATTCCTTTTGCTCTTACGTTCAACTTGAATTTAACTTAAAAAGTTTAGTTTGGTAAAATTTTTAGCTAAATACTTGCTTTAATTTATTTCTTTTGTTCGTTTATAGCTAGACAGGCAATATATATTAATATTGATTTTGTAGATAAGAGAAGAAAAGAGCTGTGTATAATATTTTGTAATATTGCCTAAGAAATAGGTTTGACCAACAAAAAATTTAACCCTAACAAATTATTTTCTTACTCACAAATTAACATTTTATCGCACTGGCACATTATTCGTATATTTTTAGATACTGCACGTGTGATGGCAGAGGCCTGGCAGAGAAATTTGGTTAGGGCAATATTTTGAAATTCCTAAAAGCATTCCTAATTCCTAATTCTAAAAAGCATTTCATCACCAATATACAAAGTATTATTTCAGCATTTAATAAACACATCTTCCCAACACTTTTCAGTCTGGTTTTCTTAACCATTTTGGTCATAAAGAGTCTGGCTTTAATGCCTGTACCATTACCATTGTCGTCGGCTGGTTCAGTGACTTGTGTTGATCACTGTGATCACAGGGACTGACTGTGCGACGACGACAAACCCTATGCAATTTGGGATGAATCGAAATTGCAGTTGGCAAAATCGTGGTGGTAATTGCCACCTTGTATCTACATTCAGATTCAGATCTGGCTGGTGGCTTTCTCCCAGCTGTTGTTGGCTGTGAGATTGTTGCCAGTGTATGTGTTGCATATGTGGGATGTGGCTGCCACCACGGCCCCCTCTGTTCCAGTATCGCCTCGATAGACAAGCGTGCCACCAAAATGCGACGAACGGGTGCAACGCACCCGATGTGTTGCAAATATTTATTTTGCACACTAATAACAATCACCGAGCAGCAATAATCATCATTGTGGCATTAAAAACAAATTGTTATGACGGTCATCAGCAAGGCGATGATGATGTTGCCTCTGATGTTTCTGCTAATGTGGCATTTTGAGCATTGAACTAATTGTGCGCTCAACCAAAATTTCAATAACAATCAAATAAAGAAAAGAAAAACAAACACACACAAAAAGCATTAAAAACTCAGAGAAGACTGGCTTTGATCGGAAGATAAATACTATGGAAAAGTTATGCCAGTTCTGTTAGATTGTATCTCTGGGTAGCTCAAAACTTTAATTAATTTTTATTAATTTGTTACAAGAAAAGCTGACGATGTTTATGGTTATTACTGCTATTAAAAAATAAATTAAGAGCTTGTTAGGATTTTTTTCCCCTGATTAATGGCGATCACTTATTAACGATTTAATTGCAATTGAGTTTTAAGTAAAGAGGTTTTTAATTAGAAGAGGAAGGTGCTTTAATGTTGGGAAATTAGTTCTTTACAAGCTTATGTTAAATATTAAGAAAAGAGAAGAACGGACTCACTTTAAAGCAAATTTTTAATTTAAAAGAATTTAAATTATACTTTAATATAGGGTTAGACTTTATCTTAATAATTATATGGCTTCATTTTCCATTGAGCAAACATATAATAATTTTGATGACTAATATTAATAGAAAAGCAGGTCTTAAGATGATTTCTTAAGTTTTTTATGGAATCAAGTATTCTTTAGTTCTTTATCTTTCAAAATAATTAACTATCAATTGAAGAACCCCTTTGCAATAATTTTAATATGCAAATTGACAAAGCCCTTTTAGCTTCGGTGGAAAGACAATGTAAATTGCTTTCTCAAGTGTCTCCAAGCCCACGCATCCTCGTAGTTCCTCGAAACCCCAGTTCCCTTCCTTCATGTCGCTCCATCCCTATTCTTTCCCCCAGGCAATTTCCATAATTAAATGCATTTCTGAGCCCATCTAGCCGTAACCACCTCGTTTTCCCCCCCCCTCGATTTCCCTTCTTCTTTTTCCAATTTTATCTATGAAACTAATCTGTGCAACATTTTTATGTTAATTTCTGGGGGGACGTGGGGGCCCCTTAGAAAAAATGCTGCAAGTATGCAAGATTATTTTATATATATATTTCTGAACAAAGAAGGCAATAATTGAGGAAGTCAGCAGTGGCATGGAAAATTGGTTTATCAATCAATTATATGTTTCCACATACTACCAAAAATTAAATTTCCTTTATTGTTTGTCAGCTGCTGCTGCTGGCGTTTGTTACATGCTTTTTAAGTTTATTCTGTTTTTTGGGGGGCGTTGTCTTTTATTATTTTGTTGTATTTTTTTCATAACGGAAAGCTTTGACAACAAAGGAACAACTAGACAAACAACAAAAGTCAACAGCAAATCAGATGTGGAATGCATAATTAAACATGATTGCATTTGGTGGGTCTCGTTTTGTTGTCTTTTCGCTGCGGCAACGGCAGCAGCAGCGGCGACAGCTGAAAATTGCTGCAAACAAGAACAGCAGCAGCAGCAGCAGCAGCAACTGCAACGAAAATTGCAGCCACGAAATGCTGTTGCCGGCTTCTTTTTGGTTTTTTATTTTGTTCAGTTTGTGGGGCCAACAAACCCAAACTAGAACGTGGGTGTTGGAATTGAACACTAAACCCAATTTCACCAATACACTGCACACACACATCTAGCAAGCAAAAAGAAGAAAAACGAACATGCTTACACAGAGAAAACAGCGCAAAAGAAATATCTATAAATTTATAGAAAATATTTATAATTGAATTTAATAATTAAATCTTAAATAATAAATTAATTTGTATATAAAAAAAAAAATCATTTACTAATTCTGAATCATATTTCTCAATACAAATATATATTTTTTTAAAATTTAAGTAAGCGCCTTTTGGCTTCAGTATAAATTATTTTGGATACAAACTTATTGCGTTCTTATTGTTTATATTGCCAAGAATATATTTTTATTTTTTAAACCTTTTAACTACTTCTTTAAGCTTGCATTATTTTTATGTCAGAATTGGTAAAATAAAAGGAATAAAAATAATTTTTTTGCTTTCGAAAAAATGTTTACAAAATTAATTCTTATTACAAATAATTGTTGAATTCTTTTTAAACCAAAATATAGTGAAATTAAGAAATAATGTTTTGTCCAATACCTTTTCTTTTTGTGTAGAGTTTAAGGCTGTAGGTTTAAGCTGTGGTTGTTAACTGCACGCGACTCGGGCCACACTCACATCACACTCTTGAAAAAACACACACGCGTGCAAATTGCATAAGCAAACACCAAAACCGAAAGATTAACCGATAAACTAAAGTAGTAGCTACTAAAACTCTAGTCTTGGCACGTAACGTGGATATGCCCTTTCATAGTAGTAAATAGAATTAAAAAATTTAAAGAGCGGACTTTAGAACTCAATTAATATTAGATAAATAATAGATTCCTTTGTTTAATTTTATTTATTTTATATACAAATTATGGACAAAATTCTAAGAAGCTCGAAGGTTTTTCCTTAAATTGCTCTTGTAAAATATTATTATAAACTTTTATTGCCTTGTAAAAATGTTTACAACTGTGTAAGCTTATCGACAGTCTCCGCCAATTGTATGTTCATGTACACAAACGTGCTCCTGTTTTTTTTTTTATTTTTTTTATTTTGTCGGCCTTCTGCGAGTTTCTCTCGTTGTGCCAAAATAAACCGTAATTTTGTCAACGGCAACTGCAATGGCAGCGCCAAACGGTAAAGTTGTCGCAAAAAAAAACTAACAAAAAACAGGCAGAAAAAACTAACAAAATATTCGCCTTTAGCCAGGCCTTGCAGGTGGGCGTTAGCTGAGCATTTCGTGCAGGGGGCGTGACCATAAAAAACGAGGGAAAAAAGGAGTTCAACGAAACTAAAGAAAATATATGCGCATAGTTGAGAATTTAACTATTTTTGTGGCACTCTTCATGTGGCTCTGGCTCTGTGAGCTGTGGATTGCATGCAAAGGCGGTTAAAAGGAGCAGCGTCGTCGAGGAATTGGTGTAGAAATTGGTAGAAAAAAAATGGAAATTTAGTTTAGGGAAATTTATGCAGAATTTAAGAGTTCTCTAGATAGGAGATCTCTAAATAAAAACACATTTAAAGAAGGTTTTTAACAGGAGTTAATGGAAGTTTTATATAAAACTGTTATAAAATAAAAGCAACTGGCTCGAAGACTAAAATTTTGATTTAAATATAAATTACAAAATAAATATAAAACTAAAGTTAAACTCGTGTTTCTTAAACTAAAATCAAAGTAGTTCCAAAACTCCTTATCAAACAATATATAATAGTATTGTAATAATACTCAACGAAATCAAATTATACTTTCTTTCCTTTTACGGAGAAGAAGTGAAATTTCAGTCCAACAAAAGGTTAGGTGTCTCTCTAAAAATTACCACAAAATAAAAGCCAAGAAAAAGATTGGCAAATAATTTTTGCAAAACCATTAAAAGCTTGTGCTGCAAAATCCGAAAGAGAGACCAGACCGGAGACCCCCGAGTTTAAAGTTTGAACTCTCTTGCATCTTGGGGTTAATTTTTGTTTCTTCGCCGGATCGTTGCTGCTGCTGCTGCTGCTGCTCAACTTCTGTATTTTTTCGTGTCAATGACTTTTTTGCGGGGCTCCAAAGTGGAAGTTTCTTTTTCTTTAGGTTGTTGTTTTCTGATTTTTGTTTTTGTTTTTTATTTTGTTGCTTTGCTGGGCGGGTGGCCGTCGACTTCAGCGTCGCGTCGCGTCGCCGCTCTCTTTTCCGTCTGCGTGCACTTAAAAATTTGTTTTTGTTTTTGATATGTTTGTGGTATATTTTTGTATGATTTCTCCACGCTTGTTTGTTCGGCGTTTTGGCAAGGCCTCTTTTTCCGCTCTTACCCCTTTTCCTCCCCCTAGCTTTTTCCCGAGCCTCATTTGCATTTTGTCGCTGTGGGTTCTGTGTCTGTTTATTTGTTTCTTGGCTTCTTTGTTTGTTTGCTGGCCAGTTTTGTTTGCGAACTGTTATTGTTGTGGGGGCCCCAAAAGGATGCCGATTGTTGGTTTTTCAGTTCTCAGCTGAAAAAAATAAGTTTAACCTGATTTGTGGGTCAACTAGCGGCTCTGTCACTTCCCCCACTTGACCAATTTTACTAGGTGAAGTTATTGTATCAAAAATTTTGGGGAAATTTGATTAAAATGTATAATATACTTTATCTTTAATTCAGTTTATAGAGGAAATATTTATGGCTAATTTTTTGTCACCCATATTTGTTATAAGAACGTTTTTGGTATATCCAGGTCTACATCGAAACTCGCCTATTGTGTCAAAGCTCACACAACTTGTAAGGCAAGCCAGAGTGCACCTAAAATTCCCAAGTACGAATTCGGTGACAAAATTTATAGATCTATTTATTTAATTTTGTGTCTAAATCCACTTTTTTAGAATTAAATATTTGTTTTATGCAAGAAATTCGAACGTCTCAATGTATTGGCCACACTCAAGGCTTTAAACATTATTTTTAAAAGTAAAATAACTTACAATTTTAGTATATATTTTAATAAATATTAAACCAAGTGTTCCTCAAGTTCTCTATTTCTTTCTTCCCTTTCTTATATTCAATTTTCTGAATTTGTTTTACCCAAAGATATTTCCCACCTTTTGGCATACCTTGTGTTATTGCTTTCGAATCGCTTAAAACCATTTCACAAACAGACAACAACAGCTGACCGCAAAGCTGTTCCATTTTTTTCGCTCAGCATTTTTTCGTTTCGTTGTTTATCCCGGTCATAAATTTTCCAATTTGACTTAAATTGGCTATTTTAATGCCCCGCGCGCCGCCTTTTGTTTATCCCAGGGCTGTGGTCGGGCGGCTCTTCAGTGCGTTCTTATGCCATATGCAATCTTTCACAGGCCTCTGCTGCCGCCGCCGACGATTGCGTGAAAATGTTGTTTCTTTTTTAAACAATTATTATTATTTTTTTTCTTTTAGGTATTTTTAGCATTTTTGTGCCCTTGGAATATTTGACACGATTTCAGATTATTTCTGTTTATTTTTTATTCAAGAAAAAAAACGATGGAATTCTGTAGGTTCTCCAAGTTCCCACACATGGAAAAGTTTTTATGTTTTATTATTTTTTTTTCTTTTTTATAAGACTCTCAGCTGTCTCTTTCTGGCCGCCTCTAGCTGTCTCTTTTGTGTGCTTTGCTCCAATGTCAGCGAGAGATCAATAAACTTTTGGCAAATAACAAGAAATGGAAGCGCGAAAAAATACGAGAAAAGAAAAGAAAACAAATTAAAGCGCATGAAGAAAAGATTACAGCGAGCGGAGAAATAGCAGCAAAAGTTGCGACAGATAAATGAGACAGGGGAAATCGGGGGAAGTAAAAATCTCAACGTCTGGCAAACATATCGCAGCAACACCGGCTTCTCCCTGCCAGTCTCTCTCGCTTCACTTTATTTATATAATAACAGACAATACAAAATACCAGGCATCATCATGCAGAGTATATACAATAATATACAATACATCATCATAGTCCGTCTCTTCTCTTTCCTATATTATATTTCCCCGGCTTCTCGGTTTCTCTCTTGTTATTTTTGGCTTTTGCAAAAATAAGAAAAATCCGCGTCATCATCATTAAAGTTTCTTTGGCTGCTGTCTGCGACCAAAACACAAATAAATCTGCCCGAAAATACCCAAGGAGAACTTTCAATCTTTAGTCATTTTCCAGAAAAGATGAAAGATGAAAGCTGAGAGCCAGCCGCCAGAAACGAGAAATAATGAGGAAAATCCTTCTCAGAGACATAAAAATAGAAAAATGCCAAATGGCAAACTCATCCATCTATTAAGCAAATCACGTGATATTACGGTCTGTGCTTTGATTCATTTCTTGATAGACAATTGTTTGCAGAGGAAGCTGTTTCGATTATTTTTTACATAATATATAGAAAAATAGAGATGTCAAAGGTATCATTAATCAAGCCGATTCAATTGCAAATACTTTGCTAAATACATTTCACAAAGAGAGTCATTAATCAAACTTTAAAGACATCGTTTAAAAAAGAGTGCTTGCTATATGAGTTAAACAGAAAATAGAAAAGATTCCTAATTTAAATACCAACGAAATAATTACACAAACAGGAAATAGTTTAAAGGGATATTCCTATTCTAACTCCTTTTAATAGTTTAATTAATCAAATACCAAATCAAAGACATTTACTATCTTATACATTATTGAAGTTCTTAAAAAAATGGAATTCTTATTTCTATCTTCTTGAAATAATGTAAATAATACAAAAAAAAACAAGTCAAGAAAGTTATTAAAATATTTCTCAAATATTATTAAAACTTCTAAAGAAAGAAGTTCTATTCTGTCTCCTCTTAATAATTTAAATAATCATAAAAAATTATTAAAATATGTCTAACTCCTAAAAGTCCATTGAAAAAAAATCCCTCAAAAATCTAACCCAAAACATTAAAATACAATTTAATTTGTAAATTACAAAACGTTTTGTTCAATGATTTTTTAAGTAGTATATCTATGTCCGACCTTTTGACGGCGACGTTTTCCTTCGACAATTGGTATTTTCGCTAATTTGTTTTCTTTTCTTCCCTGTGTGTTTTCCTCTGGCTTTTCTTTTCTCTTCTCTCTCTTTTGTTTTTCCTAAAAATAATGACAAGCAAATACATATAATTTATTTTTATCTGTCGCTTCTATGTTTTTATTTGTCTTTTTTTGCCATTTTCTTGGCAGAGCGTATTTAACGCTTTTGAACTTTTGCACTTTGTGTAAATAGAGAGACACTAAAGGTGTTCCCGTTTCCGTTGAGGCGTCCATATACATTCACAAACATATAGATATAAGGCTCTAATAATGTGTTTCTTTCATATGCAAATGGCATTTGCCATTTGCTTATTTGCTCATTTTGCGATCTTTAGAAAATGTCAAATGTTTGCCATTAATTTTCGTATTTTATTCTAATTTCGGTTTCTTGTTTACTTGCAGGTGCGTATCCTTGAAGCGACACTGCCTGCCTCAAGTCCTGGATTATTGAGGCAGCCATTGAGTGACGATGATAGTGATGTAAGTCCCCTTTTTTTGCCGTGTCAACTATATATCTTAAATATATATATCTCAGCTGACAGTCGGTCGGTCAGTTGGTCAGCAAGGCCCGCCAGAGACTCGCTAATCAAGTTGACCTTTCCGACCAGCCTTATTTATAGTGTTTTTTTTTATTTTTTATGTGTGATGTTAGGAATTAGTCAAGCTTTGACCATCTAAAATAAGTAATGCCTACGAATTTTTGTAAAAACAAACAAATAAACACACGTGGTTGTTGAGGTGGCTAGACTACAATGTTAGGAAATTATCGCAGGCACTCCAGAGAAATTAAACTCAAATATTGAAATAGTCGGTCGACTTAATGAGAATCTTAATTTGTGCGGGGTTTTCTGGTGTATTTTTTTGTTTTCTAAGCACAATATGGTGTCATTGATAGCCGGAAATTGTTTACTAATTATTGTCACGGGTTTAAGTCATATTTTCGGAGCTTTTTATGTTAAGTTAATATTAAATATTTAATAAATATGGAAATAAATTTACAGAGTAAATAATTGATAGTTTTGGAAAATTGTTGAAATTCTTCTTAAATTCAGTGCATAGTGTGCGGGTGCCGACAGAGGCCGAGCAGAGAAATTGGCTGACAGCAAGTCAGGGCTTTGGGCACCACTGATTTGTATTATACGGAAATGGGATCTTCAAATAATACTAAAAATATGTTGATGCTTAAATGTAGCGATAAATCTTTTTGTAAATCTAATAAATTTATTAAAGTAAAATATAACATTTTGGGAATGCATTTTAATGGTTAAAGCTGTGAACATTGCCTCGCGTGTTAAGCAAATTAATTTAAATGCTAATTTAGCCCACAAAAAGCAATATATATAAATCGTATTAAATTAAATCATAGCTTAACTAATCTAAACTTCTCTCTGTGTGCCGCCTTTGTGAGTCGCTTAAAACTGGGATAACTCGTAGAAGCAATACCCTTGATAGAGGGTACTTGTGGTCAACTTGGTGCAACGTAACGACGAGGTGTGCCTCCTCCGAGAGCTGAGAGCCGAGAGCTTCGGGCCAATTGCCTCCAATTGAGCTCAATTCCGGGGGCTTTGCTTTGTTGGGCTTCTCTTCTCGCGCTGTGTGCGAGCTGATTGCACTTGACGCGAGATCAGCTGATGGGACTGACTGAGAGATGTGTCCATATAAAGTCTCTGGCGAATAGTGGACGTCAGAAGTCTGTGGACAGATCCAATTTTGAATAACCCTCGAAGATGACTGACCCACTTAGGGGGATTTAATAGATTTCCGAAAACCGGTTCTAACAAGGAAATTAAACACGAAAAATAATAATGCGCTCGCTGGCGGGCTGGCGCTGACCAAGCCCAAAAAAAGAGCCAAAGTGTCAATAAATCTGAGCAAACAATATCGGATTTGGTAGATATGTAGCGCCGTATGCCAGCAGTTTAAATAAATTAACAAAAATAAAAAAATAAGTGGTTAAAAAACAAATATTAATAGAGCTGTTCCAAGGTTTTTGTCCGGAGTGACTCTTTCGTGGTCGTGTCTTCAGGTTGTTGTCTGGGCTCGAGGCTACAAAGAGCCAAGAAAACAAATCATGAAAAAAAAAAAAAAAAAAAACTAATACAAAAAAGAGACAAAAATAAAAACCGTTTACAGTTGGGTCAATAGACTTTTTTCGGAGTTTCAACTTGAACCCTCCACGGCTTTTGATTATGAAAATTTATGCCTAACAGTAAACTCAAGAGGCAAAAGGTCGAACTCAAACTCTCTTCTCTCTCTCTCTTCTCTCTCTCTCTCTCTCTCTCTCTGATTTATTCACAAATTACATATGACAAAAAAACCAGCAAACAAAGGTATTACCTAATTAATAAATCAATTCAAAGCGTTTGCCTTGTTTTCCCCCTCTACAAAAAAACGCATTAAGACAATGGAAAAATGGTTTTACATGCAGTCACAAATTCTTAACAAGATAATCAAACAGAACGTGCAAAAAAGTATTAACTAAAGCTAAAGGAGATGTATTTGCAAAGCCAACAACAGTAACAGAAATAAAGGCAAACAAAGACAGCTTAAACAAACGACGACGATACGTGGCAGAAAAAACAAAATAACAAAACGTAAGGGGCTTTAGAATTTTGCAAATTTTAATTGCATTTTTGTGATGTAAGTTGTGCGAGCGAACAAAAAACAAAACTGGTTAAATCTAACTAGCCAGAGAGTGCAGTAATTATTAAATAATCTTTTATGTAAACTTCAAGCAAATTGCTTAAGATACGAGGTAATTATTCTTTAGAAACGGAAGGAAATATGGATTTTTTGATAAAGTGATGATTTCACTGAGAAGGTTAGGTACTGGGAAATTGAGTAATTAATGGTTATTCGATAATATATTGCCAATATAAATTATTTGTTTGCTTTTTAGCCAAGATAATATAGATTTATATTAAAAAACTAATATTAGAAGATATATTGTAAGGTTCTGAGAGTTTACTCTTAGAGAAGATTAGAGATTAGAGAAGAGAAGATCTTAAACATTTTAACACCTTAAGTAAACTCTTTGATAATTTTTCGCCAAAGAAAATGTTGTTTATTATTCAAAAAATATTATCAGAAAATATATTGTAGGATTTTAACGTTATTTTTAAATTTTTTTGCCACAGAAAATTCAATTTTATTTTAAAGAAATAAGATCCCAAATCAAATCTCGAGCTAAACTGTATTCTCAAGAGTTTTTATTGATTGCTACAAGGATTTTCTTGCATCTCTAACTAAGCGTAAACTGCTGCTGCCTTTTCAGCTTGCAAAAACTTTGAATATTCCTTGGGCGGCTGCTGGGGGGTGGACATTAATCATACGCCTCATTGGTCAGCATCGGATGTAAGCACCTGAGCAATCTCCGGCTCCTTGTTATCCCCACCCACCGGTCGTCCCCGGGGGCATGTGTCCGGGGCCAATCAAGAAAGACACAGGTACTGGCTCTAGTAATGGCACCTCGTCTTCGATTTGAGTCTCAGCCTGCTCATCCTCCTCATCCTCGTCATCCCCTTTAGTGGATGGAGAGGTGGGGTTCCTATGACCAAAGTCGATGGTGTAAGCCAATTTGCCGGGTCTTGTTGGATTGCCAGGCGGCGGTTCTGGCATAACCCCGCAACCTCTGCTGCTCCCTAACCCCTTTTCTGTCGGGGTTTTAAGACAGTGATCGCTCGCAGGAGAGGTTCGAGGAAGCACTATGGGTTTTAGGGTATTCTTTAACCTATAATAATAGCTAATTTACAGTTTAAACTAAAAGCTAAGAGCGTAAGAGTGAGCCATAGCAGCTACAGATTTCACTGCCAGTTCGAATATATTTTTCTCAAAATTTTTCAAGCTTGCTGCTTCCATTAGTCGAGTCCTCACTGTGCCTCATCCTTTGGCTTCGCTTGGTGTGCCAACCATTTTGACAGCTAACGAAGCAAAGGCGGCCCCTAAGCTCCTTTGGGCCAGGAGCCACGCCCAGCTTATTAGCATGGGGCGTTAGTTACGTGCACTAGCCCAGGGGCGCGCGTGGGCTTTGAGGGGACTCCCGCCCTCACTCACTCACTCACTCACTCACGGGGGCCTCTTACCCAATCGATGGGACGAAATGACATCGCGAAGCGCTCGCTTTGTGTGTTTGCATTATGAAATTTCGCCTCCCCTCTGGTCTTCTCCCCTTGTGTTGGCTTTATTATTATTATTGCAACGAGAGCCGGCCGCCTCGCTTTGGAAACCCCCATTGAAAACCCCCTTTGATTACCCCCTTTGATTGATAATTAAGCCAGAGAAACACCAGCCCTACCGCCTCATCGTCATCATCATCATCGTGGTGCCCTGTTCATCAAGTGTTGCATCCTCCATTGTTCGTTTAGAATTACGAGTACATAACAGCGAGTGCCTCGAATTTCGCGACATGATTAATATCTGTGCATTAATTAGTCGCGTCGCAGAAGAGGAGTCTCATGACTCATCCCTCATCCCAGTGTCTGCCGCTCATTAGTCTTCTGTGTAAAATTCCCAGTGAAAAGTTGAAGAACGAAAAAGTTTTCTTCACCCCGACAGCTGCAGTTTTTTCGGCTGGAATTAAGCAGATGATGAAAAATCGGATGAGGAATGGAGTGAAGTTCCATATGTTTTTATTACACCAAGCGTAATTAAAGTGCAAGTTTCTTTATGTTTTGGATCTCGGGGGTGTTGGCTTGGATATCCTTTTAATTTGCAAAATAATTACTCAAGATTGGGTTGAACGGGAAGCGAAGAAACTCTCAAACTTTTAAGGGGGCTTACTGCTAAAAGAGTATGGCCTTTAATTAGTTTACTTTTCGAAACAGTTTGGAGTATTTCGTCATTGATTAGTGACTTGAACTTTTGTTTTAATAAGGATTTACTTAGGGCTTCTGGTGGATAAGTTTAGAATTTTAGAGTTTATTGAATAATAAAGAAAATTAACCACTCTTCCTCTCTGTTAAAATGTTTCCTAATAAACATATATTGACAGAGACGAGAAATTTGCTTCAAGATACACAAGGGTTATAACCAAGTCTTGTTTCGATTAAGAGTTACCCATTTTCCTTACAACCCTTACTAAAATTTATTTCAAAAATGTTTTTTTTTTTTTTTTTGTAAAAAAAAACGAAAAACGAAAAAACGGCTTTTAATCCCAAGAACTATCATCATTAGCAAAATGATATTTCAATAGCCTCCCAACTAATGAAATCGTTTAAAAATATAAACAAATTAATTTCTATGATGATTTAACGATTTCCAATCGATTCTCCGCCTCCCCTTAAAGCTATTTATTTATCTTGACTAAGGCCTGAAGTTAATTATCGTATCTGCCAACCGAAATCAGTGGAAGCTCTTGGGAAATGGACTTTGGACCTTTTGTGGCTCAACGAATTGCGTAGGCGCGGCGTTGTGTCTTGTGTTCGAAACCGAAATTCAATTTACGTTCAAAGCCACCCACCTTTTTCTGGCTTGTTTCTATTATTTTTCCAACCAATTTTTCCTTGTCCCCAACTCCTCCCAAATTCAGCCTTTTGACGTCTGTCCCTTGTCTGACAGCGCGCTGTCAACTTGGCCGAGATGGTGGCCCCGAGTTAAGAGATAGAAATATGTGTGGTAGATGGATGGGCACAAGACTCTCTTGGCTGTAGTATTTGGTAGCCTGACTCTTAACCCAGTTAATGCTTTAAGCAATGCAACTGCAAGCTGCGCCCACCGATAAATGCATTAAATTTCACCCCGGCAGTACCCGGTTCCAAACTCAAACAGAAACCAGAGGCGAAAAACAAATGCGTATGCAAATTTTGTTGCAGTTTGCTAAACACAGAAAGCCCATGAGGAAACTGGTGACTGAATGAAGGAAGAAATGAATGACTGAGCAAGTGAATGAATGAGCCAACAAGGCTTGCGCGAAATATTTGAATAATTGACAGGCAAGCCACAAAAACTGCACGAATTTGTATTATTTTCGAGCATTTTCCCTTCCACACATGTCGGGGGCGTTAGGTGTCTGGCCCAACCACGCCCCCTTCCAGCGCAAATATTTCACAAGCAGACGCAAAAAAAAAATTTAAAGAAAAAGAAACAAATAAATTAAATAAAATAAAATATAAAAATAAGCCAGGGGAAAAAAACCAACCGAATTACAGGTGGGCGGACAGAAATCCACAGGGGGCCAGGGCTCAGTTATGCAATTGTATCTACTTTGCTGTGGAAAAAATAGCGGGGGAAACCGTGGAAAACTGGGAGCTGGCGCCTAATTAAAATGCCCAACGGAAAATAGCAACAAAAACAGCTGAAAGCCAGAGAGACAGCCCCATAATAACTGCGGCAGTAAGCGTTGCATTAAAAATTTAACAACTCAAATGCGGCTGCATTTGAAAATTGAAAATTGCATTAACCTGAAAATGTCACAGGCGGCACTGAAAGAAATATTAATGAACCAGGCAGAACCAGGTTCCTTAATCAATTATTCAGATTCATACATATTTGGCTTTGGTTAAGCGAAATATGTATTTTTAAAAATGAATGCCACACAAATGGCAATCAAATATGTAAGGCATAGAGAAATGTACATTAAATTGTAATTTTTGTGCTACTAAATTCTGTGAGAGCCTGCATTTTCATTACTTTTAAATATATAATGAAATTAGGCAACAAATAAATGTTAATGTTAATAAATGTTAAAGCGCAACTAGTTTTTATATTTCTTGGTTTCCAGGAAAACCCACTTATTAATTCATTTAGAAAGTTGATTAACTTCGAGAACTAATCCCTCCCCAACTACTTAATAATTCTCTTAGTGCATTGCCCATTGATTAGTTTCCTTTTTGCCTTTTCGTTAGAGCGAAAAAAAAAATCATTGGAAAAGTGTTTTTGCGCGCAAAATGTCAGTTTAAATTATGCCTCAAAATGGACATGTGAATGGACAGTTGCCTGTGCCAATTTATACAGCAAAACGTTTATTTATATCGATATCTGTGTGTGCCTGCATGTACGCGCATCTGTATGTGTGTGTATATAAAAGGCAGAAAGGGCCAACGCCGCGTATGCGTAACATTGCGCATACGCCCCAGTGCCTTCGGTGGTTTCGGCTTCGATTTATTTGTTATTTGTTTTAGCTTTCCAATTAAAATGAATATGTACGCAAAAGGGTGTTGGCAAATTGGTAAAAATTCAATTAAACTAAGAGGAAATATATATATATATATACTATATAGAAATATATTAACATTTATGTAACATAAAAATACCACGCCCTTTTGTGGTTCGGTTCCAGGGCTTTGCTGGCCATAAAAATGCATTTGGCCACTTTTATGATGGTCATAAATACATAAACATAGAGATGGCTCACAGATGCATGAGTTTTCTATGCTGTTTTCTGTGGATTCGCCTAAGTTTTCCAGCTTCATCTAAATGCTGACCACAATTGGAGGGAGGCAAGGTTCGGGATTGGCAAAGGAAATGAGAACGGGCTTAACAAGATGACCGCAATGTTGCGGCCCAGGCAGAGTAATTGTTGCCTCTCCCCAACCTTCCAATCTCCTCCTTGGCCCTGTAGGCCATTTCAAATTGAAGATTGTCATCCAACTTGTGTTTGAACTGCAATTGAACACTCTGCGGTTTGGCGGTGAAATCACTCTAGAAGCCTGACTCATGCGTACAGGATTTTTGCCATTAAGGGATTGCAAACTGGATTTAAAATTGAGGAAGGAATAAAGTAGAGGCGACCATAAATAAATAGTGAGCTTTTAAGAAATGAGAGAAATGATAATAAAAATAGCAAAGAGAAAATTATTACGCATTCTGGTTATATTTAAAAGAGTTATGACTTGTTTTCAAAGGTTATTTGTAGTCTTGAAATGAAAGTGTTATGGCAGTCATACAAAACAGCATTAAATATGAAATATATAAATTTAAATGATGCACTTATTTGTTTTCCTTCGTTTATAAATTTTTTAAATATTATATCTATTTTTACTTGCTGTCTTAAGCTATAAATTGGAAAATTTAACACTATTTGAGCCAGGAAGCAGACTTTCTTATATTAAAACCTAAGAATTAAACCCTATATAAATCATGAAACGTATTAATCAATTCTATATACATTTCCAATGGATTTACATTTTAATTCCCATTATAATGGATGTAAGTTCTGAGATAAAACTCCCTGAAATACTTAGCACTTATATATATCTTCTCAGCTACTGTGTGGCTGGCCAAAGCTCAGGCGTCTCAAATATCTATCTAACCCACAATATCCCCGGCTCATCATTAATAATGATTGCATTTCGAGAATCCATTTGCCGCAGTAAACTCAGAAGGCGGAGGAGGAGGAGAATGGAATCGAGATGGTTCTGCCAGATATAAAAGAAGGGAAAGCCCCAGCGATTCGTCCGGACTCCCATTACTGCTGTGGCATATCGGGTTCAGGACCCTAGAAAGTCCCCCTTGGAACCTCAGTCTCCTCCTTGGGCAATACCCCTTTTTATTTATCGCCCTGCCATTACTAGGATGCCATGACTGTGGCTGCTGCTGCATCGGCATCCTTCGGCTCCTTTTTCATTTGGGTGTGTCCTGTCCTGGCAATCCTTTTCGATGCATTGAAATAAATTGCAAAATGCATTAAAAGAAAGGAGCAGTGAGTGCTTGCTGCCGGCTGGGATAAAAATAAAAACGGAAATTGAGGGAAAACTTGAGCCATAATCAATCTTCATGTGGAAAAGCTTCATTGCCGCTGCGGTTTTTATCTGGGCAAAAAGGACGAGCAAGCAAGAGCAGGGAGGAGAGATATACAGATACAATTCGTATTCCCCTTCGAAAAATAAATTGCTCATTAAATTCCAGTTGCAAACGGGGAGAGGAGCGGAGCGGAGAGGAAGGGGATTGCAATTAAATTTCACACACTGATGAATGTATATCTGCGCGGCGCCTCCACCCCAATTTCTTTATATATATCTATATACACATGAGTTATATAACCCGAAAGAGCGACAGATATATAGATACAGATACAGAGGCTCGCCAACGACTGCAACTGTGAATTTCCCTGGAAATTATTGATCGGAAAATCAATTCTAATTAAATTGTCAGCGCCAAGAGCGAAAGAGGTGATTATGTGTATCCCAGTCTGCGTTTCGTGGCCGAGTATCTGTATCCGAACAGTCGTGTATCTGCGTATCTGCATGTGTATCTCTACTGCATCTCGCACTGTGCGTAATTACATTGCACTGTCGCCTGTTTTCACTTGATTGGGCTTGGGCTGGAGCTCGGGTTCGGGGGGTTTGGCAAACAAAGTTAGCGAGCTCAGCCACCATCAGATCCCATTTCGCCCTTAACCAAATTGAATTCATTTTAAATGCAGCAAAACAAATTAGGACTGCTAAACCAGGACGCCAAATGGCGGCACTAAATGCTGAATCCTGCAGACACAAAATGTGGAATATATACGACGAGTACGAGTACGAGTGTGCATGGGATTAAGCGTGCCACGCGGTCAGATTGGATCCTGGGATTTAATTGGATTTAAGAGGAGACTAAATGAAAGTCGCATCCTCTCTCTCCTGTCTCGTGTGTGTGTTTGCATTTAAGCTCATTTAAATGATGCTAATTGGTTCTGCAAATGCGTATTAGTCACTCGGGACTCGTTGACTCGTGGCTAAATGGATTAAGGATTGAAAATTTAATTGGCAAACCGCACCAAATAAGATTAATTAGGACAAATAATTCAATGAGAAAGTTAATCAGTTAATACAATTTTAAAATTCAGGTTTTTGTTACATGAAGATAATTAAAGTATTAATAAAAATTTTAAACAAGTAAATGTTTTGTATTCTCATAAAATGTATGAGTTTAAATAGAATTCCCATAAAAATGTGAAACGAAAACACTAAAGAAAGGCTTACATCCTCCTAGAAAGTTACCTATTTCCTAAACATTTTCCTGTTAAAAATGCACTAAGCTGGCTCTTAGTGTTTCCATTCCTTTACCTGCTTTATCTCTCCTTGGGTTTTATTGTTTTCCTCTCCGAATTCCGTATGCATTAATTCCATTTGCACAAATTCTGCAAGCAAGTAAATTATGCAGCCAAAACAATTTTCCATCTCTACTTTTATATTCCCATCCATTTCCATTAAGCTTGACTTATTTCCATGAGCTATGTGTGTGTGCACAAATATTCCTGCCTGCCTGCATATATTTGTTGTTATTTAATTACTTTGCATTACTGACTCGCTCTCGGGGAGAGAGAGAGAGTGCCGGAAATTGCTACAACAAATAACATCAGCGCAGCATCAATCCTTTGTCCCTGCATCGTGCTCATCTGCTCATCTCCTCCAGAGTTCCGTTTTACACAGCCAGAAAATTAAATGCAATTACGGCCAATTGGAAACTTAATGGCCAATTAAGATGGAAATTGCTGGAGTCATGCAAGCGAAATTATTAGCAAGGCATGCTTTTTAGAATTTCAGAAAGTGTTGTTAAATTGCGATTTAAATTAAACATTTAGGGGCACGGAGGGCACGGTAAAAGATCAAACTTCTTCGATTTAGGTCCCAGTTAAAATCTCCTAAGCTAAGCTGCTTTAATAAGGCAACTGTGGGTAAAATAAATATTTCTAAGACATATATTAATTTATTTCCAAAGCACGCAAGGGGTCCCCTAAGCCTCGGCGCATTTACCACTTGCTATGCACTAGAATTCCCAACTGGGCGTTGCACAACCTGGCAAAATGTTGAGATAGGTCAGGCATCGGGTACTGATGACGCTAAACAATTGGTTATCCAAGCCTGCTGCCTGTTTTTGACAGGCGTGTTTCTGGCATGACCCCGATTCCGCAGGAACCTATTTTTATTTATGAAAATATTTAAACTAATTTAAGCATATCTTAACTGAATATAACAAGGTTATTTTCCTAACTTTTATGTTTAATTTAAAACTAATTGTTTGGTCTTTATTCAGAGACTTATCTCCCTTTTCCTTTGAGTGCAGGTAATAATTTGCACACGCTCTGAAAAGTAGGCAATGAAAATGGTTTTTGTCCTGTTTCGCTCTGCTGGCATCAGCTTCTTCTTGCTCCCACAGGCTGCTGCTGCTGCTGTTGGCATTGTTTTGTGTATAACTGTATTTTAAAGCCACTCCCAAGAGAGATTACATTGTTGTTATTGCAGCCGCATTTCCCACAAATGATGCAAATTCTCAGCTCCTCTGACTAAAGCTTCATTAGCTGCACAAAATCAGAGAAAACCCCAGATAAAAATACAGAAAAATGAAGAAAAAGAAATTCAAACCAAATGCAGTTGAAAACAAACAACAAATGATGAGAGTTTATATTTTGCCGGCATTAGAGTAACTGCAGAGAGATATCAGAGCAAAGAGAGAGCAATGACAGCAGGCAGAGGCAGGCACTTCCTGTTAAAAACCTACATGGCGTCGCCCAGAGGAGACACTCTCCTCGAACTGCTTTCATTTTCCATTTCCACGACCTCGTTTTCAGACAATATCATTCAGCCCAGCCCAGCCCAGCCCCAGTCAGCCAGGCAGCCTCTCTAAGGTTTAGGTTATATGGCAAAAGGGGAAATGGGAGAAATATAGGGTTTCCCAAGTAAGCTTCAATTGCACATTTTTAGTTCTCTTTTTTCTTCCCTTCCTAGTTAAGTCTTTTTGCTGGGCCCTGCAATTTATGTTATTTTTGTTGTGTTTTCTTTTCTTCCTTTTTTTGCGCTGGATATTGTAGTTCTTCGTGCTTCGGTTCTGTTGTTGTTTTTATGTGGCCCTGCGGCTGTGGGTGGCAGCCAGGATATGAAAGACAAGGCATGTCCTGTCCTGGGCTGTCCTGTATATATATTTATATATATATATATATATATGGATATAAACCCAACTGTATATATGGATTTTGGGTATGTAAGGTGTCGTCCCGCAACGTTTTGCCTGTGTACATTATGTACAGGAATTTAGAGCGCGCAGGCGCTTTTGAAGGATGTGTAATCCTCTCTGGGAGCCTCGCTTGCCTCATGCCTCTTTCCCCAGATTTTTCCTGATTTTTCTTTTAGCCTCTGCTCTCTGTTTTTAGCCCTCGTCTTGCATAAGTTTTCATTCAATACTTGGAGCCGGCCTGGGAAAGTTCTCCACGCTCTGGCTCTTTGGGGAGAGAGAGACTCCTCTTCTTGTTCGTCCTTTTCTTGGCCTCCCCGGGGCCTCCCCCTGTTTCCTTCTTATTTTTTTTTTTGCCGCTTCCGGTTGCGTCACTTTGGCCTGGGAAAGCAGCGCTGCGTCATTTTCCCCCACCATTTCCATCGCCATTTTCCCCCTGCCCTTTTCCCCTTGGGTTTTTCCTGCTCTTGCTTCAACTTTTATTCAACTTTGCCCTCTGACTTTGTCGCAGGCCACACACTCATATATCCATATATATATGTGGTTATATGTATATGTATTTATGTACCTACAGGAGCATTCGCAGGACACCACTTTAATTGAGGTCGCCAGCTGAAGTTAATAATAAGCCACGTTGCAGGAGATGCGTTGACTGCAATCCCCAGAAAACACAGCTAGAAAAAGTGTGCGAATCTGAAAGGGATTAATTAAAAATCCACACTGAACTCTATTGAAAATTACAGAGTATTGTTGGTTGATTTAATTATAATAGTAAATGATTTTTAAAGCTTATGCTGCTAATAAAATTGTTATAAATAAAATAGGGAATGTTGAGATGAATTCTAGATAGAGTTTGTCTGTAAAAATTTGTTTACTATCAAATATTTTGCAAATATCTTGATAGCAATGATAAAAATGAGTTACAAAATTTTTAAAATTTAATATTTAGATAAATTTGCACAGGAAAAGAGTATATATTAAGAAGTAAATAATGTATCAAGTATTCATGAGCTCAAGAACCAGGAATTCCCATAATTCCAAACTCTAAAACCTAAATACTCCCTATTTAATATCCCACATTTATTATTTATGTATTAAGAGAAGCTAGAAGATCCCAAACAAATAAATTTAATAGCAACTTTAAATGTAGTTTCTGAACTTTTCCCCTGAGTGGATATCCTTTGGCATTTTGCACTTAGCATTCCGCAGCCGCATCCAGTCATGAGCGCACTCGGCACACCACCCACTCTGCGGCCCACTATTGGGGGCGTGTCCCTCCAGGGAGGCTTATATAATTTTAAAGCCTCTGCCAGCCTCGTTGTCTGCTGCAAAAACACTGCTAAAAGCACCGAGCAACGTGCAACGTGCCACTTGCACCGAGCAAATGTCGTGTCATTCGCACTGCTTTAAATGCACATCGCATTATGTTATGTAAAATATACGATTGCGAGCACAATAATGAAACAAATTTAAGTGCAGATTCCCTCGAGAGAGAGAGACAGAGACCATAAAGAATTAAATTTATGCGGTTAAAGCAAATGCTTTGGCGGAGATTTGGAAATGAGAAGTGGAAAATGGAATGTTTTTGTGCTGAAATAAATGTTTATGGCAGTCCTGAGACTCTAGAGAATAAATGTGTGGGCAGATAAACGAAATAAGAGTAAGGGAATTATTATTTATTTAAATGGAAACTAAAGCTGGTAACAGAACGTGATGGAAACTTTATAATTAAAAAATGCCTAAAAAGCTAAATAATTTATTTAGTTTCGTTTTTAGAAGGCAAATAGCAAGGGATAGTGTTACTTCTTAAATTTAAGTAAAAATTCCCGCTTTTAAACCTCTTTTTAAATAGGAATTGCATTTCCTGCGTAGTTTTCAACCCCTACTTTATTTTATATTATTATTTACTAGGTTCTTTGCTCCAAAAGAAAACTAATAACAATATATTTAGACAGCATTACCCCCTCTTCAAAATGTATTTTATATTTGCAAAATCTTCCGCATCACTTGAGGGTTTCTTTTTAATGAGTTTGCCCGGGCTTATCCGTATCCCCAAATCAGACATTCTGAAAACATTTCCAACAATTTCAGCCATTTACCATCCAACCTGGAGCGTTTCCAGCAAAGTTTAAGAACCTTTCTGGCCAAAAATGTAGACTCTTCGTAACTTTTTTTTTTTGGTTTTTTGGGTTGGGTTGGGCTCTCCGGTGGCCTGTCTCTTTTGTTAAAAGTTTTATCTAATTCCTTTGCCAGAATACCGTGTTTACGTCCTGTGTCCTGTCATTCCCGTGTCCTTCAACTTTTGCCAGGCTCTCGGCTCCCGGTACTCTCGGCTCCAAAGGGGCTGTATCTCCTGACTCGGCTCCTGTTCCGGCTCCTGCGGCTCCTGCTGCTGCTGCTGCTGCTGCTGCCAGCTCCCTGATGTTGATAAATTTCACGCCCTGGAGGAGACGCAGCCAGGGAATGCTCTCCAGCTCAAATTACTTTGACTGCAGTCAGTGGAGAAATGGAGAAGCGGGGCCGCCGCCGCCCAACAATGATTGAATGAAAGGCTAAAAAAGGATTTCAGGAGCGAGTGTGTGTGCGTTGTATATCCTGCTGGCTATATACGAGCCCGTACATGCCTTCCACGCCCCTCTCTCTTTATGTATATAGTATATATTCCCATGTATATGCCAGAGTCAGCCAAATATACACAGAAATAACCTCAAACAAGGACGTTCGGTGAGAAACTTTTGCCAGGACAAAAGACAGGGCGATTTGTGGCGGCGGGGACACTCACTCGGTCCAGCCAAGGATACACTGTACCGGAAAATGCTAATGATAGAGGGTTTCCTTTATTAAAATACCTATAGTTAAGGAATTTGGTAAGCAGCTAAGGCAAATTCCTTTGTAGATTTTTATGGTAATAGTGGGGTAGGGTTTGGAATATAATAGGAATATTTGGGTTTCTAATCATAAAATTCAGGAAATATAATATTTAAAGGTTTTCTAGAGTATTTTTTGTTGTACAGAGCTTGTTAAATATTTTTTTTATATTTTATTAAATAGTTTTTATTGAGTTCAAAGAATCAGAAGTTTTAGAATTAAATAACACAGTTATAACAAGACAGGTTCAATAATTTCTTAATACCACTCTTTTTCCAGTCGAATCTTAACGAATATTTGTAGTTTCCCTTAATAGTTATTAATTAAATTCATGCCTTTAATAAGTATAATGACTTGCTTTTAATAATGTGCCGAAATTGTAATTAATTTTCCCCTAACTAGTCTAATAATAATATCCATTTAGCAATTAACTGGCATTGTTTTTTTGTTTCTCTGCACGGAGCAAGCATTTAGCCATTTACTGCGACCGCTTCTTGGTCTGCTTATTCTTCTTCTTGGCCATGTATTACATAAGCGGGCCAAAACACACACACACACCCATCGAGAGACACACACTCATAACATGGCAGTAATGCAATTTACAGACGCCCAAAAATGTCCTCCCCAACGTACACCGCCCACCTTTTGGTGCCATGGGTGGTTTCACGGGGTGTTCCCGGCGTTACTTGGACTGGCCATCAGTTATCCCACATCCCACATCCTCCTGTTTCCTGGGGGCGCAACAAATGTTGCCCAGTAAATGTGTGTGTGTTGCTCTTGTTTTGGTTAGTGTTGTCGTTGGCGTTGGCCCTGCAATTCCCTGAACTGGGCGCACTTTTAGCTGAATTGATTTTTCCAATGGCCTCAACTGCGCATGCCGGGCAATATACTCGTATGTAGTAGCTCCTCTCATTCCGCTCCCACACCGGGCACCCTCTGCGGATTGCATTTCACCCAAACCCGAACCCGGACTCAAACACACCTAGATACGGTGTTACATACAGTGGTCACTGGGATACACTGCATTTTTGAGATATTTTAAGGGTCCAGAGAAATTGTTGGATATTTGAAATCAATAGAAAAGATGTCAAGAAGTAGGCAATGCTATTTTTTAGGGGGTTTTATTTTAGATTTTTTGTAGGAGTTATAGCCTTTTCACATACTAGTAAAAATGCTATTACGACACTTGTTGCTTAGATCTTCGTAAAATATAGTAATACTTCCTTACATTTATACTTAATCGACAATGTAACAGATTTATAAATATTTATATGGAAAATATGATTTATTTATGGAAAAATGTTAAATAATTTTAGTGCCAAGGGATTGCATAGAATTTGTATAGGAAAATAAACATTTACCTACAGTTTTAGGTACTAAGTCTCCAAGACCTAGATCATTTTACTCATACATTTTGAGAATTATGTACATTTTATTGCCTAAAAATTAGATAGCATTCCCAATAACTTTAAGCAATAAAACGCTTTCGTGTTGAAATATTAAAATAAGAAATTGAAGAGGTTTTTTGGAATATGCAAGACATTTTGAACTGAACTACTTGCTTGTAAGTACAAATGTAAAGTAAATAGAGCAAGTAACAGAGGTGCCCACTGTGCAGCCCTCAAGGGCCCCCCGCCGGAGAGAGCACAGGCCATAGCCACTTGGTCTGCCATGTCCTCTGCTGCAGTCGCTGTCTCTGCTCTGCCCGCCGAAAGCTGTGACCTGAGCAGAGAGCTGGAGACTGCAGCAGCCCATCCACATATATATAAATATATCTTTCCCTACCACAACCTCCCGATACAAATCCAGATCCAGGCTATATACACACAGCAAGCACATCTACATATATGGTGAAGTGCTGGCTGGCTGCGTTGTTCTATATGGCCATATTTTAAGTGCTGCTGCTGTGCTTAAAGCGCTTAATGCGGCTTTAAAAAATCTTGGTTCCAGCAGCAGCAGCAGCAACAGCAGCCCTGTGATCCTGGGAAAGGGCGGCGGGATCAGGCTAAACTAGGATATGGCTTCAATTCATCAAATTAGACATTATATGGGGGCAGGCAGAGGCACTGTCGAGAAATTGCTATTACCTTACTACAGCCATTGTCTATGGGCTTCTGGAATTATGAGATAACAATGAGGTTTTGGATTACGTACGGGTCTTGGGACAGGAATTTAATTTAAATTAATGCTGGATGAGGGATTTTAATGAGACTTATAAGTTTGAGGTTTATAGAAGGTTTTAGAGTTGCATTATTATTTAAGAAGTTTCTATTTTAAAAGTGAATTTAAAAGGGAAATCTAACTAAATTGAGTTAAAAGCTAGGTGCATGAATTAAAAATGCAAAACTAAAGAAAATGTATAATACTAAAATGGATTGTAACCTTTTTAAGTTAGCATGCTCTAGAGTCTAGACTCTAGACATTTCTACTGAAATCCGAAAGCAACTCATAAAGTCTTTACATTTTTCTTTCTTTTTATTTTTGATGTATACCGCGAATTATTAATTATTTAAATAGTTCTAAAAAATGTAAAGTGTTGCCATGAGAAAATTCCTATTTCCCTTGCTTCCTATAACAAAGTAGATTTAATCCCGAAAAACAGTTTCTGTCTGATATCCGATAAAGACAGATAGTTTCCGTCAGATAATTCTTCGGATAAACAACCCTCTCTGGGTATTTCGGCCACCGCTTTATTTGCTACTACAAAGGTATTCCATATGACATCCCTCGATGTCAGATCCCATTTCCCAGTTCCCAAAAGGGGCGGAATAGGGGACGAGGTCGTTTCTTATCTACAAAGCAGAGATTAGCACACATCAAATACCATACGAGGCGATCCGATCCGAACCGATCAATCGGCACAACGATCGTATAATAATTATTCGTTCGCCTCTGAGGTTGTACTAGAATTTCTTCGGTGTGCCATTGAACGCGTTCGTAAGCCTCAATTGTAAAACGATCTGTGGGAAACCTTCTCGGAAACAGCTATTCCGATGAACTGGCTGTCTACATAGTATATAAATAGCTGTGTTTTATTTTAAATATAATGCAATCACTGCAAAGGAATTCAAAGTATGTAAATATAGGGATTTACCCTGCTAGGTAAGGATTCTATTTGGTGCTCTTTTTACTCATTTTAAATTCTAAATTATAGGTTTATATTAAACCTAAGACATACTTTTGTTGAGCAAATATTATTGACCTTAAATATCTGTAAAATTTCTAAAAATAAAACGTAAAACGTTCAGACAGCCGAATCTAAGAGATCTCACTCGCTAAAATGCGCGATGTGGCCTCAACAATGGAAACACAAAGGCATAAACATTTAGCAAAGGTCGCGCCTGCTTTTCTTTCCCTCGGGAAACGGCGAAATAGGAATATATTGTATATACATATATAAATATATATAACTAAATATATGTCGAGCTCTCCTGAACCGAACCCTTGTTTCTCGAGCGAGCCTTTTGCGCGTTAATTTATCCGGGGGTTGGTTTTTCTGCGTCTTTAATGGCATTGTATTGTTTTTTTTGGCCTGGAACTCGAGGAACTCAGGTAGAACTTCTGAGTAATGCCTTATTTCTACCTGGTTCCGCTTCCCATCTCCGTCTCGCTTCCACTCACAGGAGACCAGGTGGAAACAATATTTGGCTTTTGTTGTGACCCATAAGGAAATCGTATAAACTACATAAAATATAGTTTCGATCGAAGCAGTCGAACTGGAAATTTATTGGGAATTACATCTTGATCAGGACAAGCGAACATTATTACTATATTTTATGTAGTTTAATAAACTATTTTATATGGTAAGAAGCTTATATTTCTTATAAATATTAGTTTTCAAGGAAAAATTAGTATGGGGTTTTAATATAAATTAATTAAAGAAATGGAAATTTAAATTGAATTAAAAGTTTGGCCCAAAAATAACCTTCATATTCACACGTGTGTTTATTATTTACATTTCTTTAAATATTAGACATATTGGTATTATTTATATATTTTTAAAAGCAAAACAATTTAAAAATTAATAAATGGAATAATAGATCAAATTTTAAATAAATTTAAAAACATTTTAAATTGAACAAAAACAGAATTATTAAATTCAATTTTGGTTCTTTAAAGAAAACGAAATTTTTTTTAGAAAACAATCATTGCAAATTAATTCCACAAGATAATAACAACAAGTAAATTACAATATCTAACTAAATAACGCTTTAAAACTAATTAAAACAAAACATTACAAAATAAAACAGTTCAACTTACAATTCTACACGAAATCTACATACGAACATTCTACGCAGCACTCCGTAACGTCGCTTACGTCATGGCGCGGCAAGATACGTCATATGGTTTGCATTACGTTTTTGAGCCCCAGACAGTCTGGCAGCGCTGCACGCGAATATCGGCACAAAGCGAAATCGGTGGCCGAAACAAGCAGAAGGCAGATGAAGGAATAAAATAAAGAGCGAAACGCGACGATTCAGAACGTGAACGAATAAGCCGAGTATGCGAGCCGTGCAAAAACGAAAAGAGAAATACGAATTTAATACCTAATACGCGAAGAACAAACCGGTTGTTGGCTTTCTTGAATAAAACAACAAAAGCAAAAGAACGTGGCTCTCCCGGTCCCGGCTTTTTCTGCCACTGTGTTTGTGTCCCATCTGTGTGTGTGTTGTCTGTTAATGTGTGAGTGAGTTTATTTATCTGTGCGTGTGTGTTGCCGCGTAAACAGACGCAGACCAGCGAAAATAAGAAGAAGAAGACGAAGAAATCGGCGGATTGGGTCGCACGTCGTTTCTATTTGGCGCCCGTTTATATTTACTTAACCGGGTGAAATTTTCTTGTAAAGCGCCCCGCGATCTTATCATAGTGTCCAGAAATCGGAAGTAAATCAGTGGGAAGAAGCCATACGATATATATTTGGGTTAAATATCCCCGATGAGACGCGCAATTAATAGGGCGCCCGCCTCAGGGGCTGTGAAAACAACAGGCCGAAGCCGCCGACGAAACGATCGCGAAAAGTTGACAACGACATCGATTTTCCTAGCGAAAACCGTGAAATAATATTATGCGGAGGTGGGTACGAGTCCTGGTGTTAAGAGTGTGTGCGATAATAGAGGAAAAGCTGTGTAAATCGGTGCTAAAAAGGGTGCTACTCCTATCCGAAAGCAAAACAAAATTTCTCAAATAACGGTGATCGGTCGCGGAGATGGCAACCCTGAGAAAATTTCACAAAACAATTGGACCGAAAATAATCTATTTTTCCTTTTTATTTTAATGGAAAACATCTATAAGCATTAGTTACTCGAAAAAAAATTTGAGAATGCGTGAAGTTATATAAACTCTCTACATAAGAACTTACCAATAATAACCAATATTCTCTTATTTTTAACGATATAACATCGCAAAAACTGATTCATTTGTTCAATTTAAATGTCGAAACTAAACCATAAAACTAATAAAATTAGTAAATAAGAATGTGTTTTTTATTTTATGAATCTGCTAATTTGTTCGATTTTTCTTTTTATTTATTTTTGGCGTTGAAGATAAAGTAAAAGAAATAACTGGTGGCCATAGATTACATTTAAAGAAAGATTTATTTAATACGAATTATTACTTATTATTAAGAAAGTATTCTTCAGTAATTGAAATTATTAACCCATTTCTTCCTTTTCGACTTTCAGGTCTACAGAGGAACCACCGACAAACAGCTACGAAAGGAACTACTACGACCGCACCAGCAGCCGCTTAGTCAGTCAGTACCAGACGGGCAACTCCGCCTCCTTGTCCACATCCAATTCCAACGCCAACTCGAGTCCATCGTCAGCATCCGCTTCCGCATCCCTAGCAGCGGCAGCAGCAGCAGCAGCAGCAGCAGCAACCGCATCCGCATCGGCGGCAGCAGCAGCAGGAGCAGCAAGAGGAGGATCCTCTGAGAGATCGCGCAATCGAGATCGCCTATACAGGAATGGTTCTGCCAGCGGTCATAGCGGCGGCGGCGGTATCAACAGCGGCAACAGCAGCAGCAGCAACACGACGACGACGACAGCAGCCACAGCTGGAGCTGGAGCTGGAGGATCTGGATCGGGGGGCGTTGGAGCTGGAGCACCGCAGGCGCTAGGCGATCGGAGCAGCAGCCACAATATCCACCAGAATCAGCAGAGCGCGCGGGTGGCACCACCACAGTCATGGTACGAAGCCGCCGCTGCTGCAACGACGACGACGACGGCCCAATTGAAAAGTCCTGGTGGCAGTGGCAATGCCGGCGCCTCAGCAGCCGGTGGCTTTGCAATGATGAGCAACAGCTCACCGATCAACCATCACCAGCAGCCGCAGCAACAGCAACAGCACCCGCATCCGCATCTTCAGAATCCTCAACACCCGCACTACAGCAGCAACAGCAGCAACAGCAGCAGCAGTCCAGCGGCCGGAGCTGGAGCCGGAGGCGGTACCTGCCCATCTCCCGCCCAAGGCCAGACACAGATCCAGTCGCAAACGCAATCGCAGACCACGGCCGTGCACCGGAGCGTGGCGTATGCGGGAAGTGCTGCGGCGGATGACTCTACGCGCAAGATGCTCCTGCACAGCAGCAAACTCAATAAGCTGCTCAAGGGAGCGGGAGCGGGAGCAGCGGCAGCAGCGGCAGCGGCAGGAGCACGCTCTGGTTCGGAATCGCCAGGAGGAGCAGCAGCAGCAGCGGCCGGAGGAGGAGGGGCGGCAGCTACTCCAATGACGACGACAAGTACAATCACAAACAATAGTTTTAGTAGTAATAGTTTAAATAATACAATAACCACGGCAACGCCCACGATGCCAACGATAGCATCTGGAGCTGCTGCAGCAACAGGAGCAGGATCGGGGCCGGCAGCAGCAGCAGCTGCCGCCAGCGGTGGTGACATTCTAAATGTGGCCGCCGCCTTGGCCGCTGCTGCCTCCGCCTCCGTGGACAATGGGATGTTGCCCTCGTCGCATCCAATTCGGACGCGACACCACCTGCACGGACGCAGCACCACCTCCTCCAGTCGCTCGCACTCGCGCTCGCCGAGCAGCTACAGCAGCTCGCACAGCTCCTCATCCTCCTCGCACTCCTCGTCCCACTCGCACGCGTCCAGCCCCGTCCAGTCCACGGGCAATTGTGCGTTGATGATGGCGGAGGGTCGCGGCGGACGCAGCCTGCAGTCTGTGGCAGTGACGAGTGAGTATATCCGTCTTCCTAAGACCAGAATTCATACTAATTCATACTTCCCCTTTCGCGCAGGCAACTCTTCAAATCCCAGTGGCAATGCTGGCAACGCCACCAGCACAGGCGGAGGCGGAGGCGGTGGCTGCGGCTCGAGCTCATCATCGAGCAGCAGCAGCAGCTCCAGCGGCTCCTCCTCCTGCCTGACAGCCAATCCCGTGGTGCATTCCGAAGACAACCGGCCGCTGGCGATACGTGTACGCAATTTGCCCGCCCGTTCCTCGGACACATCCCTCAAGGATGGTCTCTTCCATGAGTACAAAAAGCACGGCAAGGTCACGTGGGTCAAGGTCGTTGGCCAGAACTCGGAGCGCTACGCTCTCGTCTGCTTCAAGAAGCCCGACGATGTCGAAAAGGCGCTGGAGGTCTCCCACGACAAGCACTTCTTTGGCTGCAAGATCGAGGTCGAGCCGTACCAGGGCTACGATGTGGAGGACAACGAGTTCCGGCCCTACGAAGCGGAGCTGGACGAGTATCACCCGAAGTCCACGCGCACGCTGTTCATTGGCAACCTGGAGAAGGACATTACGGCCGGCGAGCTGCGCGGACACTTTGAGGGCTTCGGCGAGATCATCGAGATCGACATCAAGAAGCAGGGCCTGAACGCCTACGCCTTCTGTCAGTATTCGGACATTGTCTCGGTGGTGAAGGCAATGCGCAAAATGGACGGCGAGCATCTCGGGAGCAACCGGATCAAGCTGGGCTTCGGCAAGTCCATGCCCACCAACTGCGTGTGGATCGATGGCGTGGGCGAGAAGGTCTCCGAGTCGTTTCTTCAATCCCAGTTCACGCGCTTTGGCACGGTGACCAAGGTCAGCATAGATAGGAACAGGCAGCTGGCCTTGGTTCTGTACGACCAGGTGCAGAATGCCCAGGCGGCGGTGAAGGATATGCGCGGCACGATCATGCGGGGCAGGAAGCTGCAGGTGGACTTTGCCTCGAGGGAGTGCC
This sequence comes from Drosophila rufa, assembly GCA_018153105.1. Taxonomy (NCBI): domain Eukaryota; kingdom Metazoa; phylum Arthropoda; class Insecta; order Diptera; family Drosophilidae; genus Drosophila; species Drosophila rufa. The sequence continues at coordinate 10,922,027 of JAECXS010000096.1, forward strand.
AGGATGCGTTCTACGACAAGCAGGAGAAGCAGCAGACGCTGCAGCAGCAGCAGCAGCAACAGCAGCAGCAACAGCAGCAGCAGCAGCAAGCCCAGAGTGCGGGTAAGTTTTACCATAAGGAATCCCTGTTTAGTTACTCATTTACGTCTCCTCCTGCAGGTTCTTCCTCGCGCTTTGGGTCGCGCTACGAGTCGTCCTCCTCCTCCTCGCAGTCGCGATCGAGGGCTTCCTCCTTTAGCCGTCACCAGAACAACTCCAACGATGGCTGCTCGCCGGGGAATACGCCTGGCGGCGCTGGGAGTGGAGGCAGTACAACCAACCAAAGCCAAAGCATCACCAGCGGGAGCACCAACGCGAACAGCAGTACCTCTGCGAGCAGTGCGATGCCGGCTCCCAGCCTGGCCTCCGCTGTAGCCTCGGGAGTAACATTGCCCTCGGCAACGCTCCTGCCCTCGGTGGCGTCCGCCTCGGCCTCCGCCTCTGCCTCTGCCAGTTCCATGCCCATGTCGCCGGCTGCCCTGGCCCAGAGGATGCGAATGGCCAGGAATGCGCGGCATACCATCGACTTTGACTTCAACGATGTGAGCGTGGCTCGGGCGCGGTTTCGCAACTCCGAGGAGTACAACAACAACAACAGCAGCAGCAACAATCCGTCGCAGGATGAGCAGGACAACCGCTCCGATTCGCCAGTGATCGCACGCCTGGGTCCGGTTGTAGGGGGCGACTTGATGGATGCGACGATGAACAACAGCCAAGGAGGAGCACTTAGCCGGAGGCGTTGCGGTAAGCCAAGCAAAGATTTGCACCCCAACGTGCACAATCAACGTTTCCCATTGCCAGAACAACTCGAGGAATGCCCGTCCAGTGGTGATGAGGGCGTGGTCAGTCCGCGTAAGCGCATCAAAATGGATTACCACCATCACCACCATCATTCCAATGCCAGCGGGGTGAGTAAATAGATATCTCTGTAAGGATACCGATTCCTAATCATTCCTTCCTTCCCCTTAGCTGGAGTCCACTGGCGAGCACGGCATCAGCAAGCCCAGCCCCCTCTCCAACTGTGATGTGATACACGATCCCCTCAACCGCAAAAGCGAGATCCGGCGGGTCTCCGAGACGACCACGACGACGACGACGACGAGTGGCTCGCCCATCATGAAGTTCCCCGGTCATCCGCCACTCGTAAGTGGTCCCTCCCCCATGATGCTCAGCTGCCGGCGCCCCTCCATCGATGTGGGGGCCCTGACAGCGCTCTCCAGTTCCTCGGCCTTTCGCCACGGACTCGTGGGTGCCAGCAGCATGGACCAGCAGCAGCAGCATCATCTGATGAACGCCTCGCTGGCGGCCAAGCGGAGACGGGTGACCACCACCATGCAGCAGCCCAGCAGCAGTGCGTCGGCGGCAGCGTCATCGACGAGCAGCAATTCCGTGGGTTTGAGCGGCTTGAGCAGTCTCACGGCCGCGGAGGAGTACCACCACCATGCCTCGCGGGGCCGGGGCCACCAGCTACATTCCCATCACTCGCACGAGGCCAGCGGTGGCGAGAGCGCGGACGGATCTCGCCCGGGGACGCCGCTGTGCGATGAGCGACCCGAAGTGCTGCCCACAGAGCCGCGCCGCCTGCCGCCGCCCCGGGAGAGGGCGCGCGAGCGAGTGCGCGAGGTGATGTGGCTGCCCCTGCCCAAGTTTGGAGTGCTCTTCTTCCAGCAGCAGCAGTCCCGCGGGGGCAGTGGCAGCGGTAGCGGTAGCAGTTACCAGCAGCAAGGCTCCGCCAGCGGAGGCCTGATCGCGTCCTCCGCTGCCTGCTCCCTCAGCAACTCTAGTCTAAACGCCAGCAGCCAGGGCGTGGGCTCCGGCTCGGGATCTGCATTCCTGCCCAGCCCCTCGCTCCAGCGCTACTGGCGTTCCTCCTCCTCCTCCTCCGCCTCGCACCACCAGCACCACCACCAGCATCATCACCACCACCAGCAGTCGCAGCAGCAGCAGCAGCAACAACAGCAGTCGCAGTCGCAGCAGCAACAGCAATCGTCATCCTCCTCCCACACGGGCTTGATGGCGAGTCCCGCGCGTCCCCGCTCGCTCAGCTCCAACTCTAGCGACTCGGACGTGCCGCCGGGCCACAATGCGGGCGGCAGTCCCTCCCTCGACGAACGACTGCGCAACTTCGAGGAGAACTACGAGCGATGGTCGGGCGGAGGGAGCAGCAGCAGGGAGCACGGCTCCGGCCACACACCCTCCAGCGCCTCCACGCCCTCCTGGCAGCTCTCCATGCACATGAACCTGGGCGCCAGCGGCGGCGGCGGGTTGAACTCGCACCAAACGAGCTCGGGCTCCGGGTCTGGCAACAGCAACAGCTCCAGCGGCACTGCGTCGAGCACCACGAGCAATTCCCGTCACAAATTCCTGGACATTGACGAGCTGCAGCCCTCGGACATTGTCAAGTCCGTGCTGGCCAAGAAGAGCATCTTCGACGATGACTTTCAGCGGCTGAAGAAGAACCAATGGTACGATCCCTCCAGCTCGGACTTCGCTTTGGGTTCTAGTTCCTCCTCCAACCTGCTGGTGGGCTCTGCGCTGGGATCGGGGGTGTCGCGCGGGCTCTGCAGCGGGAACACCTCGCCGGCGTTGCCCAATTTGGCGGCCACCAAGACCACGCCCATTATAGGGAACTGCAGCGGCAGCAGCCTTGCTGGCTTGGTTGTTAACTCCTCTGCGAGCAGCAAGACGGGCGGCTTGCTTCAGCGGCTGAGCAGCTTGTCGCCGATGAACTCGCCCCAGGCCTCGATGTCGCCCTACAACAGCCCCTCGCCCTCGCCCTCGGTGGGTGCGGCAGCTGCTGCCTCGCTGGCACAGCTGGCCAAGCCCACGACAACGGCGGCGGCAGCGGCGGCGGCGGCGGCGGCGGCTTCGGCGGCAGCAAGTGGCGGGAGCAATGCCACCACCTCATCCTCACCGGGAACGGGACCCACCAAGGGTCTGCAGTATCCCTTTCCCAGTCACCCGCCATTGCCCAACACAGCGGCGCCACCGCCAGCCGTGCAGCCAGCGCCGCCACCTCCACCCGAGATGGGAAAGCAGCAGCATCAGCAACAGCAGCAGCAGGCGTCCAGACAGGCGACTGCCACCTCTGGCAGCAATCTGACCAAGAGCCTGAGCGTTCCCGAGGCACCGCCGCCCCAGTCGCCGGCCAGAGTGCAGCTCCAGAAGTCGGCCTCGGTGCCAGGGAGCACCAACGTGGGCACTGTGGCCAGCTCCAGCTCCAGCTCCAGCTCGAGCTCCAGTGGCAGCTCATCAGCAACGGCACCCACATCATCTTCATCTTCGTCCAACGGTAACAGTTCCTCAGCCGCCACACATGTACAAAAGCCACCGACGCAGCCGAACGCCACGCAGGAGGAGGAGCAGCAGCCGCCCAAGAAGAGTGCTCCTGCTCAGTCCTCGTCCTCGTCCACGTCCTCGTCTCACACCTCAAGTTCCAGTTCCAAGAAGAGCAGCAGCAGCGGCGGCAGCAGCAGCCAGGACAAGTCCCACAGCAAGCACAACAACAAGAGCAAGAGCAAGTCCGACAAGAGCTCGTCGTCCTCTTCGTCATCCGACAAGCGCAAGAACTCGGCCACCTCCCAGTCCTCCAAGTCGGCCACTCCCCGCATCGAAGACGACTCCACCGACCAGGAAGAGCCGGCGGAAAAGGCTGAGAAAGCCGAAAAGGCGGAGAAAGAGCGCGAGAAGAAGGAGCGGCAGGAGAAGGAGAAGCGCGAAAAGGAGCTACGCAAGCAGCACGAGCGCGAGGAGAAGGAGCGCACTAAGGCGGCTCAGGCTCAGGCTCAGGCTCAGGCTCAGGCTCAGGAGGAGAAGGATCGAGAGGAGCGCAAGGCCAAGGAGGAGAGAGAGCGCGAACGGGAGAGGAAGGCCCTCGAGGAAGCGAAGCAGAGGGAGGAAAAGGAACGAGAGGAGCGAGAGCAGCGCGAGAAGGAGCAAAGGGAAAAGGAAATCCGAGAGAAGGAGCAGCGCGAAAAGGAGCAGCGAGAGAAGGAAAAGGAACTCCGAGAAAAGGAGCAACGCGAAAAGGAGCTCCGGGAAAAGGAACTCCATCGTGAGAAGGAGCAAAGGGAGCGGGAGCAGCGCGAGAAGGAACAATCTCGCCGCGCCCAGGAAACCGAGCAGGAAGCTCGAATGGCCCGCATGCGCGAGCTCTCCTCGTACCACAAGAGCAAGGCGGAGGCCAGCTCCGAGGCTGCCAGCTTCTATTCCCACAACAACGCAGCCCCACCGCCCTCAACCGCCTCCTCCGCCTCCTCGGGCGACTGTCAGCACAACAAGGAGAATGCCATGGATGCTTCCGGTCCGCCGGCTACTGCTCCCAGTGCCACTCCCTCAACGCCAGCCGACAACGCCGCCGCGGCCAAGGATCGCTCGCGCAAGTCCTCCAGGAACTCGCCAGTGCGCCTCCACAAGCGACGCCTCAGCTCCCAGGACAGCAACCACAGTGTCGGAGGAGGTGGTCCCAGCCATCAGAATCATCACGATGACTACGTGAAGCGCATTCGCATGGAGAACTCGCAGAATGCATCGATTCCCAACAGCAATCAGAGGCTGAACGATCGCCGGGACTCCAAGGAGCACAAGGAGCACAAGAGCACCAGCAGCGGCTCCAAGGACGAGAAGATCACCACCAACAGCAGCAGCAAGTCTCATGGCAGCGGCGGCAGTTCCTCGTCCTCGTCCAAGCACCATCGCCGGGACAAGCACCACCAGAAGAGCAGTGTGAGCTCCCTTGAAACGAATCCCTCCCTCGAGACGCTGGATTCCGCTGGCCAGCCCAAGCAGCAGCAGCAGCAGCAGCAGCAGCAGCACTTGAACACCAGCGAAGAGGAGCAGCAGCAGCCCAAGAGGGAGAAGGAGCCGCGGGAGAGAGAGCACTCGAGTAGCCACCATCACGGCGGCGGCAGCAGCTCCTCCTCCCGGCACAAGAGCAAGCGGGATCACCATCACCATCGCGAGAAGAAGCGGCACTCGGTGGCGGAGTCCACCAACACGGACGAGGAGCAGCATCCCCATCCGCAGCAGCAGCATCCCCAGCAGCAGTCACAGCACAATCCCCACCGCAGAATCTCGGCGGCGGGCAGTGGCTCAGCGGGCGAGCTCAGCTCGGCGGCCACCAACACCTCGAGTGGGAAGCCCCACCACCATCATCACCATCACCGGCGGAGTGTGGAGAGGAAGTCCTCGCGGGGCTCCGACGAGGGCCACCACTCTTCCTCAAAGTCGCTGCGCTCGAAGCTCATGATGCTGAGCTCCGCGGACTCGGACGACACGGACGACGCCTCCAAGAAGCACTCGATCTTCGACATTCCCGACGACTGTCCCAATGTCTCGATGTACGACAAGGTCAAGGCCCGGAGCTGCAAGAATATGCAGCGCCAGGCCGAGGAGAAGAAGATCAAGGCCAAGTTCTCGCAGCTGAAGCAGTCGCGGGCCAAGAAGAAGCGCTCCACCAGCTACGACGGCGACTCGGACACCGAGTTCGAGGATCGGCATCATCGCAACAGCGGCAGCAGCAGCTTCCACGGTCGCTATCCCGGGCTGTCGAGCAGCGATGATGAAGGCGACGACGATGACGGTGAGAGGCGCCAACCGCGGCGCATATTCTCCGACTCGGATCCCGACCGGGAGGGTGACCAGGAGCAGCAGCAGGAAGCGGGCTCGACTATGCCGGATGCCAACCACGTGCGGCAGATGCAGCAGAACCTGCGCAGGCTGTGCGATGGCGATGACGAGAGCTCCGAGGATGAGATTCGAAGGAATGTGCTGAAGCACAGCCACCTCGGCAAGCGCAACTCGCACTCCACCCGCATTGCCTCCGACTCGGAGTCCCAGTCCCAGCCAGCGCCTGACTTGGTAATCAAGCAGGAGCCTCCTCCAGCCTCAGCTCCCGCTACTGCTCCCGCTCCCGCTCCTCAGGAGATCAAGCAGGAGCAGCTGTCGGACAGCGAGCAAAAGTTCAAGTCCCGCCACGACTCCAACTCGTCCATAGAAGAGCGAAAGCTAAAGACCGAAAGGGAGATCAAGAAGGAGTTTGGCGACTTCTACAACTCCTCGGCCGGCGGCTATGCCTACTCCGACTCGGGCAAGCTCAGCAAGGACTACTCCCCGGAGACGCGAAAGAAGCACAAGAAGAGCAAGAAGCGTCTCAAGTCCTCCTCCACCGTGGAGAGTTCGCCTCTGGTGGTCACCACGCCCTCAACGCCCTCCATCTTCGATGTGCATCATTCCGCCTCCGCCCTGGGCGACTTCAAGCCCAAGCTGGACAGCTTTGACGATCTCAAGACGGAGACTCCAACGGCCCTGCCGCTGGACATCTCGGCCAGCGAAAGGAGGAAGCACAAGGAGCGGAAGGAGAAGAAGCGCGAGAAGCTGAGGAACCTCACGGAGACCAACAACAGCACCAGCGGCAGCAGCGTGACCACCATTCCAGCCACTTCCAATCCACCACCGATGGTTGCCAACGAGGCAATAACCTCCGAGAAACTGTCCAAGGAGGAGCGTCATCGGCTGAAAAAGTCCAAGAAGTCCAAGAGTTTGGACACCTCCTCCACCACCAGACTCTACAACTCGACGGGCTCCGGCCTCCCCACGGCTACGACGCCCATGCCAGCCACACCCACCTCGGCGCCCGCGTTGCCCGTTCAGCCTTCGTCCAAGCGGGGCGAGGACAAGATGGAGTTCATCTTTGGCATCATTTCCGACGAGGATGAGTCGCAGTTTACGGATGAGCAAGCGGAGAACAACAAGGACATGACGACGGGTAGTTGTGTCGCCACCACGGGTCCCATGGTCTCGGCAGCTCTCAAGAACTACAAGCAGGAACCAGCCACTCCATCCAAGAACCTAGAGACGAGCAACACATTGCCCTTGCAAGAGGAGCCGCAGCAGCCACCGATCCAGCAGCAGCAGCAGCAGCATCAGCAGGAGAGGAGTCGCCAGACGACGGGTGGCAGCAGCTCGTCCTCGCATGCGGACCGGGAAAGGCATCGCAAGGAGAAGCGCGAGAAGAAGCGGCGCGAGAAGTCGCAGCGGGAACAGCAGCAGCAGCAGCAGCAGCACCAGGCCCACCACCAGCAGCAGCAGCAGCAGTCCTCGAAGATCCAGGAGGCCAAGCTTGAGGACGACAACAGCGTGGACATGGATGAGGCAGGCCGGGCGCTGGAGGCTCAGCTGATGAACGACTTTGACAGCAAGATGATGCCCGAGGAGGAGGCCACCCCGTCGACGGCCAACACCTACAGGTCCGATATGGCGGATGTGTTCCGGTTCTCCGACAACGAGGACAACAACTCCATGGACATGGTCAAGCAGGGGAGCAGCGGCAGCAGCAAGCCCGAGCAGCAGCAGGAGCAGCACAAGAGCAAGGACAAGAAGAAGAAGAAGAAGCGCTCCAAGGAGGAGAAGCAGCAGCATCGCCGCGAGTCCCAGCCCGCCCCAACCTCGGCGCCACCCACGCCCGGCAAGCTCACGGTCAACGTGCAGGCCGCCAGCAAGCATGCGGACGAGCAGATGGAGAAGCGTCCATCCTCGCCGCCTCTGTGCAAGCCCTCGCCCAGCCTGCCCTGCCTGATCGGAGACGACGACGAGGACGAGGCAGCTGTGCTGCTGCCCACGCCCAAGCTGCCTCCGGCGACGAAGCCCACAACGCCCACGAGTCGGGCCAGCAGCGACACCCTAACGCCTACGTCATCCCGCGAGAAGCCGCGCCTGATCAGTCCCATACCCAAGACGCCCACGATCACCAACAACAACAACAACAACAACAACAGCAGCTCCATGCTGACCCAGTCCCAGTCCGCCGAGACGCCAGTGAGCACGGGAGCCGGCGTGAGTTCCTCCTCGGCTTTGGCCACCACGCCCACGTCCTCGACAGCAGCGGCTGCGGCGGCGGCCAGTGCTTCCGCGGAAACCTCGCCCACGAGCCAGAAGAAGAAGGAGATCTTCATTCCAGGCTTCGATGGCCAGCTGGATGACAGGATCAGCGAGTCAGCCGTCCAGTCCATCTCGGCGGAGTTCAACTCCACGTCCTCGCTGCTGGATAACCTGGGAGATGAGCCCAAGATACCGGTGGCATCGCCGCCGAGTGCGATCAAGCCGCAGGACAAGATGGAGGAGAGCAAATCCCGGGTGACCATCTCCCAAGAGGAGACGGAGAGTGCCGTGTCCGCGCTGTTGGGCGAAAGCTTTGGCACCTCCTCCACGGCCGACTACTCGCTGGACGGCATGGATGAGATGAACTCGGTAAGCGATGTGGAGACACCAGCCCTGGTGGTGGCCGAGCCCGATGAGGAGGCTGCCCTGGCCGCCAAGGCCATCGAGGCGGCTGTGGAGCCGGTGGCCCTCATTCTGGAGGAGCCTGAACTGGAGCCAGAGCCGGAGCCTGAGCCCGAGGCAGAAGCCGAACCGGAGCCCGAGCCAGAGATAGAGCGCGGGCCTGCGGTTGCCAGTGGTGGATCCCTGCTGGATCCGGATGAGATCAACAAGGCGGTGCAGAGCCTGAAGCACGAGGACATGATGGACATCAAGGCGGACACGCCGCAGTCGGAGCGGGATCTGCAGATCGACACGGACACCGAGGAGAATCCCGACGAGGCGGATAGCAGCGGGCCGAGCCTCAAGATTGACGAAACCGCCCAGAGCTCCTCCTCTTCGCCCGAGAAGTCCGTCAGCTCCTCAAAGGAACCCACTCCGTTGGAGTCCAAGCCCAAGCCCAAGCCCAGTCAGGAGACGGCATCGTCGGTGCAACCTTCGGTGATAACCAAGCTGCCTTCGCTGGAGTCGCAGCCAACAGCCACCTCTTCGCCGGCCAAGATTGAGCCGCCGACCATCAGCATGAAGCAACAGCCTCTGGTCCAGCCCGTTCAGACCGTGTTGCCTGCCCCGCAGCACCTGCATCCCTCGGGAAATCCACCGCCAGTCATCAACCTGGATCTCTCCAACGTGATGAGCAATTGCTCCAGCTCCAGCTCCAGCTCCAGCTCCAACTCCAGCACGGCCTCCGCCTCCTTTGGCAGTCCCACAACCACTCCCAGCTCGCAGAACATCATGCCCCAGGCATCGACACCCAAGCAGCAGCAGCAGCAGCAACAGACGCCGCCAACTCCACTCCGGACGCAGTCGCTCATCATGCAGCCACCGACCATATCCATACCAGAGCAGGCGCCCCACTTTGTGGTGCCGCAGCTGGTGTTGTCGCCGCATCAGCATCCCCAGCAGCAGCAGCAGCAGCAGCAGCCGGGAGGAGCCTTCATGGTGGGCATACGGGCGCCCTCGCCGCACAGTCCCCTCCTCTCACCCGGACGCCCTCCGGCTGGAGGGGTTCAAAACCGTGGTGTAGTGGGTCAACTGAGCCCCGTGGGGCGACCTGTGGTCAACCCACAGACGCCGCAGCAGCAGGTACAGCAGCAACATGCGCTGATGACCAGCCCGCAGGGCGGCATGAGTCCCCTGGCAAGTCCCACATCCCGAGTGGTGCCCACGAACAGCTGCTCACCGACCACCAGCAAACCCAACCAGTACCAGCCCAGGAACCCTGGGCAGCAGCAGCCTCAGCCGCCCCAGCAGATGCCCTCGCCCAAATCGGTGATAGAGCTGCAGGCATCGCCGCAGCTGATGCCCATTCCGCTCCAGAAAATGCCGCCGATGTCAGTGCCGCATCATCCGACGATCATCAGCAAGGTGGTCACGGTGCAGCCGCAGCAGGCCACCCAATCGCAGGTGGCCAGCTCGCCGCCGCTGGGCAGCCTGCCGCCGCACAAGGCGCTGCATGTGAATGCCCAGCAGCAGCAGCAGCATCACCAGGCGCAGCAGCAGCAGCAGCAGCAGCAGCTCTCGCCGCAGATGATGGCCCAGAAGATGACGCATCAGCAGCACCAGCACCAGCAGCAGCAGCAGCAACACCAACAGCATGTGCAGCAGTTTATGCATCAGCAGATGATGCAGCAGCGACAGCAGCAGCAGCAGCAGCAACAGCACTTGCAGCAGCAGCAGCAGATGCACGGCCAGCAGTCCCAACATCAGCTGCAGCAGCAGCAACATCACCAGGCCCAGCAGCAACATCAGCTGAACCAGCAACACCAGGCCCAGCAGCAGCATCTCACGCAGCAGCAGCACCAGGCGCACCAGCAGCTGAACCAGCAGCACCAGGTGCAACAGCAGCAGCTGAACCAGCAACACCAACAGCAGTTGCACATCCAGAAGCTGCAGCAGCAGATCCATGCTCCCCAGCAGCAGCAGCAGCAGCAGCAGCAGCCATCGCCCCAGGCAGGAGGAGCCCCGCACTTGGCACCTCCTCAGGGTCCGCCTCAGATGTATGCGCCGCAGCAGCCACATCCACATCCGCAGCAGCATCCCCGTGGGTTGCCTCAGCAGCAGCAGCAGCAGCACATGCAGCATAGCCCGCCCTGCAAGCCGGTTACCCAAGGTAATCCTCCCCAGCCTGCCATCTTGACCAGAGTGAATCCACAGCCACAGCAACTGCTGCAGCAGACACAGCATCACCCGCAGCAGCAGCAGCAGCAGCAGCAGCAACCATCTCCGCTCAATGTGATCCAGAGTGCACCCAAGTTGATAGTCCAACAGCACATTGTAGCGCCGCCAGCGAGTCAGGCAGCGCCCCAGGCACCGCCCCAGGTCACAGCGAATGCCATTCACTATCTGCCGCCCAGCCAGCAGAGCAAGGAGAGCCCTGGAGCTCCGCCTGTGCCCGTGCCCGTGCCTGTGCCTGTGCCTGTGGAACCATCCCCCCTGGCCAAGACCTCGGAGAGCGTCTCGGTGATCCGCACGCCCACTCCCACCACCAGTGCGGCTGTGATCTCGCCCAAGACGGGGGCAGCAGCAGCCACCTCCCTGCTGACGGAGGAGAATGTGATCAAGATCTCGCAGCCCAAGCAGGATGAGCTCATCGAGCAGGACTCCAAGGAGGTGGACAGCGACTACTGGTCGGCCAAGGAGGTGAACATAGACAGTGTGATCAAGAAGCTGGATCCGCTGACTCCGCTGGCCAACAAAGAAACGGAAGCTGCGCCAGTTCCCAATCCTCAACCTCTAGAGACTCCCCAGGAGGCCCCGCCCTCGGCGAATGTGAATATGAATAGCTCCGCCAACGACCATGACACCGAGGACGAGACGGAGACGCGGCAACTGCCGCCCGTGAAGCCATCCACGCCCACGGTGGGCAGGCCGCCCGGCAGAGGCGGCACCGCGAAGCGAGGACGCCAGCCCCGAGGAGCCAAGAAGCTGGGAGGTATTCCCTTGAATCCCGTAGGAGCTGGTGTGCCGGGTGCCGACTCTGGCCTCGTGCTGCAGCCGGGCGACAATGGAGTGCAGACCAGGCTGAGGAAGCCCGCCACGGCTCCTGTGACCAGAGGCCGGAAGGGACGCCCGCCCAGGAACCTGCTGTTGCAGGTCCAGCAACTGGCCCAGCAGCAGAGGGATCTGCAGCGGAAGAACTACCGCAAGTTTGAGGTTCTGCAAGCACCAACGCCGGCGCCAACGCCGTCTCAGCCGGCGGCAGCAGCGCCAGGAACAGCGGTTCCTCCAACAACCACTCCCACGCCCACTCCCACTCCTGTGCTCACAGCCGCCGAGAGGAAGGCCATGAGCATGAACCTGCCTTTCTGTAAGATTATATCGCAGGCTCCGGCTCCGGCTTCGGCTCCGGCTCCGACTCATGCGCGTCATGAGGCCAACCAGGACATCTACGAGTTCCACGATGACGCGGGCGAAGATCCGAATGCTAAGGCCAACGCTACGCCAGTGCCACCGGCAGAGGATCAGCGACCACGTCTCATTCTCACCATCAACAAGACGCAGACCTCGATCAAGAACAGCACAAGCGACTTGGAGCAGCCTCAGACCCAGCCTCAGAGTCAGCCTCAGCCACAGCCACAGCCACAGCCACAGCCTCAGCAGGAGCTGGATCCCATTGCGGGCGACAACTCCGAGTCGAGCAACACGCGCAAGTCGCGACGCCTGCAGGAGAAGGAGGATCGCAGCACTGTGGACGACATCATCGAGGACGTGGTGAGGAATACCAACACCCCAACGGGAGGAGCGCAGCAGCTGCCGAAGGGCGCCCAGACGCCGCCGCGTCGCTCGGGCCGCAATGCTCAGGCCAAGAAGGCGGATGCAGTGCCCGCCACCACCGCGGCGGCAGCGCCCAATGCAGTGGGTCGTCCGAGGCGCACCAAGGACAGGAAGACCATCTGCGAGCCGCCATCGAGCCTGATGCTAGAGGACTCGATGACCTCCAATCCCAGTCCAGCGCCCTCCACATCGATTCTGCTGCCGCCAGAGCCAGTTCCAGTGCCAGTGGCAGTGCCTGTACCCGTGCCAGTGCCAGTGCCCGTGCAGCCCCACATGCCGCAGTTGGACAGCAAGGAAGTGGTGGAGCCGGTGCCAGTTCCCCCTCCAGTTAGCAATCCCAGTCCAGCGCCCGTTGTCGTGGCACCTGTCATGCCCCCCACAAAGCCCACGATCACGATGCCGCAGCATCCGAAGAAGAAGGCCATTGCAGCGGCCGAGATTGAGTCGTATCAGGCCATCAACAACTCGTCCATACCCAGCGGCGGCCTGCCCATGCACCAGACAGCGGCCCCGGCCACCCAGAAGATCACGGGCGGGGCAGCGGATGCGGTGAGCAAGGCTCTGGTGGATCCCGTCACGGGAGTAATCACGGCGGGAATGCCGCAGGGCAAGGAGGGCAATCTGCCGGCAGCGACGGCAGCGGCTCCTTCGAATGAGCAGCAGCAGCAGCAACACCAACAGCAGCAGCAGCAGCAGCAGCAGCAGCCGCATCAACAGCAACACCTGCAGCAGCCACACCATCATCATCCGCAGCAGCAGCAGCAACAGCAGCAGCCGCAGGCTCCGCAGCAGCACATCAGCGCCACAGTGATTGCTCCTCCGGCCACAGCTCCCATTACAGCTCTGAGCAAGTCCGTGCAGCTCGAGGCTGCGGCGGCGGCAGCCCTGCTCAACAAGCCAGTGAGCGTGTTGATGAAGGGAAACCCCAATCCCCTGGTGATTCAGCAGCAGCAGCAGCAGCAGCAGGCGCCTCCGCCCAAGCAACCCATCATCCTGCAGCAGAGTCCCCTGCCCACCGTGTTGCAGCATGCGCAGCATACCAATGTGCGGCCACCACAGCCTCTAAAGGCTCACGTGCTCAACAGGGAGAAGAATCTGCAGCAGCAACAGCAGCAGCAGCAGCAGCTGACGCCCACCAAGCAGCCGCAGCAGCTGCCACTGGGCGGCCACTTGTTGGTCACGGACTCGGTGGGAAATCAACAGCTATTGCAGCCCCAGATCATTGCCCGTCACCTGCAGCAGCAGCAGCAGCAGCAGCAACAGCATTTGCTGGTCAATGTGCCGCCGCCGCCGTCGGCTCACTCGCCACACTCGCCCAGGATACCCGGACAGCAGCAGCAGCAGCAGCAGCTGGGACCAGGGGCCACGGTCACGCCCCAGCAGCAGCAACAGACGCTGGTGATCAAGCAGGCGACGGCAGCTCCGCCGCAGATACTGCATGTGGTGAGCTCCAAGGCCTCGGTGGTGCCGCAACCCCAGCAGCAGCAGATGCCGCAGATGCAGCTGGGCAAGCCCACCTTTGGCTATGCACCCAATGTCCTGCCACCCAATTCCTCGGCATCCGTGCAGCAACAGCAGCAGTTGTACAAGCCACCGAGCCAGCAGAAGGGCGGACTACCGCCTCACGGCATGATCCTGCCCACGCATCCGGCCATGCTGTTGCAGCAGAAGCCACCGGCTCACCTCCAAGCGCAGCAGCATCAGCTGACCCCATCGCCGCCGTTGCCGCTGGCGGGCAAGCCGAATCCCGTGGTGCACAGCCTGCAGGCGGCACAGATGCTGCCTGGCAGTCCGCCGCCAGTGTCCGCGGCCGTGTTGAAGTCAGCCCAGCAGCAGGTTAACTCCGCAGCGGGTAAGTTGAATCCTTGGTGGATAACCAACAGCCAGGCTAACGTGAATCCCCTTCCAGTGCTGCGCACAGCCATACCGAACATCAGTCCGCAGGGCCAGCCGAGGGTATCGCCGCTGGTGCTGCCGCCAGGAATGGCCGGAGTGCCGCCCTTCGATGCCAGTTTGGTGAGTTTCTCTTTTGGGTGTATTATTAATTTAATTTAATCTATGTTTAGTTCAAGTTTAAGCTTAGGCTTTAATTCTTACTAACCCTTAACTCTAACTATGTATTTGCCATCTTACAAATTGCTTAACTTGTGGATGCAGCATGACCTGGGCGCCTATGTCAGTGGCAGGCGCACCCAGAGTCCGCCGCCAGCCCATCAGCAGGCATCGCCCATAACACCGGTAATGCACAAGTTTTACTTGCGGAGCTTTCAAGTAGCGTAACCCAATCGAGACCCCCTCTAGAAATTACATTAAATCAAAGGAAAGCGTCTGGAAATATGGCTAATCTTGTATGGTTTTCCCTCTCTTCCCCTCTAGAACGACTCAACGTATCGCGGAGTGGCCGCTTCCAGGGACTTTATGCTGTACCAGCATCACCTGATGCGCAGCGGCGAGTACGACGACAACATGATCAGCAGCAGTCCGCCGCTGGAGCTAAGGCGACCTGGTAGTGGTCCGCCCAGGACCATTGCAGTGCCGCACAGCCTGCAGAGTCCCCAAGATCGCACGGCAGCCGGTAAGTGCTCCTATATATACTCCTTAAAATCCCTATTAATCTCTATTTACTTCCCCCTTCAGACTCCCCGCAAATGGCGCAGGTCTACGTGCACAATGCCCGCATTCCGCCCGCTCACTTCAGCGACCTTGCCTCGCGTGGCGGCTACTACGAGAGCGGTGGCCTTCAGCTGGAGCCACCGCCGGCCCATCGACCGGCTGCCTCTATCAGCGTGGTGGTGCCACCTCCCATGGCCAATGTCTCGGCGGGCAGTCCCTTCATCGGACGCGAGGTCCTGCATCCAGGAAGCAAGGGCATGGAAATGACGCTGGAGGAGCGCGAAATGGAGCGCATGTCCATAATAGCAGCTGTCGGTAAGTGTCTTGAAAGCCAGATCTCAGAGAGGAGCAACTAATGAGCATTATCCCTTCCAGTCAAACAACAACAAGAGCAAATGCCGCCTGTCCTGCACGCTGGCCTGGAACTGGCCGCCCAACAGCAGGCACCGCCAGCCATGGCTCCACCGCCGGGCGACTCGCTGGTGACGCTGTTGCAGCGCTATCCGGTGATGTGGCAGGGATTGTTGGCCCTGAAAACCGACCAGGCAGCCGTCCAGATGCACTTTGTGCACGGAAATCCGAATGTGGCGCGGGCCTCGTTGCCCAGCTTGGCGGAGACCAACACGCCGCTGCTGAGGATTGCGCAGAGGATGCGGCTGGAGCAGACACAGCTGGAGGGAGTGGCCAAGAAGATGCAGGTATGTGGGGGAAACCTAGAAACCTACTATTTGCTAGCTTTACAAATGTACTAATATCTCCTCTCTCTTTGCGCAATCCCTCAGGTGGACAAGGAACACTGCATGCTGTTGGCCCTGCCCTGTGGCCGGGATCACGCCGATGTGCTGCAGCACTCGAGGAACCTTCAGACCGGATTCATCACCTATCTGCAACAGAAAATGGCCGCCGGCATTGTGAACATCCCGATACCGGGCAGCGAGCAGGCGGCCTACGTGGTGCACATCTTCCCGGCCTGCGATTTCGCCAACGAGAACCTGGAGCGCGCCGCGCCCGATCTCAAGAACCGTGTGGCCGAGCTGGCCCACCTCCTGATTGTCATAGCCACTGTGTAAGTCACGCAGACTAAAGACCGGATGAGACCCCAAAAGAATCGGATGAGACCCCAAAACCAGATGTTAACTCCACGCACGGAAACTACAACAAGAAACCGGATAGAGAACGAAAGAAAAACAAGTTACGCTCTTCTAGTATTTTAAGTAATTTTAAAAATAGCGATTAAACAAGCAAAAGTTTAAAACAAAAGCAAAGCAAAGCAAACTCTAAAAAGAACTTAAAGCAGCAGACACACATGCAAACTTTATTGAATATAAAACTAAAGGCAAGAGAAGGCAACCAAGCTCACATCTAAACGTAAAGAAAGCTAGATCCTCCTCCTCGCGGAAGAGAGAGACTCAATCCCCTCAAGTTTCGGTTAACCCCCGCACATTTTGAAGGCAGAAGCGATGAATATACTTGTCTAAATTGATTATTATTTAACTTTCCCTAATTTAGAAGAAAACCAATTAACAAGAAGCTTGCAAAGTATCGTTAAGTTTGATCTCAAGAAAGAAAGTTTTATTTTTGCTTAATTTAAAGAAAGAGAAACACGAAACACGAAACACGAAACCAACACACACAAACTTCACAAAAAAACGAAAAAAATTAAAACGAAAAGGTTAAGAAGAAAGCTTAAAAACATAATAACTGTTTAACTGTACTATGCATACTACTATCCCATACATAATATGAATATCCAAGGTCCCTAAACACACAAGTTTAAGTTTTGGTTCAACTAATTCGGTGGAAAGCTATAGTTGCTCCACGTTCTACAAAGTTTCCGCGAGTCCCGTCTAACTTCCGCCTCGATTCGGCAGTTCCTTGGCTCTATGCCATAGGCCGCCTTCCGACCCGACATAGACCCAACGGAACTGCCCAGAGTCGCGGCCTGATCTGATCAGATCCCCCTGCTGTTCCAAGCACAATTTATATAGGTTTAGAGATGCGCCCAGAGGCTTTTTCCTACAATTACACGTACATACAACACGTATACATTATGCATTATTACATTATTACATTATTACATTATCCTAGACGCGTATATTTAATTATAATCGAATATTGTAAGCCAAATACTTTAAAACCAGACCTTCGCTCTGCCACAGAGTTACGTTCTTCTCCCTTTTGAACTTTCCAACCTTTGTTTTCTGTTTCCCGTTCGTTTTTTCTCCTTATTTTTTGTTTAAATATATACAAAGAAACACCACCACTGCCACGAAACACACTAAAGAAATCTAATTAAATCATTTCAAAACTTTAAACCGCGCGAAACTTTGTAGAATGTCGGGCACCCTCCGGCTGGCTCACTGTCTCACTGTCTCCATATTATGCTGACACCTACACACCTCTAATTACCCCACACACACACACACAAATATGATGATACAATAACCTATATAGTACCCGTACCCGTACCCTCTCTCTGTACACTCCTTAAGCTTAAAGAACACACACGTAACACGTATGTACGTTTTCACAGCCCCCTTGTAAATTATGTGACGACGACCGACGATCGGTAGTAAGAACACTAGTAAACAACACGAGTAAAAGTAACGATTAAATGAGTAAATGAGTAAATGAGAAAGAAAAACAAAACAAAACACACACAACTGTAAAATATTTAAATTATTTAGACTCTAAACAAGTATATGGAATGTAAATACAGTTTAATTAGTGTTTAGCGCGTATTTAGTTGTATGTTTTAAAACTAAACTAAAGAGAGAACAACTGTACATTATATAACACAACTAACGATACGAGAGAGGACACGAGAGCGAGAGGGATCTGCAGATCCTCTCAACAGATCACATGATCGATCGCGCCGATAAAACGAAAACAATATAAATAACACAAGAATGAGAGAAGAGAGTAAGAGAAGGAAGAAAGCAGCAAGTAAACAAAACACACACACACACTTTTTCAAAGTTGAACAACAGATGATGAAGCGCTGTTAAACATATGTTAATGTATAAGTTGTATGTTTTAAGACACTTTTTAGTTATTTCCTAAGTTAATTTGAAGAAACCGATTAAATTACACTTATTTCTTACACTTGGTTTTGTTTTTATTTTTCGATTTCCTCCATAAATCCAGAGTCCCACAAATAGAGTTGATAAACCGAACCGAACAGAAACCGATTTCTATCTCTCATAGAATTTCTCTATAGATTTCTCGGCCCGTAATACCAAAATTGAAACCCAATAGCGAAATGCAACTTATACATACATATATACATAATATATATAGATGTTAATGTTATACCTGTAATTAAATAAATTCTATACCTATGCAATCGTTTCGCGTTTCCATTTATGGAGAATTGCGTTTTGAATTCAAAAAGAGCGCGCAGCAAGTCGAAACGGGTATGATTTTACCGATTTAAGTGTGACCAGCTGCCATGGCGGAGAAAGTCGGCTCATCGAAGCGTTGTGGTCACACTGGCTCAACGGATTTTCCTTTACGTTACGCTTACGTAGTTTGATTACGTGTTCATGGAAGTGTGACCAGCTGCATTTGAGGCTTATATTTGTAGCATTGTAAACGGAAAACGCTACGATCACATTATCAGCTGTTTCCACAAAACGTTTACAAAACTTGAATTCATTTCCGGAAAAAAGCTATGGTAAACGATAAAAAACGTCGCTCGCGATCGCGGGAACGTTACCGGGACGATCGCCCGGCGCTGGGGAATCCCCGGGACCGGGAGCGGGACAGGGAGCGCGGTAGGGAGCGACAGGACAGGCAGTACGATAGGGAGAAGGACCGACGCCAGCGGCGGTCGCGTTCCCGGTAAGTTTTTTCTTTTCATAACATAATGAAATAGGTGTAAAGATAATGGGATTTTCAGGGAGGACCGCGGAAGACACAGGTCACCCGACCGCCAAAGGCCACGGGATAATGTCCGTGAGCGGTCCAGGGAAAGAGGAAATGCCGAAAAGAAACCCAAATTGGATGGGCGAGAGGGAGGCCCACCTAAGCCGTTGATAGTCCACGATGATGATCCCAACGAAGATAAAGATAACAAGCTCAAGAAGGAGCCCCTCTCCCTGGAAGAGCTCCTGGACAAGAAGAAGCGCGAGGAGGAGGCCAGGAGCAAGCCCGTGTTCCTCACCAAAGAGCAGCGCGCCCAGGAAGCGCTCAAGCGTCGCCAGGAGGAGGTGGAGAAAGTTCGAGCCGCCCACGAGGCTGCGCGCGAGCAGATGGCCGCCGCTAGCAAGGTAAGCATCTCCATGGGCACGGCCATGGCCTCGGGGGCGCCGCCGCCGGCCATAATGGCGCCGCCACCGAAACCAGATCGTCGGGAACGCGGTGGAGGAGGCGGTCGCGGGGGAGATCGTGGTGGAGATCGCGGCGGCGACCGAGGAGACCGTGGAGACCGAGGAGAGCGAGGCGGCGGAGACGACAAGCGGGCGGAGGACCTAACCCACAAAGACAAGGAGAAAGAGCTGGAAGCGATTCGCGAACGATATCTGGGCATCATCAAGAAGAAGCGACGAGTGCGCCGCCTCAACGATCGCAAGTTCGTGTTCGACTGGGACGCCGGCGAGGACACCTCGATAGACTACAACAATCTGTACAAGGAGCGGCACCACGTCCAGTTCTTTGGGCGCGGCAACGTGGCCGGCATCGACATCAAGGAGCAGAAGCGCACACAGAGCAAGTTCTACGGCGATCTGCTGGAGAAAAGGCGCACCGAGGCGGAGAAGGAGCAGGAGAAGGTGCGCCTGAAGAAGATGAAGCGCAAGGAGGACAAGCAGAAGTGGGACGATCGCCACTGGTCCGAGAAGGACAACGACGAGATGACCGAGCGCGATTGGCGCATCTTCCGCGAGGACTACAACATTACCATCAAGGGCGGCCGGATTCCCAATCCCATCCGCAGCTGGAGCGAGTCCGGGTTCCCCAAGGAGATCATCGACATCATCGACAAGGTGGGCTACAAGGAGCCGACGCCCATCCAGCGCCAGGCCATTCCCATCGGCCTGCAGAACAGGGACATCATTGGCGTGGCCGAAACGGGTTCCGGCAAGACGCTGGCCTTCCTCATACCCCTGCTGTCGTGGATCCAGTCGCTGCCCAAGATCGAGCGGCTGGAGGATGTGGACCAGGGACCGTATGCCATTATCATGGCGCCCACGCGCGAGTTGGCCCAGCAAATCGAGGAGGAGACCACGAAATTCGGCCAGCCGCTGGGCATCCGAACGGTGGTCGTGGTGGGCGGTCTGTCCCGCGAGGAGCAGGGCTTCCGCCTGCGTCTGGGCTGCGAGATCGTCATCGCCACGCCGGGTCGTCTCATCGATGTGCTGGAGAATCGCTACCTGGTGCTCAACCAGTGCACGTACATCGTCCTGGACGAAGCCGATCGCATGATAGACATGGGCTTCGAGCCCGACGTCCAGAAGATCCTCGAGTACATGCCGGTGACGAACCTCAAGCCGGACACCGAGGAGGCCGAGGACGAGAGCAAGCTGATGGAGAACTTCTACACGAAGAAGAAGTACCGCCAAACGGTGATGTTCACGGCCACGATGCCGCCGGCGGTGGAGAGACTCGCTCGCTCCTATCTCCGGCGACCGTCGACGGTCTACATTGGCTCGGTGGGCAAGCCGACGGAGCGCACGGAACAGATCGTGTACATGATGGGCGAGAACGACAAGCGCAAGAAGCTGATGGAGATCCTCTCGCGCAAGATCGATCCGCCCATCATCATCTTCGTCAACCAGAAGAAGGGCGCCGATGTGCTGGCCAAGGGCCTGGAGAAGCTCGGCTACAACTCCTGCACGCTGCACGGCGGCAAGGGCCAGGAGCAGCGAGAGTACGCGCTGGCTGCCCTCAAATCGGGCGCAAAGGATATACTAGTGGCCACCGATGTGGCTGGCCGTGGTATCGACATCAAGGACGTGTCGCTGGTCATCAACTACGACATGGCCAAGACCATCGAGGACTACACGCATCGTATCGGCCGCACGGGTCGTGCGGGCAAGACGGGTTGCGCCATTTCCTTCGTCACCAAGGACGACAGCGCGTTGTTCTACGACCTCAAGCAGTGTGTGACGGCCAGTCCGGTCTCGGTGTGTCCGCCGGAGCTGACGAATCACCCGGAGGCGCAGCACAAGCCGGGCACGGTGGTGACCAAGAAGCGGCGGGAGGAGAAAATATTCGCCTGAGATTGGCCCACTTAAAGGTAATGACTTCTAGGAAACTAAGCGAAAAACTATCAAATAAAGGATCTATTCGAAATTTATTTTTGGAAAACGATTGTTTGTCTTTCGAGGTAATTTGTTAGGAGGCAGACCCTCATCCCTCATCTTTGTAATCTCAAGAAGAAGGCATTCCTGCTCTGCTTGGAGTCCAATGGCAAGTACTTGTCGTAAAAGTCCAGGATGATTTCCTCCATCTTGAAGCCGAACTTCTGGTACAGCATCACAGCCGAACTGTTGGCGGAGACATGGAGCGTTATGTCCTTGGACATGCACGTCTGGATGAGATGGTAGAGCATGAAGCTGGCAATGCCGCTGCGCTGCCAATTGGGACGCACGGCCATAAAGGAGATGTAGGCCTCGTTATAGCCCACATCGGGCACCAGGAAGCCGCAGCCAATCACCAGCTTTCTGTACAAAGCCACCACGCTGTAGTCCGGATAACTGAGGCACTCGCTCACTGAAAGAATCAGGAAATAGAATGTGCAAGCTATAGAAATAGTAGTAGTAGGCGTAGTTACCATCTATATTCGGCCAGAAGGCGCTCTGCAGCAAGGCATTCACCGCTGGAATGTGCTGCGGCCTCACAAAGCAAAAGTCGATGGGGGATCTCGTGGGATGCGCGCCATTCACGCGATGCTGCAGCTCGCACATGAGCTTCAGCCAGGGCGGGGCCATGGTCTCGCTGCGGAAGATGAACGGATGGAGGACCCTCTGGGAGTAGGGCGACTCGAACAGCTCGTACTGCGTGCAGCCCGCCAGGCGGGCGTGGAAGGAGCTCCTGGCATCCTGCCGCGAGTGGGCCAGTAGCTGGTACCTGTCCAGTATCTGCGCCTGCTGCTGGTGGCCCTGCTTCTTCAGTGGGTCGATGTGATCGTCCAAGTTGAAGATGGGACGGTTGTGCTCCCTCTTCCACTTGCGCAGGCAGAGCTTCCGATAGATCCTCCTCACATAGGCGGGAATGGTTATCTGGCACTCGTGCTCCAGGGAAAATATCCTGTGAAGCCGCTGATACAACTTCTGCTCCTCGTAGACGCTCATCAGCTCGAGAGTGCAGCCGGGAGGGGCCTCCGAATCCGTATCCTTAACCTCCTGCAGCCAGGGCCAGTTTCTGCGTGGCTGCCGCTTGAAGCCACTTGGCTTGCAGGGCTCAATAAGAGCATGGTGGGCATCTGCTTGCTGAGTGTCCGCAGTGTCACCTTCCATATCCTCCTGCAGGGATTCATCTTTAACAATGACGCCTTGCTCCTGGGCCTGGAAGTTTGTGACCTGCACTATGCGGGGCTTGTAGTCCTGCTCCTCTTCCTCCATCTGTTCGTTTTCCTCCCCTTCCCTGGTCTCGTCCTCGGTCTCAGTGCTACTCTCTTCCGTTAGATTCTTCCTTGGCTCCTCCTTGATTTCCTTGGTTCCCCTGCCCTCCTCCGTTAGGCTGGGCATGCCGAAGTTGGTGTCCATGTCGAACAAGCCTCCAGTACTCGGCGGCTGCTCCAGCAGGGCTTCGGTCATAAAGAAATCCGACTTGCCCGCTCCAATCAAGGGAGGTGGCATTATGCCGGGCAGATTGTTGAACATGCTCAGGTCATCGCCGCCCAAACTCTCGGCCAGGAAGTCCATCAGGCTGGCTTGGACACTGCTCAAGGGCTGATTGTGAGGCTCCTCCTCCTCCTCTGCCTCCGCCTGACTGGGTGGGTTTGTGATTTCCTGAGGAACTGCCTCGGGAGCGGGCATACAAAGCGGTTTCTGGTCCACCGGCGAAGCTGGCGCCTGGAACTTGGGCTGGCGACCCATATAGGGACTGCAAGGGCAGGAAGATTTAGAGGATTTGGGCTTGAAAAATAGGCCAAGAATCTTACATGGTGCGGGCACAGCCCTCGCCAGGAGTGTTTGCTTCTGGCTCCAGCTTTATGATCTTGGTTTTATCTTCGGTGTGATCCGTCACAGAGATCTCACTGCTGCAGCTATTCTCATCCACGGCAGGCACTTTCTTCTCATTGCGCAGTTGCAGGCGCTGCAGTTGCTTCTTTTCATCTGAAGAACGGGGACTTTGTGTGTGAATAATAGTAATGAAAATAGAATAGTCTTAACTCACACTCCCTGAGCACACTGCGGGGCGTTTGAAAGGGCTTGGCCAGCTTCCACCAGCCGTTCTCCTGGAACACATCCAATCCGGACTGAAAGTACTCTGGGCTGTTGTGCGAAAGAGCGCCGGACACGGAGCCAAACCACTGCTTGCGTCGGCGGCTGAAAGGGGGATTATACATATGTATTTGAACTGGTTTTAATTCAGAAAATCAAAATACTCACACATGCGCTCCAAAGATGTAGTTCCAGTTCTTGTCCACAAAACTGATGATGTGCGTGCGCCAGTGAAAGAATCCATGGTGGCCCAATCCCTTCTGCTTGATGGACAGATTGTAGAGCGTCAGCGTGAGAACGAGCAGCCAGGGTATCCTCTGACGCAGGCACCGCTCCTTGATGACGGATGGGGAAGGGGGCACTGGCCCTCCCTGTAGCTGCTCCTCCACGCATTTCACGCACGTGAACTCGAAAAAGACGTCGCCCAGCAGATCGCCTGGCGTGCTCGCATGTGGCAGGCACTTGATGTGGACCATGCGGCGGCACTCCAGGCATTCCAGGTAATTGTCATCATCCACAGCCGTCTGGCAGTAGCTGCAGGGTCCCTGCGGCTCCTCCAATCCAGTTGGACGGTTCATTTTTGTGCAATTTGCGAAATTATAAACAAACCAACTTGTTGACAACAAATAGTTCAGTGTGACCAACGTTGTTTTGGGTGATTATACCATACCGCCTTGCGGTCTTAGTACAAATAACAGACGGCAGGAGGCGCTGGGACAACTGATGAACTTTCAAATGTCTTTTAGGTACCTTATGTGTACCTAGATAATGATATTGCTCAGAATGTTATTTAAACCGATCGAATCCCATCCAAGGACGTCACTTCCAATAATATCATACCCTTTTCAAATTAAATTAAATTCCTGGATATTTCAACGGCATCTCAGTATTTATTAATGTTTTGAAACACAAAGATGATGTACAAAAATGTTTTATTGTTCAGGTACTAGAATGTGTGCTGCGAAACGAATAAAAATAGCTTTGCAACACTCTTTCCACGCGGCATGCCGTTGGTGAACACTGTCATACTCAGTTCCAGCTCAATGTCCTGCGGTCCCTCCAGAGATTGCTTTAAGAGAACATTTACCTGATTGTTGTTCTTTAAAGTGCTGTAAATATATAAATATAAGTTTCACAGTTATTTATAATAATTAAATTTAAAACTTACTCAAAATTGGCATCAGTGGCCTTTTGAATATTGTATTGTGTTTGGATACGAACAATTTTTAGATCAAAATCAATGTTATCGTACCACAATGGGCCCCTGAGCGTAAAAATGGGGCGACCCTCGGGAGGTATCATCAGCTTGGACACAAAAGTTATAAAATTGTATGTGTAAGCCGATGGCTTTGTATAACAGTCTTCTCCATCACAAAAGTTACTATTCTGACGGCACCGGCTGTAAGTAGAAAAACATTCGATCAAGATTTTGTTTTAATTAGTAATTTTATACTTACTTCTTCTGCTCCTGGTCAATGGTGTAGCCGTGGGGACAATTAATTGTTGTGCATTTGTAGCTGCCTCGGGTGTTGGTGCATATGTCATTCTTAAAGGGTTGATTATAAAATAAATATAATTTATTATAAATAATAAATTAATAAGCGAAAACACTCACCCGACCAGTGCAGACATGGTTACCGGAATCGGAAGCACACTCATCGATATCGCGGCAGGTGCTCGCATCTGCCGATAAGGTATAGCCACGAGGACATGAGCATTGATAGGAGCCGGGAGTATTGATGCAGGATCTTGGATTTATAACAACTTAATTATTAAAATAAAAGTTTTTACAAATCCCAATACATTACCCCATGCACAGCTTGTAGTCCTTGTGAACTTCACACTCGTTTATATCGTTGCAGGTGCGATTATCCTGTCCCAGTTGGTATCCCGAATTGCAGGTACACCTGTACCCACCCCAGAAGTTGACGCACTTCTGCTGACACAGACCCGGCAGCACATGGCACTCGTCGATGTCGAAGCATTGCGTGTTATTATCATCATCCGGTCTCTTTTGGAAGCCGGACTTGCACTCGCAATAGAAGGACCCAATGGTATTGTAGCAGTGGGCGTTCGAAGGACATACACGCTGGTCCAGGGCACACTCGTCGATGTCCACACAGGTGTTGCTGCCAGCGGAGAGACGCTTAAGTTCATGGCCCGTGGGACAGGCACAGACATAGCCGCCGTTGCGGTTCCGGCAGATTTGCCTTTCACCACAGTTGTGTTCCCCAGTTGCGCACTCATCGATATCTATTTAATTGGGAATTTATTTATAAGGGAGTCTGAAGAGGATAAGAGGATAAGACTCTAATTTACCAACGCAGGAGGTGCCCTCCGAGGTGGATTTGTATCCTGGCGAGCACTGAAGCAGGCTTTCGCAGCGGTAGTGTCCGTTTGTATTGATGCAACGCTGATGGCTACCACAGGGATTGCTCCTTAAACACTCATTTATGTCTGAAATTAATTAGGTTCGCTGTTAAATCTATTATTTATTGAAAGAAATCAGTAGTATTTACCGACACATGCCCCAAAGCTGTTCCTGTAAAATCCAGGAGAGCAATCCATTTGCGATATAGCAGAGGTGCCATAGTGGGAAACAGGATTTCTTGATTCCCAGGAGAAGGGTGCCACTGTAGTTGTTGTCGTCGTTGTAGTTGTTGAAGGTGTTGTCGTTGTATAACGTGTCGTGGTGGTTTTCCTATAGCAACGAAACGATCCTTTGGTGTTATAGCAGTCATAATTATAAGGACAATTGTGCGTTTTCAAAGTACACTCGTCATCATCTTAAAGAGAAAAAGGAAAAGATTTATAAAGCTATTCAATAAACATGGAATCTACAAAGTAGAAT
Source organism: Drosophila rufa (assembly GCA_018153105.1). Classification (NCBI taxonomy): domain Eukaryota; kingdom Metazoa; phylum Arthropoda; class Insecta; order Diptera; family Drosophilidae; genus Drosophila; species Drosophila rufa. The sequence continues at coordinate 10,948,013 of JAECXS010000096.1, forward strand.
TTATATCTAAAGATAATATATCTAAATATCTCACCATCACAGTTCCCCGTCTCCGCGTTCAACGTGTAGCCAGTGCCGCAACTTTGAAGGCGCTAATATATATGTATAGGTAAACATTCCTGAATAAAAGAGATATGAACAATTTGGTATAATGTTATCAAAGAAATACCGTGCATATATATGATCCAATCGTGTTGTCACACCTCTGCGTTGGCAGGCAGTTGTGGTTGTTAATCGAGCATTCATTAATGTCTACATATAAGATGTATAATTTAGGCACAAAATCCGGGAAACTAAGTAGAGTTAACTTCCGGACTTACCCACGCACTCATTGGAAGTTACGTCCAGATTGAATCCCACCTGGCAGTGGCAGATATAGCTTCCCAGGGTGTTCCTGCACTCCTGATGGGGAATACTATGGCAAGTATTTGTTGAGTTGGAGGCACACTCGTCTATATCCGTACAGCTTCCGTCCTTTAAACTGAATCCATCGTCGCAAGATTGTTGTTTTTTGGTTGTGGAAGATGAAGTAGTTGAGGAAGCTGAAGAAAATATAGTTTAAATTAAGTAATAAATTAAATAATAAATTAGAAATTTAAACATAATTCTATGGAAAACCTAATATTCATCGAAACTGAATAAAAGTCTTATCTATATTGCCAGATACTTTCAAAGTTTATTTAGAAAGGTTTAATTTGAGAGTATATACTGATAACTTAGAAGGTTATTAATTTACTTACCTTTACATTCGTCCAATTCTCCATCATACTGAAATCCTGCCGGACAGTCCTTTGCCTTCACATTTAAGCAGTGATATCCTCCAATAGTATTGTGACAGTACTGAGATATTTTGCAATCGTGAGCCAACTCCTTGCACTCATCAATGTCAATACATTTGGCTTCGAGTTCGTCTAGATCATAGCCACTGGGACACACTTTGTTGTTGGACTCCGCAGGACCAGAGGGTGAACAGGTGACATTGTTTGAATCCAACTTGAAGCCCGCATGGCACTTGCACTGATAGGCATCGAAGGTATTCTCGCAGATGTGCGCACAGAGATTGGGAATTTTGCCACAAATGTCATCTAAAAATGATATTTATTTAATTAAATTTTAATTCAATTTGGTTAATTGTAGTTTCCACTTACCGTCACCAGTTAAAACAATTGTACCCTCCTCTTCTCCTTCCGTTTCCGTCTCCGACTCCGATTCAGGAATTACTTTATTTTCACTGTCATCTTGGTCAAAGAGGGCGGTGTCGTTACTTCTTATTGAACTCGATTTAGATACCGGTGATGGAGAACCATCCTCGTAACAGCAGTCTCGATAAGATTCGATTGCGGAAATAAATGAGAATAATGGATCCTTGCAGTTCACTTTGCTGGCCTTCACTGCCAATCCGATTTGACATGATCGGCAGCAAGTGGCATAGGCACTATGAGATGTAACATTCTCTCCGCCATCACAACGAGTTCCGTCCAAGGCGGCCAATCGCCCAAGCTCACAGTTCTGGTGATCCAACTCCCGGGAGCAGCACACCTCGAATGTGGAGTGGCACAGTCCGAGCCAGAGTTGCGGGATTATGGTCGGAGCCATATCCATATTGGCGCACGAGGCCGTGGTGCGGGCATTGCGAAGTCCACTTATGCAGCATTTTCTTATATATTCCGAAATGTCGCCTAGAAAATTAAATTAAAAATATAAATATATATAAAATATAAATACCAATAAAAGAATATACATATGATGACATATGGACAATATTGAAACATTAAGTCTGGTTTCTAAAGTCGCCCTTTTCACAAACATAATAAACAAAAATGTATTTGAACTTAAACTTAAATTTATAAATTTCACAAGGTCAAGAAAAATATTTAGCGCCGCCTATTTATCTTTTTAAGTTTGTATTATGCCAACTTAATATGTTAGCCTTGATTTTCTGTAGAAAATACATAGATATGTAGATAATATATTGCCTTGTGCGACAAGGTTTTTAGATAATTTATAAGTGGTACAAAGATTAAGAAATTGATCGCCTTTAAAGTTCTATAAGTTTGTATCTTTCACTGGCAGATTATAAGGCTCCAATTGTTATCAGGAGGATATGTTCACAGAATCTATATGTAATCCCTTAATGTATATCACAGCACACAGCATTTTCATCAAAATATATATAATACTTACCAGCCGCTGCCGCCGTCGAGACATGTTGCCCAGCTATTAATATTGTACACAAAATCCAACAAAATTTCGTTATCATATCTTCGCTTCGGAAGAATTAGGTATCCACTGTTTTCGAAATCAAAATAAAAATATTATTTTATTAATTAAAGATGCCGGGAGGATGCTGAACCTTTCAGTGAGAGAAATAAACACGAATGAATCTTCTTCAGAGTTCTTGAGGCACTGGGGAGCACATGTACGGCACGCTAGCAGAAGATACATATGTATCTCGTAATTGCGCACATATGCACACATTGATAACATTTTTAGAACAAAGAAGATTTCGGACTGAACGAAGTGTGTGCCCCTACGTAAGATATATATCAGTGCAAACACAGGAGATTACGATCTTTGATTAATTAAGATAACAGGTGGATCATATATGCTTTTCTGTAATTTTCATTTGTTTAATAATTTAATATGTCTTTATATCTTTTTAGTTTCATAAATATATACTTTGTAAGTGCTTAGATTCATTTAAGAGATATTTAGATCCGTTAATTTGAATTTTAAAATCTCAGGCTGGCCGTATTTGTCGGAAATAAAATACTGACTGAAATCAATCAAGTCTTGAAGAAACAAAAAATACAATAATTTATGTCAGTTATCTCTAAAGAATATGGATAAAAGTACCTACAGCTTATAACGATTTTTAGGAGATTTGATAACTTAAAAGATCTTCCTTTGCGGTTGACAGTGTGCCCAACATTATTTTTGTTAATTATATCTTATAACGCCTAGATTAAGAGTCTGGTCTTAGTACCTAACAAATGCGCTAGGGGCGCTGTGGAAAGCGCCATCTAGTAAGTCTAAATAAGTAATTAATTTAAATTAAATATAAATAAATTGTTTAATGCCTTTTAAAAACAGGCCTAAATTAAACTTAAATTATAAGTCTATAATTCATACTCAAAAATAAGTTGGACTTAAGAAACACCAAACCAGTTCAGAGAAGTAATTCAATAACACATCAATATGGGAGTCTCAGCTATCCTCACTTTCACAAACATAATCCGCAGGATTTGTGAAGCTCGAAATTGTCGGATTATCAAACAGGGGTCAAATCACGCCCTGCCAAAGACCCGGTGTACCGGTTTCCAGTGTCCTGTGACTGGAGTCCGATGTCGAATTGCACCGAAAATGACATTAATGGGCTCTTTACGGCTTTCGCATAATTAAGGCCGTTGCCGCCAGATTCGGGCCTTTTGCCTATACGCCCCTTTCGACCCCTTTCGACCCCTTTCAACTTGGACTCTCGGCCCGCTCAATGTGTTGTCTTAACCGGGCCTAATTAGGCTCCGCACAGCTTCTGCGGCTGTTGGATGTATGCATGTTTGATGAAGTGCATGATTGGTTTACGAGTTCAAGCCAGATTGGCAATCGCTCCATTATCTTTGGTTAACCCGTGGTCTCTTCATTCTCCACAAATATGCAGTAGTTGCTGTGAATTCCGCCTTTTTATTAAAGTTTTCTTCGATTTGTGCTTCGTTTTCTTATTTCATTAAATAATAGTATATAGCCCAACCGAAATAATTTCTTTCATTTAAAGTTTAAACTCGAAATTCATTCAACTTATTTGTCTGCTGCCCTCGAGATGGTTTTCATTTCATTCCCGACTGCCCTTGGGCAAGTAAAGAATAAACTGAGATGACGGAAAATATGGTGAAATAAATTTAATTTTCTTGCCAGCGGCAGATTAAAAAGATACAGAAACACACTTCTGAAATATGTCTGAGTTATAGTTTAAGGATTCTGCAGACTTCTCGGTTAAAATGGGGTGGAAACGGAAAGTATTTATGAGTGCTTATTTATTGGTCATAAAGAACTGGTACATGAATTATATTAAAAAAGGGAAAAAGCCAAGATAATAGTTTCTTGTGCTGAACCCAAAGGAACAGAAGCTAACCGCTTGAACTTTTTATACAATATGGCAAGTATTCTTATTCGAATACTATTATTCTTGTTATTCGAATACTACTATTATTATATTGTACTTATGAATATACATTTTTTTCTTCAAGTACAACCATAGTGGTTACCTCTTAACTAAAGTTTGACAAATTGAACGGCCCGATTATGACATTTACAGATGTGATGCCGGCAAGTGTTTGATTGCCGGCTCATTTTCTCAATAACAAGGATTTTTGTCCTGCGTCAGAGGCACTTTTTCCCACTTTCCACTCACCTTAAGTACGCCTCCCCCAATCATCCTTCCTGCGACGAGGCCAACTCAAACAAGGTTATGGGTTTTCCAGGTTGACCGTTTCCCACTTTCCGAACGATTTAGTGCCAGGTCCTGGGAAATAGAGGAGAAATAAAGGAAAAGGACCAATGGCGACCGAGGCATCCCCATCGAAAGGGAGAGAGAGGAGCAGCAAACAAACGCCGTCTGGCTGTCACTTAATCGAAGCCATTAGCGTTATTAGTGGGCTCAGGTATAACCATCCACTGGGGAAAATAATATGAAACTTGTAACAGAATTATATTTAAAATGTTATTTTATTTTCTTAATATTTAAAAGAATACTTATTCATATAAACATGACATGTTTTAGCCATATTTGGTTTCCATTTCTATATAATTTAGTCTCGGGATAACCCCTTACTCCCACGCCTGACTGGCGGCCAGGTAGAGGGCGAAGAGTGTCTGGACATTGTGGATATAGTCGGCCTGCGACTCCAGCGGACCCTCCACCCCAAACCTCTCGCACAGGACTCGTACATAGTCCGCCAAGGATATATTCTGCTGCAGGCAGGATCTGTAGGCCTGATCCAAGGCATTCTTTGTCTCCTCATCGCCGAATGACCTGGGCCAGTCCTCCAGGAGGGCATCAATATCCTTTCGGGGCTGGGCATCGTACATCGATTGAGTCATGTGCACCTGTTCCACCTCGGAGATCCATTTATCGATATCCTTGGCCGATCGGGCGGTGGGAATCAGGGATGCGGAGGAGGCGTGGCGGGGATTACGTCCCATACTGCCACTTAGCACCGATCGAAGTTTCATATTGAGGAGAGATGGCTCCGACTGAGTTCCCGAGGGTTCATCAAGAAGCCACAAGCCCAATCTCTCCAGGTGCTCATTGAGTTCCTTTTGTCGCTGCGGCTGCAAGAGCGGCGGAGCCTGGACCTTTAGGAGGGCATCCACATCTCCCACGGCGGGCACAAATTCCGGAATAAAGGGTTGCAGGTGGAACGGAGTATCGATCGTTTGTGGAGTGTATTTCAGGATATAGGGAAACAGGTCCTTGAGTTCTCCGGGCATTGGTAAATCCTCCCACTTGTCCGGACTAATGCTGAAGGGCTGCTCCTCCTGCCGCTCGGATCTGCCGGCACTGCCTCTCATGGGAAGGGTTAACTTTTGGTGGGGCAGCCGGGTGGCTCCTGCTCCACCTCTTGCGCCTCCAGCTGCCTCGTCGCTGCCCGAACTCATGGGATCGTCCTGGGACTGCTTGGAGTTGCGAGTGCTGTCCGGCCGCTTTTGGGTTCGTGCTCCTGGGACCAGACCCGTCATCCCCACGCCCATGGTCATGCCTTGCGGCAGTTGCATCTCGCTGTCGTCGTCATCGTCGCTGTCCTCCGCCTCGTCATCGTGATCAATGATGTCCTGCAGGAGGCCGTCGTCATCCGTGGAATTGCCCTGGAATTGCTGAAGAGAGAAATGGAGGAATTTAATTTTTAATGAGTTTTAATAAAGGAAAATATATTTTAAACATTTTCGCATCTCTCTCACTCAACTTTGTGCCCAAGCACTCACCATTCGACGATGCCTGCCCGCGGCTGCTCTTTGCGAACCACCAGCGGCAGCAGCTCCAACAGCGCCTCCTGTGGCACCACCCCTTCCGCCACCTGGGACACCATTTCGCGGCTCCATTTGGACACTGCTGAGGTGCTTGGAGTCGGGTCCGCTGATTGTGATCTCCTCGTCGTAGAAGTTCATGGCCAGCTGCGCGGATTCAAATTCAAAGTAGCTCTCCAGCTGCGAGTCCTCTCGAGCTATTCAGTTCTGCCCTGGCCCTTTTCCGTTTTCCTGCCCACTTCCTGGTCTTCTGCGAAAATCCGCACAGTACTTGTCTTCCAATTTTCCGCTCCTTTTGCAGGTGCCAAGGCGTCGTCCTTGCTTCTTTTCTTCAACGAGGATATTTCTTTTTGCCGAAATATTGGGTTTTTCAGCGTTTTCCGCTTTGTTTTGGCTGCTTCTCCTTGCTTACCTGCCGCTGCAAAAGTTGTCAATTGCTTTGGCCATTGTCGGTGTCGATGGCGATGTGGTTGTCTTGACAACGCAACGAAGTCCTTTACACAAAGAGAAATAAATTTAAAAGGACAAAACAAATGTAGAAATGTGATTCTTAAAATAATATAAATTAATATTTATTATAGTTTAATGTTTATAATCCATTGAGTTTCGCTTTAAATATAAGAAGTATAATTTAACCATCGTTAAATTGTTTGAAATAAATTAATTTATATTATCTTTCAATATTAAAGGACTCCATTTCATATATATCAAATTTTTCCCAGTGCATTGAGTGTAAATTCTTGTTTTTCGGCTGGTTGCTATTGTCATATCCTTTTTTGGCCTGCGAAAACATTTACAGCTGGAAAGGCTGTCCTTTGTTTCACGCCAGGGTTTTTAATTACATTCAATTCGGGAACGATTTTCCATCACTCGCCGCCTCTTGGCCCGACTCCATTTAAATAATTTGTAGCTACTGTTTAAGGTTTATGGCGGCGAATTCATTAATGGGCCTGTTACATTTTGTAGGTTTCTCGAAAAGGGTCCGCGAAAGGCTTAACCAAATAGGTTTGCATTAACACGAGGCGCCGGCTTCAGTTTGAGGTAGATATTTTCACAGAGATAGATGGGGGGACAAAAACATACATATGTGGGTATTTCTTTTAGATAAGATTTGGAATATTTCGAAGTAGGGTTTCGCCTTGATCCGAAAGTGATAATGAGCTTAAAACAAAAGGGTATTTGTTTAGGATAAGATAAGCAGCACACATTATATTTTCATACTGGTATTGGATAATTGGAAAATTAAAACACTTAGAAGATTAAGATTAAGGAGTAAAATACAAAAAATATTACGATAACACAATTTTTTTATGAAAGTAAGAAATTAAGTATCTTTATTTTATAAATAATAAAAAAAATGTAAAGGAGCTCAGCTCCTAATCTTTTTGTTAAATAAATATATCTTATTTTTAAATTTAATTAGATTTTTACAAAAGATGTATGGTTTTTATGTTATAGTTTATTTGGACTGGCTCAACCCTTTAAAGGCAACCACTAGCCAATATTTACTCCCCTTAACGCCGTCTATGCCTTCCATTCACACGACTGCCACTCTCTTTACGCCTCTCCCACGCCGCTTTGCGAGAAACAACAAACCGTTCTCAGAGAGCGCACAGTGGGTAAACACAGGCCAACAACAAACAAATAGTTTAAACATTTTGTATAGTATAAAAAATAAATAGTTAATATTGTTAAATAAATAAATTCTGGTGCTTGATTTTATATTTTGAGTTGAGGACAGGCATTTGTAGAATTCTATAGATATACAATATACAAATAAAATAATATATCCCAAAATACTCAATTTATACCCCAGAGTGCAGGCAGCCACGAGAGAGAGTAACGTATACTTGATGTTTATTCCCGTCGCTCGTTCTCTTTGGGATTCGTCTCTCGCCATTCGTTTTCCCTTGCATCAATGAAAATATGTGCATACTAGGAATAATAATAACAATAGGATGACTCTTTAATAAAACCAACAAATAAATTTAAAAATAACTTACTTATTTTGTGATGAACTTTTACAGCAAAATGTTGGCTTTTTAAATCGTTCTTCCCGTCAAAAACAGCGTTTTTTCACGCTAAAGTTGTCACCACTGCCCACTTGTTAACGCGCGCAGTCTTTGGATGTCGTTTCCAGTTCCAGTCGTGTTTCGAACTTGACGCTGTGCGGACGTTCCGTTTTGTGCCGCTGTCCGGAGATTCAAAAAATCCAGTCGAAAAATCCGAGTTTTACGTCTTTGTGCTTGGCTTTATCACGCTATCTCAGTAACAGCAACCACGACCATTAATTAAATGGCAAAGTGTCTGTGTGTCAATTGAATCTGTACGACTTTTGATTGAATTAAAATACGAAATTACAAAACACAATAACAGCAATAATAGCAACTGCAATTAGCGGTAATTAAGCCGGACCATCGCGGTAATTCTTGCACATTTTGATCGGGCGCCAAAAGATATTTTTTGCACACACACTCTCCCTTCTATACTTTGGGATAATTAAATTGGAGAATTGTGTTTTGGGAAGAGTCCTGCTTCCGCCTGCTAGTACTGGTGTACCGGTGTGTGCTTCGGTGTGTATGTGCTAGGGTGTGTGCCTGCAGTTGTTGTGGAGGAATTTCTCATTAAACCGGCGCTAAAAGGATTACGAACCCGTTCATCTTCATCGTCATCAGACCCGCAGCGGCCCGAATAACGGTAAGTTAGCAGGGATTCCCCTCACATCTCTTTTGATTTTACACTGGGGGAAAATGTGAAGAAACTTTACAAATGTTTACTCCATTAAAAAAGTTGCAGGATTTGAGGAAAAAATTGGATATTCTTTTAAAAATAAATCTAGGAAAATTCTTTTTTTAATTTTAATAAAGAAATTATAGATCATTAATTAATTATGATTCATTTTAAACCTTTTGCGAAGTTATAGATGTTTTCCAAACAAGTGGTTTAATAATATTTTATAAAATGTAATAAATTTTCATATCAATTATCGGGAGAAAAAATATAATGCATTTTGTTAAGGAAAACCCCAAAATTTAGAAATATATTTAATTAATTCAATGTAGAAAATACCATAAAAAAGAAGAATCCTATCTTATCACTAATATCTTAATACATTATTACTTGAGAACTCAGAACGATTTACACTTTTCTCTCAGTACACACCTCCAATTCCGCTACTCTCGTTTAATGTGTTGGCTTTTCACGCGACCCTCGCAACAGTTAAAAAGGGTTGACCATGTGCCGAGGGTCAATATGCTTTTGTTGAGGTTAAACTGTGCTCGGAGGATACAAGTCCCGCCACCCCTTTTAGCCAGCCAACACCCACTTACCACTCACAGCCCCTCTTGTTCAGCCGCCGCCACATGCGAGGCCAACAATGAAAAGGCCCCGAAAAAAGTTTTCGGCAATAAAACGAAATTGTTTTGAATTATTGAGATCTCAGAGTGGGAGAAGAGGGCGGAGAGCTCGGCCTGTAACCGGATGGTGCCTTTCTGGTGTTGCTTCCTTCTTTATATTGTTTAAATATAATTTATATTTGGCGCATTTATGGCCAGGACAGGACCCCGGAAGCCCGGGAAAAGGACTCGGGACCCCTTATAGGTGTCTGGGGGCATTAACGGTTAACATGTTTGCGGTTTTTGATTGCTGCCAAGTCTTTTTATCAGCCCATAAAACGAGGCGATCCAAATGCCTGACTATATGAGGGCGTGAGGATATGCGAAAGGATACGTTTTCGGTGTGTGTGAGTGTGTGTGGTTTCTGCAAATTGGCGAAAGGTTTTATAGAGTTCAGCGGAGTAACGACCAGTTTATCAATTCGGTATGGAGCTTTGCTCGCAGCCCGATAAGAGTTGTATGCAAATACGAAATCGGGTTGGGTCGATGCACTGAAAGCAATAATGAAGGAGAACTCTGGATAGAGGCACCAAGGGTGTGAAGATACGAATTAAATTAAAAGATAAAACAGCAGGGAACAATAAACTTGTGATAGGAAAATTTATTATAAGTATTTATGATTCAGCAGATCTTTTAAAGATATTATTAAATCGTAAATATGATTTAGCAGAATTATTTTCTTATCCCAAATAGAATTTCACGATTTCCCATTTTAGCTTAAAAAGCATTAATAAATAAGCTATAAATTAATACGCACACTTTGGTATAATTTACCGAAACTCTTGCTCCATTAATTCCCTCTCGAAGGGCATCAATTTCTCTTTCCTCTTTCCTTCTCCAACACAAATTGCAACCTTTAACAAATATTAAGATTCATTTGCTGCGAGGAGAATCTAATTTCTTGACCAAGTCTGGCAGCGTCTGAGGTTATTAGCTGGCCAACCGCCAAGCCAGCATCTCCAGCATTCGACAACCCGGCGTGGCTAATTAATTTCCATTCAAGTAAATGGAAATGCGTAACCATAGAATGCCGCAAATTAATTTTCAGACAGAAAGAAGGAGAAAAGCGACAGACAGACAGACAGACAGATAGATGTTGAACAGAGTGTAGCAGTTAGATCAACCAGGAGAAGGTACTAAGGAACAGTGCGGTTCATTAGGAAAAATATTAAATGAAAAATATTTATTTGTTAAAAAGAATTTTGAAACTATACACTATAATTGTAAACAAAGTCCCAAAGGCTTTTATTTATAAGCAATAATTTATGGAAATGCCGCAGAAAGTCACATCACTTTGTTTATGTAATTACAACTGGATCTTGACAAATATTTATACATTTTGTAAACAAAATTCCACAAAACCTGATACTGTGTTACTTTGTTAACAATGTCCAATGGTTTAAGATTAATTGTAATTATTATTACACAAATTCCTGAACCGTACCGCCTTTGAAACGCACTGTATACTCATACGTAGGCTGCTACATATATTTCTGGCCTAATAATGAAAATACGAATATTTATTAAGGAAAATAGTTTTATTGTTTTTCAAAATATTCTCCATCAAGATTTACACACTTTTGCATGCGCTCAAACCAATTTTCGAAGCACTTTTTCCACTCTGATTGACACACCTCAAAAACATGGTTTTTGAATGCTTCAACAGCATCTTCTGGCGACGAAAATCGTTGACCACGCATTTTCTTCTTGATGTGAGGGAATAAAAAGAAGTCATTTGGTGCCAAGTCAGGACTGTACGGCGGATGACCCATCAATTCGACGTTTTGGCCAGTCAAAAAGGCGCTGGTTTGAGCCGATGTGTGAGAGCTCGCATTGTCATGGTGCACAATGATTCGTCTTCCCTTGTTCGTTTTTCGAATTTCACCGAAGACTTCCGGCAAACAAATGGTGGTGTACCAATCAGAATTGACCGTCCTACGTTGCTCAAGAGGAACAGTAGCCACATGACCAGTTTTTGCGAAGAAACAGGCGACCATTTGCTTCGAAGTGCTTCTTCCACGAACAACTTTCGTTGGATTTGGCTCGTCTTGGAAGACCCACACGGTCGATTGCTGTTTTGTTTCGGGCTCATACGCATAGATCCATGATTCGTCACCTGTGACGATCTTATAAACGTCTTTTGAAGCACCGCGATCGTATTTTTTCAGCATTTCTTTACACCAATCCACACGAGCCTTCTTTTGAGCGATTGTCAAATTGTGCGGGATCCAACGAGAACAAACCTTTTTACAGCCAGGTGCTCATGCAATATCGAATGTATGCTGGTGGAAGAAATGCCTAGGGATGCCTCTATCTCACGGTATGTCACATGACGGTCTTGCATTATTAGTTCACGTACGCCATCGATGTTTTCTGGCACAACGGCTGTTTTTGGACGACCTTCGCGGAATTCGTCTTTGAGGGAGCGTCGGCCACGATTGAATTCGTTGTACCAGTTTTTCACAGTGCTATAGGATGGTGCTTCATAGTTATACAAAGATTTAAGTTCATCGCTGCACTCTTGTCGTGATAATCCACGCCGAAAGTTGTGAAAAATGATCGCACGAAAATGTTCACGAGTTAATTCCATTTTTTTGCGAAATTGATTTTTTTAAGTAACTGTAAACAACACAAATGATAGTCGTACGTCAAACCGTTCTGAGTACGTTTATGCTTAAAAATGTCGAACTTTTCAATGGAAATGTCAGATTCCACCTAACAACACTTAGTGTTGCCTAGGCCAGAAATATATATAGCAGCCCACGTACTATCCATTTATTTGCGGGAAATATAAATTCCTCGAGGTTTCTCTGCCATTTTTATTTGTATTTTGCGGTCTGGCCTGGTGCTGCTCTATGGCTATTGCTGTTTATTGTAATTTTTTATGGTCCAGCCATGGTTCTTTTTCTGGCCCCATAACTAGCGACTGGCGACTGCGACCTATATACAAGTGATTCTATTGTGCCATGGACATATTCCGAGGCCTAAAACCGAGGGGCCGAGACCTCCCAGACACTCGCAGACGTTTCCACTTTCGCTTTCCATTGTGTGTGTGTGTGTGCCAGAGGAAAATAAAGGAAAGGCGAAAAGAAAATGTTTGCTTATCTCTTTGCCTACACATTTTTATGTGTGTTGTGCTGTGCTTTGCTTTTGTTTCCCGCTCTCTGCTGAATGGGTGTCGGGGCTTAAGGACTCGCTGTTTTGGACTGCTTTTCGGATAGTCATCAGCATGCAGGGACAGGCACCAGCCTCGAGAGCCACATGGCTACATGGCCACCACCCACTCCTAGTCTAATCTCCTCCAAGTTCAGCAAAAGCGAAAGCAAAAGCCTGGCAGGAGGAGGTCACCATAAAAACGAGAATCGTTCCACGGTTGAAAGTTTGTCGCTTACGCAGAGGCAGCGAATTATGCCAGATTGGTTTTTATTTAAATTAGTTTTAGATTCCTTCGGGTTCGCTTTCGATCCAATGTTCGCTGAAGTGTTAAAACTGAGGATACAGAAATTGATTTTCGGGCCGAGATTGAGAACTTCAAGCGAGCTGAGGCGGCTTCCGTTCCTTTCTTTTATGGCCAACTCAGCTGTTTCCCCAGAAGTTTGGTCCCAGTGTCTCAGTCGAATAAATAAACAATACGGTTGATGTGGATGTGGGGCCCGGGGAATCGGGTTTCAGTGTCGCCTATCAATGACAAATTGCATACCAAATTTTGCTGTCTAGCAAGCAAATGTTTTCGATTTCCCTGTCAAAAAACTCTTTGCCTTCGGATTGGCTCCTTCTATTTTTTGTATCCCTTTTCAAGACATCGGCAAAGTAATAATGACAGTTTATTAAATGCCAATTCAGATCCACATCTCGGATAACCCATGGAAAGTTTGGCAAACAGAAAATAACACAACTCTTGATTGCCGGCCAAACTTTTTTCGTTAACCTTTTTGGCTGACCCGGAGTCGGTCGAGCCGAGGCGACTCGCATCGGTTCCTCATCAGCATAATCCCATGGGAGGTAAGGAGGGGCTTTTGGGTAAAAACACACACAGCTTTCCCAAGCCCCCGTCCATACACACGCCCAGCAACTCAAAGATAACTTTTGTAAACATCTCTTTGGCTGCTTGGAGATACATTTCATCTCTCCCCTCCAAAAGCCGTCGAATCATTTATCACGGCTTACACGCCGAAAATATCATTTACAATGCAAAGGCAAAAGGCTGTGAAAACGGAAAAGTGAAATGAATTATGTTGGAGGTGATGAAGTTATCATTGGGCTATCAACGCCACGGAGGCGGAAACCGTTCAAGTTGTCAATGAGATTGATTATTCAAAAAGGGGGAAGAAAGGCGCCAAGCGCCGAAAGGTCTTCCTCAAGTGTCAGAAAAATGAAAATTAATAATTAATGAATTTTCCAAATCATTGCAAAAGGGTGAGGGTTTTTTATAAGGAATTTGCGATTAAATAAAAATGATAGGTTAAAAATGTATATATAGAAATATAGATAACACATTGATGATTATGAATGAAGCGTAATTACGGAAATATTTCATAATAGGAGAATACAAAAATTAAGATTTAAGTTAAGGAACAAAATGTCAGTATTGTTTGCTTTATAATAAAAGGTTTCCTTTACTTATTAACCCACAAAATTCATAAAAATCCAGAAACCCTATAAAATACTATAAGACACCATAAATATATAAACAGAAAATTGGTATCAGATTATTCAACCATTTCAAAGAGAAAGTTTCTCTAATTATGTGTTAAGTCTTCGACACCATCAAAGCGATTGAAAGTAAATCAATTTTTTGCTCAAAGAAATTCTCTTAAAGGCAAAAAAATATCTAGATCATAACCATTAAATGTTTCCACTCCTTTAACAGATTTTCTCGCCATAATAACAAAGAAAATCAAATTTTGCAAATTTTAGCTCAAAACCATCTCCCGTCCAACTAAATTTGTGGTCCGTTCTGCTCCAGTCTTGAAGCTTCTTAAGAAGCCATTTCTAAGCATCGTTTTTTAGTGTTGTCTGGTTCTTTGATTGTTATGTCTTCACCGCTCCAGTCCGCTTTATCATATCTCTTTCACTTTGTCATTCGCTGGCATTCCAATAAACAGTTCGTTCTAGCGCTTTTTGTTATGTTCTTTTTCCATTTTGCCGCCGCCAAGAAGAATTATTATTATTATTATGATAGTGACCCATTTTGCTCGGTGTATATACTTAGTGTGATTTTCAATTACCAAATTACTGACCCCAAAAGCGATTACCAAACATGCTCCACTGTGTGCCATAACTGCTCTGAGTCGTACATATATATATTAACCACAAGATTGCTTTATCAGCAAAAAGTCGGAGTCGCATGAAGAACAGTTAGAAGCCAAAGAATAGAACTATATTGAATTGGAAATGCGCGCTGGTATCAATATCAACAATGGAGCTGGTGGCCTAGTCAAATATGTGGAGGTCTGTGTTTGCTTTAGATAAGCTATCTAAGCTAAGAATTCCCGATCGAATCCCCCTCAAAATACCAATACAAAGAAGTACAACATCGCTGTCGATTAAATTCGATTCCCCTATATTTATATTTTCGCCTTGCAAATTATGAGCTCATCAATAGCTGGGACAGGTTGACGCTAACGATTTGAATACTCAGCTTTATTTATAGGGATTTATAAGCGCAATCTATGGCATACACAGGCGGAAAAAGTCGATAACTTTGAGTTAATCACTTAATAAACTTCTTCGAATTTAAATACAAATTACAAAATATTTTTACAATAGTTAACAAATTGCTTTATGATTAGAAAAAGTACTTATAGTACAGTATTTCATCTTATTTTGTACAGATGATTTCACAAATTGGAAATAAATATTATACTTCCCAGAATATTTCCTTTTTAATTTGTAATTTAATTAAAAATCTACCAAATATTTTTAAACTTATATATTTAATTCCCGATTGCTTACTGTTCAAGTGTAAACATATTTATCTCCCCTACGTTTATCTCTTCCATATTATTATTATTTTTTTAGCAATTTGTTGAGGCAGTCGGTGACGGTTGTTGTTGACTCTTCGCTGAGTCAGTTCCTTAATGTTCTGCTCTTTCCGCTGCCTTTGTTGCTTGCCGTTTGACTTTTATCATTTTGATGTCATCGAGCGGGTTCTTGTGCTTTCGAAACCTTTTTCTTTCTTCCTTCCCCCGCCTCCCGCCTCAGATTCTTAATACTTCATTCTTGTTGTTTGTTTGGCTCGAGTTAGTTGAGCGCGTCAGCTGGTCGCACCATAATTTTAATTAAAAATCGCTTAAAATCCTTGGGAAATTGTTCACAAAAAAATACTAGAGAAGAGAAGATTAAGATAGGTGGATAGATAAAAAAGGAGGCGGGAAATGGGAGACTTGAGAGAGGTGACTGAGTGTCAACACGTGCCAAATTGTTTGTGCGTTTGTTTGGAGCTGGCGAAACTTTTCGCAAAAGTTTTTCAACAAATTGAAAGCGTCTAAAGTTGCAGCGAGGCTAAAGTATCCGCAAGATAAAAAAGCCGACATGGCGAGAGTCTGAAGTTTTATGCGCATGCAATTTACTTGTTATCCTGGAATTGTCCTTGTTGGTCTTGCTGTTCCGTGACACTTTGCCGCATTAGCATAAACAAATGGAGACGAATTCCATAATTGCCCCGAAGGTGGACCTTCCAAGGGTGCGTTTTGTTGCGTTTCCCGAACAATTGTTTCATGTTTTAATGCTTTGCCCGTTTTCCCTCTCACGTGCCCGTTTGGGGGTGCGTCACCATGGCGTATGATGAATTTGACGCACGTGCATGTCACACGTCACACTGTGGTTGCTGTAGTTGCCGTAGCTATTGTTGTTGTTGCACGGATTGTTGTCCTTGTTGCTGCTGTTATGCCTTTGTTATCCTGTCAGGTTTCGCTGATGGCGTTGTCAACATGCTGCACGTACTGTGGGTTTCCCTGGCGATATCCTTACATTTAAACGGCGAATTTAGTTTGTCACTGTGCCTGGTTACAGGAAGATGAGAGGCAACTTCCGGTTAGCGGAAGTGTGAATTAGGTGGTATTTTTTTCAGGTCAGGACTAGTGAACCTATTTTGCGAACAATTTAATGTTGTCAAGTGGAAATAATAATAATTAATGAAGAGTATATTCGAATTATATCTTATTGAGCTTCGGAAATTCTATATAATATTCTGTGTTTCCTAACAATAATATTTTTTAATGAAAATAATTCAAAGGAATTGCCTTTATTGATTTAAATAATATTTATGAATTATTTGCTTTAATAATTTTGATATATTCCAAAGAAATATCATATTTTGTCTCCAAAAAAGAGCATTTAAATCTTGCCACATATCCTTGAAACCCATGCCAACCTGTGTATTTATATGTACCACTTGCCGCGCTGCTTGCTCGGGCATATTTCAATCAAATTTGTTGTTGCCACTGCTGTGCTCTGTTGCTATTATTGTTGTTATGCCAGCGGCTTACACAGACAGACAAATGCAGGAATTATCATACGCACCGTTGACCCAAATTTTTTAAACCAAACCGAAGCCAGAAAACAACACCCTTGAATCGGCAGAGAGACACAGCGACGAGCCCACATGTCGAGCCAAAGCCAGAGCCTGAGCCAGAAAATAATATATTTGGCAGCACGTGCAGAAGGAGAGGCTAGAGGATGGGCTGCCGTTCATTATGCTTAGTTTTTGGGGCGCGGTCTTCGTCCCCTTCGAAATTGGGTCAGTCAGTCAGTGAGTCCCGTCCCTGCCACAATATGTGCAGTTTGTATATATAAAATATATAACCAGGGCATAATGGGATGCCATTTCGTTATGCCAAGTTGGTTAGTTTCGCATTTTGCCCTCGCGGGCACACACTGATTCTCCATTCTGGATTCTGCATTCTGCATTCTTCACTCTCAGCCTCTGTCTTTGCTCATTAGGCGACAAAGCGCTACTTTCTTTCTTTCCCTGGGCGCCCTGCCACTTTAGCCGGCTTTTAGGCGTTTGGGCTAATTATGAGGCTAATTCGTCCAACATCTGCAGTGCTGGCAGTGCTGGCCCTGCCCCCCCTCTTTCCGGCGAAAGTGTTGGCAAGTGCAACTCAGTTCGGAGAGGATGCATTTTATTTACGACAAAGTGAGCTTGCCGCCAGCTGTGTGCCACACGATTTGAGACAGAGGGGGTGAAAAGGCAGAGGTTTTCCTTTTAGGAGGGGTCTCTAAAAATGGCTAGAAGCTGTGGATGTGGAAAATTGTCTTTTTGGCAGAGGGGACAGATTAATTTATAAGCTTTCGGAGTAGAAAAGCACTTACTAAGAAATGGGGTGGCTTTTTCTTATATTTATTAAAGTTGGGTTAGAGGTTTCAAGCTGTGAATAAGTGGAGAAATCTAGGAACTTAAGTCCTTGACTGACACAGATCGTTCCATGTTAATCATAGTTTAAGTAAATAAATAAACCCTTAAATTGGCTTATTTTTTCTGGTGTTTATGCCCAACATATTCTCCTATATCTCCCTCATTCCGCATTCCATCGAAGCCAGCGAAAGAGATTTCCCTATTAGGCCAAAGACCCTATCGAGAGTTGATCAGTTGAGCGGCTAAATGCCTTGTCTTCTTTTCGTGTCTTGTTTCGTGCGATGGCTTGTCTAATTTCTGGCCAGCAGTTAACAAAGACTAGATTTTGACAGCTCTTTCTCCTGCCACCTCCCTTTCATTCGGTTGGCCATAAAAGGCAGCAGTCAGCAGCTAGCAGGCTTACATAATCCCGCTGGCCATTGAGCATTTCTCGCACATGGCGCTGCCGTGGCCGTTGCCGCTGCCCCATTGTTTGTCTGTCATTATTAATCCAATTAGTAGTTGTAATAGAACGTGGACGGCGGGGAGGCCCAGGCGGTGTGTGTTGCACAACCCAGAAACGTGCCCCAAAGGAAACTGGGTCGCTTTGTGGCACGAGACCGCGAGAATCGAAACCAATTGAGAGACAGTTGCTGGAAAAAGCCGGCCCCAAGGCAAGGGGATCAGCATGTCAGGGGTAAGCGGCTTAGTAGCAGCTACTTAGCAACCGACTTTGTCTCACTGCCGATGCTAATGATGTTGGTTGCTGAATACTGAATGCTGATGCTGATGCTGATGGTGACATAAGCGGCCAATGTGCATCTACATAGCTGCAACTCACTTTGCAGTACAAAAAGGTCAAGTTCAATATATATGAACTGGTTGTATCACAGACAATGGCTTCGGGTTCTAGTATGGATGGGAAACTTAGGAAAAACCTGTAGAAATATTGCTGAATAGATAATTATTTTTGCCGAAGCTAAGCTAAGGCAGGGAATTAAAGAAGTTTTTTTTTGTAAAAATCATTTTAAAATACCTTATTTGCTTGAATATTTTATTTAAATTGAGTGTATTCTTGGCAGTGGGTTAATAATGCAATTGTAAACCCAATAAGTCATTTTTAATTTTAGTATTATATCTAACTAATGACATTTTCTAAGGAAATTCTCATTTACATATCAAGCATTGCTCACTTATTTTCTAATATAGTATAAACCACTTTAAAAGCAAAAGAACAACAAATTTCTTTGCAACTTTCATAGTTGTAATTAATACTTGTGTCAAGCTAAGCTGAGAATAAATTAAATATTTATAAAATAAATATTTTGCATATTTTTATTTCACATTAAGGTACGAACAAAAAATATTTATATTTTAATGTTTTATATTTTTTGAAGTGGGAAATGAATAAACTTTTCCGAAGCTTTATTTAGCTGTTAAATAAATTTTTTTCAGTACTTTTTTATATTTATCTAGTTGTGATAATTATTGCTTTCAACACAGAATTTTCCCCTTTTTATTCTAATTAATTCTAATTATTTTCTAATTAAAAAAGTGGGGTTTTCTTTATGTTTTTATTATACGCAAGTAATCGAGCGTAAATTATAGTCGCAATTGCACTCGTTGACGTCTGTTTCTGCTGTTTATTTATAGTTTAATTATTTGCTTGTTCCACGCTATTTAGACAAGTGTTCTTCAATTTATAATGAGGCCTTATGGGGTTAATGCGAACATTTAATATTAATTCGCTGATTGTTTACGAGCTGTTCGAGTGAGTATTGTGTTTGTTTTTATCGCTTTGCCAGCTGAACGTGCTGTTTTTGTGATATATTTTACTACATAGTATATGGAGCTGTAAGTAAATCAAGCCATTTTTATTTGAAGTCTGAATTTGATAAACGAATTCGCCTAAAAACACTTTGATAAAATATGGTTATTTAGTTTTTTTGGCAGTTTGATTTATCAGTTTTTGGGGAATTTTCAGTAAAATTATTTCCTAGGGGACTGTTTTGTTTTATTTGTTTCTTTGGGAAGATTATTTTTAAGTCTCTGAGCTATTGTTATCCAAGTGGGCAACATGTGTTTTCGAAGTGTGATATATTTCTTATATTTCTTCTGGTGTATATCTTTAATAAATGGTGGCACCTATAGACTTTCCTCAACAATTGGTACCGGCTGCCAGCTCAATGTTTTTCTATTTACACTTCCCCAAACAAGCAATCATTTTATCAATCGTTTTCGAAGCCTCCATATTGGTGTTAACCTCTGACACTTTATCAGGGACCTAAGCTGATTGACCTCTTCAGCTTACACTCTGAAAAAATAATCCAAAAACTACTTTTAAAGTAAGATAAGATGGTTTTCCTCTAAGCGGATAAATGTAATTTGATTACTCGCATTTTTCTTATGATTGTTGCATTGTTGAATATGATGTTAGATGAGGGGTCACGGGTTCGACTCAGATAGGGAAAAAGAAAAAACGTGGAAGAGTGACAGCCTTCATGACTAATCGCATCAAAATGTACAAACTGTGACCACAACTATAAAAAATATTAATCATCCCGAGGAAAAGGCAGAACCGACAGCAAATAGAGACTGAAATCGTAGAAGATTGGGAAGATAGCTCGTGGAGAATTACGAATGCGGTTTGGTAATCACGATGGAGTGGGGGAATATGAGGAGAATTCCTGCGCATAAAAGTGCTTCTATGTGCACACACTCAGGGCGCAAGGCATTGGCATTGATTGAAGCCCACTCATCCCACACACACTCACTGGCTCATTCACTCGCTCAATCAATCCCGTCTGCAGGCATTATTTGCATAAGTTGTTGAACTTTAGATAAACGCTCATGAGAGGCGTCGGGTGTCGGGTGTCGAGTGTCAAACCATCTGAGGTTCAATGGGTGAAAAGTGCCACAAAGCGAGAGTTTTAATTTAGCCTCGCTCGAGGCTCTGGCTCTGACTCTCTTCCGAGTGCCTGGCTGTGGCATCGATAGAGTTATTGCTTCGGATAGATTCATTTTGATTTGCATAAATTGCCGCTGGCTTGCTTCAAAACTACCACAAAACTTTTTCCTGGCCCGCCAGCAGCACCTGGCAAAACTTTGGCTCAAATTGCTTCTACCTGCGGCTGGCTCACACACCTCAATCCCTCGAAAAGTCCAACCGAAAAAAGCGTAAATATGAACAGCCATTTTTGTGTGTTTCAACGGACGAACGTGACATTCATGAGAAAATGTCCAATAAACACAACATTTCTAGGGAAATATGAATAAAATTGATAAATGAAAGCGCAATTTGTGTGAGTCAGAGACTTGCAGGCACTTATTCTCCTTATATTTTCCTTCAATGTTTTCTTCTTTGCTTTGGTTTTCAATGAGGAAATGAAATTTCAAAGCATTTCCATAAGGCGTGTATAGAATATTTATTTTTATCAAAGAAAATGTAATTAAACGTAACAATCAGTGTTTATTTACACATTTCAAATGACTAAATGTTTTGTTATATTTTAGTTGCTTTTGTATCTTAAATAAACAAAAGTTATTGTGGCTTTTTAATCAGATTAACAAAGAAAAAATATTCAATTCATGTTTAGTTGAAACTTTGGCTACAAATTCTCCAAGTTACGAGATTCTTATAAGGTTTAAATAAATTCCCTGTGCTTCCCCTTTTTTCAACACAGAGTATTTATTTATTTTTCGCTTTAAACCCAGTCGTATTTTTCGTTGTTACACTTCCCTGTCAACATTTTGGAGGCCGTGAATGTCACAGTCACCACCCAGCCCAACCCAGCCCATCGGAGCATCAGAGTCTGCTGCTCCTGATGATGATAAGCAGCCGAGCAGCAGAACACAAACTCAAACGACATTATCATAATTGCTTATGCTTCATTACATATTTGTCATGGCGAGTACATGGCGGTCATACAGATAGGCTTAAAGCCCAAGTACACCGCCTCCTGGCAACCCGAAAACCTAACCAAACACGGTAGTCGAACCCGCTTTTGTCGACTCAGCCAGCTCCACAAAAATATCAAAATAAAAACCAGAGAAAAAAGAAAAACGCCACCATAATCATTGAATAAACAAGCTGATAAAACAAAAGCAACATAAATAAGCGCAAATATTTGAGACAGGCAACGAGAGCAGGCAGACATTCATGTGCCCACACATACTCGTAAGTGCAGATAAAGATAGAGATCGCCAAAAGGCAACTCCAGCGAAGCAAATAAACGGGCTAGTTTGGACAGTGAAAGAAATGGGACTTTCCACGGTCAATATTCTGATCTTGAGATGGGTTAAGGGGTTTTTTTAGAAATAAGTTCTGAGAAGGGTTTGCCTTTATCATGAATTGATCTTGGCTTGCGGGTAAATATGTCTATAAGAAATGTAAATCCATAAAAAACAATTTCATAGTACAAATTAATTAGAAACACCATTCGGCTCTTACATATTTTCTTACTAAAATAATATAAATTTTAAATTAATATAAAGCGGTGAAAATTTTTTTTAAAGAATTAAATTTCACTGCCTAGTCCACGTCTAGGAGTTGTCCTCCGTGTAAGAATCGGAATTGGTACCCAAATCGGTGTACAACTCTCAGTCCCGCTTCAAAGTCGGATGCAGACAGGATCTTATAAGTCTTTACTAGCCGCTTTAGTCGGTCGAACTAACGGCAAGCCCAAAAAAGGGCATGGTCTCTCCATGGACGGACGCGAGCCATCTCCCATCCGCATCTAAAAATCATCGCCATGTGTGTCCACTTTTTTGCGCTCCGTCTGTTACATTTTTTTCTCTCCTCTCTGGCCCCGTGACTTGGCGATTTTTATTTTCGCTCCATTTGTGGCCATAAATATTCAGTCAAGTGTCATCGTCGTGGCATGTCTAGTGGAGTCTGAAATGAAATAGATGCAGGCAACTCGGCTGAATGGAAAAAAATAGACTCGCGCGGGGCACACAGCATATGAGAAGGCTTAAAACGAGTTAAGTCACTTCTGTGGTCTCCGCGACCAAGTGGCCTCCTCCAACGACTACGCCTCCAGTTCTATGCTGCTACAATCCTCCCATCCCATCTCCGGTACCGCAACCCCCAATCCGCAATCCGCTAAACCCGAACCGCTCCCGGACTTCCAACTGGCTGCCAATTGTGGCAGCGGCAAAAAGATTTCGTTCGCTGTTGTGTGTGACCGCAGCTGCGACCCGCAGGAGGTGTGCACAGAGAGAAATAAGGAGATAAACCCTAAAAAATATTGTTCTTTTTGTAACATATTTTAACTATCCTTCTGATAAATTTTAGTAATGTCATATCTTTCAATATTTGCTTAGATGATTTTTCTAGTATTTTTTATTATTTCTTTCAAAGAGCAGATAAAGTAATAATAATTATGATATCACCATTAGCCAGAATAACTTACTTTGAAGTTCAGATAGTATTTTATGACACCAAATATTTGCACCGTGACTAACTAACTTATCTATTTTCCTCTGTGTATCGAAATAATGAAAAAGCCGCGCTAGAGAACCAAACAATGTGGCCAACACAGATGGGTCAGACCTTTAAGGGGAAGATTGGAGCGATGCGGTCTCCGTAGCGGGTGTTTGGGTTAAGTTATGGCGTTGGCAAAAGCATTCCATAAGAGCTTAGCAGAGAAAAAAAATGGGGGAACGACCAGGCCGGGCCGGGTCGGGGCTGCGTGGGAGGTTCGATGAAGTTATCATCGGTGGAGATGAATAAATTTCGCCAAGTGTTTGGCATAACCTGTGGACAGCCAAAGGATGTAGATTATCGTCGATAAACACGAGAGAGATTGTTGAGCAGCGATGTGAATCATGGGAAGATAAATTGAGTTTTGAGTGGGTGCATTTTAATAGAGATTTTTTTTTGAGAGAGATTAATAGAATATGAAATCAGAGTTGAAATAGGGAATAAATTAAATTGATTTAATAGTAAAATTGGAATAAATTAAAGCATTTACTTTTTGTTAATTGATTAAATAGGAAATGTATATTTTATAGCAATGTTTTTCATTTAAAATCTGAATTCATTGGCTGTAAAGCGTATTATTTTCATTTAAATTATAAATAAAGTCCTTATTAATGGTCTGTATAATAAATCAATATTTTTTGTTACCTCGATTTACCTGTATTTTATATTTATGGCTTGTGTATAAAATAATGATTATTTTTTCACATCTTAAATTCCTTTAAAAATATACATAAGCTCCTTACAACTCCTTGAGCCACCCTCGTTGATAAGCAGCAGCCCCTCAAGGAAGTGCAATGCATGTAAAAGTCATGAATATGATGAAGTATTCAAAGCGAGTACAAGAACACACTCATCCTTGGCTCCTTGGCACCGGAAGCGGCAGGATTAACTGGCCACTTGAACACGATTACTTGGGAAAGGGGGAGACGTAGAGAGGGTCTTAGATAGAGATAGAACGACCGAGTGAGTGAGTGAGTGAGTTATTGGGAAGCATTTCGATTACTAATCATCGAGCACTTATCGGGCAATGAACATCAGTGGCGCGCAGATAGGAGGGAAATTATCTCTGTCCCCTAACCAGTCTACCCTTAACTACCATATCCTTCTCATTCTACCTTCGTTACCCCTCTCTTTCCGCCCACTCCCACCCATCACTTTCTATCTGCTCCATCACTCGCACGTGCTCGGAGGTTAAAGCGGTTATTCACGCTCAATTTGCATACATTTCATTTAGTCGGTGAATTTTGCTCTGCATCTCCATCAATCTATCTCTCTCTCTGTGTACCTGTCTCTTTTTACCTGAATTATTACCTGAATTATATACAGTACAACTTCGACAGTCCGGACATGCGCCAGTCCGGACACTCCAGTAATTCGGACACTTCTACATTTCGGACAAAATAATATTTTTACCTCTACAATCCGGACAATTTTTCTTATGGAAGAACAAAAAATAAATTTCGGGGGTTTCCCGTTTTTACTTTGTTTGTTTTATTATTCTAACCTTTGTGTACGTTTGGCACTACTTCAGTTTCGGTGCATTCTTTCGCGAGCGTGGTTGAGTAACTTCATACCAAGTATCATGTCTTTAAATAATAAACGCAAACATAAAACACTAACTTTAAAGGAAAAGTGTGAAATTTTAAAAAGTCTTGATGAGGGAAAAACTATTAGGCATGTTGCCGAAAAATTTAATGTTCCTAAATCAACGATTTGCGACATTAAAAAAAATAAGGGAAAAATAAATCAATTTATTTCGAATACCTATAACGGACCCGGTAAATATTAAACCAAAATAATATATAAAACCACTTTCATAACATATGTAATTTTTTGTTTGTAGGAAAAAGAAAAGTTATGAAAAAAGCAGAGTATCCAGAGTTAGAGGACGCGCTTTACACATGGTTTTTGCAGCAAAGAAACAATCATATCCCGATTTCATCAGAAATACTAAAAGCAAAGGCCAAAATTTTTTATACAAAGATAACGGGAAAGGACGATTTTTCAGCGAGCTCAGGCTGGTTAGACAAATTTAAGTTACGGCATGGTATTCGTTATTTAAAAATTTGTGGTGAAAAGGTTTCCAGCGATGAAAGCGCAGTAGAGCCGTTTAAAAAGAAGTTTGCTGGCATTGTTGCTGAGATGGATTTAAGTGAAGATCAAGTTTATAATGCAGACGAATCTGCCGCTTTCTGGAGAGTGTTGCCTGGTAACACATGGGTGCATCCGAATGAAAAATCAGCCCCAGGAAGAAAAATTTCTAAAGATCGTGTGACATTTATGCCATGCTCAAATGCTGCCGGAACACATAAACTTCCTCTTTTGGTTATTGGCAAATCTGCAAATCCAAGAGCCTTTAAAGGTTATAAAATTCCAGTGATATATAAAGCAACTAACAAGGGATGGATGTCTACGTCTCTTTTTGTCGACTGGTTCAAAAACCATTATATTCCAGAAGTAAAAAAATTTCTAACACAGGTTAACAGGCCACTTAAAGCATTATTGATATTAGACAATGCTCCTTCACATCCTAAAACGGATGAAATAAATTTTGATCCAAATTTTAAAGTTATGTTTTTACCACCAAATTGTACTGCAATATTACAGCCTATGGATCAAAATTTAATACAAAATGTAAAGGTTACTTACAGAAAGCAATTATTGCAACATATTTTATCAGAAAATGCTGATGACGTCGATGTGGTTAAAACTTTAAAAATGTTTAGCCTTAAAGATGCGGTTAATTTCTTGGATTTAGCATGGCAAAGCATTAGCAAAAAAAATATTCAAAAAAGCTGGTCTGCATTGTGGCCAAGAACTGCATCTTGTTGGGATGATGAAGATTTGATACCTCTTCAGAATCTGCGTAAAGAACTGCTGACTGATAGCATCGCTGATGGCATAAAATCCATTCAAAATTTGATTCTAGCTTTAAAATTCAGTAATGACCTAACTGAAAAAGATGTCAATGATTGGGCAACTGGTGAAAATGAATTTTCAATGGAGTTTTCGGATGACGAAATAATAGAACATGCTAAACAAAAAGAATCGCCAGTGCAGCTTACAGACTCTGAAGACGACATTGTGGAAATGGCTACTAAGACAAATATATCTACTGCAGATGCGAAGAAAGCATTTTCAGTTTGTATTCAGTGGGCTGAGGAGAACAATATTGAAATGCAGGATATTCTTTTGTTGAAGAGGATTGAGCAAAAAGCTCAAATCATTCATCTAAACAAAGTTAGTCAACACAAAATAACTTCTTTTTTCAAAAAAGCATAATATGTATATATTTCATATAATAATTAAATGTATTTTAATAAATCATATCACATATGTATGGATTTACTTCACTTAGATTGTTTTAAAAATTTTCACTACTATAGTCCGGACAACTCGATAATCCGGACTTGCCCAAAACTATATGTGTCCGGACTGTCGAAGTTGTACTGTATATTGGTTTCCTTGGCTTTCGGTTTGCTGGATTTGCCCAAAGTGCACGGGGCCAGGTCACGTTTTTGATATTTCATTCAATCAAAACAAATTGCTCTGGTCAGAGCCGCCGCCGCCCTGTGGTCCACCGCTCTTAAATAAATAAAAATACAAAATAGATATACACTCGTACCTACCACAAACCTTCCCTGACCAAGCCCAGGGGCAGAAAATCTTTTTGCGGTTAACTTATTTCAGCGCGCTTGGGTCGTTAGGCAAAACGAGCGACGTAAAAAATGCCCAGATCGTTAAACAGGAATTAGATTAAACATCATAAAAATGCAAGTCCCAGTCAATTACAGATTCTACACGAGGCCGAAGAATTGGGGCGTCGAGGGGCGTGGCCTGGAGGAGTTTAAAAATTGCCAATTCTTGGCAGGCACTTTGCTAATTGACAATTTCCAAACTGGCGAAAGAACAAACTTTTCCTCTTTCGCTCTGCTTTTCGTCGTTTCCTTTTGTAATAACCCAAAGTCAGTCATTTCGTCTAAGCCATTAAAAAATTAATTGGCCGCCTTCCCTTCGGGGCCGGAACACGCCCCATACATCGCACTAATGCCGCTTTTAGCCAAGTTAAATGTTTTCCCACCCCGATCCGCAGAAACGCCCCAGAAGAACAAGTCCGAACAACGCACAACAGCAAAAAAGGGCTTGTCGTCGTCGACGTAGCTGTCGTAGTTCCAAAAAAAAATAGAAGAAAAAACAAAAACGAACCGAAACAAGTAGAATGGCTTGGAAAAACCTGAGAAAAACTAACTGAAGAAAAGGGAAGCGGAAAATAAGTAGCTGCTTGGAGTCAAGGAATTGGAAATACTCTCTCTTAAACTTGAATAATTTATTTTATATTTTATTTCAAGAGCCAAGCAGCCTTCATCATCAATATCAGTTGCTTGTTTTAACTATCAATTGAGTCTAATTTCCATAAAAACAATGCCAAATTAATCTAGCTGAAAACTAAGATATTTTAGATTGCCTTCATAAAACATACTTCTTAGTAAACTTGGAAATAAATATAATTATATAATACCCCAATTATATCTCACTTAGAAAAGTTAGTCTCTCAGCGTATTTTAAACATTTTACATTACTTTGAATACAATTAAGCTTTAACTCTTCCTGATTTAGTTTTCCAACTTAGTTTAAGTATAATCTGCACTTTCCGGCAATCTTTTCTTCCTCATTTGCGAGCTTCCTGAAAAATCTGGTTATACCCTTTTTGCCTTAGGGCACTCAAGACAACGTTTAATCTTGGCCACAAACTTCTAATTTTTATTGCTTCGCTTTGTCATTAGCTTTTTGTTTTTATTTTTTCAACAGTTTGTTTTTCTTTGCTCGCTCGCCTTGTTTTCTTTTGTTTTGTTGTGTCCGAGTGGTTTGCCAATTGCCTGGCTGACCTTTTGTATAGGAACCCCTCCAATTATGAGCTTTTTCTCCTCTATCTCTCTCTCACTCACTTGACGCGCAATTTGGCGCAATTTGGATTTCGAACTCGAATTCGTTTCATTGTTTATTATTTACGCCGCGTGGGTTGAGCCAACTGACGCAAGCTCACCAAATTTACAATAAATACACGCTTACTATATAATATATACTATACTATATATATGACGCAGATTGGGAGCGGATAAGATAAGATTCTGTAAATAATTCCTACTTCCGTTGCCGGGCGACCTTCCGGAACCTCAACAATTGATATCAATTAAAGCGCCAAGTGAATCACTCTAGAATTCCTAATTGATAAGTCAAAAGGTTCTGATTAAGTTCGAGACATGAATAATTGGGTGCCAGGGAAAGAGAGGGATAGTAAAAAGAGAGAAAGATGGAGAGTTAGGGATGGGAAGAATGATTTTAATATTAAATACTTTATATGGGAACAGGAACAGAAGCGCTGGAATTGTAATTTAATAATATTTTAATTTAAAGGTTTTTTTTTATGGTAGATTCAAAATTTTTTCTATAATCAGAGTAAGATATAATTCGATAATAATAAAATAGGCGATTGTAAGCAATATCAAAACTAATTTAACATTTGTCTGTATGCTAAAAAGATAACTGTGATTAAACACACATATTCAGAATTAATTTCCTTATGATGCTTACAATTAATTCGATGTTGTCGATTTGTTCTCAATATTTTCGATATTTCTTTCGATAAACGATTATAATTTTTTCTCTCGATATCTGCCCATCTCTATGTCGAGCTTGGCCCTTTATAAATATGTCCGTCTGCACGTTTCTCACATCAGTTGAAGGCATTTTTATGCACTTCATTTATGAATGACAAGCCTTCACATCTCGACTGCCTTTTTCCCCATTTCTCCGCTGGAGAAAAGCGCAAGGGCAAACAGAGGGAGCCGAGAGATGAGGACAGGATCCCCGGCCAAGGGACAACCCTTAACCATATTCAGTATGGTTGGTCGGTCGGTCCTTCTGTCCAATCCTCGCTGCCACTCCATCCAGACAGTGTGCAAAATTTTAATGAGTTGGAAATTTAATACCCAGAGAAGATTGCAATACGAGGGGGGAGCGCTATGACTGCGGTAGGTCAGCCCAACGGAGCGCAAACGATTCAATTTTGCTCCCAGCGAACGCTTTAATTTTCCATTGAAAATGAACACAAAAACAACGAAAAAATCAAGCCGAGAGCGAGGCAGACGGCATCACCTTGAACTTGTCTAGAGATTGTCGTCATTTGATTTGAGTTTTGCGGGCCGGGAAAATATAATACACAAAAAATAGACATAGTATAGCGCAGCTGACAGCTGAGTTCATTTCGTATCTGAGCTTCCGCTTTTTTTCCTTAGCACAATGCGCAATTTCTCCCAGATAAATATTTTCAGTACCAGTCGCAGTTTATTATTTATTCCTATTCTTTGCTGAATTTTCGCTTCAAACTAATTTGTATTAATATTTGTATTTTTATGCTCTTTTCTTTGCAGTTTGACTTCTTCATCGACCGGAAGCGTAAGTTCTCGAAGAAATAAAAATCATTTGACATGTCGCCGTGCTTAACCCAATTCCGCATTCGGGCCATTTAAGCTGCGAGACTTGAAAGTTTCATTGCGTAATTTTATGTGCTACTCATTACCATTATCGCTGCGATTCCAAGTCACAAGATCTGTGAATTCCGTTTACGGCTCTAATAATAATTAGCCGGCAACGGGTTGGAAACTCGTTAAAAATCCTCAAATGAGTGTGTGTCTCTGCATCCGTCTCTCCCCGCTCGGTGGGAGTTCTAATTGTAGTTTAACACTCTGACATAATTTACGATGCTTCAACGTTTTGCTGAGGTTCTTTGTTTTGGCTTTTCGGTGGCTTTAGCCGTTTTGGTTTTCAGCTTCTACCTGGCGGGCAAAAAATTCTGGGAATTTTTAAATTGCATATTGAGTAGCAGCGGAATTTTTTAAACAAAAAGGGGCAACACTGATTTATGAATAGTTGGCAAAAGGTTTGATATGAAAATTGTGTGAACCAGTTGAAAGGAAGTGGATTTTTGAGAGGAAATTATATTACTTTTGGGACTACAGGATGTTTGTTAGGAGTTTTAGGTGAAAAGGTGTTTATAATATATAAATGAGATACAATTTTTTAACAAATAAACCAAACAAAAATAGTGTAACTCAATAGGTATAATTTTATTTATTTAAAAGTCACCTTAAAAAAAAATAATAAATACCTCAATAAGAAACCTTTTTTTTGTCCCACTTGAATACCTTGTTATACCCCTATCTACCTAAATATTAATAGAACTATTAAATCACAGTTCATATACAATTATTCATTTGAGATTAACGAAGGCTTGTTAAGCTGATATTGTCACAGCGTTTCCACTTTCATGCGGCGTGTCACCTTCACTCTATTTACAGTTTGTTGCCTGTCAATATTTTCATTTTCTGTGCTGCTTTCCCACTGATTGCACATGAAATTCTCGTTTCCCTTGCAATTTACATTACGAAACCTTCGCTTTATGCAATCGAACTGACGTGCCAATCCTGACTTGCTTATACAACTAAAATAAAAACGAAAAAAAATAAGTAGAAGATACATCACATTCGTTCTGTCTAGTTATCCAACCTTATGGATGCACAATAATCATTTGCAAATAACTGTAAATGAGTTGAGTTGAGTTTAGTGTCACGTTGAGATATATCAATGGATGGATCGGTGGATGGGGATTCGTGGCAACTTGATCGCGCGAGATCCGAGAGATACACATGTGACCTCCAGCTGGCCACTCATCGCCTCTGGCTTCTTGATGGTGGGAAACAAGACTTTGCATTGATATGAGAGGCAGAACTATAAATAATAATTATGATGATGATGACGTTATTGTTGTTCGCCAAGCTGCATATTATATTTAAGTGTTTTCGTGTTTTTTTCATTTCTGTTTATCTAAGCTTTAAAGGCTTTGTTGGTTTTTCCCTTTCTCTGTACTCCCTGTACTCCATGACATCATCATCCCGCCAAATTGCAGTCTTTGCTGCTTTTTAATTTATTTATTTTACGCTCATTTTAAACTTGGACTCTTCATTTATAACATTCTGCGCTTTGGGAGTGAGCAAGATTAATTAAGCGTTTAATCTTTGATTTATGAGGCTTCAGTTTATTTTATTTTTGGGTGGCCTAAATTCGCCTGCGGCGGAAGGGTTTTCATTTAAGCATGCACACACATAATATTTAGCAAATAACACAAACATTGTATAAATTTGTGTCCGTTTTTTCGTGTGCCAAAACCAATTTATTTAAGCTTAATATGGCAGTCAGACAGGCCTTAAATTGAATTATACGACGCGTGTCTGGGCAGCGACCACAAAAATTTCTATATTTTAAACGTTTTTTTTTTTTTAGGGGTATGATGGTTTCTAGGAAAGATGGAGAAATATTTAAAAATAGCTGTAATTATAAAAATCTTGTTTTGAGCTTTGAGTGTATATAGGAGATGAGTTGGAGGAATTAAATTGTTTTTATTTGATTAAAGAGAGCAAGGTTGAAGTACTTATTAAGTAAGGTAATGCTATAAATAAGTTGTGCAAGCTTTCTGATTAATTTCTTTTATTTACAAATATATAAAGACTCTTTGAAGTATGTATAAATGAATAAATCAAACCTAAATAGGATTTACACTAATGATTGAGCTACTTAACATTTTTCTAAGTAACTCAAATTATATGGCTTATTCTCCCTTGTAACTGAGTTAAATCTAAGCTCTTTTTTCTGTCTGCACTTAATGGGTATTGCTTGATATTACCCCGAATTTTTTTTGTATCGAAGTGCAATGCAACATTCATTTTTCAAGATATCCACTGACAGGTGCAATTCATACCACAGCATTGCTTTACTTTAGTTTTGAGTCTGGTTTTTCTTTTTGCCTTTTGTAAGGCCTGAAATGCCGCAGAAATGCGTTTAGGCCGACTCAATGCAATCGGCCAGTAGCTTGTTTTTTATTTTTGCAAAAAAGCAATACAGTTGCGTAGTTGGCTTAGCCCACAAGCCGCCGGTGCCCCGATGAACAGATATCGTTGAAAATTGGGTTAAGCAACCTGTACAGGCGAGACCAGACCCAGACCCAGGTGTTTTCGTGTCTCTCCGTTGGCGTATCTGTCACCAGATCCACTTCCACTATTTTTCCGTTTCTGTTTCGCTTTTTGCTCAATGAAAATGAAAGCAGGCCTCTGCTGCGGCCTCTCCTCGCGCGGTAATCAAGAATCCAAGTGGGTCGAAGATTTTCGCCGGCGCGTGAAAGTGAAAAGCTGTGGAAAAGCTGACCAAATGCTGATGACTACACTTACTCTTGAGACGCCCTGGTGGCCAGCCCCGCCGCATCTCATTACAACTAATTTGTTTATTTTGCTTTGCTGTCTCTGGGCTGAGGTGTCAACGTGGGAGAATCGCTGACGGGGCTGAGAAAGTCCAGCATTTCTCTGGGCAGACACAAAAACAGAAGAAACAAAGCCATATTCCTCTGAAACTAATTTGAATTATATTTGGAGTGGCTCTTAGACCAATTTTGTAAAAATACTCAAAGGATTTCTGTGGTAAAATTAAAAAAAAAAAACTCTAGTATGCTTAATATATATTCTTGTACAATTAATAAATCTCTTTGTGCTGAATATTATCTTAAGAAGACTATAACATATATTTCCAAGAAATAAAAGGAATTTAAATACGATAATAACTATATCCCATTAAGTAGAGCTTCAAATCAAATACCAATACCACACTTTCCCATGTTATGCCATCAAAAAGGCATTCAATATATGTAGATGCCAGACACAGGTGATATTTTCTCCGTGTGCCATGTTTGCTGTCCAATTTTCCCCTCGAAAAGGATCGACTAGCAGCTCATTTGCATGACAAGCTGTCGGAAGCCGGCGCGGCGCCTCAATTCACGCAACAAGCCGCCGAAAAACACGATTGGATTATTCGTGTGCACCCAGTGGATGTATATTTGTTGGGGAGAGAGACAAATCACTTTTACCCGTGTGTCCGAGCCACTTGGGTTACATATCATCCGCAGATACGGCGGCTATAAGTGGTCAGTGGTCAGTGGTCAGCTTGGGCGGTGTCCCTGGTTTTTTCTGGCTTTCTACCCTAACCTGTTTTTTTGGTACTTGTTTTTTTCTCTGCTTTTGCAGATTTATTGGCCATAATCATTTAGAGTTTATACAAATTGCATGAACCAGGCGAAAGTCGTCCAGCTGAATGCGGCCCAAAGATATCTAGCCATATCTATAGCCCAGTCTCTGAACGTTTCTATGAACATTTCTCGGTACATTTTTTGGCCTATGTTTTATTATTAAGGCGTTGTCCCAACTCTGGTCGGTTTGAACCTTAATTAAAGCCAAGATTGCCGCTTTGGCACGATTTTCCAACGAAATTGAACGGCGACTATCATTACAGGTTCAGACTCGGGCCCATACCGTAATTGTTCAGATTATGGCTGAAACCCAATTTAAATTACCTGAAATTACGGCACAGAGAGTGAAAATTCGTCGTATGACGACTATCTGCCAAGAGATCTCCTGTAAAAGTAACACAAATTATGAATTCCCAAACTCTGGGCAAGAAATTTAAGGGGGATAAAACTTTGTTAGCACAGAAGTTTAGTAACTAATAAAAACTTTAAGATGGCCAGCGAATGTTGACAATAAAAAAGTTGTTTCAAAGGAAGCAATATTACATTTTAATGGCAACAAAATTGCAGCTTTAAAAATCGAGCCACAAAGATATTAAAGCCAGGCCTTTGTTCTTATTTACCAATCTTTCATTAAGCATAGTTCGGCGAATGAAAGTTTATGGTTCTCTCTATTTTTTTATGGCCAAACTGTAATAAACGACAGTTGCCATGGCAGAAGGGCAAATAATTCAGCGGCGACCGATGGGAGTCTATTGTTTAAGCGTTGTCAATATGAAAAACGCATAAATCTCGGCTCTGTCTGTGGTCTGGGAGTCGCTGGTTGGGGAGTTCAGCCTTCAAAAGTGTATTCCTATTTGCATAGATTGGGGAGTTGATGTGTGCGATGCCAAATAAATTTCGGGTGCTCTATATTCAGGACATGTCACGTGATTTGATGAAAGTCAAACTCAATTTTTCTGCTCGCCGCCTCATGTGCAGTTGACACGAACATACAAAATGTAGGAGGTATATATATTCGATTTTCCCTACATATTTATCATGGCAACATCAATAAAATTGAGGCTTGGCTGATTTTCGATTTGCTGGCGTTGTTGTGGCAAGTAAATTGAAACTTTTTGTCAGCGTTCCTTTCCTTATCAACGAGATACATGCGTATCTGATTGACTGCTTCTGATAAATCTCGAACAAGAGTTTTTAATTATATTTTTTGAGTTGGCAGAGTGAGTGTGCTTTTTGGGAAAGGAATGTTTCCTGCCGTTTTTGAGTTATGCGATTCCTCCGCCTCGAAGAAATATGGAAACTGGTTTTAGGCCTGCGAACAGGAAACACGCGACTGAAATCAGGTTTCAGGCTATTCTGCGATAATAAGGAGGATGATGTCGGCCTGGCAGGTGAACGAGAACTTGTTCTCCTGTTCACACAAGCCCGCTAAAAGGAAAGTTCGAATTGGATCGATAAATAAAAATGATAAAATGAATGCTAATTCGTTGCCGCATTTGCAAAACAAACAAAGTCCGACCTTAGTGATTTCGCACTCCGAAATTCGTCTCACGTTCCGGGGGGCTTTAGGGCCCTTGAACACCAGTCGTCCCCCAGTCCATATAATGTCTATATAATCCCCCTGCCTCGAACACGAAAACAAGTGCGCGGGCATGACATTTAAGATCTCTGACCAACACTATTCAATTGTTCCCATGAATTGCATGCTAATTAGGCATTGGCGGCGGAATGATTGATGGATTGACACGGAGGTCTGCCCCCCCTTGCGAGCGACTTACAAACATTTGGCCAACTTTACAGAGATAAGTTCACTCCCACCGGGTAAGGCCTCTTGCTCTTGGATGGAGGTGGTTTTTGTGATGGTCGGCAAAATGTTTTCGGCATTCGGCGATTTTTGAGTTTCGCTTTCAACATTTTGAAGGTCTCTAGAGCTGAAGCTGAAGCTGAGGAGGCAGAAAAAGTTAAGTTAATTGTACTTGGGATAGGCCATTGTGCGGCTTGCATTGTCCAATTTAAATACACTTTTTATATTGTGTTATAATTTTTTTTCTTATGTTGCAGTGACAGTGACAGCAAAGGCCACACAATGCGAGCTTCTTTACATTTTTTATGATTATTTTTATTGTATTGCTTTGAGCGGCTTTTGGGGGCGGGCAAAAGAAAGTTATTTCTGAACCAAGTCAAAGGCGTAGCCTCAATTTGCGGTTATGAGGGGGCTTTCCTAAGTTAATTAAAGTATTTTATGGAATTTATTGGAGCAGAATGTTTGAGCAAGGGAAATGGCGAGAGAGATGGGTAAATAGAACCGATAGGGTGAATGGTTTTTCTAGATCTCCGATCTAGATCAGAATTGGCACCTTTACGGCTTGCTTTGTTCTGGAATTCCCAACAAGGTCTAGCTGAAAAAATGGGGTAACCATGATGAAGACAAGGTCAAAAACATTTTTTTGCGCTTTAACTTCTTTAACATTTTATAATTTGAATTTCACAAATATTTCCTCAAGTCAAATTATTATTTATCATTGATTCTTTATAAATAGTAATATATTTTCCTCTAACTTACTAACCACTTTTTGTACTTTTGCTGACTATAATTGCTTTAATTAATTAAATTACAAGTCAAAATCTGAACTCAGATTGCTACCCCTCTCCGATTTCGAAACTCTCTTCAAAAGTTACCCCCCTGACGTGGGTGGAGCTAATTGTTTGTGGTTTCTTTTACAAAATTTAAATAAGTCCGAAACGCATAGCGTGAATAATTTTGTACAAAAAAAAGACAACAAATCAAAGAAATAGACTCAGCTGGCGCACAAAAAGGTGTCCCAAGTTGACGGCTGCCCGGTGTCCATAAAACATAATGTTTGGACTTGACTTTCACTCTTCCCCGAGCATTGATCTCTCTCTTTCTCTCTCTATTTCTCTCGAGAAACCTCAGAAGGTACGAGGCAAAGCCACAGAGATCACAGTGACCGCTGCCTGTGGAATTTCACTTTTGTTTTCGCTCACAAACAAAAAATTTGATTTTGATTTTGATGACTTTGATTAACATAGATTTCGTCTTTAATTGGACACTACGCCGAGTGACACGTCCAGCAATTTAGTCAGTTCATCAATCAGTCAATCAATCACACAAAAACAATCATTGTCAAAAAATAAAATTGTTTTCCGTTCATGTTCGCGTGTTGCCTTTATGAGTTTTTCAAAGCCTCCTCTCGCCTGGCGGCAATTAGCAGCCAGTTTGTAACCAGTTTTTTGCGGCAAATGGAAAAAAGTGGGAGTTTATGCCACATGCAACATCATCAGCATCCATCCCGCCGACACTTTTCGGCTTCCGAACTTTTTCGGTACCAAACTTCTGCCTCTCTTGCTCATCTCAACTTCAACGGGAACTTCGCCGCCAGCCAAGGCGATGTTAATTTTACATATTGCAACATTTGACGTTGACTTGCCTGAGGATTGTCTCTGTTTCTCTCTCTACTTGGCCAAGAAACTCATTACAATGGCTGCACAAATGTGAACAGTCAGCTCCCAGACGGAACCCCTCTTCTTTACCAGCTCCGAGTCCGCACCGAATTGTAATGGCAAAATTTTCGGTGTTGCTATCAGAGATGCAAAAGGGTATTATTGGGTTTTACCTAGTTGAGGTACAAGGTACTGGCAAAGGGGAAAAATATAGGAAAACTTATTGGCTTAACAAACTATTTTTAAAAGAATTTTTACCACTTCAAACCTTAAGAAAGTAATATATTTTATAACTCTATTAGGAGCTAAAAATATAGCCATTTTTATAGTATTTCAAAGGGTAAAAATAACCCTAAAGTACCATACTTTCCCGTACCTACACCGGCACCATCACTGAGTATTTTCGTGTATGGCTCTTAGTTGCATTCGGCGCGTTGACAACAAATGGCAGTAAATTTTTACCATTGCATAATAAACTCTTGACGCTGCTGCCGCCGCGACGATGATGCTGCATGGCTTGGCTGGTAGAAGGGTTTGGAGCTGCACCGTAGTTCATCCGAGTTGGGCAACTCCACAGAGACAATAACTTTTCTTATGATGCCATTTTTCACGTGGAAAACTTGAGCCGCGTCTGCTGTGAGAAATTGCGGTGGTATATGGGGCGAAGGAAAAGTCAGAGTCAATAGAAGCTGGCGGGTATAAATTGAAAGTGGAGGAGAGTGAAGGGGAAAACATTTTCGGGATAAATCTCGGAGCTCTTCCTTATTGTGTTGTTTTATTGATTTGAATGAACGGATTTGGCAATGGATAAATGAGATTTTTCAATCGATTTGCCAAGCTTTAAAGTGTCATAAAATAGAGAAGGCAAGATTACGTAGCTTTTCGGATTTTATTTTGTTTTTTATTTATGCTTAGTCATTCGATTTTAATTTATTTTTATTCCTCGATTCAACGTTAGATTTGTGACTATTTGATTTTACTTTTATCCCCGTACGTTAACT
The DNA here is from genome assembly GCA_018153105.1 of Drosophila rufa. Classification (NCBI taxonomy): domain Eukaryota; kingdom Metazoa; phylum Arthropoda; class Insecta; order Diptera; family Drosophilidae; genus Drosophila; species Drosophila rufa. The sequence continues at coordinate 10,985,844 of JAECXS010000096.1, forward strand.
TTTTTATCTAATGAGTTTATTATTACATCCTAAATCATTCCATGTTTGCCACCATTTATCTTGCGATTAAATTAACCATTCTCCTGGCTTAAAGTTTGGCAAACTTCCACAATAAACTTGGCTGACAAATATATTTAACGCAACTCGCAAAGTTTTCACTTGTGACCACAGAAACTACACAATCGCAGCACCTCCCTTTCCCCATATTTCCCCCAAACTTTCCAGCACACATCACTGCACTTGAACACAAACCAAGTTGAAGTTTTTGGTGGCGGAGAATGGCTGAGAACGTATCACCAAGTTAACATTGTGCTTGGCTTGTAAATGGTCCGAAACCGAACATGCCGTATATTAACCGAACTAACGATATAACCATCCACTTCCTCAGCTTCCGAGGGAAGTACAGTCGAACCTTTTTAAGTTAAACTTGTAAGCTTATTTGTTTTAAATATTACTTTTCCTGATGTTATTTATTTTAGTACCTAGTTTAAAACGGATTTATTTTCAGTATTTTGAAATATTTTCCTGCTTGTTGCATGGTCACACTGGTCATACAATTAACTCATATGACACTACAATTATTTTGAATTAAGAATTTGTTTTTTTTAAGCATTTTCTTTGACGGTAACTCAAGAATATATAAAGAAACGAGAAAATAAATTACTGATTAATAAGGTCTCACTGATTTTCAGTTCAACTGAACTTCTTTTAATTTACGTTAATATTATTCTTTTGTGGGCTTGTACTCTAAAACAAAACCATTGATTTAAGTTTAGATTAAATAAATCATAGAAAGTAATATGATTCAAACAGAATAGATAGAATTGAAAAAGAATTCCAAGAAAGATTCTACCTTAAGAGCTCCTCCTGTAGTACGAATCTTTGCCTGGGAGTCAGGAACTTTGGTTGCAGAATAGAATCCTAGGACAAGACGACAGTGGGCGCTGCTTCTGGGTTGTGGGCGAGTGAGTACTTCAAGTTAACCTCTAATTGCCATTGCCCCCAGTGCACCGAGCGGCAATATGCTGCTCATTTTTCTGTGGCGCCCCATCCCTCCTTCAGTTGGATGATGATGGCCATCCAACTGCAGCGAGTCGTCGTCCCTTACCCGTCCCCGTCCACGGGGCTAATCAAATGTTACATGCAACGTTGGAGCACTTTTTTATTGTACTTTGCCGCCGGGCAGCAACAGTAACCAGTAACCAACGGATCCGGGATCTGGGATCCCTCCGCACAGTAACACAACCCATCATCAGACCCTTTGGCCGACCCCGTCACATACTTATACCTATTGCTATATATAGAGAGAGGAATAGAGAATAGAACCTGAGGTTGTGTCATTTGGCCGCCTTTGTTGAGGGCAATCTGGGTGTGTGTGTGTGTTTACCCCATTGATCTGATGATGACTGGCCCAAAGGCAATCCTGCGAAGCCCGCCAGCGAGATTCTAACAATTTGTTGTGCTTGGGGAGTGTAGGGTATAGGGAGATATGGGAGGGTTAGGTAATTAATAGGGACTAGATTGGATTAAAATATATATACAATTTATATACAAATTCTATATTGAAAACCTATAACACGGAAATAAAATATCATTCTAAAGTATAATGGAATTTAGGTATTTCCAGAAGAAGAATACTACTTAAGAAATAAACTGAACATTAATTTAAAACTAGAATAATTAACATATTTCTCATAAAAATATATAAAGTAACCATAGTTAAGATTCCTTTCTTTTAAGAAAGCATTTTTAAGAACACAGCTTTCAAGTATCCCCTGAGAATATTACCTTTTTATTCTTATTCTTTATAATATACTTTAGCCCAGACCTTTCTCCAAATTAGGGTATCCCCACTTCATTTTACCGGAATAAATTGTTGGCCCTTTGTGCTTTTTGTGTGTGCTTTCCATGCCCCTCCCCGCAGGCATAAACCTTAACTTTATTTACGTGCTTGATTAGAAGTAGGGAGCCGGAGCCGAAGCCGGAGCAGCACATGCCCGTTGGGGTCTTTTCTGTTTTGTGTTGTTTAGCGACGCTATCAATCTGATGTCCCCACATGCCCCAGTGCCCCGCCCACCTCCCTCTCTATTACCCTATATGTATTCCCTCGATTTCCCACGGAAGCCCTAGATCTAAACCCGTGTTAATACCCTTTGGCGTCACTCTGTTATGAGTTGAGTCGTGGAGGCACTTGCCTTATCATTGTGCAAGCGAAAACTTAATTGAACGGCTTTTGACATAGTTTAAGGCGAAAACAGCCATAAACATTGTTCCACACGCCCCGTTTTCCCTTTATTCGGATCGGAATGGATCGGCTTGGATGGAAAATTGACTTTGTTGTTGGCGTAAATTAGTTTCACTTGTGAATTGCACATCATTTGGCACAGAGACACTCACGCCGCTGCGCCGCGCCGTGTGACATGGAAACCCAGAAAGAAGCCCTGGGCATAAAGCTATGCCAGATTATGCTGCAAGCCGGGCAAAGGAGATGAATCCCCAATCCCAATTGCTGTCGCGGTCGCAGTCCTGCTTCCTTCTGCCCCCGATCCCTGACTACTCCTCGCGCGGAAGCCAAATGTCACGCCAAACCATCAGCGGCAACAAATGCAGCAACTGCAGCGGTTCAAGCTGCTTTCCACTGATTGCGAAAATCATGCCGACAAGCTACAAAAAAAGGGTTAAGAATGGGTAGAGTCGACTAGGAGGTACCCTTTACTAAAAGGTTATTTATAGACTAAATTTGATATTACTTGAAAATTAAATTAAAGAAAATATATGTGCAACCTACTGGTTTACTAATAGAGCTAGATAAAGAAGTACACCCATACCTCGCTATAGGGCCGCTCTATATACGGAATTTCGCTACAATGGCCCTCTTAAACTGCACTGATGCACTGATTAAATTATATTTTCACAAATTCACCATTCCCTTTTACTTTCCTCCATACCCTGTATAAAAAAGAGTTGCCAGAATGTGGCATGTGACAGCGCGGCGAAGAAGAGCTCCACGCCAACTCCGCACTCCGAAAAAACCCTTCATTTCTCGTAGAGCTGCAACATGCAGCCAACTGCAGTCTCCAAAGCTTTGCCATTTGCAATCCACAACAGGCAGGCAGGCAGGCAGACAGCAGGGACATCCAAAGTGAAATTTTGTCAATGCAACTGGATGTGGCTTAAGGGTTAGCCAGATGCCAGATACGCGATGCATCGGCTGGGCCAAGACGGGGATTGAGTTATGAGTGCCGTGCCAGCCGGCAGTGCCAGCGAGTAAATTAGAGGAGGCAACCGACCCAAGGAGCTGTGCATATTTCCTGGCAAAGGATCAGCTGCAGAGGTTGCCATGGGTAATATATGTATATATAGCTGAGGCCCGGTTGCAGAGGTTGCCATGGGTAATAGATGTATATATAGCTGAGGCCCGGAATTAGGTAGTCAAAGGTTCATCCGGCTGGTGAATTGCTCAGACCCGATGAAGGAGCCAATTTGATGACTAGCTGCTGGGTTTTATGGGGCTTTCCTTGGAATGCAAGGTAAGGGAGAGTAAATTTAGAAGGTATGTTAAGTAGCTTTGGATTTGGGGATTAACATAAAGACTTTATCAGATTCTGGAGGAAAATAAACCAGGAGAAGAGTGAGATTATATTTAAGGAAAGGAAATACATTAAAAGGGGCTGTTGTTTTGGTTAAACAATAATGTATTTCTACTTTAAATTAAACATATTTATAGGCCTAATTATTTTTTAGCTTAAATCCTATTCAATAAACTCTCTAAAATCGACCTTTGATTAAGTTCTAAACTCCCTAAATTCCCTTATTTAGTATTCTTCCCACGTCTGACTGTACTTACCTACGCATTATGCATTTGGGTCATCCGGTGTGCCATTGTTATAATTTAGCATGTAATTTGATTTATAATCGATCATAAATTAAACAAGTTCGGCTGCGATATGTTCATGGGGGGATTACATTTTGCACATTTGCTGCCTTGCCGTATGCAGTTGATGTATAGTACACCTCTAATGGTAATTAATTAGGCATTTAATTTAATTATCAGTGCAAATTGGCCACGGGTCACAGGAGTTTTCCACAATATCCGCTAATTTCTGGTTAAATGCAATGGAAACGCTTTGTTTCGGGGGGTGAAGGTGGCTTTAATGTGTGCAGGACCAGAAAATGCATAAATTAATAGACATAATTTACACCTGTGTGCTGTTGGGGCAACACAATATCGCATTAAAGTGAATGATATGAATTTCAATTTGAGAGCGAGCCAGCAGCAGCAGGCGGAAGGCGGAACATGCTGTTTTTGGGGAATTCTCCATTATGTACCTCACACACATCTCTCGGATTTCGTGTGTATTCTCTCTCTCATTCCAAGTGACAAAGTCGGGCAATTTCCGCTCCACGGAAATGTGCACAATTTAATTTTGGCCTGTGGTGTGCCAGGGGTTTGCTCATTTTTTCCCCTCATATTCAAGAAACATCTTTTGGTCTAGCCAAGCAGAAGTTTAGTTAACTCCGCCATATCTTGAGCTGCTCATCTCTCCGCGGAGTTGATAATTTTCTGCTTGAGTGTGTTTGCCGCAGACCCGAGACTGTTGCTTTTAATTAGAATTAGCAAGTTGCCACAAAAATGAGACGTACTCACTCACGACACACACACACATGACTGCCGTTCGCTTGAGTAAGAAGTTTTCCCAGCTTGAGATAATTTTTTGTTTGCCGTGAAAACATAAATTCAAGTTGTTTTTATTACCACGAGGCATTTACGCACATTCACTCACGTTTCTCGGCTGTATTTTGTATATTTTCCACATTGGGGGACTCCCGAAAATTTCCTGGAAAATTAACAACACTCGTGGCTTTGATTTATCGCGATAAGCGGATGTTGTTGTTTGCCGCTCACCATTGTTTTGTGGGTGGCAAAAGGGGGTCTGATGCGGCTTTACAGATTTCGATTTCGGTCGCCTCTGGATATATATAGATACACACTTATATATGCAGATTGATTTTGGGGGGCTTTAATTAAGTTATCTAGTTTTGGCAGTTTGATAAATGCGCTTGCGGCGCTTCGTTACGCTGCGTAATTGAAAATGAAGGCTAAATTATTTTGGCCATTAGGAAGGTTACATTTCAAGGATATTTGGGGTTGGAATTTGGTTAAATTTAAGTGATTATGAAAAGGAAATGTAGGTGCTGGTATTAATGGTCATTTTTGGGGTTCTTTTTAATCATACTTAGATGCCGAGCCTAAAACCCACTGCCCAATCTTGTTTTAGTTCCATAAATATTATGTTTATTCGAGATTAAATATAATCATTTTAACACTATATTTATTAAGACCAAATCCCTATCTTGTTATAATTAAAATATAAATTAAATCAGGTCAGCTGGTCAGTGGCTTCTTTGTCTTTAAAGAAACCCCTGTAACCTTCTTGCGCAGTGAGATAATGAAATATTTCCAAGTGCCGCCCACTCTGTCTCCGTCTCCCTGAATCCAACGCACTATTTAAGCAGCACGGTAAATGTGTGACAGACACATAAATTAATTAAAAGTCGGAAGCAGATATAAAAATATATAAAATGCGAAGAGGAAAGCCGAAGAAGAGAAGAAAGAGCCAAGAAAGAGCCGCAGACACAAGCAAATTACACTGGCGGCCGCGACAGTTTGGCTGACAATAATTAAAGCAACTGCGGAGCAGAGCCGCCAATAACAACAATAAACAGCTGCACGCAAGCCCGCCACATCCTCCTCCTTCTCCCCTATCAGCACTCCTAGGAATAAAAAGAAGCTGCGAGTCATGTCGCCCATCATATGTATGTGATGTGACGCATCCGAGGAGTGTGCGGCGGCAGGCGGATGCAGTTTGAGCATGCAACTCCGTGTGGCAATTATGGGAATGCAGTGCACACAAATTGAAAAAGTAAACCAACTCTGAACCCAGTGAGCCACCCAACTAAAGCCAAAACCGTGACGATTCCTTCACGCGACAGTGGGGATTCTTGAACAGGAAACTTATATTAAGTGTATAAGATAATAATAAGATATAATATCTTGCTAGACGGAATTGATATATCATTTAGGAATTAAACTAATAATTTCAGAAGCCTGTGACTTAAATTGCATAAGAAGAGCAAGTTTACAGAGCTGATTAAATGAAGAGTCATCATCAGTTCCTACAATTGCAATTTATATCCCCAAAAGTTCAACTTTTATTTGAGAAATATTCAAGCTGTATATTCTACTTAGTATTCTGAATATCTTAATTAAGAAAGTTACTTTACCCCAATCCAAACTGTGCCAGAAAATGCACTTAAGTGCAATTTGTCATTCCCCTGACGCAAAGAGTCACCCAGCTCTTAATGATCATAATCTTCATACATGACAAACAGACAGACACTCTCTCACACACCCCTGCCAACTTTAATTGTTAAACAAATATTCATAAAAAAAGAAAGAAAAGAAACGAGTGCGAGAGAGTGCACAATTAAAGGCCAAGCATTTATTTGGTTTTATTACTGCTGCTGACCCTCGGGGGTCGACGGTTACTTCTCCTCGACTTGGGGTTTTATCTGTTTTTTGGAGCCCAGTTGGGCGAGTGAATTCTGCGGAGGAGAAACACATGAGATGGCCGCCACTTAAGTGTTGTTTTTCTTAGCCACGCTGCAAGTGGGAAAATTTTTGGACGAGCAAAGTTCTCATCCAATTAGCGAAGATAATTGAGCGAGTCAGCAAAAACAAGAAATAAATGTACGAGATGATAAGCAGAACAATTTAAAAATTGCTGCACCAAAGACTCACTAAAATTCTTTTAAAATAATGGTTTTAATAAGGTAAAAAGTATATAAGGAATTTAATTAAGAAGCTTTTATTTTAAATATATAAAGAAGTCATATAAAATATAAGACTTGCCCATGCAAAAGAGCTTTTAAGTTTAACTTACATAACTTACCCCAAGAAATTATGCTCAACAGCCACAATTTGTTTACAAAAACGTAGCATAAGCTTAAATAACATCTTTATAATTTATGACAACATCTTTGTCATGCAAAAATCAAGATGAGACTCGAAGAAATTTTGCTCTTTCTCATGCAAATATATTTGTGGGCTTAAATTAAACGAAACAAAACGCTAAAATTTCTATTTGCCGGTCGCATAACACAAATACTTCCCCTAGTTAAGCCACTTAACTGCATTCAAAGCGATTTTATTTAAGCTGCCAAATGTGTTGCACAACCTTAGCCGAGACCTGGGACCGTGTGGCAGGCAAAAACAATAAAAGCCAAACAAAAAAGTCAGATGTCAATTGGCTAATTAAAGGCAACTGCAGCAGCGACGATAACCTTTTGTGTCAGTCTCAAGTTGAGATTTATTTTTTGGTTTATAACAAATTTATCTTTCACTTTTGCTGCAGTTCAAGTTTGCTTTTAATGCGAGTGCATTCTCGTTTCATTTTCAAAGCAAAAGTTCATCAACACAGCGCCTTAAATGTACATTTGATTAATTGATTCAACGTTTTATTTTTTCTCTCTCATTGCAGTTAACCCCGAAAACAAATCTGGAAATTATGGTAAGTTAATAAGCCTAATTGGGCAACAACTTTACACGAAAATTAGCATGGCTTGTCGGCTAGCAAGGGCTCTGTCCCCATGGGTGAAATATTTCATAATTTATGTGGGGAGAAATGAAAATTGTATACTTTTCGCGTAGCATAATTTATAACCAAGCGGAACATAACGATGAAAGCAACTTTGTACTTACTCTTAATACCCGGTACTTGTGTGTAGGAGAGAAAGGGTATATTGGAGGGACAGAAACTTATTTTTTTTTGTACTAAAAAATACTATTAAAATTATGATAGGTGTATAGAAATCCTCTATTGACTGTATCTCATCTATTCATGTCCTGTTTTTGCAATTTATAGATCTTAGCATCTAGAAAAAACGATAGTTATTTGAAATTATATATATTTAAATTATAGTCTAGAAATATATTTTCTTTCTCGATACTTTATACTTGATATTCTAAAACACAAATTTTTCATATGAGAATTTAGAATATCCTCCAGAAATATGGTTATTAGTTAGTTCACTTTATTATCTTAATTTCCTTGATCTATCTCTTTATTTTACCTTCAAAAATTCTTTAAGAATTTATGTAAATGTCCATACTGGATATCGCATAGTCAGAGCACTAATACGTGTAAGAAACGCTATTTCTTTTTAAATTTGACTTGTGAGAGTTTTGGGGCTGCGTGCCTGCCATTTTGACCGCTTAATGTGGAATGAGTAATGTTTAAATGTAACCAGGACAATGGCAGCGAAGATTGTGCCGAAGGGACTTGCCCAAGGATCCGCTTCTTGCCCCCGGATCCCCCGGATTCCCAACCTCCCCGGGTGGAATCTCATGCAATTTATATTCGACACTTGCCACGCCACGCGAACTGGGTCAGAACATGTGAAGAGCTCCACTTGCTGCTCCTGTTGTTGTCGTCGCCGTGCCCGTGCCCGTGGATTCCATCTATATCTATTCTCATAGCCGGAGCTTTAAATTGCTTGGCTTGAGCCCCAGCCCTAGCCCCATGGCTCCTGTAACCCCAGAACATCCATCCCCGAGTTCGTTTGATTGAATTTCAATTTTTATGCCTTCGGTCAGGGCAAGAGTCGTAAAGTTTGCCGTCGATTTCGGACACTTTCCAGGTCATTTATCCCCAAAAGCTTAGCTCTTCAGCTCTCAGCCCAGCCCCAACCGAGTCTCAATTAATTTGATGGGTTTTTGGGGCTAAGGGGTGCGAAGAGGGGCTGGCCAAAAAGTTTTCATTAATGTAAAACACTTTACGCACTCATTAGAGTCGTTTGTTTGTGACATCTCTATCTCTCTTTCCGTTTTTCTCCGACTCGCCCTGCGGATGATAAATGTGTCCATAATGCGGCCTAATTGCGGCATCATTAGAGGCGCCTCTCGGCCCTGATTGTCCCTCTCATGGAGCACACACTCGAAGTGGATTGGCACACTAAGGGAAAAATTATAATAAGCACCTGAAGAAATGTTTATTTCTTAACATTTTAGTAAATAGAAAAAACGCGGAAAGAGTTTTTAAGAAATTTAATTTATTTTAATCAATTAAACCCCTTTTATATATAAAGGAAAATAAAATGGAAATTTGTACAAACTATTGTTCGATCAGTTTTATTTTCTATTTAAAATGCCGTAATAGAAAATAAAAAGAAACCTAAAAGTAAACTAAGTTAAAGTTTTTTTTTTCTCATTAAAAAATATTTTTTAAATTCATGTAATAATATTTATGAGTTCTTATTTAGATTAATAATAATTATGAGTGTGAATAAATTGTAATAATATTAAAATAAGAAAACCAGACAATATTAATTAGTTTTTAGTACAGAAAATCGTGAAATTATTACAGACAGCATGAGAGTTGACTTATTAAATATTTTCCTAACATAAATATGACTACCATATAATTATGCTCAGTGTAATCCAGATGAGATGTGTACTTCGAAATGGACAAACAGACTTGACTTTTGCATATTATAGGCAAGGGAAGAGAAGGCTTGCTTGGCCAGAGCTATTCGGACGGCTGTCATGTTGGATTGGCAACAAAGCAAATCAAATTTAATGATAAACTCAAATGGAAGCACATGTCTTTTCCGCTCGAGATGTGATGCGAAATGTCTGCCCTCCTTAAATCGGGTCTCTATATATACACATATGATCCGTGTGTTGGCGTAAACAACAACAGAGACATTGGAGTGACTAATTTAATGCGTTGCGTTGCGTTTGGTGACGACGCCGCCGCTGTTACGTATACGCACCGTGTGCCCCGCGGAGGACCTTTTGGCATTTTGCGAAAAGTTAACGAAGCGCACGGAGCAAACAAGAACAGGCAGAAACAATAACAACACGGGCAGCAGGAGCAGCAGGAGCAGGAGCTGGAGCCGCCATAATATACCGAACTTTATTTATAGCATAATTCCAGGTGTCGCGCACACACACAGACGACAAAGTGTTGAAAGAGCTGGTTAAATTAAAGAACCCGACAGCTTAAAGAGAGCCAAGTGCTAACCCTAAACCGAACTTAGTTTAGCGATAATGTTGGGGTTTTATTTCGCGTCTCCTCAACTTGACTTTTAGCCCGTCTTTTGTGTGTATGAACGGGGCAGGTTGGTGCGTAACCTCCATGGTTTCGGCCAGGTTGGGATCCAGTTCCAGGTGGAAGTTCAGAAGGAGTTTGATCAGCGCCACCTTAATGACCAGCTTGGCAAAGTTTTGACCTGTAATTAAGAAAGAACTTGATTACATTCTTTAAAAGGAACTTTCAAGCTGTACTTACCCACACAGTGTGCTCCTCCCATGCCAAAACCTATAAAGGCATTGTTCTTACTCTTTTCCTTCCACTGATCCAAATTATCTTCCGCTGGCGGGGAATGCAGGAATCGTATGGGTTTATATTTCATGGGCTCACTGAAGTACTTTTCGTCTCTGTGTATGGCCAGCAGAGGAACCATTAAGGTCTTGCCCTCGTCTATGGTAAACTTGCTGTTGGGCAGCGAGTAGCTCTTGCGGCAAACGCGCTCGATGATGGGCAAAGGCGGATATTTGCGCACAGTTTCTGTGGAAATAAAATTTATTATATATTATTTAGATTATTTATCAATTATTCAGCTCACCTTTTAGACACATATCCATATACTTCAGGCCATCCAGCTCTTCAAACTTTAGCTGCCCATTCTCAATGGTTAATTCCTTGATTTCCGCTTGAAGTTTCTCCACAATCAAGGGTTCTTGCAGGATTTCAAACAGAGTTAACGTAATAGTAGAGGCCACTGCATCTAGGGATACTTTCAAGAGATCCTCAGCCACTTTGGCCAAACGTTTAATGGACACAAATTTCTCTTGATCTTGTTATGATAAATATTGATTAATTAATTACTTTCTTTGTTATAAAATAATTCTGTATTACCATTATTAATTTCCAGCTGCCACTTGTCGCCACCAATTTCATTGCCATTCCTAAATCTAACTAGTAATTGTAGTATATCCTTTCTTATCAGTCCATGATCCTCTCTTAGTTCCACGCTCTGCTTGATGAGATCCCTGAGGCGGTAGGTAAACGATGATTTCTGGGGCAGGCGACCCAAGGTGCTGAGGAATGAGGGGTTACACAAGGAGATTCTACCTGATTAGGGGCTACTTACAAGGATTGTATAGAGACCTGACTCTGCCTTAGATAGCTAGTGAAGATGTGATCCTTTTGTTCAAAGTTGTTGATATCCAAGCCGTAAATAAGATTGCCAATGATGTTGATGGAGTAACTGAAAGGGAATTATATTTAGAAATATATTTAAATCAATTTAGAATTAGAAGTAGAGCCTCACACTCTCAGCATTTGCTGTAGATCCGTTTCCAGCACACCGCCCTGCGCCTGTTCCGTGTCCATCAAGTGATGAACCAGATGATCTCCCACTTTTTGGACCTGCCCGAACATCTCGTGCAATCTCTTGGCCGCGAACATGGGCGCCAGCTTCTCCAGCAGATTGAACCGGCGATAACCCTTGACATAGTCCCACTTGAGCTCGTTGAAGTGCCCGTTCGACTGCTGCAGTATCGTCTGGGCCAGATCCACGCTGCGGACGAGCAGCACGGGCCTGAAGAAGCAATAGATCCCGAGCAGCCGCTCCCTGCCCGACTGGTAGGCCTCGCAGATGGCCTCCACGTGCCGGAATTCCCGGCGGTAGGCCTGGCGCAGGAAACTCCACGAGATGCCGGCCTTTTCCGAGGGGAATCCCCTGCGTCGCCAGTGGCTGTAAATGTGCCGCACGGCGAGGAAGACCACCGAGTAGAGCAGGATAGGCAGCAGCAGCCACATTGTCGGTGGTGATGATGATGATGTTGCGACGTCGACGGGAGTTGGCAGACTGATACTGAAACTGGAAGCGAAACCTAAAACTACCAACGATTCTGAGGACGTCTGCCCTGGGAGATAATTACTGAGAGTTGCCTGGATGGGAATGATAATCACGGCGCTGCCCAACGAAATCGAAAGTCGCGATCGACGCGCCGCTCTTCTCTCGGCTACTCGGCTGCTCGTCTGCCAACTGACAACTGCAAGTCAATCTTGTCTGCCCAAAACATATAACAAAGGCAAAAACTGGGAATAAAAATCAGAAAAATGGGACCTACAAAATACATACATATTGGAAAAAATACCGGGCATGCTATCACATACTGTTTCAGTTATCTCTCGCTCCGTTCCGTCTCTCTTTATGGGCTGCCCGGAGCGTCCTGATAGTAATTTATACAGCAGCGGCTGTACCATGTCATTATCAAAGTCTGGGCAAGTTTTTGTGACCGAAAAATGCCCTTGATATGAGGAGTACGGGGTATACAGGGCTAAAGCAGGGCTATGAAATATATATTTTATAGGGAATTCTAAAAAAAGGTTTAAATACTAAGTATATGCATTATTTACATTTAAATGTTATATTAGAATTTTTATATGATTGCTAGTTGTACAGTTCTTTTGAAAAATTTCTTTGAATGCTTCGTAAATTCCTTTAAAACATTACAAAACTGAATATTTCTTCCCTCTTTATTTAGTATTTCAATCTACCAAAACCCTTCACAAATTAATATTATTAGGTATTTATTAGTCGTCACCTCTATACTTGAGTATCTTTAGTCCTAGTCGTGTTCATATGCTGCACATGCAACGTTCTTTAATCTTTATTCACTCTCTCTTCATCGCAATTTGCGCTCTCTGGAAAATACACTCCCTGATTTATTGTTTTTGCTGATAAGCCAGACTCTGGCCAGCATTTAGTTATTTATTTATATTAAAATCGCTGCGTCATGAGACACGCTTGAATAGATTTGGATTGGGAATCTTAATCAATGGAATTATACGAACCAAGGCGGTTACGCATCTCCGGGTAGAACAATGAGACACACATGGCAACAGATTAAATTAAATGGAAAGCTTCAGGCTTAACTGCATTGAGGGAAAACCTTAAATCCTTCAACAATAATTATAAAGATCTAAATAAATGAAGTTATTAAATCCCTGACCAGTCTCACCTAATAAACCATAAAAATCAATCAAAGAAAGCCCCACAAGTGTCTCTGCTTCCTTCCATTTATGGTGGCGTAATCCAAGACTTGGGTTTCCAGAGACTTTCATAACAATCTCTTTGCCAATCATTATTTCCATTACGCACAGCGACGTAGTCTCTTTTTAAGCCGGCTGCCACTGATTGTTAATTATCGTTTTAGCCAGGTTTTGCCTCGAAAGTGTCAATTTCAATGCCTAACCAAGTGAATGAAGGCAAAATTCCTCGTTGGGGCCAAAAAGGGAAGTTGTTAATCACGCCCATTGCATGCTAAAGTTGGCAAAAAATGTAAATTCTGTAGAGCTAAAAGCGGCGGCGACAAAAAAGAAGGCAGCGACAAAAAATGCACTGAAATTGCAGCACCGGAGGCAATTTTCCAGAGCAGTGGAGAAAGGGAGCGGGGGAAAGGTAACCACTTGTTGCTGCTGCTCCACATAATTGATGTTGCCGTTGCCTGTGGGAATCTCATTTAAAAGAACCCGAGTATCTGCTTACACATACCCTGGTATTTATTTATGTACATGCAGTTATTCCAGACAATTTCCCACATTTATATGGGGACTGGGGTTAGGATCCCTCAATTGGTCCTTTTCAATTGAGTGTTTGCCAAGAGCAATTTCAATATTGCTTTATTCCAATGCCTTTTGCCAACTCACGGCGGCAGCAACAGCTTGTTGCCATGGCCCATCAGCCGCATTGGCAACATTGGCAACATTGGCAGCCGCAGCAGCAACCAGCAACCAGCAACCAGCAACATCAGCAAGTCATGCCAGAAATTGAATGAAGTTGGCAAATATATACATAAATTCTGCAGAGGTTCCTTCGCTTTTTTAGCGGCCCACGAATGACTTGACAGATCCTGTAGGAGCGGCAAAAAGTATTGTTGGAAAATAATTACTCAAAAATGGCAAAGAACTCTCCCGAAGTCATGACGTTTTTATGCTCAAGTGATTTTAAATTGCATTCAAGAGATAAACAAGAAAATAAATTAATTTAAAGAGTCCGGAGTGGAGAATGGCTACTAGTTTTTAAAAGTAAAGGGAAAATAATTAAAGACAGGAGAATATATATTTTAAGAAGTAATACTTTAATTAGGGTTAGATAACCTTTAAACAAATATTAACAATATGACCCAGTTGAATCTTTAAAACTTTAAGTTAGCAGAAATAATTAATTCACCCTAATATGTTATCTATAAATAATTACTTTAGAGTTTTGGGCAGTAACCCACCTTAGTAAAATATATATATAAACCTTAAAAATACAAAAAAGGTAAACAAATCCCCTATCAATTCCCAGAAAAGTTGTTAAGCGGCTTACCTAACCCCTTTATCTTACTTTTTACCAACTCTTTTCAATTATATATTTTTGCTATATTTCTTATTTAAGTGTCCGCCTACTCAAGCGGTAATTTTTTAATGAATTTATTGCTTTTTAGTCACCTAAATGAACAACTGGCCACAATGCCAGAGTGATTCATTATATACAATACGATTTATGAAGTCATAAAGCATTTGTTTTGCATTATTTCAGCCAGAGAAACACGTGTCGATTCACTTTCATGTGCTGTTTAGGTTCCCACATATAAAATTTAATTATTCCACGACTCGCTGATATAGATATAGCTGTATAGATTTCCTTAGCTAAATACAGTTGAATATGGTGTGCGTTTTTTTCGCCAGAAATATTATGTAAATGTTTGTTTTGCTATTTCAATTTTGTCATAAATCAAAACGTGGAGCCCTAAGCGCAGTGAAATTTGAGTGAGAAACCTAATGCAGAGAGGGAAAAATGTCTAAAACTTTGAAATTTAATAAGATTTCTATTGGTTTTCATTATAGGAAGTTTTAAATAAGTTTTTAAAATATTAAGATATTTACCGAGTTTAAGTAAAGACATTTTTGTAATGGAGATAATACCTTTCTATAATATGCCCCTTTTTAATTATTTTTATATTTATTAGGGGTTGTTAAACGTTACTTTTAATAATATTTTTAAGTACTTTAATTCTTCCTTAAACTTTAAGCATTTTTCTAGGTTTTTTTTTCTGTGTAAATACAAGGAAAACGAAACTTGTTAGTCAGTCACTTGACAGCCATTCCGACCGCCCCAAAACCTGCCTCCACCTCCCGGCGAAAATTTCCTTGAACAATGCCAAAGCTTTGTATGACAGTTTGTTGTTGAAGTTCATGAACAAATGCTAAAAAGCAAACAGGAAAAATACTATATAGACGCGTATATACAGAGAGAGGGTACGTGGATATATATTTATATGCAAATTACTCATTGGGAAGATGAGTGAGTGCAACCGAGGGGGCAGAGGAGGCGAGGGCAATTCCTGAGTTTGACTGACAAATTTGCATGTTTATGCGAAAAAATATTGGCTTGCGTAGGGCAGGGGCAGTGGTAAGGGCAGGGAAAATGTCTCGCTTTCCATGTGTGTGCTTAGTGGAGAGAGAAAATGGAATTTCGCGATTTGCGGCAGCGTCAGCTTAAGTCTGCATTTGAAATTGAGCTGAAGGATCTCTGCGCTGCATATGAAATTTTAAATTCAATTTAACTTGAAGCAGTTTTGATCCACATACGCGGCCACGATAATTGCTTGTCCTCGGAGGAAGGAAAGGCAGAAAAATATATGTATATAAAATCAGAGGTCAGGCGAGACGAGAGGCTTTTGTGCGTTTTAATTGAATTTTCCCCCTCCTTCCGCTGGAGTCACAGAAAAAAAAGAAAATTAAATCACAGCACGTTTCGGTCTCCCTCCTCGCCGCGCTGCGCTGCACTTGAGTGCGTTTCCATAAAGCGCAGATGTGGAGGGAAAAAAAACTATAAACTGAATCAGAAATTAACATAAAGGCCTCAAAGTCAACCCAACCTGTATCTGTTGATATTTTTTCTCTGCATTGTTAGAGGCGGCCACGCCCACAACTCCCCCCAAAGCTAACGGTTTCAATTGTTGTTACATGCCTCTGGCAATTTGTTTGTCCAGCCCCTTGCCCCGCTTGACATGTCCAGCGCATTTTCACATTTTCTCACACTGACCTGCCCCATGAAAAGTACAAAGCGCATTTGTTTGGGATTTTCCGACCTGCTTTGGGGCACTGAACACAAAGTTTGGGATTTTTTTAAGACCCATAAATACAAGTCTAAGTGGTTTCGTGAGGAAAACTTAAATTTTAAGAGGTAGAAAGGTCATGCATATATACATACAATTTACGAATTTTAACTGTATTTTTATTACTGAATACATTTACTATTTTAGATCCTCGTTAAAAAGATATAATAGCTTTAAAAGAAATGGGAAAAATTATTAGATGTAATTAAATATCTCATTCCCTTGGAAATTATTTAAGTAATTCCCGGATAAACATACAAATCGTACCTGAGGTATCAGGTAAACATAAAATATAAATGTTTTCCTAGTTCCTAAGTGGGTCAGCTCTGTACCTGTGTGCATTGATATTTGAAACCATATTTTAAACCATTTCTGCTACAAAAAAACCTTCAAATTTCTACTCCCCGCCCACAATTTGTTTGGTGTCGTTTCATTTCTTGTGGCTGTCAATTTCACAACATTTGTCAACTGCCACAAATAAAGTGAAAAATTAAAATTTGTGACAGTTACTCTCAAACATGATGGCCAAAAATCCAAAAAAAAATCCCAACGAGGGCGGTTGCTCTCTCGCTTGACCTGCAAATGATTTTTGGGGCTTTTGTTCCTTTCACGAATATCATTTTTAAACATTTAAAGTTATTGGCAGATTTGCTAGAATTTATTGTGGCTATAGAATGATTAGAATGTTATGTTAAAGCTTTTGTGGGGCAGTATTGGCAGCTCAAAAATTTATGCTTTACAAAAACCGGCGTATATTTCTGTTTTATTTACCATGCCAATGAAAATAAATTCCTTTGATTTAAACATTTTAAATGTATCCTTTTGTCTTATATTGATGAAAATATTTATTTTCCAGCGAATTTTATTTTATTACTTTATTTAGAAAACCCAAACAAAATTCCCCTCATAAACTTTCCGGACCAGATATTTCCCTATATTGCCTCAATATAAATATTTGAGAGTATATTCTGATACCCCCGAAACCTTCGCCACAAATTCCAATTAATTGGCAAATTTGTATGGGTAAATATACGTAATTGCCATAAATAACAGCAAGCCTTTGGCTGCCTCTCTGCTTTGTCCTCTGTTGATTTTTCTCGATTATTAGCTCAAAATACACAATCGCAAGGCCATAAATAAGCGCCGAAACTCGGGGCTGGCATGCACAACGAAAATTACGCATACGCCGCATGGTACGGGACCAAACTTGACATTGAACTTGCCGTTGCCGCTCCGTTCGATATCCCGAAGGCCACTTTGGGGTGCATTTTGGTGGGGGAGCAGCATTAAATATTCATTTGGCAGGCGGCGGCTGTCATGACGACAATAAAAAGTGGCCCCAACAGAGAGGAAGAGAGAGTTTTAATTGCTTGACCAAAACGTTCGATATACATAGAGAGTCCCCCGAAAAATGTCCCGCTGTTCCCTTGAGGAGTGTGAGATCCTGTGGGGGTGGCATTTTCGGCGGGCGCTCGTAATGAAGCCACATAAATCTCGGCACTAAATATATTTGCCAAGTTTCTGGAGCCCAGAGCCCCAAAAGGCGAAGTGAGGCAATTAATCTTTTGGTGCGAGATATATATAAGTTGATATATACAGTTGAAGGCAAAATAATAGCATGAAATCAGCTCCATAAATAAATGAATGCAATGTGGATATTAATATTGGCTCATGATGAGACATAAAAGTTTGAATGCATTGTTTGTATAAAATTCTTTATTAGAAATATGTAGCGTAAAAGTTACCATTTTTTGTATATGTTGTGCTAAAAATATGCTTCTTAACTAAACTTAATAAATTGTTATTATACCTTATTAAATATATTTAAATTAATGAATATGTTTTTAAAAAAACAATTTATATATCTCAGCCTTTTTAAAAAGGTTTTTTGCAAATATCCAAATAGAATTCTTGCTATTTCAACAAATTAAATATTTTTCAAATTATTATCAAAGATAAAAATATTTAAATTCCGCAAATAAAATATACAATTAGTCCATAATTATATTTTAATGAAAACCCAAAAACACTTCCTATTATTTCTGCCGCACTTGTTTCTATAAACTTTTTTCGACTGCTCACGCAGGACACGTAAAAAAACACTCAAGGGACGAAGCTCGCCTGCCTTTTGGGGATGCGGAACCAGATACGGATGCGGATGTTAAGATAGGGATGGGGATGGGCAGGGGACATATACAGGCCGCAAAAGTAATAGCACAATAAATGTGCATCGGACAGCCAGAAATCACGGCTGTTAAGGAGCCTCCACCGCTGCCTCTGATTCTCCCCCGGTGCGTGTAAATTATAGATAACCGTGTTAATGTTGCAGCGCCCTAGATTTCCTGCCCCAAACATTTCCTCGGTCCCCCCAAAAAAAGACCCAACCCAAACAAACAAAGTTGTCGGCGACGACGGAAGTTTTTGGCTCCGTCTGAAGTTGTTGGCCCGAAAGTGTGCCAAAGAGGAGCCTCGACGGATGCGAGATACATTTCCACAGCCACTTCCTGCGTGTCCTGGACAAATTTCCTTTTGGAATTTTCGGACGCTTCTCTCATTGTCCCCGCCGCCGCGCAAATATTTGTTGATTATTATTTATGGCAGACTTTAAAGCACTTTCCATTTTAGCACTTAGCGTTCGATTTTCCCGTCTCTCTCGCGCGGGGCTCTCGAAAAATTAGCAATTTGAATAATTTAATTACGGCGTGACCTGCAATTTGCGGCGCTAATTAAAACGTGCCAATGTCCACGTGCCTCGACTAACTTTTCTGGTATTTGAGTTAGAGAAGCTAACGAAATTTTAACGCTCTGTATTCATTAGCTATGCGTCCTCCGACGAGTTTGTTTTGCCCGTAAGTACACGTAGTTTTCGGTTAAAGTTTTTGCTTTTTGTGTAAGGCATTTGCATGGGACGTGAGTTCTTTGATATGGAGATTTATCCACCTGGCCATGGGAATGTATCACAGTTTGTGTGTGTGTGCCGGAATTCCTAATTGGTTTTAGCTTAGTCCAGGAGTATCGTTTTTTATGCATTTACAACAAGCTGGCGGGAAATGTAGGCGGTTATCACAAAGTGCTTAAAAAGTTTGCAAATTAAATTTAAATAAAATATGAGCAGGACTGTTTTGGTAGCTTATTTATTGCCTAATTCCCAGCGAAAATAATACTTAAGAGATTAGAGAAAGCTTATCAAAGCCCCAGGTATTTATTTTCTTGCTTCTGAGCAATTAAGCCCCTCAAAATAGAAGCCAAGTCATAAAGTGTTGCCTGTCTAAATATACATTTGACTTTAGCCGATTATGTGAATGAACAATTACTCACATTCTCAATGGTTATTTAATCATTTAAACATTTTCGAATTGGTTAAGTAAATGAAATTTGGCAAATTGTTCATTGAGCATAAATATGCGTATTTTATTGTTTGTTGACGATTTGCAGTTTCTGGAGCGGAAATTGATTGTATTTAATTTCCAGCAGAGCGACCACAATGGTATTGTATATGTATGTTCGTAGTATATATTTTTTGTCGGTTGTTTTTACTTGGCAGCAATTGCAGCAGTGAAACAAAGTAAATAACAAATTAGAGAGCGAGAGAGAGAGAAAAGCCAAAAACTGAAAACTGTAAGCGCGTGTTGGGAATGGGAATTGTTGTACCCCTTAATTGTGGATTTTAGGGGTATATTAGTAAGGATGGAGAAAGGGTAAAATTATATTTTTAAGTTGGGAATTCAAGAGGAAAAGGTCATGACTTTTTGCTTAAGTTAACACTTAAATCTGAGAGAAGAAAACTTTAATCTAGACAGAACCACACATTTATGATTACATTAACTCTTTTTTTTAAGATATGTAATGTAATTACATTATTACATTTTAAGTTAAGGTATACAAAATATGATAAAACTGTAATACTTACATCAGGGTGGGGCACTGAATTTAAAGATCGGAGCAGAACAACCGTAGGCAGTGAGAATAAAAGAGCAAAGCAAAGAGAAAGTTCTCTGAGAGCGCGTTGATTATCCTGTTAACGCTCTCGGAGCTGAGGGAGCCAATAATGTGCCCATCCAGAATTTACATTTTTAAACCATATTTTTAATAGTATTAAAAAAATACTAACCCTTAAATCAAACATATATTTTTGAGGGTGTATATTTATATAAAGAATCTTAAATCTTAATTTTAAAATTTCCCTAAATTTACAAAATATTCTCACCTTTTTTTTTACTTGCATACATTTGAATATTCAGCCAAGCTGCTTTCATCTCAGAACTTAACAACAGGGTATCTCTTAAGTCGCATTATCCGATAGTAAAGTCGGAAATGTTTTTATTTTCGGTTACCAACTTTGGCGAGGTGCCGACGGATGGCAGAGGAGAATTGCATTAACTCCACTCGAAGCGAAACCGCAGCCGAAAAGCTTTTGCCACAGAAATCTAATTTCGCACTCACGCTCTTCTCCTTTTCCCTCTGTTGCAGATGTCGCATCAGTTGCAGCAGACACGTCGCCGCTTGGGCTCCGTCAGCGATTCGGCGCCGCCATCAGAGTCCAGCGAGGGCACCGGCTCCTCCTCGGAGCCGCGGGAGGAGTTGATCCTGCACGCCGACTGGTCGGCCCACTCCCAGTCCTCGGCCCAGCGGAGCAGCGTCCATGGGACCACATTCTCGTACAATGCCTCGGACATCGATGCGGACACCATTAGCACAGACACCACGAGCAACACCAATCTGTCGGACTACGAGCGGGGTCAGGTGGAGAGCTTCTTCGGGGGCCTGGGCACCGAGATATTTGTGAGTGGCGCCCTGGCGAATCTCTACGAGGGAACTGGCAAGGATGGCGATTGGCGCCTGGTCTTCACCGGCATCCCAGTGATCCTACACGACAAGGGCATCTGCCGGGCCCGGGCCATACCCAGGGTGACCCTGGTGCTGGCGGAGAGGGGCTCCTGCTTCTCGCTCTGGTCGGATCGGATTGACAATCTGTCCAACTACCGGATTGCGGGTCCCTCGTTCCACACCATGTGCCTGTCGAGCAATCACCAGCAGATGATCGGCTTCAGCTTCGATTCCACGGACGCGGCCCGCGAGCTCTGGCAGCACGTGGAGCGTTTGGTCAGCGACCCGGAGAATATAGCATTGACCGTTCCCGGAACCAGGAAGCAGAAGAAGCAGAAGCGCGCCAAGCCGGCTCCACTGCCGCCAAAGTCGCAGATTTCGCATCCGTGCCAGTTCCACCACGTGACCAGTGTGGTGAAGGAGGACAGCGAGCGGTACTACAGCATGCAGGCCTTCGGGCCCCCGAATCCCCAGCAGCATCGTTGAGTAGGGTCGGGCGCGTGGATCTGGAACACGAGCGCCCTTTGGTGGCAGAACTGAGATCTGCAAGACCCCCCAAAATATAGAGATCCAGCTATAAACCCTACTCGTAAGATTAGTTATACAAAAAGAGTTGTCACCGATATTTTTACGGGTTTGAATGAATTTAAAAGTTGGTCGAAAAGTATGCTATTACTTGCAATTAAAATATAGATCGTTATTCTTAAAATTCATTTAGTGATTGAAAGTGTTTTCACATTTTAAAATATATCATAAAGTTAAAAATCATGTCCTTTGTAAAAAGAAGACTTTAATTCTTCATAGCA
The DNA here is from genome assembly GCA_018153105.1 of Drosophila rufa. Taxonomy (NCBI): domain Eukaryota; kingdom Metazoa; phylum Arthropoda; class Insecta; order Diptera; family Drosophilidae; genus Drosophila; species Drosophila rufa. The sequence goes on from JAECXS010000096.1 coordinate 11,007,720, forward strand.
TACTTTTAGGCCTCCCTTTAAGTGACTTCAAATCCCTTAGATTTCTGTGGAACTCCAGCTTATAGATCCCTTTGTTATAGGCCTAAGTTATGCCAATGTGTCCCACTCGGTTGACACATTTATCTGTGATACATTTTAGGCGTCTATAATTTAGAAAAGGTAACTGAAACGACAACAACACACAACAAATTTGATAAATAAAATTTTTAAAGTAAAAATAGAAAATTAAACAAGAAGTTTTCCAAGTTATTAACATCATACACATATAATAATCAATAAGTCCGCGAGTTTTTGTAAGTCCTTTTCTAATATCACACATAGACACATAATACCCCTATGCATAACGATATATATATACCATATATAGTCCTGATATCTATCGAGTAATCTGTATGTCCCATTTGCAGTCGCTGCAAGTGTTTTTTGATACCTAAAAAGCTTGTTTTCTTATGGATTATGACTAAGCCCAGAAAAAAATAATAACGAGATGTGTTTTTTTCAACTCTATGTATCATATTATATACATGCATACATATGCTATATATTACACCTATATCTATATATTATATGTAGCTGTAAGCATTACATCATAGCCACTTGTCTGTATATCTCTGAACTTCATATATATTTTGCCTGTGCAAAAAAAGGCGAGAAAATGAAATAAAAACTGAGAGAAAACAAACAAATTGAGGGTTCATTTTTGGTATTGAACGGATAACCAAATCAGTGGATACATTTGCACAATATAATTCAATTACTGAATTTATCTCCATTTTTGTGTAGGTGTCATGCACTAATTACTTAATTAATCTGATTACAGCACTGACAGAGATAAAAATATATTTAATATAAAATTATTTAAATACAAATGTAGCTTCTTTGACATGAAAAGGAATCCCTCTATCAAGTAGAGAGTTCAAATCATTTCATTAATTGACTGGAAAATCCTTCATTAAATACCGTCCGACTGTCAACCTCTTCAACATTCAATGACATAATCTAGCAGCATATCAAACCTCAATCATTTTACCCCCATGACTCAATTATTTACCATTGAGTGCACTACCAATTACAATAACAATTAAGGCCATTACGAGTGGGGAGAAGTGTGCCCGCATGATAATGCCAATAGGAGGGGATATAGCATGCATACATCAGGCGAGCTGGACCGAAACGGGAGCTGATTCTGATTGACCGACAGCTGTAATAAATGCTCGTATGACACCGGCATCGGCATCGGCTTCTCCTCTCGTTTTGGCCCACTCTCAGCGCTCCTCTTTTGGCCATTGTTGCACAACCAACCCACTACCACTAGCACTCGATCCGATGCGATGCACATTTATGCTAATTAAGACACATCGAGTGGCAGCCGGGAGTGGACACAATCTCTTTTTGCGGCGTGGCTTGCATTTAATGGTCGCTTCTCGTTTTATTGTTTTATGTGTGCGGCGCCATTATTAATGCTATTATGCTGCGCATTTATTATTTCATGTCGGACAATTAAAACCTACAATTTTTGTTTGTCGCCGCGTTGAATAATGTGCAGTTATGTTGACTTGGCCAACACTCACTCACTACCAGCCATCCAGCCATCCATCCATCCATCTCGCTGATGCAATGCAAACGCAATTGTTGCTACGACACTGGGATTCCCACAGCAGAAAGTCTAATTAACTGGCCGCGACCTTGATTAAGTGCGAACAATGCCGGGGAATTTGCAACAAAAGCCAAGAGAAATGGGTTAAGCCCTGGAATGGATGGAGTGTAGTGGGAGCCATGTCTCTGGATCAAGAAGTGGCTTTATGGGTCAGCTCCCAGAGAAATGTAATATAAATAGTGGCGTAGGACAAAGGTAAATATATTGAGAGATTATTTAATTTAGTTATAAAGTTAAATATGGGTAAAATATTATCTCCTCGTAAACGATTGCCAATCAATAGATTTTCCTACATAACCACACCTAATAATAATCAACCCTCTTAGACACCTAAATACTTCCCAAATCATAAATGAACCCTCATATTTCCCGGCACTCTCAAATTTAATCGACTTTGCTTGTTATCCGAGTGCATTTCTAGCCACTTTCAACTTATATCCAATATTCGTTCCCTCAAATGCAAACCAAAGCGTTTTAATCAAAAACTTGCTAAGCCCCGAAAAATTCAGTTTTTGGCATTCAACGTTGTTGCATGTGTGGTGTGTTTGTGTGTGTGTAATGGCCAATACTTTGCCTGCATTTTTGATGGGGCCAAAGTCTGCTCTCTGCCCTCTGCCCTCTCCTGCTGCTGCCGCTGCTGTTGCCATTGTCCGCCAGCGGAGCGGGCGGGGCTAATGGCGAAGCAATCCCCATTTCCCCATATCTAACAGAGAACTGATCCCTGCCAAAACATGCAAAATCATGGACAAAGCCATTCCCTGATTCAACTCTCAACTCTGTGGAAAAATTCAAAAATTGCATTTGCTTTCGGTTTCGACATAGAGGTTTTACTCCCACACACTCAAATACGGCACAGTAAGAAAAATGATTAGTACAAAAATATATAAAAAATTAACAAAAAATAATAAATAATAATAAATTTGTAATTAATAAAAATTAAATAATAAGCTATACTTAATATGTAACAAGAAATCGCTGAGTATTTGAAATCAATTCAAATGGTGCCCATAAGTATGCAATAAAATATAGGAGCCATGATTTTGAGCTCTTGAATATTTTCTTGGTTACTTTTAAACCACTTTTTAACTCATTATAATTAATAAAGTTGTATAAATTTATTGAATTTTAAATAAGAACTTATTTTTCAAATAATAAAAATATCGAATGAAGAATCTTAAAAAATTTATTTAAATAATATAGCATTCTTTTTTAGACACAATTACAATTGAAATAATTTCTTCTTCTGATCGTTTACATATAAAACAAAAGTAAATCAAGTCAGTTTATATTTTAAAGAAGACTCAACATAAATTTTTAGTTATTTTCCTTAGAAACAAAATTCTAACTCCCATTTTCGTAGGGCCAAACTTTTGTTCTGTGCACAAATTCCTATATCTGTGTGAGATTGTGGGTGCCTGATGGGTGAGCCGCAAACATTTTGATTATTTTAGTTGACTGGTGCAAAAGTGCGGCTTAATTGTTACCAACAAACAATAAGCGGAAGCTTGCGGCTTTAACAAATCTCGACAAGCTGCGAGGGAGATGGGCGATGGGCGATGGAAGTTGGCAGAAATGTCAATGCAAGCCCACAACAGTCAACAGCATTAAAATCATCTCAGATGCCAGTCAGGCGCCCAGCTGATGATGATGATGGCTATGATGATGGTGCTGATGCTGCTGCTGGATCTTTTGTCCTCAAAAAAAGGCATTAAGTCGCAAAAGAAAAGTAGACGAAGACTCGCTCCAAGGTAAGGCGTTGCCACAGGTCCCAGATCCATTTCTTTAGCTTTTCAACGCGTGTTCTGTATTTGTAAACAATTTGGCGTGACACCAAAGGCACTTCTGACCTTCCTCACTCGCCTTTCTTCTTCCTTTCACTCAACCTTTGGGGCTCCGGGCACACATATTTATTCAGCAGCATCACATCATGGCATCACACCACGCATCGTGTTTGGCTTTGTGGACTTAAACTTGCTCGCATTTCCATAGTTACTGTCCTAGTTTGGGTCCGGCTCGCAGGGATGTGGATTCCTGTGGGCAAATAAAACCGAAATCCACACATAAGTTAACCCTTTTGGCCAACTTTTTTGCATTTGACGCCGGACGAAAGTAGATATAGAAAAATGACCAATAAGAGAAACTATAAATTGCCAATTTATTTTGAATTGGTTACCATTTTAGTCCGCATTTTTCATCAATGTTTGACAGTTTTTATTGGCTTCGATTTTGCTGCTATTTTGATTACTGAACTGGATTAGTTGTAGTTATAAGAGGTATGAGAGTGGAAATAAATTTGATTATATAAGGGAAAGCCATTTAAGGGCTGAATAATTAAATGCATTCTTAATAAATGTACACCCAAAAAAAAAAACAAGAGTTTAACCTTTCTACGCGTTGTCTTAAAAGTATACGCAAGCAGTATAACGAGTTTAGTATACATTTTATACTTCAAACTATCAAATGTATACTCCAAAGTTTAGTTTTTATACTCTATAGTTTCAATTGTGTATTTTTGAGTCTTATTTTTATACGAACCTACATCGAAAATTCGATAACATATCGCGTTAGCTGGAATTTAGTGCTTTTCTGTTTGTCTCGTTAGTGATTATTATGAAATATTGGTGTAGATGAGTATAAAATTTATACTTTCGTAGTATTAAATTGATAAGCATCTTATTAAGAAATTTTTCATACTCAAGAGTATAGAATTCATTTAACAATCGTATAAGTTCTATGATGATTTTTTTTTGGGTGTAGAAAAAAATATGAGTAATTTGAATTCTCTACGGTAATATCTTAACCTATTTAAATAATACAAGATATCCATACGTCTCACTCTAAATTGAAGTCGTCTTATTATATCTCTTAATAACTTTTTCTATTCCCTAATTAACTCCTTGACTTACCGGCAATTTGTTTAAACCATTTAAGTGTTAAATCAAATTCTCAACGATATTAATAATGGGCTAGGCTCTGTCTTCTCGCTGGCTGTCTGTCGTCGTCCTCCTCCCCATTGCAGTCTGGCTTCTCTCTAGGCTTATATGTTACCACACCTGAGTGATTGCGGCTCTAATAGCCGCATCTCCTACTCCAACTCCACCTTCTCCCCAGCGAAAGATCAAAAGTCGCCAGAGGAGGAGGAGCAGGAGCGAGGAAGGTGCGCAGATCAAAGAGCTGGAAAAGCCAAACCTGTTGGGAAAGAAGGAACTCAATTGCGAACCGAAACGAACTGTGCTCCCCGCTGTTAGCAGCTCATCCTCGTGGCCGGCTCTAGTGGCAAGATCGGCCAGAAACAGGCACACACATGGGGCAATCAGGGCCACCCGCTCTCCACCCTCAAACCAGAACCCCTCTCATAAACATGTTTTCTGGATGTGTTTGCTTCTGTTACACTGCGGAAAATTGTGCCAAAAAGTTCTCTGTAAAGTACAAATCGTTGAGAATTAAAAATAATGATCATAGAATACCTAGGCTACCAGGGCTAGCTAACAATTTCATACTTTCGGGAGTTGAAGCCTTTTGTTGTGGAATATTTTGGTATTATATTGGGAATGTGAATTCTTGACTTTAAGATGTTTTTAAATTTTAATTTTTGCCTTTTGTTTAACAAAATATTTTTTCCTAAGTGTTCTGTGACTTGTGTTCTGACTGAGTGCAGCCTGGTGGGACTACTCCTCCCAGAGATTCCTCCTTACCATTCCCATCCGGGGGAATCCGGGGCAAGTCAAGCGAGGCGATCTCGCCGGCAGGCCAAGTTCATTGCTCTGGGTGTCGTCTGTGGCGAGTCGGTGCGGCAAAATGACTGGGGGGCACCACTGGCAACTCACGTGGACGTGTTGTGTAATTCCGAACATGCAAAAATATGCATCTTGATTGGCGTAGACTCTTCGCTGCGACTACTGCCTTGCGACTGCCATTAAAAGCGTTTACTGAACTTTTGATTAATTGCACATTTCCAGGCGCCACCGCCGTTTTGCTCTGGGCCTGAACTTGGCCGGAAAAACAGGTTGCAGCCAGCGCACAGTCAATTTTGATTTATTTTGACAGACGCCGTCCGGCACAATGCGTTTGACACTTTTCCTATTTGCATAATTTCCGTTGACGAAAGTCAATCGAAAAAGTATTGAAGAGGCATTACGCGTGTCCAGAGGCCAGCGACCTCTCTAAAAGTGATTTGGATTGCAACAAAGTTGCCCTTTTTTATATATGTACATACATATATGCTGGAATGTCGTATTATCTCAAAAGATGTAACAAATTTTACGAGGGACGAGCACTGTTGAAAAAAGCTTCAAAAGAGTGGTTAAAAAGTGCTTCCTTCACCGCACTATGGGCAATTTGACCACTTTTGGTGAACAAAACCCATTTTCTGAAAGTCGGAAAATTTAAACAACTTTCAGTGCAATGCACACCAATCTTCAGTGATGCATAACAGACATTTTTATAGAGGGCGCCACAACAAAGAAATCAGCTGATAAAACAGCTGTTGCATTTGCAAAGCAAGCGCCTCTGCCATTTTAAATTTGGTTTGCCAAGTTTAAGAGATCAGAAGTAAAAAACTAAACAATATAACTAAAATTTTTGAAATGAATTACAATCTGTGTGGTTTTTATTATGTGTTTGTGAACGTCATTTAAAGAAAAAAATCGTGTTGTCCCCTTAATAGATCAAAAATGTAAATGCATATTTTGAAATAAAGTCTCATGTTCCATAAGAGATTTAAAGTGAGTCCAGAAGAGCCCATCCAAGAGATGAATTGTATGTTTAGAGTATTAAATTCTTGTCCAAATGAATGTTATTAAAAATATCACTTTTTACGATTTTGCGAAAAAATTTAATTTTTAGGACATTACCTTTTGTATGGCAACGCTGTATTGCTTACCAGATGGGAAGCAGTTTTTGGTTAGATTGTTTCTGTAAAAATTATAGGAAATCGTCATCCGATCTCGACAAAATTTTCTATATTCTGTTAAAACAGTATGTATTTTATTTGCAGATATCTTAAATTTTACCCGATCTGATCCGGATAGTTTTCATTCAGAATTTCCCTATTTATATATTATTACGTTTAATTTTAAATTATTAATAATATATAATATAATATATAATATATAATATAATTATAATAATAAAAATATTTAATAATTTAATTAATTTTGGTCCAACAAATCGAATATTCACTGCTTGGCGGCCATTTACTGAACTACTGATAAGGAACGCTCCAACGAATAACGGCTGTTTCGGGAAACTCTTTTACATCTACATGTAAAAAAAGGTATATGTACAGTGCTGCCAACTCTTCCGTTCTAGCTTTTTTCCGTTAATGTTATTTTAGCTTTTATTGAGCTATTTTATAGCTGTGATCTTAAGCTATTTAGGCGTAAGTACTTTAGCATTATGAACGGACAATCTGGCGAGTACACTGCACATTTACGGCGATCTAATTCAATTTTTGAAGGGCTACTTTATTTCGAAGCTTAACCTTACCATACCTTTTAATAAGAGGGACGCTTCCTTATTAAAATTATGCCAATAACACACTGCAAGTTTCTGGGGAGGATCAGGCACTGCCGGCTGTAAATGGCCAGTTTCTGGAGAGGATCTGCCTCTGCCGGCTGTAAATGGCCAGTTTCTGAAGAGGATCAGGCTAAAAATTCTCTGTATCTGGGTTTCAGGTACCAGTCGAACAGCAATATTAGAGGGAGAACGCCATCTTCTGCGTTTAAACTTAATATAACAGTTTTAAGCCAGAGAGATGCCCAAAAAACTGTTATAATAAAGTTAGGCCAAAGGTTCAGGCTGCCATTTCTGTTCGCCTGGTATTTTATTCTCATCGATGGGGAATTTCGGAAGAAATTGTATGAAACTTTGATGAAAATTGGATGGTGAAACCCACTGTAAGGGGTTTCAGGTACCAGGCGAACAGCAACATTAGAGAGAGATCGCCATCTTCTGCGTTTAAACTTAATATAACAGTTTCAAATTAAAAATTCTCTCCTTAAAAAAAATTGAAACAATATTTTGTTTGTAGTTTATTATTAGGAAAAATATAAATGCATTGTAAGTTGTATGTCCTTCTCCTAGCAGTATTTGCTTTTGAATTCATAATCATCCTCGGAGCCGGTGGCCAGTAGATCCTCCTTGCAGCCATGATGCAGCCGATGGACATCCGAGTCGAAGCACTCGTCGTGGAGGCGCTTGTCCCTACTCTTGCTACGCTGCCGCCTGGAATGAGTTCCGTGACCGTGTCCATGTCCGTGCGATCCACCATGGTGGTTGTGGACATGGCTACTAGAGGCATGATGGTGCTCCGTCGGTGGGTGATGAAGCGAACTCTTGTGATGGAATGACGCTGGCGGACTTAGCTCCCTGGGCGGGCGACAGTGATTGGAGGGGGGAATGGGATCGTCGTACCGCGGACATGGATGGTCACCAACGGGCGTCTCTGTTTCATAGCGTTTGGAGAGCAAAGTGAACTCCTGATGGGCGGAGCACAAGGCCTGCAGCCGGTGCAGCAAGTCGGTCTCGGGAAGATCTCGAAGATGCAGGGTCCTGGCCACCGAGGTGCGGAAGGATTGCAGATGGGAGAGTCGCTGGTTCGCATCCGAGAGCTGGGAACTCAGGCGGTTGACGTCGTCACGCATAGACTGAAAATTAGAGGAGAAACCCAATTAAAAATGGATCTTTTGCTGATTCCTTAAACTCACATTAATCAAGGCCTCATCCCGACACCGACGATTCTGATTGGACTCGCAGGAGGACTTCAAACGCTCCTTCAAGGCACTCATTTGGGACAGCAGACGGGTCTTCTCGTCCTCCAGATCGCAAATCTGGGTGGTCAGCTCATCGATCTTCCTGGCCCGTTCCAGCGACGTTATCTTGTACTCCACGGCCTCGGCCAGTTGGGCCTTGACCTCCGCTATCTGGGACCGGGCATCCGCGAGTTGGGCGCTCAGCTTGTCCACCTGCTTGGCCGCCTTTTTAGCCCGACAGACGGCATCATCTCGCTCGCCCTGCAGCATGCACTTGCCGCGAGCACCGTCCTCTATGATGGCCAGCTTGCGACGCAGCAGCTCCAGGTGGAGATCCCTGCGCTGGACCTGCTCCCGCAGCACCCGAACCCTTCGCTGCAGATTGTACACACTGCTGCTCTCCTTCAGCGGAATATCGTGGCAGGATCTCTCCCTGCGCAGCTTGCCATGACCACAGCAGCCCTTCTCCGGACTGTGTGAGTGGTGGTGATGATGGTGGGCGGTGGCCACCTCGTGCTCACAGTGGGCGGTGAGTCTCTCGGCTCGCTCTAGCAGATTCTCCGCCATCAGATTGGTGTCGGTTCCGAGGGCAGGCGGGGCGGAGCACTCGCTCCAGTTCATGGCGTTGGCCAGACGCTGCAGGAACTCCGACAGTCCCATGTGGTCCTTGCGCAGCGTGTGGATCTCCGCATGGCACTTCTCCAGCCGATCGGAAAGCTCACACTTCTGGGCCTCGCCGGAGCGAAGGCGACACTCGGTGGTTTGCTGGGTCTCCTTCAGCTTCTCGTGCTCCGTGGTAAGCTGATCCCGAAGAGAATGCATTTGCTGAAGGACAAATGATTATTATTCAGGGTTTATTCAGGATTAAATAAATAAATAAAAACCTACCGCATGCATGGCCTGATTCTCCGATAGGGTCTCCCTTAACTTGTCCTTGATGAGCGTCTCGCAGGGCTCTGGGACATTCAAGAGATTACTCAATCCCCGCAAGAATTGCAGGCGATCGCCCTGCGTTCTGTCCAGATTATTCTGCAAGCGATGGCACCGCGACTCGAAGCCACGCAGCTCCTCCTTGAGCTTCTCCCCATTGATCTCGGACTCGGTCAGGCGATCCCTCTGGATCTGCAGGTCCCTCTCGTACTGCCGGCAGCGACCTTCGAGCTCGTGATTGTGATTCCCAGCTCCGTCCAGTTGGGCCGTCAGGCGCTGCTTCTCAATATTGGCCATGGACTTCATATTAAGCAGCTCGTTCTCGCAGGAGCTGAGGGTGTCGCACGTGGAGCTGATCTTGGCCTTGGCCCGCTGCAGCTCCACCATCACCTCCTCGGCCCGGGACACAATGCACTCGGGCGTGGCATGGGAGTTCTGGTTGCCATCGCACACATCCATGCCCAGGCCGATGCTCAGGCGTCGCAGAAGATCGTGGAGCTGCGACTTGGCCTGCTCCTTCTGTGACTCCTCGTTGGCCACATGGGTTTCCAAGTGCTGGATCTTGCAGATTAGCTCCTTGTTCCGCTCATCCGAGCTGCGCTTCTCCCGCTGCACCGTGTTGATGGTGGAGTCGCATCTGGCCTGCACCGATTGCTCGCGGCTCTCGGCGTTCTGGAGGCGACTCTGCAGGGATCCAATGAGCGCCGTTTGGCGAGCAGCCTGCGCCCGGAGGTTCTCGATGTCCGCATCCTTGCTGCACAAGGCGGTGCGGGTTTCAGCAAGCTAAGGGGATTTTTTGGAATAGATTTTAATGTTTTATAAATATTTCAGACAATAAATTAACATTTTGAGTAATTACAGGATATTTTCAATGACTCCTTTACTTGAACTTTACTATATTTTTAAAATATCAAGCTTCTGATCAAGAGTATATTTAATGAAGGTATTTTCTGGTTTATTACCTCTCCCGTAAGCCTCTCTTTTTTGTAAGATAATGCAGCCAGCTCGCTGCGCAAAGTAGTGGTCATATCCAGGCCATGATGATGCTCGGTTACAGTGATTCCCGCACTGCCACAGGATGTGTCCAACTGAAAAGGAAAAATAAAAGATACTATTGTCACGCGAAGAAGGATTTTTGTACTTCCGGTTCTGGATTTTTAGAACTTTTAAACTTTTTGAATGAAGAAATATACTTTCAGGAAATGTTTCTTTAATTTTTTAGCCTCTTTAGATTTTTAATATATTTTTGTATGTTCTCAATTCACTTCTGTCAGTTTCACTTTAAATTAAAGCTCTCTCTCCAAGAACCCTACCAAATGATGATGGTGGGGCGAGAGACCAGCACTGTGTCCCAGGTGGTGATGATGCAAATGATTGTCACTGGGCATTTTCGAAGCACGCAAAGCACCGAGCTCAAACTTAACCGTTCGCCGCCGTAGCCGCCGATGAACTGAGCCCGAAGTGGCGGCGAAAAACTCCTGGCCGTGGGCCTAACAACCTCTGCCTGGCACCGAGGAATTTACCTCAACATAACATCACACAATGCTCGAGTTTATGCTCCAAGTGAAAACGAGCTCAATGGCAGGAGCAGGAGAAAGAGCAGGAGCAGGAGCAGGCAGGGAAGAACCATAGCCACATTTACACATCGGGGTAAGTTTTAGCAGTTTGTTTGGATTATTTGGGTCATTCACATGGCGCCAAGTGGCGAAGTACGTATACGTACAAGGCGGATCAAATGCAATATCCACAACGGACTCACGCACGCAAATGCGGATGCGGCCCGGGATGGGTATGGTGGTTGGGTGGTGTTCCTACGGTGGAAATTTTGCACTTTACGCCGGAAACGGAAAATGAGGTGTGCAAGTTTTTGGCCAATTGTCTGCACTTTCCAAAGGGGGAAGCCAGGAGGGCACAAAACGAAGACAAATGGGAACTGAAAATGTGCTGAACATTCGATAAGCTCGCCCGAAGTTAATTATGCAGCCAATTGAGAGTTGGCTTGGAAAGGAAATTGAAATCGTTTTCAGACGAACATATATCAGAAATTGTGGTATTAAAGGATTTAGGGATATGGAACATATATAACTAAAGGTTTAATGTGTTGATAATAAAATGCTTTTCGGCTTATTTAGGGGAATGTTCTTAAGTTTTCCATATAAAGAAGCTCTCAGATTCATTATTTTCTGGCTGTGTTGACACTATAATTCCCAAGTAACAAATTCTGAATAAGTCTGGCAAAGGATACTGATGAAGAGGGCTTAGGACATTCCAAAACAGTAATAACTCCTAGCAAGCTCCTTTTGTCTATAAGAAGATCTTTGCATAAAATTAGTGATTTATTACTAAGATGAAACTTAATATTCTATTATTTATGTAGATTATTTTGTATAGCATTTAAATATCTTCGCCTTGTTACAATGAATTCCAGACTTTACTATATAAGAACTATAAGTAAAGCTAGATAGTTTACATAAAAAACCAATTACTAATAAATCTTAATAATCGCTGATCATAACTCCCTAATGGCGTCTTGCCTTGACTCCATCTTAAGTAAAAGTAATGTCCTCTAATATGCACCCTTTGACAATCCTTTCGGGGCAATCCCAACCACTGTAACCTCTAGACCCCACCGAATTTATGTAAATCCCCCGCTCCGACAGAAAACATCATTAGAGCTCCCCTAACAACCGCATAAATTTGAAACATAAAAAGCGGCGAACAAAAGTCGTTATTCAATTGCGAAATCACATAAATCTAGCCTGATATGATGATGTCTGTACGTTGAATATGGCAATTTGGCACACGATTCCGCGAGTCTAATTTTAGGCAGTCGACAAACGGAGGCATTGCTCACCTGGTAGGTGGGAATGGGCGGCGACACTGTGGTCATCATCCGGCCAGGACTGATTTTCGCGACATTTTCGAGACCGCACAACACTTCAAACACTTGCCAATCCTCCGTGGTATTGCCATTGGTCGTGGGACGCGGATTCGTTGGCATTCCAAGGGATTTTTATCTGGGTAATAGCCGATCCGCCTCTGGCTGGCGATGAAGAATTTCTACACACTCTATTTTCTAAGCGCTAAAAAAATAACAAGCAAATAGGCAAAGTTATGCGGCGACTTTCAGGTGGTTGCCACGGCGCATAAAATAACTATGCACAGAGGAGTCCGGACTCCGGAGTTGCGCCTGGGTGTGGGAGTTACTACGGCGACGTGGAGTGCATGTAATTCGATTTTCTAAACTGCAATTTCCCCGCTCCCCCTTAATAGTTTGCCTGTAATTTCATTTGTCTCCGCCGAAAAAAGGAATAATAATGAATATGGTAAATGTTTGCCTTAAGTTCGGTTCGGTTCGCTACTCCCACTTCCCTTTTCCCACTGCCAATGCCCTGATCCTTTGACAGTGACTTTGAAGGCAACCAAACATGAACCCTTTGGGGGTTAAGTTCACCGGCAACTACACAGTTCTTTGATTATTTTGTTTGGGTTGCCAACATAAATACATTTGGTCGAATATTGATGAGCTTTAGAATTTGGCTGGCTTCTTCTGCTTTTTTCCCGGTTCCTTTGGCTTGAACACAGCCTCTATATTCTTAACCATGGCCGCCACATCCAAAGTAGTTCGTTCCTCTTTTGCCTAGGAAAGTATATGCAATTTGTTAGTATAAGTTCGAATAAAGACTCATTAAGATTAGTTAGTTAGTAGCTGCTCCTACCTGCTTTTCCCTTCGTATTTTCTCCTCCACAGCCATAATTTCCCTCTCCTCGGCAATTCTCCGCTTCATCATCACCTCCTGCTCCTTGTAGAACTTCAGATCATCCTTCACCTTCTGTAGGGCAAGTCGTGCCACCGTGCAATCCACCTCGGCATTCTCCAGATCGTTGTCGAAGCGCCTCTGCCACTCGTTCAGCTGCCGCCGCAGACTTTCCACTTGGAGGGCGTACACAACCTCCGAGTTGTGGTGCACCAAATCGTCCTGCTGAATGATCTTCCCCAGGTCCGTCAGTTGTTTCACCAACTCCTCCTCGCGTCCATTGAGCCGCATCACCCGCTGGTCCGCACAGCTGTTCAACCAATTGATGCGGTAGCGCAGCTCGATGGGATCCAGAGCTAGGATGGTCTCAAATAAGATCATTAAATGTTAACTATATTTTAACCACTCACCGCTAACATCCTCGAACTGATCGAGAAGCTCCGTCAGACGCTGGGCTTTGAGGTTGACGCTGCTGGACGTATCAAGCATGATATAGGTCTTCAGTTTGTCTTTTATCAGGCGATTTTCTTCGACGCCCTTAATCCAAGGACCTTCCAGGTTGTACTTGGCCTCCCTAAGGGTAACGTAACATTAACTAAAGATAGAAACCTTAGGAATACGACCACTTACCGCAGGAGTTCCAGACTGTTATGGCAGATGTTTTGGTCTTCGCGAAAGTCCTCTCTGATGTCGTGGATTAGAAGCTCGATTTGGTTCAGATCAGTCCGGAACTTGAGACAGTCGAGATCCTCCGAGCTCCGCTCCCGATGGATCACATCAAGGTACATCTGGTTGAGGTCCAGGCGTGCCATGAAGTGATCCAGCGACCAGCTGAACAGGTTGTACGGGATCTCGTCTAGCTTTCCGGGCCAGGGGCTGGAGAAGAGACGCAGCTGCTTGAGCAGGCGCACCGACAGGAACTCGATGGCCGCCTTCTGGCATTGGTGATTGAGCTCCTTGAGGACGCTGGACCGTCGCGCGACCGCATCGTAACGCGCCTCCGAGACTCTTTTCTTTTTATGGTGTAACTGCCACTTGAGGAGAATGCCAATGACGGCCATAGTCTCGGGTGTCTGTCCATTGGGATCCCAATGCATTTGCTCCTCCAGCTCGGACTTGCTCCTCCTCTGGGTGTCAACCGTGAACCTGGGCTTCAGCGAACTGATCCTTTCCTCGTGCGCCTCCACGATGGTCTTGATGAACTCGTCGCGACAGAGGGAGGGATCCACATGGTCCGGCAATGGGAACTTAACCTCATACTCATCGGTCTTTGCGGATGTAATGCCCTCCTCTTCCTCCTCTTCCTCCTCGTCAATGATACTTTCTCGAGCTGTGTTCTCCATTATTTTTTTTGTTTTTTTTTTATTTTATATTTTTTTGGGTTTTGTTTGTGACTTGTTTTTTCAAGGACAGTGTGTCACATTTTGAAGTGTGTCAGAGTTGCTAAGAATCTTCTACTTAAATCCTCATTAGATGACATTGAAATCCGTAGAAATTTCAGAATATTTAAAAGACATTAAGTAGAAAAATATCTTTCCTTTTTATATAAAGTTACCATGTTTCACAAATATCGAAAGAGGTTTATGGCCACTCTAAAAGGTTACCAAAATAATGAAATAATGGCGGATTCGCAATTAATATCTAAAAAAAAATTTGGTTTTTTTTTTTCAAATATAAAAAATTCCCCTAATATGTTTAAAGAATTATATTTTTGGTACTTAACGTTGGAAACATACAGAAAGTAATCCAAACCAGGCCGCAAATTCCTATAGAGCTTTAGAATTTTCTTACAGACTTTTTCTGCGCGTCCCGTTTCTGCTTTTGGGACCCCGTAGACAGTTGCTTCTCCTTCTGAGCCGCCGTCGACATTCGCTTCCCCTTGTGAGACACCGTCGACCTCCTCATCGAGCGCCTTGATTGAAACGCCTCCTGAACAGAGCAAGTGAAGATGAGGTGGCAGTTCTAGGAAGCAATCCCTGTATGGGAACTCACCCTCTCAGCCTTAAGCTCCAGCTCCTTGGCAATCACCTTTTGCTCCTCGGCTATTCGCCTGATGTACATCTCTTGCCGTTCCTTGTAGAACTTCAGATCGTCCTTGACCTTCTGCAGGGCGCTGCGGGCCACGGCGTTCTTGAGCTCGGCCCGCTCCAAATCCTCGTCATATCGCTCCTGCCAGTCGTTGATCATAGCCCTAAGCGATTCTACCATAACGTCGTACATGACCTTGGAGTGGGTCTGCACCACATAGTCCTGTGCCTCCTTGTTCCGTATATCCTCTAGTTCCCTCCAGACCTTCTCCTCCCGCCCAGCCATCTTCAGCAGATTCTGATCCTCAAGGCTGTTGATCCAATTGATTTGGTACCTCACCTCAATCGGATCCTGGGCTGTGGCGGGGCAAAGTAGAAAATGTCATGAAATTGGACCTAGACTTACCGGTAGCGTTGTCGTAGAGGTCCTCCAAATCGGCTGCACGATGATTTATCTCGCCAATGCTGGTCTTGCTTCCGACCAAGTTCATGGTCGTCAATGCGACCACCTCTTTATTATGCTTTTGTAGGGCCTTAACCCAGGGCGCCTTCGTGACGTAGTGGGCATTCCTAAAAAAGCATAAAAATATATATATACGATTCTTTAATGGAATTTGTGTAAATATAATAATTGTAATGTATTAGGCCAACAATAGATACGGATAATAAAGAAGTTAAGTTTAATTTCTTAAATCACACAATTAACCAAATGACAAAAGTCCTTACTGTATCAACTCGAAACTCCCCTTGCATATATTCTTCTCCTCGCGAAAGTCCTCCCTGATCTCATGGATTAGAAGCTCGATTTCGTGCAGATCTGTCCGGAACTTGAGGCAGTCGAGATCCTCCGAGCTCCGCTCCCGATGGATCACATCAAGGTACATCTGTTTCATGTTCAGCCGTGCCATGAAGTGATCCAGCGACCAGCTGAACAGATTGTAGGGGATCTCGTCCAGCTTACCGGGCCAGGGTCTGGAGAAGAGTCGCAGCTGCTTGAGCAGGCGCACCGACAGGAACTCGATGGCCGCCTTCTGGCACTGGCGATTGAGGTTTATGAGCATCGTGGACCGCAGTCTGATGCTTAGTCTGTGCTCCGCCGTACTCCTCCGGGTTTTCTGGCGCTGGCGAGCGATTTGCATCACTGCCATGGCCTCGGCAGACTCCAAGTCTGCTTGGAAGGACTGAAGCCTCGACGAGGCTCGACCCGAGGTTCGAGCTCTGGACGTGGATCCTTGCTTTAACGAACTGAGGCGAATTTCTTGCTCTTCCACGATGCTCCTAAGGAACTCATCGCGGCAAATGGACGGATCAGTGTGCTCCGGCAAGGGGAATTGGATCTCGAAGCGATCGGATTGATCGAGGTCCTCATGTTTTTGTATTTTTACTTTTTGCATTGTATTCCTTTTTTTGTTTTTGTGTTTTTGTGTTTCCTGCAATTTACTTGTGTTTCAGTTTGTATTTTTATATATTTTTATATTTTTTCTATGTGACTTTTAAAGCTGATTGAGGTTGAAATCGGATTATATTCCAGATTTGTATGGAAGG
Organism: Drosophila rufa; assembly: GCA_018153105.1. Lineage (NCBI taxonomy): Eukaryota > Metazoa > Arthropoda > Insecta > Diptera > Drosophilidae > Drosophila > Drosophila rufa. The sequence continues at coordinate 11,024,389 of JAECXS010000096.1, forward strand.
TTTTATTTTTAAAGAGAATAAACAGTGTTAGGTATTTCGCATTTACTTATTATTATTATTATATTTTCGAGAATTCGTAAGAGAAATTATAGTGAAGTTAGCAAGTATTGGCTTCACATTAGCAATTAGCATTTTAAATGCTTTTCCTTATCGATAACAATGATACAGCATCGATACATCGATACAAATCGATATGCCCGCAAAGTTTACTTTGTCATCAAATCTCCTCAAGTTTTTAGTCTCTCGGTTTTCCTTAAAGGGTCAAGACCTCTCAGTATATTCATTTGTAATATTATTTTATACAACTATTGCTTTATTTTAAAATGAATTTTAATTTCTTATTAATTTGCTAGTGAATTACAGTAAGTCCTTGGCATTAAGTCCACTAAATGTGTGAGCTTTTCCATAAATAGGGAAGTCCTCTCAGATCTACAGCAGGACTTCTCAGTATATTCATTCTTAAAATTATTTTATACAACTATTGCTTTACTTTAAAATGAATTTTAATTTACCGTTTTTTTTTAGAATTTTCGACATCATTTTCTTATTAACTTTGCTAGTGAATTACAGTAAGTCCTTGGCATTATGTTATCCTTAAAAAGGATCTCTCAGGTCTCTATAATTTATTTAATTTTTATTTTAGCAAACGGTTTCTTTATTTCGAAAGTTGATTTAATGTTTTTAATTACATGGCAATTGACTTTCTAAATTTGTATAATTGTCCTACAGGAGTTCATACTATTTATGTAAAATAGTAAGAAGTCGAGTTTGCATGTTTATACACATATTTTTAACTAACTTTTTTTGTTGCAATATATTTCACCTATATTTTTTTTAAATGACCGACCTATTTGGGCTAATCGAAGAACACTCTTTTTTTCGCAATTATACAATGAAAATCGTTATACAAAATTCCAATCCCATTTGAAAACTCCCTCCACTTAGTGTTGGAAATGGTCAGTTCAAAAGTGTAAATAACGAATCAGCTGTTGGCTGAGCAGAAACAAGAAGAAACAATTGCCATTCAAATGTCGGCGTGCCTGCACACTTTGAATTTTTGAATGTGTTTTCGTTTTGCTTTTATTATCGTCCCCAGTCTTGCACCTATTGTTTACATCAAAGTTAGTTACTAAGCTAGTTTACATAATCAACGCCACACAGGTGAGATAATCCAGCTGCGAAAGTTGCATGGTCAGTTGCTAGCTCTTCCAGGTTCTCGGACTCGGCCGCATTTCATTTCGGTTTGTCCAGTCCAGTTGTGCACAGGTGCGTTTCTGTGTTGTGCAAAGGTAAATAAGAGCGCGAGTTATTATATATACTGCTGTGCGCTTGTGTGTGTGCATTATTTTGCGGCACATTTGTTTATAAGCCTGATTAGCAGTCAGCTGTGCATATTTGCGTGTCTCATATTCACAATATAATATGAATATTTGGCTCTTAATTACCCCCCACACGACGTACGTGTGTGTGTGCTTGAGTGATGGGTCTGCAGCTGTGTGTGTGTGAGCCCAACGAATGGAAAATCGTAGTTATTACGTACAACGCTGCGTATGAGCAATAAACTGCAATTGAGTCAAGGCCACAAACTAGCAACAATTGGCTTTAGATTTCGAGTATTCCGAGAATTTCCAAATAAACCGCTCGATCGATCTTCTCCAGGTCAAATACAGGTTTTTTTTCGTTTATTTGTTAACAACAATAAAAGCCGAACTAAGTTGTATTTCCCTTGCATATATTGTAAAACTGTAATGTTTATACATATTGAGCTCGTGCTATATAGTAATCGTAAAATATTTCAATAAATTACTATTAGAAGGCCACTAAAACTTGAAATTTGGTTGCTTAAATTAACAATTATTGAATATGTTTCAGACTTAGTTTAAAGTTTAAAAAATCCCATAATATAGGGCAAGTATTAATTTTTTGCTGGCTTAACTTGAAAGCAAAGCCTCTCCAATCGAACATATACTAAGTGTTCTTGGTGTTTATTTTGTATAATCTTTCCACTGACAGTTATATTGATGTCCCGCCCAGTTTGTGCTTTAATTTATTTGCTTTGACTGCGAGCCCCTCCTTTCCCCATATTAGTTTTAGTAATCCAACCGATTCTGCCTTCGATTTATTGTGCGTTTTTATATAATTGATGTGGAGCGTTAATAAAACCGATCACGACTGGCAGCGGTTGGGCAACCACTGCTGCTGCTACTGCTACTCGGCTCCCCCGATAAGGCAAAGAAATACAGAAGCGGAGAAAAAGCAGACAAGACAGGCAGTGCAACACTGTGAAATCACAATCAAAATGCAAACAGAGCTCTGGCTTTAAGAAGTTGGGCAAATAACCAAATTAACGCTGCTGCAAGTGGCGACAGGGGCTCACACACTCACCCCCACATAATTAAACTCACGGGATAGCAGCCAAAAAACAGATACAGAAGAGCTTGCATAATAGGGAATTACCAATAGGAATATTTAGAAACACAGAAACAGGGACGGGCACCGAATGTTAAGCTCGGAGCCAGAGCTTACTAAGTGCCCCCAATGATGTATGGGTTTTGTATTGCTTATATTCATTTTCTTTATAGAAAATTGGTAAATTGGTAAATAAAATTTTACAGCAAAATTAAGTATAATTAGTAAGGAATATATTAAAAAGGTTCCGAGTTGAAAGAGGGTCTATTTTATATAAGCCTGGACCTTAATTTTGAATGGGCTGTCCATATATTCTCTAATCACGTTTTTGATCATTTTTAACCCTCTCCCCCCTATGTAATCAAGAGTAATCATTGGAGAAACCCCCTCCCCTATGATTACGTTATCATACACATTTTATTTCTCCAAAAATGCATAAAAAAAGCATTTTTTTTTTAAATTTTCCAAGAACCCCCCTCCCCAAATTATCAAACACAATAATTTCGCTGACCCCCTACCCGCTGATTATATACATAGATAAAAGAAGTTCCATAAAATATAGAATACATAATTTCTAAGCCCTTTTTCAAGCTTAGCATAAAGCTTAAAAGCTTTAAATACGTTTAAAGACACTTCACTGTACTCTCACTGAAACACACACACATGGGCGAGTAAGATATGAAGACGTCGACGAACTCGTTTCAATTGAGACTCGCAACCCAAACCGTGAAACACAATTCATTCCACTGGAGAACGCGCAAGCGAAAACATTTTCCACCTCGCCTCGCATTCGATTCGCCTTCTAATTGGTATTTGTTTACATTCGGGTCTCCGGCCTTTGTTTTTTTTCATTTGCGTCTCCAGTAAGAGAATCCGAAGTGCCCGAATCAGATCCCCTTCCCAAAAATGGAGCAGTGGAACAATGTGGAGCTGACGAACATGTCCAAAAAGTCATATACACTGAATCATGCCTACGACATGGCCGAGAAGTTGAACAAGGAGAACACGCAGCCATCCTCGAATGGGAATGGAACGAGTTCGGAGAAGCAACCAGGAGCAGCGCCAGCAGAGGCAGCAGCACCAGATAGCAGCAGCGAGATCCTCCAGCCCGGATCGGATGTGAAGCCGAAGGTGGAACCCGACGATGTGGAGAGCCTGCTGCGACGCCTCTACGGGATAACGATAAGCGAGGTCAAGGAAATTATCGCCTACGACGATCGCAACTTCTTCGTTAAGGAGGATAGGTAAGTAATACAAGGAAGTACTAAGTTGACACCCTTAATCCATCCCAGCAGCACATCCGGAGCGCTTTATCTGGGGTCACAATATAGTAATATATTATATACAGTTGCGGTCAGATTAATAGCTTTGCGAGAGGGTTGAATTTATCACTGATTTTACAACATTTATAGGAAGTCTCTGTCAGAATTGGTTGGCTTTTGGGAAATCTTTTTATTAGTATTCATTGGAAATATTGGTTTTCTAATTATCATGTAAAGTATGGCTTTATTTATGGGTACTTTCCGAACTTCCTTTGTGGCCTTTTAATATTCAGTTATTTATCTCAAGTTAATTGATAATAAAACCGTCTAAATCAGGGTAGGGCACGCCTTTGATCTTTGCTGCTCCCAGTGCTCTTTCCGTTATGTTTTTTGGGAGGCGGCCGACTCGGTTAGACTCTAAATAAAGGCTAGATTTGAGAGCGTGATATGATAGTTAACGTGACAATCAATCAAGAAGTTGTTCAGCTTTTAGAAACCCAAAGGTACATGTTTATCTCTGCCATAAAGTTAGTTTTCAAATATTTTAAAAGGCACTAAATAACTCAGAGCTCTCCTCGCTGTTATTCTGACCGCACTGTTATTCTGGCAGCAGTGCAGTCCCAAGCACGACTGTGCTGTGCAACACGAAAACAAATGATAAGTGCCTCCCGCGGTGGGTGTGGGGTACACACTACACACAGCATCCAGCATCTGTTTATACCCGTTTAATTAAAGTTGTTAGTCGCGCCGGCCGAGTGTGACGCAAGGCGCAGTAGTCACCTTGGCTTGGCAACAGTATCACAAGCATCACAATTCCTATCTTGATGGATTCATGGCACTCAGCAGATTCACACAGATATATAATCAGTTCAGTTCTTCACTTTAATAAATTAGATTAATCCAAGGTTACAGTCTAGATTCTAGAAATAGCAAGCTATTTGAGCACAGGTCTCTTCTGGAAGCCAAACATGCTTAGCTTCGTCTGATTATCGCTCACGGTGCCCTGCTTGCCGTTCGTCTTAGTCTTGGGTGTTCCTCTTTTGTTGGCAGTGGATGGGGGCTTGCTGAGGCCCACTGTTCGCCTGCCCAATGGCAGGGAGTTCTGGCGTTGCAGGATAAGGGAGGAATGTGTAGAGGAAGCTGCCTCCTGGCTGCTGGAGGGATTCAACTCGGAACTGCAGCTGTCGTCGGAGAGCAGGATGATGCCGTCGTTGTTATTGCTATCCGAATCGGTGGGATCCACCAGTAGGTCCAGGGTTTTAATGCGTATCTTGGGGTCAGCCTTGGTGTCTGCCTTGGGTGTTTCCATCAGAGAATTGGCAGGCTCCTCTGATGATGATGGTTCCATGGCAGTTTCAGTTCCCGCCTCACTCTCGGGTGAGTTGGAACGTTGTCTCTCCTGAGTGTCCTTTCTCTCCAGTTTTAGCTTCTTGTGGCTAGAACTTGAGCTTAGTTTCTGCTCCTCGTCTCTATCCTCTTCTAGCTTGCTTGGCTGCTCTTTGGGCGACCTTGTCTGTGGTTCAGCTTGTGAGGAAAAGAAACGACTTCGCACCTCGACAGACTCCTTGGCGAAAATGCTTCTTTTGAGGGAATTAACCCGCTTTTCATCCGCTCCCTGGCCCAAAGGCGTCGCCTTCTTGGGACTGAGCAGACGCAGCAGGGAGGCATTCTCACAGACCACCGGCGATCGTTGGACCGGATCTTGGGCAGAGCGCTCCTTGGCAAAGGGATTGTGGCGGCTTCGGGACTGTATGGGGGAAGGCGGGGGGGTGGACTCCTCCCTGTCCAGAGATCCCTCCCTGCTGGGACTTCTCCTGCGCTTCGCCTTGAAACTGTACATGGTAAATACCTGAGCCTCCGTTTTCTTGGCCTCTTCCAGTCGCTGATTCGTCTCGATCTCCTCGTCGACGGTTTTGCTCACAAAGTCCACCTTTTTGAAGAACAAGGCACACTGAGCTTCCTTCTTCTCCGTCGGGGGATGCTCCCTTTGGAAATTCCCCTCCCAAATGCTCTTGTGCTTGGCCCGCTTCGCATTCTTGGGAGCTGGCGGTGCAGCCTGCTCCGGCGTCCAGCTGTCCAGTCGCTTCAGCGAGAAGGGATTCAGGTTACCCAGAGCTAAGTGCAGGGCCTGATCGCTATCCTCCAGCAAGGTGCCAGCATTGGTGCAGTAGCGCTCCTCGGTGTCGTAGTCCTCCAGGGCACACAGTCGCTCCATGCGACGCTGCAGAGGATTGTAGATGTACATGTGCTTGAAGGTGGCCTCCGCCTTCAGGAAGTTCTCAATGTAGTCCTCGTCCACCTGAAAGTTGTAAGATATTGCTACTCCATTGCTGCCAGTCTCCGGACTAAACTCACCTCCAGATTGCGCATGTTGAGGTAACTCGGTATCTTCTTCAATGCTATCCGCATGTCGTCCTGTTCCGTTTTGAGGATGAACTTGCAGGCCTTGGCCAGCCCAATGCCCGGCAGCGAGTCCACGTAGTCGCAGCCGGACAGGATGCACATGCGCCGGAACTTGTCAACGTGATACTTCTTCTCCCGGCAGCCCATGGCCAGGTGCAGCTTGTCCGCCTCCACCAGCATACCCACGCCATTTAAATCCAGCTTGAAGATGATCTTCTTGGCGCCGAAGAGGGTCAGATCCGAGTCCTCGGTGATGATGTACTGGGCCACATCCATTTTATTGAGCCAGGCCATCTGGGCGTCCGCTTCGTAGGGCGCCACAATGCAGTCCACATTCCGGCTGCGGCACTCGCGGATCAACCGCAGCGCCATGTCGTGGGTGACGTCCACGGAGCGACGCATGTGGATGCGCGCCTCCTCGGTGCGTCCCATTCGCAGGAGTTCCGCCGCACGTTCCCTGCTCTGCTTCCTGGAATCCCGACGCCGCTTCTCGGTCAGTGCCTTGGCGGGCAGATGCTGGCCGTCAAAGACCAGGATGGGTTTGATGTCGTACGAGAGTAGCATTTGGACGTACTTTAGGCAGTACTGAACGTAAAAATCCGTGTCCTCGCCGCGGGCCAACTTCTCCGCGCAGCTAAAGACTCCCTTGTGGAGCCAACAATAAGTGTCCACGGCCACCGTGCTGCCGCGGATATTCTTCAGTTGAAAAGGCGACGAGGCCTTGCCCACGAAGGGAATCAGGCCCTTAATGCCCATGGTGCGGGAATGTTAACAAAAATCAACACATAAAGAACAGAAAAACAATCACTAAAATTGCGGCTTTTTGCGCCAAAAACTGGCGGAGTGTGGCCAAAGTGCGTAACGGTCAAGTGCCATGCTGACATTCACACAGAAGTACATTTCATGATGCTTACCAACACTGGCTAAAATTAAAGGATATGAGATTTTCAAATATTTCAAAAGTAGTGAAATGATTAATTTTTAGGCCAATTTCTTAATATTTAGTAAATATATTAAAGTTAAAACTAACTCAAACCTTTACAATTTAAAATGTTGTATAATAGCAAGAACCGTTTCTACAGATCTTTAAAGTAAATAATTTAATAAATAATTATAAATAATAATACAATTTTTAACTAATTAAAAACTAAAAATCATTCCTATCCTTCCTATAGCAACGTCAAGAACCCCCTTATTGTGTCCCATTGCCCGAATGGCTACGTCCTGAAGATCCTCAACTCGCTAGACTCCAAGAAAGAGGACTTTGTGGATGCCCAGAATCAGTTGCTTCTTAGTTTGGGTAAAAACTACACTTTACACCCTCCGAGTTGTATTTAAATATTTTTTACTCATTAGCAAAACAGAGTGTCAAGTGTCCCAGGCCGATAGCGAATGCCAGCGGCAAGTACTATTCGGTGGAGCGGCTCAATGGGAACTCGAATGTGGTGCGTCTCCTGGAATTCATTCCGGGCGAGATCTTCCATCAGGCGCCGGTGACGAAGCATCTGCTGTACCGCAGCGGCGAGTACCTGGCCAGACTGGATCGATCCCTGAAGAGCTTCACCCACCAGGCCTACGAAACGCACAAAACGATGTGGATGCTCCAGAGTGTGCCGGACTTGAGGCAGTTCCTGTATGCGGTGAAGGATGAGGAGCGCCGACTGATCTGCGAGGAGGTGATCGATGCCTTCGAGGCCAAGGTCCTGAGTCTGCTGCCCACGCTGGAGCACCAGATCATCCACGGCGACTTCAACGACCAGAACATAGTGGTCGAGCAGGCGCCCAATCAGAGCGGCGGCGAGTACACCATCAAGGGAGTGATTGACTTTGGCGACACGAGCAAATCCCCGCTGCTCTTCGAGGTCGGCATCGCCCTCACCTACATGATCCTGCAGGCCAAGGACCTGGCCAGCGGTGGCGTCTTCCTGGCCGGCTATACCAGCGGCATTCCTCTGGGCAGCATCGAGCTGGGCCTCCTCAAGTACTGCGTCGCCGCCCGACTGGTCCAGAGCCTGGTGATGGGCCTATACACGCACACCCTACATCCCAATAACGACTACCTGCTGGTGACCCAGGAGCAGGGATGGACGCTGCTCCAGAAACTGTGGCGCGAGAGCCTGGAGAGCGTGGATGAGCTGTGGGCGACCACGGGTCACCAGTACTTGACGCAGAGCAATAAATAGGATCAGAGATTTGGGCCTGTTTAGACTTTTTGGTAAAAAACGCAATCAATTTAAAATGTGATTTTTAAGATATTTAAGAAAGATACCAAGTATTACTAAAGGTCCAATTTTCTAACGTCCAGCTAATAATTATGTGTGCGAGCAGCTAACAATTCGATCGACAATAAAAAATCTATTAATTTGAGGTGGAGAAACATCGATGTTCACGGACATCTATATTTTTCGATATGTAAAATCAAAAGCATCGATGAAAAAACATAAAAAATAAATCTATTTTTTTCCCCTTACCTTAGTGATGTGACAAATCATTGATGTTTCCCAACAAATGTTCCAAAACATTAAAAAAAAAACCAATTCATCGATGTTTCTCCCCCTCTACTATTAATCTGTAAAAGAAATTCGAAGTAGGCCCGCTTAGAAAGCAATTCTAGAACCAATTGTCAATTATAAATGGAATTTCAGAAGCAAAAAAAAAGAGTTACAAGTCCAAATATTGATTGCATTTGTCTTTAAATATTACTTTATCCGGTATATTATTATTATCTTTATCATTTACAATAAAACTTGTTAAACAAATACAAATACATTGTATGTAGTACATTCTTGCTTAGAATTAGAGTAGGTGTAGGTTATCGGGATCTACTAGAAGTGGTGGCGATTAATTTCGAATTGATTCTCTCAGCTGAAGCTTCGTTATTGAATTGTACTAATTAACTAGTTGCTAATTACATTGAATGGGTGTAAAAAGGTTCCGCATCCTGGCCACTATACAAAGTATCATCATATGGTCTTCGAGGACTACTCTCGCTCCCTCGATCTATCCGCCTTGTGTCCTACTTAAGACTAGATTACAAATAACCGACTTAACACCTACTGAAATGTACAAAAGAAGGCGCCACTCTCGAAGGCTGCTGGGCGATCTCCACCGGACACGTTGGCAGTCAGCGGCTGGCTCCTCCTTATCTATCAGAGCAGGAGGTGGAAACAGAAGACGCGCTGCTATATCAACTCATATATATTTATATAGGATAAGGTAAGGTGCCAGTGTGTACAGCTTGGGAATCAAGTTTATTTATTTTGTAAATCTTGTTTGTGTTTCTTACGACTGTCTCTGCTTTTCTCCTTTTCTTTTTTTGGTACAAAATGAAACAGGGTTCAGAAAGAAGTTAATCAAATAAAACAATATGTTAAATATTCATTTATAAAATCCCAGCAACAGACGACGACAACTCTCACTCGCACACACATTTTTTACACACGTTTAAAACCTCAAAGAATAAAAAAAAAAAGGAAAAATATCAGAGATTTATACCTGAGAGTAACTCTTCGCAACACACACTCGTCGCCGTCGCCTGCGCTTAGGACGTCGGCACAAACGACAATAACATAGTATAAATAAAGACAAAAAAATATGGTTAATACGAGCTAGGAAAAAAAATAGATTTAAAAATAGAAGTCTACGAATTTCATTTTGTTTTGCCAAAAGAACAGCCCATTATTATATATCCTTTCTGGTTTTGTTTATCACTTCAGTGCGGGCGATCGATCTTAAAGGTGATAAAGCTGAGATGTGGTATTATCCGATCTAACTTAGCGACTGGTTTCTGTTTAGATTTTAGTTTAGATTACATGTTGTGTGGTTGGTGGTGGAGTGACCAAGCAAATTACGTAAAGGAGAGGCAAGCTGGAAACTCTGATTGGAAGCTGCTTAAGCCAGATCTCAGTGCCAGACCAGGCGAGGGATAATAGGATGGGTTTGACTGGGATCAACTCCCTTTTTAGGTGCGTTTAGTAATCTTGAGATAATTCCAGGCCGTTTCACCTGAAACTGTGTACAAAATGCTTGGAATTTCCTCAGGGAAATTGGTTTAAAATCAAGGCCAAAGGCTTAAATTAACAAAGGTAAATTTTAATTAAATAAAACACTAAAATTGGTTGGTCTAGAACGTTGTGTGAAGTAAAGAAAGTTACCTCTCTTCGAATTTAAAACAATTAAACAGAATATAAGCTTATTAAAAAGAAATGTCCACAATTATTGTGTGCAAAATTGCAAAAAACACTCTGGAGTTAAAGAAAGTTACCTCTCTTGGAATTTAAAATAAATAGACAACATATAAGCTCAATTCTTGTTAAAAAGAAACACTTGGGAGAATTTAGACAAAGTAAATTTGGCCTAAATAAAGTAAATAAATTTAGTTTTCTTGGAGTTTAAAACAATTACATTTACGATAAGCTCAATTCTCTTTAAAAAGAAGTGTCCACAATTTTAATAAGTGCAAAAAACACTCTTGAAAAAAACTAAACAACATAAATTTAAGTAAATAAATGTAGCTCTCTTGGAATCTAAAACCATTAAACAATATTTAAGCTCAATTCTTGTTAAAAAGAAATATCCACAATTTGTACGTGCGAAAAACACTCGGGATAGCTTAAACAATTAAAACAATGAAAAGAAAGTTACTTCTGTTGGAATTTAAAACAATTGCATTTACTATATGCTTAATTTTGTTTAAAGAGAGTTTAAAAAGAGTCCACAGTTTTAGTAAGTGTAAAAAAAAACTCAGAAAGACTTAACAAAATAAAACAAACCAAAGAAAGTTACTTTTGTGGGAATTAAAATGTGATAAAGCTAGTTTCTAGAAGCAAAAATGCTCGGAATAATCAAAAAAACAACTATTGCACCGAAAGGGATTGCTTTAAACGACGGACAACTGGTTGGGAGGAGGATATATACACTCGACATCGCCTGGCCTGGATTGCAACTCGACGATCACTAGGAGTAGGAGGGGATCAGTGTTAACTCTGGTGCCTTCACTCTCCACTCTCTTAACTACTCGGTAAGCCATGGTCACTCGTTCAGACCAAGATAAGAACTAATAGAAATTAGAAAAAGACAATAATCAGCAAGGTAAACGCAACGTCGTCCTCCGTCCTGCTCAGCTCAGCTCCAGCTCCCGTAGAAGATGCCCCAGGTGGAGCCGTTCGGTGGCTAACGCCGCCTCGGACGCTTACGCCGCTTGAGGAACACGTACGAGGAGTTCTTCTCCTGATGCCTGGCCTCCGCTGCGGTGGTGGGTAGCTTCTTGCTGGCCAGCGTTGCCACCGGCGCCGCCTGCGCCTTGGACTTGGCAATGGAGGTGAGCGCTTGGCGGGCATCGACCCAGGGCAGGCTGAAGTCGTCGCGGGCCTCTATGTTGACCATATTCTCGCCAAAGGCCTGCACGGGCACCTCGTTGACGAACTGAATGCCCTCGATGTCCTCGGGCAGCGGGTAGAAGGTGGACGTGGGCAGGGGATCCAGCGAGACCAGCACCTCGTCCTGGTTGTGGCGCATCCGCAGCCCCTCGATCCGGATCTGTTCCTTCATGTAGCGCGCATCCCGGCACTTGCGATCGATCTCGTCCTTCACATACTTGAGATGCCGCTGCTCGAACACCGCATCGCTGAGCGGCTCCGTATTCCGTTTGTCCGAACTGGGCGCCACAGGATCGTCCTTCCACTTGGGTATCTCCAAGCTGGGATTGTCCGCCAGCAGCTCGTCGGCCTCCTCCAGGAAGAACTCGTTGTCGCAGTGGAACTCCTGGTCCTCCCACGAACGCGTCGTGTACGGAAAGGTGGCGGTACGGAAGCGAGACTTGGACTTGCCCGATCGCGCCGTGGCCTTGCTGTACGTGTGCGGGGCACAGTTGTTGACAACAGTCGCTGTCGCCGTCGCCGTCGTCGTCTTTCTGGTTGTGGATGATGAGGAGTTGCTGCTGCTCACGCTGCTCATGGATTGCGGGGTCAGTGGAGTCGCTATTTTGTCAGCTGCCGCTGCCGCTGCCGCTACTGCTGATGTCTTGGATTTCGACTTGGTCGAGGGACTGGCGATCGGCTCCTGGGAGGATGTGGGCGTGGGCTGAGGCGTGGACGCTGGCGTCGACGATGGCGTCGTCGTGGGCGTCGGTGCCGGTGTGATTGTGGAGGACGCGGTTGTGGGCGGTGCCGTGGGTGGAAAGATCAGGTTGGTGGCGACGCTCTCCTTGCTGGGCTTCTGCTTCATGCTCTCGCTCTGGCGGCGCTGCTCCTTGTTGACATGCTCCAACAGCTTGCGGCACAATCGCTCATCGATGGTCTCCTCGGTGTCGGGGTCCGTGTCCTGATCCTGGTCCCGTGAAATGGATTTGTCATTGAGCAACGTCAGCCTCTTCATCTTCACCTGCGGCTCCATATCCCCGCGTTGCTCACGAGTAATGATCGCAGGAGCGGGTTTCAATGGCGAGGTGCCAGTGGAGGTGCTGCTGCCCAGCTTCTTGTCAATGAACATGCCATGCTGCCGGATCTTGACCTGCAGACGGTGCTTTTTCACGGGCTCCGTTTGGGTTTTTGTGGACTGATAGTTGGGCATGATCTTTTTGGCAGGTGAGGATGTGTTCACAGCTGCTCCTGTGACCTTGGGGGATGCTGCAACGGCAGCGGAGTTGGCCTTGGGCAGGGTGGAAGCGGAGACCGAGGGCAGGGCATTCGAGTTGGCCACCGTCTTGGGCGCAACCGCCCTGAGCGCAAGCGCCTTGAACGCCACTTCCTTGGGCGTTTCCTGAAGCGGTCTTTGCTCCTTGTGCTGCTCCTTGGAAGGATTTGGCTTCTCTTTGTGGGCCTTTTGATGCTCCTTGGGTGTTTCTTCCAGCACCTTGGGTGCTGTCTGCAGCTCCTTGGGTGCCTTCCGCTCCTTGGGTGCTTCCTGCTCCTTGGATACTTGCGGCGGTTCCTTGGATACTTTGCGAACTTCCTTGGGTGTATCCTGCTCCTTGGGTGCCTTCCGCTCCTTGGATGCTTTCCGCTGGTCCTTGGATGTTTTGCGATGTTCCTTGGTTGCTTCCCGCTCCTTGGACGTCTCCTGCTCCCTGGGTGCCTCCTGCTGCTTGGGGGTTTCCTGCTCCTTGGATGCTTCCGGCGGTTCCTTGGATACTTTTCGATGCTCCTTGGGTGTTTCCTGCTCCTTGGATGCTTCCCGCAGCTCCTTGCTCACTTCCCGCTGCTTCTTGGAGGCTTCCTCATGCTCCCTTTTCGGTGCTTCCTTCAGCTCCTTGGGACCTTCCTTCACCTTGGATGTTTTTCGCTGCTCCTTGGGCGCTTCTTTCAGCTTCTTGGGTGTTTCTTCCTGCTCCTTGGGCGATTCTTCCTGCTCCTTGAGTGGTTCAACCTGCATTTTGGGTGCCTGCCGCTCCTTGAGCGCTGCTTCCTTCGCCTGCTCCTTAGTGGCCTGAGGCTGCAGCTGCTCTAGCTCCTCCTTGGCCACCTGCTCTACCTTGGTATGCCTGCTGATGGTCAGCACCTCCTCCGTCGTGTGCACTTCGATCTCCATTGACGCTGACTCTGTGCTGACAATTTCCTCGGTGAAGATCTCCACGGTTTCTATCTCCATCTGCTCAACCGACTCGAGCTCCAGCGGCCCTTCATTCCCAGCCACTTCCTCTGATTCCAGATCTGGTCGCTTCAGATCCTCCTTCAGTTCCTCCTGCTCCTGTTCCGCCTCGTTATTGACCTCCAGCGACAGCGACTTTTGCTGATGATTCGGCGTGGAGTGAGCCGATGGCGCCATTGGCTTCTCATCGGCCATGTCCAAGTCCATGGGACTCATCTGCAACTGCAAGGGATTTGATTTGCTTGACTTGATCGTTATGCGGATGAATCTCACTGAAAAACTCACCTGATTCGGCCAGAGATCGTCTTCCGGGGCAGAGAGTGCCTCTATGTTGTTAACCAGTGGACTGTCCACATCCTCCTCGTCCTCCTCTTCGTCTTCATCCTCCTCGTCACTGTCCTCGTCCTCACTCGAGTCCTCCTGCTCCTCGCTATCGTCATCCGAGTCCTCCTGCTCCTCCATATGGCCATTGGCGTCCACGCAGAGGGCAATCTCCTCGCCGAGAACCTCTTCCTCTGCTCCCACAATGGTTTCGGCGGCCACCTCCACTTCGTGGATCTCGTGGGGCTCCAGGGCATCGTGAAAGATGTCTTCCTCAACGACTTCCTCCACTATACTCTGATCCTGCTCCTGGAGTGACAGCTCAAAGCGAAAGTGCTCCGCCTTCAGCTGATGCTCCAAGTGCTCCGCCTCCAACTTTTCCTGCAGCTGTTGCAGCTGCTCCTCCTCGATCTTCTGCTGCAGACGATCCTCGATCTTCTGCTGCAGCTGCAGCTGCTCCTCCTCGAGCTTCTGCTGCTGCTCCTCCTCCGCCTGCTGCCGCAGCTCCCTTTCCGCTTGCACGTGGTGCTTTGTGGACGTGAGGCTGGAGTCCTGATTCACGCGATGCAGGAAAATAGTGCTCACCTTCTTGCCATTGAACTCGCCGCGGGCTTTGCTCTCCAAAGGCTTGCTGGCTGGAGGAACATTTGTGGTGACCGGAACCTTGTGACCCGCTCTATGTGGCGGCAGCTGTGGCTCCTCTTCCTCCTGCTCCTGCTCCAGCTCCACCTCCTCCTGCACCCTGATCCTAGGCAGCTCCTCCTGCTGCGGAAGCGGCTCCTCCATCGGTCGGATGTGCTGGGCGGGCTCCACGAGCTCTGTTTGCGTCTCGGCATGACAGAGGAGGAGCTGCTGCTGGGGGGCAGCGGCAGGTGGCAGTGAGTGATCATCGTCATCGTCGTCATTCGTCCGCTTGTTCTTTTTTCGCAGCTGCTTGCGCAGCTCCTCGATGGTGGCCTCCAGCTTGGCGTTGGCCAGCTTCAAGTCCTGATTCTGCACCAGAACCTTGCCCAGCTTGGCATTCTGATCGTCCAGCTCCTTGTCCTTGGACGCCAAGCTGTCCGTCTGCTCCTGCATGAGGTTCAAGTGCAGCATTATCATCCGCTTCAGGTTGTTGTTCTCCACGATGAGCGTAACTACATCGGAGCTTGCAGCTCCGCCCGAGGAAGGCGGTGCCATTGCCCCGCCGCCGGCACGCTCCAGCGGCGCCGGTGGCGGTGGTGGCTTGTAGTAGCTACTGGTTTCCTTCTGGTAGCCACGCTCCTGTCGCTCTTGTGGCGGTGGTGGCTTGTAGTAGCTACTAGTTTCCTTCGGATAGCCATAGCCATGCTGCTGCCGCGAGTAGCCCTTGTTACTGTGAGGATAGCCGGGACCGCCGTGCGGGTGGGGATGTGAGTGCGGGTGCTGGTGCGGATGCTTGGGGTAGCCACGCGACGAATTGTGGTGATAGGGCGGATCCGAGTAGTTGGCCTTCTGGTTGAGCGGCCACTTGAATCGCTTGTCCATGGCGAGGAGTATTGAGCTGCCGTCAGACCTGAGATCTCATAGTTCGCCGCCCTTTCGTTTGTTTTGTTTTGTTTGTTGCGCCGTGCTTGGCGCTCCGCAATCGCCACCACGCTTGACGCTGTTCTGCTCTGCTTTTGGCAGCTGATACGGCGATACAATGCGTAGAAGTAGAATCCCGATTCCCACCACACTTAATTTTTCTTTCTCGCCCCTCTCACGAGAGCATCGCCTTTTTGGCCAGAATTTAGGTCCTCAGCGGTATGTGCGTGGCGTTGCTATTGCACGTGTTGACCACATTTAGCCACCGGATTTTACGGTTCGTTTTGAGGGCCGCGTTCGCACGTTCTTTAACCGCTTTTTCCACGATTATCCGCAAATTGTAAACTCGCCCGAAAAATGCTCTTGGAAGTATGGCGTTTTGCTGGCGTTGCCAGGCCACGAAACGCGCAGGGTTGCATTTAGTGCTAGAGATGCGAGTGGGTCGTGATATTTTTGTGGACACGAAACTCACGAGCACTATGTAAATATAAATTATTTAGCGTAACTGTACTAGTCGAATCGTTTTAAAGGTAATTTATTATTCAACAATTTAATAGTATTAACTATTTAAACATAATGTTATCTTAAAGTGAAATATCCATCACACAGGACACCTTAAAAAGCGGTTAATCCAATTTGGTTTTCAGTTTGACTGGCTTAGGGACACATAAATATATTTATGAAAATATATTTAATTTAATAAAATCAATTTGTGGTATATATATTTCTATTCGCAAAGCATATAAAATTAGAATGAATTTTAATAAATCCACACGTTAGAATTTATGAATATTATCGTTTTAAGTAAATTTTATAATTTGATTACCCGACTGTGAACCCAATAAAAAATCCTTTAAACAAACTTTAAATATAATTAACATTAAAGGAAAATAAGGAATTTCAATTTTCGTGCTTTCTCGTGCCTGGAAAATTCCTCACGAGGCACGCTCCCATCTCTACTGTCTGCTGCCACCAGTGCAAACGCCGGGCAACAGTACATCCCACTTTTTATGCCACCCACATATGAAGTAATACATTTTATCAACAAAATACGCCTTGAAAATTTGGCTACAATTAGTTATGTAATCGGAAAGTACAAGAACAAAGCCTTTCCATTCGCCAGGCAGTTGGCAGCCCTGTACCTTATGCAAGCGCTGCCTGTGAATGGCAACGGAGAAGAAGCAGAAAATGGCGGCAAAAATATATTAGATTCCTTTTGTTGTAGTTTGGGTTTTTCTTGCCATTTCGGTTGCTCCAATTGTTAACCATGGCATCCTTATTTGGCGACGATGGTGTGGACGACCTGTTTAACGACAACCTGCCGATGGATCAGGACCAGCTGCCCAGCGATGGCGAGGGTGAGAAGCTCTTTGCCGACGACGAGGAAAACAATGAGAATGCTGGAGAGCCCGGAGGAGAGGAAGGAGGCGAGAAATTGCAGCCGAAGAAGCGAGCGGTACGGAATCCCCGGCCCCGCCTCACCGTGGACACACTGCGTGGTCCCCGCGGCATCCAGACCATCGAGGAGTACTTCAAAGACATCAAGTTCCGGGGCCGGGGAAATGAGAAGACCGATCTCGACGAGGTACTGCGTCGACTGCAGCACTGGGGGCACCGGATGTATCCCACCTACACCTTCGACGACGTGCTGAACAACATCGAGCGGCTGGGCAAGAAGAAGCCGCTACAGGTGCACATGACGCGCTACCGTTTGGGCCATCTGGAGGAAATGCGCGCCCACGAGGCGGAGGCCATGGAGGAGGCCCAGGACGACCAGCAGGACGGAGGAGTAGGCGGTGACGAGCCCTTCGATGAGTTTGATGCCCTGCTGGGTGAACAGATAGCCATGTCCAAGCTGGCTCCACCACGCACTCCCCATCAGCGGACCATGTCTACGACCTCCAGTGGCAGCAACAGCACTTTGGTCACTCCCTCCTTCTCTCGGGGCAATGCCGTCATGTCCACGCCGTACTCCGCCGCGGGGACTGCTGCCCCCACCTTCGATCGCAACGGAGCTCCCTTGGCTGGTGGTCGGTTGGCTTCGTTGGACATCAGCGACTATGGCCACCCGTTGCCTCCCTCGCAGCCGGCAACGCCCTCGGCCAACAAACTATCCACAGAGCAGATGGCCAGGATTGCGGAGAACAGGCGGCTGGCACAGGAGAGACTCAAGGCTAAGCAGCAGCAGGAAACTGACAGCTAAAAGGTGGAGGGAGAGCTGAATAATTCCTCATAAATATATAGCATTTAAACCCAGGTAATAAGAAATCTTTATATAAATAATATTTAAATTGAAACCAAAACAAAGTCAAAGATCTTTAGATTCGGTGCCCAACCATGCCCAAAGCGATCTTTTGGATCTTTAAAGTCAAACCTTACTGTAAACATAGACTATTTTATTAAATCATTTTGAGTCGTGGTCTTGGGTAAATAAATTAGGATTCGTCGTGAGTAAGAAGCTACATGGTGCGAGCATATGTACATCTGGATTTCGACATGGTCGTGATGGGCGGTGCGAGAGAAAATACTTATGTTAAGATATACTTCATTAGAGGCTAGGCTGGGATACTATCAAGGTACAGGCGCGTATTCGGGGGCTTCTTTTCAAGAGTCCCCGTCCCCTTAAGTGCTAAATCTGAGGGCGACGATGGGCAGCGATTCGAACAGACCCTTGGCCCCCTTCAGCAGAGCGGCCACAATGTTTGTGAGCATCACCTCTTGGCTTGGAGTGGACTGCGATTGCGCATCCTGATCCCTGGGATCCGATCTCTCCTTGACGGCATCGCGAATCACGTGTAACAGTCGCTGATACAGGAACGATTGCCTGTAGATCGGTTTGGAGAGGCTCAGGTGGTCATCCTTCATCAGATAGAAGTCACCGAAATCTATCCTCGAGGACTCCTCCGTGACGATGCGCAGCGGGAACTTGAATGTGGTGAGCATTGTGGGTGTGCCCTCGGCCACGCTGACGACCTTAACGTGGCGCAGGAACGTGTGCAGGCACCCCATGAAGCGGCGGTGCATCTCGAGCAGCTTCGGCGAGTTCTCCTCCATCTCCTTGACCTCAATGGAGGGCGAGAGTATCATCTGCATGTGCTGCTTCCACTTGGCGATGGGCGAGCCCCTGTGCGGCGTGCCCAAGAACACAATGCCCTTGGTGTTCCGGGCCAACTGTTGAACCTTGGGCTCCTGCGAGTCCACGGACTTGAGGAGCATCAGCTTGGTGAGCAGGCCGCCCATGGAATGTCCTATCCAGACGATCGGTCGTCCGTTGCCCACATCCGAGGCCACGATCCTCTCAAGCAGCGTAGTGGCCCTCACATCGATGTGTCCCTGGCCCTTCTCGCACGGGCAGTATTTGGTGAAATTCGCCGACCACTCGGTGACCGCTGACGTGTAGTCGATGCCAATGATTCTGGAGTCGGGATAGTCATCCGGCAGCCACTCCATGGGCCAGCAGTTGGTGTACTCGTCGCTGGTGTCCTGGTTGCTCCACTCGCTGCCCGACACACTGAAGTTGCCGGCACAGTGCTCGTTTGCATTGAGCGGCACATCGGGATGGACCACCTCCCAATCGGAGTCCAATTCGGCCTCGTTCCTCAGCGTCTCGACGAACTCCTTGGTGGCGTCATCGCTGATGCTCAGGCGCTGTTTCTCCACCTTCTTGCTGGCCTTCAAGACGGGATCTAATGCGATAAAAAGGATAAGATAAAAGATTAGAAGAGAGTCACCCAAAATGGCTTCCCATTCCCCGTTTACCTTTGATGGCTTCCGTCTGGTTGTTGGCCTGGTCATTGTTGGCTTGTGGGGGATCCTGCTGCTGCTTGCGCTGCTTGCTGCCATTCAAGCGCTTCTGCTCACCCACCAGAAACACATCGTCCGCCTCGCTGGTGTAGAACGCATTCTTGCCGTAGAGACCCAGCTCCGTGGGCTGCTTCTTGTCCCGCTGCCGCCACGTGATGAACACGCCACCCAGGAGTCCATGGACGAAGACGATGTCGGCCTTGGGCTTCCTGCGGGTGCGAACACGCGGATGCAGCGGATAGACATTCGGCGGATAGGTGCACTGATTGGGATCGTCGTGATCCAGATTGGCCATTGTCTTGGCCGAGATCACTTGCAGCCGGAGATCGGGACACTGCTGCCAATCGGCCAGCACACCAATCCATCCGGAGACAAAGAAGTGCTCCACGGCATCGGGCACCACCGATATGTTGGCCAGCACCTTGCAGAGGGTGGACAGGGTCTCGTTGTCGTCGCTAAATATCTTTCGCAGCTCCATGAGATGCACGAGGCCGCCGTCTTTGATAATCTTCGCCGAGGCCTGGGGATCCTTGGTAATGTGATGCAGGAACGAGATGATTTCCTTGAGTAAGTCCGTGTCAGCCGTGGACAGAACAATGGTCTGCTCCTCTGTTAAGTACTCGTGGATGTCCTCCTGTTGGCATAATAAGAAAGTTCTATGTCCAAAGACTCTCTAAGTTAATGAATTTGAGGTCTTACAATTGGATCCTGTTCGGGAAAGTATTTGCTGAAGAAGTGGTCCACGCAGGACATGGGTCGCAGCCGGTTGAGCATCACGTGCAGCTCGGACAAAAGCATCTTGGGATTCTTGATGCACCCGGCCCGGTGGACGGGCATAAACCAGCGTGTGTCAGCGCCACATCTGGCCAGAGAGACGGCCGTGCGGGCATCGCAGATCTGCGCCAAATGCCGAAAGTCCCAGTCCTTGAGATGATCCATGCAGACGAGCTGCTCCACCGCCTTCAATCGCTCTGTTTGAGATCCGTTTTGGGCGATATTGAGAAGCCGCCAGGCCAAAGAATGCTTGGCCGACTTCCACCACTTGCCAACGGGATTGATGATCACGCTGATCCACTTCTTCTCGTTCTCCTGCTTCTGCATCAACTTGCGCATGGACTCCCGGTAGATGTGGTACTTGATGTAGATGTACTCGGAACGCCGCTTGTCCGGCTCGGGTGACTTGGTGTCCACATATCGGGAGAGGAAACTGCGCACCTGTGGCGACTCGTACAGCAAGAACCCGGCACTGCAATTTGAAGGTTATGGGAGTTTTTGATAAGATTATATTTTATTTTAAATGTGTATGTTTAGATAAATATATGAAGTACTTTTAAATGCTTAAAGGTATTCTTCTAAAATATACTTGTTGTTGTTGTTTAATAATCGTTCTTCAACCAAAACAATTACCGCTGCCAACAAATTGTTATTGGGATAAAAGTGAAACAAACAATTATTTATAGATTCTTGTTTATATTTTTCTTTGATTTTATACGAGAAATGTTATTCTTTTTAATTTTAGACCAGTTTCTAATTTAAAAGGTGTTTAATTTAATTATTTTAAACTCCTACCAAACTCTCAAAGCCAAGACTGCCTCATGACTCAAAGAGCGGTTTCAGGCTCCGACCGTCAATATCGGTGCCCATCCATGTCATATTCAATAAAGTTAATTCTAATCAAAGAAGCTGTTAGTATTTAAATCCCACCTCTTATCTACCAACTTCCGTTTTTTATTTATCTTGCTGGTTGTTCCTTTTTTTTTTTTAATTTTCTGACCTTAAATAACAACAACAATTATCGCTGCCAACTATTTGTTATTGAGATAAACGTGAGATAAGCAACAACAACAACAACGCCGAGAACTTGTTTATTTCGAAAAAGTGGGCACGTCACCTAGAATGCTCTACACGCGCCAAAGTGGCACAAATAACAATAGGAGAGAATTCCCCGGCGATAAGGAGAGAACTATAAATTCGCGGGGGGTTCGCGAAAACGAAATTTAAACTGCGCACTAATATGGCGCCATGATAGTTTTGGCAAACACACCACCACTACCTCACCTCTTTTCCGAGTGTATGCGTTTTGGGGCCTTGAACAGCTGTTAACGCACACGCCGAAGAAGAAGAAGCGAGGAAGCAAAAACAACAACTCCTTCACCAACAAGCTTGCTATCTCACTTTTACAAAATCGTACGTTTTGTTTTGATCGTGTTTTGCAGAGCGAATAGAAGAGTCAGCTATTCGGCTATAGATGACTAATTCAATGCCCTACAAAACGGTTAAATCAATAAAATCAATATAATCAATGAAAGAATACTAAGTATAAATATAGATATTAGCCACTGAATAAAGCTATTTTGTCATTAAAAAAATATTTTCATTTTTAATTGGCTTTATGTGGACACTCTTTAAAATCTCTTATTATAGCTATCAATGGAATGGCAATATATATTTGGCTAAGAATTGATAAAGAAATCATACGATTTAGACCTAAAACAAATTCTCCAGAGTTTCCTTTGTTAATCCGACTCCGTTATCAACTTTCCTTTCGGGTAAGTTCGGTGCCACATTTTCAAATAAGTATTTGTGCTTATAGCCTGATTATTCATCAGGTAATTTGTTATAAACAAATGACGTCACAGGCGCGACAACGCCTGTTTAGTATAAAGAATGCGGAAAACAAGATCTGCTGCCGTTGTTGTTGCTAATGTTTTGCATTTTATTTATAGTATATCTAGAGATATATAGTATCAAGAGATCGTACGACTTATTCAGAGGCCATGTGGCGCCATTTGAAATAGAATTGAAACGTGTCTGGGACGAGCCCCCAAAAAATGTAAATAAGGGCAGGGTTTTTGTTAAAGGTTTTTTCGACTCTTATTGCCTTATTGAGAGGTACTTTTTTTCGCAGAGTGTGCGTGTGTGGGACCTGTAGCAGCTGCTTTTAGTTTGTTTTTATTATTATTATTTATTTATTTTTTGTGGATATATGGCGTGATTTACTTACGCGGTCAGCAGGCCCACTCCGCCCAGGCCCACAAGCTTTGGATGACGGCGCAACTGGGACTTAAGATCCTCCAATGACATTGCCTGAATTCTGTTCTAGTTGTTGCTGTTGCGCTTTGTTGTTTCTTTTTATTTGGCTGCCAAAAGTTTACTCGGTTTCTGAGAGTCACACGTTAAATTTAGACACTTATTGTATCACACACACCTGCCCCCTACGAATTTGTATCACTGGGGCGTTTTTTGCTTTTTAGCTTGCTGGCTGTCACTTGACAAATGTTTAGGATTTCGCTTTGTTTTGGCTTTTGAGCTGTTATTGCTGCCGAACTTCGGGTTCTTTCGTTTTTATAAACTTTGATGGATAGGACCGTTTGCGGCAGTACCAAGAATACCATACCATTCACAGCGCGGCGGGAGCATCTGATTGTTTGAATTGGAATCCATGGGTGTGATCTTAACTACTTTGAGGGGGCTCGATTTAAAAACTTTGCCTGAAATATGTGCCGCATTCGTATTTATTATTTGTATTCAGACTGATTTATAATTTATGTAGTGCGATCCACAATACGCAATCCAACTTCCAGTGGACCCACAAAAACGAATTCCGAATTTGCTTGAGTATAGTAAAACTGTTGACTTATTTCCTACACTTTAATAAAATAAATATTTCTTTAATAACAGTTTAATAACCCTTTTTATTGGTAGTTTTAAACAATCTAGTTTTCCCCCAATTCCGTTACGCTTTTAGTGTGACCGTTTCCCCCAGAAGCATTCACTGCGAAACGCGGGCATAGCTACAGCTGACTGATAACACAGGGAGAGGGAGAGCGGAGTGCCCATTGGGGGAGAAATTTTTTTCTCTTTATTTTGAACCAGAGTTTATTTGCCAGTTTTTAATTGTCGTAGCCCCTAGCAGCTTGCTTGTAAAATGTCATAGAGTTCGCTTAACACCGCCGCGTTTACCGATTGCTTCGAGTTTTGGTTCTAGTGCTGATATTTCGATGGATATTCGCGGCTTTTCACCTCTTCTCGCCTGAGACAGAAAGCCCGTCGTCGACATCGGACATAAATAGCTGTGGGTGCCCAGGTGGGTGGTGTTATTGGCGTTGTCGGTGGTGCTGGAGTGTGGGGCTAACTCCCCCGAACAACTTGGAGGGAAAACGACAAGCTAGCTAAGCGAGCCCCGGAAAAGCAATAAAACCTAATTTCTGCCAGCTCACCGAGAAAGGCGCCCGCTTAGTTAGCCAAGATGAAAATCCATTTTCGGGAGCAGTATGGCACGAAGGGTGAGGAAATCCTCTATGTGACGCCAGCAGGTGAGCAAATCGATCAAACCAAGTACTGGAATACCTTTCAGAGCTGTAAATTGTTTGAATATATGGGGGAGAGCGATAATAAACGTTCAATCTGTCAGTTTTAATTAATTAGTTATATGAGGAAGCTTCAAAATAAACAAAGCAGAGTCAACGGCGTTCCTATGACAGCTTTAGGGCGATTCTAATGTCGACCAAACATGGTCTTGTTATTAGGTATTCTTCATTAATTGTTAATACCAGAATAAAGGTAAAAGGAATGATTATAGTTCGAGAATATTGCTTAGTTTTAAATACTTTGATCTTTCTCAAAGATGCCTATTAATATGGAGTTTTTATTTCAGTTTTAGAGTTTTTAAGAAACCTATAAGAAATATACTAATTATTTAATATTTAAAGTATTTTACAATATCCTCTGCAAGAAAGAACTAACTCTGCTATAACTTCAATCTATTAACATCCTCTTATATTCCCAATCCAGATCAGAGCAATATTGTGAGGGTACCGCTGCGCGGCGATAAGCTGGTCATCCAGGAGAAGTTCCTGCTCTTCCGCGTGCTGCAGAAGATCTTCCTGCCCAAGGGCTACCCGGACAGTGTGAGCGAAGATTATGCGGCATATCAGGTCTGGGACACGGCCCAGGCATTTTGCAGCACCATCTGCGGCACGCTCTGCACCCATGCCATCCTGAAGGGCATCGGAGTGGGCAGCGAGAATATCAATGCGTACTCCGCAACAGTAACCTGGATCTTGAAGGAGGGCAGCGGCCATGTGGGACGCATCGTGTTCGCCTGGTGGCAGGGCTCCCAGCTGGACGTGGACTCGAAGAAGTGGCGACTGCGAGCGGATTTCCTCAACGATCTGGCCATGGGCATTGAGATCTATGTGCTTCCCAAATATCCGCATTTGAGTACCCAAATCCTGTGCGGCTCCACCTTGCTGAAGGCGATTGTGGGCGTTGCCGGAGGAGCTACGAGAGCCGCCCTAACGCAACATCACGCGATGAGGGGAAATCTGGCAGATGTGGCCTCCAAGGATAGTTCGCAGGAGACGTGTGTCAACCTGGTGGCCTCCTTTGTGGGCCTCTACCTCCTCTCGCTGATCAAGAGCCAGACGGTGCTGTACACCATCTTCTACGTGGTGGTTAGCCTGCATCTGTATGCAAATCTCAAGGCGGTAAGGGCGGTGTGTCTGCGAACATTCAACGAGTCGCGATACTTGATTGCTTTGGAGGAGTTCTTCAGGTCCTCGAGAATGCTTAGTCCACAGCAGGTGAGTGACGTAGGAATTGTTAGTTCTTTTTTAACTGGTGGACTTTGTACGAAAACATAGTGACTTTGTATTCAAAATCTATCCGACGAAGGTTAGAGTTAATCTTATCAGAAAAAAGTATATTTTACGCTTTATCTCCATGGTCTGAGAGCGAATAATTCAATTTCCTTGAACATTTCACGCCAATTCATAATGCTTTAGAATAAGAATAATAGTAACTAAATAAATCAGTAAACAAATTCTACTATTTAAAGGTCAATGCCATGGAGCGGGTGACAATTGGACAGACCGTGTCTGTGTCTTTAAACGTGAAGCTCGGCCTGAGTGTAAAGAATCTGATTGATGAGTACAAGAGCAGCAGTGTCATCGAAAACATAGTGTCCTCATTTGATCCCCACGAGCATTTCATCATAGCCGAGACTAAGAAGTGTTTGGGCGTCTATCTGCACTTCGAGACGCGTCCCCAGGATGTGCTCAAGGCGTACTTCTTTGCGGTGTCCTATCTGCAGGATCGAAACCAAATCAAGGAGAAGTACTGGGACATACAGACCAAGTGGCAGGAGTTCCTGGCGCTGGCACAACAGGAGGGTGAGCAGCATGATGTTCCCACTAATATGCAGAAGGACTAATCCCTTGAAATCGCACAGGTTGGATGATCCACCACCACTTGCTGCTGGTGGACGAGTTCCGTTTGGACTGGAAGGTGTAGGAGGAGGATGGCTTGACTTTGATCTGAGTTGCTTGCTTTTGACCTGAACAATTGATTTCATTCGTTGGACTTCACTATCATGCTCACACATATCTCACACGAAACACATTGATATATGCTATATTAACTAAGTGCTATTGATATTTACCTAGATTTAGCTTTGTGAAACGCGTTCGCACGTGAGAACATCTTCCAACTAACTCTGCCTTAGCACAAAGTAATGTTTGTAACCCGTATTTGATAGGACATATTTTAGCCCTGCTTTTTGCCCATGAATTTATCAAGCGATGACATTATTTCAATTACTAGCTGCTACTCTAGGACTAAAAGGGAATCGGAAACAGAAGCAAAAACCACAAGAATCTATTTTGTAAGGACTTATTGTATGATGTAAGCTTTTCGATATTTCGAGAGCCTATAGTGTACTTTTTAGATTGTAATCAAGGAATAATCTCACAACGAACTACGGCAAACCGGCGACCGCTTCAAATGCATTCTTAATACAAATGTGTACAAAGTTTTAGGCGTTATTTCGTGCTAAACGTGCAATATTTAGTTAATTATTAGCTTCGAATATCTATGGAATAAGTTTGGCGTCCATCTTAAGCTTACAATATAATGCTTTCCAATTAATGCAATACATATTTGAATTATGTGCATACCGTCTCACCATCAAAATTAATTTTAAATGAAACAAATGAATAAAATAAAAACGATTTTATGTAATTAAATAGATCTTTGTTGATAATTAATTTAATTAAATAGTTTAAGGGAATGATTTTTCTCAAGGATTGCAATTAAGTGAAGCGAATTGCTTTCGTTAAATTAGCCTTGCACCCGTGGGTGCCGCGTAAAAAGTTGCTGAAACAAATTGTTAACAAATATCTTTTTGAAAATCTATCAGATCGATAGTGAATATTTTTTAAAAATATCGTATCGATGTTTTTTTTTTTTTTTTTTTAATAAAAATATCGATATATTTAATATTTGTATTCTTTTTTTAAATATGAAAAGAATCAGCCATGCTGAGGTATTCACAATAAGCACTAAGCAAAGAAATACAATCTCTTATATATACAAAGTTTCAGTCAGATAGCTCAACGGATGGACAAATAGACGGTATAAAAATGGCGCTACGCGCACACCAACTACACTTTGTAGTGCTTATATTGGTAATAATTGGATTTTATGCTCATTTCTTTCAAAAATATCGAAAAAACATAGTTAAAAGCAATATCACGATATAAATATCTACTTTGTTGAAAGAAAATATCGATATTTTGATATATATCGATATTTTGATATATATCGATATTTAGATATATGTTCAGCAACCCTAGTTCGTGGTGACTGTCTTTATTCGTGTTCTACGCTTTTCGCAGAGGAATTTTCGCGGCAAGTACAAATCGTGGTAAGCCAATTATTTGTGAATATTTAAATGTACGCCTTACGTCTAGTAACTAGACTCTGATTTCTATCAGTATTCTACATCTAGATGCGTCAGGGTGTGGCAAAAAAACGAAAAATGGACAAGAAAAGGCTGAGTATTTTGGACCTCAATCATGACTGCTTGCTGAAAATCATAAAATATATCATTGCTGATTGCGAGTTGAGAGAAGAATCTCCAGTCAATCCATCGAGGTATGCCGATATGGAAAACTTCGCAAAGGCTTACGAAAACATAAAGGAGCTGATAAGAATTTATCATAAAGATATATACTACCATCGCGAACTGACTAAAGTAGTCAGAAGTGTGGAACTGATAATAGATTTTGCACAGCTGCAATCGACAATCGTGAACAAACATGAGGGGGATGCTTATTGGAAAGTCTACACCAAGGCCATCAGAGAAAATCGAGAGTTATATAATGTTAAACTTACCTATGACGCAGCAACTTTTTATCCGGAATTTCCAAAACATTTTCAAATGATTAAATGCGCACTTGAAAACAAGACAGTGCGCCACTTAAACATTACTTTGAAAGGTTAGTTGCCTAAACATCAATTGTTTGTTTAATTATAATTAGTGTACATTAACCATATACTCAATTTTCTTTCAATTAAAGGTTATGCGCTGGATGACTTGAATAATTTCGAGAACATTGAATTTCTCTATTTGGACGTCCCAATGAGTGCAGACGCACTGGTAAGTGTCTGCAAGTCAAACTCGCGACTGTATATGCTGGAGTTTATGAGCACGGAAATTGAGGGAAGACTTTCCGACATCCTTCCACATTGCCCCCAGCTTATTTATCTGAATTTCGTGCCGAAGCCGGGAGTCGATGTAGCCGAATATGCACCGCTGGCACAGCTACCCAAGCTAGGAGAGTTGACTATCTTTGGAGTCCTCAAGAACGGTTCGCTGTTGACAATGCTTGAGGGGATTCGAAAATGGCAGAGGACTGGCCGTCAATCTTTTATTATTCATTTCCGCGATGAGCTACTTCCTTCGAGTAACGTTGCGATTATAACAGCTAACTCGCTGCAGTCCTTAGACCTACGGAAGGGTCCAACAGGAGTGAAGCTAACAACCTCTTATAATTTTATTGAATTATCTGAAGACAGCCGTCCCTTGGAGCAATCTCTCGCAACCATAACTTTAATTGTAGCCAGGTTCAACATCAACTGGCTGTCGAGAAGACTTACCTTACATCGATGTCCGACACCGGATGTCAGCGAGCTAATTTCCCTATTAAAGCTATTGAATATAAATGGCTTGACTATAACCATCATCCCAGATTGTGAGTACAAGGAAACATCTATAGCAAAACTCTTTCGATCGATGATACCCGACGGATTATGGGGCTTAAAATCAATCTGTATTTATGGCACAAAAATAGATAAACTGACTACCCGTGAGCTAGTCAAAATAAAGTCCATTACATTTTTGAACTGCAGCTTTTACGATTGGGAGTCTGTTGATCTCTTAAGTGAACTTACCAACCTGCAAGCGCTGGATATCACGGTTGAGAAGAAGTTCGAAAATACGTTTTCTAAAGCACTTTGCAATCTGCTAGACACCTTCCAGGTGTGCGCTTTCATTCGCTGCAAGAACGGGCGTCTTGAATTTAAGAAAAACGAAAAGATTCCAAGTAAGTTTGGCATTAACACACTAAAAATCTATCACTATTCCGAAATAAATTTCGTAAATGAGGTCATAGAAGCCTTGACCAACAGAATTTTTAATGCCAATGATGAGCTGATTATGTCACATTCGCATAGTGCATATTTTAAGGATTTCGTGAAGGTGGCAGACATTCAGAACCTCAGGAAATTGAGAATGAGACTGTCAAATGTATATGGCATTGAGAAACTGTCCGACCTGACTGAGCTGGAGGAGTTGACCATATGGCACGAAGGTGAGGATTCTCTGATTAAGCTCTTCGACCAACTGGCTATGAAGGAATCACCATCGCTCCAATGCTTACGCCTTTATATTAAACCTCTTTCCCCTGAAGAGGTAATTATGGTTTCGAGGATAAAGTCTCTAAAGAAACTGGAATTACATCTTAAAACGTACGATTCTGCAGCTATCAATGCGCTGGCTAACTCGAATATTGAAGAATTAAGACTTGAAGGTTACAGCTTTCCCCGACATAAACTATTTGCTGAATTCGCTAAAAATATTACCAATAGACTTTGTCACCTTAATATTAGGGATGGAAGTCCTGACCTCGTGGAATTAGAGGAGCTCTCTAAACTGAAAGAGCTTAGACATTTGCGTATCAACACTTTGGATTCAAAAAGTCTCCCCTTTTTGAATGAATTAAAACATTTGGAGATCTTGGATGTTTTCGAATCTAAAAGCGGTGACCTTAAACTGAATTTACCATCTCTAAAAAAGTTGGTTATACGTTGGTCAATTGGTATAAAAGAATGGAAAAATGTGGCTAAGCTTGGACATTTGGAGTCCCTGAACCTGCACTGTGATGTGTCTGCTAGAAACGGCTTACGTTTTATAGCTAATATGAATAATCTGAAGGAACTTGTTATAAAAAACGCACATGAATCGCTCAGTGAAATGTACAAGGCTTTTGCCTGCAAAGGTGGGCTAAAACTGGAACACCTACATACCACGATTACATGTGTTGAAGAGTTAAACCAAATAACGAGAATTAAATCGTTGAGAAAATTACGTCTATTTTTTGAAAGTGAGCTTGGAACGAACTCGGACATGGGCCAGCTAGCAGAACTGGAATCCTTGGATATTGAATTCAACGATTTTAACCAATATAAATATTTTGAAAACCTCAATTGCGTACCTTTGTTAGCCATTTTGGAGTCTTGCAAAAATCTCGCTCACTTTACAATTAAATCCAAGTTTTATAAAGGAGAAAACTTTATAAGAAAAGTGCACACCCTTCTGAAGTCTATAAGAGATCCCACACTTCAAGGGCCCCTTATTCTCACCGTGCTGTTGGATATCAGTTCAACATATTATGGCTATGAGTTCGATATGTCAGAATTAGATTATGACCTGGTAAGTAGGATAATTACACATCCCCATTGGCCATATATGTATCTATTATGCATTTTCAGGTGGAGTTCTTTGATGATGCCTACTTGAAGGTTTACTGTAGCTTTAATCAATGTTATCTGTTATAAAAAGAAACTTTGGTTGCTCTAGCTCTGCTTTTCTGAGTAGCGATGCTATAAATAAATAAATAAATATAGTTCATGAGGTCGGAGTTGGGTTCTTCTCTATGGGTTCACCTGGAATACAAATATTTTTAGATTCCTTTTTTTTTTGTATTAAGTTACTCCCTGTCCGTAGAGGAGGAATATTTATTTGGCCTCGTATATAACGGGTTAACGCCACAGCCAAATTATTTTTAGGTTCAACCCGCGAACAGATATTTAACCATTCACCACGAGTCATTGTTTTGTACTCTTTGCTTTCGTGTGATTGGTCTTTTGTGAAGAGGAAGACACCACGTGCGCGCACTCAACGTGTTTGTTGTGTAGTTCTGGTTTTCCTTTGATTTCGGTTGTTAAAAATTAATTCTTGAGCCTGTTTAAGCTTAACTAACAATGGAAAGTGAACAGCCATCGGCTGTGAATGCAACGGCTTCAATTGAAGGCCCACGAACAGCAGGGACGCCTACAAACTTATCAACAGATAAGGTGGAAACAACGCCCACGACGCCCCAATCAGGTAAGCTCCCGGCGGTGCTTTTAATTTAACAAACAAATAAGAGCTTATTGCTTCGATACAGAAACTGCAGTGGAAATGGAGCAACCAGGGGAGGCTAAGTCAATCAATGAGTCTGCATCTGTGGTTCATAAAGTACAGACAAATGACGCGGAAAAGGTGTCGGGATCTGTTGAATGTCCGCTAGAGAAGCAGCAGGTGGCACAGATGGAATGCGATGTAGCAGCAGCAGTAGAAATGCCGACACGGGAGCAGGAAGCCCCTCAAGATATGGATTGCCAAGTCTCCGCAGCTCAAGAAATACCCTTCACAGCAGCTGTTAGGGATCAGGAGAATCCAGCAACTATAAGTGCAACCATCTTACCAATTCCCCAAGTGCAGCCCGCTCCAGAGGCTGCCTCTGGTCTCAGCCTACTGGCTGCCTACAGTTCCGATGCCGAGGACTCGGATGTCGAAGAAGTCACCCAGATCCATGACAGCGACAATGAAGTCGTTGAAGTCCCTGTAACAGACTCCACTGCATCCACCACCGCCTATCGTCGGCCAGTCGTGGCCGTTAGCTCAGGCAGCGACAGCTCGGACAGCAGCAGCAGTGACTCCGATTCCGACTCGGAGGGCGAGTACCTCACGGTGCTGCGGAAGAAGATAGACAAGCGGATCAACACCGAGGAGTGCGATGAGGATGACGAGGACGACGAGGAGGGAGCCTCCGGCGATAGGTCGCGGCGCCGTCAGCCGCCCAAGGTTCGGGGCGAAATGCTGCTCGACGAGCTGCCGCCCATCCATCAGCTGGAGATCACGGTGCCGGAGGATGAGTGCGTAGAGCTGGGCAAGGTTCAGTCCATAGTTGATCAACTGGTGCTGGTCTCTGTGCTGCCCAACTCCATGTTGTTCGACCTGGATACGGTTCTGTTCTTGGAGAAGGGTCGGAAGGTCCTCGGCGAGGTGTTCGATGTGCTGGGCCAGGTGGCAGACCCGATATACTGCGTCCGTTTCAACAGCAACCAACAGGTCCTGGACAGAGGCATCAAAGTCGGCGATGTGGTGTACTGTGCACCCAAGACCGAGCACACCCAGTTCGTGATACTCTCGAAACTCATGCAGGTCCGGGGTTCGGATGCCTCGTGGGAGCACGATGTGGAGCCGCCGGCTCGATACGTGGACTACTCCGATGACGAGGAGGAAAGAGAGGCTAGAAACGAGCAGCGAAAACGACGCCAGCGGGATCGCACCAACTCGACGGACTCTGTGGAGACGGTCAGTTCGGTGGCCACCACAGCCACAGAGGCTTCTTCGGTGGCGCCTCCTCCTCCTCCTCCTCGGCAGCGCGGACGGCGCGGCCAAAGGGAGAGCTTCCGGCAGAACCAGAGGCCAGATCTGAACCACAACCATAGTCAACATCAACAGCAGCAGCAGCAGCAGCAGCAGCCGCCAATGGACCAGCAGTACAACTATCATCCCAGCTATAATCCTGGCAGCTGGCACTCGAACTACTACCACAACTACCATCATCAGCCGCCGCCGGCTAACTTCAACATGCCGCCGCCGCCACCGCAGCAGCCTGGGATGCACTTTCCAGTTCCCAACTATGGCTATCCCATGCCCTATGCCGTCCCACCAATGATGCCGCCTCACATGTACCCGCCGCCGTCAGCCTTCGGTCCGCCGCCGCCGCCATCGCATCCGCGTCAGGGACAGCCACCCAGCTAGAGGCTAGAGAGGGCCATGGGCTTGTCTGAATTATCTTTATTATTCCAATAAAAAATGCCCTTAAACAAGTTGCGTTAAAAGTGTGATAAAATGCATGAAAGGTTTGTATAAAAAGGTACTTCTTAATCTGCGTGGGATCATTATTCAATATATATATGGCTTACGGAGTGTAAATATACATATCTACGTATGGTAACTAGAGTCCTACCATCTATGTGCTTATTATCGTACAGCTGGAAGCAACTTCAATGTGTGTGCATAAATATATGCGCTTGCCTGGCTAATCTAAAATATATATATAAATGTTGTACGTGTGGATTTTGTATATTTTGTATACTTATATCTTCCGGGCTATAACAACAGTTGCCTCGGCCGAATGAGGGTTTAACTTCTGTCTTCCCAACTGCTGAGCAACCCCTCTCGCAAAATATATATTTTTGAATTGAGCTTATTCGAGCAACCAAACAAGTGGACTCCAGGGGAGTAGGAGGCCCACGGCAGGCACGTGAGAATGTGACAATAAAGGGTATATCTCTAAGCTATTTACAGTTTAAAACAATATTTAGTAAACGAAACAACAGAGCGGCTTGGAGTGGGTTCATCGTGTGTGCTTTTTGGCATTTCAAAATCGAAAAGTAATCTTTGGGAATATTTATAAGACTCTACTTTATGTCTAGTTCGTTGTATTTATTTATATTTCATAAAATGCATCTTCAACGTATTATTTAGCCCAAGAACTTACGGCTTGACTTACATACTTGGCACAATAAATCCTATTCCTTTGCCATTTTTAAAATGAAACTTGATATGTAAGTAATTAAACAAGAGCTAAGATTACTTTTCAACTATAAATCGGTCAATCTCATGGGATTTTGTACAAAACCCACTCCAAGGCGGGTAACAATAAAGATATTCGCTGTTTGGATTTCCTTGACTCCTGCCTCCATATCCAAATCCTAACCATTTCCGATCTGATCGCGCGGCTTGAGCAGCACCACAACCGCCGTAATGTTATCCTGCGAGTCGCCCTCCTTGGCCGCCTCAATCAGCAGCCTGGGAATGTCGTCCAGCTTCGTTGTGGGATCCGCCAGAGACTCGTAAACGGTTTCGATGACCTGGGCTTCCGACACATGATCCCACAGGCCATCGGTGCCGAGGACCAGAAAGTCGTGAGCCTCGTTCAGTCGCACATCCACGAAATCGGGTTCCGCAATTACCGCCTCCAGGCTGTAATCGCCAATGGAACGAGCCACGTTGAGGATCCCATTAACGCGCCACTGGCCCTGGGCATGGATAACTGTGCCGCCGACTTTTTCTATTCTCTTGCGCTCGTCGGGATTCTCCGGCTTGTGCGGCTTCACCAGCTGCAGCTGTGTTCTCTTGCCCACCAGCAGCGCCTTGGAATCACCCACCCAGGCGATGCACAGCTGATCCTTGGCGATCAAGGCGCACACACTCGTCGTGCCGCTGGTGATCTTCTTCTGGGTGAAGCGCTCGTCCGCCAGCAGGAACGCCGACTCGAAAGCGTTGCGATAGAAGTCGGGCGAGGAGTCACAGTCCGGGTCCACCTTTAGCTGATCCGCCAGCAGCTGGGGAAGCTGGCTGATGGCATAGCTGGCGGACAGAGAGCCCGAGTGACCATCGAAGACGCCAAAGAAACGGGAGTCCTTGTCCGGCAGCTCGTACATGGCGCCAAATCGCTCCAGGCACACATGTCGATCTTCCATCTTCCTGGGTTTATTTTTCACAGCGGCGGATGTGTGCAGCGGCGTCCTGTCCATCTGGCAGAGGCACCTTCGCGGATCTAGACAAAGGGAACCCTCGTCGGCGTAGTCCTTAAGGCGGTCCATCTCCGCGTTGTCGGTGAGTTTCAGCAGAAACTTCTCCAGTTCGACGCTCACGAACTTTTGCAGCTTGAGCAGATCGTACTGCGGCGGCCCCTCTGTGGTGATTTCACATTCCTTGGCGCAGCACAGATCCTGCTCCAGCTGTTGCGCGGAACGGTGCAGCAGCTTCAGCCGAAAGGCCTCCGGGCAGCCGCGGGAGCTGAGCTGCTGCCAAATGGACGAGACCAATTCGGCATGGCGCTCCTCGCTGGACACTTTGTACGTATCGCTGCTGGCGCGGGTTACACAACTCCGGCTGGCGCCCACCTCATCACCGCTGACCGCAGCCGCCTTCTCCGCCGTGGCGGCCAGGAATTGCTTGAATTCCACCAGGTGCACACATTCCGCGGCGGGGTCCGCATCTGTTGACATAATTTCTGCGGTCGCGTGTGCACTTGTTGTTCTCACTGCCCGTGACGTCGGCCGATCATGTGTGTTAATCAATGTTAATTGTTGCTCAACGATGATTCATTTATTAGTTTCTGTGCGTTTTTATGTTGTTATTGTTTGCATTCTTTTATGTTCTGGGAACTGTGAACTGTACTCGATAGTATCGGCTTCTCACGGAAGCAGGTGCCTTTAGGTTATTTCCACTAGAAGCGCTTACTCTTTGCTTACTTGGTTCTGAGGTGGTGTAATCGTTATTTTTTTACTGTAAGATATTCGACTAACTTAAATTGAAAAGAAGTTGTCAAAATTATGAAATAATCGCGCTCTTTAAAATTATACAACAATCTTAATGAAGGAAATAGAATATCGAAAAATTTTAAAACAATCTATTAAATGGAAATGCGATGTAAACTCTGGTTGCAAGTGGAAATATTTTAAAATACTGCTGCCGGTTTCCAGCTGGTTGATTGTTGCTTTTGTTTTTGTTGCAAAACCATTTATGATTTTTGTGTTATTTTTACCGGAAAATGAGCGATTCTCTGAGCAAAATTAATAGATTCTAGCACTATACAAAATGTCCACGCCCCTGGAGCAACAGACGGACGAACGGGAGGCGTTGCAATCGATTTACGAGGGCGATACGAACTTTAAGGAGATCAACAGCACCACATTTCAGTATAAAGTAGAGCCGCCACATGGACGAAAAGCCGAGTGAAACGAGCTAGTAATAATATTCAAAAAATTTCAGTATGGCGAAGAGGACAGTTACAAGTCGTTCCTGGTGGAGCTGCAGTGGGGCGAGAACTATCCGGATGAGGCGCCCACGATCAATATGAACACATTCTACAATAGGAATCTGTAAGTCCTCAGACGATCTCCCTAATTTAATCCCTTCATCTATAATCCTTTACAACTCCCTTAATTTCCAAACTTTTTAATTGATTTCATAGCCTGCCCGCCGTCAAAGAGGAGATCCAAGCCGCTCTGAGCACAGAAGCCACCCAATGGCTGGGTTGCGGCATGAGCTACACATTGTTCGAGTGCCTCAAGGATAATCTGGAGCAACTGACGGCCGCACAGCCCGAATCAGCACCCACCGTAAAAGCCGTGGACGATGGCGTGGTGGCGCTAAAGATTTCGGATGTGGATGCTGAGGCGGCCAAAAAGGAGCCCAAAAAGGAGCAGCTGACCAAGGCGCAAAAGCGACGTCAGTGGGAGCGAACGGATCATAAGGGAGATCGTGCGCGTGGCTGGGACTGGGTGGACCTCGTCAAGCATTTATCCCAGACGGGCAGCAAGGATGATGCGCCCACTGCCGCCGAAATTGCAGCCGCTGCCGCTCCAGCTCTGCATCCGCTGAACAATTAACGAAACACTAGCCACAGCCACCTATGATGAAAAAAATACAACGAAGGGAACTTTGAATCAAAAGCAAATCATATTTTCAATCATTACATTTATTGATTTATTAAAAAGGTTAAATCTACTTTTGATTAAATTTAAGTGTTTTGATGTCCTTGACCATGATTCTTGCCACAAGGGGAAGTCCATTAGGTCTTGCAAAAAGGCAAGAAGTCACACAAAGAGATATATTATTGTGGAAGTGTCAGTCTCTAAGCCTCTGGAAAACATCGTAGGACTTCGGATTAGTCATAAGCTAGGGAAAAATTTCACAAGCAAACAAATTTGTTAAACAATTACACATAAACCCAAAGTATTAAGTCATATATTTCCCAATAAGATGACTACGTAGAGCTTAGCAAATTGATATTGACGTGTTCTTTGTCATTGCCTATAAGTTTATTTTCAAATAAATGTACATATGTATATGTATATTGGCAAACACAGATACATAATAACTATTTACTTGCCATATCCGTCTTGAAAAAAATGCTGACAATAGATTAATCAGCATAATTTACCTGTAAAGCTGCATTGCCTATTTCCATAGGATTAATTTAATTTAATTAGCAAGAATTGATTAAATCCAGCTCAGAGATCATTTTGCATTCCTATACTT
The DNA here is from genome assembly GCA_018153105.1 of Drosophila rufa. Classification (NCBI taxonomy): domain Eukaryota; kingdom Metazoa; phylum Arthropoda; class Insecta; order Diptera; family Drosophilidae; genus Drosophila; species Drosophila rufa. The sequence goes on from JAECXS010000096.1 coordinate 11,061,172, forward strand.
TTCCGACCTTTAAGCGTATTTTTCTGGGAAAACTTTATTGACAATCGTAATAGCTGAGTACATTTTGGTAATAAAATCATAGTTCAATACAAAAATAAAGATTAAATCGATTATAATACGGTGAATTTTTCTTCCGTTTGCAAAGATCAACATTGACAAGGATAACTAGCGATAAAAACGTGTGTGTTTTTCATTTTCCGTCCTACGGCGAATGGCTGTCCTGGCGCACCTAATTGAATACTCCCTCGGCCCGGACATTGAGGGCGTCCAACAGAGAGCCCATGGGCGTGGCAGGACCAAAGCTTTCGATAGAGTTGGCCAGCTTGTTCTTTATGTTGCGCAGGCGCAGGGAGGCATGAATGAAGGTCACCGAAATGGGCAGCAGCAGGGTGAAGGCCGTCAGCAGCACGGCGCTGATCAGGTGCAGGAAGAGGTAGCCGCCGAGCAGGGCTCCGGCCAGGATGTACCACTTTTGCTGGGCATTCTGCTCCGCAGCGTTGGCATTTCCGCCTGTCAACCGGCTGGCAATAAAGTTGGACTTGGACTTGCCACTGAAGAATTGCCAGATCACGGCTATGATAAGAGCCTGCACCAGCAGACCGCTGACGATCTTGGCCGGATTGAAGACCACCATCACGACATAGATGGTAAGGAAGAGCAGAAAGTAGTTGGTTTGGTAGTACAACAGATTCTTTACCACCCGGTTGCCCCACTTCTCGAAATCCTTGAGATTGGGCAGCTGGAAACGGGCCGATCCCAAGATGAAGTCATCGAGAGTGCGGAGCGGCGGCAGCTGAAGATTGCCAGACAGGGCGGCCGCAGCATCGCCGACGGAGGATGTGGAGGGTGCCGCCGACATGGTCTTTGCGTACTTTTGGGTACTCTTCGGTTGCCTTTCTCCCGTGGACAACTTCTGGTAAGTGGGTTGACGTAGGCCGCGTGTGATGTTCCGGATCTCCTCCGAGTTAAGCAGATTAGAAGTCAACTGGCGAATCTTGGGCCGCAAGCCCGAGTTTCCCGATTTCCCGCTCCCTCTTGGTAGCAGACGTGCCCGCTCGTCAGTGGTAATCCAGTCGTAGCTGTCTTCGTGGTCACTAAACTCCTCAGATCCCAGAAATTCCAGCGTAAAGTTGTATTTTTTTTTTACAACGTCAATGTTAGTCAGCGTTGCAGTGTGACCAGTAGTTTATATATTTATAATCAATGTGCGTATTATTCTCTCCACTGCAGCTGGTCACACTAAAGCTTTGCCAGACTGATGAAAAATGTGGGAAGTTCCACTGAACGATTTCACAAAAACGTAATATTTTAATTTTATTGCATTTTGGCATAACATTTTTTTTTTCTGTGTAAAAGTTGAAGCATATGTATATTATATTGCTGAAAAACGTACTTCCCATTATCTCCGATCTCTAATAACTTGCCAAGATTACCTTTTTTTAGTTAATCAGTTGTTTATTTTTGTTTACCCAAAAATAATCCATATGGCTAGTCATTTAAACCAAACTACTAATAGTTAGTACTTAATGTTATAGCGCCTTTGCTTAAAAATGAATATTTATAACTTCAATTTATTCAATTCTCGACCACATTCACATTATATATTCAAATTTGTCAAACAATAAGACTCTGGCTCTATTTTGATTAAATAGACGGAAGTATAAGTACAGCTAACATAACAAAATAGCTTAATTGTGAAGAAAGGGGAAGAACTAAATATGTGGCTTACGGAAATGTGGTTCTGGAAATGATCATTACTTAGGTGTGTGTGTGTGTGTGGGTAGCATCGGGTGGGTGGTGGATGGTGGGTGCCAGGTGGCAGGGGTCATAGATTACAAGAGCGAATCAACCTAACATTGTTAAACAATTATTTATATTAATATTCATGATTAAATTAGGAATAGTTTCGTTCTGTTTATCCTCCGACTTGGACGTTGTTGACTACGACTACTTAAAACTTGGTTCAAGTTTTGGTAATGCGTTGCAGCTGGTAACACGATGCATGATGCTAACATTTGGTAGATGGTGCTTGCTTGCTTGGTTACGCTTCCAGATCGTTGACAAACAGCACCTCGCGATTCTTCAGTCCCACGTCGTGGAGGGTCTTTCTCAGCGTCTCGTTGGCGGCGCCCTCGGCGGCATCCACGTCCGCGTTCGAGTAGAGCACCCTTTTCGGGAAATTCGTTGTGATCTCGAACTCATCCGGTGAATCGGGATGGCAAAAGAGATAGTGATAGACGTCCTGGAAAGAGGAGAGAGAAAGAATGGAAGTGAGCATCTCAAATTTCTAGTCTAATCCCATTTTGTAAGCTCACCAGCACCGAATCCGTCTGATTGAAGCGCCGTTCGAGTCGCGTTCCACTGGGCAGCTTAAAGACGACGGCAATGGCGCCAACAGTATCCACTGGCGGCTCCGATGGCACCTGCGTGGCCAGCTCGATCTTCTGCCGTGCAATCTCCTCCTTGCGCAGCTCCACATCACGTCGCGCCCGCTCCTCGGCCTCCTCCGCCTGCCGCACCGCATCCCGTTCCCTCTGTCGCTGGCGCTCCTTCTCCTCGTCCGCCAGCAAACTCTGCTCGTAAGCCTCGTCCTGCTGTCGCCTCAGTGTCTGTGTGAAGTTACGCTCCAAGCGGTCCGCACGTGCCTGACTCAGCCACACCTCATTGGCGGCCGTCACCGACTGGAAGCGGCGCAACAGCTCCTCCGGCGTACAATCCCCCTCGAAACGTCCGACGATCATCATGCGATTCGCCCGCAGACAGATCATTACCATCAGCGGGTAGCTGCGCACCGTGATCGACTGCATCACCCGGTAGCCCTCCGGCGTGGCCACATCACAGCCCCATAGCAGTGTGTTTGTGTTGATATAGTCAATGACCGATCGCGAGGAGAGCGTGTTGCGGCAAAACGAGTCCACATCGGGGTTCTTGGTGGGATCATTGTGTAGGTAAACGATCAGGAAGCGCAGCTCCTGCTTGGCGTCGTTCAGGGCCTGGGCATAGGTGCCCTGGTAGAAGACCGGGTGCTCGGGGTACCGCTCGTAGTATTCCCTGATGAACTTCATCACGTCTCCGAGCGGATCCGTGACCAAGCGCGGCTCATTGCCGCTGCCCAAATTCACAAACGCGCTCACAATGCTCGTCAGCGTGGAGTAGAAGTACTGGAACACGAAATTGATCACGTAGCCCAGTATTCCGGTGAAGCTGCGGGGTATGGGACCACTGGGCACCCGGCTCACTGTCCGTCCGCCGGGCATATTGGCGGAGAACATCTGCTGCAGGAAGCGGTCGTTGATCACAGCGGGAGCTCGCACGTCCGTGGAGGTGGCGAACATGGTGGGGCGGCCCTCGCGGATGTTCAGTTGCTCCTGGAAGGCCACCTGCAATAGTTTGAGAGTTTAATTTAATATATAATATAAACTGGGAAAGATATCCACAAATTTCACAAATTATAGGCATGGCAAGGCCTCTATGCCTGACCACCACTGTAAGTGCATTCTACTCTTGCCACCGCGACTGTGTGCGTGTGCATACATATGTTTGCATCCGTACCTCGAGATCCCATTGGTGTCTGATCAGGACGTCGCGGCACACGTTCATGTCCTCGATGCCGGTGAGGTCCTGGAACTGGAGCACCTTCTCCGTCTGGTCGTTTGTTAGTCCGTCCGCTTCCATTTTTCCAGCAGTTGATGATGGCCTCCGTTCCTCGTATTTGTTGTTGCTGTTGCTTTCTACGCCGTACGTGCGTGCGTGCGTGTGTGTGTGTGTGTGTGTGTTGGTTGTAGCTGGCCTTTGTCCAGTGGCTCCTTCTGCCCGTTGCAGCGGGGGGATTTGGGGGGAATGAGTTGCGTGGTCACTAAATGCTAAAGTACTGGACTCCCAGATTCATTTCAACGCACGCCAAAACAGCCGGACTATAAACTCTTTATCATTTCTCGGCAATTTATTTTTTTTTTGCAGGTGATTGGTAGCCGCTCTTCTTCTTGCCTTTATGCCAATGATTCGATGAATTTCCGCTGTGATTGGCAAAGCTCGCCGACGCGTTCTCACTGACTTGCGCGGCGGCGACGAAGATGCAGCGAACAAACTATGTGCCTGTATCGGAAACCTTTTGTTTATATTCTGTCTGGATTTAAAATTTTAAGCGGCAAAATATATACAATGATAAGAATCACATTGTTAAAATTGACAGATTTTTCAGGGATATTATATATTTTGTATTCTATATATATATATAAAAATGTTGTAATACAGATCTTTAAATATTTACAGATATTGATATAATTATATGCGTAGGGCCTGGATTAGTAATAAATTCTAGTTTAGAATAAAGTGGAAACACCTTAAGAGCAGTAATCGATTTGTTTGACAATGCATTTTTCGATTTTGAAAACGCCGGTCACACTGAACCAAATCGAAACCTACAACTTCCCACTAAGATTCAAAATTTGCATTTAAAATTGAAGATGCATTTAATTTCCACGTCGAAGAAGACCGTGCTGTCCGACTTCGCAGACCTCGAGACAAAGTCGGAGTATCCACACGCAGGCGGCGAACCGAGGGACTTTCAGTTCAATGGCCAGGGCCGTGTCTTCGTCGAGGTGGATAAGATGGCGGGCTTGGCGGTGATGCGGATAAAGGAGAACGAGGAGAAGAGTGAGCTGGGAATGGGGGGCTAGCAACAAATTGGTAATAATTCCCAATCACTCAACAGCGGGGCCCGAGATCCAGCGCGTCCGCAAGCTGACCATCGACAATGCCTACTGTGTGGCCTGTGCCAAGCAAACGCTGGAGGAGATCGCAGTTGGCCAGAGCGGCAGCATCAAGATCTACAACATCCGAACGGCGCAGCTAATCCACAGGTTTCCCGCAGACCCGCAGCGCAGCACGGTCCTCTACATGGACTATAACAGCACGGATGAGTACATAGCCGCTGTGGGCGAGGGCGGAAGCATCAGCATCTTGGGCACCAAGACCAAGCTCAAGATGAACACCTTCACCATCGATGGCGAGTAAGTGCTACAATATTAATTTGATCCTAAATCAAGAAACAACTAACTTCTCTGGTCGCTGCAGCTCCACCCTGGTACGCTTCCATCCCAGCAAGCGCTTCCAGCTCTCTGTTGCCTCCTATAAGGGAGCCGTGACCGTGTACGATGTGCAGGGCAAGCGAAAGATCTTCCATGCCAGCGATGCGCACAGTGCTCCCTGCCGGGACATCAGCATGTGCCCATCCCAGCCGGCGCTGCTGGTCAGTGTGGGCTACGACTGCAAGATCAATATATTCGATATCCGACGGAATAGGGCGCAGGCCTCGACGGACCGCCTGAGCTACTCCCATCCGCTGTCCACGGTGGCGCTCAGTGAATGCGGCACGTACTTCTGTGCCGGCAATCTCAAGGGTGAGCTGATTGCCTACGACATGAGAAGCACCAGCGCGCCCCTGGCCGTGAAGAGAGTCCACGATGGCGCTGTGACCCGGGTGGCCTTTGTGCCCCTGTCAAGCGAGGATAACCAGCAAAACGGTGGCCTAAACAACTGGGGAGGCTTCAGTACCCCGGCTCTGGATGCACCGCGTGTGGAGCGGGTCCACAGCGGTGAGCTGCGCAAGTCCATCGCCGCCAATCTCCTGAGCACCCAGCAGCAGCTCAGCTTGGGAATGGTAACACCAGTTACGGTTAATTCTGCTCCGCGGCGGGACTCGTTCTGTGACTTTCTCGATGCCCAGGGCCCGAGGGCAGTGGACCGCATGTCCACGCGGCTGGGCACCTCCCACAGGGACAGCTTCGACTGGGAGACCCTTAACCGAAGGTCTAATCCCAACGAGACTGCCCAGCGTCAGAGCCTGTGCCTAGCAGCAGCAGCAGCAGGAGGAACTGTGCCCAGCTCGGTTGAGAACTCCGGCAACAGTTCAACAGCGGAGTCACTCCAACGTAAGTCAACGATAAACTCTCCTTTGAACCCCTTTCAAACCTTACAGAAACCTTACAGAAACCTTAAGCGGCCCGCTCAAGGATCGCAGCAACCTGTCTGGCGAGATGAAGCTAATGAAGATTGCCGAGACGGATGAGCAGGGCGAGGAGCAGTCGTCCAGCTGTTCCGTAGGCAGCGACAAGGAGAATCCCCCGCCACCAGTGGACGCCGATGTGAAGCAAAGGCTGCGAATGCTCTCGTCCAGCCGAAACAGCACACCGCACCATGCGAACGTCGGAGCACCGCAATCCTCGAATCCGAACCTAAAACCACAACAACTGCTGGCCAAGTCCTCCAGCGGACTGTCGGATGTCCCAATGGATGGCGGGGATTGGCGCAAGGAGCTCGGCGAACTAAAGGAGTTCGTGGAGGAGCGCTGCGCTCAGGTGGAACGAGAATTGGAGTACGTAGTGAGCTGGAACCAGCGGCAGATGGTCAACAAGCTGACCAACTACTCCCAGCAGCAGCTGCAGAACACGCAGGACATCCGCGATGGTCTGGCCCTTCTCCTGCGAGCTGATCCCTTCGTGCGCGAGTTTTCCCGCTTGCAAGAGGACAACGAAATGCTGAGGGCACAGTTAAACTTTTATAAAAAGCAGGAGGAAAACGAATCTTGCCAGGAGTAAGTGTTATTTATGTATTTTTAAAAAAGGTTGCAGTCCCTATTCTTTATATTTTTAGCTGAGCTTTGTCCTTAACTTATTAAAAATGATTCTGTAAATAATGCCAAGCGTTAAAGGAATACGATTCATTAAAAAGAATTGAAAGGTTAAGGGTTTGTAAACTCCCAGGCTTTTAATTTCAAATAATAACGTAGGATTGATTTTGTTTCTAAAGATTTCGGTTTGGGGCTGTCCATGTATTACGTAATCACCTATAGGAGGGAGGGGGTCAGCGAAATGATTATGTTTGATTATATGGGGAGGGGGGGTTATTGGACAATGATTACGTAATTATTTTATATCAAAATATATGTTTAAAAAAAAATATTTTTATGAATTTATGGGGAAACAAAATGTTTATGATTACGTAATCATAGGGGAGGGGGTTTCTGCAATGATTACTCTTGATTACATAGGGGGGGAGGGGGTCGAAAATCATCAAATTCGTGATTACGTAATATATGGACAGACCCTTTCTTTCGATTTTTTACGAGCTGATCGCCAAACCAAAGTGACCGAATATTATTTTCTTCAAAATCTAGCTTAATTCTATGCGTAGGAAAGTAATCTTCATTAAAATATTTATTTACTCAAATTCATAAATTCACATTAAATTCTTTGTTAATAATGTTTCCAACTGGAATGTGAGCGCAGAACTTCATGTTCTGTACTCCAACTTCAGCTGTTCGTTGGTTGCCGGGAGCTTAATGGGCATATCCACCGATATGGTCCTATTGAAGTTCTCATAGTCCACCAGATACCGCTCATTCTGGGCATCGTAGTGGATAATGTTGACGAACCGCTGGCCCCAGAATATCTCCCTTGGCAGATACGATGTCTTGGCCTCCGTCAGTTGGGCAGTGGCCGGCGAGGTGCCCACAATGGACACATACAGCTCAAACTGGGCCGCATTGAAGAGCTTGGCATTGGTGAACTGGCACAGGGGACTCGTCTCGTCGATGACATGGCACACGACATCGGGCCAGACGATCAGCTGCTCGCCATTCCCCTCCAGCTTCAGTTCCGTGTGAGTTTTTAAGACCTCGCCCTCGCGCGTGCTGCCAAGCGGAGATGATAAGATTACAATGATTGTTATGATTGTAAGTTTTATCTTAAATAGTAAGTTAATAGGTTATAGTGTCTCCTGGCACTTCTGGGATTATAAAAACCTAATAATAGAAGAATTTTCAGGCAGTTTGGTGAATTAAAAAAACATAAATAGTCGGAAATTAAAGCAGGAAACTTGCTCTAAGCTTTTACCCTCTCAAAGCTCAGATAATTCTATTTTCCCTGGCCATAATCCTTTCTTACTGAGCCGCCCAAAAAGATAAGTCAAGAGATCAGACATCCCCCGAAAATGCGACCATGACTCACCGCTTGTCTACGATCATGTAGACGCGTATCTTGGACTCGATGGACTGCTGCTCGCGGGGATCGCACACGCGGAAGAGCAAGCACAGCTGCCCGTCGCGATAACAGATCTGCGGGGGAGGGAGATAAGCGCTAGTTGGAGCATCGAATAGCGCCTTCGGAGGCTTCTACTCACCACCGCCTTGTCGCTGAACTTTAGCTTCGTCATCTGCCGGGCCGGTCGAGCGGTCTTGGCATAGATCACGCTCACCATACATCCCTCGATCAGAGCGGCGCTCACCATCTGCATGACGAACAGGAACACGGTCCCCGGACACTCCTCGCTGGCATACTTCTCGCCAAAACCCAGAGTGGTCTGCGTCTCCACCGAATAGATGATCATGGCCACCCAGTTGCCCACCCCATAGATGCAGGGATCCTGGCCCTCGCCCATCCTTGCTCCGCTGATGGGGTCAAAGATGAAGTCGCCGTGCGAGTAGGAAACCATGTAGCAGAGAGCGGCGAAGAGCAGCCAGCAGAGGAAGTAACTGCCCAGGAATATGGTCAGCATGTACTTCCAATTCAGTTCCATCTGCGCAAGTCGAAAAAGGAAGCTCCGGTTAAGGATTTATCTAAATTTTCGGCTTCTTGTAAAGTATGTATTCCTTAAGAAATTTGGATCAACTGATTAAATAAATTAAGCATGGATAGGCACCGAATTGCTCGTTTGGAGCCCCTCTTAAGAGTAGTTTTCGTTTTTGTTCTAATGATCGCGCTGTTTCTGTCCCCGGGAGTTCCCAGTTTAGCAATGCAAGTGATTTAGTTGGTTAATTTTCGTATTTATTAAAATGTATGAGTATATCTGTGGGTCATGGGCTCGTTGAGTAATGGATTTGAGGTTAAATGCTAAACGTAACGCGCTCGCTCTGGCTGGAATTAGTCTTCGAGACGAGGTGATGAGGACTCAGATGCGGCGGCTCATGGGCCAACTCATCCAGTTTTCGCTGTATGCTGGGCGTTATGCTATACACATCCGATCGCGATGGATCGATGCTAGACGATGGCGGTGACGATGATGGTTTCTTGTGGCCGAACCAGGATCTTACCAGCGTGGTGACCAGATCCCGCATGTAACGCCAGGACTTCTCTGGAATGCGCCGGAACACAACGTTCTCCTTGCCATTCTTCTCCATCACCCGATGCAGGCTGCGTCTCAGGACATCGGAGGAAGAAGTTCCAGGCTCTGGGGTTAGCTCAATGGTACTGCCTGCCCAGTCGTTGGTGCAGGGGAAGCTGAAAAATAGATATTATATAAGCATTGTGTTACAAACATTACTTAAATAACAAACTTCCTGTCCAAACTAGGGGAAACTAGGTATTCATTAATTAATTACTTCCAGGAAGACCTTGAAATTTAGCTCTCTCCTTTTATATTTTCCTTAATTAAAGGTATTATTTATAGGACTCGACTCACTTCTGCTCGCTGCGCGTCTCTAGCTGATCTCCCGCCGCCTTGGACTTCCTGCGTCGCACGAAACCCGGACTCTCCGGATAGTAGTCCGCCGCGTTGACCGTCTCCTTCTCGGAGGAGCGGAGCAGGGGCTTTTGCTCCAGCGGCTTGGGCTTAACGGGCATTGAAGTGGAGCGATGCATGGGAATGGATTCGGCGCCAAGGGAAGATGGCTCCGATTGCATGGCCGGGATTTTGGATATAGTGGTGCCCACGGAGATCCGAGATTACTGACGTGCGCGACCTATAATTGTCGGGGAATTTGGGGCAATTTCACTCGAGTCTCTCGCGTAGATCTGCGTTTTAATTTTAATTGAATTAGGCTGCAGTGGCCGCCGCCGCCGCCGGTGGAGATAAATAGATAGAGAGAGCCCGAGCTCGAGCTGGTCTTGATTGCCTGACCGCTTGACACTGACTAAGTCGGATCTGTGGAGACATACTATCAGCCTTTGGAAGATATGCATTTGGATTTATTTATTATCTTGACGGTGGGTCGGTCGCATAACATCACTTGTCCGCCAGCCGCCCGCTGTGGAGATTAGTTCTTCAAAATGTGCCCCCATTATTTATTGTATAATTTAGCCCCTTATCAGTGTATTTATTTTGCGAACGATCAAATATTGTCCTAGCGCTGGCAAATATTCTACATACTATCCAGGCAGGAAGGCAGTCAGATCTTGATTGCGTCTGAATACTGAATTATAAATATACTTAGTATAGATATCCGGCTGAGTTTGAGTTTTGGCGGGTCGTTAACTCCCTCTCCCTAAAATCTTTCCTATGGTATTGTATTTATAGTCATTTTGCTTCGGAAATGTAGGAGAAATTAACCAAATAAAACTTTGGGCATATAACGGTTTTCTTTTTGAATTAAAAATGTGCTCGATAAATTCATGTCATGACCGGTTAGTATTTTTGGTATACTTCACCTAAATAGGTTCAAGTCAATGCTCAAATCCCACCAAAGTTCACCACATTGGTTTCACAATCCTTCATCTTTTGCCGACTCGGTATATTCAGTGAATTCCGCCATCCCGAAGCATATTTGAACTGAAGCGACAGTAACGGCAATCTGATTAAAAAATATATAAATAAAGTGCTTACGCGATGTATCGATGGTGGAAAAAAACAATCGATGGTGACCCGGAGCACTGCACCACTGATAGTATTCGATAGTATCGTCGATAGTTTTACACCTCTAAAATCTATACGTATATTACGTATACGTAAAAATTGTTTAAAATTAAGGAAGAATCTGTAACATCGATGAAATTATAACAAATTATAACAACAAGTAAACGCTTTTATGACCTTTTAAAATTGGCTAATTTATATCGTTTTTCCCGTCAAAAGTAGCTTTAAAAAAGCCAGATTTGACGAAAAAAAAGCTAATCTGGCATTACCGACTATAGTTGAGCTAATCGCTAAACACAAAATTCGGTTCGGAAAGTGAAGTGGGAGTAATGTACGGCCCACAAAAAAAGAGGAAAAAATTGGAATACGTGCCGCTGTAGTCCAGCGCAGCGCAGCTCATTGTGCAAAGCCTCAAAAGTGTCATATATAGAGAAAGGTGAAGAAAAAACCCTTCTTCTGGCGAAGAGAAAATCCGTGGAAACGCGTTCATAAATCAGAGTCTGCTGTGCGGTCCACTAAAACAACAAAAAACGCGAGAAACGGCAAAGCGCTGGCTAATGCTAATGCTTATTTATTTTTAAAACATGCTACGCATGACTAATGAAACGGGTTGGCGTTATTAAAGACGATTAAAAGAAACAAAAACCGAAATACTCAGCGAAAACTAAAAACAGAAAAAACTACCCAAGGCTCTGGGGGCAAACACACTCGCAAAACACACACACACACACACTCGGGCAACTTTTGTGGTGGCGCCTAGGGTCCAACAACAACAACAGCAACGACAACTACAACAATAGGCCATAATAGGTGGATTACAACTGCAGCAACAACAACAACAATCCATCACTCAAGAAGCAAATTTATTAACGCTAAATAAACACTAAAAATAAACAGGCAACAGCAAGTAATTATGCTTGACCCTGGTCCAACAATAGCCGCCGCCGTCGCCGTCTCCGTCGCCGCCTTAGCTATATCCGATTCCGAGTCCAAAGCCCCGCTGGAGCAAGAGTGAGACGCCGCTAAAGCCACGCTTGGAAGGTGAGTTCGCCAGAGAGCTGGAGAAGATTGGGCGACGAGACGAGACGCAACGATGACGATGACGATGCGTTGCCCGGGGTTTTTGTTATTTTATTAACACACATATTTATGTGTATTTTTTCGGTTGGGCAACCCAAACGCAACGCAGCCCATTTCCAAATCCCACGGCCGGACATTGCACCATCTCGTAGCCAGTAGCGTAGCTTAAGTAGTACGTTTCATTAACGCGATTGATCTTGGACTCTAATTGTTATAGGAAACTTGAAAAATATGTATGAACTTAAATCCCAGTGGTAGGTAAGGTGCGCCTCTAAAGGCCCATTGTTTAAACGGATTTTCAAACAATTTTATAAATAAAGATTTAGTAATTAGAGAGTTTAGTATGTTTAATTTAATAAAACAGAGTTCTTGCCAATGAGCAAGCTTGCCATTTACAATTATATCAAAAGAGAGCCAACCTTCTTCATCAGTTAGTTTGCTTTTTGTAGCAAATAGAAAAATATAATTTGTTCCCATAAAATACATGCTCCAAGTTCTATTAGCATCCGTTAACGCCCCGAATTTAATTATATTTCTTTCAACAATGTTATCAGCGGCATTGAAATTTGTAAATTGACGGTAAATTAGTAATATCCCAGTCTAAATATTTTAGTTGATTGCTTTATACTTTTAAAGTACTAATTGGTCAGTAGCAATTATCTCAAGTTCCTGATACCTATAACTTATCAACAAATTGATAAGGAAACGCCACTATATTCATTATTTGAGCTGTGGTAGTAAATATTGTATATAATATAAATATAAGATGTTAAAAATTCTATGTTTTTTCATAAAATATGTCTAAGAGGGTATATTTTAGGTCTCAAATATTATTTATTATCAAATTCCTTCGGAATACAGATAGATGCGCTTCGATTTTCCAACGAATGGAATTTCTTTAAATAGTTTTAAAGTTAAATTCCTGCACAGAACCCTTGTGATAAATAGTTATTTGCTTTAAATGAAAATGAAATGGAAATGAGATTAAATGTAGAAATGTAGAAAAACAGGTGCCTATTAATGGTTTTAATAGACATCAAGAGGAAAAGCCTCAATAATGTCCGGGGTTTATTACTGGCATCTGCTTTCTTTCTCTCACGTTAATTAATAGATTCCAAACAACTAGACACAGCACTTTGCCATTATAAATTCAAAATTTTAATTATAGATCCTCTTTATCTGTGCAGAGGACATACACCTTTCCACGGACTTTTATTAACACGTTCCAGGGTCCAGTTGGACTCCTCTGATTGATAGCGGGGCAGCAGCTGGGAGATGGAGATAGTTTCGCGACGCCCGAAAACCCGTTTTCCGCCTAACCGGCGATTATCTGCGGTTCATTGTACTTATTAGCAGAGTCAGAGTCGGAGTCGGAGTCAGCGCCGGAGCTGGAGTTGGGGCCACGTAAAGCAGCCAGATTGAAAGCTTGGACTCACTTCCGCAGCCAGCCCTCCCAGCTTCTCTCGAGAGCTGTTTCTGCTGAATCTGAGAGCCACACACTCCATCAAATTACGCGCTCTTGTCAAATTTCACGGCTGTTTGGCAATTTCGCACACAATTACAAGGCACTAAAAAAAAAAGAAGGGAATTACCGAAACACGTAGAATAATTACAGGCAAAGTTCTTGCAAATTGAACAATTATAAGCTATCGGTGATGGCTTGGAATGTTTGATAATCTAGAGCAACGCAGATATATCGAGGGGCTTTAATCGCTTTTAAAATGTTTTCAAATTAACCCGTTTGAATTTAATTTCTAAAACAATTATTTACTGCTTGCTGGTTATAAAAAGTAGCAGTTCTATTTTCAAATCAATTATTTATAGCTTTCTGGTAATAAAACGTAAATCTCTGCCCCGCAACTATTTCTCATTTGAAAAAGTCCCTAGTCCCTCATTTCTGCTGATAAAACCATACATTTAGCTTTATTCAAAGTGCAGAAAATTCTACTGATTGTACACTAAACATATACATACATATGTACTCCAAATTTATGGCCCACAAGGGAAGTGGAAGTGCGATAAGCTTGGTTGGCCTGCGATAGTTATAGAGAAATTCCAAGTAAAATGGCCTTGTGTTTAAGCAGCAAAACTCACGATTTGCGCTGCATTTGGCAGTGATTCGTCTCATCGCTGATAAGCCGCACTTTCGCTCTCGCCAAACAACAGAAGAATGGGTTAATCTCTTATCAATTCGTTTAGCGCGTCACGCTGCGGTTCCCAATATGTATGCATATGTGTATAAAAAGCATTATAAATCCGTTTATTAGCTTTGAGTTTGCTGCGATAAGCGCCGCAGACAAAAACACGATACGGCCTTGTCAGAGTTAGTGCCTCTCCAAAAAAATATTCCATTACCCGCACTCGTCGACGCGATTCTTTCCGGTTCCCAGAAGTTCCCAGCCAGTTGACCAGACCAAACCAGACCCACCGTCGTCTCCGCGCTTCCCCCTGGCAGCCATTAAACTTTATCAACGCATTTGACTGGTTATCACCTCTCATTAGCTGTCCAAATATCTGGCAAAACTCTTTTAATTAAATGTCCATCAAATACTCCGTCTTATCAAGAGTTTCCTCTCTTTCTCTTATATTTGATATATTCAATATATTCGATTTATGGAGGCAGTAAATAATGTTATTGATAAGATAGCCTGTAAGTGGAAATACGCAGAAATTAGTTGAAGCCTTATCACAGATGTGAAAAAACCCCGAAAAGAAGTCTTCAAGTAGGAACAGAGCACTTCCAAACTCAATTTGCAGTTTCCTTTATAGATTTCTTGGAAAACCCCGTTCAAAAAAGAAACTTATTTCCCATACAGAAGCCCTTTTCAACAATCAGGACTTTATTTGGCTTTTCCTTTCTGCCAGATAAGATTGGTGTAATTTACTACCAATTGCAAGAGGCCAAGACACAGCAATCTAAGTTCGATTACCAGATTTCCTTGGCAAATATTTGGATATTCCGACATATAACTTACCTTTCCAGTTAGACCAGGTGCCCCGATTAGATAGTGCTAACCGCCTGATAATTATTACCTTATCGACAAACAATTAAGATAGCCCACGTACCGCCCAATGACGCATGGGGGATTTTCATTAACTCGGCTCAAGACAAGGCAAATCGAAAGTTGTTGGAAGAGTTGCGGGTTGCGAGTTGCTTTATTGATTTCCATAATGAACTTTTGCCGTCGCACCCAACTGGTTCTATTTTTATGGCAGCTTCGAGGTAGGGTTGCAGCTATATATAAAACTTAAATGCGACGCGAAGAAAGCCATCTAACTCGAAACCCCAAATGACGATGGGATCGACCCGATAGCCAATCTTATCGTCCAGACAAGGCGAGTCAAGTGGCGCTGGTCAAGAGTTTCTGTTGCTGTTTCTGTTCTCCACTCCTCGCTTCGAATCCGGGTCAAGAATGCTGTTGACTTATTCGAGTCACCGTCACCGTCGTAGCATGCAAAGTGGAGACGGTGCCCAGAGTGCCCGGAGCGCCATGTCGTGACAATTCTGGAAGCTGCGTGCGTGTTCTCCGCTTTCGGGAATTCATTAGCCCATGGAAACTTCCCAAGTGCTTCCCCGTTCGTCATTCTCATTACCATATAAATCGGTGCTTGGCTTTTACCTTGTTTTTTTGCGATAAAATTGTTCAGTACTTGAATAGTTGAATTAAGGGCTCTTAACTGCTAAATAAGGTTTCTGTTCCTGCCAACTGCAAACTAAGCTAATTTCAAATGAATTGGAAAGCGAAAAAGTTATTTATTTAATTTGCATTCCGTAGAACTTATCACAAAGTTCTAAAAATATATTATTCAATCAGCAAGCTGGAGCATTAAACTTCGAAGCGAACTTCAAATGAAATTGCAGTTTAAATTTGCATTCCAAATAAATTCGAAAAGTGTAGAAATATCTTATCATTCCGGCTAGGTAACTCCCAGCTCGCTCGTTTCTTACACAAATATTTACATTTATTTCTTCTTCGCCTCCAAAAGGTAACGAAAGCAAAAAAACGATAAAACTCGACTGCAAAATACCTTGGGTGTTAAAGAAAATGCGAATTGGAGTTTTAAAATGAAGAAATTCTGAGGTGATAGCCAGAAGCCGAAGAGAGTTAGGTTTCAGATGAAAAAGAATGTCAAATATAGAGCAGCTTATGATAGTTAAAAGAGGACCTTATATATTTTTAATAAATCTTCTTCAAATGTTTTAATTTCAAATACTTAATACGTACAAGTAGTAATTTCCCTCAAAAATCTCAAATATTAAATCGCTTTGATAATGAAAAGTGGGAATTACTTCCGCCCTTACTCAGCACATTGCAATCTGTATCTTTATATATATACCCTGGTATTCCCTGGGCGCACGTTGTGGGAGCACTTAACAAATCAGCACTGAATCAGTTGTTTACTCAAATTTCCGTTACTGTTCTCATTGCAGTCGCGCTGGCAACGTCGCAGGGCTAGCAAGCGTCATTACCATAATATACTCACAACACAGATTATTCAGAGAAAACGAGAGAAATCGAAACGAACCGGTGGAGGAGCAGAGTCCAGACTGAAACTGAGACCGAGACTGAGACTGAGGAGGTGCTGGCACCATGGTGGCCGTGGGCAGCCTACACAACACGCGCATGCTGCGCTTCTTTTTAGTCCTAATCGTGGTGATCCTCACCATCTTCATCTACGCCTCGTACTCCACGACGGCCACCTTGACACAGAACCATGTGCACTCGGCGGCGTCACCGCCCCAGCAGCTGATCGGCCCGAATCCCATGCTGGTGATCAATAACACAGACACCAAGGATTTCGGTCAGTCAGTGGGAGTGGAAAGTGCGCCCAAAGTCTCCAGTAAACAACCGCCACCACAGCAGCTGCCGCTGGAGGTGCACAGAAAGCATCCACAGCACCGGCTGCCCACCATCGATGAGGATGCCCTGCTCGACGGCGGCTCTGCCGGCGCCAGTCCCCAGATAGGTAGCGCCGCCGAACAGACGCCCAATGCGGATGAACTGCTGCTGGAGGAGCAGCAGTATGGCCAGAGCGTGGATGGCATCACTGGTGAGTAGCGGGGTCTTGACGTAGGAGCGCTCATCCTATCCTATCTTGTGCAGGCAACATCAACAGTAGCAGCAATAACAACGCCAATGGCAACAGCACCGGAGACGTGTTGGTTGTCAGGCAATCAGTTCCCGCCTTGCAGCCCGCGTCACCGGCCCAGGCTGGGCAATCCGACTCGGAGGTGCTCATTCCCACATCCAATTTGCAAAAGTTTATCGAGAATGCCGATAAGATACTGAAGAACATCACCTCGAATAGCAGCACGGGCAATGCAGCTGCTGCTGCTCTTCCGGCAACCGGAAATGACCAGAACACGGGTAAGAGTTGGGGCCATTCCCCCTTTGCTTTCTTTTGTAGGAATATTGAAAGGGAACTCTAATAGTTGATGGTGCTCAAGTCGTGTGAATCCCTGTCCTCAACAATTCGTTTATGACGACACATAAAACCCAGGCAAAGCTAAATATTTGCACAACAGAAACAAACACACACATCACTATTGGCGTTGCGCCCATTTGGATTAGTCCCTGGCAATGGCAGCATATCGTGTTTCATTATGGAAACAACACTCCCAACAATGGCCAGTCGTCGTCTTTCCGTGCTATTGGGTTACAGCGCCAAACAGCCGGCTGTCTATGGGGACTAATTAGAATTGGATTACCCCATTTACTGGCATTTCCTTTTATGCGACATAGGAAGCTCTTAACTCTTGGCTTTCTCCTATCTTTCCAGACAAAGGCATTCAGCAGGCGGAGGTGGCGGCGGAAGGCAGGTCGGATGCTGCCGAGGCTGACTCGGAATCCAAGGTGATCCAGGAGATCAAGGAGGCTAAGAAAGAGGCTTCGGCAGGAGCTACAGCGCCAGCGGCAGCCAAGGTCGTCAAGCCATCTGTGCCCATTGCACGGACGACGAAGGGCAGGGGAGCAGCGCCCCCCAAGGAGCCGAGTGCTCCCGTAGATCCCTCCAAGGGAATAATCACCGAAAAGCTCTATGAGCCGGGACATCTGGACGAGGAAATCGATGCGGATAGGATATGCCCCAAGGGTGGGGAGTTCATCAAGCTGATGGTCCTCATTAGCTCCGCGATGTCGCACGATGCGGCCCGCATGTCCATTCGGCAGACGTGGATGCACTACGGCAGCCGGAGGGATGTGGGGATGGCCTTCGTCTTGGGCCGCGGCACAAACGAAACGCTGAACAAGGCGCTCACCCAGGAGAACTTCATCTACGGGGATCTGATACGGGGGAACTTCATCGACTCGTACAACAACCTCACCCTCAAGACGATCTCGACGCTGGAGTGGGCGGATCTGCACTGCCCGAAGGCCAAGTACGTGCTCAAGACGGACGACGACATGTTCATCAATGTGCCCAAGCTGCTGGCCTTCCTCGACAAGCACAAGGACAAGCGAACCATCTACGGCCGCCTGGCCAAGAAGTGGAAGCCCATCCGCAACAAGAAGTCCAAGTACTATGTGTCCGTGGATCAGTTTGCGGCGGGTGTCTTTCCCTCGTTCACCACCGGGCCGGCCTACGTCCTCACGGGGGACGTAGTGCACGATCTGTACATGCAATCGCTGAAGACGGTGTATCTGAAGCTGGAGGATGTGTTCACCACGGGCATCGTGGCCAAGCGACTGTACATCAAGCGGGTGCAGGCCAACGAGTTTGTCAACCGACGCATCTCGTTCAATCCGTGCAACATCCGCAACGCGATCAGCGTGCACATGATCAAGTCCAACGAGCAGTTCGACCTGTGGAAGAAGCTGCTGGACCAGACCACCAAGTGTAAATAGTATTTTAAGTTTAGGGTCAGGATGGTATGAATAGAGAATGATTAGCCAAGGCAGCTATTATAGAATTGTAGAGTTAGCACTAGCCACTAAGTCCTAGGAATACTTATCACAAATTTCGTCGTCGTTGTCCAAGGTCCCTGCATTCCGCCTAAGTGCATGCGATTTCCGACAGCGTCTAATTTTAAAAACGATTTGTAGTTTAATTTTAGCATTCTGAATGCCATTATTTAAATGATAATTACTGAGCGATAACTGTGGTTACATCTTAAACACTAAATACATGAATGTATATCGAGAGAAAGCGGATAAAGTGACTTATTTCTGTCTTTCTGGAGGTGGGTGTGGAACAACACTGTGGTAAGCACTAATTGGAAGATCCTTGGCGAGGATCCTTCTATCTTTCTGTTATAAATCAATCATCGAACCTTATGGTATTTATTTATTTATTTTGTTTCAGCCTCTACATATGTGAGATTAAACTGGGCTATCTGCATTCGCAGGAAACTCAGAAAAACGTTTGCACGAGATAGGTGGTATGAGTGATGAGTTCAGGGCCCGACTAATCAGTTATTCTTCGGGTATCATTACCTGGAATCTCTCCTAAAGTTTACAGGGGGTAATAATATCATTCGAGACCTGTGCACCGGGCTCATGTTGCCTTGAGAGAAACGTGCTGCCTTTTTTTTTTAACCCGATTTAATTAGTTCTTTGTTACTAAAGACATATGTGACATTTCGCTAAAGAATGGGATGTATAGTGGAAGCCAGAAACCTGATAAAAGTGTTCAACACGTTTAAGGTATAATGGTTTCAGTAATCGGTAATGGACTTATGAACTACACTGTAGTAATATAATAGTAATATACATATGCATTTTTTATGGAGCAGTAAAATATTGGCTTAGCTTCAATGTATTTTGCATAGTTACATAGTCATTAACTAACCTAAAGCAAGCGGTTGTACCATTTAGCATACAAAAATAACATGGAGAGTTATCGAATTGTGTGTTTTCATCGTTTATTTTGTTTATTATTAATCATAGTAGTGGCCATTATAGTTTTGGAATGCAACTTTCCAATAAATCAAAATGAAGGGGAAGTACCAGTTC
This sequence comes from Drosophila rufa, assembly GCA_018153105.1. NCBI lineage: Eukaryota > Metazoa > Arthropoda > Insecta > Diptera > Drosophilidae > Drosophila > Drosophila rufa. Next base: position 11,080,833 of record JAECXS010000096.1, read on the forward strand.
TCTATTCTTATAAAGGTAAGAAACTACTCTAGGTTCCCGGAACTGTCGGTGCTATCAAAGTACACAGAACTCGTGCGGCTAGATTATTGTTTGATTGTACAATTAACCGACGTCTTATAATGATGGAGAAACATGGTAGCTAAACAAGACTACTGCTTGTGAGCAGGTTGAACAAGTTTGATGACACCCCAGTGATAAGCCATTAATTGCTTTCCTTCTTCTTAGATAACAGCCATACAGGGGAGCTTACCAATTCACTCGATGGCGTGAAGCGTTTCCATGAGCGCCAAGAACCTCTGGAGATAAGGTCGTTTTTTTTTCATAAGAGCATAGGGCCCAAAGATCGAGTAAGATTCGAGGAAGCTTCAAGGAAAAAGGGCTCTCAGACAAGGAAAACGATTTTAAGTCTGTAACGTTAATTGAAATTGAATCTCACACATGGGGAAAGACCAAACTAAGCATTTTGGCATCTGACATCTATAAAAGAAGGACATTTGGACAAGGATATCGATGCAGAGCGGGTATGCCCACATCAAGGAGCTTACACCAAGATCGTTATAATGATCACTTCAGCGCCAGCTAAGGCCGTGGCAAGATTGGCCTTCGCCAGACTTGGGGCACCTACGCCAATCGTCGAGACATTGGCAAGGCCTTCGTTTTGGGCAGGCAAGAGAATGCGACCATTTACAAGGATCTCATTAAGGAAAAGTCCCTTTACAGGAATCTAATACGCGGCAACTCGATTGACCCTGGAGACGATATCCCTGCTGGCCAAAGGCCAAATACATATGTCCTCAAGACGGACGACGACATGTTCATCAATGTGCCAGGCTCCTGGCCATCCTCGAGGCTCGACGCGATCAGCGAAGGGTGATCTACGGCATTCTGGCCAAAGGCTTTAAGCCAATCTATTTTAGATTACAAAATTACTATGTTCCGAGGAATCCGTGCTGTCTTTACCATCGATTCTGGTTATGTTCGCGCTCCATGACCACCATTTATGTCCAGCACGTCGATTAATAAAGTTTATTTTTAATTTCAAAATCTAAATTCAACAAAGTAAAAAAGGCTTGTGTCAGCACTAAACTCCCAGCAAAGTCCACAACCAGCTAACTTCCTTATTTGTGCGGTATATTTTGGGGGCATTTTTCCCGCTATATTTATTGTCAGTATGTTTTTCCAAGGCTGGCTCGGTATATTTTGACGGTTCACTCACGGTCACACTGCAGCCAAGACGAAAAAAAGACGCGAGAAGATGTTATAAACACAACGGTGAGTTAATATTTAATCCAAAAGCCTAATAAGAACTGCGATTCAAGTGTCTAAAAATAAGCAAAAAAAAAACGTGGTCAAAATACTTCCTCGCTTTAAGCAAAGCTATCCAAATACATCTGTTTGCAGTGCTGAATTAGTTTTTGAGTGTGTGTGCGTAGCATTAACGTCTGCTTACTTTGGCCACAAAGGGTGAACGAAAAAAAAAGTAACTGAAAGTATCGGCGGCCACATAATCCCTGTTCGTGCTCTATTTGGCCCTGCGTCTCGTGACCGGGAACTCGGCGCTTGGGCAATGGTCGGGAATCAGAGCCTCAAACGTTGCCCCTGGCAACATCTTGCTTCCTTGCAGCCCACTCATACATGCGAGCACACACGGATACACAGATGCACACTTGAGGTCCAAGGTGAAGGAGAGGCACCAAAGGTGTTGAATGAATTATGAGTGTGGGCGAAAAGCTAAATTTCGTGAATGATTTTCCTAGATGTGTGTAAAGGTTTAGCAAAAGAAAATCTCCGCGCCAGCAAGCTGTTCTAATTTTTGTTTTTGTGCCTGTCTCATTAGCGGCTTTTCGAACGTCAGCAGGCGTTGACATACGGCTACACGGGTATATGTGTGCGTTCGAGAGTATGTTTGTATGTATGTGCCTTAAATCCCCAGTTAAACGGTTGTTTTTCGCCCCGCTCTGAGCTCGTCTTCTATGACAGATTATGCAACTCACTCTCTAGTCATCTCCCTCTGCCGCTCCCCATTCTTGGGCTTAATGGAAACGACATTTAAATGAATTGTTTGCACAATATAAAGATTCCGCTTTAGCCAGCGTCCGGTCAATAAATAGTTGGCTTAATTGCGCTATCAGCTGATAAGCCTTTGGTGTTAACTGTGCCTAACTACTTGAGTCTGCTTTCACGCTAATTTAATTATTGGTCTTTCAATATTCGTGGCAGTTTTTTCGCCACATTTTTTTTGCAATAGTGTTGACGCACGCAGTGTTTGTGTGAGTGCCGTGCTGGTTGAAGCTATTTTTGTATCGGTTTTTATGTTTTCGCTATTTTTGCATTTGTTTTGGCCCAGCAGCAGCTAGATTTTAGCCACCAAATCGCGCAGACTCGTGAAATTCCCATAAACAACTCTGGAGTGGCTAAAGAGCCTTTGGGGCTTAAATAGTTTGTTATCAATGACAATATTGACTCTGAATTAGTCGCCTTAACAAGTGTGATTTATTCGATTTTCCCTCCCATCCGTCTCGATCAATTTTTGCGTACAGCTCGTCGGGCTTATCAGTTGCAGTCGCTGGCAGGCTTTTTTATGGGTTCGTTGCCTCTTATCAGTCTTCACCCATTGAAAGTACATATAGAATTAAATACAGAATAAAAAGCTTTACACGCCCTCTTTATAGGCGATGTAGCATCGTTCAGCTACTCTCGGTTAATGCACAGAAGATATTATACAATGTAGCAAAATTCCTTCATAGTTTCGTCGCCTTTTTCCCCCATTGAGTAATCTTTGGGAACAAAACCAACCCGAACTGAGCGTAATTGCTTTGTTGGTGCAGGTTGCGGTTGGGCGGCAATTTATTCGATTTTTCTCTGTTTATAAACAAATGCGAGAGCCGGTCGCTAGGGGGGGAAATTGAAGTATATGATAAATTCGCAGGGGAACGCGTTGAGGAACATTTAATATAAATATATTTATGCTAGAACTGCCACTCTCCACAAAACAGTGAGAACTCTGCTAAGGAAGCAGATTTTGGGGCTTTAGGTCCTCAAAAACCTATAAAAAAATAAGAGGTTTTAAATAATGTTTAATAGCAAAGTGAAAAATTGTGTATATTTGTTTTTGTAGCGTCTTCAGGCCGCAAATTTTCAAGATAAATATGAATTTTAATGTGACTTCCGCTATTTAAATATTTAAAATGCTCAGATAATAAATCCCTTAATTTATTTCCACCTTTATCGGTTTACTAATGCCTTCAAAAAAAGTATTGTAAGTTCCTAGGCAGAACTTAAAGTTTTGTACCTTCCCATGCCGCCCAGTGGGAAATCTTCAACTTGCGTGCCAGCAGAGAACAGTAGATGGAGGAGACTCAACTCAAGCATATTCCCGCAGACAGACACTATTATAATGCATTATTCAAGGGAATTATACATTCTATCTTTCCTCCAGTACCACATACACATTTTGTGTCTCACAGAAGTGCGTCGCCATTTGGACACGCAACTGGACTCGGCCTGAGCTAGCTTCTCATCCTGCCGCCCACCGTTTTATTTATAATATTTACCTAACGTATTGATTTTGCCCTTTTGTCCCAGGCCCCTACTCTTTCCCTTTCTTTTAATCAAATGAGAGTTAGGACTTGTTTTTTTGGTGACTTCCAAGGGAGGATAGCCGTCGCCGTCGCCGCCGCCGAATCAATAATGTCCAAAAAAACAAGAAAACAAAGGTGGACTAATTTCTGTTTTCCTTCACCTGCACAAAAGTATTTGTCATCGAAAGTTGGCCGAAAGTAAAGGCAGGAAATCAACGATTATAACTGATGACTGATATAGTTTGCTATTAGCGAAATGGGTAATACTTTGCTGTTATGGCTGGGAATTTAATATAATTCTTACCGACTTAGCATGCTGTAAACATAACTACTCTTTACTGATCCACAGAAAGCTCTAATGTCTTGAAAATCACTCAAAAAGTGTCCGAAAGTATGCTACAGAATGTGGCACTGAATTTTCGGTGCCTAAAACACTTTATTGCATATTTTAAGGCACCGTTTTAATCGATTTCAAAACTCTTTTCAGTGATAATCCTCATCAGTAGTATTCTAATACCCATTTATTTCCCTTCCTGCAGGTGTACTATGCGACCATATAAATATTTGAGATTACATACCGAAAAATGGAAGCAATATCGAAGATTTCCCTGATATTGTCTGCCTTGTTAGTCATCGCGGTCAACGTAGCCGTGGCCCTCAGCAGTGCCGACAGCTGCCTGGCCACCTACAGCAGTGCGGAGGCGCTTTTGGCCCATCCGACGCGGCCGCATCATCCGCAGACTAGGCCCAAGCTAAGGACGTGGCAGGAGCACGAGTTCTCGCTGCTGGGATACAAGTTCCACCTGCCGTTTGTGGGGCATGCCGTGGATGCGGATCTAGATGATAGTGACAGTGACGAGGGTCTGTGGCTGGACGACCAGTCGGACGCCGGATCGGAGAGCAGGGAGGATGTGGAGGAGCATGAGCTGCATTCCGGGAATCAGCCGGTGGATCCCGCGGCCAACGTGTTCAAGCTGAGCTGCGAGCATGTGGGCCTGGGGCATGTGAATGAGGAGCTGATCTCCCTAAGGAGTGCGCACATCAACTACCACCAGCTGAAGCTGGACCATGTGCCAGCGGATCTCGGCACAGGGCTCCATCTGCCGCAGTTTGAGAGCGTTCGCGAGTTCTCGTGGCTAGAGAGCAACCTGGCCGATGAAGCGCTTGGGGAGCTCTTCTCCCGCCAAACGCGGTGCTTCGAGAACCTGGAGCACCTGGACCTGGGCGAGAATCGTCTGGTGTGCCTCAACTGGGCCATTCCCCAGACCATGCGCCGCCTGAAAGTACTTAAGGTGAGCGGCAATCGGATGGCCAACTGCAGCCTGGTCAACCTACAGCACATGATCAGCCTGGAGGAGCTGCATATGGACAGAAATGGAATGACCCGCCTGCCCCAGCGCTTCCTGGGCTCCTTGAGCGAACTGCGCCTGCTAAATCTCAGCCAGAATCAGCTGGCAGAGCTTCCACGGGACATCTTTGGCGGAGCCTCGAAGCTAGAGCGCCTCTATCTCGCCAGAAATCGACTGAGCGTGGTGCCCTTCCAGCTGTTCCAGACGGCACGAGACCTCAAGGTCCTAGATCTCAGCGACAACCGCCTGCTCTCCTTCCCGGACAACTTCTTTGCCCGCAACCCGCAGCTCCGGCAGCTGCACCTGCAGCGGAATCAGCTGAAGTCGCTCGGCAAGCACAGTCTGTACAACCTGCGCGAGCTGCGGCAGCTGGACCTTAGCCAGAACTCGCTGTCCACGATCGATCGCAAGGCCTTCGAGTCGCTGAGCCAGCTGCTGTCCCTGAATGTGTCCAGCAACAACCTGACCGCACTGTCATCCATCATCTTCCAGCATCTGCATGCCCTCAAGCAGTTGGATCTCAGTCGGAACCCGTTCAAGCTGCTGCCCAGCGGCCTGTTCCAGACGCAGCGCTCCCTGGTGCTGCTACGCATCGATGAGACGCCCATTGAGCAGTTCTCCAACTGGATATCGCGCTTCGACGAGTCCCTGGTGGATCCCACCGTACTTCATCGCCTGCGTTATCTCTCCCTGCAACAAAATCCGCAGCTAACGCAGCTGCCCGCGACGCTGTTTGCCAATGCTCGGAACCTGAAGGAGCTACTGCTGGCAGAGAACGGATTGCTGCAGCTGCCCGCACAGATCTCGGGGCTGTCGCGTCTGCAGCGGCTCAGTGTGCGTGGCAATCGCTTGGGAACGCTGCCCGAGGGCCTGACGGAGCTCCGGCAGCTGCACTACCTGAACATACTGGGCAACGAGTACCAGTGCGACTGCAGCATGTACTGGCTGACCGCCTGGCTGGTCAATGGCAGCACCAGCCTGCGCCGTCTGCCGCCCTCTCAGGCGCAGAGCAACACTGCAAATCCCAGTCAGACACCGCTGGACTCGTACGAGAGCATCGACGACCAGATCGAGGCGTTGAAGTGCCAGTACGGCTATCCCGGCGACATGCTGCGCGTCCTGAGCAACCTCAATTGCAGTGTGCCCTCGGTGGTGCAGTTCTCGGAGCCCAAGATGCACAAGCTCCTCTCCACCGCCAAGCTGGAGTGCCAGATCTCTGGCAGCCCAGTGCCGGACATTATCTGGGTAAGTCATATCCAATTCATTCATACCTCTTGTCGCAGAACGGATTAGTGGCTACCGATAGTCAGATAAGTTGAATTTGGCGCCGTCAGAGTTTGTATTATTTGTGTGAGGTATTTGAAGTTATTGCATACGGTCACACTAATTAGGCCAAAGATTAATCAAGTTTTGCCGCGTAGAATCACTTCGATGTGCGCTATCCCAAATAGAGGGAATATAAACTGCGGTATGTAATAATTAATAGTTAATCCGGGTATACATTTTATAGAATAAAACCTCTGCTCATTGTTACCGTTTACCAAGCGGCGGTCTTTGACTTGTTGAAGGCATATCCCCGGGATAATCACTTCGGCGTCACCTCTATTCACACAGAAGTTCAAAGTGATTCCCTCTGAATCACACCTTTAATTGGCCATAATTGAGATCATCAACGCCATTGTGGAAATTTAAATATACTAAATTGAGCTGCTTCACAGATTTCGCGATTCAGGTGCTTGTACTAGAGAGCATTCGTAAATAAATCTATATAAGCCCTTCACGCTTGCTTATTACATGAATATACTTCCATCGTTTAACATCGCTTTTTTCTTAGAATGAGTTTTATTATTACACTCTCAATAACAACTAACGGTAAAATAAAGAAAGAAGCTCATGCATACGAGTCTCTTCCCAGGTCACTCCCCGCAATAAGATTCTGCGACACCATGCTGATCCTGACAAGCGGCCCATTATTATCGACAGCAAGGAGGATGCCCATCAGCCGCCAAGTGCGCAGGAGCTGGCCGCCCTGATGGACGAGAGCTACATTCAGTCGCTGAACCTGACCCGCCAGCAGAGTCTGGTGGGCCAGCGCGTGGTACTCGTGGAGAACGGTTCCCTGCTGGTGCACAATATCTCGAGAATAGACAGCGGCCTGTACACCTGCTATGCCTTCAATGTGATGGGCAAGGCCTCGGCGGGACTGAGGTGGGTTTTACTTATTTCTGATTATTTCGGAGTAAGAAGTTATGCGAGTTTAAATCCTTCACAGACTCTACATCGATCCCATTGTGTTCTATCGGGTGAAGATCGGCAGCATACTGTTTGGCACGGCCCTGGCCACCGCCTTTCTTTTGCTCACGCTGATGGTTCAGGGTCTGAGGCGATGTCTGTCCCGCTGGCGCTTTCTTGATCGCTTCTTTTGCTGCGCGAATCGCCAGAAGAAGTCACCGCGGCCACGTCAGATCTATGCCATGCTGGACAGCATCGAGACGTACAAGAGCCAGCAGCTGGAGCGGCTGCGCGAGAACTACACCCAGCAGGTGCACCGCATCCGCGAGAACTGTGTGCAGCAGGTGGAGTGGATACAGAGCAGCTACACCACGCAGGCGAAGCACATACGCGAGTTCCGCGACATCGGTTCGAACCATCTGACGGCGCTGAAGGACCAGTACTACGACCAGGTGAAGAAGGTGCGCGACTACTCCACCGGCCAGTTGAGTTGGGTGAGGGAGAACTACGTCTTCCAGCGGAACAAGATTCGGAAGTTCAGTGCGCACCAAGTGCTGCGCCTGAGGGAGGGCTACAAGTACCAGCAGCAGACGCTGAACAAGGTGCTGGAGAACCTGCCCAGCTTCTACTTTGAGAATTGCCGCGGACGTTGTGAAGAGGACATTGCCGAGGGTAAGTGTTCCCTGTTTGTCAGAGACGGAGAGCTATATGATCTTGATTCTTCCACAGACATAGACTGCTATTTCAAAGGAAAAATGGACTTTGCCGGCTCCAAGGAGCTGAACATACAGAAGATTAAGGGACGCCTCTCGGCCAATTACTCGGCCAGCAAGGCGTCGCTTTACTACACCCCGCCCGAAGACGACCTGCTCCATTGCTCCCATCTAAATCTGCAGACCTCACCCATTCACATCAACTACATCGATGAGAATCTCGACCAGCAAAAGCAGTTGGAGCGAGACTTCAAGATGGAACCGGCGCTGCTGCTGTACAACACCCCGATGCTCTATCTGAATCCCGAGGGAGCGAGCAGCAGTGGCCAGGCGGCGGCCATGGCCGCAGCATTGGCCCTGGCGCAGGGCATCAGCGTGGAGGACAACAATCAGGCACAGGAGCTGCAGCCGCTGCGGGAGAGCAGCGACCATTTGGAGCTGCCCGAAGTGAAGGACTCGAACGATGTGAGAAGCTCGAAATCGTGCCCGGCCATCTACAAGGTTTCCAAGCAGCGCGACGGCAGCACGGTCCACGAGCTGCAAAAGGAGGGCGAGGCGCCCTACCAAATGCTCCGCCTCAATCCCGTAGAGACCACGTCGCTGTCGAAGAAGGCTCCGACGCAGACGAGGTCGGAGAAGCTGAACATCATCCTCGATGAGTGCAGCAAGGCAAACGATCGAACGGATAATGGAACACCCCCCTCCATGTCCAGTGGCGACTCCAATAGCTCGGACGCCAGTTGCGGCGATGTGTGCCAGGCGGCCAGCAGGAAGCAGTTCGCTCCCCCAATTTCTCCTGAGGCAGACTCTGCCAGCACTTAGAGTTTTTTTTATAATTTAATACTAGTAATTCTAACGGAACTAACGAAAATATATATACAAATTGTAAAGAAAATGTAAGTGAATCAAAACACACACACAGATCTGCTAAAGTTAATGATTAATGGTAAGGCAGCAAACAATAATTACCATATAGAGTTAATTAGCGACAAAGAAACAAAATGAATTGAAATGCTGAACACACATTCGAGAATATCAGAGGAATATACGGACATAGAACAGAAGATCCAAATTCAAAAGGAACCTAAAATCGAGGTTATTATACTCGCTGCTGGATTCTATCTATCGCTAAGGTATCATCATGTCAATAATACTTGAAAAGAGCCCCCATTTGTGATTTCATTCTACATTTACGAGTATAAAGCATCAAAAACTACAAAAGGACGAGAGCAGGGCGTATTTTAAAGTAAAGAACCGACAAATTTTAATCAAAAACTGTACGTAAAATATAAAAACAAATTAAAATGTTTACTATAAAGGAGCAAGTGTGGTTTTTATTATTATCCCGGGGATATGCCAAGACCACCGCTTGGTTGACGATAACAATGAGTACATCGGGATTAACTAAGCTTGAAATACAGTTCTAATTATCTCTGGGATATCGCAAATCGGAGTGATTCTGCCCGGCAAAGCTGGGCTTAACTTTGTCCTTATTAGTGTGACTGAATGCAATAACTTCAAATACCTCACACAAATAATACTCACTCTGACGGCGCCAAATTCAAACTTATCTAAGTATCGATAGCCACTAATCCGTTACGCGACAGCAAAGAAAAGTATATAATCTCAGCGGATTTATTGGTTATACTCTTCAACAGTAAAAGCAACACAAACGTAAGAAAACTGGCCAGGAATGGCTCAAGCCTAGGGATCGGGGCACTCGGGCTGCTTGAGGATCTCGATGGCGCACGGATTTGCATCGATCTTGCACACCTCGCTCTCCGTCTCCACCTCGCTGAGATCGTACTCACACTCACACGGGAAGCACTCCATCTCGCCACCCTCCTCGCCCTCGGCCTCCTCTCCCTCGCCGTACCAACTGATCTTCTCCTCGCTGCCAACGCTCGGCATAGTGGACAAGGAGCAGACGGAGAGCTCGGAGTCGGAAATGGCCAGTGGCACCGGCTCTTGAGGCAGAACCGAGAAGTCGTAAACGGCGATATCCTGGGCGAACCAGAGAGTTGGGTCCATTAGCTTCGTTGTAACGTTGCCCTCTTCATCCTCATCGAAGCGCTCATCCAACTCTTCAGTCTCGGCCTCATCGCCGACTGCCTTGAAGTTGTAGTTGGCAGGCAGGAAGTAGCCCACCAGCATATAGCGATTATTGAAGCTGAAGACCGCGGGTCCCATCGGGTATAGGGTATCCCAGGTTCCGTGGAGGATCGTGCACTTGTCGTCATTGCCAATGTACAGCTCAAAGGGTCCCATTCGCAAGTTACTGTTCCAGGTGGACTTCAATCTGACGGACAGGCAGCAGGCATCGGTGCTGCTCTTGAAGCTGTAGATGCCCACACCATGACGCTGGCCCTTGTGCCAGTCACCGGAGTAGGTGTCCCCATTAACGTAGTTGTACCGGCCCTTGCCATGCTTCAGGTGCTTGCGCCAGTTGCCCTCGTACACGGATCCATCCGGATAGATGAAGATGCCCCGTCCGCAGCGCTTGCCACAGCGATACTGCCCATAGTATCGTGATCCGTCCTTGAAGACATATAACCCTATGCCGTGACGCCGGCCCTTGCGGTAGTTCCCATCGTACTGGTCCCCGTTGGGCAGGATAGCCCAGCCCCGGCCATGTCTCTGTCCAAGCGCATTACGACCGCCTATATAAAGCTGGGAAGTGGGAGGAGGGTGAGAGAATCTTAAGAAACCTAGGGATCTGCTGCCTTACGCCTATGTTGGGCCCCAGATCCTCTTCTTCAGGCGCCGACAGCTCCTCCTCGGATATTTCGGAGAGGCTCATTGTGATTTTGAATTGATGTGGTTTTCGGATCTTCTTTTATTGACGAGAGAGAAATACGGAGTTTTCACTTAAAACTTACTTTGGGGAAATATTGTGTATAGGAGACATTCATTAAATGTATTCTGTCTGTTCAATAGACTTAACTTAGCCAAGGCTTACTACAATAAATATCAGAATCAATATCGTACAGAGATGATCCAAAAGTGGCTACGTTTTCGCATAAAAGTAGTTCGCCAGCGGATAGCGAATGGTCAGAGCAATCAGCGTGCACAGCACCTGGAAACCCATCAGCATCTGGGTGACCACGCGCTCATGGACTGGCCCAAAGATGACCAATACAAAGTTGATAAGGGTGAAGTTATTCGTCCGGACAAGGCCGTCCGCTTTGGTATGCCAGCTAATAAGGCGCAGTTTCCGCAGCACCGTCACCATCAGACGGCCCGGCGCATTGAGATCCTCCAGTTTGAACTCCGTGGTGCTGATGTGCAGCAAGTCGGTCTTGCTGTCGTACTTGGGCAGTCGATGCCGGGGACAGGGCACAAAGTGGAACAGCTGGGGCGTGGAGTACAGAAAGTTCAGGATCTGCGGCAGGAAGAACAGCAACAGGGTCTTGCTGAAGTGCCCCAAAATGCCGACCACGGCGAAGGTCATGCCCGCAAAGTAGCAGTAGGTGTCGCCAACAAACACCTGTGAGGGATATCTGGAAGAGAAAGAAGTTAAAGTTTGAATTTATAGAAAACAAAAACTAGTACAATTTTAATATGTTGCCTTTTGGAAGAGCTTATAAATTAAAGGAATCCTTTTTAAAATTCGTCCTCCAATGCTCAAATTTGAATTAATAACAGTAATACACATCAGTGTTGTAAACTGTGCGAGCCTTCTTTAGGAGTTTTCCCGGGAAAAAGGGAAATTCCGGCTGTGCCCCAAATAATTACGCATCCGAGTTAGGGGCTGAAGTCTGCGGAAAACGAAGGGAGCGCCGAGAAAATAGTAAAACCGACATTTCTTCGAAAAGTAGTTCTTGAGCTTTTAAGTGTGACCTGTGGCCGTGGAGGAGAAAATCCGCTCCTTTTTCTGGCATTATGAACGGAAACTCCGGCAAGCACACTGCAGCGGCGAACAGCTGGGCAGCGTCAGGGAGGACATTTCGCGACAGCTGTGCGGGGGAGGAAAAACAGAATTTTTTGGGCGTGTTAAGAAGCAAAGGAAACGCGAAAATAGTACAAGAAATTTTAGAAAAATGAACAAGTGAATGTGCAGAAAGTGCACCTTAAACAGAAAATGGTGAGGAGCACTATCCTGGTGACGCACTCGCATTCGCTGGCATCGGGAGCCGGCGGCATGGGGCGGCTGGCCATAACCAAGAAGTTGGTGCTCTGGTCGGTGCTGGTGCTCCAGGTGGGCTTCATTGGTTGCATCTGGCTGCTGCAGATGGGCCACGGCACCCAGGAGCAGCAGCAACAGCGGAGTGCCCTGGAGCAGTTCGGCAGCCGTGTGAACTTCGTGTCAAGCGGTCTCGCTGGAGAAGCTGGGAAAGCTCCTCTGGATAGAGGAACACACTGCCCCCGGCAGCAGGAGAACGTGAACCGCTACGACAGGGACTTTTTCCAGATGAAATCGATAATGGAGAGACTGAACGAATCCCACCCACCGCCAGACTACAATGTGCCCGCCTATGTGGACGCGGAGATGGGTCTGACACCGGCTCTTTGGTGCTACCGCGAGGGCACCATCAACGAGACCGTGAAGATGAACGACGTGGACTACCTGATGGCTCCGCCGCAGTGCAAGTGTGCCAGCGGCTGGCATGGCAGGGACTGTGGCCAGCCGGAGATCATCTGGAGAGCCCTGATGACGCACAGCCGGACGAGCAAGCGGGGCGGCAGTACGCCCCTTCAGCTGGTCGAAGCCAGTTCCAGTTCTCTGCACCGCTTGTTTTACATGCTGGAACTGGGCGCCTGGGAGCACATCAGCCTGGAGCTCTTGGAGCTGCAAATTCGAGCCCTCCTCGAGGTGGTGGACTACTTTCTCGTCTACTACGTGAGCAATGGCAGTAAGGAGCGGAGTCTGGAGAGCTTGCTGGGGCGCCAAACTAGCTACATGCTGCTGCGCTGCTCCTCGGCGAGCAACTGCAGCAGTTCGCTGGCCTACAGCCACTTCAGGCGGCAGCTGTGGCAGCAGTGCGGCCTCCAGATGCAGGCCCAGGATCTGCTCCTACACGGAGACAGTCGGGCTGTCTATGCGCCGGCGGCTCTGAAGTTTCTCAAGTACTATGCCAAGGATGTGCTGCCCCTGAGATTTCGGCTGAAGTACAACGTGTACGGCTTCTACTGGCAGCACCCGAAGAAGACCCTGCTAAGCGGGGTGATCAGTTCCTTGGGGCATCTGCACTACAGTGCCCAGCTGGACGCCCACCGGCTGCAGCGTGTGGCGAGCGGCACACTGGGCGACCTCAACCACTACGGCGGGTGGCTCTGTGAGCTGTGCCTGCCGCCCGAGCAGATAGTGCTCCGTCTGCAGAGCTCCAGCCAGCAGCAGCAGTTACCTGTGAAGCTACCCAACGACACCCGAAACGCGCACATCGATGCCACCTACATGCAACAGTTGATGGCCAACGGAGTCCACATAGACGGCACCACGCAGCTGGTGCGATTGCGCGAGCAGAGCGAGAAGTACTACGCTCCGGAGGAGGCTCTGCGGCACAGCAGCCAGTTTGGCCAGCTGCTGGTCAATCTGTACGATGTGGATGTGCTGGAGGACCTCCAGGACGACGACTAACCATGCCTGAGGCACACACCCTTTCGATATATATATTTATATGTGCCTGCTTTCGAACCCCCATCAAAGTCTAACGATCTCATAATCATCATATCATACTGCCTCTGCCTAATCCCCTCATGCGCGTGCCCCTCTGTGTTTTTGGCCAAGCAAAGTTCCAAATTATTAGTATCTCAGCAGACAGGACGACGAACAGACCCGCCATCTGTGATAAGCAAAACCAGAACTAAACAAAGAATTTATAAAGAGAGAGAGAGAGAAACCGAACGAGCAGAACTAGAGGTAGGGAAACATCGTAGCATCGATGGTTTTAAAATGTTTGGGAACGTCGATGTTTTGTGGGGAAACATCGATGTTTCTCCACCTCTTAACAGAACACCAGAGAGATTGTTGAGATATTTGCTGGAATTATGTTGTGAAATTGGGTTGAAAGGAATTTAGCATTACTTTTAAGAGACAAAGCTTTTTAGATTTACTTTAAATATTAAAATAGATTAAATTAAGATCGGTTCATCATTTAAAAGTTATTAATTTATTATGCTAGGCTCGAGGTATCAGAATTATTATAACTTGTTAACTTGCCAGATCAATTCAGTATTTATAAAATAAAGAAAAAGATAAACAAAAACTTACTGGTTGAACTTCCACAGCGCCAGGGTGGTGGCCAGGAATGGCAGCATGAAGTAGATGGAGAAGATGTGCGAATCCACCTGATGTCCCAGGTACAATTCAATGGCATTGAACAGCAGAATGGAGCCAGCAATAACCAGCGACTGGCCCACCTCCAGGCCATTGATGCCCGCCAGGATATTGATGGCGTTCGTACAGAACACGGCCAGCATGCCCATGAAGACGTAGTAGAGAGCGCCTGAGGGGAAACATTAGTTAAACATAAATAAATCTTAAATAAATAAATAAAGCGATAAGCTACCTATGTTCAAGGAGTTGCCAAAAATGCCCCTGGCAAAGTTGGGCATGATGACCGTGGTGGAGTTGTAGTTCACATAGTAGACCATCAGCAGCGGCAACGTGGCTATGGTGGGCAGGAGCAGCTTGTGGCGCCAGCGCAGATCCAAGACATCGTCGGCAAAGCCCAGGAAGATCATGCAGCAAATGGACAGCAAAGCGGCAATCAATTCCACGAACTGCCGCATAGATAAATTTATAGATATTGATAAGGTTGCGAGCACCTGACCTTATTTCTAATTAGATTTCTTTACCTTATCATGTGGAAAAGTATCGGGCTTGCCGCCAGTCACCGCATCCGTGGCAGCCGCCTCATCGAAGGCAAAGGGAACGGGTATGAACAGGAACAAGGAGACCAGGAACACACAGCCAGTCAGCACGCCAAAGGATTCGGGTCTGCAAAGGACAATTAGTTTTCTTAATAAATCTATCAAAATCTTATACAAAATAGACAACAAACTTACACCTGTGGCTTGTCCTTTTTGCACAGATCATTGCCAAACAGATTGGCCTTGATGAACATCTCCCGGAAGCGGGGAATCATCCGCACCGTCATGCAGTAGGCGGCGCCCGAAATGGCTGCATTTATGAGTATGGCGGCTCCAGACATGGTTGACCTTGGAGATGCGCCTTGCCCACAAGCACTGCACTAATTCAATTAGCAGGCTGAACTTGCAGCAATGCAACGAAAGCAACGCCACGTGGAGTGTGTGCTGACTCAGAAGATAAATTTGGAATCCGTGGATACCGCTCGGATCACTCGATCATGGTGCAAAAGACGAAAGCAATTACGCCGACAAAGTACACGCAATTCCAATTGCTGATAACAACAAAACACAGCTGTTCGCGGACAGTGTGACCGAAGGCCGGTGATATATTAATGTTTTGCATTGCGAATTAAAGAGACAGTGTGGACAGGTTGGTTTAATATTGAACTTTGTTAAAAACGGATTTTCTTTAAATTTATATTAATTATTATATTATTTATAAATTCATATTATTATTCCCAATTGGATAACCGATTTAATATATTAAAGCTCAGGTTTTTAATTGCATTTTATTTAAGTCACAGTTCTATGAAATATTTTGAGAACTTTTTGATTAAATTTAAAAAAAACAGGTTTTCCTCAAATTTAAATTAGTTATTAAATTCTTTTTACATACATTATTATCCCAGAATTTATTAACCGACTTAATTTATTAAAGTTCAGGTTTTCAACTAAATTTTTTTTCAGTCACAGTTCTATTAAATATTTGAAAACTTTTTGAAACAATCCGTAAATGAAAGAGGTCTTAACTTTATTTAATATCAATGATTACAGCACTTGGACCAACTCGGTTTTTTACACATATAATTAAAGATTTGTTTTAACAAAATAGCAATCGGATGATAGGGGTAAAATACTTGTTCTTTTCGAGCTTCCTTGGTTGGTTTATATATGTTCCTAGGTTCCTATCTATAAGTAGTGGCTGGCTATCTGTCCCTGAAGAAGGGAAATGCCTTCTGCAGCTCCGCCTTGGACTTGCAGGCCTCCACTTTGGGCAGTGTCTCCACCAGATTGAGTAGATAGATCTGCAGCTGCTGACGCCGTTCCTCCACAAAGACGAGGTTCATGTTCCCGAAATGCTTTTTGGGTGGAAACTCCACGCCACTCACCACCGGATGGGTCTTGATTAGCGACTTGTGCAGCTTGTTAAACTCGCTGTAGCGCCGGAAAAGCGTCCAGTGCTCGAGACGCTGTCTCATCGTGATGTGGACCTCGTAGGTGTAGTGCGAGCCAGATCGCTGAGTCTTGGCGAGCTTGACATGTGGAATGGTGATCAGGAAGTTGGAGCAGAGCGACGAGCTGGGATCTATGCCCGTCTCCTCGAACTGTTTGGTCAGCCGTCGGATGAGTAGACGATTCTGCAGATTAAGTTCCGCCACGCGGGTCTCCAGGAGGGAGCATCTTTCATTTAGCTGGTTCACCTGCTCCTCCAGCGCCGTCTGCTGCTGGCTGTTGGCCTGGCAATTCGCCGAGGACGAAGACTTGCTCCACTGCGAGGACGTATCACTGCGATCTTCAAATAGATCCGACTCTCCAGCATTGGGGGGGAAGACCTCCGGCAACGGTGTCTTCAGAAACTCCAGCTCCGGTTCAATGGGATCAAAGGGCTCGTCGACACTGATTTCCTCAAGCGGTTTGCTCAGTTCCTGCAGCACGGCATCCTTTGAGAGTATTTGCTGCACCTCCAGCGATTCAACAGGTCTCAGGGCACCCAGCAAGTCCTCTGTTGAGCTGGCTCCCTGAATGGGTCGCTCCACAGCATTGCCAGGACGACGTCTTGGGCGCACGGACACAGGCACTGGATTGGGCGCATATATAATGGGCTCCTCTTTGACTGGGGGACCTGCTGCCAATCTCCGAGGTGCATTCAGTTCCGTGGTGTCCACGTTGAGGGCGAATAACACATCTTTGAGGGAGTCCATTATCTCCGGCAGCTTCTTGGCCGCCTCATCGTTGAGCAACAGCGACCAGGGCGTGTAGAAGCGGTGCAGCAGCTCCTCATCGCTCAGCCAGGTTAGGACATGGCTGTGTAGACGCTTCTCGTTCAAAGTGGCGCGGATGAAGGCGCGACCCCGGCCCACGTTGGTCCAGATCTGCTTGAGCTCCACGTACCGCTGCCGTTCGTGGGGCGTGAGGTGCACCTGACAGAAGTCCCAGAAGGTCGCATCGTTGTTGTTGCCACCGACACCCGCATTTCCGGTCACCATCTCCTGCATGTTCTGGATAAAGCTGGCGGCGCTGAATGCAGAAGTACTGGCCGCGTTCTGCCTGAGCCCGTATCCCAGCAGCTCCTCGAGGGAATCGCACAGCTCTTGGACTGACTCATCTCGCTCCGTGGCCAGCTCTTTTCCACTGTAGTTTTGTGAGATCTGATGCGCACTTTCCTGGAGGCGTCTGAAGATGTCCTCGCGCCGTTGGCCAAAGGTACTGCCGCCCAGCTGGGCGCGCATGCTCCGAGCGGCAGCCTCTGTGGGCAACGAGTTGGCGGCATTCTCTGGCATTATGCTAGCTATTATTTAACCAATATTTTGTATTATTTTCACTTCATCTTTGACAACAAACCAGTCGAGCAGTGTTGGTAAACGAGTGAATCTGAGAGTGGTCTCATTCAGCAGTGCAATATTATGGAAGTGACTTTCGTGACTATCATCGCTTCTTTGTCTATTTTTTTTTAATTTTAAGTAGAAAGTATAGGCTTTCAGATCATTTAAAAATTTATATGTTAAAAAACTCGATTTTATTTAGTGAATGAAATCATTAAAACAATTATTCGCTATTAAATTACTTGAACTTTTGGAAGTATATTATAGTCTTGGCGTTATTGATAATTTCTTTTTTTGATAAGAAATGCAAAATGTACACAATATAATTAGCATTTTAATAAGATTATTTGTATGTTTACATTATTCGAGTGATCACAAGTAACGATTTATTCAATGAGCGAACCCATTTTCGCAGCCCTGGCGGTTTTGCGGGCAAAAGAATGCCAATACGAATGCAACCCTGGCACTCAATTGCCATCCCTGTTCGGCGCAAATGCAGAAGTTAACACACAAAAAACTCGCGTAAACCTGGAATAAAACAATTAAAAATGTGCAAAATTAGACAACAACTAGTGCCAGCATTGATTAGAACTTAATGCGTCGCATAAACGTCCTAAAAGTGTAAGTTTCCCAGGCTGGGCAGCGATTTTGTGCGTTTTCTTTTGTGTCCGCGTTTCGTTGTCTGCGCAAACTTCGCTTCATTGACTTTTCGAGCGAGTGCTGCTGCGCTTCGCACTAAAATATAGCCCATAATTAAGCTAAATCGGATATGTTTGTGCATTGTTTATGGGCCAGCAATAATTGCATTTTCTTGCTTAGCCAGAGCAAAAGCATTTTCCCAAAATCTGCCCGCGGC
Source organism: Drosophila rufa (assembly GCA_018153105.1). NCBI lineage: Eukaryota > Metazoa > Arthropoda > Insecta > Diptera > Drosophilidae > Drosophila > Drosophila rufa. The sequence goes on from JAECXS010000096.1 coordinate 11,099,199, forward strand.
GGAAGTCGTTAATCACATTTCCTTGCCGCCGCCGCCGCCAGAGCAGCGCCCTTTCCACACTCTGCGCAGCAGCTGCGTGCAAAAAAAAAAAGGCGAGAAGAGAGAAGGAAGGCAAACACAAACAGACAACGAGGAGCAGCGGTCGGGCCAGGAATTGATGCCCATATGGCCGAGACCTGTGACTAAGGATATGATTGACAGCTCACGTTGAAAAAAGGCATTCTTCGATCAATGTGAACCAGAATCTATATAAGTTTCACGTTTTATTCCTTTTGCGACTTGTTCAAGAAGTTTTTATAACAAATGTTATTTCTTTAAATAAGTTCCTAGCTAATAACTGTTAAAATAGCGGAATTATTAAGATTTAACTGCTTATAAGGAATCAATTAATCATGAGTCAGTCAAAATATTTGAATATGTGGTGGAATCATTTATTACATGTTTTTTATTACATTTCCTCAAGCTTCTAATTCCTTAAAAAGTATAAATATATTCCCTACTATTCTTACCTAGGCATTTTTTCAACTATTTATTTATAATGAGTATTTATCCAGTTTAATAATTACTTAATATAATCCATATAAATCTCTCTCCTTTCAGCGATTCTTCCAAATAAAAATCAAGGAAGACGATACTGCAATAAAAAGCAATACAATTTTTTTTGAAGAACCCTATGAGGAACACCTTGTGTCGTCTTATAAATGTTTTTATTATAATTAAGTAAGTCATCCAACGCCCAGAATGAATCCGGCCGAAATGCGCATGATGTGGATGAGCAGTCAGTACAACTCGGAGCGCATTACCTTGGAGGATGCGGCCACTTTGCTGGGTCATCCCACCGTCGGACTCTCTGTCATGGAGGACATCTCTGCACACCATCAGCCCACTTTGGTGAGTGTTCCAAGCCAACTTTGGTCCGATACTACGAGCCAATCTCTCAATTCGAAGACTAGTAAATATAATTAAGAGATCTCATTATATTTGATAGTCCTCGGGGAGTCGCAAGCAAACCCAAATTCCTAGGATTCTCTGTTGGGGATTGGCCAAGCACAACTATCTTTTTATTGTCCGTCTCAGTTGTACAAAAATTGGAATTCGTTTACTTATTTCTTCTACTTTCTTTTCTATGATTTATGTATTGGTTACAATTTAAACAAACTCGACACAAAAAACACACAAAAACCAATGAATGAATGTGAACCTCAACCAACCAATCAACCAAACAACCAAACAACCAAACAACCTCCAATCTCCGCTCCATAAAAAAGGAAATGAATCCGATGATGAGCCTGATGGGGGGGGATTTCACCGGTCAGGCGGCGGCGGCTGCCGCGGCGCTGGGCGTGCAGCCGGGCACCCTGATAGCGACCAACTCGAACAACCTGTACGGATTCGCCCACATGGGCAGCCTGCAGCAGCAGCTGCTCCAGCAGTCGGCGGCGGCGGCCGTCTTCCAGAACTATGCCGAGGTCATGGACGCCGATGTGGACACCACCGGTGGCATGGTGGGCATGGCCCCGGACGCCTCATCGCTGATGGGCGTCGATGTAGGCGTTGGCGTTGGCGTTGGCCAGAGCGTGGTGGACGATGATGATCAGGGCTATGGCCAGTTGGACGATGGCTACGATGATGGCGGCTCGGGGCTGGAGCCCAAGCAGGAGATCATCAACATCGACGACTTTGTGATGATGAACGAGGACAACAACTCGTACGATGGCACCGACTTCATGACCTCCTCGGACAAGGACATCTCGCAGTCCTCCTCCTCCTGCATGACCCAGCTGCCCGGCGGCGGCTTAGGCGTCTCCGGAGTTGAGCACGACCTGCTGGTCCCGCTGGCCGATGGCCTGCTGCATCACAAGCTGCTGGGCACCACCCTGGCCCCGGCCATGGCCACGCTCAATGGGAATGCCTTTGGCAACATAATGGTCAGCTCGGAAGCGCCCAAGCAAATGCAACGTAACACCTATGGCCTGGCCAAGGGTGGCGGCTCAAGCAACGCTGCCAGCTGCAGCAACGCTGCTTCCACTTCCTCCTCCTCCGCCTCCTCCTCATCGCTGCGCGCCCAGCGCAAGACGCGTAAGATCGAGCCAGTGAACAGGCCGGGACTGGTGCTGAAGACACCCATCGCCTACAAGGGCAACATAGATCCATCGGTGATCCCCATACAGAAAGATGGCATGGGTAAGGTTGCTCTCCACACACACACACACCCTGGTAGGGTGGGTCGATACTCGGGGTTTTTGGAGGGCTTGAAGGGGCGGCATGCAATTTGTATCCCTATTGCGTTGAATCTTTACCCAGTAGTCAACTTATAAACAGAATTTAGAGGTCTTTGCAAAGTTCTATAACTTTAAGGGCCCGGTTTCTGCACTCACTGTCAAACTACCTGTTGGCTATCTGTCCGGAAAAGCTAATCACCAGATAATAGCAATTCTATTTTCTGCCCTCCTAACATAGCACTGATAACTTACGTTTATTTATCGATTATTGCTGTAAAGCGCTGAACTGTAAAAAATTTTTAATTGAAAAATTGTCGGGAAAAGAAATTGGCTGAAAAAACTTTGCAGAGTAGCGGGAAAGGTATCGCATTGGTGGAGGAGTAGCATCCTTGACTTCTGTTCAAACAAAAGTAAGCATTCAAAACAGCTTTCCGTCTCTTATTATTATCGGTTATCGGAAATCGCTTTTTTTCCCGGGCCGATAAAAGATTTTACAGCGAGTCTGGGTCTCGACATGTAAGATCATCTTAAGAAGGAGGGTACCCCAACTGTTGGAGGAGGGGCATCCTGTACTTCTGTTCAAAAAACGGAAACATTCAAATCAATTTCAATTAGCGGTTATCGGAAATCTTTTATTTTATTTTTTTCGGGCTGGAAAATATTTTACGGGAAGTCTAAGTCCCGATTAAAGTTAGCTCCCACATTTACACGATAGAGAATCAAATTTTCTAAGCCAAAACTTTATCAGGCCTCAACATTTTGACAGGGAGGGTAGAAACCGGCCCTAATTTGATATTTATCAATTAATTCAGGAATATTTCCTAATTACTTTACAAGTATTGTTTATAAATATGGAGATTAACAGCTCTTTAACTTAACACCGGATCGACTCACCCTACACCACCTACATTCAAAGCTTTCTTAGTTTTACTTGCCATTAGCCTTAGTTTACTTCTTTTCCTTAGTTTTTTGTTGTCAATTTGAGTTATAAGAATTTGGGTTTGTATGTCAGGGATTGCAGTTGAGTTACCTATAAGAATTAGCTTTAAAACTAATTAACTTTCCCTGAAAATAACCTATTCAAATAACCTTAATTTTCCTCCCTTTTCCTCCAGCTGTCTGTAAGCGCTGTGGAGCCATTGGAGTAAAGCACACCTTCTACACGAAATCGCGACGCTTTTGCAGCATGGCCTGTGCCCGAGGAGAGCTATACTCACTGGTCCTCAATAGCAAGATGGAGGGCGGTTCCCTTGCCTCCCCCGTGCCCGGAGCAGCAAGCTCAGATGCCAACGAAGACATCTTGGCTGGAGACCAGCAGCAGCAGCAGGCTCAGTCAGATATCGAGCTGGATTTGCAGGCGGCGCACATCAAGAATGCCAATTACCGATTCCGCATCACTGATCAATCGAAGATCACCCAGTTGAATAGCTTTGGTGAGCCCATGTCCCTGGGCGGCGATGCGGCCGCCAACAATGTACAAATGGCGGCGGACGAAACGATTGCTGCTCTGAACGGAGGCGCCGTGGGAGATGCAGCAGCTCCAGGAGGAGCAGCTGAGGAAGAAGGAGCCACCACACCGAATGCCTATCATCTGAGTGCAGCGCCCACGCCCAAGGCGCTGCGCCTCTTCAAGGACGTCTATCCGCAGGATGATCTGCCCCAGATACCCAAGTACGAGCGTCTCCCCACGCCCTGTCCGCAAATGGAGAAGATAATCAGCATTCGGCGGCGAATGTACGATCCCACGCACTCCTACGACTGGCTGCCGCGCCTCAGCAAGGAGAACTTCAATGCGGCGCCGGTGACCTGCTTCCCCCACGCACCCGGCTGCGAGGTGTGGGACAATCTGGGCGTGGGCATGAAGGTGGAGGTGGAGAACACGGATTGCGATAACATCGAGGTGATACAGCCCGGCCAGACCCCGACCTCGTTCTGGGTGGCCACCATCCTCGAGATCAAGGGCTACAAGGCCCTGATGAGCTACGAGGGCTTCGACACGGACTCCCATGACTTTTGGGTGAATCTCTGCAATGCCGAGGTCCATTCGGTGGGCTGGTGCGCCACGCGGGGCAAGCCCCTCATCCCGCCGCGCACCATCGAGCACAAGTACAAGGACTGGAAGGATTTCCTGGTGGGCCGCCTTTCGGGCGCTCGGACGCTGCCCTCAAACTTCTACAACAAGATCAACGACAGCCTGCAGTCGCGCTTCCGCCTGGGCCTGAATCTCGAGTGTGTGGACAAGGATCGGATCTCGCAGGTGCGCCTCGCCACCGTCACCAAGATCGTGGGCAAGCGCTTGTTCCTGCGCTACTTTGACTCGGACGATGGCTTCTGGTGTCACGAGGACTCGCCCATCATACATCCCGTGGGCTGGGCCACCACAGTGGGTCACAATCTGGCTGCCCCGCAGGACTATCTGGAGAGGATGTTGGGTGAGTCAGCTTCTAGAGCTTCTAAGGCTAGGAAATACCTTGGGCATACCTCTTCCAGCTGGTCGCGAGGCCATGATCGAGGTCCACGAGGACGACGCAACCATCGAACTGTTCAAGATGAACTTCACCTTTGACGAGTACTTCCTGGATGGCAAGACCAACGGCTTCGTGGAGGGCATGAAGATCGAGGCCGTGGATCCCCTCAATCTCTCCTCCATCTGCCCGGCCAGCGTGATGGCGGTTCTCAAGTTTGGCTACATGATGATACGCATTGATTCCTATCAGCCGGACGCCTCTGGGTCGGATTGGTGAGCTGTTAAAGCTAATAAACCCACTAAACCGACTAAGGCAACCTTTGATTTCGAATTCCTGCAGGTTCTGCTACCACGAGAAGAGCCCGTGCATCTTTCCCGCTGGCTTTTGCTCGGCCAACAACATAGCAGTGACTCCGCCCAATGGCTACGACTCGCGCACCTTCACCTGGGAGGGTTACCTGCGGGATACGGGCGCCGTGGCCGCCAGTCAGCATCTGTTCCATCGCGTGGTGCCCGACCACGGCTTCGAGATGGGCATGAGTCTGGAGTGTGCGGACCTCATGGATCCCCGGCTCGTGTGCGTGGCCACAGTGGCGCGGGTGGTGGGTCGCCTGCTCAAGGTACACTTTGATGGTTGGACGGACGAGTATGACCAGTGGCTGGACTGTGAGTCTGCCGACATATATCCCGTGGGTTGGTGTGTCCTGGTGGGCCACAAGCTGGAGGGTCCGCCGCGAGTGGCCCAGCAGCAAGCGCCAAAGCCGGCGCCCAAGGCAAAGGTACAGCGGAAGCGGAAGACCAAGAAGGCAGCGCCCGGAGGCAAGCCAACGAGTGAGAACAACACGCAAGCGGGTGAGTTTTTTAAAGTTTCCCAACAATACAGCACCTCAAACGAACCTCTTTCTCAGTGAAACCCCGCACCATCGCCCTGAAGACCACGCCGCACCTGCCCAAGCTGAGCATCAAGCTGGAGCTGAAGCCGGAGCATCACAATGCTGCCTTCTACGAGAACAATCAGCCCGAGGAGGAGGGCGAGGACGAGGATGCCGACGCCGATGCCGATCCGGATGGCGATGGCGATGGCAGCACCAGCCATATGTCCGAACAGTCCACCACCCAGTCGTCCAGTGACCAGATCATCGGGGGAGCAGCGGGCAGCGGAAGCGGTAGCGGCACCTCCTCATCGATGGTAACGGCCGCCGCCAACAAAATGGTAAAGAAATCTTCCACTACTAAATCACCTGCGCCACCAACTGTGGGCCGCAAAGCCACTAGCTACATTGCGGTGAGTACTTAGCGGAATAATAGTGCGTAGAGTCATCATCCATCTAGCTACTAGCCTGCTCGCCCGCTCGCCTGCCCGCCAACTAGCCCGAATGAAGTCCAGCTCATGCATCTAAATTGGAGGCACCAAGGCAACCAAGGCACAGTGGTTATTAGTAGACCAAATTGAGAGGTTCTAGTTCAAATATAGCCTAGATTTTTATCATTTAAAGTAACATCCTTACGCAAGGATCAGTATAACCTAGTTATAATGGATGTTTCTATCTTTTAATAGGAAATATTAGTACCTTTTCTTGTTAGCTAATTATTTAATAACCCTTGTAAACTCCCAATAACGGCGGATGGCTTTTATTTTTATAAATTTTTCTTTTTCTCGATCTCAAACGTGTCGATCGCTCTTTTTGCCAAACCAAAGTGACCGTATATTCTTTTCTTAAAAATCTAGCTTAATTCTAGTCACTAATGTGACCGTGTAATACAAAATGAGGTGTTTACAGTTAAAACCTGGCTACCTTAACCACTGTGCTCTGGCTCCCTAACTCAATTGCCTAAATGTATATAACCGAAATCGTACATCGCCAATCAAATCAAATTTGTATATAATATTATGTTTACGCACTGTTATTTTTGGTACTTGCAACAAACGCCGCCCATCCTCATCCGAAATCCCATCATCCCATCATCCAGCCTTAACCCCATGTCCCCTAGGACGAGGCAAGATCACTTTAAGATATAATTTTTTCCCCTTAGAACTCCTCTGCGTCGAATAACAAGTACATTCCGCGTCTGGCCGACATCGATGCGAGTGAGGCGCACCTGGAGCTGATGCCGGACTCGTGGAACGTGTACGATGTGTCGCAGTTCCTGCGCGTCAACGATTGCACCGCCCACTGCGACACCTTCAGCCGCAACAAGATCGATGGCAAGCGACTGCTGCAGCTGACCAAGGACGACATAATGCCGCTGCTGGGCATGAAGGTGGGCCCGGCCCTGAAAATCTCCGACCTCATTGCCCAGCTCAAGTGCAAGGTTAATCCCGGCAGGGCCAGATCGCATAAGACCAACAAGTCGCCGTTCTTATAGTGCGAGGACTTGGAAACGAAACGAAAGTTATCACCGATAGGAACACCCATACATATTTTTATAATGCGTGTACACTTAAGCATATATATAACAAATATATATATAATGTAAGGTATATTGAAGTATTTTGTTAGCACTGGAAATCGAAACACAAACGTTGCCTAGTATGGACCCAAGTATCCATAATACAATTGTATAACTAACTCAAGTCTCACAGCGCGTTATTTTACATATTATATTATATATATATTCCGATTATATCGTAGTCCGTAGCCGTATGATCATGTTACATCAGTCAGAGTTCTATATACCAACATTTTTTTAACAAAAGCGCCTATTTTTATAAAATATCGATGCATTCAACCCCACACGATGCGAATTGTATAGCCTAAGTTTGTTAATTGTACATAAGTTCCGTCGCTGAACATTATACAGAACGAAAAGCGCAATCGATCCAGGAATTCAGGCAGCATAAATATTCAGTCTTAAGTCATATGGGCGATCGAAAGTCGCTCTTAGTCCTTAAGATCAACCAGTTTCACCAGCAGCAAGCGCAGCGCTCTCTCTCCTTTGATTATTTTGTTTTCCTTTCCGGAATCACATGTCTCTGCAGAGAGATTATTAATGGTTTAAGGCATACTTTTGAAGATGGCAACACCTAAATAATAGAATTATGCATCTAGATTAGCCTAAGGTACCAGCTAATGTCGAAATACTTAATAAACCCGAATTCAAAATTGCAAAGTATTGAAGAAATGCGAACGGTGGAATTTATTGGTTTGTGGGTTGTGGACAACATATGTGGGGTTTCTTGGATATTCTTATATGTTTCAGCTGCCAGCCAAGGAGCCTTTTTTCGCTGAATTTGTACTTGGGAATTTTAGGTATTGAAGAAATACGATCGGTGTTTTTTTTTCAGTTTTCTTTGGTTTTTATACCTTTGGAGAGGGTATTACAATTTTCCATGATATTTGACCCCATAAAGTATATATATATATTCTTGATCAGCATCAACTGCCGAGTCGATCTAGCCATGTCCGTCTGTCCGTCAGTCTGTCGGTTTCTACGCGAACTAGTCTCTCAGTTTTTAAGCTATAGGTCTGAAATTTTCAGCATAGTCTTATTTCTTTTGCAAGCAGTATATATGTACATATGTATGTACATATGTCGGAACGGTAAAAATCTGACTACTGTATGCTATAGCTGCAACAGGAATGATGGCAAAATTAATGTAAAAAAAAAATTATAGCTTCTCTTTTCGACGTATTTCTATAAATTTCGAGATATTGCGTTTTTTTACGGTTTTAGAAAATCGTTTTTAATTTCATTAAGATGATGGAAATCATAGAAGCGATCGGTCGATTTATATGAAAATTAAAAATTTTTTATGTAAAAGGTAAAATATGTAGGTAAATGTTAGACAAATTACAAACTTTGATATTTTTCAACTTTGCCAAAATAGATCGATTTTCAATGATTCAATTGCACACTGCAATTGCCGAAGTTGGCTTTCTTTCTTGTTAACACCATATTTGTACTTGGGATTTCCAGGTGCACTTGGTAATCCTGTAACGTTATGAAATTCGCATTGAAATCACGAAAAGTGGCAAGCTGTAGTGCACCATTTTAAGGAGTGTAAAAAAAAAACAAATTAAGGGGCTGTCCATATATTACGTAATTACGTTTTTGATCATTTTTGACCTCCTTCCCCCCTATGTAATCAAGAGTAATCATTGGAGAGACCCCCTCCCCTTTTTTGTCCTGCAAGTAATCTTGAGCGCGCGGACTTATCCCCATCCATGTCTAGGTAATTACGCGAGCGCATTATTGCTCCCTAAGAACTCTCAGCCAAGTTGAAAGGCTCCGGACCCGGACCGGAAAAAAACCCAAATTGCATACTTCTTTTTTAAGATTTGTTTATATTGTGGATATTAATACACTTTGATGACATATAGACTAAACTCTTAACTGCTAAGTTTACACTGTGTTGTTTGGTGGCTAAATATTTATGCTAATTTTTGATTAAACACTTTTAACACGCACACCAAATGACGAACGAATCTTGGGTATTCGTATTCGCTTCTATATAACCACATTTAGATATAGATATATTCTGATCAGATCTGATGTGGGTGTGTGTGAGTGTTGAAATGTGGGAAATATAGAAAAATAGTTGCCATAACCGATAGAACAGGGTGGGGGGTAGGCGGTAAGGGGTCAGGGGTCAAAAAAAGAGTAGAAAAAGGATATAATGTACAGTACAAATTAAGGGATAGTGCTTATATACAGAGTGTGTGTGTGTGTGTGTTGGTTGCTTGTGTCTAGTTCTTAACTAAGTCTACTTGTTTTTTCTTCTGGTATTTAGTATTGAATATTTTAAGCTTAACTCTAGAATTTAAAGTTGAGGCGCTGCTTCTCTGTGAATACAAACTTTCCGCTCATCTTTCTCTCTTTATCCGTTTTATCTAAAAAGGCCTCAATAACAACTTAATATAATAAAATACTAACATTTACAGCGTTTCGTTCTGAAGAAGGAGATAATAAATAAACTAAAAGAGTTTTTCGCAAACAAAATATCATCAAATTGGGAATTGGAAGGGAGGAGATGGTTGGTGTGGGCTTAAACTTGAAAGCAACGAGGATTTTGGGTGTCTAAAGCCTCGCGTGTTGAGTAATCTAGAGGTCCTAGCTCCCTATTCGCGCCTCTCTCTTTGGCAAAGGAACCAGAATATGGAAATTAAGGGTTATTCCGATTTCACCAAATTAAATTTCGCAGCTTCTTTCGACATTGTTTCTTCTGTTGCGAGTTGTGTGTGTGTGTGTGTGTGTGTGTTTATATTGAATTTAAAATAAATACTAAACTCTAGCAGGGCTGAATAAACATTTACACTGCTGTTAGTTGTCCCGGAGGCGGCGGCGGACTCTCCTGTGTCTGCTCCTCCTCGCTGGGCCGTCGCTTCTTTAGGGGCGGAGTTTCCGATGATGGCATGACCGCCGCCGGTTGTTGCTCCAGAATGCAGCCGGGCCGCTTCTTACCAGGACTTAGGCTGGAGGTAGCTGGCAGCTCGTCAGCGCCACTAACTATCTCGGTGACGATGTGAGCCTCCAGAGAGGGCGGCAGCAGGGGCGACAAGGGAACGGCATTCAGATCGCAGGCATCCTCCTCGTCGTCATCCTCATAGTTGGGCCCCAGACTGCCAAAGATGTCCGCATGTCTGTTGTGGCCTCCCCTCTCCTCCTCCTCCTCGTCATCGCTGTAATCGTTGTCCCAGAAGACCTGAGCTCCCGGGAACACATACGAATAGTTGTTGGTGTGGGAGTAGAAGGTTCCAGGTTGCAGGCGCTCGGCGGCCGTTTGACGCTTCTCTCGCTGGGAGGGCGTTGGCGTTAGACTGGGCGCCACTGTCTTTGTCTCCTGGACAAGATTACTGGGTCGCACGTAGCTGCTGGGTGTGGCTGTGGGGGCTTCGTTGTCGCACTGCTCGATGCCGCTGTCCTTGGATGAGTCGATGGACAGATGACGATAGCTCTCCACCGTAGTCGGCGTTCCTCCTCCGGCTGCCAACCGATCGCAGCTGAGGGCAGCTGTGCTCTCGTTCAGCTCCACCAGGATGTCGGTCTTGATGCGCTCAATGGCTGCCGCATCGGCGGCGGCACTGGAACGCTGCTTACCGCCACTCGTGTACGTGGAGGATTCAAAGCCGCTGTCCGAGCAGGTTCCAGCCGAACCCAGTATGTAATCCGTCGAGCCATTGGACTTGAGCGACTGTGTGTCCGTGTCCAGTTGCGATTGGCGCTCGCTCTCCTCCGCACTGCAATGCCGGTGGTGATGGAGCAGACCATGATGATGATGATGCGGGTGGTGGTGATGACGATGATGCTCTGGCGGCATCAGCTCCTTGCTCTCGCTGAGCACCGACTCATCGCAGCACAGCTGCCGCCAGCAGTCGTCGTTGCCCGAGAGGCGGTGACAAATCTGATTGATGATCACATCGGAGTCGCCCAGCAGCTCCACGTCGAACTTCAAGTGATGCAGCTGCTCGCGATTGATCAGAATCTGCGGCACCGTTGCCGGGATGCTGCTGGGAATGTGTGCCACGGGTCGGACCTTTAGCGAGGATCCAATGACGATCAGCAGATCGCAAATGTCCTTGTCGGTGCCCATTACGGTGTGATACTCATCCGGCAGACCTGGGTTGACAATAAGGATCAGAGAGTATGGGAATATACCAATTAGAAGTGACATAAAATCAAAGCACACTGCTCGGTAAAGTAGAGGCTGTGTCAAGCAACAAGTGGCCTTTGGAAATTTACAACAAAAAATACAAAGGAAAGTTTGACAAAGCACACACTGTATCAGATCAGTTCCGTAACCCATAAGTTCTCTTCGACCAGGATAAGTTTATAAATGTAAGGTAAATATCTTAAATAATAATCATACCTTCGCCAAAGAAAACAATGTCCGGCTTCATGATGCCGTTCTCCACCAGCTGGCGCAGTTCCTCTTCAGTGACGGCCACCGAGGCATCCACACTCTGCTCCTTGTTCGGCTGGCATTGCGGACAGACCGGGATGCGCTGGGCGAAGATGTCGGCCCGCAGGGCGTCGGCGTTGCACTTGAATCTGCACTTGGTGCACGAGGCCGTCGAGAAGGAGCCGTGGCACTCGATCACTCGCTGGATGCCCGCCACACGCTCCAATGTGTCGATGTTCTGGGTGTAGTTACGCAACAGCTTACCCTTGGTCTCCAGCATCTTGATGAACCGATGGCAGGGCGACGGCTGGAACTCACCGGGGTAAATTTCGCGGGCGAACTTGTAAAAGGGACGCGGATCCCGCTTGAAGTAGTTTATGTCGAACATGGCCTGCGGATCGGGAAGATCGGGAAAGTCGTGTGCCAGCCGCGCATATATGCCGTTGGTGGATCGGAAGTCGGGAATGCCACAGGACACGGACACCCCGGCCCCGGTCAAGACAATGATCTTTTGCGACTTCTTCACCAAGTCGATGACATCGTCGAAGGTGTTCACATTGGAGAGCTTGTTGCGCCTCTTTGGTTCGTTCAACAGGTGGGCCAGGTAGTCCCACAGGACAGAGTCATCCGTGTCGGCGGCCAGACCTGTGGCGAAGTGCGGCATGATGCTGGCAATCACCTGGCGGGGCACACGGCCCGTGTAAAACTCATGTTGCAGCCAGCGCAGCTTCCAATCGGGACCCACTGTCGAGGAGCAGTCGGAGCTGGAGTCCTCGTCCTCATTGCTGGTGCCCTCGCCCTCGCCATCCTCCTCATCGTCATCATCGTCGTCGTCGTCCTCCTCGTCCTCGTCTTCTTCCTCTTCATCTTCGTCCTCGCCCTCAGAGTTTGTGGGGGCGGCTCCCAATTTGTTGGTATTTTTGATGTCTTGCTCCAAATTGGCGCCAATTTCTTGTTCTTCCCTGGCAGCCAATGTTTTTGTTTTGATTTCACCATTTGCTTTGCCAGCCAGTTCGCTTGTTGCTATTGTTGATGTTGCTTCTGTCGCGGCCAACGTCGCTGTCGCTGCCTCTGCCTCGGTGGACGTTGTTGCGAGAATTTCGGCGCCAAAATCAAATTTGGTTGGTGCAAACAACTCTGGAGCATTCTGGCACTGCACTTCGGCCATATCGCCCAGATCCTTGGCCTTAATATGGCTCAGGCAAATTTCCTCGTAGTTTTCCATCATTTTCCCCACAAACACAATCACAGACGACTGTCACAGGGAGAGAGAGAAAACTCTCGAGTTGCGCTGTTGCTGCTGCCTGCTGCTTCTTCTTGCCACACCACCAACAGTGCGCGAGTGTTTCCTCGGTCTCTCCGCTTTGCGCTCTCGCGCCGTCCGTTTTCTCCTCTCTTTCGTTGGTACACACAAAATTTTTACGTCGTCAGCTTCGCACCCATTTGGCTTGGTTGAAAAAATTCTCCAGCGGTCGTTTGGGGGCAAATTTTCCACGCGACCCGAGCTTTTTTCACTTATCCGAACTAAAACGAAATTTTAAAAAATTTTCTACCTAATTTTATCGTGATTTTTTCGTAATTTTTTAACGTAATTTCTGGAAAATTTTCCGATGAAAAAGCAAGATGGCTTCTTCTCGTCTCAGTGTTGCCAGATGACAATTTTGCTTTCCCCCTAAAAAATCTCAAATAGTCGGCATTTCCTCCTAAAAAATCCAGTCTTCCCCCTAAATTTAAAAAATCTTTTATTTTCAAATAATTAAAAGAAGAAATATCTAATTATGACGTGGAACGTTGCAAAGCGGAAAAATGTCGGTGGAATAGCAGTTTTCAACATCAGCTGGCAAAACTTTCAGGCGATAGGAAAATCGTGGGCAGTATTTAGTTTGATATTTTGATTTATAATAAAAAAAACAATTTTATAGAGATTTTCTTAAAAATTTTAAATCAATCAGTTCCGAAAAAAAGCCTAAACTTCCCCCCTAAAAATTCTTCCCCCCTAAAATTCCCCCTAGGACATCAATAAACTCATAAATCTAGGGGGAAAACCCCTGATCAGGGAACACTGTCTCGTCTTCACCCACTAGGGATGTGTGAAAATATATTAAAGTTATATCGATACTATACAATTTTATGGATAGTTTTCGAACAATTTTGATATTTGGTTGGCCAAATATATGAATATTTATATATTGTTTGATATATTTTTTTTATTTTTTTTTTATTTTTTTTTACAGTCACATATTTTCTGAGGGCAGTCGCATGATAAAAACATATAAATTTATATATCATGGTAGGTAGAAACTGGTACAAAACGATAACCAATTTCAAAATTTTTTGTAAGGCCTAGTACTCTGATCGATGAAAAGTATAAGCAAGCAGTGAGTCACAACTAGAGGTCCATAGTCGAATTCTCGATCTTTCGTCGGTTTAAGTACTAGGTTTAAAGCAAAACACGAAACACATCATTTAAGGAGCATAAAAAGAAATATATATATATACGAGAATATTAAATCGTGTTATGTGTTAATTAAAATCACCTTTTATTTAGGATAAATTTTTTTTTTTTTTTTTTTTTTTAGTATTAAGTTACTTCCAGTCCAAAAGGATAAATTTTAACTTTCAAAAATCCACTTGAGCATTTCAACCTATGTGCGGGGCAAGTGATCATTTGATTCGATGTATCGATGCTTGTTCCATCTCAATTTTATTTTTTATTACAACTCTGGGTGACAAAGCACAGCGGGAATTTTAAAAGACGCGGAAAGTATTTCTTTTTTTTTTATAAATGTACCATTCATAGTTTTTATTCAGACTTGAGCTTCCATTGTAAACTTAAACTATTTCACCATTTAAGCCTAGTACTCAGACACGCGAACAGCGTTTCTAAGCAGTGAGAGAGAGCGAGAGGTGAATAGTCGGGAAACGGTGTTCGGCAGCGCTGTTTTAAAGGCCGGTACGCAGACGAACGAACGAAATACCAGAAACATACCAGAAAAATACCAGGTGGCGCGAAGGGAGACTTTCGGTATTTCCAGAACGGGGGGAGGGGAGAATAAAAAATTTAATAAAACGACCTGTTCTCAACTGTTGGCATCTCACTCTCTCTTACTGTTTCTTCACACAATTCAAAAATATAGATCCCGCCAAACACAATAATGTTTTCAAAAGCCCAGTCCAGGCGTTTAGAAGAGCAGATAAAGTTATAATAATTAAATTGGTAGAGGCCAATTCAATGATAAGGGATTTGGGCAATATTAAACATTTGCATAAATAAAGGCCTGGAAGGAAATAGGTCCCTCGATATTTGGTTATGACTTTGATGAGCACTATGAGATGTCACGTTCGATTTCTGAGATGAAGGCGTCAGAGGCGACGGTCACCGCCCGCTGCTGCTTAGAGCAGTGTCTGGCTGGACAAATCCTTCATTGCCAAACTCGAGAAGGACATTCAGAGGCCGCAGCTGCTGAGAGCAGTATCTGGGTGGACATATCCTTCATTGCCAAGCTGGAAAAGAACATGTACAGCAATGGACAGAACCGGGCGCAGGAGGAGTACCAACTCTAACCAAATGTATGCCAGCAAGGATCTCAGAGTCTCGCATCCATCAAGAACGAAGTAACTTTGAATCATTTCACCAGTCAAACAATTTGGTGGCAGCAGGAGTAGCTGCGGCAACCACCGCCACCACCCAGATGGTAGTTAATTCCACTTGGTAAGAACAGAATCACCAGCAGCAGCCGGTAGAGTAGCCCTTGTCCTGGTCGTCGATCCAGGAAAGAATGTTGGACAAGTAATAGGGAGAAAAAGAGGCGGTTGTGCATGGTCGAGAGAATCTGGGCGACGGCGTTGGTGGTCATTGTGCGCAAATAAGCTATTCCAAAACGAAACTACAAGTCTATGCGAATTGTCTTTCAAATATAAAATAAATAATTGTAAATATAAAACAGCTGATTTAAGATTGGTATGACCGCACCATTTACCTCCCAAAAATGCCAAAGTGCGTGTGACCGCTTCTAAAAAAGTGTGACCGCTTCTAAAAACGCACTTTGGCATTTTTGGGAGGTAAATGGTGCGGTCATACCAATCTTAAATCAGCTGTTTTATATTTACAATTATTTATTTTATATTTGAAAGACAATTCGCATAGACTTGTAGTTTCGTTTTGGAATAGCTTATTTGCGCACAATGACCACCAACGCCGTCGCCCAGATTCTCTCGACCATGCACAACCGCCTCTTTTTTCTCCCTATTACTTGTCCAACATTCTTTCCTGGATCGACGACCAGGACAAGGGCTACTCTACCGGCTGCTGCTGGTGATTCTGTTCTTACCAAGTGGAATTAACTACCATCTGGGTGGTGGCGGTGGTTGCCGCAGCTACTCCTGCTGCCACCAAATTGTTTGACTGGTGAAATGATTCAAAGTTACTTCGTTCTTGATGGATGCGAGACTCTGAGATCCTTGCTGGCATACATTTGGTTAGAGTTGGTACTCCTCCTGCGCCCGGTTCTGTCCATTGCTGTACATGTTCTTTTCCAGCTTGGCAATGAAGGATATGTCCACCCAGATACTGCTCTCAGCAGCTGCGGCCTCTGAATGTCCTTCTCGAGTTTGGCAATGAAGGATTTGTCCAGCCAGACACTGCTCTAAGCAGCAGCGGGCGGTGACCGTCGCCTCTGACGCCTTCATCTCAGAAATCGAACGTGACATCTCATAGTGCTCATCAAAGTCATAACCAAATATCGAGGGACCTATTTCCTTCCAGGCCTTTATTTATGCAAATGTTTAATATTGCCCAAATCCCTTATCATTGAATTGGCCTCTACCAATTTAATTATTATAACTTTATCTGCTCTTCTAAACGCCTGGACTGGGCTTTTGAAAACATTATTGTGTTTGGCGGGATCTATATTTTTGAATTGTGTGAAGAAACAGTAAGAGAGAGTGAGATGCCAACAGTTGAGAACAGGTCGTTTTATTAAATTTTTATTCTCCCCCTCCCCCCGTTCTGGAAATACCGAAAGTCTCCCTTCGCGCCACCTGGTATTTTTCTGGTATGTTTCTGGTATTTCGTTCGTTCGTCTGCGTACCGGCCTTTAAAACAGCGCTGCCGAACACCGTTTCCCGACTATTCACCTCTCGCTCTCTCTCACTGCTTAGAAACGCTGTTCGCGTGTCTGAGTACTAGGCTTTATGAAACTGGGGAAAGCCAGGCGGCCTGAGTTTCAGTGTGACCGCACCAATGTATAAAAATACCGAAATAACTTAAAATACCATCGGTTTCTTGGTATATTTCGTGACTTTTAAGTGATAATGATATGCAGGTACAGTAAGCACTGGCAATATAAACCAGCTGCGAACAAAGTCACTTAGTAACAATAACCGCTTTATGGAAGGTATATTTAATGGATTTTATGAAATTATATATACTGTTTTTGAATGTAACAAAAGTGTAATTTAGCAGAAATAAAAATTCATATAATATCTTTACCCGTCTGAATTTTTGTAATTAAGAAATCGATTTAAACAATCAATTCTAGGAGAAATTTATGATTTTAAGTTTCTAGAATTGTACGTTGAATTTTCCCTTAATTTTGATTAAAACGTATATCATGAAATTTAAAGATAACGTCTAGAATGTTCTCCAGCACCAATCTCTACTGTTCTAAGAATCGCGTTACTTAACGGTATTTTATTTGCCAATTTTGCCTGAATATGTCAGTCCTGCGTCACACTTGGCCACACTCAGTAACCAAAATACGAAAATAATGTCATATATAAATTATTAAAAATTGTTTGTACAATAACAATGTACAACGATTAGTTTGTAGGTTGGCAGGGCGAGGTAGCAATACAAAATGGACAACCTAAATTTATACGAGGTGCTGGGAGTGGCTCCGGATGCGAGCGTCGAGGAAATAAAGAAGGCAAGTGGCAGGCAAAATTCGATTTGTTTGTAAATAAGTCTTATTTGCCATTCTTCTTTGAGCCAATAGAACTATCGCAAATTGGCCAAAGAGTTCCATCCAGACAAGAATCCAGATGCGGGTGACAAGTTCAAGGAGATATCCTTTGCCTACGAAGTGCTGTCGGATCCCGAAAAGCGACGCATTTACGACCGTTACGGATTGAAGGGTCTCCAGGAGGGCGCCGAGGGATTCACCGATGCCTCCGAGTTCTTCGCCCAGTGGTTCCCCTTCGAACGCGCATCGACTGGGGCGCGTGGCAAGCGTGAGGGCAAGGTCGTGATCAAGCTCGAGCTGACGCTGGAGGAGATCTATGTGGGCGGCATGAAGAAGAAGCTGGAATATAAGCGCCAGAAGCTATGTGGCAAGTGCAACGGCGATGGCGGTCCCAAGGAAGCGCGCGAAAGCTGCGAGGCGTGTGGCGGAGCAGGGCGGGCAACCGCCTTCACCTTCATGGGACTCAGCCCCTTCGATGCAGTAAAGGATAAACACTTTGTTTTCCTTATTTTATTTGAAATAATGTTTATATAATTTTGTGCCTTTGCAGACCTGCCCGGCCTGCGATGGTCGTGGCTTCACCATCAAAGAGAACATGAAGTGCAGTCCCTGTCACGGCAGCGGTTTCGTGGAGGAGAAGATGAAGCGGGACCTCGTCGTGGAGCGGGGAGCCCCGCACATGCTGAAAGTACCATTCGTCAACGAGGGCCACCAGATGCGTGGCGGCGAGTTCGGAGACTTGATCGTGGTTCTCGCCCAGCAGGAGCATCCACTCTTTCAGCGCCGCCACGCCAATCTGTATATGCATGACCTGGACATCAACATCACGGAGGCGTTGTGCGGCTACAGGCATTGCTTCAAGCACCTGGACGGGCGGAATGTTTGTCTGCGCACCCAGCCGGGCGAAGTGCTCCAGCACAACCACATCAAGATGGTGCGTGGCTGTGGAATGCCCGACTTCAACCAACCGGCCGTTTGCGGGGATCTCTATGTGAAGTTCAAGGTAAAATTCCCGGACAACGACTTTGCGACAGCTCCCCAGCTGGCCATGCTGGAGGACATACTGCCGCCCAGGGAGCGGATAGTTGTGCCCAAGAACGCCGAGGAGGTGCAAATGACGGATTACAAGCCACAGCCGAGGCAGCAGGACGACGAGGACGGTCAATCGCCACACTTCGAGGGCGTACAGTGCCAGACGGCTTAGTGCCTGTGGTTGTGGCTCCTGCAGGCACGGTTCCTCTGCCTCGATCTGTGTCAGCTCTTGGGCGAACTCAGTATGGATGAGGTCTGCTTCTTGGTGCCGCTGCTCGTCTTGATATGCATAGTATTATTTTTCATACAGGAATGTTTGCTGTGAAAAGCGCGTGATCTAAATTCGTAGTATACTAACCGAAAGCCAGTATCCGAGACTAAAGCATAGCTGATTCTGATCCTCAATAGGAATGTAAACGATACGTTAGCCACGCTAAATTAACTGAATGCTAACACACATTAACCCGCATATATTTATTGTTTCTCTTGCCCTACTATCCCCCACAAAATATAATTAACAAAATACACTCTTATCTCACCCTGTACTAACGATATTATATTCTTCTTCTGGTGGAGCATACTTATACGGGCTGGAAGTGGATTTGTTTCTCTCTGATTAATACCTAAAAAAAATAATGATTTTATCAAAAGTACTTATCTAGCAACAATGTGCAATTTGTCCTAAAATTCCTTTTTATTTTCTTAGTTTAATCACATATTTATGTCGTTATGTCCTTGAATAAACTCTTTTTGCTTTGGGAAAGAATTAGCAATATTAATTTTGTTCGGGCAATTGTTGAACTAAGATTCTGGGCGCAACTCAAGAGTATAAAATGGATAATAGCTTCGTTTTTAAGTTCAATTTATTGTCGCGAAGAGATCGAAAAAAGAAAGAGATAGAGAGAAAGAGCGCGCGTTACGCAAAACTTAAAAGCAGTGTCTGCAACGCGTTAGCTTCAATTTACAAAAGAAGTTGCCATACATCGTGGTTTTTCAACTTCATTACGTTATACAATAAGTTTATTATAGTTTATTCTCCTTTTATAAAAATGATTCCGTATTAGCATAAAGGGATTTCAAGAGATTATACTCCAACCTAATCGCTTTCGTTGGACCCTGAGGAGCCATCACTAGAAGCCGCCATTTCCTCTTGCCATTTGGACTTGGACAAATCCATAGGTGAGTCACCTTTGGACATTTCCTTGTCCTTTGATTCGAGCTCTTTGGAATCTGGAGATGACTGGAGCACAGTTTTCGGTGTGGCACCCTTGTTCCCTGTGGTTTCCTCGGTGTCCATGAGGCTATCATCTTCCTTGGGCTTGCTCAAGTCCAAAGCATTTTCAACGGGCTCAGGGTCGGGCTCGGCCTCAGCCTCCATATCGTCTATCTTCGGAACCACGATCATCTCACCAGTGCGCATATGCTTGACTTCGCCCGCTTGGTTCACATTCACCTTCATCAAAGTCAAATACTTATTGTACTTGGCATAGTTGCGCCTGCCAGTCTCATCGTTCATCAGGACTTCGGCTTGATTGTGGCTCTTGTCACGGATGGCCTTCAAGCGGATGTGCTTGGTGATGTCCCAGCGCCAGTTGGAGCGATAGGCGCACAGGGAGCACTCAAAGGGTTTCCTATTCAGATGGCCAACGATGTGGACATGGAAACGCGAGGCAGTGGCTGCCCAAAAAGTGCAATGGGGACACTTGAAGACCTTCTTCAAGGGGGTGTTATCATTGGATTCCTCGGGCACGAACGGTTGAGTGACCTGAAGTAATAGGAAATATGAATAAGAATATTTACAGGAAGTTCTCTTACCTCTCCATAGCCAGGAGCTGTCTCCACACCGCAATAGTTGAGATCACTGGCAGCATTGGGCAAGTCCTCATCCGGCAGATCCGTGTCGCCCTCCATAGAAGCCCGCAGGAGCTGCTGATTGTTCTTCAGAGCCTGAGTGCACACCTGGAGATGCTTGACCAGGGCAATGGCGTTGGACATACGCTGCTGGCAGTGAGAGCAGCTGATTCCCCTGGGCTCCGGTATAGGAGAGTCCGGGGCGGTGATGGGGGGACCCAGCATCTTCCTGGAACAGCTTGGCTGTTCCTCCTGCTGATCGTGATCGGATTTATTGGTCGCCTTGCGCCTGGCCGCCATCTGGTGACCCACCGTGGGCACATGGTGGTTCAACTCGTGGATGGTCAGCGATTGCTTGATGTCCGTGCTGAAGTCACACACGGTGCACTTGTATAGGCCATTGCCACCATGGTTCTTGGTGTGTCTGTCCAGATTCCACTTGTACGGAGTGTGGAAATCGCAGGAGCTGCACTTGATCAGCGGCATGGAGTGGTACTTGACGTGCTTCTTGTACCTGGAGCGGATGGGCGTGATATAGGAGCACTTGTGGCACTGGAACTGCTGCGCACCCGTCGCCGACGGTTCTTGGGCGTCCATCGTGGGACTCTGAGGGGCCTCCTCCGAATCAGAGCTGCTATTATTGGCGTCCAACTTCAGGGCTTCGTCCTGCTTGGCATGGGGCATCGACTGCAGCTGGAGCTCGAAGGCCATGGCGAAGATGTTGTCGTGACTGTCGACGATCTGCTGGAGCTGCTGCATATCCTGCTGGCGCTTGTACGTCTGGTAGCTGCTCACCAGCTTCTGCTCCTCCCGCTGAAGCTCTATCTTGAGCTGTTCCAGCGTGGGTTCGTTCTGGAGCATCTTCACGAGATTCGCATTGGGGCCTCCCGACCCATTTGTGGCCGGCACTTCGATGCTTTCTTCCAATCGCCGCTTGCGCACCTCCCGCGCCATATTGTACTTGGCACGCACGGTGCCACCGGATGAGCCTGGGGTTCCGTTGTCATCCGAACAGCCGTGCACCATCTTCATGTGGCGGACTAGCTTCTGGAAGTGGCGAGAGGCGTACAGGCACAACTTGCACTCATTGATCACGATTCGCTCGCCGTGGACGTCGCGCAGATGGGAGAGATGACTACGGGGATTTTGGGTGTAGAAGGCGCACTGGTTGCAGCTGTAGTTCCTTCGGATTTTGCACTGCGGCAAGTCCTCCTCGTTGATGCTGGCGGCGGGACCATCCTCTGGCTGCAAAGCATCAATACTCTCCGCTTCGGGGTTCGACATCATTAGAGAAGGTAAAGGAACAGGTAAAGCTGTCATCCGTTGACGTGACAGAAGGCTAGCGGGGACTGAAGTCTCCCCTCCGGCGTCCAAGGAAGAACCGAATATTGGTGTTCCGCTTACCAGACTGCGCACCACCAGGCCATCGCCCGAGCGCTCCACCATCGATGGTACCTCCATGACTCCGCGAAAAATCAGAACCTAAGTAAAGATTACTCCTTTGATTTCTTTTACCGAATAGTTTTCCTGCTTTCCGTACCCCAGCTGCCTTTCGACTGCGATTTCTTTTCGATGGTCGTCTTTGACATTGACAAGTTACTGTTCAGAGGCTACTATGATGTATGAAGAGTTTTTAGTGTTGGGTTTGAATTTTCCCTAGTATTCCATGAAAACTCTGTCTTAAAGTGTTGGTAAACTTTTCACTGAAATTAAATCACAAATAATATAAGTTAATACGCACAGAATATTGTTTAAATTGACTTTATGAACGAGTTTTTAATTAAATTATTAGGTTCTCATAATTTAAAGAATCAATAATTTATATGATCGTGAAAAACTACGAAGTTAAGTGTTTAGGAACCGAATATTATAAAGAATAATGTATTAATGAAAGATAAAATTGTTTTAATCAATTTATTTGCCATAAAATGGAATGCCCTTATAATGTATCCCTTTTCTTATTTATTATTACTATAAATTCACTGTTTGCTTGGCTTAATAATTGATAAGCACATAATACTGGGTTTATAAAGATGGTAAGCGTGCTTGCTCCCCGTTCTCTCAATGATTAAACATTGTTATAAAATTTTAACATTTTTTAAGTCCATTGGCCGCCACATCGGTGTGTTCTTTCTCCAGATCTTGGTCAGATAGGTGAATGGGCATCAGATCCATACGAAGCTTGTTATCCATGCCTAATTCCTGATCCCCAAAGTTAAACAGTGGCGGCAACTTTTGGCCATTGGGCATGGCGCAGCTCAGGGTGTCCATGATGCGCAGTCCATCGAAGGCGACATGTGCACACGCCGTCATGGGCAGGATCCGGGCAGCAGACTCATAGACCAAACAGGAGTTTAGCAGATCCGACAGATCCTGTGGGACGCCCACCTTCAGCAGAACATCCCAGCTGGGACGGAGTATGTAGTTCTTTCTTGGGATTACTGACCAAACTTCTGGAGCCCGATCCAAGCCCTCAGTGCCCAGTATGTAGACCATGTGTTCCAGCTGCAGCAGATCCATTTTGTTGCTCTGAAAGAGCGGAGTGCCCCTCAGCAGCTCCGCAAGGACGCAGCCAGCACTCCAGATGTCTATGGAGAAGTCGTAGCGGTCGTTGTGGGCAAATAGCTCTGGGGCCCGATAGAACCGGGAGCCAATGTAACTCACGTTGGGCTGCTCCGACTCCAGAGTTTTGGCGTTACCGAAATCGCCCAGTTTGAGTTGCATGCTCTGGCTGTCCATTAGCAGGTTCTCTGGCTTGATGTCCCTATGACAGATCCCCTGGGAGTGGATATAGCCCAATCCCCGGAAAATCTGGTACGAGAGAATGCGCACATAGATGAGACTTTCCAGTGGCTGCTGGTTATTTCGGTGGCGCTTGATGTAGTCCAGCAGATTCATCGGCATGTACTCCATGACCATGATGATGCTGCTCCTTGGTGGATCGCCCAAAATGATGTAGGAGTACATGATGAGCTTGACAATGTTGTTGTGATCCTCTAGCTTCATCAGAATCTCAACTTCGCGCTGGCGGCAGCTGGAATCGTAGAAACAGTGCTTCAGGGCCACCAACTCCTGGGAGCCGCTCAATTGGGCCTTGTATACCCTGCCAAAAGATCCGTTCCCTATCAGCGCCCTGATCTCGATCCTCAACGGAATCGGATCCCGGCTGAAGCGACCTGTGGCAAAGGTCGTGATGACCGACTCGTTGTAGATGACCTGTGGTATGTTCCTATTCTCCTGCCTTACAATATTAAAGGGTTGCTTCCAGTTTCCTGCGGAATTCAAGGTTAGGTGCAGGTGAAGAACCTGAGAGCAGGATAATTGATCACAAGAACTCTTCTCACCCATTTTCGCTGGTCGTCGGGTAAGGTTTATGATTTTAAAATGATTCCGTTCAATACAACAGCTTTTGTGAAGAAATATTAAAAGTTTACAAAATGCCAGAAGTCACATTGTCGATGTTGGCCTTGCCACCTAGTCGGAATGTCTGGCTGCGCAATGGTGGATAAGTAGCATCTGTGATTTACAGTTATATGGTTTTCACCACATATCTTACTGTTGCTCTTAAAAATAAAGCGCCAATTAAATTGTTTCTTGATTTTATAAACCTAAGACTAAGGGCTTAATATATATTACTTATGAATAAATTGTTAAAAATGAAAACTATTTAATTTTATGATTGTTTAAACAGTTTTTGTGTTTAATTTTATACAATCAAATTCTAAAGTAAATATCAGGACAAGTTCTAAAAGCCATTTTATAAGAATCAACCATTAAAGAACGATTACTTTCGCTTTAAGTGAAATTTCCAAAGAGTTACAAGTGCTGGCACTAAGCCAAGAAAATTGAAAAAGTCGGAGCATTGAAAGGGACAAATCTGAAAAAGGAAGTGCAAAAGGGTGAGGGTAGCTCCTGAAAAGAAAAGAAAGCAAGGATAAAAGCTGCTGTCGTAAACATATGCGTGCTTTTAAATGAACGTTGTATGAAAGCTTGTTTGTAGCTCGTTGAAGTTGCATTAAAATAAAATCGAATGGAAAGCGAGCAACTCAAAATATTGGACACATTTGTTTCGATTTTGTTACACGGAAATTCGTGAGTGGATTATGTTTATGGCGGCAGCCACCAGCTTTAATGCGATAAAAAGTCGGCCATTATCATTTCCGCTCTTGCTCTCGCTCGCTCTCTCAAAATTTCTCCCTCTCTTTGGCTTATATTTTTTCCGGGGCAAAAACTTTCCTACCACACCCCCCGCCCGCCATCAAAGTTTATGGGCCATGCATTTGCGGAAATGTCGCCTGCCAGTGTATTCTCCTCTCGCTTTTACTCTGCGGTTCAGAGTTGGAATTCATGTAATTCCATTAACACAGACAACTTCCGCTAAAAGAGAAAATGGCTGAACACTGACACTCGTTCGCCTAATGGCCGAAGCGTGTGTGCGTGTGTGGGGTGTGTGTGGGTGGATGGGGTCGATTTAGGAACTGGTGTGTTTGCTTGGCTTCAACGGATTTTGTGGTGGATTTTAGGGTTAGAGATGAGCGATCGACGTGACAATGTTGGGTTTCTTGCAAAACAGCTTTTTAATTGTGGCTAGTGATGACAGTTAAAGATATCGATAGGCAGGAAAATACAAAAACAATCGAGGATCGTCATCCAGCTTCATACTCAGACACGCTAAATGTGTTCCTAAGCAGTGCGAGACAGCGAAAGGATAACTATTGACATCTCGTTTTGATTCAATGTTAGGAACCCTTTTCGCGTGTCTGAGTATGTAGCTTCTGGAATTTATATTAACAGAGATGCCAAGCTATTTTTATTTGAAACCAAGTAACTAACCCAGCTTAAAAACCTTAAGCTCCATATTAAAGAAATAATTTATTCATATTTGTCCTTTAATTCTATAATTATTCCAAGGAATGAGGTCTTATAATATTAAAATTATTTATGAAATCAAGTCACGTTCGCACTGCCTACTATTAAGGCATCTCTAACGATGAACGACGAACTCGTGTCTATGCCGAACCTAAGCCAACACAGATCCTTCTCGCACTCTCGCATCCGCATCCTTTTGGCGCAGCCTTTGCGACATTAAAATTAAATTCCCAGATTCAAATGGCATATTTTACGATGGCATAAATCTGTCTTTGAGCAACAGGTCGTCATCAGGACCCCACCCCAGTCCTCCCCAGTCAATCTCCATGGGAAGCAATGAAAAACTTCCAAACGGAAATGACTGTCAGGCCAAAAGTGCGGAGCTTCGTCCATCCGGACAGACATTTAGGATATCCGTTTAAACAGCATTTGGTGCCTGCCTCCCAGTTTTCCCTCTATATCCGTCTATACCACCGCTGTGTTATTTTTTCTCCGGCTTTTAGGGATTTGATTTCTTTCAGTTTTTTTCGGGTGGGAAAAAGCTTCCGTTGCAACGCTGTTGGGTTTCTGGGGCATGGCTCCGGATTTATAATTACAAAGTGGCTGGCTCAGATGGAATCAAATGGGATGTGCTAGCGATGTGTGGCGGAACATTTAGCCAGCTCTAAATGCAAATTATACGTCTATCGCATTTATCAAAAGAGGTCTTAATGATCCCCCTAAACTCTTTGCCGGCGCGTTCATAAATCAAGCTGCTGCACATGTGGCCACTCAAAAAGTTTACTCCTTGCAGCTCAATCCGGTCATTTATCAATATTTGAACTCACTCCCACACACACACATTTCTGCGTTTGAAGTCGGAAGTGTTTTTGGTTTGGCTTTTAATGTGATTTGTGTTCAACCCGTTGAGAGATTCGAATTGGCAGCATTTGCGATTGGATTTCGATTATTCTCTGTGGGAGAAAAGGTGGAAAGCTGGAAAGCGAATAATTTGGGACTGATTTATGGGAAAGTTTATAGTTGCATAATTAAAGCTTAGATAAACTTCTAGAAATTACTCTAAATATTTTCCAATATGGTATTTTTTTACTGAACTGTTAAATAGTTAATTATTGCATTTGTATGTTAATAGATAGCTTTGAGATTTGATTGATTGTTTGATTAATTGTTCATCTCTGTATACTCGTATGAAGGGTTTATTTTACAAATTGCTGGTATTATAAAGCTCATACTAGACGGGCTTAAAGTCAACTCAAGTGCTAGTATTAAATAAGCTTAGGTTAGGTGTTATAAAACCGAAAAAATCCAGTTTATTTAAGATTACCGATTGTAGATTCTATAGAAATACTTAAATAATACTTTCCGATTTGATTTCCCCTTAGCGATCCCATAGATTTTATAATTTTAGCCATTTGAATGCACCTTTCCCCACTAAGCTGAGCTATTCTTTTGTCTTTGGCGCAAATCCAAAATTACCTGTCGAATAAATATTTATATTGGGAAGTACCCTTCAGGTGGAGAGCATTCTTCGACGCTGCTCAATTGGAAAACGTGCCGTATTCGGTTCTCGTGGCCAAGCACTTGACGTTTCAAAGCCAATGGCTTAATGGAAATTCGCGATTCGTGGGAAAAATCTTTCAATTGCAGTTGCAAAAAAAAAGAAAAAAAAAAAGCTGTTTAGACTTACCCACTGTATAATTAAGCAAGATTTGAATGACCGGGGAATGAGAATGCGGTACGCGAGTCGCGCCTGCCACCGCCCACCATAACAAATTGAAAAGCTTGCGATTCACTGAGCAAAATGTATATATTTTAAAAAGAATAACGACCATTGAAAATCGAAGACCAGTAATTAGGAAAGCTAACAAAGTTGTGCACTTTAATTTTAGGGTTTAAAAGGTTTAGAATATTCACCAATTATTATTATTATTATTTTATCACATATACAAATAGCTTAAATAGTTTCTTTTAATTTAAGAGATGACTTTAGCTTACCGTTGAAAATGTCATTTATAAAACCACAATTTATATATGTGTTTTATAAGATTATTTTGTTATTTAGAGTGTTATAGTTTAATTTTTAAGTTTTTTATTGGCCAAAATATCCAATAAAGTGTTAACGATTTTAACAATTTCTGAAACTGATCCTATTTATTTATAAGAAGCCCATAAACATTCCGACAAATGTATACTCTGATATTGCAACAGATAAAATCATAATTAAAAGGAAGAGATTTATCAAAGTTAAAGGGTATTTAATTTATTTTATAAGTACCTATTTTAAAGCCTGACTTTTCTCTCAGTGCCGCCGGTTAGAACTTGGCCGAATGGTTTGTTGGATTGGACGTTGCCTGGGGTTGGCTTTGGCTTTGGCCCGACACTTGGCTTGGCGGCTATATAGTCACACCTTTGCGATGCACTGCGATCTCTCGGTCTCGGTCTCGGTCTCGGCTCGACCTTGAACTTGGTATTAGATGCGAAGCTCTCTCAAAAACCGGTTAACTTGACGGCTCCAGCTCTCGGAGGCTCTTTGTACTGCAAATTAATGGGCAAAGCGCAAGAAATCGGTGACAAGCACGAGGCAATGCCAACAACAACAACGAAAGATCGTCTTACCGAAGGGTAAACTGGAAAAACAATTGCACACTGCTGGTTCCCAGTTGGAAATATTCCAAAAATTTCCATTTTAAATTAGCACACAGAACAAAAATTTCCCCAATCAAGGTTATTTACATGTAATTATATGGAAATATGAACCATTATGGTAACATTTTATATTTATAAGCTTCTTAATAATACTGAATATATATTTTTTTGTTTTATTAAAATTATATATGAATTCTGAGTCGAAAAACATTTAAAATAAAATCAAGAAATATTTTGATTGATATTAAATAAAGGGAAAACTAATAAATGTCTACATTTTATCGAAATTTATAGTTAGGATTTTGGATAATGGATTATTTTGTAATGTATGGCATAGATAAAATATACATTATTTCCTGTGCATCCATATTACAGCACCAAGAAATAAAAGGGCGAGAAATTAAAATTTAATTTAAATTTTGAATGCAAAATTGTCCAGCGATAAGGGGAATCACCCGACGACCACCAGTCGAGTCGCTGGAACACTTGCTGTACAATTACAATTCTAATTGAAGGACCAGCCATTAAAATCCAGAGAGCCGGGGACTCAAACCCCAAAAGCCCTTTCAAAGCAGCCGCAGGCGTAGCATAAAAAATAATAATAAAAAAATAGCAGCAGCAGCAACACCCCGACACCAACATGTTGCGCTCCGAAGTATGCCATGCTGTGGTATGTGCGGGCTATGGGGGTGGCAAAGGGTTAAGGCGAGCAGCCAGTTAGGGCTCTTAATTAAACAAAGAGACCCACAAGCTGTATTTAAATGCACAACCTTTTCAACCAGCTTTAAGTATTTTAAATTCAAATTCAAACTTTAGCTTTATTAAAGGCTTTAATTAAGGATTTAAAAGAAAATATGATGAATATGATGAGATCCTTTAATACAAAAATGCAAGAACTGGACACCCCTAATGCTTTTATTGACAAACTCACCACACTTAAGAAGCCCTGACAAGTGGCTGCACTGATTATCTAAGCTGCTGATCTGGCAACTCTGTTGGCATATATATACGTAATTTCTTCTCTCTTCTTAAAATCGTTTTAATTTGTTGATTCACGTGCGTTTTAAAGTTAATTAGTGTTAAAATCGGAGTTGAGTCAACTCTGTTTACTAATTATCCATCAAACCGGGAGTTCATTGGCTCTCAATTCGTATTTAAAACGGTCAAAGAACAGAATTTTTCACTAATGAATTTCTGGCAGGATGATTCCTTAATTACCAGAAAGAATTATTTCTTAAGGTTTCTCTGGCAGGATGATTCCTTAATTACCAGAAAGAATTATTTCTTAAGGTTTCTCCAAGGACTATATTATGGTATGCTCCTTTTTGGGACTTACTTACCAACTGCTGGCTCTATTTATTTATTTACAGCCACGCCCCCGCAGCCTTATGCGAACACGCACGTACAACCTGTTGACCGCCAAAAAAACCTATTTAACTTAACGTGCCGCGCCACGCCCACCGAAAAGCTGT
This sequence comes from Drosophila rufa, assembly GCA_018153105.1. Lineage (NCBI taxonomy): Eukaryota > Metazoa > Arthropoda > Insecta > Diptera > Drosophilidae > Drosophila > Drosophila rufa. Next base: position 11,128,562 of record JAECXS010000096.1, read on the forward strand.
TGCACATTGCTTGAGTGCCCCGCGGGCGTTGCCCAAGTTAAGAGCTGCAAACAGCAGGTAATTGCACACGGCACAGCACTGCCGAGTGGTGGGAAAAAAGCGGCAAACCTGTTCGCTCCTGAGCTAGCTGCTTTTGGCCAAAGACAACTGCAATTTGTTGCCGTCGCAGCTGAAGTTAAAGCTGCGGCTGCCATGTGGCGCTGTCGCCCCTTTTCGAGATCCAAGAACCAGGTCAAGGTTGCTCCGCGGCTGCCAAGATCATTATGGTGTTGTTGCGATCAAACATGTTCGATCAACACTGTTCCAATCTGTGCGGGGCGGTAACTGTTCCCATGCAACAGATTTTACAGTCGAACTTGTGTAAGGAGCGACTTAACACCAGCAGGTTAAATAATTTAATTATCTTTAATATATAAGAACGTCTTAAAAAAAGTACGGAAAATAAAACCCTTGAGGGCTTTTAGCTTTAAAAAGGGCCACACAATTACAATTTGAACGCGTTTCTGGTGTGATCATGTTTGTGTGCAGAGTGTGCCGACAGAGACCGGGAAAAAATTTGATGACTTCCGAGTCAGGGCTTGGGCAGCCCTGCTCTAGATAAATTACTTATTCTTTCAGCCTCCAATGATCTTTCTGTTATACCTTCCTGAAAAGACCTTTGAGAGTTTGTTGGAAAGATATTCAGGGGTACATAAACTAAACGTACACATCGTCGAGGGAAAGCACCGAAAAATACAGTAAAAGTAGATTTATTACCAAGCCTTTTTGGGAACCCTATAATTAAGTGAATTCGCTATTAAATTCTAGGGGGATTTTGTGGGTGAGTCCATTTTCTAAGTTTTCATATCAGGTGAGTGTAATTCTGTATTTTCAACGTATTTTTAAACCTAAGAAAATGTTATTTTAGTTCCTACGTATTGCTTTTGCTCCTGTTCAAGTTACAGCCAAACTTTACTGGTGTAAAGAGCGAGTTCGAGAAGTTCGAAAGCTTTCAATAATTTACACTGACAGTCGCCAACAGGTAATTTTCGTGTTTTTCGGGGAAACAAGAAACGAAATTCTTCGCTCGCCCCTTTTTATCGTACAAATCGCACGAGGGCTGGCGAGTTGCTCTGTATTTTAAGGCAGTTTTTTAATTGTTTCGACTTGTTTACGAGGTGGTCGGGGTTCAAGAGCTCAGCTCCAGCTGGCTGACAAATGCAGTGGCAGACAAAAAAGCAACCGAAACGATGCAAAAAAATATAAAAGCGCAAAAAACGTAATTAGTCATATGAGCTGTGAACCCTGTAATTAGAGCTACCTGTTAAGGCATCGGATTTTCATAATTTTTGGCAATTTATATGCGACGCTTGGCTGCATTTGTGATATGATATGATATGATGAGGATGAGCCAGCCAATTGCCTTGTCTCCGCTTGGGTTCAAGACACGCTTACGGACTGCCCCTGGACCTGGGACCTGGACCCGGAGCCGCGGGTCAGATCATCGCAAAGAAGAACAGAGTAGTAGTGCTCGGTGTGCTCGCATTATATTGGCAGCGCTTCGGTACTTCCTGCTTCGACTTAATGGCGTTTTAACATGCATTTTAAATTAAGTGCGGGCAACACTTAAGCTTTAATGTCATAGCCCTGTTCGCTAAGTGCATTAGTCGCTGCCTGATTAATCATACGCCGTGTTGAGCACACTCGTAAGAGGAGGAGCGCGCTTGTATTTACTCCGCTCCACAAAAATGTATTTGTTTTGCATCTAATCCCCGCTGACATTTATCGGGCGAACAACAAAATCGTTTAAACAAGAAAAAAAAAATACTTTTTGTTCAGCTATTTGCGGTCATTCAACCCAAAACGATTTAAATACAAATTATTCAATCGTATAAAATGCAATATTCAGCTCGTATTTTGCGATTCGTTCGATGTGATGCGCGGCAACATTTTTTGGCAACAATAAATATGCAAATTGCTACACAAAAACTACGCAATTAGTTATAAAATAAACATTTGCATAAGCGAATAAACGAAATTCAAATACATGTAGATGGAACTAAATAAAAGTGACAGCTTTTTGGCCAAAAAAAGAGCAAATTGTTGAAAATATTAGTGAAAGGTGAAACTCTAGATAAAGAACAGTAATATTAAATATAAAATCATAATTGAAGGACTCTCTCTGATTTTATTTAATTATTTGTTGGAAGTTATTAGTTGGTTTCTCAATGAATTTAATAGCAAATAGTGATATATTTCATACGTATTTTTAGTTATTAACCCAAAACTTTAGTTTTAATTGAAATTGCTTCTTTTATTTAAATTATTTCTCAATTATTTCCCTCTGTATACGATTTCAAATTCATTTTGTTTCTCTGCTAGCAGCCCGCTCAGGCCTTTAGGCGCAATTTGCATTTCCTAATAAATCGAGCGACATATTTTACCTGATTTACTCGGACTCTGACGACTTCCAGTCGTAAGTTGCCGGTTCTCAATCACAGCTTGTACTGTCATTTCGTCTAAAGAAGATAAATCTTGCGAAGGCACCCTAAAAACAATCTGTCGTATACGTAATCTCTGTCAAGGAATCTTTGGCCAGCTGTATGCCGTTGCTACTGCTGCTCCTACTGCCTGTGTCCATGTCTATTAGTTGGCTTTAAGCTTTTGGCTTAGACTAATTTGATTGCCTAAATGCTTTTGCCCGAGAGGAATTAACTGTGCGACGACAACAGCCATCTGCTGGGAGCTGTCATTAGTAGACAAGCAAACATCTTAGTTAGTTTTGTCACAGCTGCAGCTGAAGCGGCATTGCCATCAGCATTGGGAATCCGGTCTATTGGAAGGAGCTTAGGAGCAGCCGGAGCAGCTCCTTCGGATCCTTTTTGCGGCCTATGCCACACACTTGAACAACTTTCGAAAACACCTCCGTCAAGTGGCGGAATGTTTTCCACTTTTGTTATTCAACCTGGCGACAGCTTTCAGGTACTTAGCTATCCCTTATTATCAGAGATGGCCACGTGAGAGGTGAAGGATACACGAATATGGGTCTTTAGATGTTTTATTTGTCTTTTACTGTAATATTTCTTATTGTTTTATAATTTTAAATTTGTAATACAAGTTTATATAATAATAATAATGATTTATTCAAATTTTAATCAAAGCACTGACTATATAATAACATTTAATGAGTTATTTTATTATTACCTATAACGTACGATTTTTATTTATTTCAACATTTGTTATCTGAAATTCAATATAAGCCGCATATTTTACGTTTGCAATATTCCAAAAATATTCGTAGGTTTTGAACTGCCTACAGAGTCAACATCTATCGATTTACTCGATTATTTTCATGTATCCTCCGATTCCGTGCTTTCTAGAATAGAGCCCATCTCTAGGACCCAAATCCCGCTTAGAGCGCAGTGAACTTTTCCCTTAATAAGCGCAATTGACATTTCAAGCAGCAGCCAAGAGAGAGAGATAGAAGGGCCGGGGAAAGTGAGGCGAAATGTGCAGGCGACAGGACCTCTCCTGCGAGAGGAGACCATTTTGCCAAACAAAGTTGCCAATCGAATGTTCCAAAGGGCGAAGGATGTTCGTGTGCATCCTTCGCACAGAGGAAACAGGCGGATAGAAGCAGCCTTCAGTAACGGGAGCATCCAGGCATAAACATGGACATCCCATGGGGGCAACTCCTCCTCCTCCGCCGGCGCCGCCACCACACTCCGGGAACATTCAATGGAGCATTAAACTGTCCAAAATCAAACGAAACGAGCGTCAGCAACGGACAGCGGCAGGGGCTGAAAAAAAAAATAAAATCAATAAGCCCCTGGATTTTTCAACTTTAAACAGGATTCGAAAAACGTTGCAGAATCTGGACTCTGCTCCGACTCGCTTTAGGGGCCACAACCTGTCCGGCGTCATTAAATTTTCATTGGGTGTTTACAACTTTAAAACTGCTGTAAAAGTCCGTTTTAACGTGCTCCTCCTCTCGTTCTGCCGCCGCCAATTTCCCTGTGGCCAAAAACAAGAGCTCAACGCTTGAGGAATGGAATGCCGGCGGAGTATCTATTGAAGCACATTAGCCACGCCACATTGTGCCTACTAATGAGCTCGTTTATGGCAGACATCCGCATCCGTATCCGCATCCGTTTCCGAGCGTTGTTAAAAAAAAAGACAAATACAAGAAACTCGACAAAAAACCACCGCAGGACGGAGAGGTAAAAAACAAATGTCAGTCCCTGGTTTTCGTCTGTAGGCCGCAGCCGCTCACACACCTGAGCCGCAAGTCTTTGGGCCATTTTATTTGCTCTTCCTCGCCCCCTTTTTTTTATGGCCTGATGCAGAGGGATATTATGGGTTTCGTCGTGCAGCTTAGTCGTCCGGACTAGGTCTGGTCATATAATCTCCTCCGGCTTTAAAGGCCCCCGCCAACAATGTTGTCCTACGACGGCGGAGTGACGTAATCCGGGAATATCGCTTCCTTATGGCTATGGCTGGGGTGTAAACTAATAAAAGGAGCGGATGCATAAAAGTTATATAGTTGGAAGTTATTTCAATTTCAAATTAGGTCACGATTCGCCAGATTAGACCAGATTGTTGCGGTTACGGTGCCGGTGCACTTGCTTTAACCTTACGACCCGAGTTTTATTAAACACAGCTGCGAGTTAGGGATAAAATGTAACGTTTTGGATTAATTTCTAGATGAAAAGCTTACTTATTGGAGTAATAATATAAGAAGATAGTTTTAGCGAAACAAATATACTTACTTAATCGAATTTTTAACTTGTGTTAAATATTTAAATATTCTTTAGCTTTCCTCGCTTTTCGGCTTTAATACGTTCCACAAATCCTGTATAATGAATCAATTATTCTTCAACCATATTTAAAGAGGGCCGTTATAGCGAAAGAGCGGCCGTATAGCGAGGTATTTGTTAACCTTTTAATAAAAGCTCTCTTTATAAGTCCTTTCTTATATTTCTTAGATCAAAAAGTATTTCCCTTAACAAATATTAATACTACTATATTTAATATAAAAAGACTTCATAAGATATAGTATCAAAAAAATCTAAAATTCACTAACAAATTATAAATTAGAGCTCTAAAATTATTTTTAAAAAGGGCACTTAAAAGTCTCCAAAACCCTCAAAAACAAGGGAAGACAGCATCTTCCATTAGGTTCCCTTTCGGTGTGTTTTTGGTTTGGTATGTCGGTTAGATTTCCGCTTAGCTGCACACGTCAGTGCGCATATGCTCCCGTTATTCTTACCATTTTATTTCTCCTGTTTCTCCTGTTTCACTTTTTTTTGGTTTGTTTGTTTGCCGGGGTTTTCCCCGTTATCGTACCTTGGCATTTGCCAGCCGCCATTAACATGAAAATTATGTGTAATCGCCGGGATGTGAAAAGGGTTTTCCCCGCTCCGACCACTAAAGTGAGCATATACACAATATGGCAAGCGAGATAAGGCAGCCCCGAAATGGCTTTAAGTTCTGCGATAGATATTTAGTTAAAGATTAAACCACAGCTTATTTGTTCGATTTTGTTTTCTATGGGCCTCTGGGCCTTTGGGCGGCCACTCGCCGCCGCAGGCCAACTGTGTGTGACATCTTGTGTTGATGTTACAAAACTTTGCAATTAAATGCGCCTTAAGACACTTCGGACATGTCATGTCAAGACCGAAATCCATTAAAAATTGTCTTAGGTATTTCTACCAGCCAGGCAGGCCGGCCGGCCGGCCCTTGTGACCATGCCCCAAACATAGTTCAAGATTTCACATTAAGATAATTCCAAGGAAATACCAAAAGCCGGCGCCGAAGACATCAATTGACAGTTTCGTTTCGTGTTGGCAGAAAAAGCAGAAACACACACTCACATCAATTTGCTTGGGGATTTTATTTGCGTTAGGCCGCAATGAAGGTCTGCAAAATAAGAAAAAGATATACAAATAAATAAATATATTTTTTGTTGGCCAGGTAGAAATTGTCAGCGTGGATGACCATTCTTCGGGGAAACCAACAGGCCAGCCACACCCTTTAAATATACAGCTTTGTGGGTAAAAATAGCACTAAAAATTATTATATCTCTCTTCTTTATCTTAGGTTAAATATTCTTTGGTTCAAATAAAATAAATTGGATGTCTGGTACTAATTTTAGATTAAAATAAATTAGGCTAACATACTTTAGCAGGTATTCATGACATAAAGCTCAAACGCTGCAAAATAATTACTTGATTGGCTAAAATTCCCAAGTACGAATTCAGCGACACAAAAATGTCGAGGTTGATATTCAGCAAAATAGGTACTGAAAAGGAAAGTAAAACAACAAACAACAAGTAAAACAAAAACTCTTCCTGGGTTTTATAATAGTAGCGGCTTGATTTGTTCCACAAAAAATATATCTATATAGAAAAATCAATTTCCATTCTTATTATTTCCACCTCAACTGTGCAAATTAATAATATACGTGTATATTTCTTCCTTGGCCCAATCAACACATTTGAGGCTGGGTCGTCTCTCTTTCTGCCCGATCACGTCTTGTTTGCTATAAGGGAAGTGAAAATCCCGGGGCCGCCAATGTTTAAGATCTCATTAACTAAATGCAGCCGACGACGCCGATGATATTATGAGGGGTCTCCTCGCCAAGATCGCCCATAAAAGATCAACTGCAGAGTTGAATAAAAAAAGAAAAAAAATCTTTAACTGCAAAACGTTTTTGAGGTCACTAATTGTCTCTGTACACTTCGGACGCGTCTCCATTTCATGAAGATTTCTGGGTGCGGCGGCGGCGGCAGCGGCGCTATATGAAATTCTCGCTGCTGGATGTTGGATTGTTTTTTACCGTAAGCCACTTTTACTTTTTGTACTCGGTTTACATACAATACATTTTTTATATTTATATTTTTTTGGGTTTTCAGTTTTTGGGCTTTGGCTTTGCTTTACCGCTAACTGCAGACGTTTTTATAGGCTTAAAGTGGAGGCTGATTGCAGGCTGATTGACAGCTGCTCCGGCTACTTGAAGCTCAGCTCGGTAAATCACTTGCCCGAAATCCCCCTGGCCAATGCCAGTCCCCTGCCTCCAGTTGGTACTCCTCCTCGATCTCCTCCTCCTTCTGTTTTTGCGGCTCATAAATATTTGGAGAACGCGTGCTTGCCTGCGGCTTTGGGCCGTTGTTGTTGATGCCGAGAAACTAAGGCTGCTGCTACTCTCTGATGTCTGCGATAAACAGCCTCAAAGTATTCCCTCAGTTTTTGATGTCAGCCAGTCAGTCACTCAGTCAGTCAGTCAGTGAGTCGGTAAAGCTTGGCCTGGAAACCAAAATATTGTTACTGCGGCAATATGTTTTGTCAGATATCCATCTTTAGTGCGCCCCGGCCAGAATGTGTTATGATTTGCCACTGCTTCTCGCTCTCGTGTGCGTACTTGGGCATATAAAATCGATAATAATATGAAATATTGACAGCCCCCAAACGTAGCTGGGACTTGTCTCAAATTGCTCTATAATTTGATTGCTTGTATAAATGCTTAGCTATGTAAATTTTCAGTTGCTGCTGGTTTTGTGGCCTGTAATTCAATTTAAAGATGAATAATTGAAACAAGCTCAAAAGCTGAGGCAGCTTAAGGTATTTAAAAACAAATAGTTTCGGTAAAAGCTATTAGGAAACAGGGAAAACATAATTTCTTAAGGAATGTTGAGTTAAATAGTTAGTCTTTGGTTTAATATGGCTAAAAAGATACGGTTTATCTATGTTTCTCTTAAATATGTGGATTTATTGAAGTTATTTCCATATTCCCCTTAAAATACTAACATATTTCTCAACTATTTGACAGGTATATACGTGTATCCTTACGTATCCTTAAAAATCACAGCTACCTTAAATCTTGTTTTGAACATGAAACATTACTTCCTTTTATACAGAATTAATACACCTATTTGCCTGAATAAATTATGTTTGACACCGTTTGGCTGGAAGCGAGTCTTGCCATAAAGCATCGCTGACAACCTTTCAGGCTTGTTTGTCAGTTGTCCTCCACACTCCCTCTCCCTTCCCATAAATTCAATAGCAGGGATTCTGGCAAATAAACACAAACGAGAATATATGTATAAAATGAAACTGGCAACATATCGTGGCACAAACATCGCGCGATCCAAGTGTCCAGATATGTCAACAATGTCGCCGTTAAGCGCCGGAGTCCCCATCCTGCCACGCTTCCGCTCTCTCTCGGAATCCAGGGAAACATTCGTCGCATTAAAAATACAACCTATATAAATTTTGAAAACGAAAAACACACAAAAAGGCAGCCAAAGCTGTACGCTTCATTGCCCAACTATTTGGCAAAAAAAAAAGGTACGAACGCATACAGACATTTAACAAATTGAATCAGCAATGGATTAAAGCCTCAGCATAAAAGCCGATTGCACAATATGCGCAATGTTTCACATTTAAAGAGTTCCTCCAGCCAACTGAAAAGTGAGCAGATTAAAGCCCCGCAAAGTAAATAGTTAAATGAAGCGAATTTCACATGCAAAAGAAGTAAAATGGTCCAGAATCGTTTGTGTACTATAAGCCCCAATTAAATGGAAAATAATATTAATTGGAAAGGGAAAAACAAATGGAATTCTGGCTGTAAATTGAAAAATATGTAAAAAGTCAAGTAGTTTAAATTGGGTAAAACTAAGGGTTGAAAACAAATCCTTTAAAAAATAATTAAATGCTCTTGAAAATAATATTATAAGAGGGACCCTTAGAGCATCTTGTAGTATTATTTCCGAGAGCATTTAATTATTCTTTAAAGGATTTGTTTTCATTTTAATTTAAGAGTTTTAAACAAGACTTTGTATTTTTTTTAAAGGTTTAGCTCCTGAAGTTAGCATTAATGTAAGGCAAGGCTAAGTAAAAACTCGATTACCTTTTAGGGTATTTTTGGTAGTTCTTGCCACTTTTACCCCATGTGGGATAGGAAAGTTGAACTGTGTATAGGAAACTATAAGCGGTTTTAAATTTTTACGAAATTTCAGAAATAAATCAAATTTAATATATTTAAGGTAAGATGTTCTTAAGATCTTAAGCCCCAAAAAATTAACCCAGCTACCATGCCAGTCATTTGAATATCGCTCAAGCCCCGACTCGACTGACTCATCTTACTAAAGCCATTGCATTGTCCAGATATTATAAGCACTCGCTGCCACATGTATGGCGGCATGCAAATTTGGATTCATATTTTTGCAACTTTATTTTAGTTTTAATTGCGCGCACGCAATAATTTTCCTTGATGGCGCATCAACGTCAAGGCGAATCACTCGCCAACGCTCCATCCATCATAATACGCCGGCCCGGCTGACGAAGGGTGAATCAGATTCAGCAGGGGAAGACACTCTTTGATTATGAGCGCGTGCGCACAATCAGACAGCAGCACGGGGACTCACAGTTGTCACCCAGTTGGGACTGGTACTTGGACTGGGCACTGGAACTGGGATTGGAGCAGCCACTGGGCACCCAAGTCGAGTCGATTATCATGCAAGGGGCGCATCGGCCATAAAAGCGATTCTGCGATTCCCTCTGTGTGTGTTGGCCAAATGGCGTCTTGTGCCTTGTTTTGCATGCTGCGCTCGTTAAGAACGCCACCGAGAACAATGCAGCAGAGGGAGCAGCACACTGAAAAAAAACCTTATACAAAAATGAATTTTTTGGGAATTTTTCCTACAAATTTTACTAGAAATTGTGGCAAAGTGAGGCTAAGATTGAAGTTTACATTTTTTTTTTTTTAATTTAACCCAAAAATGTAATTCTTTCAGTGCTCCAACATCAGCATCGCCAGCAGTTATCCAACTGGTGTCCAGTAATGGGCTTAGCCCATGCAAACCCCCTTCTTGCTGTACCCAAAACGCTGCGGTTTATAATGACGTCTCGGGCAAAATAAGAATTGAGTCAAAGCCGCGACCTGCATATTGATTTGGCTTGGATTAACACAAGCCACCTGACTGACTCTCCCTCTTCACCCTTTTTCCACGGACCAGGCCAGGCCATAAAGCCAAGAATGCGCTAGAAGTTTGCCTACTCATGACAATGCAATTCTCATTCTTATATAAATATTCATTTCATTTCATAGATCTCTCGCGGAGCCACAGGTGCCTGCCAATGAGCCAATAAGCCAAGACCAGTGGTCGCAAAGATCAAATCGATTTGGATGTGGTGGACCTTGATGGTCAAAAGAGTTAATCTTTTATTTATTTATTTTTAATATTAACCAGCCCGCATTACATGTCCATTTAACGAGTTTAGAGCAATTGGAATTGAAATGATGCCATCGCACAAATTAATAACATGATACCAGTTGTAAATTATGCAATGTAATGTTAATTTAATTACTTTGGAAGGGTATAAGCACTAGCTGATTTTACTTAAATATTTTTAAAGATTTTTTCATGCAAATAAACAAAGGAATTCCTTTAGTTTTATTTAAAACTGAAACAAACGATGCTTTTCCACCGATTTTGACTAAATAATTTGCTTACGTTGCCAGAGTATTAAAACTTCTACTTGATTAGTGAGCTTTCTTTATCTCTTTTGTACACTATATTGTTGCTATGTATTTATTTAACACGCTCGACAAGCTATTAATATAGTATACATTGTACAATCTAATTGGCAGCAAAAATAATATATATAACACAACCTAGTCAAAGTTTCACCATTATAGTTATTTTCTGTGGCCATCTTACCATGCCAGGTCTAAGGATATACTTTTTCCTAATAGTGATAGCCCAGGCTTTTGTAGGGAATCCGAGTCTTCGTAAACTACTAATAAAATAATGTCTATATTCCAGTCGTTATTCAATCTGATGCCGTACGAGGTGGGTTTCGCGTCCTGGACCTCAACGGGCACCTCCATCTGGGACTGGCGCATTCGACTTCTGGGGCGAGAGCTTCGGCCCAATGGAACAGTCATGATCAAGGAGGATATAGACGAGGATCACCATACTCTGACCATTGACACCTACAACGACGCCTTCGGCAGCGGTAACTTCAAGCTAACGCCCTTCGTGGTCCGCCAACAGTCCTTTTGTAAGGCCATCGCTAACTTCTGGTTTTATCTCGAGGCAAGTATTCCGTATGGTGAGAAAACGGATCTGCCCTTCCAGAATCACACTTGCCCCATACCGAAGGGTCAGTACTATTTGAAGGATATTATAATTAAGCCCGAGAAATGGCCAGTTTCTATGCCGCGCGGCTATTTTAAGTATGCTTTAACCTTTAAAAAGGATCAGAATGTGGTCGGTACCATGGATATTGTGATTCATGTTGTAGATCGTACGGTTTAGGTTCTGGTCTCCTGCAGACTATAAAGTATTATAAGCGCAAATAAATTGAGTGGAAATGTTCTAAGCTGAAGCATATATTTATTTGCTCAGGTTTTAATTATCTTTTCTAATTGTTTGAACAAGTCGTGTGCCCATAAATCGAATTTATAGATCAGCTGTTTTATTGTTAAAATAAATAAAAGATCGTTAAATATTGTTTGCTAATATTAAGTTAAATATTTTAACATCTGTGCTCCCCAGAGATGGGTTTCAAATTGTTTCTCTTTGCTAATATTTCTCTTTTGCAATCCCAACAAGTCTCTTTCGGTGGCTCTCTTTTGGCCTAGCTCTTAGCCCAAAGCCGAAAGCGTATTAAAAAAAAAAAAGAAGAAAAACTGGCCGAAGCAGAAACCAATTTAATTTGTTTGTTTTACTAATCAGCGGCACGTACTCGCACGTTTTTTGCGTCAAAGTCTTTAGTGCGGTCTTTAGCTGAATTCTGTTCGCCGATGCCGCCAATATCGGTGCTCTTATTGGCTTGGACGACGGATTGGTCGGTCGGCGGCCAGGTCGGGTGTATAGAGTGGCTGCCGTTTGGTTAAACAGCCCACGTCTAAACATGGCTCAGAGCGTGCTAATCAAGTGGACTCCAAAAACAAAATTACGCGACCGACTGAGCAAAAGGCAGCTACGACTTTCTGTCGTTTTTTTTTCCGATATTTTCTATGCCCTTGTTGGACGGGACTTAAATAACCTATAAATAATTGTAATTGAAATTTAATAAGTAAAGAGAATTTTTTAAGTTTATTTAAAGATATATATATTATATATATTAAGATTTATCAATAAATAAAAGTTCTTTAAAGTATGACGTAAATTTTCAATCATAGAAAATCTAGAAGAATAATTAAAAGTGTATGCAAACTTCGACTTTATCCAAGTTCCTTCCTTCATCGTTTTTTATTTTATTTTTGTTTTTTGTTTATTGTCTTTAGTTTTTTATATGTTATTTGGTCGCGTTGCGTTAAAGTTGGCTTTGGATTTGGTTTTGGCTTCAGTTTCCGTCGGAGCTTGAGGCCTGGGATTTGGGGCTAGGGCTGGGCCGCTTGGGTACGCTTTGATGGCTTCTAGGTGAAGGTCACTGTGTGACTGAAATGTTAATTTGACGACTGCCTGTCATACATATATGGCGGAGTGCTTGGGCCATTTCAGTTGTAGGTTTTTTTTATGACACTTGCTAAGGTTCTACAATCCAGTATTTATGTGGGCTTAGGAACCACACTCAAAATCGAGTTTGATTTGTTGCGCCGCTGCTGGAATGCAGAGATTCTTTTACGGCTGACGCAGTTGAATAAAAAATATGATGGATTTCAATTAGATATCATTAATGAGCCTGGCTTTAGACGCTTTTGGCATGCCAATTTCATGTTTGGACGCTTGAACTTGAACAAATTGGTTAGAGCAGCTTGATGGGAGAGGAATTTAATGTTTGGGGGGTTATAAATATTTAAACTTTTAAGAATATGATATTTAAAAAAGGAAATATGGCTTATAGTTAAGGTTATCATACATAAATTTATTAAAAAGCTTTTTAAATTTATATAAACATCAAGTAAACGCACTTAACACCAGAACCGACCATAGAATATTCGGTTTTTATTTCATAAAAATCACTGCTTACTTTCTTGTCACAATATATTGGGTTACTGGATATAGAAAATATATAAACATTTATTCATTCAGGTATTCACCTTTATAAATTTAAAAAGCTCAAGTAAGAGCACTGAAAACAAGTTCCGACCAGAGAATATCCGGGAATAAGAAAACCGTTGCATAATTTCTTGCAATACAATTTTTGGGTTTTTGGTTATAGAAAATATTATAAAAATGCTCAATGGAGAGTATTAAACACAAGTTCCGATCATGGAATACCCGGTTATCACTTCATAAAATCCATTGCATACTTTCTTGCAAAATAATTTTGGGTTCTTGGATATATAAAGTATATAAAAAGTCATTGAAGTGCTTTGTAAATGCTTAACAAATTCAAGTAAGAGCAATCTTCATTATTTCTGACCATAGAATATCCGGTTCTCATCTCATAAAAACCATTGCATACTTTCTTGCAACACATATCTGATATATAAAATATATAATAAACGAGAATAACGAAACTGAAAGTGTTTAAATCGTTTAGAAAATCGTTGCCAACGATTTGTGTAAAAGCTAAACGTTGACTCCTATGGCACAGTCTGATCTCAGACTCCAATAAGGATGATGCAAATGTGAGACATATTCACCGAGAAGTCAGTGGGTTTTACGTGTGTGTGTGTGGCATAATGAGCTGCTGCACAGCACCACGAATCGAGTCGAGTCTGGTGGCCCCCATCTAATGGTCGTGTTCGCATGGCGGTTAGGAGGTTGACTGGGCTGCTGCTGCTGCAACGTTTTGCTGATGCGGCACACTCCAAAGCCATAAAAGGGCATTAGCCTCGTGAGTACATTGCATGTTTCAGCAGGGGTTTTATGGGGGGCAGAAGGGGGAGTGAAACAGGAGGTAGCTGTGCGCGCGCTTTGGAAAATTGAATAAAGTGCCAGAGGAGCCGAAGAGGAATTGAGGCAACGAAGCGGAGTGAAGTGCTCGATGTTCTCGTAGCCAAGTCATTTAGGGGTTGCCGGCAGCATCCAAAGCTGGGCTATGTTTCGTTGTTTTTTATTTTCTTTTTCGTTGTATGGTCTGCCCATAAGAGTGGCTTAAATACAGTGGCCTTAAGAATAGGTTCCTGCTACTAAGAATTGAAAGAACAATATTTAAATAATTTATTTGGGATTTAATGATTTCAATACGTAAAAAACGAAGCTTATTGTAAGCAAAACATTATTAGCTTTCCTTGTAACTCTTGCCTACCAACAAGAATTAATTAAATAATTATCTAAAGCATACAACCGACTTATCTGTATAACCGCAGGCGGCAACGTGTCGTATGCGCGATGCTTTATTGCCCCTGACTTGAACCGTTGCTGACTCAGACAGCAGCCTGGAATATGAATGAGGAAATCGAAGCACATGTCGGGCTTGGCCCAGACTGGATTTTCCAGAATTCAGCTAAAGCTATCACCGCAATCAGAAACCCATTCGATCCGTATAAAAACGAAAGAAATAACAACTGGAAACTGCAGTTGCAGTTGGCAAGATAATCGAGCAGCATGAAGAGCCACATTATTCCGCTGCTGCTCCTGGTCGGAATCATTTGTGCGGTGCTAATTGCTGGCCATCCGCACGACTTCCTTGAATTGGAGGAATCCTCTGGCAGTGGGAATAACAGTGCCGAAGAGTTCATGAACGAAATGGAGGCGATGCTTGCCATCTGGGAGGAGGAGCACAAAGCGACGTATTACTCGAGTGGCGACTACAATGATGAGGAGGAGCCACCCGTGGGAATTACGCTACTTGATTCCCCAATGTCATTGTAAAATATAGTAAATAGTTAAGCGATTTTGTAAAATAATTAAAGCAAAGAGATAGTACATAAAAAAATATTATTTATTTTAGGAGTTTATTTCTCAGAAAATCCAAGACTCTAAATATTTCTTGGGTATTTCGCAGTCTTTACCTGAAATCTTTATACTAAGCTCTTAAAACCCGAGACTAATAAATGCTTGTGGTAAACAGGAACGTTGGCATTCGCTGGAATTTCCCGCTCTCACCTCAATCAATATATAACCTCTGAGCAGATATAGTATATGGATCATTGAGAACTGCTGATAACCCAAGAGCCATGCCGGGCGAGGCTATAAAAGCGCCATTCGGAAGCTGGCTGACATTCAGTCAACTGCGTCCAGCGCTCAGCGAAAGAAACAAAAAAAATGCAAGCCATTCTCCGCCTGCTGCTGATCTGCGGATTAATCTATTCGACGATCGCTCAGTTTCAAAATATAAACATAGGTGGATTCGGAGGTGGAGGACGCTCATTCTCAGGTGGCGATGGCGATGACAGGTTCACTAGTGTTCACAGTTCCGATGTTGATAAGCTTTTGAAGCAATTGGAATCACTTGATAACTCCAACGATGATAGAAACAATTGGGGAAACAATGCGGCCAGAAGCTCTGGATTCGATGCGGACAGAAGCGGAGGTGCCTCTGGAGAGGCAGGATTTCAGTTTATTCAAGTCTAAAGCTTGAAAAAATATTAAAAATGAATACAATGAAACAATATTATGAATAATAAAATATTTAAATTAATAAAAGCATTAAAATTAAATTAAATATGTACATTAAATGCTTTAAGACAAGTCTGTGGTTTAAATGATTGGTTTTATTTTATTAATATTGTAGAAGCTTTAAAGTTATTGTATAGATGTTTTATATTTGGAAATGATGTAAAAGTAACTAGAATTATAGGAAACCTTTTATTAAACATTAATAAAATCGTATTTATATTTTCTCCTTTAGTGAATATTGTCATCTTTATTAGTTGCATCCAAACTCGTAATTAAAACTAGTTGCAACTTCTATTAAAAGTTCCACTAAAGCTACACACAATCTTTTAGAAATTAGCACTAATTTCCATAACTATAAAACTCCACCTTATATAGATTCCAGCTCCTGAACAACCTTGACCCATTTCCTTTTCGTATTCAACTTGCGTCATAATTTAGAAAAATTCTACTTTTACTTTCCATAAAACGCCGCACCCAACTCGAAATGTCTCTAATCGCGCAACTTATGCTAATTAGCTGAATAATAAAATAGGAGAAAAAACGAGTCAATATAGAAGGCTTAGAATATACCTCGGCGCTGAAAACATAAATTAGCATATTTATGCGATGGTCAAGCCAAACGTTCTGTGTTAATTGCCGAAGCTCGCTCTTTGGCCAGCGCGTTAACCAGTTATACATAACTATGGCTAATAGAAGGTTATCGGGGGAAATCAAATCGATTTCCGTATCATATGGACATGATTTTATACGGCTCTAATCAGTGGAAATTTTTACACAAGACTTGGGCTTTATTACGTAGTCTAAACGTTATTTTGGTGAGTTAAATTAACATTTGTTAATAGAAATACTTACTTACTGAATTAAATTAACATTTTCTAAGGGAAATACTTTAGCGTCATCTTTTTACTAATTATTATAAATATTAAATAGTTGTAAATAAATTATTTTCCCTGAATTTAATTTCCCTTCTGCTTAAATTCATGAAAAACTAAACAATGCTTCAATTAAAAATAAATCTAGATTTAATTACCCGTACTAAAACCCGCATATTGTCTGTGTAATCTCGGTATCGGCAAATCAATCAAAAACAAACAGACTTTTGCCTCATTTCAATCGAACGGAACAATCAATTATTTCAATTGCACTGCAATTACTATGCAAATTCACTTGCCTCGCATTCGAATGTATTTACGAAATGAATGCGTGTAATTAAACAGTGCCAGGTTTAAATTTTGACTTAAATTTAACTGCCAACAACAATGGAAAAAGGGAAAAGCGAATGGGTAAAGTAGTAAAGTATGTGAGTCGCGCCACAGGATGGGCTGTTAAATTTCCATTAAATTTAAATATTTTCCTCATTATCATTTTGTGTGTGTGTTGTGACTTTAAATATTATCATGATTTTAATTGTGTATAAAAAATGTATAGACAAGCAGCTGAAAGGGAGGAGTTAAATCAGGGAAAACAGTCGCGACTCTCAGCAAAGTTTGTCAGTTGCCGCCAAATGGAATGTGCTAATAAAAGCTTTACAACGGTTACGAACTCAAATAATTGGAAAAGTATGTTGGCCTGCCAGCTATGAACACTCGCTGAGTGTCACACACACAAAATTGCTTTCTTACTCGGCTGGTAGCCCCTGATTACGCATACGCAACGTGGCCAAAGACTTCCTAAAACAAAGACATGAGAATGAGAATGGGAATGAGCACGAAAATGAGATAAAGCAGTCGTAAAAAGGCCAGAATTGAAAGAAACAAATGCTAAACACTTGAAATATGAACTGAACCGAAAGTTAAAGCTGAGTTCCTCTTTCATTTCCATTCAGCAGCATCAGCAGAGAGCTGATTAAATTTATTTATTATGTCACTCTCCACCTCTTGGGTACTGTGTCCCCTTGGATGCTTGATGTCTCCTCCGCCAAGGACTCACTTTATGGTCTCTGTTCTAGCTCTTAAGTCCCATAATGATGGCGCAATCGTTGGCTTAAGTCGGACTCCGTTCCAAATCCGATTTCTTATCGATGAAGGGCAAATTGAATTTGGTCTGCTTACTTATCGGCTATCGCAAATCTCTGCAAACGATATCGCGGCTCTTGTCCCAAATATATAAATTTCGCAGATAACAAAAGTGGAAGCGAAAGTACGTGAGAGAAGAGCACTTTTTCTGGAGTACAAATGCAGTTCGTGTTGCTTGGATTGTTTTTTTCCCGACAGGGTGATAAAAATTAGAGTCCAAGTGTTGGGTTTTTATGGAGGCTAAAAAGAGGGAGACTTGAGTCAGTTACAGGTCCCCGGGGGAGTTTGATTCCCTTGAGTGGCATTAACCCCCGTGGGCTTTGGACGGGGATTCTCAGCCATCGATTGCTGGCCACAATTAATTACCACATTCGAGGCAAAAACAAATTCTGCATTTACCTGTTTTTCTTCTTTCGCAATCGCCCAGACAATTAACAGGCAACAGCGTACAGATTGTTGTTATTGTTGCTGCTGCTGCTTCGGCTGCCCCTCTGCGCTTAACAAATGCAAAAATAATTATAATTAATGCAGAGTTTTTGGCCTTGAACTTGCATAACCTGCTGTAGCTCTCTCTGCCGTCTCTCTGTCGACGTAATTACTTTGTCGCTTGTGGTTCTGCTTTTTGGCCAGGCCAACACACAAAAATCGTCATCATCATCATTGTCGGGGCTTCGTGGGTGAGTCCCAGTCGCATTCATATTTGTTTAGCAGCTGCCGCGAACAAAAAATAAAGCCACCATTTGTTTTCAGCATTTAAATATTTTCAGCTTCGCTGAGCAGCGCAATGCAACTGCAAAAAAAATGAGAGAGAGAAGACCGAAGGGGAAATAGATAGGAAAATTCAAATTCAAATATGTAGTTAGCTCCGGCGTCTCTCTTTCGGTCCGCTGTCTGGCCAAGTTCAAGGTGAACTTGGCGTTTTTTCTGTGGAAACATCCACCGGGCCATATACGATCTCCCCGCTTATTACTCACCTTTGACAAGGCCCCCAAAACGATCGCGAGTATTAGCCGCCTGACTCACGGCCAGGGAGGGGGTTCGTTGGGAGATCAGTCAAGTGCAGCCAGCTCAGCTCAGCTCAGTTCAGCTCATCCGAGAACGCCCACGGGCATTGGGGCGGGGAGGAAAGGAAAGAACACACTCACCCAGCTCCGCTGCTAATTAATAAGCCAAGTCAGCGGCGGCGGCGGCTCTAAATCATACCATATACGTATACTGAAAGAAAGAAGGGAGAGGGTTTCCGGGGCAAGAGTGAGACTGCAGTTAATTGCTTATCCAGCGGATACAGGGAGCTCTTACTAGGTAGGTACTAAGGGCAACAAAGGGTGTTCTTTTAAATAATTGAGAAAATATTAAGGGAAACTTGCAATCCATTATCAGGAGGCCATACTGACCCATACTGGCAGCCCTTCCATTCGCTGCACCACTGACCCACTTGCCTCATGAATGCGGCGCCTTCTTCTCCGCGGGGCCAAAGAGTCAACCCCCTTTACACCCTCCATTATCATCTCATATTTGCCCCGCCAGTGGTTATGCAACTTTTGCAGATGCAATTCGCGTTCTTCTGCGAGTTCTCCCTCTCGGACTCTAGATTCTCTGTGCTCAGTTCTCAGTTCTCCCTTCTCTTCTCTTTGCAATTTTATTGCTAAATTAAGTAATTGGTACAAGAAGCTGCCTTCTGCGCTTCTATTTGCCTCTGTGCGAGTGTATCTGTATCTGTATCTATTAGACCGCCGGCGGCCTCGTATCCGCATCTGCATCAGCATCTGGGCATCGCCGAGGCGGGCACAATGAGGGAGCCTGCTCTGTGTGCCTCTTTGGTATTCCACTTCTGCTTTCCATTGCGAATGTGTTTTGCAGACGCAATTGGTGGCGGTTGTCGGGGGCAACAGGGCGTATGCTGAATGCGGGCCGCGGCAGAAACCAAAATAATGCAAAAATACAAAGAATAAAAAAATGCAAGAAAGGGAAAACGAAGTCAAAGCACTCGATAGATGTATGAGAGTGCGAGCAAGTATCTCTCTGTGGCCAAAGGGGTTGCGCAATTCTGCAGATACTAGAGCGAATGGTCTCGCTTCTGGTACTTGCATTCTGAAGATTCTTTCGGGGCATCGCTCCCATTCAAGCCAAAGTAAAGTGAGCAGAAACTTTTCCAGACGTGAAATTAATAAATAAAGAAATACAGGAGGCAGGGGGCGAGGCACTCAAAGCAGATGAAATGGAATTCCCAAGGTCGCTGGCAAAAGAACTTTTTCGTTAGCGTGTTTATGAAGATTTCGGAATTTGTTTTGCTTTCTGCGGTTGCTGCTGGTGCTGCTGCTTATTTTTCGCTTCTGCTCGGTTTGTTTAAAGAAGAATTAGTCGGCCGAGCGACGGTAGCCGCTTGGAAACTGGAAACTGGATTCGGCAAGATCTCAGGCCGGGATTTGGGGACTCGCAACGAGATGAGTTCTGTCGCGACAAATGAAAGGAAAAAGCAACGAAAAAGCATTGAAAAAGCACTGAAAAAGCAACGAAAAAATTTTAATTTCAGTGCTAATTAAAGACGCTGAATCGAAGGCAGCTCAGAGAATGCCTTTTTGCCAACTGAATTTATGTGCACGGCTTTCTTCTTTGAATTGCGCAGCAGCCGGCGACGGCGGGATCGGTTCTGGACCTGGGTTTGGCTCTTGGGTGCTCGGTGCTCACTCGTGGCTGGCCTTGACCCCAATGATATCAGAAATCCACAAGCCTTCCCTGCCCGCTGCTCCCTGCTCCTTCTACAAAATTCTATAAAAAGCCCAAACCGAAACATCAGTTAAGACTAATTGAGTTTGGCTAAACTTGGTCAAAATGCGCAGCAACGGGCCAAGACAAGAGCCGCCGCTCCACTCCACTCCACTACTCTCCACTGGCCAATTCAATCCAATCAAATCCAAGTCGAGCTGAGCTGAGATTCGCCCCAAAACGAATCCATCAACGACACACAGCTCGCGACGATGACTGCTGCAAAAAAAGTCACCTCTGGCACTGGCACTGGCTCTGGCTCTGGCACCTCTATGCACACACTTCTACCTGCCGGATGACATCACCGCCGACGGCGACGGCGACGACAATTACTCGGAATACAAATAAAGAGTTGCGACCCCAACTTGGTCGCCGGCCAGGCTATCCTCAAAGCCGAGGCTCCGCTGCACCAGCATGACCAGCAGAACCAGCTCTCGGAATCGGAATCGGAATTGGTCTCGGAATCGAGAGCCAAGAGCCTGGGCAAAGCAAACAAACACACCACCGAATAAACAAACAAACAAACAATCGTGGTCCAAGCTGCGCTGCTGATGCTGATCCAAGGCGATCGATGGCTGCATGGGGTGCCATAAATGGCTAAGGCTTTGCGCTGATTACTCATACGCCATGTGGCCGGCGAAACCACTTGCCACCATCTGCCTGCAGTCTTGCCGCCAGAATAATGGTCAAAATAGAGTTCTAAGAGAATCGGTTAACCCTTTGAAGCCTTTTAGTGGAAAGTAGGGCGGGAACCCTAAAAAAACTAGGCTTAAAACGAGGATTCTCTTATTATTTTTATCAGTAACTTGTGAAATAGTAAAGATAAAACATAAAAACATATTTAAATAAATGATTAATAAAATAAATCAATAAAGTTACTATTAAATAAATCAAAAACTATTAATTTACAAGGTTTCAGATATTATTTTTTAACTTAGAACTTCAATTTTTCACAATAATTTTGTTAAAAATCCATTTTAAATTATTAACAAGGTTCTTAGAACTTAAATTCTTCACAATAATTCCATTATAAATCCATTTAAATTAAATAAGAGTTCTCCAGAACCTCCCAGTAAGTAAAAATCATCTCTTAGGGTTGACTATTCCTTCTGATTTGAACAATTCCCCATATCGCCTTAATCCATCTATCATTCTATTGAATAAACCCATTAAAGTATCTCTGAATTGAGTTTTTAACACACATCATTAGCCCGAAGGGGACTTGCCGTGGCTCATCGTCATCGGTTTCTCTATGATTAATGACCAAACTTTTGTGCTCTACGCTCTCTTTTTGTTTATAATTGGTTAATTAATTTGTGTAAATTTTGTGTAAATATCAAGTCGTTTAAGTGACGCACTTCTACGCCCTTCAGCGAGCAGGGTTTGTGCTCCATTTAGTTATAAGTTATAGCAACCCGTAATTAGGCTTTGGCCGGGCTTTGTTTGACTTTTTTTTGTTTTTTTGTTTGCTGCTTGTTAACTCTGTATTATTTGTGTGTTTGAGATCACTTTTGGGTCCCTCCCCCCGCTGCCTGCTGACTGGCGGCACTCAAGTGGCAATTAGCGTTGACATTCATTAGCTGCGATTAAAATGAGATCAGATTGTGGCCATCGCCGAATGACGAGCAGCAGCACGTGAGCGGAGGGCTGACCAGCAGAGATCTCCGCCCGAGTCCGTGGCGTGTGATTCACACGCAGCCTTTCCTCCGATGAACTCAACTGAAGTGGCTCCAATCGGATCGGAGCGCGGCGAGGCGCGGTGGAGTGTGCCAATTAGAATGCCTGCAATTTGGCTAATGACGGCCAGAGATTCGGTCGAAAATAAGTCGCAATTCCCTGGAACGATTCGCCATTCGCCAGAGACCCAAATGCAGATATATAGAATAGATATGGTGGATGCAGCTGTACTAGTCTCCTCCGCAGAACACATTCTCGCTGTGGAAAGCAGAAGTGGAATACCAAAGAAGAACACAGAGCACGCTCCTCATCCGCTGCCCAGATGCAGATGCAGATACGAGGTCTAATAGATACAGATACAGATACATTCGCACAAAGGCAAATAGAAGCGCAGAAGGCAGCTTCTTGTACCAATTACTTAATTTAGCAATAAAATTGCAAAGAGCAGAGAACGGAGAACTGAGCACAGAGAATCTAGAGTCCGAGAGGGAGAACTCGCAGAAGAACGCGAATTGCATCTGCAAAAGTTGCATAACCACTGGCGAGGCAAATATGAGATGATAATGGAGGCATATGGAGGGGGTGAAGGGGGTTGACTCTTTGGCCCCGAGGAGAAGAAGGCGCCGCATTCATGAGGCAAGTGGGTCAGTGGTGCAGCGAATGGAAGGGGTTCGATCTGGCTAATGGATTCCAATGAATTACCTACTGACTCATATTTCTTAGGAAACTCCTACTTAATTTTTGAATAGATCTTTTTCACTTCAAATATATTATACATTTAATAAATAATTATATTTAATATTTCCCCAATCATCTTATTGTCTTTCTCTTAATATATGTACATATTCCATGGCTGACTTGGCTGAGTTATTAATTAGCAAGTGACTGAGTGAGTGAGTGCTCTCCGTGGGCGTTCTCGGATGATCTGAGCTCTCTTTCTCCCACTTCGTCACTGAGTCAGAATTTAACG
This sequence comes from Drosophila rufa, assembly GCA_018153105.1. NCBI lineage: Eukaryota > Metazoa > Arthropoda > Insecta > Diptera > Drosophilidae > Drosophila > Drosophila rufa. Next base: position 11,151,490 of record JAECXS010000096.1, read on the forward strand.
AGTCTCCCAGCTAATTTCTTGTCAAAGGTGAGCATGGCTTCGGCATGAGTAAGCCGAATTCGCAGCTCGACGACCCTGAACCCGAGAGCCCGCCTAAAGTGGATTGGTTAATGCATCTCAGGAATATAACGAGTAAGTGTATTTGCCTGGCTATGAAACGAAATACAAAGAGAACGCCCCGAAGAGATTCCCTTCTAGGTCAAAATGTTCTTGCAATGGCAGGGATGTTCTCCCACTCGATCTCCTCCTGTTTCCAGGATCAGCTTCCGCATGGTATCCAGAGCATTCTTAATGGCCTTGCCATACTGCTCGGGGCTTATTTTGGGCGATGTTTGCCAGGCGGAGAGGGCAAAGATGATCTTGTCCTTGTGGGGATTGTAGCAGCAACCGTAGCCATCGCAGATCAGGGGTCCATAGGCCATGAAGGAGTCGTGCATGGTGGCCACTTGGGAGGTGAACAGCTGGAAGGTCACCGATCTCACGAAACCCTTGGACTTGAAGAACTTCGGCACCGGCAGACAGTGCTCCACGGCCATCTGCTGGAGCCCAAACAGATAGCGATCGATGCCCTTGCCGTGGAGCGCCAGCTTGGTCAGCCTATCGTGGGCATCCACCGCGCTGTGGAGCAATGCCAACTGCTCCGTCGCCGAGGCCTTCTCCGAGTTCATGGCCAGGACAAAGGCCTTCGATTCGTTGGTGGTGGAGCGTATGGTCTCGGTGCGCCCCTCCACGAATATCCTCAGATGGGCCGACTCGTACTGGGCGGGAATGTAGCCGTGCATGTTGTAGTAGGCCAGCTGCAGGGCCATCTGGATGTAGCTGTCCGGATTGAGGCCCTGCGCCTTGATGAAGCACTTGCCATGGCACTCGTACCGGAACACGTTCATCCGCAGCATACTGGTGATCTTATTGACATTCCGCATGGCCGCATGAAGCCACAGGTTGATGCAATCGTTGCTGGTCTGGAACTTCAGCAGGCTGGCCGGGTTTTGGTTCTCGCCCTCGTTGGATTTTCCGCAATCGGAATCTTTGTCGTTCCTGGAAAAATATTTACTAATTAATTCTAAATGAATAAATTATTAATATAAAATAACTTACACTTTCTCCAGTATATAGTCCATTAGCATGGCCAGAGGCTGGCAGTCGGCGGGTGCGTGCTCGTAGCAGAACCCTGCCAGTCCATTGGGATTCACTATCAACTGAATGGTCTTGTCCATCCAGCGATTGGCGCTATTCAGTAGCAGTCCGCCGCCATGCAAGAGCTGGTAGGCCTGGACAATGCTCTCCTGACCCTTGGGCACGGGCACACAGTCATCCAGACAGACCACGAACAGGGATTGCTCGATCGCCTCCACAGAATCCGCATTGCCACGCGGACAACACAGCGCCAGATAGCCCTCGGCCCAGTTCCCTCGATTATCATGGGTTAGCAGGCCAAAGGGTTCACCCCTTTCCAGAGGACAATTGACGATGGCCTCCAGTTCATCCCTTATGCTGGTGACACTCAACAGATTCCCAGAGGACGAACACAAGGGTAACTTGAAGAACTAGAAGGGGGATTACAGGATTACCAAGAATCTCCCATGAATTCTCTGAACTTACATTGTATTTATAGACCACCACCACGTATTGGGCCTTGTTGTGCTGCTTGAGGGTATCAAACATCCTTCCCGGCCTGCGAACCGTGCCAAAGATCTTGCCAAACTGACTATTGTCCAGATCGGTATTACCCATCCGGACCACGGGGATTTTCTTCTGGTCCACCAGCTCCTTGAACTCGAAGGTGGCGTGAATCGCCTTGGCCGTAAATGTGAGGCATTCCTTGGGAGTGGTGAACTTTTGCACTGGGAAGGAGAGTCCCGGACTGGAGAACACTGTCACGGGAGCCTGATAGGCCAAGTAGGCGGCCTGGGTCCACCGAGGAGTCAGCCAGTTGGTGCATTTATCGGCCGCAGCCTCCAGCAGCTCATGAAGGTCCTGGCCCTCGTTGTCCTCGAACTCCTCGGTCAGCTTCTTCTCCTCTTTGAACTCTTTGGCCGTGAGAAGGGGTTGAATGCTGGCCAGATAGGCCCTGAGGCTGGCTTGGAGTGGAGCCACTGGGAATTGCTTAAGCTCGGGCGATCCCTGCGATTCTTCAGTTGATGTGGGCCTACGGGGTGGCCTCTTCTTGGGAGGCTTAGATTCTTCCTGGCTCTGAACTGGAGGTGGTTTATTCTTAGCTTTAGCCACTTCTTGTTTGGAACCTTCAAGAGCTTCTTCTTTCTGTGATTTGGACTTGGCTACTACCGCTTTTTTACTGGGTTTTTTCGGTGAAGAATCGGAGATTTGTAGGCCAGTAGTACCCGCGGGAACTGGAGGCCTCGGAAAAGCAACAGAACAGTCCTCCGATTCAGGTTCTTTGCATCTATTGCAGTCTTTTTTCTCAGCTGCCTTGGGTTTGGGCTTGGAAGGAGGTTTTTCTGTTTTCTCATCCTTTACCTTAGGTTTCTTCAAAGCAATTGGAGGCTTCTCATCCAAGCATTTTTCTTTTTCTTTTGGCTCTTCCTTCCACCCCTTGCATTTTTTTTCTTTTGGTGGTTCTTGGCACTCTTCTTTATGTTCTTCAGGCTCCTCGCACACCGGTTCGCACTCCGGTTCCACGTCGCACTCATCTTCGACTCCTCCTCGGGGACCATCCCTGCAGGGATTCCTGCCCAGGGGAAATGCCTCCAGTAAGGGGAAGGAGAAACTGTTGGTTGGCAGCGGTGGTTGCTCCCACTTTGTAGGTTTCGGCGGCGGAGAAGCTGCTTTTGGAGGAGCCTCTTTTTGAACTTTCTGTTTCTTTGAATCAGGAGCAGCTTCCTTCGAAGGTTTAACTTGGGGTTTCGATGCTGCTATTGAAGGATCATCTTTTTTAACGGAAGGAACAGCTTCGTTCGAAGGTTTTACTTCCGGTTTCGATGCTGCTTTTGGAGGATCATCTTTTTTAACTGGAGAACCAGTTTCCTTCGAAGGCTTCACTTCAGGTTTCGATGCTTTCATTGGCTTTTCTTTCGGTTTCTTTGGATCAAGATCTTCATCCTCTTCTTCATTCCAAAGGTCCTCTTGGAGTTCCATTTCTTCACCAGCACAGGGACTAGGGTTGGCTGCCACCTCTTTTTCAGGGCAGGATTTTGGTTTCGCTCCTCCACATTTCGATTTACCGCCACCCCTCGGGCCGTCTCTACAGGGATTTCTTCCTACCGGAAAAGCGGAAGCTAAAGGCATGGTAAACGGATCGGTTGGAATCTTTATCGGCTCGTCGGATTGGGGCTCCTTTTTAGGAGTATTAGCTTTAACCGGAGGTTTATTTTTGGGCTTTGGAGTATCAGTTTTCTCCCGAGGTTTAGCGTCTACCTTAACCGGAGACTTGGCTGGCATCGCGGGAGACTGATTTATAATTCCTGTGGCCTTACTGATGTCTTGCGGTTTTTCTTGGGTTAATGCTTTTGGAGCGGCGCTAGCCGTAGGTTCCATTTTAAGTATTGATCCATCACCTCCGGAAATTTTGCAGTTTACCAACTTTAAGTCGGATACTTCTCGGTCTTCGCCTGCTTCGCTATTTTCATGGCAGGTCTTACAGTTGAATAGTTCCGGCGTTCCTGACTTCGCTATCATTAGTTTGCCTTGAGTTTGGAGCTGACTTTGAGGTTCCTGCTTTATGTTTTCATGGGCAATGATTGGCTCGGAGGAACCTGTAGGCTGCTGAGCCTGAGAACCTCCGGCTAAGGGTTCCTTGGACTTGCCACTCGAAGAGGACGCCAGGGCTCGACATAGAATTTCCAGAGCAGGAGTCTCCGGTTTCTTGCCATCACCCGGCCTAAGACGCGCAGAATGGGTTAATTTCCTGGCCTTGGCCTCGATGGATTTCCTGGCCTTTTCGTACAGCTCCTTGGGCGGCAGAAAGGTCTTGTCCTTGCTGTACCACCTAACCCGGTACCTGCACTATAGGGTTTTTCATTTGGTTAGTAATTTTTAGGACTTATGTATCCTGGGAACTTACAATCTTCAGGAGTCCTTCGGCGCCTAGAAGGGCCCTCATGTTGACGGGTTCAAACAAGGCCTAATTTGGGTGGTATGGGGCCGAAAGTATGTAGATAGTAGAAAGTGTGTGGACTAGGTGTGGGACAGGTTATTGTGTAAACATATTTTTAGACATAAATCTGAAAGGGGAAGTGAAGTAAGGTGAATACTTGAAGGAACTTTTGATAGGGAATCATTTAATAATATTAATTGAGTCGATCAAGAACTCATTAGCAAACTCTCCCTTCTCCGCTTAATTCCCAAAATCAATTTCAAGTTTCCCTGTAAGTGCCTTCCATCAGCCACGAAATTGGATCACACACACTCGCCACACACAGCACACTCTGTCCTCGCCTCATTACCCCTTAGAACTTGGTGCTTCTCCGCAAATGCATCGATGCATCCATCGATTCCTTCGCCAGTTCCGCGAACTGGGAGAGTCAGACGTGCCGGAGGAACAGCTGGGGGAGAAGGCCAAGCCGGATCGGACCGGGGGGCAAATATTAACAAAATCAACAGTGCGGAGGCCACGACTGGATTGCTTTGCCAAGTGAAGTAGCCATATTATGATTATTGCAAACTCGCGTCCCTCCTCTCCGCTCTCCACTCTCCACTCTCCAGTCTCCGTTCTCCACCCTCCGCTGGCCACTCTCCACTCTCCGACAGTGACGCAAACGAAGCTGGGAACAGAAAAAGTGTGCAATAATTGCATATTGACCCATTTTCTTAACAATGCACTGCGAAGGGCAGGGGGACTGCCAATGGGAGTGTTTGCAGGTTACGCATGCGTGAGCGTTGCCTTCATTTAATTAGGCGGCGACACCTGCGCGGAGTCGCGGAGCCGGCGGAGGTCTCTCCAGTCTCCGGCTCCATCTCCACCTCCCTCTCCTTTTCAGTCGCCGTCTCAATTGCAGACGTCGCCATCAATCAGCAAATCAGCGAACGAGGCAAACAAGGCGGCAAGTGAGGCGTGAAAACGGCGAACAAAACTGCAGCAAAAAGATAAAAGCAACCCAAGATGCGGTTTTATTATCAAGGCGAATTGGGTATACCCTCATTTTTAGTTTAAGATGTATTTATAGTTAAATAATCGGATAAGGGATTCCTTTTTTTAGTTCAATATGTATTATTACTTCATTAATTAGAAATAAGGAAATGTATTATAAGGCCAGTCAAAATATTAGTTTTTGGCTCAAGCCATTAATTACTTATGGTTTATGATCAATTGGTTATGATCGACAAAATATTAGAGAAAGCATAAAAATAGCAATGGTTTCAATTATATTTATTTATTTTTATTTAAATATTATTATTATATTAATTTAATTTATTTAATTACATTTTCTTTGCTGTAGAACTCCTAGAAATATAATTATTTAATAGCAGCAAATAATAGATTTAAAATATGTTTTTAACACTGAATTCCGAAATATGTTTCGTATTTTCTTGCCGAGTCGCTTTTGTAGAGTGAGTGTGACCAAACGGAGTTTGTGATAGAATGTGTCCATTAGATAGTGTTGCCAGATCGCCATACCGCAATTAGCGAGCCAAATCCCAATAAGTATTTGAATGTTTACATTGAGCGACCTCCTGCTAACTAATTTATTTTATTTTATTCATGACATTTTTATATTCCCAACTTCTTGGCAAAACTCAAGCACTCCCTTTTAGGGTATCAAAACCGAGCTCTGAAGAAAAATAAAATGAAAACGAAAACGCAGCAAAAAGAGTGCTGCACAAATGAAAACGAGAATGGCGATGGATACGGAGATGTAGATGGATGTGGATGGAGATGGAGACAGAGGGTCAGCGATGAGAGGGGCAAAATCGGGGCCGAGGGGGCGTGTTTAAGCTCATTTGACAATGAAGTGCTTTTTTTTTCTCGAGCCTGACGACTGCGTTTGGGCGCGTTTTTATTATTTACCTGCCCCACTTTGCGTACAGCGGCGATAATTGACGCCACGGTGGCTGCAACTGCAACTGCCACCAGCACCAACCACATCATTGCCAGCGATGCACCAACAAAAACAAGGCTGCCTGATGGCCCACAATTTGGACTGCACTTTATTAAAGTACCCTGTACCCATGCCCGAACCCGACCCGAACCCGAGCCCATCGGAATGAAGCCACCCAAAGTGCGTCGCGTGTTTGCGTGAGTGTTTTTCACTTGAGGCCGTCATCATCAGCATCAGCATCGGCATCGGCATCAGGTGCGTTGGGTTTCGAATTGCATTTGCCAGGTGTTATGCAATGGTGCTTAGCAGCCACGTCAATTGGCGACCCAGCTCAGCCATAGGATCCCCAATGAAGCTGGGGGCCTGCAGGCGGTGATTAGGAGATTCTATTCATGATGGACAAAGGGTATTGATTCGAGTAATTAAGCCAAGTTGAAAGGTCTTGACTTTCTGATTGTTTTCTCATAGGTTAACTTACATAAATCTATATATTTGTAACCTTTGTATCTTATGTTAACAGAATTAGGCAGCTCTTGTTACTTGAATAAATCAAACAATAGTTCAAGGAAACTACATAGATTTATACAATTGAAGAGCAAACAAGAGTTCAATTATGATGGCCTACCTCTTGCTTAATTAAAGCAAACAGAGTTTGGGTTTCCTTTAAATTCCAAGTACTTTCTCCAAGAAAATCGAAGTAAATCTTGCTGATAAAATACCAATTCCCTTCTTAGCTATATTTCACTTGCTTAAACCAAGGAAAGAGCCCAGGGGTTTGTGTGAAAAGCTGAATTTCAATCTGAAAAATAAGCAATTGCTTTGGCATTGCCCCGACCCGCTGGCATCATTACTCAATCCAGAGCTTTGTGCAAATTCCTCTCTCTCCAGAATCAGAATGGCAACAAAAAGGGAAATGTTGATGTTGCACAGCGATTTTGTTGGTTTATATTGTTGGCTTCTCTCTCCTGGCATTGAGTAAATGCGAATTTCCTGTGCATTGTTTTTGAACTGTTGGCCAAATGATGATCTCTGGCCCCGCCTCCGCCACCTGATGACCTCAGCAGTAGTGCCAGAGTTGCAATTAGTAGAAAAGTAATTTTCGTTTGGATTTCTTTATTGTTGCTTTGTGGTTTCTCTGCTCAGCGATGCTGAAACAAAAAGTATTCTAACACCCTTTGTTCGCGCCGTTAGTGGAATATTTGAGACTTTTGCTGGATGCATGATTAATGTCCGCATTGAGTCATGTCCGGAGAGCGTGGAACCATTCCAAAAGCCCCGGACTCGAACCCAATTGAACCGAACATAGCTGAGGCCGCTCAGGTTTCGTTGATAAGAAGTGGACAGGGCGCGAGTGCTGGCACGTGTAAACATGAGACGTGGATTAGACCCAAGAACCAACAACCAACAACCAAGACACCACCACGAGCTAATTTTTATCGCCCTCTGAGTAAGCCACGTAACCCGAAGCGTTTCCCCGTGAAAATCATAGTTTTTACACCGGCGAAAGTGGTCTCCTCCGAAAAAAATAAAGTACAAACCTCTCTCAAGGCACGTACTTGTGTTTCGGGTTGGGTGCAGCCACAACTCCTCCTTGTTGGCTCCACTTCTGCGGCTATCTGTGAAATATTTGGCACAAGAGACGATATCTGTATCATTTGCAGAGATTCCGACTGCGACGATAAGCGACGGCAATCGCCAAACAAAAGGCTGAGTGCGAAACTGGCTCAGCCGATAAGTAAGCAGTCCAAATTCAATTTGCCCTCCATCGATAAGGGAATCATGGGATGGGGATGGGGATGGGGATGGGAGGAAGAGGGTGAGACTTAAGCCAACGATTGCTCTGTCATTATGGGACTTAAGAGCTAGAACAGACCATAAAGCGAGCACTCTTTCCAGGAGGGGACCCATCATCCATTCACTTAAGACACACAGGGAGACAACGGGGAGAGTGACATAATAAATAAATTTAATCAGTTGGCTGCCAAGACAAAGCTTCCGTTGCTGCTGCTGTCTCAGCAGACGATTCCAATTCCGAAACCGATTCTTGGGCAGCTTTAATTTCTGCTTCCACTTATCTTGGCTTTTTTTTTGGGTTTAAGATTGGTGCTGTCTGTCTGGGCCAGCAGTTCATATTTCGTGGCAGTCGTTTCTTTCAATTTGGGCCCCTTTTACGACCTCTTCCATCTTCTTACGAGTCGGCTTATCTGTCTTGGTTATTTTGAGACATTTTCCTGAATTTAAGAAGCATCTTGGCGTATGCGTAATCAGGGCAAGAGAGTCAGAGAGTCACAATTATTTTTAGCTACTCGTATTACCAGAAAACCATTCGGAAATCTTATCATGAATTGTGAAAGGCATTCTAATGCCCATTCATTCATTGATTCCCGGCCTCCATTGACCCAATTCTAGTCGGAAGAGAGAGAGAGGCAGAACCCAATTGACGATTCTAGTCTTATGCGATAATTAACTTTTACTTTCCGTCGCTTCGCCTTTGGCACTTTTATTTTCGGTTTTATTTTGATTGCTTTCGTTGGACGTACGGCAAACAAGTCCATTAAACATTCACACAATTTATGCAAATGAAATGAAGCTGAAATTAATTCTAAACAAATTCAAAGCGAACGAACAGCGCAAAATGTGTTTACGTTCCGAGTCCAAGTCGTCGTCGTTGACTAATTAACATATCTATGCGATTTATGCGAGGCGCCTCTTCATCTCAATATCGAAATTCAGAGAGAGACTCCCCCTGCGCATAGATTTTCTTTCCATGTAATGTGCTAATTGGCACTCACCTGTCCACCTGTCTTCAAGGACTGTTTGTAAATGAAATTTGTTGAATTCGCTTCCGCTTTGGGTCTCGTTGTGGCTGTAATTCTTTGTGGAACTTGGTAAGCGTATTGAAAACCAGTTGGCAACCTGTTGGCCAGAGTTCTTAGTATCTATAAATTACACTTTACATTCGACGACGACGATAATGATGATTGGGCGGTGGCGGAAAAAAGCCGCCTCTAATCCCATACCAAGGCCAATTCACTTAGCCATCCCAGGAATTTTCATTTAGCCCGAGAAGCTTTTGAAGTAAAGATTCTTTTTTGGTTTTCCTTTCGGGGGGAGAGCGTCCTGTCTGAGCGCATTAAATGCCTGATTCCTTCGAAGGAAATAAATTTCATTATACAGCTTCCCCCTCGCTGTTGCTGCTGCTGCTGCTGTTATTATTATTAACGACACAAAAGAACCTCTTCGTCATCGTCTGTCAAAGTTGAAATTCTGCCAATATATATATTTTCGCTTCGATGTATGCTGTCGGCGGGCGTGGCAGGGACCTGCGAGTCCTGTTTGCATTGCAGATTATACGGCGGACTTCGATGTGGAGCTGGCCGGAGGAAAAAATAAAATCCGCATCCTGCGCCGAGTCAGAGTCAAAGCGAAAAGCAAATTGATTTAAGTTGCATTCGGCGCTGGCGGGAAATGAGTTAAAATGTTAAAAGGCTGTGAAAAGCAAAGTCGATGGCCAAGTCGAACATTATTTGCTCTTGTAAGTGTTTGATTTAAGACAGGAAGAAATCCTTTTAATACAATTAAGGCAAATTTAAGTGGAAAATTAAAGTCTCTTGGTTCTAAAAGGGTTTAAAATTGCGTTCAAGAATTCCTTAAAAACTTATAAGGATGACCTTAGATTTATTCAATGTGTTATTTTTTATTATTAATATTTTTAAAATTTTTTTTGTATTATATATTTTGTATAATTTTATGCTGAAAACAGTTTTTATTTAAGGTCTTAGTTTATATTTTATTATAATTACTGAACATGTGCGTTTCGGATTGATGATAAATTAAAAAAACTTCAAAAATTCTATAATAAACCTATTTTATACTGTTAATCCTTAGAAAAAGAAATAAATAAATATAATTTATTAAGAACTCTTTAAATTATATTAATTTTATTATTACGAATATGTGGTATTTGGTCTTTTCAATTAACTAAAAATTTGGAAAAATGCTGAACAGTTGTGTGTTTAAAAGATACTATACATATTGATGATTATATAATACTAATATACCTTACAAAACTATATAAATAAATATAACTTTTTAAGAAAAGTCAGAAAAATGTTTAATTTTAACATTATATATAGGAAATTAAAGGAATTTAATTATTATAATTAAATAAAAACCTTGGAAGATTAACCAAAACTCTCTATATATTTCGAATTCATTCAAGTACCCGATCGAAATCATTTGATGCCCTTTCCCCGCTAAAGACCCAGGACAACCACCGCACTTAAGCTGCACATCCCGTGGCGCACAATGCACACTGCACACACACAGCACACCCACAGCACACCCGCAACACACACACCACAATGCGTTGAATGCACATGCCAACTGCCGGACGCCGAGGCAAGCAACAACCATCTGGGGAAAATCGTCGCGACGGGGAAATAAAAAAAATAAAATATATACAGCAGAAAGTGCAAAAAGTACAAGAAGAACATAAAGGAGAAATATATCTCAAAGAACAATACGCAAATTAATCACCACCCACACGGGACTCGTGCTTGCGATCTGCCATTCTGCCATTCTGCCATTCTCGTTAGCCGTTTTCTCCACAAAAATGCGACAGTCCGTAGCATTTTGCATTAACATAAATTTTATTGCGTATACGCAGCGTTGCAGTGGCAGATGGCGGACTACGATTTTTTTTGAGGGTCGGGGAAGCTGGCCGAAAATGTGCCACTGCCGCAAACGATTTTCGTATTCATATTTATTATTTGGCCAGAGATGACGTTGTCCGGTGGACACTTTTTTTCTGCGGAAAATCGCGCTTCTCGGGGAAAAGTGAAAAGTGGAAGGCGGTGGCAGCTGTCGGGAGTCGCTTTCAGTTGGCCACTCACGGCGCCTGGCACAATGACAAATTACGAGTTGAAAGTTGAGTGAACTTTGGCGCGACAGTGTCCACCGGCTGGCTCTCTTAATTTGGTTATTTATAGGGAAGTTAAGGGGTATTTAAGCATCTTGTTGTGGCATTTTTGATATCAAAAAGTAGTAGAAATAATTGAATTTTTAAATATCAGCAAGGTAAAGTGTGAATTAAATCAATTATGAATATAAATCCCTAGCAAAAGAGTTAATATCAATAATATTTAGAAGGGAAACCACTTGGCTGGCTTGGTCTATTTTTTGATTCATTTTACAATAGTCACTGTTATATTTTGGCCTCATCCAGCCAAGAGCTCCTCCCACAGACAGCTGTCAGTTGTCCAATCTTTTTGGCAGCAACGGTCGTCGAGGCCTTTGAAATTGATGAGGCCTTTGTCGCTGCCTTTGGCAAATGAGGCGCAGATAAGCGTCAACTTTGACGCCCTCTCGAGCATATTTTACCCTCGGTCTCATTCATTCTTAGTTTCGGATTCGTTTTCGGTTTCAGCTTGAGCTTCGCCCTTTCCCCTCTTGTTTTTCATACCGCCTTGCTTATCATCGAAACTGTTGCTTCGCCATCGACACGAGCGTACAAAAAAATAGAAGAAAAAAGTATTAGGGCTCGGTGTTCGGTCTTCTTGTTTTTTATTTTTGTGTGTCTCTAGCTCGCCTCATTTGAACCCGCCGAACCCTGCTCCATTCCCTTTTACTTTTTTCAGTTTTTCTTCATTTTTTTCAATTTTTTGTTGGGCTTTTTCCTGTGTTCTGTAGTTGCTGTTTGTGCGTGACATATTTGTGTGAGCATTTCATTTGACTCTTCACTTTTCCCCTTTTGGGGCTAACCATTTGTTTGGCTGAATGCTTGACTCGGATTTTTTGTCTGGCACTCTATATTTTTCGCTTTTTTGTCAAGGATGGGTAAGGGTTATTAAGGCTAAAATGGGGTGTTTTTTGGGGGCGGGGATGTTGGTGAAAATAAAGAACAAGATTTAAGGGGGGTTTAAGGAATATAGCTTAATTAAAATACTTAAAGTATAAGTCATTATATAAAATAATTCAATGGTTATTCAAAAGGAGTTTTATGTCATAGATAATAAAAATATATGTGTTTTAATTATTATAAACATTAAAAACTAAAAATAGTTAAAAGAAAAATAGAAGAAATTGAGTTTGAATAGTAAATGAAGAACATTTCTCTAAGGAAAACATGAAATATACTGATCTTCTTATATATAGATGCAATAAAAAATATATTCAAATTGTTTCAGGTTGTAAAAAGAATGTAAACAATATTTTTCTAATATTTGGATTATTTTAAAATTCAACCTATTTATTTATCGAACCTATAGTAAATTATTTAAATGCTTCCTATACGTAATCTAAATTTAAAAATAACCTATAAATTTAAATAAAATGTTTGCAAACCTTTAAAACTAAAATCCTTAAGCGGAAACCTCCTTCAAATGACACAGGGATGGCAGGAACAACATCATCATTCATCGCTCTCATCGCAGCTTGCACTGATTCTGATTCCTATTCCGAGCCTCATGTCGCCGCCACCGCCGCTGCTGTTGCACTCGGGAAAATCCCCCAATGAATAGCAAGTTGCAAACTGCATTTGAATTGCAAACCCAACCCCACAGGCCAGCCTCCGCAGCGCTCCCCTTCCTGGGCCTGGCAGCAACTACCCACATTAGTTTAGCATATGTTTTACATAACTGAGAGTAGGAACCGGAGGCTGCGTCTGGGACTATTCCCCAAAGCTGAACTGAATCCTCGGCTTATGCTCCACTTCTGCCAGTCTGAACTTTCGTTTTATTTTCTCCCCCGTCTATAGTTTATTTTTCCTCTTTTTTCTATGCGTGTTTTTCTTTGTACACAGAAAATATTAATTTGATATTACAGCAGTTATATTTAATGTATTTATTGGTATATTAATTAATGAGGAATTGAGACATTTAACTCTATAAAAGAATGTTTTAAGGAATAAAATAACAAAAATAGTTATTCATTCACCGAAAACTTAAGGTACTTATTTATTATTTATTTTTTGATTTTGAACTATTTTTCTTATGATTTATGATTATTTTACCATTTTCCCACAGATTATTATTTAAAATCACAGATTTTTATTTGAAAAACAATTTGAATTTGATCACAATATTTATGTTATTACATTAATTTCAAAGATGTGTTCATGATCTTAGCAAAAGTGAAGTCAGAGCTGACTCGACTGTGAACAAATGTCTCCGAAATGCTTAAGAAAATGGGTATTATTTCCCGGTGTAGCTGCGCCGGCACTTCCTGTTTGTCCTATCACTAATCCGCACTACATCTCTCGGATCGGAATTCTAGTTTCGTTTGAAGCTTCTACGGAATCAAAGATTGAACGCCTCTGTTGGAGGGGTCCACGAAGTCTACGCAGCTCAACAACAAAATGTATTGGAATGGCAAAAGGAAGACCTTGATCTTTAGATTATCACATCAATAAATGGTTTTCGTTTTGTATTTCTTACTTATATATATATATATATATATAAATATATATATTTTTTTGTCGCAGCATCAACATCTTCGGCTTCGGCTTCATCTTCTTGTTGTTCTTGTTCTTTGACGTGAAAGAAGCGAAAACGAAACCAAAACCGAAATCGAAATCGAAATGAAACGGAAACTGGTGGAACCAGTCGAACGGCAAAAGAAGAACAAAGATCCATAAAAACAGACAAAAGCCAAACCCACTAAAAACCGACCAAAAGCCGAAAAAGAACTTCTTCGGCTAATTAAGAGTTTTTGGTTAGCGCCAGCTTCCAGTTCTCCATCCTCAATCTTCAATCTCGAGCCATTAATTTAAATGCAACTCCATTTAGGAGAGTCAGTCTTTCGGCTCGGAGAGAATTGCTAACGCTTAAAGTCTATTCTACAAATGACGCTTACGTGATTACATAAAGAGCCATAAAAAGTGATTTGAACTTGAAATCGCTAAATGCGTCATGCAATTGAAACAAATACATGGCAAAAAACGTAGCAACAAAAAAGAGAGGCTACAGAGAAAATCACTGAGATCTGTGGAAATAAAAACGTACTAACCATAAAATTGTTACAATGACAGCGAACAGGCAATGGCTAAAACGACAGCAGCCGCCGCGCCGCTTTTGCCAGTAGATCAAATTGAATAACAGCTTTAACTATACATATGTATATAGCAAGAAGATCAACACAAGCGGGCAGAGTCGCCAAGAGCGCATCAATTAGGCTTATAGCCATATACTATATACTATATACTACCTCTCCCTCTCTCTATATACTATGTAGAGTGCACTTAACATTCGTGTTCTGGCTGTTATGGCTGCTGTCACTGCAATTGCTGCCCTCTGTTAGAATGCTATCGTAACAGATGTTGCCTGCTGTTTTTGCCGCTTTAATGGTGTGTTTGTTGGTGTTTTTTGTTTGTGTCTTTGTCTCTGTTATTGCTGTTTTTGCTAGTGTTTTTGCTGGTGCCTTGCTGTTGCGGTTTTTGCTCTTGTGAATTTTTGCACTGCATGTCCGTCTGATTTTGTTTTTGTCATACCCGTAGGCCCCCTTTTGTGTTGCTGTGGTTCTTGGTGTTGCTTACAAGTATGTATTTCTGTTGCAGATGTTGCTAATGTGCCTTTGGGGTTTTACTGGAATTTAAAGTAATATTTTTGGGGCACTTAAGAGAGAGTTTAGAATTTTTACGAAACTTTTCATTTATTGGGTTTTATTATGTTTTTCTACGCTAGAAAAAACCTACATGATATTTTTTTGGGGGGAGAAGCCAGTAGATTTTTCATTTTATATATCGAGTATTCCTACTCGGCCTTCAAATCTGACATTACACAATACTGAAGTATTTCATAGATTTTTGATCTGGTCACACTTAAATTCTTTAAATTTAGATTTTTAATTCGATTCGATCTAAATATTTAAACTCAAAAATATAAACCTAAAGCTAAAACAAAGTGTGTTCTGATTTAATTATTCTGTTTAGGTGTTTGTTATGTTTAACACACTTAAGATTCGATTTCAGCTTAAATATATGGGAGAAGGAGTGAGTACTTGGAGTTCTCTGCGGAATTTTTAATTACATTGAAGGTTTAAATTTTGTGATGTAAGAAAAAATCCTGACGTGATGGAGCAAAATAGACTTTAGATTCGTGTTCAGCTAAAATAAATATAAGAAGGAAACACCTATACCCTATCCCGAATACTTCGCTTTGCGTACTTCCAAATGGCTTTCAAAACATTAAAGCTTATATTATTTAATGGGAAAACTGCATAATATGTTGCCTGAAAATAATATTTGTAATTTAACAAACTTAGAAGATACTTTTATCTGCATACTTCCAATGCCCATGCAAATGCTTACCCATTCACTAGTGAATAAAGGCATTAATGGTGCCACATGCATGTAAATACTATGCTTAAATGACTGAAGAAAACACCATATTACTCATTCACCTGCATCAGCAGCCTGCAACCTGCACAAGTGTGAAATGTAATTGGAAGACATGTTCTAGCTGGCGATCTGATAACGAGCTTATGTCAGCTTCCATTACCATTTCCATACCCAGTCTGACTCACAGACACAGCGATTCTCTTGGCCAAGACAAATCCGACCACATTGTCAAACAAGATGGCTATCTGGGAATCGTGCAATTACGATTTGCCAACCAACTAAGCTGATTTCTCATTTGCAAAATGGCAAATCTCAGGGAATATGTTCTTGATTTCCTCCAGACTGAGAAATCCTGTTGCGGAGGACCAAGGAAATTAACCAAAAAAGGCTGACAACAAACCATTGTATCTTGTTTTCGCTTTCATTTGGCATCCAAATGAAATGTCACTGTGGGTTAACTCAGTCGAGGAAGCCGCTTAGTGCCAAACAAATTAGCAGCCAAGTACGAGATGCAAATGCGAATTCAAATTCGAAAATTGGATTGTCCTCTCCCTCTGGCCGGGGGCCAAAATTGTTATAGCCGGAAGCGAAAGGCTCGTGTCCTGTGGACCCGAAATTCGAAATTCGCATGACAATGACAATTATCTCGGACTAGTGACTATTACACCAAGGCCCCATCAGTCCGTCCTCCGGCGGGGGACACGCCCACACAATGAGGGATAATTGTGAGTTACGCATACGCCAAGTGCGCCCAGTATGGGTTTGATTTTATTGCCGCCGCCGTCGCCGGCTGGACCTGGTCCTGGACCTTGTCCTGGGCCCCAGGGCCAAAGCCAATTTGTGCGTGGCCCAAGCAATTTGGCAGAAGGAAGCCAAACAGCCGAACAGTCGAACGGAAAAAATGTGAAAATGAAAATGGGCAGAGACACACACACATTTCGAAGGCCCATAGAATTTTCCAAGTTGCCCGTTTTTTTTGTTGCTTCTTTTTCTCTTTTTTGGAGGGGGATTTCTCCCACTTGGTAAATTGAATTGAAACGGCGGCAGAGAATGGGCAAGGCATCAATTCAATACCAGGAGGCTGTCTGCTCTCCATATGTGTCTTTCTGCATGCAGAGAGAAAAACTACTTTTAAACTAAGAGTTTGGGGAGAGAAGAAGGAATTAATTCAAGCCTTTAAAATATGGTAAATATTTTTAGTGTATTTTTACAACCTTAAACATGGCTATACTCTTAATTATCTCTTACAAAATGTAATTCTTCTCTAGCTCTAATATGTTTCCTTTAATTTTGTTATTTTCTTCAATTAAATCTTGTCAATATTTCCCCAAGTGCTTATGTGTATGGGTTTTCGGGAACAAGGACACGGGAATCAGGACAATTGGGTTCCTTAAAGGGCCCGTGCCCTGGCCGGGGCCCAATCAGTCGAGTGAAACTGTCGCTCGTAATTGATTTTGGCCGGGTCCGCCTCAGCTAATTAAGTTATACGATTTCCTCTCTCCCCCACCTCGCAGAAGCCTTGATTATGTTGTAATAATTAGCGATAGTTATGCAATTAATTCGAGCTGTCATCGTCATCGTCATCGATGATCCCAATCCGTGTTGATGGGCATATTAAATGAACCCGGTCTCGGCTGCTGATGGTACTGCAATATGTACCATTCGAAGCAGAAGCCTTTCGTCTTGAGATAGTGGAGCTTTTCGGTGGGGATCGAATTGGACTCCAGAGCGTCCATGGCCTTGATCAGGGTGCGGTACAGCGGGGTTCTGGTGCGGGTTAGAACTCGCACTTTAACTGCCAAATTCAATTGTTCACCATTAATGGAAAGAGCCTTGTATCATTTGGTACTTACTGTTATGCAAATTGGTCAGATTATTGTAGTTGCAGGCATAAGTAATCAAAACATGTTTGTAGTCCGTAAACAAAATGTTGGTTTTGAAATAAGCTTTAAAGATCGATTTTAAATTAGATTAAATTTATATAGAGAAAATACAAAAAAATATGTAAGTTACTCACGACTATTGGCCACATTATAGGAAGCACAGCGCCGCTTATAGAGGGGCACATCTAGCGGGGTTGTGGCGTAGGCAAACCAAACTCCCAAAAGCTAAAAAACAAGTTTAAAAAATAAATAAATAAAATAATTTTAAATGAAATTATTACCCGGTTCTTGTCCACATTCTTCAGGGTCTTTACTTTTGGGCATGTCGTTACCTCAAGTGAGGTTAGCAAAGGCTGCGCCGTGGTTATATTTATTTGCTCCACGCCATGGGTAAAATGTTCCACCAAAATTAAAAGCAACAGCAAGGGCCTGAAATATAACATTTGTCAATAAAGTAATACTTACTAAAACATTATAATATTCTTCAACTAAACCCCTTTTGGCTGCCAGCCATATTTGGTTTTATCTTGGTTACTAGAGAGTTTTCTGGATTTATCATTGCTTAATGTTGGGGCGCCAAATGAATTTGTTGCGGCTTTTAAAGCGTCCACTTCGATTTTACATTGTTGTCAAAGTTAACGTGCCGTATTCTACACGTGCTTTGGTTTTATGTTCTTTATTTTTTCAAACTTATTTCGTTATTGTTATGGGCCAGGGAATTGCATAACGAATGCACTTCTTTTCACATGTATTCCATCACGGAAACGTGCATCGGATTCGGAATCGGAAACGGGGCACGGACACTCGCAATTACCCTGTGTCGTCGTCGATATTAACTCTGTCAGTGCGGGGATTCTGTTTCTGTTCCAATGATTTACATTTGCATCGCATTTGGATTCACTGATTCGACAAGGTCTCCACATCTGCTCGGGTTGTAAATAATTTTCCTAGTCGGTGCCGGAATGCTTCCGAAGCTGGGACGACTTACCTTTACTTGGTGGGGAATGCTGCTGCTCTTCCTGGAAATCTCCGAGGCCGGGCGCAGTTGTTGCAGTTGTCCCTCTGTCAGGTGCGCTCATCCCCAGTGGCCCTGCTGCAGCAAAAATATCAAATGGTGGAACAGATTGTTGGGTTAATTTTTAAAGCTTCTATAAAATATATAAATATTTCAAAAACTTAATAAAATGTATAAGAAATATTTTCCAAGAGATAGAGGCAGCCAACCTCTTAAAATTTGATTAACTTTCATGGCGGCAAAGTGTTTGCTTTCAAGCCTGGCTGCCCTCCTCTGAAGGGCATTAAACAGAATAATTTATTTATTTTCAATTAAAATCTGTTCAGTTTCGCCGCCTCCTCCTGCCGGAATTTTGCGCCCAGTGGGGGATCCTTTATTTTTGGTCAATTCTGCGCAACAATTATGTGAGCCCACGACCTTTCGACCCTGCCTTATCCCCTTGGTCCCGACTTGACAGCCACCCGACAACGTCAAATGATTTATTCAATTTGTGCCATGAAGCGTAAACTTTTTGTTTGCCCGCCGCCGCCCCTGGCGGAAGTTCGCTGTGTGAATCAATCGGCAGTCGAGTCGGGGATCCTCTCAGCGATTTCCGTAGTTTTTCCGCATGATGATGGCCAGCGTTATGGGGTTATTTCCAGGGATTTGAATACTTAACTTTATTTTAGTGCACGTGCGTTCGATTAACAACACTGTACTGGAAGAATTTATGAATTAGGGAAGTATTTCAAAGTGAGTTTTCAAACAGGAAACGAATCAAAGGTTTGAAGCCTACCATTACAGCAAGTATTTTGTTTCAAAATTTATTTAAATGATTAAAAATTTTGATTGTTGAGTGTTTTTGAAAAGAAAAGAGGTGTACCTTGATTTATAAAGATTTATTATAAGCTCTAAGAAGACATTTTTAAAATTGTTTCGAGTGTAATTTGTGTTCTGAACATCGAAACTTACCATCATAACAATTATTTATTTTTTAATGTATTTTAATAAATGAAAAAGAGGTGAACCATGACCAAATAATTATTAAACCTCTAACTAGATATTACTATATTTGTTTCGAGTGAAATTTGTATACTGATCACGAATCTGAGCTTCAAAACTTATTATTACATAATTTTTTATTTTCAAAATCTTTTAAAATAACTTTAAACTGCATTTGTTGAGTAATTTTCAAATTAAATTGAGTAGAATCTTGACCCAATAAAAAATAATATCAGAAATTAATCCTTAATCTTTATTTGTTTAAATTGAATTTTTCATGCTGAACACGAGTCTGAACTTCAAGATTTACCATCACAGCATGTTTTTTATTTTAATATACTGAAATAACTAACAACTGCGTTGATTAAGTATTTTTATTTATTTATTTACTTATTCATTCATTATCCTATAGCGACAAGTTTATACTTATTTTTATGGCGCTAAAATAAAAGTAGATTAACCTTAACTCAATAAAAATGATACAAGAAATTAAAACCTCTAATTATAAATTTCGAAAATTTTAAAGTACAGTTCAAGATAGATGTTTTATATATGCCAGTTTTCAATTTATGATCGTTGTGCCAGCCAATTATAATTACAACTGTTTCAGCTTGTTCTGCCAGATAAAATGTTGAACATTATTGCACTTTTCAGCTCCATTTGTTTACGACTGGTTGGCGAAGCTCCGTCTCCTCTCCCCGCCCCAGCCAGCTGAAATCTCTTATTTTACGACAGTTGGGCAAAAAAGTTTTCTTTTTACAACGATATTAAGTTAATTACTTTTGCTGTTGAAGTGCGGAACTCGGTCTTCTGTTGGGTGTTTATGGAATGCCTGCCTGCAGACTCATAATTAATAAGCGTTTAGTTGGCCACACCTCGGCGCTCGGCGCTCTCCAATGATGTTGCCAAAAAGCGTGAGCTGTTCGAAATGTGTACTTCATATTTGATTTTTATGATGCATTTCGCACGCCCCTCAATTGAAGGGCGAACGTGCCCCGGCACTCGATGATTTCACCAGAGACCCAGCCTTCGAGGGCGGCGAAGAGAAACCCTACTGTTGAGAGTTAAAAAGTGAAACCATAATTTGTGAGGAGCCTGAAATTACTTGAGTTATGGATTTCTTTTGGTCTTTCATTGGTATCGGAACGAGTTAATTTGATGATAAGATAAACCGCGGAGATGAGGGCGATATGGATAATAAAAATTAAGAAAATGCCATAGCAGAAGTGAGATCAGGAGTTGTGATATTGGGTTGATATGTGATAAATTTCAAAGTTAATAAGCTTTCATCGGATATTATCAGCTTATGTTGCATTTGCTATTTATTAATAATAAAAGTTAACAGCAAAGATTAACAATAAAATCGGCTTAATGTGAATACCACGAAAAACTGTTTCATCACTTTTAAAATAAAATGTATAAGCTTAAAACAAATTTGTTTATTAATTCTAATTTTTAAGGTAACAAGTATTGGACATATTATAGGATTTCTAGAGACCTGTCCTTATAATCTCCAATAAATTCTCTATATTTTAATTTTTTTAAAAGGTAAACATAAAAACCCTAAACTTTAATCTCCTCCATAGTTCACAGTTTTTCCAAATTTAATTTTCCAAAAAATCCCAAAATGCCACCAATATCTGCCGCCTAGACTCGCTCCCGTCTGTCAAAGTATCGCCAAATGTGTTGCCCATATAAATTGCATTTATGCCGGTTAAATTAATTACTGTCAACACATGCGAAGAAGAGCAGCCACGGCAAAAACAATTGCCAATCAGCCACAGAAACTAAAGCAGGCCAAGCGTCCAACCAGAAGTCCAAAAACAGCGCCGCGCTCTGGCAAGAGTGCTCCGAGAGGCGAGCGTGTTGCGAACATAAACACAAAGTCATAAAGTTTTTACACAAAAACATTTAATTTTATTGCATTTTTGGGCAGCAGCCAGACCCCAGAGAGCCCCAGACCCCCAGAACCCCAGACCCCCAGAACCCCAGACCCGAAACCGAATCCGAGCCCCAGACGATGGCGTGAACAATGCACAGCCGCCTGGCGACCAGTGGGTGTGCTCCCATGGACGAGCATGGTCTGCTGGCCAGGCCAACTTAATTTGCGGCAAATCGAGCAAAACTGCAGCAAACAGAAGCGAACGGGAGAAGCGGAGCGAGCATCGCACACAATTTTCGGCTGAACGGGAATATTTTTGAGAAAACTCACAAGAGCAAAAAAAAAACCGAACATAAATGAGAAAACTAGAATAAAAGAAGCCAAATCTAGAGCAAAGTTTTTGATTATGTTGGCCATAGTCAAGCAGACTTTTCATGGAAATGGGCAATGAAAAATAGCTACTTTTGAAGGCTTCAAATCGAGCTCTAAAATTATCTAAAAAGTTAAGAAAATTATATAAAATACATAATATTGAATTTAATATTTTATAATACTCGTGAAAATATTTAAATCATGTTTCTTATACAATTGTAAGCTGTAGAAATTGTAATACAATTTTTAAAAGTTCTTAAAGTTGAGAGAAATACTGTAATAAAATGTATATTACCAAAAATGTGTTCCAAGGTCTTGATTAAATATAAATAAATATATAAATCTATGCAAAACTGACAAATATTATTTAAATAATAAACTGGTTTTCCTAGATCTTATTAATTTCCTGTCATTTAATTTAAAAAATCCTTTTAAAATCCCTCTTCGTGTCATTCCGACTTCCTTAGAAGTCTGCAATTTGCCATTTTCCCTGCTTGAAGCGCCCAATCCGATGGCTAGGATGGATGGACACTGACGCTTGCTCGGATTGTTCCCACACGACTCGTGTGGCGTTGGTTCGTCTGACGTCAGCGGCTTTTGTGGAACTCTCGTGAACAGCACAATGCCGACATGCATCTGCAATTTGTTTAGACAACTTCTTGTCTTGGGACTGCGCCGGTCGCTGAAATGGGAAACCCGAAAATCAGCGTTGCGAGCGAGCAGCCGCACAGGGAAAAATGTGCCAAGCAAAGTTCTTTTGCTATTTCGTTTATTTCTTGTTTTATTTTTCACATTTGTATCTGGAGGTTTTGTGCCCCCGCCGCCACCGCCATCGCCGCCCACAACCCTCTCATTTTTGGCATGTGCCTAAAGTGCAGCATTAAAATAAGAATTATGTGAAATGCAGTACGAAAAGAGAGAAATAAAAGCGTCCAGCGTGCGTATACGTAATGTGCATTAACATCAACAAGTGTGGCGAGAGGGAAACTCGCGTAGATCTCTGCGGCGGAGTGTGCTGGGAAAATTGTGTTGTGCAAATGGGAAGAATGCCAAACAATTTTTTTGGGCGATGCCATTTCAAAATCATTCTCAATTTTCAATGCAGGGCCTTCAAGCACCGCAAAATGTTTGCCATAACGAGGATGATGATGATGCTGCCAATGATAATCACAGCGATGATTACGGGGTTAAGTGGTGGGGTTTGTGGCTAACTCGCTTTGGTTTTAACTCACGTTTAGAGGGCTAAAAGGGCGATTTGAATAGAATCTATGAGAGAGATGGCCTGAAGCTGGAATTCGAATCATTACGGAAAGTGGTTTCCCTTTTTATTGAGTCTTTGTTTGGTGCTCTGTTAATTCTGGTCTTTCTCTGTTAGTTTTGGTTTTTGACTGGTGATAAATAGTTATTTCCTTTATATATTTTATCTAGATTTAAATACAAATAAATTGCATTGATTCCTTGCTCTATTTTTTTAGCAATATTAAAGAAAGGTCCTGCTAAATCCCCGCCATATGTTCGTTATTTCTTCCTTAGCCGGGCAAGCGCTCCCTTTCGAAGGCAACTGTCGGTGTCAGTGTCGGGATGAACAACAATAAAGACATTTACATATGGCGAGGGGTGTTGTCTGATGAGACATAAGACTCCAGCCACGGACCCCCCGATCTCTGCCAGCTTGCCTTGCAGCAGCAATTCAAGGGCAACCTAAACATACCAATTTACGTTTGGACCGGGAGTGGAGAGATTTGGCCAGTGATAAAAGCATTCGGGACATGCCCCGCGACCTCTGACTCCGCCTCCGCCTCCGCCTTTGGGGGCTCAAGGCTCAGGGCTCAAGGCTTCTGGTCCGTTTTCCGTGGCCCATGGCCCGTGGCCCGTGGCCCGTGGCATATGTCTGCGATGCTCATTAAGGACGCACAGCGTGGCGTGGCTAATGTGACAACAACGTGGGGCCAGGATGCGGGACGAGTATGAGGAGGCGGCGTAGACAGCCCCGGGGGGTTTTCATTTGACTTTGCAGTCAGTAGCTAGCATTTGTTTTGTTTTTTTTTTTACCCCGGTTTAAGTCAAGGAATAAGGGTAGCTAGTATTTTTGTAAAAGAAAGTTGAAACAAAGATGTTATCAGTATGAATATTAACCGAATTTTAAAGAAAGTGTTTAGATATTTATTTAAAAGATTGGCCTTAATTTATTTTCTCAATTTATGTATATAAAAAATAGATATTAATACCAAGGAAATCCATATAAATCAATACTTCAAATGTGCATAAAAGTATTTTTCTTTACAGGATTACCGGGTATCCCATAGTCGCAAAACTCCAGCAAATCCTTCCTGTTATTTTTCTCCACTTTTTTCCAGTTGTTTTCCCTCTGGCTGACGTCGATGGGGCCAAGTTATTTGTTTTAGAGAGGAGGCAAAGATTGAGGGGTTAAGAAAGTGGGGAAAGGGAGTCAGGAGGCCGGTTTCGGCCTTTCAACTTTTATTCTTTTTCCAGTCGCTTTTATTGTCCTGTTTTCACTGCGGTAGTCGGCGTTGTTGCTGCTGCTGTTTTTTGGGTAATTCAATTTACTGCCACAATTTTCATTTGTGCAAATCTCAAATGACTCAAGGATACACACAGCGTATACATATTTAAATATATATAGCGTCCAGTGTTGGGGCCTTTGCCTGCGAAGCATTTCATGCACAATTTGTTTGGGCTTTTATTTTTATTTCGCCGCATTGTGAAAAATTTGCCTTGGCATTGGCTGTTTCAGTTTCTGGATTTTCCCAACCAAATTGATTGTGACTTTTGGGCCGAGGCAATTTTATTTCCGAGTTCTGCCTAAGGGTTCCTGAAGGCTTCTGTTCTTTTCGCGGAATTGCCAATATTCTAGGAAACACTTTTCTGCATTTCCTTTTGTAAGTATTCTTTTAAATTAAATTTACTTCTTTTAAATCTAATTTCTGGAATGTACAAGTTATATTTTCGTGTTTTTGTTTCCTTTTAAAATAAATCACCTAAGCTTAGTCTGATTTCTAGCGCTAATCTGTTAATGTTAAAGCCCAAACTAAGAGTAGGTGAAGAAGCTGCGCCATTCTAAGAGGGATTTATTACTTCTCTTTGTCGGCTTGCTCTCTCTCTCTTTGGTTTTCACTTTAACAGCAAACTGAGGCTGCAGTTGCCTTTTGGAGTCTCTTCGGTTGGCCAGATAATGTTAAACTTTGCCGTGGGCAATGTTAGAAAATCATCTTATCGGTCTTACAGAAAGAAGAAGAATTTATAGTGTGCTCAGCGATAGGAAGATTAGAGAGATGTCTGCTTTATTTTTAGTCTATAGTTTTTATAGTTTTTATTTAAGTGAAATTTATTTCTTTATTTTGGGTATATTATGTAATAATTATGTGAATGTCAAGTGCTGATTTAGACTAATTAAACTTGTGATTTAAATGTTTTATATTTAGGATGATGATGATTAAACCATCAGCTATTGAGATGATGCAAATTATTTTGAATGTTTACTCATGCTTAAGCTTATGTCAGAAATTTAATATATTAGTTTTTGATTTTGTTTGTAGCTCAAAAACATATAGATTCAAAGACTTTTCCTTAAATTTGTTAAATTTAAGTTCGATTCGGTGAAGTATGACTTTTTTACTAAATTATCATCTAATTTAAATTTAACAAATATCAAATAGTCTTAGTGATAGCCTAAAAATACCTTAATCTATTTATTCCCTGTTCCCTTAATGATAATCTCTTAAACCAGATGATGCATATTATGCTCCAACGCCATTTTCAGGATCATCTAAGCTCGGAAACCATTGAACTGTTAAGGTTATTGGCCGCTGTTAAGGACTCCACCCCAACGGGAATGTCCTGGCAGCTCGGTAGCTTGGCCAAATGGTGTAGAAAATTTTAATGCTCCCCAGAGCAACATTCCCGAGGCTTTGGCTGTCTGGACAGTTTCTTGGCGGAACGTGCCCGAGCGAGGAGAGTTTTTCCCCTGAGCTATTGAAGTCCTTGATTGACATGGCTGCATCAATCATGAGAGAGAGCGAGCGAGTTCGATGCCAATAAGGATCGTTCTTCTTCCTCTCGGTTTGGCCCTAAAATAAGCCTTTGATTAATGGTCGGGGCTAATACGGCAGACCAATGACAAGGGTTGGCCCCGAAAAGTTGCCAAATTAACTAAAACAAATGGACCAGAGATTGCATTTCACAGCCAGAGGCAAACACATTCATTAATTGTGCTTGCAATTTAATTCCTAGACGGGAATTTTACTTTTTCCCCCACATTGCCATTGTCTGTGTGCAAACAACAAATGGCCAACGCAGCTTTTTTGGCAGCCATTCAAAATGGCCAACAATTATTTGATATTTGATTTCGCTTCTCCTAGTGCTCCCTCCGTCCACGCTGCGTATACGTAATGGATGTAACAACATTTTAGTCGAATTCTCCGCCTTGACAATTTCCCATCTCGATTCCCCTCGAATTCGCAACAATTTTTCAATGCCACCACGGGTATCTGTGTGTGAGCGAGTACTCTGCCGTTTGAAAGTATTATTTGTTGCTTTTGACCATACTCACTGTTGCTAGCACAAAGTGATTTACTATTTCTTCTGGCCCCTGCCCGTGTTTGTGTGTGGCTCTTCTGTCGATAAAAGCAATCAAAGCTTGATTTATTGTCCTCACCCGTTTCCGACAGCCCGCGGGGGCAGGATTCGAGCCGAATTGGTCGACAATATCGGAGGGATGTGTGGAAAGGAATCCATGAATGAATAAATGAATTCATGGGCAAGAAATAGCCAAGATCTAGTTGGGCATTACATGGTAGGGTTTGGGTGATATTTACAAGACAAGGAAAATATGTAAGAAACATATCTGATAATAAATTAAGTAGGAGCTTATATTAATCGTAAATTTAGCAGAAACTTCTGTTAAATATTTAAAAAGCCATTTTGTTTCTAAAGAGTGCTTGTGAAAACTTCAATATAGAATTTTTATCAAACTCTATAATTCTAAATCATTTCAAAAATATATTTATTAAAGCGATTGCTGATTTTTCCATTGTTCTCACAGCTATATTTTCGATTTTTTCTCTATATGTCAAAACTGCAGCTGGAAAACCCAATACAGTTAGTAAATTTTCTGGCTAAAATCCTTTTTCCCTTAGAGTCGCTAACGCGGTTCTGCAAAATATTTGATTTCCTCTAGAAAATACCAGCGTTTCTCGTTTTTCTCGGATTTTTTCCGTTTTCATTGTTGGGGTTTCCTGTGGCTGCCTGAGTTATTTCCTCGTTTACAGTTAAGCGCTCACAAACACACACACACACGTGCACCCATCGACATGCAACAATTGCCCCCGCCAAATGCCGACGGTCAACAAAAACAACAAGAATCACACACAACAGGGGGCACCGACAAAGCCTTATTGATTTTTGACTTGAATGCGGTTTATAAAATGCGGCTAATACCCTTGGTGGAGGCATCATAATTTTTTTAGAACATAACTGACTGAATAAAACAAAAAATAAATTTTTTGTAGTATGAATTAAGTAGGATATTTTGGAAATAAATAAAGTTAGGGGATTATATTTAAAATACAATGTTATTCAGCTTAAAAATTATGAAGTCTTAGGCGAATAAGAGCAAGGGTTTTATAGAATTGAATTCATCCAAATTAATTGAGTCCTTAAACAGCATTTTTCCTTAAAAAAGATTTTAAAAGGAACAATTCACCATATATATACACACAAATTCATATTGAAATTGGGACATATGTCTTTATTCCATAGTTCCCATAATATCAAAAAGAATAAACTTCAATAAGCTAAAGAATTTCTGGTAATAACACGGCCATTTTGATCAGAAAAAGTGCTATAATAGTCACAATATAGAAATATAAAAAAAAAGCTGGACAGATATATCTCCATAATTTATCAACTTTCTGTAAGGGCATCAAACCTTCAGCTTGCCCAATTCAAGCTGTCTTCCTCGTTTGCTCATTGTTAGAGCCAATCACAATGGCGTTGAGAGGGGTGACAGGATCAGACAGCAGAGCCGGCGACTGCATTTAAGCCTTCAAGCCAGGACATATACACAAATACATATTTGGGAGCCGCTTTAAATGGCCTGGAAAATCAGTTTGAGTGGCAGACACAATTCAGTTAGAGTTGCTGCCGGATAACACCCCGAGAACGGAAAAAGTCCGGCTCAACTTTCGCCTGCTTAAAAGGCATATTAACAATCGACACGCAGATCGAGGGGTTAAGGGGCCCAAGGAGAAGTGTTAAGGCAAAGTTGAAATGCACAATTTACTGGAGGCTGGCAGGCTGGCAGGCTGGAAATGGAATTGGGCAGAAACAGAAGCAGGATTAAGGACGAATGAGGCAGGCAGAGGGCACCAACAAAAGACGGCTAACAAGCAGGGGGCAACAAACATGATAAAGTAAAACAAAATGAGCAACACTTGACGGCGACGGCAAGAAAATAAGAGAGTTAAAAAAGTTAACTTAAGTTTCGCTCGCTTATTTATTTTAGTTGTGCTACTTCGGAATACTCTTTGGCAATTCAATTGACACTTAATTTAAGTTATCAGTTTTGTCACTCAATTAAAGCTGACTCTTTGTCCTCAGGGGACATTTAGCATGTACTTTTGACCGGAAATTAGAGATTAATCACAGTCTTTGTTTAATTGATTAATTGCCCTTGAGGTTAGCATTTATATGGCATTAATAAGCAATGAATTATAAATTAAATATTACCAATTAGTTTCATTTCACTGCATAGCATATTTTAAATATTTATTAACTGTGTGATTTATCCATAAACAAATATGCCATTTATTAATTATGCATAACAAATGGTTTAATTGATTCGTTAATGTCGCTGAGCGCTCTCACTCTAAAGGTGAAAAATAGCAACAGGTAAATGTTTTTTAAATAATTAATAATTATGTAGGTAATGTCGAGTTATTATCAGTTAATTATTTATTTTATCTTGAAAAACAAGACCTCGTTGTCTTTAGTAAAAAGGGAAACTGCTTTTAACTATATAATCTCTGAAAATTATTAAAAATAAAATCAGTTCAGTGCATAAAACTAGAAAAATATTTATTTATATTTTCTTCTTAGGGTATTTCCCTTAAAAAACCATTCCATCTTAGTGCCACCTCTCTTCCATAGAGTATAACCAAATTCCAGAGCAAAAAGGTGCTACCTACTATCTCTCCTTGAAGTCCGATGCAGGCGCCATCCTTCAACCCCGACGTCTTGTGAAAATGCGAATTTTCCTCGTGTTTGTGTGCGCGCAGAGTGTTTCTGTCTGTTTGTGTTAATGACAAGTGTTTTCATGTTGTATATTTTCCTCCTCTGGTTTTTTCATTTTTTTTCGTTTGCGTCGTGTAATGACAAGGAGGATGTCGATGAGTATAATGACAACATCAATGCTGATGATGATGGGAATGGGTCCCGAGATGAGGATGTGGATGGGGGCGCATGCCACTGGAGCCAGTCGGAGCTTAAAGTGCTTGTTAGGCGCTTTTTTGTTGTCGCCATTTCTTTCACCTCATGGATCCAAAAAAGGGTATGTTATATTGGGTTAAAAATACAGAGAAAAGAAGATATTTGTAGGAAGAATTATTAGGTAAAAAGTACTTAAAAAATTATAGAGAGCCTAATTAATATTTATATGTAAAGAAAGTCAATAAGATATTGAAGAAATTCAATTATAAGACCTTTTATTACAATTTTATTTAGCAGAAATTTACTCGAATATTCCTTTAATAAATATTTATTACATGTTGCTTGAATTAACCTTAAAATTTAATCGATTTTAAAAACGTTTTTTAGGAGACTCTAAATTTTCTACAGATCATTACCGGGTATCTTATAGTCTGCCACCCTTCGTGTCAGTAATTTTTGTTCTATTTTGCTGGCCCATTGATGACAATGACAATGACGACGCTGATGATGATGATGATGATAATGAAGGCGATGATGCTGATGATGTCGATGGGGCTGTCAATGCGGAATTGAGCTGCGACATAAACACGTTGTCAAATCGAACGCGTGAGTGCTCACGTGCCCGCCGAGCAGAACGGCTCGGGGGGGTGGGAAAAAAACTGGATAAATGGGCAGGCAGTTCAGGCGGGTTAGCACGTGCTGCTGCTCGGGTTCTTTGTCAATAGATTGGCATACAATCCACTTCCTGGTCGCGGCAGCCAACCTGCGCCTGATGAAAATCTGCCATTAATGTGATTTATGACAGATCTCTGCTCTGGCACTTGTAATTTATATTTATTACCCGCCGTATTT
Source organism: Drosophila rufa (assembly GCA_018153105.1). NCBI lineage: Eukaryota > Metazoa > Arthropoda > Insecta > Diptera > Drosophilidae > Drosophila > Drosophila rufa. The sequence goes on from JAECXS010000096.1 coordinate 11,181,254, forward strand.
TGCCTATTCTGCCACAGTCTAGGCTTCGAGCAGGTCCTTCGTCGAATCCCCCAGATGTCACAGAGCCAAGACAAGTTGATCCCTGGGGTGATTTTTCTAGCAGATTTTTCTGTTACTCCGCCAGAAGGGCGGCCTTTGTTTTATCACACCTTTGGCCATAAATAATAGATATATTTTTGACTTGATGAAGGTGAAATACAGTCAAGCGAGATTGAATTAACTATTGCAAGGGAATATTGATTTAACATTATTCAACACCCCTCCGGCTCGAAGAACCAAAAACTCATTTGCTGAGGTAATATTTCAATCTGATTTTATTTTATTTTATATATATATTTTTAATACATTTTTTTAGTTATATTCTAAGATTAATAACTCCGAACCTAATAGAGTTCATATTCGCCCAACTTAAGCAGATTTTTCTGTTACTACGCCAGAAGGGCGGCCATTGTTTTATCACACCGTTGGCCATAAATAATAGATATATTTTTGACTTGATGAAGGTGAAATACAGTCAAGCGAGATTGAATATACTTTGCATACTGCAAGGGAATATTGATTTAACATTATTCAACACCCCTCCGGCTCGAAGGACCAAACACTCATTTGCTGAGTTAATATTTCAAACTGATTTTATTTTATTTTATACATATTTTTTTAATACATTTTGTTAGTTATATTGTAAGGTTAATAACTCCTAACCTAATAGTGCTCATATTCGCTCAACTTGAGCATGAGCAATCGCAGCTTCCTGGCCTCCAGGCCAATGGTCAGCGGCTCCTCCGGAACCTGCTCGGTGGCTGCAAAAATGTTGGCCGGCGTGAAAAGCCCGTAGGCCTCGCAGAAGCGCAGGAAGTTGAGCACCTCCTGGACGGTGGCATACGGCAGGATTATGTTCTGTTTGGCCATGCCGGTGAGCAGCCCCAGGATGCAGCGTTTCACATGCAACCAGGTATCCGCATACAGCCTGTTCCCCGAGCCGCCCTCGAGGGCGTGAGCGATGCGGGACAGACCGAACTCGTAGTTGGACTTGGCGCAGTAGAGAGTGCCCACTACCAGATTGACTATGCACAGGTGATGATACTGCTTGCCCAGATTGCCCTTTAGCTCCTCGGCCTTCTCCACCTTGCGCATCAGCTCCTCGGCCTCCTCGTTCTGGAATGTCATGATGTAGGACACGCACAGGTTGGCCAGCACCGCAGCCGAAACGGACATGATCTGGTTGACGACGAAATGGGACGAAAGGTTTTGGGGAATTATAATTGGAAACATGGTTGAATGGTTTAGTTAATGTGTATCGGACTATGGAATACCTGGTTTTTTAAGGGAGTTTGTGAATAGTTAGGGGAAATGCTTAGCTTCCTTATTTTAACAATAATTTTCTCTATTTAAATTGTTAGAAAAAAGGTTTATCAGTAATTAATTAATGTGAGAGCTGATTTTCCTTACTTTTTGGAGTAACTCCAAGCCTAAGAATTCCTTAACTTCCTGGTAGTTTCGTTTTTGAAATTCTTAGTTCCTAGAATCTATACCTAAGATGTTAATAGGGACGGACTTGACTAGATCTACTATTGAAGATACTCAATTCTTAGCTTTGTGCTATTTAAGAAATTTTCTTTTTCCTGTAAAATTCCCTTACAATTCCTCCAAACTCATATACTCCTAAAAAACCAGGTATTCCGATTGAAAATAAGTGTGGGAACGCTTTGAGGGCCTTAATCTCACATCGTCTGAGTGCTGGCGCACAATGGGCTCGTAAAAGGCAGCCGCCTCGTTGTATTTGTCGCCCTGCATGAAGAGCACATGTCCGGCGTTCAGGCGCCAAATGGAGTTCTCCGAGCAGAATTCGGCGCTCGAATGGAACTCCCTTTCGGCACCCACAAAGTCGTCATCGCGCCAGGAGATCCAGGCTCGGGCCATCACCACGGGCAGATACCTTTAACATTGAAAGATTTCCTTTAAAAATATCCTTGAAATCGTACAAAAATATCTCACAGTTCCAGCGCCTGTTCGTAGTCCTTGAGGGCATCCCTGAGTGCCTGCTGCTCGTTGGTGGCCCTCACCTCCTGGACCTTGGCGGCCAGACTGCGCAGCTTGCCGGCCAGACTGGAGGCCAGGGTGCCCAGCTTCTTCTCGGCCAGCTCGGCGCTGGTCTGGGCGGTTATCAACGCATCTAAGAGCTCGTACAGATACTGGGAGAGGTACTTGTAAGTCAGATCCGTGTGCTCTGCCAGGATATCGGCCGCTGTCTCGTACAGTTCATGCCGACAACAGATCAGCAGGATGTTGGCGAAGGTCTCCTTGGGACAGGAGGGAGCCCCGAGCTGCAGCAGGAAGGCCAGCTTCCTCAGCCCCGCCACCGGACCCTGGACATCGGTCAGAGCCATATTATGCAACGTGACCGGATCCAGTTCGCTTTCAGCTCGCGGAGGGAGATCCAACAAGGCATCCCTGGCCGCCTCCTCGTTGCCGTCCTGAAACTCGAGGGCTGCCTTCAGATTCAGAGCCTGGGTGATGCCCGACACGGCCATGGTGATGGGATTGCCCACGCTCCGGGCACTGCCATCGGTGTCCACCTGGGCGCCAATGCCCAGCTCCGGATGATTCCGCATTCCGCGCTCCACAATCTCCGAGGTGTAGTCCAGGGCCTGGGCCCGCTGCTTCCGCTGGAAGTGGGCCAGGGCCACGTTGTAGGCCACCAGGGGATTGAAGCCGCCCACTTGGAGGGCGGCCTGGAACCGCTGCACCGCCGCCTCGTGCTGGTCGGCCTGGAACAGTAGGCATCCCTCATCGTTGAGGGTATCCGCCGTGCCACCGGCTCGCTGGTTGAGCAGGCTCTGGGCGCCGGCAAAGTCCTCGCTGGAGTAGAGAATGGCACTCTGCAGCTGCAGGCACTGCTCCCGCAGCTCGTCCTCCTGGTCTCCGATTTGCTTCAGGACCCGCAGAGCCTCGGCAAAGATCCCAGCCTGATAGAGCGATTGAGCGTAGTAGAATCTGTAGGGGATTGGATTTCCATAATTTAACTCGAACTTAACCTGAAGACTTCTTTGCATATTTAGTTTCTGATTCAAGGATATAACTCAACCCACCTGTACTTGGCTTCCTTGGGCGCCAGCTGGCACAGCTGCTCGTAGCAGGTGGCCGCCTCCTCGTACTTCTGGGCGTGGTAGTAGCAGTGCCCCAGCGTGGAGAGCCCGGCCCTCGTGTTGGCCGCCTCGCCGAAACTGGTTATGCACTCGATTACATCCTCGTAGCGTTTGTCTTTGATCTGCGGCACGCCGCCCCCTTCATTACGTGTGTTTAATTTAAGATTATGCTCTGGCTTACCAGATTGTATATCGTCCTGGTTACATGTCCCTCACGCAGGATAATTCCCTGATGCAACATTTTCTCCAAGCGCTTCGCTCCGTTGGTAAATGAAAAATTCCACTCGGAAAGGGCTTTTGTTATGGTCGCCGGGGCGGGGTCTCCATGGTGACCGTCTTGTTTGCTTGTGTCAAGTGTCCTGGCAACGTTGTCCAGGATACGGCCAACAGTTGGTTGTGCAACCCTGAAGAAGGCAAGGGTGGCTTGAAGGGTAAATGGGGTGGTTTCGAGTAAGAAGTTAAAGACTATCGATAGGTATTTAAATACAACATTTTTTATAAATCAAAAAATAATTAACTTTCTTCCCAATGGCTTTTATTTTATTTCCTAGCTCTGCTGTATTATTCTTATCTTCCCAACAAATTAATCAAAGTAAACCAATTACAAAGCAAGAACAAGTACTTCAACTGTTATATATTTAACCAGTCCATTGATTTAATGCCCCCAAACTCAAACTCAGTACCAAGAATAAGCGTTCCTTGGCCAAAACTCTGTCATAGAAACCAATTAAGATAGAGGCAAGCGGGCGCAAGTGGCGAAACAAATCTATTTGAAATGTAAATGAGAAAATTGTCTAATTGAAAACTTTTGCATCTTGATGGCAAAAGCCACGGCGCCTCGCTTGGCCAACTCGTTGACTTGCTGATGGAGGACTTAAAGTGTTAACTGGGAGACGACGGCAGCCCGCCGCCCCGAGGCATTAATCCGCGTTGAAGGCAAGTTCAAGGAGCACTTTTAATTAGGTTTCTCCGAGGAGCTCCGTGTGCAAATCCCGCGCTGACTGACTGACGAACGTGAACGTGCGGAAATGCTAATTAAGTCGAGCCGAGTCCGTCTCCGAAAGCAGCAACTTAAGCCCGAATGGAGGTTAGAAGTCGGGCTGCTGCGAGAAGTAGAACCGGGTCAAGGTTGCTGGCCGTCATCGTTCTGGCCTGGCCAAAACGTGGCGGTCACCAAATGTTGCACAACGGGTTTGCCGGCTCCAGCTCTTGGCAAAAATGGTTCAAAACCGCGACCCTGAAACTCTGAGCCAGCTGCGTCCCGCTTCACGGTGAACTGGAAATCTTACACTCGACAAAGGCAGCAATAAAAAAAATAAAATAAAAAGCAACATTTGATGCCAGCTAAACGTTTTCCTCTCATGTCATCTCATCTGGCGACTCGCATCTTTAGTTGGCAGCATCAAGTGCAACTGCATTTTCTTACAATGTCACACGCCAGGCATTAGTTTTTCTCGATCTCTGGCCTAAGGCTAACCGCACAACGCGGCGCATGAGTAATGCAATTGATGCTGGCAATTACCAGATATCACACACAGCAGGCTCAAGGTGCCGACAGGCTGAAGTTCAAGTTTTGTTTTTCTGAGTTATTGCAGGCCTAATTGCCCCAAGACTCTGGCCTGGCCAGAACACAACACAAAGAAAAGCATTTAGATAATGTCGGTGCCAAAAATATAAATTCAAGTATCTGCTCCTTGGGTACCCTTTTTATGGGAAGTACTTTATTTTCGGGGACCTTGACTTTGATAAATGGGTAACACCAGCTTTATTTATTTTTGAAAATTAACTGCTATCTTCTGTTCATTCCCTTTTGAGTTTAGATTTGTTAAACAATAAAATAAATATAATTAGATTGTGTTACAATCCTTTTACAATCAGAGTGATGATTTTTGTAAATATGAATGAATATGAATAAATTGTAAATATAATTTATGGCTTACCGTAATCCAAAGGAACCCTAATCCCCCCTTGTCTTAAAAGAGTATTTGATTATTCGATTCCCGAATTTATCTCTTCATTTCTTTAAATTTTATTATCACATTCCCTGTCCTGTCCTGTGTCGAGCTCTCCCGACTTGTTTATGGCTGGCATTTTGCATTCGCTTGTCTCGCATTAATCTCTTAATTTTTGCTGCTTTATTTTTGTGCTGCACTTGCCGGAGGGCAGTACTTGAGGGTTTCCAGGGTTGTCGGGTTCAACGAGAGCTTGGTTGATGTGGCCACAAATTAACACTTGCTCGGTCCTAAAGTCTTGTTTCAGCTGCTGCTGCACTTTGGAAGTGTGTGGGGTATTTTTTTTAATGGCCAGACGGTGGAGTCAAGGGTTTAGTTAAGTCAATGATCCAGGGGTGGACTTGTCGCAAGAGTATTAAGAGATTATGTATTTAAATATATTTTACAGAGGCTTTTTAAGACATAAAAATAATATTTTAGATATGTCGATAAAAGCATACTGTAATGTGGGTACATATTATAATATTCATATTTATTTCTAAGACAATCAAACAGTTTCTCACTGTATTCTTGAGTCACATATTCTCTATTATTTCAAGTAATCTTTCATTTTTTCTTCTTAACATTTTCCTATTCTTAACGATTTTCACTGTACTTTACTCTTAATTTGTATAAGAAAACGTAGAAAATAATTATCGTAAGCTAGCATCTCGGCGCATCATCTCAGTTGTAAATTAGCGGCTACAAAAAAAGCAGAAAAAAACTAAAAAAAAACAATAATGCGGTTTACTTTGGCTGACCTTGTAGCGCAATCTTTTTCCTGTCCCACAACTATAAAAAAAAAATTCACTTGGCCCCAGAGAGCTGACAATGAGAAACCACACAGAGCAGCCGAAGAGGAAATAATTGAAAGAATCGAATAGCGAGCATTTCCTGCTTAGTGGGGGTTAGGGGATAAAAAGTGGAATTGGAAGAGAAGATCTCCAAGGCGGAAACTACAAAGATAGAGGGATGAAAAAATTATAAATCTATTATGAATGGATTATTGGCATGTTCCTCTCTTTATCAAAGTATAAGAAATTCAAAAAAATGTTCTATTAATATAACGATAAAAATATTACAATTTACAGACTTATTACTGTTATACTTATATAGATGAAAATTATTCCGTTATAATATACTGGAAATATATGTAGGCTCAATAAATCCCATATTCTTTCACTGAAAAGCTCTGCTGTTAATCGTGGATATATCCTTTACTTGTTTCTAATCTAACACACTGTCATTGTGTGACTGAAATGGTGCGAGAATGCGAAAAACAAATCGGGAATTATGTGAAGTATATGTAAAGTATATGTAGTATGTATGTGCATTTCCTTATGGGCGCTCTAAGATCCAAGTGTGTGCAATAATTCCACTAATCTCGTTGCAGGCAGCAGCAACAACTGAGGCGCAAAACAATTTCAAGGCCATTGACACAGTTCAAGCGAAAAGTGTGACGAAGGGGGTGGCGCTCTGCCGTCGTGAAGGGCATTCGACGAGTGCACTGTGGAGGAGCTGCTCGAGCTGCTGCGATAAACCATCCAGTTTTACCCATCCCCTCCCCTTTTCTTCACGGCTTATTCTTATTCTATCTTGTTTCGGTTCCAAGTGCAAATGTTTAGATTTTCTTTGCTAAGCAAATATACGAGTTAAGTATATATATCTCAATGCTTTTAGTTGGCGTCTCTATGATTTCTTTACTTATTTTGATAGACACTTGAGGAAGAAATATCTTTATTTCGTTATGAGGCGAATATTCAAAATTCTGGTAAAAGCCTAAAAATAAATAAAGCTCAGGCAAAACTTCTAAAAAAAAAAACAAGCACCAATAAAATCTTAATTAATTATTTCTTGAAATACTGTTTTTTTAACAAGATTTACTTTAATCTTTCACTTGGTTATTCTTAGTATTATTATTTTAATTAATTTGAATTCTAATTAAGCAATAATAATAAGAAATAAAATTGGTTAAATCACACGGAATGTCGAGGCTTATGATTTTGTTGTGCTCTTTTAGACAGGCAACTCAATTGTGGCAACCGGTGCGGATTCGAACTGTGTAGCCTCCATAACCAGTACTCAGTTCGAAATTGGAGCATTGACTCTTTGTTGCCGAGACTGCCCTGAATGCCACTGAGAAAATTCGCCAGGATAATCGGCGAGAATTCCAGAAAATCGGTTCCAGATACTTTTACATCTCGAAGAAACTGCGCACAAACTGGCATAACGCTCGACACCGATTCCTGAGGAAGAAGGCCGTTCTGGCCAGCCCAAAAAGTGTCACCGAGTGGGCTACACTCACAGGCCATCTCACAGCTGGAAACTTTTATTGGTTGGGCATCAGTGACCTGGCCAAGGAATGGGAGTTCATCTCGGCATCTACTGGCAGAGTGGTAGCCTACACTAAATGGTGACCTGGAGAACCTACCAATTTTGGTGGCAAAGAACACTGCGTAGCATTGCGACCCGACTGGCATTTCTTTATGAATGATTCCTCATGTCATTTAAATTTCAGTTACATTTGTGAGGCCAAGGATTAATGTAATTCAAAAAAATCGTAACGATATATTTATTATAAAATATATTATTAATCAAGGACTCGAAGTAAAACTTTTAATATTTGAGTGAATAAGCCATTACTGTTTTTAATGCTTGAGCGTTGTTTATGTATTGTATATAGAATTTATATATCTAAGTGTTCAGCAGGGATGTTTTTTTGTTAAATCTCATCACGTGATATTTACAAATCAAATCTCTTACAATAAAAGATTAATTATTTTAAAATATTATTCAATAAAATATTGATTAATAAAAAGGCGTAATAATATTGGTTCACAGATAAACTATAAAAACTGTTTAAATAAAATGTTGTACCCTTAAAATTCATTCCCAAACCTTATTCAATTACAATTCTAGCTTAATTTGTTTTATTATTATTTTCCCAACCAATTCTTGACTAATGCATAAAGCGTAAAATTTGGAAAAACACATCTTTGATTGCTGCATGTTCGATAAATAATTCATGAATTAATCAATTGTTGTGGCTGCCGCTGCTGTTTGCTGTTTTGGCTGCGGTGCAAAGTTGATTGAACCTAAAATACATGAAGCTCATTTAAAATGTGTAAACAAAAGCCGCAGCAGAAACGGATACCAGATCCCGACTGGTAACGACATATAAACAATTTATCAGAAATAAATTGGTTAACAGGTAAAATAAACAAATTAAGCGCAGAGCTAAATAAATGCTGGAAACATTTATGTACATATATATTTTGCGGTTTCTTTTTTTAAGGGTGAAATTGAGAAGAGAGAGGCAACAGTTTTTGTATTGACTGAACGCATTTAGCGTTAAATGCTTTTGGTTTCGTTTAGGTATTAAAGAGCTTAATTGCATTTGTTACGGAATTCGTAAGCGATTTCATGTCGGCTTCCCTTGTGACCTCTTTTCATTTTGGTGCTTTGAGCCGGATGTACCTTTATACAGTGTGCTAGTTCATTTTGTATTAATTCGACTTTTTTTTTTTTGAAAATGAAATATATTTGCATTTTTTCATAGCTTATATGGTATAAAATATCTCTGTTAATATCCTAATGTGCCTTCTCCAGCTCACGAGTCTGTGTCATCCGAGTTCCAATACTTCTTTTGGTCAATGTTCTCCATTCGGATTTGGGAATTGATGGCGACAAATCCGAAACGAGCATGTATAAACCTTTGTGTTGTGGGTAAATAAAATAAAATTGCACTTTTTATTATATTATATATCTTCTCGGAGAGGAGGCATTTATTATACCAGTTGTTCTTGTATTTGCTTCATTAATGTGGCTGCTTTTGTGCTTTATCAAAGCCATTCTTTAAATTTTCGACAGTCTTTATTAACATGCTAAAAATTCGCTTGAAAAATCGCAGCCGGAGATCGGGATGGCGGGTGCTTTTTTCTTTCATTTTTTTTGTCTTTTTTTTTTGTTTAGGTGAGAGTGATTCTGTTACAGGTAAGCGACTGATGATGTTTCTTATTTTTTGTTGTTGGATTTTGGCTTTTGCCTCATTTGCGTCATGCAGTCAAAAGTCGCAGATCTCCTTCGGCCGGGTCCCCTCCTGTCATCTGGCCGACTCCGATCTGCCCACAGCTCGCTGGCTTTACCATTCCGTTTGCAATTTATTGAAACGAAGTTGACCTTGAATTTGGTTAAAGTCTTTTAACTTTATTTCGCTCGCTGCGCCAGCTTTTTATATATATATATTTTTTTTTTTTCGGTTTGGCTTAATGCCTTGCGCTGCCGCCGTCTGCCGCCTCAGATGATGATTCTTGCTGTTACTGCTGATTACTTTAACGATGATGTCCATAAAATGTATCTCGAGCTCCGAAGCTCGCACTTTTTTCGGCAACTCCGCCAGGCCAGGCCAGTTTTCGGAAATGGCCAAAGAAGAAAAAAAAGCAGACCCCAAAAACGAAACTCAAGTGAATCAAATTAATTTAGGACCTGTAAGTGCAGTAGGACCTGGACCTGGTGCAGGGGATTAAAATCGCCTTTTTTAGTGGGGTTATTTTCTGTAGCTGTGGGATGTCTTGTTTTTATTTGTATAATAAAATATTAAATTTATCCAACTAGATGTGGTTAATTTTAAAATAAAACATTTTAGCATTACAAAATGGTTTGGAGGGTTTTTAAATAGGCTTTGCCATAAATGTATGGCTTTGACCCTATTATAATTGAAATATCCTATATTTTTTTAGGTTCAAAGTATTAAATTAGAAAATAAGCTATTAAGTTGTTCCATTAATTGAAAATGAAATATATTTAAATAATCCTTTAAAATAAATAATTAAAAAGAAAAACCAATTTGATTTCATTAAGAGTTTTTTGATTATATGTTTTTGATAAGAAGAATTATAATTCCTTCGCAATGTTTGCTTATTTTTTCTTAAAAACAATTTTGTTAGCTTAAACAATTTTTTTACTTAGTACTTCTCTACCCAAAGCTTTATTATTTAATAATAGTTACATTTATTGTTGCACTCCCCCAACCAATATGTTTAAATCAATGAATTTACAATTTGCTTTTCATATTAATATCCTTTGAATATTTTCCAAATATTTATTCAGAGTTTTCCTTCCTTTATGTGCCAATTCACTCTCGCCAAAAGTTGCCTACAAAATGTTTAATTAATCATTTTCGCCTAGCCAAACCCACTTTGCCCCCAAAACGAAATGAAACGATGACGTATGGAAATTGTTGTCGCTTTCACTGTTGTATTTAATTATTATTGTTTTGTTTCTATTTCGTTTGCTATTTCTATTTCGATTTCGATTTGTGACGCTGTCTCCGAGTGAGTTGCCTCCGCCCCCGCGCCGTGCCGTCTGCTCTGATACTTCCGAGCAGTGAACTTGTTTTTATTTCATTATCGTTCATACAAAATGTTCTAGGCATATATTTGTTTACACGCTTATATGCATATATATTTTATTTATTCTAGATTCTCAACCGCTCTCTCTTCCCCGAAATTTCTCTCTGTTTATGTGGATTTTTGAACATTTGGCGTGGGGTTTGCCGAAAATGTTTGCTCATTTATTGGGAGCTCTATCTGGTTCAGATAGAAGGTCATTGTCATGGAATTTGTTTATTTACATTCACGTTCAGAGAGCTTGGATCGATCATATGTGTGTCACAGATAGTTTTGTATTTCTGTGGACTTTTATTCGAAGCAAATGCCTTGTCAAAGTTCACGAGCTCAATATATTTTTCTCTTGGGTTCACTCAACCTGCCCAGCCACAAGTTGTCACAAAGAAAACACAATGCGGAAATAAAATCACAAAAAAGGGGAAACTTACGTGTGGGCTTGTGTAAAATATATATTTTCTAAGTGAAAATAAATGTGGAAACGATGTGGGTTGCATTTTCCATCAGAACGGATGACATTGAATGGGTTTTTACGGTGGCAATGCGCTGTGCCCCAGCCCTCTGACGCCTCCTGTCATCATCTCTCAATCGGCAGCATTGTGAGGGATTTTCATTTTGCTTAATTATAGAACGCTCAATGTTATATATCAAACAGTAAAGTGGCGTTCAAGTTAATAAACAATGCCGCCACTTCCAGAAAAAAGCCGTCTCCGACAGATACAAGCCATGTATATCTATGGAGAGAGCCTTCTTTATGCTAGCTCTCGATGTCAACGTCGTCTCGTAGTCGTCATTATACTCATCGTCAAAGTCTTTAATGATTAATTTTCGTATTGTTCTTTGAAATGCGGGCGCATCTGTTGCGTTGCGCCAACGACCGCCCAAGGCAAGTGCCCAGTCCGGCGGACTCGGCGAGGGACAGATGGACCCCGAGTCACGTTGAGCAGCTGGAGAGCTGGCCAGGCCAACAGGCGGGCGAAAACCACCCACCCGAAAGACCGCAATAAGCCTCAATTAAATGAAAATTGCACGCCAACGGCATGGAAAAAATGTAATTTTGATGAAATTTATTGTAGGCCGTCTCGGTGACCATATGCACGTTGAGCATATATGTATATATAGATCATTCATATAAGTTTGTCAGTTAAAGGAACAGTACGCTCTATAAATATTTAATGGAGAAATGAAGAGTATTAGGGCACGTTAACTTTGATTTTAAGAATTAGTACATTAATTTAATTGACTATTTTATTAAGACAAATAATTTTTGCATTTAATTGTTAATATTTTTAACCCTTTTCGTCAGGAAAATATGAAAATCCTATCCTAGAAATAAAGATTATTAAGGCATATAAGGTATGGTTTTAATAATTGTTGTATTAGTTTAATTATTGATTTATTAAGGCAAATAGTTTATTTATTTAATTCTATATATTTAGATAAATTTTCGTCAGGGAAAATATGAAAATCCCATGCTTTAATAAATTATTACCTCTTGGCTTGAGAAAATATGATTTTGAAGACCTGGAGCAGTTTCTCAATCTGATAAACCTTCACAGAGTATCTAGACGTGCGATTAAAATGCCTACAAATATATATATTCCATATATTCGCATCTACTTGGCTGCGGCTGCTGTCCGTTTAATGCAATTTAATGTGCAATTATTTTCCTTAAACTTTACGTTGACATGGCAATGCGTGGCCCGTAAAATTATTTTCCATATGACGAGGCTCCCCAGAGCCCATCTCCGAATGGTTGCCTTTCGGGGAAGGTGGCCTCCTTGGATGTCACACAATTTATGTAGCCTGCCAACCACTTGACAGGGGCGGCTGGCTGTGGCCCTTCCTACTGTTTTTTTGGGCCCTTGCCATTAGGGGCGACCCACATTGATTTACATATTTGCACACAAAACAGGATGAGTGGGCGGAGTGGGAGGATTAGGTGGCGGTGGAATGTTTGCCTTGGCTAAACGCACATAACTAGCAAATATTTGCCATTCTTTTTGCTGATATGAGTCAACCCGAAAAAAATATGTGATATGTAGAGGCGAAAAAGGGAGAGATAAGTCGGGGCCATATAGACTGGCAAAAGTATCTTTAAATTAAATTTTGATGACTGGGCGGGAAGATGGAAATGATGTGCCAGAGATTCCATTGCCCTTGGGGCAACGCTGGAGCGATGGAACGATGCGAAAACCGGTTGTGAGAACCCGACAAATATATATTTCTCTCGCAATCTCACTCACGCGCCGCGGCTCGTATCTAATATCAAGTTCAAGGTTGCAATTGCCGCCACCAACCAGAAACGGGTCTAACTCGCCGATGCACTAATAAAAAAGCTAAATAAATCAAGCCATCGACAGGGTACGCGGGGTGCAGCCCAAGGGCCGCCGACCATCCATCTGTAATTATAAATTATAAAATCCAAGCCAGGTTGCTGGCTTCTCACGAATTGCACTGCATATTACGTATACGTTAGCCAGGCAGGCCCAGCCCTAGAACGAAATTCGCAGTGACTAATACCAGAGTGTTTTTTGTTTTGTTTTTTGTTTTCCGTTGGTAATTGGAAGCTGCGCAGATTTTAAGGCCCAGCCAGGTGGATGACTCAGCCGGTGCTTGTTTTCCAGCTAAATGTTCTGAAGAAATGTATACCAGCATAGGTTTCACATTACTCATACGCACCATGGCACCGTGTGATTTGTTTGGATTCCGGCTAAAAGCAATTGCCACTGCAAATGCAATTCAATGGAATCACGGAACCAAAAGTCCGTCGTCAAGAGGCAAAATTGTAAATGGCAAATGCATAAACGAAGAATTTTTTTGGGTCATGACAGCAGAGATAGAGAGCACTAGTTTTAGGCCAACAAAATTTGAACATTTTCATTGTTTATTTTGGGGAATCTGTTGCATATGTCTGACTGGCTGACGGACTGGCCTTTTTCATTGTTTTTCGTAGTTTCTGAAGGTAATATTCGGTTTGTGACAAGGAAAATTGATATGCCGACTAGATTATTATGGGGTTTTTCTCTGGCATCCATTTTACCTTTCTAAAACCGAAAAATAACTTGCTTTAATGGCAGATTCTATTTATTTTTACTTGGTTTCCTTCATATATTTTTCATATTCCTGCACAGGTTTAAAAATTCCATTTAAAAAGAGCTCAAAGTGGCTCAACTTGGTTAGAAATAAAATAAATACAAAAGTAAACAGAGTGCAAAAAAGTGAAATTCGAAACAGAAACTCAACAAAAAGTGGCTGCCAAACCCCCGACAGCTAAGGGTTTAGAAAAAAAAGGGAGCTAAAAGCCAATTGCATTATTACACAGCAAAATTCTCTCTTTCTCTCTCGTTGGGGAAAAGTGTCCACCACTCCCCTTTAGGGGGAGCCTCTCTCTCTGGTTCTCATCTGCTTGGGATGTATTTAAAGCCATGGAAAAAAGTTTCCACTATGCGAGAACAGTTCACATGGCACTGGAAAAATGTTTGAATCGCTTGGTGCTCTTTTTGTTTTAAACTTGCTTCCTTTAGGGGAACTAGGGTATATAGTATTTAGGGAAATGTATGTAATATGCGGCTTATGACCATTTTAAATAAAGCATACCCAGTGTTAGTAAATGCTGTACAAATATATACAAATATTTTGTTAAGAAAATTACATTTTAATTAGAAATAGGGCTACCGTCAAAACAAAACCTTTCATTTAGTTGGTAAATATATAAATAGGCGGTAAATAAAGAAACTTTAACTTATAGAATTTTTTACAATATTATATTAATGTTTTATATTTTTATATTTATTTATTTTAAAGCAGGCTAGTACCTGCTAATCTCTTTAAAACCAAATATTTTAAAATTGGAGAACAATTTGGAGCTCTACAAATTTTTCTTTTAATTGTACATTCTCATCTGTACAAAAATATTCTAATAAAAGAACCCCTAAGTACCGAATATCTTAGAGTTAAAACGCTTTAAAAAAGAGCCATTTCTTGCTGCTTTTTTTTTCTTGCTTTTCCCTACAATGCGAATATTTACTTCACACACACACACAGATGCTTGGATGGGTATTTCGTGGTATGGGTGACCATGAAATGTTCACACAACGCTGCTTCCCTCTCTGTTTCTGCTTCTATCTCTGTCCCTGTTGCTCTGGACCTGCGACGTAGATTGACGCTTCATTACGACGTTATGTAATGGCTTGTAAAGCTCCAAGTGACAAAGGCTACTTCTCCCGCTGCCGCTGCCGCTCTCACTCGCTCTCTCTCTCATTCTCTATCTCATTTCCCAAGCACCAAAGAGAGAGAGAGATAATTTGCTCGGTTTGGTCTCTTTCATGCAATGAGTGCATGTGAGATCATCGCCGCAGAGCTGAAGCTGAAACGAATTCTACATTCTGTATACGCCCCATGGCACAGCAGCTCATCGTCCACAAACACCATCATCATCATCGTCATCATCGTCATCGTCTCCATTATGATGATGAGCTTGGCTGACTGCAAATTGCAATTATTTCACATGACACGACTTTGGCAGCGAGTGTCAGCAACAGGCGACATGAAGTTTCCGCCCAAAAGTAACCAGCTTTTCTGTGTTAAGAATTAAAGAGAATTTATTGCCTTTTTAACTTAAGAAAGCAACTTAATATTGGAATTTCCTACACCCCGAACCTATCTACGAGGAATTTTTTAAACCATTTCCCTTGAACCGCCACTCTCGGCTGCGTAATTCCCGCGATTCAATCTTTAAACGCCTTGCCATAACTCCCATAATAAGTGCAGTTAAGTTAAGCCATCAAGATGGCGCGACAAATGAGCATCAATTATTTAAGTGACCCATAAAGCGGATGGCTCCCGGCACTTGTCTGGCGTATCTAGCAGGCCAACGCTGCGTATACGCAACCGAGAGACCGCCAAGAACTTGTCGCGAAACCAGAATTTGCATTGCCGCCGCTCCACGTTTGCCGACATCATTAGCATTGGAGCAGCGCCAGTGCCACATGTTCTTCATTTGGCAGCCGAGCGGGAAATTTGCATAAATAAATATGTTTTACCTTCGTTAAGAGAGAGAGAGAGAGAGAGAACTGAAGTATCTGCACTTGTTTTTTCGAGTTCGAGTTCGGACCAAAGCGAAGCCACGCGGTGCCGAAATATATTTTCCAGCCCGTGTTGTCATCGCCGATGTCGCGGTTAGCCTTGATCGTGTTTATTTCGGCAGTTGGGCGATACACGAAATAAATAAATAAATAATACAAGCGCAAGAATTCTTCTGTTTTTTTGGTCTTTCGGCATTGGCAGGTCCATAAATGGCCCCAAGATGGTGGATGGAGTGTGCTTGGCTCGGCTCTTTTCTCGGTTCTTTGCTAAATGCTATATGGCGTGGCCTGGTGGGGCTGCCCAAAACGGTGGCTGAGTAATTGAGGTTGTAAATCAAAATGTGTCTGTGGAAACTTTTCGGTCGAACATTATGTCAAAATTGTACACAAATGTTATTGTTTGAGCAGGAATGCCGAAACGTTCCAAAGTCGAACACGTGTACGTGATATTATTAACTAGAAAATATTACAAGACATATGTAAATACAAAAGAACTTAAAGACTTCGGGACATTCATCTTATCTTTGCACGAACCTTGAAAACCTAACCCTTTGATCTCTGGTCAGCTCTTTCTAATCATTCTAAGCCTTAGCGACGAGGACGGGACACATTTCCCAGCTGATTACTTCACAAATTACAGAGATTGATCAGGCATTGAGATGATGAGATCGCATGATCAAATTTCCAGGGAAGGCAAAAACAAAATAAATTGCAGCAGCTGAAGGAATGCAGAATATATAAGTAGGAACTGCACTTATTTATTCAAATTACGTTGCAAATTTTCTAAATATTCTTAGAATTTAGATCGATGAACGACAAGGGCTTCCAGTGAATAAACAATGATTAAAAGGGTTTTTACATATTCTAAAACAATTTTATGAATAGATTAATGTTCCAATAAATCTGAAATATATTTCATTTTTAAAACTTATAAGTATAGTCTTAAATTATTAATATTTCCCCTTTAAATTTGTTATCTCCCCAAAACTTTGTTTCGGTTTTTACTTTATCCCATTTGACAGCTGATTATACATTCACACACAGCACGAACTCCCCGAAATCTTGAGGAATAAATGTTTAATTTATCATTTAGTCGGGGGCCACATCAAAAGTATACGCATTTCAACTGAAAAACTCTCCCCCAACTCCCTTACTTAATCTCTCTCTCCCTCTGTCTGATTTTCGGCCATCAATTCAATCATTTAATTCATTTGTACATTTCATTTATTGCATTCAATTTTATGGCTACATATTTTTACATTTTACGGCTGCAAAACGCACAAGAAGATGAAAAAGTTCGACTTGGTTTCGATTTGGTTTTCGTTTTCATTTCGGTCGATTTGACAGCTGCTGCGGCGAGTTGTTCTCTCTTTATTTTTTTTTTTATTTTGGTTTGTGATATAGCATTTCGTTTACCAGTTTTGGGGCTCTCAAGTACAAACCACAAGACGAATTTGGTCATTTAAAATTGCGGCAATGTCTGATGGCTAGATGGATGGCTGCCTGCCTGCCTGTATGGATGGCTGTTTGCTCTGTCGCTTACAATTGTTGTCATTGTCAACGTGTTGGCCAGCTTCTGCTCTTGGGTTTTATTTGGTCTTCTTCTGCGGGGCGTTTACCATCAGCTGGCCAAAACGGCAGTGGCCAACAGCCGCAGCTTTGTCTTCGACCCATTTAACGGGCCAGTGAACAAGCGAAGCCTCAGCATTGGACGCAATATTGGGAACGTGAGAGCCAGGTCCAAGCTGGCCTTAGGCCCTCCAAGTGCACTCTGAAAAAATCAACACCAGCTACCGTAATTTGCCTAATTAATTTGTGGCTTCTTATGAAACTTGTACACAATTTCCAGTCACTTTAAATTTACTAAATCTTCTTCCAGTGTAGCAGCAAATTCGATGTCTCTGCTGTCATCGATTAGAAGTTGGTTAATCTTGCAACTTGGCCAAGAGAGTCTCCGGCAATCATATGCAATCTGTATTGGCATTTATGTATGCAAATTTTCAAATGAAGTGTGAATTGCTCAGTCTCTGTCGCGAGTCGCCGTCTAATCTCTGTGCATGGCCATTAAGAATATCAATTAGGCACGTTTTGCAGCAACGCTTGGCGGCAAAGTTCAAAATATAATTACAAAACCGAGAACCGAACAAAGCAAACACACCACACAAAGCCTCGACTCCGACTCCGGCTCTTAGTCAATTTTCCACTTGGCTTGGCTCCACTTTGACTCTGGTCATTAAGCTGCTAGAATTTATGATTTCAATTGCAAAAAGGAAAAGATTTTGCAGAAGCCAACGTTAAATGATCATCATGGCTAGCAGCCATTTTCCGTAATTTATGTCAATCATTTGTTTGTCTCTCTCTGCATTTGCATTTTGCATCAATTCATTTAAATGCGCTTGTGCTGGCCATTTGTTTAGGATTTTAATGAGTCAAATGACGTAGCTAAGAGCTAAGAAAGAAGATAAATGGCGAGAGAATTGGAATGTATAATTTTTTTAAATATTAAAACCATAAAAATGTGGTTTTAAAATGAGGGAAATGTGAAGCTTCGAATTAAACTTAATACGTAAAGAGACTCTTAAACTGACTGATATTTTAATAAATAATATTTTCTTTAATTATAAATAAATCTTCCAAATATTAGCCTATAATTGGCTAATTTATTTAATTTATAAAAACTTCTAATTTAAACCTCAACTGACAATCAATCTTAGCGCAAATATAACCCCCTTATTAATCCTCCAATTCTGATTCAACCAATGTTTGATTTCACCTAATTAGACCGATTTCGTGGTTATTTTGTTTACCCCAGAATTAATTTAATCGATCCGCCTGGTGTGGCAGCTCATTAAAGTTCTTTAAACAACACCTGCTGCAGCCGCAAAAAGAAAAAAGAAGAAAAAACTCGTGGCGACCTCCAATCTAGTCGGTTCGAATCAATTATGCAAACGGCAAAAGTGTGAAAAATCCCTTGCCCTTGTCCATCATGGCTAAACACGTTCTGCGAATGTAAGTATCTGTATCTGTGCGGGGAAAATGACAGACTAAAGCTCCGCCCGGGTGATTGAGTATCGTATTTGTGCCCCAAAAAGAGCAAATACAATTTGCACGATTTTTTCTGTAATTCGAGATACGTATCTGCATGTGTTTGGGCATTCGCTGTATATATCTATGTATATCTGTGTCTGGTTTATCTGTAGCCGCACTCTAGATACAAATGTATCTGCTGGCCATGATGGCCGGCACTTGGTGACTCAATATGCCTAGTCGAGAGCCCCCACCAAGTGCTATTTGCTGTGGACTGTTTGCATTGGTAATTTGTGTATGCACTTGAAATGGCAACTGCATTGCCAGATACTTTTTGGGGATATTTTAAATGGAATTGCATTTTTTAAATGGGTGCGGGTATCCTCACAGAGATAAAACCATGAGGTCCTAGCCGAGAGTGAGTGCAAGAGTAATCTCTGCCCCTACACGGGGTGCATTTTGTGGGAAATTATCTTGATTAAGGCATTAATTATTATTTTTCTATTGTTAATTAATAGAAGAATTTTTTTAGGTATATGTTTATTCAGATATTAGCACAGCAACCTATCTTTATCTCAAGGTCCATCTTTAACTCTTAAGCTGGCTATAATATTTATTTAAAATATTAAACCATTTCCAAGTTTAGTGTATTTCCATCTCCGACCTATGCTCATGACATTTCTTTATTTTGTAAAGGTTTCTCACTCATTTCTCGCTGTCCTTCTCCTATGTTTAAGCGATGCAAATTAGCCAGCTATTTTATTTTTCATTTCTTGAACTTGAAGTGCCTGGCTTCCCACTAATTTGTGTGTCAACTCCGGCCGCGGCCACGCCCACCTGTCCACCCCCCGGAAAGTTGATCGGTTCCTCAGGTGGCTCTCCGCCTTTCGCTCTCTGAGATTCTCGCGTGCAGCTTAGATACTCGACTCAATGTGACATGCAATTGTCATCGTGCGGTTGTGGCAAATTGAGGCTTTTGGATTGGTTGGCAGCCTTGTGGAAATTGCCGGCTCTCGACCGGGCGATTTTCCCAGGCCCAGATGGCCGCGGAAACTTTTCCGATTAGAATTCCTTGTGGAAGTTTCTCGGGCTTTTGATGTGGCCAGAAGTTGCGTTGGCAGGCGGCTCTTTCAAGAAGCCTGAAAATGAAAGGCAAAATTGCTGGCCAAACCGCAGGTCTGGCCTGGCTTGGCTTGGCTTGGCTGGGCTTGGATCTGTCCTGTTTGGTGTTGACCTTCGGCTGCTTATTAAAATTTCCATCGAAGGCGTAGGCATATGGAATCGAAAAAGTTCCAGTTTTTGGCCAGGCCAATTCCTCCTTGGCACTTGTTGACCTTCGATGCAGAAGCGGCCAGCTCCAACTCCAACTCCGAGTCTGAGTCTGAGTCGGAGACCAAGACCAACGGCAGGCGGCATAAAATTAAACACTTGCAAAGCCATGGCGACAATAATGAACAATGATGAACTCGATTAAAAGAAGAAGCTAAACCAGTTGAGAGCGGTCCGAAAAAAAGCGGGGAACGAAAACCAGAGCGATTCGCGATACCAGATACAAGATACTTGATGTGAATGTTGCCACATTGGATGGCCAAAAGTCGTCGTTCCGCCAACGAACTCGATGCTCCCTGCAACATTCTCGTTTTGCCACTTTGGGATTAAGCCTGAAATATGCATTCATAATAAGCTCAAGAAACCAAGCGAGAAGCAGCTGAAGCAGCACCAGCACCAGCAGTCCGTCGTCCGACCTTTTTGTCAACTTGATTTCTGGCTCGGATTTTATTGCAAATTCTGCTTTTAGCATAAACTTGGCCAATGTTGTGGCCCCAAGGCCGGCCAGTCAGCCGGTCGAGCACTCTCATAGTTTTGTATTTCATTCAATAAGGTCCGTTCGCCTTCGAGGGGTAGCTAATGGCAACGATTACGGCTCCATCAGTCATTTGCCACAATATTTCCTCCGTTTTTATGGAAACCAGACGACGCTCGTCCTCTCTCTCTCATTCTCTCCTGTCTCCTCTCATCAATTGTCCCATCCATCCCAGAAATATGCTGAAGGATGCGGATGGGGGAGTGACCCGACTGAATCGTAGCTATTTGTGCAATTAATTAGGTATCATTAGTGGGAAATGGGCACTGAATTGTTATGCCATGACCCCTTTATTAGCTGGCAGTTATGAGTTAATAAACCAATTTCCATGCCAAAACTCAAGTGGAGCGTATGCTGGCAGCAATTAGTTATAAATTCAATCGAAATGATTGATTAGATGAGCCATTGAGGTGATTTAATGGAAATCACAAAGGTATCAAGTAGATTAATGTGGCGAAATGTAGGCTTTATGGTTTGAATTTAACTCAGCCACACACAAAGGTTTATGTATTTTAATTTAATATATTAAAGGGGTCTTGAACAACATAATATCTTTGGGTTTGTGAATTAAGATACACATTTCTATTTATTAATTATTATTTATTATTATTTATTACATTAATAAAAAAGATTTATAGAAATTATGTATATTAAAAAAAATAATGTAGAAACTAAGGAAAGTTAGTAACAAAACTGCTGGAAATGAGTTAAGAATATTGTTCCAGGAAGAACCTAAATTTTACTTATATATTTAACTTTTCGAAACAATACTTACCCTAGTAAAGAGTGAAGTATTTAATTATTAAATTTATTTAACCATTACATTTTAATAACCTGACAGAAGCACCAGGAAAAACTTAAATATTAAGAGGGGATTTACAGTTCATAATTTTTCTGGGAATGTAAAATTATTTCTACGAATATTTCTTGCTTAAAAAAATAACCAATCATACAACTACAAATTACTAATTAAAATTCTTGCATATAAAAATAAAGTACACCCCCAACAATGCACTCAGCCAAAAATTTCCTTTCATTAACGACAACTTTGAATAATGAGCAAATTTAGAATAGAGCTCTTATTAGCTTGTTTCCATGGCAAATAATTATAGAATTCCCAGAATTCATCGGTAATAACCAGAGAATCTTTCAATAGATGTGCTGCCGCTCTCGCTGAGGTAATTCCCAGCTCGATTTCCATTGCACGGACCGACCACACCATAACCGGGCCCAACCCTTGCCCCTGTAACACACCCTTTAACCCCACAAGGCAGGCAGCCAGTTGCCCGGAAAAAAAATCCCCCTTTCCCATAAAACGCGACTCAAACTCATCGCAAATCAGCAAAACTGCATTGTTCTGAACTTTGCTTAATAACCAAAAATTCTCGCATAAAAAAATCCACTTTAGAAGTCCATTTAGGGAAGCAACAAAAAGCATTTCTGACAGAAAGTCACATGATTTAGTTGCCTTCGAGCTGCGCTCCCTTTCGCACTCTTTCGGTCAAATTGGCGGTAACAAAAAAAGGGAAAATTAAAAAAAAGTACAGCACAAATTTCCGCACAACAACAGCAACAAAAAAGTTAGTGCGAAAACTAAAGCAGAATTTACAGTGAAGGCTGGAAAGCATCACGTAATTATTTTAGGGATTGTTTGCTGAGGTTACTTTAATGAAAGATGTGTTATAAAAAACTTATAAAAAATTTATAAATTTATAAATTTAATATTATTAATTAAAACAATATTTAGGCGCAATATATAAATTTCTTTGCGGAAGACATTACTTTTTGTTCGATTTTCTAGGCATTCCCTTTTATATAAATTAAATGCAAGTTAGAAATTAATGTATAATAATTTAATTAATCTTTCTAGTTCTCTCTAAATAGTCTTCACTGTACGGTCAGACTCTGTACAGTTTATAGGCATCCATCGCAGCAGCAGAAAATAAATCTTTACTGCGCCATAAGACGACGACGATGGCGATGACGACGACGACGACGACGATGCCGCCGACGCCGCTGCGGCGCTTTTCTGAATTGTAATGGAGAATCCGCCTCAGCCTCAGCTTATCTCGCTGCCCTCCTCGCGCTCTTGCTCTTCTAATGAAGATGATAATGAAATGTGCTGTGGTGCCAAGTACAAACCCATAACCACAAGCCTTTACCTCGCCAGCATCCCCCGATCCCCCAGCCGGCAGCTGCGGGCATCTAAGGCAGCTCCACAATCTGCAATCCCCTCATTTTACAAATTGCTCTCGGCAGCCGCCGCTGCCGCTGCTGCAGAATGCATCTTTAGGAAATCGTTTGAGGTCAACTTGAAATACTCTAACAAATAATTAAGTAATTTGCTCAGGCTTTTAATCGTGTGATTAATATTCAATTGCCTGTAATGGTTGATTAATCAAAAGGTAAGGAAGCTGCAGCTAGGTTAATAATGCCACGTGATGCGGGGACTACCTTAAACCTAGTTAGCAAACAGACAAGTTGATTTGTATTTGTTTGACAATAAAGTGTAAATACTGAATTCTTAAAAGATATAAGATTCATATTATTCAATTAATAGCAAGGTAGCTATTTTCGATTAACATGTAAAGGGGATCTACTTGTGTTTCTGGTATTTTGCAAGGAATCTAAGATACTTTTAATAGGGATAAGCTATAAAATATCCTAATAAAAAGTTAAAACTCTAGACACTTTTTATATTTTATTAATTTTTACTATATTGAATTTTTTACTATTTATTTTTAAGGCTTTAAAGCCTTGATTATAATTATATTAGAAATTAAATGTTTTATAAAGAAAGCTTTGTTCTTTAAAAGCATTTCATTAATTGCATAATAAGGGTAAACTTTATAGAAAAGTATATAATATTTCAATTTATATGATTAATTTTTGAAACTTTTTAAATATAATCTTAAATCATTTCCTTTCCTAAGCTACATTATTTAAAAAAAAAAACCTTTGCTTTTTGGAAACCATCTTATTAATTCAAAAAGTGCTTCCAGTTAATTAAAAAATAAGAAATCCAATTTTCTGTTCCTTCAGATATTTCTCCATATTTAGTTTCAATTTTTTTTAATCCAAAAAGGGTCATCCCGATTCGTTAATGCTTAGTGAAAATTCCCAGTTTCTTCTTGCGAAATAGTTGCAAGTATTTTGTTTATTTATTTCTTTATTTTTAACATCGACGCGGCTGCTGCTATTGTTGCTGCTGTTCCATCCGCTTGTCGATTTGTTTCGCTCGTTTCGGTTCTAAGTTTGCGTGTTGCATTTTGTTGTTGTTGTTGTTTTTGTTATTTTAGATGGCATTATTGTTGTTGCCGGTTATTCCAGGGTGATTTTGCATTTTGTTGTTGCTTCGGCTGCCTCCAATCCCAGCAGCATTTCAAGGTCTTTGCACTATTTGTTTTTGCCAAGTTTTGCACACATCCCCTACAGTATATATGGGCTGCTATATGGCCGGGGTGTTAGTTTTCTGCCCCGACCTCTTTCACTCTCTCTGCCTCTGGTCTGGGGAAGAGCGAGAAGTTGTGTTGCTTGCGATGCCACTGGAAAAATGGGTATTGCTTTGCTTCTAAGGGGTTTGTAATGTATTAAAAGATAGTAACAAGTATCCATCTTCCAGATTGGTTTATAAATTAAGGCAGCCTGAATCCTCGATAAGAAAATATTAAATTTGGTGGAGAAATAAAGGGTTATTATAGGTTTTATTTATTAATACAATTGTGTGGCTTTTTTCCCCTAATAACCACAAGAGTATGTGATCTTCGCTTTGTGTAAAATTATCTTCCTTTCTCGCCGTTGGCTTTGGGTTTTGTGAAAATTTCTTCGCTACCGCGCTCGTGTTGCAGTTTTTGCTCTTTTCCACTTGACTGACAATTTGATTGGCAGTTTTGCTTTAGCATTTGCCATTGTTTGCTGTTGTTGCTGCTGGCATCGCTCTATTCTAACGTCTCCCTCCAGCAATTATATTTAATTTTATTATTGAAGATTGCAGCAAGATTTTCGCCCCCAAGGTCAGACGTGTAAATCTTCACTGCTGCTGTGGTCACGTAAGCAAAACTTTTTCTCTCTCTCCCTCTGTATGGCAATGTCGCGCCTTTTTAATGGCTAGTTGATTTCGAAGTTGTTGTTGCTGCTTGAGAGATTTGCTGGAACAATTTTCAGTTTTCAGTGTGTGTTCGTCCGGCATTTCCTATTAGAAATTCTTGGCATTAATGCAGCTGACCGGTTGCACTTGTTGCCATTTTTTCCTTACCGAAGTTATTCTCGCTATCGCCAATTTCCTTTGTACTTATTCCAAGCGGAAGATAGTTTAGTTTAGTCAGTCGTTGTGGAAGTGAGGAACAAGGTTGTGTGCGGATTGCATTGCGTATGCGCAATATGGGATGTTCGATTACGCATACGCAGCGATGGCTTTGGAAATCACGGCTGAACGCGCTTAAGCAACAAAATCAGAGAAAATCAGCAAGATAAAGGAAAGATACGTTTGTGAAATATTTGTAATTAAATAAAATTAACTAAATGGGAAGCGTATTTTAATAAAAGGTAAATATCATTCAAAGTAATGTATGTAATGTAATCGAAAGTTATAGTTTTGTTAGTAAAATTCAGCTGTTAAATATTTCTTGACTCTTTTAATATTTTCTTTAATATTTCTAAGGCATATATTTTTGCAAATACTCTTCAGTGCTCCCCACAATTATCTCAACAAACCATTAAGACACAAGCTTACTTAACGCTGTCACTCAAGACTGACCAAGAAGACCTCGAAGAACTCTGCGCCGCCGGTGGCAATCCACAATCATTCCCATCGATTACGAGTTTGCTATGTACTCAGCACTCAAGTAACTAATTGCACCGCATGGCCACAGAAAGAGATGGAAGGAAATGCTGGAACGGGGGAAAGGGGAGCTCGGGGGAGGAAAGCACGAGAGAATTCTTAACTAGCCATAATTGTTATATTTTTTTCAAGCACATATTGCAGTCATATGCGTGTCGTTAGCTCGCTGATTCTGCAGCAGCAACATCATCATCGATGCCGATGCCGAAGCACTAGCCTGTGCAATATCATCGGAATACAAAGCTCAAGGTTACGCATACGCCATGTACGCCGGGCCATGCGATGCGATTCCAAACGATGCGAGCGCAATGTCTAAGCAAATAGACGACAAACGAGCGCGGCAATGCAAACACGGACACTTGTACAGTTCGCAGATAGAATTTTAAACACACACATTTATGGGTGTGTGTGTGTGTCACGGTATCTGGGGGATTTCTAGCGGCTTCTAGAGGGTTATCGGGGGCCCAAGCAGTTGCTTTTTACCCCACACAAAGTGTCAAAAGTGTCAAGAAGTCATGGCTGAGCCATCGATCGGCTTTATCGAGGGTTCCCTTTATTATTAAGGAAAAGCTGTCAGAAAATAAGGGAAAAAGAAGCTAAAGTTGAATACCAAATTGTTAGAATAAGTAGGGTATAATAATTATACTTATTTCCCCAGGAAATCCCTTATTAAAGATGCATTTAAAATTCTTAGAAATTCCTACATGAGACTCGCCCCATTTTCTTCGTCTCCCCTATTTATCTCAGTTCCTCCCTCATCTGTTCTTGCTTTTACCATAGCAACGCTAATTGCTGCTCTCAAGCGTAAGACATTTTCACAAGAACTAATAAATGCAACTGCAGGAGCTGAAGAGGAGCCACAGAGGGAGAGACGACCACCCACATGGCAACCGTTAAGAAAACTCAACCACTGTCTTTGCCAGCTGCTGTCTCCAAAGCATCCTCATCCTGGTGCTCGCCCACATTCCCAGTCGTCGCTGGTGGTGGCCCGAAGGCAGCCTTAAATGGCCTCATTAATACACTTTCTTGGAGAAGTAAGGCTTAAGAAAAAGGCATTTAATATCTTATTAAATTAATAATAAATAAGAAATATTCAGCAATTGGGAATAATAAATTGTTAAAAATAAAAATATACATTTCTGAAAAAGTTTTATATTTTTTAAATATTTTTTATGTCATAAGAGCATCCCATATTTGTGTCTCTCAATGTCCCACTTCTTCCGCTACCATATCTTTCGCGAACTTTGGCAACTATGGTGCCCTGACTGCTCTTTGCAACTGTCTCCGAACTGAAGGTCCCTGCTCCTTCACATTGCGGCCTGTCAAGTTTTTTTGGCTGCAGGCATACATATGCAGTGCGGCAGAGAGCGTGGCATATTCGAAACAAGAAAGTCAGAGCCAACAACGTGCTCACAAAGTTATTAAAAACATATATATTTTCTTTACTGTTTTTTTTTGGGCTCCCCCTTTTTGCCTTGGATTTTAGAGAAGAATAAAGAAGACGAGGCCACTCTTTATATCCCAGGAATCCGATTAATTGCTGCCGGCCAAAAAAGTGGGAATTTAAAGTAGCCATATGGCCAAACTGGGAACTGGCTCGCTCACAATCAAAGCGCCAAAGCGTGTGGCAATCAATCAGAGGGGACTTTGTTGGGGGAGGAGTATCCTCCATCCTTCTTCTCGTTACTGGCCGAGAATTTCAAATTGTTATGCAAATTTGCAGCCGCTACTGTGTCGGATGTCTTTGGGGGACCCTTAACTGCCGGAGAGAGAGAGAAAGAGGGAGGGTGAGTGTGTGTGGCGAGAACAAAAGCGCCAGGCAAACGCCATAATTCAAGTGGCCGCAGCGATTTCATGCCTGATTTCAATTATCAATACGCGCCATCGACAGCGGGCGACAGGCGGCAGGCAACCGAAGCTGAAAGCTGGGAGCTGGGAGCCCAAGCCAAATCAATTCAGAACAGCCAGGCCAGGAACCACAAAAGTCCGCCGAGGAGCCACCGACACGTCCAACAATCGAACAATGGGCACAAATCATTTCATATGCCAAACGTGTGGTCGATGATTGGACGGCTGCAGCGGCTTTAGGAACAAGAATAAAGAGTGGTTTATTTTAAGGAAAGAATAACACCTTGAATGCCCTGCTAAAGTGGGAAGATTTTTAGCCTTTTATTTAATTTAATATACATTATTTTAAAGACTTTATATCCTGTTGTTTAAAATATAATATTTTTTTAGCCTTTTCCATAATATTTTATAATTAAATAAAAGTCTTAATTTTTTTGGTACACTGAAATATTATTTAATACATTAATTAATTATCATTAAACTATTAATAAAATTATTTAAGGTATCTTTCATGTACATATTTACAGAATATTTATGTTAACATAATCCCTTCTGTTGTCTTTACTTCAACTATTTAATATTAAACACCAAAAACGCGTATTGACGCAACATACCGATCAGATAGAGTATCCCCCGAATGCCAAAGACCCACTTCATCATTCAATGTTCGCCTCTTAAGTCGTATCTTCTTATTGCCATATTTTATTTTAAATCAGACTTTGTCACATTTTTTTGGGCAGCAATTTGTTTGCCGCTGCTTGCTGCTGCTGTTGTGAGGCGGCGATTTGTTTTGTCAACTGTCAGTGCTGATGAATTTAATAAATTTAAAGCGCCGCAGTCACTCACACACAAGCAATCATCGTCATCGCCATCGCCATCGATAACATCATCATCATCTCCATCGCATCTCCATCATCGTCATCAGTGACTTCAGCATGTTGTACATGACACAAAAGCTGCAGTTCATCGATGGCTTCTGAATATAAAAATCCATGAAAATCACCCGAAAACGATTTGGCAAAACCATTTTTGGGGCGCCCAGCGATCCATCCATCCATCCGCCACAGCGAGTGTGGTGTGGTGTGGGCGTGGCTGATGGCGGATGCAGAATGCATTGAATTTTAAAACGATACGAAATGCGATTTCAATCGAATGGCTTCAACAAATTTGGCCGATTGTAGCAACAACAATGGCAGAGGGAGAGACGAAATAAAATAAATATTGTGACAATTGAAATTGTTTGGTCATGTCATGCAGATAAATAATGTGCCAGAGATTTTTTGGTTAAATGAAATAATTAAATATTTATCATCCGAGCTTATCGACACCATTAATCATAAGGTGTACGGGACGGGGCATTCGATCAGGTAAGGAATACCCAGAATTGGGGGAACAAAGGCAATAGAAGCGTCGACTCTGGATGGAATAAATCAAAGTTAACTTCAATAAATATTTGATTTGAGTACAAAGAAATACAATGAAATTAATTGATTTATCTAACCAAGAAGGCCAGCGGAATTTTAAGAGATATTTGTATTTTATTTTATTTGTAGCCAAAAATATCTGTTCCTTTCTTTACATTTATTATTAATTGATTGAGAACTTTAATTTTGTTTTTAATATTATCTTCATATCTCCATTTTGTTATAAAAATATATTGAAGAAAACTCTGAAGTATAGATTTTCTATAAATTATTCACAGGTTTATATAATAAAATATTAATAATTTTTCATTGTAAAAGAGAAATTGCTTTATCATCCCTCAGATGAACTTTAAAAGAACCCGCTTCCTTCAATTTTTCATAAAGGAAAGAACATCTTTTGATTTCATAAAACATTCAGAAAGTGTCAGCCATAAAAAGTGTTTATGCAAACAGATTTTTTATTTGCTTATTTTTTCCGCACTTGGACATTTCCCTTTTTATTTCTCCTTCATTTATTTTATAGCAAACTTTGAATTGCGCTCGTAACCCACATGTGCCCCTTCATATATATATATTTTAAAGTTCAAAGCCACCCCCAACATTGAAGACATCTTTCAGCGTTCGTCCTGGGCCAGAGTCCATAAATAATTCCATTGGCAACACAAAAGAGCTTATCGATAAGCTCGATTTGAAAGCTTTAATGCCCATCAAAATGCATTTTCGTTGCTCAAACGATTTGCTCGGCCCAAGACGACCCTTCTCCCAAGAACCACAAGAGCATTCATCAATTTTAAAGCCAATGAAAGGCAGAAAAAAATAAGGAGGAGATTTTGTTGATATACACAAAAACCATTGCAGAATTAAATCGAAGACCGCAAAGAGCAGAATCTTTAAGGAAAGGCACGTAAAGAAATCGTAAAGTATTTCAAGCTGCTGTTTCAATTCAATTTCAATTTTGCTGATTTTTCGCACATACATATTGTGTTGTGTCCCCTTTGTGGCTGTTTCGTTTTCATTTATTTTTTGTACACGTTTATTCGTTTTTTTCTCCAGCTTTATTACACAACATGCAAAGACGCAAATGAGGCTAAGAAGCAAGAGAATTTCTTAAGGGAGGCTGAGGGAGACACAAGTAATTCTTATGATTATCATAATTTATATGGCCTTCGGGCGAGCCGAGCCGAGTTTTATGTGGATATCCACCGAGATGTTTTCGTGTGTCTGGAAATGAAAGCGAACTGAAAAGAAGAGTTCTGTGCTTGCCGCCGGGCGGTGGCGGTGACGTCTTCCCTCGTGCCGCTTCGTGACTCCCAAAAGTGCACAAAAAAGATCTGCGGACCCCGCTGAGCCATCTAACTAATGCTAAATACTTTGACCTTGGCTCGGTCTCAGGGTCTTGAAAATTATATGCCAGCACCTAACAAAATGCTGTACAAAAACAATTTCCACTCAATGAATAGAAAAATTGCTCACAATTGTTTGTGGGGCGGAATGGGACGGGCCGGGACGGGTCGGACTCTGGCTCATAACGATGTTAACTAAATAATTAGCTGACATAATTCCGCTTGGCTAAGAGCTGTAAAAGACTGGCCCATTAGGCACGAGCCCGGGTTTGTCGAGTTGCCGAAAAGTCGAAAAGCCAAGTCAAATGTGTCAAATTAAATGCGCATTAGTCGCGTCATTACAAAAAGACACAAACAACAGGGAAAACCGCAGAAGCTGGCCGGCCAAATGTATCTCTTAGCGTATATAGTATATATATATGTGTGAGTGTTAAACAATTAAATGGCCAGCAAAATTTAATTGCATAATTAATAAACATTAAAAGCACTTAGCTATGGCAACAATGT
Source organism: Drosophila rufa (assembly GCA_018153105.1). Lineage (NCBI taxonomy): Eukaryota > Metazoa > Arthropoda > Insecta > Diptera > Drosophilidae > Drosophila > Drosophila rufa. Next base: position 11,211,736 of record JAECXS010000096.1, read on the forward strand.
CTCTTAATGCCATACAATTTGCAGTTGGCGCTTCTTCTTCGTCTCATTTTTACGCGGTTCGCTTCTGCCTCGCTCTCGTATCTGTATCTTTTTCTTCGCATCTTCGCTTTGGCGGCGAGCTTCTTTGTAAGACACGCACCACGCGACGTATGCGTAATTTTTAGAAGATTACAAAACGGTGAGATATTTAGGCTGTTTTCATTGAGAATGAATAAAGCAAACATGTTGAGTGCTTCCGGTTTTCATATATAACGAAGTAAATCGAGTTTTCTTTCCTGTTTTAAGTACAAAATTTTAAATTAACTAATTGTTAAAATAGAAAATATTTTTCAAACAATATTTCGTTGGCGTTTTCCCAAGAAAACCTACACCCTATAATCTTCAGTCACAAAAATTCGAAACAATATTTAAACAGAAATCCCTGGACACAAAGAGCCATTAAAGTGGTCCATGGAGGGAGCTTCAAACTAAGAAACCCAGAAAAATACCCAAAGGAATAGCTCCAATTATATAAAAGAAATGCCAGAGCCGATAAAGGCATTTTTGAATGATTAATGCGATAGAAATGTTAAGACATTGTTACAAAAATACCAACCAGAATTGGCGTGGCAAAAAAAAAACAAATGGAACAACAAAGCGGTGACCTTCACCTACAACTCAGGCGAGTCTAGACCCACCTCATAATCCCCCTCTATGTCGCTCTCTCTGTCTCTATGTATATATTTCTATCTCTGTCTAACCCAGAGTAAATCTAGTTGGTCATGCGGGACAGCGCCTACGCAATTAGCTGGCTGCCCTGCCGCCACATAAATAGTACACTCTAAGAAAGATTGTCGTAAAGTAACATATACTCGTATGTTAATAGAAACATTATAGAACCTCGTTCTGGTGGTAAATAATTTTTATTATATTTTATAAACAAAGACTTTAACTTAGTTTAGTTTAAAACATTTTCTTCTTCATATAATAAAGAATCGTTAAATGAAGTTAATGCTATAATTATTTTAATTTTTGTATTTCTACACTCTAGGAAAGATTGTCGTAAAGTAACATATACTCGTATGTTAATAGAAACATTATAGAACCTCGTTCTGGTGGTAAATAATTTTTATTATATTTTATAAACAAAGATTTTAACTTAGTTTAGTTTAAAACATTTTCTTCTTCATATAATAAAGAATCGTTAAATGAAGTTAATGCTATAATTATTTTAATTTTTGTATTTCTATTTTAATTTTGTTTCTATAACTTACCAAATTGAATGTTTACAATGTATATTTTATAAATTCCTTACAGTGTTGTAACAAATGCCGATCATACCGAAGCCAGAACCAGATTGAGTTCTATCGGCGACCCATAGAAAGTGAATTTTCCTGTCATGGTGCTTCCCTCATCGACATCGAAGTCTGCGCGCTGTTGATACTGAAATTGAAATTAAAAATTTATTCTAGTCTGGTTCCACCCCTCGTGCCCTCGTCCCTGCCCCAACACATACAACTTTTGCTTTCGTTTTGTCTTCATTCTGTTTATTTCGTTTCGTTGTTGTTTTGCGTTTGTCTTTTTCGCACGTAAAACGTGTGACTTGAACTTTGAATTAATTCGTTCAATAATTTACATTTTTTTACCTTGCTCTCTGTTGTTTTTCTATTTTCTTCAGTTATTTATTTATTTATTTATGAGCCGAGCGGGATTGCAGGTTCTTGTTTGTTTGACTCGTAATTTATTTGGTTTTACGTGTGCGACTTTAACTTTTGTTGTGGCTGTTGTTGCCTTTAGCTTTCAGCTCAATAGGTTCCAAGAACCAACAGTTATGGCTGAAAGGTGACCAAGAACACCATCTAAATGTATGGAGCCAGACTTGGTGGTAAACACTTCTCGGAAGTGACAATGAAACCGATTTAAGTGTGTGTAGTTCCCGGCTATGTGCTTCGCATGCGCAAGATATTAATTAGTTCGCTCGCTTTTTGATAGCCGATGTTGGGATATGCCTGGTGATTCAGAGTGGGATTTACTTTGGGCCTAAGCTGAATATTGAGTACGAAAATAAATATAAATATTTTGAAATATAGAATTATTTATTTAAAAGTATATACAGCTCACATTTTCTGGTCAAGTGTGAATCAAATCATGATGAACTCGACTTACATGAGTAACATAAACATCTAATTTTATTTATTTTTGAGTGATGAATCCTTCTTTTAAAATACCAAATAACGTTTTGTTTTATCTCTCCTCGAATTACTAATAATAAGATAAAGCCTCTCTCATTACATCACCAATCCACCAAGTAATCTTCTTTGTTTTCCAGACCAGTCATAGCTCAGGAAAGGCTTTCTGTTCCTATCAGCAAAGAGCAAACTAGTCACTTTTGCGGCTTGGACCCGCCTTTGTGAATGAATCATCCATAAGCAACCATTATTCATTATTCTAACTTCTTATATGGACTTAAATAAAATAGTTATCCTACAGAAATGCATTTAATTTTATTGCTTATTATTTTGTTGAGTTTTGTACTCTCTTTTTCCTAATTAAACTCATTTTCCTTAAAAAAAGAGCAGATATTAGTGCACTAGCTGGCACATTTTGCTCATTTATTTTTAACTTTTTGTCTGTTGTAGAAATAGCTAAATGAAGCTTTTGCTCTGGATGGATTTTCATTAAATGTTGGCATTGTTTTGGCTGCAGTCTCGTCTGGCTTCCTCTTTGTACCTCCGCCCCGTTTTTGCACAACCTTTATAATATTTTTACTATATATATATACAAATATACATACATATTTGCATGCATGTCTGCTGTTGTCTTCTTCATCATCAGAAGCGGCAGTGGCAGAAAAGCTCCTGGCATACATTCCATGTGCTTTGGCCGCTTTGTTTGCACATTGACACAGGTGAAACTAATTAGGCCACAAAACCCAGCTCATTTCTGTTTTATTTGTTAGCCAACAAAGCAAAAGCAAAAGCAAAACAAAAAAAAAGGGAGAAAACAATAACAACAATATCTTACAAATTAAAATAAACGAACGGGCAGGTGAACTCATTTCTTTCATTTCGCTTGGCAAAAAACTAGAGAAAAGCTTGCTGCTTCTTCGGCTTTTGTTTAAACAATTCGCAGTCGTTGAACTGTCTCGTTGCCCAAACAGAGACGACTCCTTAAAAGATCCGAGTACGAAACACTTGCGCTTACAGAGAAGAGACTCCAGCTCGGGCACCAGCACCAGCGAAAAAAGCAACTAAAATTGACCCAAATTTTAGGGCCATCCGTTGGCCAACGGAGCGTATGCGTAATAACATTTTAGTTTCGCTAGTTTTCGCTTTCATGCGAGCAAATCTGCTTAAAATGCCCCCGCCAGATGTGAGAGAGCTGATGGAAAAGGCGGCAAGAACGTGCCGCTGCAAAATGAGTTTCATTTGCAAAAGCGCGCGTGAAAAATTCATTAAAAGTCATCACAGTCCGAGCCGCCAGCTGCCGTTGCTGGTTATTTTGCCGCTGTGTGTGTGTGTGTGTGCGCCTTTGATACCCTTTCTTTTCATAGGGTTAGATGGGGCGTGGTCGCTATACCGAAGGGTTAATTAAGCAAGGGGATCTGTGAAGATAACTAGAATAGAAGAGAATAGACGTTAAGAATATTTTATTATTATTTAATTAAGGTTTTGAGAAGAGTAAAAGGAATATAGATTTTAATACTTTATTTTTAGTATTTTAATACAATAATAACATATATTTTTCAGGGAATGCTTAGCTAAAGTTCCTTATATTTTATTTATATTCAAATTGAGTTGAAACCCAAACTAATTCCCTAAACAAAAGAGGGTATACCCCAATCGTCGCTCTCATAAGCTTTCACTTCCTGTTTTTTTTATTCAAGTATCTTGTCGAGGAGGAAAACTCATAATTGCAGCATTTTTCACTTTGTTTCTTGGGGAATGTGCGCACAAAAAAGTTGCTTATTAAAATTGAGCGAAATTTAATAAGCAGCGTTTTATGCAGGCCGACTAAGAGAATAAAGGCGCGTGAAAGAGGGTGCTGGCTGGCGAGGGGGGGATTGGGGGATTGGGTTTTCCCAAGAGTTTTTCCTGCGGTGGGTGGCACTTAGCTTGGGCATTTGCCTGATGGCGGCCGCAAAATGGCCGTCGTCGCCGCCGTCGTCGTCGGCACTTGGATGTGTTGATTATGAAACCACCAAAGTGGGTCTTACACAAGTGTGTCTGCTTGGTGGGGTCAAGCGGAGGGGAGACTGGGTTTTTCGGTTTTTTTTTTTTTTTGTCGGGGTGAGATCCACCCGCAAGTGGCACAAAAATGCAGGCAAAGTCACGTTTTAAGAGAGCGCTCCAGCGTCGCCAGTTACCAAATGTGTAACCAAATGGCCGCCATAAAGATGTACTATTTCCACCGCCTAAAAACCAGAAAAAATAAATAAAAATGCCAGCGCAAAAAATATGTTAAATATGTATTTTGCATATGCTTAAGGGAAATGAGTTGCTTTGTGTGTAGATGATGGGGTTGGGTTGGGGAATGCAGCTGATGATAAAGTTGTTTGCTGCTGGCGAACAATGGCAGAGCTGAAATTATATAAAAATAGGGTACGTAGGATTTTGTTTCTACTTGTATTTCATGGCAAAGTCCTAGCAGCCGGGCAGTCCTTTTGTTTATATTAAAACTGAAAGGGAACAATGTTATTTTAAAATAATTGAAATAATTAAAACAATGTCATCACTCCCCACTCCAGGGAAAACTTTCCAAACTTTTTCATGCATAACACAAAGTGTTCTCCATTATTCCCATTCCATATTTCTGGCAAACTTTCCACAAGGATGCCCCTCACTTGCTTATCCACAAACTTTGGCCTGTTTTTGTTATGGCACCTTAATTTCTTATGCCATTTCTAGTTTATTTTGTTGGCAAACAAAATATTAATTTCAGCTGGGCCGCCTCTCCGGGCTGCATATGAAAACTCTACTCGAGAATTTACATTTCAATTATGCCCCCCGCCTTCGAGCATTATACAGAGACGACATGAATCGTAGGTAAACTGGGACTAAGAGGTAGAGGAAAGGTACAGAGACAAATACGGACTTGGCTGGGGTTCATCCAAGCCAACACCGGTTGCCGGTAACTGGTAAGCAGATCAAGGAGGAGGGAATGCCTGGATCCAGGCAGTCTGGTCTCGCTGTCTGACTGTCTGACAGTCGCAGGCTGTGTTAGCATTTTCATAACCTTGTCAGCTTGATATGCGCATAAATTTGAACCAGTGCACATTGTTTATTTAAATGACGTCGCTACCGGTTCCCAGGCGGCAGCCAAACACATCCTCCACCCGAAAATCCGAAGCCCAAACAACCGAAAATGTGGGGGAGAGATCTGCTCCAGCTGAGTGAGCTGAGTGAGTTCATGAGTTCTATGGCAGGGAAATACTTCAAGTTGAAGCTAAAATGGTTTATGGGTCTTGGGCTTAGAAGACCTTTTTATTTGGCTTGAATTTGGGGATTTGGTTGTGTATTTTATTAAAATCATTTTAGTAATCGGTCATAGAAACGTTATATAAGGGGAAGCTGTTGAGAAATCAAAACTAAAGTGTAAGATAAAATATTAAAAAATTAGATATTTTATTTTTAAGGAAATCCCTTTAATAAATTATAAATAAATCATGATACTCCGATTTTTTGTTTTATTTACTTCTCTATATATCTATATTTCTTATCTCTTCGACTTAAAACTCCCATAATATATTCCACCCTTAAGCAGATTACTATTTTCGATTTCTGTGTGCCTTCTTGTATCGCTTTTGACCCCTGGGCGAACTCTCGCGGCATATATTACAGCAGAGTTTCTACTGAAAAGTGAATGTCAAGCGAACGAAAATAGCCTAGAAGTCGGACAATTTATGCTAAGCAAATGCAGGCAACTTAGGATGGCATTTGGTCAATAGAAACAATTTTCCAAGAAGTCGAATGAAAGCAAAAGTCACTGGGGAAAAAGGTTATCGGTCGCGTCACCAGAGCTCCCCTCTTTTTGTCTTTTGCTTTTACCTTCTGGCATCCGAATGTGTATATAGGTATATATACTATACATATCTCTGGCTGATCTGTCGTCTGGGCGCAGCACGCGTCCAGCGATTTTATCAATGTCAACGCCAGTCGCCGTCTGCCTCCTGCCGTTTCATAATTGCCGCAGGCGAACAGCAGCAGCAGCAAAAGCCACCGCTTCAGCTTCAGATACAAACTCAGATTCGGATTCAGATACTTCGGCATCAGCAACTCGAGCTGAGCTCGGATGGAACTGTGGAATTAAATACGAGACTGGGGCGTTAACTGCACGTAAATGCCGAGACATGCATTCAATAGATATAAAGGAGAAATGATAAATAAGAGTCTGCTTTTAACGATAAAAGATAGCAAACAACGAGGTAGAGATACCCTTTTGGAGAAAGAAATTTAAGGAAGTGACTGTGAACACAGAACTTATGTTTAATATATTTTTTATGTTTTAATATAGAAAATTTAAAGGCTTTTAAAAATCCTTAACAAATATTATTTTTGATTAAAATAATCCCAAAAATTGAACTGAGCAAGGAAATGAGTTTTTTAATTTTACTAACATTATTTGAACAAAAAAAAACCATTAAATTTACATAAATATATTAATAGAAATCTTTTTAGATTAAATTAACTTCAAAGCCAAAACTTTAACCACAAAATGTGCATTAAATCTCTAACTGAAGGTATTTCCGTTTCCAAATCAATTTAATTAATTTTCTCGCATGCAACATATTCTTTTATAAATCCCCAAAACTTCCACATAATAGAGTATACAAATTCCCTTGCCATTGGGGTTTTTTCACCCAACCGAGAGAAATGTAAAATAAAACAAATCAACGAGGTCTGTCCTCAAAAACGTACGCAGGATGCGGCTGGAACGAAGGTGAAGACGGCTGCGAATGATGATGACGATGGCTATGGCGATGCCGATGCCGATGCCGATGATGACTCCGATGACAATCGGATCGGCCCCAAGATGCTGATGATGTAAAGAAGCGTGACAATTCAACAAATATTTAACTGAAACGAAACCCCAGGGCCAAAGAATTTGCGCAACTTTCTACGGCAGGCCGGGAGGCAGGGCCAGGGCCCGGCGCTGCTCTCATGATTTTCACTTTTCATTTATGAGTTATTATGGCCGCTGTGACATCATCGTGGCCTGGAAGGGATCTGGCGGAGGGGACAGGGTCAAGACACTTCGGACTGGGCCAAGTCGAAGTCAAGTGTCAGAAAAGTGAAAACTCCCTGGGCGAGTGTGTTTGTGTTTGCCGTCGTGTTTACGGCTGCCGTCTGTCGTCCCGCTGTTTATTTTTCTTTTTTTGGCGATCCAATTTCAAGTGGCCCGCTGTTTATTTATTGTCGGACTGCAGCAGCTGTTGCCATAACAAAATAAAAAAGAGCCCTACAAATGTATATACATACACACAAGCTCGCACAATAATTGTTAACAATTGCAGGCAGAAACGGAAAGTTAACCAAAACCAAAAAAATATACATTACTCATGACAAAATGTTCCAGAACAAAGCCTCTTCTTGGACTGCTCTCACACACATATAACAGTTTGATGATATCGTTAAATATAATTAAATCTATATGGCAGCCAATAAAAATTAATAAACAAAATTAACGCATTTAATTCGCACAAAAAATGTTGCTGAATGGTGACAAATTTGCGCTTTGATGGTTGAAAATGATTCTAAGGTGGTGTAAATGGATCAATGACGATTGGAATGTATTTTGGATTTTAAAAAATATTTAATTAATGATTAACCAACGTTTAAATGGTGTACTGTTTAATATATGATTTTTTGTCTTTGAATTTTGGCTACCAATTAACTTAAGTAAAATGCAGATATATCAAAAATAAAACTCTCTTAAATCTAGAACCAAAAATAAACTTTTAAATCAATCTAATTATCTCTAGGAAACACTCCGTAATTATATATTACATTATTATATATGCACACATTATTAATTCCAATTACCACAATTATTTAAAAGCTCTGCCCATGAAATAATTATTTGCAATGCAAATTCCTGCCATGCTATTTTACCCAAACTTTCTGACGAGCTCATTTGTAAATTATATTTCACCCATTTATCGACACTTTGGCCATTCATTAAAGTGTGCATTTGCATTTCATTTGTTTTTCATTTGTTTGTTTTGTCTTTCGAAAATTCCGACTCACCGCAAACGCCAACGGGAACGAGACAGAATCAAACAGAAGTCACTTCGAATTGCATAAATTCCACAAATAGCCAGTGTTCATGGCACGACTCTATATATAATCCAAGCCCCCCTTCGCAGCTGTCGCCACAGAAATTGGACCCGTTGCCGCAGAAATTCGAGAGAGGTCGGGGGAATATTTTTTGGGGAGGTCCCACCCCTCCGCTGGCGACCTGACACAAATGTCAATAATTCAAACCAAAAACTGACCGCACAAGTGGTGACCCATTGCTCACTTGCTCGGCTCATTGGACTCTGCTGCTGCCTTTTGTTCTCTCACCCCTCGCTCCCGCCAGCCCCCCGCTGGGTTGTCATTTCGCCGGGGAGTTTCTTAAAAATAAAAAGAAAACTTTTCTGTGAAAATTGCCTGTCACGCGTTTTACTTTCACTAAGCACAAAACTGACACGGCGTGAGGAGAACTCTCCCCAAGAAAAATTAAGACATTTAACGCTTCTTTCATTACGGCTCCAGTTTGTGTGTGTTTTCCCCCGCCATTTGCGGTTTGAAGGCAGCGGGAAAAGTTTGCCCGTCAGGATGCGAAGGATGCTGCGAGGACCACTCGAAATGGCGTCCTGAAATTGGCTAGAAGTTTGTGACGCCTTGAGGAATCCTTCGTAAGTATTCTTTTAATTGTTTGTTAACTGTACATTAATTTTTGAACGGCGTGAGAGACTTGTAATTGAAAAATAAACCAGTTGTTATTTTTAATAATAAGAGTTTGGAGTTTTCAGCATTATTATCCTTAAATTTTATATTTTAATGTGGTATTTTTATTGCAAAGAAAAGAAAATAACAGTTTGAAAAGAAGGAAAAATGTTGTGATTAAATTAATTAATGCTTTAAATTAGGTAACAAAATATGCATTTTATATTGTTAAGCTATGGACATTTTTTACCTGTTTTATGCGTACCAATAAATCACCCAGAAATATTTCAAATAATTTTATTAACGTAAACTCAATTTCTTTACAACTTTCTAAGAATGTTATATATTTCCTCGTCACATCTTATCTATCATTGATTTTAAATTATTTTTTAAAGAAGAACACTTGAAATAGCAAAGAAAAAAAGAAGGGAATCATCAAGGGTATTTCCTAATTCGCCTGCTGCCATTTATTTAATTTTCTTTTGTGTGCTTTTTGGTCAGGAAACTGGCGACGACGACGACACACGATGCGTAATCGTCAGGGGCTTTTGTTGTTTGTTTTGTGGCATCGGGGAGACATCACTCTATATCCCCCGCCCTTGGAAACACCACCCCCTCGGTGCGTGGAGATTTGATAAACTGCTTTTCGACTTTATTGCTGTTTTGGCACAAAAAGCCATTTTTTTATTTTTGGCAATGCCCAATATTTTTCATCATCTTGCCCCATCTCCAGCTCTATCTATCTACTCTTGGCTTGTCCATTTTCCGTTCCTTGGATATTATTTTGTATTCGTTGTTGTTTTTTATTACGATTTTTATTTACTTTTATGTGTTTATTATTTGGCCTGCTTTCGGAGTTTTGTCGAGCGCAAAATTGAGACATTTTATGGGGGCAGAGGCAGAGGCAGCGGCAAAGATTGGGGTTCGTTTTGATAGGTTGTAAGTGTTGTCCACTTGGTCACAGCATTGGGAACTTCTTATCGCATTCCTTATTGGGAATTGCTTTTTAATTTGGTTTGTTCTCTGATTGTTTTTGTTTTTCTTTGACTTCGAGTGAATTGTTTTCCAATTGCCGCTGCGGGAATATTAGAGGAGGTCTTGAACAGCAAAAAGGTAACAAGTTGATTACGTTTTGATTTGTTTTGGTCAGTGTTTTAGGTGAATTTCATTAGGTAATAATGTACTTAGGGTGTATACAAAATGTATGGTTTTTTGATTTAGTACTTACTAAGTTTAATAATTTAAAAAATTGGTATTAACACAAACACATTGTTATTAATACTAAAAAAGTGATGGCTTCTTTTTGAAACTATTTATTTATTAATAAAAATATCTATATAATTTATATCAGCCTTCATTCAATCCGTATCCTTTTAAATACTTCCCCCTTTTGAATATTTACTAACAAAGTTTTATCTAAATTGCTAAACTTTCTTGCCATATTTATAGGCCCACTTTTCATATGAAAATATCAGTCTAAAACTTAAAAAAAAAAAAGAATACAAATCCGTTAAATCTTGCCAAACTTTGCCAACTGAAATCGACTGAAATTAACGCCACCCTTAACCCCAGACTTTGCACCCCAACACCAGCGCACTATATGCACACATTACTGCAGACACGCCCCTGCGCCGCCCCTCACATGCATTCCGCCACGGCTGCATCTAATTATGCGAATTCATTTAAGCGCACAATTTTGTAATTTTTGTTTTTTTTTCCTTTTTCGCTAGAAAATTAGGTCAGATTTAACATATTCATTAGAACTTGAGCGGCGGCGGCAGTGGCAGAAGCTGCGTCGGGTTACATAAGTAAATATGTGGGGGCTGCAAAACTCAAAGGAAGCGAGCAGAAACTTTCAAGCGTTTTTAATGGTGATTACAAGTGCACACATACATGGCAGAAAAGTAAAAAAAAAAAAACAGAATGAAAAAAGCTAAATTATTAGAAAATTGCATTCTACGGCAGCAACAACGACGGCCTCGTTTTGGCTTTGCTTTTGCCCTCACGATAAGCAGTCGCTGCAAGAGCAAAGAAAAATTAATGGTATGGGGAGGGAAATAGGGGCTAAAGGCGTGAAAAGCAGAGGCAGCCGACTAGAATACTCTTATCTTTGAAGGGCATGACTCTTACTTGGAAAGAGAGACTTTGAATTAAAGGGATTTAAGCTATTCTAGAGATTTGTGGAATACTTCTTCACAATCAGATATGTTTAATAATTCGAAATAATTCCGTAACCAACAAAATTTTAATTATGATAACGATTAGAGACGTACTTTGCCATATTTAGGGGAACTCTTTAATTATTTTAGTAAAATTTTTTAGGTTTCTGCGGTTTCAAATTTAGTTAATTAATATATTTTTTGAAAAAGTGTCTTAGATTCGTACATATTTGTTAAGTATTAGACTTCTAAAAGAATCACCGCAAGTGATTTTTAACTTATCAGTTGTACTACAATTTTTATAAAATATTTCTTGCTAATCTGGTAAAGTAAAATTCCAAATTAATTTATTTCTGCTTAACTTTTTAATTTTAAACCTCCTATAAATAAGAGCATCCCATTCCCGCTCTGACCCAGTCACGAAAATTCCCCTCGTTCTTGAAGGAATTTCAAAAAAACTGATAAGAGCGAGCCACGCCACACCAGCAACATCTACAGCAGCAACAGTAACAGCAACAGCAGCAACAGCAGCAACATCCACGGACACAGCAGCAACATCGGTGGTGGTGGTGGCGTCGAATGTCTCAATGCGATGAAGAGACTCAACTGCTCGGCACTCGAGCACGCATATGTACGTTCAATGGGGCGTGGCCCCAGCCATCGAGCTGCTCTTCTTTCCGCCGATGTCTTCGTGTCCGTCTGAGTTTCAGTTTCAGTTTCAGTTTGAGTTCCAGTTCCACATACTATTTGCTGCTGGCGACCGTATCGCTTCTTCAGATTCAGCCCCTGCCCCTAAATCTAAATCTTCTTTGCCGGCTTCTTTTTTTTTCGTATGCTGATGCTTTGTCCCTTTGCCGATGATCTGATAATACAGTAAAGCATATACATAAAAGAAATTTATTTTATTAATAATTACATCAGGTATAATTATAATAAAATTAATAAGAAATAAATTGAATTAAACATTACATTAACTACAATATTTAATAGGAAAAGTAATTGTCGAATATTTTACAGAAGAATAATTCTTTGTATTTATTATTTAATATAACTAATACAATTTTTTAAAACTATCCTATAATTTTCCAAAGCATTTACAATTTTTTTTTATTTATTAGTTTAAAATTTCACTAAGCAAGGGCTGACTGTACTGCTTCCTCTGTTACGAGCACAACTGCTGCTTCACTGCTGCCTGGGCTGCTTCCTCTTCCATTCGTATGAGCACTTCAATTACAAAAGCACGCAAGTCGCCATCATTTAATGGAATTAGTACAATGACAATTGTGGCCAAAGACCAAGGAGATGTTAAAGAAGACGACTTAGCTCTCAACTCAACTCAACTCGACACGAAGCCGCACGACGCATGAGACATGGCAGCAATAGAAATAAATTGAATAAATTCGGAGCGCTCCAGCAGCAGTCGCAGCAGCTGAAGAACCAAATGGAAAGAAAAGAAGGGGCGAGGTCAGAGGCTCAGAGTCTCACTGTTCACTGATAATTTTCGGCAGATAGGCAATTGCCATGGAATGGAGATCATCAGCTTCTGAGCCACAGCTACAGCTACGGCATGTTAACTTTAACAATAACAGAAGCTCACGGGAAGAAAAGGTAGTTTACATATAATAAAATAAATAATAAAATACTTGGAGAATTAAGGGGAATATTTGCTCTTATATTTCAAGCTAAATCTTATAAATTAATTAAGAGTTAACGTGTATTGCAATTAAAACTCAAGCTTAGGTAAATTGATTTATCTCCTTACTTTTTCCTTATGATAAAACATTCATGTAGACTTTAATTATTTTTCCCCATATTGTAAAATATCTTCAGCAAGTTTTAAGGAATTAATTTTGATATTTATTTTCCCTTGGGTTTGTTTAAGTATTAATTACATTAATAAGTACTTTTGAGTCCTCAACTTTTGGTGAATTATCTTTTTTACAAACACTCCTGAAACCTTCTGTAAGTATTTCTCAAAATGTTACTTTCAACATCTATCCCTTTCTACCCACAAAATAAACCTTTTTAAATCGCAGTGCATCGGAAACAGAAGCAAGCGGCAACCGGGCCCATCCCCAATTTTCCATCCATTCATTTCAGTCAGCTGCAGAACAACAAAGACCCGTGTCGATGACAATTAGCGATTGGATGGGATGGCATCGAACCGCCGCGCGTGGAATGGGCGGATGATGTTCGCTTCTGGCCCCAAACATTTTTCTGGCTGTTGGCGCACCTTTAGCCAACTGGTAGCCGGAATATGTAGAGCATGGAGCGTTTGTGTTGCGCCATAAATTAAATTTAACACCCATCACCATAAACAAAACAAAGACAGAAAAGCGATCCAGCGAGATCGGTTGCCAGCGATAGATATATCCCATCCAAACTCATTTCTAATGGCAAGTGAAACAATGCGAAAAAATTACACGCTTCAATGGGCTGTCAAACAATTTATCAAGCTCGATTTCGAATCCGCATCCGCGGTAACTGAGCGGTTTTTGGCGAGCCTTAAATTTAAAGCTAACTGAATTTTAATTCCAACTAAAATCGATCCATATGAGCGAAGAAAAGTGGCCCCCGGAGAGTGATTCAAATGGCATCGGTTCCTCTGGCGTCGTTCAGCGTCAAAAAATGTTAAAGCAAGCAAGAAAAATAATATAAGAGAAAAGCATTTTGGAATTTCAGCGTCATAGGGCCATTTAAATACTCTTGAAGAAGTATATTTATTTTTATAGAATTATTTTAGGTCTTAATTACCTTATAATATTATATCAAACTCAATTGTCATTCAAGTCCCATAATCACTTAATAAATTATATGGCTGGGTACTCCAGATAAGGCATGGTAATAAAATGATTTAAACAATTAATAATTTTTTTAAGTCCGAGAACTGAGCAAGTCGTCTTAAGAGCCTAGAAACCCCGTCTACTTCCCACCGGAAATTCCCCATTTAACTGATGGAACTTTGTGCACTATCATAGAGCATGAAAACCCCCTCAAACTCAACTCTCAACTCCATATATACTTGTTTACAGATAGCATCGCCGTCGTGGTCAGCGCTCAATCGTCATCGTCATCGGTAATGTATCGCTTCGAGGTTTGAATGACGCGTATCATTGGCAATTAAATTAAAATATACACAGCCATAAATACGAATAAACAAGTAAGAAAGCTACAGTCGACTGTGCTCGACTGTGAGATACCCGGTACCTAAACGTTTGCGCTTCACACTAAAAGGCAATTTAAAAATGTACATACACTACATTGTACATACATACATTGGCGCCATAATATCGCACGGCCAAGGCTGGAATGTCGGCTACAGCTTGCAACAGCAGTGCCTTAGGGCGGTGTGTTAAAATTCTAACCTTATTGCTAATATCTCCCATGTTTATCATCCGATTTGACTGAAATTTTCAGGAAACGTCCATTTTATTTTATTTATTTACTGTATCTATTAACTTTAACCCGAAAATAACGAGTATAGCTTAATAACGTTTTTTATGATTTATGAGGGCGCAAGTGGGCGTGGCCAAATTTTAAAACAAACTTGATCTGCGTGCAACAGATTCCAATGTTGTCACCACGGACATGGCTAAATCGACTCGGCTGGTGACGCTGATCAAGAATATATATACTTTATAGGGTCGGAGATTTCTCCTTCTGCCTGTTACATACATTCTCGGTTGGCACTAACTTATAATACCCTTGTACCCTATGGGTACCGGGTATAATAAAGCTGGACACCGAAGCCAGTCCAGTCCAAACACACACAAACTTTTTTTTGCAATGTCAAGCGCTTCCCCGCTACAGATACAAATGTATCTGTATCTATGTGAGAGCGACTGCAGTCGACGCTAGTGATTTTTCGCCAGTGACATTTTAATTACTGTTATGTTTTATTGATATACAAAAACTACTAAAGCTAATTGTTTTATTGTTAAATGCGCTTTATTTGCTCTCTGAGTGGCAGCTTAATAATCAGCTTTAAATATCGTACAATTAGCGCTATTATGGGAAGTTTATACTTATCTACTGCCCCTCGCTGCTCCCTCCTACTATTTCTTCGTTCTCCGCTCGCATTGAATCTTTCGAATTGATGGATTGCAGCCAAGTCCCGAGTTGACATCGCAATGTTTCCATGGCGCTAATTGCGACGGGGGAAGTGAATTTATTTATTATTTAAATGCTTTATTCTGTTCTTGAGGGCTCAGTGATGTAGCATGAATATTATGAATTGTTGATAGCAATGGGAAGATTTTTGCATAAACTAGACACTTAATATTTAATGCTAAAATTCACGCTTTAGAAATGTATTTTATCCGGAAATCACCATTTACCATTTAATTAGAGTTCCCGTTCCTCTTCCTAAATTATTTATCCCACTCTGGCCCACATTCCCTGGTATTAATCAAATATAAAAGTATCCCCTGAGTTTGTATTTCTTTATTATCGCCTTATTTTTGTGCCATCACAATCCTGCCCATTCAATTGCGTAATTTCATTAGCTCTTCGTACTCGTAACACAAATTTTGTTTGCATTATTCGCCGCTGCTGCTTCTGTCAGCTCCATTGTTCTGCCTCTGGAAAAAACACTTGAACTGCCAACTGGTGACTGTATTCCTCTTTTTATTTCTCTTCTTTTTTTTCCTTTTATTCCACTTTTGTCACTGCCGCCTCCAACTATTGAAAGTTCGCATGTGTAATTGCTGGAACTCGGAGCCAAGGAACGTGCACAACAAGAGCTCTTGGATGGACGTGGCTCGTCATCATCATCATCATCGTCGTCGGTGTGGTCATTATCGTCATCTATATCGTCATCGACTCCAATGGTTCAAATGACATTTCCGCACATGCCGCCCCCTGAAGCGGCAATGCCCCCCGTCCATGTCATTCATCAGCCGGCAGCTATAAAATAGCCTGTGCCTTGTCTATATCTCGGAAATGCTCTTTAAAGGGTGGGTATTACGGGCGTCACGTGAAAGTGGATAATAGGGATTTCTGTAAAATCTAGAGTAATGTCTTAAGTCTTTAAGAAATAATAAATAAATTAATACTTAAGGTATAGGAGGATTACAAAATCTACAAACTAGTTGGTTATATTATACAAAATATAGCAAGTTTTTTAACCTTTGGTTACATAGGGAAATATTTTCTAGACTCTGTCTCATTAAAGAGTATCTAAATTAGTAGAAAGAAAAATAAATTAGATTTGTCCCTTCTTGTATTTTTTTCCGTTGTCCGTCTTCGCTGTCCGTCCGCCTGTCTCTCCGTCCGTCTCTTTTGCGTCTGAAGTGCGTGCTTGAGTTTTGCCTTTGCCTTCTCCTCCGCCTTCCATCCTCTTCTTGTTCTTTTGCTATTGCTTTTTTTTTTTTTTTTTTGGTGTCTTGCGTTTGCATTGCGTTCTTTTCATTTGCCTCTTGTGCAATCCCCATACACACACACACACACACAGCAATTTCTATGGCACTTGTCCATGCCGCCACTTGTCTTCCACTTTATGTGGTCGCCTCTGGCGGTAACTAACCAAACCGAACCGAAAACCACACCAAATCCGCACCAGAACCACGGAGCCACCAACGGGCCATCGGACCACCACCACCGCCCTCTCATCAACGCCCGCCCCGGAAAAAAAAAAGAAACCCAAGACAGACACTTCAATTGATTATTGGCGCTGGCTTTTTGTTGTTACTGCTGCTGCTGATTTTTTTTTTTTTTTTTTTTGCAGCACAATGATTTACATTTTGGGTTGGATACCCTGGAAAGTAAGGGGAGTCGATGGGGTATACTTTTACAAATTGTTCTTAAATATTTTCTTGTAATTTATATTCATTCATTTATTACATTCGTTGTTTTTTCGTTATAAATTAAAAAATAAATATTTAGAAATTAGTTAAAAATACGTGAAATGAATAAATATTAAGTTTGAACATAAGAGAATCATTGTGCGTTTAAAATATTTGGTATTCTTTTGGTTCATCTTTTATAGGCTTTTAAAGTTTTAGGTTGGGTCTGGTTGAAATAAGCTGTGAGCCACTGTATATATTACCTAGAAATTATAAAGTAACATGACCTGAACTATTCTTTTTAAAAATATACGCTAAAAAGGGAGAAAGCTTCAGTTTTTAAGTTGGTTAATGTTATTGTTCATTAGTTTTCTTAAAAGTCTTTGTAAACCCCCTTGGAACCCACCAATTGTTCAAATAATCCGCCTTAATGTATTCCTCAGTTGGGTCAATAAACAGATTTCAGCCAAAGAGCTAAGCCAACTTGGCTGTAAAGAGTCTGTCTTTTATAGTTTATTGGCCTAGTAATAAGAAATTCAAATTAACTGATTCTATTAAACAATTTTTAAAAGGTAGTTTTCCATACTTTGTTGTATTTAACGAGCAATTAATCAGAGATTTTAATTAGCGCACAAGAAATTTAATTCTACCTTTCTCATCTTCAACAGTTCTAAGACCATATAAAGTATCTCTCAGTCGACCCTTGACTTTACTGCTTAGGAATATGCAAAATGCTAATCAATAAGTATCATCCAGTGCCACCTCAAATACAGAGATTTTCTTTGGTGGTTCTTCTTTCGCCTTTTGTATTATTGTACTTTTGTGTACGAGTATATTTCTTTCTGTGGCCTGTGAGAGAGCCCCCTC
Organism: Drosophila rufa; assembly: GCA_018153105.1. Lineage (NCBI taxonomy): Eukaryota > Metazoa > Arthropoda > Insecta > Diptera > Drosophilidae > Drosophila > Drosophila rufa. The sequence continues at coordinate 11,229,454 of JAECXS010000096.1, forward strand.
ATTAACCATACTGCCCCCGTACCGCTCCGGAGCCCGGACTCCCTTCTGTATCTTGTTCAATCTCGGACTGCTCGTAAACCTGAGTCCCCCGATTCCTGTCTTTTGTTGTCATTTGCACTTTTGATTTCATTTGAAGTCCGAATACGAATCGCAGACATTTCGCTGTCTGCCGTTCTTTTGTTGAGTGCTCAACGCTTTTTTGTTTGACTTGTCGCTTCTTTCGTTTCGTTATGCTTCGGTTTGTTTTGCTTCGTTTTTTTTTTGTCTCTTTTATTATAATTTTTTGGCATACAAATTAAGTTGCATTCTGTCGGCTGTCGCGTCGTTTATATATACTACATTTATTTCTTTATTTTTCGTGTGTTTTGTCATAAGTCAGAAAAAAGGCCGGAGGAGAGAGGGTGGCATCTAATAAGCTCTGCACCTTTTGTGGTAAGCCCACACAATGATGAGTTGAGACGCTGATGGGGATGTTGATGTTGTTGATGTTGATGTTAATGCTGATGATGATGATGATGATGATGATCAGCGAGCCATAATCGCAGCGACTTGTGACTATTCAAAGCACGTCAAAAACCGCAGATAGATTAATTACGGAACGGACTTGGACGACGCTGGAGGTTTTTTTTTGTGTTTTCCTGTGTTTGCCATGAAGTGCATTTCATTTATTCTATAAATTATCGCCACGAATTGTTCATGTGAAACGCGCGAGCTGAGTTTTTCCAACAGCCATCAGTGCCAGAGACATCCCCCGCCACGACCAGCAATTTGACCAGAGGTTCGGCATAGGGATGTTCATGAATCGAAATATGGTGAAATCTTATATGATATTCATATATGGCTGAACAAATTTACTTCAATATTATAACGATAATATGATATCGGAATATGTTGCAGCAAGTTATATATTGAAACAGACATCTATATATTAATAATCAATAAATAACTTATTCAGACTCTATTAAAATTGACAATGTTTAAAGAATTTTTTTTGCATTTGATACATCGATTTATACATTCGTTATCGATCATATATTGATACATCTGCCATTCCTATTGAATTTATCATTCAAAATCATGCAGCTGCCATTAAAACGAAGTTGGTATGATTTCTATATCTACTTTTGTGCCATTCCTATCGAATTCCGAATTCCTACAAAGACAAGAAGTTTAATAATGAATGTACATTGGTTCCTAAATTCCTAAATTCTTTATCGATAATACATTGATATTTATCGACATTGCTTGCCATCCCTAGGCACGCCATCTTTTCGCTTCCGCCGTTTGCCTCGTGCATCTTAATTACTGGTTTTTTTTCCATCCCACCCTCCCTCGCTCTCGGCTGAAAATTTCCACAACGAAACGAAATTCAATGAAAAATACTTATTCAAATAGCAGCCAACTATTGAGGCTGCAAAGCCGGCGGTAGCAGATACTTTTCCCTATCTGTATTCGTATCTCTGCCGGCCGAGGTGTGTGTGCGTGTGTGTGTGTGCGGAGAGTATCTGTGTTTGGTTTCGTCGGACGCTTCGCTGGCTGCTTTGCACTTGAGATTCTTATCGCAGCGGCGTTGCTTGGTTGGGGCCTCAGCGATGATTTCCAGATCTTTACAATGCACATTCTCAGTGTAGCGCCCCTGGCTCCTCTCCTCTACCATCTCCATATCTATCGTCCGAGAAATGTATCTCTTAGGTAATTCTTTGGCTTTCTGGTTTCCTGAGGAGGAGTTCGAGACACGCCCACTAATAATTTCGGTTACATAAATTGTCTAGAAAGTGACATTTTCTGTGTCCAAGGCGAAGACCACAAGCATTTTACACAAGAATGAACTGGGAAAGTCGGTACTTGAGATACCTTTGAGAGATATAGTTTCAAGAGGTATTCGCACTCACTCTTGGAGTAGGTCGTAAAATAAATAAATAAATTAAATAACAATATTTTAGTTAGGAATACAATAACTATCCCAGAGTTCCCTTAAAGCCCGACTAGCCCAAAATGGCCCCATCTAGGGTAGTAAAAATAGAGAGAGGAGGCTGAGGTGCCCGGATTCCGTGAGAGAGATGTCCAACTTAGTTGGGCACTGAAGTGCTCTGTGCTTATGTCTCATTAGAGATACTTTGCCGGCGAATCATCGCCGTTGTCGTGGCTGTTTTGCTTCTACTTCTGCCTTCTGATGGTGCTGAGGCTGGTGGCTGGTGCTTCTGCTTCTGCTGTCGTCTTCTGGGGCCTGACCTCGCAGTGGCTTGGCTTTATAAAAAGACACAGATTAGTAATGCTCTCGAGTGTGTGTGGACGCATTCCCATTCCCATTCCCGTTGCGAGCACACACAAGTGCGAGTGTAATGTGTGTGTAAGTAGCAGCACAAAGTGTCAGCTTTGCAGGCAGATTTCAGCATAAGAAAGCTCGCTGCCAAGAGGGAAAATGAGGGAAAAGCCAACGTTAAATTAGTGGCAATTGTGCGCGACATGTGGAGAGTGCCTTAACCTCACCCTCACTGCCTCTTAAATCTCCTCTTGTCCCCTAACTATTTATTTAGTCGACTTTCGCAGTTCCCAGATACACATGTATCTGCTGGATACGAAATGGCCAGCGATTTGTCGCTCCACGAGCAACTCTGGCCGAGAATATCGCAGATTTGGCAACTCTATAAATGGCTCTGGTTGGCCATTGATGAAGGCCCTCCTCCTCGCAGGGCCATAAATTACCCAAGGGTTTGGGTTTCGCTACAATTCCTGTGCAGGGATTCAAAATAGTTCAAATAGGAAATTTATGTAGCTCTTAACCGATCCTAATCTGGGCCATTGACGGTGCTTTAAGCTTGAATTGGAAATAGATTCGCATTTTGGATACGTTTAATATTTATTTTGGGTTTTTCTAAAAAGGAAATTACTTGGGTCACTTGGTATGATAGTCATTATGTATTTATTATGTCTAGACCAAACTAACCTAACTAAAACCATGCTTTTGAACTTGATAAGACTTAAGACTTAAAAGCAGAAACTAAATTATGAAAACTGACACATACAGCTTCAAGGTTTTTGTAAAATGAATTAAATAAATATTAATAATATTATTTCTTTCATTTATTCATCCTCACATCTGTAGACTAACTAGGCATGTGCATGCACTAGCTGTTACTTGGCTTATTAAGTTTAACAGGTTATTTTTAAGAAAACTAGATAAGCTATGGTCTTAACCGATCTTAAGTGAACTTAACCTTATGCAAACACAGCCTGTCTAGGGTTGATTGGCCGCCTGCTCTGGCTCTCCGCTTATCAAGCCACTCGGCTTTCTCGTGTTGGTCGCTCGGATTTATTATCGGCCCTTTAGAGCCCAGAAAGCCACTTCTTCCACCGGCTTCTTGTGGCTTTCTGCGGGGCTATCTCAACATTTATTTGGTGGCCGGGATTTGCCGCTAATTTCGCTTATCGCTTGACGTGAGCACAGATACACAAGGTAAATAATCACTTTAAATGTTTACGAGCCATTTCGTCTTCTACTCTGTGTCTCAGCAAAAATGAAGAATAAATTCTATATTTCCTCGCAAAAACCAAACTGACCCAAAAAAAAATGAGGAAAATAAAGGAAAATCCCAAGGCAGACAGATTAAACAAACATTGGGCCGACAGCAGTCGAGCTGAGTCAGTCAGCGCCTTGAAGTGGCCAGTGCTTTTCCGCCACCCTCCACCCCCCTTATTTTTTCCGACCCCCCTCTTCGTCCCGCTTCTATTTCTGTGGTCACCAGCGGACGAACTGCATAAATTTTGTGCTCTGCCTCTGCTTTTCGGCCTCTGTAAATCTCGAGGCAAATCGGAATGTTCGCTCTGCGTGTGCAATTTGTGCCAAAGTTCTTGTTTAAAGACCGCGCCGAGAAGGAGGCCAAACTAATAAAGATGAAATGGAAATACATTGAGAGAAACGAGAACACAGACGAACTATAGTACTCTACGCGCGATCACCAGACCGAAGGCGGAGCGGCGCGCCAGAGGCGGGTTCAAGGCTGCCGCTTATAGGAAAATGTGGGAAAAATATGCCTGGCCGATCTGGGAATGAGAATTAAGCTAGAGTGGAAAGGGTAATGCCATAATATGGAAAAGAAAACTCTGAAAGTAAAATATATAAAAAAAGATTTTAAATTAAGGTATGTTTATAAAATTACAAGTTGTACAAATTAATAAAGTCTATAAAGTGTTGTAAATATTTTACTATATTTTTATTAGCTTACAATGGCAGACACAAATATTGTTTAAGGGAACTATTTACCTAATATATAATCCCACGACTTTCCACACCCTATTCTCTTTTAAACCAATAATTCGAATCCCCTTCGGAAACACCTGAAAACCCCAGGGCTTACAGCTCTGTAATGATTTCGAGAATTGTCAATTTCTAAGCCGCATAAGCCTCATCTTTGATCCGTGGATCATTTAGGGCTTCCGTCTCAATTAATCTCGCTGAGCTGCTGGTTTCTAGGGCCCCAATTTAATTCTGGAGGCAAATCCTCTTTAAAGCGTGTGGCCACAGCAGCAGCAGCAACATGTTGCACGACCTATTCCTCCCGCCATTCTGCCCTCCGGCAGCAGCCATTTTGTCACGAGTCCTGCCGCAAAGCCCTACTAAAGAGGAACAGGCTGCCACTTTCAGGTTCTGCCGCCCGCAAATAAAAACATTAAATGCTTTGTTGGCCATGACTTCCCTGCCATCCTCTTCCACCCGCCGCGGCAACGTGTTGGCCATTCATTCAGTCATTAAGTGGCAGCTGACGCCGCAGGGGTTGGCCTGGCCACCGCCGTGCCGGGGGGATGTTAGGATATTTGCTGGGATCCCGCTCCCACAATTTGTGGCCAGCTAAATAATTTTTATTACAATTCGGTTTCGGCTTAATGCTGTTTTTAGTGAATTTATTATTAATTTTCTCGTGTGGCTGTTGCGCTCTTTTTTTGGCTACGAAAATAAATGGATTTTTGGTCAGGGAACAGATGCGACTCTATTACTATTTTGGGATAGTTTTTACCATTTAATAAGCAAGGATAACGTATTTTATAGATTTTTTAATAACTAAAGAAACGGGTATAAACACTTCCCAAAATATAGACAAAATGTTGGGCACTTTTTTGTGGAAACGCCATTAAAAACATTTCCATTGTGTACTTTACCTTGATTAGTCGACGACTAAATCGCAGATAAAATAAATCCAATGTTGCGGAACCAACTGCGTGCGATTGAACCTTTCAGTAGGTCTCCGGCTCTAAATCAAGCCGAAATTCCGTGTAAAGTTTGGCACTTCTTCAAAAGCGCTCTAAAAAAAGACCCGCCAAATTAACCTTGAAATGTGAATAACATTTCGTCGAAGACTCGTGGCGCATTTTAATTGAATTTAATTAACATTTTACTACGCTCGATACTTTGGATATGGGAAAAGCGACGCCGAAACCGAAAAAAAAATACAGAAACGAGACAAACTGGCGGACAAGCGGACAAGTGGACGTGCGGACAGCTGGCAATTGGCGGACAAGCCAAGTTGACAATGAAGCTGGCGACGCATGCGCAGACTAATTGTCGCTTCTCAGGGGGATCGGGGGTTCTGGGGAGTACGGCTGCCCCTGAAGGCGGCCAATAAAAAATATAAAACAGCAACAACCACACGGGCAATGTGACCCAGACAACAGCAGCAACAACAAACAAAGTGGGAAACATTCGCAGTTGTGGGTGGTTTCGCCGCTTTTGCGGGGTTTTGGAGGAGGCAACGACTAAAACACTGAGACATTGCACTTGAAACTCAAGACAATGGAAAATTTGTAATGATGGATGTTGTCGGTGATTAGATTTCAAGGTTAGACGAGGAGGAGGAGGAGGAGGGAATGGAGCAAAAGCGCAGAATGCCAGCAGGCGGATGTAAGTGGAACATTTAAATAATCTTTGAAAGGCTAAGCAAACGAGGAAGAGAAAATGTGCCAGGGAAAAGTATTCCCGTGCTTATTTAGTTATATTTAAATTCTTGAAGTATAGTGCTCAGAATATAAAGAAAATATAAAATATTTCTTTAAACTTATCGGGAAAATTATGAATAAGTTTTGTAAAGAGATATTGGGTATTACTTATATATGCTCGACTTGTATAACCAGGAGAGTTAATACTCTTTAGGAATTAAGCTATATTTAAGAGTAAATGAAATTTAATGAAATAAAACGTATGTATATTTTCATTTAAAGTTTTTTGTAGCTCTTATAAAGTGCAGGTAACATCTCGCCAATAATAGAAAGAAAATATCTTCTATTGTGTCTTCATTTCTTAATAATAACTAATCATAAATTATTTATAAATACATTTTCAGCAATATGCCACCAAGGGGCTTTTACTGAAAAAAAGACTCATCTTTCAACTTAATATTTAGCCCCAAATGGAGTTGTTGCTGCTGCCGGTCTTGTCTTCTATTAAATCTCCGCTTACCGTCAGCTTTGCTGCAGTCTATAAAATGCAGCAGGAATTGTTTGTGTTAAGCATTGAATTTCCGAGCCAAAAACGAAACTCAAGTAGACGGATTCAGGTACAATGGCTAGCAGCCAAAGATTCGGATAGAAGAGAAGTCACCCATCGCTCCGGGCGAGGTGTCGTGTTTGTTGGGTCTTTTGTGTTTGTGTCTCGTATTTAAAGCTTAGCTGCGCTCATCAGCCACCCCCTTGGATACACAAACCCTTGGACTCGCCAACCCTCTTCTCATCTGTCAACGGGAATCCAGAACGAACCAAATGTGTGTGTGCATTAAATGTCAATAACCATAACTTAATTCATTTGGACTTTCATTTGGTTTTCGGCTTGGGTTCTCTCTGCCTGTGGATTTGTGTGTCTTCTTCTGCTTTGTGGCATTGGTTTGTCTTTCACATCGTTCATTGTCATTGTTTGCTTTTGAAACAAAGGTCAACTGACACCGCCGCCGCTGGCCCTGTAAATCCCCCCGATAGGGAGCTCGAGGTATCGGGGCTCTGAAATCGAATAGGTCCGACTGGCGGCCAGTGGGCAATGGCCAATGGCCAATGGCCACTGCAAAAATATTGACTCAACATCTGGTGCATTTTTGCAGGGGGCACAGGAGGGGCAAAGACGCATCATAAATCACAATGATGACCTGACTCGGGCTCGGTGGCCCAATATTGGTTTAGGTCGTCCGGGAAAACAGTTTAAGCTAATTGTCAGCCATGGGATGCATGTGGATCACAGGAAGGAAGTTTTCAAGGGGAAGACAATGGTTGAATTGAAAAAATTTCAGCTTATTAGGGAAGAACATAATCAATATTAAATATTATTTAAAGTACAAAACTAGTTTGCATTTAAATTGTAATTTATAGTGAAAGGATGTTTATGGATTTAAAAAAACATTTACATTTGTTTAAGTATCAAAACTAATTTCCTCATGGGTTCAATTAATTTCTGAATTACTTCTACATATTTTTAGGCTTATATATTAAGTACAATTTAATATTTTACCTTCTAGAATATTTTGCAAACAAACAACTATTATAAACTTCCCCCAAAGTCACACCTTTCCTCTTTAAATTTCAAATTGTAAAATATACATTTCCTTTCTAGCCAAATACCCATCCTTAAGGCCATAAAATGCTTCTGAGCTCGCGTTTTATTACCCTCTAACCCTCCACTCAGCCATCAAATTTGCGCAGAGTCTCTTCCAGAAACTTGCCACTCGCAACCCCAAAGTTCAGGCAGCCCCTTGGCCATCAGGTAAATGGAAATGGAATACGTCTCGCATTGAAATTCTTTGGGGATTTTGGGGCATCAGCTCTCGGGTCTGAAACTATCTCTCAGACCAATAAAAGCGAGACCATATTCGGCTCACAAAAAAATGAAATACCACAGGTGACTGACGCATGCCCCACACACACCACACACACACACACACACTCTGATGCATTCAGCCATAATTTACATATTTTTTAACCAGCGAAAAGTGGAAATAAGAAGGAGCAAAAAGAGCTTGTGGCCGATAACAAAAAGAGCAGTGAGCAACCGAAAAAGTAAACAGAAGTTTTTTATTTTTATTGTACTTTTTGCGAGAGGGGAAGGGATGCAACTTTTTTTGCTGGGTCCCAGGAAGGTTTGGTTGAAATTGAAAACGGCGTTGATTATAATGTCAATACTCATAAAAACAACAGAAATACAACAAAAAGTGGTTCGCTAAAAAATGTATAACTCTAAACTTGTGACACACAGCGAGGGAAGTACAAAAAAAAAAACGAGGTCCGCTTCTCCTCCTGGGTGCGGTCCAAACCCCTTTTATTGTTGTGTGTGCCGGGGCATTTATTTATTTTGCGGTCAGTATTTGTGTATTTCTGTATTTCTGTTTTATTGGCATGTCTCTTTGGGGCTAAAAAATCAAAATGTATGTTTCATGTTCTCCATTGGCTCATTGGCACTTTCATGGGCATATTACTAATGGCGAAAAGGTGAGGGTATGTCTCTGAGCTCTGGCGATTAACTTGTTGAGCTAATGGGCCTGTGGCTCATTGGATAATGGCTGAGAATTAATTTAATATACCCCAATATTATTCAATTTAAATTAGAGTTGGGACTCTTTAAATTAATTGGTTTAGTATTTAATGGCATTTAAATTTGTTATATTTTAAATGGGGAAAGTGAAGTATTTTAAAGTTGTCGGAATTTTACATTTATGACATTTTAATATTTAAATGAATATAAAACATTTGTACAACCACTCCCGTTGTTACTTTATTTAAATAATAATTTCTTTGATATAAATGATCGGTCTTCTTTTGAAATATTATTTATTATCAACTCAATTAATAAGAAAAAACTGCGTATTAATTGTAATAAAATTCTAGAATTATGGTTTATTTAATTTTTAATCAATATTTAAGCTTACAATCAACTTTATTTAATTAATTTAATATCCATTTGACATCTCCTTTTCAAAGAGTATAGGAATCATCGTGTTGTATCTAACACACCCAATTGATATCTTGTTGCTGGCTTGTCCTTTGGCTACCTGCCTGATCCGCTCTCCCTTCCGCCTGAGGAGGGGATTGCTCTCGGTCGCCATCGCGTCGATGTCACCCCTCGACTTTAATGCGCTTTGGCATGCTTTTAGGCAATAATTCATGGATTAACGCCATTTGGCTTAAGCTCATTTCTTTGGCTCTGCTTTTAGCGCAGAGTTTTTGATATTTGGAGAAGCCTCACCCTCAGCTTCATCTTCACCTTTTTTGGTGGTGCCATCGCCACTCGGGATTCGCATTCCTCGGACGTGACTAATAAACTTTTGTGTCCCGGACTCTAATGATCTTGCTCAATTTTTGGCCAGAAACTCGAAAATCGTGTGTAGCGATTTGTTGACCACAACAAATTGCATTCGCCCGCAGGCTCATAAATTACTTTTGCAAATGTCCCGGGAATCCTATATCCTACATCTATATATACGTATATATACATATAGTATATTTGTGTGTCCTTGTACCTGGTACCTGACTGAGTGACTGGCTCCCAGGACTAACTGAGAGCACGTGCTAAGAGCAGGGATATCCATTAATCAATTCTGGAGTCCGGAGGCGGATTGGCCGCCTTGATTTATGCTAAGGAATATTATTTTTGATTTCGTTTTCTTTTTCTTTAGAATATATTCGAATGCACTCTGCCTGCCCCGCTGATAGTGGCCAACATCTTGTATCCGTTAGCCGAAGCGTTTTTAGAATGAAATTCAATCGTTATGGAGAGCATCCTTAGCCTTGTCCCCTCATCAACTTCCTTCAGCCATTTCTATTCCCAGGCGGCGAAACATTTTGCGCTTGCTTTGTTTCTGCCAAGGCATGCAAAATTTTCAGATGGCAAAAGAGGCAAAGGGGATGAACAGACGAAGGATACAAGGGGTTGAAGGACCCAGAGCTCGAGCCGGAGATGGTCCAAGCGGATGTGAAAGCAGCAGCAGCAGCGAAGGACTTCAGAGGCGAACTTTTACACAATGTTGCCAATTTAAGTAGCTGTTTTTTTCTCCAATAGAAAATATTTTAAATTATTTCGCAGTTCCAAGAAAATGAAACGGGGAAAAGTAGAGTAAACTCAAGCTTAGATTAGTCTTATTTATTTAAACTCCACTGAAACCCATAATAGTAGGGGCCGGAAGTAACCTGATGGCTCACCGGAGATCCGTAGGAGAGTTTCCTTTGAAAAATGTGTGGATAAAATATCTTTACAAACTTATAAATGCCAGGAAAGTCAAGGCAAACGCAGCGGGATACCTCCGTGAAAAAAGGAAAACTCATTGAGTAGCAGCTGGCCATCATTGCTTGGGGAAATGGGGAATGCTGGCTTGGAGCTTGGAGCACTGGGGATATCTTGTGGGTGACTGGCTGACGTTCTCCCGAGTGGAAAGCCCCCAACTTGCATAACTTCATCTGCTTCTTTCCGCCAACTTCCGTTGCGTGAATTTCCGGCGATGGCGTCTCCATTGTTTCTGCTGCTGCTGCTGCTGCTGCTGCGTCCTCGACTCGGCTGCCACTTTCCATTTAGCTGAAAGTTGATTCGCATCCAGGGCATTTAATAAGCGCTTATTGTCCCATAAGCCCCACTGTTGGACGACCATAGTTATTTGTGTTGTTCGGTTAATACTTTCAGCGACTTTAATGGCCAGGAAAGAACAATAAGCCCGAGGCAAGTGGCAAACTTTTGGCCAGAAATTTGCAAGAGCAACAGGATTTGGAGCTCAATTAGAAGGGATCACTTTAGGAGTTTGCTTAGATTTGGAGGAATAAATGTATTTAAATAGAAGCCTGGAAATGCTTGAAATTAAGAAAAAATGTAGGAAATCGAATTATTTTATTCTAATTATAATTTATAAATTTAGTAAAATTATAAAAGGTCATTAAAATCAAGAGAGAAGTGATTAATTAAACTTAATAATAAAATTAAAACACTTTCAATAATTCTCTTTACTTTGATTGCTTTTTGATCAATTCTGAAATGGTTTAAACGTTTTTATATATTCTTACGCTGATGTTGAACAATTTCTCAATGGAAAAGTTTAATAATAAATGCCTTTTTCTTTGCATTTTCCGCCTATAAATTCTCACAGGCTCCTTTTCTCCCTGCCACTGGAGAGTTTCCCTTCCTAATAAAGGGGTGAGAGTTGGGTCTTCGGCTTCTAATGTTATTTTGCGGCTTCCTTGGGCAATTAGATTGGGCATTTAGCCATGAAATTTTCCAACATATGGCTTCTATCTTGGCCAGAACAACAAGCGGCTAGCATTAACAGCGCCTGTTACTGCCGGCGGGCGCTGTTAATGCTTGGTACCAAGTGCAGCGGCAGCAGCAGCAGAAAACAGCAACAGCAGCAGCAGCAGCAGAAATGTGGGGCTTGGCTTTGTGGGCTCTCTTTGGCGACCGCTGGGGCTCTCTCCCCCGCGTGAGAGCTTCGGCTGGCGCCTCGGGTAACTTCGGCTGTCGCTTCGGCAGTGTTACAGAGCGGATGAGTTCTTCAGTAGCCAACAGCACCGCGGATGCTACGCTTCGGTTTTTCTTCGTCCGCAATAACCGCCGCCGCCGCCGTGCTCGCTCTTAAGCGTCAAACTCGTATCTCTTCGCTCTGCGCCTCAGCTGCTGCTGCTGCTGCTGTTGCTGTTGCTGCTGCTGCTGTTGGTGTTGGTTCGATTCTGATTTTGACTTCGCTCTGCAGCTGCGTTCGTGCGCTTTTCGAAAATAGTTACAAGATGTTCATCGGAGTGAGTGGAACGCCGCAGCGGTAGAACGAACGGTCTTTCAAGTGGACTCTCTTGGCAGCCGAAGAAGCTCGCTTCCGAAATCGCCACTGAATTGAATTTCAACTTCAAGCACAATCTCGTGGATGCTTCGTTCTTTCGTGGAAGTGGAACCAACAACAGCACAAAGCAAATTTAATCAAAGCAAAGTTCTTATCAAAAATATATAGAAATTCCAATTCCGGAAAGAATCTTCCGAGAAGATCCTCAAAAAAGAAATCAAGAAATATATAGAAAGAAAAACACAAAGTACCAGACCAGTGAAACTAGAAGTGCATTCTGTTCTTCCTTCTCCCGAAGCTATTTGTTATTTATAAATTGCTGACCGCAGAATATCTTTACTGCCAAAAATAGACAGCAACAAACCACACACAAAAAAAGCGCCGCAGAAACAGAAATAAACCGAAAAACCCAAAGGGTAAAAACTCGAAAGTGCCAAAACAAACAAGAATTTCGAAAGGAAAACAAAAGAAAAACCAAAACCAAAAACCGAAGAAGTGCGTGTTCTTAAAATACACAAAAATAAAAAATAGAAAAAAACACCGCAACAAAGTAGCAACTGAATAAATATATTTTTTTGCCTACCATTTTCTACACAAAACTGCATTTTGTAAAAAATAGTTTGAAACCGAAAAATAAGCCAAGTGTCAAAGTGATGTGCGAAAACACACAAAAATATATTTTGTAAATCTCTGCCAAACATAAACAAATAAAAAGAGAGAGAGAGTGGAAATCCTCCCCCAATTCTCAATTCCCCTCGGATTCTGTGCATTTCATAAAGATTCTCGTTTTTTGGAATACCGAACAAACACACACAAGAAATACAAAAAAGGCGAAATCCATTGGTTCCGCATTAAAGTGTTGAATTAAATTAAGTCTTGGATACTACGTGAACTTTGCATTTTGGAATACTGCAGCAGCACCGCTCTTGGATATATCCGTGCCAACTATATACTTTAGCTCCGATCGATCTGGAACTGGGAGGGAAATAATTTCACAAAGGTCAGTAAACAACTTCTGTTTGTGATCTGCCCGCGTCTCTTGTTGAGTAATAAATAGATTGTGGCTGTGAGGCATAAATAAATCCATTTATTGCCGTCGCAAAATATTTGTATTATGCACACGTCATTAAGCATACGACAGGTTGGCCAATGTAAGAATCTGCTTGTGAGGCAGCAAATGGCCCTGAGAAAAGTGTAAACAAGAGGATATTCAAGGTGTTTGATGATCGAAAAAAAAAAACAGATAACAAAAAATACCAATTTTAAATTAAATTTGAATTTACGGTTTTGGTGGAATTTTGAAGAAAGAGTAATGCTTAAAAACTAAAAGGACTTAAAATATACTCAATTGCTATTTACAATATTATAATAACTTACTTTCTTAATGCTTTACAGACACACATAAAAGATTTTGTGCCTCACTTAATTTAAACATTTAATTTCATACTGAAAATAAGAAAAAGAAAATGTGAATCATGTGTGTAAATTAATATTTATGATAACTGACAAAAATACAAATAATAAATCAAATCAATAAAATATTTATAAACTCAAGAACAGTTACCTAATTATTATTAAATGTGTCGAAAATTCTTTAATTCAGCTGTGTGTAAAAAATAGTTAACGTTATGGTTTGCCAAATGGCCTCAAAATAATAATTTAGGTATATACACTTATATATAAAAAAAATTGTTTTATTTTCTCGAAAAACGTAAAAGTAACAGATTAAATTAAGTTATTAATAAAGTTAGTAAACTGACAACTTATGAAAAACGATTAATTAAATTAAAGTGCATAATTCTCTAACAGGCCAGATACGGAATAAATATTCAAAATTCTCTATTATTATATATTATAAACTTAAAAAAAACATGACTTAAACTCTCTTTTAAATACAATTCATGAAAATTTCACCCTCATAACAAATCGTTCAATTACTACTCCAAACACCAAAAACCCTTGCTCTAAATTTCCGCCAACTGTTAGACGATTTAATTGGAATAAACATAGCCAGCTGGGGTTAGGTAATTGAACAGACTTTCTGCGGAAAACAATTCAATTTCGCATCAAAAGAGGCGGCGGCCCCCAAACACCTGGACCCAGTCTCGGGCAGCAAATTGAAAGGTATATACAAAGAATAATACCCATTTCTGAGCCCAGGGCCGAAGTAGTGTAAACAAAAGTGCCCGAGTGCATATCTCATTACCAGACCAAGGATCATCGTCAAAACAAAAGAGGAGAATTGCAAGAAAGAACAACAAATATGGGCAGAACAAAAAAAAGACGGCGAACTTTTCTCATTATCACAACGCAAGTGTTTTTTGCACTCTCGTTCTTTTTTTATCCTCCTCCTATTCTCTTTTTTCTTATAAGTAGAAGTGTCGGTCGGAGGGGCCATGGATATGGTCAGTTTGAAACCCACTTCGCACACACCGGAATCAACGTCATTCACAAAAGTCGGGGGAGGAGAAAACAAAAATTATAAAACGCGCAGCCTGACACTTTTTACATCTGTCATAAATTTCCCTGCACTCGCACATAAATCTATTTTCTGCATTTTATTTGTTTATTTAAAAATTCCTTTGCTCGGCAGCGAGGAAGAACAAAAAGACGGAGAGCGCCATAATTTGCAGCCTGATTGATGTGACAATTCTTTAATTAATTTTTGTTGGAACTGCGCTTCACATATGTACTATATATGCCTGCCATTTAATTAGCAAATCTGTTTTTGGGTAGGTAATACATCAGCGTAAATGAGGGATGCGAGTGCAGCAGAGAAATGGGTTTATTCACACTGACTTTTCGAAGTGTCTATTATCTGGCTCGTTTACCTTCCCCCGGTCAGGTAATTGAACCCTAGTCTTGTCCTGACTTGCCCTTCCTGCTCAGATATAGATCTTTTCAGTTTCTTTATATATATTTATCGGTCTCGTGCTGTCACATTTTCCCACGATTTGCCAATCAACCTCTGGGAATGCCTCTGCTAACCAAGACTTTTTGGCAATTATTTAGAGACGGCAGGCAGCACCCCGAAAAATGAGGCAAAGTAAATAAGACGAGGCGTTGATAAGACCTGAGTATTATGTGCCTGCGCTGAGATCGGGTTCAGTGACTCGACTTTATCACTGCATTCGGTCACTGTTTGCTGAAACTTTGGGCTCTTGGCTCAACATTCTTGGGTATTCGGTCTTCTGGCTTCGGTCTTCGTTCTTCGTTCTTCTGGCTTCTTGTTTCTCTTCCACTGATAAGAATGGCTGAGGCTGAAACGAAACAGAAACCGAAGCAGTAGCTAACGAAGATTATTCTGCATTTTCGGAGGTCTACAAAAGATGGGAAATTATTTATTTTTAGCAGTATCTTTGATTTATATTTATTAAATAAATTTAAGAGGAATTTAAAAAGAAGAAGAAAAAAGAGGAACTTTTACAAATAAAAAGCTAAGCATCTTTCTCTTTAAACCCATAAATCATATTGTAAGTCTGATTTAAATATTCCACAAATAAACATTTTAAATTCCTTATATAATAAAATTAAAATATACAACAAAATATCATAAATTTGATCAAAAATGTGTCTAAATCATTTACAAAACCAATTACTTAAGCCTTTGCAAGCTCTATAAATTATACAAGCCTCTCTTATGCCACCAAATAATTAAAAGCCAATTTTCTTATCAACCAAACCCGGCAAAGTATGCCACAAATCAAAAAGAAATCCTAGCTTTCTTGGCCATAAATATATATTCAATATATAAGTAGTTCCCAAACCATTGGCGACAAACTACAATAGATAGATAGAGGGATACCACTCAAAGCATTTGCCCAGTCATAATAAATATTGTTAAATATGCACAATGCATTATATTACATTACCCCCACCCAATTAGCTTCGGCTGCTTGTGCAGTAAATAAGCCACGGAAAGAAAAATATACAAGAGGCGGAGGAGAACAAAAACAACACAAAACACAAGAGCGGCAGATGAAAAGCTGGCAATAGAAGAAAATACGAGCATTTTCTGCGCTACGCCGCGCCACATTTTGCAGGCAACGCACATAAATAAGCTCTAGAACCAAGATGCCAAAAAGGCAACAGAATGGGCCGAATGCCGAATTGCGAATGCCGAAACTTGGTCGCATTGTTGCTGCCAGTGCCGCTCTGTTATGGTTGGCAAGTGGCCAAAAAGACATGGCCAAATGTGCGCCAGTTTTTAGCCATCATCATCGTCCAAAAAGTCAGCCAGTCAGCCATTCAGCCAGCCTCCCATCATATCCACATCCCAGTTCTTCTCTCGGCCAATTTCTGTTGTCGGACCGCTAATAAATAATTTTAATTGTATTGCTTTTATTTTTACCCCTTTATTTGGCTGCTCCACTTCTTTGGTAATAAAAAGATTTCCATTGTTGCACTAGTTGGCAGCGGGAAAATGGCCAGAAAACGTGATCAACAGCAAATTGAGTTCGCCTTTATGGCCTGGCCAATTTGCACAGTGTGTGTGTATCAGTGTGGGTCTTATCAGGCTGCAGCGACAGCATTGAGGTTCCAGGTTCCTCCATTATTTCACTTTTTTCCCCTATTTTTTGCACTCTTTTGGCCGTGTCGTCTGGCCGTGCCTCCGCCTCCTCCTCCAATCTTTGGTCGACAAATATGTCGAGTGCTTGACTTGGGCAAACTTTGTCACTGATAAGACTGTTGAACACACCCGATCAGCCCGCCCTCTTGCTCTTGCACCCATCCAGAAGCTCTTCAATTTTATGCTGATGCACTGAGACAAATCTGGGAGCTATACAACATTATCTGGAATTATAAATACAGATTTATTTATCATAATCAAGCTTAATTAAAACTCCTGTTGCTCTATGACTAAATCATTATTATTATTACAAGAAGATATGGAAATTTATATATTAAAGGATTGACTAATTATTCCTATCACTATAACAATGTTAAATATATTCGTTATTCTCTAAAAAATATTATAAATCAAATATCTTTGTGCTTACGACGCCTGCTTTTTCCCTGTGCACGCAAGAAGTACCATATTACCCATACGCCACGTTGCACTGAAACTGAAATGAAACGAGACGAAAGTTGTCTTGGTTTTATTATTATTATGGTGTTTTTTTTTCCTCTTTTTGGCGACTTGGTCACGTCTTCAATGCACTTTGCTACTCGATCAAGGGGAACAGGCGAATCTGAGGGGGCTTTGTGACATTTATTGTTGCCTGTTATTGGTCTTGCTGTTGTTGCTGCTTCCTCTGCTGCTGCAGAATCGAGTGTCTATATCTTTATATCTACATAGCCAATGTACATGTGAGGCACGCCCACACACACGGGCATAATGCACAGAAGAAGGATGGGAGGGGGTCTCTCTGGGTTTTATAGGCGCTTTCAATACTGGGCCAAGGTAGTTTTTATCTTTTTTACTTTGCCATTTCATTGTTGATGTGATTGCTGCCTTTGTTGTTGCTATAGTTGTTGTTGTTAGCCCGTCTGGCAGCTCTTGCCGATTTTGTTGCCTTTTGTAATTGCAATCCTTGAGCAATTTTTGTTCTCTTTTCCTTTGCACATTTTCTCTGCTGTCTCTTTAATTTTGCATTACTCAGCCGCTTAATTTTATTTATTTTTGCTTCGGCCAGATGGGAAAAGGAAAAGGCCCATTAAATCGAGAATTTGAAGAATATTAAAGGTTATTTGAGTACTCAAATTATTGGGAAAGTATTGTTCAACATTTTACTTATTGAAATTCTTTTGTTTTTATGTCTTACTAATATATATTTTTTATGTACAAACTTCCTCTGGTTTATAAAATTCTCTTTTCCATTTTAGAAAGTATTTCCGGACCGCACCCAAGGCTGTTTTCTGTTTATAATAACGATTTAAAATATTTACAAACCAAGAGAAGAGCCTTTTCGCTTTTCAATTTGCACATATTCCTGCCCTTTAGATTTTCTTCCATTTAGCTTTGCTAGTTTTATGCTTGTTTTCGCTTTTCCAATGACGTCTGCTAGAAAATTTTCCATTGCATTGAGACAATTGGCAGCCAAGTCAAGTCAAATGAATGCAATTGGCACACACACATCGATGCATACAGCCCCTGCACTTGTATATCTCTCATTCGATCAACCTTCCTTTCTTGGCCTGACTCTTTGGGTTCGTTTTTCAAACAATGCCAAGCTGTCAATGCTATTGATTTGAGTGTGCGACTTATGTTTGCCATGTGAACGCCTTTAACGCCCCCTTTTTACCCATTTCGGCGTCGTCCTTTCGCTCTAACATCCCTGGGTATCCTTACATTCTTGTCTGCGTGTTGCAATCAATGGGTTCGCCTTGGCAAGCGCTTTTCTTCTGCGCCTTTGTCCGCCGCCTTTACGCCCGTTTTTGATCCTGCCTTTCAGCAGTGCTATTCCCTCCTTTCACACACACACACACATGTGACTGCATCCCAAGGCAAAAGTGCAGAGCAATCGCCCAAAAAAGGGGGGGAAAAAAGTGTAAAACTAGCGAGGCAAGAGAAGCGAAAATTTTCCACTGCACAAACTTTGTTGCCGAGCTTGTTTTACTTAAATTGTATTTGTACAAGGCTTCAACACAGCCACTTTTCACCCTGAGAACCTCCCAGAATATATTTCCTCGCTTCCTTTTTTTTTTGAGCTGCCAAAAAAGTGCTAACTTGTAGTTTGTGCCGCCTGCCGGTTAGTAAATCCTGGCTTTTTGCCTTCTGAAACAGCGAAAAAAACACAGAGAAGAAAGAAGGTAATTCCTGCTCTATATATACACCAGATCCAGCTGCTATATAGAGCCACTCCAAACGAGACAAGGCAATGAACCAAAATAGTGAAGCCAATTCATTGGCTTTTGGTCTAGGGAAAAGCTGGTCATAAACAAGACTTTCTAGCTGCTGAATAGATGGCCATAATCTATTGGCCCACCGCTGGCCCACTCCTTGTGGGCCATGTCCTTGTTATCCTCCCATATCATTCGACTTGGCCCCGGAGGCCTTTTGTTTAGATTTATTGCTTTTTCTGTTTGTGTGCTCCGCCGCTATCCCCTTACCCGGTTCTTTTTAGTTGATAATTGATGAACATTGTGACTGCTGCATAAAAGGATGTGTTGTCCCAGCATCCACACACTCGACAGAAGCTGACCAGAGATCATCTCTGCATGCGGACGTTGTGTCCCATTGTTTTCCCTTCGATGCCAATGCATGCATGTATGCAGAGGAGACATGTCAATCACACCGATTCAATTAAGTGAAGTGCAAGTCACACAAATAAGCAGTACACACACACAGACAGAAATCCCGACAAGGATGCGACACCAATGCAAACAAACTCTCGGGGGCTTAGTCCAGGCAATTGAGAGGCGACCTCAAAACAATTGTTTGCCTTGGCACTCCACTTGCGCCCTCAAGTAGGCAATGCCAGAGCTCTCTTAAGCGTGGAGTTCTTTGAAATCAAGGAACCACAGATTAAGGACAAAAAATTAATAAGTCAAGCTCAGGACTCTCAAGGAAATCAGTCTTTTAAAACCACTCATCAAAGAAATGCCTCTTTACTCTCTCTTATAAAAAGTAAGATTTATTTCCCAACGAAACTCAAACAAAATCGTTTATAACACACAAGTAGAGCCTTCATAACCGACAAAATCACTCAGTAATATTATATAAATGCCGTAAATAACAATCAGCGCTGCTTTCCTCACTGATTCAACCCGTCGCCTGTCAACAAAGTCGTTGCAGGTGTTAAGGCGTGAACGAGGCACACACGGTGAGAGAGAGGAACGAGAGTTAAGGACTGCCGCTAACTGCTCGCAGGACTCAAATCGTGTGCCAAATGCCTTCGAGCGGCAACTAAAAGTCATAAGCAACAGGAACAACAACGGAAATAGCAACAACGACGGCGATGAAGCTGCTTTAATGATGACAGGACCCAGCCAAAAGGAGAAAGAACTCAGCTCAAAGCCACGGGCCAAAAGTATTTCCTACCGCCGAAGCTCTAAGAAGCAGAGCAAAAAAAGCCCAAGAAGAAATTTGTTGGAAAAATAACATATCAAGGAATATTTAGAAAATATAACAAAATGTTTTTAAAGAACAAAATACTCTAAATAGAAATTAACTTACTTAAAGAAATATTAGACATTAATTACTCCCGTAATTCTCTCCGTGAATATCCTGCTAAGAATAATGCCATGAAATCAATCATCGTGATTTTTTTTCTCTCTGCAGTTCATTGTTTCTTTGTGGCTGTGTGTGTTCATGTTGAATGATTGCCGACGCCTGCTGCTGACAAGTGTTGCGTGTTTTGAATATGGTCCTCACATCTATTCAGAGAGCGAGTACGTCTATACTCGCTCAAGTATGTCCTTTCGACTTGTCGCCTAATGACAAAGCCAAGCGAATTTCGAGCTCTTCAAGTGCTTTGTTTGCCACGCTCATGGCGATGTTGATTGCCGCTGTCGAGGGGTTTTTTGTATGTACTAAAAGTGTCCTTCAATGGGGGAACATATGTTTGATCTGCAAGTGTACGAGCAAAGCCTCCTTGAGTAACTCATTTAGGGGCGATGGGGCGTGGCCTGATTAGTGGTTCAGCGAAAAGAGAGGATGCTTGACAGCATACTCTGTCATTGTATTTAAATTGGGTTAATATTCCTTATTTTGAATTAAATATTATGTAAAAACCTTTTAGAAACAGTCTGGTTATTATAAAAGTTAAAGAAAACCTACAATATCTTGTTTTAAAATACCTCTCAAGTCCAAGTTTCTGTTTGATTTGATTTATCCCTCAAAATTACACTCCCAAGTGGACAGTAAATAAACCCCTCTCAGAAACTGGCAGCAGCTGCCACTTCCTTAAATCCCTTTGTTGATTGACTCACCTTGAATGTCGGCAACTTTGCCTTTTAACTGACCTGAAAGTTTGTTAATGCCATTCCCTGAACGGCGATAGAATCCTGGCTATGCAAACTGCAGGCAGCAGCAGCAGCAGCAGCTTCTGCTTAGCTTCATTTTAATTTTTAGCTGCTGCTGCGAGGAATAAAAGTTTGCCGTCAGGGCTTTTGTGCCACTTTTCATGCTGCATTGCAAATTTTTTTATTTCAATGTTGCTATTGCTCCCGCTCCTGCTTTTAAAAGCGGGATTACGGGGTGGCGAAAAGTTTTTAACACTCATTTCATTCAAAGTTTGCCGGCATACAAAAACCAAGTCGTGGACAGCGTTTCGAGGGAGGATTTACTGCGGCACTCTAGGGGTCATTCAATGGTTCATCAATCATGCCACGCCCTCTAATCAAAACATGAAGTGTCGAACAGAGTGGGCTCAGGTTATGCCAGCCATATGTTGCCCCCACCAACACGGTCTCTCTGTCTGCCTCGGCCCCTAAAAGGCTGCAGCAATTTCGTTGATTAGCCTTGTGTCTGCGGGAATTTTCCTCACAACGCCCACAGGCAGCCGCCCACCGCCCACCAACTACCTATCCCCCCGCCTTCTTTTCCTGTTTGTTATGGCTAAACATAAAAACTAAACGTTAACGCGCACACACACAGATGGCATGTAATTGATACGAAGAGGAAGAGAGAGTGAGAAAGGAGAGGAGATATACCTCGGCAGTTTGCACAAATTTTTACCTATATGGGGATGTATAAATGCAGGCATTTCTTTCTTAGAGTAGGGAATAAATGGGTTTTGGAATAAATAATTTACACCAAAAACTAAGAAACTAAATAAATATTTTTATTTATAATGAAAAATTAGCTATAAATAGATTTCAATGTCAAAGGGATTTATATTTAACTAATAACAAAACAACAATTTTATATTAAAATATCTGTTATTAATTTTATCTTTAGATATTCAGCTATTTCTTTTATATATTTTTCTTTAAGTTTTTTTTATCTCCAAAATCTTTATAGTGAATTTTTTACGTCGACTTCTAACAGCATTTCATTTAGAATACCTTTTGGTTCCTTGCTTTTCTTTTTATGTGCGACGCTTGGTTTTTATTGCGGCTTGGCTCGCCTCAAGGTAACAGGCTTGATGCTTGAATGTGTGTATTCACACCACACACACCCACCGCACACTGCCCCCACAGAAACCACCCCCAGGTTCCCGTTCCCACCTGGAAACCTCAGCCATTCCTCAGATGGCGGCCAAAACCCAACGCAGCTTCATTTGGGCCCCGTTTTATTCCCATCGCCGCCGTCCTTTTTGGCACACAGGTGCACGTTGATATATGAGTTTGGGGTTGGCCAGGAGACAGCCAGGGAATGGGGCTTGAGGCAGAGGCCAAAGTCGTTTTAGGCTTAGGTTAGAGCTGATATATGTATATGGCCACGTGGCAATAGCCAGATCCCCACGGCACATCGCCACCATCTCCGGCCAGCCCACATCCCCTCCACGTTTATTTGGCAAGAGCCACATTTGAGTTTCTAATCAAGGTAATTTTATGTTTGCCAAGCTCGACTAATGCCAAAATTACATTTTTAGTCGCTTTGTTGTGGGGCCATTTCGCCACCATCGCCACTTGCGCGCCGAGCTCTTGCCGCACTTTGTGTGGTTTTGGCCAACGCGGCGTATGCGTGATAAATGCAAGCCAACATTTGGCTTATCCTTAATGCTCATGCCAGGGTGTCTGTATGCTGTGTGGGTGTGGCTGGTGTGCAAGTGTGACTGTGACTGTGGAAAATGGCCGTTCTCTTTGAGCTGCTAATTAGGCCAACACTGTTGGGTGGGAAGCCAGCAAAACAACAACGGCCGCCAATTGTATATGCCAAGACAAGCCATTAACATTAGTGGAGAGGATGCGATGGGGTGGGATAGGAGGAGATGGCCAGTGGAGATGGAGATGGAGAATGGCACTTTGTGGCCAGGAGCCAAACAAAAGGTCGCATTTGTTGCCTTGACTTGCTGGCAGACAGCATATGCTTGAAAAGGACTTTTGTAGCCAGCAAAGAAATATATAAAATTATATGCGAGCCAGAAATTAAAGTTATAAATTTAGTATTAATTTATTTCTGACTATGATATACGGAGCTTTTTTAAATTTTAAAATCCTTCTTCCTCGAGTTCCTCGAGCCCCAAAAAGAGTGCTATGCCAAAGGTGCTGGTCATCATAATGATGTCAGAATATGTGCAAATGCACGTCCCACTTGACAACTCAATCCCAATTCGAATTGATGCATCCAATCAACCATTTCACCCAACCATCCATCAGTCAATCAATCAATCAGTCAAGCGATCAATTGCGCCTGCGTTTAGGGTCAAAAGAGGAGCGCTTGTCAACGATGAAAGCTCTAATAAGAGTGTGTTGGAAAATGTGAGGAGGATGGCTGTGTGTGCTGGGTGTATGTGTGGTGTGAAGTGCATCACTTAATGCATCAATGAGCAAACGATATCTGGGCCATTGGCACTAAGTGTTTGGAGCGTTTCTATTTTAAGCTCCAGCACTGAATTGGCACAAATAAGTTGAGATTTAGAGGGAAGGGAAATATTAAGTATATAAAATGTAGAATATAGATTTAATAAGGGTTATTTTAAGATAAATTCAGTTTAAAAACAGAAAACAGATTAGTTTAATTAAATGGAAGTTATAAATATAAAATTATAAATATAAAATATTCAATTAAAATCCCTATATTATATCCTTTTCTTCCAGTTGACATGTTCAAAGCCAACGAGGAACGCTCTACTTTACATATCGGTAAGTGGAAATTTTCCTGCTTCAAATATATACCCGAGTTGCGTTCAACTTAAAAGCTCATTAAAAATTGAATGCATATGCAAATGCCAACTTTTTATTTGGGTTCCCATGGTGGCAGTCAAAGGGCAACTGAAGTTGAAGCTAATCAAAAATACATATTGGCACCACAGCGCCGGAGGGGTGTACTTGAGGAGGGGCTGAGCAAACACCAAATGAACATTTGCCAGAAAGGAAGGGAAAAAGGGAATTTAACTCCCACTTTCCGAAGGAAATATATACTCGCAAAATGGTTGTGTGTGTGTGTCAGTTAGGCACTTTCCAAAATTTTTGTTTTGAATATTTGACAAGAGTTAGCCTAATTGACAGGCTCAACGTTCTAGGGATCCCCTGCTCAGCCGCATTAATCATACGCCATGTGTTACAGACCAGCACACACACACACACACACCCACAGATTGGATTATTTTGGGCTGCAAAAAGAAATTCAGCATTCCGGCACATGAAAATTTCATTAAATTTTAAGCTTGTTATTTTCCAACTGTCTTTCGGTCTGTTATGGGTCCGGAGTCTGGTTAGGGTTCGCTTTCGTAGTTGTTGTTGCTGCTGCGATGACAAACGCCCCAAAAAGCTGTCATTAGTTGAAATCACATGTCATTGGCAGGGCCAGAGTGACCCGACGAGCGTGCCAGTCATGGAGCGACCGAAAGGAAAGGCGTAGCCAAAAGGGGGTCAAAAGGTCCCACTGGGGAAAAGATTCGGTGACCTTTTTGGGGGCACAAAAAGCTGTGAAAGTTTTGGGTCGAAGGTAACACTACGGTCGGGTGATTCTTTGGGGGCTTAGATAGCGAAAGCTATTTGTTATGTTTGTTGTTAAATGAATCTTCTTAGACAGAATAACTTGGAAAGTTAAAAAAACTAATAGGAGGTAATAGAAAAAATAAGCAAGATTTTACTAAAATTTACTTAAATTTCAGCTCAACTGATATTAACTCACTTTAATAAAGAATTTAAATACGAATTCTATAAGAATCTTAGTGATTATTACCCTTAAAAGTGTATTTTATGTTTCCCTAAATTTATTTCAAATCTTCTTCCAAATTTTTTACCATTAAAATCCTTCTTAAATCCCCCTTAAATCCCCCTTTTAATGTCATATCCTTTCATACGCTTATGATCTCGTGTCAAGTGTGAAATTTGTGTGTCTGTGTGGTTGCCTGTGTATGCCTGTGTGTGTTTGAGTGTGTTTGTGTGCTTGTTTTCCGCCATCTGTTGTTGTTGGGTGCTTAAATGTTTGCCTACGTGTCACTCTTGTCATTGGCAGTCGCTCTCTCGCTCGCACAGGATGCTGCTTTTATGACAGTTCATTGATATTCATTTGTGTGCGTGTGCGTGTGAGTTACATGTCCTTGGAGTGAGAGCAGTGTCCTGTTTAACCCTTTCTTGGATAACTCAGTAAATTCAATTCCGGACAGTCAGTCGAACGCTCCCGTTAAGATATTCAATTAAAAAGCACAAAAAGTAAAGAACAAAGCGCTTGGGGGACCACAAATCGGCTTAGGGCCATAAAGGGACTTGCAAAACGAAACGAAACGCAAAGGAAACCGAGGGAAACTCAATCAAAAGTGAAGTTTGATTTCCTGCATGCGACTCTCTTTCCTTATTTCGATTTCCTTGCATACTTTCCAGAGCCCGGGAGAAAAAAACGCGTACGAAATGCTGGCGATTTGCAAGTGCTCAGTCTTCCGCTGCCGCTGCCACTGCCACTTCCATTTCCCCTTTCTTTATTCCCTTTTTCTGGTATTGTCTGTCGCCGTATTTCCCAGCCTCAATCAATATGGCTTAGGCAGACTCGTTATAAATTCATGTCCGGCGTTTTTTCTTTATTTTTTATCCCAGCGAACCACCAGGCATGAATATGAATGAATGAATGAATGGGAACAGAGACAGGAGAGGTCGGAAATGTAGCTGCAAAGAAAATTACAAAGGGATCTTGAAATAAATATAATTTCATATGTTTTTCAAAAAGATAAATAATTTAAGGTCATTAGAATTATATATTAAAAACACCGTACATCATTTGTTGATTTATTTTTTATTTCTTATGGATTTTACCTCATATTTCGGTTTATGAATTATTATATTTGTTAATCCTAGAACTACTTTTTCACCCTCAAACGTATATAAGCCGCATAACCCTGGCACATTTCTTGTGACAGTTTTTTCTCCTCACAGCTTATCCTTTTGGGCTGCAAAGTTTTACTCCGTCTGCCTTTTCTCTGTTTGACTTTTTCTCCGCCAATTGAACTATCTAAAAAGAAAACTCTTTTTCCATCCCTTTCGTCTTGGCCTTTTGTGCGGAAATTCCTTTTCAAAATCCTCAGCAGCAGCAGCAGCAGCAGCAGCAACAGCATCAGAAGCAGCAACAGAAGGATGGATGCTTGGAAAAGTTCAAGTGTCGACAAACTTTAACTTCAGCTCGGAAAACCAGAGCAAACAAAATCTCATCAATTTTTCAATGCTCACCTTGCGGGAAAGGAAAACTGAGAAAGAAACAACAGCAACAAAAATTAGCAAAGTTAAGGGCGAAGCGGAAATTTCATGAGCTTGATGGAGGAGGATTGTGGTGTTTCCACCCCGCCAAAGCCCATTGATATACATCTTCTAGGCCGAGAGCAGACACTGAGACACTTAATCCGCACGTTTACACCTCAACGCACACAACAAACACTCGAAATAAGGGCGTTTGCCTCGGTGGGGGCGTGCCCTCGAGCACTGTGTTACCTTCACCATAAATTTGTGTATCCTACTTAATAATTAACCGAAGGCGGGGGCGTGTGAAAAGTTTGAGGTTTTCGCCGAACAAAAGACTGGAGAGACAGCTAACTAGGGGTTGTGGCAGCCGAAGGTCAACAAGGGCTTGCCATGAATAGAAAGAGCGTCGAAAATCAAAAGTAAGATTTGGCTCCGATACTCCGGGCTCAAGATGAGCTGCTTCCGAATCGATTCACTCGCCAGATTAATTGCGACCCATCGAAGCGGTATAATAAACGATTTCCAGGAACCGAATTAGATACCCCCGAGACTAGTCGTGTGTGCATTTAATTAAACTGAGATAGACAGGATAATGAGAACCAATTCGGGGGATAACATAAACAGCTGGGAGTTGGTAAGATTCCCAGGAGGTTTTGATTAACTTTTTAGCAGAAAAACAGCTGTCAGGCTTTAGCTTTAGTTGAGTAATTAAGATTTGAATAAAATAATAATTTAAATAGTATAAAAACAAAAAACTTTCTATGCTACCACTCGACAAATATCCAACTTATCCACCAATTAAACTCCATTTGAACTTGCTAGAAATAATTCGCATAGCTCAACCAATCAAACCAACAACATGAGAAAATTCTCCAAGGAATACCTTGAAACTTGGCAAGTTTCCGCAAGTGGACTTTTCCCCATTCTTTTCAACACCGCCCCCCTGAGAAATTCTAGAGATATTTTTCCCCATTTCGTATTCACTTTTTCCTGCGGTTTTCGCTTTCTTCCTCCTCACGAGTCAGCAATAAAAAAGGGAGGGGTTAGAGCCAAGTTAGATGATTACAAGACAAAATGCGGCGTTGCTTTAATTGCACCTGAAGCCCCAACCCTC
Source organism: Drosophila rufa (assembly GCA_018153105.1). Taxonomy (NCBI): domain Eukaryota; kingdom Metazoa; phylum Arthropoda; class Insecta; order Diptera; family Drosophilidae; genus Drosophila; species Drosophila rufa. The sequence continues at coordinate 11,256,577 of JAECXS010000096.1, forward strand.
GACCCACATCTGACCCCAGTCACCCCCAGTCACCTCGACGCAGGCAGTTCAAGTTAATTTGCTCGGCGCCTGGCTCAACGATGTTCCACTCGCTCATTAATTACAGCTTAGTCCGACCCGCAGTCGGAGCCCTAATGATTTACCTGCAGATGCTGTTGCTGTTCCTACGGTTATTGCTGTTCCTGGGTTTTCCTACACTTGTAATTCAAATGGGGTTAAATGAACAGAAAAAACACTTGTGATCGGACTTATGCAGAAGAGAAATTTGTTAAGCAGATCACACTTTGCAAATTCAGTATATAAAACATATTATTATATGGAAGCAGTGTACATTTTGAAACAAAATATAAAATATTACTATTTTATCTTTCATTAATTATTTAGTGAATAAATAGTTATTTACGTGGGCTGCTATATATATTTCTGGCCTAGGCAACACTAAGTGTTGTTAGGTGGAATCTGACATTTCCATTGAAAAGTTCGACATTTTTAAGCATAAACGTACTCAGAACGGTTTGACGTACGACTATCATTTGTGTTGTTTACAGTTACTTAAAAAAATCAATTTCGCAAAAAAATGGAATTAACTCGTGAACATTTTCGTGCGATCATTTTTCACAACTTTCGGCGTGGATTATCACGACAAGAGTGCAGCGATGAACTTAAATCTTTGTATGACTATGAAGCACCATCCTATAGCACTGTGAAAAACTGGTACAACGAATTCAATCGTGGCCGACGCTCCCTCAAAGACGAATTCCGCGAAGGTCGTCCAAAAACAGCCGTTGTGCCAGAAAACATCGATGGCGTACGTGAACTAATAATGCAAGACCGTCATGTGACATACCGTGAGATAGAGGCATCCCTAGGCATTTCTTCCACCAGCATACATTCGATATTGCATGAGCACCTGGCTGTAAAAAAGGTTTGTTCTCGTTGGATCCCGCACAATTTGACAATCGCTCAAAAGAAGGCTCGTGTGGATTGGTGTAAAGAAATGCTGAAAAAATACGATCGCGGTGCTTCAAAAGACGTTTATAAGATCGTCACAGGTGACGAATCATGGATCTATGCGTATGAGCCCGAAACAAAACAGCAATCGACCGTGTGGGTCTTCCAAGACGAGCCAAATCCAACGAAAGTTGTTCGTGGAAGAAGCACTTCGAAGCAAATGGTCGCCTGTTTCTTCGCAAAAACTGGTCATGTGGCTACTGTTCCTCTTGAGCAACGTAGGACGGTCAATTCTGATTGGTACACCACCATTTGTTTGCCTGAAGTCTTCGGTGAAATTCGAAAAACGAACAAGGGAAGACGAATCATTGTGCACCATGACAATGCGAGCTCTCACACATCGGCTCAAACCAGCGCCTTTTTGACTGGCCAAAACGTCGAATTGATGGGTCATCCGCCGTACAGTCCTGACTTGGCACCAAATGACTTCTTTTTATTCCCTCACATCAAGAAGAAAATGCGTGGTCAACGATTTTCGTCGCCAGAAGATGCTGTTGAAGCATTCAAAAACCATGTTTTTGAGGTGTGTCAATCAGAGTGGAAAAAGTGCATCGAAAATTGGTTTGAGCGCATGCAAAAGTGTGTAAATCTTGATGGAGAATATTTTGAAAAACAATAAAACTATTTTCCTTAATAAATATTCGTATTTTCATTATTAGGCCAGAAATATATGTAGCAGCCCACGTATTATTAAAAAAATCCTTTACTGATGAATGCCCTTGTCTATGTTTAGAAACAGCTGTAAATTCTGCTGCCTGCTTTTTTGTACAAATTTGTTGTATATTTTTAACATTCAGTGAAGTCCCATTTTCTTCCATTTTATCCACTCCATTTAAAATAATTCCTAGAAAATATTCCGTAATTTTTTTCCCTGTATAATTACTTTAATTTTTTTTTGTTTCAACTTTTTTTGAGCCTTATTATTTCTTGATTCCTGGCACTTTGTCCGCCGCCGCCTTTTGCACCTTTCGCTTTTGCGGCTGCGTCCGCTGCGGCTTCTGTTTGGAAAGGACTCTTCTTTGGCGTGGCTTTTTCCCTGTTTTATCTTCAACGCTTTTTTATCTTTCGCCGGCTGCTCCTCCTTATTAATGCTTTGTAATCAAATACACTTTTACCTATCTGCTCTCGTTACCTTTTCCCTGGTGTTTTTCGTTGATTATTTTGAGCTTTGCTTACTATCTGATGGACGCTTGAATCGCCCCCATTGGCTGCGCATTTAATTAAGCAAATAGCTGGAAAAGTTTGTTTGCCTTTTTTCGGGTTTTCCCTTTCTCTATTTTGGGGTTTTTTTTTTGGTTGGAATGGATGGATGCTCACTTGTTGCTTATTTTTGGGGGTTTTCTTTTTCTTTTGGCGGTTGCTTTGAGTAAATAATTATGGGAATATTCAAGCTGGTGGATAAAGCCCTGAAAAATGTAAGCCAGGCTTCCTTTCTGACTTCATAAATTATAAACTCTTTCCAATTTGGTTCAAGTTAAGAAAATACAATATATTTAGGAATAGAAAACTGCTGTACCATGGCATTGTTCCTTAAAATGTTGCAACAATTCTGAAGCAATTAAATACACCAATTAACAAAACTTTTCCTTCACTTTTTGCTTCTTTCTTAGCAATCCGCTTTTGTGTTTTTTATTTCTATGGAACATCTGCTCCACTCGCTGGAGACTTTGATTCCCCCAACAAATTTCCGCTGTGAATTGCCATCGCTTTTTTTCTATTTTTCCTATTTTTTCATTTCCTGGAAGCCAAGTGTGATGGTCTTTAGCCTTCAATGTTGCTCTTCAACAGTGCACATTTTTCTGCATTTTTATTTTTAGTGCTTACAGAAGTCAAGGGTATTTTTGGAGGTTTTTCCCATTTAAAGAACTGAAACCAACTGAATTTGATAATAAATATCTATCTTGTACTGGAAAGTTCGCTTCATACATGATTTATTTTAAGGGATTAAAATACCAGCTAAGCCTGAGGTACTTAAAACTCGCCCTACATTCGTACTTTAGTTTTCCTTTTTGTATTTCATTGATTTTTCCTGTGCACATGTGTGTGATTGAGCACCTTTTGCAACAACTTGTCGCTTCTCAACTGCACTCACTTTGCCAATTTGCAACTAAATTTGCACGGTTGTCACTCGGCGGAAGAGAAGGTGCTATTTCTGCCAAGGACCAAGGACAGCTAGCTCGCTCACGTCTGCTGGCAGGAATTTAATAAGAAAATATGCTGCCAGCGACGTGACCTAGCAGCGCAGTGGAAATGAGAATGGAAAATTGAGTGAATCGAGAGAGAGAGTCGAGGGTGGAATAATTCCGCTTTAAGCAAATGTCATGCCACAATGCACCACAACCGTTGGACCGCAAATGCAGTTTAATTTTAATCAAATTGCATTGCAATTAAGCGGCAAAAAGGAGCTAGCGCAGGGAGAGATGCTTAAATTAATAATAAATTACTCGCAAAACGGTGGCAGAGGCAGAGCAGGGGCGGGAAAATTGGAAGGGGTTGTCGCCGGCGGCGCTCAAGCCGAAATGTCAAGACTGCGGCGACAAACAAGGTTGCCCCTGGCGAAGACAACTTAATTAACCTCGACCTTCTCCTTACAACAACTGCAATAATAACGACAACGACGACGACGACAACTGGCTGACGTCAGACGTCAGACATGAGACATACTTGGATCGCCGTCGTGGTGGACATCGTGGGCACAAAAGTCGCCGCTTCGATTCCAATTCCAATTTCCAGTTGACCATCGCCAATTGCCACATTAAGACATCAATAATAAACCAAAAAGTCAACATTTCAACTGCACATAATGGCACTGGAAAAAGGTTGAGTTTCTTATGGATTTTTATTACAAGTTCAGGGTAAATAATAAATCCTAAAATAAGTAAATAAATTGTATTTTTAATTTATTAAAATAAGACAACACATTTGTTGGTCAAAATATCCTTTCTTTACTTGTGACTGTGACTGATCACAAATTTAAGTCCCGAATTACTCCATCACGTCACTATCTAAAAGTCAACTTATCTAAGTTCAATCTATACAAATAATATGTAAATTAATTTATATAAATGCCTAAAATTAAAGATAATTTCTTAAATAATTAAATCTAGTTAATTTGCAACCTTTTCTCTCAGTGCACTTATAAATTACATAGTTATTAAATGCGTGCTGGCGTGCATTACGAATTTTGCGCATGCGCGCGGTCCCGAAAATCGAAAAACCAAAGCCAAAGCCACTGGTGCAGTCGTCACGCTGCGTTTTGCCGGCATGGAGCCCGAGCGAAACCTGTTTGTCAGCCTCTCTCAATGTTGCACAAGTTGCTGCTGCTGCTGCTGCCGCTGCTGCTGCTGTGGATGTTGCTGTTGCCATTGCAGTTTCAAGAACCAGGTCAAGGTTGCTCCGCTGCAGCGCCTCGGCGATCACAGTCGGCGCCGGCAGAGCGGCAGAGCGACGGAGCGGCGGAGCAGCGCAGCTTTCGCCTTGTGCGCTTTGCATTGAAAGTCAAGTTCGCGCACACATGTGTTTGATTGACATTGGACAGAGACAGAGGCAGAGAGAGATAGAGAGATAAAGAGACAGAGACAGGGGATGATGGTGATCATGAGGAGAGCAGCGATAAAAAATGCAGCGACCTGCAACATGTTTGATGATGGCCAAGTTGGAATTCAGTTGGGTTCGATCCAGCCATAAAGCCGGATAGGAGCTTTAAAAAGAAGTTAGTGGGAAGAGTTTTTATTATATTTAATCGGGATATTTTGTGAGATCAATAATATATATAATCATATATAATTGGGTAAGACATATTAACAAGATTAATATTAAAAAACAAGGATCCTGTTTCTAAGAAGCTAAGAAGCTCATAAATTTAAATTAATAATATAAACTAAAATATTTAGATCAGGATAATTTAGGAAATATTCTGAAGAAGAAATCCCCTAACTATAAATAATTCTACTTAATGTACTGCCTTGTAGCTTAATTTAATACAGCAATTCTTTAATTCGATTGTTATCTCAATAAAAATTGAATTAAACATTTAATCAAAGTTGCCACTCAATGCCACTAAAAGAATAATTTAACGCCTACGAATATTTTAAAACGATATTGTTTTTTCCCCCTTAAATTCTCTGATAGCTGATAAATCTCTTTTTTATAAAATTGCCACACTCAGCATATTCAGCATTATATATTCATGGGCAATACGTTAATTGCCTTAACTGAAATTCAGTTCCTCCGGCTAGACGTGCCACATTGATATCCTTTCACATTTTTTCACTCATATTACCAATTCCTGTTCGCTGGCATATGCAAAAACGCAATCAAATTGCGTATTTACGAATTTACGAATGCAATTCGATATGGAACAACATTATATTAATTGGGATACACACACAATAATTAATAAAATTTTAATGAAATTGTCAAGTCAAGTGTGGCAAGGGAAAGGGGAAAAAAGAAAAAATTTGGCATTAAATGCGGTAGTAAAATAAGGAAAGTGCAGGGGAATTAAAGGAGGCAAGCGCTTTCCATCAGCTGCAGGCAGCAATTTAATTTTGTTTGTGGCAACATTCTCCCTCTGATTAATGGCTGGCCACGCACAGAAGCCTTCGCCCTACCAAACCCTGCATTTTCCACCCCTTTCGCGCTGCTGGCGGGCGGAAAACTCGAGCGCAAGTTAAGCGAAAATGCTATTAATTTTCATAAGTAAATGAAAATTGATGCACGCGGCCCCCAACCAGCGCCAGATATATATATTTGTATGTGAAGGAGGCCTTGGATAGGCGAACTTTTGCACTCAAAGTGCAAGCAGCTAGCAAACTATCCTCAAGTGTCTGGCCGCTTAGATCGGAGTCGTTTCAGATATTGTTCCCACATAATCTATATAGGTTCTTCGATTCCATTGTCAACGAGCTGCAGCAAACAGTTCTCAAAGTCATCGGGTGCCAGACCATAACACACTGAAACAGAATTTATCTATACTATAGCGTAAACACTGTTTATTTAGATGCACCAGAGACCGGAGACCCTGAAACCACGCCGAACAGAGATAGCAGCACGCGAGCGGCAAGGAGACGCGAGCGAGATAGCATTGAGCAACTTGGCAGCCTCGATTGTGCACTCATCATCAGTTGCCGCCGCAGCCGCTGCTGTTGTGGATTTAGATGTTGCTGCTGCTGCTCCGCCGGCAACCGCAATGCCAAGCTGCGACTCAAATGACTCAAGAAGTTGCCACTGATAAAACCCGGGGACCTTGCAATGCTTTTTCGTTACCCTTTCGAAAAGAAGTGTAATTATGTTTTGGGAAACTTTAAGATCCAGAAGGTTATTAAAGTAATAATTGATGTTTTTTTTGGCAGTTTTAATATGAATTATTAGCCTGTTTTAGAGATTTTTGGGTGCATTTTTAAGAGTTATAATGATATAAAAAACCTGAAGATAATTTTATAATTAACTCTTCAGGCGTTCATAATTTTATTCATGTATTATTTATCAGAATTCAGTTAAGGTTGTTTAGGTTTTTATTTATCGATAAACAGTCCCCTTCCCATAAAGTTTTCTTTAAGAATTTATTCACTTTCCTTAAATAAAAGAATATACAAAATTAATCCTTTCCCTCACCCATCAAAACCAAATGGCACCCGAAAGAGCATTTAAAGCCTTGCGTTCTTACCATAATTTGAATTTTCATTTAGTATCATTTGTTGTTATTTTCCAAAGCGATTCAGGCCTCTCTGCAGCTAAGAATAAATTATGAGTCAGGCTTTAACCACAAAAGTGGATGCCAAAGTGGTTCACTCTGGGGTGGCTGTTGTTATTATTGCTATTGTCGCTCTTTGTGGCTGCGAAAATCAATTGTCACAAGGCCAGACTTTGGCTCGAGCTAGCTCCCCTCCCCACCGTTCAACATCCCGCCCATCCACGCAATGCTGCTGCTGCAAAGCCAAAACGTTTTCGGTTTTGTTTTTCTTTTTTTTTGCTGCTGATCTTGAACCAATTGCAAATTGCTAAAACGCAGCCAGAACGGGCAGCGCAACAGCGACAGCAACAATCGTTGTCACGGCCAGACAGACACAGATACTGAAAATTGTTTGAGTTACATTTATAGGCATGCCATGGCATTGACTAGCATCAATAAATTAGAATTGTTCTCTTCTCGATTATACGAGACTCTCTTTGCCCGCCGTGGAAACGGGGCGTATGCGTAATAAACTTGAACTTGTGCGTAATGAATACGATTTCGATGGTGTGAACTAGAGGTGGAATGTAAGCGATATATGTTATATTGTATATCGATCTTTGGTTAGCTTTAATTAATTAATAGAAAAAGTTCGATATTTTATCAATTATTCAGCGATGAAAGCGAGATACTTCGATATTATTATATTTATTTTAAGTGTGCATTTTTATCGGGTTTCTCTTCTCGATATTCATGCACATCCCTAGTTTCTATTCCATTTTTCCATGCCCATGCCTTGCATTCGCGATTCATGTGTTTGGCCATATTTGCACATTGCGCATACGCAGCGTTGACCTCGCCTCGGACAATGCAACTAATTAGCGATTGCAAGCAGATAAACAAGCGAGTGTGTGTGTGTATGTGTGTGTCCGAGTGTGTGGACAATTGTTTGATTATCAATTAGTTTCGTACAGGCCCAAGTGGCTGACCTTAGCGGGCAGATAGCTTTAGATAGTGGAGGTGTTGGCTCCCCACCTCCTTTCCAGCAACTACCCGCCTGGAACAAACTGAAAACCAATGTCACATGCAAAATATCTAACAAAACAAAGCCATTGAAATTTGCATATGTTTTCTCTGGCAAAAACTAACTTATCTATGGCTCTCTTTTTGCGAAATTGTGGGAAAGAGAGCTTCCATGTTTACTCATCGTTTATATGGCTTTAAAAAATCATTATCTTTATAAGAAACATCCTAAACACAACATATTCCCTCAAATACTGTCTCCCGTTTAAAATTCAAGCAAAAACCAACTGTGACATTTAGAGGAAACCCCACGCGACCCCAAAAACAGGAAAGGAAAAAGAACTTGATCAAAGAGCAAAGCAAAATAAAAATAAAACCCAGCTGGAGGAACATGAACTCGGCAAAGGGGTCAACAAAAGTGGGGATTGGGCTTCCCCTCTACTCTGACGAGGACGTGACAGCGGCAATTTAGGCGGAGAAACGGAACAATATGTAAACTGTGCCACATTTTGCGGCATTTTGGCCATACATTTTTGTTTATTAATAAATTTTTGGATAGTTCCCATTCCTGTGTCTGTGGCAAAGTGCAATTATTTTGCCAGAGTTCTCGTGCCGCCCTTCCTACCCGAACATAATTAAAATTCAAGCCATAAATTTAGCCAGGGCATAACCGTTGCATAAATTGTTTTATTTTTCCTCCTTTTTTTTTTTGAAATAATTGCAATTTATGAGAGTTTTGTGGCCTATCGACGCGTGGCATCGGCGTCGCCGTCGGTCCATAAATTTCGACAACACTCGACGCGACTGGCTCGAAGAATATTTAATAAACAAAACTTGCGCTAATCGTTAAATTATGATTAATGTGCCGACAACAAACAATAAACTTGGCCGCCCCGAGAACACCGAAAACGTGCGAATAAAGCGTGGGCGACAGCATCGGACGTGCCTAACAAAATCCCAGACAAAAGACCAAAAGACCAAAGACCCCAGACCAAAAGACCAAAAGACTGAAAGACCAAAAAACCACTATGGAACTGGAGCCAAGGAACGAGCCCAAGAGTTGGGTCCTTGAAGGCGAGTCGTGAGTGTGTGTATTAAAATATGCGCCGCCATGAACTCTGAGGGGAAACAAACATGGAAACTTGGCAGGCATTACGTGATAATATGTGACGAAGTGAATAATTAGAGGGGATGTGTTAAATATCCACGAAGACCAAGTTGATGATTAAAGGGAGTAGTGGCCTCACTTTGAAGGAAGTTAATGAAATCATGAAGTACTGAGGTTAATTTAAGGGAAGGAGAGAGAAAAAAGAAAGAAAGAAAGTAAATGCAAGTGCAGCTTAAAGCTGTAAGGTTAGAAATATTTGTTATAAAACTTGATTAAAATCCCCAATCAAACTCAATTTAAATCCCTACCAAATGTTATTTTTAGAGTGACCTGCTGACTCTTCAATTATTACCAAGGATTATTGCTTGTTCTTGAACTCAAGTTTACTCTGGATTATCCTAAGTAAACAGACCAACTTTTTCACTAGTTTATTCCACAGAAAAGAAACCTTTTTCCAATCTGCCACGCCACTGCATAATTTCCAACCGGCCTTGGTCTTGTTTTTGCCGCAATTCATTGGCCATGTCACCGTCTGGGCCACGTTGCCTTTTGCCACGCCTCTTTTGCATAATTGAAGGCGACTCCTGCTGCTGCTGCTCCTGTGCTTCTGCTCTTGGCTCAGCTTTTTTCCTGCTGCTGCCGTTTTAGAGCCAATGGCGCATTTTAGCTTAGCTCGGCTCTTTTGCACCGGAGCTCCGTGCCCGTGCTCTGAACTCGCCTAGACCGTAGTAGTCGGCTTATTAAATATTAAAGTCTCGACTGGGGACCGCTAAATCCTGCGGCTGTCAAGGTGCCGCAAAAACTCAGCTCAAAATCCTGTCACACATCCTGTGTGGGACCTGGCTGCCTGCCTGGCTGCCTGCCACCTGCAGCCGAATTCAATTTCTTGTCCTCCGCTTAGTGCCTCTGCCATCTTGTCAAAGCTGAAACTGGAAAACTCGGTTGCAAGTCTATAAAAAGCATGGGAAAATAAAAGGAAAAGTCCGGAGAAAAGCCCCGGGAGAAAAAAGTGCGAAGTGCGGATTGGGAGGCAGGGCGAAGCAGCGAGCGTGGAGAAAAATCAACTACTAAAAGTATTATTTTTGTTGGTTGCACCTGGAGGTGGTTTACTTTGTCACGGATATGTTTTCTTTGGACTTACCATGTCAGACCCAACTCTCTGTATATGTATATATGTGTGTGCATATATCCTTCCAGACGTGTGTGTGTGTGCTGAAACATGCCGGAAGTTAAATAGGAAATTTTATATGCTTTTATAACTGTGCACGTGTCTACAAGTGGCAAGCTCCGAGTCGCTGCAACCAAAGCAAGGAGTTCTCAACTGCTGTATGCTTATATAAACAGAAGCGTTCAGAAAAGTAGTAGCTCCATGTAAATGTAATTTTTAGAATTTTAGAATTTTGTTGAGAAATATTCAAGTTTTTATAAGGAAAATGCATTGAAAACGCTTTGCAAAATGTATTTATTGATGAAGTCTTTGTTTTTGGGCTTTAAAATTGAATTATTGAAATCTCTTTAATTCAAAGAAATAACTATAAAGGTGACCCTAACTGTAGCTGTGGCTGCGTTACCTTGCGGCATGTTGTTCGTTTGATGAAGTGCCGCTCTTGGTTGCGGCTGTGGCTTTGACTGCAACTTGCAGCAACTTTGAGGCGAGTGCGTGCATCCTGCATCCTTGCCGCACTCCTGAAAAGAAAACTTGCGAGCACACGTGTACACGAGTTTTCCAACCTGAGTGCAAATCGAACTTACCTGTGGAACGATAGGAAACCATTGAAAACCAAAATCGCTGTAAGGTAGGCAATGAAATATAAATGAAATATTGCTGATTGAGTTGTGATGACAGGCAACCGCGATTTATACATATTTAGGTGAAAGTTATTGACATCAATTCATTGGTTTTATTTTTTTTAAGCCTCTGCCTTGTGTATGTATGGTATTTGTTTAATAAACATTTATATTTGGTGCCTTGGGTATGGCGAATAATAAAGAATGGCAGAGTGAAAGTGCAAAATAATGCAAATTCCATAACATTTACATGTAATTTTTTATATAAAGCAGGTACAAATTATAAATAAAGACTGGAATGTTAGAAAACAATATTTAAAATAAGTAAAACATCATTTACCTAATTTTAAAGCACATTTCGTATGCTTAATCAACGAATTCTGGTTTCAAAACATGTTTAGAATTTCACAGAGCTTGCTTAATGCTTCTTTAATTTTCCCATTTCATTCGGGGATCGGGCAAGCAAACTGCAACAAATTATTTTTCGTTTTCCCTCCTTTTGATTACTGCCAAAAGCCCCTGAACAATGCTGTCCGCATTTGTGCAGCTTCATTACACCTCCTTGGCAGGACTCATACCCCTATCCCAGTCGGCATTCACTGACCAAGCAACACTTTTCCAACCACATCATGGCGGATGCAGGAAAAGGGGCCGCGTGTGTGTGGGTCCTGTGTGTGCCCGGAGGATTGCAGATGGAAAGGCTCCAAGCCTCACATGTTGCACTCGGGAAACTTTTCCCTCTCCCTCTCTGTGGACGAAATTGAGCTGCTTCATTTAGCCAAGGGGCCAGAGAGAGAGAGAGAGAAAACAAGGAGCAGGAGTTCCTGGAAACAAGTGCAGCAAACAAACAAGTCGAGTTTTTGGACATGGGCACACATTTTCGGAGCACACTGCTTCCGTGGCCAAGTGTTTGATTAGAAAAGTTTACACAAAAGTTGCTCAAAAGATTTGGCTTCGCCTGTACACCCTCCTCCTGCTCCTGCTGTCCTTAAACCGGTCAATATTGGAGCTGTTTCCAGGATCAGCAGCATGTCCGGGTTCATAATTGCACAGCCCGGTCTCAGGAATTAACCGAATGTACAAAAAGTGCTCCCTGCATTTATCACGAGCCTAGAGGGCGTGTGGCCGGCACACAAGGATGCAGGACCGGCCTCGATGGCAGGCTCAAATGTCAAGTGTCCGTGTCTGATGCTGACCAAGGCATCCTTCCGGGACCAGCATGTCCTCCTAACCCGATGCTGGGTCCCTTTTGGGCCTTGTCTATTATGCAGAGAAAGAAACATAGAAATGGGATTTAATATTATAATACATGAAAAGAATAAGAGGAAGTTTTATATATTTATGTGATATTTTTAGGAACCTTTTAAGCCATCTGAAAAATGTCTTTAATCTTAATTTTCTTAATTTATTTATAACTTCCGTTATATAGTATATATATTTTCTCATATTTTTCCCCAGTGGAGCAGCGTATAAAAATGCATGACCGCAACACATTTCTCAACTGAACGCCCCTCCTCCACTCCTGCTTGTATCCTTTTGGCTCGAAAGTGTTAAAATGTTGATTGTCCTTTTTTGCCGGCGCCTCATGTGTCTGTGTCTGTGTCCCTGTCTGAGCGAGTGTGCGTGTCCGTCTGGCAGAATGTGTGTGTGTGTGCGTGTTAAGTGTTTGTGCTTTGCAACGCCTTCAGTTGGATTTCGTTTCCGTTCCCTTCCCAGCCTTTGTGTCTGCGTCTCGTGCGTGTCACAAATAAATTTTTAAGTAGCATTTGTGTTGATTGCCTTGAAAAAGGACACGGCAAAATTCGTCGGCCGAAGGACCAACCAAGGACCAAAAAACCGAACCCGCATCGCGCAGCTCGTCTCACTTTACGGTCTCGACTTAGCCTCTCATCGAGAACTGCCGCCGACCGACTGAAGTGCGCTTGATTTCCACATTATTTTCTCCTCAGATGGCTTTTCTTTTTTTTCCCCTTTGGGTTTCCGGTTTTCCCATCAAGTGGATGTCGTCCTCCTTCTGGCTGGTTAACAAATTAAGTGCGGCATCGGGATTGGGACAAATTAAAATGGTTTAAATTGAAATGCTGCCTCACCTATTAATAAGGTGTGTGTGTGTGTGGTTGGCAGAGATTGAGTTAGGGTTGGAAAATTTATGGGTTTTGTAGTTTTTCTTTTAGATTTAGGAAAATAAATTAAATTACTGAAATGAAGAAATTATAGTAAAAAAACTCAAATAAATAGGAAAGTGTGGGATTTAGAGACTAAAAACCAATGAATGTAAGCCATAACCATCTTAAGTTAAGAATAAATACAGCTAGATGCATCAAAACTCAAAAAACAATTTATTTCTTGCTTTATCTATTCAAAAATGATTTTAAAATATTTTTAATACTATTATGTTATTTATTCTTTTAGTTTTAAAATCAAAAAGAGCTTTGCTTTTTCTTAGTAAATTTTTGTAAATAATTTAAAAGCATTCTTGGCTTGCATTAATCCATGAAGCCTCTTAATTTAACATCCTTCGGAGGTTAACATTATCCTAACATTACTTAAGAGCGCACACTTCTCTTTTTCTCTTTACTCTCTTTCTCTTACTTCAAAGAGCAACAACATTTCTCTCTGTTTTTCAACTGCTAGCCATCCTTTAACAGTTTTTTGTGTCCTCTGCTGCCAAAGAGTATCCAACTAAGCCAAAGCAGTAAAAGCCGTAAAAGCAGCAGCATCCTTTTCACAGCATCCTTTTTCCCTGAGGAAATCCAACCGCGGCGGTTACTTCTTCAGTTGTTGTTGGACCGCAAGAGCGATTCGTTGTGTTGGCGGATGAAAATTATCGAAAAAAAAAAAAAACATAATAAACATTGGCGCAAAAGAGAGGCAGAGTGAGAGCGAGAGAGAGTGTTTGTTTTCGTTTTATTTTATTTCTTGGTGCTGCTGCTTTCGGTTAAACAAAAGAAAAGCCTGCTGTTAAAACCGACGACAGACGAATCAAGTAAGTGTCTGTGTGGGAGTGAGCGAGTGTGTGTGTGTGTGTGTGAGTGCATTTGTGTGGGTGCAGACAATGCAAACGGGGCGCATTAGCAACGTTGTCCTGCCATTTGTATTTTTTTTTCCTTCCTTGCTGTCTGTTAATTTGCATGTGCGCGGGTTCATGGATTTCTCCTTGCGGTTTCTTCTTTCAATACTTGGTTTTTTATTATTTACTTTTTAACGATTTTTGTACTCCTTTTACTTAATTTATTATTTTGTAAATATGAAATATTGCACTTTTTACAGCTTTCAGGCTGTTGAAACAGTTGTTATGGTTGTTACCCTAATACATTATTTTATCCTAATTAGTTGCGGTTTAAATACCGAGCTGCGAGTGGCCAACATGGCGTATGAGTAATCCGAGAAGAAGCTGTCAACTTCGCGTCATGCTTTCGCTTAAAGAGAGCAGAAAGGGGACTTAGCAAGGGGGGCTAGTGTGGAAATATATGCACACATTCAGGGCCACAGGGCATCGCAGCAGGTGACTGTCAACATATGCTAACATATGCCAACCAACACCCCATAATAAAACCGAAATGGGAAAAAGCGAACAAAATAAACCCCAAGCCCAAAGTGCAGCCAAACTTATATATTAATATTCCGCCTAGATGCCCCAGTAAATTCCGGCCACTCAACTTTAATCAAAAACGGAAGCGGAAGCGCTCCCAACTTCCGGCTAAACTTTTTTTTCGCGACCAAAACAGAAATAAGCGAGGAGCTAAATGCCAAAGTGTCTGAAAAAAACAAAAAAAAATTACACTTTGCTGGCGAGGCGTGGCCGGGACTTAAACAGCAAGAAAAAAAATCAAAGTAGACAAAGTTTCGACCTTGGTATTTGTCTAGGAAAAGCAAAGAAAAGCGTGGCAGTTTTCCCTTATGCTGCTGTCTCATCGGTGTGAGTGTGTCTCTGCTAGTGATTTGCCAATATGTGTGGGTGACTTTCACCGAAACGGGATTTCTACGTGACAAATCTTTATTTAATTTCAAAAATGCGAAATAAACTTTGACGTTTGTTGAGATTTATGTGAAGGCAATATAAATGCCTCGCCCAGTAAATTTCTCTTTATCTTCAAAAGGATACCGAGAGGGGAAAGAGTGGCTGACTGTTGTGTAAAAGTTTTGACTGGCTCAACGGTTTAGTTATGGCAACAGAATCTTTAAGTAATAACACCAGAGACGACAGCCTAGCACAAAGTTTTTCGGTCCCAACTTATTTTCCACTTTATTTCCTTGCTGAACATCCAAATGGTTTCCTTTTAAAACCTAAATGCGGGCAATTTGAATTTCCATTTTAAAGAGGCAAATTTAGGACTAGGATTGTCGATGTGCGCTCTCTTTAAGGACTTGGTTAATTATTAACTTGGCTTTTATTCCCGGGCTGCGCTTCTCCCGTTTTACGAGAACTGTTATCACTGCCATAAACCAGGCGATAACTTCCTGTCGAAAGGATCATGAAATTAAAATGGAATGGCCAATGGCGCATCGAAAGCGTTAGTTGCCATCGAATAAACAAATTGATGATGAATAAACATTTCTGCACAGCAAGGACCATCTCGCGTCGCCACTTGGAACATTTCTTATTTACTTCTCTGCAGTTTGCAGTTAATTTGTAGCAACAGCATGGCTTCCCATCCCCGTCTCCCGTTTCCGGTTGCTCCACTTCCCCTTCCGCCCACCCGCACTGCCACAGTTGGCTGGCAACCAAATGACCAAACAAGGAAATTGGCTACCAGGACGCCACTCGGTCCACAGGACCTTAACGATTGCAGTTGCCAATTAAGCTGCGAAAATTCGAACTAACCGAACAAACTGTTGGCGGGGCATTTAAGTAGCTGAAAATACCAAATTATGCAGACACTTCCTTATTTTTAGCACAGCCAAAGGTCCTGAGAAGTCCTAAGTAGGTAATTAGTTGCCACTAAAATCTGTTGGGTTTTCAAAATTCTACTGAGCTTTATTGTATGGAAAAGAGTCTTTAAAGAAAGATCTAAAAAAGCAAGCTTTTCAATTTCCTTGACTTGGCTTCTAAGAGTTTCTTTTTCAATTTTAAAATTTAAAAAAGGTATTTATACAAATATTTATTACTTTAAGAATTAACAACTCCACTTTCTAGAGCTTTAATTTGTCTTTTAATTTCTTGAGATTTTGCATTTTCTAAATTTTGTTTTGACTTTCTAGAACCTTAATTTCCCCATATTGATTAAATAAATCATTAAACTGCCTGAATTTTAATTGTAATGACAAAAAGTTAACAAGCCAAGCCAGCTTTTGTCAACCATCAATCAAACCAGCCTACGCTCAACAGTTTTAAGCGCAGCCCCGAAAAAAGGCGTTCCACTGTCGCCTCATTATCACCGAAAAACAGAAAAACAGCAAAAACAGAGCCGAAACGGACTAAAAACCGAAGAAAAGAAGTCTTAGAGCGTCAAAATGGGGCGGCGGAAGAGATGGCGACGGGGCATAACCGGGATAACTGTGGGATTGCCAGGACAACGGGCTAAGCCCACAGCGAGATTAATTAAGTCCGCGTAGGCTGCAGCGGCGGCAAACAAGGGAAATAACAACAACCCCCGGTACATCCTTGCCTTGCCTTATCCTTCGCAGCATACTTTTTGGCGTCGCGTGAGAAATTAAAATTTCAAAGCGAAACGTGTTGCCGCATAAGCAGGTTGTGTACGTGTATGCGTATTTACCCAGCCAAGAACAACAAGAGGAGAGCACACAGCAGCAGTCCCAGGAACATCTGAAAACTGAGAAAGGAAAAAAGGAAAACATCAAAAATAACAAAAACCAAACATAAACAAAGGCAAATAAGCAGGAAGCAGCAGCAGCAGCGCGGCTTGTTGTCCTCGTCCGCGTACTTCCTCGCCCTCCGTTGCTTCCTTAATAAGCGCGGCGTCAACAATGCATAAGTATAAGGTGATCCTGTCCAGGTCGACGAGGGCTGCCACATGAAACAGTGACTGCGTTGGGAGTTAAGACAGACAACCATAAATAAGCTGTTTATCTTTAGGAGATATCGTGAATATAAAACTGGGAAAAGTGTATTTAATATCCTACAGCGGAAGGCAAGCTGAAATAATCATAAAATTAATTAAATAAATTTATTTTTGCCTCTTTTTTGATAAATTTATAAATCAAATTACAAGAAAATAAGCTGGAGCTTATTAGATAATTTTATAAGTGTGTTTTAGTGCTGCTGTCTTCCTTAATTAATACAAACTTAATTTTTAAAGTGCCTATGATCGAAACCCAATGAAATATATTAAATTAAATTAAATACAATTATTTTCAATAAGCTTCTCATAATTTATAATCAATTCTTAAATGAATTAAACCAAATCCTACAATCTGTGCCTGCCTCCCATTGTTAATGTCTTATTGTCCGATGCAAGTGAAGCAATTGCAATCAACCTGACCGACCCCAAGTGACATTTACCCTTTGAGTGATCGTTACCAGTGACTCCTTCGTGCAGGCGTACCTTTATAAAGTGTCCTTCCAACCCTGAATACACCCCAACCACCCAAACATACGCGAAGACACACACACTTGGACGCCTCTGTTAATGAGTTCCGCCTTGACGCTGATGAGGATGTAGGATGTGGGGATGTAACATGGAGATGATGGTACGATGGTATGCAGGGATGCTTGGTTGCTGGAAAGGATGATGAGCTTGTTGCTCTGCGACAATAAACGTGTTGAATGTCAAGAGTACACAGTCACACGCATTGGCCTAAGTCTGTGTGGAGGGATATATGTTTACACGGGAAGAAAATGTGGTCAATAAGGTCCTTAATAAAGAGAAAGTATATATTAGATGGTAGGTTTAGGTAATAAGTGCTCTTTAGGCGTCAATTTAATGACTAGAAGTGGTTTTTACACCTTCGAAATATTTCAAATAAATATAAAAACGATTTAAATTAATGGCAAATAGGTTTTTGCTGATCTAAATTAGACATAGCACTCATATTTTTTCCCTGTGCCTCTGTTCGCGTGTGTGATTTAATGTATTTTCCGCGCTATCTCTCTTCTCTCTTTTTTTATAATTAAATATGTTACTTAAATGATGACACCAGAGAGATGCTCCATCAAATTGCTTCGTTTCTTGCCCCCCTTGGGCCGCCTTGTCTAAGCCCAAACACAATTGCGGTTTCTGTGGGGGAGTTAAACCCACACACACTCGCAGGCACTCACCCACACACATGTGGCGCTGCGAGCGGGCAATAAAAAACGCTTAAAAAGCAGAATTACTGCATTTGATAAAAACGACACCCCAAGGATTAGCCGGCCGCTGTGGGAGGAGTGTGTGTGTGTGTGTGTGTGGTGAAAAGGCGGTGAAGGCTCACCGAAATTCCCCTGCCCTTTCTGGGGGCACTCATGCAAAAAGGTTGACCTTCATTGGGTCTTGGCCTTTTATTTATGCCTGTGTGTGTGTGTAGGTGCAGGGGTAGTTGAAATTTTCCAGCTTCCGCCGCTCGAGTTTCCCATTTCAACTTGGCCAACTCCAATTAGCCTTAAAATGGATTTGTGTTACGCACAAACTACAATACATTTACCTCCGAGATTTGTTGAGCGAGGAGCAGCTCTCAAGGACTCTCGAATGATTTTCCATTATCCCTTTGCCCAATTTCCTCCGCTGCCTGGCTGCCTGGCTGACTTCCCTGTTGATTTTACACTACTTTGTCGCAGTTTTGGCGGACAGCAGAGAAAACATTTCATTTTAATATCCTGCAAAGGAAGTTGGCGAAACCGAAACAACTTTTGTTGATAATCGCTGGGGAGTGCGGCTGATGGGGATTTCAGGGGGGGAAAATGTGGAAATATTTATGAGGCCCACGCACATCCACTTGCTATCCATGTGTGTGTGTCCTGAGTATTAATGTATGTGTAATGAGTTGGCCAAGTGTTGAAATCTGCATTTACGGCAGCCTTTGTATCGCATTTGGGATTTAATTTCCTCCGTTTCCTCGCTCTTTCTGAGTCTTTTTTGGATACCCTATAAAGCGAGAGGGTAGTTGAGCACAGGATAGCCTTTATAAATATTATTTTTTATAAATATAAATATTATAAATTAAAAATAATTGCATTAATATATGCATTCTGTAAAGGAGTAACTTGATCCTAATATTTACGTATGCAGTTTATTCATAAATATGGATTTGTCTCTTTAATAAATTCTGGCTAAATATATTTCTTGAAACCCATAATATTTATTATTAGGAAATCATCTCTCAATCCAATTAAAGTTAACATTAAACTTATTCAAATAAGACTTACAAAATAAATTACAAGAGTCAAGAAACAGTACAAATTAAATCAGATTAAGGGAAACCAGGCTTAATTGCTTTTATAATTTAATCAATTATTATTATTGTCTGTGTTGCAACTGTAAAATCAGAATTATCCCCACAAAATGCTACTAAAAATTTAATTAATCTTGATTTAGCAACCTGATGTATTGTCACTTGACTTCTGTTTAATTATTCAACTAACCCATAAGACATGCATTCTCCCAACCGCAATTAATCGCTTACCCTTTCCCCTCCCTTTACAGTTAACCACTAGGAAGGACTAGGACTTTGTCCAACCAGGACCTAGCAGCAGGCACAGCGACATGGACCTGCCGTCCATGGTACAGCGCTCGGGGGATACGCTCATCGTGCGCAGCGTGGTCAGCGGGAATCAGCTGTACACCGAGCAGGGACAGAACCAGCTCAATCCTAGCATGAGCAACATAGCCAACCTCATCGGCAGCACCAGTGGCAATGGCAGCAGCAACAACATCTCCAACAGCAACACAGCAGCCTCCCAGGTCAGCTCGTCGCTCCTGGAGCGGCATGTGGAGCGTTTCCGGCTGCAGCAGCTGCTGCAACAGCAGCAGCAGGCCGCCGCCGCAGCTGTTGTGAACAGCGTGCAGCAGCAGCAACAGCAGCAGCAGCAACAGCAACAGCAGCAGGCGGTTCTCAGCCTGGACGCCAAGGAGGAGGGCCTGCCGCAGTGCAAGATCAAGCGGAACTACAGCTGCAACCACTGCGCCTACTTCACCCAGAACCCGCGCTACCACCTGACCCACCTGCGCGACGTGCACGGCGAGAAGATCGTGATCAACAAGTGCAAGCTCTGCCTGTACGCCTCCCGCCACTTCCAGAAGCTGGTGCGGCACATGAAGATGGTGCACGGCTGCACGGACGGTATACCCAGCGGGCACGGGCAGGCGCGGGGCAAGCGCGGCATGAGCCGGGAGGCGCGCAAGCGTCGCCTCGAGGAGAGCGTGGGCGTGATGGGCGGCCAGTCGCTGTCGGTGACGGTGCCCGATGTGCCCACGCTGGAGCAAGTGAAGCGGGAGCTCCTCCTGCAAGAGGAGAAGCTACAGCGGGACATACAGGCCTTCAAGCAGCGCCAGCACGAGGAACAGCAGCGCGAGCAGCAGCAGCGGGAGCTGGAGCTGGTGGCCACCAGTGCGTATGAGCGACAGATGCAGGTCCTGCGCGACTACGAGCGCCAGTCGCCCGCCGAACCGCCCACGCCCTCGCCCACCAGCGGCTCGGCCACGCCCCCCTCGAACGGCGAGGAGCCGCAGAACCGGCTGCTCAAGTGCAGCGCCTGCGAGTTCACCACCCTGTACCGCACCCAGCTGCGGGCCCACGAGCTGGCCGAGCACGGCAAGACCAAGTTCTTCCGCTGCGACAAGTGCAGCTATGTGACCCACATCAAGGCGCGGTTCAGCAAGCACGTCAAGTACCACTCGATGCCCATGATCAAGTGCGTCACCTGCGACTTCCGCACGCCCTACAAGTGGAACTTGGACAGGCACATGAAGAACCACGGCGGAGCCGGTGCCTTCAAGTGTGCCGCCTGCGACTTCACCGCCGACATCAAGCAGTCGCTGACGGTGCACGAGATGAACCACCATGTGCCGCCGGTGGGCAATGCCGGCTCCATCTGGCCCAGGCGCCAGAACAAGGTCGGAGCCAGCGAGATGTGTGATGACTTCCTCAGCGACTCCGCCGAACTGGAGGATCAGTACAACAACAACAATGTGGATGACGATCTGGAGGGCGTGGAGGATGCGGACGAGGCGATGAGTGGCGGCGAGGAGCAGCCGCTGCACCATCACCACTACGGCAAGCGGAGTAAGTACGAGGACGAGGAGGAGCCCACGGATCTCTCGCAGAAGGGCGGCTGCTCCTCGGACACCTCCAGCGTGGGCACCACCACGCCGCGGGCCCAGCGTACAATGCCCAATCTTATACCCATCAGCAAGGGGGCCAAGGAGTGAGTATTTCTTAGGATCCTTGATAATGCTTTCTTATTAAATCCATTTCCTTATTCCCTCAGCGTCCTGAACCTGTCCAAGGAGACCAATGCCTCGCGCAGCTCCCTTACCGAGATCGCCTCCATGTTCTTCAACGAGAAGCAGATCTCCGAAATGCTGGACAAGTCGGATGTCCCCCAGCTGTCCCCCGCCACGACGGTGGCCTCGCACAACTCCACGCGCAGCCAGCTGACCAAGAAGTCCAGCTTCATGGACAAGCTGAAGACGGGGGCGCACCAGGAGAATCTCGTGTGCCAGTGCGGCCACGTGGCCAAGTGCCTCTCGGAGTCCATCATCCACGGCAAGACCTGCCACGCCTCGGCGGTAATCATTGATGACGACGATGCCGGGCTCCATGAGGACGATGCCGACGATCGGCTGGAGATCGACGAGGATGAGGATGACCATCACTCTCACTCTGCCCTGAATCTCAGCGTGACGGGTTCGACGCGTTGCCAGCACTGCCGCCACCGCTGCAAGTCCTCCACGGACCTCCTGCACCATCTGACGCAGTGCGTCGAGGCCATTCGCTGCGCCAACGAGATGTACGACTCGAACTCGGGCGAGAGTGGCGGCGAGCGGCGTCCGGACTCGCAGAGCCTGCAGCAGCAAGCCGCCGTCCAGCAGCAGCGGGTGTGCATCTGGAACAAGGCGGCCAAGGAGATAGCCGCCGCCGCTGCGGCCGCTGCAGTGCAGCAGGAGAGCAGCAGCAAGAGCCTGGTCAAGTCGCCGGCTGGGAGTCAGGGGACCAGCAACGAGGAGAACAGCTACTACGGGGTGGAGACGGCGCCCGGCTACGGCGAGGTAAGTCCGGACTCCACTAAGCACTGATACCACCAAGATCCTTGAAGATTAGAGTTTTGTTTAAAGTTATTTTTTGAGTTTTTGAATCCTGGAAAAATGAACGAAATATTAGCTTGATATATAGGGACTTCCTCGAGTTATTTTCGATTTTTTTTCTTCTGTTTAAACCTCGATCCTCGACCCCAGCACGAGCATATGCCACGTCAAAATGAAATTTGACTCTCTCACGCACTGCAGGTAACCAAAAAGATGACGCCCGAGGAGGAGGCCGCCAACTCGTCCCTGAAAAAGGTCTACAAGTGCCCGCACTGCAGCTTCTGGGCCTCGACGGCGTCCCGCTTCCACGTCCACATCGTGGGGCATTTGAACAAGAAGCCCTTTGAGTGCTCCCTCTGCTCGTACCGGTCCAACTGGCGCTGGGACATCACCAAGCACATCCGCTTGAAGACCATCCGCGATCCCTCGCACAAGACCGCCAAGGTGCTGATGAACGACGAGACGGGACGCAGGAACTATACCAAGTACAACAAGTACATCACCCTGATGAAGGTCACCGAGGAGGATGGCGATCCCAAGCTGATGAAGTCCGGCGAGATGACGCCCAACCAGGTGGCCTCGCTGGCCTTCCTCAAGGACTACGCCAAGGTGGGCTCTGTGACGGGTCAGGATATCACTTTGGAGCCAGTGCTGCCCAGCAAGCCGAGTGCCTTGGACGATGCCCATTTAGCGGACAACCTTATAAGGATCCCCCTGCTGGCCACCATGATGAATGCGGCGATGGCCCAGCAGCAGCACCAGCAGCAGCAGCAGAAGGAGCACCAGTCCACGATGATCACGCCCTCGGTGACCATATCGCCGGTGAAGCGGCAGAGCCAGGGATCGGGGCTGCAGGGCAAGCCCAGCGACGATCTCATCACCGAGGTGCACCAGGAGGGCAACGAGAAGAGGACCGTCTACCGGTGCCGCAAGTGCAACTTTGGGTGAGTTTTCTGATCGGGTCTCCAAGGTAAAATATTAATTTAAATCATTTTCAAACAGCCACCAAAACCGCGATGCTGTGCTGGCCCACGTGAAGATCCACTACCAGGACGCCAGCTACCCCAAGTCCAGCTCCGCGGCCAGCAGCACCTCGCCGCTGCAGGTGTCCGTGGGCAACAATCCGCAGTTCTACATGAACAAGGTCTTTGCCGCCATGTGCCTGTCGCAGTCGCAGTCGCAGGGATCCCCGGGCTCGGGTTCGCCCGGGTCGAGTCCGGCCATACCGGCCGGGCTGCTGCAGCGGGCCATCCAGGAGGCCCAGCACCTCACACCGACGCCCAACGATAGCGCTCTGAGCGGGCTCGCTCTGGCGTTGGCGGGCGGGAAGCCACCAGCCAATACGACGAAAGCCAGTGCCGCCTCCATTTTAGAGCACGGTGAGCAGAAAGCGAGTCAAAACGAGGCAAGTGCCGACAGTCTGACGTCGCCGAACACCACCACCACCACGAGTACCAAAGCCACCACTAGCACCACCAAAGACACCGCCAGATCGCTGCAGGATCTGCTCACATCACCGCGCAGCGCCAGAAATGGATGCCATCATCCCTCTAACGCTAACAGTAGTAACTCGGTTGTGGGCAATGGACTCCTCCTCCGGCAGGATGCCGTCTACGTCGCCTCATCCACCAACAACACCACCAACAATACCACAACAACACCACCCAAAGCATCAACGCCTCTGCCAGTAACTACCACTCCTTCTCCTATTTCTACTGCCTCATCAGCTCTTTCCAAGTCCCTGGCTCATCAACTGGGTGCGGGTAGCCACAGCTCATCCCCCTCATCCTCATCCCACAGCCACCGACTACTACACCACGATCATGCCTCCACCTCCACGCCATCGCACACGGCCGGTGATGGTTACCACCTGGCAGCGGGTCTAACCCATGCCCACTCCTCCATAGCCACTAACACGCCAGCCAGTAATCCCAACTCCTTTCCCCTGTCATCGTCGTCGTCGTCTGCGTCTGCATCGTCAGCATCCTCGGTGGCCTCCACCTCATCGGCTGCGGGCTCTGCGTCCGCCTCTTCCTCCTCCTCCTCCGCATCGTCGCCGCCGCCGCCGCCAGCGTCGTCTTCCTACCTGGCAGCGATGGCCCAGCAGCAGCAGCAGCAGCAGCACCACCACCAACAGCAGGCACCAGTGGCCCTGCAGATGCCACATTCGCAGACGAGATTCCATAGCCATAGCCATCAAAGTCCAGGTAGTCCCGGCCTCCTGACCATGGCCGATGGCGATCGACGCGACCCGTCGCCCTATCGCTGCGGCCACTGCCACCAGGTGTCGAATTGGAAGCATGTCATCCAGGTATGGCCCAGTGCACATTAATGGTTTCTGTGTTTTGTCCCATTCAAAAACCGAAACGAGCCGCCGCCGATCCCCCGACAAAGTTTCGTTTTTGACCCAGAACCCAATGAGCAAGAAGCTGGAAGATAGGGAACTTTAAGGCGGGGGAATCCCCTAGAATGGGGGTTTAGGAGGAGGTGAATTTTGAGGTTACGATTTATCCCGAATTGATCCACAAAAAATACATTTAAAAACTATTTAATGTGAACTAATGCTTTAATATTTCTGTACAAATTGAAATGCCTATTATGAAATATATTTTAAATTCAAAAAAACTTCATAATTAAAAAAAAATATATATATCCTTAATTTTTTTCAAAATTATTTCTATAGTAAAAAGTCAAAAGTTCTTGAAAGACTGGTTTTTCTTATGATTTCCAAAGTAAAAATTTGTACAAAGTTTCCCTTTTGAAGAACCTAAATAGGTTCTACTGCCGCAGATTCTAGTTTACTTATGACAAAAGTTCTTTTAACTTGAAGTCAAAAAATTGCTTATAAGAACTTTAAAAAAATACAGAAAAATCTCCTGCTAGTTAAGCCCCCAACGATGAACCCTTGTGAGCTTTTAGCAGTCGTCCCCGATCCGTCACCTTCCGTCACCCATCTTTTCTCACCACTCCATCTGTGTCCGTAGTCCCTGCGCAGCGCTGGTAAATATGCAAAGTCAATTTTGTACTTTCCCCGATTTTTTCATGTTGCCCCGATTACCAATAATCGATAGGTATCGATTGACTGTCTAAAAATACATATATGTGTGGTGTCTGGTCTTGCTTTTGTTGTTCCCTACATATATATACGATAAACGGTTAACTTTAAGAAAATCATTGGTGAAAGTCTTGCTTGCTCTCTCTCTATTTACCTCGAACTAAATGTAATCCATAAATTCGAAAAATCATGAAAAACAAACCCATGACACCATGAAACCTAAGTATTAAAAAAGCTAACCTATCAGGGATTCCCATTACGGTGCGAGGGTTTTCGATTGGGCTAAACTCATGGTTATTATATCGCCTTGAAAAAGGATACATGAACACTCACAAACACACAACACACCCACACACAACACATACATAAAGACAGAAGGACACTCGATTAATTGAATTAACAAATTCGTAAAACTAATTGCTGAATCCTTCTCCCCTCTTCCCCCAAACAGCGGCACTGTCGCTTAAAGCATTCCGGGGATATTCGGATCGAGACCCTTGAGCGAGGCGCCAATGTCTCGGCCAATGCACCGCCCATCTACCGGCCGTTGGGAGCAGGTGCCAGCAACGAATCCCAGTCCCACATCCCGTCGAGTCCCATCACCAGCAATCTCTTGAAGTCCGTCAACAGCGGCAGCAACACGAACGCGAGCAGCGCCCAGCTCCTGATGACCCCCAAGCAGCTGGAGCAGCTCCTCCACTCGCCACTCTCCGCTAGCGCCGCGGCCGTGGTGAATTCGGCCAACACCCAGCAGGATCTCCAGGCGGCGGCCGCCTACTGGGCAGCTGCCTGCAAGGCGGCCGTGGCCAGTGGCGGCAATGCCGAAGAGCTGCTGCAGCTCCAGCAAAACGACCAGATCGAGATCACCCGGCTGCCCTCGGCCTCGGACCACAGTGGCCACCAGAACAACAACAACAACAACACCAAGAGCAAGCAGCAGAAGTGCCCGGTGTGTCCCTACATTTCGGAGAGCAAGTCGCAGATGAACTACCACGTGTCCCTCCACAAGCCCACGCAGTACGAGTGCCGGCTCTGCACCTTTGTGTGCGCCAAGAAGCAGCACCTGAGCAGCCACATGCGCAGTGTCCACCAGCAGCAGGTGGGGGCACCAGGAGGAGCTGGAGGAGCGGCTGCCAGTGCTCCCTCCCTGGGGCTAGACTTCAGTGTGGCCCTCCAGCTGGCAGCCGCGGCCAAGCAGGTGCAGCAGCTGCCCGCCTCCACGCCGCTGTCCATCGATCTGTCCCAGCTCCAGCTGGACGCAGCTGCCTCGGACGCGGAACTCAATCCGCAGCAGCTGCCGCCGGAGTACCAGTACAAGTTGATCAGCTACTGTCCCCGATGTCCCGCCCGCTTCGCCCAGAAGCACAATGACGAGCGGAATGCCAAGCAGGAGCTGGAGCAGCACCTGCTGGCCCACGGCGACCAGGAGATGGAGATGGACCAGAGCTTTGTGTGCGCCTACTGCGAGTACCGCACCGCCGAGGAGACCTTGCTGCAGCTGCACCGGGCCGTGCACATGTCCCACTACCAGGAGAAGTGCCAGCAGCTGTACAAGAACTGCAAGGAGGACGTGGAGTATCCGGCGCCCAAGCTGCTCCAGCTGACCGGTCCCGAGACCATCTGGGTGGTGGACAATGAGCTCAGCCTGCAGCTGCTCCAGCAGACCACCGGCGAGGGCGTCAGCTCCTCGACAGGAAGCTACGACAACCAGAACTCACTGCTCAAGAAGCAGCTTGAGTCGGGCGGTGGTCAGGTAGGAGTTATTCCCCGGGAAACCATCGATGAAGACACAGCCATGGAAAGCCATGGGGTTGCCCCCGAGGAGGATGAGGAGCGACGTAGCAGCTCGACGCCTTCGACCAGCGCCTCGGTGGCCACCAGTGACCTGGCGGCTGATGCCAGCAGCGATGCCGGCTCCATGGACATGCCCCAGTCCGCCTCGGCGCCCGAGCGCTGTCTCCACTGTCCCTTCGAGACCCAGCAGCACGATGAGCTGCAGCAGCATCTGCAGAAGCATGCCTGCGTCAATCCGCCGCCGCCAAGCGCCCAGAAGTGTGCCCACTGTGATTATAGTGCCAAGGAGGAGTCCGAAATGGAGGAGCATACGGCCCTGCACTTCAATGCCAGTGAGAAGCTGAAGGCCGTGGAGTTTTACACCTGCTACGACCAGCTGGAGATCAGTGTGGAGCAGGAGCCGGAGGAGTCCGGCGAGTCCAAGCATCAGGCAACCGAGCACAACAACAACCAGGACAATGTGATGAACGCCAATGTGCAGCAGGAGCAGCTAGGTGCAGAGCAGCCACCATCCAGCGAGGAAGCTGCCGAGGAGGAGCCGCCGGCCAAGAAGCCCAGCACCAAGTTGATCCTGTACAAGAACGATGGCAACTTGAGCGTGAAGCCCTCCTCCGCCCCGGAAGAGCCCGCCTCGGAGGCGCTGAAGAGCGAGAATATCAGCGATCGCCTGCGCCGCAGGATCCTTCGGGGAAGTGCCAACCACTCGGAGGAGCCGCCGACCCAGGAGCGACCCACAACACCGGACAAAATGATACTGGTCAATGCCAAGACGGGCAAAGTCATTTCCAGAAAGTAGGCCCCACCAAAGGCCGAACCTTTTATTAACTTTAATCAGAAACTACGCCTAGGCTTAACTTATTTTTTAACTCTAATCTAGTTTTGGTTTTGTTAATACTTTGTTGTTGCTTATGTTTTCTTTACATTTTTTTTGGATATGAGTTTGTGGAGTTTGGGATTCGTTTTTAGGGCACCTTTTTAGGGGGTTTTCTATTGTCACTAACACACCCACACACACACACCTAGTTGGAACATGTTCCTGCACTTAAAATCTTCTCTAAGCCCTAAGTTAGTCATTAGTTATTTTTATTCTATAATTTATAGGGAAAGAATTCGAATACTTCTATTATTATGTACGGGGAAACATTGATTTCGTTGTGTAATTAAATGCTAGAACGGTGCAAAATGTAATTTAAATTAATTGTAATGTGTAAATTATCAGAGGAAGAAAACTAAAGTAGAAAACTAAACATAAACTATTGGCTAATTAAGTAAAATGTAACAAGAAGACCTAAAACCCAACACGAGCAAGAGATCCAAAAGCGTTTCAAAGAAATACATTTGTAGATAAAACTGTAAGAAACTGAAAAAAAAGAGAAATTCCAAATTAAGTCTTGCTTTCTTTAATTTTTATTTTGAATGGGAACTGTGATTATTGATAATTGTAAATGAAGAAAACAAAAAATTAAAGAAGAATCGCGTATATCAGGCAATGAATATGGTACTATATACATACTATATATAAATCTATACATATATATATTTACACACAGCTGCTGCTAAAAGAAACACACAATTTAAAAGGCAATTCAAAAATCAACAGAGAGAATAGGGGAATTTTTGCAATATTTGCAATATTATTTTTTGTACAAGTGCAGCCTACACACACGGTTAAAATTAGTAAATAATGTCTAGCTTTTGTCCGTATCATCATTATTATTATTATTATTTTAATCGATAAAATTACTATTATTGTTTTCCAAACAACCAGCGTCTCTTTGTAGATCAGTGTAAGCGTAAACAACACTACAAAACAAACAAAATGTTATCATAAACTGTAAGCAACGGAATAGAACACACATGTGGAATAGCGGGGCCATATATTTAAATAGTTTAAAGCAAACAAAATGAATATTTAAACAAAATAGCAAATCAAAAAACAGAAGTTAAACAAGCGAAAAAGTGTATACAGATAAATTTACTTGGGTAAAAAAAAGAAAACTGCGAACCGCCTTTGATATGCATATATACATCTTATATCGAAACGATATCTATACACACAATATATTATTATATATTAAAATAGTCCTTAACATTGAACTACATTTAAACTTAAAGCTTAGTGTAAATAACTTAGTTTTGTTTACTACGCACACACAAACACACACAACCGACACACAAACAACACACGAAGATTTATGGCATTAAATTTCAAAACAGAGAAAAATGTACAAAAAACAATTGTTAATAAAGAAATCAAATAAAAAAGAATTCACACAAGTTGCATTTACAATTCAATGCTTTTACTTATGTCACTGGAATACTTTTAAAACGCTATTGACAGCTAATAAACTTAGAGCAAAACGTTCTGATACAATTTAAAATTAATATCGGAGAAAGGTATTTGAATGCGGGACCCTTTTTGTGTTTAGGGAATTTATTTAGTGAATCAATAAGGATCTCATCCAGTTACATTAAAGCACAACATAGTATTCGTTGCAAAATTTATAAATTTCAATATGAAATTAGTTTTTTCAATACAAAAAATTAATCTTATTTTATAATTTTTATTTTTAAAATTATAACTGTTGCGATACCTGTTATAAAAGTTTTCAATTTAAATTTAAATCAGATACATTTGAAATTTTTATCAGGTTGGCAGTCCAAATAAAATCGTCCCCGTCATTGTTATCGTCAGTGGAAACGTATAAAATACGGGAATTTAGTATTTTGTGAATTTAATATATTTTCTATTATATATCGGCAATTGCTGAATAAATAAAATATTTTTCACTTGAAAGGTAAGATTTTAATAATTTTGGCTTTTAAAATAAGTGTCCTATCATCTAAAATTAAAAGTATTATAAATTAAAAAGTCGGTATTTTTCTCTCAGCCGCATAGCATATTTGAAAGATCCAGCGACGGTCACACTGAGTGGAAAGCAACAAAATTTTGATGAAAGATTAGAATTGAATTGAATTGCGATGCATTTAAGCAAAATTGGTCTGTAGCAGCCAACGTAAACGAACGATAGCCAACGCGGAGCACCCAGAGCCGCACCCACATGGATACCAAGTCCAACGATGACTCCGCTGGCAGTGACTCGCTAGACAAATCTATGCAAATAAAGTGTGTGATGGTGGAGACAACGAGCTCCACGGTGGACGCCTCGCCAGAGCGTGAGGATCTGGACAACTGCAGCAGGGATTCCGCTGCCGAAACGGGAGCACAGGTGGGCAAGGCTGCAAAGACAGCCAAGGGTGCAGCCGGAACGGGAGCTACAGCTGGAAAGCAGGCGGACCAAAAGACTGAAGCTGTGGCGGGGGGGCGGGGCGAGGGTGATAGTCCGGAGACCAACCAGTCCCCCAGCCGTTCGGCTAGCAAGTCGTCCACTGCCTGCACTGCCTTCGAGACGAAAGTCAAGTTAATCTCACAGAACCTCAAGGAAACCACGCTGGCCGAGACCTCCTCCTCAGGCGCCGCCTGCTCCACACCAGCAGCAATAGTATCAGTATCCGCATCCACATCCACATCTGCCTCCAGCAACAGCAGCCTGCTGGAACCGCAGACGCCCAACAATTCCTCCACGGACGATTCCACCTCGTCGTCCTCCGGCCGCGTTAAGAAGGTGCGCTTTCATCCGGACGTCAAGGAGAACGACGGAGGCAATTGGGTGAAGAAGAAGCGGCGCGCCGCACAGACCAAACGACCATCCTCGTCCACCGGCGCCACTTGTGATGGCATGGATCTCGACGGTGGGGCGGAGGATGGTGAATGCGACGATGACCAGGAAGAGGAAGAGCCGGAGGAGGAGTTCTATCTGGCCAAGACAATCGCCGAGGCGGAGGACTACCTCAAACAGCATCCGCTGACGTTCGTGCGGCGCATCGAGCAGAATGGCGAGCTGCCGCAGGACGGGCTACTCAGCATCGAGGACATGCCACACCATGGCAACGACGAGGACGGAGAGGAGTTTGTGCCGGTGAACCGGGAAGACAACTTTTACAGACACGTCAAGGCAGAGAATGGCATTGAACGTATCCTAGGCAAGGAGACTAAGGCGGGAAAGGCAAGTTGAAGGGTTCTCTCTTCCTTAGAATACTATTTAATAATTATCCATCCACTCCTTCAGGTGGAATTCCTTTTGCGTTACGAAAACCAGGGCGGTCTTTTTTGGAAATCGGAGGAGTTCATCAGGCGCACGTGTCCCACGCTGCTGAAGGCCTACGAAAAGAATCGCGAGCGCCGTCAACAGCGCTTGGTTAGTGCATATTACATTTTAATATATTTATGAATTAATTATATTTAGTAATTGTTTTCTCTTTTACAGATGCACCATGTTGCCAAACGGCAGAGTTTGCGACAGCGATACACGGATTTCTAGTAGCGGCTGCTTAGGTCTTAGGCTTTTAATTAGGTTCCATTTAATTGTAACGTTTTTTGTAAAATGAAGTAAATGATTTTCTTTTGTTGAACAAAAAGAACCAAGCTTCGATTTTATTTCGAGGGTGGGAGGCCGAGAAATATTTAAATCTATTGCCTGGTAATTCGTTTTATACCCTTGCAGAGAGTATGATAATTGCAACGCAGTGAAGGTGGGGTCTCCGACACCATGCATTACGAGTATATACAAAGGGGAAGGGGAAAGGGGAAATCAGAACAGACCTGGTAACATTGCAACATTACGTTTGACAAGCAAATAAATGATAGTACAATGAATTAACTAATGTCAAATTTACACTAATTGAACTAGGATCAGGCGACGGATGGATTTATATAGATTAGGAACAGCTCAGAGCTTTACAGTTGGTATTTTGATTTAACTTATGCCGTTATCAATATCACGGGGAATGGTTTGTAAAATACTTAAGCTACGTAGTCAGACACGCGAAAAGTGTTCAACCAGTATGTAGATCGCTCAACATAAATTCTTAGAAAAGTTTAACGGTCATAAGCTCCGTACTCAGACACGCGAAAAGTGTTCCTAAGCATTGAGCCAAAACGAGAAGTTAATACTCACCCGCTCGCTCTATCGTACTGTTTAGAAACACTTTTCGTGTGCCTGAGTACGGAGCTTTACATTAGAAGATATTTAATGTCTAAAAATTATATCAGCTTTTAGTGTCGGAAATTAATAATACAAAAAATATTAATTAAATAACTGTTACTGTTGCTCATTATATTGTTTCAATAATGTTTTATTGCTTATAATTTTGAATGTTGGAATATATGTAAACCATATCACATAAATGGTTGAGATTAGAGGTGGAGAGATCGCTGCCCATATTTTTTTAAGATTTTTGAAAACATAGATGTTTTATGGCGACTATCGATGTTTTTGTTACACTAAATTCAGGTTCTATGCAAACTTGCTTCTCAGTTTTTAAGTTGTCTGAATGAAACTTTGCAGATTGTATTCACTTTGTTGCAAATCTGACGTATATATTATATGGCTGCCATAGGAAAAATCGGAATGTTAATAGAATAAATATTTTCCACATGTTTCTATAAATTTCAAGATATGGTTATTTTTTTATGCCATTTTAGAGATCGGTAAATTAATATAAAAATTTGAAAAGGTAAAATGAGTAGGTAAATGTAATAAAAATTTAAAAAACATTTTCACAGAAATATGATAATTTTTAATGAGCCAAATGCAAAATGGAGGGGTATACAAACTTCGGCTTGCCGAAGTTAGCTTCCTTTCTTAATTATAATTAATATTTATTTTATTTAAAAACCGATGTTGTTTTAAAACATCGAAAAACAACGATGTTTTTTTTTAAGACATCCACGAACATCGTTTCTCCACCTATGGTGGAGAAAACAATTTGCAAGCGTCTCATCTAACCTAAGGTCACACTGCTTTTCCAGCATATAACCGGACACACGCATACGCTGTTTTCTTTCGCCAAAAGGTTTATTTTTTAAACAAGTAAAAATTCTTCATTATTCCTAAAATGAATAAAGGCAAGTTTAGTGGAATCGTGTCATTTGTAAACATCGATGATGTCAAATACAAATCGATGTATCCCCCATTCCTAAAAACATCGATAACAGTAACATCGCTGTTATTCAGTGTTCCCAGATCAGGGGTTTTCCCCCTAGATTTAGGGGTTTTTTGATGTCCTAGGCGGAATTTTAGGGGGGAAGAATTTTTAGGGGGAGAGTTTAGGGTTTTTTTGGAACGATTGATTTAAAATTTTAAAGAATATAAAAAAATATAAAAATTGCATTTTTATTATAAATCACCTAAAATGGCGAAAATATCAAACTAAATACGAGTAGTTGTTGTTCTCTTTATTGCTGAAACTCCATTTGGAGCGAACAAACGTTAATTTAAATTAACTTATAAAGTGATTAAATTAAGTGATTAAAACCAGTGGCCTTTGGCAGTCTGAGAAAAGATTTTAAATTTAGCGGGAAGATTGGATTTTTTAGGGGGAAATATAAATTATTTGAGATTTTTTAAGGGGCAAGCTAAATTTTCATCTGGTAACACTGCTGTTATTGCAGCTGAAACTGACGCGAAAACCAAAAAAATAAAATTAAAATTAATTTAGTGCTCAGTGCGGACGTTAGCTGAACTTAGCACTTTGCTAGTTAATTGTCAGTGTCAATAGCCGCAGTTGAACGAATGCGATATAGCCACCAGAGGCCTGATAACCCAGCTCGAATCGGAACAAAAGAGAAATTTTTGCGTGGTCACCAGTCGCTTAGTCGTCGTCGACGTCGATCTGTTTGTTCGGGACTCGCAGCAAGGAACGGGAAGTCTGGACAGACGTTCGCGAGGCCAGGCCTGGTAGTAATATGCAATAGCTTGGGGTCGGAAAATAAGCATATTTGTTTCGCAGGTGAAAGTCTGTTTTGACAGCCAGGTAAGTGCACTGCCCCCGCCCTCGCATCAGTCCGTCTCTCCACTCACCCTTACGCCCGAATATATATCTCTCGGTGGTTTCTGTGTACTTCCTCCAATGCGTAGATAACTCTTCTAGTCGGGGAGGGGGTAGAGGAGTCTATTGCCCCGATCGGCTTCCATTATATAAGGGTATACCTCCGCGAGTCGCGCGTGTGTGTTATGATATTGTTTACTGCACTTGACTCGGGCGAGAGGTGGCGGCGCATCCGCGCATCCCCCGAACATTCCCCAACTGCCTCCTCTTCTGCTGCTTCTATAAATAGTTGGCAGCAGTGCATTTTTTGTCTGCCGCTGTCAACCTCGGACGATGTGCGTCGTCTGCCTCTTGCGGCAGGTCAGTTGTCCTGCCCTTGCGTCCGCCCCATCTCCGATCTTGCCACATCCCATCCCATCTCGTAGTGCGTAGTTCACCACAAAGAGATGGATTCCATTGGGATTCTGGCTGCGGCATTGTCTTGTCTTGAACTTGACGTTGACCGCTGGACTTTGTTGTTTATTTGTTGCCGCTCTTGCCTGCTCTTGGCGCTCTCTCTCTCTGTTTCTCTTTTGTTTGGTTCATTAACCCACATCATCATCGCCGCCGCTTGGCTGCCTCATTCGCAGGAGGAGAAACTACGCAACAAACAAACAATAACAGAGAGCGAGAGGAAAAGCATTTGGTAGCAACTGCGCAGTGTTTCCCAAGAATGCCGGAAGAAGAGCCGCCACAGAAGCCCATGGAGGAGGAGGAAGATGAGGAACAGGATCAGGCAGAGGATCAGCAGCCGCAGCTAGCCCAGGGCGAGCAGCAGCAGGAGGAGGACACAACCGAAGGGCAGCCCCAACAGCCGGCAGAGGCCGTTGCGGTGGCCACCGAATTAACCGCCGAAGAGGCAAGTATTTCATCAGTTACTTCGAAGGTTCTAGAAGTAACCTCTCTTTATCTCTCACAGATGCGAGCCCGCCGCCTTCGCACCCTGGCCGCCCGCAGTGGCCTACAGAGCTCCCTGACCCCCCTGACTCCCAGTCCGGAGAAAACGCCACGCAAGCAGACCAATGTCTCTGGCGAGTCTCGCCTGGTGCGAGAGGCCACGCCCAGCGACAAGGAGGTGGTCTCCCTGCCCACCTCCAAGCCCGCTCCCGTCTCCGTCTGGCCAGAGGTGGGCGGCAAGCCGGACATGGATGTGGAGATGAAGTCCGTTGCCTCCACCCCAGTGCAGGATGTGGAGATGACGCCGGCTCTCAGTCTGCCCGCTGCCAACGAGGGCACCAAGAGGAGCGTGCTGCCAAGCAGCAAGATTTCCCCGGGAAATCCCGAAGTGGCCATGGAATCCGTGGGGGGTAGCCCTTCCAAGAGCGTCGACGAGCAGAACGAGCAGCTCCTCTCGCGGCTGCTGAACGCCACCTGGAACGAGTTCGGCAGCGGCTCCATTATCTGCGCGCAGAGCGCCAGCTTCCTGGAGCAGCAGCCCAGCCGTAGGTTCGACTTCGAGTGCATCGTGTCCAACGTGCTGATGGAGGCGGCCCTGAAGATATACAACGACGAGCTCGGCGAGGGGGAGGGCGGCTCCGCTCTGGCGGAGGACAAGGAGTTCTCGTCCGCCAAGAAGATAAAGTCCGATGACACGGAGGTGCAGGAGATCCTGGCCAATGCGGTGGCCACATCCCTGCAGTCCGCGCCCAGCGATGCAGCAGATGCAGCAGCTGGAGGAGCACCCATGGAGGCGGCCAGCAGCGAGGCTGGCGGGGCCTGCGTGGCGCCCTCCGTGCTGAGCATCGTGACCACCACCAAGCACCATGTGCTGCTCTACCTCATCCGCTGCTACCAGAACTACCAGGCGGAGTGCGCGCGCAAGACGCCGCACAACCAGCCGGCTCTGCAGCTGGCCTTTGAGCAGGTGATGCGGATGACCGTGCTGGTGCTGACCGACCGCATCCACCAGAATCTCAACGCGCACATGGACCAGTCGGCCCTGCTCGAGCTGATGTACATGGACAAGGTGAGCGAGTCCTTCCTCATCGACCTGGTGGCCCACACGCACCCGGATGCGGGCTCCTTCGACGCCATCTTCGGGCAGGTGCTGCGCGGCCTCTTTGCGGGCATGCAGCGCAATATCTGCACCTCAAAGATCAACGTGCAGCAGATCGAGTGGCTGGCCAAGCTGGTGGTCATCAAGGTGGGCCCCGTGCGACCCATCGCCGACCTCGTGGCCCGCCAGCCCAACTTTCTGCCCCCCATCTGCACGAAGATCTCGGGGCGGGAGATCGTCAAGTGCAGCTTCCTGGGGCCCTTCCTCTCCGTCTCCCTGTTCGCCGAGGAGAACGTCAAGTTCGCCGAGTTCAGCACCAAGAACAAGCTGGAGGATGCGGCCAG
Organism: Drosophila rufa; assembly: GCA_018153105.1. Lineage (NCBI taxonomy): Eukaryota > Metazoa > Arthropoda > Insecta > Diptera > Drosophilidae > Drosophila > Drosophila rufa. The sequence goes on from JAECXS010000096.1 coordinate 11,292,480, forward strand.
CTCGCGTCTGCGCTGGGAACTCCACTCGATGCGGACCCACATGCACGTCGTGTTCCACTCGCTGTGCGTGAACGCCAGCAGCCGGCCCAAGACGATGGAGTACATCGCCAAGATCCTGCGCCACAACGACCGGCGCGTGCAGTTCGCCAGCGACGAGAAGCTGCTGGCCCGCGACGGATTCGTAATCAACCTGATGAGCGTGCTCCAGCAGCTGGCCGTGAAGATCAAGCTGGACCGCATCGAGCCCACCTTCCACTACCACAAGGACTCGCTGGTCAACATCGAGCAGGACACGAAGATCCGGTACAGCGAGGAGGAGTACCGCAACTTCCTGGCCCGCGACTTCGCCGAGCCGGTGGAGAGTGCCAACTTCCAGACGCAGTGCTGGTTCCTCACCCTGCAGGCCCACCACCTGGGCTACCTGCCCGCCATCCAGCGCTACCGCCAGAAGGTGCGCGCCATCAAGGAGCTGCAGAAGCTCATCGACGAGCTGGACCGCACCAAGCCGCACTGGGTGAACTCGCGCTACGCCAGCCGCAACAACCAGTTCAAGGAGCGCTGGGAGAAGCAGCTGCGCAAGCTCAATCGCTCCAAGACCTGCAGCGAGATCACCCTGCTCGATCCCGCCCTGCTCCAGCGCTGCACCGAGTTCTATTCGACGGTCTGCGAGTTCATGCTCTACCAGTTCGAGGGCCGCCCCATCGAGGGGCCCTTCATCTCCAAGCTGCCCGTGCAGCAGCTGAAGCCAACGGATGCATTTTCCGCACTGCCCGAGTGGTACATCGACGACATCGCCGAGTTCATTCTCTTCACCATGCAGCACGCCAACGTGGACATCCGCCAGGGCATCGACCACTCCATCATCACCTGGCTGCTGACCTGCGTCTGCGCCTCGCACCTCATCAAGAATCCCTATGTGACTGCCAAGCTGGTCGAGGTGATGTTTGTCTTCTCCCTGAAGCCGGCCAACTCTGTGAACACGGCGGTAAGTTGGAATTTCTGAGGGCTGGTTCTAGAAATTAAGGTTCTTGCTGTCCTCCGAGCAGATGTGGAACCACGAGCTGGCCCAGAACGCCCTGGTCAGCGCCCTCATGAGGTTCTATGTCGACGTGGAGACAACGGGCCAAAGCACTGAGTTTTACGATAAGTTTACCATAAGGTAAGGTATGCCCACTAGAGCTACTCCCAGGAGTATTCTCATCCTTCTGTGTTCTCTTTGTTCTCTCTGTCATTGAAGATACCATATTAGCCATCTGTTCAAGTCCATGTGGGAGAACCCCATCCACCGGCAGGCCGTCATCTGTGAGTCGCGGGTGGGCAATCAGTTCGTGAAGTTCGTCAACATGCTGATGAACGACACCACCTTCTTGCTGGACGAGTGCCTGGAGAACCTGAAGCGCATCCACCAGACCCAGCAGCTGCTCTCGGACAAGGCGAACCTGAGTAAGATGAGCGCCGACCAGCAGCAGAGCCGGCTCACCCAGCTGGCGACGGACGAGCGCCAGTGCCGCTCCTACCTGACGTTGGCCCGCGAGACAGTCGATCTGTTTCACTATCTGACAGTGAGTATATATCCTTCTATCTCTGTATCTTTCTGTTGTAAGCGCCCAGGCTTTTATTTTCAAATAATAACGTCGGATTGATTTTATTTCTCTCGATTTTTCACGAGCTGATCGTTCTTATTCGCCAAACCAAAGTACCCGTATATTTTTTTCTTAAAAATCTAGCTTAATTCTATGCGTTAGGACTGTTATCGATAATCTATCTGATTTGCCAACTAGTCACTAATGTGACCGTGTAATACAAAATGAGGTGTTTACACTTAGAGCTGTAAAAATATCGATAGTGCTCTCACCCGATATTTTCGATAGTGATAGTCCAAACCATCGATAATATCGATACTATCGACAAAATAAAATGTGTTTAAAACAATTTTACTTTGCTTAAACAAACCAATTTAAATTGCATAATTTATAAAAGATTTTATGTATTAAACAAAAAAACAATTAAATTCAATCACATTACTGTCTACATAGAATTTATCAGGCGTGCTCCGGTTTTCACTTTTATTTTTCGTTTTCGTTTTAGACCAAAAACGTAAGTTTTCGTTTTTAGGTGCTCCGGTTTTCACAAACTTTTTGTCATCGTTTTGTTATCGAAATATTTAATGGTTTTTATTGCTCAAACAGATGACTTGGATGTTTTGAGAAGTATAAGGTATGCTTAAATGCCTTTACCCTTTTTAATTATTTGTTTTAAAGCCAAATAAAGACAGAAATTGTTTATTTATCGGTCCAAGAGGGCTGCCACCCTTTGATGATATATATTTTATACCTTTTTTTATTTGTAAAAATTCAATTTAAACATTAAAATAAACTGTTTTTTTTTTATTAAAACCTTATTTCATCCTCCTTGAACATTATTAATGACCACCTTTTAAATTTAGAAGCATTTCGACCAGATTGTTTTGTTCCATCAACAGTACGGCAGCACTGGCAACCAAAACGAAAGATGTTGTTGCCGACGGCAAATAGTTTGTTCCCAAATTCGAGGTGGGGTCAGAAAAGAATTATTTAAAAAGTAAATACGAATTAGATTAATCTACTGATGGTGTGAAATTAACATCAATAGACCAAGGAGTCAACTATTTTTTTCCTTTTGCAATTAGGAACCGATTTCATGTAGAAAAAGGCATTTACTTTTCATTTCGACAAAACAATCTTGCCCGTTTTTGAAAACGAAAAAATCTTGTGAAAGTGAAAACGGGAGCGAAAACGAAAACGAGAGAATCTTGTAAAAGTGAAAACCGGAGCCTGCCTGTATATATGCCTGTATATATGAGAATTTATGATTATATTTAATTTTATATTATATTTATTGGCAAAAACTTGTACATTTTATATAAATTCACTGATTTGCTGCTAACGCGATGTATCGATGGTAGAAAAAAACAATCGATGGTGACCCGGAGCACAGCATCATCGATAATATCGATAGTATCTTCGATAGTTTTACAGCTCTATTTACACTATCAATCTATATCACCTTAGAGCGACATCAAGGAGCCGTTTATGCGCGCCGAGCTGGTGGATCGCCTCAGCTCGATGCTGAACTTCAATTTGAAGCAACTGGCCGGGCCCAAGTGCAATGACCTGAAGGTCAAGAACCCGGCCAAGTACGGCTGGGAGCCGCGCAGCCTCCTGGCCCAGATCTTCGACATTTATCTGCACTTGGACTGTGATAGATTCGCTCAGGCCCTGGCCGCCGACGAGCGCTCCTTTAACGTGCACATCTGCAACGAGGCGGCGGCGAGGATCAAGCGCCTGGCCATCCGCTCGGCGGTGGAGGTGGAACGCTTCAAGGCCCTCACCCAGCGAGCCCACGAGATCTTCAGTAAGGAATTGGGTCAATCTTGAATTCCAGAATCCTAGCAAGTAATTCTTATTATTAATTCATTGCAGTCACCAACCAACAGACTGAAGATGAGTGCGCCGATGCGCCGGACGAGTTCAAGGACCCGCTGATGGACACCCTCATGTCGGATCCCGTGGTGCTGCCCTCCGGCACGGTGATGGACCGGGCCATCATCACACGCCACCTGCTCAACAGCTGCACCGATCCGTTCAACCGCCAGCCGCTCACCGAGGACATGCTGGTGACCAACATTGAACTGAAGCAGCGCATCGACGCCTGGCGCCGGGAGCAGCGGGGCAAGCGGAACAACAGCTAAACCCCGCTCCGCCCAGGTCCACGTCCCCCTCCCCCCAATAGCTACGCCTAGGACTAGTTTAATGTGCAGTTTTAGTGTCTACCTATATTCTACACCTACATCTTTATATATATAAATATTCTTTGTGCAGGATTCAGTTTCTATTTGCCGCAGCCTGCAAGTACCGACCGGAGTCCGGACCATTTAGATGTTTGGAAAATATTTTTGGAAATTTGCAATGTTTTCGTTTCTTTTCGTTGAAAGAAAAACGATCTAATATCGCGACTAGTTCGTTTCCCCCCGCCCCAAAGATGTGTGGGTTTTTGATGATTTAAAAAACAACAAAAAATTGAATTTATTTGCAATTGGATTCACAAATAAAAATAATGAATTAAAGGGGTATGGCTTTATTTATTGAGGGGATTATTCCCGCCCTGGATGAGCTCTCAGTGGTTATTTTTGATCCTAACCTCTAGGGGTGAACTGCGAAAAAATCTATTCTCAGCGCATCGATGTTTTTCGATATTTTAGAATGTAAAATCGATTTAATCAATTAAATCGTAAAACAGTGTGCACATAGTCAAGCCAAAGGTTTAGATGTTGATTAAAATATTCGGAGTTTAAAGCATATTAAACTTTTTTAGATTACGCGTGGCGCGGTTATCTTCAATGGATCAAACTAGTGTTGGGTTGCTCATAAGTGAGTGAACAACTAAGAGTTGTTCACTAAACTGAGTGAGTGAACATGTTTCTTCCTATTTGTTATTTTTTGTTCACTTGTTCATTTTTGCTCACTTGTTCAGATTTGCTCTTTTGCTCACTTTTGTTCAGTTGTTCAATTTTGTTCCCCTGCTCTTTTTTGTTCACTTGTTCATTTTTGCCCAGTTGCTCCTTTTGCTCACTTGGTAATTTTTTATCTCTTGCTCATTATTGTTCAGTTGTTTAATTTTGTTCAGCTAATCTTTTTTGCTTATTTTAGTTTAAATGGATACAAATGTATTCATAGAAAAAAAATTGGAATGACATTTTCTACCAGAACTTTGTCATCAACGGTGTGAAGTGTAAACTGAGAACTTTTTTGTTTTTTTTTCATTAATTTTTCGATCATTTCTATGACAGCTATAAGATATAGTGGTCCAATTCTAGCCGACATATGTATATAGCAACTGCAATAGAAATAAGACTATCTATCAGGGATCGCAAATAACAGTTATGAGATAAATAAAAATTGGAACCAAAAAAAATGACTGGGACGGTAGAAAAATTATGCATACCTTATTTTTTGAAGGACTTTGCAGAAACAGGATCAATTTTTATATGCAATTTTTATTTTATTAATCTTTTTTAACAGTTATTTTTGATTAGTATTAAAAAAGTTGAAAATAATTATTATTTTTAAATTTTTATATAAAAGTTGAATCCGAACTGTTATTGGTAATTTTCAAAATAAAAATTACAAATAACAATTATTTTCAATTTTTATTTTAAAAATTGGAGATAACAGTTATTTATAAATTTTTATTTTAAAAATTGAATTGCTATAACTTTCAAACGGCGCGGTATATTTGAAAGATCGAAAGCAATTATCAATCTACGTCTCAATACCTTTCGTTTGATGTATGTATGTATGTATTATAAATTATAATTTATAATGTATCAAATGCCATATAAATAACTATGTACATGCACTTGCTCTTACACAGCCCAATAAAAAATCAAAGCATTGACTTTGACGTCAAATAGTCGGGAAGATAATTAGCCTTGAAACCTCTTGGGTAACTTTTGTAAGTGGCGACTGTGTTGTAGATAAGCAAAATAAATCTAACTAAAATTTATCCAATAGACTAGCAAAAAACAACTCGTTTTGGAATCACGATGGGTCGTAAACGCGCTTTGAATATACGCGAATTTTTTAATATTGATGAAAATGAAAATGTGTCAAAGTGCAAAATGTGCAATCGTTCTTTCCAAGGAGTATATTTGACAAACTTACGAAGCCATTTGAAGGAAACTCATGCAGAGGAGTATGAGTAACGAGATGGAAGAGAAGAAGAGCAACCCGCCAAGCGAGAAGAAAACAAAGTTTTGTGTTTCTTGAAACAAGTAAGGGTGAAGATCACTTTCAATCACAAAGTTCATGCTCCCTTCTTAAAAAATACCTCAACTCGTTTGAAGTGTGCTTGGCCGATGATCAATCCGCTGATGAAGACCCTGAGCTGAAATTAGGAGAAACGGAAATCAACGGGTACTCTCCGAAAACAATTGACCCTAATGTCAACATAATGGAGTATTGGGAGGAGCAGAAATACATTTATCCTCGTCTTTATGCATTAGCTAAGATACTGCATTGTGTTCCTGCTACTGAGGTATCCGTTGAAAGAGCATTTTCGGCACTAAAGCTGGTAGTGTCTGATTTGAGGTGCAAACTATCTTCAGATTCAATTAAAAAAATAATGTTCTTAAAACTCAATAAAATTACCAAATAATTAAAAAAAATGATATATATTTGCTAGTTTCTCTTATATAGTAAGATTGTTGCAACTGGAATATAAACCAGTTGGTGGGTAATTGGTGCATGGAAAGGTCTGAAGCGACAGTCTCTGTTGCAGTGAGTAAAGCTTGCCTTTGAGGTCAAAACAGTTGCTGACTTTATTGAGGACTCAAGGATAGCTAACAAAGGTATACAGAAATTTAAACATTCTTGTTATTGTATATTGTTATTGCTGCGACTGAAGGGCTATACAAGTGTAACACTTTTAGCTTATTTGATGGTTTATACTTTCAAATAATTTCCGAAAGTCGCCTTATTTTTGGGCAACGAACATTCGATTATGATAAGCATTTATGTACATATTTATGTATATGTCATATGGTACATTATAATACATACATCAAACGAAAGGTATTGAGACGTAGATTGATAATTACTTTCGATCTTTGAAATATACCGCGCGGTTCAAAAGTTATAGCAATTCAATTTTTATTTTCAAATTTTAAAATAAAAATTGATAAATAACTGTTATTTTTGATTTTTATTAAAAAAGTTGAAAATAATTGTTATTTGTAATTTTTACTTTGAAAATTACAAATAACAGTTACGATTCAACTTTTATATACAAATTGAAAAACAATAATTATTTTCAACTTTTTTAATAAAAATCAAAAATAACAGTTAATTTGCAATTTTTTTTTTAAATCAAAAAATAATTGTTATTTTAAAATTTTTATGTTAAAAACTATAATTGTTACGATCCCTGCTATCTATTCGTTCAGAAAGCTCTAAAACTGCAAAGTTTCATTCAGAACGCTCTAAAACTGGTGGTGGTGTCTATTAACGTACAGACTGATAGAGAAACTGATGGACATGCTGATCAAGACTATATGTTGCAAGGACACTTCCGACTCCTAAGCGACTCGGGAGAGTATCACGGAAGAGTCGCAGAAGTATCGCGGAAGAGTCACGGAAGTATCGCGGATGGATCGCGGATGGATCGCGGAAGGATCGCGGATGGATCGCTGAAGAATCGCGGAAGGATCGCGGAAGGATCGCGGAAGAGTCGCGGAAGTATCGCGGAAGGTTCGCGGAAGAGGTGCGGAAGGATCGCGGAAGATTCGCGGAAGGATCGCGGAATAATCGCGGAATGATCGCGAAAGAGTCGCAGAAGGGTCACGGAAGAATCGCGGAAGAGTCGCGGAAGAGCCGCGGAAGGATCGCGGAAGTATCGCGGAAGGATCGCGGAATGATCGCGGAAGAGTCGCAGAAGGGTCACGGAAGAGTCGCGGAAGAGCCGCGGAATGATCGCGGAATAATCGCAGAAGGATCGCGGAAGTATCGCGAAAGGATCGCGGAAGAGTTGCGGAAGGACCGCGGAAGAGTCGCGGAAGAATCGCGGAAGGAAAAAAAATTCATCGGTGAAAAAATTCATCGGTGAAAAATTTTCATCGGTAAAAAAAATCATCGGTGAAAAAATTCATCGGTGAAAATTTTTCATCGGTGAAAAAAAATTCCGCGATCCTTCCGCGATCCCTCCGCGATCCTTCCGCGACTCTTCCGCGGTCCTTCCGCAACTCTTCCGCGATCCTTCCGCGATCATATCGCGATCCTTCCGCGACTCTTCCGGGATCCTTCTGCGACTTTTCCGCGATCCTTCCACAAAACCTTCCGCGATCCATCCGCGACTGTTCCCGCGATGCTTCCGTGGTACTTCCGCGACTCTTCCGCGATCGTTCCGCGATTCTTCCGCGATCCTCCCGCGATCCTTATTTACTGGTCGCGGAAGGATCGCGGAATGTTCGCGGAAGGTTTTGCGGAAGGATCGCGGAAAAGTCGCAGAAGGATCGCGGAAGGATCGCGGAAGGATCGCGGAAGGATCGCGGAAGAGTTGCGGAAGGACCGCGGAAGAGTCGCGGAAGGATCGCGGAAGAATCGCGGAAGAGTCGCGGAAGGAAAAAAATTCATCGGTGAAAAATTTTCATCGGTAAAAAAAAATTCATCGGTGAAAAAAAAATTCATCAGTGAAAATTGTTCATCGGTGAAAAAAAAATCCGCGATCCTTCCGCGATCCCTCCGCGATCATTCCGCGACTCTTCCGCGACTCTTCCGCGATCCTTCCGCGATCCTTCCGCAACTCTTCCGCAACTCTTCCGCGATCCTTCCGCGATTCTTCCGTGATCCTTCTGCGACTCTTCCGCGATCATTATTTTTTCATCGATGAATTTTTTCTCTTCCGCGGATCGCGGAAGAATCGCGGAAGAGTCGCGGAAGGAAAAAAAATTCATCGGTGAAAAAAAAATGCATCGATGAAAAAAATGCATCGATGAGAAAAAATTAATCGATGAAAAAAAAGTCATCGATGAAAAAAATTCATCTATGAATTTGCATGAATTTTTTTCATCGATGAATTTTTTCATGATTGAATTTTTTTCATGCATGAATTTTTTTTCACGCATGCATTTTTTCATGATTGAATTTTTTTCACGCATGAATTTTTTTCATGCATGAATTTTTTTCATGCATGATTTTTGTTTTTTTTCATGCATGAATTTATTTTCATGCATGAATTTTTTTCATGCATTTTTAATTTTTTCATGCATGAATTTTTTTTGCATGAATTTTTTCATAATTTTTTCATGCATGAATTTTTTCATGCATGAATTTTTTTCATGCATGAATTTTTTTCATGCATGAATTTTTTTTCATGCATGAATTTTTTTTCATGCATGAATTTTTTTCATGCATGAATTTTTTTTCATGCATGAATTTTTTTCATGCATGAATTTTTTTTCATGCATGAATTTTTTTTCATGCATGAATTTTTTTCATGCATGAATTTTTTTCATGCATGAATTTTTTTCATGCATGAATTTTTTTCATGCATGAATTTTTTTCATGCATGAATTTTTTTCATGCATGAATTTTTTTCATGCATGAATTTTTTTCATGCATGAATTTTTTTTCATGCATGAATTTTTTTCATGCATGAATTTTTTTTCATGCATGAATTTTTTTTTCATGCATGAATTTTTTTTTCATGCATGAATTTTTTTTCATGCATGAATTTTTTTTCATGCATGATTTTTTTTTCATGCATGAATTTTTTTCATGCATGAATTTTTTTCATGCATGATTTTTTTTCATGCATGAATTTTTTTCATGCATGAATTTTTTTCATGCATGAATTTTTTTCATGCATGATTTTTTTTTCATGCATGAATTTTTTTCATGCATGAATTTTTTTCATGCATGAATTTTTTTCATGCATGAATTTTTTTTTCATGCATGAATTTTTTTCATGCATGAATTTTTCTATGCATGAATTTTTTTCATGCATGAATTTTTTTTCATGCATGATTTTTTTTTTCATGCATGAATTTTTTTTCATGCATGAATTTTTTCATGCATGAATTTTTTTCATGCATGAATTTTTTTCATGCATGAATTTTTTTCATGCATGAATTTTTTTCATGCATGAATTTTTTTCATGCATGAATTTTTTTCATGCATGAATTTTTTTTCATGCATGAATTTTTTTCATGCATGAATTTTTTTTCATGCATGAATTTTTTTTCATGCATGAATTTTTTTTCATGCATGAATTTTTTCATGCATGAATTTTTTTCATGCATGAATTTTTTTCATGCATGAATTTTTTTCATGAATTTTTTTCATGCATGAATTTTTTTTCATGCATGAATTTTTTTCATGCATGAATTTTTTTTCATGCATGAATTTTTTCATGCATGAATTTTTTTTCATGCATGATTTTTTTTTTTTTTCATGCATGAATTTTTTCATGCATGAATTTTTTCATGCATGAATTTTTTTCATGCATGAATTTTTTTCATGCATGAATTTTTTTTCATGCATGAATTTTTTTCATGCATGAATTTTTTTTTCATGCATGAATTTTTTTCATGCATGAATTTTTTTCATGCATGAATTTTTTCATGCATGAATTTTTTTCATGCATGAATTTTTTTCATGCATGAATTTTTTTCATGCATGAATTTTTTCATGCATGAATTTTTTTTTCATGCATGATTTTTTTTCATGCATTTTTTCATGCATGAATTTTTTTTCATGCATGAATTTTTTTTCATGCATGATTTTTTTTCATGCATGAATTTTTTTCATGCATGAATTTTTTTCATGCATGAATTTTTTTTCATGCATGAATTTTTTCATGCATGAATTTTTTTCATGCATGAATTTTTTTCATGCATGAATTTTTTTCATGCATGAATTTTTTCATGCATGAATTTTTTTCATGCATGAATTTTGATTTTTTCATGCATGAATTTTTTTCATGCATGAATTTTTTCATGCATGAATTTTTTTCATGCATGAATTTTTTTCATGCATGAATTTTTTTCATGCATGAATTTTTTCATGCATGAATTTTTTTTCATGCATGAATTTTTTTCATGCATGAATTTTTTTCATGCATGAATTTTTTTCATGCATGAATTTTTTTCATGCATGAATTTTTTTTCATGCATGAATTTTTTTTTTCATGCATGAATTTTTTTCATGCATGAATTTTTTCATGCATGAATTTTTTCATGCATGAATTTTTTTCATGCATGAATTTTTTTCATGCATGAATTTTTTTCATGCATGAATTTTTTTTTTCATGCATGAATTTTTTTCATGCATGAATTTTTTTTCATGCATGAATTTTTTTCATGCATGAATTTTTTTTTCATGCATTGATTTTTTTCATGCATGAATTTTTTCATGCATGAATTTTTTTTCATGCATGAATTTTTTCATGCATGAATTTTTTTCATGCATGAATTTTTTTCATGCATGAATTTTTTTCATGCATGAATTTTTTTCATGCATGAATTTTTTTTTCATGCATGAATTTTTTTTTCATGCATGAATTTTTTTCATGCATGAATTTTTTTCATGCATGAATTTTTTTCATGCATGAATTTTTTTTCATGCATGAATTTTTTTTCATGCATGATTTTTTTCATGCATGATTTTTTTCATGCATGAATTTTTTTCATGCATGAATTTTTTTTCATGCATGAATTTTTTTTCATGCATGAATTTTTTTCATGCATGAATTTTTTTCATGCATGAATTTTTTTTCATGTTTTTTTCATGAATTTTTTTTCATGCATGAATTTTTTTCATGCATGAATTTTTTTTCATGCATGAATTTTTTTCATGCATGAATTTTTTTTCATGCATGAATTTTTTTTCATGCATTTTTTTAATTTTTTTCATGCATGAATTTTTTTTCATGCATGAATTTTTTTTCATGCATGAATTTTTTTTTCATGCATGAATTTTTTTCATGCATGAATTTTTTTTTTTCATGCATGAATTTTTTTTCATGCATGATTTTTTTTCATGCATGATTTTTTTTCATGCATGAATTTTTTTCATGCATGAATTTTTTTTCATGCATGAATTTTTTCATGCATGAATTTTTTTCATGCATGAATTTTTTTCATGCATGAATTTTTTTCATGCATGAATTTTTTTTCATGCATGAATTTTTTTCATGCATGAATTTTTTTCATGCATGAATTTTTTTTCATGCATGAATTTTTTTTCATGCATGAATTTTTTTCATGCATGATTTTTTTTTCATGCATGAATTTTTTTCATGCATGATTTTTTTTTCATGCATGAATTTTTTTCATGCATGAATTTTTTTTCATGCATGAATTTTTTTCATGCATGAATTTTTTTCATGCATGAATTTTTTTCATGCATGAATTTTTTTCATGCATGAATTTTTTTCATGCATGAATTTTTTTCATGCATGAATTTTTTTCATGCATGAATTTTTTTCATGCATGAATTTTTTCATGCATGAATTTTTTTTCATGCATGAATTTTTTTCATGCATGAATTTTTTTTCATGCATGAATTTTTTTTCATGCATGAATTTTTTTTCATGCATGAATTTTTTTCATGCATGAATTTTTTTCATGCATGAATTTTTTTCATGTTTTTTCATGCATGATTTTTTTTTGCATGAATTTTTTCATGCATGAATTTTTTTTCATGCATGATTTTTTTCATGCATGATTTTTTTTTTTTCATGCATGATTTTTTTCATGCATGAATTTTTTTCATGCATGTTTTTTTTCATGCATGAATTTTTTCATGCATGATTTTTTTCATGCATGAATTTTTTCATGCATGAATTTTTTTTTCATGCATGAATTTTTTTCATGCATGAATTTTTTTTTTCATGCATGAATTTTTTTCATGCATGAATTTTTTTCATGCATGAATTTTTTCATGCATGAATTTTTTTTCATGCATGAATTTTTTTTCATGCATGAATTTTTTTCATGCATGAATTTTTTTCATGCATGAATTTTTTTTCATGCATGAATTTTTTTTTCATGCATGAATTTTTTCATGCATTTTTTCATGCATGAATTTTTTTCATGCATGAATTTTTTTTCATGCATGACTTTTTTTCATGCATGAATTTTTTTCATGCATGAATTTTTTTTTCATGCATGAATTTTTTTCATGCATGATTTTTTTTTTTCATGCATGAATTTTTTTCATGCATGAATTTTTTTTTCATGCATGAATTTTTTTCATGCATGAATTTTTTTTCATGCATGAATTTTTTTCATGCATGAATTTTTTTCATGCATGAATTTTTTTCATGCATGACTTTTTTTCATGCATGAATTTTTTTCATGCATGAATTTTTTTTTCATGCATGAATTTTTTTCATGCATGAATTTTTTTTTTCATGCATGAATTTTTTTCATGCATGAATTTTTTTCATGCATGAATTTTTTTCATGCATGAATTTTTTTCATGCATGAATTTTTTTCATGCATGAATTTTTTTCATGCATGAATTTTTTTTCATGCATGAATTTTTTTTCATGCATGAATTTTTTTCATGCATGAATTTTTTTTCATGCATGGAATTTTTTCATGCATGAATTTTTTTCATGCATGAATTTTTTTCATGCATGAATTTTTTTCATGCATGAATTTTTTTCATGCATGAATTTTTTTTCATGCATGAATTTTTTTTCATGCATGAATTTTTTTTCATGCATGAATTTTTTTCATGCATGAATTTTTTTTCATGCATGAATTTTTTTTCATGCATGATTTTTCATGATTTTTTTCATGCATGAATTTTTTCATGCATGAATTTTTTTCATGCATGAATTTTTTTCATGCATGAATTTTTTCATGCATTATTTTTTCATGCATGAATTTTTTTTCATGCATGAATTTTTTTCATGCATGAATTTTTTTCATGCATGTTTTTTCATGCATGAATTTTTTTTTCATGCATGATTTTTTTCATGCATGAATTTTTTTCATGCATTTTTGTTTTTTCATGCATGAATTTTTTTCATGCATGAATTTTTTTCATGCATGAATTTTTTTTCATGCATGAATTTTTTTTCATGCATGAATTTTTTTCATGCATGAATTTTTTCATGCATTTTCATGAATTTTTTTCATGCATGAATTTTTTCATGCATGAATTTTTTTCATGCATGAATTTTTTTCATGCATGAATTTTTTTCATGCATGAATTTTTTTCATGCATGAATTTTTTTCATGCATGATTTTTTTCATGCATGAATTTTTTTCATGCATGATTTTTTTCATGCATGAATTTTTTTCATGCATGAATTTTTTTCATGCATGAATTTTTTTCATGCATGAATTTTTTTCATGCATGAATTTTTTTCATGCATGAATTTTTTTCATGCATGAATTTTTTTCATGCATGAATTTTTTTCATGCATGAATTTTTTTCATGCATGAATTTTTTTCATGCATGATTTTTTTTTTCATGCATGAATTTTTTCATGCATTTTTTTTTTTTTTTCATGCATGAATTTTTTTTCATGCATGAACTTTTTTCATGCATGAATTTTTTCATGCATGAATTTTTTCATGCATGAATTTTTTTCATGCATGAATTTTTTTCTCATGCATGAATTTTTTTCATGCATGAATTTTTTTTTTTTCATGCATGAATTTTTTTCATGCATGAATTTTTTCATGCATGAATTTTTTCATGCATGATTTTTTTCATGCATGAATTTTTTTCATGCATGAATTTTTTTTCATGCATGAATTTTTTTTCATGCATGAATTTTTTTCATGCATGAATTTTTTTCATGCATGAATTTTTTTCATGCATGATTTTTTTTCATGCATGAATTTTTTTCATGCATGAATTTTTTTCATGCATGAATTTTTTTTCATGCATGAATTTTTTTCATGCATGATTTTTTTTTCATGCATGAATTTTTTTCATGCATGAATTTTTTTCATGCATGAATTTTTTTCATGCATGAATTTTTTTCATGCATGAATTTTTTTCATGCATGAATTTTTTTCATGCATGAATTTTTTTTCATGCATGAATTTTTTTCATGCATGAATTTTTTTTTTCATGCATGAATTTTTTTCATGCATGAATTTTTTTCATGCATGATTTTTTTCATGCATGAATTTTTTTCATGCATGAATTTTTTTCATGCATGAATTTTTTTTTTCATGCATGAATTTTTTCATGCATTTTTCATGCATGAATTTTTTTTCATGCATGAATTTTTTTCATGCATGAATTTTTTTCATGCATGACTTTTTTTTTCATGCATGAATTTTTTTCATGCATGATTTTTTTTCATGCATGAATTTTTTTCATGCATGAATTTTTTTCATGCATGAATTTTTTTCATGCATGAATTTTTTCATGCATGAATTTTTTTCATGCATGAATTTTTTTCATGCATGAATTTTTTTCATGCATGAATTTTTTTTCATGCATGAATTTTTTTCATGCATGAATTTTTTTCATGCATGAATTTTTTTCATGCATGAATTTTTTTTCATGCATTTTTTTTTTTCATGCATGAATTTTTTTCATGCATGAATTTTTTCATGCATGAATTTTTTTCATGCATGAATTTTTTTCATGCATGAATTTTTTTTCATGCATGAATTTTTTTCATGCATGAATTTTTTTTCATGCATGAATTTTTTTTCATGCATGAATTTTTTTCATGCATGAATTTTTTTCATGCATGAATTTTTTTCATGCATGAATTTTTTTCATGCATGAATTTTTTTCATGCATGATTTTTTTTTCATGCATGAATTTTTTTCATGCATGAATTTTTTTCATGCATGAATTTTTTCATGCATGAATTTTTTCATGCATGAATTTTTTTCATGCATGAATTTTTTTCATGCATGAATTTTTTTCATGCATGAATTTTTTTCATGCATGAATTTTTTTCATGCATGATTTTTTTTCATGCATGAATTTTTTTCATGCATGAATTTTTTTCATGCATGAATTTTTTTCATGCATGAATTTTTTTCATGCATGAATTTTTTCATGCATGAATTTTTTTCATGCATGAATTTTTTTCATGCATGATTTTTTTTCATGCATGAATTTTTTTCATGCATGAATTTTTTTCATGCATGAATTTTTTTTCATGCATGAATTTTTTTCATGCATGAATTTTTTTTCATGCATGAATTTTTTTCATGCATGAATTTTTTTCATGCATGAACTTTTTTCATGCATGAATTTTTTTCATGCATGAATTTTTTTTTCATGCATGAATTTTTTTTCATGCATGAATTTTTTTCATGCATGAATTTTTTTCATGCATGAATTTTTTTCATGCATGAATTTTTTTTCATGCATGAATTTTTTTCATGCATGAATTTTTTTTCATGCATGAATTTTTTTCATGCATGAATTTTTTTCATGCATGAATTTTTTTCATGCATGAATTTTTTCATGCATGAATTTTTTCATGCATGAATTTTTTTCATGCATGAATTTTTTTCATGCATGAATTTTTTTCATGCATGAACTTTTTTTCATGCATGAATTTTTTCATGCATGAATTTTTTTCATGCATGAATTTTTTTCATGCATGAATTTTTTTTCATGCATGAATTTTTTTCATGCATGAATTTTTTTCATGCATGAATTTTTTTCATGCATGATTTTTTTTTTTTCATGCATGAATTTTTTTCATGCATGAACTTTTTTTCATGCATGAATTTTTTTTCATGCATGAATTTTTTTCATGCATGAATTTTTTCATGCATGAATTTTTTTTCATGCATGAATTTTTTTCATGCATGAATTTTTTTCATGCATGAATTTTTTTCATGCATGAATTTTTTCATGCATGAATTTTTTTCATGCATGAATTTTTTTCATGCATGAATTTTTTTCATGCATGAATTTTTTCATGCATGAATTTTTTCATGCATGAATTTTTTTCATGCATGAATTTTTTTCATGCATGAATTTTTTTCATGCATGAATTTTTTTCATGCATGAATTTTTTTCATGCATGAATTTTTTTCATGCATGAATTTTTTTCATGCATGAATTTTTTTCATGCATGAATTTTTTTCATGCATGATTTTTTTCATGCATGAATTTTTTTTCATGCATGAATTTTTTTCATGCATGAATTTTTTCATGCATGAATTTTTTTTCATGCATGAATTTTTTTCATGCATGAATTTTTTTCATGCATGAATTTTTTCATGCATGAATTTTTTTCATGCATGAACTTTTTTTTCATGCATGAATTTTTTTTCATGCATTTTTTTTTCATGCATGAATTTTTTCATGCATTTTTTTTCATGCATGAATTTTTTTCATGCATGAATTTTTTCATGCATGAATTTTTTTCATGCATGAACTTTTTTCATGCATGAATTTTTTTCATGCATGAATTTTTTTCATGCATGAATTTTTTTCATGCATGAACTTTTTTCATGCATGAATTTTTTCATGCATGAATTTTTTTTCATGCATGAATTTTTTTCATGCATGAATTTTTTTTCATGCATGAATTTTTTCATGCATGAATTTTTTTCATGCATGAATTTTTTCATGCATGAATTTTTTTTCATGCATGAATTTTTTCATGCATGAATTTTTTTCATGCATGAATTTTTTCATGCATGAATTTTTTTCATGCATGAATTTTTTTTCATGCATGAATTTTTTTCATGCATGAATTTTTTTCATGCATGAATTTTTTCATGCATGAATTTTTTTCATGCATGAATTTTTTTCATGCATGTTTTTCATGCATGAATTTTTTTCATGCATGAATTTTTTTTTCATGCATGAATTTTTTTCATGCATGAATTTTTTTCATGCATGAATTTTTTTCATGCATGAATTTTTTTCATGCATGAATTTTTTTCATGCATGAATTTTTTTCATGCATGAATTTTTTTTCATGCATGACCTTTTTTTCATGCATGAACTTTTTTCATGCATGAATTTTTTTCATGCATGATTTTTTCATGTGTTTTTTTTCATGCATGAACTTTTTTTCATGCATGAATTTTTTTTCATGCATGAATTTTTTTTCATGCATGAATTTTTTTCATGCATGAACTTTTTTTCATGCATGAATTTTTTTCATGCACTTTTTTCATGCATGATTTTTTTCATGCATGAATTTTTTTCATGCATGAATTTTTTTCATGCATGATTTTTTTCATGCATGAATTTTTTTTCATGCATGATTTTTTTCATGCATGAATTTTTTTCATGCATGAATTTTTTTTCATGCATGAATTTTTTCATGCATGAATTTTTTTTCATGCATGAATTTTTTTTCATGCATGAACCTTTTTTCATGCATGAATTTTTTTTCATGCATGAATTTTTTTTCATGCATGAATTTTTTTCATGCATGAATTTTTTTCATGCATGAATTTTTTCATGCATGAATTTTTTTTCATGCATGAATTTTTCTTTTTTCATGCATGAATTTTTTTTCATGCATGAATTTTTTCATGCATGAATTTTTTTTTCATGCATGAATTTTTTTCATGCATGAATTTTTTTCATGCATGATTTTTTCATTTTTTCATGCATGATGAATTTTTTTCATGCATGAATTTTTTTCATGCATGAATTTTTTTCATGCATGAATTTTTTTCATGCATGATTTTTTTTCATGCATGAATTTTTTTTCATGCATGAATTTTTTTCATGCATGAATTTTTTTTTTTCATGCATGATTTTTTTCATGCATGAATTTTTTCATGCATGAATTTTTTTCATGCATGAATTTTTTTCATGCATGAATTTTTTTCATGCATGAATTTTTTCATGCATGAATTTTTTTCATGCATGAATTTTTTTCATGCATGAATTTTTTTCATGCATGAATTTTTTTCATGCATGAATTTTTTTTCATGCATGAATTTTTTTTCATGCATGAATTTTTTTCATGCATGAATTTTTTTTCATGCATGAATTTTTTTTTCATGCATGAATTTTTTCATGCATGAATTTTTTTCATGCATGAATTTTTTTCATGCATGAATTTTTTTTCATGCATGATTTTTTTTTCATGCATGAACTTTTTTTCATGCATGAATTTTTTTTTCATGCATGAATTTTTTTTTTCATGCATGAATTTTTTTCATGCATGACTTTTTTTCATGCATGAATTTTTTTCATGCATGAATTTTTTTTTTTTCATGCATGAATTTTTTTCATGCATGAATTTTTTTTTCATGCATGAATTTTTTTTCATGCATGAATTTTTTTCATGCATGAATTTTTTTCATGCATGAATCCTTTTTTTCATGCATGAATTTTTTCATGCATGACTTTTTTTCATGCATGAATTTTTTTCATGCATGAACTTTTTTCATGCATGAATTTTTTTCATGCATGATTTTTTTCATGCATGAATTTTTTTTCATGCATGAATTTTTTTCATGCATGAATTTTTTTCATGCATGAATTTTTTTCATGCATGAATTTTTTTTTCATGCATGAATTTTTTTCATGCATGAACTTTTTTTCATGCATGAATTTTTTTCATGCATGAATTTTTTCATGCATGAATTTTTTTTTTCATGCATGAATTTTTTTCATGCATGAATTTTTTTCATGCATGAATTTTTTTCATGCATGAATTTTTTCATGCATGAATTTTTTTCATGCATTTTTTTTTTCATGCATGAATTTTTTTTCATGAATTTTTTCATGCATGAATTTTTTTTCATGCATGAATTTTTTTCATGCATGAATTTTTTTTCATGCATGAATTTTTTTCATGCATGAATTTTTTTCATGCATGAATTTTTTTCATGCATGAATTTTTTTCATGCATGAATTTTTTCATGCATGAATTTTTTCATGCATGAATTTTTTTCATGCATGAATTTTTTCATGCATGATTTTTTTCATGCATGAATTTTTTTTCATGCATGAATTTTTTCATGCATGAATTTTTTTCATGCATGAATTTTTTTCATGCATGAATTTTTTTTCATGCATGAATTTTTTTCATGCATGAATTTTTTTTCATGCATGAATTTTTTTCATGCATGAATTTTTTCATGCATGAATTTTTTTTTTTTTCATGCATGAATTTTTTTCATGCATGAATTTTTTTCATGCATGAATTTTTTTCATGCATGAATTTTTTTCATGCATGAATTTTTTCATTTTTTCATGCATGAATTTTTTTCATGCATGAATTTTTTCATGCATGAATTTTTTTCATGCATGAATTTTTTTCATGCATGAATTTTTTCATGCATGAACTTTTTTCATGCATGAATTTTTTTCATGCATGAATTTTTTTTTTCATGCATGAATTTTTTTCATGCATGAATTTTTTCATGCATGAATTTTTTTCATGCATGAATTTTTTTTTTTCATGCATGAATTTTTTTCATGCATGAATTTTTTTTCATGCATGAATTTTTTTCATGCATGAATTTTTTTCATGCATGAATTTTTTTCATGCATGAATTTTTTTCATGCATGACTTTTTTTCATGCATGATTTTTTTCATGCATGAATTTTTTTCATGCATGAATTTTTTTCATGCATGAATTTTTTTCATGCATGAATTTTTTTTTTCATGCATGAATTTTTTCATGCATGAATTTTTTTCATGCATGTATTTTTTTCATGCATGAATTTTTTTCATGCATGAATTTTTTTCATGCATGAATTTTTTTCATGCATGAATTTTTTTCATGCATGAATTTTTTTTCATGCATGAATTTTTTTCATGCATGAATTTTTTTCATTTTTTTCATGCATGAATTTTTTTTCATGCATGAATTTTTTTCATGCATGAATTTTTTTCATGCATGATTTTTTTTTTTCATGCATGAATTTTTTTCATGCATGAATTTTTTTTCATGCATGAATTTTTTTCATGCATGAATTTTTTCATGCATGAATTTTTTCATGCATGAATTTTTTCATGCATGAATTTTTTTTCATGCATGAATTTTTTTCATGCATGAATTTTTTCATGCATGATTTTTTTTTCATGCATGAATTTTTTTCATGCATGAATTTTTTTCATGCATGAATTTTTTTTTCATGCATTTTTCATGCATGAATTTTTTTCATGCATGAATTTTTTTTCATGCATGAATTTTTTTCATGCATGAATTTTTTTCATGCATGAATTTTTTTTCATGCATGAATTTTTTTTCATGCATGAATTTTTTTTCATGCATGAATTTTTTTCATGCATGAATTTTTTTCATGCATGATTTTTTTTCATGCATGAATTTTTTTCATGCATGAATTTTTTTTCATGCATGAATTTTTTCATGCAATTTTTTTTTCATGCATGAATTTTTTTTTCATGCATGAATTTTTTTTTCATGAATTTTTTTCATGCATGAATTTTTTTTCATGCATGAATTTTTTTTCATGCATGAATTTTTTTTCATGCATGAATTTTTTTCATGCATGAATTTTTTTCATGCATGAATTTTTTTTTTCATGCATGAATTTTTTTCATGCATGAATTTTTTTCATGCATGAATTTTTTTCATGCATGAATTTTTTTCATGCATGATTTTTTTTCATGCATGAATTTTTTTCATGCATGAATTTTTTTCATGCATGAATTTTTTTTCATGCATGAATTTTTTTCATGCATGAATTTTTTTCATGCATGAATTTTTTTCATGCATGAATTTTTTTCATGCATGATTTTTTTTCATGCATGAATTTTTTTTCATGCATGAATTTTTTTTCATGCATGAATTTTTTTTTTCATGCATGAATTTTTTCATGCATGAATTTTTTTCATGCATGAATTTTTTTTTTTCATGCATGAATTTTTTTTTTCATGCATGAATTTTTTTTCATGCATGAATTTTTTTCATGCATGAATTTTTTTCATGCATGAATTTTTTCATGCATGAATTTTTTTTCATGCATGAATTTTTTTCATGCATGAATTTTTTTTTCATGCATGAATTTTTTTTCATGCATGAATTTTTTTTCATGCATGAATTTTTTTCATGCATGAATTTTTTTTCATGCATGAATTTTTTTCATGCATGAATTTTTTTTCATGCATGAATTTTTTTCATGCATGAATTTTTTTTTTTTCATGCATGAATTTTTTTCATGCATGAATTTTTTTTCATGCATGAATTTTTTCATGTTTTTTCATGCATGAATTTTTTTTCATGCATGAATTTTTTTTCATGCATGAATTTTTTTTTTTTTCATGCATGAATTTTTTTCATGCATATTTTTTTTTTCATGCATGAATTTTTTTCATGCATGATTTTTTTTCATGCATGAATTTTTTTCATGCATGAATTTTTTTTCATGCATTTAATTTTTTTCATGCATGATTTTTTTTTTTTCATGCATGAATTTTTTTCATGCATGAATTTTTTTCATGCATGAATTTTTTTCATGCATGAATTTTTTTCATGCATGAATTTTTTTTCATGCATGAATTTTTTTCATGCATGAATTTTTTTTCATGCATGATTTTTTTTCATGCATGAATTTTTTTTCATGCATGAATTTTTTTTCATGCATGAATTTTTTTTCATGCATGAATTTTTTTCATGCATGAATTTTTTCATGCATGAATTTTTTTTTTCATGCATGAATTTTTTTCATGCATGAATTTTTTTTCATGCATGAATTTTTTCATGCATGAATTTTTTTCATGCATGAATTTTTTTTCATGCATGAATTTTTTTTTTCATGCATGAATTTTTTTTCATGCATGAATTTTTTCATGCATGATTTTTTTCATGCATGAATTTTTTTTTCATGCATGAATTTTTTTTCATGCATGAATTTTTTTTCATGCATGATTTTTTCATATTTTTCATGCATGAATTTTTTTCATGCATGAATTTTTTTTTCATGCATGAATTTTTTTTCATGCATGAATTTTTTTTCATGCATGAATTTTTTTCATGCATGAATTTTTTTTCATGCATGAATTTTTTTCATGCATGAATTTTTTTTCATGCATGAATTTTTTTTCATGCATGAATTTTTTTTCATGCATGAATTTTTTTTCATGCATGAATTTTTTTTCATGCATGAATTTTTTTTCATGCATGAATTTTTTTCATGCATGAATTTTTTTTCATGCATGAATTTTTTTTCATGCATGAATTTTTTTTCATGCATGAATTTTTTTCATGCATGAATTTTTTTTCATGCATGACTTTTTTTTTTCATGCATGAATTTTTTTTCATGCATGAATTTTTTTCATGCATGATTTTTTTTTTTCATGCATGATTTTTTTTCATGCATGAATTTTTTTCATGCATGAATTTTTTTCATGCATGAATTTTTTTCATGCATGAATTTTTTTTCATGCATGAATTTTTTTCATGCATGAATTTTTTTTTTCATGCATGAATTTTTTTTTCATGCATGAATTTTTTTTCATGCATGAATTTTTTTTCATGCATGAATTTTTTCATGCATGAATTTTTTTTTTTTTTCATGCATGAATTTTTTTCATGCATGATTTTTTTCATGCATGAATTTTTTTTCATGCATGAATTTTTTTCATGCATGAATTTTTTTCATGCATGATTTTTTTCATGCATGAATTTTTTTCATGCATGAATTTTTTCATGCATGAATTTTTTCATGCATGAATTTTTTCATGCATGATTTTTTTTTTCATGCATGAATTTTTTTCATGCATGAATTTTTTTTTCATGCATGAATTTTTTTTCATGCATGAATTTTTTTTTTTTCATGCATGAATTTTTTTCATGCATGAATTTTTTTCATGCATGAATTTTTTTCATGCATGAATTTTTTTTTCATGCATGAATTTTTTTCATGCATGAATTTTTTTTCATGCATGAATTTTTTTTTCATGCATGAATTTTTTTCATGCATGAATTTTTTCATGCATGAATTTTTTTTCATGCATGAATTTTTTTCATGCATGAATTTTTTCATGCATGAATTTTTTCATGCATGAATTTTTTTTCATGCATGAATTTTTTCATGCATGAATTTTTTTCATGCATGAATTTTTTTCATGCATGAATTTTTTCATGCATGAATTTTTTTTCATGCATGAATTTTTTTCATGCATGAATTTTTTTCATGCATGAATTTTTTTCATGCATGAATTTTTTTTCATGCATGAATTTTTTTCATGCATGAATTTTTTTCATGCATGAATTTTTTTCATGCATGAATTTTTTTTTCATGCATGAATTTTTTTCATGCATGAATTTTTTTTCATGCATGAATTTTTTCATGCATGAATTTTTTTCATGCATGAATTTTTTTCATGCATGAATTTTTTTCATGCATGAATTTTTTTCATGCATTTTTTTCATGCATGAATTTTTTCATGCATGATTTTTCATGCATGAATTTTTTTTCATGAATTTTTTCATGCATGAATTTTTTTCATGCATGAATTTTTTTCATGCATGAATTTTTTTCATGCATGAATTTTTTCATGCATGAATTTTTTCATGCATGAATTTTTTCATGCATGATTTTTTCATGCATGAATTTTTTTCATGCATGAATTTTTTTGCATGCATGAATTTTTTCATGCATGAATTTTTTCATGCATGAATTTTTTTCATGCATGAATTTTTTTTTCATGCATGAATTTTTTCATGCATGAATTTTTTTCATGCATGAATTTTTTTCATGCATGAATTTTTTTCATGCATGAATTTTTTTTCATGCATGAATTTTTTTCATGTTTTTCATGCAATTTTTTGCATGAATTTTTTCATGCATGAATTTTTTTCATGCATGAATTTTTTCATGCATGATTTTTTTTCATGCATGATTTTTCATGTTTTTTTCATGCATGATTTTTTTTCATGCATGAATTTTTTTCATGCATGAATTTTTTCATGCATGAATTTTTTCATGCATGAATTTTTTCATGCATGAATTTTTTTTTCATGCATGAATTTTTTTCATGCATGAATTTTTTTTCATGCATGAATTTTTTCATGCATGATTTTTTTTCATGCATGAATTTTTTTCATGCATGAATTTTTTTCATGCATGAATTTTTTTCATGCATGAATTTTTTTTCATGCATGAATTTTTTTCATGCATGAATTTTTTTTCATGCATGAATTTTTTTCATGCATGAATTTTTTTCATGCATGAATTTTTTTCATGCATGAATTTTTTTTTCATGCATGAATTTTTTTCATGCATGAATTTTTTTTCATGCATGAATTTTTTTCATGCATGAATTTTTTTCATGCATGAATTTTTTTTCATGCATGAATTTTTTTCATGCATGAATTTTTTTCATGCATGAATTTTTTTCATGCATGAATTTTTTTTCATGCATGAATTTTTTTCATGCATGAATTTTTTTTCATGCATGATTTTTTTCATGCATGTTTTTTCATGCATGAATTTTTTCATGCATGAATTTTTTTTCATGCATGAATTTTTTTCATGCATGAATTTTTTTTTTCATGCATGAATTTTTTTCATGCATGTTTTCATGCATTTTTTCATGCATGAATTTTTTTCATGCATGAATTTTTTTCATGCATGAATTTTTTTCATGCATGAATTTTTTTCATGCATGAATTTTTTCATGCATGAATTTTTTGCATGAATTTTTTCATGCATGAATTTTTTCATGCATGAATTTTTTTCATGCATGAATTTTTTTCATGCATGAATTTTTTCATGCATGAATTTTTTTTTGCATGCATGATTTTTTTCATGCATGAATTTTTTTTCATGCATGAATTTTTTTCATGCATGAATTTTTTTTCATGCATGAATTTTTTTCATGCATGAATTTTTTTCATGCATGAATTTTTTCATGCATGAATTTTTTTTCATGCATGAATTTTTTCATGCATGAATTTTTTCATGCATGAATTTTTTTCATGCATGAATTTTTTCATGCATGAATTTTTTTTCATGCATGAATTTTTGCATGGTTTTTTCATGCATGATTTTTTTCATGCATGATTTTTTCATGCATGAATTTTTTCATGCATGAATTTTTTCATGCATGATTTTTTTTCATGCATGAATTTTTTTTCATGCATGAATTTTTTTTTCATGCATGAATTTTTTTTCATGCATGAATTTTTTTTCACGCATGAATTTTTTTCATGCATGAATTTTTTTCATGCATGAATTTTTTTCATGCATGAATTTTTTTCATGCATGAATTTTTTTCATGCATGAATTTTTTCATGCATGAATTTTTTCATGCATGAATTTTTTCATGCATGCATTTTTTTTTCATGCATGCATTTTTTTTCATTCATGAATTTACTTTCATGCATGAATTTATTTTCATGCATGAATTTTTTCATGCATGAATTTATTTTCATGCATGAATTTATTTTTATGCATGAATTTTTTTCATGCATCAATTTTTTTTCATGCATCAATTTTTTTTCATGCATGAATTTTTTTTCATGCCGCAGAGGCTGCAGCGGCAGCCAAGAAGGCAGCAGAGGAGGGCAGCGGAGGAGGCAGCAGTCCAAGCGGAGCGTAAGCGCGGCGTGATCACCCAGACGGCGTTGGCCGACGAATCGGGCGTGCACTAATTGTTAGAGATAGGGCGTCTTGTGCCCCGCTTAGGGCAGGTGTGGTGGAAAAGAGGTGAAAGTCCCATTTAAAATATATATTTAAATTACTTAATTTTAAACCCCGGAGTTCTTATTTTGGCACAGACTGACCTGTTCCGCCCCCGCCAAACAAAAATATTGAAAAATTGTTTAATTAGTTTCAAAATCGGCACGCTGCCTTTTTAATTTTTTCAGCTAACGGCCGATTTTGAAACTAATTAAAAATGTTTTAAATATTTTTGTTTAAATAATTATTGTAAATACATTTGGTATCAGAAATTTTTTGAGTTGAATGTGCCATCGTCACTTTTACCTCACCTTGATAAGAGGTGTTTTTGTTTGATATCAGAAATTTTTAAAATGATATATGTATGTCCCATTGTTGTTATAAGATTTTGTTTAAAACTCAAATGGGAAAAATTAACAAAAAAATTCATATAAGAAGTTCGCTATATCGGATCATTGCTACTAATTTTGATGAGAAAGCTAATTTTCGGAGATATGTATGTGTTGTACCCCAGGCTATACGGCCTGAACTACGGTACGGTAATTATAAAAATCGTACAAGCCATTAAAAAAAAAATGTTAATCTTAAAAAAAATTAGTTTTAATTCTAAATTCCTAATTATAATATTTAGATAAATTTTGTCAAGGCAAAGTAATCATATCATATCAAAATACCTTCCCAACGACATATAGCACGTTTCTGTAACTGTAGTCGTTCAGAAGTTATTGGCGCGAGAAATTTCCTGTTTTCCCGCCAAAGTAGCGAAAAACGTAAAAATTAGATCAAATAAAAAAAAAAGATTTAAAACGTTTTTTTTTTTTAATTTAAATTATTTTAAGTTTCCTTTGATGGTTTTAATTTCACAGATATGTATTATATACCAAAAGTTGAGCAATCTCATGGGCTATATGGCCTTGAGTAACTATCAAAATCGTTAGAGCCATTTTTAAAAAAATTACAAAAACTAACAAAAAATAGTTTTGATTATAAATTCTTAAACATTATATTTAGATAAATTATGTCCAGGCAAAGCTATTATCATTTCAAAATACCTTTCTAACGACATATAGCACGTTTCTGTAGCTTTAGTCGTTTAGAAGTTATGGGCGCGGAAAATCTAGCTTTTTCAGTTGTCGTAGAACAAAAAATGTTCAGCTCAAGCTGTTTAATAAAATAAAAGTAGTTCCAGGACTCTAAAACAAAGAAATCGACAGATAGACAGACAAACAACAGGACAAACGTTCTCATTTCGGAAAGGCCGTTAAAATCTTGTTTATTGAATATCTTTTGAACGGAGTATCGCATCGGGATGATTGAGGTGTCATTCGGCGCGTATTTGAAGCTAGATCACAAAAACATTAAGAATTTGTTGAGGTTTGCTCCACCGGCCCCAACAGCTCCAATATTGAGAATGATCAATTTCGCACTTTCACTCCCATTTCTGCTGAACTAATGCGATTTTGAAAAATCTTAGTATGCTGTTTCAAAGAGGTTAACAATACCTTTCGATCAAGATATAAATGGCAGATTTTCAATTCTACGGCTGTATATATAGTAGTCTCCTTGCGCACCACAGTCTCGGTGCTCATCGTCACTACGTGGACTGCTGTCCACAGTGATTTCGCAAGTTGAATAATTTCACCAGTGAATAATTTCCACCAGTGAATAATTTTCACCAGTGAATTATTTTCACCAGTGAATAATTTTAACCAGTGAATTATTTTCACCAGTGAATTGTTTTCACCAGTGAATAATTTCACCAGTGAATAATTTCCACCAGTGAATAATTTTCACCAGTGAATTATTTTCACCAGTGAATAATTTTAACCAGTGAATTATTTTCACCAGTGAATTGTTTTCACCAGTGAATAATTTTCACTAGTGAATAATTTTCACCAGTGAATAATTTTCACCAGTAAATAATTTTACCAGTGAATAATTTTGACCTGTGAATAATTTTCACCAGTGAATAATTTCACCAGTGAATAATTTTCACCTGTGAATAATTTTCACCTGTGAATCATTTTCAGCTGTGAATAATTTTCACCAGTAAATAATTTTCAACAGTGAATAATTTTCACCAGTGAATAATTTTACCAGTGAATAATTTTCACCAGTGAATCACCATCGCGGAAGCTTCGCGGAAGGATCGCGGAAGGATCGCGGAAGTATCGCGGAAAAATCGCGGAAGGATCACGGAAGGATCGCTGAGGGATCGCGGAAGTATAGCGGAAGGCGAGAAACAGAGAAGTTAACATTTTTTTCGGCATCATTGTGGTCCGATTTTGGCCGTTCCGACATATATACTGCGTGCTAAAGAAATAAGATTATGCTAAAAATTTCAGCTCGATAGCTCAAAAACTGAGTTCGCGTAGAAACCAACAGACAGACAGACGGACACGGCTAGATCGACTCGGCTGGGGATGCTGATCAAGAATATATGGGGGTATTTATGGGGTCGGAGATGCCTCCTCAACTGCATTGCAAATATTATGGCAAAATTATAATACCCTCTGCAAGGGTATAAAAAAAATATATAAATAAATGTTTAATACCTTAAATTTAATTGTATTATCCCTATTCGTCTCGCTTTCTTTGTAAAACGGAACCGATGCTCGACTAGAACCTAAAAAACCGATAGTATTGATGTTGAAATCGATTTTTCCCAGCTCTATCTAGGGGTTTTCCGGAAGTAAATACACGATCTCTGAAATACAAAAAGAAAACCTACATATCCTCGCAATTGTGGTTCTTTTAGCTCCCAAAGCTCTGTTTGCTGTGAGCTTACGTAATAGAAACATTTAAGTTTTTCAGGAGGGAAACCAGGCGTTCAGAAATACAGGCTCCCTTCTGCACATTAAGTGCGCCTCCCGGTTATACTTAAAAAATCAATTAAAGTTTTGTTGATTTTTACAAAATTGGAATTTATTTGCAATTGTTTATTCACAAATAAAAAGATAATAAAGAGTATGTCTAACATAAATTATACAAATATTTTATACTTAGAACCTAGTTGACTCCTCTCCAGAGATGGGTGCACTCAATTCAGTTATGGGTAGTCGCAGGAGTAGTCCTAGTAGTAGTGCTCGTTCCCGTAATCTCGCTCAGTCGCTTGCCTCGGACTTACCAGAACGGACACCAGCCAATGTAGCACTGGCAGAGGTTTTCGTTGTTGGTCGCCTGCTGGATGAGCAGCTCCACCTGCTGCTGCTCGTTGACGCTCTTCTGGGTCTGGAAGTCGGTGCCGGTGAGCTTGCACTTGACCCGCTTGATCACCTGGCTGGCCTTGCTGTTCGTCTCATCTGCCACGTTGTTGTGGAGGCCGCCCTGCTGCAGCTGCGGATCGTAGGGCTTCGACTTGGCCATGGGCAGCGAGTCCTCCACCGAG
Source organism: Drosophila rufa (assembly GCA_018153105.1). NCBI lineage: Eukaryota > Metazoa > Arthropoda > Insecta > Diptera > Drosophilidae > Drosophila > Drosophila rufa. The sequence goes on from JAECXS010000096.1 coordinate 11,321,983, forward strand.
TTGCTGAGGCTATCCTGCATGCCAGAGCCCCTTCCTCCCGGCACTCCGTTCCCGCCAGCCGCCGCATCATTGCCCTTCTTGTCCACATCCAGCAGACGCCAGTTGAGCAGCGGATCATAGACGAAGGCCTCCAGCACGGCCATCAGGGAGTCCTTGTTCCGCCTGAGCACCAGCATCACGCTCTCGCAGGTGCGCCGGTAGGTGCCCTCGATGCCCGTGACCTCCATGGCCTTGATCAGCATCCGCGTGAGGCGGAAGGGGATCTTCTCGGGGAACTTCTCGCGGGTCATGGCCACCTCGAAGCAGTCCCCGAAGTCAATGTGCAGGATCTTGCCGCTCATCCGGTCCAGCATGAGGTTCGAAGGATGCCGGTCGCCCAAGCCCAGGATGTAGCCCACCATCGACATGACGGCCAGGGAGCGAGTGTAGTTGTTCCTCCGCTCGAACCACAGCTCCGAGGAGGGCGACTTCAGCCAGAGCAGCTTGGCCAGGTCGTCGCCTTGGGTCTGGCCCAGCGCGTACTCGAACACCTCCACCTTCTGCATGAGCGTGAGGTGGTCGTAGTCGGGGGCAAAGTTGAGCATGGTGCGGTGCTCCTGGTTCAGCGGCACCTTCTTCTTGTCCCGGTAGTCGCGGATGAGCGTGTGCAGCGTGTCGCAGTGCGGCACCCAGCCGATGAGGCCCGAGTTGGTGCTGAGCGGGATCACCGCGTAGCGCTGGATGGCCAGGTTCCGCCGGAACGTGTCCGGGTCGTCCAGCAGCAGGGTGTTCACCAGCGAGAACAGCTGCATCACGCGCTCGTCCTGGCGCAGGTCCTCGTGGCCCTTCAGCAGGTACATGTAGTCCTTGCCGTTGGAGCCGCTGATGCAGAGCTTCCGAGGCCGCTGCTTGGAGGTGATCACCTGCAGGTTCGTCTTGATGTGGCTTATCCGTATGAGTTCCTGGCCAGGATTATAGGAGCCGGGCACGGCCAACTCCAGGTCCTTGCAGGTCATCAGCTTGGGCGAGACATAGGGCAGCTCCAGCGACGTGAGCTGCGGCAGCTGGCGCGAGATCTTCTGGAAGACATGGTAGTAGATGTCCCAGGCCCGGTCCAGGTCCATAACCACCGCGGAGGTCTTGTAGCGCTGCGACCACTCGTAGGCCTCCGTGAGCTCGCGTCCGTAGGCCTGCGAGAAGGAGGTCTCCTTCAGCGTCTGCGGTCCCCGGTCCAGCATGGCGTGCAGCGGCTCCAGGATCTCGAACATGCCCTTCACATTGCGATCCCCGAAGTACAGGCGCGAGGCCTCCTCCAGCCCCTCGTGCCACTGCTCGTGCCAGAGGATGGCTACGCGGATCAGCTCCTCGCTGCACATGACCGCCTGCTCCACCAGTGTGGGACTGTGCTTGCGCATCGAGTCCAGGATCTTGAAGGCCGCGTTCCTCCGCGCCAGCGAGGCCGACTTGGAGGCCACCGTCAGCGGGTAGACCAGCGCCTGCGGGTGGTTCTTGCCAATGTCCATGAGCAGCTGGTGGATCAGCTGCCCCACCAGCTGGCGGTGCGTGTCGATGCGGGCAATGAGCTGCGGTATCACCTGCAGCCACGTGTTGATCTCGATCAGCTTCATCCCGGAGAGCAGGGCGTCGTAGACCTCCGCATGGTTGCCGTAGTCGAACCACAGGGTCAGCAGCCGCAGCGTGTCCTGCAGCGAGTTGCCCTTGATGAGGCTGATCGAGCGGAAAAAGCCCTGCACGGCGGGAACGGCGTATTGCTGGATGATCATCAGGTCGCTGTCCAGGCCCAGGCCCATGCCCATGCCCATGGCCTGGGGCTGCTGCTTGTCCAGCGCCGACTTCTGGGCCTGCACCACCTTGAAGTTCATGTAGGCCCACAGATGCCAGGCCTTGTACCAGTTGGGGTCGTAGCTGGTGGCCTTCTCGAAACACTCGAGGGCCCCGGGTATGGCCTCCGGCCCGAGCCTGTCCTGGAGCTTGTTCTGCCAGGTGGCCAGGCGCAGGTAGCAGCGCGCCATCAGGCGCTGGTCCTGCTGCTTCAGGGCCTCCGGCGGCAGGCAGCTCAGCTCCTGGCTGTAGGTGTTAACGAAGTGCCTCAGCTGGTCGTAGGCCTCCTGCAGCTTGTTGTTGGCCGCCAGGAACTTGGTGTAGGCGTACGTCACCTGGGGCTGGTTGCACGGCAGGGGATTGTACTCGGGATCGGTGCCCAGCAGCATCACCAGCGTCTTGTGGGAGAGGTGCAGGGAGCCGCTCTTGCGGCACAGGCTCGCGTACTTCAGCCAGGTGTGAATGTCCTCGTGCGGCTTCACCACCAGCGAGTGCACCTGGATGATCCTCCGCCAGTCCTCCACCAGGCGCTGTCCCCCCTGCAGGCGCTTCCACCACATCGTCTTCAGGGGCTCCCGGCGCTCGGGTATCAGCTTATACTGGATGACCTCCTCCAGTTCCGCCAGCATCTGCACACAGACCATGGCGCCGTAGGCTCGTTCGTAGGACTCGCCCGCCATCGAGGTGAGTTCCGTGTCCAGCAGGTCCCGGGTCTCGTCTATCAGCCGCTGGGCGGTCTCGAAGTCGTCGTGGTGCACGGCCAGCACGGCTCTGTAGAAGCTGCAGTCCTGCGTGTCCTCGGGTATGCACCGCACGTACTCCCGCATCGCCTCCCAGTCCTGCAGGCCCCAGGCGGCCACCGCCCCCAAGTGACCCGCCTTGGCCTTGGCCTCCGACCCGAAGTTCTCCCACTCGCTCTTGGTCACCTTGCTCAGCTCCGACCAGTCGCCGAGCGCCTCCAGGCAGCGCATGTGGCCGAGGCGGGCCTCCAGGTCCGAGGAGTCCGCCTGCAGGTTCAGCTCGTAGTGCTTCAGGGCCTGGTCCCAGTTGTGGAGCTTCTCGTACCACCTGCCCTGGACATTCAGCCCGTTGGCGGCGTTGCGGTAGGTGGTGAGCAGACCCTCGGCCGCCTCCCGCTGCTGCAGCTTGTTGTTGATCAGGATCAGGGACTCGAACACCTGCGGATCGTTGTGCAGCAGGAACTCCTCCTCCTTGTAGCGCAGGGCCTTGGCGTAGGCCTGGCAGGCCATGGCCCGCGTGCCCAGCAGCTTGGTCTCAATGGGTATGGGGTCGCGGTCGCAGTGCTCCATGAACTCCGCCAGGTTGAGGATGGTCTGCGTAATCTCCGGCATGTCGGTGACCTGCAGGGCCTGGATCAGCGACTGGGTTAGCTCGGACTTGAGCTCCGGCGACAGTTCCGTCCAGCAGGAGATGAAGGCGGCGTTGAAGAGGTCGCGAAGTAGGGTATCGTACTCCTGGGCCAGCGAGCGACAGGCTCGCAGGGCGTGCGAGGGGGACTCCTTGAGCAGGCCAATCGACAGACGCTTCAGCCACTCCACCCAGTCGTCCTTGGACACGCGCCGCGTCACCTGCCACGCCGTGCGCAGCTCCTTGGTCGTCACCTGAAACAGAAGCAAAAATATCCAAAATATTCATATTTTAAAAACAGTAAAAAATTAGAAAGGGGTTTAGAGATGGGACTTACGAAATATCGCTTAAAAATCGATATTTTGTGGTTATAATAGCTCTGTTCCACTGCAACATATTTTCGAAAATTTAATGTGGGTGATTCCACTGCTCCATCTACATTCTTGGGCGACAAGTGGGACGAACAGCTTTGTTTACATTTGAATTGGGACGGCGCCCAAAGCGGTAATTTCAGGAATTCTTTTGTGACGCTTTGCCGACGTCGACACCGTGTCCTCTTCCAAGTTAACCGACTCATTCAAAGACTTACTATTATCCCTTGTATATTAATGAAAAATCAATATCAAAACAGCAATTTTTTCCTGCCACAGCTTAAGGGGCATCGCATTATGCAGTGGCGCCCACGAAATGCTGCGCTGGATCTAGTTTTCATTCATCTTTTTGCAAAAATATTCATAATTTCAAGAACAATAAGAAATTAGGGATGGGAAGGAAGGTTTAGGGAAGGAACTTAAGAAATATCGCCTAATAATCGATATTTTTCGGTATTTTTTCTTAGTACGTATAGAAAGCTTCGGGGCGAATGGTGAACGGATGGTCTGTCGATTTTGAACGGACCAATTTCCCCATGTAGTATAATAGACCATTCTCGAGAATGGAGCTGAATGTAGCAGTGGATCAAGGCTATATTATCCATACTTGGAACTTTGAAATTTTGTACATATATCAATGAAAAATCAAAATCAAAACAGCAATTTTTTACAACTTAAGGAGCATCGCATTATGCTGCGCTGGATCTAGTTTTCATTCATCTTTTTGTCAAAGACATTCCTTATTTGAAAACTAATAAGGAAGTTAGAAGGGGTAGGTTGGGAACCTACGAAATATCAGTTGAGTCTATCACTTTAGTATGTAAAAAAATAGCTTCGAGGCGAATGTTCAACCGACGGTCCGTCCATTTTGGATGAGCACATCCTCCCTAATTGGAGGCCCCGTGAGAATGTGGCAGCTCGAGAATGCAGTGGAACAGGGCTATAAGGTAAGGCGAACTCTGATATGCTTACCTGCAAATTATTGATATTGCTATTCCTGTCCGTCACGAATGGCTCGTAGTTTTTGATCTTGGCCGGACGCAGGCCGAATTCCCCTGCCCCCGAGGCATCCGCCAGCGTGCTGTTGGACTGGATGCGGCTCAGCAGCTTCTCGTACTCGGCGTCGGCGATGCGGTGCTTGGTGAGGATGCGTTGCACCATGGGCACGAACACCAGATACTTCTTGCCCAGCTGCTTGACCAGCGAGCGCAGCGTGAGCATAGCCTGGTCCCTCAGCTCCGGCTCTGCGTCCAGCACTCGCACCAGCGGGTGGATGATCCTCGAGGAGAAGTCCGTGAAGTCCAGCTGGCAGGCCAGGTTGTTGATGGTCTCCAGGGCCACCAGGGACACCTGCTGGGGCACGTAGTGGGAGTCGAAGAGCTTCACGATCGGCGGCACTATGAGCGGCAAGTAGTAGCCCAAGGTGCTGCCGAACTTTTGCAGAGCCTGGAGCAGCCTCCTGGTGACCATCCTGTCCTTAGAGTTGTCGTGCTGCAGCACCCGCAGGATCTGCGGGATCAGCTCGGCCAGGTAGTCTCTGAACTCGCAGCCCAGGGCCACCGCGATCTGCTCAATCAGATTGATCAAAGTGTTCTGCAGCGGCGTGTTGATCGTCCAGAACTCCTTGATCAGCTTGAAGATGTCGCCCATGTAGCTGATGATGTGCAACTTGACGAAGGCCACCAGGATGGCGAGCTGCTGGAAAAGGAACTCCCGCAGGTTGTTGTCCGCCGTGCGCACATTGTCGAGCAGGTTGGGCAGCACCTGGGCCAGGTAGGGTACGCACTTGATGCCCAGGCTCTGGAAGATGAAGGTCACGGCCTGCACCACACTCGTGTGCCTCGTACTGAGCGTAGGGTCCCGCAGGATGCGCATCAGAGCCGCTATGGCCACCGCCGGGTAATACTCGTCCAAGGCGTTGCCCATGTTCACCAGTAGCTCCGCCGTGGAGATGTCCTGGCTCTCGTCCACCTTGCCATCGGAGTAGGCAATGAGAACGTTATCCTTTTGGCTGTCTATCAAACCCTTGTTCATCTTGTGCTTGTAGGGATCCATGGCTCCCAGCAGACCCAGCACTCGGATCGTCTCCCTGCGAATGGAGCGACGCTGCTCCGTCTTGAGGAAGTTGATGAGGATGTCGATGAGCACGGGGTACTTGTGGTACGGGCTCACCACCCTGCCCGTGGCACTGATCAGCTGCCCCAGCGTCCACAGGGCCACCCCGCGCTTGTCCGGACTGCCCGCATCGCCGAGCATCTCCAGGAGAATGGAGAGCAGGTCATCCGCCCACAGCTCCATCTCATTGGAGCCCCCGTTCACCTCCGCCAGATCTCCAATGGTGCGCAGCACGTTCAGAATAACGCCCGGATTGGACTCGGGCTCGTGCAGCTTGGGCACCAGAGCCTTGAGGATCGGGTTCATGTAGGAGGAGATCAGCCTGGGCGTGCTTATCACCAGGTGGTCCAGCATCCTGGCACTCTGCTCCTTGTTCCGGCTCATGCCCGAGTACTTGAGGTCCGTCAGCAGCTCGATCATGGTCGTCCTCAGCTTGGGCATCACATAGGCCGGGTTCATAGAGGACAGCCTGCCAATGGTGACCATGGCCAGTTCCCGGATCTCGAAGATCTCGTCGTGCAGCGTGATGAACAGCGAATTCAGCGACTCTGGCTGCGCCAGCTTGGCGTCGAATGTCTCGTCCAGGGAGCGAAGGATGCGTATCCGCACATTGCAGTCCATGTCCGTGATGGCCACCATCAGCAGGCGCTCGATCACATGCGAGACGGTGTCGCTGAGCGTCTTCGAGTTCTCCATGCTCTCCGACGATTGCACGGCCAGCTTGAGGAGACGCGTGCAGGTCTGCACGGCCTCCAGGCGGATCTCCTGCTGCTCGTGGATGATGAAGTAGTCGGCGCAACTGTGGAGACAGAGAAGAAACATCCTAAAAGATCTGCAGATATCACTTATAGCCCTGTTCCACTACAACGTTCTGCTACATTCTCGAGGATGGTCTATTCTTTTACACGAGATCTCCCATAAGTGCGGATGGTCTATCCCAAATGGACGGAACGTCCGTTATCCATTCGCCGCGAAGGTTTCTATACGTACTAAAATAAATGAATGAAAACTAGATTAGCGCAGCATTTCGTGGTCGCCACTGCATATGCTCCTTAAGCTGTGCCAGGAAACTATTTCTGCTTTGATTTAGATTTTTCATGTATATGGGCATTTCCCGCACAAGCTCAACTAGGCCCGAAAACTAAAATGCTCCTTATTATCATATTTTTGGGTGAATACATATAAAAAATCGTAAAATCCAAATAAAAATGTTCATATTACAATGGCTACATATCGGTGAGGAAACTGAAAAAACTAAAATTGTATACGTTTTTTTTTTGGTATTTTTAAAGGCATTTCTATATATAATTTTACGCATGCAAAACATTCGAAATGTTGGCACTTTTTCTACCAAATCTTCTCTTCGATATCTATTTAGTACTTCATAAGTTGTTCTAAAGAAAATATGAAGTTTTTCATACGAAAACGTGAGGTAAAAACATGACGGAAAAAATTTGTGTGCGCGAGATTGCCTCTTCAATTATAGATAAAAAACTGAATTTGTTAAATTTGGAGAGTGGGGTCTTAAATGAAAGCTACATTATCCCTATCTAAAGCGACATTTTTTTTCTTGACTATTTCCATCAAATTCGCTGAGTTTTGCATTTCTTTACATGCAGTTAAAAGCACTTTCGATTTTTGTGTGTTCGCGAAGGCATGATTTATGGCAATTAAAAAAAAACCTGATATCCACCGAGGCTACTTTTTGTACCAAGCTTAGATCTAATACATTTAAGTCAATTTTTTTTTTTTTGTTTACTTAAATGTATTAGATCTACGCTTGGTGCAAAAAGTAGCCTCGGTGGATATCAGGGTTTTTTTAAATTAATTTAATTTAATTTTTTTTTAAGGGTAGTTGTATAGCCAGAAAGCGTACGAGCGTGTTCGCGATGCTCGAATTTCAAAGCTCCAAGTATGGATATTAATAAGTTCTTGAATAAGTCGGATAACATTGAAGAGTACGTCGTCCAAGCGTCGCAAAAGAAAGACTGAAATGACCTCCGTCCCAATTAAAATGTAAACAAAGCCGTATTAGCTGTTCTTCCCATTCACACGTTGCCCTAGAATGTAGATGGAGCAGTGGAAACACCCACAGTTTGGCAGTGGAACAGGGCTATTATAACCAAAAGATATCGATTCTTAAGCGATAGTTCGACCCATTCCCACGTCGCCCAAGAATGTAGATGGTGCAGTGGAATCACGTACATTCAATTTTGGAAAATATGTTGCAGTGGAACAGGGCTATTAGTTAGCAAGACCTACCGCTGCACAAAGTCCAGCATGTTCTGCTCCTCAAAGTTGAAGGTACCCAAGGTTTTTAAAGCCAAAACAGTGGTTGCTCCATCGGCATTCTGCATGATCAGCGAGCCATCGATGGCGATCAGGGGCACCGAGGAATATGGTATGGCCGCCGGCTTGTTCATCAGCACCTGGGACAGCACACCGATCAGGCCTTCCGTGATGGCCGACTTCAGTTGCGGCACATTCTCGGAGAGCTCGCGCAGGCACACAGTCAGCGCCGGCGAGAGGCCCGTGTAGAACATCTGCTCCAGGATCTCCTTGACATCCTCGCTTATCTCCGACTTGACGGCGTGCGCGAGGAGAGTGATGCAGGCAAAGACCGCCGGATCCACGGGCACCTTCCTCTTACTGGTCAAATCCTTGGCTGGCAGCGCGAGCTTCACGCTGGCCATGATCCCCGACAGGTGCTCCTGTATCGCACTCTGCACGGCCACGGCCATGTAGCCGATGGTTATGTAGGCCACCGCACGATCCTTCTCCTTGCCCCGCAGTATGAGCATCAGGTGGGATATGCAGGTCGGCAGGTACTTCTCCACGAACACCTCGCGATTGAACGCGGCCAGCCGGGGCAGAATCTGCAGGAGGGCCTGCTGCACGTACGGCGACTTGGAGGATCGCTGTTCCAGCACATTGTCACAGATGGTGGTGTAGTGCTCCTGCAGGATCTCGTGGGCGTAGGCCGACTCCAGTAGGTTGTGCTGTGGATTTAGTGGGGATTTCTAATAAGAAATGTGGGCACAAGTTTTCATTCATTAGAGGCTTCATGAGAACCTTGAAAGAGATAACTATGTGTTCCTAGGTTGAGCTGTAAAATCATCGATAGTGCCCTCACTCGATATTTTCGATAATGATAGTCCAAACCATCAATTATATCGATACTATCGACGAAATAAAATGGGTTTAAAAAAATTTACTTTGCTTAAACAAACCAATTTAAATGGCATAATTTATAAAAGATGTTATGTACTAAAAAAAAAAATGTAATTCAATCACATTACTGTCTATAAAGAATTTATATATTTTTTGATATTCATTATTAAAAATAAATTTAAAATGTCTCGGTCCTATCTTAAGAATATAAACATTTACGAGTATATTTATTTTTATATTATACTTATTGGCAAAAACTTGTAAATTTTATACGAATTCACTAATTTGCTGCTTACGCGATGTATCGATGGTGACCAGGAGCACAGCATCATCGATAATATCGATAGGATCATCAATAGTTTTACAGCTCTAGGTCACACTGACTTAAAAGGTGAACAAAAGAAAACAAAAATGTCGAAATCTCTCATTGTAAATGCCTTATAGTCGTCTTGCTCGCACTTAGGTAAAATCCTATGGTTGCTGTCAAGCCTCTAATGAAAACTCAAATTACTGAAGTTTTTAATGTAGTGTCATAGCTGCATAATCAGCTTTTCGTAATTGTTTGTAAGGTAATGAGTAAACAAATAAATAAATAATTAAATGAAAGTAAATACATTCTCGTTTGTGGAAATATTTGATCGTTAGACTCACGCTCGCGAACTTCGCCACACCGTTGTGCTGCTCGCCCTCGGTCATGTGCGACTGGCCGCTGCCGAGCCGCTCGATGAAGGGCACCTTCAGCCTCGGCACCAGAGTGTTCAGCTGGGAGCCCACGCCCAGCGAGCTGCTGGCCTCGAGGAACTTGTTGTGCTGGGTCTTGGGGAAGAGCGTCTTTAGGGCCGTATAGCGCCGCTCCCAGGTGGCGTTGGCGCAGCGAAAGAGCTCGTTGAAGACAATGAGGCCGCCGTGGATGCGATCATCGCGTGTCATGCCCTTCTGCTCTTTTCCAGCGGCTAGATCCGCATTGAAGCTGCCATTGGCCTCGTCGTAGCAGATCTTGTACCACTGCGGCTCACTCGACTGTTTGGTGCTCTCGCGCTGGGCGGTGACAATCAAGGCGGCCCTTAAAGCCTCTCCTGCGGACTCACGGATGGCCGGCTTCGGGTCGAAGATGGCATTGAAAATGACCTCGAAGAAGGTGAGGATGTGTTGGTAGAAGTACGTGGGCAAGGCAATGGCCAGCTCGCGGAGGATAAAGACAGCGGCGTGGCGGCGATACTGGAGGAAAAAACAGATATCAAATGTTCCCTGATCGATTTTAGAGGGTTTAACCCTATGCCCACCTCTTGCCTCTCGCCTCGGAGCACCTCGAAGGCCTTCTTGATGTCAAAGTCAAAGGAGTCGGCTCCCTTGGAGGTCGGCATATTGGCCAGCTTGACTAGGGAGCGGGCGGCGATCTCCATCACGGACACGTCGTTGATCAGCAGCAGGTCCCGCAGGCGGTTCAAGTAGGGCGAAATGCCCTTCCTGGCTGTCAGACTGCCCTCGCAGTTTATGAGGCACTCTGTAAGTGGGAAAGACCCCCTCAATTGCGACCAGGACTATACCGGCTTGCTGGCAAGGACTCACTCATGGCAAGGGCGCCGCCCTTCTTCTCGTTAATATCCGCCGCGTTCACCATGGTGAAGATGTGGTGGTCGAACTCATCGAAGAACTGTGCCAGCTCCTCCTGCGACATCTCGCGGAGCTCCGTCTTCACGTAGAACATCAGATCCTGGGTGGCCTTGTTCTGCACATTCCGGTTGCGGGACTTCAGCCCGTTCACGAACTGCTGCACCACCGACGACGTCGACATGGCGGGGCTGTATTTAATCACTAATCAAAGGGGCTACTTCAGTTGCATGAAGGGGGAAAAAAGAGCTGGCAAAGCCGAAGCAGGTGCATCGATGTCTGCGATGTCTGGACTTTGGAGGTTATCTTTTCGGTTGCCCCCAGGGGCTGCGCGCACGTTACACTGGTCGGCCGGAAGGCTCTCACATAATGGCACCCGCGCCGAAGCAGTACAACACGGTTACAGGTCGTCTGCTTGGGTTAATTGCGGTTTAATAAAGTTTTTATCAAAATTACAGCCGAATAAAATAACCGCAGTGTGACCGTTGGCGGCCAACGCCGACATACCAATGCAACGATTGTTTGGAACTGCCGCTCTTTCGGTTATCGAGAATGCACGACTATCGGTATTTGGTGATCCTTGGAAATAAAATTATTAAGGACATTCAATAACATAAAAATGGCTTATGGTTTATATTAAGAACTTATAATATAAAGCTTATAAAAAATCCCACTAATTTAAATCTGAATGTTAGAGTTTTTAATTTCACTATTAATAAAATAATAATCATGAAGGATCTGATTATCCTTACAGAATTAAAAATGTTTAAATGATTTCTTAAATTAAAGAAAACTTTTTGACTTTAATGGTGCGGCTTAATAAAGAAATGTAATTGTTGAAGTCTGTTCAAACTCAATAGTTCTGCGTTCTTCACTACAAGTTCTTGAAGATTTCAGAAAAAAGGATTGAGTTAATTTTAATTCTACAAGGTTGAATCGAAATCTGAAGGAACTATTATTCTTATTCTCCTGAAAATATACCTGATTTATAAATAAAGATTCCATTATTATAAATAGTTGGAACGCATTTTTTTAAGTCCATTAAGCTACGTACTCAGATAGACGAAAAGTGTATCTAAGCAGGGAGTCAAAACGAGAGGACAATAGTCACCCCTTGCTCTCTCGCACTGCTTACGAACACTTTTCGTCGGTCTGACTACTAGGCTTTAGAAAAACTGTATTTTCAAGAAGGATTTTCCACGGGGTGGAAAACTCTCGGGATGTTTTGACTCACACAATCTGGTCGCACTGAAACCAATAAGCAAGAGAATTTTCATAAGAGCTGCTGAAACAAATGTGAGCATATTTAATTTTAGGGCAGCCAAAAAAAGATTAATTACCGCACATCGCGAACGGGACCCAGTAATAAAGGTTCAGAATAAAGTGGAAGTGTGAAAATCCCGCTTCAACTGCGGAAAAAAGTCCAAATTCAGCACGCCATCCGTGGCATGCGTGAAAATTGTATTGGAAAATCGATGCTGGGCTGCGGGGGTGTGAAGCTTTTCACTGGGGGCTGCTGCTGCACAGCAGCGCCATCTACGATTTTCCTGCTCAGCCCACTCGGAAAACCCTCTCTTTCTGTGGCTCTCGGGGGCATGGAAAATGTGTTTTTGTTTATTGGTAAAATCTAATTCAAAATCGCTTTCTTGACCGCAGCGAACGCGCGTTTTGACCGTTACCGAAGCAGAAGAAGAAGAAGCAGAGAGAAGCAACCGCGACCATGTCCAACTTGAGGAAATTCAAAGACGAGGAGCGCGAGTCGGAGTACGGCCGTGTCTATGCGGTCTCTGGCCCAGGTAGGCGACGTCACCCGCGCGTCCTTCACTCGCTGACCCCGCCAATCGGTCTAATCCGGATTTCTCTGCTGCTCTTCCCCATTTCCAGTGGTCACCGCGGAGGCCATGTCGGGATCCGCTATGTACGAGTTGGTCCGCGTCGGCTACTATGAGCTGGTGGGCGAGATCATCCGTCTCGAGGGTGACATGGCCACCATCCAGGTGTACGAGGAGACCTCCGGCGTGACCGTGGGCGATCCCGTCCTGCGCACAGGAAAGCCCCTGTCCGTGGAGCTCGGTCCCGGCATCATGGGCAGCATCTTTGACGGCATCCAGCGTCCGCTCAAGGACATCGGTGTGATGACCAACTCCATCTATATACCCAAGGGCGTGAACACGCCGGCCCTCTCCCGCTCCGAGATGTGGGAATTCAATCCCTTGAATGTCCGCGTGGGCTCCCACATCACCGGAGGCGATCTGTATGGCGTGGTGCACGAGAATACGCTGGTGAAGCAGCGCATGATTGTGGCGCCGAGGGCCAAGGGTACCGTGCGATACATTGCCCCGGCGGGCAACTACAACCTGGAGGATATCGTACTGGAGACGGAGTTCGACGGCGAGATCACCAAGCACACCATGCTGCAGGTGTGGCCCGTGAGGCAGCCACGTCCCTGCACCGAGAAGCTGCCCGCCAACCATCCGCTCTTCACTGGCCAACGCGTCCTCGACTCGCTCTTCCCCTGCGTCCAGGGCGGAACCACTGCCATACCCGGTGCCTTTGGTTGCGGCAAGACTGTGATCTCGCAGGTGAGTGACAAAGACTGAACTCTTATTGAAAATAATTTTATAAAAATGCATCGTGCCCCAAAATTTAAGATTAAGCTTTAGTTGAGGCATGAATAGTGCTTTGTTTATTTACTTATTCGATTTGGAGCCAGGGATCGTTTTCATATCTGCAAATAGGAGTGATCTTAGTGTGGTTTTCGCTTGTCCTTAATGTTGGCGGCCAGAGTGTTTTGGGTGCGATCGATTTCTCCTGCAGGTTCCTTGTTGTCACCTCCCGGTGCAGTTTGATCGGAGCCTCCCTGTGCAGTTTTATCGATGCATTCCGGCGCAGTGCCGCCACCTCCCTGTCCAGGTTGATCGGTAGCCGTGCGACCACGGATGTTTTGCTGTGTTTTTTATGAATAAATAGGGATTAAACTCAACTTTTTAAGTTACAAATAGCTTCGACTTACCCTTACACCTGGCCGTCCTCGGTAGACCTGCTGTTGGCGTTGCTGCCTTTGGGCGTCACTCTGCCCCAGGAGGACGAAGCAGAGTAGTAGAAGTGCTAGAGCGACTTTTGGAGACATCTTGAGATCAAGAGGGGAGTCTTGCAGATACTGTGACTGTGGCCAGGCACTCGATTAATATTTATACTGATTATAGGACGTGAAAGCTCTTTCTGATTAAAACAGAAAAGAATACAAGCTTTACATATTTTATTTAATGTTAATTGAGATTAAAAGTCTTGGCCTCGCTTTATCGGTAATCTGTTCCTAGGAACACATAATAATCTTAATTGTTCCAAGAAATTTTCCTGACTCAATCGGTGTTTTTATTATATTTATGTTTCAAACTATTTTGAATTAAATACATATTTATATAAGTGCTCCGAAAAACGCCTGGTAACTAGCCAGTGCTAGGCTTTTCCAAATAATCTACATAGTGGCCTCCTCCACTTTCTTTACTATCCTTAGCACCCGAAAATACTCCATGCAAAAAGTAAAATCGCTTTATAAACTATGAGAAACTAAACTAAGAAATCTTTACCCGTAATTTCAGTTTGGTTCAATGTATAAAAAATAGTCAGACATTCACAACTTTTGATTAGAATACAATTTTATCTGCGCCGATATTGCTTTATGAGAGATGCTTTATATTGCTTTCCCTGATAACGCCCACATACATTGAGTAAATGCAAATAAACCTTATCAACAAATATAAGTTGTAGAAAATTAAATATATTCTTATTTTCCGAAAGTATTTGCTTATTCATAAACAATTGAAAATAATTATTTTTCATTTGCGGTTTCAATGTCGTTGCTCGAAATCTGTCCTTGTCTAGATCTTTGTCAAGCAGATAGAGTATTCCGCTACTTCCTCTTTGCCTTCTGTCACCAGTCCATTTATGATCAGATTCATTTCATTTCGTTTATTTTATATCCTAACGCAACAAGTATAAACTTATATTCGGTAAAAAATATTGCTGTAAAGATAAATAATAGATTATTAAAAAAAAAAAAAAAAGAATTATACATATAAACCTTTGTATTTGACTTACGCCTCCAAATGTAATAATAGGATTTGGTGTATAAATCTGTTTGTCCGGTTTGTCCGCGCTACCGAGCCCCAGTAGAACGAAGCACACAAGCTAGTGCGATTTTCTGAGACATCTTGAGCTCAACAGGGAAGTTTTGTTTGTGACTCGATCTCGATCATACTCATATGCTACTGATAATAATGGGAGAAAGCTTTTTTGGCTTAACATTAAATTTATTATATGCATATAAATATATTTATGTATTTATAATTTAATGTTAAGAAAGATCGAATTCTTATTCCTTATCAAAAAATATAAATTGTAGAAAATTGAATATATTTTTATTTGCCGAAAGTATTTGCCCGAGGTCTTATGTTTTCTATCCTATGTCTATATCAATTAAATTGAATATTCCGCTATCTTCCTCTTTGCCATCTGTCACCGGTACTTTTAAATACATATTCGGATCAATGAAAATTAAATTTAAAAAAATTATAAACATTTTTGTATTAAACCTTCGCCTAGAAATGTTTTGAATCGTTTTTCTTTACTAGTTGTGTAGTCCGCGCTACCGAGCTCCAGTAAAACGAAGCACAGAAGTATATAAGCTAATCCGATTTTCTGAGACATCTTGAGCTCAACAGGGAAGTTTTGAAAGTACTGTGATCATACGCGATCATATTTATACGTTACTAATAATGGGAGGAGAAAGTTTTTTCGGCTTAAGATTAGCTAGAAAAGATAGATGCATATATTTAACTTAATGTTAACGTAATCTTCTCTTCGGTCGAGTTTTTATTTTGTTTTTTTCTTTTAACACTGAAAGAGCCCAAATACCTCATCTACCTAATCAATTGAATGAAGGCAAATATATGACTTGTAGGAAATCGAACACAAATTTATTGCACAAAGTATTTGCTCATGTTTAAACAAATAACATTTTTACAAAAAACATGTTTCTACAATTTTGTTTTGTATTCCGTTTGTCTAAGATCGTGGTCCAGGGGCGTGTTCCTCTATCCTTCCCTATTTTCCTGGCTTGAACCTATCACGGCGGCCGCCGGCCAGGGTGTTCTGGTTGCAATCGACTCCGCCGGCATCTATGGGTGGGACACCGCCATCTGTCGCTCCAAAGCCACCACCATCTCCTCCCAAGTTGCGACCGACATATTGCTGTGAAGATCAATACAGTGAGATTCTGCTGATAAAATGTTATATTATTGCACTTACGCCTCGAACTCGATATCTTGGCTGCTGCTGCTGCTGTCTTTGGGCGTTGCCGAGTCCCAGGAGCACGAAGCAAAGGAGTAGGAGTGCTAGACCGAACTTGGGAGACATCTTGAGCTGAAGAGGAACGTCTGGGAGCTACTGTTTGGCTGGGCAGGGGACAGGCATATTTATATGCTGCTGATAAAGAAATCCGCAATGCAAGCTCTACAAATATATGCGTATTTCATTTAATGTCCATTGAGATCAACATTCTTGGTCTCGGTATAATCTCTTTTGCGAGCTTTTTTAATTATTGTCTTATTTTGTATTTCTTGGAATAATTAATACATTGAGTGGTTCTAAGAAACGTGTCGGAGTTCAGCCGGAATAATTAAGTGACAACAAATGGTAATCTTTACTTATTTGAAATCGTAAACAATACGTTGACTCTTTAATTTGTTTCAAGAAATGTGTGTTAACGACTTAACAATGCTGCGGAGGTTTCACTTGAATTGCAAGTTGAAGGTAGCCCTCGGAGATTATTGACCAGAGTCATTGACTAAAACTTTTTCATTTTGGTATCAATGCCCACGCGATTTTTCCTTTTTTCCAGAGTTTGCAAACTTGGCTCTACCCACATTCTGCTTTGGTTCCGCTTCCAATAGTTGAAAGACTTAAAGACTTAAAGGAATGCTAAAAAAACTTTGTTTTTCGTTACTGAGTGGAACATATTTGCTGTGGATGCTGCTTTGCTTGTGCATTGCATTGTCTAACGTTTAAGAATAGAGTAATGCACTTTCGTTTCTTCTTGTTTGTTACAATTTTAGGAAGGTCAAGATTTTATAAATTTTGACAACTTCAATCTACTTAAATTAATGTGGCATATAGCCATATTATGGGATTAGTCGAAACAAACTCTTATTGATTGAAGTAATCTTCTATATAAAACATGGAATTCTTTTATTTATTTCCCTGTCCCCAGGCCCTCTCCAAGTACTCCAACTCCGATGTGATCATCTACGTCGGTTGCGGTGAGCGTGGCAACGAGATGTCCGAGGTGCTGCGTGACTTCCCCGAGCTGACGTGCGAGATCGATGGAGTGACCGAGTCCATCATGAAGCGCACCGCCCTGGTGGCCAACACCTCCAACATGCCAGTGGCTGCCCGTGAGGCCTCCATCTACACCGGCATCACTCTGTCCGAGTACTTCCGTGACATGGGTTACAACGTGGCCATGATGGCTGACTCCACCTCCCGATGGGCCGAGGCTCTGCGTGAGATCTCGGGTCGTCTGGCCGAGATGCCTGCCGATTCCGGCTACCCAGCCTACCTGGGCGCCCGCTTGGCCACCTTCTACGAGCGTGCCGGTCGCGTCAAGTGCTTGGGCAACCCCGAGCGCGAGGGATCCGTGTCCATTGTGGGTGCTGTGTCGCCTCCCGGTGGTGACTTCTCCGACCCCGTGACCTCCGCCACTTTGGGCATCGTGCAGGTGTTCTGGGGTCTGGACAAGAAGCTGGCCCAGCGGAAGCACTTCCCCTCGATCAACTGGCTCATCTCTTACTCGAAGTACATGCGAGCTCTGGACGAATACTATGACAAGAACTTCCCCGAATTCGTGCCGCTGCGCACCAAGGTCAAGGAGATCCTGCAGGAGGAGGAGGATCTGTCGGAGATCGTGCAGCTGGTGGGCAAGGCCTCGCTGGCCGAGACCGACAAGGTGACCCTGGAGGTGGCCAAGCTGCTGAAGGACGACTTCCTGCAACAGAACTCCTACTCGCCGTACGATCGCGTCTGTCCCTTCTACAAGACGGTGGGCATGCTGAGGAACATCCTGTCCTTCTACGAGACCGCTCGCCATGCCGTCGAGTCGACAGCCCAGTCGGACAACAAGATCACATGGAACACCATCAGGGAGTCGATGGGCGGGATCATGTACCAGCTGTCGTCGATGAAGTTCAAGGTGAGTTAAAGATGGGAGCTGCTTCTGGGATTCTTCCTTGAACATTTTCCCTTTCGCAGGACCCCGTGAAAGATGGCGAGCAAAAGATCAAGGCGGACTACGACCAGCTGTACGAGGACCTGCAGCAGGCCTTCCGAAATCTGGAGGATTAAGCCAGCCAACAACGGCGGGATGCGGAATGCCCTAGCGGGAGGAGACCCAAGCTAGGTTACTTACTATTCGAATTCCCCATTCAATCTAGTCATATTTACATAATGCATAATAAGATATTTGAATCCAAGTTTATTTATAAGTTTAACCGTTTTTTCGGGTCCGAATCGAATCACAGGATGCACACGAAACCAAACAGAAACCACACGACGACTGCGACCAGTTAGGAAAGACGAACAATAATTAGTCGGTAGCGCAAAATGAAACACAGACACCACACGACGGATGCCAGCCATAAACATACTTTACACACGTAAATAACGTACATATACGAGACATATGTATACCTATTCTGTGTTGATATATATGTAACTATAGTTCAGCTATTTATTGTTAGTAAATTTTCATCAAGTTATATCGATTGTGTTCGTTCCCCGTTCCCCTTTTCCCCTTGTGTGAAAACTAACCAGAAACCAAAACCAGAAACCAACTAAACGAATCTAAGAGAGTTTGAAACTTTACGAATTACAATAAACAATATTATATATATATTCCTACATATTATAGACCTTTAAAGATCGCAATAACAACGTAGCCCCAGAAGCATGTACCTCTTACTTGCTACCAAAGAAGCAGAGTAGCGACTTGTTTCAGTAACTTGTGTGTGTTGCAAAAATGGAGCTATGGAAATAAAAATGTATTATGAATGTTACCAAAAGAGGAGTGGCGTGTTTTATATATGGGAGGTAATCTGCGTTTTTAAGTCTTTCTGTAATTATCTTGACCTCTTTACTCTCAGATATTTTTTATAACTTCAAAATATGCCTTTATTTAAAAATATGAGTTTTAGGAAATTGAACACAACTTTATTGGAAAAAGTATTTGCTCATTTTTAAACAAATAACATTTTTTCAAAAACCATTGTTCTACAATTTTGTTTTGTACTCCGTGCGTCTAAGATCGTGGTCCGGGGGCGAGTGCCTCTATCATTCCCTATTTTCCTGGCTTGAACCTATCACGGCGGCCGCCGGCCAGGGTGTTCTGGTTGCAATCGACTCCGCCGGCATCTATGGGTGGGACACCGCCATCTGTCGCTCCAAAGCCACCACCATCTCCTCCCAAGTTGCGACCGACATATTGCTGCGAAGATCAATACAGTGAGATTCTGCTGATAAAATGTTATATTATTGCACTTACGCCTCGAACTCGATATCTTGGCTGCTGCTGCTGCTGCCTTTGGGCGTTGCCGAGTCCCAGGAGCACGAAGCAAAGGAGAAGGAGTGCTAGACCGAACTTGGGAGACATCTTGAGCTGAAGAGGAACGTCTGGGAGCTACTGTTTGGCTGGGACAGGGAGACAGGCATATTTATATGCTGCTGATAAAGAAATCCGCAATGCAAGCTCTACAAATATATGCGTATTTCATTTAATGTCCATTGAGATCAACACTCTTGGTCTCGGCATAATCTCCTTTGCGAGCTTTTATTTGTATTTGTATTTCTTGGAATAATTAATACATTGAGTGGTTCTAAGAAACGTGTCGGAGTTCACCCGGAATAATTAAGTGACAACAAATGGTAATCTTTACTTATTTGAAAGCGTAAACACTACGTTGACTTCAATTTGTTAAAAGAAATATTTAAGAAAGATTTAAAAATGCTGTATTGGTTTCACTTAAATTTAGATTTGAAGGTGAAACCCTCGGAGATAACTGACCACAGGCTTTATCAGTTGATCTCTCCTTTCCGATTAAAGAGAAGAATCCTCGCTTTATTTATTTATTGATTACAGTATTCGAAAGGTACAACTTTTATAAAATCTTGACAGCAGTAAAATATAGCTCATTTTTCCTATCTTAAAATAGTTCAATTTTCTATTTATCTATACTTTTTTAGCGTCTGATTAAGCACTTCAATCCCGAAATATAATTCTCCAGACCTGCTAATATTTTTAATTAAGTCTATGGCTACTTAGAAATGTTTTACAATTTTTACAAAATATTTGCAGACTGGTTTATAATTTCAAATATTGTTAGCTCAGAACTTTTACCTTAATTTTCAAACAAAATTTCGCTATTTGTTTCGAAGTTATTTCAATTGTCCGAAATGCGTTGCCAGACTTTATATTGTTATACTTAATAAGACCATATAGCGCGTTTTAAATTTGTTCAGTATTTTTTATTTAGAGCGCGATGGTATATGCTAGGATTTAAGCAACGGTCACATCGTTGACGTGTAGCAATTATTGTTTTGTTAAATTTGGTAAATATTCCATGTGAATTGTGCTTAAATTACGGTAGAGATGTCTCAATTTGGCGGACCCAATGATTTCTACGCCTCCGGGCCCTCGGCGGATGCCAGCTACAACTTCGATATGCCGGAATTCGGGCAGGAACTGTGAGTACATTCCGGTGATTCCACATATCAACCATACAAATGGCTTCAATTCGATTACAGGAACTTCCAGAGCTTCGACAACACACAGCCCTCGGTGCCGCCCAACTATGATGCGACCTATGCCCAGCCGCCGGCCCAGGGACTGGGCGGATTCTATGATCCCACGGCGTACACGGACACGAGTTACGGGCCGGACAAGAGCGGAAAACAAGGCGGCGGCAGCGGCGGTGGAACCGGCAACGAATTTGATGATGAGCCACCACTTCTGGAGGGTAAGGGGGATTCTTATTGGGGATAATGTATTTGTGGACTTGGATAGAGGTTTTAGAGTTGATAGATACTTGTAGGTTTCTTAAAAATCTCTTATATTTATTCAAGAGATTCAAATACCGAATGAAGGGCAGACCAAATATTTATTTTGCTATCTAAAAAATTATCACAAAACTGAGGTCGTAAGAGTTAAATTCTCTGAGACTTTGAGAAACTGATAAACTCTTTAAGAGATTTCTTAATGGGCCGATGTAACGTGGGCTTAGTTTCCCTGATAACGAATTTTAAGGAAAGTTAATAATGAAAACGTTGATTATCAAACAGCTCTTTACAGATTTCTGAAAAGCACAATAATCCCTTAGTTTTCATATAAAACTATCAAAATTTGATGTCATAATTTAACATATTCACAATAAATAATTCAAGAAAGCTAGAAATAATTTAAAATAAAGTTAAACTACAAAGCTAATCCGTTTTTAGGATAGTTAGTTTAATCTGAATACTAAAAAAAAGAGTCTCAACCTTTCAATGAAAACTTAAGATTTTAACTAAGAATATAAAGGAAACTCTATAATGTCTCCTGCGTTATGTTGCATTTTTTAGGAAAGGATTTATCAGGAAAACTCCTTTCATTTTAGTTTCCGACCTTCCCCCTTTATTTAGCAATTAGCTAATGCAACTTGTTTCCCATTTTTTCTTTACAGAACTGGGCATCAATCCGAATCACATTTTCCAAAAGGTAAGAGGAAACACGGCAAGACAAAGAAAGCCCTCCATAATTGGCGTTGTTCTCCACCTTTGGAGTTGCCTGCCCCGGGGCGGGATGGAAAGATGAAAGCCAGCCCTTCCCTTAGAGCCAGCGTGCTGCACTTGAACGCATTTTTAACTAGACATCTTGAGGGGGCCAAATTGCATATTTTATGCGCCCGATTCTAGTCGGATGCTACCGACACCGTCACAGCCACAGCCACAAAGGAGCTCCTCCGGTTTTGAGTTGCCCACTTTGTTTGGCCGAACAATTACTCCAACTCAGGCTCAACCGCATAATTCCTGCTTTGCCTTTTACGCATTTTCCGCCGGAACCGTTGCCTTTTTCTAATTTGTGCAACGCAGCGGGGGGCGGCTTTCCTTTTGGGGCGGCCACTTTGGGCCGCGCGATTTTCCGCCGCTCACTCCCCAACTCCTTTTTAATTGAAATTTAAATGTTTTCGCATTTCGCTTTTGTATTTATTGCGAGCTTCTCTTCCTGCCGCAATAATTCTATTGTTTTTTCTTTGGTTTCCTTTTTTTCTGTAATTTTTTTTCTGCGTTTTTTATTGTGCGCTTTGGTCGGCGGCATTGTTGTCGCTGCACTTGCCGGTTTGTGTCGTTAATGAAGACATATTTTTTCATTGCACTCGCCCTGGGCGGCTCTCTGGACGTAGTTGTTTTTAAATAAATAAAGCAACTTTTGTGTTTTTAATTAAAGTTTTTCTCGCTTAATTTTTTTCCCATTTTTTTTGTCCTTTTTCTTTCTCCTTTCCCGTCCAGTTTGTTGTGTGTAACTTTCTGCATTTTTGTCCATTTTGTAAAAAATTTGCGTGCGCCTGATTCTCTCTCATTTCTTTCGCTGCGGCACGGAATTTATTACGTTTGTGTTAATTGAAAAATGAAAATGTTAATGAGAGTCCGTGCGCCATCATAAAACTGAAATGAAATGAAATGCTAATTAAATTGTACATCATCAGCTGCATTGCTGTGGGGGAAATTATGGTTAGATTTTTGTTTTTGACTTGATGTTTGTACAGTTAATGTAATGGGAGATCGGTGACAAAAGTCAACAAAAGTATATATTTAAGGCTTTGAATATATATGGGTATGTGTTGGTGGATGGGCAGGTGGCTGTATGTACACGCATAAAAAAATTGTCATAGATACTATACTATTGTTACATGAATTCTATACTTTTGAGTATTAAAAAATTCTTAATAAGATGCTTATTAATTTAATACTACGAAAGTATAAACATTATAATAATCTGCACCAAGACTTGAGAAAAATCACTAAAATAATACTCAAAAATACACAATTGAAACTATAGAGTATAAAAACTATACTATACTATTGAGTATACATTTGATATTATGAAGTATAAAATCTATATTAAACTCGTTATATAGCTCGAGTTTTTTTTTTTAGCTTAAACTCTTATTATTTTTTTTTTTTTGTGTAGTTGTAGCTAGGAAATTTATATTTGATCATTACTTTGGTTATAAAAAATACATAAAATATTAAGATATTAATTTAACAAATAATTTGAACATTTATACCCCCAAAATCTACAGTTTCATCCAGTTGTTAGCTCATCTTGACACATTTTTAGCTTTCAGGTTGCTTAAAGTAGGCACAAGGTATTTAGTTTTGAAAGCTTTTCCACCACGTTTAAAACGTGGAAAAGGTAAAAGTTAGTTAGTTATAGGTAAAAGCAAAAGCAGTAGTTCTTTCTTAATTTCTTAGGAAACACGCTTTAATTTTTTCCCAACAAAACAAAAAGTTCTCCCTTAATCATCACTAAAAGATTCTATATTCCCGACCCTCTAAACGCTGTTCAATCTCAATTAAAGCTGACAAAACCGCGCACAGATAGACACTCGGAATGCCATTGACAAATATTTTTCGGTGGATCCTTGCCGGGGTTGTAATATCAAATTTCATGGCCTCTTGTCCTGTCCCACACATTCGTATGCGTCAAAAAGCGTTGACAGCTTTTGCTGGCCCAGTTCCCAGACCCGTCTCCCGGCTCCCGGCTCACCGCTCACTTGCTAGCTAGCTGGCTGGCTGGTCAGCAATATCATTTATCATCAATTTCCATTTTTCAAATTTCTCTGCCACTGCACAGCGGCCAGGAGGGGAGAGGGGAGGGAACCAAAAAACGCTAGGAGGACAAATGTTTGGCGAAAGCGGGCGCTGGGCTTCGTTTTATGACCGCTGTGCGAACAAATGAATTGTGTTGTGTTGTGTCCGGGAGTCCCGTGATCGGAATCCCGTGTCCAGCCGCAGGCTCCATGAGTGATGATGGAGACCTCTTCCTAGTCCCGCCGCCCCTCGCTGTGTAATCCCTCACTTGTTTCCATTTTAATCGCATTAATTCCTGCACTCATGCTCTTTTTTCCTGTTTCTTTTCAGACGCTCGCCGTGCTGAATCCTTTGAGGGGCACCGACCAGCAAATACTCCAGGACACGGACATGGCGGGTCCGCTGGTCTTTTGTCTTACACTTGGCGGCTTCCTACTGCTGGTGGGTTTATAATGCTTGATTAATATCTGAATAGGTTTGAGAGCTAACAAATTCAATTTAAATATATTTAACTTTTAGAAATTAAGTTCCTAACTCAGTAATAATTGGTTTCGACCTTACTTTATGTACCTTAACTAGCTAATTCCGACTAACAATGACCTCTCCTATCTACCTATTTATCTCTCCTATCCACAGAGCGGCAAAGTGACATTCTCGTACATCTACGGCATCGGCGTGATGGGCTGCATCTTCTTCTATTGCCTGCTGTCGCTGATGGTCATCCGGGCGCAGGTGACCTTCGGGGCGGTGGCCTCCGTGCTTGGCTATTGTCTGCTGCCCATGGTGGTCCTGTCGGGCATCAACATTTTAATCACCATTCAGTAAGTAATTGTTGACACAAGTCGCTGGCTTTTCATCTGGCCTCCTCCGCCGCCATTCATTCCATTCTCCACTGCCTGCTTCTTTATATTTATGTTTTTAATTGAAAAGTTGCCAATGCATTGGCGTCCGTCGCTCGCTGCTCCTCATTGTTTGTGGCCTGTAATTACAAACTTTTGCCTAAGCTCGTCCAGCTGCGACTGCAGCACGTTTTCGATCCGCTGCCCAGACCCAGACCCACAAATTGTGTTCAATTGATGCCTCCTTCGTCTGTTCTGAAGTTGATCACTTCTGGCTGGCTATTATTATTATTATTGGTATTGTTATTGAGGGTGTTGTATTTCGATTGTTTGATTTGAACTAGGGAGTTTCTGTTGAGCTATGAATATGTGCTATGAAAATGAGGAACATACTGCCATGGGTTAAGGTGTAAGGAGAGGGCCAAAAAATAAAATATTTTATAATTAATTAGTTTAGGAAAGTTGGGAAGGTAGGTAGTTAAAGAAAAGTATATTTATTCGGTATTATTTTAGTTCCTAAGAGGGTTAATTATAAAGAAAACTTTTTATTTTGGGACCTACACAAAATCTGGTTTAAAATGCCTTAATTGTCTATATTATTAGAAACTAATAAATTAATAAAATCGGTTGTAGAAAGGTCTGTAGCGGCAATATCGCCAGAGATCTATTCGCCATTTTGCAAAAGTTTTCGTGGTGCAAGTGCTTAGTGCAAGTGTTATGGAAATGGAAATCACTGCTATTACGTCAATCAGGGATATTGTGACCCACGCCCACTCTTATGCGCGTTTTGGCACATCGCCATCCCCATCATCAGCCATCGATCATGCTGGGCCAGTTTTCCCAGCTGAGCTGGCCAAAAGACTTCATAGTGTTCCCATTGACTTTCGAGTTAAAGCTGATTAATCTTAGCCATTGATTTTACAAAAACCAGAAAGGATATTACCCTTGATAACGAAAGATTCCAAAAGCCAACTGCGACTCTCCTCGTTAGCACCTCCCTCTGGGCAGACATTTAATTTTTTTGTTCTCGGCTCCCCGTCGTTTCCGGCTGATTTCCCTTTGCCTCTTTTCGCACAATTTAGGTTTTTAATTTTGTTGCAGTTTTGGGCCAGCAATGCATACACATGGCGGTGAATAAAAAAAAGGAAGAGTAGCCAACTTAATTTGCGCTTTTAGTGCACTCGAGGGCCACAACTGCCAAACTACAGAGTGCGAGAGGAACGAGGACTATGGAATACCGGACTACGGACTCTGGACAACGGTCTACGGACTACAGACCACGCTGGCCGGACTCCATTGAAGCCAAGGCAAGACAGGCAGCATAAAAAATAAACGGAGCAAAATAACGCCAACTATGTGCCGTTTAATTTTCGCGCTGAGAACAGAGCAGGGAGAGCAGGATGTGTGTGTGTGGCTGTGGGAGGATTTGGGATTGAGGATTGGAAGTGGGTCGAGTGGGTGGCAAATGCTGCTGCTTCTACTGCCAGGCGGTCCCGTGTCCATCTGTCTAACGTTCCGTGTCCTGTTTTGCCACCCGTTGAGTTTCGTTCACGTAGTTTCCTTTTCAAATATGTGTCCAGCACTTGCTGGCCGGGGTTCTCTACCCGCCTTTCCGCTGCTTGTGCTCCTCCAGGCTCTCTTTCGTGCAGCTTTTTTTTGCTCTTGTTCTTGTCCTGATGGCTCCACGCTCGCCACGCTTTTTTTATGATGGCCCGGCCATGCGAGAAGGAGGAACACGCAAATGCTGCGTGAGTTTTTAGCGCTTCCTTTGGTGGTGGCGCCACAGCCATCTCCATGGCCATCCCCCTTTGGCACGTCATAATTTCAGGGCAGCGAGGGGAAACTAAGTGGTGCATTGGGCTGTGACAGAGGGAAGTGTATGTGTGTGTTAAAAACAACTATGGCTTGCGTTTGCTCGACACCAAGCGCGTTTTGTCCAGCACCCCCTCGCCCGGATCCCTGCTTCTATGCCATTTTTACCGACTCTACCCCGCCATCATCATGGCCAAACTGTCCAACTGCCCGGTGCAATTGCCATTTTGGTTGCCTGTTTGCTTGCATTTTTTATTTGCCGGCTTTAAGCGCTTGCACTTTGTGGGCAGCCCTGGCTGGGGATGTGGGAGTGGGTGTGCGTGTGTTGGCTTTGATGTTCATATAGTCACCACACTCACACACACGGAGTCCATAGTCTACAGTCCACAGTCCATAGGAATGCCGGCCAAGTTTACAGTAAATATTTTTGCGATTCCCCGCTGTCCTCTTTTTTTTAGGACAGACTTTTTAATTGAGTTTGTTTGGTGATGCAAAAGTGCGCAAAAATTACACAGACAGTCGAGTTATCCGGGGCTACATAGTATTGTTTTGATTGGTTTTTAGCCTAGTGCCGGTCCGGTCCGCTTCGGTCCGGGCCAAAAAATCACTTGGCACCGGCAACAGCCACAGTGACTAACAACAAACAAAGTTCTGGAGAAGATTGCAGGAACCGGAAAAAAAGCTAGGGGATGAGTGGCGCAGGAGAGGCGCCGGAGGTAGGGGTGACAGCTGAGCCGCCGAGACCACATAAAGGCAATCCATTAAACGCGTGCGTGTAGCTGGAAATTGGAACTTTTGGAATATGGGGATTTATGTTTTGGTTGCGTAAATTGATTTCGGGGTCAGATTTTATGGGTTAGGAGTTAAAGGTCTTTAAAGTGGGGCCTGGGTGTTTATTGTTATTTTTGCCCATTTTTCAACAGTTTGTTATAGATACTTTTAGTCTTTGAACAAAATAATGTCAATAAATTACAGTTTTGTGTTTAAATCAGTGATTTAAAGGCTGTCTAAATATTTGAATGAGAAATTATAATAAATAAGGTGGAAAAAAATCAAGCTACCTTCTGATTAAATTAATTAAATAGTTCAAAACTTAAAGAACAAAAATAGCTTCTATTATTTCTCTGAATTTGACATTTGAATTAATTTAAACTCATCGAAAGGAATGCCAGCCTAAAATTAATTAGTTCTAGGACTGATTTATCTAGCTTGTATTTTAGGCTGAACTGCTAGCTGTGCGATATATAGGTAAAATACTGTACTTTCAATATTGTTTCATTTCCCGCTGCGTTTTCTTCTACGCATTGTGTGTGCTCTTTGTGCGCTCTGCAGTTAGACATTGTTTGCTCATCCTTTTTTGCCCGGAACAGCGCCTGCTGTCTTTGTTTGTCCTGCCCATTCATTCGCACACACGGCCAGTCATATCTCCGCCCAGAAAACTTTTTTATGAAATACTCAGTCAGAGAATACTCCAATCTGCGTTTATACAGAGGGGAAAATATTATTTAATTAAGAAATAACTATAGAGAATGGTTAACAAGAACTTTTAATTAAATTAAATTTCTGTATAAAGAGAATACGTTTGGAGTTTGAAAGAGTAAATGTCCTTTTTCTGAGTAGGGGAATTAATTATGAATTTAAAATAATGTTATAAATATTATTAAATTGAAATCACATATATAAGGATTTAAGTTTAAAATTCATATTTATTGCTTACGTTTAGATACCCAACGTTTTTAAATGAAATTCCTTGAAATACCGTTTTGCTGAACCGAAAAACACACCTTTTAATAAATAATTAGATTAATTTAGCTTACTTACTTAGATTTTATTTACACTTTATAGTTAATCAAAATTATTATGACGATTTTAAGTAAGTTCCCATAACAGCCAGGTTTCCAGTTCCATTTTTGCAGAATTCAAGCGAATATTAATGTAACATTCGCAGAATGTTTCCTAAAGTGAATCTGAAAGCATTGCAGCTTTGTATCTCCCATTTCTCTCTCTGCACTGGCATACTAGCTGGTTGCTTCATGCATATGCATTGTTTATTGATTTCACCCGTCTGTCTATATCTATCCGGACTGAGTTCTCCACGTATCTCGTTTCACTCTTGCAGGGGCACACTCGGCCTAATTGTGAGCGGCATCTCCATATTCTGGTGCGCCATATCGGCCTCGAAACTGTTCGCCACCGCCTTCTCCATGGACCATCAACAGCTGCTGATTGCCTATCCGTGTGCGGTGCTCTATGGAGGATTTGCGTTGATTACCATTTACTAGGGCCACGGGCAGCCACTAGCTCGCTCGCTCCAGCCCCATTCCCAGCCCCGTCGATGTTGTGTTTGCCTGGTTTTAATTGTCCTGCAAATACACACACACACAAACTGACACAACAAATACACAGACTCGGAGGAGGAGGAGGAGGATGAACAACAAGGGGAGACTCTACACATGGATATGTATATTTTTAAGAAAATAAGCGCCGATTGCGAATTTGTTTTTTGTGGGAATGCCCTGCCCTGCCCAGCCCAGCCGGCTTCTCTTTACTCAATTCTTTTGTTGTGGGCCGATGTAATAAATTTGATTGGGAATAAAAAAATGGTTAACAAATTGAAATTGGTTTTTTTGCAACGTACATACACTGCTGCCCACACATACATATGTGTGTGTGCACTTTTGTAGTGGCGAACGGAGCATATTGGAATTTCGCGCTCTCGTTTCCGTTTCCGTTGCAGTGCACACTTTTTGGGGCATGCAAAATTAACGCGACTCGGTCAAAGTGCTCGTTTTTTCCCTGCTTTCCTGTTATTATTGTTATTGTTCTTTTTTTGGTTTAATAACTTTGGCATTTCGCTGGGCGAATTTATACGGGTATTATGCCACACGAAGGGGAATCGTCAGGTGAGAATTAACCTGGAAATGAAATCGATTGCGGGGAAAGGCTTACTGATGCCGCTGCGGGTAAGTACAATTAATTCCTATTTATAAGGAGTCAATTTTTTCAGTAGTAAAGTATCCGATGAGATGGGAAAATGTACGCTTATAACTTTTACTTGAGGTTTATTGCTAATAATATTTAAATATTTGATTACAAATATATTTGTCACCGATTTAATAATTATAAATTCCTTTTTATTAATAAATAACAGACTTTTAAGAGGCATTTTTTTGTTGGTAATTACAACTATTATTTATAATTAACATTCAAAATTCAGAGTCAGTTGCACCTAAAAATTCCCAAGTACGAATTCAGCGACTCACAGCTTTGTAGCCACGCAAAATTTGGAGGTTAAGGAGTCAGGAAAATTAGTACTGATGAGGTTTCTTGGCTAGGAACTGAAATTAGAGACTGCTGCTAGTCTTCGAACAATCTCTGCTTGATTTGGGTGGATACATAAGGAACAAATAACTTAGGGTAAGTAAAAATCTGCCAGACAATAAACACTAACCTAAGTTAAACACCTTTAAAAAAGAAAAACAAATTCATGAGGATAATGAAATATCAATAAAGATCGAATTTATTCAGGCTGAAACCGTTATTTAGATTTATTTTTATTCAATATCCTGACGCTACAAGTACAATACTTTTAAATTATTGCGTCAGTCACATAAGGAAGGTAAAGAAAACGATGCACTCCGATATAAAACATTTATACCATGTTTTCCTTATTCCACAATCTGCTCCTGTTGTGGCCCAAAGAATCCCATGCAACGCTCAATAAAAGAACAATTTACATATTCGAGTGAATTCGAGCTCTTGTGTCCCTATCTTTTTGGATGCAAATAAAGCATCGATGAAATTTCCAGCAGATTTGATTTACTTCCTTTCGGCCTGCCTAAATGCATGGGAATGGGAATTTTCCACCTTCGATGACCAGAATTTATGATATTCACAATCCTGTTTTTGTCTTCCGTTCGATTGTTGCACTTTGCCTTGTTGCACTTATCGACAACAACATAACGAAGCAAGGTTTTCCCCACTCGATGCGAATTTATTCAATTGTAAACTTGCTGGCCTAATTGAAATTTCAACTGCAGCAGCAGATGCAGAGACAGAGAGACATGTGAGGCCAGAAATAAATGCGGATTTGATCCGGTTGTGGTTTTTGATTTGCCGCGACGAGGGTAATGGCAATGAGAAACTTAAAAAATATTTCCCACCGCATGCAGAGTGTTAATTGAATTTGTTAATGGCTGGAAAAAGAGACCTTACACAAAAGGGAATCACAAAAAAGGGTTCTATGTTGTCCTGTGCTGTGCTGGTTAGCATATGCAAATAATTCAACGTTGTCCTCGAATTTTCATATTACATAATTAGCGTTTTTTTCTTGTGGAATTTCCGGGGTTTCCTTACCCCCTTTGTCTGCTTGAATAAATTGGCAAATGCTAAGCATACTTTTGAGAGCTCGGCCCGGTTGCCTTGCGCTTTTTGATTTCCGCTGTCCCTCTCGGTCGCTCTCTATCTTTCTCTGTCCCGCTCTTATGCAAATTGTTGTAATTACTACAATTCGGTTGAGCATTTTTATGGCCAAAAAGGAAAGGCAGTAGAGCCAAAAAAAGAAGTATATATATAAGCGAAATGTATGCGGAAATATTTGTGCGCTAATTGCGTGGCCCCGAAAAAAAGCAGCAGGGGGATCCGGGGTGGCAAGGATTCCGCCCAGGATCTGTGTGCTTAAGCATTTTACGCTCATCAAAGGCGTCGCTTGCCATTAGCGCCATTAATAAACACTCGTTAGCTGCCAGACAGAAGCGCGGGCAATGGAGGAGACCCACAACCAGGAGCAGAACGGGGACCAGAACCTCTCGAATGTGTTGCTGATAATTAGAATTAGCTCACAATTAGCAGAGCCCGGCAAGAGGATAATGATGGGTGGGCAGCGGGGGCGGCAGCAGGACCCTGCCAGGTTGCATGGCCATAAGCTTATTAGTTGGCGCTCATTTTTATTATTTCTTTTTTTTTTTATTCGCCGCGATAATAAGCAGCTTGGTCTTGAAAAATCCTTGGCAACAAAATGAACGCAGCCAAGTACAGGCCAAGAAAAATGTTAATTGTAAAATATTTGTGCTGAAAATAAACATTTAAATTTTATTAAAATTTATTAAATAGGAAATTTAATACCATACAAAATATCTGGTTAATATGTTGTCAATTTTATATTTATGTAAAAAAAAATATTCTTGGCAGGAAATTAGAATTAAAAAAAAACATTTTATATAATTAATAGTTCTTAGTAACGTAGAGTATTGAATTAAAGAATTAACACATTTTTTATTTATCTTCTTGGACATTTACATGGGAAAATGTTCTTATTATACGATTCTAATAAAAAAAATAATCAGATTTTGTTAATTACAATTTTTTAATTCACTAAAAAGTAAAAATAATTCTTGGAATCCTTCACAGCTAAGTTAAGGTGAAGCTAAAGGCAGCAAAGAGTAATGAATTGACCTTTTTAGTGCTCCCAAAGCATGCTGCTGCTGATAAAAATAGGCCAGACATCGATGGAAAAAACCTGCTTAAATATCATCCTTGTATACGCCTTAGATGTTTGTATATATTTTTTTCAGTGCCCCACCACCATCGCAACGCTTGCCATCGAGCGCTAAGCGTTGGGCCAACACAATGGCAAACACCTGCGGACAAAAGCAGCTTACGGAAATGCACAGCCAAGGAAAAGCGGGCCAAGAACGGGGCGGGGGGATATGGATGGGTCCTACAAGAGTTATTACATTTTAGCTTTTCCTCAGCTCGTTCGTCTTGCGTTTGTGCGCTTTCATCTGCAACAACTTTTGCTGCATTTTAATAAATATGCAATCTAAAAACGCTTCCCACACAAAGCCGCAATAACCACAGAGGTTCCGGGCTTGGAAAACCTGGGAAAAGCTGCCAGGGAAAGGGGCTTTCGGGTGGATGGATGATTTTCCTACTATTTTCCTTTTTTTCCAGGGCAGCCAATGCCAAGAGTAAAGGCGTTAATTACGCTCTCGCAGAGACGCAAAACGCTTGAGAGCTGCCGCCAATAGAAAACGAGGCGACAGCCCGCCACATTATGTGCGATGCGTTCGGGCCAGGCCTTAATGGCATGAAGAAAAGCGGGCTGTAATGGCGAAGAAAAGCGGTTGGAAAATGTGCGGAGTGGTGGTGCGGTGTGTCTGCATCGCTTGCAGTTGCCACATTTTTAATTAGCGTCCTTAAAAGCTCATTGAATGGTCGAAAAAAAAGAGGAAAAACGAAGCGGCAAGAAAAGCGAAACAAGCCGGTGAATGGCTATGAGTGTGTGTGTCTGTGCGGTTGCATTATGGCTTCAGGGTGTGTGCGTGTATGCGTATGTGTGTGTAAAATGGCCGCCAATTAGGAAAATGTCCAAAGGTCAAAAGTTGAAAGCCGAGATGCCCTTACGAACTCAGGTAATAATGTAAAGCTTTAGTATGACTCTGAAAATGTAACCTTAAGATACATTTTGTAAGTAATAAATAGTTTGGGAGAGATTTCCCCAATTAATAAGAGTTGTTATCGTTTGATTAATCAGATATTTCTCTATTTAATTTCTTAAAATAAAATTAAAGTCTTTTTAACTCAATATTTCGTAAAACCACTTAATACTTTTAAGACCCTAAAACAAACTAGGATCAGTTTGTTACATTTTCTTTTTGCCTCGCCTAAACCCTTTCCGGGTTAAACAAGATCCTCTTGTGGAAGGACTATACCCTACTGGGCGCGCCAACAAGTGGAAGATTCAAATAGACCACATCTCTGCCCGGCCAAGGGCCAGGGACGATGGGAGCATAATGGCAGGTGGATTCTTCCTGAATTGCGGGAGTGGAATGCATAGAGAATTAGCCGGAGATGAGCGGTTGTTGGCGCTCTAGGACGCGGCACCGCCGCCGTCGTGGCACGTGTAAAAAGGTGGCCAGATGTTGCCAGGGTTACCTGCCGGTAACTGCCCTGGATCCCACGCCCTTTCTGCTTACTCCCTTGGCTCTCGAAAAGCCAAACCAAATTGCTGGTAAGCCTCATCCTGAAACCCCCGAATACCCCTCACCCATCCTCCATCAAATCCCTCGCACACACCCACACACGCACACACATACGGCTTAAAAGGGAAATGCAACATTTATGGTTAAGCTCCCAAAATGGCCGCCAGTGCAGCCATGATGCGGTGCATCGCCCCGGTCTGAGGGTCTGCGGGGCTGAGTGGCACGAAGGACTTCCAACTTGGCGCGTTGATTGCTGCGGCCACACTTCCGGAGAACCAGAGACAGAGATTGAGCATGCCGGGCCCGATGATGGATGGCTGAGGGGTCCAGGTAAATATTCTAGGACACTCGACCATTGCAGAACCAATTAGCTCAAGAGCAGTGGGGATTTCGATGGAGAGAGAAGAGAAGTCTGCACCGGGAAAATAATGCATGCTTTTAAGGATTGGGAGTGAGTATTGGAACGAGGAATCCATATGGTGAGTTAGTAAGTCTTATAGGTAAATAATATATCAAGCTAAGGTTATGACTTATTTCTATGATTTTTTATTATTTAACTTTACTTATCCAACCTTACCTTTAGTGTATTTACTGAAGGATTTTCTTCTTAGCTTGTTTTCCATATAATTTTCATCAGTGTTTGCAATGCGAAGCCTCTAACAAAGGAATTCAATTCTTGGCACTCCGGAAGTGGGCAGTGGAAGTGTAAAAGGTATTCCAGGATTCCCAACTAAAATCAATTTTCATTTAAATTATCAGCCTTCTCCCCCCTTTCGCTCCTCGTTCTCTCTCTCTCTCAAGTGAGAACAATAACAGGCCCCATGATGTTTATTGTTTTTCACTTTTTGCACACTTCACTGGGCATTGACTGGTCCTACCTATGGGTGTGTGAGCTGACTTACAGATCCTGGATCCAGGATGCTGGCGGAGGAGCAGCAGTCGATTTCAACTGAACTGTAGATAATCCCCTGACAACGGCAGTTAACAGGCAACGATTACTTGGCAACAAGTCAATTACGACTCAACTCGAGTCGAATCCGAACCCAGGAATCGTACCCATCCTTCCATTCGGTCGGTGGGGCAGCCTGGTTCCAGCGATAACCGACTTGGACTTGGGAACACAATAAATTCCTTGACCGGCCCTGGCCAGTCTGAACTCCTGCCTTCAATAGCTCGGGAATCCCCTTTAATGCGCTAACTAATTGAGCGGGGCCAGCGTGCGGGCAGCCAAGGATTCGGCGGGACAGGGAGTCGGTCTCAGACTGGGACTAGGAGGTGGGGCTCCTGGCCTGGCTGCCTTATCGCCAAGTGGCAATCGCTTGTAATCTGCCGGGTAGCTTCGCGCCACAGCCGCCAAAAACTAAGGCTGGTTGTTGGAGTACTAAGCTACTAAGAAAGGGTATATCAGGATTTTAATTAATTCAAGACTCCTTGAATATGACTAAATATTTTTCCATTAATATTAACATTAAGAATCCATTAGAAAATAGTAAGGAAGAATGTTTTTTATAAAGGTTTTTTAGGTATTTCAAAAAGTGTATCAGACACTTTCATGGTTAAACTATTTAAACTGGAAAAATACCTTAAAATTATAGACTTTTCTATTTGTTTTTAAGAACCTGCCAGGATGTAGTAATAATCATAAACTTAAACCTCAAAATATATGGCTTTTTATAATAAATAGAATACCTGTAGTCCTTCCTTTCAACAATCCCTTTTTAGAGGGTATTCCCCGATTCATTAGACTCCTTTTCGATAAACCCAACTCTTGCTTAGCGCAAATTACTTTTGGCGCAATTTTTACAACATTTTTATTGGCTGTCGAATGGGTGAGGGAGGGAATAAGAGGCCGAGGTCAAGATTTGGCTGGCTTTGCGATTTCAGTTATGCGGTTTCAAAATTCAATTAAAAGCCAACATCACATTTCTCTTGTCGTCGTCTTGAGCTCTGGCTTTCACCCATTCTTCGATTTAGCCAGCTGAACGCACCGAGATAAGGCTGGAAAAGTGAAAACAATGAGGGGAGAAAAAAGGGTGGTGATTTGGGTGAAAAGCAACTGCAGAAGCCAAGGCTGTTGATGGGGTTTTGAAGGGACAAGGGAGGACCCTTGCCAATAAAGGCAGAAACATTTCCTTTGAAGCGATTAGTTTTCGATTTGGTGTTGTAAGCTCATACTTAGCAAAGTAAAATATCCATTTATTTAGTTTAAAAGTTTTTTAGAGAGTATGTTAATTAGTGTCGGATAAAAAAGTTCCACCGTTCAGTTAGTTGGGCTGCGGTGAAGAGATAAGATATGTAAGTCGATTTTATTGGGTCTTAAGGAATTATTAAGGATTGAGATAAAATAACAAAATGAGGGGCTTTTAATATTATTTCAACCAAAGGACAAAGGTAGACAAAGTAATATTACAGAAAAGGAAGCCGATAGCCATATTTAAAATAAATATAGGTACGTATGTACATAAATATATCAGAAAATGCTACTTAGTAAGCATATATAAATATTTATAACTTAAGAGTGTTAAGTTCTTGCTTATATTATTTATAATATATAATATTTTCTGTGGCTGCAATGCACTAATTTAATTTTAATAATTACCAAACTTTCAATTTCATCCCAGAAGATCAAAGGCTAGTAGCATTTCAAAGATTTAAATGTAATTAAAAATGCCAGGACACCCCAAATCTGAAATCTGTTGAAGCTCTGCTGCCCTTTTTCCCTTTGACAAAAGTATTTAATATAGTTTATTTTTGTTTTATTTTTTTTTGGCAGCACGTGCTGCAAATTTGTCTGGAAAATGTTCGACTGCGAATCATTCAGGCGACAAGAGACAAACACAGACAGAAAAACAATGCGGCAAACGCCGAAGCAAGGACAGATTTTATGTGCGAAAAAGAGACGAGTAGCAAGGACACTGAAAGAGACGGGGGATGGGCGCAGGAGATGTGCTCACTCGCTTGGCTGCATTTGCATATTTTGTTGCGAATTGTTGCTCGACTGCCTGCTAATAGCAAAATGCGACACATAGGCTAGAGAGTAGAGCACAGAGGCCTATAGGGGAGGACCTTTCAGGGGTTAAAAGACCCCTTGAAAATAACAAAAACTTGTAGATGGTTTATTTTGTAAAATATTCCATAAATTTTAGAATTTCTTTAATGGAAAAATGATTACTTAAAAAAGGTCCTTTCTACGCCTCTGCCTCCGCAAAAGAGAAGGCTTATTGAGCGAAGGAGACGGCAGCTGGTGTGTGCGTGTCGGCACGTGTTTGTTTTGCATGTCTAATGCGCTTTGAACTCGCCTGCTGCAGCAGGAAAATATGTATGTCAAATGCTTAATCAGCCGCACACACACACACACTTGCACTTGCACTCGCACGCACACACGAAAAGAAAGCAAGGCAGACGCAAGCAAACAAAGAAAAGCACCAGGGAACGAAGCATAAATATTTCAATAGCATACTTTTCGGCTACGTGCTTCAAGTGCAACTTCTGATCCGGACTGGGATCTGCATTTAACACCGAGCAGGGCTTCCAACTACAGCTCGAGTGCAAACAGCAGCGGTCAAAATAATGGTTCTTTATATAAAGCAACATCAATATAAAAGAAATACAAAGGAAATTACAGTTTTATTTAAATTAAATTACATTTCAATAAGCCAGTTACTTTAGAATTCACAAGGGTTTGGATTCACTTAAGCAGATGTCTAAAACTATGCTACAAAATCTAATCAAACATTTTATTTCCTACTTGTAGGCACCTTTAAAAGTGATTTCAAGCACTAGTGATTTCTGATACAATAATTATTATAAAATTAAGCTTAAGCTTAAAGTTTACTAAATATTACTTAAAACACTCACCTTAATTGTATAAATAATACCTGCATGAGTGTGTGTCTGCTCGACTGCATTTTATTCATTGTGAATAATTGAAAATGCTTTTGCCCTTTAACCCCGTGTCCTGGCAATGAAAGGAGGCAAACTTTGTCGGATTTCTCAGTTGATCGAGTCGGTGAAGTGCAAGCAGAAGTTTCCTGTAGGAAGCACATATTCGATTTGTTCAGAAATTAGAGTTGTATATGAGTAAGCAAAGGAAGAGCTTAAAAATAAGGGGGTATAAATAATTGAAAAGTGATTGAAGGACTTAAATACAATAAACAAATACAATATTTCCAATGGCTATAGCTTACACCATGTTTTATTTTTTATTTTCTATATATATATATATTTATTTTTTTGCATACAAAACTTTTAAGATCTCCGCCTGAGACTTATTTTGGTAGCCGCCCCTGGTCATTAATATTCCCCTCTGCAAACATATTTAACTCGGCTTTTAATATAATTATACCGGCTTCAGTTTCAGCAGTCGTTGTTGGCCGAG
Source organism: Drosophila rufa (assembly GCA_018153105.1). Classification (NCBI taxonomy): domain Eukaryota; kingdom Metazoa; phylum Arthropoda; class Insecta; order Diptera; family Drosophilidae; genus Drosophila; species Drosophila rufa. The sequence goes on from JAECXS010000096.1 coordinate 11,359,352, forward strand.
AAAGTTGCGCCATCAGTTTCAGCAACTGGGGTAAATCTTAAAGAAGATTTCGCCTTGATTCGATTACTTAAACATTCTGTGAAATCTATGGCCACGACAAACAATTAAAACGCTTTCCCAGCATGACAGGCCACCAGGGGGTGAGGAGGCAATGGGAAGAGGAAGATGGGGTGAAGGCCGTCCGTCCACAAGGTCTATTAAAAGTGGCAGCAGCCCTGGTAAATGCCAAGGGAAATCGTTGTGTATATTTTCGGGGGCGTTCGCTCTATGCGTTCTATGCGTGGCGGAGACAAAGTTTCGGTCTCAAAGTATTTGGAAACTCATTTTGCTTAGTCTGGCGCTGTTGCCGTTGCTGTTGCTTTTGGCTTTGCTTGGCTTTTGGCGTAATTTCGTTGTCATTAAGTTGGCATTATAACAAAATGCCTTTTCAATCACTTTTGACTAAATGCACTGACTACGAGGAGGGAAGCCCGAGAATGAGAGCTCTTCGCCAGCTGCCTTTCATTCGTTCATTCATCCCACATTCACTCTTCCCACTCCCACTCCCCCTCAAGGACGCGCTCCACCAAGTTTCGGCAATTTTTCGACAGGGATAAGTAAGCACAACAATGCCGGCTAGCAGGAGCAGAAGCAGAAACAGAAGCGAGAAGCGAGGGGCAGGACGCGAGGAAACCACAAAGTTAAAAAAAAAAAAACAGAAACAAGTCCAGCTAGGCACTTGGAGAAATATTGTATGACTTGGATAACGATTCCGAAAGCATTTCCATTATTTTTTAATATTTTGTGTGTTTTTATTATTTTATTAAAAGGATTTTCGTTGAGTTATTTACAATAAATTATATTTCTAAGGACGAAACATGGTTTTGGTGAAATTGTTTGAGATATCTCGTTGTCACTCTTTTATTTCCATTCAAATATGAGGTAAGGGTTTCTAGAATTTTAAATTTAAGTTGAATTTAATTTATAGGTTTAAATATAAGATGTATAAAGCGGACTTAAATGTGTTTATCCTTCAATTTACAATCACAATTTCCCCGAGTGTGCTTTACTTTATTTTAAAGAAGCCCAGGCGGTATGAGGTGGATGTGGAGGTCGCAACGCAGTAAATTTCAAGCGTTTCATCAATGTCACTGCAAAGGGACTCCTCGTCCTGGCCCACGCATATCCTTTTGTATTTAAAATGTTTGCCTGCCTTCGCCTGATGAACACGGAGCAGAGCCAAAAGTTTCTCCTTTCTCTTTTTTTTCGCTCTCCGCTCGCAACAATTTCATTATCTGCGGAGAAATGGAGAAATGGCAGAGAGGGAAAGTAAGGGGGAAAGTGAGTGATAGGGCAGTTGTTGTGTGACAGGCGACACGCCGCAGCAAGTGGCAAAGGACTCGCTCGCTCCAGTCCCATGTCCCCAGTCCCTGTTCCTTTCTTTCTGAGGGCTCCAAGGACCGAGCAAATTTTTATGGCAAAAACTTTTTCATAGCATTTTTCAGAGCATGCATTAAGGCGCTGATTCATGTGTGCACAGTAAGGACTCGCTAAATTGGCCATGGATAAAGGCGACTTTGAAAAGTTTTCAGAAATCAAAATATTCCAAAAGAAAAAGTTATGTTTTTGTGTGGAAAGCTTTAACGGGCCTAAGTGGCGCGGGAAATGTGGCACGAAATGAGTTTGGAACTTATAAAAATTAAATGTTAACATGTTGAGGAATTGTAACTATAAATAAATTGATTAATAATAAAATAATGAGAAATAAAGACGAGTTACGAGTTCAAAATAGACCCAAGGTTGTCTGTTGAATTAAAAAATTAATTTAACGTTGCAAAACAATATTTGTAGAATTTGTTTAAAATTCGAAGGCTCTTTATTAGTTATTCTGTAAAAAATACATTTATTTAATTGTATTGTATTATTTAATTTTCTCAAAAATTAATAATTAATTTGCTTTCCAAACACTCAATTAAGATAATATGATATATGAACTGATGTAATTAGTTTCTTCAATATCTGTAAATGATTTATAAATGCAAATATTCTCCACACTTTCATTTATTTTGAGGTTATCTACATTTATTTCTAGCTCACTGTATAAAGAGGCTGTGACCAAAAACTGGGCGTGGCTGCAGCGATAATGCGGCGTTAATACGGCTCCAAAAAATAAAAACAGGAGTTGGGGAAAGAAAAGCATCCTGCGGCGAATTTGCATAGGCTTAATTTAAATTCCCTTAAACAGCAGCCCGATGTGTCCCCTGCTAGTGTATATGATTGTGTGTGGATAGGCCGAAAAAGGACAATGATCGTTGGACCTTTTTTCCACCGAAAGGAAAAGCGAAAAAGTTGGTCAGAACGAAACCAAAAGAAACATGGAAAATCAGAGAAATACAAGGCGAAAAGGTTGCACCCCTTAAGTTTGGCAAATAACTGCAGGCAAAGCGCTGGGAAACTCACAGACACGCTCACGCTCAAAAAGGATATTCCAGGGAATAAGCACGGGACACTAGAGAGACCTTTGAGCAGCGACATAACAAAATCAAAAGGATTTTGCGTATAAGTTGCAAATTAAGTTGCCCTCGTCCTTGCCGTTGCCACTTCTACTTCCACTTTCACTTTCATTTTTAACATCCACATCCACGCCCAGATTCCCATTTGTCCGTGTCCTTGTTTCGGCTTCCCCCACTCTTTCCGGGCCTTTCCGTTGCGTTTCCAACTTCATCATCTTATGTGCTTATGATATCCTTTTGGCCCTGCGGCCAAAGAACAACAACCAGGAACAACAATAACAAGCAGTGAAACATGTCCTTGGCCTCGGCACACGCTTCCTATTTGGGTTAAACTTGTCAGCGATTGTGGCATGGGTTAAGGATTGGGTGCTGAGACTTTAAATTAACAGATGGATATCTAAGGAGAGAGTTTTAAGAGGCGCGTGCGAGGATCCTTCAGCAGAAAATTAAATATAATATTTTGTATATATTTTCCTCTTTGAAAATATGTGTAAGACACTTCTTTGTAAAAGAAATATAGCTTTAAATTTGAGTAATGAAACATTATCAATGTTTATCTAGCTTATTGAATAGGAAGAGCCTTAGATTAGCCATGTAAATAAACTGATTTAATCGGAATTGGTGCGTAAATAATCAATAATGCGATTAGATTCGGTGTAAATAAGTTCAAAGTGCCTTGAGTTTTGTGCTTATTAATTATTAATACCTTCTATAACATTAAATAAAGCTTTATAAACATTTTTAAATCCATATAATGAGAATTTCAGGAAATTAGAATTATTAAAAGTATTTTTTAAATTATTTTTCCAGCGAAACAATATGTCTAACTTCGAATTTAAATTAAATACTTTTAATTATATTTTATTAGCCTAACTTCAACCCTATTTTACTATACTATATATATTATATGTACTCAATTTTCCTAGCTTAAAAAATCCACTAAAAACCCAGTTATGTATAGAGAAAATATCTGGGAGGACGAACGCACACAGAATGGTATGGGGCTTATCTAACGGTTTATATATTCTGTGGCCGTTAGCCTCTGTCCCGAAAAGAAATCCTTTAATTGAGTGCACACTTAGGCCAGCAGCCAGCAGACGGAAAAGGAAAAAAAATGAAGAAGGGGATAGGACTCCAGAGCACATGGGTAGCGGGTCCTTGCCGCCTGACTGCTGCCTTTTTATGCGCTTTTAGCGCCATTATCCTTTTACGATTATCGCCGCTAAAGCGAATTGACTGTTTGACGTTCAATTGAAATTTTGCATTAAAGCTCAATGGCTTAACCCCTTCAAATTATGCAATACGTTCCCGGGGCCCCCACATCCTTCGTCCTCAATCCGTTCCTCCAGCCAGCCTCGAATCCTGTGAAACTCCGCCATCAGCAACGCAATCCCAGGCTGAGCCCAAGCAGCTTTCAGTTCGCAGCTCACAGCTCGCAAATGGCAAATGGATTGGGGACTTGCAGGGGGCGCAAAAGGGTGGCAAGGATGCCAAGGATGGCCGGGATATGGGGAGAGCCAAGGATACTCGCCTGCTCTCAGATCCAAAGCGATGCCAACGGAACAGAACGGAACGGAACGGAGCGAGCATCGAATGGCAGCCAATTAGCGCGCATTGCTCATACGCCGCGTTTGTCATGGCAGCCAGACGCCCTCACACACTCACATTCTCACAGATACACACATGCTCAGTGGGACTCCCACACATATGCAGGAAATGGTTGTACACTCAAAAAAAAAGTGTTTTTATTGCAATTATCATATAATTTATGATAAGAAAGTAGAATTTCTGTTTAAATAAACTTCTGGCATGTGTTATTATTTTTTAGGCAGAGGCTCTATCAGTTACATGTTAAAATATTTATTAATTGTTAAAAACATTTTTCTTAGCTCTTAAATAAGTTGTAGGCCTCATTTTTCCGCCAGTGTGGGCCCCTCGCATAGCGGAAACGGAAGTTGTAAGGGGATTTTCAATTTGCAATTGAACTGATTCTGATTTTTTGGCTTGCTTCTTTTGCTCGGCGCTCATTTTATGGCTGACTTGGTGCGCCATAGTGGCCGGGGGTGTGGCGCGGTGCGGAAATGTAATCATCGCAATCCGCAGATGGGACTGGGGATGGGGCTGGGGCTGGGGCTGGGAATGCGGAGGCGACTTCTACATATATACTTACATTTAATTTCCACTAATTGAATCGAAATCGATCTCTCGCTCCCTTGCTGCGGAAAAGCGGAAAAAGCTTTCCACCGGGCGCCGGGCCTTGACGTTTGCCTTTCGATTGCGGCTGGGACTGAGAGAGAGAGAGAGAGGTGCGAGTCGGGAAATTTGAGCTGCAATGCTGGATTTTCGGGTTTCCGGCGAGGGCGTTGGCTTTGGCATTAATAAACTTTTCCTATAAATCAAAGAAATTATAATTATTTCTTTTTTGGGTTTCACCCTTTACGCTTTTAGCAAAGGGATTACGCGCTCAGAGGGAATCCACATGAAAAGCGTGAGAGGTGCGAGGAAAATTCCACAGAAGAAGTTGCACCGCGTGGGCTTCTAATGAGCAAAACGCGTCAGAGGGTAAATGACTTTTCCGCGACTAGGAAAATTAACGCAATAAGTTGGGGGCTAGAGGCGGGCGGATATAATCGCACGATAATCGCAGTCACTGATTTTATTTCTGATTTGGGGGGGGGGAGAACTGGAGGAAAGCCGCGATAGTGGAAAATGGTACGCAGGGAAATGTAAATATAATTTAGATTAACTGATAGGACTTCAGCGCAGCGTGGTGAAGTGGCCTCTTAATTTTGTTGGTGATAAAATCTCATCGATTTCGCAAAACAAATATAGATGGCTTTCTTTGTCAAAACGTACATAAATCAGCCTTGGGGTATTTTTAGTTATTTTCAATGAAATTTCAACTGAATCTCTCTTATTTTATTTATATATTTAATATACCTTAAATACTTGTACTTTAAATGCTAAAATAATTAACAAAACCTTTAATTTTCACTATACAAATAATTTTGCATCAAGCTGGAATAGACCCAATAAATCCCTTAATAAGCACTGGCATTCTCCTCGATCTCCCGGAAGGTGACAAGGATTCTTTCGTGGAGCTTCTCCATTTCTTCCAACATGGCGGTCTCTCCCATCTTGGGATCGAGGAACTTCATCGTGGACAGATCGTACAGGATGTTGCCAGCCCGCGATCGGATCAGACCCCAGGTGACCCGGGCCTCGTCCCCGGCCGTGTTCTCCACCGCCTGGAGAGCCGAGGCGTGGAAGGCCATCATGTTCTTCAGCATGCTCTCCGTCTTGTAGAAGGGGCAGTAGGCGTCGTAGGTGGAGTAGGAGTTCTGCTGCAGGAAGTCGTCCTTCAGCATCTTGGCCACCTCGAGCGTGATCTTGTCGGCCTCGTTCAGCGACGACTTTCCCACCAGCTGCACGATCTCGGACAGGTCATCCTCCTCCTGCAGCACCTGCTTGGCCTTGGCCCGCAGATGGGTGAACTCGGGATTGGTCTCCTCGTAGTAGGCGTCCAGGACGCGCATGTACTTGGAGTACGACTGCAGCCAGTTGACCGAGGGAAAGTGCTTGCGCTGGGCCAGCTTCTTGTCCAGGCCCCAGAACACCTGGACGATGCTGAGCGTGGCGGAGGTCACGGGATCGGAGAAGTCACCGCCGGGCGGCGATACTGCGCCCACAATCGACACGGATCCCTGGCGATCCGGACTGCCCAGGCACTTAACCAGTCCGGCTCGCTCGTAGAAGGAGGCCAGGCGGGCGCCCAAGTAAGCCGGATACCCCGCATCGGCCGGCATCTCGGCCAGGCGGCCGGAGATCTCGCGCAGCGCCTCCGCCCATCGCGAGGTGGAGTCGGCCATCATGGACACGTGGTAGCCCATGTCGCGGAAGTACTCCGACAGGGTAATCCCCGTGTAGATGGAGGCCTCGCGGGCAGCCACCGGCATGTTGGAGGTGTTGGCCACCAGGGCGGTGCGCTTCATGATCGACTCCATGGTCCCGTTGACCTCCACCTCCAGCTGGGGGAAGTCCCGCAGCACCTCGGACATCTCGTTGCCGCGCTCGCCGCAGCCCACGTAAATGATGGCATCGGAGTTGGAGTACTTGGAGAGGGACTGCGAGATCACGGTCTTGCCGCAGCCAAAGGCACCCGGAATGGCGGTGGTGCCACCCTGGACGCACGGGAAGAAGGCGTCCAGGACACGCTGGCCGGTCAGCAATGGACTGTTGCTGGGCAGCTTGTCGTCCGTGGGACGACACCGGCGCACAGGCCACACCTGGAGCATGGAGTGCGCCGTAACCTTGTCGTTGAACTCCGTCTCCACGATGGTATCCTCCACGGTGTAGTTGCCCGGAGGAGCCAGCCACTTGATGCGACCCTGGCAGCGGGGAGCCAGCATCAGGCGGTGCTCCATCATGCTGTTCTCGAAGACGGACCCGTAGATGTCGCCGCCGGTGATCAGGGACCCTTCCTTGAACTGGCCGGGCGTAAAGGCATACGTGATGTTTCTGGGCAGGGCGGGCACATCGATGCCCTTGGGCACGTAGATGGAGTTGGTCAGCTCGTTGATCGCCCGCAGGGGTCGCTGGATGCCGTCGAAGATGCTGCCCATGATGCCGGGACCCAGCTCGACGGACAGCGGCTTGCCCGTCTGGAAGACCGGATCGCCGACACTCACGCCCGAGGTGTCCTCGTACACCTGGATGGTGGCCATGTCGCCCTCCAGCCGGATGATCTCGCCCACCAGCTGGTAGTGGCCAACCCGCACCAGCTCGTACATGGCAGCTCCGGCCATCTCCTCGGCATTCACCACCGGTCCGGAGACGCCAAAGATGCGTCCCAGGTTGACCTCCTCAAGCTCCTCTTCGGAGGATGTAGAAGAGTAGTTGTGCGTATCCACCAACTGCTCGTGCACATCCTGCGAGTCCTCCACTGCCAGCTTCTGCGAGTCCTCTACAGGCAGCTTCTCGTTCTGCGAGTCCTTCTTTTTTAGCTGCTCGTCCGGCGCCTCCAGGTCTATGACCGTGGAACGCTGATTGTCCGGTGTGTCCGAAGCCGATGAAGATTCAGAAGGTGTAACGGCTACATTCTCGACTTGGAAGTCGAAGGAGCGCACACTGGGCTGCACACTGGGGGGCACATTGGGAGGGGGCACATTGGGGGTGGGCAATGGTTCAGAGCCCTTGCAGATGCAGCTGGGTGTGGGCAACGGTTGAGGGCGCTTGCAGTTGCAGGTGCGACAGGTGCATCTTTTGGGCTTCATCGCCAGCTTGACTTCCTCCTCCGTTAGAGGCGCGTTCCGCGGAGAGTCCGAGGAACACGTGCGGGATGTCGAGGTGAGCGGAGCAATCCAAGGCTTCTGCCCATTGTTTTTCATGATGAATTTATTTTGGATAATAACAATTTTTAATTTGATTTTGGATAAATTAAATTTCCATTGGCAGTTTGGAATGTGTAAAATCAAAAAGCAGCAAAGGGAAAGGCGAGACGATTGTTACTTTAAATTTTAAATCTATATCTATGCTATTAGTATAAAATATTTGTATAATTCTGAATTCATTAAATAAATATTCCTTCTATATAAATATAAATTCTTCTATTTAAGCAAATAAACTAAATTGATTCAATTTAAGATTAAGAGCGGAACTCATCTCTCTCAGCTGGAATTAATGTATGTAAAATCTTCTAAGCTCGTTACACTTTTCATACAATAATTTAAATACGTGTTTAGAGAGATCAAGTAACCAATCCAATAATGGACCATCCTTAGAGATATATTTTTATAAAATAAATAAAATTACTCCTGTGATAAATGATAAAATGTATTTAATAGAAAGACAGTGTTTAGGGAATTCCAGTAAGTTTCTGAATTACATTGAATAAATGTTATTAGTTATTAAAAGGGATTATATTATAGATTTAAAAACAATTATATTCCAGTTTAAAAAAAACATATTTTTAACTCAAATCAAGCAGCATGATAAGGAATCATATAATTTGATACATTATGCGACCTTAATTAGATCAAATAGGACTAGAACTGCCAATTTTTAAGCATATATGAACAGATTTTAAAGAAGAAAGTATATAATAAAGCAGTTGCTAAATAAAATATTTTAAAAATTGTCTAAAAATCTGAAAACAATATTATTCTTAATGTTAGCTAAATTCTTTATGAAACCTGCTAAATATTAGTTCCCGAAAGCTAACAAAACTATCTCAAAATTGTCTCTCAAATCTACCTTATAGAGAGGACCCAGTGAAATCCACTTTCGTTTACATTAAATGTATTTGTTGTTGCACTTTATTATTCGTACATTTAATATTTTCATACTTTAAATATTTACATAAATTTAACAAACAAACAGGGAGAAAACATGACTTTTTCACAAATAAACAAGAATTTCCATTCATTAAACAATAATACTATTTATGCATGCATTTGTATTTGTGTCTTTTTTTATGTATGTGTGCGTGTGTGTGTGTCTGTCCGTGTGTACTTTTATTCATGTGTGTCTTTTGTTGTTGTTGTTGTAAATGGAAGTACGTAAAAGGACGTTCATAAGTTGTGGCTCTTGCTGTAGTTGTTGCTGTTGTGGAGCGGAGCCGTGGCTGGGGCGAAGAGGCGGATGGAGGCGTGGCTAAGGGAAGTATCAACCGCAGGCCGGAATGTTTACATCTCTCGCTGGCTCCAAGGAGCTGTGGAACTTGTGTGTGTTGTTGGACTTTGTTTTCTTTTTTTTCATTGAATGCAGCAGCGCGCAATTTCTGATTAGGCTTTTTCGGGATTGGTTTTTCGACTGCTTTCATTTTTAAAAGTTAACTATATAACAAATATAAGATTAGAGTGTAAAAGTAGGGCCACCAACACGGTCGGTCGCTCTAGTCCTCCAGATTCCTGAAGGCCTGCTGCAGGTCCTCGTGCAGCTGCTCGAAATCGGCCTTGATCTTGGCCTCGCCATCCTTAACAGGGTCCTGGAAAATACGAAAAATAAGCGTTATTGCATCATCCCTAATCATCCTTGATTAGTGAGTGCCCACCTTGAACTTCATGGACGACAGCTGGTACATAATGTTGCCCATAGCCTCACGGATCACGTTCCAGGTAATCTTGTTCTCGGACTGAGCCGTCGACTCGACGGAGTGGCGGGCCAGGTCGTAGAAGTCGATGATGTTCTTCAGCATGCCGACGGTCTTGTAGAAGGGGCAGAAGCGATCGTACGACGAGTAGGAGTTCTGCTGCAGGAAATCGTCCTTCAGCAGCTTGGCCACCTCGAGCGTGATCTTGTCGGTCTCGGCCAGCGAGGCCTTGCCGACCAGCTGCACGATCTCAGACAGATCCTCCTCCTCCTGCAGGATCTCCTTGACCTTGGTACGCAGCGGCACGAACTCGGGGAAGTTCTTGTCGTAGAAGTCGTCCAGGGCGCGCATGTACTTCGAGTACGAAATCAGCCAGTTGATTGAGGGGAAGTGCTTGCGCTGGGCCAGCTTCTTGTCCAGACCCCAGAACACCTGCACGATGCCCAGGGTGGCGGAGGTCACGGGATCGGAGAAGTCACCACCAGGAGGCGACACAGCACCGACAATCGACACGGATCCCTCGCGCTCGGGGTTGCCCAAGCACTTGACGCGACCGGCACGCTCGTAGAAGGAGGCCAGACGGGCGCCCAGGTAGGCTGGGTAGCCGGAATCGGCAGGCATCTCGGCCAGACGACCCGAGATCTCACGCAGAGCCTCGGCCCATCGGGAGGTGGAGTCAGCCATCATGGACACGTTGTAACCCATGTCACGGAAGTACTCGGACAGAGTGATGCCGGTGTAGATGGAGGCCTCACGGGCAGCCACAGGCATGTTGGAGGTGTTGGCCACCAGGGCGGTACGCTTCATGATGGACTCGGTCACGCCGTCGATCTCCACGGACAGCTCGGGGAAGTCACGCAGCACCTCAGACATCTCGTTACCGCGCTCACCGCAACCGACGTAGATGATCACATCGGAGTTGGAGTACTTGGAGAGGGCCTGCGAGATCACAGTCTTGCCGCAACCGAAGGCTCCGGGAATGGCGGTGGTGCCGCCCTGGACGCAGGGGAAGAGCGAGTCGAGCACACGCTGTCCGGTGAGCAGGGGGTGGTTGGCGGGCAGCTTCTCGGTCACGGGACGGGGCTGACGCACGGGCCACACCTGCAACATGGTGTGCTTGGTGATCTCGCCGTCGAACTCGGTCTCCAGGACGACATCGTCGACCTTGTAGTTGCCCGAGGGGGCGATGTAGCGCACTGTGCCCTTGGCGCGGGGATTGACGATCATCTTGTGCTTGACCAGGGTGTTCTCGTGCACCAGACCGTACAGGTCTCCGCCGGTGATGTGGGAGCCGACCTTGACGTTCAGGGGGTTGAACTCCCAGCTGGCCACACGCGACAGGGCAGGCACGTTCACACCCTTGGGGATGTAGATGGAGTTGGTCAGCTCGTTGATGTCCTTCAGGGGACGCTGGATACCGTCAAAGATGCTGCCCATGATGCCGGGGCCGAGCTCCACGGAGAGGGGCTTGCCGGTACGCAGGACGGGATCGCCCACGGTCACGCCGGAGGTCTCCTCGTACACCTGGATGGTGGCCATGTCACCCTCCAGACGGATGATCTCGCCCACCAGCTCGTAGTAGCCGACGCGGACCAACTCGTACATAGCCGATCCCGACATGGCCTCCGCGGTGACGACTGGAATGAAGGTATTATATATCGGATTAGAGGGGTTTGGTACAAGGTAATGTTACAGTTTCTATAAATTAATGGGAACAATAAGAAGCAATTATTGTTATAAGTTATTAATATTTATTTGAAACTTTAATTGAATAGATAGATCATTTATGATGGTAGATAATTTTTTAAAATATATTTGTGGACAAAAATAATATTTATTATTCAGCAATTTGGTTAAGGAAAAGTTTTTTGAAATAATATCATTAAAATTCAATGGGTTTAAGCTAGAGTAAAGGTTTTTAACACTTTTCATCCGGTTAAGGTTAATCATTAGTTTAAATTACAGAATGTTCTAGTAATGTCTACTATGGCATCTGTTAGTCCAAAACCTTAATTTTTCACTGTACATTGTACATTACAAATAATTAATTAGCTATTAAATATTACTTACCAGGACCGGAGACAGCGAAGACACGTCCATATTTGGACTCACGCTCCTCATCATCGAATTGCTTGAGGTTGGACATTTTGCTTTATTCTGGTTCTACGACTGCAAAGAATAAATCAAAATTAAATAAGAAAATTATAAAATGAAAATCCAGCGAAGAAGAGGAGAGAGATAAAGGTGAAAATTTTCTTATCACTAATTGCTAGTTGGCCCTTGTCAGCTGACAAGCAACAGGTGTATGCGATTGCCTCCCTCGCTCGGTGTCGCTCTTTCTCTAGTTTTCCCATACCTATTATGGAGAATTACACACCAGGTTTAAGGTTATAAAATCGTGTACGATCTACTGCTTTTGAACTACTAATTTTCAGTGATTTCTCGATTTTTTAACTCCCCCTTCTTCGATTATGCTGCGTAAAACTTTAAAAGCAGAGCTTTCGTTTCACGTGACAGAGCTTTGCGCAAGTTCGAAAATTCTCTCCACCAAATCGCTAAATAAATAAAATAAGAACTGAACAATAACTCGGAATAAAAAACACTTGCTAGCTAACGAAATGAAAAATATAACTGAAACACTTGTTTACTTTGAAGAACAAAAATATGCGGGTTTTATTTTATCAGAAAAAGAAAAAAAACAAGTGAGTGAGAGCGGGGGAAGTTACGCTCTTTCTTGCTCTCCCTCTCTCCATTCGAGTTCGAATATCTGACAACTGCTTTTTGACGTTGATCACAAGACTACTGTCATTGCTGTCAGCTGACAAATGAAAAAAGTGGTTAGGGAAAAAAATAAAGAAGTCTTCGGGCCGCCTTTTCCCCAAACAAGAGTGTGGGCCTCCATATTGGATTTATCGCTGGTTGCTTAAGAACCCAAGAAGCGTACAACTTCAGTTCGAATTTCGAAATGAGAGTCGGCAGCGATCACAAGACCCGCGGTGCGAGCGGGACAGGGCGAACACGGGGAGCGGGGTCAGCTGACAAGGCAAAATAATTTTCCACGCGCAAAAATTTTCACGTTCTCAGACCGCACTCTTTAACTTGCATTTAATACAGTTAGTTATCGGATTTTTATCGGGCTTGTGTGCTACACTTGTAGGCGTGTCTGGGGCTGCATTTATTATCTAACACAAATGCAGGCCCTCTGCGTGTTCTCGCTCTCCGCTTTGATCGCTGCTTCGTCACTTTTTTCGGGGCGAATTCAAGGTTTAATTTCGAATAAGATCGCCGATCTTAGCTTTTAAGTGAATTTAACCGTTTTTAACTATTATTTGTTTAGTGTTTTTTAATTGTGGGTGTGAGTTGGCGATGAGGGGGTGGGGACGGGCGCTTACTTTGCTGTGTCTTCGCGTTCACCTTGCGAACGTGTGTGCTTGCTGCTTTTCTCCAAACCGAAAACCGACTGAGCCGCAGAAATAAAACGTCGACGCTCGCACTTCGAAAGCTCTGTGTCTTCGATTTCGATTTCGACCCCGATCCAATCCGATCGCGAGCTTTCCGCGGCGAGCTTCGAAGCTCCAGTTTTGCATGCGAGTTGAGAGAGTTGTGAGCCGATATCGATTGCGAGCGAAGCTTTCGGTAATCGAAATGCGAGTGAGTGGGAAAGAGAGAGACTGCCGGTGAATGCGAAAGGGAGAGAAAGATAATGACTGGGAGTAAGAGAGTGGGGTCACACTGGTTGGAATAACTTCGAGGGGGTATCGTAAAGTTTATAGCTTTGTTTTTACCATACATTGTTTGTATGTATTAAATATTATTTTATTAGAAATATTAAATAACGAAGCTTTTGAAGATAATAATTAATACAGTTTCTGATCCATTTAATAATAATAGTTATATACAATTTTCCAATTAAAACCTCCACTGCAGGTCTCCAATAATATTTATCGTCCAATTAAAATATACAGCAACATAAATTAAATTTCGTACAAGCTTCATTTCAACACATGTACTTACATTGTATATATGTAAGTGTTAAATGCACCGAATAAAAAGTGCAATTAATTAATTACACAAGCTATTAGTTTGCTATTTAAAGTTACAGAAATGCAATTTTAAACGAATCAATTCGTGTAAATGGTCTGCGCGAGGTTTGGCTCGAAAGTGCCATTACATGGTATTTTACTCTTACCCTTCTCCCTTTAATTTTGTTATTTATTTTTTTCCCCCACATTTTGAGTACAAATGAAACTCACTGTCCGGATAGCAGCAGAGGCTTTGGTGCAAAAACTTTGATTAAAATTCACATTGTAAAAAGATATTTACCAATGATTTACATTTTTTGCAGCCACACTCCTTTACCCATTTTACCTTTTCTTCCCTCAGCCGGTGTTCTAGTTACGATTCGATTTCGCCTCTGTTTTTGCCCTTGTCCGGATGCAATCAATGGGAATGGAGTTGGGGATAGAGAAAAACACAACATGGTTAACTGATGGCGGTTAAAAAGATGCTCTTTAGGTTTATAGGTTTAGGTTTAAATTTACAATGATTTTGAACTATAACAGTTTGCCCACATACAAACTTTCAATTTGATCGGACAAACAAATTAATGAGAATCGAAGGTATTGTTCATGTACAATAGGTTCAATAGGTTTCACAGAACTTTAATATACCAGTAGATGGTTTTTTAATCTATTATTTCAATTTTAAAATGTGTTCCAAATAAGTATAAAATTCACGTCAATTATGAACTATTATAGGGTATCAGAAAAATATTCGACCCAAACTCTAATTGGAATCTGAGTAAGCTAAAGGAGAAACCGTAAATATAGTGGAAGTATGACTAAGAAAATAGAATATAAAATGGTACTGAGAGAAATTATGGTTGAAATTCAAAGAAAAAGAAAAACAATATTACATTTCAACATTTAAAACGGAACTAACCTTATATAAAACGTACAACTTAAGGGAAATAATATTTTTAATAATTTAAGAATTATAATTTTAGATATATTATCGAATAATGACTTAAAGTAATTTTAAGGTATTAAGTTGATTCAAAATAAGATTTTTAAAAATTTAGAATGTAAAAGAACAACTCTCTAATTTTATTTAGATCTTATAAAATGTAGCATTGAAATAAAATATTAAAAAAAAAACTATTTTCTCATTTAAAGTCCATCCTGGATTTTCCTTAGTGCACCGTCCGCTCTCAGATTGATTCTACTAAATTTTCGGATTGCAGTCAGCAAAAGTGGCATCTACAGCGCAAAACCCGGCTTACAAAGTAGTCAAACAGTCAAAGAGTCGTTGGTGTTCAGATGCGAGAGATATGGATAAAGCAGGAGCTGGAGGCAGGAGGGGCTCTGAATTCCCGGGCTCTCACTCGCTTTTTGCATAACTTATAAATCGATGACGTTGGCAGGCGAGAGCGCATCTCGAGTCGGGACATTTGCATAATAAGGCAGGAGCAGGACGGGAGTGCATGCGGCATGAAGAGTAGCTGCCTGCGATTCAGTGGCGGATACTGCGGGGGATTCCCCCTTCGACTGCTGTGCAGATGTGTGAGATGTACTACCACCGAGAGTTTTGGATTCTGTGTCAAAATGGCGCAGAAAAATGCTCGAGTGGAGCTGCTGACTGCAGAGCGCCAAAGTGGAATGAATTTGACACGTCGAAGCTGAGATATGTCAGCCCCGCAACACCACCAACACCATTTTCCAAGCCACTTCGTATGATTTTCTCGGTGGGTGTGTAAGTGGTGTGTCCTGGTTAAAATCCTTTTCATGTTAGTTGGGAATTATGCATGGAAATATGTGCCAGAAAAATTAGACATTTGGTGTGACATTTATTCGTTTTTACATAAGAAAAGCAACCAAACTGTTCTTTATTGAGTGTTAAAATCATTTTTAATTTTACTTTTAAGATTCATTAAATATTTAAATAATAATCAACTGCATCTGTTACTTTTGTATTGCTTTGCCAACGTTTCTGTGGAATATCTGCATATCGTATGGCTATATTTTCTATAACTTTATTTCCGTGCATAGATATTTGGACAGCCGCCTCTGGGTACCTCTCCCACTCCCTTTCTATATATGGGATAACTGTATACATTAAGTCATAACTTCATTTGGCTGCCATGGGGCATTCATTTAGTTTATGTTTGTGCAACTCGCGTATCTCTAGCTCGCTCTCCCTCTCTCTCTTCATCTCGATAAATTCATTTGGGTCTTGTTAGGGAACGCCCGCCTGCCTGGCTGGCCGAAGGTTCGGTACCGACGGCCCACCACTGGCTAATCTTGTTGCGCATTGCCATAATTTTCAATTTACATGCACCCAGTGAGTTCCACCCACTCCTCGCCTGCTCGCCTGCTCTCCTCTAGTCCCCCTACTCTTCCGGAACAGGAGCTATCCCGGCTATCCGAGTCTGACCGGGCGTTATATTGGTCACAATAAATTGACTGCAATGGCCCCGACTGTGTCTGTGTGTGTCTGTATTTAATCGGGTGTGAGTGTATGTGCACTGGAAGAAATAATTAAAAAAGAAAATACTGAAAAATATTTTTACATAGCTTTTAACTTTTAGATTCAAATACTTTTTTAGCTTGGTGTAGGAATAGTTGTTGTTTATTTTCTTATCAAACTGATAAAAGGGTTATCTTATCTACTTGTTTGCGTTATATAAGTTCTTGAATAATTCTTATCAGTTTATAGTTAAAAATATATCTATAATTAATTGTAATTAAATTCACCAAAATATCTTTAAGAAATCTAAAAAATTATATTTTTAAGACTCGATTCTTAAAACTGCAACATTTTCAAAGTTTAAAGATTTATGTACAAAACTTGTTCCCTTAAGATTCCGACGTACTTAATTATATTTTAATTTCCTTAAATGTATAACTACTAAATATAAATATGTACATTAAATACATTTCCCAAAATCCTTTATAATTTTTTAACCGTGCAACTTTCAACCGTGGCGATTGCCGGCCCTCGCTTCCATTCGCTTGATTATGGTCTCCAGTCCCTCCATCGTCCTGCTGCCTGCTCCCTGCCATTACATTGCAGTTACATTAGGCGCCATCGAGGCCTGCGAAGTGCAAAATTTCGATGGGCGCCGCCATCATCGTGGGCAGCGCGCATCCTTTGTCCTCTATTCCGGCGTGCCTAATCATTGACACATTCATTGATGCATCCGAGCGCATTCTGGCATATTTACGAGCTGTCCTAATTGTCCGCAAGCAGATGCATTGCGCTTGTGCATCCCTCTAGCAATTAGATCCTTGGTCCTGCGGCAGTAAGTAAGTCCAGCTTTTTCGGTGCAGAATTTATGTTTATTCTGTGAAGGTTCCTTAAATGAGTTTCCCTATTTATGGTGAATTAAAGCCTAATTAGTAAATTTTTTTAAAATAAACTCCCTTTTAAACCCTTACAATATGCCAAGCCCTTTGGAAAATGAGTAAAACTAAGCAATTTTCGCGAATCGTTTCCCCTCCAGTGAGTTTTTAAGCCTTTCGGCTGAAAAGTCCTCCTGCACTTTACCACAACAAACAAAGCCAAGATTTAGCAACAGCAAAGAAGCCAACAAACAGCAGCTCACAGGACGCAAGGAGTCAAGGCTTTGGTCCCCGTTAGCAGTAAACTTTTTCACATGCTCTCCCATATAAGCCAGGCTGAAAACTAATTTGCAAGAACATGGAAAATCCCTTAAAACTGCTGCAAGAAATTCTCATGAAACATTACAGAAAGATTTATTGAAATCCAAAAATATTTAAATTAATGAACACTATGGGAATGCATATTTATTTTAAATCAATTTTATACTTTGTTTTTAAAATATAAACACATATTTTTCCCAACTTCAATACGAGCTTCATAGTTTCTCATTACTTATATTAGCTGTAAGTTTATGGTTTGCTTAATTCTAAAAATATTAATCCATAAATATTCCAGTAAATGAAAACTATGAGAAAGCAAATGGTTTTTAAATCATTTATAGAAAAAATGTACCTTCATTTACTTATACTCTGTCTTTCAAATACAAGCTAATATTTTTCCAGCTTCAATACGAGCTTCATAATTTCTAATTACTTATTTTAGCTGGCAGTTTATGAAGCACCAAAACTAAAGTTCAAAAACTAAAACTATAAACGCAAATTGGAGAGCTTCTTGCCAACTCTCTCGCACTTTCGAATGGCTCCCAAGTGGGTGTAAGTGTGCGTTTGTATGTGTGGGGCGGAGGGGGTGGGGACTTACCCTGTGACCCCTCCTTTGGTGCTCAGATATCCAGATATCCCAGCCCCCTCCTCATCCTCGTCGTCGTCGTGCTGTGGCAACTGTGCAACTTGTGTGCTGCGCATTTCAACTTAACTGAATTATTAGCCGACTTGTGTGAATTATGATCTCTTAGTGCTGATACACCAGGCCACACGGCAGCGCTTGGCATCCTTCCGCTCCTGCGGAGCCTTCCATCGTGTGCTCTCCTGCACTCTCCCCTTACCAAATGCACGCCCCTTGTGTTGCACTCTCAGCCACTTTCGTTAATGCATTTGCCCAGTGGCCATGTGGGATTCTTGTTGCTTCTGCTGCTCAGGCAATTTTCCAAAAACAATAAGAGAAGCTGCAAATACGCACATACTCATGTGCACTGGGAGAACAAAAAGGGTTTTTAGATAAATAAATAGGAGTTTTTTAAGTCTAAATTAAAAAAATTTAATTGAAGGCAGATGGTTTTGGGAGGAGAATATTTTTATTTACAAGAAATAAAGATTTTTAAAGTAGCTGGGTCTAAAAAATGAGAATAATTCTAATTTTCTGGCAAGTTTCTGTGTAAATCTCTCCCCAAGGATATTAATAATAACTCTTTCCATTTGTATTTACTCGTACTTGTGGCTCACACTTGCTGTAGCACTAAAAACTATATTTTTCTGTGCAGATACCGCAGTGAGTAGAATTTCAACTGTTGACTGGTTCACCTTGCAGCCGCAAACTCACCCGGAGCTCAGATACAAAAGACTGAGACTGTTTCAGACAAAAACTGGCTTTATGAGCCAAAGATGAAGCTCCTTCCCGGACTGGGCCTTGTGATATATTCATGCTGATGTCTGTGGCATTGCAGGCTTTGCAGATCTCCCCAAGGATCTGGTATACACATAATCCGCTGCACTCTCTTCCCACAGATTGCTGTATAACTCATCGCTGAAAGTGAGGGGGAAGCATCGGAAAAGAAAGAAATAGATAAAATAGCGAAAAAACTCTTTATCCCTGAAAGCAGGCATATTTTTACCTACTTAAATTTATATTTAAAGCTCCCACTTTTAAAATAAATTTGAGTTTTTATTTAAGACTACGATTGATGCCCTTTTAAATTATATGTAACTGTGGCCTGAAAAAGACCCCTATCTTGTGAATTAAATTCTCCATTTCCAGGCCAGGGCTTTAGAGTCTTAAATTTGTTATGTGAAAAACTATTTATTCCTGGGCATGCTCCTCGGCTATCTGTGGGCCAACCCACAGACTTGCTGCGAGGGCAAAGGCTTTTAGGCCCAGACGAACTTTACTTAACCCCGACCTCGATTGTCCGGCCGTGCCTCGCCCGGGTTCGCCGACTATTCTCTCCAGTTGGTTGGAAAATGATTTATGACGCTGGTCTGAGGGATTAGCATATGAATCCAAACAAAGCTGCTTGTCCTTGCCGGATGCCTTGGCTCCCCGTTGGCCCTTATCCTTCTCCGGGCACGAATAAGCCAGTTTCCGTTTGTTTGCTTAGGCTGGAAAATGGACAAGATTTGGGTAAAATCGAACCGGAAATGGCTTAAGCAAACTCCCATAAATGTGTGCAAATCTGTGTGCCACGTATGGCGAGTGTGTGTGTGCGTGCTGGGACAGGACCGACCTGCAGTATGCGTAATTAACCTTTGACACGGCAGGTTGGTCCTGCCCTTCTCAGGCATATTCATATTTCACTTACCGTTTTGGCAATTAGTCCACTGCAGGTGTGTGCGAGGGGGACGACGAGCGCCAATTGATCTCCGAACCCCGAGAACTCGGCTTTGGCTCCGATTCTCGCTCCGTAATTATGTTTTCTTTAATCTGGGCTCCATGCTCCATGTCCACCTGGGAATGTGTCCAGCCTAATCTCTTACTAAGCAGCTGCCGATTAATATTTTGGGCTTTGGGATGGTAATTTTAAGATAACTATGACTAGGTGTGCATTATACATGCTAAGCTATATGGGATTGGTGACCTGAATAGCCAGCAAAGGAGATTACTCCTTGCTAACTGGCTAAATATCACAGGTTAACCTTAAAGTTAGGCATTGGACTAAAGTTCTTTTAGAAACTGTGCTAGCTGGTGTGTTGTTATTTAGTCTAAGCCACTTATCGTTCATTTTCATTATATTCCTATTCAGAAAAAGTGGGAATTATTAAATAGAAAAGCGAGATATTGATAAAATATAAAAGATATTCAAAAAGTCTTCAATATTCTGAACATCATGATGTTTTTTAAAGTTCAAACTCATTTTACATTTTGTAATATTATTAACATTAGGAAATAAATCAAGGTATACTAGCTTGGGTCTGAATTTTCCGTTTTTAATGCCTAAAAAAATACCATATAATTATACAAGATATCAGAGAAGGCCCTAATGGTGTCCATGGTCGTGTTCGCTGCTCTGCTTGTGGGACTTGTGCCACTTCTTCTTGTGCTCCTCGCCGCCCTTCTTGCCGTGCTCCTTCTTGTGGCCCCACTTCTTGGCCTCCTCGTGCTTCTTCTTGTGGCCCTTGTGGCCCTTCTTCTTGTGCCCCTTCTTGCTGTGCCCCTTCTTGCCGTGATGCTCCTCGTGGCCGCCCTTCTTGTGGTGGCCCTTCTTGTAGCTGCTTCCCTTCTTGTGCTTCTTGCCCTCCTCGAATCCGCCGTGCTTCTCCTCGCCACCCTCGTCGTGATCCTCGTCGTAGAACTTCTTTTCCTTCTTGTTCTCGTCCAGCTTGTGGACGTTGTGCTTGCCCTTGATGGAATGACCCTTCTTGTAGGAGCCATGATCCTCGAACTCGCTGCCCTTCTCGCCTTTGGAGCCCTTCTTCTTCTTTTTGTGATGGGCCTCCGAGTGCTTGTGCTTCTTCTCGTGGCCCTCCTCCTCGCCATGCTCACCCTTCTTGCCCTCCTTGTCGTGGTGGCCCTTCTCGCCCTTCTCCGAGTGCTCCTCGTGCTTGTGGCCCTTCTTGCCCTTGCCGCCGTGCTTCTTGAAGTGCTCGCTGTGGTGCTCTTCGCCGGACTCCTCCTCGCCGCCCTCCGAGTGTTCCGAGTGCTCGTCGTGCTTGGAGGCGGCCACCAGCAGATCGGGTTCCTGGAATATCGAAGAAGGGATATACTGTGGTCTCAGGAAGTCTTAGCCCATGTTCCCTACGAAACTTCAAGTCATATTTTATTCAGTTTTCTTACCTGCTCCTCCTTCTGCCCGAAGTACGGCTGAAAATCCTCATAGTCCCGGCTAAGCAACACCGAGCTTATGGCCATGGCCCTGTCCGGCGTCGAGTGGAGCCCCAAAGCCCCGGACAGAAGCCCAAGCAGCGTTATCACTTGCCACGTTGGCCACATGGCCACGATGCCACTGCAGCTGCTGCTCCTTGCTACGACTAGAATCCCGGCTCTGGCTCTGGCTCTGGCTCCTTCCTTGCTCTCTCAGCTACGTCTCTGTAATCTGGGTATTTCTGGAATCTCTGGTGCGGCTGCCACGCCCGCTTGCTGCCGTCTACTGGACTCGCCTCGAGTCGCCGAAGCCTTTTATCCACGCTCTCCGCGCCCTTCTCCGGCTTGGAGTTCCAGCTTGTGGCTGATTTGCCAACTTTGTCGTCTGTTTTTTGCCCGGTTTATACTAGATTTTCGTTTCGGTGTATTGCATTTGGTAAAAGGTATTCAGGGTTTCAGGGGGATAATGATAAATAGGAGAATTTGGTGTAGGATTTTGGTATATGATACAGCATAAGAGATCTTTTATGAAATTATACATATGTTTAAGTCAGAAAATATTTTCTTGTGAATAAGTGCTTATACAAATTGTTTTGTTATTGCAAAATAAAGAGAGAAACTTTGTATGACTACAAATAATTTATAAAAATAAATAAAACTCAGTTAAGGTAACCTGCAGTCTCAATATTTCCTTCACCCATTCATCCTCTTTTTTCCCCTCTATATTTGCTTTTTGTTTGGTTGTTTTTCCCATGTTTCTTTCGCCTCTAAGTGCATAACGTTGTTCCCAACTGCAAAAAACCCCTCGAACTGGCCAACTTCTTGCGGTTTCGGAGGTTTTTCTAGCCACTGCTGTTGCTGTTGGCCAAAAACAAGCGACTTTTGTTACGCGCTGCACATTGCAAAACGGCAAAACCGAATGGATTTCGTGGACCAAATGATGACCAGGCCCGAAGACCGACAGAAGACCGAATGCCCAAGTGGCACAGTGGGCTTTATTGACTTCCGATTGGTTAAATTCCGGCGACAGTCGCATGATGGATTCGGTTCAACACAATCCCCCCTTCCTCCAAGTCCCTGCCCAATTACCCATCAATCATGAGGAATGCTGTTTGCTTGTTTGATTTTCAACTTAATTAATAATTTATTGACCACTTGTGAGTGTCTTGTATGCGGTTGATTGATAACAACCGAGGGGATTTGGCCACAACATCGGTCGAGCGATAAGAAATGGTTATAGGGAGGCATAATAGAGAACCGGAAATGTCAAAATGTATTTGGGTTCTGTTTGTTTCTAAGATGGGTGTGCTTATGCTTTTATTAAAAAACAAATGTGACATTTATTTATTCTGAAATAAAATAAAATGGTTTTTAGTCTTGTATTTTAACACATACATCTTTTTTAAAAACAATTAGCGTTTTTTCTTATTTTATTTTTTGTAATTATTATTACAAGTATTATTAGCTTATTTTTGTAGCATTTTTTTTAACTCCTTAATATTTTTTTTAACTTAATATGCATTTATCTTTGGCTTTCACTTACCTAATTATCATAACGAAGGTGTCTCCACCAATTAACTTCTTTATCATGTTTTTGTTTCTGCTTAAACTTCATTAGGCAACCCCACTCACCCATAGTTACCCCTTCTCTTTAAGCCACATCATCACCTTAAGAGTTGTAACTTCTAACCCTCATCATCCTCGCCGTTGTTTACCTTTCTCCCAAAGGACTCCAGCAGGTTATCGCTTAATTTTCGGTTACCCCTATCAAGGAGGCTATATTATCTTCATAAATTATTATTATGTCGTATATTTACAGCTTTGAGATTTATGTTTATTATACTTTTAATTCTAATTGGTTAAGAATTTGTACTTTAAATAATTTACCTATTAAAATAAAAGGAAATATAGCAACATTAATAGCTGGAAATGAATTAATTTATTGATGTAAACTTTAAAAAATAATATAAAAAACTGTGTTCTCATTAAAGAAAAGACATTTTCACCTTATTTTAGTCTGCCCTTTAATGGTTGACCTAGTTTTTGGATTGCTTAACTGCCTTTCCCGGGGGCATATTTCTGGAGTTACGCCCCTGATCGCTCCTCAAGTCACGTCGACACCTTTTCGTATTTATGCGCCCGATGTGTCGCTATAAAGCTGCCGAGTTGCGTTATAAATACACGTCTTAAAGTTATTTTTTGCCTCTGTTTTCCCGCGCAATTGCAGAAGCTCTTTACTCCTTTTTTTTTAACCGCCGCCGACTCTGTTTATCCGTGGCTTTTTGGCCATTTCTCTTGGCCATTCCAGTTCCATCTTTGGGGCCGAACCTGGTCACAGGAAATGCATTTTAAATGTCGGCGGCGGCATAAATAAAGCGTTAATGTTGCGGGGGCAAGTGCAGGACGAATTGGAGGACGACGCGTTGCGTTCATTGGCTTGCCGTTGCCTGGCCCTGCCCTGCCTTGCCTTTTCCTTAATTTATGAGCCGCGGCAACAAGGACAAACGAGGAATTTCATTCGATTTCGCATTTCGATTCGATTTGGGCAAAAATTCCCGTTTCCGTTTCCGTTTCGCCGTTCCTCCGCCGCCTCGGGCTTGGTGGCAAAAGTTTGACAGCCACTTGGCACCTTCGGAACTTTTTCTAGCCATCGCATCCCATTCCCATTTCCATTCCCAATCCCATCCAGCTTTTTACGCCACGCTACGCCACTCCACTCCACTCCAGTTGAATGCTCCAAACTGTCCCCAGTTCCCCGGCTGCTTTCGCATTCACACAAAGTTCAGTAGTTGGCCAAAAGTCACTTGGCATGCATATAAATTGTCAGCCATTAAATTTGCATTGACATTTTGGCCGTGTTTTTTAACCCGCCGCCACCCAGCGACGGCATCCGGAGTACGGACCCCCTGAACCAACCAAAAACCTATGGAGAACCCCTCCGGATTTAGCCGGGTGATTTATCTATGCACTCTTTGATTGCATGGAGCTGCGAGCATTGAGGGCAAATTCTCGACGACTCGACGAGTTTTGTTTGCCATGTTTCGGTGCTTGTTTTTATTGAATTTCCTGAATTAATTTGCCAACATCAGGCTGCACATATAAAAAAAATGAACTATATAAAAAGTTAACGAAAGTAACGATGCGGTAAATACCCTAACAGATTTGTGGAGAAGGTTTCCTTAATATATATTTGAAATGTTTTAGTTACAATAAAAGATAATATTTTTAAGTGAATGAATACTTAATTAAAAAGTATATAAATCAGGAGATACACCAAGTATTATAGAATTTGTGTTCTACCTTTATCTATACTTTTCGGTTCCTCTTCTGTTTTTTATATTACTTAAAGTTTCACCTAAATGTTCATTGACTTACTTACCAAAATATTTTTTATTGATCGCTCTTATTAATTATAAATAAATTCAACTCTGAATATAAATACCCCCTCAGAAAGTGTACCCCAAAACTATGGGGTCTAGAGAATGAACAAAAAAAAAAAAAACTGTCACAGTGAGAACGAGAAAAAAGTCTGTGGAACGTTGATTAAACTTGGCTTGGCATTGACATGAGCCGAGGAGTTGCATCCACTCCACTCACAGATTCAATCTCGGTCCGGATATCTTTTCAGGTTGGCCGGCAATTAGCCTAATACCCAAGGACCTCGTGGCATCCTCGTTTGGCTTTTAGCCTTATTGAGTCCCAGCTAGTAGCCATGTGTCCCCCAATCATAATCAAAAAAGGTCCACCTAACCCCCATCACCACTCGTATTTCAAGAAGAGGACTCTTTTTTTTCTTCGTTGGAATTTATGTAATCACAGCGTTTGGAGGTAGGCAGAGCTGGGTTAAGGGGAATTGAGTAAGGGGTTAATTGTGAGTCTATGGCTGAGTTTGTGGGTTTTCCATGAAAAGAAGTCTCGAATTATTCTCGGAGCTAATCAATTTATTCGTGAGGACATTTCTTGGTAATTCATTCGATGCTGAACGGAAAAAACCTGTGTTATAATTTGGTGTACGCTTTTTTGTAAAGAGGTCTAGGTAAAGATGAACGAGGAACTGCTTTAATACGAAGGCTAGAAGATATCATTAAATATTGTTTACGATTTTATAAGCTAACGAAATTAATATAATTTTGTTTGAATTCAATTTAGTATTAAATATACAGTCACTGAAGTTACCCCTAAAAATACATCGTATAGAAGCGTCTTCAATCCATAATGCAATACTATTGTTCAATATACAATTTAAGAATAGCAGGAGGTATTAATATTATTCAATATATTTCATTAAATTATAATTTATTGAAATATGTTGTGTAAGATAAATACCTTCTGCTTTATGCTTTATTTGTTTTCTTTTTCAATAAATTAAATATTAAAGCATTACTCCTATGAAAATGTAAATAAATACATGTCATTTCAGATTTTAATATTTCATAAAATATACAAAATTCTGTCATCACAAAATTCCGACTTAAGCTTCATTTATTTCCTGCACTGAATTTTCTTGCGAAACATTTCTTGAATTAATGCTTCCGCTGTCGCCTTTAAAATCGTTTCTCCATCATTTGCATCTGCTTTTAATTTTTGGATGTGAATTAAATTTCCTTCACTTCACTTCGTTTTCTTCCACCTGGTTACCTCTGCGATACTGACAGGTGCCGGAGGTCAACTAGCCGAAGGTGAAAGCATTTCCGTTAAATGTTATTTACCCCGAAAGCGATTTCAAATGTTTTGCAACGCAGCCACAGCCACATCCCTTGTACAGTGGGGGCTTCCTTTTTCCCCTGCTTTTCCCAAGACATTTAACGCTGCAGTCTTTAGTCAACCACCTTTATTTATTGCAACGCTTTTGACAAACTTTAAAACATCCCCGCTAAACTTTGATCGCACTGGCGATGTGGAAAATCTGCAAGCCCGAATGGAGCGACCTCAGCTCTTGCAGTGAGAATAAAATGAGTTGAACGAACTATATTTTGAGGTGATGGTACCTTATAAAGCTTGAAACATGACTTATTTTATTTAATTTGTACTGATTATACATATAATAAACATAAAATAAAGTCATTAAAACTATGTAAATATTGTTATTGAAATATGTTCATAATCTCCAAGGTATTTGATGAAAAGGGAAGTGTCTCGCTCATACATTTTGTTTTATTTAGCTTTGTTTGTTAATCTAAATTTGAAAATATATTTCTTCAGGTGTACAACCCCCCCTGTGAGCACGTGCCGGCTTTGCTTCAGACTCTTTCGCCCGCCTCTGCCTCTGCTTGGAGCTGCACCTTGGCTATAGATTCTGCTCGCTGAATGCTCCTTCCTGCTCCTCGCGGCAAATGCAGCGTGACACCCGCGGCTTTTTCACTCACACACACCCATACACCTGAACCCCCATTGAAATGTGGGTCGCAGGGGCTGCCTGTCAGATGGAGCAGGGGAGAGGGGATGGATGGCACAGAAAGGATTTCACCTCAGCGCAACATTTCAAAATTCAATAAAAAATCTTTTGTTTTCGGTACGCGCGCATTGAAAACTTTGAGCCAAGGTTTGTTGGCTTTCCATGGGGCAACATGACTTACCGGGGCGACTTACTCCCCAGCCACCAGCGAGCAGCAGCCACGCCCCCCCCTGTTGCACCCGCCCCTGCTTGCGGTAGATTTTGCACGTACGCTGCATTTTTACGCTTCGCATTTTTAGCAACAATTTCAGCTGAAGCTTCTGCGGCTACTGCTCCTTCTTCTCCTTAGAGCGTGTGTGACAGCGGGGGCGTGGCACGTGTCTGTACAATTTTAAATGATTTGCTACGAATGCAGGAAGGAAAAAATCGGAATTGAATGATGATGGTTTCTTAAATATTTATTTAATAAGAAATAAAAGTTAATTAAATAAGGAGGATATTTTAGGGGGCTTCAAAATTTTTTATCAGTTGGATAATATTAATTAAAAATGTATTTAAGGAATGTATGCTTAATGTACATACAATATTAAAAAAAAATTAAGGTTATAATGAAAGCCTTACTACTGTAAAAGACTTCTTACTAATTATCTTAGGACAAACAATTAAATAAATAAAATTAAAACTTAAATATTATTAGTTAATATTTATTTCTATGGTTTGAACAATGATTTTCTATAAGTGTAAATGTGTGTGCTGTTTGGTTGTTGTTCCATTCTGTTTTTTCATTAAGACCGAAACCCGAACCTTTGCCCAGGAAGAAGAGGAGATTCTGTGGCAGCTTTAAATCTTTTCCTCCCCCGCGCCAATCGATAAGCATAGCTGAGAGCAGCAAAACTTGCGGAATAAAGCTAATTAATTCACATCGTAGCGGAGGGAGTCGCGGCCAACGTGGCGTATGAGCAATCTGTCTGGCTGCCGGTCGGTTTCCATGGCCAGGTGTCATAGCAGACATACCTGGCATTACTTTGTTGTTTTATAGCTGCAAAAAAAGCTTGATCCTGCATATTAAAGGGATTTTCGTGTTTTGCTTTTCAGGGGGCAAAAGTTTTCAGGACTTTTTGCAGAATCAGAGCTTGTGCGGGTATTTTATAGCTGTCAGATTTGGTTAAAGGATTCCGGAATGGTTGAAATGAGAGCGGCTTTATTTATTATTATATAAATTGATGTATTTCTTGTGCAACAAAGAATGAAGTGAGAATTAAATTTGAACCGAAAACTTTATCTCTGAAATGTAAATGTAAACGAACAGAATTTTTGTGAATTTCTGCGAAATTTATGTAGTTATGCTAAATAAGCTCTTGTCCCAGCCATCAACTGGCTGAATTCAAATCATCGGATTACTTCGATCAGAGCCGTATTTTTGATTCCGCATGCATAAGCCAAGTTTATGACGGCTGCCTGGCACATGGCAAATATCTCACATTGTTTCGACACCTGAGATAGATTCCCAAATTGAATGCAGGATTTCGGAGGACGCTCCAGAGTCGGTCGGTCGAATACATTGACAAGCAACGCTTCTAAATTATGCGATGCAGTGGGAAAGCCCTCCTCTTCCACACACACTAACAGAGGAGCTTATTTTCCACCCAATTTTCCACACCATTTTTCCAGCCCGAACCCCCTTTGAATCGTGTGTGGGTTCAGCGGTTTTGCTACCTTTTATTCTTTATGTGTATTGATTTGAAATGAATCTCCGTGTAAGCGAGGCCAAGCGCAGAATCCGCTCTAGAATTGGAATCAGCAGCACTTTTCCAACTGGAATCTCGCCACTGCCACGCCCCCGATGCTACGAAGCTGCCCATTTGAACATTTTCCGCAACAATTTGTAATGTTTCAATGTCCTGGCAGTGGGTATCACATATAGTTGGATACTTGTAGGGGTTTTTAATAATGTAAATTAGTTAAGATCATAAAATATTATACTAATTTAGTTGTAAAATGAATACATATATTTTTTAAAGACCCATTTACAGTATCAACTAAATAAATAAAATTACTTAAAAAACTGCCTATATTATCAAATATTATTTATTCTGTAAGTTAAGCTTAATAATCTTTTATAAATTAATATTAAAAAATTATAAATGGTGTTATTTTGGTAATATTGTTATTTAAATCCCCAAAAAATGACTATTCCCTCAATTTTCTTGTTAATAAATAACCTTACAGATTTTAACAGGAACATTTACCATTCGGTGCTAGATATGGATTCCTTTTCAACTCTTGCAAATTTTTCACTTCGATATCTGTTTTTCTTTTCGTTTTTGTTTTTGCCAACACTCCTGTTTCTGGCACTGTTTCGGTTACTGTTGCCATTTCCGCTCCTGGTTTCTGCTCGACTTTGGCTTTGGCATATAACTTACTGTCATATTTTCATCTAGCTATGGTTCCGCTCTATCCAGCCATGTTCTCCCTGAAACCCATTCCCGCCGCAGAGTTGTTCTCTTTGTTATTATTGTGCTCGCCGCCCTTCTATTGAATGCTTCTTTCGTATTAAAAGTTTCATTCTTTTCTGCATGCTTTTTGTTCTTCGGGGATCCCCGATTCGAGGGGTGGCGAGGGAATGCTCTTCTGGATTTTGTTAACTTTGTTATTTTTGCTGTTGCTGGGGGTACTTCGTGGCTGGTGGCTGATGCTGCTGCCGTTGCTGCTGCTGCTTGGCGCTATTCAATTTTCAATAAAATATGTAAATTTATACCGCATTCTGTTGTCCTCCTTCTGCTCTCTCATCTTTCTCCTTTCCTCTGTCATCTTTCGTCCATGGCCTGGGTTTTTGGTGTTGGTCCAGAACTCTGCTCTTAATGCACTTAGGAAATAAATGTGTTTTCGGTAATAAATCAATATAGCATTACTTGTCTAATAAAATAACACCAAGATACCTAAAATAAATCATCGTACCAATGCCACATATTAATTTTAAACTCTATAAAACTGAGCTAGGGTTCTTTAAAAAGGGTTCTTTAAAAAATGTTAAAATCTTAAATTAATAATTAATTAATTTGTTAGTACTAATAAATATTTTATGGTTTTATAAAATGTATTATTAAAAAGAAAATAAAAATTAAAATAAAGCATCACTTTATTTATTATTTTTATTTTTTTTCTAGTGTTGCACTTATCTCAGCCGTTTCTCATCGGCCACATTTGATAGCTCCAAGTTATGGCCCTAGCTGGCCCTCTTCTACTTCCTCGTCCTGTCTGCCTTTATCGCACACTCACACACACACAGAGGCGGTGTCCCTGTCTGCCACTAAGCAGTGAAGTATGTTATTAATTTGTAATTTGTTTATGGTTATTTGTGCACAAATCAAAGGCCAGAGATTGTAACTTTGAAGTAGTCGATGCAAAGAGCTTACCCAGAGGATAACTTTGCGTGGATGCTTCTATCGGAAGGGCAAGAGCTATGGCTAAAAGTGGGATATTGTAAGGGCAGAGCGAGGGAGGACTGCAAAATCATTTTGAATATTTGAGCGGAATTATCCCATGATAAACTCGCTGAAATTGAGTCGAAAATTGACTTGGTATGTCGTTTGGAAAATGGCTTTGCTTGCCTAGCTACTTGGCCACATTTTCCCTAGGATTAACTTTTTAAAATTTTTTTAATCTGATCCCTGCTTGTATATGTTTGGCCAAACAAGTTTTGCATAACAGATTATGGTTTTTGTATGCAGAAATTGATTTTTTTAATTGGTCTTAAGAAGTTTTCTATTTATTTGTTCAACACTTTAAGGATTTCAATTTTTAATTTCATAAAACAAACCAATCAAAGGGATTTCCATTACAGCCAAGGAAAAATCATTTCCATCAAACAACACAGAATTATTAATCTAGTGAATATATTTTATATTGACTCATCTTTGTTTGTATAAAGAGCTTATTGGTTATACTCTTTAAATTTTAAGTATATTCATTATTAATATAGATTTAACTTTTATTAAATACTAAACCAAAAAGTATAGTTCTCCATTTAAAAGGTTTATATATGGTCAAAATATAATAAAGTATTTTTATGTGCTCCTTAAAATCATAAACATTTAGCATATTTAATAAAATATCCAATTTCAATACAGATAATTTAATAAACAATTTATTTATACAGGAATCCATATTCACAATCTTCTATATATATTTTCACCTTCATTTTGAGAGCACTTTCTTATTCGAAGTAACGGAAATTTTGATTTTCCTCCCATTTCACTTTGATTTTGTTTCTATTTGCTGTTAACTGGGCCGAAGAATATAATCAATCATTAAACTTCAATAGTCACGCTCCCGTTTTTCACCGCCAGCCAGGCCGCTAAGCAAATCAAATCAAAGGAAATAAATTTGTGCGAGCACGGTTATTGTTTGACTTTTGCATTTTTCAACACAAAGAGTCAACAATAAAAGCAGCCATATGAACAGCAACAATTCACTCATTCGCATTCATTGTCATTTTCCGACAGTGTCTGTGTGTGTGCGTGTGTATTTATTCATGCATTTGTTTGCTTTCTGACGCTTGCTTCCGAAAAATTATGTGCAAACAAACTTGAATTAAAACAGACAAAAAATACAAAAAAAAAAGAGAGATTCCCAAAAAAGAGAGAATAAAATTGTCAAATAAGCCCAAAGTCAAACAAAAGCGAGATGCGACGGAAGAGCGACACAACAGCAGAAAAAAAAGACTGAGAAATGTAAAAAATATTATACATAAGGAGAAAAATATACCGAAAAACAATAAACACACGCCCACAAAGGGAATTTAATTGCCTGTCCCCGGCCAAAGAGGGAGAGAGAGAATAAAGGTCCTTTCAGCCATTGTTGTTGTTGCTTTTGTCAATGGTAATTTTACTGCACGGGGCACAAGTTCATAAATAAGTACGAGGACGAGTACGAGCACGAGCACGAGTATATGCTCGCCGGTCTTTGTTTCGTATCCGCTAGATACAAGACCATGCCCTCCGCCTATTCTGACTTGCAAAAAGGCAAGCCACTCCACTCAAGTTGGGCTAAAACAAAAGTTAATTAGAATGTTCCTCCATCATAATGCGTGGTCCCTCTGCAGACCCACTCAACCCGTCGATCCACCCAGGCTCCACCTACAAAAAAAAAACAGAAAAAAAATAAAATAAATATAAATAAATAAGAGAAAAATTATTCGACCATAAAATACCCGGGTTTTGGTAATAAATAAAACGATGCATACTAAGTTGGGTTTGGGTAAAGCGACCATGGAAGGAACTATTCCTAAATGTCTGTGTGGACAATAATATTTGAAGAATAAATTTAAAAATTGAAAAATATATAGAAATATTTATACAAAGGCTGTCTTATTATTATTATTCCTACATTATCATTACAAACTCTTAAGCAAAACCCATATACCCTCGAGATCTACAAATGCCGGGTATAATAAAACCAAAAAAAACAGAAGCTGAGCAGACAAAGTTGCAGGCAGTAAATTAGATTAACAACGGCAGTAACAGCAACAGCAGCAACAATAAAACCAACAAACGTTGACAAAACAAACGCAACAAGCAATTAAAAATGTAAAATTCTGTGCTCTTAGCTTCGTCTTCCTTTAAAATGATTTGCACAATTTTATGAGCAAGCAAGTTAAATGAAGCATTGCAATTTGGTCAAAAATATTTGGGGCAAAGCTGCAAAGAAAAGTAGTGGATTTTTGGAAAAGGAAGAATAATTCTTCAATTATTTATATTTGTATATTTTGTTATGAGATATGCGGTGAATATTTATGTAATATTTAAAAAAACATATTCTTAAGAATTATAATTATTACTCTGAAAAAAAATACCTATTACTTATTGAAGACATGTAAAATAAGGTAAATATATTTTTTCGTTCTTATTTCCTTATTTTTCTTTTTTATAAATTTACTTAGTAAGCTAGAAAACTAAATAAGACAGCATTACAAAATATGATATCTAAATAAACAATCCCAAAGAAATTTCATTATCCTTTGTTCAAGTACTTCGGTAAAGCTAATAATATTAGCCTAATATTCCCAAACATTCCAAAAATATATTAACTTTCCTAGCCTTAACTGGCGGTATTTGCCACCAATTTGTTGCAAAAGAAAACTTATTCCCAAATACATTTCCGTTTTCCGGCAGGGAAATCCCAAAGTCAACTGTTAATTAGAGTGCGCGACTGTACCATCGATGCTTGAGCATGTTTTTCTTTCGGCAATATCAACTTTTAACTAACCATAATTTATGATGCTGCTGCGAAAAGTTTGTCAAGGAGAACGGACCTGGGCTCCATGTCCATGTCTTAAGCTATTTTTAAATGGGCTTCGGACAGAAACTTTTGCCCAAAAAGCAGGCTAGCAAGCAAACAAACAAAATTTTTGGCGAGTTTTTCGCAGCTCCTCCTTGGAATACCCCCCGCAACTCTGGAAAACTGTGAAAACTGTAAAACCGTAACAGTTGACAGATCCTTCTAATGATAAACGAAACTTGAAAGTGGCAATGAGTTTTTAATGAAGCCCGGCATGTCCAGCAAAAAGCCTAAGAGAAGCACTCGGAAAATTAATTATACTAAATATAAAAAGATGTAAAAACAGTAAATAAATTTCAACAATTATTAGAATAATTAAAGGTAACATTACGTTTAAACGGGCTCTGAAAAAATCATTTCTTTTGAAATATACAAACATTTTTTTTGTACTTTTTTATCCAAGTATCCCGTAAATCAGCCTTTGCGAAATACAAGAGAAATTCTACTAAAAAACACAAACATTCATTAACACCAAAAAATTCTCGTTAAACCATTTTCTTTAAAAGAAATTCAAAAATAAAATATAATATGCGACGTCCCACAGAGGACGTCAACAAATTATTCAATTACAATTATTGTATGCTAGTTTTTTAACTGAAATGCGGAATGCATTCAGCGTTTGACGGCATAAATGCAGTAAGAATTTTGTACCAACAATTTTGTCCTCCTTGTTCGGCGAGGATAATACCAGGATACATAATTTTTTAGCCTTGCACGTATATTTTTTTTAGTGTGAGGGGGCAGAACCTGAAAGCTCCTGGTTGAGTTTGTGTTTTCAGTTTTCAGTTCCATCTGCAAGTCAAACAAAGTGAAATGGGCCAAGAGTGGCTTTAAGCTAGTTGAGCGGCCAGAGCGTGTTTGGTCATATTTTCAACATGGCTAGCAAATAAATAACAGGACAAACTTTTCAATAAATAAAATTAAAAACTTTTCCTCTACGGTTTCGCCCCGGTCAAAAGTTCGTCGCCAGGCGGCTGGCACTCTCTCTCACACGCTCACAAATCTCTTTGGGTTTTTCTAGATTTTTTCCCATTTTTTGTTGTTTTGCTTTTCATTTCGTCGAATCAAATTCGAGTTGGGCAAACAAACAAACAAGCTGAGTAACTGGAGATCGAGCCGGTGGTGAATTTGGGGCACCAGGGGGTTAAAGGCGACGGGTTCCGGGACAGACAAGCGGCAATTGACCGTAAAAATGTATATGTATATGCCAGTTAAGCCGAACGAACGCCTACGAATGGCTGGCCGGGACTCCTAGGAAGGGCTAAAGGGCCGGAACGGGGCCCACACAACAACTGTTGTAAACTTGGCCCTCTAAGTAAACCAAGTGAAGTGCTTGAGGTTTGAAAACAATCACCTTGACGGCCGAATTTCATTTCGAACATCCTTGGCCAAAACTGCCCCCGAAAAAACAGTGGGCCGGAAAAGTTTTCGGCTTTGTTTAAAGGTGGTTAGTTATTTAAAGTGGCTTGTACCATGAATCTTTAGGGATTATGGATTTTAGAAAGCCTTGAAAATACTTTCTTTGAGACTAAAGTTTGATTTGAAGACATGGAAGTTTATGGGAACTTATATTGGACTTGGAAGGATCCAATGAACTTCGTCTGACTCTAATTTAATTATTTCAGAATTTAGTAGGGTTGAAGAAAACCAATAGAGATATTTTATTGAAAAGAGCGAAACTAATTCTCTTATGATTGGTTTATATAAAAATTATTTATTTATATAAAAATTAAGCCAAATAAAATGTAAGCAAATAAAAAACCACCAAATGTCTTCATAAAATTATCGTTCTCTGAGAACTCTTTTAAATTTCATTGCTCAAATACATTTTCTCGAAGCAACCATCAATATCAAAAACGCTTTTACAATTTCCAATAAAATACTCTTAAAGCGAAAGCAAGAAAATACTGTACAAACTGCGATACTTACATATACTTTGTGGAATCCCTTGCCGCTGATTGCCCTCGGACCAATCAGAATCGGAATCAGAATACTGTTTGCAGTCAGTGTAAGCAATCAGTTGAGCAGAGTCCAGTTCGCGTCGCGGGGCAGCTAAATCAACTAAAAGTTGGTGCGAAGAAAAAACAAAATCAAATTGGGGCTGCTGGGTCGAGGGTTGAGTGGGTGGTTTTTGGCCAAAAATGAATTGGTCAAGTGGAAAAATTGGCAGTGCTCTTGGCGGAAAGCACAGAAGAAGATGGCCAAAGGGGGAATGGGTGGAAAAGTATTGAAATACATTTAATGAAAAAGTTAGACAAAGTCGCGTGGGAAGGCGAAAAATCGGAAAACGTTGTGTCCAACTTGCTTTTCGGGCAAATGGGAAAAAATCCACACCCACTCGTGCCGCACATACACGAGTGTGTACATCCACAGCGGATTTGATGTGATTTTGGTGTAAGCAAAGAGGAACAAGTAGGAAAATGGGAATCCCCGGGCATGCTAAACACTGATTGCGTTTTAATGCCAGTTATGGATGAATAGAACGAGACTTGTCGGGAATGGAAAAAAGATGTTCGAAAAAGTAGGAGAAATTCCAGGAAAGCACTCTATTGATCACTGAACTAAGGAAAGAAAGCCTAAAAGTGGAAAGCTTTATAAAGCGGGGTAGAAAATAATGTAAAAAGAGTGACCTAAAATAATGGTGTGATTTTATGAGTAATATTTAAACTTCCCTTAACTTAATTCTAAAATCATAATAAGGAGTAGCTACAAATTAGAGTTGCTCCGTCTGTCTTTCAGGATAATTTGTAACCCAATTTTAATTTTCCCGTCCCAAGAAATATACGCTTCCCCATTCGAATCTCGAATAATTTGCACATTTATCTGGCTGTCTTCCTGCCGCATCGTCAATCATCCTAACGTTTTTCCCATCCTCGCATTTGGCCAGGATCTGGCCACTGCGACGGCCGGCTAACTGATGATTCCCTGACCATGGTCCATGACTTGGCTGCAGATAACAAATTGGGCTGGCTCCAGTGCTCCTTCGTCTCCGTCTCAGAAGGTCCTTGTCCTTGTTAGCACCCCCCAAATGGCATTTCGGTCTTTCTGTTCTGCTCCTGTTGCTCCCGCTGCTGTGGGTCCACTTCCTACGGATGCACTGGCACTGCTCCTCGCCAATCAGGAGCCCCAGCTCCTGAATCCCCTCCTTATACAGATATCCTCGTTTTTAACGGCTTGGCATTTGCAAACTGCAGCGTCATTTAAACTTTTCTCATTTGATGGCAGCGGCGGCAGCAGCGACGCCAGCGCAAAACTTCGTCCTGCCACCGCTGATCCTTTTGTTGCTTTTGCAATCGAGTGCTCAATGAGGGGCAGGCAGCGAGGGAAAGGGGGTTAAGGGGTTGATGCACCGACTTCTCGATAAGCACTGCACTCGAAATGTACTCTAAAATGTTAAATATTAATTGTCTGTCATTAATATAGAAGAGGAATATTTTGTATTAAATTATAATATTCTGAGGAACTTTAATTTAAAAATTTCAAATTCTTTTTAAATTTGAAAAATAATGTGAGTTTTATATTTAATTATTTAAATTTCATCTATTAATACCTTAGTTAAGAAAGATACCTTAGTAAGAAGTCAATATGATTTTTTTGAGTGCACTTAAAGAGCTCCTTGGCTACATGGGACTTTTGGAGAAATTTCGGTTTCGGCTTCGGTTTCCCTCAAGGCTCGTCATTGTTTGGTCACAGAATTTTTAATATGCAACTAATTTGCAGGACACGACAGCGACGCAATGCGGCACACCGTCCGATGGGAAGTGGGTGAATTTACAGGTTGCAGCAGCCGGCTCAGGATCAGAAGAAGAAGGAGGAGATGCAGGAGTAGGAACAGTTGGAGCTGGAACAGCAGGTGACGGCGTAGCAGGTGCAACTTGCTTGTGCCCCCTTGACGGCTATTGTTTAAATTCAATTCCCGCCTTTGTCGCCTCAACTTCTTTGGCCAAAGTTTCGCACGTTAGCAACCCATTGCCCAAGCCCAAGCCAAAGCCGAGTCCCAATCCCTGTCCCATGAAGCACTTCCCTCTCGATTTCTCTCGGGGCTCCCTGGGCTGCTGTTTGACTTTCAGTCTCGAATGATTTACCTTACAAGATAAACAGACCGACGCAGGGCTTTGTCTGAGCAGCCAAGTTTGACTTTTGTCTTTTGTGCTTCGAAAGGCGGAATGCAGCAGAGATCCTGGCTGCAGCTTGTATGGCACTGGAAAGAGGGAATACAATTTTATTAAAGGTAATACTTAACAAACTAAATAATAATAATAATAATAATAATATATTTCAGAGATTGTTGTCAATAATAATTAAGATACATTATTTAATATACATTTTTAACACATTATCTGCTTAATGTTTCCGACAGTAATCTATTTTTCAGCCCCCTTTCGAGCCCCCTTAAATACCAGTGTCATACCTGCATTGATGCGCTTACAGCTCAGCTGCTTTCTCTGCTCACTTTCCTTTCAGAGCTTTTTGGATAATGCGCTTGAAATTGTTGCCAGGGATGGCGCATTCCGCTTCCTTTCGGCTGACGCCGCCGCATTGGGCCTGGGCAATGCAATTTCAACTCTTTGATAACTCGGCTAAAGTGCATTTGGCTGACAACGATATGCCCCTCGGTCGGCAGACGCTCCCCACTCAGTCTTATCGCTGGGAAAAAAGAAAGTAAGACACATGAAAATGCAATAGCCAAAGTTTGATATGAAAACGCACCGAGTCGAGTGCCAGCCACCGTCCGCCCCCCCCCTCGCTCAGCCGCGTATTGCAAAAGTTTTCAATTGTATTTTTTCCCGCGCTCAGCCTTCTCCGACCACCGGTTTTTCTTTAGTTTTTCCCTGCCCTCCCCATTTCTCATTCCCGATTCTTGTTCGCACTTTTGGGTTTTTTGTATGTGATTGCGTTTAATTTTGAATGTTGCCGCCAAGCTGATAAATTGCCTTAGCATTTGCATTTCCCCCGTTTTAACCACAAACGCAGATCCTGCGTTTTCCTCCCAAAAACAGGGGAAAAAAGAAAAACCATCTTTCACCCCTTGCAAAATAAAGAAGAAAATATTCTCGCGCAACTTTCTTAAGAGATGAATTGTCAGCCGAGCAAATGCAACTGAAAATGGTGGTGAATTCCGAGGGAGGAGCTGCCGAATAAGAGATTTGGATGGAGCAACTTTTGGGCGGATTGCAGGTGAGAAATCCTCTGATATAAACTTAAAGTTTTTATTGATTTTGGTTTACTTTTTTGGCATAGGTAGGGGAAGAATTTAAGAGAGTTGAGTCTTTGGAATTAATTACAGAAATAGAGAACTTATGCTTCGGAACATTACCTTTTAATCAGCTAATTATTATATGTATCAAGGTGTCCAATCATGGTCAAACATTGTATCTTATTTAGTTTTTCTCAAGAAAAAACTTGACACTTTCCGTAATCTGAAAGTCTTAATTCCCCTGGTTACCCTCGCCCCTTCTCGGTAATTCATGGTCAAATGGAAACCGCACGGTCTGTCAACACATCATATTGACCCATTAGCTTCCCCTATTTCGCCTTCCTCTTGGATTACGCAACCTTGTCTTAAGTTAAAGTCAAAATCCGCAAGCAGAACAAAAAGAAAACCGGGGGAACGGAAGGAAAAACACATTTCTGTTGCAAAATATGTCACGTGCTAAAATTTCCGAGTGCCAATAAGTGAAGGAACTAAAATAGGAACCGTACAGAGTCCGGAACGTAGGATACGGAGTACGGACAACGGACAACGGACAACGGACGGGGGACATTTTTGTTACGGACAGCGGACACATGTTCCTGTTAGTTGCGAACTGTCCTCGTCCGCTCAAAACTTGTCACTTTTTACGCGCAGCTGCAGTTTATTTTAAGATTGGCCGGGTGACGCCTCCTTGAAAATGGGGCGAGGGATTTCCCCTTCTCATCCGCCGCCTGTGCGGCCTTATTTCGGTGGCATCGCTGACGCTTTTCGCTTACTTTCCGCTGGTCGAAACTTTTCCACTCTCGTCACACTTTGCCCCCCGTCCACTCTCCTCAACACTTGTCGCTACTTTTTAGCTATTTTGATTTTTAAGAAACAAAAAGAGAGTGTGGCGGGGAGAACTGAGAACGAGGATGGGAGTGTTGGTAAAAATTAAGCAGGGAAACCCGGATGTGGGAATGCCCTTTATTAAAATTAATAAAGACTGCAAACATTGTTAAATTAAGATATTGTTTATTTATTTGGAAAATATTAAAATATTTATTGCCTAAGAACTCTTTTTTAAGCGAAATAAATATTCTTTAATTGAGGTAAAAATAAATAAATATTAAGATTGATAACAAAATATTTTATATGTTATTATAAGCATTTCTAAAATTAAATTTTCTTGTATTACTATGTTCAAAAATACGAATACCCTCTAGAAAAGAGTATTCAAAAAATAAAGAGGACACGGGGGCGAACATCAACGGAAAAGGAAACTTTTGTTGCTGATTTCTTTTGCAATTTTCGGCAGCTGCCCCTGCTACAGTGCCCCCCTCAGGCCCACTCCTCCACTCCATTCAACCGGCGTCATGTGCGAAATAAGTTTCACACTTAACGACATAACAAGTTTTCGCCGAGCGATGTCTGCGTATCCTTGCCGCCCACGCCCCCATTTCGCGACGCGACAATGTCCAGGGTTTTCCGCATTTTCAGGGTTGTCAGCGGCAACGCGTTGATTTCTGAGTGCAGGTCATTTCATTCATAAAGGAGGAAAGCGAGCGAGCGAGCGAAGAATTGCCATCCACTCGGCGGAAAGCGCATTGTTAGCTGCAAATGAAACAATCTTCGAGTGGCGGGCGCGGATCTCGAGATGCTCGGAGAGATAGAGCTTAATTCGAGCAAGTTATGGCTGAAACGGAAACAGTCGAGTGCGAGTGCTTCCGCTTTGATGAGAGCTGTCACTCTGCACTTGACAGATGTAATTTAGAGTGCACTATTAAGCTTTAGGTTTCGAGTTGACCATTATATCGATCTAAGGTCCATATGAATGCTTAGTTATTTTAACTAAGGTAATACTAATTTAAATCTGAGCTTAAGATAAGTATTTAGTTAATGCTGAATGAAAAGTTTAGAAGTTTAATACTTCAATAAACAAATTATTAAGTTAGCTTTGCGTTTTAATAATGGACTATATTTCTTTTAACTTATTACTCCTTGTAACACACTAAATAGAATTTAGTCTAAAGGATATATATAATTTGATAGTTTATTTAGGTTAAACTGTCTAAATATTTAATTTGATTTTATAGGAATACATAGATAACCTTGTTTTATAGCTAAAAATAATTTCTTTAACAAATTCCCAATAATCAGGAACTCTCTCAGGTTTTTTAGTCTCCTTAGCTTGCCGCCTGTCATGTTTCGCCGAAGATGCCCCGATATGTAATTTAATTTCATGCATTGCCTGGCTAATGCGCTTTGGCGCTTAAAAGTATGCTATAAGTAAGGAAAATGCGCAAATGTGCTTAACAAAAAATAAAGTTTAAAAAAGTTTGGTTCGCGTGAGGGGTGAAGGGAGAGTGGGGAGTGGGAAGTAAGGAATGGAGGCGGGGTTGGCTCTTCAGTTTTTGGTAGTGTCAGAGGCAGCGGCCTGGAAACAATGCGCGACATTCAGGCGACATTGTTGCCAAAGCTTTTTACAACTCACATGAGTTTTACCCACACACACATACACCACCCCCCAACCCTCTGTGATCCCCTCCGCGATGTCATTTGCGCCACACAGCAGTTGTAGCATATTATCTAAATGTGTTGCTCTACATATGCGAGTGTGTGCCTGTGTGTGTCTGTGCATTTGTTTTGTTTGCTCTATGATTTGTTGTTGTAATGTGCTTTAATGTGAAAAGTTTTTAATGCTTAAGCTGTGCCCATGCCCCCTTCATTACGCCCCTCCTCAACCAGCCTTTATTTCAGTTGGAGAGTCAGTCACTGCCACAGAGTCACTCTCTCACTCAGTCGCAGGCAACGGGGCGGGCGGCACTCAGCGAAAAATTAATTAGGATTGATAAAAACAAATTCTTAATTTTAAATTCCTGAAAGTTATTTTCTGATCTTTAATCTCCTTAAACTTATTTTCGTTGAATTATTTTTTCAGCTTGATATTTCAAGCAACTTAAGGTATGTTTAATGTTTTTATAAAGTAAAATATATAAATTGGAATCTGAATTAATTGTTACATAAAATAAAAATCAAGTTGAGGACTAGAGAATCAATAAGCTGGTGCTGGTTTTAATTTATCTTAAGCTTCTTGAATTTTATTATTTTCTTTTTATATAACACTTTTCAAGCATTTTACATATTTCCCTCTCCATTATATATGTTGCTATATATATAATTGCTATATGTTTAATGATAAGATATGTTTTAAATCGACTAAATAATTACTATTACAGAAATGTATTATTTATTACATGTCTTGAGATATTGAACAATTTTATTAGATTTAATTTTTAGAGTATTTATTTTTAAGCAATTTTCCATAATGAAATACTCTAACTTTATATTATATTATATATATATTTATATGAATTAATTTGCTCTATTTTGTTAAGCCTTAATATATACAGATATATTTATTTTTTGGTAAGGCCACCTTAACTCAATGCTCCATATTTTCTCCCTGTGCATGGGGCATACGCAATTGTGATTGTGCTTCTATTTTCTTGGGCTTCTTCTGATTCCGATTCAGATGCTGCCGCTGCTGCTCCTTCTTCTCGCCGGCGCTGCGTTAGTTGGCAACTTTTATTTGTGGTTTTTTTATGTAAATGCGTCCAAGTGATAAGGCAACTTTTCGGCTACTGCAGCGTAGAAAGAGAGGAACAGAGCGAGAGAGAGGGAAGAACGCTGTCGCTACATGACAACAGCAGCAACATGAACATGCTGCCAAGTGCTCTTCATCTCCTGCTCGCCCGCTCGCTCGCACTCCGACATCTCGTTCTTATTTTTTTTTTGCCGCTTGGAAATTAAATTTCAGTGACTTTGTTGTTTATTTGATGGGGGGAAAGGGGCAGGGAAGGAGTGCGGTGGCTTAGAGCGGGAGAGATAGCGGGAAAGGGCTGAAGAAAGGGCATAATGACTTGGGGAATAGCTTGGCGAATTGTGCTGATCTCGAAAGGGTGGATGAGGAGGAAACTGTTCTCATTATTATACCCTTAAATCAAATTGGCAAAATAAACTTAACTAGTTTTGCAAATGTGACTTCCGACATTTTATTTGTTTCTGTACTCTTTAATTTGTTAATCTCTGAACAATGCAGATATTTTTTAAATATTTTTTTCCTTACTGAAGCTTTAAATTCAAAGATTTTGACCCTAAAAACTCGGCTCTTTTTATAGGTCCCATTCATTCCCATTTTATATATTCTAAGATCAAGAAGATCAACAATCTTTAAAATTGATAAAATTTTCTTTAAATAGACATTTTTACCTCATAGATTAATATTGTTTTAAAATTCGATGGGATACTCACTGGGATTTTTTTCTTGAGAAGATAATGTTATTTTCTTATATATTCTATTATAATTAAAAAATATACGAAATTTAGTAACAGTATAAAAAATAGATCTTTTAAAATTTCCCCAGTTACAGGGTATTTAAGGTTCGTTTTCCGCGCGCTGTATCTTTTTGTAGCCTCTCTATGGGGCATTGTGTCAGTGTGCCTGTCATGAGGTCCTTTCTCCTCATGTGTGTGTGTGTGTCTCCGACTTCTTTGTCCTGCCTCGGTGTGTGTGTGTAAATTAGAGAAATTTACGTTTATTATTATTTTTAGTGGCAGTCGCTCATCAGAGTCCTGGGCTGGCTGTAAGTCCACTTACAATTCCACTCGCACCCGGAGTCCATTGTGCGAGAAGGAGGAGCAGGCTCGGCTGACTGCTCCGTGTCCCGGACCCGGACCCGGTCCCGGTTCCAGCTCCCTGGGGTATATATCTCTGCTATATTTATGTTTTCAGCATGTGCTCGCAGTAGTTTCACTCGGTTTGCTCATGCCGCTCATGTGTGGCAGCAGATAACATGCAACCAGTTCTTCTCCCCCAGAGACCGTCCTCCAGAGAGGAGGAAGAGAAGGAGGATGATGCCTTTTGAATATGAAATGAAAGTGCAACTTGGTCCTGGGTGATGATAATAATTATGGGGCCTGCAGGCGATAATTGCCCACTAAGCGAGCCATAATCTCGGGCGACGGAGGCGTGGTATAGAGTCTCCAAAAGGGAAGGAGCGAGCCCGGCTGAGGGCGTGCTTATGTCCGAAAAGAAAACCCCAAAAGCCAACCAAACCGCACCGCAGTCGGAGAAACTTTTTTCCGAGTCCATGCTCACATCCTCGCATCACATATTGCCCTTGCCTCCTGCCTCCAGCCTCCTGGCTCCTCCCATGACTCGCACTCTGCGGTTTCTTTGTCTTTTGTGTGAGCTACAGTTTATCTCTTTCCCCCCTGCTGCTGCTGCTGCTCCTTCATCTTTTTGGTCAGCAGCAGGAAATTATTCATGGCATCTTCAACTTGAATTTCCTGCGGCTACCAAGGGGCTGCTGGTGCGTTCCTAAACTCAATGTTTAATTGCCGTTGCGAAAACATTAAGAGCACAAGCGGCGACAACAAACGGGCCACAGAGTGCTGTTCAAATATATAATAAAATATTTCTTGGGGAAGTCAAAGGGATAGATAAATCAGAAATGTAGAATAAACAAGATTTTAGCAGGCAAAAAGCAATCCAAATATACTTGATTGTAGAGATGGAGTTCCTTATTCCACTCAGATTAATTAACAATCAAATCTACTTCTTAAAATTTGGTTAATAATCCTTTTCATTTTTTTGAATATTTATGTTTTAGTTTTTAAAGGAACTTACCTCGTAATTTTTCTAAGGTACAAACTTATTAATACAATTATTATTTCAAAGCAACTCCTTCAAAGCAAGATCCTGCCATAATCGAACTTCAAAACAAAATCAGCACTAAGCTGTGTATTTGAAAACTAAAAGCGCATCCTTATGGCTTTGCTGCCCATCCTTGTGCAATCTTGAAAATAAAACTTTATTCATTTTTATTTTAAGCCTTCTGTTGGCACTTTTTATGTCCTTAAAGTCCTCCCATTCAGCGGACGCTCCTTCCATTCTGTGCTTGAGTGCTTTTGTCATTTTGAAAAAGGCAAACATTATTGGCTCAGTGAGATAAGCTCCGACTGTAAACTATTTTTCTTGCATTTACGTGACGCTCGCTCCCT
Source organism: Drosophila rufa (assembly GCA_018153105.1). Taxonomy (NCBI): domain Eukaryota; kingdom Metazoa; phylum Arthropoda; class Insecta; order Diptera; family Drosophilidae; genus Drosophila; species Drosophila rufa. Next base: position 11,403,379 of record JAECXS010000096.1, read on the forward strand.
CGGCTGGCAACCGGCAACCGCAAAATGCGAAAAATATTATGCCTTATCCATTTTAATAGTCAATCGTTTTGTCATTTCGTTACTTTCCTACTCCTGCCTGCTTGAGTAAGGGAAAAATTAATTTTATTTTAATGCCCGATGCGGGGATTTGTGAAGGGGTTTTGTCCCGTTTTGCCGTTCGCCTGAATGGGATTTCCAAGGATTTTTCTTATCAGTGATGCGGGATCGCTGCTGTGCCTTCGGTGTTGTCAGGTGTGTGTGCTCTACCTTTTTTTCCAGCTCCTTTATTTTTCCTTATTTATGGCGATTTAAGTGAGTTGTCAAGCTGGAATAAAGAAAGTGCGATACAGGGGCCGTGGTGTGTGGCTAAGAGAGGTGTTTTCCACAGCCAACAGGGGTAAATGGGGGGCTTGTGGCCATCGTGTGGTTATCTAATGTGATTTTAATTGAAAAGATGGAGACTGTTGATGGTGCGGTTAGGGCAACTGGTTTTACCTTGGTGTCGGTTAGTCGCAGATTATTTAAAGATTTTTGTTAAGGCCGTTTAATAAATGGTTTTTATGTAAAGCAAAGAAATAAAGGTGTAAGTGCTGTAAATAAATTAAAATAATATCAATTTTAAAGCTGAGAGCATAACAACTTGAGAATTAATCAGTTCCTCCAAGCATACAAATCACAAGTAAGCAACTAAAAAATGTTAAAATAGTTTGTAAATAGTTGTAACTTTCATCCCGCTATCAACTGTCAGCCGCTCCAAATATTAACGAAAAAAAAGAAAAAAGAAAAAAAGGAAAATAATGTTACCCACTTAATGAACTACTTTAAATAATTTTCCAACTGAAAATTATTTTCATTTACTAAACTTTGCCGTCGCATCGTCCTCGTCGTAGTCGCTGCTTCTAGACTTGGGAGACCCTCGTCCCGGCCGGCAGTCGTCCCTCCTCTTTGGTATTCCTTCTTGGCCAGCAAGCGCCAGGACTTTCAGGAACGCCTTAACTCTCGTTCAATGGCAACTTTAGCATCGTTAACAATTTGGCAAGATTTAAAAATGGCAGCAATTGAGGGTACGAGGTGAAGAAAGAGAAAGATTCGAGTGAGAACCGAGGAAGGACGGAAGCGGACTCCAAATAAAAATATCACTTTACTGTGTCGCCCGACAACGTCGGAATCGCTGCCAAGGACGGGGTAATTTATCAAGACAAAAACCAAGCAACAGTGGAAGATGGGGTACGAGTGCGACAGATATAAAAGCCAAGGATTCACTGTAAGAAAGTTGAATGCCAACCCAAGGATACTCTCAGAAAATCAAGAAGGAATTTCATTAGGTGCCAAAGAAAGTCCACTTTCAAAATTATAACTGCAATGAGAACTGTGAACTTGGTTAGGGAGTAGTTGATATATTGCAGAGCCATTGCAGAGCCATTGCAGTTTTAATAAGTTTTGCAATCATTTTTAATTTTAAATAAAAAGGAATCTAGATTATTTAATATATATTCCAGCATATTAAGAAAGCTGTAATAAAGTAATTACGTCGAAGAATATCGAAGAAGAATATTTGTATGGTCTATCATTTCTAAATTCTTATTTTTGCTACAAAAGTAGACAAATTATTATTTTTCGAATATAAAATTATAGAAAAGACCCACTTAATAGCTGAAGCATGCTTTCCCCTCAGTGCAGAGATGGCAGCAGAAGATTGGTAAAAGTAGCTGTCTGGGGGAGGCAAGAGTGTAAGTAAGAAGAGGCTTTGAGTCTTTGGTTACTTTCTTAATTTCATTTACGCAATAGCAGCGACGCCGGCTGCGACGTCGACCAAGTCGAGGCAGAGGCAACTTTACAGCTTCCTTTGGACTGTTTTGTTTTTCAATTTGGCCCTGGCGATGGAAACTTTACCAAATACATCTCAAAAGAGGCAACAGCAACAACAACATGGGCAGCCTGAGACGAGAGCAGCAACAACAATGGAGGAAAAGACGTGCAAAGTTTCTATTAAAACGGATTTAATTATGTAATGGAATCATGATAAATTTCGCGCAACGTGAAAAGTGTTTGGCCAGCTCCTCGCCTCGTTCCGTCGTTGGCCAAGTTGTAGCACAACACACAAAGGCCAAGAAAAAGCTGGGGCTAAAACAAAAACTTGTACAAGTGGAGCAGCCCAAAAACAGGAGCAGCAGATATCCAGAGATAGATAGATGGACGAACGGATAATGGGGGCGTGGCAGGGATTCTTGAGACCTTTTCGGTGTCTATGATTTATATGGAGTAGTTTAATTAACGATGCTCATAACTAGTGGTTCAAAATTTCCGCTTCCGGGTTCTATTGTGCCGCATTCTTATTGTTGTTTACTGTGGTGGCGTCAGGAGTTTATCCTTTCTTTGCCTCGATTGCTCCTTCAACGGAGTCTAGCCAATTAGCCCGATAATGGGGAACAATAGTACGCTTTATTAAGGTTTTTTTATTTTCCTAAATTTAAAAATAGTCCAAACAAGGAATCTTTAAGGGATATGATGTATATTTCTGGCGGAATTTGGAGTATAACTTGCATTGATTTACATAAATTTTCTGCTAATCCTAGCCCACATCTAGTTGCAAAATATTTGTTTGTAAATTAGCATTCCCTTAATCATCTGCAAACAAAACCCAAAACGAAGAAATTCCCTTTATTAGCCCCCCACACAACATTATTTGTTCGTTGCTCCTCCTGATTAATTAAAATGCAGTCATAACTTTGTTTTTCTCGTGTGCTGCTCCCTAATATGGAACTTTTCTTGCATTTCTGCAAATATTTGCCTTTGCTGTGTGTCTGGTAGAGTGCATTATTCTGTATTTTCCGCAGACCCCATACTCTCAAATATTCATATATACTATGTGTACGCTTATTTGTTTGTTGCTCTCCAAGGCTCCTTTTGTTCGCTTTCCATGCTAAATAATTAACATTTGTGAAGTTTTTGTTTCGCTCTCAGCGCCCCCAAAATGGAATTCTTTTCATGTACTTCTTTGGTCGTAATTAACATTTCAAGACCAGAAAAACAAATGCACCATCAGCAGTAGTTGTAGCAAAAGCAGCAACAGAAATTTAGATACGAATACAATGTGCGGGGAAGAACAAAAGTTTGTTTTAATTTAGTTGGGCCCCGAAATCCCTGCTGCTCTTCCCCCACCACTAATTGATTGTCATTTGCACCACGAAATCAGACCAAATCGATAAATTTACACAGTAGTGACGGAACTTTAAGTACAATAGAACTGTATCGATTTTATGACACTTAATTTTTGTTAAATATGTTATGTGCTTTGTTTTTAAAGTGATTTTTGGTGTTTTTCTTCTGTCACTTAATAATTAAAGCACTAAATTAATTACTATAAGCTAGTTCTCCCTCTTAAATCCTTTAGAAATTAAATTTCTAAGCTAAGTAATTACTGTTACGTCGGTGTTGTCGTGGTGCCTCAGTCCTTGGAGGACATAGGGCTGAGGAAGTGGTCGCCCGGATAGCAGACACGATTTGTGCAGCTGAGCTCGCCGGATTTGGGGTGGGTTCTTTGGACGCCACTATCCTCTCCAAACGTAATCAGAACAATTATTTACGTGCCTGAAAAATAGAAGAAATCGTTCGTCAGTCTGTCTTCCTGTCCACATTGCCCCGCAAGCATATTTATGCTTGATCGTGAAAACGATCGGGCTATGTTTTGGCCGTTTTCCCTCCCCAATCGCAAACTTCGTGCGCCTTTGGATCGTCGCGGGCCGTGCAATACGATCCCCTTTTGTTCTTGTCGTTCGTCAAAAGTTATGTCATTTTCTTGACCCAGTCTTCCAGTTGTACCAATGCCCCTCTTTTAATGGGTTTCTACCAATGCATTTTGTTGCTTTAAATTCACATTACAAATTTATTAGAAAGGTTGGTCAGTTGTGTATTGGACATTAAAGTGTGTGAGTAGGTGTTGTTATAGCTAGTTTGAATTGATTTAAATTGTGTATTTAATGTTTAGGTGTATTTAGAATATAGTGTATTTTGGTGAAACTAATATTTTGTCATATGGTATGTAGTGTATATGTAGGCACGAGTATATATATATATAAATAAGTCTGACCATATCGGGAAAAAATGTCCCTTTGACTCACCCTCTGTTATTCCATCGCTGAGAGCTCTCGTTCCGGAGTTGAGGTTTTATTGGTTGGAAAGGTTAGGCAGAATTAAGCATACATATATATAATATCGTGCTGTGTGTTGGTGTTAGAGATTCACTATATGCACAAAATTTTGCTTAATGATTTACAACATTAAATAAAAATATTAGAAGTGTATTGGCTTTAGAAATGAGTTTATAAGTTCAGGAAATTGTTGTGACGGTTTTGCTCTTATATGTTTCTTGTCAGATTGTTTTTGGTAGGTCGTTATTGAGGTCTTTGTTGGTGCATAGGTTGCTCCTTCCCGTTGGTCGATGTTCGATCTCTTGGCTGTCCGAGACATCCTTCAGGGTTTGATGATGTTGAAGATTGATGTTTGAAGTTGCTGTTGAAGGTTGCACAGTTCATTGCAAAATGTTGAATGTCCTTCAGGATTCACATGGTCTGCGGCACTGTTCGACGGGATGTTGGAACGGACTACATTGCACATTTTCCGCGGTCGCGAAAGGCTATCCGACTTTTAAACTTAAGCGCCTTGTACGCATTCACTTTGGTTTTCGACTCTCTGACTTCGACTTCTTGACTTCGACTTTTTACTTCCCTCCGGTACGGCTATATGGGGTCTCTTTTATATCCAACGACTGTGCCAAGTATTGCCTAGGAATCTCCGGAATGGAACACAAAAGTGTTCTCATCTAGTGTTACCAATTCTCCTCTTGTCGCCTATTGGCTGGAGTTTTATGTGGGTCGTCTTTGTTCTAAAGTCGAATAGTTCAGCGAACTCGGCGGTGCTGGGTTGCAGGTGATTGCATGGCCCAATTTGGTGACTTTAGGCGGTGTCATCTGCCAGAGCCAAACCTTTGTGCAATCTTGCCCGTGTTGATTTTTCTGGACCATCAGTGCATTGGATATTCTTGGTTTGCTTCCGCGTTAACCAAATGACTCACGTCGGCCCTAACCGGCGTACGTAACAGGCTCGGGGTCGTCGATGCTGATCAGCATGGAATGATCCCGTAAAAAAAAATCAACGTACTGGCGGTTATGTTGTTTTTACGCGCCCAACGTGGGCCTCGACCCATTCCCTGAGGTTAAGAGTCTCCTGCTCTATTGACTGAACAAGCCGGGCTGACATTTGTATATTGATTTTGGGCTATTGGAGTGTTTATTGTAATTAGATTGTTGGGTGTTCAAAGATATGTATTGCGGCTGCTTAACGTTGAGTTAACGGTCTCTCTCGGATCCATTTCTCGACTCGGATTCCCTTTTTCTTAAACGCCGCCAACGTATTTATTGGTGATGTGAGTAGGAATGCCCCCACTTGTGAGTTAAGATTTTCCTTTAATATTCCAACGAAGTTATCTTCCGGAATCTTGTTCTTCAACTTAAATTGCAGGCTATGCATGGCTGCAATAAAATCATCAAAACTCTCATTGTATCCCTGACGCCGTTCCATAAGTTTTTTAATGGTCATGTAGTCGTTTTCGGACGTTGAGAAAGCCTTGGTCATTTCGCTAGTCAAGTCAAAATATCCGAATTCAAAGTCATTGGCTCGGTCCTCTATCAACTGCCAGTACCATTTGGCTGCGGTACCACTCAATAAACAGTGAAATTCTTTAAATATCTGATCCACAGTGTACCCGTTCATTTCCGTTAAGCGACTCACTCGGAAAAGAAAACTCTCCACCGACATTCCCCTACTGGACCCGTCAAACTTAAGGTTCCATTTGTCCAGGCGTGTTGGTCGAGTTCCTGTATAGCTGCTAAACTGTGTTTCGCTGCCTCCAGCGCTGGGATCGTGCTGCTTTTCAGCGGCTAGCTCTCTTGGACTCGGTACTGGTCGGCTTGCTGCTGCTGATGACTGTCTTGGTTGGCCTTGCCGCGCGGCTCCGGGTCTCTGAGGTGTCGAACTGACCTCGGGGTTTCCTCTGGTTATTGGGCTCTCCCTTGGCTGTACTGCGGACAGTTCGGTTACTTGGCGTCGCAGGCTGGTAACTTCCTCCTGAACTTCGGCTATTTTCGTGGTCATGGTTGCCTTCATCTCATTATTTGACCTAATCAAGGCGGAAAGCATTCGCTCTAGTCGGTTGTTGTCATCGCTGTATCTGGGCCTAGCTCCCTGATTATTTGGAAGAATGCTGGACCGCCCTTGCGGTAGTCCTGAATCGAGGTGTTCCCCTCCAACAGCTCCTTCGGAATCGTCCATGATGACGCTGCTGCAATCTGCTAAACTTCCTAAGTTGTTTAGTTTGCTGTTAAAGCTTATTGACTGGTTGTGTTCGTCAACTGGCGATACGGTAGCTCTTGCTGATGCTTTTGTTCTGGTTTGTACGGCTTCTCTCGCCGCCAGTGTCGATGCTCGGAATGTTCTCACCGGAGGTAGATTAAGTGTAACCCTCTTCTTCTTCTTATCACCTGCCATATGTTAAAATAGTTTATATATGCCCGATCGACCACCCTGCCGTGTAATCGCGGTACTTCTTTACTTGCGTTTGTTTATTTAACTATTTGTAACATGAAATAGTTGTATGTGTCTGGCTGTCGTTAAGTTATTTTTTTTTTCTTTTGTTCTCTTGTGCTTCAATATTTTTGCTTGTCAGCAAAAGTTTTTATGACGAATAAAAATTATATAATTCAAAACGGGGTGCGCTGGTACTCCTGGGTATTGGTATAGGTCAAGAATCGTCCGAAATGAAGCCCCAAATAACATTTCAAATAAGCCCTATTCAAGTGAATTCGCTGAATGGATTCAACTGCCCTCCACCGGAGTGATCAGTTCCTTCTGCGCCCACTTGACCTCTTCCTAGGAAAACACAGTACATTGGACTGCTGCTCACCCACAGGAAGGCTCTGTCCGAACCCCCTCCCCCTGTCGTCGGAAACAGGTAGACTCACTCACATGCAGACGGATGGAGCTTTATTCCAGACAGGCGAAAGGAATTGCCTCCCTGCTCCTCTCTCTCTGGACTCGAACCTCGCGAGAGACCTGGTTCTGTGCCTAGTACAATGGATAGCGTCGGCCAGAGAGATAAATACTGTCGTCCCGCCCGTTAGTCGTGGTAACCGTACAGACTCGAACCTCGCAAGAGACCTGGCATAGCCTAGTACAATGGATAGCGTCGGCTGTACGGATACGGTCATTCCCCACCCCCCTTCAGTACTGGATCGACAAACGATGACGAACCGCTACCCCAACCGATGATGGCGGCTATATTATGGCGATGACTGGATACTATTAAGACCGGTTGGTGGTGCGCCGTTATTCGCTTGCGACCCTGCTCTTCCTGGACTCGAACCTCGCGAGAGACCTGGCTTAGCCTAGTACAATGGATAGCGTCGGCCAGGAAGCGCAGCTAAGTTTGGTTACGTTAAATATTTCTAAAAATGGTCTGCACTTTTATAAAGAAGTTATTATGGTATTATTTCTTTTAACGAGGAACTATTAGGATTAAATATTTAAAATTTAAAAGGGTCTTCAAAGTCAAATGCCAATTCAAAAACTACAAGTGTCAGATCGGAAGGCCTTCATCTTCTGATACTAGTCTGTGAAGTTGGTGACTTTAAAAGCACATACAGAAAATGTATATTTGATGTATAAACTAAATTCCCAGAAAATGGTTTGAAGATTGTTAGCTACTTTTGACACCAAGGTGATCAGCTCTGATGCCTCTAAATTCTTTAAACAGCATTAAAAAAAGAATGTTTATATGAATACTAAAGCTTTTCTCGTCAATGAAAATAAGTTTTTGGCAATAAGGATAAAAGGATATTGCCTGAGTTGGGCGCCATTTCTGTTACGTCGGTGTTGTCGTGGTGCCTCAGTCCTTGGAGGACATAGGGCTGAGGAAGTGGTCGCCCGGATAGCAGACACGATTTGTGCAGCTGAGCTCGCCGGATTTGGGGTGGGTTCTTTGGACGCCACTATCCTCTCCAAACGTAATCAGAACAATTATTTACGTGCCTGAAAAATAGAAGAAATCGTTCGTCAGTCTGTCTTCCTGTCCACATTGCCCCGCAAGCATATTTATGCTTGATCGTGAAAACGATCGGGCTATGTTTTGGCCGTTTTCCCTCCCCAATCGCAAACTTCGTGCGCCTTTGGATCGTCGCGGGCCGTGCAATACGATCCCCTTTTGTTCTTGTCGTTCGTCAAAAGTTATGTCATTTTCTTGACCCAGTCTTCCAGTTGTACCAATGCCCCTCTTTTAATGGGTTTCTACCAATGCATTTTGTTGCTTTAAATTCACATTACAAATTTATTAGAAAGGTTGGTCAGTTGTGTATTGGACATTAAAGTGTGTGAGTAGGTGTTGTTATAGCTAGTTTGAATTGATTTAAATTGTGTATTTAATGTTTAGGTGTATTTAGAATATAGTGTATTTTGGTGAAACTAATATTTTGTCATATGGTATGTAGTGTATATGTAGGCACGAGTATATATATATATAAATAGGTCTGACCATATCGGGAAAAAAATGTCCCTTTGACTCACCCTCTGTTATTCCATCGCTGAGAGCTCTCGTTCCGGAGTTGAGGTTTTATTGGTTGGAAAGGTTAGGCAGAATTAAGCATACATATATATAATATCGTGCTGTGTGTTGGTGTTAGAGATTCACTATATGCACAAAATTTTGCTTAATGATTTACAACATTAAATAAAAATATTAGAAGTGTATTGGCTTTAGAAATGAGTTTATAAGTTCAGGAAATTGTTGTGACGGTTTTGCTCTTATATGTTTCTTGTCAGATTGTTTTTGGTAGGTCGTTATTGAGGTCTTTGTTGGTGCATAGGTTGCTCCTTCCCGTTGGTCGATGTTCGATCTCTTGGCTGTCCGAGACATCCTTCAGGGTTTGATGATGTTGAAGATTGATGTTTGAAGTTGCTGTTGAAGGTTGCACAGTTCATTGCAAAATGTTGAATGTCCTTCAGGATTCACATGGTCTGCGGCACTGTTCGACGGGATGTTGGAACGGACTACATTGCACATTTTCCGCGGTCGCGAAAGGCTATCCGACTTTTAAACTTAAGCGCCTTGTACGCATTCACTTTGGTTTTCGACTCTCTGACTTCGACTTCTTGACTTCGACTTTTTACTTCCCTCCGGTACGGCTATATGGGGGTCTTTTATATCCAACGACTGTGCCAAGTATTGCCTAGGAATCTCCGGAATGGAACACAAAAGTGTTCTCATCTAGTGTTACCAATTCTCCTCTTGTCGCCTATTGGCTGGAGTTTTATGTGGGTCGTCTTTGTTCTAAAGTCGAATAGTTCAGCGAACTCGGCGGTGCTGGGTTGCAGGTGATTGCATGGCCCAATTTGGTGACTTTAGGCGGTGTCATCTGCCAGAGCCAAACCTTTGTGCAATCTTGCCCGTGTTGATTTTTCTGGACCATCAGTGCATTGGATATTCTTGGTTTGCTTCCGCGTTAACCAAATGACTCACGTCGGCCCTAACCGGCGTACGTAACATTACATTTCTTGGCCATATTTAGGTTTAATTTATTCTGCAGCTCTTTGTATTGATTGCACACTGTAGACCCTCTCACACATGCTGAAATGCCGGTATATTTAGTTTATTCATTCGTCCCACACATTCATTAGCAGAGCTGCCTTTTGTCCACATCCTTGGCCACAAATTCACTAACATTTTTTACCGCATTGTCATTTATTTGCCACTCGCTTTTAGCTTTTCTACCTTTCATTGTATCTGTTTTGTGGTCCGCCACTTCCGCCCGAGTCTCCTTCTCCTTCTCCTACTCAGTTATCCTCACTCATTTGCCCATCCTTGCATAATTTCCATTCTTCTATATTTTTTTTTCTCCTTCGGCCGCTTAATAACGTTTTAATTGTTGTTGTGGGCTTTGACCGTGGAGGACCGTGGAAAATTCCCACGCAGATCTGCCCCCGACCCCTTTGGCCATATCTCCGTGCCGCTCAGCATTTTTATTATCATAATGAGCATGCGGTAAGGGGTTAGCGGGGGTCTGGTCTTTACACTAATAAAAAAAAGAGTCCTTCTTAGAGGAATGCAAAATAAGGGTTTATTAAATTAGAAATATAAAAAATAATAAAGAAACCTAGGAAAATTTGTAAGTTTTATGGGATTTATAGGCTCAGAATGCCTCCTTTATTATATTAAAACCCTCTGAGGTTGGTTTAAAATTACTAAATCAAATGTTAAAGTAAATATTGTTTGTTTTAAAAAGACTAAACAAATTATTAAATAAAAAAAATATGCATATAATTTTATTTTGATTTAATATTTTAATTACCTTTTTTGCTTTCCCACGTTAGCTATTTGTTCAGTTCCTTATATTATTTTTATGAAGTGTACTTGGGTCTGTGTGTGTGTGCTGAAAGGAATGTTGCATAATGTGGCCGCCACGACGCCGAAAAACCATTCGAAATTATGCATGCCGCGGTATTATTTCTAGCCTTTGTTTTCCGCGTTTCTCTGCCCGGCTCGCTACTTTCTTTTTTTTTCTGTAACTTTTAACTTTTTTTTGGCCGAGAGAGAAGCCGGAGGAGCTGGGAAATAAATTCAAGTTGCTTTGGCGAGTCTATTTAGATTTTCAAAACAGCTTCACGGCTGGCTGAGTTTATTACCATGAGTTTAAAGCGACTCTGCCGGCTGTCTGCTTATCATGTTGCCATTAAATCTCCCGCTTAAACATCCTACAATCCCCTGCCACGCCTCGCTGATAAGCGAAATTTCAGCGCAAATTTATTTGATGTGTTTTATTGTGTTGTTACATTCCGCGTGGCAGAGCGCGGCGAAAAAAAAACAAGAAACGGGAGCCACCTCCAACTCACATTCAACTTGCTTGGCTCTATCAGCCGGGCCGTTAATCATTCCCGAAGCTCCTTCCAAAATGGCGCTCAGCTGTTCTCCTCCGAGTCCTCCGCTCACCTGGCTGCCTGTCGCCAAAGTTCATTAAATGCGCCATGAATTCCAAATGCCAGCGGATTTGAACTTTAAGTTGAAATGGGACTCGATATCCGTTCCGGGTGAATCTTCAAACAGCGAAAAAAATTGCAGCTGAATGGAGTTTGCTGTCACTGTCAATGAGTTTAGATTAGAGATGCTTTTGATGGTTCCTTGGTGCAAAGGAATTAATTAATTAGTTGTTATAGAAACTCGCAGATGTGATAGTAATTTGTAGACTTAAACTCTTCGCTCAATATTTTCCAGCTAAATTCAATTTAAGTAAATTCGTTTAGCGCTTATCTGCAGCCAATTTCTTTGCCAGATAAGAAACCAAATGCAATTTCTCAAGAGCAGATCGATTAAGTGAAATTTTCCCGCTTTTATGTCCTATTCCGTCCCCCAAAAGTATTCCGATATTAGCCATCATTCCTGACCCGTCCAGACTCCACCCTCGTGTGGCCCTAGACCATAAACAAGGCATTATCGGGAGACCGAACAAAAGTCGGACCAAAAAATGCAGCTGGCTTCGTTCGGATTATCGTTTATTGCATTATTTTTATGCGATGAACGCGCGTCGATTAGAAAACTAAAAATGTATTTCGCATTTCGCTGGCTGCTACTCTGCTACTCTGCTGAGTGGCGAAAAGCGAATGAAATGCAATAAAAATGAAACAGAAATGAGAACTCCTCACGAAGGACCGGGCACTGGTAAAAGGGGAACTGGCAGGGGAAAAGGCAAAACGAGCGCGAAGCAAATGGCAATCGCATTTGGCGCATTGCACTTTGCAGGCAACAGCAGCAACATTTAGCAGCAGCAGCAGCAACAGCAGACACACAGCCCAGCACAGCAGCAACTATCAGCAGTTTACAACAATATTGGCACCTCCACTTGGCTAACTTGGCTAACTGTGAAATTGTGGCCCATAAAACGTGAGCATTGCAGCGGAAAAAAATGGCGGGACTTTTCGACTATCAAATATCCGGCATTCACGTTAAAATGATTCGCGCCAATAAATACCGAGCTGCTTTAGGAAATAAATTTTTTATTCGGTTTGTTTTACATTTATTTTAAGGGTCATTAAAGGTGTTAAATAAAATGAATTGTATTATCTTAGTAAACGTTTTGCAATATTTTAAACATTTACTACATAAATTGGATTAATCTTTAAAGATATTGTCGTATTTTTGAACACATACAATAAAATTCATATAGCGACTTAAGGAAAATTATAAGCTTATTATAATAAATTAATAGTAACAAAAATAAAAGCTGTTCCTTATTTTTAAACTCTTATAAAAATTAATATTTAAAAAAAATTACAAAGATGATATGTAAAAAAGGTTTTATTAAAAAAAAAAACTCTAACTACTTGAAAATTCTTTCAGAAGTAATATACCCCACGAATTCCGTATTTTTATTCCCCCTATGCCCTACAAATACCCATTAATTCAGCGAGTACTTTCTGCTAACAAAGGATTCCCGAAAAAAAGAGAAGAAAATAAAAAGGAAAAACTGGCGGCTGGCCGGAAAGTATGCATGGGAAAATGTAAGCAACCATTCGACCGTCTAACCTGCAGCTCGGCAATTGCCAAGCAGACAAAAATCTTGGCCGGCCACATGGCGTATACGTGTTAATTTAGCGCAACGATTAGACACTGTGCGCTCTCCAGCCCTCCGTCTTCCTCCGAGAATTGCAGCTTGGTAAATTGCCCGTTTGCTTGGCACAATAAATTTCAACACTGGCTCCTGTCAGTCAATGGCCAGGGGCTGGCGGGGATTATGCCGGCTTAGGCTGGCCCGCTAAGTGCATTTCGGCCGAAAACGTTTTCAATTTGGCCCCGAGTCGGTCTATTTTTAGGCTAAACTCGACACAAAACACTATATTTTGCCGGACTATAAGTAATGATGTGACGATTTGGCAGCACCTGAATGAGGATGGGCTCTGAATTATTCTATACATGGCCGGCGTGGGCGTTACGTGGGTGAGTTCATTGGCCTCCGGGGATGGGTTTTCTTCAGGAGATTTCCCTTTACGTGCAGTTCAAGGTTTGAACATGGAAGTAAAGGTATGTTTGGAAGAAAAAATCAAGTCTTTGGGTTATTAAAGTTACATATAAATAAATCTGAAAATATGCAATATCAATTTTTATTGTTTATCTTATATATATGTTTAACCAATAATTACAAATCGGATTACCTAATCGTATTCCGTATTTTATTCTTCCATTGACCTCTACTCTTAGAGATACAAATATTTACCCAAAGCTCCTTGCATACCTAAAGAGTATCTCAAATGTTCAGCCATAATTCTTGCTGAAATTTCGCCTTACTTTGTTTGTTTGTTGCTGCTGCTGCTGCCGTTAAATAAAATTTACTTTACCATGCACTTTGGGCTTACATTCTGAACTCAGCTTGTTTTCGTGTTTCTTGCCTCGACTTTTTTGTTTCCTTTCGGCTGGGAAAAGCAGCTCTCGGGTCGTTTGCCCAGTCTGATAAATTGTTTCCGTAGCGAGAGCGCTGCACGTAATTGCTGAGCGGATCGATGAAAAGTAGCTTAAGGATGCCAGACAAGAGTAAGTTGTTGTTGCAGAAGTTGCAGTTTCTCTGCTGCTGCTGCTGCCCCTGCTGCTGCCTGTGACAAGGCCAACTAATTTGTACACTTCATTCGAGAAACCAAACGACAGTTGGCATGAAAATAAGACAATGTTCAAAAGTGCCGAGCCAACTACGAACAACACCCAACTTGGGTCCGGGACAGTGCTGCCAGCCAACAAGGAACTTAAAAAATAAAAGAAAATAATTGAGAAGTGAGGAGGAGAAATAGGAAATATTTTGCACTGATAATTATACTAATAATAAATACAAAGATTCTTAAGGTTCTTAGAAGTTCAAAAGAGGTATGACATCTTAGATTTTGAGCCACTGACCTCGCTAGAGAAATAAAAAAAGAAGACAGATGAGCAGCACTGGCGTGAAATGTAATGCAATTTCATGTCAAAAACTAACACAGACGACAGGACTCACTGGCAAACTTTAAAGTGATATTTTTGTGTCGGTTAGTGCAGCACACCTGTCCTGCTGTCTGTATATCCTTCTGCCAGCTTCGTGTTCGTGGCCTGCCGTGTTGTTGTCGCTCCTTGGTTTTTGCTGTCACTGCAGCAGAAGAGCACCAAGGACCAGCAGGAGCAGAAGGAGGAGCAGAAGGAGGAGCAGGAACATAACCTGGAGTAGAAGCAGAAGCAGTACCAGCAGACAGAAGTGCCAGTCATGAGGCCGCAAGAAAACAAACTTCAGCCTGCTTCCTGTCGCTTGGCTCTCCCTTCGCTCGTCCTCATCCTCGACCGCAGCTCACGACGCTTACTTCCGCTTTTGAGTGTTAAGCAACGCACACAGACGGCATAAACACTTCCATTTGCACTGCAGAAAAAGTCCCAGAAAGTAATCCTAATAATGTTGGTAATTTATTATAAAATCTCTTGTTAAATTCCTTTGTTTTCTCTACCAGATCGAGCACTTAACTGGCAGATTCACGGTCGCATTGGCTGGACTGAATACCTCGATAAAGGCCTTCAGATTGATCACCGACGCATGGAGAGACACATCCTTTGGATCGCCCTATCCGTATGACGTGCCGATGAGGAGCTGCGCGAAGTTGAGGACGAACAGCTGCTGCAAGGGAACCTTGAACAAACAGGGCTGCTCCCTGCTCAACATGGAATCAATTCCAAAGTAGCTGCCGTAAATCAGCTCCAGAGCGAAAACATCGATCTTGCGGTAGAACATCTCACGAGTTTCGGTAGCCCCGATAATCCTACTCGAAATTCCCCAACAGGATGCTTTTGTTGCCGAACAGCATCGGGCAAAAAGGGCAAAAAGTAGGGATTGTAGTATATCAGGATCTCGCCAGCCAGAAGGTAACCCAGGTGGCTCATCTTGAAGACGTCGTGCATTTCGAGCGAAATAGGGCAGAACGATGGTGTAGTTAGTCTCATGGAAAGTGGTCTCGATGTTGGACCTCGGCTGAGGTCAGGTTCAGCCGATTACCTTCGAGTTTAGCCATGACGGTGTTTGAAAATCCGTTGTACTTCAATATTACGCTGTAGTTCCTCCTCGCCGAAGTGTCCTTTTTCCTGGAGACCTTCAGGGCAATCAGAAGGCTCTCGGTGTCGGTTAACTCCGGGATCGTCTTAAGGGGGTGCTTGCCCAAACTGATTCACAACTGGCCACTGGAATCGCTCCTTGGGCCACTTACCTCCTCGGGGCATGAACTGGGGCCAGGTGAGGTCTCGGTCTGGAAACACCATTTCGAGTGAATCTCCCCGGGGGCGTTGAGGCAGGTGCTGTACAACCGCAACACCTTCTTCTCCACACTGGAGTCGTTGACGAAGTTCGTGTCCTTGAGCTCGTCAAATAGCTTCTGCAAGTTTCAATTGTACCTGTCGATAATTAAGCCCTGCAGCGTGTAGACTTCCTCCTCCTCATGTACCTCCATGGAACTTGCCGCTGGAGAACTTCTGGAAGTTCTCGCAGGAATCGACGCTTCTGTCCATGTGTCGAAGAATTAGGCTGAGGGCGTTCTGATTGGAGCTGGCCGCAAGGCCAAGTAGCGACAATACCCACATGAAGCGTGTAATGGTCCCCATCTCCACCGACTAACTGAGGTATTCTCCCCAAAAACCACGAGTCTAACATAGGTCGCTGCACGGCTAATTGATAGTGTAGGGTCAGCATGAGATCCTCGAGCCTGTTAACCAGCCAGCGGGCTTTTCTTTTGGCTATCAGTGCTGAAACTATTGACTCAAAATCAGAACTTATGATAACGCATTCGTCACCAAAATTATTTCTAGTCTAATTTTTAAAGTGTGACTAGAAATCACAACAGCCTATGACTTTTTTTTTTTCATGATCATGATCTTTAACCTTTTTGTACATTTCTTAAAAACTGAGGCTTGGCAAATGGCAAATATATTTAAATTATTTTTTAAAAATTGAATGTTGTTTCTTTTTATTTTATTCCTTTTTTGTAAAATTTATTTGTTTATCTATTAATTTACCTTCAATATTTATTTTCAACAAAATCTTAATATCTTGCCAAAGATTTTTTTCGCACTGTGCATTAGCTTTCACACTCACACCTGAATATTTCGTTGTCCTTTGATATATTATTATTATATATTATATTATATATATATATATATATATATATATATATATATATATATTATATTATATTATATATTATTATATATTAATATCTTGCCAAAGATTTTTTTCGCACTGTGCATTAGCTTTCACACTCACACCTGAATATTTCGTTGTCCTTTGACATGCATGTCTGGGTCTTTAGCTGTTCAACCTGTCTGCCGTCTCTTCTCAGTGTGCAGTTTTTGTCATTTCGGGCTCTTTCCTTCTTTTTTCCTTTTTCGCCGCCCGAAGGCTCTGGAAGTTATGACAAAACCTGCCACGCCTCCGCCACACGACCTCGTCCTGCCTGTGCTCCGACTTCTGGCGCCAGGATCCACCACCAAAGGACGAACAGATAGTGCAGGGGAAAGCGTTAAAGGTGATTCACTTGTTTGTTGCTTGTTTGCTTGCAATTTGTTGCCATAATTTTGTTCTCGCGCTTCTGGATCTAGATTTCTGCCAAAGCAGCAGGCTGGCTAGCAGTGCAAGTGGAAATTGTTATGGCAACGCACTTGATACTTAAAACGGTTGGAATTTCCCTCTGGATGGCTGGGGTTTTTCTGTTGTTTAGGCTTGCTGAAATGGTAAATGTATTAAAACTTAATGTATGTTTGAATTAAAAGAGAAATAATATTGTTTAATATAATATAATAATCGATTGGTTTACTTGCACTGAAAAATACACAAATTTCCGCTGGATTTTTTACATATAAAAAGCCCTATCTTCGGCATCCGGATCTTGTTGTTGTCTTTATTGTTTACGCTGCGTATACGTGATGTTTTTGCCTGCATTCATCCGCGTCTCAGCTGCTGGCGGGTCAGGTCGGAGAGAGTGTGTGTGAGAATGCTCACCATTTTGGTGGCCATATCAATTTCAGAATCGCTTGCCTTTGGCCCACATTATCGTTAAAATTGTATTGGATTGGTCCAGGATGCTTTGCTGACCAACTGGATAACCGAATGGCTATTGTGGCCCCAAGTCAGCGCCAGATTGAGCTTCCCTGTATCCTTTTTTCATCGTCTCTGCATTCAGTTCTATATATATATATATATACACAAACATATATCTGGACGTGTGGGCGAGTGTGTTTATAGATTTTTCGTTATAGCCACACGAACTTCTTCTTAAAATGCAATTTTCAAGATTTTTCCTTTCCTTTTCAGCTCGTTTGGCTGGCGCCAGTTTAGTCCGTAGTCCATAGTGCCTTGCTCGCTGATTTTAAGCCTTCCCTTTGGAAGGATTCCCGCCCAACCTCACAGCCTTCGACTGGCCAGCACTTTTGGCTATGGCCACGCCCCCATTTGCTTCCGCTTGCATGTGTCAAAAGGTATTTTTTATGTTCAGTTTCGTGTTTTCCAGCATTTTTCCAACGTTTTATTTTTCTTTACCGTTCGTTTGGTTCGCAGGGCATTCGAGGCAGGGAGCAGGGAGCAGGAGGACTCTGCTGAAGTCCCATCTTGTGTGCAGGTAATGTGGCACTTGGCTAAAATGGTGTGTGAAATTTTATGCGAAACGGCTTAAGATGTTGTTGCTGTGGCCGGGCCGGGCGTTGTTGCCGTGCTTGTTGTGCTGATATTTCTGGAACGGAACACAATCATTCTGCTATGTTGCACATAAAAAGTTACGTTGAGTGGCAGTATATATGTATAAATACATATACATATGCAGGGGGGCGAGTATGGAATAGTAGTTTGGAGCTCGGTTGGGTTTTCCCTCTATTCTCTGGCCGAACCTCGACTGCTGATGATGACATTTTCGTTTCTGGTCACTCGGATTGGCAGCTGGGAAAAAGGGGAAGGAAAAATCCCTAAAAAAAGATTAGTTAGCTCGGTAGGGTTTAGTTTCAGTTCAGCTTTTTTTCGCATTTCGGTACGGACTTGAGTCAATGCTGTTAGTGCCTGGATTCTGGCAATGGCAAATGGCCTGAGAATGAAACTCGATTTCGATTGCGTTTCTTTCATTTTTTTCTTTGGCCATGGACACATTTTTCGTATTGTTATTGAGTGTGGGGGATACTCTGGTCAAGATGTGGGCTTTCATGATAGAGTAATCATTAAAAAATATAGAATAGTTCGGCTGCATGTTGATATTTCTTATATATTTCTTTTGTTTATTTTATATTACGAACTACAACAGAATTTGTTCGAGATTTGAAAAAATATTATATATTTTCTGACCGAAAGTCTGTCTTAAAGTTTTCTTAAGTCTGAAGTCTGTGTAAAGTAATTTAATAAAATAATTGGTAATAAATATGTAAGAAAGTCAAGAAATAAAATTATGTTTTAGTTATGTTCTTAAATTATTTATTTTATATTTATGAGTTAAATGATTAACCATTCTCAAACATAATTATAAATTTTACTTAAAACAGAGTCTCTGCAAATATTCACCCCAAAACAGTGGGAAAGCCTTACTGCACTTAACAAAATGGGAATATTTCCCCGGAAATTCTAGCTTTTTTCCAATATATGTATGTATGCAAATATTCAATTAGCAGACAAATAACAAGCATCCGGCAAACAAATCATGATGACTACGAAAGAAACACCACTCAATGTTATAATTAAAACTATGGAATACCCTTTAGATGAATTTATATTTCTTTATTAATATTATTAGCAGTTGAAGCTCTGAAATATCGATGTCAAAACATAATAAATTATTAATAATAATAATATAATAATAATTATTTTTGTAATGTTTTAACTGTACCTGAAGCCAAAATATGGCCTCTCGATCGTGGAACCGGAAGGAAAATAATTTGTATTTAATTTTCTCACCTGTTTCAGTGCAAATAAGTTTCGCATTTTAATTCACATTTGGAATACACATGCATTTCAATTAGTTTCCTAGTTTTTTCGCCTCGCAAAACGAGTTGCCGCATTTTTTGTGTCGATATGCATTCGGATGAGAGTGAGGAGCGTTTTACATGTCAAAGGAACGTTGGACCGTGTCCGTGCGGATAAAACAACTCGATTCCGTGCGGAACGGGACACATGGGAATGCCGAGTCCTGGGGGCTTTCACCGGAAATGTCTGTTTGTCTAACGCGAATTTTCGTATTTTCGTGTCGTATTTTCGTGTCGTCGTGCTTTTTTGATGTTTCACTCCGGCGCGGACTCGTCAATTACAGCAAACAATGACAAGCACCATCATCATCAGCACCAAAGAGAGGCGGCAGGCGATCACCTTCCACAGGTACAGGTCTGACAGCGCCATCATATTTTCCAAATTGCTTGTAAAAATGGCTGTTAATTGCACGTGCGAAAAGGGTTCCCTTTGAATCAGTAGGCACTCAGAATTTAAGCACGGTTCGGGATTAATTCAATTAAACTGGAACGGGGACGGGGTCGGGGACGGGGCTGAAAGGGCCAAATCTACTTAGCAGCCAGGCTTCTGATTTTGATGTTGATTCTTGCTTTCGACACTCTTAATGGATAGGCGTAGCAAAATCATTAATTATGTTTTCAATGGAAAGTACGTGTCACTCTCCGCATCAGGAGTGGCCGGGAAATAGGGGGAGACAATATGGAAAAGTCATTAGGGGCATATTAGCATATTTAATTTTCAAATTTTTTTAAGCCAATAGCCAGGCAGAATAAGACATTCTAAAGTGATTACTTAAAATAAAGACAACTTAGGTTATTCTGATGTCATACGCACAATTTTCAAAATATATATTTTTGTTACCCTACTGTGTCTCTTCTTTAGAGCTTTCTTCATCTTCATCAGTAGTGACCGTCTCATAGTCTCCATTCAACTTAGGCATGACCGAGAAACGCCTCGACTCGACCAATCTTCCCGCCGGCTGATGGGAAATAAACTTCAAGTTTTCATCGAACGCCACAAAGTAGGTGGGAATTTCGCCGCGTCCCTTCACATAGGTAAGGCCCCGAGGATTGCAAAGGACGTCAAATTCCGTGAGAATTTCTGCGGACTCCTCGGTCACTTGGATGGTGCCCGGCAGACCCGTCGACTGCATCCGCGAGGCCATGTTCACCGGATTGCCCCAGATGTCGTAGTGCGGCTGCGAGGCACCCACCACTCCAGCACTGATCTCGCCGCTAGAGATCCCGATGGCTATCTCGATGTTCGACAGGCTTCTATCGAACATCGTATCCGCGTACGCCCGGTTGCACGACGCCAGGGTGCGCATCAGGTCCAGAGCAAAGGTTGTCATCAGGTAGACCACTTCATCGTGGTTACTGTCGGTATCGTTGGTTTCCAAGGAGCGCCTCCCACGGGCGCGTTCAACTGAAATATAATTTAAAGCAAACTGAAGCCAAATGTGGTCAGACATTATCCCAAACTTATTACCATCATTCTGCCGTGACAATCTAAAAGAACTGCCTTTGGTAACCAGTGATGCCAGGGAGAAGTCCAAGCCACATGCTGCCATATACGTGCAACCAACGACCTTGATCTTTTCAACCATGTAATACTCCTTGTAGCGACTCAGCTGCGGAATCGGAATGAAAATGGACAATTGCTCAAGAAAAAGCCAAAGACATCCCCTTACCAGAATATCGAACTCAGTGATTATGGAGTTTAACACACGTAAGCTGGGCAAATCCATTTTGAAGTTCATTAGCTTGGCAAACATAACAGATACCATTTGGTAATTTTCAAAGTAAAGTTCGTGTCTGGCCAATGAATCGAGATAGAGTTCGACTTTTGGGAAAAAAACGGAAATTTACTTTCTCTAATGAATAACGAAAGAATATTTAACCGAAAACTCACCAACATGAGATGGCAGAATGTTGTTAAGAAGAATTATGATCGATTGGTTGGTTGCTATGGCAACCTTTTGCTTGTTTTTCAAATTCACGTTCAGCCTACGAATTGAAATGTTAATTATGTTTAGATTGAAAATGGGTGGTATGTCCTCTTTGACATCCTCTTTGTAGCTCGAAGAGGATATTCATACTCACCTGTAGTTCGTTTTTGCGTTGAACTCGACCTGACGCTCCTTTACGTACAGAGTGATCAGCATGAGCAAAATGCGGTTACAGTGCGCAACTTCCGCTCGCAAAAATGGGGCTGTGGTGTTGCTGTGCTGAAATACGAACTGGTATTGGCAGAACAAGTTCACCAGATAGGCGAGGGCCTCAAGACAGCCGATGCACGTCTTGAGGGCAAACGGTATCCGGGCGAAGGTGTAGCTCATCCCCAGGATGAGCGCCATCATGTTCGTAAAGGCCCACGGATGGAAGCAGGTGTCGCGATCCACTTCGTAGTGGAAGAGCTTGCTCTCAATGTATTCCAACTCGAACTTGTGGTGATCACAGTTTACCTGGAAGTTGTCCATAAGCAATTTAACTTTTTGTATACATGCCATCTAATAAGGAAGATAACTTCGGGATGAACAGAAGAACAAGTGTTCCTCAGACAAAATTGGTCGACTGATTTTGATTAAGTGATAGAAATAAAAATATAGAAAATCTAATGTAAGATTAGGGTAATTCGCACATGTAGATGACCCTATTATATCATTAGGAGCATTAAGTTTGTTCTAGCATATTTTCCGATACCAATCGTTCATAGAATTCATTCGAAAGTATCGTATACCTTTCAGCGCCTAAAAGATATCGAAATTGCCGAAGTTTCGCAGAGTCTTGGAAACATGCGTGCTTTACTTCACAGCGTGAATTATGGAATACGGAAATTGAGAAACCGCGTTCTCAAATACTTACTATTTTCATTTTGAGAACGGATTTTTAATAATTTTGTCTTAGAGACGAAAAAAATCGAAAAGAAAACAAAAGTAGTCACACCACGCAAGCGTGCCACTGAATATCGGAAAACTTTGAGTACCGGGTATGTCATAGTCGCGCACACTAGAAGGAAACTTTCTGGTAACAAAAATTCAGAGCTAAGAATAAATAAGAATATTTATATTTGAAGGGTCGAAAATAGAAATGACTATATTTATAAAATGAAATTATTATATTAGAAACTCACCACTATCAGGGAGATCACTGAGTAGTAGCACACTATAGTCAACAAGTAGCAAGTAATCCTTAGGAACAAGCTGCGCTGGATCTTCTCGTAGATGTGGAATAACTTGCAGCTGACTTTATTGTACTCTTTTGACTCGTTCCACCCATATTTCCACCAGCACACTTTCTTGTACCACGAGATGAACACCAGAAAGGTCAGGAAAAGGAACGCAATCAAGTCGACCGCAAGGCACTCGATGCAAAAACGACCTTTGCTCATGATTTGAATGTAGATCAGGCAAATCCCAATGAACCAGGACAGCAGCACTGAGTCCTTGAAGAGGAAGTCCGGCTGCTGCAGATAGTTCCATTCCAGCGTTGAATTTCGAAATGCTGTACAAAAGCGACCGATCTCTCGCCGTGTTTTTGGCGGAGTTTCGCCCTTTCGACGGCAGCAGGGAAACATACTTAAATAGCTACAAGGTACAGAGAGTGTTATGTTAAGAAAACTGAAACCAGATGTCCCACAGGAATCCCTTGTGACCTACTCGAAGCCACCCACTGGCATCTTGCGAAACTCCTCGCGCAACTCCTCGGTCATCGAGACGCTAATTTGCCGGGCGCCGTGCATCGGTCGTGCCTGGATGTCAATGGCCGATACAATGGTAGTTCGTGTCGAGGTGTCGTTGACTTCGTCGGAGCCGTTGGGGCCGTTGGTAAGCAGATATGTGCTCATCGGGTGCTTCTGCAGCACCGGATCTTCTTGGGCCGATTCCGTGCCGGGCAATATCGTGTAGTCGGACGCACTTATGTTGCTCAGAGTGTGTCCACTGATGTGAACGTAGCCGGGCTTGCCAGTAGCCTCCAAATGGTTCGCAATATCCACATCGGGTCCTGACAAAATATTATTGGTTATTATATTTATTTCTTGCACGATGCCCTACCCCATATGTCAAACTGCAGCTTGGCCTGCCCGATGACGCCGGCGTGGAGACTTCCTGAGTGGACTCCTATGCGCATATCGATATCCAGAGCCCGTTCCGTCCTGTGAAATGAGTTCGAAAGGTGAGAGGTGAGCGACTGTCCCAAATGCCCCCTTGAGGGACATACCGCACTTCCTGGATGTGGGCAATCATGGACAGGCCCAGGGCAACGGCGTTCTTCGCATGATCTGGGTCGGGCGCGACGAGACCGGCCACACAGTAGTAGCAGTCGCCCAGGAACTTGATCCTCTGGACCTTGTAGATGGAGGCGGCCACGTCGAATCGGCCGTAGAGATCGTGCAGGACCTTCACCAGGCTCTCCACCGATAGAGTCGTGGTCAGGTAAGTGTAGTTCACCACGTCCGCGTACAGGATGCTGACATCGGGATGCATTTGGACGGTCATGGAGCTCTCGTAGTTCCGCGAGCGGCCAAATTCCAATCCGTTGTCCTGCATTATCTTATTCTTGATGTTCTCCTGAATCGGCTTTGCGATCTGCGGCGGCAAAGTGATGTCTAGGAGCATAGACTCCTGTTGTAGGGCATGCCGCAGCCAGATCTCCTCCATGATGAACTGGTGGCGATCGAGGAAGGACGCCCGAACCATCGTGTCGTTCATGAAGCGGAAAAAAACGCCCATCATGTTGAAGCCCAAGTAGTGGAAGATGTCCACCGATATCGTGTCATAGGTGTGAGCAGAGCGAGCGGAGAACGCCGAGAGAAAGACGAGCACTTGGACAAAGTAGATCATATAAATGATACTGACAATGACAGCAAGGAGAGCAGCCGCCTTGATGGTAGGAATCGGCAGGAACATGTAGATCATGCAGAGCGCATAAATGTCCATTGTGGAATTAAGGGGCCAGTCGTGAAGGACATAGTGATATGCGTTTGTTCCCAAATCTGCGGGAGCACTTGATTGAAATTATATTGATAATAATATACGGTCGATGGGTATTATATGGATTAATATAGATAACTTATCATTTATCAATATGCAGTGCATTGGTTTATTTACACTTACCTGCGCATAGTAAACAAAATGCGGCCAGATACGAGGAAAGCAGCAATATCCATCTGTGACGTTGCACAAAGGCCTCAAAGAAGTTGACACTCAGCACCAATAGAATTAAAACAGTTGAGATTACATTGACAGCCACATCGGGATAGACGCGATGCGTGTACTGCAGAAATGTAAAATTGGCCTCGAAACCCTACTTTATTAGACTTCACATTTTACCTCGGTCAACAGCAGCAGCTCTGTCTGCAAGGTTACGGTGAGAACAATGTGCAGAAGAAAGAAAACTCCAAGGTAGCTGATCATCAAACGGACCTTGTACTTCTTATACTCGTCCTCCAAATTCAGCTCCTTGCACTTGGCCTGTTGGAATTTGAATTTGAGTAATGATAAGCGGTAAACTTTCCGGGCTACTTACCTGCAGGTAGCTCGCTTCCCAAACGCGCTCTTTGTCGTAGTCGAGCGTGCATCTCTTCTGCCGCTTACGATTATACTTAACGCTGGATCTTCTGCGGTATTTGGAGAAACTACTGAACTCCATCTCAGCACAAGCCTCGTGTGTCTGGGTATTTTTGTTTTTTTTTTTATACTTTTTTTCCTATCTAGTGAAATGTATATTTGTGTGATTGGCTCAATGGTTGATTGGATTGTCAGAGGCATACTGATTTGGAAAATGTTATTATTTTTTTTTTATTTTTTTTTTTTATACTTTGCTGTTATTTATTGAATCTTCTCCATTTAGAGACTAACAATAAGTGTGTCAAATCTTATATTAATAACCTAACTAACAGTCATATGACTGGCACAGAGTTGTATGGCCCTGACAATTATTGCTGGGTTGGAAGGTCGTTTCGTTGTAGGCGACTTCTGCTGGAAGCCCGAGTCAAGCCTCTTGCCAGATGATTAGGGTGCACAGTAAGTTTTTTATTATAGGTCGCCTTTTGCTTGTCTATTTTATCTTTTACTGCAAGAATGCCGAGATCCCTATGGATGTTTTGGTTGCGAATATACCATGGTGCCCCAGTGATAGTTCTCAGGAGTTTTGATTGCGCGCGCTGTATGATGTCTATATTGCTGCTGCTCGCGTTTCCCCACAGCTGGGAGCCATATGTCCAGATAGGCTTTAGCGTGGAGTTGTAGACCTTGTAGTCCAGACGCAGTGGCGATCGGGCGTTTAAAATCCAGTGGAGGCTGCTAGCTTTTAGTTTTAGATGTAGTTTCTTGCATATGATGTGTCTTCGCCAGGTTAGTCGTCTTTCGAGGTGGACGCCGAGATACGTTACTTCGTTGAATTGGGGAATCTGCGTACTATTCAAGGATACTGGGGAGCATGTTTGCCTGTTAAGAGTAAAAGTTATGTGTTTACATTTTTGTTCGTTTATTTTAATACGCCAGTCAGATAGCCACTTCTCAACTACCATGAGGTGACTTGCTAGTTGGGTTGTTGCTCGGTTTGGGCACTTCGAGCGACTTAGGATCGCAGTGTCGTCAGCGAACGTGGATGTTGCCTTGTGGAACTCCGGCTTCGATAGTGTACTCGTCAGATGTTGTTGCGTTGCACCTTACTGCAAAGACTCTGTTGTAAAGATACGATTCAAGTAGCTTATGAGTGTATGTAGGCAAGTGTGTTTTGATTTTATGCATGAGGCCATTTAACTAGACTCTATCGAAAGCTTGAGATACATCGAGAAATACTGCGCTGCAGTATTCCCGATGCTCGAAGGCTGTGCGTATCTCTGATGTTATTCTGTTGACTTGTTCGATTGTGCCATGGTTTCGACGGAAGCCAAATTGATGAGCCGGGATAACATTGTGTGCTTCCAGGTATGGTATTATGTGTTTTAGAAGGCATTTCTCGAACAGTTTGGACAGACACGATAATAAACTTATTGGTCTGTAGGATGAGATTGTGTGGTCTTTTCCGGGTTTCGGTATCATTATGATGATAGATTTTTTCCATTTCCTTGGGTAGTAGCCAAGGCATATAATCCCATTGAAGATTATTTAATTTAATTCAGGAATGGTTCAATTATTTAATTAAGTAAATTAGAAACAGCAAATTTTTAAGTTTTGATTAATCTTTACTTAAAAAATGTGAAACGCATTCTTTTAGTATAGATCGCCCTGCTTCAACGGCTGGACTTATCGACTTAATTTTTATACCAGGTACCCATAGGGTACAAGGGTATTATACTATAAGTTAGTGCCAACCGAGAATGTATGTAACAGGCAGAAGGAGGCATCTCCGACCCCATAAAGTATATACATTCTTGATCAGCATCACCAGTCGAGTCGATTTAGCCATGTCCGTCTGTCCGTCTGTCCGTCCGTGTGAAACAACAGATCTCAGAGACTATAAGAGCTACAGTTACCAAATTTGGTGACATCATTGGAATCTGTTGCACGCAGATCAAGTTTGTTTTAAAATTTGGCCACGCCCACTTGCGCCCTCAAAAATCATAAAAAACGTTAAATAAGCAATACTTGTTATTTTCGGGTTAAAGTTAATAGATACAATAAATAAATAAAATAAAATAGACGTTTCCTGAAAATTGCAGTAAAATCGAATGATAAACATGGGAGATATTAGCAATAAGGTTAGAATTTTAACACACCGCAGGTGGCGCCTTCAAGCCTTGGCCGTGCGATATAATGGCGCCAACTACAGAAGAAATGACAAAAGAATAAAGCAAAAAATAACATAATTCATTTTTTGGCGTCCTTATAAAATGTATCATTCATATTTAAGTATGACATTAAATTGTTTAGGTCGGGAGCTAATTCGAGAGGCGATTTATTTTAAGAAGTATCGAAGTAGAGTATGATAGTGTATGTACAATTTTAAATAGCCCTTTAGTGTAAAGCACAAACGTTTAGGTAAAGGGTATCTCACAGTCGAGCACTCTCGACTGTAGCTTACTTACTTGTTTCTATCTATGTTTTGGTTTTTTTCTCAGAGCTCAAGTATTCTTACTCAGCGTTTAAAGCCGAGTCGATTTAGCCATGTCCGTCTGTCCGTCCGTGAGAAACAAAAGATCTCAGGGACTATAAGAGCTAGAGCTACCAAATCTAGTGACAATATTATTTTCTGTTGTTCGCAGATCATGTTTGTTTTTAAATTTGGCCACGCCCCCTTCCGCACTCGAAAACCATAAAAATCGAATAACAATGCTATAGTGACTTTCGGTTTCAAGTAAATATATATGAAATAAAACATTTATGATCATAAAATTTGAGTATCATCCAATAAACTTGCGTTTAAAAATTTAACAATTATTTTTTATTTGATTAATAATTAATATTTGGTAATTCTTAAATAATTTTGCCCAAATTTTTGTCGTAAAATTCCATGCCCTTAAAGGCAAAGTCAATAGCAATACAAAAATAATTTCTTTTACAGAGGTGTTCTATCTATCGGTTTCCGTATGGGCGTAGGTATATGCCAGGGAAATAACCGTACTGCGCTCCGCATGACTCGGTATCCGTTTCCGCTCCGTAAAGTAGTAGTTGTAGTCCTCGTTGATGGCCAGCAGGTAAGTGGGAATCTTGCCACGCCCCTTCACGAAGGTCTGGCCGCGGTAGATGCACTTGATGCCAAAGTCGCTCAGAATCGTGGCCGACTCCTCGGTCACTTGGATGTGGCCCGGCAGACCCGTCGACTGCATCCGCGAGGCCATGTTCACCGGATCGCCCCAGATGTCGTAGTGCGGCTTCGAGGCACCGACGATGCCAGCCATTATCTCGCCGCTGGATATCCCGATGGCTATCGTCCCGTCAATTATGCCCTGCTCCTCGACAATGTCATTGTAGGCGCTGATGCAGCTGGCCAGGGTTCGCATAAGGTCCAGGGCGAAGGAGGCCATCACGAAAACCACCTCATCTTGATCCTCGGTGATGGACTGCGGCACGCGCCTCTCTGGGAGCGACAGTGGGGATCGAATATTAGGGGAATGACAATTGTCATGCAGAGTTACCTTCGCTAAGCGAGCTCGCCCTCACTGGCTTACTGGTGGACCCAGCAAAGTTCACATCCAGTCCGCAAGCCGCCATATATGTGCAGTTAACGACCTTGATTTTCTCAACCACATAGTACTCCCTGTAGTACAGCAACTGTATGCGATGACAAAATTAATAAATACCCTTGTAAGGCAGTGTAAACAAAAGTGGCACGAAAATTGTTAATGCTTGCAAATCTATTGAACATTTCAAGTAATTGAAAACAATATTGCAATCACTTACCAGCACATCAAACTGGGTAATAACCTCGTTCAGAATCCGCAGGCTGCTTAGATCCATTTGGAAATTCGATAGCTGGGCAAACATAACTGATACCATTTTATAGTTTTCGTAATAGAGTTCGTTTTTGGCCAATGAGTTTAGATAGATGTCGACTGTGAAAAAGAATGAAGTTTTCGATATTAGGTGATCCCTTTCTTGCCTCGAGTTCTACAGTCCAGGACTCACCAACATGGTTGGGGAGAATGTTATTCAGAAGGATTATGATAGAACGATTAGTTATGGTGGCGTCATGCTGCTTCTTTTCCAACTCAACGCGCCAGCTGAAACATGCAATATATATTCAGATATATTTAATAATTAGTAATAACTCGCAGACTCACTTGAAGTTAACTTTTTTAGCAAACTCCGAATGGCGCTCCTTCAGATACATGGTGCAGAAGGTGATTATTATTATGAAGCCATGGGCGAACTCCGAGGGAAAGAAGGGATTCGTGGTGGAGCTGTGGTGGAAAACGAACTCGAACTGCATGAAAATGAATACAAAATATATCATAACCTGGACCAGGGCCATCAGAGTCTTCAGCAGGAATGGAATGTGAGTGAAGGTGAAGGCCATGCCAATCATCAGAGCCATCATATTGGTTACGATCCAGGGATTAAAGCATACGTCCTCGTTATCCTCATAGTGATAGATCCTCTGCTCGATGTAATTCAGTATGAACTCGTTGTGCTTACAGGGCATCTGATTGATAGCATTGATAAATGAAAGTTTCTGCTAACTGGAGACCCAGATGGAAGACTCACCGTAATAAGAATTATCACGATCCAGTTTACTGCTATTACGAACAGGTATGTGAAAATGCGGATGCTCAGAGTTTCCTGAATGTGCTCATGGATGTGGAAAATAAGGCAGCTGGCTCGGCTGTAAGTGTGCGGTATGTTTTTCTGTTCATATCTCATCCAGCACAGCTTTTTATACCAGGCAATGAAGATTAGGGCGGTCAGGGAGAGGCTCACAAAGAAGTCCGTTACATAGCACCACAGGTAGTCTCCAGTTTGCACCAGTTCGATGTAAACTAGGCAATTGCCAACTAGCCAGGCCAATAGCATGTGGTACTTGAATAAGTAGTCCTTCTGCTTCGAATAGGCCTTCTCCAGGCTCCGATCGTAGAAGGTCAGGCAGAGGTCTATCTGTTTGTACAGCGGAATTTCCGAGCGCTCCTTGCGCCTCCAAGTGTACAGTATCTTGGGGCTGCGATTTGTTTATTAATAATCGATAATGAATACAAACTACTCGTACTTATAATTCCCTTGAGTTCAGAACTCAGTTATAATTATCAATAACAAACACAACTTACTCAAATAGACTGACCGGCATCTTTCGATATTCTTCATGCAGTTCTTCCCTGAATATTTGGCTTATGTTGTCATTTTCCAAATTCGAGCTGTCTGCGGGGCTCAAGTTCATGAGGGACATCGGTCCGTACTGTCCAGACAAGGAGACCTTACGGGTCTCATCATTTAGATAGGTTTCTATCAGGTATGTTTCAATTTTGTGCTTCTGCAGAAGAGGGTCCGTCTTCGCTTTTTCAGGACCGTCCTTAATTTCGTAAAGATTACCGGTCAGATGGTTCAACGTGGTGCCACTGATGTGCACGTAGCCCGGAACGCCAGTGGACTCCAGGACATTCGCAATTTGGACGTCCGGTCCTGAAAGAAAGATCGTAGTCAGAATCAAAGGGCGTGAATTAAGGTTGTAAAAATATGTAAAAAATATCGTATCGAGGATTATCATTCTTTAAAAATATAATCAGGTGTTTTGCAATATTTATCACCAAAATTTATCGATATATCCGATATTTTTGATATTTTTATATTTCAGTATACGAATCTTAAACCCCCCAAAATAACATTAACTTGAAACGCATTATAATTTTGTTGAGCTTTTTATGAATTAAAAATAAAACAATAAGCTTTTTTCCATTAAAGAACAGAGATCCTAAGGTTGAATTAGAGGTTTCAAACTACCGGTGGCACTATCGATAGTATCGATGGTTTGAATTCAGCTTGCACAATCGGTAGTTTGAAAACCATCGCAATATTATCGTCCCCATACATTATTATATTTGTTAGCTTGAAACCAAACCAATTCTAATTAGAAAAGGAAAATATAAATCACAAGATACCAAACTGAAAAAACTACTAAACTGGTCTGACTATTTTTATTGATTTTTAAATTATTACTATATTAAATCATTAATCTAAAAATCTTTATCCAATTACTAAGGAATACCCTCAACTTGTTTGAGTATTTTATTAGATGAACACCCCTTATTTTTACAAAATTAAATAGGTCAGTACTATCGAGATAGTGTCGATAGTTTGCGAAAAAAAAACTCGAAACTATCGATGGTGCCTATACCGGTACTTTGACATCTCTAGGTTGAATAGTAAAGGTACAAGAAAAAACTTAAAAGAAGTTTTTTTTTGTAAAAGCTCTTTGTCGCGCCTATCTTCTCTTTTTAAGATTTGTAAGTGTATTGTGATCAACCACAATATCAAAAAATATATTTCCAAATAATATCGATATGCGATATATTAGGAAAAAAAATATTTCGATATAAATATTAATTTTTTTGTAAAAAATATCGATATATTGATATTTTGATATATTATCACCAAGCCTAGCGTGAATTAACCCGCTTACCCCAAACATCGAATTGGAGCTTTGCTTCACCGATCACCCCTGCGAACAGACACCCGGAATGAACGCCAATGCGCATATTTATGTCCAGGTGCTGGGCGTCACTGTGGGGAAGTGGGGAAGGAATGCTTAAGAAATCGTAGTGTCCTCTGGATGGAGACATACCGCACTTTCTGGATATGGGCGATCATGGCAATGCCCAGGGCCACGGTGTTGTTCGCGTGGTCGGGATCCGAATCCGGGATGCCCGCCACACAATAGTAGCAATCGCCAAGGAACTTGATGCGCTGCACCTTGTACCGGAGGGCGGCCATGTCGAATCTGGCATAGAGGTCGTGCAGGGTGGTCACCAGCTTCTCCACGGTGAGCGTCGTGGTCAGGTGGGTGTAGTTGACGACGTCCGCATACAGGATGCTCACCTCAGGGTGGATCTGGATGGCCATGGTGCGCTTGAAGGCGCTGAAGCTTTGAATTTGAGTATCGCCGACGCGCGTGGATAGAATGATTCTGTTCTTGATGTCCTTCTGCAGGAGTCCTGCGAACTGTGGCGGCAGTATGCTGTTCAGCAGCAGCTTCTCCTGGTGCTGGGCGTTCCGCAGCAGGAGCCCCTCTTTAATATACTGGTGGCGGTCCAGAAAGGAGGCGCGCACAACCATGTCGTTAATCACGCGGAAAAAGACGCCGAGCATATTTAGGCAGAGATAGTGCATTATGTCCACAGAAAGGCCGCTGACGTCGGAGACATCGAAGTCATCATTGATGGACAGGATGGTCACAAAGTAAACGATATACGCGACGGAGATTATAATCCCCAGCAGGGAGGCGGCCCTGATGGAGAGGATCGGCATGAACATGTAGATCATGAACACGATGTAGATGTCGTAGAATGAGTCGCACTGCCAGTCATGCCTGTAGTGCTGGTACAGGCCCTGCATCAGATCTGCGAATCAGCTGAAGTCACACCTGCGAGGTCACACGCTGATACCACACCGAACTCACCGGACAACGCCACAGTTATGCAGGCCAACGTCGAGCTGACGGTCAAAATCCAGGTGTGCCTTCGAATCAAGTTCCCGCAGTAATTAATGCCCAGAATGAGTAAGGTTATCACGCAGGATACCAGGTAGACTCCCACATCGAAGTAGAGCAAGTGCCTGTGCTGCAATTTTGGGAATCGAATCGAATCGATATAGCAAGTAAGCTCTATCGGAGTGGATCCCTTACCTCGCTGAGCGTCAAGATCAATGCACAGTGGATAAGGGTGACGCAAGTATGGAGGATAAAGAACACGTAGAGATAGCCCATCCAGCGCCGTATCATATACTCCTTGAACGCAGTCTCCAAGCCGAGCTGCTTGCACTTGGCCTGAAAGTTTTCGATTATTGTATGGTTATTGTGCCCCCTTTCGCACTTTACCATAAGGTAGCCGGGCTCCCACAAGCTCTCCTGCCAATAATTGAGACTGCAGTTCCTCTGTCCGAAACCCCAAGAGAAAGGCATTCTTAATATTCTTCTTGATTTTCGTTCGATAGAATTGAAGACCGACTCGAATTAATGTATATTCAAGCAGTATGTAATTTTAGACAGTTGGAATTCAGGGCTGCTTGGCTTAAAACAAAGCTATCTCCTTTTTATGAACTCTTTCTAGGAAAAAATATTGGAAAGCTGACACGATGATGACGACCTTATAAAGTATACAAAAAAGGACATTATCTGCGATCTAAATAGGATTTAATAAGAATACATATAAATAAATTAATTATATTTAATATATAATTATTCTCGTCGATCACTCTTCCTCTCTCGCCGTTTGCCACTCTCTTCCTCACTTGTGAATACCTCTGCTACTTACTTGCCCTGATATTAATTATTTTTAAGTTTACATTCTGAAACCTGGAAACTCACGCACTTTGCGCACCGATCTAACGAATTGTGGGATATCCTGCTTATACTGGATCTAGCGATGATCGACACCACCCCCTACAATCATTTTGGTTCTGCGAGCCGAATATCCCACTAGGAAAGAAGAAGTAGAAATCAAAATCAAAAATGTACCAGCCTTAATTCATGATTCATACCTTGTTATGCGGCTTGAAAATAAGGAAAATTAAATAGGAACCGATAATCAGTGTTAAGTTCTTAGTGGATTCC
Source organism: Drosophila rufa (assembly GCA_018153105.1). NCBI lineage: Eukaryota > Metazoa > Arthropoda > Insecta > Diptera > Drosophilidae > Drosophila > Drosophila rufa. The sequence continues at coordinate 11,436,650 of JAECXS010000096.1, forward strand.
CATTTTACTTTGATCAACTCCAGACTCCGAGTGACTTTGTTTTTTTAAATGTTTATCATCTAGCCTTGGCTGAAGAGTAAGTTTAAGAAACCAGGAGAGAAATTATTCTCTGGTAGTGAAATACAGAATTCGCTAACGGCTTTAAATTAATTACATATTAAGCAATATTTCCATTTTTAAAAAATATATTTTTTGTAAAAATAAAATATACAACACAACTTAAGTACTGTTTTCATCGTCAGTACTACTGTTGTTCGATTCAAGGTTGTCTCTCAGCATAGACATGACCGAGAAACGCCTCGACGAAGCCAATCTCATAGGAAGCTTTCTGGTAGTAAATCGTAAGTTATCATCGATTGATACAAAGAATGTGGGAATATTGCCGCGTCCCTTCACATAGGTGAGGCCACGCGGATTGCAGATAATTTCGAAGTCTTCAAGAATTTCTGCGGACTCCTCGGTCACTTGGATGTTGCCTGGCAGACCCGTCGACTGCATCCGCGAGGCCATGTTCACCGGATTGCCCCAGATGTCGTAGTGCGGCTGCGAGGCGCCCACCACTCCAGCCATGATCTCGCCGCTAGAGATCCCGATGGCTATCTCGGTCCTCGACAGGCCCCGATCGAAAGGAGAATCCGCGTACGCCCGGTTGCACGACGCCAGAGTGCGCATCAGGTCCAAAGCAAAGGTTGTCATCAGGTAGACCACTTCATCGTGGTTGCTATCGCTATCTTCAATATCCACGGAGCGCTTTCCACGGGCCCGTTCAACTGTAAGATGGAAGTAAGTTTTCTAAAATTATAATAAGCTTCTAGTGCTTACTATCAATAATACGCGAATTTCTAAATGCACTGTTCTTTTTAGCCAAGGAGAAATCCAAGCCACATGCTGCCATATACGTGCAACCAACGACTTTGATCTTCTCAACCATGTAATACTCCTTGTAGCGACTCAGCTGCGGAATCGGAATGAAAATTTATAATTGCTCAAGCCAAAGACAAGGGGATCGCCTTACCAGAACATCGAACTCAGTGATTATGGAGTTTAGCACACGTAAGCGGGGCAAATCCATTTTAAAGTTCATTAGCTTGGCAAACATAACAGAAACCATTTGGTAATTTTCATAGTAGAGCTCGTGTTTGGCCAATGAGTTTAGGTAGATGCTGACTTTTGGGAAAGGAAGGGAGACTCATATATTGATGGATACCGGAAGGATATTTAACTGAAAACTCACCAACATGAGATGGAAGAATGTTGTTTAGCAGAATTATGATCGATTGGTTAGTTGCAGTGGCAACCTTTTGCTTGTTTTTCAAATTCACGTTCAGCCTACGAATGGTAATGGATTAAATATCTTTAAATTTGATCTTTATACAAACCTGTAGTTTGTCTTTGCGTTGAACTCGACCTGACGCTCCTTCACGTAGAGAGTGATCAGCATGAGCATAATGCGGTTACAGTGCGCAACTTCCGATCGCATGTACGGAGCTATGGTGGTGCTGTGCTGAAATACGAACTGGTATTCGCAAAACAAGATCACCAAGTAGACGATGGCCTCGATGATGCCGATGCAGGTCTTGAGGGCAAAAGGTATCCGGGCGAAGGTGTAGCTCATCCCCAGGATGAGCGCCATCATGTTCGTGAAGGCCCATGGATGGAAGCATGTGTCGCGATTCACCTCGTAGTGGTAGAGCTTGCTTTCAATGTATTCCAACTCAAATTGGGTGCGATCGCATTTTATCTGAAAGTTTTCAAGGAAAGATTTACGTTTTTTTATAGGTAAGAAAAGGCAGAAGAAGTATGTAAACCCTCTGAAAGCGTATACAAATTATTCAAAACTCACCAATATCAGGCAGATCACTGAGAAGTAGCACGCTATGGTCATCAAGTAGCAGCAAATTCTAAGGAACAAACTGCGCTGGATCTTCTCGTAGGTGCGGAATATCCCACAGCTAAATCTCGAGTACTCCCCTTGTTCCTCCTTGTTCCCATACTTCCACCAGCACGCCTTTTTGTACCACGAGACGAACAGCAGACAACTCTGCAGAATTAACACAAGCATGTCGATGGTAATGCACTCCGGGCAAGGATGGCTCACTAACTGAATGTAGATCAGGCAAAGCCCAATGAGCCAGGCCAGCAGCACCGAACCCTTGAAGACAAAGTCCGGCTGCTGCAGATAATTCCTTTCCAGCGTTGAATCTCTGAATGCCGTACAAAGCCGCCCGATTTCCCGTCGTGATTTTTCTTTGGGTTCGCCATATCGACGGCAGCAGGGAAATATACTTCGAAATCTGTAAGGTACAGACAGTTTTATATTTATATCCCTTTATATCCCTTCCAGGTAAATGGTGAAAGGTTAAATTAAAACAGAACTAACGACTAGGAGTGTCTACTTTTGACCTACTCGAAGCCACCCACTGGCATCTTGCGAAACTCCTCGCGCAACTCCTCGGTCATCGAGGCGCTAGGTACACCTGTGCCCTGTATGGGTCGTGACTTGATCTCAATGGCCGATGGGCGCAGAGTAACAATGGTAGCTCTGCCCGAGGCGACGTACGCTGGGCCGCTGGTAATTAGGTATGTGCTCATCGGGTGTTTCTGCAGCACGGGATCTTCTTGGGCCGCTTCCGTGCCAGGCTTTATCTTGTAGTCGGACGCATTCAAGTTGCTCAAGGTGCGGCCACTAATGTGGACGTGTCCCGGCTTACCAGTGGCCTCCAAATGATTCGCAACATCCACATCGGCTCCTGCAAAAATATCATATAATTATTTAATTACCTTTAACTAGCAGGGTGTACTGCTTCAACGGTGTCACAATGCTCAAAACGAAAAGATAATTTATTGATTGAGTTATGTTCAAGTTGAATTTTAGGACAATCCTTATTTTATAGTTACTTATAGATTAATAGCCTACCCCATACGTCAAACTGCAGCTTGGCCTGTCCAATGACGCCGGCGTAGAGACTTCCTGAGTGCACTCCTATGCGCATATCGATATCCAGAGCCCGTTCCGTCCTGTGAAATGAGTTCGAAAGGTGAGAGGTGAGCGACTGTCCCAAATGCCCCTTGAGGGACATACCGCACTTCCTGGATGTGGGCAATCATGGACAGGCCCAGGGCAACGGCGTTCTTCGCATGATCTGGGTCGGGCGCGACGAGACCGGCCACACAGTAGTAGCAGTCGCCCAGGAACTTGATCCTTTGGACCTTGTAGATGGAGGCGGCCACGTCGAATCGGCCGTAAAGATCGTGCAGGACCTTCACCAGGCTCTCCACCGATAGAGTCGTGGTCAGGTAAGTGTAGTTCACCACGTCCGCGTACAGGATGCTGACATCGGGATGGAATTGGACGGTCATGGAGCTCTCGAAGTTTCGCGAGGGGCCGTAGTTCAGTTCGTTTTCCTGCATTATCTTGTTCCTGATGCTCTCCTGATAGGGCTTTGCGATCTGCGGCGGCAACGTGCTGTGCAGCAGCATTGACTCCTGTTGTAGGGCGTGGCGCAGCCAGTTCTCCTCCATGATGAACTGGTGGCGATCGAGGAAGGACGCCCGAACCATCGTGTCGTTCATGTAGCGGAAGAAAATGCCCAGCATGTTGAAGCCCAAGTAGTGGAAGATGTCCACCGTGATTGCTTCATAGCCGTGAGCAGAGCGTGCCGAGTACACAGCGAGAAACGCGAGCACTTGGACAAAGTAGATCACATATCCGACACTGACAGCGACAGCGAGGAGAGCAGCCGCCTTAATGGAAGGAATCGGGAGGAACATGTAGATCATGCAGAGCGCATATGTGTCCATGGAGGCGTTGAGGGGCCAGTCGTGATTGACATAGTGATATGCGTTCATTCCCAAATCTGAAGGGGCACACAATAAAATAAAATACTCCGAAAATCTGTAGTCTAACTAATCTAACTTAATGAATATTAGTTGGAATCATATTCTTAGGACCCAATGGATATTGGTAATATATTCCTTTCTATATTGTAGTTTTTGATAATAATATAAGCTATTTTTCCTACATTTAACTCTGTCGATGAGTATTATATGATTTCATATTGTTAATTTATATTGTATTAAAACTTACCTCCGAATACTAGAAAAATGGTGGCCAGATACGAGGTGAACACCAATACCCATCTGCGACGTTGCACAAAGTCCTCATTGAAATTAATACTGAGCACCAATAGCATTGAAATAGTTGAGATTGCAATGACCACCATATTGGGATAGACGCGATACGTGTACTGCGGAAATGTTGAATTAGCCTCAAAACCCTTCCCTACTAAGCTTGAAATTTTACCTCCGTCAATAGCAATAGCTCTGTCAGATACATTACGGCGACATAAACATGCAGGAGGTAGAAGACTCCCAGGTAGCTGATCATCAGACGGACCTGATACTTCTTATACTCGTCCTCCAAATTCAGCTCCTTGCACTTGGCCTGTTGACCTCACAATTTAAGAAATGATCAGCGGTAAACTTTCCGGGCTACCTACCTGCAGGTAGCTCGGTTCCCAAACGCGCTCTTTGTCGTAGTCGAGGGTGCATGTCTTCTTTTTCTTCCGGTTATACTTAACGCTGTCACTTTTTCGGTGTTTGGGGAAACTACGGAACTCCATCTCAGCTCAAGTCTCGTGAATTTTTGAAATTTTGTTTCGTTTGCCTGGCTCAACAGTTGATCAGATTGTCAGTGGCCAACTGATTTGAAAAATCAACTCAACAACAACTCATGTATTACTCTTTCACCACATAAAATTAGTCAGAAATATGGAAATTTTTTTAATAGGAACGATAAATAATTGACACAGTTATAATATTAGCAAAATGAAAACAAAGAGATTTGTTTTGGGTTGCTGCGAAAGTTTAAAGCTTACTGTATTATTTCGATTAAGTCAGCGAATCTATCAATCCAATTATACCTTCCTGCCCATTATTTTGAAGTTTAAGGTTAATAGAATAGATATACTTACCGTGATCAGTGTTAGCTAATTTGTACAGTTAAATTGCGTTAAACGACTAATAATAAAAGCCCAACTAGAGAATTGGAAATATAATAAATGATTTCACAATCCATACGAAAGATTTCCTTTATAGGACATCCGCCAAAGTCAATGTCGGCTGCAAAAATTGCACTCGTCCTGGCAGTCACAAACAGCTTGGCGAGTGTCCTGTTCCCTTTGCTCCTGGCCATCTGTTGTTGTGTTGTGTTTTGCGGTTTTATTGGTTTGCGCTTGCACATTCCATTTGCGAAATGATTGGAATTTATGCTCACAGATTAGACGAGACGGGCTGCCGTTGGCCCCGCCACTCTCCGCCCTGGGACTGGCACTAGTATCCATCCGGCTGCGGTGGAGCGCTCGATGCCAGCCTCCTTTGTCCGGCGAAGACGTGTCCTTCTTGGTTTTTGCAAATCACTGCGGCAGCTTTGATGTCTGCAAAAACGTTGCATTTTCCGAGACAGAGATATTGGAGGGCCCCCGTTTCGGATTTGGTCAAATGTTGCGTGCCCGGCAACCGCTTTGATTTGCCACGGCCTCGCATGAGGTGACCCATAATGAAATGCTGAAATGCAGAATCGCTGAAAGCTGAACCCTGGCATTCCGAGAGCTGAGCGCTGGGTGCTGGGCGCTGAGAGCCAAAGGCCTTCGTGCCTGGCCATGTCAAAGCCGACGCCCGTTTACGCCCAGCTGCGCAAATTAAATAATAGCCGCGAGTGCATAAAAAGCGGAGCGAACTTTATTTCACTTAAAGCCAAAAGCAACACCAGGCAGGACGTAACTGTAGCCATTGTAGTGGCAAGGACTTGCCTTGCCTCCCTTCGGCCGGCACACACAGTCTCACTGGTTGTATAAACAAACCTGTCCACACACAGATATGCAGCGTTTATACTGCCACTAAGATCGGGAATATCTGATAGATAGATATAAGAAATGGTAACAATTATATTTATGTATGATTTTAATTTTTATTTAATATAAATATATTTGTTTTTAGACATAACGTTTATTCGCAAGCTTTTTGTGTACTTATGTGTTAAGTTTCCTTTTTCTGAAATTTAAATATTTACTTAAACTCCGTCACATGAACGTTGGCGAACACATAGATGCATTCAGTTTGTGGCTCGCTCTCGCATAAGGTTACATATTTTTTAAGCCAATTTTACAGGCCACTGCCTAACAAGGACATTAATTGGTAGCCGCTGCTCTAGCAGGCCATTCTCTGGCTTTGGCACTGGAATTCGTTCTGGAACAGGCTCCGGGTCTGGTCTGGCCAAAACGCCTTCTCCACGTGCCACGCCCACACCCAGCCCACAGCTGCGCGACACGGCCAAAAGAGTAGTTAACTGTGTGCGTTGCGATTCGTTTCTCTTTGCTTTGGCCGGTCACAAATACAGTTGCAGTCAGATTGGTAGAACAGGAGACCGGAAAAGGCTTTTCGATTTTACTTAAAAATGTGCAGAAAGATCAAATCTCAGCTATTGAAAACTTGTTGTTATTAATAATTCACAAATATGGGTAATTGTTAAATAATAAACTTCTAGGAATATAAGGAGTAATCGCAAAGTTAGTGAAGGTGGTCTTAACCAATTTAAGTTTAGGGATTATATATCTACTATATGTCACAATTAACATTCGTTTGATGTTATCCATTAGTTGCCAGTATTGTACAACTTATTGGCTTTAGGTTAAATCCGAAAGTCTTACAATTTCGGGAGTATCCCTTAAGCCTGGTTTTTAACCACCGCTGTGCGTTTATACACACACAGATTCCTATATGTGCGAGCGTAAGGTTGTTGTAATTTTTTTTTGCTTGGCTCCCTTTTCATGGTTTTTATTCACTCCAATATTTGCTTAACCCTTTTTTGTATGCCCGCCACGTTGACGTCACTTCTTGGCCAGGTCCAAGCCGCTGCCGAGGACCGAAAGGAACCTTCTGCCTTTGGCAACACGGCAAACGGCAAATGGGAAATGGGAAATGTGAAATGTGAAATGGGGAAATGGAAAACGGCGACCATGCCGTGTTGTTTTTGCTCTTATGATTAAACATGCCTTTCGCTTTTGTTTAAGCCCGGCCGGCAAGCTTGCCTTAAATATTGCATGAATGTGTGTGCTGGGTCTCTTGGCCGGGCCGAGAAGTCTGTACCTGGCCGACCAGTTAATTAGCTGGCACTGCTGACTTTTGCCGCTTGACGACATATTTCGTTTAAGGTTCAAGTGTTTCTGCCAAGTTCGAAGTTCCAAGTTGAGTTTCCTTTGGCCCCGTCCCCCTTTCACCTGCCCCTGTCCATCCCTTCCCCTCCCCGCCAGGACTGGCATGTAAAAGTGCGATTATAGTCGCATAATTATCACGCTGACATGCCCACACACAGAAGACCGGGTCTGGGGCGGCGGCGGCGGCGGCGGTAGCTTGGGAACCCCATACAGAGAAAATGCCGAAATGTAATTACCTGGCAAACAAACCGCAATTTCTCGGTACACACTAATACAGGTACTTCGGCACACACACACACACGCACACATACCGATGAAAACTAAGTGAAAGTGGACACGCAACAAGCAAAACTCACAGAGGAAAATGCCAGCTAGCGATGGCAGCGTTCGGATTATTTCCTGAGGCTAAATATATATCAAAAATAGAATCGAAAATAAAAATTCTAGAAAAAATAGATAAATTTAGGATTTAAAGTATTTATATTCATTTTGGTCCTTCGAGCCGGATGATTTTGATACTAAATAAAGAAATACAAATCCAGAGAGTATTTGCCTCTTAATTTTCCATTATTTTCCCTTCACGTTGCCATCGCTAGAGTGTAAAGGCCATCTGCTTCACCTGCAAAAACTTTCGGGGGTCTGTCATTTGGGGGGACCTGCGTGTTTGCTGTGCCATTGCCCGGACCCGGACCCAGACTCTAACCCAAACCCGGCTGGGTCGGGTTGGGTTTGGTTTGCTTTTGGGTTACTGGCTGGGGTTGGGTTTGGGTTTGGGGTCGGCACTTTGAAGGCGATATCGTTAATGTTGCCGTTGATTGTGTCCAAATGGGCCAACACTCAGCGGCCATTCGCAGCGGGAAAACTGTTTGGCGAGTGAGTTGGGCTTCAGTGAGTTCGATGTCGATTCTTTCCGCCGCAGCACCATTTCGGGGGTCTGGCTGTAAATTTCGTAATTTATTTGGCAATTGGCAAGCTGTTTGGCGCGCTCGCTGCAACACTTTAAGCGTTCGAGAGGCTTTAAAATATAAACAACACTAACAACATAATTCCCGGCCATAAACAAAAACAGAAAAGCGGCAACAACCAGCAGGGAAAATGTGTGGAAAAGAACAACAGCAGCAGCTGCTGCTGACCAACAGTGACAACAGCAGGCAGGCAGGCGGCAGGCGGCAGGCCGTGGTTATCGAGACGGGAGAAGGTGGAAGGAAAATGGGAAATGGAAAATTGGGAAATGCGAAACGGGTAACGGGAAAAAGGAAGAACGGGGCCGACAATATTGGACGGGGAGCATGCAAATTTTCGGGTATAATAATGATGTGATAATGCTTGAAGTGCCTTATATGGTAATTGCAAGACTGTAATGAATGCAAATACCTTCGCCAGTTTTTGGCCGAAATTCAAAATTCGTTTAGTTTGAGGTTTTAAGCTCAAGGATAACTTTTAGCTTGGACTGTTGAATATTAAATAATGTGCATTTGAAGTTTGTGGAAAGGGGGAATTAAATTAAATTTTAAAATCAAGTTTTTACCAGAAAGGCATTTCCTAAGATCCCTAAACATTGTGAATTTATTTTACATAGTTACTCGCATTATTTTGTATGGACTAAAATTAGTTCGCTCCTTAAGATTTTTGTTTGGACTACAGAATAAAATATACATTTTTTTATTACCCATTATTTTCCAGCTGAACACGAAATCACCGCCACAGTTATCCCACTCAACTCGCCCCTCTCCGAATAATTTTAAATATTTCATGGGCGAGAATTAAAAAACCTTTATGGAATGTCCTCCAGGGTATATAAAAATTCCATTTCACTGCTCACTCCCTGCACTGCCTGCACTTTCTGCACTTGTCGCGCCCTCGTGTCCTTGTTTTATTTTCGCGCATTTCCATGCAGCCTATTTTGGAGTGGCTCGTTGGTTTTATTGGCCCGTTTGGTTGACGGCCCTCCACCGTCGTCGTCCGGCTGCTATTTATGTAGTCGCCGAAACAGAAACTGAAACCGAACTGGACGCTGGACTGGAGGGGTGGCGGAAATGGGTTAAGGGGGCCGCGAAGGGACACTGCACAGCATCATTTGGTTAACACAATTGTGTGCGGTGCACGGTCATTGCCGTTGACGTTTATGATGTGTGCTGCGGAGAGCGGACATCGCGATGTGTCCTGCTGTTGCTTCTCTCTTTTTTTTTTTGTGTTTTTGGCTAGGCAGTAGCCGGAATCCCTGCTACTCGCTGACTTTTCCGAGGCCCCACCCCCACCCGTTTTCCCACACCGGGGTTGCGTGTACTATCATTAAGTGTTGAAAATTTCATCAAACACTTCAAAAGCGGACCCCCACGTGTCCCCCGCTCGCTAGCCGCTGCTGCTGGTTCGTTTCAGTTTATGATTCTATTATTTTCACAGCAAATAAAAGAGAAAACTGCGTATCATGGCCAAGTGCTAAATGGGCGCAAGGGAAAATTGCAAAAATTTTCGGAGCTGGCTTTCCCCGCGCTTCGCTTCTTTTTTTCCACTCTTCTCTCCCTTTTTTTATATTTTTTGCTACTGTTTTCCGGCTAAATTTAAAAGGTGGCTGGAGGGGACGGGGGCGTGGCAGCTGAGCACGTAAAAAGCGTTGAACCGAAACGTTGTGGGCAACAGCTGCAAAGAAGTGGTGTGTGGGTGTGCGTAAGGAAAGCGGAATTTCCCAGCGCGCACACGGAAAGTTTGCGCCATGAATCAAAGTTTAGTGTAGCATACTTTTTAGGTGCGATTTATATATTTCAAAATAAAATAAATGAAGGGCGAACGAGGGAGCATTCGATGCGATGCGATGCGATGCGAGGTAAAAGCCCAAAAGACAAAAGCTCCTAGGAGGGCTAGAGGGCTGCAGGGATGAAAGCCAAGGGTGCGAGCCAAATTCAAATTCTCTGTTTTATTTCAACGCGCAAGGAAATGCAAAATTTACACTTGGTTAGCTGATTGATGAATGCATAAATGAAGCGTACACATCCGCTTCTTCTCACGCAGCGGGACTGTCAGAGTGGTCCTGTGGGAGGGAGGACGTGGTCCCGAATAGGGAAGGGATCGACTGAGGCATCCATCGCCTTGATTTCGGCCAAGAACGTAGTGTGTGTGTGCTGTCGCTGCAAGCTGGAAGCAATTTGGCAAAGTCTGAAAGATGTTTCAACGGGAGATCCCGAACAGGTAGCATTACACGGCGAGAAATGGTAATTGCAATCGATTTTGTACCCGTATGGTTGTTGAAAGTCCTTGAAGTTAAGAGATATTTCTTAAGAATATCTTCTGTCAAGGATTTCCTGTCGGTCAGTGTCGTATACATTTTATATTCTTAATATTTAAATTTTACTGAGGAATAATGATATTTTCCAGAAGCTATAAGAAGGTATTTCAATGAATTTGAGGGGAGTTTTATAAGGTTTATTTTAGCTTTTACTGTACCAATATTTATACGTAAAGAATTGGGTTTACTAATTAGTCGCAGTCATTTGAAAAATGATTTATTAAACATAATAACATTATATATAAAACATTACAGAAAATACTGTTAATCTGTTACTGTTAGTGCATGAAAAGGGCAGCTTTATTTAAACCCAATAATAACTTATTATAGTCGGCATAAATAATAATGAATTCCAATGAAGCAAATAATAAAATTAGGCGTCCAAAGCTGATTTAATTTCGAACTTAATTCCATTTCTGAGTATTTTCACAGTCAACACACAGGTAATTTAATATAAAGTCCAAAACAATTTCAGCGGCTGATTATAATTTTGGGAAATAAACTTTTCCACCGTGCACATTTTATTTTAGTATTTTTTTTTTCGGCATCATGTGTGTGATGGCGGTTGATTTCACCAATTCCACTGACGTCACAAGCCATTGCTTCACTGATTGTTATGCAGAAAATATGCAAATGTGATTTTTAACTTAAAACGTAGCTAACAATTTGATTTGATTTCCATTTGGCCACCTTCCCCGGCGCTGGCCCATGCCATATACCCGCTTTATTTAACAAATTATTGTAATTTATTTCGACAATGATGTGGGCAACGCAGCGCCGGCTAATGCGGCGTATGAGTAATGTTTAAGCTCTGACCTTGCTGGGCTTTAATTAGATAAGCGAGTAAAAAGGGGGAAGCCAGGCAGCGAGCCGGCGATTTGTATGATTTGTAAACACAATTTGGTAAGCGGGGCATGAACATAAAGTCAAATTTATTGCGACTGAGATTTCGCTTAATATTTCTGTGCCATAATCAAACCGAAAAACGACGACGACGACGACGACACGGTCCATTCAAATGCTGAGTAATCTGTTTGGGCAGCGGCAGCATCGGGAGCAGGGCGGCGTCCTTGTCCAGGCCAGACAACGAAATATGCCAAAAATGAGCAGAAATTACTTTTAATATGCATGAACTATGGACCGGCAGGAGCTGGAGCAGCAGCAGGACGATGCGGATACTCTGACAGTCAAAGATAAGTGAAATGCATGGCGTGCTCAGTACAAGGACGAGCCGAAAGCAACGCCAAAGGGCTTTGTCAAGGCAACAACCGCCACCCACAGCCCCGTCCCCGCCCCCCTCCAGTTAGATGAATACATATGTATTGGTGGGGGACCGGGTCCGGGTCCCGGAGATAGAGCTCGTTAGGTGCCAGACGACAACATAATTTCGTAATTAATTTGCCAAAACACGAATGTAATTTAATAAAATTGCGCATACGACGCGTTGCCGCAGAGAAAGGGGACGAACATTTAAGTAATTTATGCAAGGCCCTCAGAAAATTTGCGGCTCCTTCCTCAGCGGCACCACCACCACCATCGTCCCTTAGGCAAGCAGCGATTATTTATGATCTATTTTTGAGCAAAGCACTAATTATGCTTCAGCATTTGATCAGAGTCAGAGTCCTGGCAACGCGTTTCAATTACACAACGGAAATAAATCAACGGCGGCAAAATGCCAGCAACTTGTGGCTCGGAAAATCCCTAAATTGCTGGCAATTCTCCGAAGTGTGTCTGCATTTCCAGCTCTAAGTCCTAATCAGGCAGCAGGCTTACTCATCCTGCTCCCTGAGCTCTAATTAAATAATTAAATATTTCAATTAATTGTCATCTGTGTTTTTCGGAGAAATCTCAGTCTCTACCTTTGTGGCTTAAACTGCTACATATTAAGCTCACCACGTTTAAATATAAAATGAGAAGCTCGATTTGTACAATTAAATGTGTGATATTTCTCTGGCTCCATTTTATAATAGTTTAACAAGTGAATTAATATGTCAAATTAAATGTATTTAATACAAACATCAACTAAGTCACATAATATTGCTTTAAGGGAACTCCTTAAAGTACTTGAACTCAAAGGGACCAGAAATGAATTTGCATAAGTGTAAGGAGGTATCAATTAATTTTGGGAAAATGCTGATGATCAGGATCTCCTAAATCAATTTGGCTTACCCGCGGGCGGTTTTAAATTTCCCACCCTTTCCTAAGCCCCTCAGGAATCCTCTCAAGTTCGTCCTTTGCCAAAGTAAACTATCCATCTGCAACTTGAGAGCCCGACTTTGATGGCTTACTGCGTCAATTTGAATCGCGATTTGGCTTTCTCGTAGACCAGACCGGACCCCGCGTCACGTAGACCCGCCGGCAGTTAAATCAATTGCGGCAATTTGATAATATTTCACCAGGGAATGATTATGAGTGGCCAGGGAGGGAGCCGGAGCCGGGATTTATGGAGCAGCAGCAGGAGCTGGGGCGCGGGCAAAGCGTTTTGCTGTTTTGTTGACATTTCCGTCGCCGCCGTTTGCCACTTCCGCTTGAAGTTTGTTTTCCCTGACCAAAAAAGGAAAAAAAAAACCAAAATAAACTTGCTGCCACCCATTCGGCGCTATCCATTCCACCATTCCTGTCTTGTCCTTGGGCGGCCGGGATTCACGTAGAAAGGATTTGGGGCAAAACGCATTTCGCATGCCTAAATGGCTAAAGACGTCGCATAAACATGACATGCCACGCCCCCAGTTACCCAGCCAGCTCCCAGCCCATGTCTTTGAGTCACATTCCGGCCGCCGCAAAAACCGCGCAGGCCAGCAAAAAAAAAAAAAGACGGAAAGAGGAAAATTTATACATTTTCTTTTATTTTCGCCTTTTCTCGCTTTTGCCTCGCTTCGGGTTGTGTGCGCATTTGGCGGTTTTTATGAAAAATTACCATGTTTTCTTCGCACTCATTCGCCTCCCTCTTGGCCCCGGGAACACGCCCCCAATCTCTGACGCCTTCACTTGGCCTCAGCACTTGCCGCGATATAGTATATGTGTGTATATATATATATATAGCTTTTTGTGTCCTCCTTTCTGCGTTCTTGGTGCCTGGCAATTTCGGTGTTTGACTTTTTTGCGTCAGGCACTTGAGACGGAGATATAGTAGGAGGAGGTGGTTCCAGGGGGCTGGGCGCTGCTGCCTTGGGAGTCAAGGCCTGTGGTGCCTGTGGGTGGCTGCCAACATACTTCTTCTAATGATGCCACTTATGTCGTGACGAAATTATTTTTATATACATTTTTTCCTTCTTAAATACCCTGTAGGAATTTTTGGTTAGAGAGGTTAGACTTGAAATGGGGGGAATAGAAAAGGAAAGCAACTGAACTTAAAGATTTTATTATAAACTTAAGCATGCTATCAGTTATTTATTTAATTTCGGTATAGCTTTCTTTCAAAACATATTTGTTCGATCACTAAAATTGAGTCACAGAAGGGAACTTCCTTTTTTTATTATTTTCAAGGATATTGCCTTCTTCGAATCTCCCCTTTTAAGTCATTCCCACACGACTTCCTCCTTTGGCTGCCATTGTGTTTTGCCTATTATGCCATATATGGGTGTGTCGCGTGGAAAAAATAGCCCAACTCTTACAACCCAAATCGCCTACGACTTCTTTTGCTTTGATTTCCTTTCACCAACTCCATATTTTCGCTTTTTGTGCGGTGCGTATTTTTGGTCACATTCTCATTTCCTTTTCCGATTCCTCTAAAAGGACGGGAGAGAAGAATAGCGTGCAGGAATTTGTGGCCTGCTAATTGGCAGCACATAATTTACGTGCCTATGCCAATTTTCAGTCTCATGTTCATTTCCATTTTCCATTTCCAGCTGCAATCTTTTTTTGGCCCCGTTTATTTTTGGCAAAGAATCGGATAAGCTTGTGGCGGCAGAGCAGTGTGTGTGTGTGTGTGGTGACGGTTACTGTGACTGTGGTGGCAGTGCAGGTGGTGTGGCTCATATGTGTGTGAGACAGGTAAATGCAATTACGTTGACCCCTTGGGCAGTTTCTGGGGGGCCACTTGCAGATTTGATTAACTGCTTCCGTGCGTCATCAAATTCGTTTTCAGCCCGTGGAGTTGCTGCTCGCTTAACAGGAGAAGGGATGTCAACAAGAAGGATAAATTTGATGTGATACGTTTTTAAAATAATCGAAGAATGGTACCGAAATATATTTAATAGCTTAGTAATCGCTATACTTATTATTTAAAACTGAATATAATTTAGGCTTAACTTAAAATATAGCAATGATTTTCTATATCAAAGTAAGTTATTGTTTATACTTTATTTATGATCAATGCTTTCTCAAAGATTTTAAATATCGATATATTTAATATACCATCTCTAGGCTTGTGTTGAAGTTCACCTGAGGGCGCAGGGTCACCCCGCTCACTGCTACTCAATAAAACTCATTAGTGGCGTTTTTGTCGAGGACTCCAGCGCCGTCACCTCGGGTCCTATAGCTCCACCGGCTCTCCACGGAGCTGGCAATTATCGCCGGCTTGCCCCCGTTGACTTTGGCAATTGATTGCAGCCGTTGTCGATGGCGATACGATGGCGATGGCGATGGCGATGGCGATGTCCCCGCGAGCGAGGTCCTCTTCTGGGAAACTCGAACTGCCAGCAACAGCATCACAAGGGCCGATAAAAATTTATAGCAAACTGATTTGAAAGTCAATTATCCTTTGCCACCTAGAAGCAGGCATGGTACACTCGGCAGGAGACGCCTCCTGCTCCTGCTCCTGCTCCATTCAGCTAGTCAACTATTCCGGCCCAGTCGCCGAGTCGCAGAGTCAACGGCGTGCAAATGGCTTTTCTATGCAAACGAGCCAAGTCTCCGGTTTTTCTACCTAGTTTATGCTTTAAGGTCTTAGTCATACCCTGACATGCGAGGCGATTGCTTCGGCCAACACAGTCTTTTCAAAGGCATTTGAGAGGCCTTTGTAGCCTTTATAGGAAACAAGCATTTTGCATGATTAAGTAATTGGGGAATATTTGAAATATTTATTATTTATATTCCATGCAATATACTTATTTATTATGTGAAATCGTGAGGTGTAAGTACGGCATGGTATGAATTCCTTTAGTATTACTTAAAACTTATTAATTATTTACCCAAGTTCCATGTTGGTTCCTTACTTTTATATTATTATTTCTTATTTTATTCCTTCCTTATAATACCATTTGTTATGCTTATCTTAACCTAAATAGGTGTATTTTATTCCAGCAAAATAACTTTAAAGGGTATCCCTGTCTTCACCCTTATTAAGGCCAACACTTCCTCCCATGCTCCTCCAACTCCCCGAGATATTTAGTCGAATTACCTGAGCGGATGCTCCTGCTCCTCGAGTGGGGCAAAGAAAGGCTGTTGAAATGGGCAAAAAACTAGCACCAACTCTCGGCCAGATCTCGCTGTTGTCGCCTGCCTAATGCCTAATGCCCAATGTCTAATGAAGACAGTTCTTCAATTTGTCGATCGATGGTCATTAAAGGTGGGCAGCAGCAGGAGCAGAGGCAGCACTCTGCTGTTTATTGTCCGGAACCAGCAGCTTCCCAACTCCTCGCCAGAGCCCCCCCGGGGAATATCTATGCTGTTTATGTAGTTTTGGATGCCTCCGCCTGGAATCCCCCGAGGCGGTAGTGTCCTGTTGGCCGTGGCCCTCCTGACGGCTGTGTGCAGTTAATGAGTTTAATGGGGAGCATTGAATTTGAATTGCTAATGCACATCCGGTTGGAAATGGAAAATGCAACTGGAAATCAGGTTTATGAATGTTTTCTATGGCTCCTGACATTGCCATCGTCGTTGTTGTTGGTGGTGGCAGTGCTGGTGGCGATGCTATGTTTTTGTAATTAGTGGAACCCGCCAGAAATTCGCATTGTGTTCTCGGTGGCTGTTCGATTTGGCAATTTAATTTTCTGGCATTCGGTTATTTCGTTTTAATGAGTTAGTTCAAATCACCTGCAAAACAATTATGGTGACGCCGAAATGGGATTTTCATTGCGCTTTGATTGATAACCATGGCAGATGTCTCTTTTCCCTAAATATATACGCGAACCAAATAAATGGAAAATTATTTGAGCTAGAAATTTATATACAAATATTTAAATGCGGTTCTAGTACGCTGTATATCTGCGACGATTATATTTAGATTGCAATGAAATCTTAACTGTGCACACTTTATATTTATTTATTAATACTTCAAATAATTAAATTGTTTGTAACTGCAATGTTTTTATCTCTTTGAGATTCTGCTTTCTTCGCTTTTAATAGCAGACAAGTGCCTTTCTTTATTTATGAATAATTTTCTTTTAAATCCCGAAATCTCTTCTCTCTTCACTTATTTAATTTCCCCTAATTTGGGCACACCATTGAACATATTTATCTCCATCGGAGTTGGGTTCCATTTGGTAAATATCAACTAATTGTCGGTTTGCTGCCGCAGTCCTCCTTTGCTGACAGTGCTGTGGCTTACTTGGCATATTAGTTTGGTGGCGTTGCGAAAATCCCATATCCTGGGCCTAAACTCGACCAGCGATTGGTATCTGAAACGCGAGCCGGCCAATGTGGCTCATTGTTGGTCGCTTTTGAACCACCATTGTTGACCCAAGTTCCTCGTTCCAGACACACACACACATGCTCACCTTATTGTTATAAATGGAAGAGCGGAGAGGGGACTTTCACTTAACAGAAACTCAGAAACATCTTTGGTTGCAAAAATAAATTAATAATGTTTATATTAAAGAGATAGGAAAAGCAAAGAGAGACGATAAAAGTATAAAGAATACAAAAAGAAAGATAAGTTATTAAATATTGTGTGTATTAAATTGTGTGACATTTTCTATTAATTATTGAATTATTATTTAAACATTTAATGGGTTAAACTTTTTATTATTTAACGTTTTATTAAAGTGTTATAAGTACGCTTACCTATAATTTTTTAATATAAAATAAATTAAACCAAATGCACTGTGATCCCCGCACTTTCTCCGAGTGTAAGTTAGCTAACACTCGACAATATTATAGGTAATCTTGGCTAGATACTCATCACGGCAATTGTTTGTCTCGATGGGGGAATGGGGGCAATAATTTAAATTAAATTTGAAGTAATGTTATTGTTAACATTGCTTTTACTGTTACCGTTACCGTTATTGTTATTGTTATCTTTTCTTTTCCTTTGGGTTGGGTGAGTGCTAGTGTGCGAGAGAGTGTGTGTCGTTGTGGGTGGACTTGCTGCGAATTGTTTTTCCATTTTCCGTCTTGTTGTCAAGGAGAGCGTCTTCGACGTGGCCTTGGGCCCCGGCACACTCGAAATTTATGCCGCTGATTTATGATCTGTTGTATAGTTTTGGGCGCAATTGCTTTATTGTCTATCCTCCAACAATACAACTCCCGACGCGGTCTTTGGGGCCCCATAAAATTAAATTAAACACACAAATTATTTTCATTTTAATTTTCATTAAATTTTTATGACCCTGCATTGTTCTGTCGCTGCTAAAGTTGTTTTCGCTTCCATTTTCTGTTTTTTTTCCCCCAGCTTGTTTTGTCTCGCCACAATTACGGCAACCAAATATAAAAAAAGAACAACAAACTGGGCAACAACAATGAAAATGTCACAGGTAAAAATGTCAGAGTTGGCGGAGGTTACAATAAAATTTATGGCACTCGGTGGGTTGAGTGAAACAGACCCAAAAAAGAAAAAATAAATTCAAAAGCAAAAAAACAAAAACAAAAAGGAAGCGTGCAAAAATTAAACGATTTGTGTAATTTTCATGTTGCTACAAATGGTTCAACATATGTTCGAGGCCGGCAATAACAATAAAAGCAATAATAATATTAATAATGCAGGATATAATGTTTGGAACGTTTTTTGTAATTGCCTTAAAACCGGCTTTAAGGCTTTCGTCGGACCGAGCCAGGTGAATAATTAAAATGCAAGCGAATCCAATCCGATCGGGAGTGAAAAGCTACATTTCTCCCTTCTAGGAGTCAACGATTAACAGACCTCAACATGAAGGGAAGTGGTGACGTGACATTAATAAAATAAGGTAATTATATTATATTTTCTATTTTTATTAATAAAAAAAGACAATTACTTAAGGGAGCAAGATGTACTTTCATTCAAAAAATTCAAAGATAATACCGATACTCACTAATTGCTTAATACAAATACTTAACAAAGATTTTCCATTCGTGACACGCACTCAGCTCTGGACAGTAAATTTTATTGCGACCGCAAATACTACAAATTCCCGATACGGAATTGCGTTCCGTTGTTTTATATTTATGCGCAATTATTACTGCTTAATTAAGCCAATATCGGGGTGCTTATGTCCATTGGCCATTCGAATATACAAACTCTCGCACTCGCACTCGCCCTCGTGCTCGTATACATATACAGGCGCACGTGTGCGTACATGCTTAAGCGCACATATATGCGTACTTCCGGCCCATAATCGTTGGACCAATTGTCCGGCATTCTTGCTGTCCGTACGGACTTCTGCGGGTTTTCGGTGTCATGTCCAGCATTATTGCATTTTGTTTATGGCCCTGGCCTGCTGTTGCATCCCCCGTCCTGTCCGTTGTCCGTTGTCCTTGTTGTTTTTGCTGGCGACGCACTTAACTGGCTGGCAAATTGAGTGACCACACCACCGCCCAGTATCCTATGTCCCAGTGTCCAGTTTCCACCCCATCCCTCGCTCCCACTTGCACTTTGCTGCGGCTAAGTGTTTGGCTTAATTAACGTATTTACCCCAAAAAGCGGCAGCAGTCACAAAGGTGCAACCGAGTCTTGAGGTTCTCAATTAAAACGGATGCGGTTCCCCGGCAGCGGGTGGGCCGCAATTATGAGTTAATCGACAGGAGGCAAGGGCGAAAGTGTTTAAAATTTAATTATCGCAGTATGGGCAAGCGTTTAAGTGGAATTGGTTTTTGGAAAATGCCATAATGTTATTAATTTTAGACAGAACAGGAAGCCAAGACATGATATCCTGTTTCCCAGAGCTTATTTCTAATTCAAGATGCCAGAGGAGAAGGCAACTGCAGTTGGTCTCGGCGGAGGCTGCGCCAAATTGCCGAATGCCTTTTCATAAAGTTAAGAATTCCGCCCCGAGTATAAATGCGGAAATTGCAACAAAAACGAATACACAGAGAAGTGCATTCTCATGTGCTTGGTGTGTCTCCGTGTCCCTGTGTGTGTGGGCCATGAAGTGGCAGAAAATTTGCACTGGCACTTAAGTTATACAACATGCAAAGATGTTCTTTGTCCGCGACAGACAACGGCCATAAATTTTTGCGACCTAGTGCCAAGTCCCTCTCTATAGGTATAAGTACATACGTATATATTCGGTGGAATGCCATGGGGCGTGGGCCTGGGTCCTGTCCTGGCCTGGCCTGGCGTCGTCTTCAGCAATATTTTTTGGCACATGCTCAACTAATAATTTGCCGTGTGCCAGCTCCGAGAGCAGCGAGAACTTTTTATGCCCTTCTGCCCGGCAGCAAGCACCCAGCCACCAGCTCCTAGCTCTCAGCTCGTAGCTCCCAGCTCCCATGGATGGAATGGGAATTTTGAAACGGTCGGAATGGGCATATTAACTTGCCATAAATCTGGGCCACAATGGATGCACTGGATGCCATCTTAAGTGAATCAAGAGAATGCAATTGAGATTGGAGGTGAATTATAGGCCCGAAATCCCGAAGCCAGGATGTGCCGGAAAACTTGGAAAGTATTTTTAAAAGTAATTAACGAACAATAAATGTTGAAAGGAATTTTTAAAGAATTACATATTGAAGCTTTCGTTATTAAAGGAACAATATTGTAGTAAAAGGCTACTTTTAACTTAAAATATACTCTAAATAAATCGATCTTAGCTGCAGAGGGACACAGTAAATTAGTTTGTATTTAATTGTTTTCGTTCGTTATTAAAGGAACAATATTTTAATAAAAGGTTACTTTTACCTTAAAATATACTCTAAAAAAATCTATCTTATCTGCAGAAGGACGCAGTAAATTTATTTGTATTTAATTATTCTAAAACATAAGTTGCCTTCGCCCTATTTGAACCTAAAATTCCCTCCTGAATATGGAACCCTGAAATTCTAATTCTCATGGCATGTTTGTACTCCCCCGATGATGTCTTCTTTCCGTTCCATTTGTCATGTGTCCTGGCCACGCCGCCCATTGTATCAGCGAAATTGAATATGCCAATACACCAGGCATTGCTCATTTCCACATTTCCTCCCCATATAGCCTGCGTTTTCCTGCCTTTCCTGCTGTCGCCTACCCCGTCTCTCCCCGTTGAGCCTGTGCTGACTTTTTGTAGCCTAGTTTTTGGGGCCAAGCGCTGTCTATTGGCATCTGTTTGGCATTGCCGCTGCAATTGCATATTGGTTGGTTACCCTCCGCACTGTTTGAGCCCGACAAGCCGCAAAACATTTCACTTGCAAATGTAGAAAAGGCTAAACGACAATGCCACCATTGTTGTTTCGCTTGCTGCACTGCAGAATCAATGAAAGCGGCGACACAAAAAGAAACCGAAGCGAAGTGAAACGAAACCAAAAATAAACCAAAAGCCCCAAAAGAGAAACACCTCCAAAGGATACAAGGCAGGAGCTGAAAAACTGCAAAAACTGAAGGGAAGGCGAACGAAGCCAGCCAAGATTTATGGGCAGTTTTGCACGTTCCTCATGTGTGAAAATCATTTGGCGGCAAAGCCCAAAAATTTCCCACAGAGAAAAACGAAGGGGTCTCGACCTGTTTCTGTGCGGAGTTTATTTGAAAATAATGCCGCATTATTTATGGCTCGACTCCGGGCTCAGTTCCAGACTCCACTCGCCCCAGCACCCCAGCAAGATGCATTTTCAATTTTTGTTTGCCGGCGAATGTTCACAGTTTTGCAGTTTGCAGCAACCGCAGGAAAACAATCAACTTCGCCTGAGATCCTTTGCCTTTGCCAAAGTGTTGCATGCAAATGCACAGCCTCGCCGCCGCCGCCACTGCAATTGTGGGTGGTGGCGAAAATACGGGGCGGTGCGGCATGCATTTCCATGGAAATTGAGTGGCCAAGTGTCCGGGCTGCTGCCTGCCGCCTGGTGCGGACTTCTCTTTGGCCTTTAATGAACAAAGTCGGGCTAAGCGACAAGGATACTTTGCGAGAAGCCCTCAGGGGGCTTAATTGCAAAAGATGTTTACACTTCCATGACAGAGGTAAAGAAAAGTTAATTATTCTATGACCAAGAGGTATTTACTGATATTAATTTTCTGCAGCACTCCTTGCTAAAACTGGTTATGAATTTAATATTTAACAAATATGTTCAAACATTCCACAAAATGTGTAGTACGAACGGCTTCTTTGTCAGACTGCAGTAAACAATTTGAAACCTGCCTTGCTCTAGTAAGCTCAGGCTTGAGCTGCCCTGGCTAATTGTATAAATGGAATGGAAAACAAAGACCAAAGGCCATACAAGGCGTATGAGTAACATTTTCCAGAACTTCTTCCCTCTCTGTCTGTGTCTTTCGTGTGGCCTGGCGATTTATAAACAAACGCGCAACACATGCCGCCATATTTCCTTGTCCTTGTGTGTGCCGGGACCCCCTGTGCCCTTCCCCCCGCCGACGTTCCTCCGCTGGGGCTTATTAATGTCCTCACCCGCAACCAATAGACAAAAGGACACCAACAGCTGGCTGCGTTTGAATGAGAATTGTGGCATTGTTGTTGGCTGTAGCTTAGCTGCGATTTCATTTCCGCCTCTATATCGTGTGCGTGAGTGCGTGTATATACTATATGTATACACTGAAATAAATTTAATTCAAAGTGGGATATTAATTCGATAAATATTAGTTTAATGTAATCTGGTTATAGGGCTTTTCAAGTAAAAAATATTCTAGGAAATGGAAATATTATTTATAACAACCACAGAGATATTTTTTTATTAAATCCCTATATTAATGGCTGCTGGCTATAACTTTAAAGTAAAAGTAATTTAGATATAGATTTTAAAGATTGGTAAAAGTGATGTTTTATTATTTAAGTCGAAAAGAAACATAGAAATATAAATTAAACAACAACAACAGATATTTATACATTTTTAACAATATAAAAAATCACCGCTATTTTTAATTGAAACACAATTATTTGAGGACTCCAGATCAATCGGCTTCCGTACTGAGAAATATAAGACTTATGCTTTCCTGAATTATATTGAATCTACCCCCGTTATTTTTCCAGTACATATACATGTGAGTATGTGAGGACAGGCAGCAGGTGTTTATGTTTGTGCCTTTTAATTAAAAGCAATTTACAATTTTCTTTCATTTTCCTGGGAACAGAGCAGAACGGCAGAGCACAAATCGAGCGGGGAATCCTTCGGGCCTAATAAACCAATTGCCAGCTGGCATTGAGGAGGGGCCTGGGAAACGGGCGACCGTGTAAGGGGAACTGGGTGAAATGGGCGTCTCTCTATCATTTTGTGTGCTAAATGTCTGTCTACTTGACCCTGATGAATGCGTTGCGATTAGTGGTCTGAGATTGCACATTTCGCATGCTAAATTGTTGATTGGTTGGCCATAACTAACTTGGGAGATATGGCAAAGGCATTTTGCGGTTGCCACCATATAGCCTGCCCTGCCCCGGTGGTTAATGATGGACTGTTACCAATAATGCGGAAATGAAGAGTGTACTGATACCGAGTGAACTTGCTGTAGATTGGAAATTGTGGTTTCGGTGGTCACAAGCTTGATAAATCTAAAAAAGAATGAAGAGGATGCCTGTTCCGAGGGTAAAGTATTTCAAGATGGGATCAGGATATAGCTTAAATAATTAAATATTTTTTAGATTCATACAGAACCATGAAACAATTTAAAAATTTTGTTATTTGTTTTTTTTTTGAGAAAATAGTTAAGCTCGCGTGAAAGCCAACCTTTGTTTATTTAAATACAACATAAAAAACACAATTTACCTTCTCCGGACTTGTAACTCCTTGAATTTTGCATACATCAACATCCGAATGATCGACAGCAAGGAAATATCCAAGTCTAAGCGATGGCTTCACCCCGCCGCATAATCCCGGCAATGTCGAGTCAAGGATATCGTTGGTAAGAGAGGACCTGCTCTATCTGACCCTCCCTTGGTCTTTCGCCAGTTCGCTATTTCCCGTTCACCTTTCTCGAAATCTCTCATCCTGGCTGTGATTTTATGTGCTGTTTTCGGTTTCGGTATCCGCAAATTTATTTGCCTGCAGTGCAGAAGAGCGTAGTAAACTTTTCTCGCCAGCTAACCCGGGCTCTATCCCCGCCCCCTCCTTCTCTCCTTAGTCCTTTAGCTCGTTTAGCACACACACAAGCACACACAAAGCACACAGAGAAGGAAAAACTCATGGACACACACATACACATAGTGGAAGCATTTATGCGACGTGCAACAAATTTTAATGCGTTTTCTCGCCAAAACGTTAAAAAATGTGGGCACAACTTGGAATGCCAACAACAAAAGTAACTGCCATTTGCAGTGTGTGTGTGTGTGTGTGAAGGGGGATTTTCGGGGAGGAGGGGGTAGGGGTGCCGCACCCCTTCGAGTTCAACTGGCAACTGTTGCCCCAAAGAAGAAAAGATCCCACAAAAGCGTCACGTACTTGGCAAATCGCACATTTTCTATAACTTCTCCGCTGTGCCCGTGTATTTGTGTGTGTGTGTGTATATGTATGTATGTCTGTTAAGGTCGTGTCAAAAATATAACTCATATGGCAATGCCAGAACCCGAAATCCCCCGCCAGCCAACCCACGATTTCCGACCGGCAAGCTGTTACCTCTTTTCGGGCCTTTCTTCTCCTCTGATGATAACAGCATTTACAGCCCCGAAAAATTTGATTACAAATGTCAACACTTTCCTTTTTTTTGTCGGCTTCTGGTTGTGCGGTTAGCTGTGTGTATCGTTCCGCGCTCCCAGCTGCTTTTTCCACTTTGCTGGCCAGAGATTGAGGGAAATGCCATTCCCAGTCCGTGAGCCAGCCCCGCGGGCACTTCATCAGTGAAATTTCCTCAGCTCCTCATGGATTGCAGTTTTCAATTCGTTACGCAAGACGCGAGCGCATTTAGTTTATGTAATGTGAATAAGCTGTCGACTGCAAAATAGGCAAACAGAAGGAGAAAAATTTTAAATAAATAGGTTGGGGGTTTTGCGACTATTAAATACGCTGTTTTTTGGGTATAAAGGGATTAAAAATGAGAGTTTTATTTTAAATTTAAGGATGCTAAAGCTGTCCTTACAACGTTCTTAAAAATAACCAGATATGTTTGATTATTTTATTTTGAATGCTAATAAAAGTACCTCCCATTTCTATATAATTTTTATATATTTAATTTATATTATATATAAACAATTATTTATTATTTATCCTTACAGGAAAATATTATAGAACATACTTTCCGAATATAGCAAATACTACTGATGAATAATATATACAAATAAGGGACACAGCAGCCAGGACATCCTCACTCACACACGCATTCAAGCCCTGATACACTGAAAAAAAAAGAAAAAGAGGGGGGAGAGGGATGAGGATTCTACAAACTCACCGACTACAATTGCATAACAAACAGTTGGCTGTTGTAACGACAAATATGCGACGCATGCAAATGACTGACTTACAGTCGAAGCGAGATGGCATCAGGATGGTGTGGTGCTAGAGGAAGTGAGAAGGAGATATAGATGGAGTTTATGGGGTAAATAAAAATAATATTATTTAATTTAATAAATAAGCTATTATTTTCCAGCTTAGAAATAAAAAACCTACTGTTAAGTGATATTTTCGACTGGAAAAACAAACATCATTTACTTTAAATAATTACAAGTTTTCAGACTATAATTAATACTAATTTCAAGCAAATTGTATTACAATAATTTATCAAATATAAGTATAAGCTAAAATCCACTCCCAACCCCCTCCAAATCAAAATGTTCAGTTACGCATAAACCCCATTCGAAACACCATATCTTCCGCAAAAAAAAAAAATAGAAAGCAGAAGCAGCAGCGACAACGGGAGCCACGTTGCCCTCCATTTGCCGTCGCCGCATTCCGATAAAATGCAAATCCGGGATTACTTTGTCGTTTTGCTTTCGAGAGCTGACTGTCGCTGGCTGGTTGGACCTGGCGCCTCGATCCCCCCTCGAACCCAACCAACATCCTCTCGTGAGAGGAGTAGAGTCGTAGTCGTAGTTCGTAGTCGCTTCCCTGGAGCAGAACACTATCCCCCAAACGGTAGCACGCGGCACTGGCATCGCATTCGTATGCAATTCGTTTTGCCACAATTGATCCTTTTCATGTCGCTAGGATATAAGTACATATGCGAAATTGCATATCTTTGTCGTCGCTGCTCCTTTTGGCTCCCATAGCTTTTCTGCTCCTCTGCTCAGCTCTGTTGTTATTATAAAAATGCGAACATGTCGCTGATGTTGCTGTTGCTGCTGGGAAGGACTGAGAGAATTTTGAGTGGACTTCCAAGGGATTTAGGAGGAAGAGGATGAAGAAAATATTGAGATATTAGTTTGGGAAAGAATAGAGTAAAAGAGATGTTTTATCCAATTTTCTAAGTATTATAAATATTTATTTTTAAAATTTTCCTTACAAATGAGAGCAGTTCAGGGTGTTTATTTCTCTCCCTGTATCGTTGCTAGTGCTGCTGCTGCTCGAAGGACTCCTCCAGGGATCGCGTGTGCAACGTCGTGGCGTATTTGCCTTGTTTTCCGTCTTTTTTTTCTTCTTCGTTTTTTATTTCTTATTTTGGCCGGGTTTTTGGTTTGCCTCTCGTTTGCATTGTTTGGCCCAAATATTAAAATGCTTGACTTACAAATTTAATGGAGCAATAATGGCTGTGCATGCCGCCTCCAGGGCCACGCCCATGTGTGTGTGCACAACCAGACGAGGTCATAGCCCGGGGCTACAGAGATACACCCAGATACAGAGTACAAGAAGAGGGGCGGACTTTTTTGGGTGCAGCGCTCTCTTGACACGACCGCAAGCAAAAGTTGATTTTAAATTTAATAAAGTGACTGCGCTGTCTGGCAGAGAGTTACCCACTCAACCCGAAATTGGCGACCTTGCCAAGTGCCAAGAGTTAAAAACCAACGACCAAGCCCCAGACTTAACCAGGCTAACACCCATGAAAATAACATGGCAAAAAGGCCAGGCCTTTGTAAGCCGAAGCTTTGGGTGCCCTAAGCTGAATGCTTTATGATTATGTTGCAGGAATTTTTGTTTCTGTTTAAGTTTTTTGAAAGCAAGAACTTAAAAAAAATTGTATTATAAATATTTTCAAGGTAATTTCCACTTATATTCCTTAAATATTCCCTTCCAGAAGTGACATGATATAATATACTCCCAGAACACCTTCAGTTAGGGCATGAAAATGGGACATATTTTGCTTTATGAGGCATTAATTTAACATATTTTTCATATAAGCAGGCTGGACGCATGCCTCATTTATAAATCGAATGTCCTGCTGTGCTCTGGCTGCCGCAGGACCTTAACGCAGACTTAACCAGGCTGGCAGGACCCATTCACATGGCCATTTGCCATTGCCCTTGGCCATACATTTTCCAACTGCTTATGGCCCTTTCCCACACCCCCCTCTGCCAGCTCTTCTTCTTGGGGCCAGGCGATTATTGTCATTAGTCTGCCATTATGTGTTGGCCATCAACTTCAGATGCCGTCAATGATGATGATGACGACTACGCTGGGCCCCAGTTTAGAAGGCGGCGCTGCTGGCGGCTCTCGGGGTGTGCAGGGCCATTGATTGTGGAGTTATTGTTCGATACTTTCGGGGCATCCAGTGAGCGAGCAAAAGTCAATGGAAATTCGGAAGTCAACTGCAACAGCAACAGCAAAGTGTGTAAGGTGAACCCAATTGTGGGGCCCAAAAGCGAACGCTCTATTCAGTTAATGAGCAAGGGTTTGGGGCTTCAAAGGCCTCCTGTGATCCATCTTCATTGAAAGGGGAGTTGGGATTTAGTTAAAGTTAACCGATTGCTCGCAAAATAATAACGTTTCTTGGTGGATAAAGTATAAAAGAAAGCAGTTAATGTTAAATTATATATATTAAGATTAAAGTATTTCTATCTAACCTTTAGGCTGACAAATTTTTATTTGCAATCGCTTTATTAATTATATTATTTCCTTTTTATATATACATAAATCTAGATACAGGATACCTCATGAGAAAACAAATATCTACATTTACTACCTCTCAACTTTAATTCCCTTCATCTTTAATAATATTTTAATGCGTATATGTACAATATGGCCTTGTGTGTCATATGAGCTTAATGATTAATGTGGCAATTCAATTTCACCGCATTTTCATAGCTACTGCCACTAAATCCTTCCATAAATGTACAGACAGCAGCGCCCCTCGTCAGGAAAATCTGCCTAATGTGCTCTGCAAATAATTGGGCTTTCACGCGGCTCATTGCCAGTTTTTATAATCAATTATCCCCGACTCCCCCACGTTTTCCAGCTAAATCGACGAGGCCTGGCAAACATTTGTATGAATTAGCATATGTCAATATTTGTTGAATTGAATTAACGCCCCGACGACTGTGTGTGTGTGTGTGTTTCCGTCTCCAACTCCGTCTGAGTTTCTTTCTGGGGGCCGGGGATGACCCGGGTTTATTGGCGTCGTCTGCTGATGTCGCTCCCCGCCGAACCCCCAATTTGTTATCATTAATTAAACGACAAGGCATTGAAATTTATTACACGCGTAGTTGACTTCCCTTCCCCCGAAGGGCTCACGCCTCGGAGAGCTGGAAGTTTTACGTACGGGAGGAAACTTTTGCGACATAAATTGAGGCAATTGTTAAAACTAAAATTCTCGCACAAAATGTACGAAAATTCTCTGCGTCACGACTTGAGTTGAGAATTGTTTTTACCGCAAGAAAAAAGTTTCCAAGAGCGAGGGAAAGCCTTGCCGAGTACGAGTGTGTGTGCGAGTGTGCGTACTCATGCGTGATTCCCACAATCAAAAACTTAACTATCTCACCATAATTGCGTGCACTTGTCTGTTGTTGGTGTATTTAATGAAATTTTATTCGCCAGCCCTCCCCTCCAATCTCGGCAGCTCAGCACCGAGCTCCTCCACTATCCCATTCCCCAACTCCAACTCCAACCCACAACCACGTCCGCTCCTTGTTCCCCGAGCAATTCCCAGAGCAACTTTTGTGTACACACGCACACGGGGATTTCCATACGTTGTTGCCATGACTTCCACTGGCGTCTCCAAACTCCAGTTCCGATTCTGTGACTCCAACTCTGACTCTGGCAACTCGGTTTCCTGTTGCTGCTGGGCTGAAAGCGGTGTGTCGACGTTGCTCCAGGATACGGAAAGGGAACCACAACACTGGGGAAAAGTATTTCCCTTAAACTGGAACTACCAGTTAAAGTTACTTAATATTTGCTGTGATATGTAATTAATTAGATAAGGATAAGGGATTGAATTTTAAACTAATAAAATTCTAGACAAACTCTTCGAAATGTGTGAAATGTGAATTAAATTTACAGAACTACTTATAAGAAGCATTATTATTAAGTTCATTTTAATCTAATAAATATATAATATCATTCCTTTTAAATTTATCTTTTCCCTTTATTCGCCTGTAACCAATCAATAAGGCTTAAGCTAATTTATTCATATATTTCTCCGACTGCACAAAGGTGACAAGGATCAGATGGTGCTATAAAAGGGAGGCAGTTAAACTTTCTGCCGCTCAATTAATAAAATAACCCGAGAGGAAGCTGCTAATTGTGTACGCAGTCGTACGTGCACGTGTATTCGACTGTGAAAAATAGCAGAAGGAAAACAATTTCAACTTTTTTCGGCCTCTCCCCCAAACTATAAAAGAAGGGACGACGACGAGGACGGCCATCTGCTCCAAGTGGAGGCCGAAACAGTTTATCGCGTTTACTGTCAAATAATGAAATTGCTGCCGCTGATTTATTTTGTTGACAACGCAGCTGTTGCCTTTTATTTTCAATTTTGATTGCCACATGACACGTCCCTAAACGAGACGAGACGAGGCTAGATCCTTTCGACCACTTTGGCCATCCACAGCCACATCCACATCCATCTAGCCATCTATCCATCTATCCACTTGGCCACAGCCCACAAACAATGCGATAACAACAAATCAATTCAACGCAAGCTGCCTCAACTAATAAAAAACGATTCAGTTTTGGGCCGGGGATAAGAGGAAAATAAACCCCCAACTCTCGGCTAGTTTAGTCGAATGTATCACAGATATATTCGCACAGAGTTGAACAACAACGAAAGACAAGCATCGACATTACATTCAAGGTCCAGACTTTAGCTTACCATTTAATCATATATTTATTTCTGATTTCTGCGATAAAAATAAATTCAAATTGCCAATTTATTTTATGAAATTACCATGTATTTAATTGCATAAATTAAATCAGGAAATAGGGGAATACAAGGCCCATTTTTTGACATCAATGCCATTTAAGATGTAATTCTAATTGGAAAGGATAATTAGATATTAAGTAAAATTTATGTTTTTATTATTACATATTTGAATTTAAATTGTAAATATTGTTTTCAATGTCTTTTCAATGATGTCCCAAAAGGTAAGGTTACTTTTTCATTATTCTAAAAACATTTTAAGTTACTTAAATAATTTTATAAAATCTCAAAATGTACAAAAAATCGTAGTATCAAATAGCAAATACCCTCAAAACTATCCTTATACTAGGTACATCAAGAGAAAGACATTTTTTCCTGCAAAAATATTGTCATTGAAAACAAATAAAGTTGTGGACGCTTTCATAAAGGGCGGCAGTCGTTGGAATAAAAAAGAAGGCACTGAGGGGCACCAGCCGCCCCAAAAACATGAGGCGTGTGGGGGGCGTGGTCAGAAGGAAAAACAGCAGCAATAAGAGAAAAAAACAAAGTTACAGCAAGTATTTTATAGTCCACATTGCCAGGCATTTGATTTGATTTCGATTTATGGCCGTATCATCTCGTTCACGTCCCTGTTTTTGTTGTCCCGCTTGTCCCGTGGACGTGATGGGCGTTCGGAAGGGCGTGGATCCAAGGGGCTAAAAGTTAAGGGACAGGGTCGAGAAATGCAATTAATGCTGCGCGAACTAATAAACTGGCTGCCTCGAGTCAACTCTGCCTTTGTTGTCTATCAATTTTAATTATGTTCGGGTTAATGAATTTTATTGCATCTCCGTGCAATCCCTCATCCTTTGTCCTTACTCTTTCGCATTTTATTATGATGATTTTTCATTAATGTGGAATGGGAAAAATGACGGGGGATGTTCACCCTTATATTAACTGCAAAGGGATATAATTTATTTATTTTATTTATTTGATAACGAATAAACAGCTAATTTTTGTACTTTGGCTGAATTTTAATTGTCTTTTTTTCTAATTATAAAAATTATTGTTGCGCAATTAGTTAACCATTGACGTTAGCTAAAAGTGAATTCATGAATGAATTGTATTCCAATTTAGTTTATGTTAATGACAATGTAAATATGTGCAAGTAACTTTGAACAGAGTTTAATAGGAGTAAGCTTGACAAATTAATTCCAATTTTAATGTATTTCTAAATTAATTAAAATTATTTAACCATGCATTTTTCTCTTGCTCTATTTAACTTATAAAACCCTACCTCTCCAGAACCCATCAGAACCCCTCTTGAAATATATGCAAATATATTTAAATTTAAGTCGGTGGCAAAATATCACCTCGATTAAATTAAGTTTTCCATTTTAATAAGCTGTGGCAAGTTAAAAACCCAACCTTGCCTCTCTGAAAATCCCTTAAACTGCCTTTTTAATTTTTCCTTTCATTACACAAGCGCACAAAAAGGGAGAAAAGTGGGGTAAAAATATTATCACTGAATGATTGTTGGTGATTCGGGAAAATGTTATTAAAACCTGAAAACCTGAAGATTTCTTCACGTAGATAATTTCGTATATAAATTTGCATTTAAATGCGTATTAAATCGCACAGAAAATTCCAAAAGAGAGCGAAAGGGAGAGGCAGATATATGGTTACGTAATGCGTATGTACGTGTGTTGGGTAAAAGATTAAACGCATGCTTTGCTCTGCATAATTGTTGCATAATGAACTGAAGGATATGAAGGATATGCTGGCCAGGCACACACTCACGCACACACACGGATGTCTGAGTGGATATTTATATGCTTTTCGAAGCTGACCAGAGGCGGAGCGGCTGAAAGGAGCGAAGGCACGAGTGGATCAGTGGCAAAAAGGGCAGTAAACAAAAATCCCCCAGCGACGTTAATTAAATTGCATTGCATATGCAAGTTGGCTGCATTTTAATTGGATCGGATTTAAGAATAATGCCCAAAGTCATCAGGATGCGTGCTCCCCGCCCTCACCCCTGGGAATCTGCCACGCATTATGCACCTCCATCGCTCCATCCTGCGAAGCCCTCAGCCCCTTGCAACCCTCACCTCCGGCATTAAGTTCATGAGCAAAGTTTTTCCTCTGGAGCCAGAGACAATGGCCGGGCAATGCGTTGCGATGGCAAAAGTTAACTTCGTCTTGGCTGTGAAAAAGGAAATATATGTATTTCTTTATTGAGCTACTTATGCGGACTGGAAGATACCCATTCCTTGGATTTTTGGGAAATATTTAGGGGAGCATAGGCAAAAAATATAAAGAAATATGAAGCTAGCCGAGGAAGAATTTACGGTTTCCGTATCAGATACTTATACAATTAAGTAATATCAGGGCTCAAATATACAGAAATATACCCAAAACTACCACCAGGTACTAAAGAAAAGGGACAGAGACCCAGAGCATCCGATAGAGATGGCGCTGGGAAACTTTTTTGGTTAGCTTCATCAGTGCGCCGCTGAGAGTTTACCACTGGGATCTTTGGATCAGCAACTCGCTCTAACAAACCAATAATAATTTCCGGCAGCCGAGCATCTCCTCCAGCAGCTGCAGCTGCAGCCTGGGAATAGTCAAGGATACTAGGATACTGCCATGGTGTGGAGGAAGAAGAGCTGAAGGAAACGACGGCGTCAGCGGATGTTCGTCTGATAGTGAGACAAACAAATTGAATTGGCTCCAAGCTTTGACTTGGCTCTCTGCCTCTTGGCCTAATGTGGTTATGTAAGCAGCCAGTGGAAATCTGGCTGCCTGTGTATATTGCAAATGTAAATATTATTGGGGCCAGAGATAGCCACTTGCTGGAAATTCGGAAAATCGATCGCTGCAAGCCACAGAAGCAACAATTATTATTTATTTATTAAAAAATATCTATATATGTACATACATACATAAATGCTGTGCATTTAAATTTATAGACGCAATTGTTAATTTTATTATGAGCACTCTGTGTTTGCTTCGAGCACACAGCATGTACATACATAACATATATTGAAATGTTTTACGGATAATTCAAGGCAGTTGGATAGGTTTGTTGAATTTTTCCATATCTAGATTTTTGAATAAGAAATCAATACAGCTATATTAACACTTGAACTAAAGCTATTTTTATTTAAACTTAATTATAAATACAATATGTTCTTATACTATTTATTTAGTTTATTCATCACAAGTAACTACGATCTACTAGCCCCATAAGTTGTTCGTAGTATACTATAATTTAAAAAAAAAAAAAAAACGGTATAAATTTGTTAAAAGACTTCTCAACTATTGTAATGTCCCCACTGTACCGTGCTGCCTACTCATTTACGTGGGGAAAGGATTAACGCGCGGCTTAAATCGCAGTCAATTTACTGCCCCGCGGCCTAGGCAGCAAATTTGCATTTTCAACTTGTAAACAAATCGAAAAGCAATTAAATTATTTAAATAAAAACAACATCGACGACCGCAGCCAGCCGAACAATAAGCGTGGCCCGCTGCAAGCATAATGAAAACTCTGAATTAATAATTGCGCATACGCCGTGTTGAACAATGGCCTGTGCGTGTGCGGGTGTCCGTCCGGAGGGCTGTCCTCTGGGGGTGTGGGTGGATTCGAGGGGGTACAGCTTCTGCTGACCGCCTGCTGCATTATATATGCTAATTTGCGGCTAAGCCAATAACCACTGGAAAACAGGAACACAACAGGACACACACGTCAATAACACTCATACGCCCAGTTGGCCAAGCCGATGATGAGTGACAGACGGCGAGAGAGAAGGGGGCACGTGGAGATCAGAGGAGATTGCTGGCTCTCGGCTGGATATTAAGGAGTCAAGGCACGCACATGCCAGAGCGGCAGCAGCACCGAGTTGGACATCCATAATCCTTATCAATTGTATTACTTCCGGTCAATACTAACCACTGACATATCCTATTAATTTCATAAGCAATTGAGTGCAAAACTGTAAAGCGGACGGAACGAGGCGAGGCGAGGCAGAGTCTGGCTGCCATGGCTGCCATTTGTACGTGACTCTTTTTGATACGAATGAGCGCACTTACACAGGACACAAGGACCGGGGCTTCAAGTCTTTCCTTTTCATTCCTTTCCTTGCCCTGCTCTCGAATCGAAAAATACTCACATTGTTCACGTGCCAGTTGCTGGTCGTGGCGCCCGGGTCCTGGCCACTCCTGCCCCCTGATTGTACATTTCGCGAGATTACGGCAAACTCTCATTATTAGAAAAACGGAAGCCCGGAAATGAAGTGCCGCAGTGCCGTCCCGTCTGTCTCCTTCTCCTCTGCGATGCTACCTCTCTCGCTCTCTCTTGGTGCCTCTCTGTGTTTTCTTGATTTCTTGCGCTGCTCTCATATCAATAACTAAGCAAATTGTTTGCCCAGCTCCGGCACATGCTTTAAATTCCACTCTTTCCTTGCTGCCCAGTCCCAGTCCCAGTCCCGGGATCCTGGATTCCCTGCCAACCTCTGGCATTGGACATGCTGCTAATGTTATTTTAGGAGAACTTTTTTAATCTGCCCCTGCTGCTCCTGCTGCCGTCTTTGCTGCTGCTGACAGAACCAATTAAGCGCAACCGAGTACACTGAGAGAAATGGCAAGGTAAACGTAAAGGAGACTGGATACCCTTGCATTTATTTGAGGATTTAAGACTAAGTTAAATTGGAAAAATAATAAATTAAATTAATTTTGTCTACATGTTGCCAATATTTTGGTTACCAACTGGTATGAATTTAATAATTAATAATAATATTATTAATGAAATAAAATAATTCATAATTAATAAATCTTAATGCCGTAAGAAATTGTAAGAATTAAATTATTATTTTTACAGAAATATATTTAATGATTTCCATATTATTTAAAGTAAGGTATTATTAACATTTTTAATAAATTTAGTCATTAGTTCCCTTTATTATTTCCCTTATTTTTGCAACAGAGTGCAACTCAAAATCGAAGACATATCGGTGAGTGTAGCAGAAATACGAAACATGGTTGAAAAATTTCAACAATTTCCAAAAAGGTTTGTGCGAAAAGGAGCGAGGACGGTGGCAGGACCTGCTGTCCGCCGCAATCAGCGACTCAACTGGACCCTCTCGCTGTACGTGTGAGCCAGTGGGAGTGCTCGTGTGTGCGGGTATTGGCCATGTTGTAAAACGTCAAAAGCGTTAAACGTAATTGAGCTGCGCGCACAAATACAAATAAATAAATGCCGCTGCAGAGGCGAGCGCGTGGGAAACCCGAAGAGGTGGAAAGGGCAAGGGAAAAGCCGGGAAAACCAAGCGAAGCTGAATTTTGTCTGCTGACGATGGCGAGTGCTGAAAAGTTGAAATGTTATTTGAAATGTTGCAACCAGTCAGCAGGCAAAAGTGCCGGGAACAACAAAGGGCCAGCGCCATGTACCAAAAATTGGTATTTAATTTTCAACCCAACTTGCAGTCCACGAGGGAAAACGCAGCTGCCTCTCGCTCGCTCTCTGTTGTTGCTCGTTTCAGAGCAATTTGCCGCATTCCAAACTCACACACATACACACGCATATATACGTACAGAGGAGCCGGAGTCCACCAGCCATAAAGGATCCAGTGGAAAGAAAACAAAACAATACGCAAAAAAATATACACGAAAAATTTGCACCGAAACTTTACCGTGTGGCGGAATTTCCCGCTTCGTACTTCGTACTTCTCGTATTTTTTCGCAACGTTTTCATTTTCATTTGACAGGAACCGGGACCTAGAGTGGCGAAAAATAAATGAAGAGAGCGATATATTTCGGTCTCGGAGCTAATCATTTATGCAAATAACTCATACATTTTCGATTAGCCAGCATTTAATCAGATTTCGAGCGATGCGAACATATGTATATATAAAATTGATAAACAATAGCTTATTTAGATGAAAGCAGATGATGTCTTTCTCCTAAGTTGAAATTAATGCATAAATTACGCCCCCAAGAAATGTACAATCCCCACATTCACTCAAATTACACTGTCTTCCCCTTCTGGCATAACTTATCGCATTTCCTATTTAGATTTAGACAACACAATCATACACATCTACTATATACATATATGCGCATTGAGGACCATACACATGCAGCAGCTTATTTAATTAAATATAAATCGCTGCGCTGGCACACATAAATTTAAACTAAACACAATGGAAAATGGCACTTAGGCGAATGAACCAAGAAGGCTAAATACTCTTGAATAAAAAAAATAAATTCTATTATACATTTCATTAAAAAGGGGAGGCTGTCATGGAAGGTTTCTGCAACTTTGGTTATAACTTTATTTATTTCTTCAAGCCCCTTTAATGCATTATTTATAACAACACGACTTTCTAAGCGGCTTTCGATTAAACCCATATGATGCAGCCTAAGGACTCTTTTATACTCCTCACACACATTCATTTCGTTCTAAATAAATAAGAAAGGCGCCGACTCTCACATCCCGCACACACTCGGCAAATACAACAATTAATCATTACGTTAAAGCAACTCCAACTCCGCTTCCACACTGTTTGACTTGGTTCACATGGCGTATGCGCAATGTCAAATAAATTACGATTTCCGAGCTCAAGACCTGGATGCTGTCTGAGCCACCTGTGTGTGTGTGTGTAGAGGCCCCTGAAAAGGACGAAGCCCTCGCCGGCTAATCCTTTTTGCGCGGCACTTTAGTTGCCTTCTGAATAGACTTTTTTTTTCGCCTTGATTTTTGTTTTGCTCCAGTTCATATTTATTCATTATTTTGGTGCATAATCAATCAATATGCTGCTTGATTTGATTATTTCTTTATTTTCATTTCGCTGGCCATGATTGTTGATGTCCTCGAACTCGTCCTGCTCCCGTTTCTGTTTGCCGTCGTCGCCCTTTTCCGACCGCCGCTCGTCCTGCTGCCCGCGCAGCTGTAATTCGCGTTAGACGCTCCAGCAATTTATATCAATACAAATCCAATCGTAGTGCGTCCTTCAGCCCCTCAGCCTCCGCATATCCTGTGAGAGTGGTGAGATTGTGTGTGTGTGTGTGTGTGCTGATTTGATGTTTTTTTTTTTTGCTTTTTGTCTTTGATTGAGCTTGTTATGTGCTATCTACACAGCCAGCTCCCCCGCACCCACGGCGTCCCCATTGTATTTGTCTATATCCCAACTGCAGCATTTGCCATCAGTCATGGTCGCGCCACGCCCCAATTCGGCCCAGCGCCATCGCCATCATCATCATCGCCATCATTGCCATCTTCATTGAAGTCGCTTCAATGATTTTTCTGTATAAATTTCTGTGTATCGAGAGCATTTCGCTTCTGATTTGTTTCGTCCTCGTGCCCAACCGACCTATAAGTACCCCTCCTCAACCGCTGAATAACGCGCGTCTACCCCGCGAGGTATATAAAAAATTTAAATGTCACGTGCCTTTCATCAAACATCGCGATAATATTGGATTGGTTTGGGGGCTGGTCTGGGCTGGGCTGGGCCGGGCTCCTGCCGCCCTTTAAAGCAGCCCTGACCTCAGCTTTCGGGTCTGTCAATATTTGCTATTGATTTTACCGTAATAACATTCCCAGAGCGTCGATAAATTTTCAAATAACGCATTTCACCTTCCGGGC
Source organism: Drosophila rufa (assembly GCA_018153105.1). NCBI lineage: Eukaryota > Metazoa > Arthropoda > Insecta > Diptera > Drosophilidae > Drosophila > Drosophila rufa. The sequence continues at coordinate 11,474,188 of JAECXS010000096.1, forward strand.
TCCAACTCAGTGCCAATAAATCGGAGTTGCTCTGTGCCCGAGGGACTGGGCGTGACCCTGCCCCACCGCCAAGACGAAAAGTCAACAATTGTAAGTGCACATTAGTGATATAATTATTGCACTTATTCTAATGGCTGCTTGCAAAGTTTCAGGACAGCTAGGAACGGGGAAGAAAAGCAGGTGAAAGTGGGAAGGGGTAGTAAGTTTTCCAAGAAGTTTTCCCCGCACGCTGAATGACGTCTTGATTTCAAGAAAAGATTTGAATTCCCAGTGGCTTATGTTGCGAAGGAGCTTGAACTAGGACATAATGATGGGTTTATGGTAAGGGAGTGCGTATTTTCATGGTAAGACTATTATAATTGGCATGAAAAAGTAAGCTTTCTATAATAAATTAGTGTTCTTGGTAACTTGAGCAGCTACAAGAAAATAAAATAAAATGTACTATAGAGGGAACAGCATTTATTGCAATGAAAGTCTAAAGTAATGAGATATCCTTCTTCTCTTCTTTTAAATTCCATTTATTCCGACCGGCATTGATTCAAATTATTTAATTATGTTCGTTTATAAGCCAGATTGCTCTTATTTTTAGCACTGTTGACTCTAATGTAATGCCTTTGCTGTGCAAATAGATTTGGCTGATTCGAACGAGACGCAGGATGCGATGGGTTGTGACGGTGCTGTCATGGCAACTTTTAATCGGCTCTGTGTCTCGCAGTTGCTCATAGGTGGAAGGGATGCCTCGCCTGCTGACGCCTGTCATCAGGACATTTGCATACGGCCATCAGTCACAGGACTCCGGAGGATGCCGACGGCAGAAAGACGCTTCTGCATCAGCAGCACGTGTTTGTGTCGCGGGATCGCTGCTCCGCTGCTCCGTGCACATTCGTCTTGTAAACATGGAGTTAAGCGCCATTAATTTACCACTCCCTCCCCGCTTTTCACAGCGCCTCACCTCCTTGAGGCATTTGCATTGCGTTAAAATCACTTCGGTCGGCGCGTTAGTGCCTTCCCACCGCGCGCGGCACGTTCCCTGCACATTTTTCAGCAACGAAAAAGTTTTCCTTTTGATTTCTGCCTTTTACGAGCCTTGCCGGCGAATCCTTAAGTGAATTTCAGCATGTGCAGCTTACGCACCAGCAGCACCCTCTCCCCCCCGGAGGAGAACACTTTGTATCCAACCCCTATTCGAGCTCCTGTCACCCTATGTCACTTACCCCCGTTTTGGCGGCTGGGAAACGTGTGATTTTCGCAATGCCCGGGAAGTTTTAATTTAATTCACTTTGATGCGATTATTTTTCACTTTTAAAATAATTACAATACGTGGCGTATGCGTAATAACTTTTTTTCCTATTAGCAGAGTCTAAAAAAGGCAAAGGAGAGCTAAAGGGTAAAATAGAAAACGAGGAGAAGTAGGGATAAAAACAAGTTAGGTAACTATGGAGTCCTGCATGGCGACTGGAGGATACCGATTGATTTTACAGGAAAACTAGTATATTTTATTGTTCCAAAGTCTCCATTCCAAAGCCCTGTCAAAACTTTTCATTTATTCGAAGGGATTTAATTTGTTTTCCGGAAAATAGTTTCACAATTGCGGACCATTTCCTGCCCGTTTTAAGCAGCTTGTTTGCCCTATTATAGAAACTTGTTTACAAAGAAACAACCTACCCCGACGGGCCCCAAGTAGCTCCAGAGGAAGGTGGATAACGAGGATAAACTGAGGGAGCCGCCGGCTGCGTGCACCTGCGATGTGGCAGGGATGTCTCAAGAGGCTGACCAATGTTGATCCCTATTAGTGGCCCAACCATTCGAGGCTCAGTCTCCATCCGGGGGATATGTGCAGATGCTATCAGACGCCGCCTGTCCGTGGGGGGAAAAATGCAACCAGTTGCGGGACTTTTCGCAGTCAGTGTTTGCGTGTGCGAGTCCTTGCCATTGTCCATTCGGCTTAACCGCAAATCCTTTTTAACATATAAAAAGTTACGTTTCTCGTAGATGTTGTCTGGGCCCGCCGCCTTTTCCTCCATCCACTAGTGTGTGTGTGCCGGTATTCCCATAGTTGTTGTCAACACCGTTTTATCCTTGGCATTGCGTGGCTGCCAGGACACAAGCCGGGGCCGTGTCCTGCGTTATCCAGGGCGTTGCGTTCAATTGAATTTGCGATATGTGAATATTTAAGCACTGCGCTGGGACCCGTCTCCTCCTCCTTTCCCTCACATAACTATCATTGCTGTTGTCCTTTCCCCAATTCCCGATACCCACCACCATCCTCCTTCGAACTGAATTGAATTTTTATTGCTCGATAAAGGCGAAAGCCAGGTGAAGGAGACAGGCCAGCGCCCGCACTCTGCAAACATTGTAAACATTGTAAAATATTTGTATTCAAGATTTCTGCTAACCACTGGCCAAGTTTATTGATTCCTTATCCGCAGACCGCACTCTGCCCTCGGTATCTGTGGCGCCGTCTCGCCGTCGTTGGCCGGACACTTCTTCAGCTGACAACATTTGCAAAATGACACATGGAAAATGGCCAGGAAACGAGGACGGCGAATGAAGATGGAGCACAGGACGAAGGACAGCGGAAGGCGGAAGGCTGTCAGTGCGACTGTGGTTTCCTGGACTCAATAAATAAGTGGTATGTGTCAGTCGAGCATATCGGCTGGGAGCGGGGGGTATATATCGCATTATTCAATCAGTGGATAAGATAGATAAATAGTGCAGGGATAAAATGATAATGTGACTTGGTATTTCTTTATTTTGATTATTAATCGATCTCTAAGATTATTGGAAATATTTATTTACTTTTATTTTTTAAGTAACAAGTAACGAGATAACATTTTATATCTCAAAACTTCCTTCCTAAACGAGTTAAAATATTTAAGCATTTTAATAAATATTATTATCATTTAAATACTGAAATGTAGAGGCTCTCAACCTTCGACTTAACAGTATCATTGGAATCTCCTCCACATCTTATTTATTATACTCAAAACTCGACTTGTTTTTTGCAACTTTTCCCTTTTTTCGCCTCCTCTTTTGGATAACAACCGAAGTCAATTTCGGCGAAAACTTTTTAGAAAATTGAACAGAATTTACAGCGCATCGACAACCACTGACGGGGATTGACGAATGGAACGATTGGAGTGAAAGGCTCTTGCTGGGGGAATGGCTCTGCCCGCATGACCGAAAAGGACATTCGCCCAGACGCATTTTGGGCCAGCGCCGCTCTCTCTCTCCCTCTCCCTGTTTATGTTTACGTTTACGTTTATGTTTATTTGCGTGTGTGTGTGCGGTATCCTGGATCCGCCTGAACGTGTCTCCATGTATCCGATCCCGATGCGTGTGCGTGTGCGTGGGGAGTGTGTTAAGGTTTTACTGTCTGTGATTTGATGTTTACAATAGCAAAGGATGCGACTGATACGGCCCCAGACGGCTGCCAGGAGGACATTTAAGCCAGGCCAGAGTCTCAGAAGCAGAAGCAAGTGATTTCAATAAATTTGATGGTTTTCCATTTGCCAACCCAAACTCAATCGTCTATTCGCAGTAAAAAATTTCGAATTACGAAGGACGAGAAGGGGAGCTGGATAGCTGGATGATTCAAATTGGGGGAGGCGCTCAAATGACTAATACAAGCCAAGTTATTGACATGGCAGCGGCTTTGCCCTCAACGAGGGTAACACTCTCTGCGTTAAGTTTCCCCGTCGAACGCCCAAAAAATGTACACTGCGATATAAGGGCTGAAAAAAAGGCAATAAAAATCAAGTATTTTCAGGTTTTAAAGTAATTTTTAAACTTGAAAAAATAAGTACTAATCTTATTTAGGCAGCTTTCTCTCTACTTTATTAATTTGAAGCCAAGAAAATTGTTTTATTTTAAATAACAAATCTAAATATTGATTAGTTTCGTCAATTTGTATAGAGAATAGATTAAAGGTCACAAAATAATATTATTAAATTAATTATCATTATTATTTCAATCCATAATAATATGTAAAGACTAATTATTAGCTTAAAATTTAAAATCAATTAATTACATTTATTTGCTGTGTACTGAAATACCAGAATCCCATATATACATACTTAGATATATAGAAAATCCTCTAAAAAGAAGCAGAGTGTGAAAGGCGGGCGAAGGGGAAAAGTTTCGGGGATGCGTATAACTTCAAAATGACTGCTTTATGTAAATCCCACGGATAACGTTTTGCAAATTGAATTTTTAGCATTCTATTTTATTTATTTTTCGCCTTTTTGGTTCAGCATTTCGACGATGCCAGGGGTATGTGGACGGCGTGTGGCTGTCACCAGAAGGACAAGCCCTCTATAGAGTCCTTCGGCGGTCGCAGCAAATTCACAGCCGCATCCGGATCCGGCTCCGGCTCCGGCCCGGCTCCGGTTCCTACAAGCCCGCCCCCAAAAACCCATAGATACTTTGCGTTCCATGCTGTAGTTGCATGACAGTTAAGCTGGCAGGATAAGCAGCGGCAGGAGCAGGAGCAGCAGGAGGACCAAGGACCGAGGACCCAGTCCCGAACCCAAATCGAAACCAACTGTCAGACATATTAGCATGTAGGCATAGACATGTTAGCTTTACATCCACGTCGGGCGGCGCAGCATTGCAGGGAATTTCGGGTGTGATTGGTGGCCTCGGGATCCGGAGATGGGGTTCCGAAATGAAGCGATTGCCACTGCCAATGCCGGCATGTCAGGATGGATCAGTACTTGGACAAGCGCGGTGCCAAATATGCTCGCAGCCAAAAGAGCATTGCGCTTCGTAATGTAGGCCAAGCGGCGAAGGTTTTCCACGTAACTGGCTACTCAGTTAGCCTGGTCAAGGTTTAAATCATAAAAAGTATTACCTTCTTAAAGGAAAATATAAAATACAGGCTCTTCTTGTATCAGAAATGGCTCCTTAAGCCAAGGTAGCGTATTAAAAGTATAAAAAAAATCAAAAAATACGACATAATTTAATTAGCTTAAAGGAAGTCGCATTTGTCTCAATAAAAAGTATTTCGTAAACTTTTAACCTCAAACCCACAACAGTTGCATGTGAGTTCAAATTAAATGCTTATTAACTTAATTAAAATGTAATTGTGGACAATTAAAAAATTCTCCAGTTGTAATTCAGTTTATGATATGTACAACGACGTCTAATTACGTCAAATTATTGACAATCTTCAATCAGGGCTTTCCGCATAAATTGGCTAATAAATATATAATGATGGAAGGTGAAAAACTTTTCATTTTCTTTACATTTCCATCAGCATGAAGCCTGCTTCGACGAAGGGTACCTTGCGTGAGTTTACTTAAACATTTAAATTATAACCCTATAGCAGAATAATTTGTTTATCAACTATAAAGTTTCTGTGGTCGAGAAACCAACTTAATCTTGAAATTTAAAAGGACATGCAAGGGTCGGCTTTAAGCTAACTTAATGGGCTTTGGCGGAGGTCTCGGTTCGCTTTATATTTTGCGTTATTGTTGACCCAACCTATCAATTAGGTCCGTTGTTTTTTGCTGCTCCTTCCGATTGCCATCACTGGTAATTGCTGTCCTTGTTGTTATTTATGTTCAGGTTTATGCCGTTGGCGGCATTCCGTGTCAAATAAACTTGTTGTTGTCGAGTCTATGTCATTTGGCAATCGGACTAATGAGTTTTGTGATTTTTCATTTATTCATTAAATTTTTTTAATTAGCCCGCGCCAATTGTTTTCCTTTCTTTGTTCCATTCCAGCAATTTGCATGTTGTTCATTGTCCATTCTTGCTGTTGTTGGGGCCGGAACAAATGTTGTAATTGAAAAATAAATGATGCAATCAACTTGCTGACCTGTCGTCGATGTAGCGAAATATTTGGTCAGCAATTGACCCACACAGTGCAAATCGGTGTTAACTTTCAGCCTGTCCGAGCACTGTCGCTCCATTAATGCTGCTCGTTTCATGCTCTTAAATTTTATGCAGTTGTATCACTTAGTCGGTGCGTTGAATGGCCCTATAAAAAGCGCATAAAATGTTTAACTTGTTGTCATAAAATTAATGTCACCGAAATCGGTGGGATTTTTAAAAAACACTTCTAAAGGTGTCTAAAAGTAGGCAATAAAATGCTTTGACAACAAAATGCGAAGACGAAAAGAATTTCTCTGAGTTTTAAATTAAAAATTAAACGCGTTTTGTTGGGAGTTAAATATTTTAAAATATCTTCAGTGGGGTTCGAATATTTTTTAGAAATGTATTTTTCTTATTTATTAAATAAGCTCAATAACAATAATTTTCTATTCGTTATATACTACTTTTTCTGCCTTGTTGTGTTTGTGTGGACAACACACATCAAAAATTACAAATGTTAAAGGGGGCGACACTCGCTGACTGCCACGCCCCCTCATGCTGGACAGCCCCTCTGGCCCGAGTCCTGCGAAAAAGGTAATTATGGCCCCGGTGGGCCAATGACTGCTGGCATTTCTCTCATATGCCCGGCCATTTTTGATTGTAATTGTTGTCGATTGTCATTACAGTTTCTGCCCCGTTGTTGGATTTTGGTTGCCTGATTTTTGCTTCAACCCAAACCCATTGTTGCGGCAGTTTTGTTGCGCGGTTTGTAGCGCGGTTTGTTTGTTGGCAGCGTCGCATTGCCGCGCCTGTCAACACAACGTTGTTGTCCTTCGTATTGTTGTTACTGGCCTGCCGCTTGATGTTGTTTGCTGCCTTTGGCCAGAAAACCACACAGCCAGTAGCCAGGAGAGCCATGTATATCAGAAATTTCCCTGCTACCGGCCAGTTTTTTTTTTTTTTTTTTTTTTTGCGAAATTAACGAGAATTGAGTTGTAAGCCCTGGCCAAGTTCAGGCCTGACCATTGACCAGGTACGAATTTATAGGGCCAATAGAATAGCCATCGATGGTGGGGCTTCAGTGGTGTTAGCCAAAAACCAAAGACCGCAATTGGCGTCAGTCTCAATCTGCTGCTGGTCGGAAAACATTTGCCTATAAATCGCTAGGATTAAATTCCTTGTTCGTTTATAGGTATTGAGTTTATCACGAAACTGGGCAATTATTTTGCGAAACAGGTTGCAGGTTGTTTTATTCTGAAGCCATATTTGTTTAATAAAAAGTAAATAGTTGACATTTTTTAAAATAGAAATCAAAAATAAATACATTCCTTTTTGTCAAAAGGTTATCCCAGAAAGGCTTACCAAAATCAATTAGTTTTGCGTATAAAACTATCTTGATTATTACATCATGTATGCTGAAAACCACAAACCTGTTTAGTGACATGACCTTTGAATCTGTCACTCTAATGACTAAATGACCTTTGATGCCATCACCATAATTGACCTGACATTTTGTTGCGAAACTTTGTGTCCATTTTGCATTTTATTTTAGTTAGAAAAGATAGAGGTTGAAAGGCTTCACAATTAGCTAACAATTAGAAAAGTTAAGCGGATAGGGAATAAATTTAAATATAACATTATATAAATAATTAAATATTAGTTATTTAAATAACCCCAGAAAAAAACCGATAAAACATATCAGTCTAAACCGGATTAATTTCCTTTTTTCAATTAAATTTTAACAGCTCCGTGAAGCATCCATTAAAATGGGAATAAAATGAAAATTTCCATTCAATCTCCAGCGACTCCTTGTTAGATTTCTTTTACTTTTCGTTGCCGCTGTCGCTGCTGCTGCTGCTGCTGTCAAAGCCTTCTCGCCCAAGATTTTCCAAAGGATTTGAAGCAGTTATTTCGTCCTGGGCCCCTTTGTGTATGTACGTACTGCGGGGCGGACACCTTTGGCTCCGGCTACCAAGTTTCGGTTGCTTTTCGCAAAAGATTTTGAGAATTTTGGGCACGTTCGCGACGTTCAAAAGAGATTAAAAGCGTATAATTGTCGCCTTAGCAGCACGAGTGGGGGATGAGTTTTGCTCAGTTTTCCGCCGGCCGGGTGGTGGTGGGTGGGTGGGGTTTTTGTGGGAAGTTATTGCGAAGTTTTTCGGGGGCGTGGCAAGCTGCCCATGCCCGGAGCATCAACCACCACCCCCTTTCGGCCATGGATGGGAGCTGTCGGGCATGATTTAGGCAAAGTGCTCAGAGGCCTTCACTTCACTCCATGCCACGCCACGCCACTTGTGCCTGCGGCGGCGCCTGAGCGAGCAAATTTAATTTCCGTGACAGAAATAAGTTTTGCGCTCAAATGCACAGGCTCAAGGCTCAAGGCCCGCCTCCGTGCGTGGCCAGTTTTTCTTGGGATTTTTCCACGCTTTCCGCCCCGCGAAGGAGGTGGGGACGAAATTGGTATGGGGATTCCTTGGCCGCTCGCTCGGTCGCCGGCTTGACTTTTATTAAAAGCTCATTAAGCGCAGGGGCAAAAGTTTTGCACCGCCGCACAGCGTCGCCTTAGTTGATCAATCTGTGCCGCTGTGCTGATGGAGATAAGTTGGCCAACGTCAGCCGCAAATAAATCCATCCCAATTCCAGACTTTCCGGACTAGACCAATCCCGCCGACCAACCGAACTGAACCGAACTCATCATTATGTGAGGTGACGTCTGCTGAAGGTGACATCATCATTATGGCGTTAGTTCGTCAAGGTGTAGGCTCTACACTGGCCGAAAAAATGTTGGATTTCATAATTTATGTGCCTTCTAAAAATGCATGATTACAAGGCTTAATAAGCGGACAAAAACTTATAAGTATAAAATTTACTTTAATGAATTTTAAAGTAATTTTTATAAAGGAAAATCTATTCATTTATCATTTATTTAAAATAACACTTTTATGTGACTTTTTTTAAGGTATTCCCGAATAGTTTTGATCACAATTTTCCAAAGTGCATTCGCGCTTCTCAAGGTGGACTCACGACATCCTGACGTGACGTGACAACGAAAGAGGCAAAGACTCAGCCAACGGCAGCCAATTTTTCAAACGCAACGCTGAAGCAAATCTACAGAAGAAGTAAGAAAAATTGTGCGGTCCAAGCAAAAAGTCTGTGGCGAAAAAAAAGTGGCAGAGTTGGTGCTGGTGGTGGTCCAAGGTCCTTGGCTGGCCCTTTGTTAGTTACCTTTTTGCGTCTTTTGCGCCAAATCAAAATGGCAGCAGCTCAACGCGTTCCGTTGCTGTCCGCTCTCAAGTGATTTACTTTGAAGGCGACTGACGACAAGGACGACTCCTTTAGCCGCCTTACTTGGCATTCATGACCAGAAACCAGGACCCCCATCGACCCCCAGGACCCCCAGGAGCTCCAGTAGCCAGTGCCGCCTTCACAAATTGGATATTTCAGCGGGTCCGGTCCACTTGGAAGCTCCGTTTTGCTTCGCTCGTGCGCAAAAATTTGCAGTCCTTCTTCTTGTTCGTTGTGTCGGCGCCAAAAAGGACCTTTCCTCCTGCAATCCGGCCCACATGTGGCACAAGTGGCAAGTAGCAAGTGGCGTGTGGCCACAAATTAACTGTGGAAAAAACGGAATAGGGGAAAATCATAATATAGACATGGTCAGCACAAAAAATGAGCCAACAGCAACAGAATAAAGTCCTCAGCTTCATTTTTATCATCACGACGCGACGACGGTCGAGAGCTGCTCCGGACTATTTCTCTTTAATTTTTACACCATTTGTGCGGACTCTCTAGGATATCCTTTTTTTCTTTTAGTAATTCAAATAATTTATTCGGACTTATTTTTGAGTAAAGTGCGATTATAAAAATGTCGGCATCATAAAATAAAGGAATATTTAGTGTCTACAGTATGTGTAAGAAATTCTGTTGTTAATATTTTAAAGTATAAACAAATTTTAACACATCAGATTAATTATGTTTTAACGAAGCTTCTTTTAAATTTTGAGTCTTGAAACATAATTAAATATAGAAGGTAAAAAAAGTAAAAGTTAGAAGGAAAAACAAAAAACAAAAAAATTATATTGTCCTAAAAAACGTTAAATAAAATAATACCCTTTACAAATGCTTAACATAAAATACATAGAAATATATATTAACGATATAAAGCTCATATTTACTAATTACATAGAAAATACTTAATATTTAACCTCATAAACCCGCTACCTTTCCAGGGTAACTGCGATATCTGTTCCCCTTACTGAAGACTCTCTTTCTGCATTTTATTATTTTCCCTCATTTTTGAATTCCATTTAAAGTTTGTAAAGGCGAAACATCAATCTTGGCCCCGGAATGACTGACAGAAGCTGTTATATATGGCTGCCGTTTTGCTCCTGGTGGGGGCGGACGGTGGGTCCTGGCAGGAGAAAGTGAGCGACGGAAAGACGGGTGGAACTTACCCCCGGAGGGGGCGTGGTTGGCGGCAGGAAGTGTCAGGCAGTTGGAGAAACAAGATTGTGACTCATTAAATTACATTGCAAATGTCATTGTAAAGTAAGTCAAATGGGAAAGGGAGGCGCGGGGCAGGATGGAGACCCCGCCGGAGCAGGGGGATCTAAGGCAGCGAAGCCATCAGCCTTCGGTGGCAGCAGCAGGCTCGGAGATGACTCTGTTTTGTGTCCTTGTTGTGCGTATAAGCAACATTCATTTATTTATATATTACCCGGCACCCCGCTCCCAACTCCCGGCCACTCTTCGGCACTCTTCTGGCGGCAATTTAAAATGATAATTTACACAAATGCGTTTAAATAAATAAAGCGTGTGTAGCCTACGATTGTCCTTAAATCACGCGTAATGAAGTTGTCCTTGTTGTGTTGCCTTTAAATTATGGTTGTTGTAGATCTGGCATATCTTCCCGCTGCTGTTGTTGCCGTATTGTTTTTGCATTTTATCGCAGCGCATTTATTTTTGCATTTCAAAGTTGCTTTTGAGGCAATTGGAGCACGCCATTAAAAGCAGCCACAGGGCCTGCCACTTCGGGTGGCAGGAACGTTGCCAATGGGCGGGGGCAATACGCAAGGACTCAGGACGAGGTGTCAAGTCCGTTAAGCCGGACTTCCATTACGTAAATGGGACCTGGTCTAGGCTAGCTAGGAATAAATTGAAAATGGGTAACTGCAACTTTTTTAATTGAAGCAGGAAAATGTTTACAAGAAACACAGCAGGTTAAATCATTTTTTAATTAGACAGTAAAGAGTCAGCAAGTTGGAGAAAAATATTTCTTGAGGAAAAATAATGTACTTTTACTTGTGATGAAAAGTTTGTATGATTGAAAAAATATAAATGCAATTAATTGTTTTTTATTTCCAATCTAAGCCAATTATTTGCTTAAATAAGATGCAAGCAATTTTTTGTTTGTTCCCTAATTGGCTTAGAAATAATGCTTGTGAATTTATTTGTATATTTTTAAGGCTATACCTTATATGACATGCATACAATTTAATTATAAATGCTTATTAGACCCCAAATCATCATTTGAAGTAAAAACTTTAATAAAAACACTTAATAAATTAATAAAATAATTTCAAGTGCCACGATCAGGCTCAGTAACTTGAAAAAAAATTCCATTACCTCCAGATAATCGAGTTCTACGTCGGATATTAAAAGAAACTAAACGTCTAACAAACTTGAACATTTTTGCGAACGAAATTGAAATTGAAATTTCAATGCAAAAACTCCAGGTGAACGGAGGGAGGGGCAGGTGGGCGGTATCAACTCGGGTCAAAGAGAATTCCACGACATCTGACATTTCGAGTTGAACTTATTCGCCCGCAAATGGAAACTTTTTTGCTCCTTTGACTGCAGTGCAGCAGTTCCAGCCAATTCCGAGTTAAACGCTTGCCATTTGTCATTTGCTCACCTGGGTGACCCCAGGTATTTCCCAGCACCCCCTCACCCCCTACCCCTCTCTTAGGGAACTGCTCCCTCATCAGGCAAACAAATGTCCAAACTTCTGTCTCTCTCTCTCTCTTCTGCTCAAGTCCCCGCACGAAGTGGCTTTGTTAACGCCCCCACAGTTTTCGGCCCCGATGCGTGTGCACTGTGCCACGCCCCCCTTTCGCTTGACGCCCCCTCGAGGCTGTTGGTGGGGGAGGGGGGTGGAAAAATACATGTTTACAGCGCGCAAAAGCCAACACAACACAACGGTAAACGTAAACAGACATTAACTTTGGTCGCATACAATATTTTTCACTCAAGGTTGTGCCACGGGCTGTGCCCCGAACCAAGGACCACGAGCCACGAACAGAACAGAACCTCCAAGCCACCGGAGGCACCCAACCACCGAGCAGCATCAGTGGGTCACGACCTGACCCACAAAAACAGAGACAGCGAGGGATAATAAGTCAGTTCACGAGATGAAGGGGTTCAAAGTAACAAATTTTAATGAGTTGGGATTTTTTGAAATTTTCAGAGGAAGAAAAATACTAAATAAAAAATAAAAATAGATATAACATATATGTTTGAACATATAAAATTGAAACCCTGCTTATCAAAAAAAATTAACAAATAAAATATTACAGTTCTCACTGTTTTTATCATTAATATATGAAAAACATATACTTCCAAAAATCGTTTAATCTTCTAGTATTATCTAATATCTAAGAAACCTTTTGTAATTTAATAAACTCAAAAATAAATTCAATAATTCTATAAAATAAATCTAGTAATATAATAATAATGTGTTTCTGCTGCAACAATTTTACGGTGCACTTGTAACATTGCTAGGAGGATTTCCCCACACATATCTCGAGCGCAGAAATTGGAAATCCCTTGGCTGCTTTTTCCTTATTCCGTATTTTTTGTATTTTCTGTTTTTGGTTCACCCTTACACATGTTCACTCGGTAACTAAACAATAATATGCAACGGCAAGCGCAACTGCAACAGCAGTAACAACAATTTTCCATTTATTTTTACCGTCGACATGTCTCAGATAAGTTGAGAGACATAAGGGGTAAAAATAGAAGCGAAACCAGATACCCTTTCAAAAAATATACCCTTTTACAAAATATATACTAGTATATTGAAATTATGTTTTATAGGTCACAGAAGTTTATTTAATTATAAAGCATTGTTCCTAAGAAGCCAAAAATTCTCTTTTGTTTTTAAACTATCAAAGCCAAGTATCTAACATCTCAAAAATTAAAAAAAAAGCTAGAAGCAAATGTAAAAGGAAATAATTGAACAGAAACGGTGAACCTTTCTACTTTGAAGCCCCTGAAAAGTTATGCATATTCAGTTTCCTATTTTCCTTGGGCTCTTGGAAAGAGTAAAATAGAAGATATGGGAAAAACGTAAGGAAACTCTGGCGAATGCCGCTCGCAGTTGACAAAATATGAAGCATGCTAGCTTCCTCTCTGCTTTCTTACCCAACTTTCTTTGCTTAGGGTTATTGCAACAAAATGTCAACCGAGGGCCATAAATTGCGTCAGTCTGGCAAATTTTCCCAACACTTTTTTCCGCCATAGCTGCCGCTGTTCTGGTTGTTGTTCTTGTCTCTCCATCGTCACTGTTGACATATTTGAACAACTATCTAAAGGTGAAGCGGCAGAACTTTGATTTTCCACCCTAACCCAACCCCACGCCCGAAAAAAAGAATGAAAAGCTAGGCCAAACAACACGTGTATATAGTTTAAGTGCCCTGAGTTGCCAGTTTATCCCCCGAACCATCGGCCGCGCCGCCCTCTATCCATAAAACTCATCTCGATTGCTTTTTGCGCTACGCCCGTCGCATATTTTAAATCCCCAGTTGAGTGGCAATCAAACCAGAGCTAGAGAAAGTACCAGTACCAGTACCAGAACCAGTCCTACTGCTACCAGCCGGAGTCAACTCGCACCACTACACTCCTCCGGGGGCATTGCCACCCCAATGACCTCGGCGGCCAGAGTTCCTTCCGCTCCTTCCAGCACCCATGCCCGCACCCATTCCATTCATCCCTCTTTCAGATCCTTTTCAGCTGCTCAACTGCTTCTGGCTTAATTAAACAAGCGCAGCGTCACCTCAACAACGGGACAGATGCGAGAAAAGCAGGAGGAGAGCCGCAGCCGGCAGCCGGATGAGTTCGCCAACTTTTAAAAATGATAATAATTTGCTTTTACCCCCAGCGAGAGCGAGTATTCGTGGCCAGGGTTTGTGGGCACCGAAAAAAAATTAAGGCAAGACTTGGCGCTTAAGAAAATGCCAGACAAATGTTATATTTAATATATTTTGTTTACAAAATTAAAGAAGAATTCAAGACTCTAAAATAGTTACATCATCCCAATCATAAATTTATTCAAGTTTATTGCCTGTGTAATTTATATATTTATGATCTTGAGCTTCCAATTCTCCTGGTGTATTCCCCGCTCTCTCATTTGTAGTTCATCCCCTGGAGCGGGATGTTAGTGACACTTGCTCTGCGGCTGTTTTGCGTTCCCCCCGCTCGCACCGCCGCTGACATTCAACTCATTGCGGTGCTCCTTGAGCCAACAATGTCTCCATCTTGTTACGGCCATAATTATATTTGACTGTCGTTAGGCCAGCCATTGTGTGCTGGCTCTGGCTCCGGTCTGCGGAGTCTATGACGATGGCAAATGGCAATGGCAATAGCAGTGGCAATGCTCACCAGACGTGGCTAATCCAGGTGGTCATCGTCCTCAGCCCTGGTTTATTTAATTTCTATTTTGCAATTTACAAAAGCGTCCGGGGATGATGCTCTTGTCCCTTGAATTGTATTTTGCCTAAAATTGCTTTGTATCTTAGCACTCCACTTTGGGCCCTTCCCCCGGGAACACTCTTCTCTCGCCACTTGCCACTCGAGCATCGTTCGCTTTACTCAAGTGTCAAATCATTGCCTGATTGTTCTACCCATTGGTGGGGGACTTAAAGGGTTATGGGGCTTGGAATAGGCAGAAACATAATTTTAGTTGAGATTTATGATAGTGAAGGATGAGGATAGATGTATTTCTGGGAAATAAATAAAATATTAGAGAAAAATCTATATAAATTAGAGGGTATCTGGTGGTCCCAACCAGGACGCTGGCTCTTGTTTGTATCGCCGCTGCAGGACTCGTTGCATGGCCAATTGCACGCTCAAGTGGCGAGACAGCGTCAAAAGCGGGGAATGAAAAGTCTATGGAAATCGAGCAAATGCACGGGCGCTTTGTTGGCACCCGGCATTGGCAAATGGCTGTGGCGCATTATCACCCGGAGGGATGGGCTTGGGATCGGGACCGGGAGCGGGAGCAGGAGCTGAAGCTGCCTTTCACCTGCTCATCACCTGGGCAACAGCTGGCGCGGAGCACTGCGTGAGATGCACGCCTGATTGGGCCCGAGAGTCGCCTTTTTACCATAGCACTTGTCGGTCTCAATAAGCCAAGAGCAAAGAGAATAAAGACGGAAAAGGGAGAATAGGTTGAGGGTTGGTCGGGCGATTTATAACTCAAATGTTATTTGCAAACCAAATCAGTTTGAAATTCCATTTAAATATATTGAGATGTCTGCAGGGTCTGTCTGTATCAATTGGGCTCCAAGAAGTGTCTGCTAAGGATAAGGCTTCATTAAAATCCTACTATAATTATTTTATATATATCTTTAAGTATTAATTTCGTTTTTTTGCAGTACTTAGCACCTTACCTAGTTAGTTGGTGACTTCTTAAAAATGCTTTTCCCCAAACACGAAGCCAAATTCTCATTCTTTTGCAACCAATTTTGGCTTGGCTCTAGTTTCACAACGAAATGGCAAGACGCCCGAGATGAACCAATTTGGAGAGCATGCAGGCAACGCTCTCTAATTAAACTAACCCAGTAGTCAGCATTTGGGCTAAAACAAATGCCAGTGCCTCTATTATTTCTAGGTGGCATTGCCGAGCTTTCATTACCGGCTAAGTGAAATTCCTAATGGATTCCTCAGACGCCTCGACTCGTCATCGCCCGACTTGTGGAGGTATGCAAAATGTATAAATTAAAATCCAAATGCAGGCAGCGTGAAAATTTCGTTTAAAATGGCAAAATTAAATACAGATGCACTCACATGCTAGCCAGACAATTTCCACTGGCGGTGGCAGCAGTAAAGAGTGGAGATTTTCCTGCTCGTTTCTTCTACTCTCTATTTTTTTTGTATTTTTGGTCTTTTCCCTCTGCAAACAAATTTAATTTATTCGTGCAACTTTTTCATGCCGAATTTACGAGCGAGTGCAGGAGCTGCTGCAGAAGCGGAGCTCAGCTCGGAGCTGGGCTCGGTTTGCCGCGGATGATTGTGTCCTTGCACATCCTGCAATCCCAGAAAACCCCATCTCACTCTTAGCTCCCCGTTCCCCGATCCCAGATCCCATTTGCCCTGCCCTGCCCCGCCCTGCCCATCTGAACCGTGTAAGCGTCATAGCCACGTCAATTTATTTATTTCTGGATTTCAGTTTTTAGTTTGCCGTACGTTTTTCCACAGAATATATCCACAGCGGTCGTCTTTTGGGTGGCAATGGGTGCCAACAGAGGGTTAAGGCTGCAGGGATCCAAAAAAAAGGAAACAAACAAAAAATTTCAGTAGTACAGGTTAACTCAGCACGAAGTCAAAAATGCCCTGCCGCAGGGATTGCGGAAAAATATGATAGCTGAATTCAAATGGAAGTACAAGTATAATTGTTTTATAGCTGGGATTTCATGTGGAGAGCATTCATATAATTATAAATTCAGAAATTCGACATAAAATCTTTAAAAAATATTTATAAGAACCCTCTTAATATTCGAAAAAAACTCATAAAAAAGTTTCCTAATATTTGCTTTAGTATAGGCATCTTTATTCAAAGAAAAACTAATTGTAATAAAGGAATAATTCTCAAAATTTCAATTATAATTAATAAAATGCTTATAACAAGAACAAATATTTGAAAAGAGCCTTAAATCATTTTATAATTGAATTTTTACATATTAAATCCTAATTATAACCTTCTCAATAGATTTCTTGGGAGGGAAAAACGCCAAGCAGCTTGTAAAGACTCCTTAGATAAATGCCATGATATAGTGGATATATACCCTCTGATAGAGTGTCGACAAAAAATAAAAAACAGGGAAAAGAAATCACTTGATGCGTTGAAGTGGCGTTGCCAGACCAGAGGAGATGCGAGCAGTCCAGAGTTGGGTCTCGTTGCGCTCGGCGCGTTAAAATTTCGTTATTATGTTGACAGCATTTTTGCTATTTTTACTTGAAAGCTTAACCAAGCACACACAGCCCCGACTCACACACACGCACACGCACACACATATGATGGGGTCCCTCGGTGTGTTATTTTGGTGCTTCCCCAAGCTTGTTTTTTGGTTGGCTGGCCGTGGCCATCCCCGCTTCTGCCTTCCACTCTTCTGGCCATTTCCTGATCCGTCGTCGCTTGTCAGTGATATATGTAAAAAAAATGTATATACGAGTATATATGTGTGTTTCCGTGACTGGAGCAACGCTGGCTGCCACCAACTGAGCTATTTTGTGGCAATAAGCATGAAATTTAAATGAGTGCTGTCCCAGGCTCCTACAACCCCCCACAATTTGCCGCTCTCCCGCTTTGCCGCTCTCCCAACCCCCAATTCCCAGCCCGCCCGCGCTTTCACTTAATCCCCCTTGAAGCGGTCTTCATTTGAGTACCATTGGGTTATTATTTTATCTCTCCGCTTCTCATTTTTTGCCCTCTGCACGCACCGCTTGCAATTAGTGAGCTCGTGTGCCGGAGCAGGGCCACGGCCCCAAAATGCTCCCCAAATACCCCGTCGCCCACTTGGACAGAGACAGATAGCTGGGGCATGTGATAGATTATATTATGAAGCCGCAGTGCCACAGATATGCACATGAGTGCCAGGGAACTTCGTGTTGCATTTATGCTGCTGCATTCAATAAATGCGGAAGAAAGTAAACTAAATCAATAAAATTGTCAATTAAATGCAACTGCCAGACAGAGAACAGATATTTATCCTTTGTATATCGTTTCTTTAGCAGTAGCTATGATTATTTATATATTTTCACTTAAGCTTAGGAAATTATATATATAAATACCAAAATTTGTTTAATAGGACTGTACATCTAACTTAATATTAATTTATTGTTGGTAAAATATACATTTATATTTATCATACAAACCACAACCTCTTTCCCACAATCGAAAATAAGAAATAGGCCAAGGATCCATTATAAAAAGAAAAGTGTTGAATGTAAAGACAACACCTGCAAAATCAATATCTCTCTTGTGTCTTCAAATTGTTATTTGCATTTAATACCAATCAATTGCTTTTTCTGTTATTTTTCTTACTCAGTGTAGCTTTAAGCTCCAATTACCGGCAGCAGAAAAATATTGAACTTCCCGAGTCCACGTTTCAACAATTGAAAATATAATCTAATAAAGTGCCTTCACGTAAATACAATGTTTAATTGAAGCAAAAATAGTGTGTACAGGATAAACAAAAGCGCATTTAAGCATAAACAGGAAAAAATAGAAAACGCTTACAAAATATTCGGTTGTATAACATGGGGGAGCTTCTGGTTTTTTGTATCAATGCCCAAAGGCTGACCGAAATCCAGCTGCAACTTTCATTAGAGCTGAAGAAAGATATTTTGTGCTGCTCCGGTTTGGTTTTTTCTCCATTTCTCTGTGCACTCTGTGATTGTGTATGTGTGTGTGTGTGGTTGTGCAAGAACCTGGGGGGAAAGCTAAACAAAAGCAGCATTCATTTTTCGACGAGGGCTACGTGTGTATTTGTATATTTATTTTATTTATTTATTTATAACATTTAGAGCAAAACGTTAGTTAACCGCCTTTGGTTTGGTGGGGGCGAAGGACCTGCGAATCCTGACAGCTGTGTCCGTCCATCTCGCCTTCCCTCTGTGTGGGTCACGCCGAGTGCAAGCCAAATGCGCTTAGGGTTGTTGTCTCAACTTCACCCGCCGCCACAGCAACCCCTGGCCACCCACAGGAGGACCAGGTCCCTGGTGGGTGGGGAATGTGCGTTGAGAATGCGCTTACACAAATTTCTGGTATTATGTTGCATACTTTTTGGGGTAATTTATGATTTCCAAGCACATGCCCCGAGGGGCGGCAGAGCCAGAGAGCCACCCCATCCGACAGCAAAAAGCAATACAAATGATGTTTAGTGACGTGCAAGTTTTTGTGTGTGTGTGCAAGAGCTGAAAATGGAAATGGAACCACATTCGATTGTCTAGAGCGGACGAAATGGGATAACAGGATAAGATAAATAGAAACAAAAAGTTGAGGGAATATCGCCCAAGGCAGGAGGATGGGGGATTCGCTATGAAGGGTCTGAGCCGAAGCTCAGCGAGAGGATTGCGAGGACTTTGCCCTCGGCTTCTTTGCCTTCGAGTAAGCCTAGATGCATTGAACTTTTAAGCCGAAGGTCCGATAGTTCGAGTTCGATGTCGAGTCTGCAGCCAAGCAAAATCCTTTTCGGTTTCCATTTCAATCAGAGCTGAAATCGTTGAATTGCGTGGGCAGTCCCTTCCTCAACCCTTTTGCCGTTGCCCTTTCGGAGGGGCCAGTCACAGGGGCTTCTCGTCATTAGCTTTGAACTTGGCACTGCAAGAGCGGCAACGCAAAGCAAAGATCAGAACAATTAATGCGACTTCTTGTGGCTTCCTCTCTAGGAGGACCTCCGCTTAAGCACTAAGAAAAATAACGTGAACAAATTACTTGTTCCTAATTGATTATAATTTCTTGCTTTTAAGTATTTGTTGTTATATATTTATATGGTCACTCAAAGAGTATATAAAGCTTTATTCACTTCCAGATTAAATAACGCTTTGGTCACTCTTAGGAAAAATAAAGCTTTGGTTACTATTTTTCTGCAAAAACTAAGCTGATCTCAGGAACTGTAGTTATTACAAATTCCTTTATGCTGATATTTCGATTATTTTATCATTCATAATAGTTTTAATAATATATAACAATATACATATATCATCTGCGTTTGAAATGTTCTCTAAAGTATAATTTACTTCAACTCCTTTTAGCTTTCTTTCAACACCTTTCATTGTTCTGAATTTCTTAAATATAAATTCCACAAATTTCTTTCAGTTTTGGCATAGCAGATGTGGGGTTCGCTTGGTCTTCATGTTGTAATAGGGATTGCTAGAGGTCTGGGTCGGTCAGGGGTTGGTTGGTTGGGCTGGGGACTCGCTCGAGAGAAGTTCATTAAAAAATCTCATCAAAAAGCAAATGCCACTTGCTGCCGCTCGCTTGCTCGCTTCCTTTTTCCCACTGCTGCTCGCCTTGGTCTTTGCATATTTATGATGACTGACAAATCAAAAATGCAAATAAATTTCAATTTCTAACTTGCAGACGACATACACACACACACACTCTCGGGCAGAGTGGGGGCGGTACACACGCACAACATGACAGTTACAATTACTGTTGGAAAATGGGGACATCAGGCACCAGTCGGAAAATGCCACAAATCATGTCGAGACCGAGATGGAGAGCGAGAGATGCAGACATCTCGGTCCTATCCCCGTTCCAGTCCTATGCATATTTATGAAAAGTGCAGTCAAGTCTTGTCAAGTCTTCGGGGATGAGTTGCTGCTGCTGCTGCATTGTTATTAAATAATCATTTTGTTGTAATAAATTTCAATTTGATTTTATGCCAACTAAGTGACAACTTAATTTGCAAAGAGGACCAGCACCCGCCCCACTTAAAGTGCTGCATTCCTGCAGAGACCTTTAAATATTTAGGCTGCAAAGTGAATTAGTTTCGCTTTACGAACTGGACGGCACAAAAAAAATGAATATATAAAACTAGGGAAATGCAAAACTAGCTTAGAGGCGATGTGGGAGTAGTATTACATTGCAAACCGAATAAAATCGTAATTAAGTTTGCATGGCAAATGACTCGAGTGGCTGGAAAAATGCAAACACAAAACACAAAAAGCGAAAATGGCTGGAATTCCTGTTGTCCTGGTTAAATATTGATGCACAAACATTTTTACGGCTGCTAGAAACAGGCAAATCCAGATGCGGGGCGGCCCAGCTAAAAGTTAAACTTTAAATCGATTCCTGGCCAAGAAGCCAGGGGGTAAGCCCGGTCCGAAACAGGAGATGCGAATTGGCCGAGTCAGTGCCAATAACGATGGCGTTGGAATCGTGCCTGGGTATTTGCATCCACATGCCAGGAGGACTCTTCTCTGAATTCCGTGAAAAATAAGCCAGAAGGCGGCGTCCTGCCAACTGGACTCTGATTGAAATGTTCGGACGGCCCGGTCCAACATGTCCTACAGGCATTACAGGTGCACTGGATTTCGGAACGTGGAGCTAGGGTTAGGCTAGGCTAGGGCAATTTTTTGTCTCCTGTTTGTTTGCCTTTGCCGAAACTAGATGCTCAACAACACCTGACATCCTGTGGCCGTGACAGCCACACCCGTCAATAGTTGAAGGTACTTTTTTCTCTCCATTTGGTCAAGAAGAAGTTTTTTCTGTTGACCAAAAAGGGGACCGTATTGCACCTAATTTGGACCAGGTGACAGTGCTGACGGCCGGGGGATAAAGTCAGTCGGGATATTTTAGCGAGAAGGGGAATAGTATTTTGCAGCACTTGGGTTTTTTTCATATAGCATCATATAAAATGTTTGTACTAAAAACACATCATTAAAGACCAAAAAATAATGTTTTTTCCACAAAATATCATTACTGTTTAACTTTTTTACATTAATATACAAATTCTATGTCGTAATAATTGGATAAGAAAATAGCAATACAATAATTTCAGCAAAGCTTAATGTAATTCAAGTCAGGGGCACCTGGCACTTGAACTACCGGAATTTCGAATATAATTGATCGAAATTATAATCTAAATTCATTGCTGCTGGATAATATTTCTCATGTTCGCAGAGGCCACAGCATATTAATATTATTATTTAATTCAAATAATCAAAGATAGAGTTTGCAGACTTTTAGATAACATAATTCAAATACTTTAACTGCTAAAATAAATCGAGTATTGAAATAATATTAAATACAAAAAAACCCTACATAAAAATAAGTAAAATAATACATTTGCACACATGTGGTACATCAAGGCTCACCAATTAGATTTAAATCAAGAAACGACTTGTGCATTTTAGTTAAATTTCCTTGTCAACGTAGGTCTTTTATAATTCCATTCAGACCATCGAAATCGCAAATCAAAATTCAGAAACGTTGTGCAATCAGCAAAGAGTTTCAATTAAGATCCCAGCCACTTGGCAGCTTAGATAAAATCAACAAGAGACATTTCGGGGCACCGAAAAAGGATGTCACACCAGAAACCTGTTGGAATCGAAAGGGGCGAAGGCGAGTGAGAGGAGAGAGTCTGGCACACACGCACTCATCGAATTTGCAATCGATTTCCAGCACATTTTGGCATTTTAGGCAAACAAACGCCCCGACCAGAGAGCACAGCAGGAGATACACTCATTTGGCTTGTGTATCTTGCAGATACGCTCACATCAAAGCCGCCTTTATGCCGCATTCGATCGCATTAAACAAAGTAAACACAATTATTTTTATGTGCGAAATGTGGCAAATGGCAAATGGCAGCCGGCAATGGCAATTTTTTAACTGCTGCGGCAACACGTGTCGCATTTTTTCACTTCCCTTTACTTCATTTTTTTTTTTCGGTCAGCCATTCGGTCTTCCGCCGCAAAGTATGCTACGCAAAAATGTCCTCTTATCACACACACACACCAAAGAAAAAGTAAAAACAAAAACAAAAAAGACACCAGCACCAGCGTGTTTTTTTGTATTCGTTCGTCTGTTTGTTTTGGTGTTGAATATTTTTCATTTTTCTTGTTTTTTGCGCCTCGTCTCCTTCTGTTAACGAGATGCGCAACACAACCGAAATATATATAAATAAAAAATAAAATAAATCAGTGAGGGACCCGAAAAATGCTAAAGAGGGCGTCGGTCGTCGGGCATCGGGCGTCGGGCGCTGGGCGTGCCAAGGGCTGTGGACTGTTAAAAATTATGCAAATGATTGAGCAAATTATGTCAGAGCGGCGTTTATATACGCGTACGTACGGGTATATCTGTATCTGTGTATTTGCTGCTGACCTTTGAGCCGCTTTCCCTCCATGTCCATGGCAGTAAATGCCGTCAATTGAAAAGTTGGTAAACAAAAAGCAAAGCGGCAGAAAAACAAAACATTAAAAGGAAGAGACGCACCAAAAATGATTTGAAGAAAACATTTTGGAAAAATATTTTCCTTCTCTGGCATCGGCATTAATTTATTTGTGAATGAAATTATGTATGAAAATTGTGTCGGCGAGGGGTGTTGCTTTTCTTGTTTTTCCCGGAGCCTCTTTTCACCATCCCTCCATCCAGGTCTAAGGTCTCGCTAATTGGGGAACAACACAGAGGTGAAAAGTGGCCCTGAGTGGCATTTAATTAATGAACCGTTAGTTTAAATATTTAAGCTCGTGCCATACGCACATATTGGCCACTAAAAGTCAGTTGTTTAAAGTTTGCCATCCGATAAATATTGCAGCACTCATTCGGAATTATTATTATCCGAAAGTTCAGGGGCAAAAAGTGCCCACTTAACCGTGTGTTTTGGTTAATTAAGCTGTCATAAGCACGATTAGCAGAAAGTAAGCCAGCATTAATTCGAATTATATATATACTAAACACGTATATGTGAATTAAAACTCATTACAAAAATCGCAGAAAACTAATTGAAAATTGCTGCCGTAACAATGTTTTTTCTAGATTTGGCTCGTGCGCTGCGCCATCAGCTTACATTGTCATTTCCATAATTCCCCTTTAATCCGAAAATTACGAGCGAATAAATATTAAAAACTGGAAAACTGAAAAACTAAAAAAACATAAAAAGGAAAGCCCAGTGAGAAAAGAGACAGAGTGAGAGTGCAATGCGTGTTCTGCATATTTCAATTTGTGTAATGCGCTATGCAACTTTTGTTGCAAATTAATTTGCCACGAAAGTTGACTGCTAAAATATGGCCAAGTCGGTGGCAGAGGCAGAAAGAGAGGCAGTGGCGATGCAAAACGCACGTGTAACTCCATGGCAACACCAGTGTTCACAATTATGAAAAGTTTAAAAAAGCTGAGACTAAAAAGCAACTGATTATTGTAAAAAAAGATATTTAACTTGTAAATTAAATTTGATTTTTAATGGAAAAAAATTCTTTGTAAACAGTATTTTTTGTCAGCATACTTTTAGGCACTGCTCCTAGGACCGATTTATGCTTATTGATGTTGTTTAAAAGTCTTAACACTCTTTATAAACCTGTATAAAGCTTCCTTACAGCCTAGGTGTATTTTATTTAATTTTAAAATTCTTTTTTTATGCTTTTTCCCTCGAAACTTTGCTATAAACGAGCTAATTCGCCAGCGCCAGCACCTCTTGAACCGCATCTCCGTCTGCGGCTGCCTCTTGCACCGCACAGTGGAGTGGCTCGGAAGCTCGCACCTCTCACTTGTAATAACCGCAACTTAGTTAACTAAACATGCTGACAGCGGGCTGGAGGCGTGGCACCGCCTCGTTTGTTGTGCTTTTCCACCCGTTTGCCTCCGCTGCCGCTTAGCAGTCAGTATCCCGAAATGTGCGCTGAAGGAAATTGCAAACAAAATTGCAACTTCCTGTCAGCGACAAAAACTTTTGCTTGTGGCGCCAATGTTGCCACTTCCGTTTAGATACACTCACTCCCCCAAGCACACACACACACACACACAAACTGTCGCATTTGTATCTGTGCCGGGTCCTAAGTGCAGTCGCCGGTTATTCATATGCAAACGCTTGCCATGTTTGGCAATCAAAATATTTCACTAAATTGCTCCGGCGACGACCCTCATGCAACAAAACTGAAAATATTAAATAACATTTTCGGGCCACACAAGAATTTTTTGGACAAAACGTGACCAAGTCCAAGAACGACTCCCAGCTATGCAAATAAAAATACGAAATGCGGGAGAGAGATAAAAATATATAAATGCTGCTGCTTCGTTCCTTCGCAGCTGGAAGTGTAAAATTAAATAAGAAATATAAGCAAACTGACCGCAGGGCCAAAATTCAAGCATTTCTTCGCTTTGAGCGTCCTCCCCGAAAAATGATGCTCAACTTCTGCTTTTTTTTCCGGACAGTTTACGACTTTTTTATTTGCCTGCAACATTTTCTGTGTTGTTTTTTTTTACGTTTTTGTTGGCCTGCTGTTTGCCGGTTTCTGGCGGAGTTGGCCCCCAAACTGTGCCATGTTTTGTTGACTGTTTGATTGAGCCACGAAGATAGCCCTCCTTTAGGCTGAGTTTGCTACTTCAAAGTTTTGCGGCGCAGCTTCTTAGGAACAAACAAACAAACTGCCATGACAGAAATTAAAAATAATTGCATAAAAAATATTATAACAGTTTACTTTTAGCGGCGGGCACTTACTTTTCCCTTCCTTTTTGGGTCATATTGTGTCTGTGCATTTTAGTGAAGAAATTCCAAGAATAATTTAGTTTTAAATGTTGTTTGGAAGAATGTAGCTGGGTGTTATTCAGAACTGGCAAATATTTTCACTTCAAGTTCCATATTTCCCACATACCGCACAATTGATTTATTTAACAATTTATTTAATTTAATTTTTATATTTGTCTTAGATTTATACATTTTTTTATAAAATGCTTAAAACTAGGTTTATATTATTTAAGTTTACATAAATTCAACCAGTTATATGCAATTTGTTTAAATATCATTAAACATTAATATCTCTAGATCTAAATAAAAAATACAAAATAAAATTATGCATATATATTTATATGCAAATACAAATTATTATTAATGAAAGACTCAAATGTGAACAGAAGGAAATAAACAATTTATTTTGCCAATTAATTTTTACAAATCTTTATTTAAAATACATAAATTTAAGTTTATTTTTGGAGACATATAATGCTACTCAATTGTTCAAAGGATGTTGGCTTCCTACGAAGCTAGTTTATTTAAAGTTATCCTCAAATTAACCCAATTCAATTTCAAATGTCCCAAAATGCCAAGGAAATTACCATGTTCTCAGACCATTACAACATGTTTAAAGTCAAATGAATATCTAAAAAGAACCCAAAAGGAACTTAACGCCTTTTCGTCCCCATGAGCTTACTAGGCTCTATTTTTAGTTACATTTTGCGGTGGACTCGTATGTATTTCAGGGATATTCGACCGCCAACCAAGAAGGTGATATGCGGTTTATAAATAATTTTTAATAAACGAAAGCCGGCAAGGATGTGTCACAAAAGCCTGACACCTTTCGGCCAGACACGTGCGACTCCTACAATATTTATCAATGACGAAAGCGGTGGCAATAAAAAAATCAAAAAAGTCCGGAGAGCCAAACCAAACTCGAAGGAGCCGAAAAAAACCACGCATTAAATTTTTGTTGTTATTAAATATTTAATAATGCGAGTGCGAAGAGGAACTCCTGCCAAGGATTCTGTGTATTTGTGCGTGTATTAATGTCCAAATTATGATGAAACACACTTGACATGGGGACACGGGGACATGGTGCACCCTGTGTTTGTCCCCAAGAAATTTCCCATCGTCGGACATGCGTCGAGTCTCTCTTCCTTCGTTTCCTGTGTATATAGCGCTACAGCGCTGACTTGCGAGCGTGGATAAAGAGCAAAGAGAGCAGCCGCAGGGATTCAGCAAAAACCAGTTCTCCCGAAAGAGAACAAACGGGTAAATGTGGCCAGCAACATCGGACAAATGTTGCCAAGCTCTAAATCAAAGCCAGAAGAAGTATCCCAAAAATGAGAAGGAAAAAGCAGAGGAAAAAAACTCCAGAGAAAATAATGATTTCAGCGGCTGCTCCTTTGGGGCCAAACTCGGGCGATTGCTTTGTTGCCAGAGCAGAGCGAGATTCGGAGTTAGGGAAATACAAATCTTTGATTAATTGTTTGCCATCTAACATGACATACCATTTACAATGGCCACGTGCTCTTTAAATATTTATATGGATATTTCAAATGCGAATCCAAACTGATTCCCTGCCCACTCCCCCAGCCAAACTCCGGTCGAAACTGTGCAGACAGGCATAAATCATTTACTCAAACAATCTGGACTCCCAAAAAAAATAAATAAAATGAACAGCAGCTCCGAAAGGGAACCAATTACATGAGGAACAACAATGCCTGATACACAGTTAATCTTCTTCCATTTTTGGGGCGACAACATAATAAACAATCAGGCAGAAAATTAAACGAATAAAATATTACAATAAAACGGATTTTAATCAACTAACTTTGAAGATAAATGGGTAAAGTTAAATGAATTTAATTTAAAGAGTTAAAATATTTGTTCCATAACAATTTATTAATTTTTATAAATGTTTAACTGTGTAAAATTGAAGTGGATCACTTTTTGTAGACATTTTTAAATACCGGATAAAGTTTATAGAATAACCAAATAATTGACTTAAAATACATTTTATTAGACTTAAATTAACATATTTTCACAGACATTTTAAGAGTTTATAGTTTATATAACCTTATTTAAAAGGAAAAATGTATGTTTTAGAATGTAGTACACTTTTCTTATAAGTTTACAAATTTTTGCATTTTTATTTGAAAAATCTTATTTATTACAATGGTTCTTTATGATATTATATCTTTATAAATTTTCATTGAAAAATCTATTGTTAAAAATTAATATAGCTTTATAAGCTTAAACCATATTTGTAATGTATTTTATTGCAATAAAGAAATAGTTTTCCTGTACGTTATTTTTCAACACCTCCCCTTTTGGATATTTACCCCCCTAAATCCCTTTCGTTTTCCTTTCTGCTTGCTATTGTTCATTTTTGACAGCAGCTTTTGCATCTGTTTTCATTTTTGCTTTCGCTGTCGCTTTCATTTCCCTTTTCCCTTTTCCCCTTTCCCCTTTTCTCTCACTCTCTCTCTCGGCCGCTGACTGTTTCTATCAATCTCCCGACCCCGCCGCATGTTATCCCTGTCGCTTTGATGGGAATAAACATTAAATTTGATTTGGTCACGTTTCCAAGCTTTGTTCCACTTATGGCTCATTTTGATACGGCATCCGAGCGATCCATGCAATCTCAGCCCTCTCTCTCACACTCTCTCACTCTCCGCTTCTTATCTCCGCTTCTCTCTAGGCTGATGATAATGGACGCATGGCCATCATAAAATAATTGACGCCCCTAATGGACCTGGATGTGGATGTGGATTTGTGTATGGTTGTGGATGCCAATGCGGCAGCGGAAGTGTGCCTCTATCGATTTACCCCCAGGAAGCTTACCTGAATGCGATTAGGGATGGCCAGTTAAGGGGAAAACCCTTTTATAGCTTTTATGAACAATACATATGGTTGGTATTATAACTTCCTTACCTCCAAGAACTCACTAACAACAGGCCCCAACACCGCCGAATGCGTTAACTCAAGGCAGCTGGCTTGCAACAAAAAAAATAAATCGAAAACCAGTTAAGGGGCCCTTTTCGCAAAACTGGATGCATTCCTGCATATAAATTACAATCGAGTGTCGCTCCATCGTTCCATCGAGGCCAAATCGATTCCTAAACGAGTCAGGCCGAGGATCCGTCAGATCGGAAGATTAAGGATGCTGCATTGACAGCTGCAGCCGAGGACAAAAGAATTTATAAGCAGTTCCAGGTTATCTCTTGCGATGCCGATTGAGACAAAGTCTCGAGGCGGGTCTTGACTTAATAGCCAAAACCGCAGAGAGACACAGAGACTGAGAGCGAGAGATCGGTTGGGGCACCTCAAACTGCTCCGTCGGAGATTGTCAAAGGGAAGAGCTGTCTTGCAGCTTTCTGCTCAGTTTTGATGACATTTTCCAAGCCAAGTTTGACAAAGAAAAGCGTGGAGAGAGGGGCAGGGAAACATCAACTTCAGAGGCAGTGACAGCGGCAAGTTTTCCCTGATGCTGCTGCTGCTCACTACTACTCACTATTTTTCAATTTCCGTTTTGTGCATATGAAAACAGAATTGAATTTTAATTCCAGCATTGCAATTGACACATGACAAGGATGCTGGCTGGCAAAGGGGTCTAAGCCATTCAAATTGAAATGCATGAAAGCAAAATAAACTATGTGGCGCAAGAATACAAATTGATCAAACACAAAATAAGCAAGACGGACGGACGGACGGAGGAACATCATCATAAAAAGTGCTTGTCCCAGCCACTCGCAACTAACACGAAAAAAGGATGGAACAAGGACCAGGTCCCCGGAGTGGCCAGGACGCTCATCAGTCCGGGGAATGCCGCATATACATATGCGGCTTCCAACGAAACGAGGCGAGCAATTTATATGCCGATGGATGCAGGGAGAGACTGGCCGGAGAGAGGCGAAAATCTGCAAATCAAATTACAAAAATCATAGCGCACAATTTTCACACGGCAAGTGCTCGGGGGAATTGTCACCCATCCCCGTCTGGTCTCTGGTCTCCGGTCTCCGGTCTCCGTCTACCCCCAAAAACGAAACGAAACGAAACCAATCCAGTGCCCAGTCCCAGTCCCCAGTCCCTAGACCCTAGACTGGGCAAAAAGCAAAAGCAAAAGCCAGCCCAACCGGCCGGCAAATAGTCAGACGCCAAATGATGTAATGAAATCAAACAGAAACGGAAGCAGAAGCAGCGTCAGGAACAGTAGAGCAAAGCAGTTGGATAGATAGTTTCCACAGGATAAAGTGGGGATTTACACATGTATATTGAACAGTCTTACTTGGAAGGACTTGACTTTTCCTTGAAATAAGTTTTGTAAAATTATTAGAATTAATAATTAGTTATTTTTTATTTTTCTCTCTCTTCGAACTTCTTTCAAAATTCTCAGTATTTAATATTTAAAGTCTGTGTATTATATGTATTAATTAAAATAAATAATGATTTAAGAAGACATGTTAAAGCCTTTTTCTAATCTGATGTGATTTTTAGGCTTTTTTAAGATTCCTGTTCATAAAACCTCTCATTGGCAAACCCAACTGTAGCGAAATTCTCTGGCCATGTTTGATGAACGACTAACTAGTCCAGCCCTCCGGTCCAGGCCACTCTCCGTCCTGATCCTTTCCCCGTTTCCTCTCTGGCCCGCGTCCATTCAGTCGGTCACCAGGGAACTCAACTCAACTCGGCCAATCTGCAAAAATTTGAATTTGAAATTTTTATTTATTTACTCTCCGATAGACAGAGAGAGAGGGAGACGGGACAAAGGGGAGAAAGTGTGAAATTTGAGCGGTGAGGCTGCAAAAAAGGATTCCGATGCTGGTGATAATCCAAAAAAAATATAGTCTGCTTAAACAAATGAAGAGCGGCATTTGAAATTGTTAAAAGTGTGCGCCAGTTGTCGACAAAATCGAATGTGCATTTTTATATTTGGCAGCTCAGCTCTCTCTCAGTCGCTCGCTTCACATATGAATATATGTATATGGGAAAATATTCAAAATATATATAGCCAATGAAGGGGGCCAAATCAAATTGAGTTGGTAAATATTTGAAATAAATGCTCGTTCCGAGGATATGTATTGGTATGCTTTTTAATTGTTGTTTGATTAGGTTTTGTTATGGTTTAAAAAACGGAAAAAGAATTAATGGCAGCGAGTGCGAATTTAATTCCAAAATCCCCACAAAGAACATTTTTGTTCACAAATCTAGAGGAGTATTAAAAAATAATAAGAGGGCTTAAAACAAATTACATTGCTAGGGGAATGTTTGTTATTCATGAAATGCATTTGCTTAAATGGGGTTTCTGAAATGCATTACAGTGGAGTTTAGCTGGGTATTAGGGGAAAGTGGAGGGAGCCTTTGTTGAATTTATCATTATTAAATTCCATGCTTTCACAGGATATAAAAGTAATTATTTTAGAAAATTATGGTGATTAAGGTATTATCTTAAATTTCTTAGGATCAAGTTAAAAAAGGAAAAAATCAACGATAAACGTGTGATGCTGGTTTTGTATTTATATTTGTAACAATATTACACTTAATTCTAAAGGTAGAATATATAGTAATATTTTCTGATTATTTCCAACTCCAGAATCACTTTTCTTTGTTTTATCTGTTAGGTTTATCTGGAACCCTTAAGCATTCTCCTGCACCTTGTAACCATCTTATTGATAAGTAATTTTAATATTATTGCCTGTGGCCTCTGGACCCTCTCTGTCTCTCTCAAATAAAAAATATAATGATAAAATGCAGTTTGCTGGTCGCCAACGATGTGACGTCATGCCGGGAAACTTGCGCTAATTAAAATTCCCATTTAATTGGCATTGGCCGCTTGTTTGTCTTCGGCTCGATTGCAGCAGCAGCAGGAGCACTAGCAGCAGCAGCAGCGGGAGTTGCGGGGATATTTAATTTTCTTTTTTGCTCTCAGCTCGCCACCAACTGCGGCTGGGATGTTTATTCAATTAAAATACGCATGAGGCGATGCGAGGATTGCCGCCAGTCGGACGGGATGACAGAGCGGGGCCATATAGGAATGGAGCCGGCAACCTGACAGACAGGCTCATTGATGCCACACCAAAATCAATTTCATCGCATGCAGTCAACGCCTTTCGACCACTAACGAACATATCTACATACACGCCAATCGTGGAAAACTGTGTCTCCATGGTGCACTTGGACAAATGCTAAAAAATAAATACATTTAGATATTGAATAATTCAAATATTATTGATTTAAAAATAATTTAAAAGGATTTTAGAAGAGAGCAAGGCTTAGCACATCATTAAATGAACATTCGAAATAGAATGCTTAGACATTTTACACATGGAAATTAATTTATTTTTTAACCAACTTAATTAATAATAAATTCATTTTTAAACCTGAAATCCTATATTAATAATATCAAAGCTTGGATTCCATTAAAGCTTATAAATTTTTAAAATATTTTCTTGCCTGAAAAGTTAAACATAAAAGCTCCCTTATTTAGTAAACCAAAACCAATGCAAAACAAAAAAAGATTAAATAAAAAAACTATTATTTCGAGTGGAGTGTGCATGTGAGCGTACAAATGCCATCGACGCCAACACGTTGACAGTATATTAACTGACCGAGCACGAAATATTCTTGACAGCCCACACACGCAATCGGCGAGCTGACGGGGCGGAGCGAGCTCCGGAGCTGAACGGAGATTTCTGGGCTTCGGGATGGCCCATTAAATGGGCACATTAATTAGTCGCCATTGGATTGCAGTGGACAATGTCGGGCGCTTCTCCCTGGGGTAATTTTCAGGCGGATCAGAAGACAACAGCCGGGCTGAACGGCCATGGCTTGACAATGGCATCGGCGGCGACAGGGAAACTTTTTCCTCAACGAGTGGCGGCGGCGGCCACCCAACGAAACTGCAGTTGCTGCAATGCCATCCAGGACCAAACACAGTGATAATCGGCTAAGGACAACAGTTGGTAATTGAATAAAGTAGTGTTTGTCTGCGAATTAACTGGCTTATTGTGCACATTTGCAGTGATTCAGGGCAGTTCTGGAGAAGAGAAATTAACTTATGAACTTACTTTATTGGTTTGTAACAAAAGGTTTAGGAATGCCTCATAAATATATTTATTTACAATTTCTCCTCGGATCTTATTTGCTAATCTAATTAATGAATTAATTATTAATTTTTTCAACATTATTAAAGAGTATTTTATAAATAAATTAAAGGAATTCGAATATTCGAACTTGGCCTAAATTTCTATGTCATTACTCATTCATATTAATTTAATCCCTAGTAATACCTAAACAACCACGTAATCGAGTAAAATCTAAGTTGATTAGAAGTTCCTAGAACCACCATCCTCCCACATAATGTGCGCTGAAGAACATGTCGCACACACAAGGCTGACAAACTTTAAGCTCAACACGAATAGTTAATTTTAGAGCAAACATTTAATGGGATCACCAGGTGTTCTCGCATCCAAATCGATTTTCCCGCCTGGTTTGTTCACCTTGTCTTCGACTTAGCGTCTGGCAAGGAACACGCGCCGCTCGCTTCGATGATTTTGATGCGAGACACAAATCGCATTTAATTTACTGGAAATCAAACGGCAAAGACGACGGATGAAATTTCCATAAAAAGCATAAAAGTAAATGAAAAATAGAAATGGCAAATGGTTTGGGCCAAAATTTACGGGTCACACCTGTTGTCCCAAAAAACCAGAACAAGCCGCGGGAAAATCGGCTGCAATTCAAAATAAACCAACCAAAAAAATAATAAAAAACAAAAGATGAAAAAAAGGCGAGTGGGTGGGAAGTCAGCAAACAGGTGCTAATCGAAATATAATGTTTCTGGCGGCGGTCGCACATAAAAAGTGATACGACAATAAAATTTAATAATTTAAAAATGAAACAACAGCCAAGTCGAAGGTGTAGGGAGCGGCGGCAGAGGGCCGGGCAGGTGTCGAAATATAATAAAAAATTCATGAGCGGAAAGAAGCTCAAACAAAAACAAACCAAACAAAAGGAACAACAGCGAGTGAAACAAAAAAACGTGCAAATAATGAATGACGGACAAGGAAGGGACACTGCCTGTCCCGGGGGATGTGGGTGAAATCGGGGAGGGCGGTTCCTCCAAAGGGGTGTAAAATGCGGGGGGCGGGACTGTGAGCGATGACAGCGAAATGACATGAAAATGAAGCGTTTAGCCTACTTAAAGGCGCATAACAAACCAATTTCCCCAGCGCCTTAAAGCCATCAAGTATGCCATGATATGGCGCACTCAAAGAAATTAAGCAGCCCTAAATTAAGTACGAAAATTCACCTAAAAACAGAAGGTAATTGTACTTAAAAAATACAGAGGGAAGATACCTTAATTAAGAATGAAGTTTAGGCAGAGGAATGACAGCAGTGAACTTTTTACGAAATTTAAACTGATATTATGCTAATTTTAAATATACACAAAAACATCTTTTAATATCTGTTTAAATCCATATTTTAAAATTAAATTTTAACCATATAGAATGCATTTATTTAAATGTGAAAATACAGGTTGAAAATTTTCCTTGTTACAAAATTGTTTCAATACTTTGTATTTGTTATTTTAAATCGCAGAAGTCAGGAAAAAAACCGTAAATAATATACCTTTTTACTCAGTACTCACTTGCTTTCTTACAGTGTGAGTGGGTTAAGGGTACCAGATAGGGCCTGTGGAACGGCAAAGGTAATAGGTAATAGGTAAAGGTAAAGCGAAAGCTAAGAGAGTAAGAGATAGGGGCTGTAACTGGGCTTATTGATTTGCTTGGCTGGTCATACAAAGCACTTAAGCCAAACAGCAAATAGTGTCGCAATGATAATTACAATGCCAACACCGAGAGTCAGCAGGTGAGTCGAGCAATATTGTAATATCCCCGATTCACACACACCGCTCACACACACTCTCCTATCCGTCAGCTCGCTGCCCTGTCCATGTCTCATTGTATTTACACATTTTGTGTTTACCTTTGCATGACCAGTCCGTCACTTTGACAATCATAATGAGGCAACAACAAGCGAGCCAAGGTAGCAAGGTAGCAAGGCAGCCAAGGCGGGCAGGGCAACAACGTCTACGGCAAATACCAAAATGGCTGACAGCAGCAAAGCTGACTGCAGGACACTGAACTGACACCCTGACCCAGTTAGAGATGGCCCGCAAGTGGAAGCGTCCTGAACACCTAGATAGTGTCATTTTTTCTGGCCAAAAATAAACCAAGCAATCAATGGGGGTTGCCTCGTTGGCACAGAGGTAATTTCAGAGAATAAAGTCAATAATTTAAAGAGTCTTTCGACAGATTCTAACAAAACTGAAGCCTAGGTAGGGCTTAGATTGTGAATATGTCTTATAAAGAGTGTGAAATAACTAACAATAGTCGCCAAACTTATTGTTGGATTTCCTAAAATAAGATCTTGTTTAATTTAGAGTCATATAATCTTCGTAAAATACCTATTTCAATATACAAATTTATGTGGTAATTATCATATTTTTTTAACACTCACGCGTGCCTCACGCAGCCGCCTCTCTAGATCACTCTTCTTTTGCGTCGAATAACAAAAACATTGCCGCTTGCTGGAGCCGGAGCCAAAATGTCCGGTGTATGTTTGTGTGTCCCTCTACGGGATCCTGTCGAGCGTTATAACGATGATGGCTAACATGTTGCCTCATATTGTGTTGCCTCATATTGCCATTGCCGCTGCTGCTGTTGTTGTTTTCAGCCGGACCTGGAGCTGGAGCCGTTGGTATTTGTATTTGTTGTGCAGTTGACCAAAGCAAAGCAAGTAAAGCTGGCAAGCAAATCTATGTTCCTTGTTGACTTTTGCTTTTATTTAATTTTGTGGCAAGGTGACTATAAATACACATTTACTGGGAAGCGAGCGGGGCGCGCGTGGGTGTGTGCGGGAGTGTCTCTATGTGGGGGAGCAAATAAACTTTAATTGTTGCAACCACAGCGTGTCCTGGCACCTGTGTGCGTCCCTGCCCCTTGGCAGATGTAATGCTTAAGTTAATGCGCTGTTATCCTTTAACTGCTTGGGCGATTCACACACACAGAGAGTGGCAGAGACACAGAGACTCACACACATACCCAACTGCAGTCATACATATTCATGTTAATGTCAGCGCATAAATCTTGCAAAGTCTTCTAACACCTGTCAGCCATTTTACAAGGTGTTTCCACTTAATACATCGACACACGCACACACACACACACTCAGACGACAGGTAGAGTCGTTGCCACACAGGAAGGATGTGCCGAGTGTGCCAGTGTGTGTCCTGTGCTGGTCTGTCCTTTTGCCTTTGTACGCCATGTGTCAATGTGTCGCTCATGTGTCCAGCTCTGCGTGTGATATTGACAGTTGCACGGGAGCGCCTTTGAATCGCTCCGGCGGACACAAGGAAGCAGCAGCAGCACCAGAAGGCAACGGACGACCTATCCGCCATTGAAGGTCCAGTGGAAACACCCGGAGAAATCAGTTACGAATCAAAAATATAGCTAATATCCAAAAAGAGATCAAAGTTCAAGTGGATCGTGCAATAAATATAGTTTTTAGAGAGGTAAAGAGTACTCGAAAGATGTAAAAAAGTGCCCCGCAAGAAAGTATGCAAAACTTTTGATGCAAAACTATCTTTAAAATATGTCAAAGTATTAGAACACATTTTGTTTTTTTCTATTTTAATTTTTATTTATTTATTTAATAAATTAAGCCTAGCATAAAGTCGTAAACTTAATAATTAGATTACCGAGCCTGGCAGCGGTGGCCTTCGCCTATAATTTAAATTATTTTTCATACTTAACCGTATACAAATTAGTTTTAAAATATTGTTAACTAGAATATATATTATATTTAAAACAAAAATATTTTTTTAGACAAATAATCTCCTTAAGCTTTCTTTTCTTGCCGTGTAAATTCACCATTCCACCTTTATCTAGCACGTCGCATTCCCAAATCAGTTAAAATAGAAGTGAAATCGTTAGCAGGCAGCTCGAAATTATGGTAGGCAAATGTGAAAGAATCTAGGATTGGGATTGTGGATAGACTGATGGGGTAAAGAAGGGGGTAAGAGGTGGGTAAAAGCAGGCGGAAATCGAGAGAAATGAAGCAACAGGATTGGGCAGGTGGTGGCAGGACAATGACGTTGACATTGATTGAACGTTGTCCACAACAAGGCACAACGAAACACACAGGCAAACAGACACACACTCACTCCCCCACTAAGTGGGAGGAGGAGAAGTTATAAGGGAATAGGAAATAAAAGGTTAAAATGGCTGGTTGTTAGTCACACGGTGTTGATTGTTCTACTCTAGGCAATCATCGGGGTATCATTGAAGCTTGAAGGGATGATCAGTGCTATTAATTGGAAGGGACTTCCTTAGGAATTAGGTAAAAGACTGAAGTGAAAATCATATATGATAAGCTTTACAGTCCATGATTTAATAACTAAATTAAATACCTTATAAATCATTTTTAAAGTGCACAAGAAATAACTCATTTGTGATCTCATGAATTTCTATATTTTTAATTAATGTTAAACAATGCGAACTTAGATCAAATTAAATACAAAGTGAAGTATAAATAATCCTTATTATGCCAAAATTTTTATCGTTCAATAAATGTTCTCATATTTCATGCATTCATTGAAATGATAAGAAACTCCATCAATTAATTCTGGATTTAATTACTCTTTGATAGACCATTTAGCAATTCATTCCTAATTATTTCCAATCAATTATTCATTGTTATTCCATTTAATAAACACCAGGCATGCTATTTTCATAAAAAAAAAATTGAATCTAACTGAACTTACAAGATTAATAAAATAGCAATTGAAATTCCAAAAGCAAGTTAAATGAAGATAAGACAAAACCTGACAAAATAGTCTGCAAACTTAACCATTGACTTAAAAACAAGCTCTAAAGACGTATTAATAAACTTATTTTCATGTAATTTTCTATTCAATCTCTAACATGAAACACAGACCATCCACTCATATCTATCGGTGATCAACAATTGCTTTTATGTCGGCAGTTTCCATTTTGTGCTGCTTAAATGCCATCATAATCCAAAAGTTGTCCGGCTTACTCCAAACAATATCCTGGCAGCCACTCTTTAAGCTCTCTCTCTCTCTGTCTCTTACTTCGCTTCCCTCTCATAAATAGTGCATACAAATTTCGACTTTCCGGCTGGAAAATAATCCCCGATTTACCCATTGTTTTCGGGGGGTTAGAGGTGGCGTTGGTTTATTTTAATTGCCTGGGCTCCTTAATTGTTGAAATATTTAAATTAGTTTGTTGAGAGCTGTCCTCTGCTCGTTGATTTTGAGTGAGCAGGTGGGCCAGGCGAGCAGGATTCCGCCTCCTTTGAGGGCTTAACTTGCCGACTTACTGTTTCCGGACGTGTGTGTGTGTGTGTGTGCTGGCCATCCATTAAATTACATTGAACCGCACCCAGGACACGGACACACCTGTGTGTGTGTGTGCGCATTGAGGACACTTTGTAGCGAAGGCAAAAGGGACGTAGCTTCAAGTTTTTGTATTTAAGACGAAATAAATTGGATTAGAAACCGCAAAAATCCAATTGTCTATTGTGGTGCCACTGCTGAGAAAAGCCAAGAAGGAGAGAGTCGAGAGAAGGGCGGAGAAAATCGGAGAAGGGCAGAGAAAGCCGGAGAAAGCCGAATAGCGGTAACGGAAGGAAGGATGCTTAGGGATTTTTTTTCTCGTGAAGGCCCCTAAAAAGCAACAGCTCAAAGCGAGGGCCGAAATCAAAGCCAAAATACAAATTCGCTCGGTTCACATTCGGGGAATGGTCTTAAAATATTTAGCAAGAAATTCTGCGACTGTTTTGTGTGTCGCTTTCTCTTTATCTGCATCTTCCTGGCTCTCTTCTCCCTACTTGTGTTTGATTCGCTTTTTCTTTTAATACAGGGTATAGGGGAATTGCTTCATTTTTGGTTATCTCTGTGGTAGCTCGAAACGTTATTATTACTTAAAGACTTTTTTAAATAAAGGGACAATTTTTAAAGAATTTTAAAAGTAAGCCAGGGAAAAGGGTAACATTTAAAGGTATTAACTCTTAGTTAATATAGTTTCTGGTTAACAATCTTTTTGAATGACATCTTAAAATATTATTGTACTTTATTTTAGTCACAAATAAAGAAATATAAAATATATTAAATAATGCCTTTAACCAGTAATTTCACAAAGCAAACTTAATCTGTGTAGATTTCTTTGCTTCTCCAAATATTTTTTCCAGATTAAGCCCATATTCTCTTAAGCCTATTTTAACGATACCCAATTAGTGAGCATCCCTTAGTCGATATATTGATTTCCACCGTTTTGGGCCTGCTATTTTTTCTCTGTGTGTGTGTTGTATGTTTGTATGCAAATCAAAGACTAATTGGATTTTTAAGCTCAAACTGTCAATGCTTGGGCCGAACTCAACTTTACATGGAACAGGGAACATGGAACCGTAGCTCGTCCGTCCGTCGGCGCTCCACTTGTTTGTATTTGTGCACCTGACTAGAAAGATATTGGGGTGGCTACAGGTACAGATACAGGTGGTGGTGCTGGTGCTAGCAGGGATTGGGAGTAAGCAAAAACCGTTGACAAAGGTAAACGTAACTTTCGACGAGAAGGCGAACGTTTGTGTATATACAACGGATTTATGTTTTTAGGTAAACGATTTAAGCTGCCAAAGCAAACAATTCCTCATGCAGCTGCAAAGCGTCCATTGAACCGGTAGTTAGCTGGTTGGGTGGTCCTGGGCGGCCCTGGTTGACTCTGGTTTGAGTCTGCCTCCGGCGAGAACGATAGTCGGAAAATGCCAGACTAATTTGATTCTATTTAAATCTCATTGCGGACATCAAGCGAGCTGGCTTAAACGCCCATTGATGCCTGATTTTCCCAGTGGTTGGGCCCAGGCCCAGGCTCCGCTTTTCCCATGCCCATTGGTAGCATTGCGGTTCCTGGACCCGCATGATGCGCACTCATCACGTAACAGTTTTTCCACCCCGCCGGTCCCCCGTTTGAACGAGTGCCTTGAGTATCTTTTCTATTTGCGTGAACGCAGCTGCCAGTGGTCTCGAAACCCCAACGAGGCCCCCCGAGCAAAACAATGTCCTTGCCAAGGCATGGACACATGGAGCAGGACACCAGAGTGGATGTGGATGCGAGTTCCGACATGGACACGGGGCAGATATAACAAACACTTGAGCAGCGCCAGAGAACAGAGGTTCTCTCTTGGCCGCTGGCCGTCGTCTCTTTAGTTTCTATGACATCGAGTGTGATCCTTGCTGTTAGGCAAAGGTGTGTCCTGGGGATCCATAGGATGAATTAATTGTTTGTCCTAACAAGAAGGTTTTGATGTTAAATGATACCATTATTATTCGCTGAAAGGTGTAAGGGATTACCTTGAAGGAATTAAAGAAATAAAGAAAAATTAAATATAAATTTAATTTATTGGGAATACAGTTATATATTATAGAAGAATTTATACAATAAATACCTAATTAATTCGAGTAGGGTCCTGACCCTGCCACTCTGGCCGACACCAGAATGTCCGTTTTTTTTTTTGCCATCTGGCGTTACAGTAGTAGTGCCTATTGCCGTTCCGAAAAATCGTCAAGTGTGTGACAGTGACACACTTGGTAGGCAGCACACACACTCGCTGCTGCTGCAACAAAAACAGCACCAACAGGCAACAGTAGCAGTAACAGCCACTAGTGTGCGCCCTCGCCCGCCCTCGCAGTTGGCTATTTTCGGCTGGGGCCAAAGTCAAAGCCGCACAAGGACATGTGTGACACTTCTACACGAGATGGGGTCGCAAAACCATGGGAAGCCCATTTTATGGATCTCGAATGGGCGCAGGCGGGCTGGATTACAGGACGCAGGGGATGGGGGACGGGGATGACAGAGCAATGCAGACGTAAATAATACAATAGACACCTAGAGTCCCCACAGCTTTAACGCTTTACGAGGCATTCATCATTCCGCCCCGGGACACGGAGTATATATATATACATATATACGGGGAGTCTATTAATTACACATGTTGCGTCGAAAACTTGAAATCACTTGCCATTTATTTTTATGATTTTCGCCTAGGCTCGGCTCACATTTGGTTTGGCCAGATTTCTTTTCGGGCAAACAATATTTTTCAATGTCCATCCAATAACAATATAAATTGGGGCATTTCGACCAGAAGGTACCCTTGGTTTGAGTTTATTCAAAAGGAAACAATGTGAGGTGATCAAATTCGAGTTATTTTAAGACTAAATTGAATTTTTCTAATGATTTAAGAGGGTTGAAGCAGCTGTAAGGACCTGTGTTTATAATAATTAATAAAACCTTTTCATAAAATCAATTATATATTTTAAATGAGTTTTATATAGTTCGCCATAAATGTTAAACTTTTTTACATTCAAAATAAATACAAAACTCCTCGAAACTAAAGGGTATACTCAGATAAATAAAAGGCAGCCCAAAGGGCTTGGCTTGGCTTGAACCTTGACTTAGCTGGTGTTGCTTTTGGATGGCCA
The DNA here is from genome assembly GCA_018153105.1 of Drosophila rufa. Lineage (NCBI taxonomy): Eukaryota > Metazoa > Arthropoda > Insecta > Diptera > Drosophilidae > Drosophila > Drosophila rufa. The sequence continues at coordinate 11,515,018 of JAECXS010000096.1, forward strand.
AAAATAAAACTCCAAGGCCCGGTGGCATCGAAGCCGAAAGTGAGAGGAAGCCGTCTAATAAGTTGGGCGCCAGTTGGCGCTGAAATATGACGGAGAGTCGGGCTGAAAGTGCCACATGTTGGCCAGAAACTTCGCCGACAACTGTCGTCTGTCAAAGTCTCGGTTTTTTTCTGCCTGCCTCGATCACGTGCCGACGGCGTCAGTTGGTGGGCCTCCTCCACCTCCACCGAATGAGACAGGATCTGGCCGGGGCCGGCTAATTGTGTGAAATCTCATTCATCGCCGTGCTGGATTCCCTGAAACGCAAGCCGCAAAATTAAGTTTTAGTAACCGAGCGAATTCTTAACGCTCGACTGGGCTCCACACCGCAACGCCATAGCAGAGCCGAGCAGAAATGTTTTGGTCTCTGTCGATTTGGGCAGGAAATTAAATTCGATGTATCGCCCAAGGTGGGGAAACGTAAGGGCAGGACAGGGCAGGGCAGGACAGGGCATGGCAGGACAGGACAGGGCAGGGCAGGACAGGGCCGGGCAGGACAGGGGCTTGGGATCCAGCCTCGGCTGGGCTTTTGTTTTTTCTTGTGCTTCTTGGCAACGGCGAAGAGCCTTTTGCCAACTAAAAATTCATGCGGCTTCAGTTATTTAAGTACCCTTTTTAAGGATGAAGATCAAGAAATGTAGACCGTATTCGTCATGGAGGGAAATGCTCAGGTAAATTAAAATAAAAATTTAAATAAAGCATAGTAAAATGTTTAGATGTATAAACAACAATGAAAATAAAGAAAATTATTCAAAAACAGTTCTATACAAATTAGACTAACAATATATTCAACATATATTTATTCAAATGATTTATTTTATTTTTATTTATTCAAAGTAATATTAATGTATTAACAATAAACAGATACACCTTTTATAAAAATATAGCGTTACATTCATGCTTCATCCATGATTCGTGACTCACCATTTTTAATGAAATAAAATAATATTAAATATATAATGAAATAATAAATTAACACATACAAGAAATACATTTCCCAAAAACATTTTAACGTATATATCTTCGCATGATACTTAGCGTTTTAAATGATATAAAATAAAATAAATAAACAAATAAACGCTTAAAATAAATATAGTTCTATGTATAAAATAATATTAATAAGCTCCCAAGTCTTTAACAAGTTTATTTCCAAGAGTACCAACTAGTTCGTCTTGTGCCAAGTTCAAACCTCCTTGGTTTGGCCCTTTTTGTTTTTTGTTTATTCCTTTGGTCTCATCTTCGCTTTCTGGTTTATTTTCTGCTGGCCAGTAAATAAACCGGAGATGACTTTGCGGTTTCCATTGCGAGCTCAACTGGCTCTCTGTGCGAAATAGAAGCGACTCCGACTCAGACTCTGAAATGGAGACCAACTCTGTACAATTTTCGGATGGGATCGGCCACTGCCCCAACATAGGGCCTTGGGTCCGGTGGAAGTTCGGTTTGGTTATTATAATTACTGCTCCCTCAGAGACACTTAACTGGTTGCAGCGTCATGAATAAAATCGCCACAGGATGTGCATTTTGGCAATCTCGAACTACAGGCCGAGAAAACATTGTGAAGCCATTTCTCTTGAACTCCATGTGGAACAGAAGCTGGCTCAGATAAAACCAATCACTTAAAAATAATAAAAAATTAAAATATATAAGAAACTTGAAAAGTTTACAAGTTTATTATAAAAAAAAATTAAATTAAAAAGCATTTAATTAACCAGAGATGCTGACCGCTTGCGCTGCACACTGATAGTCTCGGGCTTCATTGTCTCGGGATTTGATGTCTCAGCTAGACGAGACACTTATCCAAAATCCTCCAATAAAATAAATAATTTAAAAATAATTTTCCATCAATAAAAAAATAAAATAAAAATTAATATATATTAAAGCTTAATTCAGGTTGTTTTTCGTTCACGTTTCACTAACCGAATGACTAAAATGGAATGAAGCAGCTCCTTTTATAGCCAGGAATATAGGCATAGCCTACTTGGTTAATTACCCAAAAATTACTTTGAGAAAAAGTGCGGCCTGCTTATTTCCTCGATATTACAAATCATTTTTTCTGCAGGGTTGCCCCTTTGTTGCCCTTTTTTGACAGAATTAAACAGGAATTCCAAAGATCTCATCAAACTCCTTGTAACCATAAGTAAAAGGGTATGGCCAAGACAAGAGAAATATATACTTATTTAGGTAATGTCAGCGAGTGGCATCCGACGGTTGTGTCGCCCACACTCCACTGAATTGCAGGCGATGTCAGTTGCTGAAAATCTTTGCCAAGTGGATCACATGAACGAGGAATGCCGGCGAACGCCCACTGCCACGCTGCTGATGTTGATGACGACGAGTGGGCTCCAGCTAGTAAATCGGGGAGAGGCCCGGAAAGACACACACAGATCAGGAACACCCACATAATTATGAGCTTGATGCTCTGGCATTGCTCCAGGAGAAGAAAGCAAGGCTAAAGCTGTCGTCTTGACATGGATTATAAGGCTCATAAATCTTATGCAGATTTCAATGAAGCTCGTGGAAATATTTTGTTTGATGTTGAAGCGGCGTAAAAGATTAACTTACGAAATAAAAAAATAAATGAAACTATCAACTTATATCCCCAAAGCATTTAATTTATTATTTTAAAGATTTATTTTAAAAGAGATTCATAACTCTGTAAACTTGGCTCTAGCAATTACGATACAATTGATCCATTTAATTTAATGAATAAACGATTTTTTAAGTCTGCAGGCAACTTTGTATCATATTAATTGACCCCTAAAATGATCTTCAAGATCAGGGATATTATTTAAGCGAATAAAAAATAAATTATCTGACTTTAGACACTCAAATTAGAATAAAAACTCTATTTAAATTTCAATTATTCCCCTGCTTTGCTGTCAATTTCATTTCTCACTTTTCGCTAACACACTTGCCGGTCTTAATTTATTTATTATTATTTTTGTTATGGGTATAAACAGCATTTAGTATGCTAAATGATGCCAACTGTTTGCCAATTGCTGCCATTCGCTGACACCTCCAAGTGCCCATTAATGTCAACTCAATCAATGGGCAGCAATGCGAAATACGAAATTCAAAAAGATGTGCACAACAATAAGGCGATTAAAAAACGGGTAACCCCCCAAAATAACCAGAATAAAAAGGTTTCGCCGAAAAAAAACTTTTTCTGACAACAAATTGACAGGAACAGGACTAGGGTCGCCTTGGAAAAAAGGAAAGAAGTGGAAGTGGAGCGGCAACCCTAATCAGCGAGCGGCGCACTTGTGTTCGACGTTAGCCGTCAATTAGGTGGCCCCGTTTACCCATCGCCATCGGGCTGGCTCCCGAGTTAAAAGATCAGGGGCGGTGGGCCGAATTTGCATCAATAAACGCCAAAACCATACGCAGATGCCAATGTAATAAGTGCCAAGCGAGTATGCTCCATCAAGCCAGATGAACCGGCGAGCAAGGACAGCGTAGCAGTGCTGTCAACTCAGCCTTTTTCTAAACAAAGTAAAACAGATAAAATCTTAAAATTATTTAAGAAAATAACTTCCTAAAACTCCAGTAATTTTGGTTACAGTTTTAACAATACTTTTCAGATTTATTCAATTTTTCTTTAAATATTTAAAATATTTTTATTAGAATTCTAAACCCGTTACCTTATATTCAGTTTAATGTCCTTAGTTTAGTTCTCATTCCTCATCATTTCCGTCAACACTGAAAATAAGTGGAGCCTGCAGTGGCCCCGGATCCCTGGGTTTTGAAGAACCTTTTGCATTTACATGTCAAGCCCAGATGTCGACAATTAAAGCCCCCGGCAAAGGCTTCTTTCAGCTATATAGCAAAAGCGACAGCGATTCGGGATCGGGACCCTGACGGCGTTGGGCGATGGCGTTGGGCGATGGCGATGGCTATGAGGATAGGGATTGACCCAAACCCTATATCCCCGGTTGAACGAGGGCCATTGAAGCAGCATTTTGACAAAGTGGCTGCTTAATTTTTCAATTGAACGAGTCGAGGCGAGGCTGGGAGAGCTGAAATGCAGACCGCGTCAAGTGGCGACTGCCACCGCAGGATGCTGTCATCCGAGCGGCGATATGTGAGTGGGTGTGGCCGAGAGCCGAGTGGACCAAAAGTGTGCACTTGGCTCACTCCAGAAACAAACAGCAAAAAAATCCCACACACACACCCAGCACACTTGAAGTTGTCACAAACAGGCGAGTGAATTGTTTAACATGGAAGCAAATAGCGAATCAAAGATGCCCTCTTACGTAATCGAATTATAAAATGAAGAGCCTTATGTAAACGTGGTGAAAATAGGAATAAAATTTAGTAAGGGATTAGGAAAAGGATTAATTAAAATGTATTATTAGAGAAATGTTGTATTCCTCTTATATATTAACTTGTTAAAAATAAAACCTTTGTACATTATATAACGTTGCAAATATATATCCCCGATATATTAAACGAAGAAATAGTAATTTTCCAGAATAAAATTCAATATACACATTCTCTATATTTGGTTTAAAAATTATTTTTATAAAATAAGAAAACACTCACACTTTATGTAATCAAAATTGTAATTGAAATAAGCTCCGAATATATTGGCAACTGAAAAAGAAAGTTACATAATAAACAACTAACTAAAAAATATATAATAAATACATACAGATGTAAAATACGAAAATATTTTTGTATTTAAAAGTTTGTTCATATTTCCTTCTTCTCCTGCAAATAATGAAAATATTTCGCCATAAAAGAGATCGCAGCCATGATAGCATCGCATGAAAGCAACCCCCCTTTCGAAGGTCTCTAATCACCCGCATTTGGAGGACTTTCCCCGAAAAAAAAAAATGTTATCGCTATTTCCGCATCATTTCATGTCTATACCGACCATTCTATTCATATAACCAATTTCAAAAATGTTCGGTGAAATAATAAAATAATGAATGGAAAGAAAGAAGTCCGGAAACTCAAACAAATTGTAGTCGTCGAATGGCAGTACAAGTTTATAACAATTGTGCCCGAGCCCATCTCAAAGCTCATTATGGTAATCTACGCAGAGAAAAGGGAAAAATCTGCGAAATCTGAGAATGGGAATGGGAATGGAAAATGGTAGGTAACTGGATAACAGAGAACTGCGAAGGGAAATGAGAATTGAGGGACTCTCAGGCGCTCTCCCTCTCTCGACAATCGCCGCACGCTGATCAAATTAAGCGCATTTTAAAGTGACTTGTATATGGGCAAAAGTTTTTCGATTAGAGTTTAAGTGTCCATTTCGTTCACGAGGTGCCGACGAGCCCCCATAAAGCCAGCGCCGCCGCCCTTTCCTCCCTCACAACTACGCCCTCCGCCGTTGAACTTGTAAAAAAGTTGATTTTTGCATTTGGCCGCACAATTAACTTGAATGACTTGGTGGGTGTCCCATAACAGCTGCCCGACTTCCCAGCAAATCAACAACAACGCTCAAAATAAAAAAAAAATCAACTCGAAAAAAAAGAACAGGAACCCGAACCCGTTTGTCTTTTAGTGGGAAATGCGAAGGGGGAGATGGGACACTTAAAGAAACTGATACTTAATTTGATTTTTTTTTTTAAATTTCGATGATTTTCAGGCTTTTAAGTTGTTTATTTATTGGTAAGTTACGCCTTTCTTAGTCTCACTTTTATCAGCTTTGAAAATACCATTTATCGAGGAAGGATCATAAATTTGTTACAATATTCGGCAGGACACTTTTATAACTAATTAAACCATTTACCATTGATAATGAACTTAATTTAATTTCGATCTAATTTATATTTAAATTGTTTAATTAAATATATACAAAATATACTTTCAAATATTGTATTTAAATCTATTCCAGTGATAGGTATTCTTCCATCACCAAGCTCATTACGAGTATGTTAAATCTAAGTAATAACCAAATTATTTATTTCAATAATGTTACCCAATCCGACTATAAAATAAATACCAAGGGAAGGGAAATGTCTCACTGAAAAGGAATTTCATATAAAACCTGGACACAAAAAAAAACTCGATTAGAAAAATGTCCTACTCTGTTTTATATATTTTTTTAATTATGCAAATATGCTTCCTTTAATCCCTATTTATTATATTTAAGAACCAACCAAGAACCAAAGAAATCCTTTTTCTCAATGCAGATACCGAGGGCTTGGGGTACGTTAACAATTTTTTGGCCGGCGAGCTGCTGTCGTTGCTCATAGTTTTGCTTATCTTTGCATAACTTTTGCATAATAAACCAGCCAGGAACAGAAACAGGAACAGAGGGATCAGCCATGGGTGTGGGGTTCTTCGTGGTTGGATGGTGGGCGGAAGGGGGAGCGGATATCTGATGGGTTGGATGGGGAGGAGAAATGCGTTCTTTTGTCATTGTTATGCCTGCGTTGGTCGCCCCGTTGTTGCTGCCATTGTTTATGTATGCGCCAACACATATGCACGCTCCCTAAATGCAAAAAAGGGGGGGCGGCAATGGGGCGAGGCAAGGGATGGGATTTTCTATATAGGGGTTTCTCGGGGAGACATACATTCATATGCGTTGCCGAGTCAACAGCACGAAAATTCCGCAAGTGAATGCACGAAAATCCAAACAAAACATCTGAGCAACGAACAAAACCTAAAAAACGCAGCAAAAAAAAATGTTAAAGAAAAGCCACAAAAAATTTGGATGATTTGGCGACTATAAGATACCTCATAAAAGGAAGAGTTTAAATTAAAAATTTGCATTTCTAGAAAATTTAAAACATTGAAACATTGAATTCATACGAAGAATTTTTTTTATATCCGAAAGGTATAATTACTTTTTCCCAATTCTTAATGTTGATTCAATATTAATTAATTTTTCTAAGACAAAATTATTTTGAGTACCCCGAAAGTCTTAAGTATTAAATATTTTCAAGAACCTATGACAAACTGAATTGAAATTCAATCTACTTCATTGATTCTAATAGAACTCCGTAAAAAATTTAACCAATTTTTCGCTATCTTCGCGGTATTTAGCCTAAAACCAATCAACTTTGAATACCGTGTATAAAAAACTACAAAAGACAACAAAAACATAAAGAATATCAAGAGGAAAGCAGCCGGGATGTTTGTTATTTTCTTTTTTTTTATTCCAGCCTGAGGTCTGGTTGAGGGATTTGCCTGCATGGGTTTTTGGCTTTAATTTGGCATCCTCTTTTGTCGCCAGCAGCGGTGAAGGTGGTCCACGAAGGGATATTTGGGAAGGGAGTTGCAGCCAAGTCTGTGGTCGCTGCTTATGTAAATTATTCAGCCGATGTGGAGGGGAAAATGAGCACGGGGATGCACTTCCAGAGCCGGAGTCAACAGCAGACTGATGATTTAATGCGAACCGCAGACTTTTGTCGAGCTAAGCATTTAATTGTTTCGGGAAGCTTGCTGGGGAGCGGGTAGAGTAGAGTGCAGCAGAAAGATCAATGGGTTGGGTCTGGGACTTGGGCTTAAGCTCCATTTTGTCAGAGTGCCGAGTGCACTTGGCTCAAATACCCAACAGGGTTTCCGAGCTGTGGCAATTTGTGAAGCGTTCATGATTAGATTGCTATCCATTAATGGTTTATATTGTGGGCTAAATGCAAATTACTATTTAAGCGGATAAGTCGGGATCTCAAAGAAGGAACGCTGAAAGCTGGAGGATTGGTGAAATCATAAATAAGGTAATTTAAAGAAGGAAGAAAATCTATTTTATTATAGAAAAATTATAAAACAATAGCAGCATGTTTAAATATTTTAAGACAAGTTCATTAATCATTCCCATAATATATGTAATCTAATTTTAAAGCGCACATCAGGCCGAGAAATGTTCTGAGCATCCAATTAACTTTAATTACAACACGTTCGTCTTTCCTCTATATCCGCTCTCTATCCCCATAACTTGATTCATATTTTTGGGGCCCAAAGTTTTGCCCTGTCATTGCTGGCTTATCATAAATTTAGCCCAGAATCATTCCGAGAAATCTCTGCGCTACCCTTAGAGCTTCCTTAAAGCAGCGCTAACTAGCCTATTTCTGAAATCCAACCCTTTGCACCCTTAACCCATTCATCTGCCACCCCCCATGCAGAAGAGGAGCTCATGGAGAGTTTATTTTGTGCTGATCATGGGAATGGTCAAAGTAACATCAAACAAACTATTCATCATCACTTTTTGACGCGGCACAGCAAACATCAGAGAGTAGCATATGCTAGCCCCTCGTCCATGATGTGCTTTTAAGTGCATATGTGTGTGAGGGGTTTGCCTCACGCATGCACTTGGAGAAATATATAAGAACCAATTTTTTGTAGCATACTTTTGGATAGCATTTTAAATGATTTGAATCTTCTCGCATTTAGTTCTTTAAGTTTTTAATTAAAATTTTTGTATATTTAACTTTAATTTAATTTGTATTATTATTATTATCCATATTTATTATTATCCTTTTATTTCCAGTGTGGAAGCTGTAAGGACTAATGGAAAATTGGCATGAAAGACGAGCTGCTATGGAAATTTAATCACATTCACATCTCACACAATACATCATCATCATTGAGTGTGTGTGTGTGTGCCTCTCTCTCTGTGTGCGAGTGTGCGTATATGTGGAGCACTTAAGACTCTCACACGCATGTCGTCTCTCTACGCGTCGTTGTGGATGTGAGTGTGAGTTAGAGTGTGAGTGGGTGGGTTGTGTTTCCGCAAGTTTGTTAACTGCATTAGTACGAGAGCCTTCTGTGTTTGATTATGCCTAGAGGGTAGACACACGCCATACCCTGCACAGCCACACCCACATACGCCACATCCACACGCATACGAGTTCCAATGAATGGGATAAAGTTTTTAGGTTCTGATTGCTTGATTGTGTCTGTCAACAATGGTTGACATACAGACAAACGCACTCTCACACCCACAAGGACACAGACACACAGGCAGCCACCGACTGACCTAAACAGATTTTGTGTTTTATCGAGGGGAAGTGGGATTTTAAAGTTTTCAATACCCTAACAACTCTAGAGGAAAATATTTGTGAATTTCCGAGAAGAGTTAGTGATTTTTTATAAGCAATTAAATATATTTTATAGGGGATTTATTGAAATCTATTTGATATTTCTGTGGAAACAATTTTTAAGGATATTTATTTTTAGTTTTAATTTAAAAATATTGTTTTTTACCCCATTTCCCATAATTTGTTTAAGCCTAAATCTTTTGAAAACTAAATACTATAAATAAATTGTTCTGCAACTAAATATAAATATTAAGTAAATAAATAAATAAGCTGAATCTTAACAATTTATTAGCTATACAATAATAGTTTCCCTTCTCCAACTTCATTTTCTTGTAATATTCATAGCTTTCCCACGGATTTCAATGTTCGTTTTCCCTAACTCAATTTATTTTCCTTTAATATTTATAGCTTTTTATCAGCGTTTGCCAGTGTATCTATGTTTTTGTCTTAAGTGACGAACTTATATTTCTTTATTATAGGTGCCTGTCATAGTTTGGCCACTGAATTGTCCACCATTCCCCCCAATTTCCATCGAGACCCTTAGAGATTGGTCTTATCAACATTTTCCGTTTATTTGTTTGCTTTTGCTCATTTGCAACGAAAAGGGTTACTTCGGGTTCGGTTCAGTTTCGTTGAGTTTTTGGGTTTGGCTTCAGTTACTTTGGTTTTGTGCCGTATAATTATGTTGTATCAGTTTACGGCAATCAAAGCGAAATGCTTTATGTAAGCAGAAACCGAATGACAACAACGAATGCAATGACAGTGACAATTTCTCAGTGAAACAGAGCGAAAAAGGAGGAAGAAGCGACCAAAAGATAGAGGAAGAAGAAAGCGTGCACGGGGAGAAAATAAAAAAAAATCTTTTATACAAAAATTAAATTAATTAAGTTATTTATATATAAAGTCGACGATAGGTCATATGTGTAAATTATTTAAGAAATCTTTGAAAGATATTTAATTCTAATATTGGAATTAAAATAATATACTTTCTTAAGATTTCTTAATCTGGAATATTGGAAATATTCTTAAACAATTTCTAACTAAATTATATTTAAAAAATAAGTTCCTCTTACTTCATTTTCAAGTTCTAGATCTGTGTAAAAAGGGCTTTATGTGTACTTAACTTGGAGTGTAACTACTGTTATTTCGTCAAGCAATCAAAAAGGAAAATAATGAAAAAAAACGAGACAACTCATATGAAGTAAAATTTTACGCTAAATTTGCCATGTGCAATGCCCACCGCCCCCTTTTCCCATCTCCGCCCGATCCACACCCACATACATATGCAGCTCGTCACGCTTGAAAACTTCAGTTTAATTTCAGACGATGCGCCTTGAATTAAACATGTTAGATAACAGCACTAAAAGCACTAACAATACTAACAACTTTGGCAACAGCAACCAAATTGCCGTTGGCCTTCAAAACGGAAAAGAAGAAAAAGAACACGGGTAAAAGAACGGGTACAGAAAAAGAGAAACAGAAACTGCGGCAACTGCAACTTTTTTGGACCAACAAAACGACGCTGTAAAGCAGCAACAAATAGAACTGTAAAACATAGAGTTAAAGGGTTAGAAAATAAGAGGGAGGAGGAGCGGCGGCTACTGAGCGGCAAGCGGAAAAGCGTCGCCTTTATTCGAATGCCACTTCATGCTCCAAAGAAGTTAGACAACACCGCCAGACACAACAAAAAAAGACAATGGTAAGAGATATAAAGTAAAGAAATAGTTAAAAGTTTAAGCTAATTTTCTAGATCAAACAAAAACACCTCTTAACGAGGTGAGGTAAAAGTGACGATGACACATTCAATTCAAAAAATTTCTGATACCAAATTAATAATTATTTAGACAAATATTGAAAACTTTTTTAATTAGTTTCAAAATCGGTACTTAGCTGAAAAATGGGACTTTCACCTCTTTTCCACCACACCTGCCCTAAGCGGGGCACAAGACGCCCTATCTCTAACAATTAGTGCACGCCCGACTCACCGTCCAACGCCGTCTGCGTGATCACGCCGCGCTCCGCTTGGACTGCTGCCTCCTCTGCTGCCTTCTGGACTGCCGCTGCAGCCTCTGCTGCCACTGCTACAAAACTCCCCAACTCACTGCCCCGCCTCAAGATCTGCCTCGCTCTTTTATACCCCCTGCAGGTGCCATTCAGCAGCCCTCTCTCCCGGCAAAACTTCTTTCTCTCAATTTCTCCGCTTTCACTCAATCTCTATACTATACTATAATTCCCAACTGATTCTGGCAACTGCTGACCTATAATAGTGACTAATTTCCTCACGAATTCCTCCGATGAATCCTCCGATGATTCCTGCGATGATTCCGCCGATTATTTCCTCTATGATTCATCGAGGATTCCTCGATGATTTATTGAGGATTCCTCGATCGATGATTCCTCGATGATTCCTCAATGATTCCTCGAGGATTCCTCGATGATTCCTTGATCGAGGATTTCTCGATGATTCCTCGATGATTCCTCGATGATTCCTTGATCGAGGATTCCTCGATGATTCCTCGATGATTCCTCGATAATTCCTCGATCGAGGATTCCTCGATGATTCCTCGATGATTCCTCGATCGAGGATACCTCGATGATTCCTTGACCGAGGATTTCTCAATGATTCCTCGATAATTCCTCGATGATTCCTCGATCGAGGATTCCTCGATGATTCCTCGATGATTCCTCGATCGAGGATACCTCGATGATTCCTTGACCGAGGATTTCTCAATGATTCCTCGATAATTCCTCGATGATTCCTCGATCGAGGATTCCTCGATGATTCCTCGATGATTCCTCAAGGATTCCTCGATCGATGATTCCTCGATGATTCCTCGATAGAGGATTCCTCGATGAATCCTCGATGATTCCTCGATGATTCCTCGATCGAGGATTCCTCGATGATTCCTCGATGATTCCTATATGATTCCTCGATCGAGGACTCCTCGATGATTCCTCTATGATTCCTCGATCGAGGATTCCTCGATGATTCCTCGATAATTCCTTGATCGAGGATTCCTCGATGTTTCCTCTATGATTCCTCGATCGAAGATTCCTAGATGATTTCTCGATGATTCCTCTATGATTCCTCGATCGAGGATTCCTCGATGATTCCTCGATGATTCCTATATGATTCCTTGATCGAGGACTCCTCGATGATTCCTCTATGATTCCTCGATCGAGGATTCCTCGATGAATCTTCGATGATTCCTATATGATTCCTCGATCGAGGACTCCTCGATGATTCCTCGATGATTCCTCTATGATTCCTCGATCGAGGATTCCTCGATAATTCCTTGATCGAGGATTCCTCGATGATTCCTGGATGATTCCTTGATGATTCCTCGATTGAGGATTCCTCGATGATTCCTCGATAATTCCTCGATTGAGGATTCCTCGATGATTCCTCGATGTTTTATCGAGGATTCCTCGATCGATGATTCCTCGATCGAGGATTCCTTGATGATTCCCCGATGATTCCTCGATCGATGAATCCTCGATGATTCCTCGATCGAGGATTCCTCGATGATTCCTCGATGATTCCTCGATGATTCCTCAATGATTCCTCAATGATTTCTCGATCGAGGATTCCTCGATGATTCCTTGATGATTCCTCGATCGAGGATTCCTCGATGATTCCTTGATCGAGGATTCCTCGATGATTCCTCGATAATTCCTCGATCGAGGATTCCTCGATGATTCCCCGATCGAGGATTCCTTGATGATCGATGAATCCTCGATGATTCCTCGATCGAGGATTCCTCGATGATTCCTCGATGATTCCTCGATGATTCCTCAATGATTCCTCAATGATTCCTCGATGATTCCTCGATCGAGGATTCCTCGATGATTCCTTGATCGAGGATTGCTCGATGATTCCTCGATGATTCCTTGATCGAGGATTCCTCGATGATTCCTCGATGATTCCTCGATGATTCCTCGATGATTCCTCGATGATTCCTCGATGATTCCTCGATCGAGGATTCCTCAATGATTCCTCGATCGAGGATTTCTCGATGATTCCTCGATGATTCCTCGATGATTCCTCGATCGAGGATTCCTCGATGATTCCTCGATGATTCCTCGATAATTCCTCGATGATTCCTCGATCGAGGATTCCTCGATGATTCCTCGATGATTCCTCGATGATTCCTCTATGATTCCTCTATGATTCCTCTATGATTCCTCGATGATTCCTCGATCGAGGATTCCTCGATGATTCCTCGATGATTCCTCGATGATTCCTCGATGATTTCTCGATGATTTCTCGATGATTCCTCGATCTAGGATTCCTCGATGATTCCTCGATGATTCCTCGATAATTCCTCGATCGAAGATTCCTCGATGATTCCTCGATCGAGGATTCCTCGATGATTCCTCGATGATTCCTCGATGATTCCTCGATGATTTCTCGATGATTCCTCGATCGAGGATTCCTCGATGATTCCTCGATGATTCCTCGATAATTCCTCGATCGAAGATTCCTCGATGATTCCTCGATCGATGATTCCTCGATGATTCCTCGATGATTCCTCGATGATTTCTCGATGATTCCTCGATGATTCCTCGATGATTCCTCGATGATTCCTCGATGATTCCTCGATGATTCCTCTATGATTCCTCTATGATTCCTCTATGATTCCTCGATGATTCCTCGATCGAGGATTCCTCGATGATTCCTCGATGATTCCTCGATGATTTCTCGATGATTCCTCGATCGAGGATTCCTCGATGATTCCTCGATGATTCCTCGATGATTCCTCGATAATTCCTCGATCGAGGATTCCTCGATGATTCCTCGATCGAGCGGCAGTCCAGAAGGCAGCAGAAGAGGGCAGCGAAGGAGGCAGCAGTCCAAGCGGAGCATAAGACGGCGTTGGCCGGCGAGTCGGGCGTGCACTAATTGTTAGAGAGAGGGCGTCTTGTGCCCCGCTTAGGGTAGGTTTGGTGGAAAAGAGGTGAAAGTCCCATTTATATATATATATATTTACATTACTTAAATCTATGCCCCAGAGTTCTTAATTTAGCACATCGCCAACAAATATAAATTTGTTGCAGCGAATCCTGGACGAGACTGAGCTGTTCCGCCCCCGCCAAATAAAAATTTTTAACAAAAATTTAACCAAGAAAATCCATATAAGAAGTTAGCTATATGGGATCATTGCCACTAATTTTGATGAGAAAGCGAATTTTCGGAGATATGTGTTGTACCCCAAAATATCTCAAGGGCTATACGGCCTGAAGTGACTATAAAAATCGTACAAGCCATTTAAAAAATATAATTTTAATCTTAAAAAAAATGTGTTTTAATTCTAAATTCTTAATTATAATATTTCGATAAATTTTGTCAAGGCAAAGTAATTATCATATACAAATACATATAGCACGTTTCTGTAACTTTAGTCGTTTAGAAGTTATGGGCGTGAAAAATGGAGCTTTTTTTAAAGCTGTTTTCGCGCCAAACTAGCGGGACACCCAAAAAGTCGTAGAACAAAAAATGTTCAGCTCGAGCTGTTTAATAAAATAAAAGTAGTTCCAGGACTCTAAAACAAAAAAACGGCACCCAGACAGACAGACAAACAACAGGACAAACGTTCTCATTTCGGAAAGGCCGTTAAAATCTTGTTTATTGAATATCTTTTGAACGGAGTATTGGATCGGGATGATTGAGGTGTCATTCGACGCGTATTTAAAATTATCAATTTCGCATTTTCACTCTCAGTTCCCCTGAACTAATCCGTTTTTGAAAAATCTTAGTATGATGTTTCAAAGAGGTTATCAATACCTTTCGATCAAGATATAAATGGTTCCGATCGGACTATCGTAGCAGATTTTCAATTCTACGGCTGTATATAGTAGTCTCCTTGCGCACCACAGTCTCGGTGCTCATCGTCACTACGTGGACTGCCGTACACAGTGATATAAAAATTAAATATTTTAATATGGGGATACGAATTTGACAGAACCATAAGAATAAATCCCAAAAAGAAAGCCTATAAAATTGATAATAATTAATTAATGATAATTTCAATACCTTCTCTTAAATCAAAATTCCTTAAATAAGGATTAGGAAATGTTAGTTTAATATTTACTGTTTATTTATTATTATTAACTTAATAAAATGCTTTCCTAAAAATGCGATATAAATCTCCAGAAGTCCCATACATATCTTTAAAAAATATCCTTCAAGCACTATAAAGTAAACAAAGTTTAAATTGTTAATTTTCTCCTATTTTTACATGGTGGCTATTTTTACATTAGTGTACCATTTATGAGGGTGTTGGTGAGGGATAAAACACAGGAAGAAACACAGACAGAAGAGAGATGCAGGCTGCAGGCTGCAGGATAAAGTGTCCAGCCAAAAAACCGCTAAAGCAGTCGTCGCTTCCGGCTCCGCTGCGGGCTCTTAACTCCCATAGCTGCCTGCGAGTTATCCTTGCATTCGGCTTCCTTCTGCTGTAGGGACTTTAACCCATGCTGTGCCCAAAAAAAAAAAAAAAAAGAGAGGAAGCTAAAAACACTCCCCGGCGAGAGGGAAAGTGAAAGTCTGGCCGAGTGCGGAGAGTGCGACTTTAGCAATTTTTAGTGCAACTAATTCTTTCTGAAGTATCTCATTGTTGGACTCGGAAAAGCCGCAATTTAGTGCGGCGTATGGGGTGCACCTCCCTCGGGCTCTCTGTGTGCTTTCCCAACCCGAAACCCAAATCCAAGCCAGCTTTCGAGGCAACATTTTCACAGTTGGAAGCCTAAGCCTACTTCGTGTTCTTGTTTTTGTTGTCCCTGTTTTTTGCCGCAGGAAGTCAAAAGTCTCGCGGCAGCTTAAACAGTGCGAAAGGGATGGTAACAGTGGCCCTAGAAAGAGATGGGCAGCGCAGAAATAGAGAAAAGGAGACCTGGTTGCTGGCTGGTCAAAAGGGGGGAAACTGGAGAGGCTCTTGTTATCCTTGCCCAACGGAGTTTATTTCCCTCCAGTTGATTGTCACTGCTACAGTTTAGCCAGAGGAGAATTCACACTTTCTGGCTCCGTTATTGTTGTTGTTGATGTTGTTGTTGTCCTTGTCCTTATCCTTGTGGGTGCTGCCGGTTATACACTCGAGTACAAATGGCCATAATATGTTAGCCATATTGTTGCCGAGTTGAAAGTCACTTGGCGTTAACATGGCAAAGTTGTCACAAACAGTTGGAGTCGAAAAGGACTCTAACCGCGGTTGGAGTGGCAAAGTCTAGGATCAGGGATCAGCTAATCACCAGCAGATGTTGTCTGGAGACTTTCTAGCTGTTGAATTGTTTTTCTAAAATTTTTGTACAACTTGTAGTAACTAATCATTAAAACTTAAAAACTATAAATGGGATTACTGCAGTGAGTAATTAATAAAATTCAGTAATATTAGATATTTCAAATATTTTATGATCATAATAGATTTCTTTAATCTAAACTAGATTTTCTGCCCGCACAATACAGTAAATAAATAAAATCTTGATAGTCTTTATCTACAAAATGTTGAATCACCAATAAAATAAATTTTTTTTCAGTCTGATGGCCTGCAATCAAGCATGCACTGATATTTTCAACTAACCAGAACCGAGCCATATATATAGCCCAAAAATGAATCATATTTGGAGGCACTCATTCAAGCTCTCGAAAGAAACTCATTGCGTTCCGCTTGACTCAGATTTAAGGTCTAGACTCGTAGGCTCTAGACCCAAAGTATACAATGCAAGAGGAGACTATTTGTAATTTCTCGCCCAAAAACGGAAAGTAAAATAATATTCGCTGCGAGCGGAAATGAGCAATTGGAGCGTGAAAAAGCGTAATTACCGCTAATTCTCTCCCAAGATCTGGCCGAGCGAGCAGCGTTTATGGAAATGCAGCTGGCAGAGCTTTCTGGCGAAAACATCATATCCGCCTAGAAGCGATACTGAGGGCCAGCTAATGAGCGGCGATGTTTAATTAAAACTTCTCGCAATTGTTTCTAATGGGTGTCGTTTAGGGCATTAGACAGCGGTGTATAAATCACAGGGGCCCCCACTGGAATGTGTGTCTTTACACATCACATATAAACGTCTATTCTGGCCACTTCCGTTTGCCAAACACGTAGCCATAAAGGCCAGCGCTGCGAATGGGAATAGGATGTGATGGGATGGGATGGGTAGAAAAAAAGCGACACACGCGGCGAGGAAAACTTATGCTCAAGATAAGACCTAGGGCTGGGGAAAATGGAAGAAACTGGGTGAGCGGAGGAAAAACCTTATCAACTCAAGCCCCAAGATTTACCAGCCAGACACGTGGAAATGTGGCAAGCTCAACTACTTTTTTCCTTGCCCCAGCCCCCTTTCCATCCATCCCTTTTCGGCTATATATTTTTTCGCCCTGGCTTCTATTGCCTCTTAATGCTAATGAAAAATATTTCCAACTGTGCTGCCGGGATTAAGGGAGGTTACCCGTTTATTACTCGACAAGCCTTCAAAATCTCAAGCACCACAATACACCCCACCAGCGACGGAACAATAAGTGGCATAAAACTGAAGCCACGACCTTTTATTATCTATCTGCCGGAGAAGGTCGGGTAAGAGACATCGTTTAATATTTAGTTGAAGATTTAATGCAGCCACTAAATGGTGGGGGGGAGGACGAACAGCAGAAGGTGGAAAGTGGAGATGAAAGCGTGTCACGAGAGATTAGCAGGAAAGAGATTAGAAATGACACTTTTCACCCCGAGAATTTTCCATTGAAGCTAATCTTTAGAGTCTTTAAATTTCAGGGATTTCCTGAATAGAAAATTCTACATTGTCTGTATTTTTATATTATAGGGAACACCCTTACAATACATTTACTAATTATTTTATAAATTTCTCTAAGACAATTCCCAACTAAATTATCTCTCCTTTCCTTAAAAGTCCTACAACTCCCATCGATCACGTCTAGTATTAATTTCACATTTACTTTTCCCAGCATCCTTGGCATCTTATCACGGTCTCCTCGCTGGCACTCACTATCGCCTTGATAAGCTCCGGAATGTGCTGCCTGAATTACATAATGAGTCTGGGGTTTAAGGTTTCATCTTTGCCATTTGGCCGCCCTGCTGCGGGCTCCTTCGGACCCCAAGGACTTCCTGGGAAATTATGCCCCCCTGGCCAGGCCTCCAAAGCCGGCCTGTGGACACGTACCTAGAGCTGAACTTGCGGCTGTACATTTTAATTAAGAGGAAAAGAAATCGCCGCTGCCCCTGGACACATGAAGTTTCCGCTGCCTGAAGATTTCAATAACTTCTATAAATAAAATTATGCCTGAAATTCCCAGGGCCGTGTAGGAGGTCGGCTTTGAGATTTATTTTCGGCAGTTGAAATTTAAATGAAACTACGTATGTGAGGGCGGTGGTGGCGGCGGCCACATAGAATGCCCTCTAAAGGCGGCCCCTTCTGGATGCCAAGTGGAACAGAAAACAGTCCCAGACGCACCGAAGCAACGAGCAGAAGTCGCACAACTCATTCATGCAGAAGTCCATTGACATTTAATAGCCGACTGAGCCGGGAGTCGAGTCCGAGTCCGAGTCTCGGGTCCAGGTCCCAGTCCCAATATTTAGTCACAGGCCAACAACGCTGGACGCTCTGAATACACAGCGATGTGGAGGCAGAGCTTACAGGCTCTCAGGTGGCTCGACCGGCGGGACAGGGAGCCGGGAGCCAGGGACTCTGGTCTCGGGATCCGGGACCCGAACTCTGTCATTCCCCCGCTGCGTTCTTGCCTGGAGGGTCTCCTCCACGAGTGGAAGCAGGTCTAGTTAAACCTGAAGTTCGGTAGCAGAGTCTGCGGGAGTATATTGTGGGGAATATGCAAGACAAGGTGCATTATTAAATATAATTATAACTCGCTTAAAGTTGGTTCAAAGACCATAACTATAACTTAGCATGGCGAAAATTAAAAATGATTTAAAGCCTATAAAAACTTTGAAAAACGTCTTTAGAAAATAAAAATAAATATTTTAAATACATTTTAATGTTTCCAAAGCTTCAAATTTTCCATTAATTACCTATAATATTTTTACTTATCTAAAAAGTAACCCAAAAAATGCAAACCTAAGGGATATCTTTTAGTCGCTCAGCCCTCGCTCGTGTAGCTCTGGTATTTGTATCACTTGGTCTGCTTCTGCAAGTTTTTCCTTCCATTTAATTGCTGTTCCTCTCTCGCACAGGATGTGGCCAGCCCACAGGTGCACATGTCTCCGTTTTCTGCGGCATTTGTGAGAGCAGAGTGGAAACGGCGGGGGCAGCCTCTCTTTAATGGACAGCAGGTTCGGTTCGAAAGCAAATTACGCATAAATCATAGAAAATTAAAAGGCCCGAGCGAGCGAGTGACTGACCAAATGAATGAATGAATGAATGAGCGACTGAACCGAACCGAAGCGAAGCGAACGGATGGAATGTAACTTCCGTTCAAGTAATTAATGATGACACACCGAGGCAGGGGAATGATTTTGCCGCAGACGTATAAATTGTGATTGCCTAATGGGATAAGCCTGGACATCGATTAAGGGATCAGGTAGAGCATTGACAGCCATCGAAATGTGTGAAAAGTGTCAACAGGAATACCATTCTAATTGGTTTTAAACTCTTTTCGACGTCGGGTAGAAATGCCACCACAGATAAGAGGATGGAACCTGATTTTCTCTATGGTCAGAGGAGTTTTAATTAAAATCGATTGACGTTTCAAATGTTTTAAATAATTTACCGTTTAAAAATAAGTTTTTTTAATATTATATGGCTAAGATATTAATTCTATTTAATTATTTTTCAGTTTAAAAATAAGTTTCCCTGAAAATATTCTTCTTAGAAATGTTCTAGATTATAGCCAATAAATATTTAGTCTATGATACCCTCAAACAAAAATTATCTAAGCCTTAAGCAGCTTTTGTAAGCCACTTAACCCTTTAAAAATTTACAACTGATTTCCAATTACGACCCGACAGATTTGGGAACCCCGCAGCTTGCATGGAACCCCATAAATTGGCGCCGCCAAATCAATTTCATCTTTCGCAGAGATTACCATAAAATCCGCTTTCCATCGATATCTGGAACGGCCATCGGTATTTGGTTTTCAGTGCTCGGTTCTCGGTTCTGGGTTTTGGGTTTTCGGGCCACGTTCGATGTGGCTATAAGCCCTAGAGTTCAATGGTCGAAACAGTCGCCGCCGTCGCATCCAATGAACTGATTAGACGAACAATTAATTTCGGCCAATTATGGTGGTGGCGACGATGCCTCGGCCAAGAACTGGACTGAAACTGGAAACCACTTAAGCGCGATTTGATTGAAAAGCTTAAAAGGAACACCGCCTCCTCCTTCAGCCGCATGGCTCCTGGCTTTTTCCAACCCTCGGGCACCCAAGCCGCCACCCCCCCTGGCATTGCGTGGCGCATGGCCCCAACAATTTGACATAAATCTAAACAAAACAAGGCAAGCAGCCGGGGCAGCACCCGTAGTCCTGTCCTAGTCCTGTCGCAGTCCTCTGTCCGTTCAGCTGTTGTTGTAATTGTCGTAGGGTGCCATGTCCTTCGAGGGGGTATTATCATTCCCACAGGAGACTTGAGTTTAAATCGTGGTCAAGTGCTTTAAATTCTGTTTATTTTACTTGAATAAAAACCTTTAATAGCGTAAATTAAACCAATATCAATGTTCTCCCTTATTCAGTTTGTAAAAGCTGCTTAAATAAATAAACAAAGTACAATAATTTAATTAAAAATATGCCCACAGCTGTTATAAGAAAACAATCGTGTGGTTCTTACAGAATTTTACTATTTATTTTTATTTGGAATATTTAAGTGTGTTTGTCCACAATCCCGGCATATCCTACGCTACCCTTTCCTCAGCCTTTGCTATTGTTTTTGTTTCCCGGATTGCTCCAGGCGACGGCCGCAGGACGACTCCATTAATCAAGGCCGCAAACAAGCGTGGCTGAGACTGGGGTCGGAGGTCAGACCGATGACAGTGCCGGGGCGATATGCAATGCAAGTGGGCGGCCTGCTGTGGGTGGCCTGAGTGCTGGGCGGCCCACACATAAACATAAATAATTAGAATGATTCTTTAAAGGGCAATTACCTAATTTGGAACGCTTTGAATAATTGCCCTGGACTAAAAATTCCTTCAACAGAGCGGGTAAAATCTGTTTAAATGCCAAGCAGATAGAGGGAGAGACTGCACTAAGCGGCTTAATGCCCCGAAATGAAGATAAAGTGATTTTGCCGCTTTTGCCACTGCAACATGCCTCCGAGAGACATTTAAGTCCAAGCTGTTTGAAAATAATTAGAGCGTTTACTGTTCCCCGCCTTCCACTAAATCTCCGATTTTGCCAATGTTGAAAGCAAAGATAAATCAAGATGGAGACATAACTAGACGGTAATAAGAAGCTCAGGCATGTTTAATGGCTGCGGAGAAGTGATAGTGTTGAATTCTGTCAGTATTTAGGTCCATTACTTACATTTACAGGATTTCAATGCATATTAAACCTGCTTCATTAACTTATACTTAAATAAATGGATCAATTATTGGTATTTAATAAATTCAATATGATAACTTAAAGGAAAAACTATTCTAGTTCTGTTAAAAATCAAACAAAAACACCTCTTAACGAGGTGAGGTAAAAGTGACGAAGGCACATTCAACTCAAAAAATGTCTGATACCAAATTTTGTGACGATTAATAATTATTTAAACAAAAATATTTAAAACATTTTGAACTTTGCCTTTTTCATTTTTTTCAGCTAAGTGCCGATTTTGAAACTGATTTTTTTTATCACCGATGTTTTTTTTTTCATCGATGATTTTTTTTCACCAGTCAATTTTTCACCGATGAATTTTTTGTCACCGAAGATTTTTTTCACCGATGAATTTTTTTAGCCGATGCATTTTTTTCATCGATGAATTTTTTTCACCGATGAATTTTTTTACCAGTGAAAAATTTTCACTAGTGAAAAATTTTCCTCGAGGAATCATCAGAGGAATTATCGGAGGTTTTCAAAATCGGCACTTAGCTGAAAAATTTAAAAAAGCAAAACAGGCAGCGTGTCGATTTTGAAACTATTTAAAACATTTTTAAATATTTTTGTTTAGCGGGGGCGGAACAGATCAGTGTCGTCCAGGATTCGCTGCAAACAATTTATATTTGTTGGCGCTGTGCCAAAATAAGAACTCCGGGGCTTAGATTTAAGTAATGTAAATACATATTTTAAATGGGACTTTCACCTCTTTTCCACCATACCTGCCCTAAGCGGGGCACAAGACGCCCTATCTCTAACAATTAGTGCACGCCCGATTCGTCGGCCAACGCCGTCTGCGTGATCACGCCGCGCTTACGCTCCGCTTGGACTGCTGCCTCCTCCGCTGCCCTCCTCTGCTGCCTTCTGGACTGCCGCTGCAGCCTCTGCTGCCACTGCTACAAAACTCCCCAACTCACTGCCCCGCCTCACGACCTGCCTCGCTCTTTTATACCCCCCTGCAGCTGCCATTCAGCAGCCCTCTCTCCCGCCAAAACTTCTTTCTCTCAATTTCTCCGCTTTCACTCCATCTCTCATACTGCTTTCTATACTATACTATAATTCCCAACTGGTTCTAGCAACTGCTGACCTATAATAGCGACTAATTTCCTCGGAAATTCCTCCGATGATTCCTCCGATGATTCCTCCGATGATTCCTCCGATGATTCCTCCGATGATTCCTCCGATGATTCCTCCGATGATTCCTCCGATGATTCCTCCGATGATTCCTCCGATGATTCCTCCGATGATTCCTCCGATGATTCCTCGATCGAGGATTTTTTGAGTTGAATGTGTCATCGTCACTCTTATCTCACCTCGTTAAGAGGTATTTTTGTTTGATATCAGACATTTTTAAAATGACATATGTATGTCCCATTGTTGTTATAAGTTTTTGTTTAAAACTAAAATGGGAAAAATTAACAAAAAAAATCTATATAAGAAGTTAGCTATATGGGATCATTGCTACTAGTTTTGATGAAAAAGCGAATTTTCGGAGATATGTGTTGAACCCCAAAGCCAAAGCCCAAGCCATTTAAAAAAAAATGTTTAGTCTTAAAAAAAATTGTTTTAATTCTAAATTCATTTATATAATATGTAGATACATTTTGTCAAGGCAAAGTAATTATCATATCAAAATACCTTCCCAACGACATATAGCACGTTTCTTTAACTTTAGTCGTTCAGAAGTTATAGGCGCGAGAAATTTCCTGTTTTCCCGCCAAAGTAGCAAAAAACACAAAAATTAGATTTAAAAAAAAAAAAAACCCTTTTTTTTATGACGAATATGACTCTACATGAGTTTTTACATAAATGTATGTATAGTGCATGTAAATGCTACTAATTTTAATGCTACTAATTTTAATGAGTAATATCTCGAGAAAGTGAATTTTCCCAGATATGTGTTATATACCAAAAGTTGAGCAATCTCAAGGGCTATATGGCCTTAAGTGACTATCAAAATCGTTAGAGCCATTTTTAAGAAAACTTCAAAAACTCAAAAAAAAATATTTATTTTAATTATAAATTCTTAAATATTATATTTAGATAAATTATTTCACGGCAAAGCTATTACCATTTCAAAATACCTTTCTAACGATATACAGCGCGTTTCTGTAGCTTTAGTCGTTTAGAAATTATGGGCGCGGGAAATCTAGCTTTTTTAGCTGTTTTCCCGCCAAACTAGCGGGAAACCCAAAAAGTCGTAGAACAAAAAATGTTCAGCTCGAGCTGTTTAATAACATAAAAGTAGTTCCAGGACTCTAAAACAAAAAACGTTCTCATTTCGAAAGGCCGTTGAAATCTTGTTTATTGAATATCTTTTGAACGGAGTATTGGATCGGGATGATTGAGGTGTCATTCGACGCGTATTTGAAGCTAGATCACAACAACAATAAAAATTTGTTGAGTTTTGCTTCACCGGCCCCAACAGGTCCAATATTGAGAATGATCAATTTCGCACTTTCACTCCCATTTCTCCTGAACTAATCCGATTTTGAAAAATCTTAGTATGCTGTTTCAAAGAGGTTAACAATACCTTTCGATCAAGATATAAATGGCAGATTTTCAATTCTACGGCTGTATATATAGTAGTCTCCTTGCGCACCACAGTCTCGGTGCTCATCGTCACTACGTGGACGGCCGTCCACAGTGATAAGGAGTTATTTATTTATTCATAAATTTCATTTTTAATATATATTAAAGCTCAACTTCTCCGAAAAGGATCTCCCACTCTGCATAATCCAACATAATACCAAAACATAAAACTCCAATTAGTCCAGGCAGAGGCAAAAACCAACTTATTAATGATGTTCACATTTAACAATTTGGAATGTTTTTTTTTTTGCCTTTTCCAAGAAAGATTTTCGCATTAATCGTAAGGGAGATCATGACAAATTGCGAATACCTTTAACGCACTTGACCGGATTTTGTTTGCGAGTTCCAATGGGAATGGAAAGCGGAGCAAAGGACCCATCGGACACTTGTTCAAAGCCAAGGAGGAGCCACGTCCCAAGTGACCCAAAAGGACACGCAGCGAACCCTTGACTGGGCTGAGAGGTGAGCAGGGGGTGGAAGCGTCTGGGGCTGAAGTTAAATAAATTAAGGGCAATTAGGCGCAGCATTACGGGCACAAAGGTTACCTTAAACAGAACCAGAAGCAACCCACCCACTTGAAACTCCGGCAGCCCAGGTGATTTTTCAAATGATGAACGCAAAATATTTTCGCTGGCAGACAACTCAAAGTCATCTTCGCTCTGCGGCTGCTGTGATTTTTAATTGCGCACTTTACACTGTAAATTTTACAGTTTTCAACCACCCAAGGCGGAAGTTGTACGGCCCGACGATTAGCGGTATGTCTTCTTGGCCAGGCCCAGACACAAGTGCAGAAAGCGTAGCGCAAATAGCAAACAGCAAACAGCATTTTTGGCCAATTAACTGCGGCTAATTGTTGCGTACCGAGAGCGCTCAAGAAAAACGCTCATACGCCAAATGCGAAACGTGAAAGTCAACAAAATTTATATATATGGCAAGTCGGGGGAGTCAGCCAACGATGGAAAAAATATATGGTAAGCGGTGAAAAAAGAAATCGACGAAAATTGTTGATCATATGCAACACCGATCAGCGTTTTTCCTGCCAACTTCCGCCGCCGCGGCCACAAAAATTATTTGCATAGTGGCCGAGTTCTACTTTCGCCAACCCAAGCAAAAGATCATCAAAGACGGTCAAGCGTGGCCAGAAGTGTGTGGAATGGGTTAAGCCAGAAAGGAAGTACGGATTTTTAATGAAGCAAAAAATAAAGTTTATCGTAAGCATTTTTAATTCATTCATTTTATGCGAGATTTCTACAAATTGCAACAGCTAAAAGTGGTAATAAAAAAAACTAAGATCTAAGTTATTTATGAAAGATATTTAGAGTTCATTAAGATATGACTACATGTAGTATTTCTTTTTTAATAGCAGTCATGGACTAGAATACAAATATAAACAGTATTTAAATCAAAATACATTCAGATTTTTACAATATTATTTCTGCAAAATATTACTTTTTAGTAAAAATATTAAAATATTTGAAATAATTTTTAGTCAACATCCATTGTTTTTAAAAATGATTTGCATATTCTCCATCAGACACTCTAATCTGTAAAAATATAAACAAATATTTGTCTGGCTTCGTTCAACATTTTCTGTACCGATAAAATTGCATTTGTTCACAAGACACTTCACCATTACACCTTTTACCATTTCAGATTTGCAGAACATAAACATAAATTCCTGGCACTTGAGTTAAATTGCCAAAAGGTTGACATCCCATAAAATGTCACAAACATGAGGAGATATTTTCCACATAATAATTCAAGCGAATAAAGTTCCAACTTTCAACCCAATCTGCTTAGAGTTCTTGGTACCTGAGGAGCTATACACCACTCATGCTTGGCTGCCCAACAACGATTCACCCTACAAAAAAATGAGGGGGGAAAAACAAGAGCCGAAAAAAACACCGAAACACGCTAGAGAAGATTTCACTTTTTGAAGCTTAGACAAGCAAGCGAAGCGGAGGAGAGATACGGGAAAACAATACACAATCATAACTGACCTTAATCAATGTCTACGACGTTGAGTTTCTTGTTTTTCTTGCCGCTTGAGAGTCGTGTGGGTGGGAAAATGGAAATGTATCTCTGCACTGGAAATGTATCTTCGAGTGTAACAAGCATATGCAATGGCATCGCGTTTTTTTCAACTTCTTCGCCTCCGAAAGGGGACAAAACAACGGCCGAGGCATCGTGTCTATCTTTTTTTCTCTGGCCGTAAACAAGTTTGCTGCGAAAACTTCTCAGGCAATCTAAATCTGGACGAAGGCATCTGCTGCTGCTGCTGGGAGATGCGACGATGCAATTTCATTCATATATACGTGTGCAATAAAGACAGGTAGGTTGGAGGCACAACGCAGAACAGGTAAACTGGTAACTGGAAACAGGTAACACTGCGGGCCCGCTTCCTGTCTGGCCAAAAGCGACACGAGAGGTATCATGTACCTGCCCCGGAGTCGTCCGCAGGTGAAGTAACTTATACGCCATTTCAGCCTCCACTCCACTCCATTCCACGCCACTAGGCCCTGGGCCCTCGGGGTAATTAGTTTAGAGCTCTTCGCATTCTGACTCTCAGTCTTTGGCATCATTAAACGGGCCACTGAGATAGTTTTTCTATAGCTTTTGCAGATCTCTATCCCCTGGGATATGTAAACCGATCTTGAATGAACGACCGGGCCATAAAATCATCAAATTGTGAAATAAGCTGCACACCATGCAGTGAATTCATTCAGTGGATTGGGCTCACCCATTAAGCTAACTACAGTGAGCTCTGTTATATGAAATATATTCTAAGGAAATTTGAGATTTAAAATTAGCTCAAAAGACTGTAATATTCATGATAAACATGTGGGCATTAGTGTGACCAAAACGCCTCTATTATTTTGAGATATGTATGTGTATTAAAAAAAATATATAACAAATTGTTTTTTATAGTTTTATTTTACTTGAGACTATAGATAAATGTGACATTAATCGATGATTTACCGTTGTTATTAAATCAAAATATTTATATTAGACTTTAGATGAGTTTTGGGGCAATAGTATATAATTTATATATTATACAGTTTCTTTCATTTTTTGTCAGCTAAAGTTCCAACAGAAGGATCCCAGATAAGAGGATTAAATCCAAATTAAATTAAATATCGAACACAAAAATATCTTATCGCTCAGACATAAATTCCTTTATCAATTATGGCTCTCTTAATGTTTCATATGCACATTTTTTGTGGCCATCACTAATTTCAATTTTATGTTTTATTTCATTTTCTGCCTTAGGGACTGCTTACTGTATCCCTCGTAGCTGGCGGATGTGACTCATTCGGTCAAGACTGAAATTGCGCCGCACTCGAAGCAAAACCAACGCCAGAGCAAAAGCAAAGCAATCCGAAGCGAAGCCAAGCTATCTTTCTGTTTTTTTTTGCTACTTATTCGTCTGTGCCGGCTGCAAGCTAAGCAATTCTTTTTGTTGTTACTTCTCTCTGCCGGATTTTTTCTTGCCTTTTTCCTTCCTTTTTTTTTGGCTGTTTTGGTTGGTGTTTCATGCCTGAGTAGGTTGATCGCTGATTGACTGTAGGCAGTGAGAATAAAGAATTAAGAATGGGCAGCGACTTGTTGGAAGTATCCCAAGTACACTCGAAAGCTGTAAACAAGACTTTTTTTCCTACCTAGTATAACCTAAACTTAAACAAGCGAAGTTAATTAGTCAGAAAGTTAAGATGTACCAAGGAGAAGAGCAAAAAATATAATAGAGGCTAAAAGATTTCCAGGAATTAGAAAATGTTGTCATTTAGTTGTTAACATATTTTTTTCAGATACAACTAAAAACATTTGAAAGCTCTGAGAAAGTAGTGTCTTTTGAGAGAATTAATCAATTAAGTTGTTGAGTTTTTAAGAATAATTAAGCAAATTGATGATTAATTATTTATGTTGATAAAAAAGAGAGAACAACTATTAAATAAATTATATTTCCTAAATAATTAAAGTTAAGTTTTAATTCAGTTTATTTCTCCTATTAATTTAAATTATATAAAAAGAAAATATAAAGATAAAATTGACTTTGTTCCAATTAAAACGATTTTAATGATGTCACGCATCCCGCTCAGTTTATTTATAACGCATAAATCCGTTTATTTATATGGCGTCAGGATAATTCGCAATCTTTACAACGGAGGCGTGCTGAATATCTTTTTTTATCCCTTTTGATTTTTTCGCGTAACTTAATCCTTTTTACTTCCTTTTTTGTCCACATGTTGCGTGTTGCGAACATGTTGCAGAGTTGCGAAGCGGTTACAGCAACATGCCCAAGCCTCTTTCTCTGAGGCGCTCTCTCTCTCTCCGGCTTTCTCTCGCTGAGTCCGAGCGGCGAGCCGAGTGGCCGAAGCGGCTTCGGCTCGAGCCGAACGGGAAAAGCGACTGCTGAAGCTCAGAATCAAGTTCAATCAAGTCAGTTCAAGTCGGAGCTGCCGAGCGGTTGCATCGTTATCGCTGCCGTCGTCGTCGTCATCGTCGATTTCGTTGCTGTGTGTGTGTGAGCGCGCGAGTGTGTGTGAGATGGCTTTGGCTGCTGCCGATGCATAAAGAGTCCCGTTGGCCAGGACCCACTGTTATTTGCAGTGCAGTGAAAGAAAAATAGAGTGACATCCCCGTGTGCACATAATCGCAATCACAGTCCCGAAATCCAGTCAGAAATTCCACCCCCTTCGGACTGGCCCTTCGGTTGCGAATCATCTGAATTTGGACCGAACGAAAACGAAACCGAAACCGAAACAGAAAACGACGAAAAACGCGATGCGAATTAAAGCTTTGCGTGGCAAAATGCGCTAACAAAAACCAAGAAAAAACGAAACATACAGAAGCTAGAAAAAAATAAAAGAAATACACACACACAACACATATAAAGAATACAGCACGTGAAAGAAGGAAAGGCGGAGGAAAATTGTGCTGGCAAAAGTTGCGTAGCAAAATAATAATAGAAAAAGCAAAAATATACGGAAAATAAAAACGATTATCATCCTGGCGGGTGTGAGTGAGTGTGTGCCGACAGTGTGAGTGTGTGTGTGTGTTGGAGTGTGTGTGCGGAGTGTGTGTTGTTGTAGGGGGCTAGCCCTATAAATAACATTGGCTAATTACGGCGAAACATGAAAATCTTGGCCAAAACCGCAACACCAACAGCAACAACAAGTGAGGCCAAGGCGGCAATTAATCAATTTTCCGCTTGACCCATAAGCAAAGTTTCCATATCATAATTAAAAAAAAAAACGGGGAAAAACGAAGGATACCAAACCGAAAGAAAGTAAGAGTAAATGAAAACCAAGCATATCCCTAGAATCAACTCTAAAAATAACACAGAGCAAGCAAAGCAAATATAAAATAATATAAAAGACAGGGAACTACAAGATGTTCCATATATCAACACATAAACACAAGACACATCATAAAAAGTAACAAAACAACAGCTTATAAAAACTGAAGATAAGTAAAGAACCCCAATTAAAGAAGTTACCATATCACAAAAACACACAAAAAAGACTAAATTCAATTAAATGAATTAAATTAATCAATGACAACCTGTGACAACTGTAAAACCTACCATATCATAAGGCAAAAAGAACTAATACTATATGATATCGCCACTGAAGACGAAACCAAGCTGGGCTTCAGCCTAGAAAGCTCAACCACAAACTAGAAGACTTGAAGGAAAAGCCAGGAAAATGCAGATCAGGGGCCTTGCAATCCTGGTACTCAGCCTGCTGCTGCCCGGCATGATCCTGGGCAATCGCTATCACCATCAGCTGCATCTCTACGCCAATGGAGGCGGAGGCGGAGCTGGAGCCGGAGCCGGAAGTTCCTCGACTGCCGCCAGTCGTTCCTCGCAGTCGTCCCAGAACGAGGTGTACTCCGTAGCAGACAGCCAGCCGATGACGGAGGATGGCTACAATCAGCAGCACTACCCACCGCCTGTCCACCACTCCATGGGCTCCGACCTGGATCCCCCTGCCCAGCAGCTAAGCACCTGTCAGACGGTGTGCGCCTGCAAGTGGAAGGGCGGCAAGCAGACGGTGGAGTGCATCGATCGTCAGCTGATCCAGATCCCCGAGCACATCGATCCCAACACCCAGGTGCTGGACATGTCCGGGAACAAGCTGCAAACCCTGTCCAACGAGCAGTTCATCCGCGCCAACCTCCTCAACCTGCAGAAGCTGTATCTGCGCAACTGCAAGATCGGCGAGATCGAGCGGGAGACCTTCAAGGGTCTCACGAACCTGGTGGAGCTGGATCTCTCGCACAATCTGCTGGTGACCGTACCCAGCCTGGCCCTGGGCTTTATCTCGTCGCTGAGGGAGCTCACCCTGGCCTCCAATCACATACACAAGATCGAGAGCCAGGCCTTTGGCAACACACCGTCGCTGCACAAATTGGATCTGTCGCATTGCGATATCCAGACCATTTCCGCCCAGGCATTCAGTGGCCTCCAGGGACTGACTCTGCTCCGTCTGAATGGGAATAAGCTGAGCGAGCTGCTGCCGAAGACCATCGAGACACTGAGCCGGTTGCATGGCATCGAGCTGCACGATAATCCCTGGCTCTGCGACTGCCGGCTGAGGGACACGAAGCTGTGGCTGATGCAGCGCAATATCCCATATCCGGTGGCGCCCGTGTGCTCCGGCGGCCCCGAGAGGATCATCGATCGCACCTTCGCCGATCTGCATGTCGATGAGTTTGCCTGCCGACCGGAAATGCTGCCCATTTCCCATTATGTGGAGACCGCCATGGGTGAGAATGCCTCGATCACCTGCCGAGCCCGATCTATACCGGTTGCCAACATCAATTGGTATTGGAATGGGCGGCTTTTGTCGAATAACTCCGCCTTCACGGCGTACCAGAGGATACACATGTTCGAGAAGGTCGAGGGAGGCTTCGAGAAGCGATCCAAGCTGGTGCTGACCAATGCCCAGGAGACGGACTCCAGCGAGTTCTACTGCGTGGCCGAGAATCGGGCGGGCATGGCCGAGGCCAACTTCACGCTGCATGTGAGCATGCGAGCCGCCGGAATGGCCTCCCTGGGAAGTGGCCAGATTGTGGGCTTGAGTGCCGCCCTGGTGGCCCTCATTGTCTTCGCCCTGGGGGTCATTATGTGCCTCCTGCTGAGGGTCAAGCGGCAGCCGTATGTGGACAGCAAGACCCCGAATCACATGGAGGTGATAACCTCCGTCAATCACCAGAATTCCATAACGAACAAGACGCAGCCGGCCACGGGGAACGGGAGCATCGGGGGCGTGGTCATAGCCAACGGAGCCGTGGCCAACATAATCGATGGCAGTGTGGTCCAGGCCGGAACTCTGGAGCGGAAGAGCAGCAGTGGCCGGGGAGGAGCCCATGCGGCGCACGATCCGCGCAGTACGAATCCCGTGCAGAAACCACCGAGGCTAACGGATCTTCCCTACGCCAGTCAGGGATACGACAACAATGGCAGCGTCCTGTCCACCGCCACCTGCTTCATCTCGCCCACTGGATCCGCGGGAAATGGCGGCAACAACCCGGATCTGATCAACGACACCCAGCGGTTTGGAAGCGATGAGTTCGCGGACCTGAAGATTCCACCCATCAGTGGCGGCGTCGGAGGCAGCGGGGAGTATAGTCGCGCCAATGGCTGTGACTCCCTGTACCCGTCCGGTCTGTGGGAGCACAATGCCTCCGTGGGCGCCACCTCGGCGGACGATCTGTTCATGAAACGCTACACGGACAAGACACCCATCATCGACAGCTCCTCCACGCAGCTGTACGACCTCCACGAGCGAACGGCGGCCACGGATTACTTCAGCAAGACGTTCCCCAGGTCGCACCTCCAGCAACAGGGACTAACAGCGGTGGGAGGAGGAGGTGGAGGAGTGGGAGGCACCGGATCCACCGCCTCGACGGTGACCACCAATCTCTCGGGCGGCTGCTCCTCGTCGGGCGTGGGCGGTGGCTATCCCAACGACTATGGCCTGCCCTTGGTGCCGGGGGCGGAGCACCAGCACAACCACCAGCTGCAGATGCATCCGCTGCAGCAGCTGCAGGCGCAGCTCACCTCCACGCTGAACCACCAGAAGCAGGAGGGCAGCTCCACCGGCAGCAGTCCGCACTTCAGCAGTCGCACCCTGCCACGCCTGCACGACGGCGGTGGCAGCTCCTCGGCCCGCTCCTCGCCAACGCCAGCCCAGGCGAACCCCAGCTCATCCAGTTCCTGCTCGATCCTGCCCAACGGCCAGCCCATCAATGCCAAGACGATACGGGTGTGGCAGAAGGGCGGCGTGCCCGTCCTGCCACCGGTGACGGCCCTGAAGCGGGCCCTGATCAGCAGCAGTCGCAACTCGCCGGACGAGGGCTACCAGGAGGGATGCGGAACGGATGTGTAAGCGGCGGAGAGGAAGGGAAACCAAACCAAGAACTGACTAAACTTAACACTGCAAGAGGGCGGAGGAGGTAGCTCCACCTTTTAGGTATAAAAAAGGATAACATTCATAATAGATAGCGCAGAGGTCCTAGGCGAGCAGCGATTATTATTATATTGTGCAAGCGAACTGTTTGTGATAGTGTCTGACAAAAAAGATAATGCGAATGAAGATAATAATTGCCCAAAGCAAAAAGAGAAAAGCTAAAGCGAAATCAACTGCACGAACACTAAAGTATACTCTCTTCTTGGCAAGTAACTCAACTAAACTAAACCTAAACTAATTAAACCTAACTGTAAACGTAAAACTAAACCTAAGACTAAGATATGTACAGTACATTTTCTTTATAAAAAAAAATAAAAACAAAAGTCTCAACTCCCCGCATAAAGTAACGAAGAATAAACCATCAAAATATACACAAAGGAAGGCAAAACGCAATGTAAATGTAACTAAATCTATGAAATATATATGTATATGCATATGTATGTATATGTATATGTGTGTGTGTATAAGTGTGTGCAATTTCCAATAAGCAAAGTGTTAAAAAGGAACCCCGAAAAGCCCATAACCCATTTTCACCCTTCAAGCGTTAAAATAATAAATCAGAACCGAATAAATCCAAAAATGGTGTCTCAACATTTGTAAAATACACGCATTCACATATATATTACAGTATACAGTACGGTAAATGGTAAATGGTAAATGGTAAAAAGCTGCATAAGAAGTAACATAAATCATTGTAACTGTGTGTGTATATATTAGATATATCCCGTAGGAGAAAAAAGAAAGCCAATTCTTGAACCGACTATTGTTGAAATCTTCCCATGTTCCCATGTTAAAAGCTGTGAAATAATGCAAGAACTTAAACAGGTCTCACCAAGGAATAGCAGTAAATTCTGGATCTTTAAATAAAGGGTAATTAAAGGGGAAAGCTGATTAAATTATTTGCACTTAAATTATTATTTATATCTTGAAATTATCTTATTTAGCAAAACTTTGAAGGTACTTAAGCTCTTGATAAATGAAAGAAGAACATAATATATCTAGTTATTTCTCTAAAGTTCTCATTGGCTAATTAATTATTCAAATAATTATAACTAGTGCTTAAACTTGCATAGTTATTTAATACTTTTGTCCTACAGTAATTATATTTCATCTACGAATTTAAAGAAAATTCGTAGGACCACTAAACAGCCCTTCAAAAGTAAGGAAACTTTCCCCTTTGCTCTTCAAAAGTTGTTGTAATAATTAAAAGAAGAAAATTATATTTCCCAAGTGATTTTGGCTCAAGTTATCAGGTATATTTTGAAAAATGGTTCTTCTCAAGAGTTCTTAAAATAAAATTATAAATTCTTCTTACACAATGTTTTCCCCAATGAACGTTGGTTTTTCCTTTCACAAAACTCTTCCTAATTTTTCTTCATCCCCTTAAAATCCAATCTATTTACAACCCGACAGCTTGACAAGCTGCTTTCTCAACTATCAGCTGCCTAACTAATTGAAATTTCCAAAAAATAATAGAATGTTGACCCAATTCGATCAAAGTGAAAATATTCTCGTAATCAAATTGGGGCGGTTCCCCTGTTGCCCTTAAACTGTATTCACTGCTATCCACACAAATTATATAAGCTTATAAAAATTAAAACCCAGAATGTTTGTAAATTTCCCAATAAATTAAGAGAGCAGAGCTACAGCAGGAGAAACACAATGAAAATGTAAACAAAATAAAATCAGCAGTCGAATAAACAAAATCGAAGGAAGTTCCCAAGTAAGGAGAGAAAAAGTGGAAAATATTCATCAGAATGCATACGTAACTAAACATATGTAAATTGTACTCAAAGTGCACAAACACACATACACATCACACACACAGTCACACACCATTTACATGTAGATATGTATGTCAGTATGTCAGATTTTTGTCCCCCGTAAAGATTTAAAGCGTATCCACAAGATATTAATTGCCCGTATGAGCTAAGACTTAGGATTAAAGCAGACAGAACAACAAAAATGAAAAAAAAAAAAGCAAACATAAAAAGGAAACAAACACAAAATAATATTTTTAAGGTAAACCAAAGACTTTTTTCTTTGCATCTAAATGAGCGCAGGACTTCCTTCTTCAAAGGACTCGCAGCAAACAGAACACACACACACAGAAAAGTAATCTTAAACGAGACAAAAAAGAGAGCAAGCAAGAAAAAACCGTAGCATTTAAGTTGAACTTATGTATTATGTATTGTATAATATATATATATACCTACGTATAGTAATATATAGTCTATAGATGTGTACACTTATCAACAGAGCGGCATAGCTAACAAGGAGAAAGGAGCCCGCAGACAAAAGGCGAGCATTGAATGCATGAAAGCAACTGAATGAACAACAAAGCAAAAAGGAAATATATATAACATTATATATATCTATATATATAAACGAAAAGCATAAACCATTGTCATTACTTTTATTTTCTTCTCTGCATTTTTTTTGCTGCTTTGCTGCTGCCCCCACAAGGCAAGGTTGCTCCACCGCAGCGGCACCAAAGGTAGGTACGAGATTCGGGGGCTTTCTGGGGATGACATGACCCAATTAGTTGGCCATTCGAATGCCGTCCGAAGCTGGGGCTAAAGCCAAAAGCCGCCGGTTCTGCTTTTGCTGCTGCTGCTGCTGCTGCGCTCCTCCTGTTATTTGCTGCAAAGCTGTGGCATATTAGGGCCAATCGTCTAATCGCCAATTATGCATTTCAACCTGAACCCCCAACACCTACCTCCAAGCCACCAATACCTCCAATCCCCAAGCCCCAGTCCCCAGCCCCAGACAAACGGAACGTGTGGCCGGAATCGATATGGCTAATCGGTTGAGGCCAAAATGATGTCCATGAACGCAGAATATGGAATACCCTAAGAAGATTACACACAGAACTGGGGACCAATATGGTTGCACTTAGAAAATCTACGTCTTGAACTCAACGAACGTGTTTCAGGGAAACTTTTATATTTTGAGTTTAAAATAGGATTCGTAAGGGAATAACTTGGGATGAAGAACCTTTCTAATATAAGTTTCCTTTATTAAATGATTTTTCCAAAGTCTCATAAACTACATTTTTATTTTATTTCAACTTCTTACTATTTATTCTGAAAATTATAACATTAATTCGCCATAAAATATTATCTACAATTGCATAAGAAATAATGCTACGCAAACAAAATCTTTTCTTATTGCAAATTATTTTTCATTGCAATGCAATATGTTTTTGATTTTTACCTAATATGTCTTTCTACATTTTCTTTAATTTAAATTTAACAAATTCTGAATTCTTTAAATATATACAAATCTACCGAAAATGTAACGAATTAAGTCTTATGTAATAAATTTTTACAACCTTTCTTGTTACAAAGGAAAAATAATATATAATTTTATAAAAATATATATTGAAGTCAAAACATTTTTTAAGAAGGAAGCTTTTTTTTAAACATAACTCCTATAATTGCTTTGAAATAAATATTGTATATTGATTTAGTATATTTAATTCGTTTTCTATATCTTCTATAAACTAAATTTTGCTTTATTTATTTTCTTTTATTATAAATATAAATATTGCTATTTCTATATTTTCCCTACCCCATTTCCCTACAGCCCTTAATCTTTGAACTTCTGAGAAGGAACTACATTTGGTCAGACATTTTCCATGGCAAATTGGAGATGCCTTTTTCGTGCGGCGAAAATCTAGGCAACCCCGAGACTCCATCAATATGCACCCAGCGACCCGGTGGCCTTCTGGCCCGATCCGTGTGTCTATTTCGGGAGGCGACGGTGGCTCCGATTAGGGGCGCTCCTTTAGGGTGTGTATGTGTTCAGCCCCGAATGGGTGGGAGTTGTTAGGCAGCGCGTAATAAATACGGCGGCCCAGCACCAGATTATATCATGGCGTGCGGCTATGCCGAACTGTCTGAGCTCAACCTCATCCACAGGCCCTCCTCCTCCGCCACCTCCAGCTCATCCTCGGCAAGCCTTATTGACGACGCGCAAAGTTTGCCAACTAAACAAGTTTTGTGCCTCAAATGAAATTTAGGTTGCAACTGAAGCCCAACAAAAGCCAAACAAAACACAGACCAACAACAACGGAGTGTTAGAGCGGGACCAGAAGCGGGAGCGGGAGCAGGAGCGGTGGTATGAAAAAAATTAGAACTTTTCTGCGCCGAAGGAAAGTGAATTTTATTTGTTCAACTTTATTACGTATACGTGCCGCTGTGCCGCCTGTGCAAATAACCAAAAATGCAAAACGTGGGCCGCTCCGTCATCCAGTCCCTGCTCTCCCCTCAGTCCCGCTAATTCTACCCGTCCTGCCGGCACCGCCACCAGGTGATCTCTAATGAAGCCTCTGCCATTGTGGCATCGTCAGGTGCTCGTCGCACTTTTATGTTGCATACGTTGCGGCCTTCTCTGGGCGCTCTCTGTTTAACGACTTTGGCCAACATATGCCTGCTGCACGCCGAGAAAAACTAGAGATTTTCGGGAATATAATAATTGTCTATAATATTTGAAATTATTTATTATAATCCTTTTAATGTAGAAGAAAAGGCATTAAACCTGTTGATTTTATATTATTTCAATGAAAAAGTAACAAAGAATTCTCTAATAGCTTGTATATTAGTTTTTAAAATTTTTAAGTTAGCTAGAAAAGTCACTTTTAGTGAATTTTTAAATATAAATATTATTTTTGTTGTTTGTTTATTACAATATTATTTAAATATTATGGAAATGCCACCAATAATTATTAAAAATTATTTATAGTGGAATTTTTAGAATGTAGGTGATTGTTTTTAATTTAAAATAAATGATAACAAATACAGAAGAAATATAGTTTTATGATCCTTGAATGAATTTTTAAGCTTCTTAGACCATTTTTTAATACATAAATATTTCCTGTGTTTATAGTATTACAATTACAATTTATTTGTATTATAAAAGATACCAAATTATGTTTAAATTTCAATAAATAATAAAATTTATATATTTATATATTCCAAATTGCTCCCAAAATTCCCTAAAGTGTAGCGTAGTATTTATACCGCCCCTCTTCTCGTCAGGCATGCGAAATTTATAAGCGAAAAAAAACGCGCCACGAAGACGAAAGGTAAACCGCACACACGCAGGCAAATACAAAACACTCGCTCACACCCATCACCCAAAAATACGAATGTGTGTATAAGTGTATGCCTAAGCTAACAGACAACGGGCCGTAAATATTGTTGAAAACGGCAGTTTATTTTTGGGGGAACCCAGAAAACATCATTCAATCGAGGGGCTTCTGGCCGTTCTACTAAGCCAAGCCATCCAAACTCGGGCAACTTGGGTCCGATCCCGGGACTGGCGGCGTGAATGATTCGGGGACTGAAGGACAATCGGCAACCGCTGATGGATGTGAGCAGGAGCAACAAAGAGACAGCTGCTTGAAGGTGCACGGGTATAATGCTGAGCGATATTTTTGTACCATTTTGTCTTCCTCAGCGTGTGTGAGTGAGTGTGCTTCCGAAGGACCAAAAGCGGCCACAAGTTAAATAAGGAGAAAACGAGCAGGAAACTTTCTGGGTTACTCAGCTCCGGCATGCCCTTGGTAGTAGATGAAGTGGCGTTGAAGTTAAGAAGCAGGCAAGAAATTGAGTTGCTCTTGGCGTTTTAAATACTTTTATTAATGGAAGGAGTTTAATGAAAAAAATATAGCAAAAGGTTTCAGCTATAAACAGTAAGTATTGGCTAGAATATTTTGTTGTAAATATAATTTTATTGCATTTAATGTAAAGTTTGTGTACATATTTAGTCGCTCATATAATTATGTTCAAAGTTAATATATTTTGCAAGTAATTTACCATTTACTCACCTAAAGTTTATTTTAATTATGTTTTAGCTAGCATAAAAATGTGGCAGTGCAAAATTTTAAACCAAAATAGTTTCACCTTCTTTTTGTTACCCAAAAACTTAAATTTTGTGGCAACAGGATAACAAGAAACGCTTCTGGACGAAAAAGAAAACATGCCCTGCTAACAAATTCAGCTTTGCATAGTGTATAAACGACGCACACACACGCCAAACTGGCGACACACACACCGCACACACCGAAAGTCATAAACAGAGACTCAACAAAGAGTTGTCCTTTGACTGTCAAGCACACACACACACACACACACAGGACTCCTGGCCCGCCTGTGAGTGTGTGTCTCTTTAGCGTCTCCAGGATTTAATGGCCTCATTAATTTTGTATGCTTGGCCTTAAATTATTTTACTTGCCTGCCCTGCTCAGCTATTCCATTAACTTGACTTTGCTATGCCCACAGCCCACATGCCACGCCCCTAACTCGACGCCCAACGCCCCAGAAATCCACACACACACAAAAAAAAAATCAACAAAATAGGGGAAGAGGCCCCAACTTGACTCGTCGACTACATTAATTTACATAAGCTTAATTGTTTTATTTAATCAATAAAAATAATTAAATGCCATGTGCGTAAGTAATTAAAACAAATCGCTTTTATTGCACGCCCCAAATTGAAATTGCATAAACATAAACCCCAATAGAGAGAGAGAGAGGCGAGCGAGCGAGTCGCCATAACAAAAGGACTTGGAGGGCAAAAATTTGCATGCAACATGGCTGCCTGCGGAGTGTGCGTGTGTGTGTCTATTTAATTACTGCACATCAAACATTAATCAGCAGCCAAAATGCAAATAAGCGCATGGGGGATCCCCCGAAAATCGAATTTTTGGCCAAATGATAATTTTGTTTTGATCGGCAAACAGAATTTGACGCCTCCATCGAGCATCGAGCATCGAGCATCGAGCATCGAGCATCGGAGGGAGGGATCCATAAACCAAATTACTTTGTGCTTTGGTTTTTCACTCAAATATATGCTGTTTTTTCCCCTAAATTTGCATCATAATTTATGGCGCGTACAAAGCGTAAAAACCAGAAAAACCCCAGCAAATCAGTACGAGGAATTATGCAAAAATACATTTGTATGAATTTCTCGCTGGCCGCGGTCAGCGGCAAAAATGTTTCCATATGATGTGTGTCTGTTTGTGTGTGGGCGATAGGTAAACGATTTAATCCTAAACAGAAACACACACACACGTCACAAATACAGCTACAAATTAAGCTAATGCCCAGATAGATACATTTATATTGATCAGCAATTTAATGTAAATTATATTGTATATTACGTGGGCCGGGCCCAGGTCTCGGTGCGTGAGTGTGTGCGAGCGAGCCACATTATGCAAATCAGAATTCTGTATTTGTATTTGTATCTCTCTGTCTGTTGCTTTTTATCGATATTTGTTTTATGGCACACACACGCTCATGCAGAGATATAACGAGAAAAGCCCAATGAGCATATGCCCCCGGAAAGTAGGCTACGGACATTTTGGGAAACGGAAAATTATGGTAAACTTTTGTGAGGCGACGGCGGCGGCCATTGTAAAATACAAATTTGCGGGACAAACACACACGAGAGAGGAAAGCTTAGCCAAAATAGGGAATCAATAAAGCATTTGAGTTGGTTTAAATATGCATTTAATGGTTATTACAAATGTATTAGAAGAGATTTTAAGTGGCTTTCAATCGGGGCCTAATTCGCACGAAATCCTAACTGAATTGTAGAATTTAGAAAGCAGGATAAATTGAATTTATGAACCCAAAGCGTATTTTTTAGATTAAGCTAAGAGGTTTTTATTATTTTATTAATAACGATTTAATATGTAAAATAAGATATTTATTCACGACTGTTTTGTGGTATTTCCATGGCTTTTATTAAAAGTCTTTACAAACCAAATACAGATTACAGATCCAGGGTAGTTTTCGGCTTAAAATTCAAACTTAACAGTAGTTTTGTCCTCAAATCCACAATATTTTACAAATAATTTACTATATTACACAACACATAAATACCAAACTGACTAAAATCTTTTTTTTATAAATTTTATTCAACGTATTTTCTGTCTTACAAACTTCCATATATGTATGTTTGAAATCATTATACATTTTTCTCTTTATTACATTCAAACCAAACTAATTATAGAAAATGTTTCTTAGAATTTTATAAAGCACATTTTCTGCTCTCCAAACTCCCTTGGGTGCTCGAAATCTTTTTAAATTCCCTACGTACCCCGTAACCATCTGACGAAATTACCTAATGTGCAGATATGTTTACTTCCGTCATGTCATTTTTAATTTCCAGGAAAAATCGCACTCTTAGACATCCATCGTCTCTTTTCTCGCTCACTTTATTTTCTGCGTAGGATTCGTGGGGAATTCAGCTGGATTCGGAAAATACCAAGGCCGCAATGCTGCTACCGAGGGAATATCAAGATCTTCGTCTCTATATAAGCCCCTCCTGTACCAGCATTTCCTTTTTTGCCGTCGAACTCATTAAAAATTCAATAGAAAATACATTGTGAATGCATTGTTGTTGGTGGTGGTGGTGTTGCTGGTGGCCTTACCTGTATTGAGTGAGCTGGGGAGATGGATAGATACCTGGCTCTTACTCTCTCCCTCTCGGTTTTCGACAACAACAATTACATTTCCATGCAAATCAAATTGGAAAAAGATGTTGGAGGCCAAAGGAAAAATTATAGAAACAATTTGCAATTTGACTTTAATCTTGGATAGGGGAGGCCCTGCATTAAAGCAGCAACGAAATCGTTTCGATTCGTTTCGTTTCGCCTCGAAGGATAATTGGGCACGTGTGTCACCGCCACCGCCACCGCAGCGGCGATAAGATAGGATAAGGATTCCCCGAACTCCCGAACCAACCGAAATCGCGTCGAATCGAATCAAATTGCTGCCAATCAAATCGATTCCGTGTTCCGTCTCTTATTGATTCATTGAGTGTCGAGGCAGCCGGCTAGTTAAGTTAAGTTCATTGCCACCTCCGACGCCCATGTTGTCAGCGTGATTAAATAATAATCAGCCCACCTTGGCAACGAACACGGCCCATCCATGCCACTCGACGATACCCGTAATGTCCTCTCTCCGCGCCTGCTGCTTTTTGCGTGTCTGATTCGGAGACATTTATGACTTATCGATTGTTATTCATTTCCCAACGCCAGCTCAAATATTTAGTCAATTTGTCAAAAAGCACGGCAACGAGGACGAGGGCAAGGGCGTGGCTGCGCGCACATGTAAGGGGTTAATAATTCATATTGTGCAATGGGAAAAAGTGGAACTTTCACTTTTTGGCGGCCCACCGCCATCTGTCACACCTCATCAGGGGCGAGTGCGTGCGAGTGGCAACAAAATCCTTGCCACGTTTTGCCTTTCCCCGCCGACAATTTCTGTCCGACAATATCGTCAATAATTATCTTCATATATCACGAGAAATTTTCGTCGGTTTGACAAATACGTGTTAATGAACAACGATCCGATGCCCGCTGAGTGGAAAATGGTAAAACGCTGAATGAAAAGTGCAACTGGCAGCCGAAACGGAGACTGGCTTATTAATCGGAACTGATGGCTCGTAATGTGGAAAATTGCATGGTAATTATGTG
This sequence comes from Drosophila rufa, assembly GCA_018153105.1. NCBI lineage: Eukaryota > Metazoa > Arthropoda > Insecta > Diptera > Drosophilidae > Drosophila > Drosophila rufa. Next base: position 11,557,135 of record JAECXS010000096.1, read on the forward strand.
ACAAAGTGCGATTATCGAATGCAACGAGAAGGAAATGGCATTGGCAGGTGTATATTTGCTGATTATGCTTTTATATATAGAGAGAGCAATCGGGTAAAGAGAGTGAATAATCTTCGATTTAAGATTTTTTATTAAACATGTCTTATAAATCAGTTTTTGTATGGTTCTTAAAACAATATATAAACTAACATTTTGTTAATAACCTTGAGTTTATCAAGGGTCATTTATAATGAATATAACAAAATTACTATAAATATAATTGTCAAAAACATTAACTTCAATACTAATTAACTTTATTTACCAAGCTCAACATAAATAATTTCTATTTCGGGTATTTCTATTTCAGTTTTCTCTGTATGTAATATATATTTCTGGCTACTAAGCAAACCTTTTAAATACCTGTTTAAATTTAGCTTTTTAATTTAATGCTTAAACGATAAATCATCTCACTTAAATAAACTTTAATAAAGTAATTTAAATCAATTCATTTTCCTTTTTCTAAATTGACTTCTATTGAAAACTAAATTAATATAAACCAAACTAAGTCAATAAATCACTTAATTATCTATTTGAGCCCACTGGCGAAATATTCAGTGATTGATTCATTTAATTTTATTTATCTTGAACAAACGAAGGGATAAAACCAGGCTCTCAACTGCCGTAAAATACACTTCACTTACATGTATTTCCTCGCCGCCGCAGCAATTAAACACATGTTTTTAGTTTTGCCATCAATGACCTCACACACAACCGCATACGTCATTGAATTCGAGACTGTGTAAACATTAATTAAAGGCAGAAGAACTACATTGAAAATCGAATGTGAGGACATTGCGTATACGCTCCGCTGGCTGACGTGAATCAAGGCGTAACTCCAGACGTCATGTTACGGTCATAAGTGCCAGCTTGAAGGGGTTTTATGAAGTCATAACTATTATTCCAATACATCATAAACACGGTAACCGTCTAATGCTGCTAGGTCCCTGGGGTATAAACTGAGAGACCTCCGCCGCCTCCGAACTTACAAATCATTCGACGGCGGCCTGGACGGGGCAGCCTTTAAAGCACTTGATTGCAGGCACAGTACTTCGAGGTAACCTCAGCCGCCCCCAAACCATTCATCATTATTAAGACCCTTAATTTATGATGCCCCTAGTCAGTTGGTTACGATGTGTTTCGTTTTTTATGTTCTGTGTTTTACATTGACTATAACATCGTGCGATATGCCGCCGCCAGCTGTCGAGACAAGGAGTCGAGTCGAGGCGAGTTCAAAGCTCTGCGCACACACACAGGTAACACACAGGTAGCACACAGGTGAGCACGCTGCCGCTTTTCATGTGCACATAAAAATCGATAAATCTTAAAAATTCAATAACAGCCCGCACACGCGACTCCCTTTTGGCCCCTATTCGATGACTTTGTGGCAGCAAGGCCGAACCCTTTGGTCCTGCGCCAGGTCCTGCGCCAGGGTCAATGACAAACGGCTCGTGTCAATATGGTTGCCTTTCTTCCTGCGTGACTGTGTGTTAATTAAAGATTTATCAATCGTAATCAGATGCATAATGTGATCAAGAATTCAGGAGCAAAGGCAGTTCGAAGCTGGACTCAATACATGTTCCGCCCCGTAAGCACGTAAGTTGTCAGCATGTGGCCTCACGCCCAGAACTCTTTTTTAAAAGCCCTTAAAGTATATATGTAACCAAAGTCTATTCAAAGGCTGGATTACACAATACATATAAGCCCACATTGCTCACAAGCAATCTCACAACTTTGGGATGCCAAGGATCCTGGAGATTAATTAACGATTTCAAGCTTCGGAATCTCATTCAGATATTAAGTATAAGCCGGGAATCAGTGTGAGGCCGCCGCATCGCGAGACCACCCTCAGAATTCTGAGAATTCTCAGGCATCCATCGCAGATTGAGGGAAACTTTTAATTGGCAACTTTAAGGCGTAATCTACACCGCACTCAGACACAAACAAATACAGGGGGCAGCAACTTGTTATAAGCCTTCATCGATGCCTCCAAAGTAGAGCGTCTCAACAAGTTTCCACGGGGCGCTGGGGCAAACTTTTGCTTTCATCGTCGAAACGGAACTTAAAGTGAGTTCCATTATTGGACCAAGGCTTTAAGCCGCTCCCAGTAGCAGGGAAAATGTCAGGTAAGCAGAAAAACTATTAATTATACACCGAAAATAAAGCGTCTGCCCAAAGTAAACACGATCAAAGGAGAGCAGGTGAAAGAGAACGGGTCAGGACGAAACAGCTATTTTTATGATTCGCCTCTGCTCAAGGAACAGCGTATTCGCATTATTTATTGCCTGCATGAGTGTGTACAATATGGACCAATGAATTTTCCCCGTCTTTTCTCTGTTTATTTTTGGACACCGCATTGGAAAATGTCGCTCCCTTCATGCTTTTTAAGCCGCTCAAGCCTTGCATACCCCATTAAAGTTTTTCCATGCTTCCTTTTCTTTTTCTTTTTTTTTTTGGGGAGTTCGGAGTGCATTTACGACGATAAGATACTTTCGTAACTCAATTAAGTGCAGGTAAAGGTGGAAGAAAATGGTGCCAGAAAAGCTGGTGGGCCAAAGGAAAACATTCCGAGAGCTTTGGGGCTGGACGTATCACTTAAACTGGGAAGAAAAACAAGCAAGGAAAACATATGCGCTTCACAGGCATTCTTGTCGGTGTTTGTGTGCTGAAACTTAAAGTAAATGATCGATATCCTTTAATATTCTGGTTTTAAAGTTGGTTTTAAATATGGTTAGGTTATTAAGTTAACAAAATAAACAACATTTAGGGCTTTGACACGTCATATTTATGTCTAATTTAATACGAAATGCCTGTGTATATTATTAACTGCTTATATTCCCTGTCTTTTTATTCATAATTTATAAAATGAAAGTTAAATTACTCTAGGTGCCTGATTAATGAATTTTGTATAGAAAAATTAATTGAGGGGTTTTCCACTTCAAAAAATCGATTTCTTTATGCGAAACTACTATCACTTTCTTATTAATTTCCACCTGTTGGAATTAATTTTTAATGTCTTTAGTTGGAAGGGAACACCTTCATGGTAAGCCAGAACACTTACCTTAATTGTTACGACCTAGTCATTTCTCTTATTGTAACGAAAGGGAACTGAATTATTCCTTGAATTGCCGATTTGACTTGGCATATTTATTCTTGCTGCTCCTTACCTTGGGAAAAAATGGCTGTGTCTTGCAAAATAGCCTAGATTTAATTAATTCCTTCTTAGAAAAATTGATATTCTCTTGCAATATTCCATGCTTATTATTTACCAGCTGGTTAAGGAGTGGTATTAATCTTTAATTAATCTTAGCAGAACTACCACTGCTATGTAATTTCCATTAGGTATTTTTCCATCAAACAATTTAGCAGAAAAAATACCCTTTTTACTGCACCATTTATCTAGCTCTTTCCAGTTTTATTTTCAACTTTCCTGTGGGATCGCATGTCTATAATATGACCCCATATCTTGTCATGCCATCTCTCCGAACCTTGACTAACTATCCAGGGAAAGGCAATTGCAAGACGCCGCTGCAGGTGCCAGGTGGTAACTCCTCCGCCTCTGCCGGAAAACCTTAACCCTATCTCCTACGTATTTATTTATTTATTTTTGGGGTTTCCCTTTTTTTGTTTTTGCTGTTCAGCAGGAAGTAAAAGTCGAAATTTTATTGGCAATACTTTTGCTGTTGCTCGCTGCCTAACAATTAAACCATTTACAGTTTATAACCATGGCATGCCATTAAATAGAATTAAGACATACCCCCACTCCGTTGCCAATGTCTCTTGCCGCTTTTCCCTCGGCTCTTCCCTTCCGCCTTCCGCTTTCCACTTTCCACTTTCGGTGGCAGTCAGTCAAGCGCAATGCCAAAAACTGAAGTACCAATTCAAGAGAGCTCCGCCATAAATCGCTTATCACGCGACATTAAAACAACAACGCCAGCAAAAACAACATGACAACAATGTTGCTGAGTGACTTTGGTCGTTGTTTGGTTGCTTACTGCCCGCAGCAAATGCCAAAAATTGCCGCAAACAAAAACAATACAACACAAGCCGGGCAAAAAAACAAACAAAAAATTACAAAAAAAGAATGAAATTGTAACGGCCACAGAGAGTTTTAATGTACTGCCAGTCGGTTGTTGGGGTTGCTGCTGGAAAAGCGACCAAAGCGGCAAAACCTTGAAAAATGGCAACAGCAGATTAAGCGCATAAAAATGGAACTCTCGCAGCGAAAACAAGTGGGAGCATTGAGTTAAACTCTACCGACCATAAGATACCCGGCTAGAATGATAAAAGTATTGCATACTTAACGGTTTGATTTTTTTGGCTGTCTATCCATGTCCATATTTAAAAAAATCCATTGGACTGAGAAAACCGTGGTCGCTGGGAATTTTTTATGAGAAAATCCGCTCACTTTGAAATATAAAAACAAAATTTACATACAGACAAAAACAAACACAACGCGCTTAAAACAAAGCCATCGTTTTTAGTGTTATTTTCCTTTCTTATTTAGTCTGTCTAATGATTTTAATGTTTATTGCCATCCTCCGATCTTGAAAATCTGTGCTCAATTAGTTTTCTAACATAATATGTAGTATTTTCTTGGCTTAAAGTCCTTTTCTTCTCTTTAAACACTGCATACCCTTTCACTCTACTCCTACCCTCTATAGAAACAGCAAATCGAGAAGCTGGGGTAAATTGGATTTCGGGTCCAAGTCCGGCAGCCGAAATAAAAATTAAGACGTCATCAAAATGCAATTAAAAAAGTAGGTAAAAATGAAAATAGCCGCAGATTTATTTAAGCCCAAACAACACAAAACCCATTAAACGGAATGAACCGGATACGCCGGGGAGAGTGGTGTCGGGTGCCCCAGTGCCAGTGCCCGGCAGATGTTTTGCTCTTGTCTAGGAACAATAACAGCAAATAGATTTATTGTTGATGGCATTATTAAATTTTCTTCCCTTTTTTTTGCGTCCCCTCGCCACGGTTCTTTTCGCTGTCATAATAAAAAGAGCAGGGATAAATATATATATGTATATATATATTTAATATTGTATAAGGACGGTGAAAGAGCCCAGGGTGCCATGGCATATTGGACACTAAGGTGGCTAACGATGAGCGGCAGTGGCAACAACCATCGCGATGTCAAGCCCCACGACAACATCGGGCCCCGGGCCAAGCCACTCAACTCTCTGCTCAGAGAACCCAGCTCTAAAAAGTTCACAAAAATAAGGACAAAAAAGTTGAACAAAAAATAATAAAAGAGACGCGGAACATTGAAAACAAGATAGGAAGTAAAGTGTATAAAACCGAAGTTTACATACTCTTGGCATTGTATTTAAAGCAGGAAGAATGTAATAAGAATAGAATACAAAATATTAGGAACGAGAACATTTTTACCAAAAAAAACCTATAACTAAATAACTTTTTCGGAAAAGTTTTAAAAATAGTCAAAGTTCTAAATTATTAAAACCGGAGTTTATTTAGATTTTAAAGTAAACTAATATGGTAAAAATTGCTTAATTTATTTCCTTATAAGCTGCCATCAAGAATTAATAAAAAATAATACAAGAATATATTTTATAGCACATAAAGTAAAAAATCTTTTCTTTGATTGAGGGACAAATTTCTAATATAAATCCAAATACCCTTTATAAGAGTAGGAAAATATGAACTTGAAATCTCATGGTATGTCCAAAGTGGGGAGGCAAAATTGTCCGGCCTTTTATATTAACCACTAAGGCGGAATGGCCTACAATTAATTTTTTTTCTGCTTTCAGGGGCGTGTTTGTTCATATATACAAGATTGTTTGTACTTTCTACTTTCCAATTAGTAGTTAGGTAATAAGCAAATATCTTATAGTCAACTTTTCGAGAACAGGTGTCATTAAACCATGGTAAATTAAATTTAGTTAAATTTATGTCTTTAAGCACTTTTCCAAGAAACTTTCTATAGGAAAGAAATGTTTAATAAATTCTGACATCAGACAGAAATAATATATTTCTTATGGTTACAATTCATCCCTTTACTTTTATAAATAAAATTCAAAAAGTGTCTGACAGTTAGGGACTCAAACAATCAAATCCCAAATGACTGCAGGTGCATCATCGCTGCCTTTCATCTTTCATACCAAATGCATATCTATTTATATGTGCAGTATTCCCCACGGAAGCCCGACTTCATTCAAATCAAGAAGCAATCACGAAGCCAGAAAAAAAAGGCGATGTAAGGCATGAATGAAATCCCCGCTTGTCATTATCAAAGAGCATATAACAGACAAGATAGCAGCCGAAAAGGACGAGAGACAGAAGACAGGCGACAGCAGAGACAATCGCTAAACCCGATAAGGACCCTCACACTCACACACTCTTACTACTCACTCACTGGCAGGCGGCGCCAAATCCTGAGCAAATCCCAAAGAGAATCTGTTGCAATCACGTCCAGCCAACGGAAAAAAATAACCTGGGGAATGGGCAACAAAAAATCCATATATAAGAAAAACGTTTACTAAACAGATTTCTCAGCTCGCATACTCCCTTATCTGGCCTGGTTATTATCGCATTAAACTCAAAAAAAAAGATTATATAAAGCATAATAATGTTGGGAGAAAGAATATTAAACGAAAATTCAAAAAATAAAATAATGCACAAAAAGAATGTTGTGCTCATTTGATCAGAAGCGAATCCCATCCTTCGTGTACTCTCTATTACCCCAGAGACATAACTGTAATTACAAGAATACACAACTGTTCGCAGAGAGTGTGTGTGTGTCTGTGTGTGAGTGTGTTCCTGGCATATCCTTGTATATCCTTGCGTCTGGCTCAGCGGAAATGCCTCGAGCGGTTAACAGAATCGGAGGGAGGCAGGCGAAAGTAAAAAAAGGAAGAGGAAAAATCGCGAACGAAAAACAAAATAAATTATAAAACGAAGCATGAAATAAGGAAATTTATCAGCAGAGCAGCTGAAGCCAAAAGCCAGACGCAGCAGAAATGCACCACACTCAGACTCTGAAGTGTCCTGAATTTAAAATTAATTAGTTCTTCCACAGGAAAATTATTTAAATAATTTATTTATTTATTTATAATTGAATAATTTAAAATCATTTAGATTCAGTTAACTAGATTCTAGTTTGAAAGCTACGACATTTCTTGTAACTAATAAATAAATCCTTTGAATACATTCTTGTACAAGTAAATAATTTAATTTAAAATCCCTTAACCCAAGCAAAGGCAATTTAATTAAGAGTACAGACTCCTGCTTCTCCTAATTATAATTATTAATTTAGTGCTTTGGTAAATATTTAATTTCCTGGAGACTTTTATTCCAAGTGCAGGAGATGCGGACAGCTTAAGGGAAAGAAGGAGCTGCCAGGTGAGCACAATTTAATTTCTCAAGCCGTCCTCGCTCTCTCTCTCTCTCTGTCTTTCTCTTTCTCTAATCAAAAGGATTTTTATCGCCGTGGCAACGACTCGCATTTTAACCTCACCTTACACCCTACACCCTACACCTACACCCCACACATAGGGGAAGTCCCCACCTTCCGCCATCTTTGACAGCTTCAGCTTTTTATGCAGTGCTTGATAAAATGAAGGAGAGAAAAAAAACAACATCTAAGTAAGACTGACACGACTGAGAGTGATTGACTACGAAATACCCCGAAAAGAAATTTAAATTCAACTTTAACAGCGGCGAACTTTGCCGATTCCAGGAGCGGGGCGGTGTTGAAGATGATGATGTTAATGAACAAACAAACTGACGGTGACTGTTATCCGTCAATCTGTCAACGGTTGTCTGACCTGTTACCTTGCGTCGTTTCGCCTTCAATTGCGCAATTGTAGAGGGGTTAAATACAAAAATCAACGAATTTTAAGTGGGTTCTTCGCTTTGCCTTGACAATTTCTTAATAAGTTTTAGGGATTCAATTTCAAAATGTAAAAGGGTTAAATTAATAATGGATTTTAATCAGTCTTAATAATAAAATTGGTACCTATATATTTTCCAGTGCTGCTCAGAGGGCTTACCTTTTCCTAAATTTCTTTTTCAATTTTCTTGATCAATTATAAATAATAATAATATCTGAGTAATCGAACTAATATATATTAAGCTTAATAAAATTCAAAATGTGGTATTAAATATGCAATGTAGGATTTATTCCCTAGAACATAGCTCCGCCTCGTCCAAATCCAAGTTACTATTTCCTACAGAAATTTGTCTGTCGCTTAACCCACACCAAGCTGCTTTCCTATGCTTCAGGCTAGACACATAACCCCTTTACCTGGCTAAATCCTGCAGGGTATTCTCCTCGTTGACAGCGGCAAAAGCCTCTCTGACAAGGACACGGCAGGTACGCAGCTAGGCAGGCCCGGCGATTCGCCCTGCAACTTGCATGTGGCACGCCAAGAAACGAAGAGAAAAAAATATAAACAAAACAGGGAAAGCTAAATACAAAAATTTTCAAAAAATACAAGAGGCGAGGGCGGTGGCGGTGGCGTTAGCAAAACCACGACGAAGCAGCCAGCACTGGATGCGATGGAATGGCCAGGCCGGGGCTTGGCACCTCAACTGGCTGAAGACGGCAGACTGAAGTGTGTGTCACAAACATGACAAGCAATGTCGACGTCAAGCTGCCAACTGCCAGCGGCTGCCAGGTTCCATTGCCAGGTTCCAGCTCTTCGGCCACCTGCTTGCCTCCCCAGCCGCATCCGCATCCGTATCCTTAGCCAGATGCAGCAGCACCAGCCAGAGCAGGAAAAGCTGAGTAAATCATTGGACCAAGCCATGCGTAAGAAGGCGCCTTCTTAATTTTCTGCTTTATACCCTTGCCGAGGAAATATTCTAATTTTGTATTGAGGTTAACCAATTGATTGGGAAGTACTTTTGAATATTTATTGGATTTTAAAGCCTTTACATGCGTTCCTAAATTTAAAATAAATATATTTTACCGTTATAAATAGGTTTAGTTTTAAATCTTCTTTGTACCTATTTTACTTGTTTTATGTCTACAATACATTAAAACCTCTTAGCAAAATAAATCAAATTAATAAAAGAGAAAACCTTTAAATATAAAAATCATAAAAAAAATGGAGAGGATTTAAATGTTTATTTATTTTTAAGTGTCAGAAAAGATAATAAATATAGCATGTCAAAATGCCATTTGCGCGACAGATTGTTATCTTTAAAAGTTAAAATGCTATAATTTACCTGTAAGTCCCAACAAATTCATTGATTATAATCCAAACTCATATCAGATGTATATCTTAATATATAATTAATTAGCTAACTATCAATTAGGCCATGTTCCATCAATAGAGCATGTAATAAAGTGCAATTAAATCTAGTTTTATATAATGATAGAATTATAAAAGTGAACTTAAACCACAGTTTGGACTCATTCCGAAAACGAGTTAATCATGGTCCGCGCAACTTGGAAAATTCTGATCCTGCTCCAAACTCTTGGCCTTTCCCTGAGCCGCGAGCTTATCTTAGACAGTGAGGCACTTTTCACTGACTGCTTAGAGCCTCCTCCAGGTGCCAAGGGCATTGGCTCCATCGCAGATTTATCCAATCTCACCGCCAAGAGAGTTAAGGATGGAATGCACATATCAGGAAATATAACAACCATCTGGGGTGTTGGATCTGATGCTCGCATCGAGGTGAGCCCAGGTTGGACAATTAAAAATGTATAAATAATATTTTTTAAATCCAATTTAAGGTTGATATTGCCATATTAAAGCAGGAGCGTGGCAATTGGGTACCAACGGTCTTGGCAGCCCATGTAAAGGATTTTTGCAAGGACATGTACGATAAGAACTCGCTGTACTATCCCTATTCGATGAAATACATCGCCAATAAACCGGATGTGAAGGATAAATGCCTTACCAGTCCAGGAGTAAGACAACTTAGCTCACTTTACATTTCTCGTTTCTTCATTTTATTTTTCAGACATTAATTCTTATTGAACCCTACACCCTTAAGATAGAGTTGGGTATAGCCGTGCCCTTAAAGCCGGGACCTCACAAGATCGTATTGAAGTGGACTGCCTACAACAAAGCTGGTGTACTACATCCTGATAATGTCTGCTTTGAGGTTCCTGGAACAATTGTGTAGTCCCAAGGATTCTCGAAAACAACTGAGCTGCATTCATTGAATTAATTTTATTTTTTGAAAATCATCACACAATTATTATTATATATCCTTCACGTTTTCTGGTATATGGGTTATCTTTAATATTCTTGTTATCCAATAAAAATATTATTCAGTTTATATATTGCTATCTAAGGATGATGATTTTTGTTTTTGAATCTCTGTAAACTAAAAATTAAATCAGATTGCTCCAAAAGATATTAATTCATAATTATTTAACGGCCTGGGGCAAGGGTATTCAATGGAGCTCAAGCTCCTGAAGTTGCCATTCCCCGCCTGTTGTTTCAGTTGTTTTCTTTTCTCTTTTTTTTTTTGTAACCCCCGGTTAGGACAACTAATTAAATTAGGCAATCCCTTCGACTGCGATGGGTTTCGAGGTGAGGTGAGCCAGGGAAAGGGGTGCCGCAGAAAACATAAATAAGCGGGGCGCCAAGTCAATGGCCCGCCCCTCCGTCATCATCCCGTGTTTTGACTTCCGCTTTCGTGCCGGAAACCATTTTGGCGTGAACTCATCCCTCATCCCCTCCAGCCTCCTCTCTTTTCTCATTTGCAGCGCTTTTCGTTTGAATTTTGCATTAGCCCAACCCCGCCGATGCCCCTGAAGCGGCGCGCTAAGTGCAGGCTCGTTTGAAATAAATATGCCGCAAAAGCAAACAAACAATCCGGAGGAGCAGCAGCAGCAGCAGCAGCAGCAGGAACAGGACCAACAGGAGGTGCCTCAGACGGCAGCGGCAGCGGCAATCGCAGTTGAAATCGGAATCAGAATCAGAGCTGGAGAGTTGGGAGGGGCGGAGGAACCGCAGAGCAAACAACGCGTTAGGCAAACCGCAGGCCAAACACAACGAACTTGGCACTGGGAAAAATTTAATTTAAAATATATTATTTAAAATGTTAAAGAATATTATTCGTTTTATTTTAGACGGCCTATTTAATGAGGATTATGCATAAGTATTATAATTAATTTATTGGCTTTATAAAAGAAAGATCAAAATAGGTATGAATCTCCACTTAACAATTTTTTGTTAATTAAGAATTGAATGATTAGCAAAGCCGCTTTATCGCAAATCAAACAATTATTTTTTAATAAATAATTGAATGAGATAGCAAACCTCTTTTATATCCCAATCAAATAGCCCTTTATTTTCAGTGTACGAATCAGAAATCATGAGTCCGCCTCCAGTAAGCCATTCAATGGCTGCCTCTGATGGCCTCGCTTCCGCCTCGGTCCGTTACCACCGCCACATCCTTTATCCAGGACTCGGGACTGCTGCTTCTTCCTCTTGCTCCTCCTCATTGTCGTCCGCCGCCAACATTTGCAATTCAATTGGTAAAGCGCCACCTTTTCGTCCTCGCCGGAAATCGCTTACTATGCCGGCGAGAGAGCGAGCAAAGAAAGGCTTACCCAATACTACGGACCCATTCGTACCCCTTACTCTCACACTAGTCCTTAACCCCTTGGTCCTTTCTGCCCCAAGAGGTTACCCACAATGTCGCGTTCGCTCCTCGCAATTGCACAATAAAATGGCAACATTGTGGCCAAGCGCCGAGAACTAATATCGCACATAAATATATATGTATGTATTTATATATTCTAAGTGGTTAGAGGCGGTCGAGGGTCCAAAGGGGGGGATTATGCACTTAGCGGACATCATCAGGCTGTCAATGGCGATGGCCTTGATGCGATAGTAGAGAGAAGTGTCGCATCGATAGAAGAATATCCTTGGAATGGGAAAAAATACAAAATATTTGCAAAAATCGAAGCCTTTATAAATTAATTATTATAAATATTTATATTTTATATATTAAACTACATTTTCTGATAAACTCTTCTGTTCGATTTCCCTAAAAATAAAAGGTTTTAAAAACTATCCCTGATCTACCAATTTAAATATTTATTAAAAATTATATCTGTCACATGTTTACCAAATTATTTATTATAAAATCAATCATCATTAAATTTATGCGAAAACCCATTTTATTTTAAAGCCCATCAAGTACCTGACCCCGAAGGCCTCTTAACCATTTTGCCAACAGTCCTTCAGCGAGGCCTTGCCATATTTGTGATGGCTCCTGAACAATACTTGTGTTGTTTGCATAACTTTCGCTCACGCACTCATCGCTAATGGTCCATCATTAAGGCAATCAGCTGCTGGGCAAAAATGCAAGTCAATTAAGTATCAAATGGTTTGGCTCGGCAGCCCGAGCTCCCAGCTCTCAGCGGAGGCCATCAGTGCAAACAATCGCAGTTGGCCGTGCAGAGCCATTCAAGTATCTTTCTGCATAAATCGAGAGCAAATTGAGCCAATTTCTGTATAAATACTACGCACTAACGAGATGAAAGATGAGCACAGATATAAAACGGGGTGAACAAAGAATATGAAGGAGGGAGGGTAAGGGGGGCTTTGGCGGCGCATTACCAGCAAAAGTGCCATAAAAATGTGTATTAAAATGAGTAAAAACATTTATTTGCATAAAGTCAACCAGCCGAGCCCAGTCGAGTCGAGACAGGCGGCTGGCTGACTCCCGACTCCCAGCGAGATGATGAAAAGTGGGTTGCGGAAACTATTTCAAGTGGCAAAAGTTTTAGCCGCGTACGCTTTTAGCCCCGGCTCCGAGCTCCCAGCTCCAACCTCCGAGTTGTGAGCCCTCGAGTGTGCACTTGAGTCACGCATAAGTTGCAAGCAAGCAGGTCGAAGGAAGCGCCAACAAATGACAGTGGAGTGCGGATTGCGGATTGCATAGCCGGGATCCCAGTTGAGCTCAAGCGAGTTGGGTAAATTGCAAGTTAAGCCAAAAGGACACGCACACACCCAAACACAAATACGCACTCGCACTCCCACTTAATGCAAACATCCTGCCAGGAGGAGGGGAGCGTGCGTGTCAGGGCTGCAGGACGTACGATTTTTAATCAATGGCCACCGCAATTGACATTAATACGATATGGAAACAACAACAGGGGAAACTTAAGGATTTTTCTTCTGAGATTTCTTAAGGACACTATAGGTTCAAGGATGGGAATTAACTCGTTATAAATGGGAATTTAATAAGAACATATTCTGTATTATATGCTGAGTACTACTTATGTAATATAAAATAAAATAGAGTGTTTCAGAGCCTTGCAGGTTATTATATTTATGTTTTCCACTAACACATTTAGCTCACTTAAATATATTTTATTATTATTAATATTGTTGAATATCCTAGGAGTTTTGTTTTTATTATTTAACACTATATCACCTCCTCCAATTACATTTTATTGGACTTGCCAGCCCTGGGTTAATGTTTGTGAACCAAGTGCATACTTCAAATGTTTCATATCATATATCCAGAGCATAGTCAAGAAGCTGCTCCTAGTCAACCCAAAATGCCAGAGACCGGAGCTGGCTGGGCAAACTATTCATCTGGCAAGCCGAAAATGAAATGGCATTGCGGCAATGCCCGCAAAATGAAAATACACGCAATCAATTCTGTTTACCCCCGGAGCTCCTCCGATACGTGTGTATCCCACGATGTGGGATCACGGGGGTTGCAGTTCTAAGGGAAAGCCTTTTCAATAAGCACTTGAAGAAATAATCCTTAAAAATAGAGCGTAAGTTATAGAGACATTAAGCCCCTACATATCCTCTCTTAAAAGGTATTTCTCGTTTAATTTTTGTAGTTATTTATATTTATTTCTACTTTCTTTATTTCAATGTCGCTTCCACATTTCTCTGTCTGTACCTTCACTCCAAGGCAAAGTAGTCGAAAGAGTCAGAGTCAGAGTCGATGAGGTGGCTTGCGAAGGCCAACGGCGATTAACTCAAGTCAAACAGTGAGTGATTGTTTTGCAGGGCCAAGTCTGCTCCTGATTACGCCATTGCATTTGTTATCACAGACACGCAGACCGATGGATGGCGAAGGAGGAGGAGCTCCTGCGATGAGGAGGACTGATGGGGCAGTCAGCAATGGAAGGAGAATGGCAGGGATGGGATGTGAAAATGGGGATAAAGAATCCTTGGGTGCGGTGACAGCACCACCAGCAGCAAGAGCGGGAGCAGGGGCAGCTACCCACGCAGAAACGCGTCAACATCGTTGAAAGGATTTCCGCGGCATTCGAACGGATAAAAATAAATTCAGAAATTGCTACCGTTACGCTCCGACCATCGACAAGGACAACTTTCCCTCAAGTGTCGAATGCTGAAAGATGGTTAACATCGCCTCCCCCGGCACCGCCATAATCCCAACTCGTCGCCTGGCTTGCTGCTGCTCGGCAATTCGATTTGTGTCGCTTTAACTTTACCAACGATTGAGATTCTGTTCCTACTATTTTTAGCCACGCCTGAGAGCGCTGAGGCAACAAAATTGCTTTTGAAAAGCATTTTCCCCTGGCTAATCTAGTCTAGAAAAAGGCTTTAAGCTGGTACTTACAGCTGCCGACGGAAGCTCCAATTCTCTGCGTTCCCTCTGACATAATAGCCGACCATCCATCAAGGCATCATCCTGAAGCAAAACTAAAAACGAATAATTAACATCAATTAGTTGCCATGCGAAATGTTGTGTCAATCAAGCGAAAATCCAGTGCGAGTCTAATGACTTAATTTGCACCACGACAGAAGCCAAACGGGAGAGTGGGAGTGGTTTGGAATAGGAAATACCTCTGGTCTGGTCATAATAGTAATTTTATTTAAAAATACAAGCCAGTATATGTTAAAAAGAAAAATATTCTGCGACTTGAATGCATTTTTTGGCGTGTCTAAAAATATGCTTCGAAAAATACATAGCTTATCTTTAGGCTGATTATTTAAATCACACGAAATTTCTTTAATTTTCAAATAATTAGTGTTGGTAGGATTTAATATAACATTTAAGTAAGGATTATAATTCGATAGCTGACATCACTTGGGCTTGCCAACAACCCTTCAGTAACCAAATTCCAGGGCATCAGAACAACGTAAAACAAATGAAAATTTTGTGGACCATCTATTAGCGCCTGGACCCTTGTAATTATGACCCATGTTATGTGTGTGTATCAGTGGTGCTCCCGCGGAGAAAGCCAAAGTTTGCCAGAGAGCTAAGAACTCCGAGGGAACACACCATTTCCCATTTCCCAACTTTCCAAACTTCCAGCCAACCGAAGATGTCTATGATAAATCGACTGAGGCGGCGCTGTGCCATAATGAGGGGTCGCCTTTCGCTTTTCGCATTTCCCATTTCGGATTTCGAGTGTACCTTTTACATTAATCATGGCATACTTATGAGCGTCAAGTGTAATTGAAAGCCATTGCAAAACTTGCTCCGGCTCAGCTTCTGGGCTCCCACTAATGGGGCAACATTTTTGTTATGGATTTATGACACTTTCCCATATTTTTCCCCCTCGAACCCAGCTTTTCATTTGTTGCGCTATTGGTTTGCGGCGGGAGAGTGTTCGATTGCTTGGGCGTGAGAGAAGTGACAGATGAAGAAAACATAATTAAGACGGCACAACTGCTCTCCCGGCGAGATTCAAAGGCACTAGATCCCGTATTGAAGGAGCCACATTACTACATACATGCGGGCACAAGGCTCTGTGGTTACATAATTAATTCCTATTTGCGGTGTTGGCGAGGTAGTGTTTTGACACGGCTCAATAAACTATAAATGAACTTTATGTGTGAATTGTGTTTAATATGATATGAGGTTTAATTAATATCTGTATATTTGGCAAATTAAATTTGAATATATTGAAGTATAAATATAGAATTTAATTTATTAAGCCAACCTAGGAAAACTAGAACAGAAGAAAGAAAAGCGCTTTTACCAGATGTTTATAAACTAACTAACTAGGCGAAATTTATTTATGACATAATAATAAAAAAAAATTACCGCATGAGATTAGCGTAATAAAAAAATAACTTAATAAATCGTTCTTCTTATGAAATCATTCAAAACGAAATTTTCGTTTTTAGATATTTTTTTATTAATCCCTTAACTTAAATATATTTGTCAAAAATATAAATATTTTCGTTTACCAATTTATATATCCTTAATGTATACATAAGTGACATTTAAATCGCATTGGAGCATGTCCTCACCACCTTAAACTCAGATCTCGTATATAATCCCAAATAGTATTCCAAAAATTAGGTGCCTAGTTTTCGCACATACATTCTGGTATATATCTTTTGGCTTACCAATTATCCATTAGCTCGAGAAACCAGCCTAGCCTCGCCTCATCCAGTTGGCTAAATAAACTCACGTTCGTTAAATTTTGCACACGTCAAAGCCAAATTCTGACTCATTAAGCCTGTGCCTAGTGTCACCGAAACACTCTAATATTTACCAAACCCAGCCGCACAACGGCAAAAGTCAAAAACAGCGATTTCGAGGGGAAAAGAGAAAGGGGTGGCTCGCTTCGCTCCGCTCCGCTTCGAATGATATTTTAGTTTCGCGGGTTTTCGGGGCAGGCCTTTTGCCCGCCTTTGATCAGCTCTAGTTGGGCAAATTAAAATAAAAACCGCATTGCCATTAAATTTGCTCAGTGGAAAAGTGTAATCGCAGGTGTGCACATGAGTGCGGGTGTGTGCGGGTGTGGCGGTGGTGGCTTCTGTGGCAAGGACCTTTGATTGATCGAAACAAGTTGCATAATTGCGTGAGCTGCGGAATAAGCGGCCAGACAGACAGGAATCATGCAGTATTTACATCATACTTTGCGGCAGCCTCTTTAAAATTGAAAAAAGGGGATTCACCGGGACCATGAAAAGTCCATTCTGCCATACTCTGCGGCGCTTTAAAAGCCATCCCATTGGCTGGTTGGCAGCTTGGCGACTTGGCGGAATGAGAATGAAAACTTTTTTACCCAAAATTGTAAAATACGCACACAGTTAATAAAAGTTTATGCCTAGCATTCGTCCATAAACCTGCCCTCTCAACTTCAGATATAATGAAATTTCTTCCAGTATCCCCTATTAAGTAACAGAGGAGCCTGGTCAAGATGAACTGAAGGTGGGAGAAGAATTTTTCAAATTTAATTTAGATTAAAAACACATTTTTGAGAAATAATGAAACATAAGACACGAAAATGTGTAATTTTAAAGTTAAATTAATAATAAGTATATAATTAATTATAAAATAATACTTAGATACTTTTTTTCAAAATGCCTTAAATTTCAAAGAGATTTCTTTTAATTCTCTATTTATGAGGCTTTTCTAAGGTGAAAACGAAGGCTGCTAAGTACAAAAATTCACTCACCTGTCACCGTAATCTCAGCACATCCCTATTTTGTCTTAAAATTTCCCCCTTATGATATTGGACTGTGGCGAATTTTCCACTTACATATATATATCAGAATACATATATTTATTTGCCATTTCCAGCATAATTTGCCAAAGCTTGTGCTACTTTTTTCCCCAGCTTTCCGATTTTTCTGGCTGCTTTTGTTAAGCGCCGTCGTCGACGGCGTCTGTTTAGCATAAAGGACAAAAGGCAACAACAAAGGGAGCGGCAAACTGTGAACAAGTCTAATATCTTTTTAAATCATAAGTTGGCTTATATACTCCCAGAGTCTGAGCAGACTCAAGGGGGGCTGGAGGGAGAATGAAACTTCTCCGTTTCGTCCGTCCGCTTTTTTGGCGTTTGAATAATTGTTTGACATTTTGAATAATTTAATTCGGCGACTGTTTTTAAGTGTTGCTCGAGTGGAAATGAAATTGAAAACGAGATTTAGTTAAAAACCAGGATGGAGCCAGCTCAAAGTAACCCCAGACCCAGTCCCCGTCCCAGTGCCAGTCCCAGTGCCAGTCCCAGTGCCCCGATCTCATTTCGAACTCCCCCGAAGGGGAGCAAGTTCAAGATTATAGCTCTGGGAATTCCGGGGGCGAGATGATGACTCCGGAGACAGGAACGGCGACGGCGGAGTCGGCGAAGGCGGACACGATGACGCGCTTTTCATTTGTGTGCAGCTGGAAAAGCGATGACAGACAGCGCGCTCTGTGTGGATTTTCGACGGAAAATGGATGGAAAGTGGGCATGGGTTGGGCTGGGAAGGGCTGTGTGGGCGTGGCATGACTGGGCCAAACAAAATGCCCGCTAATCGAGCAATTAAACACGTCCCATAATTGGCACTCTGGCACCGAAAGCGCTGCAGGAAACAGGTGCGCAACTGAGGGCAGGACTTAAAGGATGAAAGCATTTGTCAAAAGCTGGAAATTTCAAGTGCGAAAGAGCACCGTCATCTAGCACCACTTGTAATTAAAACTTGTACTTCGTTTCTGTCGTTGTCACAACAAAAACACCGACATTCAGACGATTGAATACGGTTTCTTTCGGTTAATTATTTGAGTTTCTCTTGTGGAAATACACCATACAAAACCAATAAACAATTAAATACGTATCAAAACATCACTTACCTGGGTCGGCAATCAAGTCAATTAGTTTTGGAATATTTTTTCGAATTTTTTCCCAAGTAAATTCTTACGGAATCAAATCAGTCAGGTCGAAGTTTGACACAAAGACATTAGCATTAAGCTTGGATTCAAGTAATTATCCGGCCTTATTAGTAGAAACGCACTTTGTTGGGATTTTCTTAGCTAGACACATAAATAATTAGGTCATTATCAATTGAAAAAGTTAAAGAAAGGAGAAGAATAACTCTCATTAGAGTTGGAATGATTATTAGAAACAGAAAAACATATAAATGAAAGTCAAACCTAAAATTTTTCGGCTATGTTTGAATTATTGCAATAATATAAGTAAATGTAAATATTTAAAAATAATATCTAAACATAAAACTACTGAATATATGCCCCTAAAAACATTAAAATTATAACAAATAATAAAACTAATACAAAAACACATTTTTAACTTTTTTTTTTTTTGGTCTTGAAATGAATTTTTTCCCCCATAAATTGAATAATTTCAACACAAATCCTCATCAGAATTACCCTCTCTGCTCTACATCCTCAGCAGCTCACCTGATCCGTGTGTAAGGACATTAGTCTGGGGCCAAAGCCAACGCCTTACCAATTAGCCATCGGGCCATTGCCACCTGCAACTGGATTCCGACAAAGGAAAACAAAGAAGGGGAAAAACTAAAACAGTTTAAGTGGCACTTTTATGGCATTGGCCCAGCTGAAGGGAACTGTGATAATTGGCCCCTCATTTCGGGGGAGGGAAGGGGCGGCGAGAGCCAATCTAGCCGGGGCTTACAGGTTGATATTAATATAAATAAAGCGCCCATGGCTATGCAGCCAAATGCTAACCAATTAAGCAGCTAAGTCTGAGGCTAAGGTGCTTATTAATTCGTTGCCGTTTTCAGCATTTTAATTTCTTAATTTGGCCGAGAACAAAGCTGGCCAAGAACAAAAACAACAGCAAGAACAACCTGCATATTTAGCAGGCTTGGATCCTTCTTGTCCCTGGCCAATTGTGTGTGTGCGAGTCCTAAATGGATGTGTCCTGACCCCCTCTGGCCTCCCGCGGAGGGTCCTGCAGCTCCCCTCAATGTTTCTGGCTTCGCCATTTTCCAACTGTCGCACATTTGACTAATGCACAACAAAAGTGGAGTGTTACAGGATATGCATAATACATCGGGTACACTTGTAAGTGAGACAATAATAGAAAAGAAAAAGCGCTTCCTAGCGAACACAGACACACACAGGACATAGGACACTGGAAATGGAGCCTGAGACACAGATACACTGGCAGGCAGCAACTGGAAAAAAAGGAAGCGAAGAAGGAAAGCTGCAAAAAGGATGACAATACAAACTGGCGCCACTTGCCTTGCACGCAGCCGCTAGGCCAACAATTTTTTAGAAGGACGACCAGAACGACTGCGAGGACTACGAGGACTAGGACGACGCTGACAGTATGGCGCACGTCCCCTCGCTCAGATAAAGCTGGCAGAAGGCCCAGCACTTCAAACACTTGGAAAAACGGAAAATGGTTCTGTAAAAAAATTATTGAAATCATTAAAAATGGCAAACTAATTTAAATTCATTTTATATTACTTCAATTTATGCCTGGGCTTTTTAATAGAATTCATTAACTGACGAACAGGCATTATTAAAGTCTGTTCGAGTTTCGATATCTGCTATTTATATTTTTTAACTAAATAAATCAATAAAATTTCATTGGCAGTAACTTCTCCAAGTGCTCAGAAAGCCATCCAAGTCGAATACAGGGCAAAGAACAAAGCCTGGGACGTGGCAGCTTTAAGCCCGGCCAGACCTGACCTGACCTGGCTATAGTTTCGTCTCTGGCTCCCAGTCATCATCATCATCGTCATCATCTCCTCTCCGCGGCACGCACATCATTCTTTATGCAAAAGGCTCAAGTGAATGGCCAAAGGGCCAGACGGTGAAGGAGACGTTGAGAGGAGCCACGTGGATGAGCCGACGGTGACCTATATCCGCAGGATGCAGGATGCACACATAATAAGAGTACTGCACATTGACCTTAGCCAACCTGTACAGCTAATTAAAGCCCTCTTTTTAGGTATATATGTCAGTCTCTAATTTAATATTTCATAACAATTTTATGCAAAAGAATTTCCAATTAAAAAATCCAGCAACTGAAAATAATTTCTTAGAAAACATTCATTAAACATTCATTAAACAACCTACTTCCAATGAAACCTCATAAATCAAAGCAACATCTATTAACAAAGCCATTAAATTAAATCAGAAATTATATATATAGAAATAAATAAATCTTGAGATAGCAAAACACATTTATTATATAATCTCCAAGTCAAAAATCTCGCACAATTAATCATTAACATTATCTTGATGAATAAAATGTTTGCGAGTCGATAATAGAAATTATAAAATAATTGTGCCATAATTCATTGTCGACCCAAATTCAGCGACTACTGGACATGGGAAGTCCGAACTTCATTTGACAAGCAAACCCACTCAATTCGAGCAATGAACACAATCAGGTTAATGGCTATCAAATACAGATTTCCAGCTAATTTATACATTCGAGTCCACCAGCTTTATGTACATGCCAATTAGCATTTTGCATGTGCTTCAATATAAATTAGTAAATACATTGGTGGAACCATTTTTATTTTCGACTGACCGACCGCCTCCTCCCGGAGAATCAATTCATATTTCTTCATTATTTTCGAATATGATTGTTAATGGCTGGGCAAATGGCATTATAACTCTATCAGCCCGAATAGCAACGGCATTTCGAAATGCATTTTTGCCTAGCTGTTAAAATGCAATAACTGTCGGCTGTCAGAAATATTTCAGCATTTCTTTAATTGTCAGTGACAGCAAGTTGATGTGTAGATTAGTGCACACCCAACTTCCAATTGAATTTGCGGTGCAACATTTCGTTCTTTGACGTTAACTCGATTAAGGCGTTAAAAAGAGGTCAGCATAGGAATTTGATTCAATGGGGGTTTCACTTTTTTCCAGCAGCAAAAATGTAATTAACTAGAATTTAAGTTAAATATTCAACTAAAATGTGCATAGATACATTAAACGAATAATAAACAAAGGTGTTATACGTTGTACTACTTTAATTAAAGTTAAGTTAGACAAGTTTTGATTATTTATAATATATATAAGCGGATATTTAAACCTCACACTTTGCCCACCCCACCACATCATTTGGTCCTTCGGTTCGGATTAAATAGGTTAATTCAAATATGCTTGAAAATATTTATTCAGGAAACCACATAAAGTATCATAAGAAATAACAATAAAATAACTAATTTTCCTAAATAAAATTACAACGAACTATCTCCCTTTGAACGATTGACAAAACACATCTTCCGAAATTACTCATCAGCGATAACAAGTATATATAATTTGTCGCAAATGAATACTTCCCTTTGTGACTCCCTTAAAATTTGCATATAAACGGCTTTCGTCGTAATATCAACTGCTGCCGATCACATTACCGAGTGTGTGTGTGTGTGTAAAGGGCACGTAATTCGATCGGGGGAATAAAATACAATAAAGCGCAGTCAAAAAGGCGTTTCCCCCTTGTGCCTCTGCGACGTACTTTTACCTGAATCACAATCCCCGTTTAGTTGAGAGCCGGTGACGCGGCTTTTGAGGCCTAAAACCCCCAAAAAGTGGAGCGAAGCAACGGGAAATGTCTCCTTCTGCAAAAAAGCAGGAAGGAGCAATGCAAAAGGTACGCCAAAGTTATGTGGCTGTCGCTCTTGCCCCTTTCGCCACTTTCACAACCCCTTCTTCTCCCCATGGCCGTTCACTTGTCAGGCAGGTAGACCCTGCAAAAATGCAAATATTTGTAAAATATATGCGTGTAAAAATTGTTGTGCTCCATTATCCTTTTAACTGAATATGTAGAGAAGACTGCACAAAAACATACACCGAGAAGGGAGTTGGTAAGGCGTACGGATGACTTATTTTATAGACCAGCAAAATACCTGGTAAATAGCTTAATTTGGAAAGTTTCAAATTGTTTATGCTTATGCTTATATTGAGTAATTTAAGGAGATTTAATATTATTTTAGCGGGAACCCTCGTTATAATATTTTTCATAATAATATTTTTAATATAAGAAATAAAACTCAGTTAAAAAAAATATATATATATATTTAAAATAATTGCTAAATTTTTTATAAAAGAAAATAGGTTGGAAAATATTTTTAAAGAAACCACAAAACAGGGTAAGTTGCAAATGTAAATTTTAACAATTAAGTTCTTAATATTAGTTGTAAGTTATAAATATCAAATGGCAACCGATAAGTTAGTTCGTCAAATTTCTTACTCAAACTTACAATAAGCTGTTTATTATTGCTTCTATATACATTTTTTTATTTCCAACTAAACAATTTTCTTGTTTTTCCTTGGTTTGCTTTCCCAAAATAAACTTTTAACATACTCCACTTGCCAAATAAATGCGGGGTATACAGGCACACACATGGCAGGCAAATACCAAGAGCCATACAGCAGCAATAGCTAAGCAAGCAGATAACAACTTGAAGGGGTTTCCTTCCCCCCACCCCCTCCCCATCCCCTATATATATATGGCACTGGCTCCTAACTCCCCCATCCAACCCCCATCCATCCCCTTGTGTTATTCGGTTTTTTTGTGCTGTCGATGCGTGTGCAATTTGCTTGTCGAAAGAGGAAAGGCTGAAGGGGGGCTAGATGACGAGCACACAGGTTTGTTGGCTCCATCTAGTTAAAGTGGCTTGTCAAAGCAAACATCACAACAACGGATAATAATAAAACGAAGACAGCCAAGAAGCCCCATCCATGGAATGGCAGTCGAATTATGGACCTACCTCCTGCTTTAAACGGTTTCCCTGTTTGGTTGTGATTTCTGTTCTGCTAAATATATATTTTTGGAGTCTTCACTGGCTTAGCCACTAGATTACTCCCTTACGCGTAATCAATTGAAGTTATTGCATAATTTCGACATTTGATGGAGTACGAAAGTCATTTCGATTTGATTTAATACCACGCCATTCGCCACAAAACAGAGATTCGAGGTATATACGTCGAAGGACGAAGGGAAGAACAGTCATACGCCTCGTCGCATAATGTGTCACATTTCATTTGTTATGCTCTGCCGAATACGATGGCAAATGGCACAAATGCACCTTGGTCTGGGAATGGGAGGTAATATAATACTTATATGAACTAGGAAATTTAGTAAATCTTAAAAAGTTTTATATTAATTTAAACTTAAATTTAAAGTAGTTTATATTGATTTAATGTCTTATAAAAAATCCTCAAGTGTTGTGAACAGCTGAGGCATTATTTTAATTAAGATTTGTTCTAATTTCTTGAGTTGAATTAATTAATTATGTTATTTAAAACATCATAGTGACGTCTTATTGTGTGACTTTAAAAAATTTAAGTAACTTACCTAGAACCTAGCACAATTTAAATTTAATTTAGATTTTTACATCTTTACATATTTTGTGAACATTTTAATTTTGGGTTTGTTGTTCTTAATTTCTCATTAAAAGATATCTAAAGGATAAATCTATTATTTTATAACCAAATAAATTGTTAGAAAAACAGTGTCCCCTGTGAGACTGTGCCTATGAATGCCGAATCATTTCCACAGAGCCAAGCGAGGAATCCCCAACCAAACCGAACCGAACCGAACCGTACTGAACTGAACTCATCCGAACCGGGGCCAAAACACAGCCCACCGTTTGCAAGAGCCATCTCCGAGTCCCGTTTCCAGCAAAATGCAGGCGATACAGATGCCAATACAGATATATATATATACACATATATCTATATATAGATATATATGGGATAGGCAGTGAAAGAGACACCAAAGTCGAGCAGTACATCATCATCATATATCGCATTGTGTATGGTAGCAGCTACATGCAGCATAAACATCACTGCGAGCATATGTAGATGTGTGTGCTCGCTGGCAGGATATATTGGCTCTATTCGAGTAGGTTTTTCCCATATATGTATATATATTTATATATACGGTATGTGTCTGTCTGTTTGGAGCTCACTCTCTCTTCAGTTCTCCCCTCGACCATCCATCCGTTTGACAGTAGTCAATCAGATCCTGCGATTGCCAGTCGTCATCGTAGTCGACGTCGCGAATGATTTATGAGTCGCTTGCTCCGGCACCAGTTCTCCACTGCCTCCTCTGGCATTCTGTATCCCATCCCTCCTCCTACTGTTTCACCTTTCACTCTCTCTTTGTTGTTGATAAAATTGAACTGTCACACATTTGGCCCCATTGGCATGAGGCAATCCCAGTAATTTCTTTAACTGTCACGACTTGAGATCTCAGCCGAGATCAGCTATATGAATTTCAAGAGCTGACAGTAGGGGAAATTAGGGAGGAAGAAGCCAGGAAATTAGTTGAATGGTACAAGAAGAATATTTATAAATTGCTTGAGTTATTTTAGGATTAATCAGTTAATGAAGATTAACTATTAAAGAGCAGAGAATAAAGGTTATTAGTTGCATACAAACCAGTATTAAATTTATTTCTAGGAATTACCTAATTAAATAAATTAAATTCAAATATAACAGATACACTTACATTATTTATAGGACCAAACATGGAAGCTATGTATATTACTATTACCTTGCATTGAATCCTGAAATCAGAGCTTGTACCTTAACTAGTTATAAAACCCTCAAAGAAAATAATTGAAACCTCATATTTTCCAATTAATTTGCACGAGCCCTAATGTAATTGGCGGATCAATTTTTCTGACCCCTACTTTCCCCTCTGTCTTTACCTCGCCAGGACCTTTTACAGAGGCATTTTTG
This sequence comes from Drosophila rufa, assembly GCA_018153105.1. Classification (NCBI taxonomy): domain Eukaryota; kingdom Metazoa; phylum Arthropoda; class Insecta; order Diptera; family Drosophilidae; genus Drosophila; species Drosophila rufa. The sequence continues at coordinate 11,582,516 of JAECXS010000096.1, forward strand.
GTGACCTCTTGCAAAGGTAACCGCCGACTCATTCCGGACAGAGGAAGCGCGTGCACTCGTCATATTAGCCATTCATTGAGTGCGTTTATAGCGCGCTTTTGTGCGCTTCCTCAACAAACACACTCACACACACACAGGCTCACACACGTTCAAATACAAACACAAAGGGCACTCACACACACGCATACGGGAGGCAAAAGGAACTTTTGCATTCAAAGGAAAAGGTCCTTTGGCAGATTTACTGATTGATAGCTATTAATTTATTTGTTGAGTTGCCCCGCTTGCCCAATGCCAGAGCCCCAACAAAATGGTTTCTGAAAGCCAGGGATATTTCGGTGTAGGAGGAGTCCTTTTACCGTGGAACCCCAGGACTTTCCCACAAAATAGTCGAATTAATAAAGATTTAGATATTGTGAGGCCGGGAATTCATTGTTGTGCCCCGCACTGAATATGTTTTCCATTGAATTCACTCACAATAGCTTAATGTGAAACAGCAGAGATCTGCTATGGCATATCATAAGGAATAAACATAATTGATGTGGCACATACTGTGCGCCGAATATTTGATACTTCCGCCCAGTAATGCCGTTCGATTGATGGCCTTATTACGGAAAAGTTCGACACAGATCTGCCGAATTGAGATGAACATGACTTTAATGCATATTTGAAAAGTTGAAGGGTTTGTCTTTTTTAATATTAAATAAATAAAACTGAAGAGTAAATATGAACAGGCATGTATTGCTTTTGAGTTCAAGTTTATTTATTTTAGGTTATTTCATTTTAAGAACAAAAATCAGAAAACATATTATATGTAACTGAAAAGTGTTTTAAAGCTAAACAGAGTTTGCTATTAAACCCCTACACCGTATCTCTCCAAGTTTAATTGAAAATCTAAATTAATAACTTCCTACGAACCAGTCCGAATTTCCTGGAGTAAATATTGCACAAACCGACCACACAAATGCCTACATTTCTTAATAAGTAAATATTATGTAATTTTGAGAATTTTCAATTAATTATTGAAATCCAAGATAGACTAATCAAATTAATCTTTCCTACCAAACGCTAACAACACCCACTCACTTCTATAACTTTTCATCATCATCATCATCATCATCAGCAAGGTTTAAATCCTTTCGCTGCGACTGGCTTAAAGCTACACCTTTAAAGCCCACCCAGACGGCGGCGGGGCCATCAGCATGATGAAGGCGAAAGTTGGCTAATTACAGCTTGGCATGTGGCTTATGACATTAAAATCTATGGATACACGCCAGTGGGTGTGCACACACAAACATCAACCACAGCAGGAAGCACAACCCGTTCGATATTCGAAATGAAAAGTTAAATTATTTCAGGTGAAATTAAAAATCATATTTCCGCCCGGCGGCGGCCAGAATGGAACTTTTCCGCGTAATGGAAAGTTCTGTATTCGAGCAGGGAAAATGAAAGGAAATTCATAAATTTCAAAATTGATCAGAGAAATCAATTTAAGAGGGGCGTAAATTTAACCCAAAAGGGCCATCAGGAGAGCTGTCGGCGGTTCCAGGACTCGCCGTCGTCATTGTAATCGTCGTGACTTACTTATAGGCGTGTTTCCCACGCTATGTGGCTTTGCCCCTCTTATTTGGGGGTTCCCCTTTCCAGGGGTGTGTATGTGCAGTCATAGATAATCAAATTTGGCACTAATTCACAGCAGACACGCAAAGCATAAATAAACTTGCCATAGTCTGTCTCCCCGTCATCGCTTTAGTCGATTTTTCCATTCGTTTCGTATGTTTTTTTTTTTTTTTTTCAAGTTGTTTTTTCCACCGCAACACAAAAAACCAACATTTGCGAAACAAAAATAGTTGCGACACTTTCCGATGGCCTGACATTTGAATACTCTAGTGGATAAGGAAACATATTCTCCTCTTTTTTTATTCCAGGTGACATCTCTATCAGGTTTCGTTTTTAATCGCATGTGTGAGCAAGGAAAAATAGATAAATTATGCAATTATTCAAACCAAAAAAATCTAATCTGTAGCATATGTTGGAAAAGATTAATGGTGGAATTTGATAAATAAGTTAAATAGTCACAATTTGCATAAAAATTATAGAATAAAACTGTATGAAAACCAAATTAAAAAGGCTTTTTAAATACCAATTATAATCTCTTTTATAATATTAAAATATTTCAATTTAGGATTAAACTTGAATTCCTCCATTAAATATTTTAATTTTTAGGTATAATGAATTATTAACTTAATTAAACATTACTAAATATAATTATCCATTACTGGTAAATTTAATATTTTCTTAAATATAATCTAACCTCAACTTGCAACAATTAAACCTCCCATGAAGGGCTCAACTTTAAACCCTCGAAACTAAGGAGGACTCAAGGATAAAGCCATTTCGGATGCTCCGTTAAATTTGATAGCATTATCTCAACCCTCCTCCTTCGATTCCCTCTTTACAGGATTTCTTCCTATTTTTCCATTCCCTCTTATATTTTTTCTGTCATCATTTCCATTCACATCTTGCACAGAAATGTCAAGCAACCTCTGTCATTGCCCTCACTTCTGTATGCCGAAAAAAATAAAGATATTGTCTACAAAAAAAAAAAAAAAGATGGAAGAAAATAGTGCAAAAACCCGGCGACAGCTAACTTCAACAGCACACCACCACCCACACACACCCAGCAGAAACCACGGCCAAAACAAATTGAAAATGGGTGAACAAAGCCGGGCAAATATGAGCTGGAAGAGGATAGAGGGGAGGGCAGGGAAGGATGAATAAAAATTGGTGCCATGTCTGCTATGGCTATGCCTCATTTAAAAGTGCATGCTAAAGTTGCCAACGTGGCGTATGAGTAACATACTCCAAATAGAGAACGGAAAGAACGGCAGAATTATGCGCAAAAGCCAAAAGCATAACAATAATTTGTTAGCAGCGCAACGCAAGGAAAAAAAGAACAACATAACTGCAGTCGTAGTGGGGGCCTGTCATTTTGGTTTATTGACTTTGGCGAATAGTTGTCGGTTCAGGTAATAACATCAATGCAGTTGCCATTTTTTTTAAGAGCCGCCACCCCCTTAACTGTTCACCCTTTCTGTCCGTTGAAATTTACAATCTTTCGCCCACTTTTCCTCATTTTTTCTTCGCTACGCGCCTGCCCTGTCGATGGGCATTGCATTTTATTAGCAACTATTACACGTCCCCGAAGGAACCGACAGCGACAGGCCACAGGCCACAGCGGACCACATAAAGGCAAGAATTATTATAATGTGATTATTATTATGATTATGCGATCGTTATCGTAAATAATTTTCAATGCTTCGCATGTGCTTCGACTACAATTTCCCCTCCTTTCCTCCGCCATTTCCGCCTGCTTATGGAAATCCGTTTTGGCTTTTCTTTTCCTTCGTCTTCACAAGGGACCGCCGCCGTGCCACGTTTATGACAAAAACATGAAAATGTAACTATCGTCCAGCGAAATTATCACATACTATGTCAGCTACTTAGAACATTTTGCCCTATGCAGCAGTTCATAAAGCAAAAGCCAAATGCAAAATGAGCAAAGAAAGCTCATCATAATTTTCGCCACGATTTGAGTTCGCTAGCATAAAAGGCATGGCGAGGAGGTAAAAAACTATGCAAATGCAAATTAGATGAAAACGAAAGACACAAAGAAATGCGGTTTGGCTAAAACTGCAAAAGTTGTCTATACGCTTTGGTGAACATTAAGATTGTAAGGTAAAGTTATGGCGGGGAAATAGACGAGAATATATATGACAGGATGAGTGAAACTTTGAGAATTATCTGTGGTTGGTTATCCTTGGCTTGATTTTTGATTAAACGAAAAGGGGGAAAACTTTTTTAGATTATTAAAAATGTACTATCAATATTTGGTCTTATTTTCTACAATTTAATTTTCCTTTTTTATATTTAAAATAAACATCAATGAATAATATTTTCTCGCTACAATCTATATTTGTTTTAATTCAACACAGCAACAAAATGCCACGAAAGTGATTAAACTGAAATTTTGTCGGCCTGCTGTAATTTGAGTTGTGTGCAAAATTGATATTTTAGTTTTCGGCCTAATTAGTGGCCAACGCTGACAACTGAAATGAACTGCTAATTAAGGCTAATAACCTAATAAGCGAGTTATCAACCACCAGATTCATTACCGCTCGCATTGAGTTGCTGTACATAATTGCGGAAATCATTATTCAAACTGTTGCAGCTCTTTTATAATAAATCCGAAATATATATTTGGAATTATTTAAGGCATTTTTATTTGGCTAGTATATATTGCAGGAATTTTAATTGGTTTCTTATAATTATAAGTACAATAATCGGCAGGATATTGATATATATTTTTGCATACTGATTTTCAATTTAAGATAGGTAAAAGTAAAGCTTACAAGAATTACATCATTTTTTTAACTAATATTTTCCCATTTAAATATATATATAAGTACCAGGCTCTAATAGGTGAGTTAAATCTCAGCTACTTATATGTAGTTGCACTTTCTTGTTGCAATCCTGGGCTCCTTTACTTGTCGCCTTTGCTACTGGTTAACGCAAAGCTTGAAAAATATTTAAGTTTCACATGTAGCGTTATATTAGCCAAGACACATGGCGGGAAAACTGACGGGGGGAAATGGCGAAAATAGATGGCAAAGGAGTTTGGACTCAGGCTCGGAGGTGGCTGGAAATACGCAAGCAAAGCGAAGCAGCGAGGCAGCATCAACTAATCGCCTAATGGTCACTTTGCAGATAATTACCACGGCTTATAGTTGCTTGTAGGATTATGGGGCGCGGAGCAAAGGAAGCCTCGAACGAGGACGGACACGAGACAGTCGTGGCAGGACAGCTCAAAATGCGGACAGGACAGCTGAATTCGGTCAGTGAATGGGAGTCCAAGGAGGAGAGAGTGTAAGCAGGGGCTCTTGGCATTCGCGCATGCAACAAGCTCACATCTCAAAGGGTCATAACTTTGAATAGAAAAGCGGAGGGAAACACTCGAAAAAAATTGATAAAGTGAAAGGTGAAAAAATCGAAAGTAAAACAGGAATGTTTATTAGTTTTTAAAATAGAACTATGCCCCAAAACAAATACAATTGTACAAATAAAATTGATTATTATATTCTATTTACGTTAATGCATTTTTTTTATAGATATTTGATGTTAGGTATTACTAAAAAATTATCCATACTCTCAAGCTTATTAAAAAAAAAAAAAAATAAAAAATGTCTTTCTTTCTTATTAAAATGTTATGTATGTTTTTATTTATTTTATTTTAAGTTGAGCCCCTAAAAATTAGTTGTAAACTTCTTATTAATATATATTTATTTTTCTTATTAATTATATATTTTATATTTTACCTTTTTCTTTTTAATTCTATATTCCTACACAGCCCCTTTCTCCATTTTCTCCCCTGTAACCCTAATTGGATTATTTATTTCTTTTGTCCCAGTGTACATTAGGAAGAGCAAAAGCATTGCCTGAAAATATAGAAAAAATCAGGATAAAGAAGATGGCAAGGAGCTGGACATAAAGCCCAACCAGAATGAATGTCCCGGGGAATGGGGGTGTATGGGGTGTAAATGAGAAGGGAGGAGCCCTCGAAGTGCGAACGAAGTCTTTAGGCCAGCTTTTCCACTCTCTATCCTTGTGCCTTTCCCTCTCCAGGGACATCTGCCAATCTGTAAGGAACTAAACCCAATTAGGTCACATTAGGATTTGCGTGGTTTAATTAACTCAAATTGGTTGCACGGACTGCAAACACCGAGGCCAGCACAGTGTGTCCTCTCGCCTTTGACCAAATCTATTTCCATTTCCTCAGCGCAGAAGGAGAAAGAGGTGGGGGAATCGGGTTATCTATTGGCGGCTGGCAGTCAGAAGATGGTTACGTAAGATTGGCGAGGTATTGGTCATGTCATTACATCGAAATTGGCTTAAACATGTGCCAGAAGATTATCGAGAAACAAAAAAAAAACCTATGAGACACTTTAATGATTTAAGAAGAGCGAAAAGGATTTAATAATTCCTTAAACTTGAATGAATACTAAGTATTATTAAGTATTGTAAAATATATAATTATATAATGTATATATTAATATTTTGGATAAAAGCTCAAGTCTGTATCTAAAATGCTTCTTAATCCTTTCCGTTACCCACCTGAAGTACAGATTTTTCCAAGAGCATTGTTCCTATTGTTGTCAAATACTTGCAGAATGCAAACGAAAAGTAAACTTGGCGTTATCCTGCGAAAGCCGACATCAAAGAAGCACCAATTTCTTAAGCTCCTCCCTTTAAATTATATATGGTCCAGACCATCGACTTTCGTTTACCGTTTTGGCCTATAATAAAAGGAGTTTCTTGTTGCCAACTTTTATTTATTTTTATTTTATTATTATTTTTTTTTTCGGTTGCACGTGGCTAAAAGGCAGGTTGCGGGTGGCTTGGCTTGGCTTGGTGGCTCAACAACGGCAACAAAGGCACCACCGAAAAACTACTCGAGAAACAACTGGGCAAAGTGGACTTGAGAAAGTTGGAGCACTTGAGCGTCGTCAGCATGTGTAATAAAGGTTATTTATGTATATTTTACCACCGGTGCCGCCACCCTCCGTTGCACCGGAAAATCCCACCCACTCGAGAACCCTGAGAGATTGGCCGGGCCAACTTGTTCGAGGGCTTCTAGCCCGGCCCGGGATTTATTTCGGCCATCTAGCTTAGCAATTAGACGAATGAAAAGTTGCTGCTCATATAAATGCTAATTCGCCGTTAAGCCAAGGAGAGTAAAAATAAAATATATGAAAAAACTTGCCGAAATTGCAATTTGGACTGCAGCTCATTACGCGAAAGGAGGGAAATAAATTAAAATTCAAAAGGTGACACGGCATTAAGCTCAAGCAGCCAAGGAGCACCTTGTGCCAAAGTGTCGAAACGGAAGTAATAAGTGATAAAACGGAAACACAAAGACAAGAAGGCGACAGCGGCGAAGGAGAAGAACAAGGAGGGAGGGGAGGTCGTGCCAGACGTGGAGGTGGGGCCACGCCCACACCGGATGCGCCATGCAGCGCCAGAAAACTATTGCCAAAGCTAATCGCAAAAAACGAAGAGATAAAAATAAGCTAAGGTTGAGTTGTCCGACGATAAGATACCCGGCAGTTTCCTTTTCTTATCTGTTTCTAATGACGTGATTCCATTGATAAATATTTCGCTTACAAAAGCAAATTATCGATAATTTCGATATGTTATCGAAAGCATTTTAATCGATTTTGGGTTCAAGGTTACCTGCTAATTGCAATTGCAAGCAAATTATTAATATTAATAATAACAAACGACTTGACCATTTACAATTTTTTAATTGTAAAAAATTAAAATAAATTATGATGGTTCGATATATTGAGGTAAAAAATCGATAGCTTAATTATCTTAATTATCGATATTTAAGTCAAAATTCTTGCTGATTATTTGAATACAAATCTAAGAGATCTATATTTTGCGGTTATTTTTTAAATTCTTAGAACAAAATAAAAGCTTGGAGCTGAGAGGAGTCAAAGGAACCAAGGCTGGGCATCCCTGCCTAACAGAGTCGCTAAGGCCTCAATTTTTTCTGTGACATATACAACACGAATACAATATGGTCCCCGTAGTCTATGAGTACCGGGTATAACAATAGGAGGCGAAAAACTTGGAGGGGCGAGTTGAAGAGGTGGCAAATTGACATGCAGCAATCGACCTTTATTAAAAAATTTTTTTTCGCCAACCGCCAAACCAACCAGCGACAAAAAAAGAGACAGAGCGGCCCCCAAGACGCAATATATATGGCAAAACTTCCACTCAGTTTTCCAGCAGCCACCCCAGCCCCGACCTCTGCGGAAAACACATCTGAGGGTGACCCCTCGGGGGCTTCGCAGGCAAACCAATAGAAAAATGTTTGTTTGTGGCAGCATCAGGAGTCGGAGCAGCAGAAGCAGCAGCAGTTGCCGCTGTTGTCCTTCTCGAATAAAAAGGGAACCCGGAGAACCAGGACCCCAAGCGATGACAATAGCTTATTGACAGATTATTCAACTGTTGGCACATATTGCCGCCATAGTTTGGCACCATCGGGCACTGGCATCGGCAGCAACAACAGGGCCAACAAATCAACTGGCAACATCCAACAAATCGACAAGCGTTTCAAGCAAATAATTAAAAAAGTTGCCAATATTAAAACTGAGCCATCAGGAGCCCCGGCAGAGTTTCTCGGAGCCAAGAGGGGGAGAATGAAAATTAAATGGATGGTAGTCTTCACTGAAAGTCCTTCAAATGGCTTTCTCAAGGTTGGAAAATAATTTAGAAAGTATATTCAATTTCTATTATTATAGGTAAAAATATAAGAGACAAATATTAGGTAATTGTAAATAAGTTTTTCAGGGAATTTCTCTCCATTATGCACATAATGCAGGCAGATACAAATATAATTTAGGAAATAATTGATTTCATTAATGATGAAATGGTATATTATAAATCAGCCTTAATTTGTTACTATTTTTAGAATTTCTTATTCCTTCTCATTTAATAATGTAAGTCAAAACAGATATTAACAATTTCGTAGAATCACGTGTTAAGCTTTAATGCCCCGAAAACTGCAAGCGATGGCGATGACGCACTATATCAGCGATAAGGTAACGTTAAGCGATATGGAAGTCAAGTTAATCTAATCAAAAGGTATAAAAGCCCGTCAGCAGTTCAGCAACTCCTCATTAATTGTTTATTTCTACTCCGAGCAATACAGACCACGCAAAATATCTTAAGTACGTGTGAAAACCCTAGTACGAACTACGGGAATCCCACCTTTTCGTGGCAGCTGCAAGAAATAAATTGAACCATGGCTGATCGCGAGGACGCGACAGAAAGTAGCAGTAGCCAAGCTGGGAGAACTGTGGCCAAAATGGTAACAGCTCGCCGTGCATCCGAGTACAATATGAGTCACAAAAATCGCGGACGAGCTCTTATCTTCAACCACATGCACTTTGACGACCAGGTTCCCCGTAAAGGAACAGATGTGGATTGCAAGTACCTCAAGCGGGAGCTAACTCGACTTGACTTCCAGGTGACGATCTATGATGATCTTCGCTATTTAGATATCAAGCGGACGATCGAGCGATTCCATCCTGGTGACGGTACTTTCCCATGGCAACGAACGTTACCTCCACGCCAGGAACCATCGGTACCCAGTGGAGAGCATCTGGAGCCCCTTTACGGCCGATAAATGCCCGACACTGGCCGGCAAGCCCAAGTTGTTCTTCATCCAAGCCTGTCAAGGAATCAAATTGCATATTGCAAGATGCCTCTACAAAAGCTACAATATACCCGTGCATGCGGACTTTCTAATTGCATACTCCATACCCGGACTCTATTCCTGGAGAAACCTCGAGACAGGCTCCTGGTTCATCCAAAGTCCGTGCGCCGAGCTGGCGAAGAACGGCAAGCGGCTCGACCTGTCCACCCTGCTCACTTTCGTGTGCCAGCGAGTGGACATCGAGTTCGAGTCCAACATGCCGGATAGGCCGCAAAGTCACGGCAAGAAGCAGATACCTTGCATTACCAGCATGCTGACTCGCATTCTCCGATTCGAGGACAAGTAAAGAATGTCGAGACGAATTTTGTTCCCACTCCGGAAAGTTAAATTTTTTTTCAAAACGATTAAACGGTTTTAATTATTATTAGTTTCCTTCGATTTACATAGTGTACGTTGAAATAAATGAATTCAAAAATTGCGTTTAAGTGCCTACAATTTTAAAGACTTGACGGAGTAATCACAGTTATACTTCAGCTGACTGAAAAAAGAACACTTTTTATGTTAATATTTTATTTAATTTAAATTAGTTATCGTGCTGTGAACAGTTGGTCAGTTGTGACTTTGAACATTTCGTAGCCTCCAAGGTGCACATCAGTACAAAAAAAATACAAATTGGGTTTCCCCAAATTTAAATTTAATATATTTCACCCACGAATAAAAATATACACCTAGTCAGCAATTCCTAAAGTGGAAGTCATGATAATCTTATCTAATATTTTTCGCAGCTCGGAGTATTGCCTTTTCCCAGAGCTCAACAAAGAATACATTACCATAGTCCACAGTGCGTATGAGAAACGTTGATGACACTGACAACCAAGTGCACCCAAACTTTTTATTTATTTTCAGATATTTCCAAGTCGTTCAAGCATTTTAAAACAGTTAAGCTTCCATAAAGAAATGTCTTTGTTTTTCTTTCAAAGCAATTCGTTTTGGTGCTATAATCGGTCAAATTCTGTGGCCAGAGACATCAACTGTCTTCGTGTTCAGCTGGCCCCGAAGGAAAGTGTCTGTCTGTTTATTGAACCTTGTGTCTTAGTCTCTCTGGCAAAACCCTGAGCTTACTGAACCCACATTCCACCCTCCATTCCTCGGAGATGCACACACTCGAGACGATGCATTCAACTGCTTTATTGCTTCTCAGTTCAGCACTTTTTTTGTATAAACAACAATATATTTCAGTATATATAAAAAGGCATATGAGATATGTTGGGTCTGTAATTGCTGGAAGCCTCAGAAGGAATACTCTCATTTGTTTCTTAATAAAATATACTCGAAAAATGTAAAGTTTTTATGATGGATGTAAAGTAAAATTAATTTAGCTAAAAAGCTTAATAGATACTAGTTTAAAAAATTTATTTAGTAATAAAAAAACATTATTCTTGATAGAAATATGAATGCATTTCTTATTTTTAACAATAAAATATTATTATCGTTTAGCTACGATGTAGTTCTTAATAAAAGATATAATGTAAATACATTATTAAAGGGTATACAAATTCCATAGTTATCCAATATTTGTGGGAGTGAACTCTGCACATCGTCGATTGTTTTGCTATATATTGGCTGGGGCAACGTGGGATCTCGAGTCCTTCATATTTCCGGCCACTTGGCGTATACTTAATATTCAGCTGCAACTGCAACGGCAACTGCAACTCAAACAATCAGCCGCAGACGCAGAGATGCCCTAGAAGTAAACTCTCCCTCGGAGGGAAGGCTGGCTTCATTTCCATTTCCACGTGCTCCCACCGACAGTCACTTTGCAATCCGAGGCTGATTCATGAGCCAAATCTAATAAGCATTAGGCAAGGAGAGTATATATCCCAGACTCCTCCGCCTGGCAATGGGTTTGGGAACCACAAAAGCCCAAAGAGCAAATGCACAAAACCAAAAACCGAAAAACCCAATGGAGGACAACAACAACAGCAAGAGGATGTACGTAGCGAAAAACCGAAAATGAATGAAGGAAATTCAAACAGTTTTCCGAGAGAGTTGCCAAAAACCGTTTTCTTCTGACCAGCACACTCGCACACCCATAGAAAAAATGAAGAAAATTCCAATGAGAGAGGAGAGAGAGGAGAGAGAGGGGAGTGGAAGGAGTGAACCAGTGAAAAACAAATCAAGTTGAAGTTTTCTCATTTCCATAACTAATGCAAAAATCCAATTTCTTATGCAAACATAAAATTTTCCACTCGCAATGGGCTGGCCACACCAGCAATAAGGGAACAGTGGTGGCACTGGGTGGCAGTGGGTGGCAGCGGTGCCTGCCGTGGGAGCCACCATGCATGCATACTATAAAATTCAGGTCAAGCAAACCATAAAATCATTCATCATTTTCGTGTAAGTGTTGGGCTACACACGTACAACACACACACACTTTGCTCAGCTTAGAATCCTTGCCGTCCGTGGGAATGTGTGTTTGGGTTCTGTGGTGGCTTTAAAAAAACGGCCGACGTTCGCATTTTCACAATAAAAATCAAGAAGCGAAAATACTCCCCCAAGAAGACCCAGCCCCTAAATATATCCACACGATACACAAATAGAAAACAAAATAAAAATAATAATAATAATAATAATGAAGGCTCCCCGAGACTGTGCAAGCGAGACAGGTGACAAGGGCCTAGATACACACACACTCACACACGCACATAATTTGCATACACTTGGCGAAAACAAGTCTAGGTAAAGGCAATGATTTTCTGAGCGATTATTCGACTGGAATAAACTTTAAAGCTAAGATAGTTAAATATTTTTATATAATTCTGATAAAATGTGATAAACGAAAATTCAGAAGATATATCAAAAGCTCCTATTTATTAAAACGTAAGCAACTAATTTAATATCCCTTTTATCATAAACTCCAACATTTTAAAATATATTTTAAATTGATTAAGTATATTTAAAGTGTAAAGTAAATAAATCTGGGTGGAGGCAAGGGATAAGTGTCAAAAAATTTGGCAATGCGTCGCCTTCCCCTTCCAATTTTTTCTTTCTTTTTTTGCTCAAACCCTCTATAGGGCCTGCCCATTTTTTATGCATCGTGAATTGTTGTTGTTGTTTTTGTGTGTGCGTGTGTTTGTTTTAATGGCAAATAGGCTTCACACACCCCTACAGTCCGTTCCCCCACCAACTTCCCATCCCCTCTAGGTTTGTCTCCTGCCTGCGTAGGCAATTTAAGCTTTGCTGACTCGACCGCCAACGAAATTTTTTCTTCTCTGTCCCTGCTTTATTTTTTATTTTATTTCCCAAGCACCCCCACACACCGAAACACAACATTTATTTATAAGAATTTATTGTTGTCTACCTCAGAGCATAGATAAAATAGAAGAAGTAGCCCGAAGTCGAAGCAAAGACGACGGGCATAATAAAAGTTCAATTTAAATTCGTTTAGAATTTCCTTCTCTTTTTTTTGAACATTTTTGCTATCTTAATTGCCGTCAATATTGCCCACAAATCAAATAAATTATACTCGAACTAAGGAATCGCCAAGAATCTATACAAGTAAATTGAAAATTGCCTGTTTGTCAATTTAAATAAATCTAAGAGAAGTCCCAAGGAGAGGAAATTTAGGGAAAACGTTGGCCTTTCTTTGTTAGAGACATTTAATTCATTTGAGTTTTGCCGGCCCCATATATTTTGGGAATAAAAAAATACACAGAAATTTATTTAAAAAAAAAAGTAAATAGGTCAATTGGTAAGTACATTCCCCAAATAATTTTAATCAGCTGCATTTAATATATTATTTATTTATTTAAATAAAATAATTAAAAATCTCTGCTCTTCTTTTCCTTTATGACTTACTTAACGTAGAAAGTTCAGTGTGTAACCGAAGTTGAAAATTCCTGCTCCACTCCACCCCATCGATGATGAATTCTTGGCTCTTGAAACCAAAAAACTCCAACTAATTACGAAATGAAAGTAAAATAATTCGATCAATGGCAAAATTGCAGTCAAACCAACAAACTTATCAGCTTCCCAGCGCTGTTATATGGAACGTTCGCCGGCAAAAACCAACAAATCGCCATCCCCTCTGAGCTCTGGCATAATTGTGTAACACAATGAACCAATTTAGGTTAGAGTTTTCTATATATCACACACACACACACTCGCCGGCAAGTTGATAACTTAATTTTTTAGCATCAACACTAGTGGAAGTTGTTCGATGATGTGATATATACTTTTTCCTCGCAGTCTCTATCTCTCTCCGTGCAGTATGTATGTGGCCACTAATTTGGTCAATTGCAACCCCACCAGCCAGGCTCCGTGGCCTCCAGTGGACTACTCCCGCCCGGGGCCTGGCAAGTAATTTATTTCCTTTTGGCAGCACTTTCACGAGAATGGAGCTGATGATGCCCATGCTAATCAAGGGCGAAAATGTCGTACAATAATTTATTATAGTTTTGCTAACCGCTAACCGCCGAGCAAGACACACACACAACACGAACCCCCGGAAAATATCCCTAATTCCCAAAACTCCTCCTCCTCCTCCTGACATTGTGTGTTGGGGCAAAAATTAATTGAATTTTTGTACCACAAATTCTTGAGCATTTTCTCGGCCTGGCATTTTCTGTTTAATTGCTGCCATCAGCGTAGCGGTTAAATTTTAAAACCCAAGAGCTGAAATTAGGGATGGCAAAGCTAAACAATATATCGATTATAAAAATAATATATTTATATATTTTAGAAGCTAGGGTTGGTATACATATTTATATGTTGTTAAATTGTTGAATAATAAAAAATTAAAAGTTTTTTTTTTAAATATTTAAATGACAGAAACCTTTTTTGCGATATATTTCATCAGCTTTTCCTTTACTATGCACATCCCTAACCTGAAGTAGCCTGGCAACCCACGGCCTTGTGTCGGTTATTGTCCTTGCAGCTCACTCGAAAGTCCCCGCCCACAACGTTTCATATTTAAAACGCATTTTTGCTATCAGGCCGCCTCGCCCGCCCGACCTTTCATCCTTATCATAGTTGCGGTTGCTGGTATTGGGGGTAGGGGAAGGTCCTTCGGGCGGCTGAAGGAACAGGAGCCTTGGCTGCTTGCCTTGCGGTTAGTGCCCGTCGGCAATCAAAGCAATTGCTTTGCTGCTCAGGCCCCCTTTTTCTCTAATAAAATAATTGAATTGCGGCCATGTGGTAATATCTGCCCACTTCAAAGCCAATGAGCCAAATGCAATTAACCAGCAGGATCGAATAGAATGTATCAACTGAGTCGCTGAAAACATAATTTAGATGGCAGCGCTAGTCAAATGGAATTTTTATTTAATATTGATAGGGGAAGAGGAGAACTGGGGCTAAAAAGGATTTTATGACTAAGATTTCAAAAGGGACTTAAATAAAAAAAATAATTAATATTAAGCTATTAAGATTGCTTGCTTATACTTAAGAAGTGTAAGCAGATTTTAACTTCAATCTTTATTTAGTAATCATTAATTTCGGCCTACTGCATCTTCGCTTTCACGCACATCCTCTTTCTTGCAAAGATTCCCTTAAATTTCCATCAATTACCCGTGTTCCATCGACTTGCCAACTAACAAAGTACAGTCTCCTTAGAACTCCATTTTCAAGCACTCCAATTTGGGTATGAGGAGTTCTGCGGCTATGTGAGGATACAAAGAAATCCAGGGTCTGAAGCCTGAAGACTACAACAAAGTGTTTGCTGTCGTCGACGCTGATGCTCCACTTTACGCATATGCAAAATATTTAAGTGCAGCCGGCAAAGAGCAAAGCAAAGCCTCAAAACACACTCGACAGGAATCCGGCAGCTCCCCCGCCTACGATACCACCTTATTGCAACCCGAATGCCTCGTCTTCACATCCATTCCCAGTCGCATTTTGTGCACGGCAAGAAAATAATATAAAACAACAATATTTTAAAGAATTTAAGCCATTTCTTATGCTTAAACTATAATTATATTATGGATATTTTTAAGAACCTAAAGATGAAACTTGTGAAATGTATATCCGTTCGCAGCTGTGCACAGTAAGGTGTTTATATAAACCATCATTACTTAATTAAATATCAATAAAATCCTAAAAAATATATATTAGATTAAATATTATAAATATAAATAAAATCACCACATTTTCCTGCGTGCAAAGCCACATCAAACCATCTGAGGCAGGCCCAATTGCAACCACGCACTCAAAAATGTTAACCGTCTTATTTTTGCCACGTTGATGATGACGGCGCTTCCTTCTACCCCCCATCCTCCTGCCACCCCTTTCGAAAACTCCACACACCACCCCTCACACCCCTTTGGGTGGGTGCAACACACACATTTCGAGTGCTGCACAAACATTTGCACAGTGAAACGAGGCGAATGGTGGAAAAGGGGCTGAGCGACGCCTAAATGTATGCAGCATATAATTATTGATGGAGTGTGAGTGTTAGAGCAGGCCTGAAAATGATGAGTATACTTAAGGGGCGGGGAGGGAGGGGGAGTGCTGCTATGCAGACTCCCTGCTAGTTAATGTTGTTAGCAGGTGCTCGAGACATTTGCATATGTTTGTGGTTCATTGCAAGTGCGAATCCATTAACATCAAGTGAAGCATTAGATGGAAGGCACTGAGATAAATGTATGGCTATGACCCTTTATCGAAAATAATAAATATCTGTAAATTACAAATTTAAAAACCCCCAAAAAGTATAATAATTTTAGTATATAAACATACTTTTATTAGTTTTAATTTAATTGAACTAATACTGGGTTTATACAGGGCCGAATTCATGCTTTCAATACGTGTATTTAGAAAAATCGGTTGTGTGTATACACGCCATTTCATGTATTCCGAAAGAAAAGCTTCCTTAAAAAGAATTAAATAATAAAATCAACAAACCTCTAACCACGTCCCTGAATACTCCTCAAATATTCTTCAAGTGTAGACCAATCTTGCCCAGATACTAGTACGAAACCATGTTTTGGCATGAGAAGGACTAAGATGAAGAGCTTTTGAGTATAGGGAGAGATTCTTAAGTACCCCCGTGCCTGGTTATAATTTTCTCATTAGTCAGCCAAAGAATTTCTATATACCGCAGAGGCAATAAATCCAAAGAATCCCGAACAAAAAAAACGCAGGAGCGCAAAAAAGAATTCCTAAGAAATTCTACAGACGGCAACGGAAATTGAGCGGGAATGTGAGAAGAGCAGAAGGAAAAAAGTCAATATAAGGAAATTAATTTCCAAAGTCCAGGAACCCAGCCAGAGGGCCAGAGGGGAGAGGTAGCAGGGAGCAGACAATCTTAAGGATTGGCGACCAACACATAAAATTCAATTAACCCGCAAACACACACACACACAGGAAAGCCAGAGGGGCTGATGGTGTTCTGCTGGAGTGCTGAAGGGAGTACAGCCCCTAGCACTTGTCAGCTCACTTGAAGGAGTTACATGGACTTACACACATTGGCACACCAGCACACACACCCCACTCTCTTGCTAACACACACATAAAAGCAATTGAAAGAACATGCGAAAAACAATAAAAAGAAATTAAGGTAAAGTAGCCAGCAACGGAGGGCAGTAGGATGGAGGGGAGGCCAGTGGAAAAGGAATCATTGAATCATTTAATTAGCGTTTAGATTGCACACACACACACGGGCAGCTTATTGAATATGTAAGCTTGTATGGGTGACAGGGGAAAATAACCATTTTCAATTAGTTTGCCAACCAATTTATGCGGCTACTACAAGAAACGAGCCAAAATAATGAAGGAAAGAGGATAACATGGCCGTGGGTCTACTTACACATGCACGTAAGTATGTGTGGTGTCCTGCGAGGAACGACTGTGTACTAGTGTGTGTACGAGTGAAATACAGTCACTGCTTTCGTCACATTTTCAGTTAAAGAAAAGGGAGCGCTTGCCAGACCAAGGACAAAAAAAAAACGGACAGAAGCTGGCCAGAACCAGAGCAAAAGAGGCCCGGCTCAGGACATACTCTTTCTCTCGGAAGCCTGAAAAGGATGAAAACCACAAAAATTGTTGGCAACAACAAAAAGGGCCAGAGGGCGGCACTGTAAAAAAAAAGGTGGCGATTCCTTTTGTAAAAGAAAATATATAATTAAACATTGTGTACATTAAATCGTAATAAAAGTTACCTATTTAAATTTCATGCATATTATAATTATATAATTATATTCAGAAAAAAAAAACACATTTCTCTCAGTCCCTTCAGCTGGCCCCCTAGAAGCGTGGAACTCGGAGCCTCGGCTTCGACTCCGCTCGCAACCAAAACCACAACAAGCCAAATAAAATGTGTTCGCCTTTCTTTGGCTCGGCTCTTTTTATACGGCTAAAAAAAATATATTTTTTATATATGTATATTCACATACAATATATATTTTCTTTTTGTTCTCCGCCCAGCGAGGAGCAGGCCAGATAAGGTGCGGGGAGAGAGATACTAGGGGAAATACAGAGACAAGCACAAAGTAGCCACGGGCATTTCACAAAAGAGTAAAAATTATTGATTTATTTGCAATGGTTTCATTATCCACCCACAGAAGGACCCGCTGAGAGATCATTTCTATAATAAAAAAAAATACAACACGGTGGTAGCGGGAACCGCAATGAACAGAGACCAGACAGACATCCTTTAACAATTATTATTCAATATTTACAGACAGATATATGTGTCTGTACTACCATTGATAATTATCAAGATTAATGGCGGAGAAAATTCAAGTTTAATTTGTCGGAAAATTTCGGAAAAATTCACCTGATTTTGATCTTTTATGAAGGAAGGACAAAGGAAAATTTTTAATTAAATGAATTATGGCGAGTACGAATAGTTTGTTGCAACAAGACCTTTTAACCAGAGAATAATAATTTTAATACACTCTCAATAAAATTAATAAAAAATAATTAACTTTACCTGTTCATGGGATTATTTTTAAGGCAATTAAGTGTCGAAATAATCCCTATTTATAATATTGAAAGATACATTTACATTAATTACGATTCCACAACAATCACTCTTTTAAACTCCTATAGAAATCCTTCCCAGAGGAGAAATTAAGCTGAAATGGAATAAAACTGAATTCGCGATTGATTTGTGCTGCACATATATATAATAAAAAAAGATAAAAGTAATTTATATATTTATGTACTTGCCTCATGTACAATAGATATGGATATGTAAAATGCAGGAGCTGGGAAATACAAAAAGCCAATCATATGGCAATGGCTACACATAATAAATAATGTCAACACTTACGGCCTGGATGGAGTCCCTCGATGTCGATGGGTGGCAAATCATATATACACAGTATTATATATGCATTGCCTGGTCAATTGAAATGGAATTGGATTCTGTCAAGGCATATCGATAGTGGGTTCTGGGATAAATCGCAGAGGGATAAGGGTCCGAGTCCGCTTCATCGTTGTCAACGCATCGCAGATGAATGACACAAATTTTTATTGCCTTTCCAACGTTCGAAGGAATATTAATACCTCAACTAATCTGAAGTTGACCAGCCAGCGAGTACGTAGGGGTCAAAGAACTATTATAAAGATATATCGATATATATGCCTATGGAGTGCGTGTGCAGCAGACCAAACCGCAGACAATAATGTACCATAATTATATAATAGAGCTATTACCTGAACACAAAATTGCCTTCGTCAAAGAGCCAAAGTCCAGCCTTTGACCACAACATTTTCTTTTTTCCCTCTCCTTTTTTTTTTGTCCTTTTTTCCTTTGCTTTTTAAAAATTTACTTGATGGGTTTTCGATGCGAATTATGGTCTGGAGATGCGGTAGGTCGAAATGCAGCCCCCTAAGCTGTATAAAAAAAAAAGAACGGGCGGAAAAAAGCGCAGAGGAGACTTCGAGCCAAAAACTGTCACAGCAAATATCTTTCGACATCCCATCCGAAATGTGCCGGAATCAGTCAGACGTAGCTTAAGAGCTACCCCCAAACACACACACACCGACGCATATATGGAGGAGACGGGTTGGAAAAAGGACTCGGGACCAGGACACGGGCCAGATGAAGGCAAAAGACCGCACTAAAGATATTTTAACAAGCAAAGGGACTGGAAACAACAACAGCATCGAGTGCCCAAGAAAAAGGGGCAAAACTGGAGCGAGAAAGCAAAAAAAAAACTCCATTTACGCTTGCTTAGTTCCTTTTAGTATAAAGTTTAAGCTTAATCCAGCATAAAATCAACTGGTAAATTTTTTATGTCCCCCTGCCCTCCGATTGGCCCATCAAAAAGATTAAAGAGTTAAATGTTATACCCGTAGCGTCGAGCCTAAAACTATATATTTGTCTGGAATATGATTATAGGGGTTCATTCATGCAATCTCTCCCTCCCATTGGCCGTTGCTCTGTTGCTGGCCTTTATATTTTTTATCACTCAATGCAACTGTATGGCCAACATAAGCCTGTTATGATAGAAAGGACATCTGATCTAATCAATTGGCTTACAATAAATTGTCGATGGCAACGCGCTCTTGTTTGGGCATAAGCTACGCGGGCACTGAAAGAAAATGGCTTGTAATTAAGGTAAATTTAGGCATAGAATTTAATAGAGAATTTCTATTAATTTTATACTTAATTTTGTTTATAAATTTTGGAATTACTTATCAGTTCCCTTAAAATAAATTGTTTTTAACTTGGTAAAATCAAAGTAAGACATTTCCTTAAAACAGAAACCATTGACTTTTGGTGCTACCTGCACTTTATGAGTACTTAATACCCTTCATTATGCCTGTATCTTTTAGAACAGAGAATAGTTCCTAATGGAAATCAGAAGCTTAACCTGTCTTAAACTAAAAATCAAAGCTCTATATTCTCCTTCTGCCAGTGCACGCATTGGACATGTGCATATGGTTCTTACCTGAGCCCTGGTCCGGAATTTGGTTCTGGTTCTGGTTCAGGGTCCACGTCCAGGTGCGGGTGCGTGCAGCAGCAGATGGCGGAAGCACGTCTGCCGGCCATTTTGTTTGGAATGTGAAATCAAACCGGAAATGTTAAAATATGCAGCGTGGCTCTGACTCCTCCCGACTCAACCACACACCCAGCTTCCGCTCACCCTTCCCCCTCACTCATTTCAGCCATTTGCATTGTGTTATGTTGGCTGTTTACCATTGGACGTTGGCTGGTGTCGACAGGCCTTGCTCTAAAGGCCACATTAAATGTCATCTGCAAATTGCCAGAGATTTGCTTTCCTCGGTTTTAAATAAAATACGCAATTCGAGAAGCACTTGAACGGCACTTGTCAGACTCCTTCAGCTAAGCTTCCGGTCTGTGTTTCCCTCTGTCTCTGGCTGTGTCTGTGGCTGTGTGTTTGTGCCTCGGAGATTACCAGAGAATCAGCTCAGGAGGATGACAATCGGCACACTCGAAAGGATAAATGCTAACACCAAAATTAAATTATGAGCCATGCTCTTCAGCTGAAAACATTTCATTCAGCAAATTGAAAGCTTCGTCCACACAACAATGACTGAATTTTGGCAAAGAATCAATTGGGTAAATGTAGATGAGTGAATAATCTGAAGGCTGAGATGAAACCCCCATTTACAGCTTCGTAGTTGCTTGTAATATAGGAAAATTCTTTTATATATTTGGGTTTTACAACCCTGAGAGGAATCCTTTAAAATAAACTTAATTATTTGTTTCTTTTTCATATCAATAACCTAAGAAAATCCTTGTTTTAATTGTGGCAATAATTCATCTTGGTTTATTTCTGGCCTCTCTCTCTCTCATTTTAATGATCATTCCTCATAATTATTTTGTTTTCAAACTTTAGTCAGGCTGAAAAATTCTTTATTATTAGCGCTGGAAACCAGTTCATTCGGTACTATATTGCCAACTAGTTTCCCCCCCTTTTTTGATGGAGTTGCTCCATCAAACTCACCAATATCCGCCTGGCTTATACATCTATCCATCTGAGATTCAGACTCTGGCTTTTTCCTGCCTGGCTTGGTTTTTTCTGTAAAACTCACCCTCAGCCCTGGCAAACATAATTTCTTTGGGGAAGAAACACTTTCAACTTTCCATCGAGTCCATTGATCTGGCCTGCATCAAAAGTTGAACCTGACTTGGTAGGTCACTCTTTTTCACCCAGCGCCCTTTTTACTATTATAAACTGATTTATTGGTTCATTTCCAGGCGCCTGGGTAAAGGACTAAGTGCAGCCAACAGCCAGCAGCCAGTTCGAGGCGGAGTTGGGGGAAAAGGGTGACGGTGGCAAAGGTAGGACGAGTAGACAAGGTAAATTAGATTTGGCACTGCCTTGATGATGATGCATGCGACAAGTGAGTTAAATTTTCCAGTCGAGGTGGGGAGGGGCCAAAGGGCTGCGTTTGTGAGTTCAATGGGGATGGCTGGAGCTGAAACAATAAGAGCAACAGACGGGGCGAACGTAACTTTAAGCCGATATCAAATCTTTCAATAATTAATATGGCACACAGCCCCACCTAGCAGGCATCGGGAAAGGAGCTGGGTGGGCAAACAAACGCCGAGCTCATAAATAAACACACAGAACGTTTCAGTTGGTAAAGTTTTCCATGCCGAGCACACACACACACTGTCGAAAATCAAAAATACCAGGTAAGTCCACAAATATATTCCAGAGAGAAATAAAACATACAAAAAGAAATAATATATATTTGTTGACTTAGTAAAAATAATATTTTTCTCGCTGAAAACTGGCTGGAAAAGTGGCTCTTTCTGGGGGAATTAAATTTCTAAAATCGTTTTATTTATATTTCTAGAGTAGTTTTTTCTTCAAGTGCTCGACAGGCACACATCAGCACGTGTTCATTTCCGGCTACAGCGTTTACCGTGCATATCCTGCCCTGTATCCTTGGCCAGCCAGCCAGCTCTCTCCTTCTGTTCTCGACTGGCCTGGTCTGGCCCGTTGTTGTATGGCATCCTGTAAGCCTGTAGCTGTTGCTGTTCCAGCGGCTGCGGCGGCGACGGCGGCTGCCTAAGCCGTGCTCCATCGTCGATACAGAGACCGGCTTTCAGATTTAATTTTAATTAGGTGCTATTGAATTTATAAATTTTTCAGCTGCTGTCGCCGGTCGTCCTGCGTCCTGCAACCCCCTCGCCGCACACGGAAAACTTTCGCAGCCACGAGGACGAAAGTTTTGTGCGAGGGAGCGTATCCCATTGGAGGCGGCGGCGGAGTGCCTGCCTGTTGCCTGACACTAATAACAATAATCGCAAATTGTATTTTCATGAATTTTCAACTCGTAATTACTAATATTTCAATATACATACACACACAAAACACACAATCTATATTTGTATGTATAGACGGGCCAGCTCCTGAATAGAAGCCAAAAACTGGCGCATAATTAAAATTTGTTGTCCACGCGCGGTGGGTAAAAGGATGGGTTTTTGGGGATTTACCTTTTACAATGAATAACAATGAACAATGTACATTAATTTTCCGTATTAATTGTTTATTTGCGCAGGCTGCATATTAAAATGTCTGCTAATCAATATTAAACCCCATTTGAAAGGGTTTATTGCCGAGGCGAGGCGAATAGCAAGCCTTCTGGGAATGGTTGGCTTAATTGAGTTTTAAATGCTCCTTAAAGTTGAGATTTAAAGGAAGCTGCCAGATAATTGCCAAGTAAATACTATCACATTTTGCCCAATTGGTTTAGTTATTTTATCTCTAAAACAATTAATTATTGGGATTAATGAAATAGTCGAGTTTCTCAGCTGTCAGAAGTTTGGCGTATTTTTATAAAAACAAGTAATCCAGCAAACAAACATCTAGGCTCTCTAAACTTTTGAAAATTTTAAGAACTGTAAGGACACCATTACCTCTGCCATGTACGGACTCTTGGGTTTTCTTTGGGTTATTTTGCTCCTGGCGCTCGTCTCGGCTGGCAGCTACAAGGAGAAGGACCTTAAAGGGAGCCTTTTGGATCTAAGGAGGTTTGTCAACTGCCAGGACAAGGTATACAAGTCGGGCAAGAAGATCTACCGCGACTATTGGGTTTTGGAGAACTACATCATGGCCGGCCACGGGCCGCTCTCCTGCTATGCCAACGTGACCTACACAACGCACGCCGACTACAGGTATTTGGACAACGTGGTGCCCCTGCTGGAGCGCTGGCGTTCGCCCCTCAGCCTGGCCATCTATGCCCCCGGCGAGGACTTCGATCCCACCTTGAGGAGCATCCTCTACCTGCTGCAATGCCATCCGGGGAGGCACTTGGTCCGCGAGCTAACTAGCTTCCACTTGTTCTTCAATGTCCAGCTCATTCCCAAGGTGGTGCCGACGGTAAAGGTGGCTCTGTCCAGGACAGTGGACTGCACCGCACCGCCTCCGTATGCCAATGTGAGAAGGGAGGACTTGTACAGGTCGCGGATAGGCCTCAACTATCCCGTGAACATGGGCAGGAACATAGCCCGAGATGCTTCACTAACGCACTTCGTCCTGGCCTCGGACATCGAGCTTTATCCCTCGCCCGGACTGGTGCCGGCCTATATGAAATTTTTCAGCCACTCGGTGAGGTTAAGCATTTTTCTGAATATGTTTACAGATGTTGTACTATTTTAAAATGTAATTGCCAGGTCATCGGAAGACCCGAACTACTCCCGACGTCTCCAGTGGTCCATGTCCTGCGAATTTTCGAGGTGATGTCCAATGTCTCGATGCCCAACACCAAGCCGGCGCTGCAACGGCTGCTAAAATCCAAGGAGGCTGTGCCGTTTCACTTGCAAATCTGCGAAGTCTGCCATCGAGGACCGAAACTGGACGAGTGGATCAATGCCACAGTCTCAAACTCGGAGCGTCTGAATGTGTTCAATGTGGGCCACCGCACGTCGGCATACAAAAACTGGGAACCGGTCTTCATTGGCACCATCGGGGATCCGCCGTACGACGAACGGCTTAGCTGGGAGGGGCAGCGGGACAAGATGACCCAGGCATACGCCATGTGTGTCCTGAACTACGAGTTCCACATTCTGGATAACGCATTCCTGGTCCACAAACCCGGGATTAAGCAGGAGAGGGAGGCTGCACTGAGCTACCGACAGACAAATCTCCTCATCGGTCGCAAGATCTACCGGGAAATGCGAATAATATATGGTTATCGACGGGGATGCACTATTTAGAGAAAAATGGATGTGTGAAAAGTATTTAAAAATTGTAGTATTTGGCTTAAAATGTGACTGGCAATACTTGGTTAAGAGATAAGACAAGCTTCATTAATAATTTCTAGAGCCTAAATTTATTCTGTCGCTTGAATTAGGTTTTAATTAAATATAAATTGTAAGAGATTAAAAATTTGAATGTGGAAAATAGAGAATAAACATAAAACATTGAAATTGTATTACAAATTTCACAAAAAGCTGAAAGATCCTTAAATACATAAATGACATATATAATTTTTTATTTTTTTAAGTCAAGAGAAAAGACTTTTCTCAAATAAAACAAAGAAACGTACTTATAGATATTTAAAACGGGTAACATTAATAGTTTAAGTAAAGGGGGACACTCATAAAATAAAGTATCATTTAATCAATTTAACTAAATAAGGTTATCATAATTATTAAAATTATACAACAACTTATCTCCCATTCTTCCAATATTATTCAAGACTATTTCCTCCTCTGCCACAGAGCATTTAGGATTCGGGATACAAACATTTTCCGCTTCCATCAATGTTTGCTTAACTTTTTCCGTTGTTTCCCATTGCAGTTAACACACAGAGAGAGAGAAAAAAATATAAATACAACAAACCATGCAACAGCATCAATAGTATAAAATATGAACTGCAAACCTAAATAAATATTTATTATTTGCTGCATTCCAGTGGTTGTGCGTGTGTGTACATACGGTTTTTGTGTATGCCCAGAGCCATATAGGAATGAGAAATTTTTAGCTTAATTGAATATCAATTCATTTTAAAATGCGCGCAATAAAAAGGATTGGAAATGGTCCATAAAAAAGGAATCGGCAGACGGCCTCTATGACATCCCCTCTCCTTGTTAGGGGCTGATGAAGGTTATGGAATATTTATAGCGCAAATTATTAGCATACAAAATGCAATTGATGCCCTCCAGTGATTAATTAAAATGTTTCCGAGCGCACATAAATTTGTATTGTTTATTGCGGTCCCGCACAGACACACACAATGCACTCGTGTGAGCCGGCACGCATGGCGAGGTCAAGCGCCATTTTTGTGGTTCACTTCACTTTGCGGATACGCGCCAAGTGCCCGTGTTGAATTCCTCGTACCCTTGACTAGTATTTGGTTTAATAATTTCGGCTCTAAAGGCCATTGAGATGCCATTGAAAATGCCTTTTGGCATATGCTCCAAAACGAATTATTTTTCTAGCATGTGAGCAATGATTTGCTAATGTTCAATGATCCATATTTGCGGCTAGTTTTCAGCTCATCATTTAATTGTTAATTTTTGGCATAAGTTGGGTAAATGTTAATATATTTAATTAAATACCTGGAAGAGGCTTAATATTTTGCATTTGGGATTTAATTTAAAGTATACAAAATAGGGGAACACTATGCTTTAAATTATTAAGAATATTTTCAGGGGTTCTAAAGCTTCGATTTATTAAGAAACCTTTAATAAATAACAGTAACCTACTGTTAATATGAACTTTGCTTCCCTAAAACCCCAATATCCAGGCCAGGCCTGAGCCCATAAAATAGAAAATACCACCAGCAAAAAAAGGATGCTCTGACAAAACATAAATATGCACCGAGCATAAAAAACGGAGCAGAGCAGAGCAAGACGGGTCTATATGTCCGCTCGCTTCCCGTCACAATGACATGGCAACTTGGCGAAACAAAGTGAGACGAAAAGTTTTCCAAAAAAGACAAATGACCCTTAAAGTTGAAACTAACAGTGACTAAATGGAGACAAGAGCAAAAAATGTGTGTGTGTGTGTTCAGAGGGATTGGGGGTTCCCATCCAAGGCTTGAATAGATGAAGGAGTGGTCGAAAACGAAAGCAGCTGAAGCAGCATGAAAATCTTTTAATTGCTGCCACCAGTAGCCAAGCAAGCGAAAGCCTTCCATTTGTCTTTTGGCCAACTGCTGACGTTGTTGGATCTACGAGAAGTCCGAGGAGCAGAAAGGGCCACCAGCTCCGATTAGGTTCGAAGGAAAAGAAAAAGGGAAATGGAAATGGAGGAACAAAGCCTGGTCCGCGTGAAATTGCAAAACTGTTTCACCTGAATGCATGAGGCAATGTTACACAGCTGTCTCTTCCTTGGAACACAACTGAGACAACATTGGCCAATATTTGCTGCAACTTTTGTCAAGAAACTGGTGGCCCTGTAATTTTATTTCACAAAGAAAACAAATTAAGATCTATAAAATATTTACCTACTCTGAAGCTCCATAAACTTGTGACATATAATTTTTATAAATATGTTTGTACTTTTAATTCATGAGGAATTCTTTACAAAAAACCCACAGTTTCTATTAAAATTGTATTTATTTTCGCTTTTAAGACAATTTTTTACATTAATAAAAATTTTTTCAACATTCAGTTAAATAAAAGATTTTGTACAAATAGTTTTCCTTGCCTTTTGTTTAACTAAACCTAGTTTTACTTTGAATTAATCTCATTATATAAGTTTATTGTTCAAAAAAAGGCATTGTTAACTCTGAAGTTTTTTTTTTTACACTCACTTTAAATAGTTTCTTTGAGTTTTTTGCATTTAACAAATACTTTCATATTATATTAATTTTTTTCCTCTCCGTTTTCATAGAATTATTTAATTGAATCATCCGGAAACACTTATGTAACGCTTTTTGCTTCCAGCTTTGGCTCCAAATGATATGCAAACAAGATTAAATGTCCCAAATCACTTTATCGTTTAAGTTGAAAACACTCCATAGTTCAAGGAACAGACCGAAAAGGCTACTCGACCCAAGATGCCCCATCGACAGCCTTTAGCATTGGCCACAATAGAGAGAGAGAGAGGTTCAATAAGTCCTTTGGCCCCTGAACAGAAAGCCCCAATTTCCCAGCTACCAAACCTCTCCTCACCATTGTGTTGCGGAGTATGAAAAACTAGGAAAGCAACGAGGAGCGAAACAAACAAAACAGGGAAAAATACAAAAGTAGCAACGGGGAAAACTAAAAAAGCGAACAACGCCCGAGGAGAAACTTCAAACAATAGGCAACCGTCAAAGTGAGCGATTGTTCGGAACGTGTCGGGGCATCAATAGGCGGTCCAAGTGGACACACAACCGGGGGCTAGCACCCCAAACGCTTGACAACTGCAGTCGGAACTGCAGAAAGCATTATAAAAATACTCTAATTAATTAGGAAAACACACCAATAATAACAAAATGTTTTTTTTTTATAAACTATTTTTTACTTTGTTTATAAAATACTCCAAGTTAGAACATATTTCAACTTATTTTATAACAGACTGCATCTTAGATCTTCATTATTTTTTCTAGCAAACTTAGCAGGAAGTCTAGGAAAAACGATTTCGGCACCAATTTCCATTTTGCCCAGACAAAGATGCGTTGGCATATGGATTCCTTTTATGCCATAGAAATGATTGTTTGCGAATCTGGCCAGAAACTTTCTTAAGATGTTGCCAGTTTTTTAACCCCATCAAAGGGTGGAGCTTAGGCAAACATTTCCACCGAATGAATGGCTATCTTTTCCATACAATATGCCAGCTGCTGGCTGATGGATGGGGCTGAGCGTCTTAAGAAAATTGTAATTTTGATGTCAAACAGCGATTAAAAGCAACGAGATTACCTGATGCATATTGCATGAATGCATTTATTGTGTTTGCCCAACGTCCCAACTCCTTCGCCCTGATTGTGTGTCCCTCGAGGGGAAAAGGTGCCGGAGCTGGTGGAGCAGGAGGAGGGCGAGGACCAGGAGGAAATGCAGACATCGTTGAGCTCATTTGCACTTTGACGCGTCCTCAGCTCAGAATTCCATGACACGGAATCGTGTGGCAGGACGAAAGTGCAGCGTCAGAGCTCGGTGGTGGTGTGTAGGAGGTATCGGTGCTGGCACTGGTGCAGGTGCAGCTGACGGCAATGACGATGTTAACGAGTCCACAAAACAGCACCAAAGAACATAGCATCCCCCTTTTGGAGGGAGCCCCAAGCCCCCGACGAATCTGCCCCATCGTTTGGCCCCGCAAATCGATGCAAATAAGCAAAAGGCGGCGATATTGCCCAGTTTAGTCATTGAGTCCTCAAAAGCCGATCACGCTTTGATGCTCTTTCAGAGGGTAGTTTGGTTTTTAGTCGAAGTATCTCTATCTCGAATAAATAGAGTTTGAGTAAATCTTAACTACAAATCTCGAAAATGAAGTCAGTTTTCCTCCATCTTATCAGGTTTTTACCTAAACTCAAGGCGATATTCTACATTTTTAAGATAAGAAGAAAACCTGTTGTAAGTCTCGTGATCAGCTGGAGTGTGGTTGTGTAACTTAGGAAATAATATCTAAAGATTTTATAAATTTTATGTTATTATTTAAATTTAATTTTAACTATCGCTTTCTTACACCAAGGTAGGATATAGTCTTAAATCTAACCCAAATTTGTTTTCTAAAAATTTAATAGAAAATCCCAATAAAGGTTACATAGATATAGAATCCTTTAAGTCTTTGGTAGCTGCCATGGCAACGATCTTTCTGTCAGAGTATTCGAAGCTCCACAAATCGCGTTTTATCTAACTTGTCGTTTTTGTTGGTTTTCCGGGTTGCCGGTTGCTATTTCGATTTTTTTCTTCTTTATTCGACTCGTGTTGTTGGTTAGTGAAAAGTTCAACCGCAATGTTCCAAAATAGCAGCGTAACAGGAGGGGAAAATCTGTTAAAATTTCAGCAGTGAGAAAGCGTTGCCAACCGCGTTGGCAATAGGCGCTTAAAAAAAGCTAATGGAACATATGGCAGCCAGGGCAGGGGCCAAGCGGATCTTAACCCACTCAAGTCCCGACCAACAGCCCTGGCTACAGCACTCATCCCCACCAAAAAAAGGTGAAGGGGGGTTTCATTTGCCCCAGACATTCCAACATGTGCCGTGCACTAGGAGAAAATAATGAGCTTTTGGAGATTGAGTTTTATTAGAATTCCATTTGCAGCTGTATTATTTAGTTTACATTTAAGTAAAAAATATTTATGATAAATTTCATTGTTGTTTTTATATATTTATCAGGTAAATTCCATTTTGTAACAAATATTTATGACAATTTCTTTATCTGTTACTTTTAGACTTTTTATAAAAGTTTTTCTCTTACAGATTTATGAATTATTCATATTCGTTTAAGGAGAAGGCAGACAACACTGCGTATGAGTAATTCCTTGAAGCTTTATTTTTCAATGTAATTCTTTGTTCCTTGCTTTTCCCCACCTAAATTTATTTTAAATATATTACTTATTTAGCTATTTAATTATCTAAAACTATTGTAAATTAAATCAGAGTTTATTATCAAATTTAATTGCAAAAAATCCTAACAGTGCACCTCTTCACGTACAATTTCCGGCTGAACACATTTTGTGGTCGGGCGCAAATGCATTTATATTTGAGCAGCGGCAGCAGCAGCAGCAGTAGCAGCAACAACAACAGGACACTGTGAAAGGACGATGGGAAAAAGAAGGCTGGGAATTGAGTGGTGGGAGTAAGGGAATTGGAAGTGGGAGAAAGTTGAAAGAAGGGACGACTGGCAAAGAGATGGGCGGGAAAAAAGTGAAGTTACCATCGGCGACGCTTTGGAAAGCTTAAGCCATTTCATTTTTGGTTCGTTGGCGCTTGTAGCATTTACTATTTTGCACTATTTTTATGACTCACAACGGGGGCAGCAAATGGCACGAGGGGGCCGGAAGGATGGTTAAGGCGAGAGTATCCAGCAGCAGCAGCAACAGTGGATGAGGAGGAGGCTGGAACTTGGAGCAGCCGCTCGACCAGCCACGGGGCACTCATATTTCTTGGAACTCATACAAACACTCACAAAAACTAATAGAGAAGCCAAACCCAAGAACCAAGCTAAATAAACATTGCCAAGCCGGAGAGCAAATACAAAAAAACTCGATCAATATATGGCTGTTGGTATTATATAAATGAATTTTTTCTTTGCTATCACGGGATTGCCTTTTTGTAATTATTTCAGATGAGGGAATTTGGCCTGGGAACCAACCACGAGCTCGGGATAATCTTTATTGCTTTGTCAACAAAGGAGTTAGTAAATATATAGAGTTCTTTTTGCTTTAATTATTAAAATAAGACTTAATATCAACTAGCAATAAAATCGTAAATATTTTTAACATAATAATATTAAGTTTAAATTCCTTAAGAATCAACGGTTTACGTACGTTATTAGATATCACCACAATGAAAAAAGCTAATATCTTCCCGGAAATATAACTCTTGGCCAACTTTTCCTATTATTCATTAACTTCTTCTTTAAGAAAACTCTATACAAAATGCACAGGTAGAAAACGGATGTAGTGTAACACAACCCATGCCCCCCTTCATTATTCATCTAGAATATTCCCATAATTTTCCAGCCACCAGTTCCTCTTGATTGTTCAGAGACTCCGGGAATATCGAACATAAAACCCAGAAACAATGCAAATGCCTCTAGTTCAATTGGCTTATCATAGAGAGAAATCTACTGCCAAGGAGGGCAGTGAGATGAAGCGGAGTTCCAAGTTCATTTGCCATTTATTAAACGTAGCTATAAACAAATCGAAAGCGAAATGCTCGCCATGGCCCCCCAATGACCGCATTTATGTCGATTTAAGCCATATCGGCTGGACCGAGCCCATAAAGGACAAGCAGCGAGGAGCGAGAAGAACGTAGAGGGGCGGCCCTGCCAGGATATAGAGAGTCACTAAGTCAGTCGGCGCTGGGCTTATGTCTCTCCATCTCTCTCCGTCTCTCCGTCCGGCAATGGAATTGAGGCACGGCGTATTTTGTGGACTGCAGACACGCACCAGCCTATGGAACATGCACGGGGCCGCCTGATGGAAGGGGAGCAGATTGCACATAAATAGCAGCCAGAAGTCAGCAGGAGGTGCACTGAAAAAAATTAAATTTGAGTTTTAATTGAGCATTATTTTTGAGAATTACTTTCTTTCTTAAACTACCATATAAGATAATTTCTTTAAAAAACTATTACATTTTTGAACTATTTTAATCGTTAAAAAATGTATTTTATTTTTAAAATATTTTATTTGACTAGAGATCGTCAAAAAATGTAATATAAAAGAAAAACGAGAAAGAAAGCTAATTTCGGTAAACCGAAGTTGGTATACCCTTGCAGTCTGCAATTGGATCATTGAAAATCGAACCATTTTAGTAATGTTGAAAAAATATAGAATTTTGTAAATTTTACATTTTACATGTAGAATTTTACATTTTCATATAAATTGACCGATCGCTTCTATGGCAGCTATATGATATAGTGGTCCGATCTTAATGAAATTAAAACCGTAATTCTAGAACCATAAAAAACTGCTATGTCTGAAAATTTATAGAAATACGTTGAAAAACAGAGAAGTTATTTTTTTTTTACATTAATTTCGCCATCATTCCTATGGCAGCTATAGGATATAGTAGTCCGATTTCGGTCGTTCCGACATATATACTGCGTGCTAAAGAAATAAGACTATGCTGAAAATTTCAGCCCGATAGCTCAAAAACTGAGAGACTAGTTCGCGTAGAAACCGACAGACGGACAGACGGACAGACAGACAGACAGACGGACAGACAGACGGACATGGCTAGATCGACTCGACTGGTGATGCTGATCAAGAATATATATACTTTATGGGGTCGGAGATGCCTCCTTCACTGCGTTGCAAACATCTGGTCAAAATTATAAGGGTATAAAAAGCGTTGGAAAAATATCCCGACCATTGAATACCCGGGACTTTAAATCGTTGCATACTTTTTAGCGCCGTTCGCTGGAGCTTCTCTTAGGGAATCACTAGAATGTCTCCTTTGACCATATTATTTATCCGATCAAGTTAAAATTTTAAATCTGGATACGGGATGTATATAGCTTACAATATCCAGAAACTAAATTCTGTTTTGTCATAAAATTCCTATAAAAATGGGATTTTTTCAGTGCTTTCACGGTAACTAAGCTAATTTACTTTCATATGAACCGAACCGGACCCACAGCGGAGGGGTCGCTTATTTAAGGGGGCGTGGCAGATGGGGACCGACCCAAACCGAACCTAACCGAATCGAGGAGAGGGCGGTACGGGACGGGGCGAGGCGAACTGAATGCAATGAGCATCTACATAACGCCCAGGAGTGATTTTCTGTGTCATTTGGTTGTAATCGTGTCTGTTGTTTGTTACTTATTAGTATGTGAGTGTGTGTGTCGGCCGGTGCTTATGCCTGCATGTGTGTGTGTGGCATATTGCATGTTCTATGCCATATTGCGCCATTTGCATGGATGAGAGTGTCTCTATCGGGCAGAGAGAGGGAGAGACTGTGTGTGTACTGCATGCATGTGCGTTTGCAGTTTGACTTGTCTTAATGGTCATGTTAAACAAATGTTTATCAGGCCATGCAGCTGCTGTTGTTCCATCCTTTGTCCTGGTCTTAACCCACTAAAGTACTAAAGCCACCACCACACCTTACCCAGTCAAGGCCATTAGTCAATTCGACGGAGGTTGTTGCTGCTGCTCCTGCTGCTCCAGCCTGCAACACAAGGCAACACGAGCAGCAGCAACAAGCAGCACATGAAATATGCATAAATGCAGTAAGAAATATCTAAGGTTAAGGTTAAAGTCAAGTGTTTGGCCAAAATGCCAAGCTGACAAATTTCATATGCAAACAACTAATAGCCAGTAGCAGTACAAATGCTTGTACTCGGACACAAACAGGGGTTAACTTATGGCAGCGATCGCACTCACAAACAACTAACCGGATTTGGTTATTAAATTATTATTATTATACATCCTTGCATCTGGTCTAACTTCATCACTTTAATTGGGTTTCCTGAAGCCATTACATATTGCATTATTAGGGCTTACATAGTTGCAACATCTGTAAGGCAATTGGAAATTATGAAATGGTAAATTATTATCCTCAAATTGTTCAAAATTAAAATAGTTTCATAATATATTTAACATCATTGAAAGGAGAATGTTAGGCCAGAAGTTTTTAAGTCTAAAGAAAATAGATCTTTAAAGAAATAATATTTAACAAGTCTCACAAAAAGAAATCACCTATTAATCACCTTTAATTAATCCCCTGAAATTTAAAATCGCCATTAAATTGGTTTCTGTTTTCTGTATTTAATACCACAGCCTCTGCCTCAAATTTAGCATTTCGATTAAATCTTGTCCATTTAACTCTCGACTGGCAGTTCAAGTTATTCGAGAGCCGCAAGCACGCTCTGAATTAACATTCCATATATGTATGTACGTACGTATGTATGTATGTATGTTGATTTTAATATAAACATTTATTAACGCTCTTGCAGCTCAGCGTTGGATGGAAAGGCACATATCATAACCATCGCCAGAAGCTTGTGTTCAACAGACTGCA
The DNA here is from genome assembly GCA_018153105.1 of Drosophila rufa. Taxonomy (NCBI): domain Eukaryota; kingdom Metazoa; phylum Arthropoda; class Insecta; order Diptera; family Drosophilidae; genus Drosophila; species Drosophila rufa. Next base: position 11,616,338 of record JAECXS010000096.1, read on the forward strand.
GCTGCTGGCCATTTCAAGTATTTGCACTAAAAATCCGCACTTTTTCAATCAATTTTCATGTCGAGCAAAAAACAGGAGTTTTTTCTTTAAAAGAAATTAAAATGAAAATAGCCAGGAGCAAAACAAATAACACCTTTTATTACTCAGTACTTGTAGCATAAAAGCGTATTTGTGTTTGGTAAAAAAAATATATTGATTCCCATTAACTGACATTATCAGGACGCTGAAACCTAGAATTACAGTGCTTGCCACTGAAATAGCTGTTAAATCAATTAAAATTGAGTCTAAAAGTATGCTACAAAATGTTACACCTTCGAACAACATATTTATTGCATACTTTTAGACACATTTTTAATTGATTTAAGATCCAGAGCAATACCTTATACCTACTCCTGTTTTTAAACAAACGGGAGAGAAAGCAAGATGGTAAATATTTCGGCCGGTGAGCTTGCAGAAAGCAACTGGTGGCAAATGACTTTCTAGTTTTCCGTGCCATTTCCTCCTTTTCGCATACTTAAGGGCAAAAATCAAACTCAATGCGCTTGTCAAATAAATATTACACACACACCCACTTACAAGGGACAACGTTCGCTAAGTCACACACATTCGAAAAGCGGAAGCTAAATGCTATAAAAGCGCACTCCCACTTCCGCTTCCTCCAACCCGCTCCTTGCCACTGTTTGCGCTACGTTTTCAGTTGAAAGGCAAAATTAACAATATGCAAAATTCATGTTAAAATATCGGAAAAATATATATTTCTTTCCTGCGCGCAAGCAAGCAATCCCTTTTTCCTTTCCCCCACCCCACTTGCCTTTCCCCATCATCTTTTTTTCTGCAGCCTTTGCGCTCTTTTCGTTTGGGTTGGCAGCAGAAATAAAACAGCAAAAAAAACGGGAAAATCGAAATAACCGGGAAACGGGAAGTATGGATAAATAGGGCGATATCGAATGGTAAATATCCTTATCAAGTGTAATTTGTTGACTTATTTATTAAATAATACAACCACATAAGGTTTTTTTTCTGCATGATAATGGTAGGAAATAAAATGTTTCTAACAGGGAGAACAGCATCATGTCCTCTTTGTCCGATCTACATCTCAGGATTTATTTTCTTCTATAATAAAAATAATAGTCTGACATCATACATCTTTATTTAAAAATATAAATGCATTGTTTTATGTATTTCTTTATTTATTTTTAGAGTATTATTTTATGTCTCTCGCTTCGCTAGAAAAATATGTGTTTCAAATACGTTTTAAGTAACTTAGATTCAAGATTCCCTATTTTATATTTAAACCTTGTAAATTATTTCATTAATTTTATTCCTACAAAAATTTAAATTAAATTAAAATTTAAGTAAATCGAAACCGGACTAAATAACAAATATAAACACAATCAAATTGCAACTTGCCGGTGACAAAAATTCCTTAAATAGTTCTGATATCCGCTTACAGGGTATTCAGCAGAAAACAAGCATTAAAGGGTTGTGTGGGTGTGTTGTTGTGTGTTTTTTTATATTGTTTGGGCTGAGGGAATGAGTACGTTCGAGCGGTTTTCATATGCTCGATGCCAAGCAATAAAAATGTAACTCCTGTTGTTGCTGCTGCCGCGCTGCCATTGAACGAATGAATGAATGAATGAACGAAAGCGTCGACCCGTCGACGACTCAACTTCCCCGAGATGCGGAATCGAATCGAATCTCGAAATACTTATGGCCCCGGCAAAGTGAGCGCCAACATATATACATATATTACGTATACGTATTACGTATACGTATATATTCATCGGGAGGGAGAGAGGGAAGGGTTGTGGGTGATGGGGATTTGAGTGTGTGCATATAAAAATACAGTTATCTGTTCTATTTGCGCATTTATAAATATTTGCTTGCCTCAGTTCTCGACATGCACATTAAACCAAAGGCACCAAACCAAACCAAACCGAACCTCCAGCATCTGCAGACGCCCTTTCTGTCTGAGTTATTGAATAGGGCTTCGGCGGATAAGAGACAGAGAGAGAGAAAAGAAGGGGTTGCCGACCTTTTGGCCCCCGTAACCAATCCAATCCCCATTACCCATAGCCCGCTGGGATGCGGCTGACACCCAGAAGAAAAGCGGAACCTTTCCCCACTGCTCTTTTGTGTTCGGCTCCGGTCTTTATTTGAATTGTTTGGGCATAAGTATGTCAAATTTCAAACCATTTACTGGCTCCTCCGGCCAGTGCATAAAACGGAAAAAAGCCAGCTAAGAGGGCTGGCACAAAGGCCAAAAAAAAAAAAGCAAGTATTGGGAGCTGATGGTTTTAAAGCGTCTTTGGGGGTTTCGTGTTGGGCCAAGGTCAGGGGCTACTCGTGTGTGTGCCAGTCGCAAAATTTAATAAATATTATATTTATGAAGAGATTATGTTGCAGGGTGAGATATTGTAATAAAATGGGTATATTTTAAATATTCAAAGGGTCGGTCATCACACATTTCACATATGTACACGCTCTGGCAGTCGTTAAGAGTAATTTAAATTACATATTTAATAATCGCATTAAGTTGGTTTTAATTGGGAGGAGTTGAAGTTGCAGATATTAACATTTAAAAGTGAATCTTTGAATAGCATGTACTAAAATATAAAATTAATTTACCTTTTAAATGAAATATAACAAAGTAAAGTCAAATTAACTCAATCGTCATAATAAACTGGGAGGATAAATGATAATAGTGGCTTGTTGGTAACAATAATATTCTTTTTAATCCTCAAAACCCACCTCATAATTATTTATGATTTTAATTAACTATAAATTGGCTTACAAATATATATGTAATTAACAAAAATAACTCAATAGTTCCCAAGGCAACACCTTTAATTTTTATATTTTATTTCATGGCACTGCCAAAGTTAGAGCTGTTAATAATCTTGCTCCAATAACCCTCGAAATGCGAACATTTAAACGAACCTTGTAGTGACATCTCTGACCTGCCTTAAAGCCTTGAAACGCACTGCTGTAGCTCTCCAGGGCGCAGTTTGTTGGAAAATAAAATGGAAAAAATATATATTCTGCACTCCCTCTACGTTTATTGGAAAAAATCAAATTAACTTACTCTGCATATACATGAAAAGTTAGAAAAGTTGAGAAACTATCTTCGGCACAGACACACTCTCACACACACAGCGCTCACTACACACACCTCTCCCTCCACCTCAAGGTCATCTGGCATCTGGCAGAGCGTTAAGAGTACGCAATAGTAGGGAATTCAAAAAAATACAGAAAGCATGGAAAAAAGTACGGAAAATTTCATTTTCAAATTGCACCCCAGTGACACATTTAGCCGAACTCCTAACCTTTCACTTGCCACCGAACCATATACCCCCATCATCCGGCCAGCCAGTGGAGGAGACGCTCCCAAGACAATCGAAAAACTTTCAGCCGAGTTTTCCGCTTTCCCGTTCCCAATTCGAGGAGTTTTTCATTGTTTTTCTTACGACTCATTTCACGTTTTAATTTCTAGGCAGCGCCGACTTTCTGCGTCATTTGACACCGACGACAAAAATTTGTCGAGCAGTTGGACAGGATGAAGTGGATGAAGTGCACTTGGAGAAATGCATTATGGATATAGTAGGTTTTAAAAATTTCCCAGAAATCTTTTAGAACTTTATGATAAAATGTACTCGAGAGCTTTCATTTTATTTTTTTATGTCAAAAACTTACAGGGATCTTCAAGGAAAATCAGCATATATTGTCTACGACATTACTATTTATTTAATTGCAAAATAGTCGCAGAATATTTTTTTTTTACAAGAATAAAATAATTTGAAGTGGCCGCATTACATTGCCAATTTTTTACCAATCTCTGAAGCATTTTCTCTCCGTGCCCTAGAGAGATTTTAAATATTTGTCTTTGCTGGTTGGTACACTCGCACTAAAAATCCAAATTGCTTGCCTCACTAAGAGTTCAATTACGAGCAGCTCGTGGAGGATAATGACAAAGTGGGATGATGATTAGGATGATGGGGTCCCAGATGATGGCCCACATTGATAGCAGCTGCGATTGATGAGTGGGCGTGGGGGCAGGGAATGATCTAGGAGGTCTAGGTCCCGCGACGAGTCCGAGCAATTGGTTTAAATTTTATTTATGAGCTGCCATCAAATCAGCATAAGTAGGTTAAACGCAAATGTCAATCGTAAATTCGCTGACTTCCAGCCACGCCCACCACTCAGCCACCAGCCGCCTGCCATGAGCCTTCCGTACCCGTAAAGAGGCCAAATAAATTAAATTGTCGCCCTGTCGCCGCAGCTGAGCTGAAATGCTAACCAAAGTACGTGCCACCATCGATGTGCAGCATCTCCATCAGGGAACCGGAGCTGACAAACCAACCCCTGATCCCCTCACTCTGCCACAGTGCGGAGAAAAAAGTGTTCCGCAATATTTCATAAAGTGGAGATGGACGGCAGCGGAACGAGGGTCCGGGCGCAGCTTTATAGAATTAGCTAATGCTGACATAGATACCCAGCAACGGAACCTAATCCCCGGCCCATCGTTTGTTTAGCCTAAATAAGGGAAAACCACGCCGATTGTAACGAAGAAGTCGAGCTTTTGGGGGCCTGGAAATCAGGAGAAGGTAAGTGGACAGAGGCCAAGGAGGAGGAGGAGTCGCAGTCGGGATAAGTGCCAGCCAAGTCCAGCTGAACACGCTAATTGGCATTTATTTTAGCCTAGGCCAAAGTAACAAAAATTCTATTATTTTTCACTCATAATTGACTTTGATGGAAAGTTACAAGAGAATAAAAAATATGAGTAGAATTTTAAATACGATTTGGATAATGGAAAAAATTATCCTCGTTTTTGTAGTGTTGAATTAGTAGTAGGAATCGTTTGAGTATTCATAAATAAATACTTAATTCAATTAGAGAACAATAAAACGTTTTTTTCTGAGCCTGTTTAATGGGATTACTTGAATTATTTATTTTTGAAATGTATTATTGATGGATCATCTAGAAAAAACATAATGACATGGGCTTTTGTTTAAGGATGTTTAAATTTGACAGTGTCTAGAATTTATTTGGGAATTAATATTTTAATATTTCCAAAAAGGCATATAAATTCCTATTTAACTTTCTCTGAACCTGGGAGAAAAATGTAAACTTAAATTCGAGAAAACCAGCTGGAAGGTAATTCAGCACAAATAACCATAACATAAAGCCTTTCAGGCATGGAAGGAAACCCCAGGCCTGATTAAAGCCCACACTCTCCAGCCGGGAAAACTTCACTTGAGCACCGTTCTATAAAACAAAGGGCCAAGAGAGATATCAGATGTGCTAAACATTTTGTTACAATGCTGTGTTCACATTAAAGTGAAGCCTTTCAGCCGGTTCTTGGTTGAGAAATCTCACCGAAGGAATCTCTATGGCAACCACAGGAGTGGCGAAAGAGGGGTGTTAGACGTCTAAGTTAAATAAAATCAAAGAAATCTCTGCTTAAGGTTTTATCTAGAACTAGAAAAGATTTGTTAATTAAAAAATTAAATTCAACATTTATTTACAAGTCAGAAAATATATTTTTGTGTGGATAAATTTAAACTTAAAATTAAATGCATTTATATTGTATACAATTTTTTTTTTTTTTTTTCTCTCCTATTTAAATTGGTTTAAAAATAATTGAATCGTCAAATGGTGTTCCCCCGTCTAGTTACGCCTTTGAAGCCAACACATATACGCTGAGGTACACGTGTTCATCTAAATCTTTCAGTTAAAACTCAAGCATTTCTCACTAATGATGAGGGTTCCCCATCATCATCCACACCACACAGTACTCAGCACCAGAAGTTCGCCCCCCTCTGGCTCTCCACCATCGCCGCTGCCTTTCTGGCCACTGTCTCCACACTTGTCCTTAGCCTGGTTAAACCTGTTAACGTTAACTTTTGCTTCATCCCGGCGTGCTCCACACCTCCGATCCTCCAAGCCAACCCAACTGGGGACAAATTGATGGAGCCTCCTTTGGGGGCTCCCTCGGCTCAGTCGTGCGCACTTGACCACACATTGGCGCATTGTCACGCGCCGGGCTCTCGCTCGCTCTCCCCTCTCTCCGGGCCCCCTGTCACATGTGAGTGACCCACCAGCATATTCATCAATAGAGTAGCAAATGCTTCAAGCCCAGACCAGCACCAGCTACGACTACGACTACGACCCCCCTCATCGCTCCTTTTGGGTTAACAAAAAATCTGTTAAAATAAATCACAACAATTTTTACATTTTCGCCTCGTTGGAGACTCGCTCGCATGCGGGGCGTTATCAGGTGTTCCAAGGGGGTTCCGAGGGGTTAGTTTCCCACAGCCGTGAAGATGATGGCAGAGGCGACACATGGCAGCAGCCAGCAGGAAAGGAATCCCTGAGTTTCGAAGAGGACAATGTCTTCGCTTGGCTTGATTTTTTGGGCGATTAAGCTGTCATTTGGCTGCGGGTGGGTGTTGTCCCAGCTAAGAGACAGGGGTGGTGTGGTATCGAGTTAAAAAAGGGGCTAATAAATTGGGAGAAAGGATTCACAAATAAATAAACTGTTTAAAAAACAAAATACCAAGTTATTTGAGAAATATTATCCATGAAAGAAAACCGAATAAAGGAAAAAGGGAATGATGACGAGTATTGGTAAAGATCAACCTTTGTTAAGTCTACCATAAATTCATTAATAAATATTAAACATTTTCAAGTATAGTTCCTCCTTTAATTTTTCAGTTAATAATTTCTTTACCTTTGTATTAAATTTTTGCAAATAGATAATACTTTATATATTTTTTCCAATGTTTCCAAAGTTTAAGGTTTTACAAGTTTTGATATATATTTTACAATTCAGTAAGGCAAAATCCCTTGGAAACCCCCTTCTTTCCACTACCCTGCCCCCTCTTAAACGTGACCTCAGTTATCTGTCCTTTGGCCAAGGCTGCGTGGGCGTTGTCCTGCCCAACTTATGACAGCTTTGATTGCAGTCAATTTATTAGCAGCTTGCCGCCAAAAGAGAAATCTGTTTGCCAAAGGTGAGCCAAGTACCCGGGATGGGCAAGGTGCGATTGTGTGTGTGTTGTACAAATGTCAGTCATAATTGCTTAATCCCGCTTTTTTAATTAGCCGCCACCTGTGGCCGCCGCAACCGAAAGCAAACAAAGCAAAACAAACCAAAACCAAAAACCTAACGAAGCCAAGCGGACAAAAAAAATATCTCGCACGCAAAAAAAGCTGTGAATGTTTGCCGGGATATGCTTAAAACCCTATTACCATGGTAATCCCTTTGACAAATGAATTTTAACATGCTCACACAGACACACGTGCACGGCGAAAAAGCCGCGATCTAAATTTCAGAGTAGAATTTCATCTCTTTTCTATTTAGAAAGCTTAGAAGTGAAAGTCTGGCCTTAATGAGACATTAAATGCTAAATATGCTTGGATGGTAGTGCTTAAATTAAGGAAAAGCCACCTTAAAATCAGTAAATCAACTTTATTCATTCAAAGACTCATTCAAAAACTAAAGCTGATTATTTCCTGATAACTACTTCTTAAATTAGGTATTTTTCCCCAGTGTACACACACGGGAACGCACACAGTCAAGGCTCGCACCTAGGACAGCTAGCTGTCACTGGGCATAGAATGAGAAATAGACGCACACCGACAGCCAGGGAAGGAGGCGCGAAAAAGTATGCTATAAAATCCGTATGCTCGCTGTCACCTCTGCGGGAGTAGCAAGAGTGCCTGTGTGTGTGAGCGCCCATTTCCATGTCTGTCTTCCAGCATAGACAGGACATGAAAAGCGAATGAAACCATTGGCGAGTTGGCGTCCAACAGTGATTCGGTTTTTGGATAATTTGCGGTTTTCCCTTGGCCATCCATCGCCTTGTCTGTACGGATTTTTCGGGAATCGTTTTTCAAGCCGATTTCGGGGCAAGTGATTTTGTCAAGATTTGGTCTTTAAAATATGAGTTTTTTGCGGTTTTGTTTATTTCTAATTGTTAGCCGTTACCAGTAATATTAGATAAAAAATTGTTACGGTTACAGTCGCTTTCCAAAAGATTTAACTTAATTTTTAAACCATTTAACCTTAAATTGCTAAAAAATGTCCGGGACCTTACATAAAATCAGGAATAAAGACTTTCCAAGTGCCTTAATTCTAGTAAAAATATTCAGAGTTTTAAATAAACTTCTGACGAAAAAATAGTAGTGTATATATGTTTTAATTGCAACTGACAAATATAAGTAACGAGTGCTATGAATACTTTAATTATTCCTTTGCCAAAAAACTTCACAATAAAAATGTGCAATAAGCTTCCTCTAGTGAAAGTCACGAACTTTCACTCGCTTGACTTTCTCACACTTTGCACAAATACTTCCCCTAACTCTCAAACCCATTTTCTGTTGCAAATAAATATTTAAAAAATATTCATATACGAGAAAATATTTTTATATACAACATTTTGTTGCAGAAAAGCGACTGGAGAGCAATAGAAATGAAGGCGCCGCATGACATCCACCAAGGAGCTTTTGGCACATCCGAAATAGCTCCTTTGATGCGTTAACCGATGGAGCTGCCCCCCAGGAGCAGGAGCAAGGTCCTCGAAATATTTATATATATTTTTGTTTAGTTGCGTGGCACGCACAATCCCGCAGCGGCAATAGAAGATGCCTCGGCACTGGGAAACGCTTCTGGATCCTTCTCAGCACAGTGGATGAAGGTGAAAATATTAAAAAACAATAATAAAGTAAAATTTAAGTGTTTTAGGATTTAAAATACTAATCGTTGCACATGTGGGGAAAGAGTTCTTGCTCAACCCCCTTTAACTGGTCAAAAAATCAAAGAAAAGTGTAAGAAATAATATATACTTGGATTCTGAATTTGTTTAGGAAAATCCAAAACCCACATCCAATCTATGGATTTTTAATGTTCTTGAAAGTAAATAAATTTACCTAATTCATCCACAGTTCTTCCGATATAAAGGACCTCCTATTCCTTCTGCTGCTGCTTCTGCTCCTGGTGCACGGCGGGTGGCCAATTTTTGGGTAGCAACTTGCCGCCATACATCAAAAATCTTTCACTCACTTTCGGCTGGCGCTGATGCGCGGGCAATAAAATATTCATTTGGCTCCTTTGCTGGCGCGGGGCGATGCAACTTTCAAAGGAGTTCGAGAACGGGGCGGTCCCGGGCGCCACGCCCTTCCATTCATGTCCCGGGATCGGGGATTGACACTCCGGCACCCCTCATAAAAAATGTAATTTCCAAACAGTGGAAGAACAAAAAAAATATACATATAGGTAGCGAGAGGGGTTGTGAGTTGGAAAATAAGAAAAACATTTGAAAATTTTAAATTGAATTTGCCGCACGCTTGAAGTTTTGCTTTCGCCACCGAATTTTCCCCCCTCCTCGCCTCCGCGCAGATGGAATGTGTATGCAAAAAGGCGTTGCCAAGATTACCAGGCGAAAGACCAGCCAGCAAGGCACACATAAATGCCGGCAGAATGAGAGGGGCTTTGAAACATGGCCAAAAGTGTAAGTGACATGAAAGCGGGCACACAAAGCGCACACACAAAACCTTTAATAACTTTACGCTTTTTGTTTTCAAGTGCACTCCGCAGCAGCCACGCCCCCCCGGAAAACCGCCGCCCACTAAAAGCAAAAGCAAAGGCCTTGCAACTTCCCCTTTGAAGTTTGCATGCCTCGGTTTCTTGTATTCTTTTTTTTTTTTTTGTAGCTGGTACTGGTAAAGATAAACTAAGGTTTAGTTAATACAGGAATGGAGGATTTATACATGATAAGATAGTCAATTTTATTAATTTATATTTAAAAATAAATTTAATAGCTAGCTGATATTTCTATTAATTAATTTTTATGTATAAAGTGTACCACAAATTCAATTATTATGAATTTACACATCATTTCTTTCACAATAAATATGATTTTGTTAGCAAATAAAGTTTATTTCAAAATATCTACTTAAATATTAAGAAAATCTGAGTAATAATATATTAATTATTAGTTTTACCTTAAAAAAAAATGTGTTAAATCATTTGAAGCCTTTTAACCATTTTGCCTCAAATTCCTTCCTCTGCCAAGACTAATTTTTCATATATTATATATATTTTTATACAATTTTTTGGTGGCCTGTCGCCGGTCTACTTCTCAGACCATTCAATTTGTAATTTATGACCTGTTTATTGTCAATAAATGCAGCCTCCAAGCAACCATTTTGTGTGCGCGCCTAAATAAAGACAAATGGAATGCTCATTTTCGGTGGGTGGCGCCCAGCAAATATCTAAAATAAATACATATATCTATATATATATATCTTTAGGTGAATGGGTAATAAGTGGCTGGAAATTGTCTCCAAAACAGTTTGGACTGCTTTTCGGGGGCTTATAAATATAATTTATGGCCCCGGTCCAGTGCCACATTAGTCAGGCGAAATTTGGGCTAAAGCTTAAAGTTGTCAAAGGCGAGACCGAAAAGTTCGAAGGATTGCGGGGGGATGGCAACCTATTGCCGATGATTTTTAATTCTTAATAATCACATGCAGCGAAAGGAGTTGTGGAAGTTTTTAATTTATTAGGTTTATATTAGAAGCGAAAGTCAAATATCAAAATGTGAGTTCTTAATCATGAGAATTATTATGAAATGGGAATAAGTTAAAACAGTAAAGGAACTCGCCATTAATTCGTTCTTTTATTTCGCAAACATAATCGTTGGCTTTATTTAATAATTAATTCGTTTTCTTCTATTTTAAAATCCTCTGTTCACTTACCTTTTTTTTTAATGTCTATAATAATATTTATTCGCATTTGTTGAATAATTACTTCTTATAATTATTTTTGTTAGTTATCGAAGACCTCTTATTTGTTGATATCAATTAAAAATGTAAAAGTATAATCCCTAATTATTAGGATTAATAATAAGGATTTCCAGCGCTAAAGGGATTTGATTTTTAAACATTTTTAATGCGTCTGCGTGGGTAACTAATATAATAAAAAAAGAAAACTAACTGAGGCTTTTCCTGCGCAGCTTTCGATTTTGGGCACAAACCAAGTGAAGTTTCTGTCCAAGGAAAAGTGCCTAAGGTGGAAAGCTTTTGGGCTTTCCAAAAACTAACAAGGGAAATTTTATTTCATTGAACAATAAAAATGTTAAATATGTATGGAAAAAGCACAACATACAAATACCTACGAACTATTTATTGACCTTAAAAAAAATAAATGTTTTTATTTTCCATATTTATTTATAAAAAATTCAAAACAACCTTTTGTTACAGTGTTATTTTAATTGGGTCTCATTTTATTCCCATTGTTTATTAGTTTTATTTAAGTATACATTTTACAAAAGTCTCAATAGGTTTTGATTTAACTACGCTGACCATTTTAACTTATTGATCACATCAGTTGAAGGCAAAAAATTCTTGAGTGAGTTTTTCTCATTGTTCTTTCTTTTTGTTTTTGTTTTGTTAATTTAAGTACATAAATATGCGGCGCACAGAAGAGTTTCCACTCATCTTGGCCGCCAGCTTACATCGGTTTTGTTTTTGTTTGTTGCATAGAAAACTAAGTACAATAGACATTAGAAAAATACACTTGACTATGTAAATTCACATACATATTAAAAACGAAAGTAAGAGTAACCCGACGAAGGCGCAACTGGCTTGAATATTTTCGCTTAGCCTAATGAACATTTATCTGGTATTTGCTAATTTCTGTCCTTGATTCATCCGGTTATTTATGGTTTAACTTGTTTTGCTTTGCTTTGTAGTTGTAGATGCTTGACCTAGTCCTGAGGTAGAGCATTTTTCGACCGGCTTAAAGCTGCCATTCAACATTCTCGTTTCGTACATCTATATTCCTAGGTTTGTTTGTTTGTTTGTTTGTTGGTTTGTTTGTTTGTTGTTTTTTTGCTTGGGGGCACACACACTTCCATTTGAGTTTCGTGGAGTTTCAAGTTTGACATTCGTGGATCTTAAACTAGGTTGGCGTCCTTGGCCATGCTGTAGAAGGCCGACTTGGGGTTGTCCAGGAGCTCCGTAGGCGAGGCGAACTCGGTGATCTGGCCCTTGTCCAGCACGATCACCTTGTCCGAGTCCAAAATAGTGTTCAAGCGATGGGCAATGGTTAGGACAGTGCATTCCCTGAACTCCGAGCGGATCGTTTTCTTTAGAAATAAATAGATATATTAATTATAATTTAAATAAAAAATATTATAGGTTCCCACCTGAATCAAATCATCTGTTTCCAGATCCACAGCAGCGGTGGCCTCGTCCAGCACCAGCACCTTGGTCTTACGCAGCAGGGCACGGGCCAGGCACACCAATTGACGCTGACCCACCGACAAATTCTCACCGCCCTCGGCAATCTCGTGGTTCAGGCCAGCGGCCAGGCTCTTCACGAATGCCTTCAGATGGGACAGCTCCAGGGCCTTCCAGATCTCGTCATCGGTCTTGATCTCGAAGGGATCTAGGTTGATACGCAGAGATCCTGAGAAGAGGACAGGATCCTGGGGGATGATGGTCAGGCGGGAGCGCAGCATGTGCAGGCCCATGGAGGCAATGTCCACGCCATCGATGGAGATGCGGCCACCGGCAGCTTCAATGATTCTAAAAAAATAATATAAATATTAAAATTTATTTAATATAATTAATTTAAATATTTTTACCTGAACAAGGCCAGCGTGAGACTGGATTTACCGGCACCCGTGCGTCCCACAATGCCCACCTTCTCGCCACCCTTGATGTTGAAGCTAACGCCGCGCAGCACCAGATCCAGGCCCTCGCGATACCGCACCTGGAAGTTCTGGAACTCGACACGTCCCTCCTCTGGCCAGTTCTTGGGCTTGCTCTTGTCCTGCTCCAGCTCCCAGGCAGCCTCCTGCTTGGTCTCGCCGTACTCCTTGATACGCTCCACGGACACGATGTTCGTCTCAATGTCAGAGGTCATGCGCACAAGCCAGTTGAGCGTTTGGGTCACCTGCAGGGCATAGCTCACCGACAGACCCACCAGACCAGGATTGGTTTGACCGCCGAGCACGGCGAAGAGCGAGGCGAACAGGATGATCAGATTGCCCACCATCTCCAGGCGAATGGCCAGCCAACGGTTGGCAATCACGGAGGGATACTTGCACACCTGGTTCTTGTCCACCTTGGCATCGGATTCGTCGATGAAGCTGGGGAATTATGTCAATAAAAATGGCTTAAGAATCAGAGAGTAAGGACTCACCGATTTCCCACGCTGTAAGCACGAATGGTCGAAGCTCCGGTGACAGTCTCACTGAAATGCGAGTAGATGGGGGATCGGGAGACGGACTCCAGACGCATCAGCTGTCGGGAGGTGGCCACATAGAAGCGCTGGGCAAAGTAGTACAGGAAGGCGATGGGCACAATCACAGCCAGGAAAATGGGCGTGGACATGCTAATAACCACAATCGTAGCCAGAACCTAACCAATAGCAATAAAATATTATTAATAAATATAATTCGAGGTTGGAAAATCTATCTGAAGTGCGAGGAGGTGCGGGGGTTAATAGGAAAAATCAGATGAACGGAAAATTGTAATGAATTCTTGCCTTTCTTTTGTTTTTTCTTTTTTGGATCGAACGCAATCACTTGATGAATGGGAAATAAGGGGAAAAAGGTGGAGGTCATGAGGCGCCGCCAATGGGGGGAAAGTGTTAACCTGGGTTAGTTAGTCATGGGATATATGCACAGGGTTAATGTCACTTTGGGATTGTTACTTTGTTTGTAGCAATTTGAAGACGCTTCCTAAGTGCCTAGTGCAAAGACCAATTACCTCGAACGCACACCAAATGCAGTCGTTAATGACCTGCGGCATTTTCTGGTCAACCGACTCGATGTCTTTCGAGAATCGGGACAACATGCGACCCACCGGCGTCGTATCGAACATGGACATGGGCGCCCTGAGCACGTTCTCGAGGAGCAGCGCGTGCAGGACCATGGCGGCGTGCAAGCTGCCCAGCGCCGGAGCCAGGTCCGAAAAGAAGGACGAGATACCTGCGATTAGGCAATTCGGTACGAATCATGGATTAAATTTTATTCGATCTTGGACAGCAAGAATCCAATCGATGGAAAAAGTAGGCGCTCGAGAAAAGGGTTCTTCGAGTAGGAAAATCGTTTAAGAGGATGCCCAGTTAAGACCCTAAAGCCAATTCGGGAATTCAATTCACTTAATTTAGTATTATTTAAATATATTTACTTTACTTTTAATTTAATATAACAAATTAAGAAAATCGATCCAAAAAGTTTATAAATTATTCAATTTAAAGCCTAGAAAAAGCGTGGCCTGGAAATGGGTCTTCGCCTTGCTTTTTAAGCCACTTTTTCAAAGCTACAAGCGAAAACTTAGCGATAATAAATGTATAAAAATATATTGGAGGAACTTTTTTTTTTATATATTTTTAAGACGTTTTAATGATTTTTTAAATTAAAATATTTTTAACTTGGTTTGCAGAAATCTTCTTTTCCATATTTTTGAAGACTTTAAATTTTACTCAAATTAATTATTTTCCTCTTTTAATATTTATCTTAATTTCGAGTGTCTAGGGCTCTCTCGTTGCGATTTCCAAAGTAAAAGGGTAGACAGACAGCCACAGGAAAAAAGGTATTAACTTATGAGACTAGAGTTGAACGAGACACAACATGCGCCCGCCCATTCAAACCCTCAATATATATTTACAAACTACTTTCTAGAAATGTGTGAGGAATGCCGGAGAAACCCTCAAATTGCTACGGTCTGGGGGAGTTTTGTACAATGTGAATTTCGTTATTATTGTGTTAGTTGAGATTAGTTTGCAAATCAGTTCCTTGGTGGTTAGTCACAGCGCACGTACCCGAAACACTTGCGAGTTAAAGACGCGTATTAGTTCTGGCAGGACCAAATCCAACTTGTATATATCGTTGGCCAACCGATCGAGTATACGGGCCTTCGGCTGAATATCGAAAAATGATTGCGGGGCACGCATAATACGAGTCAATAGGAAAACAAACATTTTCCGGGCCCCGATCAATGCGCCCAGGTAAACGATAACCACACTGCCTATAAAGCTGAAGACTTGGGGATTCGAAGGGAATATATTCTTATAAATTGTGGACAGAACTCGTATATATTTTGTAATTTAAAAACTGGGACAGGAGTTAGAAACAAACTGCATTTTAGGGGTTAGTTTATGATTGCTTAGAACGATACAAAATAAGGTAGTGGAAAGTTATTGACAAAAATCAGTGGGATTGCCTATAAAAAATATCGAGAATATTTAATGATAAAGCTTAAAATATTTTGTGCTCGAATCTACTTTAATTTGTTTGAGAATATTTCGTTTAAATTGAAAATGTTACAAACCACATGCCAAAATAAGTTAAATCTTTGTCTAAAAATAACTCTGAATGCTCGATTAATATTTAAATAAAAATAAATTCTTTTGAAAATTTTTAAGTGAAAAGTTTTGGCAAAAAAGTTTACCTGAAAGGCTGTGCTCAAGACCATTCTTATATTAATCGGCATTATCAGGTCCAGACAGTTGATATCGCTCGAACAGCGATCCAATAGGCGACCCTTGGGCGTTATATCGAAAAACTCTGAGGGACAGTGCATGATGTTGTTAAAGAGTCGATGGAATACCCTGGATGAGGCATGTAAGGTGGCTGTGAAAAGGGCTATGGCGGCGCCGTAATTGCAAAGGCCTAACTCGGAGTCAATGGGATCGTTAAAGAAAGAGATCGAATGAGATAAAGAGAGATATCAAATGTTAGAGATATATGAATGAGAACTCTCTAAAACGAAAGTTCTGCAGGTACAAACCGTGGTAACTTTTTAAAGGCTACAAATCAAAATTGATCACAATAAACATAATTACAATAATAGGGAGAGAAAAATACTGAAAAAAAAATGGGAGGGAAATCATATATGCAAATACCATAAAGATAAAGGTCATAAAGGAGTCCATGGTGGCGGGCAACTCTTCGTCGATAACGTCCATATCGCCGCTAAAACTGTTCAAGAGTCGCCCGATCGGAGTTATGTCGAAGAATCGGCAAACGGAGCCACGGATTATGATGCGCAGCAGATCGTTGTGGATGACCTTGGCCGCATGGAAGCCGCCCACGTAGACGATCACCACAGCGAAGTAGGCTAGCACACCTGGTTTCCATCGGAAAAAGGGGGGTGAGAGCGGAACTTGGTCACTAGGTATGGAGTGTTTGTGGGGAAAACGATTCAGTTTTATAATGAGGCGATCTCCTACATTATCCTCTATCGATCGAAGCGTAATGGCAGTTCTTCCACTTATAAACAAGTCTTAATGTTAGGGGGCTCCGAGACCAGTATAACGTCAGAGTGTGTTTTTTTTGCCATAACACCCGTTTAAAATGATTTTTAAGTTCCCCTTTCGGGCTTTCGCACACACATAATTCGCACATAAAAAATATAAAGGCGGTTTCGCTAACTAAAAACTCTCTTATCAAGTAAATGCGATTTTTCGATCCAAAAAATAAAGAAAAGGCAATGATTGAAGCTTATTGGGAATGTAGGTTCGGTAGAAAGCCGGTTAAGCTTTTAAATTATGGTTTAAATTGAAGAGCTTGTGGTTAGTAAAATGTATAATGGATTCAAAAAGGTTTAGGTTTGAAAGAATATACTGAGAAAATGCTGAAAATGATGAAAAGTATAAGTAATTAAGTGTTAAACCTACAGTTACTTTTAACTGCAGGTTAAGTGGTGTATTAATGCGAATTTAATGAAGGGGTTAAATAATGGTTAAACTATGAATATAAAATAGCTTAATGGGTTTAATACTTGCAAGGCTTGAAGGAGGAGGGTATGGAATGTTAAGGATAAAATTTTAAAAAAATTTTATACAGAAATTTAATGTATAACTTGGCCAGATTAAGGGTTGGTAGGTTCAACTAGAAAGTGATTCAGATTAGGGTGCTTAAAGAGATTTGATCTGTGTGGTTAGTAACATTAGGGGGTTTTCGGCACAGGGCTTTGGGCAACTCCCAGTTCCGTTGGCCAGCAGCGGGGATAGGCAAAGGAAGGCTACGACTACATCTTTACCCCGAAACACGTGTTCAGCAACTGAACAATTATCATGGGCAGGACGCCGTCAACCGTGTCGATATCCTTGGAGTAGCGACTCAGAATGCGACCTATCGGCGTCGTATCGAACAGCTCCATGGGCCACTTGAGCCCCCTGTTCAGCAGCTTGTTGAATACGTCTGTGGAGCTGTGAAGGCATCCGAGGGCCAAGGTCAGACCCGACAAATACTTAGCCAATACTGCATGGAATGTAAATTGGATTTTTAGGTGCTTTGAAGTTTACTTTGAAGTTTGGAGGAAGAATTAAATTAAAGTAATTTTCTAGAAAAACTTAAAAAACTCAACTCATCATGCCGCTAAGTTTGTGTTGGTGTAAGCTCCCAAGAAGGTTAGTGATCATATTTACATATATTTACACAACATTGAACGCGGGAGTTAGTGCCAAAACTGGATTACTTTCTATTACTATTTGGGAGAAGGTTGTGCCAATTTGAAAAAAAAGAAAGTGAGTACAGACTGCAGGGAAAGAAACATTTTAGTACAGTCTCGGCAAATGCTGCGATAGGCACAATATTCTGTGACAATTCCTAATTAATACCCCAATTTCACCTGACCCTTAAAGCCTTGTTCTTATAGAGATATATGATTTGAGATTCTGATTCTTCAAGGGGATTTTTGTGCCAAAAATAGGTCTAGAGTGTAAGGTTTAGAGTATTTAAAGTTATAAGTCAGTTGAGATTATGAATTATCCATTCGTGTGGTAAAAATAAGCCAATTATCTAACTACTGTTACTATTCTTCTTGTGCTATGATAATTTCTATCGGAATCCCTCTACCCAACTGACTTATAGCTCTCTTTAGTTTGAAAATTACCGCAAAGGCCTGACTGATCACCATGCGCCACAACATGGGCAGGATATTGTCTATGGTATCTACATCCTTCGCAAAACGATTGACAACGCGACCAATGGGCGTGGTGTCGAACAGCTCCATGGGCCACCGGAAGACATAGTGTAGAAGCGTCTCGTGTAGCGTCTTGGAGCAATAGATGCAGCCAAGCGCCAGGGTGAGCGAGCAAAAAAAGTATGCGGTAACTGGAAATTCAATGAGGTATTTGTTTTTTTAATTTTCTATCAAAAATCTACCATAAGAAAGCGTGGACAAAACAGACTTAAGAAATACTCAGCTATTGTGACTGGGGTTTGTTTTGTAAAACCTTTACACTCTTAAGGGACAAGACTAGACAACACCTAAAATATTCTCAGAATCCCTTATTTTCTCCTGACCCCTAAAGTCTTGCTATGGCAATGATTGGGAAATATTATAGGGAATTACCGCAAAGGCCTGACTGATCACCACGCGCCACAACATGGGCAGGACATTGTCTATGGTGTCAACATCCTTGGCAAAGCGATTGACAACCCGACCAATGGGCGTGGTGTCGAAGAGCTCCATGGGCCAGCGGAAGACGTAGTATAGAAGCGTCTCGTGCAGCGTCTTGGAGCAGTAGATGCAGCCAAGAGCCAGCGTCAGAGTACAGATAAAGTATGTGATAACTGGAAATTTTAAGTCATTTGTAAATATCTTTTTGCCACAAAATACCAAAAAAGCTAGATGGAAAAGCGTGGACAGAACAAGCCCTAGAACTTTGGTGACAAGAACCTACCTACTCAGCCAAGGACTGGGACTTAAAAGGACTTAACAGGGTAAAGGGAATGACTTGGATAATTGGATAATTACCACAAACAATTGCATGATGCCGAACCGCAAATTGAGTGGCAGGGTATTGTCGATGGTGTCGATGTCCTTGGAAAAGCGATTCACAATGCGGCCGAGCGGCGTGATATCGAACATTTCCATGGGCCAACGCATCGTGCCCATCAGGAGGACGTTGTGCATGTACCGGGCACTGTACACACAGCCCAGCGAGAGGATCAGGGTGGACAGATACCCGAGAGCAACTTTCAGGAGGAACGAAGATAGACACGGATATATCGATTAGTGATCGGATACTGCCACAATAACTCTTGCCCCACCGACAGTTGATGTTGGCTCAGTAGGAATCTCATTTTTACTTTGCAAAATTAAATGTTTAGTATATTTTCTTTGCTTTTAATAAATGCAAAAAATAAATGCATTATAATTAAAATCACCTCTTGCTTAAGTAAAAACGAGGGTCCAACTCAACCTTTAATTTTTATTAGTAAAATTACTTTAGCAGAATGAATTTTTAATACAGGATGAACCAGGCCGAACTGTGATAGAGTATATAGGGTGATCTGATTTGATTCCTTAGTGCCGTGCTTGGATTAATTTAGTTGGAAGAAGCATCTGCAGTTCCACTCGAACCCAACTCAATTACCATGAATGCCTGGCCCAAGACGACACGGATGTTGAATGGCAGGACATTATCTACTGTATCGATATCTTTCGAGAATCGATTGACAATGCGTCCCAGCGGTGTCGTGTCGAACAGCTCCATTGGCCAGCGGAGATTGAAGTACAGGAGGGTCGTATGTAACACACGTGAGCACTCGAGACAACCCAATGAGATGGCGAGGGATGAGAAGAAGTTCGTTGCGACTAAAATTTGCAATCGATTGTGTTATCGATTATAGCGATTATAGGGTCGATAATTGTATTTTTTGTTTGTTTTGTGGATTGATTGGAAATAAAATTGAGGAAATTAATCAAAAAACATTTACGCAGACACACACATACACACACAAAAGGAGAACTGTTAGTTAAGTGGAATTAGTTAAATGTTCCGATTTACGATAACATCGACGACAATCAATTGTACATGTTTTTCGATATCTTGAACATTTTTGTTTAGGAAATGCTACTGTATAATATTAATTGTGCTTATTAATATCGAAAGCCTTTTGTGCAATATTAATAGTGCAAATTAATATCGAAATACCGAAAGCCTTTTGTGTTCAGGATGCTAAGCGTGCAGCATTATTAAATATTCTTTTTCCTTAAATGTGTAAGTGTTTTTAGCTTTGTGTGCTTTGCGTGTGTTTTTTTGTGGTAAGCTAAAGTTAGTCGGGGGTTAGTTCGCGTTAAGTCAAGAGGCTGAGACTTAAAAAAACGGCCTACTGAAAGCTGAGCAGCATGTGTTCTCTCGGCGCCAAAGTTAGAAGCAATAAAATACGCAAAAAACATAAATAATAACCCCTTGAACCAAACAAATTAGAAAACACATAAAAAAATAAAAAGCATACCAAAAGATGGTATTAATGGAATAATATGAAAAATGTTCGGAATTAAAATATGACGTATTAAATTAAACAGTTTAAAACTGGTTGAAATTGTCAATTTTTTTTGCCCTAATTGTATATTTTATGCGAATATTTATAAATAAAATACCAGTTTAACTGGCTTGTTTATTTTCCCTTAAGACCATCTATTTTGCAAGCATTTAAAACACATATAAAATAAAAATACATCAACCAGAGGCATTAAATTTAAATAAACAGCATGCAAAAATACCAAAAATTAAAAACAACTTAAACTAAAACAACAAAATGGACAAAACGAACATGAAACAAGGAAAACTTCAAACGAAGAATATCGAAAATAAATCGAATCACAATGGACTCACCTTGACCAAAGCCGAAGGCACCGTAAACACCCAGATACATGTCCCTGAGGCCAGTGTCGTTGCCCACATTCTCGTCGTTGGCCCACTTGGTGAGCCACAGATTCGAGCCGATTTGGAAGGCTTGGAACACAAAGTTCAGGACGAGCGTGGCCAGCGATAGGAAGATGCCCACGCTCTTGATGTAGTGCTTGTACACGGCAAACTCCACGCCGCCGGTCTGTGACTTTTCCGTTTCAATCAGCTTGCCCTCGACCTCTTGCTTCTTTTTCAGGGAAGCAGCCGAGGCGACGGAGTCGTGGGAATTCTGACGCTTTGTCCGCCTGCGAAGGCTACCATTTCCTCCGCCCAACAGGCTGTCAGCGGAGGTTACCGAGCTGTGTGAAGGTATTTATTAGTTTATTAGTTAGTTTATTATTATTATTAGTTTATTAGTTATTATTAGTATTAAGCACATTTTCTCTGTTATTTTTTACTCACATGGAATCGGACAAGCTTTCGGTGCGCGCCAACTTAATGGCCTTCTCGACACTTCCCAGCAGTTCAGGGACATCTCCGGTGCTTGAGATTTGGCGCTTGATCTGGTTGAGCTCCTCCTCCTCCTCATTGCCATCCTGCAGATGCTGGATGATGAAGTCGGCGAAGGCGCCCTTGTTCTTAACCAACTGCGCAAAGGTGCCGCTCTCGCTGATCTCGCCCATTTTCATAACATAGATGCTGTCCACCTGGGGCAGGAAGGTCACACCATGGGTGACAAGGACACGCGATTTCTTGGCCAGCACGCCCTTGGGTCCGATCACCTCCTCAAAAATGTGCTTGCCCACATGGGCGTCGACGGCGCTGAGTGGATCGTCCAGCAGATAGAGATCGGCATCGCTGTACACGGCACGGGCCAAGGAGATGCGCTGCTTCTGGCCACCTGAGAGATTAATACCCTTCTCACCGATTTCCGTGAGATCGCCGGCCGACAGAATGTCGATATCGGCACGCAGGGCGCAGGCATCGATGACCTTGTTGTAGCGCTTCCGGTCGTAGGCCTGCCCGAAGAGGATGTTGTCCCGCACCGTCGCATTCTGGATCCACGCCTGCTGGGGCACATAGGCCAGCTTGCCCACCGTGTTGACATGGCCCGCAAGTTTCTCCATTTCACCCAGGAAGGCCTGGACCACCGACGACTTGCCGGAGCCCACAGTGCCCACGAGGGCCACCAGGCTGCTCTTGCGAACTTCAATGTTGATGTTGCGCAGCGTGATCTCGTCGCCCCATGAAAACTCGCCATTTTCAATGGTCATGGGATGGGCTGTTATATAATTAATATTGTAAGTTTATATAAATAATAAATAAATAGGGATTCCTTACGTTTGGACGGATCGTGGTGGACGCTGTTGGGATCCAGTTCCTCACTGTTCAGGAACTTGTTAATACGATTCACAGAAACTTGCGTCTAAGGCGCCCATGAAAAGGTAAATCGATTAATATACTGTGCACAATCAACCAGTTTTTAAACACACAGATTAGGTTAGTAGGTCTTGGGAAGAGGGAAAGTATGTAGGGGGAGGAGATGGCCATGAAATGTCCTAATCCAAATTCGAAATGCATGAAAAATATCCTCGGAGTCTGCCGAGGGCTTTTACGCCCCTGCAGAACGGCGAGAGAATTTTAGGGGCTACGTTAATTAAATATTTTTGGCAGGGATGCCACAGAAGTTGTTGTGGATTTAAAATAAGATTAAAACGAGGCCCAAAAAAATGCTACCAAATTTTAAATTCTCCAAAATTTATGTGGAATTTAAATCGGTTGAAATGCGACCCAAAAGTATGCTTTGAAAGGATGCTCTATTGAATTTGGGACTTTAAATATTTCATAGCATACTTTTAGACACATTTTTAATCGTTTCAAATAAAAAGTGCTCTAGAAATCGATGGAGACTTGAAACCACCAGAGGCCCAGAGGAATGATATAAAATATTATTCCTTACAAAATGTCTGCGGATTTGAAATTTCCTGAAATGCGACCCAAAAGTATGCTAAAAAAGGGTTATTCTATTGAATTTGTGCCCATAATTATTTCATAGCTTACTTTTAAACACATTTTTAAATAAAGTTTAAGTATACAGCTAATTCTGTGGCACCCCTGTATATTTATTTAGATGAAAAGTTTCTTGATAGAAGACCTACTTATTGAAACCCCCAACAACTGAATATTTAATATTTTAAGCAATACCACCCCTCTCTTTACAAACAGACAAGCACTCGTGACTTCATTAAAACCTATAATTAAAACCCCCAATAAGTGCCCTCTGCAAGGGCATATTTAAAGAAAACGAAACCCAAACAAATGGTTGCTATCGAAACGGATGGAAGAAGAGAATCCCCGCAACCAGATATATATGACAAATCGGAACTGGTTTGGTTCGGACAACTTTAAATCCCAGATGGATGAGGTGATGAAAAATTTAAATCAAATAATAATGAAACCAAGAAATCGATGGAGGATATGGAAACGTTAGATAAAGGGACATTTCTTGGTACAAATTGTTTGCTAAAAAAGAATTCAAATTGAGTAAATAAACATAAATCACAATCACAAAACGGCACAAATTGGTCGATCACAGTGGGGCCGAGGATCATCCCGCAGCCCCACTGGGATCGAACCGTAGTGGAGAGTATTTTGGTATTGCAATCGGGCGTAACTTACTTGGACCAGATTGGTGATCAGCATGGGCAACATTGTTAACGGAAAACGTAGGATGTTGAATAATGATAATGAGACAAAGGTTTTGGTGGCATCAAGCACGTTATTTTCATCGATTAGAACGTAAGTGGCGAATGTGACTAATGAGACCTACGAAAAGATAATACACAATATGGTTTAAGGCGTTGTTTTAAGTGGCATTTCTTGATCCGTTCTTTGGTGTTTGTTTTTGCTGGGATATGGAATTAGGAGAGGCAGTGATGCACCATAGCCGAAGAGTTGGAGGAGATTCCGTATCCATCATCATAGATAGCCGTACCTCGGCTATGTCAACACTCAGCATAGGCAAGACGGTCAGCGGAATTTTCATGATGTCGAAGAGGGTGAGTGAGACGAGCACCTTCTCGACGCTCAGCTGATTCGCCTCGCTGGTCAGCACGTAAGTGGCGAACGTGACCAGGGAAACCTTTTTTTAAATTGTTCGAACACGAAGGAGCACACACATATTTGCCAGATTAGTCCATTTGCTATGTTAGGGCTCCACCTCAATCGACCTCAATCATCCCGGCCAGCTGTAAAGAGATTCTCGAAGGACTCAGAGCCCTGCAGGGCTGGTATATCTTACCAGGAAGGGGGCGCAGGACCACAGGAAGGAGGTTCCGGCATTCAGATAGGCGGTGGATCTCAGGGTAGCAATTTCCTTGTCACGGATGTCCAGCACTTGCTTCTCAAAGCTCGGCTCCCAGGCGTAGAGTTTCAGGACCTTTTTGGGGGAATAGAAAAAATAATATTTTGGATACTTGGTACAGCCAAAAAAAATCTTCATAGAAACTATACTATTGTTACATGATTTTTATACTCTTGAGTATTAAAAATTTCTTAAGATGCTTATTAAGTTGATATAGTAGTATACAAATTATACTAATCTTCACCGAGAAAAGTAAAAATTACACTAATCTTATTTTATGTGTATTCTAACGTTTAAAACAGTGCAAGTACATGCGTCTTCCACTTGCTTTTTTGCCCTTAAAATTAAATAATGGCATCCCTTGTAAATCTCAAAATATCCCAAAACAATGACTTGAGGTTCGAGGGATTAGTTACCACAAAACCGGATAAACAAAGCCTTAACTCTGCATGAAAATCAATAATTATAGACAAGGTTTCTTTCATAATTACAGGTATACTACCGCTTAAGTGGTATTTAAAATGAATTACCTGCAAAACCCGACCCTAAAGTTGATCCCTAATCCTCACCCCACACAAGAACTCACCTTAATGCCACTGAGGACTTCGTTCATCAGCTTCACACGCTCATCCTTGTACTTCATCTGCCTGATCTGATAGGTCTTGATGCGACTGGCAATCACTCCGTTCACGGGGATCAGGATAATCATCACGGCCAGACCCGCCAGCACAGAGGGTCCCAGTTGCTGCCAGAGGAAAAAGAGGGCCAGACCGATCTGCAGGGGCGCCGACCAGATCATGTTCAGGTACGTGGTCAGCTCCATGAAGCGCTGGGCATCCACGGCCATCAGGTTGACGATCTCACCGACGGTGGACTCTTTCTTCGTGGAGTTCGAGATGCGCAGGGCCTTGCGGTAGATGGCGTTGATCAGGGCAGTCCTGATCCTCAGGCCCACGATGAACATGCGGTGGAAGTACTGACCGAGGATAAAGGTCTGGGCAGCGGCCAGGACGAACAGCAGGACGGAGTACAGGATGCCCTTCCACTCGGGCTGTGGGTCCTTCTCCTGATCCTCCACGAAGCCAATGATCAAGCTCAAAACCTGGGGCTGGGCGAAGGTCAGGACGTCGGTGAAGAGCTTCATCAGGGCGCCGAACAGGAAGACACCGCCGAAGGACTTGTAAATGGGCGGCATTATGCTGGCCATGCCCTTCTTGCGGCCGTCCTTCTCGCCATGCGGATTCTCGAAGGTCACGTTGCCGTTGCTGAACTGCGCCTTCGGCTCCACGCGCGCCTTGCTCTTGTAGTTCTTACGCACGTTCTGGTTCCAGTGGTGGGCAAAGATGGGCATCACCTCGGAGCAGCTGTCCTGCGGCCGCAGATCCCACAGATCCTTCTCCTCCAGCGGGTTGCGGTAGCCCTTGAGGGCCATCTTATCGAACCACTGGTACGTGATCCTCGAGAGGAAGCTGGCCGACAGCTCGGGAATCTCATTCTCGCCCCTCTGGTACTTGGTCTGTCGCGGAAGGCCATCCGCAAAGCAGTTGAGGATCAGCATGATGCACGAGAAGGTGAAGAAGATAAAGAAGCTTGCGAACTGGTACTCCTCCCAGGAGAAGTCCTGCTCCGTGGGCTGCTCGGAACTCAAGATCTTCTGGCGCTCTGTGTCCAGGCGAACCTCCGTGCGGCAGCGCGGAATCGACAGGATGACGAGCAGGAACCAGAACAGGAACTGACAGCCAGTGGTCTGGACACCGTACTTCCGGTTCAGCGGGATGAACAAGAAGATCAGCAGGAAGGTGGCGAACTTGATGATCGGGCCCCACACATCCAGGTCGTACAGCGGCAACTCCTTGTCGTCGCCCTTCTTGATCAGCGCCATAATCAGATCCAAGGCCGTGATGACCAGCAGACCCAGATTCACCAAGGCCTTGCTCACATTCAGCTTGTTCCACGGTATGTTCCTGTCCAGACTCGCCTTCAGGTAGTAGAAATCGAAGGCCACGAACAGCCAGTAGAAGGCGCAGGGCGTCCATACCAGGGCCGTTTGCTCAAAGCACGGCGTAAAGTCGGGGTTGTTGGTAAACCATGTCTCCGTTGAGTTCTATGTGGTGGAATTAAATTAAAATAAAAGTCATTAAAAACCATTAATTACTGGGATTCCTATTGAGAGATGAATAGATGCACTCACCCAGAACGTGGAGCCACAGAATCTGTCCATCGGCGAACCTGTGTCCTCCGCCATGGTCGCTCGTCGTCTTCCTTGGTACCTTCTCCACGTGCACTCCTATATCTTGGGTTATAATTGACGATGTTGTAACTGTAGAGCGGTGGAAAAACAACGGATTATCAATACTGTCTGCTCGCCAGCTGTTTCGTTCCCAAAGCGGCCAGCAACAACACCAAACAGCCGCCAATTCTAATTATTTTCTTACATCGGTATTTTTTAGTATTTATTAGAATACAGTGGGCATTGGATGAGAGTGAATTCACGTAAAACTTCTTGAACCTATACTTGTATAGGGGTTTAGTTTTTGTGTACTTAGTTATTGTTGCTGTTTAATTAGGTTTTTATAATAATTAAAACTATTGTTTATGCGTTCTAAATTTAATATGTATAAACTATATACAATATATTAAAAATCATAGAATAATAAAATATTAACTCAGTCTCTAATTTGACTAGAACCCATGAAACAAATGGAGACATCTTGTAATAATAACTTTCATTTTGATCGTATTATTTTTAGATTTTAAAGAATATGTTAGTACTTGTGAATATTATATTTTTGGCTAACTTTTGATCAGCCCATTGGATTATGCATGCTCAAAATTGAGAAACAAAATTTATTGTTTATCCAAATGTTTTGGATTAAGTTTTAAAATAGCTAGCAATTAATAAAATATTTTTGTATACGTAGTGACCGGGCCGCTGGTAATCAATACATTAATTTATTTTATATATTTCAATTATCCCAACCGATACCCACTGTACCATCTAACTAGTTTCTGGTATTTTCTTGGTATTATGCGCAATAACAACGCTTTCCACACGCGGTCATACTATTACAGCCCTTTTTTAATCAAAGCAAGTTGGCAGTTCAGTTTTGGATTGGCAGAAATTTGTGACTTTTTCCTTCAGCCGAACGTGAAAAGAATTGTTAATTTTCGTTTTAATTCGTGCCTAGTTGCTAATTGCTTCAATCAAAATGGCGCGTCGCTCCAACTTCATTGAAGGCAACGACAATTTTCGCGAGCAGAACCTGCGTTTTGTGCGGGTAAGAGAGACACCGCCACGAAGAAGAAGAATCTTAAAAATGTTACATTTGTATTTATTAACGCAGAACGAGTTCGAGGACAATATCAACCAGTTCTTTGGCGGTGCAAATCCGGGCGGAGGCGGCAACCATCAGAAGCCGCCGCCGCGGGACTCGCTAATTGTGCAGCCAACGCCAGGTGAGTGTAGTCCGTCGCCATAACCGGAATTTTCGCACAGCAAAGAGAACGGCAGAGCCGGAGGAGCGGAGAATCCGCAAGAGAATCTTGCCGGCCAGGCATGACGCGGCTATCACTTATGTATGTTCGCCCAGCTGCACCAGCTCGCGCCGCTAATCTCTGCGAGAGCGGAACCATGTCGTCCCAGATAAACATCGCACGTCGCTATCGATTGCGCTTAAGGACGGGTACAGTGAACAGGCGATAAGGCGGACAGCGAACACGCGAATAAAATAGTGAACACGCGATAAGAATGGCTGAAGATAAACCCTCTTATGTCCAGGGTTAAATATATATAAAGAAGACGTGGAACTCCCTTGAAGTAGAGTTTATAAAAAAAAACCCAACAGTGAAATCGCGATATAACGAACGGCATTTTTACTAATATTAACCCTCAAATGCCAGGGATACCCCTATTTTTATATCTCCTGAAATATGCAGTTTTTTGTAGAGAAAATATTACTTTATTTATTTTCATTAAATACTTATTTAAAATTAATAAATAAAAAAATAAATTATTAATTCAAACATTTGAGGAATGCTAAAAGAATTTAGCTTTGTTAAAAATGTATAAAGGGTTCCTATCTCCAAAACTAACAACGTTTCCCATTTTAAAATTGATTTATATCTTTCCTTCAAGAATCTGACCTTTATTTTTCTTTCCCGCTCAAAGAATTCAAATTATCTGGCATTTGAGGGTTAAGACCACCCCTCTTTAAGTTTAGTTTCTAATCTTTTTCGTAATTGTGTGTTATACGCCGATAAGTGTTTACATGCCCAGGGCCACGTCGCGGAAGGTCCCCACCATCATCATCATCGCGCACCCACTTCAAGCGATAGTTTATTGTCTAACTTGACCAACGACGACGACGACGACGACAACGATTCACTGCCAATGACAAATGTGCACCGAAAACGAGTTTTCCCGCCTAGGAGAACCAAACCAAATAACTAAACTTGACAATACGATGAAAAAAGAAAACACAGAATGAGAAAGACAAACTCGGCGCAGCTAATCTTCAACAGAGCCACAAATTTAGTTAAAGGCGTTGGGCTAGTCACATTTTATGGGCGCTAAAAACTTGTTTGCCCGTTTACGCGTGTGTTTTAAGCACTCTGCTGGCTTTGCTGGCTTTAGATAAAATTCTAGCGCGGCATCGAAAACGGGTATTATTTTCAGTTTTGATATAATTAACGGCGAAACCTGTTCAAGCGATTATATAAGCTAAACAAAACCCCCCAGCACAGGGCAAACCTAACTGAATTCCATGCAACATATTTACAATTGTTCCAAGAAATGTGGTTGCTGGTTTCTCTCTCTTGCGAAATTTCTCTTTGGCACAAGAAATACGCCGAGTCACGATGAAATGCTAAGCGAAAATAAATCTCAGGAGCAGAGTCTTTCGGCTCTTGACTCTCCGATAAAAGTGCCGGAAAAAGCATGCTGCTGGATATTTCTCTCAACTTTCCTCTCGTCTGCTTGCTTTGGATTCGACGGAGAGCCGGCATAAATTGTTTATACAATTTTGCAGCGCACAAAACCAACAAACAAACGACTCGGAAGACTCTGATTTATTTACCCAGTATAGAGCACATATTTACGGCACTTGACAGGAGAGCTTCGTCGTTATTAATAAAGAAAACTGAAGATAAGGATTACACTTCCCTATATCACAAAGAGAGAGAGAGAGGAGAGCGCGAGCTCCAACTCCAAGAAGGAACTTTTTCTCTCTAAGTCAGCTTTATCTAAGCTCCTTATCGGCACAATATATATGCCTGATTCTAGTTTGTTTTTACTCTAATTCTAAATTGCAGTTTATAGTCCTAATTACTGGCTCCTTATCGCGACCACTTGTTTGCTCTAGTTGCTGCCTCTTTTCAGGGCTTCTTCCACATAGCACGAGCTGAGCTCTCATTATTATAATCCCGATGGGGCAGAAGCTGTCGAAGCTGTATCTCTCTGTGTGGAGAGATACCAAATCTTTCAAGGCCCATATGACGTCAGCAGTTACAGTGGAAGCTCGTTCTACAAAGCAATTAGTTGCTATCGAGGTGTAATTTCATTTGAATGAAAACACAAAAACCTTGCGCACTCCAATTAAATAAATTTTTATCAATTAAATAAACGCGCTACAGGCATGACAGAACACTAATGGTTATTATCAAACAGAACAGTCTTTTGATAGTGATTCACCCTCTTTGCGAGGGCGAGGAATGTTTGCCGCGGGATTCTCTGGAACAAATTTCGGAAATTTCACAATTTCTGGCAAAAGTACGACCAAAAAACTATACAGATATAGATACAGATATATATATTATTCACATAGATACGAAACGCACGCACACACACTGGTTCCGCTTTGGCGGACAACAATAACATAGGACGGCGAACGGCAGAGGCGGTGGTTTCGGCAGTTTCGATGCGACTGAAATGTCACTTTATAATTACCTCGGCGTAGGAAAAAAATTCGCTGCGATTCGGACGGATCGGAACGGAGCGAATAGAATCGAAGCGGACGGGGGCAGTAATATTGTAGCAGGAGGAACACCAAGCAGGCAAGGCAGCAGCAGAGCACTTAAATCCACGGACCACCGGCTCGTAACGAGCGAAAAAGGCAACTGAATTCGAGCCAAGCGCGGCGAACAAACTTATTTGTTTTGCCCTGTCAATCGGACGGACACAAAACACAAAATGAGATAATAGCCCCCGCCAGAGAGAGGGAGAACCGAAAAGTGGAGAGAAATACTCTTTATTTTTTGTGCCGCTTTTTTGCCTCTGATCAATTAAAAAACCGAGGCAATTGAGGCCCCGGACTGAGAGCTCTCTCCCAGAGAGGGCTAAGACCTTGTTTGGATTACGCCGGGAGATAACGCCGCTGTCTGCTCTCTTCCACGTATGCGTATGCGAACAATATGGGACTTTCCGGCTCTGGTGAAATTATTTTGCGACCAACAAACCGGCAGAGACACGGCAACAGTTCCCAATCACGCTTCACACTCTTAAACATTTTGTTGTCACAAGAGCAAAAAATTATCAAGCCAAACCGCGTTGATAACGATATAAAACCTCTGCCTCTGAGCAGTAGTAGTCGGAGCCCCCCAAAAGAGGCCAATTTTATTGAGTATTTGCTTGCGTATGTTCCCCGTACTTTTTGGCATAAGCATGACCATTATTATTTGTGTAGTTTGCACGCGCGTTTGGGTGCCGGGTTTGCCGAGAGTTCCCTTGTAGTTTATCAATCAATTAACTTATTTTTTTACTTTGTTCTTGTCTTTATTATATTATAATTCAATGCAGTGGTCGCTGGGAAATCGGAAACTTGCCTACAAGGGCAAAGAAAATTCTGGAAATTAAACGGATATGCCATCTGTAAATATTCAGGATTCTATAAATAATATTTGATAGCATTGTTAATCTAATCGATATGGGTGAATGTTTAAAATACATCAATAGAGTGTGTGGTAGTAAAAGGCAGTGCTAGCCTGTTGATAAACATCAAACATTGATATTAGCAAGCGTTTTGTTAGCTATTACGGTTTAACTAAATAATTTGTATAAAAGCTTTAGCAAGTGCAAAATATAAATACATATTTAAAACAATTTACAAAGGCTTTAAAGTGATTCATAATAATTATTAAATCAGTTCCTCAATCTATGAAGTGTAAATTGGATTTTTATGACAAGTTTGATACGTTATCTATAATTAAATGTGACGTGGAGGTAACCTTTGCCGCTACTTCAACAATATAAAATCTAGTATTAAATATTTGTTATTTTTTCCAGCGACCACTGCACAATTTAAATTCAAAAAAATTATAATAATAATAATTATAATAAACATAAATGCAATAATAAATCCCACGTGTAAAACACGCAAACCCCCAAGGATGGACTTTTGCCCCTGACCTAGATCTAACTCCAAAATATGTGTCCGCTTTTTTTTTACATTTACAATTTCATGTGATTCCATGAAATTAGCAGGAGGTCCGCCCGACCACTTGGAGCCGGGCCGCACCCTCGAGCTGGACACTCGCCGGCAGTTCATCCGCGATCTCGGCGCCAGCCGGATGACGGCTCACGCCCTGGCCGTGCGCAGCTTCAAGGTGCCGGACTTCAATCTGCGCTACTTCCAGCGCCAGAGATTCCGGCTCAGCGTCGAGTTGGGTGACAGTCGCCAGAACGTCGTGGATGCCGAGGTGCTGCGAGCCATCGGGGAAGCGCTGGAGAACAGGGAGCCGGATCTTGAGTCGCGGCCACGCACTCCGTCGCCGCCAAGAAACATCGATTGGCATAATGTCAACCGGGATGATTCGCCGGTGGGAAACGATAATCGATCGCGGACAAGGAATCGTCAGGGAGTGGATGACTTTCGAGGCGGCAGAGACAACAGTCGGGGATTTGTGGACCAACAGACACCGGAGCGAGAACGGGAGCCCTTCAATCGGAATACTGGACCGAAAAATGGTCCGAACAATCGGTATAATCGCAACCTAAACGGCGATAATCGAAATGCAAATCCCGATGAATTCAATCGCAATAATCGTAATGCACATCCGCACGAGATTAATCGCAATAATCGTAATGCAAACCCTCAGGAATTCAATCGCTATAATCGTAACAGCGATGAATTCAATCGAAACAATCGTAATAGCGATGGGTTTAATCGAAACAATCGTAAGAGTGATGAATTCAATCGAAACAATCGGAATCAGAATCCACAACAGGAATTCCATCGTGGCAATCATAATGCAAATCCAAACATTCCAAATGAAAATCCACAAATTAATCGCAACAATCGAAATGTGAATCCAGAAATGAATCGCAATAGTCGAAATGTAAATCCCCAGGCCCCTAATCGGAATCCGAATCCACAGGATCCAAGCAACGATGAATTCAATCGAAATAATCGGAACGATAATCGCCCAGCAATAATTCGAAATAACCAAAATGCGAATCCTCAGGGATTTAATCGAAATATAATTCCTCAGGGAAATCGCAATCAGGAACTAAACCCCAGAGAAGGGCCACAAAACTTCAATCGCAATGCCAACCCAGAGGGAAAACGCAATATTCGTGGTCCACCACCAAATCCCCGAGGAATTCCTCAAAATTTCAACAATGCTCGCTTCAACAACAACAACAATCGTGGCAATAATGATTTTATTCCGAATCAACCAGGCAACCTAGATCGGAATTCAATGATCGACCAGCGTCGCGACATCGATGACAACTTTCTGGAGTCGAGAGATCGACAACAATTGCAACCCCATTCAGATTTTCGCCAATTGCAACCCAACTTTGCTGGAAACTCTGGGCCTCCGCAAATTGGTCGCAATTACCAGCGCATTGTCAATAATAATCAAATAACAATCTGTCGCGCTGATTGGATCGAAGCTAAGAGAAGAGAGCAAGAGCTAGAACGCAACCTTAACGACGATGGCTCTCTTTTGGACGACGATGATCGCTTTCATCGTCCGCAGCAGGATAACTTTAGAAGACCGGGATTCCGGGGTCCAGAAGACCTTCCTATTGATCGTAATCAAGATGATTACGATGGTAGCTTTGAGGGCAACCCAGGAAACTTTAGAAATCAAAGCCACAATGATCCTAATTTCCGTGGACGTGATCGCAACGATCGCAACTTTGACGGCAATCGGCGTCAGTTCAATGATCGCGCTCGATCGAACGACTCTGACACATTCCGAGGCTCACCGAATCGGTATGAGCGAAATGCTGATCGCGGATCAGGTCCGGGAGATCGTTACCAACGCGATCGATCCCCCCATCCTGCTAATCCCAATCAAAGCCGAGTGAATCAGGGCAGACCCACTACAAGTTTAGATCGAACAATGGCCAGGAACACTAATAGTTCAGGTCGCAACCCAAGATCAACTTTAAAAGTCAGCCAGGAACGCAATCCGGCCAGAAACACCAGTTCTGTTGGACCGAAACAGCCCAGAACAAATCCAGGTCGAAGTCCCAGATCAACTTCGTTGGCAAGCCAAAATCGAAGCACTTCTGGTAGCCAAAAACTAAGCCAAGATCGCAGTGTACCCAGAAATGTAAAGCCTGGTGATGCCAACCTAAAGAAACCAATGGGACCAGGACAAAAGAAGGCCCTTATTAAGCCATCAGGCGTTCCACCTAGTAATAGGGGCTCGACCCAAACCAAACCGAACCGACCGACAAGTGAAGCCAAGAACAACAGTGCCGCTCCAACCAAGGCTTCAACATCCAATCAGGCCAGGAAAAATGCGCCCACTTCAATTGCTGGTAAGGATTAATATCATAAATACCACCAAAAACGCAGTAAATAGTTCCAAACTATTTAAATAGCTTTTCAAATTCTCGAAATTATATAAAAACAATTAAAACATTTCTGAGCTGCGTTTAGACATAAATGGGAATGCAAACCAAGTAAATTATACTCTTTGAAAGTAATTCCAAGAAGATTAAAGGAATCTATTAGCAATTACAAGAAGGGAGAGCCTTATCTTTACAATATTTTATTTATTTATTTTTATTTTAAGTTTTTCCCTCCTAAGTTCAAAAGTTTAAAAAGTTTAAAATATATAAGGAATAAACAATATACATTTGTTTAAATAATTATTTACCTAATACAACTTGGAAAAAATCAAAAAAAGGTTGCATTCCCCAGTCCCCAAAAAAAATGCAAACAAAATCTCTTTAAAAACAACTCCAACATTGCAGGCCAAAAAAGGAAAGCCGAGAGCAGAGAGTCAGAGTCACAGGCATCATCGAATCGCTCCACAAAAGTGGAAATTAAACGCAAAAAGATAACCCCCGCACAGCCGGAGGACTTCATTATAGGTGGCTACCGCCTGCCCTACATCAATAATCACAAAAAAAAACTGCCTCAATCCGAGGACAAGTCCTATGCGGTAACCTTCTTCGAACAGACACCGATATACACCACAAATATATACGCCATTGACGATGGCCAAAGCGATGCTCCCGATGAAGAGGAGGAATCCGATGCCGAGTCCGTGGACTCGAACCAATCTGGAGCTCCCGGCTCAAACAAAAACAATCCCAACTTGAAGAAGAAAATCCGCAACAAGCTAAGGAAAGAGTGGACGGCTATCTATCGGGAGAATAACTACAAGGACTGGTACACGTGGTGGAAGGATTACAAGTGGTGCGGCAACGAGATCAACAAGAAGCTGGCCAAGCTCGGCGATCGCAGTGTGCGCCATCGATTCATTCCCAAGTACCCGAGCACGGAAGTCATGGTCCGCGAGGTCTTCAAGTGCGGACACTTCGGTCTGGAGAAGAATACGTTCAGTCACTATCGCAATATGCGCTCAATTTTTCTGCTGATGAACGAGACGTTCCTCGAGGCTCTGTCCGAGGAACAGCAGGAGAAACTGCAGAACCTAAT
The DNA here is from genome assembly GCA_018153105.1 of Drosophila rufa. Classification (NCBI taxonomy): domain Eukaryota; kingdom Metazoa; phylum Arthropoda; class Insecta; order Diptera; family Drosophilidae; genus Drosophila; species Drosophila rufa. The sequence goes on from JAECXS010000096.1 coordinate 11,651,265, forward strand.
TCGAGGGATTCCAAACCATTTGTGGCTTTATAAGATCCGCAGCATGGTCTACCTGTGGGAGAGGTACCATAGGGTACTCAAGACCTTGGACGAGACCAAAATACACAAGGAAAATGAACTCAAATCCATAGCCCGTGAATGGAGGAACCCCGTTTTCCATTGGCTGGCCAAGCAGGCCTTCGATGAACTCAAGGTGGGTGGCGTCCTTTTATAGATACATACACGTATAATGCGATGTCTGATTTTAGCTCCATTTTTATTTTATTATGATAATTACCACTAACTTATGACTGTGTTTATTTCCCACTTGCAGGCAATCAGCGGAATAGCCTGGCCTGATCACAACGAACTCTATCCCGGTCTACGTTAGGCATTTTTGAAGATATAGAAATAAACCACAAAATATTAATCTTACGTGTATTATAGTGCTCACAAAACTCGAAATAAAGCCGGTGTTTAGCTTCGCTTGAATCCTCATCTTCAGTTTCCATTTAATTAGCTGAAAACTTAATTAATTAATAACTCTCTTATAACTATTGTTTTCCCTCTATCCCTTCCAACAGGAATCTGTGTGAAGAGCTTTAAGGTGAACAGCAACGAGAAGTTCTTCATTAACGTGTGCCAGGCTCCGGAGGTGCCGGCTCCCGAGGATGTGACCGAGGAGGAACTGATTGCCATACTGGAGTCCACCACTCCCGGTTCGTTTCGCGTGCCCATGAGTATTTCGGAGCCGCGGCACACCAAGGATCGTTCCGACAAGACCGTCGATGTCTGCGACATAGCCATCAATCCCAAGTTCCTGGTCAAGATCCAGAAATCGCAGCTGTTCAACAACTTTTTCCTACAAATTGTGGCCGAGGCCATGAGCGAGAAGTACAATGTTCAGCTTAACATGGCCAAGACCATCACCCTGAACAATCGCAAGTTCATTGGCACCTTGGTCTCCCACCGCGTGCGCAACGATGATGTGAAGAGGGCTCAGCCAGGGGCTGCCGCTATTACTGGCCAGGATCAGGCTGCTGGCACTCCGGATAAATCTGGGAAATTGGTCCAGGAGATCAACGAAAAGGATGCTGCAGCCATCAGGCAGATTCGCAGCTCGGCGGGCGGCGGCCAGGAGTTGCAGTACAAGCTTCGGGCTCGAGTTCGTGACGAAACTGTGGATGAAATCCACGCTGAGATTTATCTGCCGAATTGTGTAAGCTTATAAATTTTAATTTTTAAATAGATCTGCTGATTAAACATCAATTTTACTCTGCAGGTTTCCTCACAGGAGGTAAACTTAGATGTCGGCGAGGATCGCATCCTGGTGGAGTCCCACAAGCATGGCTATGTCTTTGATAAGTTCGTGAACTACCGTCTGCAGCAAGATCGGGCCCAGGCTTTGTTCGACAAGACGAGCAAGGTAACTTTGAGGAGGCGATACCAAATGGCGAAGAATTTTATTGTAAATTATTTTTATCTTGTTTCAGATGCTGCAGATCCGCATCCCAGTTTTAACCAACTGAAATTCCTTTTTTTTGTAGGCCTTACATTAGTTCTTTAATGAAATATTACCTATTACCAATTGCTTGTTACTATTGAATAATTTATAATAAATTGCTGAAACAGCAGGGTGAAATAATACTTCGTATGTTTATGTTAGGGCTTACAGAAGTTATTATACATCAAATTCGTGCTTTTATTAAGGTTTAAAGAAAAGGTAAGATCTTTAAAAAATATGTGATGTGTCTTAAAATAAATTAATTAACAATGCTTATTTGAGATGTCAGACTTTGAAATGAATTTAAATGATTCTGAAAAGTTAATAAAAAGTATTACAGCTTTGATAAACCCAATTAAGAATTAATTTGGTACTTATTATATTGCGTTTTTTATTTTATTTTATTAAAACTGATATCGTAACAATTTCTGTGGCATCCCTGTTCTGTGAGACTTTGGCGATACATTTTTTAATTAGCTTTCTCTTGACTGAAGAATTAAGGAAGCGAGGTAATGCCTGCAGTTAGTAACAGAAATAGATAAATACAGTCGATAAAAGAGCCTATTAATAAATTTATAGCAAGAGTTACCCTTAACCAGACATTAGAAAAAAGGTTTTCGCCAATAATTTTTGTAAAAAAATGAATAAACATTAAATTCCTAATTTCTTTTAACATTCCTTTTTATCCCTATTAAAACAAGTGGGAAAGCAACAGTCGAGTGTGACCGACTGTAAGATACCCCGTACCCAAAGCATTGTGGGTGAAATTAAATAGCACATGAACAAGAAAAAAAAAAAATGAAAAAAAATGTTGCTAGAAAAATGTTGAGCAAGACTTAAACGAGACAAATGTTGCTAGGAACATGTTCAGCAATACCCAACAAAAGCAAATGTTGCTAGGAACATGTTAAGCAACATCTCTCTCTCTCAAGAAGAAGAAGAAGCATACACAGAAACTATTGTTTAATAACTTCCATGTTTATTATTCGATTATTTGATTTATTCGATTTTACTCAAATTTTCAGAGCATGTCCGCGAATGCCTACTTATTTATTTTATATACTTAATTTAAGCCGAAAACTTCGACTATAACTTTTTTTTTATGATTTTCGGGGGCGGAAGTGGGCGTGACCAAATTTTAAAACAAACTTGATCTGCGTGCAACAGATTCCAATGTTGTCACCAAATTTGGTAACTCTAGCTCTTATAGTCTCTGAGACCTATTTTTTCACACGGACAGACATACGGACATGGCTAGATCGACTCGGCTGATGACGCGATCAAGAATATATACACTTTATAGGGTCGAAGATTTATCCTTCTGCTTGTTATATACATTCTTGGTTGGCACTAACTTATAATACCCTTGTACCCTATGGGTACCGGGTATAATCATAACATTTCCCATTCCATATTCTTAAATTTCCAGTTTCCAACCCCAATTTTCCATTTTCCCAAGTCCAAATACTTTTTAATCCAACTGTGGCAGTACAAGAATAATTTAATTTAATGAAATATTTAATATAAATCGTTTTAAAATTGCTATGCTTGCTGAGGCCAAATTAAGAAATTTAGGTTATACTTTCTAATTTATTTGTTAGTTAACTTTCTAAATTAATTCCCGTACCAAGAATCCAACAACATGATGGTGGTTGTTAGTATTTTTCAGTGGAAGAGTTGGTATTTTCCCGTGACGCCGTATGGCATTTCTATTCTAGCTGTATAGCCGGTTTCCATTGTGTGGTAACCCTGGTTGGCTGACTGCGAAAAAATTCGGGAAAATTTGTGTAGGTAAAAAGTACACACAACAAAAAATCGAAAAGCGGAAAAGAAACGCAAGAAAGTTAAGTTAAACAGCGGATTGTTTAAGGCGGGATAAGCAGCATTCGCGCACGCGGATCACCATGGACTTCCGACAAATGAAGAACGACGCTTACGGTATTGGCCAACGGCGTGGAATGGGGAATGCTGGCGGCAGCGGCGGCGGCTTGGGTGACTTTTCCTCAAGCTACGGCGGTGGTGGTGGCTTCAATGGCGGCAACTACGGTGGCGGAGGCGGCGGAAACCAGGGGGGCTATGGTGGTAACAGGAATCACAGTCCCGTTGGTGGTAACTTCAATCGCGGAGGCGGAGGCGGCGGCGTTGGTAACTTTGATGGCGGCCCTCGCAGCAATGTCGGCGGTGGCAGCAGCAACAACAACTACCAACGTTCCAACGATGATCGCGACTTTAACGTCAACAGCAACAACAACCAGCGATTTGGTAACGTCAACGATAACTTCCAGGACAACTTTCGCGGGCCATCGGATAACTTTGGGCCATCAAGCCGAGGAGGAATAGGAGGTGGAGCCGGTATTGGTGGCGCTGGCGGTCTGCAGTCCAATCTGGGCAACCTGCAACGCCTGCTGGAGCTGGAGGAACTGAGGAGCCGCAATGTTGGCGGCAACTCGGGCAACTTCAACTCGGACTTACCCAGCAGTTATCGCGGTCAGCCCACGCAGGGCAGTGGCGACAGATTCTATAATGATGCTCCCAGAAATCCGGGCAACTTCGGCGGCAACTCGGGCTCAAATTTCGGTCCCAACGATGGGCCGTCGTTTGGTGGAATCAACGACAACTTCCGCGGCCCGCAGCAGCCGCAGAACTTCAATGACCAGCCGAGGTCTGGCTTCAATGATTCGTATGAACGTGGTGGCAACTTCGGCGGCCAGAACTCGGGCAACTTTGGGGGACCGAATAATTTTGGTGGCCAGAACTTTAATGACAACTTCAACAACAGAGGACCTAATAGAGGCGGCGGCGGCGGAGGCGGACCAGGTGGCTTCAACAACTCGGGTGGCAGCGGCTTTAGCAACAACATCAGTCGCAGCTTCAACGAGGCCAACTCGCGCAACTGGAACAACTCGCCCACGCAGTCCTCCTCGTTCCAGGACTCCGGCTATCAGTCGAACAACAATAGCGGCGGCGGACAAGCTCTTTCCGGCTGGGAGGCCAGCCAGCGCGCCTTCAACTCCAAGCGCACCCAGCTGCAGAAGGTCAACGTGAACAATGGCGGCGCCGTTCGAAAGCCAGGACCTCAGCCCGCTGCCAAGGCGGTGTATAACATGCGCAACAATCCAAACGCGGCGGCCGCCGTCGTCACCGCTGCGGGCCGGAACACCCAACCGAATAGAGCCGGCAATGTGCGTCCCGGCACGGCCGCTGGCGTCCAGAAGAAGGCCCCCAATGCGGCTCCCAATCAGTATAAGCTCGTCAATGCAACGACTAAAACGAACAATGCTGCGGCTGTCCAGAAGAAGCCTCCAGTGGCCGGGCAAGCTATCAAGGCTGGTCCAGGAGCCGTGAAGAGTGGACCCCAGGTGAAGGCTGGACCACAGGCGGTTAAAAAGGGACCGCAGGGTGTTACAGCCCAGGGAGGTAGACCTGGACCCCAGGGAGTAAGAACTGGACCACAGGGAATAAGAACTGGACCTCAAGGAGTCCGAACTGGTCCCCAGGGAGGAAGACCTGGACCCCAGGGAGTCAGGATTGGACCCCAGGGTGTCCGAACTGGTCCCCAGGGAGTAAGAACTGGACCCCTAGGAGTTCGAGCTGGTCCCCAAGGGTTACGAGCTGGCCCCCCAGGAATAAGGGGCGGACCCTTGCATGGTCCCAAGCCAGGCATTCCCGCTGCAGGCTTTAACAAGCCACCAAATGCACCTGGAATACCTCCACAAGTCGGTAAGTGGAATCACCAATTTAATTTTAATTTAAACTCTAATAATTATCCTTCAACTCGGGCTTCAAATTATTTTAATGAATATTAAATTACATTTTAAATCCGTTCCAGGACAAAAACGCGTGGCTCCCGCACCACCTTTGGAGACCGAGGCCGCTTCCAAGTCGGTGAAGAAGTGGCGTCGCGTGGCCCGCAAGCGCGGCTTCCTGATGGGCGGCTTCAAGTTGCCGTACCTCAACGATCAGCCGAAGAAGTTGCCCCAGCCGGAGTCGGACTCGTATGCCCTGACCTTCTTCGAGCAAGTCTTCAATTACAGTACAAACCAGGATGCCGAGGACGAGGACTACAGCGAGGATGCCATGTTCCTCAACGAGCGATCGGATGACGAGGACTCCGAGGAGGTCAAGGCAGCCCGCAAGGGCGGCAAGAAGAACAGGAAGCGTATAAGGACCGAGTGGGCACCGCTGTACGAGTCGAAGACCTACAAGGACTGGGCCAACTGGTGGAAGGACTACAAGCAGTTCGGCGAAAAGATCGAGAAGAAGCTGCTGGACATTGGCAACTACAATTTGGAGCATTGCTTCATACCGAATCTACCCAGGATGAGCACCGAGGAGGTGGTGTTCGCCATCATCAAGTCGGCTCACTTTGTTCTCGAGAAGAACGCCGATGTGCCGTATGACACCATGAACACGATCTTCAACCTGATGAACCGCACCTTCCTGGAGAACCTCACGGAGACGAACATTCTGGAGGTGCAGGACATTATTCGCAGCGTACCCAACGACCTCTGGGTATACAAGATGAAGAGCATGATCTTCCTGTGGGACAAGTACGAGACCATCCACAATTCCAAGTCTACTGAGGAGGAGATGGTCAAGGATCAGCAGGCCACGGCTCGCGAGTGGAAGAGCCCCGTCTTCCACTGGCTGGCCAAGCAGGCATTCGACGAGTTGGTGGTGAGTATTGGGTTACATTCAAGGCAAATGTTTGTACGAATTTTCACTAATATTTTCCATATTTTCAGGCTATTAGCGAAACCGAATGGAAGGAGCACCGCACTCTCTTCCCGGCCCCAGAGTAACGGAACCAGCACTCTGTTACTCCTCGTCTCAGCATTCAACCCTACACGATTCCCAACATCGAACACCCTGCGTAGTAGGTTCTCTTCTTCAGGATTATTTTATGATTCATAAGATTACGTATCTAGATTTTACTACCGACCTTTAATATATACACTAATTGATGCATTATCCCGACTATAAAGCGTAGTCTGTAATTAGAACACATTGTTTAAACAAAATAAAGGAGCCAACCCGAAGAGGGCCTTACTTTTCGTTCTGTGGGCGATACGAATATATTGATCAGAACTCTAGAAACTGCTTCCTCGGAGAAAATCAATTGCCGCGTTCATCAGCGATTAATAACTTATTTATTAATGATTTGTTCTGCATTTATAAATAATCACTGATTATAATGAGTGCTGGTGAACGCGGCCAAAAGTAATTACTGCATCTCTGAGCCACGAGTGTGTTTTTCATCTTGGTAAGATTGTAATTACGCGGATTTCATAAAATTTTGTATGACGCTAGAAGAATACTATTTATAAAGAGTAGCATGTAATTGGAATTGAAAAATAAATAATCGGCCTACAAAAATAAATTGTTTTTCTTTATGGGAAAAGGTATGTATATTGAAGGTTGAATAAAGAGGTGTACGTTTCAGAGTGAATACTTTTTGGCTAAAATCAATGAACTATACGTAAACCTCATTTACAATAATTTAAAATTTGAATTTATGCTAAACTTTGGCGACTTTTGAGTTGGGAATTATAGCCACAATGCCTGGAATGGTAGAAATTCGATAATAGAAAGATAACAAAGACAAGGGGCTTACTGACTAATTCACAGAGGATCTAGATATAGAATAGATAAGATATGTTTAAATAATCACCGAAAGACATTTTATATTTTTTTTGCGGAATAGCAAATTCCTCTGCCGGCTCTCTGCTCACACATTTTATACTTTTGAAGGAACTAAGGGCCAAAGAGCCACCTAAATATTTATAAACCCAAATTTAAACCTATAACAGATAAGAATATACCAAATAAAGTTTACGCAGTCGATGTTTTCAACAATTTTATTATTGCCAGCAACAACAGCAACACAGAATCTTGGAGATAGTGTCTTTTTTTCAGGCTTTACAATAGGTTTTGCAATTTGTGATTCCAATTCCAACTGCAATTACATAATGGGTATACATAGACCAAGATGAGACCTAAGCGCCCAGCTGCTTGTAGAGAATGGGCACATAGTCGTCGTACTCCGCCTGGTAGAGATTACCGGCAACGGGATCGCCCAGATCGTACTTCTTGGCAAAGTCGGCGATCTTGAATCCGCCGCGCCCATCGGCGCTGGTGTTGGGCAGCCTCTTCTCGCTGAAGGTCAGACTGCACTTTTGCTCGTAGATCAGGAACACGTAGCGATGCAGGCCAGTGTCCGGCGGCGGTCCCGATCCAATGTAGTCGGAGAGGACTTCGCCCTTGGCGATATCGCCGCCGGGAATGTTGCCCACCAGCCAGTGGTGCCATTCGCGGAAAGTGGGCTCCTTGCGGCTGGGTGCATCCGGATCGGTCATGCAGAGCGTGTACAGCTTGGCGGGGTCTGCCTCCCACTTGACGCAGGGCTGATCCTTGACCTGGGTGGGGGTCAGAACCTGGCCGGGCTTAACCACAATATCGCAGGGATATGTCACAGTGGCCGTCGCCTTCGGGGCCTTGGCAATCACATCGGGCACTACGCAGTGTTCCTCCATGGTTTTTCCAATCTTTCCACAAGAATACTGGCGCAGATGTGGAGTAAATGCAGAGAGCGGCTCTTTGGCTAGAATGGGTCTTTCGCCTCCAAATGTTTTCAGGTTTCTGACTGCAATGGCGGCCGGCAAGTTGACATTCACAGCGGTGGATCGGGTCAAATCTTTGTGGAGAACATTTTGCGAGATACGGTGAAGATTGCGCCAGACTTGCAAACGCAACACGCTCATCTTGATTGGTTAATTGGGCGCAGTGCAAATTAATTGAATAACTGTTTATTGCCGAGTCTTTTGTTTGTCAATTAAGCAGCGGCTACTCTGCCATTCACCGGAAAGTCGACAACTTAATTTCTGGTTATCGATAGGTTCTTTATAATTTAAAATTGTAATGTTTTAAATTTTTTAGACACTAAATGAGACGTTGACTTGAATTTAAAAGCAAACTTTTAGTTTTCGTTAAATAAATCGTTTTAATATGTATAATTTCGTCATAAACCTATGTACTTATGCTAGCGGATGTGTTTTTAACAAGATGAAAGGAACAATAGATGGGAGGTGAGAGGAGGTGATGGGCAAGTGATATGCTTTTTGGACCAATGTTTCGTTTCGGAAGGAATATCTGCCTCCTTCAGGCCATGCGCTGCCGGGGATGCAACTAAACCTGGTAGCGCTGCTTGTGTCAGGCCTTCCGGAACACGTCTCCGGAGCCGTACGACAGCCGCCGCTCCTTGGTGTTGCTGGTGACCAGGACCTCCTCGTCGAACTGCGACACTCGCTGCATCTTCGGACGCATCAGTCCCCGCACATCGTTCAGCGTTATGTCTATGTCCCGGAAGGCGTTGAGCAGAAAGACGGCTGTGATCACGATCAGGAAGCCGCACACATCACCCAGGATGTCGTCGAAGCGCATGTGGGTGAACTCCTTAAACAGAATGGCCGAGGCCACGATCACCAGCGTCGTAAACATGACATAATAAACGGGCGTCACAATGCTGGTGTTGAATATATCCAGCGCCTTGTTCAGATAGTTCATCTGGATGGCAATAAACGTGACTGTGATCAGGATCAGGAACCAGGGCATCCATGTGAGGAACACGTTCCCGCCGTTATTCAACGTCTGCCGGATGGCCAGACCCAGAGCCTTGCACGACATCACGGTCAGGGAGCCTATACCCGAGCACATAAAGATGTAGACCACCACATTGGTGTGTCCATGGCGCGGCGCAATGAAGCAGGCCACAAACACCGTAGAGCCAATGATGCAGATCACATATAAAATGAACACCGGATCCTGCAGCATGTCAAACAGCAGCTGCAGATCCTCGATCTCCTTCTCCTTGGGCGAGTGAATCACAATAATTGTGGAGCCCAGGATGCACAGAAAGCAGCCAATCTTTCCCAGCAGGTTCAGCTTCTCGTTGAGGAATCTAGAGGCCATCACAGCCGAGATAATCACACTGAGGGCCCCCAAGGGGGTCACCAGGGAGGCGGGCGCAAAGGCATAGGCCGCAAAATTGGCCGCCTCACCCAGTCCCACTGAAAGAAAAACAAAAACAGAGAGACAGTAAGTAAATGAGTCACAGATAAGGGGTTCGTTCTGTATATCTGTAGGTATACCCTAGCAGGCGGCATTATAATTATTGCCGGATGTTTGTAAACTCTAAAAACTTTGTATATATGCTTATTGTATTTATTTAGTTATACTTTGTAAAATTTTAAGGTTTAAAGGTACTCAAAAATCTGATATCGTATAAAATTTTATAAACGAAGTATGCCTTAAATCAAATATAATTGTAATTGAAAAAAAAACGAAACAAAAACAATAGAGGAAGATAAGAACTACCTTGCTGTATCCAAACATATGTATAATTATCAAACATGACGAACTATGGGTTTTTATCAGGTTTTTGGGGACTTTTCTTATCTGTACCTTGGTATTAGAAAGATATCCAAAATCTGATTCAAAATAATTATTAATAAGTCGTAATAGAAACTATGTATATAAATTAACTTTAAGGTCCTACTAAGGACAAGTTTAATTATAAAGAGAGAAATAATGAGAATAAGAGCCTAAGCCTTAAAATATTTTTGTTTTCCCGGCTGTAAATAATTCTTAGACAGAAATTTTAGCACTGCAAAGGTGTTTTTCCCACAGACAAAGTTTATCTATTTTTCCAACTCACTCGTTAGGAGACCCGCCCACCAGATCCACTCCCGCAGGTAGCCAAATCCTCCCGCCGAGGCGCGCACCTCGCCGTATCTGCTCAGTCGGATAAGGGCCTTCTTCTTGATGATGAAGCTGGAGCCGATGAAGAAGCAGGAGAAGATGGCCAGGCCAACGCCGATGTAGAAATCCGTGTTGGAGATGGCCGCACTCAGAGATGCGGACGCTTGGCTGGCTTCCTCCACCGACGACGCAGCCGCCGCCGCCGCCGCTGGGAGGCTGCCGGGCACCACCTGGGCCATTGGCATCTGCAGTGATGAGGCTTCGCTGTTCATGTTTTCCTCCGTGCGCCCAGTTTTCCACCTGCTTTCCGACCTTTTCGCACTCGCAATTCTGCGTGAGTCACAAACAAAGGGATATGGAGAGCTGCATGGGAATAACGGAAAAATACCAAAACGGCAAAGAACCCACACAAATAGGTATGAGAAATAGTTTGTTTTTCTAGCCAAATCTGGCTTTTTTAACATGTAATAAATTAATCCTTCATATTTCAAAAAACACTTTTGTTGTATAGTAAAACCTTTATAATCGAAATCAGGGACCATAATCATTATAAGTGATATAATAAAAATGGATATTTAATTATAATTTATTAAATTTATATATTTGCCTCGATTTTACTAATTACTTACTTTTTGTGTTTTATTTAATCGCTCAAAAATTAATTATATTACTGTGAGTGAAAAAATAAAACTAAAAAAATAATGATTATTTTATTATCGTTATAATTTGGCTCAAAATATCGCTCAATGTGCTATATCATTTTTCTTTAAGTTTTTTTTTTTTGGGAAAAAAATAAAATAAAGAGATTTTAGATAATGTATCTGAAAAAAATCTTTGTGAAAGAAGACATTTTACTTTTACGATAAAGACTGAAGGACATGAGTAGATCGACTCGTCTGGTGATATCGAGATATCGCAAAATAATAATAATAATTACTTTTTTAAGTTTTATTTGTTCTCTCACATTAATAATAATTATTCTTTGACCGATTAATAAATGTCGAAAAGTAATTATTAAAAGCGAGCCAAATGTAAAAAAAATCAAGAAGAAAAACAACGATTGGGAATAAGGAAAGTTCATCCAAATAGTAGCGTATTGGTATAATTCGCTTTCTTATGTGCCCTTTCCATGTGGATGATTTTTTGGTTTAAAGAAAATATATATATAATAATTACAACAATAGAAAATAGAATAGAACCCTTTAATGACAACAATAATTAACTGGTTATATTAATAAAATTAAATTATATTTCACTTATCTTTTTTTCCGCTAAATGTTTACCTCACCCCCAGTTAGCCATTCACAATGACCGCGGCCATCGAGTATGAAAACAAAACGTGCGATCGGCCAAAGAAATGCCGCCGAAATCGAGCAGCAAGAAAAACCAGGCCAGTTGGTATCACTGCGAGACCTGTGGCGTGCACATCCCCTCCAAGGCGAGGGACAACCACGATGACCACTGTTCCACAATCAGCCAGGACGATGCCGTCTCGGAAACCGATGCGGAGTACGTTCGAAGTGGGGCGATCTTCACCAGAAGCCTGCAGCAGCGCAACTTTGAGGTGGAATCTCTGAAGGATCTCTCTGTCAAGTATGCCAACATGTTGGTGTTTGTCTCTGAGGGAGCCATGCAGTTGGCACAACTGCACATTGGCCAGCACGTGGTGATAGAGGCGCTGTCGATGGATCTGGAGCCACTCGTGAGGATTGTGTGGCCCATATCGGAGCAATTCCTTACCACGGTGTTTGTGAGCGAAGGCGGTGAGATATTCCAACTATAAATAAGGGACCTTCTATTTAAAGTCGCTTTTAATGTTAATATTTTTATAGATTTCAAGCCCCATTGGATGCAGCTTCGCGGCAAGCTCTTGAAGATCAGTGCCCTGGACACCAGTTGTCTTACAGCTGCTGCCAGCATTTCCCTAAGGCAGCTAAACACTGAAGAAACTCCTCTAGCGGCAGGACAACTCCAGGAAGCCATTGCCCTGCTAAAAAAGGAGATTGTCAATAGAATCTTTAGCAAGGGCAGCCGGATCCACATGAATTTCTTCAACAAGTCGCTGCTCTTTCGCTTGGAGCAATGGCAGGGCACGGTGGAAGAAGCACTAGCCAGTCTTAGTCTGGACTCGAAGCCTCTGCAGTTTGTGCAGGTGACCAACGTCACCAAACTCCAGCTGATACCTGAGACTGCGGGGCAACAGCAGGAGGAGGAGCAGAGAAGAAGCCATCGCATTACCAAATCCCAAATAGGAGGTCTGGACAGGCAATTGCAGCTGGTGGAAGAGAGCATGGAGTATGCCTTGGGCTTCAGGGCGTTACCAACAGGTTAATATCTTTGTTAAAAGCTATGATTTTCTATAAATTTAATTCCGATTGCTTCTATCAGGCCTCAGGGTATCGCGTGGCCTGCTGCTTTATGGCGCCACCGGCTGTGGCAAGTCACTTATCCTAGAAGCCATGTCAGAGGGGGCCAAGGAGCGCAGCCAAGGAAATGTCCAACTCATACGTCTCAACAGTGGCGAAGTCTACAGCAAGTTCTTGGGAGAGACCGAGCAAAAGCTGGCGGCCATCTTCGAGCGGGCCTACAATCACTATCCACATCCCACACTTCTCCTAATCGAGGACGTCCACAACCTGTGCCCCAAGCAGGAAGGCAGTGATCTAGTCAAGCGCGTCTCGCTGGCCTTCCTCTCTCTGTTGGATCAGCTCAGCAGTCCCAGTCAGCTGAAGGGCAGCAGAACCTTCCTGCTGGCCACCAGCTCGCAAATAGAGTCCCTCCATCCCAGCATACGAAGAGCTGGGCGATTGGACAGTGAGCTGGAGCTGGGTGCGCCGAGTCCCCAGGCCAGGAAGGAGATTATTAAGTGTCTAACGCAGTCCTTGGATCACCAGCTGAGTGAAGAGGCGGCGGAGCACATAGCATCCGTTACCCATGGCTACGTGGGCGCTGATCTTGCAAACCTAGTCTATGCAGCCATGCTGCAGGCGCAGCCCCATCCGCTCCAGCTCCAGCATCTGCAGGCGGCTCTGACACGCATCAAACCCTCGGCGATGCGTGAGGTTCTCATCGAGTGTCCCAACGTCCAGTGGTCGGACATTGGCGGGCAGTCGGAGCTCCGCTTGGCCATGCAACAGGCCATCGAATGGCCGCTGCTCCACGCGGAGAAATTCCAGCGCTTGGGCATCAAGCCACCCAGGGGAATCCTCATGTTCGGACCTCCCGGCTGCTCCAAGACCATGATAGCCAAGGCCCTGGCCACCGAGAGCAAGCTGAACTTTCTGTCGATCAAGGGACCGGAGCTCTTCTCCATGTGGGTCGGCGAGTCGGAGCGCGCGGTGCGTGAGGTCTTTCGCAAGGCTCGCCAAGTGGCGCCTGCCATTGTCTTCTTCGACGAAATCGATGCCATTGGCGGCGAGCGATCCGAGGGCGACGCTTCTGGCTCCGGCTCAGGTTCCTCGGTAAAGGAACGCGTTCTCACCCAACTGCTAACGGAGATGGATGGCGTGGAGGCCCTGCAGAATGTCACCATTGTGGCGGCCACCAATCGTCCGGATATGATCGATAAGGCTCTGCTCCGGCCGGGAAGAATTGATCGTATCCTCTACGTGGGTTTACCCAAGACTGAAGCGCGAAGGGAGATCTTGAAGATCAAATTGCGCGCCATGCCGGTAGCGGAGAATGTGGACAGGGAGAAGTTGGTGCACTTGACGGAGGGGTATTCTGGCGCTGAGATCCAGGCTGTGTGCCATGAAGCCGCCCTGCGAGCCCTGGAGCAAAGCTTCGAGGCGGAACAGGTGCAGTGGGCGGACTTTGAGCATGCCTTGAAGGCGGTGCCGCCGCGGACTAGTCCGGAGTTACTGAAGCTTTATGAGGATTATCTCAAAAGGAAGTAGTAGGAACTCAAGCAGAAAATTCTTTAAAAAAATATAAGCTATTGTTTTAAGCTTAAGACAAACACTTTAAATTGTACATAAAACGGATTAAAAAAGGAGTTTTAGGAGTATTTTTATAGCTCTGTATGGAATCTATTCAATGGAACTTTTCTAAGCTCTTAACTGGCGCCGCCTTTAACTCGAACTGATGATTGTAAAATATATAAATCCAGAGATATATAGTCCCTTGTTACTAAAATGCCTTATTTAGTGTCCTCTGATTAGCCCAAGGAGATAAGATCACTTGCAGAGAGTTATCAGTTAACGCCAGCCAGACTTATTTGCCTCTAAATCAAATTCTCAAATCCTTGCCTTTGCTTTTCTCTGTGAACATCGTTTATGGACTTCGCGTGAGCATTAAAGGAATTTCCAATTAACGCGTCACACAATTGATATTAGATTGATTCCGAACCGCCAATAAAATGTCTCAACTTTTCAGTTAAGAAACTGTTTCACGAAGGTTGAGAAGCGATGACTGGGGACTTTGCTTGCATTGCAAATCAGTAAATAGAACGAAGAGAGCGCCGAGAACAGTGATACTTATTAACATGCCTTCTCTTAATGCTTTTTCGATTTTATTTATGGCCATAACCATAAATGCGCCAGTGTCTGCTTTAAAAAGCCCAATAAGTAATTAATTGAGAATGATTTCTCTTATATTTAAGTTTTCACGGTCTCCTAAGGTCAAACAGTAGGTAGGAAAATTATGTTAACTTTGTAAACAATTATACGAACAGTTCAAATTTTATGTTTACATAATTAATAGTTTTAATATAGCTGTTTCTCTGAACTCATAAAAACAAAATTTCTTATCAATTTCAAATCTTATTTGTGTGAAAATTGTCATTGACTTAAGATGAAATTCTCGAAATTCTCAGGTCATACAGTGGGTGCTGTAATTGTAACCCTTTCGACCCCTCCGTTTCCTGTGAGCAACTTTGCAAGCTCTAACCGTCTAACCATTCAATTCACTTTTGTTCGCATTTAAAATTTAAAAGTTGTAGTTTCATATACATATATTCATTTGCAATGTAATATAAAATTATACATATTTTTGTTTTCTTGGAAGATATACATAGATTAAGAGACAATAAGAACTAGCTGAGAAAAAAGCATATAGCATGTTTTTCAAATAATACAATTTGTTTATTTCTTGGTCAATTTATTTGTGTAAATAAACAAAATTAGTGTACATCATTTTCAGAAAATACTATTCTAAATTGTAAATCTTTTTGAAATTTCTTAAGCAATTATTTTTATTTTTTTCATAGAAGATAAAAAAAAATTAACACCCACATTGATGGGCGTGATTGGTTTTACTTAAAATGACACCCGATATTTAAGGTTATGTTGTTCTTATAATCTTAATGGTTTCTTGGAGGTAAATATTATTCTTTAATTCTTATAAAAACAAATATGTTAATGTTAATTTTGTATATATTTATTGTTTCTAAGCTTATTTTTGCTTTAGTATTGCAATTTGAGTGGCTTATTTCCATCTGTATGTATTAACTTTTTTTATAAATTAATTGTTATTTAATTTTTAGTTTCAGAATCTTTAACGATTTAAGCGAAAAGCAGCTTTATCTTTTGATATATTCAAATAAGCCATAACCCATTTTGCAAGGTTGTTGTGTGTGCATACCTCTGGCCGCCACTGTGGTGCTTTTTGGCGAAGAGCGAAGAGCATGTGCCTCTGACTCTCCGCTCGCAACTGGCGCGATCAGTTGCCGGCTAGCGTTCGTCGCGTTTGGTTACGACATTACTCAGCTGGCGCAAATTTGTCGCCGGATTCCGATTCCGATTTGGATTCCCATTTGACGTCTGTTGTTTGGTATCGCAACTGGAAGCATGAGGAGCTGGCTAAAGATCTCCCTGCTGCTGTGCACGTTCGGGTTTTTCCGGGAACTAAGGCCCTCAGAGCCGTATGTCTCGGAATATTTGGCCGGGGACTATGGCAACCTGACCTCGGAGCAGATCTACCAGGATGTCTATCCCTTTGGCACCTACGCCGTGCTGGCCCAGCTGGTGATCGTTTTCCTCATCACGGATCTGGTGCGGTACAAGCCGGTGATTGTGCTCTCGGCGCTGGCTGGGATCGTGCTCTTCTCCCTGCTACTGTGGACCGGCACTGTGCGCATGTTGCAGCTGGCCCAGCTGTTCTTTGGTTTCTTCACTGCCGCCGAGGTGGCCTACTACACGTACATGTATGCCAAGGTGGACAAGGAGCAGTATCAGATCGTCACGGGTCACACGCGAGCTGCCATTTTGAGTGGCAAGTTCCTGGGCGGACTCTTGGCCCAGATCTTGGTGTCCACGGATAGCATGAACTTCAGGGAACTGCACTATATCTCACTGGCCACACAGTTGATCTCCTTGGGTGTGTCCCTACTGCTTCCCGGGGTTCCCCGGAGTCTTTACTTCTATGCGGCCTCCGAAAAGGATCCCGCTCCCGGTGGCGAAGTCCAGACACCGAAATTCTCTGTGAGCAACGCCTTCCGCCTGCTGTGGTTCCACCTGGTCACCTCCTACTCCAATCCCGTGGTGCTGCAGTGGAGCCTGTGGTGGGCACTGGCCACGTGTGGCCAAATACAGGTGAGTCTTGGGTGTTAATTTTAATTCTAATTGAGCAAATGTCTGGAGTTTAATTAATTTTGAGTGGATAAATGGATAACTGGCTTTTATAAAGATTTTTGAAAATGTTATTCATACTTTTTACAATTGATTGTAATTAATATTCAAGAAAAAACTGGTATTTCCGGAAAGACCAAGTGAAAAACCTTGACCCAGTATTTCGTTCGAGTAAATTTCAATTCCAAGAAATCTTTATTAATTAAATTTAAAATTTGAAATAAAGTAACTAATTCTTCTTTAAACCCTTAGGTAATCTCCTACATCCAGTTCCTGTGGAAGGAGGTGGCTCCGAATAACCAGAGCATCTACAATGGCGGTGTGGAGGCCCTGGCCACTCTGCTGGGAGCCATTGGAGCCATTCTGGCTGGTCTGCTGAACTCCAATAAGCGCCGCAGTTCCTACATGCTGGGCATATCCATCTGTGCCGCTGTCCTGGGCGCCTTGCTCATCTACGCGGCGAGAACCCAAGAGATCTGGGTGGTCTACGTGAACTATGTGCTCTTCTGTGCGGTGTTCTTCTTCATAATCACGGTGGCCGGAGCTGTGGTGGCTGGTAATCTGGTGGAGGACAGTTTTGGACTGATCTTTGGCATAAACACGCTTGTGGGTCTATTGCTCCAGACCATCCTGACCATTGTGGTGGTGGAGCCCGTGGGATTTGGTCTGGGACCAAGGGATCAGTATGTTATTTATGGCAGTTACTTCCTGATTCTGGCTGGAGTCTATATAATAAGCATCATTTTGGTTAAACTTTTTGGTAGAAGGAAATTTTCAGATGAGGGGAATGTGGCCTATTTAACGTAAATATATTTTATTTTATTTAAATTATATGTAAATAGTTTATTTAGATTTTATTTAGTATTTTGTAAATAGAAACCTTGATTTCGGCTTGTTAAAAATATCTCGAAAATGAAAACTAGAAGATTTTAATGGAGCTTAAATATGTAATATTGAAAAATACTATTTTCATAACGTATTTTGACTTGTAAATAAATAAATTAAAGTAACAACTTGGTTAAAATAGAAAACCTGGCTATATTTGATTAAAAAGTAGATATTTCCTCCCAAAAACTCTTACTTTATTCCTTCCAGAAGAATACTTGAAAGTGAGCTTACAAAAATAAATTCCTTCGGGAGATGGCGTCCGTGATGTCCGTATTACACAAAACAACATACAACAGCAGCGCCAATAATTCAACACATTTAAATACATTTATTAATAATATTTGTACTAAGTAATACTATTGCAATAGCAGATCCATTTCCTCCGCATTCGAGGACATTAGATCCCGCTCTAAGCTGGTGGTGGCTGCCGTTGCTTGATTCAGGAAGAGATCAAAGTCATAGCCCTCTTTTTGGGCCGCAATGGAATCCTTTTGATTGCTGATAGTCTGCGGATTGGACAGCAAATCCACATCGTACAGACCCAGTTCCTTGAGCAGCGTTTCATTCTCGTTGTTGGATTGGGAGGCTGGGACGGAGGAGGGCTCTACAGCTTCCTTGGGCTCCACATTAATAATGGCCGCCGGCTGCTCCACGGCCTCAAAGCCACAATCGACCTGGGCAGGTGTAGAGTTGGGATGATTGTTGGCCTCGATTTCATCATCGTCCAGCTCCTGGGGCTTCAGAGTGCTCGACTTGTACTGAAAGTCCGTCTCCTTGAAGTCCACTTCGATGGGAAAGAGCGGCGGCAGCGTGTCCAGTCGCTCCACGAGACTCCTGTGCAGTTCCGCCAAGCTCTCCAGCAGACTTCGGAGCTGCTTATTGAGATCCATAGCATGCTTGCACTCCAGCAGCTCCATCTTCTCCAGGACATCGGTGCGGAGTTTGGCGAACTTGCTGCGCGCATCCTGACGGCATCTCAGGATCAGCCTGTACTCGTAGTTGCCCGTCTCCACCCGATACAGTGGCTCCTGGAGGGCCGCAAAGCCGTGCTCCTCGTCATCCATTTCCTTGACCTTCAGGCAATAAGAGAGATATGTGAACTTGGCATCCGCGTAGCGACGCACCGTGAGCTTTGTGTCTGGGATGGCTTTGTTCAGGTACGTTCCCAAGTCGGCCAGCACTGGCTTTATCTGCTTGATGATGCCCAGGCCATCCTTCTCCAGGGTGCGGTGGAACTCGCCGAAGGTGCGAAACGCCTCCGAGGCTCGCTGCTGCGGCTCGTGGACGGAAATCTGGGTGAAGCAGTCCCCAAAGGACTTGTAGGTCTGCAGGAGATCATAGTAGGCCTTGAGCATGCGACGGGCGTGCTCCACCAGACCCTTGTACATCAGTTCAGTGCCCTCCAGCTCCTCTAGTCTTTTTACAAGGGAATCATTGCAGAGTATGGCCCGGGAGAGACCCAAAGTGTCGGCCGTGTTGCTCGATAGGTTGTCCACGATCCGGTGCTTTAGTTTCTTCAGGATGATGTCCAGGGTCTTGCCCTGTTCGGGATCTGCGTGCAGCTTGTTGTAGTGGACGACCACCTCATCGGTGGCAGTCTGTATCATCTTGGCCACCTCCACCTTGGTCTTGCCCTTCACGCTCACGGAGTTTACTGCCAGCAGTTCGTCTCCGGATTGAAGGGAACCCTCACGAGCGGCGGGAGTTCCATCGAAGATCTGGAAGAGTTCAGGGCGATTTGTGCATATTTTGTATCGAAAATCATTTAAAAAAGCTGTCTAAAAGTAGGCTACATATAAAACCTCAGGTTATAAAAAACCAAGCCCTATAGTAGCTTTTTACAATAGTTTTCTACAATATTCCGAGTACACAAAATAAAAACTCCAAAAACCTTTCAGGTTAGCCAAATTATGACCATCGCCAACTGGTATAAATGGGCCAATGATTCCAGCCAGGCCGCTTCCGTGATCAGGCCTAAGGTAATACCGGGTTTCGATGGCTTGGATGACCAAGTGCAGGCGGCGCTGCGGGAGCAGGACCCCCAGAATAATTCGCCGAAGCGGAAGCAGGCTGGCGGCGGCCAAAAACGAAGGAAACCCAAGAAGCTGCCCAGGATGTCGGCTCCGCGGCTCCTCGAGTACCAGAAACTGTACGCCGACAACCTCAAGGACCTCAAGCGTTGCTCCACCAGCAAGAGCAGCGAGTACAAGTTCCGGAGCCGGCCAATGCCCGATTTCGAGAAGTGCCATCAGCGCCTGCAGATACGCAGGATGAACCTGAGCTCCAAGCTGAAGTTGACCCGACCGATGTGTCCCCGCACCCTGGCCGCGTCCATGGAGGCGCTAGACAAGCGTCAGAAGGAGGAAAGGAAGCGCAACAGACCGGCCAAATGTATACCGAAGATCAATCCTAGCTCCTCCATGGACTACATGGTCCGCCAGCCGTTCTCACCTCGCAGAAAGCTCTCCTTTACCCGCCCGAAGCCGTTCAAGCTCCACACCCCACAGAGGGCGTGGGGCCGTTATCTGTACGATGAGGGGAAGCGGATGCGGATGGAGGAGCGCTTCGAGCAGCTGGCCAACGATTGGATAGAGTCGGAGCGAAAGCAATATATTAAGCAGCGTAAGCTGACCAACTTCAAGGCCAATCCGAGTCCTTGGAAGAAGGCAAGGGCCGGTAAAGCAGGATTATAGGGATATTAGAATATGACATATTGACATAGAAAGCGAAACACCAAATTAAAGAGTATTATGATTCTATCATAAATTGTGACTATTTTTCTGGATAAACACTGCTCTTAGGAGGACATACAAGAGCAGAATTTACACATCCTCTGGGAAAAGCACCTGGTTCTTACGATTACAACAACAAAACCCACTCATGCCGATTCAGATGGCTTTTGTTTTGCTTTGCTATCAGATTGTCTTTACTTTAAGTATGATTTTTGTTGTTGGGCTCCGATCTTGACATACGGTGCCCTACCCTGCTTCAAAGACAGCTTATATCTGCTCTTTCCAGAACTAAAATTAAGTAATAAGCTATTACCATTAAATGGGTAGATCTTATTCCTAAGAGCTTCCCTAACTCACCTGTACTATATATAGACACGGACACATGGGCGCTCCTCCGCCAATGCTAATTCCAATCAGGTTGCTCTGATCCTTGGTGATAACGACGGCATTGGTTGTGACAGTCATGCCCCTATTGGAATTTACATGTTTAAATAATTACGACCATTAGTTTTAATTGAAATTGTTGACAGAGTGAAGCGTGAACTACGCGTGCTATATGTAAATTGTACGTAATGGTTATGAGTGTGAAATATTGTGGCAATTCTCCATACGTACTCACATCGATCGGTGCAATTTTCTAAATTAGCCATATGTTACCAGTTCTAGCAAGGCCATTGGACTATAATTACTAACTTAAAACTGCTGAAGGCTTTGTGGGAGCTATCGATTCTGGCTGATAGACAGGACTTGAAAGGCCAAAGGGAAACCTCTGAATCAATACACTCTATATTGTATACACTAGCTAGCCTAGCTGAATATATAATATATATCTTAGTATAAGCATCTAAGACGACTACACACAAAATAAAATCATAATTGTCCTTTATTTGGTGGAAACGAAATATATTGAGATACCATTAGTTCTAGTTTTGGTTGGTTATTGGCACAAAATACTTTATAATATATATTGGTGGTCGCTTTGTGGTACACTTTTAAAATCTAATGAAAAATAATAATAATAATAGTTTTTATAATTATTTTTTTAAATTAAAGCCGAACACAACAACTATTATTAAAACAAGGTGACATTATTCCTTGAGAATATTAAAATTAAATATTGTTTAGTAAAAAAAGTCAAGAACATAAAGACTAAACATGTTAAACGAAATAAAAAAAAAAAGCATTTTAATTTGGAAAATTTTGAAATTACAAATTTATATAATTATTAATTATATTTAAGCGACCACCGAGTGATAATATTATCGAAACGAATCTGAGTCAATCTGCGGACTTGACTTACAAACGGTCTAACTCATATTTCTGCCTATTGGCGGATTCGCTGCCAAACCTGTCCGAATCGGAACCGGAAGCAAAGCCTGCCGGAGAGCAGAGCATAACGGTGGCCTCGCTAATGGCTGAGGACACTTCCGGTTTCTCCGGCTCCGCGGGTAGATCCTGGTGCCGCCGTACACCCTCGGCACTTTCGCCGTCCAACTGGATGAGCAGCGGCACTGGCCTGAGTCCAACAATATGTTAGAATTTGGGTTGCGATTATTGATTTTTAACAGATACTTTCGCAACAGACAGTCGTGCTCAAGAAAATAAA
Source organism: Drosophila rufa (assembly GCA_018153105.1). NCBI lineage: Eukaryota > Metazoa > Arthropoda > Insecta > Diptera > Drosophilidae > Drosophila > Drosophila rufa. The sequence continues at coordinate 11,673,297 of JAECXS010000096.1, forward strand.
GCTATGCACAGAGTTTTTGTTAACTTGGAGGGTCCAAGGGCTACTCACATCTTGTCTTCCTCAAAAAAGAAGTCATCATCCGTGTCCGTCAGCATTTTGCTCGATTAAAAAAATATATTTGTTTATTTTGGCCACTGGAAGTTTCTTCTCCACTTCAAACTGTCGATGACATTGGATACTGATAACTGCTTTTGAAATATATCGCATCGCACGGCGAATGGCAAACTCCAGTGGCGGAGCATTGGCCATTCCCACGGCGTAACCATGACCACTTGTTGCCTAGGAAACGCTGAGCAAAAACATAAACAAAAGATGATGGACTGGGCCGAAGAACTTAAGATGACAATAAGAAAGGTGAAAAATTACCATTAATTATGTTTATATTAAAATTTGGTTAACTTGCAATCCACAGACGACGGCCCGGAAGGGTAGGCGCTCCAAGAGTCGCGATGTCTTGAAGGAGGAGTCCTTGCAGGCAGCTGCTGCAGGCTCAAAGGACATATCCATTGATATCACCTTGAATGTGCAGGCCCAGGGCGGAACGCCGCCCTCAACATCGGATGCGGGCACGTCGTCATCGTACAACAATGAGTTCGAGTCACATCGCCCCCCCATTCGGCGCATTTCGGGAGGATGGGCGGACTCCGGCCTCAAGGGATTAAAGTGAGTATGGTTAACGTCCTCTTTGAGACCTTCACTGAGCACTCTTTCCGTTCTTGTTTAGGTCCAAGAAGAACTCCTTTGATGAGTAAGTGCTTCGAATAGAATCATCTAAAGTTGCAAGATTGCCACGTATTTAATAAAATTACATCTCCCAAACTTCTCCTGTTTATAATCCAACTTATTATAAATTAGGAATTATGATAATAATATTTTGTATTTCCCAATTATAGCGAACGCTTCAGGCAAACAAAATCGGCCACAAATTCGATACCAACGGATGATATACCCGTCATCCCAGACATGGATGACATCAAAGATGAAATTATGCTCAATGAGATAGTGGAACCAGCTACGTAAGTGAACTTGTAAGAATCCTTTACCCCTGCATTCAAACTTATTCGTATACCAGTATCGGTTCTACACGTTCTGCGGTTCTAAAGGAGGCAAATTCCGATTTGTTGTCCCAATACGCCTTCTCGGCCGTGGATGGCTTCGATCTCTCTATCTTAACAGACTGCCTGGTTCCCCAGGAGAGTCTCAATGAGAAGGATGATCTCTGGCAGTGGGACAAGCTCTTCACCGAGGTAACCGCAGAAATTCACTCGGATAAAGTGCCTAATATAGGCATGAAGATTGGACCCGATGTGGTGCCACCAACTCAACATTCTTAAGAGATTTTCAACTCAAAGCAATTAGTGCAATATAAAATACTCAATTAGATGATAAGGATTCAAAAATTCATTCATTGGATGCCTTAAATGATCACAAATACTCAATTAAATTGCTAATTTTAGCTTAGAGACAGACTTTTTTTTGGTTTTGACTTATTGGATGGGTCTGCCAACGCCGTCGAAAGCCTTTTCCTTGTGATCAGCGGCATTGGCTCGAGACTCGTAGTTGCAGATGGTGACGCCATGGTAATGGGCCTCAGTAAACTCGCCGCGAAGACCTGAAGGAAGATAAAAAAAAATAGTTTATATGGTCTTAAATGGCGTAATAACTTACCTATGTAGTAAATGCGAGTGTTCTCATCGCCAAAATTGCTGGGAAAGTACAAAGACAGATGATGAACGGAGGAAAAGGTGACCACTTTCGGTGAGTATTCAATTTCTCCGCGGGCATCGCGGGTTAGCTCGAATTCCTGATCCGGCTTGGCTTTGGCATCGTCGAAGGTCATCTTGGGGCGGTTCTTGAAGCTGTAATCAACATAAAGCTGTAGTTTTTGAGTGATTTTTTGCGAGGATTTCTTACATTTTAACCCTATTTGGATGGGAGTCATCGTTGGCCCCGCTTATGATGATTCCCTTGAGCTTGACGTTGCCGGTGAAGGGTATATTGAAGAGCAGCTCCTCGTCCGCATCGCTCTGCACAAATTTTGAAAGATCCAGGCGCGTCTCGTAGGGCTTAAAGACGCTTTTGCCCTGGCCATCCGTCTCCTCGTTCAGGCATTCCGTGTTCTGTATGTCGATTTTCGTATAAAGGCTGTACTCAATGCCCATTTCCAGGGCATGATCAATATCCGTAGCTTCGTGGCTGCAGCCGCCATGATCGTGCGAGTGTCCGTGCGGCATGTTTTCGGCGTAAATTTAAGAAATAACAAAATAAATAAAGGAGTCGAGTCACTAGTCCAAGAATGTGGTCACACCAAAACACCATTCACACAAGACGACAAGCATATTAGTATTTTAAGGCATTAGATAGTATATTTTTGTTGAAAGAGCGCTGGTATTTTCGAACTCCTTTACTGCGGTCACATTGACAGCTAGCTGAAAAACGTAAATTTTAGGAATTTTTAATCTGTGTTAATCGGCGTGAATTTGATTCGGAATAATTGTGCTTTGCCGAAAATCGTATATCTAACGTTCCAATGGCGCCCAAGGCTAAATCGGTTGGCATCAAGCCCCAGGCCAAGGCCTTCAAAGACAAGTCCAAACCCACTGATGTGCGTATGTCCAACATCCAGGCGGCAAAGGGTAAGAAATGTGAAAAAATAAATAAAGTTAAACGTAGAAATTCTGTGAAATGTGACAAATATGGTTATTTGTGATGATGTTATGGCTTTGAAAGGATTTTGGGGCAATGTTATGGTAAATTAGCTTCCCAAAGGGCAAACGCAAATCGCAGTTGGATGCCGGCTGTGTCTGGAACCTTCTTGAGGTGGAAGAAGAAGAGTGCGTGTGGATTACTCATGTGATGAAGCGAATGGAAAATGTTAAGGCTTTTTAATACTCTTTAAGAGAGTTTTATACCTTTTTTATAGAGTTTATCAGAAACAAAGGCTGTATTTACTTCTCTATAATGTATAGATAATCCTGAACAGCTGAGTTTGTACAGGAAAGCCCATCTGTTAGGTTATTGGCAAATTAGTCATGTTCCTTGAGCTAAAAAGCGTGGAACATGCTTTTTAATTGGTTTCATACCTTTAGAATAGTAAACAAATAGTTATAATAAATAATCTTCCCTTACAGCTGTTTCCGATGCCATCCGCACCAGCTTGGGACCCCGCGGCATGGACAAGATGATCCAGGCGGCCAATGGCGAGGTGTCCATCACCAACGATGGTGCCACCATCCTGAAGCAGATGAACGTGTTGCATCCGGCTGCCAAGATGCTGGTTGAGTTGTCCCGCGCCCAGGATGTGGCGGCTGGCGATGGCACCACCTCTGTTGTGGTCATTGCCGGCGCTCTGCTGGAGGCCTGCGAGAAGCTGCTGCAGAAGGGCCTGCACCCCACGGCCATTTCGGACTCGTTCCAGCGATGCTCCGACAAGGCTGTGAAGATTCTCACAGAGATGTCCACGCCCATTGAGCTGAGTGACCGTGAGACGCTGATCAAGAGCGCCTCCACATCGCTCAACTCCAAGGTGGTGTCGCAGCAGAGCAGCCTGCTGGCTCCCATCGCCGTGGATGCCGTGCTGAAGGTTACGGAGCCCGGCAAAGAGGGCTCTGTGGATCTCAAGAACATCAAGGTTATCTCCAGTCTGGGCGGCACTGTGGAGGACACCGAGCTGATCGATGGTCTGGTCTTTACCAGCCGCTCGGCGGGCACCAATGCCCCGAAGCGCATCGAGAAGGCCAAGATCGGTCTGATCCAGTTCTGCATCTCGGCGCCCAAGACCGATGTGAGTGTTAAAGGAAAATATAAGATTAAACTGGGAAACTTACTGAAAATGCTTACTTCTTCAGATGGATCACAGTGTGATTGTGTCGGACTACGCTGCCATGGATCGTGTGTTGAAGGAGGAGCGTTCCTATATCCTCAACATTGTCAAGCAGATCAAGAAGGCTGGCTGCAATGTCCTGCTGGTTCAGAAGTCCATCCTGCGGTAGGTTCAGCTACTCTTTCTTATACTCCAAAATCTAATCATCGTGTTTCCTTAGTGATGCCGTTTCGGATCTGGCTCAGCACTTCCTGGACAAGATCAAGTGCCTGGTGGTCAAGGATGTGGAGCGCGAGGATATCGAGTTTGTGTGCAAGACCCTGCATTGCCGCCCGATCGCCTCGCTGGATCACTTCACAGCCGAGAACCTGTCCAGCGCCGAACTGGTCGAGGAGGTGGCCAGCGGCACCAACAAGTTTGTGAAGATCACCGGCATCCAGAACCCGGGACGCACTGTCTCCATCATCTGCCGCGGATCCAACAAGCTGGTCCTGGAGGAGGCTGCCCGCTCCCTGCACGACGCCCTCTGCGTGGTGCGTTGCCTGGTGAAGAATCGCGCCCAGATAGTGGGCGGCGGTGCGCCAGAGATTGAGATGTCGCTGCAGCTGGCCGCGTATTCCCAAACGGTGGAGGGTGTGGATGCATACTGCTTCCGTGCATTTGCCGATGCCTTGGAGGTCATTCCCTCGACGCTGGCCGAGAACGCCGGCTTAAACCCCATTGCCACGGTCACAGAGCTGCGCAACCGTCACGCCCAGGGCGAGAAGACGGCCGGCATCAATGTGCGCAAGGGCGCCATCACAGACATTATGGCGGAGAATGTGGTGCAGCCGCTGCTGGTCAGTATTTCGGCCATTACCCTGGCCACGGAAACGATTCGCTCCATCTTGAAGATTGATGATATTGTAAGTTTAATAGTACTTAGTTTACGGTTACTTTATTGCTAATTAATTTGTTCTTTTCATTGCAGATCAACACCTTCTGTTAAGCATTTGCGAGCGGTCGCCTTCAGTTGTCTCTGTCTCTGTTCAAGATCAATCTTCAAGCATTTTCATCTAATCCCTCACATCTTATACCCATTATGCGGCTGCGCATGAAATTTTGAATAAAATTCACATTATATACACTACGCCTTACCAGCTTAAAACATATGTATTTAAAAAACAAAAACAAAAACTAAAAGATTAAATACTTCGCTAACACGGAAACAAGTTGTTTTGGGGATTAGAAAGGAAATTGGGTTAAGTTTTGACTGGATTTATAAAGAAGAGGGTTTTAAATTGAAGAAATGTTAGGTATTATGGCAAAAGCAAATAAAATATATTAATTTTATATTGCTTATTTCAATTGGAATAATAGCCTCACGAATTTAGAGAAATTTTTAGCTGTTAAGGGAAGCCAGACTCTTTATTTTCCCATGCTTGCTGAAATTCTTATAAGAATTTAAGTATTATAATAACCTAAAATCAAGGCTTTCTGAATTTCTAGTCTTCACCCTACCCTTTCACCCTACCTTTCACTATTAAACACCACAGGAGAACGCCTTTAACTTACCTCCCCGTCCCCAGTGATTATCAGCTAACCTTATCTAATGTGCGAACTCATTTTCTTTCAGTTTCTGCCTCCCAAAACTAGGGTTTCAAAGGGTTAGTTTGTTGAAACTCCACTCCCCTTCTTTCACACCAACGCCCCAAAATAATCCACCCCGCCGTTCGTTTGTGTTTTTGGGGATTCGTTTTTGTTCTAGGCGTGTAAATAAAAATCACTTGATGCGATTTTTATGATGTGCGTTAAATGATTAAACCACTTGAACTGGTTTCAAATTGTCAAAAAAAAAAAAGAGAATAGAAAGGGAGGCGGCAAGGGTCTTTATCCTTTTGTTTTCTTAGCCCCATTTTCGGGTTTCGTTTACACTTGGGTGTGATTAGATGGGAATGGGTCCGAGATGCGAGACTATCTCTCGTATCCGGAAACTTTCGGCGCGTGTAAGTTAATTAAATGTGTAAACATGTCAAAGGGATCAGGTTTTACAGTCCCACTATCATCTGCCATCACCAACCACCCATCAGGCCAAGATGGTGTTGATTTCGGTTCACGCCCTTGATTGGCTTTGATTTTTGAGCCGGGGAAAAAAAAAAGCTTTTCCGCTAATTGGCTGACGAAAAGTTTTCGAAGGGGAGGTTTTTCACGGGGGTTTGCATGCAAATTTCCATTTAAAAGTTTTTGTCGGGCTGCCATTGAACGCGGGTTTACCATTTTGATTTTGTGAGGGTGGAAAATGTGAACTCTCAGAGGTTTTCGTTTTATTTGCTTTGTTTTTCGTATTTGTCACAATTTTATGCTCTTGCAAAGGATTTTATCAATTCACCCAGGAATTGGATGGGTAGATGAGGATTTTAAATGTTTAAAGAAATACATAAATAAGAAGAAAACTAAACTCTTTTGAAAATGTGTGCAAAAGTATGCTACAATATTTTAGATCTTATAAAAAATACACTTTATACGGAATTCGCGGTAAAGACTATTGCATTCCATACATTTAGACACCTTTTTATAGGATTTTAGGCCCAAAGCGATTTCTGTATGGCACCCTTGTATTTTTTATTTTATTTTTAGATGTTATATTATTTAAATACAACTATTCTGTGAATTTTCTTCAAATATATTCACCAAAAAAATATCTTTGATGGGTATAGCTAACTTCGATTTATGCTGCTCCTATTTCTTCGTTATTTATTCTATTTTCTTGCTACTTTTTAGCTGTTGTTTACTCGCCTGTCTTGGGGCATTGTCGTTCTCTCTAGGTTCTGGACTTCGTCCTCGTTCCCATTTGTTTCTTCTGCAAATATTGAATTTGCGCTTTTTTCCCCAGCTATTTGCCGGAGCCAGTGGCCCACACTTTTGAAACTTTTCATTTCGGGGGTTTATTCCTTTGTTTCGCCTGTTTGCTTAATTTTTGTATGCGATTTTCTTCATCTACTTTTTTGCTCATTTCATATTTTCATTGTAATTCAATTGTGTTTCCCCACACCGCGGCGCTGTTGTTGTTTTTTGGCCAAATGTTTGCACAAGTCTTATGTTCTCTTCAGTCGGGCGAATAATAAAGGGGTGTGTTCCCGCCCCTCAGGAGCGATGTGGTGTCCTTGTTCCTTTTACTTGCTAAACGAATTGAAATTCAAAGCATCGAATTGTCAGGCAGTCACGCAGAAATTTAACATATGTTCGCCATATAATTTGCGAGCACTTTTTATCGAACTCATCCGAAATTACCAGCGTCTGCTATCTTGCTTTCGATTAAGAACAAAGGCAATGTACAGGAAAATATATAATTTATTATATTTTAAGTTGAGTTTTAGAGAAAGAGACCTTAAAGAAAATTAATTAAATATTGGAGATGATTTTTAAGCGGCTTACAAAACCATTTTCGAGTGAATTTATATTCGTATTTATTTATATATAACTATCTCAGTTCACCTATTAAATACAATAACTTTAATATCTAGTTTATTTCTCAAAGGAAGCTCCCTAGTTCATGCTCTTAAGCAAAAAATAAAAGCATTATTCGAAGGAAAAGCATGAAGCAAAAGCATAAAGGAAACTTAATTTTCGTTAGTCCCTGCCAAGTGGCGGGTGATTAATGATGTTGGGGCCACGACAATATTATGAAAACGCATTCGAAAATTTCATTAAATTGTTATAAATGAAGCGAACGGACGAAAGGAAAATGAAATGTTTTCTCTCTCGCAGAGAAAATTCAATTTGCAAATGCAGCAAATGTTGCTCGCCTGTCCGGGAAATCTATCAAACGAAACGAAAACCTGCTGAATGAAATCTCGGGCGGACAATCTCCCCCTGGATTCCTGAATGGCCTACGGGGCTTATCAGCCCATTTGGACCAGCACTTTGAATATGACCAATGCAATCGATGTATCCCCCGATTTCCTCCATTGAAAACCAAAATTGCTCAAAGCCATTTTGTGTCCGCTTTCATTCAGGACTCGTTCCTTTTTCCCTTCAACTTGGTTATTTGAACTGGACAGACGTCGTCTGCACAGGACTGATAACATTCAAAGAGTCCTGGTCCAGGATTCGAGTGCTCGCCAATTATGTGTGAGTGCTGGCCGAGATTGGGCCTTCCTCTGGCCCATGTTTGATGTGAGCTGTGGGTGTGCGAGGGTGTGTGTGGGATCTGCAAATTAAATAGGGTAAGTATGCTGGTCGAGATTTCACTTCTGGCCAGATTAAAAATTTATTCGCTACTCTGGACAGCTGCCGGCAGGCAAAACCTCAAGTTTTAAACGAATATGGTTGAGGGAACAGCTTAAGGAGGACCTTTGGGGCAAGGTTTCAGTTCGGAAATATTTTAGAAATATAAACTCAACCTTTCTAAAAATATTTACAATTATAATTATTTAGAAATATAAATCTATGTTTTTACTTTATTCATAAATTCCTCTTTACGTTCACTATCTTTATAATAATTGAAGACCTCCAAAAATCCATTTCATATACAAATAAATCGTCTCCATATGTTCCATTCCCTTTGGACCATCATTTACCTAATTTATTGGCACACTTCCATTAAGATATCTCCATCAAGGACTTGACTCGTTTAAGCGATTTCAAAGGATACCAATACTCCTTCTACTTCTGCCGGGGCTGCCCTCATCACTCGGGACACGGGAAAACGGAAAACAGCAAACAACAGGAACTGGGACACAAGAACAAGACCGAAATCAACCACCGAAGCGGGCACCATATGACATAACTATGTGTGAATTGATGGCATAAACCCTTTTGCTTCACCCGCTCGTTTTTTAACAGAGATCTCGGGCCAGTCGTAAGCGAATCAGAGCTCGGCAAACTTCGTGATGGAGGGGGTTGGAAGGCCAAAAAAGGATTTACACGCTTGCCTCGATATACAAATAAGGGTTTCTGCCTGGGTCGCCGCTGCCACCGCCTGCCATTGCCATATTGACTGTCGCCGGGGCCCAAAAGATGAAGTGATTTCTTATCCAACAAATCCACACTCGACATCGGAAAAAAAAAATAAAATAAAAGGGTTGCGCTGGTGTGGGTCCCTCTTCGTATCCTTGGCCCGCGTTTGCCAGGAAGTTTATTAAAAAATGGTCGTGTTTGCCTTTGTCGCGTGGCTGACGGACGCTTTCGGAGCGGGCCAAGGAAATCAGTTAACTAAATATCTCGTTCAATATTTATTTAGGCTTGGCCTAATGAGATTCGAGTGGCACACACACGTCGTGATGCAATGAACCTTAAACGTTGGCTAATTGAATAATAAGCTAAATCTTTTGGGAAGTTATGCAATGACAGATTAAATAAATATTTTTAAAGATGGAATATATATTTATGTAAAGCAAAATGGAAGCCAAGGATTGGGTTTATGGTTACAACAAAATATTTACAAATATATGTTCCAAAAATCTTTTTAGCATTTAAAATTATAGATTGGATTTAACTTAAAAATGTTCTATCGTTAGCATTTAAGTATAGGTTTTATTAAATTTAAGTTTTCCTTGGGTAATATCGATATAAACTTCACTTAATCGTAATTAACAACTAAAAAAGCCATAGTCGAGTGTGACCGATTGTGAGATACCCGGAATTCAAAGCGTTGTGCTGTAAATTTAAGGACAAAGACTTTTCGAACCGATTAGTTCGAATGAGTTTAAAAATAAAGGTTCTAAAAATAACGAAGAAATTAAATAAAAATCTAAAATAGTTTCATTTTGTATCGATCCAGTTCGAAACCATGGTTCCATACTCAACTAAAGTGAGTGCGAGTGCGAGCAAGATGGAGATAGAAGGTTGCAACTATATTGCCTAATATCTCCCATGTCTATCATCCGATTGCAATTTAATTTTTATAGTAAGTCCTTACCAATCTAATTATTACATATCTATTTCCATTTACCCGAACTTAAATGTTTCCCCTAAAAAATACACATTTATGCAATTTTGTTTATAAATTATTTTATCGGAATAATTTTATTGAAATTTTTGGATGTTTAGATCTAAGTTCAAGTGTTCAAGATCAATTTACAATTGGACATCGTACAACAACATCGGTATACATATACATACACATCTAAATCAATACACATTAAATACAACTCTAGGGTCAATTGATGATGTGTGGCTACAGGATATAGAGGATATAGGACACAACAGATACATATATTTATGGCATTTTTGGGGCTTGGTTGTTAGAACTAGAAACTCTTCTACATGCATACAGATACGAATAGGTAATGTGGAGCTATAAGTACTCGTAAATTCGTTATGGATCTCTTCTGATACGACTGGCTATCACCTAGATTCCTAAATACATCCATGGCATTGATATGGAGAGAGTGTGTCTTGGAGTGTGTGTGTGTTGGAATGTTGTGGAAGAATTTGGAGTAAAAGCTGAATATGTACAGGGCTGTCTCGGATCGCCATCTGGCGATCTTCCTATTCGCCGGAACTGATGGAGCTACCGCAGAGGGAACCGGAACCGGCATCCATTTGCATGTGGGACATGTTCAGGGCCTGTGGGGGATAGCCGAAGGCATGACTGCTCAGTGGGGTGCCCGTGGGGCTGTCGAGATCCAGGGAGGGATTGATGCGCTTCTCCTTCTGGCGACGATTGCAGAACCACACCCGCACCACCTCCTTGTCCATGTGCAGGCGTTCCGACAGCTGGTTGATCTCCTCCGAGGTGGGCTTGCAGTTCATCAGAAAGGCCTTTTCCAGCGTCGTGCGAACCGTGGTCTCGATGGAGGTGCGTTTCTTGCGCCTGCGCCCCAGGATGCTCTCCGGCGTGCTGGTCAGGCTGCTGGTCATCGTGTTGATGTTGAAGACTCCGCCAGCCGACTTGGCCACACTCGAGTCGGCGTCCTCCAGCCACTTCTGGAGGAGAGGCTTTAGCTTGCACATGTTCTTGAAGCTCAGATTGAGGGCCTCGAAGCGGGAGATGGTGGTCTGCGAGAAGTCATTGCCATAGAGTTTACCCATGGCCAGACCCACGTCGCCCTGGGTGAAGCCCAGCTTAATCCTGCGCTGCTTGAAGGTCTTGGCGAACTGCTCGAGTTCCTCGAGGTCCGTGGTCTCCTCCGGCGACTGCTCGAGCTTGGCCATGGCCGAGGCCACGGTCAGTCCGCTCTGGGGCTTGGGAGTGCTCTGCTGCTGCTGCTGGTGATGCTGATGCTGCTGCTGCTGCATGCTGGGTGTATTCGGAGTCATCACGGCACTGCTAAGTCCCAGGGAGTTGGCAGTCATGGAGTTGGGAGGCGTGCGCTGCTGGGACTTACTGCTGTGCCTGGGCACCGGGCTCAAGGAGGGACTTCGGAGCGGAGACTTTGTCAGCGGGGTGGAGTAACTGGGCGGCGGATGATCCTCCCTCTGCTGCTGCTTTATCTGCTGCAGAGCCTGGAACTGGGCCAGGGCCTGCAGGGAATTCTGGAGCAGGAACTGCGAGGCCAGATTGGGATTGGGAAAAGCCTCGGGAGCCAATTGGCGAACCATTTCGATGTAGCTATGCAGTTGCAGCTGCAGCGCCTGATGCATTTCCTCCGGCGCAAAATTCAGGGGTTGTGGCGGCACGGCACTGGGCTCCATCTCCTCCTCTCTCTCGGTTTCCTGTTTGATTTCAGCTAATCTCTTTGGCGGGGGAGCCAGGTCCAGCACCTCGTTCTCCAGTTCGGGATCCAGATCTCGGGCCTGGCGCTTGCTGCTCAGATTCTGCGGCATCTCGCCGCAGTTCTCGCCCAGCTCGAGCTCCTCCTCCTCGAAGCTCTTGCCGCAGTCTGTAAGCAAAGGAGAAGAAGATATATAAGTTTTTATATTGTACACGGGGATTGTGGGTAGTTTGCTTTTCAATTTTCCAACTCAATGAAGTTCAAGTAGCCGGACTCTGGTCAACGCACGCGTAGCATAATTTGATTTTAACCAAAAGACTGTGCAGGTTTTTCAATATTTCTACAGCTATTTTGAAGGGTATCGCGAGGATAACATGGATTTTGGTGGAAGTTTGCATGAGAATGGATAAGTAAAATAATATTGAAAGATTTTAGAACCATGAAAATGCTAAATAACTATTTTCTTGGATTAGAGAATGAATAACAATATTTTATAAAACAGTTTTTGGACCTATTTGTATCTAATTTTCTTTCATATATATTTATGCTTTCGTAATAAATTGTAATTATTTTATTTTCCTAAAGACAATTGTCTAATTTGTATAAATAACTTTCTAATATTCTCCTATTAAATATTTAATCCTTTTTATTTATTTCCCATTATTTAAAAGAGTATTTAATAAAGCCTCCTTTATTCTAGACAAATTACTCAACAGCCTTTTTAAGGCAAATTTTATTCAATCTTCCAATTGAATGCCCATCCTTTTTTCCTTGCTATCCTGTCCAATGTCTGCGTCTTGCGGTTAGCTACGATAGACGCTCAAGCGGAAGGGTTTGCCTTTGTGGCCTCCACTACCCCCATTGAACCCACGACGACGACGAGCTTCCCCATATCTGTGTTGTTGAAAACCCAATCATGCATAATAATTGAAAAATAGCCGTACATCAGAGGCCACGGCGGAGTCAAACAGGAAGCTAAGCAGGCCGAGTCCTTTGTCTCTGGTAAATGCGCAGCAGCAGAGTAACGAAAGGAGCTCAGATTTCATAATTTTTCTAAAGAAAAATTGATTGATTATGAAAAGGAATAAAAAATATAATAGGAAGGGAACTTCCGAAAAGAGAAATATGAAAGAAAAATTAATAAATAAAGAACAAGAATACATTTTAAATATTTATCAATCGAATTAATCCACTTTTCCTACGAAACTAACTTCTAAAGATTTCCTAAAAATCTAAAAATAAAATTGTGACCATAAAGACCATTAACAAGGCAAAAAACCAAACCCTGTATAAACCGATTTACAAAAAAGACTAGAATTGATAGTTTTAAGCGGATTCAACCCCATGTTAAACTCGATTCAGTGGATTAGGACATTTTTCAATAGTATCTCCGATGCGGGAGTTTCAAACTTTGCAACTAAATTGCATGTGGCCAGCTGTTTTTATGACTCCCTTTATGTAGAACGACCAAAAGTTGAATATACGCCATAATAAAATTAGCCATTGAAAGCGAATCGCCGAACCAGTCAGAGATGAAAATCCTAGCCAAGGGTTAGGCGTATTCCCAAAAATTTGTCACCCTTTTTGAACTATTTTTGCAACCCCTCTCTGGCACGAGATTTTTGGAATTTAAAATTCGTTACAATTTCGAATGCACAAGTTGCGGATTAGAGGAAAATGCAACTTGCCATTGGACCAGCTAACATCTAAAAAAGGGGTTCTCCGATGCATTGTTTGCTTGCAAAAAAAAGAGGAGGAAAGTCAAGAAGCCTCTGTGGAGCAAGTTCAAACCTAGAAGGAACTATAGCTCCGATCCTTTTGTGCGTGGAATGCGCCTGCAGTGCGCTATCCACGATCCTCGATCCTCAACCCAAAACCAGGTGATGCCGCTTTGTCTGTCGCAGGAGCAGATGTGTTGTCCTGCTGACGAGGCCTCTATGCAAGTTCCTCGTCCTGCCACAATGGCAATGTGTGAATGTTTCCACTGACAAATGAAGTGTTGCCTCTATTTGAAAATTCTGTGTACTCCTTTTTCTCTTGCACATTTTAGGGGTTGGTTTTTGGGTACCGATAGAAGGGAGTGTAAAGTGCGTTTCGATTTATGGGAAAGATATAGCCCCGGCACATATAGAGAGTGCATTGGTAGAGATTTATGGCGATAGAGTGGGATCGAGTCTGGCAATCCAATTATCCTTGCATATCTCAGGCATTTTATCTACATATAAGTTAAGCCAAAATCACTTTCGCAGGAGAAATGGGATTTGTAAGAATTCTATAAAGGATGTGGTTTCATGGAGAAATAAATTTTTCTTTAATAATTTTTATTTTGAGATTGATAGAGAAAAATATAAGGAAATATATAAAAATATAAATATATTATATAAATTATAAAAGAAATCCTTTTCTGAATAAATTATCTTTTTATTAATATTTGAAAGGTAATTTGCTTAGTTTATTCTAATTTTAATTTGAAAAATAAGTCAAAGCTATAGTGCTTCTATCTATCTATTTTAGGAATCAATTTATAATTTCTAATTTCTACTAAAACCCTTTCTTTTATTTCTATTTTAATTTAATTCCATAATCTTTATAAAAACATAATGTATACTTTTTTGTGCTTCTAATAAACCTAATTACTTCCTTTATAATACCCCGTTTATACCTTTAGCTTCCCTCTTAACCCTTCATTATAAACTCGAACCGCCTTTTTAATTCCTTATTTGAAAGCCCTATGATTTCCAACTTGTTTGCATGCCACACACACAAAACGCCCTCTGGAAACGCCCACAGGAGAACGCTTTTTTCTAAATACACAAAAAAGGAGCCCGGAACACCCAATCAGAACCGCTCATTATAATATCCTTTACTCGCTGCCGCGACTGAATTACCCTTCAACAAAAAAAACTACCTAGAGAGCCTCAATTAACTTCACGCAACCAAATCCTTTCAATTTGAATAACGGGGAACGGAAAACGAGGGGAGATCGCTCAACAAGTGGCACTTAAAAAACTAAATAAAAGAGGTGGCAAAGGGTAACCCTTCACACCTCGGCGCTATTCAAATGATATGTTAAACAGGGTTGAGCGGGGATCAACAGTTTGCCTCTGTTACGGCACTTGAGTTTTTTAGCATCCGCAACCCTTTTTTTAGAGGAGAAGAGGATTCCCCTTTTATATTATTTTGACAACATTTGAATATGCATAATAGAGGGGTGATGATGAGGGGTTAGGGTTAGGCACCCTTGGCTTGAGTGACTCGCCTAATTTGTGTAAACCAATAAAAATGCAAGTTTAATTGTCAACTACTATCGGATGGCATGGGTAACCCTGCTGCTAATGCGACGCCAATATATTATAATATTCAAATCGGGGTGGATTTTTCGTTGCGTTGCATGTTTTTGCATAGATTAGTTGCACTCGGTTAGGGGTTGTCCCCTGGTTAGGGGTTCCTGGGCTCGGGGTCCTTACATAATTGCTTCGGGCCATCACATTTAAATGCGCCAAAGCAGAAATTTACATTCTGACAAATTGTTATTTCTGTTTGTTTGCGAAACAGAAGAGGGTCGTGTTAGGGTCAAGGCAGGGGAGGGAGCTGGAGGTCAAAAGAGCATATATAGGGGTCTCAGAAGGATGATCTCTCCTGTTTTTAGCTTGTTTTCCCATCCTGCGGGGGTTGTTTTCGGGGGAGGATGTGGGTGGGGTTACGGATAAAATAAGATTTTGGGAAATGGTCGAAATGGAAATTAAAGTTAGCAATTTATAACAATGGAAAATAATGAGCGCGTGTTTAGACTGCACAATACTTATAATCTTTGAACAATTAATGGTTGAGTTTAAAGGGAAATATATTGTGTTTTTAGTTAAAGAAAAAACTATTAATAAACATATAATTTTTCCTATAAAAATGTCGTAAATAAATCTATTAAATTACAATGTTTTTTGTATATATTGTTATGTAGAAGTCCTTCTAAATTAAACAAAAATATCTACCTAATAAATATAATTTTAAATCAATTACTATTTATTCTATAAATATTTGTTTTAACAAAAAATAATAATTCCTGCAGTTATTCCTTTAAAGTATAAGAAGCTATACTTCAATTCCTCAATATCCCTCAACCTCCCCCTTTTTGGATTCCTCGAATTTCCTATTGCAAACCCAGACGGCTTCTGGTACGAGCTCAGTCACACTTCGGTCACGTGCTGGTCCCTCAACAGCACCTATAATAAATATTATAGGTACCCCGTCCTAACCTAATGCCTCATTACCAATAACAGAGCCAAGGACTCCAGTTCCTACCTAAGCCGAACCCAGGAAATAAACCCAATATGGAATAGGGGATGCGGCCAGGGGGAAGCGTGGCTGATTGCATATTGCAAAAAAAATAAAAGAGAAAAACTGAAAACTATAAAAACTGTCTGTTTGTTCCGATGTGAGTAATCAATTTAGCCACAAAGTAGCCACGTTCCGACACGAGTCGGGAGCGGGCTAAAAAAGGACATGTCAGCTGAATGCTGCCCAAGGATTAGCCATGTATTAAATAGTAAAAGATATTTACCTGATAGAGAGCGCAGCGGCGAGGGCGGTGTGGGTGAGTTGGACATGTGCCGCATAACTGCAATGACAAAATAGAAAATAATTTTGAATATTTAATAATACTTTAAGGCACGAAAAACTCAAATGCAAATGACACGTACTCCACAGTCCAAAACATAAAAGTAAATCCATAAAAGGGAGTGGGGGCTGCGTCAGGGTGTTTTCATTCCATGTTTGGTGGATCGTAAAATGTCCATTAGGAATTCGGACATAACACACATTTCTTATGGCGAATATAACATGCAAAATTTTCGTTCTAGTCGTGAGCTGAGTGCTCGCTGTTGTAAAGTTTTTTAAGGATCCATTTCCGCATGGTATTTCATGGAATAATGCTTAAAGTAGTTTTCACACTTTTTTATGAGCATTTCGCTCACTGTAAAAATTTGTGAGGGGATTTACGAACGGATTTTGCAGAGATTTGAGTTACAGAAGACTTTAAAAGAAATTTGTATACAATTTTTTAATAGTATTAGCAAGAATGAGGAGTCTTCTGTGGTTATTTCTTTGTAATTAAATATATTTTAGGTGAAAATAATGTTTACATTACATAGATATTAGATAGATAGATATTAGATTATATAGATATATTAATTCAAAAAATATTGCCTTAGTAAATCTCAGTCTAGTATTTATAAAAAATTCAAACCCGGTGGCACTTTTACAAAATATATTTCAACGTTGCTGAAAATCATTGCATTTATGGCAGAAGTTGCTCATTAATAATTAAATAATCTCAAAATATGCAAAAACATCTTTGAAATTTGAAATCTCTTCCATTTTCTCCCGAAAAACCTCCAAATTATCACAAAAACCCTAACCAAAATCCACAATTTCTCTCCATTCCCTTTTCCACCGTCAACTCTCAGTCCCTTTTTTTGTGCCATTTGGTTTTTTGTTTTGCAAAGTAGATATTAAATTTATAGCTCCCTCGGGGCGTAAGCAAAGTAGTATCCTTGCCGGAGAAAGAAGGACAACGGGCAGCAGGAAAAAGTAACATATTTTTACGACAATATATTGTTGTGAGAACGCTTCGGACTTGGGGAATCCTTGTGCATAATGTCCAGTGCAGGACAATATAAATATACAGATTACCCATTGGCCATTCGCCTGGCGTTGTCCTTGTGGTCGGGTAATGGTTTTCCCCGATGGGATTGGGGCCAGCTTAGCCTGGGAGGGGGTCGGTGTGGGTTGACCCTCACACCTCACTTGTTGGCAGGATAGCAAGTGGCATTAGTCAAAGGATCTATGGGATTTTGGGCGAGGAGATGATCTGCATGTTAGCCTTGGAATAGGTATTCCCTTCTCTATTTTTTATACCCACACCTTCGGCTTAAATGTAATTACAGAAAATTTGCCTTTTGTGGCTAAATTGGTTGCGTTTCCTTTGTTCTTTCTACCAGCATAAAAATATCTGCGCCCTAGGACATCGTTTTCTCCCTAAAAAACGAATCAGAAGGAAATGCCGAGAAAAAACGTTTCGTTTGGTCTTTGTTTCCATGCAAAATACCCTCCGAAAAAAATGAGAGACAACGTCTTGGACACAGGTAAAAAGGACACTCTGCCAGGATGCACATGTAAACACTAGGAAGACGACGATCACACGCTCGCACAGTGGGACGTCAAGGACAGCTGCTGCATAAAAACGACACCGCCGCCAGCAGCAGCAGGACATCGCATCAAATCTATTGCAAAACGCCATGAAATCGTTCATCTGATAGGGAAATTGTGTCTGTGTGCCTGTTCTATATATCCTATTCCATCTGATCTGGACCCTCTGCCCGGGGTAATGTGTGGGCGTGTAATCATCATCGGTGTCCTTTGTCTATGCCTTGCTGGTTGCCTTTCTTTCTGTTGGCCTTTTTCTGGTGGAAATTTATTGCTCCAGAAAGTGAAAAGTTTTTTTTTGCTAACAGGTACAAAGTCGCATAAATTTGCGTAGGATTTGGGTTTTCTTTGGTTTGTTTTTATGGTTTGTTTGGTTGGAGTGGGAAGGTATTAATGGACTCTTTAAATAATCCATTATGATATCAATAAAGCAAGGGAATAATTTAATTATAAAAGACGGTTGAAAAATAAAAAACAAACTCTGACTTTAAAAATGTGTCTCTTGTTATGATATTATAATTTTTAATGAAAAAACAAATCACTTTAAAATATTTTAAAATAAGGTAATGCTTTCCTCAAATACATAAAAAATGGTTTATGACTTTTAATCGAACTTAATTAAAATTAATCAGTCCTTAAGCAGGTTCAGAAAATTATCGAAGTGTTATCTCTCTAATATTTAATTATTTAAGCCTAATTTTAGCCTTTTAAGTTTTTAAAATTTTGAGATTTCTTAAGTTTTATTTCCTGTTTTATGGCCGCAAATTTCAAATGTATAACTTTTATTGTATCCCCAAACGCCTGACAACCCTGCTTTAAAGCTGCTTTTTGATGTGGGCGGCAACTCTAAGAAACTCACATGTGTGTGCTGTCGCTGTTGCTGTTGTTGCTGTTGCTGCTGTAAGGTCCTGACAGACTTTTATTGCTGTATTCTCCACATTTTGCAATGTTTGTTGCGATTGCTGTGCCGGCTGTATTGCTGTGTTATTTGGTGTGGAGTTTTTTGGCGTTGTTGCTGCCTCCCAGAGGCACCGCTGCTGTTGTTGCTGTAGCACCATCATTTTCGATTCAGTTTATTATGTTAATTTAAATTAAAACAAGCACTTGGTAAAATTTCCACGACGAGAGAAGCAAAGGGAAAGAGCGTCTGCGATTTCGTTCTTGATTTCTCAACTTTTCTTCCGTTTCTTTTCGTTTCTTCAGTTCGTTTTCTTTTTATTTTTTTTGCTAGTTGAGCGACCGAAGCCGAAGAGTAGCCGAATGCAACTGACTGAGGCCGAGAAGACGAAGTGACTTGCTGCACTCGCTGTGGGACCCGTTATGTGAGCATGGGTCTCCGCCTCTCGCTCTCACTGCCGTTCGCTTATGATTTGCAGTGGCAGTTAGTTTTTCCACTCCGCTCACACTCCGCTCAAACTTCTCACTCACTGAGTCAGTGAGTCGCACTCGCAATCAACCCTGCACCGTTAGCCGAATATCCGGCTGTGTGCGTGTGTGTGTGTGTTGGTGAGTGTGGAACGTATTCTTTGTCGCCTGCATTCTGATCAGAATTTCCATTGCACTCCATTGTTGCCTTCCCCTGAATTTCCTCGTTTTCCTGCATTTTCCTGCATTAGCATAGGCCACAACTTGACTTCTCCTCCGGCAATGGGTGTGGCCTATACATACTTATGTATATTATGCATTTACCCCGATTTCCCTTCGATTTTCCCTCTGATTTTGCTTGTGATTTTTTCCCCGATTTATCCTGCGCAGTATGCATATCTCTATTTCTGCTCTCGCTAGTAAATCATAATTAAGTGTTATATTATATATTTAGCAGAAGGTGTCCTCTGGTTTCTTTATATAATGGAGGATATATAGCGAGATTTACGGAGTCCTGGAGGATAACGTAGATTCTTGGCAATAACTTTAACTTCTGAGATTTTGTAGTTTGATTAAGTTATTTTGGGAAAACAGAAATCCTATATGAATCTACAAAAAGTATCATAAAGTTTTTATTTTCCCTTACAAAATATTCATACGTTCAGAGTTTATTTCCTTATAGCATTATGACACTGTATTAAAAACTTCATTAATTGGCGCATTAATTAGAAGCTTGACAGCAACCATAGGGTTTTGCCTAAGTGCGAGCAAGACGACTATACGGCACTTTCAATGAGAGATTTAATACATTAATTGCTCATTACTTGAAAAACTTATCGGTTTACCGAAAAAAATACCAGAAAAAAATATGAGTTTGATAGAATATACCGTCTGTAATTCATTAAATTGTATCTAAAAAGTATATTAATGTCTCATTAGGCAAAACGATCTCACAGAATATATTGGTTTTTGCTGAAGGCTTGCCATAATTTTCAGCAACTATACTGCATAAAAGCAAGATAAATACACAAAATAAATAAGTTTTGGGTGGCATGGGTTTTCCGCCGTGAAATTGTGTAATTATTATGAATTAACTAAATCTATGTACACGAGCGGGTGTAATAATCAGTGTAAGGGCTTTCATATTAATTTCTGCAGGAGTGTTTGCACGAGGACTTCAGAAATTGATAATTATGTACTGCGAATTCTGGCCATTGTTATTGCTTACCTTTTAAATTAGTCTGACCGTAGTCGGAGTACGAAAAAAATCCGAACCAAAAAAGACATATAGTTGTCTCTTTCAAGGTTCTAATGAAGTAGCTAATTAATGAAAACTTGTGCCCTGTATCATAGCCGTATCATCATGTTTTTAAATAGAAACATATTTAGAGGATCTAAAATAATGATTTCTTGGCCCTTATTTTACAAACAAATCGCAGAATTTAATGTTTTTGTTAATTTTGTTGTTTGTTTCCTATTTTAATAGATATTTTCATAGCGTTTTTTAGTTTCAAGCTAGTCTCAGCTGATTTAGCTTGATGATTTTTATTTCCTTTTTAATATAATATGAAAGGTTAATCTTAATCTTAATTTGTTTCATTTTTAACAAATAACCTAAGCAAGTTGCTAGACAAAACCTATTGAAATATTGAAGACTTTCAACTTTCTTAATTGAAATACCTCTTCAAAATTTCTTATTAACTGTATGAATCCAAATATTATGCCAAATCCATCCAACTCGTTTCTAGTAGTCGTTGGTCACAGCATTCTCGAAACCCAGCAAGTCCTGCTGCAATCATCCTGCGCTCCAATCTGCCGCCCCATCAAGCTCCGAGCATTTCGGTGTGATTATATAAACACAAAACCCATTCATATAAACATCAGCGCAGCCATTGAACCGAGACTTGGTCGAGTAATTACAACAAGTGTTGTTTGTTGCGCTCTCTCACTCTGAACAGCTTCCTCCCACACACACACATACATACATACGTCTTAGGATTTTCCTCTTCCCTTTTGTTTTTGTATTCCTTGAAAAGTAAGGAAAAGCCCAGGGAAAGGGGCTTGTGGTGACAGCGCATACATTTTATGATTATGACTGGGACTGCGACTGCGACTGCGACTGCATTTTCCTCCGCTTTTCCTTTGCTCTTCGGAAAAGTTCTGTGCAAGTTTCAGGAGAAAATAATGGGAGAAAATGCTTCTATTTTCTTTTTTTTATTCTTTGCGCTGACCTGAGCCCATTTCCCGTTTCGTCTGAAGTGTTTTAATTAAAACTGCAAAATTAATGATTTTGGTTTGAGGACGCGATTTCTTTTGCTTTAAGAAATAAAACAATAGAAGAATAGATTTTATTATTAATTATTAAGGCCAAGGATTAAATTATTATGACGAGTTAGAGGGGAAATATCTGTCCAGACCCAAGTGATATAAGGATATAGTTAAATAATATTACAGTATATATTTAATTAATGACAACATTTTTCTTTATTTAAATAAACATATGTTTTTGGCTCAAGAAAATCCCTAATGAACCAATTTAAATAAATAATAACACGCCACTCCCCCTGTTTACCCATTACTTTCCATTAAAGTGCCAAAATGATTCAAGAGCCAACAAAAAAAAGGCGGAAAATCAATAGCAATCGTTCGATTCTTCCCCCAAAAACTAATTTCAATAGTTATCCTTTTGGGTCCTGGCATTGCCGCTGCTGCTCCTGCTGCTGATTAAACTTGTCACTGGGAGACAAAAGATAAACAGTTCCTCACTTTGGATAGTTTCCCTGTCTGTTATTTCGTTGGGCGGTGTCTAGGCAATTTGATTATTTGCCAGGAGCAGACAGCCAGGACAACCCAGCGCACCAGACAGGACACAAACTGACCGAGCAAGAAGAAAAAAAAAAAGGAGAAAAGGGGGAGGCACACACTCAAATACACACATGTGCCGCCCCGCCTGGCCTTTCGTCCTGGCAACATAGAAGTTTTCGGGCATTGAAATTAATCAAGAAAATAAACGCTTGGCAGCATCGTCGCAAATTCGTGGCTGTGAGGAAACCACACACACTTTGCATGACGGAAACAGACGGGACAAGGACAAGGACATCGCCAGGATCAGCTGTGGGAGTGGGAGGACTAGAAGGGAGCTCTAACCCGGAACCAGCACACACCGAGTCGGCCGGGTGGGTTGTGGTTGTGAAAACTCGGACATTTCCCTGTCGCTTCTCGTTCTGCTATTGCAACGCATTAAAATGACATACCAATTTGCGTTAAGCAAATAAGACGAGACTAGCATTTGGGTCCTCTGCTCTGTAGTTAGTTCTCCTTTGGACTTTGGGACTGGGGAGGAGAAGGTTAAGTGGTTGGGGGCAGTGGCTTTATTCCAGGGTTCATAGCCATCTACTGATGGGTGGTTTCTGCATGGATTTCGGTTAGGCTTTCACTCAGAGCTTGGGGTTCGAAATAAAGACGCAATTTTTGCAGGACAATTTATGCGCAAAATTTTAATATTGAATGTCCATTTGCTTATTTGTATTTGAGGGGAATAATAAATAAATAAAATAACAACTGGCAGATGGCTTAGTCTTTCAAGAAGTCCTTTTAAACTTAGGGAGACTCATTGACTGTAAGTTAATATAATAAAATACCTCTTGCAAAATATTGCGTTTAAATAATTAATAAATATACTTTCCCAAAATATAATTAAATCGTCACAAAATTGTTACACTTTTAACACTAAAACCCGAAAAAGTAACGAATTTCTTATCCAAACCTCCATTTTCTTCATCCCAAAATGGGTTAAAAAACAGGCACATAAATCACCAATACCATAAAAATTGTGAGAAAATTTGGCGAAAATTCCGTTAGATATCCCGTACTTAATCAAGAGTCCTGGCACCCAAAAAATACTATTATATATAAAAAGGAACCGCAATTTTTCGTGCCTTTTTCTCACCCTCCTCGAAGACAGAAAAATCGCACAAAAAATCACCCAAAAAATGCGAGGCCTTTGTTCAATTTGAATTTCTTTCAATTTCGAGCTATTTTTACCTTAAAAAATTACGCATTATTGGGGTACATTCACCCTTAGGTAGCCGCTCAGAGCCGCAGCCAAGGGGTTGCTACCCTTCGGCGAGGCGAATGCGAGTTTACCTTAGAGCTAAGCTGTGGAAGATCTCGGGTAATCCCTGACAGTGATCTTCAATTTTTACCCTTGAGTCCTTTGCCTGTTTTTCGGCCCAAAAAACGGCGCGCAATTTTCTTCGGCATTGTGAGACGGTAAAAATCGGAAGAAAATGCATTATTTTTTGTCGAAATTTCTGCGAAGGGTTGCACGGAGAGCGATTGACAAAGATTTTCTGTGGCAGATTGCCGCAGGGCAAGTCGAAATCAATAAACGTTAATAAATAATCGAAGAAGGGAAGGAAGATGCGGCGCTAGAAACACGGAAGTAAATGGACATTTTGGAGGCTGCTTTGTCCTCAGCCTCTATTGATTTCCGTTTGCCAAGGCGAGGCTTCCTCATCGATTTGCACTCGCTTCAATCTGGTTTCTTTTCTTACATTTTGGCGCGGTTTATTCGGGGTTTTTGTATGGGTTTTTTGTTTTTTTCAGTCCGCAGATGGAAAGAGTTAAAAAGTTTTTGGAGGGAACAAGGTTTCGAGAGGGTTCTCGTTTTATTTTTGTAACGGTTGACAGTTGGCAAAGTTTAAGTTTTGGTGATAGGTTTCGAAGGATAGGAGCTTGTTATATTTTAAATTAGTTTATTGATGATAATGTAATTTCAGTTTTAAGTATAAATATTTTTCTTTGAGATTTAATTGCATATTTCTTTATTTTTTCTCTTTGTTTATAAATTTGAAATTTGGAATTTTAAAACTATTTGGAATATTATACAAAATTACCTATTTTATAATTTATTCTAAAATAGATCTTTAAAATGCTTAGATAAATATATCATCTTTTAACATATATTGTTAAGTTTAAATCCTAAGAACTTAATCAAATTCCTCCAATGAAATTTTTATTAAAATCTATAAGAAATTTTACTTATATTTTTATGTTTCTATAACATTAATATAACTAATTTAAAGTATAATTAACCAGACCTCAAGTTCTCTAATATATCTCCATAAATAGGGTTTAAATCTCCATGATTTCCAACGCCATTTTCCTCGTCCTCTCAAAACTCCCTCATCCTCAAATTAATCTATGCAAATCTAACCCTTATGCTATGCTTATGCGCAACCATTTTTGAGTCGGTGAAGAAATTTAAATCGCATTTAAATAAAAGTGGTGGTGGGTTAAAAAAAAGAGATAAAAAAAGAGAAAAATGGATTTATGATCTCTGCTTTACAGCTTGTAAAGCGTTTTTATTGGATTTACGGCCACCCTCGACGAAGTTTGGTCCCCGGGGCGGGGCTCAATTGGCCATAAGCTGCTCAGGGTACCGGGTCACAGTTGGTAGTGACACCAGTTTTGCGTCAGAGCTTTTCTTTTGGATTTTCGCCCCGAGCTCTTTCCGATGCAGGGTGGTGAGTCCTTTTTTTCCACTTTTCGTCGTGTTCCTGTCAAAGGTTACCTCATGCAATTGTGGTTCGGTTTTTTTGTACTTTCTTGTACGCCTCAAGCAACCTTTTCCAACTACCCCACAGCCACCCACGGAATGACCCTCGCCCTGACCCACTCACTGGCCGCACAAAGTGGTTTTAAATTCCATTAAATAAAGTTGTAAAGGTTGCCTTCGGTGCGGGCACTCGACGGAGAGTTTTCACGCATATTTTGTTCGCACTTTTGTAAAATTTATTAATATTTTAGTGATTTTAAATGGAGTTTGTATGTTGGCAATTCAAAGGGAGGCAGTTCAGGGGGATTTCCCTTTCTATTTCTATTCTTTTGGTCTTTGGGGTAGGCGAGACTATGGAATCTATTGTATTAAGTTGAGAGAGCTGGTAATTGAGTTGAAGGTGGTTTTACTATTCTTAGGTTGCTTAGAGTGCTTGGGGTTTAAAAAATTAAATCTGGAAATTGGGAAAGGTTGGGGAAGGATTTAAATAGAAACTAAACCTACAAGGACATATGTATTAATGAAAATTAAATTAAATTAAATGAAAATTAATTAGAATAATAAAACGGTAAAATTTGGTATTTAATCTTAAATAAAAGAAAATATTTTAAATAGAATTCTCTTCTAAAAAATAAATTTTGAACTCGACTAATCCATTCGCCTTATTTTCCTTCAATTTTATTCTCCCATTCCCGAAAAAAAACAATTAATTCCAGCATAAAACTTACCTTTGTTGGCAGGACGACAAAGTCGACCGTTTGGTGTTGCCTGCTCGTAAATGCCGAGGTCCTTGGGCAGATCCGCTGTCGCCATCGCCGTCGCTGAGGTTGAGGATATGGGTAGTGGCAGCACCTCCTCCTCCGGAATGAGGGGCTGTGGGACTGGGGGTTGCACTGTCGCCGCTGCCGTTGGTGGGGCAATGTGGAGGAGCTTCCTGGACCGACCATTGCCATCACAAACGACCCCATGCCAATGATGGTTATGTTCTGCTTCCTGGGGCTGCTCCGGCTCCAACTCCGGCTCGTGGTCCAGCTCCTGCTCCTGGAGGACTTCCTCCTCGTCACGCAACTGCTGCTGCTTGAGTTGGTGCTCCCGAATGAGGCGATCCCGTTCGTGAAAATGCCGGACGAACAAGTGGTCACCATTGGGATGATGATGGTGATGCTGCTGCTGCTGTGGCTTCGGTGGGGTTAACGACTTGAACGTCTCCGTTTTGGGGGGATAGACGCCGGCGACCAAGCTCGGCGGCAGACTATTAATTAATGTGCCCATTGTCCTTTGCTGGTAATGATGTTGTTGGAACATTATTTCGTGCAGCGGTATTAGAAAGTCTGGCAGGGATTTCTGTCGCTGCTTGACCGAGGAGTTTGCCAGCGTTTCCATGCCAAAATATGAGACCGGCAGACACGTCTGCTGGCCATCCTCCGGCACGGGCAGTGGCAGCGACAGCGGCAGGATGCGGCTACATGCGGAAGTCATCATCTGCGGACCGACATCCTTGTTGATGCTGCTGTCCCCGCTATTATAATTATGATATCCAATGCCTTCGGCGGGCCTTAGATACCAGGGATTTAATATTGTTTTGTTGCCACGACAGCTTGTAGCAGCCAGCGCTATAAATCACAGAGAAAACAACAGGAAAAAAAGGGTTTAAGCAATTGCATTTTTATAGACTTGCCCGAAAATTAAGTGAGAATTGCTTGATTTTCTCCCCAAAAAAAGTGCTGATAAAAATGGGCTAAAAAGGGGTAAAAAATAAAAAGGGTTTCGATATCATTATCAACACTTGCTGGCTTTTCACCCCTCTCAGGGTAAACAACCCTCTCCTCCAACCCCTTTTCCGCTAGCATATTGCCAATGGAAACCGTTTATGTCACTATCAATTACTCATCATTATGGAACTTTGATACGCCTTTCCACCTTTCCATATACCCTCACCCTTATCCCATTTGGTTACGCTTTTTTTCGGTGGGGGTTGTATGCCATATAATCGCCATATTCCGATTTTCAATCAGTTTTCTTTTTTGTTCTACGCCAATCTATTCATTTATGACTTTGATTGATTATGAAATCTCTGTACATAATTTGGATTTTATAGTTTTCAGATAAAGTGCAAAGGGAGCAAAATTTGAACATTTGTTCAATATGGAAGTGTGGGCGTTTTTAGTCATCTTCTGAGCTGAGTGACACGCCCTCCACTGAGCGTTTGGGGTAACTCTATTAGAAGCAATAATGGAGGTAGAGTGCTTTTTGGTGGTGTAAGCCCTGATAAACTAGATACAAATGGATTAAACAATTTTGAATTGAATGGATTTATAGGCAAATATTACAGAAATATCATGTTATGTTCTTCGAAAGCCTTAAGTACAGCTTTCTTTAAAGAAAACTGATAAAAGATATAATTTAAAGATAGTGGGTAGGTTATTATCACTTATAATATTGCTTAAAAACTCTTATTGTTTCCAAAAGTAACTAAGAAAATACCTAAACCGAGCTCCAGATTTTTTGTTAAATATATTAAATATTGAAGGCAAAGCGCCATGTAAACCCAAAAAAAAGTAAAATATTCTCTTTACACTTTTCCGACCCGCATTATTAATGCCCCGCCTACAACAGCTACTGTATGGCGCATGATCACTTCATTGTGGCAACATTTATGGTGCTCAACCGAGAAATACACAGAGAACTCTTTATGAATGAAACTCTGACCTATGGCTAATGATGCACAAAGATAAAAAAGCATCAAATACAATTGCCAGAGCTTGAAGTCCGACCAAGGCAACCGCAAAATGTTCATTAGAGCGCCAAAAACTGTCTGAATAATGAGAGAAGTTCACGAATCATGGGGCCGGACCCCGGGCCCGGGATAATTGTGATTGAAGTCAGTAGTCAGATCGGATCAGATGTTATGGGTATTAATTTGATTTATGGCCGAGGGGGTCAGGTAGAACAAAAGCCGGCAAAGCCGCAGGAAAGTCATTTCCCATTCTGGCTCAGACTGAAACGGGGAGATTCTTTAGCATAATAATAATGGAAATACATATTAGTTAGCGCTTAACCCTTTGTCACCCCTGCGACTCGTGCTGGCCACGCGACATCTTAAAGATGCATAAAAGGGTTGACGTTGTGACGCACCGGAAATGGGTCACAAAAATCGAATGTGATCGGTGGTTATGGCAATTTAGCGGGTTTCTAGCTGAGATTGGATATGGTTATGGGCTTATTCTCTTTTTAAAATAATTATAAGTTTTATAATATTTAGAGGAAGGAAGAAATAGTATTCATTTAATTTAAAAAGCCATATAATAATTAATAAGAAGTGTTGGGATATCATTTTCACTTGAAAAAATATTTATCTTCGATTTTATTCAACTACAAATATTTAAAGTAATCAGAAAGGAGTTTTATGTAGTCAAAAATCAATTTTTCTAATTCATAAAATTTATTCTACTAATTTGTAAACTTTCCATAAGAAAAATTAATTTTTCTAATAAATAAAATTTATTTTTTCTTAAACTAAAAACTTAAAACACTAAAGATTTAAGACTTAAGCTTAATATATTTAAACTTGCACATTTTTTTACATCATAATAAGCCTAGGAATGACCATTTTAATGCAATTTTTTTAGTTATAATATACATATACCCATATACCCTTCAGCTTTATTTTCTGCAATATATTTGTCACCACCGAATATGCGAAGCGTGCCGTGGATTATGAAAATGAAATAGGGGGCGGTTCGGGTTAGTCAGCTGACTTTCAATTATTGGAAAGGCTTCCTGTTTTCTATTAATGATTTTCCTTCCACGCCGGCTGTCAATCGTCCTGAATACTCGTGCCAGTCAAGGTCCTCTTTCAATCGCCGGCAATCTGTCGAAAGGGGAAAACTCTCGCTGAAAGATGAAGATCCAAAGGTGAAAGTTTCAATCGAATGAGAAGGGAGACGAGTCCTTTGCTTGCACAGTTGCCCGCGGAGGAGCAGCTGCTTTAGCCGCACAAGCCGCAATTGTTAAAAAACTGAACATTAAATCCTTTTTTCAGGCTCAATTTGCTACAGAAGCCGTGCACATCCTTTGGGCCCCGTCCCGGCTCCTAAGCCTGGCAAGCTGTTTCAACGAAATTGAAGGCGCTCCAAAGGGATCCTCCTGCCGTCGCTATTTGCCCTCCTATTTATTTTCTCTCTCGTTTTTTGGCATTGTTACTTTGTGCGATTATATTTACCTGCAACATGGCGATTAAGGCGCATCCTGCTTTACCTGAGCGACCAGGACCTCTTTATTGCTATCCTATGCGCTTTGATTTCACATTGCGGCAACATCCTTTATCCTTTGTCCTCTTTTTGTTGCATGCACCGGCTGGCAAACACATTAGAAAAAGTGAAACGAGGGGCAACCCCTTGGAGGTGACGGGAGCAGTTGGCGATCCCTTCCCTTTGCCGCGATTTCAATTACGCAATGCCGTTGAGGGAAATTCGCTGAATATCTATATTTTCGGTTAATCGAAATGAGTTTTCTTCCTATGTTTTTTTTTTCATGATTTTTCTTTGGAAATATTTTTAATTGAGAAATTGGACCACACAGCAGCAGCACCTCTTCTTGAGCTATAAAGTTGGGTAATTGAATTTTTAAGCCATAAAAGAGGCTATTAAAATTTGAGGAGGGTAAGATGGTGAGGCACGAAATCTTACAAATCTATTATTTATGTATTTTATAGTTATTAAAATAATAATTGCTATTAAATTAACCCAAGAACTGTTCATTAAATATAAATATAGCTTATTATGGAGTTTTTAGAAATTTTTAAATTGATATCTTAATTTATTTGTGTCAAGCGTGCTTCAAATAATTCTTTAATTGAATGAAAATTAACTATTCATTCTAGGTCGAACTCTTTTTTGTTAAACTCTTTGGTAAAAAACTAAATATAATCGTCGAATCAACAATATACAAATATTTTTTCACAGCAAGTTTTAAGTATAATGCTAATCGTTTCATAAAAACATAAAAGTCTGTTGACTGAACAAACATTTTATAATTTTTTGTTTCAAACCCTTTTTCTATTCTCAAATTGAAACGGAATACTTTTATGTACCCCCCTTTTTTCAGAGCTCTCTCTTTGCAATTAATTTGGTTATTTAAAAATTAATTTTGGTACTATTCCAAGCGCTATCTCTATGGGGCTTTGAGTCCACGAAAAATCTCGCGCCCAGCTGACTGATGTAACGAGTCTATTCGCACAGATACGTAACACACATAAAAAAAGCGAAATAAAGAATATATTATAAACAGCCGGCAGCAGCAGCGAGAGAGTTAAAAACCATTTAGAAATGTTTGCATTATAATTGCGGTGATTATTTCGGAACGGGGTCATTAACATGTGACAATAAAAAATAAATAAAATAAGAGGCAAAAGGCCAGCAAACAAATCAGGCAAGAGACGAAAGAGAATCAGTCGGGGACGAGATCTGCGGAGAGTGATAAAATAGTTAAATCCAGAATTTAGGGCAGCTGGGAGCTTTATTCTTCAGCGATGATAAGAGCTCTTTGTTTTTCGGTTTTTTGTGGAGAATTGCGGTTAATTGAAGAATGCAAAGATTTGGCCCAGAAGATTCAGACGAATTCTAAGGTAGAACCATAAATTGTGCCACTAATGTGATTTCTGTGGTGAGTCCGAGTTCGAGTCCGATTTGGAGTCCGCGTTGGAGTCCGCTTTGGAGTATGTGTTGGGTATTACCTAAGCCACTGAAGCGTGTGCTTTTGCGACCCTCGAATTCCCCTCCCGATGAATCTGATGATTCGTATATAAATTGCCTAAGCGCGTTGCCAAAAAAGTTTAGAACTTTTCTGTCTGCTGGCCGGCGCGCAGCTCGAAATTAAATTATTGCTCTCTCGCCGTTAAATCGTTTTGTGTGTTTGTGTTTAGACCATGGTCACCGCTCTGTGGGCCACGTTAATATCGCTCACGTTAGCCGGTCGTGTCTGGGTCTTTGCCAGCGATCTCTTTAGCCTGCCTCCGGCCACTAATCACAGCGAGGAGCTGCTGGAGGACTATGGCCGCTTCCTGCTGGCCACCATGAACAGGAGCATCGATCCCTGCGAGAACTTTTACGAGTTCAGCTGTGGCGGCTGGAAGAAGGCGGATTTGGTGCCGGAAAAGGCGAGGAATACGAGTTTCCTGCATGCCATTCAGCACAGGATTGATGAGCAGGTCTTGGACTTTCTTCAAAATGCCACCAAGAAGGAGTTGGAGGATCTGGGTGCCAACGGCACTAGGTCTGCGGAGGTGAAAGCCAAGCAATTCTACGCGAGCTGTGTGGAGGTGAAGGCCAACCTTTCGCTGGGCTATCAGTATCTGCAGGATCTGAACGAGGATCGCCTCAAGGAGAGCAATGCCACGTACGACTGGTTGTACATCAATTTCATGTCCAAATACGACATGTATCCCTTGCTGCCTTTGAAGGTGCACTATAGTACCTCCTCGAGGAAGTTTGATGTGCTCCTGACTCCACCCAGTAAGGTGTTGGCAGGAGTAAATGAAGAGCAGCTCAAGAATATGACCAGGGAATTTGGCTTGGATTCGAGTGCAGAGAAAACTAAGCAGTTTCTGGAGCACTTTAAGAACCTCACGGAATTCGAAAGGAATTTAACTTCTATAACCAAATCCAGAAATGAAACTGAGCAGTTGAATCTCAAGGACTTCCTCAGCAAACACAAACAGGATCGCCTGAACTGGACAAGGTTTTTCGAACTAGCCTTCAATGGCAGCGAGGAATCGTACTGGCCAGTGCTCAATCAGCTGGACAATGTCAACGATTTGGTTTATTTCCTAGAAGAATCCCCCCTGGAAACCCTCAGAAGTTACGTGAAAATGCGAGAGCTGCTTAGATTCCATGGCTTGTGGAAAACTCAAACTAAAACCGGAGGAGTGCCCAGCGAGTGTCGCTCCTTGGCGGAGACCTACTTCAACTACGCCCTCCTGCCTTGGTTCATAGGCAAGGTGTTCGACAAGGAACGACGTGCTGATATCCTGAGCGTGGCCAAGGATATCAAGGACACGTTCTACGATCTCCTAGATCACTACACCTGGCTGGATGACGAGACCCGGTCGCAGGCCAAGACCAAGCTGGCCTCCATGGATGTGCTGGTGGGCTACACGGATGATCTGCAGCACCGCGAGGTGATCGATCAGGTGTACAACGATATCAATATGACGGGGAATTGGTTCGAGAACCTGTGCACCCTGGAGGGAAGTCGCGCCAGGATACGCCTCCGTTCGGTGGACAAGGCTCTGATCCCCCTGCTGATGCCGACGAGGACGGTGAATGCCTACTATGCGGACTTCCTCAACCTGGCCTTTATCACCATCGGCATGGCCCAGTGGCCCTTCTATCACCGGGACTTTCCCGATGTCCTCAAGTACGCCGGCGTGGGTAACATCATAGGCCACGAGATGGCCCATGGCTTCGATTCCTACTGCTATCAGTACAACTACGATGGCAAGAAGAGCAACTGGTGGTCCTCGGCCTCGCTGAGGAACTTCAAGGAGCGCTATCGCTGCCTGGAATCGCAGTACAACAAGTTCATTCTAATGGGCGTCCAGACCAATGGCACTCTCACCTCCGGCGACAATATAGCCGACAATGTGGGCACCCGGATGGCGTACTATGCCTACAAGAGGAAAACCGGCGACAAGGGCTGGTCGGAGAAGCCCCTGAGAGGTGTGAATCTCAACAACAAGCAGCTGTTCTTCGTGAAGTTCGCCCAGACCTGGTGCAATGGCAAGGACAGTGGCGAGAAGGTCCGGCGACTGCGGACGGATGTCCATGCCTACGATGAGTTCAGGGTTCAGGGTACGCTCAGTAATATGCCCGAGTTTAGCGAGGCTTTTAACTGTAAGCTGGGCACTGAGATGAATCCGCTGAAGAAGTGTGTGGTTTGGTGAAATAAATGTGGATGTAAAATAGAAAATAATGCGAAGGTTGATGGTTTTATTTATGGCTGTGTTTGGTAAGGAAGAATAATTATAAAAAATATATCTAAGGTTAATGAAAACTCCCCCAAATGAAGACATAATTTTTACTCTGGCCCAGTTCTAGCTTCCTCTGAGCAATCACCAATATCTTGGTCTTCTTCTACTACCAGAAAATCAATAATTCATGGCCCGAAACTAACGCCCCCCACTTGGAACAGCTGATGGCTATCGAATAGAGCAGAAATACTAATTGATTTGATGCAGAACCTGCAAGAGAGGCGACTCTGCCCGAACTGTGGGCGGTTCCCAACAATATTTGTCTTTTGACTTCTTTTGCAGCGATGACACCTTTCTCATTACGAATTAATGGCATTTTCGTTTAGACAAAAGGCCCAACAATGTAAGCAACAAGAAGAAAGTCACCGGGTCACAGGGAAAAGGTGCAGAAACTAGAGGCTTCAGCTGAAAAACGGTTTTCTCGAAAAGAAAAACAGTTTTTACTATCATTAGTCGTCACTTGAGAGTCCTTGCCAGATACGAAGAACAAAACCTGGGAGTAAAGTCAAAAAGGAAGCCAAGCACCGTTGCATCGACAGTGCAGGCTGCATACGAAATAAGGATATATTTGCTTAAGGATCTCTCGGGGCTTATCTCGGGCGTCCGAGCGGCGGCCTAACGGATTTTCATGCATTTGTTATGGATTTTCGGCGCCAGGTCTCTTATTAGCTGGCCCAGGGCAGGTAAATGTATCCTCGCAGCAGGGAATCCAATCCTGACTCCTGGCAGGTCGTAAAAATCCAGATAGATCATTAATTTAATGGCTTTTGTGCTCACTTGGAAATGCAAAGTGCATTCAGTACCAGTACCTACATCACACAACTGATCGTGGCGGTGGTCTGACTTCACTCTCTGGGCAAATCAAATTGCGAAATCTCCTCCCTGGCTAGATGGGAAAGTCTGACCGCATCGCTCCTCTCTATATCTCATAATTGCACTTGCTGGGCACCATGGACAATGGACAATGGACCAGTCAAATTAGCCTTTATTTGTAATCTTCTAGCGCTGGGCCTGGTGGTCGCCGCCTCCTCGGCCCATGATCGCATTAATTCCATTTATGTAAACCATTTCGGCGAGGGCTTGTCGCTAGTAATTCGAAAGGCGTGGATGGTGTAATAAAAAATCAACTGGCTGTTGGTGGAGGATCCCAAGGTGGGTCTAGGTGGGTGATGTACGCGATTGGGCGAAATAAAAAGGGTTTTCGGGTATCCCTGGGATCAATTAAATATGTTTACTTGGCAAATAAATAAAAAATCAAATAAGTTAGTCATAGCTTCATGTGATCAAGTCTAGCTGATGCCTCCTTCTTGCTTGAACCATTGATTACATAGGGGGACGTAGTCATAAAATTCTTCATTTGTATTTGTCTTTTCCTTTATTAAAAGGATTTGGGTATATTTCATTTTAGTTTAGATTTCTTTTAGATTTTATTAAAAATAAAATTGATTGTTTCTGAGCTGACCTGGCAATCCGCCTAATTAGCAAATAAATATTAAATAAAGAAACAAAAAAAGCTTTACTTCTTATTGAACAATTGATTATATATTTCTTAAATTAAAGGTTAATACATTTATTAAATTTTTAATAATTATTAAAAATCTTCCTTTTAGTTTAACCTTCATTAGGGATTTCATTAAAAATAAAATGGATTTTTTATGGGTTCACCTGGCAACCCTATCCCTTGGCGTACTGAGCAAACAACTTGCCAAAACCATGTTTCCATAATTACATGCAGAATGGCTTTTATGCCACGGCAGCCTGCTTCCGCCGCTTAGCCAATAATGCTCCTCATCCCACATCCCCTTAACCGTTCCCATCTTCAACCTTCACCCATTACCTCTTCCCTCATTTGATTCCTGACCCACCATCATCATCTTCCTCATCATCATCCTGGTCATCATCTCCACCTGGCCTCCACCATCGCAGCGGCAGCAGAAATTGAACAAAAGGGGCGTCGTCGCAGGCCAAACGGAAAGTTAAGCTAAGCCGGGCCAACAGCAACAACAACATTTTCAGGTAGGAACTACCAAAACAGTTGCACTTGCCGGGGATTCCCGGGAGAAGGGGATTCGGGGAGGAATCCATCGATGCACCACTCATGGTGTTCATGGTGAATTATGAAAATCGTTGCGAAATTAAGTTAAGAAGTTTTTTCTTTCGTAAGCTTAGCCAGGAAGCAAAAAGGCAGCAGCAGTGGAAGTTGTTTTTTTTTTATATGGCAACGTGATGGGGTCGTGAGGTGTTATGTCTTTGAATTTATATAATATTTCAAGGATCTTAGAGAACTAACTTCAGGAAAATATCATAGAATCGTTTTGGGTATCAGAAATGGTAATTTATTATTACAAATTCGAATTTTTAAATCTAGAAATCTTGTAATAAATTTCAATAGTAGAGTAGTTGAAAAATTAGAAGAAAAATCTTTAGCAATGTAATCATTTACTGGAACATTATTTATTTTTGAACGAAAATTGTTTCTTTTTAATATTACTCTTTAACATAAAGATATCTTAAGGTGTTTAAGATATCTTTATGTTTAAAACCAGAAAACTTTGTAGACACTCTGTGGATAACTATCGAATTTTCTCTTGGCTGTAGTTGAAGGTTAAGTACTTTTCTAAATAGAAATTAACTACAATTACAAATTAGATAGGTTTTTTTTAATTTTTAATATACACTCTTAACCATTTTAAAAATTGTACATTAAATATAACTACAATACATTACATTACTAATTTTTTCCCATTAGTGAACATTTTATTAGTATTTTTAAAGTCACGCTGCCATCTCCAACATCATAACCAACCCATTGAACCTTTAGCTTTATTAAATGGAGATGATCAATTTAAATATTTCGCAATTGTGCTGGCCGGTGGTGCGTGAGTGCCCTGACCCTCAGCTTCAGCTGCAGCTTCAACTTCAGCGTCAGCATCGGTGAAGCTCCAGCCAGATGAAGCTGGAGCAGGAGCAGCCTGCCTCATTGGAGCGGGGGCAAATGCAGCCACATCTTGATGCAACCTGCTGCGGCTTCTGCCGATGCTGCCGCCTCCTCTCGATTTGTATAAAAAATGTGCTTCATTTTATTTGGCCGCGACCGGCGTCCGCCTCCATGGGTAAACGCCCCAACTGGCAAACTTGGCCAAGCCGAAGCCCCAAACTTAAAACTCCGGCCAGCCAAAAAAATGCCTGACCAAACAAATCGCATATGGATCGCATGGATCGCCGCCCTGGTCCCTGGCTTCTGCTGGATTTTCTGAACATTTTTTTCTCTTTATATTCGCCAAACGATTATCTAAATTGCATACGAAATTATTTTAATTAAAAATCTAATTTTCTTACGCCGCCTTACAAGCTACGCGAGAGCCTCATCTTGGTCTTCTCAAGGAATTTTGGATTTACCATATATTGAGCTCTGGAAACTCTGGGAATATTTGGGTTAACTCGCCTTGTTTGTTCATTGAACCTTTAATTTGACGCGATTAAAATGATATTAGTGTGGGGTGCACGTCACATCTGTTGGGCAAGTTGCAACCTCCTTCGGATCGTTAGGGGTTTTCCTTCGGCGATTCCTTGAACCCTCCTTGTAGCGAAGGTGTGAAGATGTGACGGCGTCAGCTGGGGCCCCGTCTTAACGTAAAATAACAGACGTGACGGAGCGCTTATTGATTAATGATGCATAATTTGGTGGGGAATATTAGTCGGGTCAGTCTGGCCTAATTGACGCCTTTCCGGTTTGGCTTTTCTTTTCAAATAGCGATCGGCAAGGGTTGAAGAGGTTGGGAAAACTATAATTGTGAAATTACTTAGACGTATAGAAAAGTAAATGGATATAGGAATATTCTTTAACTTATTTACTTATAAAAGGTATTTCATCAAATGTAGGATGAAGAAATTACAACTTTTCATATTTAAATCATTAAGAAAATCCCTCTTGTCTCCAATTCGTTAGGCTACCATTCCAAATCAAACTCATCTTCGGTAGCTCTCTGAAAATCTGAGATGAATGCAATTCAATCAACCACCAACCGATGCATAAAATTTAAATAAATGTTTGATTTGAATTTAATTGCGGTAGAACCTGTCTGGAGGTTGCGTCAGAGAAACCAATTGAAAATAAATCAAATGCAGCCCGACAGCCGTGGATCAAAGAGACGCGCTAATCACACGCTGGGCCAAATAGGATCTAATTTCCACACGAGAAAAACCCATTTTTTATATAGGAAAAAAATATATTTATACACAAAAGAGCGCGGTTCGTATGGAGATGCGTTTATAGAGAGATCAGGTGCAGTCGTTGAGCATTCAAATTTCGCGCATCTCGGGAAGATAAATGATGATGCTGAAGACGGGTAAAAACAGGTAGAGAGGACCCGGCTGGCGGTTGGCTGGCAGGTAATCCAACCATTTCAATTTGAATTTCGACAATAATTAAGCGCAACAATGGATTTATTGAGTTTTCCTCCACACACCACACAAATCTTCGCCCTGCTTCTGCGGTTCACGTTGCCAGCGAGCCTACAATTAGTTGGGAACCCAAGACAAGACCCTATTCCTACTCCTATACCCATTCGAATACCATCCGATCTCGTGGCAGTTGCAATTATCATAATTATTTTCATTCATGCGGCGCTGCATTGAGCCGCTCCGACTGACAGTTCATCTTTCTGGCGGAGATTGGCGAGATAAATCCAGGTCCCCGGCTCTGTCTGAATGAGAAATCTCCGAGTTCCTAACGTCGTTTCCCTTTTGTTATTAACGGTCTGGTGTTCTCACAAGGTACTATGGTAGCGTAGACTTGGATAAAGGAGGATGCATTCAAATGATTTGTTTTTCTTTGCATTTCCGGCACTTGCTGCTGCATTTCCCTCGATTTTGAATACCCTTTTTAGGGATTGGGGGTTATGTTTATGTTACTTCCTTAGAACTTGATTGGGTTTAAGTGGAGTGAGTTGGAGTTTCTAATGAATTTGGCTTGAATAAACCTTTAAAAGATGTTGGATATTTTAATATACATTTTTTTTGTACTATTTTAAGGGAAGAAAATTATATTCGAAGTCATTTGCTTTTTAAATTTTAGGAAAGACTTCATTCTAACTTTAAATAATATTTAAATTAGGTACAAACTGTTAGAAATTTACAGAAATTAGTAATAAATATTAAAAAAAGATAATGAGTTCTAAAATTAATAAGAGATATATCCCTAAAAAAATAAATATTAAATTATAACAATTCTTTAAATATAAGATGTATTTCCAGTTCAACCTTCTGCTCTCTATTACCTGAAACTACTAAACATCTCACAGAACCTTTACCTCTATGTATCTGTATCCATATACATAGATTGCAGTTCGCCAGCCCATTTCCCCTGATGTACCATAAATAGATGTGCCATTGTACAGGCTTTGCTCATTTATGGCAAATTATTGTTGAAACCGTAATGGGAAGCTCGCTTCAGACTTGGGTGATGGATCGCCCAAAATGCTAACGATCTTGGCTCTCTAAGTATATGAAAATCACGAATATATCTAACAGAAAATCTAATCAAAGAAACCAACGTCGGTGAGTTACATTTGCTTAAATTGACTTTAATTTCCGGTCGCGTGTTGGGTTCACTTTTAGTTTGTTTTTCGTTATGATTTTTTTTGGTCCAAACTCCCCCTCGCCTTTTGTTTTACTTTAAATTTTTGATAATTGCGGCACTTAAGGAGGTTTGATTTTTTGTTTTGTGGGTTTTGCATGTCATGAGAGCATTTCCGAGCTGGAGCAGAGGAAATGGATTTACATATGAAGATGAATGGTGATGCTTATTTAAATATGACTCGGTTCGGTTCCCTTCGGCTACCTTTGACTACAATTGAGGTCACGAGAAGAGTGTTTTCGAGTTCCCTTGGGTGAGATCATCAAACGGCCAAAATGGCAATTTCAATAATCGAAAGAAAACAAGATGTTTCAACCCCCTCTAATGGGTTGGTAGCAAGAGCAACAGGATAAGCGCAAGAGTGGCGTCCTCCTTACACCCTTTTCTTGTGGGTCGTCGTCGTTGTCCCTTTAAGATGGATGAAGTGTTTGACAACCCTTTCAATCTTCATAAATGTTCGCACGCGAGCTAGTCCTGGACTGCAATATTAGCCCGGGTCCCTTGTGTCGCATCCTTTTCTGCTCGGGTCTATCAAGATGACGACGACGACGACCCTTTGCCAATAAAAAGTAAAATCTGTTTCGATGCATAAAAAATTGAAACTCTCATAAGCATGCGTTTGGCACGAGAGTTTTCCTTTGGCACAAGGGTTTGCCCCTTTTTTTTCAAGGCCTGTTTCTTGGGGGTTAAGAAGGCCATGAAAAATTGCCATGTTCTTGTTAACACATTGTAAATACCTCATTTTTCACTTAACGGGTTTTTAAATACACATATGCATTTGAGTGGCAGGTTTGGGGGATTGGAAAAGGGTTGATAAGGTGGCTTTAATCGGGCCAGAAAGGGGGTTTGAAAGGTGTTTAGGTTAATGTTAATAAAATGTAATAAATATTGAGAAAGGTATTGAATATATTTAGGAGTTTCAATAGAAAGTAAAGGGAAAATATATACTATTTCTGTTTTGAAAGAAGAGTGAATAATTCCAAAAACAAATATTTATTATTTTTAAAGGCCATCCTACTATTATTAAATCTTTTTAAACCCAATGTAATCCCTTCAATAATTTCTAAAAACTCACCTGACGATGTCGGTGTCACTGCTGCCATTTGCTGATGGCTCATGGAAGGATGGCAATCGGCTCGCGGTCTCACCCTCTCCGGAGGCAGGCCCTCCATGAACTCCTGCTTGACTTGGATCTGCGGCAGGCGCATCAATCCTTCAAAAGCCTCCTTCGTTGCGGTGGTGGGTGGAACTGGTGGGCAGTTGTCTTTAGGGTTAAAGCCATTCAAATGGCCAACGTTAGCGGCATAATTAGCCGATGATGTTGCCGCTGCAATTGCTGGGAGTTGCAGTTGATCGTTGACTAGAGTGCCTGCAACGCCTTTGCCAGTAATTTGAACATTAACACCTGCTGCTGCTGCTGTTGTTGTTGCAGTGGCTGCTGCTGCCAGGCAATGAGTTGCTGCTGTTGGCGACGTCAGCAACATGGTTGTTGCTGCTGCAGTTGCTGCTGCTGCTGCTGATGCTGCTGCTGTTGTGCTCAAGTGTTGATGATGGGAATTGTTGCCGAGTGCTGTTGCCAGCAGTAATGGCATAGTTGTTGCTCCGGCTGCTTGTTGCTGTTGCTGCTGCTGCTGCTGCTGCTGCTGATGTTGCTCTTGCTGCCGATGTTGCAGTTCGTCAGCAGCAAATTGCGTCGCTTTGATTTATGGGAGACTCAACTGCTCCTTGCTGCCTGCGGCGACTTGTTTGCGGCTCCGCTCCGGTTGCTGTCTCAGATTATGATATTGACCCATGGACAGTTGCGGTCAAAAAAGCAGCACTGGAAATATCAGAGGGTATTTTAGTAATTTCTTATAATTATTGAGAGCACATTTAAGTTTATTTAAGTTGAATTATTGAATTGAAAGTTTAAAACCAGATTTTGATTTTTTAAATGCGTTAAATAATAAAAATTCCAGCAAACTATGGTGAACAAAATCAAGGAACAATGTGCTTAACTATTATTTATATATATTAATATTAATTTAAGCATTAAATATGCAAAATCATGTATAAGATTTATATTTAACTGCTAATATTTTGCCAGCAGTTGTCTCTCACTTTCTCCTGCTTCTTGGCATATTATTAATAATAATTAAAAATGTCTTCCTCTGCTAAAAGCTTAATTCACTACTAAGTGCTATTTAAGAAGCTATTATTAAATTTAACACCAACGTTATGACAGCGATAACAGAAGTAATTGATTTTCCACACATTTTATTTAACGTGCCTTTCTCACCTGATTTTATTTATTTTCGATCACGTTGCAAGGTGGAAACAGTGAGTTTGGTTCAATTAAAACACGGATGTTTGCTTAAAACTTTATTGCCTAGATTACTATTCTTAGTTTATTGACTGAGTCATGAGTCTGCAAGTTAAGCGATTAGCAAGTTTGTATTTTGATAGGAGATTCGAGGAATGTACATTGGAGAAGTCACGTAGGGTAGGTCTAGAATTTTTAAGTAGCTCTAAAAATTAGTTTAAAATAGAATTACTTAGTTAGTCATCACGGAAGCTAGTTTTTAGCATTAGGATACTTCTACCATATTGTACAAATTACACAGAGTTTAATTTGAATATAAAATAAAGTTAAAGCATTGGAAAAAATTGTGTTTTAAAAATAATACTCATTAAATTGCAAAAATACTATTTTAAAAAAAAGTTGGATTTGATAATCATCGCCAAACAATTTATTTACAAAGAACGATACATTTTTATTGCTTAAAAATAACTAATAATGATTTAAAATCAATCTAAGGTAGAAAGTCATTGATTAAAATGCTTAAAAGGTTGTCAATTTAAAATGTTTTAATACTTTTTTAACTATAAAAATCTCTATTCATATTTTTCGAATTTTTCCCCTAAAATGTCGTTTTAAAATTTCCCATTCCCAGCGAAATCAGCTCCCACAACTCTAAAATAGTTCAATAAAACTTTACAACAGTAGACCCCATAAAAGGCACTAAAAAGAACTTTGTATTGTATTATGCAAACAGAAAAAGGGACAGAAAAATAAAGGCAAGTGTGACAGAGCAGATATTTACCTGAAACGAACTTGTTGTAAATTGAAAACAAATTCGAGTCAGATGTGATAAGGTGTCGTCTTCCAAATATTACAGCCCAGGCGATGAAATCAAAGGAAATGAAAATGGAAAAATAAATACATGACGGCGATGGCGATGACGATGACGAAGACGATCAAATGCCCCGAACGACAAGAGAGATAAGATATGGCGCTGAAAAGTGCATCGAGTTTAGGGAAATGGAGCGGAGGGGACATGTGGGGCATTTACATACCGCTATTACCTGTTGGTAACTAACATTAATGGCACTTGTAAACAAATCAATTGAGTTGTCAGGTATCGACGGCAAATTGGCCCACAGCCAAAGTGCCACACGAAGATTGTTTATCAATTTTTGCCAGCCAGTCGGTAAATTATGTTCTTTGCATGTCAGCAACCAATTGCCGGGAATCGATATGCCTGCCGGCCACATCAAAGTCGGCACCAAAGTCGACTAAATGCAGTCGCCTTTCGGGTTCTGGTTCCCCTCCGCACTGACTGACTGACTGACTACTTTCAATAATTCCGAAGCGAGCTGGTTATTTCTTATTATTGCTCCGATATCGGGGGCTTTCGCTATTTTCGCCCGTTCGGCTTTATCTTGTTTTAAAATTAAACACAATTGCTTGCTCTAGTTTCGGGATCGTATCGCCGCATATCGTATAATACCGAACATTGCCGATTGTTTGTCTCCAATTTCGGAATTTGTGTTTTCATAATTTCCACCCATTGGGCGTACACGGTTCGGTTGTAAAGATACCGGGGCTGGGACTCAGTTTGATGATGTGATTTGCTCGACTTTCGGCTTGGGAAATTGTTTGTCGTGATTATATGGGAATCATTGATAGAAGTGTGGCAGTTAAGGGCCCATAAAACTATCCACAAAGTATCCAAGATAAAAATTGTTGGCAAAAATCCAAAAGTTATATGAATAAAGGTTAAACTTTGGAGCAACGCTGATTATATTAGTTGAAGAATGG
Organism: Drosophila rufa; assembly: GCA_018153105.1. Taxonomy (NCBI): domain Eukaryota; kingdom Metazoa; phylum Arthropoda; class Insecta; order Diptera; family Drosophilidae; genus Drosophila; species Drosophila rufa. The sequence goes on from JAECXS010000096.1 coordinate 11,715,631, forward strand.
TGGTTTGCTAAGCTAAATATATGGGAATAATATTAACTAAATATTTTTCCTTATATTTGTGTCAATCATTTAAGCCTCTGGAATAGAGAAAGTCTTCCTAAAAAATCTCTCATGGTCTTAGCTCTCCTGTCCAACTCAAATCGTCAGCCATATCGGGACACTTGTTGGCCCTCAAACACACATGGCCAATTAAGGACTTCTGCACATGGCGGGAGCCATGGGAAAACCTCATTAACAGTCTGACAAGTGAGCAGAAAATATATTCTCCACTCTCTTTTCCTTTTGGCTAGGATCTAGCTGATCCATCGATCGATCCATGTGAGTGTAGGCGTAACAAGACAAGCTCCTTGACATAAACTTAAGATCTTAACAAAAAAGAGTTGAAACACCGAAAGAAATAAAGGGATTATTAAACATCGATATACAATAAATTATTTGTATTAAAAAAGATAATTTAATATTTTTATTGTGAGTCTTAAAATAAGATCAGAACGAACATATAATAAGTTAAGTGATGTTTTTCTTTTATTTCTGCCTTTTATCATAATTTTTATCTCAAAATAACCAGTTAAATCAGATTTTATCATTTACCATATTTATATTATTTCTTCTTATAATGAAGAAGTCTAAAATTGAATGTAAATATATAATAGATATAGTTTTGTTTCTGTGTTCACTCACTTGCAATGGATGTTGGCGCACCTCCTTACTGGTTTTCCCCCCTTTTATTTGGCGAGCTTTTTTGCTGTTTTTTTTTTTAGTTTTTGTTTCTGTCACATAATTTAATTGTTTATTTTGCCACACTTTTATAAATTGTAATTGCCAACGAGAATGGCGACAGCTTCACGCCTTTTGTGGCCCTTTTTGGAGGGGTGGGCCTGGGACAGTGATCTCCAGAGCGAGCCTTCTGGGATTGGGACGATTCTCCGAGACACGCTTTTTGATTGACTTCCGACAAACGACTGACTTAAAAAAACGCGCAAGGAGATATGGGCAAAAAGTGAAAAAAAAAGTAAAGTATAAAAAAAAGAGAAAGAGCAGAAAGAAGCCAAGTTCGCGACGACTTCCGACGACGTCCGACGACGTATCCACAAAATGTCAAGCGAATACAAAAAAGTACGTTTTTTTTATACAAGATGTTTGGGGCGAGCGAGTAAGAGTGTGGCTGTATTGGTTAGCCCGCGACTGTGTGTGTGTGAGAGGGGGTTTTATGTTTTTTTTTTTTTTGAGGGGGAATGTATATGGTGTGCGGTGTGTGGGTGTTTTTGGGGCGTTTTTCGTTTTTCATTCTCCATTCTCTCTCCGCTTTTTATTCGGATTTTTTTTGCACGTTTCTTTGCACGAGGTTTTAAAATCAAAAGCGTGTATTGTGTGGGTGGGATATATGTACGAGCGAACTCTGTATGTATATATACATATTCCCTTATCGGATTTGGAATTATGTATGTATTGACTGCTGCCGCTTCTGTGCGCTCTCGAGGAAGAAAATGGAAAATAAAAGAAATGGCATGTGGGGGCTCCTAAGTTGATTTGTAGTTTTTGAGCGGCATGAAAATTTCCCATTTCCCTTTTGGGTGGAAAACGGGGCGTCTACGTGTGAGACAAGGAAGGCCTAAGCGGGATTTACAAAATGATTTTTTTAAAATAATATATGTGTATATAATATTTATAAAATATAATATTTTTTTTATATGAATTCGTAAAATTTTAAACAGTAGTTTCATAAATATTTATTTGTACTGTATATTTTTATTTTCTTCACAGAAGTATAGAAATCTTAAAATGTTTATACAATAATTTTAGCAAGGACTTAAACTAAAGAAAACACCAAATTTCAATTATTTGTATAATTGAAACTATAAGGAAACCTAAAGAAATAAAATATGTATACAAAATATTTTCCTTACAAATTTTTGGCTAAATATATGTCCAGAAATTACTTAATTGGTTTAGACTTTCAGTTTAAATAAATTTGAATATTATCAACAATTTTATGAAAGTTTAAAATAATACGGCATATTAAATGCCTTTAAACTTCTTTTTAAGAGTTTAAGTTATTTCTAGAGGCCAGCTGCACTTTTATAATAATTTCATTTACAGTTTCACTCTTTATAAATTAGTATTTATTATTTTTATGAGCATAATGATTTATTATAAATAAATAAAAGTGGCTTAAATGCATTTTAAAATTCTCAACAAAAGTTCAAAATCAATAAAACCCCGACGGCTTTTCCGCACTTGTCGCAAATCACGGCACATCTCGCATTACGTATACGCCCCATATGACAACTCCCCCATGAAATCGAGAAACTACAAAAAAAGTCGCGAACATTGCAATGATGGCAGCAGAACAGAGAATTATTCGCTGCGCTGTCAAAAAGCGAATGTCAAGGCAAAAACAAAAGAAAACACACACCAACAAAAAACAGCATAAGGAAAATGCAGTAAAAACCGATGATGCGGCCACAAAACGGCGGCAAAAGGCAAAAAGCGATAAGCGCATAAATTAAAATAATTACAAGAGGCGTCCTCCGATTATTGTTGTTGCTGTTGTAGCTGTCTCACGCACACACACATAGTTGAATTTACAAATGAAAAAAAAGAGAACAGGAAAAGTCGCGAGGACGAGACAACCGACAAACGGCCAACGGAGTTGCAACTGAAAAACTGCAATTGAATGCAACTTGACCAGGCCAAAACGGCAAGAAGAAGAAGAGCATCGCGACTAGCTGAACGGGAGAAGAAGAAGCAGAAGTATAGACTAGTAAAGTATGCACTGAGAAGAATTATGAACAAGTCTTGAACGCGGCTTAAATTTTCTTAAATATTTTTTGCCAATTTATATTTTTCTTTTCTCGCATTCTCACCAGTACCCGATGCTTTACAATTGCAGATTTCTTCTGCTTTTAGCTAGAACCCTTTGGGAACTTTAGCGCATTGAGAAATTGAGAAATTTAAATTAAATTATAGTTGAGAGGGGTGCTAGCTTTTAGTAAAGAATTAATATTATTAAATATAAAGCGGAAGTTTTCCGTCTAAAAGTTGCAATAAATTATGGCAAAATTCTAATGTCCGCAATTATTTTTTTAGTGTAAAATCAGCATCTTCGGCAACTTGGGTTCCACAGCGTTGCAACAATGTCGTTGTTGTTGCTGTTGATTTTATTCAAAATGGTTTGTTTATGCCTGAACAGAGAGACAGAGAGGGAGAAAAAGAGCGAACCAGCCGGAGAGGCAGAGACGTGGAGGTAGAATCCAAGTTGGGGAAATATTCACAGGTTCTCTCGCCCACACACACACACACTTGAAAGCGCAGCCGGCAGCCAATCGCTTTGGAGCTTTGGCGCTCTCTCTGGCGCATGCTCGCTCTCTTCGCCGCCAACGCTCTTTCCTCGCTTTGTGTGTGAATTCGCCGTAGATCAAAGATGCTGCAAGGAGAAAAATAACTAGAAGAAGACGACGAAGAAGAAGCTGAGGGGCTTTTACCTTTTGACTTTGCCGTCAGAAAAAGCGACTGCTAATTTCCGTTCATTAAAGTTGGCAGCGTCTCGCTTACAGTATATGTACATACAAGGCGTCCCTTTCCGCCTTTTGGGGCAGAAAAAGCCCTTAAAGTTATTTCGCCGCAACTTTAATTTCATTGATTAGCGCCAAGGAGATTCGCTTCCTCTTCCTTGATGCTACCGCTGCTCTTGTTGCTGTTGTAGTTGTAGCCGCCTTTATTTTTGGTTTGTCACTTCTACTCACTTGTCTGCCAGTGTCTGCTATCTCCGTTATTTCCGTTTCCCTTTACTGGTATTTCCCTTTTGTTTTGTATTTAAGATGTCGCTATTTTGGCTATTTTTGCCTAAATCCAAGTTAATCGATGGTCTTGCGATGGCAGGGTCTTCGTGGGGATAGGTCCTTGGAATGCGTGACCCCTTCAGCTATTTATGGGGCTAACTACTGCGTAATCTAAAGATAGTTGGTGGTTAGTTGGCGGCTAAGATGGGTGAGAAGTTAAAGGTACTTAGAATTGGCATAGTAATTATAGCATCAGTGTTGATCATTTATTTTTTACTTACTTTTTACTTTTTTTTAACCCAAAAATGTTGTTAAACCTTTTTTTACTTTTTAGGTTCTACAATTAAATTTAGAGTGAAAACAACTGTATAGTTGTACTGTTAGACCTAAAAATATTAAATATAAATCAGGTTAAGCTCGAATAAATTGTTGAACTTATAAACGAAATACCTTAAAAGCGAAGTTCTTGAGTCCTTGGAGCTATATCGGAGTTTCTGAACAAATTTAACGTAAAGAGTCTGACTTTAACATTATTTTTATGGAAAGCTGTAATTAAAGTCGAATAAAACGATCATAAATAGTAAGCACTTATAAAATTATTGAAACAATCGTTTATCTTTCAGATATAAAATAGATTTGAACAACTAAAAGTATTTATTTTATACCTTCCCGATTTAAGTTGTTATTTTCTTTTAATTTAATTTTTAAATTAAATGCTCTTAGCCCTCTCCAGAAAATAACTTTTTAGAAGCCGGTTTTATTTCTCTTACTCCATTTTAAATATAATATCATGAAAACTCCTCCACCAAAACTTATTTTGTTTCTGTCAAAAAGATAAAGAAGAGAGTGACAACTAACAGATACCATTTTACTTATATTTACCTAACTTGCTTCCTTATCATTTGCCTACATGCAGAGCGTAACGCCCACGCTGTAATAGAACTACCCAACCCCCTCTAGGAGTAACCATCGCATTTTATACCCCAAAACATTCCGTATACGCCCCATAAAACTTGAAAATGTCGCCCTTTCCACCCTAATTTTTCAGATTGAAGGGCGAGCACCTAAGGACCGAAGGACCAACCAACAAAGCTAAGCTGACGGTTGCCTAAGTTATGGTTCCTGCCACATCATCCACGCTCTGGACTCCCCTCTGGATGCCATGGAAACTTTTTAGAATTTTGCACTTTTCCTTTTTTTTGTTCCTCTCGCGTATCGCAAACACTTCCTGTCTCTTTTTATTTACATTACCCACAGAGGCGACATAAAAGTTGAAAGTTTCCCATAATATACATGTATTTTCGTGGGTGGGCACATGCTTATATGTATGTATATCCCACAAATATGTATATAGAGGGGCAAACAAAGGAGGAGAAATATTCCTAAGGCTTTTCTCATTTTCCGTTTCACCGTTGTGACTTTTCATTTTTCATATAAAGGGCAGGGCGCTCGCTCCTTGCTTCTCTTTCTCTCGCGCCATTTTCCATCTCCCTTTGGCTTTTCTTTTGCCATGAGTTTCCCTAGTAAATGGCTTTTGCATTGTAAAATGTTGCATACATTTTCCTCTACTTTGCCTTCGATGTGTATATAGTCCCTGTCCGTACATATATCCTTGTGTGTACGGCTGCCATTTACCGTTATACACAGCAGGAGCAGGAACAGGAGATGGAGCTGGAGCAGGACAAAAGAAGCACACACACGCTACTAGCTCGCTCTCTCTCGCTCCGGTATATTTTAAAATTTATGAAAAATAATATTTTTCCATCTCTCCATGCTCGCACACAGAGACACACTCTACTGCTTGGATGTCCTGGAGGAGTCCTGGGCCGTAAGGCGCACAATCAGAATACAATGGCTGCCTAGGGCTTCAATACAGGGGGGGGAGGGAGGGTGATATATACAAATATATATATAGATATATATATCTGGGGGATTGGAAGGAGGAAGAGGGATGCAGGGCACAGTTGGCTTCGCTCGCATTTACGTACAGAGTTGCAGGATAGAGGTGCTTAAAGCAGGGTTGTCAGCTATAAGAAAGTTTCTGACGAGCTTTTTTATTTCCTATATTAATTTAAAATATTTTATTTTAAGTTAATTTAAATATTAATGTAAACTTAAAATGATTAAGATTTTGGAAGAATACCTATAATTTCTAATTAAATTAAATAATATGTGCTACAAATTGTACAAGGCTTTGTCAAAAAAAAGAAGTAAAAAAAGTCTCCCTGAATCTCATTATATTTCTGCCATTTTATATATTTTTATATGACATTTAAATTTTGTTATTTGAAGTTATTATTAACAGGAAATGTATTATTAATATTCATTCTACTCTCTTTTGCAATATGGGTTAAAGATATCAAAAATATTGTCGCAGTAAATAATATGGAATAAGAATAATTTGATAAGGATTTAACTTTGATTAAATTTCAACTTACAAATTTATTAAGAAATATAACAATAAATCACACATAATTAATTTCAGCTTATACAAAATTTTATAAATCTATATTCTATATATTATTATAATATATTATAAATTCTATATTATCTCATTTTATTTTACTTATTTATCTTCATGGCAACCCTGGTCACTCAAGTCAAAAGCATTTCCATTATGATAATGTAAGTGCACAATTTTCCCAACTTGAATGCGCACACAGATGCACTCAGTCTATCTCCTTCCTTTGCCCAGGCACTTGGCCTTGCCCTCTCGCTCACACACTCGCACACACAGATGCAGGCACTCCGCAGGACTCGTTCATTGCGCTTGGAAAATTTTCATATCCTGGCTGGTGCACATGAGAGCATGGAACATGAAAAACTGCACAAATGTGCAGAAAATGTTGCAAAACTACATGACCTGGGGCGGAAAAGGGGGTGAAAGGAGCAGGAGGAGGGGATGTAGGAGCAGGGCAGCCACCGAAAAAAAAAACCAAAAGGACCAGGACAACGAAGCACTGGCACATAAAATACGATAACTGTGGAGCAAAGTGCTACATATGAAAGGTATTTCTTGGGTGCCAACCTCGGGTGCTTTTCAGCATTTCCACCCAGTTTCTCATTCTTTTTTACGGGCTTCTACGTTTAAGAGCCTTCAAAATAGTTAAAAAAATAATTTAAAATAAAAAATATTTCTTGCTAATCAGAAGTTTAATTTTATTATATTATTAGAAGTTAATTTATATTAATATTATGCATCATAAATATTTAATAAGAAATACATTTATCCAACTCTGTGTCTGGAATCGTAAGTAATGTTTAATAGTTTTGTGCTTATGAATTACATTTGATATATATTATAAATATTACTATTATTCCGAACACAACTGTTCATATACATTTGCAATCCTTGGGGCCATGCATGTGTGTGCAAGTTTTTAGAATATAAAAGGCGTTTCCCTTGGCCTGAAGTGGGAGGTCGTATATAATTACAATGGCTCCCAGGTTTTGCACCTTGGAGCGCCCCTCTACTTACATGCAAGCACATATGGAACTATGAAATATGACGGCAGCTTATGTAAGCCAAATATTTCCTCTCTTACTCTGCTAGCCGCACTGCTCGCCTATATGGACTTATATAAAACTTTGGCATTTATGCCATAAAATTAAGTATGAAATTGAAAAATTGCTTACAGGCCAACGTACACACACACACACAGCTCCCTCAACATATTGGGAAATTAATTTTTAAATATTTATGAGCCCGAACCAGCAGCAAAAACTTTTCGTTATTTGTTTACGATGGAAAGAGGGATTCGGGAGGAGGTCAAAGCGATTGGCCATTTTCAATTTTGATCAATTTCTTGGCATTTTTTTATTGAATTCTCAAGTGAAGCGTGTGCGCTCGAGTTCATTTTGTAGTTGCTTCTCGTTTCTTTACATGGAATATGAGAAAGAAATTTCATTTCGTTGAACAGAAGGCCGCCACAGGGCGTATGAGTAATGTGCTTTTCGTGTTTTAGGTTGGCAAGCGACTTAAAATTGTATATATATGTATAGGGGATATTGTCGGGTATAGGTGGGGATAAATTCAAGGAGAAAATTATCCTTAGTTCTTGAGAACATGAAATATAGGTACTTGGAAGAGAAAATGCACATATATTTATTCTCAAGCCTCTGAAAACATTATCTTGTGACTTTGACCGATGAAAACGAATATTTGATTCTTTTGTAAAATATCAAACAGTATTTTAATATTTACAAAAACATTTTAACAAATTTGTATAACAATTTAGATTGTTGTTTCTTATTTTATAAATATATTTACACAAATATGCACTATTCAATTTTACCATAGCCGCTTTATTACCATTAAAGGTCATTCCCCTGATCTTAAGTTAACATATCTTTGCGTAAAAATCTCCTTCGTGTGATAGTTTGATAGCGATAATGATAATGATGGCCCGCGAATGCAACTCCGCCTTGTCCAAACTGATTATGATAATAATGCGTGATCGGGTTAAGCGTGGAAATTGCTACCTTTATTTTTTTATAAGCCCATTCTCTTGGATCTTTTTTTCCGCTTTGCTTAATAAGCCCCAAGAACTAAAGAACCAGGCCCCCTTTAAAGAGGTCCACAAGCCAAAAGTCGGGCACACACAATGTTCTTACCTTGCTGTGTAGCCTTTGCCTTTGTTTTTGTGTGTATTTATTTTGTTGGAGGAGGCACAAGTGCTTAACAAGCTGTTTTGCATGGAGCCAGAGATCTCGCAGCTGCCCCAAGAAGCTCAGAGCCAGGCGATCCACATTTAAGCCCGGTAGCCCCCGAAACAATGCACTTAATGTGGGAAAAAACGTCAAGAATTTGCACGCCAGCCCAGGGACCACAAGAGAATTCACCCCGGTCCCTGGTCGCGGAGTTCGCGTTTCCTCAGTTTCTCAGTTTCTCAGCTTCTGAGCTTCATATGCAAAAAGCCTGCACCGAAGCAGCTGCAAGTTGAGTCAAATCTTTATACTCTAACTTAAGGGTATTGGACGCTGTGAAAATTATATGAAAGTAAATGTATAAAAAAATATAAAACGTATAATTTTATTTGAGGAATAAAAACAATTTAATTTTTAGTATAATTATTTCGTAATTAAGATCAAAATTTGATTTATTTGCATATAGATTTGTGGGTGATACCATACTTGCATTAAAGAAAAATTAAACAATTTGCTTTGATATTTATTTATTTAAGTTTTATATGGGAAATGTTCCTACAAGTAAAATAACTAAATATTTTTACTCTATAAGCTTAAGCCAAAAGGGTGCTTTATTTTATTTTAGAGCACATATTAGTCTGCAGGCTTATTCAATTTCAGGGTCTTCGTTTTTGTTTGGTCTTACCTTCAACTTATCTGGCCAACTTTGCTCTGGGCACGAAACAATTCACACTTTGCTGAGGACCTGCGGGAAGGGAGTGGAGTCCTCCTCCTCGTTGCGTGTCGGCAGCTTGGCCCTGTGCCCGCTGATCATTTGCTTAAATAGCCCAAAGGGGACAACACGGCCGATCCGATTCATTGCGGAATATGGGTGGCTCAGGCTCGGCTCCTTGGCCAAATCTCCTCAAAAAGGACCAACTACAAAGAAAAACGGAAGGTGTGTGTGTGGAGTGGATTTTGCGTGCTTATCGCGATGCACAAGCCAAGGAAAATTATTAAGGTTTTTTAATGGTTCAAAGGAGTGGGTGAATATGTGGTGATAGGGACTAAATACAATTGGTTTTTATATTACAAGGGTGATGTAACTTAGTCACATTAAATACTTAAAATTTACCTTATTTCCAAGCTTTACTCCTAGCTCCTCTTAACCCTAAACGATCTTTCTTAACACACTCTCCTCTCGTCCTTGGTATCTCATCTTCGATATAGAAATCCAGCTCACAATGATCCCCATCTGGAGGCAAGTCACCCAGAGAGTCAGGGCCAGAATGTGATTATGAGAATCGAAGCTGGCATCATGACACGTTACCAGTCTCTGTTCGATACTGGTCTTTTTTTTCGTTTTCTTTTCCAGCCACCCACATGGAGTTGGGTCTGGTTTGTGGCCGCAGCAAGACCGAGGAGGGCTAATAGACATTTTGCCTATTTTAATAAGTGGCAAAAAGGCGTGAAATAGTGACTGCCTTCGGGATGTTTGGGAAATACCTTGGGCCCGTCTCCCTCTCTATCGCAGCCTATCAATGGCTGCTGGTGGCTGCTGCTGCAGTGGCCACCTTGGTAGCCAAGCTGGAAGTTAAAGTTGTGCTGGCTTTGCTGGGGGAGCTAAATATGATTTTTCTGCAGCTGTTTTTTGCCTGAACCTTTCCCTATTCCACTGACTGCCAGTCTGCTAAAAGTGCACTTGGAAAAATTCTGGTAAATGTGCCAATAGTAAGTTTTAAAAGAATACTATTAAATTTTCAAATAAAATTAAAAATTTTAAAAATTTAAAGATATAGAAAAACTCTTGAAAAGTTTTCTATAAAAGCGTTTATTAATATTTTTTAATATTGATATGGTCTTTAATAGCAGTTTACAATGTTTAAAAAACATAAAATATAGTTTTTTTAAATATTGGCCAACTTCTTGAAGTGCATCCACCTCGAAATGGTAGTCCCAGCTTCAGCCTTAGCTTCGGCTTGAGCTTGAGCCCAACTCCAATTTGAGCTGCAGTCGAAACGGACCACAAGGTGAGAAATGAGATTTTAATCGGACGTGTCTGATTTCAAATGAGCCTTAATGGGGAAGCCATTTAGCCCGGCACTTACCACTATCCATGGTGTGGCAGTAACCTCCGCCGGAGGGAGTAGGTCTTATACCCTCCATCCTCCATCCTCAGTCCTCTTCCTTATCCTCCTCCTGCACAGCCAGGTCTTACCTTTTAGTTCACTTCACTTTAGTTTATTTATTTTTATATTTACTTGGTTTTTGTTGTCTTGTTATCGTTTTTTTGCGCCCTGCTTAGGGCCATGTGGTTTAACCAAAGGAGAGCAATATAATGGATTGCCAGCATTATCAATAGTTTGAGATTAGTTTGGATCTAAATGATTTAAGTTGGCCTTCAAAACTCAACTTTATTTCTATGTAAGATATATTTTTTAAGCATAAAAGATGTATTTTAACCTTAAATGGAGTATCTGCATTTAAAACTTAAAGCTTAAGCCCGCTTAGCCCTCTGAGCAGTTACCATTTGGCAGCGGTTCTTATCACTATCATTTATCCATGGCACACGCAACGGATGAAAAAAAAAGGGAAACCGAACCAAATGAAAGAGCCAAACGAAAATTTTTCGCAATTAACTTTTTTTGCGATTTTTAAATATTAAAGAACACGCACAGAGGGCCGAAGAGGTAGCCAGCTGGCGGATGCACACGTGTAAATGGCTACGTAGCAGCTCCCACACACCGAGATCCAGTCCAGGCCTCGTCTTCAACCGCTCTCGTCTTGGATCGGGAGCACTTGCCAGCCCATCTGGTGGACCTCGGTCCAAGGCAGTCTCCCAGAGATCTGATAAGGCCCGAAAAAAACCCCGAACGAAGTCCAGCAATTTACTGCGGCTAAAGCCGAGACTGAGAGATCCTAACCTTGCCCAATCCGCCGGCTGCTGTGCGGTCCGATCTTGGTTGGCTTCCACTTGCATGGGTTCAGGCTTCTTAGATTAAGAGTTGCACTGGAAAAATGTTAAGAAAGAAGAAAATAACAAAAAATATGTTTAGTTATATATTTATAATTCTAAAAAAAAAAACGAAAATAGTAATCTAATAAAGGTTTATAATAAATATATTAATAAATATATTATTAATAAATATATGTAATATGTGTACTCAATATATTTACAATTCTCCATAGAGAATATATTTCTGTTGATTTTCCCCCAAAAAATATTTGTAGAACTGCTGATGGCAACTCTATTTTGTTTCTTCCCTAATTATATATAGTTTTCAGTGCATCTTTTGGCTACGATCATTTCTTGCTTTGCTTGTGGCTACAATTTTATTTACGAGTCATGCGCGCGACCGTCGCCTTCAAGACGCGAAAACTCTTTTCCTCCCGCAACCAAAAAAATAAAAATAAAAGAAGCAAAAACTCCCTCAACTCCTTTGCGTGTGTGCAGTATCATTTTTTGTGCCTCTTTTTTTTAATTCATACTCATTCATTCATGGTCTTTCACTGGACACGCACCTAATAATTTTTGATTAGAATGCGTTTTGGATTAAGTTGATCGGAGTTGGGTTAATTAAAATTGGAGGAGGCTAAGTCAAAAGAGGAAGTCTGAAGAAAATCTTGATTACTTTTTCTTATTTCCGTAAATATTTGTTCTTATTTGTAGTTTACCTTTATTTAAAATAACTTCAAATTTAATCATTGGAAGGAGAATTATCTTGTCTGTCTTTTTCTGTCTGTATTTTCATTATAAATATTACAAAAAATATATATATAATCCAAGAAGGACTTTAACTTTGGCTTTAATAAGTCATTTTGTTTATTGCTATTTTTGTATAACAGAGTTTATATTGCTAAAATTCTTATTAGTTGTTAGATTATATTTATATAAAAAGTGTTTAAAAAATTTCTTAAAAATATAGTTAATTTCTGACAATCCTAAGATACAAACAAAACTATTCCTGCGTCTTTTAAAGTCCACTTAAAGTTATTTAAACATTAAGTTCTTTGCGGTTTACTCTCTTTTTACCACAAATTGACTTTTAAAATGCCGTCGGCAAGTGGCTTTAGGCCCTAAGCAAAGCCATTGAAAACCGAAAGATATTTACCGAAACAAGCTCGAACTTCGATAACGTGCCACCCCTTTTTGCAATGACCTTTGCCACCCCCTTTGCCACGCCCCTTAGGGCCAACTTCTTTTTATCTCACTTTCGCTGCAAAACTTGATTATTTCGCTTTTTTTCGCGCGAATTTTTCACTTGCACTGCGGCTGCTTCTTCCAATGACCTTCTCTGGCTGGATTTGTGGCATGTCCTTGACTCCTGCGTCTTGTCTTGGCCGCCGACTGTGTCCAATTGTATTGTGTTTGCTCAGTTTTCACTTTTTTCCGCTGGCTCATAAAACGGCAAGTACGGGTATTTAGCACTCTCTTACTCGGCGCTCTGTATCTGTCTCTGGCTCTGTGTATCGTTGTGTATCGTTGTGTATCTTCGTGTCTCTGCGGCTGGACATCCAATCCTTGGGGTTCATTGACTGCACCCGATTTGGCAAATGTCCTGGGTTATGTAAACCGTCTGGTTAGAGTTTATTTGACCCGTTGCCTTTTGAGTTACTGGGAATCCTTTCAAGATCAAGTGCTAATCGGTTATAATGGATAATGAAATAGATATGGCATTTGTAATTTGGCAATCGCCTCAGGTGTGAAGTCGGAAAGAGAAATATCAAATGACAGCTAGGGGGTCAAGATTATCAAAGGTTTTAATTCTATAATTACATTAATAAATATACAGAAAAAAATATATACTTTATATTTATAATATTTACAAGAAAACCCCAGAGGATACTTCCCTACTGACTTCTCAGCTTTCATTTCTGTGGACGAATCACAACTGCAACATTCATCACCGACCAAGTCAGAGGCGTTACCCAAATAAACATGGCTCGGGCTGGACAATGGTTAGGGATAACTGCGCTGAGAGGAATAGGAGAGGATCCGGGAAGGAGTTGAGAAGAGGAGGAGTGAGTGCTCCATCTCCATCTCCAACGACGAATGCCGCCTTTCATTGTTCCGCGCTGTCTACTTTGATATGCATCCAATCACTGCGCGCCATTGGCCCCGATGTCCTCGTCCTCGTATCCCTATCCCGAGTTGGACCCTGTCAAAGTCTTCAGCTGTCGTCTTATGGGGATCGTCATCGGTCGGTCGGCATCTTGCCGTTGAGGCTCTCCGCTGTCCAATGGTCCCGGCGTCCACTTATATAGAGTTTTATGCCACCATAACAATTGTACTTTTTCACATACTCAGGCGTTCCCAGCCAGATTCCACCATCTTCCTTCTTTCGGCCTTCCTTCCACTGCTCTTTATTTATTTTTTCTTTTTATTTTGCCAGCTTCTTGTTGTTTGTACATTTTTATTGCATTTTTCAAGCAATTACTTTGAATATCACTAGTCGGTGGAGGGATAAAGCGTAAGAGAGAGAGACGATCCCAGTCCAAGTCCAGTCGAGATGTCAACGTCGCTGGTCGTCAAGTGTCCAGTATACGGAGGAGATCGTGACTAGAAGGATATGGTTTAGGGTATATCGATATTTTACACTTGATTTTTGTTTATAAAATATTGACAATATTTTACGGCAAATAATACTAAACCAATGAGAGGAATATCGTTAGAGTATAGGGAAAAAAGGCGATGCTCACTAAATATAATTTCTATAAACATAAGCAGTGTATTATCATAAAAAATACTATTAGTAAACTCGAAAATAAAGCTCTTAAATATTCCTAATAATTACAATAATGGGAAAACCCATAAATAGTCTCTATAATAATTTTAGGTATTAATATTATACCATATAATAAATTTTATTGTGTTTTTCCAGTCACGCTCTCATCCCCATCAGGTGCTATTGGCACAAAAAGCAGTCACAAGTCTGATTTAAATCTCCGACTCTCTGCTCGGCTCTGCTCTGGCCCATCATCTCAAGAGTCCAAGCTCAGGTCCATCTCCATCTCCATCGCCAAGCTCCATTCCGGCAACTTGCAGCTCCAACTCATGGTAATTGCCTTTGGAGCTCGCTCAGCTCCTCTTTGCATTATGGCTGCCGCCTCGAACTTGAAAGTGGGACCGACTTGGACGTCGTCCTCGTCTGGCGTCAGTTGGTGGCGACATCGACATGTCTTCGTCCTCAGCCTCGTCCTCGTCCTCGGTTGCCCCAATGGCTTTCGGGCAATTAATGGATGAATACTTTAAGTGAGTGATGGAATGACACTTTTGTGTACTTGTAAAGCATTTTTATACTCGTACTTTGTCTGCGCCTTCTTCGCTTTTCGGCTGAGGTTCTGGTTGTGGTTCAGGTTCTGCTTCAGGTAAGAATCCTTATTAATTGGATGGAGACAGAGAGGGAGAGGGAGGCTTGTGGACCGGGCCAATTAGTTGTCAGATCAAAATGCTAGGCGATTGCCATAGAATTTATGAAAATTATCAGAGATATGCAGTGAATTATTCGGGATAATTAACTAAAAGTTATTTTCATTGGGTCTGCTAAAAGGGATTCTTGGCTGGGATATGCTGGAAATCTTGGCAGATATTTTTAGATTTATATACGATTTTTTTTTTGAAGGAAATATTTCCAATAAAGATATGTCTTATTAATCCGAACTTTTTTAGCCTTATTCTTTTGTAAGAAATAATCATAGTTTACCTTAGTAAAAATTACTTAAAATTTCTGTGTTTTTTTTATATATTTTTTGTTCATTAAGTAACCTCCTAAATATTTTATACAAATTTATGCTTCTTCTGAAGGGCTGAGGAGCATTCTTTGCACCACTTTTTACACCCAAGAAAAAAAGAAAATCCACAAAAAAGACAATGAAGCGAGTCATAATCATAATGAGTGCACGATGGTGAAAAAGTTTCGGTACGAGTTTAAGCCATTTGACAGCTCGTGCACGCGTTTCGCGTACTCCACTCCAGATACTGATCTCTGATTCGATGGAGCAGCTCCACCGAGATGAGGATGAGGATGAGGACGAGGATGAGCTTCGAGAGGCAACCCATTGGATCCGGATCCTGCTCTGCATAGACGCGGGCAAGTGCAGTTCAGTTTTGAGTGCTTTCCATATCAAGGTGGCCCATCTGGGATCGCTCCTGCACTCCCACTCCCACTCTCGACCAGATCTTGTATCTCTGCTATCTCTGGCCTCATTACGGGCCAAGTTTTTGGCCTGTTAATGGCCTAGACCAGAGCTCTTGGTAGATGCTGGCCGATGCTGGCGATCTGGCGATAAATATGCGATGATCACGTGTATCGGAAATGATTTTTTCTACTCACTTTTTGCACTTCTCTGGTTTAGTCTGGCTTTTTTTCGCTTGGCCTTTCTTTCTTCTTCTTTTTCTTCTGATTAGCCAGAATTAACATGCGTAAGAAGCCTTTAACAAATTAACCGCATTCCAGTTCGGTTTATCACCGTTTAATTTACTGATAAACCTCAGCGAGACGTGAAAAAAAACCAAAAAATAAGTAACTGACTTGCTTGTTATTAATGAATTTATGTTCGTTGATCGCCGAGTGGCATTTACCAATCTCTGTTTACCTACAATTTTAACAATTCTAATTTTCACTTAATCAAATCATTTCCCACCAAAAAGTGTTGTTCGACGTAATTGAATTAAAAGGAAATAATTATGGCAGAGTTTTGAAATGCTTATCAATGGAATGGTGGTCTTAAAATAGAGGTGGGAAAGTAACAATAATTCTTTGTTATTATATTTTGAAGAGTTTTTGATAAATTTAAACTAATCAAATTTTTCATTTTATCAACCAAAAATAATATTTTGAGCAGAAACTTTAACGATTTATTTAATTAGGTAAATAAAATGTTTATTAAATTTGAACTGGGGTCTCTTTAAAATTGGCTCTTTAAAGTTAAATTATGTTTAAAATTCCAACTACTTAATATTAACTATAACAAAGTATAAATACTAAGCTTACCTCCCATCTCTAACACCCAAATTCTAATGAAAATATATCTGTTCTCGTGTTATCATCGTCACACACAAAGGTGACATCTTTTCCATTTCAATTATAGTTCTGTTTTCGGGGGGGTGACGACGACGACGATATCGTCTGGGGGCAGCTTTAGTCTATTTTTTTCTATCTTCCGTTTGGCTTTTAATACGCTTTTAGTTATTGTGCGCATTATTGTAAATTTAATGACTTCACCTCAGGCAGATATAGCGGAGGGGAGGGTACACGGAGAGACACTCAAGATACAATGAAATCGTTTCTGTTATTAAATTTTTGTGTCATGTTGTGTGGCCGTGTTACGGCTTTTGCCTCATTGCCACTGACACATTTGTGGCGATCGTAAATACATTAGCGATACATAGTATCAAGTGCATATCAAGTGACCGACCGGACCGAGCGACCAATAACGTATTAATAACGAAAAACATTTACGATTTGACTTCGGGCTTTCATTGTCACCGCGAATGGGAGCGGGGCAGTTAATTAATTTATGCGTAATGTTGTCGCTCATTAAAATGATTCGTTAATCGCAAAACATTCGCCATGCGAATGCCTAACCTTATGGCCACTTGCTTTGACATAAGGTGCTTTGTTTAACATGCTTTTATCTCCATATTAACTAAATTAATATCTCAGATTGAATGCCTCCAGCTCACAAAGCCTCACTCCTCGATTTAATTCACTTTTGACCTCTCTCATTCTCAACCGAGGTTGTAAAAATGTTCCCATCAAAATCGAAAGAAAATTTAATTAAAGTTAACTCCAGTTTTTGCAATTACATTTTCCGTTTTTAATCAAATTTAAATTCCGCTGTCTTTCAAGTGGGCGGCTTCGTTTGCAGTCACTGTAAGGGCGACAATCATTGAAGCGCCAGAGGCAGAGACGGGTAAAAGGGGGATTTAAGTTATTAGATTCAAGAGAATATTCAAAATATTAAAATTAAATAAAATACAATAACATCTGTACCAAAAATAATAAATTTTAAATTTAGTTTATATTTCTTATAAAGTTATTTTATTAATACTTGCAATTTTTTGTTTTTATCCCCCAAAAAGCACCCATTTATAACTATAAGAAAATACTATAAAAACTCTCTAAATTATTTGATATAATTTCCTAAAACCCCTTTAGTACTCCCCTGTCTTCCCCCTTTAGTCTCTCGATTTCACCAATTAAACCTTAAATTAATTTGCTTGACTTCCGTGGGAGCCACGCTCTGGCCTTCTGTCTCCCCAGCTTAACTCCTTCCCCGACTATATCCCCTCCGCTGATAGCTATTCCTCCTCCTTCTTATCACCATCTGGCTGAGGCTTATTCGCGGCGATCTTTCAATTCGATTATATTGAAATAAATTAAACGTTCTTCAATTGAATAATTAGCAAAACAACAGCCGACTTGTGTTCCGTATCGATTTCGAGTGAGCCCACCAGGCCGCCTTTACCCCAGGAAAAATGTCGCTGGATGGACGGGCGGGAGACTTCCTTTGGTAATTCACATCTGGGCGTCAGTTACAATTAACCATTTTGGCCCGCCGTTGCGGCCTGAGAAATGGAGCGATCGAAGAGGGGCGCCTAGTGGCCATCGATTTGCTTTGACAAATATTCGTTGACATCGACTCATCTCTCAGGGGCCATAAATTCTCATTGCATTTTGTTTTATGTAAAAAAACGAAACAAAAAACAAATCCCTCAATGGGCAGATCTAGACGGCGTGGGATGATCAACGCTTTAATTAATTAATTGGCTGCGGATACTTTGGCTCGGCCCTCAATTGAATGCATAATTGTTATGAGGGTCTTTTAAATAAAATTGTATATCAAACAGAAAGTGTGCGGGGGTGCAGACAGATAAATTAATGCAATCGAAAAATAGTTGGGAAAAGGAATGCTTAAAATAGTTAACGATTTTTAAATTGTAAACTTAATAAAATGAATTAAAAGATTTGTATAAATGAGGTGCCTGAAAAGGGAAATAAAAAAATTGAGAAATAGTTTTCTGACAACTAATAGATGGTGAAAGTTCTATTTTATTTTTGATAATTTATTTACTCACATAAATCAATTTCTAATATCGAAATTGCATTTTTTCCATAAAGTTCCTAGGCAATTCTTGAACGACCTCTACTTATCTTTTCGAAATGAACCCCATAATCGATGAATAATATTCCAAAAATATGACAAAACACAATGTACGATAAGCGAATAGAAAATAACCATAGAAGTTCGGTTATTCACTCATAACCATCGTTCAAAGTCACACATTTCGTCTGGGTGCAAGGTATTTCTTATCTCAAGGCGTCAGACAATTTTTAAGAATTTAAATTTCATGCACAGCTCCTACTTATTATTGGTAGGAACTATACGGATACAGATACAAGCAGGAATGACCGATTATGTGTGATAGCCTAAGAACACGATTTCATTAAAGAAACGTCGGGAAGTGAGGTGGACAGACCAGACCAGAGACCTGTCATGGCCTAAATAAATACTCTGGGACTATCAGGCCGCCGGACTGATAATGCACACAATAATCGGGTGCGTAATTCAATTCAAATTGGATCGCAGGGGGACGAGAAGGAGGGAACAAGCAATTAATAAATTTCCGGAACGGAGCGAGACGGAGCGATTGTAATTGCTATCGATGTATAAACAAATTTCCACTCTCTTGTAGTTGTTGCTTTTAAATTTTGTTGTTATATTTTCCCCCCTTTATATTTGTTTATGATATTTGCGCCGAGCACCTTTCACACAGGTGACGATGTCGCGACCGCTTATCTTCACTCTTTCCCTCTTCGCTGATATAAATAACAAATATTGAAATTCCTGGAAATGCAGCGACGATTTCTCGTAGAAAAACATTAAGAATCGATACGAATATATTACATGTGCTAGAACACGTATCGAAGTCAAAGTCCAAGTGCATTTTGTTACTGGTTACAAGCGGATATGTGAGCGGCATGTCAGCCCAGTTTGAGTTAGTTTTTTCCCCATATGTCAACCGCCATTTTCTATAGTTCTCCGAGAGTTTTGCATTCCCTTTTTTTGTCGCCCTGTTAGCCCCGAAGCTCCCTTAGCCCTCTTAGCCCCCTTAACCCTGACATGCCCCAACTGTAGCCGCTGGCAGGCCAATCAATCAAGTTTTTTTTTTGCCCTGTCGACTTTTGCATGCATCGAGGCTGAACAAGATGGAGTCGGGTTGGGGTCTCCATGCGATTTTGAGAACGATGCCGATCCAACCATCCTTCCATCGGTGCGGACATAAATATGCAAGGCTCTCGGGGTGCCAGAAAAAAACGAACTTAACTTCCAACACACACGCAGCAGAGCCTGAATTTACATTGCAGGTGATGGCCGGCAGAAAATCGAAAACATATTTCAGATACTCTTTAAGTGATAAAAATATAGAAAGCAAAATAGCGATACAAATTGAGAATGATAAAATAAGATAACTTTAAGATTTCAGTGTAAAATAAAACACTTAATTTATTCCATTTTCATCTTCGAAATTTGAGGAGTTAAACCCATTAAACATTTACTTTCTGAATTCAGAATGTAATTTGCTAAGAAAATAAAATAAACCCAATGAATTAACTAAAGATAAGTCTACTAAACTATAAAAAATCTTAAATCGGTGCACAAAAACTACAATTAATTTAAGCTAATGCTAACAAGAACTCCCTGAAATTTTCTATTCAGCTAATAGACTCTTTTTGCTACTTAAATCGACATCTTGTATTCCGAAGTCACAATGACAAACTGCACTCTGGTGGCACTCGTCCGGCAGTCAAGCCGTGAGTCTCATCATCCGGCGACAAGAGAATGACGATGGCCATCGGAGCATCGGAGCAGCAGGCAGCGGCTCCTTCTGTATCTGGTATCTGCATTCTGCTGGGTTTTTGCCACTTTTTGCTCACCGGAGAGACTTGGGACTGGGGACTGGTCGGGATCTTAATTTATGCGTTTCAAGCGTTCGATATGCAATTTTGCTGCCGCTCCTGCCTGCCTGCGATGGTTTCTAATGACGCGTCTTCTGGTCTTGTCTCCGGGTCTCTCCGTTTCCCGCGATCCCCAGCCTTCAAGCTTGGTCCTTGGTCGCTTGTTGGCCGTTTATCTTGTAATGTTTGCTCAACTTAATGAAAGACAAATAATTACATGAAATGCATTTAAAATGCAATGATTATCTTATTATCGATAAGAGTGCGCAACATGGAAACATGAAAATTAATAATTAATTAACATTGATTCGCAAAGATATAAATAATTATGGGGTTTTGTTGAGGCTCATTATGAATGGGATTTTAAAAAGGTTTTTACCTTAAAGTACACAGTTATTAATACATAAAATAATGTATTTAGAGATTTAAAGATTATTTTTTGACTAAAGAACATAATTTCTTCACTACATAATATTCCCCAAAAGTTCCACCAGAATAATGTATTTATTCTCTTTTTAAGTCACACGATTTGTTTTGTAGTTTTCCCATAGAATTAATTTCACATAATAATAACTATGACTGGCCATAACAATCTGCCAAAAAATGATTTGCATTTTGGACATGCGTTGGCCAAAAAACAATATTCCCAAGAGGGTGTATCCTTGGTTCCTTGACAAATTTCGGCACCGTGGAACTTTCATGCAAAATGCACATCAAATACCAAAGAAATCGGGGATGACCCTGCCTTCGATCCGGGTTCGGATCGAAAGCAACCCTGAATGGGCGCCCTATCAAAAGCCGAGCAAGAGAGAAGTAGAAAAAAGGGTGGCGCAAGTCGGTAAAAAATAGAATAAAACAAAATCCACGACAATCATTGAATCCTTATTACTGTCATTATCGATGCGTTCTTGTGGTCGTCGTGCGGTTGCTTTTTGTCCATCCCCTTTCCCTTTGCTTTTTTTTTTGTTGCCCGCGTTAAGTTTCATTTTTTATCTGTTTTTTATCAGTCGCCTGGAGGGGGTGGAGTCGCATCGTTTACCGGCTAATTTCAGTTTAGTTGCGCAAACGAGCGCGACGCGTGTCCTGCGGCAATTTTCAGCCTGCTAGGCGTGCTCCTTACCCCGGCCATTATTTTTTGTAGCCCCCTACCGCTTGAACGGTATATATATATATATCCCAACCAGTCCGGTGAGAACTTTTGTCCTCGTATTTGCACTAAAAGAAATTAAGAAATATTTGCTTATTTTTAGGAAAAAATTAATTATTTTGAAACTTGGTGAAGGAAACACAGACCTAAACTTTTTAATTTAAGTTATTTAGCGATATAAGTTTACTTTACTTATAAACTAATATATTATATATAATTTTAAAACGTTTTTAATTTAATTCTAATTCCATTGTATATATTGAGTTATCACCTTGTTTATATTTGACAGACAATGCTTTTCCTTCTTAAGTAAAAGGATTCTCAGCCGAATCTAATATAGGTTAAAATATTAGAAAAATATACAATTTGTTGTAATTTTTTTTAGTGCAATCCTTTCTAACCCGGCATTTCATCCATCGTTTAGCGTATTAATTGTCACAAAGTATCGCATGGCCAGGACCTGCTACGGGTGAAAAATTTGGTAGGGGTGTGGTTTTTCTTTCCTTTTTTTCCACCTTTGATTGCATCGCGTTTATCGCATTCCAATTTATTTGTATTCGAATTGTAGTCGCCCGGGTATCCATTTTATTTGCTTCGCTCATCATATTGAATTTCAATTTCAGATCTCGCACTCCCATTAATCGCCCCCCTCCGCAGCGGAGAACTCGTTTATTCCATTTGCTTTTTAGTTAATTTGCTAAGTAAATATGTGGGTACGGAATGCATAGGTTATATAACTCGTAGGTGATTCGATATGTGTCATCTGGGTGTGTTCGAAGTTGGCTGATGGTGATGGAATGACTTTGGGAACCGAAGGACTGTCAGCTTATATAGTTTGTTGGCCAATGAGAAGGGGAAGAAAGTATATTAGAGGTAGGTATTAAAAAAAATATACAATGAAATAAGAATTATTATAAATATATTTTTATGGATACATACAAATGTTATTGACTTCAGGATATTATTTAATTAAGGTAATGTTTAATAAGTGTTTACTACATTTTATTAGGTTCTTCATAAAAATTTAAGAATTGATTATAAATATATTAAACTCTTTTACGTGTTCTATTTTATTATTTCATTTTTTTTTTTCTATAATTGCCAAAAAGCAAAGAGAACTCTGTCATTTTTTTAAACACTTTACTAATTACAATGTCATTACTCTTCACACCTTTTCTCTACACTCATATTCAAATTAGTTAAACTAGAAAAAGCGTGTAATGAGACATACTTCCATATAATTAAATCAAAGCAGCTCACACAAAAAATATTCAAATGAAAAATTACCATGAAGAAAGTCACTCATTTGTGAATCTCGTTAGACACAGACAGTTGAATTCGAGCAGCTAACTTCCAAACAAAAAATAAAAAGGAACACCACTCCAGCATGACTCTCAACTATATTCACCAGTCTTCCATCATAAATACAATTAATCAAATCAAAAAGTTTTGTGTATTCGAAAGCAGACATTTAACTGCCGAAATTCGGAATTCAATTGAGCATTTAATGGAAGATAATACGGAAACGTTTGGGGAGTATGGGAAATGATTTGCATTTTTGTACGTAAATAAAGGAGGAAGAAGTTCCTCGAAATAATAGCTCAAAAAGAGGATATGTCTGAGGGATATAAAAGTAGAAATCATTCATAGAATTGAATAAATAAACGGAAAACTGGTTTGGCATATTTAGAACGAAATTTCCTTTAGTTAAATGATTTATTTTTCTAAGAAATTTTAAGGAGAATCCTTGCTATAAGCATGTACTCCCAAAATCCCTAATTATTCACTACCCGTAAAGCAATTTTCAACAAATTTTCACAACACTTTGCGTGACTTAACGTAACGGAAATATCTATTACAGCGGGAAAATGGTAAGAAGGAAAAAGTTTCCCATTACAAACAGCAGCGGCCACCCTCAAACCGCGACAGCTGACGACTTTTTGTTGTTTCGATTCATTGGAACAATATGAATAATTGGGTATGGCCAATAAGAGTAGTTAGTGGAACACCCGAAATTGATTGACAGTTGTGTGTGCCAGCGGTTGTCATTTCAAACGTCAACACGTTCGCGTAATGACCAGAGAACCCCATTGAACGAACTGGCCAGACGGGGAACTTGGCCGGCAAATTAATTTCCTTCGAGTGGAAATATGTTTATGAATTATTACTCAATTGCCGTGGGTTCTACACCTGATCGATTACGTCTGTTAGGGGACTGAGCGCAGCTCCGTGGCCAGGGGATAGCGCCGATCAAAAAACAATAAATATTATGACATATTGCATGTTTGTACAGAATTTTTTTTGTGGTCACCAGGCGGGACAGGCGATGCAGAAAGTCAGCTATTGGACACGATTAACCCACATGGCTTAGGGATCTTGAGGGGGTTTATTAGGAAACAAGAAATTCTGGATTATATTATAATGTGTAAAGGGAGAAAAATGTTTAAAATATTTTAAATAAAACAGTAACATTTAAACATGAAGGGAAGAATATCTTACAAAGGAGACAAGCTTTATTTTAACTTTAATTTTACTTTTTTAATCCCTCTTTCCCTGAGACATATTCCCATTTTTAACTGAACTTTCTCTCGATTCATTTCCATAATATAAACACTTTTTACTTCTCCTTATTATTAAAAATTAAAATAAAAAATTTACAAATTGTCCTCTCAGCCCCAATGGGTTAATAATCATAACCATTTTGCCCTGTGTCTTCGCTTAGGATTAACCAAATACCAATTGGTAATTCGAAAACCAGTTCGGGGCGCCACTTTATCCAATTGAAATGCCAAACAGCTGCCACGCCCCCAGAAGGTTCTACCGGAACGTCAACGCCCCCGGGGCGTCTGTCGTCCTCTTCTTGGCCGGCTTGCGATTATTAATTCTTTGCATATTGGCATATATGAGAGTCGTCGTCGTATTGTATAAATTAAATTTGCTTACACCGCGCACACGCCCCTTGCATGTTGTTTAGCATATGCCACGCCCCCCGATCGATGGGGGCTAGCAGCGCTGCGCATCCTTTATCGGGGCTGCTTAATTATAGCTTATCACATTTCCATAGCCGCGGATCGAGCTCGTTTTTCATCTGTGTCATTCCGGCGGTTCGGCTGTAATTGCCGGTCTCCGCTCCGATATTTTCACAGTCGCATAAATCATTAACTTCGGGGAGTTAACTTGGAGATTCCGGCTGCATCGTCTCCTCCACCTCCTGTTGACCTTGACATTCAGCATATATGGATACATACATATATAAACTCAAAAGTTAAGCATTTCCTATACCGTTAGGCACTGCCGCAAAAACTAATTGCAAAACAAAAGCATTCGCCAAAAATTCCACAAAAAAGCAAAGTCTTTCAAAAAAGAAAGAAGCGAAAATGCTGAAGGGAAAGGCCAGAAGGCATCGAAACGGTCACAAAAAATGTCGCAGACTTAAGGGAATGCAGCGGTTTTTTGCCTCCCCTCCTCCATTGTTTTGCTATTTAAATTTTGATGGCATTGTGAACACCAACAACGATCGGGCCTTCAAAGGCGAGGCCGAAATCCGGTGCGGAATACGGTAGCGATAGAGACCCGCCAGCATTAGCATCGATCTCGCCTTGAAGGATTGTGTATCTTTGTATCTGCTTTTGGCATTTCGTCAGCGTTGAGGAGTTGCGAATGCTAGCGGTAGTTTACAGGGTTGCCAGGTTGATAACTAAGGTTTAATAGAATTATTGTAAAGCTCAAAAATAACGAAGTCGAATAAAGTTGTCTTGGAAACTCCAATCAATGAATTTAGTAGCATCAGCGGTATTTTCCAGGGTTGCCAGATATAGAAAAATCGTATTGTAATTTTCAACATTGGAGTTTGCCTTATCTATATATGTTTTCAAATATAAAAAAAAATTAGGGCCTAGACTGAGGGAATAAAAATTTTATAATCAAGGAACATATTAATTACTTCTTTTTATCCATAATATGCAACCCTATCAACTCTCCTACGATTTGTCAACCCTATTCTCCCTCCCCAAACAGCACACAGAATGTTGGCGATTTACATTTTCGTCCAAGCCCAGGCAATAAACGGCTGCAAAAACAAACAATCGGCAACAATCAACTACCAATTCAATATCTAACCCGAAAGCCGAAAGTCGAAAACCGAAAGCCGAAAATATTTATGCATTTTGATGCGGCAAAATGAATGATTTGACTTTGACGAAAAGATGTCAATGCCATGAAAAGAAGTCGCAAAAAATACAACAAAATGGAAAAGAGCCGAGCCAAGCTGCAAAGCAGAAGAAGGAATGCATTGGGGACAAGGACTGGGCCTGCTTTTGGTGGATATTAGTGCAAAACGCTTGGATCCTGCCGACAATTTAAATGCGCGTCCCCAGCGCGAGGCCAGGGAAACCAGTAGAGCAGCCCGATCCGGTCCACAGTGGCAACAATAATCAGAACAGAACAGAACATGGCCTCTGCTCCGCCGCTCCTTGGCTTTCCTTTGTGGCAAATGTCGTTGTCGCAGTCGTCGTCGTCGTCGTCGTCGTCGTGGCCGCTTGATGAAAGCGTCAGAAATTGATGGATGTGAATGCTGGCTGAATGTTTGCGAGGGGTTCTGGCCAGGGACTCGACTTTGGCTTGAGCCGCAACGCAAATCTTTTCGGCTCGCGTTGGCTACTGTTCGAGCCGGGTTCGGCTTTTGGGCCTTTGAAGTCGCTCGTTGCGGTAGCAATTTGTGCTTTAATTTGAGTTTAAAAACTATGCACAACTCGGCCCAAAAGCTCCATTGTTGTTGCTGCTAAGGCGTAGCGAAAAATTGACAGACGCAGTGGGTCTATGTGAAATGTAGTTTGGGGAGCGGCAGTGCCTACATTGGGCTCAGTTTATCAGGTTTTCCATTTTATTTCTAATAAAAAATACGCTTGATAAAACTTTAAAATCAATTTCAATATTTCAATTTCAATCAATAATTTTTAGCCACCTTTTGCAAACCCTTGATCCCATTTCACATCTAAGTTTAGTACATTGGGCATAGTTTATCCCGTTTTCTATTTTATTTTTAATAATTGACCGTGTTTACTAAGTGTTCTTGGCTTGATAAAATTTTATAAGCCCTTTTATAATCCCCAGAAAAAAAAAATTCAAAAAAAATAACTATAAATATTAGCTACTTTTCTAAACACTTGCATCACATTTCCCATGTAAGCTTGTACATTTTATTTCCAAACCAACTTTAAAAATTCCAAAATAAATACAATAAATTGCCACGATTTCCATATGAATGCCCAGAGCCAGAGGAATCAGTAAAAATGCTAAAACACAAGGCCAAAACATTTAAATTTGTTGTAATAAATTTTGCGGCCATCGAAAAATACCAACTGCAACAACAAAGCGTGACCGACAACCGACGACAGGTAAGAGTGCAACAGAGAGAGAGAGAGAGAAATTATTGCAGTTCATAAGATCCGGCAAGTTGCCTTCTGAATATATGCGTGTAATGGCTTCCTTAAAGCCCCAACACACCAAACCCGCCAAAAGGCTGCTGGCATGATCAAAAATCATACGGCCGACAAGGGGAAGTCCAGAAGTCAAGAAAGGCAAAAGCCGCTCTCGGCCGATGGCCAACATCACAACGCGATGATGACGATGATGAGGTTGTCAACGTGGCCATAACCGAGGATCGCAGTCGTCGCAATCGGAATTATCGGGCAGTGTCAAGGATGGAGTACCACGGATTAGCTGTGATATTTCTGCGCTTAAAATGGAAGGTAGCAAGGTGGCGTGATTAGCACTAATTAAGAGCTAACAACTTAGATATTTACAGGAAGGCTTTGCAGTTTTTATTTAAGGCTTTTTTAAGGTTTTAAATATTAAAAAAATATTAAAATTAAATATTAAAAAAAATTTAAATCATGATTTGTAATTACCTCTGCCTATAAATATTTTAGGACCTATTAGGGCCAGCATCAACGTTCTTTTAAAGAAGTAAAGCATTTTTCCTAATTGAACTGGTATTTAGTTATGTCCAAGATAGTTCTGCGAACTCCTTTCATTGAGTGCAAGGAATCTAATCTATATTTGGCAAGTGCAAAGGAGAGCAACTTAATCCAACGCCTTGCGCTACAAATTCCATCTGCCATAATAATTTCCAAGAAGCCAGCTACACCCTTCAAACCATCTTTGAGTATAGGGTATATATAACTGCCAAGACCTGAGTTGCCTCGCAAATTGTTTTGTCACTCGAAGAAGTTAACTTTTTCTTAGACTATCATTAAAATGATGAAATGCTTTGGCTTACACTTAGGCATAGCCAAGTAGGAACAGGCGCGGGCAGGCGGTAGTGGTGGTGGTGGTGCCTGGGACAAACAAAGTAATCCAATAATTTTTAATTAAAACTCAACACTCGGGGCAAACAATTTTTTCCAGATAAACTGTCATTATGCGCCGTCAATTAATTTTTGCTCCCATCCCCTCACCGTTTAATGATCATCATCAGAGAGCAGAAGAGCGGAGCAGCAGCAACAATAAGAACAACTTGACGACGACGCCAAATGAATATTGATAAATGGGGCGGTGCTCCAGAAAAGTGGGCGTCGGTGTGTGAAGAACTCAAAAAAAAAATCGAGGAAAAAATGGATAGAGCAGAGCTATAGTACAAGTTGCTGGCAAGTGGGAAAACCAATTGCAAGTTAGACAACTTCACTTGCCGTTGGCTTAAAGATTTACTTTGACAATTAATAATTTTCGTGTGGGGCATGGGAAGATCTCGGTAAGGAAGAAGTAGAGCAACCTTCTCAATGAAGGTCAATTACAGATTTGTAGTTTAGGAATAAAGAAGGTCCTAAAAATTCTTTTTAATATTTAGAAATGATTTAATCAATTCTGTTGAAAACTTTTATTTTCATTCCCGTATCATTTTTATTTTCAATTAATATTTCAGTATCTCCAAAACCAAGTTCTTTCATAATTGAGGTTCCCTATACAGATAATATTATAGTTTTTCGGTTAAGGAAATGCCACACTTTAATCGATCTTCACCCACCACATGGTCACACTCCAGAAGGTGCCGCATTCTTAAAAACCTTTCAACACGCGCCGAATGTCATAATAAATTTGAGCGAACAAAGCGAAGGAATATTATGTATATGTACCTAGGGCACAACAAGGATAAATACGTAATCGAGGGGCCAGAAACACCCTCGCATTCGATTCCCTCTCTCGCTGCCATAGTGGGGATCCCTCGCGGAATGACAAAGCACTTTCGATGGATGTTACACAATAAACACACAATAAGGGCAATCGCGATAAGGATCGGACTCGGACTGAGTCAAGGTTAATGCCACGCCACTCGAGAAATCGAGGGCAGTCTAAACGGAGCGTTTAGACGGGATCATCATATAGAGGGAGTAACACAAAGGGATCGGACGGGGTTAGTTACTGGATGGAAAGTAATGGCATAGGGGCTCTGGAGGGAAGCGTGCCGAAAGTGCGTTGGTCAAACAGGATGCATTGTATCCGGAATGCGTTGGGAAATATATGGGGATGATATTTGCCAGGGAACAGAGGACACAGGAACGGATGATGACCACAGATCGGATGGGTCCAGACATCGAGTGCTGTTTGGACGCCTACACAAAGTCGAGCGGGCAGTTGGTTTGAAGGGAATTTTTCCCCAGAATGCGAGACAAAAACGCACCATAAATCACGTGACTCGAGAGAGAGATACAAGCTGCCATTGGGATTTGCACCTGGAAGCGTTTTGTGGGCGACTCGAACACATACATAGAAGGGCAGGTCATAGTTCATCTGCAGTTGAACTAAATTACTCAACAGCCTCGGACTCGGACTGCCGTTCTTTGATTGGCGCGCTCTCTCCTCGCTCCATTTGACAATGGCTTTTTGTTTCGCCTTGAATGAGACGATTTCGAAAAATTGTAAATAGTCTCGATGACTTTATTTAATTTTTATTGCATTCAGCCAGCGAATTTACAACGGTCCTTTGTTCAATCTGGAGTATTGTCTCTGATTTTGGAAGCTACTCGAACCAACGCCTGCAATTTTCAAGGGCCAAAAGTGATGGGTAGGAGGAAGGATTTTGGCTTCTGATGGTTTCATTGTGGTCTTGGCGACACAAAGGATTTCTCAATGGGTTCTATTAAAAAAGTGTCAGGCAATAAAAACTGTAATAAGTAGGCCACAAAAGTCAAGAAGAAGCCAGTCAATGATTTATGACTTATTTAGGAATATTAAAAATCCAAAATAATTTATAATAAATTCTACGTAAAATTTTTAGTAATTAACTAAGACTTGAAAAGCCATAAATTCATCAATAAGCATAGCACTGCAGGAAATATACATATAATATAATAGTCTCTACTTCCTCAGTTTTTTTTTTGAGAAATATCCACACTCACATTCGAACGCTTCGGCCGCACTTGACAATTAAAAACGCAAATTTTTGCCATTGTCTTAATTTAAATAAATTAAATTTTATGACACTCGCAGTTGCAAGTGCAGTTGCAGCCTTAATTGGCTTCATGTCTTCCGACACGAGATGAGAACGAGTAAGCAAACCCTCCCCAAGCCAAGACAACCGCTCGCGATAAATGTAATCAAGGGGTTCTGTGTGAGAATCCCTTAATCGGTCTGGGTTGACAGGCAAAACACCCACAAAAGGCAATTTGCATGGTGCCCGGGCTGTACTAGGAAATACAATTAACTTCGGGTTTAATGTGCATTTAATGAGAGGAATACAAAATAAGAAATTCCGTCCGTTCCAGCTTGCGTGCGAGGAGATCTCTTTGTTAGATTGCAGATTGCAGATTTTAGCCTGATTTTATGTCTTTGCATGGTCGCTGTCTAATGATATTTACTAATTAGTTATATGTATTATAATTCTTTCATTGCAACCCACTGACCATGGCCAAACGTTCGCTTCCTCGTGTGTCTCTGTAGATTATCGCAATCATAAAATGTATATTTGTTCGCTTTTGATGATGTTTTCTATTAACGCGAAACGCTGGACTCCAGGGGGGAATGGCTTTTTACATTGTTATTTAATAAGATTTTGATAGTTCTTGGCATAATGCACAGGCTTGAATTTTTATTTGAACAGTGGGCTAAGTTTTTTTAATTAATAATTATGGAGGTAAAAATATCTTTCGCATATGTAATGTGAAGAAATTTGTAGTTTTTTTAAATATATAAAATGCATATTAAACCTAAAAGTATAAGGAAATCCTCAAAGATTACTTTACTTTTTTATAGAATACAGTCTTAAATATTTTTAGCCTTTAGGCACACTGTTAATTTTGTAAGAACGCTTCAAAGAGCCATGAAATCACGCTGCTTTATATTTGTGCAACCTTTAATGAAGTAGGTGTTGTGGCTACAGCCGGCATTAACATACTCAGCCAAGAGAGTCGAAATAGAGGAAGGCGGAACTCCCGAAGCTCCATTTCTCTGGGCAATCACAGGCTAAGCATCAGAGACATTCTATGGCCACGAGAGCTCTTTAATGAGTCTGGGCCCATAAATTAAATTCAGAAATAATAAGCCAAGAGCCGCCCACTCCAACCTCCGCCCCGTTGCAATTGCATGATCGCATGCAAAGTGCCGGGAAGTTGGCTTAACCATTTGCCCCCTGGAAGCACAAAAGAGAGGGCTGGGACTCGGCGCCACTTTTGCGCTTCGCAAGCCACAGACACTTCGTTATAAAACAATTTAATTTCGAATGGAGGAAGAAGGCTTAAGCCGAATTGCGCAAAGTATTTACAAAACTAATTCTTAATTAATGACCGCCAAGGGGGGGTGGCCAGGAACGGGAAGTGGTGGCTAACTTGCATGCCCGACCTTTTCATATAATTTACAAATTGGCCCGCTTGCAGCAGGTTCGCCGTCCCTTTTGCATTTTCCGAATGCTAATTAGGCTTCTTTGTTTCACTTTTTTCATTGCTTGTCGAAGGCAAATTAAAGTTGCATAATTTGTCTTTCCACACACAAACAGAGAGAACACCTGCAGCAGAGTTTTGGCATTCGATGGCTATTCGCTTAATTTGGTATTTCTGGCTGGTTTGTGGTCTGCGCTTGCATTCATTAAGTACACGCAAATGCAATAATTCCAAGTTCTTTGTATGATTTTAAGGTCAGTATTGGTAAATAATGGGTTAGCTATCGATTGCACTGGGGTGAGATGGAAGTTGCCATGCAGTTATGACTCAGACGTTGAGGTTGTTCAAGCCGAACGGAAAGGATTATTGTTTACATTGGATTTAGAGTGCATTGAAAATAGCAAAGGTGTTTGCATAATTTAGATTAAAGGTTTATGGTATTGAATTATGGCAATTAATCGGTTTGATCAAGGTCGTGGTATTATTATTTTCGTTTTAATACCAAATCGTAAGGGAAATATTGATCTCTTTTTTATATTTTCAATAAAAAACTTGTACACATTTAATTATATTTTTTTTTTATACAGAAGTTTTGCAAAATTATTCTTAAAATTCAAAGAGCTTTTAGATATATTCATATAATATTTATAAATATATTTTCAATAAGGAACTGGTTCAAATTTAATAAAAGAGCTATTTTTATCGGTTTAGTTCCCATATTAAGATATAGAAATATAACACTTAATATTACTAATAGTTACACTTGTTCTGTAAGCTGATTTTCCTCAATCAATGAGCGACTTTCTGCATTTATTGAGACCTCGAAGTGAATCATAATAATGAGTAATTCCTAACTCGTTCGTAATTCCCAGTAGTGGACCGAAGGCCTTCTTTGTAACAAAAAAAAAAAAGAAGCAAGACACAGTATATAAATCTATATGTGCAGCAATGAAATAAAATGTCTAACTAAAAGTATGTGGCAGAGGCAAGTTCCTCGATGCATATTCATAAGCTCCGTGCCTCGCCGGCCTCCCGCTTTTCCCCTGCTCGATTTTCCGGGGCGGGAAATGCCAACTGTGTGCTGAACTGATAAATTAAGCAATTCCAACTAAAATGCAATGCATTGCAAATTTTTCGCTCTTTACTTTACTTTTTTTTGTAGCTGCAGCCCGCGACTAGAAAGTTGTAGAGCTAATAAAAAAGGAGCCGGTTAAAATTTATGCCTCGTTCAGGTTTAGTTTTGATGTCTTTGATGCCACTGCATGACAAGGAGATTTTCTTTCAGGTGTTAAGCCCGTCATATCGGTGATTTAAATGGAAAATGTAAGAGTGCAACCGAGAAAGGAGTGCTTCCTAGACGACCCGTCACCTTAAAGCTATAATTCTAAGGCGGGGCGGTAATTAAATGTGCTTTAATTTGTATAATTCAGCTGGCTTTAAGCACGTAGAACTTTGGCCTAACTATAATGAATATTCCGCAATATTCGCGCAGCTTAGAAAGTAGCCTGGGAAATGCCAATTGGGGGTCTCGATCTCAGACTCAGACTCATGCTCGGGTTCGCACTTGCCCGCAGGGGCCAAAAAGATTTATCGCAATCCATCTACAATGTTAGCTGTACGCGCTAATGGGGTTTACGAGCTCCAATTTTCTCATATGCAAATTTTACCCTTTCACGTGGTTTTCCATTCGGAAAAAGGAAGGAAATGCGAATGGAAATGGTGGGGTGGAGCTGCAGAATTCCTGTGAAATCGTCGCCGCTTGTCTCGTAATTACTGGCAATTTTCCATGAATTTATTAAAATTAAAGACAAAAGCCCAGGCTCAGCTCAAGTAGTGCCCAGGGCTTGCATCTCAGGCCCAACCAACACCAAAGCCCAGAACAGCCCAGCGCAACCCATTCCCATTCCCCATTTGATTCCATCTGACTACAAACAAACAGACCATAAATAGTATAAATTTCCACATGACACGCGATGATTATGCGCTTTCCATGCAAACAAGTGTCTGCGGCATGGAGGAGGTACGGGCCCGAGTGCCAGGGAGGTCGATGGGAGGGCATCTGCATCTGCTTTCAACATCATTTGCGTATGTGTCGAGCCTCTGCCCCGGCTAATGAGTACAGTGGGCATTGCTGTGTGTACACCCAAAAAAAAATCATCATAGAAACTATACTATTTTTACATGGATTCTATACTTTTAAGTATTACAAATTTCTTAATAAGATGTTTATTAATTTGATACTACGAATGTATAAAAACTATAATAATGTGCACCAAGACTTGAGGAAAATCACTAAAACGACAAACAGAAAATCACAAAATTCCAGCTAAGGCGATATGTTATCGAATTTTCGATGTAGGTTCGTATAAAAGTAATACTCGAAAATACACAACTGAAACTATAGAGTATAAAAACTATACTATTGAGTATACATTTGATATTGTGAAGTTTTAAATCTATACTAAACACGTTATACTGCTTGAGTATATTTTTAAGACAATGCGTAGAATGGTTAAGCTCTGATTTTTTTTTTTCTAAAATTTGTAAGAAATTTATTATGGAATAAAAAAATATTAGAAAAAAGCTTTTTTAAATCCTAAAGAAGCTTATTTCATTTTAGAACGAATTTACTACCATCAAAAATAAATCTACATAGTGGGTTCTTCCTAAATTTTTCCTAATTACAGCAGCTATTTGAAAGGTTTTTTTAATATATATAAAATTCTCACCTTTCTCTGTTATATTTTTTTTACCGAATTTCCCCTGTGCTTTCGACTTTGCCAACTCACAGCTAGAGTGAACAATTTTTAATTGCTCAAAGCTGGAGCGACAATGACAGCAAGCGACGTTCCACCCGCCCCTCTGGAAATCGCAGTGAATTCATTTTGTTCGGCGGGGCGGCTTCCCATTGATAGTACTCGCAAAAGTGACCCAGGTTCGGCCCCTGAAAGCCCGTGGAAGTGCGGTTTCATGATCGCGGGCCTCATCTGCATGTTGATATCTTGGTCATGAGATCGAATCGGTCCAGTTGTCGTACTGCGGGTGTCTGGTTCTTATTAGCTCTGCACGCGCTTCCGCGCTGCTCACTGGAATTCCATGAATTAATTTCAGTTTTGCATGTTGTTATTTATTAAAATTTTACTCGGACTCGGGCTCAGACGCTCGCAATTCTGTCGGATGCCCTTTCATATGCGCCGCAGAAACAAATTCCTTCTGCCCCTCGTGATTGATATCTTTGAGATATTTTTTGTTCTGGAAAGTAGACCGCCTTCTCCCCCAAATGAATAATATTTGCCATTATTTTGTATGATAATTAGTTTTATTTCATTGTGTTTTGCTGGCCTTTTCTGGCCTTCTCTTTGTAGTTATACATTTAAAAATTCTAGTGGTTTTTGTCTTCACATTTTACAATTATAAATGGTTTTTTGGGTTTTCCTTTCTTCATAAATTCAATTTGTTTTTACACATAAATACGATGTATTAAGTTTAAATTAGTGTTTTCTTTTACGTTTTTGTTAGTTTACTTGCCCATAACATACAAACATACAACTATGTTCTTATTTTTCCTTCTTTTCTTTTTTCTTTTAATTAAAATTAAAATCATTCAAATTGATTATCACAGTATTCACGCGAAAAATAAATATGCTTAGATTCTAGTCTACTCTTTTCATTTATTTTTGTATGTGGAAAGTGTTTAATTTAATAATTATTCGCTAGGAATTTATTATGTTGACTTTGAAAATTGTGCAGAGACTGTACTTAAATATTAATAATACACATACGCCACATAGAACGGAAGCCTAAGGAAATGGAATTAATATGCCTATCAAAGGCTATAGAAACACCATTTCCTTAGGGGGTTACAAAATATTGGTGATCAAGTTAACTGAAAGTTGACTTGATTAGCAGCATTTTGGTAAGAGTTTATAGTACAATTACATTACAATAAATACCATTAATAGTTAACATAAGCAAACCCCAGTTGTTGTGTGTGAATTGTCTTTTGCTTAGGAATTGTTACCTAACTTAAGGACAGAATTAAGCTAGTATTTGATGTGTTTGCGTCTTTGAACCTGCAAGAAAGTAAGCAAAGCAAAGAAAATTGTAAGTAAAAATATTCTAGAAAATATTAAAACAAGTATAAATATTTTTTTATTATTTAAAATGAGTAATACAATTTTAAAATTAGAAAAAGCTTGAATATATTCATAAATAGTTATTGAAAAATGAATTACCTGCACATAGTGTTGCTTTGCATTCCTCTGATTCTCCTCACATTGCACTGTCTTTGTCCCTAAAATGTGGTGACCTCCATCTCGCTCCCAGCTCCCTTAGTGCATCATGTAGGACGACTCCTCATCATCGGCGCCCGTTGGACTGTCCAGCGAGGGATTGATGCGCTTCTCCTTCTGACGGCGATTGCAGAACCACACACGCACCACCTCCTTCTCCATGCCCAGGCGATCCGCCAGCTGGCTGATCTCCTCGGAGGTGGGCTTCTGGTTGGCCATGAAAGCCTTCTCGAGGGCCCCACGAATGGTGGTCTCGATGGAGGTGCGCTTCTTGCGTCGGCGGCCAATAATCTCGGGCGTGCTCACGGTGGCCTGGAGGGCAGCAGGATCGAAGACGCCGCCGGTGGCCTGGATGGTGCGATCGGCGTCGTCCAGCCACTTCTGGAGCAGCGGCTTCAGCTTGCACATGTTCTTGAAGCTCAGATTGAGGGCCTCGAAGCGCGAGATGGTGGTCTGCGAGAAGTCATTGCCGTAGAGTTTACCCATGGCCAGGCCCACGTCGCCCTGGGTGAAGCCCAGCTTGATCCGGCGCTGCTTGAAGGTCTTGGCAAACTGCTCCAGCTCCTCCAGATCGGTGGTCTCCTCCGGAGAGGGTTCACCCGCCGCCCGGGCAGCCGCTGCACTGGCCACCGTCTTGG
This sequence comes from Drosophila rufa, assembly GCA_018153105.1. Classification (NCBI taxonomy): domain Eukaryota; kingdom Metazoa; phylum Arthropoda; class Insecta; order Diptera; family Drosophilidae; genus Drosophila; species Drosophila rufa. The sequence continues at coordinate 11,751,951 of JAECXS010000096.1, forward strand.
GCTGCGGCGTGCTCGGCGTGGTCTGCATCTGGGTGCCACTGGTGGGAGTACTGGGCGTGAGCATGCCGCTCAACTTCAAGCTGGCCGCCGAGCTGGGCGGCGTGATCTGGAGGGGATGGTGGTGCCCCATCTGCTGGGGCGAGCTGGCGGGACTGCGGATTGCAATGGGACTGCGCACCGCCGAGTGCGGCGTGGAGCTGCGCGGCTGCGGCTGGTGCTGCTGCTGGTGCCCCATCTTGTGGTGATGGTTCAGCTGCAGCGGCTCCTCCTGCTGGCGCTGCTGCTGCTTCTGCAGAGCCTGCAACTGCTGCGAGGCCTGACTCAGGGCCTGCAGCTGGCTCTGCATTAGGAACTGGGCAGCGCCCACCTGGGCGGTCAGGGCCGGATCGTCCTGCGCCAATCCCAGCGACCCACTCCTCAGCAGCTCCATGTAGCTGTTGAACTGCTGCGTCAAGGCCAGCTGGCGCTGCTGCAGCAACTGCTGGAACTGGGCAAAGTCCTGCGGCGACAGGGAGCCCGTCAGCAAGGGATTGTTCAAACCGAGACCAGCGGCCGCCAGTTGGGCCTGTGGCGAGGACATGCCCGGCAGGGCCAGGAGCGGCGAGATCCCGCCACCCGAAGCCATCGAGGTGGCCACGGCGGCGGCGGCTGCTGCTGCTGCGGCTGCCATTGAAGTGGGTGGGGTGGCTCCACCACCTCCCATCCCTCCAACTCCCACTCCTCCCGCTCCCGTGGACGGCGGCAGAACCGGCGAGATCATGGGCGCCGCTGGCGAGGGCACTGATATAACCGCCGGCACTGGAGAGGAGGCATTCGCCGACTTCACGGAATTCGCCGGCGACTGAGTGCTGTGACGGCTGTTGTCGCTGGTCAAGTTCAGGGCCCCGCCATTGGCATCCTCGTAGTCCTCCTCCTGCTTGTACTGATGGTGGTTCAGGTGGTTCAGGTGATGGGCATTGTGGTGGTGATGGTGGGCCGGATGGGGCTGCATCAGCAGCTGGCGCTTGGCCTGCTGGTGGGTCAGGGACAGGGCGGGACTCAGCGGAGATCGGCAGCGATCGCTCGAGGTGCCCACACTCGAGTTGTTGTCATCGCAATCGGAAGCTACGGGAAAGATTGAGAAAATCGAGATTTGGAGGGTTAGGAAAATTAAATGAAGGAAATGCCCTAGCTATAAGATCTTAATAATTAATTATGAAAATGGTTTAAGGGATTTCCTCCTTTGAAATATTTTTAAACCCTTCCTAAAAGAAAATTTGTCAGAAAAGTAACACAAGCTTTTGTCATTAATCAAAACCCAAGCTAAATATTTCCCCCAAAGCTGTCACAACTCTTTCTCCAATCAACCTCAGAAAGAGGCGTAACCAACTAACCCAATCCCCTGGAAAATATATTTTCCGCATCGATTCGAACTATGCAAAAATGAGTCACTCTTTGGGGACCAATGCCTAGTGTCCTTTTGCATAAATTTAGCATAGGCCACACGAGCGTTTTGTATAATTTTCGTTCAATTTCATAGTCCGTTGGGTTTCAGGTTTCGAGTGAAAGCCTTTCACGTGACCACCGACCGACCACCCATCGCAGTGGGTTTATTATGCGAAAAAAAGAAAATAAAAGTAGAGAAAAACCCAGTCGCAGGCTCTTTTCACCCCATAGTTTACATAGTTCCACCTTGACATCAAATGGAATTCTCGTGTTTTCTTTTCATTTTGGCTGACGCTTTTAGCTGCTTTTAAGTGGCATTTTAGCATTTCAAATGCCTTGGCCAAAGCGATTTGTATAAATTTGCTATTTGTATGCATTTTATTTATACAGGAGAGAAAGGGGCATCGGCTCGGGCCAATTGATTTGCAATAATATTTAAATACACACGAGACGAGTTCATTTTTGAGTTAAGCCTGGCTTCCTCCCTCACATAAATGGCAATCAAAGGAGCTAAACCCTTTGAAGTGGCCCCTGGTCTGTGAATCCCACTCTCTAGATCCCATTCCCAGACCGATTCCCCTAACAATTTCCACATCCTGTCCACTGCAGGCAATTTTTGCATATGTTTGCCTTGGCTACTTTATGACTTGTACTCGCCTCCTGATGCTCGTTGGCCGGGCTGGCTGCTACGTGAATTTGATGACTTATTCGCCCAAGTGGACGACGACCCATCGGAGGATGGCTGGATGGACCGACCACATGGTCATCCTTTTTACATATGCGACCCGAACCCGGGACCGGGACAGGAGCGATTTTTTCTCGCTCCTTCTCGGACGGGCTACGTGCGTCCATTTGGTATTCAGATGATGTGCAAATTCGATTTGTATGTGTTGTGTGAATGGGCATCGACAGGGGCGGAGTGATGATAAAATGGGGGTTTTTACTCAATGGGAACTAAGATAAATTTGAGGCTTTATTGGGTTTATTTTTAAATTTATGTTAATATGAAAGTGTACATATTTTAAATATTTATATTAGATACTTTAGTAAAGTTGATTATATTTTTTGGAAAGAATTTAGAAGAAATTATTTGCCAACTGAAATTATATTTTTCATTTAAATAAATTGAGGTTTCTGGTATAATTTCCACTCTGTTAAGGTCTCAATTCTTTAAAAAATATTTCTAAAATTAATGGAAATACTATTTCATAAGAAAATAACCCCTTTCTGGCGCCGCTCCTGTTCCATTTAGCACAACCAATAAAAAAAAGAAGCCAAATGGTCAGTTTGACTGCACATCGAGCTACCCCAAAAGCGCTCCCACATACGGCCGGCATAACGGAATAATTTTTGCATAAAATATATGTAAATATATATGTTCATGTTCGTGAAAGAAATCACAGCAACTGTGTCCCACACACACGCACACACGACCAGGCAGCCTCCCTCCCTCACACATATTCGAATTCAAATCAAGCGAAATGCTGTCAATAATATGGTACAAAAAAAATCATAATAAAGAAGGGAGCCAGAAAAGGTTGAAGTTTGGCTTGGACCGTGACTAACGAAGTCCATGAAATTCGAAAAGTGTGAATTGCAAATTGAACGCAGCCTCCTTTCAAGCAACGAGTTATGAATAATAATCGAACTTTGGTTTATGAATCCATCAAAAATTTATAATGCATCCAAAAGAACTGCCATTTCCCGAGAACAATTAGGGCGACGGCAAATTGACAAACCCAACCGATTGTCACCTCAGAAACTACTTAAGGAGCTGTTAAGTGGAAACACCCATTTAATAAGACATTAAAATCAACTTAAAGACATCCCTATCCCTATCTCTTTGAAACTGCCACGGCCTTACCCTAAATCTCTGCAGAAAGGGCTGTGACAAAAGTTTTGACAAGAGGGGTGAGCCTGAGCCTCCCTAGGAAACACACATAGCAACCCTAACCCTAGCCCTGATATATATATCCCCTAACTCAGGGGCCAGCGCGTGGCTGTCGCAGGCAAGGGTTGAAGTCGATACTCCCTCCGGTTTATTGTCTTTTTGTTGAATCGAAAACATGCGAGTGATTTACTGAAACCGAGATGAGACCCGCTGCCCCAACAGGCAGATGTTCCAAACCCGAAATATGTATGTATTCTGAACCATATGAAGTGGACAAATCTCGTAAATCGTTTTCGGACAACAGCTGATGCTCGAAAATGTAAGAGAAATTCAAAACACTTACCATTCGATTGCAGTGGCGACGGCGAACGCGACAGGCGACTGATATCTGAAGGGAAAATAGAAAAGAAAACAGAATTTTAGAACGGGGGTAAATGGAGACCACTTAAAGCTAAAACTAAAATAACACACGTCGCGGACATAAAACGGCGGAACACACACAAACATTTTCCATGGAGCTCTCAGGTTTACGGTACACGAAATCGATATCGATATACATTTTAAGCCAAAAACTGACCAAATGGTCAGCGCCCAGACATCGACACCGTTGCCTATAAAAGGATATTTTTATGGACATCGTCGGGGGATATACGGGATACGGAGTTCAAGGAACACCTGGTCCGAGCACGATTTGAATTTTTGGAAGAGTTGGGAGCGCAGCAGACAACATTTGTGCCTGGCCATTGCTGCATTTTTATGTCTTGGAGAAATAGAGTTTTGTTTGCTTTTGGTTCTGGTCTCGGTGGCTAATTTACGAGACGGAATGGAGTTGAGTTTCTCTTTGAAATGCATTGGAAATTGAGTGCTCTGCATGACAGTTGGGGTTATGGTGGGGAGAGTTCGGGGGTTTCCTTATGTTTATATATTTATTTTAGGGAGTTTATGCCTTAAGGAAATCATTTTATAAAATATTCATAGGGAATTATAGCTCTAAGTAATTTATCTGTATTTTTTATGCGTGTAATCGTAAAATATTGTTAGTCTTAATTTAATATTGTTAACATTTGTATTTATAAAATGTATATTAGTTATATTATTAACCATTTGCCATTGAATTTATTTAAATAACTAAGTATCTTAAACATTTGCTTGTACATTATATAAAATATAGTTATTAAGCTCAATTTATAATTTTTAAATATTATCTTCTTTCTAATTAAATGTAAAATTCACTCCCAGACTTGATTAATAAATGAGATATTGATTTTATAAGCCTTTTTAATCTAACACTTTGCCCTGTGCTTCATCCTGATTGCCCTAACCTATCGCTACCTAAGATCCTTATCCCAATGAATCAGTTTTGATATGTGGCCATGGGTTTCTTTCCCTTTCCTGGCCGCAATCTTCCCTCGCTTCTGGCACGCTTCTGTCGCCCGCCACGCCTTTTGGCCGCTAATTAAGCAACAACAACTGCTGCCAGCTCAAGTGGTTGCGGCATATGTGCGGATACTGCCAGAATCTATAGCTCGAACGTCAGTGTTAGGTAAATGAAAATTTTACAAAAACCCGGCGTTAAAATGCCACATAAATTATACATCGGGAAAGGAGGAAGAGAAAGGAGAGTTTTTCGAAAATTCAACACCCTCGCGCGTGCCAAGTGAGCAGCATTTGAATCTCCGACATTGGGGTTCGTTTTTCGGGAATTTTACAGTTTTTGACCGAGGAAATTTGCGAAAACCACAGGCTGGCCAGTGGCCACCCCCAAAAACGCGTCCGGGAAATAAATAAAATTTTAGAGAATCGCCCAGCGGGGGTGGCGGTTTATGAGGGTCTCAGGCAGAAATTACAGCGGACCGAGAATGTGGAATTTGGCCAGATACTTTGGGTTGTGTGGCGCGCACAATTAGTCAATGACCTCGACAGTTGCCTGGCCGGGGGTGGCTAATACAGCGCACAAACATATATTCCCATATATATATGTATGTACAGGCTATATCCTACGGCGGTCATCACGTGCGCAGACCGAGACTGACTATCGATTGAGTCGTTGTCGGCGGCGGCGGCGGAAGCTGCGTGTCTTGAACTCTTGACCCCCTCGATTTCTGCGACTGCCTCAGAGGAGAGCCCGCCCCACCGAAAGAAAAGTAGCAAAAAAAAACATAAATAAATAAAATAAAATAAAGGAAAATGATGGAGAGCCAAAGGAAAGCCGAGTGCGTGCTCTTTGGCCTTTGCCTCTGCCTGTATATTCGTAGCAAAACAAAACTAGCAAAATCGAAAAGCAAGAGAGAGACAAGAAGGAGAGAAAGCTTCGAGTGCGGCGAAATGAAAGCTTGATTAGGGGAATCCGAGAGAGTTGGCCAGCAATTAAGGAGAGGCTGATTTTTGGGCTCAGAAGATGAGAGCGAGTGCAGGACAAACCCATAATATTTATATTATGAGTTGCAAGAATAATAAATAAGGGAAAACCCTGAACAAAGCTAATTTTATCAACTTTCAAAATAAATCTAACATTAGTTAATTAGAAAGAGTTTATTCTAATTCATTCTCATATCTTCAAAGCGAGTTTTAATTCCTTAATTTAATTACTAAGGCCTTTCAGCCACTTGAAAGAAATGTAACAAATGTAAATACATTATTAATACCGCTAGCCTTGATTACTTCAGTTATAGCTTTAAAACAAATACTAATTAAATATGCAACTACCAACTGAAGACCTCTGCAAACAATCGCTAATACTTAGAACTGAATTCGACGTTTTAACTCATTTTTAAACCCCCCATTCAAGCACTGTTGACTCTTTGCTAATCACCCAGAGTTGCATTACAACAAAATATATTGTCTGCACTTTCTATCAGTTTCCGCTCTAGCAATTGTAAATCTTAATCGATTCTTCATTTATTTCCTTGGAGTTCCGAGAATTAGCCATAAAAAGCATTGGCTCAACAGCGGACACACGCCCTCTTTCTTGATCGGCTTTTATAGCGCCGATAGGTGATAGGTGATAAGGTGAAATAATAATTTTTTCGTAGCCCAGCGATGGCATGAGCTCATGGACAATGACTAAAAATAATGTTATTATTCAAGTTGGACATTGTCGTCAATTGGCCCGGCTCTAATCGCTCAAATATATTAATTTAAAACTGATTGGCAAGCGAACCAGTTTCGCTTCGTTTTTTGTGGGCCTTCGGTTAATTTATTAAAATCACCGAAAATGTGACGAAACTTGTTTACTCTGCCGTCGAGTGCTTCTAGAGGTGGACTTCTTGGAATCTTGGGCGGCGGTATTGTGCAGGTGTGCAAAATGTTACTTCGATTTTGGTTTCGGGGCGATAAGCGGGCGATAAGCGATAAGCAAATCGCAATGTACAAGGTAAGCTCTTATATGAATATCATGAGACATATATTAGCTATCGCTCTATTATTTCCTAGATTAGGGGAATTACTTGCGTCACGTGCTCACGAACCAGGTCGGAAAATGAAGAGTGCAGGAGTCCCAAGAAGCTCTCTCCGGAAATTTGTATATGGTGAAAAATTCCCCGCTTTTATCTAATTAAAATGTTCCTTTGTCACCTGCTTATCTGGCGAGTAGTCTTGTTAAGCCAGCGGCAAACTACCTTAATTACTCACTCCAGATTCGTCAGAGTCTTTGTTTTTTTTACATAATCAATCATCATAACGCGCTGCAAAGTACGTACCACTTGTGGTAACAACACTTGAGAGCGCTGGCTCATTGGCATTATTACGCATATTCCGTATTCCAAATGCACGACAATGAGCATTTTTTGTTACAATATTTGTCATCGAAATGCGCTTTTTTATTGCCCCCGCAACGATAATTGATAAGGCAACAAATTAAACGTATTGTTTACAATGGCCAAGCGGTCCCATTGAGTGCCCGTCGCCACCAGTCCCAGTGCCCAGTGCCCAGTACTCCTCGCACCCATTTACATGGCCATATTATTAGTGGCTGGGTTGTGCAAGAAATGCGTCTTTAATAAATATTTTTATGGCCCAGCATTTGTAATACTCATTGGCTAGTGAGTAGTTCTGTAGCCTGGCACCTCCTGGGTCTTGAGACGATACTTTAAGTGGGTCGCCGGGAGTTAATATTTATGGCGGAGACACCTGTGCCTGGGTGCCGGGGTATTTTCAATAAGCAGATTGCATTTTCTTTGTTCTGTGGGTTTTGAGGTGTTTAGTTTTCGGTGGGGCGCCGAGCACCTGACTCCCAGTCATGGTAATTTTCACGAGGTCTGGCTTGGCAATTCAATGGTGAAAGGCGGTCTTGGGGAAATCGGAATTGGGTGCTTATTAGCAGGGGATTTCTTCAAGAGGGAATTTTTTATGGGCTCTTCACTGGGAGTTTTCTTATTAGAAAGGGAAGTTTTCGAGTGATTTTATCCCAAAATCATTTGGAAAATGTATTACCAACATGAATTTAAGTGAACCATATATAAATAATTGCTTGGTCAATTTAAATTAAAAATTTTGATCAAGTTTTCAACGAAGAATATCTGTGAGTTCATAAAAATTTCTCTAGAAATTTAGAAATCTCTATTTTAATTTATATTTTTAATACTTTGCTTATTAAGAACAAAATATATATATTATTTAATCAGAATAATCTTTATAACTATTATTATTTGAAATAGATTGTTTTATGAACCGTAAAAGCTTTTTTATTATTTTAATACGAATTTTTTGAACAGTTAAATATATTTGCAGTAAAAACAACAAAAATGCTTACATTTTCTGTTGAGAATTTTTTTGTATTACAGAAAATATAATTTTAGCAACCCAAAATAAGTTATTACTTAATTTTTGGATGATAAATAAGTAAGTAAATATATTTAATATCTTGATTTCATATTAAATTAATTAATAAATTCAAGTATCCTATCAAATTCTAATATTACATGGTTTAGACATTACACGAATCAGTAGAACGTAATGTACCACCAAGAAATGCACTAAAAATGGCTATTTTAATTTTGTAATCAAACTATTGAATACAGGTAAAGGTGAAGGACCTTCCTTGCCACCTTTTTTTGTTTTTAAAAGCATTAAGATTAAACTTACATCGATTCTGCATAATGTGAACGGCGGCCTCGCGGGCGCTTGTGGGTGTTGATTTGAGCAGATCGCGCTTCAAGGAGTTGTTACTATCCTCGGGACTAGCGGTGTGCCAACGTAGCTCCGACATAACCATTTTCACAACTCAATAGTAATATGTTCTTGGATACTCGAGCACTACTGGGAATCACTTAAGCACTTTAGTTCTTCGGGGTTTCTTGGGGTTCTCTTAAATATAGTTTATATTTAGTTTTGATGTTTGATTGGAATTATTTGGGAAGCGCCGCTTTGTTGTGGACGCGTTCGTGTCTCGTGTGAAACTGACAACAGAGAAGCGGTCGCAGCGGTCAGGATAGCTCTCGTTTTGGGAACGGAATCGGAACTAACGGATAATCGCTGTAGGCCTGAATTTCTGTCTGCTGAATGATATGGTGATGATTGCTCTCTCTTTCGCTCCGAGCACTCTCTTTCGCCGTCTCGCTCGCGCTCTCTCTCTCACTATCTCCTTCTCCCTCTCACTGCCTGAGCCGGCTTTTGAGTTGGTTTTTGAGTTGTGTTATGCGTTCGCCACCCTAAAGGAGTCTTAGGGGTGGTTTTTTCCTCGTTTTATCGTCGACTTTATGTTCTTTTTTTGAGGGGAATATCCAACTAAAAAACCGCCTGCGTATACGTGATAAAAAACGCGACTTGACCGTTCGCTGCGATGCGCTCCACACGTTCAACTGGTTCCACTTCTGCGCGGCGACTGCAGTTGGAGTGGAATGTGGAATGTGCGGCCCCAAGCAAAGCGGAGAGAAGCGGCGGGGCTCTCTCTCGCTCTCGCGTTCGCATTTGAAGGTTTATTAGAAATGGGTTCCACACACACACACCAATTGGAGTGGAGTGCGACCGGCCGAGAGTTTCTCTCTCAATTTGAGTGATTGTAGACCCCAACACACACACGCACACATTTTATGCGCTTTAAAATTGTAGACTGTGTGTGAGTGTGGGGGTTGGGGGGCACTCGCTTGTGGTTCGCTCGCTTCGTTCGTGGGCTCCATTGTTGTGGCCGTGTGTGTGCCTGCGTGTGTGTGTGTGGGGTGCGTGCGCTTGTTTGGGGTGTGGCTTAAAATTTAAATTTGGATTTCAAATGGCAATGTGTTTTTTATACGCTTGGGGATGTGTGTGTATGCATATTATTTTATGATTGGCGAGTCAAAAATGGGCACCTATGGGTGTGTGTTGGTGTGTGAGCTATGTAAAAATATTTTAAAGCTGCGTCGACGTCGACTGCAGCAGAATAGGGCCCCCCTTTGCCACCACCCCCTCCTGTTTCTGCAGCATTGTCGTCTTCTGATTTCGCTCTTTGTTCTGGCTCCCCTCTCCCAGTCTCTCTCTCTATCCTTCTCTGTCGCTCCTTTCGCATTTTATTTGCCATTCATGTATGCACACATGTGCCGAGCACTCCTCTCCTCTCCTACAGTCAGACTTGGAGTCTTTCCTTTTTTGTTTTTGCCACCCACTTGGCTGTATTTTTGTTGCGCCTTCTTTTGCCTTTGTTTCTTTTCGTCTTTGGCTGATTTTCTCCTCTTTTTTCTTAAGTTGATTTACATTACTTTTATGATTTGTTTTTCGTTTTATTTTGTGTTTGTTTTGCGCGAAGAAGAAGCGACATTTATTGGGACAAAGATTGCAGAATTGAAAATAAATAAAGTAAATAGTTGCTAAGTATTAAAGCTTAGATATGTATATTGAAACGATTAAAAACCGTTTTTTGAATTTCTTAAATTATTTAAACATTTGTTCATATTATCCACTCGTTTAATATTACTACCTGTGGTTATTAAAATATTTAAATGAGCATTTAATTAATAATACAAAATTGTTTAAGCTTTGTACGAAATAAACGTTAATAATATATTTAATTATGTAAACATGGTTCCCCTTGCTACCTTATTTAACATTAATCTTGCAATGAAAATACTTTGTACCGATCTAGACAATATCTTTAATTCTGAAAATATTTGAATTACGTCAGTTTTCATTTAAAATGAAGACAAAAGTCAATTAATAACATTATTCCCTCTAAAGTCCATAAATCAAATTTAAACCTGGGTTTATCCAGTATTCTCCAAACCTATTTCCCCTTTTCAATCCATTTTTTTTCATTCCTACAGTTCTACTTCTCTGAATCTCCTTTTTTATGCATATTAAAAACAAATGCTTCTTTTTATATTCCCAAGAACTGCCAAGACAAACGAATTATAATGAAAAAGTCAAATTTTCAAGGTGAGGCCAACTCAGAATCTCTTCCAAATATATAAAAAACTAGCCCAACTACCTGACCAATGCACAATGTACGCATATATTTTTTATATGCACATCTCTTTGTTATGAACGAAAATCATAAAAAATTGTTACAAAGTCGTAAAAAGTCAACAATTACAAAACAGGTAAGAACAGGACGCTGGAGAGGGAGGAACTGAAGAGCCGAGGAACTATGGAACTGCGTCCTGACAAGCGTTTAACGCTTCCATCAATGATAGCCACCTAGGGTTCAGTTCCCCTCGGTTAGGGCAATCTGAAGGATTTCGCGCTCCTTGCCATCTTTTTTACGACGCATTTCGGCCCTGTAAACTGGCTCGATTTCCACGTAAATCATAAAAAAACAACATTCGATAGGTTTTGTATCTCAGGATGCCGCGAGTCAGTCAGTCAGTCAGTTGGCCAGCATCCTGGGTCTACATGTTAATTAGCCCAAAAGGCATTGGTCCACTTCGACTACTGGTCATCCGCTTGCTCTCACGTTCGCAAGGAGCTGTTAAAAAAGGGACTCAGGGATGACCTACGACTTTAGAGGGTATGTTGGGCATAATTAAATCAAATCCAAGCCAAGGATTGATGCTAAAAATAAAAGACAAAGGCTTTAAGCCAATTATTTTAATGACCATAAATAAGTATTAACTTGAATAATTTAAGGCTTAAGTGGTCTTAAAAATAATAATGAAATATTTAAAGACAGCTGCTAGCTTGTTTATAAATTTAATGATTATTTTTATCATTTAAACTATGGAAACTGTTACTTAATTTCTACAATTTCTAGGGTATCTCATAGTAGATCTACCTACATTCACCCAAATATTGACTTGCTGACCGTTTGACTTTTTTATTTGCGTGAACTCGAACACAGCGTCTTTGAGGCCTACTGTGCGTGTCCATAAAAAATATCCAAAACTATTCTGGCGGCTCTCTTTTTCCGGCCCAACTTTTCTACCTCTTTCGCACTTCGTCCTTGCCGTCGAACGTCGTAAAAGAAAATTCGTTGCCGAGAATTACTTAAGTCAATGTTGTAGGCAAAGATCATAAAAAAGGCAAGCGAGAGTGCAGAAGAGTTCAGAACATGGCAAACAACATTTTTATTGGGGCAGCCGGAAAATATTAAAAAAAAAAAAAAAGACAGGGAAAAAGGAAAGGGAATTTGGAGAGTACTTGGTAAATTGTTTGGGAAAATAATGAAAAGTGAAATGTCTAATGAAGTCGTAAAGTTTCTGGGACCTACAAACATGTTGGCATGTGTTTGTTTTTTAACTAAGATCTCTCCCCTTTTTTGGGGTTTGTTCTTGTGGGTTTTCTGATTTTACAGATTTTAGTGCATTGATTAATGGGAAAAGGAAACTGAATTTGGGGTAAAAGAAAGTTTATGCCTTCCACGGACTAAAGCAGTTAATGGGATTAGTTTGGGTGGAGAATATCTAAGATAAATATTAAAATCCATTTAGTAATGTTTTAAATTTTGTATAATATTTTTTTACTCAAAAATAATCATTTCTAAGTGTTACATTTAGTTCTGTCCTCAAAAATATACCCGAAATATGTATAATTTTTGATAATAAAATAGTAATTTTTATATTAATTTCTGCACATATTTCGGAATGTGTTCCTCCCCTTGGAATGAAAATTCGCACCCTTTCAGGAACTGTGGATTACAGTGCCAAGAACTCACCCTCTCCAGCAGTGACGTTAATTAAATTTGTCCCTCACTCTTATCAGCAGCTTAGCATCTCTTAAAATCCGCTCACAAATTCGCTTGAAATTATAGGAAATTTCAGCGCGAATAATTGTGGAGATTGACCAAGGGTAGTTGGTAGGAAAGCTGCTGCTGCAGCTTGTCCTGGGCCCAGAATTATTCATGATCCTTGGCATCGTCTTTCCCCTAAGGTTTTTTACATATCTCCGATGGCAACTTCAATTCAGACTTTGCCTTTGTTTTGGGTAACATGATGAAGCACCGAATCATCGATGTCGAGGATGACATTCAATGACATTCCCTGATTCTTATTTATGTCCTTACAGAAATCCTCGGCCTTGTTGTTTTTTTTTACTTTTTGGGTAGAAAAGAACAGAAATCAATTGCGTTGTCTGCCTACCTCGATAAGGAAATATTCCTTAAAAAACATGCGATTGAGCTACGGCTAAACAATGGAAATGGGAAAGAAAAAACAGGCTACGCTACGATACTTTGCTGGCATTTGACACCCCAATAGTAAGGACACGCACACAGGACACTCAGGTAGTGAGGTCCTGAGATATGCATATGCCGACGAATATGAGGCGTTTACCAACCCCCAACTGCAGTTTTTTCCGCTTTTTTATGCAATTTTTAGCATGAAAATTTGCTTTTCCTTCTGTTTGTTCTAGGGGTTGTTGTTAGGGAACTTTCTCTGCGTTTTATATTTTTCTTTTTTGGGAGTTTTATAGCGAGTTTCCTTAATTGCGTTTTTTCTTTTCCTTATACCTAGATCTCCGATTGTGGTTGTTAACGGTTTTTGATTTATTTTCGCATTTTTCTCAAAAAACATAGGTACTCGTACTCTGCTTCTGTGTATTTTTTTGGGACTTCTTTAGCGGAAGTTTCCCACGAGTTTTAAGGAAAAAATGGAAATCTTTTTACATGCCAGGAGCTGTGATTTGTGCACAGGAAAGTTTCCTAATGAAGTATTTGTTTAGGGTAATTGGTAGGGATAGAAAAGGAGCCTGAGGAATATTCAAAGATAAGTATTTTAAATGCGGGGCTTAGGGCCTTTGATAGGGAAAGGAATTATGGATCTTTAAGGGGACTTGGTTACTATCTGTAATATATAATTTTGCATTCTGAAATGCATTAATATAGAGATATAAATTATATTCTTTAAGATTAAACATTTAATATTCCCTTTAAGAATTAATTATTTGATCTCTCCCCATATTTAGTTCTTTCTATTTTCTCAAACATCTCCTTAACTTTAATTTCCATCGTGTGTCCTTTATTTAGTTTTCTCCACTCACCACTTGGGTCCTGCAATTTCAGACACTGCTCTAAATCTCGCACATCCTTGCCGGCGTTGTTCAAGTGCCCATAGAGCGCAACTGCTGCTCCGGTCAGTCCGAGGTCCTTTTCCTCCCGCTCATCCCGCTCATCCTCCTCTAGATCCAGATCCTGCCCTTTCGCCTCCTGCTCCTCCTCCTCCTCCGGCTTCTCCCGCTTCAGCTGCAGAGGCGACGAAGCATTGTTGCTGGCAATCTGAGCTGGATGCAGCCGTTGTTCGGCTCCTTCATCCTTTGGCTGCTCGACATATTCATCACACGATTGCAACTTCAATTCGAGCGTTAGCTTCTTGTCTCCAGTCCCAACGTCCTGGGGATGGATGGGGGAATGGCAGGAGAGCGGCGTGCAGGAGGAGGACTTGGAGGAGGCAAAGGATGCGAAGGATGCCAGGGAGCCGCTGTGATTTGCGCTGACATCGCGCATATTTGTGTCAACAGCAGTCAAAGTTCCGCCTTTGTTCTCCACGGGGCTCGTTAGGATGGCTTCATCCACGGCCCGCTGTCTCGGCTCGAATTTAAAGTCAGCTTCTGAAAAAAAGACATATATATTGACTTTGAGTGGATATTTGATTAGGAGTTACTTGGTAATGGATTTAGGAAATATTTGTGTTCTTAAGTATATATTATTATATAAATAAAGTAACTTCCCAAGCATGCGATGCTCCTTACACCATTTTGTAGGCTTTATATATTCAAATCTCTAACAGAGAGCCAATCACAAGCCCAAATAGCTATCTCTCAAAGGGTTGAGTCCGCCATTTACATAAGCCTTTCGTTATGGAATCACAGCAACCCTTTTTTTATGACCTCACCCCGCAGATACGCAACCCCCAGCGCCATTTGAATAAGCTTCTCTCTGGTGGGCCATAAAAAAGGGGTTGATTTACATATAAAAAACGGGCGGGCAGAGACGTGCCTTCATTTTAATATTCGCCCCTAGGGGATGACGATCCAATACGCACACTCCTTGCTTCTGGCTGGAAATATGCTGATACCGGCATATTTCCCTAACCTCCTGAACGGGGGAAAACCAGGGGGTTAGTCCTAGGCGGGGGGGGGGCTCTTAAAAAAGCAACCAACCGGGCACATTTCATTGGCTGAAGTGCCTCCGCTCGGCATGTGGCCCAAAAAAAATAAATAAAAGTAAAGAACGGGGAACGGGGAAAAAATGAAAAATATTTTCATGCCAAGGCGTTGAAATGTCGCCGGGTAACTGATGCTTGAAATAACGGCAGGACATCGCCATCATGTGTCCAGGGTCCTGTCCTTGTTTCTGCTCCTGTTGCTGGCTGGGTAATTTCTGTGCTCAGGAATGCCACTAAAAAAGAGTCACATGGATGAATTTGAAGTGTGAAAGTTCTTCGAGAGGGGTAAAGAAATTAAAGGGAGGAACGTATGCATTTTGGATAATTTCTGAGAGTTCAAGGAGGGAAAGGATTTAAGAAAAAATCTTTGAAGGCATAATTAAATGGAATATTATTAGATTTATAATAAAATAGTTTTAGTAATATTAACGATAGATTTTGTAGGAACTACTACAAATAAATCATTTACTAATTCTAAATCTTCTTAAACAAAATACAATCCATATATTCTCCTTAAAAAAATATTTCCCTTATCTTTTTGCAATCTTACTAAATTTCCTGGACATTTGTTGTCCTTTAGTTCTTATCTCAAGGTATTTAGGAGCTGCGGTATTTAAGGATTTCAATTTCTCGCCTCAACAAACAAATCCCAGCCTGTTGCGCAACCTGAATATCTCAAAAAATAGAAAAGGGAATAGGAAAACTTCTGAAGGCAAGCCGCAAGCAGGGATATAATAAGGATAACTGCAACTACAAACGAATTGCAGCATTAAGCAGAAGCCAACAAAGACGCTGAAATTATTAGATTTTTTACCGTTTGACAGCGCATTTCGATTGCACAATTACGAGGAAGCGGTAGCACCGAGAAAAGGATCCTCCCACAGTCATAAATATGTGTCAGCTTGGCTCTTTTAATTAAGCAGGACCTGGGCTATCAAAGAAGCGGTGACCTGCCCGAGATCGATGTCCTTCCGTCTCCCTCTTTCTATTCCAGGTGTAAGCGGAATCAAAGGAGGTGTTGCTGGAGATCCTGTGCCGCAATACAGGAGCCTGCATCGTGGGAACTGCACATTGCGCAAAGGACAATGCAACTCAACCTCACCTCACCTCAACTCATCTCAACCAAGTGCAATTTGGCTTTTGTCCCCGTGGAAAAAAGAGAGAAAAAACTGGAAACTGCACCGCTGCACCCGCTGCGTATTTCGGCACACAAAGTGTGTGTAACTGTAACACACTGGCCAAGAAAATGATGAGGAACCCGGTTGCATGGACAAAAGACGGAGAATCTGGAGAATCTCGGGGCAATGATGAACACTGATCACTGCTGACGGTGGCCCATTGTGATCACTTGGCTACGCACCAGAAAAAGATGCGAAACAAAACGACGCGGCGGCACAATGAGCCAACTGATTATTGTTGCGACTTTTGCTCTTTTGTGTTTCGGCGAAACGTGAATTTATTGCCTCTACTTTTGCGACTTTTTATATACAGTATCTCAAAAGTATTATAATATTGAACGCATGTTTGGAACGGCACAGCGGGAAGCATATAAAGAATTAGATCGAATGGAAATATGGAGGTTTTTTAGTTGTAAATGTTGCAAGATTACTTCGAATACATTTTTCGAATTTATTTATTCGGTTTTGTTATTAACGTTGAACTTCAAATAACCGAAAACAGCTAGTTTATATTTTATTTATTTCTAGAAAAAAATTAAAATAATTATTTGGCAAATATTGAAACCAAGTAAAATATATTGGTAAAGAAAATTAGTTTTATGGAAGCATTTATAATCTTTAAATAGCTTTAAAGTTGACTTCATAAATATATTAATTAATTTTGCTTAAAATATATTTCCCATATAAGTAATATTATGCAGTAATTAAATCTCGTTCGATAATTATAAACTATAATTATTTTATTAAGCTTTGGAATTTCATGTAAGTACATTTATTTGTAGGTCTCAGCTTTTTGCTTAGATTTTTGTAAATTTAAATAATTAAATATGATTAAATGATTTTATTCATCCTATACATATTTTATTTTTAAATAATTTTTTATAAAAATACAATTCAATTAATTTCTTGGTTGAATATTATATTCAACCAATAAATTAATTTAATTGTATTTAATTAATAATCTTTGCATTTTGTCAATTAATCTCTGCGTTTCGCTTTCCCCTTCGCGATCCCGCCCAAATCATGTCTTTATTTCGAGCACTCCCCAGGTACACTGGCAGAAATACTTCTGGCGTTTAACTCTCATTTAAATAACGGTGCGCTTGTGGGCAACCCTGATTCCGCCACCGCTGCTCCTCTCGCTCTGTTTAATGCGATCTTGGCACGCAACGCGCCGCGTTTCCTTTGCATACACTGCGCACAATTAGCGCTGTTGGCTGTGCGTTCGCTTCGCCCCTCCGGCATCGTCCTCGTTTTTGACGCCCCCGCTTTTTACACGCCTTTCTACACTTCGCTGCTTGTTTGCATAAATTTCGTGCCAGGCACCTGTCTCTGTCCCGCTCCTACTCGCGCACTTTGCATGTGCAACCGCTCGAGACGCCGCGCCGTCTGTGTCCGCTCCACCTTCCTCCTTTCCACCAGCCTGCGGTGATTTCTTTGCGTTTTGTAATTGCAGTTATTTGGCCCGAAGTCGCGCATTATAAAAGCAAACAACACAACAAAAATGGTCTTAAATTGCGTAAATTCATAGCAAATACATATATTTAATTTAATTTTTATTTCTATTGCATTTAAATTCGCCTGAAGCTTCGGCTGCAAATGAAGTGAAAATGTGTTTGGCAACCCTGTAATTACAGTCGGATATTTCAATTACTGTCTGTGGAAATTATAGTCTTGGGTTCATATGCTTACGTTTAAATAAATTATTCATTTTGGACTGATGTAGATATATGAAGTGATTGAAAAATAATTGCCAGGCTTATAATTATAATTATTTGAGTAACAAAGAAATATATTAGAGAAAATGTGTATTTTTATTTTAACGTAATTGTAAACCCTTAGCTATAATTTATACATATGCTTAAGATATTTTAAAATGTGTTTTAGAAACACACCCAACCTCCGAAGTATTTGAATTTATTTCATTTCGGAAACCCATAGAAACTTCTCTAAATAAACATTTACTCTTCCTTAAAAATCGCCTACATTTCACCCTTTCCCACGTTACCAACCAGCAACATTTTCGCAATATTTTTAATGGCTTTTCCCTTACGTTTCCATTCTTTTTCAATTTAAAATCAGTATTTTTCGCAAGAAAACACTCGATTTAATGCTGGTGGTAATAAAATCCTTTTATATTCTTTCATCCAAAAATACGTTACAAAAATTGTGCAAAAAATGAGAGAAATTTAGTTTCAAGAGGTTAAATGTCACTTAAGCGGATTGTTCTCACCCTGAGATATTTTTTTTCGGGCAATTACTTGCCCAAAATTCAAGGGACATTTCCTTTTTTTACCAAATTTTTGAGCGCGCAAAGCAAACTCAAATTTTAATGGCAGCTGCTCGTGGCGCAAAAAGGGGTGGAAAAGGGGCGATCATACAATGTGGGCATGGCTAAAAAAAAAAACAGAAAATCATAAACCGATAGATGTACGTGAATATTCAACCCCATTTTGCATGCAACTTGCGGGCCACATAATATGAATGATAAGCAAAATAATGGAAACAAAGTTTGGAATTTGGAAACTCCCGAGGGCCAATAAAAAATAGTTTGGGAAGACACAAAATGGATGGATGGCAGGACAGATATCATTGTGCTGATCACGCAGTGAAAAATACAAAATAAAATCGAAAGCAACGCGTGCTGGAAAAAAGGATGCGCCTCTTCCGAGCGTGCTGCGCATGCGCGCCTTGTTTGTTATTGTGTCGCCGTTGTGTAACCCAATCCTCGGATCCTTTTAACCCTAAAGAGACCCCGCTTTAAAATCGAGTTTCGAGTGAGTAAATGTGGCGGAACTTGCAGCTTCCAATGGCCTCGCATTTATCATCATTAAAGGCGGTCCGCCGTCTATCGAATATCCTGGCATCCTTTCACTTTTGTGCCAAAGGCTTGTGGCCTCTGCGGGCTGCGCAGCTGCTCTCTCTCCATCGTCTCTATTTGTATAGAAATTAAATTTGACATGCAAACATTTTCACATTTTCACATTTTCCGAATTCCCCCTTTTCTTGGGGGTGTCTCGCGTGTCCTGCGAAAGGATTTCACTGGGTTTTCCATTCAAATGCTAGCTGTCGTCGCGCTGTAACACGATACAAGAGTGAAAGTAATTTGCGACAAATTTCCACTCATTTTCCATGTTCATTTCCACACAAAAGTGAAAGCCATGCAAATGCCTTAACAGATGTTTTCGACTTTTGCACATTGCCAATGGGTTTCGTCTGGCAATGTGTCTGTCTGTCTATATATTGCAGACGAAAATTTGTTAGCTAAAAATGTTAACAAGCAAAATTAATGAGCCCTGCAACATGAGCGCAAGTAAATATTGCTTACGTTTCCCTGCAATTCTTATTTTTCAGAGCAAAAAGTTATAAATTTAGATGCCAGGCCAAGATATGTGTTAAGTGAATAATTATGGGGTTGCCGAAAGGAGGCGGAGGTGGGGCGGACTAATGGAATTTTTAATTCAAAAACGCTGCCAATAATAATTCAAAAGATTAATCAACAAAACTGTTGGTTAATCGGGGCTTGGTGGTATGGAGATTTGGATTTTTAAAGAGAAAATTGAGGAGTATTCAAGAAATGTATGATTTAAATGTAGAAACCAACCTTTCAGATATTCAGATAATATATATTGTAGTAGTAGTATTAGTTTTAAGTATTAAATCCGTTCAAACTATAATTATTAGACCAGGAAAAATTATTTCCTAATTTACCAAAAGGTAATAAAATCGTTTTCAGATTATTTTAAAATAGTAAAGCACCAATATAATTATAATTTACAAATCTAATATCTAAAACATAAGAAATGAATAATTTAAACATTACTTTTAGTTCATTATTGAGTATTTTAATCACTGATCCCTCTACATTTCAGCACTCATTCAATTGCATGAAACAAAATCATCCACCTGACGGCATGAAATTGCACTTTCCTGCTCAGGAATAAATCCCGTGAACAATAGCAAATATAACCATTTATGAGTCCGCACAAAACACTTTCCCATGCAAATTTCCCCTAAGGTGATTTTGCATAAGATTGAGCTCCGGAAAAACAACCCTAAGATGTGCTGGGAAAGTGATGTGTGGGAGCCCTCTTAGGATGAGGCAACATCACCTGCAAAGACCATGAAAAATCGCAAGCCAGGTAGTCGAAATGCAAGGACAACTTTCACTGAATTGCCTTCCACTCGAACGGAGATGCGTCCAAGGAGTTTGCAGATTGAAAGGATCCGAAACTCATTTCGCATTATCCTATTGATGGGCCCTCATTATTATTTATTATTTCTGCTCGGTGAATATGCAGCAAGGTGCCCGTTCGTGGGAATGTAAACAAGTTCCCTGTCTTGGGGGAGTTTCCTTTTCCTTCCCATTTTGTGTGTTAGTTTTTGCAAAGGATTTTCCCTAGCAGAGCGAGCACTTGCTGTGCCTTCCATAAATTAAACGAAATTTAATTGTATTTTGTACAAAATAAATACCCGGCAAAGGGAATTGCCAGCACCCTTCCTTCAAGATGATTCCCATCTTTCTAGATGTTGGGATTTTGGCTCTCTCTTTAGAGCGGATATTGAGCCAATGATTTTATTCGATTGTCTCTGGGGCAGTCGGTCAATGCTGCAACTGGGAAATGGGGAAAATGGAACAAGGAACAAGGAAATGCACATGTACATAAATCAATTGAGGACCAATTGTCGAGGTTGAAAGAAAAATGCAGGTGTCCTGGCCGCCATACAAAATTTTAATGAATTGAGTTCGGAAATCTGCAAATTGATGGACAATAATAAATGGATGTCAAAATAAATCGAATGGCTGGAGCCTTGGGAAATTGCTAGATTATGAAGTTGTAAAAAATTAGGTTTTGGAGTGAGAAACTAAGAAAAATTTAATAAAAATATAAATCTCTTTTTTTGAGGCTTCCTTTTATAATATATTTATTAAAATGAAGATAAAAAATATTAACCCAAACTCCTCGAGCATTCAACTGTCTTAAACTCAAGCATATTTCAGCACAAGCTGTCTTTGTGCTCGTTGTACTCACAAACATTTTGCCCCACATTAGTCATGGTAATTGCCAACAATAATTGCAACAACAATTAGTACAATTATTGCAATTTTCGTGGCATGTGTGTGTGTGTGTGTGCTTGTCTACATCTATGAGTTGCTGTAATTTTCAATTTGCAAAAACAAAACTCATTATTTTATGCACACTTTTCAAAATCGAAATCCACCCGGTAAGCTATTTGAATTTCATTAATGCACCCCTCTTACCCTCTAAATAAATTTCAAATATTTCCATTTCGCTTTGTTAGTTGTCTGCGTTTTTCGCACTTTTTTCCCCCATCCAGCACGCAATATGCTTTTAAGCAAATTTCCATATCTTTATGCAAAGGGAAAAAAGAAACTCGCTGCACTTCATAAATTTTTTAACTGGCTGTTGCTGCAGAACCCGCCTAATTAGCTTTACAGTTTTACTGTGGATGCGTGCCACAGTCAAACCGAATAAAATAAAACTCTCAGTCCAAGGCAAGAAAAATAAAAGCAGAGAAAACAAAGCAGAGAATCATTGAAAAATGCTTTCAACTTTGCCGCTGCTGAAATGTGGCAGCCAAAGATCAAAGTCAAGGATCAAAATTCCCAGCTCAGTTCTTGTCTTGTTATGATGATTTCCTCCACTGCTGGCTGGCTGGCTGTCTCTCCATCCAATCCATCCATCCGTCCAGCCAGCCAATCCATCCAGCCATCCAATCCATTCATAATAATGCGAAAATCGGCAACAAAAGTTGAGAAAATCAAAAGCGGCCGAGGATCAGAGTTAAGGGGAGGGTAAGGAGTAAAAAAAATTTGCTCAGCTTGAAACAAAAGCCGCTCAACAAGTCCGTTTCGAGGTTCTCCCTCTTGGCCCTCCTTTTTCCCCTGCCAACTGGTGATCTTCTGACAGCGTTAAACGAGCTACAACAAAAACATTTTTCTGCTCTTAGTTGACATTCAACTTGGATCAAGTCCCGCCACCAAGTCCCAGGCTGTCTCTAAGCTCGGTTCACAAACAAATTGACATTGGAAATTATTTGAGAAAAAATAGAAATGTCACGTAGATAAGGATCACTTAAGTATTAAGAATAATATGTAACATTCGATTGCCACGACCTTAAAATTATTCAGTCCTTAGTTCACAAAAAGCATTGCCTACTTTGTGGCAGCTTCGGAAAAGTGAAACTAAAACCTTTATTGTGACCGCTATATTTGTCCGATGTTTTTAAAATTTGGTAGGCAGATAGAAAAAGCAATTGCCAATTGTTACTAAAATTCCTAGCATTTTAATCATATAAATATGGATGGTATTTTATTTAAAATTATTTAAACACACAAGCAGGTACAAACAGAATATTAACTAAGTACGTAACTTGGCAAACTTCATTAAGCTAACCCCATATAATAAAATATTATTAGATATCCGTTTAAAAAAATATATAGAGATTATCATTCTACCGTAAACCCCTTTTAATTGTTGCCCAGATTTCATTTCCACTCAGTATTAGCAATTACGATGCGTTTACGACTACAGTTATCCCAGCTGATGTAAACTTATGAAAGAACCTAGCAAAAAAATGGATTTAAGTGGAGCCAACAATCAAAACACGAAGTGTACGCAAATAAGCCAAAGTTGTAATTTTTCAATTGAATGAACAGCGGCAGCGGCAACAGCAATTGTACTTTTTTTTCGCTGTACAATGCACGCATATTCGCATTCAGGGTTGCCCCAGCCAACGAGCGAGGGTGGTGGCGGGGGGATGGATAATTAGCATGCATTGCGATTAACATATAATTAATTGCAGGTAGAATACAAAAACAAAAAATGGAAAAAAACTACAGCAACGGCAACAAATTATATTTCCCTGCGCACAGTGCAAATGAAAATTGCTACAAAAACAAGAGAAATAATTATCAGCGACGGCATCTAAGCGGCGATCGCATGCAAAATACATTCCCCGAGTGCAAAATATCGCAGAGAACACGAAAAGAGCAGCGAAGGTGAGCAGGGATCATCAGGAAGATTGAATACCCTTAATGGGGAATAAAAGTCTGATTCTAGATCACCTTTCTAATTAAATTAATCATCTGTATACAATATTTTCTAATAAAAACGGATAACTTTTATTCGAGGAAGCTAAAATCAGTAAATACATTTTTAAGAAGAAAATTAGAATGCCTTGTTCACTAAAATATAATTGGACTAAATACTTATTTAAGAAAGATCTTGTTACAATTTAGAATAATGATTTACATGATATTTTGATGAAAATAATCGGTTACTTGACTGCCAAGATATTAATTTAAGAAAATATAAGGATAATATTTATATTCGATTTCCAAAAACTACTGAAGTATTTTATATAACTTATTATCAATATTAAAAGTCACCATAGATTTTACTTAAGTTTCAAAAACCTTAAGGAAGTTTTTTATAAAATATCAAATTAAATTGTATATATTATTTAGAAATATGAAACGAATTCAACTACCTAGCCTTCTACACCCAGTCATAATTAAAGAGTATTTCAGATAGCAACAGGTGCAATGCATTGCGCACTAATTAGTTGCACAACAGACCGAAAAAACAACAAAAGATACGCAAATATTTTTTGCTGCTGCTGCCTGTGTGTGTGTGTGTTTGTGCTGCTTTCATAACTGAAATAAACCGAACTAAGCTCAGCCGAATGCCGCGTGCCTTGTAATTGAGACTTGGACTTGGCAAGTGAGGCAGCAGCGATGTCGATGCAGCAGTATTTGTCTGCAGGCGCATAACAGTTTGTCTCGGCAAAAGTTCAATTAACGCATATTCATAGAGGAATATATACTACCTCAATACCGATATAAGTAGCGGGGTGTGGGGACAGAACTGCGAGCCACTTAAGTGCTCAAACAGGCCAGAACGTCTGCGAATCGAAAGACTCAGGCAACGAACCTCGCCGCTATCTCTCGGGATTAGGGCAGTCGAGGGGGGTAATTGTAGCCAGTGCGAGCAGCAATTGCTTCGCAGCACTATGGCATATGCAAATTTCCCTATAAATCAGCTAAAAAAAAAAGAATCTATCGTTCCAATGCCATATCTCTCGCGCTCTCCAGCTGTGATCGCCAAATGGAGTTCTCAACGGCAATCGGACCGAAAGCGTTCAATTAGCCGACCCCGGGGGGCGAGCAACAGCCACCAGATTGGGCCAGGCCAAAATGCACTGAGATATGCCAAGAATCTTGGCTTCAATAAAATATTTAATAGCAACACAAAAATAAAGTATCTTAAGATCAAACTTTAAAATATAAGATATATTTTGACTGAAATGGATAATATGTATATTTTATATGACTATAATGCCAATCCAGAATTTATAGCATAGGTTTTACTTTCTTGCTATAGACTGTATAATTTTATAAAGAAACAATCTATAATTAATTAAATAATTTCCCTTGAATCTTAATATAGTATTTTTCACATTTTTGGTGCCTCATCATCTTCCCCAATTTATTCCCAGTGCATTCAAACCTTCCCCAGTTTCGCGTGTGCATTGTTTTTCTTTTTTTTGTCATTCTATATTGGCCTGCAGTTGCATTTATATATTTTTTTTCATAGCCGCTGGAAGGTGGCCACCCCTTCTATATCCCACTTCGTCTGGAGGGTAATTAGCAAATGTTTAATTATAGTTCACAATTCGCTAGCTGCTCCTTCTTTATAACTTCGGCTCTGGGTTCTTTTGGCTTAACTAATTGCTCTTGGTGACTTGACTTGACTTGCTGAGCAGCCGAGTGAGTTGCTGCTGCGTCTGCAGTCGGAAAACTGACACAATTGCCTGTCAATTGTAATTAGTTTTGCTTTTTGAACACACTGCACTGGGACTGGGGAGATGGTTAGGACGAGGTGAAGAGCTAAAGTCAAGTGCAGTTATCCAGAAGTTGGTCTTTAGGTTGGAGCTATTCCAATGAACATTTTGTTATAATGTGATTTTACGGTAGATAAGGTAAGATATCGTTCTTAAAAATCTGAAGAACTACTTGTTTATGATTTGACTTTACTTTATGGACAGACTCCACCTAGTGTTGAGTAGAGGAAGTTAATCTAGGGGAGAGTGGTCCTCCAATTAGGAAGTTAGTTAATTCTGGTTTGAGTTCTTAGGGGTGAAAATAGTACTTTTGTAAAAAAACCCGCCAATTTGAAAATTTTCCATTTGTGCGGCCTTGCACTTGGAAAACTAGTCTTTATCTGCATAGTGCTTGGTCACACTGAAACCCTTAAGAATTTATTAAAGTCATCTACTATTCTTGCTGTATCAGTCTTCTTGTGAGACTTACAAATTCTTGACCGAGAACCACAATAAGCTAAATATAAACCAAGATGAATGACACCAGACAATAATAATACTGTATTTAATATAATTTAATCGCTATTATTTACCCACAAATCTACCGTTCCTCAGAGAGCAACAACACCCCAAGAAAGTTTCTTTTGATCCGCCAGCCAAAAACTACACAAATTCTTCTATTCAAGACTCTATTTTTAACTTGTTTGACTTCTTTCCGGAGTTTGTCTGCCGCTTGTCTACGGTTGCAATTGAGGTGCAAAAAAAAACAAAAAAAAAAAAACGAAACAGTTAATAACTTTTTATGGCCACAACAAAAGCAAAGCGCCGTGAATTGGACAAGTTTTGCCGCCGCCGACCAGGCCACAATGATTCACTTTGCGGGCAAGAGAGGAAAAAAATAAAATAAAATAAAGTAACTAAAAAAGCAACAACAATAAAGCGATCTCGTGACAGACAATCGCCGACAGTTGCAGCGACATCTAGCGGCGGCGGCTGCCAAAGTGTTAAATAACAATTACTACTTTATGAAGTCGTTTTTGTCATTGTAAATGTTTACGATGTCAGGTCGAGTTCGCAGATCGCCCAGGGGGGAGGGGAAGCTCAATGGGCTAATTAGTTTAGGGGCAAAAAAATATATATGAAGAATATCGAACAGGGCAGGGAGGAAGAGGGTACGGCAAAGGGCTTACCAAAACTAATTTCAGATATGCATCGACCGATGTTCCTGCCACGGCTGCCGCAGCACGCCCTCCATTGTGGCCAAGAGGTCGCTTCTGTTGGTCGACCGTTGGATTGGCGATCCTCTGGGAGATCTGACGGAGATCCCGAGAAAGGAGCCGAGGAGCGGAGCCAACACTGACTGAACCTGCGCATGGGTCTTTCGGCTTGAATTAAAACCAATCACAGCAACATGCAAAAAGAATCTGCAGCATGCTGCTCGTGTGCATGTACATACGTACAGTGGAGGTTACAATAATAGGAATTATTATAACTAGATGAAAATTATTACAAAAATTGTAACTTCAATATAAGTTCAATTTTGTATATATTTGTTTTCAGGTATTTGAATTTTTCAGAAGAAATATGGATTATTTAATTTAATAATCCATGTCTTGAGTTGTTTATTTACCTTTAAATAAATATTAAAGGGACAAACCTTATAAGATTAAAATAATAATTAATATTACTTGTTTATTATTTATTTATAAATTCAAACAAGTAGAAAAATGAGTCCGTTTTATTTTTAAAATTTCCCTAAAATCATGGAAAACCCTTAATCAATTTAGTACTATTATCTTGCCTGCTGTCGTAAATATATACAGAGAGAGAGAGGATCTCTTTTGCTTTGGCTCAGCGTAAAAGTTATATACAAAAGTAATATTCGTCATAATCATAATGATAGGCTTTCAGAGCTGCAGCAGCAGCAGCCGCCATGGCAGTTGATTATGATGATGACTCGCGTCCTTCTTTCGCAGCAACAGCAACAGCAACAGCAGCAGCAGCAGCAGCAGCCGCAGCAACTACAACAACTCACAAAGTAGCCGCACATGGGGGGAGGGGAGGTTAAGGGGAGTGGCTGGGGGGAGGTACAGGACAGGTACTGTGGCAATTCCAAGTCGTCAGTCTTACGTACGACGTCCGCACGATCCATGCAAATTAAATGAAACGTACGAAAGGCGCAAGCAAGCAAAAAGTTCCCATGACTTTGGCAATGGATGATCGGTTCGCTGCCAAAGAGGGGCGGTGGGAGAGGGGATGTATATATACATATAGTCACTCTGGGCCAGCTTGCAGATCGGGCTGCAGTCAGGCACAGGTCCAACCTGCGGTCTCGTTGTACATTGTACGCGCTCCTTTAGCTGCGCCTCATTTTCCCATTCATCCCATTCAATTCACTTTGTGCACAGAGCAAAAAAAATGATGGAAAATATTTTTAATATATTTTAAAATGAATATTTTAATATTTTTGAAATTACAAATATTTTAGCTGAATTTTTAACCAATATTTTTAGGTTTTATTAACATAAAAGCTAGACAATAGTATAGCAATCATGGAATCCTGACTTGAAATTGTTTTAATAATTTCTTACCACCTTTTAAATAAGACTTTTCTTTGTTATATTTCCATAGATTTTAAATTTATTTAAAATGTTTTATTTTCCCTATTTTATTTTATAGTTCTCGCTGTGTAATTTCCTTTGTTGTTCCAAGTAACTGATGTGGTTGTTACTGCTCGCATTCAAGTGTCATAAATCCTTTCGGTTTAATAATATGCACCTTGCTGGAAAATACATTGTTGATCTGGATCTTTGAGCTGGAGCTATATGGCACATTTACAGCTTCAATTATGATGGCAATTTGTTTATGTTGAATGCTTTGACTTAACCATTTAATATCAAACCTTTTCAGTTTCATTTTGGGCATAACAAATAGGAAATATGATAATACAAATTATGATAATAGCAATCACCAAGTAAAGGCAAGGCAATGGTCAAGTTTTTTTCAAATTTCCTGAGAAAGATTCTTGGACATCGATTAGGGTTATAGGGTTCTGGGAATTGTTAAGGGGCTGGTGATAATATTTATAATGCTTACTTAGTTCATGTTTTGATAAGATTTTCGGAATCGATGATTCAAGCAAGGTAACTAACTAAAATGTAAACCACAATTTTCTTGAAAAATAATTCATTTAAAAACTTTTTTCAGAGACAGCTGCTCTTGCACTCCATCTACTGGCGCTCCCTCTCCATACAAAGTGTGGTCAAAACACTTTGCAAACCGAAAAGGCCAACAAAAACACCACCGAGGACGTCAACTTGGAAATGTGTTGAAAAGTAATAAAAATGTTGGCACAATTTTATAACCACAAGAGAGCGTCAGATGAGCACAACATTTGCACTAGGACTTTTGGCGGGGAAAAGTGGTCGCGGGACTGGCGTTAAACTGAAGCTCATAAAAGTCGGCGTCATGTGGAGAGTGGATAGTGCAGAGCCAAGACTGAATACTGGAGACTGAAGACACCTCTTCGGCGCCTGCTAAAGACTCTGAAGGTCAGTCGGAATAAAATGCAAAACTAAATGCTGTCAGGAAGCGGGAGCGATTTGAAAAGACTTTGCCGCCGCGGGAGTGTTGGTCCGGGGGCTCCCTGAATGAAATTTAGCGAATTATGAATTCAAAATTAATACCGAGAACTGTCTAAGCAATCGCTACCGAAGACCCAGAGCTCCTTGTGGCGACCATTAATCTTCCCCTATGGCTGGCAAATTGTTTTGTGTAGAGTCCCCAGGTAGGTCCAGGTCCAGGTCCTGGGTTTTGGGTGCGACTTTTGGTTTTTTTTTGCTTGGGTTCCCGGTCGAAACTCAATTTGCTGGCTAACTGTAAAAGAGGTTGCCGTCTAACGCCCCTTGGCCGAAAGGAACTTGGTTAATTGTGTTCCCAGGAAACTGCGATATTCCGCCGTCTGCGTCCGGGCCACAAAGCTAATTTGCCTACGAAATGTTGTCGGGATCTTTGGGCAAAGTCAATTAATTTTTCGCCCAGAAAGGGACAGTGGTTCGGGGTTTTAAAAACGAGGTTTTCAAGGCGTTGCATTTTCTAGAATAAACAATTTGTAATAATTTATTTTAATCAAATTCAAGTATTTTTTAATATTTATATTTACAGAAAAACCAACATTTAATGCTTATACCGATACTATTCAATTTTATTTTTGTAGACTTCAAAATAAGTAAAAAAAATATTTTTAACAACGTTAAGGGAATATCTTGAAGGCTTTTCTGGACCTTTTCATATAAAGTACAAGGCAACATATTTCTTTAAAATATACTAAGGACCGTGGCTTTGTTTCTTTGACCCTATCCAGTTCTGTAATTATTTCTTAAATTTCAAGTTACGACTTTATACTCATTTTTGATGTGCAATATATAATATGCAATTTTAATCTTATTTTATAATCCTTACAGCCCTTTGTAAGGCAAATGTAAATAGCCTCAATTACCGCGCCCCCAACCACTGTGGCATCAGCAGCAATAATTTGACCCAAAACTCTCTCAGCTCGGGGATAATTTGAGCAAATTTTCAAAGAGCAACATATCCGCTGACCCACGGCATCCGCGACTCCCTTTAATGGGTCTGCAATTTTCATATGACAAGCCAGGCGAGATTCTCCGTTCTCGATTCCCGAGCAATTTGAATCCGCAGCTCCTCGGAGACCCGGAGACTTTAAATTATGATTAAGTATGATCATCTGGTACTCTCACATGGCCCCATGGCTTATGCCCGTATGCTGAGCAATAATAAAAAGCGGAAATGCTAATGATAGGGTTTCGCAGTTCGAACATTGAGTGAGCAGGGGGCTCCCCCAGGTCTCGTCCTCCCTCGAACACACATATACGTGGGCTGCTATATATATTTCTGGCCTAGGCAACACTAAGTGTTGTTAGGTGGAATCTGACATTTCCATTGAAAAGTTCGACATTTTTAAGCATAAACGTACTCAGAACGGTTTGACGTACGACTATCATTTGTGTTGTTTACAGTTACTTAAAAAAATCAATTTCGCAAAAAAATGGAATTAACTCGTGAACATTTTCGTGCGATCATTTTTCACAACTTTCGGCGTGGATTATCACGAGAAGAGTGCAGCGATGAACTTAAATCTTTGTATGACTATGAAGCACCATCCTATAGCACTGTGAAAAACTGGTACAACGAATTCAATCGTGGCCGACGCTCCCTCAAAGACGAATTCCGCGAAGGTCGTCCAAAAACAGCCGTTGTGCCAGAAAACATCGATGGCGTACGTGAACTAATAATGCAAGACCGTCATGTGACATACCGTGAGATAGAGGCATCCCTAGGCATTTCTTCCACCAGCATACATTCGATATTGCATGAGCACCTGGCTGTAAAAAAGGTTTGTTCTCGTTGGATCCCGCACAATTTGACAATCGCTCAAAAGAAGGCTCGTGTGGATTGGTGTAAAGAAATGCTGAAAAAATACGATCGCGGTGCTTCAAAAGACGTTTATAAGATCGTCACAGGTGACGAATCATGGATCTATGCGTATGAGCCCGAAACAAAACAGCAATCGACCGTGTGGGTCTTCCAAGACGAGCCAAATCCAACGAAAGTTGTTCGTGGAAGAAGCACTTCGAAGCAAATGGTCGCCTGTTTCTTCGCAAAAACTGGTCATGTGGCTACTGTTCCTCTTGAGCAACGTAGGACGGTCAATTCTGATTGGTACACCACCATTTGTTTGCCTGAAGTCTTCGGTGAAATTCGAAAAACGAACAAGGGAAGACGAATCATTGTGCACCATGACAATGCGAGCTCTCACACATGGGCTCAAACCAGCGCCTTTTTGACTGGCCAAAACGTCGAATTGATGGGTCATCCGCCGTACAGTCCTGACTTGGCACCAAATGACTTCTTTTTATTCCCTCACATCAAGAAGAAAATGCGTGGTCAACGATTTTCGTCGCCAGAAGATGCTGTTGAAGCATTCAAAAACCATGTTTTTGAGGTGTGTCAATCAGAGTGGAAAAAGTGCTTCGAAAATTGGTTTGAGCGCATGCAAAAGTGTGTAAATCTTGATGGAGAATATTTTGAAAAACAATAAAACTATTTTCCTTAATAAATATTCGTATTTTCATTATTAGGCCAGAAATATATGTAGCAGCCCACGTATCCTTTGAATGGTGTTTCCAAAAACAAAAACAGAAGAAATAACTCCTCACGTTCCTCTCTCGAAAATGAAACAAATTTATAGTTCTTATTCCTTTGTCTCTGCGTCTGGCTCTTTGAAATTATTATTTATGCATATAATTTGACCAGCTGCCTTTTTCTGGGTTTTCAGCGGAAAGAGTCGTCGACGGATTTTTATGAGAAACCGTCCCTCCTTCTCTCCGTCAAAACGTAGGCAAATTTCCACACAGACCCCAAAAAAGACGAAACGAAACGAAAGCTAAGAAAATAACAAAAATAAAATATCACGTCTCAACTTTATTATGGCTAATTGGAGGTGAAGTCTGTGGCGGTGCAAATTAAATCGCAAGCTGCGAGCAAGGCCCACGAGGCGTATGAGTTACGATGCGCTCAGTTCATCGGAAATCTTGCGGCTCGCGTTCTGAAGAAGGCGCCAGGATGCAGGCTCCCCCAGTCAGTCTGCATTGCTCAATTCAAACAGAACGTAGCGCGAATTTACCATTTTTTATGGTAAACATATTGAGGAGTTTCACTTCGCTTCGGTTATTTTTTGTGTTCCTCTGGCGGCTGCCCATTGGCCATTGGCCATCAAACCGAGTTTAACTGCTCGAACGTGCCTGAATGGGCTACGCTTCCAACGGAATTGAATGCAGTTCTTTATGCAATTTTATTAAAAATTGTTAAATGGCATGCAAAGAGGATAACTACGTGCGTGGCCTAGAGCTTTCCCAAGGCGGATTTTTGAATGGGAAATTATTGGAATTAATAACTTATTTGTATCTTATATTAATGTAAATTATTTTATGTATTTTTGATTTTGTCTCAACCAAAACTTGATTTTGTTATTATTTAAGTAATATTTAAATTATTTATTTTATCTTAATTTTTTTTCCAAAATCGTTGTGACTAACGCAATAAATATAAGTCTTTACTTGTGGCGTTAGGATATAAATAAATAAATAAAATAAAATAAATAAATAAATGTTAATAAAGGATTACATTTTAAATTATGAACAAAAATAAGGGTTTTAATTATTAAATAGAAAATCATCTAGAACATAAAGAAGGCGTCTTACTTTCGTTGAAAAAGGGGAAATGCTTTTTATTCTAGAAAATTATAATAAGATGTAAGCCTAGTTTCAGTCAAAAATTTCTGGAACAGTCAGCCTTTCTTGAAATGTACTTGGAACTGATTTAAATACAAGCATTAACTTTTTAGGAATTATAACAATTTTAGATTTCAAAGGAAAGATTTTCCAATTATTAAATAAAACAATTTGAGCTTTCAGGAAAGTGTTTTTTGGCTCTGCTGATAGAAACAAGATAATTTATTTTTTTGAAAAAATAATTATACAGAGAAATATATTATGAAATTCAAAGCAAACAAATATATGACCTAACAAGTAACTCTTACGTTAACCCGACTCAAACCACCATTACCATAATTGTACATTTTATTACGCTCCCATTGACATAACAAGCTCCTGCCCAAAAAAATGTTCGGCTCCCACACACATAAATATCGAAGCAAAAACAAATTATTATCTGCACCCATCATCGAAACATATTTGTTTAAGTTCAGCCCCAAAAAAAGACGCGCCAAAACGCAGCAGAGACGAGCAGAAAAATCGATGTTAAGCCAAAGACAAAAGAGGCTTTCCCACAAAACAAATTCCCATGGCCCTATGCCTAAGCATGCATAATTTTAATTTATTTGTAGCAGCAGCAGAAACAACAACAGCAACAAATAACTGGCCAGCTAATAAAAGTAAAAAGCCAAAACCCCGCACAGTCCAAAATGAAGCAAAAGCCAGGCAAAACACTGAAGCCGGGGCCAAGGAATATTTATGGAAATACCTTCGGGGCGGAGCTCCCGAATTGCGAAAACGTTGATCAAATTTTGCCAGATAAGCGACGACGACGAAGACGAGCGTGGATGATGATGGTGATGGTTATGGTTGTGGTCCAAAAGCCTTCAGTCTTCAGCCTCGTGATGTGAGCGTGACTGAAGCCTATTGGAATCTGTTCGAATTTAAGCAGGTGCAAAAGTCAAATTAAACGCATTAAGGAAATTGTTATGGGGATAATTCATATGCGGATGGAGGCTTAGAAGTTCTATTAGGGTATTACTGGAATCCATGACTAATATATTGATCTAGATTTAATTTACCAATTATTAGTTGGATGGGTTAAAGGAACATAGTCCGTAAAGAGGCCATTACCTTACTATTAGCGGATAGAACTTCTTTGATCATTTGTATTTTAATTTTTTCAGGTACGTGTGAATAATACTTTCCTCTAACTCGTGACTCACGCTGCCATCCCTGACCCCATCAAGCTCATATGCATGTCGAGGTCTCCGAGTCATCAGCCAAAGGAGTAGGAGTTCAGGGGGCTTTCGCGGGCTTAAGGGGCTTGGACCGGAGGAGGCTGCGACGGCTCCAGCTCCAGCGGCTGCCTTACAACGTCATCAGTTTTGGAAGGCGTTGCCAAAGAGCAACCGCCGAGGCGACTGTGGGAACTCATGTTGCATGCTGCACACATACAACTCACCACGATGCTCCGCGATACTCCTCCTCCTCTGCCTCCCTGCCTCCCTGCCTGCCGATATCGTGCCTCTGAAATCTGCATTTGGGCCGAAGCCCCAGCTCGGACTCGGACTCGTTTGCATTTCTTACTCGCAGCGGCCTCGTCAGATTGGCTGGCGTAATCTGTTTTAACTTGGCCCAAACCCAAGCCCAAACCCAAGCCCATGCTCGAACTCGAACTTGTAGTGGCCGCAGCCACTTGATGGTGGATGGATGGATGTGTTCTGCACTCCCCGCTTCCGACGGTAGTCGTGCTTTGGTTATAAAAATTGAAGCCGCCATTAAATTCTGACAGTTGTCAGCTCTCGCAGTCGCAGTCGCGGTCGCGGTCTCGGTTTTGGATTCGGTTTCGGTTTCATTCCCCCAATCCCGGAGTCAAGTTAAGTAGTTAGAGGAGCTCGGATCGGCCGGGGCTTAATGGCTGCTGTACTTGGGCAAATGGCTGATGATCGTCTGAACTAGGGATTTGGTTAAGCGCACAGGGAGAATAATATTTGTAAAGTTTATAAGAAATTAATGGTTACGTCTATAAAATTCTCGTAAAGATCAAGTCAAAATAATTGATTCCATTTAAAATATCTGTTTTACTTGCAAGTATTATTTATAATGTTGGTGACTAAATACATATTTTATAGATTCTAGTAATTTTTCCCAGCGTAGCTAAGAACGATCTGCAGAACGTATCTCCCCCAGCAATTTGCAACTCCAAATGCCTAACTGGGCATTTAGTTGGTAATAGTTTTGCGGGCCTAATGGCCTAATGGGATAACGAATTGAACTTTAATGCCCGGCCAGCTTATCGAAATTGTCTACTTCGCTTATGAAAGGCTTTTTGAATGCGGAATCTGTCATAAATTATATTTGATTGATGATTCTGCACAGTGCTCGTTGAGTCTATTTTAATACAATTAATAAATCATCAGTTAAATTCAGCGGGTGATCGGTTATAACGTTTAGAACGTTACTGATAAAAACAAGTCTAAAATTATTCATGTATGTATGGACAAAAACGATATCAATCTGAATCGGCTCCAAAAGGATTTTAGCATGCATTAAGTTTAAGTACAGAGCCAGTTAGTAGAGCTTACTTGCTTTAAAAGCTCTTATTAAGGTGAACTTATTTAAATATTTGATAAAGATGGTGATAATTTAATGCAAAAATTAATTTAATTGATGTGATAATATTTAATATGATGTGTTAATGTACTTATTCATAATTAAGGCTTAGTATAAGTAGGGAAAATGAACATAAGCCCTATACTTTAATTTTCTCTTTTATTTTGTACATCTATGAGATGTATTTGTTATAATTAGAGAACCGGTATAGGTTTTTTAGAATAGGTTATTTTGAATAACTTCAGCTTTGTTAGCCTCACAATATCTTCTCCTTTGTGAGCTTTTTCAGGTAGCAATCAGAGCTATCAGTCAACCGGCTGCAGCTTGATGAGTTCAAATTGCTACTGCACTCGCTCCGGACACGAACCCATCTTCATTTATCATTTTCAATAATAATCAAAAGCCATGGAAAGCGATGAATGAGACCGAAAAAAAGGCGAGAATCTCAGACAATAGCTGACAGACTGCAATCAAGGTGGAGTGGCGTGGAGTCGAGGCAAACAAAAGATGCTGTCGGGGTTATTGAAAAAGAATTTGCATAAAAGACAAACCCGAGCACGGACAAACCACAAGGATTAAGCAATAAATAACTGGAAAGTGCTGGAGAACGAAGTGGTTAATTTTCTATGAAATTATATTCAAATTAGTTTGATGTTGCCGTCCGCCGTCTGCCTTCTGCCTTCTGCTTTCTGCGCAGAGGCTCAAAACTGTTGTACAAATGGCATAATTATGGGATAGACACAAAGCACTTTGAGATCACTTCGAGGGCACTTGAAATTATGCTAAAATGCCAAACGGGGAGGAGGTGTGACCAGGCACAGACTCTGCCAGTCGACAGACACGAGGCTTGACTGTGGCCCCGCTCATCAATTATCCACGTGCTCACAGAGGCTGGCAATTTGTTAGATGTCGAGGCGGTGGGCTGGCCCAGAAGTTGCGAGGGGAACTCGCTTTTGACACCTCTGACGTGATTATAACACTTTTATGGTTAGTTATTAATGATTTTCATATTCAATAGATGATGGGTAAGGCGGAGAAAAAGAGGTATTTTCATACGCTTTGGAGTCTACTAGAGAGAAAAGATTAGGATCAAGATTTCCTTAATTATATCAATAAGAAATATATTTTTATAATTTTTATAATGATTACCTTCATAAAGTATTTAAAATGTATATAATATTTCTTTTATTTACCAGTCTCATTTGCTAATGAGCTACCTCACACGAATTACCCTAAAGGCTTCAAACTGATTTCCATAATACCCGACAACAAAAATAAATAATTTAATTGCTCCACATGCGATTTCATTTCCTGAACCATGTAAATTTCCAGCGACCCAGACATTTATCAGCAGCGAGCAGCGCAGATATTCAAAACTCGACCATATAACATTATTACTCATTCCGGTTTCCCTACACAAACACGTCAAAAAACCAACAGAAATAATATTGCGTGCAGACATCGGGCGATTTTGTGAGAGACCGAAAAGGGAAACAGAAGTCGTCTTTGGCCAAGAAGACGACGACGATTGGCTGATGAGAGGGCGCTGCGATGATGTTAATGTTGCGCCTGATGATGATGTTTAAAAGGCCAGGGCTCCGAGATCTTAAAGGGGAAGTGGTTGTGGCTTAGTGGAAGTGTCTGCTGATGGGGCTAATGATATGAAAATGAGTCCGAACTCCGGGCCTCAGATGACACGAATGTGTGAGCAGGCATAGCCATGGCGCACAGCATATATGTAGCACAGCATATAGCATATAGCATAATCATTTCATTTTATGAATGAAATAAAGGCCGCATAATAAATCAAAAGACACACACGTTGCCAAATCGGAGAAAGAGCCACGGATGAGAGGTGGATCAAAACGAAGCAGACTTAAAACGAAGCGTGATCGGGACAGGAAATGGAAATGAGCTTGCATTATCAAAACGGCGAGGGTAGATCAAAGGATGTGGGTTTGAAGCAAAACATATAAAATCAATAGGGAATGGGATTAAGTATAACTATAAATGCAATTATTACGCTTTTTAAATATGAATGAAAATAATGCTTTTTCTGAGCTTTTATTCTATAGGTAAATTCGGAGAACACCTACATATTCTATGGGTAAATACGGAGAACACCTACACCTTTTTTAATATTCCTGATTCCTCTGCAAAATATTTTGAAACCTCTTTAATACTGAAACCTTAAAGCTACTTGAAAATATTGTGCTTCCTTAAAAATCCAATTTATATATTTTTTTTTAATGTTAAATAATTTCCATAACTAAAACTTATTCCGAATTTCTTTTATTAAATTTATCAGGGTTGCTACAGAAATCTCTGTGAATTTTAAATTATTTAAAATTGCGTCTAAAAAATAGATATTTCTTACCATACAAAAATAATTCTACAATAATGAAGAGCCTAAAATATTTTATAGCAAACTTTAAGTACCCTTTCTAATTGAAAATGAAAACAGTTTTGACTTTTAAAGGTTTTACAAAAGCATTGTTTGACGAATGCATTTTTTTACTTCAATGTTAATAATTTTACACTGCGAAATTATAGACATACATATTTCTAAAGTAATATAACTAAATTCTTTCAACAAGGATTCTGAAAGTCCTGTAGATATGTTGTTTTAGATTTTTATATTTTTTTCCTTTTATATTTTTTTTTTTTTTTCAACCACCCCTCGCTGACTGCTGCAGCTGCCAAAATAATCATAAAACATCAAACTTACCGCCTGCATTTTGCATGTTGCTGCTGACGTTGCTGTTGTCGTCGTCATCATTATCATCCTCATCGTCATCATCGATGTCGTTTTCGTGGTCAATTGTTGCCGTCGCCTGTGTTGCTGTTGGCGCCTGCAAAGTAGCTGTTGCTGCCGCGGCTGCTGCGATTGCTGCTGCGGCTGCTGTTGTTGCTGGCATTGCTGATGTTGCTGATGTTGCTGATGATGTTGCCATTGTTGCCTCGGGCAGGGCATCATTTTGCTGTAATGCGACTAATGAGGCGGCAAAATTGACGTGTTGTTGCGGCGTGAAGCTGAAGACCGAGGTGGCCGCTGATTGAGTTGTTGGCTCGCTTTTAATTGTTGTTGCAGCTGTATGTTGTTGCTGTTGCTGTTGCCAGTACTCGGCGGCTATCAAATGCTGCAGACTGTGCGTAGGCAAATGCTGACCAAACAGATTACTCAGATGTTGCAGTGGCGAGCTGCTGCTGGCAACATGTTGCTGCAGCAACTGTTGCTGCAGGAGCAACTGTTGCTGCTGCTGCTGCTGCTGCTGGTGTTGCTGGTGCTGGTGCTGCTGGAGATGTTGCTGCTGCAGGTTGCCCGGGTGATGATGATGGTGATGATGCAGCGGATGGTGGTACATCAGTGTGGATGCTGCAACGTTATCGGTGGCCTCGCCATTGATTTTATACTTTGATGTTGTGGTCGGCGTTGACATTGTTAGCTGACTCGGGCTGTTGCTGTGGCTGATGCTGCTGCTGCTGCTGCTGCTGCAAGTGTTGCTGCTATCTCGGTTCGTGTTGCAATGGCTCTTGTATTCAAGTAACATACCGTTGTTGCTAGCAACCCGCTGTCGTTGCTGATAATAGTTTGCTAGCAACAATGGCATAATCAATGTTTACGGCTAACAGCGCCAACAGCAGCAACATAGGTAATCAGTTCCCCAAAGGACCACCTCACGAATTCTGATTACGATTACGATGGCCGATAGCCGATAGCCAATAGCCGATGGCCGTTGGCCGTTGGCCGCAAAGTTGGTCAAGTGGACGAAAGGCCCGGCTGTAATTAGGCAAAGAAGATTAATTAGCCATAAATGGGTGTGCGCGGGGGTGCTCCACTTGGGAGCCATAAACTAGCCCACAACCAATTGTCATGGTAATAAATATAATTTTTTAAATAATAATACCTGGCCGGGGGAAAATTCTAGGCGGAGCCGCCAAAAGCCGCAACAATTTGAAATTCACAGAGAACTGAAAAGCTCAAATCGCATTTTCAGCTTAGCGGGGAAAATTCATTTATGCAAACTCATCACTCCGCACGCAAAGTTTGATGGACATGTGAACTGGCTTTATCTCTGGGCCTGAAAGCAGCTTCTTCGCTTCGCTTCTCACCTCTTTTCTTTCTTTCATTTTTTGTCATTTTAATTAGTTCAATTTCGGTTT
Source organism: Drosophila rufa (assembly GCA_018153105.1). Taxonomy (NCBI): domain Eukaryota; kingdom Metazoa; phylum Arthropoda; class Insecta; order Diptera; family Drosophilidae; genus Drosophila; species Drosophila rufa. The sequence continues at coordinate 11,790,871 of JAECXS010000096.1, forward strand.
ATGTTACTTTGCCTAAATCTTCTCTCATCGCCTTGAAATTTCACTCGGCGACAAGAGCAATAACATGACGGCGCTGGAAATTAAAATCCGAAAATGCCAATTCATTGTTACCTTTGCTTTGCTTATCGGCCAGGTGGAGATGAGGGAACGAGAAGGGGATGGGCCGAGGCCTAAACAGTTGACAGAAAAAAAATAAAGCCTGACAAACGGTAGCAGCCAAATCGAACCGAATATTCATAATCGCTAGAAGGAGGAGAATGGCCGCATACTATGCACCGAAAGAAAATACTTAGGTTTTGCCTGGCGTAATAATTAATAGGTTTAAAAACTTAGCTAGGAAGCCACGATCTATCGAAGTAAATTAATAAATAAATTAGTTCTCTACTTATCGAATTTAAATTTAATCTTAAATAACTAACTAATCATGTAAAAAAGTTATTAAAATATAACAAAACTAGCTTTATGGCGACTATCGAAAAATACTTGTTTTTAGAAATATTTATCTTCCATTAATTTGGGATATTATTGATATTAGTTTTGCTAATATTTACTTTTAAGCTCCTTGCCATTTTAAAATCTGAAAATGTTGCCCAAAAGCGAAATGTTTTTTTTTTCAGCAATTCAACATCAGTATCATTATTCCATCAATATTTGGTCTTAGATCTTTTTCAGAGATTGCTTGGCTGTCAATAAAGATTAAAATTAATAACACAAAATATACAAGCATATGAATATTGTTACTCAATGCCGAATATTATCTGTGACACAATTTATTTAGGTTTTTTGGACTTTGATTGTGGTGTAGGAGCGGTTTATTACTTCATTGTATAATTATAGATAATGTTGTATATCATATTGATTAAATTCGTTATATTTATTGGATTATATATTTACCAATAATTAATAAATGTACTGTTATTAACAATTTTATGAATATTTAACCCTTTGCCGAATTTAATACCCAACAATAAATCTCAGTACAGCAATCGATATTTACCAACTGCTAGACGCTTTCAGCGACTCTCTTACAGATACACAGACTCCGATCTCGGCGTCGTAATTACAAGTCATCTACCTGATGTTTTTGACCATTTAAGCCACAAACGAAGAAGCTGGCCAGAGTTGAATAGACGGGACGGGAACAGTAGCCGCTTTAAACGCTGGCCGGGGGCCGGGGGTAATCATATAAAAATAAAATAATAATCAGACAATAAACACCGACAGAAACAAATTTCCATTCACGTATGGAGCCTAAACACGCATAATTGCTAATGCCATTTAAATGTGCGTTCGTCTCCGGGGAGAAGAACATTTTGTTAAGACCAAGTCATGTTCTATTATTGTACCCGCTCCCGATCTAGATCCGAGTGCAGCGGAAATGTGGAAAGTGACGCGGCCGATTTCTCTCCTCCCCATTGTTAACAATATTTACCAAAAATGTAACCCTATAAGCGTATTACGAAACCTATTTTGGTGGGCAAAATGGGAACAAACTGTTACTGCTGACGAATTACAGGTTTCAGTTGGAGGGACATGAGAAGAGCAGAACTATGGCAAGTATTTTTAATTTGCAAAGTCCTAAATTATATAAAATATTAGTTAGTTAAATTTATGGATAAAGATTCATATAGAAAATTGTGAAAGCTAAACTATAAAAAAAGAAAGGCAACAACAGCATGGAAATACAATGTTCGCTAAGTCTTCATTTTTAAATTTTAACTTGCAAAACGAATCGATTGTTGTCCACTAAATGGAGTGGTGTTAATCGATGTAATATCGATGCATACCTGTGAAAATATCGTTTATTTTTCAACGCGACAACCCTATAGACTGCTAATACGCAGCATGCCTTGCCTTAACTGTAACCTTTCAGCAGTAAGTTTTCGTATAAATAGCTGTCTTTCTGCGTCGGGTAGCTCATTCGTTTTAGTGCTCTTCTCACGTCTTGATCTGTATTCTTTATTTATTTTGGTTGTTCTATATATTCTTTCTTTTTTATCTTGACCTTTTTATTTTGAATACTTTCCCGTTTTTAATTAATTTGTTTAATTCGACTATTCACTAGAATTAGCAGGGTGATCTTTGTATGTCTTTTGCATCTCCCCATGCAACTTGAGTTATTTTTTTTTGATATTGTAATTCATGTTTTATTTATTTTTGATAATTCCGACTTCGTTTAAAAAGCCCTTGACCATATTTAATAAATGCAAATAATATCAAGATTATTGACTGGATCCCCAAGGGTATCCTTATTAAAAGCAATTAAATGATAGTAAAACAAATTTAGCAGTTGGCCATAGATTTTTTTATGCTGAAATATTTCTTTATAACTTTAGGCGTGACATTGCCATAGATATTTCGCGAATCGTAAATTCATGGCAAATATTTTGGTTAAGCACGATCCATAGTTGGATGTAAATAATGATAAGATGCGAGGAGTGGAGCCGGTCTGCCCCTACATATGGATAAGAACGGGTGACCTCTAGCCGAGTGTGACAAAGCCTTGGCACTCATTCTACCTCCTCCTCCTTTGCGAAGTATTGCTGGCGAATATTTATTTTTCACCGCGTTCTAGGCTAATCAATTTCAGCAGAGGGCTTGAGGCAGACAGAAGTATGTAGATATATTTATATGAAACATTGACAATTAATAGAAGTATATTTTTAACCGCGTGGGTCTTAAAATGCTAATAGAAGTTTAGGGGAAGTTCTAGAACTAATTACATTTAATGCAAAACCAAATAGAAGAGGTCTCCCATCGATTTCTGTCACCACCGCGTGGGTCTATATTTTTTCCATATTTATGAATAATGGGGCGCCATTCGTAAAGTGCCAAAGGGAGATTTTCAGCGGCTCAAGTTGGCTTAGCTAAGGCTCCACGAAAAGAGCCAGGAAAAATAACCAAAAAATGTTAAATACTAAATGAAACAATTTGTGAATTACCAACTAAGACAAATTAACCCCCATTGCAGCTCAATATTAATTAGCTCCCGTTTACTGATTGCCCTGCTGTCGCTGCTGCCGTTCGATCCAAATTCCTAATTCTAAACAAATTATTTGTCTTTCTATCTAGACATCATCATTTCCCCATTTGGCACTTGCCGTTGCCGCTGCCGTTTGCCTTTGACTCATTTCCATTTCTTGGTATCACCCTGGGCCCTGGCCCTGTCCCTGTCCCTGTCTTGATAACCGTCTGTGTTTGTTAACTAGCCAGGTCTTACTGTAATTGACTAATGAATGCCATTCATTGTTCCTGTTTTTTTTCTTTTAACTGGTGACAAAATGTATTTATTATTACGATTTGGCTTTTTGTTCTTGTGTCTCGTTGAATCGTTATTGGTTCCCTTTACGGGCAGGCGGATTCTCAAGAACAGACGCCGATCTAATAAATTACAATCACGAGGCTAGGTGGTACTAACTGATCGATTTTTTTTTTAAGAAAAACACTCGAATTGAGGAAGTTAAAATGTCCATAAAGGGGAAAGTACACGACTTTGTCTAACTCCGGATCCCTATAAACATGGAAGTGCTTCGCGGAATTTTGATATGGGGCTTTACCGTACTCTCTGTTTGGTTTTTGATAAGAATATCCGTACATCGTATAAGAATTTTATTTTCCGGTCAATATCAGCTAGAGCATCTGAGTAATACTGGCTACTAGTAGGGAGAACTACCTAGCAGATACTTTAAAATACAAAGCAAGCACCAAGGCTTGAATAAAAGCCATGTTTAAAGAGTTAATTTTAAAGCTGCATCGCATTTATTGGTCTGTTTTAGAAATCTTTTCCGAATAACTAATCTCCCCTTTCCAAGAGACGATCCCCCTTACCTTAAGCACCCTCCACTCTGGCTCACCCTTAATAACCAATAAGTACTTGAGGCACAAGTAAGTACTATCGCACCGGACCTTACCTAACCCAAAAGTTTCGGGTACCAGAAATAAAACGACGAAAAACCGGTACGGGCCGATTGCTAAGATTGCGAAATGTGAAACGTGTTAAAGGCAAACAAGCCCCCAATGAACTTTGCTCGGACCAAACATCAGCCCATATTTCCCGAATCCATTGTTTACCCTGGCCAAAGAATCGCAAATTCCTAGAACTCAGGCACTGGCACTGGCACTCGCTCAAGTGAGCTCTGAAGTGGAGAGTACAATAAATGAAATCAGGTGAATTTAATAAACTCTAATCGCGAGCCTTCAACTTATTTGTTAATTTTGCAAATTATATTTTATTGGATCGTGCGTATCGCGCTTCCGATTGTGCAGAGCGAATGCTGCGAAGGCAAGGGGTTAAGGAGTGGCGCTATGGCAGGACCCTTGCAACTCTGAAATTATATCTTATCGCCGTCAAAGAAATCAATAACTTTTATCTATCAGTCACTGACTCGCTTGGAGTCTTATGTGCAGTCTTTAAAGAGATACTGATTCATATGTAAATTATTATAGGAAAATTATTGACGCGATAAGGCTCTCTAAAGAAATAATATTTGTCTTCTTTATGGAGCTTGACATAGGCATATATTTATAGAAAATACAATCATTTTTAAATAAATGAAAGCAATAAATATAATAGAGAATTAAATAAAGTATAGTTGGTATATTAACTATATATCATCTTGGTACCTATTTTAAATCAAAAATATTAAAAAAAAATAATAATAAAGGATCAAGGAATAATGAAATTTTAACAGAAATGTAATGCATATTGATAGAAAATAAAAGAAAAAATATGATTACTTCACACTTAATTTATCGAATTTTTCCAAGAACTTGCCGAATAATTACCAATATAAGATTGCTTTAAGATCACAGACGATCTGGAATATTCCTCCTTTTCTCAAATCAATTTTTAGTTTAATTTAATATAGGGCACCCAATTGCCGACTTAAATCGAACCTCCCATCCATTGACACCCATTCAAAATTGATTGGTTTTTCCCTGGCTTCGACAAATGCCATTGTCTCTAACACGTCAGCAGCCATGATATGCAAAGTGACGGAGTCGGAATAGGAATCGGAATCGAAATCGAAGACAGAGGACAGAGACGTAGCCAAAGTCGCTTGAAGTGGCGGGCATGACAGGTGCTTTGGTGACTTTATCTCCTCCACCAGTTCACCTCACTCACTCACCTGCGCCGGTGTCTTATCAGGCCCGGGGCAAACAAATTGAACTCATTTTTCTTTTTAAACAACAGCTTCGACGCAATTGTCGACACGGGTCTACATAGATACTCCAATAAGACCCGACTCGTCTTGGCTTAATCAGTTCGCGGCAGTTCGAGGAGCACCGAATATGGTAAATGGGAAAACGCAGTCGAGATAATGCCACTCCGAGCCGAGAACCAGAACGCGAGAGCCGGAGGAGGCAGGTTCCTTCCATACCATTTTTATCTAATTAGGCTAAGCAGCAACGCGGCAAGCGAACGAGCCGGCGAACGAACAAATATTTATTATTGTACTGTAAAAATAATCAATCACTTGATCGTTACAGCAAATGGTAATGGTATCTGTATAGCTGTCTCCTATATACGCCACCCAGAGATAACGGCATTTGAATAAGAAAAGCAAGCTAGAAACGACGCTATATGCGACCATAAAAATACCCGGTACTTGGTAAGTGAGTTTAACGCAGCCTGCTTTTGGGCTATTGCCTACAGGGCTTTCTTTGGAGAATAACCCAAATCTCTGTGGTGGCTGTAATAAATTTTCGATTGAAATTTAGTAATATTATTTCTTATGAAGTATAGCTAGGATTAAGCTAAAACCTGCTGAAAAGCACATATCCCCTGACTTATCCCCCATACACACATCTACACTATACCCTTTAAAGGCACAAAACCAGTCAAAGAAAAGGGAAATGCAGTTCCAACTTGTCACCAGATACTTGAACTGAAAACCGCGGCGCACCACACAAGTGTTATGCTAATAAAACATATCGGCCGATCGCCTTATCAATAAGGCAACAAAATACTCGAACTCGTCCGCCTGTACAGATATAGATATATACATTAAACAAATCGCGAGGGTGAGGGCGATTTTTAAGCTGTAAATCGATCGGTTTTCCCTGCACTCTACTCTGTTTATTGTATTTATTTTAATTTCAATATTATTTATCGCTCGACGACGACGGTTCAATCCGGCGATATTGCGAAAGTTATTGGTATTATCGAAGGCAGGAGGAAGTAAAGTAAACTTTGTAGGGTAAACTTTGATGCAGGTTCTGTTTATCGTCAGGCTTAAACTCAGGAATAAGGGCGCCTTACTCAAAATATAAAAGGTTTATACAACAAGGGTATGGATTTCCCCCACACTTGCAACAACCTTGCCTAAAATAAAGGAAACACCTCCTTTTTTGATAAACAAAATCAATTTACTGTTTGGGGTGGCGGGGAAATCCCCCCTTGAAACGAAATCGGAGCAACATAAATTCAAGAATGTTTAATTTATCAAACGCTGTTCAAGATTACAGATTAGGATTGTGAAATTCAACACGGCTTTTATTAATTGCATGATTCACGATTAGGGTCCAGGTGGCCCCGGTGAAGTACTATCAAAATAAGCTAAGATGACAAACGGCACACAGTTGATTAATTGCCCTAATTGATTTCGGTAAAAAGTTATTAATGCCATGGTTCTAAGAAATCAAATAAAAGAACTGGCTGACTTTGGACATTTTCTTTGGTATTACATTTATTTAATCACTCAGGGAGTTAGTGTAGCTGGAACTTAAAACTTTAAATTACTACTTCATAATTTATTATTATCGCAAAATAAGTTGAGACTTATATTTTTCGTTCCTTATTTAAATTTAATTAAAGTAAAATTTTTCCTTGGCATATTTATCTTTTTATTTGTAATATAATTTTTGTTTCAATAATCATCAAGTTGTAACAAATGTTGATTTCGATAATTTAGTATTTATACTTTCGAAATATATTTAATTGTTTTATTGGGTTCTGCAAGCAGATGTTTGTCGATTTATTCTAAGTTTGTATTATTTTTCTTTTTTAAAGCTTAATTATGTTTGTTTTTGCTTTTCAAGGATTAGGTCTCAAATTTATATATTTCCATTAATCGCAAAAAGAAAAATACTCTAAAGAGTAGCTTGATAAATTCAACAATTTTAGAATTAAAAAAATACGATTATCTATTTAACAGTGTTTCCTTATGTAAGTTTTCCTATAAATGCATCTTACTCTTAGCGTAAGTTAGTCGGAATCCTTAATTTCCATGTTGTCTCGTTTTCAGCATTTAAGATACGACATAAATTATAATAATAATAATAATAATCATCATGTTTTAGTAGTAACAACTTATTGTTAATCATTTCATTTACCTTAATATATTTATCTTCGAAATAAAATGTGCAAACTATACAAAAACTGACTTTAAAGTTGAACAAGTCATACGATTTAAATTTAAAATACACTTTTGTTTATCAGCACAGGATTCTTTATCAAAACTGACTTTCGATATATATTTTAATATTTATTAACTAATTTTCAGTGACGATTTGTAATGGTTCTCTTTTTTTAAAGGGAATATAGGCGTCTAACCCGCAGCAGTTTCGCAGTTTCGATTCGCACAAAAGCCGTCGCCAAAATTGCAAAATTTAGGCCACCAAAAGAGTTCGATAAAAAATGATCGCGACGCGAGAGAACTGGATTTTTATTGAATTTATTTTTTTTTTCTTCACAAGGGGACTCTTTGGGGTTCTTTTGGGTTTCAACAGCATTACAGATCGTATGGTATTATTTTATGTTCGCATAAGATCGCGAAGGAAACAGCGCTAAGGTCGCAAAAAGTCGGAGGAAACGCGCGCACTTGAGCTACAACCGCCTGAACGCTGGACTCAACTGAGGCGAGCTCGCCAAAAGTATCTTAAAGATGCGCTGCAACAAGTTTTATTTTTTTGCCAAATCCATAAAAACAAAAGGCAAATAAACAAACGGGGCAGTGCACGCAAACAAATGCAATTCACACTCACACACACACAGGTATGCACACCTGTGCTCGCTTGCAACATTGCAACTAAAGACAGAGAGAAGTATCTGTGAGAGCGACTCTCGCTCTCTCTCGTTCCACTCACACTCACACCAGCACAAAAAGCTGCGATCGCTCTCTTAGGTTCCACAAAAAGCTGCCCCAGCAAGTGGGACAGGGATAGCCGTCTCCCCACGCACACTTATGAGTTATTCAAATCACCTAGCTTTCCATCTCGCTCACTCCCACATATGGGCCCCATGCCTGGCTATATTTAAATTTATGATTATCGCTATTCGTGTGCGTGTGTGTGGGTGTGTGGGTAGCTTGTTTGCTTAATCCAATTGGAGGTGGAGCCGCTCCGGCCACTGCTATTGCCGTGCTCCTCTATCCAATTGGAATAGATCGCATATCGCCGCGTTAACTGTCGCAGGCGGCTTGTGTGGGATTTATTCGGAGCGGCGGGCTCTATCCAATTGGATTTGTGTTTAGCAAACAGGTTTCGCCATTGGTTTCTTATTGGCAGGGCTATTTTTGGGCGCTTTTTATCTACTAACTGAATATCAACTGATCTTAAAAGCGGTTAAAGCATTAGTGATCATTATTAGGCGGTATTAAGACTCTAAACTGTAATAAACAAAATTTTGATTTAATAAAAAGTATTGGTATTATTTAAAAAAACTAGCAAAAATATTATTGGGTTCATTTTTAATTACAAAAAAAACTGAATATGGATAAGTAATTGGTTTAACTTAACATAATAATAACTTAAAAACTTAAATTGTTCTTAAAAGCAAAGTTTATAAAAATAATGCAAAATAAAAATGAAAGCTTAAACCAATATAGGATTTTAATAAAATAAAATAAAGCACATTTCAAATAAATAATCAATTACGTAAGCATTTTATATATAAGTTTATAAATATTTTCTCACCTGTATGTGCCATCAAGATAGACTTGAAAAATATTTATATTTATCAAAAATATATACGAATATTTAAAATTAATTTCATTGTCTTCATTTATAATTATCATATTATTTTTATCAATATTGAATTACGAATTAAGGCCACATGATCTCAAGGAGGGCGAAACGTAACCATTGTCTTGTTGTTTGTTTGATGAAATCAGTTTACATTGCGTATACTTAATTTTCCATACTCATCAAATAAATTCAATCAACATTGATCAACAATTAATTTACAAAAGTATATTAAATTCACTGTCAGCTCCCAGGCATTAATCCATTGAAAAGCGAAGAGCATTCAGCTTGGATTCGCCCCGCGGAGATTCCATCGAAGGGCATTGTTTTTGGGCTTCTGTATCGCAAATACCATTAGGCAGTGGCTGTGGAATATACAGGGATTTAGGGGAAGCCATAGACCTTTGAAAAAAAAATTAAATATAATATAATATATTTTTTGTACTTATTTAAAATTAAAAAAAAAAATATATATATAAAACAAGAAAAAAGATTGTTTGTGAATTGAAAAGTTTGCTTGCCACCTTTTTCCCGGAAAAATGTTATAATGGATAAATTATTTTATTTTTTCTTTTTTTTTTAATATAGTATTCCATCCATGCATTCCCATTTATACAAATTGTCATTTTGGTAATCATAGCAAAATTTAAATATATTAAAATAGTTAACTTAAACCCCTTCGAAATCATTTTCCTGGATCCACCTCTGGGCTATAAAGCATATCGCATACGCACGATCTGCTGACACAATTCCGCAAGCAATTAAGTTGATTCACCTCCGCGGGCTGCAATTTGCCGGCGTTTAAGAAAGCTGTCAATTCAGCCCCGGAGATTCAACGATCGGCGCTCTCCGATCTGCGACCTGGGTGCATAATGCGGATAATACTCGGAGGCCACAACTGGGGCTTGGGCCAATTGTTTACCATATGGAGTCCGGCCGGGCATTCCAAACTGTCCACTTCAGCTTATTAGCCTGTCGTTTGCATTTCGGCGGCATTTCCACTTTGTTGAAGGCGCCGGCCACCCCGATACCCGGATCATCGTTCTCGGCTCATCGGGACTCAATTTGAATGCAAATTCCAGGCATAGCGCGCTTTTGGTCATTCAAATGTTGCCGCGGCACAGTGGACATACGCTGAGAGGATACGAGTTTCCAGATACCCTAAAAAAAATTTAAGTTTACTTATTATGCATATATGTGACATATAAAATATATACAAAATATTTAAATACCTAATTCTTGGTCATGTAATTTTATTAATTCTTTAATATTATGTTCTTAAACGCCACAAGGCCTCTAGATTAAATAATTAAAATATTTATTCGTTACCTCTGTTTAGTTTTTATTCAATTATTAAAAATTTAAAAACATTTAGATATTTCTCCAATTACTTTGTCAGTCAAATGTAATTACAGCCCAAACTAAGAAATGTTTTCGAAATTAAAAATGTTAATTCCCACTTAATAACTGAATGCTTAGCTAAAATATTTTCATTGCCCCAGCCAGCACAGTCACGTCGTTACAAAATGATGGGCTGTCCTTGGGCCTTGTCTTATCATGGTTGGTTTGGTTCCTGGAACTCCAATCTATGTTTAAATTACCATTTAAATGCTGCTCTCTGTAGATGTGCGGCATTTCATCACAATGTTACATTCACATTACTCAGCCATCATAAAATTGCAAACACATATTATTGACACATCATTATCAATCAGAGTTATGCTCAGTTGAAAGTCCGCAATGCTTCCGCAAAGATCTCTAGGTTCTTTTGCCTTTTCTCTGCTTCGGGATTACAGCTAAGTTTTATGACCATGATTTATGGCAGAATTCTTCATAGGCGGCCGTTCTGGTTTGATGGTCCTCTCCGGCTCTGGCTCTGGCTCGGACCCACTGCACCATGAAGCCTCCTCTCCGGATCGGATTGGATCGGGGCATCGGATCCCCGAAAGACACAGTTGCTGACACGCACGTCTAGATGTGAGTGCGAGTGCGAGTGCGAGCATATCCGTATCTGGCAGATACGGTGCACTCTAGCATGCTTTATGGCCTAATCCCGATGGTTAGTTTTGTTCAACATAAACTGCTCGATTTCATGTATTCCATTTAAATGTCATAGAAAGCGGTTGCAAATCAACTTCTTATAGCATTTTTCTTCGGTTTTACATCCATATTTATTTGCCATAATTTCGTTGCTTTATGGGATTCTCTCTTTTTTGTGTGTTGAATGCGAAGTGCTTTTGCCGTGTTTAATTTTATTATAATTGGAGATAAAATAATGCAAGTGATCAACAATTAAAGGTTTTTGTAAGGGAATTATCTTTAATTATTCTCTAGTAAGAACAACTCGTTGGAAAAGTTTTACAACAAATATAAAGATCTGAAGAAACGAATTTCTACTAAATATAAATCACAAATTCATGTTAATTTCACGATTAACTTGCTGACAAAATTCAGTAACTAATTTTTAAACAGAAAAATATATATTTTTTCTTATTTTCAAGATTTTTAAAACATATCTGGTATTTTAAGGTACCATAAAAAATAATTAAAGAACATATTCTTAGCCAGGTCATTAGCCGCTCTTACATCCATATTTATTTTCTATTATTTCACTGTTTTATGGACTTCTGTCTTTACTTCGCTGTCTGCCAAATGCATTTGCCATGTTTAAGCTGATAGTAATTAGTAAAACAGAACTATTAAGTAATACACATAATTGTAGTGCCAAAGTTAAAGGCAATAAAGAGGCTTTAACCCTCGGAAGTGCTACTGGTTTTACCAAGGGGAACTTATTATGAATCAAGATAAATCTTAAAATCTTATCTTATTCAGTTAATACTGTAAGTTTTCTCAAGTACAGATCTTTGTTACCTTTGGCTTCCGCTAATGACACCTCATCCATATATGGGGAGCTGCCAGCAAGGCAATTTTTCACTTCACACTTTCTGGCCGGCACGCCATCTCGCGCACATTTTTCTCTTTAACGCATTTAAAGGAAACCCCTAATGGTTAACCCCAAACTTTGCATTTAAATTGAAATGCGGAGCGAGAACAATCAGGGAAAAACAATTAAATGCAATATGAAAAGGGCTGTCTATGGCTGGCGGCCCGTTGACAAATCGTGCGATTATGCAAAGGCCGGGCAAGAAACAGAAAGTTTTATGGCCCTAATTGTCGCGTTACAACACCCGCAAAAAGGAAACGCAAAGTGCAGACAACAAAAGGCCGTGTAATTAGGGAGCCAGCCCCACTTCAGCTCTCCCCAAAGCTGGAAATTCTTCTGGAGCATTACAAATGAGCTATTGGCGTGATGTTCTCTTGATTATTTTAATTTTTTATTAACGCTCTTTTTCTTTTGTTTAATTGTTTTTTAAGCAAATCTCGCCTGAGGGTAAATATGTCTGCCTGGCTTGCAATTTTATATTTATTTTAAGAGTTGCCATAATCTTGGAATTTACAAAGCTTTATGGAGCATAAATAAATATTTTAAAGAGAGATTTTTGACCTTATATTAAAAGAAGATATAAATAATTTATTAAATTTGCAGAGCTTTTACTTGTTAGGTAATCAATCTTTGTCATTTTTAATATTTTTAAGAGGCTTTAAAGGGCCTCACATTCTAAGAATATTTTTTTGTAAATTTTATTTTGTCTGGAATATACTGTAAACCTTTAATGGTTTTATTCGTCAACAATGAGAACTTTATAAAAAGGCCCTGAGAGCTTTGATTTCCTAAAAATTATAGAACTTAGATATAAGGTGTTTAATTTAGGTAAAATGTAATACCAAAAAAGTTTTTAGAAGAGACACAAGTGTTTCTCTATTATTTTGGTAGCCTCTACAGTAAAGTATCTGACAATTGCTTGAGATATTCATCGGTACCACACTTTTTGTATTTCAAATTGCTCTTCAGTTAATTATTAAAGAGAGACTTCCAACAGTTTAACAGCTTCGTTGGGGCTGTTGGCGCCAAAGGCGATGGTTTTGATTTGAAATCTACTTGACCAGTTGGTTAATTGGTCTTTACAGTTCGCGGTCGGGTCGGACCGAGTTATTATAGATGCACTTCCTAATTGAATTGCATTGCAATTGGTTGAAATAATTGATGAGGTAATGAGGTAATGAAGGTGAGGCCTCAGTCAAGATTATAGATAGACGTCAAGTGGGAAATAAGCCATTAAGTATTACAATATGGGAAATCTGATATGGATAACATCGAATTTGTAATTTAAGTTTGGCTTTGTATAAACATTTATAATTGACTTGTGCCTTTGGATGTATTTAGGGAATAATGATTGTTGAAGAAAATAACATTTTTTAGGTACAAAACTTTTTGTATACATTTAGGGGCGTTTCATTTACGGAATATCCGAATATTTTATTTCAAACTTAGCCCATAAATAGTACCTCTTAACTATTTCCAAATTATTTACTAAAATTATTACATGTTTCGTCGGCGTAATGCTTTGACTTTTCTATTACCCAAAGGTATATAGACTCTATAAACTAAAACTCAACGATTCCAGAAGAAAATGCTGCATTTAAGAGACGCAAAAATGCTGTACAACAAGCGCCAAGTTTGCCTCGCACAAATCAAAGCCGCTTTGCCGTTGCCGTTTGCCGTTTGTGTACCACTTTGGACATATATGGAAAAATTAGTGGGATGTTTTCGGATTGTCCAGTGTCCAGAGATCTGGAGGAGCTACAGGCTCGAAACTGGAGGTGTGCTGTCCAAGGTGTCGTCGTCATTAGCAGTTAGCAGTTGGTGGCTTGCAATGGAGAAAGAGCGAGAAATGTACGAAATTGTGGCTTTGAGCTTTTTGATTATGAAATTTGATGTACTCACTCGCTCAGTCGTTGAGGCGGCATTTTAGTGTGGTGTCCCCACGGATTCAAGTGGCAACATTTCCTCACGCCAATAAACGCGCAATTATAATAAAAATAATCACAGGGGGCGACTGCTGATCCTCTCCATTTGGTCATAACCAGCCGGGGCCAAAACCGTTGAGGTGGCCAAGATCCAGAGGTGTACAGAGGGAGAATTGGTACTAGAAGATGTTCAAATAAATTCATTAAATGGGTTTCAGCGAGACAAGTTTTACAGCTTGAAAATATTGCTTAAGCATTCAAAGAATCAACTTTTAAAACATTATGGGAAAAATTGTATTTTTAGTACAAGTATATAAAATCTTTAGAACAGAATAAGAGTGGAACTAAAAGCTATAAGCACTTTAAATTATGGCTTTAAACTATCTATATTTCCTGTAAGTAAAAATATTAACAAATAATGTGTAAGACCATCGTAGTTTTTTAATATCATCTTATACCTCTATCTAATGTTAAATTATTCTTTCCTTTTGCACTATATGTATATATTTTTTAATAGATTGATTTTCAGCTTCATATTAAACTGCAATTTATTTACCCATTTTTTCCTGTGCATTTTTTTTCCTTTTGATCATTGCGATCCTCGCTCGAACGCCGTCTTCATCGACTTCTTTTGCGCTCATTCCCGACTGGATTATCGCCTTTTCGAACAGCTTTTTCTCCTTTTGTTCCCGTTCTCATTCCCATTTTCATTCCCAGTCCGCTGGCCATTCGCTCTCTATCTCATTGCGACGACAATTGGCGAGTAATTGCTGCTGCATAATAATTCTCCATCCAACGTTGGCCTGGTCAAGTTTTTGCGCCTCTCGGCGGCGGGACTTTTTGCCGGCCCCTCCGTTGCATTTAATCCATTTTTGGATGAGTGAGTTTCCTGAATTCATATCGAAATTATTTATAAAAATATTTCTTAAATATAAACATCCATGTTTTTTTCCTTAATCTAATAAAGAGAATTAATTAAAAATGGTATGAAATATTGTATAAATTAACGAGGCAATTAGACACAAATTCCATTACAAGGTGAGAGAGCTCTGAAAAGATGCCTTAAATGGCTTGCCCAACTAAAAAGTGGCAAAAATAATGCATAAAAAAATTATTGCAAGCGAAATTAGCATTGCCAATCGAGTTGGGTTCGACTTTTAGGAGCCGAGAAGGTTGCGCTATGAAAATTATTATTTTGGGTGGAGCAAGTTTGTATTTCACACACGAATCTATAATACTGTCATGGGAATGGCAAAGAAAAAAGTCTTAAAAAATTAATTTTATTCACATTTAAAAATCAATTTTAATTACTAGAGAATATTTGTTTTGACTCTGCATTAATAAATTGCTCTGATTAAATTTATTATATAAAATAATTAATTTCAATTAAATTTTGTTCAGAAATGTTATTTTTGATATAAAAAGTATTAACTCTATCTATATGTTTTTACGATTTAAGGTTACCTCTGCAAAAACCTCTCCTCAAACTATTTTGTCTATAATATTCTAAGCAAAAACTAATGTCAAATACAAATTATCCCATTTAATCCTTTCTTAACAAAGTTTTTACAGCTCCTTTACCTAATCAATCATTAACTGTCCATTAGTGCTTATCTACGGCTAAGCTATCCATCAAAATCCAATGAAAAAAAAACGCATTTTCCACGGTCATCAAATCAATATTCAAAGAGCCACCACTACCAAATTGGCAACAATCTGTCAGATGCATTTCATAAAGCTCAAACGGCGTCAGCAGATCGCCCCGATCGATCCGATCCCAGCTGAAAGGAGTAAAAAAAGTCGAAAATTGCTTTATGAACACGTTTCAATGGCCGGGCTGGCATGTTCGATGTCATGTACTCCATGGCTGCAGTCGAGGGAGAGAGACACTTCTCCGGGCCTGATGAAATCGATCATTTTCCCACGATCTAGCCAGGCTCGGATCGGTTCGGATCGGATCGGTTGTCAGCAGCCGCCAGTGAGCCAGCCCCAAGTCTCAATGACTAACTCTAACTGCACAACAAGTGACCAGTTGACCAGAAAAAAAAAATAAATAAAAAACCTGGCCAATAGCAGGCATTACTTGATTTGTATGTGCTGCTATGTAAATGCTATAAAAGGATTTTGATTACTAACAAATGCCGGCCCCGCCAGCGCTACGACATGGGCCTAAAGGTGTCTGAATTCTATTGGGATGTGGCTGTGGCCGAGGACGTGGACGTGGACGTCGATGTGAACGTAGCGGAGGAAGCCTCTAAAGGCTCTCTAAAGGCGGAAGAATGACTGGGCGCCTTTTACCCAGAGACAGGTTTTTCAGCATCCATTGATCGATATCAGGGAGCTGTGAAGTTAAATGAATTTAAATTCGAATTTCGCTGTAGCCCTTTGGCTGTTTAATTGATTTTTAATGAGAGTTAGCAGAACTGAAACTAGGAGGGGGAAATACTAAGTGATTGATATTAACCTACGCTTTACTTATGTCCAATAATATTATTTTCCTATTTTAGAATTAATTTTTCATCCAAATATTTATAGTCCTAAGCCTTTCCTAAATAAAAGTGTAAAAAAAAAAAATTGTAAAACAATCTGCGATTTTCTAATTTTTCACCTTTTTAAGGCATACCTTTTATCCACTTTCTTGGACCTTTATAGGCCTCTTCTCCTCTCTAAATCATGAATAATCATATTTTTCCCTCACGGCTTTATTCTAATTAGCAGGAAAGCGTGTTGGCCCTTTCCCCATTTCGATTTAACCTCCTCTACCACCGGTCTTACGCACTCGCCATGACTGGTAAGAAAAACAATATTTGAGCAGCTTAATTGGGGCGGACAGTCTGACTCGATCCGCTCAGTTCTTTGACATGTTTTCTATTTGTCTAATTTGTCAAGTTTTGACTGGTATTTTTCTTTCTTGTAAAACGGAAATGATCCGACAAAAAGTCATGTCTGTGGCTTAGGGATTACCGCCCAAAGTTTAGACTGAATTGGAAAGCGTGGCCAGCTTTATGGGTTGGGCAGCAGAGGCAGAAGGAAAAAATATATTTAAATTGATCCCATTGGGCTCGTGTTCAAACAATGCTTATACATAGACCTGATTGGGCCAAGCGTGCTTTGCTATTTGTTTATTTTGCTTTGGATACGTGGCAGAGCATCTATGAAGTAGTTTATCTTTGCCATTTCAGATTACAAATCGAACTGTGTGGGTGATCAGGGAGTAATATATGAAGCATAACTTTTGAGCCCAGACAAGTTTTTGACAATACAAAATTAGCAATAAATCTTAAAAATAAATATATCTAATAAATCATCCTATTTTTTCTTTTAACGATTTTAAAATAAGGCTACTACAAATTATTATTGGTTTCTTATAACTTTGTAAGCTGACTATTTGTATTATTATTTGAATTATCTCACACTGTATCCGTTTCTCCTTTGTCTTCGAGTCGAATCCCATGTACAGGCTGTTTCATTCATATTTAATTTTGGGAAAAGTACCTGAAAGATTATTTTTTAATATTTAAATAAGCATTTAATTTACTTCATACTTACCGTCATTAAACTTATGAAGTCCAGTGAATAAATTTTAATTATTACAACATGTATCACAAAGTGTTTCCTTAAAAATTTTGGGAAAAGTACCTGAAAGATTATTTTTTAATATTTAAATAAGCATTTAATTTACTTCATACTTACCGTCATTAAACTTATGAAGTCCAGTGAATAAATTTTAATTATTACAACATGTATCACAAAGTGTTTCCTTAAAAATTTTCTTTAAATACCAGTGACAGTACCACTAGGTTTTTTCCTTAGTTTTTAGATTGATTTATGCTTATAAAGTAAGTTTAAATCGATTTGCCAAAGAATTCTTAACACAAATCGTCTTGAATATATTTTTTGTATGAATTTTCTTTAGAGACCTTGCTTTTTCAAAGTCGGATTGGAACTGAACAGGGCTGGTAAAAAATATGTTTCCCAATCCACCCTTCCGTTGGTAAAAAATGAACAGCAATTCAACCCTTTCGATGGTCTCTCACTTCCAGTCTCTGATTTTTGCATAGAGCAACGATGGTATTGCCTTTTTTAGAACTCTTCCAGTACCAACCCCTTCGATGAGAAGGTGGGAACCAGTTCCGAAAGCCAGATGGCGCTGCAGCGCCATTTTTGTAGGATTTCCACTGGCGATATGTGGACATTCATTAGGAAGAGAAAAACTTGTGAATAATTTATATAATTAATACCCCGCTACGATGGCCAACGCACAGCTGGCATTTAGTCGCAAGTGGAGGACAGATCTCTCAGCTGCTGCTGTTTAATAAAATATTTTAAATAATTCCGTAATCTAAATGCAGTCATCGTCAGAGCAACAAAACAGGCCCAAGAACGTTGGCGACGTTTTCCTCTACGGATGCAACAGGATGCCGAGATGCTGAGATGCTGAGAGGCTGAGAAAGAAATTCTAAATACCAACGAGTCACAGCAGCATCCAGCACAAATCACAAATTGTCACGTTAATAGTGGCAGCCATCCCCCATACCGATCTCCAGCCCGATCCCCATTCCCATCCAGATCCCCATCCCTCATTTGAGCTTGTCTTGCATTTCGCATCCGTATAAATGCAATGTAAATTTTTTTGTCTTGTGCGCGCCATTGCATATGTCAAGACAGCAACAAAACTACGACAAAGAGGGAAATTATGGATGGGATCGTGAGAACTATCGGTATTCTGGTGAATTAGAGACTTGTATTTGCGACAAACTACCGAAGAAATATTTTCTTTGCTTTTGAAAGAGGTCTAATCGGTTTTATTTATAATATTTTTTAGATCCTCTAATGATTAATTATATATTAAAATACTAAATCATTTATTTAAATTTAATAAAACCTCTGTAAAACCAACACAAGATCATGCACTTCGTGATTCAGAAAATCGCAACGAAGCTCCCCATCTCTAGAGCCACAGCCTGATGGACTGGCATTGGCAGCTACTCTTCTCGTCTCTCTCAGCACGTTTCGCCTTGATAATTTATGAGACGCCTTATTAACATCAGTCAGCATCGGCAGAAGCTGCGGAAGACTCTGGCCTCAAAGTCTTCTCTTCGGGCTTCTTCTGCAGCTTGGTCAGCGGCATCCAACTGGCTTTCTCGGAAAGGAATCTCCGCTTTTTGTCGTCTCTCTCTCTGTGCCTTGTCGGCTGCCACATTTTCCCTCATTTTAATGTAATTTCTGCTGTTTAATTTGTAAATTATTTTAATGCTGGCTTTGTCATAATTTATCGCTTGTCCTCGTCGCCAGGAATCCGTGTATCCGGTAGATATATTTTCCCCCTGGCTGACGAGCTATACGAGCATGCAAATCAGTTGGCCAAAAACTCCTCCGCGAGCCTCATTCTATGCAAATTTTCGGCCGTTTCAAGTCCATGCGGTCCGAGGTGGCTCGTTAGGTGGTCAGCCGTTGGGATTTGCATAAGTATGTTGACTTTCAATTAAATGCCAAAGCTCGATCAGTTGTTAAAGGCATTCCGAATGTTAATTCTCAAGTGCATTTGATTGTAATGCTCGGCTTGCCAAACGAAAAACGGAAATTTTCGACCCCAAATGGTGAAGATTGAATACTCTAAGGGAGAAAAATTATCCTTTAAGGTTAAGGTTTTAAGATTACATAAATATATAATGAAAAATAAATATTAGCATGGTATTTAGGCAATTAATACTCTCACAATTATGTTTATATGGTATTATATTTGAACATATTACATATCAATATACCAAAGGTTTTTTCATATATAAGAAATAACTGGAACCATTCAAGGTATCTTTTTTTTAATAAATCACAAGACTCATAATATTTATATTTATTTAATTGAATTATAACTATTTATTTCGATCGCTCTCATAGCTAATATGCACCTCAACACTTCGAAAAACAACATTCACATTTATAAGGCACAACAATCTGTTCAATGACAAGCAGAGCAAATATGTAAGTTTTGTGCGATTCGAATCGGAGTCAATTGAGGGCAACAAAATGTTTGCATAAATTTAAAAAGGAAACCTGACCGTAATTGTACTCTAAACAATTATCAATCGCCCATAAACAAAGCTTCAATAATTGTTAGCAGTATGCTACTTAAAAGGATTTTAGTCAAGGACAATGATTTTTCATAATTTAATGTTAAATTAGCTACTCCTGGAGCCACTGCAGGAGCTACTCCTGATATTACTCAAGCACCATGACGAATCTCTGATAAATTGGCACTCTACCAGCGGCCAGTTCAAGTCCATCCTCATCTCTCGGTCAAATTACAGTATTTAAAAATCTTTAATAAGCGCAAAATCTGGAATGGAATACTCCACAACCGACCCACTTCAGATGCACTCGACCGGGGGCGTGTCGACGATCTTGAAAAGCGCCGACACCTCAACACATCATCATCGCCGCCGCCGTTGTCGTCGTCATTGAAAGCCGAACGGTAGCCGTCAGATGCTGCCAACATTCTTTTTGCCAGCGAGTCTGAGGCAATATTTAAATTGATTGAGGCCCTGACTCACGCTGAATTGAAAGGCGCAAAGATCGGAGACGGAAAATTTACATTCGTTGGAAATGGAAATCATGGCATTGTGAAAATCATTCCAACAATGAACAATTTTGTCGTCTATTTATGCCAGGTAACTCTGAGATAACAGAAGTATACTGTTTTGAAGGAAATGCGTGTGACAGATAGAAAAATAATGCATTTTTGGGTCTACATAAAATTATTTAAATAAATATATGCATTTATTGCAATTTTTATCTTCTATTTATCTTAAAACTTGAATTCCTAATATTAATACGCATTTGAAATAGGGATAATACCTTAACCTAAGTTTATTCCAAAGAAACTGCTTAAAAATAATGTAACTCAAAAGTTACATGCCTCCAAAAAGAATGCAATACTGTTGTAACAAAGGTAGTACCCGGTATTATATGGTCGTGGCGATCTTTACTAACTTGTACCCCTGTTAGCGACCGCTCCGCATCAAAATCTTCCCATTGTGATTAATGAATAGAGCGGAAATACTCCGCACCTTATGTAAAAGTTCACTAAATTCATTAATCGATCGATTGCTCAATGCTCTCGATTTTTCGCCAGCATTCCATTTAACTTAGTTCATGGTAATGGAGTCCAATCAGCGACCGATTAACTGACTAACTAGCCTCGTGATTTCTAAATAATTATGCAAATTTTCGATTTGCAATTGCAATTATTGTTACGTTAATAAGCAGAAGTCAAAGCCGAATGGAACAACACCAACAACTACAGAAAAAAAACTTGGTAAATTATTCAAACGAAAAATTGTTTTTCAACAGCTGCAAAGATCGAACTCAAATCTGACACACCGAGAAAGAGACAAAAGTTGGCGACAAGGCGACATTGCAGTTTAAGTGTTGTTGCAAACTGAGTGTTGCTGTTGTTGTGTCCTCGGCCTGGGGCCAGAAGCTGACTGAATGGCTGGCAGCTGTCAGTCAGTTGGACGTTTTTGACCAAATCGTGTAAAAACCGTTGAAAACGACAAACGACACGTCGCCAGTAGCTGAAGTCTCGAGCAACAGATGCAAGCTTTTCAATCGAAACTTTTTGAGATGTACGCGTGAGTTTTAGAATTAAGAAAGATATGAAAATAGGAATAATAATAGGAATATTAAATATAATATAAATAAAATAAAGCTAAGCTTTAAAAAAAATTTAAAACATTTAAGGCGCCGTGCGATCTTTAACTACCAACTTTTGGGTCCCCACAACTTCATCACCCTTTGAGAGGGGGCCATAATTCATGAATATATATGTTCATGTTATTTATAATCGGTCTTCCGAATAAAAATAAAAATACAAAAATATCTAAGTAAGTAAATATAAAAATATTAGAAAAATATAAATTTAAAGATGTTTCATTAAAAAACCATACCCCCAAGATTTAATAATAACTAAAAAGTGATTTTGAAATCGTTATTTATTTTAATATTCTTGTATTCGATAATGTCAGGCAGTGCGATCTTTAATACTAATGAGGATTTCTTGTGTCGACACAACTTGATTATCCTTTTTTATAGTGGCAACTCCTTTAAAAAAACCGCGCGGCAATATGAGAGGCCAACCGTCTGGCTTGATAGTCACATCCTTAATATAGTATGCACCCTTCGGTATGGGACACGTGTGATTGGCGAAGGGACAATTTGTATTCTTTCCATACACCACACTCGGCTCAAAGTACTTCCAATATGACACAAAGAACTCGCAAAGAGGTATCTTCGGTGCACCTAGCGGCGTCTGTTTGAAATTTCCACTGCCGGTGGGATCATTGTAGCTTACGGCAGTGATGGAAAAGTCATTGCCCATATCTTCTCCAACGATGAGGGATCCGTTGACCCGGTGCTCTCGCCCCAAAAGGCGAACGCGAAAGTCTACGGTGGAGCTGTTTGACTTCCAGGACTCAAATCTAGCCACGTACGATTTCGGGAGGTTTATCTGTAATGTCACTAATTATTTTTACCGAAACAGGCTTTCTTCGAAGTATTCTTTTGGATTCCTTACTAAGGCTTCGGCAGTCCATAGTAAAAAAATTAATAATATGAGCTCGGTCATTGTTGTTCGACAAAACCCAAATGGGTATTAACTGCACAGCTTTGTGTGCCTTCTGATATTTATAGAGAGATCTGATTTCCTCTAATTAAATTAGTGTTCAGTTTTTATGTACATTGTAAATTATTTGCATGCAAAGCTCATTAGTCAACATTGTTAAATTCCTCTTATCACGTTTTTTATTATCATTTCCTTGACCCCCATATGTACGCTTTGTCAGCTATTTATAAATAATATTTATTTATTATTGAAGGAAGTTTTCACTTTAACATTTTTGAGACAGCAATCGATAAATTACGATATTATTAATAATAAGATCCCTTCGATTAATCCGATATTTTATCGATTATTCTTTATTGGAAATTTCTCCTCGATATATGCCCCTAACTTGAGCACGATATAAAAAAACCTTTTACATTTTGTATGATTTATAGATTTTTAAATTGCTATTCAGAATCCCATCCCTAGTTCCCCAACCCATCCATTTTTGTTGCCTTAACGCTTTTTGTTACCGGATTTCGCAGTCGGCCGACCCCGTCGAGTTGCCTTTCCTCGACTCTGCCCGCGGACCGATTAATTGTTGGCACTGCGCAAGCGCGCGCGCCCCTCCTCAAAAGTTTTGTTTTGTCTGTTTGGAAAATGTAAATTATACTTTGTGGCATTTTTTTCTCCTCTCCTCAGTTGGCTTTTAATGAGGTACAACTATTTGCATTTTGATTGACAGCACTGGAGATTGTCGAAATTGGACATGCGCACGGATGCATATTTGGCAAATGTGATAATGATGCAGGTAAGAAACAGCAAAAATTCCACGAAACATAAAACATAAAAAAATACTTTTGGTGATTTTCGAATTGTTATTTTAGAATGGAAAAGTGTGGTATTTTTTATTGTGCTAAAAGTGGTAAGTGTTGGCCGTGGAATTGCTACAAAAGGGGGTTAAAGTATTTTTGTATACAGGGTCACACTGATTATGGTCTAAAAATGTCTGGAGATGGCCACAAAAAGGGGTAATCGAGTATGGTACTACATTGTAAATAGAACCCCGCTCTCACTTTTTTATCAAAGGGTTGGTTAACCATTCCACTGCCACCCCAAAAGAAAAATAGCGTTCACCGTTCCAACGAGGCGTTCATTTTCTGTTTTTTATTAGCGTCGCGCACATTTCAGTGCGCATATTCAAATTTCCCCCTGTATTTTGTTTAAATTGGAAACCTTTCCAAGGCAACCAAATTTGTATAAAAGGCAGCCAGTCGCTGAGACTCTGCAGTCAATCGCCAGCTGACAACTCACGCGAACGGATCTGAATTTTGGATTACTCTACCTACCTCTACCTCTACATCTTATTGGATTATTTACTCAAGGATTACTTCTAGAAATAATTTTTTTAGTTTTTAATATAACAAATTTTATTTTTAAATTTTTTAAAAACCTTTTTTTTTTCGTATTTTAAAAGAAATATTATGTTTATGTGTTTTTTCAAAGTGCTAGTTAAAATCATTCATATAAAAAACGTAAAATTAATAAGTTTAAATAAAAAAAATATATTATGATTTAGTGAGAACATTAAGTTTTCAGTGTTAAGTTAATGACATATCTAAAGTAAATAAAAGATTTCTTGTAATGCACTATTTTTCATATCAACATAATATATATTCGTTTAGAAGTTAATCCTTAAACTTTATTTAATTAGTTTGTATTTAATTTAAGTGGCCGCAACATAAATATTTTTGACTTTGTTCATAGGATTTAACATTTTTACTTTAACTTTATTATTTCTCAATTTCTCTAATCTTAGTTTCCTCGCATATTATTGCCCAATTTCTTCTCATTGGTTTTTATCTTTCTTAATTTGCTGTAATTAGCACTGGGAACAAATGTATATTTAATTTTATTTTTGGTTTCTGCCTCGTTGAAGGCCTTAAGCAAATACTGAAACAATTTGCGTGCCAAATTGTGAACAGAAGAGGCAGCACCGCAACTGTTTATGCATTTTGTGCAGCGAGTGCAACAAATTTAATTGTGCCGATAGACATGCATTGGCAGTAAAAACCAAAACTAATAATACTGGCAAGCAAACACACAAAAACAAAAAAAGTATAATCAAAAATGGACTAATAAAAACCTTAGCTAAGTGGAAATAAAAATGCACAGCACCGAAAATTTCAGCCCAGCGACCATGCAATGATATCATTTCGACTCCGTGCCGCCCTGCGTGTTGTTAATTAAGCTCATTAATTTCCGCTGCTGTCGCTTTCCTGCAACAACAACCATAGTTCTTTAGCAACAACAACAACAATTGGGAAATAAAGACGTTAACAATGCAAAAGATACTTGGATACGCAAAACTGCACCCAGGCCAACATCTCTCATTTCGCCTTATAATTTATTTAATATTTCTTTTATTTCGGTTTCTATTTTATTATATTTCTTGTTTTGTTTTGTTTGTTTGCCTGCCCAGCGATTTGTTGCTCTTCAGCATAAGTTGCAATGTGCAACTGTGCGGCCAGAAACTAAAGTTAATTTTGAAAAATAACAATAATATCTCAAAGTTATTTTGTCGGCATAATTTTCCCATTTTTTATGGCTTTACTTCGAGTACGTTGGCTCCTTGAGTCTTTTGTTGGAGCCTTAAGATAATTTATTAGCTGCAACCATAAAATGCCATTTATAATCTTACATTTAATTTGGGTTTTATTTGCGTTTAGTTGTGTTTTTTTTTTTTTAAGTTGAAAAGTATGTAGCGAATTTTTAGAGGCAGTTTAGCGAAAATTGTAGCGGGAAACTTAATTGAATTCGTAGAGCAATGAATAAAACCATAAACAAGATAATGTGAATTTTGAAGACTGGTGCTATTACAGAGAAAAATATGGATAAAGGCAAAGCTCTCATTTTTCTATAGGAAATTCCAAAAGAAGAAAATCGGTTACATGCCTAACTATAATATTCTTATATATGTGTATTTATTCAAACTGTTTTAATGAATATTCAAGCAACAATTTGGATTTTTTAAGTTAATTTTATATAAATTTATTTTGTATACAATATCATCATTAAAAATAATACTGTGCACACAAAATCGTATTTATAATATTTATTTTAAGTAGCAAGTGTCGTTCTTAGCCTTGAATAGTTTAACAGAAAATTGCTAAGAACTGTTGCTACTGAAATGAGAATCCCAACTCTACATATTAAGGATTTAATTACTTGCAATGAATAAAATCAGCAAAAATAAATACAAATAAATTCTTTAAGCCATGTCTAGCTAATCCAAACAAATGAATTCTAATTTTTTTAAGCAAATGCCTTGGGAATCTAAAAACGAATCCGGAAAGTGATAATATTTTGTGTTAAATGCAATATTCAATTTTTAAACCAAGGGCCCCTTAAAATAGGGATACAAATAATGTTTTACCCACATTTATAACGTTCCTAGTAAATCGCAACCGTCATGCAACCCATTTAAATTTACACAAAAAGTTCTGTTTAAAAATTGTCTATGCATAGACAAATTGTGAAAAAGAGTTCACAGCCCGCTTGCAGACCTTGCCAGCAAACCAGATCAGGTCATGGCTAACCCATAATTATACCGCCCAAGATGGGCTATCTGGACCTGTCCATATATTTATATATATTCTCGAGTAAGACATAAAATTATGCCAACTACGGAAATTGACGGCCGCCACTGATGGAATGGAAATTGATAATGGGGAGTCGGCGATTAGCATTTAATTCTAATGCGACTCTGACATGCAAATGATTTAACTCACGTGAGGAGGCAGCACTCTTTCGTTTTCGTTCGAGTTATTTATATGCAAAACCACCGAGCACATTTCAAATTTACACTCCAGACCAAGGACCACGCCCTGCGAAGGCTCACTCAGCGGATTTTTATGGGAAGCAGGCATGCAAATCCAGCCGAGGAGCCTAATCCATGCACTTAACTAATAAACACATTAAAGCGTAATTTGTTTTTAATACAGAAAAAACAATATGTAGAGGAAAAAAGCATCTTTAGGTCTGGCGCTTTACAAGGCACTCGGCCATTAGTTGGTAGCTCACAAGCCATTATTAAGCAACTTAATAACATGTCTGTGGGAATAATTTAATAAATCTACGTTGATCCAGTTAGGCAGCGGCTTTGCGTGAGATTTGCGCTCAAGATCTGTGTATTGGCCGTAGTTTGGATAATCACTTTTACAGATTCTACAGATATATCGGGGGCGGGCCCGGATCTGTTAATGATATAGCGATAATCTGGAGCTTAGACGGGGCTTTTGCATAGTACCGGAACTTATTGCAATCCATGGCGGACTAATTTATGACTAGGATTAATGGGAACGAAAAGTAAGCAGACTCGGAGATGTGATTTTTTATTTATTAGTTTGATAAAATACCCCAATAATTATACAAAATATATTTAATAAATAAGCCAAAAAAGGCAGTTAAATGTTAAATGATAAAAGGGGTTTTATACCCTTGCAGGGTTTTATATTTTGGACCAGAAATAGAGATACGACAATTTTGTATGATTTCATAATTTCGGTTTTAATTTTATGATGATAGGAACGATTGAAAAAGTAATAACAATTCAAATTAAATTCATCATGGATTTTGGATTTTAGAATTTTGTTTCTCTTCCTCTTTAACTTCGTTTTAGTGCAGCATAAATTGAGCTTTAAATCTGTATTACTTCCAATGTTATAACTCAAAGAATTATGCCTCAAACAGGCCATATCCTCTAACTACAGCAAGAATATTATTTTACACATAAATATCTATCTTTATCGCCCATCAAACTTCGTGTTAGAAAACAAAATCCCATAAATATGCGTAGGTTCAACGGATACGCAGGAACTCTAGATGAATAAAGGTAGTAAATGGACTCAAAACTAATTAAAATCGGAGGCAGATCGGAGGCAGACTTTCAGCGCAGTTCGTGTGGCACGGTGCATGTGTGCATCATGCTAATTTACTAAAGTGTGAAATATTGAAAATTCATGCACAGAGGCAGCACCACAGGTGGCCATCGCAGCTGGACTGGACTGTGGACTGTGGTGGACCTCCAGACCAATAAATTAACACTCTATTTTCATACAATACTTTGGCCAGATCGCATGCAAACCAAGACCAAGGCAGAAAATGCTCGAAAAGAGCTTTTCCTTTGGCCAACAATTAGCTATGCATATGAAAATGTATTTCATTTCTGTTCCAGTTTTGCATCAGGGGCACGCCATGGTCTCAAGAGGTTTTCATGGTAGTAATGTAATTTATTTTTGTTTTTAATAATTATTTTCCTAGCCACACCTAGCTAATGGAATTTAGTTGAATAAGTTTTTGGTTTTAAAGTGGAGTGGTAAATGCGGAAATGATTTTTGTGAGGAAGCTAATATAGTGTTGCATTTTATTTGACTTAAAAAGTGTTTAAGAGGCTAAAATATTAAGAGAAAAAACCTTAAGGTAATTACAAAATATTCTTAAATATCTTAAATTTATTTGGTATATTCATTTCATTTATTTCTATTCAATATTTGCTTTGTTTTCTGACTGATTTAGCTTACTTAGCTCATGTTTACTTTATTTAGCATGTTATTTAAACAACAATTTATTATATTTGAAACCCATTTAAGGTATTTATTAATTTAGAGACCTCTTCAAGACTTATTGTGACTGTTTGCTGGAACGGAATGCGTTTCGTTGACAAAAAAAAGTAAACTGAAATTAGTGAAGCTTATCAGGCTGACTCCCGGGCTGTCAGGCTGAAACTTCCGCAACTCTTCGACGGTCTTTGGCTGTTGACAATGGCGCACAACAATGAGCATTTGGACATATGTCTGTTCTATCCAGCGATTTCATTTCCAATCCCCCCTCACCGACCCCCTCTGACACCCTCCGGGGAAAACGGAAAACGGCGAACGGAAAACCTACCGTAAATAATAAAAGAAATCGTCTTAGGCACGCAGCTCGGGCGGCTGATGGACATTCTCGCACAGAGGCGTATAAAAACAGGACATCAGGACAACGAATGCCCCACAGGACATCACTTTGAATATAAAGCAAGCGAATAAAACACAACAACGAATGAATGAAAGGACGTGTGGCATAAAAAACACTTCAGACGGAAAGAGAGAAAATAAAAAAGAATTTCTTATTACAGATATTTTGCTTATCTGCAGCAAAACATTCGTTCACACTTCCCACAGGACCTCGGCATCGGTTGGGTGTGTGTGTGTGTGAGGAGATTCCTTCCCTTTCATCTCGGCTAAGGACTGTGAGTGAGGGTGAATCTGAGTCCCACCCTCCCCGCGAGCACACACACATGAAGCTTGGATGGACACAAATCCGCTTTTATATTTTCAACTGTCAATCGTCGTCGCAATTTCGCCTCAGTCTCGCTCCCCTTCACTTTGTAGGTGTTGGAATTATAATCAAAGTCCAGTATTCTCTCCCCACTCTCGTTCGTTCGCATTCCTTGCATTATCTTGGCCTCTCCAGACCTTTTCTCCTCGATTTTATTTCTTTTTATTTGCTCTTCTTATTCTGGCCCACAAATTGTAAAGTGAAAATTCCAACAAAATTTCGTTCTTAATGCCCTTTTTTCACTTGACTGACAGGCCACTGGCTGGATTTTATCCTTGGCTTTTTTTGCTTCTTCTGAAACTCCCTTTTCCCTTTCTTTGGCTTGTCTATTATTTGATGGTCTCGATATTTTTCTATTTTAAAACTTTCCGTTTGCAATTTGTTGCATACTTTTGTGAAATACATTTGTTAAATTAGTTTCTGCGGGAAGATGGTAATCAAGATCGGAAAATAGGACGAGTTCTTTTATCCTAAAAGTATTCGATGGAAGAAACGCATATAGTTTGGGGAGAATTAAATAGAATAAGGAACAAAACCTAAATAAAATGTTATTTTAGAAAATGCATACTGCTTTATTGTTTATTGGGATTTTTTGAAATAGGTTTATCCAGATCAAGGCTTTGTTATAAGACTTTAATCACTAAGAGCATCTTGAGCGTAATCAACAGAGTGCGAAAATTAAAACAAATATTTTAAAGTTTATTTTGATATTACTTTTAATTTAATTTGCATTTGAAACTCAATGAAGAAAAATTATTTAGAAAAACCTTCCATAGTTGAACATCTGCAATTATTTCTCTGATCGAAAAACATATTTAATTTTAAACATATATAATTTTAACAAATACCTAAAGCAATAAATAAACTCCCAAATAAAAAATTTTATAATAATCTTTCCTTGGCCACACTCCATAAATACATTTTCCTTCCCACAAAAAACCATTCCGGACACAAAAATCTAGCTTAACTTTGAGAAAACAAAAGTTAGCCCCGAGCTACAGTCACATTTCCCCATCAACTTGCTCAAATGGCTGCATATTTAGGTTTATGACAACGCAGCACATAAATCTCACAACGAAGGACTGGGGTTGGCTCAATGCTAATGAGCCGCGTCCAGGTCGGGATATGTTTGTATGCCGGATATGGCCGGGATTTTCATATGTGGCTTTCACCTATTGTGGCTGGCGCAGAAAGTTTTATATGCCAACAATGAATCAGAAGCAGAAGCACCAAAGGAAACCTTAACCCCAAACCCAATGGCAGCCTCCAGTGAAGCGTTAGAACTGCCAAGTTTGCGAAAAATTTCGGAATGTCGGGATATCGGGGGTGCTGCTCCGTATACATATATCTCCGCTTGCCTTGCATGCATAATAATAACAATCATAAAAATTGCGGCAGGATAAAGACGGAACGAAATTATGCATACAATAATCATGGTTCATGGTTTCGTTTCCTTGGCTAAAGTTTTGCTCGGCATTTGAATTTATGACTAATCAAATGCATATAATTTTTACTAGCCGAAGATTTATGTGCGCTGATTTGGTGGATTTTATGGGCGGGGTGGAGATAGGGATGGGGTGCTGAAAGCATCCCTTATGTAAATTGAGGCCACCCCTTATTTTAAATGCAAATGAAGCGCTAAGAGGTCGGGGCTAAGCAGAAGGTTAACTTGAAGGGTGCTTTGGTTTTGGAAGATTTTTAAAAATATCCAAATGGCGGCTAAAAAATGGAACTGATTGTCTTGTCATCCCTTTTCGGTAGAGAAAGGAATTTTCAAAAATGGAAGGTAACTTTGTAATGGAGTTTTATTTGGTATTTGTTTAACATTTCTTAGATAGGATTTATGCTTAAAAAACATCTATATAAAATCAATTTTATATATATATTCCCTAAGATCATTCGAATACGAGAATATTTTTATATTTAACTAGACCTCGAGTTAGCTTAAATTACTAATAAATAAATATTTACCTGTGAATGTAAATATATAAGCCCTTAATTGATTTGCTTTTAGTTTTAAACCTTTCAAAGCAATAAAATATCCATTCTTGTTACCTCAAATGACACCGGCAATGCAAGGTAAGCTTTTCCATAATGCACAAAGTCGCCGTGAATATGTACATCCCAAATGTATCTAGACAGAGCAAATAAAATCGATTTTGTGTCACTTGCCATGGTGGCTCTTTCCCCTATGTATCTGCAGCAGCCAGGAAAAAAAGGGAAAATGGACAAGAAAATTCTCTTTGCTCTCGGGGTTTCCCCCTTTTTGGAGGTAAAACTTTCTTTCCTAGTTGCCATCGGTCGGTTGCTTTGCATGAGCTTGGGGGTCCGGGATGTGATTCCTTATATGTAGACTCTATTTTGCTGCCTTCTGGCTTCCAGACTGTGCGTGCACGATAAGAACTGGGAAGAACGGGACGTGGAAGGACGACAAAAGGGGGCGTCTGCCTTTTCGAGTTTCCTGTTGCAAGGAGTGTGTGCGAGATCTGTCTGCCCTGCAGCAGGATATCCGGTTTCCAATGTATTCGCACAGACAGACAGTCGTGGGATGGGGGCTCTGCAACTTGTTTGGGGCATCGTATAGGATTCAAGTTGAAGGGATTCGTATTTATTCGCATTTAAACTGAGATTAGTCAACAAAAAACAGCTGCAAATTGAAATTGATGGAAATAAATGTGTGAAGAAATTAATATGGAACGTTTAAAAAAGGTAAATAAGTTAGGAAAATATATGTGTTTTTGTGATATGTTTAAATAAACCAACAACTTTTTGCTGGGAACTATTTTTAATTATTCATATTAATATTGAAATATATCTGTTTAAAACTAAAAACCAATTATTATTATTAAGATTTTATTTCAGTCTTATTAGAACTAATTTAAATAAATACAGAATTCTCCGAAATGACTTCTTTCAATTATATTTTTGTTTTTTTCGGTGTTTTTCACTTAATAACCCAAAGTCCAAGCCACCAAATTACTCACAAATAATAAGAGCACACATTTTTGGTAATCAATTAAAGCAATGTGAGGTCTTGGCTCGGCTATGTAAATTCAATGGTTATGGCCAACTAACAACCGCCAAAAAAAATTGTAAACAAAAACATTAGAGCCGCAAATAAAAATAATTTATGTTGCATGCTTTTAGGCGAAACTATCAATTTGCTACGAAGTTAATGAAAGATAATTTCAAAGTGGTCTGCTCTCCGCTACCATTTTGCCCATTGAATTTTATGCGCAACGCAGAGTAAAAATTACACGAAAAATTACCGAGTGATGAGAAGCTTTTAGTGCTAATGCCTCAAATGTACCCGGCGAACTGCTGACCACAGCAAATCCGGCAGAAAAAAACAGAACTCCCTGGGATGTGGGCAAAAAACAGGACATAAAATCTACAGCTGCATAAAAACCCGCTTTCAATTAACATAAAATTAGCATTCCAATTCAATTTATTTTTATATACGGCCCCCGTTTGCCGGACAAATGGGTTGAAGTTATTTACGCGTTTTTGGTTGATTCCAAACAGGCCCAAAGCCAAGCCAACATTTACATTCCCGAAAAGGGAGAGGCAACGAAAAAAAAACTCAAGGAAAACGCAAGAAAATTCATGGTGTGCGTGGGTGGGTGCGGGTATTCGGGAAATGTAAGTGGTCATAATAATAAAAATAATGATGCCCGCAATAAAGCTGATTCAAGTCCTTCCCAGGCTCCGGCCGAGCGAGCGAGCCGGTTATTGGCTCGATAGGCCTGAGCATTTGGCGCGTCGAGGGCCGGCGACGATTTGCGTAAAAAATGGCAGGGTCCTTGCGCAGATAAAAAAGCAAACACCAGCAAACGAAAAAGAGGCAAAAGGCCGGAAAAGCATTGCCGAAAAGAGGGGAAATGGTCAAACGGCACGAGCAAAGATTTTCCTGCGAATCAGCGTATTTTTCATGCTGCAGCGATTATTCACCACTGCATTGGCAGGAATATGCACTCGGAAAAATATTAATACTTTTTGGGAAGGCAAGAAAATTGTTGAAAAAGAGTTGTCACATAACTTGGCAAAATGTAAAAATTATTTTGGCTTCAATATTTTAATGAACATCAAAAGATTTGTATTTTCGTTCGTTCTTCCGAACTCAAGGTAATTCTTGTAAGAGTTCAGATATACAGCGGCTACAATTTAATTTCTAAAATATAAATCTTAATAATTTTTTTAAAATAATATTTGACAGCAATGAAAACATAATGTTTCTTTCCTAAAAATGATTTTTTTAAATCCTAAAGAAAGGAAGTTCTATAGTCATTCCATAAGAAATTTCTGTCTAATCAAAATTAAATTTATTTCTATTTTCATTAAATCCAACTAACACCTAAAATACCTAAAAACATATTTATATTTTCAACAAAATAAATCAAGTAACTTTCGCATTATCTAGCTCAGTTTCTCCTAATGTAACCGCTGTCAACCAGCAAAATACCGACTCACCCACTCGATCCAGCGACCCCTGGCGCGTCGTACATCTTGGCCAAAGTGTCATAAATTCATAATAACGCAAATAAGCACCGGCACTAGCAGAACGCAAACTTATCGGAAGCATCTAAATCGGTGCGGCGAGCGGCGTTCGGTAGCAGCGGGAAAATCGGCTAAAGCCCTGGCCAAAGGCATCCTGCCAATAACAACATCGATGGGCTCGCTCGTCCTCTCTGTACGCTTGTATATATAGCGGCAAATACGTTTTTTACGACTTTATGCTAAGCACTTTTTATGCATAAAAAGCAAAAGCAAAAAAAAAAAACAACCACCAGAAGGACGAGCGAGCGAGCGATGCTGGGAAGCCACCACGCAGCTAAGGAACAGATCCTGGCGCACCACCAGCCACATAACCGTTATTTTCCTCTCGGACGGGTCCTTATTTATGCGTTTTTTAGTATGGAAAGCACACGGACAGACACACACACACAGATATCCCTTCAGCGTCGCGTATGTAAAGAGCAAATAGCGAGCGAGCAAGTGCGCTTTTGCTTTTGCCTTTTATGCCCCGGGTAATATATTGAAAATAGCTGTCCGGCGTAATAAAATGTATCTTCACTTGAGTGTCTGTGTGTGTGAGTGTGCCTGCAAGGACCTTTGTGTGGCTGCTCTGGCTGTGCGTTTGTATGCAATACCAATAAAACTGCCAAATGTGAAAAGCAAAAGCAACAGCCACAAAACAAAACTCAATTTGCTTACCGCGTTACAGTGTCCAGAAAAAGCGATGAAAGCTTACGGAAATATATTTACAGTTAATAAAAAATAGTAAAATATAATTTAAAGATTGTTTTGGAACATAATTAAATTGAAAATGTGTAAAAATTTGGCTTATATTATTTCAATAAGTAATAATGTGATTTTTATATATGGTATATATTTTTTTATATATATATATATTTTATATATATTTTATATATATATTTTAACTAAGGCATTTAAATATTCCTGTTTTGTGTCATATTTCCACAGAGGATGTTTGGGTAATGCAATAATAAATATAAACAATAAATAAATATTTATTTATTGGAAGTAAATTATTTTTCATATTTAAAAACTAAAATAAATATACCTAAAAATTAAAAGAGAAGCTTTATTACCATGTTTATCAGTCTCCCTTATAAAATATCTAATATAAAAACTAATATATATTTTATTTAATTTTTTTCTCATATTCCTAACCCCACAGTCCTTCAAAAAGTGCGCTGACCAGGCACTCTCCCTCCTCAATGCTCACCCTCTGTCCATACATCTATTGTCATCATCTTGGGCCATTTGGCATCCCTCTGTCTGGGGGCTATGTTTTTGAATTGCTGCTCAATGAAATTGCATCGATGATTATGTTGATTTTTCTTTCTATTTCCTTTTCTTTGCCATTTTTGCTTGGCTCTTCAATTTTCTTCTTTTTTTCTTGCGCTGCAACAGTTTTTATGTTCATAAATAAGAAATGCTCGTAAGAGCTCCGATATAAAGCGCATGGAAATGCGGGGCTTTGAATAATTGATGGCATTGGAACAATCAAATAGAACAAAGAGATATGCGTCATGCAATGTGATAAATTTGGTTCTGAAATGAATGCAAGATCTGAGAGAAGAAATAAAACAAAGTGAAGCCTCAGACAAAGGGAATAATTATTCACATCTGTGGGTTACTAATCATGGAAATTCTCTCCCAAAAAAACTGTCTAAAAGTATGTTAATTTCGCAGATTATTTATAAACATTTCACCCCTCTGTGTGTAAACACCGTCTATTATAATATGAAAACCCCATGCACATATGCCAAGCCCACGTAGCTAATACAAAAAAGATTTAAATTCCATTTGGGCAGCATTAGCACATTGGGTCACAATCTGAAGCTCGGGACAAATCCCCCTAGAGACCGAATGGGGTGTAAACAAAAGTTTATTCCTTAAGTGTTTCCATAAAAAATTCATGAAAATTGTGACGAATGTCATGTCAAAAAATATTCCGAATAATTTGGCCAAATTTTTGCAACTCTAACGAAATGAAAACATTTTGAAATACATAAATATTGGTCTTGGAGTGCGGAACGAATTGGCAACTTCATTGTGAGTCACTTTACTTTTTCGAATGTAAAACGAATTCGCAATTCATTCTAAAAATAATTCCCCCCTCGGCCAACCCTCCAGAGAATCACTCCGTTATCCTCTGACCAAAGGAAATAAATTTACAAATAAAATTCCAAACACACACACACTCACCCGAAAAGGGCAAAGGTCCATGAAGGTGGAAACAATCTAGCCGCAAAAAATATAAAAAATGTACAAAATTTCGAATGTCCAGGATTTTGGGGAGGGTGTCTGGCTGTAAATCCCACATGAAAGATTACCCTGAAAACGCACTTGATGCCACAGCCAGAGCCCAAACACACACACGAGGGTAGAAAAAGATGAATAAAATGTAAAAAATAACCTCAACAAATGTATATTTTTTGCCATGTGGCCACGGGCGAGTTTTTCCATGTTAACAGTGTTGTTTTTTCCGCCATCTCGACCCCACGAGGGTTGGCAAGAACGGGGGAAAGCCCTGACATGTTATTATGCTGAAATAATTTTATAATTTATTTATTTTTCCCGAGCTCGGACTACTCTTCCCCTCGTCCTGTGTGTGGTGGTTCCTTTTGTGTCGTTTGCCATTCGTTACGCCTGCCATCTTCCAGGAGACTAGCAGATGACATCTGAGTAAGCTTCTCCATTTGGGGAGCCCTTTAGTCCTTTATTCCTTGTGGCACATTCACATCCACATCCCGTCGGATGCTGAATGGAGAATGCTGATGGCAGCAGCATCAGAGTGACATTTCAGCATTTCCTGTTTTCTTCGCCGCCAAGCACGCACAATTGTTAAAAATATTTGAGAAATATGTAACAGAAAATAATGGCGTGGCTAGGGGTTTTATAGGTTCTTTAGACTAATGACTCTTAATCGGGCTAAAAGAATACGTTATTATTGAGCTGTGTCATTATTTTTCTATTAAAATAACTTCTCCTGCAAGAACCTGCAAGTGCTACAAAAATAACTATTTAATAGAAAGTCATACTTTTTTACTAATATGTCTTTGAATTTATTTATAATTTTGTAAAAATATGACTTCTTAATATCAAGACAGGTTCACCTGACTCTCTTAAAAATTCCAGTAAATCTCTTATCAGAAACTCTAACAAAGAACACATATTTTTCATACAAAATCCCGCTGA
Source organism: Drosophila rufa (assembly GCA_018153105.1). NCBI lineage: Eukaryota > Metazoa > Arthropoda > Insecta > Diptera > Drosophilidae > Drosophila > Drosophila rufa. Next base: position 11,827,412 of record JAECXS010000096.1, read on the forward strand.
ATTAACTTCCCAGGCACACAAAAAACTCCTCCACTTGGTCCCCATTGACCTTTTATTATAAAGAAAATGCGGTAGTACCCTTCTCAAAGTCTTTCATATACCAGATCCAACCATAACTTTTCAAATCGAATTACCAACTCGGCTCTAAGCAAAACCAATTCCATACGCAACATTACGCAATTGAAAATCGAATTGTGTTTTCATTTTCCATTTTAGGCCAACATTTTCACAACAAATTAGATTTTACAATTCCAGATATGCGGCAATAAAAAATTGCATTTATGTGTAAAGAAGGGGAATCGAGCCCCAGAGTCCGATAAAAATGAAGGCGGACTCTCGTTGATTAGATTGGCCAACAAAATAAAATTCTAGATGGATGGCCGTGTGGGCTGGCTGGAGGGAAGTTTGCTGGGGAGTTTAAGTGGCTTGCCAGGAATTTACATAAAGTCAATCAATCATGGCATTTGCCAGAGCCAGAGCCAGAGCTCCATTTTGCATGTGGGCCTAGCGCACAGACACTTGTGAGATTCCATTAATATCAAGTTCTCGGGGGTTGGTTTCTCCTGTCTCGAGATTAGCATTTCGTCGCTCATACGCCCCGTGGCACTGCCACTGGCATGAGCGTGCATAATAAACGAGAACGACGACTCCGGAGTCCGAGTCCCCACCGAAGGGTGTCATGATGAATGACCGAGCTGTCCCAGGACTCTCCACTGGCCAGCACTTGATCCTGCTCCAGTATTGTCCATTGTCCTGCCGCTCTCGACCATCATTTTTCATGCGTTTAAAAACAGGGACAAGACGGGGGAGAACAAACGAAGAGAATAGCGCAACAGTAGCTGAAAAACTGTTCAAATTTGATTTACTCACTTGATTACTCGTCGGTGGCAGCAGCAGAGAAAGAGAGATCTTCTTCCCTGTTCAGGCTCTGATTTAGCCATGTATCCCGGGGCATGTTGCCCCAAGGCCAGTGTCGAGTGGCGTGTAATTTGCGTAAAAATGTCATATTCATATTCAACTTGAGCTGCCTGATGTTGATTGATGAGCCCGCAGCTCAAGTGGCAAGCGGCTGAGAATTATTCCAAGAACATCAGCACTTAAATTCTTGAACTGTTTCTGGGGAAAGTTTAAGATGGATTTGGGATTTAGAGTGTTTGTTAGAGAATTTTTAAACTAAAACTAATTGAATCTTAATTTATTAGGCTATTAAAATATGAATATATATAGTAAATATGGTATCTAGAAAAGTACATTTCTGATACAAAAGTGTTGAGTTTAAAAATGAACTCATTTGCAAACTCAAGATCTAGTTCCCTAAGCTAATGCATAATTCCAGGATAAATAATAAGATAATTACACAGCCCTAAAAGAGTCCCTGGAATTAACATGGTCCTTGTTCTCATACCCAATATAACAAACTAAAAAATTACACATATTAAACTAATAACGTAAAAAAAAAAAATAAATTTTTATTAAGTCCTTACAGCAGCTTTAAAATTACTTAAAATTTGGTGAATATCTTTCAAATATTATTAATATGTTGTAGTAAATTTTCAATTTAGGTCACTCCTCCTTTAGAATATAATACCATACTTATTTCCACTTTTATAGCCCTGCAGATAAACAAGAACCAAAACAGAAAATCAAATGAAAATTTCCCAAAGTACAATATAAAACTTCGACAGAGAGGGTCCTTCAGTATTTGATATGTGCTTGTGTCAGGAGCAGGCAACAACAAGGACTTTTGACCCCAATGAGAGAAGAAAGCCAGGCAGCAACAACAAAAAACACAAGGCAAACGTAATTTAAAATTTAGAAACGAAAGAAAGGAGCCCGAAACTCATGTAATTCTTGCAAAAGGACACACGCCTGATTGGCACGCACATGACACGGGCAGAAATACATACTATACCTTCTATGTATATAAACATATATGCTACATACAATACAAAGTCAAATATTTGATGTTGGCGCATTTCTGTTTCAACTTTCTATTTGGCATTTCTTTCTCCTCCGCTTTTTTGTTCATTTTAAAAAGAGAAATAAAAAGAACGAAAGAAATTCGGGGTCTCCATCCCAGCAACAATCTAATGAAATTGACATATATATACGAATGTGCGTGAGTGTCTTATCTGGAGGCCAAAAATCCTCTGAATTCGAATACCAATCCCATTTCAATCCTCATGCTCCAGGCCCTCGCCTTGCCACTCGTGTGTCTATTCAACTCTGTGCTAATTTCTACGCATTTCTTTTCAGTTTGACTTTTCTCCGGCTTTTGGATATGTCTGAAGTGGGTGTAAAATAAAATGAAATAAAATAAAAAATCCAAGTTGATTACTCAGGCATTCAAAAGGCATTTTGATTAGTCGAAAAGTGGCAGGTTGGACATTTTGGGGCTGAACTGGCATTTCCACTTCTAATTTAAACTTTTGATTGGGGGAGAAAGGCGTTTTTTATCCACCAGGATAATACTTCAAAGCTGTTTAGATTTTTAAGGAACATTCTGGATTTTGGGGGGCTAACAAAATATAAGGAATGAGATTGGGCTTAGAGGCTTAAATTGAAATTATATTGTTTGGTTATATATTTCCCGTCTATGTTATTAAATTAAATATTTGTGATCATTTACACAAGACTTTAACTACTTGTTTTCACTTTGTAAGCAATCTAGAAGTACTTAAGGGATTATTCTAATCTGGAAAACTCGTATAAAAACCCAGATATTATTCGTACTAAAAAGCCATTATTTACTGCATATATATATATTTATATAATATTTAATTCCCCCTTCACCCGATGAAGGTTGTCGATGTGACATCCGTTGTACCAATATTTATCTGGCCCATTTCGGGAGTTGTATAAATTGTCCAACGTTAAACAAACATGAAAGCGGAACAACAACTCGAAGCTGGCCAACTTTTGATTCATCAGCATTGAAATGGAACAGTTTTTCTCTTTTTTCTTATTTAGTTTAATTTTGTATCTCGTATTTTATATGCAGGAGGGCATATATTGGCACAAGACAAATAATCACAGCCGTTTCCCCCCAATTTCAACTTTGTCCTGTGTCTCTGTGTAGTGTAAATAAAATGTTGCAAAATTGTGGCCTCTGTTTTTTGTATTATTTTGTGGAAAAACTGTCCGACTCGAGAGGTTGTGATATATATTGTGTGTGGACTCTGAGGCGCTTTCCGTGTGCTCTACGGTTCGTTGCACGTTGCCACTGATTGGACACATGTCGGACGGCAGTGAAAAATCTCTGGGCAGGTAATGGCAACTCCTGCCCAACTAAACCGAAATGCGGACACGTGTGTGGGCAGAAGGGGGCGTGGCGGCTGCCACATAATGAGACATTTATTTAAAAAGAACATTTGAACATTTGAACATTTTTGATGGGCCATATCTTGGCATGTCCAGCTCGAGGGCTGACATTTTCCCTCCGGCTCGGTTTTTTGCGAAGGGTTTTTGGGTGAGAGAAACGTGTCCAGCCTGTTTAAGCAGTCGATGGGATATGAGCCATTAAATTAGTTAATATTGGTGGGTATTTTATTTTAAAAGAAAAATGTGGCAGGGACTGTAATAGAGCTGTATTTGAACGAAAAATAATTTTCTTTCCTATTTACAATATTATTTTATCATATTATTAATAAGTTTTATATTATTTTTATTATAATATTCTCTAAATAATACAAAAATAAATAAAATTGCGATTATAAAGATTAGCTATCAATAAAAAATTAAATATCAAAAAATCAAAATAATTTGCATTAAATCAGGAGCTAAGCAATTAAGTAAGAAATGTACTTAAGAATATAATTTAATTATATTATTGCTTTACATATATTTTTTGCATTATAATATTTATTTTATAATACAAACAATAAATTTATCAGTATTATTATTTGAATATTAAGCCCAGCTTTCAAATACCAATTGTAGCTATCAAGGAATAGTAATCATTTCCACCAACAGGGCTTTTATTTGCTCTTTATATTTTACTCTTTTTATTTGTATATTTTTTATGCAATGTAAAATATATATTTTAATTTAGGGATTATCCAAGACTCCTCCATAATTCTGTTTCTGACATAATGTTTCAACTTATTCCCTTCACAACCTCTCACCCTTCGAACCCTTTTAGTCATCGTGGCAAAAACAAATTCACACATCATCATTCATGCAATTTTCCTCTTTCTTCCCCGCCAAACATAATTTTCAAAGAAATTAATATGAAATCAATCAAGTATAATTTTCATTTACGTTTTGCCGATTTGGTTTCGTCGATTTGCCGCATCATCCTGACCATCTCGTGGTGTTAATGAAAAAGTTCTGGGCGCTGGCCAACAACAAAAGAGTTGAAAATTCCAATTTTTGTCATGCTCATTCGGGGGAAAAGTTTTCCCGGTAATTTGAGCAGCAAGGGGGAGGAGAGGCAAACATTAACCCCTTATCGCCAAAAGCGAGCATTCATTAACTGACCCCAAAGCGTAATTAATCTCTCTCTCGGCGAGAGATTTTCCCCCGCAATTTATCCTTCAAAGGGCCAGGCGAAAGCCACCCCCTCTCGATGTGGCAGTTGCATGTTGTAAATTAGATTTTCGTCTGTCATGACAACCCTGGTGGGCGAGGGTTGCTGCAGCAGCTCGACCTCGGCTCGCTTTGAATGCAAAACTGTGCCTTTGGTCATTAACCTGTCTGAAGCACTTTGCAGCTAACTTCGATCCGGTCTTCGGAGTTGGATTTGGATTCCTATTCGTATTTGGACTTCTTTCCCCCAAACGAAGGGTACAGGGAAATGCTTTCAGCATCCGAAGTTTTGCCACCCCCAAAGCAAAGTACAGAGTTTCCACTGTCACGATGCCGATGCCGATGCGACGCCATTTTTGGCCAAAAACTTATTAATGAACTTTAAGCAGACGGCGAGGGTGGTTGTCTGGGGTTAAATAGCCTCACAAAAGGGTTAAACAAGTGTTAAAGGGCTGGGGAGGGGTCATCAATCATATTTCCTGCATAGCTGAATCATTTACGCAGCTCAGTTTTGGGTTGCTTAATGGGTTTATCCAGCGAAGGGGATCAGTTTAATCATGGGGAACTGATGGTTCCAAAGGAAAATTTATGGGAAATAAATCCTGGAAAATTTTGAGATAAATTTTAAAAAATGAAGCATGTTTGAACCTCATTTCGTAGTAAAGAAATCTTCACATAACCCGTAACAGTTAAAATGTTTTCTTTTTTAAAGTCTAAATTAAGTTTATTTCAAGATAAAGTCTGTTCTGCATTTATTTTATTTGAAAATGAATAAAGAAACCAATAAATAAGTAAATAATCCAACCTTTAAAAAATTCCTCAAGAAAAATTGCAGCGAAAAATACAATTTAAACATTTTCAACAACAATCCTTGACATTTTATTTTGTAGTTCTTAATACAATTTACAATTTCCTCTCTTCTCCCAAAATATACCAGACAAAACATTAAAACAATGAACAAATCCCAAGATGGCAATTTCTGTTTTTCAAAACTCATCTGAATCCCAGACTGAACATCTCTATATATCCCGGGGCTCAGCGTGCAAATAAATCCTGCGGCTCTGCGAGGCCGGAGGATTTGTAAATGCGAAATGTGCTTTCTTTTATGCGTTTTCAATGCCCAATTCCAATGGCGAAACCAAAGAAAATCACATGGAAATAATGGAAAAGCAATTTCCATTTCAACAGGGAGAGAGTAAGACAATTCCCAGGCAGCGATTTGACCATTAAAATTATACCCACAGGACGGGCAGGCATAAAAAAGCGGAGGAAGGCGTATGGGGACAGAGGCTGTGTATCTCCAACTTGAATATGAAATCGTTTGGAAATGCTCAACGACCAAATTGGCATTTGGAAAAGTGCACACAGACAGAGGAATACGAAAATGTTTCAAAAGAGTTTTTTCCTTCTTATTTTTGTTGGCAAATGTGACCGAGTGTGTGTGTGTTCTCGTTAACTGCGGGGGAAGGACTAAGGAGTACGGAATACTGGGGTAGGTAACTTCCTTACGTGTTGGTTGGTCATATTTTAGAAACTAATGTGACATTTCGATTATTCGATTGGATTTAATGTGTTTTATGAGTTTTACACGCTCCAAACGTTTTGCTTTAGTTCCCCTTTTTCCGACTTCCGTTCCCTGCTTGGAGAGAAAGTGTGTGTGGAGAAAGTAGAGAAAGTGATGACAACTCTGGCAGGGTGGCAGGGGGGCTACAGAGAACAGGATACAAATGGTTAGGCCCTGTCACTGCCTTGATTCAGAGATAAATGTCGTGGGCGTGGAGGACATGCTGACCAATAAAAAGAGGTGGAGAAAGGAGGATAGTTCTGTCTGTTTTACTTTCTTTTTTTAGGACCCTTTTTATATAGCTTGGCTTAAATATTTTAAGTGTAATTATTATACTTTTTAAACTAGTTTTTAAAAAAGTCGTAAAGTGATTTTCAAGTGATTTTGTAGGTAATCAAATTGTGAGCTGAAATCTCTTTTGTGCTTCAAAAACAGCTCCGAGCACCGCGTAAAACTGCTTCATAACCCGAGTTAATAACCGCTGCAAACCGCCTTAATGACAGACCAAAGAAACAGTGTCAAAAAATGCTAAAACTGCTTTAAAAACTGATTAAAAAAACTGCTTCAAAAACTGCTCCAAAAACTACGCCAAAAATCACGAATAAAGTGGCTCAAAACCGCACCAAAACATATGCCAAAAACCGCGACAAAAACTGCATCTAAAGCCGCGCGATAAAACCGCGACAAGATCGCCCTTAAAAGCGAGTCAAAATTACTAAAAGCCTTCCGATAAACCACTCCAAAAAACTTAAGATTTTAGCTAGAATAAACATAAAACAAACAAAAAAACATAATTAAAATTTAAATAATAATTCAAATAATTATAGCCTTTGATTTTATGAGCTATGTTGACCATAAATTCCTTACTAACCAAAATTCACTTAAACTTCTCCCTATCATCATCACGATCTCAGGGAAAAGAACCCCAAAAAAAGAGTGGCAATTTCCCTGGACTTTCCCCTAACCCTCACTCACACCCACGATGAAACTTTAACTCATTTGTATGCCAAACAGCAACAGAACTAAAAGTTTTTTCATGTGCCTCCCCCACTTGGATTTATTTATTTTACTTTTTTTCCCTCACATCTTTTTGCTCAACTCTGCACTTATTACTTATTACTGGACACACACACACAGAGAGGGCGAGGAAAAACCCTAGACATGCGAGACATGGAAATTCATCATCAAAAATGAATAATGTCTACACTTAATGCGGCCAAGGATGTAGCGAGCCCAAGGATCCCGAGGAAACTCGAACTCCCCCGAACTCGGACACTGCGGATAAGTCGCATCGCACCCTGCTGAATCGCAATTCGCACCCCATCAAATGGCGGGGCGTGAAGCCAACGGAAGGCTCATCCGAGATGGGTCCTGCCAGTGCTGTCCAAGGTTCATCCAAAATTTGCGAGAAAAGGATAGGTTTCAGAAAGAAAAGTCTAAAGAAATTCCATTTAGAAGGGTTTTTCTCATATATTTATTTTCGTAATGCCTTTTATTTACTGAAAAATATTATAAAATATTTCTGTCCTTACTATTAAATAAAACATATTAAAATACATTTTTCAAGTATTGTTTATGATTTAACTTTAAGTTATTATTATGAAATAATATAAATAAAAAAGTAAGTGCACCTTGTAATACAGAAAATAACCTTAAATAATGCTTGAAATAATTAATCCAATAAATTAATATTTTATTTAGTTTTAGTGATAAGGAGATTCATAGAAAAAAGCTATTATCTATCCAAAGAAAAGACAAATCTCTCTGAAAAAAATAGCAAAAGGAAACATCTCTAGATCCAGCTTTGGTCTTTGGGGAAAACGGCTGCTTGAATATTAATTGTGAATATGTAGAAAACCCCACATCCAGCTCCAGCCCTCAAAAAGGGAAACAAATGTGCAGACTTACGAATGCAGGCGACGTGCATGACTCTGGCCAGGATTGATGCAGTGTGTCCTGTCCTGCGCTGTCCTGTCCTGACCGAGGGGATAATGTGTCGGCGAGGGCTGTGAGATCTGTGAGTCAGAATCTAATAGATTTCTGGCAAGTGTCGAGGTAAAAACATAATACAAGGGCATGGAGCTGTCAAAAGGGAAATTACTTATACTATTTGCAAAAGGGGCGAAACGGACCAGCAGGCAATGATTTGATGAGTAAGATATTTCTACACATAAGCGCACATACTTGGGATTACTGGAATAGTGTAGCAATTATTTGTAATTATTTATTAAAGATTTAAAATAAATTAAAATGTCATCCAAAAGTATGCAACAGATGTTGCACTTAACCAAAAAATATTTAATTGTATACTATTGAAAGACTTTTTAATATATTTGAAACCTTAGCTATTTCTGTATATATTTTTTACAAAATACTAATATCCGAACTGATCAAACTATATATCTTTTCAGCTTTAGCAGACATTCCTGATGAACCATCACCAAATCCATCCATTAAACAGCATCCCCGCGTAGAAATAATTCAACAATTGCGCCACTTATGAGCATTTGCACGCCCTCGAGACTTGTCAGCCCATTCCATCAAAAGCAGATGATAGATACTCGTATCAAAGTGGCTGGCTGGTCAACCCTTATCCAGGAGGCCAGAAATGTTCAGACTGCGCCGGCGAAGCCGCAAAAAATACCAAGTTATAATTTCCTGACTAGACTTATCCGCTTGGTGATCTGCTAAGGGAGAGCGAAACACTTAATGAGCTTTGAAATTGTTCTTGCTTCACGTACGCCTAATTTAGTTCTAAAAAAAAAATGAAAACGAAGCAGAATCGAATTGAAATCGAAAGTATAATATAGAGGGGACAACAAATCAGGGAAAGTTGTTCTAAGGCCGGACCATAAATTATGGGCAATTAATATGTAACACGTTAGAGCCGAATTCGATTCGAAAGAGCCTCATAATGGCGACTCCTTCGGCCATTTGTCAGCTAGGATGTGGCCATAAAAAAGCTACCGCTGCACCCTCATATTGGCCTACGTCCCCGAACTCCTTCACTTTCGCTGTCGTTGGTCCCTCCAGATAAATCACCATTAAAAAAAGAAACGCGTTTCGGAGTGGACAATCCAGCCAGGCGGATGGGACATAAAATAAAATTAACTTAAAAAGCAAATTCTCACAGGGACATATTTTATGTGGCAATGTCCAATTCGGCTTTGTTGGCTCATAACTCAATGCGCTAATCCTTTAAATAGGACATTCATGTTATCCCGCCTAGACGTTCACTGAGTTGTGACCATTAAAATGGAATTTATATCTAAAAAAAACGGAGCAAAGGAAACTCTTTTCGCTTGTCTCTCTCATATTGATATTTATGACATTTGCAATGCATTATCGTTCTTATTGGATTGTTATTATTGTTATATATTATTGTTATTATCATGGCTTAGTCAAGGAGATGAGGCTATACAAATAGGAGAATATGCTGGGCTTGTAAATATCTATTTAAAAATAGGTTTTTTATACTTAATTAGCAATTAAAGTTAATATTTATATTTAGGTTGGCACAAAAACAGTTTTAAATTTATAATAAATTAAAGTATATTCAAAGAGAATTCTATAAAACATTTGGGTTACCAATTTTATGTAAATTGATTAGAAATTTAAGATCTAATATTTTGTTGCATACTTTTAGACGCCATTTTAATAGATTTCAAATCTCTATACAAGTAAGGTTTATTTTTCATTTTAGGTATGTTTATTTATATTTATTTCGTTTGTTTTTAACTTTTTATTTCTTTTCCATGTATAATAATAGTCCTGCATGCCAAATGGTACATAAATATTATTTTTTATTTATTTATGCCATTTTTTGAGGCTGAATTCCTTCCCTTCGGCCAGTTTTTTCACCCACACAATAGCAATTCAATTTACAGTTCATTACTTTTCATAATTTCTGCCTTGTACGCTCAAGGACTCCAGGACTCGTGTATGTAGGGGCGGCAGCTGTTCAAAAATCCCACGCAGCAAAAAAATGCGAGTCTTGAGGGTTGATTGGAAAGTTTTCTTTGGGCCCAGCCCAAATCTAATTGGACGCATTCGTTTCGGCTCGAACATTTGACATTTTTGCCCTCTAAAAAATATTCTATTTAAATTGTTGAAATCCGCTTACGCTCGCCTTAAAGGATATTCGCCATTTTGTGTGTGTGTCCCGGACACGTTTTGTATTCAAGTCTCAAGTTTCCTTTTTCCCATTTGAAAATCAAATTGATCGGTTTAAGTTGTATACTAAGCTACTTAGCAGTCCTTAAGTTTCTATAAATGTAAGATGAGCCTGCGACGCGGCGTCCTTTAAGGTTGCTCGTCGTTGTGTCCTCTCTTATCAGAATTTATGTGTATTCTGTACGCTCCATTTCCCATTCCAATTTTCGCGAGGGAGGGAGGAAAATCGGGGGAAAATCGATAATATGCAAATATATTTTTTGCATCCCCCGCAATCACACAAGCACACACACGAGCGTAAAACAAACATGAACGCGGCGAGTCCTGTCCGGCACCCCTCTACGCACACACACTCACCCACACACACACCAACTAAATAACTAAATACGCATTAGCATCCTGTCGGATTTTCCTTTATTATTGCGGCGGCCGTCGTCGAAACGAAAAGGAACGAGATGAGGCTGAGATGCGTGGGAGGAGACGCGACGCAACGCGCCGCACGTTGCACGCGCTCCTCGCGCACAGTGGCGCAAAAATATGTATATCAGCTCTTAGATCAATAACAAGGTTTCAAATTTAAACTTGATCGGATCAAGCTAACAGTTACAATATAGGTGTTCGTTTACCTAATATGCAAAAAAAGAAAGAAGCTAGAAAGTATATCAGAACTGGGTGTTTGGTATTTTGGTCAGCAAAATTATAATTTACGTATTACTAACTGAAGAAGATACATAATACTAACATGAAAAATGAATGTTGTACAATAATCGTACAATAATTACGATCTCTGCGAAGTATTTGGTTGCTATTTCTATTAAAAGGAAGGCATCGCTAAAAAGTATGCACTGCTTTTTACAAACTAAGAATTATTTCTTATTATATGGGAAGTTCTTTATCTCTTTAGTTTGGTAAGTACTTCTGAGTCTCAATATTTGTAAAGTCTTGGTCGTTTATCCAATCAAGCGGTGGAAAAACAAGATTCGGTTAGTGAGCCTACTCAGTATATATTTGCCTTGGTTTCTCGAATATATCCCACTGTTTGGTACCCAAAACCCAACAAAATAAGAATGCCAACAGTCCGAATGGCAACAAATTCAAACGAACGTGTATGCAGAGTGTGACTGAAAGCATTATTAATAGAGAATGTCGGCAGCTAAACTCACACAAACACAAACTCGCAAAGCCCACACACACACGCAAAAGGGATATAAAAGCAATAAGAACATTCATCTTCATAATTACGGGCAACGAAATGAGGAGAAAGCCCCCAAAAAGGAAGAGAAGAAGATGTAGAATACGTAAGTGAGGAAATTCAAATGAAACGGCAAAGTTTTGCATATGCGGTGGGGTGTGTGTGTGTCTGGGGGGGGGAGGTCCTTGTAGGTGTGCATATGTGTGTGAATGTATTTTCGGGGGGTTGAGAAGACAGACAGCCTCCACTTCTTTTTCTAGATTCAAATACAGTGAAAGAAAGTAATAAAAGCAAGTTTATTACTAAAACTATTTAATTCTTTCTTAATATAATTAAAAGTAAAAAATACATTTTTGTAACAGCTACAATTAGGCATTTGTAAATCTAACTTTATGCAAAACCTTCAAGCGGAAGTCCTTTCATTTCGCTCAGTGTGACCAGACTCGCCAAATGGGCGTCTTATGGAAATGACAGTTAAGCTCGTCGACGCTGGTCACCCTAATGAATGCTCGAGGAAGCATTTTCCCTTCGTTTGGAATGCAATCAAATGGAAATTGTTAAAGAAAAGCAAAAATGCCCGAAAGGAGGAAAAGCTGAAAGAGAGAGAGAGAGCAAAAGCACGCTTGACTGGATTCCAGGACTTGGCATTTAACGAGGGTGCAATGCATCGGTCTGCACTAATTACGCACAAAACATGTCCGGCGAAACCTTTGAGTGTTGCCGGCAGAGGAAAAAGAAAAGGGGAGATTTTTTGGGGGAGTCTGGTCCTGGGGCGTCCCTGTTTGCCCGTTGTTTTTCCTGTCCTGTCCGGTCCGGTGCAATTTGAATGAGACGATGCGAGGGTGTCGCCTGCACTTGGTATCGCTGGTGGATGGCTGGAAAGGTGGAATGGGCGGGGCCAAAAGGAATTAATTCTAATCCCGAACACGTTCCGTCGCAGACGGAGTGGTCAGTTGTGTGTATATGTATATGAAGAATATATTGTGGGGTCTCAACTGTCGAAGGGTGCGTCGATCATTAGCGTGATTTCTGTTCGCCTTGACATCGATGGAACGACGCAACGAAAATTGGCAGGGAAATCCAAATGACTGAATGCCTCAATGAACTGGGCGCAGGAGTTGCTTTTTTTTACCGTACCAACAAATTTAATTGGAGAATCTGAGGTTGATAAGGGTAATTATATCCAGAAATTGAATGTTTTGATCAAGGGCCTCTCATTTTCTAAGCTTTTCTCTTAAGAACTACGTTTTCCGTAAATTCTTAATTATTGTCCAGCTTACATATTTTCCAAGCATATAACTAAACAATTAAGTTCCTATTTTTCCGGCATTTGTACGATTTTCAGGAAAAGCCAGAAATTAGTTTTGTCATGTGTCCCGACCATAAAACACTCGTCTCTTAAATCAATTCGTTTTTATCACTACTGTAATTTGGTTCCTAATTTTAAAACAGTGTTTAATTTTAAGTTCATTTTTTAAATAAATTAATATTAAAGAGAAAAGAACATTTTTGACATGACATGTTTAGATACATGCACTAGCGACCTCTAGCAACGGAATCGCGCAACAACTATTTCAAGTTCCTACACCATCCGCCAGAGGTCGCTTTAGCGGCGCCTAGTTTCGTAGCGCCCAGCTATTGCATGGCAGCCGCCAGTAGCTGGCAGTAGCTGGGCGCGGCGGAACTCACAAATTACGTAATTTGAAAATATGACCGCATTCGCTTGGCGCGCGGCAAAAAAAGCGCGTTTTTGAGGTCTTTGGTATTTTTACTTGGAATCTGGATTTTTTAGGAAATTCCGCCTGCTTGGGATTTTTTAGGATAAAGCCAATTTGTCGTCTGGCAACACTGTATCGCGGTCACACTGGTCGCTGGTCTGCCGTAAAAATTTCAAGGTGAAATGAATTTTCGTTTTGTTATTGATAATAGCGAGCGAGAAGCGCTGAGCGGGAATATACGCATCGCGGATCGATTTGCAAAGTTGTAGGACACGCGGCGCCCAGAAATTCGTGGCGAATTAACGGGAAAAAATCGAAAAAGGCTGAGAGGCCAGCGCAAAATCGAAGAAAAAACTGTGTATGTGCGTGCGTGTGCTTGTGTGAGTGTGACGTGTGCGTTCGCTGGATGTGTGAGAGAGCGAGGCAGCGCTAGGTGGTGCTTGTATGTGTGCTGCTGCGGCTGGTTGTGTGTGTGCGTGTAAATTGAATAAGAAAACGGAGCACAAAAGGCACTGATGGAAAATTTATATGCGCTGAAAAATTAATTTATTTGCAAAAAGCCAAAGAGCTGCGAAAAGTATTGTGACAAGCGGAGAGAATTGCGAAAAAGTTGCGGATTGCCGACTCTCGCAAGGAAGAGAGATAGAGCTAGCGAGAGTGAGAGACGTGTTTGTGTTTGTTAGTGTGTGTGTGTGTGCGAGCCGCCTTTGCCAGGAAAATAGGAAAAACCTCTCCGAAAGTTTTGCAAAAAAAAATTGTTGAATTCGATTGTTTGGCGAATTCGTGCTCGTTTTTTGCACAAAACTTTTTTCGCCAATCTTTTATGCACGCTTATTCGTTTATTTAATACCTCTCGCTCTGCTCTCCTTCTTTCTCTCATTGCCATGCTCTCTCCCACTCTCTGGCTCGTGGCGCTCTCCGGCTCTCTCTCTCTCTTTCTGCCTCTCTCTCTCGTTTTTGCTTATGCCAGCCAACTGTCAAAACTGTCATTTACCTTCCTTTTGTCCGATTAGCAAAACGCAACGAAAAACTAAAATCCAAACCAAATTTTAAATTGTCGCCGTTCGGTTGTTATTATTTTTTATACCTCGGACTTTCGGTTAACAGTTTTAATTCCGAGTAAGTGTTGAAAGCGGACCTGAGAACGCGAAAGACAGAGAGGCAAACACTTACAAATTGCCGCAACAAATCGATCAGAAAATAAGCAAAAAAAAAAGGAGAAATGAAAAGAAACAAAACGGAAAATTCAATGAAACAACGCGGAATATAATGTGCAGAAATTGTGTAATTGTGTGTGTGCTTTTGCAAGGTGTGCTTGTGTGTGGGCCCATCCTTTTTGCTCTTTCTCCTTTCCCCTCACTTTCGCACTGTTGTTGTTGTTGCAGCTTGCACTTTGTACCTCAGAGTTTCCACTCTTTTTCATTCTTAATTCTCATTAAAAACGAAGTAAATAAAAGACTCCAGTGTTTCTCTACTTGTTTAAATGTTTCTTTTGTTGTTGGCTTTTTCTTTTGTTTATAATGTCAGCTGGTTGAGTTTTGTTTATTTTGCGTTTCTATTTCGCCTTGATTGTTTAGTCAAGTGTTTTGTTATTGTCGTTTGTTTCTGTTCCATTTTTGGCAATTTTCTGCTTATTTGCAATCCGATATTATTTTTTATGTGATTTTCGTTAGAATTCGCGTTTTAAATTATGAAGTATTGATTTTCCCGGTTAACTCACAAGTGTTCTCGTATTAAGTAACGGTACTTGGAGGTGAAAAATTATTTTTTTACAATGTTTTGTTTATTTTGAATAGTTTCCAAAGCTTCAACGTCCCAGCAACACACAAACTTGATTGGATTATATAAAATACTCTTCTGTCTCTTCAGTCTAAAAATTATATCGGGTAACTAAAATATTTAAGTAAAAATTATAACAAACTGATATATAACCCTTCCTCTGGTAAAATTCGAATTCTGAAAACGTTTACTTAATCAATATATTCTTTTTAAGAAACCAATCTTAAATTTCCACATCGTATTAGAACCAGATCCTTAATTTTTTTGCCAACTATCCATAACTCTGATTGGGTTTGCGCGCCCTTGAACTCAACAACATCATCTTATGCTATGACGATCATCCCTCCGTTAGGATCTCAGATTTCAAAAGACAAACAAATAAAACTTCACGCCATATCGGTTTCCTTGTTGGGCCGCGTGGCAATCTGTTTTGCTTCCTCTGCACTCTGCACAACTTTGTAATAGTTACTGGACTTTAAGTTTTTGTTTAGAAATATGATTCATTTCAGACTTCGCTCATGGAACAAAAGATGCGAGCTTTTCCAAAGGCTTAGCGAGTAAATGATGACCATAAACTTTTCTTATTCGCCAGGGATCCTATCTTTTGTATAGGGTGGTTTTGAACTTAAGGAAATAAGCTAGGTTTTCATAGATCTATGGGATACGGAGTAGGAATACATGTGCAGGCAGTCACGTCTACCAAACACATCTTTTGTACTCGATGTTGTAATGCTGTAATTTATTTATTTGTTTATTTATTGTTGGGGACAATGTTGCAATCAATATGAACCGATCAGCTGTTTGTTGGTTCGACTTTTCTAGAGTCTTTGATGAGTTTAGGTTTATGGAATTTTAATTATAGGTCCATAAAACACAATTAGCTATTTAAAGTAACCAAACGATAAGACATCAGGACTAACCATATTTACAAACAACTAACTGATGTTCTCTGAATGTTTCTTCTCGTATATTAACTATTATTAATTGTATAGCGTAATCAATGAATTAAACAATTAACCCAGGCTCTTTCTAGGGTATTTTCACATACGTTACAAAAAGGTCACAATTTCCTTTTATGGCTTTTATTGCTTACATTTTCGTTTTCTGTGGCTCGATTCAATTGAAAATTTTTATTTGATTTGATATTGTATCTGAGTATCTCATGGATGCATTGTCATTGTATCTTCGGCTTGTTGTTGCTTCATCTATGTACGTCGCCTTCCTTTTCGCTGGCTCTTTTATTTCGTTTGATAAACATTTTCATTGCCTTCTCGTGGTCCCTCTCGCTCTCGCTCCCTATTTCTCTTTCGGGTTCTTTCACTTCCTCCTACAACGCCTTCGTTTTTCTTTTCCTCTTCCTTTCGTTTTTCCTTTCTTTTTTTCTGCACTGTGAATCATTTCCTTGTGGAGAAGAAGAGAGAGGAGAGGGGACGTCCCTTTTAAAAGGCAGAGATGAAAAGGGAATAAAAATAAAACTCTCAGATTGCAAAGTTTTCTTCTAATTTAAATATTCCATATTGCTCTAATTGAATATTTTGTTATTTATTTACTAAAAGGAAATTTATTCATTGTTCGTGAATTTTCTTGACTGTTGGGAAGTTGACTTTTTCAAAGGACTCATATTTCTGTACTTGAATATTTTCAAAATAAAATAAAAAATTATATATGCATTCCAATATTCTTAGAGTTAATTATTTTATATTGTTAAGTTTCTAGTTCTTATTAGTTCCGTATGTCGAGCTTGCTCTGTAACTTAAACATTTTTTATATGTCAAATTTTGCGTCTTTTTAATTCCTATTTTATAATTTTTATAATTTTACCTCGAATGCACTGCAAACAATTTGGGACCTTTTCTCCCCTTCTTGCTTATTTTCTTCGGCTGCTGCTATCATCATCAATATTGATTACCGGCAGCTGTCCGCGAGAGAGAGAGAAAGAGAGCAGCCGCCGCTGCTCTCCAATTTGCACTTTTTTCGCTGCTCCTTTTGCGGTTTGTTAGGTATGCGGCCTCCCCCCGGCCCGCCCACTTGTAGGCGCCCACGTTCGAAGGAAGAATAAGTGGCAAAGGCAGGAGGTAGTGAGAAAGAAGGAGAGCCAACAGGCTCCCGCTCTCTCTGTCAAATTGCAATTTGCTCAACGCGCATTCGCTTGCTCTCTCTTTCTCTCTCTTGCTCTCCCTCTCTCCGGTGCTATCTGTTGTAGTTGCTTTTTATTACATTTGTTGTAATTGCTGATGTTGTTGGTGGCTTGCCATCGATTTTATGCTTTGTCGTTGCAATTAGTTCTTCTTCTGTTGCTTGTTTCTTGTCTGCACTTTTAGTTCTCATTTTCTTGCCACATCTCGGCGCTCTCCTTATTATTGTTGCTTTTGCCTATTGAGGCAGGCAAAGTGAGAGAATAATCCTTCTCGCTCTCACTACTCTTTCCACCGATTTGTTGTTCTGTTTTGCAAAATCTGGTGCCTACAGAGGTGCTTTGATTATCGGCTATAAAGGGCTAAACGTGGGTCCAAGTCGAGTGTCTAGATTCTAGAATTTGAGTTATAGGAATGGGTACCAAACAAGGTGGGGCCAAGTGGGGCTTGTGAAGGATTGAAATCCTTTAATTAATTGCTTTTTGACGTGGGGTTATGGAAAGTGCGTGAAGAGAGTTTAACAAAGTGTGACCAGTGTATGTGTGTGAGTCAATAAAGTGTGACCAGTGTTTGATGAGACGCAGAAATATTTTACTTATTTAAACTCCTTGTTTCTGTTAGGTCGACTAAATCATTATTTTATATTTTGCTTATAATTATTTGACTGCTTCGAAATAAATGTTAAATTAGGTTAGAGTGTTGCTTAGCTTTTGGGTATTTTATTTTCAATTTAAACTTATTTTCCCTAACGATCTCCGAAAAGTAACCAGATGATCGGCTATAAAGTGCTAAACGTGGGTCCAAGTCGATTGTCTAGATTCTAGAAGTTGAGTTATAGGAATGGGTACCAAACAAGGTGGGGCCAAGTGGGGATTGTGAAGGATTGAAATCCTTTAATTAATTGCTTTTTGACGTGGGGTTATGGAAAGTGCGTAAAGAGAGTTTAACAAAGTGTGACCAGTGTGTGTGTGAGTCAATAAAGTGTGACCAGTGTTTGATGAGACGCATAACTATTTTACTTATTTAAAGTCCTTGTATCTGTTAGGTCGGCTAAATCATTATTTTATATTTTGCTTATAATTATTTGACTGCTTCTTAGGTTAGAGTGTTGCTTAGCTTTTGGATATTTTATTTTCAATTTAAACTCCTTTACCCTAACGATCTCCGAAAAGTAACCAGATGATAAAGAAGAGGCATCATTCAACACCTGTGTGCCTCAAGAACAAGGCCAATAGACTCTTAAAGACCTAACAAACGCCAGAGCCACAAAAAAGCCACCTTGACAGAGTGCTACGACCAATGTTGACCTATAACTGATTTTTTTTTCTCTTGCTCAGTTGTTCTTCTGGTTTGCCGATTTCGTGGCTTGTCTCTTTTTATTCAGCTAATTCCTCTTTAAGCCACGAAATAATCCGATTTTTTTGCGTCGTTTATAACTCGATTAGGAAAAGAAATAAAACAAAATTAAGCGAGAGAGAGAATAAAAGAGCACCGTCAAGGTCTTGACTTTGCCTTCTGGCGGGGCACACGCAGAGTTCAAACGCAGCCACAGGGATTATTCGAATATTTGAATTACAATTAGAAAGTATCAATCAACTTTTCTTCTCATATTTATTACATTTTTTAAGGAAGAAAATGGTTAAAATCAAAGGCATTTTAGTGATCAAATAAAATGTTGGTCTTATTATTTGTTCAATCCATTTAGTAAAATGAATGAGCTCTTTCGGGGGTGACCACTGTACTGGCACACACATACGCACACTCTTTTCTAACCAGTCCACGCAATTTATGAATGATCATCAAAGCTTACGGTTATTAACCAACACAAGTGCTCAAAGCGAAAAAAAAGCCGCGCGTGTGCCCCGAAAATGTTTGCAAACTTTTTTGGCAACTTTTTTGTGTTGTTTCTTTTTTTGCGACGACTCATTTTGTGGCTGCCTTTTATCTTTCTCTCATTTCTGATTTCCGCAAACGAAATCGATTAAATAATGAGCGGGAAAAAATCAATGCCGAAAGGAAAATAAATATTTAAATACTCAACTGCAAATGCAAAAATAAATAAGACGATAAGCGAAGAGAGAAAAGGGAGAGGAAAGAGCTCTTTTTTTCGCACAAAAAGTTATTAAAGACAAACAATCGGGTTTTTGCGTTAGTTCGGAAGGAAGCCCCTGCTTCTAATGTAGCACTTAACTAATTCAACAAAACTACGACGTACGACCCACAACTCAGACAACTCAATGAAATCAATAATATAAAAAAACAAAAACAAAAAAGAGGCGAAACAAAAAATAATGAAAAACACACAAAAGCATCATCAACATGGTCATGACGATGATAATAAGCGAACATGAACTACGCAGTTATGAAATTTAACTAGATACTTATAGGAAATCATTGAATACACAGATCCAGCAGGTTGGGTTCAAACCTAAGGCCAGAAAAATAGACAGATATTTGCTAATTTCGTTAGACTATTAATTTTGATAGGGAAAAAATAGAAGCAACTTCAGTAAGAGTGGAGAGGTACTAAAATATTGATTAATATTTACCAAAGAAATATCTTATGACAAAAAATTTGAATGTTCCTTAGCTGTTTCCCTTTAAATTTAAAAAATGGTTACTAAATTATTAACAAATCCCATTTTTAACTTTTGCAACCTTTAATGTAACCTAAATTGCCAATTAATTAAGCAAGAGCAAACCCTTTATTGAGTAGACCATTATTAATGCTTGCCCACAATTTAAATGCATTTGTGGTAATTACCCAAATGAACTCTTGACAAATGTATTTCCACTCGGGGGTTGTCTCACCCCTTTCTCTCTCTCTCTCTCTCTATGTCTCTAGCCCAAGTATTACGTATACGTCGCGTTGTTCAGTGCAATTATTTACCTTATCCCTTGCCTTTCACCTTCCGCCTCTGCCTCGATCTTCGTGTTTGTGCCGGCATCGCTTCATGTGCATTTAATTTAATAAACAAATAGTAGAAAATAATATTTATGTTTGTTGTGTTCATCGAATTCCGTATATCGTACATATCTCTTGTTAATTGGATTTAATTCTGACTGTCTCGTTCCCTTTCTGCTCTGCTGTTTCACAGGAATTTCATTTCTACAATTTACTGCAATGTGCTAGTAAACGGAACCGAAGAAATTGATTAATTCTACGAGAAAGCCGACAGCAAAAGAGGATAAAATAAAGATAAACAAAGAAATTGTGCGTGAAAGCGAGAGATGACAAGAAGGAAAAGTGCAACCCATATAAATTACAAAATATAAGCCTAAATCAAATCCTTAGTTAACCAAAATCACCAAAATATTTTCATAATCAATAAGTAAATATTTTAAGTGTGTGCCGCCGTCGTCGTCTTCTCCAGTCAAAGTCAAAGTCAAAGTAAAAAATTATCCAAAACGTATCAACTTAAAAATCGAAATCGGTATTGGAATCGAGTCGAATCAATTTGGAATTGAATCGATTTATCGATCAACAGCTGTGCTGTACACATGCACCTGTGTGTGTCTGAAGGGGTGCGCGCACGTGTGTGAGTGTTTTGTGGCAAGAAGCATATTTATTTACAAAATTTAAGAAAGTTATTTAAACAAACAAAATACAAATTAAACAAAGCCAAGCGCTAGATGGCGCTGTCGCTGCCAAAGCCAGCTGTGCTCAGTGTTGTTGTTGGTGTCCCACACACTACTCCTACTGCTACTACGATTGTTGCTGTTGCCGCTAATAAAACGCGGAAAGGCAGATTATAATAGCACCAGCCTAGCATCCCCTAAATAAATTGCAATTTATTAGCCCCAAACCACATCAACTCCCCGAATAACAACACAAGCGACAAAAAAAAAAAAAATAAGAAAAGTCAAGTAGAAATAAACAAGAGTTTCGCGTTACTTACTGTCGGTTCAAACTGCGTCGCGTCGTGATCGTCGCGATCGTCGCTAGTCCTCGGATCGGATCGGAACGGAACGGAACGGAACGTTATATAGTACGATATAGTGCGGTACGTATCGGATCGGGTCGGATCAGTTGGCAGTCGGTGGCACCTGACAACGCAGCGCAACGTTCGTCTAAGCCTAACCGCTATTATGCATCGGTGTCGTGCAAAAATCGCATTCGAATTGGCGGGCAAGCAGCAGCAGCAACAACAACTGACAGCTAACTAGCCGAAAAATAATAAATAAATCCATAAAAAGAAAAAACGAAATAACCAGACAAGCAAAACAAAAACTAATTAAATCAGCGGTAGTTTATATCGTATCGTAAATATTTTTCCGTGGCCCAAATAATCCAAGAATCGTCAGCAATCCTGGATTATTTGCTAAAGACTTTACGGACGCTGAAATCCAATTCGATTATGGCCGAGAATCAAAGTGCGGCCAGCGAAGATTCGGGTCACCAACAGCAACAGCAGCACCAGCAGCAGCAGCAGCATCAGCAACAGCAGCCTCCACTAGCCACCGCCACCACCTCCTCATCAGTCAACGCAGCCAGCACAGCAGGTTCGAGTTTAGTTAATCAGTCGCCCACCAACTCGCAGGCCTCTTCGCCGGAAAACTCCCAGGAAGCCCTGCCCCTTGTGCGTCGCCAGCCATCGGCAGCAGCAGCAACAGTTGCAGTAGCCACCACGAGTAGCAGTACTCCACAGCAGCAGCAGCAGCAGCAGCATCAGCATCGCAGCAGCCTCAGCAACATGTTCGATCGGACGGTTAATGCCAAGTTCAAGACATCGGCTGCCAATGCTGGACCAGGACAAAATCAGGGACGGAGGAACTCCATGCTGGCACCCGCCAAAGGAGCCAGTGTGGGCGGCACTGGCGGCAACATACGCAAGCTGACCAAGGTAAATTCGCTGACCAGAGACTACGCCATGTGCTATACCCCCATCCCCAACATCTACCAGAACAGCAACAACGCCGGCAGCAACGCAGCCACCCTGCAGCGGACCACCAGCGAGAGTTTGAGGTTAAACTCCCTTAATCGCGTGGCAGCTGCCACGGCAGCCACATCGGTATCGCGTACCAGCAGTAACTCGAGCCTGGCCACGGCGACGTCCACTTCCACATCGCTGGCACCCAAGTCCAGCAGCAGCAGTGGCAGTGCCAGCAATGCAACCCCCCAGCAGCAGCAGCAGCCGGCGAGCAGTAATAGCAGCAGCAGCGGCAGCAGCACTGGCGGCAAGGCCAGTTCGCCCAACAACAATGGGGCACGCGCAGTGGGAGGAGCAGCAGCAGCAGTTGCAGTAGCACCAGCAGCGGCAGCAGCAGTGGCAGGCACAGGAACTGCCAGCCATCACCATCAGCCACATCACCACCATCATCACCATCACCATCACCAGCATCACCACCACCAGCAGCAGCACCAGCACCAGACTAGCCTCAGCCAGGGACACGCCTCGTTGACCGTCGCCGGGATGGCTGGTGGGGCCTCGGGATCCGGATCCAGCAGCGGCGGCGCTGCTGCCGGCTCCACCACACGCAAACCAAAGACGACTTCCTCATTCGAGATCACCTCGGTGACCGTGGGCCATCCGAAGCTGAATGCTGCCGGCGATACGGGCGACGAGTCGGCCGATGATCTGGACGAATCTCACACGGATGACAATAGTCGGATAACGGATCTGGAGAACGAGACGCCCTCGATGTCGGAGGACACGTTCTCCAAGGAGGAGGTCTACTATGCCAACAATGCACTCAGCACGAATGCCCCGGTGATCCCGACCAGCTCGCAGTATGGCCTGGTGGTTGTGGATCCCATCGGGCCCTCGCTGGGCCAGACCATCCAGAATGTGCAGGTGAACGTGTCGGACAACATCATCAATGTGGTGAGTGCCGCCGTCACGCCCGGTGGCACCAAGAAGAAGGACGACATCAAGGAGACGCAGCATCGCAGCGAGCGGTTTAAGGTGGTCAAGATCGAGTCCACGGAGCCGTTCAAGCGGGGCCGCTGGATGTGCATGGACTACCTGGACCACTCCAGTGTGGGCAATGGTGGTAATAACAACGAAAAGACTGGTTCTTCTTCCGAGGCCACAACGGATGGCGTTGGCGGGTCAGATCCTCCGCCGCAAAAGACCACCCAGAGCATGATCCTGCCGCCAACCCAGAAACTCAACGAGAATCACCTGGAGGCCAACTCGACCGATGCCAATTGGAACTACGCGGAACAGCAGTCGCAGCAGCAGCAATCGTCGCAGCAGCCGCACCAGCAACACTCGCAGCAGCAGCAGCAATCCTCGCAGCAGCAGCAGCAACAGCCACAGATGAGTGCCACGCCCAGTGGGGTGATGACAGCGCCAGCCACAGTGGTGCACGGGATGCACCAGCTGCACATGGAGGCACAGCAGCAGCAACAACAGCAGCAGCTCTTTGACAGCGTTAATGCCAATGCCAGCTCACCCAATCCCCAGTCCATGGACACCGGCAACATGGGCTATGCCCTAACGGCGGCCATGCAGCTACAGCAGACGTTGCAGCAGTTGAAGCAGCGCGAGGAGGCCATGGAATCGGGCTACCAGAATGGCAGCGATGGTTCTGGCGGGGCGCCCAACAATAACAACAGCGGAGGAGGTGGTGGACCAGCAGCAGCAGCAGCATCAGAGTCGCAGCTAAGCACCAGCTATGTGGACCAGCAGCAGCAACCACTGTCGCCGGCACCGCAGACGCCCCAGGTCACGCCCACATTTGCAGCTGTGGCTGCTGGGCAGGCGGCGCCCAACTTCCAAATGGAGCAGCAGCCGCAGGCCACATCCCAGATAGATGGGATACTTCCACAGTCATTTCCCCAACAACAACAACAGCAGCAGCAGCAACAGACCCCACAGCAATCGACACCACAGCAACAAGCCCCACCAGTAGCAGCAGCGGCAGGAGCAACTGCAGCAGCAACAGCAGCAGCCTCTGCCACACAGCAACAGACTTCAAACACTTCCAATGCAGCGGTGACCACTGGCCAGGGTCAGACATTGCCGCTGCTATCACACATGACCAGCTACGAGCAGCAGCCATCAGCAGCCGGAGCAGGATCGAGTGCAGCAGGAGCAGGAACGGCAGCAAAATCGGCTGCAGCGATTTCCACGCTGCATTTGCAAGGTGCTCCTGCCACAATTGCCGATCCCCAGCAGTTGATGATGCCGCAGCAGCCGCAGCAGCAGCAGGAGGAACAGCAGCAGCAGCAGCAACAACAGATTCCGCCAACAAATATCGCGAGTGCTAGTGCCAATAATAGTAATATAAACCTAACGAATCCGAATGTTGTGGCCAATGTCGAGCCAACGACAAACGCGCTGACCTTGACCGATGAACAAGTGACCGCCGCAGCAGCAGCAGGATCAACTGCAACCGGAGCTGCAGGAGCAACAGCAGCATCAGGAGCCACATCGACATCAGCAGCATCGCAGCTGCAACAGCTACAACAGCAACCAAATGCAGAATCCGAGACTGAAAGGTGAGTCACTTGGCAATTATATATTTTTTATTGAAGAGTTCTACTAAAAAATAAGCTCTAGCTAGGGTAGAAACTTCTAAGTCCCATTTCGTTGTGGCTTTTCTGAGAAAATGTATAAGAAAAAATACAGAGAATTGAGTTAACAAACCTAGAAATTGAATAAATATTTGGGTAAAACATCTGCAGCTCTTGAGAAATTCAATATATATTTTTGTATATCCTTACTTGATAAGAAATATTAAACAAAGCCCATTTACTGAATTTCAAGCAATTCCCTTGCTGAAAACCTAAAAACAATTCAATGGGAAATTGGCGCTGCCCTATCTTATCAGTTTTTCCCATTTTCCTTTTGAAATAGGAATTCTATTCGTGTTCATTCACAAAAACTTTAGATTTAACACATTTACGACTGGAATTTCAGTCTTATCTCAAATAGTATTGGACTGATCAAATATTTACACGATTAAACACAAGACGCTGCCGCTTTGTCTACTTTATTGTACCGGGAGGACTGAGACTTAATCAATTAAGTCGAAAACAGAGAGAAGCGGCAGAGACCCGAAAGTTATTTATGGACGGCAGAGCCAGAGACTTTGGTTTGCATTCGACTATTTTTAGAACGCATAAACGTTGTTTGAACAAGTTTTGAGAACGACCGATGGCCTGATAGCTTGTTTAGAGCCCTCCCCTTGAAAATATTACACTGACTTACATATTTTAACTTGGTGATGAGAAAGGAAAATAGTTGTTAGTAGCCCTTTAATTTTAAAGTCTCTGTTAAAGACCCTTTTGGTAAGAAAACTTTTATGAAACTTGAAAAATAAGGTTTTATTTTGGGATATTTATATATTATTTAAGGCCTTTTTTTTACCTTTTTCGATCCCAAAATAGTAAGTGAAAAAGTTTGAATTTTAGTACAATTCCCATGCTGTCTAGTGTCGTAGTCTAGGGCTAGTTTCAGGTTCATTTCAAATCGCTAAAGTGCCAACACGCGCCGCCTTCTCTTTCCCACTCTGCTTAGCTGTCTCTTTCTCGGGCACAAGAAATAATTTCGCCACTCAAATAATTTGTTGTTGGCTTGGCTTTTATTTTGTTGTTTCATTTTTATGCTTTTTTTTTTGTTTGTTTGCAAATTCGCCGCTACGTCCATTTGCTGGAATTGCTTGCTTAGGCGGGAAGCGTAAAAAACAGCGAAAGAGAAAGACAGTTGAAATAGAAAGAGAAAAGGAGGAGGAGAGACCTCTAATAGAGGGTAAACCTCATTATAATAATTTATTTAATAAAAATTCATCAATGAAATTAGCCATGGAATGTGTGTTTGCACAGCAAGCGGTGTATTTTTTGAGAACCAATGTGTGATTCTGTGGGGGCGGTGGCTCAACAACAAAAACAACACGTGCGTGACACGAAAGGTCGCTTTAATTAAGTTCGTTTTAGAGCGTACAAAAGTTTACTCAATTGCCATACACTGCAAAAATACCCAAAAAATAGTAAATTGCCATCAAAGAAGAAATTGAAGAAAATTATGGTGATAAATTGCAATAGTAATCAAGGTTTACTTGGTTTATTTAAATGGCTTTTAATCTATTTAAATCTATGAACAAAGCAACTCGATTTTTGCTAGCTTTGAGATTGCAATTTTATTTCTCAAGTTTCATATACATAAACCCCCAATTAGTAATTTATATTCATTGGCAGTTCAAGTCAAAACAATAAACTACAAATTGCATTTATCTTCGTTTAACTATGGCCAACTTATGAACGTTTGGTATAACAATAAAAGCCTTTCATGACCAATCCCAAAAAAATTTTTCTGTAGAGTATTTCCAAACTCATTGACCAACTTTTTTTCGAGCTAAAACTTGGTGACACTTTACTTTATATATTTTTTTATTGGTGCCCCCGTAAGGCTGCTGATGACTAATTTGTTTGCCATAGAAAAAGCTGATTGGATGACTCACTTTTTGGGGGTTTTGCATTCGCTGCGGCTAAATCAAAATGATTAAAACTAGCAGGGAAATGCATAAAAAGCATGGGGAATCTTTTTCAGTAGTTTACATTGAGCGAATGCCAAAAGATTAAAGGAAGAGAGAAAGAGACCAAAGTCAAGGCAAGTGAAACATGTGTGTAGATACTGGGATATATAGCAGAACCAGTAGTAGATACAAAAGATATGTATATTATATTCTTGGCAGATTGCGCATTTGCGTGTGACGAAGGCGAGGAGCGGACGGAGTCAAGTGCCTGCTGCACTGGCTGCAACCCCCTTTAGTTCTTGTTCCTTCACTTCCCCAAACGAAATGCAACTGGAAAGAAATGTAAAAAAATAAAAGGGGCTGAGACTCTGGCAGCAAAAGGCAAATTACAATGAATTATGTGGCTTGGGTATTAAAAATAGCCAGTGGAGTGTGGAGCAGCAGCAGCAGCAGCAGGGGGGTGACAATGCGTCGTATGAGTAATGCCTCGCCATATGTACATACTTGGGAAATGGTTTGTTCGTGTTTGCTTGCCGGCTTAGCAACAGCTCGAAGACCGAAGACCGAAGACCCAACTGGCCCTGCACTTGACAACTTCCCTTTTTCGACACAGCCCCCCCTCAGACCATCCCAGCCATATTACATTTACATTTTTCTCCATCTCCACACCAGACAATTTGTCCGTGTTTTCCTTTATTAGAGCAACTGATTGATGCACTGGGCCCAAGGGCGTCTCAGCCATGCTCGAATCCACTTATGTCATGTGTCTCCTCTTGGACAAGTGGCCACCAAATAGGAGAAAAGGAACGGGGGAAAAGGGGGGCACTTTGGGGCGGCCATAACTGGTTTTGGCCCTTGTCCATTGAAAAGGAAAGTCTTCTCCGCTGAATGACACTCGATGTTGGGCTCTGTTGTAACAACAATTGCCTTTGTGGATCACTTTACCTTATTATATAAGAAAAGAAAGATTTTCTCGAATTAAAATTGAATAGGAAGTAAATTGCAACTGGTTAAGGAGATTAACTGTGCTTTGAAAGGAAAGTACAAGTGATTAAGGGTTCCTACAATAATGGATCGTATTTATGGCTTATGAATTGATAAGAAATTACTTCGATAAAGGTACAAACTAAGAATATTTCTCTATAAATCAGTTGTATTTTTTCTTCCTCAAACAGAAACCACAAAATGTGTACTGATTAATCATCATCCATTCGCTTTAAATGAAAGAATTTTTATTGCTAGAATATAAATCTTTGTTTGCCTCCAGCAAGCATCTGGAATATAAATTCTTGTTTTCCCTACCAAGAATTTTGCAATATTTAAATAACTTTTATGACAAAGATAAATTCCATTAACTTCTTATGCCCGACTTGGCCCCATGGTCAAATGTTGTCATCATCCATGAGTTGAGCTCATAACTTGTACTCAACACACACTCGCTGAAAGCTAATTCGCCATTGTCCAAGCTGTCAATTAGTCGGGCAGAAAAGTAATCAAGAAATTCTCTCTATAAAGTAGAATATTTTATGCAGAATGTCTGGGTTGTGCTCTCCCCGTTCTCTGCCCTGGGTTTGTTAGTTTTTAATACAGTGGTCACTCCTTAAACGTTTTATATTTGTACTTTAACCAGTATATTAATAAACTTTGAGAGAATATAAAGGTTAATACAAGTTATCAGCTTAAAATATAGCCTTTCTTGGCTGTTTTAAATTAAATTATGATGTAAATATATCTTTTAGGTTATTAAAGCTTTTATAATATTTTCTCTCTTTAAAAGTTAGTTTTCCTGATTGATAATTTGCGAAATCCCACTGTACTTAACCCCTTGGGTTCTCTTTCTTGGCTGTTCTCTTATAAGATTTCTTTTACTCATCACATGAGCATTGGCCGTCGTCTTCCTTCTTCTTTTTCGCAACTTTTGGCGCATCTTTTCCGGACTTTGTTGCTATAATTTATACAGAACAATGTTTCACTGAGGCCGCCTCTGTCCCGGCTTCTCTGGATATTAATTGACAGATTTACTGCAATTGGTTTTGGTTGCCCAGAGGCAACGACCCGATCGATCAGCAGTTCTCCGGGCCTCGAAACAATCCCCCACAGTGTCTTCCGTCTGGTGCGTCATCGCATCCAACGGGAAGAAGAACCAGAACCTGATAAGAAGAAGGTGGAGTACGAGACAGCAGACACCTTTACCTTTACCTGTGTGTCCAAATCCCCTCTGGAAACATGAAACTATACGGTATATCACTGTATGTGGGATTACCTCATGCGTTGCTTAAATCGCGTTCAAGGCAGGGCCCAACAATAACCACACATATATCTATATATATATATAGAAATGTTAACTTGACGCGTGCCTGACATTGACCGACTTAGAATAATTGAAAGACCCCCGAAACAGGAGCCGGGAACTGGGGAGGTTAGGCCTGGTCTGTTCTTGGATTTCAGTGAGTGACCTCGCGAAGTGAACTTCCGTAATGGGAGGCGCCAAGAAATGCTTTGTCAATTACTCACTCCCCTTCTTGGATCGGAGTTGATTCATTCGTATACGCGAGTATGTGTAGGTATGTCTGAACGCCAAGCAAAATCAACAATAATAATGAAATATGAATAAAAAGGTGGCCAACAAGTTGAGGAAGAATCGGTATTTATTGTTTGTTTCCACCGGTTTTTCAGTGTACTTGCAAAGCGACGCTAAAATCTATGTCAAAGTCACATAGAAAGGTATATCTGTCTTCGTTTGTCAGATTTTTGAACTGAACTGAACAATCATAAAGAAATGATCGGACACCTGCTCGAGGTTTCCGCAGCTCGGATTTCCAATGGCAAATTGAATAATTTTCGCAGTGATATGAGACTGTTAAATGCTCTAGTTCTTATAAAAACCTAAAATATTTATTAATTTTTTTTTAAATATTTATTAAAATATTTATAAATATTTTAATAAATATTTATAAATATTTTAATATTTTAATATTTAATATTTATAAATATTTATTAAAACTATATTAAAGAACTTAAATATTAAACCTTTTATAACAGTTTACAAACGTTTAAATTTAAAAAGAAATTATTTAAGCTATTTAGGGTCTTCGTATACTAATGATTTTTATTATATTTCAAACCGAATTGAACGGCTCCTAGGCATATGTCATAGTTTTTTAGGGTATACTTATAGTAATAAATCATATACCATGGCCCCCGACCGATACTTCCTTTCGATTTGCTGGCGCTTCCAGTTTTTGTTTGTTTTGGTTTTTGCAGAAAATCTCTTTTTTGCGAAGGAACGAAAATATTGAAAATGGTTGTATTTATTTTTTGCCACAAGGTCAAAAACATTCCTGTCTCACATGTGCCAAAATATATATCTTACTTTCTTGCTACTTTTCCTTGGCCAAATCTGTTGCCTGTTTTATTTTCTTCGGGGCCTGTCGTCTTTTGACGCATTTGACCTACTAAGGAGAGAATAATCCAAAAATTTCACGCTCAAGAGCCTGCTGACGCGGTTGTCACTTCCGTTTGGGATTTCGCCTTATCGGGATGGAAAGCCACCAGCTCTGTAGCTCCTACCCCCCAACAACTGCTGCCGGCCCAATTGTTTATCTAAATTATCTAGGAAAGTGTGTGTATTAGTGCTTGTCTGAAACAAATTGTAACCACACACACACCACGCACTTGTCAAGCCAACAGATTGTACAAATGTATCTGCATATCTGGATATGAAGCCAAACCAGCAGCTGAGACAACAGAACATGCAAGGGGGAGTACAGAGAAGGTGATTTTGAGTGAACCAAACCCAATTGCGAATTTTCTGATTATTTTCTAGAAAGGTTTTTAACTAGCTTACTTGTTTTACGGGGTCTTTAAGTGGATTGTTTTTAATAACAGTCGGAATATGTAAATTGACATTTATTTGGGGGATTTTATTAATTGTTAACTATTGAACCCTTCATTATCAGTTGATTGTTGGCTTTCTTTGCGTTATAGATTATTTGCAATACTAATTTCTTGTACTCAGAAAAATGCATGAGAGTAAGTTGAATACTTAGTCACTGGGGCTGAAGTGTTTTTCTTATAGAAACGTAAACAACTTAGTCAATGCACTCGGTCTATTTCAAGATTAATTTGTAGTCTAACAATAACGTAGGGGGATTCCTAAGGCTAAATCAAGTCTACAATAAAATACATACCACCCTGTAAGGGCCATATAGCCAGAAATAACAATTTTAAAGATTTTCAAAGCTTTCATTGAATTGAGTTTGATTTCTTATTTAATATTAAATAATATTTTTAAGTTATCCGCTTTTGTAATACTGATGTGATATTTAATAATTCAGAACACTTGTTAGTTTTAAAACATGATTATTAAAAATAGCTGTTCCCTCATGGTTTTTTCCCATAATTTAACAGAGTCCAAAACTGCTTTGCAAGATTAAATCATTCACTTCCTCATAATGCATTACCCTACACAAGCATACATTTCTATTTATTTTCGTCTCGTTTTCATCTGAAAATGCGCCATATGGGGGGTGCTGTGTAACCCCTGCATTATGCCCGCAGCACCCCCCTTTTGCTTACATAAAAGCCACGCTTTACGCTAAAATGAGCTTTGCTTTATGCGCTGCGCACTTACTCGCGGCGAAATATTGTGATGTAAAAAGTAACGAAATGTAGTAAAAACTGGAAATAATTCGCTTTACGGCGGTGTGTGAGGAAAATGTAACAAAACCTAAAAACACAGCTTGACCTTCGCTCGGGAAATTCGATGCTTGAGACAAAGCGGGGAATTGTGGCAAGGGGGGATACGGGCACGGGTGTGCTAATCTTGGCGCCACACAACTTTCTAATTGATGATGAAAATCGGAATGAGTGCAAATGATTTGTTAACTACATATAATTACCATTATTACGGCAAGTGTCGTAATTTCTGATGGAATTTCGAGGGAATTATTCACTAGACAATTCACGGCTTGATTAATTAGACACAATTTGATTTGCAACCACAATAAAGTTCAGTTTTATACCATACTAAACATGATATATTTGGTGGTTTGAAAAAGGTATACAAAAGTTTTAATTTTCTTGTTTCGTGTATTCATAAGGACCTATTTTCGAACTAAGTACATGTTATGTTAATTATTACTGTATTATTATTCAATTTGAGTGCTTAAACACAATAAAAACGATAAAACAAAGATAATGGCTTATTTAAATATATTTTAAGGAAATTATTGGAGGGTTTCTCAATATGTGGAATCAACTAACTTCCAGTTGCCAAACTACATAGATATTATGCTTTTTATACCCAGTACCCATAGGGTACAAGGGTATTATAAGTTAGTGCCAACCGAGAATGTATGTAACAGGCAGAAGGAGAAATCTCCGACCCTATAAAGTATATACATTCTTGATCAGCGTCACCAGCCGATTCGATTTAGCCATGTCCGTCTGCCTGTCCGTGTGAAACAACAGATCTCAGAGACTATAAGAGCTAAAGTTACCAAATTTGGTGACAACATTGGAATTTGTTGCACGCAGATCAAGTTTGTTTTAAAATTTGGCCACGCCCACTTCCGCCCTCAAAAATCATAAAAAACGTAAAATAAGCTATACTCGATTTTCGGGTTAAAGTTAATAGATACAAAAAATGAATAAAATAGAGCGGACGCTTCCTGAAAATTTCAGTAGAATCTGATGATAAACATGGGAGATATTAGCAATAAGGTTAGAATTATAACACACCGCCCTAAGGCACTGCTGTTGCAAGCTGTAGCCGACAGGTGGCGCATTCGAGCCTTGGCCGTGCGATATAATGGCGCCAGCTGCAGAAAAAATGACAAAAGAATATAGCAAGAAAATACAAAAAATAACATAATTCATTTTTTGACGCCGATCGAGCGGGTTTTTATGTTTTCCTATAAAATGTATCATTCATATTTAAGTATGACATTAAATTGTTAAGGTCGGGAGCTAATTCGAGAGGAGATTTATTTTAAGAAGTATCGAAGTAGACTATTTTAATGTATGTACAATTTTTAATTGCCTTTTAGTGTGAAGCGCAAACGTTTTGGTACCGGGTATCTCACAGTCGAGCACAGTCGACTGTAGCTTTCTTACTTGTCTCTAATAAAATTTGAGCATAAACCTATCCGGGTATGAAGATAAAGGGCCATAGGGAGAAATGTATATCGAAAAGAGAAATCCTACGTGAATATTTGTTAATATATTGTTAATTTCGTAGTAAAATGTATACATTTAAAATCCAATAATAAGTACATACGTTCTCAGAAACACTCTATATTTTATTTTATAATTATTTATAAATGGGGAATGTTAATTATAAGGATATTTCAAAGAAAATATCGATTTTTTTGCATAATTATCTTATCGTTGAAATATCCAAAATATTATCGAACGATCGATAAAGATATGTGGTATACCTTGGAATTTCGAAAAAATGCTGGGTATCAGAGAGACGTCTGACGTCGCTTTGTCTGTGTGGCGTCTCGTCCCCAAAACTCACGCACACAACCCCCATCCCATACTCTCACGCACACAGGCACGCATTGCTGAGAGCTTTTTGCAGTAGTTGTGTTGTGATTATTGTTGTTGCTGTCGTGTTGGGGCTGCAACGCGATCGTTGGCCGGCGCATTACAACAGGCGCTCTTTCTCTCTGACTCTTTGACTCTCCTCTCCGGTTCCCCCACACGCTCTGGCATTCCCATTTTCTCTCTCGCAAGCGCACACACACCCCACACACACACACACACACACACACACACACAATGGCAGTCAACGGTCATGCGTTCGTATCGCTTCGTTTTGTGTCTAAAAATAGACACAAATATTGAAGTTGATTTTTATACGACCATCGTCAGTTGATGCCGCCGCCCCCCTTTCCATCGTCTGGTTCCACCTCCCCTTTTTCTTGCTATCAAGCATCGCCTATCAATGTGCGACTATTTCACTCCTTGTTGTTGTTATAGTTATTATTATTGTTGTTGCTGCTGGTGCCGCCGCCTTCATTATAATGCGTTGTTGTTGTTTAAAAATAAACTCTGCTGCGCGTGGCATTTTTTCTTTATTTCCTCTCTCACGCTTTTTGTGAAAGAGCGACAGAGAGTGGGAGAGGAGGACTATGGGAGATAGTCTTTTGTCTCTTCTTCTTGCGCCTTGATTAAACTCAATGAAATAAATTAGATTTAATTCATGTTTCAGGCGGCCCTCTATTATGAAAAACCCTTTGGATATGTATTCAAAATTGAAATAAACGAGAAAGAAAGTTAACTTCGGTAAACCGAAGTTGGTATACCCTTGCAGTCTGCAATTGGATCATTGAAAATCGAACCATTTTAGTAATGTTGAAAAAACATCGAATTTTGTAAATTTTAAATTTTACATGTAGAATTTTACATTTTCGTATAAATCGACCGATCGCTTCTATGGCAACTATATGATATAGTGGTCCGATCTTAATGAAATTAAAAACGTAATTCTAGAACCGAAAAAAACTGCTATATCTCAAAGTTTATAGAAATACGTTGAAAAACAGAGAAGTTAAAATTTTTTGTACATTAATTTCGCCATCATTCCTATGGCAGCTATAGGATATAGTAGTCCGATTTCTGTCGTTCCGACATATATACTGCGTGCTAAAGAAATAAGACTATGCTGAAAATTTCAGCTCGATAGCTCAAAAACTGAGAGACTAGTTCGCGTAGAAACCGACAGACGGACAGACAGACAGACGGACATGGCTAGATCGACTCGGCTGGTGATGCTGATCAAGAATATATATACTTTATGGGGTCGGAGATGCCTCCTTCACTGCGTTGCAAACATCTGGTCAAAATTATAATACCCTCTGCAAGGGTATAAAAATATAAAAAAAAATCTGTTTTCGAGAAATGGTTAATACATTTAATATAAAAACTATCGTTTTTTTATTTTTCTAAAATAATAATAATTTTGTAATAACCGATTACAGTTTTCATTTTGAGAAAAGTACTAATAATGCACAGGTTCGCTTTTAAATATAAACTTAAATATACAGTTTTTCAAGTTTTTAAGTTGGGCTTAGGTAAGATAATACCTAATTTTTTATCACACATCTTGATAATATCGTTCATTAGGATACAATATTTCTTATACGATTACTCGGAGTATTAGGAACCTTTCTGATACTCTGTAAAATTTACCCAAGAAAAATTTTGCGGACAATTTTACGTTTTGAATTCGAATTTTTTGCATGTCTTTTAGCAATTTGTTGTTTTTTCTTTTCGCGCCATCATTTTTAGCACCTTTTTCTAGTTTTTTGTTGTTATTTATTTTCTGTGGCTGTCGTTTTTGTTTGTTTTTTCATTTAACGCCACGAGCTGCTTTTTCTCAGATGATATTCGTGGAGGGGTTGCCGTTCGGTGACCGCAACAATGTTGCCTCTTTTCAAGTGGCTTTTTAACCCATTAATGCCCACAGCAATGAGTATGCATAATGCGAAAGTTGAGCTGAATGAGAGAGTGTGTTTTATCGATAAAAGATAGGAAAGGTTAAAGGATAATATGGCATGTCATTTTAAATTGCTTTTAAATATAGGTGATGGAGGAAGGACATATTTTACATATTTACTACATATTGGGAAATATATATATTTTTGTTGGAAATACGTGAAAACATTTCTTGTACTTATGAACTGATTCAATCTATTTTTCTCAAATTATTTTCATGAGTATGAATTTTTTCCCTAACCCTGCTAGATAAATTAGAGGTAATTTGTTTCCTAAAATAAATATACACCTCTATTTATTTATTTTAAGAAATTCTACCAAAACACTCACTAAAGACCATCCAAGTACAAATCACTAGCCCATCTATTTTCGCCTCAAATATTCCATAAATAAATCAAATGAATTCCATTTCCATGCGTATCAGAATAATTCCCTTTTGGTTGCCAGGCGAGAATGTTAACAAGGTGTGTGGCTCTGCGCTCTCTCTCTAATCAATACCAAATTCGAAAAAAAATATAAGAAACTGACGACTCACAACCTGCCCCACTGTGGTTGCGAACTGAAATGCTGAACAGGTGTTTCCAAGTGACGAGAGCGGAACTTTTAACGCTCGCAATTAAATGCGAAACGCCAGCAGAGGGAATACCTCAGATTTCGCCTACTCTCTTGTTCTTTTACGATTTTTTGTGTTCCCTACACAATGAGAAAGATAAAATTACAAACATATCCAATATTTTAGGTTTTTTTAATTATTACGAAGAAAAATAATATTTACCTGATGTGATCTTTTATGATCCATAAAGGGTTTTAAAATTAGATCTGTGAAGCGCTTAGTATCAAAATACAAAGTTGGGACTTATAAGCGCATTTTTTGAATGATTTTGGTAGTTTCTATACAAAAAATGTGCCTTTCCTAAAGTTTAGTTTAGTTTATTGTTGTTTCTATATCCTAGCGTCACAAGTATAATACTTATTATTTACTGCACTAGTCACTTTTGACATTAAATCTCCAATCTCTTCCATTACCAAGAACATTTCCAAACTTTCTGTGTGTGTAGAATTGACACTTCTGTCCCTAGCTTTAGACATTTTAGCTGCAAAGCAACAACAGCAACAACATGAAAGCTGAAAATTGAAACCTTGACAGAGCGTGAAACGCCTTTTATTGATTTATAGGCGCCTCTTCATGCGCTCGAGTCGGCTGATTGATTGATTGATGATTGGCTTTGACTTTGGGTATTGACTCCTTGCATATTTGCAAGTCAAATTGAGTCGAAAGAACCGAATTAAAAAAGTGCAGAGCACGGCGGCGAACCCAGAAAGGGGCAGTGGGAAAAAGTAGTCGATTCAACCGAAAGAAACCCGAAAATAAAGAACGAAATTATTGATAGACGTCAGTTGGCTGGCTGGCTGTGATCTTATAGATAGGAAATGGCTGTTGGCTGGCGGTTGGCAGGACCAGAGCACATGATTTAAATACTAAAGGCAAGAATAACAAAGAATCGAGTAAAATAAAAATAAAAGGCAAGAGAGCTAAGGCAAAGGAGGGAAAACGACAAACAATATCAGGCATATTTATTTGCTCATAAATTTCTACGGTCCGCGAAAGATAGCAGCCACCACACACAGAGACAATGTCCCCATCTCTCTCCCATGATTCTCTCTCGCCAAGTGCCAAGTTGCTGGTGTGATTCTACCCACAGTGGGTCAATAATCGCAATCAATTGAATGAGTTTATGTGCCCAGAATGCAAAATGGCAATTTCTTATACGAACCTCGTACAGATTGAACATGTCCGAATATTTCAGGGAATTTATTTCAATTTAATGAATATAATGCGGCTGGGGTTGGCTGGATTTATCAAGTGACAAGTTCGACGCCTTCGTTGATTTAACACCTCAATGGAATAGGTACTAGGTGCAAGTGCAATTATTTTTCTTGATAAAATAAATACATGTTTTTTATGCTCTATTCTTAAAAATCTACATAGCGTCGGGGAGAAGAGGCACCGGTCGCTAGGAATTCAAATAACCAAACACACATGACGAAATTCGTTAAACTTTGCTCCCATATTCTGTCTGGGCCATGGTTTTCTTAAATAGCTCCTTTGCTTGACCTTTGGTGCCCGACCCTGCATTAAATCTACAAAATAAGCTCTTTAAGGTTTTTTAAATGTACCTCCAGCCCAATCAGACAAATATTGCTATGTAGCTTTAATTTTGGTTCTATCCCATTCATATAATGGAAAATATAGTTTCTATACAACAAAAATAGACAAAAATTTCTCTCTACTCTTATTCAATAACTAAAAATTGCATTGCCCTTATTAAATTGCATTGAAGGACACACACAAAGTTTGTTTTCTTGACTCTCTAAAGCCTTAATTAAGTGACACCAGAATAGAGTCCTTTCAAAAACGTCGTTGGATGGACATGGCCATTAATTAACTTTCTCCCTTTCATTTAATCATGTCAGTGTCCTTCCTCCGTACAGTGCCAAAAGTTGTCTGAGTTCAGTTCTGCTCTTTTTTGCATGTCAAACTTCATTTGATATTTTGGACGGAAACCAGTCCCATAAAAAATGTTTGTGGACAGGAGTTTGGGATGTAAACAAAAAGCAACAAAATCGAACTAACAAACGAAGCAGAATTTAAGGGGATGGAATTAGTTTGGTGGATTGTTGTGAACCAAGCGGCTTTATTTGTAGCGAATTAGGATCAATAAGTTGTTGTAACAATGAAAAGGTATTCATATTTATAAAGCAAATATTTTAATATATATTTAGGTAACAATATCACCCTTAAGTGCGACTTAAACTTCAAAATATTGATTCAACTAAAGCCACGTAACACTACTGGACTCGCCAGTAAACAAATCAACTTGTAACTTCCTACCATTTGAAACCCTTTATTCCCATTCCTTCCGGAGTGTTATTGTCAGATAATAAGCGACAAGAACAACACAATTCGGTTGGAAAATACGGAAATGCCTGCCCGGGCTAAAGTAAACTGTTGCCGGAACCTAGAACTTTTGGGGGGATGAGCTGAGAGAGGCGGAGGTGCCACCCTATCGAAGAACGACCTTGACAGCGAAAAAATAACAGTCCGAAACACGGTTGGGAAAAGCAAAGTTATTATTATTATCGTGTGTGTACCGAAGCAACTGCAAATCGCAGAAAGTTGATTATGGATTTGCATTTCGGGGGAAGGCTCGGAACTGAACTGAAACGCAATTTCCACTTGCCGCCTCAGCAGCTGGAAAGTTACTCGAACCGAAAATCAATAAAAAGCGCCACTGGGAAAATGGAGGAAAAAAAATGAAGAAAATGTCAAATGGTGTTTTGTTGGGTGAAAAGCAACGGCGCAGCTCTAAAGTTGAACGTGAAAGTTTCAAACGCAGACGGGGAAAAGTGTAAAAAAGTGTTTACATCTTTTTTTAAGTTGCACCTTTCCTTCAATTAGCAAACATTCACACAGATTGCGGGGGCGTTCGCTTGAAAAAGGTCGTTAAAAGGTTCAATGGGAATTAACGGATGGTCCATCAACTTTTGCAAAGTGTTTTACGAGGATTAAGTGGTGGCCAGTGGTTCTATAAAAAAATTGAAGAATGTTTAGTTTGAAAGGACATTTTATTTAGAACCTTTGTTTTTTTGTTCCTTTTTTCTTTAGACCCCGAGAACGGGAAAAAATTAAAACTGCAGCTATAAAAAGCTATGAAAGCTTTGTATTACAAGTCTTTCAAATACTGAAACAGTTATAAATCGATTTCTTAAAATAAACCGGAGTCTAATTTCCACTGAAAAGGCAATTATAACAATATTAAATCATCTATTGATTTACAAATAAAACCTGTAAGCAAACGTTTCTAAGAAATTATATTTACAAAGGAAAAATTTCAATATAAATGTGAATGAACCTTCCTTTCGCTGCTTGCCCAGATTGACGTATTTAGATTGACGCATTTTGCCCCCAGACTGCTGCCATTTGTTGACCTGAAATCCACAAGTGTGCGAATGTGGAGAGAAAGACTTAATAAGCGTGTCGGCGACTAGAAAAGTCTCTCTTCCTCCCCAGAAGCTATATAGGGGAGGTGATGAACCCACAAAAGCGGTACCAAAACAACAAAAAATGTGCGTGACAAAATGCATTTCTCTTATCAAGCATTTGTTTTGACCCAATACGGGTTTGTTATGGGCCCAAATGGTAGGGAGGGCTTCGCACCTAATTTGCCAATTCATTAGGCAGCCAGGTCATTGAACTGGGGGAGAACAAAATATAGAAAAAATATGTATTATTGTTCCTCCTTGAGTCGCCTTTATCTCTGACTCACACACTATTTGTTGTGTGCCTTATTGGAATCCGATTCATTTCCGTTCCACTAAGCCCGGCGTTTGTATCTCCTTTTTCTTGAACTTAATGCATTTACAATCGCGTTCCCTCCGCTTCCATTCATATATTTTTAATCAATTTTTTTTTTGCTTTTGCTGCGTCTTTCATTCATTATGGGATTTGTGGGTTGCTCGCAATCTGTTCCCCCTATTAAAGGCAACTTTCTATCGAAGATTATAAGTCTGAAGATAATAAAACTAAATCTTTTTGAATATAAAATGCGAAATGCGAATGACTTGCCAAAAGTTGTATTATCAAATCTTGAAGATCACATTTGTGTTTCGTTTATCTTTATTTGCTAAACTTGTTTTCCTTTCACATTCTTTTCTAATCTTCCACCAGTTTGCATAAGTCTTTTTTTTTTACTAATTAATACAAGATTGTGTCGAAACTTTTCAGATTTAAACAGATTCTAATTGGCTCAGAAAGATGTTCTATAGTAATAAATGTCTTAATATCTTGTGAGTCTGTTCGAATTTTCAATGGCTGAGTAAGATATTTTTCTAGGCGGATGTTTCAGCCCACGCAGTTCTATGGGAAATTCCCCTGAAAATATCAGTATTTTTAAAGATTTCATTTTTTGAAAAATGTTGCAGGAAAGAACAATTTATTTATTTATTTATTGTTGCTGCCAATTAACTAAAGGTGGTCCTAGCAATTGTCTCCAAACATGAGGGTTTTAAGGAGTCCTTCAAGTTTCGAAGAATTTAATATTATTTCTTAGGTTGAAATACTCATTAATGATAATAATGCTATAGTTAAATTCCTACAAACTTTACTTACTTCAAGTTCATTCATTTAAAGAACCCTCATTATTTTTCTCAAAAAAAAAAAAATTTCAATAAAAATGTAACTAGTTCAGTTGAATTTTTCTATTTCTCATAAAAAAAAAATACAAAAAATAACTTTTTTGCAACTTCTTTTTCAATCATTTCGCACTCGCCATTAAAAAGGAAAATGAAAAAAATTCCACGAGCTTTATGCAATATATTGTTGTTGCTGCTTTAAAAGTATTATTTTTTGCATTTGTTTTTATCTTTATTTTGTTTCTGTGTTGATGTATGTATAGTTTTAAGCCGGTTTTTTCTTTGTCCGTGCCTGTGCTGCTCGTGTTCATTTTTAGCTATTTTGCCGGTTTTTATTTTTGTTTTTAGTTTACAGTGCCTTGTATGATTTTTACTGTGTTTTGTGTTCGTCGTTGTTTGTTGTGGCAGAGTGTGTGGAGTGTGTTGTGTATGGAGTGTAGTCCCTCTTTGTCTGCGAGTGTGTGTTTATTAGTCATCATCCGTATATACTGCGATTTCCACTTACAGAAACTCCATAAACGCTTTCGCGCTGCTCCCCTTGTACCCCCAACCTCTGGAGGCGCCTCTTTGTTTGCAATTTCTTATTATTTCTCTCATTTTTTTTTGAGTCAGCAACAGCAACAGCAGCGGCGGGGATAAGCAAGCAGCTGTGTGGAGTCAGAAGCCAACAGCTGTTTTTCCTCGACTTCTTCTTGCCACTGACAACGCCCACATGGCATCCAATGTAAAGACCCAAATGCCGATTGGCACAGGAAGTTAATCACTGTGGCGTGGGCAGAAGTTGAGGTTTACCATATAGAAAGGGAGTTTCTTTTATTATAATTATTGGGTAATTTTAAGGAGCTCCCACTTGCACAACATTGCTCAGAAACCAATTTAAAGGTGTTATGAAGAAATATTGGGCTGAAGCTGAAGTTACAGAGTTGGTTATATACTTCTAAAGCAGAATTTTCCAATTCAGTGAAGATGCCAACGTTGTCCCTTGAAGTATGCATAATTTTTAGCATAAAAAGGGAACTGCACTTAATTGTGTATTCTCTAATTAGCAACTATTTTATCAGCAAGAAATCCTTAATAAGATATTACACATTTCCCATGTAACCTTAACTCTTATCAATTCTTTATCCCATTAAATGAATCATATCACAAAGTTACACGGCACTCGGCGTCCAGTCAGTCAGCCATTTCCTCTGAATCACTTTTGCAGCCACTGTCTGGCACTGCACTGCCCGCCCGCTGCTCAAAGTGCCAATTAATAAATTACTAATTAAAATGCAACCAAACACTTGGCAAATTGAATGAACGGATGGATATATGTCTATATGTCTGCACTGGCGGCGCAGTCTGGGGATATGGCTGGGCGATTCAAACGATTCAAGTGAGCAGCAGACGCCTTGACGCTCCATTAATTCCGCATTAATTTTCTTCACGCGCGAAAATGCGAAATTAATTTATTTACTTTGCCTAATTATTGTTTGTCAGAGAGGCAGACACACATGAGCACTCTGTCAGGTGGGAGGAGAAAAAAGCGAAAAGACATATGCAGTTGTCATGGACACGACGAAAATCTGATGAAAACTGCGAAAACAAAATAAACAAAACTGCCAGTTGGTAGAGGAAAAAGGCAATTAAATGAACATTTCTGGCCATGTCTTTCGTTTTTATTTAAATTACCTTTTAGTTTAATTGGTGCAATTCGTAAATATTATTTAAATGAAATCAGGAAAAATATATGACTATTTTAATGATGCCTTTCGGATGAGAATATAATAAATACAAGTCAAATTAATTGTTTCCGGACAATGTAATCCAAGGAATCAGTCGGGTGAACTGGGATATATCACTGAAATTAAAGAATGGAATATTAAAAGTGTACTTTCTTGATGTATTTCAATAAATCGATAAATATATCACACCAAGAATTATTCTTAATATATATTTTACTTTAATTTATATTCCTTTATCTTAGATTTATATTCCTTTATTCTAGATTTAAAGGGTAACTCGAAGTCGGTTTTACTGCATTTAGCAGAGTATTCTCCTCTGTTTATTTTATTTATAATTTTTTGTTTAAATAAAAATGTTACACTGCCTTGTGATCGGTCAATTTATCATTGCCAAATTTGTTTCCGCACTGGGAACTTTTTGAAACACATAAATTTGCGAGGGAAAACATAAATCAATTGGAAATACATTTTCTTCGAATTTCGTTGCGCTGTGTGCACTTTTTCGCCGAGGAAATCCATTGCAAAATGCTATTACCAATAAGGTAAATGGAGGTCAGCAAACGATCTATTGATTGAACATTTCGTGTTGCATTCTTTAGCTATATATACATATATTGGCGATTTATTTATTGCGGTTATTAGGGGGATCGCCGCGACTCATTAAACAATTTGCAAAGTTGCGAATTTTACAACTGTGTAAATATTTCATGACAATGCTTCCGGGTTGTCA
The DNA here is from genome assembly GCA_018153105.1 of Drosophila rufa. Taxonomy (NCBI): domain Eukaryota; kingdom Metazoa; phylum Arthropoda; class Insecta; order Diptera; family Drosophilidae; genus Drosophila; species Drosophila rufa. Next base: position 11,870,078 of record JAECXS010000096.1, read on the forward strand.
AGTCTTGTTTATTTATTGCCTTTCTAAATGAAAGATGATTTGTTTTGGGGCCTACGTAAAATTACTATTATTATTTTTTTCCCATTTGTGTTGCCACTTTAGGTATGGTCAGGTTTTAAAACGTTGTGTAACAATGTGCTAAACAACGGATATTTTTGTGAATTACTGCTGGAGTTAACTAACAAACTTTACTACATATTTTGACCATATTGTGAGTGTAATATTTGTATACAAAATAAGTAGTAAACATCAAGCACTTTTCATATAATTTTGACACATTTCTGGTTCGCTTTGAGTCGCTTCCCGGAAATTATGCCAAAAGAATGAACTCATATTTTTGGCACATTTATCAATTGGGGAAATTAAAAATCGCCCCGGTTGCAGCACGCTTGCCTTTCTTTATTTTTTGTTTTATTTCGTCGTCGCTTTCTTTCTTTTTTGCTGCTTTCCTCTTATCAGCCGAAGTCAAGAAATTCTGTGATAACAGACAGGCCATCGATTATGCTTGTCTTACGTGAATTCCGCAGTCATATAGCCACACATACACCCCAGCCAGTAGTCCCCGGGCTTTAAACGAAATGCAATACATGAACATGAACAAAAAATAGTGAAAAAAGGAAAAAACACAAAAATAATAGATTTTGTCGTTGTCAGTTGGCGCCAAGGCGCTTAAGCGAATTGTCATGAGTGTGCTGTATAGTATATACTTATATATTATACTATACATGAGATATCGGAAGGGGCGTGTGTTCAAGAGGTTGTTCCAATTTGCCAATTCTCTTTCCGTTGACAAAATCTTTTGGTATTACCCTTGCAGAGAGTATTGTCATTTGAAGGCTGGGGTGATCGATCTTACGGAGCTTGTACTTGGATAACCGATATAGGAAACAGATCGTGAACAATTATTTCTTTTATTCTATTAATATTATTATTTTAAAGATTTCTATCAGTGGGATCTGACCACAATCGTATTTAGATTTCTTCTAAATTTCTTCTTCGATCTTTTTGGATCTTAACATATATCTATTGGGATCTTGGTTCTATTAAGATCTTTGATCTTTTAGGGTCTTTCATCTTTTAGGATCTTTGATCTTCTATCATATTTAATATTTTACAATATGGAATCCTTTATCGTCATAGACCTTTATGGATTTTAAATCTTCTAGTATCTTAGATTTTTCTAGCCTCTTACGCCATAAGTATTCTTAGGATTTTAGTACATTTAAGATCCCAGATCTTGTAGGATCTTATCCCTTTAAACCTTTAAAAAGGCATTAAACTTGATATATTTCAATAAATAATTGGTTTCTGATTTTGTACAAACAAATTATAGCCGATTTAAAGTAGGATTTAAGCCCATTTTTAACAATTCCTGAAAAGGGTATAAAAACATCAACCTTACAATTAGTTAATGTTTTTTTTTTTCTCGCTGTGATTGACGGCAACAACAAATCGAAGCGGACAAATAACAAAACGGGGAAAACAGAGAGAGCAAGAAATAAATAAATTAAACAATTTTTCAAAACATAGTGCGCAAATTGCTATTTTTATTATAGACGGAAAAAAGAGACGACAGTAAAAACAAAAAAGAACCGTGCAAAATAAAAAAGAAAAACAAAACAAATGCGACAAATACAAATACTGAAGCTCAATCGATTCTCAGAGAGAAAAAGACCAGAAGAGAGTGTGTGGGGACGGAGAGAAGCTTATCACTTGGAAGAATTCTTCGCTCTCGGCCTCTTCCCTTTACTCTCTTACAACGTTTGGCTTTTACACACGTGAATTATTTCTGCCTCGTCTCGCACTCATTATCTCTGCTTCTCTCCTTATCTGCGCCTTCTAATTGCATTCTATAGTCTGTTTTGTTTTGTTATTGTTTTCCGATTCTCTCGCACAGTCTTTCTTACTCTCCTTCTTATTGCCTTCTCTTTTCATATTGTTATTGATCGCTTTTGTGCACATTGCACATTATCGCCTTCTTTGTATTTGTTGCCGTTTTTCGCTACTGCGCTTAAAAAAAACAAAAAAATAATAAGAAAACAATAAGCAAAGAGAGCAACAAATACGCGGCCAAAATCCAAAAGTGACAACAACAAATGCGAGCACATTTTTTATTGCGTTGCACTTTTATTTTTTACTTTAGATAGTATTATTTATATTTTAAAAAATCAAACATTAAAATTTAAATTTTTTTTAAAGTTATTTAGCAAGATATTTTTTATCTTTAGTTTTTGTTTAAAAGGAAATACATTTTTTATTACTCATAATAAAAAGTATGATTAATATCAAGAATAATATTGATAAATATTGATTAAAAAAAGTAATATCCAGCAAGCAAAATATGTAAAATGTTTATTTAACATTTTTAAAATAGACTTTATTTTGCTTTTTAAAATAAAAATTAAAGATTTATTTTTATTATTAATTTTTATTATACCAAGGTACGAAACCTTGCTAACAGTGCCTTATCAACTGTTATAAAAAGGTTGAAAACTTCGATGTCATAAGGTGGGAATGTTTGCTCATAGTAAGCAGGACAAGCTGTTCAATTGTCGATAATACAGAGCCCACTGTGACAAAGTAGTACAACGATACACTGCTTACTCGCATTGGACTGCTTTCTGAAAATGTGATGTGCATTGCCGACGTACTGCTTCCCATGCTTCTTCAAAGCAGAGTGAAAAAGGTGGAAAACGTTGATGATGTGAGGTGAAAATATCATCAAAGTTTTCAACCTTTTTATTCACCACAACAAATTATTTAAAATTGAACAAAAATGAATTCATCTAAATTTAGGATATCAACAAGTACTTTTAAAAAATAAAACCTTATACTATAAATAACAAAGAATATTAAAACGTGAGAGGTAGAGGACTTTTGTCTGGGGAGCAACAATTAACGGAAAATATTGTTTTGATACAATAATAATAAATAAATAATATTGTTATCAGGTTCTGTTGTTAAGAGTTAAGACAAAAAAATTTGTTTTAAAATTTTCAATATAGAACAAAATAGGAAATAATTTCTTTATAAATTTAAACTAATAAATATTTATCTTTTCTTTGCAGGTAAGCAACAAATGGCAATATGACATCCCTTATCCTTTATTTGTGTGTGAATGTGAGTACTTTTGTCACCCATTTTTCCCCCTTTCCTTTCCATCAACAGAACATGCATTCTACCTCTCTGTCTCTGTCTACCTTCCTCTCTCACTCTATCTCTATATCTTTCTGTGTTTATCGCTGTCCCTGTCTGACCATGCATCTAAATAATTTAATTAATTTATTCATGCATCTCAAACTAACTTTGTAAATAAAGTTTTGCCTTAAAACACACATAATTCAGCAGATACAGTTTTGATGATTATCTGAAACGGAAGTTTGTTGAAATTCTATTACATGTCTGCGAGTTTAAGATTTACAATTACTGAAATGAGTTTAAGAAATATAAAACTAGGGATGAGAATTGATTCAAATATTGATTATTTTCTGTTTAATTAAATTTTTTAATTAAGAAAAGAGAAAAGAAAAATAGTTAAAAGTTAAAGACTGATTGGCTAGGGAGACTTTAGCAAATAAGAATAAAAAATAATACAAAATCCATTCTTTCCTTTGGAATTAAATAGCTCAACAAAATGATTTTAGGTAGCAAGAATTTTACATAAGAAAATTTGCTGGTACTAGTTTAATATCTCAAACATTTCTACCTTAGTTTTGTATTGTTGTCCCATGATTTTCCTCTACTTTTCCATCGACTTCTTTCTCTACCTTCCTTGCGCAATCCTCTTTTTCTGCTGTCCTTTCAAGTTAATTGTGCTGTCAAATCAAACTGCCGAATTTCCGAATAAAAACCGCAACCAAAATGAAAGAAAATAAAAACACACTGGAAATCAAATTACGTAAAAACACACGAGTATAGAAATGGGCAAGAAAACAATTTGCAAATAAATTTTAACTTGACTTGGCGGGTAAAAGCGATGAAAATTCGCCGATAAACTTAACTGTGAAAACAAAACGGCAAGCGATTAATTTACCCCCTTTTTCTCCACCGAATTTTGTAGTGTTTAGTTTCGAAGCTGACTGCGAATTTCTTTTCAACGATTTTGTTGTGGTTGCTGTTGTCTTATCTCTCTGATCGTAGTTTTCGAGGCTCCCGTTTTGGCATTTTTCCCTCTCGTTCGGCAGCAGTTTTCTTTCAGCTCACAGCTCAGCTCAGCTCAGCTCCATTCACCTAATTTTCCCCAAAACAAACAGCAAATTGTGGTTTTTTCTCTATTTTTGTGGAAAACTTTTATTTCCTTGTTGGATTTTTTTTTTTTCGCTTTGTTTTGGGGCGACATACTGAGCTGAGGAAAAATACAATGGTAAATGAAAATGCGGAGGGAAATGCTGCTGCTGCTGCTGCCGCTGCATGTAATGTGCATTTAATTTGTTGCTGCCTTAACAATGCAAGCCAGGTCACAATGACGAAGAAAAAAACTACAAATAAAAACGAAAATAACAACAAACCGCACTCGACAGCTTTGCCCACAATTTTCCATGATTTTTCCACAGGGTCGTATTTTTTCTTCTTTCATTTGTTCATTTTTTATGCTAATTTCCCCACATTGCCATTATGCAAGATGTAAGATGCCGAATAAAAAAGGATGATGACAACTCAGTTGTTGAGCGTTGAAAGGATGACACTGTATTTTCTCTTTTGACAGGAAGAGGCTTTGATAAAATGGAGAAAGTCTAACAAATTAAAGATAATTGTTTTAACTCGCGAAATAATGAGATACGAATGTGTGAAATTATTTTGTGTTCATTATTTTAAAGGCGTGTCATGAAAAGGCATATACAAAATTCGAAGAAAAATGTTTAAGGATGCCAATAGATCGATTTTGATGGAGCTTTCTTTTCAAATATTTATGCCACACGTCCTGCCATAATTAACTAATTTACTAGTCTCCTTTTCCTTGGCCAAATGTCGCCTTCCAGTAATCTTGCACTCAACTTTTTATAGTTCCTGCTCATTTCCGTTTGACCCGAAATAAAAAGTTGTTGCCTTTTAAAAGTTTAATTTTTATAGTTGTTGAGAACATTAAAAAGTTTTGTAAAACTTCAAATTAACAATTAAAAGCGTTGCAAAAAAGCAGAAAGAAAACTTTTGCTGCAGTAAAAAATAAAAATAAAATAGGGAAAACCACAAAATCCAAGACAGCAGCAGCTGAGAATGATACTAAAACTAAAGAGAAAAGGGAGAAAAATCGGATTTTACTATTGCGGCTGGACTGCAGCTGAATTTTTCCGTGGATGTTGTTCTTATTCCTTTTTTTTTCGCACTTCATTTGTTATTGTTGATTTTTCCACACGGTTGCGACACGAGCCGAGAGCTCTGCAAAGTGGGAAAATACATTACAAAAAAATACCTGTAAGCTGTATTTATTATTTTTATTGAAAATATGTGAACTTCTTTCCTTAGCTTCTGTGCCTTGTTGCATTCACTTTATATCCCAGAATCAGAAAGCGGAAATGCATTATTTAATGCCAACTTAGTTGCTTTCGTCACTTTGCCAACGAAAACTAAGATCAAACAAATCCCAGAGGAAATGTACTCTATTTAAGGAGATTAATTGGCAACAACGTAATTGACAAAATTGTTGATCTTTCTCTGCTTTTATTTTTTTTCTGCCAGTTTCATTTTCGAGGCATAAATTGCATGTGCCATGCCACATCCATCATGTGTTGCCGCTCGATGTTGCAGTTTGCAGTTTGCCGTTTGGGAGGAGTTGTTTATGCTGAGAACTGGAGCGCATCGGCACGTTGCTGCCGCAAATGTGTTGCATCATAATTTTCTCTGTGTGGTTGTTGTGCCGTAAATCAAGTGGAAATTGAGTGAGCTTCTTTTGTTTGGTTTTAGTTGGATTTTTCCAGGGATTTTAGAGGGGTCAGAGGGTGTCTAAATATGTAAATTAAATGTGGAAAGGTTGATGGAGTGTTTTTTTAGATGAAATTCACACTGAATGGTTAAGGGATAGTGATGGCATCAGGGTCGAAAAACGAATAAGAAAAGACTTAAAGGAAAGTCCTGTGAGTTTTGTCTTCTGCGTGCGATGCCTGTCCCTGACAATTTTAGGATTATCTGAAGGCTAAAGACGCTCAAAGGCTTTGCTTTTGTAAGCTCTGAGTGGGACTAGCTTGCTTATCTCACCATAACTCAATGGAAATGGCTCTGGGAGCTTAAAGAGCGTCTCAGTGCCCATCCCTGCCACACATAAATATGGATATTAAATATACCGACTCTTCCACTAGCTTTGCCCTTGATTTCCACATTAAAATTCAGTGATTCGAGAACAAGAAATACAATATAATCACACCACCTTATATGTTCAAGATCATAATCACATTTATTTACAAAAACCAATTGGAATCAAGCTAGATTGGCCATAGAAAACCCTTTACGGATACAAAATATACAAAAAAACACTACGATATCGTACCACAAAGATGCATTCCGATCAAAAATCACCCGATTCGTTTCGATCACAAAAACAGTTCACTTTCAAATCGCAACTCGATCTCTCACTTCATTGAAGCAACACCGAATCGACTTTTGTTGCCCGGCACCGCCACCGAATCCTTCTCACCCAAAAATCCCCTAAATCCGAAAATATATTTGAAATTATATTTTAATTTCGATTGGAGAAAATCATCATTGAAAATCTTATGGAAAATATTTATATATCTAAAAAGCTTCTCCCACCTCTCTCAACTTTGTTCTTTTTTTATCCCTTATTTTTTTTTATTTGCGCGCGCAAAACCTTTTGTTCCCCAAAATTGAAAACGAAAAACCATAAACCCCAGCTTTACCTCCGCGAACTCCGGCGGCAATCGGAAGCGGGCCTTTAGCAATCCTCACATTGGAATGGTCGGCGGAGGAGCCGGAGGATTAGGAGTCGCCGTCGATCCCGGCCCCTTCATGCATCGCCTGAACCCGCAGCTCTATTACTACAACAAATCGCAGTCGGGGAGGAGTTCCTTTTGCGTGGACGAGTCGTTGTGGCCAACGAATCCGAATCCCAATGCCCGGGCCAGTGATACGAACCTGTATATGGGCTCCAGCACCGAGGAGGATTACGAGGAGGCCATTGATCAGTTTTCGCCAACATTATACAAACGATCGGCGGCCAGTCGTGCGATTCCTATACCGACTAGTGCCGGCAACAGTCCACAGCACCAGCTGCACCCGCATCAGCCCAGGATTGCCCAGGGTATTAATTCGGCGGCAGCGGCGGCGGCCTTCAGTGCCAGTCCCTCGATCTATGCCTATCCACACTCGCCGTTCTATGCCAGTTCGCCGGAGACATCCTCGCTCTCGTCGCCTCTACAGGTGTCCGGAATGCAAGGACATCATGCGCACAGTTCCCGCATATCCTTCAGCTACGATCCTGCCTTCCAGCGATTGCAAGGGCCCAAGCGGCGATCCCCGCTGGAATGTGCCACCGTCTTTGCCGCCGTTGCTGCGGTTGCCACTTGCGGCGGTGATCCACAACAGATGGGAATGGCCACTCCTGTCAACAGGTCGGTCCTCCGCCCTTCCTTTCCCTGGTTGTGGCCTGCTTTTATTCCCCAATTTTCAATCCGTGTCTTTTCCTCTCAATGTTTGGTGTTCTAACCGCTTGTTGTTGCCCTGTGTTTGTTGCACGCTGAATGTTTTGAAAGTTGTTCACATAAAAAAAGGTAGAAAAAAGGTGAAACCATAACCAGGAGGTGGTCAGTTACAAGATTTAATAAAGGAACTCTTTAAGAAATATTTTAAAAACATTATTAACAAATATAATTTGGTCGAATTTAATTAACTAGTTTTATGAATCAGTATTGAATATTTCTGAAAGTCTGCTTAAAAGTCATTAAAAATATTTCAGTTTCTAACTAAAACTACTTTTTGTAGAGGAATACTTTTGGTGTAAATATATTTAATATATATTTCAATCTCGATTTTAACGATTTTAAATTATTTTTCATGAGCTTCAATATTTTTATTGAAAGATTACAGAATCTTCATTATTTTATTTATGTCTTCCAGGCTCTAATTTATTTATATATTCGGCATGAATTAACATTTGCCTTGGTGATTGTAATTAAATGTTTTAGCATGATTTCTCCCCAAAATTTAATACGAAATTCCTATTTAATAAACCGAAAGTTTTCTTATGAATCAGAACCTACTGAATACTAAACCTAACCAAACCCAATAAAAAAATTAATAAAAGGTTTAACATATTTTTAGGTGCTCTTGTTTATTATTAAATTAAATTCTATTACTAATTTATGAAGCAAATTCAAGAAGATCCCTGCTAATTCATACTGCGTAGTATAGCTGCCTTTTATTTTATGACAGACCACTTAAATATTTTCTATAAAATTCCCGAATCATTATCCTTCGATCAGGTTACGTCATTCGACAGGTGATTCATGGAAAGCAATCAGAAAAATGCATCGGTATCGTGGTCGAAAGCCATTTATAAGCCAGTCACAAGGCTGCCCTGAAGGCTTCTTCGCATTTATTCCCTCCTTTTGCTTAATTATACAAAACCAATCTGCCCCAAAGGAAGGAAGTCGGCCCCTTAGTCCTCCTCACCGCCGCTCTCACCCTTGGATTATATTATTCAATCAACGCAACTCGACGCATTTAAAAGTTGTGCGAATATTTTTTTGTTCTTTGGGTTGGGTTTCGGTTTTTGGCTCTCGAAATGATGTCATACCTAAAACTCGACTTCCCTTGTAATTCTTGTTTCGCGTTTCGTGCATTTATTTCTCGATGTTGCTGATGATGATGACGACGATGACGACGGCGATGATGCGTTAGCATTTGTTGCCTCATAAGCAATAAAAAAGCAATTCCTTTGAGGTGGCCACAACGCAATTTCTCGCCAGCAGCAAAGGCTACGAACTGCGCAGAAAGTGAAAAGGGTCTCCTGATAGTTCCCCCAAAAAAACACGAAAAGCTGGGGGCTCCCCATAAGGGCGAGGCTTTGTTGGGGGGTGAATGGCGCACTAAATTAGGTATCCATGAGATACAAGTTCTTAATTACATTCTGACTCGCACAAAAAATTCTAAAGGAATTTTTAGGACCTCCATATTTTATTTTAAAAAATTCATATGACGCAATTGCTTTAAATGAAACTTTAGGAATCTATTTACTCTGGGAATGTGCCAGCCAATTGATAAAACTATTTGGAAGTAGGCGCACTTTTTTTGTATAATTGCTCTACTCTCAAGTGACTCACTTTTTCTATGAATCACTTGTAAAGTTCAAAGCCGGCACTTAATTTATGCTTTATAAGGAGCGAAGTATGTACTCTGTGGATGATTAATCAGGAAATTGTAGTGCTTTTTGCTATATCTTTCAGGGGAAATAAATATTGGTATTTCCTCTATCAAAAATATCCCAGATAATGTGGTTTTGTGTTAACTTGTCTCCTCTCTTAGATAGGAAAAAGTAATTAAGGGGAAGATAATGCTTTTATGTTAGCAATTATTAAATAATTAAAATATGAGATAACATGATTAGTCTTAAGCTAATAGGGCTCCTTAGAAGTTGTACCTTTTTTTATGAGCATGATAACCATGAATATATCTTATCAAAAACTCTGTCCTCCTTTTATTTTCATAAGTTTCACTTAACCTTAAATAGTATGATATAAGAACTCCCTCCATTAAGCCAAATCTTAAGAATTTCGCTCTAAAACCCAGTACAGTTGCCTCAAATGGTATTTAAAAATGTCGTACTTTCCTTGCTCTCTCTCTTCCCCCAAAAATGCAGTAAAAATGCACTCAAAAACCGCACAAAACTGCTATATTCTGCATGAAGCAGCCGAAACATAAAAAAGATGTTTGACTGGAGGCTCTCAGTCCAAAAGTTTTACTGATGCGAGGACCGGAGGAGAACTCACTCAAGTTCAAGGTCAAGAAATCTGCGAGAGACCAAGCGTTCCTTTAGTATCTTCAATTATTTCTTGCATTCCTCTTTATTTTTCGGGAGGAAGCAATGAGATTGGAGGACTGACTCCCCAGACCAATTAGAATTTCAATTAGGCATCATCTCGAACAACTTTGGCTTTATCTCACTCAAGAGAGTGGTGAACGATGGAGGCTTCTCCTCCTTATCGAGAGGGTCTGGTCTCGTCTCTCCGCTCCCCACAAAAAAAAAGTGAGCTCGATTTGGTGGCTGGCAATGTTTGTGTGCTTTCGGCGGCGGCTGAATGGTTTGCTTGGTATGATGTCAGCATTTATTTTTGGCACAAAATGCTTGCAGCCAGCCGAGCAAAACACAATGCCCAAAAAACACAAATAAAAAAAGTAAGAAAAAAGAGCAAGAGCAACAAAAGCGAAACAAAACAGAAATCCCGAAAAAAAGAAGAAACCAAACCAAGGCAAAAAAGCCGCAAAACATGCCAAAAATAATATTCAAGTAAGGGAAAATAAAGAAAGAAGGAAGGAAAAAAGAAATGAACAGCAACAGCCACGGCGCACACAAACAATTATCTTATGGAAATGGCTTAAATGGGGATGGAGTGATGGAGTGTAGGCCAGAGGCGAGTCTTTTATGGCCAAGTGTAATGTATGTTGGCCAAGTAGAGGCGGAGATCGCTGTCGAAAAGAAGATTCTTCTTGTTTACTCTGCTGTCTGCTGTCTGGCTTGAAGATTTCTCTCTTATTCTTCTCCTTTGTTTGCCTCCTCTCGTCGTTAAGGAATTCTTCTGGGCCTTTCTTCTTCTTTTTGGCTGCCACTTTTGACCATTTATATTTATTGGTTTCTTTTTTCAACAAGTATTACTTGTCAAGTCATTTCAAATTATTGCCTACTCGATGATTCGTGGTTATTTATTTATTATTCCATATATTTTTTTTTTTATATAAATAATACCGATTGTTGTCTGGGTTTCAGTCTGTGTGTGTGTATCGTGACAGCTATTTTTAGCTGCATTTATTTACCTTGCGAATAACTTACCAATAGGTTGACTAATTTATACATTTTGTTTCCATTTTAGGTATGCAAAAATGTCTTTTCCTATATTTTATTGCGGGTGGTAAGTCTTGGAATTATTTTGGCTGTTTTTGCTCTTAAAAAGCTATACCGAATATATCTTTAATAATGTTTTTGTGAAACATTTTGTCATTTTTCATGGCTCATAGGCTATTTGTTTTTCTTAATTAACTTTAATTTTGTTTATTGCAAAACTCGCACCACAAAAAGAAACATAAAAACGACAGATTTATTCACTATTCCCTTATGAATATTTAACTAGATTTCGAATGTATTTCATTTTTAAAACCAACCATGAGTAAAAAGGCATTCATCAATCAATGACACTAAAAAAGCTCAGAAAAAAAATCTATTTGCATTGGAATATATTTCAATATTTGCCTTTCCCAAGGTTCATGAACTATAATAATCATAAATTGAGGTCATAAGGAGTAATAAAGAAGCTTTAACTGCCTAAGCCCAGCTACATATTCAAACACTAATCGATGTGATTACATTAACATTATCGGGCTGGAAATAGACATGGACAGGCGACGTTAAAAACCAAAGAAAACGGGGGGAAAAACCACTTGGGTCGAAGGGAAAACGAGGGACAGCTTGACAACTAACGAGCAACAACAATGAAAAGCTATGTCGACGCCATCATGTCTGGCGTAGACGTTCGTTCAGTGGAAATCGTTAATTTCTCGCCCGAACACCACCCAACACACAATAACAATCGAGGTGAGCCACGAGCGAAACCCCTTAGATACAGATACAGATACAGACAGGCTTTTCTTTATTTTATTTTCACATTGCAATGTGCGGCAAATTACATTTAAATGGCTGCCACTTAAAATGTCTATGGCTGAAGTGTAGCTAAAAAAAAAAATACAAAAAATAGAATGCAATGAAGGGTTGTGAGGGGGAGTTTATACTGTTTGCCAAAAGGTTTGTGAGGGGAATGGGGGTTTGGAGGCTTGGGGGAAATGCACTAACTAACGACACGTGTGCGAAAAGTAAATTTATATCAAAGTGCAATTATTCCCTCGAGGCGTTGAGGGAATAAGGCGTGAGGTGGTTAAAAATAAATAGGTAAAGAGATAAAAATGCAGATGATAAAAATATAAATTAGAGCCAAAGGGGTAAAGAGTTCTGAAGATTAAAAATATTTTGGAATAACTTATAAGTTTAACTTTTAAAATTCAGGATTTTCATCAATTATAAAAATATTCCATAAATTAAAATGTTAAATGTAACTAAATATGTGGCTAACTAATTACTTTCCAAAATACATATTTTCACGCCAACCTCGCAATTTGCACTCAAGTTGCCATAATTTTTGATGCATATCATTTGGGGGCGTGTCAAATTTCACATTTTATTGCGGTTTCTTTTGTGGCTTTTAGCTGGCGATTGTCCGCGTCGATTAACGCTTTTCGTTTTAATTACTTTAATTGCTATAAGCTTTTGTTCTCCGCAGAATAATTCTCGATGTTGCATAAATATAAACGCCGAACCGAACCGAACTGAACAGAACAAAGATTGTGCGCAATTAAAGGAATTACTGGGCATGGCCGCCGCATCTTGATGGATTCCGATTGCACTTTAAACGCAATGATAATGGCTCCGACAGCTGCGACTTTGTGATCAGAATAATTCAGGGTTATGAGATGCAGGTGCTAGATGAAAACTTTAGAGAATGGTTATAGAAAATGTCACAGTTGCGTTTAATTGATCGGGTAAAAGGGAGTGGTTTATCGTGATAAATAGGTGCATTTGGATTTAACGTTCATTGTGGTGAGTTGTGTGTGGTTTTTGGTTCACGATTTTCATAAAAAAAAATACTAATAAAGTATAAAGTGACTTGTGGCTTTTGCCTTTGCAAATATAATTTAATAAAAAGCTTTTTCGAATGTTCCCTGATTTCATTACTCCCACCAACCCGACGAACCTTGCACAAACAACCAGAATAATGAATCCTCTTGCCTCTTGTTTGACTTCCACTTGATTCCAGACATTTCGGGCTGTTGGCCAAATGAAAAGCTGAAGTTTTAATTATTTTTCCTAGACAGGGCAGACAGCCAACCAGCCAGCCAGCTAGCCACGTGGCAAATGTTAAACAGAAGCCGCCGAATGTTAAACACAAACACATTCGCATGGAAAAGCCATTCTGCTTGCCATTTAGCCACCCGTATTTGGCCAAGCTAATGAGGCGATAATGGTTGAAGGAGAGGAAAGGCAGAAAAAGGTGGAAGGTGGGACAGTTTAACCAGAAGAGCCGGGCGTAAAATAAACCAAAATATGGTACTGGTTGTTGTCACATGGTTCGCCTCATTGGTTTGCCGCCAGAAAAACATTGGCAACCAGTGCAACCTGAGATGGAAAGTCGGCAGGGAACAACATTTGTGTTTGTTATTTGTATTTTTTTTAGAATACTTAAGTTCATTATGGTTTCGTGTTACAAAAACGAACCAGGGAGGAACTAGGAGAAGGCATCGACATCCACAACGACAGCACGACATCGAGACTTGGCTAATAACGCGGCAGACATTCTGGCGGCACAAACAAGCTGAGACAGTGAAAAAGTGCAGTGTAAACAAACGAACTGTTGACTAAGCCAAAGACAAAGACACAAGTTTTCACTTTATTGCCATTTTTGCATAAGCCAAGGAAATTCTTATGAAACTTTTCGGGCCACGCAATGTTATGCTTGCGAAATGTGAAAAAAATAATCGAAGAGCTCGGCTTAAATTATGGTATATCAATTATTATGCAAACGCTGGAAAGTGCAAGAAAAGCTCAACCAAAGCAGAATTGAGTTAGTGGATTTATAATGCAGTTCGGCATACACTTTTCTGTAGTCTTTCGACTTTAAAAGATAATGGAATATAATTGCAATTGGGTCTGTTTTAGAGATTTAATCACCAATTTGGTTTAAGACATAAGATCAGGTGCAATACAAATCAAAGTTTCAACAACAGGCTAACCATCAAGTTCAACAATTCACCAACAGGTTTACAATTAAATTCAACAATTTACCAACCTCCTAACCATCAAATTCAACAATTATCCCAAAATGATCCCAACAATTCACCAACAGGTTAACCATAAAACTCAAAAATTCACGAACTATCAAATTTATTAATTTAATCATATTTATTAAGTTGTAAAATCTGAAAACGCACCCCCTTGGCGATAATTTCCCGGCATGCTACGCTCCACCCACCAAAGCAAAATTACAGCCCAGACAATTCGGGTCATTGCTGGCCCTCTAGTCATCGGCGAAATCACAAGCTCCATGACAAGCCCAAAATGCCCCAAGTCAGGCGACAGCAGCCATAGAGAAGAAAAGAAAAGTGTTGCCGCCCATTTCGAATAATTGCATAGGCAAGTCCAAGTCAAAACCTAAACAAAACAAAAAGTGCAACAATCCAGCCGACGGCTACAAAAACGTCAAACTTCAAAGCAAGTCCAACCGCAGGAAAGAAAAACACGAGTATGGAAAACAAGCTGAAATTATGATTAGTTGTAATTTGATTTTAGCCAGCCTAGCCTGCGGTTGCCTTTTTTTTCCCCCTTCTGCCATTTTGCATTTAATTATGTGCGAAATTTGTGATTTTATGGCCAGCGATAAAAACAGCTATGGCTGAATCCAAACAATGGCATGAAACTGTTAGGTATTTGTGATGTTTCGACTCTAAGTTACTGTTTTGTTTGTAAAGTAAATTAAATATGAGTTTCGCTTATTGAATTAGTAACTTCAAAATGTATAGATAATTGATTCATGGCAATTAAAAATCTTTAAGGCGTATTACCTAGCTTGTCTGCTTGTTTTTCCAATGTAACCATCTCTTATAATTCAAATTTCCTTAAACTAATGTGCCCAGCTTCATTTGGTATTCACATTTTAATTATATCCTTTAAAAAAGCTCCTTTTAAATAAAATAGCATTGTGATAATGGAGAATTAGGAGTTATTAAAACTATATTGCATTTTTTATTAAATTTAAGAGTTATAAAATTAATTTTAAGCTCTCTTAGCACCTTAAACCAATATACCCTAAAATCTCAAGAGCCCCTGGGTATCAAGGAAAAATAATATCTGAGAACGTGCCGCACTTTGGGGTTTTGGTTCGTTCTCTCGACGCGTACGATATATATTCGCCGGGGAATTAGAGCAATGAACTGTGGCCAACGCTGACTTGTCTCAGCCGGAACTGTGAGTTCATAGTGCCCATTGCTGCGGGAAATGCAAATGCAAATGCAGCAAGGAGGAGGGACCACACACACTCACACACCACAACCGAATCAGGCACGAAATGTAAACATTCAAAATTTATAGCAACAACCAGTGGCTCGGCTGCCTTCTAACTGGTAACTTGTAACTGCTAACTGCAGTCCTGCTGACCCACAAAAGGGGTCTGGTTCCGAAGAGGTGATTGTACCATGGCACCATATATAATATAGGCAGCACCCCCCAACTCCCCGAAACATTACTAAAATTGCCCTGTAAATCCGAGCGGCACGCGATATGTCTCAAATGTCTTTGCAGGCCTCTTTTTCCTTTTCCACGAATTGTTGCATTTTAATGGAAATGCATTCAGGCTCAAGCCACCAGTGTGCACTCGTGCATAAACATATAGTACCCCCTAGTACCCCCAAAAAGCCAGTCAATGTTTTCTGTGGAATTAGACCAAGTTGACTTTACCCAGTCATCAATGGGTCAATATTGGCTCGTATTCGTTTGGGTAAATAAAAGGCAAAGTCATAATATTTGTCCATTTGCACATAACCCAATTGGTATGTGACCCAATCAACAGAGACAGCCTAGAGCCCAAGAAAGTAAATGTTTTAGTCAAATAAATCCAAAGGAAAATAGTTGTTTTAAATTAATAAGAAATACCTCTGAATATTTGGCTTTGTTACCTCTTTTCGTGCCCGCCATTGTTCTGCCATTTGCTAATTAGGTTCAATGACATTGCAAACACTCTCGGTCGAAAAAACAAAAGAGAAAACTACCTTGTTTACTTACAACCAAACCCAAGAAGTATGGCAAATAAATCGGAGTAAGGCGAAGTATTCGCAGATATAGTCAGATCTGTTTTTATTTGACTTGAACATTCATCTTGTTTATGTTTAATTAATTGCTAGGATTTACGCAGCAGTGCTCGATTTTTGTAGCAACTCTTCTGTCTCACTCGTTATTTATTTAATAAAAGTTAAATTTAACTGTGCTGTTGACACGACTCAAGTGATGACGCTGAGTGGAAGTTTAAACACTCACTACACGTGTAATTGTTTTTACACTTATTACGTTTTTGTGACAAGCTTTCACTTTTTAACAAGTACTTGTGGAGTGATATTTTTTTCTTCTTTCGAGGAAGTTGCCTGAACTTTGACGATGTCCTCATCAGGTTTATTTTAATACTTTTATTGCTTTATAAATAGGAATAGTTTCTTTGTTACTTTTATTTTTAAAACTGAAATTATAGAAGCAATAAAATTTGTATGAAGTGTCTGAAGTCATGTCCCAAATTAGCCTTATCATCAAAAGATACCACAGAAGTTGTAGATAAGCAAAATGTTTATATATGACAGTTGGCCGATTTCAAAAGACATTTATTTATGGGGCAGAAAGAGCAGCCAGAGTTGTGCAATATGTTAAAATTAATGGGTTCATTTAAATATATTTAAAATGTGCCTATTATGTATTAGTATAAATCAATTAATATATTATTTAAGTGTCACTAAATCAATGGAAAACTTAATGGTATTCCAACCGATATATTTATATTATTTTGTTTATAATGAAATCCACTTCTTTAAGTGTTTCTTCTTTTTTATTGTTTATAATCAACAAGCTGGATTAGTATGCGACCAGCAGAGCGAATCACAACAGCGATAATCGCTCTGGAAACTGGTTTGTGGGGCTAAATTAATAAAAGTTAACAAGACAATGATATATAGAGGTATATATACCTTTTGTAGACCTTGCCCACCAATTAAAAGCCTCTATAATTCTTAACTCTTATTTCTTCATATTTTATTTCAAAGCTTAAAGCCTAACTAAAACTATATATACGTACAAGGTACAGTTTCTTACATAATACAGTGTTTTTCAATTAAATTTAAATCACATTACACTTTTGTGTGGTCAACAAACAAGAAAGAGAATAAAAACAAAAACAATCAAAGCACATTTTCATAGGAATATTTGGGTGTAGAGCAGGCGGCAGAATCTTCTGTTAATTTCCGATGATTATTCGGGCACACAGCCAAGCGATGTTGCAATTTGTGTGCCCATTTTGTTTTTTTTTTTTTTTTTTGTTTTTCTGCCTCTTGAGGTTTGGTTTCGATTTTCATGCCGCATTTTTAGAGTACAGTCATGGCGATGAACATGAGCAGTACGAGTATGAGCCAAGGGCAGATGAACATCAGGCAGGCGACTTCAAACATTTTGCTCAGAGCTCTCCTGGCTTCGATCTGGACAACTGTTGCTTCGCTTGTTTGTGCGCTTTCCGTTTGTTTTGGTTTGTGGTCTGGTCTCTGTGGCCTTTGGGGCTTCGGTTTCGGTTCCAAAATCGTTGGACAACTGGGGAACAACACACACAACAGGTACGACGTTCGCCGTCACACTGAGCAGCAAGACTCGAACCTTTTTCCTCGTGTTTGTCAGCTCTCTGTGTTGCTGTTGGTGTTGCTCGTGTTTCTTTGCTGCTGCTGCTGCTGCTGCTGCTGCTGCTGCTGCTGCTGCTGCTGCTGTGGCGTCGTTGATTCGCTTGTCGCCTCGGCTCTTTGTTTGCCGGTTTTAGCTCTGTTTTTATGGCTCTCTAACACTCTCGCTTCGAGTGCTGGCCTCTCTCTTTTTCGCTCCCTCGCTTGCGATTATCTCTCCCGCTTTTTTCGATCGCCCCAAGCTTTGGCTTGGCTTTGTGGCTTTAGCTCACCTCTCGAGGTTCCGAGTTCCCGACTTTGCTTTGGAAAGCTTATTCTTCTGACAATTGCAATTCAATTTCATTGACCCCTGGCGTCAGCGATTTGTCGATTGTTCCTCTCCTCACTCGTTTGAATTCTGTTTACTTTGTTATGGCTGGGTCTTCTTATCACTCTCCCATTGGGTTATCATCTATAACCTCAATTTTTCTCAGGTGAGCTTTAGGTCTACCTTTGTGCCGGGGACCGTTAACACGTGTTGGAGAGCTGGGACTGTCTTTGACAGTTGTAGATAAGGTTATAACCTCGAAAACTAGAAAATAAAGCAAATCAGTTAATATGCTAAATCTTAATTTCTATTTTTCTATCCAAATTCAGAATGTGTGAATGTTTCTCATATCAGTTAGTACCTAAAACGGGCAAATATTACGGTCACAGAAGCGATTTTAGTTTCTCTCTTAAAAGTTGCCTGTGGGCTGCCCTTAAAAGTAGTCTGTTATTAGTCGGCAAAAAATATTGCCTATATTTTGGCGCAGCATATTCATTTTTTTCAAGAGGCAGAAAGTCGATTTAATTTTGTCTTAGGACACTGATCTTAAAATTTGAATAACGTGTTTCTCGAAGCTACAATTTGTCTAAAAATAATAACAATAATAATAATCAATAAGCAGTCTTTAAATTCATTTCTAAATATTATAATATCCCCAATTATATGTCAAATGCCTCTGTTTGATTTGCAGAAATCAATATTTCTTACCTCCTACCTATCTTGCCTAATCACCTTCAAGTCTTTCCGGTCCAAAGTTCCCTTTCCATGACAGTTACCCCAAAAAACTAACTATAGATCACACTTTTGTGTGTTCCCCTACTTAAAGAGACCAAATAAATCATGTTTATGTTATCAATTCGATGACTGGGCCAATTCTAGCCATCAAAGCTTTTCACAGCAGCTTTTTTGGGCGGCTAAGTGATCGAAAAAAAGTCAACAAGACTGAATTGATCGTGACCATCGAGGTGGCGACCTTTTACAGAACTGGTCTGGGGACTGTGACTGCACCCATTGCCGTGTGGAAAATTACAGGCGGCAACCAGTTTTGTTTACTTTATGCTCTTCGATTGCCAGACAGCTCTATAAAGTAGTTTTCAATATGTGCTCGAGACCAAATGAAAACTGCACAAAGGCAAGGCGTTCAAGCTTCGTCATCTAATCATTTTTTTTTTTTTTTTTTTTAAATTCCCTAATCTTATCAATCGTTGTTTACCGAATCAAACAGGCTTCTTGAAAAGAAAAATAAAACTCAAACTCCTCGATGATATGGCATTGATTGAGTTACCTCCAATTGCCTAATTGCGCCAAAAATATCAATGAACTGCTGCATGATTGATAATAACCTAATTTTGTGCTTAATTAATTTTATTAATTTTATTATAAATCAATTAGATTGATTAGGGGCTTTTGAATGTTCATTAACACATATATATTTTCTCTTTTATTTGCAGGTATGTAAATGTGAATTTCTGTGTTTGGCCTAGAATATCTGTATATATCTGTAGTAAGTACCGAATGTTGCGAGAATCTGTGAGAATCTTTGCGTGGGCTTTTTATAGTTTGTAGCCATTAGTTTCTGTTTGTGTGAACAATCTTATCTAAATTAGTTATGCCTTAATCCTATATGATTTATGGCGATTTGTCATCGTAAATATAGAATTTTTTATAGCATATTTCAAGAGGCATTGCTTTACTGGTAATATTCTGCTAAGTATGCTATATAAAAAGGGGAAATTTTTAATTTTAATTAATACTTTTAAGAAAGAAAAAGTGTGTTCTTTTTGGATTATTATGAAAAGTTTTGACCTTAATTAGAGAGAGGATTAAAATGATTTTTTGAGATAATATAAGAAATTCAACTTGGCGTATACGTAATATATTTAGTAATACAATCGAATTATTAAGTATACGCCCAGTAATAAAAGAAATATATTTCTCAAGTTTTATATACACAAAAATATATTTATAAATAAAATATAGTATAAATAATTGTAATTACCTTAGTTACCCATTTTCGGGCCTATTCTTATAACGCCACTCAAACCTCCTTAGCGACAACTGTCCTATTTTCTCTTATCAACTCGGGAATCCTTAGTCTTGATTGGGTTTCCTTTTTACGACAAGAATCTGTCTAAGTTCGTCCTTTTCCTCTTCCTCTGCTCCAATTTCCCAGTTAATTTTTCCCACACACACACGCAGCAAATTCAATTGTTTTGTTAGGACTCCGGAGCTCTTCGTTCGTACTGAACATATATATTCGCATAGTTGATTTTTATGCTTTGTTTATTCAAGTATGTGGGTCATGCTCCACTTGTAATCAGAACGCCCCAGAATGATGGCAAATAAGGGGGACGCGAGGGACACATATAAGCAATTAATGCTGGGGATGTCCTTAGAATGTCCCTTGGAAAAAAACTAGAAACAAAGGGGGGAAATGGCTTTGAATTCCTTGGTCTGACATTGATTTACCTTGTCATTGAAATTCTTCAGTTGGCATTCTCATTCCTTCATGCAATAAACACAAACAGTGTTTTTCCTTTGTGGAATTTTTCATTTCTATTGCCTGTTTGCGAGGAGCCTTGACTAAGGACCTTTCAAATGGATTCGCCTCGTTGATAATTTATAAATTGGTGTAATTATTTTAGCCACAAAAAAATTGGGACAGCTGAGAGGAGAGAGCTCTCTCTCTCTCTCTGTATTTGTGCAGTGTTCATTTCTGCACTCACTCTGCGTTTGCCCATCTCCCTCTTACACATTACCGATGATAACGATGAATTTATGTTTTTCTTCGTATTTGCTAAATATATATACATATATATCTAGTTTAGTTCTGGCAGCACGTTTTTCCTGGGGCTTTGCGCAGGCGTGAGGAGAGTAGCAGGTGTTATTTATGCTCCATTCATGCCCATATATATTCTATATTTATGTGTGTATACATCGGAGAAAGAGAGTGAGAGAGAGTGCGGGAGAACGGCAGAGCTAATTAGATAGGAAACACAATTCAAAATTTAATCCGAATCGGAATCGGATAGACAGAGCACAGGAAAACCCAGATACGAATTTTCCTATTTCGCGAGAGCATGAAATTCACTTTTCTTTAACATTTTTTTTTTTTTTTTTGCTCTCACGTGGCCCGCTGTCTCTCTAGCTCTCCCTCTGTGTGGCGAAAATGAACTTGCGCTTGCTTACTCTCTCTCTGGCCGAGCTCTCTTTCGGGCGATGAACGCGCCAAGCAGGCAGCAGCAACAAAAAAAATCCTACCCTCAGTCAGTCAATCTACACTTTGGCTTCTTGCTAAACCAAACACACAAAAACAAGCGACAACAATTAAGAGTTAAGCATAGAAATAAATGTAAAAATAATAAAAGCAATATAAATACAAATCGCATAAATTGTTTAAGGCTTAAAGTCGCGTTTTATCGCTCGATTTCCTTCGCTCTGCAGCCGCGCAGAGCCATCGTCATTATTTTGTGTGTGTTTTTTGTTGTACTTTCTGTGTGTGGCAAACGCGGAAGTTTTCGCTGCTGTCGTCGTCGGTTGAGTCGTCAGTCAGTCGTTTTCGGACATCATCGCCGAGCGTTTGTTGTGTGTGCGAGTGTGGCGCGCGTGTGTGTGTGTGTCGTGTGTGCTTGCAACAAATTGCAAAAAATTACACAAAAATAAAAAGTTGTAAAAATTAAGCCAAAAAAAAAAAAATTAAAACCAAGTGTGCCTGGGAGTTGATTATGTAAAAGAGATTTACGATTTACAAATCAAAGGAGCACGACGAATCTTTTTTAATCAAAAAACGCCTCGGTTTTTGGTCTCTCGCTCTCTGTCTCTCTCCCTCGTTCACACCTCCCTACGCTCTCTCGCTCGCTCTTACTGCATAGATAATTTCCAGAATTTCGCGCCCATTTGTTGGTGTTCATTCTCTTTAAACAAATAAGTATAATTAATAATAATATCAACATCCTCCAGTGACAGCGGCGTATAAAGAAAAAGTTTCATTCATGGAAAACAAAAACAATTTAGAAATTGCTTTTAATAACGGAAATATTTTTATTAAAAGGTAATGTCTGTCACCCAACTAAATTGTAATTATTGTGTTGTTGTCTCGTTGGTTCGTTTCGTTACGTTTCCTTTCGGCCTTATGATTTACCTAAACCAAAGAAAAACAAAAAAATAAATGGCAAATTATTCAATTTGTAAGAGTAAATTGAAAAGAAATTATCCCCCACATCATATCTAATCAACATTAAAACGAACATCAAACATTTGTGAGACGCTCACCGCTCACCATGAGAATTTCGAGTGATTGTGTTAATTGGGCTGTTGGGTGAGGTCAATTCTTTGGGTTCTCGGGGAGGTGGAACAAGTACTGGGAAGGATTTGGTGGGGGTATTTCATATAAGAGAGAAATCAAGGTTTTAAACTGTAAAATAAATATTATACATACGCATGAATTGTCTGTCAGAGAAATATCGACCACAAACTCAAGAATTAGGTTGAATATACTTTATAGAAGTCCCTGAACTAGTTTTAGTTCTCTTTTTATTAAAAGCGTGTGCAAATATTTAAGATTATCCGTTTTATAAGAATTTATTTGAAAACTTTGCTTTTTAATTGTAGTTTATTATGCGTTTTTCAGCTTTTATAATTGTATTACTCTTTATTAAGAGATTAATTAGGTTTTCTGTACTTCCTAATTCCTAAATTTCAGTTATATTTCTTGTAAAAATACAGTTTTTAAGATTTTTAAATCAGAAAATTAATGATTATTTAGATTTTACGTGAAGATAAGTTCCTTTATCAAAGTTTATTAATTAGTAAAAATAATGTTCTAAAAATGTACATGCTTAAATTATACAGAACAAGCAGAATTACATAATATAAATTATAGAATTATTAAGTTTTACGTAGAGATTTATTTAAGCTCAATCATTGCTCCTCATAGTTATGATATTTTATTATTATTTTTTCACTGGATAATATTTGTTATTTCCTCAATAGAATCCTAAATAGTTTCGAGCCATAAACCCACAAATAATAAAAAAGGAGAGGCATCGAGGGCAGTCATTGGGAAAGGCAAACATTTAATCGCCTTGACTGGCACTCTGCCTTCAATGTCACGGCGTCCTTAATGGGCCAATAAAAGTGTCCTTCTGCCCAAAGCCCGCCGGATGGCTATTAATCAGAAATCAATAAATAGGGAAAGCCAGCCAGCAGGCAGAACAACTGCAAATTCCTTTAGAAGTTTAGCGCAAAAAGTTTAATTGTGCAAACATGATTGAGGGCGCATTCTTACTCGCGGGACGTCAACAAATTCATTGATTTTTCAGCTTTTCTTATGCTGCTTTCCTGCTTTCCCCTCTTGTGTGTGTGCTTTCTTTAACGAATCATTGTTGTTTTTGTTTTTGTTTGCTTACACAGACCATTTGAGGTTGTCAGCTTATTTCGTTGTTGTGTATATTTGCCGTTTTGTGGTAGCATTTCCCACGAATTGGCCAAGACCATAGAAAAATTACCCACTATACCCACCACCCCCCTTTCTGATTACGCAACATTTACTTGAAAGTTGATTTTCATTCATTTCCTTGACGCTTTTCGGTGAAATACCCTTGGGCTTTTGGTCTGGTTTGCTTATCGCTTTGCCAGCCAAAATGGCGTCACGTCAACGCTGCGTATACGCAACATTTCGACTGGTGACCTCACAAAAGGGAGGTGGAGAAGGAAACGAAACACCACCACACCCCGCGAAAGTACTATCAACTTCTCCATATAGCCATATGTATGTGTATATGTGGGATCCCTCTATTCGCTTGAATGCAACTTTGCCTATAATTTGCCAATTTTGGTTATTTCACAGAAAAAATAGAGATCGAACAAAAACAATTTAATTTGAGATCTTTTCATGCTGATAATTTGATTTAAACTGCTTAATATCATCATCATTCCCGGCTATATAGACACGTCATTTGTAGAGAGCAGAACAACATCTGGATGGTTCGCTTAATCGACGTTTGCCTATTAAGCGGATGGATCGCATTTTGTGCATCTCTTTTATCGACTTTGAGTAAATGAATCTTGATGAACTCAGCCGGCTTAGAGCGGTTTTTGCCGGTATTTTATTGTTTATTGTTTTAATGGTCGAATATTGATGGTTCTTTTGTGTATTTATTGACTTTTGATTGAATGATAAATCAATTAAATTGAGGGAACGTTAAGAGTATTTAGCAGGGAAATTACTTTTACGGAACCTAATTGAGCACAAAAATATTATTGGGTTTTTGAATTAAGTCATCGACAAATTATCTCACTCGGAAGAATGTTATTTAATCTTAGAGGTGATGCGATATTTTTTCCAGATGTTAAGCTTTACGTCATGTCTAGTAATAGTTGATTTTAAATAAGCTTGAAGCAAAGCGAGGCTTGAATATTAAAATAGTAAATATAGCTAAGATATATTAATCCATAATCCACTAGCAGTATTTTTCCATTCATTTGGAATTATTTGTAATATTTTCTCATATCTTTTTGCGCGATAACATACGATATTTCAACAAATCTATGTCTACAACGATACGATTGTTTCGTGGGGCTATCGATATATTGATGTAATCATCGATATATTAATATAGTAATCGATAATCTTTTCAAAAGTCCAGTTCTATTCGATACGTCCTACCTTATTTTTCTTACCGATAGCACCTTATATCACTGTGGACGGCAGTCCACGTAGTGACGATGAGCACCGAGACTGTGGTGCGCAAGGAGACTACTATATACAGCCGTAGAATTGAAAATCTGCTACGATAGTCCGATCAGAACCATTTATATCTTGATCGAAAGGTATTGTAAACCTCTTTGAAACTGCATACTAAGATTTTTCAAAAACTGATAACTTTAGGAGAAATGAGAGTGAAAGTGCGAAATTGACAATTTTGAAAATTGGAGCAATTGGGGCCGGTTGAGCAAAAACCCCCAAATTTTTAAGGTTGTTGTGATCTAGCTTTAAATACGCGTCGAATGACACCTCGATCGTCCTGATCCGATACTCCGTTCAAAAGATATTCAATAAACAAGATTTCAACGGCCTTTCCGAAATGAAAACGTTTGTCCTGTTGTTTGTCTGTTTGTTTGTTTGTTTGTTTGTCTGTTTGTTTGTCTGTTTGTCTGTGGTATTTTTTGTTTTAAAGTCCTGGAACCACTTTTGTTTTATTAATCAGCTCGAGCTAAATAATTTTTGTTCTACGACTTTTTGGGTTTCCCGCTAGTTTGGCGGGAAAACAGCTAGAAAAGCCAGATTTCCCGCGCCCATAACTTCTAAACGACTAAAGCTACAGAATCGTGCTTTATGTCGTTTGAAAGGTATTTTGAAATGATAATAGCTTTGCCTTGACATAATTTATATAAATATAATATTTAAGAATTTATAATTAAAATTAATTTTTTTTTTTAAGTTTTTGAAGTTTTCTTAAAAATGGCTCTAACGATTTTGATATTCACTCAAGGCCAGATAGCCCTTGAGATGGCTCAACTTTTGGTATATAACACATATCTGGGAAAATTCGCTTTCTCGAGATATTACTCATTTAAATTAGTAGCAAAGATCCCATATACCTAACCTTTTACATGCACTATACATACATTTATGTAAAAACTCATGTAGAGTCATTTAGAGACGTCCACAATGCAATAAAATTTAAAGCCATCAAAAAAAATTTAATATCATTTAAATTTAAAAGAAATCGTTTGAAATTTTTTTTTTTTAATTTAATCTAATTTTTGCTTTTTCCACTACTTTGGCGGGAAAACAGGAAATTTCTCGCGCCCATAACTTCTGAACGACTAAAGTTACAGAAACGTGTTATATGTCGTTGGAAAAGTATTTTGATATGATAATTACTTTGCCCTGACAAAAATTTTCTAAATATTATAATTAAGAATTTAGAATAAAAATTTATTTTTTTTAGATTAAAAATTTTTTTTAAATTGCTTTCACGATTTTTATAGTAACTTCCGGCCGTATATCCCTTGAGATATTTCGGGGTACAACACATATCTCCGAAAATTTGCTTTCTCATCAAAATTAGTAGCAATGCTCCCATATAGCTAACTTCTTATATGAATTTTGTTTGTTAATTTTTCCCATTTGAGTTTCAAACAAAAACTTATAAAAACAATGGAAGACCTATCTATGTACATACATAAGTCATTTAAAAAACTTCTGATATCAAATAAAAACACCTCTTAACGAGGTTAGATTAAAGTGACGATGGCACACTCAACACAAAAAACTTCTGATATCAAATTTTGTGACGATTAATAGTTATTTAAACAAAAATATTTAAAAAGTTTTTAATTAGTTTCAAAATCGGCACTTAGCTGAAAAATTTAAAAAGGCAAAATAGGCAGCGTGCCGATTTTGAAACTAATTAAAAACTTTTTAAATATTTTTGTTTAAATAACTATTAATCGTCACAAAATTTGATATCAGAAGTTTTTTGTGTTGAGTGTGCCATCGTCACTTTAATCTAACCTCGTTAAGAGGTGTTTTTATTTGATATATAATTAACAGCCTAGACTGGAAATATTAAATAGCGTCTTAAAATAATAAAACATCTATCCTTCCAAAAACATAAATTTTAAGGTGCACTTTTTCAAACGAATTCAATCCTTTTTTAAGAACCTAATTCCAAAATCCGTATCTTTCCATTTTTACACCTCACTCGTAAAAATGCACTCAATAAAAGACTGCAAAATGCAATATAATTTTTATGGAGGCGCCCGCCACGCCGTCATCAGAGTGCTATACCCAGCTTACGTGATGAAATCGCTTTGCAAATGTTAACGTCCTTGGCAGCAATATTGGCGCCAATTGCAACTCAGAGATGATGCCACAAAAGCCAAGCAAAGTTGAGGAAGAGTCATGAAAATATATGACGAAAAAAAGGGAGGAAATTGGACGGCGGGGGGGAGCAGCAGCATAGTGGAGCTTCAGGCCGCGACCCACATTTTCAGCCCACACAATAACTGCAAGCACGCTGCGCTGCAACTGTATCTATGTAACTATGTATCTTTGGAGCTGCTGCTGAAGCTGCTACTGCTGCTGCTGTGCTCCGGCTGTATCTGTATCTCTGCCTGTATGTGTGTGTGTGAAGCGGATGCCACAAAGAACCGAACAGAAACTAAACTCAAATAACAACATGTTCAGGTTTCGTATTTTTCTGCTAGCCCATTCACATGCAGATGGCGAAGCGAGAGAGCGAGTGAGAGCGCACTGGCGCATTTTTCAGGTCAAGGTCGGGTCTTATGTGTGCAAAAAAAAAAAAAAAAAGGAACAGCGATTTCGTTGTATTTTTTGTTGTTCTGTGCTTCCCCTCCCAGGCCGTAATGCGCCTTTTTTTCGAAAGTTGACGAGTCCTTCGCTGCCTGCAGTTTTCTTTCTCCATTGTTTTCCATAGCTCAATGACGCGTGACGATAGATACTTTGCATAATGCCATTTTCGCATTTTACACTGCGTAAAGTTGCGCTCAAAATCCGCTTAAGATATTCTATACAACAAGTTTCAGGATACAAATGGCCGGAGAGAGTGTAAAAGGAGCAGTAGAGGAGATGTGTGTTGACATTGTTCTATGATGTGCATAAATTTCATGCTTAAATGATTTTTATTGAGCGCTTGGCAGAGCACCGCGCGATATTCATGGAATTTATTTATGGAAAAATATTTATTTGGGAAGGGGAAAATGTGAGGGGTTAAGTCTTTCGAGAAGTTATTGATTTTCTTCTCTCTAAGAAAGCAATTTAATTTCTAAAAGTATTTCTTAAAGGAAATTCCTCAAAAATGGCATCTTAACTCATATTTCCTTTAGTGCTTGCTGGTGCCACCCCAAGTCCATTTAATATTAGCCAAGATAGCTCAGCTCGAGGCTGTGTCCCTCTCTGTAAGCCTGATGAACTGGGTATCCTCCCATCAAGGTAATCCACCATTACTCCTGCGCATTCCAATCCCATCCGTGATGTTTCCCAAGCACGTGCCCGGTGAAAAAAGAAATAAATAAAAAACAATCCCAGTTGAAACATCCATTGTGTTCTGTGACTACCTTTGGAATTATTATGCCCCCTACAATGGGACTCGACGACGAGCATTAGACTTGCAGTTCATTTTCAAACACACATAAATTTTTCATATATACATCGCGTTTGGTGTGTGTACTTTGTGTGTTGTGTTCCATTATGAAAACATTTTCAAGGCGAAATGATGTTTTTTGTGAGTTTTGTTTCCTGCTGGGCGCCGTGTGTCAGTTTCAATTGAGTGTTTGGGGGCCCTCTGTGAATGGGAATGGAAAATGTTGTTGGAATGTTGGCGGTGAATGAGAGCTGCTTGTTCTTTGGCAGAGCAACTCAAGGTTTTCCGCCAACTCTTTGGGATGAAAATACTTGGCATGCTGCTGTGTGGGGCCCCAGTCAGTCCTCCTCCAAGTGCTTAGAAGTGTGTGGACCCTTGACAAAAAACGAAAAAAACATGTACTTGGGCTGCCTGTTTGTACGTGACTGGCTTTCAGGTCCACTGGCGGCGATTGTGTGTGGGGAGAGGGAAGTCAAAGTCAGGGTCGAGCAGCAAGCAACATCGTCGTTAGGGTCTCACCACTTGACTGTGTAAAATACCTAAACATATGATGTATAAATAATTTTGGTCGAGTGTCGTCGCCGGCTAACCTCCCGTTCTCAGTTAATTAAATATGCTAATTAATGTTTGTGTGTAACACACATCAATTTATGTTTTTGGGCCTTTTAGCAATGTTTCTCGGGGGAGGCATTAGAGCTCGCTGGGATGTGTCTCGACTTTTTGCTTATCGCATCTTGAACAAGTCGCTGGACAGTTGTTGACACACACTCGCCGAGGAACAAGTGTGCGCCTCCAGCCGCAGCTGTCATATTTCTAGCCGAGCTGTCAACTAGCTGTCAACGGGCGCCATTTGTTGCATTTGCCACAAAAATGGCATGGAGAGAAAAATGGAAAAGCGACCCAGTGCCTGACTAACTTTATGCCTCACAAACATATTACAGTTTTGCGCCACTTGACAGTTGGGCTGGAGTAAAGATACAAGCGGGGTGACTCGTTCTCTGAAACTAAAACATATGGGAAAATAGGTTGATCATCATAACTTCGAAATTTTGTAGAGACATTTATGGAAATTATAATAGATTTCTATTTATTAGAATGGGAACCTACTATATAATAGGTTAGGATAGGATATCTAGGAAACATTTATAATTCAATGTAATAACTATGAGTATAAGAATAATACAATAAAATTTACCATAAATTCCATAAAAATCTTCTGCAAACAAACCTTAAAAAATTAAAACAAAAGTCCTTTGTCGAATTTACCGAGTTACCCCATTGTTTCTGTTACTGCATCTCTCGCATGCCTGTGTGTTTTCCCCATCCGCTTCACTTTTGTTATGTAAGCGCGAGCTCATCTCCCGTTCGTTCGTTCGAGTTGGTTTCTTTTTTTTTTCCTCGTGTGTGGGGCATGCAACCGAAATGCCTGGTGGCATGTCAGTGCTCTGCGAATGTTAATTAAATACTTTACTCCATGCTGGAGCTTTGCATTTAATGATGACACATGCTCAACACCCACACTTCAAACACCCTCACACTCAGGCACACCAAACACACACACACGCCACACAACAAAAAGACCCGGTGAATTGCAGCTGAAACACAAATTAATGTAAATTGGCAAAGTTTCAAAATGGAAGCAAAACAACGAATTTGCCAATTGCTTTTGTGATTTAAGTTTGATTTTTATTTTTGGTATTTGCATATTTTGTTTTTAGTGATAACTATTGCAGAGGAAATGTATTTCAAATGGATTTTATTAACAAACATAATTAGTTGTTGGGATAAAAGTTGGTCACAAATTGGCAAAGTTGAATACATTAATCTAAATAAAATCTGAAGCTGCAAGCTCAAGCCAATTAGACCAAATATGTTTTTGTTTTATATTTCCTGTTGCCCTTTATGTAAAAAAGATGAATAATGGAGCCAAATTAATTTTTTTAAATGTGGTTTCTGAAGAAAATGTCATTCAAAAATATATATTAAACCTCTGCAATAGTTAATGGTAACTTTTGGCTTGCCAAGATTTCTGTTTTCTGTATTTTTAAAACCGTTTTTCCACTTTCATTTTAATTGGAATCTGGCTCTGCGAAAAACATACAAACAAAATAGGTGCTTAATAAAAAGGCGCAACTAACTTTTGCTAAAAAATAAAAAATTAATAGACTGAAATACAAATGCTAAAACGACATAACAACAACAACAATTGCATGAGCATAAGTTTTATTGCCAGCATGGCGGCAATAACAGCAACAACAAAATGGCTGCGTTAGCCAACAAAATGGCTGCCAATATGGCGACGAGCAGCACCAGCAGCAGCAACAACATGGGCGGCAGTGAACAAGCGCTGCAGCAGCAACAGCAACAAATGCACCACCAGCAACAGCAGCAACAACTGCAGCATTTGCAGCAACAACAGCAAAATGTCAATCTAATGCCAGCCGCCATTATACAGCCAGAATATTTGCTCAATAATGATCGCGGTTTATTTAAGGTTTATTGTTTTATCAAAGATTTCATCGGGTAAGTAAACCAGAAAAAAACAAGCAAAACGAGCAAATACAAATATAAATCTATACGATTGCGAATCTGATAAGAAAATGAGCTGTTTTCACTGTAGCAGCAGAAAATTGTTCTTAAACTTGATTAAATATTTTTCGATTTTTTAGTTTTTTTGTGGAAATTATTTATATATAAAATTAGACCCTTTGAGGAATATAAAAATTATATCAGATGTTTGATATATGTTTGTTGTTTACAAATTCTTTAATAATATGCATGTTTGGTTTACAAATTGGCTAAACAATTCTACAAATATATCCATTATAATATAAGTTGTACATATCAAATCTAATTTTGTACAGATTTTATTTAAAAACGAATTATGTGACAATCATATTGATCTCTAGAATGAATAAGTTCAAGATACTTATGATAGACCTTGGCTATGGCGAGAAAATATTCAAGCCTACTTCTAGTCTTCGACAAGATTTTCGTGCATTTATTTTCTAATTAAAAATATTGATCTTAAGTCTACAAATCTCCTTCTAGTTTCTAAATTAAGTTCACTTTTATTTGGTAAACCAAATTTTCATCTTTATTCAAATAAACCTGAATAATTTAATTTAAAAACAAACTCCCAATAAACGAAATGTATTTTTAATAAAGTGTTAATTTAACTCGTTTATTGGTGTGATAGTAAACTAATTAGCAGCATTAATTTTATATCAAAAAAACGTATGTTACATTTAGTTTAATTCAGAAATGAGTGCAAATTATGATTAACACTTGACTGACGTAGTTTATAAAGTATGTTTTTTTTTAGTAACTTCTCCAAGTTCATAACTTTTTTTTGGAGGGAGCACCCTATATAAATATTCGTTGTTTTTTTTCCCCCCTTCTGGCGCTTATCGTTTTTCATGATACACACACTGTGGCACTCTGTGCCTGTCTCTGCGTATTTGTGCCTTTATTTGCTCATATAATTCATATTTAATCAACTGATAATATAAGAAAAATGTTCGTTCAACCTGCTTTTGTGCTGACTGCCCGACTCTCGACTCTCGATTCTCGGCGCTGCTCCAATTTCTGTGCTCCTGATACACTTGCTGACACTATCACCTGCCTGCCTGCCCTGCCACAGCGAGTGATATGGCAGCGGGTCTCTGGCAATTTGATAAGAGCGAACAGACACAGCCCAGCCACTTGATATGTCCCCCAAACGCAGAATCAACTTTTGTTATCACAACAAATATTAGCAGATACAGATACATGAAGCGAAAAGCAAATGAGAAATAAAAATAGACTCGGGGAGGAGGAGGACAATGTCTGTTCTTTAGATTCTAGTAATTAACAGTTGGAATATACTTCAAAAAAGGCTAAACAGTCATTCTTTGACCAAAAAAATGGTCTAATTATTGTAAGAATTCATTTACAAAAAAAAATGTCTTGATATTTTGAAAAGTATAAATTAAAATTGAGTCCAAAGCAATCCTTGAAATAGCTTTTTTGAAAATTAACTGAATACTTTATTTAGAAATAAATTCCGAAATAGAAATTAAAGTATCCTTTCGGACAAAAAAAAATCAAAAACATACGAAAGATGGATGTGGAATTAGAATTAGACTTTAAACCTTTAATCAGCTCTGTGTTGGCCTTGTGTATGACGGCCTTGGGATACTTCTTAGTCTCTCGCTATCGATCTGCCAAGAGGAAGGATCGAGTTAAACCCTTAACCCTGGCGCCCGAGAAGCTGCCAGAGTTGAAGGACATCAGACTGACTCTGGATGAGTTGCTGGGCTATGATGGAACCCGCAGCGATGGCAGGATATTGGTGGCCCTCAAGGGTGTGATCTACGACGTGTCCAGTGATTCCCTGGAGTTCGGCTTGGGTGGAACCCTCAGCCATGTGGCGGGCAGCGACTTTACTGATTATCTTAGCCGGATTATGGAATATAACAACACGGAAATCAACTATGTGGAGCGATGGGAGGCGATTCTGGAGACGAATTACACAAGAGTTGGCACTTTAATTGATGAAAGTGGGAGTTCTTTGGTTCAGCTATCACCGGAAAATTCCAATGAGAGTGAAGATCCTTTAGTGGAAACTACCGATGTAATAACTCACAAAACTCTAAAAGAAACCATTTTGGAACAGTTGGTTGGTTCAAACATCGATGAGAGTGACCCTTCCCAGGACGAAACTACAGATACAATGCACACAGAACACTTGATTGTGACCGAAATTTTTGATAGTGCTTAAAGCTAAATTATAAAGATATATGGAAGAAAATTTGCAGTAAATAATAAATATGTGCCATTATTTAATGGTTATTTGTTAACATATTGTTCCAAATTACTACAAAATCTGTATAAAATAGGAAATAATAATAATTTCTATATAATAATAACCTTCTAAGTTAGACTTTTGTTTAAATAAATATCGCATTAGTTTTCCTCTTAAGTTGCCTTGAACTTTGAAATGTTTAAAGTAAAACATTTCGCTAAAGAATGTATTCACTCTTCGCTCAGCATACCAATTTCTTAATTAAAACCTTAATTTTTCAACAGAAATGTTTTACAACTTGGCAACATTTATGTCTGATTAAGTGGAATCGCTTAAATAGCTTTCCAATTAGATATCACGCAAACTTTTTAGCTTGAAATACATATACACAAGCCAGAAAGTGTGCTAGATATTCTAAACGGAATTTCCCTAGAATTATATTGGCACTGTGGCATATTTTTTGTGTTTTCATTAAAATTCCTCGAAATCAATTAGCTGGCTGGGGGCCCACACCAAAAATATATATATATTCATCCTCCCTCGAGCCTCCGTCCTTTAATACTCTGCGGTAATTGTCAAATTAGGCAGAGTATTTCTATTATAGGCCCAAACCCATCCAATATTTGACTCATGCTCGTGTGCGATTGTCGTCCACCTGCCAACGGTCTGACAAAGGAATATTCCGAGACGAGATGGGAATTTACGTATATGTATTCTCAGATTTTTGGCCATCAACACCCACTCGGTTGGTGGCACAAATGGCACAGCAATTGCCAAAATTGGCTAACCACGAAGAGATGCAATTTTCCTTTTCATTTAGTCGGTTGGCCAACAAATTGCACTCGTGTGACGTCTTTTGGCAGGAAGCTCTTTAAAATTGCTGCAAAATTTATTTTTACAGACACCCGTACATTTAATTTGTTGCTTTACCTGATTACGACAATTAATTAAATCAGCATATATATTTCGTTTTTATTTCGTGCATTCAGCTCGTAGTGATTTATTTTATTTTCATCTTCATTGTTGCTATTGCGTCGTCGTTTTCGAACTTCGCATTGACAGCGAGCTTTCAATCAGTTTAAAGTTAATTATTTACCTAGGCATAAGTACTTGAAATTGATTGGAAATTGGATTACAATTAATTAATTGATATTTATTTTTGCATTTTCTTTGCAGGTAAGCGTTTGTTTCCATTTTCAACTAGTTGCCACCAAAGTACAGTAAGTTAAATGGGGCTGGGATAATTGTATCAGATAATTAAGCGTAGAAACGTGAACCCATTAATACTCGTAATGAAAAGATTGATGGAGGGTTTTCTTTAGCTTTTAATTGAGTGAAAAAATGTTTAGCCAGATGATTTTATCAATGTTTTTTTTTAGGCTTCTTGAATTTGTTAAAATATAATTAGTATTTAATGTGAAGATATCCCTGTAGTATTTAAGAACAAGATATCTCCATGTCTTCCCTTTATTTACCAACTTGTTAACTTCCTTATCGTATCCAACTACAAATGTTTTTCCTACAACCGCAATTTATTGACCCATCCTCCACACGTTGACTCCATCAACTCCTAGTTAGTAATCCCCGCCACAAAACCCTTCAACTTTCCTGTCAGTCTGTCTTGCGGGGTATTTAAGTGTTTGCACAACTTGATATGGTTCCATAAGAACTTCAGAGTTTAAGCCTCTGCCCAAGCAATGTGCTTGGAATATTGACTGTTAATTAAAAAACAACAAAAAAACGCCAGCCCAAATATTGACTCTGTGCCGATGTAAGTGCTGTAAAAACAGTAGAAGTCCGAGGAACGTGACTGCAACACCTTGTTAACCGAATCGATTGGCGAAAAAAAGGGTGAACTAAAGTCACTAAAAGCAATAAGTGGAAAGTTTCCTGTTTTATTATAAAGACCAAGCTGAGAGGGTTCTTCATGAACTAAAAATTAATTTAGCATTCAATATTAATGGGGAAATGTTACGGAAAATAAAGGGTCAGCTTTGTTGGGATTAAAAATGTTGTATAACAATTTCTTGAAAAATGATATTTTTTTTGGAAATCTTGACAATAAATTATTATACAAAATATTGGAAAGGATTTCCTGTATCCGACACCCAACACGCACTGACTAATTGTCTAAATATATCAAATGACTAAGCTATGTCCAACATTCCGGGCTTATCAGTCGACTTCTACTATAGGCACTCGGCCATATAGATTATCGCAGGCCAGATAAGAGTCGAGTTCAGAACTGACAGCTGCTGCTGCCCCTTCGCAATGACTTTTCCACAAAAATTTGCAATTAAACGTCAATTAGAAGTGTTTACGTCTGTTTACCCCTATATATATACAGATATATAGACGCAACGATCTACGATAAGTGGTGGGTGATGTTTCCGGGGGAGGAAAAAGTGGTGCAGAAAAAAAATTTGCCAGGCATAAATTCGCTTTGGCTACAAACTATTTTTGCCGCTTTAACATTTGCGCTCAACTCTAATGAGCCAATAAATTCACATTACGTATACGCGCAGGTGGCCAGCTGCTGTAATTTGCTTAAATCAGAAAGCAAAACTGAAACGTTTGCTGCCTTGCTTTTCCTCTTTTCATCTGGCATTTTCTTTCACTCAGGCGCGGCCCGTTGTTGGCTATAAATTTCACGCTAACTCGACACTTGTCGCAATTTCTTGTCTTTCCTCGGGTTTTCTGCAATTTACCGCTTATGAAATCCAATTTCATTCCTCGATTCATAATTTCCCTTTAATTTGTATGTTTATTTCGTTTGACACTCGTACTCAGATGATCACATCGAACCTTCGATAAGTCGATAACATGTGCCTGGCCTTGTATGTTGATTAACTTTCTGGTATTTGCTTTGATTTTTCGCATTTTCATATTTATTTAACTAGAGTTCATTAGTCGAGTGGCTTATAATCAAAGTGCACACGCTTTTCCTGTCATTTGGTTGGTGGCAGTTGTTATTTGTCCAGACTGACGTCAGTGAAGAGTTGACGCATTGGGGTAGTAGTAATGTCTGATTGGTTTGATTGTGGGTTATACGAGTGATTTGTAAACTATTGTAATTTTTGAATGAATAGCCAAGGGATCTTGGGTAATTATATTGATATCGCTTTGCAGTGCATTTGTGGATTTTATAAGATGTATCCAAGTTTTAGGAAGCCACATTAAGGTTCTAATGCTGTCTGATGATCACTTATGGCAGCGGTATACCTTTTGATACCTGCTTTTCTTTGTTTATTTAAGTATGCCTTTGATTTAGAGCTTTACTTTCTTATCATTCTCATTTACATATGGAATATTTAAGCAAAATGCTTAAATTAGTAAGCCCTATAAGACCCTTTCCTTGACTGGTAGATAAGATCCAAGATAGCAGCTGGACTGTTAAAGAATAACAGGGAATAGGAAATTTCCCAGCACTTGAAAAGTATTTTAATAAAATATTATTGGACTCCAACAATTTTTTTAAACATATCTTTAAACCTTAAACAAAATACATCATCCATAAAAGAATCTATTGAAATTGTGATATAAGCACCAAATTTTTGTTTTTATTTGACCACAAATAGTAGTAATTACTAGTATGCAGTTTTTTAAATGCTGAACTTCCTTTGTTTATTTAACATTGGATGACTGAACAAGAATTTTGAGTACTTTTTTTAATAAAAAACCAAAAGCAAAAACCGATCGCCATCAGACTGGCTGCCAGCGATATAATTGATGATGATTGCCTTTCAATCATCCGATTATTGGTTTTACTTTTTCCCCAAGTCTTCGCAGCTAAATCCTCTACAAATCCCTCTGCTGTTCTCTCTTGTTTTCTGTTCTCTCTATATATTTCTATGGAGCGGGCCTCTGCCCACCTATCACTCAATGCTAATTATCTGAGACTGCGATTAGATAGGATTCTTATGATAAGAGGGAACCCTCGACGGAGCTTTGATGTAATCTACTCTGTTTTTCGCTTGTCCAGGTCTCATTTTTTGATTGTTCTTTTTTGCTTCTGCCGACTCTTTTTGCTTGTTATCGTTCAACGTCGTTGCTGTTCGCTGGCTCCACAAAAAACAAAAAACGGGAAAAAATACCTTCGGCTCCGGTCGTGTGTGTAAATTTTGTTTCTCGCCTATTATTCGGCGCTGTAGTCGTCGTCAGCGTCGCCGCTGTCTTCCCAATTCAGCCAAACTAAAGAGAGGAGAAACGCAGAAAAAATGTATTTTTGAAAATAATTTTATTGCTGCCGCCGAGGGAGCGCACAGCCACCGCCACTGCCGTCGCTGGTCGTTTTTGGATTTTGTGTAAAAATCGGTTTTTGGTTCGAATTCAGTAAACAAAAACTTGTCGCCGGTGTGAGACGCAAAACGCGAGCAAAAAAAAAACTTGTAGCCACCGAAAATTACTAAACAAACACGAAATCGAAATCCCTCCTCAAAGAAAAGTAACAAAAAATCTTGTGTGCCTAAACGAATAGTATTTGTTTAAACAATTTGCTATGATTTAAGTTGAATGCTCGCCACAGAAGCAGTAGCAGCAGTTCTCTATATCTTGGTATCCGTCGGATACGCGACGAGCGATGACGTGCGTTAATTGTTGCTGCCGTTTTTGTTTTTTCTGTTGTCTCTCTGTACCCTGACCTTGTTACTGTCTGATTGGGAATTCTTCTTTGCTTATTTATCGCCGAATCTTTGGGCCCCCCAATATGTCTATCTGTATATACTGGCGGCAGATACAAATCTATCTATGTACTCGGGCCGAACGATCGCACGCACAATTTATCTAAATCGAATTCGAGTCTAAAAATAAGCCGCCAGCAAGCGCAAAACAAAATGAGGGAAAAACGCAAAAACAAAATACATCAAATACGTTTTTAGGTGGCTCACAAAAAGTTTTTCCTTCTGCCTTTTTACATTCAGTTTTCTTGGTGGGCGATCGTCAATTAATTTGTTTCATTATCTCAATGGAGATGGAAGGGTACTTTCGGATAAATTTAAGATATAAAAATCTGTAAAATTTAAATGGTTCTAATTGTGGAGAGTGAAGTCTAAAAATTCGGTTAAAAGTGAAAAAAAAATGTACTTAAATATGTAAATAAATATAAATTGGTGCTACAGGAACTTTTTGGACACTTAAATGTATTCAGAAACTCCATCTTAGAGTCTTCTTTGCTCATAAGTAAAAAAAAATTTTGCTAGAAATTTAGAAACCATTTTTAAATCCTCATATATCTGAGAATCAAGTTTAAATATTCCACAAATAGTTAAGATTTATATACCCACCCCCAGCACTTTTCAAATATGAACAAAAAATCACGTTTTGACATTTTCATAAACAGAAATTCCTTTCATATCTTACAAAGCTTTTCGGCTAGGCAAACATGCGATTCTGCGATTCATACTTTGTACCTACACCTCCTCCTATTTAGAGAGCGCGTGCGGCTGCTGTGCGCGGGTATCTTGGCTGATAAATTTAATTGGTTAATATTTATTTTTAGTCAAGACTTCTTCTTGATTAATTGCCGCAGGAGCTGCCGCGGAGTTCAGTTCTCTCCCGGCGCTCCGCTCCGCGCGTTCCCTTGGATTTCCGCTCGCTCATATATTAGTTTTTGCTATTTGGCACGCGCAACCAGTTCCAGACAGCGCTTAACAATTTATCAGAGAGGAGACATACTGAAATAACAACAATGTATGCAAAAAAAAAAAAGAAAAATATATATATAAATAAAATTATAAATACAATTGGCCAACGTATCGAGAGCTGTGTGTTGTTGTTGCCCGTGTTGTTGTCCAAGCTGAAGTGCATGTTTCTC
Source organism: Drosophila rufa (assembly GCA_018153105.1). Taxonomy (NCBI): domain Eukaryota; kingdom Metazoa; phylum Arthropoda; class Insecta; order Diptera; family Drosophilidae; genus Drosophila; species Drosophila rufa. The sequence continues at coordinate 11,908,783 of JAECXS010000096.1, forward strand.
TCAGTTTCTCTCGGTGACTCGCGCTCTTCAATGCAAAATTCGAAAATCCAAAGCAATTTTTGTTTTTAGTTGTCGTTCGACCGGCTACACAATTTGTTTGGCTGCCGTCTTTCCTTTCTTCGCCTGATTGAATAATAATTAAGTGCAAAATATTTTTGCGCCTCTGTGTGTTTTTATATAACAGAATTGAACAGAAATAAAATAAAGAAAACAAAGAAAGGTTCACAAAACAAATAAATAAACAAGTCGTGGAAAAGCGCTAATAAATTGAAAGCCAAAAAATAAATAAACCCGAAAGTGCCAAAGTAAATATTTACTGTTCAACCAAACATCAAATTAAAAGGCAGTAAATCTATTAAAATCTAGAGGAAAGCCCACAAATTAAGCGGGAGAAAATGTTGAAATATCCGCGCACCACATCCTCCACCTCGTCGGGTTACTTTGACGACGACGAGGCCATGATGAATCCCTATCAGACGCCGCCAGCCTCGCCGCAGTCCGTGCCCCAGTATCTGCAACGTCACATGGTGCGAATGTTCAGCACCGAAGTCGATAAGTAAGTTGCAGTTTGCCTTCCCATTCTCTAGTATAACTTTCTTTGATAAACCAACTGGGATTTACTAATGCCCCACTTAATGCCGATAGAGTTGAAGTGTGGATGTGGAAAAAGACTTGACTTACTTAGATTACATTGCAATTAATTACCGATTGTAATGGATATTAAATAAAATATTAAATAATGTTATATTAAGGAAATTTTCTTTATATCCTTAATATTCTAATAACAAGTCTTATGAACAAAGTCTAATATCTTCAATGAGAATTTCTGTTCCCATTCAGAATTTTTACCCCCTCTGTAATGACCTTTAAAGACCTTCAATAATGCAAAAATCTCTCTCATGCCTGTATTTAAATTTCTAATAAAAATGACCAGGCCTAAGTTATGAGATTTATGCCTAGCGTAAAGTACTGCCAGTTTTTCCAGACCCTGCAAATGGCCTAATCTTATAAATATGCATGAGAAGCTCAAGAATCAGTTATATATAGAAAGTGATTGCAAAAGCTGGTACTATATGTGAAGCTTGCACGAGAAAAGTTAGTTCAAGTTGGTTAATTCCGTATTTGGATATTTAATTAACCTTTTCAGTAAGTACTAAAAATTACAACAAGATTTTTTGAAAACCCAAAAAAAGCTTAAATGTTCACTGAATACTTGCGGAAAAAATCAATTAAAATCAAAAGTCAATTGAGAAAAAAAGAGCTAAATCGTTTCATTTTATATATCCTCCTATCTTCCCACCTTTACTGCTGCTTTTTATAAATTACTTTCTGTGCTCTCCTCGCCTTTTTTTTGCGATTGCGGGTGGCTTTTGTTTATTTTAACAGCCACGCGCGCACATGTGCATGCCCTCTTGCAACCTCTTTTTCCCCCTTCATTGGCGGACAGAGAATTTCATTTGTTTGACCGTTTGTCGCATTCATCGCTCGCTGCATTTCTAATTGCATATTGCAAAATGCGCTTTATAGGGCCCCGTATATAGTGGCAAATCGCCTTTAACTTTTTTCTAACCGGATGTCACATCATCTTTATGGCCTAACGGTATATAAGATGGGTTAATGACTCGATTGTAAAGCTAAGCGATTAAATAATCCTTCAATTTGCTATTGTGTGTTCTTTTTTATGGCTAATAGTCGAAGAAGAATACGTGTTCCTATGGTACGGCTTTATTGAATGAAAATGTCTTATTACTTTATGGTTTTGTAATAAGTTCTACAGGATTTGCTACTTCTTGGACTTTCAGATTTATTTTAAATATAAGTACCATATAAATCTGAGTTATAAGTTTAGGGTTCATTTAAGCTTTGCTTTCTATTTTTTATTCGATTTTTTTTAGGCATTTAGTTTGCCAAAAGCCATTATAAAGATTAAATATATTAAAATTTTGATCACTGATCACATGTTGCTATTAAATGCATTTAATACTTCAACATGACGTCATTTGTCTATTTTTAAGCTGCCTCAGCAATTATTCATCTTTAATGACATTAAAAACGATTAACTTTCCACCTATTCTGACGCAAATTTCTCTCAGACTTTATTTCTTTGTTTTTGCTGCCCTTAGAATCTCGGGTGTTATCTCTTTAAAAAAATGTGTGTGTGGAAATGTTGATAAGGAAATTAATTAGCTCAAGGATTTTTCATCTTGCGTTTACAAATTCTATTGTTATTTAATGTCAATGTGAAAGATATACTTAAATGTTCATTGTTCTTAGCTTGGAATAGCAAGATTAAAGTGAGACTAGATTTCTCTGGTTTTAATTCTAATTAAGGCAACAAAGGGTATAAGTTTTCTATACCTTGGTAACACATGGCCTTAATTACCTTTGTGGTTGTGACACTAATCATAAGGAATTAAAAAATCTATAACAGGGTTGGGCAGCGAACATCAAGCTAAGAGCCCAATAACAGAAACCATCAGGACATAGAAAAAAAGACTATTAACTCGAAGCTACTGGGAATACTATTTTTTCTTAGCCATTATAAGGTATAAAGCTAACTATTTCTACTTATGTACTTATGACATCATCCTGTTCATCTATTAAGGGCTATGAATATAAAGAAACATGCACAAAGACAGACTTTTAACTTCAAACAAAATATCATTAGCCTCAAGTCCTTAGTAAACCAACTTTTTCACTTCCATTTGTCCCCTTTAACGTGTGCCACGCGCAATTTCAATTTGTCCTTTCTTGTTTCCCCTTTAGTTGCCCCCTCAACTCTTTTTTAATTCAACAACAACGCCTACAACTAAACAATGCGCTGTAATTAGGCGAAATTATTTCTTCTTTTTCGTTTTATCAATGAACTGCCTTGAACTCGGAGACAGCAACAAAAAAGCATTCAGAAATCTTGAAAGGCCTAGACAGACGAACTAAGAACTTCAACTGTAATAATGACGAGAGGTAAAAGAGCTCGTGCCACGCCCCCTGCTCACAAAAACAAAACACAACAAAAAAACTAGAGTTTTTGTGTCTTTTTTGTGTCAACGACTGTGAAAAGGTAAATGCACCTCAAAAGGTCGGGACGCGACCTTTGACCTTTTCGTGCCCAGCGGCGCTTATAACTGTGATGTATGGCAGCCAGCAGCGAACGTGCGGGAAAAGTGAAGAAAAGTGCGACAGTTTTTTCAAGTGGAAAAGCGGCGTGAAAGCGGCAACACATGTTCTTTTGATTTTTTTTTTTGTGCCAGGGAAGAGCTTTTGCCGATTCAGGAGAAGGTTCCCTTTGCAGCTTATCGGCGGTAATCGAAATAACTTATTTATACCGCGATATCGATTGGATGGTTTATCTATTTATGTCCAATTAAGGGGTGGACAAATTTCTCCTTTGTGGATATAGTATAGAAAATACTGTTCGAGTAAAGCTTTAGTGGGAGAAAATAAAGAATTGCTCCTAATTTATAAAGATTTAAAAAGTTTAAGGAAAGTTGGGCTTAGAGAGTTATAAATTAAATTTTTCCCCTTTTCTACTAATCTCTCAAAAAATAAAAATGCTGGTGAAAGCTTTCACTGAAAAATGTCATAAAATAAATATTTCCCTCAACGATTGCTGCTGTTTTAGTCATCAGCCCACAAATCGAACAAAGGCACTTCGAAAATAGCGATAATGCACCTTGACATTAAACCAATGTCATATCATGATAAATGAAACAAAAACGAAATGCAAAAAAAGACAGAATACAACAATAATTAATCTTCTGTACGTTCTACAGACGTGTGAATACGGGACTCTCTTCCCCGAAAGGTGAATAAATAATGTTCAATAAATTTTCGTTTTACGCCAAACAAGCGTACGAAAAAGAAAAGGGGAAGGAATATAAACAATAAAATGCTGGCAAGGTATAAACAATAACAGCAGGGAGGGTGGCATAAATCTTCGAGACTTATAGATAGGCTGAGCCAGGAGGAACACAATTAAAAATGTTCACTTCAAGGTGAAAGAGGCGCCACCGAATCGAGTTTCCATAGAGAGCCATCTGTTCGCCTCAGTTGAAGCGAAACCAAAGCGAAAAAAATCATAAAAGTTACACATGTTCCACAAGGTCAAATGCTGTAAGATTTTTCGTTCAGGAATATGGAATTAATGGGATTTTTCTAAACATTTCTTAAAATATTATTTCACATTTATTTGCCTAACCAAATTAATACCTATTTAACCATATTTGTTTGCATTTATTAGGCTGAAAAACCAGAAAATATTTATCTGGCCTACACATGTGTGTTGTCTACAGATTTCTCTCCCGATATACTATATATATACACCTTTTGCTATATATATACATGTATGTTCAGAGTAACGCACATGCAAATTAGATTGACCATGAAAAGTGTTTTCGCATGGCCGCGTATTTTTCTTCAGGTGTTCAGCCGCTAAAAAGTTGTTTACCTGTGAGTGTGTGAAATGGATTTTTGTTTTCGCCAAAAGATTTCGTGGTTGTAAGGCATTAAGGGGAAAACATGGTGTGGTAAATTATTTGTGAATTTTAATTGAGAGATTTCTTCAGCTGTGAATCAATTATTATGGCCACGTCTTGCTTGCATTCATGAAATGTGTAAAATCCATTATGAGTAGGCATTAAATGGAGATTTGTAAACGTTGAACAGTGCAGCGTTATTGGTCATAACATGTTTATTTTAAGAATATTGCCAAATAGTTTTGTGAATGGATTGCCGGATTTCTGCTCTTATGAATGTGCAAAAATGTGTTAAATAAGCGTATTTTCGATCATAAAATGGCGAATTGTAAGTTCTCTTGAACCAAAGACCTTGATAAATAATTCTTGAAAGGTGTTAAGTCCATCAAGGGGCAGTATTTACATTCATTCAGGTAAAATGTTCATTAAAGAAACACTTTTCATTATAAACTGGCCTTTTTAAACATCTTCTGATTTAAATTCAGTTGTATATTTATGTGTTTTACGTCATATCTATAATTAAAATGTATGTGCAAAATAATTACACCCAAAGAAAAGTAGAAAAAGATTATGAACCCGCCTTTGAGGTAAATATTTTTCCTTGAATTTATTGTTTTACCCCAAATCAAAGAGACCAATATTTACACAAATAATGAAAATATTTACCCGACCATAGAAATGAATCATTGAGTTCAAAAGGGATTGGAATAAAATGAGGAAAAGGGTTATTGATCCCAGATGATGGTCTTACGTCAGCTAACAAAGAATATTTGCAAAGAGAGATCAATAACAATTTAAAGTAGATAAATATTATTTCAAACAAATACAAGTTATATCCTAGTAAAATCAAGGAAACTTTCATAAATTTCAAAGACCGGTTACCATGTCTGACAAGCAGGTTGACGCCTGACCAAACAAAGAATATTAATATTCATTGCAAAAATAACAAGGAATAGAAAGAACTTTAAAGTGCTAATTCTCTAATCAGTAATCTATGGCTGTGTCTGGCATTATCATGGGTCTCAACTTGGGATTGATTTGATTGCACAAACACGTTTCCATTTCCATTTCCATAGTTCCCCCGCGCCACTTACAAGATTAGCACGTGAAACATGAATGATAGTCGCCGGCGGTCGGTCAAGCGATAGTGCTATATGGTAATAGTATATAAAAACTTTGCATATAGAAGCTATAATGTATGGAGGGGCTAGTTGTACGTGTTTCTTGGCTGGCGATTTGTTTATCCGACTGCGGTTAAGTTACGTTAGCTGGCGAGTCATAAATACTAGATAGATTTAATAACGCTAAAACATTTGCCACGAGCTCTGATGTCTGTGGCGATATGACGATGATGCATATATAGGGTCTACCACGGTCGCCAGGCTGTCTGAAATATAAATCGAAAATCAATCCACTTAGGGGAGGTGTGACCACAACCTTGCAGCTTGGTTAAGTTTACCCACCTTCTAAAGAGTTCATTTTATGGTTTATTCCTGTTTTTTGACGTCACTTTACTTATCTCAGCTTATTGCCACAACTGATCGTATTTTGACTGTAAATATTTCCACTTTTCATCTTTCGGCTGTGCCCTGGCCGATGGCCCGCTTTTTGGCTTTGCGTTGATTTTATGACTCAATTAAAAGATAAATACGCAGAGTGCAAACATTTCAATGTTCAGTGAACGCCGCCGCTGCCTACACATGACGTCAACCATCAAACAAACAAATTGTTGAAAGATTTATGAGTACTTCGAGTCTATATTTGGATATATCCATGCACACGCACTTTTCGAAGATGAAAGGGAAAGAGTTTGGCTAATGGGACATTTGGTTTCCACTCACAACGAGTGTCATTAAGATAGTTCGAGGATAAATACAGAGGTTGGAAAGGGTATGGCCATTTTGAGAGAAGAGAGTAACTCCTAGTAATCCTCAGGCACTTTTCAAGCGAAGAAACTGCCTCCAAAAAAGGTTGAACAATTATTTATAATATTTAAGTACAATATTTTCAGCCCGTGTATCAAGTATAAGCCCAAATCTTTATAAAAATAATTTGAACAGAGTATCCCGTAAATATAAACAACCGATTTCTCCCTAATTTTTTTTGTTTATCATTATTATTATTATTTTTTTTTTTTATGAGTAACATCATTATTTATCTTTTCAATTTGCGTCTCTCGACGACGCGTCGTCGCCAGCAGTGCGTGAGTGAAAGGCAAAAGACCGCATCGGAGTTAACCTTAACATCTTTTTGCCTCTTATTAAATTTAAATTAAAGGAGGAGTCGCATGCCTGCGATTTGCATACAAATTTAATTAAAACGCGTGACGGAATTTGATGTAGGAATTTTTCCCAAGGAAGTTCAGCGAAAAACCCATTAAAAAGGAAATTACAGAGAAATTTTAAAAGGCTTTTAACTTTAATAAAATGTTGTACGAAAATGTTTAAACCAATTTTAAACTTGATAGCACTTCAATTTTAATTTCCTCTTCTTTTTCAAATAACACGCTCAATGTCAGCCTGAAATATTATATATATTTATTAATGACTGCTGACTGACACCCAACTCGAATTAATGTGAGATTGACATGTCAAGTGGAAATTAGAGGGGAAAACATTCGAGTGGTTAATCAGTGTTCAACTGCTTTTGTTGGGCTTTTAACACTCACCGCCCTCGCTCTCGCACCCACAACCGCGACCACAGCCGCGGATGCTTGAGGTCAAAGGTTGAACTTGACGTGAGTCTGCCTTTCGCTTTTCAGCGAACTCGGGTCGCAGGGGCACCTTCGAGCCGGGTTAGAGTTGTGCAGGCACCACCTAATGACTTGCAGCCTGGCATTAAATTGCCATTGCCTGGAAAAACTCTGAAAATGAAAGTAATAAAAAAAGCTAACTCAAGCTCACGATTTTCGATGCAGAAAATTAAGGGAACTTATATAGTGAGGTTTGAATTCTCTTTTTTTTAATATTATTATTATTACCTCTGACCGACCTAAAGATTCAGGTTGGGACCCGGTTGGGAACTCTAACGTCAAGGCACGCGGCATTTGTTCCTTGAAGAAACTTATTGCCAAAAACAAAAATGTATTTAATTCATAAATCTTAATAAATTAAAATACAGAAGCGAGTCCTACAAAAATAATACCTAAATGGTCATCTTTAGTTTCAAAAAATTAACTAGTAAAAATTTCATTAAACGACTTTAGGATACAAATAATTCTTCAAGACATTCGAATAAAAACGAGAAAGAAAGCTAACTTCGGTAAACCGAAGTTGGTATACCCTTGCAGTCTGCAATTGGATCATTGAAATTAGAACCATTTTAGTAATGTTGAAAAAACATGGAATTTTGTAAATTTTACATTTTACATGTAGAATTTTACATTTTCATATAAATCGACCGATCGCTTCTATGGCAGCTATATGATATAGTGGTCCGATCTTAATGAAATTAAAACCGTAATTCTAGAACCATAAAAAACTGCTATGTCTGAAAATTTATAGAAATACGTTGAAAAACAGAGAAGTTAAATTTTTTTTACATTAATTTCGCCATCATTCCTATGGCAGCTATAGGATATAGTAGTCCGATTTCGGTCGTTCCGACATATATACTGCGTGCTAAAGAAATAAGACTATTCTGAAAATTTCAGCTCGATAGCTCAAAAACTGAGAGACTAGTTCGCGTAGAAACCGACAGACGGACAGACAGACGGACATGGCTAGATCGACTCGGCTGGTGATGCTGATCAAGAATATATATACTTTATGGGGTCGGAGATGCCTCCTTCACTGCGTTGCAAACATCTGGTCAAAATTATAATACCCTCTGCAAGGGTATAATAATAAATATACCTCGTAAAAAGAGTATAGAAAGATGCGGCCAAGTCGGCGGCGCCTCAAGCCAAGCGATTAAATGTTGGCTTGTTCGTTGTTGTATGTTGGGTCTTGGGTTTCATAACAACAACAACAAAACAATGCCTGGAAATATCCATCTATCTTTATGTTCACAGTTAGACACTGTTTTATGTTACACAATTGTTGTTTTCTGCCGACCAAACTAAATCCGGCTGGCAGCATGTTGCCAACTGGCAGATCGAATCGGATCTCTTGGGGTTTTCGAAAATACAGAGGGGACCGGGACCTTCGCTAATTGTTGGGGCGTGGTCCGATTCCGATTCACACAATGATATGCTGTTGATGTTGTTATGTGCGAAAAACCAACAGCCGCCCAGCTGTTTACTACCCAATAAAATCACACACAGCCAAATAACACTCATTAGCGGGATGGCCCGGTGTATCTTATGGATACTATGTTACATTTGTAGTATCTATGTATATTTATAATTTTCGGCGGGGCTTGGCACACGCTGCTCGTCGTCGTCGTCGTCGCCAGCTATGAATACCAAAATATCGCCTTTGTTGACATTTATTTGTCCCTTTTTGACTGTGCGAAAACGAGGGAAAAAAATAAAAACAATTTACACAAGTAATTTGCATATTTTCGAGATTTTTACTTTGTGGTGGTTTCCTTCGAAGCGGAACGAGTGTTAAACACAAATAATGGGGTTAAGGAAATCAAGGTAAATGGGATCAATTCAGGTCAGCAGATGTAGAGGAAGTAAAAAGATGCACCGAAGATATAAGAAATTTTTAAGTCTTGAGATTTGTATTTTTTTTATATTATTTTATATATTTATATTTATATTTTATCGATTGCTTAGAGCCTATCATTAGGCCATCTCTGGCTTAGCTTTTTGGAATACCGATAATGGAATTTTTTTTAATAGTTATAACTTTTCATATTAAACTATTTCATCTCGTGCTAACTTCTCCTACGTTCCTCTTCATTTCTACCTGTAAATTCAGCTTTTTACAACGCAATCGTTACGCACATTTCTTTCTCTTCCTTCTCTTTTCGATTTTCTTTACTTGGGTTTCCATTGCGTGACCAAGTCCAATTTTCTCAAACAATTTCAATGCGATTTCGAAATCCGTTGGCTTTCGTCGGGGTGTTGCAAAAGTCGTAAAATAAGAAAAAGCAACCGAAAAATGTAGTAAAATTGCGGAAGAGCTAGATCTTGAAATGCGTGAATAGGCGGAAATAGCTATGCATAGATATCCCAGGCGAAATTATAATTAAGTTTAATTGTACTTGACATAATTAATTAATGCACATTTCTCTTTTCTCTTGCAGGTGAGTTTGGTTTAAAGTAAACGTAATTTATTTTTCCAAATCTGGAGTGGTAAGCTTGCATAGACCTAAAAACTTTATTAGCATCGTTGAGTGAGAAATCAGATAAGTAAAGCGATTAATCCGTGTCAAATCAGCTGTCTTACCATAGATTGGCTTTCGATAAATCATAGTAATAGTTTTTGAATTTATAAATATTTTACATTAAATCATGAAGCAAACTTTCCTTGTTTACATGAAGTAAGGACCGGACCACCCACAGTCATCGTCACCCCATGAACCAAAATAAGAATCAGCTGATTCGCATCGATGTACATATTTAAATCGTTCATATCCCGCAAAGCAACAGCGTGAGAAAATAATCGAATCTCGGTTCTAGATGGTGGGTTTGGTGGGTGGTTGTGGTGAAGGCGCGGAGTGGTGGAATGACGATGGTGGGTTACTATTATACAGTTAGCACACGGGTTATTGAGCCTTCAACGTGGCAACTTGTCATAGTCAAGTGGCATAGAGAGTGCCTCTTGCTGTCTCTTTTCGCCGCCTGATGCTGCTGCCGCTGCATCGCTTCACTGGATTTCAAAAGTTCTTTTGCCGTTACACCACGCGCGCTCTCTCTGACGCGCTCTTGCTCTCTTCTGCTGACAAAATGTTGTATGGTTTCTCTTTCTCTCTGTATCTGGAATTCAGCTAAAAGCTTTCGAAAAAGCAGCCATGTTGCTTTTTTACCTTCCATGTGTGTGTGTGTGGGAGAGAGCGGGAGTTGGTATCTCTGCTCTCCGCTTTATAAATTAATGCAAGATTCGTTTGTCTGCTGTGTTTTTGTCTGTTTTTCCTTCTTTCCAGTTTCCCCCCATGTTTTCTGTGTGTTTATATCTCTTGTTTGTTTATTTATCATGCGTTTTTTGTTTGCGTTCAACACGAGCCAACAGAAAACGTGGAACGCGCAACGGCCATGGGAATATCGTATCGAATCGCTCTCGATAAAGGGCTTCCACCGTAATAAAGATCACAAACACACGACAGGTACAGTGAAGACCTTTGACAAGGTGCAGCTCCATAAGCCTTGCCTGAAGTTGGGTTTTTTTTAGTAAAAGGAAATTTAAAAACAATAATCTTAATTATTTTAAATTTTAAATTTTTTAATTTTAAGTAAAATCGAAATAGGCTAAAAAAAATTAGACTAGATTTTAAATGCTAATTTTAATTAAAACCTTGTATTGCAATTTCTTTCCATAATAATCTTAATGTAATGTCCTCTATTTGCAAGCTTCACTTTAGCTTCTAAGCTTTGCTTTAACTTCCTCTCTCTCTCTGCATTTTTTGCCAGCCAACTTCAGTAATGCAAAAACAACTCGCTCTCTCGCGCACTCTCCCCCACTCCACCCAACTTCGAAACTTCAAAAAAGCCACCACCAAAAGCTGTTGTAACCTGGGATCCCGATGTTGTTGTTTTTGCTGCTGCATGTTCAACTCTCTCGCTCTCTGCAGCAGAGCCAGCGACTGCGTCGGCGACTGCGGCCAACAGCGGCGGCGGCGACGACGTCAACATTTTCAGTTATGTTGAGTAGCTCTTTCCATGCAAACACGAAAATCCCCTAGAAGCCAAAGTTAAAACTTTGCATCGCTTTTGTCGCTTGGGCTTTTATTTTATTCCGTTGCTCGATTGTTAAATTGTGTGATTTAGGCGAGGACCGCCTTAAATAAGTTCGCGTTCTGTTTTTGAGTCTGTGTTGCTATCCGTGTGCGTGTGTGCGAGCAAAAGAGCGAGAGAAAAAGTTTCAATCGAAAAAGAACAAAAGCTAGAGAAATTTTGTTTATAAGAAAATCGTCCAAACAATTCCCAAAAGTGTTCGCCAGGCACTTAAATGAATATTAAAATCCCGAGAGAAAAAGGCGAAAAAACGTCTCGCGCGCATTTTTGACATTTTCACTCAGTGAGAGAGGGAGAGAGCGACAGATCAAACAGAGAGAGCAAGAGAGAGGCGGAGTTGCTGAATAACCAAAAGAACACGAATTCAGCAAGAGAGTAAGAGAGAGTCCGATTTTAACCCCTCTCTGAGCACACAAATAAAAGAGCTCCCCAGTTTGTTGTTTTGTTTGTTTTTTAGTGTTGAAAACATAAAAAAGGCCCACCAGAAAGGCCTCACCTGAACTACATGTGTGTAATTGCAAGTGAAACTCATTAAAAGGGAGGCTGGGAAAAATAGAGAGAACCCAATTAACTGTTGTTTGTTACACACACACAAAAACCATCGTATGTGTGTATATCTAATAAGAATTAGCAGCAGTGAGAAGAAAAACCAAATTCCCAGCAGCTGCTACCTCCGCAAACAAATAATACAACAAAATTTTCAAATCAAAAACAAGTAAAACAAATACATATCGTTTTGAAGACTGAAAAGTCTGTAACTATCTAATATCAGTACGGTAAACGAATCGCATTCAACTACCGTTATATCGATAATGAAAACAGAAGCAGGCAGCAACAACAGCAATAATAATAATAATAATAACAGTGGAAAAATGGATTTCGATATGTATCCAAGTATTTCGGGCAAGCAGCAGGATCCCGTCCGCGAAGTCGTTATGAAATATATTGATTACTTTCTGCCCGAGTGAGTATGCGATAGGTGCGCTTATTGGTATATCGGATGAAGCTTAAAAGTATTAATATTGCAATATTTAATTTTCTGTGGTTTTTGTGACGCTTTTAATTAAAGAAAGAATGGAAAGCAATGTTTAGCTAGATAAGTTATGGAGGTTATTGTCCAAGCCGATAACGAACTGATGGGGATAAAGTCTATTTGGCTAGGGATCTTCTCAGTGTGTTGGGGGAAAACAGTAGCCAGCTCTTTACACATTTGTTGACAAACCGCAGTTATCTCTTGAGATTATATTGTTTTTTGTTTGACTTTAACTGGGGAGAGTTTGGTTATGCTATAAGCTAATAGGTGGCACATTTTATGGATTTGTTTATATGGAGAATAAAGCTATTTTTGTACTTCTGGTAAATACGTGGGCTGCTATATATATTTCTGGCCTAGGCAACACTAAGTGTTGTTAGGTGGAATCTGACATTTCCATTGAAAAGTTCGACATTTTTAAGCATAAACGTACTCAGAACGGTTTGACGTACGACTATCATTTGTGTTGTTTACAGTTACTTAAAAAAATCAATTTCGCAAAAAAATGGAATTAACTCGTTAACATTTTCGTGCGATCATTTTTCACAACTTTCGGCGTGGATTATCACGACAAGAGTGCAGCGATGAACTTAAATCTTTGTATGACTATGAAGCACCATCCTATAGCACTGTGAAAAACTGGTACAACGAATTCAATCGTGGCCGACGCTCCCTCAAAGACGAATTCCGCGAAGGTCGTCCAAAAACAGCCGTTGTGCCAGAAAACATCGATGGCGTACGTGAACTAATAATGCAAGACCGTCATGTGACATACCGTGAGATAGAGGCATCCCTAGGCATTTCTTCCACCAGCATACATTCGATATTGCATGAGCACCTGGCTGTAAAAAGGTTTGTTCTCGTTGGATCCCGCACAATTTGACAATCGCTCAAAAGAAGGCTCGTGTGGATTGGTGTAAAGAAATGCTGAAAAAATACGATCGCGGTGCTTCAAAAGACGTTTATAAGATCGTCACAGGTGACGAATCATGGATCTATGCGTATGAGCCCGAAACAAAACAGCAATCGACCGTGTGGGTCTTCCAAGACGAGCCAAATCCAACGAAAGTTGTTCGTGGAAGAAGCACTTCGAAGCAAATGGTCGCCTGTTTCTTCGCAAAAACTGGTCATGTGGCTACTGTTCCTCTTGAGCAACGTAGGACGGTCAATTCTGATTGGTACACCACCATTTGTTTGCCTGAAGTCTTCGGTGAAATTCGAAAAACGAACAAGGGAAGACGAATCATTGTGCACCATGACAATGCGAGCTCTCACACATCGGCTCAAACCAGCGCCTTTTTGACTGGCCAAAACGTCGAATTGATGGGTCATCCGCCGTACAGTCCTGACTTGGCACCAAATGACTTCTTTTTATTCCCTCACATCAAGAAGAAAATGCGTGGTCAACGATTTTCGTCGCCAGAAGATGCTGTTGAAGCATTCAAAAACCATGTTTTTGAGGTGTGTCAATCAGAGTGGAAAAAGTGCTTCGAAAATTGGTTTGAGCGCATGCAAAAGTGTGTAAATCTTGATGGAGAATATTTTGAAAAACAATAAAACTATTTTCCTTAATAAATATTCGTATTTTCATTATTAGGCCAGAAATATATGTAGCAGCCTACGTAGTAGCTCTAAGCATGGGAATTTTACAGATGTTAGTATCTGTTTTAAGCTTGAGATATCTTAATGGAATTATTTCACGGAGAGGAAATCTTTCAGTTTTAGATAATTTTAAGTGTTTTTTTTTCACCATAAAGATCTCACACTTGATCTCTCTTATCTAATCGGAAAATGGTGATATATCACCAACTGATGATTGAGAAACCAAGGTGACTAATTTTAGGTCCGTTTATTTGTTCTGAGCTGACAATTTGGTTGAAAGCTAATTTAAGCAAATTTGTAAAAGCTACTGGCTAAAAAAATATAAATGGAATAGTAAACTTTAGATAAACGACAATTGACAAGGTGCCTATAAATAGATGCCAACAATAAACACTTCCGATACGACAGATGATGTGATTCTCCGTTTAGGATGCCAATTAGCGAACACCCAGACATCATGATGATCCATAATGCCTGCCATATTATATATTATCGCCTGGCAACCCAGATGCTTGACATGGCTTGCTGCTCTTTTTATCGGATACCGTGCCACATCCGATGGCAAATTGACTTGCAAGGTGCTAAGTTGAATGTAGCGAGAATAAATATAGATGGTCTGCGGTTGATTTCTTATGCACACAATAATATTTATTGGTTGGATAAGACGGCGGCGCCTGGTGCTCTAATTATATCGGTAAACGAAGTTTGGGTTGGATAAGAGTTCTATAAGGGTTTGGTAGGGTGGTCATAGTTGGGATAGGGTCTTGAGATACTTGATACTAGATGCTTTTATGTATCACTTCCTTGAAAAAAAAAATAATTTATTGGTAAATTTCGGAATGCAAAATTGTAGATAACTCCACAAATTAACGAAAAATTAACTCCTTTTTGAAAGTCTTATCTCTTATTGACTTTCTTGTCCATATCCCATGTCATATCCATAGCTTTAGCGTCAAATCGGTACCGTATAATCGAATTATATGTTCAAAGACTGGTTACTTGCCCGCTTCCTGTGTTTGGGGGCCTTACATCATCGGGAAAACGGGCCAACGCATCGTTAGCTGGATAAAATACTATTTTTTGCGCTGACCTCATTTTGTTTTTTGTCCGTTACGTCCAGTTAGGCAACTTGTTGCTAAAAAGTTGCATTAGCTTGGAACGGGAATCCGGCCAAGGAGGTGGGGGCAGGAGAAGCACGCGCCTCCGGCTGTGAAGCCTGCCAAGTTGGTGACATTTCTTCGGTGTTTTCGCCGCCTTTCTGCTGGCTTTTTCAGACACTTTAAGGCTTCCTACAATAAGGCGGTAAAACGAACCGGTCTTGGACTTGAACAAGACTTTAATTTACTCTTTTTTTCCGACTCTCTGTTTGACTTGATTTTAAACCCAGGCAGGCGCCTCTTTTTTTTTGTATTGTAAACCCTTTTTTGCCGTTTCTATATATAGGTATTTTCGCGTATATTCATCATTTCGAATTTAATTAGGTCAGGGCCAAATGATGCCTGTGTTTTTCTTTATTTATATATTTCCCTGATTATTTAGACTTGAGTTTTTATGATTTCATTTTTATAGTTTGCGCTTTGTTGCTCTTTCTTTGCTTTGTAGAAAAGAACTCTTTTTTTTTTTTTTTTTTTTTTTGCGTATATATATAAATGTAGAATATATATCAAATGGATGACAGCAGCACAAAGAATACATATTAGGTGGAAAGGTAATTAGGAACAGGATAATTCCTACTTGATGCATTTTTGTATGCAAATAAAGTCAAAATAAATTACTAAAACATTACACAAAATATTTTCTAGAGTTTAGAGAATTTTTTAATATTATTGAATTGTTAGCACATTTTTCCATTCATTCAAATTTCAAATTTCAAATTTTCATTCTTTACTCTAATAACATTGTTACAATTGACTTCCCGTTTCTCTGGCTGTTTATTTTTTCTATTTTGCCAAACAATTTTTACGACGTGTTTTGTTTTTACCCGCCAACTTCCTGGAGTCGTAAACACTACTGTCCCCCCGAACTCGCATGGGGAACTCGTCGTACTCTCGGCGTTCCCGGGTCTTGGGGCCCTCCTCGAATGCAAATAAACACTTTACAAAATGGACCGAGAAATCATCGTTCGACGGGGAGATGTGGCATAAATATGTATGCCAAGTTCTCTTGGAACCACGAATTTCCGTGGGTTCGCTTACATCAGCAAAACAGCTTGACAACAATGCCCAATATCTGTTTTTACACTGCATTGTGTTCGATTTTGTCGAGTCAGCGTGCAGAAAAAGCGCTGCGAAGAGCCATTTGTTATTTTAGGGAGATTCGACGAACCCATTTCAACATCCGCAAGTTTAAAATTTCGGAAATGCGCAAAATCCCACAGCAAACAATAAATAAGCAACTGAAAATATCCTGAAAATAGCCAGTAGGAGAAAATGCCAAAGAGCAGCGATACGCATCAAGGGATTAACCTGGCAATCGGCCAGAGTTTCATTCACAGATCGGATTCGATTAATTTCGATTTGCCTGGGATTCTATACAAAACAAGACGCGGCGACTTGGTGGGTCGTTTACATGGCAATTGACGTCTTGTAATTCGACTTTTCTGCAATTGCCAGTCAAAACAAGTGCCTTCCAAAGAGAAAAAGTGGCACGTTCGCAGTGGCGCCGTCTGAAAAATACGAAGAAGACGAAAGAAAAAATGAAATAAGAATCGAAAAAATAATCAACAAGTTCCAGATTACGTAGAGCATAAATAATGATATTTTTGTTGGGTTTTTGTATATTTAACAATAATTATAATGGAAGGAACGTAGAGCTTGAAGCAAGTTAAAGTCAAGTAGACGAAGCTCGAGTTTTAGAGAATTTTAAAATCAATAATAAATGCTCAAATATACAAATTAAAGCTTTACCTTATTTTAATATCTCTACCACCGTGTCCTATATTCTTATTTTTCGTTTACTTTGCATTAATTTCTTGTTGTTTATTGTCAGTGACACATTTTAGGAGAACATAAAACCTTTCATCACGTGATTTGATAAATAAAGCCCAAAACTAGAACGTGCGAGGTAAACAAAAATCGGCCAGAAATCTTAAAGCAAAAGTTTGAATAAATAATCTTGAAATTAATAGCAAGCATCATCAGAGCGGTGAAAAAGTAAATAAATAAGTGACATCATGGTTATTTTTATGAGCGTTCGATGTCGGCGCTTGAACCTTAATAAACTTTGCACTTTTCTTTCCTCACTTTTTCTTATTTTTCTTAACTTTTTGTGTTGTTTTGTTTTTTGGGCGCTTTTGCTTTAATTTTTGCCTTCTTACGCACTTACATATATTAGGTGCTCATTATTGATTTTCTTTATTTTTGTTTGCTTCGTCTTTGAGCTTTTGGAACTTTGTTTGCTTCTGGCGTCTAATAATATTTATTTTTGCTGCGGCTACATGCTGATAACACCTGGTGAGATGATAACCAAGCAAAACAACAAGCTTCTCTCTAATTATGATGCTGCCCCCAGCTGGGAAAATATGCCTAGTTCTGTGGGGAATTTTATAATGAGTATTTGGACCGAAACCACAGAGAATTTATGTCTTTAAGATCATAAAAAATCTACATATTTACGCTCTAAAAAATATTTTAAATATTTTTTCGTGCTTTAACTAATTAAATTATTCCTCATTACTTTTAGTTTCAAGTGTGTTTTTATGTCAGATCTATAAACCGAATTTCCATTTAAATCAGTTGAATTGACATTAATTTTCAGCTCAAAATAATTCAGTGTGTTATTTGTTTAATTTCGTATCTACATAATCATTATCGAATGAATTAAAGTTAATTGGCATGCGAAAAATCGGATTTCCCCCGAAAAAAACTCCGTCCGTTTAAATAAAAACGCCATTGACCGTTGTCCGCAATGACATTGGCGAATAATTGTTATTTTATTTTATTTCTCTGGCTTTTGTTTTTGTGCTTATAGCCCAAAGAAAGAGAACAAAAGTCACGACATGAGTCATTGCACTCAATCTGTCTGGATGCAATGGCGATACTTTTACTTTTTTCCCGGCCTCTCCTGCCGCTTCAAGATTATATAGAAAGTCATAAATTCTGTGCGTTCCCTTGACTCCTCTCGCGGAGGTTAAGAAACTTTTCGCCTTTCGTCCTTGTCGGCTGACTCACAGGGGGTAAATCAGAAGTTTTCACGACCGATCCCATTAAAAAACGAAACCCTCTTTTCATTCTTTATTGCTCAGCCCAAAGACTTCCACTGACTTTAATTATTTTGCACACTGTAAACCCATTTTCATGTAGCCGAAATTATGTTATTATTTCATTTCTTTCAATTTAAAAGGGAAGGCACTTCAGCAAAAAACATCAGCAGAGGCACGATGATGTGTTAATTTATTATTGCTGCGCTTATATTTTTCCCCAAATGTGAGGAATTCGTGGATGCAGTAAACAACAAAATAATCTTAATAAAAATATACGAAAAGAAATAAATAATTTCACAAGGAAAGTTGTAATATCACACTTGATATATTTGTTTTTATGAAATTACACCCACAAGATACCAAGATTGTTGATAATTTCTTCATAATTTGTCTAATTAATTCAATTATTTTCGTAATTTTATGCAACTCCCTAATGACTAACCTTTTGAACTGACTCACTGCCCCTGTGTTACACATATTTTATTGCTATCCACAACTATCCATTTAAGCCATCTAATTTGATGACACACTCCTCCGTAGTATCTTGCCATTTCTATAATTAGAAATTATTGCGTATGGCAAGAATTCTTGAACCACTAAAAATGAACCCCATATATTGTTTGATAAATGATAGTCAGGAAAAAAAGCACCAAATCGATTTAAAGCAATACATATACAATGGCCTGAACTGAAAGAAAATATGTGGGTTGCTGAAAAGTTCATTGTTCGAATTTAAAATGTAGTTTATTAGATTCTAAGATAATGATTAATTGAGTTTCTGGGAGAATGGTAAGAAGCAAACGAACTTTTAGCATTAGTTTAGCTTTTTAAAACGTCCTTGAAAGGTCTGTCAAAAGCCAGTCTCGCAAAAACCGGCAACAACTTGGCTTACCGGCAACATTTGAATCTCATTTAACCTCAAGGTGAGCGCTAAAAGCTGCAAAATAAGCAAGCCAACAGAATTTTAGAACAAAAAGGCAAAAATCCAGTTTGTAGTTACTGTGCAGCACATACTTCTTTATGTAATACCTTGTGGGGTTTGGAAAATTGTTGGCTTTATTGTTGGTTGGGCGCTTTTTCTAGTTTTCGCCATGGTTGCATAATTTGATGCCAATCGATCGATCGATCGAACAATGCTATAATTTGCACTTTTGCCTGCACTACTCGGCAATTAAGGAAATATGCCAAACTGTTTTTGATTGATACAGTCGAGGAGTATTTAAAAACAGGCTTGGTTGCATAAAATTCATTATATCGGATTTAAATTTAATAAAAAACCGAAGACTGACTGAAGAGACTTTCCGTGCCATTCATCTTTCACTTTGGTCTTATGACAATTTAATTGCTCATTTGGCATTGCAATTAGATGGGGAGATTTGCGTGTTTAATTCGGTGATCGGGCTATTTTTTTTGCCAACTTTAAGTCGAGGAAGTTTTATTGTCATATTGACCTCAATTTGCGTCTGGCATCTCAGCAAGGTCAGATGGCCGAAAATAACTTTTATTTGAAGGCCTTTGGCTTCGTCTGGGCGCAAAAGTCTTGAGGCGTTCGAAAATGGCAACTAAAGATTGTATGATTTGTTTTTAATTGAGTGGTAAATGGGGAGACGGTTAGGCGATGATGATGAGGCTATTAAATAGATTATTTTTGAGGCTTAGCTATTTGGCTTTAAACTTTTTTTTTATTTGATGAAGAGTCCAAAGTTTAAAGTACTCTTTTCATATATTTAACACATACTAATACCTATATTTCCCATTAATTTATTGCAGTGCATCTGGAACAAGTGCAGTTGCGATTGACAACAAAATCGAACAGGCAATGGTAAGTTCAACGCTTCAGTTCTTAATTGTTTTATATCAGAGACATTTATAAATAAGACCGTCGGTCATAAAATGTACACAGCGCCAAAATGATAAGAATGCGAATAAAAACATGAAATCCGTAATCTTTATAATGGGCCAAAGTTGTCATAAAATAATTCTTATCAAAAAAAAAGAGGAACACATCAAGCAGACGTCACTCAAACGTTTTTGAACTTTTGACCATGAAAGCAGGCATTGTTTTTCGAACCCTAAGTTGCGTGGACTCTCGATGGTCAGTTCTTAATCTCGATTAGGCAAGGTCTCAAGTCTCTGTAGATCCATAAATAGCATCAAGAAGAAGTACAAGAGTGGGGAAAAAGATACAATTCAATCAAGTGGCCCTCCTCGTTCATTCTCGGCCGATGTACATGAAGCACAAATTTAGTTCAATTGAATTGTATTTGCTGCGCACTGAGATGGCATGCATTTCAATGGCTGGCTGGATTCTATATTTAGATCCAATTAAAGGCCCAACACAAGAGTCTCAAAACAATGAAGAATCCTCAGAAGATGATGACAATTGGTTTCTTCGAGTATCTTCTTCAATGAACCGAAATGAACTGTGGCGAGAGTTATGAATGGAAAGGCATTGATATTCATGGTTTACGGCGAATAATCAAATTGCTTCTCAAGTGTTTCTTGAAATCTAATCGAGCAATCGAACTATCGAGTCTGTAATCGGCTAAAATAAAAGTTTCAATGACTTTTAGCTGGCTGAAAACCAAATTTTATTGTTTTCAGAACGGATTGTTGCCAACCGTAATAAATTTTGTTTGAAGTTTTTGCAATGAAGGCTTGATTAAACAATATCTGTATATAAGGACTTAAACTGGGGTATCCCAGAAAGGTACAGACCTCTTCAAGAAAGTTTTTAAAGAAATTACCTGTGAACATTTTTTATGAATTTATTATATAGATTCTTTAATAAATGTTCTCTGCCGTTTATTTATACAAAGTAACGCAGCTAATAGAAAATTCCAAGCGGAACTTGATGACACATTTAGCGCGGTGGCAACTTGCAGCTACTGCTGCATGCTTTTTGATTTTGCCTCATTTAAAGTCAATCAACTTTTCCTTTTCCACGAAAACCAATTGAGAGATAGTAACGCTGCTGCCTCTGTGGCAATTGCAGTGGGACTTGCATTAGCAGTAACAGCTTGGAGCTTGCCTGCCACCCATAATGGTCATTTGGGTCAATTGAATTGCTCTCGCCGCCACTTTCTTTGGGCCAACCAACGCATTTCATTTCGATTCTCTTCTTTTTCTTTTTCGAATTCCTTTCTAGCCACCTAGAAACGTTTTCCCTCTCTCTTGCTTTGTGAAAGTACGAGTATTTTCCCCGCAGGCATTTTCCTCAGTCCTCAGTCCGCTCTTAACTTTTGTTTGTCCCTCAGAATTTATGCGTTTAACTTCTGTGCCGTTCTTATTATTGTTGCTGTTGACCTTGAATGAGGGGGGAAGAAAAAAGAAATAATATAAAATTTTATACGAGACTTTGGGGGCTGTGTGTGATATTTTTATGAGCTCCCTTCCTCGCTGGCTTATCAGGCTTTTTGTCTTGTTTACAAAATGGCAGACTGTTTTTTCGCTCGCGCTTATCTCTCGGCCACACTTCAAAAAAGCCATAAATTGTTTGAAAATTCATGAGCAAATAAAGGCAACAAATGTGCAAAAAAAAAATAAGTAAAAAGAATTGTGTTTGCATTGTGATAATTATTATAATTACTCAACACGCAATCACCGAAATGGAATTGGCTTTGGGCGGCGTACTTTTTGTGTCTGTGACACCGCCAGACAAAGCTCCGCCTTTTATTATCTTTTAATTATTTAGAATTACGAAAATTGAAAACATGATACCATTTTCTAGACATTTAAAGTCATGATTTCCTTTTACATTTTCCACCAGGTGTGGCCGCATTCGGGTTGCTCGAGAAAGTTCTCTAACCTCTGCCAGATGTCGCACATCATTCATATTTTAGGACACTTCCTCTGTTTTTGATCTCCTTTTCGCCAAATGTATATATTCTTAAACCCATTCAGTTCGGTTGTCACGTAGGGGAAATGTTCAGACATATTGCGGACTACGGGATGCGGTTTGCGGGTTGCGGACTGCGGTTTGTGGCGTATTCCTTGACTTGACTTGAGTCACGTTAGTCACATTGCGATGGGCGGAGAAAGAGATGACTTTTTTTTAGACAAAGGCGCGTCAAATAAAAATGTAATTTATTTGCAGCAGTCTCTTCTCGAGATGACCGCCACAGCCCCGACAGTCTTTTCCTGTTTCTCAAATGCCCGCAAAGTACATAAAAATAAAGCAAAACAAATAATAAATGAGGCACAACCCTTTCAGTAGGCGGAAGTGTGTGGTTTTTGCTTCCTTAAACAATCATTCTTATTTACTTTTTTTTATCACTTATCAATCAAGGCAACAAGATCTGGGTGACGTCACTGCTTTTCACTGTTTTATTTAATGATTACGCCTTGATATGACGATAAGAAGGCCTAGAACAGGCGATCAAAGACGGCAGAGCTCGCATTATCAACGCCACAGAATATATACTCTATAAGAAATACATGACAGCCACTCACACGCTCCAAATTCTATGCTAATCTCTCTCTGCCTTTTTATAATTCAATCGATGAAGAAAACAAATTCAACTCGAGGCAGAAAAATATAAAGAAAATAAACAATAGAAGACTTGGCGCCTATGATTAGGTCGTTCGCTCCTCCATACTCTTGAGCCTGTTGATAAGGTTTTTAGGTTATACTAATATTTAATAATTGATTTGAACTGGCACAAACAATCATAGCAGGGAGCAAAGCATATAAAACTTATCAGCTCAAAGAGCCAGACTAGAATTTAGTAATACTATTAGCCTCTAGTCAAGGTAAGAGATGTAAGCAAAACCTTGATGGTTCTTTATATTGTTTGTGACTATGGGGATTGGTATGCCATGAAGGTTTCACGCAGAAAATATCTATTATTAAGGAATGCCTTTCTCAATTAATTTATTACTTCAAACCCCTTCCCCCATTTATCATTTCTGCCTGCAAATATTTACAAAGCCCAATAAAAAGTGTTGTTTTTCTCAACAAGCTTTCTATACTTTGCAAATCGTAAAGCCGAAAAATTTCCTAACCAAACAATCGAAGTAAAAGTTGTGAAAAACAACAAGATAACGATGAGAAGTCGATATGTTAAGACAACTTAATGACTTAATGACATTTATGGAGTCTTATAGAATGGCTTGGCTTTTGTCGAGCCCCCCGGTCGTCGGCTCTTAATGATGGACTGGACTGGCTTTATTTCTCAACATTTTTTGTGAAAAACAAAGTGCAGAACCCATAAACAAGGCCATAAAAAGCATGACAGATAAGATAAAAATATATCAAAAACACATTGACTCTAGCGGGTTGTGTTGGGTTTTTACCACTCGATATTTGTGCAAGTGTGGGGAGTTTCTGGCCGCCTGGAATGAAGTGGGAAAACAAGTCCGAAGAGAAGAATTAATATTAAATAATTTACTTTTCCAAGACAGCCAGACAATCGGTAGATAAGAACATAACACAGCGATTGTTGCATAACATACACAAGAATCTGCTACAGGATGGGTAAACATCGGGCTTATACTCGGGCTCTATCTGGTGTTTATCTTCTTTGGCACACAAAAGCGTGTTCTGGCCACGTGCCTTCGGTAGGTCATTCCCATGATCTCTTACATGAATTCACATATGTCCAAAACGATTTCTTCAAGGTTCCCATGTCTCTGTCAGAGTATCGATAACTAATGCTTAAGTAAGTGCCAGGCGTCGTTTTCCACCTCTGGTCGTATCATGATCTATTCGTTCGGAACCTCTAATTGCATTGACAATGAGCACCGCAATTTTCAAACAATTGACGTCAGAATCGATACTATATCGTCAGTCGGTCGGTTGGTCAGTCAGTCAGGCAGTCTGTTACTTTGTCCCAAGCCAAAACCAAACGGTTCAAGCCAGTTAAGTACTAATTAGACGTGGCACCGCCGCAAAGGCTCCCGCTGTGCTGCCGTTGGCGCTGCGTGTCTATCGGTTGATCTGGTCTGGTCTATAGTTTATAGTAGTCATAGCTCTGGCGATGGTCTCGTGACCTGACTCGAAGCACGAAAAATTCGAACAAAGGACCGCAGGTGACCTGAAATAGCCTGGTGATTATAGTCCCTGGCCCTTGTCCTTATTACTTTGTTGGGAAATTATTCGATAAGCATCTAGTATAAATATAAAGTATAGAACTAGGTTTAGTAAGTGAAAGAATAGAAGAAAATATTGATTATTAGAATATATGAAGTGAATATTGAATTGTATCGATAACATTTAAATTCTTAGACGAAAAGAATAATTTTGTTTTTATTATTATTAAATCGATTGTTAGCGTTAATCGCACATGTAATCGATTAAAGTCGTCGAATTTTAGATAAATGTCATACAATTTAGAGTCCACAAGTGATTCTTAGATTATTATCGATAGTTATCGATTACCAATCTAACCAAAATATCGATTATTTTTTATTTCTCTTGAAGTAGGAAGCTGCACTCTAATACTAAGATATTATTTAGACCTTGAAGACTTAGTACCATCCCTAGAGCTCATTAAATGTCATGCAACTGAACTTTGTCACAGCCACCGACTGCTGACGTCATCTATTCAGAATCAAATTGCGTCACAACGTGCTGCTGCAGTATCACAATGCCCCAGATGATGATGATCTCTGGCGCTTTTGTAGTACATGTTGTGGAGACCACGTTCAACACAAAATCCCAAGAAGAGATTTCTTTAGAACGCGATGCAATCCGATTCTGGCCTTTTGTATTGTTTCTTCCCACTCCGTCGAGGTCGGCGACTTTCAATTCGCGTGAAATGCAAGACGACATTCGCTGGTGGGAAAAGTAAGGGGGAGAGTGTGTTTATTACAAGTGGCACACACCGAGAGGTAGCCCTGCAATGAGCTAATATTTTGTGAAAAAACCAGCGATGAGCTCAACCCCTGAACCTCCTTCTACCACTAGCTACTACTACCCCATAATGACTCATCAATGCCACAATTTACCGAGAAATTGTGTACTGCAATTAGAGTTCGGGGCAGGCGAGGAGCAAAGTTCCACGAATCGAACTTTGTTTTTCACCTTCAAGGTTGCATCCCGTGGGCGGCGTCGCAATTGGGTGTGAAGTTCGGACTTTTTGTGTGAGAGTTTGCACTTGCAACAACGTAAGCCTTGTTGTGCTAGGTTAAAACGGGTTTCGTTTTCCACGTTCCTCGTTGCGGCGCTTCTAAAATCCAAACTAAAGACTCCGGAGACCGGGCCGTAGACCAGACATTCAACATTTCGTAGCCAGACGCCCGAATGCGAGATAGCCTTTAGTTTAAGTTGCAATTGTCGTTCGAGTTTGCCCGTCTGTTTTTTGTTGTTGTTTATTTGTACGTGCATTGCGGCTCCAAAAGTGGGTCAGTTTTATCGCCAATACATGTCTATATATACTATGTACACATTGAACACTCACTCAACTAGACCAGGCGCAGTTGATTTTTCATTTATGTTTGTTTGTTTGCTAGCTAAGCGCAGTTGCTGTTGCCAAGCGTACTCAATTTTCATAATATACAAATGCAAAGTGCAGCAAACTTTGGAGCTGCCCTCGTTGGGACTGTCTCTTTACTTTCTGAAGTTCCTAGGGCCTCGGAGAGTAGAATAGCTTCTGCTTTTCCCTAAAGGCAGGGTCTAATAAAAGCATAGTGAGCCCAACGTCTTACTTACATGGGGAACTATTTAAAATACTTCTTAAAATGCACTATTAAATCAAAAATATAATATTATTTGTAGGAAAGCGATTAATATATCAATATAATTCATTAAAATATTTCTTTGCAATAAACAAAACTTAAAATAATAATCTTTTCACTGCTATTGTTGATGAAAAGCGTCGCTGTGCTCTGGAATTAAACCCTCTTCTTGCTAGAGTTTCAATGACTGTGGTTGCCAGGGAAAAGTGCACTGTTAACGCCACTCTGACTCTGAAGAGCTAATTTAAATTTTAAAAAAAAATACACAACCAAAAACCATTAGGGAATATGCCTTTATCTGGACACTTTAGGGAATTAGCTATATCTGTGCATGTGCACAGTTTATCAACAATTTTCAAATTCCCCAAGAGGCATTGCCACTTCACGTGGCTTTTTAGACTATTTTTCTGTTGTTCATTATTGCTAAATATGAGAACATTTGATTATTAAAGAGGGGTGTGCGAGTGTGTCTGCTACACATATTTATATTCTCATATTTGCGCTATATAATTAGCAAACGTTTTTACTGCCAAACAATTTTACTCAATATCAAATTTAATTAGGCATCATCGGCTAGTCACAAGGCAATTAATTTTGCTCTTCGCTCTTGTGACAGTCAGCTTCCTGCTTTATGCGGAACTTTAGGACCACAATAAAAATGCCTAAAGTTTGCCAAAAAATATATTTTCTAATTCACAGCACTTTCGGCCGCTGAAGTCGATGTTTGCTTTTATTTCTCTCTTGGCAGTGTTAAATATTAAACAAGTTTCGTGAACGTCACAAACAGGTTTGGTTCGGTTTGTGATTAAAAACGAAGTAAAATTAATAGCATTAAGCGCACAGTCGTTCGATTTGAACGATTGTTCGTTAGGTTAATCCCCCAGTCAGTCGGGCTTAGATATGTATATTGACCTTTGTGCCATATACGATGAACTCTAGGCGATATCTTCCGTCTTTGTTCACCGCCACAAGTACACGAGAAAAATCATTAAAAAATCGTTTTTGTTTAATGCAGGAAGCAAAGCAGAAATAAAGCTCAATGTATTCTTAATCGCTTTTAATTTTGCAAACGAGCGATCTGATGATGATAAATCAAGCAAAAATACACAAAAGGTGATCAAAAGTAAACAAAAACTTGGCACAATATATAAAGATTAAAACACCTTGCCAAGTGTTTTTCAACTTTAGCCGTCTTCTGTCCTAGACCTTCGTGCCATCTTTCGGTGACCTTTGGAACTGGCGGCGGATTTAATTTTATTCGGAAATATTTGTGGGAGGTGTGTCCAAAAGTAGGCGTGCTCTTAACCGAAACAATTTCTCCCCTCGGGGTTGAACAATTATTTTTTTGGCCCATGGTCCGTGTGCCACTTTGCACAACAACTAAATATGTCAATCAACTGTCCAACTGTCACACACACACACACTACAGTACTTGACAACTAAAGTTTTTCCATTTTTTGCCAATTTCGATTTTGCTATATATGCCTGTCTGTTTCTCCAATTTTGTTGCCAAGCGGCGGCTAGGCAAATTATTCATTCACGAAAAAATTGCTGAAAAACATGCATATAGAAAACCGAAACAAAAAATGAAAATAATATTGGGAAATGACAAAAACAGTTGCTGACCTAATTAATATTTTTGCCATACGCAAAAAGCTTCCCAAAAACCTCGTACAAAAATTGACTAAACGGCTATAAATAAACATGAATTTGTATTTTTGCTAAAGCTTTTAATCTTTTGCAGTTATACTTTTATTTATTTTCAGTAATTTATTATAATTGTTGGCCAAATTGATGGCAACAATTTGTTGTCTGGCTCAGGGTTTGATTTTGTCGGATTTTGGATACGGGTTGCTGTGGCGGCCGGTACTTGCTTTCTAATTGGGTTAGTGACATCATCAAACCAGTTTCAAAGTTAAAAGCTGTTCAATTGTGGGTTGTTAGCAAGTATATGTGGGCTACCTGATAGATTTGCCAATGAATTTCGGAGCAGGGATATAAAAGTGTTGAACGAGATCGCAGCTAGCGCTGGGTTTACTCGGAGTCAAGGATTGCTAAATGGCTTTTGCCTTTGATATGGCTTTTGGGGCTATTTCGAAATTAAAGTGATTAATTTGTTTTTAAGTGATCTGGGAAATACAATTTGTATGCTTTAAAAATTTTGAAATAGAAGATATTTATTTAAAGCTGCTCCTCTAAAGGAAATAGTCTTATAAGATGTGTTTAGGAGTTTATGGTGCGGCCTTTGGTGTACAAAACTACTCACTTTGTACAAATTTGATAACCAAAACCTCTTTAAATTAACGATTAACCAGAGGGGCTTCCCCTTAATTTCTCTTTTATTTTTCTTTTTTCCATTAACCCGTATTTAGTAAAATAATTAATCATTTAGTGGACTGCCAACAAAAGCAGACACAAAAAATGTAAATATCCCCATACGACCAGCCTAAACGTTAACCAATTAACTTTTCTCCGTTTTAGCATAATTTCAAGTGCATTCGCTGACTTAAATTAATTGTAAGCGGTAACGCCATCGCCTGATTTAAATACATGCGTTAATCGATCTCAGTCTTTGAGACCGACCTGTTCGACAACTTGCAAATGATCTGAACTGGACGCAGCTGATCTCTACAAACAAAAAAAAAAAATCATAAATGAAATGCGCTGCGTGTGCGTGGCGCGGCGTGGCGTGCGCGTTGGCAATTGGCCGAGACACACCTACCTTACCTTCCCAGCCTGGGCTTTCTGTCATACATATGATTTAAATTTGGCCATGATCGAACACCAACGCGAAACGCGTTTGGCTCGCGATCTCCCTCTCTCTCTCTTTCTGTATGGTAAATTTTTAAAAAAGATTTTGCAATTGATGATTAATATTGTTTCGGTCGCTCGCTTGCCGCCTTGTTTGTTTATTCCCTGCCTTTGTCTTTGGTTTATTTCTGGGCCTTTTGCATTTTAATTGACACCAATATGTCATTTGAGGCAACCAAACGGCGAACTGGCAATTTTAAGCCCTCACAGAAAGTTTTTCCCTCACTAAACTTGTCTAGTTTAAATGCACAGAGAAAAAGGTCTATAAAAACGTTGAAATTAATGTGATCCCTTTGGCTTTCTTTGCTTTCTAACCAATAAATAACTATTTATAACCTACTTACATGTATTTTGAAGTACTGATCACGAATCTAAAGTCTGTTCTGCCCCATCACAGCATGTTTTTGCTACAAAATATGGAGGACTCTTATTCGTATAAACCTTTTTGAGGTTAAAATTAAGATTAGTGTTCAGCAGCCCATTTACTTTTATAGAGAAGTCACACTTATATTTTAGTGTGGCTGTGCTATTAGTGATACCTTAAATTTTTTCCTTATTTATTTTCCAAACACAAATTCAAAATAAATACAAATTTGTATACTAAACCATATTAGCACTAGGCTTTTTTCTGTGTACTGCCCCGCCTCTGGTCTTTCGGTCTCTACGAAAACAAAACGCAAATAAATATATCAAAGAGGAGAGCTGTCTGTGTGTTCTTCTGTCAGTGTGGCTTGCTAAGACCGCCATATATAAAAAAATTGTGGCGACTTTAGCTTCCGCATTATAACTCAACTAAAGACTGATTGAGAAACATTTGTTTGTATTTCATTTGTCTGGCGAAAAAATGACGGGCAAAATTCCGTTTAGGAAATTCTTTCGGAAATATATACGAGAACTGAAGAGAAAAGCAAAAAATAATATTTTATAACAATTAAGATTGATTTTCAATATTTCTCTCACTTGTTTATCACTAGTTTATTAAAGACCAATAACCGAAACTGAACGGATTCAATACGGAGTTAGAAGTGGTTATTACCAGGGCAAAGCCGGTTGATAACCGACTTTAAACTGATTTTAATAATAATATATGTTCAATTTGTAACAAAATTTGTTGATTAATTGATATTTCGATACCTACATCAAATTTACCCAATTTATGGTCGTGTTTAAATTAATTTATGAGCTGTCTGCAAGGGAAATATTAAAAACAAAACGATAAAATCTCAAAACTAAAGCATGTTCTGCATCATCTTATATTTGGGCCGCATATTTACTATATTTCTAGGCAGATACTTGGATATATTTTCCTAGAAATTCATTTTACCGCTGACAGTTTTATGTATTTGTCTAAGAAAAAATTCGGCATTTAAATTTGTTTACCTATTTTTGACACTCTTCCTTCTGCTTCTTCTCTTTGCAGGTAAGCAAAAACGAAAGCAAAACAAAATTTATCAAATTAAGACAGCATTTTTTGTTGTTCTACTACGGTCGGCGTAAGTCCATCAGTCCAATAGATATATATACTTGCGTATATATATATTCTTATGATACAGTTGAAATTATTCCACACACACAACAAGTAGAATAAATTCCCAATCAAAACAAAAGGGTAAAAAATGTGAGGGAAAAATTCCACAGTTGACTGGGGGAATTGTGTGTTGACATATTTGAATAGTTCTTGTTACAGTGGGCGAGAGATGGATATAGAACTTTTTGACAGCTAATTGCCAAAAATAGATGCAAAACACACACACACACACACAGCTCTTATTTCGGTCTGTTTCTCCTCGTTCGTTAGCAAAACAAAATAATTAAGCTATTTCGCATTAGGCTCGTCTATACCCCAAAGGAAATCATCCAAATAGAGCATGATAAAAACAAAACCGGGAAAAAGAGGACCGAAGTCGGCGTGAAATCATCCCTAAAGAGCATGCTAAAAGCAAGAAATAAAAGTTATGAGTACGAACCGAGGAGGAAGAATAACTTTTTGCATACTGTTGCTCAGAGTCGTACGTGGGCTGCTATATATATTTCTGGCCTAGGCAACACTAAGTGTTGTTAGGTGGAATCTGACATTTCCATTGAAAAGTTCGACATTTTTAAGCATAAACGTACTCAGAACGGTTTGACGTACGACTATCATTTGTGTTGTTTACAGTTACTTAAAAAAATCAATTTCGCAAAAAAAAGGAATTAACTCGTGAACATTTTCGTGCGATCATTTTTCACAACTTTCGGCGTGGATTATCACGACAAGAGTGCAGCGATGAACTTAAATCTTTGTATGACTATGAAGCACCATCCTATAGCACTGTGAAAAACTGGTACAACGAATTCAATCGTGGCCGACGCTCCCTCAAAGACGAATTCCGCGAAGGTCGTCCAAAAACAGCCGTTGTGCCAGAAAACATCGATGGCGTACGTGAACTAATAATGCAAGACCGTCATGTGACATACCGTGAGATAGAGGCATCCCTAGGCATTTCTTCCACCAGCATACATTCGATATTGCATGAGCACCTGGCTGTAAAAAAGGTTTGTTCTCGTTGGATCCCGCACAATTTGACAATCGCTCAAAAGAAGGCTCGTGTGGATTGGTGTAAAGAAATGCTGAAAAAATACGATCGCGGTGCTTCAAAAGACGTTTATAAGATCGTCACAGGTGACGAATCATGGATCTATGCGTATGAGCCCGAAACAAAACAGCAATCGACCGTGTGGGTCTTCCAAGACGAGCCAAATCCAACGAAAGTTGTTCGTGGAAGAAGCACTTCGAAGCAAATGGTCGCCTGTTTCTTCGCAAAAACTGGTCATGTGGCTACTGTTCCTCTTGAGCAACGTAGGACGGTCAATTCTGATTGGTACACCACCATTTGTTTGCCTGAAGTCTTCGGTGAAATTCGAAAAACGAACAAGGGAAGACGAATCATTGTGCACCATGACAATGCGAGCTCTCACACATCGGCTCAAACCAGCGCCTTTTTGACTGGCCAAAACGTCGAATTGATGGGTCATCCGCCGTACAGTCCTGACTTGGCACCAAATGACTTCTTTTTATTCCCTCACATCAAGAAGAAAATGCGTGGTCAACGATTTTCGTCGCCAGAAGATGCTGTTGAAGCATTCAAAAACCATGTTTTTGAGGTGTGTCAATCAGAGTGGAAAAAGTGCTTCGAAAATTGGTTTGAGCGCATGCAAAAGTGTGTAAATCTTGATGGAGAATATTTTGAAAAACAATAAAACTATTTTCCTTAATAAATATTCGTATTTTCATTATTAGGCCAGAAATATATGTAGCAGCCCACGTATTTCCCCTCTAAAGGGTAGGAAAAAAGTGTGAGTTTCTGTGGGGAACTGAACTATATCTTGCCGAAAGCTCTAAGGTCCCATTTGGGGTACAGAACACACTAAATAGTAAACACACAAATCGAACGATACTCACACACACTTCTATCTTCTATCAAATAGTGCTATTGTGACTGCCTCGATTGGCCTTGAATAATTCATGATTATTGTGGGCCTGAATTTTTGTTGTTTTATTTTTTCGTTTTCGAGTTTTAATTTTTCATTAATGGTTGTTATTGTGGGGCTCTTCAGTTTTTGTTTTGTTTGTAGCTTTTTTTTCGTGATTCCGCTTTGTTCTGCTCATTTGTTTACCAAATTTAGACCCTTTGGACAAGGTGAAAAAAAAGTAAAGAAGAACTTTTGATTTGCGAGCAAAACTTATGTGATAGGTTAATCGTATTCTAGGAAAGCAGAAGGGGAAATATTAATGTGATTCTTCAGAAGATACACTTCTCATACAATCATAAATTATAGTTTTAAAAAACAAATTGCAGACATTTGTCACTTCTATATTATATTTTGTTTGTAGTTCCTCCAACACACTTTTCAATTAGGCTGATTTTTCCTCCAAGTAAATGGCTTTTTTGCGTGTCTGTCCTTAACCCAAAAATCCCAAAAACTTGTCGCCAATTGTCAAGTAAATTCTGTGAAAGTTTTTCAATTAAATTATAGTTGGACGAAGAAATGGTCACAAGGATGAGAGGCAAGAACAAAGC
Source organism: Drosophila rufa (assembly GCA_018153105.1). NCBI lineage: Eukaryota > Metazoa > Arthropoda > Insecta > Diptera > Drosophilidae > Drosophila > Drosophila rufa. The sequence goes on from JAECXS010000096.1 coordinate 11,941,487, forward strand.
TCAATGCAAATTCAATGAGTTTTTATTATTAAACAAAAATAAACAACAACAATGAAGAAAGAACAAGCCGAAAAAAATAGCAACATCGACAAAAATTCAGGTCAAGATGAGAAAGTCTATTCAACCGAATGGCTTAAAAATAAACGGCGAAAATAAGCTATATATCTTTTTTATATAGAAAGGATTTCCAAGTAATGTTAGACATTTTTCATTTCTTTTTTGTTCAGCGAGCGAATAAACCTTGAAAAGTCGCGACACTTTTCCGATGCTTGACATCGCCCCCGAAAAGTTAATTAGTCACACGTGCCGCGGTCATATCTCTCTTTACAGCAAATTCGTGCGCATTCAATTGCAATTAGCGGGCGGATCTGGCCTGGACGGGCCGGGCCTCCTACCAGATGTCTGCTGTTTAATGTCTGAGGAATACCTGGGAGTACCTCCTGGTGGGTGGGACCACCTGAGAGTACCTGCAGTGGGTGACGAGTACAGACTTGTGGGCCGTATTGCCAGCCATAAAACGATTTAATGGCTCGCACAAAACTGCAGCAGCAGCCGCTCATTCGACGACGTCTGACGATTTAATTGCATTTTTGCCATTTATTTTTACTTATTTTCGTGCTCTGACTGACGCATTAGTTTCGCATCCGATGATGAGTGGCCCAAAACACGCAAAGTTTTATGACCTGTTGCGGGTATTTTGGGAGGAACTGCTGTATTGAGTGATTTTATGAGCCATCTTAAAGGTTAATTGCTCGGTTACAGAGAGGCAAAGAGCTCTTTAAAGGGTAGGAGATCCTAGTTGTTTTATATTTTGACTTTATTTTGCTATATTAAATATTTTAAAGGCATTGAAAATATCTAAAAAAAAACATAGAAAAGGAAAATTATTATTAAAGCACAATTTTGAACTAAGAACTACAGATTATGTGTTGGTTTTTCACCTGCCAATACCTGCAGCCTTCTAATGTTCTTTCTTACACTTTAAATATATTTTAGAATATATCCAAAAATTCCCTTGACCAAATTAGGGATGGTTCTATATTATTATTGATTTTTTCTCAACCTGCTTGTCCCTGTTTGCAGTTCTCTGTTTCTTCGCCATTTGATTTTCTATTTCTACCGATCACGCCACACCTGTCGATCATCTGTTGGCAATTTCCTAAAATCGAATATATATTTGTATTTATTTGCCTTGCTTTTGTGCCAAATAGCGTCCCAGACAAATGTTTGTCACAGCCAAAGAAAAGGGAAACCGTTTGATGGATGGACGGACATATTGACAGGCAGCTGCTTGACCGTTATGTGAACAAGTAAATAAGTATATATAATGGACTGCTGCTGCTTCAAGGTGTTTCCCTTGGCCGCTCAACGATGGTTCTTATCAAATCTATACCAAAACGGAACTACAAAATGTTCTTATCAATATATACACTCGAAGTTATAGGCAAAAGTCAGTCTAATCTCAAACGAAACTTGTTCTAAGCAGACTCAACCCAGGCGAACTTCTTTGTTTATTTTGATTTTTTCGTTCAATATTTTGTTGTTACACAGCTGCTGACGTATGTGTCTGTATGGCTGCTAAATGGTCGACAATTGAAATTCATTAAAAGCGAATCAGAAATCAAAAACAACAAAAATGCAGGCGAGATTCTCGGTTCAAAATCTGAACCGAACCAAGCTCACTATCGACTCTCATCTGTTGATGGCTCGGATCGGCTCCCCTTATCAGTTTGCCTTAATGTCTAGCTGAACTGTTGAGAACACAGATCTTTAAATACACTTTGTCTTATCAGCCTCATCCCACTCAACTCTTGCGTGATTCGCGTGTCGTCCAAAGGCAAATAGAACAAACATATTGCTGAAATCAACCTAGGTTTGTTTACCCCCAAAAAAGAGAGACTATCAGAGATCTTCTTGGATAAACAAGAAATGTTCCACCCACTATTTATGCCTTTGCGTAGGCCTAATGATTTGTTCAGAAATATGTGTATATATAGTTTATTTATAATGATTTATACGAACTAGGGCAGGGATATATATTTTTTTCTACGGCGCGTGTCTGGTTGACTTTCATCCGCTGGGATGACACGTGGACTGGGTGGGGACGGACGGGTTACCTCTTTTCTTATCAATTTATACTTCTCAGTCGAGTCGTCTGCCAGTTGTAATTGCCTAATTGTATCTACCAGATACTGATACGGAGATATGCTCAGGCAAACGTCGTCTTTTTTTTTCCCTCTCCCTCAATATAAGGAAATCACTAATCAAAACCTTTTATGTCGATTGGGCCAAAGTAGAGAAGTGAAATTTCTAAACGAGCTCAATAAATTGCATTTACTGCGGAAAAAAGCCTTTCAGAGGAATACAAAGAATAGCTGGAATGCAATCGATAACGATTTGGACAGGAAACGAGGCGATTGATGAGATTTTCAGGGAATTCCTTGCGAAAAAGATGATTTAAAGCCTACAAATTAAACGAAGATATAAACTGAAAGCCCTATTACTTCTCCACTTGCAAAACCATCCAACCAACAGTTGTACAACATTTTCCATTCAGATCTCGAGCATCTCCTCTTGAGATCTCTCTCAGCCCCTTGAAAACTCAGTTCAAGCTCTTTTGTTATATGAAAATCGGTTACCCAAAATCTGAAATAAATAATAAACAATATTTTTCCACTGCCCGTTGAGAGTCTCTCTCTCTCTAACGATTTTCTCTGCTGTCTGAGTGGGGGAAAACACTTGTAAATTTCCACTGGGTCCGAGACTGAGACTGAGACACCTTGTCGCACCTTTCCCCCTAACAAACACCTTTGGCTACCACTTTTGTTATGGATTGTGCATTATATGTCGGAGACTGCGCGACGACTCACTTTGCCCTGTTTTATTTACCACACCCCGTTTTCCCCCTCCTTTGGGTTTTTATAGCTCTGTTTTTCGAGGACTGCGAGTCAGTTAGACAACCTGTCAAGCGGTTGCTGTAGGTTTTACACTTTGATAACCTATCTTATCAGCTCTGGGGCCTATGGAAACCCATTAAAACTCGTTCAGCTGGCCCCAAAGTCCAGTCAAACTGAATAAAAAAGCTGCAATTAAATCACTAAATGTTCCCACACACGGAACTTGGCTCCCTGCTTTCCCCTGCTGATCCGAAATTTAAGACACGCGCCACCAAATGAATCAGAATTAATTGTGCGCGTTGCATGTGGTGAGAAAAAGGCTGAAAAGCCAGTCAGTGCTGATGGGATTTTAGCGGAAAAAGATTTTCAGGCTTGATGAAATATAATTAATTTGTTTTAAAAGAAAACAGCAGATTTGTAAAGAGTAAAAGTCGATTTCTACTGATTAAATACTGATTAAAAATCTATATTTTATGGGAATAAATTCAGTTAGTACTTACCGTCAGAATCAGCTTATTTCCTGCTGATATGCTGTCACCACTGTTCCCAACACACTTGTAAACACACACAACACTTCCCCCGTTCAACACCAAAACAACAAGAACCACACCCACCATAGCCCACCACACACATACACGTGTTGGGGGCGTGCAAAAATCAACAACGAAATAGCAGCAATAGGTACAGTGTAAGCTCGATATAGTAAACTAATCTGAGAGAGAACTAAATTATTTAATAGCAAGTAAGAAAGCTACAGTCGAGTCCCCAACCCATGGTAAAAGTCACGACTGCGAGAGCGAACAAGATAGAGAGAATTCTGAACATCACTGAAAAGTATTTTCATATATTCACTATAGATGTCGTTCACTGTTCCCACAGAAATGCTGTAATTTTCCACACGCCTTTCCTTTTATTTATTTTACTTTATTTTTGTCTCGGATTTTTAAATATTTTATAACTTTTCCGCATGTTTACAAATTTGTTATGAGTGCGCATGAATGGGTGGGGGTGTCGGTGATGAGTTGCCCCCTTTTTTCCACCCTTCCGCGGACTGTGGTCAAGCTATTACAAAACATTTTGGACTTGTTATTGTTGCCGGCTGTCTCTATCTCGGTTTCCCTGCGTTTCCATTTGATTTTTTTTTATTGATTGCCAGACGCGGCGACGATTTGGAAATTTTCATTTGTTGATTCAAAATGCACACACTCTTGTCGCATATATAGAAACAAAGAAAGAATGCGCTTTGTTATTGTTTGCTTGAATTTGTATGCAATATGTGGCATTTTAATGAATATTGCTCACACAAACATATACAATATATCGAGACATTCAACGGGTGCATGCAAAATCTGTGTACAGAGACGAACTGAAGCTGTTAGAACCGACAAAAGCCTGTCGTTTATAGAGGAAAGTTTTTGGGGATCTCGCATTCAAAAGTTTTCCGAATCAACAACATGTGTTTTGATGAATAGTGGATAGGAAGTCAACAAATATTATTACCTCATATGAATGATATCATTACAATACAATTGAAATTACCAGCATGAAGCTGTTTGAGTTTATAGGGATTCCTAATACAGTTTAATGAGTACTTCATTTTTATTTAAGCCTTATCAAATAATAAAATGCCAATAAATATAATTTTATATAAAAAATTTTAAGAATAATGAATAAAAAAGCTTTCTTAGGTAATGAAAATACCCTTACCTTGAAAATATCAATTTATGGCAGTCTTAACTTAAAATTCCCTTTATTTAAAGGGTTTAAATTCTTTTAAGTTGGTTATATATACATTTTTAAGGAATTTAATAATAGTACGCAGCAGAAAATGATTGTAAATCCTGAGAAAGCGCCCAAGCAATTAATTTATAAACATCCGGAACTGATTTCTCCCATTAGAGCAATTAGAGCCTTTTGAGAGTTATCTGTAAAAAAAATTCAACAGCCGTCGCTTTTCGCCGAACACCTAACTCACTCGTACATCTTCCGAAACTCTCCTTCACCACTCGGAAAACCCCACCCAAGTATAGACCTCACCCAAGCCCCATCCGAACTCGGTTCCATCTACGCAGTTTGCGTAGCAATTAAGTAACTTTGCTTCCTTCCCCCACATATTACTTTACAGCTCGCAATTTGTTTATTTAAATGTGCATTTAATTGCTGTTTCTCCCTGTCCCGACAACGGCACGGCGACGGCTATTAAATTATTGTCTTGCCGTATTTGTTTTCATTTATTGTATTTCTTTTATAATTTTTAACGCGGATGTTTGTTTCATTAATTTTGTTTTATTTTCTTTTTTAACAATTTGTTGTCGTCTGCCGCTGGCCTATTGTTCGTCCGTTCCTATATAGATCGGAATCTATATGGCGTGTATAGATTGACAGAAAACGCTTCCTTCAACATGCGCGTGAAATCGATACGGTTCCGTTCATATATTGTGTTCTATGTGTTTTTTTTTTATTTTTTTTAAATTTTTCTGCGGCTCATTTGCTTTGCAAATGTTCTGCCTCGCACTCCTCTGTTTTGGGAAGCCCTTGAATTTTTTTATACAGTATTTTGCCATTGCCAAATACGGAGTCATTGATGTGTCATTTGTTTTGTTGTACTTATAAGAAATACATTACAAATTTGTCAAATATAGCCTAGTAACTTATTTATAGAGTAGATTCTGGTATTAATAAATGGGAATTTAAATGTTGTAATGCTTAAGTCAGGTAATTAATTGATTTATGTCGTTATAAAATGCTTTTTCCGGTAGAAACAAACCTTAAATATTTCTTAAAAAAATACTGTAAGAGCAATAATGTCTTTTAAAGCGTAGAAACCGTCTCATATTTACCTACCAGCATTTCTCAAGCTCCAAACACTGAAATGCAAAACTTTTTAGCTGAAAGCCCTTTGAATTTCTTAATAATAAATGTGTAAAGTTTCAAATTTATCATGGAATTTTGATGATTGTTTACTTGTCCCAACTTAATTCGATTCGGGGTATAAAGGCAAATGCGCAAAAGGGAGGAAAATCCAACCCCCTGCCTCCAGAAAAGAGAGCCGGAGAAATAAATACGAAATGCCGAAGTAGTCGAAAACCACCGCGTGGCGAAAAAGTATCTACAAGAACGTACGTTCCACCAAAAAAGATACAAGTAAAAATAAAAGAGCGAAAGAGAGTGGCGGAGCGAGCGGCGAGAACGGATGATAAACAAAAGTGTCGTAAAGTTTTTGCGTCGCAAAAAACCACATCAAACCGAAGTACATATGTTTTTTGGTTTTTTTGTTTTATAAATTTAAAAAAAAAAAAAAAACCGGTCAAACATTTTGGCAAATAATCGGCAGCAGCTCGAATTCGTGCATATGTATGCTGATCAAATAAATAGTCAAAGCCTTTGTGTAAATTGATGGGAAACACTCGCGTCAAAACAAACAGAGAGAGAGTATCTCGCGGATACCGAATCCGAATAAAATGGCAGCGCCTTTGAGTCAAAGAGAGAGCCGACTCTCTCTCGCTGAGTGGAAGTGCGCAATGGGAGAGAGAGCGCCTCTCTCTTGTGTATCTGGCACTGGCCTGTTGTCCATCAGTATTCGTGAGATACTCGGCTGCCGTTTCATATAAAATCCACGCTAATTGCACGCAGACGTTGAGTCGCCAGTTCAGCTCGCTACACGCCACATCGCTCTAAAAAATATATATTTTAAAAAATATTTAGAGAGAAAAAAATACAAGCTAAAACAATTATTTTTATACAAAAAGTCCATTAGGAGACCCGCTCTCGTCGTCGTGAATTATATTAATTCGTGTAAAAGCAAGACTAAAAGTTGTTTAAAAGCCATTACAAAAATCGAGAAAAGCTCGCTAAATCGCTGAAAGCTCTGCGCCGGTCTCGTAAATCTCACAAGAAAGCTGAAAAGCGAATTCAGTTATTGCTGAACTTTTGCCATACAAACACATACACTAAGCCCCGAAAAAAAACGGGAAGAAAAAACTGAGAAAAGAAAAAAGATAAAGAGAAAGAAGTGAATTACAGAAGAAATATCAATTTTCAATTACATTTTATACCCTAAACTGTGATCCCAAAACTCAAATACTTGAAAAGTGCTGAAAAGTGAAGGAGAGAAGAGTCTCCGAAAGAAACAACCAGAATAAAAACCCCGTGAAAATCACCCAATAAATCCACAAAAGCCAAATATGATGGGCACAATGTCGCTCCGCCAGCCAGAGAATTGGCTCTACGAGATCTGGCAGAAGGGCTACGACAGCCCCTGCTATGTGATGGTGCCCAATGCAAAAGTATGTATAACTAGGAAAAATTCCTCCTCCTCCTCATAGAACGAAAAACCCCAACCCCCAAAGTTTACCTTGTCTCTAGATGCAATTTTATTGATTTTTTCGTCTTTTTTGGCTGGCCGTGTGAGGCTGCGCGCGTTTTAGTGGCGTTTCAATGTCAAAAAGTGTTTGAAGCAAAAACCAAAATAGAGAACTTGTCACTTGTCATTATATTTTAGCTGAAAAATTACTTTTTACTCAGATGCAAAAAAAGGTATACTACCGAAAAAAGAATACCGAGTCCTTTGTTCTTTTTTTCAAACAAAGGAATCGGAGGAAACACATGATATTTTCATTCTGTTCTGGCTACCTAAGGACCTCGAACAAGTGTACTCAAAAAAGAATAAAGAAAAGAAAAAACCTCGAATGTGCGGTGGTTGTGTGGCCGCCATGTTTATTTGAGAAGTGCAGCAGCAGCCGAAAAAAACCGAAATGAGAACTGCATATGAAATGATTTCGAGAAGCGAGAAGCGAGGAGAGATACCTCAGAAGAAAAAGAAAAGCGCGTGACCTGACCCCATGAAAACCCTCTCCGCTCTTGGCACACACACGCTGCTGTGTGTATCTCGCCGAGAGTGTGTGTATAATTAGCGTATGTAGAGATGAGGCGCCTCTCCTAAATTACTTCACTATATATAGACACCTTCCTTATCTCGCTTATCTTGGAATAACCCTCCATAAATTGTGCAAAAACCTGATAATGGTTGAGCAGAAATAAAAAGAATGGTAGAAAAACAAACTTTTTAGACACACCTGCCTCTGTATTTTTTGAACAACAATTTATTGAGCCACATTTCGTTATTTTTCTCTCTTTTTTTTGTGCCTTTTTTGCACCTCATTGTTAACAAGCCAAAGCGGTATCAACCGGTTTGCATTTGCTTAAAGCGGTTGCTATTGTTTCTGAGCTTGCTTTTTGTGTTATTTTTTGCCTTTCCACCCGATTTCTGTCCGCTGTCTGCTTTGGGCTTTTATCAACTTGACTTCTAATTTTGGTAATGCGATTTCTGCCACTCTTTTTGCACACAATTTCGTTTCTAAAAATACAATTATGTATTTTTATAAAAATTATTTATTAGCTGGGCCGCAGAAACAGGCGAAAAACGTGCAAAATATAATTTTGTACGAATTGCTTCTGCTCTTTAGTGTTTTTATTTTTTTGGCACCGCTGCCAGAACATGCGACTTTTCGATGGCTTTCCATGCCTCATCCTCATGCTCATACTTTGGATTTATATATATTATGGCATATCGTATAGAATTCGAAGTATGACTAATGAGCGAGGCGAATAAAAGCGTACGAAAAGCGTACGAAATGCTCGCACGGTTCAGAGTTCTTCGATTAATTAGGTTTTTTTATTGGCATTTTAATTTTTTAAAGGCCTTATGATGACGCGCGACTGGGTGATTAAATTTAATGGAATTTCTTTATTTTAAGTAACGATTTCCCACTCTTCTGATATATCCTGCTAGCTTTGTTTCTTCTTTTTTTAATGATGGTGAGGCCGCAGCACTCTCAACTTTTATTTTTTCGAGTTGCCTGAAAAAACCAGGCCAGCACACACAGTAAATGTCGAAAGAAATTGTTGAAAGTGAAGACGACGACAACGACGAAAGCAGCATCCACAACCCAAGCTGACTATTTATAGAGATCGCATGTGGAGAGTTGGGTCGGGAAAGAAAGAAAGAAAACTCGGCTCTTCATGAAACGGAACTGGCAAACGGCGAATGTCATCGACAGCAGCCTGCCAGACAGCCACAAGCCACCTTTTTTGGCCAAAAATGTCGTCGCTCTATTGACGTACATTAAACATGGGAAAATTCACCTGAACACGTGCCGTTAAATGCACAGAAAATGAAAGGGAATGATGCGATTGCGATAATTCTGGCAAAAAAAGAGCACATAAAAACGTTTGCATGCACACGCGTTTTCCTTTCGACTTTCCGCCTCTTTAATAGGTTTATTAAATTTTCACATGGTGCTGCAGTCAGGTGAGCCGTGAACATGGATGCATGATGTGGTGTGTGTGTGTTTTCGGCTTTGGTTTTGGTGTTTGGCTTTGGCTTTGGTCTGGTTTTGTTTTCTTCCCCTCATTTTCCTTTTTCCCGATGACGTGTTCTGCGGCTGTGTGGCATTGACAATGACACGAACACATTTTTGATTCTTCGGGGAACCATTTACATTTACACGGCAAATAAAAATAAAGCCAACACGCCACACTGAGCAAACATTGTGGCGGGGCTGCTGGCGTCGCATAAATGTGATTTATGAATGGCCCCGCGAAAATGTTAAACAGCCTGCACTGTAATGAGTCAGTCTCCACTGGCTTGGCTGCAAGTGTGAACAGGATGTTGGCTAAGCTAACAACAGTTCCCACTGTTAATCTTTTTTGCAAATACTTTTTTACCTGTGTAAAAGGGTTTACAGGTTGGGCGGGTAAACTGCAGGTGATTATATTTTTATGGCAGCTACGGCGGTGAAAATATAAACATTACCAGTCTCTGGAGAGAAGATATTTAATCCCTTAATGTTACAAATTACTATTATAATCAGTTGCGCTAAGTAATCCCTTTATTGAGTCTTATTCTAATATTTTTCTTTTATATACTTGTATTTCCATTACAAATAGTAAATATTTGGAATGTATTATTCATCTTAAGAATGAGAAATCAAGAAAATATATTTGGGATGATTAGAAAGGCTTCAGTTCTGAGAAAGGATATAAAAATGAGGTGTACTTCTCTAATAAAAAGATGACTATTACTATTACATTTGATATAAACATAAGCTCACATTACTATTAGAAACACCTTTCTAACGAACATATTTTCCACCCTCTTCCCTTTCCAGGATCTGGTCAAGTCGCATCTCATGATTGCGGTGCGCGAGGAGGTGGAGGTTCTCAAGGAGCGCATCTCCGAGCTGATGGACAAGATCAACAAGCTGGAGCTGGAGAACAACATTCTCAAGTCGAACATACCGCAGGAGACCCTGCAGCAGCTCCAAATGCAGCTACAGATCGCTGGCAGCCAACAGCCGGCGGCAGTGGCCGCTCCCCCGGCGACGCCAGCCATCCAGGCACCGCCATCGTCTGTTGCCACAACTGCCGCAGGTCAGGCAGCAGCAGCAGCAGCGGCGGCGGTTGGCGTCGTGTCCACTGTGGTGGGCAGCACTGGAGCGGTAGCCGCCACTAGTCCAGCGTCCGCGGCGGCGCCCACGAGCATTCCCAATGGCAGCGTCGAGAATGGCGGTGGCTCCTCGGCGGTGAACAGCAGCAACAGCGGCAACAACAGCGATGCGTCGGTGGTGGAGCAGGTTACAGCAGCGGCGGCAGCAGGAGCGGTACCCACAGTCAACGGTCCCATGTCCTAAGCTGGGAGCGCTCACCTAACTCGGTAGTGTTTGTTTTTTAACGCCCACCCACGGCTGGGTCTGAATAATGAACGTCGTTTTATAAGAATGAAAACACCTTGTAATGTTAACTCAGCTTTGTCCCCTTCTAAATCGCACGCAGGGGACGGAGCCGAGGAGAGCAGCGAAAGTATTAGGCCACACGATAGCAACAACAACAACAACAGCAATAACAGCCAGTTAACATGGCCCATGTGACAGTTATAGGGGGCTAACCTGCGGTTAAGGCCTGTTGTGTTATTGCTGCTGGCTGTTAGGGATGTTGAGCTGTTGAGCTGCTGCAGCCGCCGTTTTGTTAATTTCTCGATTGTGATATTTGTTTAACACACACACCTACAGACCCTCAGACACATACACCCACACACATCAATATACACACACACAGATAGACTGCACGCTAACAGCGACTGCGGCTGGCGCTGTTAACGTTCGCTGTTAACTCGCGATTAGGAGTTTATTCTTTATTTTAATTTAACACCGCGCTGCTGCGCTGTTCCTCTTATTTTTTTGTTTCATATTTTTTTAGTTTTGTTTAACCGTTTGTTTCCGTGTTGTTAACGCTACGAATAAAACATGTAAAGCATAAACACACACACACACACACAATATAATATTAAACTGGCTTTCGAAATAATACTTGAGGAAAGTAGAATTTTAGCCAAGAAAATGAAAAGGGATAAGGAAAAACAGCAGCAGAGATACAAAAATCCATAAAGTGTAATAGAGAGTGCTTGGGAGAAGCCAGACAGCAGAAGTCAGGCGGGAAATTAATGAAAAATATGTGATAATTTGCATTGTGCAGTCAGAGACATAAGATGTAAATTGTAAAAAAAGCAAACAACATTAAAGGCAAAATCAAGAGAACGGGACAGAAGAAAGATGAAAGTATAATCCAATTTCCAAACATAATTAACTATGATCGATAAATACGAATAATCCAAGAAGAATACAAGAAAGGCCAGCTGCTATTTTTATAATTTACTTTTAACTCTTACTTTTATTGTAAAAAAAAAAAATACAAAACAAACAAACGAAAGCAAAGCAAAAAGAACACAGCAAATAATTAGCTACAACATAAATATGCATGTTTCAAATTTAAACAAAACAAAAAACACGTAGAAAATTGTAGTAATTCTAGCATATTTTCAAGCTATATATTTTTAACAACAACAAAAACATTGTAAAGCTATCTAAAGAAAAAGAAACAAAACACGATGAACAAGAAGGAACACTCAGAAACCAAACAAAATGAGAAAGCTTATCAAAATTGTTTGTTAAACTCTTAAAGTATCAGCAAAAAATACCTGTAAATATTGTGTAAAACTAAACTAAAATTGAGATCAAAGCGAACAGCAAACACTTCTAAAGTCACGACGATTATGAAGAGATCCTCCCATGGAAAGCATACACGGAAATGCAAAATTTGTAAAATGATGATGAAAAATTTGTCCTATACTTTTTTGTTGTAACTTTTTAGTTAATTATTCCGCATATTAATCTTAGTTTGGAAACTCCCAAGTGTTTATACGAAATCTGTTATAGGATTTTCTCCCCATTAGCTTTCCTTTTTTGTGTCCCAACCCAACGCACTCTACACGACCGACAAATCCAACAAAGTTATATAGCTATAAGTAAACAAGAGGAAAACATAAATTGCTGCAGCCATGAGATGAAAGTGTTGACAACATGAAGCAAGGAATCTCTGCAGGAGATTAGAGGAGCTGTGTCCCTCTGTTCGAAGTTGACAGCCCCGTAGACGCCAAGTTTTGTGCTCAGCCAAGGTGCACTCACTCATTGGGGATGCCAGGACTCACAGGATCCGGCCCCAGAGGCACACAAATGCAGCCTGCGGAGACTCTGATTGTCTAAGGCTTGCATGGCAACAAGATCCCACACTTATAGGTGAGGACCATCTGCAAAAAGCAAATAAAGTGAAGAAGAGCCAAAAAATAATACTCCAAAACTGAAGAGCACAAAACTAGCTGTCTACGCGGCTCAATCAACGGACGGACAGAGCGACGGACAGACGGACAAACGGACAGAGAGACCAACCAATGCCATCCCCAAACCCATAGTAATTCTGTTGAAAGTATTTCCCTTTAATGATTTCTATAACCTATTCAAAAACCATCTTCATGCGCTTCATGTTTAGTTTTTTTTCTCCATTGAGTTATACTATTTTAAGTCTCTTTTTAAGCTAACTATTAATTTATTAATTAGTTTGTAAGTGAGGAAACAATTCAAATAAATCTAAACAAAATAACTGCAAACAACCTATATTAAATTAAAGGAAAAAATAAAACTATATTGAAAACAAAAATATCGCAGCACTGTCTTCTTATTTTGGAGGGATTATTCCGAATTTAAATTTGGTTTATTATTAGGGGAAAACATTTTTTACGTAAATTAAGAGGAAGCCAAGGGAAAATCTGAAGTGCTGCGTTTATGAAGATTTATAGAGACCCGGCATAACTATGTGCTACAGAATAACTGATGTCAATTCTCTGGTAAGCACTGTAGTACAGATATCGCTTCCACCAATCACTCTGGAATACTCTATGAATAAAAATTATATAAAACTTAGATTTGTATTGTTTTAGATTTTATAAAAAGAGGTTTACAAATATTTAAACCATGAAAGCATTTAGCACTACGCGGATCTCTTTACAAACCGTTATTTCCTGCGACTACATTTTTTTATTGACAAATAAAAGATCAAAATAATCATAACTAGTCCAAAACAACTCTAACATCATATAAAATAAAAAAAATAGTCCAAAACGTCCTCAATTTCAATTCGGAAAGCTTTTCTATGTGACTTTTTATTAGGTTAAAAAATCTGCATATTAAGTTTAGAAATTAAAAAACAAATGTTTTGCCATTTTGTGACAGTTTTAATGATGTAACCCTTTATCAAATTTTGAAAAATTGGGAAGTTTTTGTATTTCTGATTTTAAGCAATATTTTTGGAATTTGGAATTTTAATGGCAATTCAGAATTTCAATTCAGAATATACCGCTTTTGGCTATAAGATGCTCTCAAGAAAATCTAAAATATGCGTGTCTGAAGGCTTTAAATATATATTTTTTGATAATTGCCTAGAGAATACCTTCCTTTCATTTCGAAAAAGACAAATTTGCCCGTTTTTTAATTCGAAAAAATCTTTTGAATGTGAAGCCCACCTGATAGTGGCCGATTTTTGTTGCCATTAGCTAGTGATCTGTTTAACTCTTTTCCTACATAAGTAATTCCGTGTATTTTGTACCCGCCGAAAAGCATGCCACAATTCCATTTTACACTAACTAAATCTTGTGTTAAATGACTTTTACATAGAGTTAATACACAAAATATAAGACATATAAAATGGTAACTTAATATCCTTAATATCCTTTGGGAGCGCACTAAATGTAATTGTTTTTAATAATTTAGTCGACTTATATCATCCTAAGCCTGAACAATTACCCATTATTGGCTTTATCCTCTTCTAAATAGCAAGGATTTAGTTTCTTACTGATTTAATATTTGAAGAATTTTAAGTGTACTCATATTTACAATGGAATGAAGAATAACTTTATTTGTTCAAATGATTTGTCTTTGCACATCGAATCGGACTTAAGCTTAGGAATGTATTAAAAACTCTTTAGAATACTTTGTGTGGCCTTGTTAGAAGTCCGTTTCGGGGCTCTGTGGCCTGGCCTCGTCAGACAGCCTTTGGTGTTGGGTTAGCTCTGGGTGAGAGCTTGGAGGAGCTACTCCCTCATGGACCTGGGGTTGACTCTCTGGCAGAACCTGTGCCTGCACCTGAGGCAGGACATAGGCCTGGGGCAGCACTTGTGGCTGAACTTGGGGCTGGGTGACCACCACATCATTCTGGTCCACGGTATCGTAACTGGGCACTGCCTCCGGCTTGGGAGCATTGAAGGACTTCAGATTGCCCAACTGGCTGCGGACATCCGACTCGGAGAGGAGATGCAACGGGACATTCGCGGGCACTGCCAATCGCTTGGGACTGGTGCTGCCATCATCCGGCTTGCGTCTGTCTGGCGGGAACACAACCTGGGCGTAGGTCACGCCGCTGCCATTGGGCTCCACTATGCTCTGAGCTCCGCCCGACGAGTTCGTAGCCGAGCTAGGGTTCCTAAAGACCGTGATCGCTCCGTGGTGGTCTTCCGTCTCCTGGGGAGCATCCCTCCGCTGCATCGGCGAGGCTGGCGCCAAGGATGTGGTTGTGGTGGTCACTGGACTTCCGCCCCGCGGGGCACCCTCCGAGGCTGTTGTGGTGTCCTCGTGCGGAATCGGGGCATAGAGACTGGGCGTGTAGTTGTTATCCGTCACCTTGCAGTTGTACAGGTTCAGACCCTTGGCAAAGACATACACGAAGATGTCGAAGAACACGCTGGCCAGGATCAGCGAGGCGGTGAGGATGTCTATGATGTTGCCATGCTTGGGTGTCTCACGCAGAAGGCACCGCTCGTAGTTGGGAGCCCAGTAGACGCAGGTGGAGCCTGGAATGAGGCAAGAAATTAGTGAGAAATAGTTTTTAACAGAATGCAATTACTTACGCGTTACCAGGTCGTAGCTGAGATGCACGGGCACATAGGCAAAGAGTCCCACGATCATCAGCTCAAAGGCCAAAGCCAGGGTCTTGTCCTGCGGCAGGACAGCCCTCAAAGTAATCAGCGTCTTGCCAATGGCTCCGATGCCCATGAGGAAGGCCACCGAGATGCTCATTATCTGGAAGATGAGGATGGCCGACTGGCAGCTGTTGGCACTGCACGCGCCGGCGGTGGCCCTGATCTGGCCCGTGGAATTCATGGTCTGATCCCCGTTGCAGCTGCATCCCTCGAACAGCTGGAAGCCGTTGATGGACGTCTGCTTGGAGCAGCCGGCGTAGCAGGGCGAGAAGTAGGTGATGGAGCTGTTCTCCGGACAGACGGGCATAAAGGCGGTGGGCGTGCACAGGCACTGGCTGGAGCAGAAGGGCTGACTCAGCTTCCCGCCCGCAATACCCGCAATGGCTCCCACATCGCACTTGATAAAGACCAGGCCCACGAAGATGGCCACCAGGTGCAGGCTCAAGCCAATATTGATCCCGGTGATGGTGCGGGCCGAGAGCCGGGCCTTCGAGATGATCAGACCGCTGACCAGCATGCCCACTGCCATGACTGGCGGCTTGAGGAAGTAGGACACGAACGCCGAAGTCCACTCCTCCGTTAGGCCATCCTGTTCGTTGTAGGGCAGGAAGAAGCGACTCTGCAGGTAGCTCTCCTCCTGGATGCCAAAGTTCAGCACCGCACTCTGCACACACATGATGCTCAGCAGGTTGAACATGAGCAGGCGGTTGTTGAAGAGCCGCTTCAGCGATGGCCAGAAGTCGGAGTCATCCAGGTACGTGGAGAACTGGCTGCCGAAGGTCCGCATGTTGGACTGCTCGATGATGCGCTGGGCGGCCTGGTGAATCACCGTCTTGGGCAGCCTCTTGGGGAACAGTCCCAGCATCACGGCACCCACGAAAATGAAGGGAGCGATGATCACCCAGCCGAGCCACCAGCCCACATGGGTCAAGCCGACGCCCAGGACCAGGAGCGAGCCCATCTGCTGGCCAAAGATGCGGGCAGCCAGCGCGGCGGCTATCACCGCCGGACTGTCCTGCGACAGCGAGTTGTCGTCGATGTAGCTCACACCCAGCGTGTAGTAGGCCAGTGAGCCCATGCCCAGAGCCAGCTGGAGGACGAAGAGCATGGCCAGGGTGAGGGTGCTGCTCTGGGCCTCGGTCAGCGTCAGCTTCTGGAACTGGGCCAGCGAGGTGGCGCACAGATTGGCATCTAGCAAAGCATCCTTTGCCTTGGTGCCCTCGGCGCTGAGAGGGTTTAAATTCAGTTTAAATTGGGTTGGAAAAGTATTATCTTCGCTGATACTCACAAGTTAATAATGGAGGGAATCACGGCCACCACGCAGGTGACTGCCTGCAGCATCAGAGTCCCCACCAGCCACTTGATGGGATGGTAGACATCCGCCCAGTAGGCGAAAGCCAGGGCGAAGACCGCCTGGACGAGTCCACTGGTCACCAGCAGCCAATCTGGATGAGGTAAGATGGAAAGGTAAGAATACAACGTGCGCAGGTGTTTTCTTTTTATTTGTTTTGTGCACCCCTGTATTCGAAGCCTTATCTAAGCCGTTATGTTCTCTGAGGGCGATATGACGTATGAGTAACGCAACAGAAATGGACAAAGGCATTCCATAACGGCTGTCAAACTTTTGTTGAGGGAAAGCCACTTCCGTTGGAATGGGAAATTCTTACGAAAGAGAAAAGTTCTTCAGTTCTTAAAAAAAAAAGAGCTAACCTTTGCTATTGTTATGAATTGCGAATCCCGGTGGCCGGTGATGACGCATAAAAAAGTCCGAACACTCATAACATTACAAGCAATTAAAAAGTTATGGTGGGTTATCTGAACTATGAGATACCCTTTTATTTGAGTTAGTTATAGGCTTACTTGATACCTACTCTGTTGGCTTTAGATAATTGGCAATAGATGTCAGATAAATTAAAAGGATTTATATTTATGCCAATTAGTCTATATATTTACAATAAATAAATTAGAAAAATTATATAGTAAAAAATATATATACCTGAACTACAATAATAAATGTTATTTTAAAAGATTTAAAAACATTTAAATTAATAGAACATGCTCATTTCAAAACTAATATAAGATGATAACAAGAACAAATCACAGAATGTACTATAATATCCCATAAAGAACTTGTTTCCTTTTGAATTTAATTATTAATACCCAAATTAAATATAATTCAAAATACCTGGCTCAACAAGAGAGCACCAGACCCACTCCAGACCACCTCACACAATCGTCAACACAATATCGCAAAACTGATAACTGAACCGAAATCTCCACGTAGAACCCGGCCAACACCTCGATTCGCTCCGCCGCCGTGTTAGCAATTTCATTCTCATATTTAATTTTGCGATAATAACGGGCCTGAGAGCCTTACTCACCGACTAGCAATGGACTGTATCCGAATTCGAGGGCTGCCTGTTTGGCCGACACCCGGAAGTAGGACTCGCAAACGCCCTGGAAGGTTCCGGAAATGGCCAAAACCATGACAAAGGTGCGCAACCTGGCGAACTTCTGGCATCCTGGACCGCGGCACCAGCCCAGGCCCTTGATGCCGCAATCGACACTATCTGGTGGTACAGAAAATTCTCAATAAATATCACGAAATCCGATAGCTGTAGAACTTTAGGATTTGGGTCACGCACCATCGGGTATGTTGTTGGCATTGACCGCTATCTGCGATAAATCGGAGTTGCGGGTATTATGCGCCATATTCGTATTCGATTTCGATTTGGGTTTGTGTTTGGGTTTCGGTTATATTCACTTCACTCGTTTGTCGTATTGATTTATTGATAGCGTTTTTTTTCAGTGGCCCTGGGGCGATGGCATCTTCCCCGGGCTAAGACCAAACGCACCAACGTCTATTCGAAAGGAGGAACGAGCGAAAACTGTGGAGCTCCGGCCTGGCCAGAAGCAACTGCCTCTCTTTCGGGGATTGATAAGCAGCCAGGCTCTTATCTTATCATTGTTTATTTTTCTGGTTTTTTTTTGTATGTTTCATTCTTGGCTCTAATTGCAACTTTATTGCCGCCGCTTACGCATACTCTTGGATCGTGACAACATGTGGCAGCAACAAGTGTCTAAACATTCTTCGAAGAGTGAGGATCTTGAGAATGGAAAGAGCTTCTAACTGGACTTTTGCCAACTAACTAGTTAATTAAATATATATTTAACATTAAGTTGGCCTTGATAAAGTTTCTATGAAATATTCCTAAAATATTTGACAAAGAAACATTTAGAATTGATTTCAATAATTTCTGAAATATTTAGGAGTTAGGTTTGAGTATTTATAGACATTTATATAAAACATAAGCAGGCCAGAAGTAATTTTCAAAGGTCAGAGGATTGATCCTGGAATAAACATAATACGTCTGAAAACTAAAAGTATTTAAAGAACTTAAAACAAAGAAAAATGCTTTTTATATTGTGGCTAATATGTGCCAGTAGTTTCTCTATGGCTACCGCCAAAGTGGCAAGTGCGCCTCCAGTCCTGATCTGGGGTATAAATACGTGAGTAACTGCTATATAGCAAAATATGAAATGATCCCCAAATCCTTTGCAGTCCTAAGCCTGAAACAATTTTTCGTCCCATGAAAACTGACGAACTTGTCAACCTGGTTAAGAACACCCTGAAGAAGTACATGATTGTGGTGTATTTCGCCTCCGAGGTATTTCTATGGGGCATTCAGTCCTCTTAAGTTTAAGTTCTAAGAATAAATCCTCTTATTTAAGCTCTCCGCCAAGGACATTAACTGCGTGCCGTGTTTTCCCTTCTTGAGAAACGTGCAACCCATGAACTACTACAGCCAAGTGGAGGACCCGATGGTGGCATTGCAGCAGGTCAGTGAAGAGACCTCACCGATCACCTGGCACAAGCCCAAAATCGCGGAGATAGATAGACTGGCGGAGGCAATGTGGATTCCTTGTCAGAAGGGTCGGATTCACGCCTTCAGCTTCGATGATCGCAGTACGCAACTTCATGGTGGGTTTTAAATGCAAACAGCGACTATATAAATATTTCTTAAAAATGCTATATTTGATTTATTTTCCAGACAATGCCATGGCTTTGTCTACTTCCCAATTCAGCACAGAGTGCCCAGTGGTCCATGTTTACACCGCCTTTACGGAGGAGAACAAGGCTTACCTTCGCCGCAAGGCTCATGCCCTTTTAAGGTCTCCGGTGTTGTCTTCCCTCGCGGGCGAGGGCCAAGGCCAGGGCAAGGGCCAGGGTCAGGGCCAGGGCCAGGGTCAGGGCCAGGATCAGACTCAGCCCGTTCCCATCGAGTTGGCTGGACATGTTACCTTCCTCAAGAGCAGTAACATGACCATAATGCGCCACGAGGCGCTCGTCTTCGCCTTCGACTATATTACTCTGGCGATTCACACATCGACCGGGACGCTAGCTATGTTCACCCGCTATCCCATGAGCCTCCTCCCCGGTAATAATAGCATGCAAGTGGGCCTGTACAACGATGTGGATGTGCTTAAGGGATTGGTCCTTGTCCTGGACACGGACCACTGCCCGCTGGCCATCGAGCTGCTGCCGGTGATGGGTAACTGGCACATCACCCGCGCCTTCTGCGGCAATCGAATCTTCTATCCACGCGACCTTATCTTCTTCGGCTCCGAGTTCAGTCTATGCTGCGAGGATGTGACCTTTTTTTCCGCCGACCAGTCGCTACTGAGCCTGTTCAATTTCCACTTGGACATTATCTCTTCGGGTAAGTATAGGCTAAGTGTTTTTCTTTAATTTTTTTGACAGCTGCTCCACTAAATTTGCTATGAGTTTTTCTTTCTATTAGAGATTTTTATCCTAATCTGTAGGATTATCCTGTTTTAGAAAACATTCAACTTGTATTAACTTTAAAGGTGCAGGTCATTTGTATTATCGTATAAAAACAGATATAAAGGAATATCGAAACAAGTTCTTTTATTTCTGACTTTATCATTTATACTGATAATAACGCGTTTTTTGATTTTCTTTATCCAAATGTTGAATCATCAATAATAAATAATGTTGAATAACGTTTCCGCCGGAACTAGCCTATAAAATAATAACAAACTTACCCAAAAGGCAGTACAAGTTAGATAACTATTAAAGTATTTCCCCCTTTTTTCTTGCACAATATTAGAAAAAAAGTATTCAAGTATTTCCTCCTTTTTTCACAGAAATAGTGAGTTTTATTTTCTAAGGGGAAAGCAAAAATAAAACCCCAAAGAATTTAATATAAATAGATAAAACAATAAGAAACTAAGTAGTATCTCCAAAAACCAGGAACCACGTACGTTAGAGAGAGAAACTAAGTAGCCTTATCGCTCCGATCGATTTGAAACATAGTATAGGGATATATATGGACATATAGATATTAATTATAGACATTTCTCTCTCCCACAGACAAGGACAACGGCATGAACGCGCATTACGAGCCAAAGCCCTGCTGGAGTTGCTCGCAATTCATGTCAGCCACCCTGACCCAGTCCCTGGTCGTCCTGCTGTTATTTCTGCTGGTCCTGTGGATCGGCATGTCCTTCATCACGAGCATCGGACGCAACAAGTTCGTCCAGGTGGCGGACGAGCCAGATCTGCACATCAAGGCGGATCTCTAAAGGGAAACTCTAAAAACAGCCCTCGCGCACGCTCTTTGATGCACATGCGACATACTCTACACACATTCTGCTAATTCACTTGCTTACAATTCTAATCGCATGGGGGCCCGGATGGGGCAGGTGGGGCGGAGGGGGTTAGAGATCGTAATAATAATGTCATTGTCGCGTTCCTTTATTGTCTGTTTTGTATTGTCACAGCTATTCCGCCTGTACTGTCCACTCTCCACGGGGCAAAACAAAGAGGTATCCGATAAGGCGTAAGGCGTTCTGCGGTTCTTTGAGAGACATGTCCAAAATTTGATTTGCACGTGGGCCCTCTCCGGGAGAGAAAAAGAGCGATAGAGCGAGCTGGAGTAGATGGCTCCGATCCTAACGATAGGCTTTATGGCCTGATAATGCTTTATCAGGCTTCGATTGGACGGAAAGCGGCGGCGAGCGGACACGGCCTGGCTGGCCCAGAATTTCGAATTTCACTCCTCAGTTTTGCTCGCGCCTCGATTCGCAACGGTTCGGATCGGTTGCCACCACCTGTCCCCGGGAAAGCTCTATCTCCGCTGCACTGCATCGGAATCGTTGGGACCTGTGGTTCCTTGGAAAAGGAACTCCAACAATTGAATTAATCGCTCGAGTGCCGCCACCGCCGCCGCCGCAGATTAGATTGTGCTGCTAACTAGACGAGTGTGACTATTTTTCGGCTTTCGATAATATGCGCGCTATATAGGCAACGGCAACCCTCCAGCTAAGTCGAGTAACGTACGTACACCTGTCTGGTAATCAAATCAAATAATTGTGGCGATATCGTAGGCGTGAGCTTGGTCGGCATTCGCCGATCGACATTGGGGTAGTTTCGCCATGCGGAAGGAGGCTCTGTGGGGAGTTTCGTAAGAGGTCCTTGGCGGGGAGGTCCTAAGATCGCTGAGCTTTGAAGAGCTCTCAAAGTGCAATCAGTTCATTAGGATATCATTTGATGTATTTTGTTTGGTTAAATTATTTAATTTAAAGTGATTACTGGATTGGGGTAGATTCGCCATGAGGAAGAAGGCTTTATAGACAGTTCCATTTTGAGGTTTCCGAGTTTTGAAGAGCTCTCAAAGTGCAATCAGTTCATTAGGATTTCTTGAGTTGTATTTTGTTTGGTTAATTCATTTAATTTGAAGTGATTATGGGGAACAAATAGAAGATATTGGGATAGATTCACCATGCGGAAGAAGGCTCTATAGCAGTTCCATAAGAGGTCCTTGATGGGGACTTGAAATCTCTGAAGTTTGAATTGCTCTCTAAGTATAATATTTATAATTTTAGGAAGGATATACAAGCTATTGTATTAGAGTGCGAGAAACAATTTAAAGTCTTATCTTAATTATTTGAAGACTATATTACTTTGAACAATTTAAAGACTTATATTAGTTATATATTCTTAGGCTCAAATACAATTAAAGTTTTCAATTAAAAAACTGAACACTTGAATGAACAAATTTTGTGATTCGAAAGAAACCAATACCAATCTCTTAAAATATTTAAAGAACATACTTTTGCATTTCTTTTCTTATTCCTAAGTTTTTCATTTAATATATTTATTACCCAAGAGTTCAAGTCCATAAGTATTTATTGCGATGGTTATAAAAATAAAGTCTCAAAAAAAGATTAGGCTCAAATTCCTAGATCCATATAATGTGTGTATAATAAGGCCTGAAAAGCTTGTTAAAGGAAAATATATTATTGATTTTAGGTGAATTTTTATTTGCAAAGGTTCTTAGATATTTGTTCCGGCTATTTTCAACAACCAAACCTATACTTACAACTCAAGAGCCACAGAACGTTTTATTTTTTGAACTAATCAGTCACTTGAGTGTTTTAAATCATAATGTTGATAAACCAAGACCAAGGGGCACTATCGAAGAGCTCGATTTTTGTTTTGACATAACCAAAATAAATGGAAGGCAGACAGCTAATAAAGTAACCATGAGTTCTTCTGAGTCACAACAAAACGTGGTCGCAAGCTGTAATTAATCGGCTTCAATCAATAACATGATAAGCATGGAATTACATTGTGGAATGTATAATTGTTGGTTGGAAGTCCATCAGTCGGGGGCAGGTTCATTAAACTGATTTCGTTAAAAAATACACAATGTCAAGAGAGTTTCCTAGAGCTTTACTTTACTCTTTCTTTGTTTTTCCTGATTAAATATGTTTTGGGTCAGATTTCTTGGCTATAAGCGGCCTTTCATGGTGAAAAGTTACTTAGTAACCTCTTGTTGATCCAAAAACTCCCTTTCGATAAGATATCTTTGAAGGCAAAGGATTTTCGTAGTGGCATGATCAATCAGGGAGAGATGTGTCCCAGTGGTCATCGTTATGCGGTTAAAATAGCCGTTTATAGTTGCTCCCCACGACCATATAGATATCGTAGTATATTTGGCAGCGGCAAACAGGTTTATCTAATCGCCCCCGGCCTAGTCCCGATGTGTGTGATCTTGAGAAGGCGCCCATTATCGTTACTTAATCAATAATACTCCGAATTTCCCTATCTCCGCAATTGAACGGCTTTTATAAGCCCTAAACGATGTCCCAAGATTTCGAGATTCCCAGAGTCACGATTACGGGAGTGATTTGTAATTAGCCAAGAGCGTGGCGAAATTCAACCACCCACATCTGGGAGCTTTCCATGGAACTCATAGGGCATCCGATTTATGATGATTTACGAATGTGTCCCTCCGAAACCTTTTCCTTTTTAGCTATCTGACACAATCTTATCGCCTGCCACCGCCGATGATTGGCTGAAGAGGATCGCAGACACAAGGCACTAGCATCATCTCCCAGATAAGGAATCCAAGATGCCGGAAACGAAGCGCCGGGGCTCGAACCCACCGCCCGGCCACTACCTGTGCGGCATGGCCAACTGGCATCCGCAGTGGCTGCAGAAGTACGCCACCACCAAGATGTTCATGGCCGTCTACGGTCTGCTGGGCACAATCCAGGCCATGTCCTACATGTACTTTATTGTGACCCTGACCACGCTGGAGAAGCGCTTCAAGATTCCCAGTCAGACCACGGGTAATTACATTTATAGTAATCCCTGCTATAATTAATTATTAATGATAAACATCTTCATTATGTAGGCATCATTCTCAGTGGCAATGAAATCTCACAGATCATGCTCTCCCTCATCCTGTCCTACATCGGTGGCCAGCGCAATCGTCCGCGCTGGATAGCCTGGGGCATTGTCTTCTGCGGCCTGTCCTGCTACATCCTCGTCCTGCCGCACTTTATCTATGGAGCGGGACACGAGGTGCTGCAGTACACCAAAGAGTACCAGGATAGCCTGCTGAACAGCACCTCCGGAGAGGGTCTGCCCCTGTTGGTGAGTTCTCTATTGCTTTCCATGTGGTAATCCTGATCAACTTGATCCTGAATCCCCTGTAGAATGTCAGCGTTGCCCAAACCGAGCAGCTGTGCGGCGTGGGCAAAACGGACGAGGGCTGCGACGACCTTTTCACCTATGTGCCTCTGGTGCTGATCTTCCTCTCCCAGTTTGTGCTGGGAGTGGGCAACACCATGTACTACTCGCTGGGACAGACCTACCTCGATGACAACACCAAGAAGACCAATACTCCCCTAATGCTGGCGGTGGCCATGGCACTGCGGATGATTGGTCCCGTCGTGGGTTTCCTGTTCGGTAAGATTTCTTAAAGCAAAAATAATCTGAAAAAAAATAATCAATAAATTCCTTAAGGTTTCATATCGCTGAACACCTTCATCGATCCCAGCAAGACGCCTCTGATCGACAACAAGGATCCGCGCTGGCTGGGCGCCTGGTGGCTGGGCTGGGTCATCCTGGGCACCCTCATGTGCCTCTTCTCCGGCCTGATTGGACTCTTTCCCAAACAGCTGCCCAAGGCCAGCGATCAGGGCAGACCCAACTCCCATTTGCCGCTGGCTCTCCGCCAGACAAAGGAGGAGCTGAAGCGCGAGGAGAACCTCTCCCTGAGCAGTCGCTTCTCCTCGAACGCCGCCCTGGACAACATTGGAGCAGCGGGTGCCACCACAGAGCTGCCCAAGCTGAAGGATTTTCCTCGGGCACTGATGCGACTGCTGAAAAATAAGCTTCTCATCTTCAACATCACCTCGGGCGTCTTCTATATCCTAGGAGCCTCCGGCTTCATGACCTTCCTCACCAAATACATGGAGGTGCAGTTCCACAAGAACGCACAGAGTGCCACAGTTGTGAGTAGAATTTGGAATGGGAAAAAGTCAAAAACAATTTCTTATTAATTAATTAATTGTTTGCTTCTTAGATCGTTGGTCCTGCTTCTATTTTGGGCATGGTCGTGGGTCTCATTGGCTCTGGTCTGGTCATCTCCAAGAAGAAGCCCCACGTGAGCAAGGTGCTGATGTGGAACGTTATTGTGGGCTGCGTCTACATTTTGGGACAGATTTCCTATGCCTTCCTGTACTGCCCGGACACCTTCTCCATGACACATGTGGGAGAGTAAGTGTTCAAAGCATACATTTCCTTATGATTTCTACATTTAAATTCTTCTCATTACCCCAAGGTTAAACCTTACGAGTACCTGTAACGCCAACTGCTCCTGCGATGGAATCAGCTACACTCCCGTCTGCCACGAGCCCACGGACACCACCTTCTTCTCGGCCTGCCATGCGGGATGTCGGGGCTTCAACGCCACGTCCAAGCTGTACGAGGATTGCAGTTGCCTCTCCGACATAACACCACCGTCCAGTGCAGCCCAACGCTTCCTAAGACTCATGGACGCCGGCACCACCACTCCAGGGCCAGAGCTGGATTTGGACAGTACCACGGACTTCCTGCTGAGTGGGGAGGTGCCGCTGCTGAACGACGAGGGAGACTTCGAGGAGGAGAGGCTGCTGTCTAGGACGAGGAGATCCGCTTCGGATCAAGTGCTCCGACCGGGTATCTGCACGCAGAACTGTAACTGGAGCTTCTGGGTTTTCTCCATCACCTCCATGGTGGTCAACTGGTTCGGTTCGTCCGGCCGTGTGGGCAACGTCCTGGTCAACTACCGAGCCGTGGCCCACGAAGACAAGTCCTTCGCCCAGGGACTGGCTCTGATGATGATCAGTTTGTTTGCTCTGATTCCGGGCCCCATTATGTTTGGTCGCCTTATAGACTCCACATGTCTGGTCTGGACAGAAACCTGCAATGGCAAGGGCAACTGCCAGCTGTACGATCAGACGCGATTCCGATACTCTCTGAACTTTTTGTCATGCGGTGAGTTCCGAGATCGGGGATCTTTTGATTGAAAAATTTTATTAAAATATCTCAAATCTCTCCCTCCTCACCTTCCAGTTCTCACCTTCATTGGCATGTTCTTCGATTTCCTGGTTTGGTATTACGGCCGCACTCTGGACATTTACGGCGACAAGGAGGCCAAGGAGGAGGAGCGTCTTAACAGGAAGGACAGACCCATAACTCCGCTCCTGGCCAAGAAATCCGACAAGGAAGAATATTGAGGACTAGAAGGAATACCATTCGTGATACTCAAGTCTAAGGAGTAGTTGCCACACATTCCTAGCGTAAGTTTCTGTACGGGTATACAGAGATCGGAGCAACGCCAATATTATACAGCCATATGTACAAAACCTCCCGCTCTTCGATAGGATATTCGCCATTGGATTTGCACGATCCAGTGGCCAGTTTCAGTGTACAACTTGTAATTATTTGTATTATACACTAAGATGTATTAATGTTATGTATCTGGCATAGTTTTATACAAAGAATAAAAGAATTTATTTGAATTAAAATAAGGAGAGAGCTATTACTTTGGATATTTTGGAACTAGGACTTTGCTTCATGTGGCGAATGAATCTGTGTCTAATTCAATGTGCAACAGGGAGGACCTTAGGGATGCATTCCCTAGTCAGCATGTGGTAAGCGAGAGATTCAGGTATACCTGAATCGTACGCTGCTCCGTTCTATTAGAATACTGTACTTTCATGAGGAAATTCATAAGGAGCAGAGCAGTGAGAAATTCACTACATGAACAAAGGCGAATGAGACTTTTCCGTATTCCAATTTTTTTCAATTCCACATGAAAGTCATACATATTTCAGGAAAAAACTCCCACTAAGTTGGATTTACCCAGTGGTCGGCACGCCCCTATCCCGCGGGATAGCAAATTCCTCAGCCATCACTATATTTCCCCCGATATTTCACTCCACCGAAAGAAATTAATAAACATTCAGAATTTGGTTCGTTTTGTTTTCATCTGTTTTTTTATACTTTTTATTTTTTTCTTTCTCACTTTTATTGATAAAAAATGTTCAAATTTATGCGAATCGTTTTGGTTTTTCTTGATTTCATTTCATACGTAATATGTATAATAATAATACATTGAAATTTCGTTTCGTTTTTTCTGTATAAATATTCCCGGTTTGTCTATATAATTTCTATTATTCCGATCTCTCCTATATATTCCTCAGTGGCGTAGTTTTTGACTTTCGTCAGGTGTTTGCGTGTACGAGTGTCAGTGTAAGGGGGCTGTGTGTGTTTGTGAAACATTTAAATAAGTTCCCGCGTTGTCAACAATGTTATATCGCACTTACTATTATTAATAATAATATGAATTAAGTATCTTTCGAGTTCGATTCGTAGGAGGCTGCTGCGAAAAGCGTTCAAAGCAGATTCATATCCTTCGCTATCTCTTTAATAATGCTCTCTCTCGACTTAATGGTGTTACTCAGTTAATTTAATTAACTCAGACTGGGGAGACTCTGTTCAACGTGTTTGTTAAATTGATATTATTTATTCATTTACTTATTTACTCTCTCGTTTTAAGAAGCAACAACTTTTGATTTCATCTTTATCGGCCAACAAATCGGTAATGACAGGAAATAAATGGGGGAATAACTCTGAATGATGGGAGTGTTGAATGTTTTTGAAACCGCCTTGGTCCTTGATCTTGATGAGGGGACAGTAAATAAATTTTGTAAAAAATACAAATAAAAACGGTTGCTTCGCTTTTGTGTTTTTTGGTTTCTGCTTAATAGCAAAAGGCATTTTTATTCTTTCATAAATGGATCTCGTGCCCTGCGTTAGACACGCACGAATTCTTCAATTAACTAAATTATAAGAAAATCAAATATCTGTATTCTTTTGCCGCAAATGAAATGGGTTTATCAGAGAACATTGAATTTGGATTAAGGTTAACAATTAGATGCTTACATTTCTCGATTAATTCTGTGTTGTCGTGGTGTTTGTTACATTTTCTCCCAGCGACGAATCAAAGCCAACTTTTACTCCATGTGTTTTTAAGCTTAAACTTAGATTAAAGCATTTAGATTATATCGTGGTAAAAAAAAGAAAAGAGCAGACGAAAAATATCTCGCATTCTACCATTTGCAGAATGGTTAACAAATTTGCAAAGCTGAATGGGGGAGGTTGGGCTTGTACAAATACAAAATTGGGTTAGCTTGCAGCTTGAGTTTTAGTTTTTAGTTTTTTAAAAAATTCTCACGACTTGACTCGCGCGATATAGGCATGTTTGTGTACGCTATTAAATTTAATGCTTACAGTTTATACAAAAAGGTAGTAAACGAAAATAAAAATCGACGGCGGCGGCCAGTGCTCAATATCCTTGAGAGAGTAGGGGGCCTATCCTCAACCAACAAAAATCGTATTAAAAACCTATCAATGCGTAATCAATTATCATCTCTCGCCTATGTTTGAGTGGGTTTTGTGTTTTGTGTATTCATATAAATAGTACATCTCTTGCTTCCGAACTTGCCGTTTAGTTTTACACATAATATAGTTTATATTTCGTATATAATGCATTTCTGTTTCTATCTCTCGACTTCGTTCGTCCGTCCAGCTTGTAAATTAACTTTTCGCTTGCCCATTTATATAATGCCCAAGACATGGCCTTTTGTTTCAATCCGTTTCCTCTAATTAATGTATAATCAATTGCTATTGTTGGTAGAAAGTAAGGTGTGTATGTAGTGTGTGTGTATGTTGGATTTTGTCAAATATGAAGAAAGCGTGGCGTGGCGTGGCTGCTGTTGTTGTGGTTCTTGTCTCTCTTGGGGCGTGCAGTGCTATCTCGAAAAAGTCGCAGTGAAAGGCGGGCGCTCGAATTCAGCTTAGCTTAATTTATTCGACCACCTTCAGCACCTTGCCAATGGCAATGGTTTTGTCTGTAAGTTAAAATATATTTAATTAAGATATTTTATTAAGGAAGGAATAGTTTTACTCACTTTCATCTCGCAGCGTGAAACGACCCATTTGAGGGAATAGCTTAAACTGTTCAAGGCAAATCATTCCGGAGCACTCGATGCGCATAATTGCCACCTGATCCTGCTTAACAAACCGTGGACGTGTTTTTGATTTCTCCCCAGTCTTTTTGTCGACCAAACAGATGAGGGCCTAGGATAAAAAAAGCAAATAATATGGGTAAATTATGGGAAACAAAGGGTAAAGGTAAAGCTACTCACCTTTACAGTGACCTCCTCTGCAGCGCAGTGTATGTGCATGACAGCCGAGTAACCCGCACAGATAATTGATTTGTGTTCTAAGATTACGACCTGAGCATCGAAGATTTTACCCGTCTTGATGGGATTGGCGGCATCGCAGAGCACAAAACCAGGCGAGACGTCCTCCTCCTCGATGCCCTAAGGAGAAAAAAAGGTTTAGATATATTTAAATAAATTCTGAAGCTTTAAAAAAGGTCTAACAAGGCTCCCAAGAGCCGAGTTCTACTTACTTTCAGCTTGATCTTGACATTCTCGCCGGGCCCAACAGATGTGACTTCAAAATCGTCGCTGAACAATTGATTCACAGCCACTTGCGTCTAAAATTGGGCATAAAATTAATACCAAACATAGACACAGCTCCGGCTGCTCCAAAGAACTCACCCTATTTGGCATAACCAGCAGATTCTGGCCCTTTCGCGCACTTCCAGACTCAACCTTGCCCATCACCACAGTGCCCATGTCCTTGTATTTGTCCACAATGGGCATGATGAAGGGCCCATCCGATTTGCGGTTGAGCGAGGGCAGCTCGTCGATGAACGGAATGAATGCCGGCCCCCGGTACCAGGGGCACAGTGTCTCCGGTATCTGGTCCTTGAGGCCGTAGCCGCTGAGGCCCGAGCAAGGCATAAAGGTAAGGTCCTTGGCCGGGTTGAAGCCCAGCTTCTTGAGGTATGGTAGTATCTTGTCTTTGCATTCGTTGTAGCGCGTCTGATCCCAACTGACCGTGGGATCATCCATTTTGTTAACCAGCACGACCAGATGCTTGACGCCAGCGGTCTTGGCCAGCATGGCGTGCTCGCGGGTCTGGCCGCCGCGATCGAAACCCGTCTCGAACTCACCCTTTCGCGCCGATATGACCAGCACGGCGAGATCGGCCTGCGCCGCCCCGCCGATCATGTTCGGCACGAAGCTCTTGTGGCCCGGGGCGTCCAGGATGGTGAAGTGCTTGCGGTCAGTCTCGAAGAAGGCGCGTCCCACCTCGACGGTCTTGCCCTTGTCGCGCTCCTCCTGGTTGGTGTCCAGCGCCCAGGACAGGTACCAGCTCTCGCGAGACTTCTCTCGCGCCTCCCGCTCGTATTTCTCCAGCGTCCGCTTGTCCACCATGCCGGTGAGAGACATGATCTGTCCGCCAATCGTTGATTTGCCAGCATCTGAGCGGAGGGAATATTATGATTAATGTAAGCAAGGGTTTCTTAAAGGACTTCGCGGGATAACTCACCAACATGGCCAATGAACACAACGTTCACATGCTCTCGCTTACTTCTGTTTTCCTCCACCTTGACCACCTTCTTCTTGGACACCTTGGCCGTGGCCTCACCCTCCGCGAACTCGGCATCCTCTGCCTCCTCGTCCTCGGGTGTGATCACTGCATCTTCCTCCACATCCCAGCTGTCAGCGGGATCGGTTTCTAAATGATAAGAAGTATAAATTGGTTAATTTAATTGCTTACACGGGAGTTCCCAGGTGTTTGGGTGAGTAAATGCCATTGGAGAAGGTGGATAGGAAATAGAAAAACTGAGAAATCTGATCACAATGCTTATTTGAAGTAGAAATAGTTGTGCCAAGTGGAATAGGACGAATAGTTGTATAAGTAACGTTCATGGTTCAAGGCTTGGTTTACTTGTCGATCGATAATGATAATAATAATAGTAATTCGAACAATAACATTGTTAGCGTGGTATCCTTGGGGTAAATATTCTTTGGAAAAATACTTGAAGAGCGCCCATAAAATGTTGTCACAAATCATTAAAGACATTTACTGGACGAATCCAATTTTAAACGGAAAAAATGGAATGTCAGAAAAAACTGAAATGTAATGTTATTTTTGGATTTATAATAACATAGAGATAAGGTGCCTGATATACATATTTTAATTTGATCTTCCTCTATATATTTACAGGGAAATGCTTTGGGTATTCAAACGAGAAAGTTTCGTTGTCCTGAATTTTTATATTTATTTGTAGGTGTATCTTTTTGTGGTTTCTCCCTATATTTTTAGAAAACTCCTAATTATAGTAGGCATACAATTAAGTAAACCATTGAAAAGTATAGTTCAAAATACATTTAAGGGCAGGATTATTATTATTGTTAGAAAACCTCAAAGGGAAAGGGGTGAATATTACATAGTGTTCACTATTATAACCTTTAGTTTTCACATTTTCTATTCGACAGACAACTGTTCAAATACCTTGTCTTCTAACACGCTTTCGGATTATAAATTTAGGTCGACTTGTAGCGTATCTAAGCTCATGGGAGTACTTGAGGCGAATTTTAATTTATTCGCCTTGGGGGATTGCTAGGAAAGTATTCAGTCATTCTCGGGGGACCTGTTTTTTCTTCTTTAACATTGTGTACACTTAGTATACAGGTTATTAGTTAGTTACTAGCTCATGCACTCGCTGTGTTTGACCTGACAGCCACATGCTAATTGCTAATTACTGACTCATGTGCCCGTTGGCTAGATTTGCGTGCCAGGTGACAACGTGCTCGGGTGCTGGTGGAGGTTGTTGTGGTAGTTGCTAGTGGACTGGATCCCGAACCTTTTACCGGACACGTAGCTGGCAATGGCGGGATTGGAACTGGCGTAGCTGCCCATCCCGAGTTTGGTTGGCTACTAACTTGTACTCCACGAGGATTTTGATGGCTCCTTTGAGTAAATGTAGCCAGAGCTGCTGCCCTTAGTACTCATATTTGTGTGTTTAAATATGATTTTATTATACACCTATCCCTCGCTTTGCGTCGTTTCGTTTTGCGTTTTTTCGAAGTTGCGTTGCTTCTTAATTATAACTAATTTTCATTGTGCGTCGTTAGATTTTCGATGTTGCGTTGTTTTGGGATGAAGACGTTAATATTTTTTTAAAGGGTGGCAACACCTTAATTGCGCTACTCAATTAAAACGCGGGAATTCCCCTTTTTTGTTTCGGCTCACTTATTCAATTTGCTTGCTTGATGTAGTACAGTGATGTCCACACAAATATAATGACATGTGACTTGCATTTGTGTGCGTAAGAGAAAAACGAAGTTGGCTTCGTGCGAGATGTTTTAATGCTTTGCACTGCGAAAAAAAAAAGGGAAACTCCAAACTTAACAAAATTATTTGCTTCTTACTAAATATATTATATTATATATTATTTTGTTTTAAATGAATTAGTAATAAAATGAAATGGGTTTCCTGTTCGGTAAGTTTTCTTAAAGCAAAAAAAATCTGGAAAAAAAAAATCAATAAATTCCTTAGGTTTCATCTCGTTGAACACCTTCATCGATCCCAGTAAGACGCCTCTGATCGACAACAAGGATCCGCGCTGGCTGGGCGCCTGGTGGCTGGGTTGGGTCATCCTGGGCACCCTTATGTGCCTCTTCTCCGGCCTGATTGGACTCTTTCCCAAGCAGCTGCCCAAGGCCAGCGATCAGGGCAGACCCAACTCCCATTTGCCGCTGGCTCTCCGCCAGACAAAGGAGGAGCTGAAGCGCGAGAAGAACCTCTCCCTGAGCAGTCGCTTCTCCTCGAACGCCGCCCTGGACAACATTGGAGCAGCGGGTGCCACCACAGAGCTGCCCAAGCTGAAGGATTTTCCTCGGGCACTGATGCGACTGCTGAAAAATAAGCTTCTCATCTTCAACATCACCTCGGGCGTCTTCTATATCGTAGGAGCCTCCGGCTTCATGACCTTCCTCTTCAAATACATGGAGGTGCAGTTCCACAAGAACGCACAGAGTGCCAGAGTTGTGAGTAGAATTTGGAATGGGAAAAAGTCAAAAACAATTTCTTATTAATTAATTAATTGTTTGCTTCTTAGATCGTTGGTCCTGCTTCTATTTTGGGCATGGTCGTGGGTCTCATTGGCTCTGGTCTGGTCATCTCCAAGAAGAAGCCCCACGTGAGCAAGGTGCTGATGTGGAACGTTATTGTGGGCTGCGTCTACATTTTGGGACAGATTTCCTATGCCTTCCTGTACTGCCCGGACACCTTCTCCATGACACATGTGGGAGAGTAAGTGTTCAAAGCATACATTTCCTTATGATTTCTACATTTAAATTCTTCTCATTACCCCAAGGTTAAACCTTACGAGTACCTGTAACGCCAACTGCTCCTGCGATGGAATCAGCTACACTCCCGTCTGCCACGAGCCCACGGACACCACCTTCTTCTCGGCCTGCCATGCGGGATGTCGGGGCTTCAACGCCACGTCCAAGCTGTACGAGGATTGCAGTTGCCTCTCCGACATAACACCACCGTCCAGTGCAGCCCAACGCTTCCTAAGACTCATGGACGCCGGCACCACCACTCCAGGGCCAGAGCTGGATTTGGACAGTACCACGGACTTCCTGCTGAGTGGGGAGGTGCCGCTGCTGAACGACGAGGGAGACTTCGAGGAGGAGAGGCTGCTGTCTAGGACGAGGAGATCCGCTTCGGATCAAGTGCTCCGACCGGGTATCTGCACGCAGAACTGTAACTGGAGCTTCTGGGTTTTCTCCATCACCTCCATGGTGGTCAACTGGTTCGGTTCGTCCGGCCGTGTGGGCAACGTCCTGGTCAACTACCGAGCCGTGGCCCACGAAGACAAGTCCTTCGCCCAGGGACTGGCTCTGATGATGATCAGTTTGTTTGCTCTGATTCCGGGCCCCATTATGTTTGGTCGCCTTATAGACTCCACATGTCTGGTCTGGACAGAAACCTGCAATGGCAAGGGCAACTGCCAGCTGTACGATCAGACGCGATTCCGATACTCTCTGAACTTTTTGTCATGCGGTGAGTTCCGAGATCGGGGATCTTTTGATTGAAAAATTTTATTAAAATATCTCAAATCTCTCCCTCCTCACCTTCCAGTTCTCACCTTCATTGGCATGTTCTTCGATTTCCTGGTTTGGTATTACGGCCGCACTCTGGACATTTACGGCGACAAGGAGGCCAAGGAGGAGGAGCGTCTTAACAGGAAGGACAGACCCATAACTCCGCTCCTAGCCAAGAAATCCGACAAGGAAGAATATTGAGGACTAGAAGGAATACCATTCGTGATACTCAAGTCTAAGGAGTAGTTGCCACACATTCCTAGCGTAAGTTTCTGTACGGGTATACAGAGATCGGAGCAACGCCAATATTATACAGCCATATGTACAAAACCTCCCGCTCTTCGATAGGATATTCGCCATTGGATTTGCACGATCCAGTGGCCAGTTTCAGTGTACAACTTGTAATTATTTGTATTATACACTAAGATGTATTAATATTATGTATCTGGCATAGTTTTATACAAAGAATAAAAGAATTTATTTGAATTAAAATAAGGAGAGAGCTATTACTTTGGATATTTTGGAACCAGGACTTTGCTTCATGTGGCGAATGAATCTGTGTCTAATTCAATGTGCAACAGGGAGGACCTTAGGGATGTATTCCCTAGTCAGCATGTGGTAAGCGAGAGATTCAGGTATACCTGAATCGTACGCTGCTCCGTTCTATTAGAATACTGTACTTTCATGAGGAAATTCATAAGGAGCAGAGCAGTGAGAAATTCAGTACATGAACAAAAGCGAATGAGACTTTTCCGTATTCCAATTTTTTTCAATTCCACATGAAAGTCATACATATTTCAGGAAAAAACTCCCACTAAGTTGGATTTACCCAGTGGTCGGCACGCCCCTATCCCGCGGGATAGCAAATTCCTCAGCCATCTCTATATTTCCCCCGATATTTCAGCGACTCCACAGAAAGAAATTAATAAACATTCAGAATTTGGTTCGTTTTGTTTTCATCTGTTTTTTTATACTTTTTATTTTTTTCTTTCTCACTTTTATTGATAAAAAATGTTCAAATTTATGCGAATCGTTTTGGTTTTTCTTGATTTCATTTCATACGTAATATGTATAATAATAATACATTGAAATTTCGTTTCGTTTTTTCTGTATAAATATTCCCGGTTTGTCTATATAATTTCTATTATTCCGATCTCTCCTATATATTCCTCAGTGGCGTAGTTTTTGACTTTCGTCAGGTGTTTGCGTGTACGAGTGTCAGTGTAAGGGGGCTGTGTGTGTTTGTGAAACATTTAAATAAGTTCCCGCGTTGTCAACAATGTTATATCGCACTTACTATTATTAATAATAATATGAATTAAGTATCTTTCGAGTTCGATTCGTAGGAGGCTGCTGCGAAAAGCGTTCAAAGCAGATTCATATCCTTCGCTATCTCTTTAATAATGCTCTCTCTCGACTTAATGGTGTTACTCAGTTAATTGAATTAACTCAGACTGGGGAGACTCTGTTCAACGTGCTTGTTAAATTGATATTATTTATTCATTTACTTATTTACTCTCTCGTTTTAAGAAGCAACAACTTTTGATTTCAACTTTATCGGCCAACAAATCGGTAATGACAGGAAATAAATGGGGGAATAACTCTGAATGATGGGAGTGTTGAATGTTTTTGAAACCGCCTTGGTCCTTGATCTTGATGAGGGGACAGTAAATAAATTTTGTAAAAAATACAAATAAAAACGGTTGCTTCGCTTTTGTGTTTTTTGGTTTCTGCTTAATAGCAAAAGGCATTTTTATTCTTTCATAAATGGATCTCGTGCCCTGCGTTAGACACGCACGAATTCTTCAATTAACTAAATTATAAGAAAATCAAATATCTGTATTCTTTTGCCGCAAATGAAATGGGTTTATCAGAGAACATTGAATTTGGATTAAGGTTAACAATTAGATGCTTACATTTCTCGATTAATTCTGTGTTGTCGTGGTGTTTGTTACATTTTCTCCCAGCGACGAATCAAAGCCAACTTTTACTCCATGTGTTTTTAAGCTTAAACTTAGATTAAAGCATTTAGATTATATCGTGGTAAAAAAAAGAAAAGAGCAGACGAAAAATATCTCGCATTCTACCATTTGCAGAATGGTTAACAAATTTGCAAAGCTGAATGGGGGAGGTTGGGCTTGTACAAATACAAAATTGGGTTAGCTTGCAGCTTGAGTTTTAGTTTTTAGTTTTTTAAAAAATTCTCACGACTTGACTCGCGCGATATAGGCATGTTTGTGTACGCTATTAAATTTAATGCTTACAGTTTATACAAAAAGGTAGTAAACGAAAATAAAAATCGACGGCGGCGGCCAGTGCTCAATATCCTTGAGAGAGTAGGGGGCCTATCCTCAACCAACAAAAATCGTATTAAAAACCTATCAATGCGTAATCAATTATCATCTCTCGCCTATGTTTGAGTGGGTTTTGTGTTTTGTGTATTCATATAAATAGTACATCTCTTGCTTCCGAACTTGCCGTTTAGTTTTACACATAATATAGTTTATATTTCGTATATAATGCATTTCTGTTTCTATCTCTCGACTTCGTTCGTCCGTCCAGCTTGTAAATTAACTTTTCGCTTGCCCATTTATATAATGCCCAAGACATGGCCTTTTGTTTCAATCCGTTTCCTCTAATTAATGTATAATCAATTGCTATTGTTGGTAGAAAGTAAGGTGTGTATGTAGTGTGTGTGTATGTTGGATTTTGTCAAATATGAAGAAAGCGTGGCGTGGCGTGGCTGCTGTTGTTGTGGTTCTTGTCTCTCTTGGGGCGTGCAGTGCTATCTCGAAAAAGTCGCAGTGAAAGGCGGGCGCTCGAATTCAGCTTAGCTTAATTTATTCGACCACCTTCAGCACCTTGCCAATGGCAATGGTTTTGTCTGTAAGTTAAAATATATTTAATTAAGATATTTTATTAAGGAAGGAATAGTTTTACTCACTTTCATCTCGCAGCGTGAAACGACCCATTTGAGGGAATAGCTTAAACTGTTCAAGGCAAATCATTCCGGAGCACTCGATGCGCATAATTGCCACCTGATCCTGCTTAACAAACCGTGGACGTGTTTTTGATTTCTCCCCAGTCTTTTTGTCGACCAAACAGATGAGGGCCTAGGATAAAAAAAAGCAAATAATATGGGTAAATTATGGGAAACAAAGGGTAAAGGTAAAGCTACTCACCTTTACAGTGACCTCCTCTGCAGCGCAGTGTATGTGCATGACAGCCGAGTAACCCGCACAGATAATTGATTTGTGTTCTAAGATTACGACCTGAGCATCGAAGATTTTACCCGTCTTGATGGGATTGGCGGCATCGCAGAGCACAAAACCAGGCGAGACGTCCTCCTCCTCGATGCCCTAAGGAGAAAAAAAAGGTTTAGATATATTTAAATAAATTCTGAAGCTTTAAAAAAGGTCTAACAAGGCTCCCAAGAGCCGAGTTCTACTTACTTTCAGCTTGATCTTGACATTCTCGCCGGGCCCAACAGATGTGACTTCAAAATCGTCGCTGAACAATTGATCCACAGCCACTTGCGTCTAAAATTGGGCATAAAATTAATACCAAACATAGACACAGCTCCGGCTGCTCCAAAGAACTCACCCTATTTGGCATAACCAGCAGATTCTGGCCCTTTCGCGCACTTCCAGACTCAACCTTGCCCATCACCACAGTGCCCATGTCCTTGTATTTGTCCACAATGGGCATGATGAAGGGCCCATCCGATTTGCGGTTGAGCGAGGGCAGCTCGTCGATGAACGGAATGAATGCCGGCCCCCGGTACCAGGGGCACAGTGTCTCCGGTATCTGGTCCTTGAGGCCGTAGCCGCTGAGGCCCGAGCAAGGCATAAAGGTAAGGTCCTTGGCCGGGTTGAAGCCCAGCTTCTTGAGGTATGGTAGTATCTTGTCTTTGCATTCGTTGTAGCGCGTCTGATCCCAACTGACCGTGGGATCATCCATTTTGTTAACCAGCACGACCAGATGCTTGACGCCAGCGGTCTTGGCCAGCATGGCGTGCTCGCGGGTCTGGCCGCCGCGATCGAAACCCGTCTCGAACTCACCCTTTCGCGCCGATATGACCAGCACGGCGAGATCGGCCTGCGCCGCCCCGCCGATCATGTTCGGCACGAAGCTCTTGTGGCCCGGGGCGTCCAGGATGGTGAAGTGCTTGCGGTCAGTCTCGAAGAAGGCGCGTCCCACCTCGACGGTCTTGCCCTTGTCGCGCTCCTCCTGGTTGGTGTCCAGCGCCCAGGACAGGTACCAGCTCTCGCGAGACTTCTCTCGCGCCTCCCGCTCGTATTTCTCCAGCGTCCGCTTGTCCACCATGCCGGTGAGAGACATGATCTGTCCGCCAATCGTTGATTTGCCAGCATCTGAGCGGAGGGAATATTATGATTAATGTAAGCAAGGGTTTCTTAAAGGACTTCGCGGGATAACTCACCAACATGGCCAATGAACACAACGTTCACATGCTCTCGCTTACTTCTGTTTTCCTCCACCTTGACCACCTTCTTCTTGGACACCTTGGCCGTGGCCTCACCCTCCGCGAACTCGGCATCCTCTGCCTCCTCGTCCTCGGGTGTGATCACTGCATCTTCCTCCACATCCCAGCTGTCAGCGGGATCGGTTTCTAAATGATAAGAAGTATAAATTGGTTAATTTAATTGCTTACACGGGAGTTCCCAGGTGTTTGGGTGAGTAAATGCCATTGGAGAAGGTGGATAGGAAATAGAAAAACTGAGAAATCTGATCACAATGCTTATTTGAAGTAGAAATAGTTGTGCCAAGTGGAATAGGACGAATAGTTGTATAAGTAACGTTCATGGTTCAAGGCTTGGTTTACTTGTCGATCGATAATGATAATAATAATAGTAATTCGAACAATAACATTGTTAGCGTGGTATCCTCGGGGTAAATATTCTTTGGAAAAATACTTGAAGAGCGCCCATAAAATGTTGTCACAAATCATTAAAGACATTTACTGGACGAATCCAATTTTAAAGGGAAAAAGTGGAATGTCAGAAAAAACTGAAATGTAATGTTATTTTTGGATTTATAATAACATAGAGATAAGGTGCCTGATATACATATTTTAATTTGATCTTCCTCTATATATTTACAGGGAAATGCTTTGGGTATTCAAACGAGAAAGTTTCGTTGTCCTGAATTTTTATATTTATTTGTAAGTGTATATTTTTGTGGTTTCTCCCTATATTTTTAGAAAACTCCTAATTATAGTAGGCATACAATTAAGTAAACCATTGAAAAGTATAGTTCAAAATACATTTAAGGGCAGGATTATTATTATTGTTAGAAAACCTCAAAGAGAAAGGGGTGAATATTACATAGTGTTTGTTCACTATTATAACCTTTAGTTTTCACATTTTCTATTCGACAGACAACTGTTCAAATACCTTGTCTTCTAACACGCTTTCGGATTATAAATTTAGGTCGACTTGTAGCGTATCTAAGCTCATGGGAGTACTTGAGGCGAATTTTAATTTATTCGCCTTGGGGGATTGCTAGGAAAGTATTCAGTCATTCTCGGGGGACCTGTTTTTTCTTCTTTAACATTGTGTACACTTAGAATACAGGTTATTAGTTAGTTACTAGCTCATGCACTCGCTGTGTTTGACCTGACAGCCACATGCTAATTGCTAATTACTGACTCATGTGCCCGTTGGCTAGATTTGCGTGCCAGGTGACAACGTGCTCGGGTGCTGGTGGAGGTTGTTGTGGTAGTTGCTAGTGGACTGGATCCCGAACCTTTTACCGGACACGTAGCTGGCAATGGCGGGATTGGAACTGCTGGCGTAGCTGCCCATCCCGAGTTTGGTTGGCTACTAACTTGTACTCCACGAGGATTTTGATGGCTTCTTTGAGTAAATGTAGCCAGAGCTGCTGCCCTTAGTACTCATATTTACCCATGTGTTTAAATATGATTTTATTATATGTATTTTATTTGGCAGTAACAGGAGCTGAGGAGCCAACGCGGACCAAGCGAGCTGCGATCGCGCGGAAGTGTAAAAGCCAACAGCGCCAAATCGACGACGCGCTATTTTAACATTTTTTTTTCGTCGGTTTGGCTGCCTGCCCCCCAACTAATGCCAGAATCAAGTTCGAAGCGGTTTCAACTGCCGACGAGCTGCACTAAGCGATTCCATTCGGGCTAAACAGCCACAGCCGCCACATACAACAGTACCAACAACAACAACAAGAGCAACAAGAAGAACTGTGTACGGTGGAGTCGCTACGATAACGAGTGAGCCAGAGCCAGCACCAGCGCCAGCTGAACGGAGGCCACCAGTCCAGTCCGCACAGCGAAGCTGGGCGCAGCATAGGCTCCAATAAACGGTTGGCAAAAACGCAAACGTGTCAAAAACACATGAATGGGGGGCATTGGATGGAAGTGTTGGTGAGTGTGTGTGTGTGAAAGGCAAATGGCCAAATAAACGATGGCACAAAGCGTAAAGGCAGTAAAATGGCAGCGCAAACAGCTGCTCGTCAACGTCGCCGGGAGAATGGCAAGACGATGGGGGGGAGTCATTAGAAATGCGCGGAGTGTGGGGCCAGTTCCGTAACACATCCTGTGATCGTGAACAGTAATGGTGGTAGGACAAAAATAAATGAAAATATTACAAATAGTGATTTCGCTAAGATCAGAAAAGTTAAATCTTCGTTTTCGAAAATAAATAAGGTGCATTTCAGAAATTAATGTTAAAGAGGTTCGAGATACTATCAGATTAGAAAAGAATTGACGGTTAGTTATTCGGTTTATTTTTCAGGGAAAATAAATCTAGTTAAATCCTATTTAATCTCAGATCAACATAGAGAAATTGTTCAGAAAATGTTTCGAAATACAGTGATTTAAAAACCGTGACTGATTCGTGATTCCTAAGTAAATCACTGCGCATCGCTGCGATGAGAAACCGCTGCTGCTGGCGACACGACGACGTGAAAAGCGGCCAAAGACAGGCCCTGACCAGCGATTGTTTTTGCGTCTAATTAAAGCGATTAGCCGCTTGCCTAACTGCAGTATAATATGAACACGAACCAGGGAATGGGGCGAGCAACACATGCGACGCCGACAGCTACGTCGACGCAGATTGAGGTTATGTGCGGCCGATAATAACCTAAGCCCAGCAAATGCAACCTTTCTATCGCCTCCTGCGCTTTGTTTCTGCTCCCCCACTTACCCATCCTCTGGGCCTCTGACCTCTCACCTCCCTGCCGCCACACTCCCTGCGTGCCAGCAGGTAGCAACAATAACACGCTGCTTTGTTGACGTCACAGAGGAAGAGTTCAATGGACGTGGGGATTGGGAGGGGGCTGGGTCGGATAGGTTCGTTGGAACATTTGGGGCTGGCTGCTGCTATTTACCATTGTTTGCGTTGAGGTTCTCCACGGGCGTCGCTGCCGCCGTCGCTGCTGGCGAACCCGGCGCTGGCGATGCAGAGTTGGAGGAGGTGACCGCTGCTGCTGCTGCTGCCGCCGCCGCCGCCGGCGCAGGAGGAGGAGCTGCCGCTGCCGCAGCTGCTGGCAGGGCATTTGTGGATCCACCGCTGCCGGTGGAGTCGGGTGTGGTGGCTGGTGTGGCGGATCCGGATCCAGAGGCCGGATCGGAGGCCACGGGCGGTGGCGGAGGCGGCGCGTCCGCCTCTACCACCACCGCTGCCGTGGCGGCCACGCTGTAGCTGAAGCTGGGCACGAACTCAACGGCGTTCACGTTCAGCGTCGAGAACTTTGTGCTGATCTCCGTGTTTTCCTGCGCAGCCATTCCCTGTGGTACTGTTCCTTTTTTCGACCGTTGAAAATCTTCGCTTTTTTCACGCGACACACTTTCGCCCTCCTTCAACTTCTGCTGCTGCGCTGCTTCTTCTTGCTGCTCCCGCACTCACACAGAACACACGCGGTCGCTTGGAATGCGCCTCGAATAGTGCGAATGGCACTACCAATGACAGTGGGGGCCAGATGGGGGCGCGGCGCGGGGTTTGAGCCAGACTTTCGATTCAGTTTGTACTAATGTTATGCTTTAGTGTTGTTTGTTGTAGCCTGGCCAACTTGGTGTGAGGGCAGTTTGCACTTCTCGCTGTTGGCTATTGAATCCTATGCTACGGCTATCGGCAGTGACCACCTGGTGACCTGCAGGTGCGATTCGTCTACCTGGACACAAAATGCAACACCTTTTATTAGCAATCTTCTATTTTTACACGTTTTAAGCCACGCAGCGAAGCAGGGTTGTCACACGTGCTCGATTTTATCGAGCTATCGAAAAAATGCGCTACAGTGGGGCCTCGATATTGCGGTACAGAAATGTTCATAAAAACGGAAATATTTCAACTATTCCGCGAAAATCCGGAAATGCATAATAGAAGTTTCCTCAAGTACCAGAGGAGCCAGTAAAGTCTACAGAAACACTAGATTACGATCATGTCAAAGCCAAGTTTCCCAATTTTGTACAACACTTTTTTATGTCTGCTTTTAAAAGATCCAAGTTGTTGATTTCAAATTTATTTACTTTCTTTAAAACTGCCTCTTCCCTAAAATGCTGCATGCACTGCAAATAATGATTATATTGTTTTGTTTTATTTGAAAAATATCAAACACAAAAGCAATAAATACCAACTAAATACAACTTAAAATCAGTAATTTGCTTATTATGATTCATGAAATAATGAGAATTTTCTGATTTGTATTC
This sequence comes from Drosophila rufa, assembly GCA_018153105.1. NCBI lineage: Eukaryota > Metazoa > Arthropoda > Insecta > Diptera > Drosophilidae > Drosophila > Drosophila rufa. The sequence goes on from JAECXS010000096.1 coordinate 11,984,349, forward strand.
TTTTGTTTAAAAGAATAACTTAAGTTCTAAGACTAGATCAGTTTCTGTAAAAAAATAATTGTTTTTATTCTCATTATAGGGGATTTTAGCTCATTTTAGCTTCATTGCATAAGACTTTCAATTTAAATTATTGGTCTCAATAAAAATGACAAAACTAGAACTTGAATTGTATTTTTGGGCAAAATAATATAATTCAATTCATAATAAGTACATTATAAGTTTTAGTTTGTATCGAAAAATAAGCATTATTTCATAAATTTTAGTACAAATAATAATTATGTAGGCTCATGATATAATCTTAATTTTCTGATACTTAAGTAAAAAGTAGAAGTCCGAACGGTATAACTTATCAAAACTAGAGCTGTCAAACTACCGGTATTGGCACCATCGTTAGTTTCGAGTTTTTTTTCGCACATCTCATAGTGCTCATCAACGTCATAACCAAATATGACATCGAGGGACCTATTTCCTTCCAGGCCTTTATTTATGCAAATGTTTAATATTGCCCAAATCCCTTATCATTGAATTGGTCTCTACCAATTTAATTATTATAACTTTATCTGCTCTTCTAAACGCCTGGCCTTTTGAATTATTGTGTTTGGCGCGATCTATATTTTTGAATTGTGTGAAGAAACAGTAAGAGAGAGTGAGAGACCAATAGTCGAGAACGACCTGTTTTAATAAATTTTTTATTCTGTTCGTCACCCCCCTCTAGAAATACCAAAAGTCTCTTTCTGGTACCGGCCTTTAAAACAGCGCTGCCGAAAAGTGTTTCTCGACTATTGACCTCTCGCTCTCTCTCACTGCTTAGAAACGTGTTCGCGAGACTGGATTTTTTAGGGGGAAATATCGACTATTTGAGATTTTTTAGGGGGAAAGCAAAATTTGTCATCTGGCAACACTGCATTGGGCTCGTGTCAGACGCCATTTTAGCAGGAGCGAAGAAAAAAACCGAGAGCATTTTAACTGGAATTAACAACTCGTCGATTTCGAGTTGTAGAAAATATCACGATTGACATGAGCAATGGTGGCAGTGGCGGGGGACTGGGCGGAGCACGTCCACCCCCCAGGATCGACGGCATGGTGTCGCTGAAGGCAAGTATTTCCGTGAAGAAGTGGGGGAACGGCTTCCAAAATGGCGGCTGGCTGGCGACGTTGTTAGATAACCTATTTTTTCCGGCCTGCAAGCTAGTATCGGTGTTTAAAAATATCCATCTATACTCGACAGGTCGACAATCTCACATACCGCACCACGCCGGAGGATCTGCGTCGCGTCTTCGAGCGCTGCGGCGAGGTTGGTGACATCTACATACCGCGGGACCGCTACACGCGCGAGAGCCGCGGCTTCGCCTTTGTGCGGTAAGTTTTTGCGCGTTAATTGCTTTTATTTCTTGTAGCTTGGGGAAGGGGGCAATCTGAGTTCTTAGAAATAAATTCTTACCATTATTGAGTAAGCTGCTGAATACTCTACAATATTCACAGTGCTTTCACTATTAGGTACATTGACCTGGCTTTCACCATATGCCACTTTATTCGCTTCTTTTTATTTACATTTGAATTGAATGTGCACTATTTGCTCTTTTCGAAAGTGTTCAGCTCAAACTCTGAGCATTTTCCCAGCAAAACGGGTGCCAGAAGAAATGTGTTCACTTGCAACTGTTGCCTACTCAACCCTTACTAGCCAACATACTGAGAATACTACAATTTAGTCTTAATTATTTCCTAACTATTAGTGATTTAGTAAATATATTCCACGCGCACATTGGTTGCTAACTATTTAAAAATGTTTCAGTTATCAATCTGTGCATTTCCCTTAGCAAAACTGCGCCAGAGCGACTGTGTTCACTTGCAACTGTTGCCTACTCAACCCTTACTAGCCAACATACTGAGAACAGGACAATTACTCATATAAATTCACATATTTTTCATCAAAAAACAATTAAAATCAAGGGAAATATTATATATTATCCTCCCTTGATCTTGGGTATACATTTTCTGTTCCATTTTCGATTGGAATCTTTAAAAGTCATATTTTATACGCATTTTTGCTTTCCTTGAGTATGTATCAGCCATTAGTCTGTATATATTCCTCAGCAAAAGGATGCCAGAGCGACTGTGTTCACTTGCAACTGTTGCCTACCGAAACCCTGCTAGCCAACATACTGTGAAACCCTACAATTTAATAATTTAGGATCGTTAGTAATATAAATATTGCTTAATTTGTAAAATAATCCCTAATTTTATCTCAGTTTCTATGACAAACGCGATGCTGAGGACGCACTCGACGCCATGGATGGTCGCATGTTGGACGGCAGGGAGCTCCGTGTCCAGATGGCCCGCTACGGCCGCCCGTCGTCGCCCACGCGCAGTACCAGCAGTCGCCGCGGTGGAGGCGGGGCGGGCGGAGGAGCATCTGGAGGTGGAGCACGTCGCCGCTCACGCTCCCGCTCCCCCATGAGCCGTCGTCGTTCGCGCAGTCCACGTCGCCGCTCCTACTCACCCCGTTCGAGGTCTCGCTCGGCCACTAGCCATTCTCCGGAGCGACGCACCAAGTTCTCGCGTAGTCCGGTGCGCGGCGATAGCCGCAATGGCATCGGAGGCGCCGTTGGCGGAGGTCTAGGCGCGGCCGCCTCCCGCAGTCGCAGTCGCTCCTAAATACAGAAATAATACGTTCCAACTTGTGGAGAGTGCGAGGTGAGTTACATTTAAGGGATTGTAAGCTTTATATGCTATAAGTTTACTGTTCCATTTTAGATATGGCTCGCTGACAAGGCCCACACTTTGATTCCGATCCATAAACCGGATACGATGGGCTCCTCATCCTGTGTCATGCTGTACCCGAACAGCAGGTATACAAACCATTGAACAGTCTTACACTTTACACAACTATTTATAGCGAATTTAAGCTATTTTAAGTTTCGGCAGAGAAAAGAACAAGTAGAGAACACACGCAAAACTATGTTCCGAGCGCGATCCCCGGTACCAATCCAAGCAGGGCCGATCCCTCGATGTTTGTTCTTTCAGATTAGGCTTTTGATATACTTAGTAGCTAGTAGCAGCGATCCTTGAACAAAATCAGAAACAAAACAAAACAATAAACTCAATATACCATGGCGTACTTATCGAACAAGAGTGACAGCTGAAGGAGGAGCAAGATGCAAGATGAGAAAGGAAGAAGAAGGGGAAGGATGATGAGTGATTGTAGGACAACTCTCTGTTTGTTTCGTTCCGTTCGATTTCCGTTCTGTGTACCTTTTAACGACAAACTAATTAACAAGCTTCTCACACACGTTTATTATTATACATGCAGGCAATGGTGTGTGGCAGTTGTTGCGGTTCAGATAAGATTGGTGGTTAAATCGCGAGAGGGAGGATCAGCAGCAGCGCACCATCGTAGCTACAACTCCTAACTACCCGGGAGGCGGGAGGCGGACATCGCTTGGCCGCTGTTGCTGTTGCTGATGCCTGCTGCTGCTGTTGCTGTTGCTGTTGCCGCTGCCGCTGATGTTGCAGTCGCAGTTGCCGTTGCAGTTTCCTGTTTCCGGTTAGCCGCTGCCACAGTCACACTCCTGCCGCTGCTGCTACAGCTTCTTGGAGCTCAGCTTGGGAGCTGCGAGCAGAGCTGTTCGATCGTAGTTTCCTGTTTGCCGTCGTGTTTCCCGTCACCTCTTCTCTCGTCTCGTCTCATCTCGTCTCGTCTCGTCGTTTGTTGCTGGTTGGCGTTGGTTTCCTGGTGGTTTCCTGTCTCTTGGTGGGCGTCCCTTTTGAGTTTAGGCGAAAAAAACATTTCCAGCTGAGTCCAACGACGATCGCTACGGAAGCTGGAGAGGATGCCACCGTTCTGCTGTTGTAACCGATGGAATTTCATAAGTGGTCATCAGAACGGGTGAGTTTTCTGTACTAACTTGACGTTTTCTTTCAGCCAAAAGATCATTTCAATAAAGATTTGCATTTGTTTTTTATATAACACAAATACTACTGACTTTTATTTGGGAAACGGTGGGAAACGGTCAAGGTTGCATTTACAAAAACAAATGTGTTGTTCTAGGATTTGATGTCTATGTATTTTGATCTGGAAGAGACTAAAGCATGAGGATAAGGTGACGTACCTTGGCGTAACCCTAGACCGCCGACTTTGCTGGAAGGGGCAGATTGACCGAGTCTGCGGATCAGCAAGGACAAAGCTCGAAAAAATGGATTGGCTCATTCGTTCTGATAGCGGTCTATACCTCCATGCCAAGGTGCGACTATTTAAAGCCTTTGTCCTTCCGACACTGAACTGGAAAGTTACATGCTGCGGCTTGTGACTCACTAAAAAGGGTGCAAACATGCATAACCAAGGCTCTGAGAAGGATGCTGGAAGTTAAGTGGCACCACTATGTACAAAATCACACGCTATTTCAAGCCACAGGAATTGCAAACCGATACAGAGACTGCCTACTAGCGGATACCAACCGTTTGGCTAGACATCTTGCCACACCGTTAGGCCGACGACGTTTGCGCAGACGACACCCTGCGGATCTATGGATACTCGGCCGAGACAGACATGGACGACTCCTTTAACACCATATAATCGATTAGTCCGCTGCCATTAACATCCGTAACACGGCAGGCGAGGGATTTATTGACAAAACATTGCCAGGAAACCGAAAGTCAAATCACATACACATTTCAGACAGAACTTTTTGTATTCTCCATACCCATCGGACCAAATTTGATTCATAAACGAGGTACAGAAGTTCTTCTCGGCCTGCAAGATGATTCAGTACGATCATGTCAAGATCAAGAATGTGTCCTGGTAAGCTGCATAAACCCGCTTTACTTAGCTTGATTCGCGTTATGTAATGGACTGGCATCCTCAGGCAGCCGGACCTGCATTCGGAGGGCACGTACGTGTGCCCGTTCCCGGAGCCACCGATGCCGGAGGCCCATCTGAATCCGGGCAACTGGTATGGCCACCTGGAGCCGTATCAGCGGCTCTTCTACCACCAGACCATGAACTCGGTGCGCGCCAGCAAGCGGTTTCGCGCGCATCCGAACATACCGAAGGACACGCTGGACTTTCAGCTGCAGGCACGCTACGACCATGCCCGCGAGGCTTTTCCGGACAAGGTCGACTATGTGATGCAGCGGGAGACGTGCCGGGCAGTAAGCAGTTGGTCAGCTCCCGGAGCGGCCAAGGAAGTTGGGGCCCAGCACCAGTCCTTCCGGGTGCTTCGCAACACGCGAATGATTCGCCGTAAGCAGGAGGATGTCCTGGGGCATCCATTGCGTATAGGTAAGCTTTTGATTTATTTTATATTTTTAATTAGTTTCTTTACTAAATATTTATTTCAAATTAAAACGGCTAATTAAATTGTTTTCGTTATCAATAGTCAAAATGATACTTTCCATTACATGAACAAAGATATTTATGAACACAAATTGCTTCTCTTAACCGATCTCTATTGTTTATACTCCTAGGTGGCTGCAAGGAGAAGATACATCCGCACAGCACCAAGCTGATTTGTAGTGGCGTCCACAACCAGCTGGTCAACAATGGGTTCTCGCGCCAGACCTCCGACGGCAACTTCTTCCGCTACTAGACGCTCTTTCGTCCTTCCAGATAGTTTCGTGTTCTTTTGGATTCTTCAATAAATTTGTGGCCAGAAGCAGGCGTCACGCAGTCGCCTCCAGCTTGGGCTGCTTGGCCAAGTGTCCCGCATCATCTTTCGGTTGTTGTGGAGCATCCTTTTGATTCCCATTGTCCGGCTGCTGTTGCGATGCTTTGTGACGCTGCTTCTTGTTCTGGTTCTTATAGCTCTTGGGCAGTTTGTTGTCGCCAATCCTGGAAAAGGAAACGGGTAAAACTTATAGGTACACACGAGGTTAGTAAGATGGCAAAGCTTACATAATAGTGGCCCTGGTTCCCGGCCCCCAGTGCGGCGTTGGATTCTCCTGGAAGCGCGACAATGCCGACTTACGGCTCTTTGGATTGGCGGCCGGATGCAGTTCATCGAACTCGTAGTCCTTGGTGCATGGTTTCGAAAGTATGGCCTGCAATGGCGTGCCAGGGATCATCCGGTCGGGATTAACCGGATGCCTCTTGCTCCAGCTGCGCAGAATATCCCACAGCACCGCTGGCGGTGCGTCCGTCTTCAGGGAGTTCTTCGAGGCATGCGAGTAGGAGACGCGATAGCCGGCGTGCAGAATGGCGGAACGGAACTTCAGCATGGGCACAATCTCCAGCTTGAGCACGCAGCAGAGCTTGTCGGGCGTGTAGTACAGCGGGACGTCCTGCAGCTCCTCCTGAACCATTGACAGCACTCCCACGATCCGCCTCTGGGTGCCCAGGGACTCCAGCGGCGGTTCCTGTACGGCCTGCAGCAGATCCTGCACAAATTCCGGGTTGTGCAGCGGCGCCGACCAGATGGGTCCGCCCAGGTAGTGCCTGTGGCCGCAGTGCTCGCACTGCGAGTTCACCGCCGGCCCCGTTGGTATGCCGAACTTCAGCTGCTGCGGATTCCCCGCCGTGGGATTGGGCTTGGTGATGCCCAGAGGCTGCAGGGTGAAGGTCTCGCAGCCGGTGCACTGGTACATCCACGACTGCTTGCTCATCGAGAGCTTGCACTGCGCCTGTCCCACGTGCACGCGCACAAAGATGCGGACGTAGAAGTCCGCCGAGACGCTCAGCAGCGGCTCAATGTACTTGCCATGCCTGTTGGCATGACTCTCGATGCAGTGCAGCAGGATGCGCAGGGCCATCTCGTGGCAGCACTTCATCCGCAGCGGCACGGAACCGTACTTGACATAGCATGCCTCCGGAGCGTTGCCGGCCAGCACAGCCATATCGGTGGCGGTCACAAGGAGCAGGCCGCCGTCCACCAGGCACTGCATGGCACCGTCTAGGAAGCGATTCGGACAGCCATAAGGATCCAGGTCCACGGCATCAAAGCGCTTTTCGGGGGCAGTTGAAAGATACATGACAGTCCTGTAATATACGGGTTATTAAGGATGTATAAAATCGTATACTGCAACTCCTTCACTCACATGGCATCCGCGTGGCTGGCCTCGATCAGCTCTTCGACCTTGTTGTGCCGCACATTCGTGTTGATGGAGGCCACCGCCTGGCGGGACAGGTCGTTGGCCACGATCTGACGGACGCCGGCGATCTCCTGAGCGTAGCGGATGCTCCTTAGCCCGGTGGCTGCCAGAGCCTCCAGGATCCGCAACCCATCCTCATAGCGAGTGCCTGCCACATAGGTGGACGGATCTTCTGGAACGCTAGTTTGGGGCTTATCCTCCGCCTCGTTCTCTTTCACCTTCCTCCGTTGCTTTTTCAGCGCCTTTTCCGCTCTTTCCTTGGCCAGTCTCCGGTAGTAAACATTCAGGACAGCGATGCTCAGGTCCCGGTTGAATTCCTGGACAGGATTGTAGAAGACATTGCCGCCGGAAACGATCTCAGCGTTGCGCTCCCGAATCACGTTCTCATTGGGGTTCTCCGCAATGGCGATCTGCGGGGCAAGCGGTGTGTTAAATGGCTTTATTTATTAATAATTTATTTAATAACAACATGCGGTTTCTCCTCGTCCACTTCCATCGTTATCGAATATTCGATACATATTCGGAACACTGGAAAAATGAATGGAATTTTCGCGAAAATACCAAATTATCGGAAGAAAGTCGTGGTATTTCTGGTTTATCGGGAAACGGTCCTATTCGCAGAAATGACGTCACGACTATCGAGTATTATCGAAGGAAATCTAATATTATCGACTAGTCGATTGCTCGACTATTATATTCGATTGCTCGACTTTCTATTCGATTGCTCTTATCGTCTAAAAAATAGCCAGATTTGACGGGAAAAAATCGGAAGCGACATCACTGCTTGGCTTAGATTCCTAGCGACCAAACGACAAGGAGTTTCTACTTTTATACCACGCCACAAAGAAGCCTCAGCATAATGACGGATCTGCGCAACGAGATGGACAGCGACCTGGACCAGAACTACTCGCTGAACAGCAACGCCGACCCCAAGAACATGCAGGAGCTGACCATTTACGTGAGTAATCCGAACCCGAGGCCGGGAAACCCACCCGTTGAGTAGAGACCGTAAAGAGCACCCAGTAAACCGGCGCCGCCTCCTGTTATCAGGTACAAAATCTGTTGCAGAACGTGCAGGACAAGTTCCAGACGATGTCCGACCAGATCATAACGCGCATCGACGACATGGGCAACCGCATCGACGATCTGGAGAAGAGCATCGCGGACCTGATGAACCAGGCCGGGATCGAGGGCCAGGGACCGGAGAAATGAGACACGTAGATCGTAGGCCGCCAGAGCCTTCATCCAGCCACGCCCACATCTGGGTATCGCAGATGCAGCAAACATCGAAACAGCACCTTCGGCACCCATCACACGAATCAAGTTTACAATTCCAGGCTCTCACGTTCATTTAATCTCCCCCAGCACCCGGTTGCTCCATAAACACACATTTGCTCATCCGTTTATTGCGTAGTTTTAAGTTTCCCCCTCACGGGGATCATCATAATTTGTAAGTAAAGTAATTCCTGTGTGAGCAAAAGGGCCAATAATTTAGAATTATTGCCGTTTTAGTTTCTATTTATAAATTGGATTAAACAAGAAAATCGAGAATTGTAAAAAGCAACCCTAGTTTTGGGGGTTTGAGGTCGACGAGGGCTTCGATTTAACAACGGTTACCTGGCGACCGGCTCCAGATTTCCGCCTTCTCACCTGCAGAGACGGGGGTTTGTTGGGCGAAACAAAAGGGGAAGGAGAGTATTGTCATTTCCGCTTGATTAGTTATGCTATGCATGTATTTATTCTTGTTTATTTGGGGCAAATAATGCAAGTCGTGAGCCGTGACCATTAAGGGGGGTATGCAAATCAGTGTTGTCTTCTAGCTGTTATCAGGTTAAATATATTTTATTAATATATAAATAGGGGTGACAATGAACTGTCTTATATCTTTGATTTAGGCAAGCTTTAAGCATGATTTTGGTGTTTAGAAATCTTCAGATTGGTTTTAATTGAAGCTAATACTGTGAGATAATGAAAGCCCCCCTAAAAAAGGGGCGGAATAATGAATGGGAAAATATATTCTTAGCAAAGTCAGTTAATTAAGCGCTTAACAATAAAAACAAGTTTATTTATATATTTAGGCGCAGATTTAAGTGATCCAAAAACTAGCATCTCCAGCTTTTTAGCCACGTTAAAAAAATGTTAATCAAAAGCCAGCAACAGAAATCTATATAGTAAGTGTTCCTTAGTTCTAGTTTCTGCCTTAACTACATAAAAGCCACCCTATTATTTTCAATGCTATATTCTGCCCTTTCTATGCATTTGAAAGCAAAACTATAGTTAATTTGTTGTTAAATTTATAATTCAGTTCAGCAAACAGCTTTGTAAATAGTTCCAATGATGTATGATGTGATCGTGTTATCTTTAGTCAATGGAGACTCCCATGTTCCATGTCTAAATTTCAGTGCTAGTGCTGGGGCACATGGAACTGCTTTTGCAGCCTTACATGCGTGGAGGCCACCGCCTTGAAGGGATGTTTCACCGTCTGTCTGACCGGTTTCAAAGCTGCACTGGCACCGGCACTCGACGAGGGTGCGGCGGCCTCCTTGCCAGCGGACCGGGTCTTGGCCCCGAACACATTCTCGCGGGGGGTTAACTGTGAGGTCTGCTGGGTGGTCTCTCTTTCGTCATCGGTGGCGGTACCGGACTCCCCTTCGTCCTCATCCTCGCCACTCTGCTCAGTGTCCTGAGTTAAGGATTAATAGCTTTAAAAATAGTTCTTGAAATACCGAATCCTAGCTCATTTTACCTCATCATCATCGTCCTCATCATCCTGCTCGTCGCTCTCCTCCTCTGGCTCGGTTCTACTCCCATGATTGATTCCAGCTCCTGCCAGATTCTTGCTACTCCTCGACAATTTCTGTCGCCTCTTCAGCGGACTGACCAGGTGCTCGTGCTCCAGACTATCCATCGACTGAGAGCGGAGGCCCTTCTTAAAAGTAGCTTTGCGGGTCTTGGGCTCGTCCTTGGATTTCATCAGCTTCTGGAACTCCATAAAATCGTCTCGCTCATCGATACTCCCGATGTCGTAGTAGCTGGCGCTGAGGACCTCCAGCGCCTTGGTGTGCTGCTTCATGGAGATCAGGATGAAGTCGCTAAGGATCCTCTTGAGGTCGCCCAGTTTGCGCTGCTCAAAGTTCCCGATGATGTCGTCTATTTCCTTGTTGGTGCGCTGCACCTCCATTTTGGCCTTAAAAAGCTCAGAATCGGCGGCACTCTGCACGAAGAAAGAGGGAAATAATATTAAGAGAATTTAGGGAGATCTTTGGACCTACATTATTAGCGGAGAACTTGGACTTTAGCTCCAGCATCTGGCGTTGACGTAGCACTTCCTTGTCCCGTGCTATGACAGCCAGGCGTAGATTGTCCCGGGTGGACTTACACAGATGCTCGAATTGGGCCAACTCGTTGACAATCTGCAGGTTAAAATTTAGGCACATATTACTAGGAAACTAAATAATATCACATCGTTTTCAGGACCTTATGTTCCAACCGGTGGACATTTATGTCCATGTAATCGCCCATTATGGTCACTGCATTTGTGAAGCTCTTGAGTCCCTGGCACAGACTTTCGTTGATTTCCTCATCATCGGCATAACCCTTGACACCCTTTGCCAGCTCATCAAAGGAGTCGCGATATCTGGGGAAGGGTATCAAATAATATTAGATCAGATATATATAGATGTCAATATGTTCCTACTTGGCCAATTTCCTTGTCACCAACGCAAAGGATGAACACACTTCCATTAGATGACGTTCAGCTAGTGTTATACGCTCGTTTATGATTTTAATGCGATCGTCTTTGGTATTCAAGAACGATAATTTTCCACGGCGAAACATGCTGCTTTTGTTTTGATTATTATTCCTTATTTTTCTTTATTTCTTTTGACGGTAAAATCCAGTGAAAACCGTTGTCAGGGCAACGGTAAAATTTAAAGAAACTATCTGGCAGCTCGACGACAAATATGCTGGCAACACTGTAAAGTTAACAGATGGCGCACCTAGTAGTTGCATTCAGAGAATCATAGATGGCGCCTTTCCTTTGCGGAAAACTCTACATATGTAAAAGAGTGTAAATTAAAAAAAAAACAAAAAAACTTGAATTTATTTATTTTAATTTTGGCTTTAAGTCAGATTTGATTTATTAGTTTTAAATATAACTAAATATATTTGTAAGTAGTTTTTAACTTAAAAAGGATAAGGCATAATGCTTTGGAAGCATTGACCTCTAGTTTATGGACTTCTATTATTTGTTTGTATTTCGTATATTTAAATAAATTAATTAAATATTTACGCCAAGAAAATTGTTCCCCCTTTTCCCCAACAGTGTCAAGGTCAAGAGCGCGATGTTTTGTCATTATTTGTGGGCGGCTGTCTGCCATGACATGGGGCTATATTTAAATCGGAAAAGATCCATGACAAATTAAGAGGTTCCACACGCAAGAGAAAAGAGAAGAAAAGAAACAATTTTTCAACGATATAAATATTTTGTTGATGAAATTTCTTAATAATTTACTACCCATCTGAAAACTAAAATAATCAATTTTTAGAACTAAGGAAAAAAACGTTACTTCCGACAAAAATATATATATAGCCCACATTTTTTGTGGTACAAATTATTAGAAATTGTAAGAAATATATTTACATATATGATTTTTTTAAATAAAACCAAACTGACTCAATTTCTGTTCAATGTACAGCCTTGACAACCAAAACCCGTTTTTGGGGAACTTTATTTTGAAGCCGCAGCTCGACCGCAAGAATGTTGTGTCAACAATTAACCGAAAATGGTAATTAATTTTAAATGCTCTTTTCCCACTTAAAGGCATAGTGCAATCAAACCTGTATTTAGTAATATAAAAATAGCAGTCTCGTCTCGAATAAAACCATCGAAAGTGCAGTTAAACGAGAATCCGGTTCGCGGGACGACGACAAGAATTACAAGTTGTAGAAAACAAGGCAGAAGCTACGGGGCTTCAGAAGAAGATTCCCAACAGCTGTCGAGATACCGCTCTGGGCGAGAAAGGAAACCGGGATCGGAGGGCCAGGTGGGGGCCAGGTGAATGGATTCATTGTCAATCCAAGAACGTAGCTTGGCGCGCGTTCCTTGTCGCTGCGCTGTCAATATACCCGCCTCTTTCTGATTCTCCGCATCCGTCTCATTCTTTGGCGGCTATTCGCCGCTTTGAATTTCTGATTTTCCTGCACCTCGAACTGTGTTGGTCAAGGGATGGCCCACAGAAGCGACATTCACTTTTGCCACTGACGTTCCAATGAAAGGGACTTATTTTTAGTTACTTTACGCTACTTTTAATACCCTTAAAAATGATCGAAGAATAGGAAATGACCAACCAACTGGTCTCTTGCTTTCTGTTCAATAATTTTGTTTATTAATTAATTAGAATTTTTATTGGAAATATAAAATAGTTTTAACAAAATCTACAATAGACAATATTAAATAAATCTCTGTAATAAATATATCATGGCATATTTTATCATACAGTTTCAAAAGACTTCAAATCGTTGGATACTACTAAAGCTATTTTTTGGATAATTCTCTTACAAATTAAATTAAGTTAATGGTATGATATATTTCTTATAATGAGAAAACATTTGTAGTAAGGATTTATATATTTCAAAACTATCAGAATCCCCATTGGTTTTCTGTCAAAAAAATCTTTAAATATTTTTTGAAGATCAATTCTTCTCTCGGACTCTTCCGTTCTCTCTACCCATCTTTCTCCTTCTCTCTGTTTCTTCTCCCGTTCTCTTCTTTGTGTCGACAACTTGCGTGGGTATAAATGAAGCCAAATTCGTACGCAACCGTTTAGTCCGAAATCTCTCACAAAAGCCAACGCACGCGAAGATCGCGGGTACAGTGCGGATCGCATTTGATCTTCCCCAAACGGAATTATTAACCTACAGAAATAACTGTATGACCGGCGGTGACAGCGACCAACCAAAAAATTGTATGCAAATTCGCGAGTGTCGGTATGTGAATGAAAACAAGAAGGGGACTGTGTGTGCGTGAGCGATTTCCGTTTCGACGCTGACAAAATTGTTTATAAACAAACAATTCACAAGCTTATTCGGGCGCAACGTTTTTCGGGCTCCCTCGATTTTCTCACCCATCTGTTGTTTTGCGAAATATTTACTTGTGCTCACTTTTATGCTGGTCCAAGCATAAACAAATGATTTCTAAATTTCTCGGGCCATAAAAACAATGCCATAAAAAGTGCTCTAAACGTTGCCAATTTTTATGACCTTGAGAGCAAATATTTACAATACGAAATTAAATATAAACGCGGATATCTTTTGGAAACAATTTTAAATTAAACGAAATTTATGCGGAAATTTATAAGGAAGCTGGAATAGTTTTATATTAGCTTTTTAGAATCATACATTTTAAAATGCTTGTATGTAACATTCCTTATTAAATCTGTGTGGAAAAGCGAGAAAAACAAAATTTGTTGGGCATTTTGGCATTACAAAAATATTTTCCAAGAAGTTGTGTAACGAAATCCTATTTTTACATAAATCTAAATACAAGCAATGCTAAAGTCTTTACTAAAATATTTATAAGCTAATAAGCTATTAAAATTCTGATAAACTAGTTAGCTTATTAAACACCAATTCGATAAGGGTCTGCATATAATAAGCTAGTAAATTAATCAGAATCCTAATAAAGGGCTTAGTTAGCTCGACGAAGATCATTCATTAAATTCCCATTAAAAATCTGATCTGTGACATTAACGTGAGCTAAGTCGTGATTGAACTCGGCTCAATCAAGGCGTGACTGATTTATAGGGGGAATTAAAAAGAAGCGCTTTATCATAACTATTTAATTACAGAGAAACTCGTAGCTCCGTCTAGAATACTATTTAATATAGATTTTCAGAAATTTCCCGAAAGGGTAATAGGCAAATCAAATGAGTTTGTTTGTTTACACAATCGGCCGCCACCTTGAACTCTACACCGAGCCCGTGTGTTCAACAGGTGATTTAAGCTGTCGTCAAATTGACATAATTCCACTCAATGCAACCGATGTGGAATTGAAAATACGAATAATAGAAGAACGGAGAATAGAAAAAACATTCAGCAACTGTGACAGGGACACGTATAGTAGAAGTAGAAGTAAAAATAATTGTAAATGGAGAAACAGAGAAACCAGCGTGCAGCTAACGAAGCGTAGACACAAACTGATTAAATAAGTAAATTGATCACATCAAAAAAAAAAAATATTGCAGGTGGCGCTTAGTGTACAGATGTCTAAATACTCTTTGGGAATAAAATAAATAAATTATTAATAAAAAATAAAATTAGAAAAGTGTCAGAGAAATTCGTGTAATATAATTTAGAAGCGGCCTTGTCGTAAAAGTATTTTTTGTGGAAAAAAATAAATATACAGTTTTAGGTAACGTTTTGTAGAGAAAAAATATATCAGGCTGTAATAAAATACCATTAAAAATTTTAATTAAATATCTACGTTATCTCCCTTTACCCAGAAAAATCTAATGATTATATCCCACAGATTTTCTAGAGTTCCTTGGCGTTCCTTTAAGTAGAAAATGCTATTAATAGTGCCTTCTAAACACCCTTTTAAAGGGTTCAAAAAATATTACTCATACGCTGCCGGCACAGCCAGAACAGTGGTGTCCCGGAATATTGCACCCAGCTGGCAGCACAGAAGCGTTTCTTCCCACAGCTATTTGGTGGTCATATTTAGAATATTTATAAACCCAGCGACTAATTGAGAGAGCGAGAGCGTCCCTCACTCAGGCCCTCACTCACTCATTTACCCACTCACTCCCTCTCGTTCTCCCCCGCTCGCCTTCTCTCTTTCGCTCGACTCGCCCTCTCTCTTTCTGATTCCATAGCCGGGTCTCGTTCGCCGTTTATTTACCGCTTCCTCAAATCATTTAAGCGCATTTGACGATTGTTTGCCTTTCCACACAGAACAGAATCTCGAATCTAGTTAGCCGGCAACCAAACGAATTTTACACTAAAAACAAACCAAAATCAACAACAAAATATTGACAAAATTAAAAAAATAACAATAAATAAACCCTTAAAAATCGCTTAAAAGTGTGTGAAAAGCAAATTTTAGAAAGGATAAATATCAACATGAAGCTGTTGTTCGGAGTGCTGGTGATCACGTTGGCCCTTAGTGGAGTCTTTACCCTGCCAGGTGAGTTAAAATGTTTTCCATAAATCATGATTTAGTGCCTTCCATTAATTAGCATGAAAATATTTATAAGAAAGCGGCGGCAACCTTTTGACTTTATAGACAAAGGAGCCTTGATAAGAAATGGGGAAGTACGAACGAGAACGTTCTCTTCTGTTTACTTTTTAAAGTACTTTCTGATCTGGTACAGTCCGGTATCATCCGCAGCAATATTTCCGTGTAATTCCAGGTCTTTGATAACAAAATCAACTATAAATATTTTGTTGATAATATAAATAATAAACATAACTATAAACTTAATACCTTAGTCTGAAATCCTAGCCGACTTAAAGCTTAAAGTTGACCCTCCTTGCCGGATAATGATGCCTGCTTGGTAGATAACAAAGCGAGACACTTGACAATCAGCCAAATGCATCCTATAGATACACAAGTAACTACAAATGGCGAAATATCAGAGAGTCTCCGTTCCGCCGCATCTGAGATTCAGTGTATCTGAGATCCAGGAGCGGCAGCGGCGTCCTTATTGTCATCATCAGCGTTTGCTGTTCGCTGCCTTTGGCTGCCACTTGAATGCATAAATTGCCGAAGAAGCTGCGTTGCCAGTGAATTGCAGCTGATGGGCAGCTGTGGGAGGGGGCGTGGCAGCTGCCACAGCCACTTGAAGTTGTCAAATTCGCTGCAGTCGAAATCATTTGCAAGGAATATGAACATTTTATGCAACTCTCGTAAATTCCCATTTTTCGGCAAAGGTTTCTTGAGATTCATATCTGGAGTGAGTGCTTAAAATTTACAGTGAAATATTTGGCAAATTGATAAGTTGGCAGCAGGAAAATAGGACAGTTGTCTTTGCTTTTAGTTACTTGACTTAATAAGGATGGAAAGGTAAATCAGTATATATAATAATAGTGAGGGAACTAGTATTTAATTAGTAAATGAGCAAGTAAATATTTGAAAAATATATTGTAGAATATTTTGTAATAAATCTGATCTTCCAAGGGTTGCATTAATATTGTAAATTCAATTATTTCATTGTTCAGATTCAGCTTTATTGCTTGCATAAAAAACTTTTAATTTATTGTAATTATTAGGGCCTTGAGAATGTTGAAAAACTGGATTTAACTGAAGGTTAAGTGAATTGTACGGCTTATTATTGTATTTGCATCTTAGATCTACTCAACTATACATTTATTAAATAATACAAAATATAGCGTTATTGTATATTCTTCGCCTTATAAACTCAAAGCCCAGTTGGTTGAATGAACTCAAGTGTGAGTCTTATGCACTCAAGTTCTGACTTTTTCTTCTCGTCATTTCTCGGCCCGATTGCAAGTGAAATTCTTGAGCATTTTTCTTGGCTTGCTTTCTTGTTTTTTATTTTTCTTAATTTGGGTTTTACGAGAACGGACCATGTCAGTGTCCCATGGCCAAAAGAATTGGGTTAATTGTGGCCATAATTCGCGTTTAAGGCCTTTTTCCAGGGAACGTCTCTTTCGGCACGAAAACAAATTGCAATTGCATGTGCGCACATAAATCACCCTTTTTTATTTTTTATTTTTTTATGGCAGGTCGTATGTGAACCTTTGCGTGGAATAATAAAACTGAAAACAATTATTATTATATTATTGGCAAATTATTATTTTTATTTTCCATTGTTGGCTACTGGTTGCTGCTGCTGAATTGGCAGGCAATTTACTTAATTTAGAGGGATATTTATTTATGCAAATTGAAGTTAATTTTTTGGGGCCTTTACAAATATTTTCGTGGCATTATTTGATGAATGGCCAGATAATTAGCATTTTATGAGGGCATGAGAGCGGACTAAATCACTGGCATTTGTTATGAAATGGAAATATTTCGAGTTCATTTATTTAGGCTCTAAGCTGATTATGGAAAATTGTTGACAAAACGGAGAAAGTGGCAATTAATTGGGAGTCCAACACGTCCACCTAATACAGCAAATAATAATATTCCCACTAATTATATTATATTCTAATTAAATGAGAAAATAAGATTGCATCTAGCTGTTGTTTCATTTCGAATTTGTGGTCCGAAAATAAGTTCGTGAAATTCAATTAAATTGAACTAAGCTGTTATAAATGAAAATAGTTTTAAATATTTTTCGTCCAGCCACACAAGGCTTACGCTTGCTTTCGTTTGTTTAATTCCCACTTCAGGCAAGGCTTATTAAATTAAAGCCTCAAAACCGAAAGTCAATTAAATGAACAAATTGTTTAAATACAAAACACTTCTGCTAACTAAATGAAATGCGCAAATTCAGTCTTTCGACTTAAACTGTCTTAACTTGAATTATTTTAAAATTCTGTTTGTAAAGGGAAGAAAGAACAAAGTAAAATTAAACTTTGTACGGACGATTCGTAAATGCAATAAAAACAACAAAAGAGAGCAGCAACAGCTTAAGCGAATTAAACAGAATTGTTTCTTGGAATTTGCTCTGTAAACTTTAATTGGTTGACTTTTTCGAGTGTTTTTCTTGACCTAGTCACTTTGCAAATATTAAATCTAAAACATTTATTTATTCTGACAAAGTATTTTTGTATATCATATAGAACAAAGATCTAAGTAATAATATTATGATCTCTAATTATGAACTTCAAATAGATTAATTAATACACAAACATATTATGTAATATGCAGCATATGCTGCATTTTATTTTCCCAAATTTTCAAACTGACATTTTACAATATTTAAGCTTTAAAACCAACTCTAAACATTTCAATAGATTGGACAGTGTTACACGACAGCTGAACTCATGTTCTAAGTTGTTTGTTTTTTATTGTAACATCTGTTTCGCTTTCAGCCAAATGATTAATTACTTTCCACGGAAATCTATACGAATCTACACAAAAACTTTGTCGTTGTAACGTGACTGTGAATTCAATGAGGGGAAAATCAGTAAATGCGAGTTGGTTGTTGGAAATTCTGTGTGTCGTCGTATTTTTTGTGAAACTTAAGGGCTTAAATTACTTTAAGGAATTGGTAAAAGCCTAAAGAATTGTAAAACAGTTGATAATTAAATTTAATGGCAAGGGAAATAGTTTTAAACAATTTTATATACCAGATAATGATAAAGGGTTTGTGTTTAAAATTATTTATTATTGTAGTAACCAACTATATTTGCTGAATTATAATTATTGCGTTTAGTAGATGATATTTTTGTACCCAATTACATTTAATATTATCAACTTTCACACATTTTTAAATATTTTGCCATTCACTTTTCATATGAAGCGAAAAAGACAGTGTCTCGAAACGACGTTTTAATTAACACTTCGTGAGTCATTCGGATCTATTAAAAAAAACTAAAGAATTAACTAAGCAATTCATTGTTTAGTGTGTTTGCCTAATCAACATTGAAATGTTCACAATGCCCCTGCGAGACAATATAACAGCTTTATTTGTATATAAACTTGTAGCTAGACTCTGAACTCGCCCCCTCGAATCGCAATTGTCGGATGTCACGAAGGGATTAGTTAGCCAGCCAGCCGGCAGCTGATCCCCTTGGCGGCGCCCCTGCCAAATTAGACGGTGACTCAGACTAGTTTGTCTGTGATTGAGAACTACTGCAGTAGCAGTAGCAGCAGCAGCCGCCGCCTCGATTCCACTCCAATCCCAACTTGGCTCCGGTTCAATGTCACGTAATCGCTGCAGGGCTTCTCCCCGGAGGTGTGTGCCCCTCTGACGTCACGGGAGAGAAGATCGCACACCTCCCCCTTGTGCGACGCCTCTTTATGTTAATTTATGTGCTGGCAAAATGTGCAAGCGCCTCTAATGCTCAGCCACGCATGGCGCAAACCCGAAATCAGAAATAAATTACAGAAGGCAGTCGTGTCGAGTCGAGAGGCGAGGAGCATCCAGACGAGGCAGTTGCTCATAGTCAGCACAAACTGGGGGGAATTAACACCGAATAATCACACGAAAGCAGCGCTGGATGATTATGCGGAGTGGTGTCCACGTTAATTAACCGGAACTCAACTATAATCGGTTTTTGGGGATTTTTTTTAAGATCTAAATAAGTAAAATGTTATATATCCATTATGTTTTCTACAATTTAAGTGCTCTTTTATTCAAGAGTATAGGGAATAACCTGCAAGCTGCAGCTTAGGTTTCTTAGGTTTTTTTGTCATTCCAAGATGTACATATATATATCTTACAAAAATCTACTCGGAATATAATTACCTAATTAGCTGTATAAAATATATACCAATATCAAGGAGTAATGACCAAGAGAATGAATCATTGTTGAGGAATTATGGTCTTGTATACATGTGTAATTATTATACAAGTATAATTAAATGTGTTGTTTTGTATACACGCATCATTCTTTATTACATTGAACTCATAATCAGTTTGAGTAACTTTCTTCGGTATTTATTGTTTAATTGTTTTGAATACAATCAATGAATATGTAAGACCTAGTCACATCTCATAATTTTCCATGAAGATTAATCAATCGTACGAGTCACTTAAGTACAAGTATAATAAAAGCAAATGGTTGTGAACTTAAATTTTTTTAATTTTAGAAAAGGTTTTAAATAATTTTTTTCTTAAGAATTTTTCAGTTAACTTTACTGTATTTAAATATATTTTAAATCGATAAACACACCTATTAAAAAATCATGCGTTCTTGGTGAAAAAATGTGTTAATACTTAAAATTTTTGAATTTTATAATAGGGACTTACCTTTTTATGTTTTTTTAACTTCACCACTTTAATGGTCGTATAAACATCCTGTATATTTGACGCTAGGAGCAGGAATAATTGTATATTATAATGAAATCCCGTACATTACTCAAATACTCAGCTGGCAGTTGCAATGTCAACGCAATGCAGCTTTAAACGATTTGCCAAAAGGGGATTTGCGGATGGGGAATTAGGATTCGATGGGCCTGGCATCGGTATGAATGTGGGTATGGGTGGGTTTTGGATTCCAGGACCCGTCGACAGCTGCTGCCATATGTCCTTCTGGCGGGGCTGTAAATTTAATGAGATTCCTGTCAAATTAATTTCCGGTTATGATTAGATTTTCGATAATGGCAATTTGCGGTTTTTGCTGCCAACCCAAAAATTTGCGAAATCCAACTCGCAAGGGGGGCGAGTAACCACTGTCACATTCTCCACTTTCATCGCCTGAATTGATTTGAATTTGCATGCAACATTGTCACCATGCAACATTTGCAATGATTGCACAAAGTGTCTGCTGCAATTATCTGTCCAACAAATTGCACCCACCGCCGTCGTCATCGTCATCGTCATCGTTATGATTCTGCTGCACAATTGATTAACATTAAGTAGTTTAGTAATCGTAAATCATGTTCAAAGCCTCACCCACAAGCCCTGCTGGTTGTGGCATTTATGAAAATTTTGCATATCCAGGCAGAGCTCAAGAAACTGAGGAATCATTTGGCAGGTGGCCAGGAATGCGGTGCTGTGGGTGCGGCGGAGTGCAGAGCATTTGGGGATTTATTTCACTTAATTGGAAGGCTTTCAAAGGGCTACAAATAGATTACACTAAGATTTTGGGAGGTATTCAATAATCTCTCAGAAGTAGGTAACATGGAAGCTATTTGTTTATATTCTCCAAATATATACATATTAGGGAGATTTTTTAAATTATAGTATTTAAATTATGGAATTATTATATTTAAATCTTAAAGGCTTTGTAATAACTTACAAAAACAGTAATTAAATGGTTATTTTATGAAATTTTATTTAATTATTTTTACATACAATTTTTTAAGCAGCAAAATGTTACAATTTCCAACCAATTAACAACCTCGAATTATCCTGCAGCCAAGTGTACAATCCCCTCAATTGCAATTCGCTGCAAAAACTTAAAGTGAAAGCCTTCGGAACAAGGCCCAAATTCACTTAGGCCAGTCCCAGAGGCAGACACACAAATCATTAACAATTGCACCACCTGCCACAGAGGAAAAACCGTTTACAAATCAAGACCAGGAATCAAAAATCTGAACTTTCTGTTTTTTTTTATTTCTTTACAAATTTTCCGCACGTACACATGCCTGCAAAAATGGTTCTTGAACCAAGCGAAATAATGAAGGCTGCCAAAGGCAGACAAAGGCGGCGGGGAAAAGCCTAAAATTAAACAATTTTACTTTTTTGGCAATTTCATTTTTGCTGCTCTTGCTCTGCAGAATAATTTGTTGCATGTGGCGACGATATGACAGGGATTTCCAACTGGGGCAAAGGCGGATAGGGGCGATAGGGGAGTGTTCCGTGTCCGGGACCAAACAATCAAAATCAAATTCAGATGAAAAAACTCATTTTAAACGCGACAAACGTAACGTTCAATCTTCCAGAACATTGAGTACGTGACACGATTGTCACATTTGGCAAGCCGGGAGAGAGTGTTTCCCAAAGGAAAGAGCGAGAGAGATAGAGTACACATAGAAAAAATATGGGGGCATTAGGAATTATGGTTAAGAACTAGACATAATATAAGTTGGGAAAGAAGAGAACAGATCTTAAAGAGCTAAACCTGTTTTTTAAATTTTGAGGGGTCCATTTGTTAAAAGTTTTATATTCAATATAAATTAAGTTGTATATAAACAACTTGTATAGGAACAACTTAATGTATATTTAATATAAAACGATTAAATATTAAATATAAATTAAGTTGTTCCTTAATTTCTTTCTTTCTTTCTTTTAAATTTTGAGGGGTCCATTTGTTAAAAGTTTTATATTCAATATAAATTAAGTTGTATGGAAACAACTTGTATAGGAACAACTTAATTTATATTTAATATAAAACGATTAAATATTAAATATATATTAAGTTGTTCCTTAATTTCTTTCTTTCTTTCTTTTAAATTTTGAGGGGACCATTTGTTAAAAGGTTGTTATTCAATATAAATTAAGTTCTATAGAAACAACTTGTATAGGAACAACTTAATTTATATTTAATATAAAACGATTAAATATTAAATATTTTAAATTTGAAGAATTTGAAGGCTGACTATTTTTACAGAATGTTCTCTCTTTATTTTTGATCGTAAGCTTTTGGTTTGGACAGCTTGCCTTATTTATCAAAAATAATTTTTATATATTATTGTTGTGCTGCACTTTTCTTACAGTGCACTTCCCACAGTTACAATCAAAGTGTTTTTTATTTCTGTTTTGCTTAGGCTCAACTCACATTTTGTTTTTGTTTTGTTTTCGTTTTGCCAAAATGCAAATGAAGTGGAGAGAGAAATGAAAAATGAACGCAGCACCTGACTTGACTTATAGGCCAAGCCTGGAGGCGGGGCCGTGATATTCTGGGTGTGGGAGTGTTACGCCCTGACCTAGCGACCCAAAATTAATTGAATTAAATTTGATTTTATATTTATTTCGTTTTGTTTTGGTTAGCGGCTCTTTCCCAAACTTCCTTATTGCCAGCTGTGGCGAGCACGTAAATTTGTTTGTCATGCAAATCTTGATTTTATTGCACTCTTATTAAGGCCCCGAAGAAATGGGGTTGTTGAGAGATCCGTTCGTTTAGTTATTTGTTTGTTTGTTTGGCTAATGAAGTCGGATTGTGTTTGGCAATGAGCAGAGAGGAAATTACTTGTGATGAATTATGAATCGGATTTTTGGAAGAATAAAAATATTATGAAGGCTTGGATTTTTTGGGGGTTCTTCGTTAGTTGCCTGTTCTTTTATGATTTTTAATTGTTCAAAATGTTTCAAAATTATTTACGAAAATCCATTTTAATTTCTACTTTAAATGTTCCTGTACCATCTCTACTCCTTACCTATTCAACTGTCTGCCAATATATTCCAGACAATTTGTTTCGTATCCATCCGCCACTAAATCCGCAGTGAGCTATCCCCTAAATCGCATTTGTTATCTTCGCTCGAGTCATTAACATCCCCCGTCCACTGTTTCATCATTGGCTTGGCCGTCAGGTCGAGTGAGGCCTCCATATAGCCGTATAACTCGAATGTGTCACAGCCCTTTCATCTGGCTGCGCTCCCGACTTTTCCCCAGACTCATGGCGGAGTCGTCACTCAACGCGACTGCCAATCAATTGTAGACAGAGGAAAATAACCATGCAGATAACTAGAACTACACCGCATCCTCTAATAGGGAGCGCATCCGCCACACTCAGAGTAGATGCACTTAAAGAAATTATTGAATTAATTAATTAAAAAGATTTTATAAAATTTATGGTACATTTATATATGATATATATATATTATATATTACATTTTACATGATCATTGATGATAGGTAAAGTTCGATCGTTGAAAAAGCTAAATAGTAGGCTTCAACAATTTATTACATAGGGTCGAGATTAATTAAAATATCCTATTGTATACTTTTATGCGCTTTTTTGCATACTGTTTAGTATACTAGATTTAAACTAGCTAGAAAAATTTATAAAATAGGGTGAAGGCAATTAGAAATCCCTGTAAAATTGCTAAATAATAAATAATAATAAAATAAAATAAATAATAAAATAAAATAATTGATGGATTACTTCTGGGCACTTTCTTTAACCGTTTAAAAAAATTCTCTGGTTTTAAAAACAACTCTTATTGTGTATTCGGACCCCATAGAGTGGGCAATGGTATCGAGACAACCGTGAAACGAGACCCCTGTGTGGCCCCAGCTGTTGTTGCAACGCGTCACATTAATCAAGGCACCCACTGCCCCCGTCCAAGCCCCCTTTTTGGGGGGCATCCAATACGGGTTGCCGTGCCTTTCCCACTTTCGAAGCCAACGTCATCGCACATCAAGGGGATGGCCGAAAAATCATTGTTGACATTTGTAATTAGAATTGATAGCAAGCAGACAGACAGCCGCCCCTAAAAAGGGGTGCCATGTCCAGGAGATGGGGTTCAGCCCGGTTAGCTGGGGGCTCAGACGTTAAACTAATTTCGTTTTCGTTTTTCCAAAGCTCAATCCAGAGCGATATGTGCACTTTGCGAAGGGGTTCAGCACGTCCATCATTTGTTAAACTTTTTTTTCCTTTTTTGTTTTTTTCTGTCGTAGAACGAAGATGTGATTGGGGGAAGCGATAACATGTGCGTGTGATTTTGCACTGAGAGAAATTTTCATTGAATTAAGAATTTAAGGGAATGTAAAAGCTAAAACCATTGTGAGTTATATATTTTTATAGGTTTGGTATGTTATTTTTAAGCAAATGATTTGTGAAATGAAGTTTATACATATTTTTTTTAAGAAAGCTTTTGTTGAATTTCCTTAAAGTTAAACCCAAGTTATTCGCTTTAGTATATTTATTTCTTCAAGTGTGGTAAATGCGTGCTAACAAAATAGCTGGACACCCGTACACACCTCCGGAGTCCGGACTCCGGACACCATTCCCATCAAGCAGGTCAATTGAATGGCATTTCACTTGGAGAATGACAGCAACTAAGCTTCGGTCTGCACTTTCACTCGATTGGGGGGCGGCGGTAGTTTGACGGGGGGGCTTAGGGTTGGGACAGGGACAGAGACTGGGACTGGAGGACAGGGGCTGCTCAAAAGCTGGCTTTGATTTCACTTTCGGCTCGACTGCTGTTGACATTTGCCTCATGTCCTCCCTCAAGTGTCCTGCGCGTGTGTGCCCGGGGAGGGCATCAAACTAATTTTCCCCCTGTTTAGAGTTCTTGAACGTGACACGACTCTGCACTTGGGCCACGCCCACTCCAACTCCCACTGGGGCGGGAGCGGGAGTGGGCCCACCCCTTTGGGCCATTTCCCACTGGCGGCTGGGCTTCGACAGGCCTCCGACGACTGTCTCTGGCCAGTGGTTTTCAGCTGATTTGAAATCATTTTAACCTAAATTGCATACAATCGAGTTTGTCAGGAGGCGGATTCGTACTAGGACTCGGACTCGGACTCGGACTAGGGATCTCTACCACACACAATCCTGCCAGAGGGAGCGGCCAAGTTTGTGTGTGTAATTGAAATGTGTGTGCTTCGGTGGTTTTGGTATTACGGCGATCCAAAGGCGTCGGAGGCATCCTCCTCCTCGAGCCTCCTTTTGTGGCCAGTCATCTAATCTGTGATGAGATTGGGCCAACGGATTAGGGCCAGTATGTGATTTTAAAAGCGAGAGCCGGGAGCTGCCGGGAGAAGTGATGGAGAAGGTTCAGATTGAGGGTAGAACTGGCGAAATTATTGCTTAATTATAGTGCCATGATTTCATGATTCTTGTATAGAATTTAGATACTAATTATTCCCCCATCTTTCATAATAAATAAATAAGAGCATTTATATTCCATTAAATTAATTTGTACTCCAATATTAAAGCTCTTTTCACCTTCACATCTTGCCTGTCTCTCTTTTTTACCTTTACTCTCCTTCATATTTATAATTTCCCGAAGCTGTTGGCTGGAAAAAAAAAAGAATCTCAAAAGATTTACATGGTCAACTAACTTTTTGCAACTACAATCATAATTACAACAAGTAGCCTAAGCCCCTTTTTCTCCCCGAGGCATTAGGGGAAACAACTTTTTACATTAACCAAAGTGCGGCTATTAAAAATTCATTAATTGCATGCAACTGCAAAAAAAAAAGACGCAACAAAGTCTGGGGAAAATTCGCAGCAAAAGTTTAATTGATTTGTGCGCGTAAAAATGGTAAAATAATTGATAGATGGCCAAGGGTAATAATTGAGGAGTGCTAAGGGATGGAAAAATTGAGCCCTTAATGAGAATAGCCTGCGGTGAAAGTTTCAAAAGTTTTATTTATTTTCTGCAACATTTTTTCCCCCTCATATTTTATTCGCCACTTTTTCTATTAATTAGAAAACTTTTGCTGCTGTGGCAGCGCCAAATCAGATTTTTGTGAATTGAATTTTACAATTTTGAATTGGAAAACCGGAAAATTGCAAATGAATTGCGAAAAAGTGGTAAACTTGTCTCGGCAATGAACGAGAGCGAAGTATTACAGATATTTCATCAACAATTTGAACGCAAAAGTAATTGAAAACGCATGCATCGATGATGGCCAAAAAGCGAATTGCCATTTTGTGGCTGTGTGTGTGTGTGTGCGTTTTGCCAAAAACCATATTGCAGCCACTCAAAAATGTTTCCCCGGGATGGCCGCAATATAAATTTGATGGCCAGTTGGACCTCATACCCGAAAATGCCCTGAATCTGCCATGGAATCCCGGCCGAAACCGACACTTTTGGCCAGCAGTTTAATTACCATTTTTGGGCGCTCCTAAGGGGAAAATGCGAAAAGCATTTCATATTTTCAAGCAATTTTCCACAGTGAAATGAGAGCGGAAATGAGATGAATCATAACCATGGCAGTTGGCAATTATCATCTCATTTTTGAACCGAAATTGTCTTAGTTCGGTGTCGTAATGTATTCCTTTGAAATAAATATTTATTTAAAATGTTTGTTAAATATGTATTTACTAAAAAGCTTAATGGAAAAGCACAAATTGGCCTGTGGGGCTCCTGATATTAAAAACAACATTAAATTCAAGGCCAAAAACTTGCCAGAAATCTCAAATATATCCCCTAACCCAAAAGTAACTTTCGGCTCAAAAACTCAACAACTTCTCAGTAGCCAGCCAAAGGACTCTGGTCCTCACACAATCATCATTGCTGCTCACTAAATTATGCAAAATTGTACAATTATGTTAATTAATTGACGCAGCCGGCCAGCCACTCCCACTTCTGCCGCCCCTTAGGCCAATTAGCGCCATAAAACGCAGGCCAAGCGATTGCCAGGGATTTTATTTTGGCCTCCCAGAAAGCTCGAAAAATACAAAAAAAAATATATATATATTTAGTATGAGTGCCACGCCCCTTGGTTGGTGGCCGCCCCGTCGCTTGTTAACCTTACATAATTAGCAACAAAAATGTTCGTTGTGTTTAGAACAAAAGCGCAGCGCATTGCAGAAATTTCCACAGTCCCTTTATTTTCTTTTTTTGTTGGGCCACCAAATCTGCCAACTGGCTTTATTAATTCCATAATTCAGCAGAGGCAGCAGGAAAAATGGGGGAAAGGCGAAGGTGCGGCGAAAAGCTGTAGTCCCCTGTCTGGGCTTAATTATTGGAAAATTAATGAAACTGCCATGTTTTCATATTTCCTGTGCTTCCCCACGTTTCGCTTGATTAATGGTCCTAAATAATAAGAGAGAGCGATTGGTTGACTGGAAGATGGGGTTAATTTTGTATAGTCTCAACTAAAGGCATTCATTTCTTTAAAATATTGTGGGGAATTTACTAAACTATTGGTTTCTTATTTTTCCTTTCTTGATGTAAGTGTCAGTTGATTTATGTGGCTTTTTGTTAATTTTGTTAACCTGACATAGATATTATTAAAGGGTCTGCATGATTCGATTTAACATTTACTGAGTTTACATAAATATTTATAAATAAATAATAATTCCAAGTATGTATCTCTGAAAAGGTGTCCTGTAAAAATATTAATAAATTACTATGGTTAGTTTTAAGTCCCAAAAGATTCCATTGAATCCCAAAAAACTTCTAGGAACATTTCTCCCGGTAGCTTCACATTCGATCACTTTCGCGGAGTTTTGTGTACGAATAAATATATCCTTGGTGTATATTTGCCAGCAGGTAGCCCACTTTCATATGCACCTCCAAAAGGTAAATATTTGCACTTGTAAATGACATTCACGTGTGCCAATCCAGCAGCCCCCGCTCTTCGTTGAATGTCCCGCCTCTGGCTCCACATATATATATATATTTGGGGATTTTGTTTTTGTTTCCTTCGCTGCTCAACTTCATGTTTGATCGCCGTGCGTTGTCAAGGGAGGAGGACTGGCCACCGTGATGACATTTTTTGCACAGAAACCCAAACATATTGCGGGTGTCGTGTATATTTCTCATAAATCGGCTTAAAAAACGAATGTGCAAAGGGACTCGCCGCAGTGCATTTGTTTTGTGCACCCCTGAATCAGACGTCATCGTTCTGAGCCCCCCTTTTGACCCCCTTGGGGTCAGATACGTTCGCCTTTTGCGTAAGCAATTTCACGCAGCACATAAAGCTTTTCATATTTCCCATTTCGGTCCAACTCGAGGCAAAGTCTACAGCGACGAGAGGAGAGTCAACGCAGCTTGACTTATTTTTAACGTCGTTAGTTAAAATGTCGATGGCAACGTCAGAGGTACAGGGTACATATTGGATATTGGGAAGGGAATATATCAGTAATATGTTTAAACATAAAATATCAATAATTATTTATTTATTTTATTGGATTTATAGTAGGTCGCAATATTAGCTCTGTTTTGTGGCAAAATTCCAATTATTTATATTAAATAAAATTTTTTATTTAAGTTTTCTGTACGGATATTTATACAGGATATTTCTTTAGTCCAAGTCCTTTTTCCCTGGCTGACTTGTGTTATTTGCTCTCCCTCTAGCCACTTGTTGTCTGATGGTTGTGTTGTGCTGTTTTGCCTGTTGTTGGTGTCAGTGTCAGCTACTGAGATTTATGAAGTGCAACATGCCAGGACTAAAGATTGAGAGGGAAAAAGATTGAGAGGGAGGGCTGGAGTGGAGTGGGAGGATTTATCTGTGCCTGCAGCCCTGAATCATTGCGCAGGATGCGTTATTTAGAGGTTCTCAGATAAAGCCTTGGCCTCGTTTCCGGAAACAGCTAGAATTTATATGCAAATCAAAGTGAAATGTTTACACCAAGTTGGTTTTAACCCTTAAAATCAGAAACCCGCGGTAGGTTAGGGAAAAAAAGACCATTGGCCTTATCATATACCTCCCACCAAAAGGAAAGAAATGGATAATTATGCAGAGCAAAGATTGCTTAATCAGCGTTAATGAGGCTCGGAAAAAGGGGTCAAGAGGAGCTCTTCTTTTCCCGCTGATTTGGCTAATTTAATGCAATTTTCGCCAGCCAATTTGGCTCTTAATGATGACAAACAGTGTTTAATTTCTACTGAAACCCTTTTTCTCTCTTTCTTTTTCGGTTTTCCCCTTTCCAGCTGGCAACAATCCGCAGGACGATGCGGAGGTGATTAACGTGCCATCGCGCCCTCAGACCGAATCGGATTTCCATAACTTCCGCGGCGTCATCGATACGGGCTCGGGTTATCCCTTCCTCCAGCCGAATCCGTCGGGCTTCAATCTCGGCTTCTTCGACTCCTTCGATGGTGAGTAGAGCCGGCGCGGCACATGCGGCGTATGCGTGATGTGTGGCGTAATCGGCTTGAGCATTTTTAATGATATTTTAATTAAACAATATTGTAGTGTTTCCACCCAAAAAGTGCATGCAACGTAATTACATGTCTCGGGTGCATTTAATTTCATTATTATTATTCTGCTTAACGATGATGGAGCGATTGCCTCATTGCGTATACTTAATACTCGGTACCTTATGCGGGGTAAGATGGTTTTTAAGAATGGTTTGTGGCGGTGAATTACCTGATAATATATATAATTAATTTCTGAGCTCTAAATGCAAATTTATTAATATATGTTATTTTTAAAAAATAAAGTTTTTGGGCATATAAACTACTAAAATAATAAAGTACATACTCTATAAATATATCTTTAATAAATAGCCAACTAATAGCTTAAGTTTTCTTTAAAATCACAATCCCTAAAGAGCATTGTTAGCTTCAAGTCTACCCTATATTATTGGTGGGAATGAATTAAATGCATATCCCCTGGGTCAGACCAATTAGCCAACTGTCCCTTGGGTCTTTTTTAACTTTTCCATCTCGGTTTCAGACTACTCCCAGTGAAACGAAAAACAATTTATCAAAATATTATGTCAAGTTCTTGTAGCCAGACAAAGTTTATTTATGCTCTTGTATTTATTTCTATATTTCTATAGAAGGAGAGTAGGAGTAGGTCAAACCAGTCTGTTGACCATTAAAAGTGAAAAGTTTTGCGCCTCATCTTGCCAATTTCTGCTTAACTAAGACCGTAAATCTTATCCTAATACGTTCGAGGGTCCAGGATAAAAACTTCCCAAAGCCCTGGGCATTGTGTATGCATAAAAGTTGTTTTATTCTTCGTTGTCCCGCTTTTTAGGGGGTTTGGGGTTCAACGAGATAACGAAGCGTAGAAAATAGCATATAGACAAATAGAAAGTTGAGCGTTGCGGTCGCCGGCAAAGTTTCTTGTCAGCGAATTATGTTTGTTATAGCCAGAACTGTTTGTATTTTGTGCGTGGAAAGTCTGGTAAAATCCATAAAAACGAGAGGCGCTAAAATGTCTGATAGATGTTCTTGATATTTTGATTAATAGAAAAACTTAAAAGAAAATGGAAATATAAAGGCATTGATTTTTGTTCGTCAAAACGACTTCTGTGTTGTATTTTTTTAACCCTCAAGTTAAAGATAAATATCTCAAAGCCGTAAACTATTTCACGCAGCTATTTAAACGCATTAAAATGCAGCCGGCAAATGGATTGGCGACAAACGACAATCAACAACCGGGCCAAAACAAAGTCCGCCAACAATGCGGTCAAGAATTTATGACAAGGTTGGAGAGACCAGGGAAAAACCGAGTGGAAAAGGCCAAGAACCGAGGCATATGGCATGAGAAACGAAAGTGGGGCTGCAGGCCGGGGTTGGAGATTACAAAAGTGCAGACAAGAAAATGAGAGAGACTGCGGCGTCGACACAGAAAACGCTTTTTAGTGCGTTTGCGGATTAGGGATTTTCAAACTGAAAAATACATTAGCATGAGACAACGACGCCGCCGACGACGACGACGATGGAATGTCTCTCCTTTTGCAGGGATTCAAGTAGATATTGGGAGCCAAGGGAGATTGCCAGAACGAGTCTGGAGTCTAGACCACGGGCACCTGCTGCAATTCCCACAGGGCACTCGAGGCTCAGCCTCCAGGATTTTTAAATTTTGAGAGGAATAACGCTAGTTAATAAACCATGAAAAAATAATTTAACTATGTATATATAAGTGAAGCATTTGATTACTCATTTTGTTTTAATTATTGTGTTTAGTTGAATTATATGATTATAATTTTAATAACAAGCATATAATTGGTATAGAATATTTCTCTTTTATTATGCCAAATATATATTAAATATTTATAATCAGATATAATTGAGTTCCACATTATTTAAATACATATTTTATAATTTATTAGACCTTCTCCGCCGTCTCCGCACCCGTCTCTGGCCAGTGATTGGCACTGATTCTGATGCTGATGATGCTGATGACTCTGATGACTCAAGCGTTGGCCTTGGATCTGGTTTCTCCCTTGGCTTGCCTTTGGCCCCGTTGAATCCCAAGGATGGCAACACCACTTCTACTGTGAAGGTATGCCATAAAAAGGATAAGAAAACAATTAGTTTAAACTATTAAAAACTAGAATATAGATATTTTTTACTAATAAATTTAAGAGAAATGTATATATATATATATGTTATATTTATTATATATATATATATTTATATTTAGAATCGTATCTAATATATTAACTTATTAATAACCAATAATTTATCCCCGCCAGGTTGTGGATGGCCACAAGGTGGAGATCAACGAGACCGTGTTCGGGAACACCAACAGCGTGTTCAAGGTGCGCGTCGTCAACGTAAGGCCCCTGGACAGTGGCGAGGAGGTGGCCGAGGGTGTGCACACCAATGGGGGTGGCTTCCAGCCGGCCAAGGCACCCGCTACATCCGCTCCACCACCAGCCAAGTCCGCGGGACAGGGCGAGTTCGATGATGAGGTGGAGGAGGAAGGGCGCCGGGAGCCGCTGGAGAAGCAGCCCAAGGACAACGAGGTGCGCGACATCGACGAGCCCAAGGTATACAAGTAATTTCGAGAGAAAGCGACACAACTTTCTCGGAAAGACATTTAACCAGGAAATGCTTGGCAAGCGCTCTACTAACCAATAAAAAAAAAAAAAAAGCGAATTGTATATTGAGAACTTTCTATGAACTTGTAACATACCTATACACAGATATTTCTAATATTTTTTAAATAAAGTTTTGCATAAAACTAAATAGCCAAAAATGTATATACAATATATGAATATGCCTGCGTTTCATCCTTACTAATGCAAATAAAAATCTATTTGGTGACTTGTTTTGGTTGTGGTTTGCTTTTATTTTTTATTTACTTCTGTACAAAGCTTTCTGTTTACTACTTTTTATCATTTTTTTATTTTTAATTTAAGCCTGTATATTTTTTTTCGGCAACGTTTGCTGTTTAATTAAGTTTTGCTAATTTATCAGGGTAATAATCTGGTCCAACCGCAATCGTAAATATTTTATTAACACGACAAAATGTTTAATTGTACAATTAGATGATTTTTCTCCGATTTTATATCAGCTCTGCAGTCATGTAATATGCATATTGGTTCATTGGATTTGTGAGTAATTTTATTTTTTTGCAATTGCATTGCATCTAAATTAATAATGCAAACAAATTATAGTTTGTGGCCACAGCGTAAAAAAACGTTTGTAACAAAATATTATGCAAATATACCGATAGGCAAAAAATGGTAATGTGATGAGAGTGATATATATATATTTGTACAATTTTGTAATTGGCAGACAAATTTATGAGTTGAATCATGACAAAGTGGGAAAGTTCAAAAAGCTGGGAATGAAGTCATTTTTTAAGGGTTTGTTTGTTTGTTTTGTTTTTATTAGAGCATGTGGCTTATTTAGGGCAAAGGTTAGTTTTAATTTACTGATAAACCACTTTTTTAGTTCAACTTTTTTATTTGCACTAAATTTTTTAGTATAGAATAAAAATTGTATAGGTAATTGTTGGTATAAAGTC
The DNA here is from genome assembly GCA_018153105.1 of Drosophila rufa. Classification (NCBI taxonomy): domain Eukaryota; kingdom Metazoa; phylum Arthropoda; class Insecta; order Diptera; family Drosophilidae; genus Drosophila; species Drosophila rufa. The sequence goes on from JAECXS010000096.1 coordinate 12,017,346, forward strand.
ATATTTTCATAGCAACTAAATGAAATTTGGTCATTCTTTTAGTTTAAAATATTTAATAATAATTTTTTTGTGAAATAAAAGTATAATAAATATTAGGTATGCGAAACAGTTTAATGTTTATAAAAACTGTATAGTTAATATAGTGATTAAAAATCGAGACTTTGACTAATATCAACATTGCATTCATGTCCACTTTAAAGCAACTCGTCCTCCTTTTTTTTTTGGAATGACTTCCCTTTTATTCGGGGCTTTCCAAAAAAAATATCCTCCACCCGAGACCCTTTTCCATTGGCCAATTTGTTCCACAGGTTACCCCGTGTACATGCATCATACATGCGACAATTTTTCTTGGCGTTTTTGCTGTAAGTCCATTAATTACTTTTAGGCTGTAATAAAAATTAATTTTTATTAAAAGTCATGCGCCCAGCTCGCATAAATCCTCGTCTTGGGCGTGGTGGGCGTGGCAGGTGGGGCGGAAGAGGACCGTATTTATGAGAATTTATTGTGGCGAAATCGACGAGTGCCGGTTGGATAAATTTTTTGTTGCTCTCCGCGAGCCGCGCATAAATCAGCGGGAAATTAATAAATGACCATAAAAAAAATTGCAATGCGGCGTAAAGCGCCATTATTAACAACTTTAAAGTTGTAAGTGACATGTCAACGTTTAAATACGAAAATTTAAATTTAAATAATGCCAGCGGTGACATTTTTGTACCCGCAACGGAAGCAAAAAGAAATATGAAATGAACAGAAAAAAAGAAAACTATTCGCACAAGTTGCGAATTTCATTCGATTTGTTGTTATATTTCCATTTTAATTTTTTTGTGTGGTGTTCAACTTTATTTTTCATCTCGCGCGGATATTGAAAGTTGTGGCTTCTGTTTTTGGGGTCTGGGCGTGGGGTGCAAGGGGGGCTGACTTCTCATGCGTTTATTTGAATTTAATATTCATGGTTATAAATATTAATATATACACAAACACACACGGAAGGGAGTGTGTGCGATAACTCCTTTGCCAGCTGCATCGAAACATTGAAAAATTGTTGAAGGCTGTTAAACAATTTGGCGATTGAAGCTCTTTGCAAAAAGCATGTGCCATAATGGCAAACACACTCAGACGTCTGTGTATTTTATTAATATTTTCCTATTAAAAACCGTACAAATATCCAGACAAATGCACATAATTCACATTCATGAATGTGTGAGCTTTTGATAACTTTCCGCAAATTACTTTGTGCATTTGCATTTCAATTTGAATGCAAGCAGATGGCAGGGAAGAAAAAGTTGCGAAAATTTCCCATTTATGGGAGACTGATATTAATGAAATGATGATGCAAAAGATTTAACTTCAATTTGGTTTATTAAATACCTTTTAAAGGGAATAGAGAAGATGGTTTGATTGAAATGCTATTAAAATGGATTTAAAAATTGAAATAAGAGTGACATTGCTTGCCTTAATATTTTATACCAATAACTATATCAATGAAGTTTTAAGCGAATATTTTTTACATTAAACAAGCCTTAAACTTGATTTATTTGTGATCAATAAATCATTTATATTATGTGGAATCACCTGGCAGATCCTAATCCATCATCTCTGAGGCAGACCCCAAAAATGCTTTGAGTTCTTCAATCAGTCTCAATTCCCAAGAAATTCCCAAGAATCTCAGAGATCGTGACTCAGTCGTAGCGCCATTCATCTGTAGAATGTGTAGCCCACTGCCTCCGTTTCTTTCCTCTCCCATTTCCATTTCTTCCGGTGTGTTAAATCACCTCAAAAACACAACAAATACTCAAGTGACCACAACGGACAGAAATAAACAAATGTGCAAAAAGTTGTGTATTAATAATATGAATTTCTAAGAAATTGTTAACGAGCGTAAAACGGAATTGGACAAAATTCGCCGAGGGGGAAGAATTGAACTAGTGACGTCACATAGCCCCTAACAGGAGTGAGTGAGAGGGCATTGGCGAAGGTGAATCACGGATGCGACACGTCAATAATGAATGAAGGCATTATGCAAAATAAGACAAAAAGAGACAACGCTAAAGTCGGGAGAGAGGAACTCAACAGCATGAGAAAATATCTCTGTTAAGTTCTCTAAGCTTCGCTCTTCTGTTGCTTTTTAGTTTATTTTTCTCTTCCTCACGCAGATTCCATGTTAAGCTGACTCAACTAGTTCTGTTAAGCTGACCCTCTCTTTCTCTGAGCTCTAGTGTTTTTCTTTTCTGTGCTTCCTATAAATGTCATAAAACAGTAAGCTTATCTTAACAGCAGTCCAGTTGAAGATTCGAAGGCAACGCGTAAATTGTGAGTTTCTTCCGATTTAAAATAAAAATATATAGAAATAAAGCATTAAAATGGAATTATTATATTAAATAAATATCTTGAAAAGTTTGGGGTGTAAATAATAAAAGTTTAATAAATATGGAAAAAGTTTAAATGCCTAATTAATGTCATGTACATATTTCTTAAAAAATTATCCGGCAAAGAGACCTATTTAAATTGCAAATGGTCTTAAAGTCGATAAACTTATTGCTTTGAAGACTAAGGAAACACTTTTTATTTAATTGGTTTTTAATAATATCTAAATAATACTTTTTTACTAAGAATTAATAAAATGTTATTACACTTTTCTGAAAAAATAAAAGTTTTTAACATTGCATCCCCAAATTAAATTAATTCATCGTATTTTATAGCATTTTTCTCAAGAATGTATAACAATTTAATCAAAAATAATTTTAATTTAAAATCAGCATGCTGCTTCTAACCGAAAAAACAACTAAACAAAACCGATTGGCTCTCAAACAAATCACAAAAAATTAATTCCAACTTTTATTTCATTTATTTCGCACACATACTGCACCTGCAACTCATACACCCACACTCACTCACACGTGCACAGTCCACCACAACAACAACAACAACAACCGTAAGATCTACAGCGAACAAAATTGCCACCAGATCACCTGAAGATTCCGAATCGGAAGCAACAGATATTAGTGAACATTCAGTGGAGATTCCGTCGGAAGAAGAACGAAAGAAGACCATGGATCAGCTGGCGGAAATGATGGCATCCGTTCAAAGGGAAGTGGAGAGGGTGGAGGAGCTGCAACAGGAGCACCTGGAGTACCAGAAGAAGGAATCCTTGGAGATGCAGCAGAAGAAAGAGCGCGAAGAATTCGATTCCTCGGACGATGAAGATGCCGAAGCCACAACGCCCGTCGTAATGAGCGAAACCTTCAACGATGAGTGGGCTGAGTTCGATCAGCATCACGATCAGGATCAGGATCAGGAACAAGATCACGAGCTGGACATCGAGGCTGATATTGAAAACGATCTGAATAACGACATCGACATCGAGGAGAACTTTGTGCCCGTCGATCTGTCCAACGACATAGCCGTGAACGATGTGGCTGCCGCCGATCCCGATTTTCCCCATAATCCCGATGCCGAGGTGTTTGTGGCACCGGCTCTGATTAAAGCCATGCCAATGTTCGAGAAGCTCTCATTATCAGAGCCCTCCAAGTGATCCTCCGGGGGATCCCCATCTAGTCTAGGCAGTGTCTTTAATCCTAAGTCCTTAGCTGTAAGCCAACGTCATCGAGGATATCTCTGAGAGATCCAAGGAAATCGGCCTTCTCCTTCATGGTCTGCAATCGTAATTTATCGTATTTATTTCGACAGATGGCGAGTATTAAGCGTGCACCAACCAGTTGCATTGGAAATTATTTATTGCTAAAATACAAAAATTAAATTATTAATAATAAAATTAAAATATAATAAAAATCACAGTTAATGACTTATGTTATTGCCATTATTATGGAGAAATCTAGATATTTTATGTTTCTATTAAGTATTGAGAAGCCTAAAAATGTCGACCAACAATTTAATAAATATAGAAAACAAATTAGAATAGAAAAGTCAGTTTCTTAGTGATATAAAAACACATTAAATATTTTACCATTCATTTTATCATTGAATTTTATCACCTTGAAGCATTTTTTGTTTAAATTCATTAAAACGTAATTCTTTTTCATTCTTTCTCATATAAATCTTTTTATCAACGTTTTCATAAATTAATAATCCGCATCATAAAGATGAGCAGATTGATTCATCTTGATGGATGCCTTGATTTATTTTAAATAAATTAATACATTTCGGTGAGGGCTTTAAGAGCATTAACCAAAGTGCTGCATAATTTCAGGCTGCGATATTTCGAAAGTGATTTAAATTGAATATGAACATAAAGTGCTTTATAGGCATTATATGCCTCATTAGTTCTCAGCGCGATTAAAAAAATAACAGCATAGTTAATTATTTTTTCCGTACTATACATTGGGGTAATTAATTGTGGCCAACTTATGGTTAACTTAATTGCCTGTTATTCTTTTGTCAAACAAAACCTTTGCCATAAAATCGAGGTAATTGATGAATTATTGGCTGAATGTTGAAAAGGCTAGAGCCTGCGGCGTTGAAAAAGGATAAAGGTCTTGTTTTGTTGTAACAAATAAATAAAAAGTAAGGTCATTACAAAGATATGGCATTTTTCTTTAGGGCTTTTAATAAAATAATTGAGTTTCATATTCTTTCATATATTTTCTTTACTAGCAACTCCTTCATTTTTATTTGTAAAGTAATATTTTTTTATATAAATCCATAAGCTTTTGTAGCAAAGTTTTTCCTTAAAAATCTCCACATACTTACAGCAATATTTTGAGTAATTAAAAGACATTTTGTTTGGATATTGTGTTGGCTTATTTACGCTTAAATTGCTGCAAGCTCATTGAATGCATAAGTGGCCGACATATTTGCGCATCACAGCCAGAGTTGTCATGCGAATAAAGGGTTTTAACCGATTTTAAGCCCATCTGGATGTGAGTATGAAGCATATCGGTAATTATGGCTCCTGAGCTGACCATCATTCGTAACTCTTCTGGTCTGGATGGAAAGCGGGTTTCCAGGTCCCTTCAAGTACTCGTTTTCCACCTGTCTGCTCCGTGCTTTATTCCCCATCCCAGCCAGCCAGCCTTTGTGTGTTTGCTTTGGCCGTTGCGATGATTGCAACTTTTCAATTCGTATTTACAAAAGCGAAACAATGAGAGCCATACAAATGCGGCTATACAGGTTTATATGTATGTCTGGCAGCGTGCGTTCGTTTAACAAATTTGGCCTGCAAACAAAACGAAATCCCTCAGACTTGATGTTGCTTTTCATCAACCACTTAAGCCGAGCTTTGGTCAAACTTTATCGGACATTAAATAATTAATTGGGATATTTTCGGACAATCTCTGGGCAGCTACTGCACTTACATACTATTAATTATCATTTATAAATTGAATACAGCTCAGTTGTCTTTTTTATTTACTGGTTTACATTTGTAGAAAATATAATTTAGTTTTTCTTTGAACTATTCTCACGTCCACTGACTTAATTTAAGCTTCTTTTGTTTTGGTTTGCGGCAGACAACCGAGCGTTCCAGATGCTATGCGGTGACAACGTGATATATTCCGCAGGACCGGCTCCTAATGATGCCACATGTCCATTACTCCCAGAAAATACACAGCGACAGTAAAGTGTAGGTTCTATAAAATATGAGCTGTAACTTAAAGTATATTTTTTGATTAAGCATTGCATGAGTCAAGTGCTCAAAATAAATTTTACAATAAATTTAACCAATCAATTTAATCAAGATCGATTTTTAAGCTTATTATTTTGCATATTTCTATGAGTTTCTCATCGTTTTTGTTTATTTTTGTTTGTATTTCAGTTTACTTATACATTTGTTCCTAGTGTAGTTCCACCCCCTCTGCTCGGTTATAACTAAATACATAGTTTAAGTCGTGGCTGGACGCTTCGTTCACGGTTGTTGCTTCTCTGGTGTTTTTAATTTCGTTATGCCTTTGTTGCCAAATGGAGAAAGGGACTCGTTGGGTGTTAAGCAGCAGCAGCAGGAATCGGGGCCGTTAGGGGTTAAGGGCGCAAAGCAAACACGGATTTGGCAGAGATTAGCGCTCGGTTCTGGCGGTTTTGTCGGTTTACTTTAGTTTCCGGTTGCCAGAGTTAAAGTTAATTAATTTTCGCTTATTTGATTGTTTGCGTGGCAAAATGAGCGTGTATATATTAGGAATGGGTAAGCTATTTGTTAAGTTTATTTCACATTTTTCGGAGCCAAATTGTGTTATATTTAATTACATTTAAATTAAAGAACACTCTTAAATTATTCAACATGCAACTTATTTCTTTTTGTGCGCTCTCTCCCTCTCAACGCGTTTTAGGATGTCATCCATGTTAGTGATTAATTTCTCTAGAATTTCCTCCAGCAAGCCCACGCGATTGTTTAAACTAAAAAGGTTTCATTGAAAATATGAATATAATGTAATTAAGAAAGAAAGAAAGATTAATTACCGAACAAGCTCCTTGTTGTCTCCAGGTGGAATTTCCTGGAAGTACTTTGCCCTGCAATTAGAAACATATTTTTAGTTCACGAAAGGGTATGTACTTTGAGGGAATTACTCTGCTGGAGTCAGGTTCTTTCGAATCTCCTCGGGCTCCTCCTGGGCGGCCTTGGCTTCTTGTTCCGCATCAGCAGTCTCCTCGGCAGTGGGCTCCGGCCGGGGTCGACGCTTCCGGCCGCAGTGAGTGATCAAGTAGAGCAATCCAGTCAGCTTCTTGTAGATGTACGAGCCCAAGTGACTGCGTCCCTGGGTGATCTCACTCTTCACAGTGTTATAGGTCTCCATTATAATGGCAAGGAACATGTTCTAGGATAGGAAAAATACAAACATAACATAAGGATATAACTATATTTAAGATACATTAATTTGTAACTTACCAGCAAAATGAAGAACACAAGCAGGATGTAAGTGAGGAAATAAATGGGACCCAGAACACGATTCGCTTGCTCAATGAGATTGTACTGGAAGTCTCCCAGAATCATCCTAATCATGGTCAAGATTGATGTAATAAAATTGCGAAAATCGGGGTGCTTTGTGCCAAATAAGAGTAAACCCAACTGGGCGTAGGCCAGGAAGACAATACCAAACATAAGACTAAAGCCAGCCAGGTCCTTGGAGCACTGCAAACCCACAAATTAAAAATTATATTTCAATTTTCTCCAACCTCCTACATACCCTTTTGAGAGTGGTTGTGAACTGCACGAGGGTCTTGTTGAAACTGATGAACTTGAATATTTTGATCCAGACGAGGAAGGCCAGAATGGCCATCATGTCCACATAGATGATATTCCAGAAACAGAGCACGTCCAGACTTTGGTAGGTCAACTCCACCTCGGCCTTGTTTGTGACCGTCGTCACCTTAAAGGTGTGCCACACATTGTACACCAAGGCCAGGTAACATAGCTGGAAGAATATGGAATATCAGTGGGAATAATAAAAGGGATAAATAGGCAAAATCCTTACCAGCAATATAATACAATCGAGAAAATTCAACATGGAAAAGAAGTAGTTTTTACAGCCGGACTTGCGCAGTTCAATGATCTCATATATGGTGTAGTAAACGATCATGATGTACCAAAATATATAGATCACGGTCATCACCATGCTGCGGTCCGTGAAGAAGGAATACTGCTTCACCGTTTGCAGATGGACCTGGGGAATGACGCCGCCCGTGGGCGGGATCTCCGCAATTAATCTGAAAGTATTGATAATATAAAAAAAACCGACTCGAATATAACCCATATCTCAAGGCCCACTTGACGCTCTGAAAGATGTCCGTGTTTTCGTTGAACAAATTAAACTCGACCAGAGAGAGTCGGGATCCCCGGTCCAGCCAGTGGCTGTTCTTCAACTCTGTGATGATAGCCAGGTTCTTGTTCTTCTCATAGGTCAAGTCCACCACGTAGCCGCCGGAGCGATAAAAAGCCAGCACCGTCCAGAGCGGCGTGGTATCCAGATCTTTCATCGTTCGGTACGGTGACCCCTGGTAATTGTCCTTCCGCTCCTCGGCTGCCGAGGAGTATGCGGCATAGCAGGTGTTAAAGTACCGGATGAAGGCATCGTTCACATAGCAGCTCTCCCTCCGCACGCGGATTTGCCGAAGTCGCGGTGGACCCAGCAGAAGGTTCTCGTAGAGGAAGACGCGTCCCTGGAAAAACCAAGATAAGAGCAAAAATAAACGAAAACTAGGACTTTTCTTACCTCCAGATGATGGGAAGAGGCGTTGGCTGGACTGGCACGATCTGGAGGCGGTTCCCCGTCCGCTTGTCGGACCACCCTGGCGCCCGCAACCCAGTCCACGCCCGGATCCCAGTCGTATGGGCTTTCCTTAAGCAGATCGTCCACCTGCGGGGGCATCTGAAGCAGCTTTTCATTTGATCCCTCATCTGGTCCCTCTGCAGGCTCCGTTACAGGTGGCGTCGTATCGTTGCCAGGTTGTCCATCCAGAAAGGTCAGATCGCCGTGTAGTGTTGTCAGAAAGTTGTAGATCAAATAGTCCCACCAATCCGGAACTGTGATCAGCTTCTCGAAGCAAACGGTGACCGAGGGAGCAATCACCAGCTCGCGGGTTGTGAAGAGTTTCTTCATGGTGTCGTTGAAGTAGAACATGTACGAGTGCCGCACCGACAGGGTTACTGAAATAGAAAATATATAATGAATGTCATAAACATTTATATTGATTTATTTTCATTGATCCGTTTCAAGAAAAACTTGCTTCACTTACCCAACGATGTTAGGATCAGGAATATAATGAACACGGAGAACTCGACGAGGGCGTCGCGCACCTCCTCATCGGAGGAGTAGAGGATGCGATTCGTCTTGGACTTGTTCTGTTGGCCAGTGGATGCTCGACGTCCTGGTATTTTCCGTCGCTCCGGAGATGCTCCAGTCGTGTCCGTCTTCTTTTTCTTGAATATATTCATCCGTTGCTTGAGCGAAGGCTTCTTTGAGCCGTCGTCTGTTTCAGTAGCCGCTATTTTGGCGCTCCGCTTGGAAGTCGAAGGTCCTGCCTCCTGGAAAATTACTCGGGGAGAGGGACCTGCGGACTTCTGGGGCGGGGACGGTGGAAGGGAAATGCGAGGACTAGACCGTCGTTCTCCAGCGAGAAGGGTTTCTCGCAGATGAGTAGATGTCGATGGTCCAGTATCTCGAGTACTTGCTCGTGGCGATGACACATGGCCGGAAGCCCTCACAGTTGGCCCAGAATCGGGCAGAGCCTTTCCAGGAGCAGGCCCTCCTGAACCCACATCTCGAATTGTTACTCTTGGCGGTGTAACCTTCGCTCCTGCCACCATAGGATCACTTAGAGGCGGTGAGACGGTGCGCGGCACCCTGCTGGAGACGGATGCAGGTCCAGCATCTGGAATACTTGCCCTTCTGGACGACAGTGGACCGGAACCGGGTGCAGTAGTAGTAGCGACCTCCCGAATAGTTGCTCTTGGTGGTGGAGCCTTTGCTCCTGGCACCACGGGACCACCCAAAGGCGGTGACGCAGGGGCAGTGACCCTGCTGGAAGCGGTCGGTGGCTCCGGCTCTACGGCCCCACGGTTGCGCCTGGCTGCCGGAGTTGAATGAGGTTCGGAAGCCGGAGTCACGTCACCCGTAGTCGCGGTCGGAGGAGCCGATGGCCTAGGCCGGCGCGGCGGCGGAGGTACTGGCGGTTTTTCACCTTGACCCTTCTGCGACATTTTCAATAGACGTTTTTTTTCCTGAAAAGTTTCGTTTTTTCTCACAGAACAAAGCAAAGAATATATATTTCTCGGAGCTCGTCCAGCTTCAGACTGAAAAATGTTGTGAGCTGACCCCAACGACAGCCACACGTATCTTGAAGTTTAAAGAATGCTTGCTCGGACCCAGGCCCAGGCAGTGGGGAGTGTTGCCTACTAGGTTTTTTTGTAGCCAAAATTCAGTTGGATTTTTAAAGGGATAAACAAATTGTAGAAAATATGCTGACATAATGAACAGATTAGGGGTTTAATTTTTCAGGAAAAATCTGTAGAGATTCGAACTTTAATAAAAAAATCATTTACAGAGAAATACAAACTGCCATATTGAAACTTCTTTTTTGATTTGGCTTAGCATTTATTAATAAACGCTAAGTATCCCTTCCTTTACCTAAAATAATTACCCATATATTTTTAGCCTCTATATTAAAGTCTAGCAGCTTAGCTAAAGTCCATTGAGGCCAACTCTGCTGGCTGGTAGCACCTGAAAAAAAGGCAAGATCCAGACAACAGCTGCACATTCGGCGACGCCGTGCATATGCATATTTCATGCGTTAACGCCAACATTTGAATTGCAACCCAGGAGCAGATTCGGAGGAGGAGGAGTAGCAGTGGCAGCCAGTGCAGGATGCTTTTGATTTATGGCAGTCCTTGTTGGATGGCCCCACCTCTTCGTTCTCGCCTCCTGGTCGGCAGCTATCAGCGCCAGTTGAGTTGTCAGTTGGCGCATAAAGAATGCATGTACAATAGCATAAATGTGATAAGATCCCTCTCAACGAGCGAATTCTGGGGTTCCTGCGGAGGACTCGACTGGCAGCAGGATGAGGGTGACTTTCTTTAAGGCGATTTAACAGTCTTAGATGGATGTCCTCCTTTTAAGTGGCCTTCAAATGGGATTTTAGTTCAGAAAAAGTTAAAGAAATTCTCTTTCTTTATTTAAGACGTGTTTTTGATTTATGTAAACTCTCAGAAATTAAAAACAAGTACTCATATATTTTTTTAAGTATTTAATTTTTTATTTGTAAATATGTGAAACCGATTGATTTACTTCAATTTCTTACACACCGCTCAATAAAATGTTATTTTAAAATACAGACTAAATTTGTTTTGACTTTTATTCCATTAAATTTTTGCCCTCTGACATCAAGTGCAAATTAAGTACAAAGTTGGTAAAATGTGGCTTTGCTTTGAAATCAAAGTTTGGTTAAGTTTGCGTAGAATATAGTTTAAAACTATTAATGACTATATAAAATAGATTTGATGTAAGGATGAAGAAGCCATTCCAGACGTTGACTTTTTTGTGACATTTGCTTATCAGCTTTATTTTTTTTTTAGCTACTAAGTTTAAGACTACTAGTTGATTTTTACGATATTTCGCATCTTAGGTGTTCTTTGCAAGTATTTCTACCTGATTTTCTCTAAAAGTATACTTTAATATGCTTTAATTTGCAGCTAACCCTTTGAATGTTTCTCACTACGAACGGAATTTCGAATGTTTTTTGTTGGTATTTATATTTGTAACCTTAACACTTAACTAAATATTAATTATCTAAATTGTTTCGTTTGATAAGTGTGCAAAATATATGTTTCTATTTTCGTCTGCATTGCTGCTGTGTTTCTCTCTTTGTTTCCCTTTTTTTATGTTTGCTTAACTATTTGGCTTTGATAAATACTTTGGCGCCACAATGCAGCTTAAAATTTCTGGATTTTAATTTGGTTTTTTGTGTTATATCCGACCACGTTGAATTGTTAGAGTTAGAGCTTGATGAAAATGGTTGATGGCTGGTTGTTTCAGCAAATGTGATTACAACAAGGATGCAACTTTTAAGCTACTTCTTTGGTAGGGGTTGATTTTGCGGTTCATTTTTGTGCACTCGAGAACTTTATTTGTAAGCCTTCTATTGGTTTTTTTAGGTTTCTATTCACTTATCAGATACACGTTTGTAATTGGTCCTTTGGTTTCAGAACGTTGTTGCTAGAGAAGGCACAATTGTTTAAGCTAGTTTCATCCATTTGTCTGTGAATTAGTTGTGACTGTGCTGGGTGCTTTGGCCACGCCCATTTTAGCCCTCTTAGCAGCTAGGCATTTTTCTAGTACGGCTTGGCCGCATCCTTGGAACGTTTCAGTTGGACCTTCAGCCGCTTGGTGCCGATCTGAAAACCGTGCATCGCCTGGATGGCCGCGTTGGCCGAGTGCGGATTGTCGTAGGACACGAAGCCGAAGCACTTGGACAGGTTGGTCTGCTTATCGATGAACACCTTGGCCGACAGGACGTTGCCGAAGGGCAGAAATGTCGACGCGAGATCCGTGTCAATGAACTCCTGAGGTAGGTGATAAATGAACAGATTGCTGCCGTCAGGACCTAATGGGAATATATTCATAAATTAAAATATTCTTAAATTAATTATCCCCTTGAAACTCACCCTCGATTTGCTTGCCAGCCACGCCCGCTGCTGCCGCTTGCAGGGCGCTGGCAGTCAGGGGCTGGGCGGCTCCATAAGCGGCGGCTCCATTTGTCAGTCCACTCAGGGAGGGGGTGTAGGGATCGGCGGCACTTGGGGGCCCTAAAATTGTACACAATCCCATTAGCAATATTCACACGAATTATGAAATTTACTCAATAGAAAATTATTATTTCTAAATTTGAATTTGTATTTTTGTATTATTCCAAAAGAAACAAATTGCCCAAAGACACACACACACTCAGAGAGAGGACAAAGACAAACAGAACACACACACAGTGGGACAAACAGAAAAATATAGAATCGACCATATCTGAACAATAAACGAACCCAAGTTGAGTTAACGCATATGAGATTTCTGGCCCCTTTATTTATTATTATTTTTAGCCGTCCCCTTCACACTTTGTGCTCGACCGTTTTATGCCTTCTTTTATCTCCTCTTGTTTTTTGTGGCCCTCGTCCTTTCATTATTAAATTTCGTACTTTCTTTTATTTTGCTTCTGTGTCCTAGAAAAAAATGTGTTAGCCTTTGTTGTTTGGTCTTTCCGTTTGGCGCCTGTTTTTTAATTGAGCCACCAAACATTTTCGTTTTTCCCGCTGTGCTCTTTCATAATCTACTATAAATTTATTACTTTCTTTTAGTTTTCCTCTCTTTTCCTTTTTGCATTTCATATAAGCACTTTTTATTGCGTTTGCAAATTTGTTGGGCGCATTTTTTATGCCAACAATTTGGTGTGTATGTAAGTTTTAGAAGGAAATTAATTTTAATGCTCTGTGGAATCCATAAAAGTTGCTAATTGAAAAGCTAATTGTAATCGGGAATGTGGAAAAATGTTTGGAAATTTATTGGCCCAACTTTTGCTATTTTATTGGATTTATATGTAAAGTTCTTTTTACTTGCTTTATTGGTAATTGAGGAATAAAGTTTATCATGAAATATTTGCAGTGATGAACAATGGTTCTCGGTTTTATAAAAATGTAACTTATAAGCTTCAAAAATATTTTATTCAATTTTACTTAATACAAAAATTAGCTTTGTCACTTTTCCTATTATTTTATTACAGATTCTTCAAATTTTTTTTATATTTTTGTTGCCTTTAAATTCCTGCTTCCCCTTTTCATATTTACTTTGGTATTTAATATCCACAATTTCCTTTCATGTAAATTTTAAGCTCAGGTCTATGCCATCCAATCTGTGCTTGACTCTGCGGAATGTTGTGGCAATATATTTTTGTTCGCTTCTATTTTGTTTTATTAAAAACTCAATTTTTTTTCAAATGCAATCAAGAACGTGTTGTTTGGAATGCCATTTAGTTCCTTTTGTTATAGATTTGATTCTTTTCCGCGTACACTGCCTTTCCGAGCTGCTCTCTTTTTATTTTTTTATAAATTCTGTTTGCCTCGGTTTTGGAAAATAAATTTTTTTCATTGACAGAGATGGGCAAACTGTAAAAATGCAAACAGAAAAGAGTAACGAATACTTTGGAATTAGAAACGTTCACACAGAAATTGAAGTTGGTATGGCCGTCGGGGATTTCCCAGCAACGATATAAATGTACATACGAATTTAATTAACTGTTGAGTTCTGGCATTTCGGGGTTTAATATTATTTTATATATTTATTTTCAAAAGTTTATTAATAAAACGTTGGATGTTTCTGTATCTTAGAAGGCATTTATTCTTCTCTTTTTGAAATAGAAATAATATATAAAAGAAAACAAATCCTAAACACTAATATAGCAAATTGTGGTGTTCCTGTTATCCCAATATATAAATGTAATATAAGTATGTAGGTACACTAAAGAAAGGAGTTTTTGCGTAGTTTTAGTCATTTAAGAATAGGGCATGGCGGGGCGCTGTCATAGGCTCATGCAGGCGGCGTGGGGAATATTTTATTGGGGCTTTTATTGTTTAGGGTTAGTGTGATTAAGTGCCAGAGGTCAAACTCTGTTTGATTACATTACAAAACAAAAGAACACATACATAAATTTACATAATACACAAACACAACCACCCGTTCCCGAAACATACATTTTGATACACTGAATGAACATAAAATATATGTAATTAGGTAAATAATTTAACGAGAATATTTTTAGAAAGCGCTTTTCTGCTTCTTATATTTCTTTTTAATAAGAAATTTAATGAAATTTTTAGAATCCTAATAAAAATAAAGAATTTTTTAATTGCCATTATTAAATTATACAATTATTATATATTTTTAAAAATGAACCCGAGTTTAACATTAGACTTTCAAATAATATTATTCAGTGGGTTTTGTAATTGGAAAAGTACTTCTAAAGATATATTTTAATGCTGGTATTTAGAGCAGGAAAGCTTAACTTTTATGCAGTTTCCCAATTTGGAACATTGAATTAAAAAATATCTTCAAAATTAAATCAAAGGATATTTCGAATGCAAATCAGTATAAAGCCTATTAGGATCCCATTATTTCCTGCGTTTCACATTATAGAAATGCCTAAATTAGGGAAACTTCCCCAACATAAGCCATTCCTGCTTTTTGGGGTAATTATGACTTCGTGATCTACTTACACAGCGCGTTTAGGGTCAGCGTCTGACCTCCGCCCATCTGCTGGGTGGGCGTGGCCATCAGCTGGGACATGTTGAAGGCCGCCGTCGACGGAGGAGGCTGCTGCTGTTGTTGGGCGGCGGCGTAGGCCAGGCGCTGGTGGTGCAGACTGCTGTTCCCGCTGCTGCTCTGGCTGCTCTGGGTGTGATGGGCGATGGTCAGCGGATGGTGGGCGTGGGCATGGGCATGGGCGTGGTTGTGGGCGGTGGGTGTGGCTAGCAGGGCTACCAGATTCTGCATAGACAGGGATGGAGCGGCGAGCAGTCCAGTGCCAGGAGCATGCCCGGCGGTATGCCCGCTGCTGCCGCCGCCGCCGCCGCCGCTGCCTGTGGGTGGTGCGGATGGTGATGGGCCGCCGCCGCCGCCGCCAAGTGGGAGAGGTGCTGATGCTGCTGCTGCTGCTGCTGCGACGGCAGCCGATAGAGATGCGGCTGCTGCGGATGCGGCGCTCCCGGGGCCACCTGATGGGAGTGACTGAGGCTGTGGCTGTGACTGTGGGTGCTGGCTGTGGTGGGCACTGTTATCCGATGGGTGGTGGAAATTTAGTCCTGAGTTCCATAGTTATTTTTTGTTTTTGTTTTGTTTTGTACAGTTTTGAGTTGGTTGGTTTTATGGTTTAAGGTTTTGAGTTGGTTGAGTTGGTTGATTGATTGTACATGACCACAGAGTCAATCATAGACATACCAAATAATGTTCAACGAATATTTATATATATAAAAAAACATAGAAGAAAACACACACCCAATTGGATTATTTACATTTACAAAAAATTATAAGAAAAGTAATTTCAATTTAAATTTTTTTTTGGTTTTTCGGTTTTTGTTGTTTTTGTTTCGATTTCGATTCGATCAATTTTATGTAAATATGTAAACATACAAATCAAAACAAATAAAAGGTTTAAAAAATAAACAAAGAAGGGAAAAGAGGGGAAAAAACAAAAACAAAATGAAAATGGGTAACATAAAATGAAATAAAATATACAAGTAATAAAATTATGAAAAATAATATATGGAAAAATAAAGTAAGAGTGTAAAATGAATATTTTAATGAAAAAGGAGGGAATATTTTTTTTTGAAATTGATTTTGACTTTTATATTATTTTAATTAAATAAAAATGAAAACATTTTTGATTGAAATATAAAACTGAAATTCAGGTCTTGAAAGATCTTTGAAAAAATATAAAACAAATGTAAAATGTCCAATATAGTAAAGACAAAACATTAAAAAAATGGTATAAAGTAATATAATACAAAATAAAGATCAGAAAAAAATAATAATATAAATAATAAACGCATTCCATAAAATAATTAAAAAAACATTTAAACGTAACGGGGGGATGCAGGGTATTAAGTAAATTAAAAAATCATAAGTAGGTGTAAATAAAAATTCAACAAAATCAAACATATAAACGCAGAGACATAAAATTCAATCGAATGCAGTTAGACATAAAGTAAATATATATAAAAATATGTAAATCAATGGCATAAAGTAATTTGATAAATCTAAGAATGCTGGCGGATGGACGCCGGAAACAGAAAATCGTTCGCCTCCGTTTCCGGTTTCCGTTATTTTTTCGTAGGCTGCTCTTATGTTGCATACTTGGCGGCGCTGGCAAAATATTGAAAGCATTTTTTTCTACACAAAACAAGAATCCTGTGAACACACATACTCAGAGAGGCGGAGAAAGAGAGAGAGAGCAGGCAGGTGTGTGTGTGTGTGTGTGTGGGAGGAGAGACAGGGAGAGAGAGAGGGAGATGAACAGGGACATTCACATAAGGATCTGGGCATTGTCTAGCATATTTAAGGAATATTTCTCAAATTGCTTCCTCGCTTTGAATGAGCTGCATTCTATGTGTGTGTGTCTGTGTAGTTTTGATATCCTTTGCCGACCTCATACTCCTTTTCTTCCTTTTGCCCCGCCCTTTTTGTGGGCATAATAAAACTTTAAGTGTTCTCACCTGCGGACAACTTCAGGTGCTGGCTGTTGCCACATTGGAATTGCATTTGTTTACTTGCCAGGCCCCCGGCTATTGGGGCAGTGCCTGCCTCCACTATATAGCATACTATATGCGTGTTTGTGTGGGGCCCTTCGCTTCAGCCACCTTTGATGGTGCCTTTTGCCCTTGGGGGTCTTGGCAGGACTTATAAAAATTTCAAGTCGACAAATGGGCAAAGAAGCCCAGAGAAAATGCTAGACAAAGACGTTCCTGACTGGCGGTTATTCCTTTGCGGATATACCTCCACTCTATTTTCATAAGGGGGAACAAATTTGGCTTCGAGCTTTAAATATTTTACTGTTGGCTCTTGTTAATAATCCACTTGTTCTTAAGAGGAATTTTTAGGCCACAAACAGATGTGTCAGAATATGGGAGCAAATGGTGTTAATTATTTATTTCCTATTACACCTTTAATTATTTAAGGCCCAACTATCCGACTATTCCCTTTATTGTTAGCAGAACAAATCCGTTCTGAGAAATCTGTTTTCAAACCATAATTAAATAAGGTTTTTTCTGTCACCGCTGAGATCCCGAAATTGGTCAAATCAGCCAACGTTTACAGGTCCGCCGCATCCACTTAACGGTCTCATTCAGCACTTATATGGGAAAAAAATATGTAAAAAAATGAACGAAGGAGCGTAGAGGACACGTTCCATACATTTGCTGGCCATCGGAGCTCGGAGTCGTCGAGTCCTTTGTGCTCCCCCATTGCCTGATGCCCAGCTCTCCTGGATCTGGCATTTAAAAACGTCATTTGTTATTCAAGTGGCATACGTCGTCGCTCTAAGTTCCCCTAACTGCCCAAGAGCTGGCCTCACTGTCCGTTAGCAGTTACTGCCGTCGGGGTCAGGTTGGATTGGTGGCCACCACCTCCTTCTTCTACTTGTCCTGCTCCTGCTTTTGTCACTCTTCCTCAGTACGAATCCCTTCCGCATGCCCTGCTTCTTGGGGGAATGTGTCGACTATGGGACAAGGTTTGTTTCTTTCTTTTTAGGTAAAATTTTATTTTGAAGTTTAACGATCATTGATTAAATTTTATTTCGATTAAATGTAAAGGAAAACTATCTAGTTAATGTATTTCTTTCCACCCTTGTTAGTGTATCTCATCTACCCAGAAAGCTCGAGTTACAGTAACGTATTTTTTGTGCTTTGTGCGATTACATCACGCGCCGCTCAACATTCGGTTGTCTGTGATTCCCCTTTTATTTAATTTTGGCCCCGCCCCCTGTTTGTTCAAGCCCTTGTGCTTGATTTGTTATGCGCAAAATGTCCACGTTTACGGCGAGACTGGTCAGGGGGGCGGGGGCGTGGCACGTCGTCGGTCATTCTAATGAAGCGGCGCTGCATATGCAACACGTTTACATCGACGCCCTGTACGTGTACATCCAGCGTGGACTGGCGACTGTTGGCCAGAAATCTGAGAGACCGTCTGGGCCGTCATCATCATCATCATCCTCGTGGCAGCATCATCGTGTCATCCCGTCATTGTCGTTGTCCACCTTTTAATCCTATTACAATGTTTTTGTTTTATTCATCAGGCTCTCCAGTCGCCTGGCCTCGTCGTTTCCTGTCTTTCCCGTAACTTTTCCGGCTTTCTCTCTCTCCCCCCTGGCGCCTGCATTTATGCAGATTTTGTTGCTTAAATTGAAATTAATTATTTGTCAGTTGTTGCTGTAAGAAGGATTCTCTTTGCTTCACTTGCCGCACTTTTGTTATTTTTTACCATTTCACCAAACGCAAATCTGCCGGTTATAAATGAAGTTGAAAGCCAAGTAAAAGGGGAGAGGGATACTCTTTTTTGTTGCTACTTTTACATTAATTCTTGTTGACTTATTTAAATGTCAAACAAATGGCTGCTGCTACTAATTGAGCTTTGGGGATACAAGGAGTTCATGAAACTAACCAGAAATCGGATTCTACATGCTTTTTATCCTTTCGGTTAATCGGGAAATCTGTTGATGTCAAAAGTCATGCATTTTGCATAATGATATTGCAAGTATGACAATTAATTAATAAATATTTTACCCATCTTAAAAAACACGTAATATTTTTAATACATTTTTAGTAAGTGGCAAAACACACACACATAGAAAACCTGCATTCAGCTCATTGAACATTCGCTATACTTTTGTCTACATCTAATCGATGCTAAAGAACACACACATTTTTAGAATAACTCTTTCGATCCATTTAGCGATGAATGGGAACATCAAGAAAGTTAAGTAATACGAACAGTTAAAATCATAATTTGTTGAAACATCGTTTGCAATAAAAACACAAATAAAGTGCGCGATTGAAAGGAATTAAGAATAAACAAAGAGTAAAACACACGGAGAAAACAACGAGCAAATGTGTGAAAACAAAGACAGGTAGTATGAAACGTTACGGATAATAGAAATATAGATATATATAGAGTGGAAGATGCAACGTTGTGGATTTGTTCAGTGTCTGTGACTAAAATCGAAGGTTAAAGAATAAAATGTATAGATGGGACAGTTCAGACAGAAATATAAGTAGTTATACATTGTATTGTAAAGTTCTAAGTTGCAAGTTTTTTTTTTCTAGCAGGACTGTCTCATCCATATATTAAAAAATCTCTTCTTTGTTGGATTTTTGGGGAGTTATCGGGGAGATCCTGACGACGCCTAACGGCCTAACCTAACTTGGATGCTAATCAACCCACTCACCTGGCATATAGTGCGCCGGACTCAGGCCGTATCCGTGGAGCTGCTGGTACAGCTGCAGGTGGGCCGCCGTCGCAGGATCTGTGCCCAAGTAAGCAGCAGCCGCTGCCGCCGCTGCTGCCGCTCCCTGGTGCGGATTACTGGCCAGCAGGGCGGGCGCCAAGGAGGCATTGAGGGCGGCGGATGAGGGCACCTGAACGAGAGTTGTTTGGGCCGCAGCGCCCGCCTGCTGCACTTGTGGAACTGCTGCCAAGGCGGCGGCCATCGATGGATTCTGGCGGGCCGCTGAGGGTGTGGTGGCTATCAGTGCCGTGGCCGCATTGGCAGTGGGCGTGGCCGCCGCAGCAGAGGCTCCGCTGGCCGTGGGTCCTGTCAGTGCATTGATGCCGCAAAAAGCATGGAGCTGCTGCATTTTCTTTTGGTCCTTCTCCTTCTGGGTGTCCGCGAATTTGACGACCAACGGGGCGGAACAGCCCTCCATGGTTTGACTTTGGTGGAGAGCCTAAGGGAGTAAAGAGAAAGCATCAGGGGGTTATTATAAATATGATAAAAATTGGAAAATTGTTAAATATTCAATATTTATATTTTATATAACATTTCTAAGCTTAAAATATTTTAAAAAGTGTACGTTTCTAAATAGTATTACTTATACGCAGTGTTGTCTTATCTCGGAAATGAGTAGGGTTTCTTCCATAAATAAATACATAGCAGTTTATTTCTTTATATTTTATATGACACTTCTTAAATAAAAGTACTCATACGCAGTGTTGTCATTTCTCAGACAGAATTGGCTTTACTTAATATTTCCATCATAATAACGGAGTTTATTAATATATTTTTAAACATTTCTTCAGCTTAAAATATGTTTCTTTATTTTTGCAATAATATAATTCATACGCAGTGTTGTCTGTATTTAGAAAGTAATATTTTTGTTTTATAAATAATTTCCTAATTCATAAAACCTTCTTCTTAAGCCTTTAATATTCTTCTAGACTCATCCCCGATAAGAACACGTTGCATCTCTGTTCCAACATGCCTCGGAAAACTGTCTTTGGGCTTCGTGGCCATGGCGACCTGTTTTAAAACTCGGAAATTTCCCTAATTACTTTGTAGCCAAGAGCAGCAGTGTCGCTGGCGATGGCCGGAGAGGGGGCAAAACAATGCGCCGGCCATAAAAGTCGCGCCAGAGCCGCAAGAATTATAGTCAATGTAATTAAAGAGCACTTCTGGTGGCTGCCACGATACAGGCGGCCAGGGGCGTGCCAGGATGCAGGCCAGAGTTGCCAGCGCCGCCACAATTGAGCGGAAGTTTCGGTGCCCGGGTCGCCATAGCCATAGCCATAGCCCCATAGTGCCGGCTGAGTTTCAATGATAAAGTCTACATAAACCGGAAAATAAGTAAAGTGGCTTGCCAACCCCACACACCCCCCATCCTTCGTCGAACGCCGCGAAACATTCCCCTCATCAGACCGCAGCCTAAATGCCTTCGCTAAATGTTTGGCCTGGTTTTCGTGACGCCGCCGCCACTGCCAGAGTTGCCAGCCTCGCCTCGATTCCCCATCTCATCCCCAAGTGCCATTGCCGCGCCATTTTGTTTGTTTTCGGGCTTAGCAGAAAGGTGTAAATTAAGTCGCTTAAGCGGACAAATGGCTGTGTGGGTTAAACTATCCGGGCGGAGGATGGTGGGTTAACCCTGCCAAGGGGAGGCCTGCTCTGGGGCTTGTCAGATGGGTGGACATGCGGATGCGGCTTAAGTGCGCGTCATTATTTTGATGCTGTAAGCCGCCGAGCGGCTGCCATAAAACTTATCAAAACTGTTTTCGAAACCTAAATACCTTTGCTATGAGAGTTTGTGTTTAGAAGATTGTCAAGGAATCGCTTCAGAAGAAGAACCCAGGTGGACATCTTGATAAAAGTTTAGGAAACTGAATAGAATAGAACAAACTTAAATACGGTTGTAGAGCATAAAGTTTTTTGAAGGAAATAGTAAACGGAATGTAAAATTAATTAAAAATCAAATAAAAACACGTCAAAAAGTATACAATGAAAAATATTTTTTAATAGCTAACATTCTGTGGCATACAATTTTTTTAATCCAAAGCTATTTTTGCCACTTCCCGGTTTTTTTATTTATTTATTTTAAATATTACATTTAAAATAAGTAAGTAAGTTATTTTCTACATTCTTTTCTGACCTCTTCAAGGCTCTGTATTTATTTCCGCCCTTACTTAGAACATCCCCCAAGTCGCTTACTAATCCCCAGTAATTTTTCACAGCTCAGTCCCTGCGACTCAGCATACAACAAAAAAGAAGGGTTAAATGACCCGTTGGCCAAGAGTGAGCACTTGGAAGCCAACCGCATTCCGAACTTGGCCTGGACTCGGCGCAAACCACTTGACAAATTAGCGAGACGAATGCGAAAAATAAAATCTGCATGCGTTGAAAAATGCTATCATCATTTGGCCACCCATTTTCCGCCCCTTGTCCTCATACTTTTCCCTAGCTTCCATTCGGGGTTTTTGCGCAAAGAAAAAGAGACTTAATGGAGGAGCAGCAGCAGAGAACAAATTGCTGGGCCATAAACATGGCACATTAATATTAAATGCACTCTGCCAGCAGCTTCAGCACGAGCTTCTCTCTGGGCTTGGCTTGGCTTTGGCCAAGGGTTTGGTTTTCTTTTTTTATGGGCAACGCTTGCATCGCATCGTCCTGGATTGCATTTGATGGCGCTGCATACTTTCAGGCGTCAATAGACTGCAATGACTTTGCATCTCTCGCTTCACTCGCCTCGATCCAAATCATTTGGTCTTGGCCAGCTTTGGCTTCTTCTTGGCTTTAACACATCTCGAAAGCTTGGATCCTTGGGTCCAGACCCATAGCCGGCGTGTGCGTGCTTAGAATCCCGTAATTTGACTTCAAATGCATTAAAATCGCTTGTTCCCACACACAAATGCCGGTACAGTGATACCTTGTAAGTTATGTCTCTTAAATAATATTTATTAAATTAGGTTAAATGTTTTTAAAGTTGAGTAAGGATTATATTTCTCAAGTTCAGATAGTTGTTTGGCCAATCTGTCATCTTAAATGCTGTAACATTATGCAGAGCCAAACAAATATATTTTCAGGCATGGAGGCACATTTCCTGGACTCTAAGGAAGCATCCTTAGCCCATTCATCCCGTAGTGCCTACTAGCATCTATGTGACAGTGTGCATGCATGGCTTTGTAATGGCCGTCCGCCCACAACAACATTCATCTTGCAAAAGGCGACAAATTATGTGCAATATACACAGAACAGAACAGAACAGAGACGGCATGTTCGGACGCTCGCCCTCGCTCCCCATGTGGGTGTGTGTGTGTGTGTTTGGCTGTCGGAAGTTTGTAATTTTGCCTGTTTCCGGCACAAAACTTGCATTAGTGTTGGGGCTGTGTGTGTTTGTGCTGGATGTTTGCTTAAAAGTGAAAGAGATGGAATGGGAAACGGAGGATCCTGTGGGGTTACTTGGTTGCCAGGATTACCGTTGACTTCTTCCGCTGCCAGAGGCGGCGTCTTGCTTGCGTTTCTGCTTCCTGTTTGCCGTTGCATGCGGTTTTTGTTGCTGCTGCCTACCGTCGCCGCTGCCATTGTGGAATGAAGCTGTGCCTGTGTGGGTGACTCTGCTTTGGCATCCCTGTAAGTGTGTACGTGTGTGCCAAAGAGACGTGTTTTATATGCGCGACTCTTGCCGCCACTGCAATTAATCATGGCGACAGTTTTTCCCACACACTCGCTGCAGGACCTACGACAACGATGCGCTTAAAGCAGATAATCGGAATTTAAGCTGATCGTTTTTTCCTTTGGCTTCTGTAGATCTTTCTTGGAATTTTTTACTAAAGTGCTGGGTTTTTTCTGGGTCATCGAAATATTGTTTGCCAGTAACAAAATGCTGTCGATAAGTAGGCAATAATCTTTATGCTCTGAGGACTGGATATTACATGGTTGGAACTCTCGGCACTTGGTATTTTATACTTGTACTCTATTTAGATTTTCTAGTTACAAGTTTATATATATTTTAGATTCTGAGCAGTAAATTTGATACATTAGTATATCGATTTAAATGATAACTTATCGCTAACTAATTTGATAGTTATAAATATTTAATATTCTCCATTGAATTCATTCATATACACGTATGTATGTCAATACATTAATATTTTTTTAAGATATTTTCTATACTGGGCAGTAAATTTGATACATGAGTATATCGATTTAAACGATAACTTATTGATAACTAATTTGATATTTTAAAATTTCATTTGCCACAGTTTTCATTTATAGTATTTATCAATATGTCAATTCTTTGGTAAAAATGTTCGTTATATAGTATATCGATAAAATCGATAACTCAACACTGCCCGTAATATTTTGAGTAGTTTCTTTAATACTTCTAACTTAATTATAATAACTATATAGTGCAACTCACCTTGATCGCCCCAATGGCGTTCTGTTTGGTAGCGAATGTGACGAAGGCGCAGCCCTTGCTCTGGCCTGCCTGATCCCGGAGCACGGTGCACTCCTCGATGGTTCCGTGGCCGGTGAAGAGTTGCCGCACGTCGGCCTCGGTATACTTTTTGTTCAGCATTCCGACGAAGAGTTTCCGCTCTGCAAATACATCAGCGGAAAATGCGAAATGAAAGGAATGTTTTTCAGCGAATGCTTGCGGAAATAAACATAAAATAAATACGCGTATACTATATAAATATACGGGGCTGACGTAGAGTGGTAAAATTAACATAAATAACAATTGTGGGAATGTGGAGAGCCGGGTCAAGAGGTCCTGCAACTGCAAACACGGGCCTTAAAGGCCCCACCAACTTAATGAGTTGCCAATGCAGCCCAGGAACTATTATTATGGCCCGTGCGGTACTTCATTCAGGGCCGTAAAAATGTTGCCCCAACTGAGGCTGCTGACTGATTGACTAACGGACCGAATGACTGACTGACTCAGTGACTGACTGGGCGACTGACGAAAGCTGCAAACGAAATGGTCGCCATAAAAACGGCATTAAAAACCGAGTAAATGGGTACATATGTGTGTGGCTTAACAGCTTTAAAGCTTATGGTAGGTAAAGGTAACACAGGAAAACTAGGCTAGCTTCTTTCAAGCTAAAAATTAAATTGAAAGTTAAATGAAATATTTAAAAGAGAAGTTGAAATATGGGTTAAACGAATTTAAAGTAGGGAAAATGAGTTGGCTTTTAACTATTCATTAATTTAAATATTCCAGAAGCTCAAAAAAATCTGTATTTTAATATATGAAACTTCTAAATAATATAAAAAAATACAACATATTATAGATTTTTTGTAGAAAACTCATAAGAATATCATAGACTTCCCAGCATCACTGGCTCGGCTTAAGGCAACAACAGGTGAACACATGTCTGAGGGATTTTCTTTTATGAACCCAAACCTGGCGCTTAAATTTGTTAATGAGCTACCACCAAGCGTGTTGGTTTCCACCATTTAACGATCGACCAGCGAGCATTTAACCCGATTTGCGGAACACCAGGCGTATGAGTGATATTTTTGGTTATTTCCGATTTTTTGACTCCTCGAATCGAGGCAAGGGAGTTGCAATTAATCAGAGCATAACTTTGTAAGCAGCTGGGACCTGTAAGGGGGAGTCCAACTTTAAACTGGCACAATAAATCGTATATATATATCGAATATACATACATGAGATCTCCCCTTCATCGGAACGAGAACATTTGTAAAGGAAAACTTTTGCTGCACGGCAATTGTTATGCTTTATCTCGGTCCCCATGTGAAACTTTTTGGGAGCGCACATGCAAAAGACTAAAAACGCAATCGCAACAAATCGAATCAATGCAACAAGAACTGGCGAACTGCAGCAATAAGAAGGAGCAACTTTTCATTCTGCAACACTTTCGAGCACACATTCTCCTCCACATTCCTCTAACTGCCCCAAACTTCCCTTAAAGTTTTCCCAGAGACAAAACACATACACATATGTACGCATTTTGTGAGGGGCGATTCCGAGGCATTCTCCTTAAAACAAACTAAGCGTGCGTTCAAACCACTATTCGATACTCTAACAGAAGGGGGAGTATCGATGGGAAAATGAAGGTTGAGATTTTAAAATATTTAACAAGGTAAAATCCTCTACAAAATATTTAGCAAAAAAATGTGTTCGAATTTTTCTAGAGGGTATAAAGTATTTGGTTTTTGATTCTATAAATTCCAAGAATAAATTGCTTTAACATTTTCCTTATAAAAAGGTGTGAGTTTTTAATTGTTTAACGTTAATTATCCCATTTAAAAGAGGTAAATACTAATTCAAAAATATAATAAGTAACACCATCGGCTGTATCTAAATAAATTAAATTTTTAGGGCACTTAAAGTTCAATATAATTCCACTTGAAAACACACCCTCTCTGGAGTTCACCGCTTTGGGCAGGGGTGTCGTAAAGTATAAATATAGAAAATTGTGTCGCTGCAAGGGAAGTGATTGGAAATTGTTGCTTTCGCCTGGAGTTGGCACCAGCAGAGGTGATCCACGGAGACCCCAAACCGAGGCACTCAGAACGCACTCAGCCTGCTTGGGGAGGGTCTTATCTCAGGTGCATTCCTTCTTCTTTTTTTTTGGTGTGGGGAAACTTTTTTGTGCTAAATACACAGGAAGTTATAGGTCTTTCCTGGCCCAGGTCCCAGGTCTGTTTGCAATGCACCCTCTTTCTGTCCGGCACATGTGCAAAATTTATTTGAGGTTAGTTCAGGTGCGACACAAGGAGTAACATTTTATATATTTATTGTATGGATTTGCCATTTTAAGTTGAAACTTTGCCAGCGAGAAGATACGAGTGGCATGGAAAAAGGAAAAGGGCTATGACAAAAGGAGGTTCAAACTTATTGCAGGCACCTGAGTCCCGCTCGCCC
Source organism: Drosophila rufa (assembly GCA_018153105.1). Classification (NCBI taxonomy): domain Eukaryota; kingdom Metazoa; phylum Arthropoda; class Insecta; order Diptera; family Drosophilidae; genus Drosophila; species Drosophila rufa. The sequence continues at coordinate 12,043,699 of JAECXS010000096.1, forward strand.
GCTCTCGAGGAGCTTGTTAAGGACCTCTTTTGTATTTGGCATCGCTGATTGGAAAGTTTTATGCGCACGTGATTTTTCAGCGCTGATATAAGCGTGTTGGGGAAAGTCCAAGGCAGCGAACAAAAAAAAAAACCAAAAGGATGTATAAAATCCCCAAGTATTCGCTTTTGTTCTGGCAAGTGATGTGCGTTAAATTGGTTGGCAATGGATGCTGGATAAAAGAGAGAAGAGAGTGGCCTGCATTTTGAGATTTTTTAACATAAATCTTCTTAGAGATCACTGGCTAAGGGTTGCTTAAAGTTAAATAAAGGGGGATTTAGAGAATGAAATAAATCCTTAAATATTTTTAAATATATATTAAATTGGTTATCCATTCATCAGAAGAAGTCAGGCAATAATACAAATCCCAAATCCCATTTTAATGGGGGAAAACCCACTGGTTCATTAAGGGTTATGGCCCATTTGCATTGGTTTTTCGTGGCTGCCATTCCGGTGCAATCTCCGCATTAATTCAGCTCTAGGCAGTTTATCATTTTCACCTTTTTCGGAGGCCGCGGCCTGGAAACTGTCGCCAAATGGAAGGAATCTCATTTAAGTGGAGTCACTGCCTCTCAGTTCCCAGACTCCCAGCCTCCCAGCCTCCCATCATCCCAGCCTCCCAGTGCATCTCTCTGTCATTCCTTTGGGCCATTACAGTTGCAGAAATTGCAATTTCACGACAATTACCACAAATTGGTTTCCTCAACTGGCTGGGCGAACATTTTCGTTTCGTTTGGTCTCGTCCTTCGTCCTTCGTCTTTCGTGCCTTCCGCCTTACAATTATGCAGGAAAGTTACGCCCACCGCACCCCAAGGATTTTTCAGGAGCGGAGGCGGGAGGGCAGGTCCTTCCGCTTGTGGCATATGCATTGTAAGTTCATCCTTGGAAGCCAACTCTGCCATATGATGTCGTTAACTGTCTTAAGATTTATATGCACAGTCAAAAGCGGAAACTGCACTTTCCTCCTTGTCCCTTTTGCCTCCCCCAGGATGTCCTCATATATTTCAGTTCACACTTGAGACATCAACTTTTGTGTCAAGTTGGTTTCTGGCCTCCCCCGAAAAATTTTCGGGCCCCGGGCAAAGTTTGTCATGTGCATAATTTACTTTTTCCACACACGCATTACGGATCCCCCTTATCTTATTAGAGTTTTTCTGTGGAGTCAGCCAGGCATTAGATTGCATTCAATTTGCCCCGCAATTTAATTGCTCTCGCCTCTCGCAAAAATCCTTCGCCAGCCCGTAATTATTTACACAGTTGTGTTTGTTTGCCATAAACAAATTAAGCGCCTAGTGCGAATGAATGTTTACAAGCTAAGCTGCAAGGATTCTGAAATATATGTAAATGCTCTACACATGATATGCACTTAGGCGTGTCGAGAAGATTGTTAAGTTGGTTGGCGATTTCCACGTGTTTGGATACTCTTTTTAATAGAGAGAACATCTATTAGCTTAGATATTTATGTATAAAGTTAATGATTAAATATTTTCAATAGGTATTTATTTATATATTTATTTTTCATAATTATATACTATCAGAAATGTCCGACCATAAATATTTTACGTTGACTTTTATACATGATTTTTTAGCTGAAATAAGGTTGAGATCAATCAATCCTCTATTCCCTATAATTAATCAAATTATTTATTCACACAAATTAAATTTATTTTGAAGAAATATATTTACTCCATCATGTAATGTATTATTTATTTCAGGGAGTCTTAAGTTGAGTTCCCTAAAAATTATTTTTGTATACTTATCACTTATTTATAGCTTCAGCTTCTACCTTAAACAGTTCATAAGGTTCCTCGCAACTAATCTCCTCAAGATGTTCCCTCACCTAACCATAGAGTAAGCCGCAAACAAAAGTCAAACGCATTAACTTGAACAATTGAAACCATGCAAACGAATGAAGCGCATAAAACTTTGCCACATCGAAAGTTGGGGGGAAATTCCGCCCCGAGGACTGTCAGCTGAGATTTGCATACATGCTCGTGTCTCGGATGGAGTCGAGGTTGCTACTAATGCGAAGAACATTAAAACGAGGACGAGCAGGAGCGCAAGGGATAAATGTTAAACATGCCAGCCAGATTTATACAATAACACAGACATTCATATCGCACTCGCATTCGGATTCGGAATCGGATTCGGATTCGGATCCGGCATTCCAATTGGAGGACGAGGACATTATTCAAAGTGTGGCCGGGGGCTAAAGAGAAGCTGTAAAGTAATACATATGTAAAAACAGATGTGAACAAGTTAGCTAATGGTTATGGCTCCCACTCTTCCGCCCCTCTCTTTGCCATAAATACCACACATCGTCAGCACTTGAAATTATTATTCGTATATTTGACTTACGGTTGCAATTTTGTGGCAACTGATTTTTAGTTTCATTTTCCTTGGGCAGTTTTCACATTAATTTGGCATGGCTTAGTTTTATCGCAAAACTTGAAATAAATCTTGAATTAATTAAGGCACATTATGTGAAAGCAGAGCTTGTCTCAGACAGAAACTAATCACATTTTAAGCTACTTGGGCAGCATCTCCTCGTCTATCAGGTTTCAATTAAAATTTTGCATAAAACATTGACAGCGAAAGCGGAGAGGATAAGTGGAGGAGTCGGCCTGCAGGATATTTCACTCCGGGATGTTACTGCCATCTCCCAAAACATTTAACGTTTGCAATTATAACATAAACACTCGAATAACACTGTGCATATTACAATGTAAAGTCAGGGGAAAGTCTTCTGGGCTACACTGTGAGGAAAAAGTTAACTATAAATTGGGAGAAGGTAGCTTAATGAATATTTATAAATAAAATCCCTTTTATCACTGAAAGTTTAAAATGTTTATGAAGGAATCAGGTTAAGTCATTTATTTTTTTCCTACGGATAGTATGCCTGTGTACTTGCTCCTGCTGTTGTTTTTACTGTGTGTATACTGTACAGATTAAGCGCTGAGAGCACACAGGCCTGATAAATGAAAATGCCAGGCACACATGTGCAACAGCAACAGCAGCAGCAGCGGCAGCAACATCACGGCAGCAATTTGAAGTGCTGCACGAGTTGGAGGCAACTTTTCGCATATTTGTATCTGTTTGTGTTGTTAAGTAGTTTGGGCGCTTCCAACTCGCAGTCTCAGCTGCATAAATATTTATTGCAGAAAATTCATGTGTGCCCTGGAAGGCAGATATTTCCATAGCATACTTTCGGACGGGGAGAGAGCTCTCGTAATTAATTTAAAGCCCCGGCAATCGAGTAAAAAAACGTGGAAAAAAAATTGTTGTGAACTGCTGAAATTATGATGCTCATTGCCCGGCTATCAAAATGCACTAAAATGGGAATTACATACTCGTATGGGACGGAGTTTATGGCCCGGCTCCGGGCCACACGGGGGGCCAGACCAACTTATTGCGGTGCAGGAAATTTTTATGTTTTAATTCAATTAAGCTCCCTTGGAAAGAGAGCGCCAAAGGAAAACCTCTGTGGGCGACGCATTTAATGCGCACAAATTTTCGACATTTCTTTCCCGCTCTCTTTGGCGCTCTGCTCTGCGCAACATATTTGCATAATTTCGCAATAATTGACAAGCGGAAAATGGCGATGCGGAAGCGGAAATTAAAATGGAATTTTCAACTAAATTTTTCCCTTTTTTTTTTGCCAGACACAGTGACGCTTTGCAAAGAATAATTATGTGCATGTAATTAATTTCGAAACAAGAAAGGAAACTTCTGGAGCTAGGAATAGTTAGGGTTAATGTGAAATAATGGGAGATAAATGCTGGAAATAATATTTCTTGATATAAAAAGCTTAATTCAAGTAAGAAAGTCAAAGAAAAAAATATAAAAAAAATAAATGCATTGTTCTGTCAACAATTTCCCAAGTACTTCCTTAAAAATTCCCTGACAATTTTCTGCTTTTGTACAATTTAGTAGACTTTTAAGTGTCACTTCAAAAACACTACAACGAACAATATAATCCCTTTGCCGGCTCCGTAATTTCCCTGACCGCAAATACAATTAACCGTCATAAAAGCTAATGACACTCGCTTTGCCAACCACTGCGACAAATGAACGAAATCATTATAATTGTCCTGCCCCCAGAACCAATCCCAAACCAGTCCAATCCCCCAGGGATCCCCAGCACCATCCAATCCCCTGACCAATGACTTCGTTGACAGAAGCAGGAGCCGGAGCAGGAGCTGGAGGATCCCTGGGCACGTTTCGATTACGTTGCCAACACTTCCGGCCCGCGAGCGCCACAATTTCCGCTGCAGCGTCGGCGAAAAGGGGGGTCCCTAAAGATGAAGGGGTTGCAATAGGCAAACTGCCAGCAGCCAAAGGGGGGGCCTGGGCTGGGAATTATTGGGAGGGGAGGTTGCTCATTTTTGCCATCCGCTTGAAGGGTTCATTTGTGTGTTATACGAGCAATATATCGTGTCTTGTGCTCTATTTTTTTAGGTCTTTTTAGAAGGGTATTTTGATATTTTAAAGCGTTGAGAATATAAAGAAATCCTTGTAACTTCTTAGGAATGCCTTATAAAATGATTAAACAATATTTTACGATAGCCTTAACCTTACAAAAACAAATATATGTAATTTTTTACAATTTAATAAAATTCAGAATCGCAATATTTATATGTGTATGTCTAATTAACATGCAAATAATCCTTAAAATAATTTTTATTATTCATCTAAAATATTTTCCAATAATAACAACTCTTCCGAATTTTATTAGTTTTAACTCATATCGAAAGGGTATCTAAACTTTCGGGTTCTAAAGAAAGAACACTCTTTTTTGTTTCAATTCGGTTTTTTATTTTTGTAGCCATTCGATGACCGCTTCTGGCTGCCTTTGTGCTCCTCATTCAATTACCGCTGCCAGCGGCTATTCCTATTCTAATGTTTTCCATCCCATTTTCCCCTTTCCATTGCTGATGTTCTCAAGTGCTTCACTGGCAACTTGCCCTGAAGATGGGAAATTCTTCTTGAAACGGGGGAAAGCGGAGATCTCGAGCGATGAAGGCGGAACAAAGCTAAAAGTGCAGTGCAAAAAGCGGACTGTTTTTCCCCCACTCCAGTCCATAAGCATATTTTTTCTAATATTTTCCTATTGCTTCTATATTATTTTTTATGTATCAACATCTTTTCTAAGTTCTTGGCAAGCGAATCCACTTGGAGATTGTTGAAATTGAACTACAAAGAGGTTGCAGTCTCGAGTGGAACATGGAAATGACTTAATGAAAAACCACTTGAGCAATATCAATCAGCTAAATGTGCGTCTGCCTTTGGATTTTCCTCTGGAAATTCTGCATTTTATTTTAGCTTACTAATTGACAACATAATCAAGAATTAAAATGTCAGCTATAAATGTAACGGCAAAATGTTGTACACGGAACAAGTGAGTTTAGTAATAATTATAAAAATATGTATTCTTACGGTTTTTATTTTAACTCAACCAGATTTAAAGGAATTTCTTGATAATTAGTATTTAATTTATCCCAAAATTATATTTATAGAAACTGCTATCCAAACTTATCTTCGTATGCAAGCACATTAAATTTTCTTTCTCTGCATTCTAAAAATTGCAACTTTGGACAGACCAAAGCCAGATACAAAATCCCAAATATTCTGACAGGTTGAGCTGGTCTGGCTGGCTGCATCTACGCTAGATGATTAATTTGAGTCTTGAATTCAAAATTCAAACTGAAATTACGTTTTTTGTCGTTCTCCCATTATTTGCAGGTCGGCTTCGGTCTCCGGCAAACTGGTTCTATGACGCACGTGCTCCGGAGACAATAAACGTTTCTGTTTTCGTGGTTATTGTTGGGGAGGGGGCGTTCGCTCAGGCACTCGTAAGATACATTTTGACGTCGTATCTTATGTCACTTTATCTCGCATGCCTTGCTGCACATTTAATCTCGCAGATACTCTGCACTCCCCGAACTCCCGAGGTGTCTCTGCATATTTGTGGCTGCGAGATGTCACGTCAAAGGTAATTTTGATTGCCAGTCAGTCAGTCAGTCAGTCAGCCAGGCAGTCAGCATCTCTGGAAGTGCCAGCAACTTGCTCAAATCTTCAGCTCGACACACTCGTAAAATACCTCAACTTGTCCCCCGTTCTTTGAGCTAGGTTTTGTTTTTCATATTTTTTTAACTTGCCTCAAAATGCGCTTTGCATAGTAATCAGTTGGGAATCTTTGGTGAGGAGACAGCAGGTGGAGTTAGGTGATTACTTTGGTGGTGATTAGGGCGAGGGAGTGCATTGTAATAGGCAGGCTTTCAACTTAATGCTGAGGTAATAGTAGTAATGGGTATGGAAATAATAGGTTTGAAGGTATGTAGCTTATGGAAAAAATTAGGCATCAGCAATTCTTTCAAAACCATTGCTTATTATTAAAAAATAACTTTGAACTTAAAATAGCCTTTACTTCATTCATATGTACAACATTTTTGGGATAAACTTAATGGGATAACAAAAGCAGCCTTTTATTCTTAACAGAAAATCGGCTCTTCAGCTAGAGTGAGTGTCTTTAATTTAAAATTAAAAGCCGATATATAAACTCTAAATTTCTGTCTTGGCCACAAATACAATTTCGGTTCCTTGTAATCCAGCCTTGGCTAGCCATCTCTTCATCCTCCCCCACATATTATCAATTTAGGCTTATAAGGAATTCCCCTCGCATTCTAGGCTCCCAGACCTAATTAGCTTAAAATTCCTCAAGCGGAATTCATCTTCCATGTGCGCCAGGATCTTACTGCCAAAGGGGAAGGCTTCTCCTCTAGGCAAAGGATAAACTTGTGTACTCTGCACATAAATGTGTTTAAATATGATATACAGAGATACTTCCACGCCCGATCGCTCAAATAAATAGGCAATAAATGGGAATTTGCCAGCAAATATTCTTATCGTTGTAGTGGCGACTGAAGAGCCGCGAGATACATTTTTTTACCTAGAAGTAGGCTACAGATCATAAAAGCTTTAGGCCAAGTTTTTTTTCAGCTCAAAAGCAGACAACATTTTTGGCAACTTTTAAGCCGAGCTTTTAGTGCATGTGCATAAAATTCGTGAGCTGCATTTTTTTTTTGTGGTATTTGCCTGAACAGATTTTAGGGAAAATATAACAGATAGCTCATAGCGGCGCCAGGGAAGATCTGGAAAGCTCTTGTTCCAATTAGGAAATTTTTCGCTGCTGCTAAGCCTGAACCTAGGTCGCTCCACCTATTTCCGTGCTAAACTCTTTTCAAATCGAGATCCGGTGGAGTGCACAAGTATTGGAGTTGCTTCTCGCAGACCAAATCTTAAATGAGAGTTAAGTCCAAGCGGACAGCATACAAATTTGAGTGCGAAGAAATTTAACTTGCCGGAGCTTAAGCAAACTCAAGTGAGTAGGAAAGCTGGCAGTGTCTGTGTGAAGTGCGTAACCCTTTTTGTTGCACAGGTCACAGGAAAGTGTCTACGAAGGTTGTAAGGCGACCATCTGGCGTCGACCAGTACCCAAGTGGAAGAGGTTATACTTGGGAGACCCCTTAAATTTTCACCGGGGACAATCATCCAGCGGGTAAATATTTCGAAAAGCGTGTTTCGGTTATTGGTTGCTTACTGTGGTGAATTTAAAATCAACAGATTGACCCCAGCAAGCAGTTTTTGAGTTCCGGTCCTGAGGAGCACCCCCTAAGCGGGGCATGACGGGCTAGGAAGCCGAAGGAGGGATGAATACCTAACTCTAGTGCAATTAAATCGGCCACCAGCACGCCTGCGCGACATTCTTAAGTGGCCGGCTATGCAGTTGCGGAAAATTTTGTTGGTGATGTTTGGCAGTGATCGGCAGTTTAAATTGTTTGACCCTGGCATGACCTCTGTGCCCTTGCTGCTTTAACCTATATTCGGTGAAGTGATCATAACTAATGGGTAGTCCCGATCAGTAGCCATAGGCAACGTCCGTCGTCCGACCGCTGTGTATGCGCGAATTTAATGCGAATTAACTGCGCGAATTAAATGTCCAATCTGAAGGATTTTTAATCTTTGGAAAAGATGTGCCCCAGTTTTGTTTTATCCAAACGGTCTTAACCTACATGGCATGGCGTAACGCTTACGTAAGCCTTCTCTGATTTTTTTATGCAAACTTTTGCTGAAACTAGAAGCCAAAAATAATGAGAGGAACTATCTTTGAAAAATTATGAAGGAAAATTTATTGGAAAATATTTAAGTAATTTTAAAATTTAGGTTTAAGCAAAATTAATTAGTTTTCTTGCTCAAAGCGAAGATTAGGGTAGAGAAATATTTCTTTATTGCTTTTGTTTCTACTAACACGATGAAAGCCAGCCTACTGCTTACACTGGGCCAGGCCAAACAACCATTAATTTCCAGCACACCTTCGAGGGAGATCGATCTTTCGCCGATGGATGAGATGCGTGAGTGTTAATAAAAGAACATTATTTTTAAAAGTTTAAACAAAAGCTAAATAATAAAACATGAAAATTCTACACCATGCTAAAAGTTTACCTTGAATTAAATGTCGCTACAAATTGAATTAATGAATTACTCTAAATTGGAGATCGCAAGAAAATTAAATTAATGAACTATCTCTACTAAAATTTTAACTTTAATTATGGCAATTTATGAAGTAATGAGAAATGAAGTGAACTAATTTAGCCTTTCAAATAAATTCAACTTAGAGCAGCGTTCAAAACAAAAAATTTAAATTAATTAAACAAAGAACTATGTTTAAAGATGTTATTTTTAAAATTTTTGAATACTTTAAGAGTATACATATATAGTCTAATTCTCTGTCTGCCTCTAAAAAAAATGAATTTAAACGTAATGTTAGCCTTAATCAGTACATTTATATTAAATCTTAATGTCTAATGAAATCATGAATTCTTAAATCTCTGTGTTTTTTACCGACTCGAATGATGACTCCACGGTCGTAAGAATCAAAAGGGATCACCAGAGCCATGCTCTTGCGGCAGGTGATCGTAGGTAGGGTGGGCAATATGCGAGCGCAACAACATCTGTGTCTCCGCAAAAAATTTTAGTTTTCTCTCTGATCTTCTGCCTTTTCTCTAAACTTCCGCTTTTCCTCTATCTCCTATCCTTCAGTGAATTTTGGTTATCATATCTTCCGGTTTAGTCTAGCTTTTATTTTTGTCGCAGCACGCTCAATTCTTGTCTTGTTAGTAATGATGTGTAGTCCGTGTCCGAGGTCTGGGTCAGCAAGACCACCACCCCCAAAGCCGACGAGCTAGAGCCGGAAACCTACAGCGTGCCCCAGCAGCTCAGATCCTCCCAAAGCAAACGAACTTGAACGTTACACACTACAGTTATAATTCATTATTATTAATAAGAGAAGTGGCGCTCAACGTGTGGAGCCTTAGTAAAAGAATATTTTATTAAGACTCGCGGATAAACAAATTCATTCCTGATTATTTAACTCCCTCGTGTCTAAACAATTCTTGGATAACAGTTTTGCGAGTATTGGTATTCCTAACTGGCCAGAGTTTTAACGTGTGTGGATTTATAAAAGATTCTTTTTAATAAAACTCGAGGGTAAATAAATTCTTTCTATTTCTACAATTCTATCTTTCTTTCAATTTCTTTCAAGCTTATATCAAAATTTTTTTTTTTTGTTTTTCTGATAAGTCTTGGAAAACAGTTGAGGTTAATATCTGTATTCCCAACTGGCCAGATTTACAAGGAAGCAAAAGATTTTTTCCTTAACTTAGAAGAGATGACAAGGTGGCTAGTAAAGATGAGGAAAACAGAGGAAGCAATACAGAGCGCTCATCCTCTGTCCCAGTTTATAACACTAAGTCACTGAACTACTCTTAACTCTAAACTCAACTACACGGAAAATATAGGCATTTCTTCGGAGTCGTGCCATATCCAGAAAGAGTATAAAAAAAACTTCTTTTATTCTTTTATTTTTTCCTTGAAGTTTTAGCTTCTTTCGATCATATTCTGGAATACATGCGTAGCTGTCTCTGAACTAATCGCTGTCCGAATTCGAAATAAAGAAATAGAGCTTCCCTCTTTTGAATAGGGCTTAAATCTAATCAAAAGTTTTCACTTTCCAATCTTTAAATTTCCGAGAAAATTGATTTTTTTTAATTATGATTCTTCGAGACGTGTGACATCTAATCAAGAGTTCGGTAAACACATTTTTTGTATATATATATTATATCTTTACTTCTCTATATTTGGCTTTACTTATCGAAAAACAAAACAAAGCAACATTTTCAAAGAAATTTCGATTGCAGTTGATTGGTTAACTGTTGTCGGAACGTCAATAATTTTATTTTTTTTTTGCATTCAAACCAAATTTTCGTATCTTGTGGGAATGATGGGGTTAGACCGATCTCCGGAAAGAGGAGCTGAATCAAGCCCAAAGGTCGTTTGTCCGTTATGTACAGCAGATATAAATCCTGCTGAGCTTTTTATAACCAGTTGTCAACACGAGTTTCATAAGCGATGTATAGAAGCTCATTGGAAGGATAGCGCACAATGTGCGGTGTGTAAAGTATCTAGTAGACCGGCAATTTCGAAGCCTATAGAGGTATCTGAGAGACAAACCCGAAGTGGGTCAAAAAAACGACAGCCTTTAGATGCAGTTGCTCAGCAAGCATTAGATAATACAGCTTCGACCTCAGGACAAAGTGCACAAGTTAATAACAGTGGGGTTAGCAATTCAAGTGTTCTAACAGCTAATGCTATAACGTTACTGGCTATGGAGCGAAGATTACTCGCTACGCTTTCGGAAAGGATGACCGATTTGGTTCAAAATTCAGTAACTGACAGCATAACCAGGGCGTTAGCAAGCACCAGTCGTGAAAGTGACAATTCTGAGAGTGAACATTCGTCGCGTCGATCGCTGGGTAATGATGATGATAGGGTCGAAACTAGGAATGGAACCGGAAGCAGTTCAAGACAAGTCCCCTTGGCACCGGGCTCTCCCGCATCCCAAAGAAGCACTACGTCCGAGTTGGTGAACCGACCAGATAAGGTCGTGCATATCCTCAATGGATGGAAGATAAAATATTCAGGAATAGGAGTATCAGTAGATAATTTTATTTATAGAGTAGATACACTAACCCGAGAGACGTTAGGTAGTAATTTCAATCTACTTTGTAAACACGCAAGCGTCCTTTTTGAAGGGAAGGCCAATGAATTTTATTGGCGTTATCATAAAGCGCACGGCGAGATTCTTTGGGACACTTTCTGTTCAGCTTTGCGTCTTCAGTTTCGCCAGAGCAGAGACGATGGCGATATCGAAGAATTAATAAGGAACACTAAACAAAAGCCAAATGAATCTTTTGATTGTTTTTATGATACAATATCTGGCCTAGTCGATCAGCTGGAGCATCCATGGACGTCAAGTAAATTAATTCGAGTTCTTAGAAACAATTTGCGTCCAGAAATTAGACATGAGATCTTGAACATTGATGTTAATACTGTTTCAGATCTAAGACAGATTTGTCGCAGGCGCGAAGCCTTCTTAGCCGATGTTAAGCGGTGCAGTGGCTACGTGCGGAGCACTCCGTTCAGACGAGAAGTGTCTGAATTTAGTCAGGAATGTGAAACTCAGGTAGAATCAGAATCTGAAAGTGAGGCTGATGTCGAAGCGTTTTCCTTATTATGTTGGAATTGTCGAAAGGAAGGGCATAGATATCAGGATTGTGTATCTGAAAGAAGAGTTTTTTGTTACGGTTGTGGAGCTGCAAATACTTACAAACCAAGCTGTAGTAAGTGTTCAAAAAACTCCAAAACCGGCATGTCGAAGTCGCAATTCAGACAGAAGACTTCGAGTGCCTTCCGGAGCCAAGCCACGATGACCGAAGAGTAGTAGATGCAGCAAATGTTACTCAACTTCCATACCCTGACGAACAACAAATACCTGCTAGTCCTTTGCTACATAGCAAAATCCCAATATTAAAGGGAATAACTATACCAGTAGACAACTATCTACATGATTTGCAAAAACATAAGTCTCGCAATTCTACTCGAATAAAATCATTCTGGCAAAATGTCAAGCAATGTAGAATTGGCATCGAGTATATAAATTCACTACCGACAGGACCAAAAGATCCTCGACCCTTTTTGCCAATTCGTGTACTAGATCGAATAGTTTACGGCCTTTTAGACTCCGGAGCGTCAATTAGTTGTGTGGGAGGTAACTTAGCTCGTGAGGTAATGACCAAAGGAGATTTCAAAGTCATCAAGAGTAGTGCTACAACAGCCGATGGTCGGTCACAGCAGATAACAGGCTTTTTCCAAGCTGAGGTGGAATACGCCGACGTAAAGAATCGGTTAAAAATTTACATAGTGCCCTCACTGAAACAGGATTTATATCTAGGGATAGATTTTTGGAGGCTGTACGATCTTCTTCCCAGAAATTTGAATATAGCTGAATTAGAGTCATCGGAGACTGACTGCAAAGTCAAAGTAGATCAGCACAGACTGTCCGAGATGGATAAAGCTAAACTATCGAATGTGATTAATTGTTTTCCGTCGTTTAGCCAAGAAGGTCTTGGTAAGACCAACCTTATATCACATTCTATTGATGTAGGTATGGCTAAACCAATAAAACAACGCCATTTCCCTGTCTCACCGGCCGTTGAAAAGGCGATGTATGCCGAGATTGACAGGATGATACAACTAGGAGTGATAGAAGAGTCCGACAGCTCATGGTCATCTCCAATTGTTATGGTAACGAAACCTGGAAAGGTCAGAATTTGTTTGGATTGTCGCAAGGTGAACAGTTTCACCGAAAAGGATGCATATCCTCTTCCACAAATTAGTGGCATATTGAGTCGCTTGCCGAAGGCCGAATATATAACAAGCCTTGACCTAAAAGACGCGTACTGGCAAGTACCTTTAGAAATTTCTTCTCGCGACAAGACGGCGTTCACTGTTCCTGGTAGACCCCTCTATCAGTTTAAAGTTATGCCGTTCGGGCTTTGCAATGCCACAAGTACAATGTCTCGATTGATGGACAAAGTGGTGCCAGCTCATCTGAGAAACGAGGTTTTCATTTACCTAGATGATCTGCTGATAGTGTCTTCAAGTTTTGAGAGGCATTTAGAAGTGCTAAGAGAGGTTGCGCTACACATTAGGCGTGCAGGCTTGACTATCAATATTGGCAAAAGTCATTTCTGCATGCTGAGGGTGCGATATTTGGGCCACATAATCGGCGATGGAGGAATCCGAACCGATCCCGAAAAGGTTGCCGCAATCAGGGATTTTCCTTTGCCAAAGACTTTGCGTAATTTGCGAAGTTTTATGGGTCTGTGCGGATGGTATCGCAAGTTTGTTCCCAATTTTGCGTCTCTTGCTGCCCCTTTAACAGATCTGATGACCACGAAAAGAAGATTCAGTTTGACAAAAGCAGCTGTAGAATCTTTTGAGAAGCTAAAGCAATGTCTTAGCGAGGCTCCTGTTTTATGCAGTCCTGATTTTTCGAAGCCGTTCGCAATACATTGCGACGCGAGTAAGACCGGAGTTGGAGCTGTATTAGTCCAAGTTTCGGAAGAAGGAGATGAGCGTCCTATTGCCTTCATTTCGAAGAAATTAAATAAGGCGCAACGAAATTATACCGTTACTGAGCAAGAATGTCTCGCTGCGATCGTGGCTCTTAAAAATTTTAGGGCATATGTGGAAGGACATAGATTCAAAATCATAACCGATCATGGGTCATTAAAATGGTTGATGTCTAACCATGACCTAAATTCGCGTCTAGCTCGATGGGCTTTGGCCTTACAAAGGTATGATTTCGAGATTGAGCATCGCAAAGGTTCGCTTAACGTAGTTCCCGATTCCTTGTCTCGGGTAAACGAAGACGTGATAGCTGCGATAGACTTGCGGGATGGATTTCTCGTAGATCTAAATTCCGATCACTTTAAATCAGCGGAATATACCGAACTCGTGCAGAAAGTGAGTGCAAATCAGACGAATTTTCCGGATCTTAGGACCGATAGCGGTTACATTTATCGAAAGGCTGAGCATTTGACAGGAGAGCAAGTGCACGATGAATATGCCTGGAAGCTCTGGGTGCCGAAGGAACTGGTTCCTGAGATACTTTCTCGCGCTCACGATAGTTCGTTGTCTGCTCATGGTGGGATACACAAGACCATTGAAAGAGTTAGACGTTATTATTTCTGGCCTGGACTCGTGACAGATGTTAAGGCCTATATAAATGCTTGTGAGGTGTGCAAAACCACAAAAGCACCAAATTATGTTTTGCGACCACCCTTAGGAAAAGCACCGGAAAGTCAACGATTTTTCCAAAGACTATTTATAGATTTTCTTGGACCATACCCCAGATCCAGAAGTGGAAATATTGGGCTTTTTATCGTTCTCGACCATTTTTCCAAGTATGTTTTTCTTAAACCAGTAAAGAAGATAGATGCAGGTTGCGTTATAAAATATTTGGACGGAGAGTTGTTTATGTCGTACGGCACTCCCGAAACGATAGTGTCTGACAATGGATCTCAATTCCGTTCGCACGCTTTTCAGAAATTAATGCAGCAGTACGGCATTAGGCATACGCTGACTGCTGTGCATTCGCCTCAGGCTAACGCCTCTGAGCGCGTTAACCGGTCTGTTATCTCTGCAATTAGAGCGTATTTGCGGCCTGATCAGAAAGATTGGGACGAATACCTAAATAGGATTAGTTGTGCGTTGAGATCATCCGTACATTCAAGCCTAGGAACATCTCCTTACTACATGGTTTTCGGGCAACACATGATTACTTCTGGCTCCACGTATTCTTTGTTGAGGAAGCTCAACCTATTGGATGACCGATCCCTAAAATTTGACCGTCAAGACTCGTTCGAGATAGTGCGGGAGAAAGCATGCCAACGGATGTTAACGAAGCACTCCGAAAACGAGAAGAAATACAATCTTAGGGCTAGAGTTGTTTCGTATGCAGAAGGGCAAGAAGTATTTCGTAGGAATTTTAAGCAAAGTTGTTTCCAGACAGGATACAATGCTAAATTCGGTCCTTCCTTTGTAAAAGCCAGAGTTCGCAGAAGGTTAGGAAACTCTTACTACGAGCTAGAAGATTTGCAAGGGAAACCATTGGGTACATACCATGCGAAAGATATTCGCCAATGATATGTCTTCAGTCGGCATCAGTCTAGGGTATCAGTAAGATATATACCCTAGCCAGATGTTACCGGGGGGGCTTTTGTAGTGGCGACTGAAGAGCCGCGAGATACATTTTTTTACCTAGAAGTAGGCTACAGATCATAAAAGCTTTAGGCCAAGTTTTTTTTCTGCTCAAAAGCAGACAACATTTTTGGCAACTTTTAAGCCGAGCTTTTAGTGCATGTGCATAAAATTCGTGAGCTGCATTTTTTTTTTGTGGTATTTGCCTGAACAGATTTTAGGGAAAATATAACAGATAGCTCATAGCGGCGCCAGGGAAGATCTGGAAAGCTCTTGTTCCAATTAGGAAATTTTTCGCTGCTGCTAAGCCTGAACCTAGGTCGCTCCACCTATTTCCGTGCTAAACTCTTTTCAAATCGAGATCCGGTGGAGTGCACAAGTATTGGAGTTGCTTCTCGCAGACCAAATCTTAAATGAGAGTTAAGTCCAAGCGGACAGCATACAAATTTGAGTGCGAAGAAATTTAACTTGCCGGAGCTTAAGCAAACTCAAGTGAGTAGGAAAGCTGGCAGTGTCTGTGTGAAGTGCGTAACCCTTTTTGTTGCACAGGTCACAGGAAAGTGTCTACGAAGGTTGTAAGGCGACCATCTGGCGTCGACCAGTACCCAAGTGGAAGAGGTTATACTTGGGAGACCCCTTAAATTTTCACCGGGGACAATCATCCAGCGGGTAAATATTTCGAAAAGCGTGTTTCGGTTATTGGTTGCTTACTGTGGTGAATTTAAAATCAACAGATTGACCCCAGCAAGCAGTTTTTGAGTTCCGGTCCTGAGGAGCACCCCTAAGCGGGGCATGACGGGCTAGGAAGCCGAAGGAGGGATGAATACCTAACTCTAGTGCAATTAAATCGGCCACCAGCACGCCTGCGCGACATTCTTAAGTGGCCGGCTATGCAGTTGCGGAAAATTTTGTTGGTGATGTTTGGCAGTGATCGGCAGTTTAAATTGTTTGACCCTGGCATGACCTCTGTGCCCTTGCTGCTTTAACCTATATTCGGTGAAGTGATCATAACTAATGGGTAGTCCCGATCAGTAGCCATAGGCAACGTCCGTCGTCCGACCGCTGTGTATGCGCGAATTTAATGCGAATTAACTGCGCGAATTAAATGTCCAATCTGAAGGATTTTTAATCTTTGGAAAAGATGTGCCCCAGTTTTGTTTTATCCAAACGGTCTTAACCTACATGGCATGGCGTAACGCTTACGTAAGCCTTCTCTGATTTTTTTTATGCAAACTTTTGCTGAAACTAGAAGCCAAAAATAATGAGAGGAACTATCTTTGAAAAATTATGAAGGAAAATTTATTGGAAAATATTTAAGTAATTTTAAAATTTAGGTTTAAGCAAAATTAATTAGTTTTCTTGCTCAAAGCGAAGATTAGGGTAGAGAAATATTTCTTTATTGCTTTTGTTTCTACTAACACGATGAAAGCCAGCCTACTGCTTACACTGGGCCAGGCCAAACAACCATTAATTTCCAGCACACCTTCGAGGGAGATCGATCTTTCGCCGATGGATGAGATGCGTGAGTGTTAATAAAAGAACATTATTTTTAAAAGTTTAAACAAAAGCTAAATAATAAAACATGAAAATTCTACACCATGCTAAAAGTTTACCTTGAATTAAATGTCGCTACAAATTGAATTAATGAATTACTCTAAATTGGAGATCGCAAGAAAATTAAATTAATGAACTATCTCTACTAAAATTTTAACTTTAATTATGGCAATTTATGAAGTAATGAGAAATGAAGTGAACTAATTTAGCCTTTCAAATAAATTCAACTTAGAGCAGCGTTCAAAACAAAAAATTTAAATTAATTAAACAAAGAACTATGTTTAAAGATGTTATTTTTAAAATTTTTGAATACTTTAAGAGTATACATATATAGTCTAATTCTCTGTCTGCCTCTAAAAAAAATGAATTTAAACGTAATGTTAGCCTTAATCAGTACATTTATATTAAATCTTAATGTCTAATGAAATCATGAATTCTTAAATCTCTGTGTTTTTTACCGACTCGAATGATGACTCCACGGTCGTAAGAATCAAAAGGGATCACCAGAGCCATGCTCTTGCGGCAGGTGATCGTAGGTAGGGTGGGCAATATGCGAGCGCAACAACATCTGTGTCTCCGCAAAAAATTTTAGTTTTCTCTCTGATCTTCTGCCTTTTCTCTAAACTTCCGCTTTTCCTCTATCTCCTATCCTTCAGTGAATTTTGGTTATCATATCTTCCGGTTTAGTCTAGCTTTTATTTTTGTCGCAGCACGCTCAATTCTTGTCTTGTTAGTAATGATGTGTAGTCCGTGTCCGAGGTCTGGGTCAGCAAGACCACCACCCCCAAAGCCGACGAGCTAGAGCCGGAAACCTACAGCGTGCCCCAGCAGCTCAGATCCTCCCAAAGCAAACGAACTTGAACGTTACACACTACATCGTTCGCATTTTCCAGGGGCTGCAAAGTTTGATTACCGATTGTTTTGAGTTTGCTTTGGTTTGGGGCTCATGTAAATATATGCAGATGCGACACTCAGATTTCCAGAGTATCTGTTTGAGTTGTTCCCCTATTGTTGAAACTTACACTGGGATTAAGGATTTATTACATTTATTAAATTAAGTATTATCTTTAGCCATGGTTAAATTTGTAAGTTAGGAAGAAATTTGGAGTCTTAAGTTTTGCTTTTAATTATTTTTCATTTTAGGATTGCATTTTATAAATTAAAGCTCCAAGAATTGTAGGTTTTTATATATGATTACAATTAAATTATTATCAACTGAATAAATAATTCCTAAGCGATAATGCTTATTTATTCTCTGTATTATTTGTTCATCTGTTTCTTTTTTTCAAATCTATAAGTTCAAGTATAGAATTTGGTTTTCTGTGCACACACATCCGATTCAATTGATTACGTATTCCGCATTGTTGTGTATTTGTCGCGACAGAATTTCATTTCGTTCTTATGGGACCCTCAGTTGATCATGGGTCCCATTGAACTAACCCCCCCTCGAAGCCTCCTCTGTGGCCCCCCTTAACCCCGTCGGTGGCCCCTCTTAACCCATCGCTGCCATTGAACTGTAACGCATTCGGCATTGTCTATGCAAAATGGTTGCTGCTGCTGCTGCTGCTCATTCTGCGGTGTTTCGTCGGAACTCGTCTGTTGTTCAACTTTTTGGTCACTTGTCGATGTTTGATTTTCTGAATGGTCTCGGGGTTTCCCCGGGAAAAAATAGGAGGGCGGCGGCAGCGGAACTGGGCGTGGTTGGGCCAATTGTCAAATGGCTAAGAGTTCGCCCGATATTAGCTGGCAAACCAATTGAGCTTTGGGAGCTGTGAGAGTTACACATGGGAAAAAGGGGTAAAAACGAATTCATACTTCAAGGGAAAATCCTGAGCCATACTAATATTAAATTCTTTGAAGTAAGCCAAGCAGTTTGATTATTTTCTCTTTAATTGTAAACTATTTCAAACTAAATTAATCGCTAGATCTATTTTCTTTATTCTTAAAGATGTGACGATCTAAATGCCTGCTATTCAGGTTGGCTAAAGCTACATAAATGAATATTTTAGGTTAAGCCCAAAATATAGTTATAGTTAAGTAATATCTAATCTTTCTTTATCCCATACCCTATATACAAACATATATTCTATATTCCCATTTTTCTTTCTCTGCCATTCCCCGAATTTGCTTTTTGTGAGCTTCTAGAAAGCAGACGTGTTACCTCAGCGTTTGGGGAATTGCAGTCTTGTGTTCTTCCCCTTAACTCTCTTCCTCCCAAAAAATAAGACCCCCTTTTAACCCATCAATTCATGGCGCATGACTTGCATATTTATGCGATATATGCGAAATGAATTGTTGACTTCAACTCTGCCGTCCCGTCCCGTCCGACTTCGAAGCGGACCAGAAAAGCAGTTGATAAATTAGCAGCTAAAAGGGAAACCAACTAGCACAGCACACGAAAAAAAAGAAGAGAACAGAACCGAACAAACGGTGGAGAAAAAACTATAAATAAATAAAGTGCATGTATTTGGAAAGCAATTCGATGCAGGCTAGCGACGAAACGAACGGAAAATAATAATTTTACGGCGAGATCAAGTGACTCAGGGACTGGGGGGCGGTACCCAGAAAAAGGGGCGGGCGGGTAAGCCAAAATGGCTGTCAGTCAAAAGTGAAGTGTAACAGCTGTGTGTGAGTGTGTTACATAAGGTTGTGGGTTTCAGAATTTGCGGCAATGCATTATAAATGTATTTTCTTCCTCAGACAGAACGGAAAATAGTGGGAATAAACCGAAAGGTTTGGTTTATAAACGTATTTAAGCTTGATATTTTATATAAAATATATAATTAGGCAAAACTTAATTACAGTAAGATGATCTATTTAAGTATTAAATTGTTCGTATTTTCTTTTGAAAAATATCTATTTTTGAAAAAGATTTTCACCGCTATATCATAGATTTCAGCTAGAATTTAATTATTTCGAAAACAAGGGCTGATTAGCAGACAAATATGTTTTCATGGAAAATCCACCTTTTTTTTTATAATATTGTAAATATAAAAAAAAACAAAATGAAGTTTTTCTTTCATCAGTGCATTCTCCCTTTTTAACGTGTGCAAATGCGTTAACATAAATGTAACACGTTTCGCTGTGGTAGCATCAACTGCAACAGTGACTATCCACATGTCACGTAGCATTGCATGCCGGCGACAGAATTGAAAACCCCAAAGACCCCAAGAAGTCCTGTGACCCAAGAAGCTGTCACATCAAAAAGGACCAGACAGGAAACATGGGAAAAAAACAAAATGGAGTGAGAGAAGGGAATATAAAGAATTTAATTCACGCCATAGTCATTGTTAGATCTTACAAAATATTCTAAACCATATACAGCCCACTGGTGGAAGCTAAAAATATAAACCTTAAGAAGCCGTATGTTTTGAAGATATTTCCAGCCACTAGTTGATTAAATCTTTAGCATGGGTTTGCTAATTAACGAGTCACGAAATCGCTGATGAAGTTATGCAATATAGAAACGAACTTGAATTAATGGAGATTGGCGAGGAAAAGAAATACATGAGAATCAGCAAAGTAACGTTCTTCGGCAGAAGTTGCAGAGTTATTTATCAAATGGAAAATGATCTATTTAAATAGCATTTCAGCTACAACATAAAAATCAGCAATATAACGTCGAAATAAATTCGAAACCTATAGTTCTGTAGAAATCTGTAGAAGTTTAAGAATATTTCACCAAATGGAATATAATTATTTTTCTACAACAAAAAATACAGAAATTCATTGGCAGCTTAGATAAAATAGCATTTCAGCTACAACAAATAATTTGCGCATATAATTTCATTATAAAATTCTACAACTCCGCACTCAATTCTCCTTCTTCTTGGACTTCCTCTTATAACACTGCACGTAGAAGTTGGCGAACATGATGAACATGACCGCTGAGGTGCAGCTGAAGAGGTAGGTCATTCCCTGGGAGGATTTGCAGTCGGGCTGGAAGGCGGTGTAGGCGCAGTGGGAGAATACTACGACGAACTGCAACATCTGGAGCAGGGTGAGGTACTTCTTCCAGCGCACCTGATTGCCCGCAATGGCGGAGTAGTAGTAGCAGTACATGGCCACGTGCACGATGACGTTGAAGGTGCACAGGAAGAACAGGTGGCCCCCGTAGCCTTGGAAACGGATGATCAAGTAGCCAGCAGTCGGCATCAGGACATGATGGAACACATGCAAAAAGGTTATCTGCTGGTACTTCTTGCGGAGCACACAGAAGAAGGTATCAAGCAGGTCCACGATCTTGTTGATGTAGTAGGCGTAGGCGATGGTGCGTTCCCAATGCTTCAGGGGGTGGTCCTGCGGCAGGACCGTCATACAGCTGAATTTATACGGCCGGAACGCGAACATGAAATACAGTCCCGGCAAGAGCATCGTTATGTTGTAGCAAATCTGGAACATGTTGTAGCACCTGAGAACTCCATCTAGCTTGTACGGCTCGCGGTGCTTCATGAACTTCTTGCCGGCCTTGAAGATGACCAGCAGGTAGGCCGCCACGATGATCAGGATGGGGCCGGGCCCAGTGGCCAACGGCAGCTGCTTCGAGTCGGCATAGGGTGTCGTCCGGAATATCTCGAGCATTTTGCTAACTCCGGCTAGCTCCATCTTTGTATTTTACTTTGAGTTATTCGATTTGAAAGGCGAGTATTGACAGAGGTACAGAGGCCTGCTTGATATATTACTTTTGAATTAGTCATTCATGTATTTTTAAAGAGAAGAATAGTTAGTGATAACCCTTTGCTGTACATTATTATTTTAAATACACTCACCAGTAACTCAATAAAAATAGTACAACTTCCTAAAAAAAGAGGAAAAACCCAATGACAGTTTCCATCCAATGTTTCCAGCTTCCTCTCAGCCACTCACGCCCCTTTAGTTTTTGTATCCCCTTTTGCAAGGGAGTTCAAAAGTCCCTTGACAAAGCTAAAATTTAATTAGCCGCCCAGCAAGTGGCGTTTGCAAATGAAATTACACAAACACACCCCCGCCACCCGCACACACTCCGCCGGCGTCCCTCACATTGGTTTAACATTTAGCCACTTGGCGCGAAAAGGAAATAAAATACACGACAATCCAACAAAAGCGGACAAGGGGGAAACACAACAAAAAAACGCAGCTTGCATCGAAACATGAAACTCCCCGCTTTTCATCCTCGTGCTTTCTCCGGAAAATTGCTGTGTGCTGTGCTGGCGCCCTCTGACGGGCGGGGTCCACAGCCCACCCGCCTGGCTTTGTAATCCTCGCGAGCTTCACAATAAACACGAAAATATAATTTGCAGCGTTTTTGCAGGCGACGCGCTTCCGCTGCCAAAGCGCAGAAACGCAATGAGTTTTAGACAATAGATGTTACAGTGAAGGGTCATTAAGAGCAACGCGTTGAAGGGGATTTTTTTTATAGAATATTTGGTAGTTAATGCAATTTTTATAGAAGCTGTGACTATTTTTTAACATAGAAATATTTAAATATTATTATTTACTGCCTGCCTTTCGAACTTGAATTTAAGAGAAATAGTAAAGTTAGTTTAAATCGGAACTAGAGGTTTAAATATATGTATGCATTTTAGGTTCAAATATAAAAAAAAATATATGTATATTTTTAAGGCCTTTAGAATGGCCCATATATTACCCAAAGGGTTCCATAGGAAAAAGGCTAAAAACAGGCGCAACATGATTTATAAATATTCAAACACTTCCAAATCAATTCTAATATTAAAAGCATGTTAAGGACACTAATTAAACATCCTTGTAACTCTCTCAATAATCACATAATTTTGTTAGCCCAAAGATTCACCCATATTAATTTGAAAAACCCATCATAAGGGCACCCCACTGTACTCGGGTAGCGAGGGGTTAGGGTTAGCCCCGTGCTAGTAACACTAATTACCTGGAACTAAATATGGCGCCGGATTCGGTGGCGGCAGCCAATACGTTGCCGTTATCGCCGGATACAACTGATGGCCATTTGTGGTCATGTTTGTGGACATGCCCGCGGACGGGTGTTGGGGGTTGCCGGCATGATGATGGTACTGATGGTGCAGGGGCGGCGGTGGCGAGTGCTGCTGATGATGTGGCGGCGAGGAGTCCGCGGAGGAGGAGCTCCCAGAGCTTAGCTTGTTGCTGTAGCGGACGATGATGTTGTTGTTGTTGTTACTGGGCTGCGGAGATCCTCCTCCTCCTCCTGCTGCTTGGACTTTGGCCAGTAGGGGGCGCTGGTCGCCATTTCCAGTTGCATTCCCATTTCCATTTCCGCTTCCGTTGATATTGTTGTTTAAGGAATTGCCAGTGCACTCCATGATATTTGGATTTTTCATTTTATTTATTGGTCGCTGGTTGGCGCCAACCACACGCACGAGGGGCGAGGAAAATAAAAAAGGATCCGTCGAAGGGCTTAAAATCGTATTTTTCGATTTAGCTAAAACTTGGATTTGCTGGTTTATGGGCCTCCTGGGCTATATTAAAAACGAATACCAATATTTTATTTGTATTTATTTTAGCACAAGGGCTGCCATTAAAATGCCACAATTATTCACTTGTGCATAATTTGAATTTTATTTGCCGCACACACACACAACACACACGCGTTGATATTTCACTCGATTTTTTTTAGGACAGCGCTTTACGGTCTGCCATTTTTGTATAACTAATTAATTTGCCATACTGTCCGGCGAGTGCAGTTAGCCTTTTTGCAATAACGCAATATTTTTTACGATTTTTATTGGCATTCTGTGTTATTTACTTTCAATTTGTTGCACATCCCCCATATCGCTATATCGCTAATGGCCCAGACATGACCCGACCGTACAGGCTGTCCATACAGATGGACGATATTTGTTTTTATCGTTACGATTATTATGGCGATCACATAGCGCAGTTATTTGATTTTGCATTTAATGTCCGCTAAGGAGCCCCGCAAACGATATTAAAATCAGCGAAAAAGTCTCAACAAATAAACAAAAAAAATATTTAATCCATCCAGCTTTCGCTTAAACAATTTTTATTGGCCGAACCATATTTTTTTCTGAGAGAGATATCATTATGGAAAATGGTTATTATAAAATTCATCCAAAAGAAATGTAATATATTTTTTCCAGTATATGTAAACAGCCTTGGGAAGGTTTTTAGTACGTTAAAATATTTCCAACTTAGCACTAAGCCACTCCCATCTGCTGGGCTTTCTACCTTTCTGTGTACATAACACCTGTGCGAAGCTCTAATCAGCTTGAATGGAGTTTAAAAGAAACGAATGTCTGTGTTTATACAATAAATGAGAAGCAGAGAGGGAGAGGCGGAGAACTCAGTGTAAATAATTGGTAACTCGAGTCCCATGTGGGGAGTTTTGAGCTGGAAAACTAAACAAGCCGACAACTGTTCGACACCTAAACATATACGGACAATATGAAATTGTGAAATTTGATGCTTATTTATCAAGCCACAGCAACAACTCTAAAGTTGACTCTAAAGTTTTGTTTATTTCAATGTGAAATTCCATCTCAAAGTATCGGATACAGCTTGGGCTTGAAAGTATTTATAATACTCTATTATAACTCAAATAGTTTCCTATTTAATATATCAAATTCTTAACGAACAATATAATAATTGAATAGGAACTATTTTTAGCATGGAATATGGTAAAATGATTATTAGAAAGTCATTTGATTGCGCATTGTTTTGATCGAAATATTAGAGAATTTACCAAGAATGCAATATTCTCAACAAAAAAAACAATATTAATTTTCTGGAAAAATTCTTGATTAAAATTCTTTGAAGACTCGTCTTAATATGGTATTTCAATAAGTTCATAATTTGCCTCCAATGGCTCGAGTGCTTTTTGCCAATTTCATGTGAAATTTGAATATTTTTTGGGGAGTGCTCGTATTTTCTAATTTAGCCAGCTTTTCCTCTAGCCTTTCCCCCGCTCTCTCCCCCCTCCACCTGCCTCCATTTGTCTATTTTCAATTTCTTGTGACCCAACTAAAATTGACGTTTGCCAGTCTATTGACAGACTGCCTAAAGAAGACGATGATGACGACGATGATGGGCTGGGATGAGATGATGATGCTGAGGCCGATGTCGGAGCTGATGGCTTCTTGTTTGTACATGGCCAACATATAGACATAAATATGCGTAAATAGACAAGTTTCCCCAGTGCCCTTCCCCATCCCTCATCGGGGAATGTAACTCAGAAGAAAGTGCAAATATTGACGAGAGTTTCCATTTTGCAGGTGGCCCGAAGTGGAACAGTTTTCTGTTTTCTGTCAGTTGAGAGTTGCGACATATGCTAAACCAATTGATTCGTCGCCCCGACATCTATAACTATATAGAGTGTGCCTATAATATATGTCCGTGCACGTGGGTACATTTTCTGTGACATTTTCGTAATCACTTTGTTAACGCTTCGCTGGGCCCCCGACTAATTCAAATTGCGGCATAATTTTTCTAAGTGGCCTGCAGTTTGGAACTTGGAAAATTTTCCCCACTCAAAGCATATTTACCTGTGCTGTTTTCTTTCTAACCCACATTTTGTAAACTTTGTTAGCTATCTGGGCTTGACAACAAGCAGCTCGACTCGACTCGGCTCGCAATTATCGCATAAACTTCGCATTTACACTCTGAACTTTGCCTCATGTGGTTACATTTTTTGTTTGTCAGTGGCTCGTGGGGTGTTTTTGTTGTTATTATTGCTGCTAAATGAAAATATTCAGAGCGTAAAGTTACGCTTTTCCATTATAAGCGAGTCATTCGAAGCATGATAAAGTCTAATGTGGAGGTTTCGGTCTCGAAGAATATCGAAAGTGAGTCTTTGCCTCGAAAAAAAAACGGAAGGCAGAATAGATTGAGGTTAATTGTTACCTAAGAGGGCAGAATGTTGTATAATTATGACCACAGTTAGCTTTTGGGTGAACATTTGGACATAATTTCAGCTTAAAATGAGGTTTAATAGGTAGTGAAATATTTATACTTGCAAGAGAATGTAATATAAAACATAAAATATATGTAAGAACTAATAAAATAATGGTTTTTAGTTTTATATCAAAGATAGGAACACAAATTATAAAAAGTTATTACTTATAATAAAAAATATTTTTAGTAAATATGTCACCGAAATAGTTTAGCTGGCAAATTGATCTCGTACATCAGCTAAGCTCTGCCTACTTTTCCATTTATTTAAATATTTTTAAGTTCCTTGAAAACTGAATTCCTCATTTCGGACTCTTGACGAGCCGTTGACATTTTGTATTTAATACGACCTGCACTCAGTGTCTTATTTTCCCGTGAGGTTCGCCTCGTGTGAGGCTCCTCAAAAATGAAAAGCGAAAGAAAATTTGACAACTGACAATTTCCGTTTGTTGACTTCTTCGTTTTCGCCTTTGAGTGATTATTTTCTCCCCTTTCAATGATTCATTTTCGTTTTTCGAAAAATCATTACGTGAGTGGAAAATGTGGGGATTACAATGATCCCAAAACACTTGTTCTTTTGGGCACATTGAATGGTATTTGTATATTTTATTTAGCTAAATGGGATGCTGAGCTAAGGTCTGAAGGTTGACCTTGCCGGTGAGAGGTTGAGATGGTGACGAGGGCGATGAGGGTGATGAGGTGCTGCTGCTGGGGCAGAGCTCATCGACAGCCGCGGATGAAGGCTATTTATATGGCCCGGCGGCACACCTAGTTCCAAGCTCACACACTCGAGTCACTCGGCCGGAACGGCAATTGGATCGGAAATCGCCTTTTGTCTGTTATATTTGCCAACCTAAATATATATATATATTGGCTGTTCCGAACCCCGACCATTTCCCCTAGCATTTTTTTTTAGAGCTTCCCCTCGGATCCCATCATCAGCTGTTCTGTATTCACAGTGGATTCAATTATTTTCAACACGATTACCAGGGGCTTATTTTCACAGGTAAATAGTTAGGCAACAAGTTCATGAGATATATAACAGCAGTGGAAAGTGGCTATAGGGAAAAGTGTACAAAAATGTATCTAAGAAATTAATTTTGAGGAGAAATGCAAATCACAAGGTTAATTCTTAGCAAAGGAGCCTTTTCCTATCTCCAGTATTCACCGGAAAATCTAAAAAAATAATATTCTTTTTTGTTAATTAATTTGAGCATTTTCCATAATGAGTACCACTCTTATAATTAATAATGAATGCTCATTTTTATAAATCCTAAGTTTTGTAAATTGTTTTTATAGAGCGAAATTCTGGAAATAATTCTCCAGTCAAAAAAGAAAAGTGTCTTGTTTAAACTATATTTCAAAATCAAATTATAGAAGCAGTGTTCCTTAAAATTCTTATAAATAATTGTTATTGTATTCCCTGAAATTTTTTCTGTTTCATTCCCTTAACAAATATCTTTCTCAAATAGTTTTCACTGTACTTTCCAGTACCGATCCAAGCAAAGTTCTTATCGTACGCTAATTATGCAAATGCTATGTGCATTTCAAAGCCTCATTTACACACATTCGAAAAAAGCGCTTAATTTGCGTATTCTTTCCGATTTTTCACTGACTGCAAGTCGAGGCCCGAGTATCTTTGTATCCGACGAATACACCTGGGAATCGATCGCACGTCTTGAACTTCAACTTTGACACGCGCGTGCGCATCTGGCTGTAATTTCCGTCTGGCTCCACAAATCGCTCTTATATTCTGTTCGCCCGATTTCAGCGACGACACGTCTCCGATTTTGAGAGTATCTGTTAGATACTAGACTAGGGAATTTCGACGATTTGCCGCTGGTATTTTTTTGTTTCGGGTTTTTGTGTGTGTATTTTGTCCGCAGTCGATCCGAAAACGCGACTGATGTCTGGGCGATTGAGTGACAAACTGCTGGCGACGCTTATTTTTTCGCTGCCGTTTTTGCGCTTCGTTCTGCGGTTTATTTTACTTGATTTTTGTTGCTATAGCTCGTAGTTGTGGCTGTAGTTGTATCGCGTATGTACTTTATCCATTGTGTGCTCAGTACTCGGTACTCAGTACTCAGTTCACGATGAGCCGCATGGCGACGTCAACGGCAACGGCAATAGCAACAGAAGCGAACCGTTCGAATACAAAAAAATATTATCATTATTGTCGCTGCCATTCGGCTTTGTGTCAAAACGGCAATAAGAAACGCGTGCTGGCTTCGAAATTGTGCTTGGGAAATGGGAAAATTATGAAGATTGAGTGAATCTTAAAAGTGGAGTTGTAGGAAATGTTGAGGAGTTTGTTTAGGAAGTAAAGTAATGATCGATTTACTTAGGTTTACTTACAGGATGCTAAGATCTTCAATTTAAATCTTTAAATTTCCTCCTATTTAAAATAAAAATAAAAACCCATAAGATACTTCCTATATCTCAACTTCAATTCGGATTTCTGAGTCTGGTTTCCCCTTTCTCAGCGGAATCAGCCGTTGCATATGTTTCACGTTCAACTCGTATATATTCTTAAATATTTCCATAAGCACTCATATTCCTCGGTGACGGAACCTCTACCTGAAAGAGGCCTTCGCATTGGGGTCTGGGTTTTTGTTTATTTTCGTTTCGTTTCGCATTTCAGCCAGCCAGTGACAGTCCATCACATCCACGGCAGTTGTTTAATTTATCAGTTAACAGCTCAGAGCTAAAAGCTGGGCAGCAGAAAATTGTAAACACTTTTGGTCAGCTGACCCTTGAAGAGCTAGACTTACAATAAATAATCAATGAAAGCTCCAGGAAAATATCTCGAATAAATAGATAAATCTGGAGATATGTGGGAATGGCGCCACTGATGCCCTTCTTATCTCTCTGGTTCTCTGAATGGTAAATTTAATTAAAACCGAATGGAAAACAAAACCAAAACCGAGCCATATGCCGCCGCCGCAACAAGTGCTGGTCTGGGGGTGGAATTATAAAACAATACGCCCCTAATTACGGAGATACAGATTCAGATACAATGGGGGAAAGAACACTTGAAAAGAACAGACGACGCACAGGCCATTTTCGATAATTGAAAATAATAATTAAAATTCCCTGATTGAAGGGAGAGGCAGAACAACAGAAATAATAAAAGCGAGGAGAGCGAGGATCGCCGGCTGACGTCCACAATTGGAGTGAAAGATGGCCATAAAGGCCGGCACAACTGCAGGGCATACATAATACGATTTGTAGCTGTTAGTATGCAAAACACGTCGCCCGCTCCTCTGTTCCTTTGGTTCTTTTGGGTCATAGAGCCCGTTAGCCGTATTTGTCCAGTCAGTAGTCATCATGGAATCGGTTGTCACATCACATTCCCCCGTTTCCATAGAATTTATAGCCCCCTTCGGCGCCCCTCTGCCCGCTTTGGGCGTGCGTGATTTCTTCAATTAATTGTTGTCTCCGGCTCTCGGCCCTCGGCGGCCTGCCAAGAACTTCGAACGTTGCACAATGTCGTTCTCGACAGCACTTTTTTTTCCCATCATTGTCTACACCTAATTGGAAGACCAATGAAGAACTTGCCGGTCCATTGTGTCCGCCACAAACAGCAACAAAGGCCCATGAAAATATGCATAATTCTAACAGTTCAAACAATGACAATTGTCAAGGTATTGCAATTCATTCTGCAAATGCAAAGGGTTTTTGTGCAAAATGAGTTGCCTAAGAAATGCAGTAAGTGATTAAACGAGGAGTTTATTAATTATGAGAGAAGATTGATAGGAAGTCGGAGTTCAGGAAAACTTTTGCTGGGGAAATATATATATATAGTACACATAAGAGCCTTTTGACTACCTTAATAGAGTAAAGAATTATTAAATAATTTTTAAAAGGGAAATCAATCTCAGGAAAGTAGTTCTAAAATCTTTTAAGCAACTCTTATTGGTTTCTAATCTATTTAGAGATAGTAGAAACCTCTTAATTGCTCAATAAATGTCTGGCAAACAAAAACTAAAGCCGACTAGAGATCTTAAGTAGCTAACTGGTTTTGCACTCGTTCGAAATAGCTCAGAAAAAACGGGCTGCAGAGCGACGCTTTTCCCTGATATAAACGCGGGCTAGATCAATCTACTTTAAGCCTCATTGCATCTATAAACCAACTCCTGCTTTGCCATGAATCTCTTTCTCCCCCTCTATGGCTCCTTTCATGCCGCTTGCCATTTTGGCTCACAAATCTAGCAATTATTCACATATTTCAATTACCGCTCGTCAAGCGTAAGAAATGTCTTGTGCCACACATGACAAACTGCAGCTGCAAGTGCAACTGCGAAATGCCACTGCGAAAATGCAACTGCAGTTGCCACACAGAATGCAACGCACTTTCAACACGCAACCTAGGAAAATTTCACCGATTCCGATTTCTGTGGAATTTCCCAAGTAACTCGAGGGAGATTCAAAGATTCAGATGGGAGATTACCCAAAGCAAAACAAACTGCGAACATAAACACTAAACAGCTGACTTGACTTATATAAAAAGAGGCGGGGAAAAAAGCTAATTTCTTTGCGCAAAAAAAAAATAATAATAATGGAAATGAATTGAAAACTGGTTGAGTCGGCAGCCGGTTCGCCGGAGAGAGAGAGGAGAGAGAAACTATGAGGAGAATCTGGGAGAAGCCGGCGCTGGAGAATGACTCAAGCTGCAAGCCAAGATTATTATTTGTTTAGCCGATTCGGGTTTTTGCTCCTTTTGCACTTAATTATTCGCTTTGGCTCGTTTTCGTTTTCGTTTTCGTTTTCGTTGAACAATCTTTTTTGTTGTCAAATATTGTCGGTATTTACTTTTTGGCAATTGCCACACGGTATGACAAATCCAATAGCCTGGGCTGCGGCCGGCAGATTCTGCTGTTCTTCTGGCATAGGAAATTAGTGTTTTAATGGCATTTATTTTTGGTCCCCGTCGAAATCGAAATTGAAATATGTACGACGTATGCTAGCCCCGATATTTTCCGGATTTCTTTGCGGTAGATTTCCCAAACCTATTAACTTAATGTTTGCTAAATTATGAATTATGTGAAAATTCTTGAATACATCGCAGATTGAAGAGAGCGAAAGCGGAATTTAAAATATTTATGGTACAATTAAAATATTTTAAATAATTTGTATTGGCCTCTTGAACCGAAGATTTATTTAAATAAACTAATGCCACCTTTAAAAATGTTTTTAATTAGAAAGTATATATTTTTTTTTATTGGTACGTAAAACCTTGTTTAAAAAACCTATTTTTGTACTATTTGTTGATAATTTCAAATGTAAGTATTATAACAAAAATCCACCCAGTATTTTGTAAGTATTCTCAGGCATAAGATTAAACCAATTTCAAGGCCTCATTGAAGTCACAATTAAAACAATCCGAGTTTCACAATTTATGTAATATCATTGAGCACATTATTGTTGATTTCTTGCAACCAATTGCATTTGTTATTAACAATTTGTTGCCACACCGCTCACAGTTGTCAGTTTCCAAATCGTTTTCCCAATTACCGAATCAACGATGATTAAGTACAAGCCGCACGAATAAACTTATATCGCGTCAGATGACGGAGAGGGAATCGCTTCAATCAATTGGCTGTGCCAATAGTTTATCAATATCGAGAACTTCGAGAAACACTGCGTGGCGGCGTAGCGGTTTCGTTTTTCAATTAAGGCGACGTAGATTTATTTAATTTAAAGAATTTCATTTATATCATTTAGGGGGAACCAACCACGATACGATACGAGAGATACGGATACGTGCCGCGAATGAATGACAACTGGCGACAGCCACAGCACGTATCTAGCGGATACTGGTGCGCGACTAACGAATAGCGAATAACGATCGACAATCTATAGTGCGATCAACGATCCACGATCCACGATCGACCGGCTGACTGAAGAGAGTCCCGCGTGAAGACTGAACGGCAAAGGCAAAAGCGCCGCGGGCACTTCGCCCCGCTGATCAATTGCGCTGCACTTTTGAAATTGTTTCAGAGCTGGCAACGCCGTCGGCATTGGCACTTGCCGGCTCTCTCTCTCTCTCTCTCTATTGCTCTCGCTCTCTCTTTCACCAGAAAGAACAGCTGTTTCGGACACTTGTGGCTCGCTCGCCAGAAAGCTAATTAGCCACGCTCGTTGCCTGCCTTTAGCTGTTTGTTTGTTTATTTATGTTTGCTTGCGGAGTCACCATCGGTTGACACTATATATGAGCTCTCTCTCTCTCGCTCGGCCACTTCCCTCTCTCTCTATGGATGTATGGCTCTCTCTTTCGGTTTAGTGCCGGGTTGACTCAGCGTTTTCCTGTTCGTGGAGCGAATTCTGATACGTGATTGAAGCGAGCCTTGGCAATGATTGATTGAATTTCACTTATTGGAAATTATTTTATTGAGAAAAGGGGAACTCTCGAAATATTATTCATTTTTGTTTAAAGATAGAACATGTGGAACTATTAGAAAAATATATTTTATTGGGAATATTAAATCGAAATACAAAACTCTGAAAACCTAAAGTTTCTGGTAAATGTTGTACTGTTTCAGCTTCCGTTTATTTTGACGTTAGACGTTTAATGGCCATAACTTTATGTATTCATAAATTAAAAATCTAAATTTTAAAGTTTATTGCTTGGGCTTCAATGACATTACATAAATCACCGAGCATTTAGCTCTTTCTCACGTCTCACTAAACGAGTTGCCCCGCATGTTACACTGCCCCCCAGCTCGTCCCCCATTCACGCCTCATGTGCAACCCATCCCAGGTCTGAGATCTTCTAACACATTTAATGCCAAGTCAAAGTTGTGTGCTCACTTGACAAGATCGCGACGACCTAAAAGGTTTCGAGACGCGAGCAATTAACATCAGAGCTACAAAAAACGAGCCATCTCAGAGATACAGTGTATCTGGCCGATGCGGGGCGTTGTGTTTTTAGAGTATCCGTATCTATATCTATCTGGCTAAGCGAGCGATCACGTCAAGCACACAGAGGAAAAAGTAACTCAAGTCTTAAATGGATGTAGGGGAAATTTAACTACAAAATAAAACTTCTATATAATTGCCAACATCATCATTCTCATCCTATATTTTTCTCTCTGTGCTGGGATCGCAAAAATCAATTGAAGAACGTTCTTTGAGAGCCTCGCTGAACTCGCCGAACATAGAAAAGCGCTTTGTTTTCGCTGGCCAGGCCCGCAGAAGGCTTTATAATTGAATCGAAAAGTGTGCTAATGCGACCAGCAAGCGCGTATATCTGAGTATCTGGCAGATACCAGGTCACACACAACTGCGGGCTGAAAATTGCAAACATGAAAATGCATTCTCTGATCTGAAGATACCGCCAGAGAGACGTTCATTTAAATTCCCAACTCCCCAAGAATCTCACGGATGCTTAAGTGACAGAAAATATTAATTAGCTTGTCATTGTAAGAGATATGAGAAGCTTTTTGTTATTTTATGTGTGTCAATTTTAATTACAAAATGCTATTACGCAAAAACCCTGCAAAATTTAATTAAATAATTCGTAGGTTCGGCAGCTTAAAGTTGTAATATCTTTCTAGTATAGAAAACCGTAAACAATTTAGCTTTATTAATTTCATTTCCCTTTCTTACACTCAAGCTGTGTTTTGAAATTGATTCGACGCTGTCAGCGCCTGACAATTCACGAACTAATAAACCCATTAATTTGAAAGCCAACAGGCGTAGAAATAAAATTGTGTTCATAAATAAATTCGTACGAACGAGTCTTTATCTATATCTATGTTAGTTGCATTGGCTCGCATCTCATTAATTTTGGGATGATTTCAGATGGCCAAGGCGGGCGACAGAGAGGGCAACAATCGATGGACGACAGCAGAAAGAGACGAAAGATGCCAGGAGAGGCAACAAAAACACGTCCTCAGAACGGAGAACGAAGCAACTAAGCCAAGCCAAAAGGGCAGGCCAAAAAGGCGGACAGCAACAACGTCGACGACAAACGGGAGCTAAAAGTATTTAGAATTTCTGGCATTTTGTCAAGTGTCGCCAAAACATTTCGCACAAAACACGCACGTGGAAAGGAGACGGGGCTAGCGTAGAAAGAGAGAGCGACAGATATGGTGAAAAAGGGGCGGTGGGCGCTGGTTGTATCTGTGTGTACTAAGGCGAATCTTGCACTTGTTGCATTTGCGAAATTTGTGTGGCATTTGAAAATGTTTGGCATTTGTTTTTTTGCCCGGATACCCTATACGAAATGGTTATGAAGGCTTTATTAAAATTTTAAATACCAAATCCTTCCTCAAAATAATATTTACAGATAAATATATCACTTATGAGCTATTTAAGCAACAAAGAAAAACATTATTTACAACTATAAATTCTATAATATATAATTTTTATAGTAAAAAAGGGCTAATTTTTCTGGTTCTTTAAAAATGAGTAAGAAAAATGTTAATACCATTATTTCTAGATCCCTTTGATATTATATAAGAGCATTTAATATTTCCTATTTCAAAAATGCTTAATTTTCCTAGATTATTATTTTCTGGCTTCTCTTTCGCTGGCTTCGGCAATTAATTTCTTGATAATCTGAGGCAAAATCACAAATGCGTGCATTTTGACAATACATTGACACTTGGACACTGTCCGCCAAATTGGACAGCGGACACTTCTGGTTGCAAAAACACACACCTCATTCATTTAGATTTTGGGCAGCGTTATTTGTTAATATCCTCGTTTATTAAATCGGCGAAACCAAACGCAAAGCGACTGATGCGTTGAGAACTCAGGAGAGAGATTCTCGCTCAGATGGGTGCCAATTTTTCGTTAATTTACCATAAAATCTCGCTGTTACGTATTTTTAATTTTGTGATTTATTTTTGTCACGCGAACACACACTTGACGCAATCGAAAAAGAAAACTAACAAAAACACAGTGACAAGAAAAATCTCAAATGGTTTTTGGATCAGTCGGTGAAATAAAGAAGATAGTAAACGTGTGTTAAATAGAAATGGAATTTGCCAAAACTTTCTGCTCAATATTTTTTTGCGGCCATATTTTTTTGAGCACAAAACTATTACAATAGCTTTGTTTTTATAATTAATTACATAACTTCCACATTTATAGTATCTTTACATTCGTATTATTTAGGTATATGATTGTCATATCAATACCTTTTCCCATCTCTAACCCGAGGTAGTTGGCCCTTGAGGCACTTGTACACAATAAGGGAAAACCAAGGAAAGCAATTATGTTAGAGGGGAAAAGGGAAAACACAAAAGGGAACAACAATCGATGGACATCGATGTGAATGCGAACGATGCCCTAAACATTTCCGCTGCACTCGAGTCAGTCCAAAGACAACAAGAAATGCCAGGAGTCCCTCACACACACACTAGCACACGCATGCTAAAACGGAAGCGGAAACGCAGGGCATAAGTGGAGTGCAAGAAGGAGACAGAAGAAGGACATTCAGGGCAATCGCTTTCCGATTTCTGCGATAGGCAAAAGACACAATAACGATTTTCCGATTCGTATTCCGGAGAGCGAAAAAGGGCTAAGGAAAGGCGTGATATGTCAACGTGGCTTGCTTGCTGAAATCCTTGCCAATTAGTTAAATGGATTTCTTAAGATTTACCCATAATACATTTTTTCTCAGGGTAACTCTTTAACTTCTTTACACAGCTTTAAAGAAATATTAAATGGCTAATCGCATTTATTTCTCAAACATCCTTTCAAGTTTTGAGCTCAAACCGCTTTTCTTCCGAGAGTAATATTTCATTGCTCCTCATTTTTCTTTTTGTCGAAACTCTTTGCCCGAACGACTTCAATGGTTTTTCCCTGTTCTTTTCAGCACATATCCTAATCGATTTATTGGTCTCACACAATCCAACTAATACCCGGACTGTAGCCAGTTAGTCGCCCCCATTCTGCTCCTCCTTTTTTCTTCCTTTTTTTCTCACTCGTCCTGTCAGTTTGAGCATTATTCATTTTCATTGCCGCATTGCCTGTTCGAACCTCGAATTCTTTTGCCTGCTTTGTTTTGTGTAATCAAATACAGACACTACGCCCCTCATCCTTGATGCAAGCTTGTGATTAAGCCCGAAGGCTCACACTCACAAACACTGTACGAAAAAAAAAAACAGCGGGAACAGGCAATCAACTGCCAGGAGAAAAAGACAGACAGCAGGAGGGGGACGGAGACGTGGGCAAGGGCCAATATGCCCCGAAAGGATACGAGTATCTGAAGAGAAACTTACCATTTCTGTTCTCACTATCCGCAGGCTTCATCTGAATGGGATGGTGCATCTGTCAAAGAGAAAAAGAGGAGAAAAAATAGAGAATAGTTTTAAAAAAATGGCTAATAAGTTTGGGATATGTGATTGGAAGGCCCAGCCCTTGGATTAGAAAATGGTTTAGTGTTTTATTTGAGTTGCAGAGTTCTTAAAATTGCTTGGATTCAATTTCCAAATTATATTTTTAACGAACTAT
This sequence comes from Drosophila rufa, assembly GCA_018153105.1. NCBI lineage: Eukaryota > Metazoa > Arthropoda > Insecta > Diptera > Drosophilidae > Drosophila > Drosophila rufa. The sequence goes on from JAECXS010000096.1 coordinate 12,079,816, forward strand.
TTTATAGTTTAAAACTCCATGGATTTCACCATATTTACCCAACCCATTAACGCTCAAAAGGTCAAACAAACAGCCGACTATGACTCCCGTTGCAGATCAACAATGATTTCATTAGCTTATTGAAGTGGTGTTCGATCTCATTAGATTTGATTTTGGCCCATTGCAAATGTAAAGTGCTAATGAAATAGCTTGGAAAAGGACGCCAGAGATAAATGAAACAAAAAGGAGGAGCCGGAGAACCCATTTCATTAACGCCGCCATTAGCACTTGAAAAATGCAATTCAATGCGAAGCTTTTAACAAATTTCCCATTTATTTTACATTCGTTGGGCAAACTGATAAGGTCCCTGGGTCGCAGGGTCCTTTGGTCCTTGCCGCTTGGTCCTTGGCCCTGTCAGGCAGTGGCCATTACTTTGATTTCAATTAACTTTTCATTCAAACGGTTCGAGAAGCGGAAATGATAATAATAATACTTACAACGATATTAGAAAATGGAGCTTCAATTGCACGAAACTTTTTTTTTTTTTGCATTGGCAACCGGCGACGGCGGTGTGGGAAAAAGTCCGGACAAAGTGACTCTGAATGAGTGAATGATGTTCAGCAAATTGAAATGAAATGCTTACGGGTTGAGGCCGGCCTGCCCACATCCCTTTTTCGAACCCAAACCCCGGTCAGAGTCAGAGTCCGGGGAAACTCAAAAGGCTTCTGCACAAATTACGAGTGAATGTCACCGCCTCTGGTACTTGGTCCTTGGTCCTTGTCCAGCTTCGGACCTCCCCCCCATTGTTGCGCCATTTTGCTGCTCTATTATTCAAAATTGACAGTTGAATGAGTAAAATGGCCGTCTGCTCTTTCTGGCATTTCATTTAACTGTCCGCTCGCCGGAGTCCTGCTAATGTGGATCCGGGGCAAGTGTCTGTTTCTGTTTGGTATAGTCGTGTCCTGCCCGGGTTACCCTTTTCAATTTAATGGCATCGAGGCTGTAATGCGATTTGTAGCATCTCACTATTTGATCCTTTTTCAATTGTCAATTAGCTGTCAAAATATTGTGGTTAGTTTTTGGGTTGGCCTCAAAAACTGAAGAAGATTTTCATTTAACTGGTGGTTTCATGGTTTTACAACACTGAACTTAATCGGTTTGGCTTTAATATCAAGTTTGGAATTGGAAATTTAATTATTTGTTTTATATTCTCTTCATAAAATGTAAGTAATAAGAACAATCTTGTGGGTCTTGAATTGGTTTAATCGATTATAATAATGATAATAATTATTGATATTGATTGATAATAATTATAAATATATCAATTTTGCCTATTAGAAACGGATAGAAGTGGAACTTTTACCGGATTTTATATTAATATTTAAAGAGCAATTGCAATTTCCGTTTAAATATATATTAGCTTAAAATTGAATCGTTGTATTCAAGCATTTACAAAACCAAATTAAACTAAAATCGTATTATTCGATTTTAAATTTGTTAATAATTTAGGTTTTAAAATAAATAAATAAACTTTTTTTGACAATTATTAACGTGCATTTTTCAAAACATTTTAAATACAAAATCACTTTAAATGTACACAAAAGTCGCTACCTCTTAAGTATCAAATTTGTGAAATACATTTTTCATGGCATACTTTCAGGCTCGCCACTTAAATCTGCCATCTCCCTTTCTCTCATACTCCCACACTCTTGGGCGGCAACTGTGTCTTTTCACACGTGTCAAAAAGTAAAGGGAAGAAAATGGACATCGGCAGGACACTTAATACCCAAACACACTCACATGGCCAGCAGTGGGCAGTTCAAAACAAAATATTTATTGTGGCCGAGCTTTTCCTCTCCCCAAGTGTGTGTGTGTGAGCGAGTGTGTGGAAATGCGGACATTTTAACGTCTGTTTACCTATCGATTATTTCAGGTAAATTAAGTAGCTTCGGAGCTGACGAGGACCTCGATGTGGCTGTCGCCATCGATGTACGACGTCCGTCGTCCGATGTCCGTTGTCCTTGCTGTTGAGGGCAGCCTGCCAAATGCATTAAAGGATCAGACACGCTCACACCCACACCGTGGCACGCATACCTGGACATTCAGGCAGGCACTTACTTACACAAACAAAGATCCACCTTGCCTCCCCACACACACATACAAACTACGGGAGTTGGGGGCCATGTGGTCATTATTTTGACAATTACACACGTGGCGCCATTTGACCAGGCTCCTGTTTCCACATCTATGTATGTGTGTGTGTTTCTACTCCTTCCCGCCCGCCAGTTGGATGTGTGGGTGAGGCAGGGTCCTTGTTTTAGTGGCAGCCAAACGTTCCTATATGGATTTTCCATTAACGATTTGAATATGTAAATCATGGAGCGAGTGCCAACAGTGGTCTCGAATTGTGTAAGGAATTGAAAGGTTTTAGTTTGGTTAAGAAATATATTAACTTGTGTGACATATTTTTTTATAATCCCTGTTTATCTAAAGACAATTTAAAATTGAAAACTATTTGTATTTGAATATTCTGAAGCTTCTTTAAATTTAAATAAAATAAAATGAGCATTTTATCACCTATAAGAATTACAATGGCTTTTTACATAATTATCGAATACCGTATCACTGTGCAGGGTCATATATCCACTCAGTGGACAGAACCACCCGGCCATATCCCTTTCCGGATCGAAGTCCCCTTCGCCCCCCTTTGGAATCTTAGTCTGTTTGCTTGTGCGTGGAACGCTTCATTTAATACGTTAACAATGAGATTGTCCTCAATAATTGAATCCACTAATTGACTGATGATTACATTTTGTGTTGGCCATACACCAACAGCCCGGGATCCGTGTGCAGGACCCTCGCAGGACACCCAATACACCCACCCACCCCCCCGTCCCGACCCGAAAAACCATGCATGGAAAGTATGTCATCGATCGATCGAAGGGTCGCAAGCGGTTGACTTTCTCAAGCTGTATTATTCAAAAGGGCATACAAACAGTTACTACACTTGCTATAATTGTATATGCATGTGTGTGTGTAGCCACACACATGCACATAGGCACGCACACACACACACACATACGCATAAATACGAAAAGAAACGCACACGTACACGGACATAGAGAACAGGAAAACGGGCAGAACTCAAAAGCTACATAGATGATATAGGGATGATATAGGGGTGTATCGGTGTATCGGTGTGACTGTCTGTTTGTGTGTGTGTGAGAGGTGGGTGTGTGTGGGGGGAGGTCAATGTAGGGGATGTACTTACCCCGTCCAAGGTCTTGATGTTGTGCAACGCATCCTGGGCGCGCAGGGCGGCCTTTCTTGTATAGTAGGTGACAAAACAGCACCCTGCAAACAAAATGAAACAATCGAATACAAATCGAATACAAATCAAACGAATCGATAGACAGTTGCACACAAGAACATATGATACAGAACGAACGTACTTTATTATATTATACTATATATAGAGGGGGGCCATCGAGAACAGCTCTTGAAATCTCTTGAAAGTGCGCCTAAAAGTCTGCTATACAGCTTTTATTAGCATATTTTTGGGCTCTTTCCAAGTGATTTCAAAGCTGTAGTATCTTTCTTTGGCACCCCTAAATAAATTAACTCATTATTTACTGGGGACCATTACAAAAGTTATGCTCTTATCTGGTTTAATAGATATATTTTTAACTTTATTTATCATGCATCTGGTTGAGCATTGACCGAGGCTTAAGGCTGTAAAGGCTTAATAATATAAATATAGGATCTATATGCGACAAGGCTGGGCATGCGGATTTTTGGACACGGTACGAGCGCTTCATGCAAGCCATGCAAAGGAAATGAGACATGGACAAAAATTAATGGGGGACTACGACTGGGTGTGGCTAAGGGCAGGGTTTATGTAAGTTCCTTAATTTGTATACTTTTGCAAGAGCTTTAAGTTAAATACTGATATCCCTTTGAGGAGATTTGAATATTCCGTTTAAGTAATACAAGTTTTTTACAATCATTTTCTGAAATAAGGTCGGGAATACTAGATAATACACTCTACAGTGTATAAAAAAGTTTATAAAAATATAGAATTAATCTTTGGAGACAGTCTAAGTAGTTGGAATATTATTAAAATACATTATTTTTTATACACATTTTTACGTACATGTCTCTCCCTTTTACTTTTTCAATGTTCCCTGCTATTCCTCCGCTGTATCCATAAATTTATTTCTAACGGATTACTTATTGAACTTCGGAACCGGAAAGTTGCTGGCTACAACCCATCTAAGCTATCCACAGGTCCATTACGCAGATTAAATTATAATCCTCCACCGACATCGCAGCACCACAACCGCACTCCTGGCGGCTATCATCGTGTTAGCCGTGCTCGAACACCTTGCTCCAAGGATTAATCTACCCATACGCCCACACCTAGGTCTGGCCAGGATCAACCCTCCTCCAGAGTCTGGACCATAAATATGCATAATGGAATTTACCTTTTCGCTGGCGGGGAAAGTTTGCAAGCAAATGCGCATATTATTCTAATACAGCCAAAATTAACCAGAGCAACATGCTCATGTCCTACATCCTGCACTCATGTGTGCTTCGAGTGTGTGGAAGTTTTTCCCGTTTATACACGCACAATTATGGCCAATTACCCCGGCCAGAGCCAAAACTTTGGCCAGGCCGCCCTCCACACCTGGACCTGGGGAGCAACTTTTAATGTTGATGCGTTCGCCTCGCCATCAACATAATCATATTACTTGATGCTTGGCCGCGTAGCCCACAGCCCGGGGACCGCAATTGATGGACATTGTAAAATTTGATTGAACCCCCTCCCGGCTAATCCGCACATTTGTATGCCCGGGAACGGTGTTATGTCACTTACCCCGGCTAATCGATGTGACCTTGTCCCGCAGGACATTCAGCGTGTGAACGGGCCCAAACTGCTCGAACATCTGCCGGAGACGCGGCTCGTCCCACGTCTTGGGTATTTGGCCCACAAACATCTTGATGTTGTCCGCATCCGGCTGGTCCTTGCTAGGATCCGGACTGTTGGTCTCCATGACCACCAGCTCGGATTTGATGGACAGCTCATCCATGGGACTGTGGTCACTGCAATGGAATGGTAAAAATTGTCAATATTGTGAAAATTATTTTAAGGCAAGAATCAATTCCAAAAATAAAATGAAAGATGCTATTAATATTCAGACCCCAAGAGGTATTTATAATTATATCTTGAATATTCCCTGCTTCAGAAATTAGACTTTATAAAATACTTAAAATTGATAACCGGCATATTGGAATCAATGATGCGCTCTTAAAAAATATTTATTCAATTTTAAGATTATTTTTCTAAAAGCTTGTTTGTTTGTTTGCTGATGGATTCCATTAAGTTTTAGTGGCTTTCGATGTCCTTTGTTCCTCCACAGTATTTCGTTTATCTGTAGGTTGATCTGAGGATTCTGGGGGCGGAGGAGGTGCGGCAGGTTCCTCTGGAGGTGGAGGTGCAGCCACAGACTCTTTCTTAGGGGGAGCGGCTGCCACAGGCTCTTCCGGAGTCGGAGGTGCAGCCACAGACTCTTTCTTGGGCGGAGAAGCTGCCACTGGCTCTTCCGGCGGCGGAGCTGCAGCCGAACGCTCGTCCGGAGGTGGAGGAGCTGCCACGGACTCCTTTGATGCCGGAGCAGCTACTGTTGGTGGTGGAACTGCTATATTTTCCTCTGAATCGCTCGCAGAAGCTAACTCGCGCCGTTGCGATTCTGGGATGACATTAAAGGTGGGCGTGGAGAAGCACAGATCGCTCTTGGCCCCTTCCCTGCCCGGGAAACTGGGCTGAGTGCCCATCCCACCCATGGAATAGGCGGCACAGGTGTGGGCAGCACAGATGTGGTGCTCCCGGCTGAGCTTGGGAAAGTGGGCTATGTGGTAGGCCAGGCTGCCCACGAAGGCATCGCCGGCGCCCGAGTGGTCCACCAAGCGGGGCACATCGGCGGCCGGGACATGGGTGCACAGTCCCGGCTTCTTCCGGTCGGACATGTAAACCGCTCCCTGCTCGGCCATCGTGATGATCACGCTGTGTGCTCCCTTGGCCAGGATGATCTCGGACGCATCCCTGGCCTGCTCCAGGGTCTGGACCTCCTCCATTTCTGCCAGTTGGGCGGCGCCTAGCTGGTTCATCACCAAAATGGTCGGCAGGGATATGATCTCTTTGGGGATTTCCCTGCGGAGGGGGGAGACATGCAGGATGGAGACGCCCCTAAACTGACGCAGCGCGCACATGGTGGCCCTCGGGTCCGTCTCCAGCTGGCAGAGGAGCACCTTGGCCTCGCGGAAGGTCTTCTTGGCCAGGGCCACGTCCTTGGCGGTGAGGTAGGCATTCGCTCCGGGCACGTTGATCTGGTAGTTCTGGCCCTCCTCCGAAAGGGCGATCTCGTTCATGCCAGTAGGATTGCCCTTCACCTGCCGCACCTGTTCCACATTTACCGACTGATGCCGCAGGTAGTTCAGGTATTCGTCGCCGGATGTGTCCTGGCCCACCCTGGCCACCAGGGCTGTGGTGCCGCCCAACTTGGCGGCGGCCACGCACTGGTTGGCGGCCTTGCCACCAAAGCAGGTCTCCATGTAGGAGCCGGGTACCATTTCCCCGGGTCTCGGCAGCTCCGCCACATGCCTGAGGGTTTGTGATCTAAGGTTTAACTAATTTCTGGACTTAAAGTCTCCGATAAAAAGCTCACGTTATGTACTCGATGGTCGCGGCTCCAAAGGCTACAACATCCAGCGACTTTCCCATTCTCGTTCCCATTCTCCCATTCTCCTCTTTCTCAAATTTTGATAAATTCCTATTTTGGTGTTTTTATTTTTGACTGACATTTCGAGATATGGAACCTATAGAATGGTTCATGGTATTTAAATGAATCATTTCGATTCCACAATTAAAGAATTGCCTCGCTAATAAAGTGATTACAAGTCTCAATTTGGAAGTTCACAACTGTTCCATTGAACTTTTATGGCCAGCATATTATTTATCCAAACCCTCCAGTCCCCGATTTCTAACTTCATTTCCGAATGACCATAAAAAAGAGAGAAATAGAGACACAACCCGGGGGCAAGACCATTCTCTGACTCTGACTCTGGAACCGAGTTGGCTAACAGCATAAAATACAAATACTAATTGTTATTAGCAAACTAATCTAATCTAAAAAGTTGTACACGTTTTTACTTTTGTTTTGTGGTTGACCAGTCTCTGAATTCGAATCCGCACTCGAGGAGTGAGTTCCAGAGTCCAGGACTCTCCGGCGGGGATGTGGGTCCTTGAGTGACTGGCAACGCATTGAACGCTCCACTTTGAGGTCACTTTCAGTCGGTTTTTGTGTGCTGCCGAAAAAGTTTTCCCTTTTCCCTTTATCCCTCTCTCTTATCCCCTCGCCCGTTTCCCAATTTCCCAGCCGATGTTGTTGCTCCTAATGGGGCTTTATTGGGTGCCCTTGATGGTGTACGAAATTGACTTTTGGTTGGCTGTCAATTTTGCCGGCGGCCCCTGGGTTACCGAACTGATTTGCCGTGAGCAGAAGTTGTCAAGCAGTTGGCCCAATAAATTTCAGCACTTAATTGGCTCAGCGGGTTAGTTGTGGAGTTAGTGGAGTGACAGAGGAATTTTTGAGATTTATTTAATGGAAGTTATGGGGATTCCAGACGAATTTTAGACAATGGAATGGGGTATCTTTGTGCTACAATTTGTTAAGTCAAGCTTTTTTAAGCTTTGAGTTAAGTAAATAAATTTACTTCAATAATAAAATTTGGCAATAGAAATGTTCTTTGTTAGACCATTCAATTATTGGAGTTAAAATTGCACAAATAATAATTATATTACTTGATAACATTTAAGAATTTAGTAGTTGGAATTTTATGAAATACTTTTCACTACCATAATATATTCTGAAAATGATTATTATATTAAGTTTATTAATAGATTCTATTTAAATACCCCGAAATTCCTTTTACTTCCCAGTACAGTATATATTTACTTTACAAACCGTGAATCCAAATTAATGTAATGGCCATATATCCGTTGTCTCCCTCCATGTTTATCTCCGATCTGAATACCTAATGCAATACCATTTATGCAGCGCATACTTTTAGGCTGGCAATTGAAATTTCCATACATCTCCGCCCACAGAGAGACACTTTACGCCCCCCATTTCGGTTTCATTATTAACTCAGGCTATCGCACGGAGTCATCTGAAACGATGCCATTTAGGAAACTTGCAGCGCCATCCATCTACCCTTACTCCCCTTACTCCCCTTTATCCAGTTATGAGATGAAAACCCCGTGACACTCAGCGAAAAGGCCGTGAAAAGCGCCAAGGCAGCCGCGGGCCATCGAATGACAAAACGTTATTAATCTATTAGAGCCGGAACGAGGACGAGCCAAATTGTCTATGTCAAGGTGATAAATTCAGGCCTGCCTGCAGGTGAATAATCTGAGATGGGTCCTGGGAGAATCATCGGGGGAGTTACTTAGCGTTAGGGGAGGGAGTATTTTTGAACAATTTATGAACATAAAAAGGTTAGCAAAGAATTATTAAAAATATTACTGCTTTAATTTTATAAGCAAACCTCAACGAATATATAAAAATAAACTAATAAACATTAATTTCTAGAAAACTATATAGAAGAACAATTTTAATAATTCCATAACAACATCAAAGCAATTAAATAATTAAATTGATAAATAGTTCAATATTAATATATTTCTAGTATATATTTTTAATGATTTAATGGCCATACTTCCTGGCCATCCCTAAAACAAATCCCATTGGAAACACCCCCGTAATAGATCGCAATTCCTGTGCCTGCAGCATAAATCTCTTAACAGAAGACCCTTACGCATCGAGTGTGTTGGCTTGAATTTAAAAAAATAAAATTCTAAAAATAAAATCAAATAAAAGAAGAAGCATGAGAAATAAGTGAGAGTGAGAGGGAGCGGAGCAGCGACAGGTGTGTTGCCCCTGGAGTCGGGCAGCCAATTATTTCAGGCAGGCGCGAATCCTTGGGGGAGCCAAGTGAACCCCCAGCTAACTATCTCTCCTTCTCCGTTCCAGCTCCTGCGAATCCTCTCCGTTAGCCAGCTCCTTGGCGGTCTCTCGGGGCTGCGCCTGTGCATTAATAATTCAGTTTCATTTAAATGCGACCAGGGCTTAATGAGAAAATCGCCTGCGGTGGGAGCTGAAGCGCGTCAGAAAGTGAGCGGGGGTCGGGGGTGAGCTGGGGACTTGGTCCACAGGACAGCAGGTGTTTTCCAGCACCAACGCCGCCAATGAGCTTGACGATGATGCTGATGACGATGTTGTATGGCAGCTCAATGCGCGAATCAACAGCTGGGAGCCTCAGGGAGGGAGGTCACAAAGTTCGCCGAGCAGTGGTTCTTGACTGCCGAATATTTGCTTATCACTGGGTAAATATAAGGAAACTATAAGTATTTTTTCTAGAATTTTATTCGTTAACTAAAAAATAATAACCTTCAGGGAAATGAAAAATGGAATGTCTGGGAAACTTGTATTTGTGTTTTTCTAGATTAGGTTTTAAATTGGAATTGTTTGAGGCATTAATCCTTTAAAATAAATCTCAAGAATGATTACAAATTTTAAGCTATAAGCTAAAAGCTAAAGAGACTAAAATAAAATAAATCTCTAATACAAACCTTATATATCTAAAAATATAACCCGTTCTTAGTGCAAAATTTATAAATTCGTAATCATAAATTCTTTTCTATTTTCAATTTTCCCCTTTGCTATCCACTTTATCTAGCCATCAAAAGGCACGTACTTTTTTAATAACTTTATTTTTAACCCACTTTACAACCACTGTGCCTTGTGGCGACACTGCCGTGACGTGGCACTTAATTTATGATGGCAGTTTGTTATGCCGCGCCTGTCACAACAAAAACAAACAGCTCCAAGATAGAGGAAGCAAAAGATATATACATTTACAAGAAGCGGAGCACACCCAGGGAGGCTGAGCTGGCAGTATAAAAATGACCCAACATAAATTTAATAACTCCAGCTTTATTATTTAATGGCCGAGCACGACAGCAGAAAAGGCCGGATAGATGCTAGTTGAGTTTCCGGCCCCGAACATCATCGTCATCACCATCTTCTTGGCGATGCCATAATATTATAATTACAATGTCCTGTCAATAATCATTCGCCATTATCGCCAATGACTTGGGCTATGTGAAAATTGTCGCCTTGATGGCTGCCGCCAATTAATAATATTAATGCAATGCCAATTATCATTAGCCACTTGATGGCAGTCGCCTCATGCCTCATCCCTTAAATATATATCTGCCGAGCAACCCCGCTCTCGCACGATTACTTATTTTAATTAAATCAGGCTGAGAAGTGGGCCGCCGAACGGTTCAGCATTCAGTGGGAGTTTTCTTTTTTTCTTTATAATTTCCGGCAAAGGAAGCGCCCGCAAATAGAAAATGTGGCGCACGTCCGAGAAATAACCATTTGAAATGTGATAGCCAAAGTTGTCAATGGGGGGACCTCCTGGTTGGCAAGTTGACTAGCTTGCAGGTGACGTCCTGCCAGGCTATAGGAAATTGAAATGTTCCATAACGGCCAGGTAATATGCAAAGTGATAAGAAATCGAGTTCGAGTTGGCCGGAGCGGGCTAGGTATCCCCGACAGAGTATAACAATTGGGAACATTTTTCTGTAAAATTGATACATATTTTTCTTCGAGAGTAAACATAATAATAATGAATAAATATTCTCTCTGGGTTGAATTATTTATTCAATCAATTTATTTAATTCTTTTTAAGTAGATACATCACCAAATAATCCATTATAATTACCTATGAAACCTTAATTTTTAATGATTTATATAAGCTTCAATACTGGGATTTCCCTTACTAGTTAACTGATAATTTTAAACCACATTTACCCCTTTAACTTATCCCAGAATTTTCCAACCCAAAATAAAGCTTGGCCAGCCTTTATCTACTTCAAAGATTTTTCAAGAGTTTTCCATCACCGACTAAAGCATTGCCTACTTTGCATCGCCAACTGAAAATCGAGGTGTAATTTGGCCCAAAAATGGAGCTGCATTCCCCTGATTTAGCCGGGAATTTCAGCCCCCTGAAGCTACAAATCATTAGGGTGTAATTAGGAGTCATTAGGCAGTACAAAAAAAGGGGAATAAACAGGGAACCAAGTTCGAACTCACCGATTGGGGGGAGCTGCGACTGCGGGCTGTTCGCCTAATGAAGTTCTGGAATTAATGCTGGAATTCGACGTCGCTGCTGCGGCAGTTGCTGCTGCTGCTGCTGCTGCTGTTGCTCCTGCTGCTGCTGCTGCTGTTGCGGTTGCTGCGGTTCCGGGTGTTGCTGCCGATGCTGCTGCTGCTGTTGCAGCAACTGCTGGTGGGGCGGTGGGGCTGGAATTTATTTGGTTGTGCAAGAGTGTTTCAAACAATGTTGTCGACATTTTTGCCGCTACTGCTGCTGTTGTTGCAGATAATGCTGCGATGTTGCTGCTGCTGTTGTTGTTGCTGTTGGGCCGCAAATATGGATGGAAACTTTTTGCAGCGCCCGTGAAAGTTGTTGTCGCTGCAATGGCACCTGAAGTTGCCGGCGAGCTCGTTAGATTCTCTAAATACTCGTACTGAAGTTGCTGGTGTTGCTGCTGCTGCTGTTGTTGCTGCTGCTGCTGGCTATTGTTGCTGCTGCTGCTGCTGCTTAAATTATTATTGCTAAAAGGGCTATTGTTGCTGTTGCTGCTGTTGGAATTGCTGTTGTTGCCATTAGCAACATGGGCAACAGGTGCCGTTGTAAGCATTGTTGTAGCTCCCCCCGGGTCGCTAGTCGCCTCCAATGTTGCTGCCGCTGCTGCTGCCGTTGCTGCTGCCGTTGCTGCTGCACTTGCTACTGCCGCTGAAATACCACTCAGTTTATCCGCCTGCAGATTCAGGGATTGCAACATCATTTATTACAGCTCTGTGTTGCCTCTGCACTGCACCGCGTCCTGTCGCTAATTACTTTTAGTGCCGCATTTGGCGTCGCCTGCTTTTTAATTTGCTTCGGGTTTTAGTTTTATTAAAATTGTATATTCTCCCGCTCTAACCCGTTTCGCTTCTCCTTGTTTATCACAGTTTTTTACCCTCTCAATTAGCCTCTGTGTTTGCTTCTGTGTTGTTTTCTTTTGTTTTTTACTCTTTTTGGATTTGTTAGAGCTCGAGTTTCAACTGTAATTAAATTAAGAACAAAGTGTTGCCTGATTAAAAGACATGTATTAAGAGTTGAAAAATAAAATGCATTATTGAGTGGGGGATGTGTGTAAAATATAAGTGGATAAATTAAGTGGCAGAGACATAATCGTAGAAATTAAAGAGCAAGGGTATGGTAAGTGTTGTTGATAATAGAAGGAAATAAGTAAACAAATAAAATAAGCATTATTGTTACGTGGCCTTTTACATAATATTCTTTTAGAAAATTGAAAGTGTTGATTTATATTTTCTGTTTTTATCTGCTTAATTCCTGCTTTATTCAAACATTCTAATACGCTGAACTTCCTTTAAGTTAGAAACCCACAAAATGAGCAGCCCGCAGACCCAAGCTAATATGTATTTATTAATTTTTTAAGTACCCTTCAAGGCAGCCGCAGTCAAAATGGCTGCCAGATCCTTACTCTAACCCTCCTTAGGATGATCCCACCGCCCATGACTGACCAACTGCATAGCTAAGCGCATTGGAATGAAAGGCATATTGACTGACGGACTGACGGACTGACTGAGGGACTGATAGACTGACCGCAGTACTTGGACCCACTCGACTGTCTGCTCTGAAGTACCCGCTTTGATACACACGTATAGCTATACAAGCGTGTAGTGGTCTGTACATATGCACACTAATGCATGTATACAGTGAGAACAAATTTCAGGATTTTAACTTGAAACTATGTAGTAGGATAAAGCTTTGTGGAGTTATCCTTACTATATGAATGAATTTTTCCAAATTAAAACGTTTTCAATACTGTGTTTTTAAAGATAAAGCTTAATAAATTTATTTGAACATTTTAAATAAAATTTAAGAATTGAAAAAAATATATTTCAATCTTAAGCATATTATTTTGGCTAAGATAACCCAGATTTTATTTATCTTCTAAGGGGTTTTCCAATGGAAATGATTTTGAATACCAACTACTTTTTAACTGTCTCCCCTTTGTAGTGGGCTCGTAGAGGGTCACACTGCCATCAGTTATATAATACCTAGCTCATACGATACAGATGTAATACTTATGCGAGTCAAATAAACAGGAAGGTCTCTGTGTTATATTATACGTGTGTGCCTTTTCAAACAACTACCATACCTTAACTATATATAAATATATTCTCCACTTTCAGCACCGCATAAAGTACTATAAATTCCAAACCTAAGAAATTGTGTTCCAGATCAAACCTAATGTTCCTAAACTCTCCTCAAATTTTAAATTCCAGTGCACTGATGTTGGCAGCTGACGCTAAACAGATAAGCATTTCGAGTGCGCTCGCACAGTAAAGAGCGAAAGCTCAGTTGGCCGCTTAATGTTGAAGGCTCTAGCTAATTAGTTTAATTGAAATCAAATTATTTGTTGTCGCACTTGACTGGCCACAGGCATGGGCGCCTTAATTAACGCGCCTGCACATACACGGATTTCTATAGATATAGGGCCCAGGGATGGTGCATATTTAGGGGGAGGCTATGTGGTATATACACATGGTGCACACTGTACTGGCAAGGAAAGCGATTACGGTTAGGCTGATTGCTTTATGTTGTAGGCCAGTTGCATTAAAGCAGAAATTTATGGGGTTTTAGTTAAATTTTAGAGTTTACATTTTAAGAAATTTCAAGTCATCTTAAATATTTCCGTTAACTAAGCTTTTATTTCAAATATTTATTCTTATTTTTGACACTTTTATGAGTGTTAATTCCTTGAAAAAAGTATTCAAGTATCCATGAGCACACAGGAATTTAATATGTAATATTTCCTAACCCACAACTCTTAAATATTTCTCCCAACCTGTTTAACTCTTTAAAAAAAATCCACAATTTCCCAAGAATTCGCCACCATAAAATCAAAATTCGCTTAAGAGGCGCACTTTCACATTTTGGACGAATTTCTCTCGTTCTCCAGATAATCGCCGCGCGTAGCTCGCCGGTTTTTCTATTATTTTTTAATATTTTCCAACGCTTGCATATTTTCGCGCTTTTCTATTTACGTTCTCCGCTTGTTTATGTTCGCAGCGCGCTCTCTCTCGTGTTTTGTTTTATATTTTTTTTTTGGCTCCGTCCGCTCCTCCTGGCCGGCCACTGGCAACTTGGCAACTGTCGCCGCCGTCGTCGCAGTCGCCATGGCCAACGGCATCATCCGCATCCGCAGCGTTGGCGAGGCGTGCCGTGGAGAGCTTGTTGCATCCCCCTTGTTGGCTTTGCCCCCAGCCATCGGTCTGCCAGCGGCATGCTTGTGCTCTTGGCCCCCTAAATGACACCCAACCCCAGCACCAGACCCAGTCTTCTGGCTTCTGGCTTCTGCGGATCCTTGCCACTTGCCACGCGCTTATCCCGGCGCCATCAAACGATGTCGACGATGACGACAACAACGTCGTTATAGGAAGGGTATTATGTTTTTTAAGATATTATAACTACTGGAAAGGATAAATAGAATATCTTACTAAGTGGTAAATGCATTAATGATTTTAAAGAGGACAAAATATTATACCGAACTGCGAAGCATTACAAACATAGCTCAATCTTTAAAAAAATTAAATATATCATATTTAATATATTCTCCCTCCCTAAATCCAGAATTTATTAAAAAAAAATAGGGTATTTATAAGCCGACTTAGTTCTGCTCTTGATTACCCCTGGCTGCTGCATTATGAGCAGTTATCGGCGCTGTTGCTTTCCCGACCGACGATGTGGATGTGGATCCTGCAGCTTTAACGCACTCCCCCGGCTACAGGATATCGGGGGCGAGAAGCAACCAGCTGTGCCATCCTCGTCCCTTCTGCTGCTGTTGCTGCTGCTGTCACCTTGTAATTTTATTTATCTATTGATTATTGAGTATCTCTTTTCTATTTATTTGCCTTTGTTTGCCCACGCAGCGTTGACAGAGAGCCACCCCGACAGCCGAAAGCCGAAAGCCGGAGCTCAACCCCGACCCCTCGGCACCCTTTGGTATTTTTATTAAACCAGATTCCTATCCTCCCGTGTGTGTGTGTGGGTGTCCTGTGCTGGGTTGTGGGTTTTTCGCCTGCATGTTGTGTGTGCCCCCGGCTGTTTTTTAATTAACTTTAGTGACAATATTTTGCCCAGCAGCAGCAGCTGCCTTTGAAAAGCTCACAACGAGAGAGCGAGATAATCAAACTTTGCCCTGCCCATTGTATGCAAATGTGGGCAACACACACAGCAGAGTCTCGGTCGTGTTCTTGGCCCTAGGTCCCTGGATCCACTTTGACCCCAATTCTCGGTGTTTCCTCTGTCAGCGTCTTGCCATTCTGTCATTCTGACAGTTGACATTTTCGTAAAGATGTCACTTGTCCATGGTTGCATTGTGCCGGGCCACGAGAGTCGGTCGGTACCAACCAACACATGTCTGGTTCACACATCCCCATATGTCCGATCCAGATTGCTGCCCTCTCCGCATTTCCCATTCACTTGTTGAGCGCATTTCCTTATCTTATCTCCAGTTTTATACGTTCGTTCGTTTGTTTGCTTTATTGTGGTTATTTTTTCGCCTTTTTACGTCATTTTTGGAGACAATATGGTTCGCCTTCATACTACTTATATATGTACACATAAATCCAACTTAACTGGAGTTGGAAGACCCGAGATGAACAGGATTTTATCTTTAGTTGCAGACACACTTTAAATAGTTTTCGCTTTGCCCAAGAATTATGAGTAATCTGTTGAAAAATTGTGGTTAAATGACGAAATTTAAAAGTTTAAGTGTTGCACTCCCTGCTCTTTAAAGATTAAAAGCTTAATATTGATTAATAATTGCCTATACAACTCTTTTAACTAATACTTAAGTGCTTTATAATTATTTTAATAATTTAACTTATTTGTAAAACAACTAAAAAGTGTGGAAATAACATAAGAAGACGACACCAAAGCTTTCTTTTGTTTTTAAAAAGTACCAAAGTCACTTTAAAATTATAAATGTGAGATTTCCCACCTATTAACAGCTGTTACTCACTTTAAAAACCCGTTTACGATAAGATATCCTTCACATACAGCTCTTTAAAACGATGTTTCACTTGTTACATGAGCTTTTCCTTGAATTTTCACACACCATATGCCACAGAATTCATATCAAGTACATTTTATCTACAGATATCGGGGTAAATCAATCAGGTAAATCACTCGGAACGCACTCGCGAGCTGCACTGATCGGAATCGGTATCGGAATCGAAGTTAACGAAGGGAGACAACCGCACGTAGACGCCAACGGATGGCAACTAACGGAGTCGAAATTCCTATTCCAATTTCATAATTCTCCGTCACAAAGAGGGGTCCTCTCTCTCTCTTCGTGTGTTATCTAAACTGATAAGGCTTTGCTTATCGCATAATTGCTCGCTGATTGCCGCCAGGTAAGAAATTTCTCCGTCTCTCCAGAGTCAGCAGTTTTCTCTGGCCAAACATTGGCTCTCCGCAGGAGAGAGAGGTGTTCGCCGCGCTACCGAGTCAAGTCGAAAATGTTGGCTTTGTTTGGGTTTCCTATCGCTATCGGGTTGTACAGGTTGTCGAGCTCTTTAATTGAATATCTTATCGAGAGCCAGAAATCGGGGGGAGGAAATACCCTCCAACGGATCCCGCTTAGCCTTCCAAACACACATGACGAACCAAGGGATACCGGGAACCACTATATCATAACAGAAATGTAACTTTCTAGCGCTAAAAAACTCTCGACTTGGCGCTCGATGTATCCGCACTATAATGCTCATAAATATAAACTAAACCCGTGCGCGCGGCCGCTCTGAATTTATATGTACGGATATATCCGTCGGGTCTCTGCGGTCCGTGTGTCTGCAGGGCCATTACACAAATACCAGGAGAAATGGAGACCAATGAGCTTGCCACGTAGCCAAAGTATCGATGGGTTTCGAGTGGGTGACTTGTGGGGTCGTGTGACCGGACAGCCGTTCTCAGCCGACACACATACCCGCCGCCTGCCGTATACTCGTATACGGTATATAGTATATATATTGGATATATAGGATATATAGTGGGGTATAGAGTGGTATAGTGGCCGCGAAAGAAAGCTGCCTGTGCCATCGAATTATAATAAGCGACTATTTAGTGGTAAATGTGTGTCACTTTACATATGGCCCAAAACCCTCTCTCTCTGCCGGACAGATAATTATGGGGTTGTGGAGTCGACAAGGGGCTTTTTTACCTGCCTGGGCCGGAGCCGGAATCGAACAGGGAAAAATCGAAAATTCAATTACCTATTCATGGCTTTGGTTATAATTTTGCCTATTTTTCATTGGCTTTCTCGTCAAGTGCCGCTCGTTTATCGAACTGTCACGGGGACTTCAAGGGAATCGCTTAATTCAGACCAGAATTTGAAATGAGACAAGGGAAATGACTAGGTTTAGCCAGGAAGTTGGCATTTGTAATTCTACAATTTAATTTCAAATGGCAAACACTTTCGCAGCGAGCACTTCATTCACAAAGAATTTCCCTTGGCCAATTATCAGCAGATAAGAGCTGCGTGCTGCCCTATTTAAATGGAATTTGCCATTAGCTCCTGAATTAGATTAGTTAATCAGCCTAATTCGTTGTACACTGAAAGGCTGTTTAGAGATAGGAAAGCCAAATCACCCATTAAGATATATAGCAGTGTATGTGGCCCTATACATGGTATATATGTATATTCCCCCATCCTCGACGACTTTAAGCCAAATATAAATTAACGCAGTGCCACAAAAAAGTGGTGATACCAATCTGATGCTGCTTATCGGGAGCTGAGGCCTGTACCTAACTGTTTACCGATTTATCTAATCTGAGATTCTTATCGCGAGCAACTACTCTGCACTTCCTCCGATGCCAGGTTGGCTTTGCCCTCGAAACCCCTTGAATCTCTTTCCATTTCCACCCACAACTTGCGACACAGACACAGTGGGTCACAGCTGCTGCTATCCACCTACATGTACAGTGGTTGGTGCAGGTAAATGGCCGCCATAAAAGTTCAGTCATTGAATTCAAAGATATATGGTGGTATGTGAGTGTAGCTCGGTATGTAGAGGTCTTCTTGTTCCATTCATTGCTCTTTTAGGCACTGAAAAAAGTGCCTGTAGTTAAAAAAAAAAAAAAAAAAAAAAAAATAGTATTGTAAACAATAAAAACTATTTAGCGTTTTCAGTTATATCTACGAATATCTAAAAAAATGTCATGAAGGAAAAGAAACGCTTAGTTTGAAGTTGATAACTTATTTATTACAAAACTTTACAAAAAGAATAAGCTTTATATATAAGGATATCGTAGTGTGATATATATTTTAAAAAATAACTTTCTTCCTTAATACATTTTCTTTATTTTCCACCGAATTGTTGAAAAACTTTTCTCGCAGTGCCAATGAGTGGCAACTGGTAACCCTTTTTTGCTCCTGCGCTTCGATTTTTTTTTGTGTCCTTACTGCTCGCTCCTTTTGTTTTGGCCGGGCCCGAATGTCGATCAATATTGAATTGAATTTGACCAATTGTTATGGCCACGACTCGACCGCGTCCGCTCAGTCAGACATTTCTAGGGCCACCAGCTAGATGTTAATGTTATTTAATAATTTACTCGGCTGCGATGTGTATGGCATTTCGGGAACACAAAATACTGTTTGTTTGTGGAGACTAAATATTAAATGCAACACACATAGCCCACATCAACTTTAACTTGCCTCGGAAGGGAGGGAGCCTTCAGTTCCAATAATATTATTAGAAACTCAACTGGAAAATCGAAGTTGAAGAAACCACAGGAATGCGGTTGGAAATGCAACAAAAGCCAAAACACAGTTTAGTGGTTGAATAACGACAACAGCAGGAGCCAGGAGCCAGGACATGCCGCCAGTCCTTGCGGGGAGGGATGTACATACGTATACCCGTGTACAGGCCAACCGACCGAAAGACCAAGAGACCGACAGACAGTGAACTACTAATAAAGCCAGGTGAAAGCCAGGTGCAGAGGCGGGGGCGCCGCACAAAAGGAAGCACAAATAATATAAATTAAATGTGGGCAAGATGCCGCCTCAACTCCACGTCGCCTCGACTCCCACTCGAAAGAAAAGCAAGCTGAGTAATTATTTCCGGCAGAGCGGGCAGGAAACTGGCGGGGGAGTGGACAGGAGAGAGTCCTTGCGGTTTGACTGCAACACATGGCCGGACACTTAAACCGAAGTGTGGCAAACGGGGTTGGAAAATCTATCTGGGCAATAATTTCGGTTGACATGCTTGCGGTAATTATTGACCGTAATGACAAAACCGTATACGAATACGGAAAATGGAAGCCGACTCCGTGTCCGTGTCCGAGACCGAAACCCTGACAAATTAGTTTTAGTTTTTGGGGTCATCTGCCCGGTCTGCTCGGCTGTTTGCCTTCCGCTGCTAATTGGATACTATTTTATGGACCTCCGGACTGGACACCAGCTGATTCGGATTCGGGTTCGGGTTCGGGTTTGGCATAAATTTGAGGGAAAGCAAATAAAAATTGTCAACGTATCGTGAAAATCATAATTTAATTCCATTTCGCTTTTTATTTGCATTTGATGCGGAAGATTTATGGCCGCCTGGCCTATATATAGCCATGTTAATGGACCAGAGCTGTCGAACACAACACAGGCCGAGAGTTTGTCCAAAAACTAATTAATAATTTTTATTTTCGGATGGCTCTCTTCGCTATCTATGATTTTCTATATTTTTCCACGATCGCTTTTCACTTTTTCCGATTTCCCTCTGCTTTTTGCTAAATTCATTTCAATGCCGGCTATTTTTGTTGCAATGTGGCGCACATGTTGGACATTCAGTGGGTCATAAATATTGAATGCGACCAGAGAACCCATTCCCCCAAAAGATTCACTGGAATCTAGGTATATTTATAAGAACTATATAAAATTAGCTGGGGACTTACTTCAATTGCAATTGGCTCTAGTTGTGCGGGAGGAGGAGAGCTTCCGTGGACTAGAATGATTTCTTTGTGTGACAAATTGCCCGTCTTATTGTGTCTGCGGAGACTGAGATCCAAGATCCAAGATCCAAGTGGACACACGACCGATGACGATGTCGAGGAGATCGTTGATCGCGTGAGACGAGCGACAAATGAATTCACTTGATGGGTGAAGTGCGAGGTCAAATCTTGCCGATGTCACAAAGCGAACGCACTCGCGGATACACCACATATAGATGTGTAGATACAGATACACAGATGCGCGTACGACGCACTTCAGATACAATCAACAAACAATAAGCGAGGCAAATTTACAACACTTTATTTAACTTTTATTTAATTTTGTTATGCTAAGTTAATCGCACTTCGGATAGAACGAATTTGCTTAGGTTTTCATTTGGTTTATTTATTATTTATTAAACATTTATAACACACTTATTCTATAGAGGCACTCAGGTATATCTTTATGTTTCCTTAGGCTATGGGCATTAGCTTTTACTTGATTTTATATTAGATTATATTAAAATTCTATGTAATTTATTTCACTTATAAGTCTTGATTTTATTCCTATTAATATTTTTATAATATTTATTATTAAACCTTTGAAGCCTTTGATTTCTACGATTTTTTGAGATCGATTTGCACTTTCCTGTGTATTTTCTCACACCTTCCGACTAGAATTTCCACACTCCCGAACTGGCACTGCGAGTGACATGATTTCCATAAAAACTGCACTGGGCCACAGAAATATTATTTTATATATGCTGCACTTTGGATCGCTGTGTGCTTTTCTTTTCGGGCGTGTAAAAGTGAAAATGCGAGTGGGCGGCCGGCCTGGCAGAGCGAGAAACGGAAAAACGACGATGCGCGCGATTTTCTCGCGTGGGGCTCGAAGAACGTCCAAGATGGCACTGCCACCGCCGATCGACTTGACAGGCCATGGAGCCGCCCAGCGGAGCGGTGTTATTTATTCCGAAAAATATAAATTATAAGTATAAATAATATTGGGGGAAATGAAAATTATGCATGTTTTTCTTATTTAGAACTTAATTGAATTCGCCAGGGACGGCGGGGACACCGAGCCGCGTTGATCATAATTTAAATCAAAACACAAATTAATTTCTCGCTCCTCTCTCTCTTTCTCTCTCTCTGTCGCTGCACTTGCTGCTCTGTTTAATTTCTCAGGTTTTCGCGGAAAACTGTCAGCAAGTGTCCACCGGAGAGGAAAACCACACAGAGTGGGCGGAGAGGAGTGACGACTCTCGGCGATCTCTGATCTCCGATCGATTGGCCTGCTTTTACGAGCTGTCCGAGCGGAACAAAACAAAACAGAACCATAATAGAACATCTGTTTGTCTTTTATTTACGTGTTTCCCTAATTTCTCCTGATCTGTCCGACGAACGCTTTCCTCAGCTCTAGGTGTGCTCGACCGCAGTATTTTCTTTATTTTCCCATGACAAGTTGTCAGGCGGATTAGTTTGGCCGTTAGTTTGACAGGCGCTATAAGTAGACACTCAAGTGGGTGGCAATCTAATTTGGCCGCGTTGCTCGAACAATTTGAATATTGCTCGGGGGATTAATGGGTGTGGATATGACCCATTTGGGTTGCACTCTATAAATTACACTTGCACAGATTTACTGCTCGGTTTTCGTACGAAAATATATTGGAAAAGTATTATAAACAGGATTTGTGGATTTTTTTTAAGTTGTCAAATGTTAACTTTAATTAGAAATATATGTTAATATTTTCAGGATTTTTTTTTTTATATACATAAATATATAAAAAATATTCGTAAATATATTAAAAAGGAAGAATATTTGTTGTTATTAAAAAAAGGTAAAATATTTAATATGTGCTCATGAAAAATATTTTTCATAATTTTAAAGGTTAAAAAGACTTTAAAATACCTATATCATTTTTTCTTTATTATTTTAAAATATTTATAACCAGTGTTTACATTTAATTAATATTTAAGTTAATTACAACCTTCTTATTTACTAAGTAAATATAGAAACAACCAAGGTTATATGCTAGTCTCTCCCATGATTAACAAGAAACATTTACAAACTAATTTAAAACATCTTTGACATATTTCCAAAATTCTGAATTCGATAAAGTTATGTTCTGCCTATACAATATATATATATATATATTTCCTTGTGTTTTTCCACCCACTCGGGAATTTCCCACGCAGATCTGGTAGTCCTCCCTCCACCCCAGCTATTTGTCGATCATTCATCACGAAACATTGTCAAGTTCATTCCTTCCGCCATAATTCAGAACAAAAGATTTTTCCCCAGAAGGTGGCATTATTAGGGAACCGAAAAAGGCTAAAATTAAAACAAATTGGTAATTATTCACGGCACTCTTTTGACTGTCAATGTCAATGGCTGAGAGTTCTATAAACCGCTTTTAATGGCGATTTTACGGCAGCCTCAAAATGTCTATAAAAGTGCACACAGAGGCAGAGTCGGAAAACGAGGAATGGGAAAGAACAGCTCTTGGCTATCTGCAAGTTACTTGAGCTTCCTCCATTCATTTGGCCCTTTTCCTTTCCTCCGGTTAAATAATTATCAGCGGCTAAACGCAAAAACAAACTTAACAAGGGAAACTATGGGAGTAAGGCCCCTAGAATACCCTTTGTTTTGATTATTTATTTAGTTAAGCTTAAGAAATAAAACGAAAGGAAGCCCTTTTTAGGAACCTAACATATTTTTCCAACAACTAAATAAATATATTATTATCTATAAAGATTAATTTCAATTATCGAAACATTTCTCTACTTCTACTAACAATCATATCATTTAGAAATGAAGTCCTTCACAGGGTGTTCAAATCCGAAACTGTGAGCATAATTTTGCACGTGTTTCGAATAAGTTGAAACTTTCAGTTGGCCAACTTTGCGGGCCAAATCAACCCCTTTGGACCGTTTTGTGGGCGGCGGACGTTTAAAAATGCGCGACCGCATTCATTAGTGCAAATGGCTTAAATACTTGGCCAGTCGAAACTGCTGAATGGCAGCTTAAGGAACCGGGATTCAGAGCCCAAAACTACCCAAACTCCGACTCCAACTCAAGACCCACGGCATTTGTTTGCCTGTTTGACTTTGGGCTCTCGGCTCCCGGCTCTCGACTCTCGGGTCTCGGATTAAGTTTTCTCGCCCCGGCAAAAGTTTCGTATTACTCCAACCCCAGAAGATTTGCGTTATCGCCCGGGCTGCATACTTTTGCCGCCCAGTGTCGGGGCTGCTGCGAGTGCATTTGCCGCTGCATACTTTCGGGCAGCCCGGCGAAAGTATTTGCCTGCCGCTATTGGAATTTGCAAATATTCTTATAAATTATTATATCAAAGTTCGGCATTACTTATGGCCAACTGGCTTCGACAGAAAACTTTGTTCAGTCCTCCAGTCCTCACACTCACTTTTTCGCTTGACACTTTAGTGTAATTAGTTCTCGTGCGGTTGCAGCTTTGCGGGGAAAATCTCTTCGGAAAATCTCTTTGGGAGCGAAGGGAAATGTGCACTAGTCCGAGCTTTCCATGTCTTTGCGGCTTTTTCATGCCCTTTGATGTGGCAAAAATTTCAATTAATGCAATTGCAAAATACTCTCAATTTCTCCTTCTCTCGGGCTGAAAGAAAATCGCTTATATGGCGGGCGTAAAATCTTGAACTTATCTATTTATTCATGCTTGATTAGGCGGCCCAAGGAGGAGGTCTATTAAATATTAATATTTAATGGTGGAGTGTATTAGCTGAAAATGTGTTTCTGACACTGTTTATATATTTAAAATATTAATTCTGGAGTTCTAAGCGGGTTTGCCAAAAAGGTTAACTGAATTATTATCATTAAGTAAGTAAGTAAAGTGACTTAAAATAAATTCTTCCCTTATTTATGACTAGTTTCTTAACTTAGTAAATAACAAAATATCCCAAGAATACGTCTCAAAACTTAACAAACAGATTAACGCTCATTACTAAGTCCTTGGCAACGAAACTTCGCTGGTCAAATCTCAAAGCGAAAAAGTCAAATAATTTGGCCACAAAAAACTTTGGGTTGTCGGGGAAGCTTTAAAGAAATTACACTTGACACTTTTCAATTAGTGGCGAAAGTTTATTTTAATTGTGACAGTAACACGTTGTTGCCATCGCCACCCAAAAACAACACGGACAAGTTTTTGTCAGGACAATACAAAGCCTGGCAAGCTAAGGCCGAAGTCAAGGAGCGTCCTGGGAGCCACAAAATGTCAAAAGGAAACTTTTCTGGCCAAGATTAATTACAATTGAAAACAAATGAATGCAAAAACGATAAGCAGCCGAAAGGATTTCCACACAGCCAGTCGTCCTCGTCGCCGGCTAAATGGAAATGAAAACCCAAAACTCAACTTCGCCAATCAAGATTACGGGGGGGAGTGAGGCAGGCAGCCAAAGGACCTCTAATCAGGGTGAGGGGTGTTGAAACCAATGTTCACACCTACAATAGCAACAAGAAGTGCATGAGCAGTGTCCGGACACTCGGGGAAATATTTGTATAAATTGGGAAAGGATTTTTAAAAACATATGATATAATGAAGGCAATTTATTTAATTTTAAGACTGTAAAAATATTATATTTAGTTTTAAAAGTAATCTCTTTCTTGACTTCAAGTTATATATATTTGTAAAGAAAATGCTCTTAAGATTTATTTAAATTAAATCCTTTTTCCAAGTGTTAATAACAACAGTTGGTAAGCAATGCCCGTTTTTGGGGACGCCTTGAACTTTTGACCGAAGTGAGGTGCCAAAGTTTTGGAGGGAAACTATTCCCCAGCTCGCCGACGTGACCTGTTTAGTTTTATCCTGGACTTGCTCTATTTCGTTAGAGTTTTAGTCCTTTTTTTTGTTGAAGTGTGGCCCTTTGTTGGTGGAGTGCCAGCGGTCAATGGGCCAACATTAGCAGCACTTAACCCGCAGTGCAGTCTAGGGGTTTTCCAATGGAAAACTGCCTGGCTAAACTTTTCGTGCATAAATCATGAAATTAATTAATTTTGACACACATTCCCCCTCGGTGGCTCTCTTAAAAAGTAGCGTCATAAGCAACTTTGCCATCAAAGTATTTTATTCTTTTTTCCTTATATTTTTTACAGCGGCTCCTCTTTGCCAGAAATTAAAAGTAGAATTGAGAAGTGAAACATCAACAACAACAACAGCTAAACGGGGAAAACTTGGCTTGCCACGCAAACTTTTCCAACCTGAAAAGGAAAAAAGGAATCAAGTTTGAAATATGTGCAAAATTCATTCAGTATTTGAAATATTCCCAACTTGCTATAAGTTTCGTATGTTTCGTTTTTTTTTTTTTTTTCCTTCGTTTCATTTTTTTTCTTTACTTTTTTTTCCTTGGCTACCAAAAATAAAACTTGCGCCACGAGTTTAATTTTATTCAAGCTGCTAAGTGAGTGTTGAGCGAGTTCCGTGGAGAGATTTTCCCCAGAACAGAGGGAGTGAGCTCGACTTTGAGTGACGGACGGAGCTCAGACAAAGTTTTGGCGCCCAAAATGTTTCACTATTTAATTGCATAATTTGAGAACGCTCTGAGATTACACCTGCCGGAAGAGGAAGTTCATGGTGGGATGGGAAGAGAGAGGAACAGGAACATATATAATATATTGAAATGGGTTTATTTTTTGTAATTTAATACGAGAGCAGTAAGAAAAACAATAGCTTTGAATGCAAATAACAAATGAAAGAAAAAAGGAAGAAGCCTGTAATATTCTATTTGTTCCTCGAATTACTAGGATTTTCTCCATGACATTTTACCAATTAAATTGCTCGTATTCAGACACCGAAAATATTCTTTTTTTGCTGGGCTTCGCTCAAAAGCTTTTCATTGGATTTTAACAGGCAATTAAGCAAATGCAGCGAATGTACTTTACTCCTTGAGAATTGAAATGGCAATGGCTGCGGATGGGGGATGCAAATAAAATGCAAAACATAAAGCCCAGCCCAGGATCCAGACCCCGGCTCAGAAGAGACCCAACTTCGAATGCAAAGAAAAGCGGCAACTGTGACAATGTAAACAACGGCGGAAGAACCGGTGACAGGGGGAGGGGGGAAAATGGCATTGGATGGAAGCTAAGGGATGGGGATGGGTAACCCTAGGGGTGGCACACTGGGCGGCGGTAAAACTGCATACAAAATTGCCAAGTATAGGGGAACAAAAGAAACAAAAACGACGCCGTCAGCTGCAACGCAAAACTGCAGCTAACCGAAAATGGTAATGGCCCTTCCATGCACTGAGCGAAATTTAATCTCTAAAATGTGATAATAATGAAGCCTTTAATGAATAATAATTTAAAAAATAATATATGTTTCTATAGATATTTAATATATATTCTTACCTTATTTTTTAGAAAACATACTTGCAACAAATATTTTTTAGGGGAAACCCCTTTAATTTTTAGAAACTATATCTTTATTTGGCAATGAGGTTCCAGAAACTTTCCTTAATATAAAACAATATTTCTACTTTATAATTCATTTTCCAAGTGTGAGGGCTATTTTGCGGGGTGCGGTGGAGGTTTGACTGTTTCAGCTTAATGCGAAAATCTTGTTGCACGCCGCCTGCAGCAAACGATTCGGCCTCCAGACCATGGCGAAAAGTCTATTGTTTCACAATCATAATTCTCCTGTAAGCTGGTGCGGGCTGAATGGCTTCCCCTGGTGGGGGGAAAGATTTTCCCTGGTTGGAGTAGGGGTTTTCCAACTGGCTGCAGGAAATGAACATCATTAATTTTGCCTTTCTGCATTTGCATTGAAAATGGCATTTCAATATTCGGGCAGCACTCTCTCCCAAAGCGCTTTCAAGATTGCCAAAACCATTTTCCACGCAGCCAAACAACTTTCATTTCAGCCATCTCTGTCTATCATTCTCCCTCTCTCTCTCTCTCTCTCTCTCTCTCTGTTGGCGGCTCGGAAAAACTTTCAACTGCTGTGCGCGATTGCAGCGACGTGACTTAATTTCCACCGCCGCCAGGCATACAGCTAAATATTTGTTCTATTCGAAAGGGGGTCTTGGTCTGAGAAGAGGTTACTTGGGTTCCTACACTGCGAGGGAAATTTGGGTAGTCTTTGAAGATTCTTCTTTAATTTCTGTAATTATATTTAGAAAGCAGGGAGTTCTGTTTAAAAATGTTTAAGTAAAATAATTATTTTCAATAAATCACAGCGTTTTAAAAAGGGTTACCCTTTATAGGGGAACATTTTCCCATTGATCAACCAGAAATTGTATAAAAAGTAATGACAATCAATTATTTAAAATTTCCCAAGCACTTAGCGCACTTGTATAAGACTTTCCCTAATAGGTTATCTCAAGATCTATTATTGAAGTTAATTTAATCCAGAATTACTTTCCTTTCTTCGCGTGCATATTTCACTTTGAGCATTTATCAATATATGGACATGTCCTGATAACTCTGTCGATGGGAATTGCGGCACGTAGCGCTCGACACTCAAGTGTCCAAGTGTTGAAAAAGCCGTGCATAAAAACTAACACGTACGCACCGATCCGGCGAAACTAAACCCCCGAACGGGCTGGAGTTGGGCCTGTGATGGGGTCAATTGGTATCAAAGGGGCTGTGTGAGGTTACCCATGGCTAGCTGGCAGCTAAGCCAGTCCACATCGAGACACATATAGTACATAAATATATATATATATGTGTACCAAGTCCAGTGGGCTCGAGAGCAAAAATCAAAGCTAAGCACTTTCAATTGGATTTATGCGTTTGCGATGTGCCCCAAAGATGCGAATCGCCGAAGGAATCGCGTGCCCAGCTGGCTAATGTCTCAATTTCCTTGGTTATATCACACCCACTCCCTGCTTTTCCCGCTTTCCCCCCATCCGCAGGACTTTCTTATTAATCAGCACAAAAAGTTTTCCCTACAAACTTGCAATTCAGCCGATAAGCAAATAGCCCAAAAAACTGTTTACACAACGCATACATGGCCAATTATCCCCTTGAGCATATGCGCCGGGCAAAGGGGGTTTTCTTTGAAAGGAGCATAAAATATTTTAACAATATATTAAGTTAACAAATAATAACAAAGTTATATTTATATTTATTTTAAATATATTATATTTATATATACAAATATTTATATTAAAATAATTATATTCTTAAGCCTCACATTCTGCGATATTATAGAAATTAGACTTATAATCACAGATAAAATAATAGAAAATTCATTTATTACATTTTAGGTTTGTAATTAAAACATTAATATTTTATTCTGAGTTCTAGTAACTCCCCCTTGAAAATATCCCCTCTACGCCCCTGATATCAGCGTTGCGTGTGAGTATCTGTGAGCTCATGTGTGTTCGCTTTTATGTTTGTGTGTGCCGTTGGTTATTAAGTTTTATGATCAGTTTGTGTTTTGCGTTGAAACGATTTATTTAGCTAAGCGGAATTAATTGGAATTTTACGTGTTGATTTCCTGTACACTTAAGTGGAAATGAGCCGGCGATGGCAGGACAGGGGTTGAAGCAAATAAGGGCTGGGGGAAAACCCCTTGAGGCCAATGGGGAAAAGCTTGTCTCAAATGAGCTGAGTGAACCAAAGGCTGGCTGCCTAATCGATTATGAATTGAAGCGAATGGAAAATAAGAGGCTGGGAAATGTAAATACATCCTACAAATCCTGACTTTGCTGTGTTTGTGTTTTCTTTAAGTTGTTGGACTGAAGTTTGCTGATGTCTTAGGTAAAGGTTGAATGCCTTAATCAATCCCTAAGATGGCAAAATATTTTAAAGGATTTATATAACAAACTAGCATATATTTGCTTAAGAGCTATGTTAACTTATTTAACGAAAGGCATTACCTAAATTAAGCCCAGATTAATTCACCCATTAATTCTATTATTATTTGTCGCATAATGGATAAGATTCCCACAGATACACCTTACACTTAGTCATCGCAAATGCAGGCTCTTTAGTTTATGAAAAATTGATGACAGTCCCTGTCCGCTTCACTTCAAAGGAGCAGCATTTGGTCCTTTCCCACTTTCAGGGGATGGAGCGGGAAACCGCAGTTAATGCCGGCCAACAAAACCAACCCGAAACCAAATCGCTTAGCAAACAATGGCTTGGCTCCCTTTTCCTTGCGATCCAGCAGCTGGGCAGCCCCCGAAATGCTTTATGCGATTATTTGCCGAAATGTTGCGAGGAGCGGGTTTCGTTATTTATTTGCCTTGGGCCCAACGGTTCCTTCTCTATTTCAGCCAGTGCGGAACACACATTCCTGTGGCCGGCAGAAGAAAAAATTGTGGCATATTTCATGTTTGCTCCAGGAGCTTTTCTTGGGACAACGGATCCGAGTTGCTCAAGTGTTAACATTTCCAGGCAGGCGATTTGCATGACAGACGAAGAGAGGGAGAGAGGTTGGTTGGGCAGAAATGCTTGTAGTGCCGGCCACATATACCTTTATTGAAAACATAATACGCCTTTCGCATACACACGGTTTCCATTTCAATGCTCTCAGTTGGCCTGCTTCAATTCGATTCGATTCGATTCCAACGCCGTTTCGGGTATTTTTTCGGATGGCGCGTGACAAAACTCAACTTATGCCGGCTTTGAAATTTACTTTGCTCGGCTAATCCGGGGGATATGCGAGCATACTAGTGCGTGTCCTGCGAGAGCTGTCCTGGAAATGGAGGAGCAGAAAAACAGAGAGAAGAGCATAGCCTAAGCCGACTCTGCCGGGCCTGTCCCCTTGGAGTGCCTGTCACAAACGCTTCTGGCCAAGAGCCATCGGAAATGGCCAGATACGGGGGTCATCGATGGCGGCCTCCCTTGTCAATGGCCATGAAATGGCAGGAGGCCAGAAAAAAAGCGGGCGGAGATTATGCAGAGGTTCAATCAGAAACGTAGGTCCTTGGGCACAGGTCACTCTGTCAACCAGGGGCAATCAATAGAGTCCGAGGCTTACGGCTTATGAGGAAATTAAATTATGGCTAAGAAAAATAGTAAATAAATAAAGGGAAATAAAATAAATAATATAAAAGAACTTTGTTTTTATTAAATTAAATATATTTATTCATGAAAGCAAGTTAAATAAATGAAAATTCAAAGAAAGCTTTTGTATTTAAATTAACCTTTTTATCCAAGTTCTCAGATATTTATATCTTAATACGTTTTTAGACACTCTCTAAAAGTAAACTAAATCCCTACTAAATAAATGTTAATCCTTAAAAGGATTTAAAACTCTTTAAAGTCTCCTATTTACGAGTATTTTGTATTTTGCTTAAACATTAAACCTCCTTCCTCTTCCTGTAAGAAAATCTTGCCCTTAGGCCTGTTTTCTGATAACATAAAACCGAATTCATTAAGTTTACTCTCCCAGCTCCCAGTTCTTAACCCATAACCGTCCCCCTGGCAATCCTTTAACACCCCATGCCCTAAGTAAACAATCTGCGCACTTCATTTGGCCAACAAAAAAAAAAACATAAAAAGAAAACAACAAAAAAACGCACTGGACACACAATTTACAAGCTGAAAATCTCTGACAGCTTACAAAGAAATTTAGGTGGACCCGAACGGCAAAAAATTGAAGGCATAAAACTTAATCGAGAACTTTTTTTTACGGGGGAAAACCTCTGCGAAGCGGTTTGTTGTCATTCAAGGTTTT
This sequence comes from Drosophila rufa, assembly GCA_018153105.1. NCBI lineage: Eukaryota > Metazoa > Arthropoda > Insecta > Diptera > Drosophilidae > Drosophila > Drosophila rufa. The sequence continues at coordinate 12,110,634 of JAECXS010000096.1, forward strand.
CCCAGCTTCTGTCCGAGCAATGAAATTAATGCACAAAGTTTGTTGTTTGTTGTGGTGACTGGGGGGAAGGGAAAAAGGGAAAACCTTTTCGAATTTCTAATGAGCAAAACAACTTTTTTCGGGCGCGACTTTGGCGAGGTGAGAAGCTGAAAAAATTTGATTTGAATTGAGGGTCGTCGACGCCGACGCCAGGTAAAAGTTTTTAAATAAAAATTAAAAATTGTCAGCGCGTTAAATTAGGGTCGGTCCTGGAGAGGGTTAAGGCTGAAATTGAAATTGAATTGGGGTTCAATGGCGAGTTTGTGCAACTGACAGGAGGGGATATACGTATATTGGAGATTTTCGCTGTCAAAGAAAGGCTCGTAAAACTGAAGGGTTGGCCGCTTTCCACTTTTCTTGTTTCCCGCTTTTCCGATTCCCCGTATTCACCTCGTCCCAGGCCGCAGGATTCATAATCTCCCTGGTAATCTTTTAATCCAGTCGAGTGCATTTTGTACTCGATCCTGCAACAAAGTTGCCAAAGGATGTCCAAGGAAGCGGTCCGGAGTTAACTTTCGACAGCAGCTCTCTAAACATGTGAGGTAACTTTTCCAGCCTCCGATTTTCCCCTTCGCCTCCCCTCCTCCCTGCCCACCATTGCATTAAGCTTGCACAACTTTGATGTCATCTTTGTGCTTAGGCCCTCCACAAAGAAACTTTCCCTGGTCGCTCTAAAAAAACTTTTTTAATAGTAATGGACTTTGCGTCTCTGCCACTCAGACCACTCGCCACCGCCGCTTTTTTTTGGACCACTAGAGATTGTTTTCTTTTTTTCACAGTGTAAAAGGGGTGTGTAGCCAGGTGAAATGTGGCTCCGAAAAGTTATTTCCGCCACAAATGAACACGAGCTGCACCGTTCATTTTTTTGTAGCGTCTCCCATCGATATGATGGAAGTGGACCTGTGTCCGGGGTTCTGGGTCCTGGATCCTGGGTCCTATTTCCCAGGCTTTTAGCTCACGGCCGCCAGACAGAGTAGTGCCACGGTCCCTGCCAGTGTTGAATGCGCTGACATAAGCCGCTTAGCTTTTTGGGCAACTTTGACCATGTAAACGGCACACGAATTCACGTATTTTTGCCATTAGTCGTTGAGATCTATTAAATATGATGTGACATTCTGAATTAAGTTTACGTTTTAGAGAAGGTTTCTATTAAATAAAAATGGCAGCACAAATTGCATAAAAAGCAGCCAAAATATTACACATACGCAATGTAAGCTCTCATACGCACTGTTGCCACAAAACACAAGATCCAACTAAATTTAAATACTTTAATTACCCAGCTCTTTTATAACTAAAATAAGTGCTTTGACACTAGAATTATTCCTGCAAAAAAAACACGTTTATCTATTACCACAGCTTAAACCCAGACAATCAAAAACCAGACGGCAAGAGGATGAAATAAGAAGTTGGCCAAATAAACAATACAAAAATTGAGCCAAGATCCCTTCAACTCTTGGCAAGTTCTCTGCAAAATTTTGAGGGTTACGGGCGGAGGGCCATAAACTCGGCTCTAATGCGCCAGCTAAGGATACAAATTACGAAACAATGACGTCAACGTGCCTGTCAACAACTTGGCCAGACAATAGTTTTCCTTTAGGGCAGACAGACCCGGAAAATGTGAAAGGGGGGCGACTCGCAGGAGGAAACGAAGGTTAGGCGACAGGTGCAACGGACATTTGTGTCGCATACATACAAATTACGTGCGAGATTATGCCGAGTCCGGTTTGGACTAAGGACGAAGGAGCTGCGAGACAGGACGCAGGACGAAACTGAGGGGCCTTTGCCGTCGGTGGCAGCGGCACGTACGGAAAATCAACAGAAAGCAACGTCAGCCCTGCGATGGCAGCGTGAGTCACGATCTAAGATTTTTTTAAAAATAATTATAGGCCTTCAAAAAAAGGGTATCCTCTTTTAAATGTAAAGTAATTGTATAAACAATGCTCTTTAAGTTCTTTAAATTTTTTGATTCATCAAATACTTATATGTCTTAAATAAATAATTCCTTTAAAACTTTACAGCATTAGCAGCTTAAAAAGAAACATTTTACCTCCATTATAGCTAATGGCTTATTCTTCCCAATCCATTTTAATTACGATGCAAATTATATAAACCAAAATTCGTGCACCTACCCCATCTCCAATTATAGTTCGAAAGACACAAAACTATCTCTGACTTGAACCCCTTCAAGTGCAAATGGAACAATGCCAGAATGGGGCAGGTAAGCTCAGGTGATAGCTGATGGGAATGGGCCTGTGCGAATGCCTCGAGATGATTTAAATGAGCTCAACATGCATTTAAATGCAGACTGATTTGATTACGAGACCCTAGCTCCATTTCCCAGTACCAGTATCCTAGTATCCGAATATCCTGCTGTTTCTTTCTGTTGTTCCCCCCTGCAGCTGCTGCAGAATCCTGTCTCAGTCATCAACAATCGGGCATTGTGGCATCCCTCGCATCTGTGGGCTCGCTCACTGTCAGGCCGAGAACAATGCCAAACGCAATGAAAACAACAGCCAAAGGTGCGAAAATTAATATTTGCCCTGGAAAACAACAACCCCAAGATAGGGGGCGGCAGGTGAGAAAAGTCAGGTAGGAGCCACTACAACCAGTCGGAGCCATGCAACCACGAATGCATTGTCTGCCTCAGCGCGTGCCCCTTAATTAATTTCCATGGCAGAAACAGGGCTGGATCAAAGTTCAGGGAAACTATCAGGGCTAGATCGGAGTGTAACTGAAATTAGGTAATTCAAAATAAATGAAAATAAATACTGTAACATCTTAAAAAACTTTTTAACTTAAATAACAATTATAGGCCACAATTTCCCCCTACTTTCATTTAAATATATCGGAAACTTCTCGAAAAATATTTTATAAATTCAAAATTGAATTTCCTCTAGAAGTTTCAAAGATTCTGTAAATCTTTCTTGCATTTTTAAGCACTTTATTACAATTTGATGTCCATTTCAGTTTAAATTGAGTCAATGCAAAGACTTGAGCTTTGGGAATCGCTGCTCAAGTACACGAATCGAGAAAGTCGAATAGGGCGAACCAGTGAACCGACACCAAGTATAGAAGTTCAAGTAGTTGCCATGCCTGGAACGAACTCCTCCATGCCTCCTTGGGCCCAGGGCGACCTCTGGAAACCCCCTTTCAACCCCCTCTACCTATGCACTCTGCCATTTTGCTGGTTTTAGATCAAATGCATCACGCGGCTCAGTTTGGGTTTCAGCTGAGTTCGGTGGCTTGGATTGAGGATGGTGGTTTCAAGTCCTGGCTGGAGTTGCCTGGCAGCTCAAGGAGCCAGCCAGCCATTGTTGTTGCCCAGGAGGGGGTGGCTCTGGCCACGATATCGAAGGTGGCTTTGGGAGGTGATGCCCTGCGGTGGCTCATTGTTCGACTGCCACGCGAAGGATACGCATGTTGGTGGCAAGTCGGGATTGGATTGGTTTGGTTTGGATTCAAGGCGAGCGGAGCCACTCCTTGGGGGGGACGGAGGTCCTGGCAACTTAAAGTGAGCCGGCTTAAGTGCACCGGGCGGTTTCTAAGCCCTAGGATTTGGCTTTGACTCTGATGTTTCGGGTAAAGGGAGCCACTACGGCTGCGGCTTACTCCAACGGCCACATGATACTCACCGAAAATGCATCCCCGGCAAGTTTCCATTAATTAATTTAATGAACTTTTCCCCGGGCCGTCAGTCAGTAGTCAGTACGCCATCAAGTCAAGTCAAGTGCATAAAAGCCTTTTGGACAGCTGCATTTCAGAGTTATTCCAGGGCTTTTGTTCAAACACAAGCTCGGTGTGTGGTCTAAATTTAGCAAAAACTGATATCCCGTAAAATAGATTTAATTACAATTATTTTATTGAATACTCCTTCACCTGTGTGGATTAATTAGAGCCATAACACACAGGCTCATATATTTAATGTAAAGATAAAGTATAATCTTAATGTTCCTAATTTTATTTGAATTAATATTTAAATAATAAATATTAGAAATTGCTGTAATTAATTGTTTATTCTCCATCAATTAATAATCATAAAAGCCATTCCATTTCGCCCCATTATTCCACCAAAATGGCGAACCCATTAATGGCCTGCCATCTGGAATCACTCGCCATTTGGCTGACGACATAATGGCACCCCCAGAAATGGGATATCTTTCATTATTTCGTTAGAATCATCCAGTTTCACCTTCGTGCTCATAACGTTGTCGCACAATTAAATTCGAACCGTGAAAGCTTTCAACTGCACTCGGGGCCACAAATTATGGCCAGCATCCCGTCACTTCACCGCCCGCCCGCCCGTCCGTCGCTTTGGCCCATTCAATGGCTGAACAAATGGCCAAAAGCGGCTGCCAAATGTCGGCCTACAAAACATACAGAAATACGCACACACAAGGATATACAGGACATATACAAAGGGAAGATACTGGGCCGGAATTTAACTGCTGTGCAGCCGCGCATGAAGATCCGCTGGCAGTCCCCCACCCCGCTGTCAATTATGGTCTGTCTATGGACATTAAATGTCATTACGCAGCAACAATCAAAAAGAGACTGAGAGAAAGCGGAAAAAAACGGGGAAAACTCTGCGGGGGGAAAGCTGTACGGGGAGACAACGAGCCAAGCAAAGCATGAAATTAAAATGCGCCTAAGATGTATTCTCAACTGTCATGATGCCGATGACGATGCCGCTGATGCTGCCAGGAGTTGTCCTGGCAAAGGAGTTGCTTTTGCCAGGCCCAGCGTCCTGCTTATAATTTCATTTTTCACACCCAACTCTCTCATTGACAAAGTGTGAAGGACGAGAGCATTCTACTTGGCTTCTTGCCTTGGGCATACTCTTGCCAACAAAGAGTGTTGGAAAAAATGATTGTGCTTAAATATAAATATGTACTCTTTATTAACAAAATATATAATATTTACTAGGACTAATTAAATTAACTTGAACCAATACATGTTCCTTATCTTGCACTATTACTTAATTCTTTTCGAATTAGGAACTGTGAATAACACTTCAGAAGGTTTTTAAAATATTTAATATTAATTAATTTCCCTATTAATTCATTTTTAAATTAGGAATTGAGAATATAAGTCTAGAATGTATTTAAAATATTTATTATTATTTAATGATCATTCTCTAATATGTGACAAATTAAAAAGCGCTTCCGAAATTTAAATATTAAATACTTTTACATTCTAAATATAAAGATATTATTAATTTTCAGAATGAATTAATGTATAGAGTATTCCAATCTTCCCCTGCACCATCAGCAGGACTCCGTATCTCGGCTCTTGAATTTTTTTTGGGAGCCTTGCCAGAGCGATAATAATAATAAAATAAAATGATGAAAATGCCAGCGGCAGTCGAGAGGCCCAGCTGAGAAGGAGCGAAGGCCAGAGAGACAATGCTTGGCAGGCTTATTAAATTTATATTTAAATTTTCTTGTATTGCGGTTTTGGCCGAGAGAGAGCAGCAGGCGGTTGAAATTTAATTAATTTCCAAAGCAAAAATTGAATTCTCGCCTCATTTGAAATGCAAAACCGACGGAGGAGTCAATTAAATGAATGTCAAAGAGCAGCCGCCGAGCATTGGCAATGTGTCTCCTGGTTTGGGTTCGGGTTCGGGTTCGGGCTTGGGACTCCGCTCACCAGGTTCCCGGTTCCATTTGACCTGCCTCAACAATTCCTTTGACACACGCTGGCATTCCCCAGAAGGAGGATCCTGGCCACCGTGTCCTGCCACTGAGCTGTCGCCGATGTTGTTGCCCCTGCTGCTGCTGCTGCTGTTGTTGTTGTTGCCTTTATGGCAGTCGCCTCCTGTGACCGCGCCCCTGTTATTGTAGCCATGGAAATGAATATTAATGCCGCCAGGATCCTGCCAGTCGATGCCGAGCACCGAGCACCAAGGACAGAGAGACGGAGGACAGGACACCAAAGTCCTTTGCCCACAAGGGCTCAGTGCGCACTTTGCACAGCATTAATATTTATCAGGCCGAATTCGGAGTTGCTGTTGATACACCACCGCCCCTGACCCCGACTCGAACAACATATTTTGCATACCCTTTGTCCTTTGTCCATAATATTTCAATAAGCGAATGAATTCGCATCAAGAATAGTATCTGTGGCATCCCGAGAAGTAAGAACAATTGAATTGGCAAAATATGCAGCCAAATTAAATACAAGCAAATTCGTTCAGGACCTTTCTGGCTCTGGAATAACAAGTGTTAAGGATATCGGTAATTGTTGGCAGTTTGTTTTGTGGGAATTCTTGTGTTCAATGATTTTAAATATTTTTAAGTGTAATTTTAAAAAGGAAGAAAAATAATATATAAACCGGCTAAATAAAATGTAAAAGAAAAAATACATTTACAGAACATTATTACCTTCCTGATCGAGGTTATTTAATTAACCAACAATAAAATTATATGAAAATAATTAAAAATGTCAAGAGTTGTCCGTCATAATTGTAAGCTGAATTTATAAAACCCTTCCCCTTAGAGATTTGGCAGTAGATAAAAACTTTATTTTATTAAAAACGAATTAATTTCAACAAATTTAAATGCCATTCGCTGTCAGTTTTGTCGGGGCAAACAAGGAAAAATCTGTATAATCCTGGGGCTCTCAAAATCGGCGGCTATCATTAACCGACACTCATTGGAAAATCCCCCCTTGGAAACCCCCCTTGCCGCCCATCGCTTGAGGACACTCTCTTGATATGGGGCCATTATCAAGGGTAATGAAATTTACTTGTACACGAAATAAAATTATATCATTAACACCTGAAGCGTGCGGAGTCACACATCTGTGTGCTATATTATATATACATATATATATCGTGTTTGCATATTGTCGATAGCGGCATCGGTGGCCGATCACTTATTCCACCCACTGTGCACATATTTACTCTGTCTGCAGCGGCGACTTTCCGTTCAGTTTAAAAAACACACTCGGAAAAAGCGGATTTTTTCTCTTGAAAGCCGAGTGGCAGGAGGCGGAATGCCTCGATTGTTCCCAGGATAATGCAATTTGTTAACATTGGCTATGCCGTGTTAATAAGCCGGCGACACTGCCTGCGAGTTAAAGCAATTTTCGCATTTTTCCCAACCATTTCCCATTGCACTTTAAAACTGCAGTTTGCCGGGAGGAAGAATTTATTCCCGTGGCTCGTTTCATGTCAAACTGTCCCCCGGTTGGCCCGAGGTGCCAGCAGGGAACTTAATTAATTAGCTGCCTAAACTTCGTAGAGAAGTTTCTTTCTTTTTTTTCGTCGTGTTTTGCCCACAATCAGATTTCTTTGAGATTTCAGCAGTGAACCAAGCCAACAGCTGGCGAGGGCCAGCCGACCAGCAACAGCAACTTTGACCAGGCCACAAGCAACTTGGCCTGTAGCAATACCATCAATGATTTGCAGGGTACTTTGGGGTAACTTGGGCAGGATGCAGGGCATAGAAAAATATTTAAAGATGGGAATTGGGATCGTAACAGCCATTTTAATTTATAAGAAATATTTGGGAAGTTTTAAGGTCTTCCTAAAGAAAATGGAACCTTTTTGTGATAAGGAATATAAGTTAGAATAAATACTAAGATTTCTACAATATTTTTCAGAGTATTTGGAGAAATATAAATTTAATTTTCCAGATAAAGAAGGTTAGTTTTTATTTAAATTTTCTTATAATTTTATAGGATACTTTGCTAGTTGCTTCCATTCTCGGCTGACCCCTTGCACTTGTTACTGTTTTTCTTTGGGATTTTCGGCTCGGTTTTTGCCTGTTAAGTGCAGGTCCTGCGTCCTGAGCCGGACGAAGCTTTTGAGTTTTAGTTCCCAGCTGCAGAGCTGGAAGCCGGACTCGGACGGCCAAAGAGGAAAGTCGCAAAAGGTGGAAAGCTCGTCGGAGGGTAGCGGGCAGCGGGAAAGAGCGGAAAACTACAGCTCAGTCCTGACCGCAATCGCATTGTGGCATTGTCCACATCGATGGCGGCGTCGGCGCCCTTTATTTTTGTTACCGGTCCCGTTCGGTTCGGGTTTTTCCGGGCTTAATGGCCTGCAAAAAGCGACGAGGCGGCCTCAAGCCGCTGGGAGGAAAGCCTCAATTGATTTTTACTTTTGTTTTGCGATTTCCGACAGCTCTCGGGGTGGGGATGGGGAATCGCAAAACTTAACACAAATCCGCAGTAAATGAAAACCAAAGTTGACAAACTTTTCAGGCAACTTGCGGCATCGCCGTCTCGTTTCGTTGCGCTTCCCTTCCATTCGGGGAAATTAAATTTTAGTTATTAAATCATCAATTCAATCAGACAATTAGGAAAGTTGTCAGCTGCAAAGTTTCTGCCAGCCACACAAACTTGCTGACATATGTGGAAAGCCAGGACCCTTCCGTCCTTTTCCGCTTTTCGAGTGACAGGAACTTTTCTGAAGAACATTTAACGAAAATATTCCTTAGTTAAAAACTCAATTTGTTTTGCCGAGAAAACTCAATTTGTGGCTTTCTGAAGTAAACTACAAATTTTCAACGAATTTTCGGAGGGGCCATTAGAGTCGAGTGCGGTCAGTCAGCTCGGTCCCTCGATTGATTTCAATTTCATTAACGCCTCGACTTCCCTCCACCAACGGCTGGCCATCAGTCACCAATCTGTCGGTTTGTTTGTCCGACAGCTGTTGCCAATTTCAGCTTTTGTCTGACCTCTCGACTTGCGGGAACTGGCAGCTGGCGAATGTCAAACGGAGGGGCAAGGACATGGTTTCGCTTCTGTAGGGGAAGAGGCGCAGGGACAATAATGAGAAGTTCAGACAAAGCTTATTTAATTTAATGCCACACTCAATTTAATTTCAGAGCGGGAGGTTAATTTAAAATAAATATTCTTCTCAATTAAGAGAAGAAACTATTTCCTCTTTGGTTTGGTACCAAGAATTCTTTCTCTCAGTTAAATGATTATTTTATTTCCAGTGCTCAGCCTTTCACTCCTTCTGACACCGCAATTGTCCAGTTGATGGAAATTGCCTTGGAGCAACCAATGAAAATGACAGAAATTCCTAGTCCAGGCTGGACTCTGTCCGGGCATGATTTTCAATTTGTGATCTTAATCAGCAGGTGTCCTGTATGGTCTCCCGATCCTTTTGGCATCCCTGCGCCTCCTCCTGTACGGCATCGTCATCGTCATCGTCGTCGTCATCAGCATCGTCATAGCTTTTTATTATTTTCATTCGAGCTTTCGAGCTTGACTGCCTACTAATAGTGGATGTTGCCGTTGCTGTTGCTTCCCTGCCTTTGTTGAAAGGTTGCTAGGCATTAACTTTTGTCATTCGGGGCAGAGTCCTGAATGCCGCCCCTTTGTGTCCGCCGGCCAGTGAACAATGCAATGTGAATTGGCCGGACTTTGCCCCGCCCAGACAGCCAGGCAGGGCAGAGCCGCCAGGAATTGGCCCAGTCTCGTCCAGAGTCCAGGACCCCGAGCCTGAAGTCTCTAGTCTCTCTAGTCTGCTGTGCCTGTCCCGCTGCTTTTTGGTCTGCTGCTGTGTTCATTTAATTAAATTACACCAAATTGTTTGGGCTGTCCCCTTCGCTCACAGCTCGAAAGAAATGTGTGGAAAATGATAAAAATATGTTAGATGGAAAAAATATTTTCAAGGCGCCTTTAAGCCCTGGTAATTGCCGTCTATTTTCCCCTCTTTCGCTCGCTGTCTCAGTCTCTGCCCCTTTGACGGCTCCCTGGCTGAATAATTTTCAAACAATTTTAAATGGAGCATAAATAACATGGTAGAAGGCATTTCGGCCACACTTTATGGGCGCTGGTGTTTTACAGGAACTTTGTGTTCTGGTAAATGTAAAAATTAGAGGGAATATTATTTTATGAGTGTTTTTGGTAAGGTTTTCAGGCAAGAATCAATATCATTCTGTTTATCATAATATAAAAGTCTTTCAAATATTTTATGTTTCACATTTAAAGCTACTTTAAATATAGGGAGTGTGTTTTTTGCAGATAAATGTTTTTCTTGGTTCAAATAATACAAAAACTATATTTTTTTTTATTTTGACTTTTAAAAATTCAAATTTGTAGTCTATATTTATTTTCATTTCTGTTTATTTGCATAAAAATCAGTGTACATATTTTTCTAGAGTGGCACTGTGTATAGTTATATTTATGAAAAAATAATCGTAAACCAAATGTGAAACATCTGTGACAATTTTGAAGTTCTTGTTTGACAATTCAATGCGTGACTGATTTGCATGGGTGTGCCGGGGTGTGTGTGGGTGTTATTAAAATACAATTGACATTTGAGTTATGAGAAGTCCTCCGAATGTGTGTAGCATGTGTTCGTGTTTTCTACACAAAACTGAGGATATTCCAAAAGACATTCACGGCGCAATTCCAACAAGTTGGCAAGCTGAATAAAATACGCAAAACAGCACAAGCGAAAGGAAAATGAAAATTACACACAGAACGCAGTGTTGGCTTTTTTCCGGAGGAAAACTTTTTACCCCCCCCTGCCGGGCTGGAAAATTTCATATTTTCGGCGTTGCCTACTTTTTTGGGGGGAGCGCAAATCAAAGTCATAAAATATAAGTTTGCACTGCGTAAATTGTGGGCGTCGAGTCGAGTTGAGGCCACAGCTGCCTAAATGTATTTTAATTTGTTCGTGCAGCAGCTAAATGGCGAATACATGAAGCTCAAGTTTTTAATTTTTCGGGCAGCGGCAAAAGTTTTCCCCCCCCGTTCCCCGGAATGATTAATCGCAAGTGGAAATGCGAGGCGGCAGCTGGTTCCGCCATCTCCGGGCTATCGGACATCCGAGCAAGAGTTGACAATTCGCGTTGGGGTTTAGGTAACTGCGGCGGTGCTCATATTGATCAATCACTGTCACCTGGCCGAAGGAGCGAAAAATCCAGAAAAAAAACCGAGTGAGAGACGGGGTAGAAATCTATAAACAATATGATAACCATTTGGCAATAAACTCGAATGTGTCTGGCGTTGTATCTGCAGCACTTTGAGTGATTTGATATGGCACGTCTATATCGGTACTCGAATATATACAGAAACTCCCCGGCAACTCCTCTCTGATTGCAACAAATTTCCAATCTAAAAGGACCGAATCGCCGTGACGGATGCGACGAAGGACGAGGGCTTCCTCCGCCGCTCCGCCAAAAAGTGTCACTTTTTATGAGCGATCATTTGTATTTTCCCCCTTTCGCTAGTTGTATTTGCTTGTTTGTCGTTTGTCAATATACTTTTTGCTCTTCGCCGCCTCTTTTTTCTGCTTATTTTCCCAGCGCGCTTCCTTGTAGCTCCCATTGTAACTTTATGCTTTTGACAAATTCGAGTTTAAGTGGATTACTTTCCACTGTTGCATGGCGCGTTCAAGGAGCTGCTTCTGGCTCCTCTTCGATTCTGATTCCGTCGCCCAGTCCTGCCGCTGATGATTCATTAATTGTCTGGACAGGACACTTGCTAAGCAATTAATTTTCATTTTCATTTGCATTTTACGCTGGCGAATGCTGGTCATAAATCCAAGCCGAGATTCGTTCGTAAGTTCTGAAAAATTCCAAGTCGTGCTCAGCATTTGTGCTAATGGTCGCCGCCTGCTAATGGGTTAAATTTTGAATGATTGCTAGTTAATTAATTAGGGTCTGTCGGGGGAATTGAAATGACGTCGGTCGAGGAAATTAATTAAATGCTTCAGTTATGCTTAAATTATGCTAAAGGCTTCCCCAAATAGAGATTTAATTAGTAGGCAAAAAGGTAATCGATATTTTATTGTATAAATAAATAAAACCTTACAATGACTGTACCATTTGATAAAGAAATTAAACTGCATATATTTGCAACCTTTAATCGATTAATTTTCTACACATCCCCTGAATGCTTATAGCACATTCCAATTGTTTCGGAGACTTCCTTCCATCCTTGGATATCCTGCCATATCTGCAATCACTTGCCCATTCCGTTTGAAGCGAAACCCTTTTCGCATTCTTTAAGCTCTCCCATGTGAACAATTAGTGCCCAGAAGGGCCCCAACCATCCTGCGACACGTGCGTGAGTTTTCAATTTCGCTTTCGTTTGACTCTATTTCATTTGTGCGTCCTTTGAGTGTCCCGCTCTTAACACACTCGAGCCCAGAATGCGAACGTCCTCCGGACTCATAAAAGATTTAAGCCTCGCTGCCATTACGAAATGCAATTTGCAAAAACTTTTGATTTCGCTGGCAAGCAGCAGGTCGAGCGTCAAAGGCCTGAACCTTTTATTGGTCTCATTAAACGAGAATGTTTTGCGACTCGAACCTTTGAGCTGCGAGTTCCGAATCTCTGGTCCCCAGGTACGCTTTCGGTTTCCACCAACACCACTTATTTCCGAGTCCACCCACGTTCGGCGAAAGGTGAGCGGCGGCGGCGTTGATTTTGAAAAGTTTCTGCGGCCAAAGTCGAGGGGCTCGAAAGTGCTCGAAAGATTTGAATGCCCTCCGAAGCTGACATTTCTCGTTGAAGTGGACGTGATTCGATTTGGATTCGTTTTGGTTACTTGGCCCCGGGCCCACCTTGACCAGAGGAAAAACCCCAGGGAAACTTTGCAATTAAGCTGGCAATGAAGCGCAAACAGGAAATCCGAAAAACGCAATCGAAACTCAACTCAAACCGAGAATCAAATTAAATTTCAGAAAATTATTTGTAATTTATTTAGACGACGAGCGACCCCTCTTCAGATCTGCATATTCATATTCATAGGAAAATTGAATTTTCGCAAATTATTTGCTTGGTTAGTTTTGTGGCTTCCACAAAATTGTTTGCCGGCACACACAACACAGACACAGACAGAGGAGAGATACGAGATATGAGCTGGGGCTTCTTCTTCTTCATTATCCTGCGAGCACAATGCCCGGGCACCGAGCTCGGTCCGTCATATATATTGGTAAAACTCTTTGAGTCGACTCGTAATTGAAATGTGTGATGCCACACACAGGCCGAGCTCACAATTGTGCGGCTGCTTTTCCCGAAATTAGAACACTCCGCAAAGCAGTCACAATTGGAAATGATTATTTGTGGAAATAATGGTTGCGATAAAATCTAAGGAAATGTCGCTGTGCACTTTTTTCGAGTGTTTGATGTCAGGTAGAAGCAATTTGTAGGCCTTAAGTTGAAAAGTTGATTTAATTAAAAAGAAACGAGCCGAAATGGTAACGAGGTAAAGATATAAAAACAACGTGCATTAACTTAGGCTGTACAATACATAACGACTAAAAAAATAGACAACACAATTTTTACTCGTTATTAAATGAGAGAAAACACTTGTTACTCGTTATGTATTTAGTCTTAACTCGTTATGCTCGTAACTCGTTATTTTTCACTGCAATGATATTTTTACCGAATGTTTTTTCCTATATTTTTAGTTCTTCAATTTTACTAAAACACCTTAGTCTTGACTTGTGACAATCAAAGGCCTCGAAACGGCTTTATATTGGAAAATCCCTTAGTAAATATTACCTACTAAATTATAATTTCTGAAAAAATGTAGCCCTAAACCTGAAATTAGATATTTAAATAAAAAATTGTTTATTAAATAAAAGAGAGTATCGCATTCCCTTTAATTGTGTTTCTTTACTGCTTTTATTGATTTTATAAAGTGTGTACATCAATGCCAAGCTGAAGCAGCCTACAATATTGATCCAGTGGATATTTCATGAGAGACCCTTGCCTTATGTGCGGTGTTTATTCATCAAAGCCAGTCAATTGCGATTCCAATGCCAAAGCAGAACTGACAAGTGCCAACAGCATTTCAGAGGGCGAAAATCGATTGTCATTTTGTCATTTTTCTCTGGAAATTTTCAACGCTTTCTGGGCGATTAGGCGCCACATCGAGGATGTGGATGTGGAGAATGGAGGCGAGTCCTGCTGTCTGTGCGCGTGGGTGTATCGATAAGAACACGATAATGATGTCTAAGTCGCAAAATCCAATAATGAAAATTAATTTCATACACACACTCGCACACTCATACACCCGAGAGTGTAAGCCACAAGCCCTAAAGCAATTTATGCCAATTTGGCAGCGAGTGAGCGGGGAAGGTATAGGATAGAGAGAGAGTCACTTCCATGCCAGAAATATTTTTGGCACCTGCTGAATTCCTATTGACAGCTGGGCACAGCTAGGGCGGGGGCCTTTGGAAAATTCGCGTTTGAATTTGGAGCTTTTCACGTTCCTGGCATGGGGTTTTCCGGAGGCTTTTCCATGCCGCCTGAATGTGTGAGAGTGTGGGGCATACGTGAAATTTTTGACAGTTATTTTAATGAAATTATGCAAGCGCACTTTCACACATTCAACCACTCAAGAGGGGGAGTGGGGCAGCCAAGGGTTAAGGGGGTGGCTCCTGGCCTGCAGCTGATTTGACGGGGCTATTCACTCGGTATGTGGGTTAATCATATGCATTTCGAGGTTTTGCCAGGCGGCCAACGCTCTGCCACGCAGCATTTTGGTTATTTAATTAGCACCTCTCCAAACACACACATAATTAGGGCCCACGTGTCCGCACACATTGTGTGTGTATATTTAAGGCTAAGCGGGTGTTAAAGTTTATGCTAACTGGGTTTATTATTATATAAATATATGCTTTAGTTATTTTAGTAAAATAATTTAAATAAAACTATACTTAGACCTCTCTAAGGTCTTAGTTTCTCCATCTCTCTTTTTATTTCTCATAAAAAGAGCTTGTCCCACGTCATGTAAACCCAAATTTAGATTTTTCAAGTGCCCCACTCTGATTCTCCTTCGATTTACCTTTGATTCACTGTCACTTCGACAAGTCATCTCTAGTGGAGGCTGTGTCATAGCCCCTGATGTTCTTCCTGATTTTCCCAAGTGGCTGGTGCCATCCACGAAAATACGAAAATTGTCGCACTGCCTGGGAAATTATCCCCGGGGGGCTGGCGGAGGTGAGCACGTGTTGAGTGGGCAAAAAAAAAAAAGGAAATAAGGGAAAAGTACAAACTTTTATTTGATACGTTTTTGATTTGCGTTGTCAGACAATGTCAATGTCTATCCCGGGAACTGTCGCCAGCTCCTGTTCAAAACAATGACAAGTCCAAAAGGAGAAAGCTGAAAGCAGATTTGAGACAGGATACAGAAGCCTGGGGACTCGGGAAATCAGAAAAGCGAAAGGACAGACAAATGCGCCAAAGTCTCAAGTGCATCGTGACACGTGAGTTTTTTGCTGAACATTTCGGTTGAGTTTTTGGTAATTTGATTTCCACACCGAGATTTTCCCGGGGCAGATGAAGGGAAAGCCAAAGTTAACGCTACATTTGATGCCAATGGCAAAACAAATGCGGCAACGTGTGAGGAATTCTCAAGTTGCCATCGCAGCCCTGGCACCTTTCATGAGAGGGAAGTGGAGTTTTTTTCGATAAAGGGGGGTGTGAGTATAATTTTGCATATTTCATTTTTTTTCCAAGCTAATAGAAAGAAATTGGCCGATTTTCATTTTCCGTTACCTGGATAATTGGTGGGAGGATTTGTAATTTGTTTGCATCGTTTTTGGTTGGAAGGCACTCCTCTTTGGGAGGTTGATGAATCTTAATTTTAAATTGGGTTCGTTGCAATGTCAAAATGCTTATTTAGTTGAAGAATTTAATAGATTTTCTTATCTTTAAAATTAGAGATGAAAAAATATAGAATTATTTATTTTGTAACGATATTAAAGTAAGAATAGTCTCGTATAACGATAATATATTTTAAAATTGATATTCTTCGATTTTAGCTATCGTATTTTTATTTTAAAATTAGGTGAATTTTGTATTCAGTGAAATTTCCTTAAAAAAAAAGATATAAAAATACAAATCCTTATGAGAATTAATCCAATGTTTATGATCTTATATTTTAATCTTATGTTTATTCCTAAGCTCAAAATTATTTTCTAGTCATTTATTTTTAAAGAAAATGTGAAGGAAACTTGGACTTAAATATATATTTTTTTATGAACTTAATTGGAAACATTTTAAAAATATATTTTAAAACTTTTTTTTTTAAGAGAACAATTTTATTAAATTTCCTTTAAAAAAAAAGATATAAAAATACAAATCCTTATGAGAATTAATCCAATGTTTATGATCTTATATTTTAATCTTATGTTTATTTCTAAGCTCAAAATTATTTTCTAGTCATTTATTTTTAAGGAAAATATGAAGGAAACTTGGACTTAAATATATACTTTTTTATGAACTTTAAAAACATTTTAAAAATATATTTTAAAACATTTTTTTTTTAAGATAACAATTTTATTAAATTTCCTTTAAAAAAAAGATATAAAAATACAAATCCTTATGAGAATTAATCCAATGTTTATGATCTTATATTTTAATCTTATGTTTATTTCAAAGCTCAAAATTATTTTCTAGTCATTTATTTTTAAAGAAAATGTGAAGGAAACTTGGACTTAAATATATATTTTTTTATGAACTTAATTGGAAACATTTTAAAAATATATTTTAATTTTTTTTTTTTTTTTTAAGAGAACAATTTTATTATATTTCTTTAGAGTATTCACACTCTCGACTTTTCCTATCTTCCACTTGATTTTTTGAAAAACAACGCACGTATTTGTCGTTTCCATTACCGTTGTGCTGATTTTGATTTGCTGCCCTTATGTTGTGCTGTCCACCCGTCCGCCAGCTCCCCCTGGAAAATCCCCCCTGCCCGGAAAGCCCGCCAGCACTGTCAGTCAATCTCACATTCACTCCATCAGTCAGGCCAGGCAGTTTCAGTTAGTCGTTGCGTCAACACTTTGTGAAAAGGAGGTTGGCGGGAGGCGGCCTGCACAACACCTGCCACGCCCACACATTTGGGTTATATGTTTTGTTCGAGTCACGTCTGTTGTTGTTGCCGTTGCGAAATCTAGCACATTTTTTTCTGCTCCCGACTTATGACTTTTGTGCCCAGAACTCATAGGCAATTTCCATCCCCTAGCTCAGCTCAGGTGGGCGTGGCACATTTGTCATACTCAAATTTAAAATTCAATTTACTTGCGTCATAAATTTAATAGCACAGCCAGAGGCAACGCCACAGGCACCGAATGCCAGTTGATTTGTCCAAATGCGAGAGTGCTCCACATCAACGTGCGAAGTAGGCGAAGGGTTGAGACTCTGAGCTGGGAGGTTGAGTTATATTGGCCAGGATATTCAGAGGAACACATGGAAAAAGTGCTGGGATCTCATTGGAATATTTTATTGACGCTAACGCTGGGAAATCAGGGGAAATAAATTGAAGTACCCGCGGAAATAAAATGCTGACAATCACTGTGAATGTTAGGCAAGGTAGAGCATACATTTTGTAATGGTCGAAATTTCAAAATAACCGATTTGTCTACTTTCCACCGCTACTTCTGTGACTTTTTTGCCACCTGCGATGTAAATATTGTGTTTACGCGATTATGAGCTCATAGTACTTCGAAGCTTTCTTTAGGCAGACCGAAGTTAAGCAAACTCCCTGGTCTACAAGAAGAAAAAAAAGCTTGAAGCGTGTATATAAAGCCGCTCCGAGCTTTAATCGCTCTCTTTTGCTAATCAGTGAAAATCAATCCCAGTTAAATGCACAAGCACTTACACAGAAATTCAAGCCTGCATAGGTAAAACTATTTAATGTTTTAAATTTAACTCGAATCGCAAAAATAGAGAGTCTAAATACCCTTCAATACGTGGTGCGGCACGATCCGATTTTTTCGTTGGATTACAAGTCGGAAAATTCGGTGCACACGCGCACATGTGCGCGTGGACCAAATTTTAAATCCGAGGCCATCGATCGGTTTTCGGACTAAAAACCCTATTAAAAACCTGTGATCGCGTTGGAAAAGTGCAAAGGTAGGAAGGCCATAGAATATTCCGGTGCGGTTTAAGAAAAATTGGAGCAATTCCGTATTTCCATAATTCTAGCGTGCCGCTCTTGCCTCCCTTTATTACAAAACATTGCGGATGCTCCAGTGTCTGGCAGTGATCCGCTACCCTTGAGAAAATAATACTAGGAAGGGCTGTGCGACGCAGAAGGGCAGGAAAAACTTCACGCAAGGCCGCTGGGCCTTACCGGCGCCGTCCTCACGTGGCCGCTACAGTACAACCTCCAGAAGGCATACCTTGCAGCCCCGACAACATATCTGGAGACCGGAACCGCCAATCCGGGAAAATTGGCATATCTTTCTTGTATTCCCGTAGCAGAGACTTCATCGGAGTTGCGCAAGGATTTAAGTACTGAAGCTTCACTGTAGTGGAAGAGAACTCGATTCCGAGTTCATATTAGTCTCTTAATGTCTCATAATATCTAGAAAAATTCTCATTGTAATTTTTTTCATGCAGGCCAAACCAAAAGCTGCGTAGTTTTAATATAAACATGTGTGTGTGGGAGCGAAGCTCAATTAACATGCAAGAAGATTAAGATGAAAACAAACGATGAAATCAATAACAGCAAATTAAAATCGACGTAATCAAACTTCTAATTAGTTCTACAGCATCAAAACGTCATCAGCAATGGAAGGCCTTTCTGCGCGGATGTAATGTACGTAAGTCCCGGGTAAATGCCCCAATTCCATAAATGAATACGGTAGGATCACTTAATTTAACGCCGCCGCTTTAGCTGATTTGGACACTGCCAACTCTGTAGGCATGGGCCTATCCCATATGACTATGTGCGCTACCATTGCCCGTCACGGCATGCAGCTTTTGCCTGATTAAGTGATCGTACTGTGCGTTGATTCTAATTTGCTACCCATATTATTTACGTATTCATCGAAATATTGCTACTTGTTGATCATGAAGAACAAAACTATAAGATATCAATGAATAATTAAAATTTACAAAATCCATTTTTTAAATAACAAATGGAAAAATAAATATAAATGTAATCGTCACTTTAAGTAAAATTTTTTATAGGTTAATATGAATAACAATAATAGGTGTAGCTTTTGTAAATAAATTTGAATAATCCCTGAATGGATTTTATAGTATAGTAATATGCATATATATAACACATAACCTTAAATTTGTAGGAACCCTTAAGGAAATAAATTTAGTTAGTACTTAGTCATATAAAAGCATTACATTTAGAACACAATGTACGAAAACGTACCAAAACGGCCCTTGTGCCTGAAACAAAATGAATTTAGATCTACCTTTTGAATTAAACTTGAATATGAAACGCTAAAATCTTATAATTCCGGTTGACATGGGAACTTAACATATAGTCAAGGTCGGTTTTAGGGGATCTTCAAAAAAATACTATCGGAGATCATAGGAAGGGAAGGGTAACGACAGCGTGGATCACATAACAACTAAGATCCCGCATCAGTTAATGATCATGGCCTGAATAAAAGTTTTCTTCTTATTTTTTTTTTTTGATTAAGCTTGCCCTCATTTGCGAAGTTTTGGTTTTCGATCCTTTGATCCAAATAATTTAGACATATTAGGGATCCTTAATATAATTATCTGAGAACGCTTAGCAGGACTGTGTCCTGTGAGCCTCTTTCATTATCCTGGATATTACATAATTTTTGGCGCCCAACGTGGGGCTACAGCTTCCTGAAAATAAAAACAACAACAACATCTATCTCCAAACTTTGAGTTGTCCGCCCTTAGCCGGAAGGAAACAGTTCTACCGTGGGAGGAGTATAGGAAGCTATGGTGTTCACATTCCCGAGTTGTACAAGTTGGTATTGAAAAACTACTAACCAATCTGGAATCAGCTGTTTAAATAACCAAAATAGATAACTGCTAAATAAAATTGCATTAGCAACAGCAGCGCCAGTACCTTTATTGTGCAATTCTAGCTCGTCTGCTTTCATGTCAGTGGGACACTTTGACAATGCTCGATCTTAGTAAATACTTGCTAATACTGGTACAGATGTTTCGGATACTAAAGTTTTTGACTAAGATCGAATTCTTAGCCAAATATCTAAAGACCACACTTTTCCTGAATTACTAGATTTCAGTTTTTGCCAGAATCCCAGTGTCATATAAAGAAAAGTTATAGGCTATTTTAGCTGGAGATAGTTTACAACGCATGCTTTAGGAAATATACAAATTTCTCATAGTGGAGTTTTATACCAAACATGTCGAATGAATTTGAACAGCGGAAAAAGACCTAAGCGCTTTATCTTAATTAGTTTCAATAGACCAAAAAAGAATGTAGTTCCAATCTTTTTTTTAAGCCATTCAATTACTGAAAAAACTGCTATTGTTAAGTTCCTATACATTGTCACCGGATAACTAAAATATTTAATAAACAAAAACTTAATTTCTAAATATGCCTCTACAACATAGCCCCCAACATCAGGAGGAGGTTGATGCAAATAACGTTCTCGCAGCAGGAAATAATTGCCTGATATGCTGTGAGGTTATGACAGATACTCAGCAGTGTCTAATCACAAATTGCCAACATATTTTTCACAAAACTTGCTTGGAAAATTGGTTATTGACACATAACGAATGTCCGAACTGTGTCGCACCAGTTACTCAGCAATCGTTAAAGCTGGTAGTGGGAAATTGTTCGCCAAACCGATTTGGGATGGTACAAAGTCCACCAATTCCCCTTGCTGTTACAGCTTCAGTAGCTCCAGCTAACAATAGAGCTCCTCGTCCGATCACTCGCAACTATGCCAGGAATAATCCCGAAGAACAACTTCAGATCGAGACACAAAATGTGGCAGGTGCAGACACAAGTCATAGTACTAATCCAGCAGTTTCTCGTGAGAATCGCCGGAGAAGAGGTCGCCCTGCCCGTCAAAATAATTCTCAGTTACCGAACGAGCCTGATTATCGAATTGTACAGAATATGATAGAAGAGACTGTAAGTCGTGTATTGTCCAATCTAAATCTTAGTACCCAGTCAAATAATGAAGGACCAAGTGTGGCGAGCGTGCCAAGTGGGCCATCCGCTGCTGCTCCTGTCCAACCTTTACGATCCACAAATAGCTCTATCAGAAATCCAGCAAAAGTTGCAGATATAATGCAAAAATGGAATTTGCAATATGATGGTGGGGAAGCTGGTATCACTGTTGAACAATTTATATACAGAATTCAATCTTTAACAGATACTACACTTGACAGTGACTTTCCTTCCATGTGTAAGCACTTGCATATCTTGTTTACAGGACAGGCAAGGGACTGGTATTGGAGATATCATAGACAGGTATCCCAAATAAATTGGTCAGAATTCTGTGTTGCCTTAAGGTTACAATATAAAGATTTTACATCTGATTTTCGCAGCAAGGAGAGAGTCCGTTCAAGAAAACAAAAGCACGGAGAGCCTTTTGCTGTCTTCTACGATGCAGTTGTGTCGTTAATTGAAAAGAATTTAACTCAGATGGATGACGAAGAAATATTAGAAATCCTTAAAAACAATCTTCTACCAGAAACTCGTCAGCAGATACTATTTCAGCCTATCCACTCTGTAAGCCACTTGCGCAAATTGGTGCAGATGCAAGAATCTCTTTCTAAAGAACTTAGTTACAAAACAGAAATGTCAACTAAACTAAAGCCACCTGCATATCGAAGGCAGATATATGCGGTGGAGGAGTCCAATGCCGAAAGCGACGAAGAACCTCATCATAGCGAGGAAGTTGCAGCTATTCGGCAGGCTTCGACAAAACTCATTTGTTGGAATTGTGACGTAGAAGGTCACACATGGGAAAGTTGTTCTCAAGCCCAACGAATTTTTTGCTACGGCTGTGGCAAAGTTAATGTCTGCAAGCCACAGTGCAAAACTTGTATTGACCGCCAGGCGGAAAACCGCTTGAAGGGAGCAGCAAGCAACAAAAAGCTGCTCCCGAAATCTTGAGTAGTACAGTCACTAATAGGGGCTCATCAAAGAACGAGGATCAAAAAATTCTACGAACAGATGTAGACTACATAACTGATGAACAACCTGGACTTAGATTTATGCCATATCATGATCGACTAGCAAGATATTTAGAGATTAAAAATCGAATTTTCAATGAAGAACCCCTTGTTAAAAGATCGAAACGAAATACAGTAAGAATAAGATCTTATTATAATAACATTAAGAAAGATCGTAAGCTATTGGTGTCAGCGATTTTTAGTAAAAGCGATATGCGATGTTACGCAGAGGTAGCTTTTCTTACTTTTACTGAACAAGGTCTTTTAGATACAGGAGCTAATGTAAGTTGCATCGGCGCTGACTTAGCAACAGAAAACTTTAGCCAGTATTCCGAATTTAAGCCCATTAAATCTCATGTCAAAACAGCCGATGGCAATGCTCATGAGGTAACTGGACTGCTGAATGTTTTGGTTCAGTACAAAGACAAGACTAATCAAATGAAGCTCTATGTCATCCCCTCTATAAAACAAAGATTAATTCTT
Source organism: Drosophila rufa (assembly GCA_018153105.1). NCBI lineage: Eukaryota > Metazoa > Arthropoda > Insecta > Diptera > Drosophilidae > Drosophila > Drosophila rufa. The sequence goes on from JAECXS010000096.1 coordinate 12,133,010, forward strand.
GGAATAGATTTCTGGAAACTCTTCCAATTAGCCCCGAGTGTTATAAGTGCTATAGAAGAAGATTCCCTCTCCACAAACTCTAACGAAAACACATCTTATCCTCTTACCAAAATTCAGCAACAACAACTAGAAGTAGTTAAAGAGCTCTTCCCGAATAGTTTACAAGGCCTAGGACGAACCTCGTTGATCCAGCACCACATAGACATCGATAATGCAAGACCAGTGAAGCAACGATTCTATCCTGTGAGTCCTGCCGTAGAAAAACTTCTATACGCCGAGATCGATAGGATGCTGTCTCTCGATGTAATTGAACCCTCGACCAGCGCTTGGAGTTCTCCAATGAGACTCGTCGTTAAGCCAAATAAGATTCGTTTATGTTTAGATGCGCGCAAATTAAATGCAGCAACAAAAAAGGACGCCTATCCGTTGCCCAGCATTGATGGCATCTTTTCCCGCCTACCAAAAGCTAATATTATATCCAAACTGGATTTAAAGGACGCATTTTGGCAAATCGAGTTAACAAACGAAGCGAAGCCTTTAACCGCATTCACAATACCTGGGAGGCCGTTGTACCAATTTAAGGTGATGCCGTTTGGCCTATGCAACGCCCCCTCGACCATGTGCCGCTTAATGGATAGTATAATTCCTCCCGATTTGCGTCATTGTGTTTTCGGCTATCTTGATGATGTCTGCATAGTGTCTGAAGATTTTTCTTCTCATTTAGCGGTCTTAGTTCGTCTAGCTGAGGAGTTTAGAAAAGCCAATTTAATGCTTAATATTTCCAAAAGCCAATTTTGCGTAACGAGCGTTAATTATTTGGGCTACGTGATTGGTAGTGGTGGGATCTGTACAGACCCATCTAAAATTTCATGTATTCTGAACTGGCCTCCTCCGAAAAATTTAAAGCAAGTTCGAGGATTTTTAGGCGTATGTGGTTGGTATAGACGATTTATTCAGAATTTCTCAACGCGTACATTTCCGATCACAGAAGTTCTGTCTTCAAAAAAGAAGTTTGTTTGGACACAAGATGCCCAAAAGGCGATGGATGAATTAAAAGTCTTGCTAACTTCTGCCCCTATTCTGCAGAACCCCGACTTCGGCCAAAAGTTCTACCTTCACTGTGATGCTAGTGATTTTGGCATCGGTGCGGTTTTGATCCAACTGTCCGAGAATTTGGAAGAAAAGCCCATAGCTTTTATGTCAAAAAAGCTGAGCCGCGCACAAAGAAATTACAGCGTTACCGAGCGCGAATGTCTAGCTGTACTTCTTGGTATTGAGAAATTTAGATGTTATCTTGAACTACAGGAGTTCGAAGTTGTCACGGATCATTCCAGCTTGATGTGGCTGCGCCGGCAACAAAATGTTTCCGGAAGATTGGCTCGATGGATTTTCCGACTCGATCAATATAAGTTTTCCATTTCCCACCGAAAAGGGAAAGACCACATTGTGCCGGATGCCCTATCGCGCTTGTGCGATGATGAAATAGCTGATCTAGAGGTAGGGCCCATTGTAGACTTACAATCAGAAGCTTTTTCTGAAGAAGACTATAAGTCCCTAAAGGCAAAGATATTAGAGAATCCTTCAAAATTCCCAGATATTAAAATAATAGAGCCATTCGTGTACATGAGAACGGAGCATGCTAGTGGAATTCCTCAACAGGAAGAACAAGCATGGAAACTTTGGATACCAAAGTCTATAAGAGCTGATGTACTTAAACAAGCACATGACAGTGTAGTATCTTCGCACGGAGGCATGCAAAAAACGATTGAAAGATTACGTCGAAATTTGTATTGGCCAGGCCTCGCCACGGATGTGAGGAACTACATTCGGCAATGCGAAATCTGCAAAACAACAAAAGCTCCCAATTACACACTCCGCGCTCCCATGGGATCACATATACCCACTTGCAGGCCGTTTCAACGGTTATATATAGATTTGCTTGGTCCGTACCCTCGCAGCAAAGACGGTCATATTGGACTTCTAATAGTCCTGGATCATTTTAGTAAATATCACTGGTTGCAGCCGCTCAAAAAATTCACTTCTGCTGCCATCCAGGACTATTTGCTGAAAACCATCTTTCACGCATTCGGGGTACCAGAGATAATAATAAGCGATAACGGTACACAGTTTAAAGCAAATGATTTTAACGCGTTCTTGACAGAGTTAGGCATTCAGCATATGTACACTGCACTGTATTCCCCCCAAAGCAACGCTGCTGAGCGGGTGAACAGGTCATTATTAGCAGCTATAAGGTCATATTTGAAAAGCGATCAAACAGAGTGGGATAGGAACCTTTCCGCCATATCCTGTTCGCTTAGATCCTCCAGTCATCAATCAATTGGTTGTTCGCCATACAAAGTACTATTCGGATTGGATATGATCACCCATGGCGCCGATTATCGATTGCTCAAGCAGCTATCATTATTGGAAGAACCTATTGCTCCATTGTCAAGATCAGATAACTTGGCATTACTTCGAAAGGAAATTCAGGAAAATATTCGGCAAGCCTACCACCGTAATGTTAAGACATATAATCTGAGAAGTAAGCCAGTTTCGTATAGAGAGGGACAGGAAGTATTTAGAAGAAACTTTGCACTAAGTAAGTTTACACAAAACTTTAACGCAAAACTTGGTCCACAGTTCCTTAAGTGTCGCATACGTAAAAAACTCGGCAATTGCTACTATCTCATAGAAGACCTGCAAGGTAAAGAAATAGGGACTTTTCACTCAAAAGATATTAGATGCTAACTCCCGCTAATCTTCCGACGATTGGTGTTAGATTATCGGGTGGTGTAATGGTCGAAATTTCAAAATAACCGATTTGTCTACTTTCCACCGCTACTTCTGTGACTTTTTTGCCACCTGCGATGTAAATATTGTGTTTACGCGATTATGAGCTCATACACAGAAAAAAAAAATCGGGATAAAGTTGGCCAAATTAATCCGAAACGGGAACAATATCGGGCTAATCCCGGATTTTCTTAATAATGGTATGGACATACTTAATTTTCCCTATCCTGATTTATTCTTCAGTTAATCACGACTGCTCTTCAACTTTTAATCGCGAAATTCTGAATTTAATCAGGATTACTCTTGAATCCTGTAATACCGAAATTCTTAAGTTAATTTCGATCGCTCTTAAAGATTACAATTCTGAAAACCTTAATTTAATTCCGACTACTCTTTAAACTTTTAATCCTGAAATTCTTATCTTTATCCCGACAACTCTTAGAATTTTTAATCCCAAAAGTCTTCAGTCAATCCCGACTATTCTTAACATTCTTAATCCCGAATTTATTGATATAATCCCGAAAAGTCTTCAAAAGAATAATCCCAAATACTATTAAATTTAATTATTTAGTTATTAAATTATTTTTATTTATTTATTTATAGGTTACATAGTGCTTAAGAATAATATATAGTAATAACATTTAAGACTAAAATTATACTTAAAGAACTTTGACCCTAGTGTAAGTTTTTCCATTGTTTAACGGATATAAATGCAAAGGAGGTGTATTAAAAATTTCTATGTCTCTTATGAGCATTTTGTCAACTAAACATCCAATTTCATATGCCCCAAAATGTCTTTCATAGGCTTTTACACGAATTTTCTTGCAAATAAAAAAAACTTTTTCGTTTTTATAAACTGCAATGTACATTATTTTATACAATGTAAATGAATGGAGCTTAATGCCAACGTAATAATTTGATTTATACCGCGTACCCTTAAATGTTAAATCGTTAAATATTTTAAAGTCTTCGTAAGACATATCACTTATGTTGACAATTTTATTAAATACATCCTTTGTTATCGAATTATCAACTGTATTACAAACAAATATTGGGCTTAAGCCAGACTTATTCGTAAGTAAAAATCTAGCAAATTTTAAAGAGTTTTTAATTGCTATTGAAATTGGCGGATTTTTTCTACTCGTTATGCTATTGAAATATATTTTAGCCTCTTTATGCTTTGCTTCAAATCGCATGCTCCATAAATATTTTAATGGACCACATTTTTTTTATTGCCGTAGCATAATGAACAAGAAAATGGTGCTTTGGCTTTAATGCACCAAATAATTTAATATACATAGAATGGTGCTTAAGTACTAATGATTCCAAGTCATCTAATTCACTATATGAATATTCCGACTTAAACAATAAGCTTATTATGTCGAGTAGTAAAAGTAAAAGTTCCCAAGCCTCATTACCAACCGGTATTAAATCCCCGATTATAAGTGGCAAGAAATGGATAAAACAAGATGATTCACTTGCAGTCATTTTTAAATTATTACGTTTTAAGCGCTTAATAGTTAAGGGTACAGATAAATTAGCCATTTCCGTTTCACCAAAAGCAAATAGTTGTTTTCTATTATTTAATATGTCTAATGTTATTACTTTGCTGTTAATTAAGGAAACTAAAACATTACACATGTCATAAATGCATACACCCTCATATAAATCGTGCATTAAATCGAAGGAGATCACTTTAGTCGAATTGAAATAGTTTAAGTTATTAAATATGCAAGCATTCTTTACACCAGTTTCTAAATAATCGTTTTCTAAAAGATCATCGTTATAAGTGGTTTCATTTCTGAGGCTCTCGGTGATCTCAGCAATATCAAATTGCATTTCGGACTTGACTCTTTTACAAGCGCGACAATATCGCTTAGCATTAAATGATTGAACAAAGCCTAAAATACTGTTGACAGCCAAATTGTCGCCTACTATCGCAGCCAAAATGAAATGCACTTTCCGCACGAGACCACCTGTTTCTATTTCAATGCCAGCTTCTAACAGCTTTAGCTCACTTACGAGATGATGAAATGATCGTTCATTTCCGTATTCATACACGTTTGTTGAGGATATATAAGCTGCAGGAAAAATGAAGTCTAATTTAGACAGAAGATAAATGGGCATTAATGGGAAATTAATATAGCAGCCACATATTGAATACGTGTGACTGCCAAGAGCGTTATTAATTTGGAAATCATCCACGTACAATGAATACGGAATTACTAGATCAGTTTCGAATTGTGAAATTATTTTCTTAAATGTCTGTCCGTTAGCTAAATTTATGAAATTTTCGTTGTGCAAACTGAATTTAATATTTTCCAAAGTATAATCCAAGAGTTTTGGAATTTCAAAAATAGATTTAAACATAAAGCATAATGGCATAAGAATTATGCTAAATTTTTTACTGCCTAATGTAGGGTTTCCGTGGGACGTTATTTCCGTAATTTTTTCATCAATTAAAATAGACTTTGGGTCTTCATACAAATTTAGGCTTTTTAATTTTTTCGTAAGCATATGTTCCGTGGATATTTCATTAAAAGGATTCTTACAAAATTCTAAAATAGTCTTTAAATCATTATTAATATAATTTTGATCCAAGCTGCTTTCAATTGACATTGCAACGGATGAAAATAAAGATGATAAAGTATTTTGTAATTCGACAGCATAATTTCTAGGCATTGAGTTTTTGTAATATAAATTTAATGCAATTTTTAGGGCTTCCAATTTCAGGTGACTTAAATTAAATGGAACAGTTTGTGTAACGGTAGGTCTAATTAATGGAAATTGAATAGGTGACTCTTCATGAGTAAACGATTTGTCAAGAATTGGGGCTTTTTCGTAAACAGGTGGATAATTGTTCGATTCTATATCAGATGAGTGAATATTTGTTAAGTGTTTTTTAAATTGCGCAAAATTGGTAAAAGTTTGTTTGCAATTATTTTGCTCGCAGATTACTTTTAAAAACTTCCCGGAAAGCAAATGAGTAGTTTTGAAGTGGGATATAAGTAGACTTGGAGTCTTAACGAATTTTTTGCAACTAAAACAAATGTACATATTGATTAATTTGTATTTAAATAGTTAAGAAGCGCAGTGACATTTCCATTTCTCTTATCAAACTTAGTATCAATTTTAAAAAAATGCTTTTGAATAAAAAGCCATATTTGGTCACACGTTTTTGGGTACTCTAAGTTAAGTACCTGAAAAATCTTAAAGCATATATCAAGGCTTTGTATGAAAGAATCGAACTTAAGCAAATTTTGGTCATAAAAGACAAAAAAAGCTTTCATATTATATTCGTTGCCTTCTATTATAAGGAATGGCTGTAACGATTCCTTTTTTAAATAGTGCTTATTAACAATTTCTTCTACCTTATTTCGTAAATTATTAACGGTATCTATTTGAAGAACGAATGACTCCTGGGAATCCGCAATGGTCAATTTCCTGGTACTTTTGTTGTCCTTATTTTTAAATCTCGAACCACAGGGCAAAACGCCTGATAAAAGGGAGGCGACTAGGAAGTCCTGAAGATCTGAAATGTAAAAACGAATTTTATTAAGAATTATATTTATTATTAGGAGTAATTGTAATTAGTAGTTATTATTTATTATTATTAAATAACCTTTATTATTTGTCGACTTTGCAACTGCAAGTTGTTGTTTACAGTTGTCGTTTCGTAGGTGGGTGGTATAGTGAAGTAACATTTTTTTTTTGAAGTCATCCCACCCCAATAAAAGCAAATGAGCTTTATTTGGGTGCAGCTTTTGAAAGTCAATATCAATCTGAAAATATGAATACAATTATTACTTCATATATTATTACTGTTTACTATTTATACTTAAACTCGTACTTTATACTATATATACATAATTATGTATATACAGTATATTAAACCAAATATTATATATATAGTACATGCTGAATTAAAAATTAGAAAAATGTTGTGAATACTACGATGTAATTTTACATTTGTACATACTAAATCAGCTGCTTTGCTATGAGAAAGCTTTGTCCAGGATGCGAAAAATTCGGCACTTGTCAGCTTTGTCAAATCAATGCGTCGCAAATGAAACGTTTGTTTCCACTTTTCGCATACGTCGGACCAATCTGAACTGTCTCTATTCAGACAAGCTTTTATTGAAGCAGCAACTGATTCATCTATTTCCTCAGTTTCTTCAATGCTTAGGGAATCAGTTTCGTCAACGTCCAGTGGATCAGTTTCAGGCAAATTATCTCCGATTTTCGGACGCTTAGACCGAGAATTCTTATACTTAGTGTATAATTTTCCACTTGGATTGCCTCTTTTTTGCCGTGGAATGAAATAATAGTCCTATGTAAATACCAAAACACAGAAATAAGTATAAACAATAAATTAGCCAAGTTTCATTTAATACGAATACTAAGGTAAGGTAAAAAAATAAAATAATTAAATATAAATAAAAACCAGACAACCGTACCTTCATGGGCTCTTCTGATGGGAATAAGTAAATGATTTCGTTCAACAAAAGAGGATAGTCTTGAATTTTAAGCTGTACATCGGTTGAAATTGCTTGCTCTACTATTGTTTTAATCACCCATTCCCTCTCCTGTGGGGTTAATTTCTTATTCTGGGCTGATCTTAATAGCACCCTTCCGGTCTCAGTTTGTGACAAAATACTACGCACGGTCTTAGGAAAAATAAAAATTACTAACTAAAGAAATTTATAGGAAAAATGATATATTACTTGTATTAAGACGGGCTTTGCCCTAAAGTTCTCTTCATTGAGCCATTCTCCGACGTCGCTTAAAGTACGAGTAGATGTGGAAGCCGTCGATATAGTTTCGTCATCAATACCATACTATATAAAAAGTCATTTTATTCATAACAAAAAATAGATTATTTGCACATTTACCTGACACTTCTTCCAGATAAAAAGTTTTTCACGGAACTCCATTCGATCCCCTAAAGGAGCAATCGCCTCCTTTATGTCCTCTGCGCGCATGTATTTTAAGCTCTCAAAAGTTACATGGGCATCTACGTTTAAATATATAAAAACATTGAGCTAAATCAAGTTAAACTAAATATGTACAGTTTAGGTCAACATAAAAATAATAATGCACAAAATATATACTTTGGGTATTCCCTAAACAGCAAAATAACTAAATATATCGGCAATATATATCGGTTATATTTTTACCCCATATATTCGGAAACCCATAGATCGCTGGATATATTGTATAAAAATATAGCCCATATTTATATATTGCCGCTATATATAAGCTATATATATATACAAATTCTTCGAAGGCGCCACTTCTGCTTCTTTCGCGGCCGTTATGTATGTACATATGCACGCACTGACATGTCGCAGAATAACTGTTAATGCAGCAAGCATTCGGCTTGCGGCGCATTCCAAGAAAAAATTCACAGCAACTGTCATTTTTTACACATGTACACATGCATATGTACATATATTTCCACTATTTACACGTCACATATGTATACATATAGGCCACTGCACATTTTATAATTACATATACTTACCGATTAGATTATCATACACTCTTTCCATTTTGAACTCTTCCAGCAGTTTCCACAACCGATTTGGTGCCGGTGCCTCCTTTTCGTCGTCACTCATTTTCACTTTTCACTTCTTCTGCGCGTCCAGCTCGATGCTCTAAGGCTTTCTCACTGACGCACAAATTGTGCGGCACAATTGCCAAAAATCCCTCTCCGAATACACATGAGAGAGAACAAACGGGAGAGCTTGTGAGAGAGCATACAAAGAAGTCTACAAAGTCAACTTCAATTCGAGCGAGAGGGTCCCAGAAATATATCTCTCTCGCTCTCTCTCTTCGTTGGGATCAAGGAACTTTTAAGAATTTGGAAGCATAAAAAAAGAATTTGTAGGCTATTTTGTCATTTAATCCCGAGTCAGGATTAATAAAACCACTTAATCCTGAATTCATACTTAAAAATCTCTAGAATTCCTATGCTTAAATTTAATAAGAGTTTTTAAGATTAAAACTGAAATTTTTAGACTTATTTTGTCCTTTTAATCCCGAATCAGGATTAATTTAACCATTTAATCCTGAATTCATATTAAAAAATCTCAGAAATTCACATGCTTAAATCAGGAAGAAAAATCTTGATTTTTTCCAGAATCTTTTTTTTCTGTGTAGTACTTCGAAGCTTTCTTTAGGCAGACCGAAGTTAAGCAAACTCCCTGGTCTACAAGAAGAAAAAAAAAGCTTGAAGCGTGTATATAAAGCCGCTCCGAGCTTTAATCGCTCTCTTTTGCTAATCAGTGAAAATCAATCCCAGTTAAATGCACAAGCACTTACACAGAAATTCAAGCCTGCATAGGTAAAACTATTTAATGTTTTAAATTTAACTCGAATCGCAAAAATAGAGAGTCTAAATACCCTTCAATACGTGGTGCGGCACGATCCGATTTTTTCGTTGGATTACAAGTCGGAAAATTCGGTGCACACGCGCACATGTGCGCGTGGACCAAATTTTAAATCCGAGGCCATCGATCGGTTTTCGGACTAAAAACCCTATTAAAAACCTGTGATCGCGTTGGAAAAGTGCAAAGGTAGGAAGGCCATAGAATATTCCGGTGCGGTTTAAGAAAAATTGGAGCAATTCCGTATTTCCATAATTCTAGCGTGCCGCTCTTGCCTCCCTTTATTACAAAACATTGCGGATGCTCCAGTGTCTGGCAGTGATCCGCTACCCTTGAGAAAATAATACTAGGAAGGGCTGTGCGACGCAGAAGGGCAGGAAAAACTTCACGCAAGGCCGCTGGGCCTTACCGGCGCCGTCCTCACGTGGCCGCTACAGTACAACCTCCAGAAGGCATACCTTGCAGCCCCGACAACATATCTGGAGACCGGAACCGCCAATCCGGGAAAATTGGCATATCTTTCTTGTATTCCCGTAGCAGAGACTTCATCGGAGTTGCGCAAGGATTTAAGTACTGAAGCTTCACTGTAGTGGAAGAGAACTCGATTCCGAGTTCATATTAGTCTCTTAATGTCTCATAATATCTAGAAAAATTCTCATTGTAATTTTTTTCATGCAGGCCAAACCAAAAGCTGCGTAGTTTTAATATAAACATGTGTGTGTGGGAGCGAAGCTCAATTAACATGCAAGAAGATTAAGATGAAAACAAACGATGAAATCAATAACAGCAAATTAAAATCGACGTAATCAAACTTCTAATTAGTTCTACAGCATCAAAACGTCATCAGCAATGGAAGGCCTTTCTGCGCGGATGTAATGTACGTAAGTCCCGGGTAAATGCCCCAATTCCATAAATGAATACGGTAGGATCACTTAATTTAACGCCGCCGCTTTAGCTGATTTGGACACTGCCAACTCTGTAGGCATGGGCCTATCCCATATGACTATGTGCGCTACCATTGCCCGTCACGGCATGCAGCTTTTGCCTGATTAAGTGATCGTACTGTGCGTTGATTCTAATTTGCTACCCATATTATTTACGTATTCATCGAAATATTGCTACTTGTTGATCATGAAGAACAAAACTATAAGATATCAATGAATAATTAAAATTTACAAAATCCATTTTTTAAATAACAAATGGAAAAATAAATATAAATGTAATCGTCACTTTAAGTAAAATTTTTTATAGGTTAATATGAATAACAATAATAGGTGTAGCTTTTGTAAATAAATTTGAATAATCCCTGAATGGATTTTATAGTATAGTAATATGCATATATATAACACATAACCTTAAATTTGTAGGAACCCTTAAGGAAATAAATTTAGTTAGTACTTAGTCATATAAAAGCATTACATTTAGAACACAATGTACGAAAACGTACCAAAACGGCCCTTGTGCCTGAAACAAAATGAATTTAGATCTACCTTTTGAATTAAACTTGAATATGAAACGCTAAAATCTTATAATTCCGGTTGACATGGGAACTTAACATATAGTCAAGGTCGGTTTTAGGGGATCTTCAAAAAAATACTATCGGAGATCATAGGAAGGGAAGGGTAACGACAGCGTGGATCACATAACAACTAAGATCCCGCATCAGTTAATGATCATGGCCTGAATAAAAGTTTTCTTCTTATTTTTTTTTTTGATTAAGCTTGCCCTCATTTGCGAAGTTTTGGTTTTCGATCCTTTGATCCAAATAATTTAGACATATTAGGGATCCTTAATATAATTATCTGAGAACGCTTAGCAGGACTGTGTCCTGTGAGCCTCTTTCATTATCCTGGATATTACAATTTTAATCAAATTTTATTGGCTTAATCTATTTTTATGACTGTATTTTATTTATTTATCCTAAATCCTTTCATAAGGGTGACAACAAATTCAATATAAAAAAATGGTTTATTATTCTATCGGCATATTTTGATTATGCTATCTTAACAATAGGTTTTAAGTATTACATCAATAAGAAATATATGAAAAAACTATTCCAACATTAGCAGATTTAATTTTAAATACACCTTTTGAGAAAAAACATCTTTGTTCATGCAATTAAATTGTATTCATTAATTTCACGAAGATCTTCCTGGACGCCTTTAAATGCCAAGGCTTAAGAGCACACCCCCATTTAGTGCAGCTGCCTCTCATTAGGCATATATAGTACAACATGGTAATTGCCAAGCTTGTTAGATGTTTACAAGACTTTTAATCCACACACACACGCACCCACTCCAACTGGGAAAAAGAACAAATTAAAACTAAAACGAGGGAAAGAAATCTCTGCTCGGTCCCTCAAGGCGTATACGTAATATGCTAAACAAAAGTGCGCCAATTAGAAGGGAAATTCAGTTTTTAAGCCCATTGCCTCCCCCGAAACCGCAAAAGCCAGAAAGTTGATTTCTTAGCAGAGCCTCCAACTCTCCAAAAAAGGGGGAACCACAGACCGAACCAAATGTCGGACGAAGTCGGGGCAGCTCTGCCAACCGAGTTCTAAGCCAAAAAATGTTGGAGCTGCAGACCACAGCATTAAGCTGAAATGAGTCTGGCTCTGTGTGTGTCGGGTGTGTGTACGTTGGGTGTGCGAGTGTTGTCAGTAACTTGTCTACTTGTTGTCTGAATCGTGTGGCAGTTTTTTGGATCCTCAGAGCCCAAAAATTCAAAGCCTTCAACGAGGGCCACACATATGCAGGAAAAAGATGAATGCATTTCAAATGAAGACAGCCAGAGGCAGGTCAGATTGCGAATACCCTTGAGATGGATAGTCTCGATTAAGAGTTAAGGTTTGTAAAGGCTAGGTTATTATAAGGAAGGTTTTGAAGTGCTTTTAAGGGTTTTATTAAGAAAGTCTAGAATATAAAAGAAGAGTTCGACTTTAATATAATATACAATTATTTAGGGATTATCCTCTTAAATATTACATGACTCAATGCTAATAACATAAAATAAAACAATTTTAAACTTCAAAGAAATGTATTTAAAGAAATATTTTCCTTTTATCTTTTATCTACATTGTGAAACTAATCTTTCTGTTACTTCTTCGGGTAAGAGCACCTAAGCTTCGCTTTCAACCCTCTCGTGAATAGTTTTGGCCATTTTCTAGTTGTATTTATATTTGATGTACATTTTGTGGCCTGGCCAGAGTTTCGAACTGTGCAATGGCATACGGAGGGTGAGTGAAATATTCTGATTTGCGTCTTGTCACGCAGAAATAAAGCTAAAGTCCATTTTAATTGAGTTTTTCTCATGCTGCAGAATGCTTTTTGCAAATTTATGACAGCATCAAATTGAAGAGGAGCAACTGAACTGGACGGAATCCGGCCAAAGCGAACCGAACCCAACCGAACCGAACCGTAGCGAACCGTATGAATGTGTAATAAAATGCATTTTTAGCCATTTTGTCACATGAGTTTGATTTCATTTAGATTTGGCCCCGACAGCCGGCCAAATATCAAATGGAATGAAATGAAAGGAGAGTTGAAGGAAATGCTGAATGCGAGTGAAATGACATGGAATTTAGTGTGCGGCTCAAAATTTATGGTCGAATGTGTGGCAGTTAAATTGAGCCGAGAAATATGGAAAAGTTTTTGCGTTTCTCCGGGGGGTATCCTCCGTATTTTCTGGCCGCTGTATGACAAAGTTTTTCCCCTGCGACTTGTGCTTGTTATTTTCCACGTGCACCGCCTTGATATCAAAGGAAACACACACAACTGGCAAGATTTTGAGCTGCGGATTTCCCAACCATTTTCCCAAGCCACTTCAATTGAGCGGCGGCGGCTGCTTTTAATGTTTCTGTTTTTCCCGGTTTGTTCCTTTATTTTCGTTTTCATTTTTATTTTGATTTGGCCCGCGGCCCCCTCACCCCTTGCGGAAAATCTGCGTAATCAACGGAAGGCGAGGCGGCGGGGCGGAGGAAAATAAGTTTTGCCGCAAAAATAAATAACATTTTGTATAATAAAAATGCAGGCACAACACACACAGCCGGTCCGGGGGAAAACTCGGCAAAACAACAGGAAGCATACATTTTGTTATTGCAGCCGAAGGAAACCGGAAACGGGAAAAGGTGGAAAAAGAGAGGAGGAAAAATCGAGCGGGGGAAACCGGTCGAACTTTGATGTGATTAGGCCACTCGCTTGAGCGGAAATTGTTTAGTTTGACCGAATGGCTTGACTTGAAATGAAATTAACTTGTTCCTGCGTCCCATTAAATTTAATTCAAAATTCAACATATTTTTTACAGTGCAAATTGATTTATTTGCCGAACTGTGATTATGATATGTTTTAACCCCCAGTGACTCTGTTTTAATCACAGAATTTGTTCAGCTGTCTCTCATCCAACTCCCAACAGCAACTCCCCGGCACATTTGCCAAATCAATATGCAATATCCCACAAGTAACGGATTTGGAGAACTCACACCTCACATCTCACACCTCTCACACCTGCACTCACACACCCACAACAAGGCAATCATATATCGATGGAGGGGAGAAGCGCCTGTCATAAAAGCCGCACTCGCAGTTGGCTGTATCAAGAGGCAACAGTGGCATGAAAAGCACACGAAAAACTAGGTTAGTTGCCGAGATTTTTTTACCTTCGCCAACATGACCCCTGCCTCCCCGAGTCCCAGCCATCTGCAAAAATAACAATTGCACCCCTGAACCTCAGGCCCTGGCTGGGTGGGCCATCCGTTCACGTCTCTGCCAATGCATTTCAAAACAGAACCAGAAGAAGCGATTCGGGCAAGGCGGTTGGCCACGCCTCTCGCCTCCTCCATATCTGTCAAGTGAACTGGAAGTGATACGGATATATGGAGGGGGACGCACTGCATCCGGGTAGCGACGGAGCGGAGCGGAGCGTAGCAAGAACGCTGAGCGTGTTCACGTGCAAAATTGCAGCGATTCCCAGGCGAGTTTCGGTTTCTCCTTCAAAATCGAATTCACTTTGCAAAGGGCACTCGGAAAAAAGATCAGTAAAGATCGAATTTAAAACTAATCAAAAAATTCAAGGATATAAAATATTTTTTAATAAACAATTACTCTCAAAATTCTGATAATATTTATTTAGAATCCACTGATAATTTTTTGAAGGTACGACCCCTTCGCTTTTTTTTTTTTTTAATTAAAGCATGAATTCACCGAAGAATTTCCAAAAAAAGTCCTTTAGAAGAGTATCTATTTTTTGACACCTATTAATTAATTATAATAAGAAATGAAGTTCGAAAATCTTATAAACATTTTATTTAGGTCCGATTGAGGAATTGAAAGTTTATCTATATTTTTTTGAAAGTACGTTTTATTGAATTTTTTCCCGTGCATGATGAAAGTGTGTGTCTCTGCGAGAGTGTGCGTATGTAAGTGTAATTCGAGTTCCATTTGGAGTACGATCGATGACGATGACGGGCAGGATGCGATGGGAACCGAAAACGGACTGCCAAGGATTTTAATCAGCTGTTGTCGCTCACCATGAAGTTGGATTGAAGCTGATCGGATAAAGTGAGCTGACATTGAAGGACTGCCTACATTTAGCATGTCCTGTATTCTTTATCTTTCATAGTTAAGAGGTGGTATCAAAAGGTAATTTATAAAGCGAATTTTATTACTTATCAAGACTAAATATCAGTGAAACATGTATCGTTAAATTATCGTTCAGCTGTAAGGCATTTAAAAGCCATATTCTACATATTGTAAATTGCAAAATAAAGAAATTTATATTTCAAAATATTTAATAACCAATCATTTAGCTTACTTAGTTACTTCTCAGAATAAACTTAAATGTGTTAAAAATTAACTACTTCCTAGAGAGGTCCCTTATCCCACTGTGCGACCAAGTATTTTGGCCTCTACGAAGAATGAAGCCTGGAGCAAATCGCTGGCCATCG
The DNA here is from genome assembly GCA_018153105.1 of Drosophila rufa. Lineage (NCBI taxonomy): Eukaryota > Metazoa > Arthropoda > Insecta > Diptera > Drosophilidae > Drosophila > Drosophila rufa. Next base: position 12,148,130 of record JAECXS010000096.1, read on the forward strand.
TCTTTTGCTGTTTCGCCTTTGGCTTTGAACACAATCCCTTCTGGCCACAGATTGTTTGTCCACGATGCAATGCCGCTAAATTGTTTGTGTTCTGCGTGTGCATCCCACTCTCTCATTCATCCTCCATCCTCCTACCATCTCTCTTCCTTTTCCTCTTTTGGCTGCGCTATCCCTTTTACTCCTCTGATTTTGGGGGAACCCCCCATCTATGTGCGTGCAATGCCATTAACAATACGCCCAATGCCAAAAACGGGCAAACGCGCCAAATCCATTGTTATTTCGGTGGTCGATTGTTGTTCTTCCGGCTTGCGTGAGCTTACTGTGGCCCCAGCCACGCCCTCCCTTTGCGCCCCCCTCCCGATGTGCAAATTGTGCAAACAAACAGCGGATGTTACTGCGGCAGAAGGGAGAGGGATAGCTCTGAAAGGATGCTCCTCATCACACTTGAAACAATTATGGGTGCCCCGAAGTGGGAGAATTTATTTCTGGGAAATAAAAAGGTTTAAGAGGACTTTAGTCCCTTTTTTGAACAAAGCAGTAATAGAAAGGTGGCAAAATCATCTTGTAATCAAGGTAACCTTTAATGAAAGATCAATTCATGAGTTTTTGTATTAGTTTTAAATAATAACTAGATGCCAAATATTAATAAACTACTATAAGGAAGAAAAATATAATAAATCTAGTCAAGAATTTGTCCAAGCAATAAATAAATAAAAATAAAATCCAACCGAACCAATTAATTTTTGAATTCCCCATTTTAGGACCCTTGCAGATATTTAAATTGTGATTTTCAGGAACTTGCTTAGAGAATCCCTTTCCTAAATCTTTTTCCCGACTGTAGGCTAAACTTGTGCCACAAATCGCTTCCATTTTGGGCATCTCCCCCACCAGTCCATTCCCCTCATCTCTGGCTCTCCAGTTGCAGGATAATTTAGCGGGCTGTGGGCGTCGGCCTGGGTTTTGTTTTTTCAGCTCGGTTTGTTCTCAACTGCAATAATCTTATTAGCAGTTTGTTGTTCGAACCTAATCAATTACCAACGTAATTACAAACTTTGCTAATCTGCCTGGGTTTCCCCAGCGACGACGCCGCTTTTCCGGCGCAGGCCTTTTCCTCTCGCCCCCTCGCCCAATATTGTCCATGTTCGTGTCCGTGTTAGTGCGCTAGGATGCCTGTCCGTGTTCATGTTCATGTCTAGATTGAAACACATCCTGCAGCACACACATGTCCTCCCAATCTCACAGGCCCGTGGATGGAATACACGCATCGCTGATGCGGCTCAAATTTAGTGGCCTAAATAGCGATTTGGCCAGTGGAGCATGACAAAAGATCTCATCAAACGCTCGCGAATTGTTGGCCAGAAACTGATGGGGATGGCAAGGGAAGGGATTTCGATTAAGCGTTAGTTGAGAGGTTTCCAGGGAAATGAGCTCTTAGTTCCACGAATTGTGCTCCAGGATCTTGAGGTTGGGGGAGGAAAATGGCTATAAATACATTAAGATTGTTTACCTTTACCTTGAAGCTGCTTACGAGCTGAAAATGTATTTTAAGAAATAAAAAAATGAGCTCGTAGCTATAAATAAATAAATTCAAATTAAAACATAATATAAGATAATTTCCTTTGGTCCTTAGCTTACCTTTCAGCCTAAAACTTACCCTTTGCTTCGCCTAAACCTTCAAAACTTTGTTATTTCCATCAATCCCCATTGACTGACTTTCCTTGCAGATTTCCCCCAATATCCATCAGTTGCAGTGATCAATGGGCCGCTTATCCCATGCCAACAATCAATTTTCTTACCCCGTCACTATTGTTGCTGAGTTTATCCCTCAAAGATTCGGCCAGAGGAATGCCAAAAACTTTTTGGCTTAATCAAATGCCAAAATATTTGAATATGCCAAGACGAAATTATTGCCGTGTAAGCGCCGCCTCCCCCTTTTACGGTTGGCATTTGCTCGGAGAAAACTTTGCCACGCATGATTTAAATGGGAATAAATCTTGCGTTAAGACTTGACTTGGATTTGGATTATGCAAGCAATGCCTGAAAGGGAGCTCCTCGCTCCGGAAGGAGGAGCAACTGGGACCGGAACGAACTTGCTGCGTCACGTAGTTGGTAAATTTGTTTACACGTCCTGCTCTCCTCCTTCGACGCTTTAGAATCAGGATCTCACCAGGCTCCAGCACCCCGGAGCCGCCGCCTCTGCCCTCCACAATTGGCATAAAGTTTCTCATATGCAAATCGCAAGTTTAGCAAAATATTTCGTTTATTGTTGAAGTTTTCCTTTAGTTACTACTCTCGCTCTCTCTCGCAGTCGTCAACATTTTGTACGTCTTTCGCCTTGGCTGAAAGTTTTTCATCGCAAAGTTTCACTGGCTCAAGACATTTTTTGATAAATTATCCAGCGCCAGTTTGTGTAACTTATTTCCAGTAAAAACGCGTTCTTTTTTATTAGTTTTTTTTTTATAAAAATCATGACACCTTTTATTGATTTACTTATTCTGTTTGGATGCTGCTGATGTGTGTGTGGGTTGTGTGGGGGTGAGTGTTGCTTACCAATACACACAGTTGTGTTACTTAAAGTATACATATAATCCATTCACTTAACCAACTGCGTTTTATCACTAGAATTACGTTTAGCATCAGCAAATATTTCTGCGCTTTTCCAAACTAATATTACCTCCCACTCTAAACTCTTATCAAATTGCATACCAATTTCCATTATTCGGTAGTGAAGATCGCTTATTATCTAGTCAGAACACACAGCCTTGCTTTGTTTCTCTAAAAAATTACACTTAGGCGCTAGCATTTATAATTACACATTTAATTACACACAGAACATTAATTCGTATTATCATGGAGCTTAGACCTAAGACGAATGATTTTTATTCTGCATTGAAATTGTTTAATTTAAAGCCACATCCAGATAGTTTATGTAAAATGCACACAGCTTTGACGCTACTTGATTCGCCCCGAAAAAAGAAACTTACAAACTTAGGCTAAAACGGAAAATAATTTTGCTAACTTTCCATCTGATTTGATTTGTCAATGCTTTTATTCAGCTACAACGAAACCAGAAATAAACATATTACTCCGATTGATTTTTTTTTTATAAATTTACTTTGTTAAAAATAGCGTGCTTTACAAGCTTATAAAATGGCTTTTCTTGGCTATCGTACAACATTTTTGAATATCGATTTTTTTACAGAGTGTCCGAATTTGTTTGTTGTTTACAACGTTGTTAAAATTTACAGTTCTTGAAAATTTGTATGCGACAGCAAATGGATAGGTGTTTTTATTTTTTGTTAGATGTTCGAGACTCAAGCGCATGATATATTTACAAGTTTTCGGGACCTAAGCAGACAACTGTAAGGAAACAAGTTTATTTATTAAAATATATTTATTTTAAGAGGTTAAATAATAATTACCTTTCAGCTGGCGGCCTGCAACAACTACCAAATGACTTAGCCGCTCCAAAATATGAAAAATAAATGGTCAAACTTCAGCATACGTCAACATGGCATCTAATGAGTAAACATTAAAGGATTATTAGTTAATAAATAAATATTTTGGTATAAATAGTGTGTTTTAAGCATGGAATCCTCTCTGAAATTAAATAAATAATATACAAGAAATAAACAAAATATATATTACCGAAGCAAATAAATATAAACAACGATTTAAATACAGAGATTATGTATATTTGTTGTGCATTTGAAACAGAGAACAAAACTTTATTGAGATATGTATTATATGCAATTAAATGAGTTGTTTACATATGTGTGGTGTGTGTGGTGAGAGTTTTTACATAAACAAATTATGCTACATTATGTGCACTCATCTACTTCAAAGATGTGCAACGACAGAGAGCCAAGGAAACAATAAGTTTACAAAAAATGAATCGTTTATGTATATTACAATACCAGATTTTTCTAAATTTTGATACTGTTGCCGAAAAGATAAGGAAATTAAAAATAAAATAAACTCCATGAATAAGGGGGAGACTTCAACATAAATAACAAATTTCTCCTTTTTTTGTTGATTTCATTTGGTTTGTGTGTATTGTCTTTTAACGCAAAGCTCGTTACAAATCGCCTATTATGTGCGCTTGTTTGTTTAATTAATTATAATAATTAATAATTACTAATAATAGGGTTGGTGTATGTGGGTAACAGAAACAATCCTTTTTTTTCAATACAAATAAAAATGTGAGTTAGTTGGGAGGAGTAACAAATCAGAGATAACTAAAAACTAATATGCCTGCCAGCATAAATGTAGAGATATATTATATAGAGATAATCCATTGAACAAAACGAGTAACTTGTAACTAGATCTAGGATATATATATATCGCATATATATATGTTTATAGTAAGAACTTCATTGTGACTTGCAACATGAGAGATGAACAAATCAAACAGAGAAAGAGTGCGTATAAAATTATCAGATATATCAAAAACTTAAAAACTAACACTCTGAACAGATCTTTTGTAATTGTTTTTTTTTTTTCGTTTGTTTTCTTCCTTTTTTTTATTGTTTAGTTTTGTGTGTGTGTTTGTGTAAGTCATGAATATGTGTACAAAATATGTAATAAAAAAAGGCGATGGTTCAACCAGCTCGTACGATAGTTTAAAAATAGGAAAACAAGTCGTAAAAGATGGGAGTGAAGGGAACTTCAACAGAAAGTTACCTAATCTACAGTCTAACATGTGTATTCTTCGTTTGTTTTTTTTGTTTTTTTTCTTTTTTAGTTTGTTTTGTTCTTTTTTTGTATTTTTTGTTTTCGTTTTTAATTCAACATATAACGTGCTAAATCATAAGTGATGCTGTCTCATTTTGGCACAGATATTTCATGTCTTTTGCTGTATTTTCAAGATACGTACAACGTTGGCATTTGCATCGGGTTACTCTTGCAACGCGCGTGCTCTACACTGCAACTCTTCATTCATTGACTACTCCATATTTCACAAATCTCAGTATTCTCTACTCGGTGTATCCAGCAGCCCGGACAACCCGTCGATCTTGGTGGCAAGTCCCGCCCGCTAGTATGGCTTCGAGTCCTTGGGCTTCTTCAGCTGCACCTTCAGACGCTTGGTGCCCACCTGGAAGCCGTTCATCGCCTTGATGGCCACCTGGGCCGAGTCCGGATTATCGAAGGACACGAAACCAAAGCACTTGGACAGGCTCGTCTGCTTGTCGATGAACACCTTGGCCGAGATCACATTGCCGAAGGGCAGGAAGGTGGAGGCCAGATCCGTGTCGGTGAACTCCTGCGGCAGATGGTAAATAAATAAATTGCAGCCCTCGGGTCCTGAAAAAAAAGAAGAAAAATTAATAATTAAAATAAGAATTGTTATTTAATATTTATTAAAATATTTTAGTAACATGTCAAGAGGTTTTAAAGGCAAGAAAATATTTTCTAGATATTCTCTGTGCATTATTAACATTAAATTCAATATAAAAACACTTGATTACCAAGGCCAGACATATTGTTTAACAACTGGAAATCGCTTTTGTATATTTCCCTGTAATTTGTTGTACGTAGCTCCTGCAGTTTCTCTTGTTACTTATACTGTTGCTGCTGCCACTGCAACTACCTGCTGCCTCACAGCCTCACCTTGCAACGAGCCAATTAATTAAGCAGTGCCACCCCGGCCATTTACGCCACCCACTAAACCGCAGAGCGGAGACACTGAAAGTTGAAGCGGACAAAGCCTGAAATTATATGGCAAATGGCGGGGGAAGGGAAATCCTAGCCAGCATCAGCAGCTGATTGCCAAAACGGAAGCGGAAATGATGCGCCCAACTACCGCGATGCACCTCTCTCTCACTTTCGCGCAGGGTGTGACACTTTGTTTAGCTGCACGTGCCGACTGCTGCTGGCATGGCATCGCCTCGCTTCGCCTCGCCGTCATTATCTTTCGCAGCATTATCATCATCGTTTCGCGACATTATCATCATCCTAGTGGCCCCGTCCTGTAGCCTTGCCCGAACCCGTCTCTGTCACACGCACATTAACGCGACTCACGCCTCGTGCTGCGGTTGCACTTTTCGTGCAAATTACTGTCAACGTCACTGGCAATGAGCAGTCAGCAGATGAGTAGTCAGCAGTCGGCAGGCGGCGGCAGTCAGCAGTCTACAGTCAGCAGTCAGCAGTCAGCATTCAGCAGCCTTAGCTACACAGAGAAAAAAATTAACATAAAATAATAAAGGAGAATATATAGAAAGCTCTCTACCAACTCTACTCTTTTCGTGAAATTTTTCAGTTAGAGATTGGACTAATTCACATAATTCAATATAAATATTTCCAATCTAAATAAGTTTTGTTTTTGTAAGAAAATTTTTTAATTTAATCTAGTTATAGATTTTGCCCTGTGCAAACCAAATAGAAAGAGGCAGGAGTCAGGAGAAAGGGCTGGCATAAAGGGACATACATAGGGAGAAAGAGTGGGCGAAAGCTGCGTGCGTCAGCAGTCGCGTTTTCACTTTCGTGATGCTTTTTAATGACAGCAAAATGCTTCGAATGGCAGCTGGCATTTTGCGGTCTTCAATTTTATTAAACCAAAATGCACATACAGAAAGGGGAAACTAAAAAAAAAATCTTTATAAATAGTATTTAATAAATCCAATTAAAGCAAAAATGTTTCCTTTTTTATAGCTCAATCATTGCCCAGAAAAGTATGCTACACAGTTCTAATATTACAAGCATAGAGAATATTTTCATAATTTACGTGTCTATTATTTTTAAATTCCTAGCCAACGAAAATTTTATTTAATAATTTAAACAACAAAAAATTTGACACTCAATTTGGTAATTTCTTTCTGTTTGGCAGGCTCTATCGTTCAGGTGAGAATAAAGTCTGCAGTGGATTTCAATTAAGGCTCACTGAAACAATAATTACAATGTTTTCCTTTATCTCTGTCAGCAGGCACACACAGTAATAGGATAGGCTTGTAGTGTTGCTCCAGGATAACCACCACAACCGCCCCAAAGCCCCAAAACTCCCAATGGCCTCTCCATCACCGTTTGCCAGAAGCACTGCTATTGATCACCTTGATATATGACTGGCCCAGTGCCACCTCCTCCATAGGCCTGTTGCTGCAGTCCCCGTAGGTTTATTCCCTCCCAACCCAAGTGAGAGGCCCAGAGGTAAACTGACTGCTGACAGATTGCCCGACGCTGATGCGATTACAAAATGAAGCCAAATTGAATGGCGAAGAAAGCTGCTCCTCCGGAGGCATACCTCCATCATCATCATCATCGTTCTCCTCCTCCTCCGCTGCCGCCAGAGGCAGTCACAAGCCGTTGATGCTGGCAGGATTTTCATATTAATTGACTCAAGGCTCGTCGTGATACTGATACTATTCGTGCCGCTGCTGCTGCCGCTGCAGCACTTGTTGCTTTGTAATTTTGCACACCTATCAATTAGTTTAGGCTCGAGAGTGGAGAGTGAAAAAGTCTAATTAAAAACGCTCGCAGCTATTGAATTACGCGACTAACAAGCGCCACGTGTGCCACGACGACACGCCATATAATTAGATGAAAGAATAAATGTGAAGAAGCAAAAAACCGGTGGGTGTTATTCCCAAGGCAACAAATTAAGGCAACACAATTTGTATGGCACTTGAAAATATTCACAGGAAAGAATTCAAGTGGGCAGAAAAAAACGTCCTCATTATGAACAGAAAAACAATTATACTTGGCCTTTTAAAAGCAGAAAATTAAATAAGTAGAATTTTAAATATATTTCCCATTCATAAATCTAGCTTATACTGCTTTCCCTGCGGAAATCCCAATAGATTCTTGCTTGCCCTCCTCTGTTTGTAACCTATTGCCTTTACCCCCACAATTTATATTCAAAAATAAATCCGTCTAGTCCTAATCACACAATACTTTCTATAAATTCAGTTAGCTGTCAACCGCAGAATGTTTTCCACACATTTTGGTAGCCAGGAAAGTGTAACTTCTTGGAATCCGCAAGGGGTCCGCCAGCACATACAAATAAACTTCCTGTTTTGTTTTTATGTTGCTCTGTTGGAATTTTTCAGTGTGCGAAAAACGATTTCCTATATTGCATTTTCCTCTTCCGTCGACCCAAAGATGCGCCATCCGCCTTGGCAATGCCATGTCCTGTGTCCTGCCCCTTTTCGCCATCGATGGCAGGAGAGATGAATGCAGATGCACATTCCCTCTCCCTTTCGGGGGCCAGCGATTTTTTGCCATTTTCTTGGCTGTCGCGCTCACCCGACCGAGCTGACTGGGAAAACTGGGGAAAGTCCTCCTCTATTTTCCTATTCCTCTCAAGGGCACGACCAAGGCGGAAGGAAGCCAAATGGAATCTATGGCACATAAGCTACAGTTCCACTTCTGCCAGCACACATATATCGTTTCTCCTTTATTGATTTTAATGCGACTTGTGTAAGTTTGGAAGTTGTAGTGGGAGAAATCGGTAATAAATATTTTTTACAGTGTTTTATGGCATTGAAATATTAGGAGATTGTGAAATAATAATATTTTTGAAAGAAATTATATAATAAATAAATTATTTATTTTCATTGTTATTTATTTATTTTAAGACATTGTTATGACAACAGTGTTGTAAACATTGTTATGTAAACAGTGTTTAAACATTGTGATAAGAATAGTGTTGGAAACATTAATGAAAAAGGAGTCGTGAAGCGATGGTAAAAGCTTGATAAGCATCCTTAAGTTTAAAAATAAAAGTATAAATTAGAAACCTTATTTCTTAAATTTTAGTACTTTTGGTACATTTTCTTTGGGTGTTTATACGTTGCACTTTTCATAATCTTTAATCTTAGTACCTTTTGTGTATTTCTCCCCAGTGTTTATACGTTGCCCTTTTCATAATCACTCGCTCGCAAGCGGATTGCAACTCGCCGGCTCTCCACATTTACAATTGCACCCACTCCCCGGGGGAGCATAAGTCGCAAATCTTTCGACTTCCTCTCCGCTGTCTCTGACTCCCGTTCTTGCTGCAGCCGCACACACATTTGGTTATTTTATATTCCAACTTCCGGCTTATGCACATGACTTTAATCCGGCTGCACAGCCGGAAGGAGAAGCGACCGCTGCCGCCTTAGGGTCACCCAAGCGATTCTGAAAGCGGGGGATTCCCCGGGATCGTCTGTCACTGTCATATTTGCCCTCCTTCCTTCCGTCCCTTTTGCTCTGGTCCTTTCGCCTGCTCCTTTAAAGCGTTATATTTACTGCAGATGATAGTTCTCGGTCCGCCTCTCATTTATTTCTTATTTTTCCCACAGATTTTTCGTATTATATTTATTTTTATTTTCGCTCAGCTTTTGCTTCTATTTCCTGCTTAATTTTGTGCCTGTCGTCTGGTCCTGTCTACATGCTTATAAGTTGTTTCCTGCTCTCACTCCCTTTATGGTTATGCTCTGTGTCTCCCACTATCGTCCTTTCTCTCTCCCTGTTGTTGTGCGGCTTGTCGTCATTTGATAAATTTCACATGTTGAGAATTTATCTACCCCACACACACACACAGAGAGTGTAGTGTGCATTGTGTAGATGCAGTTTTTTGCAGCCTTTTCTTCCTACACAGATTGCATAAATCTGGCATTTTTAGGATTGTCTCAAGCATATTTTTCCCCTTTTGACAAGAGTTCGATATGATTTTCGCATAAAAGAAAATCAAGATAGGGAAAAGGCAAGATTAAGCCCAGTTAAGCTTCTTCAAGATGGTAAGGCTTGACTTTAATTGAATTTAAAGTAAGTCGAATATTAAAATATAATTAGAGGATATAGAAAAAAACGGAAAATAAATAATATTTATATTGATTATATTATTCTTGAGATTATTTAAAGAACTAAATTATTATAAATATATTTATTTAGCTTTATTTTTAAAGCCTGAAGCTCAATATAAAGCTTTTTTAAGAAGACTGTTTAAACGCTGCCCAATCACAGTCAATTATCCATTAACTACTTCCCCTCTCCATGTAATCTCCTCTTATCTCATCCAATAATTACATAGAGCTTAGCTTTCTCTCCCCCGCTTTTCGGGTCGACTTCCATTTGAGCAAGTCCAAGTCATCTATGATAGTTTTTCACAATCCAGCCAAGCGAGGCGAAACATGGCAGCTCACATTTCGCATTTCGGCTAGCAGGAGCAATTTGTTGTGCTTCCCAGACCGACCCAGCTCCGCCCCCTCGATAGTTGTGTGATGTTGGTTGCTTGTTGCAGTTGGTCAGGAGGGAATTTTCGGCGACGTCATGAGTCAGCAGAGCAAACAAGGAGTTGCACAAAAGGATAACGAAGCCAGCAGATGTGAAGACGAAGGGAAAGGACATGAGCGAGCGAGTCACTCAACTGCAAAAATATATCTCACTATATGGTGCATAAAATGCAGAGGGAGAAATGTTAAACAAACTAAAATATTGGAATTTAACAACTGAACTTTAAAGTTATTTTTGAAAATTTATTTAAAAAAATCCTTTTTATCGAAGTAAATATTTTGCAAAATCAGTTTTGGGAACTTGTTTGTATGAAGGGTGAAAACTCTTTGCAAGATATTTTCTCCCCGTGCACATACTCCACATCCACTCAAAGGATGTTTGCTTATGTAACCGGAAATATAGCAAAAAGTGCAATGCCAAAACATTTTCCGTTGCATTTTTGCCCCCTTTTCCCCCACCCACCCAAAACATTTCGAATATCTCCTGCTGCAACTTTAATGTTATGTGTGCCAAAGTACACGAGCATATAGGGAGCAAGAGAGCAAGTGGGAGAATAGGAGTAATGCTCAGTTGCCATATTTCCCGATATCGACAGCGACGTCTGACTAATGGAATTGTGTGTCAAGCGTGTGTAATATTTACACTGTGTCGGGAGCTGATAAAAATTTAAGCCCGCTCGCAAAATGCTCCTCATAAATTCTCCTTAGCAAGTGCGAGATATGTGGAGCTGGGGAGCTAGCTGGGAGAGCCTGGCTGGCAGGAGTGAAATGTACAGGATGATTGATCTTATTGATTTTTGCTACATCTCCACCGGGAATTTGCTTCTTGGCTTGCGCTTATGGCATTGAAGGATTTGTGTCAGCAGAGGACATTCGATTGCGGATTAGAGGGGCGGCGTATGAACACACACACATCCGCTTCTGAAGGAGATTGAAATTCTTGAGGGATTTTGATTTGTTGAGGCTTGTTGAGCAGAGAATCTGCTTAAATCATTTCTGCGAGTTATGAAAATGTCCAACTGACGGTTCTCTCAGCTCCTAGCCCTTATCCCTTATCCCAGCCACTGCATAATATTTGATAGATGATTTTTCATATAAAAAATAAGGCAGCGGCAGCGGCAGCAGGATAATAATAAAAGCAACGAGAACAATGCCAGTACTAAAACTAAGTAGATTAGACAGACATCCACACAAAATGTCCATGACAAGTGGGATTCGGAAAAGTTGGAAAATGGGAAATGGGAGGACATAATGCGGGAGCAACGAACAGTAAACTGGGCAAAAAAAAGGACGAAAAAATAACCGCATCACGAACGAACGAATGACGCTGACAGCAATGAGCGGGTTAATGCATGTGATGTTGCATCAGCAGCAGAAGCAAATACAATTGCAGATGTGCCAGTAAGTAAGTAACTACCCTAAGTAGTAGGGTTTCTATGGACTAACTAGGAAATATTTCACTGATGCCTAAAAAATATATTAAATTTATCTTTAGTGATGTTTAATTGGAAGAGTTTATAAAAATATTCTCAGTGGTATAAAAGTTATTAAAAAACTCATTTAATTTTAAACATCTTCAGGTAAAAGTTTATTAAATATCCTTTTTACTTATGTAGTTCATTTTCAAATTTATTTCTAAATAATACCCATTTAACCTTCAAAGGTAAGTGTATCTAAAATGCCAACTTTAATGCCATTGCCTAGGAGAATAGCGGCAAGGATAAAGGCCAGAGCGAACGATTTGGTATTGGAGTGACACAACCGCAGCAGCATTCATTCGGGCATTTTGCTACATTTATCAAAATGTCAGGCATTTAGACATTTCTATTCCTACCGTGTGCGTGTAACATTTCCCCCAGCATTCCGCGTTTCGAAACCTTTCTGATTACCCTCGGCAATGCTCTTGTGTCAGAGAAAAAATGTGGTAAAATTTGCTAAATATTTAAAATATTTTCCTTGCTAATTGTAAGATATTTTCTAGATCATTTCTAAAAGACAAATTAATTTGAAAAGTAAAATTAACAAATTATTTTAAAACCTAGAACTAATAAAATAAAAAGTTTCTTTTAGCTTTTCTACTTTCCCAACTTAATTCCCAAATTGCGTATTCGACTGGTTGGCATTTTTAATCAATAAAGTTTACGAAATATAAATGGAGATAAAATGATGTTAATTCCATAAAAAAATGGTTGCATTTAAATATATTACGATGGAAGTATAAACTTCGATTATATTGGGATTTAGATATTTTAACAAGGGTATTAAAAAAAAATTCTTTATAAAATACTAATTTTAACCTTAAAAATTATTTCTTAGTGTGTAATTTTAGTTTGGTGACTCACCTTCAATCTGTTTGCCCGCAGCGGCGGCGGCTGCGGCACTGAGGGCAACGCTGGCCAGTGGCGAAGTGGACAATGCACTGGCACTGCCAAATTGCGGCAAACCAGCGGCCGTTGACATATACGCCGATGCCAATGGATTCGGATCAGACCCTATATAGATACCAGAGAGAGGGGGTAGAAAAGAGGAAAAGTTTAGTGATATGGTAAAAATATATTTTAAATTACAAAACTTATATAACAAACTTATAAATGTTGTAAAAGCTACAGAGAAAATAAAATAGAAAATTCATGTAAACAAATATAACAAAATCTCCGGAACTATTGTACGAGTATTCGGAAACGTAAATAAAGGTATTGATTTTCATAAAAATCTCAGGGGGAAAAATCTACACAAATCTGATATATATTTATGAAAATTCATGGAAGAGCTTTTCTAAAATATTGTTCACTGCCACCATTATTTTCACCGAACTAGTTCCCGCAACGGTTGCACCTCCGATTGCACTGTATAATTATTATTTAGTTTGGTTTCATTTCGTATCGTCAGACGTAATTAATCATCGAATTTTGTGCACTGCGACGTGGGGCGACATTTGATTATTTTGCCAAGCTTGCAACAACAACAAAAACTGCAACGGCGGCGAATCTAAAATTAATTTGTCTCTGTAGGAATACTCGTGTGTGTGTGTGTTGGTTGTGTTCTGGTTTCGGGTTTTGTGTAATTTGACGCCTGTTGTTTGTTATTTAGTTGTTTTGCGTGTTTCGCCATTGGCCGTCATGCAATGCAATTTTGTGGTTAGCTATCCGCCCCTGACCGCCACTTTGGCGCCCCCTTTTCCGACGTCCATGATCGCCGTTATTAATGAGTTTTGCAAGCCTTTGGGTGTCTGTGTGTGCGAGAGCAAAATTTTAGCAATGTGGCTGAATCTCTGTATGTGTGAGGCTCCCCTTGGTTTTTAATAAGCTAAATTGGACTAATAACTAAATTCATTGACTAATTTCGTTGTTAAAAAGATTCAAGCAACATTAGGAAGTTTATTGGGTTGAGAAATATAATAAATTTGATTAAAAATCTTAAATAAATTATGTAGCATTTTTATTTAAAATATTTAAGGATTTTATGGTACTAATTATTTTAGATGATGCAGCCTCAACACTATGCGTGACTACATAGAAGTTGGTCAATGAGTTCGTACTTGGGAATTTAAGGTGCAACATTTCACAATGGCAAATAATTCTCAAGTCCGAATTCAGCGACAATTTTATATTTCCGTGACACACATATTATGTTTTCCCGGTTTCCTGAAGGCTAATATTTTAGTTCGTTAACAGACAACATGACAAAAACTTTACTGATTTAACTGAATAAAAAATTCTACATAAAATACATGTGTAAATATTGCCAAAGCGTGTAGGCGAAAAGTTTCACACATATTTGCACTGAAAATTGTTTTAATTGTTGTTCAAAGTTTTTGCCAAGAAAGGCTGCAAGAAGTCAGCAAGTGGAGAGAGTAGAATAGGCCAAGGCTGCTGCACACTCATCAAGCAGCTTGAAACAAGACCCGGCTAACTAAGTTGGCCAATAATAATCCACATGAGTGCTCCGGCCAGTAAAAACAGCAAACAATGGCAAATTGAAGAAAGAAGAAAGTCGAAAACATTGCCTAAAACTATTTCTGGTCCGGATGCTGTCTGTTTTGTATCTGCAAGTTTTTAGTTTACTGTTGAAAATTTGTTCGTCGAGTTCAAGTACAAAATTTTACAATTTCCCTCGCACTTCTCTCGTCCCCTCATTCGTCTTATTTGCCATTTGCAGGCAAAAGACTTTTTCTCCCCACTGTGTTATTGTTGCTGTTGTTGATTTTGAAGTGCAAAAAGCGAAAAAGTGTATAAACAAAAGTAATGGAGAGCTGGCCAAGGAACAAAACAAAACAAAATGAGATGAAAGGAATGGCTAAACAAAAAAGGAACGAGTTGAAGACGTGTTGAAACCCTAAATCAGTTTGAGGGGCGCCCTGTGAAGAAGCGGGGGGCGTGGCCCGAGGTTGGTAGTATAAACTACATAGTTTACTGCACTTGAACAAAACTTTGATTAAGATTTTCGTTTGTTGCTCTTGGCTCTCTGGCTTGGCCTGGCTCTCATCGTCTTTGGCTTTTTGTTTTCGGTTGCTACTCACAAGTCTCAGGAAGAAAAAAAAACGAGAAGAAAGGTCGAAGACTGAGCTTCGCTTGAGAAAAACTTTTTGAATTGGATGCACTTGAGCTCGGGAGAAGAGTGTTTGCGGAAAATCAAGTGCGTTAACTAAGAAGGTTCAAAGAAAAGCACTATTGTTTCCGATTTTCATATTTTATACTTTCTATTTAATTAAAAAATAAAGAAGGCAAGGAAAATATTTAAATATATTCTAAAATACTTGAAGAAAACGTCCATAATTCCATAACCATAAATCCAAGCCCAGAAATCTCTCATATGCAATCATCCTCCTTGTTCCAATATGGTAATTGCTGCCCCCCTTTTTCAATCTGCTTCAATTCTAATCTAAAACGAATTCCCAGCATTACTTCCATATCCTACCCTGCCTTTGTTATCCTCACACCAATTGTTCAGATCTCCCGCATTGTTCGCCCTGGCCGGGCCCTCACTACAATTAGTTTTTTCCATTCCACACTCACTGCCTTTTCTCATACTTTCGATACGTTTTCCATAAACAATTTTCGGAGGGCGGCAGGCAACAAACAGCAGCAACAACGAACAAACAAAGCGGGACCAAAGTCGAGAGCTCAATTTGTTTGTCCATTTTATTTGTGGCAGGCAAAAGCCGAAAACAACACCAACAACGGCAAAGGCAGTCAGTGCAAAAAGTTTTGTTACTCGTGGCAACTTGAAAAGCGATTTTGTAGTTTAGTTTATGTATCCGAGAGAGGGCCCAGCAAGAGGAAAAAGAAATGCCAAACGGGAAGTTGTTTTCCTCTCTATGGAAACTGGGAAGAAAATTGGCGGAAAGCAGGGAGGGGAGCTGCATCCCGACTGTCATTATACTCAACAATCAGTGGGCGGTTGTTTAAGAAAGTTATAGAAATATAAATAAAAAAATAAATATAGGAAAAAAGCTACGGTAAACAAGCTCTATGAAATATACGTCCCACAAACAAAAATTAAACTGAAGACTGAAGAGTTGAGATCCTGATCTACATTAAATGAAAACCCCACCTTTCCCTTCCTTTTCGTATAACCCATATACCCCTTCACTCAAAGTACTGGATACCAAAAAAGGGGGAGAAAGGACACAGAGAGATAGGCGCATCCTTGCTGTCCTCGCTGTCAGCTGCACTTTGAACTGAATTTTTCTTTTTCAATTCAGAGCAAAAAGGAAACAGCGAACGGAGGACATCTCCTTGGAGTCCGAGTCGTCCGAATCGTCCGACTCCATCTGCTCTCTCCGAGGGCAAAGAATTTTTAATATTTCATTAAATGAAGTGCCCGGAAATCGTTCAAGTGGCACACGATGAGCACGCACAAGTGCACAAGGGCCAAAACTCACGAAAATCCCCACAAGATAAGCTCGGGCCGAAAGAGAAAGCTGGCCAAGGGGATGGCGGAGGATGGAGGCGCTGCGAATCCGCTTAATTTTTGGCATTTTTCTGGTTAAGTCAGCCGCAGAATTTTCGACTTACTTGGCGATGGTTTTTCTTAGCCTACTTCTCGGTAAGATTCTCTTGAAATGAACTTGCAAAGAAAAATATTTAAGTAGAGAAGTCTGAAAAAGGGGAACAAGTGAGGTCAGATAGGCAATGACATTTCCTTTGGCCATGTTTTCTTTTCTCTCAAGCATTTTTGTCTTTTGTCTTGGGCAAATTTAAGTGGAATTTCTTAGGTTTTGGTTTCATAGAAAAAATAATGACAGGCGGAAGCACGTAATTGTATTAGCAACTTGGCTTTTTTAGATTGGACGAAGAAATGAAAGATTAAGTTGTCTTATAATTTTCGTTTAAGTAAAGAAAGTTTGAAATTTGACCCCTGTGTGGTTTAAATTACTAATAATAATATATATTTAAATACATCAACCTTTGCAAATATTTATTTAAGTTAATCACAATTTGTATTATTTTATTCCCGCTCCCACCTCGACTTTCAACTGAGTAATGAAAAGCGTAAAATGAGCAGAAAACATTGCCATTTCCTTAAAGCGAAAGTCAATGGGACCATTAAAAGGAGAGCGAGAATAACTCGTCTTCGTCCTCGTACTCGTTCTACATCTCCTGAATTTTTAGTCCTTAACCCCTCGTCGAAACCCCTTCTCTAGAGACCTTGCCTTCTGCTGCAATAAGTTCCATGTTGTTAATTTCGCAAGAGAGTGTAACTTGTAATTTTGTATGTTGTACGGTATCCTCTTCTCCGGAGAATGACTCGACTCCCTCCTTATTCCCCTTTTCCAACGCCAGGTTTACGGCCATCAAGTCTCTCCGGGATGGGTGACGTAAAGCGAGAGACGTAAAGCAAGCGCGTTACGGTGCACGTGAACGTTACGTCGAATGCTTCGTTGACTTTAACTATCAAACTTAATAACACAAGCACACACACACACACATATATATCTTTATGCCTAAATGAAAATGAAAGCACAGCGCATTTCCCCCAGCAGGTGAAGGAAAATTGGACTTTTGACTCTACAAAGATTGTAGGAAATTATGGATTTAATTTAAAATATTTTGAATTAAAGTACAAAAGTACAAATATTATTTAGTTATTATTCGAAAGAAATATCTACAAATTAAAAAGAAAATTACATGGAAATGAAAACTTAGTTTGGATAAATACTCCTTTGAAAAATATGGTTAATATATTTCTCACCTTTTTTTTTGGCTGCAGGCTTCTTTCTCAAGAGGCCTGCTTTCAATCCAAATTTATTTATACCCATATGTAAGCATTATTTAAGTATAAAATGTAAAACAGCATATTGTTAGTTAATTTTTCAAGAAGGCTAGATTGTTCAGTTAATTAGAATAGATCGGGCGATGACGTCAATCCATTTATCCAAAACCCCCCACCTTGAAGAGGAAATTCTTATTGGGCTATTTTAAGTCGATTTCCTTCGAGTTTCCTACCCAATGAAGATTGACAAGGCCATGATTGTAATTTGCTTTCCTTGGATGAGTTCGAAAAACAGTGGGGCAGTGTGGAAGTGGGGTTGCTTTTTCGAGAGGATAAGCAGGACGGAGAGTCCACTAAATTAAGCTAATTGGGCACTTTGAATGTCAGATGATGACACATTTGTTGGGAACGCGAAGCCCCAGAATAGAAAAGCAATTTTGGTGAAGGTTATTGAAGTGGAAAGTTTTCATCAATTATAGATGAATGAAATTACGAGAGCGAAATAATATTAATGAGCATCGATTTGGAGTTTATTGCATTTTATTTTAAATTAAACTTTTGGCTACCAATTACTTTACGCCTGTAAATAAATTTAAGCTCATTATGAAGAAATTAGTTTTCAGCCTAATAAATAAATTAGTTTAGCTCTCGAAAATATTCGCGCAGCGTTTAATTACTTTCTTACTGCCCCAATAACCATTAGCCACTCATTAAAGGCAATAACCAGGATAACAACCAAAATGTTTGAGTGTCCGCAAGATAATTACAAATCGATAAAAGGGAAAACCAAAAAAAGAGAAAACTCTGGGAGAACGAAAGCCAGCAACAGGCAGACAAGAAAACCCCCTCGTGTGACGCACAAGACGGAAGCTTCAATACGGAAATGGGAAAAAATTAGATAATTAGCTCGGATAAGTCTGGAGCTTGTGGGACGTCCTCCACACATTCCCTGTTGAATTATTAACTAAGGACAAACTAAAGGAATACTTACAGAGTAGCGCGGCAGTGTTTGTCAGTTGGGCACTGCCAGGCGATGAGGCAGCTGCTGCTGCGGCGGCGGCATTTGAGAGACTTGGCTGCGTCATGGCAGCGATGGCGGCCAGATTTTGGACGGTCATCGGGGTCAGCAGACCGGCGGCAGCGGCGGCACTAGTGTCCGTCGCCGAGCTGCTCTGCTGTGCTGCTCCTAGACCAGTGAGCGCTTTAAAAGGTGAGGGATACAAATATATTAACAATTTCAAATTCATAATATAATAATTATCCCTACCTTGCAGCAACTGCTGCTGCAATCCGACCGCCTGCAGCTGCTGCAGCAGCTGGATGGAAGCCGGCGTGATGGCATCCGCGCCCAAGACTGGCGAGGCCTGCTGCGGTGGATTGGGCAGAATGGGCGTGGACACAGAGGTGGCGGTTTGGCCCAACGGGATGTTAATGTTGCTGGCCAGATTCCAGAGATTGGCCTGAATCTGCTGGATCTTCTTCTGCTCCTTCTCCTTCTGGGTATCGGCAAACTTGACGACCAGCGGCGACGTGCAGCCCTCCATGATCTTGTTTTGGCTTAGGGTCTGCAGGGATGAGGAAATCTTTGAATACATTTTTTTCGTCATGTGAATGCTAAGCTCCATCGAGTACTCACCACTTTAATGGCAGAGATGGCGGCGTGTTTGGTGGCGAAGGTGACAAAGGCACAGCCCTTGCTCTGGCCGTTCTGATCCCGGAGAACGGTGCACTCCTCGATGGCTCCGTGGACTTCAAATAGTTTACGAACGTCGTTCTCGTTGAGCTTCTTGTTTAGCATTCCCACAAAGAGTTTGCGTTCTGTAAGAGAAAGAATGATATAGCGTTAGTAATTGATATCAGGGATATATTTAGGAGTAAGCTTTAATAGATATTAGTCTAGACTCGCTTAGTAACTATGCTTTTGGATAGCTAGACTAAGATGCTGATCTGAGTTAGAGACCTTGGCCTTGGTAAGTTAATCGCTGCGTGAAAAAGTTGGCGGAAGCCTCGACCACATCATCAGGGTGTAATCCAATAGCCGCCCCGCACAGCTTCGCCCCTGGGCTTTGGCATTGAAAAGTGCCAGCCAGCCACACCCAAGTGGGTTAGGGCCAGGTTGAAACTGGTCCGGTCTGGTCCCCCTGCTGGGGGGCTGTGTGCCCAGCCAGGCTTAGTTAATTTCAGCATTTGCCAATGCTCAATTAATTTTACATAAATTAAAACTCTCTCGCTCCCCGGCAAAGTGCTACGGTCGGCGGACTCTCGATAACTAATTGGCAGGCATTTAACATTTCGCCAAATATTTGCACTTTCCATAGAAAAGGGCTCCGAAGTTCCGAGGGGGGCGATGGGCAACTAATTTATTTGCACAAACACGCAAAATGCGCACTGCACAAATTAATTGTTATCGAATGTGCTATTGGCTGAGGATGCCAAGTGTGGCTGTTGTTTTGTGCGGGCGGACCCGGGTCGGGAATCGGTCTGGTCCGGTCGGTTGGGTTTTCTATCTTTTAACTAACCAAATTGGGAATCAATTGGCTTAAATGCATTTAAAGTGCTGGCGATTACTTTAAGCGGATTAAATTTTGTGCAACTCGAAAAAAATAATAAATAAAGTGAAGTTTTCATTTACATTTTCAGGGTTTTTATGTGTTGAACCATGTTTATTATTTGAGAATGAAATGAGCAGAAATATTATTTTCCTCGAGAATATCTTTTGAATACTGTTAAAAGATATATATTTAATATTATTTGCATGAAAGCTGTCAATAAAAAAATTTAAAGAAATATTAAAACAAAAAACAACAAATAACTTCTAGTGGCTAATAAATAATTCCCACAGTTCCAGTTTAACCCCATTAGTTCATATTAAATTCAACTTTATTGAACCTTATTAACTGCCGGAATTATTAACAAAATCAATATTTGTCCACTCACATTATTACCTTCTCCCACAGGAACCCAATTAGTTTTTACTAATTTAAGCTACGTTGGCCCCAAAATTTCGGACAAAATCAACTGAAAAATTTGCTTTGTTATAAAATTATTATTTTATCGCTTCAATAAACGGGAAATTTTTAGTGAATGCAAATTATGTTTTATAGCCGGCAATTTGCCGGCACAGAATTTATAAAACACGCACACCGCCACCAACGCCACAGGACCGCCGCCCCCTCGTGTGGAAATCTGTTTTTGGAAATCAATTAAAATTATAATTAAGCTGCTTATGGGGTAGAAATTGATTTTTAGTAGCCATTCTGGTCATTGACTTTGCCATTTCAGCTCTGCAGTTGATGGCGGGTATTTAATATTATTATTCGCAAGTTATTATTATTAAGGGGAGTCGATAGTCGGTTGTGTAACCACAAGAAGTGTGGAAGTTCAGCTTAATGGCGGGGAATTCTAATGCTTGTGGTTTTTTCCCCCATTTCTGCCTTGCCACTGGCCACATTTCGAGGTATCAACGCGTACTGCAATGCGGCTCCATCCTAGTTCCCAGTCACTCTTTGGGGAATATCCCCTCTCTGTGTCTCCTCTCTCTCTTTGCAATTCAATTGCCATTCCGGGCGCTGATGCTGCATCATCATCATCATTATCATCTTCATCCCAGAGACCTTATCAAATGCAAAACCCACACAGTAATGATGGAGCAGTAGCTGGAGGAGGAGCTGGAGCTGGAGCAGCACTTGCACCATTATTATTATTATGATTATCGCAAACGGCAAGTGCAACTGCAGCAGCGACAGCGACTAACTGCACTTGAGCTATATTATCATAATCCTAGCAGAAATTGCGCTCAGTCAGCACCAGCAGCAGCATCGTTGCCAACGGAAGAGGAATTTTAAAATTCATTGAATTCGATGCTCGGCGGTGGCGGAATGCCAATACTCGAAAGAACCCATCCCGAATATACACTCAACCCCCCAGCAATTCCATAACTTAAATCGCTCCTGCCCCGAAAAAATAAAATAAACAAACTTGGTGTGACGCAGTGACCTCATTAGTTTCGATCAAAGCCGAAAATGAAGAGGTTTTTCATATAATGGAACATTAGGGTGATTGGAATTGAAATATTATGAATTTAAGTTGTTTAAAAAAAAGATTAGAATAAGGAACTAAATTATTAAGTAAGCAATTTTATCTGCTATAGAAATTTAATAAAATTAATCAGGCATATTTCTCTCTTACAATTTCCTAAATTAAATTCCCAGCTGTACATTCTCTTGAGGTACAAATATTCCTAGACTAAATTCATACTCCTAGATCCTCCTCAGCTCTCGCAAATCTTAAGCGGCATTCAATTTAAAGTTTAATTCCTCCACGAAGAAGGCAGCGGGAAAACTTTACCTTTAAGTCTTTCGGCAGAAGAGAGAAAGAGCTTTAGTTTTAAATTATTAATACGATGGACCAGGCTTAGTCGCCGTAGTTATTCCTCCACTTCTCCTTGGCCAGGCTAGGATGGAAAATGGACGAGTCGAGGCGAGGCGAGGCGAGTCGAGTTTGTGAGCCTGCTTCGGTGAGGAGTAGGGAGGGTAATGCAACTAATCTGCTTCTAGTGGCGCACATTAAGTGTTGCCACGCTTTCGACTTTAATTTGAAAACATAAAGCAGAGGGGCGTGGGGCGGGTGTGCGGCCAAAGTGCGGGCCACTTCTGCAACCTATATATACACACACTCAGACACACACACACACGGGGAGGACTTTTTTTTACCCCTTTTGCTCCAGAGCAAGCGTTGGCCATTTTTGCATGCAACTCAACTTAACCGAGCGACCACTCGAACCTCAGCCCAACCCAACCCAAACCCCTTTCAGGGAAGATTGTAGAACCCCAAACCGAAACCAAATGCAGAGCGAACGAGCCATGACATCGACGTTCTCAACTCTTCTTTTCCACTCTCCAGCAGGCTTTCGCCTCTTTTCCTCTAGATTCTGGATTCTGTAATGAGTCGGGTTATGCAAAATAAGGAGTTGGGAGCGACCCAGGGTATACCTTATGAAATTAGTTAAATATATAGAAAATTTGTTAAGATATAGGTTTAGGAAACTGGACTTGGGGAAACAAATATTCATCTACTAATTATTTATTTAATTAATTAATTTTATTTTTGGGTAAATAAAAACATTGATGTTTTTGCCTTTTTAAGCCTTTTCCGAGGATTTGTTATTAAGAAAAATAACTTTTAAAAAACCTTAATGGAAAATAAATATTTAAAAATGGTCTACAAACTTTCTGCGGTTTCTTTTTACATCAAACTACAATTTTAACCTGGTTAAGTATATAGAAAGGTTACCCATTTACCACCTGGTTGATCATACCCTCCTCAGCTTAATACTAAGAATAGCAGACGCGCGCAGTGTGCATAAAAACGGGTCATATTTGCCGCCATCCCAGTCAAATGTGTGTGCATCCTCCTCCCAACCCTCCCACTCATTTCCCACCCCCACTTGGGCTTAGCTTATTTATGTCACAAATATGAGCCAAAGCGTACGCAATGCCACGTCTGGATGGGCTCGACCCGGCTATGGCCTCCCATAGAAGCTCACCCTCCTCTCCTCACCTGGCTCTGCTTATGCCACTTTGCATGCATCGTTGCGTGTTTGGCATATTTAACAAATTTTCGCAAAAATAATGTAACTCTCCATGCTGAACTCGCGCCGTTGCTGTTGTTGTGGCTGCGGTTATTTTCACCGATCCACACACACACACATGCGGAGAAAAAAGGGGAATGGTGGGGAAGTGGTTGAAAGTGAGTGGCAAAATCTAATCAAGCGCTGCGGCAATGGCCACACACACACCACCACCAACATCGAAATGCACAGGTAAGCACACACGCCGGCACACATAGATACGCACGCATACTGAGACAAGCCATAAGCCACAAGATGAAAAGTCGACCAACAAAACCAATTTAACCTTATTGAAAAAGGTGAAGAGTATGGCGAATAAGGGGCAACGTCCTGTTATTCAAACTTCTTTTTAAAAATTGAAGACAAAGACCAAAAGATTATCAATTTGGGTTATTTAAATAATTCATCTTAAAATATTATATTGAATTTTTGCAAAAATTAAAAATAATTCTTTAAAGTTTCAGGTATAATGAAAATCTGTGGATATTACTTTTATGGCTAAGTTTTTACCAAAGAGTTAATATGGATGTCTTTTATAACATTTTGTATTTACAAATATCAAATTATAAAACATTTAAAAATGTAATTCAATCGAAAACTTCCCATCAAATGTAAAGAATTAAAATCCCTATTCCAAGCCCCATTACTTTCACTTTTTCAGTCTCATAAACGTTGCAAGTTATATCACTTTTTCACCTGCCTAATGAAATTTTCTTCCCGCCAAGCGCCAGCGCCAGACCCCATTCAGCCCAGACTCGAATGCATTATTAAATTTAATTTCGAGCAGCGAGAAGAGAGCTGCCGACAAAATTATGGCAAATACTTTGGCGCTTGTATAAAATTTAAATTTTAATCGCCAGCAGTCGGCAGTTAAGCGAAGGGCAAGTGAGCTCCCCAAAATGTTCGTATTTCAATTGCAGGATTTGCAGTTTCCTTGGCTCGTTATATTCTTCTGGCATTTAATGTATTTTTTTATACTCTTCTGGAAGGAGAGTTAATGCCGACTAGCTAAACGATAAATATAATACGTTTTACATTATATTAGATATTTGGCACCCCTATAAATCTTCCTTCTTCTAAGCATTTCCTTAGGTCTTTATTTTTGACGAATCCTTTGCCCTTCCTTTCCTTTCCCTTTGGAATACATTTTTTTATTTTCAGTATATTTTTTGTAGGGATTGCATAAACGAAATTTACATTTTAATTGCATTGAAATTGTGTTGCTTTGCTGCGTTTAATCTATTTTCCTTTCTTTTCCTTTGCCGCACACACAAAAAAATATTGAATATCAAATGGAGTTGCGAGGAGGAGAAAGTTGAAGTGGCAACAGCAGGAGCAGCAGCAGCAGCAGCAGGAGCTAGCAAAGGACTAACAAGGATTATGCATATATATCACAAATAATTGCAGTAACAAGGGGAACTTTGGCGTATAAATTTCCATTAAGAGGCGGCACCCGAAAGAAATAAATTCAAACACCCCTCGATAATAAAAAGAGGCGAGAAGCGAGGGACGACGAGAAACCAATTTCAACAAACTTGCCTCATTTATCAATTCGGTCCAAACGATGGACAATAGTTCGTACAGGTTAATAAATCGATATGACATGAAAGCCACAGAAATGTCCTTGCAGCAACAACAACAACAAGCCAATAAAATGAGCCACAAAAAAAACAGGAAAAGAGAACAGAACACCGAAGAAACTACAAGGGAAACATAAATTTTCATGTCGAGGCAATAAAAAGGACATGTTTTTGCTGCATACACGAACAGCAGATATCCTTACACACACATCTCCTCGTCTCTCTCTCCCAGGAACAACAACATAATCAAGAGCATAACAATCAGGCAAGAAAGTGAGAGGAAACGAGATGGCGGCTATTGCTTTGGAAATTATTTGCATTTTTACACATTTTGAGGGTCAAGCAAAGGACACGAAGGACACACGTATACAAAAGGAGTGTTATATATAGAATGAGAGAAAACGAAAGAGGGCAAATATGAATGGATGTCCATTATAGTCCTGTATGTGGGGTTAAAACTTTTGATTTGAACAATGCGTACATGTGTGTGCGTTACTGTGATAATGGGTTTCTGTGTCGAAGAACTTTCAACTTCCTTTATTGTATTTTATGGTTCTCCCCTTTTTTTGGGTTACACTTCCCTTTTATTATGCCCTTTCAGGCGGTGTGTGTGTGTGGAAGTGAAAGTAAGTAGTTCCAGTTTGATTATGATAATAACATATATCTGCATAAAAAACGAAAGAAGGGTTCGCCTTTATGGTCCCCATTTTTATCAATATTATATGGAAAATATGCAAATCCTTGATAGACCTTAAAAATATATAAGGACATTACATTGGCGAGGCTAAGGCTAACGCAGGGAAAGATAATCGCAAAACAATCGAATTTTGTGAGGAATATATTTTTATATTCTTGGGATATAACATATATTTTTTATTCCCTTGTAATTTCAATTCAGTTAAGTTTTCTTTTAAAAATCTCTCTAGCATTAAATCACTCTCTCCAGTTGGTTAAAGCATTTCTACACCAACTTGTAGTACATTACGCATTACCCCCAGTAAAGCTGAGCCAAGCAGAGTGTCACTCAGTTGGACAGTCAGTCAGTCAGTCAGATAGTTCGGTCAGTCAGTCAGTCAGTCCCTCAGTTTGTGCCGCAATCATTCAGTCAGTCCGTCAGTCTGCCACTCAAAGCAACAGCTGCCAGAAAGGCAGCTAAGCAAGCTCTGGGAATGCATTTGCATCTTGTTGCGGGAATATATTCAGCCCCTGAGATACACCCCAGAGAGAGAGACTGGCATCATCTTCTTCTGCAGCATTTCTAGGACTTTTCTCGCCTTCGTATTTGGCCCAAACAAAGTGTAAAGTATTTCACTAAAAACCAATTCATTTGCATAAAACGGCAACTAGTCTGGGCCGCAAAAGTAAAAATGGAGCAGAGCAGAGCCGACTGTATGTGCTATGGAAACTATGGAATGGAAGCTGAACTGAAAACTCGGCTGGGTCTCAGATTAGAGAATGCCATGGTTATGCCATTGGAATCTAAATGGGTGCCAGCCAGGCCAAATCATCCCAGTTACTGTACGCTGCAAGAAATGATGTGCCTATAAATTGTTAAAAAATGACTAAATACTTTAATTTCCTACAAAGAAGCTTCTTTAAATATTTTTAGTGGTGGGTCAATCTTTTTTGAAGTAACACAAATTTTCTAAACCTTGGCAATTTTTTAGAAATAAATCACCATCTTGCAAAAGTAAGCACTTTTTGGTAGTGAAACATCCCACTGAGGGTCGAGAGCTGCATCTATGTGGGTAAATGGAACACGCTGCTTTTCCCCAGAATGTGAAAATGCATTAGGCTGCAACAAAAACAACAACAACACCGACCAGAGCCAGTAAATGAACGGTGGAGGAGTTGGAGGGAAATTGAGGGGTTCCGCACACAAAAAAAAAAAAATTATGCGGGCCCCGTCTAAGCCAGAGAGAGGCGGCCCATAGGCAATGTGGCTTCTGTGGCCGGGATCAGAGAGGACCACCAGCCCAGCCGCCGCCGCCGCCGAACCAAAACTGCAACTGCACATTTTTTGGGTCAAAGCAATTAAAGGTTATAAATTTCTACCGTGCTCCCGCCCGCTCCACCCTTTTCCCCTCACGCCCAGTGTGCGAAAAATTACGTTTTTTGTGTAGCTTCTTTTGTTAAATTTTCTATATATGCGCCCGGCGCTCCTTTCTGTTCGGTGGCCCAGTCACGTTTACGTGGCGGCGACGGCCCTGGCCTCTCGCCTGGCCACGTGGCCGGGCAGTTCATTTAATGTTTAATTTAGCAGAAAATTAAAGTCCAGTTAAAATTTGCATGGCAATTTGGCCAGCAGAGATTTATGGAGTAACAAGTGAGGGCGATACGGCAGGCGGTCAAGGGTTAAGAGTCCTTAGATGGGATAGGATAGGAGACAACCACATTGATGGATAGTTGGAACGTGATTTAATAGGACAGGTATTTTAGAGATAAATTCAGAGGTTCCGAAACTTTAAAAAAACCTTTTAGGTAAGGAAAATGTTAAACACTTTAAAACAATGGTGAAATATTATTATTAGTATATTAAATTATTTATATTTACATTCTCCACATATTTCCGTTCCTTTACGAGCTTTTTCACACATCTGTGTAATTTCATTCCCAAACCAAACCCCATAAAAATTAAGTGGAAAATGTAAATTTTCACTTTTCTTGTAAAGAAAACGAGTCAGAGAGGTAAACAGCAACGCCAGGACAATGTCCTTTTTTGTGTGGATCGTCCTGGCATCAACTGCTTGGTGGAGTGTATTAAACAGGAAAAGTGTCAGGCCAGCAACATGTGTATGTCAATGATTTAACCCACACAAGCGCGCATATAGGCTGGCGGAAATTATTGTTAAATATATACACGAGAAATTTTCAGGCTGGGCGTTAATAATGTCCAAGTCAAGTGTAAACTTGTGGCCGGCTGATGGCTGTTTGAAGGCCAGGGAAGTGGGACGCCTGCTTTGGACATATCCAGGTGATAAAGACCCAGAAAAAAGGTTTTAAATATGTTTACCAGATGTTGTTCTTTTTTTTTGTCTCGCTTGTGGTTTGGCATCAACAGATAATGTAATGAAGAGCGGAAATTGTGTGCGGAAAGGTCGGAAAATCAGCATCAGTCGGCGGAGCGGCTGCTGATGAAAAAAGATTCCAGGCAATTGACGTTAAAGTTTCAAGAAGGAAAATATGGTGGCATGCTGTCAAGTACATTATGAGGATAAGTTGAAAGAAAATCTTAATTAAAAGAATTTTGCCGAACGGGTAATCAAGCCGAAGTGGATATACCCTTTTCTCTTTGCCAGCCTGTAGCTCATTCATTCTTTTAGAATGAAACTTTTCCCAAGTTTCTACAAAATATTCACTCTTAAATTCTTGTCTCGTATTTATTTTGGCAACAATTAAGAGACGACCTTTCGGGCCATGGGCAATTTGCTTAATGACAACTTCTTGGCAAATTTTATGCTGTTTCCTCCTCGATCTCAATCCACCGGCGAATGGCAATAAATTGCCTTAATTACCCAATTTTAAAAGGCAGTCGGCAGAGAGCGAAGCGAGACAGCCAGGACTGGGATATACATCGTAATGTGGATGTAAGGCAATTTGGTCAGCTGACGACTCCTGGCAACTCCTGCGACAAGGTAGATAACACTCAACATCAACAGACCATCAATAAGAGAGTGGTCCGTCCACGATGCGGAGGTGGAGGAGGAGCCGGTAACGAGGTCGAAGGGCAGAGGAGCATCGCTGAATGAGCAACAACTGACCCTGACAATCAGAGATGGCAAGGGGATAAGATAAGTAATTGTTTCTCGTGAGTTTTTAGTATAACCCAAGGGCTAGAAACTAGATAATATGGGAAATAAACAATTAAAAATAATATTTATATACCATGTTCCTAATATACTAATGTTCCTAATAATATTTTCCATATAAAAGTATTTATTTTTGATACACCTAAGGATTAAAAATGGGAATTAAAGTAAACTTCACAGAAATGCAGTCTTAAAATTTCCCCACATGATATATGAAAATAAAGAACGCAGGGAATAACCCTCCCGAATCACGATATCATCTCTAGATAAAGTTCGAATTACCGCGGACCAAGGAAAACTCGTGGGTTGGGGAATCAGAGGAAACTGAGATGTGAATCGACGACTCCTACCTGGCACCGCGTACGGTGATGGATGCGACGATGGCAGCCAATATGCTGAATTTATTGGCGGATAGGATTTATGCGTGGCGCGGTTCGTTGGGGAAGTGGATGCTCCGGCTCCTGTTAAAGTTCCTGCACCGGCTGATGCTGCTGGTGATAATGATGATGCTGGGAATGATGCCGGTGCAAAGGACAATGCGGCTGCAATGTCGCTGTTATTGGATAAATTCTCAATTACCGAAGATAATTGACTGTTGCTGCAACTGCTGCTGGTGCTGGCGCCGACGATGATGGCAACATTCTCGGCTGGTTCAGATGCCTCAGATATTATTTTCGAAGCTCCCGCAGCTCTTGTTCCCTCACAGCATCCGCATCCCTCGGCTCCGCATCCGCATTCGCATCCGTTGGCTTCTTTTTGGCTATTTACGAAACCGATTGCAGCTGAATTATTTATCATGTCAGTTGATGATGATGAAGGCAACGGGGCAAAGTCGAGCGGAGAAGAGAGAATTCTTGAAAATATTTCACACTTACTCTTACACAATTACACACACTCACACAGATACTCACAACACACACACAAAACACACACACACAGAGAGAGTAAGAGCAGAGAGCGTTAAAAACAGAACAAGTATCCAGAGTGTTGTCTCGAACGTGTCAGTCAAGTGGAAAATTCAATAAGCATATATAATAAATATTAAACACGAATATTCAACTCAATTATCAGCCAGTTAACACTTCTCATCCCATACGCCGTTTTATTTATTTCTGATACTTTGTGGAACACGCAACGATTTTTGATGATTTTTGCTGCTGCTCCTTGTTTTGCAAGTTTTAGCCACGCACAATTAGAGTATTATTTAATTTTTACTTTGATATTTTTGTCTTTTTTTATCGCAGACTGAGAGGTTCTCTTTTAAACGTTTAACGTACAACAATCAGATATATATAGATATAGATGTGAACACACAAAATGGTTTTAGTTTTTAATCTCTTCCGATTTTCGATATTTGCCATAAAACAATGAACAAAAATTAATTTGTGAGTTTCTCTTCGAGTTTTCGCACTTTTAGCGTGTGATTTTCAGTCTTTTCTTTCAGACACAATAGCTGGCATCGAGAGTTCTTCTCTGTGATTGCAATTAATGCGTTTTCCTCACTCGGCATCTGCTTTTATATAGATCCGTCCTTTAATTGCTACTAAATATAGTTCCTTCTGCCCAATAGTACGAGGAGATTGGCGAACGGCAAAGAATTCGATGGCTGCTGGCGCTTGACCGATCTTAATTCGTTTTATTTCGGTTCGAAGCTATTCAATGCGATCGGATTTATCTCAGGCATGCGGCATTTAGTTGAGTGGAATTGGAAGAGGAGGTGATACATTTTTTTAATATAGGGTGTCTGAAAACTCAAGGAATTAACCGATATTAAAAGAAATAAATTACAGAATAGTAAGATTTTAATTAAGTGTTTACCACACAAAACCTTGGTCTCTTTTGACAGCTTAAACAATTTTTACGTTATGATTCGGCGAACGCTTTTTATAGCAATAATAAATATTTAGGCGGAAGTAGTCTTAAAATTTGAGTATAATCGCATGATGAACATGGAACTTATGAAACAATAAAAATGAAACCTTTTATCATCATCTCACTCGCACTCATTTTAGATGGTTAGGTTAGTCGAGTCTCGAACCGTGCTATCAAACTGTGGCGAGCTTTCTTACTTATTTTAAATATATTATGATTTAATTTTTAAACATTAACTTAGTACTATTTTCTTTTAAAGAGGAATTTACAAAAACTCACTTTCATAAAATTTGTTTTTGTTGAATATCCAAATTATATGTAAACTCCTGGCTAGACACCCTTTGTGCAGACTACTTTTGTTTATATATATATTTTTTTTAGCTATTCTTTGTCACTTCACTTTCACAGCCTGCCCATCACCGATAAGTTTTTCGTAGTGATTTAAATACATTCTTTTATGCAAAGGCTCGCTTTTTTATTTACTTTTTTTAATCGCTTTTTCAACAACGACGAGGACTGGGACGACGACAACGACAACAAATGCGTATTGGCGAAACTCAATTCACTAAAAATAAATTGACATCAATCAGGGGGCAAAGGAAAAAGGAAAAGTCATCAGAACCAGACGACGATGGCGATGGCAACTAATTAAGCAACGTCACACATGCAACGTCCATTAATGAAAGCGAATGAAAGAGGAACACGGAACGCAAGGGATACGCTTCGGATTTAAATACCAAACAATAGGCTCGATTACAGCAAAAAAACGAAAAACAAACAACATGGAATTTTTAGCACGTACGCGAAATCGGGGAAAAATAAATCAAGTTGATTGTTCGCCGAGCCGAAGTCTGGTCCTCTCGATTCGAACTGATTGACGTTGGAAATGCAACTAACACGAGTTCCAAGATCTAGACCCTAGGCCCCAAACTCATCGCGCATCATATTAGATCTCATTTCATATCTCGGGCGGAGATGATTCTCAGCTGGAAAAACTTGATTAGCAACTTGTAGCAACTTGGGCTTCGTTGTGAAATGACTGGCGTTGAGTTGAGCTCTTTTAAATGACTTTTAATGTTGGTTTAGCTTAGTTTACTTTTTATTCTCATCCACATTTTGATGAATGTTGGTTTATTCTTTGCTCATTCGCATCTACCTTGCGCCCACTGTACCTAGTGTCGTCGTCTATGTTTTTGTTGTTTTTCACTCGATGCTAATGAGTTAATTAACACGTTTCGTGCTGGCATTTTGTTGCTCACAAAAAAGAAGTTGGCTTAGAGAACCTTAGAGAAGCACACACGCACCTATAGTGCGAGGTAGAGGTAGAGGTTAGAGGGTTTGTTCAGGGAGAAAAATTAAGAGAAAAAAGTTGTTGTTTATAGAGAGAAATATATATAATTTACCTATCCATAAATTTATAGTCATATAAAAAAAAAATATAATGTACACTTAAAAAATAATTACACGCATACCTCAATTTATAAAACCCCTTTCAACAAGTGCTACAAGTCCTTATTTTCCTTTAGATATCATCTATATACTGTGCTTCACATTCAACTTTCACCTTCATGTTGACTCATTGATTTCAACACCAACCCAGGCAGCAAGAAATGCAAATACAATATGTAATTTGTTCAAGGTTCCCTTACTTGTTACCCCTAGTTGAAGTTTTTGCCGTAATTTCTTGGCACATTTTGCATTTCAGCTCCACAAAATGAAGACTCATATATGGGGGTTGTGCCTTTCCTTGACTTGCCATATATAATGGCTAATTTGAATTTTTATCATGTTTACAAGCAAACAATACGTGCATCATCATCATCATCATTGCGGCAGAAGGAAGGAGTCGACGCCATCGTTGTTTTTTACATTTTTCTGTGTGTAGCTGCTGCTGCTGTTGTTGACGCCGGGAAAACCTCGCACAACATTTGCATATCGATTTCATATGCAGTGAGGAAAAATTCATATGTTCCCGCGACTTTTCCACAACCTCCTCAGACACCCACAACCACCTTCAGTCGTCGTCCCCTTTCATTTCCACCAGCTCTAGAGCAAATGCAATCGTGCCTTTTTCTGCTTCTCCGAAATTGTATGGAATAAACATGAAGATGTTTACTCCTCCGTTCCTCTGTCACTTTTTCTTACTACTGGGGTTGTATGAATTTATAAGGAATAAGGTAAAGATTTTTATATAAATCTTGAGATTAACTTTAAAGCTCTGAATTAAAGTAGAAGGTTCAAGGATTTACCATCTGCTTATCTTAGTAGATTTCTATTCTAAGCACCTCTCTGTCATCAAGCCTTTTAAAAATATTCAAGCTGTAAAAAAAGGTTAATCAAATTTAAAACTTGATAAATATTAACCCAACAAATGCGGATTGCTATATAAGAATTCAATCTTAGATCAAATTTCCACAAGTCCTAATACCACAAATAAATTCCCCAAGAGAAATATAAACTTCGTTGCTCTGAAAATGAACTTTCAAAATTTTCATCAACATTCATTTTGCTGCAACCCTCACAAAAGAAAAAAAAAAAAAGGAGGGAAAATTGCGGAGTATTTGCAAATTTAATAACACCCCAGGAACCCTCGTCTTGGCTTTCTCCATAATCCCATCCCTCATCCTATTTTCGTCGTTGTCTGTTTGAAGTTCGCTTGCATGTAAATTGCTCTGATTACCACGTTGCAGTTTTTCTCACCTTGCTCTGTATTTTCCAGCTTTTCCTCACTTTTGCTTACTCATTTGATTTGCTTGCACTTTTTGCGTTTGCTGTTGCCGTCTCGTTTGCCTGCGTTCGTTTTACTTAACCTAATGCAAATCGCTGTTATTATGCACTTCTCTCCGCCCTTAGACAATAAATTCCCTTTGTTTCCCCTTCTTCTATATTTTCCTGCTTCTTGAGGTATTTATGTCCTTCTGGGTCTCTTGATTTTTCGTTGTGGGTTTTCCTTCCTTTTCCAGGGTCAGAGGAAAGGAAAAGCTAGGGAGTTGCAAAGTGTCATAAAATTTAAATGCAATTCTTCTTTTTCCCTTTTTCTGCCATTTGGTTGGAAATGAGAAGTCATTTGTTCTGTATTTATGGTAGCGAGGGTTTTCCAGCAAAGAACTTTCTGTGGCTTGAGGTTTTATGCTTGGGTGTGTGAGGTGCAATCGTTGATTGAATTTGTGATGAAAGATCAAAGGTAAATAAACAAATCATTGGGGATAATTTTATTTGATTGTTTGAGTAAGCATATCGGGAATATTTTGGGTTGAGCAGGGAGCTTTGAGTGTTTCTTGAGTAATTGTATGCAAATTTTTCAATGCATTTAGGGTTATTTTTATGACACAATGGGGGATTTGCAAGGAAAATAAATTTATTATTACTTAAAATTACACTTAAATTCCTAATTGTGAGTGCAATTTTAAACTTTCAAATTGTCCCTTTATAGCTTGTAGTTATTTTTAGGACCCATTAAGTCCAAGGGGAGTATTTATGCAATCAATACAAACTTAGCGTAATTTCTCCGAAATCTGCTACGATTCCCACGCTAGCTCAAGCCTTTTACTAGAGAAGCACTCTACAAGAGCTATTTTAAAATGTGTATATATATATATACACCCCAGTGGAAGGAATCAGAAATAACAATGACTGCCATGTCGAAGGAGGCCAAAGAAAACCAATCAGAGGTTTGTCCTTCTTAGCCAAAAAGTATGCAACACTTTGGTGGCGGGGCGAAAACGGGTGGAAAAGCTGAGAAAAATGGGGAGTTAGTTGGGAGACAGACAGAAAGAGAAAAGCATAAGGGCGAGAGCCAAGCAGGAAACAAAACTCGGCGACTCACTCAAGCATTTTATTAAATTGCCACCTTCCGTTTGTTGTTACGTTGAAGCGACGCCATACGACGACTGTCTTCTTTTCTATATATATATATATATTTTTCGATTTCTAGGCTGCGACTAACCCCCCGATTTTCTTCTTTTCCCCCCTAACCCTTGCGGTAAACCAGAAAAAAGTAGAAAAAACTTTTAAAAAAATATTCCTGCCATCTTTTTCTATTATATCGTTTCCGCTGTTGGCGCTCCAAGCTAAACTTTTTTGTCAGTTGTTTTTGTTTCTGTTTTTTATTTAGCATTTTTGTTTTTTGTTTGTTGCTTCGGCGAGGTTAAAGTGCCAAATCACGAAACAAACAGCATTTCTCTCTGTCTAGTTTGGAATATTGAATTGAATTGCAATTTCGCTGGGTGTGTGCCGGGGAGTAGTCATCGCCGTCGTCCTCTGTCTATAATGCGGCAAATGTTGGATCGCGTCCAACTTAAATTTGCATTGAATTTGTTTTAGGCGCAATGCGGGCGGTCTCTGGAAAAGGCTTATCTAGGAATTGAATACTATTTCGATAGAAAAATTGCTAAGCCAACAAAAGCATTAAATATAAAATAAGGATAGTTTTAAGAGTGCTAGCAGAGTTTCCACAGAATTTATGGAAATAATTAGAAAAGGGTAATCGCTTTTTAAAACAGGTTTTCATCTCTAATATTAATTTATATTTATTTATCTTTCTATGCCTCTCCATCTACTAGGAAAATCTAAATCATATTTATTCACATAAATATTTTCTAACTAAGTTTCACACCCTAATTAACATAATTTCCCCTCTATTCTCCATTTACGTTCTATGGAGCACCATCATATTCCTCATTACCGCCATGATAGTGCTTATCCATCAACGAGTAAAAAATACAAGAAAAAAATTAGTTAAGCACACACACAGAGAGAGAGAGAGAGAGAGAGAGAGAGAGAGAGAGAGAGAGAGAGGAAAAAGTGCCGAAAATTATTAAGCATACGACATGTTGTACAAGCGTAATTACATGCAACTGAGAGGGAGAAGCTGGAAAAGTGGCGAATGAAATGAGATTGGCTGCCAGGAAGCCTCGTAATGCCAGGGAAACTTTTTTTCACCCGCTTGCACTTTTTTTTATATTTTGTTACAACTTGTTAACAATAAACGCCGCTGCCAGAGGTCGCCCAATTAAAAAGTGGCATTCGCCGCAGTCTTCTCTCCTCTGCTCCCCTTCTCTCATTTCCCCCTTTAAAAGTCAACATTTTTGTGGTCACTTAAGCAGATTAATATCATGGGTGTAATTAAAAGAAGAAAGCGGCAGCAGCCCCTAAAGTGAGGGCGGCGGGTTGAAGCTTCCTGTCTGAAAATTAACATAAATTAAAAATATGTTCACCAACTTTTTCGGAATTATTTTTTGTCGTCAGCCTTTTAAACACGCTTTTTTTCCTTTTCGGTGAAACACTTTTTTTGCTGACTCACATAATTGATGGTTTTTAATTAACTGCCAAGTGACCGACAGCTGACAACCAAGTTTAAAACAAAAGGCGCACGCGAATGAAAGTTCGATGAAAAATCCGTGAAATGTTGGAAGCAATTTCGCCTACCGCTGTTTCCCTTTTTTCCGGCATTTTCCCTTCCACCTTCCTTGCTCCCCCTTTACGTTCATCCTTCACTTTCAACCGTTGACCATTGCCAATAAAAACTGTCAAATACTATTGCCCGCTTCTAGGCTGGCCGCGTTTTTCGCACGCAATTTCCACGGCCACGGAATTGTGATCGCTTTCAGTTTGTCTCTCGCTCAGTCACTCTGGCTGCAGTCGAACCGTCTGTCTCCTTCGCTTCATTTGTCCTTGTTTCTGCCTTTGTGCATTTTTGAAAACTAGACTACATTTGATACAGTGGGATTGACGTTGAGAAGTTGCTGTTACATGGTAGGTTTTGTCATGAATTAAAATCACAAAAAAATTTTTAAAAAATGTAAGAATTCCTATAAAGCTATACATTTATTGTAAAGATATTATCCAGGTGCACACAGGATATAGAAATTATTATGTACAGTTTTTAAAGACCTTTGCTATATTAAATTGTATTTTAACAATTACCTTAGAATATAAATCTATGGAAAATATTCTATATTTTTTTATCCCTTCAAATCGATGCTTTCACATAGTTGGGCCTGAATTTGTTCTCTGTTTCGTTTCCCGATTTCGATAAAACCATTGCACACATATTTCACACGCCTCGCTGGTCACTTTGTACCGCGTTTTGTTGATTTGTTGGCAGTGGAAATATTTTGGCCTGGCATACTTTTAGACGTCCACACACACCGCATCAATTCACCGCATTGTGTGTGCAGCGTGTGCGTTTTCTACTTTTCTTGTTAGCCTTAATTTGTTTTGGAAAATGAGGAAAAACTTACCGTTGCGATTCTCGCTATCGGCGGGTTTCATTTGGATGGGATGATACATCTGAAAAAGAAGAAAAGATTTAATTAGAATTTTGTCGAATAATATTTGATTTGGGCTTCAAAGAGTCATGATATTTGCTTAATTTAATGAGTTAAGCTTTCAGTGGAAAATAGTTTTTAAGAGCTAAGAGCTTAGGTGTCAAACGAAATTTCAGTTGGCTTTAAATTTATTTTATAAGGCAAAAAAGTTGCATTAAAAAGACAACAAATTCCCCTATCCCTGAATTAGTTCCCAGACCAATCTTATAGCGCCCATTTCATCCCGAATTCTTCTTCTAATCCATTCATTTTCTCTTGTTAAAATCAAATCCGTTTCCTGCCCGTGTTAATCACATTTGAAATATTAGAAGCGCAATATGCTCCGTGGTTCCACTCGAAAAGGGAGAAGGCCGCGATTAATTTACAGAGCTTAGGGCCAAAATGCAGTCGCCAAAAACGCCGGCAAGGGACTGCAGTTCCAGAAAAGTGTGGAAAGAGGGGGGAAAATGGAAGGGCGGAGTCTCCATCTAGGCATCCACTTAAGCTGCATAATGAATGGAATGCAGGCAAAGGCAAAGGGGTGTCTCGCAGGACACGGAACAAAGCCTCTGCCTAAATCCTTGACAAAAGCCAAACACATTTATTCAGCGGTCGCTAAAAAGGACACGGGCGGCGGCAAAAAAAAAAGGAAGGGGGAATTGGGGGCTATGTGCAAAAATCCTAAAATATGCGTTGGACTTTGCAGTGTGTTTTAAATGTAATTTTTCGCGCGCACACACACACACAGCGTCTTCTAATTAAAACAAGCTTAAAGCTCCGGTCCCTTTCCCTAGCCACGCCTCCTTACGCCTCGAAAAGAGGCCGCGAAACGGGCACGAGGTCAGGCTGCAGTCTCTAGTTAGAGATGGGAGCGTGAGTTAGGGACACGAAAGTGAGACCATACTGTGGAAATTAGCAAAAAAAAAATATTATAGATGAAATATTATAGGTTTTCCTATATTGAGATAAGAAGTTAGGAAACTCTTTTATATAATTGTATTAATATTTTATTTAAGCTTTTTTATATATTAAGTTCATGAATATTTATTTATTTTGAGAATTATTGGAATTATACTTTGTTTTTAAAGCCTTAACTAATTTTAATTTTAGTTTTTGTTAGAAAACTGTTCGTATTTAAATTTAAAATTTTATTTCAAGTCCACGATTCGCTCGTGTCACGCCAGCACCTTTAAGGCAAACTACTGCGTGGCTAATGGCGCGTGATTTATTGGCAAACGAGCAGCGAGAGAACGACGACAGTCTACGCTAGAAGCCAATGTCCTTGTGCTTCCTCCAGGCACCTTTTACCCGTCTTTTCCCCGGCTTTTCCTCGGCTTTTCTACCAGCCAGCAGCGAGCAGCAAGCAACCTCTTTTGGCCGTAAATAATACACGCAACGCGACTGGTTACAAATTGCAGTCCAAAGTCAACCTCGGCTTCTCCGCCGCCGCGGCCGCCCCTTCCTTCCCCTTCTCATTTTGCCAATTTATTTATATGCAGGAAGTAGCAATTACCAGTCAAACACAGGCGGCATTCACGCCCCCACCTGGCAAAAGCTAAAGGAGCTTTATAAGGGGCGAAGAAAGGAGGTGGTGGGTGTGTGTTGGTTAGTAGTGGAAATCCTGCGCCTTTCCTCACTTTGTCAACCGCTCTTGTGGTTGACTTTCACCTGGCATTCGCCTAACTGGTTGAAATATTGCCGGCAACTGTTTTCTATTGGGGCAATTATCGGCTGGTCTGCACTTAATCTGCGACAGGTTGCTTGGCGATATGTTATCGATTAGAGACGAGGCAGGGAACAGGGAAATTAATCGGTTAGGAAATCATGTGAATAGAGGAAAAGGGATTTTAGTGATATTAATTAAGAAGATACGAATGGGATGATAAAAATAATGGTAATAGAAGTTTCCGGTTATATAAGTTAAATAAACTGCATTACATTTTAACTTCGATCGATAACAGAAATTTATAAACAAATTTATTTTAATAGATTTCGCTATGCCTTAATGCAGAACTCTTGTTTTCCCCTCTTGTCAACGTTAATGCAGAATACAAAATGAAAAAGGAAAAATGGAAATTTCCATTCGATGTTCTACCAATCAACATGAATTTCCAAAAGCATTTCCCTCCACCCATTTCGATAACAATCGCAAATTGTGCAAGAAAATTACAAGCCAACGTCAAAGCCTGTCAGTTGAACTGCCAAAAGCAGGAAAGGCAACAACAACAGCAACGATGGGACTCAAAATGCAGCACGCACATGTCCCTTAACCCCTTATCGCCCCATGGCGCGCGTTGCATGGCAATTTTCTAAAATAAATATCGCAGCTGCAGCCACGAAGCAACATGCAAATTATGTCAGTTCCTCTTTTTAAAGCCGATAACGTGATGACATAAGCATTGTCCCTTGGAAAAGCTCCTCCTCGAACCCAGCTCTTGCCCCATTATTTTTTTGCTCTCACCCAGCTAACACATGGCTTTCAAATAATAATAATATTCAATGCTTATTTGATGGCGCTATAGAAAAAGGGGCAGAACAACACAGGGCCAACACAGAAAAAGTGGTAACCGAAAAATAAAAAGCAACATTGCCAAATGTCGCTCGCTTCTGCTGACGCTGCTCGCTGTTCCCTATCTTCTCTGACCTCTCTTCCCAGTAGTCCCTACTTTTTACCATATCTTTTTCCCTCTGCAGTTCTTGTGCTGACAACTTTTCCAGGACTCTGCTTGCTTTTCCGCTTTTCCGCTGCTGCTCCAAAGTGCAAATTGACACTTTTGTGCCTGCGGTTTGCTCTCTTCCCGTCAGAAAAATATCTATAGTGAGCGACCATTGGAATATCCTCCATAGTATTTTAATTACTAATAATTTGCGAGTATTTTAAATATATATTATTTTTAATTATTTTATATTATTCTTCTTTATTTATTTAAATATTCTCCACTCAAGATAAAAATATACTCCTAAATAACCAAGACAGTTGATAAGCATAGTTTTTTTTTTTAGGTATTTTCCATAGAAATATTTATTACTATTAAATAAAAATAAATTCCTAAGATTGCTGCATCAAAACTACTTCCTAGTTATCATTCCCAAACCTATCAACTATTCCATCACATCCACTTGAAGTACCGAAGAAAAAGAAAACTAAAGAACTTTTGGCGCGTGTCTTGTGCTAACAATTTTCGCTATTTTTGTATTCCTTCTTTATTTTATTTTTAAGCTGCCACAGGACACAAGGCTAAACTTTTGAAATTACTTGCATTTTATAGGGAAATGTTTGGGGCGACAAAAAAAAAACTATATTGGAAAATAGAGGGGAAAGAATTGCACGTTCCACGATCTTTTTTTATGTCGGCGCTTTACGAAAATATTTTCCCTTGCGCTGCATTTTATTTTATTCCGGCAGTGTGTTCTGTGCCGTTCTTTTTTGTGCGGTGTCATGGCTCTGTCAGTCCAAACGCCAGTCAATCTGTCAGTCAGCGAGTCAGTTAGCCATAATGAAGGATGCGAGAGGAATCAGGACGATGATTCTGCTGCTGCCGCTTTCCCAGTCCCTCCTTTCACACCCGGCAGGCTAGCTGGCTGCCAGGCTCCTCCCCATCTTCGGCCTGTGTTGTCCTGTCAGGCGGATGATAGCGTATCATGATAAGTTTATAGAGTTTTCCCTTGTTTGTGTCAGATCAGCGAAAATTCCAATTAAAGGTTAAGATGGGCCGTGACTCTTTCATTTCCTTTCAAAGTCATTTACAGTTTTAGGCTTGAAGATGGCAAATTCTTGCTGGAAAGCCTATCCTGAACTAAGTATTTCAGTCCTTATTTCTTTCTTTTCATCCCATTAGTAATTCAGAACTAATTTTAACATTGAAATAATATGATAATTAGACCATAAGATTCACAGATTAACGTAATAAACGCCCACAAATTATTATCAAAATTCAAAGACCAAGTTTCCACTTAAATGCAAAAAGACTAAATTCTGAATATAGCTTAAAACTAGGGCCGCAGGTGAGGCATGATAACATCATTATACAAATCAAAATTCCTTACCCCATTCAGCGTCTTAACATTATGCAAAGCATCCTGGGCTTTCAGGGCGGCGCGTCTCGTATAGAACGTCACAAAACAGCAACCTGGAAAATAAGAGAGGGAAGGCATAGGATTAGCATTGGGGGTTAAATTGGACTTTATTTTCGAGCGAGCGAAAAAGGTGGCACAGAGAAATTATGAAAATTATTATTATTAGCAGGGAAAGAGGCAGGACAGGGCAGGACTGGCAGCAGGCAGCAGGCAGAGAGAAAGTGTCCCGAAAGTGTCCCGAAAGTGTGAACAGGAAGGAAGCCGTGGGCGTGTCTAAAGGGGACCCAAGGAATGTGGCAACAACATGACAGCCTGGCACTAAATTAAACATTATAGCCCTAACAAATGTGTCGCGTTTGAGATTGGAGTGCAAGTTTTCAGAGGGAATATGGGGTTGGGGTTGCACAAGAAGGGGTTGTTTGGGGGCCCGGCAAAAGGGTAGCGAAGGTGTTGAAATTTATGAGGGTTCGAGTCGAAGGCAAGTGTGGCGAGCATATTAAGTGATACTTAAAGTCCAGCATTAGCGTACATACGTAGGCTGCTACATATATTTCTGGCCTAATAATGAAAATACGAATATTTATTAAGGAAAATAGTTTTATTGTTTTTCAAAATATTCTCCATCAAGATTTACACACTTTTGCATGCGCTCAAACCAATTTTCGAAGCACTTTTTCCACTCTGATTGACACACCTCAAAAACATGGTTTTTGAATGCTTCAACAGCATCTTCTGGCGACGAAAATCGTTGACCACGCATTTTCTTCTTGATGTGAGGGAATAAAAAGAAGTCATTTGGTGCCAAGTCAGGACTGTACGGCGGATGACCCATCAATTCGACGTTTTGGCCAGTCAAAAAGGCGCTGGTTTGAGCCGATGTGTGAGAGCTCGCATTGTCATGGTGCACAATGATTCGTCTTCCCTTGTTCGTTTTTCGAATTTCACCGAAGACTTCAGGCAAACAAATGGTGGTGTACCAATCAGAATTGACCGTCCTACGTTGCTCAAGAGGAACAGTAGCCACATGACCAGTTTTTGCGAAGAAACAGGCGACCATTTGCTTCGAAGTGCTTCTTCCACGAACAACTTTCGTTGGATTTGGCTCGTCTTGGAAGACCCACACGGTCGATTGCTGTTTTGTTTCGGGCTCATACGCATAGATCCATGATTCGTCACCTGTGACGATCTTATAAACGTCTTTTGAAGCACCGCGATCGTATTTTTTCAGCATTTCTTTACACCAATCCACACGAGCCTTCTTTTGAGCGATTGTCAAATTGTGCGGGATCCAACGAGAACAAACCTTTTTACAGCCAGGTGCTCATGCAATATCGAATGTATGCTGGTGGAAGAAATGCCTAGGGATGCCTCTATCTCACGGTATGTCACATGACGGTCTTGCATTATTAGTTCACGTACGCCATCGATGTTTTCTGGCACAACGGCTGTTTTTGGACGACCTTCGCGGAATTCGTCTTTGAGGGAGCGTCGGCCACGATTGAATTCGTTGTACCAGTTTTTCACAGTGCTATAGGATGGTGCTTCATAGTCATACAAAGATTTAAGTTCATCGCTGCACTCTTGTCGTGATAATCCACGCCGAAAGTTGTGAAAAATTATCGCACGAAAATGTTCACGAGTTAATTCCATTTTTTTGCGAAATTGATTTTTTTAAGTAACTGTAAACAACACAAATGATAGTCGTACGTCAAACCGTTCTGAGTACGTTTATGCTTAAAAATGTCGAACTTTTCAATGGAAATGTCAGATTCCACCTAACAACACTTAGTGTTGCCTAGGCCAGAAATATATATAGCAGCCCACGTATGCTCATTCTGTTCTCGTATATTCCTTGTGTAAATTTCACATTTAGATGGGGCATAAAAAACGTGATATAAATTTTATTAATTGAAGTTTATTTTCTTGTTTATGCTTTACTGTTTTTATATTTAGGCAAAGAACGGGATTAACTCGAATTTTAGGTTAGAATAAGATTTGGGAGTTATATAATAAATCTAAAAAAACATTTTTTTAATTTTAATCTAAGATTCTAGTTTATAAACAATTGTTTCCTGCAAATAGCACCTTTAAAATCCGTCCAAAACAGACATTTTATGTACCTCTCATTTCACCATTTCTCTTTTACGTGTAGAATTCCATTTCACCAAAATAATTTTTTGTTGGTTCTATTTTGGATGTGGCAGAAATTCCCTTTCTTTTATATGCCAAATCTGTGGCCGAGTTGCACACACACACACACACACACTGGCATACAGAGGTTTGGTTAAATCCATTTCCGGCTCCTGCACACACACACATTTCCCTGCATTTCCCTGTACTTTCCCACCATTTTCCGCAAGCCCAAAACCCCAATCCCCACATCTCATGGGCAACCGTGTGTGATGGCAGCGGCGATGGTTACAACAAAACTTAATACAGCAATAGTTGCATAATGCAATTACCCACCAGCGTATCGGCGGCATTTAGTGGCGGCCATTTCGGTTCGTCCTACTCGGCCAGGTGAAACGGGGTGGCTGGCGGCGGTGACGCCCCCTGCAAAATGGTGGGCGGCATTTGCCACACAGGTAATTCAATCTGTCGCAGTTTTTTGCCATGTCACCAAAGCCACACACACATAGCATCGCGCGCGGGGCAACATTTTTCAGCATTTTTCACATATTTGCAAATATTTTCATTTCTCGTTTGGTTTCGTTTGGTTTTTTCTCCTTTTATGCCGTTAAATATCCGGCAGAGAAGAGGTTAGATGGAGAAGCAGACCGAACAGTCCGCCACATTCGATGTGTATGAGTGAATTATGGCACCTTATCCATTTTTTTGTTGTTACTTTTTCATAGCAAAACATTTTAAAAGTTTCATTAGCAAATCGTAAAAAATCACCGTGACAGATACTGATGACTTTAAATGAAATTAAACTAATTTAATTTAAAATATATAGCTTATCTAGTTCGTAAAAATATGTTAAATAAAAATATTTATGCTTAAAGCTGTAGGAGAATGGCCGT
Organism: Drosophila rufa; assembly: GCA_018153105.1. Taxonomy (NCBI): domain Eukaryota; kingdom Metazoa; phylum Arthropoda; class Insecta; order Diptera; family Drosophilidae; genus Drosophila; species Drosophila rufa. The sequence continues at coordinate 12,191,851 of JAECXS010000096.1, forward strand.
GCCTCAGATTTCTCAAAGAATAAATCGCTTTCTCCACCGTCGTATTATTTTCCCTTTATTAAATATCGCGTTCCACTTAAAACCCAAGACGGAAAAACGGATAAAATTAAACTTGTCTTAAATTTCAATTCATTGTCGCAGATTAAATATCACTTAGAATTAAACTAGCGTTAAATGTAACAAATGAAGGAAAATCGAAACCATTTGGAATGCAATAAAACATAGTCGCCGAGAAAGGGAGTGATAGATAAGGAGAAGCAATCGAACGATAACGAAGGAGGAGGCAACCGGCTAAACTGCATCAAAACAACGCAGAAAAACGAAGAAAGAAAAATCTCACACAATTCCCATTATGTGCATGTCAACTGCAGTTAGAATCAAACCCAAAACACACACACACACCGACCATCGAAAGAGAACAATGAGATAAAAAAAAGGACCAAGGCATGGCGGGAAAAATAAAGGAAAAGCTGAGGAAAAACCAAGGAGAAGCAGCAGCAGGACTAAAGCTGAAAACGACACCCAGTCACGTTTTTGGCCAAAAAGAACTTAATCCCGGCAAGTGGGAGGAAGATGAAATCGAGAGCCGCCAGACAAGACGTGCCAAAGTCCAGCAGAAAGGATACACACGTATATATATGGGATGTCCTGGGATATATATATATATATATATATATAGATATATAGCCAGTCACACACACCCATAAAGAGCCAACACTTGGACACACGCTTGTGGACGAAACGAATTAATCGAAGTTAAATAAATCAATGTCCTTAAACTTTCCCACCCACAGATTTACTGACTCTCCGGCCAAAAGCAACATGAAATCGAAAACGAACAAAAGACAAGGTCCTGCACAGGATGGATCCAAGGATGCAACTAAAACAAACCAATGCAATTGGACTTTGGTTTATTTCTGATTCGATATGAGGTATAAAGTAGCAATCAGTGCACTGGGAAAGGAATTTATTAAACAGATTTCTGAGAAACAATATATAAATTTGATTTATTTCTATGGAAAACATATTTTATGCGGAATTTATTTTAAACAATTAATTACATAACTTTCCTTCTTTCTCCCTAAATTAAATATATAGAAAATCCCAGATCTCTCACCTGAACCGTGACAAATGCCTAGCAATGCTTTAGTTGGCAACTAAAAGTCGTGACCAAATTCCTATTTTACATGAAAGAAAAAAAACTAAAACTCAAACTGTGCGAAATATTCGCCCTGACTCTACCAAGCCTGCATTTGAAATTGAAATTCGCTTTTCCCTTTTGCAAAAGGAGAAAATGCGAAGGGTGCGAAATAAAATTAAGTGAAATTTTATGCATTTTTCACGCTCAGTGCAGCAGCTAAATAAAAATGTCAAGAGCACAAAGTTCCTGGGCGAAAAGGCACCTAAAACACACAAAAAAAAAAAAAAAAAAAAAGGAAAGGAAAGGCCGATGAAGGCGTTAGAACTTATCTAACGCACTTGCGTTACTTTCCTTTTTTCGGGAAGACATTGGACAGCTGGTCTTAGAGTTGGGAAAAGCTTTTCAAAATGAAGTTCTCAAGAAAAACGAAAGATAACGAAAGCGGGAACGAAGGCGGCAGCAACACCCAAAGAAATCTGCTAACTGACCAAACTTCCCCTTTTTCCACTCAACTCGCACTCCCCAAAGAAAACCCCACTTAACCCCGATTTCTAACTCAGTCGCTCTGTGTGTGAATTATATTATTTCTTTTCCTTGCTTTTCGGGTGGATTCTCTCATCTGCTATGCTCAGTTTTCTCCTTTTCTGGTTTGGTCAGCGAGTTAGTTTTTTATAAGGCGGAGGGGTCATAAATCACAGACTTCACAGAGGCCGGACTAAAAAAGTGGGCGGCATTGGGGTTCGGATGGGCGTGCCGCTCTTAATGTGGAACTGTGACATATGGTCTTGTTGTGGGGTGGGTTAAATTCACAATTGAATCTGGCTAAGGCAGTGGACTATCTGCAGTAGCTCAAGGCTATAAAAATACCAAGGATTAAGATAGACAAAAAGATTATATTTATTGTGGGATTTCAAGTCTTTAAATTTCATTACTGTAATTAAAAAGTTGATGCAGTAAAAAATAACTATAAAGAAAGAAAATCTTAAAGAGTTCAATCAATTAGCATTATTTATTTAAGCTCCAGAGAAGAGAAGACCTTTGCAAATGTCAAGAACAGATTTATAAAATTGATAAAAAACAATGTTTTTTGTCATCTTGTCCTTTAGGTTACGAATAAAATTGAAAAGTTAAAGCAACTAATTAAGTTTCTTGGCCGGAATGCAATTTATTTTAATTTAATCTTAAATTGTAAGGACATTTCTCTCTCTCCGAATGAAATCCTAATTATATCCTAGTTGGCTTCGTTCCGTTGGCCACAAAAGCTGCAGAGAACTTGACACTGACAATTTTATAACTCACCCTCCTTCGCTCCTGCTGGCCCACGGAAACTCACTCAATATCGAATTAAAAGCTACCTGTTTCCACAAACTCAACTTAAACAATCTGAAACGGGGGGAACCGCAGAAAATCCTTGTCGCTATGCTTCGCTTCCTTTTCACAGCCCCCTTTTCTCGGCCAACGTAACGCCCATTTATCCCGTATTCCGAAAATAGTCCCAGTACTATCGCCGAACCGCAAGCGCTAATAAATTATGACCCCAAGCGCTTAACCTTGTGCCGCTCTAGTTTCCGCCCCGCTCACCTTTGCACCCCGTTCAACTCAGCTTTTCTCCCGTTTTACCTTCACACCTCTCACCTTTATCTGCTAGCCGCAGTGCAACAAAAACAACAACAATACTGGCAAGAACCATAAAACCACAACACCCGCAACAACATAGAAAAGTCACAACAGGTGAGGAAAAATAGTCGACCATAGAATACCCTGCAATCAGAATTATTTCCCACTTCAAATGGTTATTTTTAGTATAAAATATATTAATTATATATAAAAGCTTAATGCAGAATTTTAATAAATGATAATTAAAAATTACCATTGTTAGGCGTTTAAAAGTAATTTTTATTAAGGAATTAACTAAATCAAAAAAGAGCTTCATTAGCACAGAGTTAATTAAGGAATATTGTTAATTTAGTTGTCAGAAAACCATAATATGCCCTTGTATCCAACGGATATTCGGAAAATGTAAAGGGAAACTGGAAGGAAAAACTGCCCGCTAACGAAATTTAGTGCCCCAAAAAGGAAAACAATTTTTGGGAGCAAGAAAAAGTACAAGTAGAGGAAGCATTAGCCCAGAAATACTTGGCCGAAACGAAAAGGAAATTTTTTTGGTTGATACTAGCATTTTGGTTGTTTTCTGTATTTTTTGGTTATTTACGGCTTTCTGGTTCAGAGGTCAACCATCGCACTTAAAAGTGTCATTTTGCATTTTGCTTGGCTTAAAGGGGCAAAAGCGAGACAGAAACTAAAAACCCGCTCGGAAAAATGCAACAGACAAAAGGCAGCAGAAAGGGCTAAACTAAAAAAGTGGCACAAGTCTAAGGCTATGGATGAGGTCCTTTAGCCAACTAGTAGCCAAAAACTGGGTTACAGTTTGCCATCTACATGGAAATGTTGTTAGCAGGAAGTTTGGCTGGCTTAAACAAGAAAAAAAAAAACGCTGCCAACAAAAATGCATCATGTAGGAGGGAGGACAAAATTGGAACTGAAAAGGAAACGACTACGAAAAAACTGTACAAGTTTGGAGGAATATCTACCAAAGAATACCCATTAGTTTTCAATATATTTCTGAATATTTTATTAATAAAAGGTACATTTCCAAATTAAAGCATCCCTTCGCTTCTAAAAAATTATCATTTGCGTTTCGTCTACATTTCTTAAGAAACCATTTTGCAACTAAATTAGAAATTTAATAAATTAATTCCAAGTTTTCCAGGGATATTTTTAAAAGTATTTCTTCTTAAAACATTTTACTAAAGCCTTAACTACACTTGGACCTAATATCTGAGGGCATGTCATCCAAGAACGAAGAAAGTTCGCTTCCACTTTACTTTTTTCCCCATTTCGTTTTGGGTCACTGGCACGCCCACAGAACACAGAGGGCCCGCCTACTTTTTGCTTGTCGCTGACATAAATAATAACTTTGAAATGCAATTTGTGTCGATTTTGTGTTTGTGACTTGCTTAAATCTCTTTTAGCTTTTCGCCAACAACAAAAAAAATAATAGCAATAAAAGCAAACATTCACACATGAGCACTTGGAGAGTGAAAAAGGAAATGCTGTGACTACTTTTCGCTGCTTGTCATAAATCATCAACACAATGCTCCACTTAAGTGCTTCTAAAACAGTTTTTTTTCCTTCTTCCCAAATTTGGCGCTTCTCCTAATAGCCACGCCTCCTTTTTCGGACACCACTGACCAGAGCGGAAAATGGCACGCCCACTTTTGCCAAAAAGTAAGCATGAACCTGTCATCGGCAGTCCGGAATAGTAGAAATAGTAGGAAAAATTCAGCTAGAAAAGCTAAATAGACAGTTGGTTATAGAATAACAAAGACACAAAATAAACAAAACGTCGTAAATGTTTTTGAAATACAAAATATACAAAAACACAATGGGACGACGAGACCAGAATGAAAGCTCTCTTTCACAGAAATATGAATAGAAATCTGAGCCAAATGGCAATTGGAAATGAAAAAGATTAGAAGTGGAAATGTCGTCATGAATGAATGGGGGGGAAAAGAGCACATCAATAAAAATAGAAGCTTGACTGCTGCTGCAGTTGAGAGGCCTCAGAAAAAGAGACAGAAAAGTGAACAGAACAATGAATATATTCGAATAATGAAAAGGGAGTTATGAGCGCAAGATAAGCAACTGAGTTTGATCTGCCTGCAAAAGCATTCAATTCCAATGAAACCCCACCTCGACTGACTGACAAAAAAGAGCAAAGGAATGTCCTTTGTCTGCAGTTGATGTTTTGATTATATTTAACTTAAGCTTTCAAAATTTAATACCAATTTTACATAGTAAGCTCGAGGCTTAAAACAATTATATTGACTTTTTGCTCTACGATTAAAGCACCAAAAACAATAAAGAGTTTGTTATTAGTTTTTAAATAAAATTATTTTAAAGCCAATAAAGCACAAAATCAATTTTTAATTGAAACCCATTTAAAACGAAATGCAAGTTTATTTTATTTGGCGAATAAACCTAAATTGCTCAATTTAAATCAATTTAAAATATTTGAAATAATATATCTCTTAAACTTTTAAATAAAGGCTTGCTTAATACTGTGAATTGTATTATTTAATTCAAAATGGAATGTGTGGATGATCTCTCCCTCTCTCCACAAAATTTGTACCCCAATCTCCATTAGCCAAGCTCAAGGCTATTGAAATTTCTGCTCAAACACAAATAGCGAACAAAAAGCAATTTGCTGATGAAATGAAATGGCAAATGCAAGTGAATGCAATTAAAAGGAGGGAAAGAAGACATGGACGGATACATATACACATGTGTGTATATATTAAGAGCGTATATTTGTGTTCTGGCTAGACCAATATCTCATATTAATTTTGTCTGCGCGTCTCTCATTTACATGAAGAAGGGAAGACGAAGTTTTGGCGCAGCTTTCGGCTATTTACCGCAACAAATTCGAGTGTAATTTATCAGCTAGAGAAAAGCCAGGAATAAAGAGCGAGGACAACTGCACAGTGGGACTTCGAAAGGGATTTTTGGGATTTTTATTTTAAATCGCCATTGTTATGAGGACAGTATTGTTATTTTTATAAGATCTGTTGAAATGATTAAGCTTCTATTTCATTATGGGAATTAAAGGCAACATAATGCCTTAAATTGTAATATTTAAAATATTTATTATTTTTTAATAAATCAAGCAGAACTCACCCTTGCTTATTCCGGTGGCCTTATCCCTCAGCACATTGATCGAATGCACCGGGCCATATTCCTCAAACATCTCACGCAACTGCGACTCATCCATTGACTTGGGCACCTGGCCGACAAACATCTTGATGTTATCCGGATCCGGCTCCTTTTCGCCGTACGTGACCACTGTGGTGTCCGTGTCCAGACGGAAGCACGAATCATCGTCCATGCTCACGACATTTCGATTGGCGCTGCACGGATTATTGTTGTTGTTCAGCAGTCCGGCGGCGGACATTATACCGTTACTTCCAACGGCCACCAGTGAGTTGTTGCTGCCCAAGCTCGGATTGTTGTTGCTATTGCCGCCGTTGATGCTGTTGTTGCTGCTGCTGCTATTATTGTTGTTGTTCAGCAGCGATGGGTTATTGTTGTTGCTATGTATGGGACTATTCGGCAGGCTATTCGTTGCACTGCTGCTCTTATCGCTCATACCAAATGCATCCAAGTACAAATCGGTGTCGTTTTTCTCAGAGAAATCGAAAATCATGCGGCGATTTGCCAAAAACGAAGAGCGACTGCTGAACATATTGCGATCTCAAAATACAATTGTACACGGTCGACGCGAATAAACAACTAATTTAGCGGCTGCACGATATTTAGGCTAATGTCACTATCAAAATACCAATACGTTTACTGTTAACGCGCACGGACACTCGAGGTCGGGTTGAAAAAATTTAAATTAAGGGCCTAAATAAATACTTCCACTTAACACGGCGACACTCTCGGCACTCGGAACTCAACGTGACTAATTAAAAAAAAAGTAAGCTATATATTCAATATATAATTGCAGCGCCTTCGTCGTCCTCTTCTCCTACAACTTCCTTCACGGGCAATCGTCGATGGACAAATGAACGAGAAACCGAAGATGAGGAGCTAATGACACGAGTCAAATGGAAAGGATTCTTCCAGTTCTTTCCAACGAGAGCGTGGGAGGCGGAATACGTGAGAGAGATTTGAGATCTAAGGCATGTGTTGCTTGGCAGTGGGCTAAGCTTAAAGCGAGATAGAGCGACGAAGATAAAGCAACCTTAAGAAAGATCATGTGATAAGGACGGCATTATTTAACCCTCTATAAATTAACCCTCTGAAAATTGAGTTTAAATTTTAAAGTATTATGTTAAAAATTATTAATATTAATTAAATAATTTTATGCGGGTTTATTCTAAAAAATATATGCAGATATTATCAATTTAAAATATTAATCGCCTTAAGGAACATTATTTTTAAAGTGCGAGAATTGTTTGTGTGCAAAGCTTAATTATGTGTAATGTGATATTCCGTGATTTGTCGTTTATCCTCAAGTGAACATTAAAGGAAATGCAGGGACTTAAAACAACTTCGATTTCAGCTTGAGTGAACTGTTGTTTGCCTTGGCGATTTTCTAGGCGAGTAAGCCTCAAATAGCATTAACCTAATGGCTATTTGCTTGTGTAAATAAACGATTTTAGCTTTCCGATGGAATTGGGTCAGCTAAAACGCGATGAGCAAACACTTGGAGAAGGACCTCTACCACACCTGATGATTAAACGTTTGCTGTCTGCTTACATGTACAGTTGTGGGCAGGACGATAGAAATGGTACCATATAGCGTATTAAATTTAAAAAAAAAAATCTTTAATTAATTTCTTTTAAAAATGCAGATGTTCCAATAAGCATACATTGGATCTCTGTAAATCATTTGAATTTTAAAAACACCACTATTGTGTTGACCTTAGTTGTATGTGTTTGACTGAAATGAATTAGCTAGGAACGAGAGATAGGATGGGATCGGTTAACAGGGCGTGGAACTCAAGGAGGCGGACTTCCAAGCAGACAAATGGATAATGGCAACGTTTGCTTTTTTGGTCGTAATTAGAATTTGGGTTGACGTTGAGAAATCGAAAGGTGAAATCAGCTCATTTGCATGCTTAACATTTGGGGTAAATAATTTACTAGAATTTAGTTAATAGAAAAGTAAGTTGTTCCTTTTCTTTTCTTTCATTTATTTTAATTAATTAATTTTATCTTAAACTTAAATTATGTTGATAATATTTTGATAATCAAATTAGTTTCGGAATTTCCAGGTAATACTGTGATTGTCGTTACTCTCCCAACGCATTCTCCGTCTTTTCTATTCATTATCTTATTTCGCTCCTTCCCACAAATTTGCTGCTTTGGGGCTGCTGCAGCTTTTTATTTTATTTTGCCTTAATTTCTTACAAGATTCACTTTTATTTAGCAAATTCTTGTCATCCCATCCCACTTGCTCGCTGTCCTTTTCCCGCTCCCTACGAGAACTTCTCTTTGTTGCATTTTGTAATTTGAACTTCTTCTTTGCTCTTTGTTTTCCAGACGCAAAACTTTTCATCTCTCCCTCTCTGTCCCTGCTTAACCCTTCCATGACTTTTTTGGCTTGACTTTAATTTAGTTAAAGTTGGAAAGCCACCCCACACTAGCAAACAAAGTTGCGGGGCCTCAGGGGGAGACCTGTAATTGCAACGACCCTTTGACACAATTATTGCATTTCTTACTCTCATGCACAGTCATTATAATGAATAAATTTTATCAAAATTTAAGAAAATGAGAAAATGAAATAAAATAAAAAGCATTCTTATAATATAACACGGTCACACTGCCCAAGAATTATAATATTAGGTAGCATGGTAACACTGTGCCTTATTTAAGGATGTTTAAATTATATATATGTATCTAAACTTACATTATTTTTTATTTATTTATTACTTATCGATTTTTCCTGTGTAAGTTGTACGTGATCCAAGTTCAGCTTAGAACCCAATAAACATGCAATTGCGACAATTTTATCCCAAACTTTTAAACTTTTCTTCCAAGCAACAAATAAACAACAAAATAACCATACAAAGAACGAACGAGTAAAACGAAGTGAACTTTGTTGCCATCAAAGTTCAAACTGCAATTCATCTTCATCAACAAAAAGTATGCTATAAAATAGGGAAAGCGAAGGGTACTTTCTCAATTTTGACCAAAATAATACCCTCTAAAATTCTTTCAAACTGTAATTTGCCTTTAATACTTTCAAGTTATTTAGGGGTTTTAAATACAAAATGTATATATATTTTTTTTATTTGTAATAGGTATACCCAAATCCGAATTCTTTACAGGGTACTCAATGAAACTTTCAGTTTGATTGTCAATAATGCACTCCGAAAGGCACTGAAATCCAGTTACAAATTGAAGATTTCACTCTTTAAATTTTTTAAGTAAACTTTGGTCCCATTTCTCGCTTATTCCTTCTTAGCATTTATCTTCATTTGTCGGCGGAGAAGGAAAAGGAAAATCAGAAGGACCTGCAGAGCTGGAGCAGCTGTCAACAATTTGCCGACCGCAAAATTGTCGAGGGAGCCAAGTGGGAGTGTTTGAAATTCGGCATAGGGATTGCGCCTGGACCACGCCTCCGATTCTCTCGAGAAACTCACTAATTTGCTTGATTACTCCAGAGAATTTCCAGAGGGGGAAGGAAATTTGAAATCTATTATAAAAGTTTTTTAGCCTCAAAATGAAGGCACACTTGGGATCGCCGGAAGAGATGGTGGCCGGGTCGAAAGAATGGGCGGGAAAATCATCTTCGGCGACGGCGTCGACATGGGTCAACACTTTGACACAGACAAGGACAAAGCCAAAAATTCTCGAACAAAAGGTGAAGAAAATAAAGGAAAAATAGTATGTAACAGATGGGAAACAACAGTCGGAAAAATTTAGAAAGGTTTTATGCTAAATTAATTAATAAATAAAAATATATTCAGAATGAATACAGAATCAGCTCCTAGAATTCCTTAAAGTATGTATTTTTTATTAATTTGGGTAAAGACTATCTACAATGTTTTAATCTTTTTTTTACTAATATTCCCTTTAACCCTTTACCGAAAATAGCTAGCCTAAAAACCTTTAAGAATTAACCTATTCCACTTCCCTTTTCTTGTACGACATGGAACTTTCTACATTATTAGTTTATTTATTTAAAGGTTGCCAATAAGTCTTTGTTTCTTTTTTTTTCAAGTGCCTCTCATAGCAGCTGAGAATGTTCTTGAAGAACTTTTTCTTGTCTTCATTTTGCTATTTTCTTTTCTTTGTTTTATCTTTTATTTTGCAGGTGAGCTGGATAATATTTTTTTCTCTTATGTCTAGCGTCTGTTCCACAACAAATCAAGTGCAAAGTGGATTCCTCCACTTCATATTATTGTTGTTGTTGTTGAAGAGAGTGAACTTTTGATTCTTGTTATTTTGTTTTGTGTGCCCCCTCTCCGCTGCGTTTTGGCTCTTTGTTCTCCTTGATTGGTTTTGTTGCTAGTGCGATGTACTAGAGACGGGAAATCAATGGGAACGAAACTCGAGGGATTTTTTTTGAAGGCCTCAACAGTGTAATTTCTGAAGTGGGGCAAACAGAAATTGAAGGACTAATGAGGACGAAAGGTTAATAAGATGAGGGCTTCGAAGGTTAAGTGGAACTTGGGTCAAAGTTTTCAATTACTTGTTTAGTTTAAGAAATGAAAAGCAAGGATTTATCTTGGGGTAACATTTTAGGAATGTCAAATATAAGAAATATTTTTCTTATTTATTTATTCCTATTTTGTATTATTATGTTGTATTAATATTTTGTATTATTATTTGCCTAATTTAATTGGTGTGTGTATGTATGTTCTAATTTAATTTAAGAATAATTATTTAACGTTAGCCTGCAAATCCCATTATATACGTTTTGAATACAACATATAGATGCCATAGTATCCCATCTCACCGCTAAACTATAAAATCAAATGCCTTATTCCATATTCCTTTGTAGTTTAATCCCAGCCATAATTTCGCCAACCTCGCGGTTTTTAAGCGGCTTAAAATCGCCCTCAACCCAAGTCGGGGCTTTTCTTTGATCTGGGCAAGAATAACCTTTTAATGCGACTCAAGTTCAGGAGACTATAAATTACTCAGCTTCACACACACACCCAAAAATGGAGCCGGGAAAGAGCAAGGAAAGAGAAAGAACGAATAAAAAAATATGAGAACATTTCGGCACGCTTATCAAAGATAATTTTAAGCCGCATTTAAAAATGATTTCTTTGCTTTATTTTCGTAAAGGCTCTCTGGCACGTTATACCCACCACTCCCTCACTTTCTGTCCGATTTTCCCTCTTTTTGTCGAGCTGCGCGGATTTTTTCGCTGACTGTGCGATGTCTGGCAACCCTGGATGGGCAACTCTGCTGGCATAAAGAAAAGAGAAGGAAAGGGGCACATTGGAGTGCCACTGTTGACAGTCAGTGAACCCCGAAAAAGCAGAGCCAACAATAAAAACAACAAAGGATCCCTAGAGTTTAGGCTTAGGATATTTTATACCCTTTAAAAATTTTTATTAGGCTTTATTAATTAGAGTGACCATAGTTTTGAGTAACAAAATATAATTGAATAATTAAGGAGATTAAGGTATCAACTAGTCTGCAATTCTAGAAAATTGTATGATTAATGTGACCATAATTTGTAACTAAATAATTGATTAATGTGGCCAAATTTTTAAACTTATTAAATTTAATTATAAAAATTATTATCAAATAGGTACCAGTTAGTTGATCCCAGCCGGGCGTTGCTCTTTTTTGGTCAAGGACCCGAGGTTCGCATCCTTCCACAGGACCTCGAAACCTGTGCGAGGACTTGGCCTCCTTTTCGTCCTTCCACTGCGACAATTGGATGAGCAAATGCTGACGAAAGGAGTGGCAGGCAGCTACGCTGGCTGCCTGGCTGGCGGTCGGAGACCGTGGCGCCGGGATGGAGAACTGAGCTTGGACTTTGTGCAAATATTTGACATGGCCAAAAGCAGACAGCGGCAAAGGGAATGGAAATGGGAACGGGAGCAGCAGCAGAGGGGCAGGCAGGACAGCAGATTGGTGGGATGCAGCTCATTTTTTGAGCCGACTCTGGGGATTTCCAAGGGACTTATGCGGAGCGGGGGTTTTTAGGTTTAGGACTCGTGTGTAATTAAGCAAAAATTCCAAATCGTTTGTACTTGCTGTCGCTGTTGTCTCTCTTTCTCTCCCTCTCTTCCCCATTTTTGTTGTTAATAATCACTTGTAAATAGATCAAAGTTGGCATTTTATTTGAATTCCTCATCACAGTGAGGAATTTTCGGTCATTGAAGTTGGCACCAGACGAAAAGTCTGGACAGGATTATGTTGACTAATTAGAGGTTGATGAGGGCGAGTTCATTGGGGAGTTGGTTTAAAAATAGAGGATAGAAAATGTGATAAGGGAGTGGTGGTTGAAGTCCCTGCGGAATATGAGAAGTTGACTTTGGGATTCTGACATTTTGGCTTTAATTAATTGGGTAAGACTTTTTAAGTTCCAAAGGGTAAACTCTCTGGGGAAAGGTTGAAGGATTTATGAGCCCTAAAAACATTCGGGTGTTTATTTAATTAAAAAAAAAAAAATAATATTTTTCCTTGTTATTTAAATACATATATTTCTCTCTTTACAACTGAAAATGACGCTCAAATTAAAAGGCCAAGAACACACCAAATAAAAGACGACAACCATCGGCATTGTCACCAAAGAAAAAAGTGTGCAATAAATATCCGCCACACAGGAAACCAAATTAAATAAGTAAATCTTGTGGCCATGTAAAAAAAACTGAAGCCGAAAAAGCAAAAATAAAGAACCGAAAGCCGAAGTGAGGATAAAATATATATATATATGTGTGTATGTGTGTGTGCATGTGTGTATGTGTGTCGAAAGATAAAGCACAAAGGGATGCCAGGGCTCGGCGGCTACCAATGTCACTGGGAAAACCCCGAATGAAAAAAGGGAAAATTAAATTGTGAAACGTAATGTTAACGCAGCCAAAATGCCCAAAAGTCCAACAGAGGCGATTCGAGCCCGGCTTTAACCACAATGAATTGAATGGAATACATGCGAGGAGACTAACCAGAAAAAATATATATTTATTTCCCTTCTCATTCACGGTTATTCTTTTTTGCTTGTATTTTTTTGGGGTATGTAAAACTTTTCGAACTCTTAAAGAGATTCAGCGATGGGACACACATGGCCGGAAAAGGATCAAGGGGGCGGTACAGGGCTACCGAGTGTTAAAACAAAAGTAACTGCGTTTCAGGCGCAAAAAATTTCAACAATGCCAACGGCTTCGGAGAGCGAATTCAATGACAACCAAAAAAAAGGTGGAAACGTTTTTAGACCAAAAATGTGGAGCAATGCGATATTTAGACACTGTTATAAAATAAATAATTTACTAATATAGCCATTAAAATGCTGTATATTAAACAAAACAATTTTATTTTTTCTTAAGAAGTCACTAAATATAAAAATATTTTCTGAAAAATGTAACAAATTTCCTAAAACCAAATACAAATGGTTGGTAAAGTTTAAATAATTTTCAATAAATTAGCATATAAAAGTCCACCCTAATTCTTATTCGCCATGCAAAGTATTGAAATTCTCCAAAATGAAATTCTCCAAAAACGCAGACCCAAAAACTTCTCGCCCGGGAAAAAAGGAATTTATTGATTCTTTTGGAATAAAAAAAACTGTGCCAGAAAAAAACGAATGGCAAACTGAGGGGCCTTGGAAAAAGAAGAAAATGATTTGCATGGCTCCCGGTACAGGGAAAAAATTCGTCTCTCTCTCGGAAAAAACTCCACCCACGAAACGGACCAAGATATGTGGAAAATTGAATCAAATGATTTTTATTTTTTTCTTTCCCAGCAGAGACAGAGCAAGGGGGTTAACACTTTTCCAGCATAAGTCTTGGAGGGGGGAAATTATAAATGAAAATTCCAGAGTGCTGAAGGGGGCAAAAGAAAAAAAGAAGAAGAAAAAAGGAAGCCGAATGAAACTTCACAACTTGAGGCAGGCAAAAATTGTCGCCACTCTTTGCAAATTGTTGTTTGCCAAAGAAATTGAAACAATTCCGTGCTTTTTACTCTCGATTTTTCCCTTCACTCTCGCGATTTTCCGCAGAGCTATCTTTCTGTTTTAAACCATTCGCGATGCAGTGGCGCATAAATTTTGTTGGTTTGACGCGCATTTTCCAAATGGATTGGAGGGGGAGTGAAAATTTCAGAAAGTGCACCCAAGGCTGAAGAGGAGGTCTCTCACTCCTGAATATGGATGTATTTTAATATTTGAGGACTTCAATGGTAATCAATTGGGAAATTGAGGAAGTTGCAGTTACTGGGAAGGTGAGCGAGCGATACATTTACCTAAAAGTGGAGCGGGAAATAAGTAAACCTTTTTTATATTAAGTAGAGCAGCCTTAAATTTTTTTCTGAATTTTTTAAAGACTTATCTTTACCCTTTCTTGTATTTTTGGGCAATTCAAAATTTAAACACATCGTTATCCTAGCCCCAACCACACACTCTTGGTCTCAATGGGACCATTACCTCAAAATTGTGACAACAATAGAGGGCAGGGCCGGGCCAGAAAAAAGAGAAGGGCGGGAGAAGAAAAAATGAAGTCCCTCCTATTCTCTTTCATTCTCATGCGGGAGACATTTGTATAATTTGTTTGGGTTTTGTGTGCATTTTTATGATTTTGTCAACGCGGCACAAAGCCAAACGAGCTGCGAAAGCGAAAGGATATCAGCAGCAACAGCAAGGGCAGAGGCAGCGAGGAGTGACTGAGTGCGATGGAAAATAGCCCACAAAACGACCAAACGATAATCATAATAACGGGACACGACCAACGAGGCCCCTGGGAGAATCCTTGGAAAAGGATGGAGGCATAAAGAAAACCGCTAGGAAAGGAAAGTCGTTCAGCAGTGTCTCTAATTGCCTAGGAAAACGGCCATTAAAAGGACAAGGACGAGCGAGCTCTTCGTCGTCTTCTTTTAGTCAGGTAAAACCCTCAAGGAGCAAACAAAAAAAATATATAATATTGAAAGCGAGAGGAGCATCTATTTATTGAAAAACAATCTTGAGTCATAAATTGGCCAAAAGCCGAAGGGCATCGAAGAAAAACATATTTTAAGCGATCCTTTGGGGTCAAATACTTTTGGATTTCGTTTATTTATTGATTGTGGGTTAAAGATGAAATGATTTGAAAAATATAAATCAGTTTGTGTTATACAAGTTCTAAAATGTAAATGTTATATTTACATTTAAAAATTTGCATCATTTAAAGGTTTTATTGTGTTTATTAAACTCAAAATTTATTTTATAATATTCCAAATATTTCTCTAAAGCAATTTAAGTTATATTTAAATGTGGCATTTATTTTTAAAACAGGCAATAAAAACTTTCGCCATATCCTAAACAAATACTTTGCCCAGCAAGAAATCACGCACGCACACTTGTCAAAGCAAGACAAAAAAAAATGTCGCGACATTCGCTCACTTTATTTCTCTCTCTCTCTGTCCTTTTCATCATCTTTTGTCTCTTTTAGGCACACACATGAGAAGCAGGATTTGTCTTCCGTTTCTTCTTCTAGCTAGGCTCTATTTGACGCATGTCACGTGTTTAATTATTTACGTGACTTGGCGGCATTTTTTGTTATTCTCCTACTTTTCCTAGGACTTTTCTTCAAGATAAATTTTTTTCTGCTAGCTTGTGTAAATATTTATTGCCATTTTGGGTCCTAAAAATATAGGGGAAAAAAAGAAAGTAAAGCTGTCAACTTGTCGCCTAAAAAAGGTATTTGTTTTTCTTGACAATATATTTTTATGGGATAAATAGCCAACAGTTATTGCTCAGTTGTTAAATTTAATTTATCTTAAAGTAATTTTTATAAGAAACAAGTAAGAAAGCTACAGTCGACTGTGCTCGACTGTGAGATACCCGGTACCTAAACGTTTGCGCTTCACACTAAAAGGCAATTTAAAAATGTACATACACTACATTGTACATACATATGTACATTGGCGCCATTATATCGCACGGCCAAGGCTCGAATGCGCCACCTGTCGGCTACAGCTTGCAACAGCAGTGCCTTAGGGCGGTGTGTTAAAATTCTAACCTTATTGCTAATATCTCCCATGTTTATCATCCGATTTTACTGATTTTCAGGAAACGTCCGCTCTATTTTATTCATTTTTTGTACTTATTAACTTTTACCCGAAAAAACGAGTATAGCTTATTTAACGTTTTTTATGATTTTTGAGGGCGGAAGTAGGCGTGGCCAAATTTTAAAACAAACTTGATCTGCGTGCAACAGATTCCAATGTTGTCACCAAATTTGGTAAATCTAGCTCTTATAGTCTCTGAGATCTGTTGTTTCACACGGACGGACAGACGGACAGACGGACATGGCTAAATCGACTCGGCTGGTGATACTGATCAAGAATATATATACTTTATGGGGTCGGAGATGCCTCCTTCTGCCTGTTACATACATTCTCGGTTGGCACAAACTTATAATACCCTTGTACCCTATGGGTACCGGGTATAAAAACTGGCATTAATTTATAGTTTAATGTTAGTGGAACTGTTACAGAATTACTAAACAATTTTTAATATCATAAACTTTATAAACCCTTCTAAATACCCCAACAAACCTAAAAGACCCCAGAAAAAAAATAAACAAAAGCATCTACAGATAACTGACTTTTCCATAAGGTCGGTAAACCAAAATTTGTGTCAAAACTCCAATTGAAATTTTATACTCGGCAAGCCCATTCATTTAAATTGTTGCTGCTTAAATGCAAACACACACGCAGGCCCACACACACACATACGCAATTAAAAAGACAAGCAGTCATTAAAAATTTAAGCAGCTTTTAGGCTTACACGCGAGAGAAAAATAAACACAGGCGCACCGTAGGAATAATAGACTTTGTCGCGCTTTGTTGTTTTTGTTTATCAACGCGGCAAAGGCAGCAACAATTATTTTGCTGCCTTTTTTTTGCATCTGATTAACAAGAAAAGGCTGGGGATATGAGTTGCCAGGGATTAACTGCTTGGGGGCTCCACAAAGAACCCTTTGCCGACTTGATCAAATTTTATTAATTGAGTGGAGCAGACTCAGTAAATATTTGCACGAAAATTCACCCTTTCCCTTCTAATTACTTGGGTTATTTTTTTGTTGAATGGGGTTTCATTTTTAGAAATTAATTAAATTTTTCTGGTTAATACTTAAGGCACACAAAGGATTCTGTTTGCCTTCAGGGCAGAATTTTCTGAACGTTGTTAGGAACTGATAAATTTTTTAAATTCTATTAGCCGAAAAGTAAATCTTAAAGCAATTTATTTTAGATTAAATCTTTAGAACTCGGATTCAGTTATGAATTTCTCACATAAATTCCAATAAACTTGATTCTAAAATGCAAGAAAACTAAATTCCTTTAGTGCCAAACTATAAGATCTTTCTCGAAGCAATAAGTCACATTAAAATATGCAAGAGAAAGCAATTTCATGAACATTGTATTTACATACTCGATTGCCCAATTCCAGTTTCAATTCATTTCAACATAAATTTTTCACACTTTTTCCATTGAGTGTTTGATTTTGCCATTTTGTTTGCTCTTTTCATACTTTATAATGCAAACATCTTGGCTCTGTGTTGCTTCGATTTTGCCCTGAAAGCAGCAGCAGCAGCAGTTGCCATCATCGAATGTGACACACTTTTCCACCCACACACACATACACCTTGAATCTGGTGGAAAAACCTTTCGAATCACTTGAGTTGAAGACAATTCCTTGGGCCAGGCCACTTACGATTTCTGCTCCATATGTGGCACATAAAAAAAGGGGAAGGAACAAAAGTAAGCGAAAGAAAGTGCCATGTTGTCTACCCAATACAATAAATATTTAATGCACATGTTATTACATCAATAAGTGTGTCACTCACACACTCGCACAGTTCGATGCTCACACACAGATACCCTCCTGCGATGGCACACGGCTTTTATCTGCTGTCAGTTGAATTTAGCTAGAGGCAATATCCCAAGCTCACAAAAAGAAAAGCACGACAGCCAAAAGGAGCTCTCCTTGAACATGGAAAGTAAGCTTGGAGAAGTTGGCGTAGATATGGCAGGATATTTGTTTCTATTAAGGAAAGATTTTTTAAATTTATATTTAAACATGATTATACATTTAAAAGTACATCTATTTTCCGGATAAATAAAAAATGTAACCTGTCTCTCATCCCAAAAATTAATATTATTATTACTTTAATATCCCCATAGAAATATAAGTTAATATAGTATATTTCTTAATATTTACTAAGCTCTTGTCAAGGAGTATTTATTTTATTTTATTTTATTTAATTTACAACTTCACAAAATCCCCCGACTTAAATTTGTGACTTATTTTCGTTCATTTATGTGGAATTAAGGCATCTTCTCCCCTGGATTATTAAATTGTCAGCTAGAATTGCTCTTCATTCGTTATATTGATCAACCGATTCAATTTTATTTTTATGCACGAATCAACTTTCGTATACGCTCTTCTATTATTCATGCAAAGAGGTTTTCCTGTCGGTGCTTCTATTTTTTTGTGTACGTTGCTTTAACAAATGTAAATATGAATATGTATATTTAATCGAAATGTGGGTCAATTTTTTATGCATTAGCAATTGTTGCGGGGGAAAGGCGTTAAGAGCGGGAAGAGGATGCCAGCGCAGAAAAAACAACAAGGTAAACAAACTTTTCTTTCCCATTTGATGTTTTTTTCGGCTCTATTTTGTTTGTTTGTGTGTGGTGCAGTGTGTGTTTGCTGTCAATCGCATTGTGAACGGCCTTAATGCCACATGACAGGAGCAAAGCGTTGCATATTTTAAGGCGCCACAGGAATGCCAAAAATAAAACGAAGCAAACCGAAAAATATTTTGTTCAGTGGTTCGTTTGGTTCGCTTTTATTTTGGGCCAACCAAAAATTCATGAAAAGTGTCAAACATTATATTTTGCAATATTAAAAAATAACCAAATTGATTCATGACATGTTCATGTTCATATCAAGTGGCAAATACATTTTTAAAGCCAGGGGGACAAAATGTACAAACAATTGACGAATAAATGGATTAGAATAAATGACTAAATGCTAAATTTGAGTGATTAAACTGATAATATATTTGATTTAGTGGCCGTAAGAAAATTATTATTTGTGTGGCTATGTTTAATATTTGCCTCAAATTCAGTGGTGTCACAAAATAAAATAAAATAATAGAATAAATATATTACTGTTTTCCGCCTATTCAAACCTAGATGACCCAGCAATAAATAAGTGAATATTTATAGTTTAACTCACCTAATTTGGTAAAGCCAAGGGATATGAAAAGAAAAGATAGAGAACACTTTGGTTAGATATATGTAGGTGATATTTTTAGAATCATTAAATAAATAAACCAAAACTAAAATATATAGTTTAATTACAAAGAATAATCTAGGGGCGAAGACCTATGGCCGTCCTATGGGTCCTCTCTAAAAATGCATAATTCGAACAATTTCCAGTGTAATTAGAGCTGCACTTAAATGGTCAACAAGGAGCAGGACCCCAAAACAAATTACACTAAATACAAATGTGAATGCAACTCGAGGAGAACAAGCCGGCAACGAGGAGAACAAAAGAGCAAGCCATGGAAAAGTCAAAGGGAGGAGGACGTAGTGAGCCCATAAATGTACGACAACCGCAAATAAAACGGCTGGCAAATTGCTTGAGGATAGAGCTACAGAACGGAGTGAAAAAGGACATCGGAGGAGGGGAGGAGAAAGGACTAAAATTATGTGCTTGTGTTTAGAGGGAGGAAAACGAGATGGAGAGAGCACTCCTCCCTCCTTTAGCAGCTATTAACTTTGTCTATTCGCTGGAATTACCAGAGTGCGTCTGATTGTTAGACTGGATTAAAAGTTACACTCCCGAGAGGATTTACGGTAAAAAAGTTAATAACAAATGTTTGTGTTTGGAAAGAAGATTTTAATTCAAATTAAAGCAAGTTGGGATTGCTTGTATTTATCCTTGTATTTAATTTTATTTTAAAATTTACAAGCTATGCCATTTTGCAACTTTATTAGAATTATTTTATATTTAGGACTCTCTAATTTAACAATTTCCCAGCTACTTCTTTAGCGTCATAATTATTTTCCAGCAGCAACAGCTCGTCGTGACTTTGTTTAAGCAACAACTTTTAGGTGTTCTTATTATGGCTTGTTGTTCTTGTTCATATATTTATCTTTTGCCAGCCCACTTGGTTGTGTTGTCTGTCGAATTATATTTTATAAGCCCCTCGGAAAGCAGCAGACAATTTGGACCCGAAAACAAAACAGAATTTTATGCCGCGACGCCGAAAAATTTCCCCAGCACATAGACAACAGCTTGGCAATGGGTGTGTGTGTGTGTGTGTGTGTGTCGGTGTGTATTTTTGGTCACAGGTGCCACTTATGCGGTCCAAAAACAAAGAGTGAGGCGGAAAAGGCTGGGGAGAGAATGAAGGAGCAAAGTTGACTGCGCTTTTTGTGGCTGCTTCGCGCCATCGCCGCTTATTATAACGGTTTTTATAACCATTCAGAAGGAGAAGACAGTTAAAAAGAAGAAGAAGTCGCCAAATGAAACTTTTTGATATTAAAGGGTATCATGGAAGTGGAGAACTCGACAAACTGCAAATTAAAAATAATAATAATCGAGAAAAAATAAATAAAATATATATCGATATAAAAATCCTTCGATTATCAAGCGACACTGATTATCAATTAGTTTTAAAATCGGATTTGATCGATAACACACTAAACTACAGTTCGCAGTCGCCGATAAATCATGCTGTGGACATATTGAAGAATTTACCCATCACAGGATATCATTTCTCACTTGTTATTTAATCTATTTGTATCGATAAAAATATATTTTGCAATTATGGTTATTAATAGCAATTTACATAGTATTCAAATGGTCGTCGTTTCCCCGAAAATAGCTTTTCCTTCATTTTCCCGCTGCCGGCCAGACTTTGCGAGTCATTTCAGCCCCACCTTTCCCTCATTTCCCTTTCATATCCTTCTCTTCCAGACGGCGGCGCATTTTAAGCATCTTAAAAAAAGTTTTCCCCTTGGGTTGCAATACACACACAACACACACAACACACACAACACACACACACACCACACACCCAGACATTTGCCGGTTAAAGTTTCGGCTTTCGGGACGCTTCTGTTTTTCACAGTTTTTGCTTTAATAATTCATTCGGTCGCTATTTATGTGACAGGTGATAGCCGTGGAAAGGATCTCCTCCCGGCACTCTTTGCCCACTCCCTTGGTCAAGTGAAGAGGTCCTGGTCTAGACTTCGGGCACCCGCAGATGGAATAATTGCTGCAAACTGTCTGTATGTGTGTATTCCCAGAGGTCCTTTTTGGGGCTTTGAAAGGGGTGAATATGAGAGAGCAAAGAATTTAATTTGGAGTCCTTAAAATGACCGTATGGGTGACTAATTGAAGCGACCCCCCGTGGGTGAAAAACTAAAAGGCTGAGCTTGAAAAGGGATTTAAGGGAGCAATTTAAAGATATCCCAAGGTTAGAATAATTTGGGAACCTAAAAGAGATTTGTACATATTAAATTCAGTTGAAATTAAATTATAAGGAACGAGAAGGTAATGCTAGATACAACATTTTAAAATAAAGATCCCCAAATTTAATTTTAATTCAAAATTAATAGGTTAACCCCAGTAAAAAGTAAAAATAGTTATTTTTCATTATCACTTTTATTATAAACCTGTAGTTTGTAGATCCTAGCCCCTAAAGAAAGTCTTATATTTACAAAATAACCTTTAAGTTACTTAAACTATTCCTTTCCCCAAATAGAAACTGTTCCAGATAAGCGACAGAAACAGTTAAGGAGAGTAAAAAGCGACCAGCTAAAGTAAGGGAGTTTGGGTAAATGCTACTACATGCTGGATCATTAACTAAACGACAGTTTAAGCTTCCTCCGCCTGCTGCCGCCGCCTTCGAACAACAAAAGGCGAGTGGATAAGGAATGGAAACGGAAGCCCACGAAATTTGTTGGCCAGGCCAAAAGAGAGAGTGAGAGCAAATTTCTTGGCAATCTTCATCGCTGGGCTGCGGCGAAGGAAATGCGCCACATAACATTAACCAACAACTCATATCCTTGAAAATGTAGCCAGACGACTGAGCGCGCGCCTGTTGATGGGCACCACATTTTCCTTCTTCTTGATTCTTTTTTCCTTTACTTGTGGCAAGCAAGCTCTAATGAAGCGGCAATGAGGCGAACCACCAGCAGCAAAACGAAGAAAAAGTTTACTCGTCGAAGAAAAACAAACATCGTCATCATCGTCATTATCGTCGAGAAGCAGCGTCGGCGGTGGGAAGGGAAGGCAGTGGCGGCAAGGACACGTCATGACCCTGATGAAAATTTACATATAACCAAGGAAAGTTTTGCGGTTTATCAGCGGGAAATAATCAAAGATACTCGCAAGAGCGGAATGGCTAATGAGGGCAGAAGAAGCGACAAGGGGAAATGGCCAAATTAATGTGGAAAACTGAAAATGATAAGTTCCTCTTTGATGTTGAAAATCAAGCTGCTTTAAGGAAACACATATCGTTAAGTCCAAACATTAAAATGTTCATATTTAAGAATATAAAAAAGTTTCAGGCTGACTACAAAAAAACATTTAAATAATAAATAAATAATAATAAATAAATAAATAATAAATAAATAATTTAGCCTATGTAATACCAGGTTCGTAGAGCGTAAAAACACGTTGCCTACTTATTGCGGATAATTTTATTTTACGATTAAGAAGAGATCTTTAAGGCTGTGCTAGTATCTACAGGTCTTCGAATTAAAGAATTCACTGAAATTTCTCGTAAATATCCTTGCAGTTTCGCAAAACGTTTAAAAACCCTGATTCCTCGAGCATTACCCAAGAATGAAGCAATCAACGGCAGGACTCAAGCAGCCAACAATTGAGCAACAAGAACAACAAAAGGCACAAAGGAGTACAATTACAACTACAAGTGCAGGTCCCGCTCCTCTCCTGCCGCCCCTTGAGACTGTGGCTCAACAATTAAAACCAACTGAGTTGCCATATTTGAAGTGAGCGAGTGAAAGGACAATAATAATGAGGAAAGGAATGGCTGAGGGAGGGGCGTAGTGTAGTACTCATAATCATAATTATGGACTTCCCTCATCAGGAGTACAACAACTTCACTACAGAGAAACGGCAAAGCCTTAATTGTTCTCATGTGTTTTTTGTATGGGGGCGTGGCCTCTTTTATTTTGCCTTTTCATTGTCCAACACAGAAAAGAAAAGCACATGCATTTGGCTTGGTCAAAAGGAAAGTTCCTACACTTATTGTTGCCGCTGCTGCTGCTGTTGTTTTTGTTGGATCTTTTCCCTCCGTTTTCCCCCAGCTAACATAATTATATTCTAGTTGCTCTCAACATCATTATCGTCTTCAAGCCTGACCGAATTCGGTTTTAATTGTTCCTTTGTCATAACTTGTAATGATGGCTCGGACGGAGCGGTGAGCAGGGACGATGGCCGCTATCAATGGAACTAATTTGGGAAGGACTTCCTTGGGTTGAGACAAATATTTTATCACAGGTCCAACACAGCCTCCACTCTAAACACAAAACGAGACAATTAAAATGACCATTAAAGTGAGCTGAAGCAGGCGAAGAACAGAGGAAAACCAAGGGATTCTAACCAGGAGATGTAGATGTTCAAGTACAGTGGCAACAGGATATTGGAAACAGGCAGTTAATTCGAAAAGGTAATAAATTAAATTTTTAAGACTACTTGTTATAAATAGAACCTTATAGAAAACTAGGTTAATATTAAATAACCTTTACTATGTTTAGAAATCATTTTATTATCAGTTTCTAAGCAGCTTTTAATACATCCTGCTAAAGATGTCTGTATTAATTTAATATATTAAAGACTAAAGAGATGAACGCCTTTTTTTATTTCCCATTTTCACTGTACAAAAAATGTCAAGACACTAAACATTTTCCCATTCCCTCTTTTGTTGTAGGACACATGTGTGTTGGACAGCCGGAAATGTGACAATTAAAATGTCTCTGGTTTCGTTTTTATTCTTTTGTTGCCTCTTTTGCTGTTTGTGGCTCTTTTTATTGTCAGAAGGGTCTTGGCCCTATTTAAATTAAGTAGCTGGCAATTTATGAAGAGCAACCTTAAGTGAATTTTACAAATTTTTTGTTCTGTATTTTTATGATTGTGCTTTAAATAATACAAGGCATTAAGAATTGATTGATTTTATTTAAATTTTGAATATTTATTAAGATTTTAAGGTTCTCTTAACTTAAATAAAAACTTCATATAAATTTGACATTTTACAATTTACGGATAGTATTTTAAATTTAAATGCATGTAGTACCTTCTCAAGTTTTATATTTTAAATAAAACTTGTTTAAACTATTTTCTTTAATAACATAACCTAGGAAATATTTTTCTTTAAAAATTTCCACTTATGTCTGCTTAGCATTTATTAAGTTTTGTGTGTAACCCATATCTGTCTCCCTAACTCGTCCCGTCCCTCCCCGCTTTCATGTTTATAAGCAAGTCAAGTGGGAAGCAAGTTTCCTAATTACGCCAGCGTCGTCGCATCCTCATCTACACTTGACATATTTTCCCTGGTATTTGTTGTTGTTGCTGCTGTGAGGGAAAAGCCCTTCCAATGAAAAGCAAAAATCTCACACTGAACTGGGCAAAATTTGAGGGAGAGAGTGAAAGGGAAAATATATATGAGGTTTTCCTTTAGAAATGAAAAATGTACGTGACATTTTTTTGGGTTTTTATTTTCTCCCATTTTTTGGTGATGCAGCTTTATATGCGTCTGTGTGAGACGTGGGCAAACACAAGTGTGCATATATTTACATTAAACGTAGCTGTGCTCCCTATAACTCCATAAAAAAAGAAATATTTTATAAACTACTTTTTATAGAACCCAAAATGAAAACGAAACCTTTTTATGTGTACTCAAAGCCCTTGCGTGTGTCCAGCTGCTAACCTAAATAGGGCTCATAAAGTGATAATTAAATAAGTTTTTGCACAAAATCCCGGATCAAATTGTAATTAAAAGGGAGTTAAATGTGTGCTATAGGAAGCTTTCACATTTAACTGAAAAAGTGGATGAAAAGCTTTTATTTGTCTAAATTTTTGAAACTGCACATATGTATAGCATATTTTTATGGGCTTTTATCGCATTTGCGTTAATTCATTATTCTGCTTTTGAAATGAATATAAACAGGAAATATATACCATCTGTTTGTGACATTAAATTCTGGCTTATTTGGCCCAAAATTAAAGCATATCAGCTGGGCCTCGAGTTGCTTTCAAAAACAGCCAAATTCCAGCAGACACAGAGCACACACGGACACACCTGACATTTGCACAAAGGCAAAAACATGGTCAGGAGAAGAGTCTCCCTCCTCCTGTGCTCATTGACCACTTAAAGACAAAGCCAGACTCCCTTGTCCTTTGTCCAATGTCCATTGTCCGTTCGGTGTCCGCCAGTTGCCAATCGCCGGTGCAACGAAGCGGCAAATGCAACACCACGACACGACAGCAAGCCCTGGCAACAGAAGCAACAGAAGCAGCAGCAGCAGCAACAGCAGCAAGTTGCAGTTGCAACATGAGCACACTTTAACCCAGGAGTCGATATCATTTCCGGCCAAATGCGTTTACAATGTGGCACGGGCTAAATGGCAAAAAGATGGAACGGGCATCGAGGGGCGAACGTCAAGTGCAGACACAAACAAGCTGCAAAGTTTTGCTTTCTCCACCTCATTTCGCCATTTCGCAGACCTTTACTCTTGGCCCCAGTATTAAAGTCATGGCACACGAAATTGGCGTTCAAAACAACATTTGCCAGTCAAAAAACGCTGGCTGACTGCATCGTCTGGGTTTTTGGATTCGCTGACAGGCCACCGCCGCCGCCGTCTAGCCAAAAGTGTAGTTTTGACTGCATTTGTTACACTAACGAAAAATATAACTATTTAAAAGTAAGGAAAGAGATTTAAAAAAGATCCCAGTCGGGACTCGAACCCACGACCCACAGCTTAGTAGAAGTTTCTACTTAAGGTAAGTGCGAGCAAGATGGAGAAACAAGGCTAAAATCTATATTGTTTAGGAACTACAATGTTCCTTATTTAATTATAGTAAAAATTTAGGAAAACTTCAGCCCAAGAATTTTAATTTTATTTGTGTAAGTCTTTTTTAATATTTATATAATTTTATTAAATTGAATTGCTAGGGAATTAATTTATCATTTGGGATGAATGCACCATGGCGCATAAGCAAGCAAAAAAAGATAAAGCTACTCACTTCTTAGTTTTCAAAAAAAAAAATATAAAAATATTCGCATTAAAACCTCTCTTTTCTTTCTCTGCATTGCCTGTCCACAAAATGAGGACCACAGCAATAGCAACAGTCAGTAGGCAACCTAGAGCAGTCGTCATTGCAGTCACTCAGTCAGTCAATCAACGAGTCATTCCGTTTGCCAAACACTTGGGCCCCTCCATACTCTCCGAGCCCCTTTTGGCCGCCGCAAATACAGGCACCTGTCAAGTTGTCGTCTGGGGCCTGTGAAATTAGCGGCTGCCTGCAATTATGGCCTAAATGCGATGAGTACACCGTTAGACAGATGGGGGCAAGTCTTTCGCAAACTCCATTCCTCCACTTTCCCCACCCTCTCCTATGGGGAAAACTTTTGTTGGCAGCTCTTGAATGCAGCAGCAGCAAGCAGGAGCAAGAACAACAAGTTTTGGGCAATTCTTTACTTTCGGGCTAAGTGTTGTTGTTAGCCATATCCGTTGGCAGCAAACTGGGCTAATTGGCCTCTGTCAGAGTTTGTATGGATTTTTAATTGAAAATCAATAGGAGCGAAGCCCCGAAAATGGCAGAGGGTCGCGCTGGGGTTGAAAAGCGGCTCACATAGCACAGCTGGTGCCCCGAAACTTCCAACAGACATAATCTATTGCCCAATTTTGGCAGACAAAACGGTTTAAGCAGCTTTAAAGATTTTCGAAAGAACCAAAACTGGAAATACAGTGGATGCCGGGCAATTAAAGAGAATATATTTTGAATATATTAAGCGTTAGGGAATTTGTTCAGCATTTGGGATGAAAGCACAATGGCGCATAATAGAGGTTTGACTGAACAATGAAGGATAATGCGAGGCAAGTTGTTAACTCGCTTTTTGTAGTATGAAAATAAAAATATAAAGCAGTACTTCACACTTATAAAATTTCAAAATAATTATATTTTTCACCCCAGGTAACTAGTAAATTCAAATTTACGAACAATCACTGTAAGCTGTGAAGGAGAAAAAGCCAGCCAGGAAGATAGAAACATTGCTCCAGCAATTTTGCAACACTTTGGCAACTCAAAGAATGTTTTTAATTAAATCAAAAAAGCAAACCTGTTCTCTCTTCTCTCTTCAGCGTTCCAACCTATACCCCCGAAAAACTCCTGCCCTCTACCGTTCTGCACGTATGGGAAAACTTTTCGTTTTGGGGAAAAATTCATTAAAAATTTAATTTTCGCTCAACAAGTTGAAAAATGGAAGGCAACAAAAAAAACGAAAAGAATGCCAGGGAAAGGAGATACAGTGAAAGGAACTGAAACCTGACCCGAAAAGGTAGAAGAGAGATAGTAAAGAATGCACTTTGCTAATAAGTTTCGGCGCTTTTCGAATATCAGATGATGACGCGAGTGGTGGAAAGCGGAAAAGTGCAGAAAAAGCTGAAAGCGAGCTCAAACTTTGCACCACGTGACAAGCGAAAATATTTTTCAACTGTTGAGGGTAAAGAAAAAAAAATTAAAAAGAGTTAAGCGGTGCGGGGTTTGTTAGAGGGCGAGAGTATTTTACCAAGCTAAACCACCTACTTTTCACCCAAAAAAAAACCCTTTCCATACTTTGCCGCAACTTTTCGCCGTTTCTGTGTCAATGTATGCCAAGAGGTGTAGCCCCTTTTTATACACACACACCTCTCCCCCAACCATTTTCACTAAAGTGAAGCCTCGCTGCACAGCAAAGTGTTTGATGTTGCTGTTGCTGTCGCTGCTTCGTCTCTAGTTGCTGTTGTTGCTGTTGGGTGCCCAACGAGGCATGCATATGGTTTACATTAGGCTAAGTAGCACACACTCACCCAGCCAGCCACCCACACACACAATAACCACCCCCCTTAGTACACACACCACCCGAAAACACACACACACACAATCTCCCAACAACAGAGCCAACTCACTTGGCGCCTACCTGTAAAACCAAAAGTCCAGGTACAGTGGAATTAAGCAAATAGAATAAAATATTTATATTTATAGATCTGCAAGTCTGGTGTAATTTCTCGTTCATTAAGATTGCTACAGTACTGAGGTTTCATGGAGCACAACGTCACACGTTAATATATGTTGCAACTTGATTTTAATATCTGACTTCATGTAGATTTCAAATCGCTTAAATAGACGTAGAATCACAACATAATTTAGATAATTTTAAATCAATAAATATGACTATATAATTAACATATTTTGTGGTACATTTTTGCAGGAATTGCACCTAAAAATTCCCAAGTACGAATTCAGGAAAAAATGCTTTCGCAAAATCAAACCAAATTAAAATGTAAATATTTAAGACGTATATAGGATAGCAAAATTCACGTTTCCTTTTCAAATAAACGGTTTCTAGCTTCCGTACTTATTTAATGAATTTAATTTTTATATTTTTAACTTCGAATTAAAACTTTCTATTCATAAGGTTCTCTACCATTATTTCTAGGAAACAATATCATAATTCATATTTTGCATTTTCATGCTTAAATATTTTTATTTTTAGCACGCACTGTCTTGTTGGTGGCACAGTAGCACCGAATTGCTTTCGCCCAGCGCCAAGTGTTGGTGTTTTGGCATAAACGCGCTCTGATAAGCTAAAAGGCTAAGGGCTGCCAACGCGCCGCATGTGGCTCAAGGGTTAAACCAAAGGGCAATGCTGCAGCAGCAGCAGCCTCAACTCCGGGTGTAATATTCCCCTCAGATAACTAAAAAGTCTAGGAGAAATTTAGCTAAAAAAATAAAAAAGAAAAATATGCGGAAAAACCAAATGTAGAAAGGAGGGAAAAACAAAGTTGATAAGCGACCAGTTCCCCGGCTCACTTAACATATTTCGAGGGGGTGGCAGATGAAGGCGGGGGCGCCGTGCATTGTCTATAAAAATGTATGTCTAACAGTGGCAAAATGCCGCAGCTCTCGGTTTAATGGTGTGAATTATATTAAGCGAACCACACACGCACGGCAGCAGCACATGTCGGGGAAAAACAGCTGCTTATGTGTGTGTGGGTGTGGGTGTGGCAACCCTATGTAGGGTTGCCGCTGATTTGTCTTTATCACAGCTCCCCGGAGGCATCAATTATGCGCCGATGTCGAGAACGGGAAGTTTTTCTCTCCTCGGTGGTGGAAGCATTTAATGGAAGGAAAGAATACAATTGGGGGATGTGTGGGGGGCAGCAGCACCTTTTCCGAAGGGTAGTTTAAAGTCCTGGCTGCGAAAAAGGTGCGTCCTGTTGTTTTTTCAAACTTAAAAGCTAAAGTGCAGGCGCATGAAAAAATAAGGTTTATGTTAGAATTTAGGGGTGAAAGGAAAAGGTTTGGTGGAATAAGTAGTAAAGCTAAAGCAGCTTAACCAATTTGATGGCGTTAAAATTTGACAAGAAGCTTAATCTTTTTGGAAAGGGGAAAAAAAGTCGATACAAAACCAAGTATATCTTAAAAATACGAAGAGGTTTTATATGTAGTGTTAAAAAATAAAAGGAAAATAGAGATAGATAGAAAAAGTATTCCGAAATAAAAGTTAAAGCTTTTCTTACAAATATTTTTGAATAAAATCGAGTTCTTTTGATTTTAAATTTGGAAATACATTTTTGTAATATTCGAACTTATTTTTGTATCGTTAAAAAATGATCTAAGAATGTTTGAACTTAAAAAAAAAATAGAACAACCCCCTTATTAACTCCCTCGCTCTCCCTATATTTCTAGTTTCAACCTATCTCTGCTAAATTAGGCAGCCCAACTCCCCAAACAAAATAAATAACATTCATTGCAAATGCAACCGCACATATTGCTCTTTATATGCCACATAAAACTCCGAATTATAACCAAAAATGTAAATGTCAACAATTGCCAAGTAATGCTTCCCTTTCAAGTTTCTTCCCTAATCTCCACCCCCTCTCAGGCTCTCATGAAAATTTTCCGCCACCGCAGACGCACATAAAAACGATTTCGCGCATTTAAAAAAGCACAAAGGAAAAAAAAATGCACATAAAAAATAAAATACAACCGAAAACCTCTTTTAATTCTTTTTTAAGCAAACAAATAAAATTATGCTAAGAGGATGGAAGCGGGGAATCCGGGCGAAGCATAAACACGGCGAATAAATATGCCGAAGGGTGGCAGGAAGGGCTCTTGCTTTCTCCCAGGGGTGCCTTCAACGCGACCATTATGACGAGCAGAAAATTCGCTCTTAAAAAAAATAACACCAACAAAAAAAGAAAACACATTTCACATTTCGTTTGCGAAAGTCTCAGAAACAGAAAGAGAATTTCACAGAGAGTTATTTCTGAGACAGACAGCAAGGGCGGGGGTTTTTCGGAGGACCCTCGCTTTTTTCTGTGTGTTTAATGAGCTAAGCGGAAGGAAGTCAGTCAGCGACGTCGAAGTTGACGTTTGTAATATAAAATAAATATATAAAAAAAGTCACAGCGAACGTTTTAAGGACAGGCCCCTTTTTCTGTACAGAAGGCACACCGAATTTTGTGGGGGTTGGAAGAAAAACGGGGCGCCACAAAAGAAAAGTTGAAAATTAAGGCGCGACTGTCACTTTTACTTTTCACTGCCTACTGAAGAATTTATCCGGATTTGTTCGTAATTTGCCTGACGAATTAAGGCAGGGAATGAAGAGTTTGTATTTTCCAAAAATGTAATTTCTTTAAGTCAACTTTTTGAGAGAAATGGGCTGACAATAATATGTCAGAAAATTTGTTGGCTTCTTTTTGTTAAGGGTTTGTGGTGGGTTGCTTCTGGGAATGGGAAGGGATAAATTATGGAGTTTATGAGTGTAAATAAATGATAGAGTACGGTTGACATTAAAAGGTAGTTACAGTTGTCAAGAGATTTTAAATTAACAAAATAATAATTGTTTAGCCTTTTTAAATCCAAGAAAAACCCCATAATTTTCATTTTAGAAATCATGTGACTATACTTAAACCTAACAGCTTAGAATATCCAATTTTGTAAGATTTTTGTTATATTCTTAAGCTTCATTCTACCAATATTTCTGCCTGTAATCCAAGTCCAAAGCCAAAACCCCTTAGTATCCATTTACAAAACCCCTAAGATATTTTTCCCTCCCGAGGCTAAGTTTCATTTGTGCAAATATCCAAAGATTTAAAACCAGTTAAACCCACCTCAGAAACCCGAACCAGAAATGGAGCCGCAACAGCCACTTCATCCCACTAAGCTCTCCGACACTTGCTCAAGTCATCTGATTTAGTTTCCCGAATGTAAAACATTCGCTAAACATGGCTAAGTCAGTAACGATGGCCAAGGAGCGAGAGCGAGATGAGAACAGGTAATAAAACACCGCCGTTTAGATATTTGACTTAGATTTTCAATAAAATACTGTGCCAATCTACGCAGCCAGAGTGCCAGTGACAGGCAGCAGCAGCAGCAACAGCAAGGCAAGAGCCAAATCTTTTGCATAAGCCAGGACAATCTAATTTTATGGCCGGCAAGGTTGCCAACCAAGCCAAACCAAGTCGAGTCGAGTCGTGGAAATGCGGGCCAAATAAATTGCCTCAGTTGAAATGTAAGCCCGGACTTCGTTGGAAAGGAATATCTCCCTCCTCCCATTCGAATCGCGTGTAATGCGCTCAATCAAAAGTCAAATGTCTAAAAATATTATGAAAAGCCCTTTTTGCCTGTTGGCCGGGACCAAAACAGACCGAGGCCAAGAGTCCTGGACTCGTCCAAGCCGTGGCAGGACGTTTCCAGGACGCAGCTCTCGGACGGAACAGGAATTCCCCAAGGGGTTGTAGCCAGCGTCGATGGAGGAGAAGACAGTGGGTGTGTTTCGGGTTTAATTATACAAAATGTAGTGATAATATAATAAAAATTGGCAAATAATGTTACAATTTAACAAAAACTTCAGGCAGACTCAGGGTAAGGCCAAATTATTTTAATCAAATAAAGAAAAATGCAACTTTATCCGAAAAACACACAAAGCTAGTGTCAAACACAAGCCCCAGTTGGGAATTATAGTGCAACACAAGCGAAAAAGGCCCTATGTGTGCTCTGGACTTGGATTTAAATAATCTACTTTATAAGATATAACAAAGTTAAATGTTATTTAGTAAAACTGACTTCATAATAGTATGGTTTTTCTAAAACTCTTTTTATATATAATATTTTATTCACAAAATATTGAAGCTGAGCCCAGTGTGCCGTGCACTTGCCTGCTTAGGATTCATTTATGCTGGCGGGTTCTGGGTTCGATTTTAGCTCCACGATGAAATAGTGTGTGTGTTCTGTGTTTGATGCCTTCTGGTGTTCCTGCTGCTTATCGTTTTTGCTCCTTTCTCCGCCCAAAAGCTCGATTCGAATCGGTTTCGATTTCTTTTCATTTATACACTTTCCTGAATTCAGTTTTCTACCTCCCTCTCTCCTCGCCGAGCACCAAACTGGAATCTATCCCTGTGTCTATGTTCGGGAAATCGCCTTTACTTGTTATGCTATATATACGAATATATTTTGTTTTCCTTTTTATTTTTCCTGATACTTTTTCTATTATTGGCTCCATTTGCTTTTGGCCTGTGTTTGTTTATGCTTCATTTTGATTTTCTCAGCTCAAATTGTATTTGTTGTTTCTATTTCCGATTTGGGGTGGCGGTGTATATATCTATGCCCCTTAGTTTACATAGTGCCACTGCCATTTTTCTTCCATCCGCTTAGTTTCTCGTTTTAGCCCTTTTTTTTTTGTGTATGTTGCTGGTCTACTCCGTTGTGTTTGCTTTGTTAGTTGAGTCGTCCTCGGGTAAGTTTATTTGTATTTTGGTTTATAAAGCCCCAGCTCGGTGGCTTGTTTGCCCTTTTTTTGTGTTAGCCCGGCCAATGGCAAATGACTGTTACTCGCCTCTTCCTGGCGGCAGCGGCGGTCTCCTTCGCATTTGTGCCACGCTCAATGTCTGAATTTATGTGTAGCCGCAATTTATTTAAATTTATGTGGCTTTTGTCAAATTGATTTCAACGCTAAAATGGGTTGACAAGGTAAAATGCTCCTCGGGTTAAAAAGGGCGTTGGCATTGCGATTTTTCAAGATCCTTGATTGAGTTAGCACAGCGAATAGAAGGTGGTGCCGGGTAATCATTGGGGCAAGTGAGTCGGATTAGAAACTGAATAAATGATTGCGATTTCTAGAAGATAGTTTAAGGGGTCGAATGATAGTGACTAATTTGTAAATATTTATTTAGATTCTTGTAAAAACTAAGCTTGCATTTCTTTATTTTCATTTGCTAAGTAACTCTCGTTTTTACCACTTACTCTCAACGACTTGTTATTGCCCTGCCGATATCGATACAAATAAAATCCGACATAGACGATAATATATAGATTTTATGACAAGCCAGAGGGCAGGCAGGATATAGCCATAGAACTGCCATAAAGATGGCAACTGGAGGCACGAACCAACGGCCGAAAAAAAGGTTTCATATCAAAATGGCAATAAATAACAAACAATGCTGTCTGCAATTTTCCACTTTATAAAAGAAAAAGCCATAAACAAAAGGGGTCCTGGTGGAGGGAGAGCCATACAAAAACGAGCCCGAAAATTACCATGGATGTTCCTTGTTGCCCCTTTTTTAACCCCTCGCCTCCAGGAAAGGGTCCTCCATTGTTTTTGTTATTCCGACTCATAAATGCAAGGATAAGAGTTAAAACGAGTGGGAGGCCAACACAGGAAATGACTGACAGTTGTAGAGGCCTCGTTGGGTTAACTGACTGGGAGAGCGAGGTCTGGGGGGTTAAGGCCTGAACTTGTAGCATATTTCTGCCTCGCAATTAATTAATCTCCAAGGTAATAACGAAAAACAACATGCCAGTGTGTGGATCACAGGGTAGCAATTGTTTTTATTATTTCCTCGGGTGTACATGAAAAAAAGTAAAACAATCTTTCAGCTGGGAAAAATGCAGTGAAAAAAACGTTGAAAAAATAGTGGTTTTAATAAATTGTACAACAGATAACAAATAACGGTTATATTTTTCTCTTAAAAATAGGACATATTACCCATTTACTTAATTATTGATACAAGAAACATTACAATGGATCTTGTCGTTTTTAAATTTTTTTTTTTTTACATTTACAAAACCCATAGAGGTAATAAAAAATATTTGTTTGATAAATTAAATATAAGAAATAATTATTTTTCTCTGTGCTTTTTGCGGCGTGGATGTTTGTTTGTCTGCAACTCGTTTTGGGTACGTCATGTGTTTGGCATTTTGTGCATTGCCGCTGACGCGCCGTTTTAATTTATGAAAATGTTTTTGCACAAATGAAAGAGAAGTCGCCACCACCATCAATGTCATGAGCTGGAGACAAAGGGTCGGTGTGGGTGTGCCCCATAGGATGAAGGGTGGATGTGTGTTGGTCATTGCCGGTTGAATAATGTTGATCTTTATTTGACAACGGACTTGGGTTAAGCCTTTTATTAGGAATTACAAATGCACACAGTGTGTTAAAACAATAGGAATTTCCATACCATTTTTTTAGCTTTAATAATATTTAAGCCAACGGCAAAAAACGCAATAAAAATAACGTTATTTTACCCATATTTAAAACTGCAAACACACAAGGAAACCCCAATTTCTTTTAACAACTTTCATTTATTTTGCGTTTTGCCCTCAAAACCCGAAAATTGCGTACTAAACAAAACGAACCGCAACATAAATAAAGGCGAAAACAAATAATGCTTACAAAGTGCCGAAAATCCACTAACAAAAACAAACTATCCCATAAGAAACTACTGTAGATATAGGAGACGCTAGAGAGGAAGGACTCCGGTAAGGGGGTCTAGAAAGCAAAAAACCAGCAAAGTTCATTTTCACACCAAAATCAATGAACCAACAGATGCAGGCAAAGGGATAGGGAAAAGCTGGAGAAGTACACCAAGAAAAATTGTAAAAAATTTAAAAAACTCGGAATAATTTGAATATTAACTAAACTAAAGGTTATGAAATTAGCCAGATACAATCTTATTAAAATTAAAGAAATTATCATACAGATCCACACGAAAGCATTATTAGAAAAAAGCACAGCGTCTCACGCACTATGCATAACTTAAAGATAAGAAGATATCGCCTGAGGGTTGAGTTATTTTAATCTCTAATAGAATGAAATATATATTTATAGAACTAGATCTTTGGGAAAATTTATATATATATATATATATATTATATTTATAGCTCACATTTCTCTCAGTGCAAGCACCGACGGGCCACAGCTTGTGTCGGTTGAAGTGGGTAGAGAGATAAGAAATGGGGATTGCGGATATCGAAGGTCGGAAAAAGGGGGAAAAGTGAGCGCAGCTTTCCAGCTTTTGTTTTTGCACTGAGGCATCCGAAGACCGCAAAACGCAGTTAAACCAACACCCCACACACACATCGAGCATAAAGCAGAGAGCAAACACCAAAAAATGGTAAAAAAGAACCCGAAAACTAACCGCAATTTCCGAGGCGCTTGCATGCGATAGAAATAGAAAAAGGGTTTAAAAAGCATAAAACGAAGCTCAGTTTTGGACTAAAACTATATTAACCGAATGGGTTAGTACTTTAACTTTAACAGTTTCAAGAAAACTACAATAAACTTAGTAGGAAATTTTAAACTTGTTTTTACTAAAGATATATCACAGAGGCTCTATAGATTTTTTTATGACTGTGTATTATGATTAATAAAATCTCCAGTTTAAAATTATTTTAGATATACGACAAATTTTAGAAAAGTGTTATTTCTATTCTACCCCAAAAATAGATTTTAATTTAAAAGATTATATAAATTCTGATAAATACATAATTTTTGCAAACACCCTAAAATTAAGCATCGCTAAAACTTAAAACAAAAAACTATAGCATATCAAGCGGCGCCGTTTTATTAATGTTTCCTGCGCCAACAGACTGCGGCTGCTTTCACTTTTCACGTTTCTTTTTTTTTCTCCCTCGACCATCTTTTTATTGCTTTATATTTTATTTTATTCGGGCTCACTTCCATTCCAATTTTATTTGCTGACCAAAGGGAAACCACAGAAAATAAAAAGCCAAGAATCAACATTGGGAGCATTTTCATTTACTAATTTTTTCCTTTTTTTTCTGTTACAGGGGAGAGGACGGGCTTACTTTAGTTATTGATTTGGAGGGTTCATTGATATGTGTGTTCCCGGGGAAAACTTTGCAGACGAAGGGTCGTGCCCCACTCTATATTTTCGAGTGTGTGATTAATACATTTGGTCAGGCATTAAAAAAACACACACAGAGAGAGAAAACCAACTCAAACTGAACTCTGTTTTATTTGACTTGACCACTTCAGAGAGCCATGTGCCGTGTGTTTTTCCCCCCCTCTTCGAGCTGCTCCTTTTTTTTATTTTTTTTATTTTTTTTATTTTTTATTTGCCCCGACTTTAAGGACTCTTGAGTAATGATGGCCAGACCAAAAGTGAACTGAATCCATGGCGGGGACCCCGCAAATTTGCGGCAACCAGGGGTCGTTCGGTCGAAAAAGAGAAAAGGAAAAGTGCTGACATGTTATTTGTGCAGTTAACGAGCTGAGTTATTTTCCAGGAAACAAACCGCACTTGAATACAATAAAAATAAGGGAAAATAAAACCAACAGCATAAATCGGAGGGAAATAAAATAAAAATAAAAAGGACCAAGCCGAGAACCTGCCTGATTTCCCCCTATTAATTTTTGGTTCCTGCTTAACAAATTACACAAAATGTATTTGGACCGGTTGAAAGTTTGTTATTTGTTCATTTGATTGCCGCTCATTAAAATTGGAAATGTAATATTTATACAGTGACCCAGCGCTTCCCCCTTTCACACATTGCTCCAAAAAATATATTTTGTTAAACAAATTGTTGGCTTAAATTGATCGTGATATTTATTCCTTGGCAGAAATTTATTAGTTAGTAAAGGGAGCAAACATTGTTTGGGAAATTATTAATTAATACAATTAAGTGAACAATTTACAGTCTGTCGTTTTGAATTGGAATATTAATATTTGCTGTCAACTAGAGATTTCAGATATTTGAAATATTAAGAAGAGGGAGAGAGACCACTCTCCCTCTAGAATTTCCGGAAACAACTCATTAGAATCCTTATTAATTTTTTAATAAACAAATTTTATTTTTTCAACCCCAATGAATAATTTTTTAATATAAAAGTTATTTAAACAATTTTTCCAGCCTGTCCCTTCAAATTCCTGATAACCATTTTATGCATGCTTAAATATTTGCACAAAGTCGCTTCTCTTTTCACAAAAATACACGACTCATTCATTTAATTTATATGCAACTTGCTATTTTTATTTAAATAACACATTTTGAAAGGACCAAACCCAAACCTACTACTGACACAGCCGTTCGCACAAATATTTAACATATTTTTTGCATATACAATTTTCATAAAACAATAAAGGTGAAAAGTATGCAGACACAGACACATGACTAATACTAATGGAGGTTGAGCTGAGCTCAAATTGCAACTATGCAAATGGCCAACATAGAACATCTGACGCGTCCTGTCTCTCACACGAATGTAAATTCTGTTACAAAGCACTTGGAAAAATACAAAAAAAAATTAAATTTAAGAACATTTTTATTGCATTTTAAAATATTACAGAGTTACTTTCTATGTCTAAATATATTTACTAAATTCTACCAATCATTTGTCTATTCTTTAAGAATTTTGTTAGTGAAAATTATATAATTTATTAATTTATTTTTATTTTGGTAATCTAAAACAAGGTAAGAGGCTTTTTTAAGTGGTTACAATTTTTTAAAATATATTTTCTGAGAATATTTCTTTCACTGCCATGAAAAATGCATATTCCCACTCCCTTCTCGGTTGGATTTCGATTTCCCTACAACAAAAACCTAGAAAAAAAGTCGCGAGAGCTGAGCTTACTCACTGGGTTATCCTTGAATGTCCCTCAGCCGGCAGCTAAATTAGCTTTTCCTGGGTCACACACACACACTCGCCCACAAAATAAAGAAAGAAAAGTTGGTTGTGCTGGATAAACAAACAACAGAAGCAAAAAGCAGCAGGCAGCAGCAACAATTGAAATGAAACAAACACAGAGAAAAATGCTGCAAAGTGAAATGCAATGCAGGCTCTTCGGGTTATAAATAGACTTTGGGGGGTGGAAAATGTGGGCGGCAGGAAAATATGGGTGTAGATGGGTTGCTTTTGCCTGAGGACCAAAGAAAAAAGCAGGCCCAGCATTCTTTTTAGCCGAGTTTCTTAGCCGCTCTCCACGTGGGCAGAAATAATGAAGAAAGGAATAATATATATACTTGTTGGGGAAGAATAGAAGAAAATGACCTTCAGATTAAATGCAGATTTATGTAAGAGAAATATATACATAATTGCCACAATTATTTGCTCTAATAAATATTAAAAATAAAAAATGTAATCTACTTTTTGTAAGCCTTTTTAGCTTCTTAAAGTTTTTCCTGTGGTATTATCTTCTTGCGTTTTTTATAGCAACTTTAGATACACCTCCACAAAGCCCTTTAGAAATGCCATTCCTTTGGAAATTTCTTTCCTTTTTAATTTTTTCTTCCTTTGGCTGACGCTTTCATTGTCGCTTTGCCTTTAGCCACACAAAAGCCCAGCTGCTGCTTTCTCCCTTCTCTTGTTTTTAGGTCTTACATATCTTGTAGAGCTCACACCCTGGCACTCACATATGCAGGTATTATTTGCTTACGTGTCCAGAGCTCAGAGACCCTCATCTCTCGCCCACTCATGGCCACTTTAATAAATGAAAAACCTCTGAGTTTTGTTTTCCACTTCTATTTGTTTATGGTTGCTGCTGTTGCTGTCCCTGTTTCCTGCAGCATATCGGTTTTGTTTATTATTGCATTTTGTTTATTTTTGTCGCGCATTAGAACAAAGTCATTTCACTTTCAGCACACGATTTTCCCCCTGGGGCCTGGAATAATTATTATATGAGCCCCGAAGACGATTTGCATTATCTGCGGCTCATCTGAAGCACCAATCCCAACCCAAAAGGGGCGCCCAACTAATTGTATGCCACATGCAAATGCAACATTTACCACGGGCTAATTGCATTGCAGCACGCGCTTTAAAGTCAATGAACGATTCGCCATTCGGAATATGTATTACTCAGCCGCAATTGCTGGCACGCAAATGTCAAAGCTTTTTAAAATAGCCATAAAAAAGAAAATAAGCAAGCCTAGAACACCAAATGGGGACCACGAAAATAGCAACAAACGTTGTAAATTGCCAAAGCAGTAAACATAAAATGTCGTACTCAGTGGGTTATAAAAAATGTACGCAGTGTTTGCTTTGTTTTGAAAATAAGTTAGGAATGGGGAAGGGTGAAGTCTAATATAAATTGGAGAAGGGAGCATTTGAAAGATAATTTATTTCTTTTTATTTTTGGGGTTGCAAGATTTTAGTAAAATGGTATACAACATTTTGGAATCAGTTTTATAATGATTTCTATTTATTATGTACTAAGAATTTGTAGAAAATTGAGGAATTAATATTTTTTTGAGAGATGGATTTTTAAACATTGACTCAATTTTCTTCGAGTCTAAGCCATATACATATGTACATAATATTCGACATTAAATAATTAATTAATTAATTAATTAATAACAGGTTAATACCTTTACTAAATAGTTCATATTTCAGAACTCTGTTTTAAAGCAGATATAAAATAAAACACAATAAATCACTTAAAATAAACAACATTATAAAGATTCTATTTATCTTTCAGGATGTAAATATTCTCCCAATTATTCACCCCTAGTTCTGGCATTATATTTCCACTTCATAAACAAACATAAGTTCCCAGACTAGAGCTAGTTTCAGGGGTAACCTCGGTGGCAACTGTCAAAATGGCGCCTCACGTAGGCGCCAAATATTTGCATGTGTGAGGGGCAA
Source organism: Drosophila rufa (assembly GCA_018153105.1). Lineage (NCBI taxonomy): Eukaryota > Metazoa > Arthropoda > Insecta > Diptera > Drosophilidae > Drosophila > Drosophila rufa. Next base: position 12,231,906 of record JAECXS010000096.1, read on the forward strand.
GAACTAGGGGCAAGGAGGTAGACGAAATAAATAACGAGAAACCCTTTGGCAGGGCCACAAATCAAAGGCAGAAAACATGAAAACAATATGTCAAATGATATTACACATTAAATTAGTTAAGACCAAACAAATGTGTATAATAAAGCCGCCTGTCGTGTGTCTGCGGGAGTGCAAATGTGCGAGTGTGCCGGGCCTTCGTGTCAAGCATGTGTGCTCGGAAAACTCGATTTTCCTTACACCTCCTCTGCACTACACCTTTGGCTGAAATCACCTTCTCAAGCTGATTTGCCTTCGCTACTTGGCTCGAGCACATATTCGCCCGCCGGCAATTTGTCACGTGACATTTTCGTTTGGCCAAAAATTACAAATGTTTTTATTTTATTATTTACTTTTTTTTTCCTGGTTTGTTTTTCGACTTTCTGTGTTGTGTTGCATGCATGCTTGGAGGCGTTGCCAGGGTGCGTGTCTCGATGTTTTGATTTTGTGGCGTGTTTACACTGAAGATGCCACAACACGACAGCCACGGGAAATTAAAGATGGATACTTTGCTTTTACAAATAAAATCTATATTTAAATGTATGTATTTATAAAACTTTTACAATCACAAAACAAAGGAAGTAAGACGAAATTAAACAAATTTTTACCCAATTTTAAAGTTTTTAATTTTACAAAGTTAAAGGAACTTGAAGTACCTATACTTTCATTTGTGACCAATTATTTGCTTATCTTTCAGTGTTTATTTATGCATTAACCCGGAATAAATGTGCATTTTAATGGATTTTCCTTGTATGCATGTTTGTCCATCAGTTTTTCGTGTTAATTATAGGGATTCTTGGTGATTTTAGCTAATGAATTAAGTCTAACTTTAAAATCCTTTCTTATCGTGCATGCAAACATGCGATGTATGGGATTGAATGCTTGTGGAAAACAAAATGAATATGCTTTAAAAGCTGTTATTATTTTAATGTTGTTTATTGGAAGTGAAACCTTGTGTTAAATTTGTTTAAAGGTATAATTATGATTTTTAGTCGTATTAATGGAATTAACCCCTTTCGTTCAAAGTAAGTGCTGACAAGGAATTTTTGATTCGCTTTTAAAATGTTAAATATGGTATTTTTAATGGAACAATTAAGGAAGATTTTAGTATTTAATTATTAACTAGCAGATCTAGCCACTTCTAAAATTTTAATTTATCATACTTTTTTTTTTTTCAATATAAATCCAGAAAAAAATGCTGGCAATCATAATGTCTTACAATATTTAATGTAAATGTAAGGCAAATATATGTGTTTATTGTGAAATTAAACAATAATATTATTAAAACAATGAAATATAATGGAAATTAACTCGAGTTGGTTAATATTTATAATAACATAACGCAAAAGCCTTTAATTTGTATGGAAATTAATAATATGTAATGATAATTATTAACAAAATTTAAAACGAATGAGACAAAAATATTTACCATGATTATAATGAAAATGAGGGGAAAACACATTGAAAATTATTAACAAAAATCAAAGACAGGAGGTTAGTGTGAGGTTGGTTGCTGGAATCATCGCTCGCACACTCACCTATCCCTCAGGCGAAGCTTGAACTCCTCGTAGTCGCTGCTATCGATGTAGTTGCTTCGCTGCTCCCTGTCCCGATCCCTTTCCCGCTCTCGCTCCCTCTCCCGTTCCCGTTCCCGCTCCCGTTCCCGCTCTCGTTCCCGTTCCCGTTCTCGCTGAAACTCCTGCATGTTGGCCAACTGCTTGTGGAAGATCTCCTGCTGGGACTGCAGTAGCTCGTGGTGATCCTGCAGAGCGGCTAGCTGGGAGAGCTGCTGATGGTAGGACGACTGCTGCTGCTGCTGCTGTTGCTGCTGTTGCTGCGGGGGCGGGGATGAGGAGGGCCTTGGTCGGTGGTAGGGATGATGGTGATTGCTGTGATGCTGCACCTGGTGATGATGATGGCGCTGGAGGGTCCTATTCACTGAGTGCTGCTGATGGTGACTGTGCTGCTGCATCTGGTGCTGACTGCTGACCCGCACCTTCAGCTGGGTGAGCTTGTGGCAGGCGGAGGCATCCACCTCGGCCAGGCCAAAGTCCAGCTCCGCCTGAGCCTGCTGCTCATAGGCCTGCTGCGCCTGCTGCAGTCGCTCCCGCTCGCTGCGCGGCGAATTGGCCAGCTGCTCGGCTGGCGGCTCGATCTCCACCGCCGAGTAGTCGTAGTCGAGGCGATGCTGGTGGTGGTGGTGATGGTGCAGCGACTGGCTGCTCTTGCTGTCCGCCGTCACAGCTCCGGTGCCGGGCGTGGCGGTGGCTATCTTGCCGGCCAGCGCGTCCAGCGAACTCAGCATCTTGGCACTCGCACTCCTCCTGCTAAGGGTGGTCAGTGGCGGCGATCCTCTCGATCGGTTCTACTCGCGCTTATCCAGCTTGGAGCACTTGCTGTATCTTCTTTCTTGGGGGCCTCTTTCTCGCGATGTCTTGGATTCTTTGAATTTGTTCTTAACCTTGTATGTACTTTTAACTATTGCTTATAACTTGCCTGAGGGAGGAGAAGTTGGGAGGCGAATTGCAATGGATTAGTAAGCTTAAATGAATATTTATTAGTCAAGATAAAGATGAGATAAATGAGTGTGAGACAAGTTTTACATTTTTAGGCAAATCAAAATCAGTCACAGGTTGGCACAAAAAAACTATCTCCATTATTTGTTTGTTTTGTGGCTTAAATAAAGAACCAGTTCACACACAACACCCTCATGCACACACACTCTCCGACTCACACACGTCCTTCTTCCTGTCTGTCTGCTTGGCTGGCTGTGTGTGGTTGTAAAATGCAAACACTTGAGCTAGAAAAGGACCAACTTGAAAGGCAAAAAGGGGCCAAAAAGCAAAGGGGTTTCTGGTCTCAGCGGCGGAGTGCTTGCCACTCGCATTGTGTGCAATGTTTGTCCACCCTTCGGTGCACTTCCTCCCTACCTCCTGGCTAGCACAAACATCTCTGGGGACTCTGGCAGTCCTGCCTGCTTTTGTGGTCAAAATAATTGGGGGGACACATTCAAATGATATAAGTCAACAGGAGGGCTTAAATACACAGAAATGTCTCAGACATATTTTAAATACTGGTTTTAATTAATAAAAAATATCCAAGTCTCCATTTTCCCAGAGAAAAGCCCTACCCTGTCAACTAGTTCAAGCTCCACTTGACCTAACCTCTAGATTAGGTATCTGTAAACTACATTGAATTAGCAAAATCTTAGTTTACTTTGTGAGTAATCGATGTGAAGGAGCAGCCGCTCTTGTGCCATCTCTCAGTTACGATTATTTGTGGATTATCTTAGGACCAAAAGCAATGAATTTAGATTGCAATACTTTGTGGTTAGCCATGGGACTCTAGAGAATGCCAGCAAGGAGAGCAGGGAAGGAGCTACCAGCTACTGACCACATTTCATTCTCCTATCTAGACATCGTCCTGCTACTACCACTACACTCCATCCTTATCCTTATCCACTCCACTCCACTCAACACCTGAAATATCTTCAATCAAATTTGCAGCTTACAACAAAGGTCCATTGTTGTTGTGGCAAAAGCCAGGTTTTTGTAAAAAGGAAAAACAGAACTACAAAGTTGCCTTGGTATCTCCTTTTGCCAGCAATGATTGAAGGAGTGGCAGGAGTGGCAGGAGTGGGTGTTGTTATCCATCCCACCCCCATCCTTGATGTTTGTTGTATGACATACTATAAAAGTCAACTTGAATGCGCTGTGTAAATTTAACCACATTTCTTTCTCCCAGAAGCCCCATTTCTCTCTCTGTGTCTAGTGTGCCAGGGCTTGCAACTTTAAGTAGTTCTCCCTGGTATATCCTCGCACACCCACTTCCTTTTCTCTATCCGGCAATGGTTGCATTTGAAAGGAATTTGCCTTTTACAAGATTTTACTCTTTGCAATTTACACGCGTCGACCGCTTTTCCATAAGCACACAAATGCATCTGAGACACAAATACAGTTGGGGTTGACATCATAGGACTAGTGTTGGTCTTTACAAAATAAAAATAAAAATTAAAACATGATAATAATTTCTTCTTATTAATTTTTAATTAATTAATTTCTTAAAAACAATAATAGTTAGGATTTTAAAAAATTTAGGGACAATTAACTATGCTTTGTTCGGATATTCTGCCGGGCGTATGATCAAATCTGATCGGTCTTTAGTGTCCAACCCTGTTCTACATCATGTAGCAAAATGTGTGAAAAAAAAGTATGAAACTAGTTCGATTAAACAAATATTAAATTATATTTATATATGCATTAGCTTAGGAAAAACGAAAAATGTAGCTGCAAAAAAAAAAGGTGGCCTTCAAATATTTTCTATTTTCTCGATACATATTTTTGATTTCTATAATTATGACCCCAACTGTACGTGTGTGCGGCAGTATTTGTTTGGCTGTTGCAAGCAGTTGGCTTTTGTAAATGTTACTTCCTTATTACATGGCATTATATTATTGCAGATACACAGAAAGTCTCGGCTATCAAAGTAGTCCTCCCACAGCCACATAGGGCCAGGGAAATACATAGATGTAGATGGTGAAGGAGATAAGGGAGAATGGTAGGAAAAGCTTGTTAAATGTTTTCCAGGATGTTTGCCCACGCAGGATGTCTTTGCAACAAGCAGAAACGGAAAGAAAGAAATCTCGGTGCCTGTAATTAGCAAAATGAAGGCAGATCTTGTAGCTCAGTTTAGAGATTAATTTAAAGACTAGTAAATTAAGGGGGAGCAAGGAACTAAAAGATAAATGTCCCAAAAAAAATATTTAAAAAATGTTTGGTAATTCTCTATTGATTGCTTGCAGAAAACCTCTTCTTAAAACCAACTTAAATATATTGCCCCTTAAAAAATCAGCCTTAATTGCATAATAAACTCAACATTTCGCTTTAATCCTTTAAAAACAATTCAGCAACTTAATTAGTCATTCAGCTAATTGCACTCAAAGGATATCAAGCTCAGCCCACAGCCTCAAGGCAAAAGCGCGCGCCAGACAGTTGGAAGTCAGCAGTTCCACTTTTTGTCCTTTTCATTAGCCCTGGCATAATAGAATTTCAAAAGGCTTTAAGAACTGCGTTCTCTCTCTCTCTCTCTGTGTGTTATCAAAACTAACAAATGGAAAAAGAAGAGGAATGGTGGAGAAAATTAAAAAAATAAAAATGGAAAAGAAAATCGCGCTAGACGAGAAAATTCTCTGAGCTTCAAAGACAAGCGCGCCATAACCCAAAAACATAAATCCTTTGGCGAACAAAAAGAATCGAGCAAGCTGGCAAAAGCAAAATGAATATGCTCTCCGTTGCAGAGAGGAAGATATATGTATATAAGTGGAAAAAGTTGATAAGCGGCAACTGCAAAAGCTCTTTAACACCCAGCCAAAGTAGGGAAAAAAAACTGGGAGAGTAAGACACATTGAATGAGGATTTCTCAATGCGGAACCCACAAATAAAAATAAAATAATGAGATTTTGCAGTAACTGCTTAAATTTCTTGGAGTAAACATAGCAGATTATCAATAATAGGTTTATATAGCAAAATTCTACCGAATAAACACACATCGCATTAGGAATACAAGGCAATAAAACTCCCTCTTAATCGAACCCTCTGCATATTTACTTTTACTTTTCAAATCATCGCCCATCATGAGCTAGAGCTTAAGGATAAATATGTACACAATATTCAATTATCCCCAGAACCTAAGTAACAATTTCCTGCGCATTATTTTCCATGAATGGAGGCAAATATTCCTTTTCGGCCAGCATTAAATCAAATGAAGCGTTTCTGGCAACAACACTCATACAACAAATGCTGATATTGGAAGCAGAATAGTGCTCAAATCACTTGCATAAATTGTCAGCTGGCAATTTAATAAACAATGCAAACTCTGGGCTAAAATAATTAGACATTTATGGACGTGTGCCCCGGAGCTATGGCAATGTAAATGTAAATGTAAATGAATCGAGTAACTAATTAAGCACAAGAAGGCCAGGCCAGGCCAGAACAGGATGAAGAACGCCTCAAAGGATGGCCCAGAAACCCGAATAATACTGATTTCTGGATTTCATAAATCAGACAACACATTGTTCTCTTTAAAGCCTTGTGGGATAGAAGCTTGAAGTTTGGAAATTAAATATGGCACACAATGGCTATGGCTGGCTTATTCTTCGCCTTTTTGGTTTATCAAGAAGAAAGTCTCAACCGCAACAAACCCCAAAAAGTCACGATGAGCGGGAGAAAGCAATTACTTTCTGCTTTGCTTGTTGCTTCTCCTAGAAGACGGGCGGCGTCTTACTCTCTCCCCCAAAAAAATATGGGGAATAGACAACTTTTTGTGGCCCTGACAGCAGTTTATGCTACACTTGCTCCGACTCAAACTGTCAATATTTTACTTTAAGACGCACGGCCACAACAGCAGCGGAGAGTAGAAAGTCGAGTCGAGTAGCAGCCACATCATTTGCTATAAATTCACTTCATGCTCCTGCTTCTGGCTCCTGCTGCTGCTTCTGTAACGACCCAAAACTCAACGGAACAGAACAACAAAGTGGTAAATTCTGTTGGGCGGTTCCAGACATAAATTCCGCCCTCTTGATTTTTTCTTACGGGTATATAAAGGCAAAAAATAAAACTAATTTTGAAAGAATTTAGGCTGGATATTTTAAAATAATTTTTAAAATTTATAAATAAGAGGGTCATTTATGTTTTTAGGATCTAAATAAATAGCAGAAGGCTACTGCAAAACCCAAAGTTAGCCCAAAAATCATGTCTTTAAAAATTCAGTAGATATTGACCTCGAAAACGTTCTCTTGCCCAAGTTCCGAACCTCTTTCTCCCCTACATTGTGGTCTTGTGCCGAACATGTGTTTCTCTGGCAGATTTAAGACGAAACCGAAACCCACCTCCCGGATCGAAAGCGCACCCACAAATTTTGAGGTCAGCTTTGGGAGGGACGGGAATAAATCTGAGAGCAAACTACACCGAGGCAAGCGTCTTGGACAGGACAGAACTCCTTTGGGCGACGAGTCCTTGGTAGTGGACTTTGAACCCCATGTTGATGCTGGTAATCAAGGCATTAAGTGTGTTTACTGTTTATTTTATTAGACTTTAAGGCTTAATAGCTTATTCGAGAGCATTTTTGGGAGAGGAAAGCCTTTGTTATTCGCCGGCCCTCCATTCAAGAAGTATTTAATTAAAGTCAACTTTGATTTAATTAAAAGTTCTGGCGCTGGCCCAATATTTTGCTCATGAATTATTTATGCCAACAAGTGCGCTAGAAAAAAAAAAGAAAAAGAGGCCCAAATTGATTAAGCCAAATAAACATAAAAGGGGAGAGGCGATTGCTGAGATGGTGGAAAAACAGGAAGTGCGACAAGTTACAAGTTTGCACCGCAAAATAAGAAAAACTCTTACTCTCATTAGCGAGAAACTTTGCCCAGGACGAGGACTATAACCTTTCGTATTTCCCTTCCTCTTTTTGAATGGCCAACTTTTTCGTTTAACTTGTTTTTTAATATTTTTTTTTTTTTCAGTCTCCGTTGTGTTTTTATTCCCTTTTTCTATTTATCTCGGCCAGGACTTGGTCAATTTCCTGGTCAGTTTTGTAACTTTGTCGACGTGTCCCAGCAATCGACTGTCGTCGTATTTTTCTTTGTTGTTAATCTGTCAATTTTCGCGGAAAATTTCTGCAATTGCACTTATCTTGGCGGAAGCACACTTTTCCGGAAAATATTTAGCAACTTAATATAAAGTGCTTTGGATTTCTCTCTTCATATTCCAGCAAAGTCAAATATTTGATTTTATTATTTGTGCTTTTCAGGTCATATTTTTGTTACAGAAATTAGTTTCCTTATTTGCATTGGCATCTTCTTCATTGGCTAAGTCAAGTTAAATAAAAATTTGATTCTAGCTTTCCAATTTAAAATGTTAGTCAATTTTTTTTTTTTGTATTTACACACTTGAGCTGAAGCAAAAACATTTTTTCATGATCAAACAATGGTAAGCCAATGCAAAGAAAACCAAACAAGTGTGAGCAGAAATATAGAAATTTCATTTGTGAATAGGGAAAAATAAAGAAACAATTTTGGCAAAAATTTTGATTTCATTTTTGGTTTTATTTTCATACCCTGTACAAGGGGAGAAGTATATTTTTTGAGACATAAAGGATATTAATATTACTTTTAAGATAATTACGAAAAATCAGTTCTTTAAATCTATTTAAAATCAAGGCAATATTGAAATTATTTACAGACAAAATCTGTGCAATAACAAAATAATATTTTTTCTTGAATAATAGCAGCCTTTAAGAATTTTAAAATATTTATTTCAAAATTTTACTGGCATAAAAGTAAGGCTCTTATAAAATTCCTTGTTTGGCGGTGGTAACTTTTAGTCTATAATTTTGTATTCGCAGTCGAACCGCACAGCAGCACTGACCTTGTATAAATATTCAAATAGAAACTGAACAGAAATTCCACTCACACCGAACACCGACTAGGGAACAACTGCGACGACTCTGTAATAATTTATATTTATTTTCTGTTATCTATTTGACCAAAAATTGCAAACTGCAAAATTGCCGAAACAGAGAAACGGGCAAAGTCGTCCTGGCTGGGTCTCATGAAATTTCTATTGGCCCATGTGCGGGTGGATCTCTGGTAGGTGGACACACACAAAACTGCCATTGTTGTGTCAGTTTCATCCTCATGTTCCGTGTGCACACTAGGCGCTGTTTGTTGTTTATGCAAATCTCAAATGCCTCGTAAAACTAAATGAACAGACAACACAGTAGGCGAAAAAAACAGGACACAAAACCGAAAATTTCATATTGAAAATAAGTTGTTGCCCTCTGCGCCTCTGGTTGATGAAAACTAGAGTTTTTGCTTCTGGGAGAGATATAGAAAAGGGATCGAAACAGTCCTGGGTTCAAGTTGGAATCTACATAAAAAGGGATATTTTTATGGCTCAGCTGCTAAATTATAATTAAACATAGATTCCCAATTGCAGCCCTAAAGTATGCAAAGCTTTTTACCTTACAATTTCCGTGTATTTAATGGTCGGAAAAATAAATAGTAGTTCTCTTTTGTGGGAAAAAAATAACACATCCTCGCATATATCTAAACATTTTAAAGCTTTTAGCCATATCTAATTTTCTTGGGTTCCTCGTTATCTAAAATTAATGCCATCCCAAGCAGACCATCCCCCTGAGACTTCTACCGTCTTCACGACGTGTCCAAAGCAATTAACACATTGTCCACCTTTTTAATGCTTTTCGAGCCGAAAGCAAAATGCCAAAACACTCGACTCTCGGCTATCGAAAGAAAAACAGAACGTTGCGTGCCAAACACTCGCAAACTGAACAATTTTATATATCAGACACGGGCTGCTCTCCACCTTTTATTGGCTGGGCCGAATATTTATGGAACCCACACACGCAGCCGGCGGCACATTTCTCATTTAACTGCCTTCACCATTTGCTAATTAATTCGAGAAATTCCATTTATTTCAACGCTGAGAAACAACTAAATTTCTCTTCTATTTTTTTCACAGACTGCTTTTCGGCCGCAAGAACAGAATGAAACAGAATGTCCAAATCAATTTGTGTTGCGTTTGCTTTTTCGACTTTCGGCAAACGAGATTTGTGCTTTTACGACTCTTGGCATGTCCAGCAGAGGCAGGGGAACTCCCTCCCTTCCACAATTGCGTGTTTTCCCATCAGGTTGCGAAAGTTAGGATCGTTTAACTTCTGACCAGCAACTGCTCACGCAAAAAATATTTGTACGAAATCAAATTAATGGCGTCCCGTTGATGTTTTATTAATTTATACGGCTTTCCTCTCACGCGTTCGTGTGCGAGGAGGGGGGCGCCTACGAAATAAATTATATTGCTCATACGACGCGTGGTTTGCATTATTGAGTAATTAAATACTAATTAAATTAATTCTTATCTCCGGATTGCGTCAGCTTTAATTAGTTGGCTGAGTATTGGGCCTTGTTCTTGTTGTTATTTTTTTAATTGCAGGGGATTTATATTTAACGTAATTGCCAGTATCGTAAAAGGCAGGCTTTGGTAAACATTTAAATGCGTAATGACTGGAAAAATGTGATTAAAAATGGTTAAATATAAAGCTGCCAAGTTGAGCGTTGAAGTTTTTAATAATTAAATAAGCTAAGTAAATGTAGAAGGCAAACCCTATAAATACTTCAGTTACTATCATTTAATGGCTAATTTTAACAGAATAAGCCTTTCAAGGAAATACATAAAATCAGAGACGGCCGACAGGCAGACGGGTTTAAATAACAAATTAACCGAAAGCATCCTTAGGGCCATTTTGCACGGCTAGACGACTTTGGTCCTGTTTAATTGCTCCGCAGTGATTTGCATTCTGTTGTTGTTAAAACCAGAAGCCAGACATTAAGAGCATGGGCCACATAAATGACACTTGTCTGGCTTTTCGCTTCGGTTGGGAAAACTCCTCAACTGAACTAATTACTCGGAGAGAGTTTCCCGACTCCCTTGAGAGTGCGAGCGACAAACAAAAAGGTATATTGTATACTTTTCATATACATATTTATTTATATTTTTTCATATGACTGATAAATGCAATAAACTTTGACAATATTGCTGCATTGTCGTTCGGTTCACTCGCTTCAAATTGTTGATAAAAATTCATATAAATATATTGGGTTTCTCTCGTTGCTTTTTTCAGTTTTCCGCTTTCAGTAACGATTTTTGTTTTTATTTTTTTTTGCCAGCATGTCACTCAAATTGTGCGACGTTCGATTCTGTTTGCCCGACTTCCTGTTCTTGTTGTTTGCTCTTGTTGTATAATATATCCTATCATAATCTTTACTGACACGCGATGGTTTCGCTCCCGCTTTCGTTCCCGCTCCCGTTCCCGTTTTTTATTGTTATCCTTAACTGTGTTCGTTTGTTTTCCATCGACTCTCTGTGTGTGTCTGTGTCCCTTCAAATATGGCTGCGACCCATCAATTTGATGTTGTCAATTTTCGTGAAAATTTATTGTTTGTTGCTCTCGAAATTTGACATTGTCATGCAGTTCGTTAGCCATTTCGGGCCGAATTTTGATGTATTAAAAACAGTTGACAGACCATCACACATGGCCAGAAACAAGCAAGGCGATAAGCTGATTAAAATACGAGTTCTTTGTAAATAAGTTCCAGAAATCAATTTATCTATTTATTTATTTAAAACAAATTATTCTCGAAACTGAAAATCATGCAAATTTAAATTGAAATTGATTTCTAAAGGATAATTCAATCATTTAATTCTAGAAAGTAAATAAAATAAATATATATATATATATTTCTAACTTAATATTTATTGTTTTATTTATACTTATTTTTAAAGTGCCCTCTATATTTAATGACCCTTTAAAAAGTTTTATTAATAATTATAAATTTGCCATAACTCCATACAAGTTATTGATCTCTTTTATTTTTCAATATTTTGACCACATTTTTGAGAGCCAAGTCTGGCTTAAAAATAGGTAGTGGCAAAGCTACAACTATAAGCCATATGAAAGACTGGAAAAATATAAAATATAGAAACAAATAAAAGCCCGTAACACCTGCAGCAGCACCGCTAAAGCACCGCCAAAAATCAACCGTCTGCAAAATCTTTTCCCACTGGCAGGATGTGAAATTCCCAAAATATCCTACACAAACGCACCGCCAATATTCGATTTACAGTTGCATTTAAATCTTTCGCTGCTCTCCATGGTATGTGTGTGTGCTTATCTCGGGTCTGCCATAGGTTTTTGTCAAATAAATATTGTGTGCCGCATTCGCACATAAAATACACAAAAACAAAAACCCAGAAATACCCAAAGCCCGGTATAAAGAAAGAATAAAAAAAAATATATAGAACAGAAACGAAAGATATCGAGAGGAGAAACACACAAAGCTGTTGACATGTTGTCGAGGATATATTCATAGAGTGAATGCAGCAGATACAGATACGGATTGAATGGGACTTGCCCCGTCCAACATTTGTTTATTTTGGGGCTTCATGTTAATTCGTGTGTAATAGACAATGTGGCCGAAATCAGCAAAAAGACTAAAGGGATGTGACGGTGAAAAAAAATCAGGTAAAACCCGTGCAGGATTCCGACGAGTATTTCCTTTCTTTTTTTTGTTTGTCAAACCGTCACACGCTTATCAAAAAGGGTTGTGCTTTGTTTTTTTTTTTACACAATCTGCAGGTGTCCTGTGACTTTGACCAGTCATTGGACCTTCCTCTTCCTGGGAGTGTATCTCTTTATACCAATCTTTGTCTGTGAATCTCAGCTTTCCCTGTCTGTCCGCATAACAAAAATATTATCAGCAATTTTCCCCTTTAGCTGTTGGTTCAAAAACAAAATGATAATAAAGGGAAAAAAGGTTGTAAAGCTGATAAATTGAATTAAGTCTGTGAAAATGCTGTGATTTGTTATTCCGGATTGAAATTGAATTTAATTTGGAGGTTTCACGGTGATTTGAAGGGTTTCATTGGCCCTTCAATTGATTTAAAACGATTTATAAATAAGGAAAAGTTACTAAAATATTAGTATTTGTACTCAAAGATTTGTTGAGCCAATAATAAGAAAAATTAGCTTCTAATAAAATATGGCATCCATTTGCTTGAAATCAGGACTGTAAAACGAAATGCCTTTTAGCAAATTAATTATTTATACTACAAAAAAGATAGAGATTCAGTGATTTAACGCAAAACACATCATTTATTTTGCATTAAATATTAATTTCCTATTTATTTTCATGAATATTTTAGCTGGCCAAAACACAATGCCCGACGACTTTAATAGTTATCTGCTGAATATAAATATATATTTTATTGCAAACAGGATATTAAAGCCTGGGCCAATCTCTCCACTTGCTAAACTGAACTACATCAATAATTGAATACAATAAATGTGCTCCAGAACACAGTGCGTATGAGTTATGTTGTCGTTGTCGACGTCGCCGTCGTTTGTCGCTTGTTAATATGCCTCATAAATAACGCATTTATGACACAGACACACGCACGCACGGGGCCAGGACTTTCAGGACATTACAATGAACTCACACACACACACACACACATGCGAGTACACACACACACCGACTGTCCGTGTGTGTCTCTCTCTCTCTATTAGCAGCTTTGATATGCAAATATTGCGTCTACATAATAAAGTTGCGCCAGATTTTTAACCCCTCCAATTCACACACGCACACTAATGCCAATCCTAATAGTTTAATATGCTTATAATTGTCGGCTAAAATTGTATTGTGTCCGGGTCTCTTTGCATTTTAAATATTTTATTAATTTTACCCAAATATACATATATACATACGTATGTATTTGTTTATTTATTTTTGACCATTTAAATTTTCGTCGGCGCCGAGCGCTGAGTGCATTTGACAGACAGACAGGACAGGCCAGGCCGGGACAGGCATTGTGTTTAGGCCTCCAACCCCACCGGCTTTGATTTATGTTTTATGCATTTTACCAAATGAAATTCATTTATGGCAGCGCTGAATATTCTGCAGATTTTTAAATATAAATATATTCGCTGTCAGAAATACTTATTTCGGCCTCAACGGAAGTGGCGAACGTTTGTTTGGTTTGCAGACATTTTTATTTTTTTGTATTTAATATTTACGCGTTGGACGTGGGACAAAATTGCTAAGAGGATACAGGGATAACATATTGAGTTTTAAACAGGGCTTCGATAGGAAATTACGGTTTTAATGCTAATCGATTTTTTTTAGATTAAAAAAATTAAAAAGAAAAATATTGTATTCCAATTAACTTAGTTTTTTTGCTAAATCAAACTGCTTATTTTAGATAGTTCAATATTTATTTATTTGCTTTTAAATACCATACAAATTCGCTAAAATTTACTTTGAAACGCAGCCTAGGAATATAACTAAATAATATAGAAATGCTTTACATTTCTGTTTATTGCCCAGCAAAATCGTATATTTACTTAACAAACAAGCACACAATATTTTCCCCCTTTTTCGTGCATGATTTTCCAATAATTCTTTATTAAAACTATATATAATCCCTTTAAATCCCAAAAATCAGGGCAGAAGCTACTATCATTTCACTTTTTATTTTCGGCAGCGAATTGAAACATTTCCAGCGATTTCACTTGCACAAATTCAACAGAGAGAGAGACGAGGCCTGGGAACTTGGCCCAATTATGGGGAACTGGGCCCAAACACAAGCCGACGCACTATAGGCTGGATGACTACTTTTTGTGGCCAAAATTAAAAACTTCAAAGCAAAACGAAATATTTGGGTTCGGTTTTTTATTTTGGGTTTTTAATAAGCTCTGGAACATATATCTTGAGAAAAAAGGCGTGGCGCCGCCCTTTTTTAATTAAATTTTTTTTCAGTGTAGATATACTTTTTTTTTTTTTTTTTTTTTTTTAAGTAGTATTTGTAAGTAATACAATATGTAAAAATGGGCATTGTCCTAATTTTATTTCATATAAAATAACAGTTTGAATCTTTTTTTTCGTGTTTCGGCCCCCTTTTCTCCAATATAAGTATCTGGATGATCCGTCCTTCCTATAATATGATCTTAGTTTACAAGGACTTTGTAATCCGTCGTAAAAAAATGCAATTTCTTTAAAATTTATGTCGTCTCTGTGTTTTATAAGTGAAATATATCGATTTTTTCCTAATACTAGGTTGCATCTAAAAAGTTAAATTTTAGAGTAAGTGCGCAAAAGTGCACTTTAAGATTACATTCATCTGAACAAGAATTAAATTACCTACAACACAGTATAAATATTAGGGTGAAACTAGGTGAAACTCTCTTTATATCTCTGGTTAAACATGAGTTTTTGATATTAACTAATACAGCAAAAAAGGCTGTTAAAAACACTCAATTACAGGGATAATCAGAAGCAATCCAACAGTTAAAAATCATTAACACATAGTAAAAACCATTCTCTTTCGTTGCCATTATAAATTGTTTAATAAAATCTTAGTTTAGTGCCTTTTTTATTAACTTTAAACAGATTGCTTTTTTTCGAAAACAAGCTCACGTGCGCACGACACTCCGAACAGCTGTTTTTAACAGCCGATAGCTTAACAGAGCGTGCCTCTGTTAAAACTTATGTTACGTAACATTGAAGACTGATGTTTTACTAACACAATGGCATCATAAAATCTTAATATTACGGACTTTCGAAAAATGGGTTTTTGGCCACAAAAAGTAGTCATCCAGCCTATAGTGCGACGGTTGTATAGCGCCAGACGCCCGAAAGTCGGCAAATGTTTTCTGTTTGCTCTGGTTACGGGGTTACGGGCTTACGGGGAGAGGGACTGGCACCGGATTCTGGGCTCTGGGTTCTGGGTTCTGGGATATCTGGCCTGGCAGTTAAACCGCACTTGCGGCAGTCACCTTGTCGCTGTTGTATCTCTCTCTCCCTTCTTCGTTCTCTCTTCTTTATGGAAAAACATGGGGAGGTGAGTGGGTGGATGCTATATACCTCGTCATAAATCTCACAATTTCTGCATGAAACTCAGCTGCGTTTTTGGCCCGACTTTATTGCCGCCAGTCGACGACGAGACTCGCTCGTTGTTGTTTTTCTACTTTTATATATGTATAAATTTCAACGTAAAATGTCTTAATAAAGTCTCATGGCTGTGCGAATATATAGGAGAGAGATGGAGATAAAGAAGAAAGAGATAGCCCCCCTCTGCTAGCATCTTTATGTCAAGGACATTTTTATGCCTCGCACAGCCGTCAGACAGAGATAGAGATTAGATTTCCGTCGCCGTCGCCTTCGTTTTTACGTTCAGATTTGGCTTTATGGCCACGACGGCATTTATTTCGCAAATATTAACAATTAAGTGACAGCGGCAAGAAGTCGTGGTGTGAAAAGTATTGCATACTTCACGGGGGGAAATTGCGAAAGCTGTGAAAATACTTGGCGAATTATTTGATAATCTTTTAATTTCCTTCAGAAGTTTATAGAGAAATCGTAACTAAATATAAATAAATGTCATTATATATATGTATCTTAATTTCCTTGAGAACTTTATACAGAAACCATAAAGTAATGTCTTTGATATTTATCGTTAAATATTTATACTAAAAGGAAACTCTTTTTTTATACTTTTTTAAATTAAACTTTGATAAATAAAAATTTTATAATTAACCAGCAAATAATATGTTATTTGTTTCAGTCATTAGCTTATATTCTTAAGCATCTCAATAATTTCTTGAGAGGTTTTTAAGTGCTATTTATTTAAAAACAATCTTTATAAACACCAGCTTATCCAAAACGAATTTGTAATCAATTTTTGACTCAATTTTCCTCCTCTTTAATTCCTAAAAAAAACGGACTTCATTAAAACTGTTGTTCTTAGCTTGTTTTCTAAATCTTTTTCTTTATAATTTCATATGTTGTCTCAACTAATTCCATTTTAGTTGGGGACAAATTTCCCCACCCACCCCATTTTCCGTCCCAGCCCAATTAGCGCTCATCTTTAGCAACAGCTTTCGCCATGTGTCCCCGGCTCTCATGTCTTTATTAAATGCTCTCGATGTCTGAACATCTGCCATGACCATATGGAGGGGGTCCACATACTGTATATAGTCTCTAGGTTCCCCCGAAAGTCCTTCCTTCCTGCCCCGCTGCCTTTGTGCGTGGCGTGTGTCCGTAATTTAATAAATTTAATGAACATATGCCGCCGGAAAGACACAGACTGAGATTGAGTCGCAGTCGGAGGTGGAAAAAAGATGTTTCACGAGAGAAAAACAAACAGAAAACAAAAACAACAAGCTAGCCCCCAATGTCAATGGGCATTCGGGATGGCTGGGAACAATTTTTCAATGCTTCTCTAGAAATATACATAAACAAACACACAGAAAAGTCGTGCGGGATGGCGGGATGGGGCTGAAAGATTATGGAGACGTGTTCCCACTGACTTATGATTGATGTCTTTTGTTATTGTTCCCTCTTTTATGTATTTCTCATCTCATTCCTCGCCCCCGGATTTTTTCTTTTTTGGTTTATTAGATATAATATTTTAGTGGCCTTTGTGTGTGCGAGAGTCCTGCGTCCTTTCTCTTATTTGATGCGCTTCAGCAGACATGTGTTTACTCTTGTTTCCGAGTGCTAAAGTGGGGGGGGGGAGGGTAAAGGGAATTACACATTTTATGTACATATGCTCCTCCCATTTTTTCTCTCTGTGCATAACAAAAGGCGGCACTCAAATGACTCTTTCCTTCTTTCCTCTAAATTATGTTCCATATGCTCTTTATTCTCCTTTACTTTTTTTCTGTTTCTTCAACAATAAATGTTTGCCACATTTTTCTTAACATTTTCATGGAAATTGCTCATTTTATGTTCAAATTTTATGAGCTGAGCTCCTTTCTCTGCATTCGCCTTTGTTTGCCGAAATTGTTTATTTTTATTTATATAGCCGGGTTTAATTGGCCGCATACACACACATAAAAAGGGGAAGGAATGTGAGTAGAGGCCATAAAGATTATGTTAATGCTTATACAAAAAATTGGGATCAAAATGGTTTTACAGGGCCATGGAAACTAGAAGAAGGCTCTCGTCCATTTAGGCCAGCAATAAATCACTTACAAAATGGTACTTAAAATTGTTCTTTAGACCACGAGCAGTTGGTTGAACAAAACGTCTAAATATTAACAGTATTTTGCCGTGCGAATTTCTATTCGAAAATAAATGAATACCTCAATGAAGCTTTTATATATTGATAATTATTTCTTAATATGGAAACATTTATTATTTAAGATTTTCGTGAAAAGAAAACAAAGGAGTATATAACTAGTATATAACCTAATATTTTTATTTTTTTTAATATAAACGTAGTAGGTATATTTAAATAATGTATACAAAGGTTTTTGCTCAATGGCGTTTGTGACAAAAAATGCAATAAAAAAGCTGTAAATTCGGAAACGGGAGCACAGTTGGTTAAACAGAAATATAAATAACAAATAATAGAATAAAAATAACGAAAATGGAGGTCATCGATTTTATTCCCTTAAATTAGGGCTTCATGAATTAATATTTATCATTTTAGCTTAGATCTTTAGTTACAAATAAAATAATTCACTTAAAGAGCGTCTTATTTTTTCTAAAAATATTTTCAATTAAGAGCTACCTGCAGATAATGAAAAAATATAATTGGTTAACAAATTTAATTATTTGTATTTATTTATTTTGCATAAAATATAATGCATATTTAATAAGGTACTCAAATGATGCCAGATTTTTTCTAAATTTATTTAATTAAATAGTTCTTTTAATATAAACCTAACTTTTAGAGTATTAAATTTTCAGTTACAACCAATTTGAAACCCACATATTGTTACCGTTATTTATTTGGCTCAGATGTTGCACAATTTACTGGCGCTTTTCACTGCATTTTTTATGCTTTGCATTGCGGTTGAGTTTCCTGTGCCCTTTTGTTGCTCTTGTTGTTGTTGCTGGAGCGTCAGCTGACGTTGGCATATATTCAATACATTTTCTTTATGCCTGCGAACTGAAGCTAATTTGTTTACTGTCGGTCCCAGCTATTTCAGACCTCCTCTTCTCCCTTTATACACACAGTTTCAGCTGCCCTTACCCCTGGAAAAGGCGGCTGTGCCAGCTGGTCAAACAGTTTTCACAGCCCACCAAATTGTTCTCAATTTCAAAATGAATTTTTAAATTCCGACCGAAATAACTTTTTTAATTAATTTTCTTCCTTGCTTACCCCGGCAGTAGACTTAATGCCTCCGTGTTTAGCTAATTCTTAAACAATTAGAAGGCGAAAGAGCCTCGTCTTTTCCTCATTTTGTTTTTCTTTGTCTTTTCCGGTTCTGTTTAACTTGGCTTGGCGTGTATTTTAGACTTTGTTTTTTCTGGTTTACCTTTTTTACATATTGCTTCTTAGGGGTGGCGAAATCCTTTCCAGATTTTATTTTAGCTTGGTGTTGGATTTATAAGTTAATTAGAGAGAAAGCTTCAAGAAAGAGATGTAATTTGATTTTGATTAAGCTCTGGAAGTTTATTTTTGACTGGATTGCAGCTTTTTCTGCCTATAATCCAATTAATTTATTTATTGGTAATCGATTTTCAGCAACAGAATTTTTCCCAATCCCCAGTAGTTATGAGTATGCATTTTATTTTCGATTTTATAACAAGAGCTTAACCTCAATTCAGCTGTTACAACCGAAAGTGTGCAATGTTTTTGCATCGTTTATTGTTTAACAATTTACCAGGCTTAGTCCTCTCGAAAGAACAAAAGTGGAATAAAAATATATATTTTCATTTGCATGAAGAGAGAGCTTTATTCATTGCCACTTATTAATTAACTATAAATTGAAATGAATTCCCTCTGCCTTTCGCTTTCAATTCAATTATTGGCGGCAAACAAAACAAAACAACATTTTACAAGCGAATTCATTTTTATGGAAAACAATATTCGATTTTATTTTGTTGTTTACGTGGCGAAACGGGGGCAATTAGTAAAGAATGGAGCAGGGGTAAAAAAATAAAATATAAATTTGAACTATGTAGTTGGCTCTTTTTTGCTTCTTTATACATTGGACCAAAAACCGAATCAATCCATGCTCAAATAAAGCTTTTAATTGTTGCCAATGGATTAAGGTTTCATGGTGCGTATACGTAATGACTAGGAACTGCGTATACGTAATATTGTTTGTAAATATGTTCCTTAAAATATAGAGAAAATATTCTAAGGAACTGAACATAAAACTACATAGTAATTTATTAATTTTATTTATTTCGATTTGTTTTCGGTCTAGTTTCCTATATAGAAGGTTTTCCATTTGTAAACCTTATAAAATATTAAGAAAACAAGCTAATAAAGTCGATCAAGTCTCCTAATAATTACAAAGTTTATTATTTATTTTAATTTTTATCATTTTATCTGACAACATTTACATAATACACAGGGCACAAATAAGTCGCTGACACTGCTGCCCCGCGCTAATGGTAATTAAAAGTATTTATTTATTTTCCTACGAAACGCTTTAAACAAGCAATGCATATTAATAGATTGTTCTTGGTGTTGAACCATATTTTTTCTGATAAGCAATTAATTGAAATATGATTGCCAATTAAATGCATACTTGATAGCTCGCGACCAGTGGCATATTTTCATATTTAAACTCATAATAAACGCAGGTCAAAATATACATTAACAAAAAAGAAATGCTTTAATAAAATAAAGTGTCTTTAATTATAGTTCGTGGGGATAACTGCATAAAGGAGCAAGAGCCTTGTCACGTGCAGTCTAGTCTCAACAACTAATTGAAAGGCGGACGGAAGGATAAGTAAACAAAAATTTCCATGCCAAACGAGAGGGGGAAGACGGTCGGCCTATAAAGGATGACGACGGCAGGGGAAGGAGCAAAATGAAAAGAAAGAAAAAATGGAGCACAGCTGCCGACTGACAACGACGTCCTTGCCCCATCGTTATTATCCTGTTATCTCTCTAATAATGCCTCAGAGAGTTTGTAATTAAATTTTTCAAACACTGACGCCGCTGCCGAGAGTGGCTGCCTGAGACTGGGCGGATGGATCCTTGCCATCAGATGCAAAGATACAGGAACACAGATAGCGAGCGGCGGCGGCAGCAAAAGGACCTCGTTGCTCACATAAAGAACGTTACGCGCACGAGTGCCACTAGTTAGTTAGATAATAACGCTCAACGGAAGCCGTTCAAAGCGGAAACGGAAGTGAAGTTAAGCGCACTACTAAACAGATACTCCGACAACACGAGCAAAAAGAAGAAATGTATAGTAGTAGAGCAAGGGACGGCAAATAAAACAGAACGCAGATTGATTGACGGGAATAAAACCGATTGAAAATGAAACCAAATGACAAAATGAACGAATCCATTGAATTAGCTTTATTGTTTTTTACTGGAAACTAGCGGATAAAGATATTATTTTCTCTATTTCTATTTGTTTTTAGTGCAAAAAAAAACTTGAATTTAAACATTGAAAAAATCATATCTAATATAAAATCTCGACATTCAGCTTTTCTGCCTCCATCAAAGGGATTTTATTTTGCAGATTCCATTTGAATGATATGTTCTATTAATAACTTTTGTTAGCCATAAATATAAAGAGAGAAAAAAATTGTATTGACTGCTTTCAAAAGAACGCATTTCGATTGCTTTTCTTTGTGATTATGACTGAAGTGGATTATCATGTTTTTGCCAGCGCTCTCTTTTTGCATTTTGTTGGCTTTTCCCTCTTGTGAATGTATGCGGCCACTGACGCACACACTAATACAAATTAGTTAGAGCAAGAGAGAGATAGATTGAGGGGGAGAGGAGAGGTTGGGTGTCAGTCTGGCAGCCCTTCACCGCAGAATGGCAACGCAACAGTCAAGTCACGTCAAAGGCAGTCTGTCTCCCCCGCTGTTCCGCTCTTTTCCGCCCGTCTGCGTATTTCATTTCACTTTGAATTCGCCCGATGTTCTATTTAAATGGTTACGTAATTGCATAATTATGGGAAAATGTAAGTCGAAACTTGTGGTTCGTTCTGCAAACAAGAAGACTTCCACAAAGAGTTTCGGTATTTGTTAAGTGGGAGGAAAATTAATTCGGGGCAAGGGAAAAGCATTGAGGAAGGTCAATGAACTGAAGGGGATTTGCTGAGAAAATTCGATGGCGGATGGAGGATGGAAGCTGCTGTACACAGAATATAAATGACAGTCATAACTCAGGTTTTAGACTAGAAAAATATACTTTTGGGGGAGAACAAAAAGGAGGAGTTCTTATGTGGGAAACATAGAAGATTGATGCTTAGAGTACAGTAAAGTGAGAGAGCAGGGGTTGGAGTTAAGTATCGGTATAAATATTATAGATAGAGATGGGAAAATATAGCATTTATTTTTAAACTAAGCTTTATGCCTTAAACTTTGTCCTAATAAACAAAAAAATTTGGTTTTGGACTAATTTCGGTATATTAGAGATTTCTTGATATTGAAATAACGAAACTAAGAACCAATTTTCTATAAAAAAGCACTGAAATGGATAGTTAAGTTTGTCAACAAAATTCTTATTAACATTTAAATTTAAAAACATTGAATCCTAAAGCGAAAAACTCCCCTGATTCCACCTCACCTTACCTTATTTCTCTATCCCTAAACATCACTCACTCATCTCTCCATTCTAGAATGGGAATGAGAATGAGAGAAACCAGCCCCACATGTCAGACATTTAATTAAATGCTATAAATCAAATGCCCGACAGGTTTATGCAAATCGTGTTTGGCCTTAGGGCAAAATGCATAAAACAGTAAGTACCATTTACACATTCAAGAAAAAAATCAACACAGAAAGATAAAGTGCAGAATGCAATTTATTATAAGTTACTTGCATAAGAAAATAAAAATCTACAGATAAAGACACACAAAAAATGTCCTTTTTTTAAATCCGCATCACGTTTTTCAATTAAAAACCCGTTTCCTTCTTGAGGCTTCTTCTCTTTTATCTCTTCTATTTTCGTTCCCACATTTTCGCCGCCTTTTGCTGTCAACAAGGCGAGGCGTGAAAAAACGCCGGGAAGAAAACGCAGTAGCGTTTATTTCCGCTACGCAACCGCGTCGGTGGCACGTGATTTGCGTTGAATTTTCATTTTTGTTGATTTTTGGTATTGTTTGTTTCCCCCGTTTGTGGCCGGTCGCAATTGGCAATTTCATTTTTGCGGTCTAACATTTATGCAATCAATTTTTAACTGAATTTTTATGTGCAAATATAACTAATATTGTAGCGAAAATATTTAACTTGAATGGCGGCAATTATTTCAGCAATTTGGCAATTAAATATAAATGTCAAGATAGGCTTCGGGGTTTATATTTATTTAGAATGCTTAAAACCACTCTTAAATAGAAAATCAAATAATTTGGAATTCATTAAGTTCTTTTATAAATAATATAATTATATATTTGAATTAAATTAAATACATAATACTTTCACCATTATATCAGTTAGTAGCTAAGCAATGTACTTTAAATTCTGACCTTAAAAGAACACAAATTTATACAAAAACATTTTCTAAATTATTTCTCGAGAAGAATTTATTTTTTCTTTGTATCTTAAATATTCAAGAAACCTCAATTAAAAATCATTTTCCTCCCAAAAATTTGTACATCATTTTTTCCAGCAAATCAGATATTTAATTGCCAGGCACTTGGCACAACCCGCAGGATAACAAAAACAACACCCACAAATTATGCACAGAAAATAAAAAGGAATGAAATTTCACTTTGCCACCGACTCTGCTCTCACAGCCCTTGTGTATTCGGTTTTTCTCCTCCAGGAACAACGAACAACAACCCGGCAGCTGCTGCCCTAAAGAAATCAAAACACTTATCAAATATGCATTGCGCATATTAAAAATCAATTAAATATTTACACAAACACACAAAATGGCGGCGGCTCAGAGCACTTAAAAATGACTGCCACAGCAGCAGCAGCGGCAGCAGCACAAAAACAATGCTGCATGAATTTAACAAAGAAAGCAAAGAAATTTACACTGAGAGCGAGCAGCGACGAGCTCTGTAATGTAATTGAGGCGGCAACAAATATGCAAACGAAAAATGAAATTAAAAATTTATTATGGCTCAGCTGTTCTCCTGTTTTGGGGGGCAAGGCGAGAAGAATATGAAAAGACTGGGAAATATAACTAAAGCATTTTTAAAGGCGTACAAAGAATTATGCAATATAATTGCAGAGAAGCAGGCTTTTACAGTGAGCATTCCCAATATCTAATTAATGTTTGAAAAGAAAATTAAATTTTTTAAAATTTAACCTAAAGCTTGGGAAACTTTCTTTGTTCAATTTCCGTCGATTGAAAATCTCTATAAAAGTGCTGCACAAAATTTTACAACGGTTTTCATGAGAATCCCTAAACAATACAATTTATAACATCTTTTAGCAGGGTTTTCAAGCGATTTCTAATCCTTAGAAATGTATTTATCACTGAATAAAACTATTTAAAAAAAACTTGAAAACAAATTTAAATTTTTATTTATTTTATTTTTGACTTTCCCATATCCTAGCAACCACTGTAACGGAAATGGAAATTGCAATTGCAAAACAGACGCGCAAACACATCGTAGAAATCTGTGTGTGCGGTGAAAAAAAAAAGAAGGAAGAAAGCGAAGGAGGTGATAGGATAGAGGACAAGGGGAATGGAGAAGGAATAAAGGCAGCCAGTCAAGGCAGCTGCCATTGCTGCTGTTGAAGTTTTGCATTTCCGGTATGCAAACAAACACGCACACATAGAGAGTTTTGGGTACGAGAGTGGGAAAGACACAATCTGAAGACGTAAGAATATGTAATTGTTGTTGCCCATTGATAAAGCTTAACAGTCACAAAAAAAAAATAGAAAAACAAGACAGTAAGGAAGCGAGACGAGCCACAAAACTCATTTGCATTTAACACGTTGACACACCAGCAGGAAGTTGCAGTGGCAATCAACTAAATGGAGCTAAAGATTTTAAGCTTAGAAAGAATTTAAGAATTAAAATATCTTCCAACTTTTAAAATGTATCAAAAAGGAAGAGTTCGTTAGAGTAAATATAACTTATTTTAGAAGAGAGTGAGCTGTGAGAGCTTTATAAGTTTCAAATTAAACAATAAAACTTTGTATTTATCAGTCTTTACAATATTTAGGAACACACAGTCACACCACTCACACTCAACATTTTACAAAGAAACCTTTAAATATAAAAAATACCTTTTATTTGTACAGAGTTTTATTTACTTTATTCTTAATATTGTCATGCACTTTAAATGCCATGGTCTTATTCAGGGGAATCCCCACGTTTTTTTGGCTGCACACTGAATAATTTAATTTAAGGCAAAATCAACAAGGGGCAAAGGCCAACCGAAAGCCTTTGATTACGACTGTTGTCATCGGAGCCTGTCACTGTTTTATTACACACAAACACACACCGAGAGACACTTCTTTCTTTATATTGCTATTGCTGCTTGCTTTCCACTTTGACTGATTGAATTTTTCTCCGGCGCGCCTAATTGTACACTTAAAACGAGGACCCGGAAATAAATAATGAAAGATGCCGGGCGGTCTCCCTCTTATTCTTTATTTTTTTGGGGTTAATTGCAAAGTTAAATGTGAGTTTTACAAAAAGTATTGCCTACTTAAAAGAGGGCGCACAATGGCTCGAACGCGATAACGGCACCGAAACGACGACGGTTAACGACAATCGACGAGGACGAACGACGCAGGATAACGCCGCTGATCAGGACATCCGCACCGTTGGAAAGCACGATTTATACTAAATACTGCCTTTCGCCTCGGCAGTGGAGTCGGCAAATTGTCAAATTGAATTTCGCACACACGCACACAGACCCACAGCCAGAGTCCTTTGGCTAAGGTCCTGCAGGAATTGGCTCTCTGTTTACAGGCGGCAAACGTTGTACTAAAAAATAAAACCCTCGCTTATTCTCTCTGGCTGGGAAATTGCCTCTCGTTTGTAATCGGGTTCGGGTTGACAGGACTCTTGCTCTTCCACATGTTGCCATCATAGCAACCTGTTAGACCAAGGATAATATCTCCTTCTACCAAAGTTGTAAGCCTCTTAATTTAATGAATGGTATAAGTTACGGGGAATTACTAAACTCTATTATTAACTTTAATAAGTATTATTTTAAAGCGTTTGTTAGAAATTATAATAGGAAAAATATTTTAGATGCATTTAAAGCCATTAAAAAAATGTGACAGAAATTTTGATTAAATATGATAAAGAATCAAAAAACTATGTTCAATATAAAATCATTGAGACCTTTGTTTCTTATACAAGTTGTTAAATTAATAATTTTTAAAATTAAACCGCTAAATTCCAGTTCAAGTTTATTATTTGTTCCTATAGAATTTATATGTTTTATAAAAGAACACATATCCCCCTATTTTCAGCTGTCTTGGTTGTATACAAATTAATATAAACTACTACAATTACTTTGTTTAAAATACATTTTTTATCTAAAGCAAGGACATTTTTGAAAAATATTAAAGAGAAAATTACCCCGACCATAAAAAACCACGCATGCGTCAGAGTTATTAACGGTAATAGGGAAATTTTAGCTTACGAAACGGTTGGGGAAATTATTTCGTGAACTAAAAAAGCCCAAAACAAAAATATTTAGCCAACAAAATGTAAACAAAAGAAAACTAGCACCATCGTTAGGAAATCTTTAAATTAAATATGTGTAATTTTAAAAAATAATGCACATTTTCTGTTTAATTATAAGTATATTACTTGCGTAGAACAGAAACTGAACTTCCTAATGACATGAGACCCGCTTAAATGGCTTTGTTAAGCACTCTCATGTGCTTAAGCCTCAAAGTAGGTAAGGTCCAGCTATTAATTCAGATCCTTTAGGTTATCCCACCGCAAACAGCAACCGACTAACCAACTGATGGACATACAACAAGGATAACAGCTAACAACGACAACAACCACAAAACGTTGACAACGAACGGTGTTGTGGTGTGGCCAGCCGAAGAACAAATGCCGGCAACTTTAACCGCGGAAAAGGTACAGAAACAAAAACAAGGAACAGAAAAAAAAACAAAAGGAAAATCTCGGTTAAGTAAATAAGATTTTTTAGATACCCTAAAAGGTAAATATGCTCGAGATCAAGTCGGTTTTATTTAATAAAATATATTTACAAATTGTCAAGAAACATTGTTAGATACATATGTAAGAGTTTCGGAAGATGGCTTACCTTCCTTATCAGCATCCCTGGCGTTACCATTAATATAAGGAACTTTTTAAAAATTTCAAATGTTTGTATAAATAGTATGTTTCAGAAAATGAATACTTTAATTGTGAAAAATATTGGAATATGTCACACCCAATACCCTCAAAAAAGGGCATCACTACGCAGCCGAAGAGGCATGAATGGGCCAAGTTGAAGTGGAAACGGAATGTATCCAACATCCAACATCCACGACAACAACAATGGGAAATAAAGAAAACCTGAATGTGGCAAGGTTGAACCTAGACGACGACAATAAATACGCAACAAGAACTACAACAACAATGGAAAAGTAGGGGTAATCAGGTGGGCGGAGAGGAGCTTGGAAAATTTTAGGTGGAAAGAGCAGCTCTCCTTCTCCCTCTCTCTCTCAGTATCCGTCTCTGTCCCGCTCCCTGAGCCATATCATCGCCGCATCATGATGTAAAAACTTTCCGGGTTTCCCCGCTTTAACCCGCAGAAAAACCTCTAACCCGAAAGCCCTAGGACCCCTCCCCGATTTTCCACGCCCCCTTTGGAGTCTGGGACCTTTAACAGAATTTTTGTTTACAAACTTTTGCTTGTTTGTATATTCTATCCAGACGGGGGGCATGGCAAGGGGAACGAAAGGCAAAGGACCTCAAGCCCTGTCCACAAAGGACCTCTATCCAGCGCTCTGCACTCCGCACCCTGCCGCTTCTCTTGGCTTTTTCTGCGGCGACGCGACGCGCGTTAAAAGTTGCGAAAATGTCGTTGTTTTTTACTTTCGTATTTTTTTCCCAGTGACGCTTAACAAGAAATTCCTGATGCGATTATGAGGCTCTTGTTAAGGTGAGCCAGAAAATGTTCAGGCACAACCAGATCGCATGACACAGGCAGTGAAAATTCCTTTGTGGTCGCAGCGGTCTGTCGAAAATAAATAAAACGAACCTGATTGCGAACGGGCAGGATTTCCTTCTTGATTAAGAATACTTTCAAGAGTTAATGTATATCGATTTAAAAGTAGCTGAAAATGTATTTTAATGGAAATTAAAAATAAAATTAATTAAAGCAGGAGACTATAAAAAATTATATTATTATTTTCATTGCAATGAAGTCTAAGAAAACCCCATAAATAATTAAATGAAATAGTAATATAGAAACTGTAGCCTAAACAACTATATTCTTTATATGCAATAATATAATAATAAATCTGTGAGCCCTAAAAGAAGAAAATACAAAACCATAACTCAATTAGCCGAATCAGAAGGCCGTAAAATCGCCAACCAAAAATCATCGAATTCCAAAAGGCGAAGCCGCCAATCTCCTTGGAAACCCAATAAACTCCTTGAGCAATTGCAAAGGACGACCGCAGGGAAAATGGACTCAAAAGTCTAGGTGGCTGACACACACCGCCCCCATTTCGAAGGGGATTCCCCTACTTCCTGCGACCGACCACACAATGCAATAACGCCGACAGATTACAAAGTGCACATGTGGTAAGCCTCCGAAGTAGTAGTAGCAGCGAAAGAGCTGGCGGCAGGACGAGTTGGGTTCGGAAAGTCCTTGTAAAGGAACAACAGGAACAAAGCACTTGGAACCTTGCGGTGAAAACCTTGTGCGTACACCAATGGTCCTTTCTCATGGCCTAACTACTTTTGGACTATTTTTAGTGGGTACTTCTAAAAATGCATCTAAACCAATTTTAAGGAAATTTTTGTTTTTTTGAAAACAAGGCGTGATGAACCGTGTTTAGCAATGATTCGAGTTCAGAAAATATACGTTATCTTTGAAAACCCTAGCTTGCATTTTATTTACAGCAAAATTTATTTAAAAACTTATATAATTACAACTTTTTGTATTATGAATTTTTACTCAATTATATTTAATTAAAACGAAGAGTATTTAAGACCTCGCCTTCCTCTGGTCAAGCTCAGTTCTGTTATTCGGGTGGCATTCTGCCGAACTCCATTAAGTTGACGCGAAGAACTTTGGTTTTGTGGTCGCCGGGTTCGCCCGCTGCTTGTTGCTTCCATAGCTGTTGCGTTGCCATTCGGAGTGTGTCCAAAATCGTGTCGTTGTCTCTATGATGTAACTACTACCCCAGGAGCACCAGTACTTGGGGACGGGGAAAAGGTAGAGCTGGGAGCATTTCCCTTCCCCATATGCATGTTCATGAATAAGCACTGAGGAAAGCCACCCTCCTTGTGGGATCTTCAATGGGAAACTTCAATGAGCACACAAACTAAGCTCAGGAGTCTGGGGTTTCATTCATGTGACCAAACTGTGACATCTACACATCTGTATATCATCATCCCAAACTTCTAGCCCGGCTATGTTGTTAAATATGACTAATAATGTCTTTATTATCCCGTTTGTTTCTTTTATTCATAACCTCATAATACCTGGCTTAAACCAACATTTCACTAATTAAATTTCCACTCAACAAACACGCAGTTTTTTCTGTAAATCATCGAACTGCTTTTATTTTTTTGGCTATATCAAAGAAAAAACTGGCGACCGGTAAAAGGCTCAACTAGAAAAGCACTGACTCTGGTGGCCATTTAAAATGCGACAAAAAGGAAGTGAGTTGCAAGAGAGACCTTTTTCTTTTCCTCCCAATCTATCCATTTCAATAAGCTGCTACTGCTGCTGCTGCTGCAGGAAAAATGGTAGCACCAGAGAAGGCCTTTTTAAAAAAGAAATATCAACGCACCCTCTCTGTGGGCAGAACGGAAAGCGGATGAATGTGCCACAGAGGCAGTAAGGGCAACAGGACGAGCTGGGGGATGCCAAAGGATGAACCGTCGTCGTCGTCTCCACATACACGTACACAAAACAGATAAATGCTGGCAAGTTTTTAACAAAACCAACGGAACGGGCAGTGAATTGAGCCCAGACATTTCCTGTCCCATGCAGCCTCAAAGAAAAAGGAGTTAGGTTTGAAAAAAATAAATATTACGACCATGTAATACCAGGTATACCAAGATAAATATAATTATATATTCATATAATTAAGATTTCTTAATAAAAAAGAGTTCACTTTGAATGGATAACTAATACAACATAGGAATCTAAGTGAAATTGCTTAAATATTCTGTTCCCACCATAGAATACTCGGTAGACACAGATCTCAATAAAGATTGCATCATTTTCGGCGGCAAAATATTTGTACTATATAAAGCATTAACACTTTCCGCTGTTTTAATTTTATTTGTATAATCAACGTTTGTGTTTTAATACTAAATTATTTTTCAAGTCAAAATATAAACAATAAACAATGTCAATAATTTTTTATAGCAACATATACCCTTTTGTTTTTTTGTGAGAGTACAAGGTATCTTCGAGGAAGCAACAAAAACGACATGTAAAATTATGCGCCAGTAGGACGCAAAAGTTTATGGGGCGACCCCCAACAAAGTCCAAGGAAGCGGAGAATCACGGACAGGACCAAGTGCATTCATTGTCCCTCAAACTCACACACTGATAAACAAGAAAAAGCGCTGAGGGAGAGCAAAGGCCGCCGAGACGGAGAAAGGGAAGCACGCAAATATGCCAAAGCTTGCTGAGACAACAAACAGGAAGTACGCATTTCCTGCACTCGAGAAAAGAAGAGGAAAAAAAAAGTAAAATAACATTCCATGAAATAGGAATCAGGAGAGGAACCTGGGGAAAAAGGAATCCCAGACGAGACACAGTAGAAATGTCGCGACGACGACGACGACAACTTTTTGACACAAAAGTGCCTGGAAAACTGTTTTTCTTTAGTTTCTTCCCCAGCCAGTTGCCCTTCGCCGTGAAATTAATTGAAACCGACTAGACCTCTGTGGGTGGAGGGCGGTAGTGAATAGATGGAGGAGATGCAGACTTGATCTTGACACTGCTCCACGGCAATGTCCCTGAACTTGCCAAATGCGATAGCCATCATGCCCTTCTGCTCAGCACCGGAATAAACCCCCATGGAACTTTACCTAACGGTGGTGTCTACTTGCAAATTTCAATTAAATTGCTTAGAAGGTGGGAAATTAATAAATTATTGGATGACTTATAATTAAATAAATATTTTAGCAACTCGATTAATTTGTGGATTTAAGATAACTATTTATTATAATTTAAACTGGGAATGAAAATTGTTCAGAAATGTTTTTTAATTCACATTTGAAAAAAAAAAGGTACAAAAGTCCCTTTTAATATTAGCAGATTGTGCCTTTTGGTTTAATTTTTGTATATTCTAATGGTTTAAAATATATTTAATGTAATGTAATGTAAGGTTAATTTTTTAATAAAAATACATCCAAGAAAAATATGCCAATTACCTAGGAAAATCTACTAAAAGCGAAGATATTTTGTAGATATTTTATAGAAATATTTTAACTCAAATCGGACCACTGTTCCATATTTGTCCATTCAGCATTCCTGGGCACCTTGCCCGCCAAATGAGTTTCGTGTCACAAGTTGACCCGGCCGAGATTAAGTGGGCGTTTAATTTGCCAAGTCTCACCCACGGCCCGCTCCTCCCCCTCGACTCTCACACCTCCTACACCCTCGTCTATGAAAATACTGCGTTAATGTAATCCACGCTTCCGGCATTTCCGTATGCTTCCGTTTGCTTTTTCCTCATTTTTTTGCCTATTTTTTTGGTAGTCTTTTTTTGTGGACTGTTGGCTGGCTTTGTCCTTGGCAGTTGCCTCGTAACTTTGCCACTTGGATGATCTCTCTCTACCTCCTCTCCCTCCTTGGTATTTTAGCTTAATCAACAAAGTAAATAAAATGTCCTGCCCGTCTGACCCTTGGTCGGAGGTCATTTTCTACGATTTTTTTATGAAGTCGTAGAGCTTAATAAGTTCCATATAAATATGTATTTACGTATAAATTTGAGATTACTTTTTGAGCATAAATATGGCTTACCAAAAGTAAACCAATTGAGTCGGCATATTTTGGGATATTTTAGAGACCGAAATTAAATGGAAATAGAAGCGAAATCTTTTAGATTTTGTTTCTATTACATAACCAAAATCGCTACATATGTACATATATATTATAATAATAAACTCCTTATATTTGGAAGCCCTAGTTCGTAATGAGTATTTTACAAAATCCAAATAGAAAATTTAATCACTTCCAACGTAGTCATGCTGTGCTAATTAAAATCATTTAAATGCATTCCACACATGTTACCAAGGGGGGAAAAAATTAAATCAGAACTAAATCAAGCGAACTCTCTTTGATGTGCAATAACAATGTGCCTCATATGCCAAGGAGAATGAGGAGCTAAAGTAAAACCAAACTGAGAATTGAATGCAGGCAGGAGCTGCTTCCTTTTTGCTCCTTTTCCATTTCCCTTACACCAAAGAGTTGGTTGTCAACACAGTTCCACATAATTATAGAGTTGCGGCGCTCATACAACACCACGTGAATAGAGACAGTAATAGGTAAAGTAATAGCAGTTTAGTATTCGAAGAAAAAAATATTAGAATAGTTAGTAGGTTATAGTAAGTTGTAGAATTCTTTTTTGTCGTTTTGATGTATTTTAAAAAGTTGAAACAAAATAAGGGGTCGAAGAATATTAGTCTGTTAAAAAATAAATATTTAATAAGACACTATAAACCGTATAAATATAATAAATAAATTAAAAAAGCCAAAGTATAGGCGTAGTAAAAATATTAATTTTAACAAAATTGAAGAAAAGAAATTAAAATTTTTAAGTTGTTTTTTAAAAAGGGAAAAAAACCGTCAGTAAATAACATAGAACTATTGTCTTATGTAATAGGTTATTTAATCTGCATATATATACATTGGTCTATGCAAAATGTATGGCTTGGGAAATTATTAAAATAGAAAACCAAATATAATATATTTAATGTAATGCAACTTATATAATTTTTGAGGTTAAACTACGTAAAACACAATAGGACACCTATATTTTTAGCCCCCACTGTAGCCACACACACATTGGGTCCCACATTGCATTTACTTTCTAATAATTTCTGTGGAAAATTCCGATTGCACATGTGGGACTTTATATTGGCAGGCACTGTGGAAATGGAAAGCAATTAAAATGCTGCACTGGCTCTGATTATGCCAACGACAACCTAGTAGTTGTTGTTTTTGTTGTTGCTGCTGCTACTGGTGGGTAGTGTCGGTGTGAATAGATTGGTATGTGTCAACTAAGTGCAGTTAATTAGTGCGAAAATCACTTCAGTTGGCCTGGGATATTTTTTCCTCTCGCTCGGATTTCTTTTAAGCTTTTTTTTGTTGTTCCCGCACTACTGCCAGCCCAGGTTTTTCCTTGGCGAATTTTCACGTTAATTGCTCTGCGTCCTGCAATCAGCCGGAAAACAGAAGCAGAAGCTAGGAAAAGCTGGAAAGCGAGCTAAGCCACTCAGGGATTTACTCAATTTGTTGTCGCCGTCGCCGCCCTCCCAATTCCGCAATTTACTTGGGTTTGTTTTTCACCCCAAACTCGTTCGGGCTTTTCATTCGTTTCAATTTGGAACAATTATTTATAGGAAAAGGTAATCAAAAATAATAAAAAGGGAACTAAATCTCAGAGTTAGGAAATAAATCCATTGCTAAATATTGAAGCGAATTAATGTTTTAATATTGAATTCATATTATAAATAAATCCTATTATTATTATGTTTAAAACATTTAATATAAAATACAATATAATGTTTACTGGGATTACTAGTTTTATTAAAATTATTTAACTCTGGAAATAAAATTAGTTTTAATTACAATTTAATGAAATATACCATATATTATCGATGGTTTTTTGAGCTTTCTGAAACTAGTTATTAAAGTAAAATCTATATAAATATTTTAATAAATTTTACGATTATAGAATATCAATGTTAAATGCTTGGTACAATCACTGATTACAAATTTAATTAGGATCCAGTCTTAAATCTAAGATCAGCTATTAAAGAAACATGATCCGATGGAATGACAACCGATGGTATGGCACTATTGGCCCTCAACTCTTCATTCGTTGGCAATGGTACAGATTGTATTACTTCAAATCGATCCTGTTGATAGAATATATAGTCCAAACATGCAGAAAACAGGGTTGTAAAATTGGTAAATTCGGGAGTCCCACAAGCTGAAGCCATTTTTAAGGGCTGCGAGAGATCCACATTCTCTACTGCCTGCTCGGCATTACTACGCCAATCCACGAAACTTTTATCCACAAATTGTTCGGTCATTAATTTGTATATTCCACATTCCGGAACGCTGTTGAAATCGCCACAAAATATAAGACCAATATCTTGAGAGCTAGACATTTTAAAATCTTTTATGGCTTCCTTAATAAGGTGCTCAACATAAATGATGGAAAAACCCATTTGCAAGAGTCGTATATGATCAGCATCGGGGTGGAAGTATAAATGTGTGTTGGCCACAAGTACGTATTGATTGGTTTCTTTAATTTTCAGCAAACATGTTTGCAATGTCGTTGATCGATCACAGATACGTGTTGCCAAGTGCTCATTAATCTTGATCTTACTCCAAAGGCTATCGAATATGGGTAGTTCGGGTATTTTCGAGCCTAAGTGCAGGACATGGGATTCCACGAGTTCAAATCGGGATTTTCTGAAGAAAATAGCAACGCCCTCCGCACACGTTCCCTTGGGAGCCATGATGCCATGATAATTGAGCGGATTTCCTTCCAGTATTTCCTTAAAGTCAATATCAAATATTTTTTGATCAACTTCTTGAAGACAGATGACATCAGCCTTATAACCAGTGATTTCCTTTATAAATAATTGTTTTCTGTAGTCAATTTCCAGATATTTTGGCGGGCAATAAGGAAATAAAGTCTTTCGCGAGTAGTCACTATCCGCATAATAATCAGCCAATAAATTATACGTAACCACTCGAAATTCGTTGGGAGCACTCAGAAAATCCTGAGTATGGCAATGGCGAGCCTCGAAGGGAAATGATGCAGGCGCAGCTTGAACCGTAGTTTTCGAAATCTCTTCCACAAGCGGACCTTCAGCTCCCTTTTCATTGCCTGGAATGACCACAAACTTTAGGTAGTATCCAATATCTTCAAGCGTTGGCGTATAGTGGAAGCCTTCGCCACAGACTTCCCATTCGGCGTTTCGGGCTTGCTTGGCCTTAAACCACGTTCCTTTGCTGTGCTCACGATCTGCAAACTGAAGTTCACAGGCAGTTGGGTAAACCACAAAGCCTGCCAGCATGCATTTCGGTAGTTTTAGGCTCATAATCCACGGCGGATTGAAAACCATATCGAAAGTGGCATCCACCACTTGCAACTTTATGCTGCTTATATTTTTTCCCAGCAATTCGGAAAATGTTAAGTCATTGAAATTGCTGTCATGATTTTCGCTAAAAAGCTTAACATTTATCTCGGAAGAGCCCGCCGTAGCCGAATCGCTGCTTTTGTTCTTCTTTTTCAATTTTTTCTCCATTTGCTTTTGAACATTTCCTTGAATTCGTGTCAAAATGCATTCAATTTGCTCGTCCATCTGACGATTAAAATTGAATTCCCGATCTATCTTCAGGTTTTCGTTTACATAGCGGAACACAATGTTCAGTTCTTTACTCTCAGCAGCATTGCGCAGATATACTTTGTCCATAGCGATACTTAAAAAAATGACAAAGATAGAAACAAGTTTTAAAATCAACGAAGTAATTTTGAAATAGTTTTGGAATTATTTACAGTAGTGACAAAAGTAAACTTAATAGATCATCCCGTGCGATTTTAGGAAATAAATGAATTTATATTTATTATTTAAGTTTATACATATCTATCAATTTTTAAATAAATGCTTTATTTTTTTACTTTACCAACAATTTAAAATATAAAGCACCAACAAAAAACATATTCTAAAGAAAAATCAAAAATATAGCACAGCCAACATTAATCTTTTAATTAAAATTACCTACAAAAGAATTAAGTATTGATAAGTTAGATTTACGTTTAGTTTCTTGTTTATTTTATTTAGTTATTAAATTAATTTTGTAACAGATCACAACAGATCACAAACCATAAATAATAAAAAAAAAAAAGTTGACGTTTTTTTTACCATATTAGAAAGAAAGAAAAAAGTTAAATTTATAAAAATTTATTTTTAAGTTTAATTGTTTTTTTTTTTAATTTTTCATTAACTTCTAATTTTAATCAACACTGGATGAGCTATTTTAAATAATTTACTTCCATAGCTGACACATACTTTGACATTTTTTTGCTATATGCACGTATCTGATTGGAGCTCCCGCAATTTGTTATTGTTGTTGTGCGAGACACCTGAAAAGCAAAACAGAGATCAGCTGATGCTTAAAACGCCGCGTGGGGAAACACTCACGGAGCCGGCCGACGTGATAACCCGAAAGCCCGTACAAGCAAGTCTCTGGTGTATTTGAGAGTACAATTTCGTCGCCAATTTGTTGGTAGTCATTCAAAATGCGAACACAACGCGATGGAAACGAAAATAACAGCACAAAAGCAGCCAGCGACGCGAAATACTTGCACGAAAGAAGAAGAGATTATGTAGTGGTGGCAGAAGTCAGCTGTTTGCCGGTCCGATCGTCGTAAATCGAAACACTATCGGCAGAGGGCGCCAGGCCGACAACTATCGATAACAACTGCGCGGCGATAATAATAATTTTTGAATACTTAAGGAAATTATCAATTAAAATTAAAAAACATACATATTCTGTTCCCAAAAAATACATGAGCGGTAGCTAAATTTTATAAAAATAAAAAAAGCTGCAATAAAATAATAATTACAATAAATCCCCCGTGCCAGAACGTTTTTTTTTTTTTTTTTTTTTTTTTTTTTTTAGATTTTACCTGAGGAAATTTTCAATTTTGATGTCTTTGTTATTCTCTTCTAAATATATTCCTCACACTAACAATAAAACCTCCAATTTCACTTTAGGTGAAACTATTTTCGAAGCAAATGCCATAAGCATCAAGCTAAATGTTACGATTCAAATGAGACAAGTTCATATTCGCAAGAAACTCTATTTTTGGCCAAGGTAGGAGAAAAAGGCTAACTGAGACGATGGCCATAAAAATGCGGACCAGAAGCCAGATCATATGGGTAGAGCGCTGCTTTTGGGTAAGGAAGGAGAAAACGGGGACGAAACACCAAGCAAAGTGCATAAAAACCTGAAACAAGCTAAGAGATGACTTGGCCGGGGCCAAAAAGGAATTGGCTTTGGCCCCGAAACAGAGTCAACAACTGTGCGCCACACACAAGAAGAGTTTGCCAAAAAAGATTGCAATACGAAGAAAAATCGAAAAACGAAAAACTAGAACCCAAAAACAAAAACAAAAAAAAAAAAAAAACGCATAAAACTCTATAAAGGACACGGAGGACCGAAAAGGACAACAACATGACGGGGCCGGCAAACGAAACCAATTGAAGAAATGTTGCTGACACCAAAAAGGAAACTGCAGGAGGAAGACGCCGATGATGATGAGGATGAGCCTGGGAATGAGGCTAAGCTCGAGGATGCCGACGGATGCAGAGGATGTCCTGCGGGGCAGCGACGTGGCGGAGCGGTAAGGACAACAACGAAATTAGTTAGCACTTGAGAGAGAAAGCAGCTTTGGCTTCGGTCCAGGACTCGTTGCTGGATTACAACACCTGCGGGCAAGGGAGCGCTTGCCGGCTCCTGCTGCCATTGCATCTTTATTGAACTGAACTAGAGATGGCCGAGATGGCCAAGAGCATAAGACCCAAGCCGAAGCTTTAACAATTAATTAATTATTAAATTAAGTTATATCGATACAGATTTTCATGATAAATATAATTATAGTTTACATAATTTATAATTTAAATGTTTAGTCTGGGAGAAGCGTTATGAAAAATATATTGATTCACTTTATTGCCATTACTAGTAACCATGACTCGTTGTCATTACTCGTTGTCATTACTCGTTGCCATTACTTGTCAGCATAAGTAGTTACCATTACTAGTTACCAATAATCGTTATAATTATAAAAGATGGAACTAGGATTAAATGAATCCTATTTAGAATTCGACTTCATACACTCCCATCACAGTTTCCGAATCTCAAAACCCAATTTCTGAATTAAGCTCAAACGGGAACTGACTTCCGATTTATGGATCCTTGATCCTTAGAATATAGTCTCCCCAAGATTCAACTGTCAAATGCCCGAAATTCAGTAAGTCCACCAGTAACATATCGACCATCTCCAATGGAAATAGTGCACCTAAGATCCGAGGGGCAGGCAACAATTAAATAGCTTCGAGCACTCGGAACTCAATTGCAGCATTTCAATAACTGCTGAGAACACTCAAGGGGACAGAAAGCCGGTCAGGCAGGCAGCCAGCCAGCCAGCCAGGTCCTTGCGATAATCTGTCTTGCAGTCGGAAGCCCAAACAACTCACAGAGGGAACCACTCCGCCTTTCACTCCATCGACTATGTACTACAATATCCGCCCGGCGTCCCCGAAAAACACTTGAGCTACTTTCTCGCACTCACCTATTTCACTTGCTGCAGAAATTTGAAATATTTCCTTATTTTTTTCTTCCTTACACTTGTAGATTTTGAAGCCGAAAGCTGAGCACTGGGCTTTCTTATATTTATTTTTTTGTTGTAGAGTTTTTGTTTATGAAAGGATGGGACGAGACGCGGTACGGCCGAAAAGTTAACACATTGAGAATTTTGCCACCAAGAAGCCGAAAATTGTTGAACTTTTTTAAAATTATATGTACGTTACACAGTCTGATTTGGAAACAATACAACTAAATTAAAATAATTTCAAATATTCATTAATTTGACACTCTGTGAGATCCGCGGCAGGGCCAACTGCGATCGACGTCTATCGAGACTCATTCTGGGTTTTTTTTTTTTTTTTAATAAATGTATTAAACTTGGAATAAATTAACGAAAACGGTTTATTTAATATTCTCGTGTATTTTTTTTCCACTTGAAAATGAGAAATAAAATTTAATTAAACAAAATTGAGTCATCTCCCACCTCTCTATCGATCACTAAGCCTTACCTTTGACATTAAAAATAAATGAATCAACCATTTTAAAAGTTCTGCCAAGAGAGTCATTTGCTAAAATTGCCAAAATCGAAGAAGAAAGCAAGGCAGTGGACGAAGGAAAGAAAACCTAGAAGAAAATTCAATGAGACTGAAAATTATCTGGCCCGATGCCAATTGAAGGCGAGCAGCACAAGAAAACAAAACAAAAACTCACGTTTCTAATCAATTAAAAAATACAACAACCAAGGGAAAGGAGAGAAATCAGAAATAAGGACGATTTTCGGCAATAAATAAATTACGACAAGGAGGCAGTCGAAGGGATTAAATAAATAGTAAGGGAGGGGAAGGATCGAAATTCAAAGGGAGCTAGTGTCGAGAAGAAAGTAGAAACTTCACTACGTCTGCTGCAATTTTAATTACGACTGTGATAAGAGCAAGACAAGACTAATGGAAAGGCGCAGAGGAAACCAACTGGGTTGATATAAAAGGGTGTATAGAGTATAAGTTACCCTTTAATTAGATCAGAGCAATAATTTTATATTTTTAATGGTTTAAACCTGGAGTGGGCAGACAATACTTTAAGGGGTTGGATAGCATTTGGGTGAGTAAGGTATAGAAAGAAGTGTCTAGATATTCAAATAATAATAGCTAAAGTTGTATTATTGCATAAAAAATAGCTAACTAAAAACAGATCTATTGAACTCTAAAAAGGCCTAGATTGAGCAACATATTTGAAATTTAACGGCAGTAGATCGCTGGTTTTGGGCACCTCTGGTTTAAAGGCTAAACATTATTTTTCTAAAAGATTATGTGACTCTATATAAAAAACAATTCATTTAAAAATTTCATTAAAAGTGTAATACTGAATCCTTCTAATTACTTAAATATTTCTGTAAAATGTGAAAAGAAAAATATAAAATGTATAAAATATTTGACATATTTCAAATTTTAATTAAAAAAGTTTTTTTTTTTTTGTAAACTTTCCCCTAGGTTTCCCAAATCTTAACAAACACAGTATACCCCATTAATTTACAAACTACTGGGAGTAAGACGGCGAAAGGCAGCAGCGACTCTACTAATCCTTTTGGCAAGGACTTTGACAGTTGTCTTAGTTGCACAACAACAACAACAATGACAAAAACAATAACATCTTCATCAGCATTATCGTCATCATCGTTTGCAGCATTCGTGGGATGAAGAAGCACCATAAACAAAAGCAAACGAAATAACAACAAACATTATCGCACATCATTATCGTTGTCATTCAGGGAGCGTTCCAGCTTAAAAACCCCCTCCCCCTCCGCCGCCTATGTATTTGCTTTATTTTTGTGTTTAGTTAGTTTTTATGAGCGTCATTATTTTCGCTTGCCATGGTGCTAAGCATCTTAAGTGGCTCCATCCTCCGTACTCGCCGATTTTCCCCTCACTTATTTTTTGGTCGGGAATTTCCCACTGTGTGTGTATGGTGTGTGTGTGTTTGCATAGGCGCAAAATGTCTTCGTCAACTTCTGACGATTTTATAATTTAACTTTTGCCGGGAGCCACCTCGCCATCTTACCATCTTTCCTGTTTTTCCTCTTGCTAGTTTTGAAAACAACTTAATAATAAGTGAGTGTTGAGTGCCCTGGTTGGAGGAGAGCAGAAGAAGTTGACTTTGGCTTGGAGGAAAGGTGGTTTTTCGGTCGAGTCCTTTTCCAGGCTAGGCAATTATTATACAGGGGATCCATGCTGCGCTGCATTTAGAAAGTTTTCCTGAGCCGAAATAATTGTCAAGGATAAAGAAAAGACGAGGCAATTGCCTGGGAAGAGTGGAGGAGAATTAAAGAAAGAATCTTGGTAATGAGCATTGTTTTTAGTGCAATTACAGAAATATCTGGTAAGTGATTAAACGAATATTCAAATCGGGATCTCGAGTTACTTATAATTTTTTAAGTTTAGCTAATCAAAGAAAACAAGATAGATCAACACGTATTTGGAAGGGTAGATACAAAAATGGATAAAACCCTTTAAGACGATACTTCTGTATATCTATTCTTCTATAATTATTTTATTTATTTCATGCTCTTTCTTTATACTCAAATAAATATTATTTTATATTTTCTGAGAATACCTATTGCTTTTTTATATTTCCTAAAAGTGTCTCATTTGTTGATACTGAAATAAATATTTTTGTATCTTCTTTAGCATGGATTTACTCAATTATGTAATTTTCGAAAATTGCCTAACAAGATAAATATATTTTAAATCGTTGACCCTTAAAGCAATATATCATATAAATCTTTCTTGAAAGTTTTAACTCAAAAAAATATTTAATAAAGGTTTACTACTCTTGAATTTATGTAAAGTTACACCAGCAATACTTAAAATAATTATTCAATTAACTTTCCTGAACAAACTTCACCTTAGATACATTCTTGTTGATTTGTATCTTGCTCTCTAAAATTAAACCCCATTCTAAAATAAAAGCCTAACCCAATGACATTTGCCTTAGCTATTTTTGTATGTTTCAACAACTTCTAAGTTTAGATGAATACATTTAATTAGGTTGAAGTGAAACCATTAGAAAGCTTCTTAATTTGCCCAAGTTTACTCACCTGTTAACTTAACCTAAGGCTTCAAAATGCATTTTCAACTCCCAAGAACTAAACTTCCAGATTAGAGTGTACTATTAGTTGCTACAACAAGGAAATAAGCTTAATATCAATGTATTCTTCATTTATTTCCAAAGCATAATCATCAATTTAAATTTGTTTTGTCAGAGTTGCTGCTGCATTTGGTAAATAACAAACAAGAGTGGCTCCGAACACAAGTGAAACATATGTTAAAAGCTGGAGGAAAAGAATTTGAAAAGCGTAAACAAGAAGCTTTACATGCTCGACATGCGTTCAAGAATAAAAGCAACTTACACACATATTACAGAAGTCAACACAACAACACCAACAAGAATATGTTTGTATCGAATAGAAAACAAAGAAAGCGCACTAAAAACAATAACAAATTCACAACAAAAGCAAGCCAAGTCAAGAAACTCCATCTAAAAAATGTCGCTAACAAGCGCAAGGGGAAAAAAATCTTTAAGCTTCTTTTTTCCAGCGTTGCAATTTATATGCTCCTTCAGAGGACACCAAGTTCCTCCTCCACCTCATCCTCCTCCCTCTCGTTACCATAATAATGAAATATCTATAAATTGTCAGCCAGTTCTATCGTTTCCCATCCAGTTCAGCAGCGACGTACCCTCGAGAGGACCATAAATAATATTATTATTATGGCTCCAGGAGGCAACTTGTATTTGTCAAAGCAAACAAAACTGCTTCGCTGTAGTACGAGTGCGAGTCCTTACCACAAGGAGTCCCCTCTTTCCGCCCCGGTTACAGACCCCTTCCTGCCCTGTTAACGGCATTATTATTGGCAGCCATTATTCATGCAACAAGTGATGCTCAATGGCGGAGCCAGCCAACTTCCGTCTAATTACGGCTAATTGAATGGCTCTAAGTTCCGGGATTTGTCAATTGATTTGTTGTGGGATTTCCATATACTATGCGGGAGATATTGCCAATATTAATGGGGAAATTTCGCTGAAGAGGAATAAGGGGAAAGCTGGAACGGGTTTTAAACAAATTTATATGTAAACTTTAAATATTTGTAAAGGAAATATATTTTTTTCCATATTATTCTCGAAACATTTTATTTTTAAGTCCTTATTAAAATGTTAAAAAAGTAATTATTTTTAAACATATTCCCACAATTCTTAACTAAAACTGTGAGCTGGGGTGTATATTGTTTTTTATTAATTAAAACGAGAAAGAAAGCTAACTTCGGTAAACCGAAGTTGGTATACCCTTGCAGTCTGCAATTGGATCATTGAAAATCGAACCATTTTAGTAATGTTGAAAAAATATAGAATTTTGTAAATTTTACATTTTACATGTAGAATTTTACATTTTCATATAAATTGATCGATCGCTTCTATGGCAGCTATATGATATAGTGGACCGATCTTAATGAAATTAAAACCGTAATTCTAGAACCATAAAAAACTGCTATGTCTGAAAATTTATAGAAATACGTTGAAAAACAGAGAAGTTAAATTTTTGTTTACATTAATTTCGCCATCATTCCTATGGCAGCTATAGGATATAGTAGTCCGATTTCGGTCATTCCGACATATATACTGCGTGCTAAAGAAATAAGACTATGCTGGAAATTTCAGCCCGATAGCTCAAAAACTGAGAGACTAGTTCGCGTAGAAACCGACAGACGGACAGACGGACAGACAGACGGACAGACAGACGGACATGGCTAGATCGACTCGACTGGTGATGCTGATCAAGAATATATATACTTTATGGGGTCGGAGATGCCTCCTTCACTGCGTTGCAAACATCTGGTCAAAATTATAATACCCTCTGCGAGGGTATAAAAATAACAATGTAATGTAAATTTATAACATTTATACATAGCTATAAAATTTTACATTTTACATGATTTTACATTTTCATA
Source organism: Drosophila rufa (assembly GCA_018153105.1). Lineage (NCBI taxonomy): Eukaryota > Metazoa > Arthropoda > Insecta > Diptera > Drosophilidae > Drosophila > Drosophila rufa. The sequence goes on from JAECXS010000096.1 coordinate 12,275,181, forward strand.
TAAATCGACCGATCGTTTCTATGGCAGCTATATGATATAGTTGTCAGATCTTAATGAAATTAAAACCGTAATTCTAGAACCATAAAAAACTGCTATATCTGAAAATTTATAGAAATTCGTTGAAAAACAGAGAAGTTAAAATTTTTTTTACATTAATTTCGCCATCATTCCTATGGCAGCTATAGGATATAGTAGTCCGATTTCGGTCATTCCGACATATATACTGCGTGCTAAAAAAATAAGACTATGCTGAAAATTTTAGCTTGATAGCTCAAAAACTGAGAGACTAGTTCGCGTAGAAACCGACAGACGGACAGACGGACAGACAGACGGACAGACAGACGGACATGGCTAGATCGACTCGGCTGGTGATGCTGATCAGGAATATATATACTTTATGGGGTCGGAGATGCCTCCTTCACTGCGTTGCAAACATCTGGTCAAAATTATAATACCCTCTGCGAGGGTATAAAAACATTAAAATACGACAAGTCCCCAGCGAAAAACTATTTAATAAAGACATATTCATAAAATATAATAAAAAACTTGTTAAATTAATCTGCCACTCTCGGGGGGTAAATGCGATATGCAAATAATAGCAATTCAATCAATTATAATACCATGGAAAAAAATGTATAAACAATGTTGAGGACAAGGAAACCTTTATTGACACATCGACAGCAAATAAAAACCACAGCATTCACGGCGACAACAACAACAACAATAAATAGGCAAAAAACAGATAACCCAAGCAACAAAGATTTATTGCATATATAGAAGCACATAAAGCACACTTTATATATATAATATATTCGCTGATTTATACAGCCGAGTAAAACCCATGTGGTTTATAATGAGACAACACACACAGTTAAATGAGGTTAGAGTTGAGTACATTTGGCAATAAATAAATCGAAAATCGCCCCGGTTCGGAAAGGTAAACAGAGCTTAAAACTAAAGATACTCCGCTCTCGAGATGTACTCACATAAGACTCATATGGTATATAGGACACACACAGATTTTGTTAATGAATAGCTTGGATATATCGATATATATATATGCGATATACTATTTTGGATAGAGACCACAAAACCCACAAAGAAAGCAAGAACAGGCACTTGATTTATATACGTTTTATGGGAGACGTTACGTTACGCTACGAGACGTAATGACATAAGCGTACAATACTTTTGAGTATTTTATATTTCTCTTCCACGACAATTAAGGCACTTTTTCGGAAATATTTTTAAGCAATTATTCGTTGCACAATTATTGAATTTAAAAACAAAATTCTTCGTAATGACCAGAGTAGCTTTTACACGCACAAAACGAAAACGCAGAGACGAAAAACACACAGAAAATGTCGAATTAAATAAGTATAGCAAATTAGAGACGATCAGCAACGTTATCAAGACAACAGACTCTGACAAACTAAATACAAAAAAAAAAACACACAACAAAAATTAAATCAAAATTACTTTCGAACGGATCGGCGGTGATAATGCTCGTGCGATCGAATTAAGAGGCGGCAATAGCAGCACAGAGAGCTCGGATCGGGAAAAAGAGAGCAGCTCCCTCGCTGCAGCTATTTTCGAAAATTGATAAGACCACTTCGAATCGATCGAATCAGTTTGGCGTTTAAGTTCGGAAAATAGGAGATAAGGAAGGGAGATCAATGCAACTGAGCAATAGGAAAAACTATGGCAAGGGATGTTTAAAGACAAAATTCTTATCGTCGCAAAGTGCGAGGTGATATCTTTGGAGGCCTTGAAATATGGTTTGGTATTGAGCATTCTGAAAGGGGTTATATATATATATTTTAGGTGTGTTGTTTTTTTTAAATTTTATTTTCAATTTAAAAAACTATTAAAAGTCTGCTTTATATTTTTATTCATGTTAAAGATTAGTAAAACCTAAAAAACAAAGTGTTTAAAGTCATGCTTAGCCAATTATTTAGCTTTATATTTTAATTCTCTCCTTTTTTTCAAGGATCTTAATTCCACCGAAGACACCTTAATAGTTACACATGTTCCATTTAGCAATTTATAGGCAATTTCATTAAAATATCTTCAATTAAGAAATGCACATCCTTTGGATACTTTTCCTCTGCAGTTCCTTCCTTTTTTTTTTCTGCCGCCCCATTGAGCTAAACATCTTTTAGGACTTCCTAATGGAAGTTCATTCATTGATACTTCGCCTGCTAAACATAAGAACGAAATCGATTTACAGGACATGGGGCACGTGACCACCAGGTATTTACCTCTGACCCCAGACGCAGCCCTCTCTCGAACAACCCCCAAGCACACTCCCACCCACTGTTTCCAGTTCAATTGGCCACTTAAAACTTTAACAGCCGTAAATTCGCAACAAGCAAGGGCTATGAAATTTAATAGCGAACGCGAGGAAATCCCCATCCAGCCCCTGCCAGTGTCTGACCAATACAATACGCAACTGTATTAGCTCACGTAACAGCAAAATGTGAGTATTCCGCGTCTGGTCTGGTCCTTTTTCCCGATGTGGCTACTGCTGCTCCTGCCGCTGCTTCGGCGAAACACACATTATTGACTTTTATTGCTGCTCCTAAGCTGCTGCAGCGCTGTCGACGCCAAAGATATAGCTCTTACAGTCGAAGTAGGATACGAAAAATATATCAAAGGGATTTTATATATATTTTAAAGTTAAGATAGCTTGTCATTTCGCAGCTTAGCAGTGAGAAAGAACTAGGAAAAGCCACTGCAAGGTCATTTATAACTAGCAAATATCTTAAAGCCAATTCATTTTATTATTTAAATATTTTTTATAGGTATCTTGTGTTAATTGAGTGTTTTAAGGTTCTTAACATAAGGTTAAAACGTATTTTTGTAACAGTTTCGAGGTATTTAAAATCATAAATACTTTTAAGAAACATTTAACTAAATTTTAAATATTTGAAAAATATTTTTCATGCGTTATTTTACAGAAACTATATATTAGTTCTATAAAAAATATATTTTTCTTTAAAAATAAATCTTGTAAGTGCATTTAAACCCCTGTTCTCCTTACTCTAGCTTGACTGTACTGCTACTGATGTCTGCGCTTCCGCTTCTGCTATTACTGCCGCTGATACTTTTGCGTTCCCTTAACCCTTCGCCTGTGTTTACATTTTCAACTATGTAATTCGTTGCATTTTATTGCATGCGTGTGTGAGTGTGAAATATTTATGGGGGTTGCCCACGGGGGACATTGCTCCTGCATTTGCCACACACACATGCGCTGGAGCCAAAACATCGCTGGACACCACCGGGTTTTTTTCCGCAGCTGCTCGAGTTTAACGAAGTGTTAAATGGCCAGCGGGCACCGGCGAGAGGGGTTAAGAAACGGGGTTCGCTTCGATTTCATCCCATTCCCAATCGCTGGTCAACGCCTTTTTATCGAAATTTGTCACGCACGGAGGAATTTTTCTTGCCTTCCCTCTATTTTTCTTCTTATTTTTTTGACTGGTCCAGGATTAATAGAAGAAAAAAGATTTTCATTTGGAAAATGTTTGCTACACGAGTCGCATGAATGACAGGCCAAGCCGTCCTGTTGACGCGGCTCAAAGCGCACGTGTGTCGGCTAATACCTTTCGATGACGAAAATTGCATTACTTTTACTTTCTGGCCCTCCCAGGATGGGGAGCTTAAGTAGTTTACTTCTTTGTTTGCCTATAAATACGGGGATAAAGGTGAACATGATTTTTGGGATTCTTTGGTCGTTGAGAAATCTGAGCGTCGTTTTGATAAAGCATTATTGAATTACAAGATGTGGAAATGGTGGTGGTTTTATAGCTTAAACGTTATGATTTATCAATGAGACATTAGAAAGGATCACATTTTAAATCGGTGTTTTCCAGCGAGTTCATTGCTTAAGCAACGAGAGTTATCTATCGCTTAACCAGCGAGACTTTTTTCGCTTAACCAACGAGAGCATTGACTCTCGCTCGGGTTATATTTAAAAGAGTTATTTTGTATTAGAAAAAAAATCGTATTATCAATAGTCGCATAAATCCAATAATTTGTACCATGACGACTGTATTTTCGCATAAAAAAGAACAACTGAATTCTCATTTTAGAACAATAAAATTATTCTGCAAAGAAAATTTCCTTAGATTTTATAAATCCATGTGAACACTTTCCCAGCTCCGGCGAATCAATAAATTGGCCACACAATAACTTAATAGCTTCATTTACCCGACAGGCAAGCCCTCTTCTTGTGGTTACTAGAAGGATATTAGGTACGACTATCTTTCCTTTCTGGGGCTCTATTCGAATCTAATGACCGGCAATTTGCCAAACACCCAGCGCCTGAGCCATTTTAGAGTGTTGCAAAGAAATTAGCCATCATTTAGTGTAATGAGGATAATAATAGCAACTAATGGGCAACCACCAACGCTACCGATACCAACGAACGAGCAACCACCACCGCCACAATGGAGCCCAAGTCGATCCACCATTTGATTAAACAAAGATTGACTGGAGTGCGATTAACTTTGGGATAGGACGGAAAGTGTTATAAATGTGGTGCAATTTGTACGAGGGAAAAGCCAGGGATATAATGATAAACACATATTAAGCAAGGAAAAAAAAAGAGAAAAAAAAGCACAAGGCCATGCGAATTACTCAATTAATTCAGCTCGGCCTGCCAATAATCATAAATAAAGTCCCACGAAACCAACGGTGGCTACACTTTTAATTATTTTCCTTCTTCTCCCAAGCAAATTTAATAAAGAATAATTACAAGAAAACCAATATCAGCAAAGACTCACTGTGTGTGTGTTTGGGAAAAAATAATTAACAAAAACCACAACAGCAGGCAGTTCCTTATTCTGAAGCCCACACAAATATTCGGACAAATGGCATGTAATTAACATATAAATTAAAGACTAATATATATTTGGGCAGCAGCAATAAAATGCTAAAACTGCTGCCTGAGCCCATATACATACTTTTTCGTCCAGGAGCTCAGCCTTAATTGTAGCATTAAAATGTTAAAGATCTGGGTTAGTTTGATTAAAGAAACTCCTGGCGATAAATCACAATCATTTATCCGTGGAATATCAAATTTCTAAAATACAATCAACCTAATTTTTGGGCTTAATTAGCAATAATCAACTGACCACTAACTTCACAAATATGCTGGGAAATATTTAAAATTCCAGCGAGTTCATCAAATATTAAATCTATTATCAAAATGGAGAAATAAAAATAGAGGCGAAAATGGGTCTGGCAGCCCATTCATTTCCGCAGTGAAAATTTTAAATCAGCTAACAGAGACTGAATGAAAAAGCCTCTGGAATAATGTTCGTCAAATTAGTTGAAATTTCGATGATGCAAAGGGTTGACGTCGAAGCTCTGCGCCAATGGAAATGGCTGGCTGTCAGTTTGGTTTAACAACGAACAGAGAAGTTTGGGGGAAATTGCAAATAAAATAAAACACACACACATCGACCAGAATCATTCATTTGGGAAGCACATTCGGAAAAATCGTCCATCGCATTGTTTTATGTCAGCTTCATCAGCAGCAACTGAAACTGAACCGGGACATCGCTGGATGGGGATTCAATTGTGCTGAACAGCAGCACTAAAATCAACACCAAGAAATGCGAGGATAGGCGAATTTTAAATGTCCTTAAACATGAATATTTATTGAAAATATTTTCATCATACAAATTAAGTGTTGAATTCAATGTTGTATATTATATTAGTAGTTTTTGTATATTTATGGTAATAAATATATTAAGCAAAAGGCTTAACTTTTATCATTTTATTCTGATGTCTCTAAGCTAGTTTTCTCAAACAATATTTTCATTATTTAATTACTCTATATAGGAATAAAAAATGTATTAAATATTCCAAGCGAATTGAAAAATTCGCAATACTCCTCCGATAAACCCACATTTAGAGGGATCTTCTCTGTTCTACATTTAGACCATGAGCCGTCATCTCAGCAACCATCAGCTGCATTGATGACCGTAGGATGCGCTGATGATGGCGATGACGTCGATGAGGATGACGACGTTGCTTCGGTTTGGTTGCAGTTTTTGACATGTCACGTTCCTTCTCCCCAAATGCCCCTCGGTGATTGCAACAAAATGCTGACGGATTCGGCAATGCCACACTTGGACAAAAGAGCACATCAAAATCGAAACAGATACACACAGAGACAATGGTTAGACTCGATGTTTGTACATTTTAAGATTTTAAGATAAAGACACAAAATAAAAATTATTATTAAAAAACATTATAGTGAAGCTATTTACCTTAAATTTAATAGAAAATTAATTGACTAATAATATTAAAACATTTGAATTTCGAGTTTTTAAGAAAAAGTTGTAATCAATTTAGACAAAAAAAAAATTAATTTAATTTTTGTTCAAAGACCAGAAGCTTATTCCATTAAATTTTCAACTAACAATTTGAATATTTATAATTTTACTTAGTCTCTTAATCATTTTAAAAATATATTATTTGTATTTTTTGTTAAACGGTATATTTAAAATAATTTTTGTTTTGCTTTGTGTAAAAGAAAAGAAAGGGGCTGCAGTGAGAACTAAAACAAAAATGGCCTCCAGTTGTTATTTGTTCGCTCAGCTCGTTTACGGCTTTGTCGTTTTCAGTTTACGTCGCAAAGGATCCTTATTTTTTTCAATGTGTGTTTTAAAATGCAACCAAACACCAAGCTAAAATAAAAAAAATAAAAAAATGAGTGGGTATAATTAAGTGAGAGGTGGAAAGACAGGCAGGTTCCCATTGTTGCTTAATGCTAACTGACATAAAATGACATATTACAATTTTTTTCGGATGTTGAGTTAATGGAAAAAATTTACTCAGCAAGAGCCAGTTTCGCAATTCACTTTGTGAAACCATTACAAGATTAAATCCATATAAATTTTATACTATGCTTCATACCAAGGAGCTCTTTATCCTTTTATGACTCTATCCTGTCTTCCAATTCTGTTTTCAACTTTATTCAATTTCGTGGCCTTTTCCTAGAGATCATCTCTGGGTTTCCATCAACCACATCAAATGCTTGGCTTGTGCTCCATTTCGCAGAGCCCCGCACAACTTCAATCAAGCGAAGGACCGCAAATCCCGAAAATCAGTCACAATTATTACACCCACAGGAGGAGGTCCTGAGGTTATATCTCCCTCTTCCACCGACGCCCAGTCGTCATTAAGCCTTCCATTTAAAACAAAATGAAAGGAGAAAAGCCTTTGGAACAATGCTGAAACTATTCGCCATAACAAATACGAACCGAAAGGGGGTGGGTGGGTTTCTGGTTGGCTGAAAGTTGGTCGCCTGATTGATAGACAAGGAGAGACAGTCAGCGACACCATCGACGTCTATATGGTTCCACTCTATCCTGGTCTTTTATAGTCCTTGTTCCCTGCCCCTGCCCCCGCCCTCGCTTGTCAATTAACGTACGAAAATGACTTCCGCTTTGATTGTGCCTCCTCCTCCCGGTGCTCCCATGGATTTTCCCCTTGTAACCTCATCCATCGATCGATTGTCAACTGGCTGACTGCCTGCCTAACTGTCACAGGCTGTTTCCGTTTCCGATTAAAGCTTTGGCAAATAGTTTTGAGTGTGCCGCCGCCCTCGCTTATCCCATTCTCCCGGTCTCCCCCATTTTCCCCCCTTTTTCGGGGTGGAAAATTTCTCTTGAAATTATTTCTGCAATTGTTGGCTTAGCCTCATCAGCACCGCCATCATCATCATGATCAATTGGTTGATTAATGAGCGTTTAATTGTGACTTTTATGAAAGGGTGCTGTAGAATTTTTTTTTTTAGGGGTTCTTGGTTTTATTTAATAGATTTAACAGCAGCGTGAATAATAGTAAAACTGACAAATAATAAAACTTAATATTTAGGAGATTAACTATAATTTCAAAAATATTGTTCGCTTTTCCTAAACCATTTCCACCTCCTACACATTTCTTTATAGAACTGATCACTTTATCCTGCGAACCAAAGTCGCTACCCAAATGTCCTTAAACCCCGCTGCTCTCCTCTATCCCTGTTCCTGCTAAAGTCCTATGCAAATTACTTTCGGCAAATCAGGACGCAGGGCATCACTTATACACGAACGACACCTTTTGGGAGCAAGCAAAGCATGAAATTAGGCAAACAACTTTACCAAGCCAAAAACAACAACAATAACAACAACGCACAAGGACGAGAGTCGCGCCTAAGCTGCAAATAAAAAAAAAAGGCAGCAAAGAAATAAAGACAGCGGCAGACTGAGAAAAGAGCAAACAAACCAAAACGCACTGGAGCACTTAAAACGCGGGAAGCGCCCAGGATAAGGTATGCACGGAGAAAAATCAATTCAACAATTATGCAGTATTCGATATAAGTAAGTAAGTACCAAATTTACAATAGATTGGATATGTATTAAGGTCATAAGAGCGATTTTAGCAGCTCATAGTAATATTCACTATGCCGAACTGCCAAAAAGTAGGCAATATTTTGTAAGAAATGAGTCCTAATCAACTTTGTTTTTACATTGTATTAGTAATAATATTTATGCAGTATTTTTTTGCTCAGTGTGAGTAAAAAACGTCTGGTCAGCGGGTGGAGAAAGGGGTGGCTAAGGGCGAGAGAGAAACAAGGGGGCAAAATGGAGGCAATGAAGAGCTGAAGACGTCGCAGCCGCAGTGCAGACGACGCAAACAGAACGCCTAAGTAATTGCAGAATAAACAAGCATCAACAAAAGATTAAGACGCGCTGGGAGAGAACGTCTTCCAGGAGAGCCAACGCCCCAACACCCACAATCCCATCCACTAAATAAATAAGCAACGAAAAACAAAACACACAAATGACAGAGGAGTGAAAAGCTGTGACAATTGCAAGTGTTTTATTTGTTTTAATGTTGCAAACATTTTTGTAATATCATTATTAATAGAGTAAGGGATTTTAAGGTGTTGAATTTTAAGCATGCATAATGATTTAAATTGACATTTAAATAGTGGTTGGAAGTTGAAAAACCAATCAACTCTAGATGGCTCAAGCTTAGGCCTTATTTTTATTATTAAATACAAAACGATATACCCTCACTCTCTCATAACTTACGAGGTATAAATATAAAACAATTAAACAGCTGGAGGAAAACTTCAAAACCTAGAAAAAAAACAGAATTATTTAAGATGGTAGGAAGAGTTATGGCGACAGATTTAACGTTATGACGTCGGGAATTTCTTCAATGAAAGTGTGAGAGTGCAATAGATAAAAGAGAAGTTCAGAACTTTCTCGACATTTGTGGTCGATGTGCAAATGAAGCTCAACGCAAAAATGGTCATTACACACCCCGGCACCGCACACCTTCCCCAACCTCCCCACATCACCCAATAGTTGCGAAAGTTGTCGTTGCAAAAATTCAAGTAAAACTCCTTGAAAAACTCCTTGCCAGCCGCCGTCATTGCGCTTCCCCAAAAATTCTTTGGATTTTGGAAAGCACAAATTTTTAGCGCAAAAAGTTTTTACAACTGTGTTAAGAAAATAGCAGAAAAGGAGTGTTCCAAAGGGGGAAGCTGCGAAGCGTTAAGCAATTTGCCAGCTTCATGCACATTTCTCCAAAATAAACCCCCAACTCTTCCCCCTTGCCTATAGAACTTGGATGGCCTTAGCCAATGCTGGTCGTCTTCTCTAACAGTTAAGTGCGGGATTAAGAAAAGATAAACATTTGTAAGGATTTAGCCGAAAGTTTGCCTTTTGGCCTCTTTGTTTTTGTTTGCCTTCTTATTATTATTATTATTGTTCTTTGTGCTCCTGCTGTTTTTTGTGTGTAGTGCTTGTTTTTGCTTTTAATTGTCAGAGGTCAAAGCCACAGTTTTTGTTCGAGTGCAGTTGGGGGAACAGTCGTTGATGCAATTTTGTTTTTGGGTATTTTTCTTTCTTTAAACAATGCTAATGCTGAAGAGATGAAATAAATTAATTCAAGTAGATTTAATGAGTTAAATGCGAAAAATTTAAAAAACCATCAGAAAGAACTTAAAAGATACATTAAAAGTGTATACTAAAAAGGAAAAACCTAAAATATACAATTAAAAATCAATTTATGATCAACTAAAAACAAAGATTTCAAAATGAACAACTTAAAATGAACAAATAAAAATGAACAACTAAAAATTAACAACTGAAAATGAAAAACTGAAATCGAACAAAATAAAATTAAAATTAACAACTTGAAATGGACAGCTAAAAATGCGAAAACTTAAATAAACTATTTAAACTAAACCAAGAAGAAGAATGAACACATTAAAATGAACCACTACAAAAAAAAAAAACTTTAAATTAATACTAAAAATTAAGTTAACTAACTACGGAACAAAATATCTATATATTCATATAATAATGACAAAACAAAGTTAAATTTTGCCTCCTCTGCTATCATTCCTCTTTTATTCATTTTAAATTATATTTCCAATTTATTTCAAAAGGAAAACAAATATTTAAATAAATTCATCTCGCTCAAATCGTCTCATTTCGCATCCCACCCCCATATCTCCCCATGCCATAAGTGGTAATCATTTTTTATGACCGACTGCTAGCTAACCCAAGAATATCCTGTCCACAAACAACATCCATTGCAGTAGACGGACCATTTGGCCGATGACTTGTAGACAAGAATCGTAAAATATCAACGCCAATAACTTGCGCCAAAGGATGCGCAGCGAACGCGTGCGTGTGTGAGTGTGGCAGGTCCTCTGTCATTGACTGACTAAGCACGATGCAGCCTCAGGACTCTGTGCTGAAAATCATGTGGCAAACGAAGAGAACGAAGAGTGAAGAGTCCCCGGAGGCGTTTGGGCGTTGCCACGCCCCCTCTGGCAAATGCAAACGCAGACAAAGCAAAGAAAGGGGGCGCAGGGGGCGCAGCATTATGCGTGCGGATAACTCTTCCATGGCAATTCCTTCTGCCCGAAGGCGTCAGTCATTCACATATGGACCGGGACCAGTAGCGGCAGAACTGGGAGTAGGGGCAGCAGCAGCAGCAGAGCCATATTGCTGCCATATTGATGATGCATTTTCTGCGGCCAATGCACAAAGGTTCAAACCCTTCAAACTTCCTCTCTCTTTCCCTGCAGCGTCTACTGTTCATTTTTTTGCTGCTGTTTCTTCTCCGGAGGGTTGCACTCAAAGAAGGGTCAAGAAAAGTATTATAGATGAGCTTTTGGCTGACTCAAGGCCTAGTCGGCTGATTTAATCCACATAAATCAAGACGCGTATTGTCGCTGTATTCAAACTTGAGAATTTTAAGTGGACTTACGCTGTAAATGTTGGTACGCAGAGAGGGTCAGAAATGTTGGGTAATTAAAAATAAATAATATGACATTTTGAGAAAAAAAGTAAACCTTTTCCTATTATTATTTATAGTCAATTATTACTCTCCCGTTTTTTTGTGAGACCTTCACCAAAGACAAACTCCCCACTATTTTTTCCCAGTGCTGTGTGAAAGTTTAGTGCATTTTTGGAATTTTCTCTCCTTTTTTTACGTTATGCAGTTGGCAGTCTGATTCCAGGGGCGCTAGAGTCTCCGAGGCGCAAAGTGTTTGCACAAAGGCTTAAGGCAAACAAAGCTGAATCAGCAGCAGGCGACGGACGGCGGCTACTGTCTGTCAGCAGCCACTTTCCACTGTACGACGATGGGCGACAATGGCAGGGGCGGCGGCGAAAAAAAAATTTCCATTGGCGGGGTGCAACGGTCACCTCTTCGCTCACTCTTGTATTTTACTTTGCTTCATTTTTCTCCATTTTGTAACCTTTTTTTTTTGTTTTTTTCCAAGGCAAACAAATGAAAGTGGATCCACTTGAGCGCAGCAAATGAAGTGCCATAGTTGGTTGGCGAGGCCAGTGAGGGAACAAGGAGCAAGCAACAGCGGCAGGATCGGACAGTAAAAGTGCAACGAAAGCGAAAAAAGGACATGAAACAAATACAAAAGGGACTGAAAAGGGAAGCAAATGCATACAAAACGTCGATGCTAGTCATACAAATGATAAATGCAGAGTACAGTGAAGCATAACTAACAAAAAAGTAAAATAGAATATAGAACAAAATATTAACAGATAGAATAAATACATAAATAAAGTTGTTGGACAATAAAATATTTCCTTAAATTAAACTTCGTAATATTATCGGAAATTTCCTGACATTTTCTGATAGTTTCCTTATATACTCTGAAACTGTTAAATATTTTTGGATATTATTGATATTGCCTTATATTACCAGGTATATTATATATTATTTTCTGATATTTTCAGATATTTCTTGATATTGTTTGATATATTTCTATATATTTTGATATTTTCAGATATTTTCTACAATTTCCTGATATTTCCTGATATATTTTGTCATACCTCCAGATATTTAATGATCCATGTTTAAGAACTATAAAAAAGTCACTGATTTACGTTTGCAAGTTTTTAAATGGAAAATCTTAGTATCTCACATCATCCTTTAATTACATCTTATTTTAAAGCTGTCGAGGTTTGACTGTATCTACTCTTATATGGGCTTACGAAAAAGTTTAGTTGGCAACAGTGTCATATGTGTTGCACACTAGTTGATGATGTTGCTGACGTTGCCAGGAAAGGATACCGACGGATGGGATAGGTCAGGACACAAAGGGGAAAATGAGGAGTTGCGGGAGTGGGCGGGCACATGGCCCATTGGGCTGCTTACATTGGATGAGCCGCGCTGGAGCACAATTTTCAAGAGATACGTCAATATTTGACAAGTCGTCATTGTCGTTGCCTGCTGCTGCTGCTGCTGCTTTTCTCCCTGCCGCTGCTTTACCGCTCCTCCCTCCCTCGCTCTCTCGCCAAGCCGATTTTTCCCCTTGACGTCATCGTTGTGTGTATTAAGCGCTATTTTGCTATTTTCGCTTTGCTACTTGCAGCTCCTTGTTGCTCCTTGTTGCTCGCTATCATGTATGTAGATCCGTGTGTTTGTTTGCAGGTTTCTCTGTGTCCTTTTATTTTTATTTTCATTGATATTTATGCAGAGCTGCAGTTTTTTAGTGCTTTTTTAAAATACTTTTTTAATACCTTTTTAACAGCTGGACACAGCTGAAGATGGGGAGAAACTATTAGTAAAAATAGCAGAAATTGCATTTAAGGGAAATATTTTGTAGTAAATTATTCTAAGTGAATATATTTTAAATAATCCTTAGTACCACATATATTAAAGATCTAAAAATATTATTTGCACAATTTTTTATTTCAAAATAAAATATTTGAAAAATAAATCAGTTTAAGATAATAGTTTTTAAAGAACAAAGCTTCTTTCTTGATGCAAATACTTCAAGTTATAGCTCATATTTTAACACCTCTTACTCCTCTGCCTCACACATTAAGAATTTCCTCGTGTTTCCCTCTTAACTGCTTTGAGTCTCTTCACATACGTACTCGAATGGTGCATCTGCCTCAAACCTCTCAAAAAACTTTTCAATTCTCTTGGCTTATTAAAAGTGCCATGCAATATGAAACTTGTTCGCTCCCCTCGAGGCGAAACAACTGAATGGGATTCGAACACAGAAACAACAGCCTAAGCCCAAAACTCAAACTCTACTGAACTTCACTTCGAGCTTGGTTACCCACACTTTTTTTTTTTTTTTTTTTTTTTTTTAATTCATTTATTTGGCTAAAAAATATACAGGGGGGGTGGTAATACAGGGGGGTCCGACACTTCCGCGGTACCGCCGCAAAGCATTGCTTCGCGAAAGCAGAGGGCCCAACCCTTACCGCGCTTCTCGTCTTCGTTGCTCGTCAGACCTTAGTCTGGTCATGATGAGTGCGGCGAAGTCGCTGACCTTCTGCCAGTCGGCGTCGCTGCGAAGCATGATGTTCACCAGGTTGTCCGTCGAGATCGCTGCGTTCAACTCCTCCTCCAGTGCGTGTCTCTCCATCGCGAACTTGTCACACCTGAAGAGTACGTGCTCTGCCGACTCCTCGACTCCGTCTGAGCACCACTCGCATGCTCCGCTGACTTCGTGGCCGAACCTGTGTAGGTAGCCACGAAAGCAGCCGTGTCCGCTCAGTACTTGAGCCAGGTAGAAGTTCACCTGGCCGTGATGTCTGCTGGTCCAGGCCTCAAGGTTTGGGATCAACCGAAAGGTCCAGCGTCCCTTGGATGAACTCTCCCAACGGGTTTGCCATGATGCCAGGGTCGTCCGCTTGGCCACGGCGCGCGCCGCTCCTCTCTCTCCAGGAGTTAGGGCTCTTCCGCGAACTTGCTCGTATACTGAAGCCTGCTCGGAGGCAAGGAGATCGAGCGGTGGAGTCCCTGCCAGGACTAGCGCAGCCTGATCCGAAACCGTCCTGAATGCACTGCAGATACGGAGGGCAGCCAGTCTGTGGGTGGAGTTTAATGGTCGGCTGTACGACTGCGTCGACATGGCGTGCTGCCATACCGGCGCGGCATAAAGCATGGTAGCCCTAACCACGCTGGTCAAAAGCAGCTTCGACCTCTGTTTCGGGCCTCTATGGTTCAGCAATATACGCGATAGTGAGCGGAACGAGACCGCCGCCTTGGTGCTTGCGTATGCAAGATGCTCGCGGAACGAAAGCCTCGTGTCTAGCATCACCCCAAGGTACTTGATCGCTCTGGACGATCTGATCGGCGCGTCGCAGACTCGAATTGTTGCAGTCTCCACTCGTTTTCTGCTACTCACGAGCACGACTTCGGTCTTCTGGGGGGCCAGCTGAAGACCCACTCTGGTCAGCCATGCATGGATCATGCTCACGCTCCTGTTGCAGAGGTCCTCCGCCGTGGCCAGCTCCTTGGCGACGACTACGACCGCAATATCGTCCGCGAAACCCACCAGTTCAGTTCGACCTGGCAGTGCTAGGCGGAGTACCCCGTCGTACATGGCGTTCCACAGAATGGGGGCCAGGACTGAACCTTGAGGAACGCCGCAGGACAGACCGATGGATTCCCATCCTGCTGGCGTCTCAAATTTCAGGATCCGCTCATTAAAGTAGCTTCCCATTATCCTGAGTAAATACGGGGGGACCTCGAAGTTGTTCAGAGCCTCCATTATGCTGCACCATCTCGCCGTATTGAACGCATTGCGTATGTCCAACGTCGCAATGAGGCAGTATTCCTTTGTCCCTCCTTTCCAGCGTCGGCCTGCGATTGCAGCCCTGGCGATGTCTACTACCTTTGTTATGGCATCAATGGTTGACTTTGCCTTTCTGAAGCCGAATTGAGCATCAGAGAGGTCGCCAGCTGCCACTATAGCCTTCTGGATCCTGGTGCCAATCAGGTGCTCCAGCACTTTTCCAGCTCCGTCTATGAGGCATATAGGCCGAAACGAAGACGGCTGGTCCGGCGGTTTTCCCGGCTTCGGTAAGAGCACCAGTCTTTGGATCTTCCAGCTTGCTGGGAAGATGCCCGCCCTAAGGCAGCCGTTGAAAACATCCACAAATAAATCTGGCCGTAGGGAGAGGGCCAGCTTGAGGGCGCGATTCGGTATGTTGTCCGGGCCGGGAGCCTTAGAGGCGTTGACCCTGCTTGCTGCCGCCACAATTTCGGTTGCCGAGACGGGCTCGTAGCACGCCAGCGAAGTGTTGCTGGGTGGTACCAGTGGATTTGATATCCTAGGGAACAGGTGCTCGACGATGCGTACAAGGCTCTCCCGGGTTAGTGGAGCCAACTGTCTGGAGCTGTTCAGCTTTTTTACCACGATCTTGTATGCGCTTCCCCAAGGATCGCTGTCCGCCGAAACGCAGAGGTGGGCGAAGCACCTTTGCTTGCTGGTTCTAATAGCCGCCTTGAGGGCTCGTCGGCAGGTCAGATACTCAGACCGTCTCTCCAGATGAACGGGGGTTCCGCGAGAGCGTTGGTAACGGCGCCTTGCCTTGGAACAGTCCCTTCTGGCATTGGCAATCGTCTGCGTCCACCAGTAAACTGGTTCGCGGTGACGAGAGTGATCTCTCCTGCTTATCATGCAGCTGTCACAAGCTGCTTGAAGTTGGCGGGTTACCGACTCAGCCTTTTGCTCAGCGTTGCCAGTGCACTCCAAACTAGCAATGCACTCCGCGAAGGCCTCGATGTTGAGCGAATCCACCTTGTAACTCTTACGAGTTAGTGCGGGGTGAGGGACGGGGAACGCCTCCTGCTCATCGATCGTGGTAAATATCGCGAAGTGGTCGCTAGCTGTGTCTTCCTCACTGAGCTCCCAAGTGCACCTCCTGACTTTAGAGCTGCTCACGAATGTGAGATCCACCATCGAGCCTATTCCCGCTCGACTGAAAGTCTGCTGATGACCTGTGTTCAGGAGGGCGGTATCCAATTGGGAAAACGCCTCGAGGACGACGTTACCCCTAGCGTTGGTGCGAGAGCTTCCCCAATCCACAGCCCAGGCGTTGAAGTCCCCGGCGATTAGCGACGGGGACCTTCCTCTGGCGTCCGCCACAAGCTGGTCCACTCTATCGCTGAATTCAATGAGCGACAGGCTGGGAGCGAGGTAGACGCTGTAGACCCACCACTCCCCTATCCGTGCGCGAACAAAGCCTTCTGCTGACAGAATGTCGCACATCCGGCTTGCTGCGCTGCCACAAGTCCAGAGGGCAGCCTTCCTGGTTCTGTCAGCGGCCCAATTTGGGTTGGCGAGTACCCTGTATGGTTCGCTAAGGGCTGCGAAATCGGCACCACTTTCTCGGACGGACTGCGACAGCAGATCTTGCGCTGCCGCACAGTGGTTCAAATTAAGTTGAACCATCTTCATGCCTTTCTAGAGGGATTGGCTCTGCTTGGGCAGTATCGCCCGCCGGCCTGATGGTTTACATCCTGTTTCCCCAACTCCACGCATCTGTAGCACCTCGCTGGGTTGGTGCACGCTGCAATTTTGTGCCCTTCCGCCCCACATCTGAAGCAGGACTTGCTTCTGTCCGTGGTACTGGCACACCTGCTGGCGATGTGACCCACTTCTAAGCACCTGAAGCACTTAGGACGCGACTCCACTTCTCTAATGCGGCACCGTGTCCACCCAACTTTAACCTTACCGAGCTTGTTGAGGAGACCTGCCAAGCTGGTCGGTACGGACACTGTCGCTACCTTACCCCCGTTCGTTGAGACTCTGACGCCTTTGACCGTCACAGTTCCGGTGGGTAGCTGCGCCTGCTCGACGAGAGCGTCCGCCAACTCCTCTCTGGTCACTAGCTCGTCCAGGTCGTGGATGACGAAAACGGACTGGGGCGTGACTGCGCGAATGGAGACTCGATCACCCAGCACTCTGCCGATGTTCTCCTTCAGCTCATTAGTTGCTAGCCCAGAACTTCCGAGCTCCAGCAGCAGTTCACCATTTCCGGTTCTCCTGACCTTAGTCACCTTGTCGCCCACTTCCTTCATTCTGGGATCCTGGGTGCGAGTGACCAGACACAGGACCTCGCTGAAGGTCATTTCCGGGGAGGGGTTGAGGATCAGCGCATCCTTCCTAACCCGCTGACGGCGCATCGGCTGCTTGGTTTTAGCAGGGGCCGGTCGAGTGACAGAAACGCGTGGGAGGGGACCACTTTTGTTCCCGCTAGCAGAGCCTCCTGTTCTCTGCCGCTGATTCTTCTGGCGATTGCTTTTCTCACTTGAGCCGCTCGTTCCCGCGACAGCACCGTAGCTGGGGATAACAGGCCTGCCTCCAAGGGCCGGTGAAGTCTGGGCTGACTTCTCGGCAAACACCTGCGCGCTATGGCTCAGGGACGACTGGCATCCTTGGTCCGAGGTCACTAATGGTGACGGCGCCTTCCGCGCGTTCTGCTGCAGCAACTCCATCTGCAGTTCCTTGAGCCTCGCCAGGGCTTTCATCAAGTCCTGATTGGCCCTAGTGCGGACTCTCTGCTCTGTCGCTTTGGCGACTAAGTCGTCCAGGATCGCCCCCATCTCCAAGATCAGAGGCTGGGGCGCCTTGACCTTTTTGGGTGGATGGGCTGGCCCAGTGGGGCTAGAGGAATCCCTGCCCCTTTTGGGGGTGGCAGTATCCGCTCCTCTTTCGGGCCCACAGTGGTCCTGTGCTGCTTCTGGTGCGGGGGGGTGCGCTGAAGAGCTGCCGCCTGGAGGGGTCCGCTTCAGTTTTGAGCCTCTCTGAAAGGCGCTCAGATCTTGTACATCACTTGTCGCAGATTCTAGGGCGCCGGCCAAGTGGTCCGCCGGTGCCTTAGTACTATGAGGAATGGTAGTTAGGGCCTCCAGAATCCGTGCCCTTGCCGCGGAGTTCACCGCGGGTGGATTTCCACATATGTGGTTGCCACCTGGAGTAATATTGTTGATACTCGACATTCCCAAAGAGTTTGCAGCATAATAGCCCTGCTGCTGAGGTTGCGTTTTATACCTTCCGCCAGGTGGTGGGTGCTGCCGACCGATGCGGTGCAGACGCAGACCACCCCGCCGGCCAATGTGGCGCAGACGCGGTGTGGATTTTTAAGGGCTGCAGTTTATACCTACTGCCAGGTGGCGATCCTTTGCCGGCCAGTATGACTCAGACGCAAAGGCGCTCAGTCCACGCAGCCGCCCAATATGGGGACAGTCGCTGCGATCAGTGTATGCTGGGGGCCGCCGGAGAGTGGTTTGGGTTGCACACTGAGTGAATCCAACGGTGGCCATAAGTTTCCCCATGACTTGACCAGGGGGAGTTATACCGCTCCAACTCGGTCGCCAGAGCCCCGATGTGAGGTGTGCCGCATAAGCGGTGGGGATGGCAATTGGTCTGGTCCTTGACTTTTTACACCAATTGTTCCCTCGTGCGAACCAACTCCGAACGCTTTGGCGAAGGATCCAGGACCTTCATCCAAGGAAATCGCACGGCAGCGCGGTAATGTATGCTACCGTTTCCGGCTGCGATCGCGTACGAGTCCCATAGCTACGACCTTCTGTCAGCGTGCATTAGCAGATGCGACAGCGACCCCTATTGGCAATCAACATCTGCCTGCCAGCGCCACCTGATGGGCAGAGCTGCCAGACCGATCGTATTTGCGCGATGTCCAACACTGGCGATCAGCTGACTGTGCGATCAGCTGTCGTGACCAGCAAGTTGCAGTGGGCGCAGCCACATTTAAACAAAGAGAAAGCATCATGGACAAAGAGACAGTGAAAGAGAAAGCACAACAAACACTCTCTCACCCCTGGACCGAGCTTGGGCATCCGAGCAGTGGAGCCACCAGGCCCAGGCCCCTCATGGACTCCAGCTGATTGCGCCCCGGCCAACTGGGCATCACCGGACCATCTCCTTGCCATATGGACTCC
Organism: Drosophila rufa; assembly: GCA_018153105.1. Lineage (NCBI taxonomy): Eukaryota > Metazoa > Arthropoda > Insecta > Diptera > Drosophilidae > Drosophila > Drosophila rufa. The sequence goes on from JAECXS010000096.1 coordinate 12,294,438, forward strand.
TTTGGACCGGCCTCCGCTGTGGCAAAGCGGGCCAGCGCGGTAACTATCAGGAGCACTGCAGAACGCCGCTGCACTCCGCCACTTCACTCTCCACTGAAATGAATTTCCACCGGGAATGAAAGACACACCTCAAGCACCAGAAAAGCCGCCACTCGATATTGCAGATAGACAGAGCCAGGAACATGGACAGGGACAACCGACAAGAGATGATGAGGCGGCTGCAGCTGCCGATGCTCATGTTGCATTTGTTGCCGCTCACCTAAATGCAATGGCAAAAGTTTTATGTTCGAAACACGAGCGGCTGAGGCAGACAGCGGCAACAACATCATGGAGGACCAGGACTAAGCTCACTTCCGCAGGCATTAACGATGCACGCCCAGTGGTCGAGGCGGAGGGGGCGAGGGATACGGCTGCATAATGGAGTCTGGAACAGCCAATGACCATTAGACGGAGCCCAGTCGCCCGGGGCGAAGTTTGTCGAGCGGAGTGTCCTGGCCACGGGATGGACAATAAGGCAAAACGAGTTATTAATAAACAAGATTGGTATGTCCTCGAATTGTGGCTGATGTCCGAATACCCTTTAGGTTATTGACCAATGAAAATTCAAATTGGAGGAAGAAAAGGATTACTAAGCATTGAGTAACTTTACTTTTTGATGACATTTTTAGAAGATTTCTGTAAACCTTTCTCCTTAGCTCTGTACCATACAAGTACGATACATTTCGTAAGAACTCAAAATATTCTCAAGATTTAGTGACCCAGAAAATACAAGTGTAAGTTTTGGAAATGCACCTAAAATTCCCAAGTACGAATTTAGGGACAAACTGCTAGTATATAACTTGGATTGAATCAGTCAGCAAAATTAGTATTGAAAAGGTTTTCTTCAGACTAAAATCTTTATAGTCGCATCTTGATTTATGTTGATTACAATTTATAAAAACTTTAAATATTCTAAGGATTTACTTATCAATTTATCATTATGTGAAGCTCTAAACGCAAATCCCAATATTTCTACCCAAAAACAAAAGATTAAATGGAACAATATTTGGCATTGGCATTGATTATGCCATACAGATCTCAAGCCAATACCAATAATTTCGAGAAAAGCAAACAACACAACAATGCCCGAATGGCTAATGGGTAAGTGTATAATAAACAAATATGAAGTGGACTGAGCATAATATTCCGGCCTAATACAGGAAGCGGAAGTGCCAACAAGCACACACGGACACACATGTGTACATGCCACACACCGACAAAGAGGAAGAGGGAGGGATATAGCATTAGAGGGATAGTGCAGAGACAAGAACAGACGGAATGATAGGCAAACTAAATGTGAACAAATATTGCAAAAGTTTTTGCTATATATAGCGCATAAATTTCTGTCATGGGCATCATTAATTAGCACACCCCACTCACTACCTCGACCAAAAAAAAATAATAATAAAATAAACACAAAGAGATATCAGCCCGAGGCGGAAGTACAGTCGCGTTAACGTAAACAAGCTGGAGGGAGGGCTTGTTGGAAAAAGTTAAATTAAGTTGGATAGTAATTTGATGCATGCTTTTCTATATTACCTTTTTTTTGTATGTGTCAGCTTATGAATCACCACTTGACATGAAAATTCAAATTGAAATCATCAATCATGCTGCCGGCAAAGGCAAAGGAGATGAAAGGATTCGGGGCCAACTAATGAAAACCAAACACAGCAGGTGATGGTGATATGTTATTAGAAGGAGCAGCAGCAGCAGGTGCAGATGAAGGTGGAACACAAAACGCTGTCGTTGCATTTTCTGGCCCCTTTTACTATACTTGGCTTTTTGTTCCCAGCTCTCTCCCTCATGTTTTTTATTTTTTGTGTTCATTTTCCTTTTTTTTCTAGCATTTTTGCATTCTGTTTGCGCGACGGCGGTATCAGTGTAGTAATCAGAAATTTTAATCAAGAGTAGAGATGCCCCCATCGTCATTTGGTTGCCTCCTGATGCCGCCTTAACGCTTCACTTAACTTGGCTCCCAGCGCCGGAGTAAACATTGCAATTATGTCGAGCGCAAGAGAGCAGCGCGATCCTGGTGAGCTATGATTAAAAAGGAGGAAATAAAAAGGAGGCGAAATGAAAGAGGAGGCGGCAGGCAGCCACTATTTTGATTCGTTGAGAAGCACAGAGAGAGGCGCTGCAATTCGAACAAATCAAGTGTTCGCTTTATGAGTTCTGCAGGAAAATGTCGAGGAATGAGGGAGGTTGCATATTTTGATGGCTCAACACCTTGTGTAAAGGGTTGATGAATGTTTGCCAACTGAACTGGGGAACTAAGAACTAAAAGAGGTGAAAAAGCCGAAATGTCAGAGGGTAAAATAATGAAAAATTAAGGACGTAGGAGAGATGATTTTACAAAGAAATAATATTAAATGTTTAGTTTATTCATAAATATATGAACTTAATTTTGTTATTAAGTAAAACAAATTAGGTCAGGGCCAAATTAACCTGGTCATGGCCAAACAAAATCTGGTCATTGCCAAAAAAAAATCTGGTCATACGCCAAAAAAAAAAAGATGCCGTATAACATAAAAAAAAAATATCATGTTAATAACAAATTTGGTCATAAAACCACACAAATCTTGTTTTTTGGCCAAACAAAACTGGTCATTGCCAAACATAATCTGGTCATTGCCAACAAAAATTCTGATCTGTCAACAAAAATTTGGATAGACACAAAAAAAAAAAAAAAACGAGAAAGAAAGCTAACTTTGGTTAACCGAAGTTGGTATACCCTTGCAGTCTGCAATTGGATCATTGAAAATCTAACCATTTTAGTAATGTTGAAAGAATATCGAATTTTGTAAATTTTACATTTTACATTTAGAATTTAACATTTTCTTATATATCGACCGATCGCTTCTATGGCAGCTATATGATATAGTGGTCCGATCTTAATGAAATTAAAACCATAATTCTAGAACCATAAAAAACTGCTACATCTCAAAATTTATAGAAATACGTTGAAAAACAGAGAAGTTAAAATTTTTTTTACATTAATTTCGCCATCATTCCTATGGCAGCTATAGTAGTCCGATTTCGGTCGTTCCGACATATATACTGCGTGCTAAGGAAATAAGACTATGCTAAAAATTTCAGCTCGATAGCTCAAAAACTGAGAGACTATTTCGCGTAAAAACCGACAGACGGACAAACAGACAGCCAGACGGACATGGCTAGATCGACTCGGCTGGTGATGCTGATCAAGAATATATATACTTTATGGGGTCGGAGATGCCTCCTTCACTGCGTTGCAAACATCTGGTCAACATTATAATACCCTCTGCAAGGATATAAAAAAAAAAAAAAAGCCAAGTGGCCCAAAAAATAAAAACCTTTTTCAAAAAGTGTATTATATACTGTTCATAGAGTAAGATACTCACCTCCCACAAGGCGATTTCAGTCCAAACGTGAAAAGTCTCTATGCGTTGGCTATACACTGCCAAAAACAATTGAAAAAGATAAACTGAGGCAAACCAAAGCCGAAAAATAAACGCCGAGGCGCAAAAGGTCGCACGACAGAAAGAAAGAAAGAAAATCGGCAGCGGAAATGGAATGGGAGAAATAGATGCGGATGTTAGGGGGAGATCCATGCAAAGCAGCCACGTGCAAAATGGCGCACAGCTGCCAAGCGGAAGTGGAAGTACCTCCCGCCTCCCCCTCCCTGCCTGGCCATTTCGAATTTCCCATGTGGAGTGCCTTTTGTGGTTATGATGAATATGAATGCTATGTGATTGCATTAGCAACTTCAGCTTCCCGTCCGTCCCTTTCCCCTTCTCCTGCATTCACTGCACGACATGACAACACACTCATTTTCACATAATGCCCGGCAAAAGGCAGAGATCCAAATGGAGGGGGAAATGTGAGGGAAAACATGGAGTGGGAGAGTTGCTGAATAGAAGGCCGTTGGGCAGCAAACGGAAGCGTTTTGAAAAATGTGTTTAGTGTGTGACAAAAGATGTAGCAGAGAACTTGGCCAAAATGTAGAGTAGAGCAGGTTTTTTGGGGCACTTGAAGGTAAGCCAAGCCTTTATAAAATACATATTTAAATATATTCTACTCACATTTTAATAAATTAGGAGATTTGATATAAAAAACAAATATCTTAAATTTTATTTTACTTAAACTATGTATCCCCTTTGCCTTCGATATGGAACTCCAAACTGCTTTCGGCTTCACACACAGGCGGAAATGCAGTGTGCAGGAGATGCAGGACGAACTGAAACAGTTCCTTGTATTCCCACCAGTCTGGCTGGCGTCCTGTTTGTGGTCAAAAACTTCACTTAGTGGCATTTTAGTTTACTTTTTTCCTACTTTACTCTCTTTTTTTGCTTTCTCTCCATTTTTTGTGTGTGCGCGCATGTGTTTATTTAAATTATGTTGTGCGGTTTCTAGACTTCCGTTGGCTCAATTAGTGGTCAGTTAGTTACGGACACTGCTTTCCACCGTCAAAACATACACACGCTCCAAAAAAAAGGATGACGGCAAAAGGATATATATATACACACACACAGTATATTACATCCTTCGTGCAAGTTTCCGGCATTTTTGCTGCATTGCGTTTCATATTAAATGTGATTACTCCTCGCCCAATGCCCAGAAGATTGGCAGGACCCAGGGACAGGAAGCCCGCCATCCAATGAACCGTTAAGCAAACGCATTGTGGTATGAGGGGATGAAGGGCGGAAGGACGAAAGGACGATCCCTAGCGCCTCCCCGCGCAATAACCGCCAATTCATTTGAGTGCCGTTGTCGAATTGGCAACATTTGCCGGCCTCCGCCCACATTTTTGGTCCTGCGGGATGTCGGTCAAAAAGGGTTATGGCCTTACCTTACATCCACACACACATTAACAGCAGGGGTTAATATATTAGGGGTTTTAAAGGAAAAATAAATACAAGGAACCAAAAACTTAGTTACAAAAAATTACTTGAAATACTTGCATGTACCTTTTGTACCAAAAATTATTATTAAAGGCCACACAAAAAATCTAGAGTTGTAAAATCATCTTTCTCCCAAAATCTAAAAATATGATTTTCTCTAATATAAGTTACAACCATTAAGTCCTCTATCAATAAAATGTTCCATACATTTAAAATTAGTTGTTCTTTTTTACGATTTATCTTAGGATTTCTGTTCCATAAATTTAAAATGAGTTTTTTTTTACGATTTATCTAAGCCCGAAAACTAAATTTTTGTCCACACCTGTGCCTATGTTGTAGTGTGTAACGTTCAAGTTCGTTTGCTTTGGGAGGATCTGAGCTGCTGGGGCACGCTGTAGGTTTCCGGCTCTAGCTCGTCGGCTTTGGGGGTGGTGGTCTTGCTGACCCAGACCTCGGACACGGACTACACATCATTACTAACAAGACAAGAATTGAGCGTGCTGCGACAAAAATAAAAGCTAGACTAAACCGGAAGATATGATAACCAAAATTCACTGAAGGATAGGAGATAGAGGAAAAGCGGCAGCTTAGAGAAAAGGCAGAAGAACAGAGAGAAAACTAAAATTTTTTGCGGAGACACAGATGTTGTTGCGCTCGCATATTGCCCACCCTACCTACGATCACCTGCCGCAAGAGCATGGCTCTGGTGATCCCTTTTGATTCTTACGACCGTGGAGTCATCATTCGAGTCGGTAAAAACACAGAGATTTAAGAATTCATGATTTCATTAGACATTAAGATTTAATATAAATGTACTGATTAAGGCTAACATTACGTTTAAATTCATTTTTTTAGAGGCAGACAGAGAATTAGACTATATATGTATACTCTTAAAGTATTCAAAAATTTTAAAAATAACATCTTTAAACATAGTTCTTTGTTTAATTAATTTAAATTTTTGTTTTGAACGCTGCTCTAAGTTGAATTTATTTGAAAGGCTAAATTAGTTCACTTCATTTCTCATTACTTCATAAATTGCCATAATTAAAGTTAAAATTTTAGTAGAGATAGTTCATTAATTTAATTTTCTTGCGATCTCCAATTTAGAGTAATTCATTAATTCAATTTGTAGCGACATTTAATTCAAGGTAAACTTTTAGCATAGTGTAGAATTTTCATGTTTTATTATTTAGCTTTTGTTTAAACTTTTAAAAATAATGTTCTTTTATTAACACTCACGCATCTCATCCATCGGCGAAAGATCGATCTCCCTCGAAGGTGTGCTGGAAATTAATGGTTGTTTGGCCTGGCCCAGTGTAAGCAGTAGGCTGGCTTTCATCGTGTTAGTAGAAACAAAAGCAATAAAGAGATACCCTACTCTTCGCTTTGAGCAAGAAAACTAATTAATTTTGCTTAAACCTAAATTTTAAAATTACTTAAATATTTTCCAATAAATTTTCCTTCATAATTTTTCAAAGATAGTTCCTCTCATTATTTTTGGCTTCTAGTTTCAGCAAAAGTTTGCATAAAAAAAATCAGAGAAGGCTTACGTAAGCGTTACGCCATGCCATGTAGGTTAAGACCGTTTGGATAAAACAAAACTGGGGCACATCTTTTCCAAAGATTAAAAATCCTTCAGATTGGACATTTAATTCGCGCAGTTAATTCGCATTAAATTCGCGCATACACAGCGGTCGGACGACGGACGTTGCCTATGGCTACTGATCGGGACTACCCATTAGTTATGATCACTTCACCGAATATAGGTTAAAGCAGCAAGGGCACAGAGGTCATGCCAGGGTCAAACAATTTAAACTGCCGATCACTGCCAAACATCACCAACAAAATTTTCCGCAACTGCATAGCCGGCCACTTAAGAATGTCGCGCAGGCGTGCTGGTGGCCGATTTAACTGCACTAGAGTTAGGTATTCATCCCTCCTTCGGCTTCCTAGCCCGTCATGCCCCGCTTAGGGGGTGCTCCTCGGGACCGGAACTCAAAAACTGCTTGCTGGGGTCAATCTGTTGATTTTAAATTCACCACAGTAAGCAACCAATAACCGAAACACGCTTTTCGAAATATTTACCCGCTGGATGATTGTCCCCGGTGAAAATTTAAGGGGTCTCCCAAGTATAACCTCTTTCACTTGGGTACTGGTCGACGCCAGATGGTCGCCTTGCAACCTTCGTAGACACTTTCCTGTGACCTGTGCAACAAAAAGGGTTACGCACTTCACACAGACACTGCCAGCTTTCCTACTCACTTGAGTTTGCTTAAGCTCCGGCAAGTTAAATTTCTTCGCACTCAAATTTGTATGCTGTCCGCTTGGACTTAGCTCTTATTTAAGATTTGGTCTGCGAGAAGCAACTCCAATACTTGTGCACTCCACCGGATCTCGATTTGAAAAGAGTTTAGCACGGAAATAGGTGGAGCGACCTAGGTTCAGGCTTAGCAGCAGCGAAAAATTTCCTAATTGGAACAAGAGCTTTCCAGATCTTCCCTGGCGCCGCTATGAGCTATCTGTTATATTTTCCCTAAAATCTGTTCAGGCAAATACCACAAAAAAATGCAGCTCACGAATTTTATGCACATGCACTAAAAGCTCGGCTTAAAAGTTGCCAAAAATGTTGTCTGCTTTTGAGCTGAAAAAAAACTTGGCCTAAAGCTTTTATGATCTGTAGCCTACTTCTAGGTAAAAAAATGTATCTCGCGGCTCTTCAGTCGCCACTACAAAAGCCCCCCGGTAACATCTGGCTAGGGTATATATCATACTGATACCCTAGACTGATGCCGACTGAAGACATATCATTGGCGAATATCTTTCGCATGGTATGTACCCAATGGTTGCCCTTGCAAATCTTCTAGCTCGTAGTAAGAGTTTCCTAACCTTCTGCGAACTCTGGCTTTTACAAAGGAAGGACCGAATTTAGCATTGTATCCTGTCTGGAAACAACTTTGCTTAAAATTCCTACGAAATACTTCTTGCCCTTCTGCATACGAAACAACTCTAGCCCTAAGATTGTATTTCTTCTCGTTTTCGGAGTGCTTCGTTAACATCCGTTGGCATGCTTTCTCCCGCACTATCTCGAACGAGTCTTGACGGTCAAATTTTAGGGATCGGTCATCCAATAGGTTGAGCTTCCTCAACAAAGAATACGTGGAGCCAGAAGTAATCATGTGTTGCCCGAAAACCATGTAGTAAGGAGATGTTCCTAGGCTTGAATGTACGGATGATCTCAACGCACAACTAATCCTATTTAGGTATTCGTCCCAATCTTTCTGATCAGGCCGCAAATACGCTCTAATTGCCGAGATAACAGACCGGTTAACGCGCTCAGAGACGTTAGCCTGAGGCGAATGCACAGCAGTCAGCGTATGCCTAATGCCGTACTGCTGCATTAATTTCTGAAAAGCGTGCGAACGGAATTGAGATCCATTGTCAGACACTATCGTTTCGGGAGTGCCGTACGACATAAACAACTCTCCGTCCAAATATTTTATAACGCAACCTGCATCTATCTTCTTTACTGGTTTAAGAAAAACATACTTGGAAAAATGGTCGAGAACGATAAAAATCCCAATATTTCCACTTCTGGATCTGGGGTATGGTCCAAGAAAATCTATAAATAGTCTTTGGAAAAATCGTTGACTTTCCGGTGCTTTTCCTAAGGGTGGTCGCAAAACATAATTTGGTGCTTTTGTGGTTTTGCACACCTCACAAGCATTTATATAGGCCTTAACATCTGTCACGAGTCCAGGCCAGAAATAATAACGTCTAACTCTTTCAATGGTCTTGTGTATCCCACCATGAGCAGACAACGAACTATCGTGAGCGCGAGAAAGTATCTCAGGAACCAGTTCCTTCGGCACCCAGAGCTTCCAGGCATATTCATCGTGCACTTGCTCTCCTGTCAAATGCTCCGCCTTTCGATAAATGTAACCGCTATCGGTCCTAAGATCCGGAAAATTCGTCTGATTTGCACTCACTTTCTGCACGAGTTCGGTATATTCCGCTGATTTAAAGTGATCGGAATTTAGATCTACGAGAAATCCATCCCGCAAGTCTATCGCAGCTATCACGTCTTCGTTTACCCGAGACAAGGAGTCGGGAACTACGTTAAGCGAACCTTTGCGATGCTCAATCTCGAAATCATACCTTTGTAAGGCCAAAGCCCATCGAGCTAGACGCGAATTTAGGTCATGGTTAGACATCAACCATTTTAATGACGCATGATCGGTTATGATTTTGAATCTATGTCCTTCCACATATGCTCTAAAATTTTTAAGAGCCACGATCGCAGCGAGACATTCTTGCTCAGTGACGGTATAATTTCGTTGCGCCTTATTTAATTTCTTCGAAATGAAGGCAATAGGACGCTCATCTCCTTCTTCCGAAACTTGGACTAATACAGCTCCAACTCCGGTCTTACTCGCGTCGCAATGTATTGCGAACGGCTTCGAAAAATCAGGACTGCATAAAACCGGAGCCTCGCTAAGACATTGCTTTAGCTTCTCAAAAGATTCTACAGCTGCTTTTGTCAAACTGAATCTTCTTTTCGTGGTCATCAGATCTGTTAAAGGGGCAGCAAGAGACGCAAAATTGGGAACAAACTTGCGATACCATCCGCACAGACCCATAAAACTTCGCAAATTACGCAAAGTCTTTGGCAAAGGAAAATCCCTGATTGCGGCAACCTTTTCGGGATCGGTTCGGATTCCTCCATCGCCGATTATGTGGCCCAAATATCGCACCCTCAGCATGCAGAAATGACTTTTGCCAATATTGATAGTCAAGCCTGCACGCCTAATGTGTAGCGCAACCTCTCTTAGCACCTCTAAATGCCTCTCAAAACTTGAAGACACTATCAGCAGATCATCTAGGTAAATGAAAACCTCGTTTCTCAGATGAGCTGGCACCACTTTGTCCATCAATCGAGACATTGTACTTGTGGCATTGCAAAGCCCGAACGGCATAACTTTAAACTGATAGAGGGGTCTACCAGGAACAGTGAACGCCGTCTTGTCGCGAGAAGAAATTTCTAAAGGTACTTGCCAGTACGCGTCTTTTAGGTCAAGGCTTGTTATATATTCGGCCTTCGGCAAGCGACTCAATATGCCACTAATTTGTGGAAGAGGATATGCATCCTTTTCGGTGAAACTGTTCACCTTGCGACAATCCAAACAAATTCTGACCTTTCCAGGTTTCGTTACCATAACAATTGGAGATGACCATGAGCTGTCGGACTCTTCTATCACTCCTAGTTGTATCATCCTGTCAATCTCGGCATACATCGCCTTTTCAACGGCCGGTGAGACAGGGAAATGGCGTTGTTTTATTGGTTTAGCCATACCTACATCAATAGAATGTGATATAAGGTTGGTCTTACCAAGACCTTCTTGGCTAAACGACGGAAAACAATTAATCACATTCGATAGTTTAGCTTTATCCATCTCGGACAGTCTGTGCTGATCTACTTTGACTTTGCAGTCAGTCTCCGATGAGTCTAATTCAGCTATATTCAAATTTCTGGGAAGAAGATCGTACAGCCTCCAAAAATCTATCCCTAGATATAAATCCTGTTTCAGTGAGGGCACTATGTAAATTTTTAACCGATTCTTTACGTCGGCGTATTCCACCTCAGCTTGGAAAAAGCCTGTTATCTGCTGTGACCGACCATCGGCTGTTGTAGCACTACTCTTGATGACTTTGAAATCTCCTTTGGTCATTACCTCACGAGCTAAGTTACCTCCCACACAACTAATTGACGCTCCGGAGTCTAAAAGGCCGTAAACTATTCGATCTAGCACACGAATTGGCAAAAAGGGTCGAGGATCTTTTGGTCCTGTCGGTAGTGAATTTATATACTCGATGCCAATTCTACATTGCTTGACATTTTGCCAGAATGATTTTATTCGAGTAGAATTGCGAGACTTATGTTTTTGCAAATCATGTAGATAGTTGTCTACTGGTATAGTTATTCCCTTTAATACTGGGATTTTGCTATGTAGCAAAGGACTAGCAGGTATTTGTTGTTCGTCTGGGTATGGAAGTTGAGTAACATTTGCTGCATCTACTACTCTTCGGTCATCGTGGCTTGGCTCCGGAAGGCACTCGAAGTCTTCTGTCTGAATTGCGACTTCGACATGCCGGTTTTGGAGTTTTTTGAACACTTACTACAGCTTGGTTTGTAAGTATTTGCAGCTCCACAACCGTAACAAAAAACTCTTCTTTCAGATACACAATCCTGATATCTATGCCCTTCCTTTCGACAATTCCAACATAATAAGGAAAACGCTTCGACATCAGCCTCACTTTCGGATTCTGATTCTACCTGAGTTTCACATTCCTGACTAAATTCAGACACTTCTCGTCTGAACGGAGTGCTCCGCACGTAGCCACTGCACCGCTTAACATCGGCTAAGAAGGCTTCGCGCCTGCGACAAATCTGTCTTAGATCTGAAACAGTATTAACATCAATGTTCAAGATCTCATGTCTAATTTCTGGACGCAAATTGTTTCTAAGAACTCGAATTAATTTACTTGACGTCCATGGATGCTCCAGCTGATCGACTAGGCCAGATATTGTATCATAAAAACAATCAAAAGATTCATTTGGCTTTTGTTTAGTGTTCCTTATTAATTCTTCGATATCGCCATCGTCTCTGCTCTGGCGAAACTGAAGACGCAAAGCTGAACAGAAAGTGTCCCAAAGAATCTCGCCGTGCGCTTTATGATAACGCCAATAAAATTCATTGGCCTTCCCTTCAAAAAGGACGCTTGCGTGTTTACAAAGTAGATTGAAATTACTACCTAACGTCTCTCGGGTTAGTGTATCTACTCTATAAATAAAATTATCTACTGATACTCCTATTCCTGAATATTTTATCTTCCATCCATTGAGGATATGCACGACCTTATCTGGTCGGTTCACCAACTCGGACGTAGTGCTTCTTTGGGATGCGGGAGAGCCCGGTGCCAAGGGGACTTGTCTTGAACTGCTTCCGGTTCCATTCCTAGTTTCGACCCTATCATCATCATTACCCAGCGATCGACGCGACGAATGTTCACTCTCAGAATTGTCACTTTCACGACTGGTGCTTGCTAACGCCCTGGTTATGCTGTCAGTTACTGAATTTTGAATCAAATCGGTCATCCTTTCCGAAAGCGTAGCGAGTAATCTTCGCTCCATAGCCAGTAACGTTATAGCATTAGCTGTTAGAACACTTGAATTGCTAACCCCACTGTTATTAACTTGTGCACTTTGTCCTGAGGTCGAAGCTGTATTATCTAATGCTTGCTGAGCAACTGCATCTAAAGGCTGTCGTTTTTTTGACCCACTTCGGGTTTGTCTCTCAGATACCTCTATAGGCTTCGAAATTGCCGGTCTACTAGATACTTTACACACCGCACATTGTGCGCTATCCTTCCAATGAGCTTCTATACATCGCTTATGAAACTCGTGTTGACAACTGGTTATAAAAAGCTCAGCAGGATTTATATCTGCTGTACATAACGGACAAACGACCTTTGGGCTTGATTCAGCTCCTCTTTCCGGAGATCGGTCTAACCCCATCATTCCCACAAGATACGAAAATTTGGTTTGAATGCAAAAAAAATAAAATTATTGACGTTCCGACAACAGTTAACCAATCAACTGCAATCGAAATTTCTTTGAAAATGTTGCTTTGTTTTGTTTTTCGATAAGTAAAGCCAAATATAGAGAAGTAAAGATATAATATATATATACAAAAAATGTGTTTACCGAACTCTTGATTAGATGTCACACGTCTCGAAGAATCATAATTAAAAAAAAATCAATTTTCTCGGAAATTTAAAGATTGGAAAGTGAAAACTTTTGATTAGATTTAAGCCCTATTCAAAAGAGGGAAGCTCTATTTCTTTATTTCGAATTCGGACAGCGATTAGTTCAGAGACAGCTACGCATGTATTCCAGAATATGATCGAAAGAAGCTAAAACTTCAAGGAAAAAGTAAAAGAATAAAAGAAGTTTTTTTTATACTCTTTCTGGATATGGCACGACTCCGAAGAAATGCCTATATTTTCCGTGTAGTTGAGTTTAGAGTTAAGAGTAGTTCAGTGACTTAGTGTTATAAACTGGGACAGAGGATGAGCGCTCTGTATTGCTTCCTCTGTTTTCCTCATCTTTACTAGCCACCTTGTCATCTCTTCTAAGTTAAGAAAAAAATCTTTTGCTTCCTTGTAAATCTGGCCAGTTGGGAATACAGATATTAACCTCAACTGTTTTCCAAGACTTATCAGAAAAACAAAAAAAAATTTTTGATATAAGCTTGAAAGAAATTGAAAGAAAGATAGAATTGTAGAAATAGAAAGAATTTATTTACCCTCGAGTTTTATTAAAAAGAATCTTTTATAAATCCACACACGTTAAAACTCTGGCCAGTTAGGAATACCAATACTCGCAAAACTGTTATCCAAGAATTGTTTAGACACGAGGGAGTTAAATAATCAGGAATGAATTTGTTTATCCGCGAGTCTTAATAAAAATATTCTTTTACTAAGGCCCCACGTTGGGCGCCACTTTTCTTATTAATAATAATGAATTATAACTGTAGTGTGTAACGTTCAAGTTCGTTTGCTTTGGGAGGATCTGAGCTGCTGGGGCACGCTGTAGGTTTCCGGCTCTAGCTCGTCGGCTTTGGGGGTGGTGGTCTTGCTGACCCAGACCTCGGACACGGACTACACATCATTACTAACAAGACAAGAATTGAGCGTGCTGCGACAAAAATAAAAGCTAGACTAAACCGGAAGATATGATAACCAAAATTCACTGAAGGATAGGAGATAGAGGAAAAGCGGCAGCTTAGAGAAAAGGCAGAAGAACAGAGAGAAAACTAAAATTTTTTGCGGAGACACAGATGTTGTTGCGCTCGCATATTGCCCACCCTACCTACGATCACCTGCCGCAAGAGCATGGCTCTGGTGATCCCTTTTGATTCTTACGACCGTGGAGTCATCATTCGAGTCGGTAAAAACACAGAGATTTAAGAATTCATGATTTCATTAGACATTAAGATTTAATATAAATGTACTGATTAAGGCTAACATTACGTTTAAATTCATTTTTTTAGAGGCAGACAGAGAATTAGACTATATATGTATACTCTTAAAGTATTCAAAAATTTTAAAAATAACATCTTTAAACATAGTTCTTTGTTTAATTAATTTAAATTTTTGTTTTGAACGCTGCTCTAAGTTGAATTTATTTGAAAGGCTAAATTAGTTCACTTCATTTCTCATTACTTCATAAATTGCCATAATTAAAGTTAAAATTTTAGTAGAGATAGTTCATTAATTTAATTTTCTTGCGATCTCCAATTTAGAGTAATTCATTAATTCAATTTGTAGCGACATTTAATTCAAGGTAAACTTTTAGCATAGTGTAGAATTTTCATGTTTTATTATTTAGCTTTTGTTTAAACTTTTTAAAAATAATGTTCTTTTATTAACACTCACGCATCTCATCCATCGGCGAAAGATCGATCTCCCTCGAAGGTGTGCTGGAAATTAATGGTTGTTTGGCCTGGCCCAGTGTAAGCAGTAGGCTGGCTTTCATCGTGTTAGTAGAAACAAAAGCAATAAAGAGATACCCTACTCTTCGCTTTGAGCAAGAAAACTAATTAATTTTGCTTAAACCTAAATTTTAAAATTACTTAAATATTTTCCAATAAATTTTCCTTCATAATTTTTCAAAGATAGTTCCTCTCATTATTTTTGGCTTCTAGTTTCAGCAAAAGTTTGCAAAAAAAAAATCAGAGAAGGCTTACGTAAGCGTTACGCCATGCCATGTAGGTTAAGACCGTTTGGATAAAACAAAACTGGGGCACATCTTTTCCAAAGATTAAAAATCCTTCAGATTGGACATTTAATTCGCGCAGTTAATTCGCATTAAATTCGCGCATACACAGCGGTCGGACGACGGACGTTGCCTATGGCTACTGATCGGGACTACCCATTAGTTATGATCACTTCACCGAATATAGGTTAAAGCAGCAAGGGCACAGAGGTCATGCCAGGGTCAAACAATTTAAACTGCCGATCACTGCCAAACATCACCAACAAAATTTTCCGCAACTGCATAGCCGGCCACTTAAGAATGTCGCGCAGGCGTGCTGGTGGCCGATTTAACTGCACTAGAGTTAGGTATTCATCCCTCCTTCGGCTTCCTAGCCCGTCATGCCCCGCTTAGGGGGTGCTCCTCGGGACCGGAACTCAAAAACTGCTTGCTGGGGTCAATCTGTTGATTTTAAATTCACCACAGTAAGCAACCAATAACCGAAACACGCTTTTCGAAATATTTACCCGCTGGATGATTGTCCCCGGTGAAAATTTAAGGGGTCTCCCAAGTATAACCTCTTTCACTTGGGTACTGGTCGACGCCAGATGGTCGCCTTGCAACCTTCGTAGACACTTTCCTGTGACCTGTGCAACAAAAAGGGTTACGCACTTCACACAGACACTGCCAGCTTTCCTACTCACTTGAGTTTGCTTAAGCTCCGGCAAGTTAAATTTCTTCGCACTCAAATTTGTATGCTGTCCGCTTGGACTTAGCTCTTATTTAAGATTTGGTCTGCGAGAAGCAACTCCAATACTTGTGCACTCCACCGGATCTCGATTTGAAAAGAGTTTAGCACGGAAATAGGTGGAGCGACCTAGGTTCAGGCTTAGCAGCAGCGAAAAATTTCCTAATTGGAACAAGAGCTTTCCAGATCTTCCCTGGCGCCGCTATGAGCTATCTGTTATATTTTCCCTAAAATCTGTTCAGGCAAATACCACAAAAAAATGCAGCTCACGAATTTTATGCACATGCACTAAAAGCTCGGCTTAAAAGTTGCCAAAAATGTTGTCTGCTTTTGAGCTGAAAAAAAACTTGGCCTAAAGCTTTTATGATCTGTAGCCTACTTCTAGGTAAAAAAAATGTATCTCGCGGCTCTTCAGTCGCCACTACAATGTATGCGCGTGAGTGGTGGGTTTCCACAGCCAAAACAATCATAAAAATGCCTTAACCCAGCGGCATGCAAGCCATCAACATTTGATTGAAAAAGTCTCCGACCCGCTAAAGTGAAGGAAGGACCTCGGCGAATCGTCATCAGTTGGGGATTTGATTGCATTTTCTCAGCCTCCAACTTCCGAGGAAATGATATCATATTCGCATGCCTCCCCTCGAGGCACTCAAATTTTACGACACTAAATTTATTACTGAATATTAAAAACGATAATAAATGCCTTCTCACATGTGGAAAGATTTTTTTATTCGCCCCTTTTGGCCGGTGAATTATTAAATTATTTGTTGATTATGAATACGTAACCAGGTCAGCGGGGCGTGTCGAAGGGCATTTAAGTGTAGTGTGCACTTTTTGTTTGCAAAATTAATGTTCATTAGCCAGTTGAGTTGTTGGGCTGTGAAATTTTATTTAAAGTGCTTGGGCTGCATAAATCATGAATTGCTTCTGAGGAATGAGAAATTAGGGTTTTGCAGGGATAAAAAGGAAACTTAGAGAAGCTAAAGAATGCTAAAGAAAGTGCATTTCGAGGATAGTAATGAATTCTTTAATGACTTAATGCCAAAATGTGGTAATGGTTGTTGAAAACTGTCAAGGAGGAAGCATTAAAGTTACGCAGTCCTAGAAATCTCTATTTACTTGCTCTGAATCTACCTATTCTTCAAATAATCGTTTAAAAATTTTAAAAATCGTTCTTTAATTAATTCTTCTGCACCATTTTTAGACCTCTAGTTTAACTTAATTTATTTTGATTTAGATTCCAAGTGAACACTGACAGCTTTCTAAATAAAACAAATATGCAGCTGAGTGCTTGCTATTTCAGCTCATTGGTTTGCTTACATTTTGGCAATCAACCTAGGATAGACAATCCCTGATTTGGCTCAGTAACTGACCTCATTCAGTTCTCCCCCTCTATCTCGTTCTATTTATTTTGCACCTCGCTTTCCATGCAACACATTGTGTTTTGCACACGCGATGCAGTCGAAACAAATTGGTTTCATTAACTTTTACTATAGCATTTTGGTCCGCTTGATGGCAATAAATTGTTATCTGCTCCACATGATGTTCCCTGTTGCTGTGATGCTGTTGCTGTTGCTGCCCTGCCACCTTTGGAGGTCCTGCCTGGCCGGATAGCTGGTAGCTGGTAGCTACTTCAGGCTAAATGCCAATACATATTCATTTTGTTGCAAAATTTTCGCACATATGAAGCGCCATCGCTGGCGGGTGAGCCAGCGAGTGAACGAGTGAGTGAGGAACAGAGTGTAACGGTTTGAAAATTGTGTGGGGAATCAGTTTTACAAAATTGAATTTATTTCGCTAGCGTTGCAGCAGCCCAAAACCAAGGGGACTAGCACTGATAGAAAAATTAAATTCTTTTAACTAAATGTATTAGGAATGATTTGTATTCGATATTAGCTAAATTTCGGAACAACTTTAAAAAGGTATATTCAAAAGAATGTGGTAGAATTTAATTTAATTTTATTTTTAAAGAAAATAACCAATTTTTAAATAGGTAAAGTTAAAAACCTATTTTATTTATCGAACCTTCGCTAATGAGAGTCGTTAAACTCTAATTCAAACTCGTTCCCTAAACTGTAGCTCGTTGGTTCGATTTCCAGGTGGAAACGTCGCTTTCTTTCTCGCTCTTATTACAATTAATTTGAAAAAATATTTCAAATTTCCAAAAACTAAAGTCCTTAAACTTTTGAGCTTAGTGTATGCTAGGGGGAGCTCCCCCCGATGTGTTTGCTGGTGTGTGGTGCTATAAGTATCAATAAGTCCAACGGCAACATCAGCTGGCGTGTAACTAAGAAGGATAAGTGCTGCGCTCTGCTCTGCTCTAACTCTGCACACTAGCTCTCGAAAATTTTCATTATTATTTTTACGGGGCCCATATCTATGTATGCATCTATCTATCTATCTGGTTATCTCTTTTTCGTCCTGTGGCTGCTCGCTGCAGCAATTGTTTAGTGGCGCTGGAATTTATAGCGATGTTTGTGCGCCGCCAATGGGGCCATAAATTGAAATGTGTGTGTGTTTCCCCCTCGCCGCTTCGCATGATGTGGTAAATAATTGAAAAAATTAGGAAGTCGTAAAAATGGAAGCTGGTGAAAGCTAATGACAAATTAGGCGGGTTGTTCATATGCTATAGATGATATAGTGGACTAATTTATACATCTCAATCCGAAATCTAACACACACAAGTTATTTGCACAATTCCTAATGAATTATTTTTCGTATATATGGCTTTAGAATATGGTGTATTTGGGTTTAAGGCTGAAAACTTTTTAAACTATAAATTCGTTTAATTAGAAAGGGAAGGGGAACGCCGAACTTATATTGATAAAATATAGTAAGAGATACAGCCCACAAAGCAAGTGACCCTAGATGTTAGTTAAATTCAATGTAGTAGTCGTCCCTACAAAAATAACCTCCCACACATGAGCAACATATATGAACCACAAGGATCTCGAGGAGTTAGGAACACACAAAGTCTATAAACAATTGCGAAAGTTTTTCCAGGCCGCAGCCACGAAAATAACAGCAACAACCGAGGAGCACCGAGACACATAGGGAGAGCTTTTAATGCCCAAAGAGTAGTAAATATCAGACAGGATGTGGAGTAAGCTGGAGGAGAAGCACAAAAGCCACAGACAGGAAGTGAGTTGGCAAGGAGTCGGGTGGAGTTCGGGACGAGAGTCTGTGTTCCTGGCAATGAATTGCAAATTTCATAGAAATTGTTTTCAAGCGTTTAACATGGCGTATGCGTAACGCATTCTCAGTCGGCTTTTTGCTCGTCCTTCGTCATACCCTTAACCCACGGCTACCATTTTGATTTCATTGACTCGATAACAACGGAGAAACAAGAGAGAACACCGGTTGACGACGTCAACTGAACAACGACGTCACTTTTATTGGTTTGTTTATTTGTAGCACAAATTTTTATGATTTTTCCTCACTTGTACGCAGCTTGGCTAAACTGATTTCCATGGGGAAATCATAAGGATACGCTCGGCAAGTTCCCTTATTCAGTTAGCTATTTATTGTTCCTTCGCCTTTGATTCCGGATCTTTGCCTTTTGAACAGCTTGATTTGCTTTTACTTGGTTTAGTGCGCTTGTTTATGGCAGTTTAAGGTAGTTTCGATGGGAAAAGATTTTTCTTTGGCGGAAAATTGGTGATATAAAAGTGAAAGATATTTTTTAATCAGTACGGGAATATGTTAAGAGATAATATTAAACTTCAACTGATTTCTAAAGGGGTTTCTCCTTGTAATTTTTAGCAAAAGCACTTTACCTTATGAACTCTCACAAGTCCCTTTTCCCAATTTTAAAATCCCTTTCAGGGCTCTGACTACCGAAACTCGAAATCAACTTTAATTAGCTTTTGGAAAGTGCAGGGCGGAAATGAATGCAAGTGCCTAAGTGAAATGGACTTTTAAATCAACCGCACAGGACTTTGATCCCTAGCTCCTGATGCCGGATAATTGCAACTTAGCCACGCCCAGTTGGTTAAGCAGAACGCCCAACTCAGCCGGGCCAAACACTATTAAGAAACAGCTGCCATCCTGCCGGTAGAGGTAGAGGTAGGTAGGGACGCCGGCGTCTCTCCCGAATGAAATGTAAAGAAAATGTTATTTATGGCCAATTTCATGAGTGTCTGGCTGCTGTGCAGTTCCTCCTGCGGAGAGTGCAGTTCCTCCTGTTGCTCGAGTGCCGGCAGTTGCAGCAGATAGCTTTGGAATTGCAGAGAGCAGAGGAGAATCCTCCTCGATTTCTCGGTTTGCCCGGAATGCATGCGTGTTGGAAACCTGCCTTCGCATCGACGAGGAATGCAATCTGTAATGCAAAAGGCGAATCAAACGTATTTTGCTGAGCCAGCACCAAGGGCAGTGATGACGATATGGCTTTATTGTGTCAATAAATTGTCAGAGAATATGGAGCTAAATGATATTCTTTCCTTATAATATTTTTTTGCATTTCTTTAAATGGTAAAATCAAGTAAGAAAACCATATTCGAAGGTCTGCAAAGGGAATCTGACTTTGATAATACAAATTATAAAAATAATGTAGAAAAAAAAAGGATTTGCGACTTGACTAGTATGAGGTGAGCGAGACGAAGATAGAATGATTAAACTTTTTTATCTAATAAATGCCATGTTTATCATCCGATTGCATTTAAATTTTCAAAGGAAGTCTACATAAATATATTTATTACATATCTAATGACTTTTACTGAATCAAAGACTAAAACTAAATAAAATCAAGAACTGACATATGAAATTCAAATTATCAATAATGTTACCAATATAATATTATATATAGTACTAATTTATAAAGGACTTTTAATCAGTATTCACAGTCATCACTGACACTTAAGTCTAAAGCCGATAATGGACATATGCACACAAAAAAAAGGTATACACCAATTCGAATGACTTTCAGCTATATTCAGGAGAATATTTTACTACAAATAATATTTTCCTTAATGTCTTCTTATGCCTTGATTTTGTATTAATGAAATATAATATAATACTATATTTACTATACAAAAATTTAAAGATTTTTGAAATTGTTCTCAGTACCCACATGTACGCACATATGTAGTCACTGTCTCTGGCTCTCTCCGCTACAGCTCCCAACATTTCTCCGATTCTCCCTTTCCTTCTCTGTCTCTGTCTGTCGGATTCTCTCGGTGCTTGGGAATCGAATGCAGGTTAAATGAAAATGTTATTTCATTTGGCCGCCACTTAGAGTGTCGGAAATTGAAATTTATATCCGTGTTTCTGGCCAGGATGCGGAGTACGTCCCGAGGAAGGAGGAGAGGAGCAGCAGCGGTCGAGAAGTAGCCCATTGAGGAGCGAATCCATTCGATTGTGGTTTATTGCCCCGATTGCTCAGCTGCTACCAAACTCAGACGGCCAATACTCCGCACGCCCCTTCGGCTTTTTGCAAAATTTACAATGGGTTACGCCCTGTTTTATTTTTTGGCGGCGCCTCTTCGTATTTTGAGGGTAATGCTCTGTGACATTTTTAGACGATACATTAATAACGAATTTATTCCTCAACTTGGTTTTAATTTATTGCACTTTCGGTATCGCCTCAGCTGTGACACAATTTGGAAAGGATTACTTCTGGTACAGTAGTGATAAAATATGATATATATATTCTCATGTTAAGGGGCTTCCATTAAAACTTTGTTGGTAAAGGTGTTAGTTTTGGGGGTTTTTCGATTTTAGTTTTATAATTTATAGTTATTAATAGCCAAAAATGCATAAAATATTATATTTTAAAAGGAAATATTGCATAAAATATTATATCCAGCACTAATATACCAAATTATTAAACATAATGAGATTAAGGGAAAGGACCTACAAATATTATTTTGTCTTCTGTTTCCATGAAATCTTAAAAAGAAAATAACATATATCCACATATATTTTATACATAATTATAAATAATTTAATATTAAAAATTAAATACTCCTTCTGCCTTCGAAATTAATTCAAGTATATAATTGAATGTTTCAAGGCAAATCAAAACCACACCAACTGGCTGCAATCGAATAATGCCACTGTTAACTGTTTGAATTTAGATTTTGGTCTCTGTCTTGTTACATGTCTGTCTGTCTCTGCCGTTTGCCCGCTTTGTCTAGATTTATTGTTATTTTCGCATTATTTGCATTATGTAAACACAATAGTAGTATCCTTTTGGGAGAGATGCCACCCGATCTGGTCGGGACTCCTGAATATAGATTGCATTTTCTGGCTGTAAGCCTGTGCAATTTAATTAACTTTGAGCAGATGTGTCTCCTATCAATTTCGATGGCCTGCTCCGGTTGTTGTTCTTCTCGCCAGATTGTTTCTGTTTTAGTTGTGAGGGGAATCCCGCTCGAATGCCCGTTCATTTAATAGTTAAATACTACATGAGAAGTGCAACTAGCTTGGACTTAATTGCAATTGGGACCAAGATGACAAATAATATATATAAACTCCTGTTTAAGGTTTTCATTCTGGTTGCAATTATAGAAATAATTCAGCTAGTGTATAGGACTAAATCCAAAAATTTCTTAATTAATTTTGCCATTTAAATATTGATAATAAAATATATTTATTACATATTTTTCTTTAGTTTTCTTTAACTAAACTGTATTCTTTGTCGGCTTTTTTGGCCAAGTTTAACGTCTACTGATGTCAAACCAAATGTGCACCATCATTTTAACCCCCTAAAAAGTCCATAAACACGTGCCACTTTGGAGACATCTTTCTCCTCTGTCTCTGCCATTTTTAGCCTGGCCAAATCCAGCACCGCTTGTCCCCGCCAACTCACCCTTTTTCCTTTTAGCCACTGCTTTTATGCCCACGTGCCAAGCGACGTGTTGCAAATTATTTCGACATCTGATTTTAAGCGGAAAACAAGAGATAGAGGAGCGAGCACCAGGACAAGAGATTTTCCCGTTCAGTCTCTTTTGGGTCTAAGCGCAAAATTACTGGCTAAAAAGGACAACACACTGCCGAGGAGGCCAAAAGTGGACAGGGACTCGGACAGGACCCCATGGCCCCCATCTCCGAGTCCACTGTAGCTGGACTTTTTGGGGGGCCACTTATGGCCTTTCTGTGTAAACTTTTGAGTGCATTTTTCGTTGCACTCCAAACAAAAGACCCGGCGAGCAGTGCTGGACTGGGAAAGCCAGGCAAACGGGGACATTATGGGACGTTAGTCCAGAATGCACCGGCAAAAATGCATTGCTATAAGATAATGTAAAAGAAAATGTCGTAGTATTAAAATTAAAAGAAAGAAAATGGGATTTGACATTGTTTACGCTCTCTTTTTAATTTCTGCAGTTTGTAAGCTGTGTTCAAATTGTATTTTTATTTAAATGTTAATAAAAATAAGTAATAGTAACTTTACAATTTATCTATAAAATAAATACAAGCTTCAAACATTTTCCTTTAAATATACAACTCTTTATTGTTGATTTTTTCAGCTTAATACACATTTTGTATTTAAAGAAAACTGTCTTAACTTTATTTAAATTAAACGTAAAACTCAATTTCTAATCCCCGTAAGTCCCGGTATTCCCGGTAGAGTAGCTTGTGGCGGAGTGCCACTAACTAAGGGTTTCGCCAGCGTCATGAATCGTCTACTAAATTGATCGTTCAGCGACTCTGGTGTCACCGTCGAGGCCTGTTCCAGGAATGGAACTGGTCGAATTTGGCCATTCTCGAGCACAGGAGTCAGACGGGTTCGAAGTCCCGGAATGAGGACTTGGCATCGGACCAGAACCGCAGCCATCAGCACCACCAATAATCCCAAAAGCAGCCTCATTGTCGAACTGATGGTGGTGCAGCTGTGACTTTTCATTTTATATACTTGTTACTGAGGTGATCCAGGAAATTCTCATGATCTTCCTCAATACAAAGGTGATTGATCTCCATGAAACTTCAATCGAAAGCGATAACGTACGTATAACCAGTATAAGTATTTCAAATAACTGGATTTTGTGATAAATATAATTTAAAGGCCACGTTCAGCAGCAGAGAACAGTGATCAGGAAAGAGTAATAATTATTCCAGGAGAATATTTGGCGAATTTATCTTTTAAATTTGGTGGTTGACTTCCTTAAAAGATTTAAGTTATATATGGTTTTCCCAGTGTTTCCCAAACTTGGAGTTTTCATAGCTGAGCAACTATCCCAAAACGGGGTTGGGAAAAAGAGAACTGGGAATAGAGGACTGGCGAAGCTCCATCAGAAAGTGGTGCAGTTGGTGACATTTGCATGAACATAAAAAGCTCATGCACAGCAATTTGCGACTTTGCCAGTGACATTAAACGTGGACAGCAGGAGCAGTTCACCAGTTCACCAGCTCCAAGTTTTTCGGGGTATCTGGTATAGAATGGGTTGGAACGGCCATTCGGTAGGAGGAGGTGCCAAAAATTCGCCCTGGTCAGAGGCTCATTTCGGAATGAAACAGAGGCGGGCCCTAAGCGGTTAGTTAAATAATTAAAATATAATTTAAAAGCATATGAAGGGGAAACTTTTTTATAAGCAATAAATAATATATCTCTTGATATATGAGAAATGTTTTATACAGCCACAAAAAAAAGATTGGAGCCCGGGTATGAGACACACGTATTCTAAGGTGATGATAATTATCATTAAAAGGTAGTAATTATTGTGATTTAAATTGTAATAAAAACTCAGGAGAACTAGGTAAACATAAAACATTAAAATAAAATAACAAACATAAAGTCTGCAATCGATCAGTTACAATATTATAATTTCTCAAAGAATATAGGCGTATTTCAAAGGAATTTTAAGGAAAGATTACGCGAAACTATTTATCTGGAAATCTGTTAACCCTATAAACTATATGGGATTGCCTTTTTTTAATCATAGAACCCATTTAAATCTTTATAAACATTTTAAAAATTAAATTAAAGTTAAATGTTATATTTAAACCCCCCTTAAAATAGATAATTGTGTGCCTACGCATCTGTTAATGGCGACTCCCTCGCAATGCATACAAATAGACACACCAGAGGTGGAGGTATGGAAAGTTGGGCGATGTCAGGCGTCGGGACAGCCAACAACACTTTGCACACTTCATTAGATCGCAAGTGAAAGATAATGGAAGGCGACCGAAACAATGCCCCGAAAAATGATGTGTTAACTGCAGCGTTAAAAAATCCAATCCAGAAAGAAATATATATAAGCGAAGGGGCGAACGTTAACCTTAAACAGCCCCGAGGAACGATTTAGTATGGATTTCAGTCTTCCGCTCTTCTACTTCAGTTCTCCGGATTTTCCGCTGATGTTGCGTAAAATAAAATGTTCCTTCAATTTATGCCGGCTCCGCCTCCGAGCGAAGTGTTGAATTTTAAATTTCCCTACAAGTGCGAGGAGAAGGCCCTTCAAGTTCAGCCAACGATGGCCAGACATTGATTTCTTATCGGTCGCCTGCCTCGGAGCTCGGATACTACACACATCCTGCAAAGTCATTTTGATTTATTGGCAATGATTTTCCAAGTTATTGAACAGATTAGATGGGCGTGTTTTAGTTTCCCTGCCGTACAGGACGAAGGATCCAAGCATCGAAGGAACACAGCAAAGTGCCAAACAATTTGTTTATGTTTTTTGGTAATGGACTTTGCTTCCTCTTTCCTTACCCGCCATTAAATGCAGCCAAATCCTGAGACGAAATTGAAAATTTTCTGCTCGTTTCTGGTAGAGCAAGTTTTCCGAATGAGATGACAATTGGCCAGGCCAGAACAGAACAGACCAGGACCAGACCAGTCCAATCTAACCAGAAATGGAAGATGAGATGGATCCCTTTCCCTGAGCTTATTAAAATTGTGCAGACCAAGTCAAATTTCGTTGAAGGGATTTTCTCCTATTTGTTGCAACGAAAAGCAGATGGAATATAATAAGTATGAAATAACTATAAATATCATATTGCGAAAAATGGTCAGCAACAGGCAACAGGACATAGCGAACAGAATACAACCTGCAAGAGCTATTCAGGATAGAAAAAGGGAAAAAGGACTGAGGGCGCATCAGCCTCAGCCTGATGATAATGTTGATAGCAACCAATATAGCAGCAAACAAACAGGAATAAATATGTGAAAAAGAAACTAGGAAGCAAGGAAAATACTCTGTAAATCGAATGAGAAAAATAAATAAGTACGTTAAGGAAACTTAAAACCATTTAAAATTTGTATTTCCTTTTCTCTTGTATTTAATAATTAAAAATTATGAACACAATTTTGTGACAAGTGTTTTCTTAGCTAACTTCAAACTAATTAATTTTAACCTTATTCCTTTTTCTTAACCTTTCTTATAAATAAGATTATCCCCACTTTTCAGGGTATCTACTAAACCTCCTAACATTTCCCTTAACCTCACATCTCGCCCCCAATATATAATTGAATTCTAAACCAACGCAAACATTCTCCAGAGAAATAAGAAGACGAAGGATGCAACTGCAACTTCCATACCCTCTCTCATTCTCCTCATCTAAAATATAATAGAGAAAATTCTATGCTTGCTATACACAGTGGCGAAAAAAAAAGAAATGATAAAAGAAATTCAATCAGAATTTTCTGCTGCTGTGGCTGACCACCTAAGAAAGCTGAGAAAAGTGAGATGGAGATGGAGATGAAGCAAAAAATATAACAAATAAAAAAGAGCAGAAGCAAATCCGCTTAAGGTACTGTATAAACCATGGACACCGAGGAGACCCCCTTGTGTCAGCATTTGTAATTATGTGGCAAATTGGCGGCTTGTCAATGCAATTGAATGCAAAATATTTGAACAATGAAATGCGAAAACCCGCTGCGTGGCCGGAAATTGAAAATGTTCTATGCCCCACCCCCTACTAAAAGCTACCAAAATAGCGGGAAAACCCTCCATTGCATCAGAAAATTTCCATTTTGTATGGAATTATTTGCCGTATCGCTCACATTGTTACAAAATCGATACAATTGCAATATTTCCTGATTATACGCAATCAAAGCGAGTCGGAGAATATTAGGAAAATATCAGTTTTGATATGCGTTAATTAATGGAAAAGTAGAAATATAACTTTTAGAGAGCTTATATAAAATTTCGAGATAAACTGATAGGTTTTATTAGTAAAGGCATATATTAAAATAGGAAAGTTATTAATATATTTAAGTTTTACCTTTTCTAGCCCAATTATCCCCATATGATCCAGCGAATAGTGCTTTCTGAGCGGATCTTTTTATTTGATATTTAACGCAAATCGACAACAAACCCATCGAGTTAGGTTTTTGTTTTTGCTGCGCAATTGAAACGAGTTTTTTTTTAACCAAGACTCAACAAAATGTCGCTCAAAAAGCTCTACAAGATTTCGAGAGGTTAATTTAGATTGAAGAAGCTGCTAAAAAGTAACAAGTTATGTAAGAAAAGTTTAAGTTTGAAATTAAATTATTCAACTTCAATCTACTCCGATTTCCTATATGTACGAAAAGGATTTATGGCTCTTCTGTCTGCTGCTCTTATCGCAGAATTTTCCTTAGGACCGTAGACCAGTTTTGTCATGACAACAGACAGAAGGGCGAGATTACAATGAGTCGATTTCTCAAATAGCAACAAATAGCATGCAACAAAATAAGCAATCAATGTTAACAAAAAAAAAAAGACGACGAAAAAAAATAAAGCTGCAGCAGACTAGACAACAATAGGGAAAAGGATTACAAGAGCTCCCCAAGGACATTGAACTTTCACGGGTATAATCACCCAAGTTAATGAAAAAACTTGAAGAAGATGAAGGAAAATACTGTGAAATTTAAAGGGGAAAATGGAGATTTAGTCTTATTTGTATTAAGCATTTTGTGTTGTAAATTTCGCTATTTATTCCCTTTTTAGATAAACATAATTATGTATATGCTTACATTACATTTGCTTATAACTTTTGTTAGCATAATTTTAAACCCATTTATCACATTGTCTAATTTCCAAAATATAACTATAAAAACTTCATATTAAATTAGAGGAAATGTATTTTTTAATCATTTTATTACAAGGGTAAATAAATTATTCCACATAACATAAATAAAAACATAAACATAAAAATAAAAACAAATAACATCCAAAATAACAATTTTAATTTACTTCGAAGTTCGTAGAACTCATAATATCCAAAATAACAATTTTAATTTACTTCAAGGTTCGCTTTCAGTCTGGAAGTTATTTTAATTGGGTTTTACTTAATGAAATGCAACATTGTTGCCCAATATCTGCTTATTATCTTCACATTTCTGCCCTCAAATGGAAAGATCTTTCGTTCACCTTTCCAATAAATAATAGTTCAACAACCCAAATCACACAAAAAACTGTGTCACTTTGCAATTAAATTCCATCATCCGCCAACTAAATTCAATTACAGTTAAAATCCCATAGTTCGACCGCAGCCAATTCACGGAGAAAAAAAATAAAAACAGAACAATCAATGGACCAATTATAACGTTGAGTACTGGGAAAAATTCCGCCGCCTACGAAGCTGGCGATCAAAACAAAATAGTTTTTTCTCAGCGACCGCAATGCGTGGTTCGGTCGCTCGCCTGACATAATAATAATAAACCGAAGAGAACCCGTTCCGAGTTTCACTCAACCGCCTAATGCGGGGCTTTGAGTGAATTAGCAAAGCTTTTCTTGCCGATCTCACTCTCGAAAACAAGTTGAAAGACTGGGAAGAGTCGGTCGGAACACAAATCTAACGCAAATTTCAGTAGTTCAACGTCTGCCGAACGGATCAAACCAAAAGTTTAACAAGTTATTTTTTTGCAATTTTTTAAATATAATACATTTTATATATATTTGCAAAATGCTGAAACAAATAATTGCTATCATTTTTGTTGCCTTGTGTCTGATGCACACTGGTGAGTGATTTTCCTTATTGGCAGACATTTTCGGCGGGAATTTAAATAGATTGAAAATTAAGTGTGTCAAAGCAAAACCAGTTTTGAGTGAAAACTTCAAGTAATTTTAGAAAGAGACAACAAAAAGTAATATTACAAATCTCTAAGAACTTCAAACAAAAATATTTGAAGTATATAACGAAATAAAGATATTTAAAACAAATTGTATGTCAAAGTTCAGGTCAAAAAGTCATTAATATTATAAAGAAAGCAAAGATTATACAAATAAATCTTTCTTCCAAATTAAATTGGCAACCTTCAGTCTCAATTTTGTGTTTATTTTGCCAAACTGAGGATTAAATCATCACGAAAACCACAAAGTATTCAAGAAACGTACACCGCCCCCAACAATTTCAATAAAAATCACATAGTAAGACTGCTCAAAACAATAAACAATCTCAAAAAGCAGTCGAAATATTCACGTATTTTTCCATACGTTTGCAAAATCAAATATATAGAAATGACTTCATAGCCGCCAACGAAAACGACAAATTACAGGGGGTCTGGAGAAGTTTACGTGTATATAGAGTTATTATTGTTTATTTGATGGAGGGCGTTACATAAGGCGAGCAGCAAGCGAGTGAGAAACGGAGATCACAAACTGGTTACAAGCTCTAAGCAAATTCAATCCGGCGACCTTGGCAAAGCCTCTGCTTTGACTCAATGAATATTAATTAATTTAAAATTCACTTCTGTCTCCCATAGCCTCGGCCATCAAGTGCTATCAGTGCAAGTCCCTGACGGACCCTAACTGCGCCAAGGATAAGCTCGATGCCGCCTCCAATATCCGCTCTGTGGATTGCGACAATGTGCCCAAGCCGAACACGATGGATCAACTGCAGCCGGTGACCAGGTGCAACAAGGTGGTCACAAGTGGTGAGTGAAATGCGCAGCCATCCCGTCATGCATACTGATTTGATTATAAGAAAACAACGCACCTTGAACGCAATAAATACTTAAATGAGACGTGATGTCACCGGGCTAAACTAGACAAGATCGGGGAGGGTGCCGAATTCCAATTAACATATGGCAAACAAAACCGACGCTGAGAAATCGTATGCAAAGCGAATACAGTGCGTACCTTAGATATAGGATTATATAGAGTTTGAAGGAGATCAGAAAAGCCTAAATAATAGTTTGATGCAGTATACGGGCACCAGGTATTCAGAAATTACTAGTTAAATATGATTAAAATACATAAAATATGATGAATTACAAAATAAAACGGTAAATTAAATTAATTCGAACCTTTAACAATAAGAATTTCACCAATATCACTTACATACAAGGTAATTATAGCTTGCAAAGTTATTTTTCAGTTTAACTTATGACTCAAGTAAAACTCAATTACAATACAATACATACAACACAATATTAATAACTTAAAGATGTATTATTAGTGACATTGTTAAGGGCCCTGTGAATTATGACTGCAGGCGGCTAGTAGCTTTATGAAAGATGCAACCTTTGTACATTTTTATCCCAGATATTTGTTCAACTGCATTTGATATTCTGTCACCTTTGGCGGCTTTTTCTGTGAAAAATAACTAGTCTTAATAATACGTAACAAATAATTTTCTAAATTTACGTACATGATAGGAAATATAACATAATATTTATGTTCAAGGAGAATAAGTAAATGTTTACGATTTTTCAAATAACAAATTCTAGAATTAAGGGAGCTTAAAAATATGTACTGTAGCGTTTATATATATTTATATTTATACTCACAATTTGCTTAAAAATAAGTGAAGGTATTCACAGGGGTATTATTATTAACTCACTTCTTAAAATTATTTTTCCATTTAGATGCATCTTTGGAATATGCAATAATGGGAATAGATTCACAACAATCCTGTGGCTGCCTTTATAAAAATTACATTAATATCATGTTTAGAGTGGGATTAAGATTTCAATTTGCGTTCTTAAGTTATTATAAAACCGATATTTTACCCATCTCTAATATACATTTTCTTCTGCTTTCTCTGGCATTGACCCATCCCACAGACCGTGCTGGAACCATTGTATCTCGGGATTGCCACTTCGAAACCATCGGCCAGAAGGAAAACGAGTGCACGGTGACCCACAGCCGTCAGGTGGAGAGCTGTTTCACCTGCAAAGGTGATTTGTGCAATGCTTCCGGAGCAGGACGCTTTATTGCATTCAGTGCGACGGCTCTTTTGGCCGTCTTTGCCCTGCAGTTGGCCTTGTGAGGCAGAGTCCGCGATCCGGACTCTAAATTATTATAAATGTTGATAACATACCTGTACAAAAAAGAAATGTAAATTGTTTAATTCAAATCAATGAATAAAGTTAACTAAATAATTATCACCTGTAGTTTTCTCTGATCTGGAGTCCCATGCGATTAAAGTTTTGTATGACGTGATCTTGCAAACTGTCTACCGTATTCATCAAATCGTGTTTAAAGTCCAATTCGTAATCCAAATCCATTCTTTATCCAATATTTTTCCAATTTGTAAGAGGCTATGTAAGTGTTAAGTGGTCACAACAACAAAAAGACGACGCACAGAAAAAAAGAAAAGGACGGAGAGATGGCGACAACGCGTCTGGCAAAAAGTTGCAATCGGGAAAAAATAAAAAGAACACACAGGTTTACGCTCGAAACACAACGCTTAAAGACGATTCTCAATCAACAAAACACTGTTCCAGCAATTTATATTCTTTACACAATCCCAAATAGTTTAGCAAACAAGCACAGAAAAACACATTTAATAAAATAGCCGAGCGACGCGCACAAAACCACGAACACAAGAACGAAAAGGCAAAGCAAAGGAACAGAGGAAAAGCACGAGCGAGTAAGTGCCAAAGCATCGAGTATGCAGAAGGATGCAACGAGATAACAAAGTTGCCAGACGTGCGAAATACGGGGCAATAGTGCCATACAATTAGGTTATGTACACGCAACGGTGATTACAAAATTATTTAAAATGTATCGAAGTTTTGTTTTTATACCCTTGCTGAGCGTATTATAATTTTGCCATGATATTTGCAACCCAGTGAAGGAGGCGCCTCCGACCCCATAAAGTATATATATTCTTGATCAGCATCACCAGCCGAGTTGATCTAACCATGTCCGTCTGTCTGTCCGTCTGTCGGTTTCTACGCGAACTAGTCTCTCAGTTTTTGAGCTATCGGGCTGAAATTTTTAGCACAGTCTTATTTCTTTAGCTCGCAGTATATATGTCGGAATGGCCTAAATCGGACCACTATATCCTATAGCTGTCAATAGGAATAATGGTGAAATTAATGTAAAACGAGAAAGAAAGCTAACTTCGGTAAACCGAAGTTGGTATACCCTTGCAGTCTGCAATTGGATCATTGAAAATCGAACCATTTAAGTAATGTTGAAAAAACATCGTATTTTGTACATTTTACATTTTACATGTAGAATTGTACATTTTCATATAAATCGACCGATCGCTTCTATGGCAGCTATATGATATAGTGGTCCGATTTTAATGAAATAAAAACCGTAATTCTAGAACCATAAAAAACTATATCTCAAAATTCATAGAAATATGTTGAAAAACAGAGAAGTTAAATTTTTTTTTACATTAATTTCACCATCATTCCTATGGCAGCTATAAGATATAGACCGATTTCGATCTTTCCGACATATATACTGCGTGCTAAAGAAATAAGACTATGCTGAAAATTTCAGCTCGATAGCTCAAAAACTGAGAGACTAGTTCGCGTAGAAACCGACAGACGGACAGACAGACAGACAGACAGACGGACAGACAGACAGACGGACATGGCTAGATCGACTCGGCTGGTGATGCTGATCAAGAATATATATACTTTATGGGGTCGGAGATGCCTCCTTCACTGCGTTGCAAACATCTGGTCAACATTATAATACCCTCGCAAGGGTATAAAAAAATTGTACTTCTCTGTTTTTCAAAGTATTTTTATAAATTTCGAGGTATAGCAGTATTTAACGGTGTTAGAATTATTGTTTTAATTTCATTAAGATCGGACAACTACGTATATCATATAGCTGCCATAGGAGCGATCGGTAGATTTATATGAAAATGTAAAATTCTACATGTAAAATGTAAAATTTACAACATTTACAAATTTAGATATTTTTTCAACATTACCAAAATGGATCGATTTTCAATGATCCAATTGCAGACTTCGGTCTGTTTACCGAAGCTAGCTTTCTTTCTTGTTTAATTTAATTTTATTAATAAGTAAATGTAGCTCAAGAATATTAACAGCAAAACAATAAATAAATATAAATTCTCTTGAACCTATTTTCTCTAGTTCCAGGAATAAAATTTACATCAATTATCATGCAAATCTATACAATTCCCAATAATCTTTAAATATTTGTTACGAGTCTAAATATGCCTATGTTTCTGATTAATTATTCTCCCTTTAATTAGTCGCAATCTCTGTGCGAATTTCCGAGCTATTACAATACTCTCCATGTATCTCTCCGACTTCCACACATATTATATTATAATTAGACCTGTTATTTTAATCACTGAGCTATAGTAAGTTGTGATTTTATTTGCTCATACACCGGCGTTATCTCGGTGGCTATATAAGTATCTGGTTCTGTTGCGGAACACCTCAGTTTGTAGCCGAAGATGGAGAGAATTGTGCAGATTTGCTGCCTCCTGCTGCTGCTTGGCCTTGCAGCTGGATCTCGAATACCTAGAGATGCCGATTCCACCGCCAATGACTGGATGCTGAACTACATACAAAGTCACTTGTACAAGAGTCCCAATCCCTGCGAGGAATTTCACCGATACGCCACTGACAACTTTCAGAGATTGGACGACGCAGATAATAGCTATTCCATTATCGATACTATCATTCTCAACTTCAACGAGAGACTAAAGACCATAATTGATGAACTAGAGGATCAAGCTTTCACCGAGGCCAACACAGTGGAGGAGAAGGTTTGGCGCTACTACCACACCTGCCTCACGGCACCCGAAGACACCGACGTGCCGATACACTACCTGGAGCTGGTTTCCCCGGATGTGAATCTAACCTGGCCGCAGTTCGCTCCCCAAGGGAGTACGTGGCCCCAGGAAGAGTTCCAGTGGCTGCAGACCCTGGCCCATCTGCGCCGTTATGGCCTGGAGAATTTCATAATCAGGATGTACGTACTCCCCGACTACAAGGACAGCAGCAAGTTCCGGATATATCTGAACAAGCCCGATGTTGCAAAATTCGAGGACGTACCCACCATCTCTGACCTGCTTATCAGCGTCGGAGTGGACACTACCAAGGCTCCAGCGCTGGCCAATAAACTGGTTCTTCTGGACAAGGAACTCCAAGAATTGGCCGAAGACTACGAGGATTTCAACGAAGTGGCTACCCTAGAAGAGTTAGAGAACGAAACGTATACTCTGGAAGAGATAAAGAACCGGACGGGACTGCAGCTGGATAAGTATCTCGAGATAGTCTTTGGTCGCTCTTTCGATAGCAGCCTCGAGGTGCCGGTGTGGGATATGGAATACCTGGAGAATCTGGAGGAGATCCTGCAGAAGTACGATAAGGATGTGGTGGCCAGCTACATAATGGTGCAGTTTGTTCGCTTTATGATGGCACTGGATGGCAGCGGGCCCGAAGGTTATTGCCTTGATGCAGTGCGCTCTCAAATGGAACAGGCCGCCGATCTCCTCTACGAAGAGCACTACCTGGGAGGTGAAAAGCTGCAGAAGTACTCGGCGGAAGTCCAGAGGATCTTTGAGGCCATAACCCGCAGCTTTATGGTCAGATTGGAGAGGAACCACCTGCACTTGAGCACGGAGGAAGTCGCTGCACTGAAGGAGAGATTGCAGACTATGACCGTAACCGTTGGCATTCTGCCCGGCAAAGACAATCATCGCCGCTTTGTCACCGACTTCTACCAGGGTCTGGAGCTGGACTCTGATCCGGACTTTGCCAAGGCTCAGCTGGCGATCCTGGAGCTGCGATCGCGACGAGTGCTGGAGCAACTGGATGGAGCCTTTGCCAATGCCACAAGCTTCTTTCTGCTCTACGATGATATTTCCAACAACAATCCTTTGCCCTGGTTGGAGATCAGCAATAATACCATATTCCTGGCCCCTGAAATGCTGCGAGAGCCGGTCCTAGCGACCGAAGGACAGCATGATGTCTTTAAAGTGAGCCTGCTGGGTTACCTATTTGCTCGCAGGCTGATGGAGCGCTTCTCGCCGTCCTTTGTGCCTTACGATGGCCAAGGGAACTATGGCGAAGTGCTGAATGGGCTCAAGGATTACCCGAGCTATGCGGATGCCCTTGCCTGCTTGAATGCCACTGAAACGGAGAATCTGCCCAAGCGCGTGATCGATGTGGTCAGCCTGGGCATCGCCTACGATGCTTACTTCGGAGAGAACTCTGAGTTTGATCAGAAGCAGCCGGATTTTACTAAGGTGCCATTGAAGCAGCTATTCCTCCTCAGCATAGTCCAGTGGTTTACAGGCGATGCACAGTATCTGGATAATGGAAAAGCAGACACGGACGAGGTGCGATTCCAGCAGGCAATAAGAAATCTACCTGACTTTGCTGAGATATTCAGCTGTCCAACGTCTTCTTACCTGAATCCGGCAGACAAGTGTCAGGTTTGGTAGGCAAAACGTGAAATATTAATCCAACTATAAAGGGTTCTCTAATCTAAACAATTGTTACCTTAATAATAAGTTTAATTTGTGTATATACTACTGTGGGCAAAAAGTAGGGTGCATTTTCCATTTAAAATTCGCGGGCTTAAGATGGCGGACTAGTTTTGTTTTTTGAGTTGGCAGGACTGTTGATGACATCTGGCGGTAATTTCATGTCAATGTCAGTATCAGTACTTGTGTTTACGCTTGTGTTTACCAAACGATCAAGAGTGCATTTGTCGATTTTTACAATGTCTGATTTATTTGAGCAGAGAAGTGCCATCAAATTTTGTTTGTGGAGTGAAATTTCGGCTGCGGAAACGTTGAGGATGTTGCGGAAGGCCATGTCCCAGAAAAATGTTTATAAGTGGTACAAAGACTTCAAAGAGGGTCGGGAACGTGTTGATGACGTTCACGTCAAAGTCGTTCTAAAATCAAGGTTATGATGACAGTTTTTTTCGATTTTCGTGGTGTGGTGCACTATGAATTCCTTCCACCTTGCCAAACTGTTAATAAGGAATATTATTTGAGCGTTATGCGTCGTTTGCGTGAAGCAATTCGTCGAAAAAGACCAGAATTATGGGCCAACAACTTTTGGTTTTTGCCTCACAATAATGCACACTGCACTCGTTCTTCGCGACCATTTCGCCAAGAATTCAACGCATATCGTTCCGCAACCACCGTATTCTCCTGATTTGGCTCCGTGTGACTTCTGGATATTCCCAAAACTCAAGAGACCACTCCGGGGAACGCGTTTCGAGTCGATTGAAGAGATAAAAGCGGAATCGACGAGGGCGCTCATGGCTATACCGGAAAGGGACTATTTGGCCTGTTTCGAGGATTTAAAGAAACGTTGGCATAAGTGTATTTTATCGGGAGGGGATTACTTTAAAGGGGATGAAATTGATTCAGAAGAATAAATAAAGAATTTTCACTTTACAAACAAATTCACCTTACTTTTTGCCCACAGTAGTATCGTTTAATTCAATTACAAATGTTTCTAATTGTCCTTTTGCATTACAATAAAAACTTGTAAGCTCTGTATAAACACACATTACAAAATATATATGTAAGTATATAAGACACGAAGTGGTGGAGATTACAAGATTCAGCTTAAGAGATATGGGGAATGTCATGTGCGTAAGATTCATCTGGACGGAAATAGTTTTCCTTGGATTAAGTTACATCAAAAAGTCGAGTAGTTTACAGAAAAAGGCACTTGAATCGCATGTCACTCACTTGTAAGAAACTGTTACGGCTCAAAAAAAGGATATTTGGTGGAATCTTTTAAGGTTTTAGTAAGAAATGGTTCTTAGCTTCATTGGAACATGAATTTCGGGTTCTTTGGACAGCTTTACCGATTAAAAATATCCCTTTTCAAGCCAGTACAGTCTTGTGAAAAGTGTGTGAGCAACAAAAAGGCTTGGTATTGGCTACAGGAGATGATAGATCCCGTCCCAACTATTGCCGCAGAAAGTGCGCCACAAACGCGGACACCAAAGTGCCACACAAGGCGGCCATCCAGCCCAAGCGGTGAGTTCCGGCCGAATTGCAGCCATCCTTGCTGTTGCACGTACAATACTCCATGAAGATGTTGTAGCTGCCAGTTCTCATCAGACAGAAACGCTCGTCGCCCTCGATTCCGGGCTCGCCCATGTAGGCACAGCTCCTGAAGTAGCGCCACTCCCCATGGACCTTCTGTCGGATTTTGCGGCACATGGTCGGCCGCACGCCCTTCAAATGCTCCAGTTCCGGCGCCTGCTGGCAGTCCGTTATCGCCAGTGTGCTATTGTCGAAGGGATCTCCGCATTTTGGATCGTTATCGCTGCGGCAGTCCCAGCATTTGATGGCTTGGCCTGTAGGAAAAACACACAATGTTTGTTTTATACGGGTTGCGCCGGCGCAGTGGCCATTTTTCTTGGGAAAACTCACCCACTTGCAGCAGACAGCAGAGCAGGACCACAGCCAGTGCACACTTCTCAAGATTTTTCATTGTTTATTATTGAATTATCAAAGAGCGTTATAAATTTATTAAATTTTTGGGCGTGTAAATAACAGTGTGACCGCGGATGGAACTTTAAAAGATACCTTGGCTTAACATGGAAGGGTGGAACTGCTAACATACACTTAACAGCATGTTAACCAGCTAGTTTGTGGGTTTTATGTTAGTCCACCTGGCCACACTAGGATTTAAGAATTGCATAAACAAAATAAACCTCGTTTTGTACTAAAAACCACAAAGATGTCGTTCAATATAATGCAGAAGCTGACGATGCAGTGCCTGAAGGTGGATCAGCCACTGATAAGTATGTATTTATCTCACCAAAAGGGACTGTTAACTGGGAATTTAAAATTACAGCCACCATCCGGAATGCCAGCAAGAAAACCGGTGGAAGTACGCGGAACAAGAAGGGACATGCGAGGCCAAAACATCGCGGATGGCGCGTCCAGGACGGACACCACGTCTCCGAGGGCACGATCCTGGCCACACAGCTCACCACCCGCTTTCATCCGGGTCTGAATGTGAGTAATCTTTTCTCTAGCTTTCGGTATCGACATGGTTTTATCTTTATCTGTTCAAAAGGTGGGCTTTGGCCGGAATGGAACCCTTTTCGCCATGGAGCACGGCAAGGTTTATGTGACCTGCGAACCGATCGACCCCAATTGGGATCACACCTGGGTTCAGAGGAACTATGCCGGACGCCAGGATCAGACCATCTACAAGAAGTTCTTTAATGTTGTGCCCGAGAAGCAGCATCAGCGCTTCCGTCTCGTAGAGGAAATATAATTTGTTAAATACTATTAATAAATAAATAACAATTAAATTAAAATCTTTTTAGTGTGTTTAACAGCAAAGTTAATAACAGCATCTGGTTTTTTTCGTAGCAGCACCTGAGTTTGCGCCGTACAGCACCTTAATTTGCGCCTAACAGCGCAGTGCGTGCGCTTTACAGCACCGTATTGCCTGCTTCAAGCGCAGCCAACTTCACTCACTTCTTTCTTTCCGAAATTTCTGAAGATGGTGAGTGGACGTCGGTGTGTTGTGGTGCAGTTAAAATGTTCTTTAAGGCCCTGACAAAGGCACCCAGATGAAAAGTAAAGTCAGCTAACTGTGCCGCAGCTTGCCTGCGCATTGAGCGCAATGTAAATGTGAGCAAAGGGACGGCGCAAGCGACAGCGGCAACGTAAACATAACCTCTACACGCGGCCGCTGCCGTCGCCGCTCAGCTGTCGCACGTGTGTGTTGGAAAATTTTAATTTTAACACGTTTTCCTTGCCATCTTTTCAGTCGAATATCAAGCGGAAGAAGACCAGAAAGCTGCGCGGCCACGTGAGCCACGGTCATGGCCGTATCGGCAAGCACCGCAAGCATCCGGGAGGTCGCGGTAACGCTGGTGGCATGCACCACCACCGCATCAACTTTGACAAATACCATCCCGGTTACTTTGGCAAGGTTGGTATGAGGAACTTCCACTTGCGCCGCCAGCACAAGTTCCGCCCGGAGATTAACCTGGACAAGCTCTGGTCTCTGGTTGGAGCCGATAAGTTCGCCGAGCTGGAGAAGGAGAAGAGCGTCAAGGCGCCCGTCATCGACTTGGTGAAATTCGTAAGTTTCTACCTCTTATATGCATCGTGTTTTGTGATCCTGCTGCTGCTTTCAATATGAAGAGACACCCAAGGCGATGGGCGGACAGAATGCGACCGTACAATTGCTCTCACCGTGTAGAGGACAGCCTTTCAGATCAAAGCCAGCAGTTATTCATATTCAGATGCACTTTTCTTTCTCCTTAGACCGCAGTTAACCCTTATTAATCTCTTTGCAGGGCTACTACAAGCTGCTGGGCCGTGGTCACCTGCCCGCCCGTCCCGTCATCGTCAAGGCCAAGTACTTCTCGAAGAAGGCCGAGGACAAGATCAAGAAGGCTGGCGGTGTGTGCTTGCTGAGCGCCTAAGTTAAGGTGA
Source organism: Drosophila rufa (assembly GCA_018153105.1). Lineage (NCBI taxonomy): Eukaryota > Metazoa > Arthropoda > Insecta > Diptera > Drosophilidae > Drosophila > Drosophila rufa. Next base: position 12,333,451 of record JAECXS010000096.1, read on the forward strand.
GTTTCGCTCGGGGAATGTTCAAGGTGTCCGTTTCCTGAACCCAATCCTGATGGCAAATTGTTTCCTTTTGCAGATTCCACTTCTACAGAAAAAAACATGCAAATGGATTACATTCGACCATCAAAAATGTATTTGTTTTTTAATAAATTTAAAAGAAAAACAAGATTTGCTGTTCCTACAAAATGTGTTGGTTATTAAAATTTTAGCATAATTATTTACAGAGTTTACTTAGAGGGTGAAATATTTTCTTTCTCGATGGTGGGTGAGCGGGCTATTCATCATTAGAACCCTAAATATTGTTTAAAAAAAAAAAATGGAATACGAATATGCCTGGATTTCGTTCCTTTTTAAACTGTTGGCTATTGGACAAATATTTATCAATACAAACAGAAATTAATTTGTTCCCATCTTTGTTCGGTTAGTAGAGTATCTTTGGAATCTTATTCCCAATCTAGTTCTATAGCTTTATTAATATTTTAGTATAACTACAGGTCGATATTATTTTCCTAGCTGTGTACGTTTTTATTATAAACTTTAAAAGCTTTATCCAAGAAACAAAATTTTTAAAGTTAGCATGCAACTGTTTTTATTAATGTAAAGAGTTTTATTCTGAAACAAATTATGATGAATCTTAAATAATTTATTACTTAGCTTTTTTTAGCGATCTTATATTTTTCTGTTTTAAAAGTTTATTTAGCATATTTTAAAACATATATTGTGAGACCAGATAATGTAAATCTCTCGCGATTTTTAGAACATTCTTACTACCAACATATTTTTTTGCAACTCTGGCCACGGTCATACCATATGAAAGCTCGCGCAGCGACAGAAGCGGAAAAATACAACGGAAAAGTTACAACAGAAGCAGGAAGCAGAGATTACGTGTAGGTCAAGGTCGGGCAGTTGGAGACAACCCTTACCGTTGACCCGACTTTAAGAATTTTATGAGACGTCCTTGGGTCAAGGACACCCCCAAATAGGGGGCGTAAGATCCAGTAAACCCCCGAAAATAAAGAACAGCGAGGGGGGATGCGAAAATACGTGGGTATCCAGGAAGTTGCGAAATTAATTAGAGCCTCTGTGTTACAGTGACGACCTTTCGACCGACGATTACATAAGTGACAGCCGACCCTGAAGGATTAGGATAGCGCGCGATGGCCAACAAAGTACTGAGAAAAGTGACGCACTGCATCTTCGACATGGATGGCCTGTTGCTGGGTAAGTTGGTGTCCCCTTTGGTGGCTTTAACCGCTGTCTCTTTCTAACCGTATGCCGAACAGACACCGAGCGTCTCTACTCGGAGGCCATGCAAATGATACTCGATCCGTACGGCAAGACGTTCACGTTCGATGTGAAGGAGCAGCTCATGGGCCTTCAGACGGGGCCACTGTCCGCGTTCATGGTCAAGCAGTACGACCTGCCCATTACCTGCGAGGAGTACGCCCGGCTGCAGCGCTCAAATGCCGAGAAACTGATGCGGGATGCCCAGTTGATGCCAGGTACTAATGCCCGTATCCCCTTTGCTGTCACGTTTCAGACACGGAGAGAATATACGAGGAGGTCACTCGGCAAATAGCCGCCTCCTTCGGCCGACCTTATCCGGAGGCCACACGGTTCCGTCTCATGGGCACCACGGAGCAGCGGTCGGCAGAGATAGCCATCACCGAGTGCGAGCTGCCCATCACAACGTCCGATTTCCTGAAGCGGTACTCTCAGATGTGCCACGAGAAGCTGGGCAAAGTTCCTCTGCTGGAAGGTTAGCAACCACTACGACCACGACCACTACGCCACGACGCTTTTCTACCTCTATACATATTTCCTGCAGAGCAGAAACCCCTCCACCTGGGATGAGTTCCTAATTCCATTTTGGTGTTCCTTAACTTATTTCAGGTGCTGAGCGCCTTTTGCGTCATCTGCACGCCAACAAAGTGCCTTTTGCACTGGCCACCAGCTCAGGCGCCGACATGGTCGAGCTGAAGTCCACCTATCACAAGGAACTGTTTGCTCTCTTCAATCACAAGGTGTGTGGCTCCACCGACAAGGAAGTGGCGAACGGCAAGCCCGCTCCTGACATCTTCCTGGTGGCCGCCAGCAGGTTTGTGAAGCCGCCCGATGCCGCCGACTGCCTGGTGTTCGAGGATTCGCCCAATGGTGTGACAGCGGCCAATAGCGCTGGAATGCAGGTGGTCATGGTGCCGGATCCGCGACTGTCCGAGGAGCGTTGCGCCCACGCCACACAGGTGCTGCGCTCGCTCGCCGACTTCAAGCCGGAGCAGTTTGGACTGCCGCCGTTCACGGATTAAATATGAGCTTATTGAATGGAAATACTCTTTTTTGTAGCCTGGCGACGCTAATACTTGAAATTTGTGTACCTACCACCCAGAGATGGGTTTTAAGCGTAAATGTTACTTAAATATACACGTAATTTGTGGAAATAGTTGCGGAAATTGTCTTTAATTTGGATTAAAAAAGGATTTTCCATTAGGGAAAAACGGCATTTGCAGTATGTCAGTTTTATTATTATTCAAAACTCGCGCGAAAAGTCTAGTGTGCCCGCCATACATTCCGTTAAAAATTGGAAAGAGGATTTCCGCCCCCGCAGCAGCTGGTTACTTTAGAACCGCCAACGATCGATTCCTATGTGTTTCTTCTGGAGCCTTATCAGCTGTTTTTAGTAAACACACATTTCGCACGATTTGGACACGGAAGGAGATTACAAGTAGGTCAAGGTCAAAGTTTTACGAATAATCTCAACCCAGGAGCCGTCTTTGGACCATCATTGGGTCAAGGACACCCCTGAATCATAGGCAATATGTAAAGATTCCGATGTAGTGGCAAACATGTGCGGATTATCCTGCAAATGATTAAATAAATAAAAGCCCTCTATCTTTTAGATAACTTTCCATTAGATAACTAATTGAAGCGAGTCTGGAGAACAGCGAGATGGCCAATGATCTGAAAAAAGTGACGCACTGCATCTTCGACATGGATGGCCTGCTTTTGGGTGAGTTAGTGGATGCTTTTGCTGGCTGTAAAGTTGTAATTTTTATTTGATTAATGCCGAATAGACACTGAGCGCCTTTACACGGAGGCCATGCAAATGATCCTCGATGCTTTTGGCAAGACGATCACGTTCGACGTAAAGGAGCAGATCATGGGCCTGCAGACCAGAGCGGCGGCTGAGTTTATGGTTCAGCACTATGACCTGCCCATTCCCTGGGAAGAGTGGGCCAAGCAGCAGAAGGCGAACACCGAGAAACTGATGCTCCACTCCGAATTGATGCCAGGTACTAATCCCTTATAGCGAACAGTTCCTTATCAGAGCTCAGCGGAGATTGTTATCAACAACGTTTTCTTACTGGAAGGTTAGCCCAAGAACCAAGACGCTTTACCCCTACAAATACCTTGTGAGGAATAGGATCCCAACCTATCCAATCCTATAATTATATCTTAACTCTAGAAACCGAAGTTACCTTTTGCTTTTTTCCTATATTATTTCAGGTGCTGAGCGCCTTCTGCGTCACCTCCATGCCACCAAAACGCCATTTGCACTGGCCACTAGCTCCGGCGACCACATGATGACACTAAAGACCACCGATCACCGGGAGCTATTCAGCCTGTTCAATCACAAGGTGTGTGGCTCCAGCGATAAGGAGGTGGCGAATGGTAAACCTGCTCCGGACATCTTCCTGGTGGCCGCTGCCAGGTTCGATGTGCCGCCTGCTGCTGCTGACTGTCTGGTGTTCGAAGACTCCCCCAACGGTGTGACAGCAGGAAATAGAGCAGGCATGCAGGTGGTCATGGTTCCGGATCCGCGGATGTCCCAGGAGAAGTGTTCCCATGCCACACTGGTGCTGCGCTCCCTCGATGACTTCAAGCCGGAGCAATTCGGACTGCCTCCTTTCCAGGATTAAGTTTAAGTGTCGATGTGTTCTTTTTAATCGGGCTATGCTAATATTGTTACTAAATGTGCACCTTAATATACATATATTTGTAAAACAGTTTATATTTTCCGAAAATGTTAATACTTAATTAAAATTAATTTATACAGCCAAACAGATTTGAAATTAAAATGTTATGAATATGACATTCAGTGCGCTCGACAGATTAGTACAATAGAAACGATAGCATTTTGGACACTTTATTTGAAGAATACATACCATTTAAAGTATAGCTATAACATAGATTAATATATAACTTTTTTTTTTATGTTAAATATAACGGCTACTTTGAAATTCTTAAACGATTTAGCTATTTTTGCCTATTTTGGTTGCTCTGCCTATTTGGCAACACTGAGTAGAGCTGCAAAAACATCGATAGTGTGTTCATCTATGTACCGTTGGAGTTGGTCATTGGCGGGAAATGAAGAGCAAGAGATATTCCAAATATTATTAGTTAAAATGTTTTAGATGGTATGTTTTAACTATTTTAAACAAGTTTCTTAAATTGTATCTTTGCAATGCTTTGAATTGCTGCTATCTATACAAATACACCATGTCTACAAAGTAACGGCTTTCTACTTTGCCATTTATTAATACATCTAGCTATTTTTGGCTTTTTTAGATGGCTGCCCTGCTATAATTGGCGACCGATAGTTGGCAACACTGACTGGCATATAGGGAGAACGCCGTAGAGTCAGATTTGTGTGTGCTTCGCTCGATGGCGCTTCCGAAATGTGCAATTAAATAAGCAAATTTAGTGAGCTTCAGTAAATAAGTGTAGTACTGAAAATATACAAATGTATATATGTATGTATAGAAACTTATTGTTTTGATGTTGTATGTTCCATGCGATTTAAAGGAGAGCGCGAGAGAGAGAGTGCGTGAAAAGAGCGCATGTAAATAGTGCTGCCAGACTGATGAGAGGGTTAAGAGTGGTTTACACGTCGCCGACATGTAATTCATGAAATTGAACATTTACTCATTTATTTTTTTTTTTAACACAAAATAAGATAGGTTTTGGTTCATGCTTCAAAATTGGTTTAAAAAGAAGGAAGAATATAAATAGTGAATGCTATTAAAAATTTGTTGTGTTTTACAAAATCTATCACGTATTTCTGTTTTACAATAAATGAAAATTATAGGGACGCATTTGTTAAACTTCAGATTACATTTAATAACAATTGATTACAATAGGAAAATAAGCTTTTATTGCCAGTGAGAGTGAATCCAATAAGTACTGTTATTTCACCTATTCGTTCGATTCCGTTATCACCAATTCGCGTCGCAACAGTCTGGCAACGCCACCGCCAGCAGGCCAGCATGAAAATGCGCAACTCGGTTTCTATCTTTTGCATTTTCAACGTCTTTGTGATCGGTTGTTGTTGTTGGGTCGCGGATGCCTAAATCGTTTCGGTTCTGCGCTGTGGCTGATAGTTGATAGCTGAATGGAGCTCGATTCGGTCAAATGCTCGATAAAGTCCCGCCGCCACCGCTGAATTGCCCCACTTAATCCTTCGCCCCGCGAGTTGTATAACAAAGAGCGATGTACATATGATGTGTGTATGTATGTAGGTGCATAAAAATGCGCCAAAGCCAAAGTGGGGAAAACCCCAACTTAGTGAGAATAACTTAAACTCTGGCTCGCGTCCATTTAACCCACATTAAAAGTCCCGGAATTCGGGAAAATCAAGGCAAAGGAGTTTTCCCTTATCGAACGCAGCAGCAGCAGCAGCAACTACAACAATAACAACTCGTAGTACTCTAAAACACACATACAAACATGCGTGACGTAATTTGTGTATTTATTCTGAAACAAAATTCGAGGAAAAGTGAGCAGCAAAAAAGGCAGCCAGAGCGTGCAATTGTTTGTCCCTTCCGACTGCTTCTGTAATTACCAATTGCAATTTGCCTTTTAATTTGAGTTTTGCATGCAACAGGGCGCGTGTTATTCCCATCCCTCTCGCACACACAGACAGAGGCGCGTGAGAGAAAGGCAACCTGGTGAGGTAAACAAAAATGCGAAAAAAGTGCAGGGGAAAAACGATAACAAACCGCAATCGCAAACAATTCGCATTTCTTCTCTTCTCTTCTTTTTCTCCTCTCGCTGCTCTGTGCAGTGCAAACGCAAACAAAAACAATAACAATTAGGTAATGTTTTTTACGCCATTCTCTTTTGCCATCTCACTTCGCTCAGAGAGTTGTTTTGCGCCTCTGCCTCAGTGTTAGTGTGTGCGTGAGAGCCTCCTCTCTTTGTCTCTCTTTTTTTTATAATATTCGTTTTCCTTTTGTTTTGAAGAATTACATAGTACAGTGGGGTTAAAAGCAGTTTCTTAAAAAGTACTTAAAATTGAGCTTAAAACTCTCTTTTTATAAGTGATTAAAAAAAGATTTTTGTTTACTTCGCTTGTAATATCTGTACAAATTTCCAGTCCCATTTTCATAAGAACGCCGTCCTTAACGTTACTTTCTGCCCAGTCTCAGTTGTTCTTAGCCCACTGTACGAGGCGGTGGAAATTTTCGAGCGGAAAATTTTTTGTGTTTATAATAAAGTTGCCCCTGATTATTTGCTGCGTTTGACAAATTCGAACACCACTGCTTGTTGTAATCGCATTTGAATATCGGTTCCCTACGATTCCGTTTCCTACCAGCTAATCCCGTTTTTAACACAATTTTGCAGTTAAAATAAAGCCACACAAAGTTGTAGAATTAAAATACCTGAAAATGTAAACGGGAAGCGCGCAGGCAAAGCACAAAATAACAAGTAACAAATAAAGCGAAAATATATAAAAAACGAAAACAAAACGTGTGTTGTATATAAATTAAAAATACAAATTAAGTGATTTAAATGTAAACCGTCAAATAAGAATTAAGTGCGAGACAGCCAGCAAACTTGAAGAGGAACAAACTTGAAACGACAGCGGCGACTGAAAACGCAAAGCAACAATGTTGCACAATAATCAGCCAACAACAACAGCAGCAACAACAACAGATGGCCATGGAACGGAGCCAACAATTGCAATTGCAACGACGCACCTTGCAGCAGCAACATCAGCTGCAGCCGCATCCCCACCAAAGGAAATAGATGCAACATCGCCGCCGCCAACAGCAGCTGAGGGTCAGCCGCTGACAGCAGCCGCAGCAGCAGCAGGAACAACGGCATCGGCATCTCTGTCAGCTGTTGGCGAGCGAACAGAAACAGCTGATGGCATCGCCGCCGCCGTCGCTAATGCTGCTGCCTGTGCTGGTTCAGAATCAACCGCATTCGATGCTCAGATGCGAACGCAGCAACGCCAGAAGATTAAGATATACCACGATGCGCGGCAGACGGCTGTATGGCGCACCGATTCGCTGGCCTCCAATCCCAACTCAACCATGTGCCCCGATTTTGGCAGCTCCGGTGCGGCTGGAGGAGGACCAGGTGCCCTAGGCGTGCGAGGCATCATCCTGTCCACGGCACCCAGCCTGCTGCAGCGCAAAGCCTCGGACAGCTCGCTGACCTCGTCGTCCATACCTCGTCGCGTCTCATTTCCGGAGAACCAGCTGGTCACCGGTTACCTGGAGCCGGCCGATCCATGGAAGCAAGGTGAGTGCGCTGGCAACATGGCAAAACATAATTAGGCCATTCGAGTTAGTTAAAGTAATTGTCCAGAGGAAATGATTCAACAATGTCTACTAAATGGGGGAATAGGTTCTATGGTTGGTTTAATTTAAAACGATAACTGTATTAAAACTGTTCAAAATCTGTAAATGGGGGAAGATTAGCCCATGCTTTGTCACAAAATATTACAAATAGTTTTGGTATCCAATCAAAAACTTGTCAAACAATTAACAAGTTGAAGACCAACTTTGTACTTTTAGTAAACTGAAGATTAATTTTTAAGGGTTAATTGAAAACCCAATTTGTAAATGATCGACTATAGAAATATTTGAGGAATGGAAGATTTCCGGACTCCCAGTTTATTTAAGATTGTTGGCATGATCTTTACATGCTATATATTATAGTTTTCTGAAGTTTATTTACTTATTTTTACCCAGGGCATATTAATGGCCGAGGATCTCAAACTAAAGCGTTCTTAGTAGTTGAAGAATCATTATCTGCTTTCAAATTACACATTTATCCCCTATTCAGATACTTCCGGTTGCCCATTTTATAAGCTGATCGATCGCAGGCTATTTGTCATTCTACGATCTCACCATGTATCCGTGCTTCGGATCTTATCCGTTGCGATAAAAGTCAAGCAAACGCGGAAGCCAACACCGACACACATACATCATTAGCTGTTCTCAATTACTACACTTCCTGCGAATTAATTCAATTATCTAATTAATTGTTCGTAGAAGCAAGTGTAATGCGGGTGCGAAAAGGATCTGAGAGCTCTGTGACAGCTAATTGAGATACAATCAAACGTACCAGGAAAATTGCTATGTATTGCCAATCCCATTTGCAGTGCTCATGTTCGAGAGCTGCTGGTCAGGGAATAGCGAAGAATGAAACTTTTGTGGTGCCAAGTCGGCGAAATGCGCAAAATATTTATTTACTTTGCGTTTGTGAACAGAGAAGGCGAGCTGCAGCCGATAAATGCGTACTACTTGCAATTACTCGAACAACAACAAGAATTTTTTTGCTGTTGCTAAGCACAAAGAGAATACCGGCCGGGCCGATTCAGGAAGAGAACTATAAAGTGCAATACAAAATTCTCAAATTCACAATTCTCAATTGACAGCGATTCGTATATTATTTTCATTGCATTCATATTTATTTATTTAAGGCTTAGATGGTTTATGTTTAGATATTTATGTAGGGAATAAATGCTTTTTAAAACGCAAGGTTTTTATAGAAATGTTATCTAGTTTTTATACCCGGTACCCATAGGGTACAAGGGTATTATGGGTTAGTGCCAACCTCTGTCCGTCCGTGTGAAACAACAGATCTCAGAGACTATAAGAGCTAGAGTTACCAAATTTGGTGACACGCAGATCAAGTTTGTTTTATAATTTGGCCACGCCCACTTCCGCCCTCAAAAATCATAAAAAACGTTAAATAAGCTATACTCGTTTTTTTCGGGTTAAAGTTAATAAATACAAAAACTGAATAAAATAGAGCGGACGCTTCCTGAAAATTTCAGTAAAATCGGATGATAAACATGGGAGATATTAGCAATAAGGTTAGAATTTTAACACACCGCCCTAAGGCACTGCTGTTGCAAGCTATAGCCGACAGGTGGCGAATTCGAGCCTTGGCCGTGCGATATAATGGCGCCAGCTGCAATAGAAATGACAAAAGAATATAGCAAGAAATGACAAAAAATAACATAATTCATTTTGACGCCGATCGAGCGGGTTTTTATGTGTTCCTATAAAATGTATCATTCATATTTAAGTATGACATTAAATTGTTAAGGTCGGGAGCTAATTCGAGAGGCGATTTATTTTAAGAAGTATCGAAGTAGACTATTATAATGTATGTACAATTTTAAATTGCCTGTTAGTGTGAAGCGCAAACGTTTAGGTACCGGGTATCTCACAGTCGAGCACAGTCGACTGTAGCTTTCTTACTTGTTATTTATCCATTCATACAGCAATTGTAGAAATATTTTAATTGAAACTGATTTTCGTTAAAAAGGTTTTTTTCTGCTAATAATATAGAAATAACTAATGTCATGCACCTAATTTGACCAGATTTGCTTAACTTTAGATACGAAACCATTGATTATCTGGGACTCTTAGAAAGATTTAGTAATTCCAATTTCTCAATTAATTGTGCTAATAGATTTGTCTTGGACTTTAGCTATATCAAATGTTTTCTAAGACAGATTGCTAGATTTTATTATTCTGTATTTATTGGTATTTTATAAAATACACCCTGCTTCATTATGGACTTAATCTAAATTTTAACATGTTGAATATTTATTTTCGATCAATTTCGATATTATATCGACAAGGATATCGATCTTCTTACATCCCTAGAAAGAGTCCTTAACTGCTGTTATTTCCTTTGATTCCTCCTCTTATCCGACTTGATCAATCGCAAATGACTTTGTTTTGAAGCTTTTAATTTCGTTCTTCAATACCTGGTTATAGCCTGCCATACCGAAATTGTTATGTGAGTTTTTTTTTTCTCAGTTCCCTTTGATTTTGTTATTTGTTATTTTCACGTCAGCGATAACGAAAATTGCTGATAAGATACGGTTCGGTTCGTTTTTCGTTTTTTCGTTGTTTTTATTGCTTTTGTCTTTACCAGTTTGCTTTGGTTCCTGCGCCCTCTTCACATGCTCTTCACATGTTTTATTATTATTTTATTATTTGCTTTATTTGCTTCTTTTAGCCGGCACTGCTTTTGCATGCTCTTTTCTTTCCTGCTCCGCTTTAACATTGCCTTGGACGCCAATCGAGGGATCCGCTTTGTGCTTCTCATTCTCATTCGATTCGTTGGAGTGTGTCTGTGAATTTGTTTAAACGCTTGCGCCGTTGTGTTTGTTGCTAATACTATTGCTTTTGTCTCCATTATTATTTACACCAGCGAACGGGACACCCAGACATAACAAGCAGGCTGATATGTAAATTATATATATTTATATTTGGCTTGTACATTTGTTTGTTTACTTCGATTCCTTTCTCGCCTTTGTTTATGTCTTTGTCTTTGCACTCGTATTCGGTTGCTGTTTTTTCTTTTTTTGCCTTTGCCTTTGCTTGGCTTTGCTGTGCTTCGGTGTAGGTGGAACTATGTGATGTCATCGTTGTCACTTAAACAAAAGCACAAAAGCCTCGCGGAGAAGACATTATGATAGACACAGTCCGGGGAACAAAACAAATAGGTACCCACGCACATCCATAGAATGTCACACATACTATGTAGTATGAGTAGTACAAGCATTTCCCCAGGCCGTGAACTACTTAAATTATCTGCAAAGTGTCCAGGCCAAGTAAATAACCCAGATTCCAAACTCGAAACTACAGGGGGTTTGATCTAAATGCTGCTCGTTATGGGATCAAGGCTACTGTGTTTTGGAATTAATTTTAGTTGTTAACAATTTTTTTACCCGGTACCCATAGGGTACAAGGGTATTATGGGTTAGTGCCAACCTCTGTTCGTCCGTGTGAAACAACAGATCTCAGAGACTATAAGAGCTAGAGTTACCAAATTTGGTGACAACATTGGAATCTGTTGCACGCAGATCAAGTTTGTTTTAATATTTGGCCACGCCCACTTCCTCCCTCAAAAATCATAAAAAACGTTAAATAAGCTATACTCGTTATTTTCGGGTTAAAGTTAATAGATACAAAAAATGAATAAAATATAGCGGAAGTTTCCTGAAAATTTCAGTAAAATCGGATGATAAACATGGGAGATATTAGCTATAAGGTTAGAATTTTAACACACCGCCCTAAGGCACTGCTGTTGCCAGCTGTAGCCGACAGGTGGCGCATTCGAGTCTTGGCCGTGCGATATAAATGCGCCAGCTGCAGAAGAAATGACAAAAGAATATAGCAAGTTTTGACGCCGATCAAGCGGGTTTTTATGTTTTCCTATAAAATGTATCATTCATATTTAAGTATGACATTCAATTGTTAAGGTCGGGAGCTAATTCGAGAGGCGATTTATTTTAAGAAGTATCGAAGTAGACTATTATAATGTATGTACAATTTTAAATTGCCTGTTAGTGTGAAGCGCAAACGTTTAGGTACCGGGTATCTCACAGTCGAGCACAGTCGGCTGTAGCTTTCTTACTTGTTTGCAATTAAAAAGATAAGCTTTTTGCTAAATCAGAGCTGCCCTTACAAAACTTACAGAGATTTCATCTTTCCCAAGGCATCCGAAAGGCATTCTCTCCTTTTCAGTAAAAAGAACTGAGAATATTTTCTATTAAGCCAATCATTCAATAGTGAAAATAGTTAACAAAGGTCTTTTGACCTTTCTCTATTACCTATGTTTGCACAAAAATATAACCCCTAATACTCCCACCAGTACGGGGTATACAAATCGTATTTAGAGCAAAATGTTGTGAAAATGTCACGAGCTCGCTTAGTGCTCATTGTCGATGTAATTAATTTATGCGATTCGAAAACAAAGCAAAGCTTAAAAGGGGTATGAAGGGAATAACTACCGCAGGCGGACAGCCAGAATGGACGGACGAAGACGAAGACGAGTAAATACTAGTAAGCGTAAATAAAGCAAATGTTTGCATTTTATTAAAATAACAAAAGTGTCACCTAATACACTTATTTACAATTCCTTTGCGTGTCCATGGCTGATTTCAATCGAACGGGGTGCGGCTGAGTCAGGTTCGGTTTATTCCTTTAATTATTTATCTATCTGGAGCATTTGAGACGGTTATCTGTGCAAAAATAAAGACCCTTTGCCTCCTTTTTGGCTACGAACTTGAGCTTCGATAATGACAAACGAGCGACGGTCATGGCAGTCAATTTGTCAATTCAAGTCAACGGCACCCAGGCTTGATATCAATAAATAGATAAGAGACCGAGACAGTTTCGGAAAGAGGTTGATAATTAGCCACTCTGTCTAAATAAACAATTAAGAAAAGATCTATAAATGTATTTGGTATTTTTTTTGTGATTAGCAATGGTTTCAAGCTCTTCATTGGACAAATTATTGAAATTAGTATTTTGCTTCTTTTCTAATCAAAGGACTTTGGTGTTTTATAGAATCAAATAACGAGAAGCTTCAGAAAATATTTATTAGCTTGACTATTACGACTATAATGGTCTTCTTTGTTAATATTTTGAGTTGTATAAAAGTCAGGCGACTGATACTGAAATGCTCGGGTTTTCTTTTTTGTAAACCAGTGTTATTTAAGCGTATTGATATTATGTGTTGCCAGCTCGAAATAAACCGAAATGGAATCATAAAATTAATGGCAAAAAGCGGCGAGAACAAGTTTCCGACATTGTAAATGCTTAGCACTAAATTAACAGCAATTTAATCGAATAATTCTTTTTGATTCTCTTGTGAGTGCCATTCGCTTACTTTTAGCTTTTCCCCCGTTTTGTACATTTGACTTTTGCTTAGACTCTTAGAGAATCATCGACGACGTCAGCACTGCCACAACAACAAAAAGTGCAAAAATCAATAAAATAATAAAAAATTGAAAAGGCATTTAATAGACGTAGCGGTCGCAGGCGGCACGCGATTCTCTAACGTTTTTGTATGAACTTGGTCATTTATCTACTCGATCGATACCCGCAAGTGGGCAAACTTTTGCCAAATCCCAGAGGATTTGCGTAGACCCATTTTTGAATATCGATCACAACTGGTTTTGATTCTAATAAAAGTGGCTGATAAAAGCTATTTACTTTTATTTACCACAATCTCTGTCAATCAGTCATTTTTAAGTTCACCACAAAGCAGGCAAATGGCTGACGGTGACAAATAAATTTAGTCTCCCAGGTGAGACTTTCTTGTTTTTGTTTATATTATTGTCATTGGCCAGCGAGAAGCGATTAAAAATAGATTGCAAGAAATTATTGAAAATAAATGTTTGCATAACAGGTTAATATATTTTCAAGTCGTTAAGAAAAATAACGAAAATAGAAGAAATCTATGTGAGAACACAGGAATAAATTATAGATACAAGAGCTCATTATTGTGTATTTTCATACCTTGTTTATAATTATGATTTTCGATTTCCCCTTAGCTTATAATAATTTATATTCTTCCTCCTACTTAAATGTCAAATACTAATTTGATTAGTTCAAATCATTATATTTATAGCCAAAGAAAAATACGCGAAAATATTTCAAAGAGAAACGTCAACTCTGGTCGTCGCATTGTCTGCCCGATTCTGTGGGAAAATTCATAATAATTCAGATTTTGAATTATTCTAGTCAACGCTAATGAATCACTTAACAGATGTTGAGTCTCAAGGCGGCCTCAGTTTGGCGGGGAAGGACGGCATCTCTATTATATAGATGAAATAGAACCGAAGCACTTTTGAGTGCTTGCCAAAAAAAAAAATAGGAAAAGAAAAAGGAAAGAAAATCTTTCGAATTCAGTAAAAATTTTGTGTTTTGTGCTTCTCTCTTGGCATCAAACTTTGTGTCGGATCTAAATCGAATCGTTTAATTGCCTCTAACACCGATGTGACTAGATAATGCAATGATAGATTAATTTGTTTACGTTTTTCATAAGATCGTGTCATTGTCTTAGTGGAGGTGAGTGTTTGGGCTTGTGTCGGTTTGTGAACTATTTATAAAGAAAAAGGTACACTTGGCATTTGGCACAATTTTGTGATATTCAAAGAGAGCTTTTAGTATACAATTCCTGTGAAAGGGGACAGAAAAAATTATTATTAGTATTTTGTTCTTTATCAATCGTTCTTTATTCAAGTTCCTGTTATTAGTCATCCAGAAATTAGATATTCCAGTCTATAAGTTTACTTTTCGCCATGATAGACGACTCCACAAGACGCGTCCAACGCAAATGAGTTGTAAATTACAGGTTCACGATTTCATGTCATTCGAGGGGCTCTCGCTCTCGGTGGAAAAAAAAGCAAATCGTTTGGAAATTGCCGCCGCAATTTCATTTATTATTATTTTTTTCTGTTTGGACAATTTGTTTATGTCTGTCGCTCCATGAGACGGCGGCAATTGTTGATGATGATCATCATGTTGATGACGATAGTCGTCCGTCGGCACTGGATATAGGCGAGAAACACTCGCACACGCCATAAGCTATAGTTAATTGTCATATTTGACCACATAGAATATACTTCTGTATATGTATGTATAGTTTGGCAGACTCATTTTTGTTTGCCTTTGAAACGGCGACACTTGATTGGGCGGAACGGAAGAATCGTCGAAAGTTTATTGACACGACAGCAGTTCCACAAATTGTTGAATTCAGATCGATGCAGATATAATTACAGAGGAGTCTAAGAGGGGAAATATATGTATTTAAGGCTTTTAGTTATTCAGCTTTTTAAATAATTCCCAAATACGGGTTTAGTTTAGTTCCTAATGAAGCCCCTGTCCTCTTTCAGTTTGTCTTGTGCAGAGCATTGCTGAGATAGTTGATCAGTATGTGGATTCGTGTCGAAAGCATCACACGGAGCCGCTTAAGAGTGTCATGGATCACCTGAAGAACATAGATCTGAGCCAGGTGCGGCAGCCCCTACTCCCACTCAAAGCAAACCAACTGGCGGCCAATGACTGCGAAGCTCTAGAGGAAATTTTTAAAAGGGTAAGCAGCGAGTCTTAGTTATTGTTTCTTGGCATTATTATAAATATTTTTCACCCCCTAAAACGGCAGATACAATACAAATGCATCGACCTGTCCGACTGCACACTGGATGAGAGCTGCCTAATGGCCCTGTTTCAGATGATTGAATACTACGAGGCGGCCAACGAGCTGGATATATCCTACAACAAGGAGCAGATGACCAAGCGATGCTGGGAGCTGTGTGCGTACATGGTGGAGCGCAGTCAGGAGCTGCAGCTGCTCAATGCGGAGAGCAACCAGATTACCAAGTTGGGTGCCGACAGCCTCGGTCGGGCCCTGGGCTCTGCCAATTTGCATACCCTGAAGCTGGAGCACTGCGGCCTCAGGGGTCAGCCGCTCGTCCATCTCTGTAAGTCAAACTATTCTTTTATAAATATATTTTACTTCCCTTTAAATTGTTTCAGTTTCCCTTATTTGCTTTATTTTTGATTTAATTAACTTTGTAATTACGCTTAATTTATTCCCAGTATCCTTCGCAGGTCGAGGTCTCTACCAAAACAAAATGCTCAAGGAGCTGTGGGTGGGCTACAACGATCTGGACTGCGTGGATGCCCAGCACATAGCGGACATGCTGCGCTACAACCACAGCCTGGAACTCATCGACATCAGCAACAACAACATAAGGAACGAGGGCGTCATGTACCTGGTGCAGGCCCTCATTCTGCAGTCCACCGAGCTGGAGCGACGCATGGGTGCCCTCAAGCGAACACGTGCCATTGAGGTGGACGAGTGCTCGTCGCCGGTAGATACGGACCCGCCAACAGTGGGTCCAGTGACCCAGTCCGCCGACAGTCAGGCGGCAAATGATGTCGTTGATGGTGAGTCACCATCATCAACGGCCTCGATTCCAGAGGCTCCAGAGGAGGCAGGAGCCGGTAATGATCTAACCACCGCCGTGGGTGTCCTAATTGATTTGGAGAACGACAACGACGATGACAATACCGAGGACACGGTGCGCACGGTGAAGAACTGCAGCCAAAACAACGGCAGCGGCCAGTCCATGCTGGACAAGCTGCTCTCCATGAACAGTGACAGCAGCAGCGAGGAGGCGCCTTCAAACATTTCCACCGACACTTTGGCCGCTTGCTGCTCCGAGGACATCAGTGAGATAAGCAATGAGATCTATGAGGTGGCCAGTCCAAAGCAAAGAGAAGAGGAAGCGGGAGCGGAGCAGGAGAGCTCAATAACTGGCCCAAAGGAGTCAGAGGTAGCGGCGAGTGCTGCCGAAACGGCTCCTGTAGCTGTGCCCGAGGAGCCGCTGTCTCCGGCGCAACCACAACAACTTCAACAACAACAACAGCAAAGTTCCCAAAACGAACGCAACATATGTGGTAAGAATTTAATTTAAATTAATTAATCATTAACCCTTTAACCCCTTACCGTCTTCAATCTCTTCAATCCCTTGCAGATATTACTCCCTCAACAGAGGCTAAAACCGTTGAACCCCATGAATCCTGTGTACAGAACAACATCATCAACAACAATAACAATAATCAAGCTAATAATGCCAACAATACCTACAATAATAACACCATCCAAACGCCGCCAGCCGGAGCAGGAGCAGGAGCGACTGTTGCTGTTGTAGCCCAACCACCCACAGATAGTTCCTCGCCAGCGGCCATCTTCGAGGTCACAGCCGAGGAGAGCGACTGCATCAATGGCAGTGGAGCATCTGGTGGTGGAGGATCGCGACCCCTGGATGTGAACCAGAATGCCAGGACGCCGGGCGACGACTTCGAGGACACGCACAGCACAGACTCGGCCTTTGAGAGCGCCTCCGAGGGCGATATAAGTCGCCATTTGCCCGACGAGTTCAGCCGGCTATCAGTGTCGCTGGAGAGCACGCGCCTGGACGACATGGCCAAGGAGATGGGCGGCATTGAGACGGCCACCATAGCCACAGAGTCCACCGAGTGTCTGTTTGTGCCCCAGGAGCCCTCGGTTACAACCACGCTTGTGGAAAAAACCGACGATGCATTCCCACCGCCGAAGGTGACCATAGCCGAGGAGTGCCTGCAGGCGACCAGGGAGCTGAGTCCCAGCTCCTACCCCTGTCCCAGTCCGGTGCCCACGCCGCCCCCACCCTCCACATCACCAGGTGGAGCGAGCATTGGCCTCCGGCGAACCGAGTCCAGTTGCGCCTACCTCAACCAGTCGTCGCGCAACCGCTCCCAGAGCTCCGATAGCCTCTGCAGCGAGACATCGCTGGACGGGATAAGCAGCGGGAACAACAGCAACAACAGCATCAGCTCCAACACTTCCAACACCTCCAACGACCCCAAGTTCGCCGAGAAGCTGACCAAGAACGATACCCTGTCGCGCCGCCAGCTGGCCGAGGCCACGCTGGAGGCCGCCCAGCGTTCGCCCAGCGGCCTGAAGGCCTTAACCCTGTGGAACAATAATCTGACCAAGGATTGCGCCAATGCCGTGGCCGAGCTGCTGCAGAAGACCATATCGCTGGAACTGCTCAATATTGGCAAGAACTGTTTGTCCAATGACTTCGTGGCCACCATCAAGGACAGCCTCACGAAGAACACGACGCTAACGACGCTGGGACTGCAGAGTGCCCATCTGAGCGCCAAGGGCGTGGAGACACTGGCCACCATCCTCACGTTTGGCGGGAATAGCAAGCTGCAGCGCATCGACATCCGGGACAATAAGCTGGAAGTGGAGAGTCTGAACATCATCGCCGAGGTGCTCAAGTCCAACAACACGCTCACCCAGATCGATATCAATGACGAGCCCAAGCGTCTCACGGTAAGCGAAGAGAGCTTAAGCCTCAAGCCTAGGAGTCATTCGAAGTCACTTTATTCCCCCGTTTGGCCCATCAAGAGTCCAAAATGAATGTCATTTCGAGGCCACAGTAGAAGTTGAGTTTTGGAATGCAATCAATCGCATCCGTCTTGAGTAAAGCAAATGGAATTGAAAAGTTTTTCGAAGGAGTTAAGATATTGGTAGATTATAATAAATAGTTATTTGATTTGCTTTACAAAGATATGGACATCATGCTCTAAAATAAGTTAGTTCTTAGTTATTACACCCTTGGTAAATGTAGAAAGTTTAGTTAAAACTCAAAAAGGTTTGTCTGTCTGCTTTATATTGAGATAAGTTGGTTTTTATCAACAATATTTAATCAATTTGCATGGAAATTTAAGAATAATTCATTTTTTGAACTGATTGCCAATTTAAGTAAGAACCAAGTATAAAATCAATTAAATTTTAAAAGGATCAAGTTGTAAAAGACTAGCGTGTCGAGTTTGTAAGAAGAAAATCCATGGAGAACGCAGTGTTCTTAAAATGAGAAATTGTGCCTTCCCATTTGAGAACTTTTATTACTTCAGTTAAAAACTAAATTGTTTTTAATTTAAGAACTTTGATGAAGTCAATTTCAGAATATTTTCTACACAGTTTAAGAATTACATTTAAATATTTTGAGAACGAATTGTTCTTAAGTGCTCAATTTCTCAAAAACGTAATAAAATACTTAATAGCAGTATTTATAAAATTGTACTCAAACTGAGTAAATATCTTCTCAAAGTAAGAATTAATGGAATTGACAATTATTTGAGTACATATATCCTAATTTTAAATCAATTTTTCTTTAAAAATTCTCTCTGTGCCGGTTCTTTGATTTTTAAACCGTGGTGGCCAAATCGCTGACTTGTGTGTCAGCTTAGCCTCTGCGGGCACACGCAATTTCCAATTTAACCTAGAACTATGTATAAAATGAATTAAATCGGGGTTTTATGAAGAAAATCCATCTTACTTTAAATTTGTAACAAAGCTCTGACTCGTGAGTTAGCCCAGCCTCTGCCTGCACACGCACAATATGCACAGAATGTTAAGAAGCCCACAAGTACAGTCAAGTAATAGTTTTGTGGCTAAATCTAACCTTTTTAAATGCTAAAACATAAATTTAAAACATTTACCAAGCGTTTTTAAAGCTCCGGCTTGCCGAAGCTAAAAAGTTCCTCATTGATACCATGACATAATGCGATATATCGTGCTTGGTTTTTGGATGATGGCTGGATGATGATGATAAGCGTGTTCGACGTTGATAGTTTGATTTTGAACATTTTTTAATTGAATCGTTTTCATTTGTGGCCACTGTCGTTGTGTCGTTGCCTCTCTCATCTCCGTTAAAGTTGCCCATAGTGCCGATAGTAAATGTAATACCGCCATCGCCATTGCCCCAGGAGAGCGTAAGTAAACCTGCCACTCTCAAACTATGCTCCACTCCTCCTCTGTAACCATCTCTGTGCAAATCAGTAAATCAGCAAATCAGCTTTTTGGCTTGCCAGCAACCGAATTATAACAACAAAACGCTAATAACAACGCAACCGCACCACGCCCGCCTGGTTTTCGTCCTTTTCGCGGCCTAAAAGAACATAAGCTAACCTTGCCACACTCTCTAGATGCGCTTTTCTGACTTGGGAACAACCAGAGTGGTTGGGTTTGCTCATCGGCCGGGACAAAGATCACTCACTGACTGAGCTTTGTCCCAGGACAAATGCTAAACCCAACCCTACCTGGCATTATTTGACTCTAATGAAATGATTCCTCTTGATCCATATTGTTTCAGATTGGCAGCGATGCCCACTTGGATTACACCAGGGTGCTGGGCACCGTGCGTTCCCTCTGCTCGCGAAACGAGCAGCGGCAGGCGCAGGAGCTGGCGGAGAGGACGGTGAATGTGGGCGGCGGCGGTGCCAATAACACTACCGGCGGCGGTAGCTTCCCAGGCGGCTCCCGGTGTCGCGGCGGTTACTACTTGGGCTCGCGGAAGATCTCGCTAACCTGCCACAGTCGTCCCTTTGTGGACGCCGTAACGGGCACTGTCACGGCCAAGGCAACTGCGACCGCGACCGCTGCAGCAACCGCCCTGCCCACACCGGCCGCCTTGCTGGAGGTGAAGCGTAAGGGCGGCTCTCGCCTACGCTCGCCCGGCCCCAGTCCGCCCACCATATCGCCGTCGTCCTCGCCCAACCGCAGCCGCTTCCACGTGTCGCGGGTTGCGGAGGTGGGCAGTCCCCTGATCTCGCCGCTCGCCCAGCATCCGCCGCACCAGCATACACCGCGCTCGGCCAGCAGCTGCATGTCCATACCCACCATCAGTTCGCCCGGAGGAAGTCAGAGCAGTTTGAATACCCTGGGAGCCCTGCCCACCTCCAGTTCGCTGCCTGCCATGGCCTCGGTCACCTGCTCGACCCAGACTGTGAAGCGCTTGTCGGTGTCGCCGCGATCGCGTTTCCATGTGTCGCGCATCTACGAGGACCCGCAGGTGCCGCTGGCCAATCGCCAGCTGCCGCCAATCACGCCGCACACGCCGCCCATCGATCTGCCGCCAACGCCGATGCTTAAGTCGGCGAGGAAGGCGGTGCAGCTTTCAGAGGCAGCGCAGGCGGCGGCGGCAGCGGCAGCCTCAGAGGTGAGCAGTGTGCTGATTGTGGAGCCAAGCCAAGACAGCGGCGCTGAGGGAAATCGTAGTACAAAGGCTGATGACGAGAAGCTATCGCCGCACGAGACCAATTCAAGTTCGGCATCGCCCGGCAGCAGCAGCAGCACTACCAGCAGCGGCAGCGGAGGCAGTAGCTCCACCTCCAACGAGGTAACCGACTCCAGTACAGAAGCGCCACCGCCCAGGACCTGTCCCCTGGCCGTGTTTGGCGATAATGACATCACGCTGACCAAGGAATCGGCTGGAGTGGTGGCTCTCTCGGCTGCTGCTGCTGCTGCCCTGTTGGAATCGGAAGCGGAAGCGGAAGCGGAATCGGAGCCAATGCCCCCCGCCGAGCCCGTGAGCAACAATCCGCAACAGACGCGGGCAAGGAAGACCTCTTGGATAGCCAATCCCTCGGCGGTGGACAAGCTACTGACGCTGTTCAACACCGGCACCATATTCCAGCGCAGCTCCTCGCCGGAATCGAAGGCCACAACGTCTATTCCCAACACAGTGACCACAACCACAAGCGCATCGAGTAAGTTGTCTTTTCAGGTTGGATTTATATTTGTTAATCCCTTTTCTTTCTTTGCCTTTGACAGACACAACAGCAACAAGCGTAGTCGGAGGAGGAAACACAAGTGGCGGCGACTGCAGTTCCACCATCACCCCCAATCCCATTCTCTCTGTGGCGCGTAAGACTTCCCCTGCCTCCTGGACCTCGCTAACCGGCAGCAATATATCAAACTCCAGCCAAAATGTGGACTCGGGCAGTTCATCCTTCCTGGACACCGCCTCCAGACAGCTGAGGGACTTCAGCAAGCAAGTCTTTCGCCAGAACATCTCCTTCAACAACAGCAGCGGCGGCGGTGATCCCAGTGCATCGGCTCAGCTGGAGGCCACCTCCTCGTCGAGCAGCACCGAGTCGGCCTCGCCGCCCGAGTGCAATGCGGCCAACATGCCGCCCAGTCTGAAGCGTCAGCTCAAGGAGAACATTTCCCCCGAACACACAATCAATGAGGAGACGCTGCACTCGCTACAGAAGCTGTCCAGGGCAGAGGATCTAACGCTCAAGGCGGAGGCGGCTGCGGAGCTGGGTGACATTGAGATTGTGATGCACAGCGAGGTAGTTGAGTGTACCCCTGGGCTGGAGGAGAAGCCGCAGGACCAGGAAGAGGCAGAGCCGAGTCGAGTTTAAAAGGAAAATAGAAAGACTAGAACCAAGGCAAGGAAATGGAGATCAGAAACACCTCCCACCCAGCATTCCCATGGCGCTTCTTTGTACTGTTATCCCACCAGCCGGCCTTGAACCCAACAAAGTCAAGGATGAATGAAAAGGAAGCAAGTTTAAACAAATTCGATGAAGTACACACAAGTTATTACTACTAACTTTGTTTTATTTTTTTGGTTAAATTCATTTTAAGTTTTATATAACAAGGAAAGAAAATATAAATATATTTTAAATATAAATGTGCTCAATATTCACTTCAATGAGTCGACTTAAGAGTTGAGAATCTCCTCTATTTTGATCACAGAAGTGAATACTGAACCCCCCGAAAGTATAGATAAATACTTCTATGAATGTAAAATATAAAACCCACACATATATAAACCCCATTGTAAACACTATTTGGCTTAGTGTTGGGCCCCCATTGAGGGCTGGCTTTCTGAAAGGTTCCCATATCCCACTCTAGAGGAGAAGCTGGCCTTTGGAATCTGAATTGCAAAATAATTAGTACTTACCGAACCAGCAACAAATGAAAACTGAAACGCCAAGGCTACATACTTAAGTTATTTTTAACAAATAGAAAGGAGCAGGAGTGTAACAAACTTAAATATAATTAATTCTCCAAGCCCCCAAAATGTATACCAAGTGCAATGCCCTTTATTATTCGCTCTCTCTATCCAATCCCCCCAAGACCTCGATCAGTTCCGCCAAGTATTATTATGAATTGGAACAACAAAGCTTAAAGAGTAAAGAAAAACAAATGTTGAATTAGGTACTTAAACAGCTAAATACAAATATAATTAATTCCAAGCCCCGCAAGTAGACAATCTTAAGTTTAAAACAAAACGATCCTTCAGTCTTAGATCACAAACCCCAAAAGCTAAACATCAAACAACGGAAATGATGCGCAAACGAAAACAAAACAAAACGAAAAAGTACCCAAAATAAATCCAATTGATCTCATTATGTGATATTTGTCGTAGTGCCCAAAAGCAAGCGTTCACTGTACGTGTATCTAGAGCCGGAAACCCCCACACCTTTTGATCTTTAAGTTAGCTTACTCAAGCCCATACATACCCCAGCCCAGACAGGTCCTCGCCAGAAGAGCCTTAGTTGGAAGTGTGGAACCGTTCAGAAAGCCAGCCCCTGAAGGGCCCAACACAAATATAGATGAAAAATATATAGAAAACAAACAAAAACACACATGCATATATATATAAAATTTATGATAACTTTATTCACAAAAGATACTGTAAATACCGCGCGTGTGTACTCTCTCTTTTAGGATCCGGGGACGAGTCTCTCGACTGCCCCGAACTCTTGAGTTTTTTTTTCCATTTTTTTTGTTAATCTTTGTTTTTGTTTTCAACTTGATTGTTTTAAACTATAAATGTAACTATATAGGACATATATATTATGTACGTATTTAAGTAGTCAAAAGCAAGATTTTTCAATTTTTTTCCTTTCCAAAAGAAGAACTATTTATAACTTACACTGTACTTAATTTACAAAAGCGAAGAAGAGATTTCCTGGTGCTCATCATCAAGTCCCCGAATGTCTGCCTTATAGCTAGATTCCTATTTTCAGCAATCGAAACTTGACCACATTGAACGGGATTATCGGTTAACAACCATACCTTTGATGCTAAATTGGTTCCATCTCTTTCTTAAACATTGGCGAATTGATTACTTATTTTTTATACATTAAGATTATAAATTAGAAACAAAAAAAACCTACTAAACTGAGAAATTTAATGAATAAACATGAAAGTTGTAATGAAATCATTAACCGATTTATATTTGTATTTTTACGGGGTGGAAACAGGAGCAACTCTGAGGTTAAGTCCTGGTTTTTGGGAGAGAATCAGGATTACTTATTATGCAGCTATGACATTACATTAAAAACTTTACTAATTAGAGGCACCCAGTTGCTAACAGCAACCATAGGGTTTTACATAAGTGCGAGCAAGACGACTATACGGCATGTTAAGCAACTTCCAAAAAGACTAATGTTGCTATGAACATGTTGAGAAACACGCACTGATACTCTCAACATATAAGAAGAAGCATACACAGAAACTTTATTGTTTATGAATGTCCCCCAGAGAATTATGTCTCCCGGAAAATTATGTCCCCCAGGATATTATGTCCCCCAGGAAATTATGTTTACCAGGGAATTATGTTTCCCGGGGAATTATGTTTCCCGAGAAATTACGTTTCCCAGGGAATTATGTTTCCCGGGGAATTATGTTTCCCAGGAAATTATGTTTCACAGGAAATTATGTTTCCTGAGAAATTATGTCCCCAAAGGAAATTATGTTTCCTAAGAAAGGACATCCCCAGGAAATTATGTTTCCTGAGAAATTATGTCCCCCAGGAAATTATGTTTCCTGAGAAATTATGTCCCCCAGGAAATTATGTTTCCTGAGAAATTATGTCCCCCAGGAAATTATGTTTCCCGGGGAATTATGTTTTCCGGGAAATTATGTCCCCCAGGAAACTATGTTTCCCAGGGAATTATGTTTCTCGGGGAATTATGTTTCACAGGAAACTATGTTTCCCGGGGAATTATGTTTCCCAGGAAAATACGTTTTGCGGGAAATTATATTTCGCAGGAAAATATGTTTCCCGGGGATTTATGTCCCCCAGAAATTTATGTTTCCGGGGAATTAAGTATTCCGATGAATTATGTTTGCCAAGATATTATGTTCCCCAGAAATAATGTTTCCCGGGAAATTATGTCCCCCAGGAAATAATGTTTCCCGGGGAATTATGTCCCCCAGGAAATAATGTTTCCCGGGGAATTAATGATTAATGATTTAAACAATTTGGAGAAAATATGTGTCTTAATTCCAATTACAGAATAATTAATTGTAAAATATACAATATTTAGCTGACTGTAGTTTCATCCTGAACTAAATAATCATTCAGTCATTATACATTTTATATTTATTTAATAATATAAAAGCAGCTGTAAGAGCTTATAACTGCTTTTGCGGAAATTATACATACTCTTTCCAGTTACGTTCACTAATTATAAATGGTTTAATAATAACTAGTATGAATTCTTTAAAGTATATATATATATATATATATTTTAAAATATATTATAATATATTTTATTTGATTTAGCTTAATTTAGTTAGTATCTAGACGCTATAAGTATTATACTTTTACAATATTGCCCCAGTAGCATGTATTAAAATATAAAACCATTTTTTTCGATGTGAAGATATTGCTTTGGCTTTGAAATTAAATAAAGTATTCAATATGCCAAACTATAAGTATTACAAATTATAAAATTTAATTTAAAACACAAATATTAAATAAAAATCTGTTTAGGTTTGTTAAGAAAGCGCAAGTTGGATTACATTCGGTATACAGATAAGAGCATGTACGGGCCTTTGCTAATTAAAAAGCTTGTTCTGTATACAAAATTAAACACCAAAATATTCTCAGTTAAGTGTTGATCAAATAAACCCCATAATAAAACTCCCATATTCATATCTAAGGGAATTGGATACCTCTCCGACTGTTTTATTCAGGCCCCTGGAAGAGCAGTGTCATGACAACTGTTGATATGTGTGGTCCACGACAACGGTGGTGATAAAATCGTGTGTGGGAAGTCCGCATTTCATTCATGAATCCGTGCCTGGCTGCGGAGGAGTTTTTACGCGGCTGGCAGGCCCACAACAGGGGTGGCTGACTCGCTTCCTGCCACACAGCGCTGTTAACGCCGCGTCCTTAACAGCGGAATCAGGCCGAGCTTCAGCTTGCCTGGCGTCTGTGAATATCTGAGCTCAGTCAGTGGCCGCACGTCGTTCGGTGCGGATCGCAGTCGCATTTATTTCCGGAAAAGTCGGTGTTTGAATTGAGAAAGTGAAGCCATGCCTGAGGTGAACTCAAAGAACATAGGAGCTGAAGTTGGAGCCGAGGCTGCAGGACCAGCCAAGTGCGCCAATGTGAACAATAACAATAGTGCCCGCTCCAGCAGGATGGGAAGTGCCGCCTCCTCCGCCGGAACGGACCAGGATGTGGACAGCCAGCGGTTCGGCTGGTGCGGCTGGAGTCCACAGTGGCTCCAGCGCTTCTGCACCGCCAAGTGGGCACTCTTCTGGTTGTGCTGGGGCGGAGCTCTCCAAGGTAAGCTCTCGCAGGGGAAGCGGAAATTCGCCTTCTTAATTCGGTTAAATGGTTCGTCTCTGGAATTTTTCGCCCACACGTGATTTTTTGTTTCTTTCTTATTAATTTAAAACGATTTTTATTTTGCTGGAGTGTGAAAGTTGAGCCAGCTGAAAATGTTGATTGCATTCGGTAAACGCTTTTTTTTTTTTTTTAAAATAACAACTGAAAAAAGCTTTTAAATTAGGTTTATTTGTTTATGTTATTTAAGTAAGTATATATTTTAATATATTTTGTGATATAAACTATCTACTTATCGAATTTTAACCAAAAGGGCTTAGAAATATCTTAAATAGTTTGGAAAGATCTGAGAAACCAAACTTTTAAACTTTTAGTTACATTTTTCTAAAATAATTTCAAAAAAAGCATAACAAAAGGCTAAAACATATCAAATTAACAGCATATCCTTTGAGAACTGTTTCAATGTTTCTTATACATTATAATTATTTATACGCATTAAAATAATCACCTAACATGAGTTTTTTAAATAAAGTAGAAGATTGCCAACCTCTCAGACTCGAAAGCAATAAAAAAAATTCGAAGTATCAAGGAAATATAATTATGCAAACCCTTAAAATTGTGTCTGCAAAGCCTGAATACCTGAATTAACCTTTTTCCTCCTGAATATATTGTATCAACACGGCCATATATTTTTTTTTCGATACCAAGACAAACTTTTCTTTAGCCAACTTTTGCACGGCCCGTGTCCGAGGAGTTTCGAGCCGGCTAAGACAATGCAATGGCGAAGGCGAGATGAGGACATCCGCATCGCCCCATTAGCATCCTCGAGGTCTGTGTGCAACAGATAAGGATTCGGGAGTTGAGGCAGCTCCTGGACTGGCGCTCCTGTGAATGGAAGCGAATTAAAAATTAATATCTGCCTCGAGCAGTCGAGGGATCTGCTGACGCCCTAGCCCCAGGATGCATTAACCTCAAAAAATACGCCGCACTTTGAATAGTTTGAAAGGCCCGTTGAAGTGTAAATGGCTCTTCAGCTTAGCTTGGGATTTTCCAAGAGGGGTTGCAGAAGTGTGCCGGTACAGAGGAAAAATAAAAACTAAATTGGTAATAAATCTTAATTATCAATGAGAATTTCCATATGGAATTGATATTTAATTCATAAACTCCGGAAAAAAGAAAACCTGTCACTTTATTACTGAATATAAAGAGAACTTCTTTTTTAGAAAATTCCGGTAAGAATAATTATTGGAATATGATATACATATATTTTTAAAATTAATTCCTTATACTAGCAATATTTTCCCTGTGTACCTCCTCACGTTGTCATAGGTGTTGAGGCGTTCTGAGAGGGCAGCGTTGACATAAATCAAAACAATGTTAATCGCTGTTTACCCAACTCCAGATCCCTGGCTGAGCCGGAGTCTGGGGCCGAACTGGTGGTGCCCATGGCTACGGTTCATTTTCTAATGGGTTCAAGCGGTTAATTAAAATTCGCCAATCTCGCGAAAGCTGACGACACGTTTGTGTCTGTTCCAAGGGATTAGGCTGTGTTCCGGGGGATCGAATGAAATTCTGGAAAATGCACTCGCTGGATGGAGGCCAGCTTTAGCATTTTTGGACGGCTGCCAGAGAGGAAGAGATGGCAGAAAGAGGGGAAATTCAATTTGAAGCCTAAGTTCGATTAAATGGAATTAATCTTAGATTAATCGAAAAAAATATATAAAAAATATTAACGAAAAGTAAATAAATATTTAACTCCTAAATAAAATTTAATATTATAAGAAAACATCTAGATCCAAACTGCTGTATTATTTATAACACAGAGCTCTAATAAGTTTTTAGAAAATACTAAAAATATAATAAAACATTATAAAACTATATTTAGAATATTTATTAAAATAAATGTAAATCCTTTGAGCATCTCCTGCAGAATTCCCAAGCAATGTTTACGTCCTAGTCGTGTGCTGTAAGCAAACATGGATGCCCAGCCGGCATCTGTTGCACGTTGCACCAACGACTGACCCCGCCGACCCGCGACGTGAGAACACTTCCGCTTGGCCGCTTGGATGACACAGAGCCACTGGGCTATCCCCGCTCCTCCTTTTATAATTTCCTCATCCAGTTGCACGGATGGGGGGCGGCACGTGACCGAAAATATTAATCAGTTGACACGGCATTAACATAAATCATCCGCAACAATTTTGGATTGCCGCGTTCCGTTCCAATGGTTTATTGTTGTTGTTTATGGCATTCAATTGCAGCTTCTTTCTATGGAAATGAGTAATTTAGCCAAGCAATTCATTTTCGAAAAAAGGGAGTGATGTTCAAAGGCTCCGGGCTTAAGCGCACATGTGCGCGACTTTATCCCAGAGATGATCCTATAAGTAGGCAAGGGCTCAGGAGAATATTTGAATTTTTGTGGTAAAAGTTTATGGTAGATTACATAAGTAGTTTAAGTTAATTAAAAGCTGCACTGCTATGGGTAAGGAATAATAGGAGGTATCAGCTATTTTCCATATATATTCTAGGGGTCTTGCCTATTTGGGAAGCAAAATGCACCTCCAGGCTTGAGATCTATTTTATTATTTTACTATTGGTATTAATATAGACTGTATATCCTATATTTATTAGTTCACTAATATTAGATATATATATCTACATTATTTACTATTTCTTCTAATTTTGCAAATAGCTAGTTTTACTACTTGTATTAAAATACCAAAGTTTATAAGCATTTGGTTACAAAAAAACTCTAAAATCATGCTCGAATAATAAGTGGAGTTCGGATAAACCCGTGCATATGGAGAGCATCCTTCAGAATTGCTAATTATAATTAGGCAAACAGTACACATTGATTTTCCCCACATGGTCCCCTACATGGCTCCCTACCAGGAGCACTGGCAATCATCGATGCACATGCAAAACAGGAGATTGTCACGTATCCAACGCTGCCTTCGGCACTTTACTCCACACTTGAAGCCAAAGGTCACACACTCTCGCTAGAGCGAGAGCCTCACTCTCTCCGCCCCGTCTCAAGGTTTCTATTGGACGATATTAAATTATTGCACTTGGTGGGGTAAATGACTTGTAAGTGTCCTGGGCCATAAAAACTGCTTCCTTTACTCCTACTCCTTAGACAAAAAAAAAAATGTCTTCCCCAGTGCCTTCACCTTTATTTCCAAAGATGACCAGAAGAGGTCTTCTTTTGGGCGATTATTGAAAAATAAATTGAGTTTGTTGCAAGGAAAAAAAATAATATTGTAAGCAACAATTGATTTGGGGAGGGCAGGGGCGTTTCCCGAACTAACACATATTTATTTACGATAGAAAATTCGCCTAAGCTCTCAAAATCAATTTGTCGTAAAGATATTTAATTTATGACCCGCCCCCGCTCTATATTCCACCACCTCTATGACAGCAAGGAGTTCAGTTTCCTTTCCGTGTCCTCGAATTCTATGACAATCTGTCGCTGGTCTGTGCTCGAGTCCTTACACCATGTTATGACACTTGAGGGATGATCCTGGGAGGAAGGGGGTTGCAAAAGGAACTGCCTTCTATGTCGTCGCAGGAAGCGTTTCGGATAAGCTAAGGTTTTAAATGAATTCGCTTAGAAAGACTTATGTTACATTGATCAAATTTTAACTTGATTTTATATATTTTATTTTAATTTAAAATTAAGCCTATATTAAAGTGGGAACATAAAGAAAATTATATATTGAAAAACCCTTCATTTTCCAGGTCTCATTGTCAATGGCCTGATCAACGTCTCCATCTCCACCATCGAGCGTCGCTTCGGTCTACGTTCCCGGCAGATGGGCCTGGTGGCCAGTGGCTACGACTTGGCCTCCTTCGCCTGCCTGGTGCCGGTCACCTATTACGGAGGCAGACGTGGAGCCTCCAAGCCGCGATTTATTGCCATCGGCCTGATCGTGATGGGCCTGGGATCGCTGGTATTTCTGCTCCCCCACTTTCTGGTGGGCAACTACCGGGCCACCATAGCCGAGGCCAATGTGTGTGAGACGGCAGGATTGCAGCTCAACTCCAGCCAGACGACAATGGTGCAGTTATAGTGAGGCTTCTCCCTGTCTTCCGACTAATCCACAATAAAATTTCAGGGTTCCTGCGAGTCGGAGACGGGTGGCGAGGGCGAGAGCCTGACGTGGACGGTGTGGCTGTTCCTGGGAGCCCAATTGCTGCACGGAGCCGGAGCCTCACCCCTGTTCACGCTGGGCGTTACATATATCGATGAGAACGTCTCAAAGAAGATGTCGTCTGTTTACTTGGGTAAGTTGCAAACGACTCTCCGATTGAACCGTTGATAAGACGCAGAAACTTTTGTTGCCGCAGTCGGAGGAGCACAACAAATGAAGTATGCACAAATACCCCTGCCACACTCCACGCTCCAGATATCAAAGTATCTAGTATGTGCTAGTTGCTCTCACACATGCATATTTATTTTTATTCGCCATATATTGCCAAAGCGAAGTAAAATAGTATTTACCAAAAGCCCCCTTACCCAGAGCCCAATCCTGCGGGGTGGCTACGGTTTCGGCTTCAGTCCCGTGTCATCCCGGCTCTTCCATCCTCCCCTTGGTTGACCCAATTTTAAAGAGCCAGAAGATTGTCGCTGAGTCAGCCGGGAGTCGGCGGCGGGTCTTAGGTCTTTGGAAGCAAAGCGCCAACGGCAGCGCAAATTTATTGCCTCTTAGTTAAGTTTATCGTGGCATCCGAGGACGACAGTGAAGTTATCAAACCCGTCCAGTGTCGGCTCGTTGCCTCTTTTGGATACCGCTGTCTGGCATTGAGACAATTGAAATTTGCTCCTGCCACATGGATATTCCTTCACATGGGGATTTCCGCGATGAGTTTGGGTTGGGGTAACGGCAGCCCAAGGCAGTGATTGCACACAGCGTTTCAGAGTTGTAGGTATGAATGGACTGATATGGAGAGCTATGGCATTTGTATTGGGTTCTCAGATATAGGAAGTCCAACAAGTAGCTCTTATTACCAATTATTTGATTTTTTAAAATATAATAAAAGGTGCTTCAAGAATTGCAACAGATTGCAAATTCATTTAATTGGTGTCTAGAAGTATGCTACAAAGTATATCACCTAATAAAGTTTCTATCTTTACATATTTTATTGCATACTTTTGGACACCTATTTTATTGGATTATTAAATTGATAAATCATTTGATAAAGTGCTTAAAAGTATGCAGTAAAAATATCCAAGTCACAAATTCTCAGAAAATGTTAAGCTATAGCATACTTTTGGAAGCCATTTAAATTGATTTGAAATCCAAACACATTTTAAAAAGGTTAAGATTGAAATTATATATTATTATAATAAAACGTAAATGAGAATGATATTTGCTAAATGAAAAGTTCCTAGTATATATAGTATTTATAAAGGAAATTAAATAAAAAATATAAGACATCATTAAATAGAACAGAAATCGATTATAAAATATACATTTTAGGTGCTACTTTTATATGTCTACCTAGTAAATTGTTTATATTTACAAATATTATTCCCTGAGTAAGTTCCCACAAAATCCTAAACTTTTGAAACGCACTGTACACCACCCAAGTCAAGAAGGGTCGCAGTTGAAGACTTTTGTCATGCAAATTAAGATGCAGTTGACTGATAACGATACTTGGCAAGACTCGATGACTAATTCGAATCGAAGGAGGATATTCTCCTTTAATTGAGATGAGTTTTGGGATGCTAAGTTGCATTTTCTTGTTTTTCCAGGCATTTACTACACCATGGCCACTGTTGGACCCGCAATTGGCTACGTCTTCGGGGGACAATTGCTGCTCATCTACACGGACTGGATGACCGTGGATCCTGTGCAGTAAGTGCTACCCAATGATTGTTATTAATCGCCCGACTTAGTGCCGTGGCAGAGAAGTGAATGACTGAGTGAGTGGAGGATACAGGTGACTTTAATATCGGGGGTTATACAGTCACTGCGCTGAGCTTATTTGTTACCCGGCAACGGCAGCGGCAAATGCCACAAAAGCACCTCGCCGGGGTAAATATCTCCAGAGAGTAATAAAACAACATTTCGTGCTGACAACGAGGAAATAAGGTGCGAATGAGAATGAGCATTTGTTTGATTCACATTCTCTGTTGGGGCGAAGGGGAAGAACCGCAAGGACTGCCAGATTCCAGAGCAACAAGCCATCTGCATCTCAGTCCGCCTGGATACCGCCACCGGTTCATGGCTTATTGTCACGGTGATGCTATAAGTCATAATACCACCTCAGCCCCCAAGGTAGCCCCTTTTACCTTCTTGCGTGAATTATGTCGAGAACATGAACATTTTGTTTATGATTTTTTACATGTTTACGAGTGGTTAGAGGGCTAAGCAAATATTTTTTGGCGACCTTTTGTTGCCTCCGGTGAGCAGATAAATTGAGTGGAAAATATAAATTCCCATTTTCGAGTTAATTTACAAAAGCCGAAAAAGTGAGAAAAACACTGGAGAATAGGATTATTATTATTTGCTCTTTTTCTTGTTAAAACCTTTAACTTAAATTGTTAATTCTTTCCCTTAAGAGTTTATTATAAGGTTGGTTGATAAGTAAATAAGTTAATATGTAACTTTAAAGTTTTATAAATATTTTTCCCCTTTTCAGACTAAGTCTAACCAGCGACAGCAAGGTGTGGATTGGTGCCTGGTGGCTTGGCTTTATTTTCGCAGCTGCCATGTGTCTCCTGATAGCCTTGCCCATCCTGGGCTATCCCAAATCCCTGCCTGGAGCGGCCAAGCTGCAGTTGGAAAGGGTTTCGGAGGCGCATGCCACCAAATCGGAGTCTCAGGAATCTGGTGAAGTTTCGACCAAAGGCATGGGAAAACTCCCTCGCGCAGTGTTCAGCCTGCTGGGTAATCCCACCTTCTTCTTCCTGAACCTGGCCGGAGCCACTGAGGGTCTGGTCATCGCAGGATTCGCTGCCTTCCTGCCCAAGCAGATCGAGAACCAGTTCAGCATCTCGCCCATGCTCTCGGCTTTGGTCATGGGCCTGATCACGGTACCAGCGGGTGGGGGCGGCACCTTCCTCGGTGGCTACTTGGTGAAGAAGTGGAACCTCGCCTGCAGCGGCATCATCAAGATGTGCCTGATGGCCACCACGGTGGCGGCACTGTTCACCTTCTGCTTCCTGGTCTCCTGCCCGAATCCGCAGTTTGCCGGCGTCACCACGGGATATAATTTGGAGTCCCGGAGCGGACCAATTGCCTTGGAGGCGGGCTGTAATGCCAACTGCGGATGCAGTCGCTACAACTATGATCCCATTTGTGGAGTCAATGGGGTGATGTACTACAGTCCCTGCTATGCGGGATGTGGCCAGGAGGAGCATGTGGACAGTTTAAAGCGTTACCACAACTGTAGTTGCATTGGCAGCGTCGGTTGGGTGGATGTGGATGTGGATGATGGCTTTGTGCGACCAGAGGCCACCAATCTGAAGTGCGACTCCACGTGCCAGAGTCTGCCGCTGTTCGTGGGACTCTGTTTCGTCCTGATGATCTTTACATTCCTGGCCACCATGCCGGCACTGTCGGCCACCTTGAGGTGAGCTAAGATACTCTAATTTTTTTTTTTTTTTTTTTTTTATTTAATAAACTTCAAATGCTTATATATCCCATCAGATGCGTTCAGGACGAGCAGCGTTCCTTTGCTTTGGGCCTGCAGTGGATAAAAGTCCGCCTGCTGGGCACCATTCCAGCTCCTCTTATATTCGGCGCCCTAATCGATGAGTCTTGCATTTTGTGGCAAGAGTCCTGCGACAAGGAAGCAGGTGGAGCTTGCCTGGTCTACGATAACTTCTACATCAGCCGGTGAGTTCGACTCTTTATATATTAATTAATTCTTTTAATAATAATATATACTCCCTTAGCTATATGTGGCTTTTGGCCTTGATCTGCAAACTGGGCTCCGTGGTGTTTTTCCTGGGCGCCTGGTGGTTCTATGTGCCACCCAACAAACCCTCGAATGCCAATGGCAAGGCAGAGGTTAATTAAGGGGTTTCAACAGCCATCGAACTGAATAATAATGGATATATAATAATGTAAAAAATATACCCAGAAAGATCGTGGCTCATATTGTGGCTCATCATTAGCTGGGCAGCATTTTTAATCGTTTTAGACCTAAGAACTATTTTACATTTCCTACAAGAAGTCCCTTAAGAGATTCATCTCATAGTAATTACGCCATTTTATATAGTAATAGAGCAGCTCGAAGTGTCATTTATCATTTGAAGCAATCATTAAAAATATGTGTGTGTAGATCTAAAAATTAAAGTGTGTTTTATATTTATTAATTATTCCCTTGAATTCGAATCCCCTACTTGTAGCAGGGCTTAATAAACATTTGCTGATAGTTCGACATGCTTTTGGTGAGAACTGAAAATGGTAAATGATAAAGTGTGCAAAGGTTAACCCTAAAAGGTGGCCAAATCTCACTCCAACGATTGCCCAGGATCATAGGGCAGACGGCATGTGGGGTCAAAGTATTAGGTTCCCAATTATTGTGCAGATTGTACCAGAAAAGTACGGAACCCTTCTTCGGCTGAATGGTGAGATTGGCTGCAGGAAAAACGGTGGCACCACCCAAGGGGACATCGGTTGCCTATACAAAAAAGGAATTTAAAAAAATAAATATTATTACAAAACCCAATATTAAAATATATACTTACATAAAACAAAAATGTAATTAAGCGATCGCCCTCTTCCATCAATTCCTAATTGATGGAATATATGCACAAAATATTATAAATTTTTTTAATTTATTACAGATTACTCACCGGATAAATTCTGGGATCCCTGTAGTCGGTGTGTTCCTGGAAATACCCCCCCAGACCATAGTTGGCTATGGCCAAAGAACTAACATTGCCCATTGCCAGACCCGAAATATCTGTCATCCGGTTCACCAATGCCTTGTCCACTCTGCCGCCATCGTCATCCGATAGCTTGACCTGGAAGACGCGATTTGTCCACTGGGGTTCTGTATAGTTATCGGCATAGCCTTGGATCATATCGTCCCTGGTCAGGTTCAGGAAACGGGCAATCTCGCTGTCATAGAGTACGTCGTGATACAGCCACATAAGTGGATCCTTGCTGATCTCCTCTTCCTTGAGAGGTGCTATTCGCATAAATGGTGTTGTGGTGAAGTTGTAGCGACACACGAGCTGCGGTCCTGGTGGAAACTCTCCTCGGCAGCCTCGTTCAATGGCAGTGGCCGGTGGAATGGGCTTTAAGTGGAGGAGGGAAATCTCTGGGTTCTGGGTGAGCTCTTCCAGGTAGTCACTTAGGTTGTTAAGGGCTCCTGAAATGTATGGTAATTTAAAATTCCGAAAATGGTTTTTTTCAGACCATTACCTTCATGAAGGCGACTTATAACAAACATTTTCCGAAGTTCCTCTTGATTTGGATTGTAAAATTCACGAGCAATCGTATTCGTTTTCTCCTTGATATTATGTAGGGCCAGTCGATACCATTGAGCTGCTCGTCGATACTCCGATATATTAAACATAAAGTCAGCCAGGGTCAGGCACTCGGGAGCGGTCATTCGGTTTCTAAATAAATATATATGTTTAATGGTTAATTCACAGATTGGTATTCAAAACTCTCACTCGAGTTGCTGACCAGCGACTAGACCCTTTGCCATATCCTTTGGCTCTAGGTCATAGAACTTCTCTATGCGATACATTCCCAATGAAGCTTCGTACATGTCCTCTGCATTTGGGGTACGATTCACCTGTTTATGCATTTCCAAGAGCTGATTATCTGGAATTAAAAACAATAAATTAAGGAATCAAGGGATTATAGGGATTATAGGTATTTTGCGTCGATTTTTCAATAACTAATATAGATTCCTCATACCCTGGACATTTTTCTGAGCTTGTATGTAAGCCATCCACTTGGGCCAATCCTCATGGGCTTGTCTAATAAGACCAAAAGAATTAAGGGGATTGGACACAAATTCAATTCGATTTGCTTCACTTTCGAGATTTTTATGTTTTACCGAGTCAGTTAGCCTGATGGGAAATATAGGTAAGTTTATACTGTTAAATTTTTGGCACGTTTTCGATCATACTTTCTCAGAGTTTCCACTGTCCTCTGCAAAGTCCTTATATAGTTATTCAGTTGATCCATATAGGAATTTTCAAATTGTCGCAGCTCTCCCAAAGCCAGAATGGAAGTTGAGTAGAATTTCATTTCATCCTCATCCTTTTCGTCTGCGTAACTGGTCTTAAAAATTAAAATTAAGTTTGCTATCACATAAACTAACTGTCGCAGCAACATTCTTCAGCTGAATAAATAAATCATTTGTTTTGCAAAATTAAAATGTTAAGCTTTTAATTTAACTTGTTATGGTTCATTTTGCATTTGCAACGTTGAAATAGTTAACCCTACAAAAATGACAAGCCTTGGTTTTATAGAAAAATAAATTGGAATTATAAGAATAATATAGAATCATCTTGGATCTTATAATGGTAAATCATAAGTTAATATTTGCAGATCTACGCTAGCTTCGAGAATCGAATAGTTATATAATTTCTCTAAAACATTAAACAATTATCATTTTTGTCCAAGACGGCCTCGCAATGTCTGGAATCCCATAGAATAGGAATACTTGGGCTATTTTTTACTGTTTTTAAATGAATGGGGCTGTGATCGCAAAAATAAATTATACAAATTCAAATTCTTTAAGATTTTTAAAAAGAATTTCTTCATTGTATCTATTTACAATATCTATAAATCCAATGTGAAAATTTAACCCATCGTATGATTGTAGGGCATATGTATAGGCAATAAACTTGGTTGACATGCCAAACAACTGAAAATAAATAAATAAAATAATAAAAGAAAATAAATAAAATAATGAAATAATAACAAACACACTTTTCACTCCCACTCGCACTACTCATGCACCACTATGCACCTGCAACGAAACCGAAGCGAAGTGTTCTTTTCGTTGTTTAAAAAAAAAAACCGGCCGGGCGGGAATGGATTTTGGGGTTCTAGGGATACCTTATTTATATAAAACTTTTGCATTTACTTACCTCTGGCATGTGAAGGCCATCAAACACAAGAAAGAAGGGCTTCGTCCATCTAGCAAGTGTCGGCATCAGGATCACGGAGCCAACGTTCGTGTAGCCTTGAACACTTTAGCCCTCTTCTCCAGTGTTTCGTTGCCAGTGTGAATGACTTTCAAATAAGAAAACTTCTTAATAGTGCGTATCACCAGAAAAGTGAACTTGTTTAACTGCATAAATATATTTTGTTATATTTGGTCGTTCCTAGAACCGATCGTATTATGGAAAAAGAATGTGCTCGGAGTGTAAAAACCTGTATCAGGATTTCGCGGAGTTTTCTGCGCACAAGTGCCAGATTATGTTATTGTTGTAGCGAATTCGGAGAGGGGTCGCGCAATCCACACCTCAAGAAAGCATCCTGAACCACCCGCTGATCCCGTTGCCTTTGACACAGGGAAGATAGGGGTTCAATAACCATGAGCACGCCGGATGTTGTTGTGGCTGTTGATTTGGCATCAGCCATTAAGAGTGGATCGGTGGCATCCCTAGCCCCGCAATGAAGAAAGAAAAACTTTAAAAAACTTTTTTAATATAGTTTAATTTGTTAAATATGTCTTATTTCAATGTGTTACAACCATAAGCAGCAATACCAATAGAATATAATAATTAATTTTAAAATTTATCGCTTCGACGTTTTCATTACATTTTCAGCTGAGATTTTATGACCAGTTTTTATGAATTTTTTTTAAATCGAACTGTTTTGAACCGTTACAAAAGGCAGATTCAAATTGTAAGTGTGTACATAAGCTCATAAGAGCTTTCAAGTAGAAATACGAAAGAACTCAAAACGCGCTTTATTGGCGTTTCGCCAAGCGAATACGGTCACATTGCAAATTACGTAAAAAAAATTAAAACTTTTTTTTTGTTTTAGGAACCACTTTAATTTTATTTAACAGCTCGAGCTAAAAAACTTTTGTTCTACCAATTTTTTTGGGGTTTTCCCCGATAGTTTGGCGGAAAAACAGCTAAAGAAAACTAGATTTCCCGCGCCCACAACTTCTAAACGACCAAAGCTACATAATTATGTCGTTAGAAAGGTATTTTAAACTAATAATAGCTTTGCCTTGACATAATTTATCTAAATTTTATATTTAAGAATTTATAATTCAAATTAATTTTATTTTTAAATTTTTTTAAAGTTTTTCTTTGATTAATAGAAACGTTAACAAACATAAATTACACATAATTAAACTAATTTCTAATTCGAGTTTTTGTTTAAATGGTTATTAATTTTAGATGGAAGAAACGATGAGCCATTTCATCGCATCCTCCTTTGCCTTGCAATCCGAAGACGGATTTTATTCTTGCGTGTGTTATGTGCATTTATCAACGAAAATAAATTATCGGCTGCTGAGGAGCATAATTCGACATATTATGTCACAATTAGATCGGTACGATATGGGCCATCTCCTGTTAGGCTTAGTATCTGATCAAAATTCCTATTAACTTAAGGTCATTTGATACTCTCACTATCCCAAATATTCCTCAACTTTGGGATAGTAAACATTTCACTGATATTTAAAAAAAACATGAGGATGTAACTTATATATTTGGTTAACTTTATAGTTTCTTCCATCGGCAGAATCCCGATTGGCAAATCGATCAGCTCATTTCCTTTAATGTTCGCCATTTCTCTGCTGTAAAGCCGCGCATTTTGCAGGAAATTATTTCCATGCATAAAGTTGCATCCAGGTTCTTCGTTGCTTGTCCGCAAGCTACTACATTCTCGCCAGCATTCGCAAAGAATGATTATCTTTAGGATGCAGGGCATAATCCAAAATCACCTCTCATCTTATAACGGTGCCATGGCTGGAGATAAACGGGCTGGAGTTCTTTGCCAGGATAGTCGGTGCATTGGCCCTCTCTGAGGCCAAATATCGCGAGGTGTAAGTCTCCTTTTCTTCCTCTTTCCTTTTTTTTCCATATTCTTTTGTACATCTCTTTTAGTTTCCCCCTTTTTAATTTTATAATTTTCAGTTAACATTTTTTTTAAAGTGGATTAGGCCTCCTGGGAAACCAGTATAAAAAAAACGCGCCATGTCTCAACCTCTTGGGTGGTGTGGAATGAGACGGACTCTGACTGTGATCTGATTTTTAATGCATTTGTAATCCCTCATGATTGCAGGACTTTGGTGCTAGATTTTCTTGTTACCCACAGAGGTGACCAAGCGCCAGCATCCACAGATGGAACTCAGGATGGTTGGCGAGGACATGTACCTCTACGATTCAAAGCTGAGATGGTTTAATCCTAACTTTAACAAGATCCAGTAATGGGCTGTGTTCAATATGTTGCGTTGCGAGGCGAAGAACATGCCGTGTGTGATCTTCGGGCCACCTGGAACCGGCAAGCCCATGACCCTGGTGGAAGTACTCCTCCAACTGGCGGAGATTCTCCAGGCCGTACTTTCGATTATCGTCGGAAAGTCATTTTCAGTCAAATGATGTTCCGCGCGAACGATCTGGCCGGATTTTGGAGTTGCCAATTTATTTAATTGTTCTGGCATCGGACTTTACCGGTTTTTAGTTTCGTCTGCAGCCCTCGTTCCGGCTGTAGAGGATACTTATGATGAGGCACTGAATTTAAAGGAAGAAATTAATGAAATGTATGAAAGTTTCCCTAACGCCACCCTTAATATTCCAAATATTCCTCAACTTTGGGATAGTAAACATTTCACTAATATTTAAAAAAACATGAGGATGTAACTTATATATTTGGTAAACTTTATAGTTTCTTCCATCGGCAGAATCTCGATTGGCAAATCGATCAGGTCCTTTCCTTTAATGATGGCCATTCCTCTGCTGTAAAGCCGCGTATTTTGCAGGAAATTATTTCCATGTATCAAGTTGCATCCAGGTTCTTCGTTGCTTGTCCGCAAGCTACTACATTCTCGCCAGCATTCGCAAAGAATGATTATCTTTAGGATGCAGGGCATAATCCATAATCACCTCTCATCTTATAACGGTGCCATGGCTGGAGATAAACGGGCTGGAGTTCTTTGCCAGGATAGTCGGTGCATTGGCCCTCTTTGAGGCCAAATTTCGCGAGGCGTAAGTCTCCTTTTCTTCCTCTTTCCTTTTTTTTCCATATTCTTTTGTACATCTCTTTTAGTTTCCCCCTTTTTAATTTTATAATTTTCAGTTAACATTTTTTTTAAAGTGGATTAGGCCTCCTGGGAAACCAGTATAAAAAAAACGCGCCATGTCTCAACCTCTTGGGTGGTGTGGAATGAGACGGACTCTGACTGTGATCTGATTTTTAATGCATTTGTAATCCCTCATGATTGCAGGACTTTGGTGCTAGATTTTCTTGTTACCCACAGAGGTGACCAAGCGCCAGCATCCACAGATGGAACTAAGGATGGTTGGCGAGGACATGTACCTCTACGATTCAAAGCTGAGATGGTTTAATCCTAACTTTAACAAGATCCAGTAATGGGCTGTGTTCAATATGTTGCGTTGCGAGGCGAAGAACATGCCGTGTGTGATCTTCGGGCCACCTGGAACCGGCAAGCCCATGACCCTGGTGGAGGTACTCCTCCAACTGGCCGAGATTCTCCAGGTCACACTTTCGATTATCGTCGAAAAGCTGAGATGGTTTAATGCTAACCTTAACAATATCCCTCATGATTGCAGGACTCTACAAACTGCTGCAGCTTCGCTTCTGGTGCTAGATTTTCTTGTTACCCACAGAGGTGACCAAGCGCCAGCATCCACAGATGGAACTCAGGATGGTTGGCGAGGACATGTACCTCTACGATTCAAAGCTGAGATGGTTTAATCCTAACTTTAACAAGATCCAGTAATGGGCTGTGTTCAATATGTTGCGTTGCGAGGCGAAGAACATGCCGTGTGTGATCTTCGGGCCACCTGGAACCGGCAAGCCCATGACCCTGGTGGAAGTACTCCTCCAACTGGCGGAGATTCTCCAGGCCGTACTTTCGATTATCGTCGGAAAGTCATTTTCAGTCAAATGATGTTCCGCGCGAACGATCTGGCCGGATTTTGGAGTTGCCAATTTATTTAATTGTTCTGGCATCGGACTTTACCGGTTTTTAGTTTCGTCTGCAGCCCTCGTTCCGGCTGTAGAGAATACTTATGATGAGGCACTGAATTTAAAGGAAGAAATTAATGAAATGTATGAAAGTTTCCCTAACGCCACCCTTAATATTCCAAATATTCCTCAACTTTGGGATAGTAAACATTTCACTAATATTTAAAAAAACATGAGGATGTAACTTATATATTTGGTAAACTTTATAGTTTCTTCCATCGGCAGAATCTCGATTGGCAAATCGATCAGGTCCTTTCCTTTAATGATGGCCATTCCTCTGCTGTAAAGCCGCGTATTTTGCAGGAAATTATTTCCATGTATCAAGTTGCATCTAGGTTCTTTGTTGCTTGTCCGCAAGCTACTACATTCTCGCCAGCATTCGCAAAGAATGATTATCTTTAGGATGCAGAGCATAATCCATAATCACCTCTCATCTTATAACGGTGCCATGGCTGGAGATAAACGGGCTGGAGTTCTTTGCCAGGATAGTCGGTGCATTGGCCCTCTTTGAGGCCAAATTTCGCGAGGTGTAAGTCTCCTTTTCTTCCTCTTTCCTTTTTTTTCCATATTCTTTTGTACATCTCTTTTAGTTTCCCCCTTTTTAATTTTATAATTTTCAGTTAACATTTTTTTTAAAGTGGATTAGGCCTCCTGGGAAACCAGTATAAAAAAAACGCGCCATGTCTCAACCTCTTGGGTGGTGTGGAATGAGACGGACTCTGACTGTTATCTGATTTTTAATGCATTTGTAATCCCTCATGATTGCAGGACTTTGGTGCTAGATTTTCTTGTTACCCACAGAGGTGACCAAGCGCCAGCATCCACAGATGGAACTCAGGATGGTTGGCGAGGACATGTACCTCTACGATTCAAAGCTGAGATGGTTTAATCCTAACTTTAACAAGATCCAGTAATGGGCTGTGTTCAATATGTTGCGTTGCGAGGCGAAGAACATGCCGTGTGTGATCTTCGGGCCACCTGGAACCGGCAAGCCCATGACCCTGGTGGAGGTACTCCTCCAACTGGCGGAGATTCTCCAGGCCGTACTTTCGATTATCGTCGGAAAGTCATTTTCAGTCAAATGATGTTCCGCGCGAACGATCTGGCCGGATTTTGGAGTTGCCAATTTATTTAATTGTTCTGGCATCGGACTTTACCGGTTTTTAGTTTCGTCTGCAGCCCTCGTTCCGGCTGTAGAGGATACTTATGATGAGGCACTGAATTTAAAGGAAGAAATTAATGAAATGTATGAAAGTTTCCCTAACGCCACCCTTAATATTCCAAATATTCCTCAACTTTGGGATAGTAAACATTTCACTAATATTTAAAAAAACATGAGGATGTAACTTATATATTTGGTAAACTTTATAGTTTCTTCCATCGGCAGAATCTCGATTGGCAAATCGATCAGGTCCTTTCCTTTAATGATGGCCATTCCTCTGCTGTAAAGCCGCGTATTTTGCAGGAAATTATTTCCATGTATCAAGTTGCATCCAGGTTCTTCGTTGCTTGTCCGCAAGCTACTACATTCTCGCCAGCATTCGCAAAGAATGATTATCTTTAGGATGCAGGGCATAATCCATAATCACCTCTCATCTTATAACGGTGCCATGGCTGGAGATAAACGGGCTGGAGTTCTTTGCCAGGATAGTCGGTGCATTGGCCCTCTTTGAGGCCAAATTTCGCGAGGTGTAAATCTCCTTTTCTTCCTCTTTCCTTTTTTTTCCATATTCTTTTGTACATCTCTTTTAGTTTCCCCCTTTTTAATTTTATAATTTTCAGTTAATATTTTTTTAAAGTGGATTAGGCCTCCTGGGAAACCACTATAAAAAAAACGCGCCATGTCTCAACCTCTTGGGTGGTGTGGAATGAGACGGACTCTGACTGTGATCTGATTTTTAATGCATTTGTAATCCCTCATGATTGCAGGACTTTGGTGCTAGATTTTCTTGTTACCCACAGAGGTGACCAAGCGCCAGCATCCACAGATGGAACTCAGGATGGTTGGCGAGGACATGTACCTCTACGATTCAAAGCTGAGATGGTTTAATCCTAACTTTAACAAGATCCAGAAAAGGGCTGTGTTCAATATTGTGCATGTCATCTTCGGGCTAGATATATGCAAGGCGGAAGATTATCCTTATGTATATTTTTGTGGAATTTTGGCAATTATGCCGAAAAGCATAAGTGGCCATTATGCTAAGTGCAAAAGGTAGCATTTAAGGCCGACTCCGAAGAAACAAACTGATGAAAATATTGCATATCTGCAGGCTTCATTAGACTCCTTGGTGCAGAATACGGAGGACCTTCGCGCAAATTAATTAATATTCCCTCAATTTAATTGATAATAATAATTAATTCTCCATTTCTTGGAGCTTTTAAGCTTTAACTTTTCAGCAAGAGCTCTCCCACAAGAAATGACGCAAGTCATTTTAAATTGGTACACCAAGCAGCCAACAGACCAGCAGCTAGCAGCACCAACAGCCACAGCACCAGCAGCCAGCAGCCAACAGCACCAGCAGCTAGCAGCACCAACAGCACCAAAAGCACCAGCAACACCAGCAGCACCAGCAGCACCAGCAGCCAGCAGCCAACAGCCAACAGCCAACAGCACCACCAGCAGCAGCAGCCAAATTACATTGCGAGTTCCGCCGCGCCCAGCTACTGCCAGCTATTGGCGGCTGCCATGCAATAGCTGGCCGCTACGAAACTCGCAAACAGAACTTTACATGTGATGCAATATTGTGTCGCCAGATGTCGCTTTCA
The DNA here is from genome assembly GCA_018153105.1 of Drosophila rufa. Classification (NCBI taxonomy): domain Eukaryota; kingdom Metazoa; phylum Arthropoda; class Insecta; order Diptera; family Drosophilidae; genus Drosophila; species Drosophila rufa. The sequence goes on from JAECXS010000096.1 coordinate 12,377,359, forward strand.
CCTAATGCATGTAAATGGTTTGAAATGGTCGGTGGGTGACGACGTCCCAGGGATTTTAACGTCCCCGGGAAATTAACTTCTCCGGGGAATTAACTTCCCCGGGATTTTGACGTCCCCGGGATTTTAACGTACCCGGCGAATTAACGTTCCCAGGTTTTCCGGCGGATAAAAACCTAAAAAATTCGAGTGGGGATAACGAAAAAAAACGAGAAAGAAAGCTAACTTCGGTAAACCGAAGTTGGTATACCCTTGCAGTCTGCAATTGGATCATTGAAAATCGAACCATTTTAGTAATGTTGAAAAAATATAGAATTTTGTAAATTTTACATTTTACATGTAGAATTTTACATTTTCATATAAATTGACCGATCGCTTCTATGGCAGCTATATGATATAGTGGTCCGATCTTAATGAAATTAAAACCGTAATTCTAGAACCATAAAAAACTGCTATGTCTGAAAATTTATAGAAATACGTTGAAAAACAGAGAAGTTAAATTTTTTTTTACATTAATTTCGCCATCATTCCTATGGCAGCTATAGGATATAGTAGTCCGATTTCGGTCATTCCGACATATATACTGCGTGCTAAAGAAATAAGACTATGCTGGAAATTTCAGCCCGATAGCTCAAAAACTGAGAGACTAGTTCGCGTAGAAACCGACAGACGGACAGACGGACAGACAGACGGACAGACAGACGGACATGGCTAGATCGACTCGACTGGTGATGCTGATCAAGAATATATATACTTTTTGGGGTCGGAGATGCCTCCTTCACTGCGTTGCAAACATCTGGTCAAAATTATAATACCCTCTGCAAGGGTATAAAAAACACATTTTAATTTTGTGCAAAACTTCACTGAAAAGTTCAGCAAGTGCTATATTAAGCCCGTACTAAACAAAAAAATGAGAAACGAGTGAATGTGACATTTCGAATGCGTATGGCTGCTACTCTAACGTTTTTTTTTTTAATAAATTATCAAGTTTCTTGAACATTTTGTTGGCGTTTTCAAAAATATTACAAAAACCTTGTGATGTGGAAAATCGTTCGCCGGTTGGAAAGATGAAAGAAGATGAAGATGAAGAATAAGAACAACAAATTATTGGAATCAGATTAGCAAGATGATGAGTAAGAACAAAAAATATTTTTTTTTTATTTCCAATAACCTAGGGATTTTTCAAATTTTTTTTTAAATTATCTATAGAAAAATGAATTATTTTGTAAGAAAACTGCACTGAATGGCCATCCCGAACTTTTCTAACTAATTTTTTTCGACCATAACGCCCAAAAACAAACTCTAAGAACCCTTGGCCCACCGAAACTCCCATCTGCAGATGCTCCAAATGAAACTTGCATGTGTTAGCAAAAGATTTTCCTCGCGGGAAAAACAACAACTTGGCCAATTTCACTCGCTTGTTATCATTATTGTTATCGCTATTGAAAAGCGCTAATTGTGCGCAAATACTCGGTGGCGGGGCAAACTTATTGCTAACTTATTATAAAGCTCACACATGCAAACCAAACACACACACCAAACAGCAGGGCGAAAAGTGCACGCGCGGCACAAAATCCAGGATCCAAAGGATGCGAAGACAGGTGAAAGTTGGAGCGGCAGATGGAGAGGCTGCGAAATATGCGGAATTTCGGGGTTAATTAGAATGGTATTGGAAAGGGAGAGTTCCTTAGCTGGGGGGTTGGTACCGGCTCCCCTTTCGCCAAAAAATGGCAATGAAATGTCCCCTTTCCCCTTGGCACAAATGTCACAAAACTATACACTGGAAGCGTCGTCGTCGTCACGTGCATATGAAACTGTTACGCCGGGCGCTTTATGAATGAAACATTTACTATTGCATACCTCTGCCGTTCCACCTCCGGGGCACCTTGACTACTGGCCAACCAGCCGAGCAGCCACCCACCCACCTTTCCACCCACCAGCCATCCATCCATGCCACCCACAAGGACCCGCCGCCGCAGGACACATGCGCAACGCCAGGCAGCATTTGAATTTTGAATATGAATTTTGACACTTGATTATCAGCGGTAGCTCGCAGTTCGCGGCCAGTTGCAAGAGTGTGTGGACGTCCGTCCGGCTAAATCGGCGCAAAAAATAAAAAACTTTATACCCAAAAGCCGGAAAAAATAAATTCGCGCTAACGTTGCGGAAGTTCAACTTGGACTATTTGGCCAGTGAAAGTGCAAAACAGAGAAAAGATACAAAAAAATATATAAAAGGAGTACAATATATTAAAAGTTTCGCACTTTGGGGACTTAGTTTGTAGAAGATGAGAAGGAGGCGCCTCGCTGATATTTGGCTTTTACTGCAATTTGTGGGCTTGAGCTGGGCCAGCTTTTCGGAGCTAAACAATTGTAAGTTTTATAGTTAATATAAATTCCATTAGGGAAATTTTGTTAAAGATAATACAGTTAAAGAAGTTTAAATGATAATTAAATGTAAAGATAAATGCCGGTTACTGGTGAATATTGAAAGGAAGTTTAAATAAATTAATGGATAGAATTTTATTACTTTCAACAGAGGGGGATTTGTTGAGAAAATGATTAAATAATTTTTAGGATTTCTTGTAATGTGAAAACTAAGAAGGAATGTTTACTTATATTACAATTTTTGAATTTTACTGGTAAAATGTTACCTTTATGAGCTAAACATAATTTGTGAAATAAAAGCTGTTATGGAGATTAATTTTCAAAGCATATATAAAGAATATGCAACATATTTAAAACATTTTAAATCATTTCTAAGACTTGTAGTTAGTTTTTTTTACGTCTCAAGGTTTTTTACCTCAAGAAGGAATATCATGGAAATATTTTTCTTATCTATGTTATCTTTAAATTTATTATTTAAAATCAGAAATTTTATTTAATTCTGTATGAGAGCTTGCCTGATATTACACACTAAATATTGGCAATGTTAATTTAATTAAAATCCCACAAATATTAAAAAAAAAACCACATAAACCATTAAGCCATAGGGTAATAATACCCAATTAATATCAAAAAATACCTTGCAAAAAAAAGGTTCCTTTCAACCAGAAAAAAAATTATTTTTCAACCTGCTTTGAGGCGAATACACTACAACATCTGCCTAGTATTTAGCTAATTGACTACATTTAACGTGCAAACTATGTGAAACAAAAAAGCTGGCTAAAAAGCGATGTAAATACCATCAGCAGCAGCAGCAGTAGCGTCGGATAATAGAGGAGGAAGATGGTCGAGGGCGGTCGGCCAGTAATCGGAAGTCCAACGAGTCCATAAGTGAATAAACTGTGGCCAACACATCCCCAGACGGGAAGAGTAACGAGGGGTAACTTCCGCCAGGAAAACTGGTCTGGCCCCAAGGAGTAAAAACAAAACAAATTTTCCTTGACTTTGGCCCGGGCCAACAAATGCGATAAATATATCAAAACGGGAGAAATTCAAATTCGTTATTTAAATCAATGTGCCAAATGCAATATAAACATAAATATTGGCAGGCTAGCCGCAGCGGCGATAAGAATGTGAGAAGTGAGCAGCTCAAGGGAGTGAGTTTTTCCACAACTCAACCGCACAGCGCCCACTGGAAAACCACCACCCCCTCTCCATCCCTATCGCAGCGGGGGCGCGAGGAGACAGACAGTCGCGGAAAGGCGACGTTTTTCCACTTCCTATTGCACTCTGCGCTATTTTCCTTTTCTGCTCCTGCTGCCACCAAAGTGTTGGGTCTCTGGGCACTGCAGTGGGTTATTTTCCATTTCTCTCCTTTTTTTTCGGCAGACATTGCGTGCTGATTGTACTTCGTTTCGCCAGCCAGCACTCTGCCGGCAGACAGTTGGAGTGTCTAACAGGAGACAGGACATTCACTTTCCGTTTCAAGTTCAACGGTGCAGTGCGGGGAAAGGACTCTGGCCGCGGTTGCGATTGCAAACTGACTTCAAGGGGAAATTATGGCCTAAGCCTCCCGTGATCGAATCTGGGAGTGAAGGCAGCAGAGTTAGGAGTCCTTTTAACAGCTCGTTGCTCGATTTCCTTTATAAAATGGAGGAACAACATAGGAATTAAGCAACTAAAAAGTTAAACATGAACGTAAATTACCTGCAGCCAGACATAAATGAACCAAAAAATGTGTATGCACTTGGAGAAATTATAAAAGGATAATGGGTTTGATAGTTTCTAAGGAAATTAAAAAAAAAAAAAAATATATATATATAATAATATAATATAATAATATCGTGGTAAAAATTCCGAAAAATTTTATATTTGATGACTTCCAGTTTTTGGTAAAAATGTATAATTTTAAATTATATTCCCCACACAGAAAGATTGATTCTATCCTTAAACTAGGATTTTTCATTTTCAAAAACGTACTCTTAATTATTTATTGTATTGTTAGGACAAAGTTGCTAGAAATTCTCAGATTAAGTATTTTTGTTTTAACTATGAGTCTAGAAAAACTTTTAAAATTAGTCACACAAATACTCACGATTGAAATTGAGATTCAATGTTCTTAAAGTAAAGTGTTTAAATCCTCAAAATGAGAAAATAAATTCTCAAAAAAAAAATCGTTTAATACTTCAAGAAGACCGTTTTGTTTCTCATTCTTTAGACTTAGGAGAGTGCAAGAGAGATACAAGATTCAAAGTAATTTCTAGCCTTGGTCTTTGTTGCATATTTCTTGAAATTGATCCAAATGTTCCTGCCAGAAAAGAAATGATATTTTTAACTATTATTTAAAATCTAAAATCTAAATAAAAAACATTTTCTATCAAACAATTTTTTATTTTTTAAAATTAGTTCTTTCAAAATGATTGATTGAAAATGATTTGATTGACAATATTTTTTCCCATTACTACCTTCCTTTATTGTGCTCAGTGATGTACTATATGATGTGTTTTATGTTTAAAACCGTCTCGTTCGTTCCTTTGGAATATTTTCAATATGCAAACATGCAATACCCAAATTGCAATAACAACAAACTTCGGGCAGCAACAATAACTACACCAACCAGAGGCGGAAACCAAACCATATCAACTGCCTTCAGTCGTCAAACAATGGCGTCTCTAACATTTACAGTAAAGCGAAAAAAAGGGGCGATGAGCGACCCCAACTCGGACCGGACCCCAAGACACCCTACTTTGCACCCGGGACCGGGACCCCAAAACATAATCGCAAATTATAGGCTATATGGCGCGACGCGGTAGGCTCCCCCAATTTGATGCTAGTTTGGTTGGGAAACACGCCCACTCTCGGGACTGGGGCTGGGGATGAGGGCGAAAGGTAAAGGTGAACGCAAAGGTGTAGCCAGCCAGCTTTTTACAATTTTCCAGGTACTGGCACTAGATTTTTGCATTTTTTCGGGTTATTATTTGCTCATAATTGTAATTTACGTATTTGCTGTGTGTGCGAGCTACTTGCTAGGCAATTTGATGTGATGTGATTTCTATTTTTTTTAGTCCCCTACCATTGTTGTTGTGTGTGAGAGAAGGTGTGTGAGAGGTGTGTGTGTGCGGTCTGGTGGTTAGTCGGCTGATGGCAAACTGTCGAAGTCTTGCGGTTGGCGGAGAGGCTTGACTGGAAGTGATTGCAATGGGACGCCGAGTTGAATAAAATCGACCACCGACCAGAAAATGTACTAGAAATTAACTATTTGAGTTGAAAGGTGTTTGAACTTAAGGTGGAGAGGGGTTTCAAGGAAGCTAGATGGGTTAGAGTTTTTAAATTAGGCAATTAAAGGATGGCTAAGGAGGGAAATAATACTAGAAAGGCTTAGAGAGATTAATAATATTTTTTGCATAGCAAAATTTAATTTAAATATTTAACGCTATCAAATATATTTAATAATAATAAGTTTAAGTTCTAAGAAGTTATTTCCCGTGCTCCCAAAAAAAACTGTTTCATCTTCAGAATATTATTTTTGACATCTTGCTGGCCGCCATCCTGCATAAACTTTTAATTTCACTAATTGTTGGGGATTATTTGCTGCTGTCTCGGCTCAATGTTAACCTCAACGAATTTATGACCGTTGGACAATTTTAAATATCCTTGACCACTCTTGGCGGGGCATCTGGAAAATGTTGAAATTTTTTTGCTTAGGCTCTTTGACATTTTGCAGACACACGCAGAACTGTGTGTGGCAAGGAAATGAAATAATTATCCCTGAAATTGTGGATTAGAAATGGATGTTGGCAAACACGTTTGGGCAAAGGAAAATGGTTACTTTTTAATTGAATTAAATTTTTGCGCCTGAGTTCCCAGACCAAATGCCAGTCGCTAGCATTTGCAAGCCCCATAAAGCAACCCACCCTTCCGAGGCATACCGTCTGCCCCATTTATTCCCCTAATAAGGGAGAGTCATAAATGTCAACCAATTGGGTGTCTTGGTGCCATCTTTCCTTCCAGCGGATCCCAAGTTCAGCGGTCCCATCAACAACTCAACAGTTCCCGTGGGACGCGATGCCCTGCTCACGTGTATCGTCCACGACCTGGTTAGCTTCAAGGTGGCCTGGCTGCGCGTGGACACGCAGACCATACTGAGCATCCAGAACCATGTCATCACCAAGAACCATCGCATTGCCATCTCGCACACGGAGCATCGCATTTGGCAGCTGAAAATACGCGATGTCCAGGAATCGGATCGCGGATGGTAACCATAATATATAATATCCTTCCTTCTAGTTCCTTTCCTCTCCTTTATATCCTTAGGTACATGTGCCAAATCAACACAGATCCCATGAAGAGCCAGATGGGCTATCTGGACGTGGTGGTGCCACCGGACATCGTTGATTACCAGACCAGTCAGGATGTGGTCCGTGCCACTGGCCAGAATGTGACGCTCACATGCAGTGCCACGGGGGTTCCCCTGCCCACAATTACCTGGCGTCGCGAGGAGGCCTCACCGCTCCTCCTTTCAGACGATTCCGGTAAGGAGGTTTACAGCGTGGAGGGGCAGAATCTCAGCTTGTGGCAGCTGCAGCGGAGTCATATGGGCGCCTACCTCTGCATAGCCTCCAATGGAGTGCCGCCCACAGTCAGCAAGCGCGTCATGTTGGTGGTGAACTGTAGGTCGAAGAATTATTATTTAAATTGGTAAAATATATTGTAAAATCCCTTTGAAGTTTCCCCCACCATCTGGACTCGTTATGACACCATCTACGTGGGTCTGGGTCAGAAGCTGACGCTGGAATGCATCACGGAATCTCAGCCGGCATCTGTGAACTTCTGGATAAAGGACTCGGAACTGCTGCAGGGAGGTTCCTATGAATCCGTGACAGTGGATCATGTTCATCGGATTGTAATGAGGATCACCCTGCGTCCCATAACGAAGCGGGATTTTGGGGAGTACAAGTGCAGGGCAAAGAATGCGATGGGGCAAACAGATCGGATTATAACAGTGCATCGTAAGTTGAAACATATTACGATTATACATCTTATTCCTTTAACTCCTTTGTAACCTTTTAGATAAAGCCAAGAAGCATGGTCAGCATTCGCATCAAACCTCCTCCCGCGAGAGCCAGTTCATAGTCATTGAAGGTTGGTTTTTAATTTAGAAATGGTTTAAGATTATTACCTGTTATTTTTTACAGAATACATAGCGAATTCCTCCTGTATAAGCTGCAGATTCCACCCCCTTTGGCTTATGTTTCTGTGTTTCCTCAATAAAGTTGCTTACTTGTGAGCGAGCGCAGTCAAAACAATTAAGGCTTTGTCTTTTTAGCCACTTTGAGGCGTGACTGCATCTTTATATATATATTGGTATATATACTGCCTAATTCACAATTTTGTATGCTAATCATAGTTTTGTTGTAACAATTGTTCGATTTGTTCAAGGGGTGTACAAATTATTCATTTTGATTACTTTAGTTGCTGGATAATAATTTTGATTCACTTACTAGTTCGTCGGTTTTGAATAAAATTGCTCTAGGACAACATTTACAATAATAATTAATCTCGCTGCAACTTTAAACATTAACTACAATTCATTTTAGCTATATACAATTGTGTGTGTTGTTTCTTAGTCAGATCAATCGAATATTTAGCTAAAACTTTACGCTTAACATAGAGGAAATTTAACTAAGGATATCTTCAACAGATATTTGTTTGTTCTGATCAATTGATAGCTACTCTTCGTTCACATTTCTCTCGCAATAAATTAGTGTGTTTAAAAGTTAAATCTAACTATGAGCGTGTCGAGGTAGGCGTTAAAGTTCTGTTAGTTGGATTTGTTGGCTTACAAGTTAAGAGCGTATATAGGTGAGGATGTGTGTTCATGTGCTATAGCCTAAGAGGTGGTTCCTAGCATAACTTGAGCTCAACTTGAGCTGTCATGGCCGTTGGCCAGCTTCGAAGGCTTCTCCATGTTGGGTATCTCAATGGCCGGCGGCGGCGTGGCGCCCTTGGCCTTGGCCAGGACATCGCGCTGTTCGTAGATCTCGTTGACCAGCTTCTTCACGAACGGATGGTTGAACTTGCCCTCGGTGGAGTCGAAGAACTCCTGGTGCTTTAGAAGGCAATTATCCCGCTTCTCGTACTCGAACGCCTGCATAACCATGTCGAGGCGATCCAGATCCTTGACGAACTTGCTCTCGGCACTCTGGCCATGCTCGTATTCCTAAGAAAAATATATTAAGTTATTAGGTTTTCATATAAAGGTTTTCTACGCACCTCAAACAGCTCCATAATGCGCTTGCCACGCGGCTCAATCAGCTTGCATATGTCCTCCATTGCCTTGAACTCCATGGCCCGCTTCTCATCCTTGGACACGCCACAGAAGGGCGTTATGTCACCCACTAAGCTCTCCGCCAAATCATGTACCAGCGCTAGCTCCATGCAGCGGATTTGGTTGAGGCCCTCGCTGCCGTCCAACAAGAACGTTAACATGCTCATCCGGTACATGTGGCCCGAGATCGATTCGCAATCGTTGACATCACGCAGCACCCAGCCAGTGCGTTTGGTGTGCTAAGAGGAAAGAATATGGAATGAGAAAGGATTTTTAGTGAATTAATTATAAGAATTATATTTTAAGTCAAAGAAATACTTATGAAATAATAGCTTAGCGTTTGTTGTATTTTAAAAACTGTGTTTATAAGAGCTTTGTATAAATTTTATATTATCAATGAAAGAAACTTAATGAATTAATTCAGTTTAATTTTATCGAATCAAGGGACATTATTTGACTAAAGTCTTAATTCCAAAGGGTAAAGTTATGATTTTTGGAAACAATAAATATTTAGGGCCGTTTCTGCCCTCACTGACAAAGTGCCTGAAAGCTATCTGTCGGTAAAATAAAATCACAAGATAAACCGAATCGGTTTTCTTTTCTCCTAAAATGTATCTGAACGTGAAAGATGTAAATCTTTGCTGTTAACTACTTCGCTAACTGTTGATTATTACTGTAAAGCACCGAATTGTGCTGTAAGGCGCAAATAGTCGGGTTGCTTTGGTATCGGAACCACTCAAAAGTGCTGTAAATATTTTTTCCTTCTTCAATTGGCTATTGGAAAACAGATTATCTTTTGCGGGCCGAAAAATATGTAACAGGGAGTCTAGGTCCTGGCTAAAATGAACTCTCACATTTTCACGATTGAGAACCTTCTTACCCCAAACTTTAGAAACCGGGCCTTAAGCTTACATATTCCTCGATTATTCAACATAGATAAACCCACAGGCCACCTGCCACTTTGGCTAATTAAAATCGTTGACGACAACGCGAGTCTGGTGACAGCGTTGCCGGGTTCGCTTGCTGCACACATCAAGGTTGGTGGCGCATGCCCCAGACCTTCAACTCATACCTAGGCCTGTTGAAGACTGTTGCTATTTGATCAATAAACGTTTTATTTATAGCAACACGACGGTGAGTGTATATGCACAAGGTCCAAAAGACGTGGCAAGCCAGCAATTGCGTCCGTAAATTAAGTTCCCCCGATTCCGTATACAATATTATGGTTTAATTAAATGGCAAGAAGGCGATGCAGCTTTGTGACTTTAATCATAGAGTCAATAGTCCGTGACTTATCAGGGCGAATGACTGATTAGTGAAGCAGATCTAGTTAAGGTCACGTAATGAATTGGATACCTTATCAAGGAGGCAGAGAGATTCAACATGCTTAATGATCCATATAGGTGATAAATGCCCATATCTCCCATATTAATAATAATGGATTTGGGGGAATCATACATGTGCATTATTGAGTTTTGTTGATTAATCGCATTGCTGATTCCATATGGTCTATATATCAATATTGACACTGGCTATCGGGTGATATATAATAGAAAGAGTGCGCAGTTGGTCATTAGAGTTATTAGGAATTTTATAAGGAAAATAGGTACCAAGTAGGGATCAAAATGGTTTTATTTATTCACCGAAATCATTTTACTTGGAAAGTCCTAATAAAAATATTTACTTTCATTGTTGTCTTTATATTCCATTAAACTCTCTTATGTCATTCTGTTTAAAAAAAAACATACATTACCCCAAAAAACACATTCCTCTTACCCCTTGAGGTGTACCCTCAACTCGCTTAAGTAGCGTCTATATTTTGAAGGCCAAGATCAAAGTCACGCGTCGATTTTCCTTTTAATTTTGCTTTTGCACGTTCTATATACTAACGTTCAGATACATGCATATATAATGAGGCAATATAGAAATTTTAGAAAATAACCATGGGAATATTTTCGTTGTAGTTAGCTCTCGAATCTGTTGTTGGTCATACGTCAATGGTTCGTGGGGCTCCAAAACAAAAGCAAATCAGAAATATACATTTCATTGTGCTCACGTGAGCCATTGGGAACTTTGCCTTCGGGCATTTCGTGTATATGCAATTTTGTTGCAAAGATTATGGGATTTGCAAAAAAATATATCAAAAGGAAACTTCGAGTCGCAGTAATCATTTAAAATTATTCGTCAGCTGCTCAAGTTACAAGGCTCTTACTTTCTACAGGTTTTGTTGATAAGAAATCAAGTCCCATGCCTCGGGTCTTTCGTCATTCAGTTGATGGGTTGAAAGTCTCAGCTGCGACAATTATCTAATCGTCATGCTGATGGGTTCCAGAAAGTGTGCAGTTCTTGACTTTTGCGCTGACTTTGTGTGTTTTTATGGCTTACATGCAGCCCAATATACATATATAATTGATATCTGAGCTCAGACATTTGACCAATTGACTCGGAATGACAAATTTAATTTGAACCAAGCCAATAACACTACATACGAATTTATATATAAATAAATGTATTTTTTTGGCAACCGACTATAGAAATTCGTATGAGCGCGAGGCTGCCTCTGCCTCTGGCATTATACAACATTCGCAGATATACAAAACAAATGAACGCTGAGTGAAGATAAAATAGAATAGATTATATACACAAAGGTAAATAAATAAAATATGTGCGTCTTTTTTGTTTATTTTTGTGGCTTTGCCGTCTGAATCTTCAATTGGGGGATTTGAAGAATTATTTTGATAAGAGGAGCTTATAACCCCTGCATTTTATAACCTGAAATACGAACAATGAATTGATAAGGGTTTTGATTATGAAATATAATTAAGCAAGAAATTTGTAGTAAATAATTATAACATCGCATAAAGTAGATCTGTTTAGAGCTCGCGAATGCGTAGGCAGTCATTGAAGCAAATATAATCCAATGAATGCTCAAACGCAGTTGATCAAGTATGATATTTGAGGTCTTTTGGTTGACTTGTTTCTTTCTTAATTGTGTTAACACCTACATACTCTGGTTGAAGGTTACCTATCAAACCTAATAAAACAGAAAAATAAGTCCTCCATATATAATAATTGTCATATAAGCAAAGATTTAGGAAATGTAGATGAATGAAGCTTTTCAGGGCCATTAAAAATTGCGTTTTAGTTTGAGAAGAATATATATTTAATGTTAAGGGATTATAGAAAAATCTCTCGGCACTGTAGTGTCTTGCTATTCCGCCTAAAATACTGCGACTATAAAATATAGTGATTATTGTTCACTATTCTCCTTCTAAACAATTCGTATAAAATCATAAAAATTATTTAATATTAATATGATTTAGGTTACGAAGGATTTACTTGATTTTCATATAATTTTCCAAACAATTCAGAATATATTTTCGACCAAACACCCGAAAAGCAAAATCAAAACAAGGACCTCTGGGAAAAATCGATGCAAACATATGACGCACAAGTTGTGAGTAAAAGTTCGAGTAAGGAAGGGTAAATATTTCAATGGAAAGCAGCTGGGGAACTGGTTACGTCTTGCATACCTTCAAATTCCCGATGAGCTCCATAAACTGTATGATCTCGCCGAGACCCGTGCTGAAGCAGGCCTTTGTACCGGCGCTGGCCGATGCAGAGGCCACATCGTGACAGGAAGCACCTAGTCCGGGGGACTCCAGGACGTTGTCTGTGCCGGAGGCCGTGATTTCATCCGCCTTGTGGGCTTGCAGGGGCTCTGCCGCTAGCGATGACATGGCGAACTTGGTGGTGGTTTGCTGCTGCTGCTGTTGCGAGGACTTGGCTCGTTGTCCGCTGGCTGGTTGTGTATGAATCTGGCGCTGGATATCCTGGCTACGCTGCTCCAATAGCTTTCGGGCCAATTGATGGGCTGATGGAAAATTAACGCCGTGGTGCGCCGACTCCAAATCTGACTCTGATTCGCTGTGACTATAACCGTCCGCGTGCGAGGGCGAATTGTGACTGTCGCTGTCGCCGAACTTCGCCTGACTAGAGAGCTGTGTTGGTGCTTTGGCTATAGCTCTAGCTGTACCTGTAGCTGTAGCTGTAGCTGTGTTTGTGTTCGTGTTTGCCGCCGTCGTGTTACCCAGGTGCCGAAGCAGCCTGTAAAGATCGCTGCCTCCGTTCGCAGCCGCAGCCCGGACCAACTGCTGTAGTGAGAACATCGCGGGAGAGACCAGGCGGACTTTTTAAAACCTACGTGGAAAAGAACACATATTTACTACGTCATTTTTCAGCATTTTTTTTTTCAATAATTGTCATTTAAGCAAAGATTTAGGAAATGTAGATGAATGAAGCTTTTCAGGGTCATTAATAGAATATAGTGACTATTTCTCACGATTTTCCTGCTGATAAATTACTATAAAACCATAAAAGCATGAGATAATGCAAGTTAAAAGTATGAAAGTAGTTTATAGACATTTTTTTTTAGATGTCACTATTAGTACTATTATTACGTTTATTCATCTATTCTAATTTTTTACATTTATTATTTATGAACTCTAATATTTTCAATATTATGAAAGGATTTTTTTACTAATCACTTGAAGGATTTTATGAAAACTAAAAGGCGTTTTTTACTGTTTCATCAATAGGAATTTTTAAAAAAGTCGTATAAAAAATGAACATTCTCATAAAATTGCTAAATATTTGTTTTTACACTTTTAAAGCTTTTAAAGCTAAAATAGTATTGGAAAACTCGAACGTTTCTGAACTTTCACGAAGTTAAAATATTCATTAAGTATACGTTCAAATATAATCCAATCCACATGAAAAATGTAGGGAAGAAAACATGGAAAAATCATGCATGTCTGCTGGAAAAGGAATGGTTAAACAACGTACTTCTTGAAAGCAGAAGCAGCCAGTTGAGACTGGGAGAGAGATCCGCAGCAGCGAAGAAGAGCGAGTGCGAGTGACTGGGAGAGAGCGGCAATGGCTCGCGCGTGATCGTCGGCTACAAAACTGTGGCCCGAGTCAAACACGTGATATGTGTATGTGTATGCCGTCCGCTTGCCCTGTGGTTCAAAGAGAGCGAGAGAGTTACTTTTGGTTTGTATTTATACCCTAACAGCTGAAAAAATTAAACAAAATGCAATTTTATGACAGAAAACAATGCCTTAACAGTCGTGATATTTTAAAAAACGATAAATCTAATAAGGTAATTTTATTAAAATGGACATGAAAAATATAAGAATTTAATAACGGGAGATATTGCTAGATTTTTATCGCATGCGAGTTATTAGTATTGATAGTAAAGAATTACAGTTTAGCAGTCATACAAACTACAAAGTTGTCACAGTTTTACGATACTGAAGTCAAGGTCTTTATTGATTGTTGATGGTTAAATGTATAACTTTCGTTAGCATGAACTAGATACTAAGCTAATAGCACTAATTCATTGTCTTAGTTTAATGGTGGGTTTCCTAAGCAAAATAAATATATGACTCATCGGATTTCTTGGGGTGACAGTAGTTTAGGACCTTGGAAACAAGAGCTATTACTAGTTGGTAGAAGTGATATTTTATTATTTTTAGAAGGGGTTTTAAATATAATTGAGTAAAGTGCGAAAGGCTCAGACAAAATTGATTGTTTTGTTATCTTGTACTATGATAAAACTCTCCAAATGTCCATAGAACGGGTTATTAAAAGGTCTAGTCGATGTTATTGTTTTCGTGCCGACAAGGGCAAAATAAATACATTTAATTCCATATAATATCCTTTGTTCGTTTGTAATTTCACACTGATATGCCTTAATAATTCGATAACCTTTATAAATTAACAGCAATTAATATAATTGAAAAACATTAACACTTGTAGTGCGTTTCCTGTCAAGTCAGCGCTGATGCAATAGACATGTCTGACTATACTTTTTTTTGGCGAGAAAAACCGAATTCACGCGGTTAACAATTGCTTATTTATTGCGAAAAAAAGACAAGAAACAAACACAAATACGAATGCTTGTTTTTTTTATTTTTGTCGGTCGTTCAAAGTGCAATTAACGAAACTGAAACAATAAAGTCGCCTTATCAGCTGTCCACGCTCTTCTTTCCCAGACTCCCATATAAACATAAAAGTATGGTACAGTCGGGCTCATATTAATACAACTGAATTTTAAAATTCAACAGAATTTATTTTTCTTGATGATTAAGAACCAATAAATGTCAGTTAAATTTTTAAGTAGGGTTATTATCAGTTATTATATTGTACACTAGCACCTTTAGTTTGTTAATAAATATTTTTCAACCAATAACGGGATATAGTTATAGTTTGTTAAAAAATTCGGAATACAGTATTTTCATTTCAGTCCACGAACGTATTGTGATACACAAACACAATTGATAACTAGTTATCGTTTTTGAAGATGCAAAACTCAAATTATTAAGTTTTATAATGAAATATTTTGTTAATAGTTTATTAAAATTATAGATCACAACTAAATATATTAGGTTTATGTTTTATTAAAATCATAGATCACAGCACTTTTAGTTCTAGATTGTCTTCGCAAATAAATGTATTGGGTCTACTGGCGATCTTTTCATCAGAAATGGACGCAGACTATTATTTTGAGCGTAACTGTATGTCGGCTACCTTGACTCTCTTTCGCTCTCGCGATGTAAGAAGTTCCGTTCGAATAACGGCAAAATAAATAGGAAGCGATTCCGACACTTTGACAGGCACTTCAAGGTGAAGGCGGCGGTATGTGTGTGCGTCGTGTGGCACGTAAGCACCGTTAGTTTGATGTAATGTTGGCGACTAAGAGCTCCGCCCGCCGATGGCAAACTAAAACTTTTAATTCACGACGAAGACCGCCGGACACAACGTTTGTAATTAGGAATATAAATATCACTAAGCTAATATAGACACACAGACACCCACACTGCACACGCGCACAACTACAACAGCGGCAGCAACAACAACAGAGGCGGCAGAAATAGTTAAAATTACTAACGGAATTTATGCAACACCACAACTGCCGTCTGCATTTCTATTTTTGCGGCATTCCCGTCGAATAATATATTTTAATCCGCTCTCTCGTGCTCTCGCTTCCTCTTCTTGTCCGCCGAGCGGCAACAACAAAGTTGCCCGCTCTTTTATTCAATTGTTTCGCTTTTTTCCGAAGAAATTGCAGTTTAATACGATTTTTAATAAGACCTAGCACGTTTTCAATGAAAATACCAAAAAAAATGCTGTGTTTTTTTAAAGATGTCTACCAACGGTCACACTGGCTGCTTAACAGCTGTTGTTATATCGATTGCTGATATATCGATAGTCGGATCAGCTGTTGACAATCGGAGCGGTTATCGTTAATCGCTCGTAGCACATGTCTAGTTTTTTTTGTAAATAAAATAAAATTAATAATGTTGGCGCCAATTAAGCATTTACTGGGCAACTACCGGATAGTTTTGGCCAGCGGCTCTCCGAGGAGACAGGAACTGGTCCAGATGCTGGTAAATCTATAGTTTAAAAACAAATCTTTAGATGTGTTATTAAGTATTGCATTTCACCATTTTAGGGCCTCAACGCGGATCTGTGTCCTTCGACATTTGAGGAGAACCTGAATGTGGACGACTTTAAGGAATTCTCAGATTACATAGAGGCCACAGCTCTGGGCAAAGCGGAGGAAGTATTCTCCAGATTGAGTTTCTCGGGGGATAATAAGGACCTCATAGTCATCGCTGCGGATACAATGGTGACCTTGGGAAAGGAGATCTATGGCAAACCAAAGGATGCCGCCGATGCTGTTCGCATGCTGACAAAGTAAATATTAGGTTACTTAAAATATTGAAATTCTACAGTACCTTTATACATATTTTCTTGGTATCCAGTTTGCCTTATTTATTTACTTATTACTATAACTAATTATTTTTTTATTTTTTCTTCCCGTAGTTTGTCTGGAACCTCCAATCGCGTATTTACCGGCGTGGTGCTGAAACATGCCAACGGGATTCGTAAATTTACGGACACGGCAGACGTTTTCTTTGGTGATTTGCTTCCTGAACAAATTCAAAGCTATGTGGATACGGGACATCCCTTGTAAAAAATAACCATCGAGGAATTATAACCATTAAATTAATGTAAAATGTACCATTGCAGAGATAAAGCTGGTGCCTATGGCGTCCAGGGACCTGGTGGCGCCCTCATCCCCCGAATCGATGGTGACTTTTACTGCGTGATGGGCCTGCCCCTGCATCGCCTGTGCTGTGAATTGAATAAGCTATTTCTGGAGGACCTCTCCCAATAATTGGGTTGTCAACGTCGCGCCCATCACATCCAAACTATCTCGAAGTGGTGCGGCAACAAGCGTCAGAGGCTACACACGCTCTGGTGATTTTAATCTTGGCTGATAAGCGGCGCTGTATCTCTCTCCGCCTTTGCGTGGACTTGTTTGTTTTGTTTTTTTATGGCTCAAGTCAATTAAAAATAAAAATCAAATAATCGCAAGCAGAAAACCCAACGAGAGAGCAAAGCACAGTGGTTATAGACATTACATTGATTTTTGTTTGATGTAAAATAATAGGAGAAGTGAATTTGCTGTTTACTGTTAAGACAATTCAAAAGCATGTACAATAAAATTGTAATATATTTATTAAAATCCGTTTGTTTAAAATTATAATGGTTAAGAAATGTTTTATGGGAGAAAAACCATGCGCTCGGGAGTACTTTGTCGATGTGGATGGCTTGTGATATGCTTTCCTGCCATATTCTGTTTGACAGTCATGAGTTAGGAACGACTTTGGTGGCTTTAACCTTTTATTAATTACAATTTAGCCTTAAAATTCAATACATTAACTTCTATTACAATAAGTAAGTGTGAATAAATTTAAAAATCGGGTATTCTGTAGTCGGCACACTAGTCTAAAAACTTTTAGTCAATGCTTAAAACCACTGTTTGTTTTGTGTGTCCCACAGCTGACTGGCCCTAATCACTCTCAATTCGTAAAAAACTGAGCAACATATTATTTTCCAAGATAACACGATTATATAAACAATAAAATATTGTATTCGTGAGCAGCGCTGCACAGAAGAGCGAGTCCAGTAGACATCCAACGGTTACGACAAGCGGTCCCACCATGTCCCAGCAACTACAGCCACCGGCTCTCCCCAAGGCCTGCTACCAAATGTGGGGCGGTCGCTTCAGCCAGAGTCCCCATGAGGCGCTGCAGGCGCTGAACAACAGTCTGCCGTACGATTCCCGGCTGTATGCGGATGATCTGGATGCCAGCAAGGCGTACGCAGAGGCTCTCCAGCGAGCCGGTCACCTGAACGATGCCGAGGCGGATAAGCTGATCAAGAGTCTGGAGCTATTGCGCTTCGACTGGATCGAGGGCACGGTGAAGTTCCGGCCGGGCGACGAGGATGTGCACACGGTCAATGAGCGTTTGTTGGTTGAGATCACAGGCGATCTGGGCCAGCGGCTGCACACGGGTCGGAGCCGCAACGACCAGGTAGTGACCGATATGAAGCTGTGGCTGCGCAAGGCTATCCGCGAGACCCTCGGCCGCCTGAGCCGCGTCATCGAATCGGCGAGCAGGCAGGCGGAGGCTCACCTGGGTGTCCTGATGCCAGGATACACGCACCTGCAGCGCGCCCAGACCGTCCAGTTCTCACACTGGCTGCTCTCCCACGCTTTTGCCCTGCGCGAAGATGGACTGCGGCTGACCGAGCTCCGGGAGCGAGCCAATGTCCTGCCCCTGGGCAGCGGTGCACTGGCTGGGAATCCCCTTGGCATCGACCGCCTGTGGCTGGCCGAGCGCCTGGGATTCTCGGGGGTGACACCCAACAGCATGCATGCTGTGGGCGATCGCGACTTCGTAGGTGAGTCAAGGGGAAATCTGGCATGCCAAAAGATCGCCTTCTTAAGTCATTTCAAAGTCGTTGATACTGCAATTAGCACAATTGATTTCTTATCAGCGCTCTGCTTGCCTCAGATTATTTCAGGGGGGCGACTGATAAGAAGGGCCAAGTGCCCTGTATTCCGGGAGATGTTGGGTATATAGGTTTTAACATCGCCGGAAAACCATACAGAAATGTTCTTTGAAGTTCTAAAAGTCCTTGCTAATTACTAACCCACTTCTGTATATTTATTACCTTTCAGTTGACTTTATCTATTGCTGCTCCTTGGTGAGCCTCCATCTGTCCCGTTTGGCGGAGGATCTGATCATCTACAGCACTAAGGAGTTTGATTTCATCCGACTGGCCGATAGCTTCTCCAGTGGCAGCAGCCTGATGCCCCAAAAGCGGAATCCGGACAGCTTGGAACTGATACGCGGCATGTCGGGAGTGATTACCTCAAACCTTACAGGCATTATGATGACTATCAAGGGCACACCGTCCACCTACAACAAGGACCTGCAGTTCGACAAGGAGTACTGCTTCCAGTCCTTTGATAAGCTCTCCCAGGTTCTGGAGGTTGCCGATGGGGTCCTGCAGACAATGCAGGTGCAGCAGAATTCGATGGAAGCTGCCCTCAGCACGGATATGTTGGCCACGGATTGGGTAAGTTGATTAAACCAGGATAATCCGTCCTATCCTATTAATTACTCTAATTACAGGCTTACTATCTGGTGAAGAAGGGCCTCCCCTTCCGCCAGGCCCATCATGTCATCGGGCGCGTGGTGTCCTTGGCCGAGGAGCGGGGCGTGGATATCACCGACCTGCCTCTGGGCGAGCTGCAAGCCTTCTGCCCCGCCTTCGGATCCGACATCGTCAGTGTGGCCGACTATGCCAACAACGTGCAGCAATACAACGCCATCGGCGGAACCTCCACTTCCAGCATCGTGGAGCAGCTGAGACTGCTCAAGAAGTTCGCCAAGGATTTGCGCAAGCAGTCCTAGCTAGCAGGACCAGCGCTTTATTTCGTTTGACTTTGGTTTTTAGTTAACAAATTAAAAAGTTACATTTACAAACGGATCTCTTTGGGTGCTCTACAAGGTATAAATATATGGCTTCAACTTCGAACCTAGTTCACGCTGGGACTCTGGGGCGTGTAGGTGTAGGGCTCGTGGGCGCCCTGCTCGCCGTTATCCAGCTGCTGGTAGCCGGTGACCGCCGAGTTCTGGGGCGGACCCATCTTTCCGCCGGAGATGAGGACGCCGAGACTCTGCTGGAGTTGCCAGCGACGGGCCTCGCGGATGGACTTGTTGCGGCGCAGCGTCTTGGCCAGCATGAAGGCACAGAGGACGCCCAGAAGCTGGACAAATGCCACTGTGGTGGCTCCTGTGGCGATCAACATTGCGCTTTGCGACACAATGAAGTTCATCTTGCGGAAGCAGCCGTAGTTGAAGGTCTCGTGACAGGTCACCTGGGTGTGGGTGGGGTCGCTCATGTCCTCTTCGAGGCTGCCACAGCAGGAGTTGGGCACCACAACGTCATCGGAGCCGAGGGTCAGGTTCTTGTTCGGAGCGTAGTAGTCCATCCAGTCCTCGGGCTGGTTGACTCCGCAGCACTCAAGCTGTGAGAATATTTAGTTATATATTTATTATTTACAGATAGGAATGGGCACATTCCCGAGCTAGAAACTTACCCCAGATTGCATGAAGTCCACTCCGGCTGCCACATAGGGATCGCTGTCGTATTCGGCCAGAGCCTGGTGCATCGTGCGCATCAGCATGGTACGCACCTGGGACTGCATCACGAAGGCGGCAATGGCGGCAGACACCTCCAGGATAAAGACCAGGAACAGGCAAACTCCGTACTAAAGAATTTAAGATTATTATAAGAAGATTTATAGCGAAAATTGGTTAAGCTAATTCCACTTACCAGGTTGATGACCATCACACTCTCCTTGACCGCTCCATAGGCTCCCAGAGTGGCCACTGCGATGAGGATGAAACCAATGGCAATAAGGAGGGCCGGGGGCGAGGAGAAGTGTCCATCAATGAACAGGCTGAAGTCGCCGAAGATCGCCTGGATCGTAGTTCCCACCATGATGAGCAGAATAGCGGTCAGCTGTGGGGGAAAGTCGATAATTATTATATATTGAGTGAAAGTTTTGTAGTTCATCAAATGTGGGTTCTGCTGTGTATTCCATCTACTATAGTCTGGAACAGGTAATAAAAACAATTTCCTTTGATCTAACATTGTGTAAGGGCTGCGATTATATTACAGAAAAATATTGTTCAACGAATGCAGTTAATACAAAGAATGTACTAAGAATTAATTGTTATTAAGAAGTAATCTAATTTCATTTTTAAATTAAGTACATATGTATATGTACAAATTAACTCTTCTTATACAAATTAACTGTTCTTATACTTAAATATTATAAATCATGCTTGCACCACAATCAAAAAATGATTGATCAATGTTTAACTATTAAATATGAAGCTTTCATGGTGCTTTATTCTTATAATAATTGCGGGACAGTTTGATAATTTTGAATTTCTACAATAAGAATAAAGTACAAAGACACTTACTTAAAATCGGTGTCACAATTATCAGATATTTACTTAACTTTTAAGATGTTTAAGGCTTTTGTTTGTATATTTTTCTTTTCTTGTTTGTTTGATATGACAAGACTTGACTAAATGTACTTTACTTATACAAAAACAAGTATATAAATGATTTAAATTTTTAAAAAGTTCGATCTATAAAACCTCTAAAGTGACTACCCTTCCTGATTTCGTTTTGTAAAATTTCCCATTTTTTTGGTATTAAAAATACATGCCTACGTAAGAATGCAGTTTTTCCCCATATATAGTATATTCAAGTATATTTTCGTCTTTTTATCTTATCAAAATGAGTAATTTGTATAGAATTTGAGGGCAACTGAGCTGACTAAAGGCTGGTGGTGAAATATTGTCTTTAAATTAATGAACATTTAATTCATGTTCATATTTTTGATTAAACTTGTAATACTTGCAGAAATATACATTCTTAAATATAGAAACATATGTACATATATGAAATAATTGAGGGGACCATCATTAGATATCAATTACAGAAGTAAGCCTCATTTTAATATTAGTGGAATGGCTGTCTACGTAGTGACGAGCGCACTGAGAGTGTCCAGAAAATATTTTAAAATATAGTTTTTAAAAACGTTAGTAACGTTAGTATACTATCATTGGCTCAAATTAATAATTAATACAATAAAGCCACCTAAAATGATCTCAATCCTAATCTTGTTCATATTTGTTTTCAAACAAAAACAGAAGGCATTCGAAACACGGAAATTTTCGTACTGCTCTTGACCTGTTTCTCCCCGTTCTCCCCGTTCTCCCTTGCTCTCTAACGCTACTCTCCCCTGAGCGACTTACGTAGGCGCAGTAACATGATTCACAAACGAAAGCTGATAAGGAAAGCGCTCCGTGTGATAAAAAAGAACGCGCAAAAGAGTGGAAGTGAATCAAGATGGCGGCGGAGTCGTGACTCACGCGGATCACAGGCAGGATCAACTCACCGCAAACATAAAGCTCACGATTATGAGCATGTACTTGGCGCACTTCATGCCCGAATTGAGCTGTAACTCGCGGTTCGCCATTTTGCAGTTCGTATTTTCGCTCGCTCGTCGGCTGCAATGTAAGTGTAAGTGTAAATTGTTAATAACTGGCACTTTCCGCAATATAGGGTATATAGTATATAGTATATGGGGTATTATCGTTCGGGTAAATCGGTCGCGACCGCTTACGGCAGTGAACGTACTTTAACTTTTGCTGGTCACACGTGAACTGAGTGGCAAAACGGTAACAGCAATCGAAGCGCTGCGGTTCGGTCTCTCTCTGGGTGTCTCTCTTCCCCAAGCTCTGGCAAGTGCCGTCTGGCCTTGCCGCCATTCCGCCACCCACTCGCACCTACACTGGGAGAAAAGGAAGTGGGAAAATATATTCTTCTTCTTATTTTGAACTCATTTTCGAAATATTTCTACAATGTTAAGACTTTTTTTTTAAATATTTCTAAAAATGATATACAGAAAAATTGGCATTTTATAACAAGCAAGGCTCAAACTAATAAGGATAAAGACCTTTCAAGCTAAACAAAAAATGTAATTTTCTCATTTACAGAGTTAAGACTTTTAAAACTCAATAGAATAATTTTAGAGTGTAGTCGTATTCAAATTTTTTTAGTTTTATAATAGTTTAAATAAATATAAAATTAAAAATACCATCATTTATATATTTTTTTCATCTGTGACTTCCACTCTCTGGAAAGCTTTCCAAGGGACGGTTATCAAGCGGCGCTTATCAAGTAACTATTGTTCATACTCTTCCAGTTAGACAAATATCAGATAAGATAATGATTTCATTGTTTTCATTAGAGAAATATTTTGCAATGGCCTTTAGAGGAAGCTCTGCAATCGAATATTGGACCGAATCGATGTGACGTCTAGTGTAATTCCAGAAATGTTAATTCATCTTGACTTATAACTAGTCTACTTATACATACATATGTGGATATGGATGTGGGGAAGTTCAAGTTTACCTGCCAAGGCCAATTACCTCAATCGAGTATATTATCGATTTAAACTCATTTTTAACTGAGTCAACTCGTATGGTTTATCGATTTTTTAATCGCACTGCACTTCCGAATAGTTTAAATTATTCACAGGTAAACACAGGTGTGTCTACCCATGAGTGTGCCAGCTTTTTTGTCTGTCTGAGCTGGGAAACAATAAATAATATGTACATAGGGGCTGGTCTTTTTAAATGCGGCTAACAGATGTATTTTATATTTTGACAATTTAGATATTTAAAAATGTTACAAAATTTTACAAAGAGTTTTTTAACTTTCTTACTTCTTCTAAATTGAAATTGTAATACATATGGCATTTTCCTTTGCTTTAATTGTTTATAAAATATATTGATGTTACTTAATGCTTTCGGTAAATGTTTAAAACGCCATTTTTTATTATTAAAGGGATTGCTGCTCTTTATCATCAGTGTATGCAATGCATTAACAATTTTATGGCCTACAACGATTAGATTGGATTGGTAGAGTCGAACCAATATCAACCCAAAAGGCCAGATAAGCTGTGGAATATAGAAGAAACAAAGCCCACGTCCGTATTTACTACAATTTCACCACTTCAAATATTTATGTACCAATATATATATTTTTATTCATATAAGCAAAAGGAAATGTCAATATAGCACTACACAGAATCTATCAAATTTAGCAATGTCTTAAAAGTAAAAAAGCCGAGCTCGGCTTATCTCAGAAGCAGACTCGAATTCTGCTTGATTTATATAAATCCAGTGATGCCGTTACGGATCTTGATCTCACGCGCAATATAGCAGGCAAAGATTACCCCAAAGAACTGGAAAGAAAAGAAGATTTTCAATAATAAGAAAGAATAAAGTATCAAGGCATTGCTTGCACTCACCTGCAGGATGGCAATGACCACGCCCGCTGCTCCCAGGCTGACTGCATGAGCAGCAATGTAGTCGGAGAAGCCATTGAGGCAGCCGGATGTATGGCGGGTGTCCACACTGGACGTTGCGGAGGTGCAACTAAAGGTGCCGACCGCACCCACCGGAATGTCGCAGCAGGACAGAGGCAGATTGGTGTTGTTCCAGTCCTTGTAGGTCTCGACGCCGCAGCAGTCGAAGTCGCGCTGCACATCGTCCCAGAGCTTCGTGGTCGGAGTCTGCTTAAGGCTGTTGTAGCCGGACATCGAGGCGTACAGCGATTTTTTGATCAGATCGTTGGCGTCGTTGCGAAGCACATAGCCACTGATGCCGGCCGCGAGCTCCAGGATGAAGATGATGGCCAGCATGATCGAGAAGCTGAGCACCAGGCAGTAGTTCTCCTTCAAAGCACCCCAGCAGCCGAAGAACGAGATCACGATGATGAACGATCCGATCACGATCAGGAAGGTGGGAATCGAGAAGAACTTGCCGGCCAGAAAGAGCTCATAGCCGGTATAGACGGCTCCGACGCCAGCTCCAACGGCGATCAGAATAATGCCAGTGATCTAGGTGGAGAATTTGAGTGAAAAAAATCCTTAGAACACTTTGTTATTCTTACTTTATCTAGGTATTTTTTGTTATATTTCAAAGTCAAATTGTACTGAGATTTTCCCTTTTTTTATTGATTAATTATATCTATTTTTACAAATATTTTTAAGACTCGCCCTCGTTAATGATCCATTAATCTTAGTACATTTATTTTGACAGTTGTCTGCAAATATGATAAGATAATAAATTTAAGCTTCTGTAGCTCCAAAGTATATTTAAATCAATGATGTGTATTTAACAGAATTTGTATTTTGTTACAGCGAACCTGTGATTAAAAATATATATATTTTAGAGAAATATTTAGTCAAAGAAATTCAAGAAAAACTAGTAACAAAAAAAAAATGTATATTTATACAAAATGAAATTTTGTTTTAATCCATTTTACTAGGTGATTCCCCCATTCGCGTGCTCTATCTAATCTCTAGTTCACCTCCATTAGAAAACCTTTTTACCATGGCTATTGGTGACTCATCCGAGTAACGAATTTCGGAATTACTTACCAAAAAGATCAAATTAAATCCAAAGAGCGTGTATTTCACCGCATTGGCGCTGCCAGTTAGAAGCGACATCGTGTCTCTTTCAGTTCAAGGTCTGTAAAATCAATAAGGTTTAAGACAATCGCAATTATAAATTTATAAAGACAAAAGAAAGCTGACTAACTTCTTGGGAAGGACAGAAAGCTAAACACAACTGGCCCGAATCGATGTCTAAAGTATAATGAAGTGGACTAAAGACGAGGCAAGTTTCATACTCTTTCATTTCTAATCAACAACAAAAAAATATATATACATATTTCGTTATCAGTAAATGATATGGCAAAAGGCTTTTGTTCAAGCCAAGTGTGGTCAACTACCTGCGGCAGTGTTGGCCGCTGATGTTGCCGAGACCTCCCTTTTAGACAAGATAAACGAATATTTTGGAAGCGATTAGATAAGATCAAACAAAAAAGTTAGTTTGCGGTTGATTTTTTGGCGCAAACAAAATAAATATTAAATTGATCGGTTAAAGCATTTAAGGGAAAAATTATAAATTGTATTAAGTTTATTAAAAAGTATTAAGAGAATATTGGCATTGTAATTGTTAACAACTTTGAGCAATATACATATATAAAAATTTTAAGAATTACCTATTAAACAGGAAATATAGTCAAGTTTCAGATACCGACCATATTATTTAAATATTAAATTAAAGAATACTTTGACTGTTAGCGGATAGTAATTGAATTTAGATATAATTTACAGATAGTCAAGTGCTAGTAGTAGATCTCCATTTGGATGGTTTACCCTAATTAACAAACCATTGAACTTTGCAGTGCCAAATATGATTCATAAAACAAGTCTATGCAGACATCAAGACAGGTGTTATTATATTTAAAATTGATGGAAACCGCCTTTATCCGCGATTATAATTCATTGCATTGATAGCAAATCACAAATGCCAAGGGTTCCTCTGCTTATCAGATCGGTGACTCATCCATGTGTCATAACAGGTGCTATTGGTAGAGCAGGTGGTCTCCTATCACTTCACACGGGCAATAGAATCTAGCGAGCACATAATTATGTGTTATTTCATAAGAAACTTCTTCTTAGTTCTCCAATTGTTAACAAAATGCTGAATTTATGAGCGTTTTCCTTATCGATGGGGGCCATGGGAACTTAATGCAGTCGCACTCGACATGGTTTTTTTATCAGTAATTTCTTCTTTCTACTCACGGCACGGTAGGTGGACAATTTTTAGTTTGACGTGACGGCGGTTGGACAACAACTGAGAGTCGCTTCCATTCACGTCCGCCGGCCTGCTCGCAGAGGATTATTAATACGAGCACTCACTACCTGCAATCGCGTTGGTCTGCGTGAGTTTAGTGATAAAAGGTAACATATATGAAGAATTACTTGACTGAAAAGCTGCGAAATGAGCTTTTCCCTCAGCTAGCATTATTTCGCGAAAAGAGAACTGACAATTGTTTAACGGGTCGAATGAGCGACGTTTTCCATTTAAATTCATGGATTTGTTTTGAATAAGCTTTAGATTTAAAGTTGAATTGGCGAAAATTTACGGGTAATTTTGAGTAAGATTTTAATTTTATTATTAAACGAAATATTTTAATTTAATATAATTATTCTGACTATTCTTCTATTCTATGCTAGTTATACAGGTCGTATGAGTAATATATAAATTTCGACTTGCATTTTTAGAAAATTAAACCTGTAAGAAATAAAACATATACAAAATTCTCATTGAAAAACGTATTAAATTTATTTTCATTTACTTTCTCTTGTCGTATACTAAATGCTATCGAAGAATATATATGAGTATCATTTGTTATTTTATAAGTTTAGTATTTAGTTTAATTTGGGGGAATTGCTGGCATACTTTTAATACTTGAATTTCGAGTGCAATGCCAAAGCGAGTGTGTGTGGGGAGTAAAAATGTGTGTGGAAATGCGAACAGGAACTGGGAACTGGAACATTTTCATAGTCACATTTTTTGTGTGCTTTGTTTTGTCATTCAAATCGAAATATTAGTTGTCATTTTGTTAGTTGGCTTCGTCAACCTTGGATGTAATTTGTTTGAAATTTTTTTCACAATTCCAGAAAATCTCAAAAATTACCAACAAAAGTCTCATCGCTCGCTCGCTCGTTCGGGTGTTAGTAGGTTTTACAAATATATTTATGTGCCATATATTGTCTAAATTAAATGTTTATTGTTTTAGTAGTTCGCTGCCTCGCCGGAGGAGGACTATTTCCTATCCTTGACGTGACGATCTCTCTGGTGCCTGGTGCTGGCCGCTATTGTGCTGGTGGTCAGGCTGTGGACGTGATGTGGCTGCTGCTCCCGATGGCCATGTCCAGATCCGTGATGCTTGCTGCTGCTGCTGCTGTGATGGTGCTGGTGATGGTGGTGTCCATTCAGTGTGCTTTTACCGTGTCTGAAGAGACAGAGAACGCCATGATTAGTCCGGAAATGTATCCGCTTTTAGGGTTAATATAGTTTAATAGTTTTTCTACGGTTTTTTCTTAGGATAGTACTATATATTTCCAAAAATACTACTCCACTACTACGCAGTTCCAGTTTGCTAAGGAAAAATAGAATAGAGCGAGGCTGATGTTGATGTTCGTTTGGATTTGGGTTGTCTTTTTTGTTTTTTGTTTTAATACCAATTTCATTGATGGCTTCTGTTGTTGTTTTATCTTTTTTTCAGGTTTCCAGCAACATGTTCATAGTCAGTTTTTAGAGTTGATTCTACTGATAGAGTGCGGTGTGCATGAGTTTAAGATTTAGAGTTTAAACAGGATAAGTTTGTTAATCGTCCACAAACATGCAAGGTCAGAAAATGGTTAATATTTGATAGAAAATAAAATTGTTAATATATATATTTAAATCTACTTTGGTTTTAAATTTTAAATACAATTTTTAGTGCTACTATTTATATCTGAGAAATTACAATAAAATAGTTATTCCGGCCTGCCCTTTAATGTCCAAACATGCATTACTGCTTTGGTTAGGAGGAAATTAAAAATTTGGAAAAAACGCTTACGCTGTGAAAAGTAAAAACAGAACCAGACGGGCCCCATACTTTCTTTCTTTTATTTTTTGTGCGAGTGTAACTTGGCCGAGTATTTTTTTGGTTTTGGTTTGTGTGCGCGCTCTCCGAAATAAATAATAAGGTCTAATATTAGTAGGGAACACAGTGATTGGGTGTGGATATTGGTTAGGATATTTAATGTTCGGTTTCGCATTCAAACGACATCGTGCACTTGGGATTATTTTATTTTTGGTGGGTGCTTGGTGCTCTGGCAGCCCGCGGACAGGAACTGTGTTTCTCTGATTCTGATTTCTGTCCAGCGCTGACTATGAACATGTGCAGATGCCGAAGGGCTGGTGCGTGGACACGCTGCTGCGCACCTGCCGCATCCTCAGACGCTTCGGCCAGCCGCCCAACCGTCCACGTCCCCGTTCCCGATCCGCCGCCCTTGTCCTAGCCCCCTTTCCCGGCCACGCTCCCGCCGCAGCCGTGGCTCCTCCGCCAAAGAGCTGGGCATGCTCATTGCTGAGATTGTTCTGATACGGACGCAGCTTGGCCTCCTCGCTGGTGGCATACAGCAGGTAATTGTCATAGACATGGCTCACGCTCGAGTTCCGCTTGGCCGGCAGGTAGGGCAGAAAGGCAAAACTGGAGCTGGTGGACTGGGTGGCCTTCAGGGAGGGCTTCCGGCTGCTGCGACACCGGAGCGTGGACTGGTTGGAGTAGCTGGGCGGAATCATCTCCAGCTTGGTGCGGTACTCGTAGCTCGGTGTAGTTGCTACTGGCACTGGGATAAGGGATCGCTTGCGTTTGCTACGCGGCGGTGGTTGGGGGGTGATCTCCATCGCCTCCGTCTCATCGATGCTGGCATAGTCCGCCTCTTTCGGGGATTCCCATTTGCTGGCTTGTGTATTGGCTAAATTCGTATTCGTTACGTATACGTACGTCAGTTCGTTGTGCTGTGTGCTTGGTGCTGTGCCTGTGCCTGTGCCTGTGGCTGTTGTGCTTGCTGCTACTGCTGCTGCTGCTGCTGCTGCGGATGCGGATGCTGATGATGATGGTTTATGCGCTGTGCTTTTCGATGATGATTTCAGTGATTTCGATGTGGCTGTCGTGCCCGTCGTTGTCGTTGTTGTCGTCGTTGTGTGTGACTTCTTGTCGTGGCTACTCGTGCGATTCGATCTCGTCTTACTTGGTCGGGTGCTGCCGCTCTCCCGGGTTCCCGCCGCCGACGAGTGCTCACTGTGCCTAGAGCGACTGGAGTGACCTGTAGTTGGGATTGAAGAAAATTAATGTTTTATTTTTGGCTTAAAGTGGAGTTTAGAATTTTTTTAGTCTGTGCGACCAGGTGCAGGGCATTCTCATGAATTTTCACGGAATAAGAAATGGTTTAATATATATTTTAGCTATAAATCTTTAATATTACTCTTATGGTATCTTACTAATATATTTATAATATATAGCAAGCAGTTTAATGGTATTTTGGAGGGATTCTCTTCTAAACTATTAAATGGGTGTGTTCATGTGGAATTCTGGAAGTGAATCTGTGGTATTTATTGAGTGTTTCAAACAAAACAAAGTGTGGTAGTCCCTTCAGAAAATTAATTTAAATATATTTTGCTCACTACTGATTTTATTTGTGTGTTTTTAAGTGTTTAGTTTTCTTTGTTATTGATTTGTGTAATCTGATCTGAACTTTAACTCATCTGGCGAACCTAAAACGTTTATTCAGCCTTTGAGGCTGTGTGGCACCCATAATGAGCAAGCCTAAAACCAGAAGTTCTGCAAGAGACACGGCCACATAAGCCGGATTATCCATAGGATATATTATTATTTTTTAAGAAATCTTCTAAAAACTCACCCCTGGAACGCGATAGCTCCTCTCGATGCTTCTCGCTGCCTCGGGAACGCTCTCGTTCCTTCTCCCGCTCTCGCTGACCGCTCTGCCGCGAGCGACTCTCGTCGGCCGTCCGGGAAGATCTTATCAAGCGGCTTCCAGAAGAGGTCTTGCTCTCGCCGGAGTGCTCCACATCCCGGCTGTGACCATGGCGACTGTGACTGTGAGAGCTCCGCTTGGACTCCAGGGAGGAGGTTGCCGTTGCAGTGACACTCGATCTCGGTTTGGTTCGCTGCTCGAGAGGCTCATGGCGTGACTTCTCCCGCTTGGGTGTGCGCAGGCGCAGACGCTCGGCTCGATGCTTGGTGGCCACCTGGTCGTCGGAGGAGCCGCCGCCGTGAGTCATTGACTCCCGGGAACTGGAACGGGATCGGTCGCGCGGACAGCACTCAACGGAGGATACCGATGAGCTGCGGGCCCGCGATGGCGAGGGAGTGGACTGCCTGGAGTTGCGACGTGCCTCCGAGGAGAAGGTGCCACGGGCCACGCCCAAGGAAGGCGGCGGATATACCTTTACCTTCTCGTCGATGGTTTCCAGCGGCTTGGCACTGCGACGCTGCAGGGAGCAGGAGCGACGCCGCTGATCCTTGATGGCTGCCTCGTCGGAGAGGGCCTAGGGAAGATGCAAGTTTTATTGATGTTAAAGGTACTTGATGCTAAGATATTAATCTTATTTTTTCAGTAATAAACTCACCTTCAAAGTCTGATCAGCGTTGCGGGTCATTTCGCTCAGGATCTGGGCATCCCTTTGCAGGTCGCTCTTGCGCTCGTAGCTGTTGGGGGATCGGGATCGCTCCGCAGAATGGACGGGCGACTTCACCCGGAAGGTGGGGGTCATATCGATGTTGGCTATATTCTCGTAGCAGTGTTC
Organism: Drosophila rufa; assembly: GCA_018153105.1. NCBI lineage: Eukaryota > Metazoa > Arthropoda > Insecta > Diptera > Drosophilidae > Drosophila > Drosophila rufa. Next base: position 12,408,321 of record JAECXS010000096.1, read on the forward strand.
CTCGCCCTCTTCCAAGTCCTCGTCATGTCCATTCTGCTGGGGACTGCTGTGTCGCAGCAGGTCGGGTCTGTCGCTGAGCAGCTGCCATTTGGTTGTGGTCTTCGTGGTGGTGGCTTTGGGCTCCTCACTGTGGTTCAGCTTGCTCCGGCTGGGCAGGGTCCTCCTGGGATTCGAGGAGGTCGTCGAGAGCTTCGTTTGCTGCTGCTGTTGATGCTGCACTCCAAAGTAGGAGAGTTCGTGCTCGCGCAGCTTGCGAGCTCCGCGGGCTTCCTTGACAATCTTCAAGGTCTCGCTGCCGGAGTCATCGGGCGTTTCCACTGTAGCAGCTGGCTGTTGTATTTGCGGTTGGATGAAGAGAGTCCTTGGCTTGGCCACGGGTACGAGTTGGCCAATGCGCAGGGTGGGGGGTGTGGGCTTGGGCTTCTCCACGCGGGGAGCATGGAGCGCTATGTTCATCACATTCGATTTGGGAAGGTCTGTAAGGGGAAATTTATTTAGGAAATTGAATTAATTAATTGATTTAAAACTTAAGAGCTTTATAAATATGCTCACAAATTAACAGAAAATAATTTTAAAAACTTCCTGAGATACCCATCGGAGGCTAAGTAATTAATTTGAGCTGCTCTAGAGTCTAATTATTCTTTAAAAATCTTTTAAAATATTATCTCCTTACTCTCTGAAGACCTTACATGAACTCCTCTAACTCAAACCCCCGAAAAATCTGGATTGCCAGCGTTACCTGCTCGCTGCAGCATCTGATCCTGGGCCTCGATCTTCCAGATCGTCCTCTTGGCCTTTAGCCGGCTCCAGCTGCTCGAGTACTCGCTGCCCCGGAACAACTCCACCGGCGGTGGTTCTGGCGAGGAGCTGGCCTGGGTGCCGCCGCCACTGTCGCTATTGTTGTCCCGGAAATATCGCTTGACCTCCTCATCAGCACTGTCCTCTTGATCCAGCTCCTGACTTTGATCCTGCTCGGCTGCATCATACAGCCTCCTCAGTTGGGTAAGCTGCTGGCTGACCGGGATCTGAGTGTTTCCCAGGAGCTTCAAGCGCGGCGGAGCCAGCGGAGTGCGAGGCAGTGAATCGTACAGAGCGCTGCCAAAGAGATCGCTGCTCGTTATGGAAGTGGTGGACACGGTGGACATGGTAGAGGGCCGCCGCGAGTTGGTGTAGGATCCCTCCTCCTGGTAACTGTGGGAGCGGAGCATGGGCGTGGGCACCACTATCGTGGGCTGGGCCAGAGCGGACTCAATCGAGGCTATGCTCAGACGTCGCATGGCCTCATCGAACTCGCTGGCCGAGCGCATGGTCCTCATGATCAGCGACGTGGACTTCAGGCCCTCGTCCAGGATGCGCTGGTGCTGGCGCAGATCCTCCAGCAGCAGCTCCTGGGCGCTGGGACGACGGCGGATGTGATGGGCGGGATGTCGGTGATGGGGGTGATCTATTGGGAAATGTGCGGAAAGTGTCGTTTTGGTGGTGGTTCTTTTTCTTTTCGGTTTAGAGCGTGGGGTTATATCGAGTTGAGCTTAGCGAGTGTTGGGGTTAGATGTAGCATTAGATGTGGTTTAGAGAAGCGGCGGTCAGAGTTCACAACATGCATTAGGAATACGGATTCAGAGTACAGAGTCAGAGGGTTCGAGTCAAGTAGAGGAGTCCATGGCTAAGCCCAGAAATAGACTAGATCATACAACGATTTCAGTAAACATACTACGATCTACAGGCATTCCCACTAACTAATTAAAACAACTAAATATTGTATTATTATTATTATAACACCCACCTGATTCCGGCCACTCCTCGTTGCCCAGGCTCACGTTGATCTTCGTCGAGTATCCATTACCAGCCGGCGAACTCTGTTGCTGCTGCTGACGCTGCTCCACGATGCGAATCCTCTCGGCCACTGACTTGCTGGAAATGGGGGAGTCACTGGTGGTTCCTGGGGATACAGAAATCATATAATAATAATATAAGTATTATAAATTAAAGTACATACCACTGTCCCTAGCCGAGGGACTCAGACTCTCCCTTTCCGACTTCATGGCCGGCACACTCCACAGGACATCGGCGCTCTCTATGTTCTCGCCCAGATGATAGGGCTTGGGCTTCACGGGCTTGTTCTTCAGAATGCCACGGATATTGGACAGCTCATCCGTCTCATTATCCGTGGTGTCCACGCCACTGGTGGAGGTGTAGCTGTTCCGGGACGTGGACTCCATTAAACTATAGCGTGGCTCGTGTACTGGCTTGGGCACAGTGGTCACTGTGACCTGGGTGGCAATGCTAGGGCCGCTGCCATTTGTCTGTCAAGAAAATAATATAATTAAATATACAAAAAATAATTGGATTTATTTTTATTTTACTCACCGGCTGACTAACCACCTCGGGCGGATCCATCAGAGTGGCGCGATACGCCACCGTGCTGGTGGCTATCGTCTTGCGGCGCTGCGAATCGTCACCAAAGTGGGTCACCTCGCTCTGGGTGCTGCTGCTGCTGCTGCTGCTCCCGGCACTGGCCGACTTCACCAGACTCTGTAGCGGACCGCTGGCCGTGCGACGGCGTCGTCGAAAGTTTTGCGTGGGCGGCGGCTTGCCGTCGGTCTCCACGATATTGACGCGACCGGATTCGGCGGCAAAGTGCACCTCCGTCTTGCAGAACTCCACTCGCTTCTGGGCGTTGCCCCGCTGGAGATGGCTGCTGGCGTTCGTCGTGGTTGTGGTGGTGGTGGTGCCTCCATTAACCTGGACCTGCGAGGTCTTGCGGATGTCACGCCAGGTCTCCTCCACGGCTATCGAGTGGCGCTTGCTCAGCTCGCCGGAGAGAGTGTCCGGAGAACTGGGTGAAGGGATGGGCTTGGCAGAACGGCCAAAGTGGATGACTGTTCCACCGCTGCCGTTGTGCTGCTGGGCATGACGCTCCCTTTCCGTGGGCGACCAGTTGCCCAATTGTTCCCCGGATCGACCCAAGCCGCTGTCAGTGGAGGCGTCCACGCGGAAGATGCTCTTGTCCTCCGGCGGCGACATCTTCTCGAAGCCGTAGGACTTGCGACGCAGATGCCACTCGCTGGAGCTGGTGTCCTTCTGTCGCTGACGCGACTCCAAGCTGTGGGTGTTGTGGACGGCTCGGAAGGCTGAGGGTGCTGGGGGCAGGGGAGTGACCTTCTCCACAGAGACCTCCCGAACGAGAGGCTGCTTCTGGTGATAGGCCAGGAAGTCCTCCTTGTAGAGACTCTCGTCGGAGAGCTTCTTCAGCTTGCCGCGAATCTCCTGCAGGGACTCGGCGGTGAGGAAGGTGTTCCGCTTGGCCACTGTCGGCTTCGGTGTGTTCAGTATGGTGTCCAGGGCGGCCAGGTCCACGTGGTTATTCCGCATGGCCGTGTTGAGGCGACGCCCGTTCTCCAGCTCCGCTCGCAGCCGGGCCACGCTCACGGAGCTGCCGGGCAGATCCAGAGGTCTAGGTCGAGAGGCCGGACTCTTGTAGTGATCTTGGGACTGGAAGGAGCGCCGCAGCTTGCTGACACGCCGCCACTCGCCCACCGGCTGCTCGCCGGGCTCCTCGCGCTCCCAGTCGTTGCTGAGATCATCCGTGGAAATGGAGCGAGAGCGCTGGAGCAGTCCGGACAGGGCGGACAGCGGAGGGGCGTAGACCGACTGGGACACCTGCTGGCGACGCTGATGACGAGCGGTGAGTCTGCAAAGGGAGTCGAGGAGGCGCAGGAGCAGATGTGGCTGGCATCAGGGTCGATCGGGTAATGGCATGAAATTTTTGTGACTTACCGCAGCTCGTCGTCGTCGTCGTCGTCATCGTTATAATGCCGGAAACTTTCCAAATCACGACGCTGCGTTGGCGGGGCCGCGGCTACGTCAGCACCACCGCCAGTACCAGCTCCGCCCACGCGACCTGGGAGTTGGCCATATAAGTCGGCCTGCTTGGCCCAGGCGGATGACGATGATGACGATGAAAATAATGATGATGATGGCGGCGATGATTCTGGCCCGACAATTGCATGTAGGCTTATTTTGCCCGCACTTCTGTGGGTGTTGCCGTTGCCGTTGCCGTGGCCGCTCGCCTGCGCCGCTGCAGTTGTTAAGTTTGAGTTGTTGCTGCTCTGGCTGGAAATGCTCGAGCTGCTTTTCTGTAAAAGGCGCAAGATTGAAAACAAAATTAAATCCGAGTCAAATCCAGCGCACAAAGAAGCGCTCGCTCTCGAGTCGAGTGCGGGTGTCGCTCGTTTCGGTTATCGTTATTGATGTCACTCTGTAATTGTTATACTCCATGGCATAATATATATAGACTTAACACACAGGAATTGAGGTGGGTGCATTGTTTGGCAGGAACTGCTTAAGGAAGCTAAGCACTTAAGACCCCCATTAAAGACACAGCTGGAGTGCTAAGTGAGCCATGGTAAATTGTGAATAAATGAATTTCCGCATTGGCGCCGATTGGGTATTATTGAAATAAATCCTAGAATAAATTAAATAGCTAATGGAGAGGTATAGTGACCACTAGGGGAGTTTAGGTTGCTATTTAACTTCAATTTAAGAGTTAACACAATTGGTTTTAAGGGGAATAACATATCTAATATGAACCGGAACTTTAAATTGTCCTAATTTGTATACAACTTGTATTCTTATATAATTATATTTATATCATTTTAGTTTATGCCAAGTTGCATCATAAATAATAAAAAAATGTAGGCCGAATTTGGTACCTCAAACATTTTATTGCATACTTTTAGGCACAATTTCAAGGGATTAAAAAACTCTAAACATTTCTGTAGACCCCCGATAGTTACTTTTTTAAATAAAATGGCTTTAAGTTATAGAATTCAAGTTTTAAGATTAAAAGCCATCGTTTTTCCTGCTGTGTTGACGTTAATATTCCCATATGGTTCCGGTAACAAATTAGTAGTGAAATTTTAAGAAAGAAAGCAAAGGATACTATTACAGAAGATTGGCTTTATTCAAACACACTACTGAATCCAAACTGCTTAACTTTAAGAAATTTAACTTTAAGAAATTTAAGAAATTTTGGTGTGCTTTTCGTCGAGTTTTAAATTAAATTATAAAATAAAACCATTAAGAAGTCATAAAAAATAGCTTTCAAAGAATAAAATAAATCTTAAGCAAAACAATTTCAAAACGAAATAATTACAACATTCAAATTCTTCGAAGAAAAAAAGTCTCTGTCAACTTTCGGCCGGGGAAATTCCCCAAAAAGAAATGTTAGTGTCAAGATTGATGGCCAGAACTGTCAGCTGACGAGTGTGGGCGTTGATCTCGTCTCAAGACACTTTTTGGCCTGCCCAATAATTAGAGACTTTTTTTACAGCTTGGCCTAATGAGCGAGTCGCGTTTCGCGAAAGAGTTGCCAACGAAATTTCCTTTGTGGTCATGACCCAGATGTCCGGCTGAAGTGCTAAGCACCGCCTAATCGAGCTGGGGCTATTATTAACGATTTCCATTCGATTTCGATTGAACCAGCAGCGCTGACTCAAGGAACCAGACAGACGGTGTCGTCTCTGGACAGTCTAGTCGGGTTTAAGTATTGATATATGGGTCTTGGCCAATTGCAGAAAATTAGCAAATATATATTTATGGTAGCTAACTGATGTTCTCTAATGACACGGGCCATTAATCTAAGGCTGCGACTTTTATGGCTGTGACTAGAAAATCTTCTAAAATTATTATAGCTGATGAGGGCATTTGTGGAAAATATACATTGCCATAAATTTAACTTCTATGTCATTGAATATTGTGAGGTCTTTATGAAAAAGTTGTAAGTAAAGAAGTAAAATATTAAATAAAAATAGATTTATGTTTAAAGTTAATAGGGTTTCAAGCTAATCGCCGTTTTAGGCTATTCTTCTCAACCCTTGATTATTACATGTTTCCAGATTTTCCCAGCGGCCAAGAGCTTGAGCATTTTCCCCACCAAAACAATCGGCGACCGTTAACAACTGACCATTTTCGGTCATTGCCATGGCCATGGTCAGGAGATTACTCCTCGAAAGAAAACCCAATAAAGAAACGAGATGGAAAAGAGCAGACATGGGCGCATGCTAATGAGCTAAGTAAGCAAAGCGAACAACACTGGGAAAAATGAATATAAATAGTTTTCTATTAAAATTTTTTGAGTATTTAATATCAATAAATTCTGTATAATTTGGCATACATTTTAATATGAAATAAACATTTCAACTTCTTCTAAAGAAAATTATTTTTTGGAAAACCTTTAAACTTGATCTTAGATCCTATTTTTCCTGTGTAGCAAAAAGCAACCGAGGCGGGTGAAAAATCGAGAAAACCCTGACTTACCATTAGATTGCTCAATTTCAGACTCGGAGCCGTATCGAGTAACAAATTGTGGCCGACTTTGTGCAAATGCTCGTCGTCGGCCCCGTCGTCGTCTTGATCGCTCGCCTCGCCATTAATCACCACAAAATCAACATGATCGTCGATGAGCTCCTGGCTCACTGCGGATGGGGATGCGGATGTGGCGGCCGATGCAGATGCAGTTGCGGAGGCGGTACGTACGATGCCAGCATCGCTGCCGCTGAGACTGCAGTCGTCGCTCAGCTCGCAAATGTCAACACCCTGAGCGATCTGAGGACCGAGGGGACCGGGCCTAAGGGGCGGCGGATCGTGGCCATTGCCCGTGCGGTGGGTGGTGGATGTGGTGGTTGTGGAGGTGGAGGAGGCCCAGGAGGACGAGCTCTTTTGTACTGTCTTGGTGCGGATCACCTGCATGGCGCCGTTGGCGGTGCGAGCCTTCAGCACCTCCAACTGTTTGCGCTGTGTGTGCTGTGTGCCGTTCGGCTGTGAGATGTTTTGGGAGTCGGATATCTGGGGAGAGAGTGGAGAGAGAGTGGGATTCAGTGGTGGTAGGATTATGAGTGGATTTCTGTACGTCAGAGGTGATCACAGAGGGTCTTCGAGGGCCTTCGGGGCCTTTGGTGACACTCTGTGAGCGCCTCTGCTTTAAAAGGAATGATTTACGGAATGGGTTTAATAAGAGGGTATCTTAGTATGTAGTTTAGTAAGACTGATGGCGGTTTAGGGTGTACTAGATGTATCCTAAAAAGCTACAAAATAATATAATGAACGCTTCTACTTAATTATTTTGTATATGTTCCCCCAATTTAGCTCTTATTTCCGCCCGATCTAATTAATACATCCAATAAACACCGATAACTGCCGTTTTATCGATTGCGTGCTTATGGCCACATTCAAATCAAAATGAGATAAATAAAACATTAAACAAGAAATCGCAATGTGATTGTCTAAATTTCAGTTGGAGTGTGTGTACGTGGGCAAATGGTGGGTGTGTTCAATATGGGGCGCAATATCGCTTTGTCGCATGGCATTCGGCCGTTGGCAACGGGGCGTATGAAAGTTGCCAGACGAAACACTTGACCGTCAAGCCGCCGTCGCCTCCTTCCCTTCCCTTCCCTCCTTCCCGAGCTGCTTCAAAAACTGTTAGATGCCTCTTATCTCGACAACTGGGCGTGCTCGCTCGCTCGCTCGGCGCACACGTGACCAAACGCCAGCCACAAATCAAAAGACTTAAGAGAGCAACTTGAACTGCAACTGCAACTGCACCCTTTTGCGGCCATGCACTTTAAGAAATATTAAATAAGTTGCATAATTGGGATACTTAAAAGAGTTTCTAAATAAAAATGCACTAAATTAACTTGCAGGTTTATTATTTTGATAAATATTCTTATAAAAACCATATTCTTCTATATGGAGCTACAATCTCATTAAACATTTTAAAAATATTAAACAATTTCCTTACATTTCTTTATACAATTTCTTATACATTATTCTCAGAAATAAATATAAAACCTTAAGCAAACTAGAAACCATTAAAAGATGAATAATTATTTAGCAATATATAATACATTTTCTATATTTTTTGTGATACTTATGTTAGTTTTATATTTTTTTTCTATGTGTGGACCTGAACAATTAGCAGATCCGTTCATTGGATCGTGCCATGACACACCAACAAAGAAAAGAATAACAAAAAAAAATGTAAATAAAAATAAAAACAAACCACACTCGAACTGGCCACAAAGATCGATTGCGGCAATCGATTGCATTGATGATTTATAGTGCTAAAAATGCATAATATCCTCCAAATGAACACTTTAACCCCGCCGGTGTCCAGTTCGCTTCGAATTCGTGTCAATGACCAAAATGCAGTCGCCGCTGCACATATTCGACTATGAGTCAAAGTGCAGCATTGTTTATACAGAATACGAAAAATTTGAATGTTCAGCGCAAGCACGGAAAAACAAAGGAAAATTCACATTGAATGCAAGTTGTGGGTTGAGTCATTTCAGGGTTCTCGGTTCTTGATTCTTGGTATCTCACTTGAGTTCCACCACTCATAACGCGGCGAATGGCATTTGGAATGCTTATAGCTCTGGCTATAACTCAGTAATTAGCTTCATTAGATGGGAATGTTTTTGGGTTGTTAGACAAAGAATATCATTTCAAAGGGAGTCGCAAAAAAAACTATGAGAGACAGTTGCATTTGGTTTGGGAATAAAAGAGAATATCTTGGGAAAAGTAACTCTTGAGTTATAAGTTAAAATAATTAAAAAATGGGCTTCCATGGACTTTAACGAGTTGAAGTCATAAAGAAGCTTAAAATTTTAATGAACTATTACTTTTGTTAAACTATAGGAAAGGTCCTTATGGCTTTATTATTTTCCTCTATATATTTTGAAGATTTGTTGTGGTCTTACACTCCTGTAGCTCACTGTGGCTTGAGTTCAGGGTTATCCCTTCCAAAGTTCTCAATCATACAGTTTCATTTATCGACTTCAGTTCGGATTCAGCTTTGGGGCCTTGTCCGAGTCGATTTCTGATTTCCATTCGACGTCCGTCTCCACGAGCTCCCCATTGACCCCGGGGGGGCAAACGGACAATGCATAATAATTTCAGCGGCTCCCTAAAGTAACACTCATCCTTGAGAGCTGCGACTGTGACTGAGAAAGAGTGCAGAATTGCGGACCAGCCATAAATTATAAGCCGGGCTTCGAGCCCCCGGGCCATGCACGTTCTGCCGGAGTTTCTCACGATCAGGTCCGAATCAGAAGGAGACTCTCGGGGATCTCTTGGGGAGACCGCTTTTCCACTTTTCCGTAGTGTGTGTCTATCGCTGACCTCTTTTCCCAGCAAAACACCAAGAACGCTGTTCGTTTTTCACTCTTACCTGGCATTAACGGGCATTACCTGGCCGGCTGTGCCATTTTAGTTCAGGTTCAGCATGTGTAGGCCGCTGGTCTTGATCTTGGCCAGAGTCTTGTTGCCTGTTCGGGGCCTAATTAAGCTGTGGCAATCCGCATGGCCCGAGGGGGAGTCCCAATCAAGCCAACAGCTGGCGAAAGAAAGCCAGCTGTAAATGAATTATTTGGCCCGGCTGAAATCAGCCAGCGATCAGTGTCATGATCTTGCCGGCCAAACATACACCCGGGCTAAAAACAAAAAAAGGAAACTACCAAATTGAAAATGCCGAGTCCAAAACCGAAACCGAAACCTAACCGAACCGAACCGAAGCGCAAAGTCAAGTTGAAGGTTCAATGAAATGCAGAGACTTGCCACGACTTCCACAGAGCCCAGCACTCGCATATATTATAAGCCAGCCAAAGTCGTGATGATGTTAGGGAAGACTTGGCTTTCGGCTGAGACACTGCGACAAAATCTATGATTTTCTAATTATATTACTGGAAGTTTTAAATACAAGTTTAAATAATCTAGTTTGGGCAAATATAAAGGGATAACCTCATTTGGGATATACAGAAATCTTTAAAAAATTGATCAAAATTAATAGAAGATTATGAGTTACAATTTTTTTCGGTTTACGAATATGCCAAAATATTTTGCGGCCTGGGCCTGGGCCGGGCTTGAAACGAATTTAATGATGCTGCACCATCATCATCACGGCCTTAGTCGCAGTCGCAGTCGTGGCTGTCTGTCTGTGGCCATAAGATTGACTGTCTATCTCCTTGCTCCGAGTCTCCGAGACATCGCCGCACTGTGTGACTTCGCCAAATGCCCCATGTCGGTGTCTATCCGCCTGCCTGCCTGCCAGGCCGGCCCTCAGTCCATCCGTCCCTCGGTTCGTGGCATGCATGTCGCCTTTTCTGGCTGGCTGGCAGATCGCCTGCCTAGACATGCCGAAGCGTTGACTCTTTTTATTTTTAGCTGGCACTGACTTTGGTACAGCACATTGGGCTGGAGATGGTTAGAACCAGGAATTATATGTGATTTATTCATAAAATATCTCTAAGAGATGCTCACAAATTAAGGCTATATAATTAATTTAGAAGGGTTCAAAGAGCTTAATTTTTTTATAAAATTAAAGTAAGCAGACATATCTACTCCCACACACCACAGTGCCTCTTAAATTGTACTCCCTGGCTGATTTTTAAATCGCTCTGGCCTGGGCCATTTTGTTTGGACCTTTCCTGCCGCTCTGCGATCTGTGTGCTTCTTAAACTATAATAATATACATTTTTATATGCATTATTTCTGTCACGATCTCGTTGGCTTTATATCTCTATAGGCCCCGAGACTTGCTGCAGCGAGTGGTATGAGTAAATCATGTGAGTGTCCGTGGCCGTGCTTGCGTCACTGGACCTGATGCCCCAAGTCGTGCCCCCTTCCCTGGGCGGAGTGTGGAGTTCATTAGCAGCGGCCAGCGGCCGAGAGAGAGAGGAAACACTTAATTGAGGCAAGACACGTCAGTTGACATCCTCAATTAGTTGCAAGTAATTTACGTTTGGCGGCCAAATGGCTTGACGAGCACATCAGGGGGAAAAATAATAATAAAACGACTACAGCTGACCACAGTTAAATCTCCCGAGTGGCTGCATCCTCTCCGCGGGCAGCGACTCCTCTATCTTCTTTCTGGTTAGACTTGTGGCAACCCAGTGACCCACAAAGGCAGCGGCACCGCCAGCGGCCTGGTACCGTTAGCCGGCAACATTGTGGCAACATGGCCAGAAACCCCAACTGCGATGCAACCAATGCACAGAAAGAAAACATTAATGTTGCATTAAAATGCAAAGAGATTACTGAGTATTATCAATAAACATTTGGTAATTTTCAACAAGAAATGAGCATTAATAAGGCAGAGATGCTTACACAGAGCACCCGAGGGCCGAGGCCTTGCACACGAAGCAAGCCGAAACTAAGCGAAGCGTGCGCGCGTTAATAGCCGAAGGCCTGTTTCTATGCATTTTCTTAATAATTAAATTAATTTAATTTCAATTAAATATCAATTTAACCCTAGAATATCTTTATGATATAATAATAGATATGTCATTTTTTTCGGTGTGAGAAATAATTCAAAAGCCGCGACTGCAACTGCGCTTGCATGCTGTAAACAAAAACAACAACAAAATCATTGCAAAATGTAAATTTCTGTTTTGCGTTTCTTCGCCGATGCCAGCCGCAATCCATAATGCTAATGAAGAAGTTGTCAGGGATCTATCCGTCGGATTGCCTAACGGTGCCTGCCTGCCTGGGTGCGTCTACGATCTGCACCGCGATGCTCCACTCTGCTCTGCTCTACTCTCCTCTGTTCCCGGCCGATTGGTTATTGCCAAATTGATTTCCCTGCGATTTGTGGCGGCAGTCGCTGCCTTTGACTTTGTCTTTGTCGGCAAAAACAGAGCTTCGGACGAACAGCGGGACATCGGTGATATAAATCCCGGACTTGGCCATCAAATCGAGTCGAGACGAACGCTTTCAAGTGAAACAGATGCGAGCTAGGGACTAGGGATGGCCTTTGGGAACTCTTGGAAACTTTATTCGATTTAATTAGTTCTTAAAATAGATTTAATTTCAATATAATTACAATTCTTTGTAGTCTTATCACTTTAATTAAATTAAAGATCTTTAAAATCAGTCTGAATTAATTTTCCTGATAATTATAAACAGTGATTTTATATTTAAATATTTCTTATACAATTTTGCATTAATTTTCATTGCTAAGTACCCAGCTTCCCCTCCTATCTCGGTCCTGTGCCATCACTGGCTAGGACCTAGTGTATTCTTTCCACTGATCGTTTCCCGTCGATGGTATCGATTGCTTCCCGAGTGCACCGCCGACCCCTTCCGACGACGCTTTCATCTTTTTGGCCAGGCTCTCGGTCGGCATCGTCAGCCGCGGTGGCAACAAAGTTCAATCGCGATAAGATACAAAGTCAGCGGAATGAAACAACTTTCAGTGGTATTTTTTGTTGCTGTCTTGGGTTTCGGTGTTTCTCCGCGGAATACCCTGCAGCCATAAAAGTATGACTAAAAAAGGGCATATCCACACTGATCGGGTGAATGTAACAGCCGGCAATTGAGTGCGGTCATTAAATGATTTCGAATTTAGCTCCAGGAAGAATGCATTTCAAATGTCAACTTTCAGTTGAACCCAAGTCGATCATTAAAGTTGGTATTTTTAAGAGAAGTTCCTCGGAAAAAAAGAGTTTGAAATGTGTAAAATACGTTACTGAAGGACTATGTTAACAATCTCTAACTTTATTCCTAACGAAACTTATGAGACCCTATAAAAGCTTCAGCTCTTAAATAATTGACAGCACCTCAAATATATTTCAGAGAAACATTCCACAGGTCAATACTCTACAAATATTTCACTATGATATCATCGACATCGGGGCAATAGGATATTCTTTTGTTTCATAAGCCGATCAGCATTCAGCGAGAAAAAATCACTTAATTATTTGGATCAATCTCTTCAGTTCGAGTGCCGCCAATACCAAAGCCATGATGTCATTGCATTTGATGGACGTTCCGGGCCAGAATAGCTCTGAGTAGCTAGAGTATCTCGTAGTCCAGATCTGGCCAAGTATGTGGTGCTATTTCAGTTGGCCACGAACTAAGCCATCCGCCATTGAGATTCTATTTGGTTTTTGGTTCTGGGCCGTGGCACTTGAGGCGCGAACTGGCGACTTGACCACACACACCATACCCTCGTGATGGGGCAGATGATGATGATGACGGCTGCCAGCCAGCCGGTGGATGAACAAGCATAAAATTAACGACGAGCCCCGGAGTGCTGATTTTACCATCCCGCCGAAAGCAGTTATAATTAACCGACAAATTCTAGAGCAATCCATGGCTCAAGCGTGGCCCAAAGACAAGTGAAATCTGGGGAATAGCACGAATTAATTAAAGGTAAGCACCCAAAGCCTGAAGCCTGAGGCGCGAAGAAGTGATATATCACAAAAGAAACGAATCATTCGCCTATAACCGAAATCTCTCTCCGCTAGGAAATCGATTCCACGTAAGTGGCACAGCGTGTGCAACTGCGTTGAAACTTTTCTTCTTATTTTCGTATTTATTTATTTTCCTCTCCTTTAATTTGTGGCCAGCAAACTTATCGCAATCACTGCTCCTCGGAGTGTGTGCGTGTGACCTGTTAATTATGGTTGAGTAAAAGCGGTCAACACACAGATCTCTGTCCGTGTCCGTGAGAGAAGCGGCTGCTGCCTGACACACAAAGCCATCTCCATTGGCATTCGGTAACCAGCATCGCCGAGTTCTCAAGCGATTAAGTCTGCAATGCGTAGTTGGCGTTCCGTTCTCGCCAAATTATTACAAGGCACACATCTTTGGCATTTCATCTGAAGAATTCATGCTGGATTTAATTGCATTTCAGCTATTTAGGGGCTATAGATAAGTCTTCAAGAGTCTTGGCTATTTAATTTGATGTTTACTTATATTATCTGTTGTTTTTAATTTCATTTAATTGGTCAGTTGAGTGAAACCCCTATTCCTAGATTATTTTTAGGTTTGATTCCATAAAGGTTAATCGCGTAACTTCTGTTTATATTTTTCTTTTGCCCACTCATAGAGCTAATCCTGGGTTTTCAACTAAATAAACTATTAACTGATTAAAATCGGAGAGCTAGGAAACTGAAACCAGTAATCAAGGCTCAATTGCCGCAGACTCCACTAAAATAGTGAACGCCTTCCCATTTAGAGAGTCTCTGGACTTATCCAGCGGACCTTTCAATTTCATTTAAAATACGATGGACAAACACAGAGCCCAGCAATTAGGTCTAGACCCGAGCCGAGCTGGGCAGAGCAGCTTCCATCAATCAGAGCCAAAAGTAATCGCTTTGTGGTTTGGGGCCTGTATTTTAGGGATGTGAACGCAGGCCGTGAGTTCACGAGCAGCTACTGTTTTTAAGGCAGCTTAAAATAAATACATATATAAAATATAAAAAAATAATTGTACATGTTGAACATAATTATAGAATAATTTTCCATTTAGGGATTCTTGAAGTGTGTCTTGAAAACCTCTCATTTCACTGTTATTTAAAGATATGTGTAAGGTTGAGCTCGGTACATGAGGATATATGAATTTTTCTTCTTGTTTGGGACATTATTACATTTTGGTCCTTCGAGCCGGATAACATATAACAGTTTTCGTTCTGAACACTCTTTTATATCTTATTGCTTTTCCTCAGACATCACGCTCTCATCTTCATAAGAAAACACAAACTCACCTTGCCGTAGCTGTTCAGCGGTCCATTTACCCAGCGGTCTGCCTCCAGGCGTCCGCTGAAGAGGGCTCCGGTATTGGGATCGATGCGTTGCCATTCACGCACCTCGCGCTGAAAGGGGGATCTGGAGCCACTTCCACTTCCACCGCCGCCTCCGCCGCCGACTCCTCCTCTGCTTGCCGCCTGCAGATGATGATGATGATGATGATGGTGATGGCTCTGACTGTGATTGTTTGTTGTGGCCACTTCCATGTTGGACTGGAGCTGGAGCTGCAGCTGGGGCTGGAGCTACTGGTGTGCGCTTTTAATTTGCACGCTCGATGCGCTCGAGCTGCTTCGGTTGGAGCTGCCTCGGTTTTCTCCCCTGTCTCTCTTTCAAGATCGGGAGGCTGCACTTCTTCTGCCGGTTGCTGCCGGTTGCTCACCTATTTCAAATTATTATTTATTATTATTATGCTACCGTCTACGGCTGCCTCCGTTCGCGTTTCGTTTTGGCTAAATTAATGGCAACTTTAATTTATTATCATAATAATAATTTTCTAGCTATTCTAGAGCCCGCTACTGTGTGTGCGCCCCGAACAACACTCCCTAGAGTATAATTTCCCTGGCTTTTCCTATCCCTCTACGCTTTGCTGGTTATTTGCCCCGTGGCTTTCACGGTCTAATTTGAGACTTCTCCGTATGCTTTTCTGAGCTGGAATGACAAGAGCAGAGTTGAAAGAAATTTCGTTAGTTAATTATGTTGCAAAGTGTGAAATACAAAAATATATATACATATATGTTATGTTTGTCTAGGCCTGGTATATGGTATATTTTTGCTGATGCGTGGCGGAAGCAAAAGTGCTTTGAACTGGCTTTTGAAGTCGCTCCCAAGCCGAAGCCGACGTGCGGATTTCTAATTAAATTTGCGGCCAACGTCCAGCGGATATGAGACGGAGACTGGGGGAGCCTCCAGCGGCAGAGTCTCGGATTCCTTGATTGTCAGCGGATGTCACAGTCTATTTCCGCCTCAGCCTCAGAACCCCCGTCCACATATCGTCCATAACACATGTGTGTGTCCACTTGTTTCTCTTTTTAGTTTAATTTAATTTAATCTGCCGTTTCGCTATTATTTCAGGTAGTCGTCCGAAACTTCGCTTCTTCAATGCGTGTCTCTTTTTACTTTTTGTTCGGCGCTTGTCGTCATATGTCAGAAACATCATTTGTAATTGTCAGAGTTATGCAAGCACTTCATTTATTTCGGGGCACAGTGGTAGGTCTTTGGTTTAAAGTTTAAAGGTTATACGTTTGAGGAGTTATTAGTCTAAATTAATGATCTAATATTGGTTGTGCGTAAAATACGCAGCATTGGAGTAGCATTGTATTTATGAATTTTACAAAAACTGTATTGATATTTGATGAAGAAATAAGAGTGCGGATGCTACGAAATGTATTTAAGAAATAATTAATGTTTTTGGAGTGACAGAAATGCTTGCATTGATCTCCTTTCTCTATCTCACGGCTCAACGGGTGCTCTGTATGGGCAGTTCTGCTTTAGCTACCAAGTTTCCTTTGATTTGGACCCACTGTTGCACCCATTAAAAGCTGTCCCAATGAGTGCCGGTCGGCATTAACACTGAAATGCCAGTGTCTTGGGGCCCGGGAAAAATAAAACGAATGAAAAGACACCACTAAAAATGAATTTAGCACAATCCGAGAGACCCCGAAGACCCAAGTCGAAAGCAGACCAGCGGATGCAATTGGGTGGACGGACACCCCTGATCGCCGCCCCCGCACGAACGCCCACAGAGACCTGGGGAGAAAAGCAATTTTGCTGAATATTTTATGCGGCTTCGGCCGACCGCTAAATAGTAACTGTTACTAAGTTTTCCACAGCTTCGTTTTGGCTTTGGTTAGCCGAGCTGCTCAGGCATTAACTTCCTCATATATGCGAGGAGAGCGCAGCCAGTGGAAACCCGTTTTCCCCGTTGAACTTGCACCAGTTTTGGTTTTTGGTTTCGGTTTTCGGTTTTGGTTTTGGTTTTGGTTTTGGTTTTGGCGTTGGCTTTGGCTTTGGCGAATGCGTCGTCGCTGAGTGTTTTAGCACTTTGGCTAGAAATAAAAGTGGCTCGAAATTGTTGGTGCACTCTTTATTTCCTCGGCACGCAGACTTACTCCACATTCACAAATTGGATTTGTATTTTGGACACGTTTTGCCGGTTTCTGTCTGTGTGTGCTATGCCTGTGACTTTGTTTTTTTTGCGTACACAGCACAGTGTGTGTGCGCAAGTTGATTGCGTTAATTAAAAATTAATTAGCCGTAATTTAGTGTAATTAAGCGATGGTATAAATTTAATGACATGGCACAGGGCGCTGCGGGCATCGGAGGGTGAGCACTGCCAATTTATTTATGCTATCCTATCGCTTGATTTATACTTTTTTCGGTGACTGTAGCCAAAAGGTTATGCTGATTTCGCCAAAAAACAAATTGAATGCATTATAGCCTGGGGCGAGGGAATTTAAATAATGAGGCGACCAAGTTTGTTGCTTAAGTTTTCTGATTGGTCACGTAGACGAAGTTTAAATATAAATTTTGTTGAACAACTTTGAAAGCATTTATTGCTCAATTTAATTGTAATTGTAGATTCTTGTTCGTTGTGAATATATATTATTATTTAAAGGTATTCTTTTATATGTATTAACATTTTTAGACCAGTTTTAGACAGCTTAAGAAATAAACCCCTCAAGTTTGTTGCCTAAGTTTTTCGTTTGGTCATTTGAGTAATAGATTTTCAGGGCCAATTTATAGTGTTAATCTTAAGATCATTAATATTATCAGATAATAATTTAAATTCGAATTTTATGTCGCTGAAAATAAGTACGTTACGTTTTTTGCTTAAGTCTTTTGTTGCCGCATTTGCAAAATAGATTTTCTATGCCAATTTATAGTTAAATTTTTAGTTTCAATCACCATTTAATTAGGTTCTAAATTAATTTCATATTTATTACTTGGAAGAGTCAACAGAAAAGTACTCTTCTGAAAGATTTTTCTCCAATAGCGAAAAACTAACCACAGAAATACAATTTTCAACTTGAGTCGTTCAAGTCTACTTGGTGGCTTTAAGGCGGATCTTATTCACAGTAACAACAATCGAGCGACAATGAAGGTCAGTGCAATTATTATTATTATAATATTTTTTACAGTTTGGCTGTCACCCAACCGCAGTAAGGAAATACCTACAACTGTTTTTCTGTAACACTAATGGTCCAAAATGAAAGTCATTTTGCTGAGGAGGTCTCTGCGGTTGACTTTGTGCTCTATTCCAGTTATTTACATACACGTATCCCATCGATGCGTAATTCGCCAGTAATTCGATTGAGTTTGTTATTTTTAGGCATTTCGAGTGTTCGTATGTAGGTTAATCCCTCATCTGGGTTTTGTATTACATTTTTTTCCACCCCCACAGCTTGATTGATTTGCCATTTGTTTAAAAATAGTACAAAAATGCGTGGGCCAATGGAAAAACACACATGACTATTTTTAACCTAAAAAAAAAACCGAAATCTCGTTAAAGAAATCATATTTTTCGTAAATAATTTTAACAAAAGTGTGAACTTTTTGTGAAATTGCAACGCGTGCGCAGACCACGAAAATCGTGCAACAATTGACCGATATGCAAATCGTTCTTGTTATTTCAGAGACAGACTTTGGGACAGACTGACAGACAGTTAAGAAATTTGCATAATTGGCTCGCATTCGCGTGTTTTCGTGTGTTCTAATTTGAATTTGATTTGTGCGACACCAAAACAGAAGCAGCACGCTCCGCACAAGCCATGGACAGCAAGTGTGAACACAAAAGTTGGCACAACGATAAATTGTCAGCTTTATTTTTGCGAACTCGGCCTTACAAAATACTAAAGACAGCCGAAGAGTGAGGAATTGCAATGAGACAAATTTGTGGCGCTTTACTTGAGCTCATTCATCGATTTATTTGCGTTTTTTTTTTTATCTAGTTTGAAGTTCTATTATTTGTGGTTCCCTCGCAGACTTTTTCAATTAAATGTTTCCCCTGTTTCGCCATGTATTAATTTCTTTGATTCTGCCTCTGTTATAATTATTTATCTGCCTTTTCCTTTCAACATTAATCTTTAACCTCATGATTTGTGTGTATCTCAATCGGGTTTTGATGTTTGGCTTGGCTTTTCAACAGAAACAATCTTAGCTTTTTTGCGTTGCTACAATTCAATTATGGGCACATGAAAAAAATGTTGATTACCACAACAATTGAGCAGCAACGCCTCTATGTGTCTATTGATATATTTAACCATAAATATATCTATCTACATATGAAAGAAACCACAAGCGAGGCTGGCTTCCGTCATTTTATACTTGGGCTGGGTTTTGGTACTTAAGTTTTTTTTTCTATGATTGAATACGGCTTGGAAAATAATTCATTTTTAATACATATATTTTTTAGATTTGTTAATTCGACGCTGATCTGGGATAGGGGCTGGCTGCCGTTTAGCAGCCGTTATTAGTCACACGCAAAAAAATCTTTGTTTCTTTGTCTCGACTTCCGTATGAGAGACAAATGCGCAAATCGGATAATTATATAGTCGGCGGAATATTGTAACGAGTCGTCGGGGCTAATCAGCAGCACCCGCACTTGCTGTGGCCATAGAAGGCATTTCCATTTTCATTTATATTTCTAATTCTATTTATATTTAATTAGGCAAATGAGCCAATTGACGGTAATCGCGTTGACATTTGTTCGGAATAGAAATTTATGATTTGTAATTTATCGTACTGCCAAATGGTTCCTTCGAGCATTTTGCTCTCACTGCAAAATTACATAATTGTGGCTTGGGCCGAGGCAGAGACAGGTTCCAACCTCTAAGCCATTCACACTCTGCCCACGGAACGGGTAATTGTTGTTGCCGTCTCTCGAAATGTACAGGCATATCGCAGATATATAGGCATAATGATAGATATACTTGTTCCGTCCAATGAAAATTGTAATTTTATGATTTCCTGCTGGCTCGCCCACAAGTACACAGAGAGAGCCAGGCTGCCACCAATTTTCCGCTACCTGCACTCCAGCGGTGCGTATGCGTAATATGCATATGCTGCGTATGCGTAATGTGCAATTTTATCATCATCTTGTGTAACATCTTTTCCCCCGAGCTAATTTTGCGAAAGTTTCCAGTTTTGTTTGTTAATTTATGCCGTTACTTTTAACACTTGCACCTGCCATTGATTGGCCAGAAAAATAAATATTTAACTTTTTAATTAGCAAGCTTAGACCAGCAATCACAGAGGCATTGTTTGCCTTGTATGAATAGAAGGTAAATATATATGTGAAAGAATTGGTATTACAGTTTTTGGTGAAATTTTAACTGGAGCTTACAATGCCTGAAACATGAGTCACCCTAAACTTGAGTTCCTCACATAAACACAGTTCCTCGTAACCAAATAAATTGAGTTGCATGTGGCGGCGCCTGCAATTGTCAGTCCACATTTGCAACTAGCCGCCCTCACAGCGGCGGTTCGCCCCGAAAGTGAAACAAGCCAATAAATAAAGCCAACATCCAGGGTTTATCAGACTTGAAAAATCAAGCCGCAAATCGTACGTATAGTCGTATGTTTGTATGCATATCCCCTGATCCGCCCTTCTTTTTCTCACTCCCACGTGCATTTCGAGCTCGAATGTGACAAAATAAATGAGCCGTTTGGCAAAGCGAAGAGAAAAAGCGAAACAAAATCAGGAACTGCATATTAAGTGAAGCGTAACGAAAGAAAAACGACAACAGGAAAGGGGTCACCGCACAGGAGGCCGAGGAATGGGCTATAATATTTCGGGGAACGAGTCGCCGAAGGGCTTGAAGTTAATTACAAGCGACGCCTACAAGGGTACCCTCTGTGTGGCCTCTCGACCTGCGGCTCGCTTTTTGCTTATTTTTTTCCCCCGCTTAAGTGAAATACGAGCTGTTAGCGTTTATTTTTTACTTTTTTGCGCCATTTTTCATGGCTTCGCTGAAGCATAATTTCAACATTGTTCAACACTTTTACTTTTTTCGTGGCATGGCAGTAAGGCAGTAAGAAATTATGATTTACATAATAATTTGGCGCTATTTGCTGATTGATTTGTGCTGCTTGTCGCTCATTTCTTGTCGCTGGCTAATCTCTAGCCTTGAACACCTCGAACAAGCGGCGAGCGCGCGCATTTGTCGCCCCGTCTTTTGTGATGTGGCTTTAATTGGCTTCGATTTTTGGCAACAGAGAAGGTAAAGAAAAAAAAACAGAAGAAAAAGAAACATGCAAAATGTTGCCATAGATGCCGAAAGAAAGAGGAAACAATGAAAGAGTTGAAAATTTGCATGTGAAGTTGGCGATGCCGCGATAAATTGACATGGGTGGTGTGCGAATTTTGTTCGCCGATTAAGATGGATGGAGCTTTCATTCACATAAATGGCATTGAACAAGGTGAAAGACTCCCTCTGGCGGACACCCACGGGTATTATAATTTATAAAAAAAATAATAATAGAGCGAGTAGTAGAGTTAGAAGGTCTATTTCAGAGTTTAAAATATATTTTCAGATTTAAATAAAGGGTAGATAGGTCTTCTGTTTATAACTTAATGTGCATTAATTTTTTGAACAAGTTTAGGTAAGCTTACTCTACAATCTTTGTTAAATATAGATCATTTAATGCCATGCTTTTACCCCCTAGCAGCCTTGCCTGCCCGAAAAACAGAACTTTCATTCCTCAATTGTGTCTGCTCAATGTCATTACTGAAAATTATATGTCTGAGTACATCTAAAGCACCCACTACACCGCGAAATACGAAAGACAAGACAACTTTCACCCACCAACGACAGCAGCTGCTACTGCCAGATACAGATACAATTTGTGCGCTACTGCTGCTGCTGCGGTGAGAAATCTCTGACATTTCTCTCGATTTCAGTTCACTTTTTATTTTGCACCACTTTATGACACATTCTTCGGGCCGTTTTTCTCAACTGTCAATACCAACAAATAAGAGCCACAATGGGTGCCATAGAAAGCAAAAGCGAATAGTACTCTGGCAGTAGAATGGCAGTGGTCTTGTGACCGTAATTATATGCAGGGTAAAGAGTAAAATAAAGTACTTACTTGAGGCAGCCGGAAGAAAGTCAAAATAAAAAAAAGGGGAAAGATTTGTCAGGCGTGACAGCAATAATATGAGAAACACAGATAAAAATAAAGGGTTCTTTGGGAAACAACGAGTACTCTA
The DNA here is from genome assembly GCA_018153105.1 of Drosophila rufa. Classification (NCBI taxonomy): domain Eukaryota; kingdom Metazoa; phylum Arthropoda; class Insecta; order Diptera; family Drosophilidae; genus Drosophila; species Drosophila rufa. The sequence goes on from JAECXS010000096.1 coordinate 12,430,114, forward strand.
CACACAATGAGAGGGGAAAGTGTGTGCCGGAATTCTAGCCTCTTTTTCTTTGACTAATTTCATGCAACAGAAGCAGTTTATGGCCTATTAGATATGCAAATTGAACACGATTCGCAATCAGCCTTATCACATAAATTATTTAACAAGTCGCTATTTGTTGTTGCTGTTCCTCTTTATGCCTAACTTGGCTCGGCTTCGGTGTATTTTGTTTGCTCTGTCATTGCCATATATGTGAATGGCTGGGAGGTTGTACAACAACTTATCTTATCGCTCGGACCTTTTCTGATACTCGGCAGCGGATATTTTCAGTATATTTTCCGTACTTGATGGCACGATGAGTACGTCATTGAACTTGACTTTGAAGGCGTTCCACTTTATAATACCATGTTTAGCTTTTAGATCTTCAGCTTCAGCTGCATCCCCGCCTGCGCGCTGCGGTGCCTTCTGGCACTGGCACCCAACGTCATCCGGAGTCTTGGAATCACACATCTGGCTGGCTGGCTGGCTGGCTGGCCAGAGGAGGAAACCAGTTTCCCAAGAGTCTCCAACTGATGGTCACTCACAGACACCCAGGTTAAAAATTAAAGTTAATTTTTTAGCTTTTTACTCGGCTGATCAGCAGCGGCACATCGACGTGGGGGCGTCAGACAGATCTGGGGGCAAAAAGCTTGCCCCGGCCGCCGCTGGCTCGCATCAATATGCTAATTAAAACTGGAAACTGGAAATCATCCGGCGACAGAGACAAATAAAATGTGATCTTTTTTGCGTCTTGTCATGAAATTTCCCCCGACGACCCATTTCGAGGGTCCCCCCATTGAGTCACAGTGATTTGGTTCTTTATTTTTCGGTTTACAACTTTCCTGGGCCCATTTCAATGAGTTCGTCGCCAGAGTCTTTTGTTTTTTTACTTACTCATACCGCAGAACTGGATGAAAAATCCTCCCCGCTCTTAATAAAACGGAATGACTTGTTAAAAAAAAGAAGGTATGATTTGCCGTTAGCATTTTGGGTGAAATTACACAACTTAACGGTTAATTTCGTATATTTTTCGTTTTTATTTTGCGTAATTTGGACAACAACGAAGTAACGAGCGCAAAGGGCAACTCTGGGGCTGTTTTGTTGCACTTTTAATGAAAGAGAAAAAAACAGTAACAGAAACAGAAACACACAGAAAAGCCGACGGACGGAGCCAAATAAAAGACAAAACGGTCGAGCAATTCGTCAGTCTGACAGGCTTTTGACAGCTGAAATGCTTTTGGGGGAATTTCGCTTCGCTCTTTGTTCATTCTTTGTCTTGGCCGAAAAAATGAAGAAAAAAATAATTTCAATTTTCATTATTTATTTATTTTGCTTTTCGACTTTGTTGTTTCACAGTTGCATGCGGAAATAATTCAGATAATCGATGACAGACAGCTTCATTTTTACGTTGCTTGAATAAAGACGCGAGTAAAAGAGTTTTAAAGAGAATAATCAGCTTTTAAATGTATATATTAAATAATCTAACTTTTAGATAAGTTTCTTCCGTAGCTCAGTTAATTTATAACCTTTTTTATATGAATCACTGATCATTATCATTAAGACGCTTTAATGCCCAGCTCCGATTCCGATTCCGCTCTTTCTCTCTTTCTTTTTGGCTAATTACCATATCGATTGTCCATCACACTTCTGGGGCTTTTTTTCTAATTCTATGTTGTTTTTAGCAAATTCCCCGTTAAGTAATGAAACGTTGACCCGTAGAACTTGTTTGCCTAGGCTCTGCGCCATCAGTTTGCTCAATCTCCGATTGGGTAAGGTTATGTTGAACTGCGAACAACGGGCTGAACTCAAATGGCTTTCTGATGGATGTCAGTCAATGGACGCGAGCTTAAGATCGGATTTCCAAGAGTTCTATCAATAATCCCGTTGCGTGGGCGATGACAAACTTTTTCGGGGCACACACGTGTGTCCGGGCCCCCGGATATCAAACGAAAAAACGACTCTTTGAGTGCGAGTATGTCGCCAAAATTGCGTCATTCGGATCATTCCGCATGGGTCGCCACACGCTGGCCATAAAACTGCAGTTTATGGGTCTCGGTCTGTGACTGGACCCCCGGCAGTATGAGTATTAGTTGCTGGAATATGGAAAACCATATCAAGGAACTGGTACCGACTCGAGCGTGCTCTAAAGATTCCCATCGCTTGGGAATGATGGACCGAAAAAGTGCATAGAATATGCTTGATTCTAGTTCTTCGACCTTTTGGGGGGAAACCAAAGCAAACACACAATGCAGTACACATACCAAATAGATAGTGATTCAGCCGTTTGATTAGCGCTGACACTTTGCCCATAAATAACCAGGTAAAACATGTGCCCCCAAAGGCATAGGAACGGAACGGACCGACCAGGACTCAGAACAAGAGCCACAGCCAGAGGAGTCCAATGCGCCCCTGACACGCAAAAGTACTTAACAATGACCAAAGTGTACTTAAAAGGCTAAAAATGGTCAATACTGCAACTACGTGGCTCGTACAAGCGACAAACTTGAAATGGCAGAAAACAGACAGCAGCCGGCACAGCGCGGCCAACAGTCCAACTAACAAGCTCTCAGGCTCTCAGGCTCTCAGGCCTTTTTGGCCACAAGACAAAAGGATGCCTCCCCACCTTTTAGGCTCAGCTGCTGCTGCTGCTGCTGCTGCTGGTTAGAATCATCGGCCGGCAATAGCAATGGCACTAGCAGGAAATGGGCTGCAGCTCCTTTTAAAGCTAACCAAGGCCTTAAACAAACAGCCATTGGGACTCGGACTTGCTCCGCCTGCCCCCTGTATCCGCTGCCAGAACAGAACCCGAGGAAGAGGAGGAAGGCTGGCGAGTCCTCCTAAGTGCTGCAGCTTGTTAGGGCCAAAAACTCCTCTCCTGATCGAGCCATCTAGCCTTCTCTGTCTCGCTGTGTGAGAAATCATTTCAAGGTGTCTTCGGAACGCTCAGCCTTGTTCAGTTGCTTGAGGGGTATATTCGCTTATTATTTATTTCATCGATTAAACCTTATAGAAAAATACTCCAATTATAATTTAAATGTTTTTAAGTTATAGGAAAAATATTCTAATTACCATTAAAATGTTATTAAATTAAAACAAAAACTATTGGTACAAGATCGAAGGACTTTTAGTGCCTATCTGTGCCTTATTAGCCTGTTAAATATTATTTAATTTCTTAATTTGTACCTTCCAAACATAAGTCCTATGTTTTCAAACCCCATATACCCCATACTAACCCAAATCCAGGGCATCAATTTACCCAAACCCTCCACGGAATCGCCTTCAAAGCCTATTTCTTTCCTGTTGCCTCGACTGCTGCTGCTGGTTCCTTTTGTGGTTGTCTTTAAAAATAGTTTATCGCCCGATCGCGCATTTATTTCGTTTGTCTCTGTCGAAGTGTTGCCCTAGCCCAGCCCCTCGCTCCCCCGAGGCCCCCTGCAGATGCCAAAGTTAATGCTGTCAAGATAGCAAAAAGGAAATCAATGCAGCAGCTTGTTTTGGCCGGGCTCTAAGGGCCCTGCTCTGCCTCTGTCTCTGCTGTGTGAGCTACATGATAAATGCAACAATACAGCAACCGACAGGCAACAGCTGTGCCAACAGCGAGGTGTCCAAAGAAACAGGAAATGAAATCCGGGGGCCCTCCGCAGGTCGGACGAGGGGCTTTTTGGCACCAAAGCGAGCGGAAAAAATATTCTAAATTGCTGATTAACACGACGCTGAATGCTGTTTGTAGGCTTACAATAGACCAAAGCGATCGAGTGCAAAATATTACTTTCGGACTTTTGAACATAATGAGATGGTTTGGCAAGACGATGACTTTAAGGTTTTCCCGAAGATTTCCTTTGGCTAAGTATTGCAAAGATATTGAAAATAAAATTATTTTGAATGATTTTCTGGGGATTCCTGAATAAACAAAGAGCAAAATGGTTGGATCTAAAAACATTAAATAATTATAAAACACAATTATATGTATACTTAAACCTGAATGCTTGAAACAAAAATATACAACACAAAAAAATAGAATATACACAATTCACAGAACAAAAAAGGTTCATAGAAAAAATCCTTTACTCCGAGTAGACATAAATTAAAGGTTAGTCAGATAAGGGTAGTTAAACTTATTTGGTCATTTAACACATTAAGATTAAGATAACTTTTTATACTATTAAACTTTAAAAAGAATAGTGTTACTTTTTAAATATTAACTTTAAGCCTTAGTTGTCATTCCCCTTTAATCTTCCCCAAGTGGCAGAATTTTTTGTACTAATTAAACAATTAAATAAATGCCTTAGGTGAGTAACCTGCCAAGAACCAGTACGATAGGAATCTTGTTAAGCGACGAAAACTATAACCATTCTTCTGGGAAATCTCTTCCCGGAATCTGCACACTCTAAGACCACTCTGTGGGACCTTTCCCATGCCAAAATACACACACATATCTTCTTTTATTGAAGCTTTCGCTTTGGTCGATTTATCACCTTAGACAACACTCAATCACACCGCATCACGTCTAGCGTCAAAGTAGAGCTCTCGCCATAAAAGATTCAATCCGTACGCAGAGCTAATGACTTTCAAAATGTTCACTTTTGTGCAGCTTGTAGTTTTTGCCATTTCTCTTAACAATTAAATCATAAAGCGCAAAAATTAATTATGACAAATGGCAAAACGAAAACTTTTCATTTCAACAACGAGCGGGAGTTGCAGAAAATAATAAAAACACAAAAAACACATGGACGAAAATGAGAGCAATAATCAATAATCGATACAAAAGTAAGTTGTTGGGGAAAAGTGAGCAGCGAAACGGAAAAGTGAAAGCGACCAGACCCAGGCACAGAATGAATTTGCAAAGAGTTTAAGGAAATTATGTTCGACTGCCTCGGCTCGACTGAGTCTGAGTGTCTGGCACAACCGCAAGACGTATGAAAATTATATCTCGGTTCCGCATTTGGTATTGAGTAACCAAAAACGCTGCAGCCAGTGCCAGTGCCAGTGCAGCCTTATGAGTGTGTCAGCCCAAGCCCCCCGTCGTCGCCCTGAGTGATAACCCAACCTGCTGTTGCTTGCCGTTGAACTCATTAAAAAAGCTGACCAAACAAGCCATAAATAATGTATGGCAATAGCTACAGAGAGCTATTGAGTATATTCCCCGCTGTACTACGAAGTCAATTAATTTTCAGGGTCAGGGCGCCGAAAACAACCCAAAAATATAAACAGAAATTGCTTATTTCCTCCTCACCCAGTTATCGCACCTCAATAGTCGCACAAAAGCCATTTCTGTCTTTAATTCTAGGTCAGCGGCGACCTTCACGTGTGCGTCGACACAATTTGCATATATCGCACCATATAAGCACTGTTATATAATATAATTCCGCCCAATTAGCCCGCATTATTAAGTTTCAACTTGAACTTTTCTACCCAAAAGTAAACAACTTGGTGGCCGGCGCCAGAGAAAATTGAGCTATCAAAAAACGCTCAAAACGTCGCTATGAAAACGAACCAAAAACGCTTAGTTTGTTTTGGGAGTTTTCCTGTTTGTTACAGCATTTTTTTGGGCAGCCAAGAAAATGGCTATGCTACCTTAAGGTCAGGCTGAGAGGAGTTTAATTTTGTCTACGTTTAGACGATTGGGAAAATTGCGTAAAACTATTTAAAATTAAGTTTTAAATATAAACTTTAAAATTGTTTTCTTTGAAATGTAGTCTAAAATGAATTCATAAATTCTAGGCTCTTGTACCTTACTTATTTCTTTATATTTTTAATTAATATCTTTCTACAAGTTCTGCTTAAAATAAATTAGCTTTTATGTTTATCATACGCCGCTCGTGCTGCATGCAATTTGTCAGTTTTCGTTTAATTAGCCATTTGGCAATTAAAGCCAAGAAGCTTTGACCATTATGAACTAACGTTGGCTGCCAGCTAAATATAAATACATAAACATATTCTGGCTGATTAACTGCTAGTGCTTATAGCTAATTAAAACATTAAGTGATCAACAGCAAAGCAAATTAAATTGAACAAACAATTGCTGAGCCGAGCTACTATATAAGTATGTGGGTTAGCAGGCAGAAAAACGTCGATATCAGCCGTCAGAGTTTCCCATTTAGAAATCGTGTAAAAGTTAATTGCGATTGGCTATCAAAGTTAATTGAAAAAAATTGTTTCTGTCGGCCGTCAGTTTTTCCTGCAACTCTGACAGAAAGTGCAAGTGTGAAATGCCAGAGAAAAGTAATGGAAAAAAATGGAAATCGAACAGTATTTGCATTAGATCACCAAGTACAATCTCGTTTATCTCGTTACGCATTGTAAAACCATTTTCATTGCCATATCTTTAACATTTGGTAAGCCAATCAGCTCAAGAGCGTGAAAAACATTCACAAGTATTGGGAAAAAACCGCCTCAGAGGAACGAGCAAGAAATAATAAATAAAATAATTGCTTGACTCCATGGGATAAGCAACGACGAACAAATTAAAACCATGAAAAACAAGTCATAAACGAAATAGCAAATCCGAAGTGAAATAACATCAACTTAAACTAAGACAGCAACAAAAAAATGTTACAAATTTTCTAGCTCTTGGTGCCGCTGAGATTGCGCAGTCAAAGACCTTCATGCTCGTAATTGGCAGCACCACACTTAAGCCCATGCCCGAAAATCCCCCGAAAAGTACAAAAAACAGCGAAAGACGAGAGAGCCAAGAGGTGACGTTCGTCCCCCTTGAACAGCAGAATATCGTGAACATAATTTATGCAAGCCACAAAAAAATATAAATAAACAAAAAGCCAAGCGAGCGACAGGAGCCAAGTCAGGAGTGAACCGAACTGAACCCTCAACTAATGGGATTTAATATGGCCTCCCTGCACCCATACGATAGCCACCAGAAGAATACGATAACCCCCAGATCGGAGCAAATATGCTCCACGAGCTCTGGATAAATTGAAGACAAGACAATGGGCCAGAGTTTGATGTCCGCCAAATGGTAACCAATGAGTAATTTTTTGTTAGCAAGAGGTATTAGGTATCGTTAGGCTTTTTTTAGTCGAATGATCATCGTTCTTAGAGGCTGAGAGAGGTGTTCTGGGAATCTGTAAAGTTATTGCAGTTTGTAGAATATATTTTAACTTAGATATTTGTAAGTAGAATTTATATTAAACAAGAAATTCAATACTCTCTACAGATCATAGATAAATATTTCACTTTGAGGAGATTCTGTATATAATTTATTTGTTATTTATTGTAATATTTGAAGCTTATATTCAATGATTTAAATGGTGCAATAATAAAATTTCAAGTTCAAATATTTAAAAGTCATGTTTAATGGTAATTGATATGTCTTTCAGTTACAGTTACCCCGCTTCTCTGCTGCCCCGTTCAAGGGTATCCCATAGTCTTTGATATAATGGGAACTACATCGCGCTTGGGCTCTCATTTTTTCCACCTCACTTTAGAGCCGCAGTAATTGTTTGACATTATTACAATTCGCAAGCAGCTTTTGGCGTTGGCTTTGGCTTTGGCTTCGGTTACGGCCCAGCGGGTGGCGGTGGTTGGCCAGCAGCAGCCAGCAGCCAGCAGCCGGCTTGTCCACTCCCCCAGATCCTCCCGCGAGGGAAGAAAAAACCCGGACGGAGTGCCTGGATTTTCTCCACATTAAAAGTGTGTTTTTTTTTTGCCTGCCTGTCTGTCGGTCTGTTGATTCCGCGGAATGACGTCAATAAACACATTTCGGCTTTTTGTTGGCTGTCATTTGGCTCTGGTTTCTGGTTTTAGTTGAAGTTTATTTTTTCGCCTGACTCCCCTGTTTCCCCTGCTTCCCCTCCTCTGTTTTATGACACTATGCCGCCGCGTTGATAATTGTCATGTGGCATTGCCTGGCTTGTCATCAATCCTGAGCGTTGATCGCTCATGCGTTCGTAAACTAAGAGTTTTTGTCTGACTCTCGGTAAGCGGCTTTGATTTGTTTGGTTCAATGACACACGTTGGGGTGCCGATTTGATAGCTCATTTAAATGGTACCAAGAGGGAGGGGGAGAGGGGTGGCAGGATGACAGGTGACGAGCGAAGACATTTGGATATTTTAGACGATTTACCTGGACCACTTTCACTGAGAGGAGACTATCTGCATTTGGATAAAGAGATTAATTGTATATGCATCCATGGCAATGTGCAAGTTTGTGTCCTAAGTCTTTCGTTTCGACTGGCTGCTTGGGAAAACAATTTGTTGTTGGCTCTGTTGATGCTTTTGGCATTTTAATACGATTAACATCTAAGAGGTTATTGGCATGCTTAAATTCTGAATTAGTGGAGAGAGAGATTAAAATATCTTAATTAATTTAACGAAGTTTTCTTAATTAAAAGTCACAGATCATAAGCCAAGGTTTTATCAACATATCAAAGAAAGTGTAATATAATACTCGCAGAAAGTGAAATGACTGAATATTTTAATTTGAAGAGGAGATACAAAATCATACAAGATATAAATACAATTTATTACATTTTTATTGGCCACAAACTGAAGGAAATCGAATTAGAAAATAACTATCTATCACATTGTCTCTGTTTATGATCAGCTTAAAAAGCCATTCAAAAATCACTCGATACCCCAATAAATTCTAATCACAATTTCCTCGGTCCCTCGTGTCCCAACAAAATTATTTTATGACTCAATGAAAATTTGCATTTTTTATTAAGCCAAAAACAATGCCGACACCCACTACAGTCGGCCCTCCTCAGACCACCATCCACTGTCCATAATGCATATCGAATGAAGCTATTAAATGTTTAATTGCCAGCATTGGGCAACTTCGAAGTTGGATAGGCATGCATCCATTTCGGACTCCGACTCGGACTCGGACTCGGGGAATCTAAACAAATTAGTGGCATTTTCCTCATTTGCATTTCGCTTATGCAGATGCCGATGCCGACTCCCGTCGCAGTCGAAGACTTTTCGCAATGTCCAAGAGACCGCGAACAAAAAGAGCCTAATTGAAGGTAATTTAAATTGATTAAACATGTCTCTAGGTTGGCCTCCACTCCACTCTACTCGAATGGATCGTGGTCGCTGTCTGTCTTGCGGAGGTGTTTGTTTGCTGCAGTTTTTGGCTGCTCAATGATTTGGCATTGTCTTGGAAAAATAAAAAATGAATCGAGAAATAATAGTGTCGTGTGGGTCGTTGCCAGCTTGCCAGTTGTGATGGGTGGGTCACCGCCACTCCAGCGCTCCACCGCTCCACCACTCAGCACCACAAGACACTGTGTGTGGGGTTCTGGCTGTGTGTTAAATATGGTAGCATGTTTTGAGGTGTTTATGGTTTAATTAAGGCTGGCTCCGATGAAAAATGAAAGGACTGAGAAACAGAAGCATAACTCCAAGCAGGCTGAGCTCATCGTTACCAGAAGCAGACCTTGTGCCAGGCTTTAAATATCCAACTTTTCTATGAATCACATGTCGGCATCCTGTATAAACCCCATAAAAAAACTAATGCCAAAAGATAAATATATTTTTTGCGAAATGCAAACGAATTGCAAAACGACCTGGCAAAGTTCATTGGAAACATTAGCTAGAAAATGATTTATAAAGAATTTTATTTCTGCTTCGGCCATAAAAGGCAAAGCTAACAATTATGACTTTGAAACGTTTCTGATTTTGTTTTGTTCGTTGTGTCATTTTGCCATTTGAACAATAATATTTTGACACAACAATAGAAATACATTTCGGTGTCAAAAATCTAATTAAAATTTATTGATAATACAGCAAAAAATTTATACTTTTGGGCAGCTGCAGCATTAAACCTTTTCTGATCGAAAAGGGTGTGCAAAATAAAGTGTCAGTAACGATTTCGGCATACAAAATGAAGCGAATTCCCGAATGTGAAAGGATCGACTAATTTGAATTCTTTTCTTTACATTTTTGAAGATTTTTGCGAAATATCTTTGCGTATGCAGTGACAGTGCGCCGATTATTTATGATATTTTTTATGATATGATATTTGCTTCGAAAAATCTGTATCCTTTTGTTGACACATTCGTAACTTTAGCCTAATCAAAAAGTATCTCGCTGTGGTGTTGAAATGGTCTTAATGTCAACCTCCGCTGCCACGAGCAACTCAAGTTCTAACTCTGACATTCAGCTCGACCGATAAAGCTAAGCCAGAAGGCGCGTGCCCACGAAAATACGAAAATACGTACAGACATCCATGTATAGGTAAAGAAATCAAGTATTATCGTGGCTTTTTGACGAGGTAATGCAATATGCCATAAGCTCTGAGTTCCGCACCCACTTTTCCGTTTCAATATCTCTCGGAGGTGACAATTGGGGCCAACACCTTTGAGCCCCAAATGGTAATTTGCACTAATGCATGCCACAAGCTCCTAATGCGACATTTGTCGTCCTCAGAAACCATTCGATATAGACATAAATATAGCCATAAGTCGGTTAACTTAAAAGGATTTCGTATGCTGAAACCATTGACCACAGCAAGTACGTGAAAAAAAAAATAAAAATCAAAAATCAAAGGCATACTGTACTGAGATCAGGCCTGGACATTGGGATGACTAATGGGCAAAATGTGAACTCATGCTCGGCACTAGAATCATTGAACTTTAGTTGTTGAAAAATATATTAATGATTCACGATATGTGTCTAGGGTTTTGGGTTGGGTTTTGCTGGCAAATCCTACTCTATTAATTAGACAGAGCTATTCAAAATATCATATCAGACAATTTGCAGACCAAATAATTAGCTGAGAAAAATATCTTTATGCATCGGACAAAGAAAAGCATAACGAATATTCTCTTCTATTGTTGGGGGCCTTAAAATGGAGCATGGAGAAATGGGTTCGGAAATCGTAATTATAATTATGAGAATGGTTTCTTGGTATAAAAGAGAATGTATACCTTGTTTTTTTGGCTGAATTGTTTGTTAGTTTTGAATAGGGAAATAAATTAAGAAAAAGTCAAGTAAAATATTGTTATAGTCAATGACCTCTAACAGAGATATTCCTAAGCAAATATTTGGGAATATTCATTATAATATAATAATATATTTATGAAAATATTAAAAAGTCTTAGATAATTATAATTTGTTTAAATATCTAATATATTCTAAAGACAGTACTTTAAATATATTTTAATATATATATTAACAATTATAGAAAATGTATTCAAATATTTTAAAGATTTATTTTTATAATGACTTTATGGCAAATCAATCAACAGGAAAATACCAGTTTATTCCCTATTTCCGATAAGTCATCTAGTTAATCAGTCATATTTCAGAATACATACATTTCCTTGCCAATTTATTGCATCATCAGCTTTATCTATACAGTCATTAGTATTTTGTTGGTTTTCAACTACAATTTGTCTGGCGACTTAACTCCTCTCACCTAATTTTTTGGCTATTTTGCATTTGGGAGCTAGCCTCGGCTCGGTGCCTAGTAAATTGTTAGGAAAAAATATATACGACAATTTATGGCTTGGAGCGACCAAAAAGTTCAGTTGAGATAAATCAAAAAGAGACGAATTGCACGTACCTGTCGGCGATAGTCGAGAGCGTTGATATCTCTTTTTATTTTTCCACTGAAGGCGTTTTAGCTTATATTTTATTTGACTTTATTTTCATTATATTCTGGTCCGATGCAAAAGCGGACGACGGCGGCGGCAACAACAAATATGCACTGGCGATTGGCATCAATGTCGCTTGGCCGCTTTTTTTGCCTTTTTTCCCCCAGCACACGTACGCACACTCGCACACACACACACACACTCGGCGGCACACACACACACTCAGCGAGGCACACGGACAAGGGGCTCAATGAATCAATGGCAAATCGACAAAAACGCGTGGTATAAGGCAATTTTTTTCTTTAAGTTTTAATATACTTTTGTGTTCAACTCTCGGATAAATACAAAAAACGCGTAGTCAGCCAGGCATTGGGAATAATAGAGATAAAAAAAAATAATTGAAAATGTTTTAATACAAATTTCAATGATCTTTTCTTGTGATCTCAACGGCCAGTGGGCAGTGGATTGTCCGAGTGTAACAGCTGTTGTTGAGCAGCCTTAAGCAGGTGGCACCTGAGACGGGGCGCTTTGAAAGGGTTGCCCGAAAAAGGTTTTCCCTTTTTCCGGACTTTTCCTTTTCTATGTTGTCTCTCAGATCTTTCACTTTCTTCGCAATTGTTTTCGGAATGAGCTCAGTGGTTTTGAACTCGCTGCTCGTCTTGCATTTCGCACTCAACGCTTGGCCGCACTCGCAGTCCCTCTGATGTCAGTCTACAAATGTTTGCTGTTTGCTGTTTACTCTTGTTTTTGTTCCAGCGAATCTTGTGTCTGTCTGGCTTGCTTTATTTAAATACTTTTATTTCTTTTTCTCTGTTTTTGTTTTTTTGGGCACCGAAAGGTAGTGTTTCGAACTCGTTTTGAACTCGCGACCAGAGACCGAACCGTCTGTCTCGCACGCCAACGCTGTACTAAAAGAGTTTCGCGCTCGCGCGTCCATTAAATACCTCGCGACGACACCTGGCTCTAGTTTCCTCCGGACTCCGGAGACTCTCTGCGGATCTGGATGATGTCAGCGCTGGGAGAGCTGCGAGATACTCGCACAAACCTGGGAGATACAAGATACTCGGTACTGGATCTTGGCCCAAAGAGAAACTAGCCGCAGTCGCAGCCGCTCTTTGGCTTTGGGGCTAAAAGATTTAATAAATGGATTTATTATGGATTACAATGACCAGACCTACACACACGGTGTTTAAGTCATTGTAATAAATATTGATTTATGGGGGCTCTCTCTCGAAAAGGAGCTGCACATTATAGTATAAATGTTAATAACAATTGAAAAAGTTGGCTTGCAAATGAAGTCATTGCATATCCTGCACTGCACCTATCTTATGGCCTTGTGAAGACTGTGAACTAAAAGTAATTGTAACTATATTTATAGTTACCCCAAGCTATTATATATTTAATTTAGTTCTGACTTTAGCCAAAGCTTCGACAACCCTAAACGTCGCTCTCTTACCAACGCTCTCTTGGAAACCGGCTTTTTACGTGCAACGTTCGCTCTTTAACCGGCTTTTTTTCGCTGAACGTAACGCCATAACGTAATGGAAGCTCACATTTGCCACTTCAAGTGTGCCATTGAACCAAACTTTATGGATGTTGCACTGAAGTTGCGGCTTATTAAAATCGGCATTAATTTTTTAAGGTGTCTGTGCGAGGCATTTATTACCTTCCAGCCTCGGGGCAAGGCAAGGTGTCATTGATGCTCTCGCGGTGAGCTAATGAAGCCATTAATTAGAACAGCACACACTTTCGATGCCTCAATGCTGAGCGGGGCAACGTGGGACGTGGGAGCCCAATGCAGTCTAGACCGATTACTACCCTACCTACGGCACGCACATACCAGTTGGACCAGTGCATGGGGACTGGGATGGGGATCGGATCGGATGGGGGGCAGCCCCCAGATGATATGCATGTCAAGTTCAGACGCTCGTAAGGTCTTGCCACGCACTCGGGCATGAAGATCGAACGCTTGAGCTGCGAGATCTGGTGCCCCTACGAAGTCATGAGTCTGCGAGTCCAAACTCGGGTGAGAAGCCCTTCGGTGGGTGGCTGAGACTGCACAGTGAAAAATGATCACAATAAATGGTGATTTAACCATTAAATTTGTGTACCCAACAGAAGGTAAATAAGTTACATTCGTATTTATTTTAAAAATGAATTTAGCCTGCTATAAACATTTGATTTAGTTTTATTTTTATTTCTGTGTGCCCGAGAGGCTACTGCCGGCTCAGCGCTTTTAGCCATGGCTTTCGCTACACGCGCCACTTGACCCTCTCGGGGTCGGACAGTTCAAAAACGTGGCTCTGGCTGCCGCATTCGCAATGCAATTGAAATTGGATTTGGGATTTGGGCCTGGAGTGGGCACTCGGTTCGCGAATTGGTTGCACTCGGTTGGTAGGAAGCATGGATAACTGTTGTCACGCCGTTCTCTGCGCTCTCTATCTCCAGACGCCTTTGGTTTTTTTCATTTTTTTTGCTAACAAATTTTTGGACAAATCGCATTTGAAAGTTATGGCACGAGTTGTGGGCTGTCGTCGCTGGGGCCAACAAATTGCACTTTGAAGTGTTGTTCCCTATTTTCGATGCTTTTTTCGTGGCAGATCGAGTGATTTATCCTGAGTTCTTAATATCTTGCATAATGAAAAGCAATTTAAGGTAGATATGTCTGCAAAAAATTAAAAAGGAAATATTGAACGAACATTTCATACATTTTGAATGATAAAGAGATCCTTTCCTTAAGTTCCTGACCTTGATAATTTCTATTTTTTATACCTCACAAATTACAGTAAATTAAGTTGTTTAAAGCCAAGTTCAAATGCCAACGACTTGCCAAAATGCGGATGACAAAAACGGCGGAACTTCACACATTAATGCATCATCTAATGGGCACCAAAGAGGCGTGACCGTATCTATCAGTCCATCATTGGGTCCACCACGTGCCACACGCAGACATAATATAAATAAAAGTGAAAAAATACACATAAATTAAACCAAAAAGTCCCACAAAAAAAAGGTAAGCAAGTATTTTTGTGTGTTCACTTGGGTGCTTCCTCAAACAAATTGTGGTACGTGTTTTGACAATCTTCCTGAATTTGACTAGACGGTGCATGCTTGACTAATTGCCAAACAAAAAACCGAAAAAAGCTCAGCAAGAGGCCAAAAGTTTGAGGAATAAAATATTTTAATACACTTTGAAGCTGTTGAAAATTACCTTAGAAATATATGAACTTATAAATTTATTTAATAAGATTTGTAAGAATTTTCCAATTAACTTTAACCCTTCATTTTCTAAGGTAAACCTTGAATTATTAATATAAAAAACCCTCTCTATTTTTTATTAAAAATTAAACTTATGTTATTTTGTTTATTTCCTTTAAATGCTAAAATCTCTGGTATTATCATCTTAAAAATTATTCTATGCAGTTACTTATATATTTTTTTTAAATCACGACTCTTTAAATCACAAATACCTTTAATAAAGGGTATAAGCCACAGAAAATGTTTAATTAGCCGAAAAGCATGAAGAAGAGGTTTTTGTTGAGATTCGTATTTATATTTATGTATTTTGGGTTGTAGAGACACGCCCTGGTAATAGGCAAAGGTTCAACTGTTGACGTTTGCCTGTGGCTTCCGGTGCCGCCACTTAGGCAGGTGAGCCAGCTGTTTTCGAAGTGTTAACTTCGGGAAGCGCCTGACAATCCATTAATTGCTAGATTTTCTTCATTTTCCCATTAGCCAAATAGGCTTTTAATATTTTTATGCTTATTGTTGCAAAAATATTAGAGCTAAGCTAATATTAAACATTTATAATTTCATAACCCGCTTAAATTTTAATACATTTTCTAGAAAATATATAGAACAATGCTCTCTTACACTACATAACATGAGATTATGTCAGCATACCGATGTCTGACAAGTGTTTCGAGTCGGGTGCGATTTTATGTTTGATTTACGTCTCAATTTGCATTTCGCCAAAGTTATGTACGTGCCCTTTTTGTCAAATAAATAAAAACATAAAAAGAGAGTAAAAATCGTGTATTTATGAGACATTTATGGTGGGAATATGTTTTGAATATTTAATTAGAGATTGGCACTTTGGCCACGCGCTAGATTTGGCCGATATTATGAGTGTGGGCTGATGGCATAATCTCAGGTATTATTGGTCACAATGCAGGATCATTGTTTCAGCAGGGGTGTAAAAACATCGATGGCATTAATAGATTGCAAGCAGAAGCCTTGAAATTGAAGATAAACTTTAACACCTATTGATTGAGAAATCATTTCTAAATGTTTACTAATATTAAATATTATTGAAATTATGACTAAAGGTATTCGCTTGAAATTTACTCAAAGTCTGCCACATTTTCACAAATTGAGTCATATATCGTACGATGTTTCTGCCAAAGCCTATTTGCCAAAATTTGGCTTCGGCTTCGGTTGGTACTTGGCTCACGATTAGCCCCCGTAAACTCTGACCCCGGGCAATCAGTGTTCATCTCCCGAACCTGATGTGTGTGGCATGCCCCAAAAGCTATGTTAGCTGGCAACGAGCTCCGGTCTCCAGCTCCAGCTCCAGCTCCAGACTCCGGCTCCAAGCTCACATGCTCTATAAGTAAATACTTAGTTGCACACATAACACTTTGCTGACCCAATTCAAGAGTCGCGAGTCGAGAGGCGAGAGTGCGCCTGGGCTCTGAACCTTTTAAAGAGCTATTACATGTTGCAGCCAAAAGATTAAGCGGCACCGAGACTGCTGGAACAACAGCAAATGCCACAATCCGAGCCGGGCTACAAAATATTGCGTTGTCTCCGGCTGACTGACAAGACAGAAGTCGACTCTTTGCAGATTGAAAAGAGCGGAACTTTAAGATTATATAAATTTCAAAGGGGACTGGAAAAGGTAAGGCTAAATTAATTATGGTATTTTAGGGGCCCTTTAATGAAGCAAGGAAATCCCTTCTTAATTTGTAGAATAACTATTTAGTATTGCTTATTTATATTAATATTCCCGTCCCTTTATAGACAAGCCTCTATACCAAATAAATGCCAAAAATCCACCAACTATGCAGAATTGAAAGTGGTTCCATTCCATTCCGAGTGCTTCCTTCCTGCGCCTCAAGATCAGATGTATCTTCAGTGGATCTAACATTTTAGTGATCGCTTAATTAACTGGCATCGCTGATATTTGATATTTCCTACGGACCAGAGCCTAAGCCCCAGACGAAGCCAAAGGTGCTGCGATAAAGATCTCCCAGCCACATGGAAAATGGCTTAGAGATGCTACCAACAAGAAACGTCAAATAGTTTAGGCCATATAGAGCTAAACTAATTGGCTTCCTGGCCAACCGAAATGGCGAAGACCACATCTGAGGCTAAATAAACAATTTAATTATAAATAAATAATTAAAAAAATGCCCCGACACGAACAGCCAATTTACATGGCATGTAAATGTTTTTGTTCTGTTCTATTCTAACCCAAAGTCTATAAATAAAATTCATATAAATCACTCTGTCGAATGATTTTGGACAAGTTCAAGTTTTTGTTTGAACGGAGAAGCGCAGATATATATAAGCAAATTGGCTTTTATACTTCAAAACAGTGCGAGTCATAAGCTAAGTCAGCCTAGGAATTAATTCTTTCAAGTCTTAGTTAAAATATATTTTCTGATGGCCCCTCTTATGGTTTTGGTTGGAACTGTATATTCGGTTTGGGCTGCCAGCGGATCGATCTGCCTTATATGGCAACTGGACCATGTGGCAAAACTGAATATCAATTCGAATCTCAAATTGTTCAAGTATTTTTTGAATCGCTGCCGTTGCTCGCTGGCTGGATCGTCTCAGTCTGAGACTGAGACTCAGACCCACGCGTGTTAATTACAAATTGTTCGTTGTGCCTGTCGGAGCAGTCGTTGTGGTTCTTGCCATTGTGGGCATTATTTTGTAGTATACTTTGTATTTTTAATTTTTTTTAATTTTATTCTTCTCCATAGTTGAGGCGCGCAACTTGTGTCACATTTAGACGCAACGTATTTATCATGTCAGCAATTAATCAATGGAATTTTATAATTTTATGCCAGTTACAAGAGGGCTGGCTGAACAGTTTTCGGGTTGAGCAAGCCATTTGGAGGTTAACACAAAATAAAAATATATAAAAATTTAAAGAAAATAAAGCCTTATTATTTAGCCACCTTTTATTATCTCTTTCTCGATTCCCCCTGCAATTGTTCAACTAATTTCCATCGGGGGACCGCCTTTCGCAATGTTTCTTCATCTTTAGTGACTGCAAGCATGCCATAAAGTCTGTTCCAGTCAGTTTTCCAGTCAGCAAGTCGGTTATTCATTAGGTCGCCGTAAATGGTCAGCGAAAAATACTTCAGTTGTTAAATGGTTAAATGCGAATTTCTTGTTTTTCCCAGCCAACCAACAAAGAAGGGTGAGGTGGGCTTTACTGTGTCATGATCTAATCAAAAAGCGATAAAGTACATGCTGAAATGGATCATTGAACTGGAAGTGGCTGCGAGGAGGTTTCTCTTTTAGATACATCTGTGATTTTTCTACCAGAGATAGTTCAATTATTTTTCCCAATTAAAGGTAAGTTACCTTTTCATATAATTAGTAAATAAATATATATTTTCTAGCCTTGCTTAGGTTGTATTACATAATCCAATTAAGATGTGGAAATTGTAAGTTTAAGGCAATATTAAATGTAACCCACCGAACGGCATTGTAGATAATTAAGCACTCTTAATTGCAGAGAGTTGGAGCAAAGCCTCCGGGCGCCAAAGTAGGCGTAGCTGCCCCCTTAAAGGTACAGTGAACACCTCTTTAACTCGACTTGCGTGTTGCCCAATGGACGGGTAGCTGTTACAATTGCGCACTTCATTTGTGCCACGGGTCTTGGAGGCTGTTTCACCTACATTAGTTAATTATGCGGCCCATTAAGCCCGATGAATGCCAAAGCAGCCAAAAAAATAAGAGAGAAGCAGTTTTCTGGGCCAGAAACGTGGAGGGACAGCAACTGGGCAAGGGGCGGGGTCAGGTGTTGGGAAATACTCTCGCAGACAATTGTCTCCGGAGTGTGTGTATCGGGCATCTTCAGTGCTCGCTAAAGCAGCCCACACCCATGAATGGAGACAGTGAATTAAGCTTAAGAAAGACCTAAACTAAGAAGATTCAGCTGCCAAAAATGAATTCAAATATAAAACTGAGCAAATAATAATGAGAATATATATTTTATTAACGAAATTTAAGGCCCTTAATCTAATATTTACTTGTAACAAACTAATAAAAATAATTAATTAATTTATTAATATATATTTCCAATAAATAGGCTCCACTGTACCGTCTATTGTTGTCGCTCTTTGGCGCTGATGGCATCATTTCAGCAGCTTCACCAAATCTGCAAAGTACATGCAATGCCTGCTGCTCTTTTGTAATTTAACATTTTGGCTGGTGGGAAGCTCATTGCCTGATTGACTGACTGAATGATTGACTCGATGCCTTACTTACTGCGTGACTGACTGACTCTGCCTGGCTTAGTTGGCTGCTCCCTCAATCCAATGCTGGCATAAAGTTCGTCGCTTAAGTCTTTCTCCATTTTAATTATTCATTCATTATTGTGTTAATTGTATGCGTGCCACAGCCACACACTGCACAACGATTCAATTTTCTATGTGCCCCAGACATAATGGCAGCATTCGATACACGAGTTGGCGTGGGCGGCACAACAACAAAAAATAAAAGCAATAAGGCGCACACAAAAAAACTCGGAGAATTAATTTCTGAAAAGATGCTAATGATTGATTGCGCCTTGCATCAGTGGATCTCTCAAAGATATTCGGCTGAAATGTCAAGCTGCATTGCGTGAGGTTTTCCTTATAATTGTTTCTCATTTCAATGGTTGGTGTGCTGATTAATTTTGGGTGCAGCAAGCATCCTATGAGAAGTTACACAATTGTCTGCTGTAACAGATGAATCGTCATGGCATTACTTCCCTTTAAATGCCAAAAATATATAGTTAATCAAAATTTTAACTATAGAATCTCAGTTTGCCAATACAATAAATCAATTAACTGCCTTAACAACATAATCCACAACTTTATGACGCTTTCTGAAAGTGGTCTTATAAAAATCCCCGGGTTTTTGGCACAATTAAATCTGATCCAAAATGGTGTTAACTTCAAAGCAGGTGCCCTAAAAAGCGGGGGAACACAGTCTTTAAAATTAAAACACGAGCTCGATGGAAGTACCCATAAAGATCACAATTTTATTGTTCATCATTTCTCTGGGGAATCGAAGTCGCACGGCTTGGCACCGATTCGTCTGCCAACGCGCGACAAGCTGACGCAAAATCGATATCGATATCGATATATAGCCGGGCAGCCGGTGATGATTGATTGCCATTAGTGACTCGTAACGGTTTCGCCTTTGTCTGCAGCGGCGGTGTCATCATCACATCAATCATACGCCCCAGCGGCCCCAGATCGACTGCAGCTGCCCGCGATGGATGCATTGGAGACATGTCTCTCGATGGCTTAATGATCCTCTTTGTGTTCCATTTGGGAGAAAGTCGGCGCAAGAATTTACATTTAACACCGACGCCTACAACCTACAAAGCCTGAAAAGATACAGTGGTTGTTAAGAGTTTGTATGCAGTGAGGGAATAATTAAATAAAGTTTATTCTCATACCATATTTTATATGTTACAAAAAATTCCCTATATTATGATTTTACTTCAATGGTGTGTATTATTTTCTTCTATATTTTGTTAATTGTTCCAATGATGATCCATATATTTATACCCGTCACTGTGCCGATTTCTGTTGCTAACTGCTGTCGAAGAATCAAACATTTTGGCCAAATTCTAATTTATTTGCTTCTATTTGTCAAATTTCCTGTTCGATTGCCTAATGGCCAATTATCTTGCTTTTTCCAATTTGGGAGACAACAGAAAATCAGACAAATCAAAATGTACAATAAAAACACACATATATGTGTAAATCAAGAGATAGATATATTTACCATAACTTTATACCAAATTATATAAAGAAATTAGTTTGATCACTAAATACCAAAGACAAAAATAATTTTGTAAATGTACTATGTTGTGCATAATTTTAATTGAACATAAATCAATAATAAAATATTAAAGGGAAAAACAAACAATGTTGTCTTAAATTAAATATAACGATTTTTTTGTACATTATATCAAATGATTATAAGATTAGGCCATTCTAAGTTAGGTAACTTTTATTAAAATCATGTTGTTCACGTCATGTTTTTTGAAAAATACGAGTAACCATCACACCTTTAATTAATTAAATAATCATTTTATTATACAAATTATAAATTTTTAGGCATTCGCTGGCTATTCGATATTCTATTCACCTTTCTCATTAGCGTGGAAAATAAAATTTTTATTCATCTACCAATTGTTTATGTTTGTATTTTTCAGCTTAGTGCCTCACGACAATATAAAAACACTCGGACGCAGTGGCGGGGCAGGGCATGCTGGGGAGCTATTTATTTGAATGATTTGACAGTTCTTTAAGACGATTGAATCAACTCGTAGGGTCGTAAACATTTGAATTGCTCAAAGAAATATTATTAAGTAATAATAGTCGGTGGTGTACATGCTGTGCAAGCTAAACCAAAACTCGAAACACCTATCGTTAATGTCTCAATAATGTTGTGAAACCCAGGAAATGCGGAACCAAGAACTAGAGAGAGAGAGCGGGAGGGGAAGACCTAAGGCAAAGAGAGAAAGAGTGAATTACGTATACGCACCGATGATGATGATGCTGCTGTCGGCGAAGGGCCTTCAACTTGGCACTTGAACACAACAAACACTCGAACATGGGCGGTCACGTTTATCACTTATTTAGCCGTAAAAACAATGCAAATGGACACTATCATGGGGAGTACAAACCAGCAGCTGACCGTCCCGACGGCGGCCACTTCCTTATGGCTATCGCCGATCCATTGTGTGGTCAGATCGTAAATCGAAGCGAATCAAAGCACATTACAATGGAACCGCTCTGTGATTGCGCATAATGAATATGCGATTATGGTTTTATTTGTTCATCCAGTGCTGGGAGCATGGAGCGTGCTTACATTTATTGTGGGAGCTGTAATGCCACCCGAATAACGTCTCAATAAGCCAAGCTCTGGGAAAGGGATATCTGAATATAAAATACATAAATATTATAGACAAATTAAGAAATAATTTTTTAACCTTATGTAAACGCTTAAAACGTTGTTAAAATGATTATAAATATGTATTTTTAATTTGTTAAAGTTAAACTTTTATTTTAGTCATTTTTTTTATGGTTTAGGTATTGATGCTAAACAATTTAAATTAATTAATTAAAAAGATAATAAATTAAATTAACGTTAAAAAAAACGTAGAAAACGTGGAACATCAAAAGCAAGGTTTAAAACCCAGGTTTGCGTATGTGGCTTTGCAGTGCTTTTTTGCACAATTTCGAGCATAACAACACTGCTTGATGCACTGCTTTCACGTTGTACAATCTGCTTGCCACGAAGCAGTACTACTGCTTGCACGGCTTGTTCAGACCAAAGTTTCCCACCTTCTTTAATCCAAGTTTTCAACCTTTTTCAAGTGTACATATAACGTATACGCACTGTTAGTTTCGTAATAATTTTTATAATAACTGTCTTCCTTTCCTGAAAAGGTATATAGTGCACTTACCTCTATCGCTGAAATGGTTTTGTAAATAATTCTGGTTTATGTTTTTCTTTGTAGTAATTTCTTGTAGAAACTTACAAATATGTCATAAACATAATTAAGTATTTTGACAAGTATTTTATACTAACAAAACTAAGTTTTTATTTGACAACACTAAGGAAATAAAGAATAATTAGAAAGTAAAGTAAACTTTTTATAAGCTCTTTTATTGTCAAGTGTTCAAATAAAGTGTTTCACAAATTTATTTTAAAGTGTCTCTTGGGAGCATAAAAACCATCAGCAGAAAATCAAATCCTTTAGCCAAAACCCATTTATACAGAAAATGCACCAAGTAAGATGTATTTTACCGGGCCATGTAGAATATATTCATTTCATGTAAATAATAAACTCAGATGCATTTTATGGTTTATTTTGATCAAATACCATGTGCCTTTTTGGTCTGCCTCGGACCGGTTTCCCATCGCGGACACACATTAACACATTAAACAATCGATCGCCCCCGCCTCAGAGCCTCAGGTGTCAATGTACGTGTTGGGCAATTCTAATTAATTAATAAATTAAGAATGACAAATGATTTTCAAATGCCTTAATTAATCATTTTTAACGCACCAGCGACAGCTTCGAACGTGCGTTGGACAGGTGACGCCAACCGAAATGGTCAAGGGGAAAGGTGCCATCGAAATTATTGGTTCGACTCGGTGTTTTTGTTTCTGAACTTTAAACGGAATATTAAATATTGAATTGTATTTTAAAAAAAATTTCCTACAAGGAAATGAATATTTAAATATTAAAATGTTAAATTCAGCGAACATGTTAAAGATTCTTCTAAAGGGTCTTACATTTGACTATCAGGGGTGCCACAGAAATCGCGTTGAATGTGAACACAATTACAAAGGGTTCACAAAAGTATGTAAAATTTTACTTAAAGGGATAAACAATATTTAACCATGATCTCTGTATGCATTATACAATTTTCTAGATTTAAGTTCAATTTAAGACATTATATTAATATAAGATGAATATTTTAATTACTTAAATATAATTTCCGTTTTTTTCAGTGTAATTTCAACCAGAGCTGATTCGGCCCGATCTCCATCTCTATTTATCGGTGGGTCCAGTATCACAATCAATATTTGGTAAGCGTTTAATTGGCTGACAATCGATCTGCTCAACTCAATCGTGGGCAAATGTCAACCGTGGAATGCCGGAGCAATGCGGCGGCTAATCAGAGACGGGGGCCACAATGACACATACAGAGCTGCGTATCGGTAGCTGTGGAGGCCAGGCAGGGCCCAATGATCGATTGCAGTCGATCTGGTGAGGCTGTGGGGCATGGAAAGGTGTCACCGTGGTTGGACATTGACACAATCACGGACTCCCGGACTGGGCGAGGCGGCAATTCGAGTACAGATTTCCATTTCAATCGGTGGCAGTACAAAAAGCGACCTCTCGAACTATTTGACACTCTTATATCTTTTTTTTTTTGGCCGGTGAATGGTGATTAATTAGATTTGCCGAACGTGGATGGGAGGGGGCCTATGCTCCACGAGATTAGCGCATCTCGAGGGGCATCAGCTGGAGGATGGAGCATGATGGAGCTGAGATATATTTACTCCAGCTATCAGACGTCGGCAAAACGCATTTGATCCACGATGACGCGGTAGGATTTGAGGAAATATGCTGACTCTTGGCATCGTTCGGCATCGGAGTTGGATTTGTATCGATCGGCAAACACTTTTTGGAGTAATTTCAATTTCATAATTCGTTGCGCTAATCTCGTCTTTCTCATGATCGAGAGAGAGAGAACTCGAGCTGAGTCAGTGCATCGCCGTCCCCAGCATCTCTGGCTGTCCATCTCGCTGCCAGATCCATTTCCAGCTACTTGCGTTTGTGCCGCATCATGCAAATGGATCCGCGCCTCTGATTGATACATAAACACGCGCAAACTCCTCCGCCGATCGGATCTATTCGATTGGACGACCGACCCCTCCTCGGCGGCGGCAACCTCTAATAGAAATGTTTGTTGTTGCCCACAAATCAGAAGAAGACTTTCGTTTTTCCCCGGCATTTCTTATTATTTTGTTGTGAGCTGTGAACCGTAGATTGTGGGCTGTGCTGTGGGTTGCCTCTTCCGTCGGCTGCCTTTTGGCTGTCTAAGCCCTTCCGCTGCCTTTATCAATAAGCCAGCTGAGATAAGCTTGGGGGCCTGCTCGGGCAGCTTCCTTGGCATGTCAGCTATTTTGCATAAATGACATTCGCACACTCATACCCACAAGCACGCCGCTACACACACACTCTCAGAGCTGGGAGCTTCAGCAAACAATCAAATGTCGTCTAGCGCCAAGAATGGGCGTTACGAAGGGAGTCGCCATACTCACACTGCTTGGCACAGTGGAACTCAGTTTAAAGTCTTTATCCTTTGGGGTTCATAAAGTTCTTTGTACTTAAATAATTTCTAATATTATATTTGGTTTTTATTTGAGAAATTAAGGGGCGAATAAATAACTTATAAGTAAAATATTGAAGAATGTTTTCTTACCTTTTATAGACGAAGCCATTGCTCATAATTTTACAAATCTTCAAAAAGAGAAATACATAAAAGAACAAACATTATGATATTAATTATAATGATATTAATCAGTATATTAGTAATTTATTAAATGTAATTTATATAATTTCAAGATACTTCTGAGAGCTACACAAATTCTTTATATATTTTTATATTTTTTTCTAGTAGACTGTGCCCACAAATATTTACCACTGTTTCCTTCGCCAGGTCCGCCCAATGTGGTTGGGAGTGGGTCTGCGAGTGGGCGTGGGCTGGGTCAGGGGGTGTGGCTCCACTTGGTGTTGTTCCTGCCATCGTTGTTGTTGCTGTTCTGCCTGCGTATTTGGCGCTTCCTTATTCTGCATACATGAATACGTAATTGAATTTTGCGGCGTGTTGTCAATTTTGTTTTTCCCGCCTGCATTTGAACAGTTTTTCTTTTTTTCACAACTCTCCGAGACGGAGGTTTTCCGGCAGCTGTGCTGCTGTGCTTTTCCCTAGACTTTGTTGCACATTTGGCAGAGAATCCACTTAATTCAAAGACTTTTGCTTTCCGCAGACGCACTTGTTGCTTAACATTTTATTTGTGGAATATAAGCTAGGCTTCAAGGGATGTAATAATAATAATAATAAATGAATTAGGAAACCCCACTTGAAATTTAAAGATATATTACATTTATTTATTAATTTAACATTATAAAAAGGCTTTTTAAATACTTTTGATTGAAGAATAAATATTTGAAGCCTTCTTAAAAGTAAACCAAGACATTAAAAAAAAAACTTCCTGAACTCCACTAGCTTCTGTGCTTCCCCGTGCGAACCGTGAAGGATTTTTTGATTACCAGGCCTCTCTAGGCAGACATTTTGCCCGTCACTTGACTTAATTGCAATTGGCAATGGTCGAGGAGCTCGAACCGGGCCACATCGAAGAACTTTGGCTCTAATGCAGTCGGCATAACAATTATCTGCAGCATCAGCTCAGCACTCGGAGTGCCGAGTTCCAGAAGTCTGTGACATGAAATTGAAATTAAATGCGAGTACACCTCTCATATATATATGTGTGTTATTTCTTTCTATGGCGCAGCCCGTAACAACGTGCCCGGCATGTTTAATTATTTAGGATGATATTCAAAAATGGAATGAGTGAGAAAGATGAGTAGGAATACCGATTTTCATATGCGCTGCGCTGGGCCGTTTAATAAAAACCGAAATTAGCGGCGCATACATGTGATGGATCTCGATCTGAATCTCAAAGCCCGATTCTCCGTTCTCCATCTGCGGCAGACATTCCGACGTCTAGGCGGACTTATCTCTGGCATTTATCTACTGGATGCTGGATGCTGTAGATTCCAGACACGCAATGCAGAGAGAGTCGGGAAGAGTCCATTTAATTGCGGTACGGCATGGAGCACTTTAGGTGATTGCATCTCGCTGCACCGACAGTTGATTATGCGTGCAATTAGAGCGCATCATCACTCACAATTTTTTAACACTTTCCTACTGCCCTAATGTCCGTTCATCAATCAGATTGGCGGCTGTGTAGAACTATCTTTTCCGCTGCCATATATCTCGGCCTCAACTAAAATCGCGGCTGTAGCTCTGGGTCTTTGGGCCGGGCGTCATTATTTCCACATTTACCCGGCTCATTTATCAGCATTTTCTTTCTTATTCCCTTTGCACTTTGCGCCCACAACAACACGAAAAAAAGGTGAAGAAAATTTCGATTTCGGCTTTTTACTTCTTGGGTTTTTCTTCCAGAAATTTACCACATATGAAATGTAGGCTTTGTAATTTAGACATTAATCTAAATGTCTCACTTATTTGGTTTCTTGTTGGCCTGTAATCTATATTTTTTCTGTATCATTTTTTCTTAAAAGTAATTTTTACGCACCATAAAAAAAGTAGGTATACTTCGCCTATATCATAGGCTAAGCATCGTATATATTTCATTTAAATCCCTGAAAAATCCCTTCGGTTTAGTCCACAACTGTTAGTAATAAGTTCCCCTGCTAAGTTTCCTGGCTAAAAAAAGGAATTCCACCAAATTGAATCTGACACTAAAATCAAGTGATGTATCGATGAGCGGCTTTGAGGTCATTTAGTGGCATTAGCCTGGGAATATCAGCAGTCGGTTGATCCGCTCAAATTACCGACGAGAGCTTAGCTTCGATTCGGTATTTTTTTTTACCACTTCGAACCCCTCATGTCGATGGGCCGTAAAAAATGACAAGTGCGAGCCGGGCAAGGTGCAAAAGGGGTGCATAAATTTAGCTAAAATGTATCGCAATTGTTTCTGGCCCCGGCTGGCTGGCGTTTAGCAACCCTCGCACTTCTCTACTTGCCGAGGGTGGAATTGGGCGTTTTGGGGGTAGCATGTGTTTATGGGTTTGACTTTTCATTTGATTTAATTTGCCACGGCCTGCGAGGGGAGGAACTGCGGCCCCAGATTAACTGTTTGGCTTTTGGCACGTTCGTCAGAAACAATAAAATCAAATAAAAATCTTCAACGCCCACTTAGTTATGGCTGTTGTCACTTCATTAAGAATGAACTGTGAATATTTAATATATGGTTGGCGGGAAAAAGCTGAATGAGGGAAAACAATGAAAATTCCCACAATGCCTTAAATATTTAGTAATTTTGTTACAGATTAGCTCGCCCCCAAGAGTGTGCTTTGAATGTGAATAAAACAGGAAGTGGATAATACGCGTAATTTAGGCTTTTGAAAAGGAATACAATTTTACCTTTATTAGAAAATAAAGACAAATAAAGCTTACCAAACTTCTTCAGAAAAAATTTGTCAGCTATAATTTAAATAAATAAAAATGTTGCTATCTATTTAAGTTATCCAAGTTAAAAACGAATCCAAAACTGATCGATTCTCCTGGCTTTTGTGGCTTTTCTCCATCTAGTCGACACCCACGCACATATGGCACATTGCGATCCTAGGATTTATGCCGACTTTAGCCCGCAATTTGCAATCTGTTAGCCTTTGCGGTCTGTGGGGTGCATATCTGTATTTATTATGTATATTATTTCAGAGGTCTGGCTGCTGGCAAAAGGGAGCAACGGGAACCGCAAAACCCTTTTTGCGCGCTGCTTTTGTTGCGTTTTTAGCCACTTTTTCTGTTGGCCAATTCATTTGTTCATAATTTGCGGTCGGCCATAACAGCAGCTGGAGGGCAGCACTTGTTGGCTGAGTTGGATCACAGGATCGACGCCGGCTGCAGTCGGGCAATATGATTTAAAGGCTTAGATTTAGTTGCAATTACCCGATGCCAGTGCCACTGTGTGTGTTTGCTGTGTGTTGTGCGGTTTTCTGGGCCACCAGATGCCTGGTGATTTTCACCGTGTTCCATGCGGTTTCTCGGATCCGATCCCAGAGCGAATTTCGTGCCAATCACGCTAATATCTGTGTCACTGGAGCGTTGCTAAGCCGGTGGCCCGGTGGCCTCCGTCGAACAATGGCCACAAGTGGCCTCCGAAAAAGTTGTCGGCGGCCAATTAGAGATCGGGCCAGAACACCAATGACTTTGACTTACTTTCTCCAGATTCCTCCAAGCCCTGCGCAAGCGAACAATGACAAATTCTGCGGCGTTTCCAATTTCCAGCACTTTTTATTTGGCAAATTCACAGTCACGCCGCTGTGTTCGCTCTAAGCGGCTTAGGTGTTCGGTTCGCCAGCCAGCGCAGTGAGCAACGGACGACTTTAATTAACAGCTCATCAAGATGAAGTTGTTCAGCATTAATTACATCTCACCTGGCATTCGCCGCGTCTTCCAGTCGGCTTCTTTACTCCCCCATCAAATCAAGTGTCGGCGAAGCTTGCAAAGAACTTAGCCATAAATATATACGAAAAAAATAAGGAAAAACGAATAACTTAGGCAACAAACTTGTTATCTTTTGTGGAAGAGGGGAAATTATGTACTTAAGGCCTAAACCCTGGTTAGCATATCTTAAGAAGAATGTATTATATATAATTAATGAATATATTTAAAAATAAAATAAATGGACATTCGGGGCACACGAGTATTATATTTATTCTTTAAGTTTTACAAAAGACTTCTGAGAAATGAATTTCTATAAATGGGGTTTCTTATTTTAACTAATTTTTGATTAAAGAACTTTTTTTAAATATCAGAAAGAGTTTCAAGCATATGGAAAGGAATTCCAGTAACATTTTTTGGGGTTTCAAATACAATTTTTTTATAGCAAAAGCTTTTCTAGATAGCTCAAAAATGTGGATAATAACACAGTCCAAGCAATTTTAATTTCAAGATATCGTTAATAAAAATCCTGATCTTTTTGGCATTTCATGACACAAAATCCATCGAAAATTACTGTTTTTGTTCAGAATAGTTTTAGCAAAGCAATTTAGCAAATATTCTTTAAGTTTTACAAAAGACTTCTGAGAAATGAAGTTCTATAAATGGGGTTTCTTATTTTAACTAATTTTTGATTAAAGAACTTTTTTTAAATATCAGAAAGAGTTTCAAGCATATGGAAAGGAATTCCAATCACATTTTTTTGGGGTTTCAAATACTATTTTTTTTTATAGCAAAAGCTTTTCTAGATAGCTTAAAAATGTGGATAATAACACAGTCCAAGCAATTTTAATTTCAATATATCGTTAATAAAAATCCTGATCTTTTTGTCATTTCATGGCACAAAATCCATCGAAAATTACTGTTTTTGTTCAGATTAGTTTTAGCAAAGCAATTTTACTAAACTAACCTCCTGCAGGACTTTAACTTTCAAAACACCCCTCGCACCCACTGATCCTCTTACTTAAACTCCGGTGCAGCTAAAAAAAAAAAAAAAAAAAAAAAGCCGACAACGATGTGTAAATCGATTCATCGTTTGATGCCGACGATCGTGGATGCTGATGCCGATGCCGCTGCTGATGATGATGTTGATGATGATTTGGTGATTTTCTTTATTATTATTACTGTTTTTAACCAACTTCTTATTACAACGAGTTTTAAGTTTTTTATTTTTTCGTTTTGTTGTCTCTCCCTTCGTGTTTTCTTCGCGCACTCGGAGCACTCGAACCGAAAGGTGTTGAAGACTTGGCGGTGCCAGATAAAAGGCGCTACAAAATTGCTTTCTACCCGCCGCGCCTCCGCCGAGTGACCGAGTGCTGGGGCGGGAGGGGCTTGCTGGAGCGAGATGGGGCTAGAGATTCCAGACATCAATTCATTTGGCTATGGACTCCGCGGAATATTCAAAGGTGAGAGAGAAGAAAAAAAAAACTACCGTTTGGCAATCAAAGAGCCATGCAGAGGCAGCAGCAGCAGCGGCAGCAGCAGCTGATGATGATGAAAAAAGTGGGCAGTAAGGCGTTAATTGCTCATTATTGGGCACACTTCATGTCACACACAAAATGCAGACGCAGAAATTTATACGCTGATTGAGTTGTCCAAGCCGACGCGGATGATGATGATACTCATAATGATGAGGATGACGCACTCCTCCAGTTACCTTTTTTTCTCCTCTTGTGTTTAACTTTTTCCACCTCCGCTGACGCCCGCCCTTAACACATCGTTTTCTGGCTCTTTCTGCTTCTTGTTCAAGTACTAAATTACATAGTTTTTCAAGTGGAAAAACTCAAGAAATTAAGTTTAGGCTGCTGTAGCTGTAGCTGTTTCTGCTGCCATTGTTAATTGTAGGTTTTGGATCTGCGGCGGCTGCTGCCGATGCTATTGCTATTCCATGCACTCGGAATAAAAAATATAAAATTTAAAATATAATACAAATGCATTAAATCAAGAAATCTATTTTATAAAACTTTTGGAAAAAATGATGTAGAATTTTTACAGGAACCTGTAAAGGATTTCATTTGGATTACCTTGAAAAACCATAAACAACTTAATTATTTCAACAAATAGTTTTTTAATTTGTTTTTAAATGTATTTTATATTATTATTAAATTGAAAGCAAACTTATATATTGTTAAAACACTAGGAAAAATATTTGAAAATATATTTATTTATATTTTTTATTAATATTATCCCTTTAAAATATTTCTTTTAATAAATAAATAATAAACAAACATATTTAAAACAATCGAAAAACCACAATATAAATCCTCCCAAGCACTGGGTTCTTGCAAATTTGGTTAAAAAAATTTTATGAGTAATCCTGGTACCATTTTTTCTCCCAGTGTACCCCTGTTGCATTCGACTGGACGACAGCTCACGTCCGGGGCTAGCCTAGGCGATGGATGGATACGGATAGATGGATGGATGGATGGTCCACTGACCATGCGCAGCTGCGTTTGCGTTTGCGTTTGCGGCGGTGAAAAATCTAAGTTGCCGGACTTGAGTTTGACTTTAATTGCTCTTGACAGTCATCACTGTCAGCAGCGGTGGCGGGAACTGCGCCCCCCATCATCCTACCTTTCGTACATAATCATCGCCATCATCGCCAGCGTCATCATCGCCGGCTCGTGGTAACGTGGCAACACACGGTCGTAGTTTGCCAATCTCGCTGCCCCAATCAACATGCGCTTGTCAAACCAGACTGGCCGCAGTTGCTGGTTGGGTTAGACCCACCGACTTTGGCTTCGACTTGGAGGGAGACTGAGACCGAGACTGGGGCTGGGACTGGGACTGGGCTTCTTGCCTAATACGGCCGCCATTTTGCAGAGTCATTTGTGTTAATGGCGGCTCTGACTTCGAAGACTGCTGGTTTGGCGGTCTGGCCTGGCCTGGCCTGGGCCCGGCGTTCTCCCATGCAAACTATATAATTAAATGAAAATTTGGAAATTAACATTTAATGAATGCGATCAGAAGATTGTAATATTTCAGTTTTTTTGGGGGAAGGTTGGAAACATCTTCTTACTTTCTTCAAATTTTTACAGATGGAAAAATAATATTATGTTATGTTGCGCTATACTTATAGAGAATGTTTCCAAGCTAATAAAATTTTAAAATATATTCTTAATAAACAGACAAGGAGATCTTACAAACTATGGCAGCAAATGATAGGATATTCGGTATGTACATACACCCTCGGTTAATTATTTTTAGTAACTGAGACACTTTATAAGCTTTTAAAAAAATAAATGCTATTTATTTGAAATCTTATAAGGTTCTTAGGTAAGTATAACTAATGAGTAAAAGTAAAAAACTTTTCAATAAATTCTTAAAAATTATATTCAGCAAACTAAATACGTTTTAAGCTTGCATTCATCTTAATACCCTTAATTAATAATTTATTTAAATATTTTCCACCAAAAGTTCACGGAATTAGTCACCCTTTCAATACTAACTAACTGTTTGCCTAAATATAAAGCGCTACCAGTCAAAATTGGTTTTGTGCTGGCCATTGATAAATTGCTGGAGATTAACAGCGTGGATAAGGCTAAGCACCACAAAAAAATGTCACTCGAGGCATTCTAAAACGGTGCTTAAAACTAATAATTTGTTTATTTCCAAGTCCCTGCTAAATATTTTGTTAAATGCTGAAAGCATCGATAATTTTTTCTTAATGTTGCTAATTTGTCAAGCACGTTTTTTGTTGCTTTTTGTTAACTGTGTATAGTTTACAGAATTTGTATTGTTTTTTTTGTTTTTTGTTTATTTAGCCATGCATGGCCTCCCGTACGCTTGTTAATTGTGGTTCATTCTTGGGCGTAAATTATTAATTTTTAGCAATTTCATAAATTTATACACATTTTTCTATGATTTATGATTATTGATGTGAGGTTCATAAACCGTTACAGTTTTTTGTTTCAGCTGGAATCATAATAACAAAAATTATTACTTGTTATTATGTGAATATATATTGCTTTTTTTGTTTTTGGTTGACAAATTTGATTTTCATTGTTAGTCGCTGTTCGTAATTAATGTTGGCTCATTTGTTGTTGTCGCTGTTAGGATTTACAACTAATCTTGGACAAAGGCCAAGGTTTTGCTAAAAAAAGGTCACAAATTAAAACTCAATTTGTTCAATAAACGTGCCATGCTGGGGGTAGCTAAAAAAATATAGAAAAATCAATTCAGATGGGAGGCTTGCCTATAATTTGTTTTAAAACTAAATTTTATAAACAGCATTCCATTCTAGCCTTCGCCTGGAGAGTTCCCTTATTTTAACGACTGTAAAAACGACAAAAATCAGAATGCCTATCCATCTATTATCATTTGTCGCTGTCAATATTTCCCGAGTGACCACATAAACCTCACCCTAAGATCCCAGTTCCATTTCCATTGCGACAACAAAATATTGAAATGCGCATACCAAATTATTCAAATGCGTTAAGTTATGAAGTTATCACGATGGCACTTCTGCTCCAATGTTCCCCTCTCCTAACCGATCCGATCCGAGCCAGTGAGTGACAATGGGTTTCCCTCTCGTGGGGCACCCCTGCGGTCGGGGTCAGTTTTTGGGATTTTCACTAGGTACACACAAAAAAATACAACTAATATTCTAGGAAACCTTCTTCGAGCTAAAAACGAGCATATCTTAATTTAAGGAAAAGCATTTACAAAAATAAATAAAATCTTCTAGATTCCATATCATTTTGAGCAAATGCTGTTTATTTATTTCTTTTATAGCTATTTTTTATTACTATGATAATGAAGTATGAAACAATCCTAGTTTTAATTTCCCAAAATAGACTGCAACCCTTTTCCTGAGTGTACCCGTTATGAGGAACGAGCTCTTGGCCCTGGACTCTCCGTGTGTATATCCATTGTCCGGAGGCATTTGTTTTTGTGCGCTACAATTTCGATGAGCGACTCCCCTGCCAGGCACTTATTTATGGGGCATTAGACGGCCCATAGCGATCCCCTATCTACCTTCTCCTACCCAGCTCGATCCCCGCTTATTTTGACAGTAACAAGTTGGCCGGCAAATATACGAGCGTTGGGGACAGCCACTAACTGTCGCCGATCGGCGATCTTCGATCGCTTAGCTTCGCTTCGTTGTGGTACATATTTCATCGATTCATTTCGGAGATGAAGTTATGAACGCCGCAGCCGTGGCAAGAGCCCCTACAGAAAGCGAATACGAACGAATTTGAATATTTGATTGGGTCCCCCGGTCCCCAGTCCACAATCGTTGTCAATTTATGCGGCGTGAACGGTTATCATTTTTTGTTCGTGGCTGTTTTAAGGTAGCCGTGGTTAGTTTGCCAAGAGGAGGAGTGCTACGTGACATGCGCAGGTGTTCCAGCCATCCATTGATCGATATCGAGCCAAAATCGGAAGTAACCAAAATGGGTCTTGGTCAAGGGTGGTATTGCCAAAAGAAAATCGAATTTAGCCAGATTTATGAGGTAAGAAAGTTGATTAAGAGGAAATTTAATAAGGCAATATAAATAATCATAGTTTAAGCAGAAATACATTGCTTTTCCCTTAGGGTTTACTTAAAATATATATAATTTTTACTTTAAATGATAATTTCCCAGCTTACAACCTTATTTAAGCTTTAAGAGGGTCTTCATAGAATTTAAGTCCAATGTATAATCGCTCCATCAGCTAATTCCTTTGTGTGGTATGCACCTGATAATGTATGCATCTGATAAATCGCTGACAGCTGATCTGTTAGGTCAAGTGCGGTCCTCGTATATAACTTTTATGGTCGTCGCCCTTATCGGCTTTATCAGATCCGGCCGGCACTCTGGCCCACAATCGAGCCCGATCCCTGCCGATGGCCGAATACAACTTAATTTTCTCGCCTCGACGCCGAGTTGTAGCCGGGTTTATGGGCGGGAATAAATCAATGGGGGCTGTCAGA
Organism: Drosophila rufa; assembly: GCA_018153105.1. NCBI lineage: Eukaryota > Metazoa > Arthropoda > Insecta > Diptera > Drosophilidae > Drosophila > Drosophila rufa. Next base: position 12,464,682 of record JAECXS010000096.1, read on the forward strand.
CCACAACGATGGGTCAGAGGCAAGAGATCATACCAGGGCTAACGGTGATGGAGCGAGAGTGTGATTGAGATCGGGCTTCATTTAAATTTACAAGAGGCAACCACCTCAGACATCAACTACTTAACGCAGCCATTACACGATCGATGATGAGGCCCCGCAGATGGAGACGGAGATGTGGTTGGGGTTACGGATGGGGATGGGGATGGGGACTCTGGTAACTTCATTACCGCTCTCCAGACCTCAAACATCCGAGCCCACAGTTCCAGCTACTCAATAGTCAGGTCGGTCTTATTGCTGCGGCTCGGTTTCGTTTCATTTTTCGAACATTCGTGCACTAATGACACTTTAATAAATCATTCGAAAGGTGAGACATCGAGTGCAAGTTAAGGTTGATGATGGTCCAGAAGGGAGGCACAAGAGAGAATGAAAAACCAAAAACCAAAAACCAAAGACCGAAAATCCAAAGCCAAATGAGAAATGCGGTTACTTCGGCCCTGGCAGAACACCGAAATAACTCAGACGAATGATATTTCATGGCAGGACCGAAAAACAGGGAGTTATGTAAATTTCAGAGGTCGTAGTTATGAGGAATTGAAATGTCTGGGCGATCCATTTGTAATACGATATCATACGGCGAACGAAAACTGTAAACGGAACAGGTACTAATGACAAAAATAAATAACTTTAAATAAGTTATGGGAAATCTGGCATATAACCGATATAAAATATTACAAATTATTACTTTGGCTTCATCTTGAAAGATAAAAAAAAAACACAGCCCTATTGCCTTGCCCACTGGGGAAACCCATTTTATTCATTCTAATGCCTTTTTGCTCTTCTAATGTAATCTATATTTAATTATGCATACTCAAAAGGGTCTCTTAAAGCTAAAATATTATAGCTTCTGCATAAAAACAATGCTGGGCCGCAGAGCTCTGAAAAAACCAAAACAAGACAAAACAAGCTGCGTCGACTTAAATAAGAAGAAACCAAATTCGACTTACTTACGAAATTAACATTTTGTCGTTGACATCTTATTAATACTTCACACCTTTTTCTTCGGTCTCAAAATCGATTGTTATTTTATGAAAATTAGTCAACGCGCCGCAGACACCGACTAAAATCTTCATCGGAGAAGAAACCAAAAAGGCCAAAATAAAAAGCCAAAGGCCAGAAGACGATGCTCTCCGATAACGAGTTGGGAAGACGGAGACCCAGAACTAAAACCGGAGAGACAACTCAACTGGGGGGCAGTGGAACAGGATGGGCTTGGGTTGGTTCCCCTCCAGACTCAGAGGGTTTATTGAATCTTTATGAACTGTTGTTGTTATTTGAATATTTATACTTTTTTTAGCTCGTTCCTGTATTTAGAATATTTGTCGGCAGTCGCCTCGCTTGTTTTAATATTAATTAGTTAATGTGCGTCGCTTTTTATACGGTCGTGAAGCCATATATAAATAAATATTAAATTAAGGCAGTCCCACTCCGGACACCACTCAGCAATATTGAAATATTAATAATGTACATATACGAGCGAGCGTAGCCGACAAATGGAAAATAAAATGAAGCGTTTATGCATAATCCTAATTCGGTGGTGTGAGGCTCTCGGCGCAGGCGACAAATTAAAAATTCACATAAAATATATTAAAAATTGATCGTAAATTCTATGCACTCAGCAAACACGAAAGCCCTCTCACACACCTGCAGAGCTCGTTATTGTTCATGGTTGTTAAGCTCACTTTAAATGCGCCTTTCCTCCTTTTGCATATATTTTTAAATCTCTTCCTAATGAAGTGTGGTTAGAGATTGTAATTGAATTTTAATATTAATTTATCAAAATTAAGAGCCGGTTGCTTTGTCTTAAAAATTATACTCATAATGAATGCAATGTAATTATATAATAAATATTATAATATTAGCTAGTTGCACTTCTTCTGATGGATATAATATGGGAACAGTTAGGAGTTTAATTTTTCAAAATGCATTGCATATTTATTGTTAGTTTACAAAGAATTTTAAACTACAAAAGAAGTATTTATTTAAATGTATTGATCAATCATTAAAGGACTATTTAGTAATTGAAAATAATCACACACATTTAATCCGATAATTTTATTTGAATAAAAATTCAATAACATATTTTGGTATATATTTAAGCAACATGTGGGCGTGGCTGCTGGCCGTTCCGTCCCGACCAATTTACGACAGTTTGGCTCAACATTTGATGGCCCCATAAGTCAGCTTTCGTCCGGCTGACAAACCAAAATCATATTTAATTTATTTTGGCCAAATGATTTGGCATAAATCGTCGTCGTCGTCGTCGGCAGGGCACCGCGGATGCATTATGGAAGGGACCCGCTTTAAATGACCATGACTGTGAAAATTTGTGGCATTGAAAGGCATTTGTCATATATGCACAGGGATACACACGGGGGGAGGGGCTCTCCGGAACCGGGGGACCCGAAAAGAATTCCCCCCAGAAATTACCATGCAAAGTGCTGCATCATCGATGGCGAAGGCAACTAACTGCCTGGCTCGTTAATGTCCTCGTCCTCGTTTTCGTCCTCGTTCTCGTCCTCATCGCTGTCCTTGGCTGGCTTTATCTTTTTCCTCCTTCCTCCCTCTCTGTGTAATTCTGTGTTTGTGTTTGTGTCTGTGACTAATGTGCACACCTGAAACGTCACAGGACTCGCACAGGTGCAGGACTTTCGTAGCAGAAGCAGCAGGAATCCCGGGGAACGGAGAGCAGGCAGCGGAACATTAACGCCAGGCTGTCTGCTGCATCGCCTCGGGCCTGATCGATATATTCCGATTAATCAGTCGACTTTTGTCGCCTCGGTCCTCGGTCCCAGGACTCCCAGGAGCGCCGGAGGTGTGAAAGATTTTACGATCCCTCGGCTAGAATTTTCGCCAGAAACTGCACACCCCGCAGGGCGGTGGAGTCCGCAGCGATCGTGCTGTGTGTCCTGGAATCCTGGGACCCACCTGGTGTGCGAAATTTTCTACTTGGCTCTGTGCGAAAATGTATAATTTTCCGTGCAGCATTTCCCTGCTTTTGAAATTCTAGATTTTTATATTGTTTCGTAGCTGCATTGAAATTAGCTATAATTTAAATACATATTTCTGTTTCATTCAAAAGCCGGCAAAATTTGTATCAAAAACTCTTATGCCTCAAGGCACTCGGGTGCTCAGCATGATCAGCTCTGCAATAGCATAACCTATCCTCAGTTAGAGAAAATTCTGAAATAATTGCTAGGCAATTAAGGAATTATTTGAAAGTACTTTCTGATGCATTTAGTCTGGCTTTATATTTGGTCATCGCCGTAATGCGCCTCCGTTTATTTCCATTGGCCTTTCGCCATTACTCACAGACATTGCTGGAATGGAAGCCGACGAGGAAAAGGAAGGGAGGGCCAGCGATGGGACGAGTTGGGATGCGTTGGCAACTGGCGGGGATTGATATTGACTTAAACCACCGGGGCGGTTGACATTGCCAGTCCCGAACACGTCGCCCCAATGGCAAATGACAGATGCTGTCAGCCACAAAATGCATAAACAAATACAAACACACTCGCAGACACCGACACAGCACATGCACGGGGAGGCTGGGCGAGTGTGAGTGGCTTTGGCATATGTATGCATTTTGCGCACGAGGCCGCAGCGGACGCTCATTAATTATGGAGGCATTAATATTGGACCACAGCACACTCGCATATATGCACAGAAACACACATACATATGTATATGGACGTGGGCATAAATTTTAAGCAAACATAATTTATTACAACACACATTTGTTGTTGCTGCTGCTGCCGGGACTCGTACTGCTGCCAGTGACTTTGTTTATTTGCTTGTCGGTTTTAACGCTCAAAATATTGTTTGACCAGGCCAGAAAAAAAATTAGTACACACACAAGTCCATAAAGCCCGGGGTCAGCGCACCGATGGCGCTCGCCAGCGCCATTTTGTTCGCTTGTCCGCCATTTTTGTTGGCATAGGAAGTATCGTACGTAAGAATGCACGGACAGGAAGTAGGGAGACTTTCCTAAAGCGTAACTCTTTGCCACAGAATAATTTGAAGGTAAGGTGACCTTTACTATTGTGTTAAAAATATTAGATTTTATATTTTATTTGTAAAGAAATTCCAGCTGTGGCTTTGGATAAAATTAAAACAATTAAAAAGGTGTCCAAAAGTAGGCTATAATAACATTTTTATGTAAGGCACACAATTGTCCGCCATTTTTGTTGGCATAGGAAGTATCGTACGTAAGAATGCACGGACAGGAAGTAGGGAGACTTTCCTAAAGCGTAACTCTTTGCCACAGAATAATTTGAAGGTAAGGTGACCTTTACTATTGTGTTAAAAATATTAGATTTTATATTTTATTTGTAAAGAAATTCCAGCTGTGGCTTTGGATAAAATTAAAACAATTAAAAAGGTGTCCAAAAGTAGGCTATAATAACATTTTTATGTAAGGCACACAATTTTGCAGCATACTTTTAGGCACACTTAAAGGTGATTTGAAATCTGCAGCTCTGTTTTGGCAGTGTTTTATTATTATTATTATATTTTTTAGCATGTTTTTATTGTGAAATGGAAACTATAGCTTTTCCTTCCAATAAAACCTAACAAAATAAGCCAAAAAATGGGCTTAAAGTTTAGAAAAATATATTAAACTTAAATTAATTTACAAATATTTCTTTCTGTGGATGAACATTTTATCCATACTTGATTGTTTAATATTGACTTGTATATTTATTTATTTTTAAGCTGCATTAAAAGTGTTACTACTCAAGTAGAGGGGCTTCACAAATTCACTTTCTTTTGCCACTTCAATGGTATCTATTAGAAAGAGTAAGCAGAGACATTACTGTGTTGACAATTCTCAAATAAAAACAATCAGCTAAATTAATATTGACACAGTTTGTGGCAAGACTTTCTTGAGGTTTTTCGTTGTCAAGTTTTGAGCTAGACAGTCGCACCTAATAATAAATGCCTTAGATGCCGGGTTGAACTTGAACCTTTGGACCCCGTTGGAAATTACCTCAACTGCCATGTCCCTGTTGGCAATATCTATCATTTCTATGGGCCATATGGCTTCTGTACCTAAGCCCCCTTCTCGAGGGAAGCCTCAAAAAATGGTTTAATTAAAAAAAGGCAATATGAAATGTGAAATGAAAAATGTGATGAAAAGGTTTAGTCATCAGCGAGTCGAGCAGCCGTGAACCTTGACAATTATCTTCACACATCCTCCGACGAGGGGGAGGATAAGCCGCATCCAGTCCTTGTGTGTGACCTCCTTTTGTGCCACTCGATTGGGATTGGGATTGAAACAGAGATTGGGAGAGACAACGCCTAAGTCGTGAAGGATAACTCGCGTTCAATCACCGCCGTTGAAAAGGAAACGAAAGCGGACTTCTCAATACAATAATCGAATAAGCCGCGCATTCATTGCGCGAAAGTAAAGCCAACGAAATAAATCCGCACATGTCCGCTGGGAAAGACATCCTGGCTCCGGATACAAAGACGCTCTCCGGATACAATTGAGAAGCGAGCTGCGAGTTGCAGGCGTTGCAGCAGCAGCAGCAGCAGCAGCAGTTGCTGATGATGCATCAAAAGCGAGTAGCGGGGATTTGTCCTTTCAGCCTGATCTTCCAATGAGAAAGGGGTTCGAGGGGGCTCTGATATAGCGGCTTAGGCCCAATAGATATAATAGCCTTATAAGCCGCTCGGCGGCAATTTGCACTCTGCCACTGCCTCATCCGCTTAGCACCCCGGGAAAACCGGGGTGATGGATGGGGACGGCGGAGTTTGAGGTCGCGTTACATGATTATTATTGCCAATGGAATTGCCAGAGGAAAATCAAATTAAAATATACATTTTTAATGGCCACTGAAATGGCGCTCTGGCCAGGCCAGTTCTTCTGCCAGGTCTTTTGTTCTAGGCCCAGCTCAGTTCAGTTCAGTTCAGCTCGGTTCAGCTCGGTTCAGCTCGGTTCAGCTCGGTTCAGTTCGGTTCGGTTCGGTTGGCTGGTTCAATCTGCGATATGACATAATGCGTTTGGCGTCACGTTACATTGCGTTGCAACTGTCTGCAGGCCAGACTCTCGTTCTGTCTGCCCCGGCACACCCTTCCCCTCTCCCCGTACGTAATTCATTAAAAAAGTTAATTTTTACCATCCGACCAGTCGTCCGGCCTGATTGTGTGCTGATTATGGCCACAGGCCAAAAAGGATATGCCGCCTTATTGGGCCTGGCCGGCGGTCAGATAGTTCGTAGCGATTATGGGGCCAGGACACACACAGGAGCATGGACACACAACACACTTGGGAAACATAATTTCAGCGGCCGAGATTTAAGCTCCAAGATACCAAAATATGTTGGCTAGAACCCAGGAAAGGAGAGGCCATGTTTCGGTACCTTTAATGCACTTGCTAACTCAATTTAAAAGGGCTTAGATTTCGGATACAATGTTATTTTAAACATTTCAACGACAATTTTAATTATTTTATCTAATTTTTCAAACTTCCTAATTAAAGAGAAACCTCCTTCTTCATCCCGCTTGGGCCCTGCATCGAATCAAATCGATGACCCCTCGTTGCACCTTTTCGCATGCCCTCGTAAATGCCTTTGCACACCTTTTTCTCCATTCTTTCGGGGCTACCATAAAAATATTTTAATTAAATTTCACATCTATGCCCAGGGTATCCTTTGCACCCGGGCAGCAAGCCTTCAACTGTGACCGGAACACTGGCATAAAGCGCAGCCCATTAATCATTCAAATTACCCATACATCATCATTACCCACAGTTCTCAAAGCCTGTGGCACCTTTCTGTCTGCGGAAAATGAATCTCGGGCCGGCGGGCCAGCGGACCAGCGGGAAAAAGGAGAAAAATCTTCTGAAATTATTCAATGAGGGCGGTCTCAATTAGTTTTAGGCGTTTCACGGTCCCCGTTCCCCTGCAAACAGGTAGGTAGAGCGACGTTTCTGCAGGGGGGCCGGAAAATTGTTCACTTACCTGACTCGGGCGTTTGGCCAAGTGGAAGTTCTTAGACAGAGCGGCGTCTACAGAATTTTCCGGGAATTGCACTAAGCTGCTCAGTCCAAGAGGAAAAACTTTAGGGGCGCTAAATGCAGATTACAACATTCCAGGACATTACTCCATAACCACGAGTATCAATTCATATATTTTCGTAATTAAAATGTATAATATTTGCCTTAAACTAATATATTTTAAGATTGAAGAAATTGTGAGACTTAAGTTTGTAGTTGAGTTATGAATAATTATATAGTTTCATATATTTCCCACCTTTCTCTAAGTATTCATTAATTTTCCCATTTCACTTTTTATTCCCACCTTTCTTGGAACTCAAGCCTAGAATCTAATCTTGGATCTTTTGGTTGGTAATATGATTTACCTATATTTTCCCCTCTAGACGAATTTTCTCCGCCATAAATCAGCGATCCCGAACTGCTCCGAGGAAGTGCCATGCAAATCACCTCAAGTGCTGGCACTCACCTCATTTGCCGTAATTCCATCTGCGACATGTCACCCCGCCGCTGCGCCTGCGGTCGTGGCCGCTTTCATCGCTAAAGAGCGTTAACTAACCGCAGCGAATGATCAAATATCGAAAATCAATTCCGCTGCCATTGTCACCCATAATTAAAGTCCGCCGAAGGAACCGAATGCCCGCTGAGGTGGTGTCGCATTCGCATTCGTATTCCGATTCCGATTCCCTCAAAAGGATGTCGGAGGGACTGGGTTCAGTCGAGCGGCTCGGCTGGAAATTCTCTCACGAGTGCCACTCCAGGGCAGTGATAAGGATACGGGGACGGGAAAGGGAAAGGGAATGGTTACGTACAAATTGGAAACACATTTAAATGCATCGTCGTCCACCACTAAAACAAAAAACCCAAGAAAGAAGTTACTGTTTGCCTTCTTTCCCCTCGGGTTTGGGTTCGGAATCGGAATCGGGGTCTGAGGCTCGGTCGACCGCAGCTTCCGAAACCTATTTGGGTTAGTTCTCGAGTTTTCAGTTACGGGGCGGACCGGGCCGGTCTCAATGTCAACTGTAAAAATTTCTCAGGCGTAACGAGAAATAAGTTACATGACTTCCAACGGAAGTTGTGCGAATGTATCACTCCACCCCAGTGAGGCAGCCGAGGGTCGGCTTACGACTGTCTGATCTGGTCTGGTCTGGCCTGGCCTGGTCTAGTCCACTTTTTGTTGGCAACTTGATTCTTAATTATTGCATTTATGCTGTGCCGACAAATTTGCGGTAATTGAATATTTTCGAGATCTGGTTTTGGGCCCGACTATTACTGGGACCGACCGGGCGGAGTGACGAAGTCAATGTGCAGCCACCTTTGTCTCTCCCGTAATTAGTGCGTTGAGTTATTGTCTATTTGGGGTTAGAACTTGTTATCCTTCCTTGGCCGATTTTTGAGTGGACTTCTGCCGGACGTAACAGGACCTCCCGGGGCTGCTTATAACCAGATTAGACTTGCTTCCCAAGTGGGTTAATGAGGTTATTGAGTATCTGGTTAAAGTTTACACGGTTCAAAGGGGGTTCTTCAAGTGCAAGTAGTTGTAAGCTTTTCAGATTTTGCTAACCCTTCATCGGCGGATAGTGTTTCATTTGTTTTCTCAAATGTTTAAATAGACAATCAATTTATAATTGAATACATTAATGAAAAGGGTTTCATTGTCAGATTTTCCAGAATTAAATGGGATACATTTTCAGTATGAAAAGTATAAGAAAATATAATAATAATGTCTATAAATGAAGTAAACTTATTAAGGAAATGATTTTTAAATTATTTTCTTATTAATTTACTCTTCGACATTACATATATACATATTGTATGTAAATTAGAAAAGGATCTATATTTCCTTCTTCTATTCCCTGGGAAACCTGAAAACCTCTTTCGAAATATATTTCGAATTCATTTTGAAACACGCCGCATTTGGCCAAATGCATTACGAATTCAAATTGTATCTTTTCCTTTAATTGGTTTACTTGTTTGTTATTTGTTGCTGGGAATACTTCGCCTCAGGTGCAGACAAAGTTACCATTTTCGATCTCCTTCCCCTTCGAATTTGTCAATATTTTCGTCCGAGACTACAAAGCTGCAAGGCTACATAGCTGCAGGGGCTGGCGGGCTGGCTGTGGAGGGCTGTTGGGCAAACAAACATGCTTAAAATAACAAATTAGCATAGACCGGGGGGAACGCGGGCCTGGAACGACGTACTAAAACAACAAATAAAGAGCCCAGGGCCCACGGAGGGTCGGTTCGGGTTGGGCTACCAATTTGGTACACTCACTCGAGATCGAGTTCCAAGTGCTGACGGGATGGATGGCTGGCCGGCCGGCTGGCTGGCTGAAAAGTTACATCAATCACCATCAACACTCCACAACTCATCGACATCGGCATCGAAATACCAAAATGGCGCATTGGTGTTAATGATGCCGACTTTGAAATTTTACCGACGCGCCCACAAGAGCCTTAGCGAAAAAAAAAATAAGAAAAAATAAAATACGCAAAAGGCAAATAAGGCAAGTGTCGTTTTGAAGTTTTCATCATCATCATCATCGGCATCGGCATCGGCATCGTTCGTCATTGGAGGGTCACATTCGTCATTGGGCAAACAAATGAAGGGGACGCCGAGCTGACAGATAATTTTTTGCCTGCTTGTGCTGAATGATGTGCGAACAAGTTGTAATTATTTCGCATTAAGCCACGGAGCCCAGCGGAACGCAGAAATGCTCAAGATGAGGCTCAAGACGAGGCCTTCCTTCTCTGCTTGAAGAAACCAAAGATGTCAAGGTGGATGCATCTTAGGGAGTTGGGAGAACAGGAGAGCATCCAGAAGGGAAGCTACAATTGAATCTGAAACTGAACTTGAAACTGAGTAATGAGCGGAGTCTTGATATATGACTTTGGATATCCTGAAAGGAGTTTGCAGAGTAAGAAAAGAGCTCATATCCAGTTAAAGTGTCGTAAACCATTTTAAAATAATTCCCATAAGAAAAGTACAGGGTTCGGTGACTTTAAGAACATCTTAAAATATAATTTCTAACATCTGTCTTGACTATCTGAATATAACTGCATTCCCTAAGTATTCTTTTAGATTTTTCATTAAGAAAAAGCCTTGGATGTAATACCTAAAATTAATTAATAATTTATGCGTAAGCAAAACAATACAAATATCCAAGAAAATCTAAAATAATATTAAAAATTCTATATATTAAGCGACAAATGTACCTAAAAACTCTACAAGTAAACCACTCTAGTCCAACTTGACTTGGCCATTAGGATCACGTTAAATGCCACCACCCTCCCCCCTGGCTTTTACTATCTGGGGGAGAAATCAAACTGCTGCTGCCACATTTTGTTGCATTTAATTAATGCGAATGCCTTCGATTGCCGGCAACCAGTTGACGCTGAAGTCTGGCTTTCCCACGTTCACACGGCCAAATGCCAACGAAAATACTCACCCGAACTCACAACCGCCTACCAAAAGTCGTTAGGCCGAAGTTGGGCGGAAAAGTCGAGCCCCTACCCGCGGCTCGATTTACAATACTTCCGCGTTTTGTCACCGGAAAAAGGTAAATCACAAGCTGACCACGCAACAAGCTGAATTATTATATATTTCTTTTTTTTTTCCCCATTTTCCACTGCGACGTTTTGAGGGTGAAAATGAGAGTGTTCTGCGGAAAACGCGCAAGTTTTCCGCGCGCAACGTAACAACCCCCGAGCCCGGGGGATTGGGTTTCGGGTGGCGAAGTAACCACCGCGAGACGTCGCGAACGTTTAATTGCATTCGATATGCGCTTTTGGGAAAATTTCCCACGATTTTCGTGCTGGATTTTTCCGAAAGGTAACTAGCTCAGGTCAGTTCGGCGCAGCTCCGGTCCAGATGCCTTGATCGAAAGCTGCTGCGAGAGTGATAAGGCGCCTCATGCACTTGGAATATTAATAGGGTTTAATAGGAAGTTATGTTTATGGAATCTATAAAGGAGAATTCTATTCCAATTGTAGCTGAAAGTATATATAATTATTAACTATAAAGAAGACATTTTTAATTTATAAATACCATACAAGTTAGAAATTTAAAACCTAAAGAACTCTAACGTTGAATCATACCCTATTATATCGAATTTGAAATATATTTACCGAATTACTTATACATTTCTCCGAGTGTAGATGACAACGGATCATCACCACCACCAGCCTCATCATCATCATCATCATCGCTATGCTCTGATCCTCATAATCAACATTTATGGCCGCTGATTGTTTTCGCGACTGACCGCGACGCCTTCGAAGAAAGGGTTGGTCCTGCGCCTGGAAGGATAGGGAAGATGGTCCTCGCCACGTAGTCTGAGATTTGTGTGACTCATAACGAGTTTCCTCTCGCCTGGCTTGGACCTTAAGTGGATATTGCCCTCAAACGAAGGCATCCGCGATCCTTTGTCTCTGGCAGCTGCCCCTTTGTTCGCCCCTGGACAGTCCAGTCGCCGCGATATTAATCCTGTTTCCAGTGGCACTTCTTCGGTTACGGCAGCTTATCAAGCGGACAAAGTGGAGTAGAGCGCATACTTTATGTAAATTTCACATTATAGTTACTTTTTTTTCCAGCTCTTAATCCAGTTCAAATCGATGCGCGACTGGCCTATTAAAGCTGCCGGGGATGGTTGTGATCTCAGCCAGATGAAAGTCTTTATGGGTGGTGAGAGATCTTCTTCTTTTAAGACAAATTTTGAATATGGTTGTTTACTTAATAATTGCTGTGCTGAATCAGCTGTCCCTCAAATAAAAGCCCTGCCAATTTATCGTTTTATTTATTAAATTCACTCCGAAAAACACCTCCTCCATTGTCTGGCTGTGGCGCATGCCAACTCAGTCCGAAGTGCCAAGACAATGAATTGAAAATATACCCAAAAAAAATATACAATAACCAAGGAAACAATAATGAAGCCATGGGCAGCATTCCCAAACCCTGCCAATGGAGATCGGGAAGTGGATACTAAGGGAACCTGTCTGGAGAAAGTTGTCGGGATATTATTCTGTAATCACAAGGTACTTAGCTTGACTAAGCAGACTTACTTAATATTATTTCCAATTTAATTGCACGGTTTGCTATCCGTATTCTCACTGGCCAGGTTGAGGATGCGCTCCTGGAGCATCATGTAGGAGAAGAACTGCAGGACACTGAGGAAGAGGTACTCGTTCTTGGGCACATCGAACTGGCGGTCGTGGATAATGGTGGCCGTGTACATCACCGTGCAGACGGCTATCATGGCGAAGGTGTTCCGGACAGCTCCATAGATCGGCGCATACTCGACCAGGTAGGCGTTGATAAAGAAGATAATCATCATGATGTTGGCTATGGCCACCAGTAGGCTGAGTATCAGGTCGCCCGGCACCACGAACATGGGAAAGTAGGCGCCCCAGAAGACGGAGAGAAACATCAGGGCGATCACGATGACGCCGGCATAGAAGGTGACCAAGGCATTCGTGCTGGTGTTCTGCTCCATGGCTATGTATATCGTGGAGGACTCCACGATGGCCGCTATGAGTAGATAGTTGTACGGGACCTTGCGTCCGGCATTGGTCCAGGCGAGGACGGACACCCCGAAGAAGGTGCACATCAGCCACCAGCCGTAGCGCACCTCGGATCGGGGGATCTTGCTAAATTCATCTTCTAGGAAAAATCCGATGATGATCCACTGGGTCAGGGCTATGACGGCCAATATGACGCTCAGGCCATAGATGCGCCCGGCATGGCTGACTTTGGAGTCCGCCACAGAGCCGAAGATCTCCGTCTCGGACTTGCGGAACCTTCTTTTACGGAAAATCTTGCGAAACATGGGACGTAAATTTTTGGACATTTTATTTAATTTTAGGTGGAAACGTTAGGGGCAAAGCCGAGTCAGGGAATATACTAAATTTATTTGATTAGTATTTAATTTTTAAGTACAGACATCATGGTGGTAGTGTTTACAATATTTGGAATTTCGATTATGTTCCATTTAAAGCCGGTCAGGAATATGATACCGCACAAGAACATGGTCCACAAGGTCAGATAGAGTCCCAGCGAGCAGATTAGCTCGTGTCCCAGGGGGACGTAGTGCATGCGGCCGTGAATGAACTGCGAGTGCATTACGGCCGCGGTCATCGCAAGGAGGGCGAAGAAGACGAACAAGATTATAATGTATATCATTTGTTGGGTGACGGCCGAAAGAATTCCCATCACAAAGAGTCCAAAAAGACAGAAGAGCACGATCACACTGTAGACAATGGCGTTTGGCAGGCACCTCTTCCGGCACCGGGCTCCAACCATAATCATAACAACTATAATCAGGACCGAGCTGAATCCGGCGAGGATCAACGAGGCCAGGTTGTATAGGTATGTGAAGCTGATGGTGAACAGCGTCACCAGCAGCACAATGGCCAGGTCCAGGGTCCAGAGGAGCGGGCCTGGCAAACGCCGAGTCCCAATGTAAGCGATGGCCGTCAGGACGGCCAGAGCCACGGCCAGCCACACGTACGGCGGCACTGGCAGGACATTGTAGATTCTGAAGCTAAGCGACGAGATGCACATCACGATCATCGCCGATATGAAATAGAAAAGCGATGCGTTGATGTAAACGGTACGTACGAACGCCAGCAACTGCTGCGGATTAATTCTCATTCTGACATCGTTTATGACATTGCCCTCATTTCTCGGTTCATCCTCGGGCTCATGCAGGACTTGCAAGCGCAAGCCTGGCCTCGGCAAACTAATAATTTTGTCAGGCATATATTCCAGAGAGAGCTGTGTTCTGAGTTTTCAGTTCTCTAAATTCCACAAAAAACAGAGCTGCCCGCACAGTGCACTTGAGCGCACGAAGCTCGTTCGAGGTTCCACCAAGATAGTTACAAAACGACAGCTTTTATTACACTTGTACTCTCGTCCTCCTAGATATTTACACCCAATAATCAGTAATCATCATCCCAGCTGGACAAAGACCACCAGGCACAGCGTGAGGAAGCAGAAGTGCATGTAAATGCCATTGGAGCAGCTGGCTATTTCCCCGTAGGGCACCTGCTGCAGCCGTCCGCAGATGTAGCTGGCCTGGAACGGGGCCAGGAAGCACACAATGATGAAGAACACGATGGCGCTGGCCAGGGAGAAGCGCGCCTCCTCAGTGAAGAGCACCAGCATGAGGAGCACGAACAACGCGATGCTGCCGAGCAGCACAACGGCGCAGGTGCAGATCAGGTTGGGCAGCAGCACCCTGGGTGCCTTGGCCCCGTACAGGTGGAGCAGCGCCAGCAGGGCTACGGACGCGGCCATGGCCGCCCCCATCAGCCACACGGGCATGGTGCCCGCAAAGTAGCTGCCGAACAGGGTGATAAAGATCAGGGAGCCGAGGACCAGGCTCCAGCAGAGCAACCGCGTGGTCGGCGTCTGCGGGATGCAGCTGAGTACGGTGAGGAGGATGAAGCTGAGCAGGAGCCACACGTACGGCGGCACCGGAATGCTCTGGAAGACATTCACCTGGAAGGCCGACACAAAGATCCACGGAATGGCCGACAGCAGGCACAGGACGAGGGCACACAGGTAAACGCGGAGGATGAAGATCCGAAGCTCACGCTCACTGATGACAATGACCGCTGGATCCTCCGGCTGCTGGGCGTCTGCATGTCTGTTCTGTCCCCATCGCAGATTTGGATTATTCATGTTAATTTGGGATTTTTGTAAGGTAATAATTACTAGAAATGTTTGACAGAAGCAGCTCTGTCACCTGGCAGAAATTAATAAATATTTATATATTTGTTTCAATTTGTGCCCCAAAAGCATTCTTTAATTTGGAAGAAATTTTCTATATAAATTTAAGAGAGATGTCTACTCAAGCTTTAACACCTACACTTACTCTCTAGTGGGCATAAAATTCTCCCGGATAAGCAAAGACCTCCAGGCACTGCGCCAGGATCCAGAAGTTCATGTAAATGACAATGGAGCATATGATTAACTCCGAGTAGGGTACTTGCTCCAATTGTCCCCAGATATAGGTGGCCTGGACAAAGGCCAGGAAGAGCACCATGACAAAGACCACTACGGCGCAGGCCAAGAAGTACCCTGTCTCCTTGGTGAAAAATGCCAACATGAGGAGCACGAACCACGCCATGAAGATCGGTAGTAACACGACTAGGGTGCAGATCAGGTTGGGCAGCAGCACCCTGGGCGCCTTGGCTCCGAACAGGTGGACCAGGAGCAACAGAGCCAAGGACGCGGCCATGGCCGCTGCCACAAGCCACACGGGCAGAATGGACGCGTGGTAGCTGTGGTACAGGCTGATGAAGAGCACGCAGCCCAGAGCCAGGCTCCAGCAGAGCCAACGGGTGATCGGGATCTGCGGGGCACAGCTGAGTACCGAGAGGAGGACGAAGCTGAGCAGGAGCCACACGAATGGCGGCACCGGAATGCCCTTATAGACCTTGGCCTGGACGGCCGAGACACAGATCCAGGGAACTGCCGACAGCAGGCACAGGACGAGGGCGCACAGGTAAACTCGGAGGATGAAGATCCGATGTACACGCCCATCGATGGCAATTATCTCCGGCTCCTCCGGCTGCCCCGGGCGCAGATTGGGATTATTCATGTAAATTTGGGATTTTATGTACATACGATATTGTGCTAAAAATGTTTGACAACAGGAGCTTTGCAGAAGGGTTTGGCATCCTACTATTTAGCGAATTTTAATTTAAGAGAAACATTCTCAAATTTTCGTCACCTTAGTAGATATATTTGAAATATATTGAGTTACTTAATAATATTTACATATGTCAAAGAGCCATGAAGGCCAGATAATTGGATAGCTTATTTTCCCTCGAGGTAAACTGTGTAATAGCCTGTAATAACAAAATGTAATTAAAATAAAAATACAAATACTTTCTCTTAAATTAAATTATTCACCCGTATCATCCTTCGAGGTCAGAGTGATCTCGTACTTGCGCTGTTCCTCCACCACGATGAAGTAGTACACGCAGAAGAGAAACATCATGGTGTGGAGATAGAGCGTCAGGATGCAGATGAGCTGGTGGTGCTTCGGACTCACCTCCACAACGTCGAGGCGGCCGTGATTGAACTGCGCCTGGATGAGAATCGCAATGACCACCATTACGAACAGGATGCTAACGAAGGCGTGCAGCAGCTTCTCATTCCCGGTGACCAGCTGAGCGACGCCCACACTAGCCAGGACCACCAGAAGCAGAATCATCAGCAACGTGGAGATGACGCCGCCGGGCAGGAACTCCTGCGGGCACTTGGAGCCCGAGAAATTGAGTACCAGGATGACCAGGGCCACGAGCCCCATCGCCAGGCACGCGGTGCCCGTTCCCACCTTGTCCATGAGCACACAGCCGGCGACTGTGGTGCAGACCACGACAATGGACGCCATTAGCCACTTGCAGGGCGAGCAGTAGGCCATCTGGGGGATGCAGTTTAGCGTGACCATCACCAGGAAGACGATGATCACCAGGACGTAGGTGGGAAAGGGCATGTAGCGGTACGGGTGCCACTTGCACGCCATGATCACCAGCCACACGAACACGGTCAAGAGCATGAAGCCAAGGGACACGTAGTAGTTCTTGCGGATGAACTGCGTCATCTCGTCCAGCTCCTCGACCGTTGGCGTGGCCTGATCCCGGTGGTAGATGTGGTCCATATTGCGGCAGTGTCCTGATTCAGCGAGTGTCGAAACTGGGTGGATATTCAACCAGGAAAGCATCCGGTTGCACCATAGCTCAGCGTAGTGACGGGAGTGTTATTCTGGCTTTACAAAAAACTAATGATCTTTGGATTTATAATAAACGTAACTACAGTTTCCCCAACTCTGATGTTGTTTACTAAGAGATGCTGACCTGCTAAGATTACCCAGATTGTTCACACTTTATTGACCCAAAAAAATGGCATTCTTAGGATACCTAAAGACTAGACAGCTTCTCAGACGAAATCCTCACCACTCGGAGACCCACAGGCAGTGGTAGAAGGCACAGAAGAGCAACAGGAAGTGCAGATAGACGTAGGTGGCGCAGAGGACATACTCGAAGGCGGGCATCCTGAGTCGCCGGCTGTGCACTATCTGGGCGTGGTACACGCACGCCGGGATGAGCATTATCAGGAGCACGACAAAGTAGGCCGTGGCGTACACCAGCTGATTCGTGAAGATGTGCATGGTGATGAGGAACATGGAGGCCACGGCAAAGACGACGATGAGGGCGAGCATGATCCGCTCGCCGGGCAGTATGATCTGGGGCAGCCAGGCCCCCATCACATAGCAGGCGATGAGCAGGCAGCAGGCGGCCACCAAGGCGATTCCCACACTCTGAAGCGTCCTGTGGATCAATACCAGGGTCACGCCCACGCACACCAACTCCGCGAACAGGGCGGACAGAACGAAGCTCAGCCAGAGGATCTTCCGCAGCTTCCCCACAACGGTGAGTATCAAGAGCGGCATCATGGACGTCATGATGCATATGAAGCCGGGGCACATGAGATTTTCGTACGGGTGGATCAGCCCCGCCATTAACAGGATTTGCAGCGCGGCGATCAGCGAATACAGGCCCGCCACCAGGTAGCAGAGCCGCATGAACTTCGCCGCCCGATCGCTGTCAGCCGCGGGATCCTGGGGCTGTCCCTCATTCGCCGGAACCACTCCCAGGCGGCGGGGCCGCATGTTGAGGACACGATCCGGCGGAGACTGGAAGTGAACCGAAACCGTGCGCTGACTCTGCGGCCCCGACGGCGCCGGGAAGTTGAGCAGCTGGGTGCCGGGCGGCCAGGGGATCCTCAAGTTTCTCGGACTGCCACGGTACATTATTCTCTTGAAGACACATGGAAAATTTTGACAAGTGATGCAAGGACCCAAAACACTTTGATTTTTAGTAAACCTTAATTTTTTAAAATAGGCTCTTATGCTAATGAACTCTTATTGAAAAACAGATAATTATGATATCTAAGCTGATGCGATGCCAGGCACAAATATTTAGCATTTGCCAAAGCTAAGTCCCATTGTATTTCCCCGAGCTCGGAGGAAACTCAGCGAGGCATGCGAAAATCGGAGGGGATGGAAATTTCCAAGTAGCTGCGATCAAAGCTAACAAAGCAGCCACAAAAGGATGCTACTCACTTACTCCTTTCTCCCCTCCTGGCTGGGCATTGTTTGTTGTTATTTTGCTGATCGCTTGAGTGACACGCAAAGGATACAAGGCAAGACAGGGAAAGGATTCAGAGATTCCGTGTTTACTGCCGCATCTGCGGCCTCGATCACGATCACTTTCACAGCCGGGTGACGCTTGATGCCTGATAGCTGATGGCTGATGGTTGACGGTAAAAAGGGCATTGTTCGGCAAATGACTCAATCTCAATCAGCTGGCTACGCTTATCCTTGATCCTGGCTAAGGACATGCAAATACGGAATGGAGAGTTATCTGGCAGCTGCATTCCGTGCAATAGATATGCTGAGCCCCTTGAGTTCTCTATAAAATTGTTAACTCTTTTGGGCCTTTATAATCGCTCTTGATGGGATTATTGATCAGGGAAATATTTAAAGGAAGTCAACAGTATCTTTAGGGTAAAAATTAATAAATAAAATATATTTCTAAATATTGATTATTGAATTCAGATTTAAATTGCAAGTTGGGAGTTATTTTCTCTGCAGATTTCGGCCTTGCAGACTGCACATACTCGTACATGTGTATACGGGACTCTTTTCTTTTGGCCAGGTCAACGTTCTCTTTTCATAACTATTTTCGGTGCTTTTTCATTGTATCTGCCCTGAGCTGACAACGATGAAAGGGCCAGACCGCCAGAGGTTCGCATGAGGAAAGTGAAAGCGTCGGCAAGTGCTTGACAACGACATGCAAGCGTATGCAGTGGACCAGGCCGAGACTCCCCCAGTTCCTCCTCTGGCTAGCCAGGCAACAAACTAACGGAGAATACCCCCGAGCAGCGCCCACCACACACACCTAACTCTATTTGGGATTTTGCATGCGAATGTGAACATGAAACGTTCGGGAGCCGCAAAAAGCACAAGCCAAAAAGCTCACAGAAGCGTAACGAACGAGAACACAGGCCGACCAGGCCGGGTAGATTCAGATTTCGGAAATGGGTAGGAGGAGGAGGGGCCGCCACTGTCATCCGTGGGTCAGTGGAGAAGACAGGTTGCCCCCCATTCTACGTGCTCGGGCACGATTTATAATATTCTATTAGTTCCACGACCCGAGTCTGAGTCCGAGCGAGAGCCCGTGCCGGTGCTCGAGGTTTGAGCCCAACCCGGCCTGTCTCTGACTGACTGACTGACTGACTGTTGTGTGTATGTGTGTGTGTGTGGCAGCGCAGTTAGCGCAGATAATACATCCGTTTCCGGTTAAGCCCATATTTTTGTGTCATTTAGTCGGGCGGCGGTGGAGGAGAAAGCGGCAAGTGCGGAGACAGCGTATGTGGGAGTGGAACAGACAGTTACAGATGCTGATGTCCTACACCGAGGGAAAAAAGTGCTAATTAATTAGAGGTTGAACAAGGCACAAATTAAATGTACTAATACACTTTTTTTATATATAATTTTATTATAGTTCCATTTAAATGCTGGAAAGAAAAGCTTAAAAGCATCCAAATTAATATATATTCCCATAAACGGGACATTTGTAATCTCCTAAAAATAAAATCATATTTTTTTGTTTACTTAAAATAACATTTTATTTAATTTTAACTGAGGAACAGTCCTAGTTTTCTCCTAGTGCAGTCGCCGGGGCCGACTATGCCGCTGACATGCCAGCTAACGAGTGACGGAAGGGGAGGACGTGGTGCCCCATGGGTGGGGCATGGGCACGGACATGGACACGGACTGGAACCGGGACAGGGACAGGGACAGGGACAGGGACAGGGACAGGGACAGGGACTGGAACTGGTACTGAAACTGGGGCTGGGCGCATCAAGTGATGCGACAAGTGCAGCAGACGCTGGAGCGGAATCGCCAACGCTTCCGCATATTTCTCATTTCCACAATTAAACATTGTGAGTGGAGGAGAGGAGCGGCATTATGGAAAATGCTCCAAGGGTTGCAAAAGTGGAAGGGACTCGGCGACAGAGGGGCACTGCTTCTAAGATAAATCAAAGCCAAAGCAATTAATAATGCATTTTTGGAGCGGGACAGCATTTGGAGCTCCCAAACGGAAGCTCAAATGGAGCTTGCAGCTAGGAAAGTCGTGTAATTATGCTGCAGGCCCCCCTTCCGGAATGGCCCCTTAGGAGCGGAAGTTCTGCATGGCTTTCCCGGGACCCCGTATGCCATATACCCCTTATCGGGGGACACAGAACCAAGCCAGCTGTTCCCTGGCCCAGCTTTACATGTTATTAATGAGTTATTGTACAACACCTTGCTGCTGTTTCGATGTCTTCCTAGTTATTCACCAAAAAAAGAGTACACACAACGTTAAGCAAACAAACACAATTAAGTCAACAGAAAGGGGAAAGCTGTTTAAACACACACCCACCAGAAAGTGAAAAGGTTTCCTAAAAATAAAAACAAAATTGTAATCAAAATTGTACACGAAATGTAGGAAATACTTTCCTCAATATTTAGTTTTGAATACATCAGAATTTTATTTAACCAAAAATATATTTACCACAGAAAATCTCGCAGCCTTCCCTTAAATATTGAAGTTCGGTTGAGCGGGTTATGCTGTTCTAATTACTAAATCAAATAAAAACACCTCTTAACGAGGTTAGATTAAAGTGACGATGGCACACTCAACACAAAAAACTTCTGATATCAAATTTTGTGACGATTAATAGTTATTTAAACAAAAATATTTAAAAAGTTTTTAATTAGTTTCAAAATCGGCACGCTGCCTATTTTGCCTTTTTAAATTTTTCAGCTAAGTGCCGATTTTGAAACTAATTAAAAACTTTTTAAATATTTTTGTTTAAATAACTATTAATCGTCACAAAATTTGATATCAGAAGTTTTTTGTGTTGAGTGTGCCATCGTCACTTTAATCTAACCTCGTTAAGAGGTGTTTTTATTTGATATCAGAAGTTTTTTAAATGACTTATGTATGTACATAGATAGGTCTTCCATTGTTTTTATAAGTTTTTGTTTGAAACTCAAATGGGAAAAATTAACAAACAAAATTCATATAAGAAGTTAGCTATATGGGAGCATTGCTACTAATTTTGATGAGAAAGCAAATTTTCGGAGATATGTGTTGTACCCCGAAATATCTCAAGGGATATACGGCCGGAAGTTACTATAAAAATCGTGAAAGCAATTTAAAAAAAATTTTTAATCTAAAAAAATAAATTTTTATTCTAAATTCTTAATTATAATATTTAGAAAATTTTTGTCAGGGCAAAGTAATTATCATATCAAAATACTTTTCCAACGACATATAACACGTTTCTGTAACTTTAGTCGTTCAGAAGTTATGGGCGCGAGAAATTTCCTGTTTTCCCGCCAAAGTAGTGGAAAAAGCAAAAATTAGATTAAATTAAAAAAAAAAAAATTTCAAACGATTTCTTTTAAATTTAAATGATATTAAATTTTTTTTGATGGCTTTAAATTTTATTGCATTGTGGACGTCTCTAAATGACTCTACATGAGTTTTTACATAAATGTATGTATAGTGCATGTAAAAGGTTAGGTATATGGGATCTTTGCTACTAATTTAAATGAGTAATATCTCGAGAAAGCGAATTTTCCCAGATATGTGTTATATACCAAAAGTTGAGCAATCTCAAGGGCTATATGGCCTTGAGTGAGTATCAAAATCGTTAGAGCCATTTTTAAGAAAACTTCAAAAACTTAAAAAAAAAAATTAATTTTAATTATAAATTCTTAAATATTATATTTATATAAATTATGTCAAGGCAAAGCTATTATCATTTCAAAATACCTTTCAAACGACATAAAGCACGATTCTGTAGCTTTAGTCGTTTAGAAGTTATGGGCGCGGGAAATCTGGCTTTTCTAGCTGTTTTCCCGCCAAACTAGCGGGAAACCCAAAAAGTCGTAGAACAAAAATTATTTAGCTCGAGCTGATTAATAAAACAAAAGTGGTTCCAGGACTTTAAAACAAAAAATACCACAGACAAACAGACAAACAAACAAACAAACAAACAGACAAACAACAGGACAAACGTTTTCATTTCGGAAAGGCCGTTGAAATCTTGTTTATTGAATATCTTTTGAACGGAGTATCGGATCAGGACGATCGAGGTGTCATTCGACGCGTATTTAAAGCTAGATCACAACAACCTTAAAAATTTGGGGGTTTTTGCTCAACCGGCCCCAATTGCTCCAATTTTCAAAATTGTCAATTTCGCACTTTCACTCTCATTTCTCCTAAAGTTATCAGTTTTTGAAAAATCTTAGTATGCAGTTTCAAAGAGGTTTACAATACCTTTCGATCAAGATATAAATGGTTCTGATCGGACTATCATCGTCACTACGTGGACTGCCGTCCACAGTGATATAAAACAATACTTTAATCGTTTCCCCTCCACCACGGCGTTACTAATTACATTTTGTGCAAATGTTAATTTGTTACAATTTCCGGAATTTCGCTAATTTATTTTTTCAACATTTTTATTAGCGGCATAAATTTATGCAGTGACAGCATGGGAATGGGCACTGGACGCACTTCCTCTTCAATTGTGCTGATAAATTTGCATTTTTAGATGCTTTAAGCTTGGGAGAATGATATTTACGATTTAAAATAAAATGTGCTAGTTTTATCGTTCCGCTTATTGATCCATTACTATCACTTTCCTGTGTCTAAGACCCACAAGTGACCCACTGAAGGCCCACACGAATCCCCAGACTCATTGTTGACTCTCGTCTTTTGTCTGCCGGCTCTGTCTGTGGCTCTGGCTCTGGGTGAATAATACTTTTCGTGGGTGTTTGAATTTATGAACAGTTTATGGGCTATGGGCGATTTTTGCACTCGCCGGGCGAACGGACATGCCTTGAATAGTGATTGATTTCCAAGATATTAATATTTATATTTATTTATTTCATTTCTTCGTCTCCACATACTTTTTTATACTTTTTATGGGCCGGCGGAATGTTGAAATAAACACGTTGTATTGCCGCTGTTAATGGCCGCATAAATTGTTGTCAGATATTAGTAATAAATATATATTTGCCCCGTATGTGTGCGGCGTGGTTTGTTTATTTATCATAACAAATTTGTCGGTATTTGTGGCGCACGTGCCACCGATTTTCGAGACCAAAGTCGCTCTAATGTATCAGCGCTGCATTAGTAGTATCCATTAATCGAATCCACAAGGAATCGAGGCAGGCCAAAAAGCTTAAAAGCTTCGGCCGGCCGAGTTGCATGCCACACTTTCGTTGGCAAGCTGCCATCGTGAAAAGGCGCAAGGAAGTCGGGCTCCGACCACATCCTTTCTCTCCATCCCAGGCATATGGATATGACATTGATGGGGAACTGCTCGAGCCACGGGTCCTAAATTGTTTGCTTTTAGTTGCGTAGTTTCCTCCGCCTCACACGTGACTCGGGCTGGGTAGGGGGAAAATGATTGCTGCAGGACTCATTAAGTGTTGTAATAATTCTTGGATGTGGCATTAAAGCCCAGGGGGAAATTGTTCTTGATGCCAGGGAAATGGACTTGTAATTCAGTAGTTAAAGAGAAAGGGAAAATGGGTATTCTATAATTATTATTTTAATAGGATTTAATTTTCATACATTTAATTTAAAAGTTAACCATCATTCGGATCCTCGCTCTGCTGGCACTGCCACTGCCCTGAATCGGTAGTCGTCGATAGCCGGCCTGGTCCGCGGGCATGGCTTCCATGGTTCATTAGAACCCATTAAGGTAAACCAAACAAAGAGCCGGCCGAGAGCAGGGCTCAGTTCCAGCTACTCATAAAATTTTGCGCAGCTGAGCGCCAAAAGCCGAATGAAAAAAAAGTGAAATAAAAATACAACGAAAATACAAGTTGAACGAAGCGTACGAAATCATTTCCTACTAAAATCAACGAAACGGAGGTGGAGTTGGACTGTTTAAGTGGACGTTGGACGGACCGGCGGAGGTGGAGGCCATGCGATGTGGAATCTGGAGGTGCTGGTGGTGGCACTCCGGCACTCCGGCACTCGGACACCGGCTCGGACTCAAAATGCGTGACTGCGACTAATGACCCGCACGTGTTCGGATGCCCAGAGGTTCGAGTTCTACGATGACTATGCGTCGCGCTGCCAGAGAATTGATTACGATCGCTGGACGCATATTAATTGTGGCAGCCGGGCCAGGCCAGGCCAGAGCCTGGGTAAAGGATACCACAAGCCACCCGAAAAGGACACTGGAGCCTCTCTGCGCATATGATTAACCACTTAATGGATTCCCCTGATGGGCATACTCTGCTCTGCGACATCCAGACATCCAGTTCGTGTTGCTGCAGGTAAACAGCGCATTTGTCGATCGCCGCCAGAGCCACACACCGAGATCGGTGTATGGCCCAAAATTTGTCACACCTCCAACGCGGGGGATGCCCCCGTCTCTCTATGAGTGATGATCCAGTGAGGCGGCTCCAGCGACGTGCTGGCGATCTTATCCGATAGTTGGGTGTGCGGCCACGCACTTGGCCAGCGATGATCAGAAATGTTAATGAGTGCTAATTAAATAATTTATTAAGCCAGCCAAGGGGCAGTGCTATCGATAAGCTATCAGAGGGGATGAGTTATATTTGAATAATAAAAAAGGTAATAATGAGAAATATAGGTTTTAAGCAAGTTAAAAATCTTTAAATACACCTAATACATATTCCAGGAAATCCAAACTATGTTTATACTTTTTGAAGTTTTAGTTACACAAAATATTACTTTAAATTAATATTATCCGTACTCCCCATATTAGGGGCACTCCAACATTCAATCCCCTATCAATCAGACGGATCTTGATAAGCCCCTACAAGCGCCAGCTTACCAACCCAATCCCCGACGATTTCGGATGAAACTGTAACAGAAGCTCACCGACTGAAAACGGCCTAACCAGCGGGCCAACATGACAAACTATAAACGCAATTACCTAGACAAACCGCACAGCGGCAACAAAGGCGACTACACGTAGGCCAAGCCAAAAGCCAGGCCGTGAAGACGGCCAAGAGCCAGAGCCAGAGCCAAAGCCAAGGCAAGTCGCACTACCAAGTTACTCGGGTTACAATGAAATTTGTCTGAGGCGAGTAAACATTGCCACCGCACCGGCACCGGGTTTCTGCGCAGGCGTGCGGAAAATGGAGTTTCGGTAGCCCGGCCAAAGGAGAGAGGCCAGGATGCACAGGAAGCCGGAGCCCCCGAACTTCATGATGAGGAATGTGCCGGCCGCACGTCTTTTGCTAATAACCATCATAAATTTTGCAGCGGCAACAAATTGAAATTAAACGAACAGACACCGCGCTCGCAGGAAGGGAAGAATCGCAGCCAGCAGCCAGCAGCCGCAGAATGCAATCAGAGAGGCTCCGAAAATTCAGGAGAGCTCGTGATTTTGTGTGTGGGGTTTCGTGAAAAGAAGTGTAACTACTTTGTTGTTGTCATGTAGTTAGCACTTGAAGATTTATCCGCGCGAATTAATTGCGATCTTGTTGCGCAGATTCGTGGCCTCGGCCTCGGTTTCGACTTCGGCCACATGTGGCGTTGGTGTGTCCCTTATCAAATTTAAACGGTAGCCCAGCTGGTGGTGCTCCCAGTACTCCCGTATATCCCAGAGCGGTAGCCACTTGTTGGCCATACAGGGAATTATGACAATTATGGGGGGCCATAAATCCCCGCCGACTGCTTGGCCCGGCAAGATCAAGCGAACCCTACATCCCACCAAAATCACCTTCAAAATTATTCATTGGCATTGTCGGCCATTGCCTCGTAAATCACTCACTCACTCACTCACTCGCCATTCTCCTCATTTCTCCTCAGACTGTGGCTGGATGTGTCACAAGCCGTTGAACTGACGCGACAACATTATTAGGCGAGATCAGCGATGGACGATCAGCGATCGACACTTGGTGACATTATGGATTATGGATTATGGCGCTCGCGTGCTGCTTATGTATGCCACTCGAATAATTCGCCAGAAAAATATTTTCACGCTACGTGGCGATCAGCGATCCCGGACGATCCTCTCCTCCGCCCATTGAGCGATCGTTCATCAGCATGCAGCGCATCGTCATCTCCATCATCATCGGTTTGGCAGGGTGCACAGGGAGAAATAAAAATAAAGACTGTATCCCCTCGGAAAAATATGTACAAAATATTAAAAAAACATATTTATATTATCTTGGAAATTTCATAGTTTCAGTTGATTCCTCTAACTCCCAACTCACTGATCACAAAGCCTTCAAACATTATTTCCCGTGTGGCTTTAAGGCTGCTTCTGCCTGGGCTGCTGATCAATCAACGCCTTAAAAAGCGAACTGCAGCCGTACCCTTCCATACCAGTTTCTTATTACCAAGTTGGCCCCGGCCGCCTCACATTTGGCAAATACATTTTCGCGCATTTCGCGACGTTTACAAATTGCCGCCATTAATTAGGCAAAAAACGCACGCACCGCCAACGCTTCAAGGGCCCCCAAAAACCCCTCGACAAGTCGTCGTGTAGGCGAGGCATCTGAAAATATATATATCCATATACTCGTATATATGAATGCGGAGCTTGGAGCTCCAGCTACCAGACAACCGATCCAACCGCCGATGTTGGGACTCACATAATAATCAGCGGGGTGGACAGCAACCAGGATTGGTTTTGGCATGCGTTCGAAATTAATTACCCCCCGGCACACTCGGTCGCAGTGCCTGCTAATTAAGTTGTTTACGTCGTTGAGTTATTGAACCGCGAGTTTGCCTATTAAAGGGGTTTCGGAATTGGGATTCGGGTTCGGGGGCCTCTGATTTGGGACAGCCTGCTCCCAGTTACGTGGCGGAATGCAGGCTCCCAAGGAGGCCAGACTCCATAAAATTAAAGGCAAAATAATAGGGAAAAGGGGAAATATAGAATAATATTTAATTTAATATTAATTATAAACCTAATTTAGCTGAGTAACGTGCTCTAATTCTAATAATTAGTTATACTAAATGAAGGCACATTTTTCTGGAATTGATATGACTTTAACCAGCTTCCCCGGAATGCCCATTCCCATCCCACTTGTCGTAGCCTGTCTCCGCTTGACTAAGTTGTCAACCTGTCTGCCAGCGGATGTCAACCGACGTCGTTGCATTTATTAGCCTGGCTTTCCAACGAGCATCGCGTGCCCGTCCGATCCCATCCGATCGGGAGACGGGCACCTACTCCCTGCTCACTGGGCCGTGGCCCATCGTGGTCATATCGGCGGCAGCAAGAAATTAAAGATGCACTCTGGCTGTCAGCGCGCTGTGCTTGTTGTCGTCATTTGTTTCAACCCTTTTGTCCGGGGACGGAGCCCTCAAATTGGTATCTAAGACTGAAACTGAAACAGACATCACATAATTAGTCTCTCTAAATAAATCAGCCGGCCTTCCTATTTGGGGGAAATAGGCTTGTTTGCTTGGAAAGAGGTTCCCCTGTAACTTGATTTGTTTTCTGTGGTTTCCACTTTCCTGTTGTTATCGCCGCTTGTCGCTCAGGTGATTTAAGTGGTTTCTTCTCCTCTCGAGATCCCTGACCAATTTGATGTCTCAATTTCAGCCTCTGCCGGAATGATTACCAATCTTTTTTGGAATGGTTCTTCTACACTTTCCCCATCAGAGCGGCGCTTTCGAATGTAAATTTGTTGAGTTTGGAATTGGTTTTCTATTAAGTGCTGCTCGGTGTTCCTGTTCCCTGTTCCCCAATCCGAGCCATTCAGATGGGATAAGATAATCTCTTTTTAAAAGCTTGTAAAATGTGCGTCTGCCTGCGGTCTGAGGTCTGGTCTTCCACTTAAAGGCGGCAAACATCAACAATGGCGCGAGGCGACAACATTACGGCGAGTCATTCAGCCTGTTATCAATAAGCACATTAATTTGATTAATAACCACCTGCAAATCATTTCCACACTACGCCCCCCACACAAAAGACCTCAAAACTGATAAAAAAATGTATATATCGGGGAGTATAGGTGTATATGCGAAATCTCGCACTCCCCTAAATAGCGAGAGTGTCAGCAACAAATGCTGATGATGCCCAGATGCGAAGTGCCATTACAGCAGAAGCCACATCAATTTACGCATCGACTCGGCGAGGCAACCCTTTTGCCACACATAAATCGCTATCTTTATGGAATTTTTATGGGCAATCTCCTCGCAGGCATCCCAGCACGACCGCAGCCCCACACACGCTCCACTAATACATGGCATCCGTCGCTGATTCCTGGGCAAAAAGGTG
Organism: Drosophila rufa; assembly: GCA_018153105.1. Classification (NCBI taxonomy): domain Eukaryota; kingdom Metazoa; phylum Arthropoda; class Insecta; order Diptera; family Drosophilidae; genus Drosophila; species Drosophila rufa. The sequence goes on from JAECXS010000096.1 coordinate 12,493,085, forward strand.
CACGCGACACTTGCGCATCATCATTATGTGGGATGTGGTTCTAGCCCTGCCTTGGGTCTGGCTCTGAGACCGGGTTAAGTGGCGGGGTTGCCAAATAAAATTTCCTGCCCACCTACGCCGCCTGCTGCTGGCAGTGCAATTTGTTTTGATAACACAAAACCAATCCTCAAAGCACCCGGGATTCCATCAGTTGGGGGCGGGCACGGAGTATGATAGTTAGTGGCAGGCAGGAGGCAGGGGAACTCCACACCGGCTAATCGCTTCAAGTTGTGGAAATCTTTGAGAGAAGTAACTGGAAAAATCTTGAGATTTAAGAAATGAAGAAGTGAAAAATATAGAAAAAATATTAAGGGGATTGAGCTACTCGAAAAACATTCTTTATTGTGAGAAATTCGTTTTCTAATCTAACAAAAACTACATAAACAATTGGCACAATGAAGTCTTATTTTTTAAACTTAAAGGTATACCCTGTACGCAACCTCTGAAAAGAATGGAATGAGAGAAGGCGCAAGAAATATTCTTGAAAATCCCGCTAGCAAGGTGTCACAGTTTCAGTATGGAATGTCCTGTAAGAGATCCCTTTTCCAACGCCTCGTGTGTGTGCCAGTTGTTCAGTGGCACAGACTAAACCCACGCACTTCGGGAAAACTGTCAAAACAAATATGAGTCGTGAAGTGTCAATAGAATGTCAAAGGTCCTAACCCCCAACCTGCTGGATAGCCCTGCAAGCCCTCCACGCGATAATTGGTTAATGTAAACAAGTAGCAAGCCGATCGAGCCGAGGGCAGAACCGCAAAGGGAGCACCATGTTATGTTTCAAGTTTCAAGTGTCGACGAGCACGGAAAAATAAACAGACAGCAGGCGGCAACGGCGGCGGCGGCTTCGATGACGACAACGCGCTGAACAAATACTTCAATTAATAAACAGACACGCGTCCATCGATAAATAAGTCTGTATGCTCGCACAATATGTTACTTACGGCGTTGCCCCGAGACCCCCGAGACCCCGGAACCCCGAGACCGAACCCAGGCCAAGGGTCTCATCTGCGGACTAGCCCCGAAATGGACTGCGGTCTTGTAACCAAACACCGAACATCGCTTCACTGCGACAACCAGATAAAAGCCTGCCAAGAGCAGGAGACAAGGACATGTCGTCCCTTGAGCACTTTTATAAAAGCACTTCGAGGGTGTCCAGACTATGTAATGTGGGATTATGGATGAACTATTAAAGGGTGTAGGTTAAACCATTAAAAGTGGGGATTAAAAATAAAATTAATTATATGTTGTAAATATGAATACATTAAATTAATACTCTATAAAGAATCATAGAAAGGAAAGGATTACTTAACCAATTTTATTTTAAGAAATAACGCCAGTAACTATATTTAAATTTCCCAATGATGCATGACTTTTGTTTTGATTTCTTCAAGTATTAGGTATTAAGTTCTTCCCATATATTAAACAAATTGGTTAATACCCTTCTATAAGTCCAGCAATGAATCGCACCCTTCGCCACTATCCGATAAGCTTATTAACCAAGACTTAAATAGATACCTTATAGCAGTCACCGATTTCTAGTCGAACTCCTAACTCTGACCATTTGAAAGCAGTTTGGAGTCCATTCACAGTTTCGGGCTGTCAGCTAACAACTTCTTTAAGTAGAATTTATGGCGCGACCAAGTCGAAATGCAGGAGAAATAAATAGCTGTCGCTGGACCTGTCTTCGGATTAAGATTTTATACAAATGTTATCGTTGTCTTGGGCATAATTTGCCAATCATTAAGTAACAGTTAAATTTAAATATTTAACTATTGCCACGCTACAGAAAGTTCTACACTATATATTCATTCGATCCAGATCATTCATAAAGCGCTACAGATGTCCAAGGCTCCACTAGCGAAATACGCATTAAGTTTGAGGAAATGTTAATGGTCCGAAAGTCGCATATATATATATTGATTTGATGTTCCCAATGCAGATGAGTCCGGGAACTGTCTACGATTTTTTAGCTTGTCGCAAATCATTAGCGTAAAGTGTTGATTTTGCATAAATTTTGATGGGACTGTTCGATTTGATTTGATTTGATTTGCAAAGCAAGTCTCTCAAGCTCTCGACTTGGCTTGGGGCCGTGTATTATGCTAATTATAGCTTATCGCGGCTAATTTGTATACCTTTTTTGGGAACTGTGACTTTTTTGCGTGGGCAGATGTTGAACTATTTTACCAAGTAGCCCATAGTTTGATTTGTCGTGCGATCGAATATCTTTATTTTAAGACTCCATGGTGCCGTGTTTATATACCTGTCCGGCGAGTTGATTTAAAATGTGAATATTCAGTGTGCTTTTTAAGGTAAGAAAGCGGTTCCCAGGGCTGAATTCCCTACTCCCCCCACTTGAGATTATCTGCAGGGGCTTCTCCTTCAATTTTTGGCCACCGCCTGGCATCGGAAACTCCCAGCCGTATCGCATTTTCTTCTATAAATTTCGCTTGGGTTTTTTTTTTTTTTTTTTGGCGCCCTGTACCTTTCCTGGAGATTGCAAATACATTAACACTTTTTTATGGTTCCGGGCTGGACTGCAAACCTCCAGCTCCGGCGGACACCGGCGTCAGTGCCTGGCGGGTGGCAAGCTACGGTTTTTCGCATCATTTGCTTGGGAATCCCCCGTATGTTGATGCTACATTAGAGGCAGCCACTGGGCTCTCCCTGCTTTCGCTATATTTTTTACTCCCGGCTCCCAGAGCTTGCGCATCATTGATTTCAATTTGAAGCTCGAGTTGTCGTCTTGGCAGGACCCCGAACCGAACTATCGGCATTAAATGTTATGTGCTGCGCGGACCGTGCTCCTGCTTCTGCCACCATGTGTCCGTAGTCGTGTCCGTGCGTTATCTGTTTCCGCAACATGATGTTGCAAAGTGCGGGGCGATGAGGCAGCGACAACGTTGTCGTTGCTGCTGATAATGATTATTGAAGTTGCGACGCACGCCGCCGCATATTTTATATATACACATATATGGAGGGAGGGAGATACACGTACATATTTATGATGTATGCGATTTGGTCCAGCTGAAAAATTTCAACGCATAAAAATATCTTGGACCTGCCAGCCATCGGCCATCAGCCCCTTCCCCGTGCTCCTGCTGTTGCTGCTGCCTGTCGTCGACACTGTAGCAAGATGGACTTCCGGTTTCCTGTTTCCGTCTGTCGAAGTTCTTTACTTTTTTCCAAGCTTCAACGCACACACTCTCCGCTCTCCTCTCTCCCTCGCCCAACACCCTGTCATATGTATAACAATTTTTATATCGCTCCTGCCCGCCTCCATCTTTGTTGTTGTCGGTGGGTGGGTGTGTGGGTGGCTGTGTGGCATTGGCCGGGGTAACATCCTTGCATCGACATCTGATGTGTCAGCTGCCCCTGCCCAGTTGGGTGTGTGCGTTGTCCTGCGAAAGCTAAGCGCAGCTTTCCTAATAAATCGATAAGGAACCAAATCGGACTCAGCTGGGATTGCGAGAGGGTTTTTGTGAGGAAAATATGCAGAAATATCGCAGCCTTGAAAGGCGTCGTCGTCGAGTAGGGAAACGCAACCCTTCAGCCGGCTGAGCACCGTGCGAAACTAATGACAATTCGTCTCAAGCACCATTAGAGCGGAGCCCTTGGCCATGACTTTCACAAATGAATGCCGAGAAAATGCCAGACAACGTGACGCTGCCTTTAACTGTCTGGGATTGCAACTGCAACACCTGCAACTGCAACTGCAACTGCCATTGCATGCTGTGCAGCGATTCTCTCTTTAAACGGGGCGTCTAGCTGTCTGGGCAGGATCTCGCGCCAGGAGTTGGCCTTGCTGCAAGAACACGCTGTGAACCGTCCAGGAATCGGAGGAACCTCCTGGCCACATGCTTGGACCAAGCGAAATGCTAGACACCGAGGCGTCGGACATTAGTCATGGAGCAGGTAAGACTAAGACAGGTGGCAAAAAATACTAAACTACATTTAGCAAGTCTTGGCTTTCTCATAAAATGTAACCCTTAAATAAACTTAAATACATTTAATAATCACTTAAATTTTAGGTCTTACCACACACGACTCGCTTAATTTCCCCTATCAGCTAGTGCTGACTAATAGATCATGTCTGAAGACCCTCGGGCTAGAATAACAGTCACATGCTTTAAAGTAGTCCGGTTGGCCTTTTCATTTGGCTTATCAATTAATGGTCACTAATAGATCATAATAGAATGCCATAAAATCCACACAGAAGATACTTTTAGCTACTTAAAGATGTAGGCAGCCTTTGTGTGTGGCAAGCTTTCAACCCAACCTGTAAAACCCCTGAGACTTTTGTAGATTTTATATTCTCTAAAAACATATAGGGGCTGCCGATAAGCAAATTTTGATGAGGCAATGCTGTAGACTTATCAATGATGATTCGGCCCATTTAATTTGAATTCAATTTTTACAAGTCTTTAATGACCCTTAGAATACAGACAAACCGGACTGAATATATATTCTCGAAAAAAGCGAAAAATATCGAAAATAAATGTTGAACGATATTTTTTATTGATTTTTTACGAGCGCACTGTTGAATTCCAGCCGAAAGGAATTATCACAGAGACTCCGTAGATTTGCATAATATTCGGGGGTCAAAAGTGATGGCTGGTGGCGAGGGGCGAGGATCGGTGTTAAACGATTTGTCCGATCTTCGGGGATCAGGCGTGTGATCGTAAAACAAAAACATTTACCAGACAAGAGGGGCGATCTTTGTCCAAAGCCACTTTTTGTCGAAAATGTCGACCAAAAAGTCGTAAAACCATGTCGAAGAGTCACAACAGAGCTGGCTTGGTGGGTTCCAAAGACCATTTCGCACCTGCGGACGGGTCGATCGAACTTTTTACGACCCCCGATCGGTGTCCATAAAAAAGCGATGGATGGACCGACCGACTCAGGGCTCCGGCCCCCAATAATCGTTGACTTATGTGACATTATTGATCATTAAGGCCGCAGCTCTCCGTTTGAGTTGCGAAGGGACTTGTCGTTTAGCGTAATTTCGTAATTTGTTTTCCAAATGGCTTTCGACTACTTAGAACCGTATCAGTCCGTCGAGATCCGCCCTGCCGGTGGTCTGGACCTGCTCTGGACCCTCTCTCTCCCTGGATCGTCTGCGATTTCCAAATTTTCAATAAGATATTGGCTTTAACGACAATCTGGCAGTGAGTTTGGGCCACGTCGAGTTGAGCCAAGTTGAGCTTTTATGTCGGCAGCGTTTTTATGATCGACTTTTATGAGGTGCGATGACTTAGAGATTGCCTTGAACTCGATTTTTATATTTGGTTTTCAGTTTCGGGATTCTTTCTCTGTGTGGGGCTTATAACGGTACTGGATCCAAGTATTATGTAGAGAAATATGACAAGTGGTTAATGAAACGAAACTAGAAAGTCCATTTCCCTAGAAATAGGCAGATAAACAGCCGAGTCCATTAGTTGGCCACTTTAAAATACAATAACTAAACTTAAGGTGAAGATTTAAATGCAAATTTAAAGGCTTTAAGTAATTAAATTGTGGCTAATGAAACTTGTTCAAGTTACTTGCATAATTAATTACAGGGGTTGAGAAAAATAAGAATAATAAAAGGATTTCAGAGGCAAAGCATTGAATAATCCATAAACCAAGGCTTATACATCATTAAATATAATATTTGAGCTAGAACATATTTTTAATAAATTTAATATTTGTTGTTATATAAGATGGAATATATTTTTATTAGGTTTTCACCATCTACAGCTAATATCCTTTCAGAATCATTTATATTTATTCCTGAACTTCTATTTCTGTTCTATAAAATATAATTAAAATTAAATCTAAATAATTATTATTTAACTTAAGTTAAGTTAAGTGAAATCTGTTTACATCGAACTCTGTCTCACAAAACCTTCAAATTAAGATACCTAAACGACTTTGACACTGACAAATTTGTAATAACACCTAAAAAGATTCCTCGAGCGACTTTGACAACATTATCATATGAGACTGAAATCCCTAAAGAGTAAAGATCCAAACACGGTCAGAGATAAATTCTGGTGGTGAATGCAGCTGCTCAGCTCGGAACTCAACGGGGATCCTAGGGCGCTGCTCTCCCTGCAAGTAAATTTTATTGCACCGAGAGTGCTGGTGGACATTTCGGCTATTGTTCTAGATTTTCGTGGGGGAAAATTGCTAGAAAATGTTAAGTAGGCTGGACCCTGGACAACGGAGTCCAATAATTTCATTCTTGACTCTCGGCTCGGGAGATGTGGGTTAACTTTCTGACATGGGTTTTATATGCCTCGCTCTCTCTCCCTCCCCCGAGCTGTGTAAAGTGTGAAGAAACTGGAATAAAAATCGAAATACATATTATTTATGAGGTTCATCAGGAGTTTACGACGGCTCAATGCTCATTCAGAGCCGGCGGATAAGAGGAGAAGAGTGGAAAGAATACCTGACCGGGCCATAAAAATTATAAAAATAAGGTATGCATCTGCCCCGACCACTTTTGCACCTCAGTTCCAGTCTCCTCTCCCAAGGCAACCTCATGCTGTGCGGAAGGGTCTGGTCTTCGGTTGAGGGCCAAAGAGTCTGGCCGGCACAGACTTCATGACGTCCCCGCTTAATGTCCGCCGTTGTAACGAAAGTAAATTTTTCATAACTCGCCGATGAGCCGATCGATAAATATTTCCAGACTGCAGCAGGTAGGCAGGTCAGCCGGTCCCGGCCAGAGGCAGGTTCTGTAGGTAGCATCTTGTCCCGGCTGCTACGAGTATATTTGCTTTTTCGGCTCCAGACAAACTGGCAGCGGCATCATTAGCAACTGCCTGCGTGTGTGTCTCCTCAATGACAGAACAGGAATCCCGAGTCCAGGCGGCGATGCGGGTCTCTGGTACCCACGTTCTCGTTCTCCTCCCGAGGGGATGTGGCTGTGGAGTCCGGCCATAAATGACTAATCGAATTGGGAGCCAAATGGTTTACAGCTTGAAAGGAGTCGGGAAAATTACGAATTACTGGGATCAGGATTTACTGAAAAAATAAGGCAGGAAATTTGCATCTTTTTGGTTAATAAATTACTTATTATTTAGTTTTTTTGTGTGAACCAAGCGAATTTTTAGTTGAATAACTATTTATGGAGTTAAAATAGTGTTGAAAATGTTGGTATAACTCTATGATCTTAAGACAGTTAATACAAGTAATTGTATTTAATCCAATCAGCCAGATTTTATGGCTTTAACCTTGTTATTATTTCTTCTAACTGCTTCTCTTGAGCAAACCCATTTAAATAAACGCCGTTTCTCACCTTTCCGCCTCCACCGAAACACTTGTCATGCCCCTTGAGTCCTCCCTCGCATTCGTCCTTCGTCCTTCACCCTCCTAAACAGCCCAATGTTATTACTATTTGTTTAAGGTCAGAGGGCTTGTCGAATGCAAATAGATCATAAAACTGAAAAATATTTGATTGCCGTGCCAAAAAAAGAAAGAAATAAGGAAAAAGGTGTCAAGTGTTCGGTGAAAATGTGTGGAAAAGGTCGCCGTGGCGGCTACCACGGACACTTGACAATTGTCGGCCAAATAAACAAGACTCTCTGCGTAAATACGAGTATATCTGCTGACTGGCACTTGAATAAATAAGGGAAGCCAAGAAACCGGAGACTTCCTTGCTGTCAAAGAGTGTGAACTCCTAGGGGTTCTTATCCTTCAATGTACTTGTGGCGTTAGGAAGGTAAATAATAAAAAAAAACCTTATTTACATTTAAATAAAAAATATTCCAGTGCATATTGCCGTTAATAATCCATCCTATTTAGTATCTACACACTTAATCACAGTAAAAATCCCACTGAAGTTAACCAATTAATGATGGCTGTTGGCTCATTTGATATTCGGAACGCTTCAAATATGCATAAATCGCGTTAATTGGCATCGCCGCCATACACAAAATAGCCAACCCCATTAAAGGATAATATTCTATCGGCTTTTGGCTAATTAGGCGCACACGCCGCCGCGTTCAGCTCGTGCCAGTTTGACAAGCGGATCACACGCCACATTCTCGGTCGCTTGATACAAATTACGCAAATGTTGCCAGCGAGCCAATCAATCGCTCGTTGTCATGGCTAGAGCACCTACACTCCAAGCACACCCAGATCCTTCGGCTTTCGACCCCCTTGGCCGGGGAAGGGCATGTGCTGCCCGTGTTGCCAAGGGGCACTGCCAATTAAACGGATTTCAGCGACGATACGCAAATGCGACCACTGATTGCCATGATAGTCACAATAAATGTGTGAAAGTAAGGAGCCAGAGAGTACAGCAGGGTTTTAGTAAATAATTGGTTAAAAATTAGCTTAATATTCACACAAAAGCGAAACTAATTTAAGTTATAAACACATTGATTTCAGCGGTAGTAAGAGCAACATTACCAGCTAGTATTCTCACTTATAGAATGCCATTAATACATATATCAAGTTTCCAGACGAAGACCTCAACCAGCCGCGCCTCGAGTGCTGTGGTCCACTTGAAATTATGCCAAGAGATGCTCGAGTGGGCACAGCCGCCAATAACCACGCACAACACTCGTCCAGATTTATTCCTCAGACCCAGAGCCAGAGCCAGAGCCAGACCAAAACCCATACCAAAAACCCATAGCCAGGCCGGACCACAAACAACCCTCGAGGTTTGCGTCGAGAGCCATCTTAGGGGTTGCGGGGGATTGATGGGCTGCGTCCTCAATCAAAGCTTCTGCGCCGATCTTTCTACTTCGATAAACGCTCTCTAGGGTTCGCCGGGATCTGTCAGGCTGTTTGCGGCCGGATTCCAAATTGCCAGCAATTAGGCATTCCGCATTCGTACATGTATTTGGCATTTCCTCTAGTTAACGGCGGCCATCATGGCATTGTTGGCATAATTATAGGCTTAACGCGAATTATTGACAAGTGAATTAGAAAAATATTTTGGTTTGAATTCGTAGTTACGGCCTCTTTTTGTTTGTCAAAGGGCAATGAGTCGGAAAGTTTTAGGGCCTGCACGAATGTGTGAAACTATTTGAATCACAAAAGGGAACTAAACTGTTCCATTGGAAAAGAGGTCACCCGGAAAGGGTTCGCTGAGCTAAAAAAAACATTTCTAAGTCTATTTGGACATGACCTTTAAACGGAATTACAGGAATAATTCGGAAGAGAGCTTAACAACTAAAAAATCAGCAAATCCAATTACTTTACTTTAATACTGTAAATTATTCAAATAGTTTTTACTATATTTTGTAGGTACTAAAACCCGGATTATAATGCTCTTACTAGTAACCTCCGATCGCTTAGAGAACCAAACCTGTCAGTCTGCCCCGCCCACAGGCGCTATAAAACAACTTAAAAATAACAGAGTGACAACAGACGCCAACGCACACAGCCGGCCAATTAATATTCATAAGAATTTCGTTACGCTTTTGCCGCAAGTAAGTAGAAGTAAAAAAAAACTACACCGTCACCATCCTCCCGCAACCACTCCAAAATATATGTATATTCGAAAGCCCAAGAACGGGGAGAGAAAAAACCCGAGCACAAAGCACTTACCTCTCGACCACTCAGTGCATACTACACACAGTAAGTAGTTACCGTCGGGGGGCCCGGAGAGCGGAGGGATGACGATGTACGGGCGGGCGGGGAGTTGGTCTCGAAAATGTTATAACAAACGTAACGAATCGAATGCGGTAGGCATGTCCATGTCGATGTCTGTCCAACCGAGATTCCCAAGCCGAAAAACTCGAAATTGTGAATATTTCTGATGGGGGAAAAGTGTTAATTCGTCATGATGACGTCACGGCTAGGGAAATTGATTACCCAAAGCGGACAGAGCGTATCCTCGAGCATCGAGAGTATCCTAGCCACCCCGAAAATATACACATAGTACATAGTGTGTGGCCTGAATGTGGGTTAGAAAATGGGCTGGCTGGGAGGATGGTCGGGAGTCCGGGAGTGGCACATAAATTGCCTCGTATGAATAAACATTTTGACAGATTTTTGTTTGGTTTTCGACTCTAAATTTAATAGTTTGCCGAATTTCTTGTTACTATTAGAAATTTAAATTTTATATCGAGTTTGTTTTCATGCTGCTTTATATGTACATCTGATGATTTAGGGACGGACGGTATGCTGCTTGCATATGGATAAGTTCCAAGCGGGTTTTCTGATTTTTTACGGGTCGTTTAAGTGCTCGACGAAATGGCCGATAAAATTTCAAAGTTAATTTTTAGTTTGGGGGGAAATCTTGTTAATGTTTTAATGATTTATGGATGACAAATTATGATAGTGTTTATTGTAAGTTGGAAAAAATAAAGCTTAGGTTATTTGGCTTGGAAAATTTAAGCCCAGATTGTGTTTATCTGTTTCATTATTTATTTTTCTTGAATTTAAAGCACACTTTATGCAATGAGAACTTCTGATAATAATGCTTAAACTCAAAAATCCATTAATGAGGATCAACTCACTCGAAGAAGACCCTTTAAAGGCTTACAGACCTTTTTCCCACACTATCTACCTTTCTTTTTCCCCCATCGGAACTCTTCGTTCGTTTATCATCACGATTTTCACATTTCATATCAGTGAAAAGTAAACAATTTATGCGCCCACACTGACGTCTGACTGGCTGATTGTACTGTCCCGGCGTAATCTACATCATCATAACCCAGAGCCATAGCCCCGGGCACCAAATTATCGTCTCGCCCACCTGGGAAACTGGCGGCGACACCTGAGTCTGCATTTAGGGGACTCCGACGCCTCGATCCGGGAGATAATAAGTAAGGGTTTCGCCTTGACGCTCTATAATACCCGGCGGCTCCTCCTGCTGTTCGCCATTCGACTTTTTGTTATGCTAATTGGCATTTACACACAGATCCAAAAGCGAACCATGGCTCCATAGCTCTGTCGCTCCATCCTGGTGGATGGGTCCACACACACGCACTCCGGAGGAGGCGGAGGCAGAGGGTATGTTCTCCGCCCAGAAGTTGGATGGACCTTAAAACGCTTAACCGAACAACTGCAAATAGTTTCACTTTTCACAATTTTTTCTTCATGCAAAATGTGCGAAGGAAGCCCCCAGCCAGCTTCAGTCGTAAGTGAGAAGTGAATGTTGCCATTTTGTTGGCGTTTGCTGGATTGCAGCAAATGGGTTCCATAGAGTTGTGTACACTGGGAGAAATTAGTGGGAGAAGGGAATTGATTTAAGGTTTTATGGAATAAATATTAAAGGAGGTAAGCGCAATATGTGATTATTATAGATGGGTTTTGGGTGTAATAAAAATGTTTTAAATATTATGAATAAATAAATAAATGGATCGGAATGCGATCTCTTTTTTACAAAATATCTATTAAATATTTATGTAATATTTATCCTTTATCTCACAAATAAATTAAAGTATATCTAAAACGAGTTTCCTGTTTTTATCAGTGCCTGCAGTTGGGCCATGTTTGTGTTGGCTGTTAAACTCTGTGCTATTAAAGGCTAAGGCCGACTTTTTGTCAGCCATTATGGTGCGCACCTTTTGTGCTCCCGTGTTGTTGTTGTTGCTGCTGTTCTTGTTGTTGTTGCAGCAGTAGTAGTTTTCCAGGGAAACCCTCACATGGATACAGACGCCCTCACAGACGGAGCAGGAGCAGACAGAGACAGGAATGCATATACAGTTGCTCGCTCACTCGCTGGCATTCATGAAATGTATAGCATAATAAATCTTTACCTAGACGCAGGACAACTGCGAGGACGAGGACGAGGGCGAGGGCACTCGGGACAGGACATATTTTTCGCCGCTGCTCCGCAGGTAGCAAAGGATTTTTGCCACCTTTGCACACAGGATGTAACAGGCAGCGGCTGCGTAGGAGTTTCATTGGAGGGAAGGGAAGGTCCTGCCGGATTCCGGAGGAGGAGGGGACTGGGCCCGCTTCTGGGAACTGCTACGAGAGCGACGAGTCCTTGCATTTTTACGTACCATTTTACAATTTCGATTGCTATCTCCGCTCCTCGAATCCCTGAACACCGATCCCTACTTTTTTGCGGTATTTGAGGTAGGAGACAAAGGATGCGGATCGCATGGATAATCACTGCTGACGGACTACTGTGCACTCGCACTCGATCGATCGATAGGGAATTCTGCGTTTGCGGTTCGTTTGATTTGAGGATCGCTTATCGAGAGTTGCATCGTCAGCGGCGATAAGATTAGCCAAGCAGACAGCCTGTCGCTTTCCACGGAATCCAGGGGATTACATTCCACATCTAGGGATTGCGGAGGGAGGTCTGTTTTGGGTCGGAGGCGTTCAGACATAAGGGCATATAGGGAGAGATAAGTCAGGTCAGGGATAGGGCTTAAATCTGAAACAGAAATCCTGATTGGCAATGGATAAACTTGTACCAAAAGCGAGATATTTTTGATTTCTTAAAACCGTTAATATTAAACGCAAATGTTTACCCTTTAAAAATAGAATAAAATTTGTAATGGAACTTTTAATAAATATATTTAATAAAGTCTTCAATAAGTAAAGTATTCCATTAATTTTTCATTATTTCCCGGTACTCTTAAAGCATTTCCTGAATCTCCAATCACCTTGACCCAGGTCAGTTCCCTTTTCCAACTTTCCCAACTGGCTGATATATCCAAAACAAATAAGACCTACGACAAAACTAACTGTTCTGGCCACATTTTCACTTTCCATCAAAAAACGACAAAGATAACCACAATAAACCGAAACTTTTCCGATGGCCGGCACTAAACCAGAGACGGATTGCAACAGATATTAAGCCCCGACTCCCCGAGTGGATTTATGAGCATTAAATTTCCAGCTACAGGGCTCTGGCATTTTCGAAATTTTCATAGTAAACCAGTTTGGCGACGTTTTCGCTGTCAGGCTGTGAGGCTGCGAGGCTGATCCAACGATTGAAAACCCAGACTGAAATAAATAAGCGCGTTGATTTTTAAGTGTTGTGCATAATTTTAAATACGAAATTTGGCTCTTCTCTCTATTTTGGTTGTGACTCCTCTGTGTTAAAAGCAGCCGGTGACTGACGTTTATTTTCTGTTTTAAATTAAACCTCTACGAGCTCTGCGATCTTTGTTGTTGACAGTCGGGTTTTTCGGGGCTTCGGCTTCGGCTTTGGTATTAGTTTTGGTTTCTGTTTTGGATCGCGAATGGGTTTTGATCTGCCGGCTATGGCGCTGCGAAACCGTTAACACCCATAATAAGTACCGCTATGTACCCTAATTATGTGAAGACGATGGCTGCCCAGCAGCCAGTTTTAATGGCCCAACTTATGCATAATAACCCGAGCCCGAGCTCCAGCCCCTCTCGGGAGTAGGGAGAGCGAGAGAGGGGGGAAACCTTTTTGGAGAAATCGACAAACAGCATTTCTCGATTCCAGATCGAGAGATTCGATGCCAGATTTTTGTCGTGGCAATATTTCTAGTTCATTTGTGAAATGCATTCGACGGCGCGTGACTTCACTCTGAACTTGACTGGAGATTTTTTTTTTTTTTTGCCCCTGCGATTTTTATTTTGTTTTCTTTTTTATATATATATTTTTCGGTGTCGGCGAGGGCGGAAATTATTTAATGGCGCGTACATGGGCGACATCGCTGGGCGGAAATCACGCACAGCAGCCCGAGTCTGACGCTGTGGGGAGGCTGCGTGAAATTTTATTTAATTTTATGCGTTCGCTTTCAAGACTTTTATTAGCCCCGCTTACAGAAATTCCAAAATTTCTGGCTTGCCAAATTATTTGTCACGCATATTTTTCAAATTTATTCGGGGCGGGAGATTGTGGTTGAGTGGAGGGCGTGGCGGTCTGGTTGGGGGGTAAGAAAAATATGGTTGGAAAACTGAAATTCTTTAAATTGTTAAGATAACAATTTTTTGGTTGATTAATTTGGGAAATATCCGGAAAAATGTCTGAAGTAAGTGGAATTACTTGAATTTTGGGGGTTTTTTAGTTTAATATATTTATTAATTTAATATAAAAGTTGTTGGAAAATTTTTCAAAAATTGTATGGTAAGAAAATTGTATCCTTTGAATTTATGGGAGTACAAGTTTACTTTCCTTTCAAAACCCTCACTGACTTCGATTAATTTAGATATTAAGAAATGTCATTTTTAATAATAAATTTTTCGTAACATCTTCCTGCCTTACTAACCCATCTAATTGCAATCACATTTAGTCTCGAACTAACTTGAGTCTTCAACCTTCTTCTATGAATCTGCAACTGACTTTCACCATCCTCCCATCCATTCTGCAATCTGCATAGCAAAACAACCAGACTCCAACCTGGTGTGGCACCTGCAATCAGGCAACTCACACTCATTACACGGACCAGACACTGTCACCTGGAGGACATCGAGTGGCGCACCCGAATGAATAGGGGCGAGGGCCACGCTGCGTATGAGCAACGTGCGATGTTCGGGGAGACATTTGCGTAATTGTGGCAACGAAGCACTTGAGAATTAGTTTCAAATTGCCTACTTAAGTTTGTTTGCCGTCGAAGGACATGAGCAGCATTGTTGCCAAGGCAGTTGCGTGGCTGCCACGCCCCTTCTCTGCGAAAGTTTGTCTTAGGCAGCAGACGGACAGTGGCAGCAACCTGTTATCACACAATCAACAAGTGCAATTAGCAGCCGCCTGGCCCGGCACAATGAAGCGTGTGACAGAGCAAACAAATTGCCAAGCGGCAAACAAATAAACAAGCACACAAGCCAGCGAGCAAACACAATTGCAGCGCATGCAACAGCAACGGCAACTGCAACTGAAATTGAAATTGAAATTGAAACTGAACTGAAACTGCAACTGCCACTGCAAGTGCAGCGAGTGCGATTGTGAGCGTTAGCGTCTTCGAGCCATTCGCCTTTTGTGCGTTGTCATCAATAAAGTTGTGAAAAGGACGGGCATTGGCCAGAGCAGCAGCATTGTCCTGGCTGAGGTTCTGTCAGGCGTGGCCAAGGCGACCTGTGGCCAGGACAGCTTGGTTGCGCAAAACCCATTCGGCTGTCCAAGACAGGTCCTTAGAAATGGCAATTATCGGCCAAGAAATGAGCATATGTCGTGTGGCTAGGGAACGTGACCAAAAAGGGTTACGTCTTACCGAGTCGAGTGCTTCAACCAAGAAACAATGCGACTTTTAATATAGTTACAAGAAATAATGACAAAGAAATGCTTAATCCATATATTTCCTAAAGATCTTGAGTGTTACCTCTGGGAACTAAGTTTTCTGTTTTATTTTTAGGGCATCAAATTTCTTTCCCTTAAATATCTCAACCACTCCTTACCTTCCTATTCCCCTTAGAAATAATCTCCACCCCATTAGAGATATGAAGGATATTCCCTGTCCCTGTCCCCAGCTGGCTATCGATGATTACCCCAGCTTGGATGGGGCTTCCTTTCCCAAAAAATAAAAACGCATTAGCAACTTCACACTTGGACCACTCACAATCCCTTTTGGCTGCTTATTTAAATGCAACTCCGATTTATTGTCAACGCGCGGGCATTTCATTCATTCATGGGCATTGTCCTGGCCTCCTCCTCCGCTCCTTCCGCCGCTGGGTAATCCTCGAGCCTCCGGGCGATTCCTGGGCACATTAGCAGCCGCCGTCGCGTATCGCGTATCTCGAGGCGGCACCTTGGACTCTCGAAGTCTCGACCTAACGACTTCCGTTTGAGCTTTGCGCACGCGCGATCCGCCTGGAGTCCTCGCTGGACTGGGATTTGGGATCTGGAATCGAGTTGAGTCGAGGCGAGTCGGGACCCCTCCCCGTGCGCCCACAGGTTTTAATGATAATCTCCTGAGTTATGTGTTTTTAAATATAATTTCGTTGTTGGCGTGCAGACGACGGACCCATAACTCACATAGCGCCAAGACCAAGTCACGAACTGTCAGACTCAAACTGGACTGTGAAACCGAGACCAGGAAAAGTGGAGATGAAGGAGGAGGCTGGAGATGGAGTCAGAAGTGTACTGAAGGTACTGAAGGTACTGGGGTCCTGTAATTCGATCTAAATTCTTACATGTGTTACATATTTGCACTCCCACGGCAGCTCATTAATTGCCAAATAAAATAATGACTTCGATGCAGTGAGAGAAAGGTATCAGAGAGAGATACTTGAGAGACTTCACTGGGAAAAATCGAACAAATTCTAATTGGGGTATAATAAGAAATCTTCAAGAGAAATACAATTTATAGAAGTTTTTAAAATGTAAGTAACCTTCTAAAATTTAATTTAAATCAATGATTGCAGAAGGCTTTGAAATATTAAGATTGGTGGGAAATAAGGAATATTCTATCACCTTTAGAATTATTTTCTAAGCCTCCCTTGTATTTCCTTTAACTTCAAGCAGAATGCACAATAACTTTGAAAAATGTAATTACCAAGCAACCATTAATGCGCACACTTTTCGCTTAATTATTCCAGCACTTAATTTGACCTCACTTAGTTTATTCGAACTGCCCTAATCTGGACACTAATCCGATTACCACATGTATTTATCACCCCAAAAAATTCTCACTGTGTAAGCCACTACGCCCTGGGCCTGGGGATTGCGTGTCTATCTGGTATTTCGTCCGGGGAGCGTTTAACTTTTCACAACTTTCGCACTGTGCGTTAAGGTTTGGCACCCAATTTATCAACCCAGAGAGCAGTTGTCGTCGCACTCGTTCCAAGTTCCCAAGGTGCGAGGTGAGTGTGCGTGGGAACTCGGCCAGTTGAGCGATCGATCCGGTGAGGGTCTTTAGCATTGATTGGGAGCTGCCCGAGCACCAGTCTAGCGCTAATAATGCGAATTACTGTCCAGAACAGGCAGCTGCCGCCGCCGCCGTCGCCGCCGAGAACACGTTGTAATCCTGCCGGAAAGTTGTCGCTGAAAAAAGGGGTTTCCTCGCCGGGAAGCTGGGCTGGAAACCGTGGGATGTCAGCCAGAACCCTCCCCCGTGGCCGCCTGCTGGGCTGCCCGTGTGCCCGTGCTCGAATATCGAATCGAAACGAATCGAATGGAGTGAAATCAAATCAAACAAAAATTAAAATCCACTTTGAGCCTATTAAAGTGTGCCTGGTCGTCCGTCGCCAGGACACCCCAGTCCTCGTCCGCAGCCAGCCGCTTTCGCTGTCACTGTCAGTCTCCTAGTTTTAATTGACATGCAAGTCAACGTCCAGCCGTCGGCGACATGTCAATCAAAGTCCGCATTCCGCACCCAGCCTGCATCCCTCACTCCCAACATCCCTGCCTCATTACGGGCTGCGGTTTGTTGACGACGCACACACACTCCCCCTGCAGCTGCCGGTCCTGCCCACTTTTTTATTGCCGAATCTTCCTTCTTTTTTCTCTCTTTTATTATGATTAACCGATCGCTGGGCCAGCCCGCAGTTTTAAGGCGTTAATTGGTTCACTCAATATGGCAAACTAGCCGCAAACTAATTTCTGGCCAAGTGGATCGCCACAAGTGGACCAAGTGAGGCGAGCTAATGCTCAAGTGGTTGCTAGTTTTTTGTGGATTTATTGGCAAAATAAGTAGCTTAGGGATCGAGAAATGTAAGCAGATGTTCAGCTGGAAGGAGTTATTAATAGCTTACTTAGTATGCAAAGTTTATACAACATTGCACAAATAAATTCGTTTCAGTTTAAAAAACTTCTCATAATTTTTAAAATATTTATTTTGCAGCTTAAAATAATAAGAAAAACAACGAATAGAAATAGATAAAAGTTTATACCTGTTCAATATTATAATATAATACATACATTTTAATTATTGTCTCTATTTTTCTAGTTTCTAACTTTATAAAAAGGTTATGTTTAAGATTACGATGTTGAGGTATTTTTATATAATGTTAGTAATTATTTTTAGGATCAAACATTCACTAAGTAAATTATTTAACCTACATAGATTAAATAAAACTAATCTCCTTCTTTTAAAATTAAAAGCAACTGAAACAAATAATTAAACACCATCCCTGATTGGCAAAATCAAAGACCAAAGCCTGACTCATTTGCTCGATTAAGCTCTGGCTCCCAAAAATAGAGGTAGCCGGAGTCCGCTCGAAGTCCGAAATGTGCCAATAAATCTTGGCTCTATCGCATAGATCAGGCAACTCTCGTGGCCAGAAATCATTGTCAGGCGGGGCAATTCATCGGGTCTTTTAATTAATGCCAAGCCCCGACAGCCGCTCTGAGCTGAGACTAGAGCTTAGTTCAAGTTCCATTCGGCGCTGGAAAGAAAGTTCGAAACATATAGTGGAGATAGGGAGAGGTAAATGATAAATTTGGCGTTTAAAATGCTATAAAATGACAACGAATTGGAGGGGATCCGATGCAGGTCCGCGAACGGTACGAACTATCGAGGGGTATCGATGCCCCGTCGGGTTTTCTCATAAACAAATCAACCGAACCTCTCCGCAGGCCCCATTGTTTCCACCGGCGAACGGTATTTTTGGCGCACGCTAAATTATAAGTCTTAATTTGTTATGCTTTTTGTCAAGTCTCGTTTGGTATTTAAAATATTTTCCTGTCATCGCAGCGAGCGAGCTTAGTTTTTTGTATTCTGGTTTCCCATTGTCGTCGTCGATATAGGCCTAGATGTGTGAAAACAGTTACTTTGATTTGTAGATTTGTTTACCACACTTTTCTGATCAGTTCTTCATAGTTGAGAGGCTTTGAACTCTGAGTCTCAATAGGCTTAACCCCGTGGACATTGATTCGGAAGGAGCCTCGTTCTGTCATTGTTGGAGCGGAGGATTAGTTTATGACGGTTTGTCTGGCTGACAGTGAAATATGGTATATGCTTTAGACAATATAGTTTAGTATAGGCCCAAGTAAACCTGTTCCGGCGTGACATCACTTGGTGCATTAAATTCGTGTGTTTATCCCGACTTCCGATGCGAATTCAGGTCACAAAGCGGCATATGCACATATATTTAAATTAAATTATATTCCCCTATAATTAAGTTCGGTCGCAGCCCCACCCACAGCCCATTAAATTATATACTCGCTCTTACATTTGTGGCTCCTCTATGTACAGTCGTGCATGTACATACGCTCTATGTACCGCCTTATGTGGTGGCCACATAATCCAGTGGCTTTTGAGCTGAGCCGGGGCCAACAAACATAAGCAAATTAATTAAAGTTGCCACTTCAGTTGAATTTTCCAGGTGAGTGATGCGGAACAAATAATCAATCAATCAGCTCGCACACACGCACGTGTATGCCAAAAGCTGCACGCCCTATCTAGACGGCACAGACGGCGGCATTCATTGGTTGGTCACTGCGACACAGTCCATCCGACCAGCAGTCAGTCCATCGGTCCATCAATCCCGCAGTCAGTCAGTCATACAGTCAGTCAGTCAGGCATTCGTCCGGGGCCTGTCGCCTCAAATGACGTCCCTTTTGGTTTTTCCTTTGCCGGACATGGCGAAATGTTCAAAATAAGTATGAGACGGTGTGCGTATGTAAATGTGCACCTCTTTTCCCCCTTTTCGTCTTCTGTAATGCAACATAAGCTACAACCGGCTGACTGGCCACTGGACAGTGTCACAAAACCTATTTTTAACGAGAAGAAGGTATAGGATATTAAAGAAATAAAAAAATAAAAAGTCTGTTTCTTGGAAAAGCATATATTGATAGGTAATTAATTTTTAATTTTTAAGACAAAATCCAAAGGTAATATTTGGACTATCATTAATAGATTTCCTGGGGTTGATGGGAGGCTTATTTTTGATATTAATACCTTTAAAATTTAAATCTTAAATTGTTTATTAAAATATCTGTTAAATATAAGTAACATAAATTATAACCAATTAAATCTGGCAAACTACCAAAGTTTTAAATATCATAATCTCTGATCTTATAATCCCATATTTTTCTCAAATATTTTTTTTTTAATTACAAATTCTCTAAAAATAAACCCCGAACCACTGTGCATGGGTCAGCATGATTGCAGGAGTGCATTTATCAGAAGCTTTTGCACCCAGGCACCCGTGTCTGTGAGTCCCCCGGTTCCAGTCCGATTCCTAGGTTTGGAGTCCGGTCAGGTCGAAGTCACCATTTCGGGCTCCCTTCTGGACACAACAAGCCCCCATTTTCCTATCCAACGGACACACACACCCTGGCCGTGTGTGTGCGTTTGAACTTTTCCAATTTGCAAGCGAAAAATTGAAAATGCGACGACGACTACGACGAATGTGATGAGCGGAGATGGATGCGGAATCGAGAGCTGCCGAGGAGTCCAGGGACTGTGTATACGTGTATGTAGCAACATCAAGTAAATAAATCCATGCCGCTCATATATGGCCGAGAGTGTGCGCAATATATATAAAAACAATCTGTAGCTGCTTTGTGGCTCAACAAACTGCCGGACATTCGAAATGAAAGCCACTGAAAATGTTGTTAAGCGTTTGTGTCTGGGCGCGGTTGATTAAAAATATATACACCCGTGCACACAGAGCCACATATATTTATATAAAAATACATGCGAGATGTGTGTGTGCGAAAAAAATTGGTTAGCAAAATCGATTTGAGTGGCGAAAAAAATTGTAATTAAAATTGAATTTCATCTGGGTGTGTTTCCACCATGAACCCAGGGCCCTGCCTGGCCAATTGCATTGTGAAGGTGGGAGAGAGCTTCCGAACAACAGCGGAGACTACTGACTAGCGAAAAAATTGAAGATTTGCGCAGACTTGGGAGTTGTCATGGCGCCCAACAACCCGGGCAGGAGCAATTTATTTAATTAGATGCATAAAAACTCATTAAGATAAGAGCTGCGCTGCTGCTGGTTGCCGACTTCAAGTGCGCGAATCAACAAATGCGCCAAAGTGCAGGACTCGCAGCTCGCAGCTCGGAGCTCGGAGCTCGGGACTCGGCGGGCGAAGTGAGCGATTGTTGTGCTCACTTGCCAGCCAACTGAAAAGTAGTGCCTGGTAGGTGCGCAGGTAGGGATTTGCACGGAGATTGCTGGATGAGTTGGAGCCCCCTTCCGTCCGCCAGCCCCTCCATTTGAGTAATTAACTTGAGCAACGGCGCTGATGACGACAATAAAACGCCGACTTAATTAAGTGACACAAGTGCATCGCGCCTGGGGTTGTTGGTCCTTCAGCCTTAGTCCCTTTCAGGCTTTAAGTTTTAATAATAGGTCAAAAATGTGATAATAAAAACTATAATGATCTCAACTCTCAGATTAAAAGGGATTACATGAAACCTTATCAAATCTGAAGCTATAATGTTATTTTTTGGTTATCAGCGTACTCTGAGCCAACCCCCTCTTCAAACATATCTTCTGTATCACTAGCCCAGCCCGCATATAGTTTATATATGGTTATGGCTACAGGGCCTTCTCAGTTCCGACCGAGTTCCGTCAACTACACATCGTAACACTCACCGAAACTGAGCAATCGAACGGACAGAGACGGGCGTCGGAGTATCAATGACAAATCAGGGCGTGACTAATCGCCTAATTGCAAAACAAACCGCGGCCGTAACAGAAACGGCCTTGCCTTAGGTCTCCCCTCTACATACAGAGAGACCCTTGGCGATAAAAATGCAAAATTATAATTAGACAGCGATTAGCCAATGGCCCCCTGGGACGGACGGACGACTCAGATTGCGCATTTATGCAGGCTCAGGCCGTGATTGAATTACACTAGGCGAAAATGCGGGTGCGGAGGGTTCTCGGTTCTCCAGAGATGAGAATACCAAGAACCATGCCTGGGAGGAAGTATTATGCAGATAAACTCGAAACTTAGTCGGGGACAGACAAATCCGAGGCCCGAGAGAGGTCCGTGGCAGTGGATTAGGTTGCGACTAGGGTTTTATTGGTGATTATGATAATATGCACGGCGATCTATGGGGACTTATTGTCCTTGCGCTCAGAGCCCTCTGTTTGTTTAGCCCTTTATTGCCCAAAAACTGAGGTTGCATCCGGGCTGTGCGGATTTGCGAGGCGTGGATTTTAGAGGTTCATTATCCGATGTCTGCACGACCTGCTGTTTCCCCTGGGTTTTCCCACTTTCCGGTGCAGGTGGACATCGGCTTAGCTTCCCAGCTTGGGTCGTCGCCGCCAGGCAGTCTGCGTCCGAGTCCGACCATTTGCATGTGTGTTCCGCTTACCTGTTGCTGGTTACCAGTTACCAGTTACCTGTGGCAGATCGTCGTAAATCATCGGGCCTATCGATCAAATCGTGGGCCCATAAATTCTTACGCCTGCCACACATCCATCAAGTGCTTTCTGGACCAGACCAGATTGCTGCTGCTGCCCAGGCCCCACAGCTAATTGGATTTTTGTCAACTAATCCGATTTGTTTATGTACTCGCATCTCGGAAATGTATAGTCCCCAACCGAAACAGAAACCCTAAAAAATAACACACCAAAAAGCAGGCCCGTCTCCGAATTGGTTACAGTTTTAGGCTTATGAATCAACTCGGCTTCGGTGCATGTCTCACTCGGTTAACCTACATTCCAGAAATGTGTCACTTTGGGCCGAAAACACAAGCCACTTAAAATGTACTAGCCCTGGCTGGCTGGCTAGCAGTTACTTCCCAGACTGACGTCGAAGTAATGACATTTGTTTGCCAACTTTTCGCCATTGTTCAAGTTTAATTAGTTGCTCAACTCTATCTATCTATCTATCTCAGCCGCAGCCCAGCAGCCGTCTCCCTCGCTCGGCCCAGCTTTTGTTGCCATTATTATTGAAGGGTTGCTCACTGGAGGCAGTCCGTCCCCCAGAGAAAGAGAGAGTAAATCGGGAAGCTGGATGGGATTGCCTGTATCTGATGATTAGGAAAGTCAGCAGCGGAAAAGTATTGACGAAATCTGGGGTAATATGTGATGATAATAGAGATTTTGATAGGATTTGTAACTGTTTAGTTATTGAATAAATCGGAATATTTATATTACTTATAAAATAAGTCTTGAAAACTGGTCTTTTATGTTTTAAAATTTAAATTCAAGCACTAAGCGTTGCTGACAAATGTCCATTGAGTTGGATTCGAGTTTCGGCTGTAGACGAAAACTAAAACTATATTTAGACATAATTTAGACATAAATAAATGAGTTTCGAAGGTTAACTTATGGTTTTATCACCTAGAAAAATATCTAAAAATATTTAAAAAGTTTGTCAATATTTAAAGTAATAAAAAGTAAGGGCTTTGACCCTTATTTCTTCCAGTTTTATTTTATTAATATCCCTAAACATAAGTTTTATTAAGAGAATTAAACTTATTTGCTCACCAGCTCTTACCTAATCAATAAATTAACCTCGAACTAACTTAAAGATTCAGTAAACATTTGTCATCTTCTTCTGTTACTGTTTTTATGAATATAAAGTTCAACTTGGAGCCAGATATAAAACGGAACTATTATGGCTAATTAATGAACAAAATCAAAAGAGCCAAAACAAAGCCAACGAAAAACTCTCACGATCGTCGATTGCTGACTCAGCTGCTGCAGTTAAAAAGCAAAAAAAAATATAAAGCCAAGCATCTGTCCCCACTAGACGACGGCCAACAACAAACACACAGATCGAAGTCAGAAACCACCAAATAAACACAAACAAAACAAAATCTTGTTAAACGTGTGATTAGCTCCCAATTTTAATGGAAATCGGACCACGATAAAAATGCTGTCATCGGGGATTTCGTTTAATTTTCTCACTGATTGCAACAAATGACAGCGCCACACAAAAATTAGTTAGAGAAATAAAATAAAAACAAACAGAACTGATCCGAACAGAACAATTTTATTTTTAGCTAATTAAAGGTAAGCAAACACAGCTGGATGGCCGAAACAGAACAAGCTAGATACATTCATAAATAAATCCAAATCAAATATCAGGCGCAGCCGACTGAGACGATCTCTCTCCCCGTGACAATTTGCATGTCAAACGAAGTCACAGTTGAGGGAGATTTGTATCTGCTGCAGCTTAGCTCAAATGACACCCATATAGCATTAATAAATTTCTAGTTTTGCATTTGCTTCACACAACAACTGCGATGTGGAAAAACAGCCTGAAAAATTATGCATGTATCTCGAACATGCCACTCGGCAATCTCGCATTTCAACACAAATAAACAGGCCTCAAATCAAAGATAAGCAGCGACCAGCCAGAGAAAAAAATACAAAACCAAAATATATATCTGTGAATATTATGAAAATTGCGACAAATGCAAATTGAGTCTCGTTTTTTATGTATGCGAACTATTTTGAGCAGAGTAAATAAAACGGGCAGTTTATAACTAAAAAATACACTAAAAAAGGTTTCAATCAACCTGGACCAGGTTAACCCCTCCAAAGCGGAAAATAATTTAGATGTAAAGTTTTATAATTAAAAATCGTTGGCGCTAATTGATTGCAAAGTCACAATAATGGTAGAAAATAGGGTGGCAAAGGTGAACAGCAGCAGCCGCAGCAGCAGGGGGAAAGGTGCTGAAAAATTGGAAATATTTTAATTGAAATTCCGCGGCAGCTTTCATTTTAAGCCGAAGCGTTTACTGAAATTATAATAATCAGCAGCACCAGCAGCTTTCGAATGACACAAAAAAGACCATAATAAATAATAAATAAAAAATATAGTAAACAGTGTATAATGTTTGCACATAATAAATAAAATGTTTTGTAGCCAAAAGTTGTCGTTCGCTCGCACGGCAAAGTGTTTGTTTTGGTGCCATGCTGCTCTGAATTTGCAATTTTTCATTAATAATACATATCATAATTTTTTATGAGCTTTATGAAATGTTGGCCTAGCGCGTGGGCCAGATGTGATGGCTTGGCCGGCATAAATTAGCCATATTAAGTGGATATTATGCCGTTTTGTAGGCCCATTCACCGAGGGTCGAGTGATTGGACAATCTGGGTCTGGCGGTGAGCGGCTCTGACAAATAAAATCAAAAAAAGGTCTCTCGGCGTATATCTGGGCATATTATCAAATTCCAAATAATTGGCTTTAACCTTGGTTTGGGCAGGGCCGATGCATGATCAGTGGCATTAGCTTTGGGGCGGTGGTGTCAGGTACAAAGCTCCGGCTTCCGGTCACGAAAATTGCAGTTAATCATTGACAAAATGCACTTAGATAAATATTGAATTGTCTGATTACCAAATTAATATAATTGTTCCCGTGTTCGCCCGAAACATTCAGATAGAGTGAGGCAATTCGGATATTTTTATGAGAATCTCGTTTCATGTTTCGTTCTAATTTGTCAAGGTTTGTTTAATGACTGACGACGAGTTCCACTAACATTTTTTATTTATGTTGACAATGCGTGAATTTCATTTGAGTTTTACTACTTTAATCGCCTTTGTCTTGGGAATTACGCATCCCGCCTAACAATGAGGGGAGGGCCATAAAATCGAAACTGGATTATAAAGCATTTAACACTTTAAGCCTGCATATATCGAGTTTGTATGCAAAATTCACGGATCCTCTGCTTTTCCCAGCTCCGTCTTAGTTTTTGCCGTCGGCAAAGTGATAAGAAAATAATAAAGAAAATATTTAAAAGTTTTTTGTAAAGATTTTTCTTTTATTTGTTTTTTTTGTGGATTTTTTTATGGTTTTCTTTTTATTTTATCTCCAGGTGCTTGGCAATGTTTTGTTGTTGTTGGATTTGCTTTTGCTTTGCTCGCCTTGCTCCATGTTTCACATTCACGTTTTGCACGTTTCTTGGTTTTGTTTTTACTAAATTTGCTTTATGTTTGCTAACATTTTGTTGTTGTTGTTTTTGTGTTTTATATTATGCTTTAGATTTCTGCCTTCATTTCGATTTAAGTTTTAATAATAATAATTTTCCTTTTCGCTTTATTACACTTAATTATGTTTGTCTTGTCTGGTATTTGTAAGCATAATTAATAATTAAATTGTTTATATAATAGATAATAATTAGAATTACTTAATGCATAAGAGAATTTATAAAATAGAATGTTTTTGACATTTTTCTTTGTTTTTTTTTATTCTTCTTCCTCCGTTTTTATCTGAAATATTTTCATCTTCGCTTCTGCTATATCAATTTTATGTTTTTCCTATTAAACTTTCGGGTGTTGTCTGTCTGCTTCTATGTATCTCTTCCTGTGAACGCACATTTAATGCTAAAGGGAATGTTTTGTACAGAGATGAATTTATCTTCGAAATTAAACCATTTGTTGTCTCAGTAAGTCGCAACAATTTATTTGTATCACACAATTGTTGTAGCTAGCAGGCGGAAAATCGAATTAAACGGAATTGAACAGAATGGAATGCAGTGAATGGTCGGTCGGCTGTCCACCTATTGCGGTACAACAGTGCGTATGCTTCATGTTAAATTACTAATCATTAAACTCTAGGCATTACTTATACGTCTCTGTGTTCGAATTGATACTTAATAACTAAAGCTAAAATTGTGTGTCCTGTGTGTGGTGTGTGGTGTGTGTGCGTATCCTAGGGCTTTAGTTAATATTTTCAATAATTTACAACGTGGATATATCCAACAGGCCGGCACCGGCGACCACAGCCGCCTCGTGGCCAGGATGATAGTGATGGTACAGCTGATGGTGCTGATGCTGCTGCTGCTGCGGGAGATGCTGCTGCTGCTGCTGCTGTTGCTGGTAGTGCTGCTGCTGCTGCTGGTAGTGGAGATGCTGCTCCTCGAGATGCTGCTGCTGCATGTCCAGCATGCTGGCCGAGGCCGCGAACGAGGAGCCAGCGGCAGCGGCAGCGGCAACAGCGGCTGCAGCTGCAACAGCCGAGGAGGCAGCCGCCGCCGAGACGGACGAGGATGAGGATGAGGAGGAGACGGCGGCGGCGGCGGCTGCTGCAGAGGCGGATGGGGTCAGCTGGTAGGCGGCTGCCAAGGCGGGTGAATGCGCGGCGTTGTGGCCACTGGAATGCGCCGAGGAGCGGCCTCCCGACGAACCCGATGCCGTCGGACTGGGCCGTCCGTTTAACAACTGTTGCTGCTGCTGCTGTTGCTGCTGCTGCTGCTGTTGCTGTTGCTGCTGTGACGCCGTCGGCATGTACGGCGGCAACGGCGGCGAAACGCTCACAGTGGAGGCTGCTCCATAGGCGCTGGCCATTTCTCACATGTGGGCCAGCGGCGCCATCGTCCGCAGTGACTGCTGGTGCTGCAGGTGATGCTGCTGCTGCTGCTGTTGCTGCTGCATCGCTTGGTGTTGCTGCGGGAGGTGTTGCTGTTGCTGCTGCATCGCTTGGTGTTGCTGCGGGAGATGTTGCTGCTGCTGCTGCTGCTGCATCGCCTGGTGCTGCTGCTGCAGGTCGGGCGAGTCCGTCTGATAGTGCAGCAGGTGGCGCTGCTCGTCCGGCAGATGGTACATGTTCATCAGGTGATTCAG
The DNA here is from genome assembly GCA_018153105.1 of Drosophila rufa. Lineage (NCBI taxonomy): Eukaryota > Metazoa > Arthropoda > Insecta > Diptera > Drosophilidae > Drosophila > Drosophila rufa. The sequence goes on from JAECXS010000096.1 coordinate 12,520,415, forward strand.
CTCACCGCCGCCGGCTGCTGCCGCCGCTGCTGCTGCTGCCGCTGCCGCCGCCGCCGAGCTGTACTCCCGCTTCATGATGTGATTGTTATTGTTATTGTTGTTGTTGTTGAGCGCTATGGCACTGGGGCTGGGCGACACTGGCTCCGACTTGATGCTCGAATCGCTGGGGCTGTGGCTCTGGCAGGACACCTGGCCACCGCCGCCTCCGCCGGAGCCGTAGGGAGCCGGGCTGCCCGGCTGCTGTTGCAGGCTACTCGATCCGTACGGCGACGGCGATCCCGGCTGCTGTAGGCTGCTCCCGTACGGCGACGTCTGTCCGCCGGACACCGTGCCGTACATCGCGTAGCCGTTGTTGTACATGTGACCCATGTCGTAGCGCTGGGCGGCGGCGTAGTGCTGGCCCATGTAGGAGGTCTGGTAGGCGGCCGCTCCGGCCGGATCCGCGTGCATCATGTAGCCGTTGGGCATGTATCCGTTCGGGGCGTTCATCTGGTACATATCCTGGCGCGCCTGCTGGGCCGCCGCCGCTGCTGCTGCCGCTGCCGCCGCTGCACTGCCTCCGCTGCCGTTCAAGGATTGATTCTGACCCTGGCCCTGCACCCGGGTGGGCGTAACTGGCTCGCCGGGCGCTCCACCGCCGCCCACACCCACGCCCGCCTGGCCGGGCATCAGGCCGCCCATCGGGTACTTCTCCTTGGTCTTGGTCAGCGTTTTGGTCTTGCGACGCGGCCGGTACTTGTAGTCCGGATGCTCCTTCATGTGCACCGCCCTCAGCCGCTTGGCCTCGTCGATGAAGGGCCGCTTCTCCGCCTCGGACAGGTCCTTCCACTGGGCGCCCAGCCTCTTGGAGATCTCCGAGTTGTGCATCTTGGGGTTGTCCGAGGCCATCTTCCTCCGCTGGCCCCGGGACCACACCATGAAGGCGTTCATCGGCCGCTTCACCCGGTCCGCGTGCTGCTGGTTCTTGTTGGCCGTGGCGCTGTTGTTGTTGTTGTTGGTGGCTCCGCCGGTCATGCTGCTCAGCGCGGATCCGGCGCCCAGGTGCTGCTGCTGCTGCTGCTGGGAGTGCTGCTGGTTGGGATGCTGCTGCTGCTGCTGCTGGTGGCTAACGGGCGAGGTCATGTGGTGGCTGCCAATGCTGCTCTGCGTGGGACTCAGCTCGCTGGAGCTGTGCAGCGGCGAGCTCTGCTGCTGGCTCACCTGGCTGCCGCCGCCGTTCCCGTTCAGGGTATTGGCCATCGAGGACTGCAGCGAGCTGAGCGGATTGGGACTCTGGCTGGCCGCGATGTGGGCGCTCATGTGGTGGTGATGGTGGTGGTTGTGGTGGCTCAGCTGCGAGTGGGTCAGGTGCGACTGGCCGAGGTTCATCAGCGGCGCCAGGGCCGAGTACGGCGAGGCGGCGTGGCCGTGGAGCGCGGCGCTGGTATGATGCGGCGGCATGGTGGCGTGCAGCAGGCTGCCCTTCATGTCCGATTCCATGGTCAGCATGTTAGGCGGCGAGTAAGGGTCCTCTGTGATACGGATTTTGCTTTTGTGGGACTTGGCTTTTCCGGGCGTTCCTACTGGCTGGCTCGCTAAGGCGCTTTCTTAGTTTTGTTAATTAGTTTTTGAACATTTTGCGGGAAACCATGTTGCACTTGGTAGGTTTTTTGTTTTGTTTTATTATCTTTAATCGACTCTTGGCCCGATTAAAGTGGCAATAGTTGGTATCAAAATTTGAGTTGGCTCTCTTTGGGTTTTAGCTTTGTGTTTTCAAGCTCCACAGTCACAATTTCGCTATTTGCGCCGCGCAAACACTGGGAAAACACTTGGGAATTGTTGTTAAAAACCCGACGCGATATGGTCGTTGTCTTGCTTGTATTTGTTATATTTCTCTTGGCTTGTATTATTTTTTTGCTTTTGGCCAAATCAGCGCGTTTGCGGGAACAGCGAAAAAATACCTCCACACTAGGCGGAATTGAGCACCTTTCTGTTTCTCCGGACGACGGCGAAACCTGTTCGAGGTGCGTTCTACGTTGCCTTTTCCCGTGCCGTTTTCCTCTCTCTCTTCTGCTTTTTTCCCCCTGATGATGACGAGGCACGATCCGCGCACGCCGAACGAGCCGAGACGAAACGAAGCGAAACCGAGTGTACGAGGCGAGTTCGAGTAGTTGCTGCTGCTGTTGCTGCTGCGTGTTGCGTGCGCGTGTGCTGACAACGGCGAATGCGAGAGTCGAATGAGACACTGGCTGGCGCTGGCGGCTCGAGCAACCTCCGTTCCGCGGTCTCCGCACAGACACACACACACTCAGACAGGGTGGCTGCGGAAACGGGTCTCTGACAGCGGCCGCTTCGGTGTGTGCGTCGGCATGTGGAAACCAGTTTGCCCTCCACCGGCCTTGGCCAGAGCGAGACAACCCTAGGGGTCGGCACTCTGCTAATAAATCAAATAAACGCACGGCCCGTGTCTGTGTGCTCTGGTGGTGTTGGTGAGCGCTGGCTGGGTCGGATTTTGCGCAGCCCCGCGCACCAATGGGCGGGCCGTGTGAGCAGTGCGGCCTGGCAGTGCCGTCTCGCTTCCGCCCCGTATCGATCCGTGTTGCGCCTGACGTTGCCATAAAAATGTCGTCGGCGCGCGCTTGCGGTTTATGGCAAGCGATGTTGCCGCTCTTCCTCGTCGCGGCGCCGAAACTCTGGAGGAATTTTTCGCCATAACCGTATAAATTTCGAGCTTTAAACATGGCCGACCCCAGTGGTTCATGGTGAGAGGGGGTGGGGTGGCGGGAGGGAGGCAGGGTCGGGCGGAGGGGGGCGTGGCAGGGCGGTAGATCCGTGTTTGCGGCGTTTTCGCCGTTAGAGCGCGTCTCACGCGCATAGTTTTTGCCTATTTTTTTTCTTCTCCTCCTTTCGGTACTTGCATATTTATTAAAAAAAAATACTACTTACACTTGAGGTCAAGATGGGGGTACTTAGTATGAAAATAAAAAGAATTTAGCTGATTGCTAAAATCAAAACCTAAGCTAGTAATCTCCTTTAATTTAGTACATATAATGTTTTCAAAGCTTCACACATTCAGGATAAAGATAAAGATTTTAAAGATTCTAAAAATTTTCACAGCTTTATAGATTAATCTGTAAAATACTAATAATATTTTTATTAATTTATAAACACTTCATTTAAAAATAAAAAAGATCATTTGAAAAAATTAAGAGAACTCTGGAAATGTTTCCAATAAATTTAGTAAACTTATATTCGTTTTGCAAAGCTACTTAAACTGGCAAAGAAATATAATTTTTGATAGGAAAATGTACAGGAAAAATTATATTTTCACAAGTGTAGACCCCAAAAATGGATAGAACTTTAAGATTTTGTAGCAATTTTATGTGAAAAATCGACAAATATCATTATTTTTTCCACCTCGACTGTATTAAACTATATACACATCTACAGCACTCTTCGCTTCCCCCGCTGCATCTTCTTGTGCAGAGGTTCTTATTAACCTAATGGGTTTGCCAAGGTAGCTGCCGAATAATTGTGTAGGCAGCGAGCCGGCAGCAGATGGAAAAAATTTATTAAGCAAGTGCACTGCAGCTCTGGCAACTGCAAATGTATCTTTGCGGAATGTATCTCGCAGCGTGCGAAACTTTGATGCGGCTTGGCATCCGCTTCACGTATCCACGAATCCACCACACGAGCTGGTTGGCCTCCCCGGGCATTGTCTCAGGAGAAGCCCCAGTGCCAGTTCCCATTGCCAGTCCCCCCCACGATCCCCATTTAATTTACCTTCGCCTCGATTAATGCAGTTTTTACTTGCTACTCGTAGTTCTTTTGGGCTGCCGTTGCCCGTGAGTAACTCTGGGATGCCTTTGTTCCCGACTTTCAGCGGCGCAAAGTGATTGGATTCCGGTTCCCAGCCAGCTTACACCACACTACACTCATTGCGGACTAATGCAGGTGGGTTGTCGATTAATTAACGCTTAAATAAAGCGAAGTAGGGTTTGGATAAGGGCCCTAATATGGGAAGTGGCCTAGGTTTCAAATGTGGGTTAGGTTTTCACTTGATATATGCTCTAAATCTATTTTTATTTTTGGTAATTGATTAAAGCAAACATTAAATACATTTCCTTATAATTTAGGTAATTAAATAAAGATAATTGAATTTTTCTTAGAGCAACATTTGGAGTATGCATAAAACCCATTTATGTTTTAATGAGTTTAGAACCTTTGTTGTTTACGTTCGATATGGTAAAGCAACTTGGTTATAGGACATTACAAACATGAGAAAACAAAGTAAAATAAATATATTTCCTTTTGAAAAATTAAATATATATTTTCTGCTATTTAAGGAACTACTTGAAGGATTCCTTTTCCTTTATTGTTTAATTACCTTGCATTTGTAAAATTTTCTCTCCCAGAATCAACGTCTTAATTCCTGCAAGTCATCTGTCGAGCTCTTGAGCCGCGCTACTAACCCATTAAAAATGTATAATACAAACAAAAGTCGGTATGTGGGCTCGTTCGGGGCCTGCTTAATGAATTTATGGCCAATTGCAAATCATTTGACAATGGAGCTCGGCAGAAAACAACAATAAATGAACGAAGGAAGGCAGCAATCGAGCGAGCCGGGACAAACAATGCAAAAACCTGCCCCAGTAACTGACCTACAACAAAGCGAGAGCAAGAGCAACACAGCAACAAAAAACGCAAATCTTAGCCGCAAAAGTTGGCCAAAGAAAAGGAAAAACTCAAAAGTCGATGTCGATGTTGATGTTGATTCTGGGCCCATTGTGTAATGCCAAACACAAACATACAGGAGAGGGGCAGAACACACACATTATTCTTGTTTCATTATCAACGTACTTGCTAAGTATTATTATGCTGCTCTGCCGCTTGTGGCATTGATTCCTTTGATGGGAAGACTGTTGCTCTTCAGAAAGCCTTCGCCATTCATTTGAAAATGGGGAAGAAATAAACCAAAAACTGAAAACCGAAAAACTGAAAACACAACAGCCGAGTACGGGAACCAGACCAAGCCCAGACTTAAGCCCAGACTCGGACTCTGGCTCGGATTCGGATTCGGATTCGGATGCGGATTCCGATTGCGATTCCGATTCGGGTTCAGAACGAGAGACGAGTAGACACTCAGACGGCTTTGTTGCCGTTTGACGTTTGAGCGTGCTGGGCGCGTGTGAATGAAAAGGAAGCTCACTCGCAAACAAAGTCAAGGTCATTGTAAAGAGTTTTAATTGTTCGCACAAAAAAAAAAAACGAAGAAGAAAAAAACGAAAAACATAATAATAAAAATAAAAATACTCACACACACACACACTCATATACCGGCAGAGGAATAAAGCAGAAAAAACACACAAACAAACAATGGGCGGGAGGGCATTACACAAACAAACATTCGTACATAATAAAAGAAATAAAAACGCAACCGAGGAGCGGACAATGGCAAAAATGGCAACAAGAGGAGCAGCAGCAACAAAGGCCAGAATTGGCAAGTCAACAAGTTGAGCAAAAATCTGAATAAAACTCGTAAAAGGATACAGGGATAGAGTTCATGACTTTGCCGGTTTTAAATAAATTATAAATGCCCAAAATAAAATTGTATAGCTTAAGAAATTACCTTATGAACTTGTGGGACACTGTAATAAATAAATAATATCTTATTCTAACTGAGAACTTTAGGAACGGAATTGATATAAAATAAATAAGAATATTACTATTTCCTTAAATAAGTGGCATCTAACATTGACTGATTTAATATTTTCATTAGTTAATTCATCATTTAACAATCTGCTAACATTTTCTTGTATCAACTATCATACTGATTTAAAATTATAGTTTCTGGAATTTAAAAGAGTTTTTTAATGAAGATTTCTTAATCAATATTTATATGAAAGTTAACTTTAATAAAACAAGTGAAGTAAACTGAGATTTGTTGGCTCTTTTAATACTCCAGAAGCTGTTTTATTTGTATTTTATCTGTCGAAAAACTGAAGTATACATTCTCTGACCCCACAATCGACCCCAATCGAAACTTCTTTGGCGAAATATCAATACATTTTCCAGCGTTATAGCCCATATTGCATCCGCTTTTGTTGGCCAAACTTTGGGCCACTCCTTTTTTGTGTATTTTCCTTTTTGTGGCCACATTCTGCTGCGCAACTTTCGCTGGTTCTCTCTAAAACTCGGATCTGTAGCGCTCCCTAAACGCTTTGCTCTTGCAACTTTTGCCCGGCAACTGTTTTACTGTTTTACGAGTTCGTTTATCCGTTTAGCAGGCGCCCCCGAAAAAAACAGAAATAAAAATAAAAAAACAAGTAGAAGGAGCCCCAAACCGACAAAAAATCTGCAAACACTCGTCCGGGAGAACAAAAACAAGTGCAGAAAAAAAATTACGTATACGACCCGTAGTCTCGACACTTGCAGACGCAACCCCACCCACACACACAGACACACATGATGAAAGGGCGAGTGCGAAAGAGAGGGCCACACAGACACAGACACAGGCACAGGCAGAGGCACACAGAGAATAAGCAACAGACACATCCACAGACGCTATTCAGACTTATTCATTTTACACATTCATTTCCTCATTCAATTCGCAATTGTATACGAAATTTCAATTGTTTGTTGAATGTATTATATGCGTTGTGGCTGTGGAATGGCACCGTTATTGCCGTTCTTGCTCTTGTTGTTGTTGTTGTTGTTTCTCCACTTGCCACGATGACGACGACGGCGATGATGACGTTGTTGAAAATTGCATTCGCCGGCGAAGTTCAGAGCGAGCAGAGCGAGCGTGTGTGTGTGTGGGAGCAACAGGTTGCTCTAGCTTTTGAAATTTTGCCACAGGAGACAAAGAACAAATGAATCTGGATAGGACCCCGAGTGTGTGCGACTGTGTGTGTGTGTGTGTGTAGCCTGATTGCATGACGATGATAAGCGCGAAGTTCTGGCCATTGAAATGGTGAACGTGTTGATGAGCACAGCATTCACTCACCCATTCATTCATTCATTCAGTCAGTCAGTGAGTTTCCAGCGAGAGTGAAAGTGGGTCGGGTTTGTTAGGATGTTTAGGAGGGCCCCAGGATGGCCCACGATGGCCCAGGAAGGCTGCCTGCCTGCCTGTCTGTCCTCGCCAGAACAATAAAATGGCATTAGTTTTTGGGCTCTGAACTTGATGCAGGAACAATAAAGGTGGCAGCCAGAGCGGGATGGAAGCTCCATCATCGATTTTATGCGGTCAAACCAGAGAGGGAGATGGATAGAGAGCGAGCGAGCGAGAGAGGGACGAATAGAAGGAACTGCCCCACATTCTATTCATGGCGACGAGGCCCCAAAAGAGTTGAAAAGTGAAAGATGCAAATAATAGCTCAGCGCACGGCTCTCGGCTCTCAGTGCTCTGTGCTCAGTGCTGCCATCCCTTTCGGCGCAGACGGGGCGTGTTTGTCAGCCAAGGCGAACAAAGAGCCAAAGATATTATATCTTATTGTTATTCTGTATTATTTTTGTGTCATTGAACTTATTTTGCCATAAAAGGAGAGTGCGAGGGCTGGCTAGACGGCGGAAAGAGGGGCCCCGCCAACGCAATCATAATCAATAAGGGCAAAATGCAATTGTTTCATGCCAGGCCCCGATTTTATTTCACTTTTTTTATTTTTACTTTCCCGAGCAGCTAAACAATGGCATCCAACTGTTCCGCAGACCCAAGGCAGACATATAGCCCAGACCGCAGACTGTTTATAGCGAGGCACAGATTTCACGATTAGCGAATTGATTTTTCATTTGTTAGGCATTCTTTAGGGATTCAATAGAGTTAATTTTAAAGGTTGAAATTGTGTAATTAATCAGGGGATGTTTCTTGTAATCTATGATTAGAGATGTACATAAAGGAGATGTTAATGGAATTAATTCATTGATTTTTAAAGAAGATTCAAGTGATGATCTAAGTTAAAAGTTGAAGTAAAAAGTTTTCGTTTTGTAAATAATCGAAAATGCCAGATATAGTTACTTTAAGTACGAAATCACACATAAAATCACTTTAAGTAGTGCCTAAAAGTATGCAATAAAATATTGGAGGGATCTTTTTTTTTTTAATTGTTTATTGTCGCCGGAAGCGTTCAGGGCCATCTGAACATAACCGGACGTTTAGAGGATGGGGTATATATGGTACACATCGGATATGGGCCAGGACTACTTGAGGAACCAAGTTCGTCGAAAATTTGTTATTTAGCTATGACACATTTTATAGCATAGTTTTGGTCACCTTTTTAAGTCACTTCTGTATCACCCTTAATAGTGTCCCGACTATGCAATTTATAACCCATAAATCTTAGCATACTTCTCGGCGGCATATCGTAGCCAGCATTAACATTTAGACAGGGTTTTTAAAAGAAATCATTGCTTACGTTTGGGTTTTGTATTTAATAATAAATAAATAACAAATTAATAAACTTAAAATACTCCATGGGATTTTCTATAAGCTAAAACTAATTTTTATTCATTAAATTACGTTTACATTTCTTTAAAATTAGAATATTTCTACCTTCCCATATGGACTTTAAGTGCTCATCTCCGTTTCCATGCATCTTAATTCGTCGTGACATTCTCTGACAGCGAAAACTTGCGCCTTCATATCCAAACTGGAAATTGCTCATTTAATGAAACTAATAAAACTTGTTCAAATCCCCAGTGCGACTCGAGCGAGGGAAATAAGAACAAAATCGTAACTGCAAGAACGAGCTTAAAAAGATGGAATATGAAAATTCCCGTTGACTGTCGCCATATTTCCATTTAGTGGCTCTTGGGGCGGATACGGCCAATTGAGTGGGGCGATGACGACGATGGATGTCGACTGCAGAAGTTCTTTGTTCATGCGCTGGGCTGGGCGTAATTTATCGCATCATTATCAACGATCAACGTGATGCGATGTGGGGCCAGAGGCTCGTTAAAGGTTGTTGTCGCTGGCTCCTATTGGCGATGCCGCGCAAATTGCAGCCACTTAATTCAATTTAAATAAATTTAAAATGCGTTGAACTAGTTGAGGGGCTCTCTCGCTCTCTCCTTCCCTCTAGACCTTACTCCTCAGGGTGTTTGCGTCGTTTAAGCTTGAGCGCGGCAATTGAAATAAGTAGAGGAAATACATATGTGTGTACTTACACAGAAGGAGAAACGATTTAATTGTCTGAAAGTGTGTGAATCATGTTTTAAGGGACTGTCTGCAAAATGGAAACTATTTTTAAATATTAATCTCTTAGGAGCTTAAACGCGAAACATTTGGTTTACTAATGCTGACAAAATGTAAATTAAATCCTTTACAAAATAGAAGAAAACTAGACTCCAGCCCAAAAGTAGGCAATGTTTTAGGGTTGATAATTAAAGACTCACCTTCAATGTTTTCTGTGGCTTTGATTTAATGTTACCTATTTTTTATATTTTCATTTTTCCACAATTTTTTCATCCCAGAAACCCAAGTCTTGCCAAGTGACAAATCGCTGAGCGTAACACATTGAAACTTGGCGACGACGGCGACGGCGGCGGCGGAAAATCGACGGAGTTGGGAAGCCCTGCGAAGAGTTCTTCAGTTGCCTGGCTCCGTTGCCTTGTCGAAAGCGTCAAACTTCTGGCCAGAAAACTGGAAGGGCAAACACAACAAGGAAGGGATCATCTAGCGCTTCGCTTCGGGCGTGAATAAATGAAGTTTGCAAATTGCACCACGCCTGACCACCGCCAGAGCATTCGTGCTGCAGCCCGGCAGCCCGGCAGTAGCTGTTGCAGTGCAGTCAGCATTACGAATGCAAAACTTTGTCCTCATTACTCGAGACGTTGGGAACACCGAGCCGAAGTTGAGATTGGAAGTGGAAGCTGCCCCTGGGTTAAGGCGTTGCTCTCGGTCCAAGTTATGGCGTCTGTCACAGCGGGGCCAGAAAAACTTGTCGTCATCGCATTGTCCGGCCCAAGTTCTCGGCAGCTGTAGAGCCTCTGAAGGACAACGAGACGGGAACGGGGAAGGGAATGGGTACTGGGACGAGGATAAGGAGCGAGGAACGAGGACCCAGGAACGAAGTACGATGAGCGATGACGACAACATCTGCAGTTCCAGTGCCGGCCAAAGTCCAGCAGCTGTCAGCCCGTCTAACAAGTGTCACAGCAAGTTTTCGCTGCTCTTCTCTGGACCCGAACTGGACATGGAGACATCCTATATTATATATATATAAATGTATATGTGAATATTTGTGTATATATATAGCACTCCTGGCGAGTCCTCGGACACTCTGTGTGGGCTCTTTGTGAAAGATTAAAATCTGCAAACAGTTGTCATCCCAGTTTGAGTTTCGCAAATATTCGCAAACGGCCCCGGGTCCTTCGTGCTGATTAAATGATTTAAGGTCAGTTGCATTTTGTTTGGTTTTCTACTTACTTTACTTGCCTGCTTTCGTCGTCGTCCGCTCACTAATTCATGAGTAATTAGTAAGCAGAACATTTTGCAATTGACTTAAGCTCTGATCTAATTGTGTGCGAACTGAGGCAGGTATTTGCTTTAAAAATAAGTGAGAATGCAAGTGAATTTTGGGTAAATATGGAAAGGGGAATTATTTAAAAGCATTGATAATATTTATTTTTACTTGTTAATAATGAGGGGCTTAAGTAGGCGAAACAATACATTTTTTAATACATTTTCAAAGCAATTAGAGAGTTTTAATTAGATATTTTTTATGAAAAATAGCAAACTATTACTAATTTTTAGAATATTTCATTATATAACTAAAGCTTAAGCATATTCATAAGGGTTTGTAGTTCAAGAACTTTATATATTGCCTTTACTAACTTTATTATTATGTTGTTTAATATTCGTAAATCCCGAATTATCCAAAATAATTAAAGTAACAGCTGTTAAACCTAAAAATCCTTTATAGCAATTATCACAGGTAACCGCAAAATCTAATGAGAACATTTTTCAGTAGCTCTAATAAATACGCAGTGCCGCCTTATATAAGACAAATAATTGGACCACCTGCGCCGCTGCTATCGCCCGATCGAATCTCTTTATCCCCGATGTAGACATAAAATTACGCAGGGCCTAAACGGCGTTTAGAGTAACATTAAACTAAATACCCATAGAAACCCATGACCGCATGAAATTAAAGACAACAAACAGCCCGTCCGTCCGCTGGGAAAGTGAAATCCCCTGCAATTTGCGAGACCAGTTACTCATCGAACGGGATCGGGACTCGAACGAGATCAATCATCAGAGGCAGAGGCCGAAAAAAATATCGCTCGTCAAATTAAGCAGAATGTAGAGTACACTGCAAGAAATCCCGACAGCTGGCAATCGGGGCACGCAAATTCGGTGAGCTGTTCCGAGTAAACTCGAAACCCTCGTTGGGGTATATGGGTAGGGGTAGCTCAGAACCAGTAGCGATTCGAGACTAAGTCCCTGTAATTTGAGTCGATTTTTCCGGCATGCTGTTCTCTGAACTCATCGAGATGCCCTGCCCTGCCATGGCAGGGCTGCCCTGCTCGTGGTTCCATTTTAATTGCAGTCGCCGGGACTGGGCAAAAAAAAAAGGTCGCTCTCGCTCCGCTCTGCAATTAGATCCAAAAACGTAAGACGAAGCCGCAGCCAAGAATCGCAAGCGAGATCGCAAGATGCGTACTAAGCGATATGCCTCCTCGAGATCTCCCTGTAATTATGGGACTCGTGAGAAGTAGTGACCTGCCCGTGTACCCAGAATCCCCCTGATCCGATCCCGATCCGCTCCCTATCCGATCCCGATCCGACCCTCGCCCGCTTTTATCCAGCAAATTAGAATCATTTGAATGACAATGACAATGCCATAAGGAATCAGTTGGCGGAAGTTTGGTTTTAAATATTTTGTAAATTTTGTGGGCGTCCACCGGGGTGCTCTGGGCCTCGCCAAGATGCTTAATGCCATAATCAAATTAAATCCATCAAAATGGCGCGGCTCAAGAAGCGGTCGTAGATCGCAGCACACACACTCAGTGTGGTGTGCACTCGGGCATGCCAAAGTTTTTTTTTTTTCGAGGAGCTTGTCTTGGACACTCCCCTCGCTTCGCATGGGCACATGGTTTTTAGCTACGGGTTTGGGCTTGGGTATGGGTAGGGGTTTGGGTATGGGTCTGGGCATGGGCTTATGGCCGATCGTTGGCAAAGGGAGAGGAGAAGACGCTGCCCCACAGCTCATTCCAGTTGGACGGTGATGAGTTTTTAATGGCTGGCGCTGTGAATTATGGTTTTTCGGTATATTTGCCCCTCAAAACTGGTTATAGTCGCTGGATTTGCGACGCCAAATCGGTGAGCAAACTGGAGCTAAGCGTAGAGAGATTGCTGGAGAAGTTGCTGCTTTATTTTATGGAAGATTTTTAGAAGAAAATGTCCACCTAGAAATATTTTGCAAAGACTGTTACAAGTTTTAATTGAGAAATTAAGATTGTAGACTTAAAAACCATATTAAAGTCATAGCTAAACTGGAAAAAAGCCTACCTTTTCTATACCTTTCCTATAACTTCCATAAATCTTTAAATGAAACCCTTTAACAACTTTTGTAAGCCTATAATTTAATACTTCCTTTAAATCAAACCCCAGTCTATGCACAAAACAAAGCATAATTGTATCAACCTTTAAGAAAAGCCACCCAATAAATACTCGATAATTATTCTAACAATATTTTATAAAAACTCCACAGCCTATCCATGCTTTCATCGCTGAGAAAAATCGAGTCCACACACTTTCATATCTTAATAATAGTAGAGCTCTTCCCTTGCCACAAGGTGGCATGCTCCACAGATCTCAGAGATCTCCCGTTCATATGCTAATTCATATTGATAAAATATAGAAGTGAGCCGAAAAGCTGATTCGCTTTATTCATTAAATTTGGGGGCCTAAAACTCTGTAATTTACAATGCATACAGTTAAGATCGGAGGGCCATATATTATACACTTTATTTGGACTGGAATCTTATGTACCCAAAGAGATGTTTGTAGATACATATCCAAAGACTCGAGATTCGCATAACTTATCGTGGGGTCGTGATTAAAAATGCAAAAAGTAAAAGGTTGAACGAAGAACGTCGGGTGTTAATAAATATCCAATGATATGGGAGAGCCTGTCACTTTAATTGTTTTCAACTCGAGATAGAAAAATTCAAATTCCTCCCCCCTCTCTCTCTCTCGCTGTATAAATTTATATAAATATCAATGAAGTATGAATTCATTTGGCTGCCACATGGCGACACGTATTAATAATTTCGATTATGTCTTAATTCAGTTTAAAAAAAAAGGAAAAAAAACTGGCATAAGATTCCCCTAAAACACTTTGAGCAGTCCAAGACAAGACAAAACCAAACGCATCAGAAAGAACTTTTAATGATCACAATAAATAACTCCCGAGAAATTCAAATATTTTGCTAATATCTCAGGAAATTAATTCATAATTAGGCAACTTCACGCCACCAGCCCACCATCCAAAAATCCAAAATCCGAGGCCCAACTCCCATTCCAACGCGGGGTGGCGAACAAAAGTGGACAGTCATTGGGGCATAAATTATGAGCCCCTTGGTATCTGGACAGTTGCTGGATCTTGTTCGAGAGAGATGAGGTCGGACCGAGACTGTAGCTGGAACTGGACTGGCTGGGTGTGAGATTTGTCAAACGTAAATTAGACGCGGGGTCAGAGGAGCACAGTGGAGTAGGAACGAACTCTATAAAGAAGTATAAGATATTAGGAAATAATTTAAAATATAACATTACAGAGTATAAGTGGGAAAAGAAAAATATCTAGAGAGAGATTTAAAAAGATTATAAATAATATACACAAAATAAGTGGAAGATGGAAGTGGAAGAAAAACCCCTCCAGAAAGAGAAATATATTTAAGAAAATATTATTTCCACAGCGAATAAATCCCCTTTAAAATCTATATTTATATTTCTATATATAGCTTATATTCGAGGCTTTTTTAAGACCACTGTGGATTACCAGTCTTCCCAGATGGATGACTGTGACTCCGCACGCACATGGAGGAACAAAGAAGATGCTGACCGCATACCATGTGGCCCTCGTTCCGCCGGACAGGAGGCCCAGGAGGAGATGGGGATGCTGCGGTTCCTTCTGCAGTCCCCCCGAAGTACCGAGTAATAAGCCAGTCGCTGTCGTCGCCATTGAAATGCTGTTACAAGTAACTGAAAACGCGAACAATGAGAGCTCGCCGGTCGGTCGCCGAACAATGCCCCCGGTCTGAACCCTGGCATCCCAGCTCCCTGCTGCCCAGCTCCACCTCGGAGATGTTATTAATATGGCTGACAATTTGTCGTTGTCCACGTTCACGTCGGTCAATGAAATGGAATGCCTCTAAAATAAAAAGCAAGAGCAGCTGAAAATGTCGCACTTGGAATCCGCCATTCGCCACTCGCCATTTGCCATTTTATTCAATTAACTTTCAAGACAAATAATACAAATCAAATATATATGTGCAGGGCCAGCCGATTTATATATAGATATATATATACTTACATATATAGGTACGTGTGGACATGCGTCTGCATCTTGTAGGAGCCATTTTCAATTTGCTGTTTTCAGCAGTTTCGGCATCCGAGTGAAAGGAAATGCATCATCAGCATTTGCATTCACAGGCGGCCCCCGAAGTCTTGAAACTTGAAATTACTTGAGCTCGTTAAAGTGGGAATGGCGTGGCGATGGTGATGCTGATGGTGATGAAGATGCTTGAGAATCCAGCTTAGGATGAGGGCGTAAATTACCAAAAAAATAAAGGGAATGAGAGAAAGGAGCCGAAATGAAATGGCCACTGGCAATTGACACCACCAATAATCCCAGCTCGAACAAAGCCCCAAAGTTCGACGGCCAGATGAAATTTTCGCTGAGCTCCGCACTTGCTTTGTTGGCCACTCTCGGGCTCTGTGTGTTACAATTTGTGTTGGAATATATTTTGCTCACATTTTCGCAGCTATTTGTGCTTTGCATTCGGTCGGTTCTAATTGCCAGAACCCAAACGTTCCAATTTTCTGCTTGATTAAAGCCCAGTTGCTCAGCTAATTACAGGGAGGGGCCCCAGCAGAACAAGCACGCTATGCAGTCAATTTGGTTCGAACGGGATTGGTTTACTTAGCCACGATTTCAGGGCTGTGAGGGGGGCTAAAGAAAAATACGGAAAATATTGTTAAGCTTGGAAATCAATGCAGGTTTGCCGGGCTACATGGATAAATAAATCTTTATACAATTTTATATTTAATTAAATTAAATAAATACATTTATAATAGTTGTACACTTTCCAGTTAGTAATTAAAAGCAGTCGCCATTATCTCAACTTAATTATATTATTTAAAAGCCATAAAAAAACCTTAATTTGAAGACAGACCGTCTATTCTATTGGAATCGCTTTGTTTCGTAATGCCATATTTTGCCCTTACATTTCCATTATCGTAACAAACACCTGGGCTCGAGACCCTGCCTGCCTGCGATTACTCCAATCTACTTTGCGCACTTTCCAAGCAATTTCATCCTTGGCAGCAGGATAATGCACAGGAATCGGTAGCTGGAAGCTGGGGGATGCAAAAAATTTATAAAAAAGAGAGGAAAGGAGAAAGGCACAACAAAATCAATCAAAAATCTCAGACGTTCGCTTTTGATTCAAAGTAATTTGAAAGCAATCTACGACAAAACAACAAACAAACAAACTCCGAAGATACAAGGGCCAACTTGGGGCCTCGGCAGGCGCTTCCCGGATCCCGGATCCCGACGTTCCTGGGGTTTCTGGCTCTGAATCCCCGGCAAAACAGGCAAAAGCACTTTGGAACCCAGACCCCGGGTTTAACCCATGGCATCGCCATCAAGTGGGCCACCTCATCATAAGTAAGCCAAGCACTTTGCTGAGCAAATGTGCAAATAGGCGGCACAGCTAGGTGACTCTCAAACTGTGCCCCGCCAAGTGCAACGAACGTTGCAGGTTGCAGGTTGCCATAGCTGGCAAGGGCACATAAGCATAACTAGACACATTCATCCCCACGGCTGCCACTGCTGCCTCGGCTGCCACTCGCATTCTATTTTTGCACATGAGTTGTTTTACTTAAGTTCTAGCATTGCACTCTCAAGGCACATGCACCTTATCCCTCCATCTCCATCTGGCTCTGTCACTGCCTCCTCCGGTCTGCCCTCCGCCAGTCTGGCTAAAATGTTACCAAACGTGGCTCGAATGTCAGCGGCAGTCGCTGCACTGTTGTTATGCAGTGCTCGAGTAATCAGTGCTACTGTCGCTTTTTGTTTGTCCGTCGACGGTGTCTGTTTCGGAGTCAGTGTTGCAGGCACAGTGGGCTGAAAGAGAGGGATTTTTTGTTGGAAGATTCTACGTCTTAGAGAGATTTTTTTATTTAGTCAATAGTAAAATAATAACAAAATCGTTATTTAATTAATAATTATTATTGTTTCCCAGCGTTTTGTAAAGTTTATTTCCAAAATAATATTTTAAAAATATCAGAGTAAGTTTTTTTAGGTTTTCATTCATCATTCTTTATCTGACATTAGATTATTACTAAAAGAAATTTCTATATAGAAGCAAAAATGAGAAAATATGTTATGTCTGAAATCCCTTCAAGTTCAGAATAATCTACTATTAAGTATAAGGAACGTTCTAAGATATAATATGGAAGTTGAAAAGAGCTGAGTATCAATAAAATAATTAATGGATTTTCTTAAGGAAAAATATATATTTGCCTGTCAGTCTTTTTTATTAATCCAGCTTAAGAGAAGCATAATTTTTTGCAGCTTTAATTTCAACATATTTTCCTTAGACTTCAACCCACTGTAACTCACCATTTGCCGGATAGTCTGACTTGGTCCAGGGCCGGGGGTCTGGGTTCTGGTTTTTTGGTCTGGGACTTGGCAATGAGTCCCTCGCCTTGGACGCTGCCATCTTGCCACTCCCCCAGCAGCGGTGGCTCCCCTGCCCTGGGCCGCGTTGCTTCTTCTACTTATGTTGCAAATATGGCGCCCCATGCACATATAAAATATTTTTTTCTTCTTATATATTTTTTTGTGATTTATGGCGGTTGTAAGTGGAAGCTGGGTGCACTTGCCTGGTAAATTAAGTGCTTATTTGGAGTTTAAGTTGCCGCAATTAGACATTTTCTCAAGGGGCCTGCTCTTGGCCAGATACCTGAGGAGTGGATGGCTTGATGACAACTTGGTGGATGCTCATCAAGAACCTTTATGCCCCCCGAGGACTACATGGCAATTGTCACCACATTCGGAGAGGGAGATGGAGATGGAGGGATGGCTTAAGTATAATTGAGAAACTTTGCAGACGATTGTCAAAGATGATGAGATCTTTGATTGTATTCTCTGCAGAAAATTGAAATGAGAGTTATTCGAGGGGAAAAGATTGCAAATAATATGTTAATTGGGATTTCTGTAATCAAAGTGAGCCTTCAATCATATTTATTTTTTAAATAAACAATATTTATGAAGCAAAGTCCTCCTACCACTAACTCGTTATCCCTTAACCCACATCACCAGCCTTGACCGAAATCACCAAAGCTCCGAGGAGGTCCGGCCGTAAGGCCATAAAATTAAAATATAAATTTAATTACAATCCCATATATGCAATGTCCTCCTGGGAACACGAAGGACACTAAATCAGTGCTAATCCCGGGCTCGTGGAGGAGCATCAGGAACTGATGTTCGCATAAATCACGGCTGGCATAAAATTTCACACCTTGCCTGGTTTTACGATTTTACGCTTAATTTACTGCCCAGATACAAAAGGGGGAAGGAAGGAAGGTGGGAATGCTCGCACGTACAAAAAATTTGAAATTTACTCTGCCCACTGGAATGTCATAAAAACGAGATTCAATAAAAATTAAGAAGCGCTGGCGATGATGAAAAAATCCAAGGCAGTGAGGAATCCTTTGTGAGAGACAACCAGCTGCCCTTCCGTTGCGTTAAAGGTTGAAGAATCCTTTCGGAGCAGGCGGAACAACATTTTATTAAATTCCTGGCGCGGCCAGACAGTTCGACGCCAATCGAAGTCGATTGCAACCCCAGGGCCAGATTTAACTCTCCGCTCACTCCACACTTCGCTGGTCGTAAAAATCGCGAGGAGTACGGCGGCTCCATAAGATTTATGGCTGGGCAATAAATTTGCCACTCCATGTTAAAGTTGCTCTGGGTGAAAGTTCCCGCTAGGCCACGTTTAAGAACTCGGAGTCTAGAGTCTCTGGCATTCTGGCAGTCGCTTATCGATCGGCCATCGGACGGAGGTAGGCAAATCATTAAGTGCCATAAATAACGCCCACCAACGAGTCGTCGGCCCAGGCTTCCCTGAAATTTTCGCCACAGTTCATCTTCCGTCGTGTGAAAATGAATTGCATTTCTTGTGGGCCTGGGCAATTCCCTCGAAGTGCAAAAAACCAGAAATCGATAGACAATGGCCAGCATCTCCCACAGATCCCGGGCCCTGCTCTTATTATTCGCTTTTCTCAAGTACCGACTCGCATTATTGTTTCGCTAACTGTTTTTCGTTCGGGTTGAGGAGGGCACTTGCGTTCCCTTTACCGTTTCCCTACCCTATAATGATATAGGTAAATGCATTCATCCTTCTATTCAGCAGGAGCAGCAGCAGCCAACAGGTATTTTTATTGTATTTGCTCATGCCGAATATATCCTGCGGCTGGCCATTGTCAATGGAAATTGCATGGGACTTATTGGGAATGCCGACGACGTCGCCGCCGCTGCCGCCCTCCTAGATTGGTGGGAAAAATCTGTGCAACAGCCGTAAAATTTGTATCCTGTCGAGGCCGAGGAGTCAGATCGGTGGGAATGCTAATAAAGATTGCATTCAGAAAAAATTGGGAAAAACAAATAATTATTACCTAGAGTTTGGCAGGCAAGATAGAGATATTATTGGATAATAAAGGAATCTTATGAATAATTAACTATATAAATATTAAAGATAGCAAGGAGTTGTTTTATATATTTCAAGAAAATAATATATTTAATAATGAAACTATAAATTAAGGCTGGAAAGTGATAATCAATTTCCTATCTCTGTGATCCTATAACTATCCTTACATATTCCCCCCTTTAATTTATTTCCCAAAAGAATCCCCTGAGAACCCCAATGCCTAAGAATTTAATTTCCCCCTTTTCTTCAATCACAAAGTCAGAGATTCGAGTAAAATCCCCAGTAAATCACAGAAATCATCAGCCCAAGGCAAAAAACCAATTGAAAGTGCTGAAAATGCAATTGCGCAATAGCGACGGCAAGGGGAGATCTGACAACGACGCAGAAAATAACATGACAAGTCTCGGGACGGATCTCTCCTCTCCTTCCCCGAGGCTGGAACACCTGAAGCAGACGCAGACATAATGGCAGACAGCGCTTGACGATGATCGATGTTTGGGATGCTGGATGCTGGATTCCGAATGCTAGACGACGATGGTGTGTTGCAAGGCGGCAAGGCTGAGAAGTGCAGCTCGATTGTGACAGGCATTTTGGTGCTTAATTGAAGCTCGTAACTCTCCACAAACCGAAACTCGTTACAACTGCGCAGTTATTTTTTTGCAAGGAGTATTTTGCATGAACATGAGGGCCGGAATTCAACCCCTAAGGAGTCGCCAGAAAAGCCACCTGGCAGGAGTAAGGATATCTCGATCTCAACTTGTTTTTGGGAGCAGCAGCTAGCTCACTGTTGCCAACTGTGGGCCATCCTGTTGTTTGCCAATTACCAGGAAGCATGCAATTTTTATGCCTCTCTCCCTCCACATTTCAATTTTCTAATTTCGGATTTTCAGTTCGGTGCGGTTCGGGCTCAAAGTGCCCATTGAAACGCAAAAAATGAAGGATTTATCTTCTCTGCCCCCAAAACTCCAGTGTGTGTGCGTATGTGTATCCGACAGATTTTACGGATACACCTTTCCGTGCGTATTTAGTTAGCAAATGGATCCTCCTACAAGGATGGCAGGATGGCAGGGCTCGCAGGTAGGCAGCCGTCTCGCTCTGGCCGCCTGGCTGCCTGGGGCTCTCGGTGCGCAGTTTAATCCTCGCAAATCGCCTACAAAGCTGATTGCGCACCGGCACGGGCACACCTGGCCCTCGTCCCGAGGAGTCCTGACAGGAGGGTTGGTCCTGCCAACGAGCGGTGTCGTGTTTTGTTCTCTCTCTGAACGTTCAGGAGTGCTCGGCGATCGGCAGTTTCAGCAGGCTTAAGGCGAATTAGAGCGAAATACTGTGCCCAAGGATCGAGTTTGAGTTTTTCTCGTGTCTGAGCCGGAGCTCGGGATCCTGCACCCGGATTGGATCTGAACCTGGCCATAAGCCGAGTTGACTTGATGGCTGTCAGTGGTGCTAGCCAAGGGATTGGCTTGATTAAATCCTTTTCGCTACATTTTTGGTTCCAGAGTAACAATTCCATATATAGTTTTGGATTTGGCAAGTTAATTCTTATACAGCTTCCTAGGTATAGCTTTTAATGATATATGCCCCTTTTACAATTATTTTCTCTTGTACCTCTCAGTATCTAAACTCATGACACAACTGTACTTACTTTTGTGGGGCCCTAACCCTGTAATAAGATCACCCAGAAACCTCCACTCCACGGGGACATATGTCAGCATTTTGCGGGCACTCGCTCGAGGATCAAACCACCCTGCCATTGGATGGAAAGCAGTAGTAGTAGTAGTAGTTGGGTCCAAGGCGAATCCGCAACCCTGGACAGCTGCTGCGCATGCGCGATCGAGGGGAACACCTTTCGGGCGCCCCGACCGCGTTCGCAATATAAATACCATAAATTTTCTATGGAAAACCTCTTCAGATGGCGCGGCATAAAGGAGAAAAGTTCCATTCAGCAGTCGTCGCCTTTTGATAGCTCCGAGCACCAACAATGGACACGATCGCATTGTCGTCGTCGTCGTCTCCACGGCGTCTTTCGCGATGGCCATTGTCTTGGCCTGAGATGGGTTTGCTCAATGAACTGGGAACGACGACGGGGCGAAGTAGAACATAAACATCAACACGTGTTGCAATTCATTCAAGTTTTGATTCGGCTTTATATGTATTATCAATATTATTTATGGAAAGATGCCAGCGTCTTGTCGCTGATTTATTGGTATCTCTCTCGAGGAGATTGGGTCAAGGAGAGCGGGTCCACAGCTGCCGAGGACTGACAATGGCACCGAAAGGTGTTCACTGAACCCCCGAGCATTTCGATATGGGTTTTTGATTATCATTATGTAATGCCTTGTGAACTTTTGATAAAGAAGGTTATGGGTTAAGTGCATAACGTATTGAATTATATAAAATTGATTTTAAAGCTTATTTTATTGTAATTTTCTTAAGGAAATAAATGGTTTATTTTGAGGATAATATGTTATTGTAAGGAACAGCATACGAAGGATGATCTTAGACCATTAATTTGTGCCAGTGATAGTCATAAATGAACCTTAGTATTTTTTAATTAATGTACTTTCTTTCCTGGACATTATAAAATATTTATTTAAATACTTTTAAAACGCGAAACACATAAATAAATAAATTAAAAATATATTTAATATCTGTTTTCCATTTTAAAGCCACCAAAGTGTTTGTCTCCAACGTTCTCACATGCACTTCCTGTAAAAACTCGCATCAGTAACTTGGTCACATCAAACGAGTTTCAAATATACACTGGAAGCTACAGAAATCCGATGTTTTTTCTGTGAACTGTATATATGGAGAAGGAAAAATTCGTACTTTGTTTGCACTATGGCACATGACATCCTGTTGGATGCCAGAGAGTGGCAAGGACCAGAGCACATCAAATAAACTCACATGTTTAGTTAACTCCCAGGTGGAAATTAAAAGCGAAGCGTAACCAAAAAACAACCAGGGATTAGATGGCCGAGAAAGGCAGGAGGTCCTGGCTCTGGTCCTGCCAGCCACTTTAAGCATTGCATACTCTGGGGCGCTGCATGCAAATGTCACATTGCTATGCGGACGGAGCTCGAGTCCAGATTCCTGGCTGAGATATGTGTGTGTAGGTCTGGGTGTGTTCAGCTTCCATTTCGGATTCGAGTTCCTTTTTTGTTGCCTACGTTGTTGCCTGGCAATTTGAAAATGATTTCTGCAGGAAGCTGGCCTGTCCAGAGCAATTTACTTTACTTTGCTGGCGCAAACAGGAAGTAGAAAGCTTACACACACAAACAGTGGAAACATTAAAGTCAACAGCCAGGGGCCGACCCCGAATCCTGTTCGCACAAAGGTTACCAACTCGACCTGCCCTTTGACATCTCCGACTTGTTTTTGGGGGAAACTCAGCATAAATCAAGGCTCCCAGTGATAAGTTCTGTTGCATACATTTCTGGGTCGATGCGAGGCGCAGCTTGCGTGATATCAGCAACTTTTAATCAACCATAAATTGCCGGCTAAGCAGCAGGCATTAGGCCAGGTTGATGACCTTAGAGTCCTTGGAGTTGGGAGAGTGTCTTCTCGGATCGTAAAATATGGAATTGCGTGCAAGTGTTCAATTATGTTGCGGAACACACGCGCATTTCGCTACACTTCACGCATTTCACGCGGTCACTCGCTGGTAATGGATTCCTAAGTAGAGTCTCATGTGCGGATCATAAATCGTGTATTTGCTTTATGGACACACTCATGTGATTAACAAATGGACCTCGGATATATATTGGGGAGGGGAGCAGAGATTCACCGGGTGGAAGGTTATGGATAACCCCTCTTTAAGTATAAATACTTAAAAAAGAAAATTCTTGAAGGACTATTAATGCTATTTATACATATATGTGCACACATCGATATAACTATTAATTTCTTAATAAATAATAGTAATATGAAACACTTCATTAAAGCTCTCTTCTTACTCTAACTTTAATATCCCTTCTTCCTTAAATCTTAAATCTCCTCGCTTGACTCCAACTTAAATGGTATCTTTGAATGCAATT
The DNA here is from genome assembly GCA_018153105.1 of Drosophila rufa. Classification (NCBI taxonomy): domain Eukaryota; kingdom Metazoa; phylum Arthropoda; class Insecta; order Diptera; family Drosophilidae; genus Drosophila; species Drosophila rufa. The sequence goes on from JAECXS010000096.1 coordinate 12,543,367, forward strand.
CAACCTGAATTGGTTTCCATTCAGCACTCCTCCTGACAACACTTCACGTGCAGGTGGCTCCTCCGACTTGCCGCTGGAAAAACTGGCCAAACAAAATAAACTCCAGCCAAAAAGGGCTTCTTCCGCCACTCGTGTTTATTGAATAAATCAACGCTTCAAAATTCCAACTAAACTTAACGGCTTTCATTGGCTGCAGCAAATAGCTTTGGCTATTATATACGGCGAACATACACACACGTCGAGGAAGGAAATGGAAGTGGGGGAAAAACTGTAGCCAAAAAGTGCACGTTCTCGCTGAGAGAAAAAACTGACATCTGCAAGGGATAGCATAGGGGCGGAGCAGCATGTGGGGCTAAACAAATGGCCAATGCAAATACAAAGTGGAAATTCAATGAAGCTTAGCGCTACAGACGAAACTTGGTCTACTAATTGGGCGTGTGACTTGCCGGCCAAAAAGGAGGATTGGCCCGAGTGCGAAATGGGGACGGGACGAGCTACGTGCATCAATGAACCGTAAAGCTATTTCGTCATTTAACGTTAAAAGCAAGGCAACGGGCCATACAAAGGCCAACGACAAACAACCAAAAAAAAAAAGAAAAAAAAACAAAAAAAAACTGGGAAGGGGCAAGAACGCGAACGAGCGCGACCAAAGTGAAAAAACTAATTTGCGCTGCTTCAAAAGCAAACACACGGGGCGCCGGAGAAATGTGTGTGAGTGTGTGCAGAGGGGTCGGGTTATCGAGGGTTAAGGTTTCAGCGGCGGCAACGGTAGGTGCTCTCCGGCTAAAGAAAAACATACACGTATTTTGGCCAAGCAAAAAGAAAATTGGGTACGCTCTGAGTGCTAACCGAAAAACTTTTTCATTTATGCTTCACAAAATGTCGGAGCAGAAGAAGCAAGGCAGTGACAGTGTCCTAGATATAGAGGGAAATGGATGGAAATTATAAATAAAAATAGTTAAAATTAAGGAAATTTAATTAGAAATTTATTCTAAAAGAATAGGTTTCTCAATTAGGAATGTATTGAAAAAAGTTAAAATGAAAGTTCCTGAATGAAAATCAGGAAGCTGAAAATAGGGAAGTTAAATTCCAGTTCTATTAAAATCATATAAAACTACATTTTTAAAACATAACTAGGACATAAGTTTTTTAATTTTAACGTAATAATGCCCTTTAAAACCGAGTTTAATAAAAACTCTGATAAAAATTGTAATATCTTTCATAAAACCAATACTGAAGATCGAAGTTTAAGTTTTCTTTCTTTCTTAATTTGGTAGTTTAGAACTGCACTCAAAATAATTTCATTTTGCTTATTATTAAACTTATTTGTTAGTTAATTTCCCAGTTATATTATTAACCAATTGATTTTATTAAATAAAATAAAGAAATGGCAGTCCACTGTTACCGACTCCTACAGCATCCAGCTGTATGTGGCTCCTCATTCTGTAGTCCTCCACCTGGTTGTACGCGTGTGTAAGAATATGTGCCCACCTGTCAATATTGCATCAGAGCCGCCCCAGGTGGTGCTCCTGCTCCAGCTCCAGCTTCAGCTTCAGCCACAGCTCCAGCTCCAGGATCAGGCTAGTGTTCCTGCTCCAGCTCCAGCTACGGATTGAGCTTGTGTAGTTAACGCGTTGAGCTCACTTTTATGCTGGGCTGGGGGCTGGAACCCGATGTCAATCAAAAATTCCCATAACCAATGCAGCTCCCAATGGTCGAGTGGTTCGCAGGGATGAACACACGCCCATCATATATATAATATATGTGTGCAGGAGGAGCCTGGGCCGGGCCGGGCATGGTATGTTTGCTTTATGAATGCTTTTGGCACATGTGGCGCATAAAAAACGAGACGAAAATTGTGATGAAAAGGTTGCAGGGGGCGGTCGCCGCTCTGGGGTTTTCCTTTTTGGCAATGGCGAACCAAGAAACATGTGATGAAAGGGATTTCGGTGCCCCTTTGCCCCGGCCACCTTGCGTCTACACTGGCCTCTTCGGCTCACCCGTCCAGGTAAAGCTTGCTTTGCCAAATTAAATTGCCAAAAAAATCAATTAGGAACATGTCAAGTTTGCGGAAAAGCTGTTCCTGAAAATTGGTGTCAGCAGCAAATTTAATTTCAAGTTTTTCTTTCTCCTCCCCACTCGGGGAAGCTGGCAGTTGGCAAAACTAAAGATGCCCAGCATGATGGAGAGTGTGTGCTGGCCTTTATTCAGGGAAAACGTGGGAGTTAAGCTTCAAGATCGAATTACTATTCTTAATTTAGGCTTTAATCAATGAGAAATGATTTGGCGAGGTGTCTGCATACTTAAAGTTAATACTAATGGATTTATACAGAGCTAAATCATATATTTGCTTTAGTCAGAAGATTTCAATAAGGAAACGTTGTTTCGGGGCTTTAAAATCCTAATTAATTTACCTTAAATTAATTTACCTTATTCTTAAATTCTAGTTAATCTTAAAGTTAACCCTCGTTCAACTTCAATATTTAACTTCAAGTTTAAATCCCTCATAATAAGCACTGGCCCATTGAAATACCCCAAGCCACTTCCCCACAAGTACTAATCATTTAATCGTTGACAGAAGTTTCGAAATTTGCATTAACATTAAGCCGGAACTAGGGCCCAGTGAAGCGAAAGAGGCCCGGCCAATATTATTATTATTAATAGCGCACGATATTTGGAACTGGGAAAGGGAGTCACAGATATATGGCAAATGCGAGAGTTTTGCCCGAAACTGATGCCGAAGTCGAGATGATGAAGATGAAGCGATGGAGCAGATGACGTAGAAACGCCGTCGAGGCGACGGGTGACGAGCATTCTAGCGCGAAGTTTAGATAAACACATCAGGCCCAAGGACAGCTCGAATGCCGAAGCACAGATACAAATTTGTTTGGTTGTCAAAACCGAATGCAGAGTGAAAGATACAAATGGCAATTTACAAGGAATACACTGAGAACACAAAGAGGGTTATGAGAAAATTCGAACTAAAGATTACTTGAAGAAGTAAGTAAATAAAGCCTTTTACCCTACAAAATAAGGTGTAAATAACTATAGCAATTAAGTCTTAGGAGAACTTTATATTTAATGGAAAGATGTAAAGAAAATATAAGCCAGAAAATTTTTAATATTATTTAAATATAAATAAAATCCTCTTCACTTCCCGATTCAAATGTATTTTTTTCGGTGTTCTTATAGTGATGCTTCGCCTCGGTCATTAATGTCAAAAGTTATTGCGCAGGCGGCCCTGCCGGCGATAATGTCTGGGGATGAACTTGATGGCGGGACGGCGGGGCGGGGCGTGGCTGGAGTGGGCGGGGCGGTAGATTGGCTGACCACAAGACCGCACCGCCTTGGGCCAGTCGTCGCCATCATCCATCGTCGTCGTTTTCGCCGTTGTTGTTGATGCTGCACACGCTTGGCCAAGTTAGCGGCACGTGTCCGGCCACGCTGCCTCACGCTGCGATTCCAGCTCCCGCTCCAGTTCGAGTCCGAATCCTTGTCACCGTGTAGCATCACCATTACCACCATCACCATCACCATCACCATCACCAACCGAAGCCATCGCCCGGAGCCATCACAGTTGTCTGCTTCTGGTTCCGGGTGTCGGCTGTCGGTTAATGGTGTTGCCTTGGCAAATGAGTTGAATTTAAAGTGGAGGGATCTTTCCATTCCGCCCCGTATTTAATTAGCCAAAAATATACATTCGAAGCTGTCTGTCTCTGTGTGGGTTTCTATTCCATAAATCATGTGGCACATCTCACCGCGAAGACCATAAACAGGAATCCCCTCATAATCGCTTCATTAGAGGGTAATTCCCGCAATGAGTTGAAATTTGAATGTTTGGAGAGCTTTGGATTTATCAGAAATATTATTTTTGTTGCAATTTTATCTTAACTTAAATAGGTTTCTAGGAAATTCTACAAAAATAATTTAATTATCTTCATAGAACCTTTAATATTTTATTCCTTTTTTAAATTCCTTAAAATAGCCTTTATAATTTTCAAAATAAATCTCATTCGGGAAACTCAGTCAACGGCAGCCGCATGCTTCATTTACTTGATGGGCTCTCTCTCTTGGTTTTCCCTGCTTTTTTTCCCAGCTTTTCCACACTTTGCTGCATCGCCTGGTTAGCATAATAAATCGATTAGCTCGACGACGCTGGATCTCGGGATTTGCCATATTTAATAATCATGAGCCCCGGCTGATGACGTTGGCTGATTATTCTAATGCCCCCCAGGAACCCCGTCCTTGGTCCCATGGACTCCTCCTCGCTCCACCAGAGAAGCTTGCCCCTTTCGCTCAAAATGATTGATGGCTTTGTGTGGCACGCAGTAGTTAGTCCCGTTGGGTTGTCCGGGTGCACATAATGTACACGGATATACATACTACATATATATACTTTTTGGTGTTTTGCTTTAGCATTTTTTGTTTACGGTCCGTCATCAGCATCTCACGAACGTCGCCACCGTCTGCGTAATAAATTTCCTTTTTTACATTTCTTGTGTATCATTTTGTGTCATGCGATTCTCGCCGCTCGCCACCCATCTGCGTGCCTCTGTGTTATTAAAAATATTCGAATAACGCATAAAAAAAGGAGGAGCGAGCGTCATATTAAAGTATTCCCAGGCATTAAAATTTCATATGAGCGAGCTGCTGGGCCCCCGCCGCCTGACAACCCAACCCAACCGAGGCAATCCATCCATCTATCCTTCTGTCCATCCAAGTCATCCATCTCGGCTTTGGCAGCTTTCGCATTAATGCTTGAATAATTCCCCTTTATAATTTGTTGATCATCGCTGGCATTAGTTACATTAGTTCGAGGGCTTGCAGTGCCCACACAGCCTCCCTTCCATTGCATAATGAGCGGAACATTTCCTAATTCCGGTTACACAAGGAGAGAGGGAGGGTCCAAGTTTAATATGGAAATTAAATGCTTTAAGACTTATGGAGATTTGATGGAAATAAATACATTTTTTACTGAGGAAAGTCCTTTAAATAGCTGAAACTATTATTTTCCAAGTAATTTTGAAGAGGATAAAACCCTCAAGTTATGACTTTGAGTAAAACATTAAGAAGAAAAAACCAAAATACTTTTCTATCAGACAATATAAAAATATAATTTCTAGTCAATTAGTATTTTATTAAGTTCTTGAGGATAAAAGTATATTAATTGAAGACATAATATTTGTATTGATTTATTTTTATATTTGCCAATAAATTTTGTTTCTCGAACTCTAACTCAGGCAATAGATACTACCAACTTTCGTAGGTAAGCTTCCTCCACAGACTTCTTGGAAAGTATAAGAACCCTTTACCTCAAAAAAAGAAACCTCTCTCTTACCATTCGAAGGATCCGTGCAATAAACCAAGGCAAACAAAGAATTTAAAATGCACAAAGAAAATATTGCGACACACGTCAAGGATAAGGATAAGGATGGGGCAGGCGATAAGTATACGCCGTGGGTGGCGGCTAAGGATAAGGTTGAGGCTGGCCAAGGTACTATATACACGGTTCAGTGTACAGTGTACACTTTCGGCTATATACGAGCGTAATACATATATTAAGAGCCCCGGGGCCATTAATGACTAAGTTTACATTGCGTCCGAGCACACACACACACACACACACACACACACACACTCCCCGGCTGACATCAATTATTCACGGAATTTATACACGGATTTTTCCGAGCCAACAACCGGCTCTCGTGGGCTGGGGATATATTTACTCTAGGCGCATGTCAAATTGGGCGTGATTTTCAAGTGGCTGCCCGTACGCTCGCTCCCCGTACTTTTGATTATGTTTGTCTATTTGTTGTGCGGCTGCTGTGGACTCATGCATTTTTGAGGCGGCCAGCAAGCATCGCAGCCTGTTTACTTACGGTCAAGGCAATTAGGTTTTTGCGGCCTCGGGGCGGAAATGTGCTGGAAATATTCAATATAAGTAAGCGCCTTAGCCCCACCCTTTCGCTGGCCCCATTCTGGCCTGGAAAGTGGAGGAAGACAGGCCAAAGGAGAGCAACCGAGGTCAGGCCCATGCCCATGCCCATGCCCATCTCCCAGGAGCCGGACTCCTTTTCTGACATTTAATTTTCGATTTTAATTGGATACTAACAGCAGGGCGCTGCCCGACGACTATAACTATGGACCCTCTGGACCCCAGCACCTGGCCAAAGACGGAGGAGCAGAAATAGTAAATTAAAAGGTACACAACATGCCAGACCAGCGAGGCAGCTCGGCAACTTGGCTGCGAGGAGCTGCATGGTGGCATGAAGGGTGAATGGAGGGCCGAAGGACTGTCGGCAAAGGCAGCCAGGAACTCTTGGGCAAAAAAGGAGTTGGCTAACATAATTGAAAAGCGCTTTTCTATTAAGAACGCGCGCCAGGGTTGCCATCTCCCAGTTGCGAGTAGTCCCTGTGTATGTGTGTGTGGTGGGTTCCTGTCTACGGGCTTGTAGTTGTGAGTCTGAGTGCACTGACAAAAAATGTAATAACTAATCTGATTTTGGAGGAAATTATAAATAATTTCTTGCTCGAAAATGTGTAATTATTAATTATTGATTGCTTTTATCTAATGGAAAAATATCTTAGTTTCATCTGAGACATTATTTAATGTATTTTTGTCTTTAAAGTAATAATAAACTATTTTTGTTTATATTTTGAAGCGCACAATCGTAATACAAATAGCTCTTATGTCATTAACAATAAATTAAATACAAACAATTTCATTCGGCGTTGGCTTAGCTGAAGTTAACGTTACCTATTTAAATTCATTCTTAACATATAATTATTTAATTATTTAATCTGTCGCTTCTTTGTTTCAGTGCTACAACCACCATGGCTCCTTGGTACGATGAAGCACTGATTGGCGGCGGCGCCTATTGACTGACTTAACACGCCATTGAGTTGGCTGAGATCCTGGACGCAAATTGGCGCGCCAACATCAAGGATCCGGCGAATGGGGCATTAAAAGGAACAAGAACGGGCACCCACCGGGAACTAACGGGGAATTAAAGCCACGTCTGGCATTCAGGCCAATTAACAAGCTCGATTCGAATCGGTTCGGCACAGGCGTCTAATTAAAACAAGAATGAGATTCAAAAGCATTATGGATACGAATTTTCCATGATTATTTCCCAAAAAGTGTCTAGTAATTTACGATTAAAAACCATTTTATTTTTAAAAGATCTTAGAATAAAAAGAAATATATAATAAATAAATAAAATTAATAAATAAATCCGTATTTATCAGTGATTCAGAAGATAATATTTAAAAGTATCGACAAATTTTTGGAACAATAAATTAAGTCTTAAAGAGGAAGTTCTGTTAAAAATAATCTTATCCATAAATAATTACTTTAATAAATTTCTCAAAAATTCCCTGCATTCTGTATATACTTTTGAATAATTTAAAAGTCCCTAGTGGCCTGATATACCCTGCTTCCCTAGCTTGGACTGCACTGCCAAATCGGAGATGTACTGCTCTCCAATCAATCAGACGCCATGCATGCATGCTGCATGGGAAAATTAGGCAATTGGGAAATGAGTATTAAGCATCCGGATTGGGGAAAGCGACTACGTTTCCATCCGAGCATTGTGCTCGTTCCCAGCAGCATCAGCGGATCCGCTTGGGATGTGGAATATTGCATAATTATCGCTGATAATTGTGATTTTCCCCCTCTGCGCGGGTTCCAGGGGTTGTTTGTTGACAGCCTCGATGTGGTTGTTCCGTCTTAAAGCCGGAGCTGCCTGGGACTTTAAGGAAGTCAGTAAGGCAACGGAGGCGAAATAGCTTGATTGACAGTCAGTCGGTGAGTCTCAACTCGTTGAGGCCCAGCATGCCGAACGGAATTATAACTTAATTGACATATGCTGAGCACACACTCATCTGCGACTCTCAGCCTTGCAGGATATTTCTATATGTCCATTCACACCCCTTTCGCCAAGGATCTCACCATATTTATATGTCTGTGCGCGATGCGGGATAATATTTCCCTAAGTAGACACCAACTGACAGTGCAATTAAGGCGAAGTAATTATTTTAAGTAGGGTTACATTTGTCATTACAGCAGGAGCTGCGAAGTTGTCCGGGAGTTCTGAAGAGAGAGGGTTCTCAAGAGGCAGGACCCCTCACTGATATAATGTCCTTATAAGGCAGGAATATTTTCAATTAAATCGGAGAGTTACAGATCTTGAAAGCTGAGAAACATCGGAGCCTTGTAGAAATTTACCTAGGGGTTTCCGTAAAAAACATCTATAAACCTTCTTTGCTAAAGAAAATGAAAGCACTACTTATATTATTAATTAATATATATAGTAAAAATTGAGTCTTTAAAAATCTCTAAAACTGCAGATTTTTTCTGATTGATCTAATAATTTTATAAATCACATTATTCTCAGTTAAAAACAAACCTTTTTCCCGGCATATGTTGCTTTTCTCTCTAACCCTGCTCTATTTATTCAACCCATAAATCTCTCTTTATTTATAACGTCCCCCCATGAAAGACCTCGATTAGCTGCAGAAGATGAAGTAAGCTGGAAGACCGAAATCATTAAATCCTGAACAATTAGCCATTTATTACTTCCCCTTAATCATGCGCCATTTGCAATTAATTTAAACGCAATTTTCGTAGTCCGCACAGCGGGCCCAGCCAACGGCGGACATATAAAATCTCAAGAGCCAAGAAAGCTCTTCCGGCCGGGGTTCCAAAAAAGATGAGAGCAGTGCGTCTTACATGGACACAGCCACACACACGCGTCCTGGGTCTCGAGCAAATCTTTTGCACAAACATAATTTTGAAACAGACACACGACTCGCAGAGATGAACCCTCCTCCTGCCCTGGCCAACAACCAGAGAACATCTTGGAAAATCTGGGCAGCAAATTGCAGGCAATCCACGCAAATGGCTTAGAACAACGGGTGGCATTAGGGCCATCCTGGTGCCAGGGGCCGGGGCAGGATCTGAGTGGTGGGAGGACGACTACTTTGCCGGGGCAAATAATTTTTCGCGCAGCCCCAGAAAAGTTTTTCGGCCAGGACACCCCTAGCCCAATGGCGTGCCAGGCATAAATCACGGCGCGCAAAGGGAAAAACTTGGAGCGAAAGTTTATCCCCCAAGCTCGGCGGCGGTGGCGGATCTGCGAAATTTGTCTTGGCGTTCGGATTTATGTTTTTGCGACGCTTCTCGAAACAAACACGGAAAGAGAAAAGGCTCCGGAATGGGAGAGTTGCAGAATTGCACTGGAAAAAAGTATTACCCAATTGATATGAGGTAGAAATCAATAAAGTATAGGAAACATTTTTTAACTAGTTCATTAAATTGATACGGAAATATACATTAATCTGGAAGAATATTATAATAATTGATGAGTTATTTCTTACTCAGATTTGGCTTGAAAAAAAAATATTTTAGTCCAGTTAAGTTTTCTATTATTTCTTGAACTATTTAAGAAATGGATTTGTAAAAAATATTGCAGGTGACTTTTCACTTTTCTTTACCTAACAACGATGTATCTCAAAAGTTTTAATTCTAAAATTCAAAATAAAGCTATCTAAAATCATTAAATAGATTTCAATAAGTTCAAATTTATTTAAATATATCTTTATATTTCGTTTTCACTTTTAAATATAATAATAATTCGGCTTTAAACAATTAACTTTCATAAATCCAAGTGTAAAGATAGGCAGATACAAAGACAGTGTGTGCGAGTGTAAGAGGCAGAGGAAAAAGTAAGAACGAAGGTAAATTCAGGAAATGCTGTCCTCAACAAAACAAAGCCAAAAGAATCCGTGAATATGTAGCCCACCAGCCTACAAGTCTCTGGTTTTGGGTCTTGGGTGGGATGCCCCGTGATTTATGGCAGCCAAGGTAGCAAAAGTTGAGGGTGGCCCTCGACAGCGGTACATAACTTTAAAAAAGTTTCGCAGGTTTCGCCAAGGATTTGCATTTAAAAACACACACACACACAGACAGTGGGCATCCGGAGGTGTAGGCTGTATCCGACCCCTCAAGGAGCGTTTTGCTTCCACAGCTCTTGGCGCTGAGTTTCCTGTTTGTTCACGGGTCCCGAATTTGTCATATTTTGTCGCTGATTTCTTACCGGCTAAAACTCGGTTGTCGCATTCGGTTTGTTTGTTTATTTGTATCTCCGGTTTTTTGGGTTCTTTGCAAACAAATTTGTCGTTTAAACTTGACCTTTTTTCCTTGAGGGATTTTATAAAGACAAGAATTTGTTAATGGGAATTGAGTAAACTTCATTATTACGTTTGGAATTAGGGGGAATTTATTTAATTACAAGATTACTGAACTCCCTCAGTTTCTGGGAAATTTAATTCCGTTTTGATATTATAAGTAACTTTTAAAATAAAATACATTTTCCTAAATTTCAGTCTTTAAAATGAACCCTCCTGTTAAAAAAAAAGTTTAGCTCGCTCCTATAAATATTCCACATTTTGTAATAATTATTATTGCAGGACTAGAAAGAAGGGAAACCCCCAGAAAGGCAATCCAGACCCAGAAATCGAGCACAGGGACTCCCGGGCTCAACGCAAACTTTTGGCCCCCAATCGGAGTTGTCCTGGAGTTTGGGAAGGTCGAAGCTCGCGCATGGCCAACATGAGTCCGCCATTTTGTGCGGAAAGGAGAGTGCGAGAGAGTGGAACATAAAATATGCGGAAGTCGCAAGTATGATGCGGAAGTCTGTATGACTGCGATTGCTAATGGATGTCGACTACGACTGGGAATATTCCCGAGGGCCAGGAGCTCCAGCTCCAGCTCCAGCTCTAGCTCCAGAACACGGTCGAATGGATTTCAAATTTCAAGTGGAGCAGCACCCACTCTGAGCAACAGGAGCAAAAGATTCCACTCGGGCGGGGATTTTAAACCACGCTCAGCTAGTTTTTCGGGGTATCAAGTCCAACGGTGTACGAAGTTAGATAAACGGATTAAGTGGCAACAATGTCACAACAGCACACACACTCCCCGTCGGTGGATGGGCTAGAGAGGAGGGCATTCGGGCCGAGATGAGTCTGACCAAAAGGTGGCAGCAGCACGAGAAAAAAGGATCAGGAGCATGAGGAGGAGCGGCAGCAGGATTGTCCCCGTCCCCGACTGGCCGTTAACCACAAATCGATATCCCATTAAAGGCTGGCCCCCATTGCTCTTATTAATGCTGACGATGAGGAGAACTTAAATAAAGGTTTAGGTAACATGACAGCTAAGACTAGAAAGATATCTTAATTACTTAGTTATAAATTAAAACACTCTCTAAGAACCAACATTTCTGTTTATTTATTAAGATTTAAAGTTAATCATTCTTGGCTTTCTGTTTAGAGGCTAGTTTCCGATAGAGGAAGACCAGCACTGAGATCGTTAAGAGAACAGAGAACAGGACAAGTCCAATGACATCCAGTAGGTAGAACTGATACCAAGGCAGATTGACACCAGCGGTTACCAGATGGGGTGCTCCTTTATGCTCGATTACATACTCTATCCAGTAAATGGCAGTGTCCATGGCCCCAAGCGGGCGATCCCGAAAGATTCGCGAAGCTTTCTCCGTGTTAGCCCTAAACTTGGGATTCTCGAGGAGTTCCTTGAGCGCATGTCTGAACTCCTCTTCGGTAAACCTGCGCAGATTCAGAGCCAAGCCATAGCCCACTTGCTTTCCATGATTCACATTGAAGTACTGATCGGCATGGACGGGCATGCCCAGCATGGGAACCCCGTGGTAAACCGCCTCCTGGGTGCCAAAGAGACCGCCATGGTTGATGAACAACTTGACATTGGGATGTGCTAGGATGTCGTTCTGCGGCATCCATTTCTGCAGCCTCACATTGGAGGGGAGATCGGGCAAGGTGTCGTCCTCGAACTTCCAGAGAATTCTTTGCTTCAGGCTGCCAAAGACTTTCAGGAATATTTTAAGCTTCTCGGGAGAGAGTTCGGCACTACTCATTCGGGAGCCTGAAAATGCATGTTATTTAGATGAAATAATCTCCAAAGTTAGCTTAAGAATATTCTCACCCAAACTAAAATAAATAGCTCCATGTGTAGCACCATCAAGGAACTGCTTAAGGTCTTCTGGCAAAACCTTCGGCGGCTGAATGTGTAACCCGCCCACCTGGATCAGGTTGTAGGAGGTGGGTATAGCCGGAGACAGAGGCATGTAGGAGTTAACTAGAATAGCCGAGATATTACGCATCAGTTCCTTGACAGATGGAACCCTGTCCATTAGCTGGGAGAAGTGCCTTTGCAGGACAGCATCGTGCTGTGGGTAGTAGGACAGCTCCCGTATGAGATCATCCAATCCGCTGATGAAAACATTGCCAATGCGCTCCCACAGAGTCATGCGATCGGTGTAGCCCATCAGGACGTGGGGTACATAGGACCAGGGAAACACTGTGCCCACCAACTGGCTGTAGAAGTTATCCTCTCTCGAGGTTGACATGGCCACGATGGGGATCTGGTGAATGTGGCCCAGCATGAGAATTCCCTCGTGGAAGAACTGCTCCGTCAAGAGGAGATCGTACTTGCCAATCTTGTCCTTGGCATTGATTACGGCCTGAATTTGTGGCTGCCGGAAGGCAAAATCTGTGCAGCTAACTCCCAGGGTATACAGCATTCTTATGTAGGTGGGCATCGGCAGGTTCGTAGTTTCCAGGAGGGTATTCTCTTTGCTAATTTTGTGCACTGTTAAACCTTTTATAGTATTTATAAAAATATAATATAATAATATACATACTATCTCCCAATGCATCATATTGAGCAAACAACATTTCCGTGTAGTTTTCTCCCAGATTCTCCTCGGCCAGGGACCAAGGCGTGATAAAGGTAACTTCGTGTCCTCTTTTTACCAGCTCTCGTATTACAGCATTTGTCATCATAAAGTGGCTTTTGCCGGGAAAGAAAAAGGCCGCCAAGATTCGTGAGCCAGCTCCGAACTCTAGGTGTTGCAGGGTCATTAAGCTCATAAGAACGATATTCAGAGTATTCTTGAACTGCTGTAGAATGAATTTGGGTCACGAATAATTAAGAATAATTTAGATAATAGAGTCAATAAAATTCCCAAAAAAAAGTGTATACAAACAGCAAGAATCTAGCATAAATATAATCAAGATAATTTAAGTTAATCATTAATTTACAGAGCTCGCACTCGTACACAAAACTTCTTAAATATATAGTAAAAATAAAGGAATTCATAAAAAAACCTATTTTTAAGTTAAATTAAAGTTAACTCTGTTTTTGGGCCATGGCACAGACACTTTTACTAAAAGTAATTCACAAAATAACGACAAAATAAATAATACAGTCCACAAACCATTTTAGATTCCGCTTTGGACACTTTCGACTAACTCAAAAAACGATTCTAAGACGACTGAGAGCTTTTACGATTGTTTTATGTTGAGATAGGGAACTGTTCGTTTATCTAATCAATGGCATTGATAAAAGAAAGGTAAAGCAGAACCATAATCTTAAGATTAACAAACTATTCCCGTCACTTTTGTTTTCATGTTCTTTGACGAGATAATTGGTAATTATTTTGTGTAGCATATTTTAGGGAATTAAACAGAGGTGCATTTTTGGGAGTAAGTATAAGAGTATGTATTAGCTTTAAAATATTAGTTACTGCTGTCCCTTCAATTAAGTATACCCTTTTCGCTTTTTCTGTATAAAGTCTGGATTTTTTTTATTTTCAGTGTCTGGAACATTAAGGGGACTTACTTTGCCCTACCCTACTCTACTAACTCCAATCTCGGCACATTTTACCTGCAATTTAAAACGCAGTACCCCAAGGGACGTCCTCCAGGGACCTTTTTAACCTGTTCCCCTTGTCTTCACCCGTTCCCATTCCCACCGTTCGAGTCCTGAGCCACTTGTGAGCCCTGCCCCCACTCCGGAGTGTCCTTCTGCGTTTAATCAAACACACTTCCGCTGCAAACGGCTTGAGCTGCTTCAATCAAACAACAACCACAAATATTTCAAGTGCGGCTGGTTGCGGTCGGTCCTCCAGGTCCTTCTTCCTGAGACAAAACTCGTCAGCGAAGAAAATACCACAACGTTGTTGTTGATCGGGACGTCGGATGATGATGAACCCTTTGCCTGGTTCTCGAGTGTGCACGGGTGTAGCACTCTGTACAAGGACTAGCTGCTATTGCCCATCATTGTTTCTCGGAGGGAAATCTGGGTGAACGATTCCGGTTTGACTGCACTGGGAATATAAATTTATGCATTGAAATTACAGTTATAAAAATAAAATAAAAAAAATAAAAAAAATTAGGAAATTCTTGACAAATTAAATTTAATAACTCAACTTTGACCAACAAACTCACAAAGATCTGCTCAAAGACAAGGATGCTCTTACTTTCAAAGCTTTAACTGGTTTTTTCGAGTGCCTCAAACGCTGAACTCATATTTAGTCATCGCCTTGCAGCCTTTTGCCAGTCGGCCAGCCACTTGAATATCACGTGGAAATATTTCGCAAATTATGAGCCTAATTAAAAAGCATCGAAATCCCGGACTGGAGCGGGTTAAAGCCGAAAGACTCATTGAGCCAAGTCGAGTGTCTGGCAACGCTGACCAGACCAGGGCAGGCCAGACGACCGGGTAGACGAAAGACCCTCAGTGAGCCAGCTCCAGCTCCTGCCACCTCCATTCATCCCAAACGACCATAACAGCCCCTTTTGCACCACTCAATTATTGGAGCCCTGATTTATTGCAGCGGTACCAGGACTATTTGGTCCTGGGGAGGAGACGAGTTATTGGTGTTCCCCCCCCCCTTTTTTTTTTTTTGTATTTTGTGTGTGATGAAACCCACTCGAGTGGGTGGGCGGCTGTTCATTTGCATTTCGTGTGGGAGTGATGGTAGGGTTTATTGGTGGTTGACCGCCAGGCAAAAGGGATGATAGCAATTTCAAGTGCAATTTTCCATTCAGGAGAGAGTATGTATCGATGTTGCCAGAGAACGAATCCCTTCCATGAATACCTGTATTCGTACCTCCTCCACCTTTGTGCCCGAAAGTTTCGCTGAAAAAGTTTCAAGTTAAAGTTCAGTCGTATTCGGCGGCTTAAATGGCCAAGAGTGTGAAGATATATCGAGTTATTGTTTATTTTCATTAAATTGTATAGCCTTTAGTTGCAGGATTTCTATAATTTACATTTTTCATTATTTATTTTCTCTCTACCCACATTTAAGGAAATATTTGCTGAAGGTTTAAACAAAAGCTTTTGAGTATTTATTGTTGCAAAAAATAAGTTAGTAAGCAGCATTGCACTTATGAATATATATAAGAACTAAAGAATTTAATAAATAAGTGACTTCAACTTTCCCATATTACAAGTTATTTATGTATTGATTTAATCTTCACATTAAATTATAACAATATATAATTTTTGTTCCAAATATTATTTTTACATTAAAGTTACAAGTTTTCTTTTTAGTTTTCTGTTAAGCTTATTGAGGAAATGTATAACTACTTTTCAGAATAAATGATTTTACAATGTCATGATTATATTAAATAATTTAAATAAATATTATTAAATTACCCTCATAAAGGTTCACTCAACAGCACGTCAATTCTTAAGACCTACTTTCACATTTATTTGTGATTGACTTACTCTTCATTATTATATTATTGTAAAATTCTTTCCCTATTTAAAAATCTAAGTCACGTACTTGGACTACTTTAAGTCTCTCCCCTTTACCCTTTTCCATCTGGTTTAACAAACCTTAAATCTTAACCTAGTTTTGTTAGTCCTGAATATACATAATTTCCAAGAGCAACCCCATAGCCCGAAGTTAAATTGTAAATTCCATTAAGTCGCCCGATTTGTGTGCAACTCTTTTTGGGAAGGGCTCTGTCCCCTTTTCCCTTAATCGACAAGTTAATTTCTTACAAAAATAAGCAAGTGCTGCCATAATTGAATTTCGTGAGCAACATGTGCCGCCGCCTGCCTGCGATAGCTGGTCCTGGACCAACTGCAAATCCGCACCCGAATCAGAGCCTGAATCCGAATCCGAATCGCAATTCCAATTCCCCCGAAATGAGGCCCAAAATACCACTTTATATAATACTGTTGACATATGTTAATCAGGCGTACGAACACGCGCCAGGACGAGAGGACGAGGATAAATCCGAGGACCCAGACCGAATCGAAACGTGTGGATGATGCTGCGCCATGATGAGGAGGAGGAGGATGATGACGATGTTGCCGATGAGGGGGTGATGGTAATGAGGTTGCTGCGGGGCGGGTCAAAGGCATTAATTCGAATTCAATCTGCAAGGCTCGGTCGGCTCAGCGACAAAGTAAAAAGCCTATTTGAGGCACAGACACTGTCTCTGGCACAGTCACACACAAACACACACCCCGGGTCGCAGAGATAGAGACGGCCACGGAAACAATCTGATTGGAATAAAAGCTGGCACAGGAGAGACGAGACGGAGAGAGAGAAAGGCGAAAGGACTTTTGAAACAAGGGTTGTGTCCTCCACTTCGACGTCTGCCGGCAGTTTGGGAGATAATTTAATTTCGGATTCGCATGAGCGATGAGATAAAGCCCACGGCCGGCAAGCCCGAAAACGTGGGGTGTATCGGACGGCTAGCATATTGATGCAATCAACTAATCTTCGCGCTTCCGTAGCGCTGACCCTCTCTCCTTTCGAGTTCTCCTCCTCCTGCTCTTTCTCATCCTCCTGCTCCTGCTTCATGGCAGCGATCCGATAGTCCGTCGTCGATAAGAGCCACGAGCTCCTCCCCATCGATTGATTTAGCATATTTCAATCGGATGTACATGCGAGGCGTGATGGGAATAACGATCGGGCAAGCACGATTGTTCCATTTTTCAGGGAGTTATCCATGTCGGGATATTATTTTCGGGGCAAGAGTGAGTATAATGGAGCCCAATTATCCTTTTAGGTCGAGATATTTATGATTAATAATGGGAATAAAAATTGTTCTTCAACATATCCCGAATTAAAAATAATAAAAATATAAATTCGAAACTTAATATTATATTTTGTAGATTCAGATTTAAAATATGATTAATTTTCTTTAAATCTTGGCTCATTTGGGAGCGGATTCTAAAGAAAAACATTTTCTAGACTTCAGAAAAAATTGTAATTTCTATGAATTCAGTTACAGAAAAAATGGAATTATTTTTGTATTTATTTTATAAAATATTATGAGAGGGTATTTAATGTTAATAATTACAGAGATGAAAATTGATTACATTTCCAACTTAACTATCGCCTAAATCGCTTCCACTTTACCATCTCTAATGCAGTTGACTCATTTGTTGTTGCGCAATTAAGATGGACCGATCCGCTGCGATTTCGATCTGTTTTGTTCGCTGAGGCGACCAAAAAGGTTTTCCATTCATCCATCGGCCAGGCCAGAACTGCAGAACTCGAACTGTTCGCGGAGTGGTGGCATCCATTTGGTAATTTGCCAGGACTAGAACAACAACAAGAACATAAGTTTCCTACTTTGTATTTGAAAGCGAGGGTCCACTCGTAATTTGTCCACCAGACGCTGCCGCCCCAGCTTTCCTCTGCTTTTCCACATTATCATTTTCTTTGCGTTTTATTTTTTATTTTTTGTCTTTGCAATTAAACGCAATTGCGTTGGGCCAGTCCCACTTGCTCCCCTCTTTCGTCCTGGCCAAGCGCTTGGCACATCCTGGACTTTCCTTCGCGACGCGACGTCGCCATCGACATGGTCGCCGCCTGTCGCGCTTTTAAAACTGTTTCCTGTGCGCTAAATGGCGTTTTTGTGTTGGATCCCATCTCGGGCTCTGTCCCCCTCCCCTGATCCTGCAGCTCCTGCTTTTTCTTGTTTTTGTTTTCCATCCAGGCCGAAAGGAGCTGGGGCGACCACTGCAGGCGGCGATAGTTTATGTCTCTATGTATCCAGCAGAAATGGCGACATTAAATGAGCAAAAACTTTTTTATATCATTTCTTTGCACTCCACGGAGTTCTAGGCGAAGGCATGCACTTGAAAATAAGTATTTTGGATTGAGAAATTAGTTCTTTGAGACCTAAAGATTTAGGTTAGTTTTAGTTGTATTGGTTTTACACATTTCTTGCAAACTAAAAATATTTTTGAAGGGTGAAAGCAGTTACCAAAAAATTGTTTATTTTGATATGCGTTTCCAAATATATGATTTCGGTATAAAAATAGTATTCTGCGAAACATATTTTATTTCTAATAAAATGAACAACTTGAATATCAAAAACTCTTTTAACTAAATACTAAAATAAATAGAAAATGAGATCCTAATAATTACTTTAATATTTAATAAAAAATATTTGCCATATTTTATTCCCCTTACAACTATTTATCCCTGTGAACTTCTGGTTGCATTTCTTAAACAATTAAAACTTTGCTCGTCTACCTACAAAGTTGCCAATTTGGATAACCTCTAAACCAGAACCAATGACAGAGGCGCCGAGGAAACCGGGGAGGGGATGGCCTCCAGAATGAAAAGCGACAAGAAAAACTGAGCTGGCGAACGAGCTGGGGCGACAATGAAAATGGAAAACTTTAGCGCAGAGCAGTCAAAACCAATTTGGAGAATTTAATTAAAATTGCAAAACTTTGGCAACTGATTAAATTTCCCAACAAGAGCGAGCGACGCGAGGAGCCAGGTAAAAAGCTTAAAACGAGCTGCAGAAAAAAAAATCAAGCCTTTGCCTGAGTCCCGGACGACGACAAGTTTAAATTTTTAAACAAGCTGGTAAAAAAATCTACATTCGCTTTCGTTTGCAGTGAAATGTTTCAGGAGCAGAAAGCACACAAAAAATGTATATGCGCGCGTTTGTGTATGCGTATAAAATATGGCAGCCGGGGCAGGACGAGAATTTAAACCGGCGCAAAAACAGAAGGACGCCAGTGCTGGTGGATGTGGATGCGGCTGATGCTGATGCTGATGCTCTGGCGATGGCAGCCATCATCATCATCAGCAGCAGCAGCAGGAGCAGGAGCGGCAGCAGGAGCGGCAGCAGAGGGACCAGCAAACGACAGACGACGACGACTGGCAAAGTTTCCCCAATTTAATTTCATCGTACTCCCGGGTGTGCGTTGAACTAACGAATGGAACGAACGGCCCCGAGATCGGAGTGGGATGCAGGACGCAGGACGCAGGTCGCAGAACGCAGGACGAGGACACGGGCTCGCAGGGCAGACATCCATCGCCCGGCAATCACGTAGACGACCCCCATTCTCCACCAGCAAAAAGTACCCTTCGGGGGTGGCTCTCCAATCGCTGTGCCGGCCATGTCCGGGTCTGGGTCTGGGAATCGAAATCAGGGAGGAGCTGGAGCAGGACTCTGTTATTTTAATGAAAATTGGAAAGTGCCGAGTGCTGCTCGTGCTCGCCCTGGCCCCCAGTTCCTGCTCTAGTTACGCTCCTCTGGCCGGCGCATTAATTTTAAGATATCTTAGTGGGCACTTCATGCATATTGGGCCTTTCCTTTCGCTTTGATTTTTTTGTTTTCATTAGGAATTGGGTTTAAAGTCGTTTGAATTTGCGGATTGAAAATATTTTAATTAGGGGAATATATATGAACAATAAACAAATGAAAATCATGAAAATCTATAAGAAAGAGTAAGCTACACGAATCACCAAGGCTTTTTAACTCACTAAAAATATGTAAAAATTTATCAAAAAATCTACTTAATGACAGATAAATCCGTGATGAAGAAATTTACCCTCAATCCCTTGAAAGTCACCAGCAGAATGTAACTCCACGAATTCCTGCTCTCCGGCCAAGCTAATTAGCACCCATAAAACGCACATAAATAAGCGCGGGCCAATAAATTATAAATTATGACTTTTGCACCAGCACCCACACCTTCGGAGCCATTGCCAAACCGCAGCCAGACAGACAGGCAACAGTTTCATAAAATTTCCACTCGACTGCGCAGAATCTCCGGATAGAGACGACGGGCAGGAGATGCCGAATCAGACCTAAGGCGGATGCATGAAACAGTGCGATGACTTCCGGTATTAACTAATTTTTTGCGCCCCTTTTTTGCTCCCCCTGGGCACGGGCACATCTTTAAAGCCTCTCTCGCCAAGGTTGTGCGAAAAAAACGAAACGAAGGAAAATCCCATCCTGCGCGCGCGATCCTTTCCCTGGAGTGGCCGTGCCAAGTGGCGGGGGGATGGGGCGAACTAATCCCTAGCACTCATGATGCCTTTGGCAAATACTTTGCACCGCCGACTGCGCGACGAATTGGAAGCAATCCGATGTCTGTCTGCCGCACAGACTCCACTTGGGCCGCCGCTTGGGGGTGGCACTCTGCTATCCTGCCACTGTGCTACGGTGGTGCATGGGCGTTGCTCTTGGCCGGGGGTTGCAAAAAAAAAGTAGGAAGAAAATCTTAAACAAAGTATCAGGCCGCGGCAGCCAAGCAGCCAAGCGAATGTCCCCCCAGACCCTGGGAGCTCTCGAGGCCACTCGTCACTCCGCTCCGGAACCGAAGAGCGGATTTCTATGGCAAAGCAGCGGAGTTTCGGGGCCAGAATAGGCGGCGGCTTCCCGGAGTCAGTTGCAGTCAAGTGAGTCTCAGCTGCTCGACGGGACAAAGTCGTGGAGTTAGTTCAGGGCCCAAAGCTGACTTCTGTCGGATAAAGCCATCAGGGTATCTGGAAATCATTTTTATCTCTGCTCTGTAAAAATCCTTTATGAAAAATGTTACGAAAATATTAAATTCTAGTCGGTTATTTTAACTAACTGCTTCTTATACCTATCCCTTAGCTTACTTCTGGCAAAGAAAATACTAAAATTAAACGGTATCTTTACAATTTTTAAAAGAAGAAACGTACTACAATTTTTCTACAATTTTCTTTCCTCATTTCTCCTTTCTTCTTGGCACTTTGCGACTCACTGAACGGAAAAATTATAGACATCTAATCGATGTGGCGTCGTCTCTATATAAACTTTGGCAATACATCTCCTTCTGGATCAAGTTGGAAAGGTGTTTGCGCTTGTTTTACCAACAATTTGCTGGTCTAATGGCCCAAAGCCGAGTCGGGAATAGGCTGGCAAATGTTTTCCACTTGGCCAACACCAACAAAAGTCTTTGTGAGAGCCTTAGGGGGTTTCCCTCCGCTTGTTTGCTTGTTGGTTTGTTTGTTAGTCGGTGTAAAGCGCGAACTTTTTGGCTCTTTTTTGGTAAAGCTGCATACTTATATTTTAGTCTTTTTTTACACTTTGCAGTCGGAGAAACTTTTTGGGTAAAACATTTAGTCAAAGTTGTATTTCATTTTACATGTGGACTAAGGGCATATGTTTATAAAGCTATGAGGAGGACAGGGGTTTGTTGTAATTAAATAACTTTATTTGCGGAGAAATTATAAATAAACTAAAGAGAATAAGATATATATTATTATTTCAGAAAAATGTATACAAAATAAATGTTTTCCCTTACTTGCTCTCAGCTAAAGTGCTTTCAATAAATGATAAATGGCATTACAAAAATAATACCCCTATCCACTCAAGGCAGAACAACCATTAGGCAAAATCAAACCAAACCCAACCTCAGGGATACCTTTCCTAATGTTTTTCTGCTTTTTTTATGAATGAACCAACATATAGTGGCAATTCATTAGAAAATTTCACAATACAATGTAATACAGAGGGAAAGTGATGCAGGGGATATGGAAAGGTGAAGTAGACGGAGCGGATTACTGGCAATAATAACAAACAGCATTTGACTCTTGGACTGAGTTTCAATTTTGAGTTTCAGGTACTCTCGGGGGCGATTCACGTGAAATATAGTATGTTCGATCCGAGAAGGCCAGGATTCGTAGACTCTCTGCTCTGCCTGGAATATCGAACAATGCCCAATGACGAATGACGCATTATTCCTGACGTCGAATTGTGTCACTGACAGCCTTGTATTCAGGGACATTTTTCCCCGCATCCTGAGTCCTGTATCCCCCTCTCCTCTCCCATTCCCGTTTTTTGCACCCACACACACACTCAGAGGCAGAATCGGGGTAAACAATAAATAATGCCAATGTCATGTTGTTTAAGGTGTATGTGTACCTCCGTAGGCCCTGGCATAATGCGCAATCATTCACCCGGGCCGACTTGACACTTCTACTTGCCCCCGACCATGAAAGTGTGAAAAATGCATGTGAACAATTTGATTGATTTTTACTCGATTTTTCCATGTTGCCAAACCTCAAAAATCAATTTGAAAGGTGACAGGATGGGGAATATGTATTTTACAAAGTATAAAACAGCAAAGACAGTTAAAAAAAAAAGAAAGAATGATTTGATTCGGTAACTGATGATGGGACTATCTTGGCTAAGGCATTAACACTCATAAACTCATCTAATTATTACAAAATAGTGTTGAGATATGAAAATATACTACAATATATGAAATTTTTTAATATATATTATATCAATGATCCCGCTTTAAAATTATGTATAAGAATTAAACTCTGTACTGCATATTTAATTATTTTAGAAGAGAAATCTGTAATTGTAATCTTTTTATAAAATGTTCTATTTTCAACGTTTTTCCCAGCAGCTTCAATATTTTTTCTGCGAATTACATTATGTAAATACATATTTTTTGCCTTATTTTAAATAGAAAATTTTCACATTTACACTTGAACTCCGCTGGCAGTCGAGCGCTAACTCTGCGGCGAAGAAGGGAGGGGAATTTATGTATTTTTTTGGGGGCAGGGAACGCCTGTCAGTCAGTTAGACATCGGCGGGAACGTCATCGTTGAGGCACAAGAACAAAAGGACTTCCGGTGACGTTTAAATGCGTGGCATGTCACGGCGCAGCGGCAGACAGCAGCATCCTGGCTGAAGGCTGTAGCCAGAGTCCTGGTCCTGGGTCCCGAGTCCTGATTCCTCACGGCGTGTGCCGGCAGGAAACCCACCGCCAGATCCCAGAGGGGGAGATCCCAGGCACCGAGGGTTGTCCCCTCAACTTGCATACCGCTTATGCATATTTTTGGGTGGAATTCCCAGTAAATAAAAAAACAAAAACATCAAACTTTTGCGTTGATTACTATTAACTAATGAAGCAGCAGCCAGCCAGCCACCCTCTTGCGGCAAGTTCAAGTACACATGTTGTGGGGCACGCCTCCCATTTCACACAGCCGAGATTGAGCAAGCAGCCGAGCAGCCGAGCAGAAGTCGCAAGTATATATCAACTTATTAATTTCATGAAGTGCCAGGCACATCAATGTCTTCCTCCCATAGAGGCATCAACAATGGGGACTTTCTGTCACCGCCTAACAAGATCCGCACCACGCTCCAAGGACGAGGACGAGGACGGGGACTGGAAGTTGGGGGACACATCACATCATCACGTATGATTACGCACATTGTTCGTGCGCAGCGCAAAATGCTGTCGAAAATTAAAATTCAGAGACCCTTCTACTTAACTTACCTTAGCCCTTGGTGCACCAAGAGAAAAGTATAGTTTTTAATATTAAAAAATAACCACGAAGAATAAACTCCAACCTGATCTTATTTATTTGGGAAATTTGGATCGCAACGCATCAGGCCCCGACGAAATTATTTTGGTCCATCGAGCCGGATGCTTGGATTCTTGTGTTATTATTTTACTACCTCAATTAATAGTTCTTCTTTTGTAGGAATATATACTGATAATTCTTTATGGTCAGGCCTAATTTCCTTTTATTTAAATTCCCGACATATACCAAATAAGTATTTATGATTTTTCCAAGTGCACTTATTGGGTTGGGGGTGGCGAAAACTGAAGCAAAACAACGACGTAATTGCATTACACAATCAAAACAGGCACAGCAGCCCTCGGATCGCTGGGGTAGCGAGGTAGACCTTCCTTCCCTTGGCCAGAGCGGACTCAGAACCGGCGAAAAATCAAAGCCGGGCCACTACAGCACTAAAGTAATAGACCGACCGACCGACCGACCGAGCAACCAACCGAATGTGGAAACGTGTGCGTGGGCGGTGCAACTGCTACGCCCCATCATCAGAATCCAATCAAATTAACAACAACAGGCCGCAGAAGCAGCTACTGGATTTGGGAGGAATAGGAATTGGAATAGGTACAGGAGCAGCCGCCGCCGCCGCCGCGTCTGGGTTTATGAAGCCCCTGATGAACCCGATCCCCTGGTCCACGCCGCCGCCTGTCGATGGTACGTTAATTTCAATTTGATTTCCGCGCCGAAGAACGAGGGGGAACGGAAAGGAACGTCTGAGCAACAATTATACGGCAACTTCATTAGGTCAACATGGAGAGCGGAGGCTGAGGGCGGACTCGTTGGTCTTGCGGCTTACGCAAGGCCCGCAGTTGATGAGGGGGGCGGATGCGCAAGGGGTAGATTAATCAGGGTAAAACTATTAATTAAATACGAATTCATTTCCGCAAATTCAAAGCACACACACACACCCCCGCATACCGAACTTGCCACAGATGCGGTCCTTTGTACCGGGTTTAGCTGGATTTCTATTTCAGGCAGCGGCGGCTACGGTGAGCCCAGTGGTTGGTTTGATTTGGGGCCAGGTCTGGCTGGGATTTTGATTTGAAAATGGCTCTGATATTAGGTTGCAATGTGCTTGTCACACGTCTCTGAATTCAGCGGATTGCATTAACTTAGGTAGAAGGTCCCAAAAGTCTGTCACACTTTTCACTAAATTAGGAAGTTGTCTTATTTGGTTTGAGTTTAAGATAAATTAAATATAAAATATGTCAACTAAAGTATAAAAGATTTATTTATGGAGAAAAAAATGTACTCCCTTGAATTAAAAAAATATATCCAGCAACCAATCATCTACCTCAGATGCCAATAATAAATGTGAACAAAAGGCCCTTTAAAAAAAGTCCCACGTATAGGCGTTATTTCTGTTTTTATTAGCCAACCGATTCAGCATTAAATTAGGCAAATCTGAAACCCATAAATAGCCCTCACACTCAGCTCAGCATCAGATGCCAACGATAGAAACTCCCATTGCCCCGAAGCATTGTAATAGAGCCAAAAAAAAGTAACAAAAAAGGAGCGGGAAAATGTGGCAACAAAAAAATCGTCATAATAAAATCCCCAAGCTTATCAGTAAGCGCAGCAGCAGTCAGGGTATTAACAAAAACAAAAAGCCGGGGGGGAGACCCGACAACAGGCAAAATAAAAATTATATACCGCAGAAGGATTTAGGACCAAAACATCCAGAGATCCAGAGAGAGCAGAGCTGCAGCTTTGCTCATCCGGTGTGTCAACAATTCCCAAGCTTCAACGCTTTGATGTTGCCCGTGGAGCTGGAATCCTCCTGGAGTGCAGGAGGCGGACTGCGGACTGAGGCCGAGCCACTGAGCCAGACAGTGTCATCCACTCTGGTGCTGATGGCATCATTAACGCATATTCCGGTCTGCCTTTCGGGCACAACCAGACACCGAGCCGCCGTGACGCGACGCCGCGCGACGGGTCCGGGGATCGGTCCCGTTTCCGCCTTTTGAAGTTCGAGCGGCAGGCTTTTAATTTTCTTTGTCTTCTCGCTGACGTTTGGGGCCAAAGGGCGCAAATTAATCGAAGGCTTAATTAGCACACACACCCACTCGCCAGCCAAGGACTCCCAACTCGTTGAGCGGCGCCAACGTGGCGTATGATTAATAAACAGCTCCCTGGCGGATGAATCCCCTCAGCGAGCGAAGTCCCTCCACGCGATTTATGCTGTGTGCACCAATTATGGGCTTCGATGAAGGTGAAGGTTGTCAATACGGGAGGCGGGAGAATTGCCATTCGAAATGCCTTCCAGAGAAGGTTCCTCCATCTCCGGGCCACCGCCTTTTATGAGTACTGCGGCAGCGTAGTTGGCAGCCACTTAATGTGTTTTGCATACTAATTAGGTTGTTTGGCGTGGCGGCTGCCGTCACATTTCAAGTGCTGGAACAGGTGACAAAAAGGCGACGCTAAGACCAGGAGCAGCTGCACCAGCTCGGTGCAGTGCCTCTGCGAAATAATAACAACAACAGTGAGCCCAACTGCACTTGAAGCTAACACTTTGGAGCGCCAGCCAAGGAAATGGGTAATTGTTGGCGTTGGGCTAAAAGGGTTAACGAATCCGCTACATTCAAGTTAATATATTTTGCCAGTTTCGTATTAATTACCAGGTTTTTTTTTCCGAGTTACTATGGGATTTTTTGAAAAGAGCTTAGCATGCAACCCGATTGGGCGATAAGCTTGCAATAGTAAAGAATTTTTATTGAGTGAATTTTACGTTCCAGAGTTCCAGCGATTTTTAATTCATGATTACACTTTATGATCAGCTTATCAGTAAGCTAAAACCTTCAACAAGGCGCGCACTTTAATTACAAAATAATACTACATATTTAAGTGTGCAATTAGGATTATCAACAAACGAGCTAACTCGGCCAAGCAATCGGCCCAGCAATCAAGGTACTTTAACATTTGTTTACCTGAACGATAAGGCAATACACTTAGATTAGGTTCCGCTGGTGGCAACCAAATCATTCAATAAAAAATTTAAGTGCAACATGCATAAATTTAAATATTATTCCTTGATTAGATTTGCTAGCACTTTTAATACTTAATTTTTAAAGGTATTAAGCAGGCACTTCTGCTGTCTGATATAACCCAACGCAAGCTCAACTGGCATCTTGGCTTTTTAATTTGAAAGGCAGATGACTTTCCATGAAAGTGCAGCAGTAACTTGTTAGTAGCGCACTAAGCAAAAACAACATCAACAACAATATAAGCAGCAAAGAGAAGAGGAGACTCAAAGTGAAAAATGTTTTAATTACTCATCTCAAGGCAAATCCGCCGACCTTTTTCCATTGAAGTTGGCAAGGGGTTGTAGAGGACAGATAAAGTTATTAAATTAAAATAGTTAAAGAAACTCAACTTTGAAGCTTAATAAAAAGAAATAAAACATAAAAACTAAGCAATTAATTATTGAAAAGTATAATAAAAAATATTAATTAGTTATCTCGAATTATTTTTGACCTCTAGATCATAATATTATATTTTTTAAGCCTGCCAAAACCCAGATTAGCTGAAACAGAAACGACAAAGGTCCTCTGACAATTGTTTTTGGAGCACACGAATGCCTCCTTTCTGGCATATTCCCCCCCAGTGCCAGTTGCCGGCACCGTTGTGTGCTAAATAGTTCCCCCAGGGCCGAATCCACTCGAGTCGTGCTAATGAGAACACCCCAGTGACAAGGAGACTCCGGCAAGGACGAGCGCAGAACGCCGAGTGCAGACGGCCAAAGGATGCTTCTAATGCAGGGAGCTGGCTGCATTATGCAAATACTCGCAAAAGGCGAAACAATTTTTCCACTGCAGTGGCGGAGTGGAGTGGACTCGCAGAGTCCTGCCAAGCCAAGGCACAAAAATAAGGAGGTGTGCTGATCCTTAGCCAAGAGCCGGCGGCAATGCAGCGTGTTCCATTTGCACACATTTCGACAGGGCAATTAATTATGCTAAATTCGTTTAGAGAAATGCAAAGCATTTCGACAAAGGAAAGACATTGCCACGGGGTTCATTGTTTAACACAACAGCAGCGAGCCTCATTATTATTTTTTATGATTTTTAATTATTTAACTAATCATCTATATTATTTTATTTTATTTATTATTTTTCTTTATACATTTTATACATTATCATCTGTTAAAGCTCTAATTAAAAGTATCAGAATTAAGATTATTGGGGAGGTTCTGGGTAAGCCTTTACAATTTATCAGTACATATTTAATAATGCTTCGCTTGTCCTGTAAATAAAAACCACAAACAAATCGACGAATATTCACCATTTAATATTAGTAAATATTTAATAACGCTGCTCGTGTGTGTTTGGGCTAGGGTTCAAAGAAATACAATAAGCCCATTAATCTTTTCCGTTTACCGCTCGAAACACCTGGCAATTCATCCCTGAAAATATTCGAAGGGTCCGGTCCAGTGCGTCCGTCCGACCAGCAACTTGGCGCCCGGAACCACCTTTTGAACGGCGCATTGGATGACTTTTAAGTGGGTCTAAGGCTCAGATCTCCAGCGTGCACAGGAGAGCGGCTAGGTCTCTGGCCTGACATTTGCGCTGGCCATGCGCAATTAATTACAAAAGTGTTTGCGGACAAATGGCGTCCACGTGGTCGTCGCTGGGTGTTTATCCTGTGAACCCCAACTGGACATGGCCATGGGAAAGCCAGCGACCAGCAACCAGCGACCAGCAACAACGAGGCTGTGGAGGGCATTTCTTCTCGCTCGCCAGCTCGGCAGCGTTTATGTGGCTCAAGTGGTACGGAGACCGAGAGAAGCGGCAGCTCTTTGCTTTGAGGTTATTTGCTTTTAATGACTCGCAAACTACATCCCCTCACACACCCATACCCACACCACTCATACTCACCAGCACGCATACGGGTAGCCGTACCACATGGCGTATGCGTCATGTGTGTGCCGCCTAAGTGTTTTCAGATATCGCGCATCAGTAGCCAACGACAGCATGTGCCCTGTGTCCCATGGTTTGTTGACTTTTAGACGCTGTTTGTTTGTCAGCACAATTTTGTTTTCCTTCTTGATTTTTTTTCTCTTTTTCCTGTACTTTTTGGCTTTTCATCTTGGCTTGGCATCGGGGCAGACAAGCCAGCAGGCCCCATAAATGAGCTTTGAAGTTTGCATACGCGAGTGCAGGCACTGCATTCGCACTGGCTGGGCTGGGCTGGGCTGGGCTGGAAGGGATAATGCGGCGCAATTATAGACAGGGCCGGGAAGTACCGCCTCACCCACACCCCGCTTATATCCTTGAAAATAAATTGTTTTGTTAATTATTTATGGTTGGTTTAATGAGTGTGTGCCGTACTCCTCCGTGCTTACTGTACTCGGCGCGGTCTGGCGCTGCCTCCGTTTGGGGCGTCGACATTCACGAGTTTGTTATACTTTTGCATTTTGCAATTATTTTAATGAGTTTTGCATTTAAGCGATTTTATGCAATCATCGTCATTCGCGATAGTGTTGGATGCAAAAGGGATATATGTGCGCATAAATACAGAGTATACAATATAATTGCCGCTTTTGCTTCATTAAAAAATAAATCTTTTTTGTGGCCAGCAGGACTCATTAAAAGTTTAACAATTTGTATGGCAAATATGATGAATGAGTTATCTCAATGAGTTTTTGGTATCACATATGGGATTTAAAAATTAATTTATATGCATTTTTGAAGAGATGAGTTATCTCTCAAGGAAGCTTTTCCAACCGAGACATTTACTCTGTCCTAGAAAGTAACAAATATGGATCTGTTCAGTGGATGACACAGAGATCCCTTAATCGTCAACGGCAATAGGCCAGATCTAATAATCTCTTGGTGCAATTTCTGATTTCTGTGTCTACCTTTCATAAAAGTTTCAGTAGGAATAAAATAAAATTTCCCAAAATTCTTAATTGGTTCTTTAACCGCAGATTAAACCTTATTTAAGCCGGTAAATAGCCATTGATTCAGCATTAATAAACCGTAAGTGATTAAGATTACCTATAACCACCAAGCTTTTATGATAACAATTCAAAACACTTCCACATGTGGTCCTCATATTCAAAACACTCTCCTCAAGGTAATCAGTCACTCATGGGAGCCGTGAAGGGCTCTATAAAAAATGCGAAAATAAACCTTTGAGTTCTCAGTTGCCAGTATCAGTCCCTGTTTGGGGTCTGACAAGCCTTAATCTGCATGAAATAATTGCTAACCTACTCTACGCCTTGGTACAAATCCATAAATATTGTATAAGACGTACTCGCGGGCCAATCGTCAATGGGAACTCATTTTACTAATCGCTCGCCGCGATACCAATTAAGATATGCAACGGAATACACTGAACTTGAACTTCGTAGTGCGAGTATCAGCATTTCCCTGGGCGTCCAGCTATCGTTAAGCCGTTTTATGGGATCCTCAAGAGCCCTAAACCCAAGCACAAGCCTCTTGATCGCCCAAAACTGATTGCTTATCGCCTCGAATCCGCCAGGGGCACTCCTATAAAAGGAGCCCCAATTTCCTGAGAAAGTCAGTTCTGTACTCGGTTCGAAACTGTCTTCGCGTTCAGTTCGGAAAGTAATTGGAAAGTCCTCGCCATGAAATACCTGTGCGGCATTGTGCTCTTTGTCGCCCTGCTGGCCCTCAGTATTAGGCCATCGGAGGAGGCCTGTGGTTACGAGGTGAGGAGATCAAAAGAGGATAATTCACTCAGGGTCTAAATTAAATTGAGGATATTTCTAAACACGATTCAAAGATTAATCATAATGACTTGGCTAGCACCTTATGGCCTCTTTGGATATTCCTTACAAAATTACTTAAAAATCTCCACTATGTCCTTCCAGGCATGTCCCAAAACCAAGTCGAACATGATCAACATTCACATGGTTCCCCACTCCCATGACGACGTCGGCTGGCTGAAGACCGTCGACCAGTACTTCTATGGCCACAAAAGCAACATCCAGCACGCCGGAGTCCAGTACATCATCGACACTGTGATCTCTGAGCTCATCAAGGATCCCTCCCGTCGCTTCATCCAGGTGGAGACCTCCTTCTTCTCGAAGTGGTGGTCCGAGCAGTCGGAGACCGTGAAGCAGGTGGTCAAGAAACTGGTGAACGAGGGTCGCCTGGAGTTCACCGGTGGTGCCTGGAGCATGAACGACGAGGCTGCCGTGAACTACCAGAGTGTGATCGATCAGTTCACCCTGGGATTGAAGTTCTTGGACGACACCTTCGGCTCCTGCGCCCGTCCCCGCATCGGCTGGCAGATCGATCCCTTCGGCCATTCCCGAGAGCAGGCCTCGATCTTCGCTCAGATGGGATACGACGGCGAGTTCTTCGCCCGCATGGATCACCGCGACAAGAACAACCGCATCGACAACTTGGGCATGGAGATGATCTGGGATGCCAGCGACTCGATGGCCAACTATGAGATCTTCACTGGCCTGCTCTACCGTCACTACTCGGCTCCGCCCGGCTACTGCTTCGACGTGCACTGCGGCGACGATCCCATCATCGATACCAAGAGCTACGACAACAACGTCCAGTCCCGCGTGGATGACTTCCTCAGCTACGTCTCTGAGGTGGCCAAGCACTACCGATCCAACCACATCATGATTCCCATGGGTGACGATTTCCAGTACGAGGACGCCCAGGTCAACTTCAAGAACATGGACAAGCTGATCAAGTAAGTAAAGGGGGGATGTAGTGTGTGCTCCTGATATTAATTACTCTGCCTGCCTCCAGGTACGTCAACGAGCGTCAGGCCCAGGGCTCAACCTTCAACCTCTTCTACTCCACCCCCGCCTGCTACCTGAACTCCCTGCACGAGGGCCTGCAGACGTGGCCCAACAAGACCGAGGACTTCTTCCCCTACGGCAGTGACGACAACAGCTACTGGACCGGCTACTTCACCTCTCGTCCCACCCAGAAGCGCTTCGAGCGCGACGGCAACCACATCCTGCAGGTGGCCAAGCAGCTCAGTGTCTTCGCCGAGCTCTCGAGTGACCAGCAGAAGGAGGATCTCGAGTACCTTCGCGAAATTATGGGAGTGATGCAGCACCACGACGCCATCACCGGAACCGAGAAGCAGGCCGTGTCCAAC
Source organism: Drosophila rufa (assembly GCA_018153105.1). Taxonomy (NCBI): domain Eukaryota; kingdom Metazoa; phylum Arthropoda; class Insecta; order Diptera; family Drosophilidae; genus Drosophila; species Drosophila rufa. The sequence goes on from JAECXS010000096.1 coordinate 12,574,950, forward strand.
GACTATGATCGCCTCCTGTACGACGCCATTCTGGGCGGCACAAACACTGCTCGCGATGCCCTCCGAAAGCTGACCAATCTCCCGAACGGAGAGTTCGAGAGCTGCCTCCAGCTGAACATCAGCGAGTGCGCCTTCACCAAGGACGGAGCCGACAACGTGGTGGTGACCCTGTACAACCCATTGGCCCACACTTCCACGCAGTACGTGCGAGTGCCTGTGAAGGACGAGGAGTACGAGGTGACCGATGAGAAGGGCCGCGTGGTGGCCTCTGAGGTGGTCCCGGTCTTCTGGCAGGTTCTGGCTCTGGAGTTCCGCAACAACGACACTCAGCATGAGCTGGTCTTCAAGGCTTCCGTCAACAAGATCGCCAACTACTACATCAAGAAGGTCGATAGTACTGAGAGCAGGATGGTGGCTCATGGCAAGAAGACCGCCAAGGTTGAAGCACCCAACACGGACCCTCTCAAGCGCTTCAAGAAGATCCTGAAGAACGCCACTCAAACCTTCGACGACGAGGAAGAGACTGTGGTCCAGACTTCGGTGAGTTTCTAGGGATATTTTCTTCAGGATGCACTCTTACTAACTTACTTTAATCTCTGCTACTAGCAAATTAAACTGGTGATTGACAACAAGACAGGCCTCCTGAAGACCGTCGAAATGAACGGAGTCTCCGAGAAAATCGACCAGAGCTATGGTGTCTACAGGACCTATGACTCCGGTGCATATGTCTTCCGGCAGTACCACCAGGCCGACTTTATCGTCCAGGATGAGGGCGTGGAGTTCACTGTCTACGATGGAGCCCTGGTCAAGGAGATCCATCAGGTGTTCAGCGAATACGTCTCCCAGACCATCCGCATCTACGAGGGCGACAACAAGGTGGAGTTCGAATGGCACGTGGGCCCCATCGAAAGGGAGGAGGAGTTCGGCAGGGAAGTGGTCATCATCTTCAACAGCACCGTCGCCTCCAATGGCGTCTCCTACACCGACTCCAACGGCCGTGAGATGATCAAGCGTGTCAAGGACCAGCGCGAGGACTTCACCCCCGGTCTCGACAGGCAGCCGACAGCCGCCAACTACTATCCGATCACTTCCCGCATGGCCATCCAGGACAGCAACAAGCGCATTGCCCTGCTGAACGATCGGGCCCAGGGAGGAGCCAGCATGCAGGACGGCCAGCTGGAGCTCATGCTGCACCGTCGCCTCGTCCGCGACGATGGCTACGGAGTGGGAGAGGCCCTGAACGAGGAGAAGTACGACCAGCCGATGATTGCCCGCGGCAAGGTCTACCTCATCCTCAGCCCAGCCGACGAGTCCACGGCCAGCGAACGTTATGCCGAGAAGGAGATCCACCTGCCCTTCTGGAAGTTCTTCAGCACGAACTCCGGAAGCACCAGCTCTGTGCCCAAGGCGGTTCCCAGCTTCGAGGACTTCCCCCAGTCGGTGCACCTGCTCACCCTGGAGCCCTTCAACGACGACGAGGTCCTGCTGCGCGTGGAGAACTTCCTGGATCACACCGAAGGCAAGGTGGTTAGCTTCAATATCCGCCCGATCTTCGACTCCTTGAACGGCCTGGAGATCCGCGAGACCACCCTGGACGGCAACCTGCTGCTGAGTGAGATGAAGCGCTTCAAGTTCCTCCACGACAACGGTGGCCGCCGGCCCGACGCCGTCGAGTACTACACCGCCGCCCACAAGCCCCTGGCCGCTGAGAAGTCGCAGGAAGCCTCCGAGTTCAGCGTCACCCTGCACCCCATGCAGATCCGTACTTTCATCATCAAGACGGAATAAACCAAAGTTCTCACCGAGAAACTCAGTATTTAATGACATGTAAAATATTAAGATGAATAGAACCAAAGCTAAAAACTAAAATCATTTATATATTTATTTAATTTGTGGGGTATGTTCTCGCTGAAAACAAATAAGACATATGTCTTAAGCCTTGCGTAGACACATATTTCTAAACTACCCTTACTAAACTATTAAAATATTAAAATAATTAAAATAATTAAAATATAAAAAAAAAACTTGTATACCTTAATTTATTCTTAAAGGTGTCTTTAAAAAGAAGGAAGTACTCACAGTGATCTCGTTGCACGAAGAGGATAGAAAAAAAAAGCAAATCAAGGAATAAAACACACTAGGCACCGACACCACATAGTCAAGGATAAAAACCTTGAGGAATCACTCTTGGAACTACACAAACAAAACATACACTTCGCCGAGGTCTCCGGAGGCTAAACTAAACTAATACAAATTGTAAAACTTAAGATTTAAGTATATATTTTAAGGGTTTCCATATTTGCTTTGCGTTGCTTTAATGCTCTGTTTTGCTTATATAAATCTAATGTTTCGATAGAACTTAATATTGTTATAGGGTTTTGTTTTCAGGTTCTTAATGGGATATTTTTTATCATTCTTAATTTTTCATTTTCAATTTATTTTCTATAAGTACCCGATGCTGATTTTTATCAATTCATTTTTAAGGAGTGTTAAGCAGCTAAATAATAAATGTAATACTATCACATTGATACAAATTGCAAAGCTCATTTCCCGCCCTGGAATTCTGAGCATTAAACCATTCCACTTAACCAAATGGGTGTTTTGTTGCTGGGCAAGGACCAGGTCGACATAAGTGGCTTGTTGGTCTTGAATTAATTCGTCATTACAGTTGGTATTCCACGGTATCTCATCACTTGCAGTTTGCGTGGGGCGTTCAGTTTTACACTTTCAATTCTCCATTTTTAGGGCTTTGATAGCAGTTGATTAATTCCGGTACAAATCAATAAACTTTAAACACAACATCATTAAGTAATGCTAATATGCAATCGACAATTAAAATCATTTTGGCTTATCTACTGATAAGCACTGCAACTCCGTCAAAACAGAAGCAGTCGTATATTGAGGCTAATTAAGATATAAGTTTCAATGACCAGTAGTTCCCATTTTGGAACTTTGTTATGGTTCTGCAATCGACAAAGGCTTTAATCGTAGTCCCAATTCATTAATTATCGCTGATACACATATAACATTATATGTACTTCATTTTAAGGATTTGTTTTGTTGATTTAGTAAGTTTGGAATTCCAGAACGAGGCAGCAATGTCCTATTCTCTTAAGTTGTCCCTAGTTGATAGTAGTTCATGGTTTTGTTTTAAAATATATGTTTTTTTAACTCTTACTTATCTTCTGATTAGCTTTGCAACGGCTAATTAAGATATGACAAGTAGTTCAAGAATTGTAAGTTTGATATGGTTAATACGATCAACAAGCGCTTCTAATCGTAGCTCCATCCTTGAATAATCGCTGAATTATACCTAATTGAATTTTAAGCATGCTTGAGTTCTTTTAATCCAAGATAAACTCGAGTACCGATTGCTTATCAGCGATTTCGAATGCCCCCATCAGCGGCCCGTATATAAGACTGTGCATGACTGTAAAGAAATCAGTTGCGGACTCGAGTCCGAGTCATTTCTTTCATCCATCCGGAAAGTCTGAGCCTTCGACCATGAAGTATCTAGGCATCGTTCTCTGTGTGGCCTTGCTTGCTACTCAAACCAAATCAGCTCAGGCTGTCTGCGGTTATGAGGTGAGGAAAAAGGATACTTACATCACAAGAATTTATCAATAAATTTCCGATTGCAGTCATGCCATCCCACCAAGTCAAACATGGTCAATATCCACTTGGTGCCCCACTCCCACGACGATGTGGGCTGGCTCAAGACGGTTGACCAGTACTTCTATGGCCACAAGAACAACATCCAGCACGCCGGAGTCCAGTACATCATCGACACCGTGATCTCAGAGCTCATCAAGGATCCCGCCCGTCGCTTCATCCAGGTGGAGACCTCCTTCTTCTCAAAGTGGTGGGACGAGCAGTCGGAGACTGTCAGATCGATCGTAAGGAAACTGGTCAACCAAGGTCGCCTGCAGTTCACCAACGGAGCCTGGAGCATGAACGATGAGGCTGCCGTGAACTACCAGAGTGTGATCGATCAGTTCACAGTTGGATTGAAGTGAGTAATTCAGGAATTTATTAATAGGATCCTTGGTAGGTTTAACTATTCCCATCAACGGCAGATTCCTAGATGACACTTTCGGAGTCTGTGGACGTCCTCGCGTTGGCTGGCAAATCGATCCCTTTGGTCACTCCCGTGAGCAGGCCTCTCTGTACGCCCAGATGGGGTACGACGGAGAGTTCTTCTCCCGGATGGACCACAATGACAAGGGCAGACGGATGAACGACCTAGCTCTTGAGATGGTCTGGGATGCCAGCGAATCTCTCAACGTCAAGCTCTTCACTGGACTGCTCTACACCTTCTACTGGGACACCCCCGGATTCTGCTTCGACGTGCACTGCAGCGACGATCCGATCATCGATGGCGACAGCTACGACAACAACGTAAAGTCCAGGGTGGACGACTTCATTGCCTACGCCGCCCAGGTAGCGGAGAAGTTCCGCACGAACCATATCATGATCCCCATGGGAGGTGACTTTCAGTACGAGGATGCTGAGGTGAACTTCAAGAACATGGACAAGCTGATCAAGTAGGAATAATCGGACTTCCTCTGTGTTCCAAGTAACCTTTTTTTCTCTTTTAAGGTACATTAACGAGCGACAGAACAAGGGATCAAAGTACAACATCTTCTACTCCACTCCCGGCTGCTACCTAAACTCCGTCCACCAAAGTGTACAGTCCTACCCCAACAAAACCCTCGACTTCTTCCCCTATGGTAGTGACTCCAACAGCTTCTGGACCGGCTACTACACCTCTCGTCCCACCCAGAAGAGATTTGAGCGCGACGGCAACCACATCCTGCAGGTGGCCAAGCAGCTCAGCGCCTTCGCCGAGCTCTCGAGTGAGCAGCAAAAGGAGGACCTCGAGTACCTCCGCCAGATCATGGGAGTGATGCAGCACCACGACGCCATCACCGGAACCGAGAAGCAGGCCGTGTCCAACGACTACGATCGCCTTCTGCACGACGCCATCATTGGCGGCACAAACACTGCTCGCGATGCCCTCCGAAAGCTGACCAATCTCCCGAACGGAGAGTTCGAGAGTTGCCTCCAGCTGAACATCAGTGAGTGCGCCTTCACCAAGGACGGCGCCGACAATGTGGTGGTGACCCTATATAACCCATTGGCGCATACCACCAACCAGTATGTGCGAGTCCCCGTCAAGAATGAGAAGTACGAGGTGACCGATGAGAAGGGCCGCGTGGTGGCCTCCGAAGTGGTTCCTGTTGCCTGGCAGGTTCTGGCTTTGGAGTTCCGCAACAACGACACTCAGCACGAGCTGGTCTTCAAGGCTTCCGTCAACAAGATCGCCAACTACTACATCAAGAAGGTCGCCAGCAGGAATGTCGCCCTGGCCACTCCTGCCAAGTCCACCCAGAAGGAAAGACTGAATTTGGCAGCAAAGAAGAAAGCAAAGTCCTTGAAGACTGCTGCGGAAACCCTTGACGACGAAGAGACCGTGGTGCAGACCTCGGTAAGTTTTCCAGAAATCTTTTATTCAGAACTGCCTTGTTTTAAAATTCTTCAACATTTTTATTAGCAAATCAAACTGGTGATCGACAACAAGACAGGTCTCTTGAAGACTGTTGAAATGAACGGAGTTTCCGAGAACATTGAGCAGAGCTTTGGTATTTATAGGACCTATGACTCTGGTGCCTATGTGTTCCGTCAGTACAACCAAGGAGACTTTGAAATTCAGGCTGGAGGAGTAGAGTTCACTGTCTACGATGGAGCTTTAGTCAAGGAAGTCCACCAGACATTCAACGAGTTTGTCTCCCAAGTTATCCGCATCAATGAGGGAGAGCAGCATGTGGAATTTGAGTGGCTTGTTGGTCCCATTCCAGTTGAGGAAAACTTTGGCAACGAAGTTGTCACCGTCTTCAGCAGTGGAATCTCCTCAAATGGAGTTTTCTATACTGACTCCAACGGACGTGAATTGATCAGGCGCGAGAAGGATAAGCGCGAGGACTTCGACCCAGAGCTGGCTGTGCAGCCAACTTCTGGAAACTATTATCCGATCACATCCCGTATTGCCCTGCAAGACAGTAACAAGCGCATTGCCCTGCTGAACGATCGGGCTCAAGGAGGATCCAGCATGAAGGACGGACAATTGGAGCTCATGCTGCACCGTCGCCTCGTCCGCGACGATGGCTACGGAGTGGGAGAGGCCCTGAACGAGGAGAAGTACGGCCAGCCTCTGATAGCTCGAGGCAAGGTCTACCTGATCCTGAACTCTGCTGATGAGTCGACATCCGTGGAGCGCGAGGCCGAGAAGGTGTTCCATCTGCCCCTGTGGAAGTTCTTCAGCCAGAACACCGGGAGCAGCGGCTCTGTGGCCAAGTCCGTTCCCAGCTTCGATGATTTCCCCAAGTCGGTGCACCTTCTTACCCTGGAGCCCTTCAACGACGATGAGGTCCTGCTGCGTGTGGAGAACTTCATGGACCACACCGAGGGTAGGGTGGTTAGCTTCAACATCCGTCCGATCTTCGACTACTTGAATGGAGCGGAGATTCGAGAAACTACTCTTGATGGCAACCTGCCGCTGAGTGACTTGAAGCGATTTAAGTTCCATGCTGAAGGCTCCGGAGCGAGGGGAAGTGAGCCCGAGTACTACACCTCGGATCACAAGCCTCTGGCCGCTAATGAAACGCAGGATGCCTCCGAATTCGCTGTCACCCTGTACCCAATGCAAATTCGTACTTTTATCATCAAGACCCAATAAGCTATTAATTGTAACTACTAAACTATTGGCATTAAGAGAGACCTTTAAATAAATACATTTGTCTTCGATCAAATTAACTGGTATTTTGTCTTTAAATTTAACATTACGTAGGATGTGGACTTAGAGTGTGGAGTGGATTCTTCACGAATCTATATTTATTACTCCTAAGAACGTTCCTAGGTCATTACACCATATAATAGTAGTATATTCTGTTGCTTTCTTAGGATCCATATAAACACAGGAATACCTTAGGGTACAAGTGGTACTCAATATCGTTGCTTTCAATTTATTAATAAATTTATCAAGAACGGGGGCACCTTGTATATACGTTTTAGGTCAAGAGTTTTGCCCTCAGTATAATTACACAGATCTGCTTGAGTTTTTTATGGGGGTAGCTAATTAGAGGTAATTACGAGCTTATCAAGTGATCCAATCTGATCCAACTGATTGCTTATCAGAACAACCCAGAATAGAAAGCCATATAAAGCAGCTAACTGGCGCAAAAGAAAGCCAGTTCTGGCTTCCATTCGTGACGTCCTAGTAATGTCATATCTCGGCTGCCTTCTCCTCCTGACCACCATATTGGTGGTCTGCGTAAAACAATCCCAAGCGGTTTGTGGCTATGAGGTCAGCTACGTTTACTGGAGTAACCATTCTGCACTTTAACCTCAAGTATGTATTTCTCCAGGCATGTCCTGCGACGAAGGCGAACATGATCAACATCCACTTGGTTCCGCACTCGCACAACGATGTGGGTTGGCTCAAGACGGTTGATCAGTCCTACTACGGTTACAAGAACAAGATCCACCACGCTGGTGTTCAGTACATTTTGGAGAGTGTGGTGACCCAGCTCATCCAGGATCCCAGGCGTCGCTTCATTCAAGTGGAGACAGCCTTCTTCGCCAAATGGTGGCAGGTGCAGTCGGAAACAATGAAGCAAGTGGTCAGGAAGCTGGTCAACGAAGGACGTCTGGAGTTCACCGGTGGTGCCTGGAGCATGAACGACGAAGCTGCCGTAAACTACCAGGGAGTGATTGATCAGTTCACAGTGGGCTTAAAGTGAGTAAAAACGAAGTTTCTTTATCAGATCAGAGAAACACTTACCTCCCCTGTTTAAGGTTCCTCAACGAGACGTTCGGGGAATGTGCTCGTCCTCGAGTGGGCTGGCAAATCGACACCTTTGGCCATTCCCGCGAACAGGCTGCCATTTTCGCCCACATGGGCTTCGATGGCCAGTTCTTTTCGAGGATGGACCACAACGATAAGGCCACTCGTCTGAAGAACTTGTCTATGGAAATGATCTGGGATGCCAGCGAGTCGATGAGTGGAGTACAACTCTTCAGCGGCATGCTCTACAACTTCTACTCGGACACTCCTGGCTTCTGCTTTGATGTCCTCTGCACCGATGAGCCCATTATCGATGGCAAGAGCCACGAAAACAATGTCGAGTCCCGGGTGGATGGCTTTATCAGCTATGCGGAAGAGATGTCGAAGCACTACCTCACAAACCACATAATGGTGCCGATGGGCGGGGACTTCCAGTACGAGGATGCCAGGGTCAACTATAAGAATATGGACAAACTGATCAAGTAAGGGGGTCTGAGTAAAACTAAGTTCATTAAAGAGGTATTTATTACTTAGGTACATCAACGAGCGCCAGGCGAATGGATCCCTTTACAATATATTCTACTCCACGCCGAGCTGCTACCTGCACTCCCTACATCAGAGCCTGCAGTCCTGGCCGAACAAAACCCAGGACTTCTTTCCGTATGCCCATGAGCCCAACAGCTTCTGGACGGGCTTCTTCACCTCGCGTCCCACCCAGAAAAGGTTTGAGCGGGATGGCAACCACATGCTCCAAGTGGCCAAGCAACTGAGTGTCTTAGCCAATCTATCAAGTGAGAAGCATGCCAAGGACCTGGACAATCTCCGCCAGATCATGGGTGTGATGCAGCATCACGACGCCATCACTGGCACCGAGAAGCAGGCAGTCTCCGACGACTACGATCGCCTCTTGTATGATGCCATCTTGGGAGGCGCCAATATCGCCCGCGATGCTCTGCGAAAACTTACCAATCTGTCCAACGGAGAGTTCGAGAGTTGCCTGAGGTTGAACATCAGCGAATGCGCCTTTACCAAGGACGGGGCTGACAATGTTGTAGTTACTTTGTACAATCCCTTGGCTCACAGCTCTACTCAGTACGTGCGGATACCCGTAAAGGAGGAGAACTACCAAGTCACAGATGAGAAGGGAAACAGAGTTGCTTCCGAAGTTATTCCAGTGGCCTGGCAGGTTCTGGCTTTGGGCCATCGCCCGAACGATACTCAGCACGAGTTGGTATTCAAGGCCACAGTGAATAAAATAGCCAGTTACTATATTAAGATAGCTGAGAGCTCAGAAGCTACTACTTCTGTCATTCCTAGGCCACGCGATATCGAAGTCCCAGAGACTGTTGTGGAGAACTCAGTAAGTTAATTACATCAATGCTTCCTCCAAAATCTAATCCAATTATAAACTCTCCCAACAGCTCATAAAGCTGGTGATTGACAATAAGACAGGTCGCCTTAGGAGCATCGAAATGAACGGACTCTCAGAAAACATAGTTCAGAGTTTTGGCGTGTATAAGGGCCTCGCTTCTTGTGCTTACACTTTCCGCCAAAGCAGCGACATTCAAGTTTTTGACAATGACTTAGATTTCACAGTTTACGAGGGAACTTTCGTCAAGGAAGTTCACCAGCAAGTGAACGAGTGGATCTCTCAGGTCATCCGAATCTATGAGGGCGTCAACCGAGTGGAGTTCGAGTGGCTGGTAGGACCCATTCCTGACGACGAGAAGGTGGGCAGGGAGTTTGTCACCAATTTCAAGAGTGAGATTTCCTCCCATGGAGTTTTCTACACCGATTCCAATGGTCGTGAGTTGATGAAGCGCGAAAGGAATAAGCGAGAGGACTTTGTTTCAAACCTTACCCTTCAGGCTGTCAGCGGTAACTTCTATCCGGTGACAAGCCGCATTGCTCTGCAGGACGACAAGAAGCGGTTGGTCCTGCTCAACGATCGTTCGCAGGGAGGAGCCAGCTTGGAAGATGGCCAACTGGAGATGTTGCTCCACCGTCGCCTGTTCTTCAACGACGGCGGCGGAGTTGGTGAGGCTTTGAACGAGACCCAGTTTGGCAAGGGCTTGATTGCCCGAGGAAAACTGTACCTTGTCCTGGACGCGGTGGAAGAGGGAGGTACTGTTGCTGAGCGAGTGACTGAGAAGGAGCTCTTTCTGCCCTTCTGGAAGTTCTTCAGCAAGGCCAGTGATAATGGAAAGGCTGCAGCTAAATCTATTCCGGACTTTAATGAGCTTCCTCAGTCCGTCCATCTTCTTACCCTGGAGCCCTTCACTGAGAATGAAATTTTGCTACGTCTGGAGAACTTTTCGGATAAAACCGAGGGTAATATGATCAGCTTCAACATACGCCACATCTTCGATAGTCTTGGCGGTCAGGAGATTCGGGAGACTACCTTGGATGGCAACATGCCCTTGAGCCAAATGAAGCGATTCAAGTTCCACGCCCAGGAGTCCGGAAGTTCGCCCTCAGAAGTCGAGTACTCCACGGCCTCGCACAAGTCTCTGGAAGCTAATAAGCTTGATGAAGCTTCAGAGTTTAGTGTCACCTTGTATCCCATGCAAATTCGCACTTTTGTAATCAAAACAAATAATTAAATAAAAAACGTTCAAATGCTTACAAATTTAAATACTTTGCATTGTTGTTAACTGCTATCGCCCTCATTAACCCCCACTTCTGCATGTGTGGCTTTCACTTTCTCAGAGATAAGGATAAGGTTGAAATCATAAACCTTATCTCATCTTCAAGTGCCCAATTGGCAATTAAAATCCATTTAAGTAATCGGGAAATCGAGTGATAAGAGTTGCACTACCTTTGCCAAATCCCAGGTAGTAAATTAAGCAAGATAAGCCACACAGTTCGATTTGATTATGCATACGGCAAGGTTCTTACCCTTCGAGACCCATTGATGATTATTAGGTATTGCTAATCACCACTCGACTAGGTAAATTCAAAACACTCTGAAGTGCCGATTACTTATCAAAACGACCCCCATTGAGAAGCTTATAAAAGTGGGGAAAGTTCTACTATGAGCTCAGTTCTTGGCCAGAGGTTCTGGTAAAATGGCCAACCTCAAGACCCTGGTTATATTTTTGGCCTTGTGGGCCTGTCACTTTATTCCAACTGAGGCTGTTTGTGGCTACGAGGTGAGGAAAGCAAAAAACTTTTTAGAACTTTATATTAACTCGTTTTCTCTCAGTCATGTCCCGAAACAAAGTCGAACATGATCAACATCCACTTGGTGCCCCACTCCCATGACGATTTGGGTTGGCTGAAGACCGCCGATCAGTACTACTATGGAAATAAGCATAGCATTCAGCATGCCGGTGTCCAATACATCTTTGATACTGTTGTTGCTGAACTCGCCAAGGACTCGCGCCGACGATTCATTCAGGTGGAGACCGCCTTCTTTGCCAAGTGGTGGCAGGATCAGTCGGAGACCAAGAAGCAGCTCGTCAAGAAATTGGTGAACGAGGGACGACTGGAGTTCACCGGTGGTGCCTGGAGCATGAACGATGAGGCTGCCGTCAACTACCAAAGCGTGATTGATCAGTTCACAGTGGGCTTAAAGTAAGTCCAATCTTAAGTCCCATTATATAAAATTCCTTGAGTATCCCCACTAGGTTCCTGAACGACAACTTCGGCGTCTGTGGTCGTCCCCGCGTCGGCTGGCAAATCGATGCTTTTGGCCACTCCCGAGAGCAGGCCTCGATGTTTGCCCAAATGGGCTTCGATGGACAGTTCTTTGCCCGCATGGATCAAAATGACAAGAACAAGCGCGTGGATAACCTGGGACTCGAAATGATCTGGGATGCCAGTGAGAGCCTGAAGGAACTGGAGCTCTTCACGGGAATGCTCTACAACCATTACTCGGCCCCTCCTGGCTTCTGCTTCGATTCCCTCTGCCAAGATGATCCCATTATTGATGGAAAGAGCTATGACAATAATGTCAACTCGAGGGTGGATGATTTCCTTAACTACGCCACCAACCTGGCCAAGTACTATCGCTCCAGCCACATCATGGTGCCCATGGGCGATGACTTTCAATACGAAAATGCCTACATGAACTACAAGAACATGGACAAGCTAATCAAGTCAGTAGAAAAATGCTAACTCGATTACATTATCATTATCTTCAATATATTTCCTCCACAGGTATGTCAACGAACGCCAAGCAACTGGCTCCAAGTTCAATATCTTCTACTCGACGGCTGGATGTTATCTGAATTCCCTGCATAAGAGTCTTCAGAGCTGGCCAAACAAGACCCAGGACTTCCTCCCCCATTCCCACGAGGCAAAGAGCTTCTGGACCGGCTTCTTCACCTCACGTCCCACCCAGAAGCGTTTCGAACGCGACGGCAACCACATCCTCCAAGTGGCCAAGCAACTGAGTGTCCTTGCCGGCTTATCAAGTGAGCAGCAGACCCAGGACTTGGACTATCTGCGCCAGATCATGGGTGTGATGCAGCATCACGATGCCATCACTGGCACCGAGAAGCAGGAGGTCTCCAACGATTACGATCGTCTTTTGTACGATGCCATCTTGGGGGGTGCAAACACGGCCCGCGATGCTCTCCGAGTCCTCACCAATCAGCCGAATGGAGAGTTTGAAAGCTGTCTGAGGCTGAATATCAGCGAGTGTGCCTTCACCAAGGACAGCGCCGACAATGTAGTTGTGACCCTGTACAACCCATTGGCCCACACATCCTCGCAGTATGTCCGAGTCCCTGTGAAGAATGAGAACTACGAGGTGACCAACGAGAAGGGCCAAGTTGTGGCTTCCGAGGTGGTGGCAGTGCCCTGGCAGATTCTGGCTCTGGAGTTTCGTAGCAATGACACTCAGCACGAACTGGTCTTCAGGGCTTCTGTTAACAAGATTGCCAGCTTCTACATTAAGAAGGTCGAGAAACGGCAGAGTCAGTCTAAAACCTCTAGCAAGGATGAGGCTTCAAACCAAGAGGTTCCCAGGCGCTTCAAGAAAGTTCACTCTTTGAAGAGCGATGCTGAATCCCACGATGATGGGGAGACTGTGGTTCAGACTTCGGTGAGTTCAAAGTTAGATATTCGAAGAACTTGTTAATTACTCTATATTCCACCTTTAATTAGCTGGTCAAACTGGTGATCGATAACAATACAGGACGCTTAAAGACCGTTGAAATGAACGGCGTTTCCGAAAGCATTGACCAGACCTTTGGAATGTATAAGACTGCCCGATCCTGTCATTATATTTTCCGGCAGGATGCTGACCTGGAACTTCTGGAAGATCCTGTCGAGTTTTCCGTTTACGATGGGGCTCTAGTCAAGGAAGTCCATCAGAACTTCAACGAGTACGTTCCCAGGTGATTCGCATCTATGAGGACGTGGACCGAGTGGAGTTCGAGTGGCTGGTGGGTCCCGTTCCCATAGACGATGAACTTGGCAAGGAGATAGTCACCGTCTTCCAGAGTGGAATCTCCAACGATGGAGTCTTCTACACCGACTCCAATGGCCGTGAGATGATCAGGCGCGAGAAGGACAAGCGGGAGGACTTCAGTCCCGACTTGAGTGAGCAGCCCGTGAGCGGAAATATTTATCCGGTGACCTCCCGATTTGCTATGCAGGACACTAGCCGGCGACTGGTCCTGCTCAACGATCGCTCTCAGGGAGCAACTAGCTTGGAGAACGGACGTGTGGAGATGATGCTACATCGTCGTCACATCTTCGCCGACGGCTCAGGAGCCGCAGAAGCCATTAACGAACAGCAGTTCGGCAAGGGTCTTATTGCCCGCGGAAAACTTTTCCTCTCTCTCAGCGCTGTGGAGGATAGAACCACTGCCTCCGAGAGGGTGGCCGAGAAGGAGATTCACCTGCCCTTCTGGAAATTCTTCAGCAAGGCCAGCGAAGGCCTAAGGGAAGTGTCCAAGTCGCTGCCTGACTTTAACGACTTCCCCGAGTCGGTGCATCTGCTCACCCTGGAGCCCTACTCCGCGGATGAGATTCTGCTGCGCGTGGAGAACTTCTTGGACCAGACGGAGGTCAGCACGGTTAGCTTCAACATCCGCCAGATCTTCGATAGTCTGGGCGGTCTGGAGATCAGGGAAACGACCCTGGACGGCAACCTTCCCCTGAGCGATATGAAGCGCCTCAAGTTCCCCCACGATGGCGCTGGCCTTGTATCTTCAATCCCGGAGTACTTCTCGAGCCTCCACAAGCCTTTGGCAGCTGACAAGTCCCAGGAAGCATCCGAGTTCAGTGTCACCTTGAATCCCATGCAGATTCGCACTTTTATCATCAAGAAGGAGATAGTTTAATTAAGAGCTTGGGGTGGAGAGAAGGAAGTTGCAGTCGGATTGAATGTTTTATAAATAGTTTGGATATCATTTAGTTCCTTCAATGCAGAAAAAAAGGAAAAAAACAATTTAGAGCTCTCAGAAGTTACCTATATGCCTGAACGCCAAACACTTTCAATTGTATGTCGAACCGCAAAGATAATTACAAGCTCGAAATGTCGATTCGAGATTATCAGTATCAGCCGCTCCGCAGGCTTTTCATACTTACCGCTTACAATGCAGATACATTTACTGCAGTGGCTTCGGCATCGGCTTCGAGTTCCACCCTCACAGACAACAACAACACCTCAAATCCCCTTGCCTGAGTCGACATAAGTCCTTCGGTTATTTGGTGAACCCGGGGCTTCCACTTCCCCCTCATTTTGCATTCTGTTGTGAGCTTTCGGCGCAGCCAGGCTTTGCCATGCGGATATACATATATATATGGAATATGTATAAGTAGGAATGATATCTGTGTGCTCTAATGCTGCTAATGTCTGGCACTCGAAAAAAGATTTGCGCCCAATACCCCGTATCCGAGCCCCTGCCCACTAAATACTTTTGTGCCAACACCACACTCGCCGCTCGCGTTGCAGGAGGACTGTCCTGGGTTCCGGGGCTTTTATTATTAAGTTCGCCACGGGAGACTTTAATCTTCGGTTCAGTCTCCTGGTTGGGACAGCCGGCTCGCACCGCTCTACTCCATTTCACTTCACAGCGATGCAAAACAATGAACTCCTGAAATTCATGCCATATGTGTGTGTGAGCCCAGCGTCCTGTGTCCTCGGTCCTCGGTCCTGCGTCCTGTGTCCTCAGTCCTGAGACCTGGGAGATGGGAAAAATTATTTAATATTACCCGTCTTAGCCGATGAGGCGAGGCAAGTTGAGGCGTTGTTTGGTCTTAATCCTTGGCGAGCATTAGACATGGAATTTAATTTAGTTCCAGCTGCAGCCCAGAAAGGCACAAGGAGAAAAATGTCGTACTTATGCTGGAAATTGAATAAGGTTTTACATTAAATTAAAATCCAGATTTTATTATTACTTTGCTTAATCGATTATTTCATCCAATTTAATCTCATTAAAAGTTCCTTTTCTTTCATTTTGAAAATCTAAACCCTTCAATTAATTCCACATAAATTTCCACTACTCTTGAATTTCTCTCTGTGCAGTACGGGTTGGCCTGGCATATGTGTGCCAAGTGCCCCATGCTGGCTGTCAAACTGTGTTTTGCCGACTTTCGGTCGAGTTGGCGCTTTTAATTCAAATGAAACCCATACAAGAACGCAGCCAGTCAGCCACCACTCCTCCCCTCCTGTTTACTCGCCTGAGCCGAGCAGATAATCCAACTTTGATTAAGTAATTTCGACGTCGGGTAGCGTAATAAGTTGGGTGTTCAAATCCAAGACTCAGTCGCTTATTCCCATGTGTGTGGGGGCGTGGTGCAGCCCCGAACAAAACAAAGAGACTGAAGCCAAAAAAAAGGGAGAAAAGGGAAAAGAATTCGGAAGAGGACCATAATGATTAGCACAATGCTTCCATCCACACTGCAGTGTATGTATTCCTGCTGAGTTCGATTGTTTGTTTTGAGATTTTCGGGGCATGTGATAGCCGTTGTGTGCAATTACCATAATAACGATATAACCGTTCACTCGTGCGGAGTTCACACTTTAATTGACATTTTATTGGCATTCGATTGTTTTATGGGTAAATTAGTGGGATAAATAATTGATTAGTTGAAGGAAGTAACGCAAACTTATTTAATTTATTATTTAGTTAATATTTTCCTAAACTAAGACAAGGGAAAAATAATATACGATCAAGACAAGTGCCAAAATACTATGGAAAAATAAGAATAAAAACCGGACATGGGCAAGCTTTAAGCTAAATTCGAACCAGAACACGTCAAAATTGGTCTAAAGAACATCGGGGGACAGAATAAAAAATATGGAGAGCGACAAAACAAAGGGCATATGGCAAAACTAAGCGCCTAAACAAATATCGTCATCGGGCATAAATCCTCTCACTAAAGCGCGCACTCGACAACTCAATAATACGAGCACAACAGCTCGCAAAAAGACCAAAGACCGATCCAAAGTGTGCTTTTTGGCACTTCAAATACAGGAAACTGCAGCCGGCTTATAGACAATCGACTGGCCCCCCGGAACCTAAGCTCCCAGTGGCGGTAAGCTGTGGGCAAGTTAGTGGTTGTGTGTGTCATTTTAATCAACGGCAACATGCATCGGATTATCCGACAGCTAAACAACACCCGATGCCAATGAATGGAGGAGCGTTTCGCTTTGACAATTGGCACGACGGTGCTTAACGCTCTCCGCCTCGATTTTTTTTTTGCCACCCCATTGCACATTGGTGCAAATTGTGGAAATCAAATATATAAAAATCACACTGGGATAACTAAAATAAATAAATTAATGCGGGAATACTTATTTGTTAATGTTACAAAGCAGGAAAAATTATTGATTGCTGGTTGAGGTTAATTTAATGCATTATTTTTAGCTCAGAAGATTTTAATACTAGTTCTTATCTTTTATCAATCAATACTTTTCAATAATTGATTAAACCTTCCATATAATGAAATCGTAATATTTTATAACTTATGTCAAGCAGAATATTATATTTTGTATATAGCTATAATATTTCTTTAGGAATTTATTGAATTTATATCAGAAATGTATAATTTGAACCAGTGTGCCATTTAAAAAAATTAAATGCGCAGTGAGGCCCAGGCCTACTTACGGTTTGTTAAACGGAACACACATGCTCAATATAGGAGTAAGTGCACTCAAAAAAATGTGTGTATAGTAATACAGATTTATTATTAGAAATTTTTACTTATAAAAGCACAACTCCATCACTAAAAGCGATTACATAAAGCCAAAACATGGCTGTAATTTTTTTAAGAATTTAAAATGTCAGTAAGATTTGCATATTATAAAAAGTTTTTATTAAAAACAATAATTTTAAGACTTTACAGTTCATTTACAAATTTCAGAATCAATACCTCACAAAAATTTTAGCAACACTAACCCAGAAACTCTAGCATTCTTCTGACTACTTCTTTCCCTCAGTGTGTGCGATGTCTAGGTATTTCTTTTCAGGGATTTCAAATTTATTGAACCGCAACAAATGTCATTGATGTCACCATCCAACAGCATCCATCTACCACTGCACTTAATGTCGATCGGGCATAGTCATCGTGAACATGGGACATCGACAAGCGTATCCGAATCTTTTTATTAGCAACAAGTTTTTAATATCGCAGCAGGAGCTCATATCCATGGCGGTACAGAGTACCATAAAAATGCCTCGAACTTTTAACAATAGCGCCCTAGTCTATCTATATCCTGCCTTCGTCCCCTTCCCCGTCGCGGATCCCCTTCAAGGCGAGCATCCCTCAGCGAGCGCCGATTTTATAAGAATTTAATATGCGCCACGTATTTGATGTCGAGGATGTGTTTCGGTTTATTCGGATTCGTTCCTTATTTTTCTGCGCAGTTTTCTTGTATCATTCACACTATGGTTGGGCTGAAATACGTACTGTGCAAAGAAAAACTTTAAAAATAATAAATATTTAGGTTTTTATGTCAGGCATATATGCGTAGAGGTGGTTGAAGTCCTTTATTTCATAAATGAAAATTAATTTTAGTTTTGGGGAAAAATACTTAAACATTTTTTCCAAATTAAGATCAAGAATAAAGTATTATTTCAGTTTTTGACAGCGAAAATAACTGGATGCTTATCCTTTCTTAAAGTATATATGATCTCTTACAGCTGTCCTGCCTAATCCTTCGGCAATGTCGCAGTTTTCTTCATTACATCATAACGATTATGAAATAAATACTTCCGTTCCTTTGAGTCGTCGCCTCGGTGTGAGGAACCTTTCTCGCTCGCTCCCATCATCCTCAACGCTCTGCGATTTTCCATAGAAGAGAAATAAATCAACTGCATGTCCTGTTCCTGGCGATTGCCAGGACTCCTCATTCATTCGCCCTCTCTCCCCGAGTGCCGTGTATTTATTGTTGCGTTTTTAAGTTTGGAATTTTTAATTTATGGCGCATCCTTCATTGTTAAAAGTTATAATTCTTGCATCTTTGGAGACTGAAACTGAGACTGCGACTGGGACTGGGACTGGGACTGAGAACGGGCCTGCTTAAGGAATAAAATATATTTGCCGGCGAGTCCTGAAAATTATGATGTATGTGCAATAAATAATCCGAAATAAATAAATTATTACCAGAGGATTTTTTTTTTATTTTCTGGGCAGGCCGGCCCGAGTGGCGGAGCTAATAGATGCCGGTTTTCTTTCGGTCCAGGATGGGAATCCTTTTTTTCCATTCGGATTCCTACGATTCCTACGATGATTTGTTGGCGACCCTGTCTCTCTCTCTGTGTGTGCCAGAGAGTGTTTTCCTGGCGGTTTTACACATTTACAAGGGTGCTAATGTTAGTTTTGTGCACTTTTTCTCCGCTCGGCTGTGTGAGCTCCTATTCCTTTGGCAATCCTTTCGGCTGGGCCATAAATCAAGGCTTGATTTGGCGCCTCGCATGTGTCCGGACATGTCCTTTGTCTGTTTGCCCAGCACACGGCATCCTTTTGTTTTAATGTGCCAAATATACTCGTCCTTGCCGTCGTTGTCGACGACGTCGACTCTCCTGCCAACTCCCATTTTCCTTGGTTTATTTTTTGGTTTTGCTCTCATCGCGCTTTTTGTTTTAGCACGGGGTTAACCCTTTTAACCCTTGGCAAGCGACTGCTCCTCGTTGGTTAACCACGGACAACGCTAGATGACATTTTCCAGGACATATTGCCCCGACACTGAGGTCAACCTTTTTCATGTTCATTGGCCGTGCCCCTGCCTGAATGCGAAATATATTTTTGCACTTTTGATCATGGAAATTGTTATGGTTCCTATCCTGTCCTCTTAAGTGACCAGCCAACTAATTTAAGTTAATTGGGTTTATAGCCATTGAATGTTAGGAAAAGCCTCTTAAAAGTAAATCCATTCTTCACAAAGGTCAAATTAATTATAAATAAATCATGTGCAATTTAAATTGTGAACTAATCATGATATTTAAAATTCAATTAATTACTAAGTAATATTCATTGGTTTGTTTGGGTTCATAAAACATTATTTTAATAGTGTAAAAATATAAATTCCCTTTAAATATTAAAATAAAAGAAAGATTTCTTCTTCCGAATGAAACAATTTCAAGCTCAAGCAGTTCTGAGGAGAAGATATTAAGACCTAGTCTCTTCGCCCTATGGGCTTGACCTCGTAGCGCTGCCTAGGAGCGGGTTCAGGGGTCAGGAGTCAGGGGCTGGGGAGGCGCGGGAATGTAGATGTCCCGCGGGTAGGGGCAGCGGCATTTTGCCGTAACTGTCTTTGTCGCAATGTCGTAAATAAAGTCGGGCAGGCATCCTCGCTGAACATTGGAATTTATGCGCGTTGATTTATTTGCTGTTAGCGATTTATTGCTGCCGCAGCCGCATCCCATCGGCCAGGACGAAGGACGACAAGGGAGAGGGCTAGAGAGCGAGAGAGAGGAGCAATCGGTGACATGACTGCGGACGTCGCACAGGAGCAGGACACACGTATTGGGCATGTCCTGGTTGCTGCTCGGATCCTGTGCGCGCCGCTCGTTATTAAGTTTTTAATTTATGGCCATGTGAATGCAACGCCAAGCGGATCCCAACCAAAGCCAAAATAAAAAAATAAAGGATCTTCACCAGCTCCCGTTGTTTTTCGTATTTTATTTTCGTCATATTTTTGGAAAAATTATATTTTAATTGAGCGTGCCGCCACCGACCAGCCCCCTTACGCCCCATCAGTCTCCCTGCGCACCCCTCTAATCCCCAGCGGCTGTCAAATAAACGCCCTGCGTTGACAGTTTGCCGCTGACAGCCACATCAGCGGCAACAAAAATATTGAAATTATTATGACTTTGTCTTCGCCAGATACTGGCCTTATTCTGAGGTTGCAAAACTAGTTCGAATGAGGGATACCCAATAGTGTTTTTCCAGCTTGGCAACTTATTTTTGAATGGGATTTTATATTTTTGTTGTACTAAAATTTACAACATTGATTTATATTTATTTTGATTATATAGATGGTTGGTTATGGTCTATGTTCCAAACTGTATATCCAACTGAAAATATAGATATTTTTCCCAGTCCCTCTTCAACAATTCTATAAATTACAAAAAAGTGCATTTTCAAATTGGTTGATCGTTAAAAAAGAGTTACTTTAATTAGAAATACAATTTGAACTATTTAAACACATATCAATATGTATAAAATTGATACTATAAATTATGATATTGTGAGTATTTTTTTTAGCCCATGTCCCAAGCTCGTACAACCTGCTTACTCCCTCTGCTTACCCTGCATAAATATATTAAATTCTGGCTGCTATCCGGGAAGGACGGAGTGTCAGGAAATGTGGCCGGGGGCGATGGCGGCATCCGTCGGCGTCCAAATGCGGCGACCGCAGACACACGCAAAAATTCTAATTTCTCCACTCAGTCGAGAACCCAAAAACAGCAAAGCACACAAATAATAAAAAGAAAAAAAAAAAACCCAAACCAAAATGGGGGGAAAAAGGAAAAATACCAGAAATATTTTTCTAAGCATGCGTCGGCGACCCGTCACCGTCATCATCGTCCTCATCATCCTTGGTTAGCCCAGGGCTTCAAAATGAAATTAAATTTGATGTGCCCTGGTGCTTGGGTTTGTTTAGTTCCGTATACCTTTTTCCGCCCCCTTTTCCAGTTGTGCCCAGTCCGGTCTCCGGTCTCCGGACTCCGGACTCCGGTCTTCGGAGCACCCCGGGCAACTCTGGAATCGCATTAAGCAAACATTTAAATTTAATTTCGCATGTAATGAGGCATTTGTTTGTTTATTTTATTTCACTTGGCTTTGCGGCCCTCTCCCCCCTCTGAAATCGCTGTGAGATTTTTTGATTTGGGTTACGTATTTTGGGTTTTCCTGATGATTTGATTGCTTAATATTTTTTTCAGGGAATTAACGGCAGCTCAAAGTTTGCGAGAAAATTGGATGGGGCTCCTTTTCGAGGATTCAAAAAAATCCTTGAAAGTCTATTAATTGTTGAGCAGGGAAAAACTTCAGCTTGCAATATGTATTTTGCCTACTTGAGTTCAACTTTTTGATATCTAACAAAAGAGCAACTTGACGAACTAAAAGAAACTGATGTCTGCTTCCTTATTTTTTGGCGCGAGTGTTTAATTACAGTTAGCTCAGCATCAAAATCCATTAGACCATGGCTCATTAAATCAAAAATAGCCTGCTCCATTTTGGCTAATGGACATCCCCCGCGCACACAGTAAGCATCTTGAAAGTTGAACGTCAAATAAATTACAGACTAGGCTTTGTTAAATGCACTTTTGCATACTCTTTGCTTAGATTTAATATCCTTTAGAACTTTAATTACAAAATTTAAATATAGACTTCTTTAAGCCACCAATATAATATCCGCTAAAGAAAACAAACTTTAAAATAGGAATATATTTAATTTGAAGTAAATAAACAATAGGTTCAAAGCTTTATTTATATTTTAGATTAATACTAGAAATATACAGCAATATAGAATTATAGGAGTTTTCCTAATTACCTGTAATTAATACATGAACCCCAAGTCCAACAAAAGAGTATTTAATTCTCATAGTCCACCTGTATATAAAGTATCCCTTTTGGAATTTTTTACATTTTTACCTCCTGGTTTGTTGGCTGGCTGGTTGCCTGCTTTCTTGTCGGGCACTTTAGCCAGCAGAGAAGCCAGAAGAGAGCTGAAATTTTCAAATTGGAAATAGCACACAATTTCCCTAATTGGCGCGGGAGGATGGCGTACAAGAACAAGCTGGAACAACATCACGGACGGCTTATTATAATCGCGAAAAATGCTGATAATAATGATGACGATGATGAGCACACGCCGCGTTTAATTATTATGTCTCTAATGCATCCCGCCCCGAACAACAAGCCACCCACAGACACACCTCGGTGTGTGTAGCCTCGCACCTACATGCAATTTCACACATGTGAGGAAAAACACAAAGCGGGCGTCGCATTTCCATAATGCATCTCTGCCGGGCAAATGTACGAGGGGGAGGTGGTACTGGGGCAAACAATATTTTTAATATACAAACACAAAATGGGGAAAGAAGATGCTGCTGCTGCCAGCTTATCAAAATGTGTTGCAAAATTAGCCGAGCCAAGAGCCGAGTGAGTGCGGTGTTTAAAAAGCTGGAAATTCTCAGCCAACAGGGAATGTGGGAAGATGTTTGGCTAATTTTCAGATTGCAACGGTAAGAGGCAACATAAGGGATATTATATTACGATTTTAAAAGTAAAATATATTAAAATAAATGTTCTATAGTTAAATACTTATTTAATACCGATATACCAAACGAAATGGATATAATGGCAAATTTAACTTTCCTTGTTGTGATCTCGCTGTGTTCTGTGTTCAAGAAATTAAATTCTGATTAATAATACTTGCACCAAAAAATTACTGCATGGGTTCTCTCACTTTTAAGCAATGTTTATTGGATAAGGGCTTTAAAAACTCTCTCTGAACTTCTGAAACATATTATTTGGTTTACTTTAATAATACCAATACTAATGAATGTCACTATTACTAAGACATTTTCAGTTTTTCATTTTACAATCTAAGCTAAAAAATACTTACAGCGACATGGGTCGCTGGAATAATCGGCGAGCAAAATACGTAGCCAAAGTCTCGAATTCCTGTTAATTTGGCAGTACCAGAAAGCCGACATCATTTATTTCAATCATTTATCAAAATGCTCAGGCCGAAAAAGAAACTGAAAAATCTCAGATTTCAGGCTTTCAACACGACCCGCTAATGAGCCAAGTTCAGTTCTCGTGGCTGTCGCTGTTGTGGCTGTTCCGCGAAACTCAATGAGTCAAAACGTATCTTGGCCAGACAAGTTGACAGGCCCTACAGGAGTGTGGGCGAGACGAGGTGGAGGAAAAATCCGGCAAAAAAGAGCGGGAGAACGAAGGAAAGGAGAGGAGAGGGAAGCCAATGCGGCCAAGTTAAGTGCGCAGATTCATTAATTTACATTAAAATGTAATTAGCGGTCAAATAAGTGGCAGGAAAAATACAGAAACCGCAAAAATATGCGAGCTGCCAAAAGAGAAGGGAAGAAAAAAACGCAGCCCATCCGCCACAGAAACCAATTGAAATGCAATTTAAATTTATTTATTATATTGTTTCACTTTCCAACGGGTAGGACTTTTATGAATACTCATATTTGTAGGCGTCATAAGCGATTCGTCAACTCAAATAACAAAAAAAAAACGTTGGCCTCCAATTACAAGACTTACGTTCACTCCAAATACTTGACTACTTCGAGATGTCATTAGGGGAACTTTTACTCAACACCCATTTAAATAGTTTAGCCTTATAACTTGATGTATTCTAATTCCAAACAATGCTTCTCTCCCCCAACGTTAATAATTCTTTTTTAAGGCAAGCAAAATTTCAATGGTTTCAATTGAGACACAGGATGCTCTGTAAAATATTTATTATTTCGGAAAATTACAGGTAAAAGCTAGTATTGAGCTATATTATTATTCTAAAATCTGTTATCGCATCTTTAAAACAAAGTATAAATCACAATGGAAGTAATCGAAAGTCGGAATTCTGTAAATTAACCATTTAAAAACCATATTGGATTTTAAGAAAAGCGCCACAATTAATACGTATATTTTCCGATAAAATATTAATATTTTATTCACAGCTTAGAAAACGAACCGCTTTTACTTCCTGTCCCACATAACGCTTTCGTTCTCGTAAGGGTATTGAAAAGGAAATTTTTCGCTTGTTAGCTATTTCCGCTAAGAAAATGGCTGCCTTGTTAAGTACGAACAAGGCAACATTTTTTGCGCGTTATTTTCTTTATTTTTTTCTAGCTTGTTAACAAATTTTATGCATTTCTTAACTTTTGGAGGCGAGTTAACGAGTCCCGAGCTCTGGAATCCAACTTGCTTATTATTATTTGCGGCGATTCTTTGCAGCTTACTTGGAATTCTCTGAAGGAACGCATGCGGATGGCAGAGGAGGGGGTAGGAAGTGTGGCCTGCATTGTGGTTATCATACTTTAACAAGTTTTCAAAGAGCATGAAATTTTCTTTTGGCCGTGTCCTGGTCCAAGCTAAAATGCAACTTGGGCGCAAAAATCTAGAATGCAAAATGCTGAAAACGCTGCTGCGTGCAGCTAACTTTTTATCGTCGCGGCCTGGCCTGGCGGCTAACACAAAAAAAAAAAACCCATGCAAAATATTGCATTAAAAACGACCCAGCAAAGCCACCGCCGCCGCCATAATGGGAAGAATGATGATCGGGAAGCTGGTTCTCCAGCACTGCAGGTGTATTGTCCGAGTGCGGTCGCATTTTGTTAATTTCTCAGACCTGCCAGGCTCCAGAGAAAGGCCCAAGGAAGTCGCCGTTGTTGTGGGTGCTGGCGGTGTACAAAGCGAAAATGAATTCATAATTAGATGACACCATCCGTGCGTAAATAATAATTTTTGCCAGTTTTTCCTTATGCAACCTCGCTGGCTCCGGCTTGCTCGGCTCGCTCGGCTCCCTCTGCTAGTTAGTTAAAACGCGCGAATGAGTTTTCTTGAGTTTTCCCTCTGCTTTTCCATTGTCAGCAGAAAATTTTGCCACTGCTCAAGTCTTATATATATTTAGCCAGGCGGCGACTCTGTGGGCTGAGGTTCAGCAAGTTTTTATCCAATCGCTGCTCCGGTACACCCTGTATTCTGTGCCTATTTGGGGTATACAGGAATGGATGATAAATAGAGGCTATATGAAGCGAATGATCTTGAGTTCTATATTATGAGGGACCATTGTTTATGCGGCCGCAAAGCGAAATGCTATATTTTGAATCTATTATTTAGGTTTGTTATAGCGAAACATTGTAGGCCGTAAAAACGAAAAAGGGTGGTGATTGTTGAGACGTCACTCTTATAGCGAAATGCCGTATAAAGGGCGATCGTATAGCGAGGTATTGGTATATATTTTATTAAACACAAATTGCTTTAAATTACATTATAGTTCGACTTGAAATAATAAAGTAAATTAAATATAAATATGTCTGGAATAGATGTTTTTTTTTTTTACCATTTGAAACTATATTTAGTTTCTTATAAAATGCTCATGTTGATACCTATTAAAATAAAATCACAGGCTTCATAGGGAACTCATAATTCGCCAGCAGAGACCCATTTTGCTGTTGGCCAAGTTACCTTCGCCATTGGTATCATCTCGCCGACATCTTCTGCTGCTAGTTTGGCTGTTCAGTTCAGCGCAGCTCAGCACGTCTCATCTCTCCTCCGCCAACGCGGTTCTGGCCAAGTCGAAGCCCAGCTCTATTTTGCTCCGCTCCGTTCTGTTCTGTGCTATTCTGTTCAGTTCTCTGCTGTTTGTTTCTTTATCGCGCTTTTGCCAAGTGGCAAAGTTTTCTCGTTATAAGTTTTGTAGCCTTTGTGTCTCTCGCGCAGCTCGAAGCTTTTTGCCGAGCCGAGCGCGATGCGAGCAAACTTTCGATATTCCTTCAAAAGTTTATGGCCAAGCGTCGAACGAGTCGCGAATTGCCGAAAAAAAAAACCAAACAAAAACAACAAAAAACACAAAAATTATGGAGGACGCCAGGATTCGTCGGCAACACGTTTCCCTACTTTCCTTCCCCAATTGAGAGTTGGCAAACAAAAAAATTATATTATTTTATTGTTGTTTGGCTGGCGCATAACTTTGTGCCAAACACTTCGTTCACTGTGGGACTCGCATTATCCCAACGAAAGTTTTCCTTTTTTCCTCCCACGCCCCGTGGACGGAGGGGAATCTAGGAAATGGAAGACTTCTGTTTGGGGTTCGCCTATAACTTTTGGCTCCATTTGCCGCCGTATTTCGGCGAAGTCAGAGCCAGACTCGGAGCAGATAAGGAAAACTATTTCCATATTCGCATGCAACTGGCAAGTGCACTTTAAATTCTTGCAAATGAGTAGCTCGGCTCAATGCGGTTGAACAAATTTACCATTCGCATTTTGATTGCCAAAAGTTTTTCGTTGTACAGCGAAGTAAGTACATAAATTATTCACATCACACATTTTCCTAGAGAGTTTGGTACTGGGAATGATAAAAATATTATTTGTGACTAATTAAAATAATATTGATCTTGCAAAACTATTTTAAAAAAATATCTCTTTAATATACTAACTAACAGTAGTAAAAAAAATTTAATAAATCACTTATGAGCCTTAAAAAAAATATTATTTCATGCTCCACACATAGGCGCTAATTTTTTAATTACATTTTTTATATAAGCTTTATTCATTAGAATCGCTCATTTTTTGGGAGACATAATAGGGTCAAAGGGTCCTCTCAGCTACACATTATCAGTTCAGTTTCGCCGAAACTCAGCCGGGGTGCTGCACTTCTAGGAAAGAAATATTCTCAGTAGTCACTAACAATAGCAAAGTTTAGGTCTGAGTTACTCACATAATTAAATACATTATAGTTCACCTTGCTTTGGTATTTCTCTGCCAAAATATCCTCGCAAGAGTCCTGGTGAGTTTACTCAATAAAGAATACCAATCGGTCTACAAATAATGCTATAAAATTTATCAGGACAAACCCGGTTCTAAAGACTTCGACCAAGGTCTGGCGGAGTTTCGGAACAAAAAGCTTGAGAAATTTAAAAACATAGGCACAAAGGATTACCTAATTGACAATACTGAAACATTATTTTGGCCAAATGCTGTCCGTC
Source organism: Drosophila rufa (assembly GCA_018153105.1). Taxonomy (NCBI): domain Eukaryota; kingdom Metazoa; phylum Arthropoda; class Insecta; order Diptera; family Drosophilidae; genus Drosophila; species Drosophila rufa. The sequence goes on from JAECXS010000096.1 coordinate 12,601,938, forward strand.
GATGTTAGGATCTGAACGCAGGAACGAAAATGTTGACAAATTAAGAGAAATGTTCCTATCAACACAGAAGAAGAAGATTACACAGAATAATAAAAATAACATGGATTGGTGGAGAATTCTTGCTTCTTCACTTGACGGCAACGGGCAAAAAGGAGGTTTTGTTCAAAGAAACTATGAATTTAACATATTTAACATATGTACATATTTAACATATTTATGGAATACAAAATATATCAAATTTAGACAGTTTCACAAACCTACAAAACAACTGTGAGTGTGCTCATACAAACGGTCAGAACCAGGGATAGTAACAATTATAATTTATATAATTTAATATAAAAATTGTAAAATAACAGTGATTTTTTGATTTAAAAAAAAAATTGATTTGTTATTTTTGATTTTTATTAAAAAAGTTGAAAATAATTATTATATTTCAATTTTTATATAAAAGTTGAATCGTAACTGTTATTTGTAATTTTCAAAGTAAAAATTACAAATAACAATTATTTTCAACTTTTTTAATAAAAATCAAAAATAACAGTTATTTATCAATTTTTATTTTAAAAATTGAAAATAAAAATTGAATTGCTATAACTTTTGAACGGCGCGGTATATTTGAAAGATCGAAAGTAATTATCAATCTGACTCAGAACCTTAAAAAAGCCTTTCTAATCGGAGATAAACAAGAAACATTTCGAAGAATTTAAGAAGAAAAACAATTATTTTGAAAAGCGTGTGTATTCTGAAAAATTGCGCGATTTTGATACACTTTATAGGGCCAAAAAGTCCCCGCAGCTAGGCATTATGAGTTCATCCCTTTTGACTATAAAAGCCTGCCTAGTAGAGAAAGATTCACAGTCGTCATTATCAATAGCCGAGTGAAAGTTTGAGCCTGAGTTTCGCACAAAATGAAATATTTTCCAGAGGAATTCCAAAAGATTGGAACAAAGTGTTACTATATTGAAAATAATGAAAGAAATACCTGGACCAAGGCTCTGGAGAAATGTAAGAAACGGAACGCTCACTTGGTAAGTCTCCAAAACGCAGGGGAATGGAAAGCCTTAAAAGAAGTCTTAGAGGCGGACCACAGCTATTGGGTTGACATCAATGACCTTGCCGACGAGGACGGGTTTATATCCCAAACCTCTGGCAAGTTAAGTGGGATGATGACGAGCCAAATTCACCTCCTGGAGCAGAAGACTGCGTGGAATTAAGGGCCGACCACGATTAAAGAATGAATGACGTATCCTGCCAGGAGTCGATAAATTACATTTGCGAAAAGAATAACCAAGATGACCAAGACTGCACATAAATTAAAGGCATACAATTTAGGAAAAATGTTAGTATATTTGTTATTTTCCTAACTAAGCAGCTATTGAGAATTTCAAATAAATATAAAAAATTAAGTAAGCCTGAAAACTTTGTACGTTCTTAATGAACTTAATGAACAAGTAGGAAAGGTACAGTCGAGTGGGACCGACTGTGAGATACCCGGTACCAAAAACATTGTGGGTGAAATTAAAAGATATTTTAATCCATATTTTAATTTTATTATTTTACGTTATTGTAATTTTTTATTGGCATTCCATATATTTATCTAGGTAAGTATTAAATCATTTTTGGAAGCATTAGTATTTCCTGGATAGTCAAATAATTCCCTTAGTACCTTTTATTTAATTTTAGGAAAAAGGAAAACTCCTCTAACTGCTAAATGAATATTATTAAATTATTATGTTTTCGATGTCATCCGTTCATTTTCGGTTCGTCCGCTCCGTTGGTTGCCTTAATGGACCTTCCTGCCATTGACCAAAAAGCGGATGCAGTGCATCAGCCATCCTCTGAGCCCTGCCATATGCCAGCGCCATATGTTGGTAATTGCAAATTAAAATGGAATTTTTGTCATACGCCCCCAGCAATTAATATGCAATGAGCGATAAATAATAATAATTAACAACATATTATGGACAGGAGTGGCGTGAGGCAGAGTGTGTGGAGAGTGTGTGGTGAGTGTGTGGCGAGGTGAGATTTATGCAGGAACTAATTTTCAAGGTCATTAGAAGGCCCATCGCCGAATGGGGAACCACTGACACTGAGCATCCCATTGTTTGGCTAATGTTTATTGATAATCACAGACAATGGACTGGCCCACTGTCATTGTTGTTGCTATTATTGTTCGAGCGTAACCCATAAATACTACAGGGGCAGTCAAAACAATTGCCCGGAGGGGGTTGGGTTTCTGTTTGGGTTTTGCAGTCTGGCGGGGAGTGGCACCAGGCCAGGCGACGGACGGCGCCTCTGGCTGAGACAATGAGCAAGGCAAATCAACGCCATCGATAGGCACTTTGATTTGGGGACGGACACCGCCCCCACCAGCCCCTTGCCTTGGCCCATAACGGGCACGCCCACTATTGTCCTTTTTGGGCCGGCATGCAGCAAATGGCACAACTTCCGCTCTCGCTTGACTGCTGCAAAATTCACGGAAATTATCAATAAATATGCGAGGCCCGAGAGCCGTGAAATGAATGAAACTGGCAAATTTTTCGCCATATCTCCGCTCCGGCTGAACTGATTTTTATGCAGCACGGCACACGATCCCAATGTCCTGTGTCCAGATTTGTGCGCGCGCCCCATAGCGGAAGCATCATTATCATAAATTATCATTTTGTAGGAATTGCATCCGCTGACAGCCAGAAAAACCGAGCAATAACAACAGAAATGACGACAATTTCAATTGCCGGCCGCCCTTCCTTCGTGCTGGACCCACTCCCACTCCCCTCTGGTGTGCGATTCGAATTGGCAAATACTTTTCTAGTTTAATTTATGGCTGACCATTGCGACCTAGGGACCATCAGTCGCATTTATTCCTGGCAAATCTGTTTCATGTTTCATGTTTTACGAGTTTTAAAGGTTCTTTAAATCATGAACTTTAAGGGCTAGCCAAGCAAATATGATTGGGAATTTTGCAATTATTAAATAAATAAATTTGAATCTATTTAGGCATTCCGAGCGGTTTGGTAGGCATTTTATTTATATTGTGTTTCTTTATCAGTGCAAAAAACTCCGAAAATTCATTTTTAAACAATCAAAAACGTAATCACATCTCGCAAATGTAATAGTTTTCCGCCGAGCAGTGTATGTCATTCATGTAATGATCATAGTCTCTTCGCAGCTCCACGCAATCTTCGCTGCCATTATCTGAAGTTAGATGATTGGGTTCGCGTGCCTCCCACTTTAGGAATGGTGCCTTATAGCCAGTCGATTCGGACACATACACTCCCTCGTCGGAACGGTCATTGATGTCCACCCAATAGCTCTTGTCCGATTCCAAGTGTTCACTTATAGCACTCCACTCCTCTTCGTTTTGGAGACTTACCAGGCTGGCACCCATCTCCCGGCATTTAGCCAAAGCCCCGTGCCAACTTATCGTTTTATCATTCTCAATTAGGTAAGACTTCTCACCAATCTTCTTGAATTTGGCTAAGATGTTCAAAACATTTTCCACTGCTTGCTTTTCTTGAATTTGATTTTCAACTACAGAGAACCTCTCAGCCAGGTTGTCATATTTCGATGAGAACTTCGCCAGCTGCTCTTCCAAATCCTTCTCCCAGTTCTTCTCCAACTTCTCGAGCCTTTCAAATAGCTTCAAATCATAGGAAGGAAGTTTCTGTGTGACAGTTTCTCTATCCAATGTGTAGACTTGTGGTTCCAGCTCGATCGATCCCAACTGCGCCTCCAAATGGAGCAGCCTGTGCTCAAGGTTTTGCCTCTCGGAAAACTGGCGATCTTCCAATCTTAACAGCCTTGATTCCAGCTCAAAGAACGCAGGATTACCTTGCTATTGAGTTGAAGAGAATTACTTGTTATTTCAAGGACAATGAAAAGATTTAAGCTACTAAGCTCACCATTCCTCTGGCCAGGATACTATGACAAATCCCGAAAAATAGGACGACTTGAAGGTAGCGCATTTCAGTTACTTAATCTTGTACTATGCTCCAGAAAATAGAGACTGTGGCCCGGCACTTTTAGATGCTGTTTATATAGGTTGTGAGCTTGAATTAATCAAATGTTAGTATATACTGATTATAAATATATGTCGTCATTAATTGGAGATTATTGCTTGTGTTCCTAGAAAGCTGATATTGTTTGTTTCACCGAAATAATCTTTTACTTACGTTTAATTTGCCGGCCTTTAACCCTCCGCGCTATGCCAATTCTTATCAAGTTTTGCGGAATAATGTGGGAAATGCGTTTTTGAGCAGCATTTAATTCTCAAAAATAATATAATATAGGAAATATATACAATAATTAATGACAAATGTGTGTATATTTAATAGGAAATATACTCGTGCTGTTTACACATTTTTTTCATAATAGAATTTGTTATCAAACTTGCTTGAGTAATAATTATAATTTATTTCAAGATTAATTAGGGAATTCTTTCTATGTTGTTAATGAAATAATGTCATATCAGACTTCTTTTCCAGATCAACTCACGAGTCACGTCTGCACCATGAGCCGAGTACGTGATTGAGGCTGCTCATCATTAGTCCCCGATCCGATCCCCGATGAATCACCTGTGCCATATTGATCTCCATTGCATCGGATTGATGTGAATGCCAGCACGTCGGGCTGAATAAGGCGCTGCCTTCTACATACCGTATTCGTGATCTGAGTAATCTAGGTAGGAAGGAAGAAAATAATAAAAAAAAAATAATAAAAAAAAAATATATACATATGCCAAACTTGGCTTCAGCTAATCTTACACTCAGCATATATAAAAATTTCAATTAATTAGTAGACCCTTACCAAGGAAAACTAGCCAATAGCCTTAAAAAAAAATTTATTTAAAGAGACTCAATTGTGAATTCTCTACTTATTGATGTTTGCGTTGTTGCTTTTCCTATGTCTGGAAAATAATAACCTGTGTTGACCTCGATGCAGTAGGCGGCAACACGACAGCCCACCAAAAAGAGCATATAGTAGATAAAAAGCACGAAGGCGACCAGCAAGGAATCGTCCATACTCAGCAGCTCGAAGTTGTAGTCGGTGATCAGCACATGAGCCACCATCACAGTGACGATGCTGGCCAGAAATACGGCTACTTCAACGTCCCGCAGGAAGATCCACCTCTGGAAGATTTCTATGGATTCGATGCAGAACGTCAGGGTGAAGCCCATGCAGCCCACGACAACAATCTTGGTGGGATTAGGATACCCAACAAGGATCAACAGCACAGCTATGCATATTGAAACTGCCGCGAACAGCAGAGCCACGGCTATGATAATAATGGTGTTCAGTAGCTCCCAATTTGACAGAAATGTAGACACACCGAGAACCAACAGTTCGTAGCAGACTAAAATGAATATGAAGTTCCAAGGACGCTTGTACTTCAGCACCTCGCACAGGTGGATGATGGCGAGCAGGACGAACCCGGCGAAGAAGGCGGCCAGCGAATATACCAAATGGTTCCTCAAGTACTGGCATAACATCATCCACTGGGGAACGGCCACCAGCAGCAACAGGATCAATTTCAGCAGAGTTACTGCCGCGAACTTCCCCTTGTCCGGGGGTGCCTCAGAGTCCACCATGATACTCGTGGATAATTCTTGCTGCTTCACTTGAGGGCAACGGGTAACAAGATTACAAAATTCTCTTAAAAGAAACTATAAATTTTTATCATATTAAAATATCAAATTTAGATAGTTTTACAAAACACATGAGAGGATAACCAAAACAACTGTGACACATACAAACGGTCAGAACCTTAAAAAGCGAGCCTCTTTCCAATCGGAGAGAAACAAGTAAGATTTCGAAGGAAGGAGACAACAAATTCATACTAATTTCGCAATTTTTTATATATATAAAAGCTCACCTAGTAGAGAGATATTCACAGTCGTCATTATCAATAGTCGAGTGAAAGTCTGTGCCTGAGTTTCGCACAAAATGAAATATTTTCTAGTTCTCTTTATTTTCGGGATCCTCTGCCGAAATACCCTGGCAAGAGTACTGGTAAGTTTCTCGATTATTAATTCCAAACGACCTATAAATAACCCATTCTTATCACAGGACTTTTATGACTTGGAACGCAGACTGGTGGGGGGGTTGAAAGCAAGTCAATTCACCGAAACCGAGAACCTTGAGCGCAAGATCCTCCAACTGAAAAGGCAGGTGGAAGTCCTGGAAACTCTAGAAAAATCACTGAAAGGGAGCACGATAGTTCCAAGTTTCGATGAAACTATAAAAGTGGAAAAGACCTCTGAAGGTATAACCATTCTTCAGAGACTGGAGAAATTGGAGAAGAACTATGAGAAGGAGCTGGTGGAAATCTCTGAGGTGTGTGCGATTGAAATACTTGCAAAAGAACCACTTGTTTGGCTTTATTTATCAATATATGGAAAGCATAACCAAAGAGGCTGAGAAACCGGAAAGTGCTGAAAGTTAAAGTGATGATCCTGAAAGTGGTGAGCAGAGAGATTATGAATTTGTTGATGAAGAGATAAAAAGGATCAGAACCTGAATATGTTGAATCCAAAGAGAAATCGCAAGAGGAATTCCAACAGATTGGTACAAAGTATTACTATGATACAAATAATTTTTAAAATACCTAGACTCAAGTTTTTGGGGAAATGTAAGAAACAGAACGCTCACCTGGTAAGTCTCCAAAACGAAAAGGAATGGAGCGCCTTAAAAGAAGCCTTTGAGCCGGACCACAGCTGTTGGGTTGACATCAAAAATCGTGGAATAGATCCCTTCCTTCAGTGGGATGACGACGAGCCAAATTCACCACCTGGAGCAGAAGACTGCGTGGAATTAAGGGCCGACCACGATTACAGATGGAATGACGTATCCTGCCAGGAAACGAAATATTAAATTTGCGAAAAGAATAACGAAGATGACCAAGTGCAGTCTAAATTTAAGAAAAATGTTCGTATTATATATTTTATATTTTCCTAGCTAAGCAGCTAGTAAGAATTTCACAAAAAAAATACAAATTTAAGTTCCTTAGTAAAAAACCGTAATATTTTAAACGTCCATGTACACTTAATAAACAAGTAGGAAATCTACAGTCGAGTGTGACCGACTGTGAGATACCCGGTACCCATTGTACCCCATTGTGGGTAAAATAAAAAGACGCATGGACATGGATAAAATAATATGTTGACAAATGGAGACGAATGTTTTTAGGAACTACGCTTGTACCTTTAGGTATCGCTGAGTGCAGCTAAAAGGTTATTGCTTGTAAATTGCAGGCAAAGCAAGAAAGTAAGAGAACGATAGGGCACGCACATTTAAAAGCGAAGGACGGCTGTGAATATTGGAACTATCCAATTTGTTAACCTTTTCTGAGCAATCTAATGTATGGCAGCCGCAAAAGTGCCAACTCTGTCGCATATCTCGAGAGCTTCATTTTTTTGACGATGATTTTGAGGCCCACTGAGCTTTTTTTGGAGGAGGAAACAAGAAAAAATAAAATCACACAGCCGAAGAAGCCAGAAAAACGCTACATAAATGAAAAAAAAAATGTCGCATAAGCCGTCGCAGGACAAACTGCAAGGACACTTGAGGCTCAGCAGCGGCCGAAAGTCCTTTGAAGTTGGATAAAAACTCGAGTCCTGTGGCCGGGCCAGTTTGTCTCCAAGGAAATACAAAAAATAAGATCGCGAGGACGAGAGGAGTGCGGAGTAAAATCAATCTGCGATAACCAATGGTAAGAATATGAGAGGCTTTATAATGATATACAATAACAAATACAGGAAAGCGACTTCCAAGGTCCAACAAAACACAGTAGAGGTTAAAATAATAGTAGCCATTTATACCGTTGAAAGCTAAACTATTAATAATACAATTTTAAACAAGAAAAACGTATTTTCTTAAGAGTTACTAGGTGAAAATAAATTGTTGTACATTTATAGCATTTATAATGTTAAAATTGATTGCTGCTTAAATATATTTATTTCAAGAGTTGTACAAAACATGACAACATCTTTAGATAATTATTCAAGATTTGCTCGAAATATCCCATTAATTATTCATTTTTTATTTCATTTTATAAATAATTTGTTTTATGAACTTACATTTTTTGTATTGTAAATTTCACTAATATTTTTACCTTATCTGTGCATACATATATGAACAGCATAATGAAATAAAAATAAAAGGAAATGTTTGGCTGTGGGAAATTGAATTGGAAACGCGCACACACCGAGACACACACACACACGAATTGAATGGTGGAAAAAACCAATCAAATAAGGGAGAGTCAAACCAACTGGACTTCACCTGTCGCTTATTTCGTTCTTAATTTTAATTGAAAATTTGTACAACGTCGTCGTCGCTCTCCTTGCCATTGTAGTTGTTTGCAGTGCTTCTCGTCTCTCGTTTAATTACAAGCGATTAAAATCTGTGAAAATTTATTAAATTCCATAAATCAGCACTGCTCCCCCCAGTTCGGTCTCCGCGGCGGTCATTCCCCTGACAATTATAAATTATGCGTTCGTTGCCGGGCGCAGCAGCCACCTCTTCTCTCTACTTTCCACCGAAAGGGACGAAATGGCTTAACCACAAAATGTCACTTCACCCGCTTGCCTTGGCTGACTGACAATAACCGCTTTTTTAACGTTCCTGATTATGTAATTAAATGGGTTTGGGTCGGCACACCCTCATAACTTCATCCACCGAAATATAAATATGCGGTTACCCCATCGCGGGGGTTATGATTCTATATCTCTGTCTGTTCAGCGGATTGCAGTTACCTGGACAACCTGTTTGAACTCGTGTGACCAGGAGACCACAAATCCATATGACCAATTAGCGGGTTTACACATCAATTGAGGATTTAATTCATTGCTAACAATTATTGTTTAATTTTATTTTATTTTATTATTGCGAAAAGCGAAGATGGGATGTTATAGATAAGTGAATCGGATACTATGTCTATATGATTATTATATGGTTGCAAAATCGTTATAGGTTCTAGAAACACACACACAGAAAAATATTAATTTTAATATTTAGATATGAGTTCAAAATTTGCTGGTCTTAGTTTCCTTGATGTTAATTTTAATTACTTAAAGCACTCCCAAAAGATTTTTTTTAAATAAACGCATATAAATATACTTCAAACAAAATAAAATCTTTGTGAACGGAAGTCTCGGTATTTTTTTGTACTCCAAATTCAGATTTTTTTATTTTAAGCCTAAGATAAAAAGAATGTAAGAATCGCATTAAATAAAAAAAAAACTTTTTTAATAAAATATACGTACCAATCAAAGTAATCTATACATTATTTAATTTGTTTATTGCCACGCATTATTAAGAAAAAAATTGTATTTACCATATTTCTGCCTACAAATTCCACAATCATTGGTAAACATTCATCACGACAAATTACAATGCCCGGCAATTGTGACCCCTAAGGAAAAAAAAACACCAAAACAAATGGTACAATAAAAATGTAGGAAAACGAAAAAAGAGGAAACCGACCACAGACAGCAGTTAAATGATGCTACTTAGGCGATAAGAACCGAGCGAAAAAATCCAGCTCCAAGAGCTGGACAACCCCAAGCGCGTTATTTGTTTTGTGCGTTGTCCAAAACAATTTCCTTCCTTAATCACATGCTAACAGCGAGGGGGAGAGCCAAAAATTACATTTATCTGACCAAGGGACGAACAAATCAGGAAGATTCACAGGAAAAAATATTTACATTTTTAGCTAAAGGTAAACCATAAAAAAGATTATCGAAAAAAATCAAGATATTTATAATTGATATAAGATAAGATAAGTCCGCGCTGGATATGTTACTTAACAATTAACAAATTAAATTAACAATTAAAAGTCTTGCAATTAAATTAAAAGTCACACTTTGAGAACCTTTTTCTTACTCTGTAAATATATGTAGTGCCCAGGGACATCGTTTCTAATTGTAAAAGATAAAAAAGCAAGGCGAACCAACTTTGGGCTGCTCGGTCGACATTTCTCGTTAGACCCCGGCAACAAAAATAAAAAAAAAAAGAACGGCGAAGATAAATGACAGGCAACTTTCGGAGATGGGACTGGCGTGGATTTAGGATCTAGGCAGGGAATAACGATGGGAATGGGGACGAGTTTGGGTGTGTGCGTGTGTAAAGACATTTGGCGGCAACTGTAGCATACATTCGAGTGTCTTTGGGCTTTCAGCACAGTCTATGTATGCCAACAGCTTGTCGAGTGTTTCAGGGGTTCGTTTTTTTCGTTTTTTTCGGTATTTGTGCTATCGATGTCGCCATAAGTTGTGCAAACCCCTTCAGATGTCGGCCGCCTTGTCCGCCTGCCACAATTTCCCCGATCCAGCATCAGCACCGGCACCGGCATCTCCCTCTCTGCTTGACCAAGTGCAAAATGTCAAGTTTCTGCCTTTGATGTGCGATCGGATGGCCAGGCCGTATGTAAATTCGTTCAGAGTGTTTTAATCGAAAAACACCACTAACCTAGGGCAAACAATAATCTCACTTCAAGCTGATTACTTTGTCTAATGCGAGCTGACTTATCAGCAATCTGGTCAGCTGCTCCATGAAATTAATTGAACTGTATTTTGTCGGTCATATGCCAGTATTTTTATTGGTACTGGACAAATTAGTTTCAACTTGAGCGTTAGGATTTCTTATGGAAATTAAGATTAAATTGTTGATTTCAAGTTCAGTTCAAGTTCTACATTTATGTAAAGCACAAGGTTATCTGTGATGAATCATTATAGGCATTATATTAATGATGATTGTCAATTGTGAATGTCGCATCCCACTTACCCCATCTACATATATTTATTACTACAAGCCATCCATTACACACCCATCTGAGCATTTTCTCATGGCAAATTATCGAAGATTAACGATAATTAAATTTACCAACCCTCATCGATACGAAGGTCCCGTAATCAAGCCGTGGGGCTTGCAAGCAAATGGTCTTTTAATTAAGAACCTAGGGTCACTGAGGTAATATGTCACTGGCCTCCTTAAGTCCGACTGCAAATTGAAAAATAAAATAATTATCAAAAGAGATTTCAGCATTTTAGGGGCAAATGCGGGCAAAATCTATTCAGAAATCAGTACTGATTCTACTAATTATACACAACTATCCCTGAACTTGACCTCCATTTGAATATGCGGGTCTTTTACCTCTTATATGGCATGTAAATCCATTCCAATAAATATAATTTCCTACTGATTCTCACATCCTTATTGTTCACAAGTTCAAGTTGAATTCCTTATGTTGGGGTCGGTCGATAGGGGAAGTGCCAGAGGAAAGGCAATTTTTATTGGATTTTATTTTTATTGTCCTACATAAATTTATTTATTTTATGACATTTTTGGATATTTTTTTGGTTGTGGGCACATTGATATTTGACAGTTATTGCGGGTTCCGGAAACGCCCCGTTTTTCTGGTTCCTTTTTATGGAATGTGATTTTTTTTCGATTACTTGGTCTGTTTGTTTTACTTATGAGTGTGTGTGCGTGGACTAAAAATGTTTTGAGAGAATATTAAATATTAAGAAAATAAGAATATAAACGATGTACTCTACAAAAAAGTATGCCGTTTAAATAAAATATATTTTTATGCACTCTAAAATTGGTTTCTTTATTTTTCATTAATTTACAAAGTATTATTAAAGCAATATACAATTACAATTTCTTCCAATTTAACATTGAATATAATTATAATTATCACCCAGATTTATTTTCAAAGTGAAAAATCCAATATAAATAAAATAATATTCATACAAACGATTTTAGCAAAATTAACAAGTTTCATTTCTAAGTAGCAATCTTTTTGAATTGGCTTCAAAGAGTCCTGAAATAATATAATCGTGGGTGGCTAATGAATTTTTCCTTTGCAGGACTTCTGGCTGATGAAGCTCGTCCAATGCTCCACGGGTCAAGGATATTAAATCTTGTACAACACCCTCATAAACAGCCTTCCCCCTCACCCAGGCGCCCAACCCCCAGTCAGTCGTAAAAAATCAGGGAGCGCACGTGTCCATTTTTTTTCCGACCTTTTATATGATTTTTTGGCCGCTTGCATGTCCAGGGCCGAGATGCGTGAATAATTTTGTTGCAGGACCTTTGGTCACGCTGTGAATCAATCTTGCGGCCACCGGAAGTAAACAACAAACCCCCAACAGAAGCACTGAATATGGGAATTAATGGATGCAATTTTCGAATATTTTACGAGACAGTTGGCTGGCAAACTTTTTAGCTTGAATATTCTTAAAGCCTCATGCCTGAGCTGGAACAAAATGGAGCAGCTCTCATTCTCCTGGGATGTGTATTTTTGTTGTTGGGGGTCGAAGCGAAGGGCGAACTATTAGCGTTTAGTGCGCATGTTTAAGGACGAAATCCCCGCCAACAGGGAGTGGAGCAAACAGCAACACTTCAGAGTGGTTGCAACCCTGAGTTACTTTTTCTTCCTTTTCGCTCCGGCCGCGCGTCCTTTTTTGCGCCATTTGTATTGGCATTTGGCAGCGCGTGCTCCAATAAGAACAAAAGGAATTCCCTCACTCCCTGCCAGCTTCCGCCAATTTTTTTTGTTTGTTTTTTTTCGGGTTTTTTTGCGGAACTTCCCAGTCGGGAGGCAGACAGGGCCAACCAAAGACTATTGGAATGGCAATGCAAGCGGGGCTCTCTGGGGGCTCAGGGTGGAAAGAGGTTTTAATTTTTATAACCTTAGAACACCTTAATTATCTCGTTTTCACAGTTTTGAGCTTAGTAAATGTAAGTGGAGGAATCACCTATTTTAAGTGTTTTAATTTTTGACAATTGGAGAAAGCTATAGGTTTTTTATTGAGAAAATTTATCACCCAACTTTAAGCCCTATGTCTTATTATTTTTGGTTACGTCTTAGACTTTAGAACAAACTATTTAATAAAACATTAATTTTCTAGAAAAATGGAGAAGGTACCTAAACTTTAGAACAATCTTTATTAAAAATCTGAATCTACTTAATTTAACTTTGTTTTCTAAGAAAATAGATTTAGCTTTAAGTACACCTTGGCTCGAAGGAGGTCTTTAATTTACAGATACCATTCATAATTGTTCTTTAGTGTAACATAATTTTATTTCTTATCATTCTTCTTTTCTAAAAATAAAATCCCGTCAGGGTAATACTATATAATACAGATACTTTGATTCTTATACATACTTTTTCAACTACTATTTGTTTTTATCCTAAAGATAAATATTTAAAGAAAGACATTATTATGTTCACCATAAATGATTCATTTACATTTGACTTCAAAGCCATATATTTAATTAGATATACACTTTTTAAAAGATATATTTCCTATAATATTATTTTAATTTACAAAGCTTTCAAAACTAATTAAAAAAATCTTCAAAACAATCCCCGCAAACCCATTTTTAAAAAATAATTCATAATTGTTCTTTAATGTAAAATACTTGTATTTGTTATCATTCTTCTTTTCTAAAAATGAAATCCTCCAGGGTAATACTAGATAATATAGATACTTTGTTTCTTATACATACTTTTTCAAGTACTATATGTTTTTATCCCAAATATAATTATTTTAAGAAACACATTATTATGTTCACCATAAATGATTCATTTACATTTGACTTCAAAGACATATATTTAATTAGATATTCACTTTTTAAAATTTATTTTAATTTACAAAGCTTTCAAAACTAATTAAAAAAATCTTCAAAACAATCCCTGGAAACCCATTTTTAAATGCAAGTGGTCATGGAAACAGTGATTCCTGATCATTCCCTTCCCAATTTGCATAAACCACAAGAATACACCCACAACATGGCACCCCGAGCGGGGAGTCGGAACCACAGCAACAACCTATCACCATCCTCATCAGCATCATGAATGAATCTGTCATATTATTTCGGCAATGATGTTGACAACAACAACGGCAGCAGCTTCGGTTATAGCTTCGAAAAATCCCCCAGTGTGCAATATTTATCATGTCACATAATATTTTTCTGGCATTTGCACGTCACCTCCACTCCCCTGATGTGTCTAGGACTTGTCCCTTCCCCTAAGTTCTGGCTTAAGCAGCTGATACAGAACACAGTCGAAATCTCAACCCCTTTACTAACCAAACGATGTGGGCGGCGGCGGGCGGTGAGTTTGGGCCAAGAAGGAGGAGGCAGCGGCGGTTGGTTGCCAGCCATCAATTGCAGTCATCAACCACCGCCGTCAGGACGTCTGCCTGATATCACTGGGAAACTTCAACACTCAGATACACTCGAAAAATAACTAACTTCTCACTTATAAATGGGTTTCCTTAAAAATGTATTAAATTACTTAGTTTGTAAGGAAAAGAGTCACCAAAAAATATTTTTATTCTAAAGTTTGTATTGTAAAATTCTAAAATATGTCCCCTACTCTTCTCGCTTTCCTTACCACATTGTTTTTGCCAGTGTACCTCAAACCAAAGCAAAACACAGCCTTAACCCATACCACTCATCGCTGCTCATTGAATTTTCTGCTGATTTCATTTCGACTTCTTTTGCTCCGCTGGGAACCAACTTAAGGGGGAAAGGACGAGTGTGGGTGGTTTTTTAAGTTGGGAGAGGTGGGGTATGTCAGGAAGGGCTGGATGGATGGGTGGGTTTGGGGTGGCTGATTGTTGTTGTCGCAGCTTCTGTTTTGCCTGTTAATATTTTTGGCAATTGTCGCCTTCCCCTGCTCCCTACCACACTTCCCCTTGGGAACAAATTAATGAGGTCTTCCCATCTAGTCCCAAAATGGAAATTACTTAGAAATTTCACTAGCTGCTGTTGTTCCATTATCACACCATTTAGGTATATATTTTGAAATAATATCTGGTTGGTGCAATAATAAGTAGGCGGTAATTAATTATAAAAATTATATAAATAATTATAAGGGCTTCTGTTTTGATATTGCAAAGTTATTTCCGTAATAATATATTTTACAAACTGAAAACTATTTCCTTAACAATATATATTTTGAGAAAAAGTCATATATAAATTCAAATAAATTTGCATTGCATACTTTTGCACAGCATAATAGATTTTAACTCTCCAACAATTTCTTTGGCCTTCCTGGAAGCATTAATTATTAATTTACTTTGTAAAATATTCGGTGGTGCTACAGACTTCACTAACATTTACAAATCACTTTAAAATGTGTCTAAAACTATGCTACAAAATCGTACAAAAAATGTGCTCTTAATTTGGTGCCTCAGACATTTTATTGCATACTTAAGATACCTTTTAAAGTGATTTCAAAACCCTAAAGAAGACTTAGGCACCCCTAATAATCACGTTTCAACAACAGTTGAAACTTTTAATTTGTACTCCTTCTAACTTCGGTTAACTTCCGTAAACTGTGGTTAGCTTCCAAGATGTTATTCGTGGCTAGCTCTGAAAGCCTGCGCCGCTTGTCGTCCAAGTGTCCGCCACTCGTTGGTTCCCCTTAGAATTTTCATCCATCAACACCTGAGCAGAATGGCGGCAGCCCCGACCCGGCTGCGCTGGAGAAGATGGGAAAGAATGTCGCCGAGTGCCGAGGACGACGGACCGCACTTGAGGCGCTCCAGAGAAGCGGAACGCGGCAAAGAAGGAGCGGCAGCTGGCCAAGTACCGCGTCGCCATCATCATCGACAGCAGCAGCAGCCGCAGCGTCGTCGTCCTTCCTGGCAACACTCTCAATTAAAATGTCCTCGCTTGGTAAGCGTGAGCGTTCAAGAGGCCATGAAAACTCCTTATTACACAGTGTCAGCGGTCCGCAAGCACTGAAAGATATTCTCCGGACTTTGGTTTTTATTATTTTCATGGACTGAAATAATATAAAAATTGTATAAATAAAAATAAAATGAAAATAATGACGTTTTTAATTAAGGTTCTTAAAGTAAATAAATTCATAAGTTTTAGTCATTTAGCAAAGAATTTTTTTTTAAATAGATTCGATTTTCTTTGAGTGCAATTCACCATCCATACCCTGCTCATGCCATGGGTTAAAGCGCACCGCAGTCGCGAACAGCTTCTAACCCGAACCCGCGAGGGTTCTTGGCACCTACGTGTTAATAACGCGAAATGCGGTGAAATTTTTGTATTTTCAAGCACGCACTCGAGAGTGCCACGCCCCTGAGTCCTTGCGCCCACCGCCCAACCATCGCCCTACCATCGCCCAACCGCCGGCCAAGCTTGAAACAGAAACCCTCCTCCACGAGGCAAAAGTAGAAAATAAAAATTGCAGCAAACCAGAAATCATTGAGTGAGTTGGCAACACTTGGTGGCCCAAAAGGAGATTCGTTTGCGGAAACCAGAGGGGGTAGTTTTTGGGCGGAGGAGGAGGAGGGATGCCGACTAAAAAACACTTTAAAGAATACGAAAAAATTTTGTTTTAATTTTCTGTTTCCTTTTTTTTTTGAAATTCGAAACACTTCAAATATTTGGAGAGACGAGAGCCAAAAGAGCCAAAATGTTGGGACAAGTTGACGCCAATTGAAGGGAAAGCCGGAGGAATGGACATGGGAAATTTTAAACCCACTTGCCAGCTGCCTAAAGGGCAGCACTTAAAAAGACCTCCCCCAACTCTCAGCCCTTAGCACATGTTTACTTCTGCAATTTTGACATGAAAATATTTACACAAAAATACAAATCGCGACCCCACTCTCATCCTTCTTCTAGTGGAGGCGAAAGTTTCAATTGCTTGACTTTCAATACTCTTTAAAGGGGTATTATTAAAATTTCTTAGGAATGAACAACATATATGATTTGTATAAATAAGTTATATATATTATATGAACGAGTTACCTAATCAATACTTTCATATTTAAGCACCTGGTAATAGTTTTAATAAACATTCATCTATAACCGTCTTCAACTTTTAAATTAAACAGAATAAAAATATATAAAAACAATCAATATCTTATCTTTCTTTCATAAGTAGTATAGTTTTTAATTGATTTAATATGCTAATAATATCCAAATATAATTTCTTAGTAATTCTTTTTTATTCATAGAGTATTTTCATAATCTGTGCTTTTCGATGCCTCGGCCTCCTTAGACTTTGTGTATTTTCATGTGGCTTGTGTGTTGTGTCTGCTTGTCGTCTACAATTTCCACATGTGGCTTTTCCTTGAAAGGTTTTTGCTGCTGCGGAAAAGTTTCGCCGCTGCAGCTGGAGGGCACCAATAAACGTCAGACGCGTGTCAGGGCGCGTCCTTTGTACACTGACACCTCTATGGCTGATTTGATCCGAACTTTTGGGCAACTTCAAGAGCGAAGCGATGGCTTCAAGTAGGCAGGACAGGACAGGTGAGGGACTGCAGGAGGATGTACAGGTGAACAGGATGTTCTTGGCCACGGTATGGCTGTCATCTCCGATTGGACAAATCGGCAAAGTTATTCCTCAGCGAACTCAAGTGGCTAAGACATGTGTATATTGTCGAGGACAGCAAAGTAACAAAGGAAGGAAATTTGTCGGGAAATTATCTAATGGGAATGAGAGGATTTTCATGGGCAGGTGTAGGTATAGGTATTCCCTTTATAATTGGTAAACAATATGTTTAATATTGTATAAGTACAGGGAAATATTTATTGAAAATCATTTACATATAATTTCTTAGTAATAGCTCAATGGATTTGTTATTATCTGCCTGTTTCCTTAGAAAAGTTAATTATGTAAAATTGCGAACGAAAAGAATTTCAAAATATTCGAAATATAGATAACAAAATGATACTAATGAACAATCTACGTCAACTTCTATGTAGAAAGCTATATGGACTTCCCCAGTTGGCCGATTCTGTCTGATTCCACTGAAAGCGTAATTATTTAACATTGTATTCCTCACCCTCCTCCCTCTAGTTCTTATCAGGCGAGAGAACAGCAAACACACACGTTTGGAATTAAAAAAAAAATGTATATATAAATCTCATAGACTAATAAAATTAAACTGATAACCTAACTAAATCAAACATGTCGCCGGGGCCGTAAACACCCACAGAACTGAGTTCGACCCCTTTTTATCCCTCTGCGGACATGCCGGCTCCCGGCTCGAAGTCCCCTCGTTCTTGAGGCCTGAAGAGCTGCGAATCCAGAACTGGAAACTTATGTCAGCGGCACGCGTCGGCGGCACGTGACCCCGACAAGAAAATCACGCTCAAGATCGCCCAGCGGGCAGTGAGGAGCGCAAATGGAGTGGCTCGGTTGCCCTGGGCGGGTGTCGAGATGGGGGAGGCGGTGACGAATGCTCGTGTACAGATGCTTTTAAATTTAAATCGAATCAAATTGATTTGCTTGCAGTTCCAGTTTCAGTTTTCAGTTTCAGCTCACATCGAGCCTGCTGCACTCGCAAAAAATAATCAATCAATTCGGAAATCAACACTTAAAATATAGCAAGCTTTTTTTTAAATTAAACTATAAGGGGTGGTAATATTATTAGGATTTTGGAATTCACTGAAAAGGTGTTACATAGTTATAAAAAAAGTGAATTTGCTTTCTAACTAATTTTATTTCGTACTTTTTGACAAATTGTTTAATGATTTGAAAACTCTTACTTTTTATAGCCGTTTCAAATAGTTTTATTTGGTTTAATCTTTACTATTTGCTGTTTTAATTAATCATCTTCGGTATAAATATTATTAAATTATTCAACAAAATAATATATGTACATGGCAAAACACATATTTTGCACGTAACTTAGATATTTATATATATGTTTAAAACATACCCTTGCAAACTTAAATCCCTAGCTATTTCTATGACCCCTATGACATACTGTTATTTTAGATTTATTTCGTTCAGTGTACCATCAATTGGCACGCCTTCTTGGCTAAACTTGGCCAAAGGGGACGAGAACTGGGAGCTGGGATTGGGAGTGGGAGTGGCCACTGCCCTGACCGTGTCCCAAGCTCTTTGTTTAGCCATTTGACAAGTGTTTTGACAATATTTATTTGAGCTGCTACAACTGCCACAGTACCGATCCGCCCCGCCATCGGCATTCTCCGCTCACATTCGAGCCACTGTTGCCGCTGGGTAATTTGATTTCCTCGGTGCTGCCATCATCTGCATCCTTGACGTTGGACACGTTTCTGCCTAATGGAGTTGCTCGAGTGGCGTGAATTTCAATTAAATTAAATCAAAATGTTGCATTTTTTATTAAGGCCATTAGCAGCACACACATACACACACACGCACACGCAGTCCCTAGTTGGTTAAATTAAGTTAGATACCACCTCGCTCGCTCCACAGAATTTGTATCTTAATGTGCATAATGAAGTGCCAGACTTGACTTGCCAGGCACCCCACCTGAGTGTGCTCGCTCAGTGGGGGAAAATCGTATGAAAAGTATCCCTATTTTCCGGGAAATCGAAACGATTGTTGAATTTTTAAATTAACTACAAATTGTACCTATTTCCTAGCTGTAGTTGGTAAGAAAACATTTTATTAGAAAAGACAAAAAAGAGCCGTGTTTTAATTGCTGGTACATAAAGTACATAAAATCCAGAATAAAAATGCAGATAATTAGTGGAAGCCAACACTAGGACCCTTATTTTTAATACATTTTAATTTCGAGCAGCATTTTGAGTGGAAGACAGCAGGTGCAGGTGCAACTGTTGCCAAGGAGAGTAAAAGAATGGGGCAGACCGATTAGGAGGGAAGTGGAGTTTTCCCCATTGTTGCATGTGCATTAAGAGCAGAGCTGCAGTTCTCAGAAAATCCTGGAGAGAGAGAGAGAGCGTGAACCACTTTGAGTGGCAATAAACAATGCATAATGAGTTGAGAGTCTCGTTATTATTGTTGCTGCCGTGGCTGAGACTGAGACTGTGCATTAGTCAAACAGGTAATTTAAATTAAAACCCAACAATACGCAGAGTTGGCATTTTGAAAAGGTGCGAAACTCATTTCGCCATTAGGAAATTGCAAATTAAGATGCCAACACTTTAATGCCAAGTTAATCTTGGGGACTCAGGGGTTGTAAAGGTGTTCAAACATGATTTAGGATCCTATATTTATTTAAAACAATTATATGATTTATATTAAAATTTAAAATTTAACTACAAAACATTTTGTTGATAGCGAGTGAGATTTCGAAGAAATCTCTCTTTACAACAAACAATTATTTTGAAAAGCTTGTGAGTCACATTTCAAAAAATTGTGCCATTTTGATACACTCTGTGGAGCCAAAAGGTCCCCGTAGCATTATCAGTTCATCCGCTTTGCCTATAAAAGCTCGTCTAGTACAGAGAGAGATTCACAGTCGTCATTATCAAAAGCTGAGTGAAAGTCTGAGCCTGAGTTTCGCACAAAATGAAATATTTTCTACTCCTCTTCGTTTTCGGGATCCTCTGCCGAAATTCCTTAGCAAGAGTACTGGTAAGATTCTCGATTATTAATTCAAAACGATTTTTAAATAACCCTTATTCTTGTCCCAGGACAATCCCATTCTGTATGACTTGGAGCGCAGACTGGTGCGATTGGAAACTAGTCAATTCACCGAAAGCGAGAACCTTGAGCACAGGATGCTCCAACTGGAAAGGCAGCTGGGAACTCAGCAAAGAGAAGAAACGCTGAAATCTCCAGAAGGAGAAACAATGCTAGATGGAAGCACGGTGGGTCCAAATTCCTATGAAACTATAAAGAAGGAAATGCCCTCGGTAGGTATAACCTTCCTTCAAAGACTGGAGAAATTGGAGAAAAACTGGGAGAAGGAGTTGGAAGAGCAGCTGGCGAAATTCTCCTCGAAGTATGACAGTCTTTCTGAGAGGTTCTCTGCAATTGAGAAACAGTTAGACGAGCAACCAATTGATTCACTTAACCAATATATGGAAAGCTTAACCCAAGAGTCTGAGAAACCGGAGAGTGCTAACGGTAAAAGCGATTATAGTGATGAAAAAGGTGATGAAAGTGATGAAGCAGAGCCTGAAAAGGGTGAATCCAAAGAAGAGTCGATAGAGGAATTCCAACTGCTTGGTTCAAAGTATTATAATATTAAAAATAATGAAAGAATTACCTGGACTCAGGCTCTGGGGAAATGTGAGGAACTGAACGCTCACCTGGTAAGCCTCAAAAACGAAGAGGAATGGAGCGCCTTAAAAGAAGCCTTAATGCCGGACCACAGCTATTGGGTTGACATCAATGACCGTTCCGACGAGGACAGGTTTATATCTCTTACCACCGGCGATTTGGCTCCTTTCCTTAAGTGGGATGACTACGAGCCGAATTCAACTCCTGGAGCAGAAGATTGCGTAGAGTTGAGGGGTGACCACGGCTACAGAATGAATGACGTATCCTGCGAGGAAGAGAAATATTACATTTGTGAATCCTATGAAGAAGCTAGAGACCATACTAGCAATAAATAAATGCTTAAAAATGAAATTGTAAAGAATCGTTAATGTTATATAATTTACATTTGCGAATTCAATAGGAAAGATGACCAGGACTTAAAATAAATAAAATTCATATAAATGATTAAGTTTAATAGAAATGTAACTATTATATATTTTCTATTTTCCTAACTAAGCAGCATTTGAGAAATACAAATAAAATTATATATTTTATTTGGTAAAATAACTGCATTTTTAATTCCTGG
This sequence comes from Drosophila rufa, assembly GCA_018153105.1. NCBI lineage: Eukaryota > Metazoa > Arthropoda > Insecta > Diptera > Drosophilidae > Drosophila > Drosophila rufa. The sequence goes on from JAECXS010000096.1 coordinate 12,623,501, forward strand.
GTTTGAAGGTGCTATTACTTAGTGTCAACCGATAGCAAATATTTCAAACTTTCATGTCAACTTATAAAAACTGAAAAACTTCATCAATAATCAATTACTTCTATGCAACTTTTTTAATCAGTAGATTATCAGTAACATTCTAGGGAGCGTAGGTTAACGCTCAATTATAATCAAAGCAAAGTCTGTATACCCATTCGAAGTACTACTAAGGTCGTACGTAGTTAAAAAGTTAAAATATTTCAACTTTTAGCTGACCACAAATAAATAGGTGGTGCTTAAATAAAATTTTGACTAAAAAAACAAGAAATATTTATACATATCCTCAACATTTCCTTACTTTTAAAAGATTCGCGTTTAATGCGATAGGCTGATTTGATACAAATTAGTTTTTTAACATAATTTGTAGATTAGTTTGTAGATCAGCAATGAAATTTAAAACTTGACTTATTAGTAGGGCTCCCTTATTATTGCTTTATTCAGTGTTTTTTATTTTATAATTATTTACCATAAATCAAGAATAAATACTAATATTTATTATTCACATAAGTACATACATCACATACATACAATTTGTTTATAATAAGTCAGAATTCAAAGAATTCTAAAAGACGAACAAGATTAATTAAAATCGGCCGTTTTTTGGCACACTTAATAGGGTCAAAGGGCTATGCATTGTTAGTTCGTTTCGTCAGGGCTCAGCCGATATGCCTATAAAATCTCTTCTAGGAACGAGAGATTCCCAGTAGTTTTTATCAATACGAAAGTTCAAGTCTGAGCTTCGCACAAAATGAAATACTTTCTAGTCCTGTTAGTTTTCGGGATCCTTTGTCAAAATATCCTCGCAAGAGGACTGGTAAGCTAAATCGATTAACAATCGTTCTATAAATAACGCTGTTACTTATCACAGGATAATCCCGTCCTTTATGACTTGGAGCGCAGACTAGTGAGGTTGGAAGCTCGCCAATTCTCAGAGAGCGAAAACCTTGAGCACAGGATGCTCCAATTGGAATCGCAACTGGGAACTCATCAAGGAGACGAAACGCTGAAGCCAAAATTAATCGCAATTACAAAGGAAGAACAGCATTCCGAAGATACAACATTCCTTCAGAGACTGGAGAAAGTGGAGAAGAACAGGAATATTTGTTTATTATTTATTAAAAACAATTATATGATTTATATTAAACCCGGTTTAAAATGTAACTACAAAACAGTTTGTTGATAGCGAGTAAGATTTCGAAGAAATCTCTCTTTAAAACAAACAATTATTTTGAAAAGCTTGTGAGTCACATTTAAACAAATTGCGCGATTTTGATGCACTCTGTGGAGCCAAAAGGTCCCCGTAGCATTATCAGTTCATCCGCTTTGCCTATAAAAGCTCGTCTAGTACAGAGAGAGATTCACAGTCGTCATTATCAAAAGCTGAGTGAAAGTCTGAGCCTGAGTTTCGCACAAAATGAAATATTTTCTACTCCTCTTCGTTTTCGGGATCCTCTGCCGAAATTCCTTGGCAAGAGTACTGGTAAGTTTCTCGATTATTAATTCAAAACGATTTTTAAATAACCCTTATTCATGTCCCAGGACAATCCCATCCTGTATGACTTGGAACGCAGACTGGTGCGATTGGAAACTAGTCAATTCACCGAAAGTGAGAACCTTGAGCACAGGATGCTCCAACTGGAAAGGCAGCTGGGAACTCAGCAAAGAGAAGAAACGCTGGAATCTCCAGAAGGAGAAAAAATGCTTGATGGAAGCACGGTGGGTCCAAGTCTCTATGAAACTATAAAGATGGAAAAGCCCTCGGTAGGTATAGCCTTCCTTCAAAGACTGGAAAAAGTGGAGAAGAACTGGGAAAAGGAATTGAAAGAGCAGCTGGCAAAATTCTCCTCGAAATATGACAGTCTCTCTGAGAGATTCTCTGCTATTGAGAAACATGTAGAAGAAAGAAATGCAACAATTAATCACTTTATGGAAAGTCTACCCCAATTTCCTGAGAAACCGGAAAGTGCTAAGGGTAAAAGTGATGAAGATACAAGTGATGATCCTAAGGAGCAGCCAAATTATGAATCAGAGCAAGAAATAGATGAGTCGCTAGAAGACCCGTTAGAGAAATTTAAAAAAATTGGCAAAAAGTATTACTTTATCGAAAATAGTGAAAGAATATCCTGGCTAGATGCTGTGTGGAAATGTAAAAATCTGAACGCTCACCTGGTAAGTCTCCAAAACGAAGAGGAATGGAGCGCCTTAAAGGAAGCCTTTGAGCCGGACCACAGCTATTGGGTTGACATCAATGACCGTTCCGACGAGGACAGGTTTATATCTCTTACCACCGGCGGTTTGGCTCCTTTCCTTAAGTGGGATGACTACGAGCCGAATTCAACTCCTGGAGCAGAAGATTGCGTGGAGTTGAGGGTTGAACACGGTTACAGAATGAATGACGTATCCTGCGGGGAAGAGAAATATTACATTTGCGAATCCTATAAGAAAGAGAGTGATTGAAGCTAATACTAAAAATTAATAAATGCTATAAATAAATAAAATGATTTAAAAATTGTTTAGAATTGCTTATGTTATATATTTTATCTCCCAAGTGAGAAAATAAAAGACATTTAAGTACTTGTGGAAAATAACGGAATTGTTTTTTTAGGATTATTATTTTTTCGTTTTCAGTGAAATCTTCAAAGCCGATCAGAAATATTTCTAAGTGATCAAGAAAATATTAATATAATTTCGGGCTCGACACATAGCGCCTAATTATATAATTATAATTAAATGAAATATTTTCTTATCAGAAAAATTTGAAGTAATGTTTTGACTTAAAGACCACACCCTCCAATTTAATCGCAACCCAATTTGTTGAAAACAAGTAAGAATTCAAAAATACTAAGAGACAAACAATACCGAACTGTATTAGATTTCACTTAACCCAAAAAAAACAACAGTTTAAGTTTCTACGCGTTGTCTTAAAAATATACTCCAGCAGTATAACGAGATTGATATAAATTTTATACTTCAAAATATCAAATGTATGCTCCAAAGTATTTTTTACTCATTATTTTCAATTGTGTATTTTCGAGTATTATTTTGATACGAACCTACATCGAAAATTCGATAACGTATCGCGTTAACTGGAATTTAATGCTTTTCTGTTTGTCGCGTTAGTGATTATTCTGAAGTCTTCGTGCCGAATTGATAAGCATCTTATTAAGAAATTTTTCATATTCAAGAGTATAGAATACATGTAACAATAGTATAGTTTCTATTACGATTTCAGTTTTTTTTTTTTTGGGTGTAGTTACTCCTTATTGATCAAAATAGCGCGTTTTGCACTTATACTAAATCGAGCCAAAAGGTCTATGTTCTATCAGTACATTTCGCCAGAACTGAGCCGGTCTCCATATAAAAGCAGCCACAGTAAATACGAGCCGTCACAGTCGTGATTAACAATAGCAAAGTTAAAGTCTACAACATTCCTTCAGAGACTGGAGAAAGTGGAGAAGAACTGGGAAAAGGAATTGGAAGAGCAGCTGGCGAAATTCTCCTCGAAATATGACAGTCTCTCCGAGAGATTCTCTGCTATTGAGAAACATGTAGAAGAAAGAAATGCAACATTAAATCAGATTATGGAATGGCTTCCCGAATTTCCTGAGGAATCGGAAAGTTCTGAAGGTAAAAGTGATGAAAATACAAGTGATGGTCCTAAGGAGCAGCCAAATTATGAATCAGAACAAGAAAACGATAAGTCTAATGAGGAATCGTTATAGAAATTCCAAAAGATTGGCAAAAAGTATTACTTTATTGAAAATCAAAAAACGATAGAGTGGCATTATGCTTCGTTTGCTTGTGAAGACCTGAACGCACACCTGGTAAGTATCCAAAACGAGGAGGAATGGAGCGCCTTAAAATAAGTCTTAAAGCCGGACCACAGCTATTGGGTTGATATCAATGAGTTATTCGAAGAGTTGACCTATATATCCAACACAACCGGCGATTTAGCTCCTTTCCTTAAATGGGAGGAAAGCGATCCAACATCTAATCCTGGGGAAGAAGATTGCCTGGAGCTGAGGGCTGATTATAGTCACAAAATGAATGACATTTACTGCTCTAAGGAGAACTATTACATTTGCGAAAGGTATCATAAATCATAATACTGATTTTGCTCGATGTTGATAAATTCTAAATTTAATCGTGACATAGGAAATGGAAATCTTTAATTGTGTACATCTGCAAGTCCCTTTGCTAATTACTACAATAATAATTTAAAAAAACAATATACATGTACTTCTTTTTTAGATTTAATTAATAATAAAATGTTATGGTTTGAATTTGTCCTGTGTACTTATTGAACGACGGCGATTGGAAAAATTTCTACAAACCAATAAAAAATTCAAAAGGCCTTGTTTCAAATTTAATTTTATTTAAATTAAATTTCCACATTTAACTTTCGGTGACATTTTACAAAACATTTGTTAATAAAAAGATAAAACTCAAAGAATACTGAATGACGCTGGTTTGTCTTGTCGATTGTATTAAATTTCACTAATTTAATCATAATTCATAACTGTGAATTTTTTCGCTCCCTTTATAGGGTCAAAGTCCCTGCAGCTATGCGTTATCAGCTAATTTACCTATAAACAAGTAAGAAAGCTAACTTCGGTAAACCGAAGTTTGTAAACCCTTACAGTCTGCAATTGGATCATTGAAAATCGATCCAATTTTGTAATCTTGAAAAAATATCGAATTTTGTAAATTTTGTAAATTTTACAGTTTACATGTAGAATTTTACATTTTCATATAAATTGACCAATCGCTTCTATGGCAGCTATATGATATAGTTGTCCGATCTTAATTAAATTAAAACCGTAATTCTAGAACCATAAAAAACTGCTATATCTTAAAATTTATAGAAATACGTTGAAAAGCAGAGAAGTTAACATTTTTTTTATATTAATTTCGCCACCATTCCTATGGCAGCTATAGGATATATTGATCCGATTTCGGCCGTTCCGACATATATACTGCGTGCTAAAGAAATAAGACTATGCTGAATTTCAGCTCGATAGCTCTAAAACTGAGAGAACCGACAGACGGACAGACAAACGGACATGGCTAGATCGACTCGACTGGTGATGATAATCCAGAATACATATACTTTATGGGGTCGGAGATGCCTCCTTCACTGAGTTGCAAATATCATGGCAAAATTATAATACCCTCTGCAAGGGTATAAAGATCTTCAGAAAGAAGAGAATCACTGACGTCAGTTTTAATTCCAATTGAGGAACATTTTTAAACAGAGACAGGAAGGCGCTGAAGGTAAAATTGATAAATCTAAAACTACTGAATCTGAAACTGCTGATTATCAAAATAATTCCAACAGATTGGCACAAAGTATTATATTATTGAAAATAATAAAAAAGAAAGCTGGTGTAAGGTTGTGGAAAAATGTAAAGAACTAAACGCACACCGAGTCTCCAAAACGAAGAGAAATTGAGGGCTTTAAAAGACGCCTTCGAGCCGGACCACACTTATTGGGTGGACATCACAGTGGCTTAGCTCGATTTTTTATTTTAGTTCTAGACATTAAAGTTACTACATGAATAACTAAAAAAAAACACTTGAAACAAATGATAATTTTATTTATTAATATTATTTTATTTATTCTTATTATTATTTATTATTATTATTTATTTTAATAAATTTTTAATAATAAAACGAACGCGAAGAACTTGTTATGTATAAAAACAAAAAGTCAAATTATATTATTTTAAATTTTGTATCACTGTATCTATTTACAATATCTATAAATCCAATGTGAAAATGTAACCCATCGTATGATTGTAGGACTATGTATAGGTATAATAAATAAATAAAATAATAAATAATAAAATAAAATAAAATATTGAAATATAAAAAAAACACGCTTTTCACTCCCACTCGCACTACTCATGCACCACTATGCACCTGCAACGAAACCGAAGTGAAGCGTTCTTTACGTTGTGTAAAAAAAAAGCCGGCTCTTCAAATTTTTGCTATGTGGGGATCGATTTTAAGGATTCTAGGTATACTTTATTTATCTAAAACTTTTGCTTTTACTTACCTCTAGCATCAAACACAAGAAAGAAGGGACCCTTCCGTGCCCCCTCACCCTTCCGCTCCCCTTTACCCTCTCTTCCGTCACCCACAACCGGACTCAATATATTTGAACAAAATCAAATAATTATGGAGGACCAGGAGTTGCAGCGCTATCGCTCAAGACAGTGGATCCCCAGAAAAGTGAACACGGCTAACGTAAGTATGAGTTTTTGTATTGTATATATATACTAATTTGTTATATTTGGTCGTTTTTAGAACCGATCGTATCATGGAAAAAGGATGTGCTCGGTGTGTAAAAACCTACAAGTGTCAGATTATGTACAAGTGCTCCGAGTGCGAGTTTGTAGCGAATTCGGAAAGGGGTCGCGCAATCCACACCTCGAGAAAGCATCGTGACCCACCCGCTGATCCCGATGCCTTTGACACAGGGAAGATGGGGTTCAATAACCATGAACACGCCCTGAAGGATGTTGTTGGGGCTGTTGATTTGGCATCAGCCATTAAATAAATATTCAGCTGAGATTTTATAACCATCTTTAATGCATTTTTTTAAATCGAACTGTTTTCTACCGTTACAAGAATCAGATTCAAGTTGTAAGTGTGCACTTATCAGCTTTGAAGTAAAAATACCAAAGAAAGTCAAAAACGCTCTTTTTTTGCCCTTTCGTCAAGGGAATGCGGTCACATTGCAAATTAAATAGTTAGCGAGTTCCGCCGCACACAGCTACTGCCAGCTACTGGCGGCTGCCATGCAATAGCTGGCCGCTACGAATGGTATTTCAATGGTATTTTTCCCAGTTATCGGTGCGGTCATGCTAATATTATTGTTTTTGTCAAAATAGAAAAACAAAAAAGCAATGGGAGGTCCCGAATTACCCACAGATCCTGGCAACGAGATGTTTCCAACCCCGGCGGTCGACCATCCACATATTGGCCCGCAGAGCGACGACGATGACGAAGACTCGGACGCGTACGATGGCTACCAACCCCTGGCAATGGATGAGGATGCAGCGGCAGACACCGCAGGTCCCCCTGGGGAAGCGGAGCTGGCGGCAGCTGGAGATAACGAGGACGACATAGACCTCATGACTGCTCCAGTCACACACGGCGATCCCAATATGCCGCCGATTGAGTCGGCGGATGTGGAAATCGAGCGGCAGGTGTGGAATGAGCCCAGGCCCAAGGAACTGCAAATGGAGCTGGATAAGACGCGAACAGAACAGGTTACAGAATAATAAGGACATAGTTTACAGTAGCTTTAACATTATGATCCATTTCAGATCCTTAAGGCCATGTCCACCATAACCCTGCCCAACATCACGGTGCCGGACTGGGCCAAAGGCGTGCCCGAGGAGCGTTGGAAAGTTGAGCTGTTGGATCGGATTAATAACCGGCAACATCCTTCGGGAGCTTCCTCTTCAGCGGACAAGCCTCAGCATTCCAAATCTCATATAGACTAGGGATTAGATTAAATGTTTCCTGTTATAAATAAATTATACGATTATTATTCCAGTAAAAATAAAAGTGATTTTATTGGAAGTCACAGCATCTCTAAACTGCTCCTAGGCGGCATCACTAAAAGAGCACAATATCTTATAAATCATATGTTGTTTACCATTTTAGGGCACTAGTCACCCTGTTAAATTTCACTAGCTGAGTGACAGCTGGACCAAATTTACAATACATTTGATCATTTCATTCACCGATTTCACAAATTTAGGTGAATATAAAATAGTACTAAAGCCAACAAACTAACTAGAAAATATTAGAAAGTAAGTAAATTATAATTATACGCCATTGAATCTTCAAATAGTTGTATAGCTAGATCTGGTTGGAAAGTAGCTAAATGGGCAGCACCGCATCTCTACTGAATTGAAAGTGAATTGTTTATGAATCCGTTGTATAAAGTTCTGTAAAGTGGAGAATATGGAGGGTTCCGAAGTTACTGCCCTCAACCAGGCTCGAGAAGAGGGTTCCCTGGAGCCGCAGGACACTTTCACACCCGGAAGTACCAAACTGTGGGTAACTATATTCGTTTTGCTAGAGAAATATTATAGTTTGGATCTGTATCTTGCAGAACAAAGCAGAACCCGCAGATGGGATTGGAGACAAAACTAACAAATGAGCTCTGTCCAGCTAAGGAGGAGTTGGGTGAGGACGCTCCACAGTTCGACGGTCAAGTCATAAAAGAGGAAATCGAAGAGGATCAGAGCGAGGAAGTGGAGGAGCCAACTACAGACCAGTTCTCTGGTCCTATAAAGGCAGAAGTCTTGGAGGAGGATGAGGATTCACGGGAAAGCGGCGAATTCTACACTTACCAGTTGGCTGATTCCGTCAAGGACGAAGTCATCGAAGAGGAAGTACCAGGGACAGGGGAAATATACACTTACCAGTACATAGACAATGGGGCTACAGAAGAGGACGCACCAGAGGGAGAGGAGGATCCATTTCAATGCCAAGTGAAAAACGAGCCAATCGAAGAAGAGCTGTCCGATGACGAAATCGATCAGTTTGAGTGTGAGGTGAAAAGCGAGCTGGAAGACGAGGATGACTATGAGGCGGATACGGCTCAGAAAAGCGATGAGGCTGAGGATGATTCCCCAGAAGATGGGGACTGTGATAAGGCGAATCTCCCGCACAAGTGTCCCCACTGTCCGAAGGGATTCCGGCTCTCAACACAGCTCAAAATACACATCCGTGGCCACACCGGCGACAGTCCGCACAAGTGCAAGAACTGCTCCAAGACCTTTGGCACGGCGGCGCACCTGAACAGGCACCAGCGATCCCACACGGGAGAACGGCCCTTCGCGTGCTCGCACTGCCAGAAGGCCTTCACAGCTCTGTACCACCTCAAGGTGCACCTGCGCACGCACACGGGCGAGCGGCCGTACCAGTGCCCGCACTGCCCCAAGACCTGCATCGTAAAGGATAACCTCAGCAACCACATCCGCACGCACTTCGAGGACAGACCGTTCCAGTGCCAGCAATGCCCGAAGGCCTTCAAGGTGAAGCACAACCTCAAGATGCACATGCGAACGCACTCGGGCGAGAAGCCGTTCGCCTGCCCGCACTGCTCCAAGTCCTTTTCAGGCGAGCCGTATCTGAAGGTTCACATCCGGACTCACACGGGCGAAAAGCCGTACAGTTGTTCCCTCTGTCCCAAGTCCTTCATCAACAGGCAGTGCCTGCAGGTACACTTCCGCACCCACTCCGGCGAGCGACCCTACAAGTGTACCTACTGCCCCAAGTCCTTCGCCAAACACTCCGGGCTCACCGAGCATGTCCGGATCCATACGGGCGAGCGGCCGTACGACTGCTCCGTCTGCCCCAAGGCCTTCATAACGAACCAGGACCTGAAGCGTCACATGAGAATGCACACGGGCGAGCGCCCCTTCAAGTGCTCGCTCTGTCCCAGCTCGTACACCCAAAACTATTCCCTGCAGGCTCACCTGCGAACGCACACGGGGGAGCGGCCCTACAAGTGCACAGAGTGCCCCAAGGACTTCCAGTACCAGACCAGCCTGGAGTGCCACATGCAGACCCACTTTGGGATCAGGCCCTTCCAGTGCACGGAATGCACAAAGGATTTCGTGACGAGCTCGAATCTGTCGAGGCACGTCAAGCAAGCGCACTGGAACTGATCAGCTTGGCGAAGGGAAGATAACTCACTTCAGCTCGATTTCTTGAAGGCGTCAAGTTGACGCGGACAACGAAGCAATAGAGTATAGTTTGTAGTTTGTATTTAGAAAAAGCGCTCTCCCATTTATATAATTTTGACTGATACTTAATGCCGCGTGATCCGATCCGATCCGATCCGATCCTAGAAGGCAGCCAGGAGGGCGTTGCCCGCCGAGTTGACCTTGCTAAAGTTCTCGCCCTGCGGCGTCTTGGACAACTCCCTCAGCTTGTCCATCACATAGTCCACGGACACCACCTGGGCGATGGTCTCCTGGCCGCAGGGCGTGGTGGTCAGGTTGCCGATGGCCTGCATGGAACGGTAGCAGGCCTCCAGGTCCTTGGCCCACTTGAGCAGCTCCACCACGCCGGAGGTGACCTCGTGGCACACCTCCGACTTGGCCACGCCCATCGTCTGCGATATGGTCACGTTCAGATAGAAGGTGGCCACGGCAATCTGCAGGTTGGCACTGCCAGCCTTGATGCCCGCAATCAGCTCGATGATCTGCGGCAGGCGGCTCTCGATCTGCTGTCGTCCCGTGGCGTGGCTCAAGCTATTGGCCAGGCAGCGCACTACCATCAGCTGGTTGGCCGCCGAACCGGCCAGCTGCGGGACCACGATCCCCAGGAAGCTGTGGCTGTTGCTCAGGACACTGAAGATGGCCTCGTTGCGCACGGCCAGGCGCAGGATGTCCAGCACGGGGAAGAGCATGGCCGCGGGCCACTTGAGCAGAATGATCAAGGCCTCCAGCGAGGTCAAGTCCAGCTCTGGTGATTGCTCGCTGAGTTTGATGACAGCCAGCAGCACCTCGTCGCCCACTTTGCCATCGGCGGGGGTTAGCTTGCTGTTGAACTCTCTGAAGAGAAAGAATTAAGAGAGGGAATTAAGGAACATAAAGGTCAACCAAAATGAAAAGAACTAAGAATTAAGTTACATAAAATATATGAAAAATAAAAGTACAAATTCTCACTTCATTTTCTCCAGAACCTTGTTGGCATCACAGGTGTCGAAGGTGCGGTAGCTGCTCACGGGAAAGTGCTTGTCCCCGGCTCGCACAAAGTTCACATCCACGCGCGACTGGGCCTGGCTGTTGCCCGTGGAGTAGCTCGAGGAGCCCGTGAACGGATCCACGTTGCCGCCGCTCTGCAGGTTGGTGTTGCTCGAACCGGGAACATAGCGAGAGCCGCCCGTAAACGGATCCTGATACCCACTGGGCGCCTGATCTACCACAACGGGCGCCGAACCCTCTGAGTTTTTCACAATAAAATTGGCCACCTGGTCGAGGTAGGCCTGCGGGAGTTCGTGGCGATGGATAAAGGCCTGGGCCGCCTGCCAGGGATCCTCGCCGCGGTTGTAGGGCAGCTTGATCGGTGGATCCGTGTCGGAGATGTCAACGTTGAACACAAAGTCGTACTCCTTGCCCTCGTGCAGCTTCTTGCCGGAGCTGGCCTGGGTGCCGCCGGAGGCGCCCGTGACATCGCCAACCAGATTCCAGTTGCCCATGTCCCAGCTGTAGCACTTGACGGAACCGTCCGGGTGTCGCACCATCTTCGTTTGCCCCTCGCGGGTGCCATTCGAGAGCAGGGCCTCCGGACCTGGAAGGCTGCAGAAGGAAGAATGGCGTTAGGTCTCCCAATCTCTCGAAGAGCATCGATTCCTCCCAGTGCTTACTCCGTTTTCTTGACGCCCCCGATCTCCTCGTTCATCTGGGACTTCCTCGTGGCCACTGCCAAGTCGAAAGCCCTGAGGATTCCCTCGCTGGCCTGGCGAGCCGGCTCCTGGGTGAAGACCCTCACCACGCCATCGCTGCAGCCGGTGACAATGTCGCCGTTCTTCAGGCACGCCACCGACCACACCGAAATCGCTGGATGCAGGATGGGGGCACCCAGCTCGGTGCCGGTGATGACGTTCCACATGCGCAGCGTGCTGTCCTCGCCGCAGGACACCACCACCTGATCGCCCACCGCCTGATTCCTGGCCATGGCGTAGATGTAGTTGCTGTGCCCGCTCATCTGGCGCACGCACTCGCCGTCCTCGTTCCAGAAGCGGAGGATGGCGTCGTTGCCGCAGGAGAGCAGAGTGTTGGCCTCCAGGCCGATGAGGCCGCGCACACAATCCGTGTGTCCCTTGAGCACCCGCAGCTTCTCGCCCTTTTCGTTCCAGTAGAAGATGTTCTTGTCGGCCCCTCCGGTCACGTATTTCCGCTGCTCCGGCAGCGTGGCCACGACCCAAACAGCCGCCTCGTGGCCCTCCAGCGCAGTGAAGGCCACCTCACCCGTCTCGTTGATGCTCCACACCCGGGCCGTCTTGTCCCAACTGCCGCTGATCAGGCTGCGGGGCTGCAGGGCCTCGGACAGGGCACAGACCGTGGAACCGTGGCCCTTGAGGGTGAGCAAAGGCACAAAACCGTTCTCCTGCTTGTAAATGCAAATGGTGGCGTCGTTGCTGGCCGTGCAGATCCACTGCTCCGACTCCAGGAAGTAGATGTACGAGATGAAGTTCTTGTGGTCCTGCAGCGTCAGGCTCTCCAAGTACTCGTTTCTTTTGGGGCGATAAGAAGCGCTCTTAGAAGCGGCTAAGGAGGTCTAGGTCTTACCCCCCACACTCACCCGCTCGGCCGCCAGAGCTTCGCACTCTTGTCCCGCGAGCCAGACACAATGATCTGACCCCCGCCGCCCGGAGCGCCGTCTGCCACGGCCACCGCTCGCACGTCCATGCTGTGGCCCAGCAGCTCGCAGCTCAGCTTGTAGTTGTCCAGCGACGGCTCCATGACTTCGTTTTTGGGGCGTTGAACTCCTCTCTGTTCCCGATTCTGGATTCTGGTGTCTGTCACTTCGTTGTCGTTCGTTGCCGGCTGAAAGCGACCGAAATGTCACAAAAAAACGCCAACCGAACCGATTAACCATTCACTGCGAAGGGCAGTGTTGCGAAAAATCTGCACACTCAGTTAGGGGTGAGCAGATCTGATCCGTTTGAAGGTCAATAAACCGAGGGTTCCGATAGTTTCGCGCCAGGCACGAACTCAATATGAAAGGCGCACCTGCACTTACAATTACTGCACGTACAATTAAATATAAAAAAATTCTAATTCTGAAAGATTTTAGGAATCTTAACCAGTAAAATATTTGAAGTATATGTTAACGTTTCGTTTTATATATTCATTACTTCGATGATTATCGAGAAATGTATTTCCTGTAGCTAAGAAATAAATGTTGCAATTATTTATATATTGATAATAATAAATTCCTTGATTACATTTAATTAAGATAGATAATTCCAATAAATTGCTCAATACTTTTTGCCTATCGATATTATCGAAAACAAACCTATCGCTCAATAAATGTCCTGGTTTGTCATCTCTACCCTGAGTTTGTATTGTTTACTTTTTTATAAAATGGGTGGAAAAAGTTATTACTGCGATTATTGTTGCTGTTTTATGAAAAACGACTTGAACGTACGTAAACTTCACAATAATGGTCTCGCCCACACAATTGCGAGGGCGAATTATATGCGACGATTCGAGGGTAAAATCACTTTGCCTCCTCAACATTGTAAATATTACAATTTAGCAATTTTAAAATATTTAGATCCCAAAAAGATCCTAAGCGAAGAGCGCCTGAAAAAGCCTTGTAAACGATATTTTGGTGGATACTGCAAGTTCGATTTGCATTGCAACTACAGTCATTATAGTGAAAAGGAGTTAACCGAGTTGGAAAAAATAGGTGGGAGTTAAGTCTTGATTACAACGAATATTTTTGATATTTATCGCTTTTATCATTTCAGTTACCAACCAAAAGAAGTCAGCCCTGCGCAAAAAAAAGAAAAAAGCCAGGAAATGGCCCTGGAAAACACATCATCAGGCGGGATCACTGCCTCCTTCATTAAAACTCATGGACTTAGCCAAGCTCAAGGAAACCAATTTTGAGCTAAGCTGGGGTTAACTTTAACTGCATAATATGTATTTACAAATAGACTTTGAACAATCAATGTCAAGAATTCAATATGGCAGTCACTTTGTCCATGACCCGGGACACCTTCAGGTTGATACGCAAAATGCGAGCGTATTCGTAGTGGAACGATTTCGGGGAATGCCCGCTCAGGTTCTCCTCGTCCGGATCGGCCAGGTGGGCCAGCAGGAAATAGCAAAGGTGTTCTTTAGTGAAGATAAGATAAAACCAAAATAAATATGTGTACACGTACGCCTGATTAATGCAAACAAGGGGGATTAAATCTTTCATGCCTTTTTTTTTCGAGTGCTCCAGTCCAAAAAGTTCAAGTTTGGGTCATAATTTGCAATTACCAGGCGTGTTAATTACCGTATTTATAATGGGCTTTGAGTCCCTTACCTAGCTCCCCTTCGACGGCATAGAAAAGGGGCGTATTCCCCGCCCTGGCTTCGCTGGAGTTAATCACGTTCGTCTTGAGCCGGCGGTTCTTCAACTTGTGCTTGTTCGACTCCAATCTGTCGCAGGCCCGGTCATAGTACTTGGCAAAGGCCTTCTCGTCCCTTTCATTGGAGCTCGGCCCCTCACTGGCTCTCTGGTAGACCGCCGCGCCCAAGTCCCGCTCGTCTATTACATCGAATATCGCCTCGGCAATGAGGAACTGATTCTGACGCACTGCCAGATGCAAGACCGTGTACCCGTCATCGTTGGTCTCCAGCAAAAGATTCAGGTCGATGCTGCGCATCAGTATTCTAAAGGACTCGATGCTTATGTTGTTAATCAACGCCAAGTGGAGAGCCGTGTTGGAGTCCGCGTAGATGTGGTCGGTGAGGCAGCCGGCTCTCAGAATGAGCGCTGTGATCTCCGGGTCCGTTTCGTTCGTCAATGCCAGCTGAAGGCAATCCTCGCCGTCGGCGGTAAGCAGTTCGTTGATGTCCAATTTGGCATGGGCACAGGCAAAAATCTGACGCCTCACTCCATAGTTGTCATTGCGCAGTATCTCATCGTGGATGGGCCTGAAAGGGTGAGACATCATTTGGATTATAAAATGATCTCAGAGAAAAAGTTAGAATGAGCTTTGCGGTTTATACAATTACTCACAGCAATCCCTCCACCGACATAATCTTCGCCTTCTTAAACACATCGGCCATTATTTGAACAATCTTGTCTCTATTAGTGCCTTCATTTATATAGTCTTCCACCCGGCTAACATCTTGCTCGTCGAAGGATATATCCGAATAGTCCGAGTCTCGACGCTCTTGTGTAATTTTTGGGACACGATTTCCTCCTTGTACTTTTGCAGAGTTCTAAAATACATTATTAAAAAAAACATAGAACATTTTGTAGATCTATTTCTTTTTATGAAATTAAAATTTCACAACTCAAAGAAATTTTTGATTTTTTAAGAAAGATATTTGCCATTTATGTTTCAGTTTTGAAAGAATAGATTTATTTTTCATTTATGGATCTATAGATATATATTTATTTTATTAATGAATATATATATAGATACTACTTACAGATACCTCCTGTTTTTTCCGCTTGCTGACCACGGGGGTCAGCTGCTTCTCGTCGCGCTCCTGCAGGGCCATTTCAGCCGCAGATCTCTTGACCACCTGTGGCACGCAGGTATTTCGCTTTCTTCCCCGCTTCTTGGGAACTTTTTCCGGCGGAACGGGTGACGCCATGGGACTGGAAGTCGGGCTGGGATCATTGGAGCTTCCATCCGCCTTGGGCGGAACTGATTCATTCTTTATCGCAGGCTTTTCCTCGTATTTAATGGTCATTTTCTTGATTGGGTCACTTGATGGAGTCCTGGTCTCTGTTTCCTCATCTGTTTGCGTGGAGGCATCCACTTTTTGGGCTCCACAAGAGCACTGTTTGCCTTGATGTGAGATAGTGGCCTTATCAGCGCTATTATTACGTCCATTAATCGCGTCGATCACTCGTTGGTGGAGGGCTTTATCGGGAATCCGCATGAGTAATTTGAAGATATCCTCGTATATGGACTGGAAGGACTTGCGCTGCATGTAGGTGGCGGTGCTCAGCTGGGCCGTGGGCATAGCAATTACCCGGACAGGCGCTTGCTGCTTGGACAAGAGATCTCCGCTGGCGACTGCCTGGATGTGCTGCGTCTTTGTTAATAAAACTTTCTTCATCGTTGCTTCTGTTAATAAAAATGCTCGCGTGATCCAATCGCTGGCCGATAAGCTGCCTCTGTTTGGGGCCAATTTAGGGGAAGTCTAAGTTTAGATCGATACAAAACAATATAAGTTGGTTTTTCCCCAAGACACGCTGTGCGACAGTGTTGCGAAACTGCTGGATCTTAGTGTTACCAGCACTAGTCACTGGTTACTAGAGATGGGCGATTTAATTGTTGGGTTTTTAAAGCTTTTAATTTATTTTTTAACGCATATTATTTTTTTTATAATAATTTTATTATTTTATAATAAAATAGGATTGTTTTAAAATACCTTCAAGAATATAATTATTTTTATCTTAAAATCTAAAAAAATCATAATTAAATCATACATTTTATTTTTTATTATTAGAAACACGAAAGTAAGATCCGTTCTTGTGTTTTGTAATAATCTTGGCCTCTTATAAAAAAATATACATATATACCTTTATGTATATATTGTTTTTTAATAACCCAAAAGCAAGTTCAGACCTTGCCTTTATGTATATATTGTTTGTTAATAACCCAAAAGCAAGTTCAGACCAAAATTCAGAATTAGACTCCACAAATAATGATTGTTATTCATTTTTTTATAAAAAAAATCAAGCACTTGGAATTGACATAAAAAAAGGAAACTGTACCGAAATTATTCACTTTGGCCGAAGTATCCATTTCTTCAAATATTTAAGAAAAAATTATTTTTTCTTATTAAATTAAGAATAATGAATATTTTTAAGTGATTTAATAAAATTTGAAACAATATGAAACGGTCGAAAAAATTCAGTTTTTGCGATTTTTTTTGTAAGAGAAATATTTGATTTGTAAGAGAATTCTTTTTTTATTGTAGTTAATGTTTTGCTATAATTTTTCACATCTTTTAAAGTTGCCAAAAAAATATTTTATTTGTAAAAATATATTTTTGTTGCCCTTGCAGCAAATCCCCCAAAGGTCCTTAACAAAAGTGCCCCGCGGTGAACACGATACCAAATCAAAAAGTCAAATAGATTATGTTAGTGTATGAAAGAATCTAGTCTTTGATCAAAAGAATTAAAAAATATCACTTTTGACAAAATGGCAGCTTCTGAAAAATAAAAGTTAATTTTTGTGGGAAAAAAATCGTCTTTGATTATTGACTAAAATTATAATTTTAATTTTTTTTTTTAAATAGCTTGTTGAGCTTGTGTGAAACCCGACTTGAAACACATAGTTTAGAGAAAAACGAGTTTAAAGATTCACAAACTGCTCTACACCCCACGGGCGACTTTCTAATTTTGTCTGTAACTTCAAAAATATTTCTCAAATCTTGAATTCTTTAAAAATATGGGATAGGATTCAGTTTTAAAACGTGCAATAAGTTCCATCCCTAGTTTTACGGCGCTTATCGATATCATATCTTTCGCGGTGAATGGCATGAAGGACCAGTATTCTTGAGAGAAAAAATATACGGTCCGACATAAAGAAACCGGGGGCTAAATAATCATTTTTCGGTTATTGTAGGCCGCCGAGAGCCTTAGATAGGAGCCGACTTGGCTTATATGAGTGCCGCGCATACGGATAAACAATCAAAAGTCGGTTATGGACTCGCGTAATCGCCGCAGCTTCTCGGGGGGCAGTGGCAACGATGGTGGCGGGGGAGGTGGCAGTGGAGGTGGTGGGGGAAGGGGCAACAATAGCACCGCCTACTACAACAGATCCCGCTCCCGTTTCAGTAGATCCCGGTCGCGCTCACGGTAAAAATAATACGAGATCTGTACTCTATAAATACGCGTGCTTATTTCCACTATTATTTCTCAGCGAGCGCAATCGTGGCTTTGGTGGAGGAGGCGGTGGCGGTGGCGGCGGCGGCTTCAGACACCGGAATTCTCGTTCAAGGAGTAGGGACCGTTCGCCCGCCTTCAGGCACGAGGAGCGCGGTGGACGCGGTGGAGGCGGCGGTGACCCTGACCTGTACCACAATCTGATCAATGATGACTACAGGGATGACCAGCGCAACTACAATCCTCGGAGCAACTTCAATAATCGTCCATTTCGGAGAGAGGATAACTTTGAACAGAATCGCAACAACCGGAACAACAGGGACAACGACAGGGGTCGAGATCATCAGGATAACTTTGACAATGATCAGCGGTGGAGGGACTTTGAGAACCGTGAAAGGAATTCCATGGAGAGGTCGGATCGGTTCCAAGAGAGGGAGCCAAAGAGGCCCTGGAATAGGAACTTTGCGAACGAACACGATGACAGGGGCAGGAGCCACGAGCGGATGAGGTAAGCAGTTGGGAAATTTTATAGGAAATCGTATTAAAAGGATCATTTTTCACACCTAGTCGCCCCCGGGATAATCGTCCCAACAACAACAACGGGGCTGGGAGCAACAACAGCCTGTCTGGCAACAATCGGGAACGAGAACGGGACTGGGAGCACGATCGGGATCAGGACTGGAATCACGATAGAAATCAAGAGCGAAATCAGGAACGACATAGAAGAGGCTCCTCCGAGGAGGACATGGACGAGGGCCAGATGCGCAGGAACAAAAACGGAAATGCCCAGGAGCCACTCAATATAATTATTATATTGGGACTCACCATGGAGATAACCAGGGCCGATGTAAGCCCAAAGATCTTGAAGTCCTTAAGGAACTTTTACCCTATAGGTTACCCTTTCAGATCATGAGCGAGCTGATCAAGATGAACATGGAGCCAGCCTGCATACGGATTATTCGGAAGCATGGCAAACGCTTTTGCCCCGACTCTGCTGCCATGGCCCAGCAGCAAAGAAGTAAGTACACAGATGAAGGGAAGGTGCTTACGGCGGCTTTGGCGCTAAAGGAAACTCAAACTTCAAACGAATTTAAACCCGGCCTCAGAAACAAACAAAAATAATAAAAAAACAAAAAAATGTTACAAACCTATCGAAACATTCAACATTTTTTGACGAAACCATTTTGTATCTGCTTCTATCCGATAATTTAGATTCATCACGCGGTATAGCGTTTGTCGAGTTTACCACCGTTGAAGAGGCCAAGCAATGGATGGAGATAACTCAGGTAGCCAGCGCAAAGACAACCAGAGAAACCCCTTGAACACCTTTCGGCCAAGCATCTTCCCGGGGCAATGATCACGAAGCAATGAGTTTCTCTCAGTTCTGAACCCATTATCTTGCAGTTCGAACTAGAAACACTTTGTTTCGTAATTAATGCCTCGGGGAAGTTGCTTTGGGAGATCATCGGCAGCAGCAACTTCGCGTTACGAAACACAGAAGCAATCTGGTGACTGTGTAGAGTGTTGAAAAAACGAGTAACCGCCTCCCCAAGTTCTAATTCCCCATCATTTCTCTCTCTTATTTCCATGTCTGCTGCTCCAGGGCGTCCTCAAGCTGGGCGAGCATCGGCTGACCATGCAGTACAGCCATACACGCATCCAGGACTGGAACTGCAGCAAGGTAAACGCAACTCTTAAGGGATATTTCGTAATATTAACTTTCTCTTTCCAGTGTGGCGTGTGCAACTTCAAGTTTAGATGCTATTGCTTCGTGTGCAAGACATCCCGGGAGGAGGCGGAAAGCCTGGGCGGCAGCGAGGGCGTGGACGAAGTCAGCACCATCCTCACCAAAAGTATGTACTCCTGGATTACATGGATTACAGCACAATAATCCCTCCTCTTCCAGAGATCATGCTGCGCAACCTGGACGCCTTGACCAACGAGGAGGGCGTGCTCACCGCCCTCCAGCAGCACCTGCCCGATCTCACCAAGACGGTCAGCAAGGTTCTTATAAGCCGGGACACCCTGACCCAGGCCTCGCGGGGCATCTGTTACCTCCAGTTCGACACGCTCATAGACTCTATGAATGTTCACAACGGCCTGACAGCACTGGATCCACCTCTCACGCTGGATGAGCGACCTGGTAGGTTGCTTTATTCCTAACCTTCCTTTACTCCCAACTCATTATTATTTTTATGGCAGTGGCCATTACCTATTGCATTGACGGCGAGGAACAGCGGAGAGAAAACAGCGCCAAGGACGCGAATGCAACAGCTAGCAAGACCAGCGAAGAAAGCCATCAGAGTAGAGATGTGGCAGGAGGCTTGCCCTCGGGCCTGGCTGGCAGCTATACCCTGGCGGACGTGCCGCGCCTCGCCGAGTACAGTGCCTCGCTGTACGCCTCGAATCCCGCGGAGCAGGCCCACTACGTGCAGTACTACACGGACTTTTACACGGCCGAGATCGGGAAGAAGAGCGCGGATTCCCAGCTGACGGAGGCCAACTCGGGAGCGGCAGTGGCCCTCTCCGCCATACAGCGCAAGCAGAAGAAGATGAACAGCATAGAGACCACGATCACGGCGGCGGCCACAGCAGCGGCGCAGGCAGCCGCCGAGGTGAAGGCTTCCTTTGCCGCTGCCCAGGGCGTGATGAGTGCGGCGCCCAGGGGGAACGATGGCAAGACTTACCGTAAGTCGAGACAGAAGCATTAATCCTGCATCCCTGGATCTCAACATTTCCCTTTACCCTGCAGCCACTCCCGATGTATCGCAGTATCAGTACGATGAGACCTCCGGCTACTACTACGATCGCTCCACAGGCCTGTACTACGATGCCCACTCGCAGTACTATTACAACAACGAAACGGGTGCGTATCTCTACTGGGATCAGAAGCGGAGCACCTATGTGCTGGCCACCCCTGCCTCCACGCAGGCAGCGCTCCAGGAAGTCCTGGCCGACGCCGAGCAGAAGGAGGAGGATGCCCGGAAGGCGAAGGAGAAGGAGAAGGACAAGGAGGCCGGCGGCAGCAAACCGGACAAGGTCAAGGTGGCCAAGAAGATAGTCAAGGACATGGAGAAGTGGGCCAAGCAGCTGAACCAGAAGAAGGACTACACCGTGGTGGCCACACCGCAGCCCATCCTTTCGGCCAACGACGGTCCCAGCACTTCACGGGGCTCTCAGGGAGGCTACGCTGACCTGGGATTCTCCATCTTGGAGAAGAAGGAGCGGGCCAAGCTCACCGACTTCATGCCGGGGCCGAACAAGATTGTGAATGCTTACGGCGGTGGATCGGACTCTGAGGAGGAGGGTGCTGGCAACATGCAGAACGCAACGCAGAGTTCAATGGGGGCAGGACCCGGGTCTGGCAGTGGAAGTGTCGACGAGTCGGACTACGTGGACTTCCAGAAGCTAACCTGTCAACTCTGCAAGCGGGCCTTCCAGTCCCTGGACATCCTGCAGAAGCACTTGAAGATGTCCAATCTGCACAAGGAAAACCTGGCCAAGCTCAACCAAAACTCTGGAGGCGGCGGCCCTGACGAGGGCTTATCGTAAGTGGAGCTTAAATATTGAGAAAGCTTAGCTTAGTAAGTTCTTCTTTCTCAGTTATCGCGACCGGGCCAAGGAGCGCAGGCTTAAGTACGGGGAAAGCGATCCGCCGCCACCGAATCGCAGCAGGGAGCGCTTCGAGCAGGAGATCAAAACCTTGCAGACGAGGCAGAAGGACAGCTCAGGACCGGCTGCCGCCATGCCCATCAGCTCCAGCAATGTGGGCAGTCGCCTGCTGCAGAAGATGGGCTGGTCAGAGGGCCAGGGATTGGGCAGAAAGAACCAGGGTCGCACGCAGATCATAGAGGTAAATCCGGAATATACTATTACCCAATGTAAATAGTTTTAATTAATATATTCTGTCCCTAGGCTGAAGGACGCACCAACAATGTGGGTCTGGGCAACAAGGCGGGTAACATGGTGCCGGGCAACGACTATAAATCGTACATAAAGAAGATGATGAAGCAGCGCTATGAGAATGCATGAGAATAGGTTAATTCTCAAACAAAGAGCCGTTTTCTCTTTGAAAAGTTTGAGCTACGGGTTGCAAAAAAAGCCTATTTTAATGGCAAATATTTTCTTCATTACATTTTCTAATTTTCCGGGATATATGCATCGCGCAGATGTTAAAATTGTTAAAAATATGCGCCAGTGAATCACGATATAAACCAATTCTTGGTTTAAATCCTGCCTTTGACTTGTCAGGGAGACGTGTAAAGGTCTTAAATAGCTAATAATTTAATAGTTTTCTATAGACTAAGTTAGTTTTAAGTGCATTCAGTCTCATTTAATTGTACAATAAAAATATTTAAATGATATCGCAATCTCGAATATTGTGTGATTTCCCCCAATTCTCTGACTGAGTTTATCAACACTGGCATAACGACAATCGATAACAGATGTTTTGCTGTGAATGGCAAACTGTGTTGCCAACTCTCCGGGTCATAAAAAAGCTAAGCTAGCCTATGAACACAGCTAGAAATAGCTTTAGACCTTTTTCATAGAAAAGTACACCAGCCCCCCGCTCTGAAGGCCTTAAGAGGGGTTTTCGGCCCTACTTGAGTCTTTTTAGGTGTTTCCGGTCGTTTTCCGCAGAAAATGGAGTTGCCGCCTTTCGCCCCAAATTATCGCGCACCCATCTCGACGGTTTTCAGTTATTGCTAGAAGATTGGGAGGCCAAGAAACATGCAAAACTACAATTTTCTCGAAAACTATGACAGCACCAAATATTTTAAGCTATTTTATAGCTGTTGTCTTGAGCCTCTTAAGTGTGATCTGGCATATTTCAACATTATTATCGAAACATCTGGCGAGCACACTGCACTTCTCCGGCGATTTAATTAAAAGTCTGAATACATTTTTTTAACCTTTTAATAAGGTGAACGTTCGTTCAAGTATTGAAATATCTTAAATATTTTAAAACTTTGGCAATTCGGCTTTAAAAATATCTGCAATTCCCGCTAGCCTCTGTATTCCTAATTATCCCGCATTTGTCAATCGAAAAGCGCTAGATCTAGTGTGAATATAGCTAAATTGTCAACCCTGATGGCAAAGGAGGCCGAGATTTTTTCTCCTGCTGTTTTTTTCGTGTCTAGAATTCGATTTGTTTCCGTCTCAATGAACAAACAGGCAAGGATTGCGAGCAAGTTTAACTAGATTTCGCATCCTGCATTCAGCCACGTAATATACAAGTAAGGACAAAGGTTAAATCGTGAGACAATTAAATGTAATTAACATCGATTCATTCGCGTTAGATATGGATTCTCGTTATGGCCGCAGCTTTTCTGGTGGCAATGGCAACGGCAACGATCTGGGCCACAGGCGATATAGTCGCTCCCGCTCCCGCTCCCGATCCAGGTAAGGGTTGTTTAGCTTTGAATTCATGAATCCTTCAATTCCGTTCTCTTTGTTTTTTAGAGAACGCCATAGACGCCGCCAATCTCGGTCTCGCAGCCGGGACCGTTCGTCGCATTATAGACGCCACCATGGCTCCAGCCCAGATCGCGACCTCTACCGGGATCTCATCAACGATGACTACCAGGAGGATCAACGCAGCTATGGTTCGCGGGACCACCATCGCCACCATCGCAGCGAGGACAGCTATGAGCGACGTAATCGGGACAGGGACTATGACCGTCGAGACCGAGACCGAGACCGAGAGAGCAACTATGACCGCCGTGATCCGGACAAGAGCGAGCGCTGGGAGCATGATTGCTTCGATCCTAGCGAGCAGGATAGGCATGATCGCAATAGCCGCTGGATGAGCCAGGACCGGGATTCAAGGGATCGCAGCTATGACGATGGTAATGATGAGGAATTGGAGCGCAGCAGGTAAGGAAAGAATTGAGGGATAGGGATTAACTCAGAGGTTCTGAAAAATAGGGATTTACATTTTTGGGAATGCTCTTTTTGGGATGGTTCAGAAAAAATGTTGAAACAATAATTACATTAATAGATTCCAATTAAAATCGAATGAATGCGTACAAATTGACTTATGAATCATTCATGCTCAGGTCGAAAAAGTGAATGTAAACAGCTTTGAATAAATTCTAGTAAATGAAGAAATAACTAAAAAAAAAAAAAAAAAAAAAAAGGCTAACTTCGGTAAACCGAAGTTTGTATACCCTTGCAGTCTGCAATTGGATCATTGAAAATCTATCCATTTTGGTAATGTTAAAAAATATCGAAATTTTTAAATGTTGTAAGTTTTACATTTTACATGTCAAATTTTTCATTTTCATATAAATCTACCGATCGCTTCTATGGCAGCTATATGATATAGTTGTCCGATATTAATGAAATTAAAACCGTTATTCTAAAACCGTTAAAAACTGCTGTATCTCGAAAGTTATAAAAATACGTTGAAAAACAGAGAAGTTGATTTTTTTTTACATTCATTTCTATGGCAGCTATACGATATAGTGGTCCGATTTCGGCCGTTCTGACATAAATAAGATTATGCTGAAAATTTCAGCCCGATAGCTCAAAAACTGAGACACTAGTTCGCGTAGAAACCGACAGACATATAGACAGACGGACATGGCTAAATCAACTCGTCTGGTGATGCTGATCAAGAATATATGTATATACTTTATGGGGTCGGAGATGCCTTCTTGCCTGCGTTGCAAATATCATGGCAAAATTATAATACCCTCTGCAAGGGTTTAAAAAGAAGAGTTTAACATTTACACTCAAGCAGTAGAACGTGTTCAGTATAAATTTAATACCTCATAATATCAAATGTATACGCCATAGTATATTTTTAATACACGAGTATATTTGAGTATTATTTGTATACGAACCTGCAACGAAAATAGAATAACATATCGCGTTAGCTGCAATTTAGTGCTTAGGGGCTGTCCATATATTACGTAATCACCTATAGGGGGGGAGGGGGTCAGCGAAATGATTATTTTTGATTATATAGGGAGGGGGGTTATTGGACAATGATTAATAAATTTATATAAAAAAATATGATAAGAAAAAAATTATTTTTTTGAATTTATGGGGAAACAAAATGTTTATGATTACGTAATCATGGGGGAGGGGGTTTCTCCAATGATTACTCTTGATTACATAGGGGGGGAGGGGGTCGAAAATGATCAAAATCGTGATGACGTAATATATGGACAGCCCCTTATATGTTTGCCGCGTTAGAGATTTTTCTCAGAATTTTTTGTATACTTTCGTGGTATCAAATTAATAAGCATCTTATTAAGAAATTGTTAATACTAAAGAGTACAGTTTACTTTTATTGGGTGTCTTCCATATGATTGTATTACAAATTGTATTGTATTCGGAAAACAGAGAGAACAATTGAGATATTTGAAATTATAAATTTAAATATAGACAATTAATTCATTATTGTTTATTGCAGTCGCGGTGGCGCTGACTATCGTCAGAATAATAATAATAATAATGGCAATGGCAACAGCAATGATAAGGCCAGCAGCAGCAACAGCAGGGATAGGGATAGAGAGCGTTCACGCGAAATACGCTACTCCTCGGACGAAGACAGTGATGTGCCCGAGGAGATTCGGAACAGGCACGGACAGCACCCCAACAGCAACAGCAACATCAGCACGGAAGCCCTGAATAACATTATAATCTTCGGCCTGAAGAAACACATCACAGAAGCAGACGTAACACCCTTAATAAAAAGTTTTACAAAAAGTTATTAATATAATGATCCCCCACAGATCATGGGCGAGCTAATCAAAGCCAACATGGAGCCGGCTTCCATACGCGTGATGAGGAAGCAGCCAACAGGTGGGTTACATTTCCGCGAATTGAATACAATTTAGTGAGAACAATAAAATAATTAAAAGCGTGAGTATTGTGTGGCGAGGAGAGTTCGGAAAGGATTTATGCAAATCCAATTATACTTGGCTTACGAGAACATCAGCATCAAAATTCCACAAAAGTATTTCTAGTAAACAGAACCCAAACAAAATACAATCCCCAAGAATGTTACAATGCTATTAAAACAACCAACTACATTTTTTGACAAAAACATTTTCGTATCTGCTTCTATCTAAAATTTAGGTGCCTCACGCTGTTTTGCATTTGTCGAGTTTAAAACCGTTGAGGAGGCGCGACAATGGATGGATTTGACTCAGGTATCCACTACAAACCACAAACAAGAAACTTGAATCTTCTTGAAACAGCCAAACAAAAAAGAGAAATGAAGGCATAACCCGAAAACATGGCATCGGCAGCTTTGAGTTTAGTTCTCTAGTTAGTTCTCCTCTCCATCTTAAAGCGCGTCTCTAGTCAAAATTCCTCTGTGACCCACACCCGTGACGAGAACTGAACTCAAAGCCATTATTTCAGAGCACGGAGAGCCTCGGCAGCTGCACTGCATCGGCGACATCTGCGCGTTGCCCCACAAACACAGAAGCAACCAACCTGGTGACTGTGTAGTCTGTGAAACTTATGAGTAGCTAGATGCAGTCACTAATCAAACTCCTCTCCCTTCTGCTTCCTCTCTCCCGGACAGGGCGTGCTCCAGCTGGGCGACCATCGCGTGTCCATGCAGTATAGCCACACACGCATCTCGGACTGGACATGCATCAAGGTGAGTTTTATCGGAAATGGGAAGTTAAAATCGAAAAAGCTAATAATCAAATTAGTATGATTTCATTTTGAAATATAAACATACAGGAATGCCACAGAAATCGATATGGTTTTAAAATCACTTAGAACGCCATCTAAAAGAATGCTACAAAATGTTGATTAATAAATTTCCATACTTTTAGAGTAAATATATCTATCTGTAGATCACAAAAGAAAACAAAAGAATCAGTACAGTCAAATTATAATTGTGTGACTAGATTCCGTTTTTTTTTTGAGTTAAATAGCTGGTTTTTAAGTTGTAGCTATTTATTTTAGCAATCTTTTTTCTCATATCTGGCCATAGATCGTTAACTTTCCACTCATGCAAATGCAATGTTGGCATGTGACTGTAGTGGTGCGAACCACTTCTGTAGATGTCTAGAGATTTCGGTGACCTCCCTGATATTTATATTAATCGCTGATTTAAACAATTTATTTTTATTTAATTTTTAGTTCCGTCTTCTTTTTTTCTTCTGTTTTTGAAAATACCGACTTTCTGTTTACATTAATTTCTATGCACATACATACATATGTATATTTTTAGGGCGTTGCCACCTCAGTTGATTATTCCTTGCAAAAATTATGGCAACGTCCCAGGATAATAATCAATAAAAGTTTTCGCAAGCTACCTGTTGGCACCTAAAATAATAACTCGCTTTTTACTGCAAACAAAGTCCGAACATAATCAGTATATTTGAATTCTTGGTTTAAAATGTACTATTAGTTTATTTAGTTTTCCTAGAATTGGTTTTAGCTGAGATCTTTGTTTGTTTTTATTCAGTGTGGTGCCAGCAACTTCAAGCGTCGCTACCAGTGCTTTATGTGCAGCTCCCTGCGGGTGGATAGCGAGAACACAGCTTCCGGCAGCAGCGGCGGCGGCGGCGAGGGGATCGAAGAAGTCAGCCGCATCCTCACAAAAAGTATATCCAACATGAGAGCAATCTCTCTTTCAATGCCGTTCTTCCCAGCCAGATCTACATGCATAATTCCCCACTAACCTGCCACGCTTTCCCAATGCAGAGATCATGCTGCGTAACCTGGACGCACTGACTAACGAGGAGGGCGTGCTCTGTGCCCTCCAGGAGCACCTGTCCTCCGACCAGGCCAAAACGGTCAGCAAGGTTCTGATCAGCCGGGACACCCTGACCCAGGCGTCGCGGGGCATCTGCTATCTCAATTTCGACACTCTCCTGGACTCGATGAACGTGTACAACGGGTTGACGGCCCTGGATCCACCTCTCACCCTCGATGGAAGGAATGGTGGGTCACTGACCTCTCATTTTCATTTTCTAGTTCCTATTTACTGACCCAAACTCTTGCTCTTCCCAGTTATCATTTCCTATTGCATGGATCCAGAGAATCGTAAGGTATTGCCAACGCCGGACTCCAGTTCATCTCGTGGAGGCATCACGACCATGACCGCCTCGGGACTGAGTGGAAACTACACACTGGCAGATGTCCCACGTCTCGCCGCCTACAGCGCTTCCGTCTACGCCTCGAATCCCGTCGAGCATGCCTATTACGTCCAGTACTACACGGATTATTATACCCAGGAGATAAGCAAGCAACGCTGTAATCCCCAGCTGACCGAGGCCAACTCGGGAGCGGCAGTGGCTCTCTCGGCCATACAGCGCCAGCAGAAGAAGCATTCCTACCTGGAGAACCCCATGAGCATGGCAAAGGCCTCGTTTGCCGCCCAGGGCACGAGTGTGCCCAAGGGGAACGATGGAAAGACCTACCGTAAGTGGAAACGGAAGCTGATATCTATTCTGATTCCCTAACAATCCCCCTTCTGCAGCCACTCCCGATGTGTCGCAGTATCAGTACGATGAGACCTCCGGCTACTACTACGATCGGACTACAGGCCTCTACTACGATGCCCACTCGCAGTACTATTACAACAACGAAACGGGTGCGTATCTCTACTGGGATCAGAAGCGGAGCACCTATGTGCTGGCCACCCCTGCCTCCACGCAGGCAGCTCTCCAGGAAGTCCTGGCCGACGCTGAGCAGAAGGAGGAGGATGCCCGGAAGGCGAAGGAGAAGGAGAAGGACAAGGAGGGCGGCGGCAGCAAACCGGACAAGGTCAAGGTGGCCAAGAAGATAGTCAAGGACATGGAGAAGTGGGCCAAGCAGCTGAACCAGAAGAAGGACTACACCGTGGTGGCTACGCCGCAGCCAATTTTACAGGAAAGCGAAGGACCCAGCACTTCGCGGGCCTCACAAGGGGGCTATGCTGATCTGGGATTCTCGATTCTCGAGAAAAAGGAGCGAACTAAGACTGCAGACTTTGCGCCACAGGCGGGTCCATCGGTGATGAGCAAACTGGCCAGCGCCTTCGGAGGAACATCCGAGGACTCTGAGGACGAGACAGCTGGGCCCTCACAAAGCTCACAGAGCTCAATAGGTTCCAAAAGGGGAGCTGCCGTCGAGTCGGACTACGTGGACTTCCAAAAGCTAACCTGTCAACTCTGCAAGCGGGCCTTCCAGTCCCTGGACATCCTGCAGAAGCACTTGAAGATGTCCAATCTGCACAAGGAAAACCTGGCCAAGCTCAACCAAGGCTCCGGAGGCGGCGGCACTGACGAGGGCTTATCGTAGGTGGAGCTTAAATATTGAGAAAGCTTAGCTTAGTAAATTCTTCTGTCTCAGTTATCGCGACCGGGCCAAGGAGCGGAGACTGAAGTACGGGGAGGGCGATCCACCTCCTCCGAATCGGACCAGGGAGCGCTTCGAGCAGGAGATCAAGACTTTGCAGACCAGGCAGAAGGATATACCTGGGCCAGCCCCCGCATTGCCAATCAGCTCCAGCAATGTGGGCAACCGCCTCATGCAGAAGATGGGATGGTCAGAGGGCCAGGGATTGGGCAGGAAGAACCAGGGTCGCACACAGATTATAGAGGTACAAAAAAGAATGCCCTAATATTGAAAGTAAATTAATAAATGTATATTTCTAGGCTGACGGACGCACTAACAATGTGGGTTTGGGTAACAAGACTGGAGGTCACATGTTTCCCGGCAGCGACTACAAATCGTACATCAAGAAGATGATGAAGCAGCGCTATGATAACGCCTAAGCTTTCCCTTTTAAGCCATGTTTACTTCCCATTCCCTTTCGTATTGATTTAATTAGTTAATTGCTTACCTCAACATTACATCCTCACTTTATTGCGTTCACTTCATCTTTACCGAAGTAGATAAATGTAAATAGTTAATAAATAATGGGTGTCTCAAATAGATTTCTTTAATTTTAGAAATAAAATGAAAATTTTAAAAATTAAGTGCGAATTTATAAAATTATTTTAAAATAAAAGAATTAATTTTCATTATAAAGGCATGTATTCTTTCCGTTCAGGGACTCGCTTTAAATATTCTCTTGGTTTCTGGGACCGACAGCTTCTCTTTCCCGCTCCCTCTTCCACGATTTGCCTGCAATGTACGAGCTCTGATTATTTTACAAAATTTCAATAGTTTTAGTTTGCCGCCTAGTATTTTTATGAATTGGTATATTGGAGCTATCGCAAGGCGGTCACACTGATTGCGATAAAAAACGTGCGCCGGCTTATTTCGCGTAAACACTTGCGATTTATTCAATTTTCCAGAGCTTCTTTGGACATTAATCCACATTTAATGAGCCCGAGAAGTATTCCTCCGCTGACCTACAGGGTCGTGGCGGAATGCTCTGTCACCAAGGCCAGAGCGGGCCTCATGACGCTCAGGTGAGTTATCTAAACCCGCCGGAAAACTGTGACTAATGCTCATCACAACAAACTCTGGACTCCACAGGCACAGTGAGGTGAATACTCCTGTTTTTATGCCCGTGGGCACTCAGGGAACGCTGAAGGGGATCCTGCCGGACCAGCTGATCGAGCTGAACTGCCAAATCCTGCTGGGCAACACTTACCACCTGGGACTACGGCCTGGAATTGAGACTCTAAAACTGGCCGGCGGCCTGCACAAGTTCATGGGCTGGCCGAGGGCTATTCTGACCGACTCTGGTGGCTTTCAGATGGTCTCCCTGTTGCAGCTGGCCGAGATCGATGAGCACGGCGTCAACTTCCGCTCGCCCTTCGACAACAGCCAGTGCATGCTGACGCCGGAGCACTCCATTCAAATCCAAAATGCCATCGGGGCGGACATCATGATGCAGCTGGATGACGTGGTCAAGACTACGACGACGGGTCCCAGGGTGGAGGAGGCCATGGAGCGCACCATACGCTGGGTGGATCGCTGCATCGAGGCGCATGCTCGGGATGACGACCAGTCGCTGTTCCCCATTGTCCAGGGCGGTCTGGAGGTGCCCCTTCGGCAGCGGTGCGTGTCCGCTCTGATGGAGCGCCAGGTTCGAGGCTTCGCTGTTGGCGGTCTCAGTGGCGGCGAGAGCAAGCATGACTTCTGGCGGATGGTGGATGTGTGCACCGGTTACCTGCCCAAGGACAAGCCACGGTACCTAATGGGCGTTGGATTTGCAGCCGATTTGGTGGTGTGTGTGGCCCTCGGCATCGATATGTTCGATTGCGTGTTCCCCACGCGAACAGCTCGCTTCGGCTGTGCCCTGGTGGACAGCGGACAGCTGAACCTCAAGCAGCCCAAGTACAAGATGGACATGGAGCCCATTGACAAGACCTGCGAGTGCAGCACTTGCAAGCGATATACGCGCTCATACCTCCACCACATAGCCACCAACGAGAGTGTCTCCTGCTCCCTGCTCAGCATCCACAATGTGGCCTATCAGTTGCGCTTGATGAGGAGCATGCGGGAGGCCATCCAGAGGGATGAGTTCCCACAATTCGTCAAGGATTTCATGAGGAGACACTTTCAGTCCGATCCCATTCCCGCTTGGATACGTGAAGCCCTGGCGGCGGTCAATATTCAATTGCCAGCGGATCCGGAGAAGGTTGAGGAACCGGAGGAGAAACTAAGGACGGAAAAGAAGCAGGAGACGACGGAGAAGGTTAGTCAAGAGGAGGCCACCAGCTAACACTATTGTTGTACATCTTAATCTTTGGTACTTACGAACCACTTAGTAATTTGTGGTATTAAATAATCCGTATATTTTATTTTTAAGTTTTGTCTACATGACAAAAATCATGTAGCATAAGGTTAATAAAAGTGAAACTCTAATTAATAATTAATGGCTTGAATAACTTATTTTTTATTAAATGTAAATGTATTTTAAAGGGTTGAAAAAATATTGCAAATGGGAATACTTAAAAAAGTGTCAGGCAAGGAATTTAAAGATCAGAGCCACACAACAGGATCCAGGATTTATGAGAAAACTCAAAACGTTCACATCGTCATGTGTGTATTTTGTTTTTGTAATATTTTTGTATTTCTAAGCGCCCGGTTTTTCGCCCAAAAAACTATCAAAGACTTTATTTTTTCAAAGCTTACTCGGGAGTATTAGCTCTTCGGAGAGCTAAAAGTAAGTAATTATTTTTTTTATAATAAATATATACATATGTATATATCAGTTAAAAAATTATAAATACGCCAATCTAGGGTATGTGAAATACTGGTTTTCGATTCTGCTTTGCCTACGTTTTGATCCGTCGCCCCAAAAGCTTTCGATTTACCTATGGGAAAAAGCTCCGCGAACCTAAGTATGACGCATAACGCAATTCGGTGGCGATCGTGGTTCTCGCGTGGAACGGCCGACGACCAGTCCGATTCAGTTTTTTGTACTTGATTTTCGTTATTTTCCGCTCCTCCCTGATCGTACGTACTTAGGCTACATGTGGCGGCGGTCACGAAGAAATAAAAAAGAAATAGGTAAAAAAGAAAACAAAACAGATCGTTAGGAGCGAGAGCGACCTCTCACTTTTAACACGGTTCTCGCGGGGCTCCGCTCTCTTTGGGGGACGCAGTATGCGTCAGACTGGGGGGAGCTGAGAGAAAGATCCCAGAGAGAGATCCCACAGAGGGAGAGAAAGAGATTGTGGCAAGTGGTGTGGAGTGGTGCTGGGGCCCGAACTGGTGCCAGTCGGTGGTGGATCGTTCAGTAAGTGCCAAGCGTTGTCGCCTCCACTGATCGCTGCTTATTTTTCTTCCTCGGTCGTCGCGTCGTCGGTTGTCTAACGGTCTATTCCGGCAAATTGGCAGCGAGAAGCCCGCGCTAATAATAATTTAATAATTAAAAAAAAAATAGAGAGCAAAAAAGTAGATAAACCTCAATCAGAGGATCGGAAATCCATATCAAGCATACGCCCCAATCACCGTCAATTGTAAGGAGTCCCCCAAACTTATTGGTTTGCAATGACAATTAATCACGGACTTGCAGTGCCTGACTCTGTGTGTGTGTGTCTGTGTTATTGTGTGTGTGAGACGGTTGCTGGAGTGTGTGTGTGTGTGATCGCCTCGTATCGTTGCCAAATGTGGTCAAAGCAAAAAATAACAGAAATATACATACACCGCATACATTTAAACAACTCGTAAACAATTGTGTGCTGTAAAGTGCTTTTTATGGACTTGAAGAAGTTAAAAAAACATTTAAAAATATGAAAAATCAAGTTGTCGCCTCTGTTTATCCTCAGGATCGGTTTGGTGGCCTTACATAAAGTATACGCCAAGTGTACCGTCTGCAAAGGTCCAAAAGCCAAACGATTTTCACGTTTTTTCACGGTTGGTTCAGCTCAGCGATCTTTTTTTCTTCATCTGTGCCTGCTCCGCTCGCCTTTATTATTTATATTTTTGTATTTGCCATCGTTTTTGGCTTTGGCCTGGTGTTTTTGAATTTTCATGGTTTCATTTCTTTAAATAAGTTTTATTTTTAGCATTTTTAGTTATTTTTGTGTATATGTTTTTTTTTTATTTCGTTCGTTCTCACCAAATTTCGCTGTTGCCCAGTTCGCCTGATTATTTTTCGAAATGTTCATGCGGATTCTTTGGAATATTCATGGGCTTTTCTCTATTCCCTGTATTCTCAGTACACGGAATGTGTGAGAAAAGTGTGAAAAGATTTGTTTAAATTTCGGTTAAGGAAAAGGTGCAAATACAGGGTGGATCAACAATAAATGAAAACTTTAAGAGGGCTGGGAAAAAAAATTATCAAAAATAAATAAAGACTTTAAGAGGGCTGGAAAAATATGGAACTTTATTTTAAAAATAAACCAAGACTTCTGAATATTTTATGAAATAAATTACACAAATACTTTGTTAAAGAAAAACACATTTAACAGACTTTAGGGAAGTTTAGAGATGGAAATTCACTAAGTAAAGCTTCCGGGATTTTGCCATGATGCTGATGTCTTCTTCCTTTTCTAATTTATTAAAATATATTCGTAAATTCTTAGCACATTTAATTCAAAACTTAACTTGTCAGACACCCAAAATTAGTGTCAGAAAAAAAGCTATTATAAAGCTGTCTCCTCCTCTTTATTTCTTGTGGTCATGTCTGCTTTTTATGGCACTTTTTTTCTTTGGTTTTTAATGCCACTATTGCCTCATTTTTCAACCACTCAAATTTTGCTGGCCACAATTCATAAATAAAAAGTAAACACACAAGGCAGCAGCCGATTATGATTGAAGGCACATAGCGAAAAAGAGAAAAAATGTATTTTTTGGCTTTTGATTTTTGGCCTCCAAATGCAAAGACTCAGTCTCAGTCTCTCGGGCAGTAAAAGCGAAAAGCCAAATGGCAACAAATTGCCACCAAAAGAGTGGCCAAGCCAAAGCTAACGAGAAATAAAAGAAAATCTCAATGATTGCTGCTAATCATAATCACACCAGAATTTGTCAGTTCGTACCGTTAGTGGACCCTAGTAGACGGACGGACGAACGGGCTCTTCTTGTGCTGCTTCGCTTTGTATTTATAAATTATGACACATTCGAGAGCCGAAGAGCGAGCGAAGGCGGCTCTCCACTCTCTCTGGGCCACCTCAGGAGTGGAACTATGGGTATAACTCTTTAAACAGCTGCTCGGTGGGCGGAAGAACCGGGGGCATGGCCTCAAACACATGCAAAATTCGTCATTTTCCACAAAGAGAGAGAGAAAGAGAGAGAGAGAGAGTGGGAGAGAGATAAAAGAAGACCAGGGGCAATTAAGCAAAGTAATTATGGGGAAAAGAAGAAAACACAAGGAAATACACTTTCGCGCCTTTGTGTTTGCAATTGATTAATTTCATTTTTCACTGTCGCAAGGCTAAAAAAAGCTTATTTTAATTATATAAATTAATGAATGCGTTTTAAACGAGCGGAAATTAAAATTCAGCAATTAAAACATTTAAGATAACAGGCTGAGTTCATTTAAATTAGCGAGTTATTTAAAAAATCAAAAACTAAGCAGATGAGGTATTTCCCGAAATTCAATCTATTCCACTTATTCGCTTAATTTTTCTACTACAAAATCAACAACAGGGACAGCAAACACATTTATTCAAACCAGCTGAAACAAGTTTTTCATTTTCATTGCCAGAATGCAAATTCGAAAATCTTCTCTCTACAATATGTTCGCTTTAATAGTTATTCTATGCAAATTATTGTTTGTTTTTGTGTTCCGCTAAAAACCAAAATAAACGGAAATGGAAGCGGCAGATTTGCACACATATTTTGTGGCTTAGAAATCAATGCTCTCTTAGCCAAATTGTTATAAAATTCCAGCGTAAACAGAGAGGATTGTTTGTCGTGATAAACTCCACCGGAAAACAGGAATTACCCAACCTCCAGTAAAGCACAGTGATCACTGTCCAAATTTTTCGCTGCTGATTCATTTGTTAAAAACAAAAAAAATTCTCCAAAATCGAAAATGTTTAGCTGACGATTTTAGGTGCGTGGGAGACTTTACTGTACGACCAAAGGTAAAGACGCTTAGTCATGGAATCTATTTTTGCAGCAGATTTGCGGCTTAGAAACACCCACCCCCAGTATATTGGCCATGTCTGCCGTAATCTATCGACGGTTTTTGGTCATCTAATGTTGCCTTGCCTAAACGATATGGCAAATATTTGGATTCTTGTCGTACTCGTTTTTCTCCATTTCAAATTTGCGATTTTCGGCAGCGTTTTGTCAAGTGTGGGTGAATAAACTTCATGAAGCTCGATCAGTTTTTTCTTTTATTTGTCCGATTCCGAATAGCAATAAAAACCAGCGACAGGGTTGACAATGAATGGGTTTTGTTGTTGACTTTGAAAACACAAAATAATAACAACAATAGGTGATTTGTGCCCTGCTCTTCGAGAGCGAGAGTGAATGGTCGGACTTTGGCGATTTGGAGTTGAATGAGAGTCAGGAGGGGATCAACCTTGGAACAGAAAATAGTGAGGGATAAATTTGTGGTATTATGAAATAGTAATATTTGGAAACTGATATTATTAAATGGGTAAACATACGTCTTACGTAATGCTAAGATAAGTCTAACTATTTTATTAAATACACTTTGCTAAAGGGGAATCCGTAAATACTCGTATATTTGATATTAAAAAGATCTTATGCCTTTTATAATTTTTGTTTAAAAAATATAGAGTTGAGCTAAAACTCTTCAGAATTTAAATAAAATATATAAATAGTAAAATCCCATATTTCTTAAAAGTTTTTGTTTCATAAAAATCTATTTAATTCTTTTCAATGAATGTTTAAATAAATTCTTGAAAATTTCGAAAATATTGAACTATGGTTTGAAAAACTGCAGTTTTAATTTTATAGGGCTTGGAAATTATTTAACCAAGGAGACAAAAAGCTGTAGCATTTAATAATACATAGAAATTGAGCAATAATTATTAATATTTCATATAATAAAATGAATTTGTAAAAGTCGCCCAATTTCATCTAATTGTTCGTTATTAAAGCTTCTATTTAATTCTGCTTATTGAATTAAAGTCTTGATAATACTGAAAAAATTGGCCTTAAAGAAATGTCACTATATTTTAGAAAGGTCTTGGAAATTCACTTATCCAAGAAGACAAATGGTCAACTGTCGCATTAGTGACCGATTTATCCACAATATCCAGGCCCCGAGGCATTTGACTTTGATCTCCAAAGCAATAAATATAAATTTTGAATAGGCCAACACATAAATCAGGGGCAACAATTTGATATTCGTTTATTATTTAATTTTGTTTCTTTTAATTTTATCTCCCATCTCTCTGTCTCTCTCGGGTACAAACGTTAGTTGAAAATATTACCGAGCGAGCGAGAGAGAGCCACAAACTGGGAATTAAAGTTGCCGAGTCGGAGCCGAGTCGGGGCATTAATAAATCAAGTTCAATTCAATTAGTGCAATCCGGGGACGACACAAACATTTTCATTCCCCACGCCCCGCTTCCTCCCATTCACATTTGGCCTCTCATAACCTACGACAATTTATAATGCTGCGCAGAAATAATGGAAAGACTGCGAAATTCAAATGCGAATGCAAAAATTGGAAAACGAAAACGAAGCGAAATGACAATGAAAACATTGAAAAAGCAATTCACTAATAATGCAATATATGCGGGCATCCAATAAATTGTTAAACAAATGTTATTCTGTAATCAATAAATGAGCCAGTGTCTGGTGAATTATTTATGCGGAAGTGGAAGTCCTCTCCACAAAAACGCCCACTCAGGAACACCAGTGAAACATGTTGTAACTGTCAGCTGGGTGGGTTTGGTCCCATAAAAAATCCGATTTATACGGTGCACTTATCGATGGCCATAATTTCGATCTCAGCATGATTTTATTTTCCAACTTAAGCTCGTAATTTTACGCGAAACAATGCAAAAATATTGCCAATAATTCAATGAGGACCAATAAAAGGAATTATTAAAAATCGTGCGAACATTTTTGGTGGAATTTGCCAAACGCCTTGCATAACATATTTCATATTCTATTTATCTTTATTTGTTGGCCAACCCAGAGAGCGAAAAACTTTCTTTGAATAAAAGAAAAGGCTGCCAGAATGTTGGAAAAAACACACATTTCAATATATGAGTCCTATATCTATATTGGTGTTTATATTTCTCTGGGTGACCTTGTCCCCGCCCGTAGAAATCTTTTGGCGACTCGCTCAATCTGGCACACATTTGGCACGAATCGATGAACCGATCCGGAATAGATTTCACGATCCGCTGGCAAATTATATGCAAACTGCAGCTGACTAATGTCTGGAATGGAATGGAATGGCGCTGATCGCATCAATCGTCTGCTGTCAATAGCTCACATATCTTATGTGTCCCCCGCCTCGCTCTCTGCGACATCCACCAATTGCAATTCAAGGCAGACATTTCGAACAGCAATTTGGCATCGGATAATTCGCTGTTGAAAATTGTCAAAGCAACAAGTTCGCATACTCTCGCCTATATGTTTGTATATATCATATATTCCAAGATGAAATCAGTTAAGCCCAAGGCTAAAATCTGTTTTGAGTATGGATTGCCGGCCTGAGTGTTGACATCTTGAATATTAATGAATTTTCGGGATGCGATTTTGAACTTGAGCGATGACAGACCAGACCTTCGATGCAATTAGCCGAGCGTGTTTATTGTGGATTATAGGATGTTAAGAAGCTAAAACAGTTAATAACACAGACTCTACAGTGCCTGAATGAGTGACTCTTTGAGTCAGACTTGTGGTTTTTATACCCGGTACTCATAGCGTATTATAATTTAGTGCCAACTGTTTAATTATTAAACTTTAATATCCATGTGTTTGCAGCACTAATCGGTATTGCTCAACATGTTCCTGGCTACATCTGCCTCGCAAAGTTTTCTTGTGCATGACTTAATTAGACTATGATTCAGTCATGTTCCCAGTCTTTCGTAATTTAACTCACAAAGATTTGAGTACCGGGTATCTCACAGTCGAGTACTCTAGCCTTCTTACTAAGCCCTCAAAATGCGTAAAAAATTTGTAAAAAATAGCCCTAAGAAAAATATCATTGTTAAATTTCAATATTCAATTAAATCTCTAATTTCTGTAATTTATTTCCTTCCCGTTTAAAGTCTTACTCACGTGTCCCAGTGAAAACCGCAACTTTATACAGTTTCCTCTAGTTCTAGACCCTCAATGCGGCCTGATTGTTGTGGTTGAGATCACATAATGTTATCAAATCCCCACTTGATTAACTTTTCAAGATGAAGGGTCTGGTGATCTGCTGTGGATTGATTGTCTTGGGGAAACCGCAGGCCCAGACGAAGCAGGAACCGTTTTATATTACACTTGTCTCAACGCCTCTTGATAGAAATGTCAACTAATCAAGTTCTAATGGTCTTGGATCTCGGGCTGTCCCCGAAATATTCATAAATGTCATCGTCAATTCTAATTCCGACGGCTCAGATGGTTAAACTCAATTGGACACACACAGATCTTCAGATCTTTCGGAAATGTTAAGGTCAATGCAAATTGGCTCGAGAACAATTTTCAATTATGAATTCAACACCACAAATATTTCGCTGTACACATAGGCGAACATATTCGAATGTTTGAGAGACTTTCCTTGTTTATTGATGACCGATCTGTTTGTCGAACGCTTAAGAATATCAAATAAATGGATAAGTACGTAGAGCGTGAATTGAGCTTGTATTCGAAGCGTTTTAAAGTCCCGCAAATATTTAAATTTAAAGTGTCCATTGGCAGAAATATACGAGCGTAGAAAGGGTGAGAAGTGCGCATAGAAATTTCCAATGTTCCGGAAAAAAACACTTCGCTAGATGTGAGATCTAAATTTAGTGAAAGGCGTGGGCCGTTCAGCATTGAACAAGACCAGGGTCTGTGACGCGCCTTATGATGATCCCAGCCCCAGCGGCCAAATGGAACTTTCTATACATCTAAATAAATATACATTTTCTGATTTTCTGATATTCTTTTTTTGCAGATCTTTGCTGATAAAAGAGCTACGGAACAAGCGCCAGAGACCGACAAGATGCATGTGCCATTATAGAGAGGAAAAAGGGAGGAACACTTTGGAGCAGTATCATAGCAACTAAGGAGGTCCTGCATGAACCTATGTTATATATGGAATACCGATAACTGATATTATATGTGAGTAAATATCTAACCTATAGCTTATTCAGCTTCGATATATGTATATTATTTAAATTTCAGATCTTAGAGTACTGTGAACTTGAGTGTTAACTTTTACCTGCATACTTAGAACCCGCTCATACACACAAAGAACCTGCAATGGGAAAAGATTACTATAAAACCTTAGGGCTGCCAAAAACTGCCACCGATGAGGAGATCAAAAAGGCCTACAGGAAACTGGCCCTCCGCTATCATCCTGATAAAAATAAAGCCGCCAATGCCGAGGAGAAGTTCAAGGAGGTGGCCGAGGCCTACGAGGTCCTGTCGGACAAGAGCAAGCGGGAGGTGTACGACAAATACGGCGAGGATGGTCTGAAGAGTGGTGGTGAGTTTACATGTACTTTCAATACTTCATAAATTCTTAAATTCTTAATTTTCTTAGGAACACGAAATGGCGGTCCCTCGACCAACTCCTTCACATATCAGTTCCATGGAGACCCGCGCGCCACATTCGCCCAGTTCTTCGGCAACAGCAATCCGTTCGCCTCGTTCTTCGACATGGGCGACAACCTGTTCGACAAGAACGTCTTCGATCTGGACACGGAACCCGACTTCTTTTCATCGCCCTTCGGTGGCATTGGATCCCGTCACGGTCTCGGCAGTGCCTTCAGGTTGGTCCATCTCACTTGGAGCTGGCTCCCCTTCCCCGAGTCCTTGCTTATCTTTCGCAGGCCCTCTTTCAGATCACACTCCTTCAACGTGCACACGCCATTCAAGAAGGAGCAGAAACAGGATCCGCCCGTCGAGCATGATCTCTATGTGACGCTCGAGGAGATCTACCACGGCTGTGTTAAGAAAATGAAAATCTCCCGACGCGTCGTTCAGCCCGATGGTAGTTCCCGCAAAGAGGACAAAGTCCTGCAGATATCCATCAAGCCCGGCTGGAAATCCGGCACCAAGGTCACCTTCCAGAAGGAGGGCGACCAGGCGCCCGGCAAAATCCCCGCCGACATTGTGTTCATCATCAGGGACAAGCCGCATGCGATGTTCAAGCGCGAGGGCAGCGATCTGCGGTACACGGCGAGACTAACGCTCAAGCAGGTGAGTGTTCTATAAGAGAGGAGTGCTTCCTACACTGCAAAGAATTTTTAATAATTTGAAACGGGGATGGAACAGGCTTAATTTTGATGTACGGGTGTGAGGGAATATAAAGTAAAAATACAAGAATGCGGAATATAGTCCTAGGAGAAAGGGAACTTGAGCTTTAGGCAGGGTTAATGTTAATGTTTCATGCTAGTTAAGTTATAAAAACCATTAAATTAGTTAGCGTACAAAAGAATAAAATGTTGAAGTTACATGAACTCCAATATTATTGTTTAAATATTAAGTTTTATTCTCTTTTTAGGTAAGATCTCGACTAGGGTTCTTTTAATGGTAGAAGTATCTGAGATATCTTACGAATATACACCAGTATTAATTAGAAAATAGAATTGAGGGGTTTTTTGTTTATAAGCTAATTCTATCAGTAACCGAAGTAAAATAGAACAGTAATCATATTTTTAAAGGGAAAAAAGGCTCTGTTTTTCGTTAAAAAGTAAAAACACTGGTAAAGAAAATATTGTTAGTGTCTGTACAGTGTTAAATAAATTATTCAAAGTGCTGTCAAAAAGGTGAATTGATTTGTTAGTGGGAAAAGATAAAATATATGAACAACAGTGAATTATAACTTACTTATTTTGTATAGGCAAGGGACAAATACTTTGAAGAAAATAGGAAAATAAAAATATAAGATAATAAGAGTTCGTTTGGATATTTTCTTATCTTCAAAATATTTTTTAATTAAAACAAAATATGAATGATAAACGTGTTTCCGAATTTTAATAATTCCAAGAAATTCTAAAAGGCTAGAGGCAAACTTTTATTAGTTTTATTTACCAATTATTATGACCTCTTCAGCAAAACTTAAGGCCTCGACTCAGAGCGATCTCTGTCAGATATCAGAGACTCACTCGAGAGACCAGCGGCTGGGTTCTCACAGTATGGCGCCCAATTAGAGGCGCAGCCAGTGCCTAAATCAAATTGTAATGAAATCAGGCAGGCATTATGGTTATGGCAAATTTACCATATACGCGGTGACCAGACGAGCACCGAAGCAGCCAGCCAAATTGGTCAACATGGTCAAGTTTCAATTAACGGAGACAGAGCAGAGATTGGGTTTTAGATTCAGAGAGAGAGGAGGAGGAGAGGAGGCACGATTTTGGCCAGCAATCTGCTCTATAGCGGCTCCCACTGAGGTGTTAAATTTTTACACAGTCGCCAGCGCGCAAAACTTCGCACAACATTTTTTGTTTGTTCACTTAATATCGCAAATATGGTCAGGTCCAAAAAAAAAACCAACAGAAACAAACCGAGAAAATATCAAAAATTTTGAAATACTCAAAAACTAAGAGACGAACAAACTGAAATGACACGCCACTGAGTTTGCAGTCATGTTAAAATTGTTAATTGCATTAAGTAGATTAAATAGTTGACTTGGCTCGGTTGGGGATTTTTAACATTTTATTGCTTGTTAGTGCGACAAATTTAGTAAATAGTTTTGGGCTTCTCGCTCGGTCCCCACACCGCTTATGGCATAGTTGGCCAAATATTTTCGTTGCTTCTATTTTGAATTTATGAATTCCATATTGGTTTTGGGTCTGAGCTAAAAGTGTCATGTTGTTCTTTCTATATAGAAGTATTTGACACGGTTATTTGGCTTGGCGTGGCTTTAATTGAAATATATTTTTGTAGCCAGCTTTTGCTATGTCTTTAAGTTGTTTACAACTATTTGGTTACAGTAAATGGCTTCCACAAAAATGCTTACAATTAATCTTAATCTAATATTTAAATTTATAGAACACGCTTTAAAGGGGAGCAACTTGAAAGAGCCTTCCCAAAACTGGTTAGGGCAATAAATCTTAATTTTTATAATCACATGCTTAACCAACTCTCTCGCAAGATTCTGTTTGCCTCAATAAAAGCAGCGCCGCCATAAGGCAATTGAAGCTCTCCATATATGTTCATCCACATAATTGCCAACAAAAATTTCAATTTTTTTTCTGTCATAATTTGCTGTTGCCTTCGTCGACGCTGCAGCAGTAAATTTAATGCGACCCATAAATTACATCATCGTCGTTTACAATAAAATTCAAGTCAATGAGTTTCGAATTAATTTTTTGTGCTATACGCTTTTGGTGTTATATTCTTTTTATGCATATGGGCGATGATATATGGACTTAGCTAAATTCTACAGCACGTTTCAAACGTGTGGGGTTTGTTTAAGGTTTTCAATTCTGCTGCTAAATATTTGTGGTAGTTTTTCCCCTAGATATGGTACACAGAAAATAACATTTTGCTTTTTATAGGCTTTTGATATATCTAAAAAGCGTGTCATATGAAAAACATAATCCAATTTGCACTACATTTAATTTTAAAAAATGTGTTTCATACTTTTAAACACCTTTTAAAAAGATTTCAAAACGCCAATGATTTCTGGGGCACCTTCGTTTATGAAATGTTGATAAAATATATTTGTTTTTGTATTAATTTAATTTTAAACTCATTTAGTTATAAAGATTTAGTAAATTTAATAGT
This sequence comes from Drosophila rufa, assembly GCA_018153105.1. Classification (NCBI taxonomy): domain Eukaryota; kingdom Metazoa; phylum Arthropoda; class Insecta; order Diptera; family Drosophilidae; genus Drosophila; species Drosophila rufa. The sequence goes on from JAECXS010000096.1 coordinate 12,666,380, forward strand.
AATTTTTATCCGTTTCCATCAATTATACAATATTTTTATTTTCTGTGTAAATCACTCTCTGACGGTTTACATATATTTTCGAAATGGAAATCAAATTTAACAATGGTTTTTGTTTTCGAGTGCCTGCGTCTGAATTCTCGCAAATGCAGCAAACTAAAATTGATGAACAATTCAAGGATGTACGAGTATGGCCAGGACTCACCAGCAGGACTAGGGAATGGTTGTAACTGATGGCCAGACGTTGCCTGCCCACTGGCATTGTCATTCGATTGGTAGCCCGCTTGTACTGCAAAATGATTTGGTCCGAGTGGAAAGAGTCTAAAAAAAAGAGAATAGGAAGCTCCGTACAAAAGCATTTGGTAGTCGAAAACTTCGTTTGCATTTTGATGACAGTTGTCAATGGGGAGGGGGAAAAAACGTTAAGGGGGTTGCAAAAAAAAAGAGTGAAAAAAAGTGGCAGAAGAATAATGCTTTATGACATGCGATTGAATGTTGTTGATTTGTTTTCCAGCTAAAAAAACACCCATCTAAACCTTCACTTCTTTCAGTGAGAGTAATTGTCTAGGACAGCGTTGGGGGTAAAAAAAATTATGAAAAGCGAGCCAAAAGCGGAACATATATATGGGGAAATTTATGTTTACTGCCTGAAACTTTCCGTTAAGCTGAAGCCGACATTTAGATTTATCATTTAGCCAACGATATCTCTTTCACAGACTGTTTTTTTCGAGCCTTGCAAACGAGTTCCAGTTACGGGTTTTCTAAATTCTCTTTAGGCCTGATCCCAGATCCCATCGCTGGGAAATGCTGTTCCCTCAGTTTTGCTTCAGCTTTTTTTTATGCTTCAGCTTCCGTAAAAGGTAGCAAAGTATTTAAGCGTTACAGATTTATATATACGTATGTTTCGGCTGTTATTTTTTGTTTTCTTTTGGTTGCGACAACATTTTCAACATTTCCATTAAAAAAATATTGATGCTGGTCGCCGTCATCATGGGGACAGGTTGTTATCGTTGTTTTTGCTGTCGTTTCTGGGTCTGTCGTCATCAGTTTATGTTGTCATCGCTTTAAATTCGCCAGTCGGCAAGTACTCAATGCCCGATCCGCTATATGTATGTATAGATATATATTTAAATATTCATAAGGTGTGCACTTTGGTTTTGTCGCTATTTATTTATGTTTGAAGCGATTTTTATATCTTATTTGTATTTTATTGGGTGAGGCTCAGAGAGCACATTGACAACTATTTAACACGTGTCCGGCAAGTTCTTTGGTTACAAATCACTTGTGACAAGTTATGGCACGGCATAAAATATTATATCAGCCCGTATCTTGGGGATTGGCCGCTTATTCGGGAATAGATCAAATCCCTTTTTGCGGGTGAACTCATAAATCATTGTTGAGGAAGGGTTTGACATCCCAGTTATTGGTTGTTTATGGGTTCGGAACGAGACATTTGAAAAATGAAGGCGTTACCATGTTCAGAATGTCGGAATGTGGCCCCAAAAGGATTAACGCGGACAATCTGTCATATTTCTGGGGTTTCTATAGAACAGATTGAGCCTTGGGATATGCTAACAAGGCAAGTCAAAGGAGATAAAGTTGGGATAATAAATAATCTGTTTTTTGGTTTTATTAAACTTGTATTAGATTTATTTAATTTTAGTTATTTAAATTCTGAGCTCGTAAAGTAAAAAAAGAATAAACTTGTTAAAGATATACCTACAGCTGTTTCTGACATTTTTAATGTCGCCATCAGTATCTCTTTGATTAATCAAACAAGTCGTGACTAAATCCAATTATTAAATCTGTTATAAGAGGGTTGTTTATTATTTTATTTATTATACTTGTAAATAGTTAGATGTTATCCTGAAGGGTTCTTTATCTGACTCATTGGAACTTATATAATCTCTTATCAAATCGTATCTTTTTTTGTTTTCCACTTTAAGAACTAGCTTTTTTCCCCCTATGAGCCATAGTTTTTCCAGGTATTAATGATAAGATAACTTAGAGATTCCACAAATAAAACAAAGACAGTAATTGATATAGTTTCTGCCAGCAATAAACTTGAATTATATCATCTTTAACTTATCGAAAGATTTCCCAGAGGGAAAAAAGATTCAATGCGGATAAGTTTCGGCCAACTTCTTTGGAAATTAATTGGGTAAGCCACATCAATGTCGCGGGCCAGACAAAAACCTGATTGATGCCCATCTTTTAGTGGGCCAATTAAACAAATCGTATGTCAAAGAAGTATCAATGAAAGTGTCTGCGAAGCGAAAGGAAAAGCAAACAAGGGAGCCATTCGAAAGGACGAGGACATGGAATCGTGTCAACAACATGTTTAAACACGAATTAGGCAACATAAAAAAGGATTTACGAATGTTATGTTCGATACGAAGGCAAACACAGGACTGTCCAAAGAAAAGGCGGAGTAAAAGCTTCAAGGAGCCAAGAAAAAATCCAGTAATAGTAGTTGGGGGAACACAAACAGGATTACCCGGCAAAGATTGATAGATCCCACTCGACAGGGGGACCCATGTGGCTGTGTTTGTTCATTTGGGGCTCGAAATTGAGTTATTGGCCGGGGTATTTGCTGACCATTTTGATTGATAAGCCAAGAACAAAAATAAATACAATAACATTAAAATCTGTATATATTTTTTGTTTGGTTTGTTTGCAGGCTCTGTGCGGCGTTGTCTTCCAAGTTCCTACCATGTCCGGCGACAAGTTGCGCATCAGCACCATGCAGGAGATCATCAAGCCCAACACGGTGAAGCGGATCCAGGGGTACGGCCTGCCCTTCCCCAAGGACACCACCCGCAAGGGCGATCTCCTGGTGGCCTTCGACATCCAGTTCCCGGAGAAGCTGACTGCCGCCCAGAAGGAGGTGCTCAGGGACATGTTATGAGGGACGCGGCCCACCACCAGTGACGACTCAGACTCTCTCCCACACAGTCCGGTGGCATCGGACTTAGTCATCCAGCTCAACACACACCACACACACAGCACTAAAATCAAACCGAATCCATATATTTCTCTACGTTCTTTTCATTGTTTAACATCGCATCGACGAGGTCTTCCCCCATTTTGCTTGTTTTTTGTGTTCAGATCTGCGCATTTTTTACAGGAACTCTTTATTAACAATCGGTTTTGCTCATCGACGCCGCGAACATGTTTGCATAATATGTATGTTGACCATAGTTATTATATCATTAATTCTTAATTTATTTGTCTAAATTAAAGCTACATTTAATAAAAATTACACACACACATAGAAACATGTGGAAGAAAAAACAAGCGAATCTGAAAGAGTTTTACTATAATTTGAGATTTATTTGAAAGGGTTAATGTGAAATTAAATTGTAGTCATGGTTTTCAATGACTATATATAAATAATGCAAGCACTTTCTATATTTATTTATGTGTTAAATTTGGCAGTCAATCCCTAATAATTCGAACTCATACAATTATGATTCAAATTTTAATTTAAAAAGAAGGAATGAACTGAAGATATTTATTAAAATACAAGACAATATTTTTTAAATCTTTAAAGGGGTATGACACTAACATACAGTGCTGCTTTCATTAATGGGTGTAATTTTTTCTTAGACATTAGATTATATATACGTAAGTCCAGTGAAACATTAGACTAGTTTAATGTCCAAAAATAAATAAATATATAAATAATAAAATATTGTACAATATTGTATACTTGTACACTGTACCGTCATAACACTATATTACTCTAAAATTACATTCTAGAACCATGAAGTATTTTTTGAAAGCAAATCATACATTATCTGTCAAGTCATGTTCCTGCAATTTAAAATTAGAAAAAAAGGAAAAACAAATAAGAGTGAAAAGTGAAATTTTCGTTTGGTAATCGCAAAGCGTTTGCCTAATTAGCTGCCGCTTCCAGGCAGTCGCCACCCCCTGCACCCAAAACACTCCCATGTCAAACGGAATGCTGCTCGTTAAGTCATTAAAATTGCATGAAGTCAAAACTTTATGGTCTGCAAAGTTTGCGTCAAAGCAGAACTAACCCAAAAAAAAGGAGAATAAAGGAGAAAAGCTGGAGCAAGCAGAAAAAAAAAATTAAAATCGGCTGAAAGACTGGGAAGAAAGTCCGTTGAAGAAGCGAGGAACCAGACCAACATCAAAGCTGGCAAATGGTAATTCGTTTAAAAAGAAAGCCAGCGACAGACGGGACATAGACATAGACGCATTTCATTTGCAGACAATAAACAGGCAGCGCTCCAGAGGCAGATCCAGAAGCAGGACCACCAAGAACAGGAACAACAACAGCATCTGGAGGGCAGAGTAAATAAATTAAATTTTGAACAACTCTTTGCATACAAAATAGCGGGCTGGAATGCTTGGCCGAAAAAGATTCAGAAGCTTGCTCAGATTTCAAACACATGCCAGGAGAAAACCAAAAGCGGGAGCAGGAGCAGGAGCAGGAGCTGAAGCTGTGACCAGGATGAGCTCTGTGCCATGGATATGGACGAAGTCGAGTCGAGTGTTCGATCTGCACGTGCCTGGAACACTCCACAGACCTCTGGCGCTGACTCTGTAACAATTTGTTGCGATTTTCCACTTATTTGCAGGAAAGCCAAGGATAAAAAAATGTAGCAAGCGCACACTTAAAAAAGAGTCTGTCGAGCTTGGCTTAGATATTTAAAATATATTAGCATATTATTAACACAGTCTTTTTATAATAATTAATTCAAAAATATATTTTTTATATAAACAGGATTTATTTCTATGCTATTTTCCATATTTAAGGCAGTGCTTTATAAGGCAGGAGACCTACAAATCTTTAATAATTTTTAAACAATAGTATTTCTTAATAACCATGAATATGTTTTAATTTAAAAAATGATCTAAGCTGATTGAATAAAGAAAATAATAATCTTAAAACTTCAGTTAGACAACAATAAAAGTTTAGCACATAAATAAGACCCATTGAGAATCCAGCCTTAATTTGTTAAATATCTTTTCAGTTTTCCACACTTTTTTTTGGAAAATATCTTCAGAATAAATGTATCTTTAGTAAAATTTTTCCCTGTGTAAACTCCAAAGGAAACCTCAAAATCGTAGGCCGAGGCTGAGGCAGCGGATGAGCCAGCAAGAAGTTTCCAGCGCCATTACCATTGCGGCCTGTTTGGGGGCACAGTCGAAATCACAGGGAATCATCGACAACTGGCAAATGTGTGAATTGAATTTTCAAACAATTTTCCCCCGTGCAGAGTGCAGTCCTCGTCATCGGAATCAGGTTGCTCCTCGGTTTCAGTTTCTGGTCCTGGCGCTTTTCAATTCCCCCCTCATTGCCTTCCGGCTCCCGCTGGCCGAGGGAGTAACGTGCATGATTTGAGATTTGATTTGGACGGCGGCTACACATTACAGTCGCCAACCTCAGCTTCCACTCGGCCGTCCCGTTGTCCTGTTCGTTTGAAGCGGCTTTTAAACATTTCGCTCACGTCTCGGATGTTTATGCCATTAGCGTTTAAGTTGCCCATACAAAATGCGATTCGTAAATAAGCAAACGTTTCTTTGTTTTGGTTTCCTCTTCCCTTCAGAATTTTGTTTAAGGCAGACTCTCAATTGTTGCGGCAATTGGTAATCGATGCTGAGGCTGGTTATTGAAAATTAAAGAGGGAGGTGGCTGAGACTCAATAAAATTAAAGGAAATTGCGGCGTGAAATGAGGCATTTTTGTTAAATAATGAAATAACATTATTTGGTTTGTTTTTCCTGGGTATTTCATATAAAATATCTAAAAAATTTGGTCTTCCCCTTAAAGGTATTTTTTAATTTTCTTGTATTCTTTTGAGATTTATTTAAAAAGAGCTCATACTTTTCTGGCAATTATATTAGGTGTTTTTTGTTAAATCAAATATTGTTTTACTTAGAATTTTTATTTTTAAATCAAGAGAAATAGTATTAAATTAGAATTTTAATTTTAATTTTAATTAAATAAAACTCAATTTTCTTTGAACTTTTCATTCATCATCTCTAATTTATAATTTTACCACACTCGTACAAACATTTTCGCTGGAAACTTAAAAGCTTTAAAAAGCCTAAAAATATGCAACACACACACCAAATAATTTATCTGTAGAGAAGACAGCAAGGGGAACAGGAGCAGCGGCAGATGGAACAGTCCGGGCACTGCTCGAGATCCTGCTGATCCAGGGCCTCCTGCTGAGTTTTCCGCCGCGCTGCCCGATAGAGTCCTCGGATGAGATCGCCGTACGGTTTCCGAGCTACGACTTGCGTTGCGCAATTTGTGGCATGCAAGCAAACCATCTGGGGCACACACTCCTTGTACGGAATGGACGGCAGGATGGGCAGAGGACTCTCCGTGATGCACTTGATGATTTTTGCCTTGATATCCTTATTGACCCGCTTGTTGCTCACCAGCGGGGAGATCTTTTTCTTCAGGTTCTTCTTGAGCAGATTGGTGACTCTGGGCTCCACAATGCCCACCCTCTTTTTGTCCACCAACGGCATAGTCCTTTTCTTCAGATTCTTCTTGGGCCGGGCCGTGATGGCCGCTTGGATCTCCGCCTCGAAGGATTCCTGCACCTTGGCCGCTTTCCTCTTCAACGCCGAAACCATATTGTAGCGATGGTTGATATTGTTGATGTTCCGCAGTGTACGCTCAACCGAAACCTCGACTTCTTCTATGGCCAGCAGCGTTTCACAAATTTCGTTATTATTCAACATTTTTCACGAGAAAATTTTATACAAAAACTATTTGAATATTCAATCACTCCGGTACAGATCGTTTGGGTAAATGAAAAATGAATGAAAACTAAGGAAAATACACCTGAGAAGGGAAATCCAAAGCATACTAGATTTTGACGATTTGTCATTGGGAAATTCCGATATAGACTGACACGTACCTAAACACACCTTATCACTCCGTGAGCTGATAAAATGTGTTTATGGAAAACCCAACAATTCCTGCCGATTGCCACTATATATAGGGTGGAAAGCGAAGCGTAAATCCAGTTTGCAATTGAGCTTGCTATTGGAAAAATGCCTCCACCACCGCACCATCCCCCCAACCCGCCAAAAGGACCTGCACATCCTGGTGATCACCATCCCCATCCGGGTCCGCATCACCCACACGAACCGCCGAAACCCCACCATGGACACCACTGACTTCCAGATTGGATAGAAACTAAGTTCGATAATAATAAAAATAAACTTATATTTTTTCGGTGAAAAAATACTTACTTTGAGCTAAAATATTGTAAAAACAAAGTATTGAAAAGACGATGGTTGAATAAAATTACATATACACGAAATGTATACATAAATACTGTGAATAATTTGGTTTTTTTTTTTTTACCTACAATCTGAAATACGTGGAGACATAAACTGTAGTGCAAAAAATTAATCAGACACTTAATAACGTTTAATCTATATTAAAATTTAGTAAACACGACTAATGTTTACCCCCTTAGCTAACTCTTGAGGGGAATTCTATGACAAACTGCGTTCTAGTAGATATCTATAATATAGGTGCTTCAGATTGCAAGCCCGCGTTCTCAATAAACCACAGAGAACAACAAATAATGTTTACAATAATTATTTATGATGATATATAATGATAAAATCAATCATCAAACGATGAAATGATATCATATCATACATAGCTTAATATAATGTTCATTCTGACTTGCAGTAATATTTGCTTATGGAATCCTTTATTTATCATCTTCTGATTCACTAACTTTGAAGGCTACTTCCGCTTTACAGTACTTTATGATAAAGCTTTTTTTTAAATATTTTTTAACAACAAATTGACCATTGTTTTTACGGTTTCTTATCTTCGTAGCGCTTCTATCGGAAAGCCAAAAATTCTTAAAAGCTTACACATAGGTTCCACCCGACTTATCTAGCGAACTGATTGTGTTGTGCCGTGTTCAATATATTTTGTTCATATAAATGTTCATATAAGGAGTGAGAAAGTTTAGTACACAACGGAAGCTAAACAAATAAAGATGTCTCCACCGCCGTCGCCGCCGTTGCCGCGTCACCACGTCCACAACCCACCGGGCCATCCGCAATATCAGCAGCCGGTGCATCCAATTTGGTACGAACCTCATGGCCCAGGATATAACCCGCCGCCGCACCATGGCCCTGGCTATAACCCACCGCCGCACCACGGCCCAGGTTACAATCCTCCGCCGCACCATGGCCCCGGCTATAACCCGCCGCCGTCTCATGGCTCTGGCTACAACCCGCCGCCGCCCCATGGCCCATATCCATATCCACCAGGCCCAGGTTATGTGGCGCCAGGTCCTCCAATGCAACCCCGCTAAGGACTCGACTCTTAACAAGTTTATTCCTAGAAATGTATACATTATTTTTATAATAATAACTTATAGAAAAATGAAAACCATTAAATGATTCTCAAATTTAAACTAAATACACTTTTTTTTTAAATGGGAACTATATGTGATTTTAAAACAGCAAAAACACAATAATTCTCTTATAATGAATGACAAAATATTAAGTCAAATTTATCCTACCTACTTATCTTTATGGAGCAGATTAATGAACCAAACCAGCCACATTCTGAGTAATTATAAGGGAATTGAATGAACAACTGCGTATTAGCAGATATCGATAAGATAAGTGTTTCAGATTGCAAGTCCGCTTTTGCAACAATCTAAAGATAATGTTTACAACATCTATTTTTATTTATTCTTGCGTATGATGTTATTTTTTCGGACTACTCGAAATGCTAATTTGTAGCAAATAATGGTTTTGTTAAAAATTGATCAAGTTGAGTACACAGCGGTATTTATGAATGTTTGGGATGGCAATGCATCCGATGCATCCTCGTCAGGAACTAAATAGTAAACTGGACTAGACAAGTTTAGTGATAAACAAACATTATTGTTACGGACATACTGTGTGATCAAACAAAACGATTAAATTATTTAAATTTGAAATTAAACATTTTTTCTAATTGAGGTTGCAAGCTATTTTTTTAGTCTTTTAAAGACCAAAAAAAATTAAAGAAAGCCTTAAGACGATTTAAGAAAAGTACATCTTTGAAGTTTGATATCCGTGTATTATAATACAATTCATATGAAAAATTTTATCTAGCATTAATGATAAAGCTAATTATTTTGTACTTTCGGTTTGTTTTGTGTTTGTTTGGTATAACTTTCGATTGGTATTGGGTTTCTGTTCGGCTTATAAATAAGGAACTAAATGTAACAGTTTCCATAGAAACGATTGGAAAATTGCCTTTTATTTTCTTTAGCTAGGTTGATGTAAAGTAATACAATTTCCGCGAGTTCTGACAAAACACTTTGTTCAAAAAGGTGAACATGCATAATTGTCCGCACCCAAAGAACCGCTGGAAATCACAGGCAGATAAAGGGCTCAAGTAGTCTAATTATATACACGCCGCCTATCAGTAAGAACTAATGTGAGAAGAATACACACACTAATATATAAGATTTATAAAGTATACAAATGCGCTAGCATCTGCGCTTTTGTCAACATATATACATATGTACATGTAATCAAGTGTAACAGCACGCACATATATACCGATCTAAGAATACACAAGATCCTCTTGTGAACCCCTGGAAAGTCTAAGAATGTCCAAAAACTATCTAGCATAGATAACCCCTAGCTGGGATTATACATAAGGAATCTGTAACTAGTATATAAGTGAAAACCGCTATAAAAAGGCGTGAGCGCCAAATAAAGAATCAGTTCCTAACGAAATGCTGATGTGTTTTGACTAGGGACTCGGCGGTTAGCGGTATAAGTTGCCAGTCAAACGGAGCGGTACGAGCTGCACCTAAGACAAGCGATGTACGCTGCTAACACACTTCACTTTAATGTCCTCTAAAATCTGCGATATCTTCATTATTTCCAATACCTCCATAGAGCCCTAGTTCCTTTTTAAACTGCAAATAGGAAAATAAGGGGGAAAAGTCTTCAAGTATTTTCACTAATGGGTTTGAGCTTTAGTTAAAATCCAGACATCAATTAATTTTTCGTAGCAGTTGAGTCTTGTGATTTTTAATTTGTCAACATAAAACTTAGGTACTTTTCACACTATAAATTTATGTTTTCCACTCTTGTAAAACTATTTTTCATTTATAAATATAATTTTTGTAGTATGATAAATAATGTCCTTTGATCGGATCCAGATATATTCAGTCCTTAGCGAGGATGCATTGGAGGTCCGGGCGGATGGTGATGGTGATCATGGTGATGCGGAGGTCCGTGGTGCGGTGGCCCATGGTGGGGCGGACCGTGGTGTGGAGGGCCATGGTGGGGTGGACCATGGTGCGGCGGGCCATGGTGAGGGGGACCGTGGTGCGGGGGACCGTGATGCGGTGGCCCGTGGTGGTGGTGCGGAGGTGGTGGTGGCATCTTGACTTGCTGAGCTACAGTTGAGTACTGAACACTCCACCTTAGACCTTCCATTTATATATATTCGTAATACTATTTGAAGTGCACCTAAACAGATAAGGTCGACACCCATCACAATTTCGGATTTCCCAATATACCGCTATAAAGATAACAGACCTACACAGACCCAAAGGATTTGTCATACGCCAGGGGAATAACTCTCACAATGATTGAGATATGGCAACTATTCTTGGTTTGTTTCTAAAAAAATGTCCCTCCTGCAGACTCATAAATATTTGGTTCCTTGCACCAACATAAATACTTTTAGGAAGCTTTTCTAAAAATATGCAGAAGCCATCAATCATTGTTATTGTGCCGATAAAAAGCTTATCGTATTAGTAAAATGTCATGTATTCTTAACTAAACGCTTTTTGATTAATTGGTGGTATTTATTCAGAAACATTATACATTAACAAATATATATTCTATTCAACTTTTGACGTATTAGTAACGATCCATGAATATCTGCTGTAAACACTATCTATGAGTTGTTTTGCCCGTGGCCGATAATGTATTGCAATCTGAAAGGTTTATCTTATCGACAACAAATACGCATTTGTTTATAAAAGTTTCCAAACATTACTCACACTACGACTATGGTAGTGTATATAGGAAGGTACAAACATCATTGGGAATTTCTCTTTTTTGTCTTCAGGGGGATGTACAAGAGGAAACCATAAAAATATATACATAAGTAAGCGATTACCTAGTTATATGCCAAATATTTCTTAATCATTAAAAATATTAAAAGCTAAATAATTCCAACTAGTTAAACGTTTCTTATAATTAAATACATTTGATAAGATAAGGTTTATTGACTTCTTTTGTCATAAAAATCATTTAATATAATATTATTAAGTTATCTTTGCATTGGTTAATAATAATAAAACATTCAGTTTCAGAAATTCAAAATTACTCATCCGCACCGTTGACTTACATGGGACAAATAGCCAGAGGTGCCCACACATGGCACCACAGAGCACAGAGCAGACTAACATGGGAAAAAGAATGTGCAGTGACCTTATGGCAGAGAATTATGCATAATGTGTACTTTTCCTATAGACATCCTCAGACCCCCTTGTGTCCGCAATCACTCAAGCGTTTAATAATTGACTGCATCGGCGGTTGAATCCCGATCGAACCCGGATGGGAGATAAAATAGAGTGAGAGCGGGGTAAAAAATCAAGCAATCAGCAAATAAAATTTATAACAAATCTAACACACATACATCATTTTGATATGGCCACGGACACGTTCCGTCCGTATATTTGCTTAAGGATGGATGCCTCATCGGTCTGCATCGGTCTGGGTATGGACAAGGTCCGGATCTGAGGCTGGCGCTAAAGCCGGAGCTGGAGCTGGAGGCAGCTTCGGCCGGGACAGACACATTAATTTTGCTGCTCGCTTCCCTAACCGCATGCAATTTTTCTTTGCTCGCTCGCCCCCCGGCTATTGCCTTTCAATGGCAGGAAGCGGACCCTGGAGGAAATCGGGCCAATGGTTCGGGGTTGGGGTCTCGGTGCTCGGGTGCTCCACACATCCCTCAGTCAGTCAGTTAGTCAGTCAGCCAGATAAGTGCGGTTTATGTGCAGCACGTAGACCAACTCAATACACTCGATAAATTGCGGCGGCGTTTGGCTGCTTAGAAACCGGGAACTTGACCGCATCCAAGGGGGCATAAAGAAAAGGGGAATGGTGAAAGGAGTTTTACACATGCCGTCGAATTATTGGAATTTAGGAAAATTGTATTAAAAAATTAGGTATTACAGTCTATTTAAATAATTACAAACTTATTGGGTAAAATAAAAACAAGAAACACTTTATAAGAGGATTTATTTGTCTGATAAAAAAACCAAAAAGTATAAAGTAACCCCGTAAATTTATTTTTAAAATCGACATGATTATATACATATTTTCTTTTGACTTTAAATAACCGATTGGATAGACATTATTTATAATAAACCTCTGTCCATAAAAAATGTTGTATTATTATATTAAATAATTTTCAAAAGCACAAACATTTCAGGTACTACTTTATTCCTTGACTTAATATATTATAATTATTTTTTATATTTAAACTGAAATTTTTTTTACCAAAAAGTGACCGACTACTATTTTTTTCCTCTCAATTGTAGCTGTCTATGGGCAGAGATGCCTGACCTCGAGGACCGAATTGATGTTGTGCAATTTTTCTTGCAGCCCAAAACTGCAAGTGCACCTTAACCCTTGATGAGCTAACCTGTCGTTGACCTACCACTCCCGCTGCTCTCCACGTATGTCCATAGTTAACTCAATTTCCGTTCAATGAGAAGCACTTGATTAAATAATGTCCAAAGGCATTTAATGGCAGAATTCCGATTGGAAATGCCAGCAAACCTCTTCACAAACAAACAAAATTCCGCTGCAAATTTACTCATATTAAAAGCTCATTAAAGATCAAATGCCCCACCAAAGCTCTTGGCTTGTCCCCGGCCTCAAGCATCGGGGCAGACTCTCATCATGGCAACAAAATTCCACGTTGGGGGCGAAAAAAGGAAAGCCCGGAACGGAAAATATGTTATTAATTCAAATTAATATAATCCAATTTTTTTCGCTCTTCCCTCGCGAGTTTCCTCCGGCTGCCTGGGCGGGAAATGGAAACTACTTTCTCAGCGTCGCGCATTACGGATGGATGTTTTCCCTTTCCGCTCTCTGGGGCGGCGCAGGTTTTCTGGGTGGGTTCCGTCTATGATGTATAGACATTGTCGTATCTGGGTTGGCATGAGAAATTGCCCGGGCTGGGGTTATATTTGAGTTAGAGCGCGGAGGGGTTTCTGGGTGCGGTTTTTGCATTTGCCAAACGCCGCTCGTGTATGCCGGAATGTGGGTTAATAATGAGGCCATAGACAGCAGCAGACGGGCTTAAATTTGAAAGACATTTGTCTTGGGCTTCGCCATTATGTTCTTTTGCATAAGCATACTCGGAAGAGGTTTTCATATTTTATTGTAATGGATTAATTTATTAAAGGTTAATGTGAACATCGCAACAGTCACAAAAAAAAGATTTCCATGAAATATGAAATGACGGAAAATGTGGTTTAAATTTATAGAAAATTTAAAGTTAATATATTTATTGTCACTTAAAAATATGTGGGGAAAATAGGGTCTTATCCAAAGACAAGCAGGAGTTTCAGTTTATAGGCAAGTACCCCCCTCAAAACTATTTTTTTTGACTAATCCATCCTCAAATATGTTAATATATTTGACACAAATCATCACAGATATGATATCAATTTAAAATCTACACTCTTGCATCTCATTTAATCAACTAAATGCACATTTTGCACTTTCGATATCGAGCTGGAACTAGAACGGAAAATCAAACTCATCGAATGCGATTGCCTGGCAATCTATTCTCTTATTTAGCCCACATTCAAAGCTCATCCGCTGGCAAATCACAGCCAGACGACTTCATTTCAAATGCTCAACGAGGTTGTGAAAATGTGAGTAGAAATGCTCTATGCACTGAGAAAAAATAATAATAATTTTTCTAAAAAAATAAGAAAAATCCTAAATTATAAACTAAAATTCCTGAGAAGCTCCCACTTTGGATTTTATAAATTATGTACATATGTTAATAAAATAATTTTATACTTTTCGGTATTTGAAGGCTTAAATTTGAACAATTATTTATTTTCGTAATCCAAATATAAACAAAAGAAAATGTAGGGGAGAATAGATTATTGGATACTAGTAGATTATAATAGTCTACATATTTAACGAATATAGCCAAGTGTTAAAGTAAAAAATGGAAGCTATAGACGAGGTCTAAACAATTTGGGAATAATGCGTTAACCTTATAAATCGTTTGAAAATTATATAATTAATATAAGAGAAACATTTGAATTATTCTACATTTTTTCCAGTGCTGCTTCGATTCCCATATGCAACAGTTGCCAATGTGAGCGCCTCCTATCCTATCTCATCCTATCCCTCTAGCCATTGTTAGCTTGTTGGTTCGATAACTCCCTGCCAACAGCCAAACAAATCCCAATCCCAGCTGCACCCAGTCCTCGGCTTGCCCCTCGAATCGAGTTTAGTTCCATAGCGAATGCCCGGCGGTGAGCAAGAAACGGGGAATATCTGGCTGAGTGCTCGGCATAAAACGGAAAACTTGTTACGTGGCTGGCAATGGATAAACTGCGAGCCAACAATGCAGGCGGCGAGAATCCCTTCAAGCGGCCAATGAATGCCCTGCAGAAGCAGTGGTACCGCGTCCTGCTCGCCCGCAGAGTGGGATTCGGGCAACGCCCTCCGCCCGATGAAAAGGAGCTAACCTAGTAAGTCAGCCAAGTGAGCCATCCAGTCAGCCAGGCAGCCAGCCCTTGGTTCAAATCAAATTGTGTGAAAATTGCAATTTCCTGTTGATTTAATACATTTTACAATTTCCCCCTCGACGCCGTGAAAAGCGCCGACATTTGTCGTAAGCGTTATACGGCCGCGTTCCGGCGATACAACGAACGTTTCCGCCGGGAAATGGCCAGCCATGAGGAGATGCAGCGATGCGCCATCGATGCTATGAGGGTTCACAGGTGAGTTGAAGGAATACCAGGATAAATAATGAAGGTACTTTAAATTTTAATAAATTATAGGTATTTAATTACCAAGAAGAAATATAGCTCATAAAATAGTATAAAGTATTAAAATATAAATTTACTAAATAACTTTTTTTCTTTAATTTATTCACCTTGAAAAAGGACCTTTGCCATCACAACTTTCTGGCTGCCACTGCACTCGAAGAGGGAAATCAACTCCACGCTGGAGACCCTCGAACAGGTGAAAGTTGAATTAAATCTGAGGTGTAAGAACGCTAACAGGTATTTTTCGGTTCAGGTTCTCACCGCAAAGGAAAGACGACGCCTGCAGGAGATACTCAAACATCGCTGAGACAACAGCCACTGCTCGAAGGCCACTCCACTGAATTGGGAATCATCCTCATCCCTGACGACATCATCTGCCAGGGCTAAGTGAATTCCATTTAGCTTGGATTTCACTTTGCCTGGGAGCCTGATTTTTCCTCGCTCACTTCTTCATTTTTCACATTTCTTACTTTTTGATCTTGAATTTTCGCTGTCAGTGGCCGAAGCGTTGTCGTAAATATTTAATACCAGTAAAAGTGCAAAGTTCACTTTGGCTAAAACCGAAACTGTGTTGGGACTAGATCAA
Source organism: Drosophila rufa (assembly GCA_018153105.1). Lineage (NCBI taxonomy): Eukaryota > Metazoa > Arthropoda > Insecta > Diptera > Drosophilidae > Drosophila > Drosophila rufa. The sequence continues at coordinate 12,682,039 of JAECXS010000096.1, forward strand.
TTTTATGGAAAGGGAAACTCGTTGCAATATCAAGAGGTTATTGGGATTATTTTTCCCCAAACGATTATTATACTTTAGGAGCAGTAATTTGTGGAAGAGAAAGGTTTAGTGCTGATTTTTTCTTTACAAAAATAGAAAACACAAAATAAGAAAAGGCAAAGGCTTAAAAGCACAACGATTTTATTGAATAAGACACTATTTTGTTCTGTGAAATATGTGAAAAGCTTACTCAAATCCGAGCCTTCATATAAACCTCAATAATATATCACTCGCTGTGTTAGCCAACAGCCCATGATCTATATATTCCAAACATTTTGTTTGCCGATTTATGATGTTTCTTTTGGCAACCGATTTAGCCTATTAAAAACTGCTGCCTAGGGCAAAGTTTTTCAATGTAAATATGTCCCATGCCAAAAAGGGTTTCCTCCATAAAACACACTTGTTTTGGGAAAGGAATATGACACAGATATAGAGCTTAAGAGAGGGGTTGGAATTTAGGAAAAATCCCTGAAAATCTGAAAGAGACAAAAGCCAAAGTCAGCTTCAAGCTTAACCCACTCAAACGTTCCAATGACATTTGCTGCCAGGACTCAGGCTCGATAGTAGGCCAAACAGTAAAAAGGGCTCAGGCCAATATCCTTGCCAACAGCAAACAACAAACAACGGAAACAGAAGCCTGGAGAGCGGAAAGAACTAAAAAGAAGGCTCAACTCGTAGGCCCGAGATGTCGCAGCTGTTCCCGCTTGGCATATTGCCGACTTGACAACAAAAACAGCAAAAAATCGAGAACAAAACTATTGAACAAAGTGGCGCCTGTCGCACTTTATGACGAGCCTGGCACTGCCCTTTTTGTTTTTTCTCTTTTCCTTTGGACCCCCTCTCCAGGATAATAGCAATCACAGAAATGTGTTCTAATTTAAAGCCATATATAGAAAAGCAAGCAGAAAAGGAAAAACAACAGACAGAAGAGACAAATGGAACAGATGCCAAGAAATAAGGAAGAAAATCAAGGGTGAAGAAGGAAACCGGGGAGATATTTACACTGAGAGTTTTACATTTACAAGTTTTAAATAAAATAATATAAAGAGTCAAGCCTAGGGTTATTTTCAGGATATATTGTCTTTAAATTTTATTTTTCTCTTTACCTTTCTTGTATAAAAGTCATATTTTTAATTAAATAATACATTTTTAAATTAAAATAATTTATTTAATTTTTTGTATTGCTTGTAGTTTTTTACAGGAACTCCTGTGTGATTAGAAAGCTTTTACATATTGTTATGCATAATTTTTTGCAAATCCCCTTTTGTATAAATATTATTCCCTTTTTTTATAGTTGCCATAGCTATTTAAGTCTTTAAATTTACTTAATTTCCAGTGTACGAACGTAACATTTTTCCACAATGCAGTTGGCCAAAATGATTTTTATATTTTATGTCTGTTTGAGTTGTTTGTGCCGTCGATGCCTTGGAAAGGAGAGGTCGTTGGCGATATTGGGTCGTGCCCAGTATCAACATTAGTTCACGGTAATGTCGTGAACTTTTCCTGGCCTCAGCTGCTCGGCTGGCATTGGCTTTGTCAGCGTTTATTGATGGCATCAAAGTGTTTTTCAATTTATTTTATTTTTCCTCCGCAATTTATTGGCACGCTCTGCGTGGGGGTCGCTTGTTGGTCGTTGCCTGTTCGCTGTTGGTTGTAGGTTTTGGCCTTTTCCCCCTCTGTTTATCTTGGCCAGTACCAGATGCGAACCGAGCGATATGATTGATGTTGCAACAATTTTGCAGCATAATTTTAGGCTAGCCAATACGTAATGCAAGTACACAGCAGACACGTAGGAGCCGTTAAGTTTAAATGGATAAAGAATTTCAATTGATTTTGGGCGGGAATGATTTCCCATAAAAGGGACTTGGGGGTAATATGTTGGCAAATTATTGAAGACCTCTCGAAATTATGATGTTTACAAATTATTTTGTTTAAAATATTAAAGGGATCTTTTAATTTTTAAATTGATTTTGTGTAATTAAATACAAAATTAATGTACCTGGAAAATGTAATGTAATTGTTTTAGTTGGACTTCTGCCCGTTTTTGTTGAATTTAAGAAATGATAACTCTACATGTCTCTGAAAAATATTTTTAAGTTTCTAAAAAATAATTATTTTTAATATTTATTAAATCACTACTTATTACTAAGACTTTTGGACTTGGAAAATATCTTGTCAAGTCTGATTTCCATAAAATATTTCCATTCGACCACTAACCCTCCCTTTTAGCCATTCAATTAACCCAATTGCAGACCAATTATAGCAGCAGCATATCATTTCGAGCCCTGATCTGTTTATACCAAAGCAGAACCCAAAAAAAAAAAAAAAAAACTGCCAAATTGCCAAATGTCAGAAGCCAAATGCTGGCCAAGAGAAGCGGAGGGGTCAAAGGGAAAGGCTCTATAAGTACACAATGAGTTGATAATCCCAAAGGCAACCCGGGGGGAGGGGGAGTGATATGTCAGTGGCATACATATGCAAACACACACGCAGACATCACATCTATCTATGCAAAGCCATAAAGCAACAATAATAAACGCACATCATCATCATCAACGGCGGCATCGGCAGCGGCAGTGGCAGCGGTTTCCTCCCCGCTTTCCACTGCTGTCAGCAAAAAAGTATGAAATATCATCTAAAATAGGAAATGCGTAAATGCGAAATCCTACAGAACGGAAACTCAACTGAAAGCGATGCGCAAACGAACGTTGATGATTTCCCCTACCGCCCTCTGGCCACAGCCTCATTCTCCACGCTCTGTATGAAAGTCAATTTTTCATTTAGATAACTTTGACATACGCAAACGTCATGGAAAGGAAGGAGATCCGACCCACACACAGTGGTGCGATGTAAATTAATTCTTAAAATATTTATAAAATTTAGTAACAAAGCATTAGGGAGTTGTAGTCTCGGAAATATGTCACAAAATATATTTTTCCTTTTTAATTAGAACTATAAATATAATTTACAAATTATGGAAACGAATAAATAAATGATACTAAAAATAAAAATAATTTTTAGCACCAATTTTTTGTATTTAATGGATCAGCAATGTGATGCCATTAAAGTTTCACTTTCATAAAGAGATTTGAGGTAAGAAATGGCTTTTAATTTGGCATAATTTTAGGTAGGATTTCCTTACCACAAAGTTAGAGAACTCCATTAGCCTTAATTTAATTTAAAATATAGTATTTCTTGCGCGAAAAAATTAAATAAAAAATAAATAAGAAGCATTATACAATTTAATGTATATTTTTCTCCGAAATTATATAAAAACTACCATTCAAATTGTATTTTTATAATTATTTGTAACCACTGTGCGTAAGGGGGCGTGTCTTCGCCCCGCTTTGCATGTGTGCGTCTGAATACAGCGATTTAGATTTTGGGTTCAACCTCGGCTGCCGCCTCTGCTCGTTTCTGCTGGCGCCAGTCAGTTTATCCTGAGGGGTTTCATCGCGGAAATGCGGGCAGCGTTTTGATAAATGAATTTTGCCCCAGCTTTGCCATCATGCCATTCCCTGTCCCCCTTGTGTGTGTTATGTGTGCTATGTGTGTGCGTGGCTTAAATGAAATGTTAACAATTAAACGGAGCCGGCAAAGCGACTATGGGAGTAACACGAAAAGACTATCAGGGCGAGCAAGTTGCTCACTTTGTCGGGTTAATACGCTGCGTATACTTAATAATAAAATAAATAATTCCTCTTTTCCGAGGAGGGGTTGTTATGATATTTGTGTATTGTTGATTTTAGCCGCTTAGTGTCCTTTCTTGGGTGGTTGTTTAGTGTAAACTTAAGAAAACAACGAAACATAAGTGGCAAAAGGGATAAGGACTGCAGGAGTGGGTTTCATTAAGGAGGGTTGTTCCGTCTTCATCTCCACCTGCACAGCAGAAGTTATTTTGTATTTACGGAGTCCTTCTCTCCCCAAAACAGCAGACACTTACACATTGTTATAATCATAAAAAGTATTAAAAAGTAACAAGAGGGAGCTTCTGTTTCGGGTGGGGCATGAGAGACAGGTGGGGCCATTGTGAAGTTGATTGCCCATTTTTTGGGATGCTATACTTGTTTACCTCCCGGAGTCCCTGCTCTCTTTCTCGTTCAAGAAGAATCTGTCCGCGGCTTAGGTACAAAATTTGCGCTTACGTTAGCGTGAAATGATGTTCGGGTAATAAAGCGAAGCAATTAAGTTGGTCGGAAGTGGCTGGCTGGTACACTGCGATTGTTTGGAGGTCTTTGACTTAATTTTAACAAGGTTAGAAGGTTTTTTAAGGTTAAAAAGCACTTAGAAGGAAGAATTTTAGTTACAATATAAGTCAATGAGTTTTTTAATGTAGGAAACAGCTGTGGAAAGTGATATAACAATATTTTTGGCAGACTTATCGCTGATCTTTAAATATACCGAAGAAATTAATTTAATTTCCCAATCTGAAGTGCATTTCTCACTTAATTTCTCTATTTTTTAAGTATAGATGATGTTAAGTCACTAAATATTTAATTTTTACTCAATCACCATACCCCAAAGCTCCTGGTGTAGCGCCGCACAATCATATTTCACGCTTTGCTTCATCCGAACAGACAACGCAACAAGAGCGTCCAAAAGCGGGCATATAAAATTTTATATCTCCACCATAACGCGAATCCCAGGGACTTACCTGAAAGCCACCTCCCTTAAAAAAAACACAACAAATATCCCAGGAATCGAGCCTACATTTTAATGAAATATGTTTAAAGTGCAGCGCCAGCTCGTAAATACAACTTTATATTGATATATATGCGCACGTATGCTTATGGGCTGTATACGATTCGGCCAATCCCCGGACAGCTGCGGGAGTTCGCATGATATTTTATTAAAGCTCAGACTTAACCTTCAATATGGCGGCACGGGCACAGCATAAACCCCTCCACAGCCCCTTGCCACGCGGCACTTGCCGCCACTTGAGTTCAGTTTTTGTTACGGTCCACGGAGGATGATGGTGTTTTGTTGGTTGGACGCAGGTGTTGGCTACGTGGTCGAGTTGGGGCAACAAAGACGACGCCAAACCGACTTGGAAGCCACAAAAGCAAACTCCGACCCAGAACCTGAACCCGGCCAAGGACCGGGACCAGACTCCAGACCCCGAGCAGACTGAACCTCAGACGGAAACTAAGGGGAGGCGGGCATTTTTCGGCTTTACCTTCGTCTGGAAGCACTCGCTCCGAGTTTATATTCCTTTCGCCGTGCAGTATCCACGATGCATACCTTTTTGGCACTTTTGCCGAATTTATCGCATAAGCTTTTCGCATACTTCCGGGTAATTGGCAACACCATGTTCTACACCCAGGCCAGAATGTTGGGGGTGCTCGAGTAAGTGTGTGTTGTTGCGCATTTAAAGGCGTTAAGGTGCAAATTTATTTCTACGAAACCTTTTCCTTGCCCAGCATCCCGGCATCCGTCCGTCCGCTCCTTAATGAGCTCTCCGGCTGCGCAATATTTCTCTACCCTTGACACATGTATGGACGAATGGGATGGGCTGGGAGTGGGCTACGGACTGGGTTCCCGGACTGTTTGGAGGTCCTCGTTAGGGGCAGGTTTCGCACTTGTGGTTTGGACATTATTGTTCAAAATTGTTAAGCACATTTAAGCTTGATTTAGTTGCATATTTATTGTGGCCATTTCAGCCAGCCATTTTAATGCGTTATGTAAACTGTACTTTATTTATGTTTTTTGTGGTTTTTTTTGTGAGGTCTAGAGAAGGGTTTAGGTGTTGAGAACCTGGCTGATTTTCAGATCTTGAAGCTAAGAGGTTTACTTATTTATTTAATATGATTTTCATAAAATGAATGCTTGGATTTTTTATTAGCTTACTTTAAATATTTCGAATATACGAATATCGTTTTCCTTCAAATTGTCTCCTGGAGCTGCAATAATTAATATATTTGTAAAATAACAATTTTTAAGATTATTAAATATTTCATTTTGAAATTTAGGGTCTGATTATAATAGGGTTTAATTATAATATTTATTTTCCTCTCTCAAATTTATATATTTCTAAATGACTTTCAATGTAAATATTTAAATGCCATTTTTATATATCCTGAGATTTCAGACCTCTCTCTTGTATTCAATTTCTACGTTATTTATGAGCTTCCCGGGTTGACCATGGCCCAATACCTAAGCAATTTATTTGCCATAAAAACGTCCGCAGAACTACCTCCATAAACTGAAACTGCGAGTCAACAAAAGGACATGGGATGAAGGACAACGCGGGGTTCTTATCATAATCATTTCCAGGCAGCTGCGTTGACTTCCGGTTGCCGCACAGATCGACCATCAACGATTTTCCCGGCTGCCCCACTCCAGAAACAATCCAATCCCAGCGACCCTTTCGGTCGATGATGATGATGGAATGGGAGTAGGAGTTGGAGCTGGAGGTTGGAGCAGTCTGTTCCATTTGCCTTCCGCATTGCTTTATGACCATAAATATTTCATTATGAATTTTTCGTAAGGACGACGCATTTCGACATGCTATCTATAAGTCGTTTGGCCTAGCTGCCTCCAAAACTTTGGTCGAAATAAATAATAAAAAATGCAATCCGTTGCCGCTTCAATAAACCTTTTGCCAAAGGAATATAGCTGCCATTTTTTGTTGTTTTACGCTTCGAAATGCGTTGAGGCACGGAAGGGTTAAGCGTGAGGTAAAATAGATGGGGCACTGATGGAGTCGGGAATGGGATGGGATCCTTTCCTATGGGGTGGGAGGCCTTGTGTTCGTGACATCTGCAAGTCGCATTAATAATTAAATCAAGCAATAAAAATTCAGCACGAGTGGCGGCGGCTATGGCCAGACCCAGACCTAAAATCAGTCCCTGACTGATAGCTCTCCACCTCTGTCCTCGCTGGTAAAATATAAAGTGGGAAAGCCCAGCAAGTGGATGCTGGACAAATAAATTGTTGAACTTGCAAGTACCCTAAGAATTTGAGTTAGGTTAAAGGAAAGAAAGTGAATACATCACAAAGAAAGTGGTTTTCTTCGATCAGACTATGATTTTTTATAAAGACGTTTAGCTTTTTCGCGCTTTAGGAAGTAGGAAGGCTCTACACTTTTTTATGGGTTTAAATAAATGTTATTTAATGGGTCAAATTAGTGATTCTACTTTTATTGATTGATTTCCAAGTTTCACGTAAAAGCTTTTCGAGGGCAATGGGTAACATGTTAGTTTTCTCTCAATTGTATTGTAAAATATATAGTAATTCGATTTTAATAAATATAGGAGTATCATACTTGTAAGCTAGAATAGGCACAATTTGGCTTATTAACTTCTTAATTGTGTTATAATTACTAGAAAGTAAGTATTATAAAAATATCATAGAAAAATGCTTGTTACTCTGGCACTCTCCTTTGAATTCATTAAACTTTTTAAACAATTTTTCCTGTTACTTGATTAGACCATTCATACCCTAAATACCCTACAAGTATCGGTTAACTTAATATACAAAATATCCATAAATCATTAATTTTCATTCAACCCCAAACCTGGTGAAAGCCAAAATCTGTCATGCAAAAGTTCAATTGACATTTTCTTTGTTTCCCTTTTTGTTGTTTAATGTTATTGTGTTGTGTTGCATGGAGTAAATTTTTGCACACGAATTGCTAAATTCATAATAAATGAACACTGGCTGAGGGGAAAATTGAAAATGCCGCCTGCAACATTCTTACGCACGAACAATTCCGTAATGAAAAGCATCGCAACTGAGCTTCCTCCGCCGGGCGCGCCGCCTTGCTTTTCGCCAACATTGTTGTTAATATTTCCCTTCTCGACTCGCGCAAATGCGATTAAAATTGTTAGAGCAAATTATGGCCAACGGAAGGAAAAGGAAGCTAGGGCAGCAGGCAGGAGGCAGAACGCCGAACGCCGAACGCCAGAACTCTCTTCAACGCTTTTTTCTGTGCTTTCCCTTTGGTTTGTGTGTTTTTAATCTAATAAAAATAGTTTACGCTGTTGCTCATAAATTCGCAGATAGAAATTCCAGCAGCGTCGGGGAAATTACAACAAAATTAAGAAAGTTCCAAAGGAGACGCGGCCAGCGAGCGAAGAACAACGCGACGGGCGGCCGAGACTTCAAGTTTAATCAATAAAAGCCGCAGGGAAACTCTGCCCAAGCTGCCAGCGGGTGTGGGATGATCGGTAGAACGGGAATATCCTTCTTATTTTTTTCTTTATCTGTTCCATATATGTCTGAGTTATTGTTGTGGAAAATTTCGGCTGCAACCCGCTGAGCTTCAGCAGCCAGGCTCAATCTACTCTTTGTATCCTTTCGTCTCGTGTATTTGAAGGCACTCAGAGAAATAATAAAAAAATGGGTATTTATGAAATATAAGATTAATTTTATTAAGATTTTCCTGGAAATAAAAAAAACTTACATTATTTATTTTTTTTTATTTATTTTAAAATTCTGAAAATTCCTAATAATAATTTCAGTTTTAATTTAACCAATAAATTTATCCAAGTGCTCCGTTCTGTGCCCTTTGACCTCTCCTTACTCCAGTTTCCATGGTGAGAATTTTAATTGAAGTTGTATTTTGTCTGTCATGCCAGGGGTCGGGCTTGGTCTTAACCTTTATTTCTTTTCATCCAGATGATGACATGCAAGGAATCATTTTATGCATTCCGACACACACTTTTGTGTGGATTATCTTACCTTGAGATGGTTGTGTTAACTTTTAGCCAGGATCTTGACTGGTTTGGTTCTCTGAAAATCCGAAAAGTTAAGGCCACAAGCCAAAAGTGACTTTTGCATTGAATCTGCCGGACACGGACACGGAAACGGAAACGGAAACTTTTTCAAAGCAATTAGATAAAGGCTTTGGCCGAGTTTAAAGTTTCAGCCAGAAAATCTGTCTCTCGCACTTTCTAGAGTGTGTGTCCGTTATCGGCTTGAAGGGGACTTTGGCCAACATTTAATCAGCAGAAAGTTAGCCAAGTTGACCAGAACGCCACTCCACCTGGACTGCATGGGAATGTGATTAGAGGGAAGCACCAAAACTCAGATGGACGGTCAAAAGTTATATTTAGCTTAAATAATATTTAGGCAAGCGTAAGAACGGAGCTGGCCACTAACTGGAGGGTTTTTTGGCCGGCCAAAGAACAAAGAAAAATATTTAAGCGCTTAAGTGGCGGCAAAGCCAAAAGTCCGAGGAGTCCTGGGCCCCGCCGAGTGCGTGAGTCCAGCCAGAAATTAGTTGTAAGATGAATGGCCAAAGTCGCAAAGTTTCTGCAGCTTTTCTTGGGATTTACTGCTGCTCCTCCGACTCCTCCTTCATCCTCCACTCCATCGGCTTTCATAGTTTAGGTTTAAACTTTATTTTTTTTCTATTTGAAGCAAAAACTTTTTTAATGAATGCTCTTAGTTGTGCACATATTTTTAATGCAACGAGTTCATTAAAAGCCAACTTTCGTTCGCTTTGGCCGTAATCTTAAAACATTTATCGCTTTTAACTACGGATTTGGAAGTAAGGCCCCGGATGCAAAGTGGCTTAAGCGTTGAGCTTATGTTATTAGCTAAAAGCTGGCCCATAATGGACTCGAAAATTGGGTTTTCCTCAAAGTAGTTTTCAGTTTGCCTTTCGCCCATGCAAGGGAGCAAAAATATTAAGCTTTTAACGAAGGGAAATAAAAATATTCTTTATTGAAAGTATTTTTGCATAAATGATTTACAGGGAAAACGAAAGGTAAAGGGAGTTTCCGAACAAAGAAATAACTAAAATAAAAATAAAGCAAAAGCTTAAGTGGTATTGTTAAAAAATAATAAACAAGAAGAGAATGAAATTTGTAAATGCTTTTGACCGAGAATATTTCTATTTACCAACTTAGCTCTTATCTAAGCTAAATTTCCTCTCAGGCTTTTCCCTCAAGCCAGTTCATTGCGACTGTTGAAATTTGAAATGTTCACGCCTCCTGGCTGCCCCCCAGAAATGAAACAAAAGCTGCAAAGCAGAAAAAAAATTGGGGGTTGGCATCTTTTGTATTACAATTTTTGTTGAAAGTCATCTCACGTAGCGGAGAGCAGCCAACGTAAAGCTGATACACCGTGTATAATGGGATTTGTTTATTGGTATCATTTGGGCGCAAACTTTCGAGGCCAGGCGCCACTGTGCTAGGGGGTTGCTACCCCCTCGAGTGCAGTGGGTAAAAAAAGTTTCGTGTTGCGTTTTTCGAGAGTGCAGAAGGCGAGCATAAGTAGCTAAAGTGGTTGCCCCCTTCTGCCGAATGGGATGGAGGGCCGCACGCATAGCTAATCCTAGACAGGCGGCAGCCATCATCATCATCGTCACACAGCTGGGATTGGCAATAAGGGTACATGTGGAGAATGCACTCGGAGAAAAATCTACAGGGACCAAATTTTGATAAGGTATTAAAAAGAAGCTTTATATTTAAGCTGTTATATTTAATAAGTGGAAGAAACAATTCTAGCCTATTTATTTTTAATGTTATACGTATTTTCAATACTTTTTAATTTAATTTGTTTAATATGAACATCCTAGCGCTACAAGTTTAATAAGAAAACTTACAATTTAGGCACTATTCACATTGGGTGGAATCGGTAATTTTAACATAGATACAAAGACCTAACATTTAATTAACATTAAACTTGGCAAAATTGTAAAGAAAAATATAAGTATTTATAACTTTCCAATGTTAAGCTTGTATTTTTTAATTTTAATTGCTTTTCAATGTTAAATTGTTTAAATGTTGGGGAACAATATTAGGGAATTTGCAAAAGTTTCACATTTCATTTAAATATTAAATTATTTTTACCAATATTACTTTAAATAATTTTGACTTTTAATCTAAAGCTTGTGATAATTTATATATAAATACTATTATAAATATTGATATATAAATACTACTTCAAAAAGAAAAGTATACCTTTTTTATATAGAAAACTTAATTTTTAACACATTTCTGATTTATTCAATTAATATTTTCAAGTGCACGTGAGGTGCCGGGTTCGCCACGTGATGCTATAACGCAATATTGACACTTTCAACGACTTTCAGCGCCGCCGAAAAGTCATAAAGGGAGTGGAAGTCAAAGTTTCCACTTTTTCCTGTATTTTTTTGTTTGCTCTCTTTTTTTTATTTGGCAAGCTTACACCGTTCGGCATTCACCTCTCGGATTGCACTCATGGGCGAGTTGCGAGTGTGAGAGTGCATAAAAGTAAATCCTGGGATTTGGCCGTTGTTGCCACTTAAACTTTTTCACACCCAGACACCAAAAATGGCATCGACCCGCCGAGTCTTTAAGTGCCTTGAATGGCTTCTATGGCTCCACAGCTCCGCTGGACGTCGCGTCGTCGTCGTCGTCGTCGTCGTCGTCGTCGTCGGTGGCTGCTCAGCCCTCATTTGGCGTCCGGATTGGATGTGAACGCAGATGGAGATGGAGATCCGGATGGAGGAGGAGATGCGTGTGCCGGGCATTATTTTCATTGTCGCATTTTTCATCATCACCTCCCACATCAGCAGGCTTCTCCTGAGCAACTCCCACCTAAAGTTTTTATGGCTCGCCGTGCTTGGCTGGCTTCTCGGGATTCTCCGGCTTCTGCCATTTCGGTCTGGGTCTGGGTTCTCGGCTCTCTTTGCGGTAGTACTCTGCCTAGAGCCTTGGCCGTTAGCCTGCACCTGTGCGTCGCTTAGGACCGGAAGCTGCACATCAGCGCTTCATGTGCGTGGGCGGTGGTGGCGGGAGGCTTGGGGAGAGCCTTTCTAGTCCTTTAGTTCTGGCACAGTGGATTGAGTGGATTGAGCTAAGAACAGTGGGTTTAAAAAATACTGGACAAAGGATTATTTAATTAGTGAATTTGAGTTCATAAATCTGGCTGGAGATTAATTTTTGATACCTTTGACTTTACGAAGTTATTTTCCTTTCTTGTTTGTAATAAATTAATTTTTAAACAATTTTCTATCGATTTCTGCTGGATAACCTATTAGCTATTGTTGAAAAAAAAAAAAAATAATAATAATAATGTTAGACCCACTGTGTCCCAGCTTTGTCCCTGGTCGCGGCAATTGCCACTTTTATCCCTCTGCGTTGCATCGTCGTCTTCATTGTCTCTCAGTTTTCCTTTCCTCAGTTTTTCCCCCTGGCTTGGCTGTTTTTTTACTATTTTTTTTTTTTTTGTGGATGAGCTAGTGGTGGGGGCAAATCTCTTTTGAATTATTACTGTAATTACCGTTGAGCTTCGCCTGGCGATTGCTTCTGCCGCTGCGCTCTGCTCCTTGCGCATCCTCGGCATCCTTCGGTGAGTCCCCGTCCGTGTTTTTGTTGTCATCATCTCGTGGTAGCCTGTTGTGACACCGCTGATGACTGTGTTGATCCGACGATTATGATTTTATTACGTTTTCGTGTAGTTGTGCCCTGTGTGCTTAATTTCGGTCACAGTTCACACTCCGCATCCTGCACTCCCGTCTCCTGTTGGGTGAAATATGGCGCTCCTTACGGTTCGGAATGGAAAAAAGGAAGCCGAGTTGAAAAGATTTTCAGGATGAAATTTTGTAGTGCTTCCATCGCAGGGTATTCTCTTTCTTGCTCTTCCCGTGGTCGAAACAATCAAAATTAATCGCTTGTAATGAAGCAACCATAATGGTGGGCCAGAGCCTAGAAAATCGGAGAACCGGAGAGCCGGACAGACTCTGGCCAAGTGATAAACGATGTCGCAATGAGCGGAGCATTTAATTGTGGATTGCCCTTCGGGGGCCGCCTTGCAAATTGGGTCTACTCGTGTCGGCCATTCCATCCAAGAGATTTCTGGGCCGGGCTTGGGATTAATCAGAATTGATGAATGGAAATTAATTTAAGGTGGAATACGCAGTGCTAAGACCAGGTTTTAAATATCCAAAGAAGTTGGCATGAAGTTAAGCTTGATAAAATTCTCAAGATACTTTAATATTGCTTAACTAATGGAAATCTTAGAGACTAGAATATTTATTTATATTCTAATATATTTCCAAGCAATTTTAAAATGAAAACAGTATTTCTTTGAAGCCCCTGTACATTTATATACACTTTTATTAACCTCCCTACGCACATAAATTAAATAATTCTCACCATTTTCTTAGATTACCCTACAAAGGCCCACACATGCCATAATTTATCCGTCCATAGAATGTTCATATCCGAATCGTATATCATTTCCTTTCAGCAGAACACAGTCGAAATGCCTTTCACCTTTGGCTAAGGTTACCTTTGCCATTCCCGAACCCAAGATGCGCCATATATTGTTCATTATATCACTCATAACTCATAGTCAGCCACTCAGCGCCGGCTCTAAAGTCAACTCACTCCAAATAGAGCCCCCACTTTTTGCAGAGCGAAACATCTGCCTTTTCTAAAATATTAAATAAAGCAATCAAATAAATCTTCCAACATGCCTCATTTATTGCAGATTACCATGCCGTGGAGCTCCACCGAAAAATGCAGACAGCCCGAAAGATGGCGAGAGTGGAGAGTGGAACATCCTCCCCGTAGTTACACGCACGTACAGGCTGCAGGCCCATCACTATCATTACGGCCAGTTTCCACCCCCAACCTCAACCTAAAGCTCCACCACATCACCTCCAGAGCACTCCAGTGTACTTCATTCCGGGGAAGCTCCCCGCGTTGTAATCAAGAATGGGGGCTTGTCTGTGTGCGAACCTTCAATTACATAAAATAACGACAAGAAGCGCAGATTATCTCATTAAATGCGAATCGCCCCCGCAGCCCATGCCTACTTTATTTTTTTTGGGTTCTTTAAATTCAGCTCACACTTATTTGGGAGAGGGGTTGATGGGGGGCTAGATCAGTTCAGATGACAAACTAAAAATATGTTGGCTGTCCAAAATAAAAGGAAATAAATCAGCTGAGAAAATCTAGAGTTCGGCTATTAAATACCCTAAAATGATTTTGTTATTCTCTTTTTTCAAAATCGAAATGATCCTGTGCTAGAATCCCATTTGGGTTGAATCAATTGTATTTTTAAGTCTACTTATTTAAGTCATTTTACAAAATTAGCGTAAATAGTGTAATACCCCAATCGAAAGTACAGAAAATGTTTCTTTTTGGTTTTGGGGCTAGCCATTAATGTCTGGCGTGGTCCTGTCTGCTCCATGTCCTTGAATGAAAGTTGCGGCGAAAGTGAAAGTAAAATTCGCGACTCTCTGCGCGACACATTTTGCACTACCCCGACCTCCCTACCACGCTCACTCCCTCCCCCCACACACACACACCACTCTGCCGCTTTCCCTTCTTTCACTCGCTCTCACACTTTCACCGACGTCTTGCGCTTCTGGTCTATAAATTTCTATGGGCAAAGAATGCGTGTTTAATGGCCGGCATTGTGTGTGCGCGAGTGTGTGTGCTTTAAGCACGTGTGGTTGGGGGGGATTTTCCGAGCTTCCCTCAGCTTTCCCACGCCCCCTAGCCCAGGCTGAACTCCATTTATTATGCTTCAAAAATATTCGCATTTTTTTTCGGTTGGTCTCTCGGAATTTGCTGCCTGCTGCAAATGCCATTTTAGAAGATGTTTTATGTGTGTGTTGACATTTTTATTGCGGCAACATGTGTCGAAATTCGCCTCCCAAGCCCCTGCTCTCGGCCTCTAACTACTTCCGCCCCCTTGGCCCACTTAGTTGTTGTTCAGTCTCTGGGTTTTCGTGTGTGTGAGTGGAATGTGTGGAAACGGTTTACATTGTACTTAGCGCAAGGCAAGAGTTAAATGTATTTCCAGGGATTTTCAGTGCCCAGGATTTTCAGCTGTCGGATTAACGGAGTTACTATGACATTGGGTTTCGGTAGCGTCGTTTTGCGGTTTAACTGCGCAACTTTGTCAGCGAAAGTTGTTTTAATTACAGGCGCTTGTATGGAAATTTAATTAAATTTTTAATGTTCTGATAATCTAGTTAAAACGATTGCGAGAAAGTGAAGTGAAAGTTTTAGGAAGAACCAAGCTTATTAGGGATTTTGTTAGACATTTGGAACACATTTGGGTTATTTACAGAGCAGGAAGTGCTACCATAAAACGGAAATTTAATTAAATATTAAATCTGTGTGGTAATAATCTATGATCTGATGAAAATAAAATGTGTAATGGGTTCGCCGGTGTTTCCATATGATAAAATATGCTTAGAACCCAGCATTTTCATTAATTGTTTGACATGCCAAAAAAAAGCTAAAAAGTTGTTTATTTAAATTTAATATATTTATCTACAAAATTATTAATATTTATATTTTTACTTTTTAAATAAATTTTTTAACCAATTTATAAGCTTGCCTTAACGATTTAAATACAATAAATTGAAAAAGAAACAAATACTCATTTAAAAAAGTGTTTTTTTCTTTATTTAAGGTTGTACATATTTACTTTTACGTCCAATCTAAAATAAATCTTTACCCCTTGAGCTTGGGTCCCCGTCACGTATGAGCAATGTGCCGCCGACGTCATATATCACAATCCTTTCAATCAGCTCGAAAAGAACATACTCAAACTGAAACCAATTTCCCCTGCCCCGTTTTATTTTAGACCCATTTCCCACAACAATTACCCTTTTAACGTACACAAATTTCACATCACGTATACGCCCCGTGGACCGCCCATCCGTTTGAAAATTGGTCGTAGAGGTTTTTCGGCTATTCACCAAAGGAGGGAGGGGTATGAACTTCCATGCAAAGCTAAACGTGCAGCAACTAACAACTAAATTTCATTAAACCGCAGCGCACAAATTGAACTACAACAAACCCACCGCCATCACATAGACCATCGCCGACACCGCCGCTGCCGCCATCCTCATCAACATCAGGATCAACAACTACGGCAAAAACAAATGCCGCCGGAGGGAAATTTAAGTGCCTTCGGCGACCAAACGAACCAATTTTGTAGCGGCCATTTCAGGGAGCAGCCAGGGCTTAAAAGAAATGAAAAAAACCCGAAAAACGCCCAACAAAATGAAGCGGCATGAAGTTAATGCCGCAGACTACGGCCATGTGCTCCATGAGGCAGCGGATGCCAAAAAGAGCCGGCAACAACAACAGCAGCAGCCGACAGGACAACAACTCGTGCATGAAGCTACAGAAGGAGTTTGGGGGGTGGCATTGGGGACCAGGCACCAGGACACGGGGGTGGACAAAAATCACGCAACGGAGCATGACAAGCAAACGCAACGTAGCGCATCCTGGCTGCCTTTTTGCCACGTTTCAGCCACAGAGCAGCCGAGCAGCATCCCGGACTCCTGGACAGCTTCAAAAATGCTGGAGCTGTTCGATGGCCAAGGACTTTCTCCATCCTTCCCCCTTTATGGCATCATCCCGCCCCATTTCGCAGCAAACGTTTTGCCACCCGCTCTCTAGTTGGGCGCGATAATAAAATGAAAACTTTGAACGGCCAAGTGAAGGAATGGAGCAAGATCCTCTACACTGAGGTGAAAAGATAAAATTATTAATAAATTCGGAGAAATATGTATAAGTTTATTTGCTTAAATATTTTTATGTGTACTTATATTGTTAAAAATATATTTAAATTGTTTAAAGAAAGTTTTTGCAACGATGGTTTGTTTATTTTGGAGAATAATTTCGTTCTATTATACTTATCTTAATTATTTTGTATGACAAAAGCATGAAAATAACTTCTTAACAATATTTGTATACAATATATTTTCTTAATTGTTTAAATGATTTATTATTCTAGTATTTTAAAATCATTTCAATTATTAAGGACAAGCCTCCTTAATAATTAAATAAATTAATAAAAGATAAAAATAGTCTAATCTCACGAATGAGGGATCAACATATTCAAGAGGACATATACGAGTATATTAATGGCTTATGGTACTTCTGATAAAATTTGTACAAAAATATTACTACGGTGACTAACAGTTGGTTTTGAGTAAAAATAATATGTTGTCGTTTCGAGGTCTCAGGAATTTGTTCCTGAACCATAAATATTATTGTAATATTTCCTAGAAAACCAAAACAATATAAAATAACGACCCTTATATTCTGCTACATTAAACTATCCCTAATTGTATTAACCAAAGCCCGCGTTCCTTGCAGTGCACTTGGCCAGGCCAACTCTGGCTGTTCCTGGCGACCAACGGCGCACCGCATGTCTGGCATATTTAATTTATTTATTTTATGCAAATTTTGGATAATGTATCTGCGGCCGCAGGATACAAAATACACAAACACAAACAACAACAAGGGACCCAGCCCCCAACCGCAGCAGCCGGAGTAGATGTAACATCATCAAGGGGTTTCCCAAGGTGGAGCTAACCACTTTCCCGCCGCTCGCCACCCGCCATTCGCCACCCATTTCCCATCTCCAGTCGAACAAAAAATGTTCCCATAATGAAAGCAATTGTTGCCAAACCGCGCAGCGCACAAAATTATTCAGCATAGTTGCTGGAAGAGACACCATCAACTGGAGGGGACCTGGGGGGAACTGGGCGGCAGGACGACAGCTGGATGCGGTTGCCAGAGCGATATTTAGCATTATACGCTTCATTGTCTAAAGTGGCGCCCGGGGAGCAGGGCTGCTGCCCCTGCCGCCTCTTATTGTATTTATTCAAAAGTTAGAACCTGCCGCCTGCTTGCACTAACTACTAATGTGCGGTTCCCTCCACACGCAAAATGAGGGGCGTGGCATCGTCCTGGTGGCAAGTTCTATCCAGCGCCATTTGCTTTTTATTGTTCAAAACTGTTCAAAAGTTTTGCCATAATTTTGACAATTTTTTTGTTCACCTTACTCTTTTTTATCTCTCGGATTTTTGGTGGGGGCTTTGTAATAATGAAAATTCAAGAAGGAAAATGTGTAGCACTTACCGCGCGGAGATGGTCTTTATTTTATATTATCAATTGAAAAACTTGGTATATCAAAATAGATAAATGCCAGAATAACTTTTTTTTTAAATATTTGTTTCTTAGGTAAAATATTACTTTACACTATTTAATTAGGAATTCTATAAAATCATTAAAAAACTTCCTAGCACAATATCATAAAATGTTTATCCCAGTCATAAATTACCTTTTTATATCACGTATTTTTACCACACAATTCCCCTTAAATATTCCATATACCGAGCAAATAAATTTACGTTTCTCCCAAAAGATAATAATTATTTTACCCCTTTTTCAGTTGTTGAATTTTCGTTTTTAATTTTTGCTGGCCCACCCCTTGGTTTCGTCAAAATCGCGCCAGAATAAATATTACGTATACGAAACGTTGGCGGGAGAGAGAGAGAGAGTTTTACTAATTAAAATGGTTTTTCCGCTGACGTTTGGCGCATACCCCAGCGAAAGTTCATAATTCCCCCAACGATTTGCAAATGCACCAAAAGGAAATATAAATTTATGTACACGCATTTAAATGGAACCATATTTCAGGCAGCTCATGAATAAGTTGCGCTCCTCATGCGAACTCAGCTCGTCCATAAATTAGCATTAAGGGAGCTCGGGGCGTGGATTTTGATGGTTTTTGTAGCCGATTCTTTTTTTTCGGGTTCGCTGTGCGAAGGAGGCCACCACTATCACGTGCAGCTAATAAATCTGCCCGAGAGGGGCATTTAAAAGGATTACGAATCATCGAAGGCCTGTCCGGATAAAAGTGATTAAGTCTGACCACGACGTGGCAGCCCTTCTGCGTTCTTTCGCTTTATTTTCGGCCTTTCTTCTTTTTTTTAGCCCGATGCCTTTCAGTGGAGTGTTGCGATGGTTTGTGCAATTGTATGAGAAACATTTCTGGACTCTTAACCCTTTTTTATGGGTCTGCCTGGGGTCGGAGGTCTTGGACTGTCGCTTGCAGTCCATTTACCTGCACAATTGAATGATTTCCTAAGCCCCAGACTTGGGTGGCGAGATGGCATTGATGGGTTAGGGTTGGCTGGCGATGAGGGTGCACAGTTTATTTATTTTTTGAGTGCAGAAAGAATTTTAAGTAATGTTATGGGAACATAATGGAAAGGGTTCTTGTTTAGCTGAGCAGTTGTAATTTATGGGTGAACATTTTAGTTTCGTAATCTAAAACATTCTTGGAAATCGTAGTACCTTTCCATTTTTTTTTTTTATATTTATTTGATAAACCCTAAGATTATATTTCCCCATTAAATGCTATCTCTGTGGGAAATCTCTGGAAGCTCAGTTAAAGCTTACGTAGTTCCTGCATAGTTGCCTCATTCATATCTTTTATAATTTAGTTGTGCCATAAACCTCTCTGGAGGACTAAGAACTCTCCGAAAATAAAGCACGGAAGAAAATGAAACAAAGAAAAGAGTTCAGTGGCTGCTCTAGCATTCTTCCGCTTCCTCTACGGCCGGCAATCATAAATATTCACTAACTGAGAGCAGGAAGCGCCAGTCGAGGACATTCGTTAGCCGGCGAGGACAGGACCAAAATTACAATTTTTTGCCCAGCCACTTGCCACTTGCCGCTTGATACTCCCACAGCTCGCAGACTCCCGACAAAAGTCTGGGTCTTCATAAAGGACGACTCCCACGTAGGATCCTTCCTCGGGTAGCATTTTATGTGTGGTCAGGCAATTTGCTGCTTTACAATAAGTGGCAGGGACATAAAAATAATAATTATGCTTGTACCTTTTATGATTATGGTGTGAAAACAACAATTGTTCCGGAAAAGTGGCAAGGACAACGCACACACATCTAGGGGAATATTTACGAGCCATGTGTAGGTGGAGCAGCCTTAAGGAACAAATTATTAAAACAACAAGCAGGAACAGCAGCCGAAAAAAAACAGAAAAGAAAACCCCGCAACGAGAACAACTCAATGTTAATGGCCGAGCTTAAGGGGGCGGGCAATTTACCAAGGGGGAAGCCTCCTGGACTCGCAGGACTCTCCATTTCCTTGGCCTTAACTCCCAGCTTAGCGCTCTCCCGTCTGCTTTCAGCACAATAAACAAAAAGTAATTTTCACAAATTTGCCAAACTTGTAAGCCCGAAAGCAAGCGAACCATTGGAATTTATGTGGCGTGGCCGCTTTGAGAGTGGACCCAGGTGCTATTCCCGCCACGCCTCCAAGTACTAGACACGAACCTTTCTTAGCTCCGGCTACAGGAAAGTTCCTCCATTTTTTCTTCTCTTTATTTTTTGAGCTTGGTGTGTGGCCCGGGAAGGAAACTGTCGCGACGCCATTTATTATCCGCTGTCTGAAGGGTCGCCCATTGTCGCCTGTCGCCGGCCTCACTCCCACTTTAATAGATATGGTTAATGTGTGTGGAGCTGGGTTATCTCTATGCATGTGCATCCGTAACCCCTGGATCCTACCCATACTCCCAGTTGGAAACTCTGCAGTTGCGCTTGATTGTCCTGCTCTGTTTGAGGTAATGGGAGTGGCGAAGAGCCTTTAATTTTAAAAGAAAGAGATACAATTTCTAATGCAAAACCATTTTTTACATTAATTTATGAGGGTTTAATGAAATTTTAAATATTATTTAAATATTTTTCATACAGTTTATGGCAATTTATGATAAACAGGCACTGATTTTGTGAGTTAAAGATTCGAATTAAAATTATCTAGTCACAATGTTTTAAGAACTTACGAAATATTTCAATATTTATAATAAACCCAGCAAAAAATTATTAATTATTGTCATTAATGACTACAATTTATGAAAAAGAGAAGTTCATCCCTAAAGCTTAAAGCTTATTCTAAGAAACTAAAAACAGTTGCCAAATTTAAGCAGGACCCATCTGGATTTCTTACCCTTCGATATGTTTTATCTTCCACTAGCCATCCTTGCCTAATTCAATCGGCTGTGGCAAATTAAAGATCCATTTCTCGTTGGCCAAGGCGTCAAACCCTTGCCAAATCAAAGGGAATACTGGCCAAAAAAAGAAGAAAAGAAATCCTTCTTATCGGAGCAACCCTTGGCCCAGGGTCAAAGTTCACCCGGTGGTGGGGGAAACCCCCGGCCAAGCTTAGCATATGCGCATAAATCACAGGCCAAAAACGAGGGGGTGTCCAGAGCAAAGGCAGAAGACCAACGAGGACCAGACAAAAACCCACCCACAAGCCTGGATCGTGGAGGGCATGGACAATAAAATGGCTAAACGCTACAATGACAATTCAAGCATGTAAATGAAAGCAGGACTAGAAATCGTACACAAAAAAGGGAGGTCCTGGAACAGGACAAAGCCCAGAAAAAGGGGGAAATCCAAGACAGCGACTGGGAGCGACTTCGGGAGATGCCGCGCGCAAATGAAATTAAAGGCGAGCAAACAAGTTACGGTCAGACAATCAGGAACGCAAAAAAGGACGCAGCACGCCGAACGCAAGGACACTGGCCTGCATTGTGCGTCAGCCGCATCAGCCCCTTTTCCGCCTTAATCAATTCCAGTTTGAGTCCTTTTTTTCGACCTGATGGCCGAAGGAGAGTCCGCCTTTTGGGGATTCCTTGCCTGCATCGCCGAGATTGATTTGTGCTGGTTGAACCCCCCTTTGATGGCCGCCCTTGTTTGGCCTTTGATTAAATTAAATTTCACGGGACATATGTACACATCCCAAAAGGCGAGTATTCTGGACCAGTTTGCTGGGCTTAGGATCCTTCTTTTTTTTGGTCTTCCTTTGTTTGTCCGGATTTGGGAGAAAAGTGTAGAAAAATTGCGCGTAATTTGCTGTAAATCCGTCGTGTAATTTGTTTGTCAACAAATTGGGAATGCGTAAATGCTGCACATTTAACATTTCACCCGAATTGGGGTTTTTTCTTCACCATCTAGGGGTTTTTTTTCTTTATATCCGGTTGACATTGTCTAATGAGTTAATTAGGCTGGTGATGCGGGTAGGTGAGCACATTCAGACATCATCATAGGAATCATTTATCTCGACTGGGTCAGTGTCCTTAATGATAATGTCCTTTTGGAGATGGATAAGGGGATGAATGTGATGTCGAGCGATTTGGTAAATGATGTGGCTCAAAACTCATCAGGAATTAGCCTACATAAGAAAGAAAAATAAATGCGGAATAAGATTTATATATGGCAAGATCAAGAAGAGAAATAAAGTTAAGCCAAGTATTTTTCACAGAACAAAGAACAGAAATGTATATATAATGTCTTTATATTTGCTAAACTATTCCCCATATAATTTATCCTATTATTTGGTCCCCTCTTAATCTCAGAGCCTGCAGCCCGTTTTGATTTAGTAAAGTTTTAAGCCGCTCAATGGTGGCAACCGCAAGTTCTAATGCGATAATTCTCTCTCGTTCCCCAACCCATATTTCTCCCCGGGCATCATCAATGTTTAATGTCCTTTGGCGAGCACTATCCCGAATATCCTTTCGATGTTCGATGGAAACCGCAATAATTTCTGTGGCCTTGCGTTCGAGTAACATTTATTTTTAGTTTTTCCCCGCACCGAACTAGCCACAAAAGGATATGTTAAGGGGAGGTGTAGGGGGCATGTGTGTGGTCTGAGAAGGCCTGTCAATGGCCAGCAGGACATGCAGCAAGGAGTCGCTGGCCAGCTGGGCAAAGGATGGACAAAACAAAGGCAAATTGAAATGAATGCGTGCGGCAAAAGTTTTGCGGCCAACTCAATGGAACCGAAAGGGCCAGGACTCTCGAGTGCAGCTCACAGGACACCAGCAATCCTTTGTGTCTCAGCCACCCGAAAACTTTTGCGGTTCAGCCTGAAAAGGAAACGGCAAAGGAAACTATAAAGACCCACAGACACACACACATAGGGACGAATAAAATTTTAATTAAACTAATGAAAACGTACATGGGCCCAAGGACATCGGGAAAGGCTTCCTGCCGCGTGGCCAAGTTTTTTCGGTTTCATTCGGAAAACATTAAAAATTAACTGGCGGAATAATCGAAACTGTTAAAACGTTAATTTAACACTTAAACAAGCCAAACCGCAGGACAACTCGTAACAGTTAACTGTGACTGCTAACGGCAACTGTCACTGTCTATCGGGTGGGTGTATGCGAGTGTGTAAAGGGTGTGCGGCATTCCAATTGGCAGCTTCTCTCTGTGTGTCACATTTAATGCAAGAACGGAATTCCATTAAGCGACAACCGCAGCGCTGCTGCCGTCGCTGCCACAGACCACACCAAACCAAACCAACCCGAAAACCCGACCAAACCAAACGGAGTCGAGCCGAACCGAACCACCCTTAACCCACTGCCAGCCGCCGGAGAGGAAACGCATTTGTGGTGCCAAATAAACACGCGTGTACGTATGGGCCTAGCTTCGTGGAGCTGGCAACGTGATTGAACAGTAGTAATACAGATATTAGTATAGAAAAATCTATTCGGTTTATCAGTACAAATATTTAGGATACCCTAAAAAAAATATATATCCAAATTTTAAATTTTGGTCATAATTCTTTTCACAAAAGTAGCGAAAGCATCTTTTCATTAATTTAAGAATGTACTTTTTGATTTAAGATGTTTTACATTCTAAATTAGAGATATTTATGTCAAAAAAATATTTATGACAAAAAAAAATATTCCAGAATTTTTGCTTTCTTAAAATGTCAGAATTTTCCGCGATTCGCCGGAGACTTTTCCGCGATTCTCCGGTGACTCTTCCGCGATTTTTCCGCGATTCGCCGGAGACTCTTTCGCGATTCGCCGGCGACTCTTCCGCGACTCTTCCGCCATTCGCCGGCGATTCTTCCGCGATTCTTCCGCGATTCGCCGGAGACTTCCCTGCGACTCTTCCACGACTCTTCCACGACTCTTCCGCGATTCGCCGGCAACTCTTCCGCGACTCTTTCGCGATTCGCCAGCGATTCTTCCGCGATTCGCCGACGACTCTTCCGCGATTCGCCGACGACTCTTCCGCGATTCGCCAGCGATTCTTTCGCGATTCGCCGGCGACTCCCTGGCGACTTTTCCGCGACTCTTCGGCGATTCGCCGGCGTCTCTTCCGCGATTCGCCAGCGACTTTTCCGCGACTCTTCGGCGACTCTCCCGCGACTCTTCCGCGACTCTTCGGCGACTCTCCCGCGACTCTCCCGCGACTCTTCCGCGGCGACTCTTCCGTGACTTTTCCTTACTTGTTTTTATATTATTTAATGACAGACAGAAGCTTAACAAAATAAAATAAGGTTTGAATCGAGACGAAATTATATTTAAAACCATGACCAAATTCTTAAACACATTTTCTAATATTTGTTTTTAATAAAAAAAGGTAAAAAATAAATATTAATATATGTATAATAAATATTATTTTAAGTTTTTACCAGCAATACTTGCACCTTAATATTATTATTATTATGAGAAACCTGCGTTAATAAAGTGAATTAAATCTTTTAAATTAAGTATTTGTTGTCATATATTTTGCATGTCGTTGCCTCATCCGTAGTGGATCACGAGCCTCATCCGGTCACGAGTCCATCCCTGCCCTGCACAGATACAAATGTAAGTGAGTGGCACACACGTACACCACACACACACACAATCCTCAATCTCTTGGCCTGACTGCAGTGTGTGATCCCAAAACATTTTCGCCCCATTCCGGAGTTTTCAGCTACCCGGAACACGCAGCATATTGCAGATGTTTAAACACAAAGCTCCAACTGAGGGGCGAGGGCGGGGCGGGGCGAAAAGAATCACAGAGATGCTCCCTCATACACACAATCGGCTTACAGGAGTGTGTGTGAGTGGGTGTGTGGGTGTGCTGAGGGGGCACATAAATTGCAATCGGAATATCAAATTGGCAGTCGGAGGAGTGGAATAACAGGACGAGCACAAGGACGAGGAGCAGCCCTCGGCTCTGGTTCGCTTCTCCTGTTCGTTGTGATTTTATCAATTCAATAAAAACCAAATAAAATCAGTACAAATGCAAATACCATTAATGTATTGGGTTTAACTTTGTTTTGTTTTCGATTCTCTCTCCTTTTTGTCCTGTGGCCCCAGTCGTATATTGTTTTCCTTGCCGAGCGGAGTGGGTCGGTCGACCATTTGATGCAATATTTCCATATTTATTTATTATTATTTACGTATATTTCTGTTGTATTTTTTACGCTCTTGTGCCTTTTTATAGTTGACTGGGGACGCACGGGTTTTGTGTAAAAAATAATTTAAAGATTTTACGCAGCCCGAGAGGATGCAACGTAAAAATGTCAATGGAAGAAGTGAAAGTTGCAGGGGAATTAATGTGCGGATGTTTTCAGGGCTTTAACGAGTATTACGCATGTAAATCAGACTCAAATGAGTTATTTTAATTACATATTCCGCAACGGTTCTGTAGCAGCTGTTTGATAATTATGAAAGTAATTATTTATTTTCTCCACAAGATACCCAGCTTAGCCACCTGATAGAATCCACTTATGAAACTCTGATTTATTCTATTAATAAGCAATCATGGAAAACTAATTTGTTTTCCTCCAACAAACACCAACAGATGCCAAAGAAAAATTGCTCTAGCATAATGAACTTTTGGCGTGTGCGGGACGGGGCATTTGCGAGTGGGAAAAGCGAGAGAATCGCTCACCTTTCGACGCTCACTCAGCTGCCAAGAGCACGAGCACGAGCACAATTCAATTATTGTTTTATAATTAATATTTTGCACATCAAAATCGCATCAGCAGCAGCTGGGAAACTGGCGCTAAGTTTCACGAACGCCTCCACGCACTTATGGGCTTGGCACACGCAATTCCCCGGCGCGGTGGGAAAAGCCGGGAAAAACTGGAAAAATCCTAGGCCATTGCGTGTGGCACACAACATGCAACATCGAACCAAAATAAAGATGAATTAGGCTGGGAAAATGTGTTACTTGGGCAAATAAAAAGCAAGATAATTAATACGAGCTTCGAGGGCCGAAGAATAATGATCAGATTAAATGTTTTCTTGTAATAAATATGAAAACTAAAGGAAAATCCAAAGAAGAAAATTGGTAATATATGGGAGAATATGGAGTTGTTATTTAATACAAGAATCTATACAAGAAATTAATTTTATTTATACGAAAAATAAAATTATTAAGGTAAGGTGTAAAGTATCTGAGGTCTTGATTTTTTGTTTGTTGGACAAACTGTCACCACAGTTTATTTTTTTAATCAATGATAAAAACGGGAACATAGTTTTAAATAAACAAATTGGTTTGAGCGTAGTCTGAGGTTTCGTCTAGGCCAAAATCAAATTAAAATCCAATCTTGCATGTAATAATGGCCATGTTCTGATCACATATTAAAGCACCCTTCGGTATGAGTCCCCTTTTCCTGCAGTGAATCACAAAAATTGTTATCTTTCCCTCTGGTAGCCACTGGACATTGTCAACATTTATGCAAATCACTTAGATGCTGCATTTAAACTCAATTAAAAGCAAAATATTTACTCGATAGCCCCGAAGATTAATAACTTTTTAAGGACTTCACTCTGGCCAGGACAGCTCGGAGTGAGAGATAGCCGAGATGGTCAGGCAAAAAAGATTAATCTCGTTAAACGCTGAGGCGTGCCAGTCGGAAAATGGATCTGACATTGGACTCAGCTCAGCCTTTGCATCTGGGCGAACTTTGCGTGCGGCAAAAGTGTTGCACGCCTCTGGAAGCAATCAGGCGAGGAGCCGAAGGCCAGTAGCTCCCACTCCTCGTACATATATAATTATTCCTTGGCCAGGGCAAGGACTCTAGCTCCAGCTTCTGGTCCTGCTGCCGCTCCCCGGCTGGCCTCGGCTGGCGTCAACTCCCAGTCGTATACTTAATTATATTGTCGTAACTTTAAATGTCATTTGGACATTGTCTGCGACACATGCGAGAGCGAAGAGAGCGCTTGGGAGTGCACAAGGAGAAATTGTGGGGGCTTTAACTACAGTTTTTTAGATAAAGAAATAAATTATGAACATTATTCTAATAACTAAAGTTATTGAAAGAGTATAATTAAAAGTTAAAAAAATATTTAAACGGCTGTTTTGAGAACTATATTTTAATGTAGATCCTTGACTGCAAAAATGTATCCTTTAGATAGTAGCTAGTAAAATAATATTTAAGATGTACTTTAAATCATTGATTTAAGGGGATTTTCTGTTATTAGTTTAAGTTTGAAAAATACGTAGTTTTATACATTTTCATATTTTTTAATTAATATTATTATATATTGTATTATTCTCAAAACTGCAAGTCCACTGACTTTCGACTATGACATATTAAATATTCATTTATATATTAAATTACTTCTAAATCAACTTTATTTTCAGTGCCATAATGAGTACAAAAGCGAGAGAACAAGATAGATGTCTCCGGGGGGCTGAGGGAAAGAGAGATGGCTCGAGCCGAGACTGGGACAAATCAGCTGCCGTACGTGGCCGCCTCCCTGGGACAACACAACATTGAGATTCATGTGGCAGAGTGCTGCCAGTTAGAGTTAGAGGAGCGCGTGCCGCTCCGACGGTCTCCGGCCTAATCCCCCCGGCCGGAGTCGAGTCCGGCTCTGGGTATGGGTCAAGAAACTTGAAATCTCAACATGCGTTCGCCTCATGATATTTGCCAGCATCCGCTTCCGGCTTGCTCTGGCTCCTTTTCCACTCTGTTAGCTGTAAATATGCTGAAGAATATACTTCATGTGGGCAAAAGATAATGCCGCACAGCTGTAAAATATGGCATTTGCGGATCCATATGCTGGCCGGCTCTCATTTACAGACAATGACCGCTGCTGTCGGCCTTAAAGTCTCATTATTATTTTGCTCATGCAATTGAATTTCAGCGAACAGCAACAGAAACAACTATAATGCGGTGGGAAAAACCAAACTGACCAGTTTGCCACTGAGAAGCCTCATCATTGGTGGATGGAGGGGCTGATTTCGGGGAAGAGAGATCTGGCTGGGAATAAATGTAGTAACAAAATGCAGGCAGATTGTCTCCGACTTAATTGCCAGCATTCAAATCGACAGATGAGCAGAGACATCAATCTTGGGAATAAATGCATGATCCAGGTAAGGGAGAAATAAAATACTGATTAAGAACAGGTTTAAATTACTTGTTTTCTTACTTAAAAATATATTAAAATATATATTTAAAGTTTATGTTTTACAAATATATTAATGAGAAGGCTGCTTACATTATTTTACATTTTTTAAGAAAAGTTAAAGCCATAAACAAATTACAAAATTAAGTATTTTGTCCATTATTTCACTACCCAAACACTGGAAGCTTTGATGTAGTGTTTGCCTGTTGAAAACTTATCCAAATATAATCCCCCAGCTAATTCTCCAGATTCTCGGTGACTCAGTGAACTATAACTGCCGTAAAGTACGTGATTAGAATGCCCGAGAAGCGCTGCCCCAAACATGGTCTTATCCAGTTGGAAGCACGCAAACAAGGCGGCCGCAAAAGTTTAAGTTCGCTGCTTGTTTTATTTTTTATTTTTTATCATTTCAGTGTATGACTTTTTTCTCTGCTGCTGTTTATCGCCGAGCTGAGCAAGTTTTGAGCTGGGTCTGGGACTGGGACTGTAATGCCAGCTTGAGCCTGAGCTCAGTTCCCAGTTGACAATCGAGCGAGACGAAATGCATAGGCAACTGAGGCGGAACTTTTTGCCACTATTACTGCTGCTATTGATAGTGACCTTGGCGAGGTGTGAGTCCCGTAAAGATTCGCATATTCGCGTGAAACGCATTGTGGGCGGGAAGCAATCGAAGGCGCCGCCGGTCGACGATCCCGTGGTGTTCGCGCGGCTCTTTAATCGCGATGCCCGAGTCGAGGGCTTCCGGAATCCCAATACGGGCGTCTACAGCTTCCTGGGCATGCATTATGCAGAGCCTCCCGTGGGTCCTCTGAGGTACTCCCGGCCGGTGTACAAGAGACTCGGCGGAGACTTCAATGCCACCCGGCATGGTCCGCCCTGTATCCAGCCACATCCGCAGAGTCCCCAGCGAATTATCGGCGACGAGGACTGCTTGCTGGTGAATGTCTACACGCCGCAGATGCCGGACGAGAGTACGGGTCTGCCTGTGTTCGTGTGGATCCATCCGGGTGGCTATCGCTATGGATCCGCCGCCCAGTACGATGCCACGCCCATGGCCCAGAGGGGCGCCATTGTGGTGGCACCTCAGTATAGGCTGGGATCTCTGGGAATCATGGGCGACGGCACCAAGCAGTTCGATGGCAACCTGGCCATGTTCGACCTGGCTGCTGCCCTCCGATGGGTCACCGATTACATCTCCTACTTCGGCGGGGATCCCAAGAAGGTTCAGGCGATTGGTCACGGCTCGGGAGCGGCCAGTGCCATGTACCTTTCGATGTCTCCGACGGCGAAGAGTGCTGGCGAGGTTCACGGAGTGGTGGCCATGTCGGGAACGGCTCTGTCGCAGTACGCCATGGATAAGGATCCTGTCCAGAGTGTCCAGGAGGTGGCCACTATCAACGGCTGTCCCACGGGCAATGAGCTTGAGATTGTCAACTGCATGAGAGGGGTAAGCTTGTTAGGGTTTTTCAAATATATTTTACTTTAAAAATATGTTTTTCCCGTCAGAAAAGCGCTGAAGAGATCATCCGTAATGACGACAAAGTCCAAACTGAGCGCTTGGCAGGACGTGCTCTGGTCAAAGGACTCACAGGGAATGTGGGCTTCCAGCCGCACATCGAAAGTGAGGACGATGGCCGAGCCCTGCCGAGCCTCATAGTTGGCGAGCCGGAACAGCAGCTGAAGAACAGCAATTTCTCGGGGATTCCCCTGCTCACAGGTGTCACAAAACACGAGACAGCCAATGCCGTGACTGTGGAAACTATCGACAAGGTGTTTGGCTCCGCGGAACAGTTCCTGGGCTCCCTCAGCGATTCCCTGAACAAGTTGACCAGCTTTCTGAGAATCGACAAGCTAACGGGAGAGATTGCCAAGCCGCAACTCCCAGGACTAACTTCCGTTCTTACACCCACCCTGAAGGACGTGTGGAAGGTGCCGCAGACCCTGAACCTGGATCAGGTTCTCTCTAAGGTCGTGGAGTCCACCACGGATGTTCTGTTCAATCTGCCAGCGGTTCTAACCACCCAGGTTTGGTCTCAGGTCGCTCCGGCCTTCATGTACAGCTTCGAGTACAATGGCACTAAGTCGAAGGGCATCAACTTCCTGAGAGGCTTACCCATTGTCTCGGAAACGGCCAACGATAAGCCGGAGACGGTGGGTCATGGCGATGAGCTTGGCTACATGTTCGATGCCAACGACATTTTCGGCAATCCCTTGGAGGAGACCCGCCTGACCAGCTCCGAGGATCTTAAGGTCCGGCATAACCTCATTGATCTCCTGGTTCAGTTCGCCAACAGAGGCACCAAGAAGGATGACAAGAGCTCGTCCCTCTTTCAGAGCGTGACGGGAAAGGCCACGCCTTTCATTAAGATCGACTCAAAACTGGAGACCTCCAACGATTTTCGGTTCTGCGAGCTGTCCGTCCTGGGCGCCTCGCTCTCCCCGCTGACCTCCACGAGCTGCGCGGGATTGGGTAATATCCTGGGACAGCTGGGCGGAGGATTGGGTCAGACTCTGGGCGGAGTGGGCAACACGCTGGGACTGGGGGGCCTGACTGGTGGCGGCGGTGGCGGTGGCAACAGAGGCAAGAGGCCAGGAGGCGGCGGTCTCGGGCTGGGCATTTTGTAGGGAAAAGGTTTATGCGGAGGAAAGTATAGGAGATCTGTAAATTGGTAAAATATAAAATAAAGCAATGAAGTGTTAAAATAATAATATAAAGTGTTTGTGCTTACTTTGTGGCTTAATTATAAGGAAGGTAATCAGAACATTAATATTAATATTTGTGAGAATAAGTGTATATATTTCCATGTTAGCTAAAAATGGCATGAAAATATTAATTAAGAGAATTCGTTTATTATGTTGGTAATTCTTTATTCAACAAAATAAGTAATATCTTAGTTTCCTTGAATAAAAATTAAAATAATAAATTAATGAACTCTTTGGAAAATATTTAAAGGTTATTTAAAAATATAAATCAAATTATTAGATTTACCAAGATTATAAATAATATGTTTTAATATCTGCAAATATTAGTATTATTATTAAAAGCTAAACGAAAATTTTTAATCCGCGCTTAGCTTAATGGTTAAAGCTATAGCATCTAAGGCCTTAAGCTTATCTGCAAATAGTTCTAAGAGAACTATTAAAAATGCACAAACAATAAGAGAACGTATAACCTTTTTTAAATATTTTTCTTAGTATAATCTTAGGCTGTAAAATACATTTCTTGCATCTTAAACTATATTAAACCTTAAAAATCCTCCAATTTAATAAAATGCTTTCATAAATTGTTAATTTATGTGCCGCATAAACCCTTGAAAAGTTTCTCTTTCATTGCTGCATACCGAATGAGGCCTGGGCGCTGGTCCTATTGATTTAAGCTGTTGCCATGACCCGTCGCTCAATTAGCACAGCTCTGTGCCGGCTCAATGCCGCCGCACTAATCTCCCTATTGACTTTGGTCCCCCTCGAAAAACACGGCCCAGCCCCCTCCATTTTTACGCCTCCACTGGCATCAAGAGCCACAACTGAAACGCGGCGATAAGCAAATTTCCGGCGCGCAAAATTTAAACAAAGAGAGAGAAATTTGTTAGATGAATGAGAACAGTGGATGGGGGATGGGGAACTTTTAGGGGAAGTTGGGGCCACCAGGCTACCAGTTTTATAACTTGTGGCCAGATCTTAGCCCGGGAGCCTTCTGCATAATGTTGATGCCGATGGTTGGCACTGGCAACACAGTGCAAACAATGGGCATAAGCCTCCGGGACGGGGGGAAATTGTGTGAGGCGTCTCTCACAGAGATGGGCAGTGAGGATGAGCCTCTGCTCCGGGTTGCCTTGGCGTCTTTGTGCGAATTCCTTGCACGCGTTGAACTATGACCAAAAATGCCAAAGCCAAGCCGAAGCCAAAGTCGAAAGCCAAAACCAAAGCCGGCTTATGGCGTCGGAGTACCAGCCTTGATCTCAACCTCCCTTCATTTGTGGTAGCTGCTGCCAAGTAATGATATTATTAATATTATTAAACTTAATTTAATAAATTGAAAACGTTACTGCCTAGAGTGGGAGGACTACAAAGAGGAGTTGGTAACCATTTGAAGGGGTCTTTAAGGAAACAAAATTGAGCTAAAGAGAAATGAAAATAATGGGAGAAATTACATGAATAAAATGTTTAAACTAAGAGTATATTTATTTACATAATTCCATAGTAGCAACAAAGGTCTAAAATAATAATTAAATAAGTTATAAACAAAAATGTTTTGCTAAGAGTAATACTAAGAGTATATTTATTTACCTAATTCCATAGTAGCAATAAAGGTATAAAATAATAATTAAATCACTGTGGACGGCAGTCCACGTAGTGACGATGAGCACCGAGACTGTGGTGCGCAAGGAGACTACTATATACAGCCGTAGAATTGAAAATCTGCTACGATAGTCCGATCAGAACCATTTATATCTTAATCGAAAGGTATTGTAAACCTCTTTGAAACTGCATACTAAGATTTTTCAAAAACGGATTAGTTTGGGAGAAATTAGAGTGAAAGTGCGAAATTGAAAATTTTGAAAATTGGAGCCATTGGGGCCGGTGGAGCAAAAATCCCAAAATTTTTAATGTTGTTGTGATCTAGCTTTAAATACGCGTCGAATGACACCTCGATCGTCCTGATCCGATACTCCGTTCAAAAGATATTCAATAAACAAGATTTCAACGGCCTTTCCGAAATGAAAACGTTTGTCCTGTTGTTTGTCTGTTTGTTTGTTTGTCTGTTTGTTTGTCTGTGGTATTTTTTGTTTTAAAGTCCTGGAACCACTTTTGTTTTATTAATCAGCTCGAGCTAAATAATTTTTGTTCTACGACTTTTTGGGTTTCCCGCTAGTTTGGCGGGAAAACAGCTAGAAAAGCCAGATTTCCCGCGCCCATAACTTCTAAACGACTAAAGCTACAGAATCGTGCTTTATGTCGTTTGAAAGGTATTTTGAAATGATAATAGCTTTGCCTTGACATAATTTATATAAATATAATATTTAAGAATTTATAATTAAAATTAATTTTTTTTTTAAGTTTTTGAAGTTTTCTTAAAAATGGCTCTAACGATTTTGATACTCACTCAAGGCCATATAGCCCTTGAGATTGCTCAACTTTTGGTATATAACACATATCTCGGAAAATTCGCTTTCTCGAGATATTACTCATTAAAATTAGTAGCAAAGATCCCATATACCTAACCTTTTACATGCACTATACATACATTTATGTAAAAACTCATGTAGAGTCATTTAGAGACGTGCACAATGCAATAAAATTTAAAGCCATCAAAAAAAATTAATATCATTTAAATTTAAAAGAAATCGTTTGATTTTTTTTTTTTTTAATTTAATCTAATTTTTGCTTTTTCCACTACTTTGGCGGGAAAACAGGAAATTTCTCGCGCCCATAACTTCTGAACGACTAAAGTTACATAAACGTGCTATATGTCGTTGGAAAAGTATTTTGATATGATAATTACTTTGCCCTGACAAAAATTTTCTAAATATTATAATTAAGAATTTAGAATAAAAATTATTTTTTTTAGATTAAAAATTTTTTATAAATAGCTTTCACGATTTTTATAGTAACTTCCGGCCGTATATCCCTTGAGATATTTCGGGGTACAACACATATCTCCGAAAATTTGCTTTCTCATCAAAATTAGTAGCAATGCTCCCATATAACTAACTTCTTATATGCATTTTGTTTGTTAATTTTTCCAATTTGAGTTTCAAACAAAAACTTATAAAAACAATGGAAGACCTATGTATGTACATACATAAGTCATTTAAAAAACTTCTGATATCAAATAAAAACACCTCTTAACGAGGTTAGATTAAAGTGACGATGGCACACTCAACACAAAAAATTTCTGATATCAAATTTTGTGACGATTAATAGTTATTTAAACAAAAATATTTAAAAAGTTTTTAATTAGTTTCAAAATCGGCACTTAGCTGAAAAATTTAAAAAGGCAAAATAGTCAGCGTGCCGATTTTGAAACTAATTAAAAACTTTTTAAATATTTTTGTTTAAATAACTATTAATCGTCACAAAATTTGATATCAGAAATTTTTTGTGTTGAGTGTGCCATCGTCACTTTAATCTAACCTCGTTAAGAGGTGTTTTTATTTGATAAGTTATAAACAAATTCTTAAAAATCTCATTTCATTCCCCTTTAAATCTTATATTTAAATTATTAATTTGAACTATTTGATTTTAAAAATTTTAAATTGTAAATTCAGCTCCAACCTGTCCAAAACCATACTTAATTCAAACAACCGATTCCAAGGCGACTTTCTTCAGCAGTTACAACTGCAAAACTTTGATGTATTAATCATTCGCCCCGTTGTGCCGGCAATTACGACATCTGTGACAATATTAATGGGCGCAAAAGATTTCAAAAGTAAGTCGAGAAAAACTTTACAATTAATTAGGCAACAGATGATAAACGATGATTATAGTTGGAGAAACAGCCGGCTCCAAAGGCTATAAATGGAAGATGTCTCCATCTGTCTGATCGGGGATTTAATGACGGCCATAAAGGAATTACGAATGGCTTGGTGGGGACTGTAGGTCTGGGCTAATAATAAATGATTAGATGACGATGATGATCAAAGCGGCCTGCTAATCCCGCATACCTCACACCCATTGAACTAGTGGCCGCAGTGGTAGCTGCGATAATCACCCTCTCTGGCATCGGATTAATTTCAGACTTTCAGTTCATTATGAGGCAGTTTACCTGGACGAGCTTCAATTGGCATAAATCAGAGGCCTTTTATGGCTAAAGTGTCGTCCAATTTCCGAAAGTTTTCCCCCGTTAGTTGCTGCCTGTTTTCAACGGGGGAGCCAGGGCTGGAGCTTGGCGGAGGAGTTAGTTTTCCAACCCCCCTCGTTCCACGTGCTGCAATTTTTCTTCATTAATGCGTAGTTACGCAATTTCCGTATACAAGAAGTTTTCTACTCGTTGCGTTAATTTTGGGCAATTCAGACGTAGCACCAGCTGAAATTGCACACCCCTATTTGGGCTTTGCACTGGGAGAAAATAAAGGGAAATTAAAGTTAAACACGTTTAAGTAAAATGCATATAAAAAACTTGTATACATAATTTGACATGTTTTGTGTCTAAATGATTTAGAAAGGTATATGATGTATTTAAATAAATATAAATTTGTACAACCTTGAAATTTGTACGATTTTTTAAATTTTAATTTTAATTTTATTTTAGTAAAATTAATAGTCAAAATCAGAGTTCAAGATTGAATTATGGAGTTAGATGTTCTTACTTACCTCTTGAAATGTATATTAAATCTTGAGCTTAGCTTCTTATTAAGTTCAAGTTTAAATACAAATTCTCCTTGTGCATTCCTCCACCTTTGTCGTATTCCCATACCCCCCTTCAAGTATCATCATTTTGGTTTTTGTGGTCGTGCCCGGCCTATTTCGAGTCTTTTGCCAAAATTAGTTCCGCCCCTCGATTTATATTGTCATTTCGTGCGTTTCGATTGTGTAAAGCAATTTCCCCCACCCTCATGGATGGATGATGGATGGAAGGGGGTCCTCCTCCTCCGCAGTGTTAGTGCGGGGCAGTAGTTTCGGTTGAGTTCGAGTCCTGTCTGTGCGGCTGGCTTTCGGCTTAGCTATTCCATCAAGTTACGGCATTGCGGCGTGTTCCCCCCTTCTAAGGGAAATGGCAATGGAAATGTTGACTGCAATACAATTGTAATTCCCCTCACTACCACGTGTGTGGGTGTCTCTGTGTGAGTGTGGACCAAGGTGCATAAATTAGGCCAGTCATTTACCGTTAATAGCAGTTGGCAGCAGCAGCTGCTCCAGTTGCCCAATGTTGTGTACTTTTCAAATTACTTTGCAGTGCCAACTTTGACCTCAGTAGATTGGCAACATTGGCAGGTTCAACATTTCGCCAAAAAAGTAGATAGAAATGCTTGAGGTGAA
The DNA here is from genome assembly GCA_018153105.1 of Drosophila rufa. NCBI lineage: Eukaryota > Metazoa > Arthropoda > Insecta > Diptera > Drosophilidae > Drosophila > Drosophila rufa. The sequence goes on from JAECXS010000096.1 coordinate 12,717,991, forward strand.
TGGATTAAAAAGGGTTTTTAAAGTGTTATGGAATAATATTAACATTTACTGCTTAAAGAAATTAATGTAGGTATTTAAAGTTATATTTAAGCTGAAGGTATTAAATATTTTCTAAGAAAACGCAGAATAAATTAGAATGTCACATTTTTCGGATTTATTAATGGTTGCAATAGATTTATTTTTTGGTATAAATATATTGATTTTATCAGAAATGCAAGTAAATGCGAGAATGGTTGAAAACATGCCTTTTCTTTAGAAACTTAAATTCAGGAACAATTTTACCTAAATAGGTGATTTCTATCTGATACCTTTTACTAATAGATCGTGGCTTCCATATGTCTTAATGAAATTGCCAGAAATTAACGAACGACTAAAGCTGTTCGGGTTATAAACTACCATTATCCATGAAGCGCCGTGCATTCAGGGCATCCGAATTCAAAGCAACAATTGGTCTAATCCTAATAATGGAATTTTGAAGGCTCTGGCCTCTGGCAGTTTCAGCTTCAATTTCCGTATGATGGCCTGCCACTCCTTCTCCAAATCTCCACCCACTCGATCTGCCTACTATGTACCCTGGCTGTCTATCCGTTTCGATTTGAATGAGGGTGAGGCGACCATGAGGGCTGTCAGCCTCAATTTTGGGCCAGCCACTTGGCCATTGTTCGAATTTTGACATAAGCAAAAATCCCAGCTCAATCCCTCTCTCCAAAATTTATCACAGTGACCGTGTGCACTGGAAGAATTCATACTTGTATATGTGGAAATTAATAATCTTCTGTGAAGTAGAAAGGTTGCTAAAGCCTATATATAAGTCATATTTCTAAAATAATAATATAATTGGTTAAAAATAACATTTTCTGCTGTTAAACAGGACTATAATTTAGTTTAAAAGTCACTTCAGTTATTTATAGATTTTTAAATATTTTGTAAGAGAAGAATGTATTTTTTAAACTATAAAAACTTTCTGTTAAGTACTTTAAAACGATTTATTTATTTTGTTATTATAATAGAATAGTATTATCTATTTAAACATTTTTCTAGCCGTGTCCGCCTACCATAATGCTCGTATTATGAGCTGCGCTTTGACTACGTCAATGACAGTCCAGTCACATTCAGATTCAGATTCAGAATTCAGGATTCAGGAGCGTTCAATTCACTCCACTCGAGTCCGGTTCGGTTTGGACAGCATTGAGTGAGCTGCTTGAAGGGTTGCGGGCCTGCGTCTCTCTAATTAAAATTGATTACCACAATTTGGGTATTGATTGGCCTCCAACACGCACAATGACCAAGCCAAGTTTTCCATAATTCTCGCCCATTCAACTGTTAACAGTTTTGACCCGCGATGTCTTTGTTTTGTATCTGACACCTTCGTCCCCGGTGCGGCCATCATCCAACCATTAATTAGCCGCACGCAATCGCTCGGGCCAGGCTTATTGATTACCTTAGCACACGTAGAGGAGGGAGGGGGCTTGAACTTGCCCGGGTTCGATGTCACATGTGTGTGAGCGTCTTATGACTTATTTACGCCGCTGATTGTTTCTGACATCTGTTGTAATTGACACTTTTCGCAAGCTCCTCTAATGGACGAAGACGCGCAACAAGACCGCAAAAGCCACTGTCAGACCGCAATCTCTTTCATACGCCCCATTCTACCATCAATCCATCAGACTAGTCCACCCTATCGAGGACATTTCTAATGGCTGTGAAGTAAATGGCAGCAGTTTCAAGTCGGAGAAATGTGAGTGCACAATGTTTGCAAAATATCCGATTACATTTGCATTTGATTATAGTCAGCGGGGAGGCTGAAAAGGATACAAAAACCATATGATATTTATCAATTTGACATATTTAACTAATAAATAAGTTGTGGGATAATATTTATTCTATTTAAATATCATATTTACTTTATTTATGTATCATATTTACTTTAGGTTTATTATTGAAAGCTTTTAATATATGATTTAACTTTAATTAAATGAAATATGACAGCCATTTTCCCTTTATAAAATATTATTTTGAAATGTTTTTTAGTGATAGAAAAATATTAACTTCTATGTCTCAACTATTTGACAAAGATATTTAATCTAAATGCAATCCAAGTTTAGACAGTTTATCCCCCGAATATCTTGGAATTCCGCACTCATTTTCACACTCTCCGGTGTTGTTTGTCTTTCCCAATCTCTCCAAAAAGAGTTCATTAGAAAATGCGAAGTCTGTGCATCCCTGCATGCTGCCAGCAGTGCCTTAATCTAGTCGGGAATATAAATTTAAAATTACATTACGTTCATGTAATGGGAATGGGTATTTGCTGAGAAGTTGGGGTGCCGATGGCCATGGCGATGGGGATGGCGATGCCATGACAGCACGACAAGCCGGCATCCTCCGCTGGAAATCAACGCCAAATGTGAGTTGCTTTTACAAGCGCCGCGGGTGCCCTGACAAGGAGTGAGGCCCATTCCTCCGAGCAGATGGGAATCCAAAGCCCATACTCAGTGTGGCTGCTCGGGCGCCAAGTGCATTGGAATGTGTGGCAGCTGCAATTGTGCGGCAATAAATTATTGTGCAACACGCAGACATCGCAGACGGGGGTGAACTGAACTCGACTCAACCGAACTGAACCGGGCTGTGCTGACTGAGTGCAGGAGTGAGTGGCAGGGCGTTGCTGGCATGGTAATGAATGCTACGAAAATTTTTAACAATTTTTTAACTTAAAAATTACGACATCGCTGACAATTTGCCATAAAAAGCGACGGCAAACTGAGGACTGCAGAATGGCAGAGGCTGTCTGAATTTTGTGCTGACTCGACTATGACTCTGCGGGAGTGAGGGTCGCAGTTGTCTTCTCCTCAACTCATCTCGGAATAAAAGCGACTCTTGAAATGAAAATTCTGATTGGAGATGGGTGCGTGAGAGGGATCAAGAAGGATTTCTTGGGAGGAAAGGTTTAAACCTAGGGAATTACTTTGAAAAGCATCGGATGTAATATTGCAAAACTTATTTTCACACAAATAGGTGTCTTGTAGATTTAATACTTCCTAGTGAGCAGGATTTAATTACACCAGGTGTCAAAACTATATTCTTTGTAATGTGTATATATTATTTGCTATAAAAAGTCCAGAAAAGAAAACATAAGTGAGCATTAATCATAATAAAGTGCAACATTATGTAAAGAGTGCACCTAAAATTCCCAAGTACGAATTCTTGGACAAACGCACTCGGTCTCAAAATTTGCGCTTCTCAACGAATTCGACTTTGGGAATTATAGGTGCACTCTTTGCGAAATATTACACTGAAGTACCTTTTTTCCCTTTTAAGTATCTATTTGATCACTATCACACTTTTATCATCTCTAGATTGCGACGGCTGACTGCTCCGTTGGCATTTTTGCTTTTGTTACACCCATTTGATGTACCTTGGATACACACTGCTGCATGTGTGTGTACTTGCAATATTTTACTCTGCCAAATGGGGGAAGGTTAAGGCTCATTTGTCAAACGTCACGACTTGATGATGCAATTGTTGTATGTGCCACGCATGTTGTCATTTAGTTTGCATGCAGATTTATGCCCCAGCCGGGTTATTTAAATATTCTTTATTTTATTTTACATCCAACGCTCTTGTTAATGCTGTTGATCATCCCATTTATGGCTTATTTATGCACCGTCTAAAAACAAAAACTCTGTCAACTGTCAGTTGGCATTTTGATTGACAAAAGCTCTTTACCTGTGCCGGGGCCACCGTATTTTCTTCTTAAGTAAACATATCGTATTACCACCCCCAGCCGCAGTTGCTTTCATAGGGGTTAGTTGCCAAAGAATAACACTTAAAGATGTGGGTGGAAGGTCTTGAAATCCACCCTCGATATCCAATGACAATTTATGCGTTTTTAAAGAGTCCTTTTTCTATTCTGCTCCCCCTGTTCGTGGAACTCCATGCGATTCTTGTTTATCTTGTGCTTTTTTCTGTTAACGCTCGCCTGCATTTCGTTGGTGGACCTAAGAAAATATTATTCTTTAATTTCTGCGCTATTGCATTTTCCTACCTTTGCTATTTTTGTGTGCTTTTTTGTATGCAGCCGACTTGCCGGCAGCCAAAAGGCATAAATTCACAATGGTAGAGGAGCAGCGAGTTACGGCAGACGCACAGATGGAGACAGATTTACCTGCGGAAAGTTCTCCCTCATCTTTCTGCCGAAAAACTTTGCAATTGGTTTCTACTCTTTTGCATCTCGTTTCTTTTCCATCCAATTTTTGTGATCGCATCGCTTACTGAAATCGCTGCACAAGTTTGGGGCGCCACACAACTAACTTTGATGCATAAACTTTTCCTTTGCCAGCCGTGGAATGAATGAAATATTTCCCTCTGTTACTTCTTCGGCTTTTCTGGCATCTCAAGCTGTTTAATTGTCAGACAAATTTCGCTTGGTTCATTGAATTCAAAGTAAACTTTGTATGCCTCTGCGGTGGCTCCCAGGAGCGATGGAAAATAAGTTAAGAAATAATAAAATCAGTTGGAAAAGGATATCGGAGGGAAATGCACTATTGGTTTTTAATACTCGGTACCCCTCGGGGTATCTTATGGAGAAAAATATAAAATATATTTAGAGAGAGTTTTGAGTACCGGGTATCTCACAGTCAAGGACAATTACCTGTAGCTTTCTTATGATTCTTGTTTTCGTGGGGAAATTAGAGAAATTACATAAATATTATTATGATAATAAAAGCTATTTTTGAAAATAAAATATTTTAACTAAATATAATTTTTAAGTGTTTGTTTAATTGTGCTTTCCTCTTATTTTTAATTCCCCCTATATTACAGACTTATTACTTCCCTCGAAATGCCGTTGAAAATGCATTTCAGAACTTCTTTAGGCATTGTCAGGTCTAAGACCCACTAAGCTCAATGCTGAAAAGGGAATAAACTTCGGTCTCTCCTTGATTTTCCCCTCAGCAGTCGCGAATACGTGTAAATATTTTGCCAAGTCTGTTCGGATGGAGCATTAATCATATTAAACAGGAGCAGGCGTCAGACGATGGCTGGATTTTCCGCTGCCGCTGTCTTCTTTTGTTCCTTTTTATGGCTGGATGTGTACTCGTCATACAGTGCGTATGATTATTACCACTATTATTAATATTATCATGTGCTTGCCTGGTCGTCATGGGCTTGGCTCGGCGCCTGGAGGTTGTTTTTCCGGAACACGAGGAAAATCGCGTGGCAGAGGAGACATCGTCATTGCAATTATTTATAAAATCAGAGCACGTCCTGGCTCTGCTTTTATGCGATTACGTGTATGCGTGTTTGTTGTGTATGTGTGTGTGCACTAAAATGCCTTGAGCCGAATCGCTTATTACGACACCGAAAGAGACAGCAAGCTAAGGAGAGAGAGAAAGAGAGATAGAGCCGTATTTGACAGCCTCCAGTTGAAACCTGCATCGGCATTTATGGCCTTCTTATTTAATCTAAGGTAAGGAAAATTTCTATATATTTTTATCCACTTTGTTTTTCACATAAAAACATATTTCTATTTGGCGATAACGTGCAATTTTTATCGGTTAAGCGAAGCTTATCATTTGTTAGCCAAGTTAATTGGAATTGTACATGACTTTCCTTAAATAGGATTTTTGGATAAATTGTACGAATATGTAAATACCTATTCCAAGATGTAAATAATTAGGAACTCCTGTTGTAAAAACAATAAAACAGGAAGTACTTTATTACAAAAAGAAAACTTTCAATTATAAAATGTGCGAATCCTCAAACTTTTTGGAAACAATTACGTCAAGTGTTAGACATTTTTCCGCCCAACTCCTTTTCTGGCGAGTGTTCGTAATAAGCCACTTTCCCTAATGACAAGACATTTTCAGATCCTTAGCCGGCAACTTTTTAATTTCCCAGTTTGCCCATCCGGCCTCCATTAGCATATAGACGCCCGGCGAGAGTGCAGTCGTAAAGAAAAGTTTCGGTGCCTCCCTTCCAGCGACCTTTATTGTTAATCCACGCATGCTCTCCTTGTGCAATATCCATTTGGCCCCAAACTCTTTTGCGAAACCCCCCATTGGGTACGGGGGTCCTGTCTATAAGTCTGTCCTCCATCTGGTTGCGTAACTTTTGCGGCAGTGGTTTTAATTTAAATTGACAACATCAAGCAGTTAAGTACTTGCAGCGACATTTTAATAGCTTGTAAGCCCCACGAGTACCGAAAACTTCCCCTTAGCCGAGCGAAAGCTGAGCAAACCAAACAATCACCTTCTCCCCGGCGCCGAACACCCCCTTTGTCCGGATGCCACGCCAAGCTAAAGAAAATAAATACAACGGACGCTTATTTACATATTCCCAAACGTAAATACGCGCCATTTTTATTTGCTCCACGTTCTTTTTATATTTTTGTTCTTTTTTATTTTTGTATTTTTTTTTTTAATACATATTCGGGCACTCAGCGAGTCTTTGCTGGGTTTTTATTGTACCCTGGAAAGGCGTAGGGTTAATGGGTGCAGCGAAAGGGAAGCCATATGGGTGCAAACGTTGCTTTACATTTTATATAAAATTGAATAAATACTTATTTATTTATTCATGAATTAATATATTCTTATTCGGGCAGCTTACGGAAATCAATAGCGGTTTAAAATCACTTAATAAGGTGTCTATAACTATGCTACGTATTGTATCATAGTTATATTTTTATTGCATACTTTTAGACACATTTTCCTTGTAATTTCTGGGGCACCCAAAATAAATAATAATAATAATATATTATAATATAATATAATAGAAAAAATATTATATTCATTTATATTTTATATTAATATTATAATTAAAGTTTTACGCTTATTTTAAAAACCATTATTTATAAAAATTTGTTAGCCTAGGAAACCTTTCCCTAAAAATCATACAAAAGTAAATAGAAATTAATATGTATAAAGCAACATCTTACCACTAGTTACCTAAATTAATAGGTAATAGGTAATAATAATTACTTACCCTATTTTATAGGATAATCCCATGTCGAATACAATATCTCATCCCTCTTGCCTTTCATTTGATTTCATTCCTTTTTTTCTGGTCGTTTTTAAGAAAGAATTTGCATAAAGTGAAAACAAGCATTTTAATTTCACTCGACGTAGCAAAAATGAAATGTGCGACAGCATATACGGAGAGGTAGTAAACGCTACCATTTACCGCTGGCAACCGCCACTCCGGCTGCCCCATCAGCTCCCTGCAAATCCCCAGAGCGTTAAAAAGTTTTGCAGGAGAGGCGACAGCGACAGGACAGGGACAGCGACCCACTGAAAAAACGCAATGGAAGGTAAGTAAAGGGGCGACAGTCGTAATTGTTGGGGACCAACACCAGCAGCAACATGGGCGATATAGGGTGTGGGTAAAAAAGCGCAATGCCAGCAGACAAAAACAAACCAATTTAAATTAGACGACCCCCGCTGGGTGGATCTTCCACCGTTTATTTCGGTTTTTGGGGGGGATAAAGTGTTGAAAACTTTTGGCATCAACTTTTGACATTTGCAGTGCACTAAATGGAAATTCTGGTCAGGATTAGGCAAAGTGTCCGAAGCCCAGCAGAAGAAATGATAAATGTCCGTTTTGTCAGTCCCCCTTATAGAGCTCTGTATACACTTAAAGATAAGTCAAACATTCAGTGGATTTGTTTTTTTTTTTATATTGAGTCATACTTTTATAAAAAATATAGTATTTTATTTCAGAAATAAGCTCAAGCTTCGTATTGATATAATAATTTCTTGCGATCCTTATATCTCATTTACGAATGTCGTTAAGAAATAAATTTAGTCACAATTAAAATGGTTTTAAAAATATATTATGAGCAAAACTTTATTAGAAATATAAAAATAATGTTTTGGGTCTTTGAGATAGTGTCAAATTTTATAGAATAAAATAGAGTCATCATAAAATACACTTGATGTTGATTCAATATTCGCTTAGTTCGCTTGCTTATTTTCTCCGTTTATCTCTTTGTACCTTATGTTAACATAAGAATTCTTATAAAATAATTGTTTGTCTTTTATTTTAATTATTAATATTCCTTGAATTGTTGATATATATTTCTTTTAGTGCCTGAGGTAACATAATGAAAACAATTTCTGGAGGACTATGCTCGGTCTTGCCCGTCCTGCCATTCTCAGTCTCGATTTGAGGTACTTGGGGACCGGGACCCCATTTGAAATGGGACACATGCCACGCTGGCAGTTTAATATAATTTAAACCTAAACACATACCATGGTAGAGGCACACATTTATACTATATCAAGAGGTATTTGTCTCGTTTCCCCACTGCAAGTGAGTTGGGGTTTTGTCAAGTAGCCGCCGCGTCTGCCATTTGACGCTCGGTCCCATAAATTACCAGACACTTGGCAGGGAGCGTATATAGCGGAGGCATCTTCACATTTCTGGTTAGTCATTTGCCTGGCCCACACACTCACACACTCACACACTCGTACCATTATCTAGACACAAAAACAAAACTATTAAGTGGGCATAAAACTGGCTACGGTCTATGGGTAATTTTGCCCCGAACACTGAAGGACCTCTTCTGTTGCCAGAGGAGGCGGGGTCAGCTGATGTTTGTTGCCTAGTGGGGAACCACCCTCGAACTAATGGAATATGCAAAAACATTCCGGTAGATATAAACCAGGCAAAGAGGCTTAATAAATCCCAAAGATCCCTACATTTAAGGGAATGTTTGTGTTCGTTTCATGGCCATGGGCGGATCGTAAAGACTAAGAATTTAAGAGAGCTTAACCTTGAGGTATTGTGTGGGGCTTGTACTCTTTTCCTATTTTTATTTTATGCCAAATGGAAAATAAATAAAATAGCGAAAATTCGTTTTGGGAAATATTTAAATTAAAATGGGAGAACCAAATTTTAAGAAGAGCAACTCTGGGTTAAAGAGAAATAGTAACCTCTTTAATATTTACTATAAACAAAGTAAAGGAAGCTCTATTGTAGTGATAAAGCTATTTAACTCTAACAGAAATATCTTAATTCCTCGATTTCACCCGCAAAAAAACTATTAATCACACAAGTAATTCTTTCCTGATTTAAAATTCAGATCAAGCCGCAACTGCAAATTAGCCTTTATTGGGCATTTATTGGCAACTAATTTGGCATTGATTTCAATAAATTAGTATTTAATTGGTGGAACTCGTTTTTTTTTTTTTTTTTTGTGGCACAATTGATTGCGCTAATTGACAAAAACCGAGCGAGAACAAATGAGAAAACGTGGCCAACAGGTACCGAGGACGGATATTGCATGTGCAATGAGCCAAGTTCTTAATTGGATGGTATGAGGGATCTCCTCAGTCAGCTTCTGTTCCAGCTCCTGTCCCTGCTCCTGCAATCCTCCCCAGCAAATGGGAAAAAAAACTTTGCCACCTTTGTGGCGAACTGTGACCCGCCCCTCGCCAGACATTCTCAAGTGCAAAGTTTGTTCCTTAGGCTAGCGGGGAAAAATATCCCCAGGGACCGTTGGCATCGCCCGAGTGGCGTCTTCCTGTCTCTGCCGTCTTCCTGGGATTCGGGGGTTGTGCATTTAGCCGCTCAAATACCGGGGGTAGCTCAGATGTCAAGGAGGCGAATTGCACGGGGGTTGCCGGCCGGGGCCAGGTCTAAAAAGTCAATCACAATTCCCAGTGCAATCACAGCACGCGTATTAATATTTAAAGAGGTCATCGGAATTGGTTTCTCTGTCTTTGAGCCACTTATTGCCGTGTGCGGAGCTCGAGATAAGATGTAGCAATCTTGTGGCCTGCAATATTTTCCACTTATTTGCCGATTTGTTGCAGTTAAGTGGCGGCATCGCCAGACGCTACGAGGACCAACCCCAGATGTTCGTATCTTGATATATTTTATGTCTGGCAATTTGCTCGGGTACCCGCTCCGCTCTTTTGTCTTTTTATGATTTGTCTCAGTGTGTATTTCGCTTTCATTGTGCCCACGTTGTTGCATTTTTAATGCCAAGGCTCGGGATTGATTTCGCATTTGCATTCCCTGGGATTCGCCACCTTTTATTAATGATTTTCCGCACCAGCCAGAGACCAGACGGAGATATGCATCTTGTGGATGCACAATGACAGCCACTGTCTGCTCGCCGTCTGGCCTGGTGGTAAAACTTCCGCTTTTGGCACTGGGGAAAAGCCAAGTGAAAACTTTCCCTTTTTGTCACTGTCTATTCAGATCCCTCTGCCTGCCGTGAAGCGAGCCCCGGCATTTCAATTACGTTTCCCTCGCAATCAATCACACTCAAAGTTGGAAAAGCTCTTCTCCACATCCTCCTGGAAGCTGGAAGCTGAAGTGGAAAAACATTTTGCATTTGCCTCTCTGAGTTATGCTAAGTGATTTGCTCATTGATCATTGGTCTGAAGTATCGGACATTTAAATGAACTTTTGATTTGTTTTTTGACGGCATCAGGTGACATAAATGTGGTCACAATTACAAGTCTACAAATTAAATAGTTTAAAATAGCAATATACCTTAATAGTAGGAAGATCCCCATCGAGTAAAATTTGTTACCCTAAAAAATATTATGTTAATTAATTATTAATTAAGAAATATATTAATTATGCTGTCAACAAGTGCTGTTACCTGCAACATTATCTTAAACCTTTGTACGCTGCTACATATGGTCCTATGCATGTCCACCTTTTTGAACAGCTTTATTTTACAGATTTACTTTAGGTATATTCCAAATTTAACTAATAACTTACCTTTGCTTACTGTTTTAAAAACTTTGCATTCACCTCTAGTGCCTTAAGGTATTTTCCTTATTTACTAGGCTGATTTTTCGGGGCTAACATAAATAATTCCCCTTGGATTTAAGCACTTACCTCGTACAATTTTCTTATAATTTGTTATGCCAGTTGCTGGCCAAACTTTTAATTCAACAGCAAAACCCGAATGAATAAAATTATGCCAAGGCAAATGAATTAACACTTTTGGGTATACATTCTTTGGGACTGATCCCCCGGCCCAGCATCCGGTTTTTCCCCCTGGCCCGCTACAACTTTCTGATATAATTTCTCTGGCTGAAAAGTTTTCCGAGAGAAAAGGGGGAAAAGAGAGCCGTGCCGAGTCGGGCCGGGCTCTACCGGAACTTCCGTGCACTGCTCAAGTTCTGGGCCGTCGCATCGCCTTGGCTGAAAAGAATCTCTTCCGCTCCTGCTGCCGCCGCAGTCGCCTGCTAAGGGTGTGGGGGCGTGGCAGCAAAATAAATTTGTATTGTTTTGTCTCGGGGGTGAGAGGCGAGGCCAAAGAGCAAACAATGCGAGCTGTGAGAGCTCAAAAACCGCAGCCACTAAATGCATTACGTGAGGCGAGGAAGGAGGAAAAGCTGGGGAAAAGCGGTGAAAAGCTGGGTGTTTCCCTCCTCCGTGCGGCTACACTGTAACGGCTTTTGTGTGCGAGTGTGGGGGGGTGAGAGTGTTGGGTTTGGCATTGTTTTCCTGCACGGATATCCTTAATGAGTGAAACTGGGCTACCGCTCCTGCGCTCCATCTCCTTCAGAGCAACAGCAGCTGCCGCCCACAACAGCAGCAGCCAGCAGCCAGGAGCCATCATAATTACCCCACCCCCGCTGGACGCCAACAACCCAGCTGACAAACACACTCGAGGTCCTGGCACTCAAGAAACCCCAGACCGGGAGCAATACGAATTCCTAGCGGGGGACTTCGCAGCTTCTTCCTATCTCTGACCACATGAGCACATAAATCTTCGCCGGAACCACAGTAGTTGGAGAGGTGTCAGGGAATGCGGAAACTTTTCGTTAACTTAATATGAAATATGCGTTGACAGGGAAATATCTATTTATTATTGTTATTTAAATTTAATTTGTGGGATTTTAATTCCTTAAAGAAATTATAACTATTACAAGGCAGCAGTTCTCGTGTAAAGTCTTCTTTAAACAATTTACAAATTATTGTTATTAAAGGTGAAATTTTTCTTTAAATTTCAAATCATCTAGGTCTTCGTTTTTATATTTATTTAAAAAATTCGAAATTACTTCCCTTATATTTACCAGAATCCTCGTATTGTTGTTAGTTTCCTTCCCATTGTGCAGGCACCCCATCGTTATGGCCGTGTAATTATCATGATGATCACTTTTCAACATTACCAAAGCGAGGAAACTTTTATATTAAAAGTAAACTTATGACAAACGAGCAAAGGAAAGGCAGTAACAGGGGCAGGAGCTGGGGAAAAAAAGTAAGAAAAAAATGGAATCCTGGACAGGACTCAGACAAACACCCGCGCACACACGCACGTGGGGTGCCCATTGTCAAGTGTAATTTATCATTCAGTCAACGTCCTTCGATTGCAGTTTATCTTCGGAACTTACTTTACTGGGTCGTCACTGTAATTTCTCTTTCCTCTCCATAGAGATATATACGTATATATATCCGCTGCCCTATCTGGTGAGCCCTCTCGCTCTATTCCGACTCTCTTTTCTGTTTGCCCTGGCCGGTTTCCCTTTTCCCACGAGTAAAAGCAAAAGGAAAGTATATTAGGGGAACAACAAGGATATTCCCTCAGAGTTGTTATTGTCCTGGCAGAGAATGAATGGAAAATCAGGAAAATCTGACCCCCAGGTTGTTAGTTTCCTTGCAAGGATTTTTAAAGCCAATGGGAGCAAAATAGCAATTAACATGGATTTTGAAGCATCCACCTTAACTCCCCCCGTTGCCCCGCCCTTCGCCGGCAATAATCGGAAATAATTGAAGAAAAGATGGTAGAGCAGGAACAGAAAAAGAGAGAATACTTATCGTACGGAGAAGATAGCAGGGGGGCGAGGGACACGTTCCTTTGAAGGATGTTTCTATGTGCAATTTGTAACGTTTTAATTGTTGTTTATGCGATCTAGAATGATGCCTTCCACGGATGCGGAGGGGAAAAGGTGCACCACCGCCGCAAGCCACTGAGCTAATTTTGATTGCGGTGCAGGTGAGTGGCATCGGCAGGTGAACGACAACGATGTCGGTTCCTAATTAACTATGCCACTGATGTTTGGTTCGATTCAGCAGATTGGCTTCGAATGCGGGCTAGCAGGCAGCTTAAATGGTTAATGTCTTCGGGGAACACAAAGCACGAGTCGCCGGCAGTCATGCTAATAAAATGGGGGACATTCACGGGAATAGGAGATGGATCTGATAAAGAGGCTGATTTAAAAATTCCTTTGACCTTAGCACTTCAAAAAAAATCTATCAGGTTTCGAGGTTCTGAATAGATAGAGAAAAATTAAATGAATCAGAAATAATATAATAAAAATAATATAATAACTAAATTTTAAGAAACGGTTAAGCCTAGGACTTTGCAATAAGAATCATATTAATATATGCATAAACAATGTTCTAGAAATGTTCTTATCAATAAAAGAATATGCAAGTTTATAACAGCTTAAGAAAGTGCGAATATTTTATTTATTTATTTTACGTACACTCTCAAATTATAGTTAATTCATATTTTATAATTATTATTCTTAAACAAAGATATAACCCCTATTAAATATTTTCTCTAAAATGTTTTTAATTTTTTGTGTAAATATTGAAATGCTTTGCCAGTTACAGTTACCGGTCTGCATTAAAATTCAAATTTTACTCGTTACTTTTTTCAACTCCCAATCTGTCAGCTAATATGGCTCTCCGTTTTCTCTTTATTTTTGTAAGCAACCAGAGAGCGAAGGAATTCCGGTTGAAACTCCGAAAATGTTGTTTATTTGACGAGTGCGCAGACTCAACACATTTGCCGGCAGGATTCAGCAACAAATGTTTATGCTCTGACTTTTGATAATAAACAAACGTGGCAGGAACGAAAGCTATATAGAAACTTAATGTAAATAATGTCTTTAGGTCTGAAGTACTTAAAATTAATTTATTAAAAATTTACAACATTTGAGGTTGGTATAATATATTATTATTTTGACAGAAATTGCAATTATATATTTTTGATTAAATAGTAAAAGATTATAATTTGTAAACTTTATTTAAACATATAATTTTCATATTTGATTAGTACTTTAATTCTAATATATTATCAAATTTATTTAAAATGATTATGTTTAATAGAAAATAAAGTATATTTTTTAAATTTGTTTGCTATCTTTTATCAGTAGCCCCGGCCAAACTTATTTACAACTACTTACTGCGACTCTCGCTCTCTCAATTACCCCGAACTTTGTCCCGCTAGGAACAGCTGATTTCCCTGCAGGAATTTACTCCGAAAAGTATCCTTCGATTTCCCCAGACAAACTCAAAAGCCGAAGGGCCACGAAGCTCGGAACCCACCACGCTGGCGAACATTGCTGTGGACTGTTCTCGGTTGCCGTTTTCCAAAGGACCCCCACATATCAACGTTGGCCAACGTTCAGTTGAGTTTTGGTTACTGCCGCCAACGGTTAACGAACAGAAAGTGAGCGCGTGTCGGGCTTCTCAACATGAAAGCCAACTTCGTGGGCGATTGGCAGGAAACATAAACAAACCAAGTGCAAAGACTTTCTAAGCCTCTGGTTTTAAAATTAATTTGAAAGATACTAACAATTTACGATCATGTGTCAGCTGGACTCTGGCCAGATTTGGCCAGAAGCGTTTAGGCCGCACACCATAATGTAAACTTCTCCCACAGCTGTGTGGCGTGCTGTGTGTGTAGGAGGAAGTGTAACGAATTGTGTGCGAATAGAATACTACAAGGAAATCGAGCAAAAAGTCAGGCAACTCGAGAATATATATATATATATTTGTATATATATCCTGTGGGAGTCGCTCCCCTCGCGTGTGCTGTGTGTGTGTCGGCGCTGGGCAAATAAATGCTCTTGCAACGCTTTTTTAGCCAGTTTATCTTAAGGCGAAATACTGTAAAAAATCGTAAAATGGATTTACGTTTCGTATTCATCGTTTTCCTGCTCAAGTGGACCCATGCACAAGGTAAGCAGGCTGCGAGGAAAAAAACATACAACTCAAACTGAATAAAAACCCATCCTGGTCATGGATTTACTTGCTTCCTTCCTTCCTCGCACTTCTGGGCGTTTGCCCGGCATTCTCTCTGTTTGTGCACCTGCCACAGCTCACAGCTCACAGCTCGTTGTGGAGGACCTCCGCCCTCGAGTGCAATTCAGCCAGCCTGCAATTGCAAATATTCCATAGAAAATTGCTCAACAGAGAGAAGTGCCAGCTCGTGAATGTATGACATTTGTATGGCTGTGCGATCCCGTAATGAGTTGCATTTAACTCCAGCCAACTCACTTGGCCGAGATGTTTTGGGAGCCCGGCATATTTATGATGATTGCCGACAGCCAGGTGTTGAATGGGCATAAAGCTTCAAGCTCGGGCCCAGAGGAATCCCAGGGATGCCAGGCTTGAATGCATCTGAATGCAGGTTTATTGATAGACTGGCACGTCTGGCAATCTCAGCTATAAAGACATAAATGTCTTACTAAATATCGTTTATTGTTCCCATTTAAAAATAAATTTTAAAATCGGAATTTCTAAGCAGGATAGTCCCATAAATAAACGTGGTTGTGTTTTCTAAATAGGGGTTTATAAGAATTTGTCCAAACAATGTGTAAAAGTTAACACTAAAAATATTGGTTCTATAATTTTCAATCAATTTAAATAAGTAATAATATTTCTCAAACCATGGTCTATATTTTAAAGTGAAGTTTAAAAGTGATTCATTCTCTATAAATTTTATTATATTTCGATGAACTTTTCTTTACATAATCTTTTGTGAATTTAAAAACTCATATAAAACGGCTGAAGATATAAGTAATAAACAATCAAGGCATTAAAATATATTGAACTAAAATCCCTAACAATTTGTACTTACAATAATTAAAAAAGTTAATTAAGATCCCCTTTATAATTGTCAGTTATCAACTGCTGTAAAATCTCATATCCGCTTATGAATTCCGAAGTAATTCCACCGCTCAGCTTAACTCAACGTAACTTGCCAGATTAGCATATTTCCTGATTTGCATTTATTGGCCCAAAACTCTGGGATAACTCGAGGCATTTCCAGAATCATTTCATCCGCCCAAACATACTTATATGCTCGATGCATTGATTACTTCCTGCACAGAGCCCCAAAACTTTTGCCAACTATAATTCATAACTCTTGCTTATCTCACCATTAAGTTGTAGCCATCAAATGGGAATTCGTATGTGCAAAACTTTTATGCCAGACGCAAAACAATTTCCGCAGTTCCGTCGTGTACTCCCCCAAGCACCCAGGCACCCCGATACCATCCTTTTTCCCAGTCAAACAAATTAGTGGAAAATGTTTTGGCAAGAAACGAGAACAAGCCGAAAGTCCCCCTTGGGCTGGCTAACTAACCGAAATGAGTATGAATACGAGTCGTGGCTTCCCAGTGCGAGTGGCACTCACTCAGGGCCATGACTCAAGCGGACGGACTGCTTTTGTTGCATAAAATATGCGCATTTAATAAGGGGGCTCCCACACTCCCCACCCGTGTGAGCGGAATGAATATGTAAATGTAAATGCTGGCCCACAGAAGAAAAAAGAAAACGTTTCGGGCCCCGGCCACAAATGATACAAAAGATATTTCATATTTTCCGTATATATACACTCGTACATGCCCTCGTACTCGTACTTGTGTACATTTCCATTTTGCCGCTGTTCAATTTGCGTTCTTTACGCTCGACTCTCCTTTTTTGGTTAAAGGCCATTTTTATTATGTAGTTCAGGCATGTAAACGAATTCAATTGAATAATATCCTGTCATTTTGTTGTTACATCCTCTTCGGGCTACCCATTATCCTCATCGCCCCGCCACTGCCTCGAGTTTCCCCACGCTTGGCATGTCAAAATTTATATCAGCGCACAAAATCCGCCAATGCAGGATGAAGGATGTGGAGGAGTAAATAAATAAATCCCGACAACACGCGTGTCGCTGCTCCTGCACCTACGCCCTCGGTCTCTACCGCTCTCCCGCTTTTGCCCGTCAGCCAGCGCTGAAAAGTATGCAATAAATTTGGGCCAAAAAATATATTGGCATTTTAGTGGGTTGGCTGCATATGGACGTGTGTTCCGGCGGTGTGTGTGTGCCTCTGCGTGTGTGCGGTGTATCCAATAAAAGAAAATTAAATACTTTTCGTCAAGGATTTTTCTCTGAGTAAATTAAATCCTGCACCGTATGCCAGCTATGGTTGCTTTGGGATTGTTCAGATTTATTTTGTCTTTAA
Source organism: Drosophila rufa (assembly GCA_018153105.1). Classification (NCBI taxonomy): domain Eukaryota; kingdom Metazoa; phylum Arthropoda; class Insecta; order Diptera; family Drosophilidae; genus Drosophila; species Drosophila rufa. The sequence continues at coordinate 12,735,201 of JAECXS010000096.1, forward strand.
CTGAGTTTTTTTATGTTTTAAAAATAAATGAAGGTACATATTTTTTAAGCACTTAAAGATATAATAAATTTACTAAATTTTGCATTTCTTTTTCCTAAGGATGCGTAATTAAGTTTTAAATAAATCCATTTTAATATAATATTTTAAACTGATTTTTGAGTAGTTGCAGTTCTTTTAAATAATTCAAATTATAAGTACAAGTATAATTAGTTTACAGCAAGAGTAAAACATTTTTGTAGCCTGAAATTTTAAAACATTATCCCATCTCTTCTTTATTTGAATTTGAATTTAAATACAAAAATATTATGCTTTTTAGATTTGCATTTTTTAAAACCACAAACAGAATTTATGCGGTAATTGTCGGTTCTAAAGCCCCATTCGTTTTTATGCTTCCTCTGGCATATCTGTTACATCCTTTGGCCCAATTTGTATGCCATTTTCCCGTAACGGCTCCCAGTTGTTTGCCATACTTTCCGTTTCAACTTTCTTAAACTTTGCTTAATTTATAAATTATGCATTTCGTAGACTCTGTTACCAGGCAATTATCATTTTCATGGGAAATTGTTGGGCCGCTTGTTTTGGTCTCTCGCTCATTTTTGGACGGCCCCTAGAAAGTAGGCTACGCAAAATTAATTTCTACATGGAATTGCGGCTGTATCCGTATTTGTATCTGTATGGGTTGGCCTGTGTGTGCTCTGGCATGTGCGTGTGCTTATTTATTTGGCTGGAACTCAAGCGAAGGCAGGCCCAAGAAAGGACTCGACTCGACTCGGCTGTCTTATATTTTGGTCTCGTGCCTGGCGGCGGCCAAAAGCAAAGGGCATACATTTATTTGGCAAAAACACAGGAGCAGCAGGAGCAGCCGGGAGAGAGAGAGAGTAGGAAAAAAGTTTTGCAGACCGGAATATTAATGAGTATTTAACCTAAATTGTTGCTGCCTTTGATAAGTGCCATGAAATATTCCCCATGTAGCTGCTCGCTTGTGATTCCTACGCTTCCGAATCTATTTTTGCCCTTTTCGGCCAGCGGCATCAATGGCAGACAGGAAAACTTGCCATATCTCCACGGGAATGTGTGTGCGGACCTGGGCCGGGTCCTCCGTTCCAAGTCAGGCATTAAATTACTTTAAAAGAAAGGGGGAAAAAAGGGTTAAATTATTTTAGATGTCGGAGCGGACTCCGGAGTTTGCCTTGAAGACTTTCTCCGAAATAGCTGGGAAAGGGCTTTCAACGAATTTTGCTCTTTTGTGTCTAGGTCTGTGCGGGGGTCTCACTCAGGAGAATAGGTATTATTGGGCCAGGCTCTAGTTAATTGAAAAGCCGAAGGTATTTATTCCTTAAGGGAAAGCGCCCCAGCCAGCCAGTAATAAAGTAATATGGAATTAATTTGAAGTCTATTAAATATAGAAATATTTTAGAAATTGACAGCCAGCTGGTAAGAAGGAAATGTTTACTTGGGAGTTTATTAGGCACAGTGATAACTGCCGAAGAGAAATTAATAGGGAGAATAAGGGAATAAAATAAAATATTCTGCTTATAATTATAAATGTAAAATAAAAAAGGGTTATTTATCCATGTTAGTACTCATAATAACTCAATTTTAATGCAACTATTAATAATTGAAAGCCCAAATTAAAAGAGGAACGCTACCTGGATTAAAAATGCCTAAATGTAATCTTCGTAAAATAACATTCACTTAGTTGAAAGCATCTAACTAGTCACCTGTTTATTTTAGCCGGTTTTTACTGCATTTGCATACACAATGCCCTTGCAAAGCAATTACCAGTTTCCACTTATGTTCACAGCGCTGGTCCTGGTAAATTGTAATTTATCTTAGCCTTAGGCCAAAGGACAATACAGGCACACATTCCTATTACACCAGCAAATACACACACGAGGGAAAATTTTAATTAATTTCTGCATCAATTGAACGGCTGTCATAATACAAATAAAAGCGAGAGGCGCACAGACAAATGCGCTTGTTTATTTGTCTGTGGGGCAAACGCACTGAGCAAACAATGGCCACAAAAGGACATGCAGGATATGCCATTGAGAGCTCACAACTATGGGCCCCTCCACTCATAATCGCCATATTTTGATTAAGTTAATTAAGCGATATCCCTTCGATCCTTTGTGCCAGGGCCAAAACAAGGCTTATCAACGCTAATCCTCTTCAGCCTTCGCCCCTCGCTTGCGATTACCCGCTGGGCTTCGAGTGTTTGCCATGTGAAAACATAATTCACTTCATTACGGGCCGAACTAGGCCAACAACAATAGAACAGCGGGTAACACAGAAACTGCAACAACAGCAATAAAAATAACAACATCAACGCCAAGGAGCGGGGGCAATTGAGCCTAATGAATTGCCATAGTAAAAACGCTGAAACTGAAGCTCAAGCAGCTGCCAAGGCGCTGTGTGGCCATCAAAACTTTAAAGTGCTCGAGTTTGCCATTAAAAAATGAAAGAGGCGAAAAAATTACCACTCGCAAAAATACAGGAAACAAAAAACATCCACAATGGCCAGGCCAGGAGAAAGCAGTTCCATAATGAAGCACGGCGAAACTTTCCTACTCTCGACGGTGGAGAAAAAAGTTTCGTATTTCGAAATTTGCTATTATAATATAGCCGGAAAGATAATCATAAAAAATAATGGGTTTTAAAAATTAAGAGAATAAATATAAAGTTATGTTAGCTTGGGGCAAAAGAAAAAGGGGAAAGGCCACTAAAAATAAACTTAAATCAGTTATGAATATCCAAGTCGCCTAATGAGTTTTCTTTTAAGAAATAAAACAAGAGCCTGATAACGAATCAAACACTAATTTCACAAGTTCTAAATAAACATTATTTAAATCAAAACTCTTTTAGAAATTATTTATAATCACAGCCTTTAACCCTTTTCCTAACCCTTGACATCCCACTGTATCCTTTCAGCTGTAGAGTGTCCGAATATGGCGACATAAACAAGTGTTGAGCATATTTTTTACGACAAGTCCCGGTCGCAGTTCCTCACTCCTTATTTTTCCTCAGCTCGTCTGTGGCGCCATCAAGCAATCATAAAGCACTGTGAAGGCGGCGGAAAAAAGTGTGGGAAAAAAAAGAGAATGCCATGCGGTCAGTGATGATGTCTGGTACTTCCCTTTCTCTTCCCTGCTCGCATTTCTCGCACATTTTTCAAATACTTACCCTTTGCCTTGGGAGCAGCCGGAAAGGGATCCCGGGACCTGCGGACCAAGTGTCATTGACATTTTAATGCGCTAATGAAGATGACGACCCCAAAAACGCGGAAGAAAAATGCTTAAATTCATAATATAATCAAATTGTTATAAAAATAGTCGGCGGCGGGGCCAGCCAGCCAGCCAGCTTGACAGGCTCCGTCGCCTTGCGGTCCCTGCTCCAGATTGTAATTTTTCCCTCTTCATTATCGTCATCGCATTGCGGGGCTTTTAATTTTTTCTTCCTTTTTTTCACCCCGCCAGCCCCCACTCCGGTTGCCACTCAAGGACTTGCGGTGTTTATGGGTTGCTGCAATTTTATTTATTTTTTTGCAGCCCTTTTCCTTTGGTCCCATAGTTCGCTGGCAGTCAATTATGTCAAAGTTGTCAATTCATAAACAAAAATTGCAGGGCGTTGGCGTAAGCAGCTTTTGTATAAGGCTGGCCCTCTTTTTTTCGCTTAAGTGCAGAAAATGTTAAATGTAGGTTATAAATTTGAGTGCAGCAGATGGAAGTTCAGAAACAAACGAAATTGAGTGGATGAGGCAAGAGCTGCAGCTGACAAACTCAAATTGAAGGGGGCGAAAAGTTTCCCCCCAGAACATTTACACAGACCGAATGAAAGCATTTGTAAAATGGGAGAATGAAGTTTATAATTGGAGAACTTCATTTCCGCATAACTACTTGTTTGAATAATGGGCTTAAAATAACTGGAGATGGGTATTTACAGAAATTATAAAATATTTCCGACTATATTCTTATTTACATCTTCCATTTATTACCTTCTAGTTGGTTTATTATATTATATTCTTGCTAACAATCTCAAAATCTAAAAAATTAACTTTAAGTATGTTTATTTAAAATTTTATAGATATAATTGATAAGAATTTTAAGGCAGTAAATATATTCTAGAAGAGAGCCGTATTAAATAAATTTTAAGTTTAAGTTTCTCTAAAAATTTCAGCTCAATTTCACTAGAATTTCCCATTTTTAGGTCCCTCTTCAATCTATTTAAATATTCCCTCCGCTGTTACATCTCTCTGCCAGAGTCGCTCCATAAAACTTTAACTCGAAAACTCTTATCAAGGCAATCCCCAGCTACCCAAACCTTAAGCGGCTTCATCTCAGGGGCACTTAAATTTTAAATGGCATTTGTTAACCCTTTTGCTGCTGGCTTTTTATGACTTATAATTTTTGCCAACTCATTGCCTCTGACTCTGGCGGGTAAAATCACGGGACAGCAGCAGCACTTTCCGACTTGGCCATTTGTTGCTCTGGAAATAGCCTAGAAGTCTGCATAATTTATCAATGTCAAAGCTGGCCCGATGATGAACGCTACGAAAATTGCCAGGACAGCAGATTGTAGCCAAGCCCATTTTTTTGTCCTTTGCCGTCGAATCGATAAACTTACTTGTTGCCCAGAAAAAGAGCGAAAAAAGAAGAAGCCAAACAAGAATAAGATACGGAAAGGCCATAAAATTTGAGCTTTTTAACAAGCAAATCGAATGAAAGGCCGACGACAGGGATATTGTTGATATGAGCGCACGAAAAAAAAGAGATATATATATAAGCAAAGAAAAGAAAAGAAATGAAATGAAAAGAAAGAAAGGACATGCCTGCTGACCCGGGTCCAAGCTGCTTATCAATGGCCTAAGCTAAGCATTCCATTCCCTTCCCCTCGCCCTTGTTGACTTACCTTTTGTATGGCCAGTCAGGACATTTTATATTTATTAAAAAAGACGAAACAACAACAACTTGCTTCTCGTTTCGTTTCGTTTCGGGTTTTTTGGGTAATAGGCATCCGGTCATAAAAACATGAATTGTGGCTCTTAGCAGCAAATCCAATTGGGCATAAATCGGCTTTGTCGCCAGCACATGAGATGGATCCTTCCTCTCGGCATCGCCCTTGTCCTGGTCCTCTTTGTGTCCCCGAAAATCCCCATCCTGGTTTTCCTTTTAGGTTCTCAGGTTATGCTCGTTTTATGGCTTTGCTCGGCTCTCCATTGTGTAGGCTTTATTTTATGTGCATTTAAGCACAATGCGCTTATTGACTTAATGACAAATGTAGTTAGGCAACACAATGACTGACAATGCACTGTGACAAAAAGGTGCAATGAAAGTTTATTTGGAAAGTCTGTGAGGAAAAATAGAAGAGTTAAGGAGAGAGACTACGAAAAAAAAGGTCACTTATTACGGGGAATAAAGTGATAAAGTGATCTTTGCATATTGTTTCGCAAATAAAATAATATAATATTTAATTATTTCTTTCCGACAGTGTCTTATCCCATTCCTAGTTCCTATTCCTGTTCCCTTATTCCCGTCACCGTTTTGCCGGCTGTTTGTGAGCCAAAGTGCTTGAGTTTCCTATTATAAGAGACTTAACTGAAATTGCATTGTGGCCTGCATCCTGCACTTGTCACTGCCAGCCCCGAGCTATTTTCTACTGCTTGCGCTCCTGCTTTTCTCAAGGATGTTGACAAATTTACAAACGCGAAAGTGAATTTTCTTTCAATTTTGTTGCAACGACATCGGTCCTCTCTTTCCTTCCCTTCTTCCTGAGTCTGTCTCTTTCACGAGCGCCCAGGCAGGCAGGAAGCGCGCCTAAGTAGTTTTTGTATAATTGCACTCGTCATTGTCGCCTTGTCGACATCCTTGCTGAGGGGATCCCTTGGCTTCCCCTGCCTCTCTTCGCCCTCCCTTAGTACCTGTCTCCCACGTGTCTCTTTTGGTCCTTTATCGCCCCTCTCTTTCGCTCCTGTGACAACAACAGCAATTAAGGAATGTTAACAAGCGCACTTTTCAACTTTGGCCCGCGGCTCGACGCTGCACTTCAAAGGTGTGCCGATGCCTGTCTCTGTATGGCTGATGTATCTGTGTGTTCGTCTCAGGCTAAAAGTGTGTGTGTGCCACGCCTGTCTGCCTCTTTTCTGCGGCTTTGCCAAAGCTATAAACTTATTTGCCCAACGCAGCTTCGTTTTTGCGGTTGGTTGGAAAGGAATTCAAATGTGATACCCTGGAAAATGTGGATGTGATGGATTTGGAGTAGATGAAAAATCATAATTAAAAGCAGAGGGGTTAATAGTCCTTCGGCTGAAAAGGGGGAATTGATTATCCTTGGAAATCAAAGTAAAAACCTTGAAATGTCATTTGAAGTTAAGTAAATAAAATAAAATAAATCACTTCCGGCAAACGTTCATTAATTCTTAAATATAAATTGAAGAAGTTAATCTTTAATATATTTTAAAGTTTTAAGTAAATGAATCTACAAAACAGTCTGTGTTATTTATTGAAATTATAAATGTATAATTTATCTTAAGAACTTTAAACTATGTAAATACCAAACTATGATACTCATCTTCTTATGAATAATATTCAAAAATTGCATATTCCCTCAAACATTTACAGAGAAATGGCTCAGCCCCAAGCTAAAATCAAAATTCTTCACCAACCCAATTCTAGTCATTCAAGCGAATCCCTAAATTATTCATAAAGCTCTTTCGTAGTCCAGTTGCATTCATAATCAGGCGATGATTGACACATCGCTTCAAACAATTCCGAGCACCCCCCACTTAAAAATCAATTTATACAGGACATTCCACTGCCACCGGCCGAAGTAAGCCATTAATTAAACAAATCTGAAAATAATTGAAAGTTTGCAGCATAAATCCCAAAGAGAAGCGAAACTACGGCATAGTTTTAAAAATTCCCTTGTTGGCAATTAAGTTAAGCAGAAAACACAACAAGAGAACCCGAGAACCCGAAAACAAAACCAGACGCAGACATAACAAAAGCAAAAGCAACTGAAATGCGTCAAAGGCACGCAACCCTAAACAAAGCAGGATAAAGGATAAAATGGTGTGGGCGGCGGGGATATATCCAGCCAAGAGAAGGAGCAGAACTGGTTTCGGTGTCAGTTTCTGCTGGTTAGCAACCCTAATTTACTTTTAATAACTTCATAGGCCGAGCTGAAAGCTGTAAGGGGTGCGCATTAAAAGTGTCCTTTTTCACATGACCAGGACGAATGTGGCAGCGTTAATTTCGATTTTGCCTAACGAGGGTTAAATGCTCGCCTCGCTCCAGCAGTTTAACGCAACTTGTCAGAGTTTGTCAGCGGCGACAGCGGCAAGAGCAGCCAACTGGGCGTATGAGCGATATCGATAACGATAATTACACATGCAGACAGACGAGCTGCCTGCCTCCCTGTCGCCCATCCCACTCCCCACTCCCCTGCAACGCATTCAGGTGAAAAAATTCAATTTGCAACGTGTGTATAGGCCCTCCAGGCCGAACATGCCTAAGTGTGCGATTGGGTTTCGGTTCGTCTTCCTATTTTTTCAGGGGGAGCAACTCCACGGGAGTGGAATTTGGATGCCTGGCGGGTTGGGGCACATCAAGTGTGTGGCTGCCTGACTGAGTGACTTTGCTGTCAGGACATAGATTTGTGATGCAGGAGCCGCCGAAAAAACGAGTGAAGAAAACTCATCCAAGAAGCAGACATATGACAAGCTCAAGTGTGTCGCCATTACGGATGGCATCGTGTCACGAGATTTAATTGCAACATTTAAGGTGTTTTCTTTATAATCTAAATGATTAAAAAAAAAAAAAATCCATATTTTGTATTAATTTTAAATTTATAAAGATATTTTCAATAAGGCCAACTAATCAGCGAAAAATTATTATTTTTAATATTTATTATTTTCAATTAAAGGTTCACTTCTCCAATGAAAGCCTAATACCGAAAATAAGAGAGTTTTAATTGAATTGTTCACCTAAAAATTTGTATCTTTCATTGGTTGCAAACTAAGAAAACATTTTGTTTTTTAAAAACCCACTCCAACCTACTCTTAGTATATGAAGTCCTACTTTTTCCTACCAAAACTCCATAACTTATGCCAATAATCGCTTACAGCATATGTGCAATCGATTACTCATCTTTAATCAAGAGCCTGCTTCCATCCCTAATCGCTTTCACAGCTGCCGACATGCAAAAGCGAAGACGAAGCGGGAAATCGAAAAGACACAGCCAGAGATTCGGAGGGGGAAACCCGGGCAGGACTTTGAGTGACTGAAGCGGAACTGTGAATGCCAGATTCTGTGATTTGATGCCATGTTCTGGGGCTGGTACTGCTCCAGCCTCAAATTCAGCCGAAGCTCCAGCTGCAGCTCTAGCTTTCCACTTCCATCTTCGTCTCCCCGTGACCACGTCAATGTGTGTGCGCCCATTGCCATTGCCATTTCCATAGCCTGCTTTTGACAGTCGTTTTGCAAACATGTCGAAGCCATTAAGACAATCATGCGTTCTCTCTCATCTGGCCTGCGCCCGTCTCTCTCTAGAGCATCAAGTGCTTTTTTCGGAATACTTCTGCTCACACTTCCCCTTCCGCCGCCTGCAGATTTTTCCCTCCGCTTCTATTTTTTGTATGTTGGAACGCTTTGTGATGCATGTTTTGTTTTTGAAAAATGGCTGTCGCGTCACTTCTATTGTGTTTTTGAGTGTTTGTCCTTCGTCCTCTTCATCTGACTTTCTCCTTCCCCATCTCTCTCTATCTCTCTGTCTGTTTGTCACAAAGATTTATGCGTTGCAATTTACACAGGAACAAAAAGAAAATAAAATCGTGGGGAAAAAAAAAAAAAATAAGAGAGTGCGACAAAAATGTTTGCCCAACGCTTAGATTGAGTGGAAGTCCTTTTTGTGGGCACTGTGTAGGTGTTGAAACGGATTCCGATACTGGAGAGGGATTCCTGATCACACCTCTTGCCTTTCCAGCCTTCTCTATCTCTCTCAAGGACTGTACAAGTGTAGTGGGCGATTGGTCCTTGCGTGGAATAATTTTTTCTAGGGTAATATACATATATTCATCAGGCTGTTAGACTAACTTCGGTGGTTTGGAAATTCATTCGGATGGTTTTGATCCTGATAAATTGGTTTGGTAAGAGATTATTCCTTGATAGGTATAGGATGAAAATCTAATTTAATTAATTAACTATTAAAACAGTTAACATCAGCCTTGTTTCTTAGGTATGGATATAAATTGGTTTTAAAATAATTAAATAATGAATTAAGTATTGACTTTAACTGCAACATAAAAAATAATTACATCTTTTAATAAATAAACAACTGCCAATATTCTGTTCACATTTACATTTCCGCTTAACTCCACTTTTATTTATAAATATTTTTTAATACCGCTATTAAGCTCACAAATTATGACGCCATGAATTTTAATCAAAAATTTTGCCACCGACCGAAACCAATTCAAAATAATATTCCGACGGCGGGAAAAACATAATGACTTATGAGTGGGCATAAAACGGGGCCGAAACTAAATTATCCCATATTCCAAAAGGGGTCCATATCACACCCACGCACGAAGAACTCGCACCTCCCCCATAAAAAAAGGAAACCCTCTTGTTCTCTCTGCATCCCCAAAATTGAAACCCTGTCCCCCCTTGCCCAGCAAGTTTCATGAAATAAAAAGCATTGCAGCGTAAAAAGTTTCGGGGACCGTAAAAAGCTACAACAAAAGCCGGAGACAAATAATGAAGGGGAGCCGGGGGTCGCCAAGGGGGTGGATCGTACCCAATCGTTATCACAACGAAAAACAAGGATAACGGAGGACAGGACGGGACAACGACTATAACGACAGATTGAACCCTTCGCTTTTAATGCAATTAAGTTTAATTGAAAATTTTCACTCCGAAATTATGAGGCGAACGTGTTTGGGAAGAGGCCAAAGGCAGGGCCCCAGCAATCAGGCAGATAGAAATTAACATGAACACACTGTTATGGGGGCGTTATCCTGGGTGCTTGGCACGTACTCGTCCTCGTCCGCGTTCTCGTCCTCGTCCTTGTCCTGACTGAAAGCAATCAAGCGTTCAAATCACTAGCCCCAAAAAGCCCAAGTTTTCTTTGATGCTGCGTGGTGGCGTCGGCGAAGGGGTCGTGGTTACCCTGCAGGACTTTATTACAAAACAAACAAGCAACAAAGTGAGGCAGGATCCAGGAGTCCTGATTCCACTCCACTGGCACTGCCACTACACCCGTCCCGGCATTTAACTTATCTTTTATCTTGATTGCTGTTGACGATGACAGGGATAATGATGATGATGGCGCCTGGTCACGGTGTCCTGTCTGTCTGGCTGCCTGCCTGTCCTGGCTCCCGATTTCAGTTTACCTGTTCCCGGATAGGATTTGTGTTTGAACAAGCGAATGGCGCTTGATTTTAATTAGCATTTGACACAGCAGCTTGACAGCTGGCAGATCCTTGACTCCTGCTTCCGGATCCTTTTTCAGCTGCTGCTGCTGCTTAATGAGCCATCGCCCAACTGGAATTGCAAATGTCCCCGTGTGCAAATAAAAACATCCTTGTGGCTGCTCTCTAGCAAAAACAACAGAAGCAAGGAAAACAGATTCGCGTCGTAACATTTTACGCTCGACAAAGTTTCGTGGCACGAAAAAAGAAGTTACTGCAACTAGAAATTCTTCGCTTGAACTTAAGACTGGGAGAACTAAAAAAGTACTCAGACAGAATTCCTAGGGAAAAGGTTTGGCAGGATTGTGAATAAATAAAAAAGAAAATGGAATATTATGAAGACTGTATCTTTAGTAAAATAATACTCAGTAAGAATCGCTGAAGTTCCTTTTAGGTAAACTCCAAAAATAGAAATCACACTGCTGTTCTTCAAAGCTTGCACTCTTTCTCTGGCCAGATCTAACTGGGAATTGTAACTGGGATAACTGACACTTTCATCCATCCACCCAAAACACACTCACCAGAGACACACAACCAGAGAGACATGGAAGCCCATCCAAGGATTTGTCACCGGATGCGCTGCGCCGGAAAATTCAATGTGAAAACTTTGCATTTGCCATGTGCGATGGCAGAGGAAAGTGTTTGTGCGAGGGCGAGAGGGTGCGATGCAGTGTCTTTTTCCAGGTGTGTTTGGCAGGGTGTCAGGTATGGCTGGCTGGAGACTAAGCTGCCGTTAAGGCTCCAACTAGAGCCAAAGCCCGAGCCAAGTGCAATTGCATCTACATGGGCCCGTACATATGTCTGCCAGCCATTGGACACATGCTCCTTCCATTCGAAGGGGGAACGGGGATAAGGGCCTACCGAAATGTGGAGCAATAGTTGGCAATGATTCTCTCTAGACAGACTAACCCACATGTGGGGGCGGCCGTGGATATGCACATGGCCATAAAGGATGCAGACGGAGAGAAATATGTTCAAAAATTAAGTTAAAGAAATTATTAAAATTAATAATAAAGGTAAATGTGTGCACTTATTTAATTTAAAACAATTATTAAAGGCAATAATAATGGTAGTCTTTTTAAAATTATTTATACATCACTTTGACTTTATCATTGTAATTGAAGTCGGTTGTGCTGAAATAAAATTTTGATTTTGATTCAATGTATAATAGAATTATCAAAATGAAAGACTACATTTATAAAAACCTTTTAACAAATGTACTTGGCGTTATTCTAAATACCATTTTAGGTACTCCAACCGAACTATATTAAATTCTTTAGACGGAACCATATTTATGCATTTATATTTATCAATTAAGGACTCTTTCGTTTTTGTGTTTTTAATTCTGGTCTTCTAAAAATAATTTTAGATAAGTATAATTTTCATTCAATACTTTTTCTCTCTGTGTGTACATATGCTACAAGTATTTGCACAATTTTTATGCACCCCCGCAACTCCCTCGTAGCATTGTAATGCATTTACCAAGGGCCCAAAACTTTCTGCTGCTCGACGCTCAATGCAAATGTGTGCGCTCTCCCGTGCGCCCTGAATTATTTATATTATTTGCACTCTATATGCACAAGTCGAAGTTGTCTAAGCATAAATAAAGTCCGAAATAAAATGGCAGAAAAAAAAGAAAACTCAAGTTTTGCTGGCAAGTCGAATGCATCATGACTCTTGAACATTTCACTGGTCGATTTCTGTCTGGGGGTGTTACGAGCAATTAGAAAGAGTGTCACTTCAGCACACCCCCTCAAAATACGTAAAAAAACACAGAAAACCAGAAAAACAAAAAACATAGTGAGTCATTGGCAAACACCCTTGTCTGCGCTGGAGAAGAGTAAAATGGTACAATTTATGGTTTGTTTCGGGCTGTTTCTCCCGTTGTTATAGCGCTGGGTGTGCGTCGTTATGATTCATAACTAAACAAGAACAACGAAAGAACTTCTCGACAACATCCCCGGAAACAATTTGCGGCACACGAACATGAGGCGTTTACAAAAGTTTAATTTTACTTGCATTTCGTGAGCGGTTGTTAGTTAGTTCTGGGGGAAGGGACATTTTGGACATTTTTTTATTCGAAATGTACATGTGTAAATCATAGGGTAAAATTTTGGGATATGCGATAATTTATGTGAATGCATAAATATATGGAAAAAATATGTAGAACTTGCATAAATAAATTTTAAACATTTTTAAATCGAAGAGAAATGCAGGAAATAATTTTTAGTAATTTTGTGTAAACCTCAAAGTTAAAGGACTGATATTAAATACTTTAGTCTTCCGCTAAGTATAACCAAATTAATTACCTAATTCCTTACCTAATTACCAGGCATTCCACCTACACACACAGGCTAGAAGGACTATATTTAATCATGACACACAACATTGTGGATGATGAACCTCTTGGCATATTAAATATACATATTTAATACATATTTTGTCCAATTTGGATAGCTCCTCCATCACAGAATGGCCCACATCCATCCGTTATTGTTGCTGTTGTGTCCTACAAGACATATTTAGTGTAGCAGCTGTTGCTGCCTCTGCTGCTTTTCACGTAAATTATAGCAAAAATTTAATTATTGCATTGGCCGTTCTACTCTACTTTCGTTGCAAAGGAAGGCTAACACACTTCCTTGGCCCAAGGCAGCAAACAGCAGGCAGCGAGAAGCAACAAAAGTTGTATGTCGAAAAGTATGCTACTAAAACAATTAGCAAGTCTTAGGGCCGGGCTATAATTAAAACAACAATGGGGTGAGTGGCGGCCCGCTTCCTTCTCATGGGGGCTGCCTTTGATTGATGATGCAAAAGCAGCTAAAGCTAGAAACTAAAGCCAAAGCTGGCCCCTTGGAAGTATGCAACACATAAGCAACTTGCAAAGGCGTTGAAGGAACACACACTTCTGGGACTGAGGGAGTGTGTGTGTCTTGCAGAGCCTTTGTTTTGCTTCTGACCCGCCGACGTCGGCTACAAACTATGCAGTGCCACAAGCAACAACAAATGGAATCCGTGGGACAACTTTGAAGCAGTACGAAGAATTTTATATACTCTGGGTTTTACAGCTGCTAATTTACTTTGAGTCTACGATTGCTGGAAATCAAAATCTATTAAAAATAAAACTTTATTAAAAATATATTGAATAAGTTGTTGATCTTTAAAAAGAGTATGATTTATTTTTAGCTGGTGAGTTATTATTGTTAAAAATATCGGCAGAAAAATAAGCAGATTAATATTCGCCAAAGTTAATAGAAACTCTCACAAAAAAATAAAGAAGTACAGATATTTATTTAAGCAATGAATTAAAGTAACCTAATTTAATTTCTTCCTCACCATAAAATTCAATCAGAAAATCCAGAAAAATGTGTAATAAAAAAAGTAATAGAATTTATAAAAAATAGTTAAAAGCATCCAGTTTCCTATCTTCTCATCTCGCTTAGATCAGCCATTATTTTCGCTTCACCTCGTCTATGTACCCACTTCAGTTGGTGATGCCCGAGAGGTAGCCAGGCAAATGTGTGTTATTACAATACATACACATGCCTCAAGTCGCCATACTCCTTTGCTTACCCCCCTTTAGCTTTTCGTCTGTCGGCAAAAAGGAAAAGAAAATGTTTAAGGAAATTGCAGCAAATATTTTGCTTGTTAAGTGAAACCCAGTTTGGCGAAACGCTTTTGCAGCAATTTCTTCAGGCATTTCGACAACGTCTTGGTCCTTGGTCCCTGGTCCCGGGTCTTGGTACCACGGCTGCATTTTAGTTGCTTACTTCAGTAAAAACCCCCCTCAGGACGCCGCCCCTGCACTATTTGATGCATTTTGCATAAGCGCTGGGCAAATGCCTTTGCTGCTTTTATGCAAATTTCTAGCATTTTCCATGTCGTTACATTCTTCGTCGTGTTTTCGCCCATAAATGCATATATGCTGGCGAGTGTGTGTCTGGGTGTGTGTAGTTGTGCAACTTTCCTTGGCATGCAATTAAAACTAAATTAGTAGGCCTCTGGGCCACATCTGGATCTGGTTGCAATCGCTGCTGTTGGCAAATTTGCTCTGTTTACTAATTGAATTATTCAGCTGCAAGTCGCCAAAGTTTCTCCCTTGGCTGCTTTTCGTGCCTTTTTTTTTTTTTGTGGAGGATGTTCCCAAACAAACTGGAAAATGAAGCGTAATCAAAACAAAGGTCCCCACCCAGCCATCCGTTGGTTCGAACCCTTTTTTTAGGTGTTGAACATCACCGCAGGGCCCAAACCGCACAAGCCAACTTTGGTCCTGTTCCCGGTCGTGGTCCTTGTGCCTGGTCAGCAAAGATATGCACAAACAGGAGTAGCAGCGGCAAACAAATACAAAAAAAATGTGTGTCCATGGTTGAGCAACTTTCGGTTGTGAACACGCCCCTTACAAGCCGCCCCCTGCACTCGTTATTTTTTTTTGACAACCCCACATGCGACATTTAACCCTCGAATTGTGCTCGACGGACACATTGAATGCTTACACTTGGTGACGAGTTGTGTGTCCTTTGCTTTGGGATTTGCTGTAGGAAACTAGGAGGACACAAATTATTAAACACCTTTTTTGACGTTAAAGTTGAATTAATCAAGTTGTTTCTTTCAAATTAAATCCGAATTACTTCAAGGTTTAACTTTGTTGATTAAGTATACAAAAAACATTTGTGTAAAGCGAGTGACTTAATAGCCTTTAATTAGAAATAAATGTTAATATCTAAATGGAAACAATTTTTAATTAAATAAATATTTTTGTCGGTTGGTAGGAATACTCATTTAAGTTAAGAAAATATATAATACGTATAATACACTATATTATGTTGTGTCAAAATTCTTTTTCTATTAAATAACGTTTCTTTATCTTAATCACTATACTATTAAAGGGTATTAAACCTCCGTTTCTTACAACTTTTCCCCGAAAAATGTCTTTACCCTTAGCCCCCCATCTTTATATGCTTTCTTATTCCCTTTTTATTTTTTTTTTTGTTGTCCTCCACTGTTTGATATTTGGTTTTTCGTTACATGTTGATTTTTCGACTGCCATAACTCCCATTCCATTCCTCAGTCCACTTCAGTGTTTTATTTTCATTTTCCTTGTTGAAATAACATTGACATGCCGTCTTGCTGGTTTGCTGGTTGACCCCTGCCAGCCCCCATCTCCTTTCGCCACCCATGCGGGGGTGGAAAGTTCCCCCGGCAGGACATGCAACACGTCTGCTGTGCCCCTCAACTCCGCGAAATTTGCTCTGTGAACTCCGATCCGAAATTCGATTTCCAGCTTGTGACTTGGTGCAACGTCTGCTGGCGTTGTTGTTTTCCTTTCTGGATGACATGCAACTCTGGCCCCGAGCTGTTTGTTGCTGTCGTTGTCGTTGTCGTTGTCGTTGTCGTCGTGGTGCAATCGACAACAAACTGGAAGAGCAACAAATGTTGCCTCGACTGCCTTTTATTAAATAACGTTTCAATATTCCAACGTTTTCTGACATATCAATTTTCACGCGGCGTGGCCTGCATAGATGTATAAAGGAAGGCACTGTGCGAAAAGGGGGACTCTTAATATAAGAAAAATACATAACTTGGGTTATACAAAAATAGCTAAAGCTTTCAGGCAAATATTTGCATTTATATTTAAGTTGGGACAGGAAAGTTAAGCTCAAAAGATATCCTGAAGACTTTGATTTCTTAAAGTCTTTCATTTATTTCAGTTTCTTGATTGAATATCTTATAATATACTTATCACCACAATCTTTTATATTTAATAATATATTTCTTTTTCAGGCAACCTTATTCACTAGAATATATTTTTGTAATCGCAGTGCATTCGAAAATATTTATAGATTCCTGCAGCGATATGAATAAAGTTTTGCATCTTGTTCCATTTGCTTTTCCCTCTCTCCCGTTGGCGTGCGAGTGTGGGTGACAGCAAATTGTTTAGATATGGCATGAAAATTGAAATTTATGTCTTTGCCATTGACAGATTGCTTGCAGCAAACACTCGAGTTGGTCTGCGGTTAGCGAATAAAGATTGTGCGATATAGTGATAGCGCAAGTGTTCCTGAATCGCCGTCTATGGGGTGTTAAGGATTTGAAAGCAAGTTGCCAGCTGAAAATGGATTTTCGATGTGATTGTGCGAGGGTGGAACATAGCTCTGATCGAATTGAACAATTGAGATTGGTGAATGAAGTGGAAATACCAGGCCATTTGTAGATTACCAGGAACTAGGCAGAGCTAAATTACTAGGGACTTAACATCCCTTTAAAATTGCCTAGAAAATTATCTATTTTCGATTTAAGTTTCTTTGCCAAATCTTCATTTTCCCTGCCTCTCACCACGATTTAAATTTAGAAATAAAGTCTCTTAGTCTCAAAAGTCCATGCTAATCCCTGGCTTATCTAACCTATCTGCCCAGCCCGTTTCTACCTTTTATGCCCTTTTCCATCCAGTTAATTTTCCAACGTTTGCATTATGCAAAACAAAACAAAAGTAGGAAAATTAAACAGAAAAAAAACTACTTAGCTGCTAAGCTGCCGGTGTCCTTTGCCGCATATGCAAATCTAAACAAATTAATTCCAAACTGAATCCTTTGAGCGGCCAGGACCTTCCCCGTTTTCGTTTTTTATGCTCCCTTTTGGTGCAGTTGCAGTTGCAACTTCATTTGCAACGTCAACGGCAATGCGCATTAACATTGTTTTCATTTGCCACCGAGCGAGCGTTCCTTTCGTTTTACTTTTTTTAATTTTTTGCTTCTTTTCGCATTTGAACAAACCGCTGGCGATGATGATGTCGACTGGCGCAGCGGAAAGCGGAAGGAGTCCCTAGTACCCCCAGTACCTCCTCGCCCCTGCAATTTTTATATTTAACTTTTTATTCAACGGCATCTCCCGCATCTTCATTTCTTTGGCAGGTTCGCATCCGCCGCGGATAGTGGAGCATCCCATAGATACGACGGTGCCGCGACACGAGCCAGCCACGCTTAATTGCAAAGCCGAGGGCAGCCCCACGCCCACCATCCAGTGGTACAAGGACGGGGTCCCCCTGAAGATCCTGCCGGGCTCGCATCGCATCACACTGCCAGCTGGCGGTTTGTTTTTCCTCAAGGTAAGCTAACAAATATTTTGTGGGCGAGTGGAAAATTGAATAAGTAAAGGTTAACAGAATTTTTGTGATTTTAATTACGGAAATATTGGTTTAATTTGTTATTCAGTATTATAAGGTGTTATAAAATCTGGAAGAACTTGAAAAGTATTTTTTAATTGGGGATATTGATAAAAATATTCAAACTTGATGGAAAAATGATAAGGAAATATTAACTTGATGCACTTGAAGAATTATAAATTTAATATACATTTTTATTAATAATATGTGCTATTATTGTATTTTTTATATTCTTGAACCTGCTAATTTCCAACACTGTCACCCCCTTTTGAACCTAGCCAAATGGCCTGCGGTGTATTTACATTATTTTCCCTGGCTTGCATTTTTCCTTAACAGTCCTTCTCTTTTATTTGCATGCATAATTATTATTTCTGCTCCCAGCTTTCGTTCATATTAAAAGATATGGCGGTAGTGAGAGGCGATGGGAACCCGTCAGTTGCTTAAAAAAATATTCATTTTGCCGGGCCATCTGCTGAGTGATGAACAAACTAATTGCTTTTATTTTTAACTCTCAGTCCAAGTCCTGGCTCCGTAGCTACCGCCTCTCCCCTCTGTTCGTATCATTTGGGGAGCTGCAAAAATATTTTTGCAGAAAAATTGTTCAGTCGACGTCGGCGGTGGGCAACAACTTCATTAACGCAAGGTAAACAAACATTAAGCGGGGAAATGGGGAGGGGGTGAAAGTGAGAGAAAGGCTGGAGCGCAAAGAGAAAGCGACAGACAGACAAATAAAGACGTAACGGATGCTGGCAGAAGCGGAGCCAGCAAAAGTCAGCTGCAGCAGCCTGATGAGCTCTGATAGGGAGAAAGAGAGATAGCAGAGCACTGGGAGAAATTTGCTGTCTGTTATTAGGTTCTTTAATAATATTTTTAGAGCAAATTACTTAAGAGTTGATGGATAGTTCCATACCATTAAAATTAGCCTATTTACTACTAATAAAAGATATTTAAGTGTCATTATGTTTGCAAAGCCTTTGAAATTGATTCCCTTTTACTTGAGAAGTTGTTTGACTTATCTACAGGATAATAAATGTAAGCTTAGTAAATCTATGTAAATATTAAATATTTTCTTTTCTGTTTAAGTCTTGATATGTTCAGAAACCTTTAAGGGATATTAAAAACTCGTGCTAGTTGTTAGTAATTCCTTAATTTAAATTATTTTCATTCCCTGAGCTCTTCTATAAATTTTCTCTCCGTGCACCAAGGATGAGTGACTGCTATGAGTGACTCCCTGGCCTGGACTGGCACGGACTCTCCTCTACTCAGCTCTCCTCTCCTTTTCTCTGGTGAACTGAGCTGAGCACTCAGCAAATTTACGACGCAAAAAGCCAACGGGAGCCGCGTTGATTATGCTGATGATGCAGTTGGAATCGCAGTCTCAATTGCGGGGGATGGAATCTCTTTGGGTTCTGGGGGATTCAGGGCCAGAGATCCTGGGACAGTGGGACAGTGGGGATGACTCTGAGCTTGCCACTTTTCACACTCGATCTGCTGGGATGCCTTGTGCTCGGCGTCTGGCGCTTATGCATTTGTATTTGCACTGCCGCATGCCACTGTATTTGTTTATCACTTAAGTGCAAAAAGGGATTTGAGCATTTGCCTCTGATGTTGCCACTGGCATTTCCAGACTCCAGCTTCCGCTGCCATCCCTTAGTTCCCTTTTTTTTTGTGGCGCTCTTCTAACGACTTTTAAATGAATTAATTCCTCGGGTGTCGTGGCCCTATATCCTGGCTTCTAATGTGTTTTTGCCTTCCTTACACCGAGTGCGACAATGTTCGTGGTAAAAGAAGTTTCGCTATAATTGAAAGAAAAACTAATAAACCTTTTATATGGAATTTAAGGTTGGGATTGGGTATTTAAAAACAAGATTTTGGAAGTTTAAATGATACGAGTTCTGCAATGTTAAAAGATATAATTAAAAAGAAACGATTTTCTTTCTAAAATATATACTCTTATGTACAAATTTCAAGTAGCATCGTTTACAAAAATGTTATTTTGCCCTAGGTCTAGCTGGACTCTTTTTAATATTGTACAGAATTTTATGGCCGCTTGCTTAGCGGGTCCCTGACCTATCTTTTTTATTATTTACAACTGTAACACTCTGTGGAAAGGCTCCTCGAACTCCAGCTCAAACACAAACACAAATATATTTCACATCATTTCATTGCTCTCCAGAGGCATAATTTAAATTCTAATTCCGGCAGCTTTTCCCACTCTGCCAAAGAGGACAATTCATCTTACTTATAAGTGCCAGACCACTTCGAAGGCAACTTCAACCAGACATTATTACTACTCGTCTCTAACAAGGAGGCCAGTATGCAACACTATCAAATGTTGCTCCCCAGCAGGGCGGACGGGAGATGAAAACAAAATCCCTCTTTAATTTAAGGGGAGAAAAGAAAGTTTTCCTCATTCTTTTTTTCGGGGAACTTTAAGTGCTGAGGGGAGACGAGCAGAGCAGAGCAGAGTAGAGAGAAAAATGTACAAGCGAATAGGGAATATGCAATAAAATACAAAAGCATGTACATTGTGTGTGTGTGAGTGTGTAGGAGTTTTGGGGCCACAAAAAAAAGGGAGCGCCGAGCTGGAAGCGTAGTGAAAAGTGACATGGCGGAGCGAGCGCTGGGAAGACAGACAATAATTTACGTAACTGCACGACAGGAAAATGAGAAGGAAAAAAAGAAACGAAGCCAAGGCAAGACACACACATTTGTAACGAATGTCTGCGTGTGTGCCCAAGTGTGTTTGTATTTGTGAGCAGCACTTTGGTTTGCCTTCCACACTTCATCTGCTGGGAGAGTCCTTAAAGTCTTGCCACTGGTGTTGAATTTTGTGATGGAACCACAATATTTTGTATTTTTGGGAACATTTTTGATATTTTTATTGTTTTAAAAATTATTTAAATAGAATTTTGTTTCATAAGTAAAAAATATCTGGAGGTGTATTCCTAGTGAAACGATAATTACCACACTTGATTATAAATGTTCAACCTGTTGTGTTTTCTATATTATTATTTTATTTAAATTTAAATTTTATTTCTGCTTAAATTCCCAACTCACTTCAAGTTGCTCTGCTACAATGTCAGTGGATGCTGAGACATCATCCTTCCCACGTCCTTGACTAAAGTTACCCAAGCTCTTTATTTGCTCTGTCTGACTCTCTCAAGTGCTTGCATGCACTGCGTTCTCTTTACATCCCCTTCCAGATATATCTTCCTTTATTTGCCACCCCATTTCCACACCTCTGGTCCGCCCTTAACGTTTATTTAAATGTCTGCCACATTTGGCAATAGTTTCGTCCCCGCAAACTCCGCTCCCTCCTGGGAAGTTCTTATCCTGCTTTAAGGAGGCAATCAACTGGGGGAGGGTGGGGCTTGGCAAATAAATCAAAGCCTGACTTTGGAACCGGGCTGATTGCATTTTAGAGGTGCGGCCGGAGGACGTCTTAATTAAAAAGCCGTCGAGGCTTAAAAGTTAATGCCCGGTGTATCCCCTTCGCCGCGACGGTGAACTTTATGCGCTGCACTGTACAGTGAGCACATTTTAATGAGTTTACAAACGCTCGACACATTCGCGGCTCCATAAAAAATCTCTCTCTATACATATATATGCACATAAATAAATAAATACAGGGGCTTGAGCCGAGTTGAGTGGAGAGGCTTGGGAGTGAGTTGAGAGTGGTGTGCTCCGGGGCCAACGCTGCGTATGAGTTATGTTTTTATGAACGAGGCGACGATTTTGGCGTCATGGTTTTTTTTTCCCACTTGCCTCCAGGGCTGTTTATTAACTCGAGGTGTGAGTGAGTAATGCTTTTGAGCCGCGTTTAATGAATGGGCGGAAGGAACTGGTGCGGCGGCAGAGAGTAGGGCTTAAGAAATCCCCCTGTGGATGATTGAATTAGTAAAGGGCAAAGGGCAGGGGCTCAAAGCGAGAGGAAGGAAAGCGGGTTTTTTAATGAGGAGATTAACAGGAATGTGGGAGCTGAGAAGAAAAGCTGCAACACTTTTTAAAAGAAATAAACAGAGTAAAAACAAATTTGTTTCTTATGTTATTTTGTAATGTTTTCGAGAGTGGAAACTTGAAAATATATTTTAAAGGCTTTATATTACTTCCTTTATAGATAAATAATTTAAAATAAATATAGAATGCCTTAGCTGGTTCTAATATTGTTTTAAAAATAATGTTCTTTATATTTATTTATATTAAAACCTACAGCAACCTGAAAATCTAAAGCTAACTCTATTATTTTCTCTCCTTTAAAACCTTTAATGAATTCGTCTTTAAATAATTTCCTTAGCCAACTTAAAGCTCAGTACGAATAAGGCAAACTCCCTAACAAAGCCTGTTGCTCTTTCCCGCCCCAGGTACGCTTTTTTTTCGAAATGAAAGCAAAAGTGTTTTAGCCAAAATCAACCCGCCAACGAACCTGCAGATTTGCCTAATTCCATTTCGTTTCAGACTCGTTTTCAGGCTCAATTAAAACCATTTACACGTCGCATTTTACACGAGCTTTAAAATTTAAACCAAATTATAAAACACTCAAAAGTTGGGGCCAAAACGTGAAGGAGGGAGCGAGGGAGTGGCAGCCCGTCTCCCTCTGGCACACGTACCAGACAATTACGAAATGTTACAACATGAAAACGGGAATGGCTCCCAAATGAAATGTTTGAAAATTTATGGGTATTTTAAATTAAAACGGAAGCGTGTTTTCAACGCGCTCCTGTGCGCACACACACACTCGCAGAGGCAGCGACTCAGTGGAAGTCACACAGATACAGCCAATATATTTTATAGCTTCCCCCTTGTCACGCCGGATAAAAAAGATTCCCCACCATAAAGTTGCACGTAGCACACGGCAAATATTTTTCCCCCTGCTGCTCCTGTTCTTATATTTTCTCCCGCTTCTGCTCCCGCTGCTGCTGTTGCTGCTGCTGCTCTTTGGTGTCAAATCAGTTTCAATGTTTGCACGCCCAACAACAACGGAGCAGCAGCGGCGTAATAACAACAATAAATATATAAGCAACAACAAATCCGCTGAGCGCAACCAATTCGCAGGAAATCGCCTGGCTCAAGTCATTAAAGATATAAATAAATTGATGTGACTTTTGGCCATGTTTTCTTTCGACTTATTTTTGTGCTCCTTCGACTCCCCTTTTGTTGCTCCTTTGCTGCTCCTTTTTTTATATTCTTCGCAGTCAGACATTCGAAAAAGCCAAATTAAATTTTCAGCAACAGAAATGTTCCGAAGAAAAGCAGCTAAATATAAATGTGGGCAACAGTGCGTTTCAAAAGCTTAAAATCGTTTTTAAATAAACATTTATTTTATAATAAATATTTTTAAGTATTTGCTTTTATTTTTAAATGAATGATAAATATGTGCATACTTTATTTATATTTATTTAACATATTTATATTCTTAAAATTGCTTATCATAAGAATACATTTTTTTAAGTTATTGAAAATTGCTTTTTTTAAATCTAGTAGTATTCCTACATTAGGAAACGTCCTGCAGGCGTTCTTCCTTCTTCAGATTTTTTTTTATACTTTACAGGTTGCTATTGCAACGTATTTTGTTTTAATTTTATTCGAGGCTTATGCCCTACTCCCTCACTGGTCCTGGCAAGGAGCCTCGGCTCGGAGTCTCTCCCCCTTGTAATTCATTTCAATTTTTAATAGGAATCCACCCCGTGTCTAGCTAATGAGCTTAGCTCTGGCTTACCTTTGCCGGGCCCACGTTGCGTATGCTGAATATTCAGCTCGCCAGTTGATGATGGTGCAAATTGGATGGAAATGGGTCAGCGGGAATAGTTGGCTCGAGTTGGTTAAGTTGGTTTCGTTGTATTATCAAAGTTGACAAAGCTGAGTAAAAGCAAAAGTTGAGGCGGAAAGTAGGATTTAACTTTAATCTGACCTGATTTGAAAGGGAAAAGTTAAAAAAATGAATGTTGCCTGGTTTCCAGATGAAAGAGGCGGTTTTTGGGTAGCGGTTTTTAAAGGGAAAAAAAGGAAAGGAGCTTGAAGTTATTTAAAAATTCAACAGGTACACAGATACATATTATAATAGGATATCTTCATGCTTTTAATAAATACAATTTTATATATTAAAGGTCTTATTATTATCATTATTACCAGGTTTTTCTTCGCCATTATTGTCCCTTCTCTTTTGCCTTTAAAGGTGCAATATTTCTGTCATGTTTAGACTTAAACATGGCTTAATGCTGATAAATCAGCTAGACACAAAGGAGGGCATCTTGAATGTATCTATCTGGGTGTCTGTACAACAATACTTTACTATTACTTTGTGCTACGTAATCTCGTTGCCTTTGAGCTGTTGTTTTTCCCCTCTCAGCCGTTGTTCTGTCCGCATTTTCATCAGTAACCCGCACATATGAAGTATGACAATCGAGAAGCCCGAGGCGCTCCAACTTATTTGTTTTATAAAGCGCACCCGCGGCTCGAGGAGCACACACATCCTCGCTGGTTGTGTGTGCGTGTGTATACAGCTGGGGAAGGAAGATTAAATGAAAGAATAATACAGCTGAAGAACCCTTTTGTCATCTTCACTTAGCGCAACACTTAATTTCACTTGGATGAGGCACAAGTTGTGTAAATTGTGCGAACTTTGTTGCTGCTGCTACTGCTGGTTCCCTCTCATTTTATCCTGCTGAAAGAAGCAGATAAATATGGCACACATACACAGACAAGCACACTTAGTTTGACATTTAATTTTAAGCGCATGTTGGGGAATTCTTTTGTGCTCCGAAAAACAAATAAACAAACAGTGTAGACAACAAACACAAAAGGGGAGGAGTCCCCCCGAAATGAAGGGCGCAAGGACATGTAGTAACTATAAAGTTGCTCGAGAGACATTTTATGATTTGAGCACTTGAAGGCAGCAGACGCGCAACAGACAACAGATTGCTGACTGTTTTATGGCCTGCAAAAGCCAAGGGGTTCGGCTGAAAGGCGGTTGCTCCAAGAAGGACGAAAAACAGGTCCTGCAGAGCCGGCAAATCAACGTCTTAGGGCAGCTAGCGACTGTATTTTCCAGCTCTTTCCCAGATGCCATTTGTGAAATTAGAAATCCGGAATGATTTTTCGAATAAAAGGGGAAAACGAATAGACGGCATTCCTTGAACTTAAGAAAATATATTTTGATGTTAACTAGAATTTACTCTATAAAACTAGAGAGTCGTAAGTCCATTAAAGTGATTACCTTAGGGAAATTTGAGGAAATCGCGAATTTAATGATTTATTTTAAACTAATATTGGTGTTGTAATAACTCTCGTGTAAATACTATATTTGTGTTTGACTTTTATTTATAATGTTTTTTTATAATGTTGCACCTTAATATTCCTTGAGCAAGTTTTAAAGACATTTC
This sequence comes from Drosophila rufa, assembly GCA_018153105.1. Lineage (NCBI taxonomy): Eukaryota > Metazoa > Arthropoda > Insecta > Diptera > Drosophilidae > Drosophila > Drosophila rufa. Next base: position 12,760,204 of record JAECXS010000096.1, read on the forward strand.
TTAACGTAACAATTAAGTACAAGTTATAAAAAAATCAATAAATTCATTCTGAAATTACTTAAAATGTAATATTTGTAAGCCCCATATAAAACCCCATATACCCGTAAAATTGTCTGCATTAAATCCTATCCATTTACTAATAAAACTTGCTCATTTCAATTAAAATTACTCTCAGTTGGCCCCTAGGCCCTCGCTCATTTCTCAAGCCCCCAACCATAGAATTTTTACTCCAACTTGTCTTCAGTGCTTAACTCATTCTTATGCCACCGTCTTTTTTTCTTTCACATCTTTTTGCAGGTTGTCAATTCACGTCGCGAAACAGATGCCGGCATCTATTGGTGTGAGGCGAAGAACGAACTGGGCATGGCAAGGAGTCGAAATGCCACGCTGCAAGTGGCGGGTAAGTCAACTCAAAGCCACAAAGTCCCCTACACACAGAAAAATAACAAGGAGTTTTAGATACAAATATACATCTTAATTTCTATTCAAATTTTAGATATAGAAATTATATTTTTTGCCTTCAGACATTTCTTTCTGAGGTACTGAAAAATTATTCAAATCAAATATATTTAAAACAAAAAAGAAAGCTAACTTTGCAGTCTGCAATTGGATCATTGAAAATCGATCCATTTTGGTAATGTTGAAAAAATATCAAAATTTGTAAATGTTGTAAATTTTACATATTACATGTAGAATTTAACATTTTCATATAAATCTACCGATCGCTTCTATGACAGCTATTTGATGCTGTTGTTCGATCTTAATGAAATTAAACCAGTAATTATAAAACCGTTAAAAACAGCTATATCTCGAAATTTAAAAAAATACGTTGAAAAACAGAGGAGATAATTTTTTTTTTTACATTTATTTCGCCATCATTCCAATGGCAGCTATAGAATAAAGTGGTCTGATTTCGGCCGTTCCGACGTATATACTGCGTGCTAAAGAAACAAGATTATGCTGAAAATTTCAGCCCGATAGCTCAAAAATTGAGAGACTAGTTCGCGTAGAAACCGACAGACAGACGGACATGGCTAGATCAACTCGGCTGGTGATGCTGATCAAGAATATATACTTTATGGGGTCGGATATGCCTCCTTCACTGCGTTGCAAATATCATGGCAAAATTATAATACCCTCTGCAAGGGTATACAAATTTAATGAATATTTTACATAACTCTGAGTATTTAATCTACAGAATCATTATATTTTTAGCTCTGTGTACCTACACTCCTCCATCTGAAGCGTGTGGTGTGCGTTTTTAATATTCTAAATTGATGTTGACTTTTGCTGCTGCTGCTCCTGCTGCTGATGGTGTTGTTGTTGCTGTGCCAAGAGGGTTGAGAGGGGTATTTGTGAGTGTGGGGGCGTACTAGCTTTGCCCTTTTTTCAGCCAGCAGCCAACAGCTCGATCCCCCAGTCGCTCCCGCTCCCGCCCACTTAACTAACTAGCTGTGGAGCTGCTGCGTTTACAAGTTTTACGCTCGAACGCACCCACTTGTCTTCACAGAGGTCTCTTGCCAGCCCACTCCCACTCCCTCGTCCTGTTCCTGCCCCTTTCGGCACGCTCTATTGCTGCCTCCATTAACCCGTTTTCGTTTCAGTTTTCCTCTTTTTTTTCGGTTCGCTTTTTGCCAGCTATTTTTTGGGTTTTCAAGCTTTTTTTAGCTCGGTCTGATGGTCTGAGCTTTTTCTTTCGTTAGGAAGAAAAAATTGTGTGTGTGCGGGATTTATTAGGCCATATGCAAAAAAAAAAAAATACAGTGGCTCGCAATTTGTGAGTTGAGACAGGTCTCAGATGAGTTTTGATGGGAAATGTCATGGGCTAATGCGTGGGCAATCGCAGCAGGCTTAAATACTAACGGAAATGATTAAAATTTGGGAGTTCCTTAATTTTACAAAAAGTTAAGTGGACATTTTGAGATTTAAAATAAATTAGGTTAAACTTTTAGATGAATTTCAAAGCTGAGTAAAGTAAAAGTAATGTTTGTAGCAAAAAGTAGATATAATAACTATTAAAAAAATGAAAGCGTTTTAGTGTTTAGAATGAACATGATTACTTTTCTATTTTAAAACAATAAAAGGTTGAACAATTCTGCATTCCATCGTGCATTTTCAAGTGTTCCGGATGTGCAAGTTACATTTTCTCAACACTAAACATTTGGGATCAAGGAGAAGCAGAGAAAGTGGGGGGTTTATCCCGATGGCACCCATTATGGCCCACACTCTTGTGGTTCCCTGTATCGCCGACATAGACCGCCACTTTGTCTTTTGTTGGCTAATATTTCTTTTATTTGCCTCTGCCTTTTCATTCCTGTCTGTCTGTCTGTCTGTCTGTTTGTCCTCCCGCCTGTCATGTCCTGGCTCTCCTCCCACACGAAAATCGATATTGCTCAGTGCGGAGTTTATTTTGCCTTCATGTTAGATTCCCTTTCCTATTTTTTGTACTTCGAGTCTTGTTTAGCCTCAGCCCGAGTTGGGTTTGCTTTTTGCGGTATATATCCTTGGGGAATATTTTTCAATATTTGCATGTAAATCACGAAAAGCACGTCAAATTTGTTTGCTTGGTTGAAACGTCGTTATTGCGGCTTGCGGTGGCTAAAAAGCAGGGGGCGAACTTGGCAAAGGCAAAGGCGTTCACATTGATTGGGTTAGGCAATAAAAGAGGAAAATGGGACTGTGGCAGGACCTCGAATCGTAGGCGGGCACACTTGTTCACGTGTTTTTCTCCGCTTCTCCTTTTTTTCTCCTTTTTTGTTTTTGGTTTGCGGTTGGGAGTTTGTCAATAGTAAACATAAGTTGCACATTGTGTGTACATATAAGTATACACATTTGATGTTGTCAGCGCAATTTCGCTTTGAGCGCTGTCAACACACACGCAGCCTTTGACCTGATATTAAAGGACTCCCTCCTGGAGGCAGGATGATGGGTTGAGTAAGTTGTAGGAGCCACACGCTAAAGAGTAGGAATTAGAAAATTGTAGGGAAATTATTTACGGCATTTTCGCAGTCATATTTATGTATAATTTGATGAAGGTCTTACTAGGTCTTACTAGGATTATGGTTATTAAATCCTGACAAAGCGAGAAATGATTGAAGGTCTTCGCTTTGGGTATATTATTGTAGGATTTGTTTTGAGTTTTATTATAACATCTAAGACAATTTGAATTTGAATTAAATAATTTCAATATAAATAATTTAAGTAACCCATTGAGTAGAAATTCCCCAACTTAATTTGGCAATTGGTAATGAGGTAATAAACTGTAATCACGGCATGACTTTCCGTTAGTGATTCTCAATTATCCACAGAACAGTCTGTTCATTAGCTTAAATTGATCACGTCGCTGACTTCAAGTAGTTGCCTTTTCTGGCAGGCTATCATAAATCTCTCCCATAAGCAAACACACACAGACAGACACTCGTATTATGACCACGATAAATATAGATAAACGGTCATTTATTAACTCATTATCAGCAGCTGTCCGAATCCTGCGGCTGGAAGCGTTTTGCACCTTTGGAGCGGCGACTTTTCCGCTCCGACGAGCCCGTGACCCCACAGCGAAAATAACACGAAACGGACAAGGACGAGGACGAGGCCTACACAACTTTTGCCCAATGGCACTGAACCTGACACTGATTATGACTTTGATTAATTTATTGATGGTTGGCGTGTTTCCTGCTGTGTGTGTTTCTCTTTTTTTCGGTTTGAGGTCCCGGAGTTTGGCACAGGTTTCTATTAAAACTTTCGCCACGACTTTAATGGGGTCGCCGCGAAGGGATGGGAGTTGGCCAAATTTTGCTTTACTCTCCTTCACGGCTGCTCGTGCCCGCCACTCTTTGATTCATGCTGATTTATTACGCTTCAAGTTTAAATTTAATAAAAGTCATGGTTTTAGCACATTTTTGCATAACCAAGAAAGCAAAAACTAAACCAAAGCAAAAGAAAATCTCAACCACATAAAAAAAAGACGCCACAAAAAGTGAAAGAATTCGCTTATTCACTTTGTAGATTACAAAAAAATAAAGGAAAGCGAAATTTAATTTACGTAAAAGCTGCTTTCGCTATGGATTTATTCGTTGAACACATATATATTTTATATATATATATACTATATATTTTTTCGCTGCACAAAAGGTTGCTTTTGAGGGCAAACGAGAAGAGCCGAAAAAAGTGGAGAATTTTACTTGGCTATTCTTTTGGAGTGCTTGAAAGTTGCTTGATTTATTACACCAGGGTTGAGCTGCCTCCCCCGGACCTCCGAACATCCTTTTGCGATATGCACACAGGACAAATAGAGCTCTGAGGTGTGTGCAAATTACAGCGCTCCCCTCTGACCACACACACAAAGGACGATAGGGGGACCAGGTGCAGCTGAATTATCCAGCTGCTCTCCGCTTTTGTCGCTCCAAATCTGCGACTGCTAAAGCAAAATGTTGATAATACTCTGATTTACTATGCAAAAGGCGGACAGCGAAAGAGAGCTTTGGCAATGCGCTTCAGAGGGAAGTGCAATCGGAGTGATTTTGACAGAAAATAGTCAAGAGTAATGGGAGTAGAAATCCTTGAAAAATGAAAAAGAACTCTTGAAAACAGCAGAGAAAAATGTATTCTTTTTAAAGCATGCTTTTATGTTAAGCATGACAACCTTTGGGATTATTTCTGTGAAGGTATTTAGAGATACAAATAAAATACTTTCTATAGTTGCTTCTTATTTTTATTTCAAATTGTTAAATTCAGGTTATCAACCATTTATTGATGACCATTTATTTGATGACCAAAATGAATCAAATCAAATTCCATCAGTCCCATCATTGAACGAATGAAATTGAATTAAAAGCTGCGCAGATACTTCCTTTTTTACAAATTAGAAGGCCATCTTTCTTCAGTTCTCCCCACTCGGTCTCGGTCTCTTCGAGGCGTATAAAAATCACATTTATGCCATTTACCAACAATTTATCTTTGCTGTCAGGCCGCAAACACGCGCTCAAGAGAGGGATAGCCGCAGGCGGGTCAGGGAGGGGTCACAAGGAGGCACTGGGACACCGACGTGGGGCATTTATCATGCAAAACCCCCTGATAATTTATAACCACCAGCAAATGGACAGGGGCCAAGCCACACACACTCAGCCACACACACCACACACTCGGTCTCTCCGTAATAATCATTTGCTCATCTTTCGTCCACACTCTCCTCCTTCTTGTTTTTTGTGTCCAGTTCTCCGTGATGAGTTCCGCCTGGAGCCGCAGAACACCCGAATCGCCCAGGGCGATACGGCCCTGCTGGAGTGCGCCGCACCTCGGGGCATTCCTGAGCCAACAGTCACCTGGAAGAAGGGCGGACAGAAATTGGATTTGGAGGGCTCGAAGCGAATACGCATCGTTGACGGCGGCAATTTGGCCATCCAGGATGCCCGGCAGACTGACGAGGGTCAATACCAGTGCATAGCCAAGAATCCCGTCGGAGTGCGCGAGTCCTCGCTGGCCACGCTCAAAGTGCACGGTAAGCTGGTTTAACCCTTGAAGCACCAGAGTGGCATTTTTGGTACATTTACCAGAAGGTTAACTGGAGTTTCAAGTACTTACTGAGAATATAAAAGATTTTGTATTTATTTGTATATTAAATTAATATATCATTTTACCCATCTAAAATTCGGTATTTTTATTATAAATTTATCATTACTTAGAGCTAATATTTATTTAAAATCATTACATTTAGTCCAAAGAATACAAAATAAAAATAATTATTTAAGTTACTGGAAAATACATAAGAAAGCTACATTTTATATTCGAAAAAATATAATTTACATTTTAGGCTGGTAAAATATTTGTTTATGGCTTAGAAATAAACTCCTTTTTTCGCCCTAGGGTTAATCGTTAGAAAAAGGGTCTCTAGAGCCACCCAATCCGAGCACCTCCAATCAATGTGTCATGTCCAATTTGCTGGAATGTGACTTGGGTTGGGCTCTGCCTACGTGGCCATATTGGGTTGAGGTTTTTTGATTAAATTGCCGCTTATCATCTCTCCCCGTTGGCTTATTTCCATTGCAGTCAAGCCGTACATCATCCGTGGGCCACATGATCAAACGGTCCTGGAGGGAGCCTCGGTGACCTTTCCCTGCCGAGTGGGCGGCGACCCCATGCCCGATGTCCTGTGGCTGCGAACAGCCTCGGGCGGCAATATGCCCTTGGGTAAGTCTATCGACTTATGAAGAGATTATTACAATAAAATATATTGGCTTTACAAAATTATTATTGTTAAATTTTATTTATTAAAGATCGCGTTAGTGTCCTGGAGGATCGAAGCCTAAGGCTGGAGCGAGTTACCATCGCCGACGAGGGTGAATACAGTTGTGAGGCCGACAATGTCGTGGGTGCCATCACTGCCATGGGAACTCTGACTGTTTACGGTAAGTTTTCTTTTTTTGGGGAGATCCCCAAACCTGATAACCTCATGTTAGTCAGCCGCTAGTTGAGCACTTTAGCTAATTAGTCTACCCATGCTCCTCCGCCCCGCACTGACACTGTAGCCCCCCCGAAATTCATCCAACGTCCTGCGAGCAAATCCGTGGAACTCGGCGCGGACACTTCGTTCGAGTGTCGGGCCAGTGGAAACCCTAAGCCCACTATCTTTTGGACCATCAAGAACAACAGTACGCTGATATTCCCCGGAGCACCGCCGCTGGATCGATTTCACAGTTTAAACACCGAAGAAGGTCACTCGATATTGACGCTCACTCGATTCCAAAGGACGGATAAGGATCTGGTGATACTGTGTAATGCCATGAACGAGGTGGCCAGCATTACGTCAAGGGTTCAGCTTAGCCTGGACTCCCAGGAGGACCGTCCACCACCGATTATAATATCGGGTCCTGTGAACCAAACCCTGCCCATCAAGTCACTGGCCACGCTCCAGTGCAAGGCTATTGGTCTGCCCAGTCCCACGATATCCTGGTATCGGGATGGAATACCCGTGCAACCCAGTTCAAAGCTGAACATCACAACCTCCGGGGATTTGATAATATCCGACCTCGATCGCCAACAGGATCAGGGACTGTACACTTGTGTGGCCAGCTCGCGGGCTGGCAAGTCCACGTGGAGCGGCTTCCTCAGGATAGAGCTGCCCACCAATCCGAATATTAAGTTCTACAGAGCTCCGGAGCAAAGCAAGTGTCCCACTGCGCCCGGTCAACCCAAGGTCCTGAATGCCACGGCATCGGCCTTGACTATTGTTTGGCCCACAAGCGACAAGGCTGGCGCTTCGTCCTTTCTGGGTTACAGTGTGGAAATGTATTGCACGAATCAGAGCAAGACCTGGATACCCATAGCCTCGCGACTGAGTGAGCCGATCTTCACCGTCGAGAGCCTGACCCAGGGAGCGGCCTACATGTTCATCGTGCGGGCGGAGAACTCCCTGGGCTTCTCGCCGCCCTCACCCATTTCGGAGCCCATCACGGCTGGCAAACTGGTGGGAGTTCGGGATGGCAGCGAGAACTCCGGGACCTCCCAGCTCCTGCTCAGCGATGTGGAGACCCTGCTGCAGGCCAACGACATCGTGGAGCTGCTGGAGGCCAATGCCAGTGACTCGACCACAGTGCGGCTCTCCTGGGACATCGACAGTGGCCAGTACATCGAGGGCTTCTACCTGTACGCCCGGGAGCTGCACTCCAGCGAGTACAAGATGGTAACACTGCTCAACAAGGGTCAGGGACTCAGCTCCTGTACGGTGCCTGGACTGGCGAAGGCCTCTACGTATGAGTTTTTTCTTGTGCCATTTTACAAGAGCGTCGTAGGAAAGCCGTCGAACTCGCGGCGAGTGCGAACCCTGGAAGACGGTAAGGCCTTGTTGCAACCAATCTGCTGAACCTTTAGTTTATGTTATTTAAAATACGAATACAAATATTTTGCTTAATTTGCTTTAATTTCCTTTGATAATTGGAACTTATTTGGCTTGTCTTTCATTCACAGTTCCAGAGGCGCCACCTTATGGCATGGAAGCTATTCAATTCAATCGTACCTCGGTCTTTCTGAAGTGGTTGCCACCGCAACCAAATCGGACTCGCAATGGTTAGTAATCGATCTTTATATTAAAATAGGGTTAACCTGATGCGATTTGGAAGCTTTATTAATATAAAAATAAATTTGTAAGGTTTCAAAAATGTATTTTTTTAAAATTTTACATTTTCGGTATCCAAGAACTTCAGATATTCTCTGAATAATAGACCCCTTAGTAAACATCATCGTAATTTAACTTCCCGAGTCCCCAGACATTCATAAGTAATCCTGTCACTTCCTTTGTCAAAATACCTTCACTGGAGCGCTTCAATGCCGATGAACTGGCTCCTCTTTTGTTTACATTTAATTTCATTTGTGTGGGTCTCTCTGCCTTCTCTCTTCCCCGTCCAACCCCCGCCGGAAAATCTCCATTGAACAGGCATCCTCACCAGCTACAATGTGGTCGTCAAAGGCCTGGACGTGCACAATACGACGCGGATATTCAAAAATATGACCATAGACGCGGCCACCCCCACGTTGCTGCTGGCGAACCTCACAACGGGAGTCACCTACTATATCGCTGTGGCGGCGGCCACCCGGGTGGGAGTCGGACCCTTCAGCAAGCCGGCTGTCCTCCGCATCGATGCACGCACCCAATCCCTGGACACGGGCTACACGAGGTGAGTGGCGAGCACTGGGAGAAAAGGGGATACTAAGAGGATTCTGGGAAAATCTTTTAAAATATATCAATGCCTTTGAAAAATATTTAAATCCATTTTACAATATATATTTCAATTTATCTCTGTTGTAACCTTTTTTAAAAAGAGAAACGAATATAAATTTTGCCAAGTGTAACTCGTTTTTGTGTGGGCCCTGTCGTTGGGCATTGTGGGGCTGCTCATTTGACTGCCAAGTGTCGCAGCGAGGTCCACATCAATCCATTAACAGCCAACGACAATGGCCAACGACTTTTGCGACCATTAAACTAAGCCTCCGCCCGGGCACGTACACACAGCTCCTGCCTCCGATAGCCGTTCTCATTCCGGGCTCTTTATTGTGTTGTCTATTGCAGATATCCCATCAGTCGTGATATTGCCGATGACTTTTTAACACAGACCTGGTTTATCGTCCTGCTGGGCTCCATCATTGCCATAATTGTGTTTCTATTGGGCGCATTGGTTCTATTCAAGCGCTATCAATTTATCAAGCAGACCTCGCTGGGCAGTTTACATGGTGAGTGAACTTTAATTTAAATTTATATTTATTTTCCTCTTCCTTTTTCTTTTTTTTTCTGCATGGTAATTGCTTGTTCTTTTTTGTGTGAAGATTTACGGTTACGGGGGTATTGAAGCTTAATTTAGGGAGTAAAGCGTTTAAAATTTAAGGCTTCACGAGCTTAAATGGTTTGTTGCCATTGTAAATAAGAAGAGATTTAAATATACAAGAAGTGTGAGTAAATTTTAAAGTAAAGATTAAATGAATACAAATGGCTTTTAAATATTCAAGTTTTTTTCCATTTAATAAAACAAACCAATACTAAAGCAAGTTAGATAAATAAACAAACTGCAGTCCATATATATTTTCCGGAATTTTCCCACACTCTTAAATTTGATGGGACAATCTCCATTCCGGTCTGGGACATGCAAGCATTTTGCTCGCAGCTCCTCCACTCCGTAATCTATGATTTATGGCTCCAGCATTTATGGCCGGTCTCAATTAGGTTGCCATTTTGTAAGCCACAATAACTGCAGACATCAGGACACGCACTCATAACATGGTAAAGACTCAAGGAACCGAAATGCCGAGGGTAATAATCTTTGGCAGTAAGCCACAGCGCCAAGGTTAAACCGACTATAAAAAGATAAACAAGCCACGATAACTAGAGCAGCAGTTGGGGAGTTTTTCGGGTTTCTTTCGGGAGAAGTAACAGGGGGTCCTGTATCGTACATAAAAACGACAAATGCTCACGTGAAAATCACATCAATTGTCTGGCTGTAGAGAACTCTAAATATAGAAAGAAAACTAAGAGGTTGTAGTTGTGTATATTGTTAGAAATTTACCCTGTAAATTATTGCAGAAACTATATTTTTCATAGTCGCTATAAATGCAAAATTTACATAGTTTTATCATTTTATTTTGGGCATTAATTAAAGCAAATTAAGAACGAAGAGGGAATTTTTCTTAAGCCCATTTTATAATATTGTATCAACTATTAAGGAGTTATAGCTGCGGTTCCTTCTTAGTTCAACCTTTATAGACCGAAATAAAAAACTTACTTACTCTTCCAGCATACCCATTTAATTTAACAACTATAGGGCATTTACAATCTCGCCGGGAAAAGGGCGTGCAAAAGCTTTTGCCAATTGAATATAAAAAGTAATTTCCGTCTTTTATTATTTGCACGTTACAACAGCAACTCACTGAAGGAGGAGCAAACCTCGGGCAGTCAGTTCAGCTCAGTTCCCCGTTTTAGTTTTAACGAGCCGTAATCATTGCCAGCACACACATAGAAGCCATTCCCCGATATACTCGTATTCAGTCTCCCGCATTTCGTACTCTCTTTTTTTATTTCAGGCAATCACGCAATCGGAACCGTGCGAAAGTTTCCAACATTGCCGCTAAATGGAGGCGGAGCCGTCGGTGCCGTTGGCTCAAATTCGACAGCGGCAACTGGCCCCAATGGCCTCTGGATCGATCCCACCGGCGGCGTTTGGCGACAGGGATCGGGCGCTGGCGGCGGGTTGGCCGGAGCAAGTGGCACATGTACGACAAAGGAGCAACTTCCGGGATACGCACAGGCCACCGCCCAACAGGGACAACAGCCCACGCTCCTGCCTGATTACGAGAGGTGAGGCCCGGGTTGTTTATCAGCCCAGGAAGTTGGCTTAATATCCTGTCTGCGCTTCGCTGACTGTTTAATTACAATAAAAATTGGCAAGCGAGCAGAAGGCTTAAATGGGTGAAGGGAGGGGGTTCAGGAGGGGTGTCAAGAAATTATTTATATTTTCATATAAATTCTGTTAATGAAAATCATAAGCTTCCTGAAAATGACAGAGAATAATATGTATATAAAAGTCTTGAAGAAACGATTTTAATCACTTCTACAGGCTTGAATTCTTGAATACAATTTAAGAAACATTTATTTTTGTGTTTTGTGTAATAACAACCTAGAGGGGCTGCTCGTTTGGTTTAAGTAAAAGATCCATCGCACTATTTACGAGCTGGATCGTAAAAAAATATTTTGTGGAGCTGCAACCGCTGCCTCCATAAAAATTCCCCAACCAAAAGCCGATCCACCATCGAAAAGCCACCGCAGCAACAACAAACGCCATTAAATTGTTACACTTGAACGGGTTTTACTTTGGGCCATGGTAACTTACCCCAGCCAGCCTCGAACTGTTTACGTTACTTGAGGGGAGCAGGACGTGGGCAGAAGGGTGCACTGCAGCCGTTATTTAATTTCCATATACGCATTTCATTCATATTTCCCGGGGCTGTTTTATCTCCGTGTTTCTTTTGGCTGTTGTTTTATATTTTCTCCTTTACGGTTCTCTTTAAAGGCTAATGAGTTTTTCTTTTTGGGGAAATGTATTGCAGATTGAGGAATGGTACATTTTCTTAAATTTAAGAAAAAACCCAATACATTATTTCAAAATAAATTGAGTTATAAATCTCTTAAATTAGAGGCTTAGAAATCAAATTTAACCTTTTAATACCCAAAATATCCACAACATTTTGTCGACGACATTCAAGTGGCTTAAACTGTCAGTGGATTCGCCGAAACTCTTAAACTTTTCAATCCCAATATCAAATTTTAACTTTCAGAGAGCTGACACTCAAATAAAAAAGCTCTACCAGTTCGTCAAATGATTCTCGGAAAATCTCGAGAAAGTTTACCCAAAAAAACTTAAGAATTTGTCCTTAATCATCTTAATTCCGTTAGCCTAATCCCAGTTCCATATTCAAGCGACCCACTTCCAGTTTCCCATCCACTTTGTTTTCCTTATACATACTTCTTACTTTGGAATTTATAAAAAGGAAAACACATTTCCTTTGTGTTTTTTGCGCTTTTCCTTTCTTGCCTTAAAGCTTAATGTACCGTTGCGGCAACAATAATAAAACAAAACAAAAAATAAGAAACAAGAGAAAATAAAACAAAAATCCAAACAAGAGGCAATAAAAAAGTGGCAACTGCTGGCGACATATTTCTGTCCTACTTCTGTCGGTACACCTGTCTGTAGGTCTCACTCTCTCCCTCTCAGTCCGGAAAACTTTAGCGTATTTATTTGCGGCATTTTACGCATTTATTTGTTTAGACTTCCCTGGCTCCGTCTTATTTTTATGAAGGAATATCCGCCACCTTCCACTTCACTTGCAATTTGGAACATTTCCTACCACCCCCGCATGCCAACGACTTCCCCCTCGAATACCGTTGCCACTTCCGTTACGCGATTTTCATTATTTCCGTTTCAATTTTTCCGTTGTATTCCTTCGAACCGAACTTTTCCCTCGGCTGCTCACTTTTAACAACGTTGTAAAGTCGTAAAAAGTATAACATAAGCAGGACTACACCCGAACAGGATCTTCTTTTATTTCCCTTGTTTACATAAACACTCCCCCTTCCGCCTCTTACCAGCGAAACACGTGCGAGGAGTGCCGGCTACGTCATTACCTAAAATTTCCAATTAAAATATTTAATTTCCTTCGCGGGTTGTTGTCTGATTCGAGAGAGGCTGGAGTGGTTGCCAACCCCCCCGGAAAAACGCAATTTTCACCGCTAAATTAACAATTAAAAATTGATAGTCCTCGGGGAAAGAACAGACTCTTCAGATCTCCATATTTTCATATTCCCCCGGTGTCCTTAAGGCCACAGCTTAATAGCTTGAGTCATTTCAAATTCCCTTGCACACTTCGAGGCGTTCTCCGAAATGTGTTTTATAATTGGGTCAACCCTATCGGATATAAAGACATGCGTCTTTGAGACAGTTGTAAGATAAGGATAAGAAAATGTAACGAATTTTGGTTTTAATTAAAAGAATATTCCAAAAAACTCTGCTTTAATATTTAGCATTTAAATTTGTCTATCCTTGTTAGTTTCTAAACTATCCAATCCATGAAATTACCAAAACTATTTTCCGCATTTTCCACCCACCCACAACGTTTGAGTAAATTTTTACGAGAACTCATTGGGAAAAAGCAAAGCGATAGATAAGCATTATCTCATTAGCTAATTAGTGTGCAAAAATTTAAGCAATAAAAAAGTTTTTCTCGCTGCTTTTCTCTCTCTCTCTCTCTGTCTCGGTGAACGCTAATTTTTTGTGTTGCCAGAAACTCGCATGGATAAAAGTTTGATTTGAATGGGAGTCCGGTTTTTCCATTTCCATGTTTCCTGTTTCTGCTGCCAAGTTAATTCCTATACCTCCTCCCTCTAATTACAAAGTTGGGATTGCTAATGGGGAAATTCGTGTATTGTATTTGCCATATTTAACCAAATTGCAATTGCTACGGCCAGGCACTGGCGAGGAGGTCCACAAAGGAAAATTGCAGCAAAATTTTTAATGAGTAGGTGTGAGTGGGGAATAATTTCCGGAGTTGCATTCACTGCCTAACAAAAGCAATTTCCTCCCATCAACAACAACATCGAATGATTTATGAAATTGGTGATGTGAACCCCAGACAAGCATAAATGCAGAGTAAATTATGTGCACTGAACGAAATGTAGGAAATTCATTAATAAGGGAAGAAAATACTCAGAAAAAGAATATTTAAATTTAGTAAACATTATTCGTTCAGGATCGTTGGACCTCGATAAGTCGGAGGTTATTTACTCTGGCACCTGCGTAGGCCTACATTATTATTAGATTTGAATCGTTCAAAATAAAATCAGTTTCTTACAAACACTCACGGTGTAAACGTCTTCTTATTTGGGAACTCTTTACATTTTGGTCATTCGAGCCGGATCAATTAGAACACAGATATGAAAATAGTCCAAAAATATTCTTATATTTTTCAATATTCGTGTTCGTCTGAACATTATTAAACAATTTTTTATAGATAGTGGAAATATTCTGCAATCAGTGTAAGTGGTAGAACTTATTTACGTGGCTTAATAAAACATGTTCAATTTGATTTTATACATTATCCTTACCTCTTAGTTTACTAATCGAATACAAGATAAATAATATTTTTTCAAGGTTTACATAAGTCAAACATCATTCATCATGCCATTGACTCGTCTCCGCACTGAATCAATTTTAAACTGTGGCCTTTCCACCTCTCTTTGTCATTGCAGACTCTCGCCCCTGAATATGCCCGATTATGCGGAAGTCGCCTGCTCCACATTCAAGAGTCCCACCCATGGAGGACCCTCGTCCGCGGGCGGGCCGTCGACGGCCTCCCTGTACGACAGCTGCGGAGCCTATGCCACCACCAATGTGGTGGCCAATGTCAAGCTCTACCAGAATCGCTATGCGGCAAAACCCAACCCGGGCGGCAGCAACAACAACAATCACCAGAGCAATGACTATCAATCGGCCGGGATGTACTCGGCTCCACCGAGTGCTCATTACGGATGCCTCGAACCGAAGCAGCAGCAGCAGCAGCAGCAGCCCAATCTGATGACCACGTCCACGGCCAGCACGGCCATTGTGACATCTTCCCCAGCCAAGCTGAAAAAGATCAATATAACCGAGAACAAAATGGATCAATTGGATGCCACCAAATCGGAACGGACGAATCCGTTTAACCAGCAGCAGCAGCTGCTCCTCGCCAGCAATGCCCTGAAGCAGGGACTGGGCGCCTATGCCAACACCACCTTGGCGGCCCAAATGGCCAGTGGCGGTGGAGCTGGCACCCTGAGGCGCCAGCGGCAGCCGAAGACGCTCTACAAAAGCGAGAACAATATATTGGGAAAGTCCGGATTTAGGCAGAACAATGGGAATTCCGGCACAAATGCGAGTTCCACCAACGGCACCCTCGATTTTCTGACCGGAGGTCCGCCATCCGATGCCGGCGACTACTCCGGCCTGGGACTGTGCAACTCCACCAATCAGCTGCTCAACGACTGGGCCTCCAGTGCCTCGATCGCAGCTCCCGGGGACTACCACCACTTTGGCAGCAAGCAGCCGAGCAAGCAGCACCTGTACGTGAAGGCCAAGGACGGCACCTGGTCGGCCGTCAGCTCGGATGCCTACCAGTCCTTCAAGCACCAGCAGCAGCAGCATCATCCATTCCTGGCCGGCTCAGGTGACAACAACAAGTCCTTAGCTAGTGTGAACAGCTTAGCTGGCGATAGCAAATTCCTGAGTAGTTTCGGTTCTAGCGCCAATGTCTAGGCCATAGCTTAGAGACCACCACTTACCGCTTGGGTCAATAGAAAGTTGCTCAATAACTTAGAGAAGATTCAGACAGAGTTTGGACGTTTTCCTGGGGTTAAAATGTAAGCATAAATGTATCAGCTTGCAGGTGGAAGTTGGGTTGGTGTCAGTTGTGAGGGTTGTTGGGGGTTTCTAATATCTATTTGATAAATTCAATGGGTTAACTGAGGCAATATGTAGCTCTACTTGGCTAATGGATATCTTAAAACCTTAAAATTATTATGGATACCATCTGTATTAATATTTTTACAATCTTTCCTTCCAACCTATTGGGTAAATTTAACATAATTCCACATAGATCTGTTATATATCAATCTCTGTTGTGATCTAGATAACCCATAGAACACTCGCTAAATTTTAGAACCCTTTTGCTTCTTTCACACCAAAATACCAACCCATAGATCTCTTAGACTTCCACCAAATCCCACAAGTTCAACCAATAGAAAGTCGTAAAAAAAAATAACAACAACAACGAAAATGTATGTAAAGATATACAGACAAACCCAGAAATATTGGCCTGTAAATATAATTCCCTAACTATATATCTAAATATTAAAAACCTTAATCCCTTGAAGCATTTAGAGTATTGCATTTGGAGCAAGCAAAACAGAACAAATAATAATTAAAGACACGAAGCCAGAAACCAACGCAAAATAGCAAAGAAGTAGTTCAAGTAAGTACACCAAAGAACCCAAAGAAAACCGTCAAGAGTTTGTAGCTAAAAATTAAGAACTTTTGCCGAAAGTGCTCCCACAGTAAAGTAAAACCGTGTTAAAGCCAAACAAGAATACCCAACCCTAACGAGAAAATCTTAATTAGAGTTACATAAAACAATGCACGAAGCAAGGTTAGTTGTGTGATGGAAAAAATAATATTGAAAGGTCACCTCCCGCAAAAAAGCTAAGGAAATGCTAATAATAAGGCTGTTAAATGTAAAATATCATAAACGATTCAAGAATGAATGACTAAAACCTACATTTAAACCATGTAATTAAAGCATTAAAATGTAATTAACTGACACTAGATTTAGTTTGAATAGCTAAAAGAGGAAGGCAAAAAAAAACACAAAAAGGATTACAGCAAATAATGCGATATAGCTGAAAAAAGAGAAAATAAATTAAACTAATCAATTAATTGATAAATTATGCAATGAGAAAAACTAAAAATAAAGACAACAAAATACTAAAAGCAAAAAATTCGAAACCGCAAAAAGCGCGATTCATAGTTTTATGGGTCAGAACATTTTAATGGGCTTATTAAATGGGTTTAATTTGCTCTTATAAAATTTAAAATTTAAAGAATTTATTATTTTCAGTTCAAGATAGATCATTTCCTTTTAATTAATAAGAATTAAGCTTTCTATACAATTTTATAGTGCTTGCTAGATTTCCCAAATCATAAACTAGGCTTTAAAAATTCCCCTTTAGCAAGCGACAACTATTGTTATGAATCGTAAGTTATTTAGCCACACGAATAGATATTTGCGGAACAATCCGCCTCTAATTTTAGCGCAAATTTTCCATTTCAGCAGCCAGGACCATTTGGCGTCGGCACAGTTGTGCCTACATGGTTCTGGACAACTCGATGGATTTTGTGATTTGAATCCATTCCATTCTGGGCGTGGGAAGGAGCTTCAGGTAAACCCAGCTATTTGCGGACTGGCCACAAAACTTTCAACTGATTCCCGGCCAGCGGCACAATTTCCAGCGCTGACCAGCTAATTAATTATTCACTTTGCCCCGGCTGCCCCACAGCCCCTAATTTGTCCTAAAAAATCATTAATGTTGGAGTCCCAAACAGACATTGTCTTCATCCCCACCGCCCCTACACCTTCCAGGCCTAAACTATAAACAGTTGCAGTTGCAAATTCACGATAAACACAGAGATTTAAGGTCTCTCTTTGTATATTATTGATTTTTTGTTGCTCGTTTTCGGATTGTAAAACAATTCTACAAATTGTTGCCGACAGATTATGTGTGTCTGCTCCTGTTGTCCATATTTTTGCATCCTGCTCGTTCTCTTTGAAATTACTGCCAAATGATGCATTAAAATAAAATAATATATTAATGCTTGGCATGACATGGCAGCAGCAAATGAAATGAAAATCAATTTGATCAAATGAAGCGTAATAACATCGAGCGTTTTTTCTTTAATTTAATTTTTAATAATACGTGCGATAACATAGTTGGTATTATTTTAAATAAAAAACAGTTGCAATACGGCTGTAATTTAATAAAGCCGTCTATAGGCAATATTTCACATTAAATTTTTATTTTTAACCGAGGAGATTATCTTATGAGTTCGGGGTCTAAGCACATGTTAAATCTCTCCTTTGTTCCCCATTTTCCCCAGAACATCGGCAACTTTAACTGCACTGTCGGCTTATTACCCTTGGCTGAACTTTAAGCTTTTGCCGCTCGAATGGCAGCAGCTGCAGCCAATGCCTGGCTAATGTATCAGTGACCAGGCCCACGCCATTAGACTCGACACCCCCGGAATTCGGACGGATGCCCCTCGATTTCCCCCACCCTGCATCGTATATCGCATCGTATATATTCCCCCCATCGATGGAGAAGCTAGCCAAGCCGAAACTACAAATAGCCTTAGTGTCCGAAACACTCGCCGGCAGTGCGTACCAATTGCCACTGGCCAGGCCGATAAATAAGCCCAAATTTATCATGGACATGGCGCACACATTCTCCTCGGAGCCTGTGCCTGTGGACTACTGTCCCATATATCGTGGGACTATAATAGCTATGGCAGCCTCATAATTTTCGGCACCAAATTGCCCGATAGGCGTTGAAGCGTTCAATTGAATGTCGTCTAGCCGAAAAGACCTTTCCTTCGACCGTCCACGCCCACTCCCACCAACTATTGTATAATCAAAACTAATGGTCTATAAAGAATCAATTCTCAATTTGTTTAGCCAGCTGCTGCCCCGGTATCGAGCCGAGGACCCAACAGGACAATGACACAACCGGATAATGCTGCAAAGCGCTCCCTCCCATTTCGCCAACTAAAAAGTTTTCCTTTCCCCTCGACATTTTACCGTCCCGTCGAGGCTCCATGTTCGTGTAACACATGTGACAAATAAAATTTAAATGCGTTTTGTAAATAATTTTATATTGAATTTGTTATTGAACGGAGGGGTGACATGGGAGCAATATGTGCGTACAGTAAGTATCATACATTTTTGGGAGAATGTACGTATTTAGCAGAGTATTCTGATATTTAATATAAATTAAATAGCATCACAGTTTAAATTATAAATTTCTGCTTACAATGCAGTATTGGTATTTATTTGCAGCATGAATTTGTTTATTAATTATTATTCTTATGATTAAGCTTCACTATAGTCGAAACCCCACTGTAATTCAATAAGTGAATGTAAATAGCCGCCTTATTAGCGATATTTGCACAAAATTAGTTTTCCACAATTTTGGTGCATCGTAAAAACATTGGCGCTGTGATGTGAGGACTGGAATTTTTGATTTGATTGTATTTAGTCAGCGGAGTGTGAAGGAGCAGGATGATGGCGGGGCTCTGCAAAGCACTGATTCAGCAAATTTGCCATAAAGTTTAATCAGCAGCTTTTGGCAGCACAAAAAAAAGTCGTAAAAGACCAGAGAGACACTCGCATGCGGGGACAAAGTTTTATGCGCATTTGAGTGACCATAAAAATGCTCCATGGACTCCAATCGAGTGGCCTGCTGTTCCTGCTGCGAAAAGGAAGCACAACCCAGAGGAAACTGAGGATAAATTCAGCGGAAGCTATGCGGACTGTGACCAGAGTCTCGTTTCCGATGCCCGCCGATAAGAAAATTATGCTGAAGCTATTTGATGAGATTAGCCAAGAACATTTAGTGGCCACAAAAATCCAAAACAGAATATCATCATAAATGAATGAGGGAACTTTGGGAAAGTTGGGACTGATATGGGGCTAGTCTTACAATGCCGCTATCCATTCACAGAAGATTTGAATTAATTATTGGTTGACTTATTTTGTAGGGAAAATACAATTTTTTTAAAGCTTATTTACCTAATATTCTTTTAAGTTAAGTATACCAGAAAGCTTTGTTTTAAATTTAACTATTTTAAAAATCACTGCCAAAAAATCAAAGCTCTGGCATAGAAATAGACTTTGGCACGTTTTCTCCACCCTTTTCGAGCTTAATAAAACAAGTGACCTTTGCTTTTGCCTCTGCCTCCACACCTTCGCTCTTTTTAGCGCCCAGAATGCAAAGCGAAGAAATTTTGTAAATTGCCTTTTGTTGGCTGTGCAAAACCAATTTCATTTAGACTCCCCAATGGATAACAACAAAAGCAAAAATGTAAGTGCTGCAGACAGAGGGAATCGGCATAGGAACAATGCCCAGGAATGTGGAGAGAGGAGAAAACAAAAAATTCTGGCAAATCTAGTGGGGAATTTTCGTATATTCTAGGGCAGAGCAAACATTTTAATTTGTCCATTATGTTATTTTTGATTTTTCGACTTGCACCGACTTTTTCCCTGGCATTTTTCCCCGTACACATTCACAACTTAATTGAAAATGGTCAGTGCAGCTTAGTTGGGGTCGAGGGACAGGGACCAGGACCGGGACCCTCAAGGGTTGATTACACATTTCTCGTCTACTTTCTCCCCAGAAGTTGGGCGCCCGTACATACACACACTAATTAAATGCCCCCAACAGAAACTTTTGGCTAGTAAATGAAATGCTGGCCGTGGTCTCGGCTTTAAATGGCTAAACTTACATGGCGAGTTAGTCAAAAAGTTTAATTTGCCCTTCCCTGGATGCCTTTTGCTTGCTACTTGGTGCTGCTTCCACTTCAACTTCTTGTTCTTGGCTAGTTCTTGTCCGTCTTCTGCCTTTGGTGAGTAATTAGGAAAATGCATTAAAATAAATGAGCTTGGGGAGTGGCATAGGGTGGACCAATGGACAAATGGAAGTCACTCGGAGTAAAGTTACCTGTTTTGAGTGACTGCCCTGTGACTTGGACTTGGCAAATATTAAATTTAATTTTCATGTATCTAAGTAGAGCAAACTTTGTCGGGGGTAAGATTTAAAAGGATAGTGAATGGTTCCTTAAATTTATCTAAGACTAATGAAAGTAACTTAGTATGCGTAGATATTTAAAACAGCTTAAGTAGATTTCAAGAAACTTAAAAAATAGTTACTTGTGTTTATACCCGGTACCCATAGGGTAAAAGGGTATTATAAGTTTGTGCCAACCGAGAATGTATGTAACAGGCAGAAGGAGGCATCTCCGACCCCATAAAGTGTATATATTCTTGATCAGTATCACCAGCCGAGTCGATTTAGCCATGTCCGTCTGTCCGTCTGTCCGTCCGTGTGTAACAACAGATCTCAGAGACTATAAGAGCTAGAGTTACCAAATTTGGTGACAACATTGGAATCTGTTGCACGCAGATCAAGTTTGTTTTAAAATTTCGCCACGCCCACTTCCGCCCTCAAAAATCATAAAAAACGTTAAATAAGCTATACTCGTTTTTTTCGGGTAAAAGTTAATAAATACAAAAAATGAATAAAATAGAGCGGACGTTTCCTGAAAATTGCAGTAAAATCGGATGATAAACATGGGAGATATTAGCAATAAGGTTAGAATTTTAACACACCGCCCTAAGGCACTGCTGTTGCAAGCTGTAGCCGACAGGTGGCGCATTCGAGCCTTGGCCGTGCGATATAATGGCGCCAATGTACATATGTATGTACAATGTAGTGTATGTACATTTTTAAATTGCCTTTTAGTGTGAAGCGCAAACGTTTAGGTACCGGGTATCTCACAGTCGAGCACAGTCGACTGTAGCTTTCTTACTTGTTTTTGATTCAATGTTTTATAGGTAAACAAATATATAACTCTTGAATATATATATTTCTTATTTATTAAAAAATGTATTAAACAATGCACAATAATAAATATTGCCAAACATAAAACATTTCATTGTTATTTGTTGTATCTATTCATAAAATCGGTTTATGGCTCAACTTTTTACAACTCGTTTATTCAATCAACACATTACCCTCCCTCCCAGCCTAAAGGATGAGAAATGTGTATATCCTCCAGGACCAAGGAGACATGACAACCTGGACACTTGCCGGGGAATGCGGAGAAGGGACAATGCGAAGACAAAGCGCGAGACATTTCAACAGGCCATAAAATACATTTCGGACGCCTTTTGTGAGTCCTTGCCGCGGGCCTTTGCCGTTGTAATTTCTTGAATGTGTCAGACGTCGCCTTCGTCGTCGTCGTCGTTGTCATCCTCTTTAGCTTCTGCTCCTCTTCCCAATTTCACCCCTATTCCACGTCTATTCTAATTGCAAAATATGGCGACAATTTCAAAGAAGTTAAGGACATTGACGCCCCTTAGACTCGCGCTCTGCCAGGGGATAATACAATTTCGAATGACATTTTAGAAGCAGCGTTGTAATAAATATCCCAGGCTGGGGAGGCGAAAAGAGGAGGGTCACCGCCCCCACTTGAACCGAACAGAACCCGCCTCGTTATGTAATGGATACTTAGTGGCCGTAAAGAAGAAGAGCTCCCAGCACAAAAATGCAAACAAAACTATTAAACGAGCATAAAAAAAAGAAGTAACGATAGGCCGGGGCTCCGACTAGGAGATACCGGGTTTTCTGGAATATAATTAATTTAGAATACTTTAAAAGTATCCGAGATGTAGCCGATAATTCCTATCTCTATGACTTAAGATTTTGTGTCCCATTTATGGTGCATTGAATCATTTCACAGCTGAAGGAATTAATATTAGTTATCAATGTTATCATGGTTTATCCAGTTTCTTATATTTTCATATCTTAACACATCCTTCCCTAAACTCTATATACCCTCTGATTTTTTTCTTTTAAAAAGAATCAAGGGGACAGCAAGGAAGACTTAACCTAAAACTGAAACCCAAGCCAAATGCGAGAAACCCTCTGTAGTCTACACCCCTCTGCCATTGTTTCCCCAAGTGTATGGCTCCACTTTATGAAACGTTTTATTATACTAATTTGTAGGATGGCAATGGTCGAAATGGTAGCCAGTTTCGGTTACATCGAATGGCCAACTAAAAATGGCAATTTGCCATTGCATGAAATGAGCGTGGGTCACAGGCACTGCACCACTGCCAACTGGGCAACTGGGGTGGATGTGGATCCGTATCCCCTCCAACACAACCAGAGCCAGGAACACACTTCAGTCAAGTCTCTATTAGCAGACAATGCTCTCGAGGGTCGGAGCAACGACGCAGCAGTAACTAAACTGGTTTTTGGTTTGATCCTCAAACGTAGCCAACGGAACTGTCTTCTAATACATATGGAAAAGGTAGTTATGTGCATTAGTTACAGGGTGCGTAGGGATATAGTCGAATTGGGCTACGCTAGAATAGGTTTGTTAAAATAATATAAATATTATAGCTATTGAGAGGGTCTGAAATTTTAGTAGTCCCAGTTTTAGAGCTATTTGGATTGCACTTAGCGAATAAACTTCCGGGCCCGCTCAGATCTTAATTTACGATCTACAATCGACACCTGCAAACTATATTTGAGGCTTCCCGGAGATTTTTTTACGGTTTATTTACAAAATAAAGAAAATTGGTAGCTTGGAGAACATTACAAATATATGAATAAGGATGCATAAGGGTCTTTCTTTATTCCTTTGAACTTCTAATAATTTAAATTATTATTTTTTGTAATTCTAAGAGGTATTAGCTATTATTTTTATTGTCCAAGCTTTTCACCTTCTCATCTCAATTGCCTTAAATGCGCTCACGAAAATTGTTTAAGTGTGTTCGGGTGAGGTGGCCCTGTTAAGGGATTTTCGCCGGAGTTTTATTAAAACGCCATTGTATGGGTGCGGATGGTTAGTGTCCAAGGCCCAAGAGCGCCAAGTGGACAATGCGCTACGCATTGAAACCGCTCTGTGGAGCCCCCTGGACCCCCGAAGCCCATGCACAGAAATGCTCGTTTGGTGGATCGTTAGCATTGCATTTTGAGGGAGGGGCAGGGGATAGGTAAGGGCACCTCCCTTTGGGGATTGCCAAGTTTTAACGACTTTGTTTCCGTTACGTCTAATTTAATGAAATTCGTTTTGCTTTCTGGTCTCGCTCCTTTGCTCTGCTCCTTTTTGCCAAGTTTTGTGCATAACATTTTCCAAAAAGGAATTCTAATGACTTGGGCGTTGTTGCAATAGTCTCCTCTTCTGGGTATTTTTGTTTTTGGGTCTGGGGTCCAGTCTGGTTTTTGGTTTTTCTCCACTAAAGTGTGTGTGTGTGTGTCTGCGGTTCCTTTTTCAGTTGGGTCTATAATATTTTGTTTGGTTTCTGATTTAATGATGGTGGTACGTGTCCCCCACTTGTTGGTGCTTCTTTTTTTGCTGAGTATGGAAATGAAGACATTGATTATAATGATATGGCATGGGTTGTGTTCAAAGGGTATTGACTGAATGAAATGTTAATGTACGGGGCGTAACCTCGATTACTTTTGTCGATAAGCAAACGATTATGGCCCTCTTAGCAATTAGCTTGCTTAAAGGTATTGGTATTGCTCGTTAAAGGTATTTCGGTTTTTGCTGATATGAAAAAGATAATAAATCCAAATAAATCTTCAAAGGAATTATCTTGATTCCAACTTTGTAGCCACTTTATGTTCTAGAAAAAACACTCTGTAATTTTATTAAACCCCCAGGTTAACTTATCGGAAAATCTCTTAATAAAAATTCAATTCCCAGACCACACCACCGAGCGAAGCCAATCCGTTGCATCTTCAATTACGTGCAGCCCATAACTAACCGGCGAATATCAATTTCGTTGCATGTTGCACTTTCGCCACGCCCCCCGCGCAGAGTGAAAAGACCATCGACTTGGCCAACAACATAAAAAGTGAATGAGAAGTGGAATAAATTTATTCGGTGGGTAGCAACGCCTCAAAAGTTATAACTATTTGCGGAAGATATATATATGTAGTGCACGGGAATGGTGGATCGGCTGGGGTGAGGTAAACAAACTGATTTGCATTTATGGAAATGGCATTTTAGCACACATTTCACCCCACTGCAGCCCCCAGCCCCCAAACAGCTCGTCGTAATGGCGTAAAAATGCAAAAGGCAAGGAAATGTCTGCAGGAAAGCGGGAAATCCCTTTCGACCAACACAAATAGAAATGTCCAGAGGATGTCTGTGTGGCATAAGTAAATATTTATGTTTTATGTTAATGAGAATATGTCTGACTTTTTGCCATTTGAATATTGGCAAACGGTTGCGAATGCCTCTCCCAGGACTTTCTCTCTTTTCACTCCCCCAGCTGCACATATTTGTTTGTGTTTGTGCTGTGGGTGTGCGGTGTGTGTGGGCTGGGCGAGCTGTGTGTGCTCGGTGTCCTGGCCCCAAGAATGACAAATGTGTCGGGTGCTGGTTAAAGCTGCGGTTGCAGCTTGCATATTTTTCATTCAACCAACAAGCAAACAAATGCACGACTCTGCGGTTTTCGGGGCGTTGGCGAGGCCGAGGGGGCGTGCCACATCGGAGGTTGTCCTCATTACTTTATGGGCCCGGGCATGACTTTCGCTAGTAGCCACCCAGTGGCTTGTTTGCCAATAATTGACAATTTAATTTGGCCAAAGTGTTTGGGCGGTGGCGATAAATAAAGAGGAATGCCGAGCTGGGAAAATAGGGAAAATTATATGCTAATTAGGGTGCTGAATTTCAAATACGCTCACGGGCAAAATGTTGGCTAAATATTCTACCTCCGAGTTGTGACTTCTTAAATTTAAGATTGGTAGAAAGTAAATATATGTTAAAGTTTTTCAATTGTATTAAAAGTATTAAAAGTCCTTTCTTTTATCATTATATATTTTATTTTTTTAAGAATTAATCTTTAAATTGTCATTAGTATTATTTTATAACAAAAAACGTCCAATTATGACAAGTTGCCATATTTAAGAGCCAAAAAAAACAATTTTAAAATACACTATATTCAAACCAAAACAATTTGTTCAATGATGCTGCATTTATTTGCTTTAGTTTAAATTAAAACCATTCATTAACCGTGTTTCCTGTGAAAAGTTAAAAAGGGATGGAAAGTTGTTTCACTAATACCCTTACAAATTAACAAAGAACGGTTAATGAATAAATATATGTTCATATTACTTTAAGCTGCAGCTTTAAAACACTTTCATTTATTTATCTATTAGTTTTTATGACACAAGGTACGCCCGACAAAAGAGGGAAAAGGCATTAAAAAAACGTTGCCTATCTTTTCAGGCTATTTAATCAGCGTTTTATACAGTTTTTGCTTCTGTTCTTCCGGTTATCATAAAGAACTGCTACATTTTTTTACAGGGCATTCATTCTTCGATATTTTTATGATTATATTAATAAGTACATTTTTTCCATGCATATTTAATTAGTTTGTTGTTTATGGCCTCCATGAAAGTTGTTTGTTTTGTCTTTTTCTGTTTTATGCTATGATTTTTTTTATAATATTGTTGTTTGTGGCCGTTTCTTGTTGTTTATTTATTTAACCCTTTTTTCGCTGATTATTTATTAATGCTGCACTGATATGTCGCTTAAGCTGACGTTTAATTAATTTTATTTTTTGTTTTCACTACGCCAGGGTATCATAATAAAAACTGCGTTATTTTTGCGGCTTTTCGTGTTAATGAAAATTGTATTTATATGAAAAAATTGAGTTAAAGAAAAATTGCGATTAAGTAGACTAATTCAATCAAATCGAATATACATTTTAAATACTAATAAAAGGATTTCCCGCAGCGCATATTTAAAATGGTTGATGTATTAAATACTTTATTTAAAGAGCCTGAATAAAGGGACACACAATTTATAGACTGAGGTCTCAGTATGTTACTTAAAAGAGGTAATTAATTGTATTTAAAGCTCGCCACAATTTAATCAATTGCAATCTGAATAAAATCAATATTTATTTCTTGTATATAGAAAAATGTTTCCTAGAAAGTCCCTTAAACAAAATCGAATTTACTTTCTCATAAAACCATTTTTATTTATTTTATTTTTCGACTTTTATACATTTACGCATAAGGAATATTGGGAGATCCCATAACCTGCAGATATTCCGACAGGAACCATTATATTTCCAAAAGGGGCTTCCCTGTTTGGGCCCAATGCGATGCCATCTATTCAGCGTTAGTTCAATAAACTTTTATGCTAAAACCTTGCCATTCATTCCCCGGTCTGAGGTAAAGACAACAAGGAAAGCGGGCATAAATATGCTCAGGCATGTTTCCAGACACTAAATGTGGAAGGGAATAAGGTTGGCGGATTGGCTGGCAGGGGTGGGTATGGGTGGACTCTGGTGTGTGGACACACATTGAAACCGAGATTGTCAACAGGGGCGCAAGCGAAAGTGATACAGGGATTTTCCACAACGGCAACACGATGTGGCAGGCGGCCCCAAGTAGACAGCGGGAATCGTTCCCGTCACTCCTCCTGATGCTGATGCTGATGATGATGATGACACGATGAGATGAGGGGATGAGGCGATGAGGAGGCTCTGCGGAGCCGGTCTTATGTTTGACTTCGATGCTGAAATATGCATTATAGTTATGGTAATGGCCTGGCTGAAAACTACCCATACCCATCTACTCAGCGCCGGCATCAGGAAGCTGATGTCAAAATGATGACAGGCATATTTACGCTCCTTTCGTGCTCGGTGCGAATACCCTCACTGGAGGGGTATTCGGGGGGTTTTAAAAAACTTTAAAAATTAATCATAAATTTTAAATGTTTTAGATTTATGAAGCAATCAAATTCGATGATCGAAATATTTGATAATTAATAATTTCAAGGAATATTAAATGTAAATTTCAGTAAGACAACTGAATTTAATTTTATAATATTTAGAGCTTAATCAATACTTATTTGTATTTAAGTGTATTATTTTACCAATGCAAATTTATAAACATTGGAGTTAGTGAAACCCAACTTCGTTTAGTTACCTTTTTGTAACATTTTGTCTTTTGCAGCTCACCGTCATTGTTTTTTGTTTTTTCTTACGGCGCTGTTTGCTTGCTCGCCGCGTCGTCTTTGGTTTTATGGCTTTTCTTTTCATTTTCCATGCCGCTTTGCGCAAATTTTCAGACCCCAGAGACAGGGACAGAGATGGAGCGAGGGTGCCACTGACAGGCCGCGCAAGGTTAAAGTGACAAGTGCGATGATGTGGCGCCCAGCCCACCGCCCTGTAGGGTGAAGGTAAGACAGAGAGAGGGCGTCTTGTTATGGCCAACATATTTGCGTCGCGACAAAAACAAAATTACGTGCTGCCATCAGCCAACAAAGTGGGAGAGAGAGGTGCAGCTGGAACGAGCGGGAAGAGAATAAAAACTTTTCCAGACTACGAAACTACAATTGTTCTGGATATACCTGGTACTCAATAGGGTTCAGGGTATATTTTGTGGGCTTTACATATGATGAAAATAATAAATTATTTATAAGTTTGTATCTAAAAAAGCAAAAATTCATGCATTGCATTGCATTAATAAGTTACCCTCAAAGATGTCTTTAGTTTTTAATGTTAGTGCTATAGCGGAAGAATTTTGTAAGCATGTTTCTTAGATTAAATGACAATTAGTAAGTCTCACATATAAAAAAAATATTTGAAAAATATTTATAATATTTATAGGTGTGTATAAGCTTAATGGGAGTTCGCTTTTAATGACTACTATAACTTGTTAACTACCTAATTAACTAGTAGGTATTTTCAGAGTCGATTTCCCTGCCTGTAAGCCCTCCTACTTGTTGTGTTTTTTATGTTGCTACTGTTTTAGTTGCACTTGCGTTGCCTTTGTTGTTGCTCAGTGTTAGTTCGCTGTTTGACTGCGGCTTTTGCCTTTTGTTTTTATGCCACAGTAAAAACACTGAAATGCGATACTATTGTTGCAACAATTGTTGCTGCCCCCTTGTTGTTGCGCGAACATTATCCAACACCTCGCTATTGTTGTTGCTGGTTGTCTCGCACAATGTGTGGCCATGTTTGCCACGGCTGCCAGCATGAAATCTATGGATTTAGCAAGCACTTAAACTTTGTCATATGCCATACGAGGGCTTCAGCCAGCTGTTGATGAGGATGATGGCGTTGTTGTCGGCGGCTTTGGCATTGCTTTACACCTTCCCACTGGTACCTCCCCTTTTACCTATTAGTAACCCCCTCGTGTACTGCATCCCCTGGACATTTGCACTTGAAAACACTCACCGAAAACGGCCAAAGAGGAGACAGTCAAATGGTGCATTAACCTTTGCCATTGCAGTGGCTAGTGCCAAGTGCTGGAATGAAATTATGATGCAAAATGCAATTACAAACGGCTAACGCGATGGAGTTAAATGGTGACTGAAAGGGGACAAAAGGCTGAAGGGAATACATTGAAGCGATTAAGGTTGGTCTGTTAAATCGATTAGGAACAACGAAAAAAGAAGAGCTGGAGAGAAATACTTTCAGACTCTGAAAAAAATTTAATTTGAAATGAAAATGGTTAGGAAATTAATAAGTAAAGACAATATCTGAATAGATGGCTACTTTATGAAGGTCATCAAGTATATAATGTTTAGTTAACACAAAAAAAATCTTTTAAATAAATTCTTTATGATCCTTAGTTATTTCTATATATCCAGATATTTCATGAATTAAAACTCATCCCAAAGAAAATCAAATTAAACTAAGAACCGATTTTGCAACTTTAAATCAAAAACTCGACCCTGCAATAACAGATCCCTGTTGGGACACGGATCAAAGTGCGAAGCCGGAAATAGTTCAATCAACTTAGAACGACACTCATCGGGAAGAGAGTGCCAAAAAAGCAAATCGAATGACGAAAGACAACTCCGCTTCGGCCCTAAGTCTGTACGTATGCATGCACGAGTATTGGCTCGTAATCCACGTGGATTATGTCAAAATTGGTATATCATAAAAACGTCGCGTACGTGATGGGAATCCCAAGTCCCGTGGAGATCCAAAAACTGGCGAGAATATTGCCGCGCAGAGCCAGAACGGCGCACTCCTTCTACTTTTCGTGCTCGCGAAATGGTTCGCACTCAAACCTTTTTGACCGAATGATTAATTTGTATGCGCCAGGCGGTGACTTTTGTGGTCCCGGGACAAAGGCCAAAAGTGTTTGGCATGTAACGGAAATGCGCGACCAGAGACCACGAAAATGGAGTGAAAAGCGGGGAAGGGCGAGGAAACCCGGGCCAAACTGGACAGGGATATGGCCAGGAAGAGAGCGAGAGCTTTGAATATGCAACGGGAGCGGGCAAATAAAGTTTTCCCGACTACTATTTTTTTTTCGTTCGGCTAACGGATTTTCCTCAAGGGGAAGTTTTCCCTTTATGGGCATGCCATATAAAGTTCCTGGCTTTTTGCCAACAACTTGTTAAAAAAAAAAGAAAATAGAAAGCAAGGAAATCCAAGTTTATGCCTCCTTTCTTTGCTTAATTTTTTACAACTTGTAAAGAGCAAAATAAAATTCATTGCGCGACAATTGCCTGGAAGGGGGGCTTTTTCGGGGGAGTGGCGGCACTTGTAGTCCTTGGGTCCTACCTAGAGTCCGTGTCAAGATTTCATTAAAGTTCCAAGCGAACAGCAAAGCTCGGCCAATGCATGTTGGAATGGTAAGCGCGGAAAGCGGAGACCGGAAAAACTTTGCCTCATTAATTGAGTCGCTCTATTAGGCAAGCGACCAGCGGAGAAGCAAACAGAATTAAAAAAACGAAAATCTGGCTAACAAAAAGAATTCCCATAAATATAAACGATGCTTGCTTCTGCTGAAAATGGGTTTTTCCGTAAAGGGATCAAGGAAAAGGATAAAAGAAAAGAGAATAGTTGGATACCCTATGAGACAGACTTAATCAAATAAATAAAGTTAATGAATCAAATTGAAAATTTTACAATAATCTTGTCTCTGTATTTAAATTTGTAACAACCTTTTAGTTTTACTTAAAGTAAATACTTAAATATATATTTAAGCTATCCTGTTTTATTCAGAACTTCCCTAAGAATAAAAGCACAAATATCCATTCAATTCCCGTATACCCTTAGCCGCCTTCCTTTCCTTAATTTTCCAGTCATCCTTCGCAATGAGTTTCCTTTTGGAAGGAAAAAGCAGGCTTCCTATTTCAATTTCGTATATCAGCAATTTGAAAATGAACTTTACACTTGGCCTGGCGCCGTGTTCGTTTCGTTTCGTTTCGTTTGCCTGCCAGGATATCTCAGGCATCTGTATCCTTTTCTTTTTATTGTATTACCGCGAGTGTTATGCTAATTTCCGGAACCGGAATGCCAGCTTCCTCCGCCGCCCGCGCGTCCTGCTTCACTCAGTCTCGCCGTACGGGAAATGAAATTTAACTGAATTTGCATTGGAATTCGATTAAATCGTTTATGCAAACATTTCGTTTCATTTCATTTGCGGGTTTTTCGCTTTCCCGCTCGAAAGACTTTTGGGCCGTCTTTGCCGCCGTCATTCCCGTCCTGAATCGTGGGCTTCCTTCCGCTTCTGCCAGGGCCATGTGAATGTGGGAATCCTTTAGAGCCGCGGCTCCGTGCCTTGTGCCTTGTGCCTTGTGCCTCGTGGAAATTTCATTGAAAAGGCCCAAGTTGATTTTAGCGTTTATATCATTTGCATAATTCTCATATATTTGTTTGTTTGTCTCTCTGGCTGTTGCTCGACTAAACTCGTGTTAGGTCTTGTTATTTATGAATTAATTTCATTCGGCATGTAAATGTGCATCAAGGTAATCGAGTATGCTGCCTTTGAAATGGTTTGGCAATTTGCATAAAAAATATGAACACATTTTCGAAGGAAGCCAAGGCAGAGATTGATGGGAGATGACAGGTTGCAGGAGGTTTTTGTGGCTGAGAAAAGGGAAATATAAAGTGGCTGGGATCCCAGAAAGTGTCAGTTTCTAATTGATTCGATTGGGGTTCTTAAACGAAATGGAAACCTAGGGAATGGGGTGTCTTAAAAATATTAAAATATGTTAACATAAATGTATACAAATGATTTAAATTCAGAAAAGATTCAAATATATTTATAGGTAGTATTTATTGAGTTATTTTTTTATTATAATCATTACGATTACTATTTAGTAGTTCTTAAAATTTTTTTTTTTATTTAAGAGTCAAGCCAACCACCTATTTATACTTTTCTTTTACCCCTACAATTTATTTTAAGTATTAAACCCCACGGATAAATCCTTCGATCACGGTTCACACTCTACCTGTTTCAACAACAGACTTTCCACCCGTCACAACTGACCCAACAACTAGTATTACGTTAAATCCTTTTCAAGCACCTCAAGTGTTCGCCGGGGGTGTTGACGGTGGGCGGGTTTGACAAACACCCCCGTAGACGCATTTGCAGCCGCGTCGAAAATTATAAATAGCGGTTATTATGAAGCCATAATTTATGCAAATGAATGGGTGGGGGTACGCCCCAAGAAAGACCACGGGTAAAGGGCTGCAGCTTGTTCGAACTCCTCGCAGCTCTAATTGTTTGATTAATGGTTTTGGTTTAGGCCAAACTGCGAAACTGCGAAAGCCGCGGCACGTGCTGCCCAACATGAGTGGCTAGCAACCACCCGAGCTTCCACCACCACCACCACCTCCATCCATCTCGACCACAGGACATCCCTTCTCGTACCCTTTCCAAATGTACAGAATCCCCGGGAGCGGAATGTAAAGCGCAAATATTGTTTCAATGCGGAAACTTACCTTTTAAGACGGCAAAATTTACCCCACGGCCACAGACAAACTTCAGACTCCGGCCAAGAAGGAGTATCTGTTAGATACGCGCACGTACATATCTCGGCCGATGCAGCACCCGGCAAAATGCAAATATCTCACATACATCCGTATAAGTACACTGAACAGATTTCCAGAATATTGAATCTAAGAGGGTTTTCGTCAGTATTTAACGAATATCTAGAGATCCCAGGACATTTTACATTCGCTTTAATTACACTTAATTTATTTTGTAAGTGATAAAAAACTTGCTGGAAAGTAAATCTATAGCTGTAAAATTTTATATTTAATACCCAAACATTAATCATTGAATTTGTAAATAATAATGTGAATTCAAAATAAATATTTTTAAATATATAATAGATAGAAAATCTCTCAGTGCCTCCCTACCTATACATTTAGTGGATATATCCTGTCTTTCGTTTTCATACATTACCCGGCCAAGGTTTCTTGCTGCTTTTTGCCGTGTTTCTTTTTTTTTCAACAAGTTTGCTCGCTGTTTTTCATGTTTATAATAGAGGAAGACGAAGAAAAAGTTTTCCCATGCCGCATATTTCGGGAATATGGAAATGGAAATGGGTGAGAGAGAGGTGTGTTTGGCAGAACATTGAAATTGCATTGTTTGCCTTTTGGCCTGGTCGAGTACTTGGCTGTTTGCATTCCGGCTTATGGCCCGAGCCAGATATTTTATGCAATTTTTATGCATCGCCATACTAAGAGAATTGCTTGCCTAGTTAAGCCCCTCGATGTGGCAGCCCAGTGGCGCCATATTTTGTGATTATTATTCAGGTATAACCCCGGGTCCAGACACGGTCATAATTTGGCCAACTTGACCCTCTCGACCGGCTCTCGGATAACTATCCATAAAACGGAAATCGTCAATTTCTTCGCACAATGCAGGAGATGACGATGAAGAAGAAGTTGTTAAAGTTCTTTGGAGGAGCTCCTACCGCAAGAATAGATAAAATAAAGTTTTCAATAAGAGAAAAATGGCATAAAAAGTGTGCAGCAAATTGAAAACCCAATTGGAAAGTTATTGAAATTGAACAATAATTTCTTGAATTGCATGCCCTATTGAATTTCTGTTATAAGTTTTCGTACTCCGCCCTCCTCTTCAGCCTCGATTTTCCCAACTATCTTTCTATCTACGGCTGCTCCTTACCCGTTTTCAAGCATCATTTGAATGGGGAAAGGAAAACTTGATGGCCCCAGGATATTCCATGCCATTGTATTATTGAATTGTTTAATTATGGCTAGGAAACTTTTTTCGGGTTTCCTTTTTATTTCTACTCAACTGACAATGAACGGGCATTGAATAAATCATGGAACAATTACCGAAGGGTTTGAAAAGGGGAATGGAATTTTCAAGGATATAGTCTAATTAGTTATATAAAAGGTATTTTATTATTTAAGAGTTCAAACTAGAAAGTTTATTTATAATTTGATTTATATAAGCTAGATATTTTTATAAAATTAAAAGTAATAGAAAATGATCACTTCTTATCAAATTCCCCCCTCAACATAATTAAATTTCCCTTTGCTCTTGTGTGATTTTCTAACCACTGAAAAGGAATGAAAAATCATTGCCTCCGGCTCTTGGCTTATTGAATCCTTGTTGATGTCTATGGGCCTGATCCTGAATCTGATGCCAAGTAATTGCCGGACAAAGGCACATTCAAATGCTGCCCATTCAAATTAAAAGCCAACTGAAGGACAATTATCCTGAGGATCGGACTGAGAGCAGCCCTGGACCCAGGGATGCATAACAATAACAATTAAAATGTACGACAACTGCAAATTGAAGATGTTTGCAGGCATAATCAAGGGAGAAGCAGGGCGGCATCACCTGCTAGGTAGATAACGGAGGCTTTGCCCCCTCACTCTGCTTATGGCACGTACCTAAAAAGCATAAATAATGGGGCTGCATTTGAACAGGATTTCATTTCATCCCTTTACCCGCCGTCTAGTCTTCGGTTTGAATGCCAAGCGCTAGCGTCCAAACAACGCCAATGCCAATGACGTCAATGCCAACACCATCATTGTCGTACACATACCCCTCTCACACACGCACCCATGGGCAGACAGGGACGTCATCCAGACTAGGGACAATGTCGAGTCCTAGCCAGGACATCTACCTGCTGACAACGTCAACGGCTGCGCAGGTTGAAACTGAGAAGGAGGCTGTTGACTGCAGTAACACTTAGATATTTTTTCTTTTTAATATTTGTATAGAAAAGTCAATTATAATTAAGAGTTTTCGTGTAAATTTATCTCAAATATTATAATTGAAATTATTCTATTATCATGGACGGTACTAATTTATATTTATATTTTATAGAACATAAAACAACAGCCTTTATTATTCTAAAATTACCC
Organism: Drosophila rufa; assembly: GCA_018153105.1. Taxonomy (NCBI): domain Eukaryota; kingdom Metazoa; phylum Arthropoda; class Insecta; order Diptera; family Drosophilidae; genus Drosophila; species Drosophila rufa. Next base: position 12,794,728 of record JAECXS010000096.1, read on the forward strand.
GAGATTGGTAATAGTATCAAGTTATTGCTTGTATTCTAGTATAATTATTCGCTTTCATAGAGTTTACATAGGAAAGTAAGATAATGGTATCTAAATTTAAAATATTTTTATTCCAGAAGAATCTGGCAATAAAAACTTTCTTTATAGAATATGTTGTATCTCGAATAAATTGCAAATTCTAAACAATTTAAACGAATAAAATAACGCATCCCTTGTTTTGTCCTCTGTGCATTATCAGAATTATTGGGACCTGTCCAGGTGACCAGGGCCCAAATACTCGTACACAAAGAGAATAAGTGACTGGGAGTGAAAGGGAGCTAGAAAGCGACAGCCAGGCAGACGGACACATATACCGAAGGCGGGGGAGGGAGTTTTAGAAGACAGGCAAATGGGTTTCGCCCCCTGACACGCTGAACTCTCAAAGCGAAATGAGAAAAATCCCCACACGGAGGACACCGGAAACTGGGACAATCAGCCCCCGTCCCTTCCCCCGCCACAACCTCCTTCCAAGGCCCTCCTTAAAACCCATCCCCCTTGGCCACACTCTCCGAGCCAAACCGAACGGAGCAGGGCTGGAAGCATCAAAAAGCAATGGCTTAAGTGCCCTGGCATTGTGAGGCTGACAGGAGCAGAATGCGTCCAGGGGCGGGTATAGCGGGTGGGACTGTGGGCACCCGAAGGGGGGCACGGACATGGGCAAGAGCCCCAGGCGGCGGGAGGTGCAATGCTGCAGGAGTGTCGTGTCATCCATTGTTCTTTTCACAACTTTTTTCCTTATGTACGGCGCCCGAGAGTTGTAAAAACGACAAGGGAGCCATGCACTGAGAAAAATGTATTTAATATTTAATTAGGGATGTTATCGAGTACCTTGAAAATTCAATACAAAGATTTTAAAATTTAATGAACTTTTATTTTCCTATTTATATTTAGATTTCATAGAGTGCCTTTACCACTGTTATGATTATTTTTGATTATTTTTCCCTCATTTTCTTTCAGTGCAAACAAAGGTGTTCGACAAACCGCCACAGAGAGCCGAATTAAAGGGTAAGGTAGCTGCAGCAATGACAAAGAGTTGATTACGGGCAGCGGCCCGCTGGTGGTCTTAAGTGGGCCTCACCGTACCCGGTACAGCAGTACCAGCCCCAGTACTGGTATTGGTAACTCTCCCTGATGAAGCACCTTTTGTTGTAATGAGTTTCGAGTGCGATTTTTGAATGCCTCTCTCTTTCTGTCCGGTGCAAACACACCACCGAGGGCCCCTCTACCTCATTTTTATTGCAGGACTTTTTCCTTTTCAGATTTTTAAGCGGCTTATGGTGGATCGCGTGAGCAAAGAGGGGGCTGGAATCTGCGTCTGGCCGAGCAATTCCGTCATTTCTGGTTGCCATGGTCAACAGGCGGGAATTTTCGGTGAAATTATTTTCGTTTTCATTGCGGACTCCCAAATCCCTTAACCCCTGAAGCCCCCCAAACTGCAGCGGTGAGAGCTTTCCCAGTGGCAGGTGTCTCATTTGGGGGCTAGACTCGGGATGGCCCAGGTGAATTGCCTTAAAGTGTTAACGTGATAATTTGCCACTTAAAGTTTTTATTGGGCAATTTTCCAATATTCAACAGTCTGCTTATAAACCAATAAAAGGAACTGATAAAATATATTCAAAGGATTACAAACTTGAAGGTTATTTACCTTCTTTTGTCAGTATAATAATTAATATATTCATTTAGCACAAACTTTATTAGAATTTCTCCCAATATTAATACAATATGAATTTTATAATTTTTAATGAATGTCACAGATGTAAAATAATTAAAGGGCCATTTTTGCTGCCTACCTTGATTAAATTTCTCACCTGGAGTCCAAGCCAAAGAGTCCATTTCCCATTTAAGCCCTATTGCTGGCTTGTTGCAGCATCTGCTCCGTACTCAAACTCTCATCCGATAAGTAGTACGAATGGGTTATTGCGTTTCAGTTGTCTAACCCATCAATAAGAAAGGCCACAGCAGCTGCAGGGACCCCAGTCCCGTCCCTTGACTACCGAAAAACAAACCCTGCCACTGGACAGACCGAATTGATGATGCATACGGCAAACAAGAGGAGCAACGACAAACAGGGCGATGCTCGGGGGGCAAGGCAATGACAATTGCATTGACATTTCGACAGGGAGAACTACTCGTATTCGTCCTCGAACCCCCGTGGATCCCCCGCAGTCCCTTCCAGAACTCATCCTGGCTGCCAGACCGAAACATGACCATTTACTGTGGAAGCTATCGATTGCCATTGCTTGATTTTGTCATTGGGATTTGTTGTCAGTTTGATTTTTGTGGGTCCCTTTCGAATGAACTGGGGTGGAGGTGCACTGGAAAGTGGAAAAGGTAGTAGTTTTTAATTTCGAGATATTTATTACAAAGATTCTTAGACCCAGCAGGTCTTATATTTATCTTATGGCAATAAACATTCTTGGATCTCAGAACCTAACAATGCTGGATGGCTTTCATGGACAAAAGTCTCACAGTGCACCGCTGAGAGTATTTGTAATGGTTTGCCCTCTCTACCTCCACCTCCAACTATATGTAGTCTTGCTTAGTTTATTTAGTTGTCATTGCAAAAATGTTTGCTTATTGTTAGTGCGTTTCTCTGGTAAGCTGGCTGCTGGCCATTTATTTTCATCGCTGCCAAATTTCACAATTTTCCCGAAAATACTCTCTTCATTTCATATTCAATTTGGCGATGCAACACAAAAAAGTGCCGGCAGGCAGACAGAATTTTCCGTGCACTTTTCCTCTGTAATTGGCAACTGGCAATTGAAAATTTTACAAAGGCCTTGGACCCCTTTCCTTCATTCGAGCCATTTCACATGGAGCTGAACGTACTGATCAGTTCATTTAATTTCTGATTCGGCAAATTGCTGGCCATTTTAAAGCTGAAATTCCATTTAATTGTCGATATTTTGTATGCTCGGTTTTATTTTCTATTTCATGCTAATTGCATTGCGTTTTAGTTTGTGAAACTGCGATAATTAAAACGAAAATCCAAATGTTTTGGTATTTGGAAATTGGCATGAAATTGATTCGAATGTTATCGAGTTAAATTAAACAAATACATTAAAATTTAAGCTGGCGGCGGTAAGGATTTTAATTTTGAAATGTACTGTCCTCTAAAATTATTAATGAGAGGATAAACTTTTACTTTATTCTAGATGGTATAGCAAAAGTTTAATGAAAATTAAAATTGATTAAAATGTACAAATTGATATAAGCACAGGCATTGCTTTACTTCTACACTCCCATTATATTTAAACTTGGCTCCATTGTCTTCTCCCATTTCTCCCGAATCACCCTTGATTTTTGGGGTTTCCCTCTCAACTGGCGGGGCTCCAAAACGACTTGAGCACGTTCTTCCCTCCTGAAGTTGCTGGGGATTCGGATTCGTGAGCAAGAGAAGTGAAAGGTCCCCATTCAAGGATTCTCATTTGGCCTTTGGCTTATCATTAGGCCGAGAGCACAGATGGTTTTGCATCTTTAATTGGAATTAAATTGGATTCTTTCCCATTTATGAATAATTGAAGTGGGCCAAGCAACTTAACCGATGAGTCCCGCCCTCTATCAATTTCAATTATATAATAATCATTTCCGTCTGGCGGCGCCGGTTCCGAAGACTTTCCCGTCGAATTTTCCGGGCAGCGCGTGTCAGTCAATCATAACTGCCAAGGCTCGGTGGGACGTATGGCCTAGAGATGGACGCGTGATTGCTGGGAAAGGTGTTTCTTGAGATGTCTAAACTTTCGATATCGGAAAACGAAAAATATACTATTACTTTCTTAGGCTTAACTTTTTAAATTTGTTTAACGAATATAATCACTCATCGCACCATTTGTTATTTCCATTCATTTTGATTTAAATATAACTTGTTATAATATATTTATGTAGTAAACCTTTTTAAGTTTGATACATCATCCTTTTTGTTTTATATTTTAGTACGATTAAAGGTCAGCTTACACTTTTTACTTTGTCACCTCTAGAATATCGTGCTCTGCCAATCCTATCGAGAGAGGCTGCTGGCATTTACTGCAAGTTCATGCCAATTAAGGCTAATCAAATTATTTATAATGCTTAACCTAATTTCTCCTAGACGAACGTCAGTCCTGGCAGTCCCTCCGCCTCCCCCATTGACGTCCCATCACACGACTCCTTTATGTAACTCAATAAAAAGTGCGCTCAATACGCTACTGAGAGGGAAAGGAGAAAGCCCAACACTTTCGCTACTTGATGCCGCCTTTTTCCCAACTTTTGCAATAACCACTTAAAATTCACTCAGCTGTGAATTATGCTCACGACGCGAAGTGTTGTTCTTGTTCCAAGGCGAGTCTGCTGGGAGGTGAATGGCAACCAGAGGAGTAGCCTAGAGGGAACAGTTTTGGACTTTAAAATATAAAGTACCTACAATTTACCAATTTATAATTATATATTATAAAATCAATACCAATTGTCATTATTAAAAATGATATTTAAAAAAGTTTGTTTTATAGAATGTGTTTTAATATTTTAATTTGAACTTTTCTTACTAACTTATAACTAATCAACATATTTGTAAATTAAACTACGGCTTAAACTTTCGCTTCCTTACTTACAGAGATTTTTCCCGGCTACGCCTCTGGCTTCGAGGGTGCTTGTGATAGAAGTCAGTGGTAGTGGCTGGCATGAATGGACGCATGTGACGCTGATGGTGGGCGTGGCATGGCCTCGTTATTGGGCGTCGATTTTAATTTGCCCCCGACGCGGCTCCAGTCGAGTGTGTGACTTTTAGCCGCCCAACGGATGTCGGGGAATTTAAGAGATTGATTCTTTAAATGTAGGACCCACTCAAATGGAAAATTTTTCTATGCAAAACAATTTAAAATTAAAGATTAAAATATGTCACTTAACTAAAATTCTGTAAGTAATATATCTTTAAGAAACAATTATAATATGTATTATTACTGGCCATCTAGATAAATTCCTAAGTCCAAGAAATATTAACACAATTAAATTAGTTTTTTAAAGTCGGTATTTTACTGCTTCCAATCTGTACCTTTTATTTTCTATAAAAAATTCTGCAACATTTAATTATACATTAATTACAATCAAACTACTATTACTATATCTAACTGCTTTAACTATTTTTCCATTCTTAAACGTTATATTTCCGTCAAAACCCATCTCAATTAATTCTCGAAACTTAAACTTAAGACTTGCCAAATCGAGAAATCTTATTAGCTAGCCATTTATAAGCGCCTCAGCTGCTGGCAAATTAATTTGTCAACTCAACTGTAATTTATCTGTCTCACTCCTCGAGTCAGACAATGCCTTATTCATCCGCTTGCGACTCATTCATTATTGTAATTTATTTGCAGCCGAAAAATGCCAAATATTTATTTAATTTTCGAGTATTCTTCAATTTATTTGTTTGCACAGCAACGAATCTCAGACAGCCAGTGGAGCAAAGCCCACTCTCCCTGGATGTTCAAGCCCTGCCCCCCATTCTTCCTGGTTGAGTGACATTTGGCAAGGCATATCGATTGCGATTAGTAGAAAATTTTCAATTTTCCTTGGCAGAAATGTCAGACCAGCGACGCAGCCTCAAGCTGTACACACAAATATAGAAAAGAACAAAGAAATGGAGCAACACCCAACCAAAAAAAATCCCGGAAAAACAATCTTTTGGTTTTGCGCTTCTGGCGATGTTGACACCCGATGGCGGCTTTTTCCCTTATCCCCTCTATTTTCCACTCCACCCTGTGCTTCATGGCAATTTGCCTTCTTGGTGTAACCACTGTGAAAATATTGTGTGGCATTATCGACACTGCACAGTTGTGCGAACAAAGGAAAACATTAAAGATGAATTGTAATTATTTAAGATTTTAATATAAATTAGAATTAGCTATTCTAACCAATTTTATTCGTAACTTAAATTGTGTGAATTTAATTAAATAACTCTAGCTAGGTTCTCTACGTTTTCACTTAGTCCCGTATAATTCATTAAACATTTTTATAAATTGGCTTCGGTAGTCAAATAAATTTAGGAAAAGCGTGCTTGATAGTTTGCCTAATTTTTTTCCATAATTTCTCTTATATTAGACCCACTGTGCTGGGTAACAATGGCAACCGCCATGGAATGGATCCCTTGGTCCTTGTTCCGTCTCAGTCGATTGCCGCGCACTACAGTGAAGCTTATGGGCAAGGGAAAAGGCGGGGAGCTGGGGTACTCTGGCGGGCATTCTCAGCCTCATCCTGGTCGCGCTTCTCTATTTGAAATCCATTTTGTTTGCCTTATGGATTTGCGGGGCTTAAAGTGGCTTCGTTGCTTCGTTTGCTTCATTTTGCTATTGTTGAAAATTTGAAGTAGCTTCCCCTGGCAATCTCAGAACACAACCCAGGCCCCAACGTCAAGTGTGTCGTCTGGCCGCTGTTTTTGTTTTATTTTCCCATGTTGACTATTGGCTTAGAGTTATGGGCCAGCGGCAAAACTGTTTACAATCGCGGAACGGCGAACGGCGAAGGCGTCGGATTTGGGCTGGCGCCCTAAGACTTTAATTGGGGGCGCCCCGAAATAAAAGGCGCTAATTGAGAGTGGGCAAAGTTTATACGGGGGATTAGCCAAGGGCTAAAGAAAACTGTAGAGAAATTGGGAAGGATTAGCTGGGGCAACAGGTTCGAACGGTTTTTAATTTTACTAAAATGGAGAATTTGAATTTTGCGCTTAAGAATATATATATATTGGAAGAATGATAGAAAAATAAGGATTTAGTTATATAAATATATAAATTAAATATTAATGATTTGCTTTTGTAAGACATACTAATCCCCTGATTATATTCAGATATTACAGTAAGAATTCCCATTTATTTGTGACAACATTCCTTCCCATTCCAGCAATTTTTCCTAAATATCATATTTCATTGGTCAGTTTTTTGTTGTTCCTTTTTTGCAATTAAACTTTTCTGGCATTTCAGTTATTGCGCTTTGTTTTATTTGCTGAATTCTCGTTTTCGCATTTGATTTATCTGCGCTACTCATTTCCTTTTTCGGCCATTGATTATCTCCATGCAGCTTCGCAGGACTCGGGCGTGCGTGTGTGCCCTGTTTCACAGTATCCCCGAATCCTTGTATCTCGCAGAGCTCGTTGTAAATTCGTTCTGGCAGCTTTAATGTTTGCCAAAGCGGAAATGGAAAACTTTTGCACGTAGTCCTTCGCTCTCTAAGTGGCCAAGTCGAAGAATGCACGTTTGCTGCTGCTTATTTTGTTGCCCCAGCGATCGAGCATGAAAAGTTTGGGTTTCATTTTGGCTGTTCACGTATCTGCACCCACACACGGCTGTTGCGAGCCAAGATTTCGGTAAGTACATAAGCGGCACCCGAGACTCCAGCTGGTCTAAGCCAAAATTTGCACGTACGTCTGCTCATTAAATACGCATAGAAGCAAAACTGAAATGAATAGAAGCTGGGGCTGCCATGGGCTCAGAGATATCTGAAAGGGGAGCCCAACACGGATATGTCTTCGAAAATAGTTTGAAATCATCCAGAAAATGTATTTTAATACAAATTAGGTTTATTAAAAATATATTATTACTGTTATTTTTTTACCTTAAAGAAAGCCTTAAATTGTATTATTACTTATACAATATAATAAATGTTTTTTAAATGTTTGAGTAAATTTAATAAGTTATTAGTAGTTCAGTTTCTTCAATTTTATTTATATAGAAAAAGTTTTCATGTTCTACGTTTCTATATATCTATTGAGTTCTTTGCAATATTTTAGATATTTTTACAATAATTAAATTGTTATTAATTTAAAAAGTAATATCAATCTTTTACCATTTATCAAACCATAAAATAAATACTTTATATTTAGAAACACATACAAAACACATATTTTTAAAAATACAATTATGAAATCGTAATATTTATAATGGATCTTAGCTTACTTCCTTTTCCTGAACGCTGGAAAATATACACCTAATTTGCCTATTAAATTGACCCCTCCCCTTCGAAGCTAAGCCTCTGTATCTTTGCCTTCCTTACGGACACGCACACACTGGGATATATGTTGTGCTAGATAATGAATCTTCTGACTCTTCCTATCTCCTTGGCCCCTCAGTGCCCACACTACATTCATCAGACCGTCTATCTCTGTTGCCGCTTCTGTTGAGTTGTCTGTCTGCCTTATTTGCTTTTATTGTCTTCAACTTTATTCATATCCTGTTAAAATGTATAACTTTGGGTTTTCGGGTTATAAATTAAATACGAGACTGTGCCATAAGAGCAGTGGCTAGGGTGGGCTAGGGGGCCTAGGCTCCTCAAAGTAGACGATTGTGTTGATAAACTGCGATATGCAGCATAATTAATGAGCTTGTCATACAATGCCAATATTTTACATTAAACGCACGCACGCACACACGGGCCGAGAGAGAGACATGTTTGACATGTCATTGTGTACTCGAGGCAAATGTGTAATGGTTTTAATGAGTAAATTACATAATGCACTTGAAATCCTGCTCCAAGCCATGCAATTAAATTGAGATAATTGCTTTCAATTCCCAAGAAATAGCTGGGCAGTCTTCTGCGTAACGCTCTCATCTTATAGAGACATTTGGGCCGGACAGTTCCGTGTTAATTAACTCTTGGTTCTGTTATTTGCGGTTCTTTGCCCGCCAAATCTTGACAAGTCATCAATAATTGAGCTGCCAACCGACCTGCGGAATTCATTGAAAACTGTCCAAATAAACGGGGAAAACCCCAGACCTAAAAAATTGTTGAAGCAGCAGGAAAAAGCTTTGACTTTTGGTTACTTTTCATTAGCTCTAGGTTTCAAATTGTGGCGGAAAAACAATTGAAATGATTTCTCAGGCAATTAGAAGGAGTTTGTGATGCTCTTCTTGGAGGAAACAGAAAATAACTACTTCAAATTTACTTAATTAATTTATTTCAAGATCTTATAAATAAATATATTATACTACTCATAGAAATTATAATTCATTACTTAAATTTTTATTCTGAAACTGTTTTACCTATTACAGAAATTTAAAAAACATTATTACCAAGTCAGCCAGTAATTTTTTTTACCTGAACCCAAAGTAATTTGTAGTAATTACCCCTAGTTAAGGGTATAAATAATGGCAACGCCAATGGAAACCACTTGAACAAGTCAAGTCAAGTCAAGTGAAAGACTTTGGAAATCAATACACACACACAAAGAAAACCAGAAAGGAAAAAGAAAAGTGGAACTCGGGACAGGGGTCCTCAAACAGGTGGAGCCAGGGACAAAAACAGCGACACAGACAGATACCCTGCACAGACACACACCTGGTTAGTTTTTTTAGGGGCTGCTGGTTGCTTGGCATTAAAGTTAATAGAAAAAGTTGCTGTTGGCCAAGATTCAATCATGCGATATAAATAAGCAAGCACACACACACTGAGACAGGAAAGTTGGTGGCCAGGTAAATAAAACAATGGTCAAAGTCAGCACCCCTTCAACCCGGAATGGCACCGAAAAACCTTCACCACAGAAGACGAAACGATAAGAAGTCACAGAAACTTTTCTTTTGCTCCTTCGCTTTTCGTCTTCCTGATTTCCTTGACTTCTTCCTACACTTCTTTTTGTCAGTCTCAAGTTGAAAAATTACACAATGCGGGACAGTTTGAAAGGCCAAGTTTTTTGGCCATTCCCTATTTGGTCAGTTGATATTTGCTAGTGTTGATTGAAGTTTGCATGTTGGCTTTCAAGAAAAAGACGAGAGACTAAATAAAAAGTTTCAAAACGTACCCTTAAAGTTGGCAGTTCAGTTAACAAATTGAAATGGAACAATCAGAATGGGAAATGACCATAAAAAATAATAATAAGGATACAAAAACCGAGCAGAAATATTAATACTTTTACTTTAAAGTAAGGGCAGTCTTTGGAGCTTTGTCAGTGTTAAACGAATTTTTTACAAGTCTAGAGTTCGAGGTACTTTACATTTCTAGGACTCTATTTCATATATATTTTCAAAAAGTATTTTAATTTAACAGTTAAATCAACGACACATCAAAGGACATAGAAATCAAATATATAATTAAGTATTCACTTAATTGGCTCATAATTTTCCTTTCGATTAATTTACCCGAGCAGTCACCTGAATTTTAAGTACATTTTCCTTGAAGCACTAACTACTTTAATTGCTCATTGAGGCGGTGTACAGGATAACGTGAAAAGTATTACGAGTACAGGGACAAATATATTAAATTCAAATACATTTACATGAAAAGATTCCCATTAAAATAGCCTCCGGCAACAAAATCTTTAAGATATAATCGAACCCCATCCATCGATATTCCCCTTCCGTCCAGATTAAATCAATCCATTGAAGCATGTGCCCGCATATTGAAATCTCATTTAATTCAATTACAAAGCGCCACAACTTAAAGCAGGCGAAGGTCTTAAGGGCTTCCCAGCTGAGGGGTCAGCCACTGAGCTCTCTCCCCCAGCTTTTCTTGCCGCTCTCGGAGTTTCACTTACGATTATTGCCTACTTTTCAGGGTGGCGGAGCGGGAAATAAAGGCGGTCCGAGCTGATTGGGAGTGTACAACAAGGTTTAAGCGCCACATGCAACATGTATGCTTTCCATTTCCGTATTTTCTTACCCAGTATTTTCCTGTATATGCATGCACTGAAAAAAAAAGAGATATAAACTAAAGAATTTATGTATGCATTTAATTAAACAAAGTAATGGGTGAGGAATGAAACCTAATGTCAAATAGTTCATGTAGTATATTCCATAGATGATGTCATACTGAGATATTTTCTGATATTGGGGGTTTTCCTCTGTGTATACATTTTACATGCTCGAATTGTCATTGAAGCGTTTAGACATTTTATTAGATTGTTCTAAAGACCAATGCCGGAATATCGCCCCTTGGCTCGCCTGCCCTGAGATTTATGCACATATGCTAAGCACAGGCATTCGAGGGGTTGTATCAGGAACAAGGGGTTGTCTGCAGCCCCTCGTTGGACTCCTGGTCGTCTGGATTTTCCGTCCCCCGTCCGACTTCTGTTTTGTTTGCTGCCCTTCTGGATGCTCCTTCGCTTTTCGCTTGCCTTGGCATTTTCCCCGCTTTTCTGGCTGCTTGTTTCCCCCCAAATTAAAATTGATTTGATTTTTGTGTGTGCGCTCCTTGGTTTTTGGGCTTTTCTTAATACGCTTAAATTGCACATATGCCGGACGGTTTGTCCCTTTGGCATCTTTGGTATTTTTGTTAATAAGGGCAGCAAGGAATTTTAATTTGCGAATGAAAACAAAAGTATGTGGGGTCTGATTGGGTTTGTTTTAAAGCAAAATGTATAAAGTGAAGACTGTTAAAATTTCAGAAATATTAAATTGTGGGGCATTATATTATATTATATTTTTTAAATAAATAAAGATATAGTTCTTTCTGTAAAAGCCCATAAGCTCATTATAATACAATCAATATCTGTCATATATAAGCTGGCTCAACCATGCCTGCATTCCGACGATCCCCCAAAAGCAATCAATTAAATGTAACCCTGTCAAAGATCTATTAGCAATCAAAACACATCCCTTGCTCCAACCAAATATCTGCGGAATTTGTGTAAATTCCGCCGGAGTACGAGGTTTCTCCCTAAGGCTGAATAAAAAAAAGGAAAGTCTATACATGCAAAAATGCTAAAGATTCTTTTAATGAAGCCAGGCACACGCCGCGTCGTACACAAATCTCCCTGGGATTTGACGAGCGAAAATTAATATGAAATCGAAAAATCATTTACCGTCGCTTATCGCTGCGACGACAGCCAGGCTGGCGGCGAACGCTGCGTATGCGTAATGTGGAGGAGGATGAAGCTGGGAGCTGGAAAGTAGCTTATTTAAATTATCAACACGTTCGACATTCAGCTCCACGGGTCGCCATTGCCATATGTTTGGTCCATTAAGATAAGCGTCAATCGAACGAAACAAAATGGAGATTGGGCGGAGAGGTGTACTACGCATATCCGGGGATGATATCCTTGGGAGTGGGCCCCACCGCTCGAATTCCGTTTTTTAGACGGAACGCAAACTGTAAATCCGGCAAATGTGTAAAATATTGTAGGGCACGTTTTAAAATTACCATCAATAATGCAGGCTAACATCAGCTAAAATGGAGCAGACCTTCAGGGGGTGGTTCCACCTTGCCTTCCATCCGCTTTTCCGATTTTCCCAGTCGATGTCACTGACACTTGGCCCCGGTCCTTTGACTTTTGTCTAAGCCCCAGCGACAGGACTCGTTTGCCAGTTTGATGGCTTGATAGGAATCAGACCTTGTGCCTCCCCTCTGCCATTTTGAGAGGAGTAGGAGTGGCTGGTCTAGAATCTTTGATTCCTGATTTGGCTGACATTTTATTGTCCCGAGCTCGTTTCGTATTTATTGAAAATGTGTTTGTTTTGGGCTTAAAACGAAGGCATTCCAGCTATTCGAGTAAACTTGTTACTGGAAAAGGTAGGAAGTTGATTTCAAATGGTATTTATTTGCTGACAGCTTCAAAATTTAGGTTCAGTAGTAAATATTTTAGCCTAAAATAGTAGGAAATTGGACAATTTACTTACAAAGTGTGTGTTAATTAATACATTATAAGCACTAAACCCTGAGTAGAGACTTAAAACGCTGTTAAAATCCAAAATATATCTAACAATGAGAATAAATAAAATAACCTTTAAAAAGTATATGGCAAGTTTGTAATAATTTTGTACCATCTTCTACATTAATTCATTAAAAGATCCGAGTTTTTAAGACTAATTCCATTAAACAACTTGCCACAAAAATATCAAAATCAAATTGCCTTTACCTTGATCATTTGCTATAAGGTCATGGCCATATTTAACCTATTTTCTAGTCGTTTCTTTTTAAACAGTATTTAATTCTCGATTTGGTCAGAAATTTCTCTCTATTTGAGTCTGTATCTGAACTTTAAGGTTCAATTGTGGTAGCTGCCACCTGTCCCGAGTACTCTTTGCTGCCGAAAGCCGCTTTTCGGAGTATTTCATGCTTTAATCCGCGCAGCTGTAGTCAAAACTCCAGCTTCCACGCCCCGTGTCAGCCCTTTCAGGTGAAAGGACTGGCCATGCAGCCAGACGACGCATTCCAGAGCTCGAAATTCAATAAAAATGCCAGAGCTGTGCGGCGTTTTCTATTCGCGCTGGCAAATTTGCCGGGAACCATCGACAGGGAGTCTGTTGTGCCCAGTCCTGAGGTCCGACTTTTGCATTAATCACTTTTGCAAGCTTTCCGCTACGAGGGAACTGAACAAAAAATAAAGAAATAGCGAAACGAAAACCAAGAAAATCCCTACGCAAAGGCATAATAAATGGTGGGTGAGACACCGAGAGTTGGGGCAGTTGCGGAGTGCAAAACCCCGACGAGACCCTTTAATCCGCTGTGCAAATGAGCGTAGGCAGAGTGGAAAATTTATGGTCTCTCTATGGTCTGCCCTTACCTTCATTTTCTTTATTTTTTTGCTCCAATTTCCTTTTTCAGCGGGGATTTTTCACTTTGGGAATTGTGCATGCGAATTGGGTAAAATATAGATGTGAAATTTGATATAGGACTCTGTGAATGGACGCCTAATAGAGGGCCAGTCGGGTCCGCCAGCGTTCAATCAATGAAAGTGCACACATATTTCCCATTTTTTGTTGTTTCTTCTGGAATGCAGTGATAAATATTTCGAGTGCTTGAATGCTGGAATGAAGGGTTATTGATGGATAGTGGTTTGGTTCGGTGAATAAAATTTAAGGGTCCCTGTGGATTAATGGATCTTTCAGGATCTTTCTCACATCCCAATAAAAACTAAATAAAATTAACTAAAGCCATTGGAAGCCTCCTAACTAGCACCATTAACACCAAATTCAAGATATACTTCGAGCTAAAACTTACTGAAACAATATGGCCCTTTCCTTTAAATTCCACAAGCAATTGCTTATCCAATGAAACCGAAATTTTCCAATCAAAAAGCGCCGCCGGAAAATTCGTAATAAAAAAAAATATTTACTTTGGATAATTTGGCAAACTTTAAGCTCGAAATTGAATATTCATTCGCAGTCTCACTTAGCCATTCATTTGGTTTGTGTCGCTGCCCCAGGGCCATTTGGCTGCTGCGATGTAAATTGTCAAATTAATGTTAAATTTGTTGTAAAATTTGAACAGCAAACTTTCGGGTAATGTTTGATAAGTTTTCTCTCGGCAAGGTATTATTAAATTTTTCTTCATTATTTATTGGCGAAAACTTTTGTTGCGCTGGAAGGCAACGAAAGGAGTTCTTTTCGATAACAAAGTACTTCAAATTGGTGTTTAATTTTTAATGCCATGGCACATTTTGAGCTTCCGAAATTTAATGTGAAGTTCTCAAATGATACCCAAGTGAGGTTTTGGTTGCAGGAAATAAGCAAAAACCAAAAACTCAGTCAGTAGTAAAATTTTACTTGTTCTCCATCGCCAACTCCCCAACATGTCCTTTCGCCATTTCTTCTTTTCCCTCGGTTTTCTACATCCGAAAAAATTCAGTTATGCTGACGTAAATTGGGGTTACATACGTAACCATGTAACGTGCGTCTCAGAGCTGTAAGTCCAAACAATAATCCGAAAAGAAGTATAACCTACGGAACCTTCTGTTTAAGACTCTGATAGGAAATATAGATGGAATAATAAAACATTGAACATTATTCACACTTTTTATTTAGTTTTCTTATTATTATTATTAAAACTCGTGTTTGGTAAACTTAGATAATATTTAAATTATTAGAGAACCTACCACCTTATAGCTATGAAACTAGCCGTACACAAACACAATCATGGTAAATGCATTTCTCTCACACATATGCTTATTTATGAACCATTTCATAAACCGCAATAAAACAGAAATTTAGCTTCGCTCCATGCATTCTTCCCTCTCTCTTTGCCAACGTCACGCCGTCTCTTTTTCCACTGATTCTGCTCCAATTTTGGCCAAAAATCGAGGGTGAGAGGCGGTAGGGGTACGTAGGGCAGAGGAGGGGACTTTGCGGAGAAGTTTTAGAAGACAAAGTATGGCCGCATCGGGTTACGACTCCGTGCATCCTAATGTGACTCCTGCGGTTTGCATTTGAATGCAATTTGTGGCTAAAGCCGAGATAAAAACTAAGGCAATAGGCAAGGCTTATGGCCAAATGAAATGTCTAGATAAATGTATGGCAATTCAGCCGAATAAGCCTTAAACTCTTAGAGTGGTTTTTGGAGAATGTTCGCAGAACATTGTTTAGCATTTAAGTTAATATTTAAATATTTGGTAAGCAAAATATATAAATGTTTACTCATAGAAGTGGTTGTCAGTATGGATAATAATCAAAGTGGACTGAATTTAAAGAGAAATTCCTGGAATAAATATTGGTAGTCTATTTTCATTCGTGGGATAATATTTGCGATTACTTTTAATCAAGCTCACTCTGCTTTTAAAATTTTAAACCACACAATTTTCGCAGCCAAATGTTGTTGAAATTAACGGCTCATAAATTAAAAAATATGCTTTCCCATTCCGCTGAACCGCATAACTCGCGTTTATGTCTTTATTAACGAACCGCAACCGAAAGTTGCCAGCCAAATCCAATAAAATTATTAATGACGACTAATAAAAAGAGTGAGTAAAGAGAATATTCGCCAACCAGCAGGCAACAAAACGATTAACCCAGAAGGGTCCTAACCATTTCTCCCGAAAAGAGCCTAAAGCCAAGGAATATGCAACGAAAATAACAAGAAAATACTTGCTGTTAACGATAACAAATCGCCGACGGTTAACAAGCGGCATTAATTCTCATTCGTAGCGGCATTTATTGGCCAATTAAAGTTGGTGGGAGGAGAATACTGGGTCAGCCCTAAAAGCCAGCCCCGGGCTATCAAGTCAGGGAATAACAATGGCAATTAATAATTTTTGACAATTTACACAACATTGCGCATCAGTGGAGATAAGAAATTAGACTCAACCCTTGAGTAATTTGTCCATTTCGCTAATAATTTCATCATCTGCACATTTTCCACTCTCTTTGTCCTTAAATATATATATTTGTTTTAACTGCGCAAAAAGGAGAATAACGGTTCTTTTTTTGTTTCTCTTCTGCCGCTGACAACTTCAAGTGCGGTTGTCCTTTTCATGGCTTTCCTTTTACTTTTTCTTTTTTTTTATTTTCATAAAAAACAAACCATTCTCCTGCCACTTGCCCGGCTTGTTTATTCGCTTAACTTGCGTTAAAATAAATCAATTATTTTAATTCACGTTGACAACTCGCGTCATTTTCAGGCAAACTTTTTGTTCACTGCTCTCTTGACATGGGATAAGGATGCTGAACTGCTGAAATGCTGAAAGGGATGGAAAATGGGTACAGGAGCACCGATACGAGCCGCAAGTAAAAGAATGTCATGCATAAAATGTCAATAACAGATATGAATACGAATGATTGAAAGCGAAAGAGAGGCATTAACCATATTTTTTGTAAGTCTCCCTTTTTTGAGGGAAGCATAATTTCAAGCGGGGTTTTTTATATTGGTTAAAGAAAGTACAGATTTATTCTTGTTAATATATTAATTAATATGCGGAAAAATTTTATTTGTCTGGTTAATTTTATTATAAGTGTTACAAAATGTTGTATTTAAATTTACATAATTTATCTTGTATTTTTTAGCACGAAAGATATAAAAAAGTTAAAGATAAGCAATGCACTTAGGCTTGAGCGAAAAATTCGTTTCTTTAAGAAATTGTATTTATAGTTGTTTGATATTATTGTTTAATTGATACACCTTCGTTAAGCAACGTTCCTAACTAACTATCGGAACTCAAGCTCACCCCCAAATTTTGAACTGAATAAATTAAATAAAAAGTGTTTTGTGTTAAAACGAGTAAGCAAAAAGTTTTTACGGCACTCAGAAATTCCCCGGGCCACGCCTCTTGAAAAAGGCGCACACACACAAACATATAGATATAGATGTATGAAATGCCATTTGGCAATTTCAATGTTGTATCCTTTGGCAAACACACCGAGAGCGAGGGCGGCTGAAAAGGAGAAGGAGCGCTAAAAGCGCCTGGATATATCCATTTCGTTTTTGGAGGATTCTTCGCGTGCCATGTTAAGAGCTGCAACAACAATGGAAACTACAGTAACAACAATTGTGTATTACATGCGTGTGAACCAAAACTCAGACAAGAGGATTTCCCCAGCCCCCCTAACGTTTTCCATTCACAATCAAACAAGCACATTCACAATCGCAAAATGGAATTGTTCATTTCCCAACTTTGGCATTGGGTAAGCACTTCTTGTGTTTATTTATTTAAGTGTTATTTCGTGAGTGTGTGTTGTGTGTGTGTGCAAAAATTGAGTTATAAACAAGTTTTTTGAAAATTGTTTAAATGGAAAGAACAGATTGAATTTCCTCCTGCCGACGGGGCGTGGGCCACTTGAGCTTTTGTCAAGTGGAAAATCGTTTTGTTGTAAATATGCGAGGAGAGCTGGTGTGCCGTGCGTGCACTATGAATATGTTTTCGATCAGCTTGATTTATTTATATATGCAAATCGCCTATTGCGGCTCCAAAGGGTTATCCCACTGGGCCAGCTCCTTACTTTAAAGTTGCCTAATTTTGTTGTAAAAAGTGTGTGTGTATTTGCTATGGCTTCACTTATCCAGGTTTCCAGTTGACTTGAGCTCGATTTGTTTTCTTTTATTGGCTTCATCTTTTTGATGCCAGGATTATACACAAAGCCGAGTTTAGTGCAGAAAAATAATAGAGATATTGTTATTTTAAAAAATTATATACTCGCATATATTCGTGCAAAGTAAATGAAAATAAAGAGAAATCGTGAAAGGAAACTTTTGCTAGACTTTCACATAGTAAATATCCTTTCAATTTATCTCAAAGTAACTACATTTTTAATATAAAAAACAAATTAAAAAAAAAAAACTGAGATTTCCTTGCAAAGGAAGCCCTGCAGGTAAAATGCTTATACGCTACCTTCTCGAAGGAAGCCCTTTGAAAGCATTTTGCAGTCTGCATTCAAGTGAAGTCCTTGCACTGATAAGCTGGAAAATTAAGCGAGCTGATATCTTAACTGAAGCGTTGTTCTGGCTGCAAGTTCAGCACTTGGATCCCACAATTTATGCATTTTCCATGGCATTAACGTTGAAAGGCGTCGCAAATGAAATGCCATTCAAAAGGCTTTTGCTCGGCTGGGGCTGCTGTTCTCCGGTTAGTTGGTTACCTGGTTATCCAGCTAACCACCCGACCAGCACCCCCAAAACCCCCCGAAAGGTCACGCAAATTAGTGCAACAACGAAGGCGCGCAGCTAGAGAGAACCGCAACAACAACGAGAAAGTTTCCTGAATAGGATAACTGCCAACTCTGGACGCAGACTCCATCTCGATGCTGGTTGTAATCCTGGCTGGGGAAAACTTGCAAAAGTAACCAGATAACGCAGCAACCAACAAACTAAGTAGTTGTCAAAGGGGTTGCAGAGGGGCCCGGAGGATAGAACCCCAAAGGATATCGTGGAGTTTACTGACCCCACTTGAGGTTCGATTCTGATACCTGGCCAACTCATTGAACTCTCTCGATACGCAGGTTTTTCAGATACATAAAATAGTTGGAAACTTTGTTAATATCACAAAATTAGGCAGGGAATTTATTTGAATATTAATTAAGAGAGAGAATCCATCGGTAATCCCTTATAAAATACTTATTATCCTAATTAGAACAAGGTACACATAAAAATATATTTGCTTTCTTTTAATACTCGCAAGAGCCGCTAGCTTTTTTTTTATAAGTCTGATTAATTTTCAATATCTTTTTTTTTTATAAAAATTAATAAGAAAAGCTAAGCTCACGATTAGAGGCAATAAATTAAACCTCCTCTTTTCCTAACTAAGAATATTAATAATATTTCCCTATTCTAGGCCACATGTCACAAACATCAGCGAAGGCCTCACTCCGTATGCTGAAATAATTAATAAGCTAATTAATCCATAATAATGTCAAATAATGAGCCAATATTTGAGCAAATATTGGGCCAGGCAAGGCTGGGGCGGCGATGGAAATTGCGCTGGCGTTGACAGGAAGGCCAGGGAACATCAAGAGACTGCGAGAGGGGCAGAGTGTGTGTGCGTGGGTAGTGTGTCTTCATTGAAATGCCATCATTATCGTGCTCATCATCGTTTACATGGCAAGTGCCTCATGGTTGCATGCCGCAAACGTTGCCGCTTCATTATCCTTATTACTCCTTTCGCTACAGTTCCCAATCTGCCCATCTCGCTCGGCACATGTGTGAGCGAGCGCACACGGAAAAAAAACATGACAGCCATGCGATATGACAGTCTTTATATATTTTATTAAATTTTTTTACGCAGAATATTGATAATTTAATGCAACATGTAAATGTAATTTTTAATTTTTTTATTTTTATTTTTCATTGATAAAACATTGATAGGTTCTAATTATCACTTTTGCATTTTGCAATGTCAGCGACAGGTGTCATTTGGCTATTTAAATTTCTGATTTATAAACGCTATTATTATTTCCTTAATGTGATTTTTTCTACGTGCAGCTATCTCGCTCATTCTGCGCTGGCGGGTTATTGTTTCCATTTTGATTTATGTCTGGCATCCTTGGGCTCCTCTCCTGGCCTCGTCTACTATTTTAACGTTGTTAACCAAATTGCATAAATTAAGTGCGTTCGTTTGCTTGAGTGGCTCTGGTTCTGGCTCTGGTCCTAGTCCTCCGCTCCGGTGGCTCCTCCCAGTCCCGGCCCCGATCCATCTCCTATTTCTGCTTCAGCTTGGAGCTCAGTTTTGGCTTCTCGTCTTATATACCTTCTTCGTCCTTCGTCCTGCATTTGTGTTGCTAATGTGCGCACATTAGACGCACATGCTGGCAACTCTCCTGCCAGTCCTGAATTCTGTTTGCTTTTTTCCCTCCAGCCGCACTTTTTCCACTTGCAGGCAGAGGAAATCGTGTAAAGCAGCTGGAATATTTTATAATTGGCATGCAAATGCATTTTATGGCTAGCTTAGCTTATGTAATCCGTTACCAGCCATAATTAAATCTTTTATATTTTTTTTATGTATTTTTTGCCTTGGGTTTAACAGCAAGAAGTCATGTGTGCAAGGCCAAGAGTCATTCTGATTAAGTTTAAATTAATTGTTTTAGCTTGAATGAACTCGTTTAGCAGCGGAATTCGTTTAGTCTTTAATTGAGGAAATGTGACTATTCATGTTAAAAATCAGAATAAAATTTAGATAATTGTATAAACAATAAAGTCTTCTAAATTGTACTTTATGAATGTGTTTACTAGTCTGCCAATCTAGAATCTTTTTATTTTATTACGAAATAAAATAAAATATCTTTAAAATATTTATTTTAAATATTTATAAATAACACAAGTTAATGTTTCCATAACGATATGCCAGAGCTCTCAATGCAACCGACACTAAGTATTGCATGACCCATTACCCATTATCTGTAATTTTCCGGTAGTTGCCAGAATGAATGAATATCAATTGCAATGCTCCCATTTACATTGAGCCAATCAGCCAAAATATATTGTAAATATTTGCCTAGTCGTGCTGCAACCCTGCAAAGCTTTATGGAAATTGCCGTAATTTCGACTCAATTATTTTAATAATATTTACTATTGACAGTGCGAGTATATAAAGAACCCTATGAACTAGAGTTTATAGTTGAGTTTAGCTATGAAATCGCTTGGATTGCTGTTGCTGCTCTTGGGCTTTGTTTGCCAGAGTCGGAGCCAGGAGGATAACGATAATGTCCGAAGGATAATGAAGGAAATGGAAGTGATACCCGACATTTTAGACGAGCCACCGAAGGAGTTGCTCAGGGTAGGTTTATAAATTGTTTGCCAGCGTAATATGGTTTAATCTAACGAAATATATAGATTAGATATGACAACACCTTTGACATTGAGGAGGGCAAGTCATATACCCCAACGGAGCTGAAGTTCCAACCCCGCCTAGACTGGAGTGCGGATCCTCAGTCCTTTTACACCGTGGTCATGATCTGTCCGGATGCCCCGAATCGCGAGAATCCCATGTACCGCTCATGGCTCCATTGGCTGGTGGTCAATGTGCCCGGATTGGATGTTATGAAGGGTCAACCGATATCGGATTATTTCGGACCTCTGCCCCCCAAGGATAGCGGCATTCAGCGCTACCTTGTCCTGGTATACCAGCAATCGGATAAGTTGGACTTCGACGAAAAGAAAATCGATCTGAGCAATGCCGATGGTCACAGCAACTTCGAGGTGATGAAGTTCGCTCAGAAATACGAAATGGGAATTCCGGTGGCAGGGAATATATTTCAGTCCAGGTGGGACGAATATGTACCGGAGCTGATGAAGACACTCTACGGAGTCAACGAGTAAAGATTGATAGCAAACGGATGGTGAGCGGTTATAATGTTCCTTGGTTGAGTTTCTGTTAATATTTGTTAAATAAATTACCTAGTTCGATGAGCATTCCAAAAAATACAGCTTATATATATAATTTAACTATTTAATTTCCAATATCCGCAATCCCGAATCGACTGCCTAACAGATTGCAGAACTGTGCCACTAGGAGCTGCAATAGTATACCCTATTTCATACCCACCGCCAACTTTTTGATTGACTTGCTACACTTTCCAAATCCCCCAAGCCCTCAAGCGGCTTTGCACTTGGCACAAAACTCACTTAAACTTTGCAATCGTGATAGCAGGTAATGTTAGATTTCCATTTATATAAACTCGAACAAGTGTGAAAGGTGCAACTTGGGGTCCTCTTCCTCCACTTCCAGCGCCACATCCACTCAAATAGTAACTAAACGCAGTCGAGCACAAAGCGCTTTTTGTGGGCAATGGCAAATAACCTTAAGGTTAAGATTACAAGGTAATTTGATTCAATTCGAGCGATAGGCATGCCAAGGCAACAACAAACGGCCCGAGATGGCAGGCGGAGATGAAGATGGCTGCTGGGAGCGGAAAGCGGACTGAGGCGGAAAAGTTCCGGTGTCGGGCCAATTTCCCCAGTCTCAGCCGGATAGATGACGGTGTCAAGATAGGAACTGTTGCAGCTCTGCCTTTGCACCCCTCCAGCCAAAAAGTCGTACCCTCTTTTATTTTTTTTTCTTTCACTTCTTTTCCGGGTCCCTTTGGCCTGCTACTTTTGTGTTTATCAGCTTGTGTATAAATTTGCCTTTATTTTGACATATTTAGTGGCGGTTCCAAGACAATTGTCTCGGTGATAAAAGTCTCAAAGATCTCGGTCCGATTTTCTTGTTACTCCATTAAAAAGCCATACAAAGCCAAAAGTGGCCACAATTCGAGACTAGAATTGGATTTAGACGGAAATTGGGGCGATAGACGATAAAAAGTGGATTATAAGCTATCAATAAAGCGTTTAACGAATCCAGTGATATATTTAAGTATAAATGATTGTAAACTATTATCTTAAGAAAAATTTAACATTCTCCATTTTAGAAATACTAAGGAATAATATTACACACTTTTTTAATAGACTCAAGTTTACTTAAATATTATATCAATGTTCAGCGGCACGTTTAGTCCAAATGGGTAACACCAAGCGACTTAAAAAATAAAAAAACATACTTCAAAATATGGTAAAACTAAAAAACAGCTGGGAATGGCTGGGGCTCGACTCCTACGACTACCGTGTATAAAAATCCTCCATCATAGACGTTGATAAGACTACGATAAATTCGCTCATTGCCACCCATCATCTTCATGAGCATAGCTCTAATTTCACGCTTGCCTGGTCTCACTATTATAAGAAACTGTTTTTTTTTTCCAGCCGCTGCTCGTGGCGTATGAGTAATCTCCAGCCCAAATCCCAGAGCTGCTTCTTTTTCTCCACTTGCCAGTTTTTTTTGCGGATAAAGTTTTCTTCTTATTATTTATCCCATGTGACAAATTTGGTGCAGCAGATTTTTGCTTGCATAATAAATTATGCACTGCAGTGGCGGGATAAAGAAAACTAAAATTAAATTAAAGGAAAAGAAAGATGGGAGACGACGAAAGAGTTGAAAGTTTCCCATCGTTTGGTGGTGGGATATGAAAGTTTTCCGTACACGTTTTAATTTAATAATCGCTGTCTGGAGTCGTTAAGTTGCGGCAAAGTTTTTCCGGATACTTTACGGGATTTGACATTACACTTAATCGCTCAAAAACGCTTTTAATTGGAGCGCTGTTTGCCTGAATAAATCATGTAATAAATAAACAAGCCTGCACACACTCTCGCACTTGCTGGCCATGCATTATTTATGCGCCGAATCAATAACTGTGACACTTTGGCTAGCATTTCCCATGCATGGCAATGACTGATGCAGATGAGCAGGAGCTGGACCCCCGGCATAAGCCGGGGCGCGGGGTCAAGCGGAGTCCGGAGGAGCAGCCGGAGCCACTGTCACTGTCTGAACCTGCAACCAACCAGCAGCCTGGCTCCTGTCACACAGTTAAAATGTGATAAATTCCATTAAGTGGCAGAGAACGCACACAAAATGCGAACGTAAACAGTATTTGGGGATTAGAGATGGGTAAATCGCTCGACTTGATCTAATTCCTAAAACCTAAAATTATCAGTAAAAAAACTACTTGATTATTATTATTATTCATTAATCATTTTAAGAATTCTGAAGAAAGAATTCAAAGAAATTAAGTTAAAGAGTTTTCCAAAGGAAATAACTCTTATATATTCTATTTATATTGAATCTTTCCCTCAAATTTAGATGTTATTAATACAATAACTTTTTTTCCATCAATAAAACATTTGCATTTAAATTGAAGCCATCTCTAGATATCTGTGGCACCACATAGAAATGTTTTGAGCGGACAGGCAAGAAATCCATTTTGTATGCGGCACCAAATCAAAATGTACTAGCCAGAAACAGACACACACTCCGGCACACTCACCCACAACAAATGCATACGAGAATACAAACACATCTATAACCTGCAAACATCAAGTTGAAAGTTGCATGTTGCACATTGAAAGCCAAAACTGACACCAGCAGACATTTAGTACGCATCGCATATTGAAATTGTAATTTGATTTCTGCCTTTTGCCACCAACTGTCCAGCTGTCTATCTGTGTATCTCCCTAGATTGCTTCCCCCATCGCCCTCCCTCCATTCTATATTTTACCCTGATTTAGTAGTATTTCTATACGGGCTTGCATGTCGGAGAGGTTCTTGCCCTGAGTACCGACAGGTGCGTATGTTGCAACTGAATAAACTCTTTTCGAACTAAAACTGGGTCAAGCCAAAAACAAAGGGGCGAGGGTGGATTTTAAAAGCTACTAAAATTTAAACACATTTTTAGTGGAATTTGAATACACTACACATATGTAGTCTTTATATTTTATCAGAATTTAGTTGCAAATTATTTATGATTTAAAATATACCGTAACCCTTATTCATTTTAAGTTTGAAACGAAATAACATATAATGTAAGGTTACTATTTAAGTCGCTTAAATTTATTCCAGAATATACAAATTCTTTGGGAATAAAGGGAATCTCCCACTATCTGACTGTGACACACCTGCGGCACCTGACCGCCCCCCATCGCAGGATTATTCACATCCAGAAAGCCCTGAACGCCTACCTAGCTGTCACCCAACTGCGTTTGTGTGCTGACAAAGCCTCTTGGGGCACTTAAATCATTATTTAATTTGAATTTTAAATGCAGCAAGGAATTTTCCACGGCTGTCGCTGTTTGTCGTCTGAAACAAAGCGCGGACAAATAAATAAAATAAAATGGCAAACTCATTACAAGCCAAGTGCCGGACTGCGATGACGACGATGGTAATGACGATGATGATGATGTGGCAACAAGTCGGAGTCGGGCATCACTGTTAAACAATGCTCATGCAGCTCTATCCTCCACATGTAAAGATACAATAGCACTTAAGATAATAGTAGTTAAAAAAAAACTAGAAAATATATTTAAAATTATAGTTTCTAGCGTAGTATGCGCACATATTAATTAAAAAATTTAATATTCATGAAATACCCATTCTTACTTTTCCATTCTCGTCTTTATATCATAAGAACTGAAACACATTTATTTAAATATCACTGACACCCTGCACTATAATAATGATCATAGCTGTATGCTCAACACACAGTGGAAGCGAAAAAAAAGTGGCCAACAAAGGCACAATTACGCCACCTCGCCCCTATCCTCCTCCTTGCCACTGTTGAGCTCTCCCACTTGGCTGCCTGCATTGTTTGGCTCGCAGTTTAAGGGGGGAAAGCGGAAAAGCGGGGCCAAGGAAAAGCGGGGGAAGGAAGCACCGCCAGCGGCATCTGGGGCATTGATGCCAGGTGACAGACGGCACTATGCAGGTGCGTATGCGGCCGTGTGAGTCCTTGTGTGCTCCGGAGCGAGTGTGTGTGTACAATTTTCAGCCTGCATATGCCGCCGTTTCCAGCTAATTGTCGGCTATTTACATTTTAAATCGCAAGAAACTTTAAAACTAACTGGCAGCAAATTCAATTAAGTTCCATTAAATTATTCTTAAAAATTTAGAAACTATTTATAAATTTAGGGATTAGTAATATATGGTTTTAAAGTTTATAACAAAACTGAATTAGAATTTGTACATTACTATAAGAGGCTCCAGTGGGAGAGTTAAGTTGTGCAGATAATGTACGTATATATACATTTTCCATTTTCTTACTTTCCATTAGTTATTATCTTAATAATTAAATTTGTAAAAATTTAACTTTATTTATGTTATAAATATATAAATATATTTCACGTATCAACGATTTTCCGCTGATAAAATGTTTTCCTTCTTGCATGTAAATACCTAGTGAAACTTTTGATTGATTGCAATGAATAAAAGTATTTCGACTCCCCCAGAAAAAGTAGCCCACAAACGTGTCTTGAAGCTGGCGAGCTCATGAATACGAAATGCGGTTTCATCATATTCCACCTTGTGAGTTTCTGGCACTTGAAGTATGTCAATCCTTTGTCGTTTCTGTGGCTCACCTCACTGCAAGTGACAAGTCGGGTAGAGAGGACAACAAATAATTTCCACAGGGCCCGTTGGGAGTTTTGCCCTTAGTCAACCTGCTCAGATATTCAAGCAGTACGAAACCGCCTTCTATTTTTTTGGTTTTTTTTATTGACAACTTTGGAAATTGTTTGTGCCGCCATATTGGGGGAGTGCGGCCACGCCCGTTCTCCTAGGCCCATTGTGGTAATACTTTTGAGTGGCCGACCAATTGCGTTGCCAACGAATTTCCGACAGGGCCAAAGCGAAAATTCGATAAAGTATGAAAATGCCTTTTTGACAACAACTTCGTGATTTTCATGCAAAAATATATATACCTTTATATATATATAGTGCAAAAACAAAGGAAAGCAGGGCAAGGTAGCAAAGTAGGTTCTGTGCTCTGTTGCTTATCGATTTGAAAATTACACACGGCCAAGTTGAGGCAAAGGAAACAGAAAATTAGCACAGGCCACGTCCCTGCCAGAGACTGTCAAGTGTTGCATACTTTTTCGGGGCAATTTGAGAGCGTCCCTCGTCGGGTTTCGGGTGGAAAATGGGGGATTCGGGGAAAACAACAGTGAAGTGGAGCGCATTTGCATGAAACCGAAGTTAGAGACGGGCAAACATTAGCCCAAGTCAGATAGCGATAGCATGAAAAGCCAAACAAAATTCCTCTTCCTTTTTTGTTTTTGGTGGGTAACCCCTTTGGTAACCAACCCCCCAGAGGGGATGGAAAACCTGGGGGTAGCAAGTCAAATATGCTGCCAAAGTTATTGATGGCGCACGCACCAAAACAAATTTGCTTAAATCTGTTTAATGTTTTTCCATTTTTTGTACGCCCTTTAACTGGTTTCCACCCCGCTTCCGTTTTCTTCTTTTTTCCTATTTTTCAATACTTTGAAATATGTTTTTTCCTCGAACAATTTGTTAAAATTGTTGAATTTGTTCCATGTTATGTGCATGATTAGCCGCATAGATCATTTTGATGAGGGTGTTTGTGCCTGCCAGAGCCCAGATAGGTAAAGCGATTCGGTGAACCATACGAAATGAAATAACTCAAATATATTGCATTGCATAATTGGGTTAATTTGTTGTAAAAAGAAAATTAAAATTATGTATAAAAACATTTAAGCTTCCATCCTCTGGTATCTGCAACTCCATTACAACCCTTCATTATCTGCATTAACATTTCATCAACATTTTTCACTCATCATTTCAAAATTCTCTTTAATTAAGCATGCTCAGACATCTAACGACGAAGTTTTTCGCCCTAGAAACATAATAAAACAGGTGGTATAACAAAAAAGGAATACGAACCAGAAATACCCTTTAAGAAAATAGGGTTAAATATGTTTAGTAAAATACAGAAATAAAAGGAGGCACATTACTGCTCTCTGTTATGGGCAACAGATTCCCGTTTTTGATTGCTTATCGCCTTATAGTACTTTATCTAAGATTTTTAACTTCGCATTAAAATATAACCCATATGCACCTGCTACCCTAAAAATAAGGGCTACAAAAATAAGCGAAAATCCCCAACACACATTTGCAGCATAATCAACAAAAGCACTAATTGCATAGAAGGCACGCTCTGACATTGATGTCTGATGCCTGTAAGTTGAAGAGAGAGAGAGCACAGCTATTTCTATCTCTGTCTGTCTGCCTGCCAAGCTGCGATTTCATTCCATTTGGGCTTCATGTGCAGCGGTATTAATGTTACAGTTGCCATTTACCTTTGCCAACCAGGGCGCTGATGACGCTAAGCTGTCTGCATGCGTAGACAACGTCACCCACTGCCCGCCTTCATTTTCCATCCACTTTCCCAGCCCTAAACTGTCCAACATCCCTGGTTACACTTATAGGAAAATATGGTGGAAAGAGCAAAACAGAATTAGTTGATATAAAGAATTTATTTGTAGGTAAAAACACTTTACGGAACTTCTATATTATTTTCTGTCATAAAATGTTTTTTAATTCATATAAAAACTTTTTTATAACAAAACAAATTTTAATTTAGTTAAAATTTAAACAATTCAATGTCGTTTTATTTATTAAAATTCAGAAATCTATTTCTTTCAGTGCAGCCATCGCACAACTTCATTAACGCAGAGTAAACACACGCATGCAGTTTTCGAGCTGACGCTGGAAGCAAAGTGTTTGATGTTGTTGCCTTCGCTTCAGGCAGTTTAAAGTTACATTTTAGGATCTCGTCTCTGGATATATGGAAATGGGATTGAAAAGGGACGGGAAGTCGGGGGGCTTGGCACCCAGACATTCCCAAATGTTCGACGTATTTGCTTAGGTGAGTTTGTTTGTGCTGCCAGCCAGAGAAAGAGAGAGAGAGGGGCCATCGCTTTAAGCCAAATAAAATCAAAAATTAAATTGTGCGAAAGAAGCTATTGGGTCCCTGCACTTGTTAACAAAATAAAGTTAATCAAAAGCTAAGTATAGGAATTCTTTTTCTAAATTTGTACTATATTTTAAGTAATACTAAAACATTTTGCTTGTATCTTAGGGAATCATATAGTTTAATATATCAAAATCTAAGTGAGTAACTAATAAATCTGTATTTCCTTTAAATACTTGAAAATACTTATACTTATATTATAAAAAAAATCAATTTCTTTTAAGAATATTTCCTTGAATCAATTAAGTACTTTGCAATTTTATTTTGCAATTAAGTGTAATTGACGATTGTTGCCATCATCCTTTTAAATGCATGCAAATTAACATGATCTAAATAATTAAATATAATTTGATGTGCTTTTCCAGCTGAGACAGACTTCCCACGCGTTTCCCCGCTTCCGCTTCCGCTTCACTTTATTTAGGCCCAAGGTCCATTAACAAAGCGTAACGATGTGTCATGAGGCATACTCGCACACACAAATAACCACAAATATGGCACTTGGCTTTGCTTCTTTTCGCCATTCCGCTCGCTCCCGCTCTCTGCCTTTTTTGGTATTCATATTTATGTGGCTACGTGCGTGAGTGCCTCCTTAACAAGCCTAACGAACTGCCAAATTACGCTGAAATAGCATTAAAAATTTAAATTTTTTCCCAGCCGGCTGTTCTTTTTGTGGACCGTCAAAAGCGAAAATGCCAACAAGTCCTAAATGACATTAAAAAGGAAAATGTTTTTCTCTGTCGGCCTATGTGTACGACTAAGCATCTTTTGGCTTGTTCGAGACAATTTCAGCTTACTAAAATCTATTGAAAAATAATTGAATTGAATGAATTTTTACCAGATTGTCAATATCTGAAATAAAAAATTAAATAAATTTCTTTGAATATTAACAAAGATCAATTGGTGCGAAAAATACTTTGAACTTCAAAGCTAACAATTATTAAAAACACAAAAAAGTCAGTGAGTAATGAAAAGCATTTTAAATATATATTTTGTAGTAACATTTCTTCAAAAAATTACAATATCAATATTTATATCTTATTATCAATTTAGTAAAAGCACCTGGTATATATTTGTGTATTTAATTTATTTGTAATACACTTGTTTTTATAAGTCTTCACTTCTAGGGAATTCCTCTAGTAACCCATTGAGAAACCATATTTATTTTATGTGGCTTGTTGCTGTGCCACTTGGCAATTGGATGTAATGCCTGCAAATGTTGCCAAGAAATGTTAAAAATGCCACACAAAACCGGGATAAAAAATAGCCAAGAGAGGAACAGAAGTTGCCTCAACTTTGGATAGGAAAGTTTTTAATCTGCCGCATGCAAAACTTTAATCGAAAAGCTGCCAACACTGAGGAAACTAAGTCAAACTTTTCAAATTGAAATATCAACAAAGCGGCAAAAAATAAAGTTGGGCAGACAGCTAAGAAAAATTCGATTCGTATGTTTTGTCGTCACATGCCAATTGCGTGTTTGAAGTGCATGCAGAAATTTAAGCCGAAAACTTTGATCTGTGCCCGTGTGACAAAGACAAATGTGAAAGTTTCTCCGATGCACTCGAAAGTAGTAGGAACGGCAGTTTGTGAAAGTATGCAATGGGCATGCAAACAATGGCTTGTGATGGTATTTTTTCCCCTATTCAAGGGGAGGTACATTTTTTGGAACTTGAACTTGTTAACTTGCCGAGGCGAAATAAATAGTCCTAATAGAGGGCAAATATTCTTCATGTTAACCAAAATAAATATAGGTTTTGTATTGAAAAATAAAATATTGCGCGGAACGCGTGTGCAAATATTTTGTGGGTTGTGCCTTTTGTTTGCATTTACACGGTATTTGTTTGCATACGAATTTATTCAGCCATCCCCTGACCCGCTTTATACTGGCAAAATGTGTATTGACATATTTTCCTGCTGAATAAATACATTTTCGCTAGCCCCAGGGCAGATGAAATCATAATTAAGATTTATAAATTAGCCTGCCAGAATTCACACTAGCTCAGCCTAGAACTAACACTGATTAATATGTGGCCCGAGATAGATGGCTTTAATTTAATCAACACGAAACTTAAGGCAACAGGCGTCTTGCAATAAAAGTCAAATATTTCTGCAGCCGTTTTTAATTAACCAAATATGTTTGTATGGGTGCGCACGCACACAATTACACTCGGCTTCAAAACGGAGGCGAAGGCGAAGTCAGAGCGAGCGGGAAGTGTAAATATGGCTGGCAAAATTAATTTGCCCAATGCAAATATGCAGGATGTGAAAATGTTCCCCGCTCTCCAGCCCCTTCTCCTATTTTCCGTATGTGCGGTGCCATAAATTTTTCGAGAGTTGAGAGCAAAATCCCCAAAACCATGAAACGCAAATAACTAAAAAATATTCGCTGACGTCTACGAGTCGGGAGCAGGAAATTTAAGCTCGGAATCGGAATGCAAGTCATAAGATAACCGAAACTCCGCTCTCAGTTTGCAGTTTCCAAGAAATTTCACCTGCCTTCGAGCCCTCTCGGGTACAGCTTCCATATGCCCTGCTAATATGCCTGGGCCAGCTTAGTTCAAGTCAGCTTGTTGCCAGCTATTCGGCTATGACTCTGCCAACTACTGCTGACTACAGTCAGTTACCCAGCGGGCGACATTGCCAACAAGAAGCTCATTTTCGGAGAGCTCCTGTGCAACCCAGCGATCAATTTGTGCTGTTTCCAGAGGTAAGTTACTCTTGAAGAAGAAATACCAGCTTCAGGTCTCCCAATATTTGTTTTGTTAATAAATAAAGGTATATGGAATATGTCTTCTTAAAATAAATACAACATGAAAATAATATTATTTTTATAACTGTATCATATTCTTCCCTCCAACTGTGCTCATTGGGTTTCCAGTTGCCAGTTGCATGTGCACGGAGTATGGTACAGGACAAGACCGTGCTCATTATGCATAAATTGTCGCTGGGAAACTGCGCTGCAGCACTGAATTATGGCAAAGTTAATGGCATTATAATGCCAAAACGCTGACATCTGCCCAAGCCAAGAGTGGAGAGTGCTATTCGCAGAAAGCGAGTCGTTAGCTTGGGCCAAATTCAAGTTGGCCAAGGGCAAGTAGAATTCCGTTGCCATTTCGAACATTTTAAACCTCAGAGATGGCCGACAGGAGACTATTCTTCCTGTTGCTGTTGTCAATGACTTGTTGCCCCAAAGGCGGAAGCACAGGGTATGGGCAAGTGACCCTCGTTTGTTGTCCTCCGTCGCGAACAAGGGTCACCGATGTCAGCACAACTCACACACCGTCTCTGGCACAGACAAACACACATCAGCCCCCAGACCCTGAGCCGTTTCCCATAATCTTTCTTTTTTATCGCGAGTCTGGAGTCGCCAGGAACGGGTTTTGTAGCCACACTATAAAAATTTGATTATATTTCTTTCCTTTCTAAAGAAAATGTAAGTTTCAATATGTCTTGAATCAATAAATCAATCCAAAATAAAGATAGGTACAGAAACAATAAATTATAATATGGTAATCCATAAATTCGAGGACTTTGTTAACATTATTTTATATTTATAAAATAGCGGAACTCTCTAGAATACTATAAGAAATATATTGAGATATAATTTTGGTGCTAAAGATACTTTTAAAATCTTAAAATCTGTCGATTCTTACCGATAATGAGAATTGACTTCTTTGACAAGATATTTGCGTGATTTTGCCCAACAAGTCGAGTATAGATTTAATTTACGTTCGTAGTCTACAAGAAACCTTTTCCTCGCAAAATAATATGTGTTTAAAAGGCCAAAATTAGAAAATATTTAAGAATTGATTATAAAGATTAACATATTGCCCTATTTAAAACATAAGAAGCTCGACTTGCGTTCGTTGAGTGCACAACCACAACAACATAGGATGTGTACACCATCGCCAGGACTTTGTTCCTAGCTGTGGCTTGTATGTGTGTATGTGTGTGAGGGGTATACTTCCTGCACATGCCGCATGCCGCCACCGCAAACTTGCGGCACTGAGCCCTGTTCTCACTTCCGGTTTCCGGTTCGCCTTTCGCCATCGCCATCGCCTCGGCTAGTTGGGTTACCGTTGCCGTTAACTTGTTTTGATTTTTTAATGGCTCGCCTGACGACGACAACCAGAGCATTTACGCTTTCATAACTCCCCACCTTTAAGTTGAGGTCTTTAAGAGTTTCTACGAACTCGGAAATTCTCTCTCACGGCATATTTGTATTGCTGCTGGAATTCTTTTTGCGATTTTTGACAAATAAAGAAACAACAATACAGAATCGTGAAAGATACTCGACATTTGACATGGTCTATCCCTGAGTCTGGGCTTTTGTCATGCAAATTGTTGAACAAGTAAGGCGTAACGTCGACACTGACGTTGATTGTTCATGAAGTCAAATTAAAAGCAAAAAAATGAAGAAAGAAATATCTCGAAGTTTCGAATACTCTTCTAAAATTATTGGTAAAATATTTGGAGAAATTAAAAACAAAAGTAAAATATTTAAACGCATATCGCAACTATTTCTCTTTTATATTTAATTTATATACTAAAACCTGTTTTATAAAGTCTATAAAAAGAATCTAAGTTTTTGTAAACAGAAACTTTTATATTAAAACCTTTATGATGTTTACCATTTTATTTGCCTATCTTTCATGTCTTTGGGAACTAACAAAATCTTATATTCATTTCATGTTTTTGGTAAGTATATTTTTTACTAATTAATTTAACAACAATTCCTTATCCTTATCGAAAATCTCTTTTAATCAAGACTTCTTTCCGGGCCATGTAGGGAATATTCTCGGAATCAAGGAGCGAACTTAACGCGGCGTTGCTTACCTTCCAGCCCATTTCGCCATTACCTCCATTAACCATTTCCATGTTGTTCGCATGCAACTTGACTTAAAAACAAAAGAGCTGCCAACAGGCAACAGCAGCAACAAAAGCCACCGAGGAGCGGGAAAATGGAAAAAGAAATACAGTTGACGTTAAAGGGGAAGCACACACAGCACACAAGTCAAGTCGGAAAACTTTTGTTCCCGACATTGTTCCCGCTGTTGCCGATGTTGGTGTAATTGCTGCGTCGGCATCACGAGAAGGAGGTGCCCAAGTCGGAGTCCTGTGCAGAGTCGTCGATTTTAATTACGTATGCAATTTATTTATTACCTCTGCCCGGAAATATTGTGCGATTGTGTTGCCTTTCCCTGAGCCTTTGCTCTGCGGATGTGGCACAAAGCCCGAACAGGAAAAGGCGCGTTCTGGGGCAGAAAAGATTTAACATGCGGTTATGAAGTTATTTTTCATTTCCACAATTGAGTCCTGTCAGAAAATGCACTGCCTGTAAGGTGTTCGAAGCCGGATCAACTCTTCCTTTTATTAAGGTGGGAGTCCGGCTCAGGAATTCAAGAGATAATTTACGAGATGCAAGGTGTTTTTGGGAGCCTTAAAAACAAAAAAATTTATAGAATAATAAATGGAATCTTTTTATTGATTTCAGGCTTGGCAAAATCTATAAGAAGCCAATTGAAAGATTATATTTTATTACTTAATAATACTTTTAGTATAATCATTTTTTTTTTTCAGAAATTTAGTTGATGTTTTGTAATCATAGTTTTTCCAAGATCACTTCTTTGTCTTTATGAAGCCTAGAAATTACCAGACCTCCTTTGGTAATTTCATAAGTCATTCAATAATTTATAATTACCAAAATCTCCAACAATCCTCCTCAGGATGCATAGGAAATGATTTAGCTAAGTGAGAATTGTGAGAAATTAGAATTCAGCGGAAGTGGGAGCAAAACCCGTTTAAAACCCTGAGCAGACATGCCATAAATTAGATTACCAAGCCCCAGACCAGGTCCTGGCGAAATAAGCGCGACTATAAACATAGCGTGTGTCCACTAAATTAGCGTTTTCATTACGAAAAACAAGTGAAATTTGTTCACGATGTTGTCGTTGTTAAGGCGGGAGCACACTCGCATGTCCCCATGTACATCAAAGCTTTTCCAACCAAATTGGTTGCATTACTTGATTAGTGTCCGGGCAATGCTGTTATTAAAATTCAATCTAAAATTTTCCCTCAGCGTTGAAGTCTCGTGCGCTGATTGCATGTCCAATCGAATTTAACAACCTTTCGCAGCGTGCATACGGATAAAGGAGCAGCCAGGAAATTAACGGATTTCATATTAAGTGCAAATTCCGGCCTCCAATTCGTGTCATGCGATTGTGATTTGATTCAAATCATTTGAAGGCGCTCCAAACTCAGAGCTCAGAGACGTTGAGTTGTTCCCTCCCTCTAATGTCATTTGCATGTGGATCACGTGAAAGGGGATTCAATAGAGTTAAGAATTTCCTAAATGGAATACATATATATTTTTTTAATGAAACAAAACAAATTTATTTAATTTGTAATATACGAAGTACGAAAGCTACACGCGGGAAACTGTGGTAGAAAAAATCTAAAAACTTCGTATGTAAAAGGGAAATTTGATTTATAAATTTATTTAATAATAATTCCTTTGTATATTTTTTGTATTTTCTGAGCCAAAAAAATTTGAAACGAAACTCTAATTTGATACAAAGTCTAGCATCTCAGTACATTTGACTTATCCTTCAAAGTACTGCTTCTGGTTTTGGCTTTCAAAAAACAAAATAGTACTGGAGCAGAGCAGAGCTGAGCTGAGCGAATCAAAAAGTTAGACGCCTCAAGGAAAAAGGTAAATATAAAGGGACAAGTAGAGCAATAGGTTAAGGATGTTTCCACAGGTAACCTTCCGCTGCGTGATTAGTAAGAATCTAGATTCAGGATGTCGGATCGCAAGGCAGTGATTAAGAATGCGGACATGAGCGAGGAGATGCAGCAAGATGCTGTCGACTGCGCCACCCAGGCGTTGGAGAAGTACAACATCGAGAAGGACATTGCCGCCTACATCAAGAAGGAGTTCGACAAGAAGTACAACCCCACCTGGCACTGCATCGTCGGTCGCAACTTCGGCTCGTATGTGACCCACGAGACGCGCCACTTCATCTACTTCTACCTGGGCCAGGTGGCCATTTTGCTCTTCAAGAGCGGCTAACCGATGTCAGAAATCCCCCCAATTATCCCAACTCTATACACAGTTCCCAATGGAAGATGTTCGTCTTTTGATCGTCGAAAACAAATATGAAGCACAATATCGGGGGACCTTCGCACATTAACATTGACAGTTCAGTTCGATTTTCGACATCTGTAAACGCACTTATACCCATCCGTTGTTTGGAGTGTAATCCCAACCCACGCTTCCTGAAGTTGGCAGGAATAATCTGTACAAAATTCTAAACGCCCAGACATCCGGATACAAATTAAATTGAATGCTCACATATTTTTTGACATTGTCTTTATTATTTAACCTGAATTTATCTTAAAATACACAACATTGTTGTTGAAGTAAATCTTAAAATTATTTAAGCATCTGCAGCTTCGCATCAAAGTTTGCCGCATTTTTATTTGTTATTATTTATTAATGTTTATTCATTTAAGCGGAATATCTAGCATATTGCACACTCGTTTATTCAAGAACCTTCGAACTTTTATCCCAACGTTCATGGTCCGCTTTATCTGCTGACTCAGCCGAACCTGAACACATCAGATAATGCTTTTTGGGTTAATTCCGGCATTCATAATGTCCTTTTGAGTTCATCACAAGGCAAACAATGGGAGCACGCACTTCCAGCAGCGAAGTGGGGGATGCAGCCTCCTCACCTGGCTGTGGGCAAATAAAAATTGCTTAATTAAGTTAATTAAAATATTGTTGCTGTCCGTTGCGCTTCCATGTGCTGGCGGCGGTGGCAAAGGAGCTGCCCTGGCATTTATGCGTTTTTATTATCACAGAGATTGGCCAATTTCGGGCCGGACAGCGTCGGGGTAATTATGCCAGCACACGTCCAGGGTCGCAATAATAATCATAAAAATAATATTAATAAAGTTCGCAACGGGTGAAAATATAATTTTGCGAAATACTTTAACACTTGGCTCTCAGCCCGGCGAGACATATGAAAATGAGCATAGTGGGCAGTGGGCGGTGGGCAGTGGGGTGTTATTTATAGTTGGTTTGAGCCGCTTTCACAGTTCGATGACTCTTGGCCTTGTCCCCCGATTTCCCGACAGCTGGCGCACATTCTGTTTTCCGAACTTCTGCATCCGCATTTCGCAGCGGATCGGTCAGTCAGACAGATTCTCATGCATATTTCATGGCCCGCTTAAATACAGCTAGGGATACAAACAACGGGGCGTAAGGTAATGCCGCACTTGAAGGCCAAAGCGGGCCATAAAAAAATATAAGTGCCACGCAATCAGGTTTACGCTCTCTCAGACAAAACCTTTATTAATATTTTTTTATATTTATACGTACCCGTATTTATATATATAATTTTTTATGCATTTTGACATTAAAAATAAAGCCCCTACCGGAGCTGGCAAATGTTCGGCTTTCCCTTGAGTGCTACCCACCTTGGAACCGCCTGCACATCCTTCTCCCACTTGTTTCATATTTGAAGTGAAGTACGAACTCCGCTGTCTGCTCTTCCAGATCTGAGTGAGAAATGGCTCTGGGACTCCGAGATGAGTTGAGTCTGCGCGTTGCCGGAAGTGAGAGCAAGAACGGGGACTTTGAGCCAGCGAGAGAGTAGATGGCGCCAGCGAGAAGTTAAACTTCTCGTCAATTGTGGAGTTTGTTTTAAAAAGCATTTTCAAAAGCAATTAAAACTGGGTTTTTACCAAAAATTAGTATATATTAAATGGTAAATATTCCTTACTATTTTTAGCTATAAAACTCAAAAAGTATTACGATTAAAAATATATATTTAGCTTTACCATCGGTACCCATCTGTATTTATCTTGCTAAAATAAATATTAGGAGTTCATTTGATGAATTTAGTAAAGTATTTTTTACAATTTATTTTTATACATTTAAATATAATAATGCTGAAATCAAATATATTTTAATCAAATTTATTTTTATTTCAACAATTAATATAATTGCCTTTAATTATATTCCCAAAGTTAATATAAATGTTATGCGGCCCTATATATTTTAAGTTGACTCCGGACTTTTTTTATATGCCCATATAATTCCAATTTTATGTAACATAGTTCCCTTTCTCTCTAAACAACCAGTCGAGCGACTTCAAATGAGCAAAACTCTTGACCTTTTTCTGCGAGCGGTTAGAAAAAATAATCAAAACTTTTATAAATTACTGTCAGTAGCAGTGACCTCAATATGAAATTGCACAACATAACTCGGAACAATTGCGAGTGCAATAGATACGAGTGTAATTGCATTTTACTTGGACGCAGAGCTACAAAAAGCAAACCCACCGAAACTCAACCGACCCGACCACAGAAACATACGCACATGGATATGTAAACTTTTTGTGACCTCAGCTATAATTATTGCCATTTTTTGCTGCTGCTGTTCCGGCACACGTACTATATGTATCCGAATATGCATATATGAGCCAGCAAAACGGGTCAGTCCAAAGTCAACATTAGTTTTATCACAGTCCTGCGGAGGCGAGAGGAGCGAGTTCTCGACAATGACAAAAAATCTTAATGAAACACAAACAAGACAGCAAGCGGAGGGCGTCGGTGGCGCAGGGAAAACTCAACACACAGCAGGCAAACAATAAAAACCGCTCGGTATAAAAAGTCACAGAGAAATCCTCATTAAACAAAAAATAAATGTCACGAATTTGTCCCGAAAATTAAAATGAAAGAAATAATGTTATGCTCTCGCAACAGCAATGGGTTTGTACGCTGTAAAATAAATAGTGTGTTTTAATGGGGAAATATTTCTAACATTATTTTTGTATTTAAAATGAAAATATTTAATTTAAGTGCAATATATTTTCTTCGATCTTATATACATGTGAAACACTTTATTTAATTAGTTATTTAAAATCTCTTCTTGCTGTAGATCGAAACCATTTAAAAATGAAATTATATTAAATTATTTGAAAATAATTTCGAAAATAATTGTAATATAAAAATGACTTAGCTTTGTTTTTAGCGTATTAAATTATTTGTTTTCAATTGAATTTCTTATTCTGCCGCAAATAGCTTCATTTTGACAAGGGTATTTTTCGGGCATCCTCAATACACAATCTAATTTAACCTTTTTACTGGCATTTCTGTAATTTTGAAGGGTGGAAGAAATCTTTTCAGAGCCTTTTCAAAGCCTTCCTTACATGAATATAGTGTAGGCGTGGTCAGTATAATTTCATATAACCATTGTGCCTGATAATCGGTCACATTAACCAAAATAATCGCAAGTCAGGCAAAGCGGAAGAAGTTGGAAAGAGAAGGAGCTCAGTTTGCCTCGCTGAAGTGAAGTTTCATATGCCTTTTTATTTTTTTGGGTGGAGTGTGACGAATGTGGTTGCAGAGAGTCAGAAGGACGCATGAAGAAGGCACCCACTTGGGAGTAGATTTTTCATTTGGCTTACGTATCATCAACTCGAGCTTTTCCAGTGTCCTCTCTCGCCTTTCTTTGGCCACTATCGCAGCCCGACCAATTGCATTCTCGTCAACGCTGCGCCTTTACCACTTCCAAGTTCTTGTCCTGGCTTGGGCTCGGATTTTTGTGTCTATCAGAAAGGCGCTTTGTTTCCATTTGTCCCTTTAAAGCCTTCCGCTCCAGTTGATACTGCTGTTGATGTGTTTTCTTTGCTTTTGTTGATTTTGTGATATCCAGTATTCGAATGTGGAAGTAATAGAACGATGAATAAAAGCACAAATTACAAAATACGTTATCTTATAATCAAAATGTACTTCTTTAATAATATAGAAAATATATAAATATTTTTAAAATCAAAAGCATAGTTACTTTTTATTTAAATGTACATAAAAAGTATCTTACAGTCGGAAAACTCCTTTGGTTTTTTTTTACTGGCTCCCATTGTTTCCTCTTCAGATCTTTTCCTGGTTTTATTTTGGTTATTGTTGCCTTTGATAAATTGTGCACTTTTCGTTTTGACACATGTCGGCGTTTGTCTGCCCAATGTGGCTGAGAAGGAGAGAGGCTTGTTGTCTAGGCTGGACTGAAAAGCCTCTGAGGTTATCGCACTTTTTTAATATCCGCATGCTTTTTCTTACATTAAATTCGGTGTGAACCTTTAACCTTTGCCTGATCTTTGGCCTCTGAATGTTTTTCTTGCAGGCAAACTTGTTGACATTTTCAGGCCTGTCACATGACTCTGAAGGCCTGCGACTGAGAACCCGAACCTGTGTCCTGTCAGTCTCCGGGTCCTGCCTGAGCCCTGTGGTTCCGAGGCTCGTGTCCTGCGTCCATGTTCGTGTCCGTGTCAGGCGTCACTTTATGTCCCTGACAGCGGCAACAATTTTATTTACTTAATTTGGCTTTAGTTTGTCATTTATTTACTTGTTTGCCACAACAGCCAGCAGTTGGTCAAAGTGTCCACCTCACGTGTCCCACCTCCGATTCCCAGGACCACATCTCCAGAGCTCGGGTGGATCTGGGCAGACTTTTTTGTGTGCGTCTGTTGTTGTCACTTTGACGCTGACGTTGATGTTCTGCTACTTCTGGTTACAGCTGACTTTCGAGTATACGGAAATTACTATGAGATTGGCTGCAAAGGCGATTCCTTCTTATTTTAGTTCTTTAAAAAGTCCTGTCTATGCAGTTTATATAATCCCAATTATGTATCTAAAGAGAAATCAATTTCGGACATATGAATTGCATTATTTGGCAATTTAAACTTTAATGTGTTTAGTGCGTTGAATATTAAGTTAGAGAGAACTTCCATATTGAAATTAATATACCATGCATGTACTTCATATTCCATTAAATTTTTTTTTTATTTTGTTGCAATAAAAGGTTATTGCTATTTATTATCTTACCAGACATGTACAAAACAATTCGCAGTAATAATTGGTAGAAATTACAAAATAAATGTATCAATGTTCTTAGGTTCTTCGTAAAAGTATTACGTTTTATAAAATTAAAAAAAAAAACCTTTTCACTTAGTTTGAAATATTATTTGAGCAAAATAGACAGCAAATGTACAACCTCTAATATATTTAAAAGAATTAATAGTTTACAAAAAATTCATATATTTTCCAGTTAAATTGTCTTTTCAGCAAGGGTATTCCGTGTTCGTATCTATCGTTACCTTACGTATCCCCATTTGGTTTTAATTGTAACACGGTGACACATTTTGCTGCCCACACTTTATTGCATATCGTTGTCGGAACGTGGCATTGAATTTTTTATGAAAATTTAGAGCAAAGTTGCTTTTGCTTTGTTTTGGCTGCCGCTGATGGCTGCTACTGTTGCACTTTGGTACCTTAATTAAATATTTATTTCAATCATTTTCGCCGAATGGATGGACACAGTTCCAGAGAGGTACGAATCTCCATTCAGCGCCGAAGTGAGATCTCACACAGGGACGGGGCGTGGCCAAAAGGGGGGCACTAACATTTGTCATTACACATTAATAGCGCACCATTAATCTTTTTCGTGAGCCGGGAGCGTGAGGGGTCAGAATGAATGCCAGGCTGGGGTCTGGACCTGAATCTGAACCTGGATCTGGACCCGAGTCGTCGTCTGTCGCACAAAACCGTTAATTAATGTATGCCATTTAGCTGGAAAATTGCAAAAGGGACACACACACACGTACACAAATCGGAATAAGAGGTAGAGATGGCAGCGTGAAATGGGGAAAAGTGGCAGCTGGGTATTAATAGGATCCAAGGATGTTTGATTTTGATTTTTTAATCATTTTTTAAGCTCAGGTGGTCTTGGGAGATAAATATAATGCATAATAATAGTACTACATATTTCAAGTATTTATAATATACAAAATAAAAGAGAATACTCCAAGAAATATTTTTTTAATTTTTAGTTACGTGAAGTATATATTGTAGAAAAAGCTATTTATATTTTCCAGTTACATATCCAAGGATGTTTGATTTTGATTTTTTAATCATTTTTTAAGCTCAGGTGGTCTTGGGAGATAAATATAATGCATAATAATAGTACTACATATTTCAAGTCTTTTTAATATACAAAATAAAAGAGAATACTCCAAGAAATATTTTTTTAATTTTTAGTTACGTGAAGTATATATTGTAGAAAAAGCTATTTATATTTTCCAGTTACATATCCAAGGATGTTTGATTTTGATTTTTTAATCATTTTTTAAGCTCAGGTGGTCTTGGGAGATAAATATAATGCATAATAATAGTACTACATATTTCAAGCATTTTTAATATACAAAATAAAAGAGAATACTCCAAGAAATATTTTTTTAATTTTTAGTTACGTGAAGTATATATTGTAGAAAAAGCTATTTATATTTTCCAGTTACATATTTTCAATTTTAAAATCTCTAACTATTATTAACAATTAAGAACTGTCTCCGAAATCACGATGTCACCTCTGTCGCACATGTGTTTTGCCAGCCCATCATAATGAGCGGCAATTTAGTGCCCTTTTGAATGGTGCCGGTTGGTGGGTGGCTGAGCCACTGGACGGGCGCGCTCCGGTGGTTGGTTGGGAGGTTGGGCGGATACGTGGCTGGATGGGTCGCCGTTGTCGCCACCGCAAACAAGCAAAGGCAGCGGCCACAGCGAGGAGGGGGAAGGGATTGGTATTGCCCAGCAGGTATGCTTGATTAATGCTTTATAACAAGGCTCGCACAAAGCACGCTCTGAATGCACACCCATGCCCACACAAACCACCAACTGGCGGTCCAAACACACACACACACCCTTCTTCATGTGTCGCCATCGTCCTTGCATTTTAACATTAATTTAGTGGAATGCTGCCGGAGACTATAGAAAGCTTTTCAGCATTCGTCGACACATGTTAATCCGTGTTGTTGTAATTGCTTCCCCTGTTTCCAGCTGAAGTCCCAAAAATACTGGAACTTGGCAATTAATGAAACTGCTTCGATGACCGCAAGTCGCCTTGAATAAATAGAGAACTGTTACATATTTTTGGAATAAAAAGCGTTAAAGAAGTGCACAAAACCTTTTATTTGTCAGATGCCTTTGGGGCAATAAGTTGGCTTAATTAAATTAGGAAATTGACCGCGGGCAGTTTTGTTTGGGCATTGTGCTTCTGACATGCCCAACTATTATTTCGGCTGCACTTTCCCTTTTTCATAATTAATAAATTCTTTTTCTGTAATATTTTTTCTTGTACTTTTCCATTTCTGCAGTGCTTTTCGCCCTTGAGTGCTTCCTGTGGCGCTTGTTCATTAGGCAAAGGCGGAAGAAAAGCCAGTGGCAAAGTTGAAAAAAATAAAATGAAGCTAAAAATGTGTCTAAAGAGTTAAAAGACTTATTCACTTTGCGCCATCCGACGCGTCGGTTTCAGGGGTGTGAGGGCGAGTGTTAAGCCGAGTTTCGGGGCTGGAGACACATTTTCCGAGTTGAACATTAAGTAATTATAAGTTGCCCAGGAGTTGGCTAAAAGTTGCAAGTTGGCATCTGCAGCTACGCAAACATATTGCATGTCTACGCCCTTGTAGACACGCACACAGCCTGAGCCCGGCGCACACTGCG
Organism: Drosophila rufa; assembly: GCA_018153105.1. Lineage (NCBI taxonomy): Eukaryota > Metazoa > Arthropoda > Insecta > Diptera > Drosophilidae > Drosophila > Drosophila rufa. Next base: position 12,837,771 of record JAECXS010000096.1, read on the forward strand.
TATGCGTAATGTGTTGAATAATTAAATTGTCAAACAATTGGCTTTTGGCAGAGAGACAGTACAGAGATGACGCCAAGAAAATGCTGAACGTAACTGGGATTTATTGTCTAGCAGGGCTCATCCTGCGGCGTCAGGAGAAAGGATAACGCTTAATCATCTTTAATTGAAAGCACTTGATGAGCTAGCCCAATGCCAAATGCCAATGAACAACGAACAATGGACAATGCTAGAGCCGAGCGAACAATCGGCATTATTTATAATGCTTTTTAATCTCCATCTGAATTTGCATTTGCTTTTTTCCCTGTGTGTGTGCGAGCGGAGTGTGTGCTGGCAAATTCATTTGCTGGATGATAGGATTCAATGTCCTTGTCATCGTCAAAACGTTTTCAATTAAACTGTATTTATTATTCAGCAGATAAAACAACAACAGTGCTCTTCAATGCCCACTAATGCTAAGTCGGCTTATCACTGTTTAAAGTTTTTGGGATCAAGAAATAAGATCAAGAAATAAGATCAAATGAAAATGAAATAAATGAAATTCAAATAGATTTCATTTAATAAATAAAATAATGAACTCCATGAATATGTCTGTGACTTTATGGCAGTTTATTTTGTTTTGTTTCCCCTCGATTGGCTATGCTTATTTCGCTTTTGTTCAAGTGCGAGTTGCAAAAGCTTTTAGGCAGATTGCCAGGATTTGCAATTGAGTAGCAGAAATATTAAACCGCAAATCTGTTGAGTTGTTAAATAAATTAGATGGGCAAAGGATGCATTAAATATAAATGGATGCAAATAAAATTTGTAAATGAATGTTGTATTCCATAAACTTACAAATTATTTTCCCAGATTATAGGTTTTGCTTGAATAAATATTTTAAAACTCTTATTACGCGTTTAAGTATATTTTTATGCGTCAGAAATTTGTATTAAGACTATAATTTTATACTGAGTACAACATAGAATGCCTTGCCTTCTCATTTTACGCAATTATTTGGAAAATGCAAGTTAGGCGGCTTATTCGCCTTCCTCCGCCTCCTCTTCCGCAGCGGCCTCCTGGTCCGCTGCCTTCTCGGCCGCCGCCTTCTCGGCCGCCGCCTTCTCAGCTGCTTGCCTTTTCAGAGCCGAACTCCTTCGATTTCCAGCAGATTGCTTGGAGCTACGGCGAGTCGATGGCCTCGATTTACGAGTCGGAGGAGCCTCGGTGCTGCTGTAAGGCGGCATATCGAACTCCTCGGGATTGAAGTCCTCCAGCGTCTCCAGGCGCAGGGTGGCCTGCTCTGACCAGCAGCACGGCAGATCCGGCTCGGCCAGCATCACGACGGGAAGCCGGGCATCCCTGGCCGCCTGAACCCCCTTGGAGGTGCCATCGAAAACGAGGGTGCACGCGGGGCCGGCATCGCCCAGCCGTGACATGGCAATCAAGTACACATCCGGTTCCGGCTTGAAGGCCCGCAACTCGGCATCGTCCGCACAGAGCACGGTGGAGAAGCTCCCGAAAAAGTCCTCGCGCCCTCGGATCTTGGAGCAGTACATCGACTCGGAGCAGGAGGTGACCAGTCCCAGTCCCATGCAGCACCTGCTCAGGTGGGTCACCAGTCGCTCCACTCCCGGCATCAGAGGAGGATATGCAATCAGCTCGGATATGCGTTCGTTTAGCTGGAAGCGAAATACTTCCCAGCCCACGGGAAGATCACATTTTCGGCAGATCAACTCGGCCATCTCAGCCGTCTCCATTGGCCCGCTCTGGAGCAGCAAATGATCTGGAATGGGCCTGTTGTAGCTCAAACCCAGTTCCAGGAGAGCCCTCCTGTATATATGACGGGTATCTGTTGCAGAATGTGTGAATAGGACCTACTTAAGAGTTTTGTTTTTAAGGGATAACCTCACCAAACACGGCACTTTCCAGGTCAAAAATGCAGTAGCTGATCCCCGGACTGCAGCACATGGGCGGACATCGCGAGCACTCTGGCGGAGACTTGGATGCTTTACAGGAAGGGCTGCACATTCTCAGATCGCGTTCGGGAAATATTAACATTAATTTTATACAATTTATATTTGAATTCTCAAAATTTAAACCAAAATCTGAAGTATTTGTCATGAAAAGCAATGTCAAGGTGAAATGCAAACCAAAGACCTCTACAAACATGCAAAAATTAACCTTATTAATTAAATAAAACCGCATTGAGACAAGAGTTCTTTTTCGATACAAATCGATATCAAAGTCATTTAATTTTATAAAAGTCTTTTGACTTTTCGCTTTTCAATCTCTGATATTTAAAATTGATGGAACGACGGGCACCGGCGGGGGAGGTGGTGGTGGCGGCTCTTCGTCCTCTTCTTCGGGAGGTAAGGTCATATACTCCGTCGTGGGCATTATGGTTCTTCTGCGCCGAAAGGCACTGAAGGTGCTGCGCCGAACGGCACTGAAGGTGCTGCGCCGAACGGCACTGAAGGTGCTGCGCCGAACGGCACTGAAGGTGCTTCGCCGGGTGAAGCGCCGAGTATGTCGCCTCCTGTGCCAAGGCGGATCGTCACCCGGATACTGTGGCAAGTGGAAGTCCTCCGGGTTGAACTCGTCCAGGTAATTCAGACGCAAGCTGGCCAGCTCGGACCAGCAGCATGGGAGCTCCCGCTCAGCCGGCATAATAACGTGCAGTCTGGCGTCCCTTGCCGCTTGGACTCCCTTGGGGGTTCCATCGAATACGAGGGTGCACTTCGGTCCGGCATCGCCCAGGCGTGACATGGCAATCAGGTAGACATCCGGCTCTGGTTTTGGGGCACGCAGTTCCCAGTCATCGGCGCAGATCACGGTCGAGAAGTTCTCGAAGAACTCCTCTCGGCCGCGGATCTTAGCGCAGTAATTCGCCTCGGAAGAGGAGGTGACCAGCCCGAGTTCTATGCAGGAATTGCGCAGGTGCGTCACCAAGTGCTCAACGCCAGCCATCAGAGGTGGATTCGCAATCAATTCGGCTGCGCGTTCGTTAACCTCAGACAGGAAATCCTCACTGCTCACGGGCAGATCGCACTTCTTGCAAATCAATTCCGCCAGCTCGGCCGTTGTCATGGGCTTGCCTCGTACAAGTAAGTGTGTGGGAATTTCCGTGTAGTAACTATAGGCCAGATCGTTGAGAGCCTTTCGGTAGACGTGGCGGGTATCTGTGAGGGGACTGGGTATTGAGGCGACACTTGACTTTTCCCAAGGATAATCTCACCAAATATGGCGCTCTCTAGGTCAAAGATGCAGTAGCAGACCCCTGGACTGCAGCAAATCGGCGGACATCGCGGACATTCCAACGGAGTTTGGCCAGTCCGCGAGGAAGTGCTGCACATTTTTAAATCTGGCCAAAAGGCTCTCACGTCTGACGAATTTATCCGAATTTGTTCTAGTTTTTAATTTTTGAATTTATTCCCTGATGTTACATACCACACTGTGGCAATAACCAAAATGGTTACTTCGATTGAAAATTAACAATGATTTATTTTTGTTTAGTTATTAATAAAATTCAATTCGTTTATGTTCTTGTATTTACTGGTTTATTCACATAACAATTTCTAAGAAGACCTCTATAATGGTGGCAGTCCAAAATACTGGGGCTTGAAGCCCTCCAAAGATCTCAGCCTCAAAGTGGCCGGCGCAGTCGTCCGGATGGAGACCAGTGGATCGGGAACGAGAACCACCTGCATTCCGGCGGCCAGAGCAGCCTCCATGCCCAGCAGTGAGGACTCGAAAACGAGACACTTGCTCGGCTCCGGGCTACTCTCAAATCGCGAGGCCGTTGTAAGGAAAATGTCTGGAGCGGGCTTTCCCTTCTTCACCTCCTCGTCGGAGCCGCTGAGGACCACATGGTGGAAGACGTCGAAGAGCCTGGAGTACCGCCGAGTCTTCACATCGAACGAGTGCCGGCAGCTGCTGCTTCCGATGGCCATGGGGATGTTGGAGCTATGCAGATGCTTCAGTAGACGCTCCACGCCTGGCAGTAGCTTAGTCCGCGCCAGGTCACCACGGGACACGAGCTGGAGCTGATTATCAAACTCGGCGCGGTTGAGGGGCAGGTTATAGGTGCTCACTATGAGGTCAGTCTGTTCGGACTCCGGCTTGCCCATGCAGCGCATCTTCAGGTCGAAGCCAAAGGTATGCCCGAAGGGATCGAGGATCTTCTGGATGGAATCACTTCGCAGGCGTTCGCTGTCTATCAGCAAGCCATCCAACTCGAAGATGCAGTGGGTCACCGGCCGAAATAAGCAGCGCCTCAAATGCGATTTTAAGCCCTGGTCTTCGTGAGCCATTTCGGAATTATTTACAATATGTGGAATTTATTGTGTTCTATTGAAAAATTTTACAAATTGTGAGGGAGAGCTAGTGTCAGCCAAACTCAAATTTTGAGCAGTTGCCGAAGGCTGGGAGTCCGAACAGCTGAGGCCGGAAGTGGGCCATCGATTCGAGCACCAAAGTGGCACCCTTTCTCTGGTCCCTTTTTATGTGATCCGCGGGTATGAATACCACCTGCATGCCGGCAGCCAAACCACCTTTCAGGCCAACCGGAGAGTCCTCGAAAACCAGACATTTTTTCGGATCTGCTGGCGGATTAAACCGCGAGGCGGCCAGAAGGAAGATGTCCGGCATGGGCTTTCCTCTGCCCGGCTTCAATTCAGGATCATTTCCACACACGACATGATGGAAGGCAAGCATTATGTCCCTATGGAACGCGGCCTTTTGCTCGAATATTTCCCTGTAGGAACTGGTGGCAATACAGAAGGGTATTCGGTGCTCGTGCAGATGGAGGACCAGATCTCTAACTCCCGGAAGAAGTGGACAGGATTTCAAGTGCCTAGCGACATTTGTCTGGAACACTTGAGTGAACTCCTCCGGCGCCACTGGAAGCTTGTATTCCCTGACAACAGCCCTTGACGCATCTATTGCCGACATGCCCATGTGGCGCGTCTGACTCTCTTGGGTGTAGACATGGCCATATGGAGCCAGTGCCTCTTGCATGCTCTTCAAGTATGCTCTCTCAGTGTCTGAAATGCGCAGGAAGTTGTATGGATTTGGGTAAATTAATAAAAAGGAGTACTTCTTAAGACTTTACCCATCAAGGTTCCATCGCAGTCGAAGATGACATGTGTGACTGGACAGAGGCATTTGGTTGCAGGCATTTTTACGCTGGTCCCTTAAAGCGCTCTTGATCTGCCCATTCACAGCATATTGATAATTTAGACTATTAATTTTCAGTTTAAAAAAGAAAGGAAAAAGTCCGAAAGGATAATAGGAAATGATTTTCTATTAATGGGAAAGTTTTTTTCACATTTTGGAAGTGTGAAGAAGAGCCTGACATGATGAACTGTGTGTGCTTGTAAGTTATTATTTAAGTCTTCATACAGAAATCTAACATAATTATTTATTATATTTAAGGCTCTCTTATGCCAAAGAAGCAGTTGCAGGGCTCGTGTTCAGCTGTCATTTCCGCTGGCACCATTGGGGAATGGTTGCAGTTTTATGTATTTGACTAAGTCTAATGCATGCGGTGCACGCTTCTTAGCCAAGATCACGCTGCCTTTCGCCAGTTGTTACAAAGTTGCGTAATTGATTAAGCAGTTGGCAGGCCAGGCCACCAGAGACGTTTCTAGCAACGCGTCGCCGAAACTTTTACTTTGGCCAAAACGTGCCACACGTTGCGGGGATGGAGTAGGTGGCTCCAGGATGTGGCGATGCGGGACAAAAGTTTCTGCGGCGGGTTCAGAGCGAGGCATGTGAAAGGTGAGTGAATCGCGATGCTTGATCCTGGGATGAGTTTAACAGCTAAGCTTAGAGGGCTTATTTGAAAAGGGTTTAGATAAATATATATTAATCAATAAATTAATATTCTACCAATAAGTATATATTTCCTAAAGGATAATTGCTCCTTTTTGTTTAAGAAAAGTACCCTAAACCAACCCCATGGTCTATCCAACGAAGTGTGCGCTTTTATTACCTTTTATTGGCACCATCTCCTCTGCAGTCGAACCCAATGACCGTAACGCATTAATGTCGTCCTGTGGCCGCCAAATTCGAACCAGAAGTCGGTTCGATGGCTGCTCCGGTGGCTGACTGGCTAGCTGGTTCGCTGAGCTTGCATATTTTATGACCAAGTCCAACTTTAATTGGAACAATACCAATAAATGCCAAATGCAGATGGCCAAAAGGGGAGAGCCAAAAAGTTTGATGTGCATTGACCGGGATATCGGAGGACCCCGCACAAATCGCCGCTGTCCGCAGCCAGCTCAAGGGAACACATCCACACACACACACAGAGAGACCGCGACCGCAAGGATAACAACGGCTTTGGCCTCCGCTCTGCCGTGCCGCACCGTCGCTGCAAGTTTGCGGTTTTTGTGGACTGAAATTCAGGGAGCGGAGCGGGCTAGCAGACCGGTTAACAATTCAATGAACGCAATTACTGCACCCAGATTTGAGGCAGGTGGAGACCGAGCGTTGCCACGACAGCGATTAGAGACGCGTTCAAATTAAACGTTGGCAACATACTGTTGTTGGCCAACGAAGTGGGAATTCCCCACACCAAACAAGCTGCCAGAAAAAAAAACAAAAGCAAGCCAAGTGTTTGGAACGTAAAACACTCAGTACTCTGTACTCTGCAATGTTGCATATTTTCCGGCAGACGAGTTATTTACTGTGAAAATTTTAGTATTGCAGCAAGTGTTGTTATGCTATTATAGCAAACATTTTTTAATATTAAGTAAATACCTCCATAAACATCTCAAGAACTTGTTGCTAAATAATTTAAATAATCCGATTTTTTGCAGAACTATAGTATACTTTATCCTCGCCTTTCTGTTACAGGGTACCAAAAATTGAAACAGTAAAACCGTTTTGCCATAAATAGGGGGAACCGGGGAATCCCCAAATGGTTGGATGCATAATTAATGCGCACAATTCGTCGCTGCATTCAAATGTCCTGTTCCCGAGCGAGTCCTGTTCCCATTTGGTTGCCACAACAGCTGACGCACAGCGTCCGGACAAGTGTCCGCCTGGCCAACCGTCCCGTCCGATTAATTAAAAGGCATTTTATTGACTGGGAGAGGAGGGTCGGACCGATGGGTGGCACATGGAATGGTTCACTTTTATCGCCCGTACCTTGGTGCGATGCCGACAGCAAATTGCTTTAGCTGATTTGGCACTTTCCATTGAGTCAATAAGAAATGAAAATGCATGAGTCGAGTCGGGCATTGTTAAGTTAGAACAAAGTAAAGTTAATTTCGATCGGAGCAAGAAGGAATTCGCATGGCGGATAGAACGGAAGGTCGTAAATCATGTCTTAATAGAAATGTTCGGGAAACTGTAATGAAATTACTCCTATTAAAGTAGCTACAAAATAACTAAGGACATCAAAAGGGCTATCTTTACATCTAACCAGCCCCTGGGCTCGTCATCAAATTGAATAAATAGTATGCCATATAATCGCCAAAGAGTAACCCAATAGCTGGCGGGCAAACCGCAAAAACTGCCGGGCGAAATTCATCCTTTCGGCACTCAATAAATGCTATCCGTCTGTGGGCACAGAGGACTCGAGTGTCAGTCACATATTCCTTCAATCATCACGGCGCTCTCTTGAGCGATTTCCCCAAGGATCGCAGTGCAACAATGTGTGGCGTGGAAGAGGGGACTTGGGGGAGCAAACATGGGCACAAAGTCCAATTTGTTTGTAATGGCATTACTTTGTTTACAAAACAAATTTTGTATGCATAGCTAGTAGTCGTCGGCGGAGCCTCCAACTCCCATTTCAGGGGGGGAAGGGAGTGGAGAAAAGAGGTGAGAGTCGGTTGGGGATTCCCCCGATTTCTCGACCCTTGCAACAAACGTTGCAGACCCAACTCGAACTGCCGCGGGTGCCGTCGCAGTCTGGGAAAACTGGAAAACAAAAATAGAAGGGCGGACAAATAAAATATAGACATAGATATATACGTGCACATATATATTTGTGTGCAGCTTCTAAAAATCGTTGTACCATAAAATTTCCCCAATGGACGCTCGGAGTTTTCAGTTTCGAAGGACTCTCCGTGCTGCCTTTTCGCTGTTTAATTTTACAATTGTCCTTTTTCTTTATTTCTGCCCAGGGAATGAGATAGAAGGAGGACGGTTTATCTATGCGCATCCGTTCCAAGTGCGGTTTTGTGATTTATGTCAGTTTCAGTTGGCCAACATTTGTTTTGGTAACAAAGGACAAAACCAAGGCCAAGCAAATAGAGGAGTTTTTGGTAGAAAGATGCTAATATGACTTCCTGGCATCGATAATAATATTCCTACAGGTGTCGTATATAATGACATTTATATTATTGGTTGCTTCCATTATGTCGTTTGAATTTTAAAATATGCCACTTTAAACATAAGATCTTAGGATTCATCCTCAGCCAGACAAATTCTCATAAAATAAATATGACAAAAGTTGAAATTTAAGAACAAGTTTTTAGAAACTAAACTTACAAAAGACAACATAACTATACCCGTTTATCATCCAGATCTAATTTAATTATTATTGGTTGTCAAAGCATTACTGAACGAATTTTTTAATCACAAATCAATTTTATATACTTGTGGTCAGATTAGAGTCCCAATTTCTCAGGTATCTTCAGGACACCCGTCCTGCGGAGTCTTGACCATTTCACTTATGACAATACCATTTGCTCTGGCTATCTCCTGGACCTTATATAGCAATTCCGCCGGGGGGAGGCGTTTACGGAACTCGATGACGGCCCAATCTGAATTGAACAATAACTAATAATATTAAATAATTACTTGACCAAATAAAGCAGCACTCACGAAAGCTAAAAACGGTGCTGGCATCGAAGCACATAAAGCGGATGACGTAGTTAATGTAATCCGTATCCAGCACATACACCTGAACGCCTTCAGGAAATGCTAAAAAACACCTTTACTTAGTGATTTCGCCATGGACTTGATCTTCGATGCCCCTACCTTTATTGGCGGAATCTTGAATATATCTGCCAAATTGGGGCTCTACTTTCTTAATTTCAGCCCTATTAAACTTCACTGTATTGGTTCTGCGGATAAAATAATTGTGGATAATTGTCTCGAAAGGTAAATATAAATATATTTGCTTACTGGCTGCTTAGCTGTCGCCTTTCAATGAAAAGTGTGTCATTGATGACTTTAAATTCCACTGACTGACAGTTGGGAACCTTCAGAGGGATATATGGATACTTGGAGTGTGTGTACCACTTTCCTCTCAAGCGATTAATGTCCAAGTTACCCACAGCTGTCATATTTTTAGGACAAGTGCCACGAAAAGCCTTTATGGCCATTGACACTTGCACTCCAAGTAGTGCAAATCTGTTGAGTAATTTGTTGTACTTATATTGTGATTGTATATCGATTACTTACACGAGAAACGTCCACTTCACCATGCTGGAAAGGCCTAATTCGAAATGGTGGTACTGATCAGTTTCTTTAACTATTTTTTAAGCTAACTTGTAATCAAGAATTTCCGCTGATGGCAAACAATTAGAAGTGTGAAAAATATAGTGGAACGAAAGTATTAAGCTACACTGAAACCAATAGGAATAATTTTATATTATTCATAGATTTATAAAATGCATTATGTGGTTCATTTTTGTAACTTCTTACTGAACAACAAATATTTACCTTGGGTTGCAGATAAAAAAAATCCATATTCACATTCAGGCATATGTCGTTTTTACACTAAATATCGTTATCGATATCTTCGTTTTATTTCTCGCAACAACAAGTTAATTAACATTGATATAGTAATGCAAATTTACCTATAGCTATACAAACATTCCAATCTTTTTTTTAAGATTTAGTAATTAAAAAAGTTTGTGAAAATGTCGAAGAGACGCTCATAGAAGCGTCGCAGCCATTCTCATGCCTTTTCGATGGCATTTGGGACTGCCGTGGTCACAAAATCATCCAAGTCAAGGTCATCTTCTCCAGATAAGTCAGTGCTATTAGCATCTAGTTGAGGGCATTTAGTTTGAATCGTATCGATGAGGAATGCCTGGGATATGTCATTGGCTTCTAGGATCTTTTTGGCCGCCTCAATAGTCTCCCCTGAAGGTTGGCGCTGTCGTGTAAGGATCCAAACGATTTCTGTAGTTTGTAATATAATTTATTGTGGTGTCAAACTTATATAGTACTAAGTCAGAAATTATTGCCATTCCAAAGTAGTTTTGACACAGTTTGGATAATATTCTTGAATGACTTACTGAAATTCGCCAAGGGCGTTACACTGGTGCAGCTATAGACAACGGCATACGATTCATAGTCAGTGCCCAATACCAGATAGTTGGCCTTTGTTAATTGCTCTACAAGGTGTGGGATAGACAAACAAGAAATGTAATTAAGATATATCATAAGATTTGTACATTACTTACGGCTAGGGTAAAAGGCCACGGCCAACTGAGCTGGTGCGATCACCTTTGCTATTCCAGTAACATTCGTGGGACGACCAGTGCTATCCGAATATTTATATTTTGTATTTTTTTGAATAGTTAAAACTATAATTTGTACGTACAATCGATTGATGGCCGCATTAACCACAGATACGGTGCTATTATCTATGATAGTATAGTTGGCATATATGCATTTCTTGCCGATCTCAAAGGCAAACGGATACTTGGAGTACTCGTACCAGACGCCCATATACTTATAGGGAAAGTATAGAATTAATTAACCATATTTGCTTTGGTCATATTAATTAAAATAATACAAAGCAAAAGCTTGAAGTGTTTACTTATCATATAAGTTCTTGAGGTAAACAACATAAGTTTTATAACAAACATTACGTTGTAAGTGCTTGAATTGTTTACTTATCGCATGAGATCATTTGTAAACAATACGTCTATACAAACCCCATTAGAACTCTTTTTACTTTAGATAAGATTAAATTAATTAAATTAATAAATTGATTAATATTTATAAAAACCATTACTTTTAAATATAATAAAATATATTAATTAATTTTGTTTTAAATTTGACTATTTATATGTATATTTTCTCTTTACTATAATAATATATATGATAGTGTTAGTAACTTAACCGAGTACGATCACGAAATTGGATTATAACATCGTTTAAATGCCATGGAACAATCTAGCAAGGTTTTCAAAGTGATCGAAATAGAGAAATAAATTTTATATATTTTATTCCTCAAAAATAATTTTAAAATAAAATACTTTCAAGACGAGCTCACAAAGCTTACACTTCATTTTAAAATTACATTGTTACTATGCCAATTACCTAACAAAATTTAAGTGGAGTTGCCTTCTTTATTGTTTATGGGATAATAAATAATTTTATTCCATTAATTTAATAATATATTCACGTGTATTATTAAAATAATTTGGTACTACCTTTTAAATATTCTAACAACTGGCATGATCATTTAGAGAAACAACTCACCGCCTCCACATTAAAATTCAGAAATATCTGAAGATTAGCCTACAAAGCTACCACTTAATTTTACAATTGCTTTTTTACTATAATCCGTCTAATGCCAAATTAGTAAGACAGCGCTTAAAGATTAGATTAAACTTAAAAATTACTTTTTGCTTATATTACTTAGTAATAATATTCTAACTGCCATGATCACTTAGAGAAACTACTCACCGCCTCCGCGTCGAAGGTATCCATTACTTTGACATCCGGACACTTGCCGGGAAATGGAACTTGAGCATTTCCCAGATAGACTCCATTAACCGCCAGTAAGATAAGCAGCCCCAGATGCGAGCTGTAACGATGATTGAGTAGAATGCAAATAATTGCTTGAAGCTCAAGAACTATTAAGTAGAGCGCACCTCGACCGATGATTCATTTTAGAATGGAACTGAACTTAATTTCTGCTGTACTTCTGGCTTAGAACTGCGGTTCGAGTGCAGCTGCATAGCTACTTTTATATGCGTGCTGAGAGAGCTTTGTTGTTATGACTCGGAGCTTTTCTCAGTGCGCCGACTCTGGTTGCCAATGTAAACAAAAGTGAAATGCAGACGATCTGGATGAAAGTTCAACATGGAACGCCGACCAAATGGGGGCGGCGAGGGTGTTTTCCCTATACGTCCGACACTCCTCTCGTTACAATCACTAGACACAAATGAAAAGCAAACAGAGTATGTGCGGCGAAATTATAATTACATTATTTACATTATTTTAGCATGCACTTGGCGATAATTCGCCATCGATAAGGGCTTCCGCATGCTAAGCTGAGCGATTTGATTTGCAATCGACAGAGATCGCTGCGCGAATCAGTTCAATGTCCTAAGTATGGCGACACCTAATTAAATAGAGAATGATATATGAATATAATATGATTTCATGGGTAATTTCGAGGTAGAGATCTACTATGATAGGTTGTTTTGAAAGGTTTTAAAATATTTCCTCTAGAAAAATGACTTAAGATTTGTACGTCTTATAAAAATTGTTTTTTGTTAAAGATATTATTGAGCTGCTTAAATTAGTACTTAGTTGCATTTGTTTTCAAAATATCACTAAAAATAAGTGATGTTAGATTAAATCCGAATTTTAAAAACTAGATTACCCTTAAAAATAAATTAAATCAAAAGACATCTCTCTAAACTATATTATAGATAGCAAAAAAATGAATTATTTATTCCTTAAAAACAGCGACATTTTTTTAGAAATTGACAAACAATTAGAAGTGATTACTACAAATAAAAATCGAATACTTAAGAACAACGTTATCCTAAAAAAAAAAAAAACATTTTAAAGGTTTTAAAAAATGTATTTTTAAGGATAAGTATGTATCAAGTAAAATCTGAAATCATATTTTGATTAGTATTGACAAATTTAAGAAAATGAAAGAAAAGTCAAATAATATGTATATTTCTCAATACTAGCCCCTTATTTTTTTTGAGACACTTCATTAACTCACACAATTTTTTTTATTTTAATTAGTTGTATTTTATTCTAAGTCACATTTCGTTAATAACTAACAAATTGTTATGTTAGGTTAGTAACATTACCCAATAAGGAAAAGCTTTGTTCCACACTGTGGATTGTATTCATGGCGCCATCTATCCTCCGTATACACCAGCGCCATCTGTTGAGCGCTTTGCAGTTCGCTAGAACCAGATACAATTTTCGTATTTTCACATTTTAAGGGTTTCGGCGGCTCTTAACCTTTATCTCGAGCTCAACGCCGGTCAGGAAAACCCGTTGACAGAGTCGAGATTTTTGCGGGATTTTCTCTTTGCTGCGGAGAGGTAGAGAAATTACATTTCCCCACATATATATATAATTAAATTAATTAAATGTAAACCACAAATTGAGTTAAATGTGCAAAAATGTCCGCAGGACCATTGGGTGAAGAGTCTGCAGGTAAAATGGCAGGTAGAAGCGGACAGGTATACAAGTGATATATGTTTGAGCAGGGGGTGATTTCAAAGTTTGAAAAGAGTATTCAAAGCTGCCAAGTTGTATGTTTAGGTAAATGTACTGATTGAAATTTAAATTAAAACCTAGATAAAAACTAAAAAAAATATTTAAAAAAAAAAAAAAAAAAACATATCTGCTTAATTTAGCGCTTCACTATTATACAGAAATACCATGTTTTTTATAAACTATACACATGTCTCGTCTGAAATCTTTCAGGTTCACCCTCTTGGAAAAACCCACATATTTTTTATACATATGCGGCTAGCACAGATTTTGAATGGCCAGCCAACTATTCGGGAATGGGGATTTATGGCGCATTTCGCCCGTGAAAGGATTGTGCTTGCCCCATTCGGATGGATGGATGGCTTCTGCTTGGATTTGCTGTGGCTGCCACTGTTTGTTGCATGCAGGCAGGGTGTAGTAATTAAATTTAAAATATGTACGCATTTGCCGGACATCTGAGCTTAAAAACAGGTGCAAGGCTTGAGGCTCGCCAGCGGAGTGGGCCAGGGATAATTTGATCAAAGGCAACCATAAGCCGGTAGCTGGTGAGTTGAGAGCCGGTAGTCTGAGCCGCCTGGTTATTACAGGCCATAAGTGCATCCTTCTGGCTATATATTCAGTACAGTGGACAAGGAAGTACTTTGGGAATATTTTTCAGGGGTGAAGTTTAAGAAGAGAAGAAGTTTTGAATTTAAATTAAAATTCTATTATGTCATTAAATTCCAAAATAGATCATGGCTGGGTTTGAGTATTTAATATTTTCTGCGGTTGGTCCCCATTGGTGCCTGTCACTGTTTTGCGAATGCGGTTCCGAGTGCATTAAATGTCAGAGATGTTAGCGTGAATTATAGCCAAAGTTTATTCTTGATGAAGTGAAATTAATGACGATTAATTTAGGCCGTGAACATGCTTTAAGAATTATGAGTTAACATGCAACTAAATTTTTGATATAATAAACCAGACAAATAAGCACAGCTTGTTAAAAAGTCTTTCGCAAATAAAACTATTTTTAATAAAAAGAAGATTGATTAGAATCAAAGAAGTAGTTAATGCCTTTTTAAAATAGAGGACTCGTGTTAAAGAGATTAAAATATATCTTGAAGCGTGACACGATATTAAGTTGTGAGTAAATGCTAATCGTGTCACGCTGTCATCTCAAAAATGGTGGCACACAGTTCAATCACTTTGCCATTTTAAGTGCTTGGATATTTTGCGGTTATTCATTCGCTTTATGCGAGTTTTGTTGAATGTAATTTGATTTAAACTGAATTTTGTCCGATATATAAAAATCAGTGCCGTGTCCTGGCCACAGGATATGCGTGTATTTATGGGAGAGAATGCATGTGGGCATTTAATTAAGTGGCTACCTTTAAAACCAGCCACCAAAATTGAATTAATTCTGATTATTGTTGCAGTTCAGTTGGGTTTAGACCTCGTCGTTCGGGCCTTTTGCGACTGCTGCAATCAACAGTTGACATAAAAAAGGACTCCCGCTCCCCCGAAGGGCATCACACTAAACTGTCGGCTGAATAACATCGGAGCGAGGACAGCTGGAGCAGCAGCAACATCAAGTGGGTGGAGACACACTCCGGCGACCTTTAACCCGAGCCTGGCAATCGCCGGGAGGGGGCAAGGTGGCAGGAGTGTGAGGATGCTCCGCAGAATGCGTGGGAATCGCAAAACATGACGCAATTTGTGCTCGCTTTTGTTGCTTGTCCCGTTTGCATGCCACTCTCCTACGATATTACCAACTGCTCGTGTTCTCCTACACACCCAAAGCGCCGTATATTACGATGTTGGAAGGAGGCAGTGCTGCCATTAAACAGAGATATGGCTAAGAACTCCAAGAAAATGGCCACCACGATTGGCTGCTGGAAGAACTTACATGTAGAGAGCACCCAAAATATAAAGTGCACATTTTAGGGCTTTCGCACAAACTACTATATATACATTTCTAACTAAGTATTTATTAAAATATATTTATTTGCAGAATATATTTAATTTAAATATTTTATAACGAAGAATTTCAATACAGACAATTTTCAAAGCTAGCCTAGCGTTAAAATGTTGTATAAATTTTTTAAATAATTCCATTGAATACAATAAACTATGAAAGATGTGCTCAGATCTCTGGTCTGTAGTTGTCAGTGTATATTAATTATTACAAATTAATCCTGCTCAAGTGTCGTGTAAATTGTGATAGATACCTCATAGAAAATCTTATTTCATTCATAACTCTCACCTGATCACCTGCCACATCGTAAAAGCTTACGACTCGCACAATCATATCCCAAGTTTTTCCACCTCCATTTGATGTTGCAATCCTTGACAAATTTATTTATTTAGCACATTGTTTTTCGCATCGCTCCTTTGGGCATCAGTTGGGCCCTTAACAAAAATAGAAAAGAAAACGCGAAAAACTCTGGCACACAAGAAGCTAACATCAAGGACAATAACAACTCGTGGCAGACAACAAAGGATAGGGGAGGGGATAGAAAAAAAAGGACAGGGACTGGGGCGAGCCCTCGAAAGTATTTTGATTTGTGAAATGCTCGTAAGTATTGTCGTTTTTGGCGCTGGCACTGGTAGCAATTTCTTAAATTTTTTATAGCGCATAACCTGTCTGGCACACATGTGCAACCCCTCGGAAATCGCAGCCCAACTTGAGCCACCCACAAAACGCAGTTCGCTGGAAGGCTGAAAGTTACAGGACGAAGACGTTGGGCGCCTGTTGGCAACGCTTATTGCATTATCCTCGGCTAGAGTCAGTCAGTTCGGGATGTATATGTACGGGTATAGGTGTGGGAAGATATATCCGCGCCAACTGCCGCAGCTGATGCCACTTTTGGCTCGTGGCAGCCGCGAGCTGTTTCCCTGTTTGTTGTTATCCTGGTTATGGCCAAAGCCAAGGCTAAGGCACAGGCAGCGGCACCAAGCTGCGAGCAAGCTCCGATTCCTCTTAGGAATTCCCAACGAATACCTGGTACTCTCCATGGGGAGATCGCTCAGACTAATGGCCTCCAGGGTTTCAAAAACAAAAGATCATTTAATATTCTTAGCAAATAAAAGTGAAAGAGGCACCCAAAAACATTCCTTATATTTTACATGTTTTGAAATTTAAGATATGAACTAAGTAGTAATTATTTTTAGTAAAATAAAATATTAATTTCATTTCATCGACAGATCTAATATATTTTTAATTTAATTTCATTGACAGAAAATTTAAATTCCTTTACATTTAAAATCTCCCCAAAGCATGTAAATATTCTTTATATTTCCAATTTAAAAACTTAATGTTCATTTGTACACTTTCTTTACATATCTAATTAATTAACAAAATGTTTTTAAATTTTAATTTTCTTAAAGTCCTAAAAATCTGTTGCAAAAATTTTAAAATGTCTGTCATATCTAAATTTCTGGACTAAATTTCTTCTGCCCAGAATTTTCATTTATGTCATATGGCCATCGAAAGGAATAAACGAAATTATGAAAATTGGCACGACTTCAGCTGGGCTACACACAATCCCCTTCTCATAGACACCTCATACTCCGAACTCCTCCCTTTCCCCCACTAATGCCTGGCGAGAAATGTTAATACCGAAAAAAGCGAACCATTTGCCGCAATGAAAATCGCGTAAATTTCATACTGATTGTAAGTGTCGCCGTTTTCTTGACGGTGCCATGAAGGCAAAAGCTAGACGGACAATACACTGAAACAAATTTAAATACTTCTCAATCCACACATTCCTTTAAAATCATTTCATTAGTATGCAGAAGATTATAAATTATTACGTTGTATAAAATCTCTTTTCAGATCACAAAATATATAGTTTATACTGTGGCAATAGTTCTTTCTCTCATTAAAATGTAACTCACTTTTGTCTCTGTGTATTAAGGAGAAAATAGGAGATGTAGACGGAACTGCCATTGCCGTCTGTTTCCCCTCATCCTTCAGATACTTCGCGTTTCCCCGGCTTCCGACTGAAACTCTGGTGTTGGCTGTCGCCTGCAGATTGTCAGCATTGTCACAATTGCAATTTTTAGGATGGCATGGGGACTCGCTGATTTGGTTGCCATTTCACCATTTGAGCGTTTCAAACATTTTGCGGGCATTTACCATAAAGAGAAAAGCGAATCGAAATCGGAATCCGAGCCAAGAACGTCATTCGATTGCGTTAATAGCCGACAGTGGCGACCGATGCCAGCTGCAGATTTTTGAAATTGCAAAAGTTTTCTTTAGCACTTTTTTCGGTTGCCTTTCTATGTTGCTTTTATGTTTTATGTCTGTGTCGATGTGATTTCTTACATGTGTAGATGTCATCTTTTGTTTGAAGGGCTGACTATTTATTTATTGGTCTTACCATTTCAGTAAGAACATTTTTCGCTAGAAAATAATCTTGTAAATATTATAGCGAACAAATAGTAATGACATTTTAAAAAAGGTTTCTGTATTAGTAACAGGTTTAGATATTTTAACAGACTGGATCAAAATAATATAGAGTTGACTCGCTTCCGTTAATGATTAATCTTTAAATTAAAAACTTTAGATCTCTCCCTTTTCGGCTTTAATCGCTGAGTGGTATATAGGCCAACTCCCTCTGGCAGCTGCTTTTGGAACTACAAGTTCACAAATTTGAAACAATGGAATAGGAACTGAAATGCAACAATCGATAACATTAGTTTCGTCACAAGTCGACCAAACGCTAACACCGTTCTGAGCTCAAAAACAACCAAGAACAAATGCCAACTTAAATTTTATATTTGCACATCCCATTCGATCATGTCTCTTTCTTTACGGTCAACATTTGGTTGACTTCTGTCGAAACTATGATTAAAAAATAATTTCGCAAAAATATTGAATCACGTCGCGTTTTTTGGCAGCTACTCGCAGTCTAAGGAAACGTTTGCGCGAAGACGGATGGCGCTTTTTGATGGCCGAAAATCAAGTTTGTTTTTACGTGCCATGTAGTTGGCCCTCGAACGTGGCCGACTTGAGCCTGGGGGATGTCAAAGGTCGGTCGCAGCTGCTGCAAATGGCTGGTGCTTTGGCGAAATGAGCGGCCCCCGACCAAAACTCACTTTTGGCTATGAGAAATCGCTCGTCATTATCGACGCCTGCGAAAATCCGACGGCTCAGACACCCACACCCACATGCGAGGGCGCCATAAATTATGCTCCTTCCCATACAAATATATATATAGACGTATATATAGACATCTGGAGCTGTGAAAAATCGTGCCCCAAAAACTTTGACCCAACCCCAGGAACACGAACAGAACTCGCAACTTATTGAAAATCACTTAGACACACATGTGACGCTCTCTAGTTCGTGAGCACGAGAATGGAGCTCGAACCAAAGGAATTTTCGGGACTATAATTTATGTCTTGGGGATTTGAATTTTCGCAGCAAATACTGGGAGGGTTAAGCCACCAAATGGAGCACCTAGGGAAAGTAAACAGTTTTGGCTAACAAAGCGGTACCCAAACGCTGCCTTAAAAATGCAGTTGATAAAGGCTCGGAGATGTCCAGCCAAGGGATTGGAAAATAAGCCCCAGCAGTAGTGTCAAAAGCTGGACAGGAACACAGTCGGTGGCTTCAAAGGCTACTTAATAGACATGACCACCGGCTAAGACCGCCAGCATGTGACGACAAACTCATAATTTATGGCCACATCCCGGCCAGACGCCGAATGCTATCTCTTCCTGCTCCACCACTCCGGCTCTACTCCTGCCACTAGGATGTGTCCGGCATCTCAGTTTCGCTCTGCATTTCGAGCCTGTCAGTGTCGTCTGTAATTGTTTTCCTAATGGTGGGGAGCCGGAGCTAGAGCTGGACCCCAAAAACATGACCGCACTTAAGTTGTCAGCCCAGTTATGGGCGTGCACAAATTTATGGGGCCCGGGGAAAACGAGATAATCGCCTTGGAAGGAATCCTTTAGTGGATTTAAATGCACCTCTTGGTACAGAATATTATTTGGGAAATGCAACCGTGAATTTCAAGTTCAAGTGGCAAGGACTAAGAAATTTACAACCCATGAGGATATGTGGAACGGCCATTATAAATAAATTAAAAACGAATATCATTAATTAATTAATTAATTTCATAAAGGAAAACAACAGTGTGTATTTACAAACTTTTCACAATAATGCCTCGTTTCTACTTAGTTTGAATTGTGCAATTCCGCATTTTGGGCTAAGAGCTGAATTTTTTCTGTGTAATATGTACAGGAACCTGCAACAATTTACTCAGAACAAATATCAACTGATCTTTTGCACGACGATGCAAAATTTATTTTTTATCAGCATCTCGTCGTGTTCGTGCAATAGTTAAAAAATGTAGTATAGTCAAAATTAATAAATATTTTATCAATAATTTCGATTTCACCTATTCAATAATTAATTCATTAATCATAGTAAAGGGTTTTTCCTTACTGCCTTGAGAATTATGAGATGAATATATTACCGTGAAACATTTTCATGAATTCCCAAAATCAAGTTAAAAGTTATCGAAATTAAAAGCCCCTTGCGGTTCCTTCGATATCGATAACAAACTTTGGTGTAAATGGTAGAGGTGGAGAAACATCGATGATCGCGGATATCGATGTGTATCGATGGTTAAAAAAAAATTTCGATGCAAAAAAACATCGAAGTTTTTAGATGTTTTTATGAAAACATCGATGTTTAATCGATATTTTAAAGAAAAAAATAAATGTTGCTTTAAAATAAATTAGGTATGTCTTCCCTTACTTGAATTATTTGACAAAAACATCGATGCTTTTTCAGAAAACTTCGATGTTCCCAAACATTTTAAAAACATCGATGCATAGAAGTTTTCATCTATGTTTCTCCACCTCTAGTAAATGGGCTTTAAGTTTACGAGAAAATACCAAACAACACAAATTTAATACCGAATTAAGCAATAAAAAAAATCGTGCTTTGAGACTAGTCACTAGTGAACAAAGGGCTTGAAAACTTAAAGTAACCAGCCTATAAATATTTAAAAAAAAATACAAAAATACATATTTAAATTAAATATCGATATATCGATATTTTTTTATATTTTCGCCAGCCCTAGCTTCGAATTTGACGCTGTGCTTTGATGCCACACTAACACGTGCCAAATTGAAGTGAAAATTGGAATTGCCAAAAAGGAGACTGCGAAAACTAGAATAAAAAAATCGTCATGTTTCTGGATGCTTTTGGAAACCCCAAGGAGGTGACTCCCGGCAATCTTCACGAATATCCATATGATCTGGTAAGGAATGCAAATAGATATTAGAATTTATTTTAAGCTTAATTTAACTCACGTAGCACGGCACTATGCTGCTGACATCGGCCGATCACGAGGTCTATATACCGCCCAAGTGGCATGGCACTATTTACAGCACTGAAGAGCTGCTCCAAAACTACCGGAAGCGTTATACTGTGAGTAGAATTTTCTAGGACTAAATGCGATTATTAACCTGGTGATTTTGCCAGCTGGATACCACTCTGCTGACCTTCCACGCTCTTCAACCGTATGAGCCGGAGTTCATCTGCTTGGAGAATGTCGTGGTCGAGCTGACAGCCCTGCCGGCTGGTCAGAGCCTCTTTAGCGAAATGGAGATTGTGGTTTTCCTGGTCAAGATGAATTCAACTGGCGCCAACACACTGATCACAAAGGAACTGGGTAGTGACTTGAACTTCTTTCCGCACAACCACCACTACCATGCCCGGATCATGGACGAGGGCATAGATGTGGTCTACGTAGACGATAAAATCTATACTGGGAACTCGCCTACAAGCTATCAGCACCAGCGTCTCTTCGGCTTGCTGAGCAACATCCAGCCGGGCGCGGTGAAGAGTCTTTCGGGCGGTCCCCTGCCCGAGGTCCTGCGCATGGCCTGCAAGAAGCCAGCCCACGCCAAGGAGGCCAAGTGAGGAGTCCTGGGTTCCCCCAAGACTTTAGTATTATCCCCCAACTGCATAGTCCGGTTAATAAACTTTGCGACTCCCAAACACTCGTCTAGCTCGCCGATTGTTTGCATATCTGATGGCGACGCATTAGTCGCAGCTGGCTGGGCCAAGTGTCTGCGCCTTTCCTGTCTGCCAATTGATTTGATTATTTTGTAGGCTCAAGGGAAGCGGAAATCTCGAATAGATGAGACAGAATTCGATTGTTACTAATAATCTGAAAAAAGGCATTCAGATAACAAGTCAGCATCACACATATTAGTTCCTAAATCCTCTGAAGTCAGGGAAACCTCCTCTCCTTTCCACAACCCACTATTCGGTAAATATATTTTTGGACTATGCAAAGCAGTCCTTGGCATGAACTTTTAAGTAACCCCATCCGATAGTAAGCGGCTTCATCCAAGGGAACCCCGCCCCTGTCCAGTTCGCATTAGTATTCATAACCAAATGTCATATATAATATTTTTGGGTGTACCAATGGCCAAATCCCCTTAGGCAACGCACTGCGTGACATCTTTGTTTGTGGTCTGACCTCCTGTGCGGCCAAAAAATAATCTCCTTCCTTTCTTGATCCCTTCCCCCAATTTCCCCCTTTTTTTGGGGTCCTCCTCGAATTCGGCCTTCAGCTATTTGATGGCTTTGCAATCGCTCCACTCTTTTGTTTTGTGCCTGGAATATCTAATGGATGCCTGCAACTAATTGAGTTGCCAGCAAAGGGATTTGGCTCTGCTCCTTGAATTGCAAATCCTTTTGCCAGGGATAAATGGTTTTGTTGCCCCTTGTTCCCCAGTACTTAATGAATCGGATCCTGAGGATTTGGTAAAATTCAAAAGCAAATTTCATGCGAAGCAAATGCAAACAAAGTGTCCTACATGCATGCTGCGCAAATGTATTTATTTATATGAAATTAATATTTATTTATAGAGTACAAAAATATTTTAAATGGTATAATATAGAATAACAAATAATAAACTAAAGTTTAATTTTTTTCTGGAAAATAGTTGTTATTTTATTGAAGATTTTCCCCGTTCATTCAGATATCCCCAAGCAACACGTTGCCTGCACCTGTTCAATAATTGATGTAAATCTGTCGGCACTGTGAAGTGTCACACTCGTTCCAGCCATTCCTGGCTGCTGGTGTTGAGTGCCTTGTTGATCCTTTTTATTCCTGTTCCTGTTGTTGTTTCAAACCTGTAACTTGTTCACAACTTTTGATGGCACTTGCAAAAAAAAGGGAACAAAACTCCATGGAAACTCCGTAGCTGTTGGGTGAAAGGCAGATGGGGAGGGGGATTTACCTGGTAACCTAGGACTACGAGATGCAGAGGCCTATGGACAGACTGAAACTTATGTATAAGCTCTTGGGGAATGATAAATAGCCGGGCTCAAGTGGCCGCCCAAGCACAAAGCGACCTGCAGGCCAAACGAGCTTCTCACCTTTTGGCCTTATGCAAAAAGCGAAAGACGGAGAGCATCCTGGAGAGAAGCAAGCCAGGAAAGGCTGCCAGGATAAGCCCGAAAACGTAATGAAAATGAGATGAAAATTATTGCAACGTAAATCAGGCGCCCAGCTGGGAATATCCCCGAGTGTCTGGCTTCTGGGTTATCCAACAACTCCCCACATTATCCCCATCCCTTCTCGCTAAACGCTTTCCACTGCTTAATTTGGCTTTCATTGCTTTGGTTCGTTTCTTGCCATTTTTTCCCTCCATTTTCCGATTTCCGAGCGGCCTGACATGAATTATTTAACGATCTCCAGCTGCGTTGATGCGATTTTCGCCGAGGATGCCTCTAAATTAAAGCCCTAACAAGCTTAATGCAAAGACAACCGCAAAAGGGAAGAGCGAGTATAGGAGCGAAAAAGGGAATCCTTCATTTAATACAACAATGTGTGGGTCAGGACAATAAGCGATGGCCCCTCAGGAATCCCTTTTTCCCTGTTCGTGCCAGGACTTAACTCTTTGTGCCGACGTCGACTTTCCAATTTCAAGTGAAAAATCCCGCGAATGAACATGTAAACAACACACTAGGTGGACCTATGGAAGCCAGCAAAGGGGGAGATAGACAGACAGGAAAAACAAAAGAAAACCCCAAAAAATGAAAAGAAAAATCGACTAAGAACGAAGGCGTTCATGGTGGCTAAATTCGAATTAGAGATGACCTGGATGGAATTATATTAAGGAATAATTTTCCAGGCTCAAAATCAATTGCTTTTATTTTAATTTAAAGATCTGAATTTGTTCATTTAATAAAGTATTTACAAAAAATATAAATTATTAGGAAGTTTGCGTTTATTTTCATGTTAAGTAATTGAATATATTGGCCTTATTAATATAATTAAAATAAAAATGAAACAAATATAAACTCAAACAGTTGTCATAAATGAAAAATCCTTCCATATTCTTAATCAATTTTATTTTAATAACAGACTTTTGCTATAAACTACTAAATATCTCTTCCAATATACCCCCCAATCCAGAAAATAAACTTTCCCTGATGGGATACTCACTGGGCCAAAAACCAAATGAAATCTTCTCTGCGGGAGGTCGAGGCGAGCTGGTATCTGTATCTGCGGACTGCAAACTGCAATGGCCCAAATGTATCTGTATCCGCAGTGCCAATGTGTCTGCGTGGCCATGAGAGTGTGTGTCCGAAACAGTTTGCAACAAACTCGTGTGCATTACTCGGGTGAAAAATCCTAAAACCAAATAAAATCCGCTCTGCAGTTGAACCCACTTGAAATATATTTTTGGCAATGAAAATTACCCCCACAACGCAGGAAAAAAGTAAAACGAATACAAAAAAGTTGTTATAATAAATGGAATGAAGCTGCAAGGGAATGTTCCAACAGCGGCAGTGGCAGTGGCAGTAGCACCAACAAAGTGCAGTCAGAGCATCCTAGCAGATAATCCCTGGGAAATTTGTCTAACTTCCCTATTTCCCCTCCCCGAACGCAGCTTGGCATTTCCCACACCCGCTAAGGCTGATGAATGACGCCGCTGCTGTGCAAATTATAAGAGCAATTTGCATTATGTGGGTGGCCCTCCTCGAGGCCCCTTTTCCCCAAATCTCCAGCGCCTTTTCGCGCTCCGGATTAAGAGCCGCACATTGTTACCAGCTGCGTGGCGAATGAAATTTTAGATTGCCGAGTTAGTTATGGCGGTTAAGTGGGGCGCAATATATTCGGGAGCCGGTGGGTTAATGACGGCATCTCTCAGCCGGAAAAAGTGGTTAAAAGGAAGTAAACTCTTTGAGAAAAATATGCTTTTGTATTCAATGATTAATATAGAATTTTGTATATTTTACAACTAAATTATTTCAATGAAAACCTTTCTTATAATCCATTGAAAATATCCCAGCTTTGATTCCCCCATTCAGGATTTAGCAGTTCCGCTGACATCATCAGCTTTTCTAACTTTTTCGCCCCCCATAGAAATATCCTCACATCCCGGCAATCATCTAATTGAAATCGAGATGAGATCAACCGTACTAACGCTCACACCGAGCCCACTACAAAAACCATTCAATAGTAGACTTGGAACGAATTCCAGTTCCACCCCCAGGCTGAAATAATTGCAAATACATAAATAAGTTGATGGTGGATTGGGTGTTCGGTCGTCGGGCTCGGGCTTTAAAGCGTAATAAATTTTGAATGAGCCATTAGCATGATTTATGCCCATTTAATTTTTCATAACAATGAAAAAAGCACAACAGCAACACAGGACACGCGGGATGACAAACAGGATAGGGCCGGCATTAGCAGGACAATAGAGCAGGAAGTTCGAAGGCAACCGCCACTCGCTCTCGCTCATCATAAACAAGAGTGCATAAAAAATGCTGCGAACGAGGCGACAAGCGGCAACATAATTGAATAGTAAAAGCGTTGCACTGAAATTAACCACCACAAAATGACGCAAATAATGTTAAAAGGCTGGGTGGCATGGGCCGAAGGCTGCATGGTCACTGCCATGTACGGACGATTAAGTTTCATTGAAATTGAATTACATTAAAAAAAAGGAAATAGCAGAAGCCGAACGGGAAAGGGCAAAAGGCAAGCGTTTCTTTCAGCGGGTCCTGCAGGACAATAGTGCGCAAATTAACTTACAAAAGCTAAATAAAAATTGCCAACGCGGCAGTCAACGTGTGGACGTTCTGACTGGACGCATTTCCCTTTTATCCTTGCAGCCTGCCATCTGCCTTAATTTTAGCTCTCTGCCTCGCTTCTCGCCCTCGCCCTTGGTAGTTTACGGCTTTGGGCTTGTTTATGCCAAGTTCTTATCGCGCTTATTGTCATCCAACCAACCAGGCAACCCAGGCCAGCCAGCCAACCCAAGCAAACAAAATAAGCAGCCCGAAAACGAGTTGCTTATAAAGTAATTTGCGGATTTATTAAAAGTTTGCAGCGCCTCCAGACGCCGCAGTCTTTGTCTGACTGGAAAAGGCTTCCCTTAGCCACTGCCAGCGACGGCGGCCAATTAGTTTGCCTAATTCTTGAGGTGAAACGCAAAACGCTTTAATTGAATTCTGCGGTTAAGGTTCACGTTTACGGCGGGGAAGCCCCCGGGAAGGTATTTAGACAGTTAAAAAAGTTTCAACAAGTAAGTGGAGCCGTTTTGTTAGAAGGGCATATTATTGAAATAGGTTCTTTATTAGTATTATTATTTATATTTTTTTCAGCTTGGAACTTGTTTAGTAATTCAAACAATTTCAAGCTTTTTGCTAATCTAAGCCACTGTTGCACTACATTTCCTCTGGCAACTTTAGTATATGATTTAAATATTATCTCAGCAGATGTTTCCTTTTTCCCTGGGTGGGTTAACGGCACTTCCTTTGTGTAAGTTTTCTTCGCACAAATAAATCAAAAAGGAACTCATCACCACACGACAAAATAGCAGCAGCCACATAAATCTACTTCACGCAGCAAGACCCCAACTTCACAGAGACCCCTCCTCGCAGCGGGCAACTCGAGTGGGTGAGATTTATGAAACAGTCAAGTATTTTCTATTTAAGTTAATAACAATCATAATAATGGCAACGGGAAAATTGATGCAGCCCAAGCTGTGAGAGAAGGGAAGCAGCGCAGGAAATGCTACAGGGGGAAAACGTGGAGTTCCTCCCACACTCACACACAACCTGATGATAGATGATAGATGATGTGCATATAAGCGCAAATAAACACAAGATTCGCTCTTGTCTACGAAAATAAGTTCCATTTTTTCTGCGGGGAGTCCTTGAGGCGGGAGGCAAGGGACTTTCTTGGCCGGGTGAACGTAATAAGCCGTAAGGTGTCCTGGCTGTATGTCGGCGACTGCTTGGGGTAAAAGTCTTTGCATATTTGAGCAGCTTGTTGTTTCATTGTACTTTGTGCATTTCTGTGACATTCGCTTAAAAATTCCATTACACTAAGCTCGAATTACAAACATCAGGAACGGATACGACAGAAACAACAAGGACAATGCCCCTAAACGGAGGCTCGAATGGTTAGATACCTTTTATTTCTGAAACTAATTTATCTCTTACTGGTTTAATTATTATTATAAACTCCCAGATGTTCATAAAAAATATTTAAATACATAGGATTTTTCCAGCTACTGTAAAACTCTAACCCAAAACCTAATAACCCTTTCGAAAGGGTATCACAAATCTTATTTCAGGCAGCGTTGAACACAGAAAATATGAAATATATCAGACTGCGGCAGTGGAAAATACTTGGCTTTTAAGAAATATCCTGGCCTTTTTTCCTTTCGCCCAGCCTCAGCCCAGAAACATCATTTCACTTTTCATTAAGCTGCAAAGAGCACTCGAGCAGCTGTCAGTTTTGTGATTTTGAATAGCCTGCGGCTGCACTTACCCAACACCTTGAGACATTCTCAGATTCTGCGAATATTCCGCACAAAATACGTCATAATGCCGTTCCGAGAACTTTGTAATCAAATTAAATTTGTGTATTTAGCAACAAGTTAAACAACAAATTTCCATAGTTCTCAGCCGGCAGCCAGCAGCCACAACTACGACGAGGGTCAAATGAAAATGCCTTCCGGCATTTTTTTTGGTCTGTCGAAAATCTTTGATTTTTCTCCGAACTCTAGTCAAAGTACCGCACTGATGGATTGTGGTTAGCCTTGGGCTACTGCCCCTGCCATATCCCTGTCACTTACCAATCTCCCCACTCAGACTCATTAAATTTTTAATCATTCTGTTGTTTGTAGCCTAACCATAACTGTCAATAGCAATTAGTGGGGGGGCTAGAGTGAATATGTCTCCGCAGCACTTGGGTAAAGTGTTCGGTGCCCTGGTTTTGCGGATGCCGGGTCAGGACTTTGAGGTCAAGAGAAGTCAATTATGCCGAAGGCGTGACTGTGCGTACATCAATTTAATTATAACTCCTCAGCTGCCTCTTAGCCGGTGCTCTATATTAGTGAGCTTTAGCTTGGGATATGTACAAAAACAAAAATATTAATAACAAAAGAATATATAGATAAAAAACTTATTTAAATTGGATTTAAATTAATGTACGTGGTGACTTTTTCATAAATATTAAATCTAATTCCATTTAATTAAAACAAATGTTTAATTCGATTCTTTCTTTTGAAAAAAAAAAATTTCTTCTTATTACATTTTTTTAAGATAATAAATAACTTTTGAAACATTCCATATCAACTTGGCCACACATGTTTATTTTCGCATTGATTATATAAGTCCAATGTTAAAGCATATTTCCACCACATTTCTTCAACTGTTAACGACTAGCCTGAGATTTGATAGATTCCTTAAACAAGACAATGCCAATTCCAACGCTTAATTAGGCAAAGACTACAGTAAGTTTCGGGCCTTGTTAAAATAAGCTGGAAAGCCTTTAAGCGGCTCCCAGACAGACAATGGCCAAAACAAGAGAACTATTTATGTCTGTCCAGGTATTCGCCATTCAGGGGTAATTTCCCTAATGCGATTTGGGCCCAGAACAAACCGAAACGAAACTCGGGTCGCCCCAACTAGAGTCTCCTCGCCCAGATGGTCATAATTAACACACGTTGTCAGTCGTCAGTCTGGCAGAAGGAAAACCAGAGGAGTTGCAAAGATGAGTGCCAGACGGATGGCAAACCAAGCCGAAACCCCAACGAAACTTTCCCTGTGCCGCCAGATGATAGTGGGGAGAAGTTTTCTGGGGAGCAAAATACACACATGACAATAATAATTATTGTCTTGATTATGCTCCCGTGCATGTTTTACTTGGCCAAGTTTGCCATTTAGCCAAATTGCCAGACATTTGTCTTCCTCTCGGCTCGGTCTGCGTATCCTGCTTATATCAAATTTATCTCTGGCATTTTTATGCCCCATCCGCACCTTGAGCGGCGTCTGGAGCTCCACGCTTAAGAGCTTTTCATTTAGCTTAATTAACTTATAATAATTTTTATGCTGGTTTATCGTCTTAATTAATAACCGCCAGGCATAAATTCTGAGAGGGATTAAACTTTAAGCGTATTTATAGGGAATTTCGCTTAGAGATTTTTAATTTACTCAAAGTATAAAAGCTTTCTTATAATAAACTAATCTTTTAAAAAAATCCTCCTAAGTTCAGGATTTTATTTATTTATATAACAACGAAATAATATTGCTTTTGATCTTATATTTGATTTCTTATTATTAGTATAAAAAGTTTCTTAAAATCGTATCAGTTCGTATTTTGTTTTCATGAAGTGCTCCCTTTGATTTATAGCGAGCTAATCAAAGGACTCAATCAGGCCAAAAGAAATGCGTCTCGAATACAACTAATTTATTTAAAATGCTCATTCATGTCATGCCGAATTCTTGGCCATTCATCAAAAGTCAAACGCAAGGGAAGGACACGGGTCAGCCGGCGCGTCGGGCCCTTTGTGCTGGTTCGACTTGACCTGACCCCCAGATCCACCGCCATCTTATCCGTCTTCGTCTGGCCTCCGAAGCTCCGCAATTAATATTGAAAAGCTTAAGGAACTCCGGCACCAGCATCAACATAAGGATCGGGATAAGGGTAACGAATGGATGAATGAATGGCCATCCAAATCAAGATGATGATGGAGCTGGTGAAAGCAAGCGTGTGACAAATGTCCTGCTGCCTGTCCGAAAAAGATTTTCTTGAATTCTGACAAAACATTTTGGACGCCGGGAATGGTGGGTGTGGGTAATTAATTGAACTCTTTGCTGATAGTTACTCCCCGAATGCTTCTTTGAAGTGAAATGAAGTTTTAGGGCAATGATGTGGGTCAAAAAAAATAGAGAGTTCTGCTTGGAAATTATAGACTAGGATTATCAAAAATTTATGTTGGCTTAACTATAAATTTGGCAAATCAAAAAATGTACAAAGTTTTTTGTTCCATTAATAAGAAGTTAATTGTTAAGAATACACAAAAATTATTATTTAATTTTACCTTAACTTGGCTTTAAACATTTTCACAAGCTGCCCAACATATTTTTTTCAAGCTGAACCATTTCATTGGCTTTCAGGCATTATATCCCCCAAGCTAATTGAACTTTTCAGCCAAGTTTAATAAGCGTTGAGCTGTGAAAATTTGTCAGTCAGTCACTCGGCCCACAGAGGCTTAGCCATTATGTGGGCGTGGCGTGACTGGGCAATTATTTTGGGCCCGATGCCAGGGTGCCATGCTTAATGAGCTATAAGTATCTGAAAACTGTCGGGGCATTTGCATGATGATGTGGCAATATCTCCGGCTTGTATATAGCATGTATATCTGGCTGCCACTAAGTATGCAACAAAGTTTTTGACAAACGACGACGCCTGTCGGCGGGGGCGGCTCTGGCAATTAATTGCCCAACTTGATGAGACAGCACAGAGCGAGAGAGCGGGCGATCCATGAGTGGCCAACTGAGAAATGAGAACGCAGAATCATTCCCGTCATGGCCATCACATTACGTCTCATTAACGTTTTGAATGCATCGCGGAAATCACTCATTTCCACCCGCAAAACGAAAATGAACACCATTTCTGTTGAACTCTGTAAACTTTCCAAGTGATTTTAAAGCTAACAAAAAAGCACCAATGACATCGCAGACTAGCCCCAAAAAATACAAAAAAATAGAAAAACACAGAGCAAAAGTCAACCCTCACGAAAAAAATAGAAAGAGATGGGAAAAACAGGAGGGAAAAATGTTTTTCAATTGAATTGATTTTGAATGTGCTCCGTCTGACTTGTGTCTGTGTTTGGTCCATTGAAAAGTGCGTACTTTACTACAACCGAACACAACCACCCACTACACTGAGCAAAGAATTGAGCTACAAACATTTAAATTAATTTTAATCTAAAGAAATTTAAAATAAAATAAATATGATTTAAGTTATAGGGAACTTTTTTGATCATTTGTAGACTCATGTTTGGCAGAACCTAAGATATAAATATATTTTTATTCATTAGAAAGAAGTACATAGAGTATTTACCAAATACTTATAGAATTTTCCACTACTTTTAATTTTAGAAATAAACATTTTAATATGTTTTTTTTTGTGACATTAAACTGTCAAACGAAACGAAACATCTTTTAAGAACTGAAAGGGCCTTTAAAAAATATTTTAAAAAATGCAAAATTTAATTTTATTCAAGTGCACTCACCCCCGGCTTTTGGCTGTTCGTGTGTCTGCCACGCCTACAGCAGCAACATCCTCCCCCCCTGGGGAATGAAGCCCACCCCTGGACTCCACTCATCTGCTCAGCATCCAATGCATTGATTGACTTTTGCGTTGACATTTGCGCCGGGTTATCACTTCTTTGGGGGATTCCCCAGCTGTTTCCCCTGCCCAATTCGACATTGTGTCCCCCACAATAAACGCATTATGTTGCCATTAGTTGAGTGCCAGAAGAGCCTTCCGCTTGTTTGCCAGCTTCCGTTGTTGTCCTCCGTCTGTCGTGCGTTTGTTCGCTTGTTTATTTGTTTGTTTTTTTGCCTTTCCACCTAACAAAAAAAATTTCAACTCCAATGGGGGACACGACGGGGGAAGACTTGAAAAGTTTTCATGCCTCGGATTGTTAATTTAGTTAAACAGTTCTCAAGTTGCTCATCGAGTTTAAGGTGATGCACATTCAAGTTGATTGAATGGAGTCTATCGTTTAATTAATCTTTGAAATTCAAAGAATCAGGGAGGGCAAAGAGCTGGCAGCCATAAAAAGGCTAAGGAGTTCAGGGGTTCGATTTTATGTTCTATTTAAAGCTCTGTAAAATCAGCATTACTTTAAAAATTTACAAACAAATATGTATTTACATTGTTTAAATTTAACAGAGCTCTTAATATAAAGTGAATTCAAGTTTAAAATAGTTTCTGTGTGAAAACGAAATTTTTAAGCCCAACTTTCCCACTTTGCATACTCAACTTCAGTTGAAATATTCCCTTGAGCTTCATTAAAGCCACTTCAATTATGTAAACGATCAAACATAAGTGGCTTCACTGCCCATTAAAAGTTGCGATTAACATGTAAACAATCATGGGCGATTGCTGGCGGAGCTGAAGCCTCAACAGTCCCCTTCTGCGTATCCTTCCGCTGACAGCATAAAAATAACACATAATCATTTTATTAGCTCGAGGAGAACGGTGCAGTGAAGCATGGGAATCGTTACGCCGGATGGTCCATCCTGTTGCTATATCGCCAGTTCGCTGGAATCAACTCGACTGAAAGGAGCCTGTGTCGTCGTCGATGTCCTCGTTACACTCGCTCCTGCTACTTGGGTTAACATGCTGCATTGGTGGCTCCAATCATGGGCCATGTGTGTGCGTGGGCTGAGCATGCCAGTATAAGTTTTCTCGTTAGTGAAACTAATTATCCGTTGTCGCTGTCAGCAAATTTATCGTTAAACGCTAGGTGACAAGTTGAAGCCGAACGCATCTGTTAGCCCGGCAAAGTCCCATCTGTCTGCCGAAATCCCCTGCGGAGAGTCCTTTAAGAGGACGTTGCCTGACTTGCCGAATTACCCTGCTACTAACAGAAGATAAACAATGACTTTGGTTATTGCCTCTTAAGATATTAAATGATAATATTTTTGGAGACGATTTGTTGATTTGATTTTGCTCTTTGAATTTATTTTAATTAAGTATTGTTTTTATATAAAATGGAATTATACTTGGCTTATCCTTATTTTCCATTTAAATTCCCTTTTTACTTATTACTTAGTTTCCCTTTCTCCTGTAGATAATTAAATTATCATTTGACATTGCGATGGTTTCTTTTTCCCATTAAAAAACCGCAACTCACAAATGTTGTTCCGCCTTCCTTACTCACTCTCCGTCCGCCTCGTTCTCCGGTGTTTTATGCACCGGAAATGGCTGTCGATTTGCAACAAATGGCCTCCGGATGTTGCCACATGGCGCACGTGGAAGCTCGGAGCGGGAAAAAATTTGCGGGATTTTTGTAACTCTAACCCCTTGGGGCCATTAATTGCCTAGCACGTAATTATTTTGTAGTTAAAATGGGCGCGGTCGCCACGTTTTAGCCCACACTCCACCGAAAAGCACACTCGGTTGCACGGGGAGTCATGCATAATTTGGGTCTCGGAGTTTGCAGCTAATTAAAAGCGCGTCGCCCGCCTGAAATTAGTTGGGGCAAAAAGGGTGAGCAGACTGCCATAAGTGGAAGTTTAGGGATGGGGCTGTAAACGGATTTGGGGATGCGTGGCCGGGCAGTCGCAGGTGGCAAGTTGTGACGTTTCAATTAGTGGATCCAGAGGAGAAGCGATTCTGGGTACTTTATTTTCGCCTTTGTGTTGGCTACATTTTGGTGGCACAGTAAATTGAGTTTCCGACTGCTATTCATCATATTTGGTATTAAATACCAATGGAAACGGTCTCTAAAATTAAGCTGCATGATCATTTAAACTTCAGATTTTATGATACTAAAAAAAAATATTTTGCGCTTCCAAAAGTGATTTGAAATCACATTAAAAGTTGCCAAAAACTCCACATTATTGCAGTGTTTTCAATTAAATCAATTCAAATGTTTTAAGAAAATCCCAGCGGATGTAATCAATTGCAATAAAACAGCAACAGATATTTATTTACCCAACCAACATTCCATCATTCCATCATTGCAGCATTCTGGCTGTAGAATATTTACCGAAGAAAATCAACAAAACCCAAACAGTGAATAGCCGTAAAAATATAAACAAAGCCTTCGCTCACGCTTTTGTAGGTTTTAATTTCATAATTATGGCATTTTTTATTTTCGCTTTTGTAATTGCTACATTGTAAATACGTATTCAATATCAATAATTACAATTACGCATAGACACACATACGAAACGCACTTAATTACCATCATTTCGGGTGCGATAAACAACATGCTAAATGAACTTGTGTGTGCTGAGCGCCCTCAACCGAGATTTCGGTACAAATCGCTGGATATATCTATAAATAATTGTCTGCTTTTGAGTACAGTTCATTAGTGCGAACCAAAGAAGTAAACAAAATGTTTTCCGTTTTGTTTTCTGGCTCGAAATTGAAGGAGTTTTTGCATATATGCCTTGGTGGTACTTTATAATGCGGTTTCTATTACTATGCGGATATATAAGTGTGTATGTATGTGTATGGGTAGTTAAACAACAACTAATTAATGGGTTTGGGGGCTATGATTATTACATTTTAAATTACTATATGCACAATTTATTCACTTGTCCGTAATTCTTTATGTTTATATATTATTTGTTATGTCTACTCATTTGTGTTCACATTTGCATAATTAGGTTGAATAATTCATTTGATATTTATAGAGATATATATACGTATAATTAACTACAGCTAGTGCGTTACAATATGTACACTTAGTGGATAAACATTCACGGGTATTGAATCGATATCTGTCTGGATGCTAAGCCTAGTACGAACCCCTTAAGTAGCTAACAAATGCTGCCCCATCGATCTATCTAAATCGGTTTACATATCCTAAAGCTAAAGCAGAGTTTTGGCTATCATCGTCTGCATACTTGGAGGAACTTATCATACTTTTTTATTAACATTTACAGTGATCTGCTACGGCTAAGCTTAGTCTACGGTGTAACGAAAGCAGTTTCTTAGTCAGAGATTAGCGCGAGATAGAGATAGATAGAGCAGGAGAGATGGAGAAGAGGGTAATATGTCTATCACTAGCATAGGGCCGATGGCTCACAGTCCAGAGAGCTCGGCGGTTCTTTAAACAGAAAATAAACCTTGTAATACTAATCAAGTTATGGGTAAAACTCACGCAATCCTCGCACTCTGTCAGTCTCAGTCTTGGTCACTTATTCAACTTGTGACAAATGCAGCAAACGGAACGAGCGAACTTGTGACTTATCTTGGAGTTAAGTTTATATTTAAAAAATAATAATTACTAGGACACTTCCTACAAGTCCTTTTTAATGATTGAAAATTCTTCGAATAAAGTTTACATTTCCAAAAAATAATAATTAATGGAACACTTCCTACAATATCCATCAAACAAATTAAGCAGTATAAATTATTTCTTTTAATCAAATCGATATTACTTAAAAACATAATCCAAGTAATGGCTTCATTCAATAATAAAAAAAAAGCAAAAGTCAGTTCACTCGTTCCTCTAGCGCTCCCTTCTAGATTTTAACTCTCCAACCCTTTCCCAACGAATATCCTTTGCCTTCGCAGTTCCCCCTCCGCATATCCTTTTCCCATTCTACTCAAAATTCTCCACTCCGCCGTTGTTGAAGCGTTCGCACCAGGCGAGAAGCTCCCGCACTTCCCTGGCATACAGCTGCTCCTGGGACGGGGAGTCCAGCTTGCTCTGCGACTGGGATCGGGACTTGGATTGAGACTGAGATGGGCCCAAGGATGAACCGCTGGGCAGGGGTCAGACATTGTGGCAAGCTGGCTGACTGCTGCTGCCGCTTCCCGAGTTGCTGAGCAGGCTCCGCTCGCTGGCCACACTGCCGGGGGCATAGATCAGCTCGTTGGGCTCCTTGCTGGACTCCTGGGCGTTCTTCCGACTGCCTCGAGTGCTCTGATTCCGCCAGGACTGCAGGTGCGGCGAGGGTTGCATCAGTTCCGCGGGGTGTTGGGGCACCAGGGGGAGCAACTGCTGCTGCTGTTGCTGCTGCAACGGCGGCTGTTGCTCGTCAACCTTCACGTACAGCCTCTCCATGTCGTCCAGATCCCCATCCGCCGTGTGGTACAGGGCGTGCTCGTCCTCGTGCGACATCAGCATGGCCATGGGAGAGGGCGAGCCGCCGCAGCCGGAGTCGGCGAGGCCATTGTAGCACAAGGAGGAGCCGTCCAGGTCGAGCAGGTTCTGCTGGTTCTTACCCTGATCCGTGTTCAGGACCTTGAAGCGGGCACTGTCCCTGCCGATGCTGCAGTTCGGCGGCAGCTGCTGGCGCCTCACGCTGGCAAACTGCGAGGATATCGGCGAGGACTGCTTGGCTCCGGGAGCCGCCTCGTACGTGTGGCAGTTGCTCAACTTGTTCTCGGTGATGTGGATGTGCCGCTGCTTGTCCTTCGGGTAGTAATACTGTTCGGAGTACACGGAGCGCGGGGCCCCCGAGTTGCTGGGATAGATCTCGCTGGTCGTGGACATCTGCTGGTAGATGTTGCCCGGCGGCAGTTGCTGTTGCTGGAGGACCTGATGTTGCTGGTGTTGCTGCTGCTGCTGCTGGTAGTGGGGATGCATGGGCCTTTGGAGCCCATAACCGGGAACTGGTCGCTGTTGATAACGCGGCTGCTGCTGCTGCTGTTGCTGCTGCTGGTGGGGATTCACGATCGAGGAGGTGGCATATGGGGCGGGCGAGGCATTGCCATGACGGCCATACTCGCTGGGCGCTTTGCCGAAACTGGACACTTCCGCGTAGTCGGTGGGAATGTTGGAATACTCGCCCACGTACCTGCAAATGGACAGATAAAAACAAACACGGAGTTGAAAAAAGGCAGACTCGGTTATTACTCGGCTTGTTTATTACAATATTTCTGACCCCGGTGGTGGTTCTCCCACTTTGGTTATAAATTTGTGCGATTTATGGCGCGGCGGAAATTTGCATTTTTGGTCCTGCTGCTGCTGGCTGCTGGTGCGTGTTTTTCCAAGCGGAAAAATGTGAATTTAGTTGGGATTTCCCGTACTTGTATACATAAATTTCAGGCACTCCCACTGCCGCACACACACATGCCCAAGATCAGGTGAGAAAATAGTGCTAGAGACGGTTATCCTTACATCCATTAAATAAATTACCAGCTTAAAACAAAAGGTGAAAACGTCGGTGGGAATTCCCAAAAGCATCCCCCAATTTCCATACCACCAGACAGGGCCGATCCCCCTTTCAATCTCACATTTTTAGCATTATTTTCGTATTTAAGTACTGAAAGCGGATTAACCTGGCGGAGCCATCGCGAACCGAACTCACAAACCGACCAACAAAAAAGTAAAAAACCAAACGAGAACATTTTTAAAACTCTGAAATGCTTGTAAAAATATACGGCGCATTGATGGAGTTGCCATGGCGAAGGGGAGAAAGCGCGGGCACTCCACATAGAAGGCTTTTAATGCCCTTAATGAGTGGCGCTGCGGAATGAAAGTTGGTCCTGTCCATGGAATAGTAATGAGCTTGTCACTGCCCGACTCAGCGGGGCAAAAAACATTTAAACTTATTAAACGAATTAATCTGGGTAAATCTACTCGAGAAGATAACTCCATTTCATTTCTAAAATAAAGGGGAAAAATTAGGGCTCTTTGCAATTATAATTTCCCCGCTCCGTTCTCCACAGTGTAGTTTCCGAATTGGTCAGAGAATAAACGAATTTTCCCGCGCACATATGACACTTATTATTGTGTGATTACTTTTATGGTAATGGTTAATATTTTGTTGCAATAATTATTAAAATTTCTGTTAAATTGCACACTGCAATTGCCGGGGCAGCTGGGAAAGGTGAGACTCATTTTCAATTTGCGTTTTAATGGCTAATTAAGTGTGCAAAAATAATTATAATTATCTGGTTGGTGGATTTATTTACAGTAGTCGTTTGGAAAAGCATTCTCATTTCATATTCAAGCAGGCCAGCACCACATTTTTAAATTAAACAATTTCAACTTGGCTTTTCTCAACTTTTTTTGTGATATTATTTTTAGCATGACTCTTCGGCTTTTGATGCCTGATTGGCATTTAATTGCCTTTGGATGGACAGCAGCTGGGCCACTGGCAGGCAATATATATATTTTTTTATTAAGTAGATTTCGTCATATTTTTTCGGAGAATTTTCGCCATGCTAAAGTGATTATGTTTTAAGAGGTTTACAAATTTTGCCAAAGTGATTCCAAACTGGTCTTTTAATAATTGAATAGCCCAAATTGTTGGCTTAATTTTTCTTAAATTTGTAGGACTTTTTTGTACGTTTTTCACACCACTTAAAACAATTTAGTATAATTTGTGGCCAACGCAGTATTAGCCGCAAATAAATAACAATTACAATTCGATGCCAGGAACATTGCGCCAAAACATTTTCAAGCCGAAACAATATTTTTTCTGCCCCATTTGCCGGCTTTCCTGCATTTGCCAGGGGCCAGACAAATAAATTAGATCGCCCTAGGCCTGATTCTGGCCGCCAAATGGATTTAACTTTGATTTGCCATCTACCGCAAAACTAATTGCAAATGCGTGGCCAAAATTATGCACAGCATATTTTATAGCTCCAGCCCTTAAAGTTGCGTTAAAGCCGACCCTCTGAGCCATTGATAATTGCATTGCTCTTTTTGCAGCGCGAACTCAACTGGGCATTGGCCAAAAATCAACATAAATAGCGTGGCCAACATTTCTATTCCTAACTTGATTTTGCCCATGGCCCAGGGGGAGAGCGAAAGAAAACTCTGCCGAAAA
The DNA here is from genome assembly GCA_018153105.1 of Drosophila rufa. Classification (NCBI taxonomy): domain Eukaryota; kingdom Metazoa; phylum Arthropoda; class Insecta; order Diptera; family Drosophilidae; genus Drosophila; species Drosophila rufa. The sequence continues at coordinate 12,875,989 of JAECXS010000096.1, forward strand.
GTGAGCTTTTCGGTGTGTTTCCCTTTTTGAGTTTTCTTTTATTTTTGTTTTCTTTCTTTTTTCGGAATTTCCTTTTTTTGGTAGTCGTCGCGGCAGAAAAATGCAATTTCACAGTTTGGTGAATTTTTATTGTCGTCGCTTTGAGCTGCCAGGCGGTGAGAATACTCTATACTCTAGCCGATTCTGAAGGTGGTTTGGAAACTAAATATTTCTGGTGCTTTCTAACTAAGAAAGCACATGTTTATGGTATTATATAAGAGCAGTTATCGAACAATAAAAATAACTTTGTTAAATAAATGATTATGTTTTTTTTTAGAACTTTGCTAAAGGTTTAACATTTAAAATATTAAATTCTATTCTTATTTCTTGGAAGATATTTTTAAATTAGCACTTAAGAGCATTCCAAAATCAGTATTTATTTGAACCATCTCTATCCTCCCCCACTTATTGTTGGATTGGTTTTTTCGGGGTAAAACTTACCGCTGCTGATTGCGTTCGCTGCCGTGTCCTCCATGAATGTCATCGACGCCGCTGGCACCGCTGCCCGCACCGCCGGAGCCACCGGAACCGGCACCACCGCCGGCCGGTGAGCCCGGGGCACCGCACACCGGCGCGTAGTCGGCGATGTGATCCTTTTGCATCTCCAGCGAATCGCCGCTGGGCGAGGGACGCCACACCATGCCGCCGGTGGAGGAGTCCAGCCAGTAGCCATTCCCATTGCGAGTCGATAGACTCGGCATTTTGAGCACGTCGTTCGTGTGATTGCCTGCAGGTGAGACGAGGTTGGGGCGAAATGGGAGACAGTCAGTCAGAGCAATTAAATGTGAGGCAACAAATTGTTAGCCGAATAAATTGCATTCCGCAAATTAAAAAAAAACATACAAAAGAGTTGAGTTCAACTGAGGAGCCTAGACAATGGTGGGTTCTCGTAAAGGAATTCGCTGGATTAAATCGGAGAAATTTTCAATGATATTGTTTTTAGACCTAAAAGGGGGTCCTATTCAAAATATACTAATATTGCAGACTTAGAAACCTAACCATTCTAATTAAGATGTAACAATTCCTTAGGTATATTTTGAATATAAATTAAAATATTTACAACAAACTCTGATTTCGACAACCGATTTTATTCCCGGAACTTGAAATCCCGCCTGGTATAAATTGAACGCATTAAAACAATATTATCCCCATCCTGCCAAGTCGAGGATGACATTTTCCCAGTCTCCGCGGCGACAAAATCAAATAAATTATTGTCAATTTTCCACTTGCATTGCCTGCTCACAAAACACATCAGCACAGAAGCAGCAGCAGCAACTGCCATTGCAACTGCAACAAAATGGGCTGCATAAAAAATGCAACCAATTAAACTGTCCCCGGGTTATAACTGAGCATCAAGCGAGTGTTTTATAGCCCGCCACCTCCTGTCTACAGTTCCCGTATATTTTTGCATTTTTTTTCAGTTGGTTGCAGGTATTTCTGACCCCCTTTTATTCTGTTTTTCTCCCTCTCTGCTGCTTAGTTTATGGTAAATGGCGCCCATGAATATGCAATGCTTTTTTTTTTTTGCCTCTTTCGGGCCATTTGGATTTTTTGGCTTTGACTTGTCTACGCCATTGTTGAGCGCTGAGTTCTGACAGCAAAATGTGTTGCTTCATTGTTGATATTTAAGGATTAAAGTAGTCGGGTATTTTATGGTTAAATTTATTAGAAATAAATATTATTTAGACTGAATTTGTGAATCCAATTCTTGTACTTTCCATTTCCACTTCATTTCTGTTCCCTTTTAAAGCTTAGCATGCCCAAAAAATCACCACAATTTCCCTGGCCCCCATGACAACCATTTGGGGTAATCGTCTAAGCCAAAACGCCCAATTCCCCAGTCAACAGGCTCTGTCCCCCCTTCCGCTCACCTCGTAATGCTGCTAATTTCAATTAGGCCACAAGAGCCGCCTCTTCCCATATCTATATACGTATATATACGGCTATATATTTGCTGGCCGGCACACACAACTTGTTGGTTAATAATGCACACAAAACTAAATGCATAATTGCAATGGCAGCCATTAGGGGGTTGAGTCGAGGAATTCCGGAGGGTGAGCGAGCGGAAGGGGAAGTGAACTAGGGGAAGTCGCCGCCGTCACGTGCAAAATGTTAATTTCTATTATGTGTGTGGCATGTCGGCGTTTCTGTTAGTGTGTGCCTGGTGCTCTGCCTGCTAAAATATTTATTCGCACCTATTTTGGACTTTTTATTTCAGCCGGGAGCTGTTGTTGTTATTGTGTCCAGCAATGGGAAATTAGCGTTATTTATATATGCAAATGTGTGTGTGGCGTGTCTGGCGAGGAAGGAAACGAAAACTAGCAGCTCGCAACGGATGCAAAACTCGAGGGCTTCACCAACTCCCTGCAACTATACCAGCCAGAGCCTGGCATATGTACAGTAAAAGAATGAAGGTTTTTACACAGAACAATCTATTTAACCTTAAGTACTTTTTAAAAAATCTAGATAAATCTAAACAAGCTGATTCAAAATAAAAATGATCTCTATTTGCAGCTGAGTTTAATTTTAGGAATGGTTTTTTTAACTCAATCTCACCAACTCTCTACTTAATTTCAGTGTACTCACCACGCATGGTATTCAGCGCCGACTGCTTCATCATCATGTGCTTGCGCTTCACAAAGACCATCGCGCCAAAGGACAGCATAAGGATGGCCAGGATGGCGCCCAGGAGTATTATGAACCAGGGCTGTGTCAGCACATCGTTAACATGGTCCTGATTGATGGGATAGCTGAGAGACGAAACCGAAAAATGTATAAATAGAATTAATTTCCTAGTAAAGACCAAAAATAGACAGGAGGCCGTGCAGGTCCCTAAACTTACCGCTGATTGATGAACGGATCAAGGCGTTTCGTGATGGGATCCAAGCGCAGTGTGGCCGGGACACAGTAAGGACCGATTCCGGCATTATTTCCCGCTGCCACGCCCACCGTGTACATGACGCCCTCGGTGAGATTGGCCAGAACCAGAGTGGGCGAAGCAGCATCGATGGTGACATTGGTCAAAATTCGGGAGAAATTATGAGCGGTGTCAATTCCGCGCACTATAACGTGATAGTTCAGGAGAATGCCTGGAAAAGGGAGAATAAATATAAAATTAAAATAGTTGTTAAATATTTTTGTGGCTTAAGCTCTTTAACTTACCATGCCTATCCTTGAGCTCGGGTGCCTTCCATTTCAGGAACACCGCCGAGGAATTGAGCAGCAGTGCCTCCATTCCATATGGCGCCTCATTGGGAACTGCAAAGGAGAACGGATTGGTGCGGGTTAGATTCGAATTCGTGCTTGGGCAGAGATTGAGGAGCAAAGTTAAATGGCTTTTTGATTGTGGTGCGTGATGTCACCCAGCTGACGTCCGCTCTAATGAGATTTGGTGGCCGTAATTAATTAGCATTTAGTGTGTGGCTCTAGCTGGGGGAACAACTCTCCAACAACTAGTTCCGGGTGTTGACTCTAGGGGCTCAGACACATCCTGCCAGCACATTGAGTGCGTACAAAAAAAGATGAGGGAAAGAGTTGAAAAGCAACAAAGCAATCCTTTCCTTTCTCACAGTTGCAGCTCACTTCACTCATAGTACATGCAGCTCTTCTTTATTTGTTTATTTATTTCCTGCTGTCGCTTTTTACAAGTGGGTACACTTAAACATTCTTTTACTAATTTATTTTATGAGAAAAATATTTAAAATATTTTACAGGCACATCTAAGAGTCCTTAAAAATCATGTGTAAAAAGGCAAGAAATACTGATAATTTATATAAACAATTTATAGCATATTATAGCAAAATTTTTGTACAATTCTCGTTATTTTCAGAGTGCAACCCTTATCGCCCACATTCTCTTCCATATACCTTTCCCCTCCCTCGGGCTCTGTATCTTTTTGTGTGTGCGGCTGAGTGAAGCAATTTCTTTAAATAAACACACACGTGCAAAATTCTCAACGAGACAAAAGTGGGAGACCGGGAAAACAAAGCGGAGAAAGAGCGAAATCTCTAAATAGGCAACGTCTAGCGAATCTAGCGGAGTGTGAAGTGGAGTGCAGTTCTTCTCCAGTCATGTTTTTTTTTTTTTTTTCTTTGTTGTTACCCAAACCCAAACCCTCGGATGCCCTGCAAGTCCCCTTCCTCCGGGGACATTGCGACATGCTAAAGTGCTTGTCGTGCTTTTGTCTATGCGGGCGCTTTTCTTTTCCCCAGCACCCCTTTGCTTTCTTCCCGGTGCTTTCTACTTCTGGCTTCGCCTTTTCTTCCGCTGATGAGGCACCGCGATGCTTAACACGTAGCTGCCATTGTGTGGCATAAATGACCCCCGGGCGCACGAGATTCTGGAATTGTCTCAGACACACACCGGCAAGCAATTGAAAAGCTCCAAATTGGCACTGTGATCACTTGGAGTGCAGCTGGATCCGAGGAGAGCTTATCTAAATGCAGCTACCGAGGCTTTATTCGATGGTCTCTGCGATATATGTGACTCATCTCGTTTCGGGGGTTAATTTGATAGTGGCAGTGTGACTCAGACTCAGATTGGGTTGCATGTGACTGAAGGGATAAGTGACCACTCCTTATTTGGCATTTTTGTGTCCGTGTGCAATATATCAAACGGAAATTCTCTTGAGCGGACAACGGACAAGGTAGGAAGTGTTTTATTTTCGTAATTGAAGAAGCGGAAGTTGGTAAGAAGGGAAATAAAGTATACTCAGAGGAAGGAGATACTTAACAAATATTTAAATAATGTTATAGGTAAATCATAATTTCTTTCTAACTCTACAGAGTTGCTAACTATAGCTACATTTAAGTTTAAAATAGCTTAATATGCAATTTCCACTACTTTTAAATCTTTCCCTTTGTTGGCTCCAGCAGAGCATTCCCCAGTCACCCAATCCCGGCAGAAACTTTCATTTGCTTCCCTGTAACATTTACCCGACGGAGCACACCTTTATTTGCCAACTTCCGACGTGGGTAAAAATGTTTCCTGTCGCCGGGGAGAAGGACTCCCTTGTAGCCTTTTCTCCTCGTTTAAGGCAAACGCGTTTCAAATTTGCATTGCCAGCACTGCACATTTTTGTGGCTCACTGTAGCAGAAGGAGGCCCTGGGTACTGAGTGCTTCATATAGCAGCAATAATTGTTGTTTATCTTTACACAATTGCGTTGGCAATTTCTTTGAGTTGCTCCCACCGTTGGGTTGTTGTCAGCAAGAGTCAGACGACGCTCAAGTGAAAATGTGATGCATACGAAATGAGTTTTGATTTGACGAGAGCATCGCCGAGCAGAAAGGGATGAGCAGGTGGCCCTGCTCGGCTTTGGCAGAAGAGCGTGCGCCACGTTTGTGCATTTTATATTTGCTGCGGTTGCTGCTGCTGCTGCGTCTGTTGACTTATTTGCGGCACTGTGAGCGGTCTCCTTCTCCCACTGTTTACCCTTTGCAGCTAGCAGCTTAGCGTGGCTTTTGTTTTTTAATTATTTTCTTTTTAATTTCACTCCGTTTTTGGGTCCTTTGCCCATTGAGACTGGTTGCCTTCTCGCTGCACTTTCTCGGTTGCTGCCGGAAGTTTTTATATCTCAACAGCTTCGCTGGTGATGGAATGAAGTGATAAACCTGTCTGGAAAGTTTCCCTCTTTTTTCCCGTGGAGTTGGCATTTTTCCTGGCTGGCAGCAAGTTTCCCGATTCCGTTTAGAACAATCTTATCTGACATACTCCCCCGACTGTCAATTGTGTATATTTTTGGATGGCCTAATCCTGTGGATCCGCCGCGGGGAATCCCTTAACCACTCCGGAACACATGTAAATCGCCGACATCAAGTATTCCGCACACAAACCGCATTTGATTTGAAACTCTTTCTGATTCCCCAACTGGAAATGTTATCCACGTGGATTTGACATCCTACCTGGCTGCGGGATATCGTCGCTTGGGCGCTTCTGACATTGTTCGGCATTTAAGTACGCATGATTCGCTTTTTGTCGGTTCTCAGTGATTGGCATACATACATTCCATTATTCGCCCTATAACGTGACCCCCTAAAAAATAAGTAACCAAAAAACCTACCGAGCTGCCTACGCCCTTTTTTTTCCCGCTTATGCGACCCAGGCAAAAATAATTTGCGATTATGCGACCCGCATTGAGCGCAGCTGATGTCCGCCAAGGATAAAGGCCCCTCCCTCTCTCACTCTTTATGTTCTGACATTTTCCTTTTACCGCTCATATCCTTTTATTGAATTTAGGTTATTGTTGCAATGCAAAAAGTGCCCTGTAACCCGCCTTCTGCATTTGTCACATGAGGTTCAGGACCGGCCTGGGCTTGGGGTTGGGTTGGGGGTTGCTCTGGCTCACAGCCACACCAACAAGGGGTAGTTTGTTGTAAAGGTATTTTTACGGTTTGCTGGATTGCGCTGGATTTGATGCACATGCTTCATTAGATCTGGCGGGAGACTACAGTGCAGACAATTGGATATAAATCCTGAGTGACAGTACGGAAAAACAATCCTTAAAGCTGGAAATGGAGTTTCATAAATCCGACTGCAAAGATGGCAATCGAGAGATTCGATCGGATTTCCGGAAACTTTTGCTAATCACTATTCAAGTTAACCTACTCTTATTCGAATTATTTGTTATTATTTTTAAGAGTTAATATAGAAAGGTATTTAATTGTTTTTTTTTTTCAATAGAAAAACTGACTCAATAATATACAAAGATCTTTCCTAGCGAGACTTGACTGCTCCATTGAAACCCCACTGTACTCTATGAGTGTTTACATATCTAAATATCCAAACCCCATATCAAAGTGGCTAAGAATCAACTCAAGAACCCTCTTTGTAACCCCTAAATGTTGTTCAACTCACCGTCTTCCAGGGTGCGGGCGATGCGCGAGTTCGACGGCTTGCCCTCGACGGATTTGTAAAATGGCACAATGAAAAATTCATACAGCGTGTACTGGACGAGGCCGGTGATGGTGCAGGAGGAGGCTCCACCTCCGTTCAGAATCGTCAGCATGCGGTACTTGGTGCTCAGTGCGGCCGGGGATGATGATGCTCCTCCTCCGCTCTGGCCGGTCTCCCCATCACGTTTGCCGGCAGCGGCAATATTTGGTTTTGTCGAAATCAATGCGGATGCCGAGGCGGACGCGGAGCCCAGCAACGGATTGGTATTGGTCGTAACAGGCGCCGGATTGTTGACTATTGGATTTGGCAACTGTCTAGCGTAGACATAGAAGCCCTCGACGTATTTGCCATTGATGATCTGCATGAATAAGGCAAGCGCGGAATGAGGTGACGATGAGCGGTGGGATGAGGGGCCACAAAGGGTCCCGGGAGTCGATTACTTACCTGCCAGGTGAGTTTCATGCTGGTGGAGTCCACCACGCTGGCGTTGCTCAGCTCGACCACATCTCCAGACAGGAGGCTGGCACGAGCCTCGCTCAGGTCCAAGCCGCTGTTGAAGTATCGCTGTAAAAAGAAATAATAAATATTAAATAAATATCTTAAAGAAAAATAAAGGAACTCTACATAATATTTCGAACTAGAGCTGTTAAACCATCGACGCTTGTATCGATAGTCTCGATATACCGCTTATATCATCATTATTGAAGATGGATGTTGCGGTCTTGTGAGAAATTTAGTTATACATTACACGCACTCGGGAATATTTAAAGAAATGAGTATTAAAATGAATTTAAACCACAAAAACAATTTGTTAATAAAATCGACATTATTTCTGCATTGAGTGGCGTAACTATCGATGTTTTAACAGCGCTATTTCCGACACAACTTTAAATTTAATAAGGGAAACTTTTCTAAGGAAATCTACACAAATATCTGTTATTTATAAATAAGTAATAAATAGTAGATATAGAAATTTATTCAACTCACCGTTCCCACAGTTATGGGCTCCGACATTGGACTGGGCAATGATAGGCCATGCGAGTTCTCCGCTCGGATCAGGAAGAAGTAATTTACGCCTGGCAGCAGCCCAGTTTGGGTGAATGTCGTGTTCTGCACCCTGGTGCCCACAGCCACCCAGCCGTCCGTCTCGTTTTTGCCAAACATCTCGATTACATAGCCGACCAGGCTGGAGCCCCCCACCTTGTTGCTCCTCGTCCAGCTGAGCGTCACCGAGCTCTCGCCCTTCTCCACCAGTTGCGGTTTCCCCGGGGGCCCCGGATAGGTGGAGAGTTCCGCAGCTCGGTAGAATTTAATATTCGGATTGGTGGGCGTGTCCAGGCGCAGGTAACCGCTCCAGGAGGACTTCCCGTTCCGATTGCTGGCCACACAGGTGTACAGACCCTCGTCCTCGTGTCGCTGAAGATCGGAAATGGTTAGAGCCCCGGCATCCGAGAGATTCCTGCGCTCGTGCTCCTGCACATCGATGGGTATGCCGTCCAGATACCAGGAGACTTGGGGCACCGGCGTGCCCAGTGTCCGGCAGGGCAGCACCACAATTGACTTGACGGGCAGCGTCTGATTGACAGGACCCTGTTCGATAATCGGCGGCGGGAGCTCGAATTGCGTATCCACACTGACCACGGTCCTGCTGCTGACACTGCCCACGGCGTTCAGGGCATTGCAGGTGACCACCTTGCCGGAGTCCTCGCGGGCGAATCGAGCTATCGAAAGCACTGAGCGACCCTCGGGCGTAAGGGTAACTTCCATCCGCCCGTCGCGGTAGCCGGGCAGGAGCAGGGAGCTGTTGCCCTCCACCGACCAGTAGAGGGTGGGCCTGGGGTGTCCGTTTGCCTGGCATTCGAACAGCACTTCATCACCGATCTCCACCAGTTGATTCTTGGGGCGTATCACAAATTTGGGGGGTGCTGAAATAGTAGGGAGTATTTTAGCACAGGGAGAAATATTGTGAAATTACATAAAGAGAAAGCGAAAGTAGTACAAGAAGCATACCTGCTACATACTACATATTTTGTTCTTTAAAACATACTCTTAATATTATTTACTAATTTCTTTAAAATAGGAATGTTTTGGTTTTGTTTTTCCGAGTGCTCTCCTTGAGCAGTTGGCGCTGCTTTCAGGCAATTAACTTACCGTGAACGGTGAGGATGCCCGTGGCTGTGATGCCGCCCACCGCATTGTCCGCCTCGCAACTGTACTCGCCCATGTCCTCCAGTGTGACGTCGTCCAGCTTGAGACTCCGGTCCTCAAGTACGTGCACACGACCTGTCGAATCAACGTAGAAATAGGGGAAATGAATCTCATGTGTGTGCTCGGGTGGGAGTTCTCGGCTCTCTATCCAACCCAGACTCGACTCCATTCGAAAGAAAAACAAACTTTCTGGCTGTCTGCTACTGGGTGCGCTGGGTGCTGGGTTCTGCTTCTACTTCGTTAGTAGTTCAAGTGGCGTAAAAATGGCCAAGCCGTATTCTCCGCAGCCGGAGAGCCAAATAACCGCAGCAAAGTAAGCCAAGACAAGATACGACTACGACATGGCAAAGTACCTCTCTTTCCGCCGCTTTCTTTCCCCGGAGGAGCACCTTTTGTGGTTTTTCCTTACAATAAACAGAGGGAAAAGACAAAGGTGGGGGTCTGCTGGCAGCCTGTGCTTTCTTTTTGGTTGGTTGACTGCGAAATAGGTTTTAAATGTGGGTGCTCCTCCACCTGGTCCCTGCTCCCTGCTCCCTTCGCTAGCCTGGCCACTGTGCCAATTGTTTGCTTAACAAAAGTTTAGGACAACAACCGAGGTAGCCGGCCCGCTCTCCGGAGGAATCTTTCCTGCAGCTACTATTTTCTTTGAGGTCTTTAAAGAAGCGTAAACCAGGCTGGGGTGATATCTCCCCGAGTGAGGGGTTAGTTGCACTTCCCCCGGGCTGGCCAACGGACTCCGTCTGAAGGACAACATTGCAACAGTCGAGTGTTGTGCAAGCAAAATTGTTGATTGCTGCCAACAGAGATTGGCAATTAACGGAATTAAAAGTTACAGTTGTGTTTGCCCAGCTAGGGCGGTCTAGGGGGGCGTGGCCAGGGGTCGACTTTTGGGGGTGGCATGTTCAAGGGGGGTGTGCCCGCAACCGCTCCGCCCAAACTAACAACAACAAGCGGAATTGGTGAGGGGCGAGCTGGGCTGTTCTGGAGGTGTTTTCTCCACTGAAAGTATTTTAATTACCAAAGTGATAGTGTTTCTGATATTTTTAAAATAGTATCTAAATATAAATAAATAATTATTTTAATCTTATTAAGGAAAGAACGAATTTATAATCTTGAGGAAATATACAGGCATCTAACTACACCGAAGGACAGGGCAAAATACTTGTATACCTTCAACTGATATTTGTTTGCTGATTGAGAAACTGAATTAATATTAATTGTAAGAAAATTAATTGTATTAAATATATTTTTAGATTTAGCTTTAGCCGTATTTCTTAATCAATATTATTCTGGTTCTTTCCTAACCAAACATCTCCCAGTGCATTCCGTAAACACTGCCAATTGGCAACACGAAAAGCCACAGGCCAAAGCAACCGCATAAACTAACTTTTTGTTTTGTTTTCTATTTTTTTTCCGGTGCTATGTGCTATATGCTATATGCTATATGTGTGTGTAACGAACCCTCGACCCTCTACTTGAGCCATGAGTAAACAAAGAGCTTTAATTTCATTTGAAATTGCGGCCTCTGTATGTGTGAATAACTGCCCCAGTAAGAGAGCCACTAGCGGCAGCAACATGGCTGCCCGGGCATTTCCGGTTAATTGAAGCTGAATGACGAGAAGCCGAGGAGGAAACTTACGCAGTGGCATATTGCCGCCGGAGGCAGTGCGTCGCCACAAGACATCGGGCAGGGGATCGCCCCCGATGCGACACTGGAAAACCACTGAGCTGCCCACGACAGCCGTCTGGTTCTGCGGTCCACGGATTAGGAAGGGGCGAACTGAAATGATGTAAAGGGTAAATAGTAGTTATAAGACGGGGAAATAAAAATTACATGTCCAACTTTTAATATTTAATTAGTTACATGTGAAATGTATGCTTGTATATGGTAAAAATAAATCAGGTAGTGCGACAGAAATTATTGTAGAAATAAAACAAATTATAATGCTGCCCGAAAGTATCCAATCTAAATATAAATGAATGTTTCTAGAATCTAGAACATCAAACTTCCAATCTAAAGTAATTTATAATTTTAGTTGATACATGCGATTTTTAAATTTAAATGATTTGTTTTTAAAAAGCCGAAACAGAAACCAAAGATTTTAAAGCCTACTTTTCGGCAGTTAAGAAAACGATTCCAAGCCTCATTTGAAATTATATATTAAACATTTTAAACTTCGTTCTGGGATGCGTATTATTTTATTGAATAACTGATAGTAAGAATTATATCTCTTCTACTTACCATGAACTTTGAGAAAAGCGGTGGCCGATTCCCTGGTGCCAACGACATTCTTGACCACACACTGATACCGGCCATCGTCGGACTGGCGGGCATCCTGGATGGCCAGATTGCCGCCATCGACAATGCGAATGCGCTTGTTCCCAACCAGATTCAGCGTCTGTCCGTTTTTGCGCCACGAGATTTGCGGATCCGGGGATCCTCGGGGGGCGCCGCATTCCATCAGGGCCACTTCGCCCTGGGCCACACGGGTATTCGCCGGCTCCAAGCGGAATTCGTCGCGGAGAACTAGCGGGGAGAGCGGGTGGAGACGGTGAGAAATGTCAGTGAGAATGAGACAAGTGGGAGGAGGGGGGCAAATGGCCCGGAGTAAGAGCTTTGATTGATTCAATATTAATAACTGTCAGGTGTACAGGCGACGTCCACTTTGCCCGGCTTGAGCTATGCTCCTCCATATTTTATAAGCCAGACCAGGGCCCCCGGCCCCAGCCGACCTCCTTCTATCCCTGCCTCAATATGCCAATAAAAGCCAGGTAATGATGCCCAGGTTTAAGGCTTTGAACGGACAACTCTGTCGGACACAGCCAACAGAAATATTAATAAGCTTTGGCATTTGCAATGCTTATTTTTATTTATTCGCCCGCTTCTCGCATCTTCTTCGTTCCACGTTCTTTTTTTATGGAGCGATGCTCGGTGTACGTATACAAAATGTAAAATGTGAAATGCAAAATGCACTTCAATAAACGCATAATGCGCTCCACTGAACGCCAAAGGCACCGAAATAAAAACGCACAGAGCTGACTTCTCTTTGCCAACTCGGTTATCAGCCAGCATGCATAAGTAGGATAGGATGCCAGCAACTGGTCAAGCTTTTATGGCCTTAAGCGGCGCTGAAATCGGAATCCTTTATGCTTTACCAGATTAATTAAGCCCCAACTCCCCACGTTTACCTCAAATCTGTGCACCTCTCAAGAGCTGGCTATCGATTACGGAGCCAAAGGACTTCTACAATTTCTCATTATTTTATTAATTAGAAAGCCGGCGAGAGAGAAATCGAGACGTTTGAATGCAGCTGCCCAGCGTGGGGTAAATATTATGAAATGCAACCCTCCAATTAGCGGAATATCCATGACTGGTTTCCCTATTTAAAACATAATTTAATGTTTTCATTAACATTTTCTATACAAAGAAGCAAACTAGAAAATATATAAATCACAATCTCCTCTCTTTATAAATACCGAGATATATTATTTTTAATCTCCTTAGCTCCCATAAATATCTTTAAATTAACCCCATTAAGCACCTTTAAAAATGATTGAATCAATAATAAAAGTAAATGCCTGTTTAGCCAAAAAGGGAAATACTTACATGCCACTTGCAGCGTTGCATTTCTGGAGCGCGCCACTCCAAACTCGTTTTTGGCCTGGCACCAGTAAGTGCCCGCATCGCTCTCCCTACGTGAGTGGATAACCTGGTCGGAGGAGAGGCGGGGAAAAAGAGATTATTAGATACACGAGTTAAGAGATTTAAGTAGTTTTCGGACGGCTTAGGCCGGGTCACGTGTCAGATCAAAAAGTCTCAAAATTGCTCATCCGAAATCAAATAAAAGGGAAACGTGCCATGAGCGTCCATGGTCGCCCCGCTCCACTCGCCGTTGTCCAGCCTGCGTATACGCAATTTAATTTAATTAAAAAATACATTCAAGCCCAAGGGGTAGCATCCTCCGCATGAGTCTGCCCCGAGCCGTAATCACTTGGCCACTTCAGTTTTAATTGGCAACAAACCGAATCTCGCCCTTGGATGGGGTTGACTTACCCCCAAAAGCCGGACCCGAAAAAATAATACAAATTGGAGAAGAAATTGTTATGGACAATAATAAAAGTAAATTGTTGAACTTGAGCTTCGGCCCCGCGGGGCTCAACTTGAAAATTTAAGAGTGTCTGGCTTTCGCCACTGGCCGCCACCCTGCCTTATTTATTGTGTATTTTTTTTTAACATTTGAATTTAAATTTAAAACACAAACTCGGGGCTCACTGAGCCATTAATAATTTCCGGAAAAACAATAACAAAAAAGTGAATTTGTTGCATTTAATGAAAATAGCAGGGAAGAGCGAGCAGGAATTTAATATAAACACAGTCCGAGGCTATTGCAATGCCTGATGGGAGACACACAGACGACACCCCTTTCTTCGATGGAGTTTGGGGATTTCGAGGAGTCTCGTTAGCTGAAATTGCGAAATGTGCACGCACGAAATGATATAGGGGTTGCTTGGAGGTCTAACCCCCCACAACAACATCTTTTGTTTGTTCATCAGGTTGTTTTCCCTATCAACTAAAATGCAACCAGACGGAAGCCCGTAAAATAATATGGGCAGGCCGAAAAAGAAGGCAAGAAAAAAGGCAGGAATGGCTTATGCACAAATGTTGCGTTTCACATGGCGAAGAAGGCGCAGGAGAGCTGGGCCTGGGAACCCAAATAAGGGAATTCTACGCCTCCGTTCGCCTGCGTCCTCATCGATAGCTGTAAAACCCATCATAATGATGGAGTTGCAATCGGAATGAGTTGATTGGCTATGATGTGTACCTTGAGAAAGAATAAACCACCGGCGGGCAGCATTATGCGATGCGAGCCCGTATCCGTCTTCAGTTCGCGCCCGTCCTTAAACCATTGTATGCTTGGTGTTGGATTGCCCTCGGCTTGGCAATTAAACGTAAATGGATCATTTTTTGGCACCGTCGTGTCCATGGGATGTTCGATGATGCGTGGATTTTCACCTGGAACGAGAGAGCGAAGGGAGCGTTTTTTATTATTATTATTTCATTCATTATTTCTTTTATTCCTCTTACTGGGCCCTTTCAAAGTAACCCTACACTGAGACAGCCACTTGAGTGCGTGTTCTATTTCACTTTGGAAAAAGGGCGAAGGAAGAGGATCCTTCATCCCACACACACACACCACATGTGATGATGATGATCGTCTCGGGGGATTTCCCTAAAACGAAATTCATCTTTGACGGCTAAACAAGTTTTGTCACTTAATGCAGCGGCAATTAAGAGGCCATTAAGTAGTCTGGCGTGCGGGGGACCCCCGCGGACGGGAAATCCAGGCAGAAATTATGTTAAGCAGCAACGAAATTCAACTTGGGGCGGCTGCTCCTCTCAAATTCAATTAACTTCATGAAAATATTTGCCCGCCCACGGCTCCGCGCACAAAGACAGAGACGAGAGCAAGGACCAAGGACTAAACATAAATTTAGCGCATGTCGATAAGGATGAAACAAAGGACAACGCTAGATAAACTTTATTAAAAGCAACAGCGGAGCCAGAGCAAAGAGAGATTCGCAGAGAAAGCAGTGGGCGCAGTGGAAACGGCAGTGCGAACAGTTGGGAAACAACTGAAATGTAATTACAAAAAGCGCTTAAAGGTGAACAATGTGTGTGTGTTGGCCAAAGAGAGAGCGAGGTATGAAGCGAGGATGTAAATCGCTGGACAGGGACGGGCTGCCTTTGGTTAGTAACATCATTCAGCCGGAAATTAAGTTTTCCAGATTTATTGAAAGCGGATAGTAATGAGAGCTCCCAGCAGAGGCGAGGAGACGGCACTCGAAAGCCAAGGCAGACAGCGATAGAGATGGGCGAATATATCACTGTTTGGAATACCAGGGAATAAATCACGAGTAAAATTGGGGGGGGGGATAAGTTTTAGGTTAGGGTAAGAAAGTAATGTTTTAAAAATAGAGAATTAATTAAATAACGAAAGCAATATAATAAGCCTTTTTTATGGAACCTTAAGATACCTTAAACATTCTAAAGCAAAACCCCTTTAAAGTATAGACCTTAATTAAGTGAAATAAATGCAACCTTGCCATTCAGATCCTCAACTAATCTCCAGTTTCATCCAAGTAACCAGATCTGCTCGCAATTCGACACCCCAGGCGTGACCTTTGAACCCCTGGCAATGCGAATATGCAAATCGAATGGCATCGTGACACTGCTATCACTCTGGGAAATCACTGAATCAGCAGCATCCAGTGATTTCTATTTCAGCCAGCAGCAGCCGATGAACGATGACATTTGTCAAATGTGTTTAGCAAAAAAGGGAGGGGAGCAGCGGAGACAGAAGACGACGGAAAGAAGGACGAACCGAGTTCGGACTGCAACTTGGACATTTGTCAAATGCTGTTGTGCTTGGCTTTTGATGTTGGTGCTGCTGCTGCTACCTTTGTGATTGCCACCCGGCGCCAGCAGCCTTTTGTTGTATTTGCACTGAAGTGAGAGGGTAGTGGGAGTCTTTGAGCCATTGTCTGATTTTAGCCATGTCCAAAGGCTTTGCCCCTGGCCCCTTTGTTCCCCCGGCCGGGTCGTCATGGCTACCTCCTGTGTGCTAATTTAAATGATGAAATACTCCAATAGTTGTGCCATGCCAACGCAAGGCTTATTAAAAGCACCTGCCACGTAGACCGCGTCCCTTTTTTGCAACTGCTGGTCGCAGAATAAAATATTTAATTAAGCAAATTTTTGCTGCTGCTAAATAAATATTTTGCAATTTTGTTTGCCATCGCCAAACCAGAGAGCAACCAAACCACACAGAAAAGCAAAGTAAGGACTTCGATAGCCAAGAGTAAAAATAACAGAAATCAGGTAAAATGTGTAAACTTTCTGGCATGAATTTTCCACATGCACACACTCTTTTGGTGAGAGCTGAAGTTACTCATAATAATATGCAAAAAATGTAGAAAACTGAAAGAAAACTGCAGCCACAAAGGACAATAACATGGAACTATGCGCTGACTAAAAATATTATTTTTAAAGTTATAAAGTTATAGCATAAGGAAATGTAGTTTGTAATGTAGGCGGAAATATTATAGATAATTTTTTACAAATATTTCCAACAAATTACTTTACTTTTTATAAGTTTCCTTCTGCCAAAAAATGTCTTTGAAAATATATATTAAATTCTTGCTTTCCAAATTGCTTTTCTCTCGTAAAATTTTCCTGTTTAATACCACATTTCCCTTTAGCACTTAATTACGCTCATTTGGCATATATGTATGTACGCTCTTCATTTGTTGTGCGTGTGTGTCCGGGTGTGTGTGCGGGTGGCTTGGAAATTTATGCATGCATACACGGCAAGCAAAGAGCTCCGGAGAGAAATGTAAAAGAAGTTTCGAAGTAAATAAACAGCAACAGGAACACAGAGGCAAAAAGTGCTGCCGGCGATGAAATCATGCAAGCATGCACCTAAGCAAACAATGCGCACACACATGTGTGTGTGTGTGTGTGCGAGGTGGGAGGGAGGAGACAGCTAGATCCGGGAGACAGAGAGAGCGAGCTGCAGTACTCATAATGCGCCACTAACGTGTTGGGGAGCTCTGCGGCAGCAGCAACAATAATAACAGGAAATGCATTTCGTAGTCGCTGTTAAGAAATCGCTGGGCCTGGGCTGCTGTCTGTTATCTTAGCTCATGTTGCTGTTGTTCTCGCTGTTGTTTTTGTTTGCCGCCGTTTTTGTCTGTTTGTCCAATAAAAGCATAAAAGAAATTGTGTGTAGCCCGGGAGCAAGACATGGTAACAGTCTACCCAGGTATCACTCGACTGTGATTCACCTACAGTCGTATAATTATTAGTTTTTGCCTTGTTTATTTATTATTAAATTCGTTTTGTTAGAGGTAATTTTTAATAGATTAGTGATAAAGTGTTAATTCATGACTGGAAGGTCCTTAGATGATTGCTTTATGTAGCTTTTACAGAAATAAATACGCAAATCAAAGGCAGGCGTGCCAAAGAAATCGCTGTGATAAAAATCATTTTGAAATATGTCCAAAACTACGCCATGAAATATTTCAGACTTCAAAATGTTTCGGTGGCAAATGTAGTATACTTTTTGACAGCATTTTAATTGATTTAAAATCGGATTTCGTTAAATAAAAACTAAATTAAATGTTTTACTCAAATTTATAATTGTAAAACTATTACTAAGATGCACCCAAGTCCAAAATACCTTCATGAAGGGTACCAAAAAATCACAACAAGCAACTACAACTTCAGCTGCTGTTTGAAGCTGTTGCATTTCTGCTAATTTGCTGTTGCCCCGTTGTTTGACTTTCGGCCAGTAGGTGCTAAAAGAGACTCCAGACTCCCGAAGTTCTCAAGGCATCTTATGCCAATATGCATCATTATTAGCATGTCAACAACATACAACACACACACACACGGTGACAACAAAAATCACAACTTTCCCAACTGACGGCAACATTAAACGTGTATCCGAGCAGCTGCTGAAAATGCATACATGTGTATGTACACAGTAAATGCAAATAACTTGGCCAGTTGCCCCCAACTCCCTCCGCTTCCGCTGCCTCTCCCCATATTATATCGCACCCACAAGACAGACTTGTAATCAAACAACGAATAGCCGCAATTTAAGAGGGGAAGGCTGGGGCTGAGGTGGCCAGTAAACAGGTGAAGTTGTTGGGAGCAGCCTGCTGGAAAACCATCATCCAAGCTACATGTGTTCGGGTAATTGAAGATGTTCGCAAATTCGGGCATTTAATGTCCTTTAAAGTTGGCTTTGCTTATGGCATAAAATATCAATAATAACATTAAATATATTTCATTTGAATTCATTTTGTTTTGCTCAAATTTTCAGTTGACTTGACTTTTAAGCTAAATGAAAAATATTTTGCAAGTAATTTCGGGTTTGTATATTTCTAAAGAAAATATCTGTTTCAGTTTACTCTCAATTCTCAGCCCTTTAATAATATTTACACTACTCTAGTGTGGAAAATATTTCAGTTTCCTTCATAAATATGCATTCTTCGAACTACAAAAATGTTAAATTCCAAACACTTTCTTGCTTAAAATTCCATTATTCAAATTGTCTAATTCAATTTAAATGCCACCAGATTTTAGTCGTCCCTCGTCAGAAAGTAAAAGTTTATTTTCCTCGCCGGCCTCACAAATCACAGAATGTCAAACTGTGGCAGCTTGAGTACTGCAGCCATTTTTTGTGTGCGGCGATTGCCGCTTCTATTTAAAAAATGGGGGAAAGCGACAGGTTGGAAAGTCCTTGATGTAAACTGTGACGTCAGGCGGCGAGAGGGGTCTGTTAAAAAATTAACAGGACTCGAGCTAGTCCTTTTCCTGCTGTAGTGCCATTTTGATTTTCGCTGCTCCCTCTTACTTCTGCTTCCCCCTACCCTGTTGCTGTTTGCAGTGGCTCAACAATAATTTATAAGCTTTTAGTGCAACGCGACTTCTCAAGCAACAACAAAGACTGAAGTTTTTGATTTGCCGCCAGCTGATGGAGGTTGCCGCTCGTTGCTGTTGCCGTACTGGCTGCTATTTCAACTTTCTGCTACCATTTATTTATTTATGCTGAAATGTTAAATTTTTAATGGGCATGCAACTCGCCAACCGGCATGGGGGTCTTATTTGGGGCGCGTTCTGGCTGAAAGCTCGAGGAGGAGGAGTTCGTAAGCCTTTTGCACAACTTTTGCCACTTAAGCTTTTGTACAAGTAAATGGCAGCGAGTGTGGGCGTGTGTTTGCACACTCCTGTGTGTGTGTTTGTGTGTTGCGTATTGCAGATTTGTGTTTACCGACTTTTGTTGTGTTTTCGGTGGAGCTAAATACGCGAAGGCGCTTATAATTCTGCACTCGCTTTTTAAGCCGGGTGCTGAAGAGGAAAGTGTAGATTTGAGATGCTTGTCAGGGTAATTAGCTTTGACTTATGCTTTAAAAAATCGTATAAGAGGTTATAGTTTAAAAATACGCACATAAAAAAGATGAAAATGTGATATATAATTTAGAGATGTATTTTCTTTATTAAGATCCTTTTCATCTACATTTTTCCTATTTTATAATTTATGTTTTTCTTGAAATACATTTTCTTTTGAATTTATTTTGTGGCCTATGTTATTCGCCAGCAAAGAGAAATTCCCAGTCGGCATATTCTCCCTTTTATTTTCCAAAAGACAATGTTTCAGGAAATTTTTTACGTATTGTTTTTTGTTTTTATTTGTTTGCTTTTGTGTTTGCGCGCCTCCTGCTTTGTTTGCTTAGACGGTCGGGAGTGAAAATAAGACGAAGGGCGGCCTCAGCCTGCACAACAACAACATCCTGAAGCGGAAGCTGCCTGGTTGCCAATTATTTAAATGCTGGTATTTACCTACCAACACGGCGGATGTGGGCCAACACAGAGGAACAGAGAAACTCAGAGCTCTGAGTGAGAACGAAAGAAAGCGTACTTTTCTTTCGGCAGCATAAATCATTATCACATTTATGTAATATGCACGCCAGGCCAAGGAAACTCTGGGGGGTTGGGAGTGTGGCAAGGAAAGCCAGCCACGACAGGCAGAAGAGCGGCCAAATATTTGCCCAAAAAAGGACCCGAGGGCAGCAATAAAAACCGCAATAAACCAACAGGGATTATGGTCCATAATGTGAGGATTTTCAACAAGCTTCGGGAAACTCATACGATATATATGTATATCCCTCTGAACCTCCTTTCCCTCTTCGATGACTTTGACTTTTATTGTTTTGTATTATTACCAGCGACAGTCGGAAAAAAATGCACAAGAAATCAAAAAATCAAATAAATTATTCAAAATTTTGTTTGGGATACACGCATATTAATAGCAGAGAAGCATATTGCCTATATTCCTGGACCGGGACGAACCCTTAAGAACCTTTGCTCCCTTCCCATCTGGAGTCAATCCCGTTGGGCTAAGGATTTGATTAGTCAAAACAAGAAACGAGAAACCGCAAGCGCCTCCCCTGCTGAGAGCTCTGGAAACATAGACGACGGCTACAGTGGGTAAAACATGACTCAAGTACTTTGAAAAATAGCACGTACAACATTAGAAATAAGTATGAAGCCCCTTTTAAGAAAATCCTGTTTTGGGAATATATTAAAATAAATGTAAGCAGAAAGTATCCCTCAAAAACTATAAACAGCAATAAACAAAATATAATTGTAAGTCAGAAAACACATAAATTAGAGAGGAATCTCAAAATATCTGTCGTACTAAAAGTGAATGTCAGTAAATGGTTTTAAATTATTTTTAATGATTTTTTAAAATTGTATTGAAAATTGGATCACTCTTTTCCTTATTAAAAATCTGTTTTTCTAACCATTATATTCATTCAGCTCTGTGTAAAAATCCCAAATATTTCATTTATTTGATTTGTTAAATTTAATATCCCAACGCCACTGTTACTGGATCCATTCGTCTAGAGTCTAGAGCATTTTCCTCCAGCATTTTCAATGTCAAATTTATGCCAGAGCACGCCGCCGACTCGAGTCTGGCAGAGAGTCGCTAATGAGCCAAATCGCCCGAAGGTGCCAGGGAAAATGCTCAGACTCAGACTCAGACAGTCGGTCTTTATGTCTGTTCCATCTTGGATCTGGTCTTGGCTCTGCGATTTTTTTTCGCACATTGTACGCATATTGTTAATTTGGCGCCACAGGGTACAAAATTCCCAGACCGCCCCTCTTTTCGGTTTGGTTTTCCGCCCAACCCTCGCTCGAAGAACTTTTCCATTGTCTGAAGGGGTTCTCCGGTCTCGTTTTGTTTCCTTTTTTGCGACTTTTGCGCTGTTAATTAAATTCGACATTCAAGTCTCATGTGTGAAAGGATAGGGGGATGGCAACCACTTTCCGCCAAAGGGAATTTGGGATCCAAGTTTCCTCTCACTTACTCCGCTGCTTATCAGCAAAATATGCATTTTTGCCGAACGAAAAGACCGCCACAAAAACGTCGCCGGCTCGCCTCGGCTCTTATCAATAATTTCATAAATGAAAAAACACTGAAATCCTTTTAAAGGTTCCACCAGACTATACAGACCAGTCCCCAGTCATAAATATATATGAGAGGTGCTGCTGCACGCAAAAAAAGGGACACATATGGCTGGGAAAGGCGGCGGCGGCTATCAATGTCATATTTTTTACACAGCTTTTTTATCAACTCTTTTATAGTTTATATCTTTGTTTTCTATCTGCTCCATCCTTTTGGGCTCCATTTATGCGAACGGGAAAGGGTCTGAGTGGGAAACTGTTTGGCTTATTGAGAAATTGCATTGGCTAAGAGAACGTTTATCTGGCCCGCTGATGTAACCAGCAAGTTCGGCTTACCCATACAGGCTTTTATGGAGTCGAGAGCTAAGAGCTATGCTAATCCGAAATCTGCATTATAATGTGAGATCATTTGTCAAAAGATGAAGTGATAAAGATGATATATGATGAATACTGTGCATAATGAAGGTGCGAATGGAGGTAGATGGAGTTTAAGATACTCTACAGATGAAGACATTATGGTTTTGAATGATTCTTTCTTTGTTAAAAATATATATAATTATTTTTCATATACTTACACATCACTGGGATATACAGAATATATTCCAATTTATCCCTGACGCTTTCTGTATTTATTTTCCGCATCTGTTTCTAAACCAACAAGATCCCTCTCAGTGCCACACCCTCGCCTATTAAAATATATTTTTCGTTTCAAACCCTCACAAATATCGAAAGCGAGACCCCGGTAAAGTGCCACATCATCTCTCACCCTCGATAAAAATAAATAATCCCATCAAGTCTGTCATTATCACCTGCCAAAAGTTCATTCCATTTATCGAAACCCATATGCCCGACTCTCAGCATAAGTAGTGTATGTATTGTGACAACTAAATAATAGATGAAAAAATGGCTGGGTGGAAAAAAAGAAGTTTGGAGCCAAAGCCAAAATCCAATTAATCATTTAGCCTAATCTCTTAATTGTATTTTATGTAGATTTTAATTTGGTTATTTTATAAGCCGATTTGAACAATTTCACAGTTTGCACAAAGCGGTAAAGGAAACCCGAGACCGAGCCCAAAACCAGAATAAAATTCATTTCGATGATGTAAAAGCCCCCAAAGTTCATAATTTGTCTATTTTTCTTGTGGCTTCAAATTAATTACATTTGTCATGCCCATTGACATTTCGACAAGTTTTCTATTAATTATTTTTGATAGATGTTGGAACTGTTAAAAATACAAGCCGAACAACAAAAATGCTTTAAAGCTCGAGGAAATGTGTCAATGGCTCGTCTGATTTATGGCTGCGGCGACACAGTTTCCAAAACGAAAATGCTCCACATTGCGTTTCGTCTCGGAAAGTTTGGGAATTCGGCTGGTAGATCGCCTTGGAATTTTTGCTTACCTAGAAAGAGAAAAGAGAAATATAAAATTTATTAGTGACTGCATGGAAAGTGAGGTAGCCCTGGTTTCAGGGCCAGATTTCGGGGAAATCTTGCGAGGAACGAGAAAACGGTAGCAGTGAGAGACTCAAGACCAGGCCCATAAACAATTGCACATAAACCTCGTTTATGGGACGGACTGTCGCATGTGCAGCATAAATTATGTTTTGTCGTTTTGACATCCCTGACAGATATGCATCTCTAACCCCTGGCTCCGGATAGCCAACCATCCAGCCAGCTGCCTGCCTCTCATTCCCCCTTCCCAGCCTGGCAGGCCAACAAAGAGATCATTATCGAGCAGGGTAAGGGTCGCCTTGGAGCAGCAAAAACCCAGAAACCCAGAGAAGCAGAGCTCGAAAAAATGCTCACAGATGT
Organism: Drosophila rufa; assembly: GCA_018153105.1. Classification (NCBI taxonomy): domain Eukaryota; kingdom Metazoa; phylum Arthropoda; class Insecta; order Diptera; family Drosophilidae; genus Drosophila; species Drosophila rufa. The sequence goes on from JAECXS010000096.1 coordinate 12,898,979, forward strand.
CGTTTATTGAATATCGATTTACGCTGACTTCGTTAGAGAAAAACGCATGTTAAATGTAAATATGAATAAATGAGCTGAAAAACGGCAGCAGAAGCAGCAGCAATAGCCGTCGACTACGATCATAAATAAAGCCAGCGATCTGAGTGAGGGTTCCGACATACCGACTTGAAGTGGTCACTAATAAAAGCGGACTTTCAGCCGGAGCCGGAGTCGGAGCGAGAGCGGCTCTCAATGTCACATGTTGCATGTCCTGCGGCCAGACGAGAAATCCAGATCCACATCCAGATCCAGGGCCACTCGAAGCGCGAAACTCAACACTGACCCAGGGGAAGGGGACTGACTGAGTGACTGAAGTCGAAGAGGAAATGCCCTTCGCATGGGGATGGTATTGAAGTCATATTTAATTGTCTACAGATTTTTCTAGCCGAATGGATTCTGGTGATAAAGTTAACAAAAGGTTCGTACTTCCAATAAGCACATGAGCAATAACTTAATGTTTTGGCAAGGCATTAATCTAATAGATTTAATTACAAGGCTTTTATGATTTTGGTATTTTAAACAAAAGTGATTTTATATTGATTCCAACCCCAATCCATTAGGTAATTTCAGTAATACCCTTCACTTAGGGTATCCATTTAGCGATGGAACACAAAGTGAAAAAATAAACAGCCTCATCGGCCCTGGGCAAAGATTTCCAAGGCGGATAAGCGAGAGGCAGGACAACGGCGAGACTTGAACCAAAAACTGGGAAAAAATTTAGCAGGAGAAGAAAGAAGGGTTGCCGTCTCTTGCGATGATTGATTTCATGCCAAAGTTGATTTCAATCAGCAATGTTTATGCAGTTTTTTTTTCGCTCGCCGCGTTTTTCTGTCGTCGTCGTCGTCGTCTGTGGACTTGAGTCGCTTGGGGGTTGGCTTTTGACAAGAATTATGACACTAGCCATATTTGGAGTCAGTGCCAGAGAAGGGCAGCAAGCAGGGGGCGGGGCGGCTGTCGTTTAATTGCCAAAAGCGCATAATTATCGGGCGGACAAGAAGCGTTCAGTGAACCTCCGTCGGAGCCCCGGGCCCCGAGGAAAAGAGGAAATCAAAAAGCTAATAGGCTTTTTGGCACTGGTCCATTGTCCGCAACCGCAGCCGAAACCGAGACCCAAAATTGGAGTACCAGCAGCTAAAGCGACACAAAACAAACCAGAAACAACGTTAATCAAGAGCCATGAAATCGCATTGAGAGAGAAAACAAGAAAGAGGAAAAAGCATCAACAAAATAAGCAGAGGCAAATCAACAAATTCTAAGCGTTATTATTGGAGTCAGGAGAGCAGACTTGATGATGATACAAATTGCTGTTATTAAAGCGCGAGCGGAAGGAGATACAAAGTAAGCAGATTGCAGAGCGACGGCGAGATACTGAGATACTTTTTAAATGATATGAGATACTTTAAGCGGAGATCGCTGGGCAAGCTTGAACGAGAGGATGCGCTCCATAATTGCACTTGTAAATGGTTGCCAGAGAATTCAATTTGAACTATTAAAAATATTTATAAATAAGGCAAGTGTTGTGCCCTAAAAGTATCGTAAGACCTAAAACATGCAGTATCTTCAAGCCACCCCAGCTGTACCCAAAATAATATTACCAAAAAGTAAAACCAGTTAGCCAACAGAACCCTAAAAACTCTTCTACCCTTGAGCTGCTTTCGGGGCGGCGCAAAAAGCCATTAAAACGAACCCTTATTATCCTCAACTAATGTCCAGCTCAGTGCCCTGGCCCCTGGCAAACTGATTTAAGCTTCTCTGGCCAGCACACACACACAACATTTAATAAACGTTAAAAGTAAATGTCATTAGAGGAGACGCCTTCTCCTTTTCCTTCGCCTTTTCCGTCCGCAGCATTCTGCGCTGACACTTGATGAGCTGTCATAACATTAGATCATGGAGGTCTCCCACTCCCGGCCCTCATTAGTCTTGCCAGCAACTGTTTACTCTGCTTATTATGATAAACACTAAGAGTCCGGGGAAGACTTTAATGCACTTTAACTTGGCTTTTCCCCAAAAGAAAAGGCCTCTAATTGATTGATGGATGGACGAATTGGGTGATTGACTGGCTGGCCGGAGTCAAAGGTGTCAAAGAATGTCGAACTTTTTTTTAGGCAAGCAGATGATATATTTATTTGACTTGCTGAAATATTTCTAGCTTTTTGTCGAACTTATTTTGGGAATATTTCTAATAGCAGCTGCTGTCATCGCGAGAGGGGAAATTCGATGCGCTTAATAAAAGTGACACTAGAGGATTGGCTGAGAAACGATCTCGTGTGAAAATGGGGAAAACCGAGACTGGGAAATGCTCGACTTTTCCATGTACTCGTTGCCTGACTAATCAAAAAATTATGAGACGATTTGTTACAGCCTCCATTAGGTCTAATGAGAGGGAAATCTCCAAGAATAAGAACTTGATTGAGATGTGGGTTGTCATAAAGCCTAGGCGTGAATGATTTTGGAAGGGAATAAGGAGGATTTAATGGAGGAGTCTATATCTCCAATATATCCCAAGCCAAGCTCTTTGATTGCCCGTTTCTGTTGCAGTTTTTACTTGAGCCTCACAAATGACTTCCGCTACAGACACAAATTATAATGTAAATCGATGCAACATGAACATGAAATATAATTGAATTGAAAATGTTGCCACACACAGCAGCAACAGCAGCAACTGACAAGCGACAGGAGCAGCAGCAGCAGCAACTGCAGCAAGTAAAGGGCAAAATGCTAATAAATGCAAAAAAAAAAAAAATTCAAGTCGCTGGTGAAGCAACTCTAAGCACAAAGCAGAGACAACAGCAACTTCAGGCCAGGCCGGGAGACAACGAGTTGCGGACAGAGCCACGTCATGTAACTTGTAACTTGTAACTGGGCATCAAATATGGCCAGGCAAACGGGGGAAAAGAATGTTACTTGGGCGGCAATATATCATCAAAGTGGATGCTAGTCGACGGATCATGAAGCTGGAAGCAGGCCCAGCTAGAGATACAACAACCCCCGGCCAGCAGCAACATCAAATCAATGCAATTTCCATTTGTAAATGACCAAAATGAGCAACAACAAACGAATGTTTCTCCTCTTTTTTTTTTTTTTTGGGTGGCTGGGGGACAGGCAGCATGTTGCTCATGGGGACCACCTGGAAGAGGACCCACTGATAGAGTTCTTAGAGCCGCTCTGCCACCTCCTTCTCTTCTTCCTGCTGCCTTCCCCATTCCCGCTCTGACATTCCATTTTCGCTATAATTAATAAACACATGGCAAAACAATTTATCAGTTGCTGCTGGCGCCCGAGTCATGGCAAATCGATTAAGCAATCTCTCGCTAAAAAAAGGAGAAAAAATGAATTAAAAATACAACAAAAAATGGGCAGCAAAGCTGCGACTCATGTGAGTGCAGAAATATGAAAAACGACGCCGACTTTGGTGATGCATGTTGCCAAAGGGCAGCAGCAGCCACTACGAGTCCGCCAAGACTTGCCCCCCAGGCAAGCTATAGTTGGGCAGGAAAAAAGGGGAAAAAACCTCAAGAAAACTTGTCTGCTCTTTGGGCAGATTTGTTTGCTTTTGCCTTACTTTGGCGGCACACGGGCAGGAAAAAAATTCAATTTAAAAATTATTGCTGCACTTTGCTTGTTGCACGGCAGCAACATGTGCCTCTGCTGCTCGCTGCTCGCCTCTCGCGGTCTTAGCCCCCAAAAACATGTTGATTATTTTAAAAGGTACACTTTGAAAAGAATCTTTAAGAGATGTCCTTAAAAATAATATATTTTGTATAATTTAGTGATTTAGATTGGAAATATTTTAAGAAATAGAAATTTATATAAATGTGTCTTTAAGTTCTTGCACGATTACGTACAATTTTAATTTAAAAATTGCATATCATAAGTTGCACGTTGCTTCTAAAGAAAATAAGTCTTTCTAAATTATAATAAATATTTTCTTAGCTTTTAAAAATATCTTATATAATTTTTTAGAGTCCTCAATTTTTTCTAGGTGCATCGCGAAAAATGGCTCTCCAGAGGAGTTGCCTGGCAAGAAGTAGAGGCAGCAACATAATTTGTTGCCAGCAACATGTCCAAGTTCCTGTGTTCGCGATGGCAGCCTAAAAGTTTAATTTCGCATTTCGCATTTCGCATTTCGCATTTGGCATTCGGCTCATTTGCATTTTACTGTCAAATTAATCCAATTTAACACAAGCTCCGCGACTGCAGGGAATTTCAATCCATTCGAGGGCTACGCAAAATGCGGCCTGCCAAAACGAACAACATAATTACCGTTAAGAATTGCGAGCAGCAACATCAGCAGCAGGAGCAGCAACAGCAACAGCAGCAACAATAACAGACATGCCCCGGACAGGCAGCAACACAGAACGTTTTGGGCTCCTTAATTGCCATTGGGAGACTCCATTTGGCATGGCAGAGGAGTCGGAGTCTCCACAGAGAGTCCAAGACTGAGTCCGAGTTCCAAGGCAGCTGCCCGTGGCCAAGAGCACGATTTTCTGCCCGGATCCTCGCATTAGCAATATGGGAAACGAATCGCGTTGACCACAGGTAAACGCAGGCATAGGCAGCAGCAGCAACTGAAGCAACTGAAGCAGCAGCATTGCGGCATGTGCAACACGTTGCTGCCTGCTCCCTGTTGCACGTATCGATCGCATTCCGCGTTCCTAATTCGCTAGCATTTTACCAAAGCTTCTTTACCATATTCAGCAGCAGCAGAAGCTAGAGGAGGAAAAGGCAGCAGCAGATAGCGCGACTTGACTTGACTTGACTGTCGCAAATCAGATACAAGAAGAGGTCTCGAGTGAGGAGGGGCCAGGAGAGCGTGGTGGCACTGGGAGAGACAATGCCGGACCCTGTGTTTAGCATATGCAGATAGATGGGTCTGCAGCTCCCATCTAGGCACTGAGAACAAAACTATCAAGCATTAAGTAAGGGAAATAACAAACTAAACAAAATCAAGAGATCACTGATTTCTAACTAATCCTTTTTTTAAGTATTTTTATTCGAAAAGCCTGACCTGAGGGAGTAAAATTGAGTTCAGATTTGGGTTCAGCACCTTTACATTTTTAAGATATTTTTTTCTTAGTATTTAAAGCTTAGAAATAAAGTGTCAGTGTATCATCTCCTGTCTCTCCCTGGTTACGCACGCTGGATTTGCAGCTTAAAATATTTGCATACGTTAGCGCTCCGCTCTGGCTCGGTCTCTCCGCTTTTCCGCAGGTACGAAATATATTAAATTTAAAACGGACCTCGAAACGAAACGAAAAATATGTTAAACGCGTGACTAATGTGAGAACGTTCCACGAGATACATTTGGTTCGTTAGCCTTGGCTCTGGCCTGGCTCTCAGTGCTGATCAATGATCAAACACCGACAACGGCAACGGCGATGGCAACGGGAACGGCAACTCCGGAGCTGAAGTTGGCTAATTAGCTATGCAAACTATGAGATACACAACACAAGATACCATGTATCTCAAAATGCCTCGGGCCTCATGCGTGCAATTCGCGGGGTTTTTTTCGGCTTAGCGAAAGAAAGTTTAACTCGATTTACTTCCAATTAGCTGCCATTTTCGGCTATTTGTGTGTGTATCTGTGTGGGCGCCAAATTTGTAGCTCAAAATTGCACAGATACGGACCCGAGATCGCGGGAGAATGGGAACGGCTTAGCCGGGTCCCCAGCCACAGCTCCAAATCCGCATCCCAAAGAGTCTGTAATTTGACTAAAGACTGAAATTTGAATGATCGCTTTGGCTAAGTGGAGTCTGCAGTCTGCGAGTTTTGGGATCTCGGGGATTTCGCAGAGGAAGTGCCTCTTTGGGGAGCATGCGAATTAATACGGTTCGGGGCTGGTCGAATGCGTTCGTTTAGCGATCGCTTAAGTGCCCGGCCACAAAGTCTTAAGTATTAAGACTGAACTGTAGCATTTTGAGTGCCGTTCGCTTTGGATGAACAATTTAAATCCAACTCGTATAGACGGAAGTATGTGCTGAATACTGTGTGGGTTTGTTTTTATTAAAGGGGAGTGTTTAATGAACTGTTCGAAGTGAGAAAGTTTCCTAAGCAAATTAAGGAATTAAATAAGATAAGTTAAATATATTATTTTAAAGAACACTTGTTCATACCTAAAAGTATATAATATACAATCAATATGTTTTCCAGTTAGTTGCACACTCCAGAAATTAGTTTCCGAAAACCTTTCCATTATTGCATCTTTACAAAAGATCTTAAGACCCTGTCAGCAGGAGTTTCTCCTACAGAGAAAGATCCTCAAATATCTTATCCTAATACAGTCTCTTTTCCCATTTCCCTCAGCATAAGGTTTTTTTTTTCTTTAGCTTCAAATAAATACTCTGTGCAGCGATTGTCCCTGCGGCCAAATGACACCTGCATACTTCTACCTAGGCCAGAAACCTACTTAAGATACTTTAGATACTTGGCCAGCCCACGAGAGCAGTTATCTATCCATCGAATAGTGCCTGCCTGCCTGCCGCCTACCTAGTTCTGACTCCCTGCCTCCTGTGGAACCTTTTCAGGCTCTTTATTCCGGAGTTCTGGGACTATTTGCTTTTCAATGCTGCTTCGATTCGTGTTCTCCTTTTGTTGGGCTCGTTTTTATTGTTTTTCTTAGGTTTTTTTCGGGGAAAATTTATGACTTGCTGGCTGGTCTCTCATGTCGGGAATGCGTTTCTTGTTTTTCCTTTGTTTGACTTGCCTCGGTTCGGTTCGGTTCGGCTCGATTTTCTTTTCTTTGAGCTGCGAGATGCGAGATGCTGCTGCACCATTGGAATTCTCTACCTACGCAGTTTTCCAGCGGCGGGGAAAGGAACGGAAAACAGAAACAGACACCGACTCCGACTCTCCTCCACTCCCTCAGAGCGGCTCGAATTGCCTCTGACCTTGCGTTTGCGGCCATTTTCGGGCAAATAGATTTTTCCCGCCACAATTAGGCAACTTCTTGGTCTCGCATTAAACGAAATTGTAAATGTATCCTCCGCGTAAGGAGAGATAATCATAAAAACTGTAGCGGGGAATTGTTAAATTTTATTGCCAAAACTTTGGCGCCCAGCAACCCCAACTGCCGAATTTAATTTGTTCAAAAAGAAAACATCAAAAGCAGCTGGTTTTTTGGCGAAGCGAAAGGAATAACAAAAGTATATATAATAATCATAAATACTTTTCGCCCCTCACTCCCTCGGAGTTCTGGGGGATTTGGGTGTGCGATGGTGTGTGGGCTTCTACCTGGCGGGATTAGACCTGCCAATGCGAAATTATACAACTTTTATGTCTGGTCTTTGTTTCGCTTACTTATTGCTTTTCCAAGTCTTACTCTCCTGCGTTGTGCGTTGTGTGTGGGAGAGCGTGAAAATTTCGCTAAGCCAAGTTAAGGCAACTTCTTTATTGGCAATTCTTGTTATTGTTCCGTCTCCCTACGCACTGGGGGTCTTGACCCGTCTCTTGTACGTATCGGATCGGCGTTGTATCTGTAGCTGCCGCTAATAGAGATACGAGTGTGTAGTGAGCCTGGCCTTGCGAGTGCAAAAATTTAATTTATACATTAACCCTTTGGGGCATCGTGTCACACGATTTGCATTGCATGTTGTCACGTCATGCTGTCAACAGTCACCCAGCAGCAACATCGACAGCACCAGCAGCAGCAGTCGCAGCAGAGACAGCAGCAACACAAAATGTCGCGCTCAAGTTTGCACCTTGAATGGCAAAACTCCCCTCTGGGCAAGGCGGGGAAAAAAAGAAAAGAAGGCAAAGATATTTTCCTGCCTTCGGGCCACTGCTGTGAGTAATTAAGCCGCATGCCTTTTGCCTGTCGTTGTCCCTTTGGGACGGCTTCAAACATCCCGCTGGCCGCCCAATTAAAGCCCTATAAAATCACTTAAGGGCCAGGCATTTGACAATCAACTTTAATAATAACACAAAAAATGATGCCGCTGGTGCCGTGCCCCCTTTTACTCACTCAACCTTGACCTGGCCAGAAAGTCGGGACATATTTTCACAAAACATGGCCAAGTCAATGGCGGAGTCGGGCGGGGACAGCGCTGGCGAACAAGTTGCGATAACAACAACAGCAGCCGCAGCGGGGAAAAAAGGGGCGCAAAAAAATTATGAAAAATTAATTTCTGCCCGACGGCAGATTTTCGCTTTTTTCGTGTTTTTTTTTTTTCATTTTTTTCCTGTATGGCAGACAGACAGAAAATTGATGCCGGTTCGAGGGGGGATCAGGGAGGTTCCAATGAGGTTTATGCGTTGGATGATAAAGGATTCGTTAATAAAAATGAAAGGCATAAAGATAAGCTAGGAGATGCGTAGGATTTAATGCTGATATGCAAAGGGGATTCACTTTTGGCGAAGGAAAATATTTATAAGGAATGTAGATTGATTTTGGGTAGAATATAACTTGAAGATAATTTCTTTTAAGGTTTTGGTGAAGTTATTAAATTATATTTATATAATTAAGTTTTCATAAAAATAAATATTTCAAATAAAATATATAAATTCTGTGTTGTTGCTATAAGGATATTTTTCAAGGTATTTTCATCTACTTCAAGTTTATGTACTTCGTTACTTTTCTACTCCGCATAAACATGATATTCACACATTCCTCAAATACAAATTCTCCCATCATCGGCATTGGGCATCGTTTTTTACCCTCACTTAGCTGCAATTGCTGCTGTTCATTGTCGTTCCATGTGCCTGCTCTTTTGTGCGGATGTTCTACAATGTGCTCCACTGTGTGTTGTGGTAACGATGACGATTGCTGTCGATTGCGAAAGCGACAGGGAGCAGCAGCAACAGCAACATCAGCGGCAGGAGCAACAACCACCAACAAGCAACATCGGTGGCAAGTTTGGCCTGCAGCCTGGACAAAGCCTGCGAAGCCTTCGATTTGTTGGTCTGTCATCATGCCTCATCATTGTCAGGCAGCGGCAGCAGCGGCTCATCCTGGCTCCCCGGCATGTGCAACATTTTCATCATCATTATTTTATGTTGCAGAAGGCAACCCCAAAGGCCTGTACCCCCTCTCCTTTATTTTTTCTTCCCTTTTTTCAAGGTTTGTTTCTTCGTATTTATGCATTATTGAATTTTTAGTTTATAAGACAAAACGACATGTTTGGGTGTCTGCTGTCTCAGGGCCTGAGAATGTTTACAGAACAGCAACAATGTTTATTATCCGAAAGGAGAGGCTCCCGCAACGACGATATCCGTGGAGATTCATCAAATGAAGTTATCACATCGGCGAGGCAATTGGCAATTGTCACAGTGGAAGCGAATCACAGCCAAGCCGAGTGCCAAACACTGTCACTCCATCCTCGCAGTTGATCCTCGTGTTGATTTCCAGCTCCAAGCGGAGAGGAGATATTTTCCTCCTCCTCCTCCCGGATCGCTGAGATGGCCGATCCCCGATCGCAGATCGCTGGACGTTGATGCCTATTGACAGCTCACAGCGGTTTATTAATGATCATGCTGCGGCTGCCCAGAGATCGCGATATGGTCTCTGCGGATCGGATCTGCGGCTGAATGTTTTCCCCTGCACGCGATGCGCATCAATCTCAGATAAAGAAAGATCACTCAGCCGTCAGATGATCACTTTGCGATCGCCGATCGCCGAACGCCGAACGGCGGACGTTCTATGCAAATTCCAGGCCCCTTTTTTGCCCTTGCCCCATCCTTCTCTCACTTGATTAATTGCCGCTGCAATTTTTAATTAATTTTTTTATAGCCCGCGCAGATTCCTGCGCTCCCTTCGGCGGTAAATAATTGTCGGAAATTCTGGCTAACTTTGGATTGGCTTTGGTTTTTAGATATTTTTTTTTAGCATTTCCCAGAAACTCCACTCCAAATCATTTCCCACAAGGTGCGTCTGCTAATTAAATATTTACTCCCCCGGCCACACCCGCCCCGGTCTAACCCAGTTCTAAATTCTGATTTCAATGTTTACCAACTTCTCTGGCGTTTCCCAAAACTGTAAACAGTTCCACACACAAATGTCGGAGTCGGACTCGACCTCGGACTCGGAGTTGGTTCTGTAATTCGAAACGATCCCCGGGATAGACAGCAGACGAGAAATAAACGAATGCAGGCCGCTCTCGCTTGATGTCTTTCGAGAGTCTTCAAAATGTAAATAATGCCATGCTAAAAAACAAAGAAGAATCGGCCTGAGCTGAAGTGGAAATACCGAAAGGCGACAAGTGAGGCCTTATCTTAAATGCATGCCCCGATGGGAAGAGACACACGCAGTGAAATGCGGAGAGCTGGGAAAGTGTCGCCGCACTCTCGAGTGATTGGCATATCGCATTTCCCCATTTGCCGTCGTCGCAAAAGTGCAATAAATTAGCTCGGTGAAAAAGAGAGAAAGAAAAGCCAAAAACAAAACCAAATAAAGAGAGAAAAACCAGTAAAGATCTCAGATCTCAGGCCGCACCACAGAGCAGGTTGCCGCGAGGAGGACCGTCATCCTCATCAGCAGCTAACCAACTAAAAACCAAATTAATTTTATGACAAACTCGTTGAATGGCAAAAGCTACCAAATCTTCAGACTGACGTGGACGTGGGCAGGCTGCGGCCCACTCCCGGCTGAGTGCGGAGAACAAGCCACAAAAAATAAAAGGAATTATAAAAATAATTCGATACGACGATACCTGGAATTAAGTGTCTAACTTTAGTGGGACGACGACGGCTTCGGTTACCTAAGAAAAGGCGCTGGAAATTTATGCGTAATTTGCTCGAGAGGTTTATGGAAAATGGAGTGAAATGAAGTTGTTGAATATTTGATACGGCCTTATATTTTTTTGGGGAATTCTATACACTTGGAATTTAAATGGGAAACAAAATAAAAAGAATATGTGTTAATTTATCATATTAGATATTTAAACAAAAATTTTTTACCGTTCATATTGTAGGTTAAAACTGTTTTTACAATTTTATCTATTCAAAGAACATGTTGAACCATTTTTAAAGGGAATTCTTAAAAAAATGTAGGACAAAAAATTAATTTAATAATTTTTAATACAATAAAAATATAAAAGTAAATGCTTAGCTCATAATGTAAATGTCTGCTTCTATGCAATTATTTTAATTTCTAGACATATTTTCATTAGCGTTTTGACATTTATTTGACACTTTTCATTTGAATTTAAAATATGGTTCCTGTCTCGATTGCATATTATTACTTTAAGGACGTGCTTACATCTTTTCCTAATTTTTATGGCAGTGGCATTTGCCATAAGTTACTGGCCACTTTATATCCCCTCCAGCGCCGCCGTCTGCATTCCTTCTATGATCCCTAACTAAATGCTTTTTTGCTTTATGGCACTGGCAATGCCACTGCAATATCAATATCAAGTTTATTTTAGCTTTTTAGCATATTTTAGTGTCTTATCAGCGGCCCGCCAATGGCAGCAAATGAGTCTGGGTCTCCTCCGACTTGGAGTCGGAGCGGAGCGGAGTCGGAGGCAGAGAGTCCAGGGAACTGGCAACATGTTGCTGCTGCAAGAACAAGACTCCATTGTAGGTTTCGCCTGGGTTGACAGTCATTTAGATTTATGGCTGATTGTCTGCAACGGCAGCGCCTTTTTATAGCCAACTTGAGCTGGTTGTTGTTGCCTTATTTGCACGCAGAGTCAGCAATCCAATTTTTGCATGTTTGTTGTCGTTGTTGGCTGTTCTTGCTGTTGCTGTTGTCGTCGTACGCAGGTGAGTACAAGCCACAAAAGCAACAACCGCGAAACTTGTTTAGCAACATTGGCCAATTTGCATGTGTCGCACTCGCTGGCAGAGACTTGAAACACGGCACTTGGACTTGGCTGGGTCCCGACTGGAGGCGACTGCAGTTGCTCCGAGTTGGACTTGGAGTCCCAGTCCTCATCCGATATTAGATATCCCGAATGCGATAAACGTCCGGGCGATCGACGAGACTCGCCGCTTTATTGATTTAAATGCCGGGCGTCGCATCTTCTTCTGTGATTCGAGGATCGCACAGCAAGTCCCCGATTGAGATTAAGCCGTTTGTCAACTTGTCATAATTGCCCGGACTCAGCGGCGCCGATCTCTTTGGGCTTGTTAACAAATTATAAACTTTTTTCTCCTCAACTCTTTCCCCCTCTCGAAAAACTCAGAGAGACAACGCCAACGTTGTGGCAACTGACTGCAAACGATGACTCAAGGCGATTCTTTGAAAATTTTTCATAATTTCCTCGCCGCGCGTAGGCAGCCGGAGACCCCAAACTCCAAAGCCAAACTCAAATGGCGATTGCTGGCGGGTATGTCTGCAACGGCAGCAACTTGCAACTTGCAACTGGCAGCGGGCAACGGGCAACCGGCAACTTGCAGCCCAGGCTCAACTTCAACATCATCAAGTGCAAATATGCAAATCTCAGCCGACGACTGGCTTAAGGATAAATGACAAAGACAAAGACAAACCTCTTTTCGGAGCAGCCGGAAATTTCAGATTTGCGTAATTAAATACATATTAGCCAGGGAAACTTGTTGAGCTTCCAGCTAACTCATTTCGCTTAACTGTAAACTGTTTTTCCGGCAAGACAAGTTAATAAAATGATAAATAAATAAAATAAAAAACTGTGCCATTTTAAACCCCATTTCTAATAAATGTACACAGATAACCCCACAGCGCTTTTCAGCCAAAATCTCCCTCGCGGCCTTTCCCATAACTTGTGAATCAAATTTCCATGTTGATTGACCTCTCCAGAATTGCATATCCTCCTCCGGTTACAGCTCAACCCCTCCCCGTTGGCTCCTTTCTCCCATTTCCCGCCGTGATTCCGATTCCCCTCCACCTCCTTCACACATAGCATTTCCAATGCAATTTGCAAACCTTTTTCTCACCAAGCTCAGATTTGCTCCGAGCTAACCACCACGAACGAATATAAACGGGCAGCGAAAAAAGGCGCTTTTCGGAAAATCCAGTAACGCCTTCTCAAAAAAAGAAATAACCATTTTCCAGGCGCATTGCATGCAAAAATGTGGCCAGAAACTGCAACAACAGCAACAGTAACAACGGCTTTAAACGCCAACTGGCATAACTGCAACATTTCGGATGCAAGTTTGCATTTTACGCGGCTGCCAGGCTTAATTTTCCTTTATTTTTAATATCACAGCCAAAGCAACGGCAACAAAATGTACATAAAACCCACGGCTATATCAAGTACGGTCCGGGCTCCGGCTGTGGCTCCAGCTTGGCGATTTGGACTGGCTGTCAAGCTGGGTCCCAGATCTCCAGGAAGCAAGAAATAACAAAAATCTTTGCGTAGGCAAAACTTGGCTCAGACCACGTCCATGGCTGACCATGTCCAACACGCCGCCTCTCAGGCCTTCTTTGGCCCATGTTGCTGCCTTGCCTGCTGCCGCTGCTGCTGTGTTCTGGCCTAGCCCGGATTGTTGTTTTAAATAATTAATTATTGTTTGGTTGGCGAATAGCCGACCCAAGATCGAATGGTCTGAGCAACCAGAACTACGGCTATGGTTAGTAGCAATTAGTAGTCAAATGATTCTCCCAGCGGTGTGAGGATATATTTCTAGCTATTGGGAGCTTCTATGGAAGTAGGGGTAAGTTTTATGTTACAGGATATTTAACTATACAGATTGTGTATTGCTTATAGGCATTTCGGGAATTTATTAAGAATTTATATTTACTAATTTAAGAAGATTATTGAAATACCAAAGGTTTTATCACCGAATCACCTTTTCAGAACAAGTTTAAATCTGATTTTAATATAAAATATTAAATAATATTATTTATTTCAGTACTTTATTTATAATCAGTATTACCAATAAGAATTTTAATCAATTTAGTAATTGTAATATTACATTATTTAATGAAACATCTTAAGTTTTAATTGAATTTACAAATGTAGTCCCTTATATTTATCCACGAATTTCAAATAAAAGGTATATCTTTATGCTTAATACCTTTTCCTGGCTGAGACCCCACTTTGCCACCCACATCAGCCCGCCTTTCAATCACACAATCCTGCCCGAAACTCCATGGCAACATATCGGTGCAAGACCGAGACTGAGACCCCCCTCATTATGTAGCCTGCAGCTGGGAGCAAATGGGAGATCTTGTTGAGTGCCGGGCGATTGGTAGGGCAATCATGTGATTGAACAAATAACATACTACGGAGCTGCCACAGCACTTGACTCCATTTCTATCGCCCGGGAAAGGAAAGTAAGCCAGAGACCGCTACTTAGCCCAATTTTCGCATAATGCACATGAGAAAATTGCACAAGAGCCGAGAGGCACACAGAAAAACAGAAAAATGCTAACAGAAATTGCCAAGACAAAGGCGAAACCCGAACCTAGAAAACCCTGCCACCCCCGGAGACACAAAAAGCGAAAAAAAAAAAAAAGTGCACTGAGTCCAGTTAGCTGGAAAAACGCTCCCCAGAGTGGCATTAGAAGGTTGCTGCCTCACTGGCTCACTGTCAACCCTGTGCAACTTTGTTGAGGGCGATAATTTTTATGACCCCGACAGATTCTCAAGCCGACTGCGATTGACCCACCACCCAAAAGCAAAGGCAAAAGTCGCTGGTCACACACCACCAGGAACCGTGGCTCCTTGACTGGAGCAGGGAAAATCCTGTCGTGTGCCAGTGCAGATAATTTTATACAATTTATTATATGAAACGAGCGACGTCGCCAAGCGTCGCGTGCAACACTTGCCACATCACATGGGCGGAGGGAAGAAGAGCTGGGCTACAGATACCCGTCGCACAGCCTCAGGTTGCGTGCTAAATGTTTACTGAAATCCGAAATCCGAAATCCAACTTCAAAAATCCGAATTGCGTGTGTCCACGCCGATATCGGTGGAATGGGCATCGTTGGCTCGGCATTAAAAAGCGTTTAATAAGCATTAGATTACAACATTCTCAGCGCAGCAGCGTTGCAAAGGGGTGTGACGGGCTAAGCTCATTTAGATATATGTTTTATCGGCGTATTTGTCGAGCCATGAAATCGCCGAAGGGAGCAACTTAACCTCAAGCTCAAACCATTTTGCCTTAGTTTTCTCTCTGAGCCTCCAATTTTGAAACCACAAAAGCCGCAAACTCCTATTTCTATTCTTTGTTTGATTTTCTTGTAATCAGCTGTAAGATGGGTTGGGGGCAGCCCATGTATGCGCGGTTGATTAGTCTTTCGAACGAAACGAACTGCAGACTCATTACTCATTTATCTAAAGTTCGGTCTCTGGTGAGTGATCTTTCCCCTGATCCTCCCTTAGGGGTATACATTTTTTCAGCCTCGCGTAACCCTCATCTGTCTGTGTTTCTACATGTCTTTCTACACATGCATTTTGGGTTCGCTTTTAGTTCAGAGTTCGATTTGTAATTCGATCTGTGTATTCTTTGAAAATTGTATTTAGTTTCCCTAAATGTGATCCCTAAGTGGGTTCACTGGGTTAACATTATCTTTGTTTCCTTTTTGTTAATTATGATAAAGAAATGTAATATTTGGGTGGGCTTAAGGGTTAAATTATAATTTAGTAGAGTAAAATCTCTAGATAGTGTGGTTTACAAATTATAAAAGTTTTCAAGAACATTTTCGGGGAAAATAAAAAATAAATAAGGGCTTAAGGGTTAAATTTTAATTTAGTAGAGTAAAATCTCTAGATAGTGTGGTTTACAAATTATAAAAGTCTTCAAGAACATTTTCGGGGAAAATAAAAAATAAATAAAAAGATCGAGGCACTAATTTACAGGAATTATATTATTCGGGAGAAAAGCTACGTTCTTGGAATTACAAAACGCAAGGGTTTAAAAAACAAAATAGTAATTTGAAAATACACATTTTCTGTCCCGTTCATGGCCCTATGAATGGTTTTAGCTCTCGAGCTCCTAGCTTGACATTCAGTGCCCGACCCTGCCTTAAAAAATACTTCCAAATCGGCCATAATGCGCATCTCTAATGAGAAAGAGAGGAGAAGAAACACTATCATAGACAGAGAGAGAGGGAGAGGCATGAATAATGGGTCTATGAGCGGAGTCGATGTCGCGTTGTCTATAAAGCGGCCTTAAAATCCATTAGCGAACGATGCAGGCATAAATAAACCGCAGTGCCTTAATTTCACTCTGTTGTTGCTGGCGTGTGTTGCTGCAACCAAAAATAGCCAAAAAGATGGAGACGAAAAAACGTAAATGGAAACAAATGAGGCTAATAAATAAGCGGGGGAGTGCATAGACTCGGCCGGAGGAAGCCATCGTCATATGTGCAGCCACAAAGGATTTTCGCTAGGGCCTCGGGAGGAAACTGTTTGTCATATTGCCCTTCAAATGGTGTCTGCATTTTGAATCTTTTGTGCAGTTGCATCTGTTGACACTTACCCTTGAGCGCTCCAACTTGTGTTAATCCATTTAATCCCGCGAGGAGCAGCGGGAGCAGTGGGAAAATCGAGAGATTCACCAGCGGACGACTCCTGCGATCGAGTTTGATTATTTTTAGACGGTCGCCAAGAGCCCGTCGATTGTTTCTATTTTTGTTTTTATTTCTGATTCTCGTCTCGCCTTCGTTAGATAAATGGTGAGGCTGCAACCGCCGCGGCATGCCACGCAGCTCGCACAAATGCATCTTGTCAAGTATTCTTATTCCCCTTCCCTTAATTGCACACCATTTAAAATAGATTTGCACTCATTTCGCGATATATTCGGCTAGCACACACCGCCCGAGATTGCGGGCTTTTTCGTTTGAATTCTTTCTTTCGCCAGAATTTCTGAGTCCACGGCGCCACGCCACTCTGATCCGTTGCCCGGATCGAACGAACGAACTCAAACGTCCACCGGTACGGGACGACCTAGCACATGCGAACCGACCGACGAAATAAATGCGACTGAAACACGATTTTTCGTTTCGTTTCGCTGTCGGCACTCGCACGAAGTGGACTTCGGCTGCGGCTTCGGTTGCGCTTCGTGCGGGGGTGGGGGTGTTTCCGTTCCCACTCGGTTCCGCTTGTTGCATGCTGGGGAGTCCGTTGGACCTTTGTTTACCCGCTGTTTTGGTTTGTTGTGTTCCAATTCCGCCCGTTTCGGCTTCGAATGGGAATTGTCCAACATGTTGATGCATCATCGTCATGTTGATAAGGCGAGGGAACCCATTGCTTTTGATTTCATTTACTTTGTAAACACATATGAGGTGCAAGTGAGTCTGTTTAATAAGGTAAGCAATATTACTCTTTTGATAATAATAAGACAAAGTTGTTCATAAATTTAGTATATTTTAATTATTTTATTATTAATTTATATTAATATATATTATTTATATACTTCGAGAACTCGAATTTTTAACTTATGTATATTAAAGTATTGAAATGGGGAAAACAACAAGGGAGCTCTAGCCGAAAAATTATTTTAAATTAATTAATATTCTGTAATAATCAGTGGTTCATTAACATGGTATATTTTAATTATTATATTATTAGTTAATAGAATAAAGATCCCTCGAAATTCCGAATATTAATATATTTCTAACTTGTAATTAATATATTGTTATAGGGAAAACTATAAAGGAGTTCTGAATCATCAGTTTAAGCATAAAACTCTACGTATAAACAACAATCTAACAAAAGACCTCCAGGTGTTAAAGGATTTCAATAACTTCAAAGTCAAGGCACATCATTTGGATTAGTGAAAAATGGGCTTTAGTGCTGGTTGTACTATAGAGATACAAACAGCTCCAATCGAAATGATATAAACACGAGTCGCAGAGCATTTCTCAGCTCCACCAACTCTTTTTCTCAATGTTGTTTTATCTCTCATAATTTAAGCTCTTTTTCAGGTTGTCAAGCCAACAAATTGCCAACCTTTGTGCTGCTTAGCTCGGATAGTTTCCATCCGAACATCCGAAAACATCCCGAGCTCGGGGATAATCCCTACTTGTTGCATTTGATTGCCCCCTTGGATCCATTATAGCCCCCAACTCCCGCCAATAGAAGAGTCGCCTCAAAGGGGCGACCATTTGCTATCTAATCTGCTCGAGTGCAGCACTCACTCTCCAGCTGTTAGCTCATCTATTTCCAAACTGCAATAAAGCCCGACACAGTTCTGGGCCAAGAATAAATAGGAGAATAGAAATGGGAATATGCGTTTCCCAATGCGATGAATAGAAATCAAAGTGGAGACCCCGTTCTTGGACACTGTCCCTACCCCGTTACCGGCGCGCTAATGAATTTCGAAATCAATTGAATGGCCAGCCCAGACGATATTGTATTAATTTATCAAAGTGCATATCCGAAAGGGCTTTCCTCTATAAATCGCTGCCTAATTTCCCAGCGTTTGTTAAATAATCAATAACTTCTCTGGTCCAGGTAGTTCTTCGAGTGTGAAGTCGGTTCATTAATGCCGCTGCTCGGAAAAGATACATTCGGGAAGTGTAAAATTAAGGTGTGTATCTTTTTCCATAAAGGAATTGTGCGTGCATTTAGGAGCGGGCAGGTGTGGATGCCCCATCTCCCTCTCTCCTACACACAATGTGCATTGTCTTTGCCAGCAAGAAAAGGTCAAAGTGCGTTTGTCGCTGGATATGTATATAAAGGCATGTATTTGTTGCCTTCTCAAGTCCCGATTCTCGATGCCGCCGCTCGCTGGCTCACCTTTTAAGGCCCAGGAATGCAGGTAGAGGAAAAGGGAGAATTGTGGCAGGTAAACCATATTTCAAATGCTGATAATTGGCCAATTTACAGCCGGGGCGAGTTGCTCTGCTTGAGAGGTGAGATATCCGTCCGTTGCCCGGTTGCCACGCTTCATTAGCACTCTGGACGAAGTTCGGCAACGGCGCAGGGATCAAAAAGCGGGGCCAGTAATGGATAAAATAAGATCGGGGCTTAAATTATATGTAATAAAATATATAAATGGTAAGTTGTGGTGGATATTAGGGAGGAATTCTTATAAAGAATTTAGCCATGAAACCTGATCTAAAATGTAGAGTTACCAGAATATATACCCTAAAAAGTCCGTTACTCCGAGTAAAAAAATAACAAACTAACTTTAAAATTTGGTCCCTAATCCAAAAAATTTTATTGTGCGAGTTCATTTACGAATATGTGGTAGAAGTTTGAGCCAAATCGGTTTAGTAGATCTTGGGATAACGTGTATATATGTATATTCTAAAGACAAAAATATAATAATTAGTACTATAAATTAAAATTTGTTTAGTTTGTTCCCTGGTCATCGTTAAATCACTCTTCTATTTGAATAGCCCGTTTAAGCAACCGTCTTCCCAACTTAATCTTTTTCTTTATATGCCATATAACAATGGCCTCAATCAAAATCTTTCGACCAGCATCGTTAAACTTTTTATTTTCTTTAAACGTGTTTAGAAGAAATGCACCCAGGGCATGCTCCTCAAGAACCCTTTCAAAACCCTGCAATTGGAAATATCACTTAAAATAATAATGTATTTTAGTTTTAATTTTTATAATTTAATTTCTTAACAAAAAGGACAATTGAATTCTGGTTTCCACATGTGCTTCCCTCATAATCGAGATCACAATTAAATGTCGCAGACTTATTTTCCTTCCCATTCTTCTATTAAGATAGAATGTACATACATACATACATATGTATGTAAGTAAGGGGCTTGCTTATTTAGCGTAAAAAAAAACTTACTTGCAGCCATTCCATTAATTGATTTCGAAAACCGATTTTGTCAACTTGCTTATTGTGTTTAAAGGAGAAGTCCAAGCCTTTTTCTTTTAAAAGCTTCAGGTGAAACCTTCAGCTGCTAGATGTACAAATTTATTAAACAATTCACGAATATTAGTATTAGCACGTGGTGGGCACTCATACATACATAATTCGACATGTTGGCTTTTTTTTGTGTGTGTGAATAAAAAACGCTTAGAATTTTACAGCTTATAATGCTTTGTGTTTATTTATTACCTTTAAAAACTGGCAACATGTCTTCAAAGTTTCATTTCTGAAGAAGAATCTCTAGCTCGTCTTCACAATTTTCGATGTCCTCATATTTAACACTTAATTATATTAGCAAATCAAGAACACACCAACGACGCAATAAGAATTACCTATGTATGTATACAGTGCCGGCACTTTATCAGTTGCTGTGATAGAGATGTTACTCTGACAACTATCGATATGAACTATGACTCACGCTATGCACTACGGACGGATAAAATTGGTTTTAAAACCGTTTCCAAATGTAGTGGTTTGATTTATTTGTATATCTCGTTATGTATAAATAACACCAAATACACATCATAGGAATAAATTAATGTGAATTTAAAAGGGGTAATATCTACACGCTTGCAGCGATAGGGTGTATTGGTGTTCCAACATCGATATATGTTATCGTTGCAAGCCTGTAAAGCCTGTTTTTCGAAGCAGTGAGAGAGAGCGAGAGTACAATATTTTTCGAGAAATTTCGACCTCTCTGCTCTGCTCAGAAACACTTTTCGGCGATCTGAATTGGCTTAAATATTGCCAATTGTAAAGCCTGCAGGAACCAAATAGATGAGAACAATGAAAATATTCTATATTACAACAGTAGACTTGCACCACCAAAATAGATGAGAAATATTTTTGTTACTATTTTAAAGTAATTGTACTATAATATTCGCCAGAACAGCAAAAAAAAAAAACACACCGAAAACATAATACTATTTAAATAGCAGTTTAACAATAATTTTTGTCAGAAGATTACTACAAATGGTTTTATTACAATTTTTAATAGTAATATTACATTTTATGATAGGACTTGTACTATTTAAATAGTACTCTTTGAAAAACCACAACATGATAAGAAAGAGAAATAGTATTTTTTACTACATATTTTTCATAGTAGGTTAACATTAAACATACTTTTGGTGTGTACACACTTGGACAGAAAAGCAAATGGGCATATGAGCATAGAAAGTTTTTATTTTTTTAAGTTGATTTTACATATCTTTCTTCTTAGTGTGTACGCATTTGACAGAAAACCAACAACAAAATAGATCCAACATTTTTACATAGTATTCTATCTATTTTTCTATGTTGATTTTGCATAGTTCTTTTTTTTTTGTGTGTATATAAATGGAACATTATTCATGTTTAACTTCACTTATTTGTTAAGCGCAGTCTGAAAAATTTATTTCTTTTGTAATTTGTAATTATTGATACCAATTATTAAAATATGTTTATACTAAAATGAATGTATGAAGTTACTCTTACTCGAAAGATTAGCAATTTATTACGGAAACCCTAATCATTCTGCCACATTTATTCGAAATCTCTTTAAGACACATTAGTTTGGATCTTGCTTCTGGATTAATGATATCTTATTAACTTGCTTATTATTTATTTTCCTTTGACTGCTGATAACACATTACATGGTCTATATAGTCTCTATTTCCTTACCATAATAATACATATTTTTGAAATACCTTTCTAGAAATGAATAAATAACTGTGCGAATATGCATTAATAGCTGAATGATAGTTACCACTACTGACAACAAGTCCTCCCTCCTCTTTACCCATTGATACAAATATTGTTTACCCAAAATATTTACATCTTAAGCTGGTCTGATTAAACATGACCTCACATTGCCGGCTACCTCAAGAAGTTTGGCAACCCTGCAGTGCATTCGGCATTATCTAGGCCATGATACAATTATACAAGGTAGTCTCGTCGGCTGCCGTCTCGTTCGGTTTTCAGTCCGTTAACGTTCAGTGCTTGCTGGCTTGTTGATGTGAAAGGTTGTGTGCGGACAAATTTTTTCGCGAAGTTTAACCCTTGTGCACAACAAAAATGACATATTGTAGTTTTTGCCGCTAGTTTTTGTAGCTAGAAATAATATTTTTAAACATAATGAAAGAACATTTTAATATAACAAAAAATGTAAAACAAATCCTTTTGACAGCATCAAAAAATGTTAATATTAACTTAGACATAAAAACTTTTTACTTTAAGATTAGAATTTATTTTAGAGTTAAAAGCCTTAACAAAAAAATATGTATACAAAAACAAAAACAACGATTAATTTCTAATTCAAAATTATTAAAAATTAAATTATCAAAAAAAACAACTCTTTTTTAAATAACTTGTAACATTAAACCCCATGATCCATCTAAGGGTTAATCAACACGCTCTATTGTTGTTTCACTCACACTTAGCACGCTGAGTCTTTTCAGTCGCACTCATTGTAAGCATTGTTAACGGACAGCTTTTGCCGACGAGACTACCTTGTATAATTGTATCATGATCTAGGCAGGAATGTTGACATTCCCTTTGTCGTGCCTGTCCCTATCTCTCTCTACCGGCTCTCGCCCTCTCTGTCACTCACTCTAGGGCCTGACGGACGGACACACTGACTGCCTGTTTGACTGTCATGTCGTTTGGCTTAAGCCTTGTTAATGACATGTAAGTTGCGTCTCAATTGCGGATTTGCGAGCTTCCCAAACGAAATGAAATGACATTTTGATTGTCAAGCCAAAGCCGAAAAAGATGAGAGGAGGCCAAGGGAATCACGAAACTTATAAATGCACTTTAATGTCCATGTTTAACTTTATTAAAAGGATGCGGTGCGGATGCGCTGCCTTCTTTTCCTCGCTTCGACGGCGGGACACATTTGTGCGCTCAAAAGTAAACAAATTACGTATACGTGCACACTCAAGATAATTGAAATTAGCGACTGTGACAGCATGATTACCTTCCCCAACATCTCCAGGGATCCGGATCCGCCCAGGCCACAAATCTCATGGACAAACACATGGAGGCACAGATACGGCTCAGATACAGAAACACACGCAGTTATCCGAATCCGAAGACCCAGGACGCCCACTCACCGAAGAGCCGAGCCAAACCCCCATATTGAGTGGGTTTTTTGGACAGGCTACGAGTGTGGATGCTTCTGCCTTCCCCGCTATCCATCCTCCACACTGGCAGAAATCTGTAAAAGGTTTAAAAATAAAGGTAAATAGTCCCACATGGCTCAGATAAAAGAAATATAAATTAGTTACTATAAAACCTATGTACATATATCCATATATTATTTTAAACTAAGGTGAAAAGGAATAGAAAAAAACGTTGACATCTTGTTTTATTCATATTTATAATTGGAAACTTATTCTCAAATTTTATTTATATATTTCCGGTACTGTTTGTCATAATTTCAGTGCATCCTTAGGCTTGAGGTTCCCCAAAAACTTAAAAACCCAACCCAGAACGCATTGAGATTGTGTCTGAGGTTTTTTATGTACAATTGCTGGATATATGTATGATAATGAGCAGGAAATGAGTTGAGTGTGAAATTTATGAGCAGGAGTGCTGTTCTACGATTCCACAATGACTTATGATTGTAATTAAAAAAATCTCCTGCGTTTGTAAATAAAATATTATGCCTTTCAAAGGTGTCGGGTTGAAAGTGTAAATCCATCCCTTTCACACATCATCCATCACACACACGCGCACACCACACACACACTCTCTAATCCAGTCGGTCCTAAAAATATGCACAGATGGCACTCGAAATGGAAAAGCCACAACTCTCCCATAAAATTGTAATCCCATTAGCATAAACTAAATACAGCAAATGAAATTAAAAGTCAATAAATGTTTAACTAGCTCGAAACAATAAAAATCAATGACTACATTCCACGGATCGCGGAATAAATCAAATAGCGAAAAACAAAAATATTTACAAAAATGGCAAACAATTAAATTGCATTATTAGGATATGGCCAGCATAATTGCCGCACAAATACCAAGAGTTTGTGTTTTAAATTACCAAATTAAGCATTCTAATGCGGTGGAGTGTAATGAACAAGAATCTGGAAAAATATTTGCTCTCAAAGGGTAATTTAATATGTTGAGGATAAAATAAACAGAGTATGTCCCAGTTGGAAATGTCAATAATAAAAAACAAAAAGGTTTAATAATAATACAAATCATTAAACAAATTTTGTAATTTAGACTTGTGCTTTTGGTTCCTTATAGTGGTGTCTTTTAATTTTAAACAAATGATTCAGTTCTCTTTTGCTGAAACTCATGCAATAAAAGTTTATTTTCCAAAATTAGAGCACACTTATTCGCAAATGCTTCGTGAAATTTGCATTGGCTTTAATTTTCATTTGAATTTCAAATGGAAAATGCACGGGACGATAGCTGCTTATTAACATTTTGTTGGTTTTATGGCTTTTAATTAATATTTTCAGTAGTTTGCCGACGAAACCGACCACCAGGCGAGACGGCAGCAGACGACAGAGATAGCGATAGCGATAACTCCTCATGCATTCATGCATTTATATATGCTTTTGTTATTGTTTTTATTTTTGTTGTTAGCCATTGGCTGAGTGGGCGTGAGTATTTCATTTGAATGGTTTATTTGTGTGGCGCTTTTTTGGGGAACTGTTTCGTAATCAAGATAATCATAGAGTGGATTCATTAAAATCGAAATATGAGCACCAACAAAAAACAGCGACGCTTTTCAAGCTGCTGGCGGTCCCCGCAGCCCAAACTTTGCCTCTGTCAGTGTGTGGCAAATAGTTTTGTAGATTTCTATCGAAAAAATGTTTGTTGTTTTTCGGTTTTCGTTTTTCGGCTTTCGTTTTTTGTTCGCTGTTGTTGTTTTCTGGTAGCAGAAAAATAAACAGCAGGCGACCACCGCCTATGGGCATAATTAATTACATATTTCAATTGTGCGACATTCGGGGATTACGAAATGGTTCGAATTGTCATTTGTTTGTTTTCATGCCTGCCCTGTTCATACGAGAGGATTTCCTCGAGTGCCATTGAGTGTGGAAAATGAAAAGTTCATCGAGTTTCAGCTGTGGCTAATCCCATAACAAGCCTCTTCGATCGATTCGTCGGGTCGCCTCTATCTAATCGCTTAATGCCCGCCAATAAGCCATTGTTTAAGATCCAGAGCCGGGTCAGTCAATTTAAGAACCATCTATCATTAAATAATTTGTTAAATTTTTTTACGAAGCCAAAAGCGCCATGAAGACCCTCGGGAACCGCTGTTTAGTCTCTTTTCGACGTTCTTTTTCACTTTTAATTAGCTGTGCAGTCGATAAAAATGCGCTGAAAATGAAGCGAAACGGCTCCGGCAACAAATACAACAATGGGAACTCCTCAGGGGCACCGAACGAAGGGGTTAAAGCGGCAGGGGGGGTCACGGGCACACTAAGCCGCGGCCAAAAGATTCGCACGCAGGCGAGTTCGAAACAGAGGGACTGCGAGGGGTTAAGAAAGAAATGACGGAAATAGAAAAAAACAGTGATCTGTGCAAGGCATAAATAATACATTTAGAAATAAAAAATAATCGTTAAATATTTTAAATTTATTAATAGATGCTAAACTTTGTTTTGAAGGCAATTGCCTCAGAAAGTTATATAAAAATATTCGACTTTAAGGTTATTTATATTATAACTATAATTCCCAACTAGTTCGAGCTATTCTAAAAGCCTAGGATATTATTGATTTAAAATGTAATATTTTCTCATTATTTTATTTTTCATATTTCAATAATTTACCAAAGATCCCTTGAGCGAGCCCTCACTGTAGCATCTGGGAATGAGGGACAGATTTTAGGAGCGCCGTTGGCAATGGCAGAGGCGCTGGCGAAATGATCGCGGCTGAATGGTTAGTACGTGATCGGTTCATAAAACTAAAGGCGGCCATAAACTGATAATTTGAGAATTTATAAAAACAAAAATAAAGAAAAACGAAGATGCAGACATTGGGGTCTTATGGGTTTCGGGCGATTGATCGACTTGAGTAGCCCAAACGCAGGCAGGAAGCACCGACAATCATTTGTGATCAGGATGATGATGATCTTTTTGGTGTTCTCTATGTTTTCTTGGAAGTTTTGATTAGGAAGCCAATCTCAGAAAACTTCATAATGTATAGCCACCCAGTAGCAAACAAAAAAGATTAATATAAACGAATAATAATAATAGTTTTAAAACAAAATAGGAAAAATGAATCATTCACTTAAGACTGAGTAATTAAGAGGGTTGCAGATTAGAAAACTTAAAAGAAAGGCTAGGTAAAATATCGATAAATATTTGCATGAATATGGGATTTGGGGCAGAACGTGATTTGTTTAAATCACTTCATTATTTTTTATTTCTCTGACTTTTACCACTTTCCATTGATTCAATAGCTATTGGCAAAGTGCTTGGGGGCGAAAACTCTATATAAAAAGTAGTAAACCTAAAAAGTTTGTTGACTAATCTCTTTGCAGCCCGAAAGAATGTGTTTCGAATTTCATTGCCGAACTTGATCCGTGATCCCTGTTTATGTTTCAGTTAGGCGAGAGCGAGTTCATGATTAAAATTTTATGCGTTTTCGTTTTAAGGCTTTCCATTGTGCAAACTCTTTCGACACAAGAACACAACTACTACTGCCGAGTGGAGCTGCCGCTTCTGGCAGATCGTAAAACGCTCACAGTTCCCCCTCCCGGATTTTATGATCGTCGAAGCTAATTAAAATATTTAGCTGGGGCGTTGCAACGGAACCGCGCTGGCGATGCACACACTAATGAAATTCGTGTTAATTTTTTTACGGCTCCGATTTGCAATTTGCCATAATTAAGCATTAGCTTTTGTGGCGTGTCATAAGTCGGGAGACGGGCGAAATGCGAGACAAGGGAGAGAGCAGATCGGGGAACGAATCGTTATCTTGCACCCAGCGGGGCAGGTCAAGAGTGCTGGCGACCCAAGACGACTATTAAAATTGAAAAAATTACCAACGCAACGAGATCGGCGCACAGATAGAGATACGGATGCACAGATACGGATAGTGGAGAGCAACAAACACAAGTGAAGCATCCCGAATCGCAGCCATGAATGAAATGCGTACTGAATGAAATGGGTCTGGGAATTGTATCCCGGCGATCTCAGCTCGACTCATCGCCATGGCAAATTCGAGCTAAAAGATACAAAAAACAAAAAAGAATAAACGCTGCTCTTCCTCTCGCCCCATTATTATTATATAGTTTTTGTTTAGCTGTGACATCGCCGGATTCCCCTGTCTTTCATTCGTATTTCAATCGTCGGCGAAGGGAGAAAACTGAATCAGGGCTGTGTCGCAGAGGCGTCGATAAAACCGCAGGGGGTCATAAATTTTTCGAGCTTCTTGCGTTTTGTTTGCCTGAGATATCAATTGAAGAAGCCGCCGGGCAGTCCGGCCAAAGTTATCGCCAAAAAAATAAAGAATGCTCCACAGGGAGATACAAGTTCTGTTCCCTTTGGTCGCTGCAGCCTTTTTGACTGCATTTCTGGGCTCGTGTTTTTTTTTTATATTATGGTATGTGTCATGTACGAGTGGAATTATCGGTGAAGGGTATTTCCGATGGGGGCTTAATGGTATGACAACCCCAGCTGAAGGGACTTTGGAGACTTGAAATAAAAGTTTTCGAACTCTTACAATTTGAGGGGGGAGGTAAGATTATTTTAAAGGGGCATAATAATTAGTTTTTTAATATCTTTGATTGACTTTAAAAAATAAAAGTTATTTAGAAAATATTAAATTGTTCCAGCAGCTCAATGAAATTTAAGTAAACCATTTAGGTATTAAATTATTTAAATTTTAAGTGTGTTCCTTCGGAAAGCTTCTAATATGTCTTTTTAGACACATTTATTACATAAAAGCAGTGGGGACCACAGCCTTAACCCTAGAGTTAATCAGTATGCAGTCGCCATTATTTGTATTCACACAAATGCAATTTTAACATATATTAAAGAATTTTAGGCATACATATTTAAAAATGAAAAATAATACAAAATTTGGACTACAGATTGTAATAAAAATTCAAGAATAATTTTAGGTAATTTTCTCGTGTACCCCTTTTCATTTCTTCGGTCTTACTCGCTGCTATCGCATACGATTTAGTGTCGTCTTTGCTCTGCTTATCTGCGGTGGCTTTCTTTCAGCGGACGAGGCCGTCAGATCCACCTCCCCGGCTATCTCTTTCTTCGCCTGTATGCCTCTCTGAGTCTCTCTGCAGAGACGTTTTGGGAGCGTGTGTCATCGCAGTTAAGTGGCGCGGCAAAGAGTTAATCTCGTCGATAATTATAATTTATGGCTCGCTGTGGGTTCACCTTCTTCAAAAATACTCCAACTAAGTCTGGATGCAGTCCACTGTTTTTTCTTTCCTTGCTTTATTTTTCTCCTTATTTATTTGATTTTGTTTGGGCGCTTCTCGGCCGTCTTGGCCTGTGCTTCATCATAATCACAATTTTAATTGGAGTTTCGGCATAAAGGAAAAATTCAACGCATTGGGTTGTTGTTTTTTTTCCGTTGTACTCTTTTTTACTGCTGCCGTCAAACTGACAATATTTATGATTCAGATTGCTCATTGTAATTGATCATTGTCTGTGGCGATCATAAACTATGAGTTCCACTGCGGCGAGGTGTGCGTGTGCGCCTTTATGGTGCGCCCAATTATGTCAATCACAGTCAGGGGCTACTGCGCTTTTGCGTTGACCACAGCTACCCCCACCGAGCGACTCACTCACCTAGATAGATACTGGCACTGCCATTATATCTATATCGTAATTTATCAAATTGATAAGGGCCCGGGTGCCGGGAGACGGAGATAGCGTCTCCGCGATGTCTGGAGGTGGAATGATCAATGGCTGGCTATGATCGCAGCTAGTCCTTAATCTCGGCCACATTAACTCAATTTGCGTGATAAATAATAAGCGCAGTTCAACGAATGTGCGCCCCGGCACTCGAGCAAATCGTCTGCCCGGCAACAATCATAATTTATCAGTTTTAGCCACCGCACAGTGGTCGGAAAATGGCACTAAATCTGAACTATTAAATACAAAATTAGATACAAGTTAAGTCCATGTCAAATGGGTTTTAGTAAAGTAATTAATAAAAGAAAGCCTGATTTTATTATTATAAAAGTAAGTATCTGACAATTAATTCCCTGAATAAATATCCACCCCACAGTGGAATTCGAAGCTTGGATAGAACGAATCTATTTTAGGAACCACTCAGCGGCATCCACCTCCCATTCGTGTGTCCCACCTCCTATTCCCAGTTCACAGCCACATCCACATCCACCACGACCCCAACCTCCGCCATGGCCTCCTCTCGAGTGCGAACAGGCCCAGAGCACTTAATCATGCGAGTCTTGTTGCAGATTAACTCATTACTTAACACTTTTCCACCGCCGAAGATGAAGACGAAAACGACGGCGACGACCACTACGACTGACGGATGTTGATGAGCATAATTGTGTGGCCACAGTGTAAATCGGAAAGGCCGGCTAAACGAGCGAGATGAAGACGACAACACCTACAAATCAGCAAAGGCCTCAGTTGGGCTGGATTTGGATTGTTCTACAGTCGGAAAAACTAGGGTAAAATATGTGGAATAAATTACTAATTAGAGTTTTCTAATGTACTTATTCGAACGGAATTTTAAGGAATAATTGAAACTGTTTTTAGATTTAACCAATAAAGAATTTCGATCTCTATCGAAATTAGGAATATTACTGACAAAATTTCAGATCAGTCTTAGGTAAATATTTTTCTTATTTTAAAAATTGTTTTGACAATGTTTCCCTCAGCGTACATGACCAGTGGGGGCGTGCCCATCGACATCGATTTGGACTGCTGCGTGCGTGGAGGAAAATGTTTCAAAATTGATGTTCACCTTCTGCCATGTTTGCCAACGCTCTCCTCCTTAAAACGGCGAGATGGGACCCCTCCTAATGACTCGGAATATGTTTGTTGTATTTGCAGCATTAACATTCCTTTGGAGCCAAAATAACTTACACGCCACAATATTGCGCAAAACAGGCTTAAGTAGAACTCATTCGACAAAGTAGCTCATCGGTGTCACGAGGAATGGTTTGTGCTGATGGTTTTTGGGGTTTGGTCGGGGCTTGGAGTGCATTTGTGGTAAATTATGCTCGTAAAGATTATGGGTGGCATATTCCGAATTAAGATTAATGATCTGCGATGAAAATTAACCGAGAGCCGGGATTCATTTGCATAAGGAAGTGCATATCTGCAATGAAATCATCAATTGAGACGAATTGAAAAGAAGGAAGTGTCAAGATGATGAAGTTATAGGGGAAAGGAGCAGAGTTCAGCTGATAATTGATAATGTTTATACATATTATTTAGATGGGAATATAAATATACAATATTTATTTAAATAAAATAAAGTAGCAAAATCAAATTAAATTTAAAAAGTTCCCAAAGCAACGAATTTTCATAAAAATCAATTGAGTCATGACTTCATTGAAAATTGATATTCAGTTTCCATATTTTTCTGAACATTTCCCAACGATTTTATTATTCAAAACTAGATGTAATTATTTATTGCAGCTCAATTTTTCAACAAATTTATTCGTGGTAAACGTAACTCGAGAAATACTTTTCGTTTATTATTTATTAAATTCATAATTCATGCGAGTTTCTATTTCAACAGCAGGATTTATGTGATTTCTAGGCAAGGCCTACTGCCAGCAATAATTGAGGAAAACTCTCACGAACACATCGAGCCATATAAAATGCGGCTGACAGACGTCAGAATGGAGGGAAATGCGTAGATAACTACTGAGAAATCAAGGCGAACCACTCCCAAAATCCCCCATTCCTCCCCGAGAGTATTTCATTTCATTTCATTTGTTTTCCGGATTTTTCCGGCATTGCCTGCATGTTGCAGACTGGCCAGAGCCATAACCAATTATTTACCAACACTCTCATGTCCCGGCACATCCTGAACAATCGGAAATGCAGTCAAGAATGCGAGTGCAACCCTCTGCCACAGTTTCCATGGCCATTGCCCGTAATTACAGACATTTTTGCCAACAATTGTGCTACAAATTTAATGGCTTCTCTACCTGGATTGCGTATGCAAAAAGCGAAATTTATGGCTGCCACCTTTGTGAAATCTTTTTCCGATTTTGTGGTTTTGTCCGGCTCTGTGATCATTCAAGCAAATGATTCCGATCTCGCTCTCACCCTCCCCGCTTAACAATAATCCCCTTAGATCAACGGCGACCATATAGCTTAGATAGGCAAACGAGAAGATTGAGGAACTTTGGCCGGAGAAAAGCTCCGCGTTTGTAATCCTTTAATGGCCAACTATAAATGCACAAAGCTTACGAGCCAACTGATAAATTCCCGCTCATTATTTCCCCTCCACGCTTAATCCATTGTGTTAACCGATGACTAAGAGCTGGCATTTGTTGTGGCAGCTAAATGGGGAAAGAAACGATGCTTTATAAATAGAGCCGTGTGTAGATGTCTTTATCCAACATTAGCTGTAAAAGGAGAGATCAAAAGTTGGACAGAAGTAAATACAATAGTATAATCAAGCCTAATTGATTAGGGAGTTATACTTAAGGCCACTAAGTTTTAAGGTAAAATATCAGCTCATAGGAAAGATAACACAACTAGTTTCCCAATTAATAAATTCTCCATAAAATCTTGTTTTGTTCTGTGGAAATTAGCTTGCTATTACTTCAGCATCTTATCTTTAATATCTGGAGTACAAAATGACTTTTCATATAAAGTTAATAAAGAAAATGATTGAAATTATTATATACAAATTTATCTTACCATTTTCTAACTATGCGCTGTGCTTAGCCCACTTCCCATGTCTGAAGCTGGTTTTTTCCTTAACAAAAACATCATCGCATCGGCAAGAGACGCTGAAGAGTATCTTTTCTTGTTGACTTGCTAATGAAAGCAAATGCATATGATTAATTACAAGGGAGTCTCTCCCTGTGACAGCAACAACAAATGAGCATTTTTATGCTGCCTCAACCCCTCGCCTGCCTTTTAAAAATAACATCAAAGCAAACAAAGGCCAGTGAAAATATGAACTGCAAACTGCAGGCGATTTTGGGGATGTGATGGCTGAGAGGGAAACTCGGGAAGTGGCGAGTGGAAAGCCGAAAACTGAGATGAAAATCTTGGCGACAGTTGAAAAGTTGAACAGTTGTTGTTGTTGTCTAGGCTGTGTTGTTTGTGTTATTATTGCCTTTGGGGAGATCCTCTCATTGGCATGGGCCAACTTGTTTCAGCCTCCTCTCGGCATCGCCGTCTCCATCTGACGACTGTCTGGCTGACAGGCGACTCCACGCTTGACGTTTGACAGTCGACACTGTCCAGGAAACCTCAGAGGGGAAGAGTCAAGGTGCAGCGATTGCCTCTGGCGATGGCAGCGTGATAATTTATTTAATTAAAAGTATATGCATTCATTTATTCTTTGAATTAATAAGAGATAGAGTACTAAATGTATATTATTTAGTTACTAAATGAAATCCAAGTTTTCTTCTTAACATTTTATTCTTTTATCTCATTTTAGTCTTAATAGAAAACTCTAAAAAACAGTAATTGAACTTTCGGACATCCAATTAATCACCTGTTGCACACATCCTTACGATATGTCAATCAATTTCTAGCGTGAGTCACGCTCCCATTCCCACCGACAGGCAGACGACACTTTTGCTTCCTTCTCAACATTTTTTTTTTGTGTTTTTTGTCAGCGGCTGCCAAATTCCGATGGCGAGATGTCGGGAGATGGCGATGGTGAGATGGCAGCATGCAAATTGCGAATTGCAAGGGGGCCAACGCACAAATCGAGTTGTCGTAAAATTAGCACTTAATGCTTTAATTAATTACTGAGACGTGCGATGCGCGGGAATCGACCCGAAGTTCGTTGCGGCCGATTGTTGTTGGAGTTGCTGGTCGGAGTTGCCGTATCCCGATTGTTGGCTGGGGCATTTAATGCATTTCGCATTTATTTATGGCCATTGGATGCGCGTAACTCAGCGACACCCATCCCGCCTGCTGTCCCGTGTTCGGCCACGTCAAGTGTCAGGCCATTTCACCGGAAAGCCAAGGAATACGAAATGCAAAATGCAAAAATGCTCGCATGCCCGCAGATATTCATTGGGCATCTCTCGCAAATATTTCACAATTTCACAAAAGGGCAACATCTCGCACTCTTTTAGTCTCTGTTTTGTTCAGTTGTCTTTATGAATGGACTTTGTTGGCCAGGGATTGGGACAGGGATTGGTGTTTTCTCGAGATCACAGGGTACGCGGAAGATATTGCGGTTGCAGTTTTTGTTTTGGGGTGTCTTATCTGGTGACTTGAACAAGATGCAATTTGGTTAACTGAAAGTCTTGCTTTGACCTAAAAAGAATTCCTTTGAAGAGTCAACAGCATTGTAAGAAGAGGATAAACCCGACAACAGTTCCTTACCTGAAGTATTAAGGTATCACCGATGATTTAAAAATTAAAATTTAATTTGTAAAATTTCTTTAAATATATGTTCAGTAAATAAATACAATATATTTCCTGATGGTTTTTATTCAAAGAAAATGTTGTTTCTATTGTAATTTTAATGTAAGAAGCAATTGTAATTCAGGTAAATCCTGTACTTAAATCCCAAATCGATCAATTAACTCGCGATTTAAACTCATCAACCTTTGATCAATAAAAAACGCATCTCATCTCGTCTATCAGCGCAATTGTCACATGATTAATGCCAATGAGAGATATATACCTTTTCAGCCGACAACCACGCCCTTTTGGCCGTGACTTAATGAATGACCACATGACCGAATGATGGATGAATTGATAAAGGCAAATGGCGAAATTGTGTCTTTGGCGTGGCTATTGTGCGGTCCACTCATCTGCGATATGGAAAGCAGGTTCCGTCTTATCTTAGCCCTGTCTTGACCCCAAGTTATTGTCAACATTGTTGATGGGCCGGTATTGTTAGTGTCGGCAGTGTGGATGCCAAGGCATGTGATTCATTCATTTGCCACAGTAATGCCACCGAAATACAACTTATCTGGCTCGGGGGGATTTATATATACAAACACACATTGGCAGGGGTTCCCGGCCAGACAGAAGATACAGATACAAAACCGCATCCGCACCCACCGAAATCCTTTTCGGCCACTTGACTCATTAGGCCCGTATTGATGCCGGGCCCACTGCATCATCATCATCATCGTCGTCGTCGTCATCCTCATTGTGGCGGGTATCATCCTCATTGGCATCCGTTGGATCTTCTGGTGTTTGCATGATTTGCATTAATTTGGCAAATGTTGTCGATACCGGACGCCGACGATAAGCGCTGACATGACCAGATCCATTTGGTCATTAATTAGCCCACCAGCTTTCCTCCAGCTTTCCCCATCCCTGCCTCTTCATCCTTCCTGCCCACATGAAAGCCATGACGTTGCATAATAAATTACCAATTCATTTCAGATTTCGCACGTTCTTCGGCTGCTGCTTTGGCCATACATTTGATTTGCTTTCTCCAAAAAAATAAAAAACTGAAGAACGAGATCTCTAAAGGGCTTGACGTTCAACAAGTAAAAGGCATTTCTGGTGATGTTCTATTAAAAATGCATCAATTGGTGCCTATTTAGGTTGAATACATACATATGTGAGAGAGTTGGTGGAGATTTTTTAGCAACATTTTTCAATCAACTCAGTAAAAAAATTGCCTTTAATTTGGCGAAATTAACACATTCAAGAAACACAAAATACTGAAAGCTTTTAATGATGACAGGCTGCCATTAAAATCGATTAATGTGTGTATTTTAAATCAAAATTTAAAGCATTATTTTCAGTTGTTTAACATTATTTTGTTAAATGTTTAAGTTCACATGTAATACAAGGAAGCGAATAATGTTATGTTAAATTAAAATAAATTATTTACAACCTTTTTAATCAAATTACCGAATTACCAAGTATTTTTATTAAAAATATGCAAATATTATAAAAATTAAGAATGTCAAGAACATCAAATACACAACTATCATATTTTCCCAGACCACTACCCTAATTTCAGAATTCAGTAGTATTTATTAAATACAAGTTACTCAATTAAGAACTGCGTAAAAAACATATATTCCCACCCATAAAAAACGAGCTTCCTTTCCCTTGGAAATTAATATAAACGATCTTAGCAATGAAATAAACGCTGCCCAATCGAATAAAACAAATTGTGATTCATTAGAATTCCAAAAAAAGAAGCGCATTCCCTGCAATCGCTGACTATGTCAAGTTAATCGGGGCACAGAACATAAAACGAAGCCAGAAGAACTGAAATTTTTGCTAATTAAAGTTAATATTGACAAATGATGGGGCGTTGGCGAATGGACAATGCCAAGATGTCATGTGGACCCCTCCATTTCGCCCTCTTTCCCAACTCCCTGTCCCTTTCTCCAGTCTCTGATGCGCCAAGTGGTGACAGATCTATGGGTTTGGATACTGGGAAGTGATGGGGATTGTGCACTGTCCGAAAAAATTAAACATTTTATAAATTAATTGAAAAAATCTAAAAAATTTTAAAGATTTATTTTGGGCAAAGAAGCCCTTTTTTATTTAATTTTATAAAGTTTTTTCAATTGTATGTTGACCATTTTAATCTTAACAATAGTAATATTATTTAAGTAATTTGTAATTTTGTAGTATTATATTTTAAAAAGCTCAATTAAAACAACAAAATAATATTAAAACAGATTACTGGCATAAAATTATGAGTGAGCCTTTTCTTTCATTTGTAAATATTAAATAGTATCAAAATGTAACAGAAATAGAAACAAGTTCATAAAACCTATTTATATTATTTAAATTAAGATATTTTGAATTTAATGAATATTAGTTTGTGTAACTATTTTTTCTCAGTGCTTTGTGGTCTGCGAGGCGAGCTCGTGTCGATGTTGCCGCCTCCGCTGTCGCCGGCGAATGTTGAACGTCGAATCATGTCGATGTCGCTCGCGTTCAGATGCGAACGTAAATGATGCATGTTTAATTGCCGGCGCATAAATTAAATTTTTGGACACTGTGTGCGAGTGGGTGAGACCAGTCCCTCTCATTCGCATTGTTCATGGTGTTTTTTGGGGGGTCCCTCCTATAGCTAGTTGGGGCCTTACCATGCTGAAATGCCTAATCAGTTGTTCTGGCTCCATCTTATAAGCTGACAGATCAAGGCTTTGGCGGCAACTTCAGAAAATTAAAAATGTCATACGCAAAACTTTGATTGCGAGCTCATTAAATCTCAAACAGAACCAAAAAGAAAAAGTATGAGTACATTTTTAGTTAAAAAGTCTAAAATAATTGCAAAATGTATATATTTATTTAAATATGAACTCAAGTTTGTAAATTAATAATACCATTCTACTAAATAAATTCTATAAAATGTACTCCTAAA
The DNA here is from genome assembly GCA_018153105.1 of Drosophila rufa. Classification (NCBI taxonomy): domain Eukaryota; kingdom Metazoa; phylum Arthropoda; class Insecta; order Diptera; family Drosophilidae; genus Drosophila; species Drosophila rufa. Next base: position 12,935,181 of record JAECXS010000096.1, read on the forward strand.
AGTTTACAAAAACCGTATACTTTTTATTAATTTTACATAACCTATGAAAGTATTAAGCAAAAAAGTGCATCTTAAAAGCATTCCAAACTAACAAAGCGCCCATTAAATTACATCTGCGCCTAAGTGATCGATTACGCAACGAAATGCAACCTAAAGTGATCATTTAGCCTTTCAGCATTAGGCATAACTTTCCAATATTGATGCCGTGTTTTCTCCAGTTGCATCGAAATGCAGCGCAGAAGTGCACCGCAATTGACACTCGAATGCATTTTTAATTGTTGTTTTTATTATTTTGCCAAATTAGCACGTCGTTGAGTGGAGGAAAAGCAGGGCGGGAAATGCACAAGATAAAGTGAGGGGAGCACTTCAAAGGCCCTTTGGGGGCTGAACCGTGCTAATGTGCCGCTATAGGGCGATCGGTCTGGCTAGATATCTGGCATAAATCATAAAATAAAGGCCAGAAAAAAGTGAAAAAACATTTTCAGTCCCTGCGAATGCAAATAGAAACGAGACAGCGCAGGAGAAGTTTTCCGTAAATGTAAAAGAAAACATTTTTGGGAAGCGCCAAGCTGCCAAGTGGGTGGCAACTGAATTAATTTCGGTTTTTTCCCCGCTCTTCCTCTGCTGGGCGCTGCTTTCATCAATTTTATTATTTTTCTTCTTTTGGGTTTTATGTTTGCGTGTCGAGCTGAGAGAGACGCAAAATAAATAAAAACTTTAAGTACTTTTCGAAATTTGTTGTTGTGTAATCTTAAGTAGTGCGGCGTGCACACTCATAAACACTCACACTGATTCACCAAAGCACGAACACTCGCACGAACACTCACACTCACTCCCAACAGTCAGTCGCGTTTGTATGTTGACATATTAATGCAATTAGTTTTTGGGTCGGGCTGTGTGCTAATTTTATGGGTCTCCCCTCATATTTATAAGAACTCCTACGCTGCACTTCTGGCTTCAAGGGGGCATTAGGTGGAAAGATGCAGCTGTTTTGGGAACTAAAGATCTAAAATATATTTAATAATAGAAAGGAAAAACTAAGAAGAGTACTAGATTATAAACTTATCTATTACATTTTTAATAAACTCCCTAAAGCAAACTAGTTTTTTACAATACAAGATATTACCCACACATTTTTTTATTGAATTATGAACGCTACAGTTTCAATACATTTAATAAAAGAAAGGAAAAACTAAGAAGAGTACTTTATTATAAACTTATCTATTACATTTTTAATAAACTCCCTTAAGCAAACTAGTTTTTTGCAATACAAGATATTACCCACACATTTATTATTGAATTATGAACGCTACAGTTTCAATATTGCATGGAATACTTTACGTTGGTCGGAGGATCACCCACTGGAAAAATCAACCTTTGGCCATTGTTGCCACGCAAACACAATTTACACAACTCTCGAATGCAATTATCCTGCGCAGTTTGTTATTCCATGATTATGAACCCCCGACAGCGGCCAAATTACATGGATCGCAACAAAAGAACGGTCCCAATTCTGTGCCATAATTTATGGGATGTTCGCTCTAAAAAAACTGAATGCTCGAAAGAGAAATGGGAAGCTATGCCAACCCATTTCCGCAATGCTGCGCAGAAGGCTAATCAACATGAAACAACCCCCGGAATACAAAAAAATGGTAAAAAACGCGAAGAACCACCCGTGGCTATGTCGGAACTCAGCATCCCGAACTGTAATCCCAGCTGTAATTTTGACGCTGATCCCGCAACTCTTAAATCATGTTTCTATTTATGTTGTCGCTAGAGATTTGCGTGTTTCTCTTCGTTTCGCTATATATCTCTAATGAAATTCCCTCCAAGAAGTTCGGATAGTTTTGAGCTGAGCTTGGAGAGGTGTTGGTAAGCCGGCTTAAGGATAATACCAGGCGTTACTTTTGGCACCCTCTCTTCCGGAACTGGTTCTCAAGGGCGGTTTTATATTTTTTGTTCTTTTTAATGGCAGCCACCCCATTTCCTTTGCCTTTCCGATCGATCATCCGTTTTAATTAGCAACAGCATGTCGATGGCATTCACAAACTATCAATTTCACTCACCCTTCATCGTAACGCATCGTCTTCGGCTATTTACATAAGTTCGTATCACACGTGACGAATCCTGAAGTGCCTTTCCCAGTCCGGCTCCTTTCTGTTCTCGTAAAGAGGGCGTGTCCCGGCTGAGAGGACACTTCGATATGGTTTTGTCACTGCCACTGATGGACTCGACACTCTTTTCGCTTTCCAATCACTCGAGAGCCCAGAGTCGTGCGTAGAGATCCTGCGACAGCTGCTCGAGTAGGTGGCCTGCGATTGATAAATGTGAAAAGTGGTACATATGGTTAGCTCAGAACCAGAGAGTTCCATTGGGAATTTATATCCACTTAATGGATATTTGGTTTTTGGTGATTAAGTAACTGTGGGAAAGTGTAATAATCTAGAGTACTTACATATCGCACTTAAATTATTGAAGATATTTGAATAACTGAGGATATTAAAATTTGATTTAAAGAATACATTAGTTTCAATGTAAATGTATCAGTTTTAACACTTTAATGTTTAAATATATTTGAAAAATACATTCTTCGCTTGAAGTTAAGGGAAGATTTATAGTATTTTAATTGATTTCTTCACTGTTAATAAAATATTTAATTCCCATTTAAATTTATACGTATACCCTTTACTAAAATTATTTCAATTAAATCTACAATATTTTTACTTTAACTTAAACAATCTTCAACAAATCTTCTTTATACGTTTTTACGCGAAATGTTACTCATTTATTCCAATTATTATTTAACAAATGACTACAAATATCCCGACCCACTCCACTTATCATAGCAGATGTATTCCCTATAAGCCATCTTTTAATCATCGGCTCCATTGATGATGATTCATCGCTCGCCGCTGGATGCACTCGAAAAAAACTCTGAAAGGCACTCCACAGGATTAACCTCTTCCATGACATCACGTCGCGTTGTTCCCGGTGATGAGTTTCAGTTTTGAGCTGGGTTGGGCTTGAAGATCGATTCTGAATAATTATTGACCACATTGTTATCCCCTCAAATGGGTCCGAAGACTTTTCAATTAATGTGTGCCAGGTTCTTTTTGTCTCACTCTTACTGGAGAATATTTTTTAAAATATTTTTTTGAGGCTTACCAAATGCCGTTTTGTTTATCATGGTCTTGGCCTGGCTTGCTGCCCTGCAGTTTGGTTTGCCGCTGCGGCTGCCGCTGCTGCTGTCTCTGTTATTGCATTTTGTAAAGTAAACATTAAACATGCCAAGTGCTGCTGTCGCCCGTTTGCCACCCACAAATTACACACATATATGCATGCGGAGGGGGGGAAAGGAGGGAGTGGTATGGTGTGGCACACACAGCTGCACATTATGCAAATATTTACTTTGCGTTGATGAGGCTGATGAACAGGACACCGATGACGACGGTCCATTGATGAAGCCACTCGTCGTCGTGGTGGCCCGTTGGCAAAAAAATAAAAGGCCGAAGCGAAAGGAAATAAAGCCAGGGCGAGATCGAGATGCGGGGTGAATTGAATGGCAAAAAGTGCTGCACAAATAATGTCATACGGCTGCCTCATTTGCTTTAACCCACCAACTGCCACCCACTCCTCGTCGGGCACCACCCCATAAGGACAACCCCTTGGCAACCTGCTGCTTCAGCTGAGAAGTTCCCTGCTATATGCGTGTTATCCTTTAGTGAAGTTCCACTTGTTATAGAAGGAATATTAACTATTAGTATTCGGCTTCTAAAGAGTTAAAAATAAAATAATAATCAATAATTTCAGGGAGGTAAACAATGATTAAATAGCAGTATACGAAATCAAGATATTTTCAAATAATTAAATATCAATATGGTTATTACCTATTTAATAATTAGAATATCGCCACAATTTATACTCTCAAAAAATCTTTGATATGAATTACTTCTGATTATTTCCTTTCAATTATTTTTAAAGGGTATTTCCAACGTCCAAATTATCCCGTGTAATTTTCCACTTGTTTGCCCGGAGAGCTGAGGCTGAGTTTCTCAAACTGCTGTTAGCATAAATTTCAAAATTAAAATCGCAACGAGGCGACATATGTATGCAGGCGCACAGGCGCAGGGCGTGGCTGAAGGGGTGGTCCTGCCCTTTTGAGAGGGGATGGCACTGGCAGGGGGTTACACTGTTGGAGGAGTTGGGGGATGCTGCGTTCACTTTCGAAAAGTAATTATTTCAAGCAAAGGCAAGGCGCCAGGGGTCTTTGTTTAGCCCTTCCTTTCTACTAGGTTTTTTGTTTTTTTCATTTCTATTTTGCAGCTGTCACTTCGGTTTGACATTTTGCTGGAATTAGCTTAGTTTTCCCTCTCTCTATGTTTCAATTTTTCACATCTCTCACCTACTCCAGTTGGCTTGTTTACATGGACAATAATTATAAAATTTACGTTTCATTGTAATTGTTAAAATAAATCAATGTCAATGCAATCCATCTCGCTCCAACCCTCTCCCGGCAGGAGAGGACTTGTCCCCTGGAAAGCACTGAGGGGGTTGCTCCTGGCAGCGTTTTTGTTTCGATTTAATTGCTTGTTAAAGTTGAATTGTGCTGCGATTGCACGTTGCACTTTGAATGCTGCACATTGCAGGGACTTAATGATGCAGGAATTTGCTGACTTTGCCGGAATAAATCAGTGGAGTGGAACAAGGGGTGGCAGCTTCCTTCTTTGCCCATTTGATTGCTCCGCAATCCACTTTGACTTTGGGACGAGTTTTCGCAGACAATTTGCTGGCGGCATATGAGGACAACAAATTACAGAAATCATTCGAAGAAAAATCTCCATTCATATTATTTTCTTTTCCATTTATTTTGGGGATAACATTTTTGCATTCCGCTCGGACAAAAGCTGCCAAAATGGGGCTTCATTAAATGTTGGACTCGAGCCGAGAGCAAACCCAAATTGCACTCCGAAAAATGATGATATCCGCCTCTTCTCTCCTATTTATTCAACTCAGACCGATTGTAAAATGTTTGCCATCGTTTGGCCAGGCCAAAAAAGAGGGGGTTGGGACAGACATTTGAAGTATTAAATAATTTGGCGCCATTGTGTTCACACCACACAGCCAACAAGCCAGCAAGCCAACAGTGGAAATCCTGCCATGTTTGAGTGCATTCACGGGTTTGTGTGTTTTCAAATTATTTCTTCATTTTCTGCACAAATATGCACAAATAAAAAACAAGCCGTTGAGCGGAGAAGGAAAATAGGGAAAAGGCGGAGCAGTAAGCGGAAAATGGCACAAGGCATTGTCGGTTTGGCTTCCGTGCGATCCTTAGATATGGAGTTACTATAATATTGCGAGGGTAGCTATGTAAGGGTATGGGATATGAAAAATGTTTTCAAATATTCATGAAAAAAATTTAGTTTTCTGTTGAGTTTTCAATACCCGATTTTCTTAAATTTAAAAGGATTTAGGGTTAATAATATAAAAATTATAATATATATGAAAATCAGTTAAAAATATACATAAAACATCTTAAAGTAGATTTACTATTTACTCTCAAAGTTAAAGAACATTCGATCTTCGTATAAAACTGACTTGCGGTTATTTTTCTTTAGTTTTTCAGTGTTTTCCGTTGTCATTATGTAGTTGTCTGCATTATTTGCCGTTTGATTCTTACAATTTCTGAACCATGTCTGCATGTTTGCATGCGATGACAAAAGGATGAGGATAATAATGATGCTGCTGCCAAGCTCCTTTGGCATGTTTTTATTTCTAGCAAGCATTCAGTTCAGCTTGTCGTCTAGAATAAACAACGTAATTGCGAGTTTGTGTGGGCGACACAACAGCAACATCAACAGCAACATCAACTAGAACACCAGCAACACACAAGGAACTGCAACTGCTGGCACCACAGGAAGATGAAAAATACATCTAAGCTGGCGACAAATAATCCCAAATGGGAAACTCTCTTAGCCATCGATGCTGGAGACACCAAAGACGCCCATTTAACCAGGCGGTCCATCCTCTGCATCTATCATAAATGCCAGCTGCTTTACGATCGGTTGCCCTTTGACTGTTGCTGGTTGCTGGTTGCTGGTGAGGCGCTTCAAAAGAAGGCCGGAAAGGCCTGATGCATGCAACTTATACAAACACACTGGGAACTACGGCAAAACACGCATACAACAATAAAATTTATAGCATACCGTGTATTAAACGGCACGCGGCTCGTTCCCGGAACACATGTTGCATCTCCTACAGGCAGCCATCGAATGTCTGCAGGGGGGACCGAAAAAAGGGGGCAAACTTATAGGCACAGTGGGTCGAAATTTAAAGAGGGATTTCGGAGGTTATAAGAATTTAAATTAATTAATAATTCCACCTTATCTACTTTAAAAATTAAATGAAATTATTTGAAAGATCATGGTACTGCAGAAGGCATATTTAACTGATGCCCATTTAATTTATAAATATTTTAATTTTCTTTTTTTAACTTATTAGCTGTTACCTTTTTTATTTATATTTAACTCTACAAGTTTGTATTTAACCTCTTCTGTGTTAAGGCATATGCCCATTCTTTAATAATAAAATTAAATTAAATCCCCAATAACCTCGGGACACTGTCTCCCAGCCTTTGTATGACATGTATCCAGCTTTGTTTACTTCATAATTTGTTTTTGCGTTGTTGTTTTCATCTTTTCTGTTTCGACCGCAGAAAAACCTTTCATTTTTTCCAGCTTATTTTTTGTCTTTTAGTTGGCACCGCTCGTTTTACGAGCCTATCTGCCAGATTGCTGTTTGCTCTCCGCCGCCGTTTGGGTCACATTTTATTTTTGCTATTCTTCTTCCGCCGGCATCGCCTGTCATTTCCACCAAAAAGGGAAAAAATAAACATTGTTTTTTCTGCCTTGGTTGGGCAATTAAACTGCAGTTTGGTTGTTAAACATTTATGCCCTGCTCTCGACTCGCGACTCTCGACTCTTTGACTTGTCTTGACTCTCGGGCTGAGTGATTTGTTTTATGTAGTCGTGTGTAAGTGGGCGGACTGCGGTGCTGGGGCGTGGCTAGAGTGGATAGAAATAACTTTGTTGTACGGCGTCCAGCGATCATCAAGTTGTCAACATTTTACCCTCCATTATCCATTATCTGCCGCCACTCGAAAAGTTGAAAATTGCATGTACAAATTCCATTTGAATTGTTTGCAAATTTCATTTGAAGCGCATCGGCTCCTGTGTGCGGGGTGGAAAATGAAGGGAAAAGGTAATAGACAGCTGGCCACCAAAGCGACATCCGGCTAATGCGATCCTATTCCATTTCTGGTTCCGGAACACGCTTGCGCACCATTTTCGCAAACTCTCGCACTCGAGTGCGTCGAAGTGCTCAAAAATGTTCCCAAAATGAACTGTGAAAACTCGGTGCGTAGTTGCGTGTCCAGTGCCCCTATTTCACATGGGTCAGCGACTGGTCCCCCCCTCCCGGGGATTACACGAAATAATGGCGCATAAATCCGGCAAACGGCAATGGGAACGGCAGTGGCAAATGCAATTCAATGGCCACTGATTGCCTGGTTTCCACATTTCTGGCCGGCAAGGGTCCGGCGAGAGTCCTTGTGAAAAGTGGCGGAGGGGGTGGAATCGAGTGGGGTGGAGTGGCCAGGGGATGACAATGGGAATGGTGCTATAGCCTATAGGTGATCATGGATGCGTAATTGTTTATTGGTTTTGCGTTAAGAATTTGTTGTGAGGAAAACTGAGATTGTTTTTCACAATATGGGTCGGGATAGATTAGGTTTTTTTACAGCAGGGATGGGACGGTATGTGGTAAAAAGTGTTACTTAATATATGGGTCGATTCAGGAGGATATCATAAAAAAGGCAAAAAATTTAATGATGATTTATTATTTATTTATTTAAAGATTAAAAGAATTATTTAACGTCAAGCACAAGCTGTATGTATAATAATAATTAAATATATATAATTATTTAATATTCTGCTTATTAACTAATATAAATAGTATTATTTCATAATAAAAGATATTATGCGTAGAAATGATAATTACGTTTTAGCTCACTGACACCGTAGTGGATACAATATTTTAATATAAGTATTTATTAAATTAATCAAATTCTAAATATAATTTCTTTTCTCAGCCTATCCTAACTAGCTGAAACTTTATAGAATTTCCCAAAAATCCCTAACATAAATCAGAGCCCGGCATAAGTTTCCCGACTGACTGCCACTGCAGCAGGCTAATTTGTGATTTTAATTTGGTTTATTGCCGCATAGACAGTGCAGAGATGCCAACAAAAAAATATAAGGAATAGGGAAAAGCGAAAAGCCGGCTGAAAAATGGAGGAGGAGTAGCCGCAGACAGGCGAAAGGCTTTGGCTTTGGCTTTGGCAGATTTTCTTTTTTCGTATTTTTGCGCTTGCCAGGAAAGAGTCTGCAGCTGCTTTGAAGAGCCGCAGTCTAACCCTCTAACCCCCGAGTATCTCCCCTAGCGAGCGAGCGACAATTTTAGAAATTCAAGAGGTTGCCGCATGTTGCAAAATGTCGCACTCTCGCAGTTGGCAAGGTCGCGTGTGGCACGTGATGGGAAAAAGGAGCGCACACGTCGATCGGATCACAACATAATCCGGCCCTGAACCTGGGTTATCACTTTGGTAAATACGAGTATCTCCGGCTGCCCCTCTGGATCGAATATCAATCAATTGGCTGCCAGTGACATTCGAGACTGTGACTGTGCTTCGTGTCGCAGCTCTAATCACCCAAAAGATGCTCAACACATTTTGCAAATTGCTTTCGGCTCTCAAATTGTGGGAATCGAACAGGGGACGGGACTCATCCGGGGGTTACTTGGAGTGCGGGCCTTAAAATCGAATGTGGAAAAAGTACAATTACAATCTTTATTTTCTTTGTTCCATACCCAGACTTGTGAAGGTTATCAGCTGGAACGTCGCTCTCGTTGCGATAAGAACTGCAGTTCAAAAAATAATACAAAAAATTAAGTCTCGTATTATTTCGAAATGCTTAGCGGCTCATGTTTCGACTTGAGCCAGAAATCTAGCATCAAATTCCAAATGAACCAATAAAAATTCGAAACGAAATTGAAGTATAAACAATGAGTGATTAATATTGATAAATGCTCAAGGATCCCAGCTATCCCATCTCCATGGATAAGGCTTTTCTTTTAACTTTGCCTATAGGTTTGTATATATAATCTAGCAAATCAGCTTTGTTACATATACATTCGTTGGGAATTAAAAATCAGAGATTATTAAATTCATTTAAAAGCAGAAAGCCCACTCGTCAACACCACTTCAATCTGAACGCTGATTAAAAATCATGAACAAATATATAATACTTTTGGAACTTTTGGTGATATTACACGGATGTGTGTGTTCATTAGAACATTCATTCAAAGATAACGTAATCAAGACAGTCGAGGACTATAATAAACAAATTATAGACAAGGAGCTGGAACTAAAACACCTGGACTCGTTAAGCGGAAGAATATATAATAAAGTGCAATTTAATGTGGAAACTGATGACAACTTAAGTGAAGCCAAAAAGGAAGTGGCTCGGTTAAAAGTCAGCCTTGGACATACGGCTGAAAGACTTCGGACATGTGAAATAAGTCTACAACGTGAACAGGAGGTCAAGTCAAAAGATAAAGACAGCCCGTCACTTTGGAGTCAATTTATCGGAAATAACAATTCAAATCTCTGGGACAAAGTAAAGCAAATACCCCAGCAAGTCACAATGTTCTTTAGTGAAAAAGATTTTAAGAAGAATGAATAAAGAATGCTATAACTGTCATTTAAAATATATATTTATATTTTCTAACTTAATTAATTAAGAAGAAAATAAGTATTTATGTTTTAAAATATAATGAAATTCATTTTAAATTGTTATCTTAGATAATTATAAACTAAATCATATTTTATTGTGGAGGAGGCAATAAATATAAATTGAAATCAGGCCAATAAATTAAACAAAAGAGAAATCGGTTGTGTAAAGATAAAGCTTATAGAATAATGTAGGTAGATAAAGGAGAACTTTACCTCTTTTGATATTTCCGACTTCCGACTTATTTGCTGTAAAAGATATTTCTAAGAGTGGCGAGCCCTTTAAAAATAAAACCACTGAGATGTTTATTATTTAATTGTTTTTATTATTTTCAGTTCGTTTTGATAATTTTTTTGGTTTTGGTTTTTTTGCCTTGGGCATTGCAATTCGTTAAGACTAAAGCTGGAGCCAACCACTGACTAGTACTCGATCGAGTAGTCGAAGGTGCCGAAGTGTTCGTACTTCTTCTCGAAGTATCCGGCAAACTTGTCCACGTAGTATACCTTGACGTCCTTGAAGTAGCCGTTGGGCACGAAGAAGGTGTACTCATCGATCTCGCGGTCGAAGGGATAGCCGAAGGGCTTGCTGTCCACAAAGCGGGTGCCGGAGCCAACTCCTGAGGAGTAGGTGTAGTCGAAGTTGGAGAACTGCTCGTACTCCTCGGCGAAGGGCGAGACGAAGAAGTAGAACTGCATGGGGAAGCCCTCCTCCCAGCCCTTGGGCAGGACCAGGCGGTCGGGGAAGGCGTTGTGGGGCTCGCTGATGTCCAGAGGGAAGTCGTACTTGCCCTCGCTGGCCAGCTGCACGTACTTGTACAGCTCGGAGTAGGTGATCCTGTCCTCGGCGGTCCAGGTGAACTCCTTGGAGCTGCGCTTGATGGTGTTGATTCCGGCAGCGAAGGGGTACACAAAACTGTCGATCTGCACGAAGTTCTTGCGGTTGTACTCCAGCGGGATGGTGCGTCCGAACTCGTCGAATTTGGGTCCCAGGAAGACGCGGATGACGCCCTTCTGGGCGGCCTTGGATTCAATGGAGAACTCGAAGTCGAAGGGCTTGTGGTTGAGGCGAGCCTGGCGGGCCAGCAGAGCCTTGTCCCAGACGAACTCGCCGTCGACGAAGGTCATCTTGTCGTTCAGCAGGTTGGTCACATCGAAGTCCACGATGTCGTAGTAGGTCACCAGCTTGCTCACGCTCACATCCTTGATGGTGATGCCCTCGTAGAAGAGGTCCTTCTGGGTGTACGGCTTGAGGAAGTACTTGAAGTTGTAGAAGACATCCGTGAACTTCTTGTAGAAGGTGTAGAAGAAGGGATCGCGCAGCATGGTCTCGAAGTTGAGGAAGACGTTGGGGAACACCTCCACGTCGGAGTAGTCCACGTCGGCGAAGTACATATGGGCCAGCAAGTAGTAGTAGTTGAAGAAGTACGAGTCGAAGGTGTCGGCGTTGCCCTGCAGGTAGTTGCCGATGTACTTGACGGCCTCGGGCTTGTGCAGATCGATCACCTGGCCTTCGGCGGTCTTGTAGTATCCGGACTCGAGGGCCTTGTAGACGCGGCTGAAGAAGTTCTGGACATGGGTGTACATCTCGAAGTTGCCGTAGGTGTAGAAGTCGTAGTAGTTCTTGCGGTAGCTGTAGCCGATGCCGTTGTAGTAGATCAGCTGGGGATCGTAGCCGTACTCGATCTGCTTGTACCAGAAGAACTCGGGGATGTCGCCGTAGCCGTTGGTCAGGCGCTCCTGGTAGTAGCGGGCCAGGATCTGCTGCACGTTGTAGATCCAGAACTCGCCGCGACGGTCCTTGTCCAGACCGAACTGCTTGCCGTTGAGGAAGAAGGCGTAGTCCATGTTGAGGTAGTACCAGTAGGCGTTCCAGCCCAGATCCTCGGTGAAGTAGGAGAGCTTGGACTCCTCGTTGAAGAACTCGATGTCGCGGGTGTAGTCCACGGGGTAGAAGAACCTCTGGAAGCCCTTCATGGCCTCAACGTACTTGGGGTCCTTGGCGAATTCGGCGAAGTTCTCGCGCAGGAAGTACTTGTCCTCGACGTACCACTCCTGGTCCAGACCCATCATTTTGTACCACTGCCAGGTCTTCCAGTCCTTGGTGTAGAAGTAAGAGTTCTGGGGGAACTCGCTGTAGTCCTTGTACAGGATGTCCTTGTACTCCTTTTCGTACATGATGTACTTGCTGAACACCTCGTAGTCGAACTTCTCGGCCTCGTAGACGAACTTGCTGTTGAAGAAGTACTGGGGGAAGATCTCGTAGATCTGGGGCAGGATCAGGCCCTCGAACTCGGGCTTGTGGATCACGGCCAGGGTCAGGGCGTAGACGAACATGCCCTCGTTCACGTGGATGCGGGCCCAGGCGACGTTGCGGACGAAGGTCTCCCAGTCCTTGGCGTAGTAGAAGAAGTTGAACAGACCGTAGGCCTGCTTGTGGTGGGTCTTCACCAGAGCGCCGAAGAACTCGCCCTTGGGCAGCAGAGCGCCCACCTTGTAGGATTCCCAGAATTTCTCCATGTAGAAGTCGAAAGTCTTGAAAAGAAAAAAGGAAATCATGGGAGGAGTTTCTCGCAAGGAGTCCTATGGGCCATACCTCATACTGATTCTTGTCGAAGGTGTATTTCTGGCCAAGCTTGATCCACTCCTCGAACATCAGGGGATCCTCCACACGGTAGAGGATCTCGAAGAGGAACTTCTGCTTCGCGAGGAAGTCCTTGTCGGCAACCTTCACCTTCTGCGTGGGCACACTGAAGGCGGCCACGCAGCCCACGAGGGCCAGTATCACCAGCGTCAGCTTCATCCTTGGATCCTGTCAGTCCTTGTTGCTTCCTGATTCCTCAACTGCTCCGGTATTGTTTCGCTCAACGACCAACACCTAAAGTCTGTTGCCTCCGTAGTTCCCACTCGGCGCTTATATAGCCCTCCGTATCAGGAGAAGGTGCGTCCACCGTCAGCATAGGTCAACGCATAGGTCCCGGCCCAAAAATAGCCACTCCGGGCCCGTGCCGGTCCTTATCATTATCCGTGACCGAATTGGAGCCAGCCAGGTGAAGATAAGACGCTGCGAGACTGCAGCGTGTTCCTCTTATGTCATCGGCAGACGCAGACGCAGACGGTGACTCTGTCATTATTCCCGCTGCAGCGAGATAATATTCCAAAGCTATGTTCTGCTTCTGTTTGCGAACTGTCCGACGCACTGGACTGTGGCTCACCTCACTGATATGATTTATGCAAGGTTCAAGTCCACTCCAAGTTGTTTTCATGCCATTAAAAGATGCTGGAATGTTTTGCATTGCCATCCGGATCTTCATAAAAAATATATACAATTTAATAAATAAATTCTTGACCAACTAAGAATATATCGGATCGGTTAAAGGCATCTATAAATTTCTGTTAAAATATATAATAAATACTTTCTCATAAAAATATATATTTCCGCAATTTTTTATAATTCCAAATCACCTTTATCACATTCAAATACATAATTCCAAAATGATTTAACGAATTTCTCCAAGTTCCGGCAAGACAAACGATTTCTTATCTGGGGTCCAGCATGTTTATGGACCGAATCGCATCATCATAAACGTTGTTCCCAGATCGACCAGCAGCCATCAAAATAAAGCCAACCCAACCCAAGAGCGAGAGAAGATGCCCATATATCTATCGGATACGGGAAAGGGCGGTCGCAGTTTTATGCAATTAGAGACAGCTCCCTGATAGATAAAAAAGCGAACGAAAAGAATCATCCAAGAGATGCGCTCAAACTGTAACAAATATAAATAACAAAGGAAATACGTATTTTGTTCAGATTTTTTCAGTTTTCTTTTATGGCCGCTCCATAAAAGCCACACACATATAACGCAGCCAGCGCCCCTGGATTGATACCATCATCTCCGCCCAAAGAAACACTTGGCGACACTGACGACGTGTGGTCCAAGTGAGGAATTGTAGATTGGGGGCCGGGGCAATGGGAATCTGAATCCGCATCGGAATCGGAGTCAGACTCTGAATTATGAAACACTTTCCGCATTTAAGAAGGAGAGGTCGGGAAGAAAACTCCGGCGAGAGGAAAAAGTCGTGCAATAAATAAAACACTTCAAAAGTGCACTTAAGATAACAACAAAAAACCCATATGGGGCTGGAGAAAATGAGACCGAAGACAAAGGAGACCCAAGAAGTGTGAGAGATGAGTGGAAATTCGTCTCCAAGTCTGGGGAATATTCGTATGTGGGTCAAGTCGGTCTCGACCATTTTGCCGGAGGCTCGCGTCTGCCAACGATTAGAGAGAAACCATCTTTTTATTAATCTAGAAAGAAATGATTTTAAAAAACTTATTGTTATTTTGGATAGTTTATTTTGGTTGAATTGGTTTAAAAATAATATTAGGTTTTATTAAAAATAAATTAACCATAAATAGAAAAAATAAAATATAATTTGCATGAATTTTGTGAATAAGTATTCATCATATATAATTGAACATAGCGTGTTGACCTCTTCTAACAAAAAATATACACTTTGAACTTCTCTAAAAAAAAAGAAAACAAAATTTACTCGCCAGATCTATTTACAAACATAAACTGGTCCTTCGAGCCGGATTATGATCGCCTTTCTTAAGTGGAAGTGCAGCAGCTTACACGCCTTTTGCAGGTATTTAAGCGTACATTTTCTGAGTTCAGTTTTTATGCCAGTCAAGTATATTCTTTATTTATTATAAATTTTAATAAAGATTTTTAAGATTACAAATCAATGGAGTTTTTTTTTAGGTCTACCTAAATAAAATAAAGTTATTGTTCTCTTTTCATATCTCTAATTTGCTTTAGTCATTAAATCATCAGAATTGGGCATTTCAAAGTTGTCGTTAAAAATTAATTTATCGCCCGATGTGGCCGTCGAGCAAATGCAGACATCAAACTCAAGTTTCAATGTCAGACAGAATCAATAAATTGCAGAAAATGCTGTCATTGTTTTCGGGCCAGCCAGCCGCTAGGAGATACTACCGATGGGCATTACTTCCAGGTGATTTGCTGTGTGTGTCCATGCCTTACACTCCAGTGAACCCCAGTCGAACCCTTCGCAGGCAGCAAAGGCCAACAGAAGCATGGAGCATATTTTCCACGTGCAATCGAACCTGAAAACGCTATCCCAAAAACATATACCGGGCGCACTTACGCCTGACTGACTTTTTCACACGTTCTCGGACATCCTTGGCTCTGGTTTGCGTTTTGGCAATCGGCCCGAAAAGCAGGCCCCGGGCCAAAGTCGAGGCTGGGATCATAAAGCAAATTACCCAGGTCGTGGCTTCGAATACATATGGTTGCCTTGCCGCTTGCGATGGAGAGCTGGGCTCCCGTACCCGTTCCCGATCCCGATCCCGATGCCCAAAAATAGCTGTCAATTGGGCAATGCCAAAAGTTCTCCTGGGCACGTTTTACCCTCGCCTCCACCGCCCGATTCCACACTGGAATCGAGGCAGCAGGCATAATTTATAATTCAATGAGTTTAAGTTGAATGCAGCACGGCGTTTAACCCGCCATCATTAGCAGGGGCGCAGGCGGGCCGGTGGGGAACGTGGGTTAAGGAAGAGACCCAAACACATTGGGCTCTCGGCCCTCGGGCGCATGCCATACAATTCACCTTGAAGCCAAACTCAGAAGCGAAGATTAATTGCCGGTGCCTTTTGTTCGGCGACTATCTTGGGCCTCTCACTCACTACTCCTCTCATACGTATATCTGAGCTATGCATCTCGATGTTAGGGATGACAAAAAAATATCGATATGAATGGGTAACATATTATGAAGATTATATATAATAAAATATAGTAATAATAATTGTATAATAAGATAACAATATTAATACGTAATTGATATAGAAAAATATATATTATTCCCTCTAGTATTCTAGACTTTACTTGGAGTTTTCGGTTTGAAATATTGATTATATAGAAGGGGAAGAGGTAGAGAACAGATGTGTGATTGTGTAAAACATTTTCTTTTTGATTATTCTAAAAATTGTGATAGAAATTCAAAATGAATTTGTTAGAATGTCAGAAAACTATCGAACCTAAGTGTTCACGGTCGATATCTTTTCACGCTGCCATCCCAAATATCCCTGACTTCATACATGCAGCTCTCATGGCGATAAGGAATTTTATTCAGTGCTAGGTGCCCCTACTCAATACCCCTTGAACCCCGCTCCGCATCGCAACTCGAAAGGGCAGGCAGCACACGTAATTGCTTTTTGTTTGGCGTCTCATTTTAGTTACGGTCTGGCAACTGATGATGCTCATACGCACGGATGTGACTTAGGGTCTAAAATGCGGTGGATTGGAGTCGAGTGGATGTCGCGCCTACGAAAATAGGTGTCGCCAAGGCGATTAGGCCGGGCCAAGAGTAGAGGAAGAGCAGGCCAGTGGCCAAGGGCCAAGAATCAAAACTAGAGGCCAGCCTCAGGGCTTCGTTCGTTAGCTCCGCCGACTGTCAGGCACACACACCATTCGCTTTGAGTAATGCTGCTCCCATTTGAATTATTGCTGTCGCCATGACCCAAACCAATCCCTCTCCAGTGTTAATTTTTTAAGGCCAGTTAGCCAAAAAAAGGGTTCTCATTTAACCAGAATTCGAGTGTCCTAACACACCATTTGTCCCCAGCGAACGATGATGGTGATGCTGATAATGATGATGTGCCGAGTGATCCATTTGGAGGCTCTCAGGGCTGATAAGAAATTGAAGTTGAAAAATGTTGGGTTTCTTTAAAATCAGTTCTTAGCTGTAAGAAAACAAACACTATTTGTATTGTTTACACTATAAAACTTAAACATATTAAATACATAAAGCACTCATAAACTCCAAAGTGTCGAAACGTATTTATTCAAACATTAAGATCCTTCACTTCATTAACGACCGAGTTCCAATTGAATCAGTAGCTCGTAAAAGTCCAAAACTCATGTAATTCTGTGTGTGCCGGGGATTATGAAATCCACTTTGGGCATACATCATTGTGACATGTTTTATGGTCACACTTTAATTGACAAACAAGATCCATTTGTTTCAACATTCTGCATTACATTTCCGCCTCATTGCGCATTCCAATCCAATTACAATTTCACACCATTTCGCCCCAACTCCTTCGAAAAGAATATACGCGAAGGGCCCAACCCAAGGCATTCAGACTTTTGTTGTCTTCGACGTCTAGCCGGCTCATTAGGCATAATTTATAGATGCGTAGTAGCTAATAAAATATCCGAGTGCGGGTTCTCTGCGCCGGGAAGGTGGGGCGCGGTTTGGGGGGACAACTTTCTAAAATTTCAAAATCGTAGCTTCTTAGGCATGCGCACAAATTTATAATGCAATAAATCAGCTCCAAATGGCTTTTACCACGAACAACAATCGAAGAATCGTCGCTGGCCAATTATTTTAATCGCTTTTGTCAAGCCACTGGCCTCGGCCACATTAAAAGAATGCGCTTATGGATCCGAATACTATAAGATATGCATATGCGACGCGGATAGAAGAAAGAACCACTCTGATTAAGCAATTCGGTGTGAAGTGCTCGGGGCGACAGACAGAAGAGCTTTCAACACTCCAACACTGAAGAAACGGAATGCAACATTAATGGCATCTGTCCCCGGCCCAATGGATATCCATAAAAATACCAAAAATTTACTTTCACTTAGCCCCAAATAACCTGATGGCACTCCACTCCACTCCTCTTCGATTTGAGTGGCGCTCGTCGATGCATTCGTCAAGAGGTCGTAACGATCAACTAGCGATACAAACAAATTATAAAACGTATCTATTTTATGGATCGAGCTAAGGAACAGCTCGAACAGCTGAGTTTACCATCAACAGAGGCGCCAATGGAAATGGCTTATGTAAAACAGGGTTCGGTTTTCACTTGGAAAGAGAGATATTAATTGTTTTAAAATATTTTATTTATTATTTTCAGATATATGCAAGCTTTAAAACAAAAGTAAACCAATTATTTAAATTGCTTCTCTTTCCTACATTTATTTATCTTATAATAACTATCTGCTTGCAGTGTCAAAAGTTCTAAAGACCCCAATTGAATATATCTAATCGTTTTAATTCCGTTTCCATTTTACCAAGATAAACCTGATATCTTTGACAAAAATTTCCAGCTGTTCCGGGAACTATTTCTTCCGACACGTTCAGACCGTGCGTTTACTTAGCATATCTGGACAGGAAAGTTACCCCCATAAAGGTAAAAAAATATAATCAGCTGCTCGTTGCACAATTTGCAGGCAAACACAGAAAATAAAGAAGAAATAATGCCTTATTCGGGCAAACAAATTTCCTCGGCTTGTTTGATTGCTCTCTGGCAATTACCAAATCTTTAGATAACTCTCCCCCAGAGAGTTTAAAAAATTCTCCCCAGCATTTTGCAAATATTTACTGAAAATAAAAGTAAAGGAGAAGCGAGACAAAAAAAATCTGATCAAAAGACAAGGGCCGCCGGAGCGCGTGCTGCGTTCTGGTTATTAATCAAAACAACTTTTAATGATGTTGGCATGCGACAATCGCAATTGTTGCCACATCCCCCCTTTCTGTTGCACGTTGCACGCCGGCGATAATATTTGGATTAGTTCAAGTCAATTGCATTCGGGGCAAGGAGAGCTGAGAGCTTGAGAGCACAGCAAATGCGACGCGTGCTTGGCGACGAATCTAATGTGGCACACGTGGCCAGGAAAATGTTGCACTCACGGTGGGTGGTTGCCAAGTGGGTGGCTTGGGGTGGTAGCCGGGTACCTCGGAGTGGGTACCCCGAGATAGCCGCAAGGCTGAGTTAAATGTTGTGTTAAGATTAACAACAGCCGGCCACAGAAAGCAGCTTATCGGGGTTTCACTTGCAAAGGGGCAGTTGGGGAAAAACTTAACCTGGACTTTTTGGGGAGAAGGGTTTTCCACACCATCGACGTGCCAGGCATTAATAATAACCCACCAAAACAAAAAAAGGGATAAAGGAATAGCCAAAGAACATATCCTCCATGTATCCCTAGGCCACCCCCTCTCATATCGTGGGGTTAATGCGGGCGACAAAAAATTCTGAATTTCTTTTCGGTTGCTTTTTTTTTTTGGTTTTTTCCTATGCCTGTTGACTGCTAATGATGCCCCAGGAAGTCGGGGAGCAGGTGCTGCTGGCACAGAATCGAATGGCAGGCGGAGAGGGACATCAAATATGCTCACACTCTGCATAATTTATGGCATATAATGCCGGCCCAAGCAAAGACCGAAAAAAAAGCGAGAAGAGAGTGTTAAATGCTATGTAAACCTGGCTGGAGAAAAACTCTGTCAACTTATCAGTGTTTTTTTTTTTACTTTTCTGAGTCTCCGCTGGGCAAACGAAGTTTAAGGAAATGGCAGGGAAATCGAGGGGCATGTTTAACACCTTGATGGCTGCGTGGGTGGTCGTCGGGGATCGCAGATAACGAGAAAGGTAAAGAGGTCATTGAAGTGAGCGATGGATTGCGATTAAATTACACTTCAATTCAGTTGACAGATTACTGAAAAATTTGATTTAGCTTAGAAAATATTAGCTGCCTATTTTAAAGGTAAATGGAAATGGAAATGTGAATCATACAAACTTAAATCAATAAGAATCTTTATTTATATGTCAAAAAATCATAAATATTTTCTTTAAAATGTTGTTCAAAGAAGAATATTAATTTCATAAACTTAAATGGTACATGCTTAAGCCTAATAATTATATTATAGAGTTCTAGCAGCCTTGATCTTGACCATATATAAATTTATTAAATAATCATATCATCAAATAATTATTATTAAGTCTTTCATCTACTGATGATGATAAACGCTTATTCTTTTCATGGCTTTCTAGAAATTTAGTATATTTTGCAAGGCACTCACTATCATTTTTACTTGCAACAATATAATAATCATTTTATAGTTTAGATTTAAGTTGTATTCTTTTGAAAATTGAAATACTTTAAGTACTGATAAGTATATTGCATTTAAATGTAATTCTATATTGAAAAGTCACTGCATTTATTAAGATAATAAAAAATATGCTCCTTTTTTTTTTTCATTTCTTTAAACTGTAACAGAAACAATTTACTCGAAAATCGGATGCATTCCTCGGCAATTTGTGGCCACTGACATACATCATACTCGTAACCAAGTTGCACACCTGAGCACGTTCAGTGAAACCACACAGACACCTTGGCCCTTGCCCCACCCGGCCTCGCAACATCCCGTATCTGGACCCCCCTCGTGTCCAACGGGCAAATTGAATGGCAAATTTGTCTGCACGCAGCAGCATCAGCAGCAGCAGAAACATAAACTTTTTAATTGAAAAACAATTTTTTCTCTTGCAATTTTTTTCCTTGATTTTCCTTTTGGGGAATTTCTCTTTTTTCGGAAGGAACACACGGGGCGGGGTGCCGAGGCGGAGAAGTTCGCTCAAGTTTCATAAATGTTATTGAGTTTTTCCAGCAATTTGTGTAACTAGTTTTCAGCTGCAGGAGGGGGTGGAAAAAATCAGGGGCTGTAGATTGGACAGGAGTGGAAAGCTTCGCCATTTATTGACTTGACTTCCGTGCGTATGTCGCAATTTCCGGTTTACGGCAAACGAAATAAAAACGTAATTTAATGGCACATGGCCCATGGCCCAGCGGCTGAAATTGTGATGGGCTATGACCTCTCCACACCTCGTCTAACCACCCACCCACATCCTCTGATCGAACGTTAATTGAAATCGTAAGATTCGTCACTTTATGCAGGAGGGGAAAAAGTAAGAGGAGAGCTCACAGCCGGGCAATTAGGCAAAATCAAATTCCATCACACGGAGACAACTTTATTGAATTCAATTATAATTTTCACACCCAAGTGTGAGATGTGCGAATGAGTTTCCAGTTGCGAGTTGTACAACTTGGCCTGGGATGAGATCTGTGTGCCATGCAAATGCATTTGGTCATATTAGTTGATTTTACGGGCGTCTTTGATAAACCAGAGTCCGACGGGGCCAGCCGAAAGATGAGTGGTTTGAAGTGCAATGAAACTGTGAGTGTACATATCGCGAGGTGTGTGTGAGAAGTTGGTTACAGTTACTATTAATTTAATATAGTAAAATAAATAATTTAAAAAGTATCTGAAATAGTCTTAGGAAGCTTTTAAAATTTATCTGTGTTCATTTGGCAATAACTAAGGTTAAGGTAAGCCATAATAATTTAAATACAAAGCACAATATACTATTAAAAATAAAGTATGTAATCATCCTGACAAATTTATTGATAATATTCACCTGAATTTAACCTTCAACTTTTTTTTAAGTTCGCCCCAAACTCCTTGAACTCACCCCAATGAATCCATAACACTTTAGATATGCCTTCTTAGCGAAATGTGACTCTACCATAACCATAACTCATGGATCGCACCGCGTTGAACTTATCGCAAGCGTGTGCACACACCTGCCCTGCCATCACCTGTCCCGCCCCCTTCAGCCCCCTGGGAGACCGTGCTCCCCGCTGCGAGGGCGACTACCAACTATCAACTGCCAAGTGGCAACTGCAAAGTGCCAACTGTTTCGAGCCAGTAAAGTCACCTTGTTTATGGCGCCTTCGAGCTGCGGGTGCTCCTCTTAATCGAGAGTCGCGCCGGGACTCCCAGATACGGGCTGGATTAACGCTCTGTTCGGATCGGATCGGATGAATCGCCGCAGATTCCGGCGAGTTCAACAAACCGAACAATGCAAGCAGCTTTAATTGAATTACCATTGACCGCAGTAGCAGAATCGAATCGAATTGAATGCCAATCGAAGGGAAAATGCAGCCGGGAGAGAAATCGCACGAGAGTCGTGTGTACGAGTATACATATATGCTGACACATTAGTGCATAATTTCGGTACGCCCCCGATGCCTCTGTCTGGTCTCTTAATTAACCGCCTCGCTTAGAACAGAAATTAACTCGATTGCGCCTTAATTAGCCGGCCGGCGTTTAATGAACTTGGCTGCATCACAGAAGCAGCCACAGAAAATTGTGTGGGAGTTGTAAAAGATTTTCCCTGAATGATCAGTCAAAATGACGAAGGGGAAAAGCGGGGTCCAAAGGTTGCCAGGTCAAAGTGGCAGATTACATGGGGTCAAGCATAATTCGTAATGGTATTTGAGCTGAAGCATTACTACTCTGAAATATTGGGAAAATAAAGAATTACTTAGAGAGCCCAAAGCAAATAATTTATATGAATTGTTTGGCTATTTCAATAAACATTAAGTAAAGTATTAAGAGATTTATCTTGTATAATAATTTTATAAATCTCTTCATCGTATTTGCTTTAATTATAAATATATTAACTTATACTTATAGCGCATACCTTATAACTAATAAGCAATATGATAAATTAACATAGAAAAGTTAATAAAAGAAGAGACTAAAATGCTATTAAATAGCTTGAATATAATGATAATGATAATGAATTATATTATACATATATATATTAAAGACTTAATTAGTTTCTATGCTGCAAATAAATGTTTTATAATTTATTAAATAAAACCAAGAGAGCTCTAATTCTCTAATGGAATCATTGAAATAAACTTTGATAATTAAAAACCACTTTCAACTTTTTTATTTAATAATCTCCCTTGGTCTGTGCATTCATCGTTTCAATTGACTTTTCAACTTCTAATCAATGCTTTGCCAGCATCAATAACCGCATAATCGATGGACCTGCAGTTGGCCAAAACGGCACGCGTCCTGCCCCTCATCCCCCTGCCACACACACGCACACACTCACCTCACGGCCCATTGAGTGTGCAAATAAATGCGCTTAATTAATTGCATTTTTGCACTTTCAAGTGGCGGCCCGTCCCTTGGAGAGGCCGCCTACAAGCGAATGCGAAATGTACGAAACCGAAATCGAAATTGAATCGAGAAGGAGCAGGAGTCGGAGGCCAACTTCAAATATGCATCAATAAACTCAATTAAACGTAAACGAGAGTGCGCTTCAAGCGAAATGCACAACCTGAGGAGCTCGCTTGGGGAAGTGGCAGAGGGAAGGCATTGTTGATCCATGTGGGTGCACCGACAACGACGACGACGATGATGATAATGATGATGAGCATATTTTTCTTCAATTTCTATATGGTTTATCTGCACATCTGCAGACTTGTCGGGGGCATTAGTTCCATGTAGGAAGCTGGGGATTTGCCAAGTGCGAAGCGGCTCAAGTTCTTACCTTTTTTATTATTATTTAATTTTTTTCTTCGCTACTGAATAAGTTTTTTGAACCATCGGAGCATCGGAGGAGTGTTGTTTGCTCTGAGCTGGCACTTCCTGTCAAAGGGAATCTCTCAGTTTATGCCGACGTCTTTCAGCGGACATGCAAGTTCATTTGTTAAAGACTAAAACAACATTTGGACACTGAATCAATCTCAATCATGGTGGGTGTTGATTGAAGGGTGGACTGAGCCTAAAAAAAATAACAAGACGGGAAGACGGGAGCTTTCCCCAAATTAGCCAAAAACAAACAAATAAGAGAATTAAACAAATAAATCACTGGGTGATAGGGTGAATTTCGCTTGGAGATGATAGTTATAATGGAAAAAATAAAAACATTTTTTTGTCGTAAAAATGTTAAAAGTTTATTATTATAAATATATGGAAAATTTATTTAAACTACTTACAATTCCTAGGTAAAGGATTTTATATAAAATGTATCTGATTAATATCCAAAATAATTTAAATGGTTTAATTCATATATAGTTCTAATAAATCTAGGCTTTAATATTTCGATAAATTTAATAACACAAGTTTAAACAAAAATACATTTTCTAGTAAGAAAATAATCTAAATGTAAGTAATTTCGACCATTAATGTATCCTTTCTTAACTTAAATGCCACTAAAACCTCATTCTACCCAGGCACGATCACTATTCTCACTCTCACGCTGCCATCACTAGCCTAAACGACTTCTCGTTTTTCTAAGTATTTCATTTACTAAAATTTCACTTTGAAATGCAAACCAGACAAAAGCGTGGCGCACAACGCATCCGCTAATTACGCACCACCAACAGCTCCCACACCCCTGTCCCATTTCCCATTTCCCAACTCCCACGCACATTCACACACACACACACACACCGCGTGGAAAGTGTAAACAAATTTTGGGAACATTTTCCCAAACAGAAACAGAAACTTAAGCGGCCAAGTTGGCAACCCTTTTTAGCCCGAAAGTTTTCACCCGCTGACTGATGCGCCGGGCAGCTGCAGTGCCCGGGGTTGGTGGGAAAGGGTGGGAAAACGGCGGGGAAATGGGGGAAAATGGGTGGTGATGGGGTTGGAGAGCTTTACAGATCAAAGTGATATTTTTTGCCGCTGCAGCTCTCGGCTTCTTGCTGCTTTGACGGAACCAACAAACATGTTCGGCACTTTATTTACACTGGCTTCCGGTTGAATTCGGTTTTCCCACTCTTTTCCTTCTTTTTCCCCCCATGCCCCTTTGGCTGTATTTTGGTTTTCCACATTCAATCGGTATTTTCAGCATTTATTTGTTGTTCTAGCGAAATAAAAAGCAAAAAATATGCTTTAGCTTTCGTTTGTAAACAAAATTGGGAAAATTTAAATTTTTGGACAAAAAAATAAAAACCAAAGAGTGGAGTAAACATCAAAGGGATTTGGGATAAATGTAAATAATAGTTGACCCATCGCATTAAAAGCTTTTGGCCTTAAAGATAATCTAAAGATTTCAGTGGGTCAGCCCAGGCAAAGTCATTCGATTTCCCAAGCACGTTTTCAGCTGCTTATTAGAAGAAGAGGGGCCCTGAGACAAAAATATTATCAGCAGCGTTTATCGGAAAGCCATAAAGTTTTCATTATTACACGGCAACCTCCTCCTTCTTAGCTTTACCTTTACCGTTGCCCTGCGTTTAATTACGTTTTATATTAAGCCCGAAAAAGGGCCAAAGCCCAAATGAAAACAATGCCAGTGACAGAGACAATCACGTGCCAAGCGCAACGTTCTAAATTTCAATTGAAACCAATTTAATTAGCCGAAAGCGTTAGAAAAGAACCATTCGGAGGAGGCGACTCCACCTCGTCGTGTCTCCCGATAATTGTTAATTTGTATGCCATGAGAGTAGAGGGTAGCGAGATGTCGAGGGTGGAGCCTCGTCGTCAGCGATGAAACTGACATAATTTGCATTTAATAGTTCTCTTTTCCTTTTAAATGATTATTTTTTTCTTTTTTGGACTTTGGCTTGTTTGTGTCGTGATTCAGTGGGGGCATTTCAAAGGAAATGACACGAATAAAATTCTTGGGGCCAGTTGAGTTTGTTTTGATCTGCCACTGGTTTCGACTGAGTGTGCAATGTGTGTGTAATGTAATAACAAACATGTGCCCCAGATTTATGTACTCCTACGATTGGACTGCCATAATATCATTCCTTTATTCAGTCCCCTGCAACCGCGTCTCTTGTTTATTTAAGCTCAACTTTTGAGGGCGCTAAAAATAGCCAAAAAACGTCAGAAAGTAAATATGACTCACCAGAGGGGGATTTCTGTAGAGATAAAAAATAAATCTTAAATATATAAAACTATGGAATTATTTATTACATTTTTATTACAATATTTACAGATTAAAATGAACTCTGACATAATAATTGAGTGTCGGTTTATATGGATTAAGTCTGCCAACTCTCGAGTTAGTAAGATCGTTTAAACAATTATTACAACTTGCTTCAATTAAATACAAATACATTGACAGACACAAAAGTTGTCGCCATAATTAAACAACTTAATTTATACATTACTCTACGCAACATAGCAATGAATTTTCTTTACATAAATTCAATAAGAGGCTGCCCTTTCCTCCCACAAAGTTTATTGAATTGCCAGGCTGCTTTCTCGAAACAAGACGCCTTAAAATATGACAAATAAAATAGCAAACTTTTAATTAAATGATGACAAATTACAAAGTAATTCAAACACAGACCGATGCGAGCCTATTCGGTTACCTCATTGCCATCGAACATTGAACATAGAGATGTGTATTTAATTTCCAACCATAATTTGCAATACAGCACGACCATGTAAATGAGTTTTCGGTTCGGTCTTTTGCGGTCTGTTCTGGAAATTCAATCAGTGCCCAGGAACCGACGAGTGGGAAGCTGGGATGCTCGGAAACTGTGATGCAGGGAAATTGGGAAAACCGGGGGGGCTTATCAATGGTATACGCATTTCAAAGCAAACATTTTAGGCAGATTTGTGCACACAACGCAAAACCGAGGGGGAAATCGGATGGAGTAAGTTTATCTTTTGGCATGTTCAAGGACAATACAATCGTCCTGGGTGACTGCATTCCATTCGGCACTGGGCCCAGGACAGGGACCCGCTCGTCCGCATGGCACATACATATTTATTAATTTGTTTATTTGTATTTACACGCTGCTAACATATTCATAGACAATTGGCAAATGTAATTAAATACGTTTACAAAAGCCCTGCCAGCTCCGGCGGTTTCCTCCCTCGTATTTTGGGTTTTCGCCTCTCGGTTCTCGGTTTTCTCGGTTTTGTATTGGGTTGTGTTTCCATATTTTAACCTCACTGTGTGAGCTTTTCCCCCCATTTGCATTCGGTTTGGTTTTGTGTGACAACATGACAATCATTGCCAAATGCGAGACACATTTCCTCTGCGGCATAAATAATAGCTAACAAGTCAGAAATCTGGCTGGCTTTCCCCATTGAAATTGATGGTGAACAATTGCTAATCAGCTAATTAGGATTGTTAGATAGTCAAGTAAGATTTAATTCTGTGATTACAAAGCATATTTTGAGCTAAGAATTGCATAAATTCAGTACAAGAGAAGTGGAGATTAGATGTAATGTGTTTGAGCGAAATATTATTATTGTTAGTTAGATTTCCACTAAAAAAAATATCCATTAATATGCTTTTATACATTTTAAGGTTAAGGGAATTTTTACTAACAAACTTAAGCAATTATTTAAATATCTTAATAAACTAAATATTAAATTTCTAATTCACAATTTTAAGATATGTGTCAGTGGAACATGCTTTTAAACAATAATATTATTTCAAAATAGAATTCAGCTTTGATTGTTACTGTGCCATAAAATCTTAAACTTTACAAGTGACATTATGACATACCCCTGTCATTTTCTATTTTATTTATATCATTTTTAACCAGCCAGGGACTCCCATCTGTGCCATTTGTCCCTACACACATCAAGTGTCGACTTTATGCAAACGTTCAGGAATATCTGTATTCAAGTCAGTCTAAACAATTGCCGGGAAAACTTTCTGTGCGATTCGAAAACTTTCATCCTGTTGACAATTCTTTGTTGGCGCAGCTGAGCCTCCTTTCCACCCCTTGCCCTGGAAAAACTAAATCCAAATCAAATGGCGCAAAACTTTTCCGCTCCAATGGGGTTGACACAATCGAAATCGGACTTTGCCGTGGAGGACTCAGGCTGTAAGCGGGTCTTAAGCGAGATTAGCAAAGACAAAAAGTGGAAAAAAGCGGATTCTAGGATTCCAAATTTATAAATTGGCGTCAAATGTTGAGACTCTGCAAGGAGGGGAGTTCTGTCTTCTTCCCTGAAGCCTTGAAGCCTGAGTTAAATTTGTCATGTTGTTCTCACACACACGCAGACCGAATTCCGTGCAATTAGTTAATGTCATTTGATAAGCAACAACTTAATCAGCGGACCGAGTCCCCGAGTGCCCGTCCCGAGGAAAAGGTCAAGTATTTGTAACTTCTGCTAATTTGTTGTTCCCTGGGAACGTGTGTGTCAAGTGTTGTGACTTTGTCACGTAGCGAAAACTTGTCTGTGCTGTAACCCCGATCCCTGTTTTTTCCCCGCCGATCCCCCTCTGGTTCCACTGCGCCGGCTAATGAGACCAAGAGCCCCGGGCCGAGTTTCAGACTCTCAGAGTTTCGAGACTCCCCCAGCCAGAAAATTGACGGCAGCTGCAAAGACACAGATACTGTGGACCAACGGCAGGAGGAATATGCTGTGCGAAGGGGTTGGGGTAAGACTGGGGGCGGATATGGCAATTTTTGTGCCTTGAAATCGATATGGCATCAAAGGCTCGGGCACAGGCACAGGCACATTATGCCATTATCCAGGGACGCGGACTGAGGAAAGGCCGCCAGCCACAGAAAACAAAAACATTTTGCAGATATATTTTTATTATGCTAAAATAATCGCACATAGGCCAATGGCAGTGGAATGAATGTATGGAAATGAGCAAAGAAATTAAAATAAATTAATAAAATAACTAATTTAACTAAGAATTAATAGAGTTAATAGAATACTTGAATACCACCGAATTTGATAAGATAAAAATAGTATTAAAAGAGAATATTACTGTTAACGTTTCACTGAAAAAAATTACTTTAAGTAAAAAATAATGGAAAATATTTTAAGACAATGGGAAAAAATATAAATATGCAAAAGAAATATTTATGTCACTAATATAATATGACACAACAGTTAGAGACACCTAGGAAGATATGAGTTATTAAGATAAGACATATAATTCTTAGTTTAAAAATAATTTAAATTTAGAAGAAAATTTCTTAAACTAATGCTGCTTTTCATTTAGTTTTTTTCGTACCCATAACTTTAGTGATCGAACCACTGTTGAGCTGGGTGGGTGGTGGAGCCGCGGATGTGGTTGTAGGTTGTATAGGGGACCGATTCCGAACGCGAAACCGAGGCTAAGTTACCTTTTCGGTTAGCAAAGCAACAAATTATCTGCGAGATGCATCTGAATATTGCAAACAAAAGATAAAAGCCGAAATGCAACGACAACCGACTCATAGTTGGCTGCCACAGCCGCAACATGCCACGGATGCTGTCCGCCCCTGCCCGCCATCCCGGCCATCGCCATCTCCATCTCTATGTCCATGTCCGTAGCGGTTCGCCTTTCGCTTGCAGCCACGCAAAAGGTGATTTATTTGAACATGGTTATCAACTTAGTAGAATAACAGGAGCAGCCAAAGCGCCGCACCGCCAACAACAACAGCAACAACAACGCCAAACAGGGCATCGGATCCCCCGAAAAAAGCTCGGGAAAAATGTAAACGATTGGGAACCTTTTTGGTGAGTTTCCCGACTTTGGAATACTTGTACTTAATGTTTCTTTTATAAAAGTATATATATAAAAAAACATTTTTTAAGGACATAGTATCATTTATAAGTTTTTATTATAATAAATAATATGTTAACTAAAGTTATGCCCTCATTAGTGTTATACTATAAAAATTATAGGGTTAAATATTTAATATTCCATTTTATAACGTCAATGTGATTAACTTATGAGATTAGTATTAATGATTATTAAAATGTCCTCTCAACATTAACTATTAACACCATATACCCCTTAAAAAATGTGTTCCCACCGGGTATCAAAACAACAATGAAGAGCAAACAATGCCAGATGGAGAGCAGCAACGTGCAACGTGCAACTTGAACTTGTGCTCTGACTTTGGATCTGGCTCTGGATTTGGCTCTGGCCTCGGCTAGAAAGTGCACAGCCGTAAGATACGATTGCATTTACATGCATCCCATATCAGCGCCTGCATCGGGGCGTGTGTATGTGCCTGTCCCTGTCCCTGTCCCTGCCCCTGACCCTGTCCCCCAGACTGCCCCTCTCTCGCTCTATCGCTATCAGTCCGTCTCTATCTCGCCGTCTGTCTCTGTGCGCACCCAAGACACACACCCACAGCTGCAGCAGAAGGCACGAAGCGAGAGACCCAAGCCCAGATCCAATACATTGAGAGAAGCGGTCTATAAGTCTGAGAAAATAATATATAAAAAAATATAGTTCCTTGAAAACAGAAAACAGAGACCACAACGGATAACATTAAAGTTTGTATTAAAATTACTAATAAAGTTTGTATTAATTTAACGTGCCTAAGAAAGGACTTCTACTAGCATGTACATTTTGTGCGGCTTCGGCATGCCTCTCTTACAAGATTTTCAAGATTTTTATTTTCCTTTTAATTGTATAACTTTTAATATAATTATTATTAATATAGCTAAATATATATAGAAATTAAGTATATAAAAAAAAATCAGAAGTTTGCTTAATTTTATAAATATTGATTCATTTTCACATATTTTCTGACGTGTCTCAATACCCATCCCACACCCATGAACCGACAACTATCCCGAAAAGAGCAACCGGCATACAATTTGGCCGGCAGCGAAATTTATTTGAAATCAATGCTTCTTGTTGCATTCTTCAGTTTTCAGTTGCAGCGGCATCGACGGCAGCAGCCACAACTTTTTGACTCTGGTTGCAGCCGCTGCCGTTGCCGCCGGTAGTAGAAAAGGGTTCTACATCTCCGCTGACAGAGCATATGGGTTCGCAATAGACGAAAAAGCGTAAATGCGGATAGGACAATGGTTGGGGTAGAATCATAATTTAATTAGGATTTTAAAGGGGCAGATTGAAGCCATTACAATTTATATTAATGCATTATTAATTTTGAATTTTGATTACCTCCATAAATGAGGGGTTTCTGAAATTTCCTTTTTTTATTAGGTTATTTGTAGTATATTATATTTTTATAAATTACTTTAAAATGTCAAGTCCTTATTACAAATGTAAAAAATGTATATCAGTCTAAAAATACATACTTTTTTTAATAAAAATTACAATTACCTTTTATTTATAACCAAAACTTATAAGATAGATAATTTTTAAGGGTGCCTCTTGTCAGTTTAAAATGTAATTCATATTCAGACATATTTTCTAATTTTTAAAAATACAAATGAAAATAAATTGATAAACATTTCAAATCAATTTTTGTAGTAATTCTGAATAAAATAGAGGGATAAATTAATTGTAATTGTTAAAATTACAGCTCATCGATATAGTTTCCAAGGCCGACAAAGGCCGAAATGAGGAAAAACTTTCCTTGCACTTGCCATTAGAGTCCCCCGACACTCCCTCACTCCCACCCACAGCACTCGGCGTGGAAACAACAACAGAAAGACAATAATTGAATATATAGGAATTGGAATTGTAAGAACCGATATGCTGCCGTTCAAATATATGTATATCGTATGATGATTTCAGGCAGTCCCAACAGCCGCCAGAGCACTTTGTCCGCCTTTTCCACCGGTCGCTGGTCACGAGTTTGGGGCGATGTTAACACCGCCTTGACTAAAGATTTCAGATTCAAGCTGAAACTGCCGAGCGCCGAATGCCGAATGCCGAATGCCAACTGCAACTGCAACTGCAATATTATTCGGCCATTAAAAGGCCGTTCTCAACTGGCGGCATAGAGAGTTGGCCCGAGAATGATAATGAAGTCCAGAACGGTAAACGTTGCCATGGGCGAGAATAATCCAACAGCAGGTTTAACGGAAAAAAGAAACTGAATAATTCCATGAACCATTTTCATATATTATGCGAATAACAAATAGGCTAAATAATAAAGAAGTCTCTTTACATTTTGGCTCATAGAATGTCTTTGCCATGAGGAAGTATTTTAGGGAATTTATTCGATAACTGAACTACTTAAATATTTTATCTTAAATATTTAAGTGCATAATAATTTCAAACTGTGGCTTATCTAGGAACATTTCTTCTCTACTCATTCTTATTCCGTCAAAGCTGTAAAAACCTCTATAAAAAAATATTTAAGCTCTCGCAATATCCATCAACATGCATAATAATAAAACATGGCTTAAAGCTGATCGAAATTCGCACGAGAAATGTTTTCCTTTCACTTAATGATTTTCCCACTCTGCCCTGGTAAACATTTCGCTTAAAATTTAATTTACAAAGCAAAGTTTACGCTTTCCCAAAAAAAATGAAAATACACAAAAACGAAAACCTCCTTCACGAGCAACAAAAAAAAAAAAAAAAAACCAAAGGGGAAAGATTGTTTAAATCAATAGGCGCTGACTGGGCGGTCGACTGGCTGCCTCTCGGCTGTAAAAGTGTGAAATGCCAAATGCCTTTGCCTTTCTGTTTGCCAATGCATTTAGATGGTCCGTCCGTCAGTCCGTCGTCTGATCTCCGTGTCCGCTGGTCAGCTCTGGGGCTTATTTCATTTTCTTATATTTGGTCATTACGAGATGGCGACTCTGTCGGCGAGTGCGCTTTGATTAATGCCACAAACTGCACACACACAATATTCAATGCAACCGGTGTTGCTGGAGGGGGAGTTAAATCGGACCGGGGTGGGGCGGAGCGGGTCGGGGATCCGGCAGTAAGGAGATCTTCGGTAGATCTGCACAGGTTTTCGGGCCGCGATTCACACACATTATTCATGTGCATTGTTCGGGCAAAATAAACACAAAATCTAGACGCAAGAATCTGCAACCATTCTTTAGTCAATTCCCCGCTGATCGCCCTGCTCCCCCATCCTGGCAGTGCAAATTCAATGGCTCTTTGCATACATTTGCGTTTAGGCAGCCATGCGTAGCCCGCTCATTCGCCGCCAACCGAATCACAATCAAAACAAGAAAACAGTGGACACATTTTTAATGTAAACTACCGAATTTGAGATGCTCTTTTTTAATTACACAAAAACGAATATTGGAAAATATATTGGAGGGTGAGGAAAAGTTCTCAAGGGACTTGGACAACATATTTCTAAATTGTTAACACTTATCACTTTTGTTTTAGGTGTGCAGTTAAATTGTGAAGAACAATACAGCTCAAAATACTATTAGTTTCAGTTTGGTTGATATGTATCTTTGTATTTTTATTTGCAATTATAAATAGCTTTACTCGAAATGTAACCAAATAAACCACTTATCATATATTATTATACATTTACATGGCATACTCAATAATAAAGATAAGTAAATGGTATTAGTGGCTAAAAAATGTTTCTCGATGGGCATTTCAAATATTTATAAAGTCCTTGGAGTTTACAGAAATTCTTAACAATAAAACGGAAAGTTTCTAATATTTAGGCATTGTTTCTAATATTTATTCTGTGACTACTAAACCATATTTAAGTAGAATTTTAAAAATTGAGTGTACATTTTGAAATACATTTAACGGTTACAAACAACATTTAATTTGTTCAAAATTATTATTTAAATTCAACTAAAATATTTTATTAAATAAATGTTGAACAAGTTCCTGGACCTTTTGCAATACCCTGAGATCTATCAGAAGCCAGGCTAGTCTCCGCTAAAGTCTTTGTAAGAGTCGCCAGCGGCGTCGGCGCACCACCGCCAACAAAACCAACAAAAATAACAAAAATAACAACAACAACAATAAGAACAACAACAGAAACGAGGACGGCGAGCTGCAACAATGGCCATTGAGCTGCTGCCGCTGCTGCAGTCTGGCCGAAAAAACAAAGGCCAAAATAACAACAATGCAAAAAAGAAGAAAAAAAGCAGGAGAAGGAAAAAAGCGGAGAGAAATATGTATATCAGATTTAAAATAAATGTAACTGCGCGGCTCATTATGCCGCGCTTACACAGAGTCGTAGGGGCCAAGGGGGCCAAGAGGGGGGCAAGTAACCCCCCAGCAAATGGAGCGAAGGCTGCGCATGCTCAGCAGCTTGGCTGCACTTAATGGCCTGGGCAATCAACTTGGATGTGGCTGTGGATGTGGATGTGGATGTTGCTGTGAATGTGAATGTGGACCTGGACGTGGAAGCGGATGGAGCCTTTCGGCTGGCTGGCTGCTTCGCTGCGACTTTTGAGGCTCGGTGGGTCCAACATGTTGGCTAGTTAGGCGGCAGGTAAACACACAGTGAGGCCTCGTAATTGGAGTATATTATATGGATAATTACGAGCCCTTTTAACGAATTAAAATAAATTTATTTATTTTATTTTATATTATTTTATTACTAATGGCTTGGTTTCTAGTCGCTCACATTAAGTGCCTTTGAATATCGAAAGATTTAAAATTTTTTTAAGTGGGGTTAAACCTCTACATCATTCCTAAAAATGAAATTAAAATCTTCAATCAATTTGTCTGTTCTAAATCACGAAATAGTGTAAAGTTAACTTCTGTTAAAAGTATTTGTTTATATAATAAAATAGAACAAAAAATACTTGGTAAAAGAAGTAGCAATTATAAATTTATATTACACTTCATATTCACATTTTTTTTTGAATATTTAAACGGTAATTTCTGTAACTGTAACTGTAATTTAAATTAATTCCAAACAATTCAAAGGCATTATAAAAGCTCTCTTACAAAACATTTAATAAATATGATATCCTATTTATTAACTAGTTCTCACTCCCAAGCTTCCACTGTACTTCTAGTTGGGGATCCACAACGCATTTTGCGCATTTAAATAAACATTTCTCAGTCGAATGGAGGCACCGATGTCGGGGGCTCGAGGATGGGGCATTGTTTGCTGGAAAAGTTGCAAATAGAAGAAAGATCCACGGTCGCAGACAGCCAACTTGCAGTTGCGGCACTGCCAGGGGTGAGGGACCATTGGATAAGAGGCGGAAGATACCGCCGGGCTGGAGATTCGAGTACTTTCACTCCACAGAACAAAGCTAATGTGTTGTCTTTCAGCACGTGCATGCTAACCTGCCACAGTCAGAGTCCCAGCTCCGATCCCGTCCCTCTCATATTTGCATGATCATTTCATATTTCCCCCAGTCAGCCGCACCGCTCTCTCTCTCTTTCTAGAAAGAGAGGTAGAACAGAGCAAACAACTTAATCGATTTGCGTTCATTTGCAATTTGTAATCGAAATGCATTGCCCCCACCGCCGCCGCCGACTACTCCGCGCTGCATTCGTGCAACGTGTGCTGCACACATGCCGCAATTTGTTGCAACGATTAGTGGAAAAAATTGCATTTCCATGGCTTATTAATTACCCACGATAGCAGCCACCAAGTGCAGCATTTATGCAACGAATTTTGTTCTTTTTTTTTGCGTCTCCAACATGATTTCCACGTACTCGGGGAACGTTCTTTGCATTCACCGCTGCTGGCGGAACATTTTTCGAGTCATTTTGTTTGTTAATTATATTGAGAAGCTTATTTATGGAAAGCCACGTTTGGACTGTCACCCTTGGGGAGCTGATCATATTTTAAATAATGGACTTGTCTCCTGGAAAAGAGCGAATCCAATGGGGAAACCGAAAGAAAAGAAAGGTGAAGTTTATTTTAAGAATAGTTGTTAACTATTTATTATTAAACGGAAAGGTTGTCTTAAAATTAAGTGATAGACCTTTAACAATTTTAATAGCATTAATAAACTTGATGATTCTAATTTTACTAGATACCAATTACATTAACTGAATTCAACATTTTATTTATCATCCATTAAATGGAAAAAATAAATATATTACTTTATTCAATTTCTTCTTTCAGTTCGCTTAGGTTGTGAGTAGGCTTGTGAAAAACAGTCAAGCACCAACTATTATCAGAAACGGTCATATACGAACTCACTAAAACATATAACCTATAACATATAACATCAAACGATGAGTAAAAATACCAATCTCCACACCACGTCCACGAAGAAAGTTGATGGCGCAGAGAACAATAAATCGAGAACAAATGTGACCAGGTCAAAGTACCTTAGCTTCTCAAAGTCATCCGCAGATAATCTGAGCAAGCGCGACTATGGATTCTTTAAAGCCTCCAGGACAAGCACACACTTTCCACATGTCCCAACGCCCATTACCGATCTGGAGGCGGAGAGCAAGAGTCAGATGAGCTTCCCCAGGAAATCCTCGGAGATTGCTTCCCGTGGCATGTCAAGCTTCCTCATTCCACAGAAGCTGCCCTCCTCCTTCCTGGGCGAACTGAAGCAGGAGAGCAATAGCCAGATGGATATCGCCGAGGAACTCTCGAGTCCTCTCCCTGAACCCGTTCTCACATTTGAAATGCGGCGCAAGCTATTCGACCAGGCGGAGTTCACTATCTGCAAGGGCCGTAAGATAACCGATACTTTCCACGGCGTGATTCTCGAAAGGAATGTACCAGCAAGAAGGGACAGCAAGTTTGACGAGCGCAACACCGAAGGCAACCTCAAGGAACTAGAGGCCTTCTGTAAGGCGAACAACTTTAATATCATCAAATAGCACCCACAATAGCATCTCTGTAATCTCTGCAACCGGGGATGATGTTACGCTTTCGTTAAAACCGAATTAAGAGCCTACCTTTGCACTCCTTTTCAAGATCGAATGATTCTTAAAAAAAATTTATTTTTTGACTACAATTAAATAGAAGTGAGTCTACAGGATAGACAATAATGTGTGAAATCTAGATTTTATGGCTTTTATTTCGCAAATACGACAACTAATTCGATTTTTAAAGAAGATATAAGATTTAACATGAATGGCCCGGGACCTAACATTCTATTGGTATCTTCTTTTCCTAAAAGCGCCTTCAATCTATCTTGTAAAATAAAGGATACTTTAATATCCTAAATACAGCTAAAGATACTTTCTAATCATGGGCGGAATTTTTAAAATTTTCCAATACAAATAAAGAATATAAAACATAAATCGAACATTTTCATCATGTCAATATTAAGTAGAGATTTATTTTCTTGTCCTTGTCCTTGTCCACATAAGGGATATGTGTATACAAGTTTATAAAACTTGTAAAAATTATATTTAAAAAAAATATATATATCTTCCCAGTGACATTGTCCCTCTGTGGCAATAATCGAGCATTTAGCAGTTTTAACGCCTTTTAAGCCGAATGCGGCGATAAGCAGGAGCAGACACGCAATGGCAATGACCAAATCCCAGACACCGGAGTGTGTGTTGCATGTGGGGGAATCCCCTTTAACTGTCACGCCATGTTGCCGGGGGCTTAAAGGATGCTCTCTGGGTGTCAACAGTGCCAGGTCGTATCATTATCACGCTCTTGGTGGGAGTTAAGGGAGCGGAGAGGCAGGGCGGCGGTACAGTGCAGATCGTATGAAGAGCAACTGAAGTGTCTGCTGTGTGTCATTAGGCGCACATACCGCACTGTCCTTGCCGCCCACTGCTTGTCGCCTCGCTTCAAGTGTCCGGTAATGAAGTCAACTGAGTCAGAGGCTAAAACTGAGCCACCCTGGGCACCTGGACCTCTCCTTCTCACCTGAACCTCTCCTTCTCACCTGGCTGGCTCACCTGACCACCGCCCCCGTCTCGCCAAACGAGGCAAAAAAACGAAGCGGTCTGTGTGTGTGGAACTTGTTTCACTTTCAAATCGTTCCTCTTGTTGCTGCCACGTGTGCCGGCTGCAACATGTTGCCGGAGTGAGCTGCAACATTCGGGCAACAGGTTTTGCAGCAACATCAGCAGCTGATGGTACATTTTCGGGTTTCTGCCTATTTAAAATGCATTTTTTTATTTATTTTTAATTAAGAAATCTATAATTTATAAATAACTAAATACAAACCTTATATTTTTGTTCACATTCGTATTTTTAACATATGTATATGTATATATTAATAATTTTTACTTCCTTATCTTTTACATATTAATAACACAGAAAATATGTACAATTTCTTCTGAAGAGATTTGCCATTTTGAATGCCATATTATTGTTATTATTATTGTATTTCTTAACGACTCTAAAATGAGTTTATGAGCATTATATTCAAATTTCAGCGAACCCCATTCGTAGTTGTCAGTTGTACTTTTCAAGCAAAATCATTCCCATTCCACACAATCTCATTATGTTCAACCCAATTCCGTTCTCGAGAAGGCTTTGATTACTTTATTAAATGCGGACAACATCTGATCCGAAAAGAATAATAATTATGGAAATTCCTTGGCGGAGTCTGTTGTTTTCCGTCTTTAGTTTACATTTACTTTATGTCGAGTCACTGGGAATGCCACCCACGGCTTAAACACACACAGTCGATCTCGCATGGATATTGTTTGCTATATGATCGAAAGCCAAACAACTCACGATATTCTAATTAAAACACATGCGGACGCGAACTCGGACTCGGCTCTGGAGCATGATGATGATCATGGGATCATGTGTGTGTGTGTGTTGCCCTTTCCCTGTGCTGATGGAATTACATGGAAGTGTGATTCAGCACATTCTCGAGTGCCGTTCAAAGCTAATGTTGGCCTGTTGATTTCTATGCCCCAAAGTTCGATCGAATGAATGGGGTTCGAACTTTATTCGAGAGTCGCTTGCTGGCCGCCCTGTCTCTTTGTGTCGCGACGACAATTTCCATTAGGAAGGCAGACAGGCAGATGGATTCCCGGAGAGGTACCTGATGTGACAGCAAATGTGGGTTGGGCATCGGAACAAGGGCAGCCGCTGCCGCTGCCGCGCATGCTCCGATCGAGAACCAGAACGGGAATGCGACACTCCAGACATGCCCCTCACATGTGGCTCTAACTCAGCCCAAATGGAAAACCTAAACTCGGGCGTAATAAACGAGCATTGCTATAAATAGGTGAGGGAGGTGATGGAAGCGTGAGCTAGGGAAATTGGAAAGCACAAGGCAGAGCTCCTAATAAACATATTAATTTATTTAAAATGTGTTTTTAAAAAAAAATATTTATTTTATAATAACGTGTACCGATTATTTCAAGTTATTTGTTCTCTTTTGTCATAGGTAAAAATATTTTAATAAGCAACGTTTTAGTACTTAAAAACAATCTATTTTAACAAGGAAAAAAAATGCCTAACTGAATTTAAACTTCAGGAGAAACCCCTCACGAAACCATCTCTATGTGGTCTTAAAACTGGAACCTTCGTGCGTGCCCCGTTGCACATGTGTGTGGTTGCATATTGAGCTCACACACTCCTCAGGAAAAGTGTGGCGTGGCTTCATTGGATCTGGATCTACATCTCCTCCGCCTGAAGGTTGCATATGCCATTGGAGAAAGAGCAGAGAAATTAACACAACGCAAGCCGTAACTCAAGGGCAATGAGCTGCATAATTGCGCTGAGTAATTCTCACTTTATTTCGAGGGCAACTTCTAATGGGAAACCCTCCCGGGCCAGACAGCCGATCGGCATCCGTTTTAGATTAGGTAATACGTGTGTATATTTTCAAGTTCGCTGCGGATTATGTCTTTCTCTGACGTCACTGGCCAGCTGGTTAGACTTCTGTGGGTATCGATTGTGCAACGTGTGAGTATATATTTATGGATTTGAAGACTCATAATATCTATATATCGCGTGTTCAAATGTGATAAGGGAACTTGTAGCAATCTTGGTGATTATTTCTCTTGTATTTCCAAGACAATAACTTTGATTGTTTCGTAAAATATAAGGTCTCTATTGAAAGAAAACTTAAATATATATGTAATTATGTATTCTAGTTATGAGAATTATTTAAATAAAATAAAGGAAATTTATCACACATTTCTCTGGCTAAATGAATCGTTCCCTTTTTTGGTTAAAAGTATATCTTTACAATTCATACCTTGAATTTTCAGGATGTATTCAAAGAGAACACATTTCCTGCTTCACATTTCAGGCGCGGCTTCAATTTAATCAAATTAATTCAACACATATCCCTATCTAACATTTTAATCATATTTTTCGGTGCCATTCAACTTCAATTCGCTGTGGACGTTGCCAAAAAAGGAAATGAAAAATGCCCAAACTATTATACCAGCAAGGAGCAGATGAAATAAAAGTGAACACAGATAAATACAGGAAACTTTTATACTCATTTCGGCATTATATGTTTTATATTTTTTCCATTGGTCCCTTTTCCATTCCCTTACGTTTATTATCGCATATCAAATAAATGCGGGATTATGTGAATATTTCGCTTAATGAGAATTTCTCGGACCACACGGCAGCACACACAGATCCCAAAACACAGAAAAAAAACGAGAATAATATATATAAGACCTGACATTGACCGGAGACAGAGTTGGGGAAATAAAGAGAAGCGAACCTGTAAAGTCGTGGCTTTGTCTTCGCCGGCGCTCTCTGTGGGCATTAAGAGATGCCTAT
This sequence comes from Drosophila rufa, assembly GCA_018153105.1. NCBI lineage: Eukaryota > Metazoa > Arthropoda > Insecta > Diptera > Drosophilidae > Drosophila > Drosophila rufa. The sequence goes on from JAECXS010000096.1 coordinate 12,974,910, forward strand.
CGGTGACACCTGAAAGAGAAGAAGGTGAAATGCGATCCGATACGATCCATGGCAAAAAAAAAAGAATATAAAAAGTAAAACAACTGAAATTATTACTCCCGAAGGCAGTAGCCGGGGCACAATTTCTTCATCTTCGTCTTCGGATGGTATTGAATTTCTGTCTCTGTTTCGGCTGCTGCCTGATATTTACCTGTGTTTTCGGCTCTGCCTTACTTTATTTGTCGTCGCTTCGACATTTATCTGTTCCTTTATTGGGCTTAGGGTTTGTTTTTCGTCGTCGGCATATCTCTATCTCTCTATCTGGCTTATTTTGTTAACTTCCTTTTTCCGTTGCTGTCTCGCTTTACGCTCTATATAGATGGCATTGTGCCGATATGCCAGTGTTATTTATGCTCGCTTCTATTCAAATAAATTGAAATAAAATATTCCCAAGCGAGTGGTTTTTCGTTGTGAAAGTTTGACATTGAGACGAGAGCCCACTAATTGCTCGGCAGCAGACAGCGCTCCCTCCTCCATAGTCCATATATCCGATATCCCATATCCATTGCGATTTCTTCATCTTCGACACGTTGCAGCCAGACAAAAGTTGTCAAATTAGCGCAATCATATGGGAGGGTGCATGCAACAAAGTATGCAACATGCAACATCCCAGCCACAGCCGAACGTGATGCGGTTTCTATTTCCTACACTTATTTTTCCGAACTTTCCGTGAGACGGCGCTAAAGGTTTTTTTAACGTGCTGAGTTGGGGAGGTTTGACACCTTAAAAATGGAAAAACGGAAGTTTGAAAGAGATAAGTCGTATTATTAAATGTAACAGTAATATTCTGATAGATTTAATATTAACCTTACTTGAATTACATACTTGGTAAACATTAAATAATTTTCTTAGATTTTTCCTACTTCAACTTATCCACATCAATCTCAAAGAGAAAACCTTGTAACCATTTTGTTTTGTAGTTTGTACCATTCCTTCGTTAGCTTTAATAACCGTGGGAGACTGAATTAGCGCCGTAATCAATCTATATTACAAATATCCGAAAAACACGAATGGATTTCATAAACCTCAAATGCTAAATACTTCCGCCTTCGGTTTAACCAACTTACAGACGATGATTGATGACAATGGTCGAGGGGCAAGAGTTTGCACAGATTCTGCTCGAGATCCCCCCGCAGGGTTATGTGTGCTTCTCCATATATTCCTACCACGATAAGCATGTAATCCGCTGAGCCGGGCAATAAGCCCGTAACTGTCAACCAGCCGCTCGCAATGATGCTGCATATAGTTGCGAGGGAACCTACAGTGCGTTTCGTTGTTGCAAAAGTCTCAGCTTATAATGTGGGAAAAGGACAAATTAAGAATCTCATTTTAATTTGACTTCAGGATATACCCAACTGTTATTCAAGAGCTCCATTAGTAAGATTACTTAAGAAACCATATTTCCTCTACTATATAATGAAAGTTCTACCGGGAATAAGCATCGAGAGGTATCGAATTGCGTCTGTGAACATTAATTAAAATTTCCTTCGCCTCAGCGAAAATTGCCACGAAGTGCAGCATTCTGCTTTTTACAACGATTCCTGAAAAACAATTAAGCGAAAAAAAGCAACAATATACAAGTAATGAAAACTGGTTATTTAATGTTGCTGGTTGCCAAGCCTGGGATAGCTGCCCGGAGTGGCCGATATTGACTTAGCTTACCTCCAAGGGCTTCAGTCGCGACTCTGGCTTCGCAGATTTATTTTTGTTTCCGAACCTAAGCCGCTTACACGGAAAATCTTTGCGTGTTTCATTTTTGGTTTGTTTAACGTTGAGATTAACATGGAATCTGATTTGTCATAGGGGTTGGCATTGCTTCAACATTTAATTACACTCGGAGGGGAGGCGAGTGGGTGGACTTTTCGATGCTTCATTGCTCGGGGACGCAGCCTTCAACTTTGATGTCTTCGGTTATTTGATGCCAATTAACTGATGAAAGCTTAGCCCAAAGATCCCATCGGTCAGAGAAAGGAGGATTGCATCAGCAAAAGTCGCCGTTCTGGAGAAATAATTCCCTTGATTAAAAGGTGGTCTCCAACCGAATTAATCGGTATTGGGAATTGATTTCTAGAAGGCATTTGACTTAGGTTTATTGATATTATTCACTTAAGGATAACTAATTGCATTGTAGTCGTTTTAATTAAAAATATGATGAGTTACAAGTCATAGAGTTAAGCATTAAAAGAAATAATATTCTTTAGAACCTTTTATAAAAACCAATATTATATTTGGGTCTTTCTGGAACTGATATAGATTCAACTTTAATAAAAGTAGTTCTCTTATATTTTTAGAGCCATTGATTATTTTAATTGATTTTATATATTTATCCCTCACAGGAATTCCCAAACCAACTGCTACCTTTAAGCCTAAGCTTCTGTATTTTTGAAATCAATTCCGAACAGTAACCGTTCCTGGCATTTTCCCTAAAATGTCGGTAATTCGATGCCAATTAACTAATGAAACTTAAACTGCACTATTTTGGAGTTGAGCACCACAGACACCTCGTTCCCCGTTGGCCATTGTTATTGTTTTCCACAGCGACAGTTGGCATTGTTCGGATACCGGGGGATAGGTTCGGATATGCATAGAGCTCGGAGGGAAGTGGACAAAAGGCGAGCTCGAGCAGACGGCCATCAATCAGAGGGAGAGTAGGGGTCTCGTTGAAGGTGCGGGAATGAAAACCTTTGCCGGCCAGACCGAAAATGATTTACATGTGCGAGCGCGTGTCTTTTGTTTAATTGTTGCCTGCCCACACATCATTACAACACACACACACATCACATCCCTGTGTATCGGTTTACTTTTCAAAGATAATTGATTAATGTCCGTTCGCCTTCGGCTGGGTAAACGGTATTCGGGCTTCGGTTTTAATTATACGTTAGCAGCCATCGACAGCGGCCCATAAATCATAATCCATCAAAGATTTTGCTCAGCTCAAGCTCAGAAAAATACAAATCGCGATCATAGCTAAGCCACCTTCGCCGCCCCCTCCATAAATAAGGAGCGGAAGTGAATACTTGGGGAAAAACAATAAGACATTTTTGCTGATGCTGAAAAGGCCTCCTCATAAATATCCAAGTGCTGGGCTTACAGTTCGTTCTACCCCACTGACATACAGAAAAAAGAGTCTAAATGCACACACACACTCCCTGGAACGGGGCCGGAAAAGGGGGCGGGGTGGGGCGTGGCCGGCGGACCGCCCGCTATTCGGTTGACTCAAAAATCGTGGCCCTCGGTTGCTGTTTACCGTTGATTTCAATTACTTCAGAGCCGAAGAGAGCCGCTGGGGGTGTGCAATTGCAATGCTTAACCCGTAGGCTGTACCAAAATAAATGTATTATTTTATTATTTATTTTATATATTCGGTAAGCAAGTAATGATAAATTTCTCAAAGAATGAACATAGCTAAATCAGTACTTTTTTATTTAAGACTTTTACAGAGTTGATTAATTTTAAAATACGTAGGATCTCCGAATTCCAAACGAAATTTCCGTATAAGCCAGTAGAATTTGAAATATAAAATATTACAGTTCAGAAAGTCTATAAGAACTTTGATTTAACATTTTTATTTTTCGAAACTAAAAAAGAGGTAAAATTAATCAAGTAAATAGAAAACATAATTCTAGCAAACTTATTATTATTTTCTTCCCATTCAGTTTATTTATTTATAGACCTGAGACACTTGTAAAATTTTAAAAGTCATCTAAAATAAAGGAATGATTTCAGCCCACCGTTCGACCTAAGGGTTAATGTTCATAAGGCTCCTGCAATTGTGTATCTGTGTGAGCGAATCAGTGAATATGCGTGTGCGTGTGTGTGTTACGCACTCAGCGAATTGAACTGTGTTTACAATTTTTCTATTGATGTGCTGCCTTTACAGGCGTTGTTTTACGACTACAGCAAAAGGGCCGGACCGTTAATTCGATTCAATTTTGGAAAATGTTTGGATAGCCAACGACAATGGGGAGCGAATGCGAACATGCAGCTGGGAAATGCAAAACGAGATTGAAGCGGGGAGCAGCTCATTTGTCAGACTCCGACTCTGACTCAGAATTTGTCTTATTCCGCGAGTGATCCGCGCAAAGGCAACATGTACTGTACGTGGCAGCGACATCAACAACAAGCCGGGGCAACAGCGTCAGCAAATCGTATTAAGGACTCTTAATGAAAGTTGCCGCATCCTTGCGATGGCAGACACATCGTTTGTACGATGATTGATTTCACGCCAAAACGATTTCAATCAGCATTTCCGTTCCAACTTTTTTTTCCTTCGCTTCCTCCCTTGAACAACTTATTGCATTATGTGAATGGGGGTTACGTGGAACGTAAAGGGATTGGATTGGGTTCGAATCTGGACGGGATGACGATGAGTGCGTCTTGAATAAGTTCAGGCAATCGCTTCCGTTACTTCAAACTGGGTCAGGATAAGAGTTGACTTTATACGGGTTTCATTGCTGTGGAAAAGAAAGTGTGAAATTATGATGGTCGATCGCGATGCATCAGATAATATTTTCCATTGATGAAGGTCTGAAATTTTAATCTATGAAATAAAAAGCAAAGATGTCACTCTTGTGGTTAAGTAACTGTAGAATTTGTTAACTTTTTAAGCCCTAATTTATTTATAAATATAAATTACTATACATGTAATTACAATTCACTTAAGATTCAAAGATAGTTTAAAATAATGTTATTCTCATAATAATTATAATGGTTTACTCGAGCCGATAGTCATCTGTTAATAAATAATTTGCTGCGAGACTTAATAACTCTAAATTGTTAGCTGACTTTCTAAAATGTTAAATTAATTATTATGATCCGAAGAATGAATTCACATTTGATTGTGGTGATCGCTCGCCAGCACTCTTATCCCGAACTCACTCAACTTCAGTTTTCCCACTTGATTTGAGTTCGATGCGGGTTAGAGTTTTCCCTGCACATTCCGTCCTGTCACATGCCCACTCTGCATTAACCCCATATATTAACCCTCAATCTCGCTCGCATGTCTAGACATGGCCTGAAGCTCCAAACGCCTGCCCCCTGGAAAAAAGTGAAAGCTGTCCTTAGCCGCCAGTCAACAACAAATTTATTACCTATTTAGCCTTAAATGGTCCTGGAAATATTTTCATCCTGGATAAATGCCGATGTCCTTGTCTAGCACTCGGTGTGTGACTGTGTGTGATCGGGCGACAGTTTAATTTGTGATTAATTGACGTTAAAAGGGTTCAACAATCATGCAGCCACTCCTGCCCTTCCACTTCACTTTCACTCTCAGCTTAACTCAATTTGTTTGGAACATTTCAGGGAACGGAAATGATTTCATAGCCTGGCGGATGTTTAATATAAAATTCAATTCATTTAGATTTGAAAATTCCCAAGGAAATTTAAATTGAGTTGGCAACGAAAACTGTGTAGCCGAGTTGGATTAACATTTAGCGTTTAACACTTTGTGGGGAATTTATATCCGTCAGTTGGGGTAAACGTGACACCTCAACTGCCAAAGCTTCCGTTTCATGTCTTGTGTTGTTTTTCTTTTCACTGTTTTTTTGTTTTTTGGTAGGACAACAAAGGTTATTAACAGTCCGGAGACGTGCAACTTCCAGCAAACAAAGTAAATGGAGAAATAAAAGTGAGGAAGGAGAGAATCTCCCACGCCGCCGGCAACTAAAAGTCGAGTGTTCTCTATTCCGCACTGACCGCTTGATTAACATTTTCTTAACATGTTCCGCAGGGAAAAGGACAGATGCAGAACAAAAACAAAAAAAGGAGAGAGGAAGGGACTCTTGTATTAATATGCCCGCCGTGGCCGTGGGCAATATGTAAAACATGAATTCCTAAGCGGAACACGTACGCTTCCAACACTCGAAATTCGTGGAATGCGTTTTTTGTTTGTCTTTTTTTCGTTTTCTTTTTGTGGGAGGATCAATTTTCACCCAAAGGACACAAGTTTTGTGGCGCAGGAAGGTTAAGTTTTAATGCTTTTAGTATTTGCCCAAAAAGGTGAAGAGTTAATGCGATAGCGGGCTGCAAATGTATTCCCCAAATCCTTTAACTTTCCCACCACGAAAATCACTTTCACAAAGTGCAGGGATCCTTTTTGCATGCAACGTTTTATGCCTTGGAGATTAACTGGGGTAGTAGGAGGTTCCACAGGGTTATCCTGCCTGGGGACAAGACTTACAAATTTTCAGCAAATTCCCTGCACAAAGAACATGGTCATATCCTCCATCTTTGGCCATCCTAATTGAATTGAATGCAAAAATTTTAGGCGGCACATGAAAGTGTTTCAGTCTCTTTGGCAATGTTACATTTTTGGGTTACAGAGGAGAAATCAAAAGGGTTACCTTTAAATAAATAAATGGACATGAAAATATTTCTAAATATTCTTAATTCAAATTCAACCTATGTATATTATTAATATATCAAGAATAATATTTTTTCAAGAAAGATTTGGCATAATATTTTTCTCTGTGCAGCTCAGTCCATAAACGATTCATAAGCGAGTACATTTCATCAGTTTCCACATTCACTCTCCGCTCCCTTTCGACTGCATCCTTTTGTGGAGTCAAATCTGATTCAGCCCGGTCCTGTGTCCTGCATCCTCTGTCCTCGGCCTCTGTGTCTGGCTTGGAGTCGCCTCTCCTTTCGGGATCCGCATGTAGTCATGTGCACATATCAGTTGTCTGGCAGCCGTCTGCGGCCTTGAGTCTACATATTACCCAAAACCCAAAACTGAAAGCCGCAACTTAATCGCTCTTCCCGGGGGAGAAGCGAACGGGGTGAGGCGAGTATTAACAACTCCGGAGAGCAACAAAAACATTTCATTTTATCATTTAATTTGCCATGTCCTAAAGGTAAACGGAAATGAAAACAAGCAGACAAGCTGGGAAGTTCATATGCTAGCACTTTTAATAAAGTTAAAAAAGTGAAAGAACTTTCGGCTAAGAGTGGAATTTGAATTTATTTTGGCAAAAGTTATATTACTTATAATTCGTTGGTTATAAGGAAAGCTTAAAATTAATCAAATTACATTTTCCCTAATAGCTTGATTAAATGTTGGCTTGCTATAAAATATAGAAATGACACAGCTAGAAGCCGTCCATATTACTATCACCCACACTTCAGTTCTGAGCACAAAAACCATTCATGAATTACTCCCTAAAAAGCCAGAGTATGTTAATCTGAAACCGTTCCAATTAGAAACGATTTACGATTCAAATAAACGGACTGAGGCCACCCTGAGCAGAATGTAGATTTGTGGTCACCACCAAGTAAAAGAGCCGACAACTGGCATGGCTAATGCTCTCCACGGGCTTCATTTATTTATTTATAACGTTTTTTGATCGGGTGCAGGAGCTTAACGTTTGAACATACCCCCGAAAAAAGAGGCTACGTAATAGAGCGATTTTTCAGGAGTGGCTTCCAGCGTTGTCCAAATACAGATTACAAAAAATAGCTAAAAGACTCGATAACAAAAAATACTAATTAAAATATTAATAAAATAAGAAATAAAGAACAAAATTAATTTGGGTTTTATAATGATATACTTTAAATTCTGTAAAATACCAAACTTAAAACTCACCTTTTTAACAATAAATACTTTAATTAAAGAACAAAATAGTATTCAATCAAATATTTACAATATCTTTATTTTAAAACGTTTATAATTTTATTTTTTAAATTCAGAAAACTCCCTTATTAGGCTATAAAATATCTGAAAGGACAACACTAATTGGGTTAGAAATGTTTAGGTTTGGGTTGCAAGGAACCGAGGCCATCCAGTCACTTGGCTGCCTTTTCGCTTTGTTGCGGCTCCCCCTCGGCTTTTTCTCCTTTATATTTTTTTCCTGTGGGGCACGCGCACGCTCTGGCACTTCCTTGCGCCTTTTTGGCCACAGAAGTGGAACAAATGGTTGCAGGACGAGAAAATGCCTCGCACAGCTGCCTGTGCCCGAGCCTGCGCCAGTGCCTGCTTTGCATAACTTTGCCACTCGAAATCGCCCTGTTCCCACCGAACAACGTCGGCGGCATTTTCAATTTCATGGTTAATTGTTTTGCACGCGGCATTTGGTTCGAGTTCAACATCGGCACCAACATCGTCTGCGTCGCTCGATGGCACATTAAGTTTCATAATTAGCACGCCGAAATGATTGGAAACTTTTCGCGTGGCGAAAATAAAGGAGATTCGTATGGCGAAAAATTGTCTCTGCTGGGCTGCAAATAAGCAACATATGGATGGGATCGTATTGAAGAAGCACTACCAGAGTACACAGAGGAAAAGGTTAGCTAACTATTTTTTATTCATTTTATATTTTATATAATATAAGTATTATGAATATTACATTTTCTTTTTCTTAAATAATATTATTTAGAATCACAGAGAATTTATGTTTATATATCTACCCCGAAAAAGCTTTTCCTAACACCAACAGGTTTCTATATTCAACCATTACTTTATGGACTACTAATATAGCGATCACTTAACGAATAATGGTTAAATTATTCCTAGAACTGCATTTTGGGGGCGCATAAATTTGCCGGCAGTGTAGGCGAGTGGCAAGTGCATTCCACACCATACGATTCCATTCCATTCCGCAGACAAGAGCCGCCAGTTGTTTCACTTACTCAACAATTTTACATTGCCCCGGCAGCTGCAGACCGAGGAGCACTTTTATCTTTGACATTTACTAATGACAAATTTATTCACGCTGTCACTTGGTCGCCTGTTCCTGCGGCTCACTGTCACGTACCGCTCCGCCCGTCGAGGCTGTTCAATTTCTGCCTTCTCCCGAGGCCTCTCCTTTGTGCTCCTTTGTGCGGCGAGGAAAACTGGAGCAGGACTTGTCACAAAAGCCGCGACTCAAGATTTGTTTGCACTACTTTAATTAGGAGAACCCGGTCTCGTTCTTCTCATTTAACATTTGCCATTGAAGTGGAGCTCTTTGATCTCTTCGAGCTCTGGATTGATTGATTGATCGACTGATGGATGGGCCGGACTGCTTGGAACAGTAGCCGAGTTCCTAAGTAATTAATCAAGTCATGAGCACATAAATAAATGACATTAATGACAGAAGAAGATGTGGAGAGCATAAGAGAAGCGAAATCATTTTTGGTAATTGAATGCTCCACATATCAAGAGTCAAAGATTTACATAAACAAAAGATTAAACACGAAATAAAACTAATTACATTCCCTGTTGACTTCGTTTAATAATTTCAAACTCTTTTAATGCAAAACTTCCTGCCAATTTACATCAAATAAAATATTCAAGAACTGCGAAATTAAGTCAGCGGTTCATTGAACAAAGAAAATCTCAACAATTCCAGCTTCTTTGATTTCACAATCGTTTTAAGCTAAATGAGAATTTTTGAAAAGCAGATTGCCGGATATGCGCCCTTCTCTGCTCAACTCTTTAATAGATCAACTCCCTGGAGGTTCTCGAAACGACGTTGATTGGCTCGGAATCCATAGAGTGGGCCAATTATTCGCGTAGGCCTCTCCGCAGACAACAGGAAAATCTAAAAACTCACTCTCTCTCTCTGCCTGGGAAGACAAAAGCCAAATTGAGGCGCCTGTTTTTAAGGCCTTCTGATGTGGCATTGTTATTGGAATAGCGACGTTCCCCCAACTCCGGGCCATCCTTAAAAATGAAATTGCGCGGAAGCAATGGCAGGCAGTTTATTGGCTTCATTGTGGAACCCTTTATCCGGCGCACATATATTTATATATCATTTTTTCCCTGATTAGCATGGGGCGTGTTCGAAGAGCAGCCATTCAAGCGGCAATAATTCGCTTCGCTTTGCATTGTTTAAATTGTACAAATTTATTGCACACCCAAACATATGTATATACATATATATGTTTATTCACAAGCCAAATCGTTGCCATTTCGTGTTTCGTGTCTGGCGAACATTAAAGCGCAAAACGAAATGAATTGCAAATTGGTCGAGTTCCAGCGACTTTTGCTGCCAGATCTGAAGAACAGACCATCCCCACTCAGGTCTCTGGACCAGAGCCATCAAGATCGTTTCGGTTTCGTTGGCCGCCGACGACAACGCAGTTTTTCGAGAGTGCGAGAAGTTTAATGATCGCCAAGAGTTGATGATTTTCCAGAAAAGATAAATGACAGCGACCACCGAAAGTGCCCAGAGGCTTATATGCATATATGCATAATGAAAGCAAACACAAGTTTATTATTAAGCATTCATTTGCAAATCGCGATGAGAGCAGTCGAGAATTAAAAAAACAAAAATATGCATTTATTTCCTGACACCCAAAGAAAATACAATATAAATTATTTTATTGTCACAAATTACCTTAAGTAAGAATTAAGGTAAGAAATCGTAAACAAGATCATTTAAAGCGGAAATTGATACTATGTTTTGAGTCTAATTTAAGCTTTAGTTGTGATTTATTAAAATGTAATGCAAGAAAATAGTATACTTAGCTTCTGGATAAAACATAGTCGTAGTAGTACATTTAATATTCCCATAAGGTAGACCTCTCTTTAACTCTTCCCACATGCCTAAATGCTCCGACACCATCGAACATCTTTCCTGAAGCTCGTACCCTTAACCCCTTGGCATGAATGAATTCCTTTCATATGGGAATTTCAAAAGGAAGTCTCATATCGTTATCTCCCCCAGCCACACACACACCAATTAAATATGTATGAGCCCAATTTGCAAAGTCCCCGGCTTGCTTGTCTTGCTCTTGTCCTGTCCGTGTCCTTGGCCTAGGCCTAAGCGTCTTGCAAGATATTTTTTAATCAAGCCCAAGACAATGGCGGAGCGAACACCTTTCGGTTTCATTGCGCTTTTATATCGCCAACATAACGAGCAGATTGTTCCCGGCACGTTTCATCATTAGTCGGTGCAAATATTTGCATAATGTCCGGGCAATATTTGCCATTAGGAGCATTAGCAGCAGCCGGAGAGTCGGGACCAAGAAAAGAGAGAAATATCTCCAGGAGCTTAGAGTTCAGAGCCTGACAAACTGTCGGCCATTGAGGCAGCTAATCGCAGCTGCCGGCCTGACCATAAACAGCATTAGAACCGCACTCGAGAGGGGGTTTCCCCTTCCTTCCGCCCCTGTAAAATCCAACACCCCGCAGAACGCTATGCTAATCATAGTAATTCGAGTCGAGAAATGTGTGACAGTTGTTTGGTCTAATCCCCGCACAAATGTCACGAATTGGTCCCTGCCCGCGATCTCGTTTGTCTTCCTGCCCGGAACGCGGGGCAAAAAGGTGTCGGCAAGCCAAATGTAATAATTTTAATGATTTTTCATAAGTTTAAAGGCAGGGCAGGCCGGGGAAGCACACACGCGACAATCGAGCAACGGGCACAGCAGGAGAGCGTGAGGTTGAAAGGGATTGAGGTTCGAATACGGGGTACCCTAGGTTGCCGGTTCTATATTATTAAAAATTCTAATTAAAAATTATTTTTATTGTTTTTAGTTTATAATTTGTATTTATAACAGAGATCAACAATTTACTAGAAGCTCAACCTAGTGTTACGAGAGTTGCAAGGCACTCCGATCAGTTACTTTGTGAAAAACAATCTCATACTTCGTTATATTTATATTTATTAATTAGTTAGTATTATTGCCTCAAATCCTACCCCAATCTCACAGTATATACCCATAGTAAACCGTAAAGGGTATCGAAAAAAAAAACACTTAAGGGTAGCCGCTCCACATGCCTCCGCTACTCCTCTACCCCCATTACCTTGATGCCACCTCCTTCGCCTGCTGTTGTGACATCGCTTTGCTGTTTGTCGCTGCCTTTGCCGCTGCACCCCTTTTCGGCTTATTTAACATGAAGACTTACACACCACTGAATGCATTGTTGGGATGTTATAATTGCGCATATTTTAAAATACAAATTAGCAACGCTGAAGCTGAATTTCAATAGCAACTCTCGGCTCTCGAAGAATGCCCGCCGGCAATGGCAATTCGGTGTGCACATTTTTTGGGAGTGTGCCTGTCTTTGGGGTTCAGGTTCCTCGGTCTCGGCCTCAGTCTCATTCCCGGTCTCAATCCCCCGATTCCGAGTCGACTCTGTTCCTGTCGCTGACATTGCCTTGAACCATGCATCAAGGCGTCAACAGTCAGTCCGCCAGTCCCTCAGTCTGGCGGTGTGGCATTCGTTTTGGCATTTCATGCATAAAACACCGAAACCTAACCCAGCCAAGCCAGACCAGACTCCACATCTCAGCCGAATAGTTTGTCAAGCCGTGCAGAGAGAAGAAAAACGGGTTTCAAATTAGCAATACTCAGGAATAACCCTCAAATAGCTTGAGTAATTATTTAGTTATAGTTTAATATATGTTTTAGACCAACACACCTCTTATTCTCTTTATAGATTTATTACTAAGGTACATCTATAATTAAATCATAATTTTTATGGAATATACAGACAAGTAGAACTCTAAATATTTTAAATTGAAACTTTCTGTCTCATAATTTATTTACTATATTTACAATTTTAAAAACATTTTCCTTCCGTGCATAGGTCGGAGTTTTTCTTTATTGTTTTCTTGTTTTCGGCTACCTGCGCATAAATAGCCCAAACACTTTTTGGGATTTTCCACCTGGCAGCTGGTTTACGGATGGGGTTCTACATTTATCACTGCCAAATTCGTCATGACATTGCCATTGCCATTCGCATTCGCATTTCCCCCCGTAACCAGAACAAAGCTCTCGAGTGTAAATGGAATTTCTTGGAAAATGAAATTGCCAAGCCAGTAGCCAAAGGAAAAACGAAAACTTTGAAAGTCCACAGCATACATATGATTGCTGGATTTTTGTTTTTGAGTTATTGGTTTTGAATTGATGATGTGTGGGGATGAGATGAAATGGGCCAGGTTTAAGTGGTTTTGGGCTCAGTAAAGGGCAGTTGCAATCGCCAACGAAATTGAAAATCCAACACCTTTGGTCAACTTGTAAATGTCACTCTAAACAGTTGATATGCTTCAATATCAGAGCACCGAATTAATTAACATTTTCTAAAACTGCTAAAGTGTCCTTTGAATATTTTCCGACAATTACTTCTTTGTAAAGTTACTATTTTTCTGTTTCTGTTCACTTTCTGTTTTTCTGTATTTTATATTAGGGGCTGCATTTTACACATCTGTTGCTTATTCCTTAACCAAATTGTTTCTATAACTTTTTTAAATTTCTGCCAAATTTGTCATTACCCCATACGAACATTTATCCCTAAGTACCGAAGCACACCAGCCGCATTCAGGACCAGACATCCACAGACAGTCGGGCAGACATGTGTAAGAGGACTTTTAACAATGCAACAACTTGCCGCAGTTGTTACATGGTCAAAAAGTTGTGAATTGAAATTGAACAATCGCACTGCCAACATTTTGCCCAGCAAAAAGGGAAGAGTGTAAAAAATGTACAGAAGAGAAGAGGTAAAAGGCGTAAGACAGGAAGGGAGAGGCAGAAGGGTTACAACTACTTAAAGCTGAAGTGCCATTTGTCGCCTGACTCACAAAAGGCATGAGGGAGTACACTGAAAAATAAAATTATCATAAATAGGTGCCAATAAGTGGGTACAGTAAGTTAGTTGGAAAATCAATAGACATAATCAGTTAGTTTAAAGCCTCTTTTTCCCTTTCTCCTTTCCGCTTATTGAAACTTAATTCATTAAACTCTTGCTTTACATCCCAAAAAATCTAGACTGCGATATAAACTTAATCTAATCGACTTCCGCCTAAAGGTTGTTTATAAAAAAATTTGAATATTTTATAAAAGTAAATGTTATAATTACTAATGCCGTGTTTAAAGTAATATTTATCCTGAAATTGAAAAAAATGTAAAAAATATTTTCAAGGTCCTTCAATTTTTTTTAGAATTTTTCAATCAAAGTCCACTAAAAACTAAATGTATCTCTCTGCACTGTACCAACATGTCTTATTGAATATATTTTATTGCTCCTAATCTTATTTCCGTTTCTCTGCGTGAACTCACTGAGTGTTGAGCTTTTCCTGTTAACTTTGCCTGAATGGATGGAAAGTCAAGAGAGCGGGGAAATGCGGGTGGTGTGTGTGCCGTTCCCCGTGTGTGCATTTCAGCATTGAGTTTCCGACTCCCTCCTGAATCCCTGATAACTTATCTGGAGGCAGCCGCGTTGTCTGTTACAAATGTTGCAATATTTATGCCCACACACATGGAGCGGGGAAGGAAATACGTATTATGATTTGCACATTATGCAAATTGCCGTTATCGTAAATATTTCGTTTCGTTTTTCTTTGTCGAGAAGAAAAGAGACCGCCGCCGTGTGCTCATGATAAATGTGATAAGCGATATTAGTTCAAAGGAAAAACAATGCACGCAAAACACATAAATTAAGGCGTTCGGCTGGGGATTTATGTGCTTAATACTGTTACAATATATCACGTATAAATATGTGTACTTAATATATGTACAAATAGCTTTATTTTGTAAAGAAAGATATCTTTACGGGCTAATTTTAAAAGAATTATAGGGTTATTATGATAATACTGATAACTTAATAACCAATTAGGAATTTACACGGTCTCTTTTCGTGTTTTTTAATTAAGATTAATTATTTCCTATAAGAACAGATTACTAACATTTAAATTCATTTAAATTGTCTATGAATTAGGAATACAATATCAAAATAAAATAAAGAATATACAAAGTAAATATAACATACTTAACATTCCTGACACTAATTGAAAGCTAATCGAGTCATTATCGCTGCTGCTGATGATGATGACTTCATTTCACTTTAGCCACCAATCGAAGCTGTCAAAGTTGGGACTGAGAATGAAATTGATTTATCTGCGATATGTATACCCGGCTCAAAATCGCTGTTAACATATGATGTATGCAAATTGCCAACAATTTGATTTGCCATTCCTTGGCAAGATAAGTATTTCGTCAAGTGCCAATATGCAAATGGCATTGGAATGGAATGGAAGATCTGTGAGTGTGCTCCAACCTGACAATGACACTCACCCTGGCTCCAGCCCATCTTATGGCCATTCATTGAATGCAAATGAGGAAATCGGTAAACAGGCAGATATGCATATATTGTTTATACGACAGCGGTCTTTGTTTTCAGGTTGAGGTTGAGCCTAGCACCGAAAATATGACTCACGGAGAGGGAAAACTTCCGCAACGCTGCTCAAAGTATGAAATATTTATAAACGCATAAATGCATGACGTGTTTGAAGGATGCACTGGGAACGCTGCCAGCTGCAAGATCATCATCCCATCGACGAGTTCAAACGAAAACGAAACGTGTTGCCACTTTAACTGCCATTTAAATATATACACAATGCGCCCAGTGGAAACACATGAAAGGGAGGTTGCCTTTCGCTCCCCCTCCAGTACCTGGCCCTCATCTCGCATTGCATTGACATTTATTGGCCGCATTATTTCAGCGCCGGCAGCGACGCCGTCAGTCAACACTCGAGGGATCTCAATCGAAACGAGCAGCTCTCAGCTCTTGGCTCACTCTCCATGTTTTTTTCCTTGAAGAGTGTCTTCCCCAATGGGCAAACTTTTCATATCCAGCTTGGTTAGCTGATGCCTCAGAGGGTCCATTGGGATCTGAGTTAAAACTAAATACATTTATCTACGGTTTAGATTTTTTAAAAGGTGGGGCGAACAAGATTTGATTAAAAACAAATCCAAATTGGAGTTATTAAAAATATTTATAATTTTTATTGGTTATCTAATTAGTAGTTACGAATTAAAAGCTTTGATATAGGGTTTGTTTTTTATAGTAACTATAAGTTTTCCCATTTTATAAATAAAATAATATATACTACAAACGGTAAGTTATCATTAAAAAATAAGGGATTAATAAAGTGTAAAGCAATTCATGCAGAGCTTAAAGTTACATTAAATTATACTGTTTAATGGTATTTTTATTCCAGTAACTATAAGATATGTCCTATTTTATAATTTATATAATTTACTAATGAGATCAAGCCAACAAAATAATTTGATATATCATATAGCATTCATTTATATTATTCTGCAGATTTTTATTTAATAAACTTTGAAAGCACTTTCCCATTGAGAGGTATCCCCCAGGTCGACAGTGCTATTCCTTAAGCTTAAGTTAACTTTTCTGAAATGATTTTTGCATAAAATCCGACAGCGTCGGGGCGCGGGTTAAAGCCCAGGCAATTTATCAACATGCTGCCTACTACTTGTCTGAAACTTTTTGGTTCCTCGGTTTGCACCTTTGTAAAACTTTTGCCTTGGCACCGCAGGCGGCTTGGAGGATCTCTGTGGGTGGAAGTAGTGGAGGGGCCAGGGGATCGGGGACTCGGGAAGGCGGAACACGATGCGGCGCTAACGAGGACAAGCGTTTATGTCAAAATCCAATACGTGATGCATTTAGCGAAGCCTGTGCCTCTCGGCACTCGCTGTGCGGATTTTATTGCACCGAAGGGCGCTGTTCGAAAATGCATTTCATTGCGGCAGCAGCAGAAGGAGCGGGGAGGAAGCGGAGGAAATCCGAGGGACAGGACAGGATTTGGGCACGATACGCCATTCTTGGCCTAATTGGATGGGCAAATGTTAAGCATTCCGTTTGAATAGCACTCTTAAGGGCTCAAGGATTGCAGGACAAACGCCTGGCGGTAAATTGATGATAAAGTAATCTAAGGAGAAGCGGAAAATAAATGGAGTTTCAATGGGGCACTGGACTTCCAGCTATATTTAAGTGGGTAAGGTTTAAAAATAGCATAAATCATATAATATGTCCTTGAAATTGTATTGTGGTTAAGCATTTACCAATGTTAAATTCTTCCACCTTTAGGAGGGTATTCTCCCTTTTAATAATTTTAATTGGGACGCTGATTGTCCGTTTTGTAAAAGGCAAACAAATGAAGGAGGACAACGGCAGCTCACCTGAACCCCACACACAGGCCAGTTCTGGGGTCCTTCTCCACCTTTGGATCCATCGTCCTTCGCTTGGTCACATGTCCTATCGCCATTTATCTTGATTTGTACAAACCTAACGACGTTTAAATGCTTGTTTCGAGCATTTTCCACCATTTGCAGCATTTTGGCTGGCATCACGTTTCCTCTTCCCCAGCCACCTTCTACTTTCCTCCCCTTTTTCCATTCTTGCAACCATTTTACCCCCTTTGCAGCCGCTCTCCTTCGGGTTCGTCATCGCATTGGTTTGGGCCATGTTTATGCTTGAATAATGTTGACAAAATCGGCCAACGGAAGAGGGGCAGGGAAAATTCGGAAGAAAGGAAGTGGAAAACGAAGAGAAATAGCTGCAAAAAGATACAAACCAGTTACACGCCATCATGGACATGCAACCGAAGCTAAACACTCTGAGGCTCAGACAGGTCGCCCCGCCCCACTTTTTGACCCCATTTCCCTCACTGGAAGCCTCACCCTTTCCCAGCACCTCGCGAATTTGCAGACAAATTGTCGCTGCCTTCGTCCAGCTGAGCTGCCTTCTGGCCTGGTCCACCGCTATCCTCCGTCTTGGGTGTGAAAATGTTAGCAAAGTGCCAACAACAATGCCCAGCCTCTGAGTGCGTCTCTTTCTGGTAGCCATAGATCTAGAGATGGAAGGGGCGATCTGATATAGATAGCCTGGGAAAGTCGTGACTTTGATTTCGGATACCGTTTGTGGGTGTCTTGAAGTCGCTTCATTTGGTGGATTATTTTATTTACTTGGGTCAGAAAACTAACGACAGTCAAATGAACTGATTCATAAATATTTCTGGTAATAAAATTTAAAGAAATATAAAATGAGGGATTCAATATTAAATATTTTAAGTTATTGTTAGTCTTAATTGAAGATTTTTAAGACTCTTATGAACACGATTTTTATCATGGAATCCATTTCCCTCCCAATATATATTTTCGAAATTTAAATCACTTTCAAGAAATTTTCCTAAATAAAGTTATAGATATACATTTTGTTTAAATACTAATAATTATAGACTCTTTTCAAAAGAGCTGCCTATCGTTTATTTCTGTCTCCTGATTTCTTCTCAATATATGTTAATTTAAATAAATTCTACACACATATTTTATAGTTTCCCATCTCTAGCTGGTCGGTCGGCTGCAGCTAGTTTTCACCATTTTCCGTTGTCTCTCTTTTCCGGCTGTTGGCGTGGGTAAATGTTTTAGCAAAACGGTAACGGTAACTCGCTGACGCCGTGTTATGACACTTGGCTGCAATGTGCGGCAGCCATTCCGGGCCATAAAGCAAATTGATGATGAAAAAGTTGCCGCCGCGGCCGTGTCATGGCCTGTTAAATGTTGGCAATAAAAGTGAAAATTCTTGTCAACTTGCGGTCACCGTTAGTTGGCCAGCATCAGCATCGGCCTTAAAGTGTTTGCCTTGGTTAGGATTCACATTGTGCTACATTCGTATTTATTTATGTTTATTCATTTCCATATTATTGCCTGGATATGAGATTATATTAAAAGCACCTGCGACACAGTCATAAAAGGAAGCTTCGATTTATTGAAGAAAAACGTGTGGTTTTTAGGGGCATAAAATTAAAATAAACAAAGTCATAAAATGCGTGGTTATAAAAATGGGACATACTGGCGCTTGGAAAAATTCAATTAAGTAGCATGAAAGTATTATTAATAACTAAGAAACTAGATAAGTCTTATGATTTTATCCTTAAAATCACATTGCATTTAAAGTTACCAAAAATATTGGCAGTCAAATAATAAATACAATTCCTTCCGGCATCTTTGATTTGCATTTCTCTTGAGAAAGTTGTTATCGTTCCTTCTATTTAAACTCCCCTCCCGTCATTTAATTTTCCTGTTACACTTAAAGCATCTAATGAATGATAAATTGCCACTATGCTGGCAACAGGAAAATAAAATCCAGAGCTGCTTGATTTTCCCCACCGCAAATAATCAAAATCAAGTGCTCCCAGGCCACGCGTCGCTTTCGCGAATCGTTCGTCTGATTGAAAAAAGTTGTAAATTCCGTAATGGCAAATAAAAAAAATAATAATAAGAGCAGGGGCAGCCACAAAAGGTGACAGCGAAGGGGGGGGCGCCATAAAAGCTCGAAGAGGGAGGGGAAAGCCGTTGAGCGAGTTGAGCAATTGATAAATTTAATGGCGTTACGCGTGTCAAACTCCGCAAATCCTTAAAAGTGTCAAATTGCCTTGCCCAAATAAACAGGAAAACAAGAAAAAAAATGAGAAAAGCCTCGACTGGCTAATGAACACAACAAAGTCTTGAGGGAACTAATGGACACACAAATACATATATATATATATATATATATATATTTACATGTATAAGTATGCAAAGTGCCAGGTGACGTTAATAAATTGCTACAAAAAGTCGCAAGGAAAACACTTTGATAGATGTGCAAAATGTAAACGGGAATTGGATGGAAATCAACCCAGAGTTGATCCCAACTTTTTGGGGCCCAAGTTTTTTCTGCAGATATCATTAATTTTTTTGTTGTTGACGAAAATAAAATTAATTGATTTTGAAGTTTGTTATGGGTTGGTTGCCTGACAGGTGAAAATGCAAGGATTTGTCAAGGGATTTGCAGATCATAAATTATTAAGCAAGGAAAAGTATAAATATTAGGCACATATTTAGGGAACCCAAAAATTCAGCACATTAAGATTTCAGTATATTTCTGAAAATAAAACAACAATCAATGTTCTAATAGGTTTTAAAACAAATCATAGGTCACTGATAAAGTTGACATTAAAAAGAAGCAAAAGAAGTATCATATGTATTCCAGATTACAAGTAATCTTTAATTAAAGTTTGTAAATTATAAAAGAACTAAAGCTTTTATCTTATCTGCAATCATCTTGATGGCTAGGTTCCGGACACATGCCTATAAAAACAAGCAACTGGAAGAACTCCAGCAGTAGTTTTTGGCCAGCTTTCACTGCGAAATAACCAAGTATTTACCAATAACAATGACAGGTGAGTTGACCCTCTGATCTAACGGATTTTCTAACGGATACCCTATAATGTACAGGCAAACTCCTCCTGGCGACGATCCTGCTCCTGATTGGCGGCAACGCCTTGGGGGACGTGATCATGGAGGGCAATTACAACGTTACGGCCTTCTGCTCGGCCGTAAGGCCGCAAACCCAACTAGGCAGCATCGAGTCCTGCGAGTATTTCTACAGCTGCGGGTCCACCGGACCGAGGAAGGTCTGGTGCCCGACTGGCTCATTCTGGGATTACAAAACGAGTTGTTGCTTAGTAGGCTTTAAACAGTGCTTCTGGGGCGTGGCCGATCCCTGTGCTGGCAGGAACAACACTTGGGTGCCCAACACTGCCACCTGCGGCGGCTACCACTACTGCCTGAATGGCGTGATCCTGGGATCCAGCTCCTGCCCCGCAGGCTACAGATTCGACGCCTACTCCGGAAAGTGCATGTACGGAATGTGCAGCGAGCTGGTCGAAAGCAAACAGCCCAACCTGGTCACACCGTGCAACGTGGTGCCCGGTAACTTGTATTTCGGAGACACTGATGACTGCTCTGTCTGGAACTATTGTGATATCGATAATACCTTGATAACTGGCACATGCACGGGTAACACTAGTGTGAGTTAATACGTACTTTTATGAGGTTGAAACTAAAGCTCACAGTAATATATTTAATAAGCCCCATCTTATATGATTCTTAGGCTTTCGATGTGGCCACCGCAGTCTGTTCTTACAACTCTATTGGCGACTGTAGCCGTGTGACCGGTCACCAGTTGGTATCCGTCCGGCAGCAGCCTAGAAACCGTGATGACCTGCAGCAGCGGCCAGTAGTTCAGCCAGAGTTGCGAATCTGACGAAGAGCTTAGCAGGAACAACTGTCCATCAACCAAGGTTAATTCAAATTTCAATATTCAATCTGAAACCAAATTATATGCATATTAAATAATATCCAATGGACTTCGGCTTTGATTTCCAGCTCTTCGCCGCCTTCTTATTCGTCCGATATATTAATTTAGTAAACAATTTATTGTTTCCATGTTTTGAGTGTGAAAAGTACGATTTGTGTCTTACCAGAAAAATCTATCCCAACCATGTTTCATCGAAAGCATAAGCCTTTATATTTTTTACTTACTGCAAACAGCAAGCCAGCCCATAATTCGTCCCAATCGACTTCCTCGCAAACTTTGGGCCAAAGTTGATAAGACGCTTTGGCAAACACACTCTTAAGTGATAAGCACGCTTGGCACTCACTCCTCGCCCAACATCGAGCACTCGACAAATGACGAACATATGCCTAGTTAAATATTTAGCATTTAATACCCGATGCCGCCTCCCGTCCGTCAGTCCAATTTAAAGTTGGCAAGCCATAAACAAAGTTTATAGCTAAACAATTTCCGGCCACATGAGTTTACATTATTAGCATATTGACGAGCCAGAAGGAGAGTAAATCACTGACATTTTGGGCAGGAGAACGAGGGGAACTCCCCAAAAAACTGTCTAGTCATAAAACTTTTGGGGAAAGCTTATGCTTATGCTGGTGGCTGCGGGGGTTTGTTTGAAAGTTTGCGCCAAAGCACATTATCATCGCCCGAGAGTCCTTGACAGACATCATTTCAGATTTCAGACGTCAGCGGCATTAATCCCGTGGAGAGCAGTATCAGGATGGCTGCATTTTGGGGGGAGGAAATGCAAAATGAAATTACGTCACAGCTGGGTAAACACACGTCCCAGGGATCGGCTTTAAAAGGGAGCTGCATTCAATCCAGATTGATAAGCCCCATCGTGCCCGAGTTCAAGTGATAAAAGCCAGCCTTTTACTTACACAACAGAGTTTTCTTTTAAATTCCATATTTTCAATCGACTTTTATTTTAAATTTCGTTCGTTCTGTTTCTTATTAGTTTCTTGGATTTTTCACATTGAATTTTCATATTTCCTCTAATTTTCTCTTCTCAATATTTATTGGAATTTCTCCAAGTGCACGGCAGACAAGCATATTGACTCATTCGAGCTGCTTTCTTTTGGGCCTCCCTGCCTGCAAATTTGCCCAGGGCAAACATCAAACGCCCGTCTAGTCCAGGCCTCATTTGCAGCATAAAATGCACAATTTACTCCGCATTTATTAAAACAAACATTTCAAGAAGTCATCGTCATCGTCCTCGCCATCATCAGCCGCATCAACATGGTCGGTCCACTTGACAGACTGCATCAATCCGAGGCGGAAGAACTGCAATAGCGACTGCGAATCCGAATCTGAATCCAAAGCGATGCAAATGCAAATGCAAACATAATCAGATTCAGATTCGGATTCGGATTCAGATTTACAAGATGCCATAGCCGCCCAGACAGGCACTCGAGAGTTCAAATGCGTTCCGCTTCTGCCGCAAATGCAAATATTTGGATATCAACGCAATTAAGGCAATTATTAGCATTTTACAAAACATCTGCCGCACTCAACTTCAAAACGCACGAATAATCCCACACAAACTCTAGCGAATGCAATTGAAAGATTACGCAGGCATGGAGCGGGTGATTTTTTGAAATATTTTAATGCAGTCAATAGCTAGTTAATACTAAATTTATGGCTATTTTGGCTTTTATGAGCTTATTTTGGATTATGCTAAAATATAGTGACACTAGCGACTTGGAAGCCAAGTATTTATGGTAAGGAAAGCGAAAAAAAAAGTTAACTCCGAAATTACTTTAAAGTTGTTTAAGCATTATGATTTAATGTTCAGGTAAATCACTCTGCGCAGTCCATTCATATTTAAAGAGAACCTCCTTACCTTACATCCTCTTAGGCACGCTCAAGTGAAGTTCAAGACAATGAAACGCTAATATGGCAATCGATGGCAAATTAATTAATATAATCGCATTGGTCGAGGGGCCATTATAATGCTAGGGGACTGACGCAGCCACAGCAACTGGAGGTGGAAGTGGAATTGGGATTGGAATTGAAACCGGGATTGCATACAATTTCACGCTCGCCGGACCAGAATGGCAACCGCTAATATTTTGCTTCAAATCCTTTAGCAATTAAATGCCGATAAATTAGAGTGGCTACGACTAGGCAAGCATCGGGGGGATTATTAAGCTTAATTTGCATATCGAATTGTAATTGTTTATGGGACTCGGGAAAATGAAACCTGAAACGGGTATCGCTGTGGGTTGTACTTAAACGCCACTTAAGTGACGCCATTAAAATCGTAAACACCTTTTGCCACTTGGAATGAAAAAGAAAAACCAGTTTAACTTTTAAATATTCTGATAAATTTGATAGTTTAATGGTGTATAGTCGATTCATTCAAAATGATTTACAATAATATGTAAATAAATATATACGATAGCGTTTAAAGAATGCTGCTCCCAATAATTTCAGATAAAATGCCATATAGACAAGTCGAAAATTCAGTTGATTGAAATGTCCCCATAAAGCATTTTCGGCCAAATCAAAAGCCAATAGTTCGGTGTTTATTAATTGGCAAACACTCCTTGCCAATCATGATTTACCTGACACAGACACAGCCACACAAATAGCCATACGAATATTTTTGAATGGTTTGTGTGTGTCAGGAACACAATTCGGGCCACTCTCAATCACACACTCGCATTCGGATTTGAACTCTCTGGACGAGCTCTCAATGGCGGTTAGGTAAATGGCTCAAATTGATTGAATTTTGCACTTTGGCATTCATGATGACCGAAATGAAATTTGCATTTCTGGCCAAGCGACGGAGCAGCGATTGTGTAAATGTCAAAATGGGAAATTAATGGGCCAAGGAAATGGTCGCTGGAGTCAAACGAAATCGGAATAACTTGCCCCTCAGAAACTTTTTTCATTTTGATTCATTACTGAAAAGTTCGCAACAGCAACAGCAGCAGCGGCGAAAAAAGCCAGAGCGCGAGTAAGAAATTCATTTAATGGATTTTAATTATGCATCAAGGCGTGGCAAGTCGAGAAGTTGGCCACCGCCTTGAATATTTGATTGCACTCATTGAGTGCCACTTGCTGGCGAAAGTTGTTGCATACTTGGGGGCGAGTTAAACGAAGCAGAAGACACCAGAACAGTGCCCGACAGAGAGCCAGAGGATTTTCCTGGCTTTTCCTTCCCTTGGTCCCTCGGGCGGTCTTCAATTCAATTTGTCCGCATTTCAATTTCCTTTCATTTTACGCTCGAATCTGTCGCATCCCGGCCAATTGGATCATCAAAGCTCAACCGCAAACAGCATCACATATGTTGTGGCCCGTTTTTCTCTTTTTTTTCGGATTTGCCTAAGAGTATTCAGTACTAAAATATACTTATTTTTTGGTGGTCTTACTCGCAATTCGGAGTTCATTGTACTTGGCTGGGCTTGACAAATGAGCATCGCCTCCGGAGTTAGTTATGATAAATTATTGCTGGCTATTTGAGTGTGAGCCAAGTCCTTGGCCAAGACAAATATCCTTCTTGCCCGCTATTTATTTTTCGAGATTTATGCAAGACTAACATTCAGAAATTGCCAATATTGCTTAATCTTCATATGGCTGGGAGAAATTCTGGGGGATTATTGATTATAAAATTATGTTTGCCAAAGACAAAAAATGTATTACAGATATTCTCTAAAGTTTTTAAGATAATATTTTTAGTCTGTTAAAACTAAGTTCCCAAAACTTAAAACAAATCTTCTGCATTTCATTCTCATTTCATTAATCTATTTCAACTTTTTTTCTCTCGACTTTTCCGCATGTATTCATCTACATTAACATTTTAGCCTGGCATTTTAGTATTGCGTTTTTTTTAGCCCTTTCTACTCTGACTTGGCTATTTTTAAAATGAGATTTTGGCGAAACAAATTGCAGCTACTTGGCCTGGCGGGAAAAAATCCCAGTAATTAGACAAGTAATTAGTGAGGATTTTTCAAACGAGCTGCAAAGAACAGAAACGACAGAGTGGGAACGACAGAGTGGGCAAGATAAATTCGCTTAGTGCAGTTACCTAACCCAAAAAATTCCCCAAAAAAGCGTTGGGAACATGTGTTACCCCGCACACACATTTTCGAAAAAATAAAAATGGGGAAAGAAAGAATCTTGCCATAATACTCGACACTTCTGCACCTTTCGTGGGGCACATATAATGCTGAAATATTATACCGATATTATGCAAATTTTTATTGTTTTCCAGACGAACCAGACGCGACGGGGGGAAAGGCCCAGGACGAAGGACGAAGGCTTATGGCTAAAGGGATTTGGTGCGTGATGAAATTAGGATAATTTAATAGATTACGCCCGGCGTTGATTTTTCATGGCACTCCGTGTGTCTCGCTCTCCTTGCCGAAAGATAGAAGGGCGCATCATGCATTATACATAATACATAATACCTGCTATGTGCCGTCTGCGCGTATTGATTGCATTTACCTTGCGCCTGGGCATTGTTGTCTGGCTTTCTGGCCCAAAATGACAGCACCCCCCGCCCTCTTGGGGATTTCCAGAATTTCCAAAGCCCATGCCCAAACACGGCCCCCTTAATGTGCCACCCTCTACCCTCTGTGTACCATTGGATTTTCGGGTATTCGTTTTCGGATTTTTCTTCGCTTTTTTTTTTTTTTAACTTCTCCGTCTCGGTGTTTTCGCCTTCAGTTTTGCGGCTTTTAGCAGGCGGCTCACGTAGTTTGAAGTCGCATTTCGTCACCTGAACAAAGCCTCAATGTCTGCAGCTCAGATTTCGGCACTAAAGAGATATCGGGGGTGGCGAGGGGAGAGTCCTTCAAGTAGCCATTTATGTGCTGGTCCAGTAATACTTGTTAAATTGCTATTCTATGCTAAGTACATCCAATTGTTCATACTTCGTTGTTGAATGGGGGCTGATTTTTTGGGGTTACTTTTTTATTGGTTGGAATGTTGGAGGATGCATTAAGGGATTATTCCGCAAATATATATTTTCTGGGATTTATTTTCCTAAATCGACAACGTTCTTAACAAAATTTGGGAAAGAGTTGATATACATTACTATTTATTTAAGTGAAAAATTGCTTTGTAAATGAAATTAAGTTTATTTGGTTTGAGTAGAAACCAAAGGAATTTTTAATAATTTTAATGGATGCAGCATGAAGAACATTTTAAGACTTGAAAGAAAAATCTATATTAATATTTACCTATTGGCCCAATGGTTCAAATAGAGCGGAAAATATTGAAAAAAAAAACAAAAAAATCCATTCAATCAGTTCGTTGTGTAAACAGAAATGTATGTATTTTATGCATTTATTCATATCGGCTGCTCCAGCAACTAGTGCAGTCTCTTTCCCAATTGTTGCTTTTTTTAGTCTGCTTTACCTGTTTACCTTTTATTTCATTTCGGGCTTTTGCTTCTTTTTGCCCATTTCATTTTCAGTTTGCAGTAAATTGCTGGCATTTCATTTTCATGCTCCTTGTTGTTGTGCTGTTAATATTGTGCCTAGTGCGGCCCGATATAAAGTCAATTTATGCAATATAATGAACTGTAAACCGGTAAACTGTCATCACTGCCTCTGCCGTCCTTACATATTGCCATTTAAACGTGGCCAACTGAAAGGCCGGGCCGAGCGGGACGGCGGGGATTCCCACATGCAGGCATTTTTGTATTTATTGATTTAATATCTGGCTGCTGCTGCCGTTGTTGCTTGCCTGCGGCCAATTTAATCATCATTTGTAGGAAATAATTAAAATTTACAATGCTTCTGCATTGGAGGCGGAGTCCGGGACCCGGTCTCGATCTCTCTCTTGTTTGTTATATTTTAATAACCAGCCATAACAGAGAAGCCAAGAACGCACAAAAAAGGACAGACAACTCAATGTGGATATTGGGAAAATATTTTCTTAATGAACAGTGGACTTTTGCTATTTAGAAACGGGATTTCAGTATTTATAAAATTTTGTAAAGCAATTATTTTTTAAAATAATTATCAATTTGGTTATTATTGATGCTTTATTAGGAGAAGCTAAATTGTTACAAAAAATATGGTAAGCCTTGGTATCTGTAATCTACAGTAACAATCAATAAAATGTATTTCTATTTTCTTAACAAAAATACTCAGATTTTAAGTAATAATCAAGATGTTTATTTTATACTAAATTTTTAAAAGATTATTGATATAAATAGCTATATTTAAGATATTTTTAAAAATCAATTTAGGTAACCAACAGACTCTCCTCTTTCCCTTTTTTCTTTATTGCCTGTCTGCTCTCATAATCCTTTCGCTAATTTCACTTGACTGGCAACCGTTGCACTTTGGATTTGGCTGCTTTAATTTGAATTACTGTTTTACATTTTCACACTTGCCGTCGCTCATAAATAATGGCACTCGGCTGAGAAAGGGCTAGAGTGTATTTATTCGACGATTGTCGTCTCCCCTTTGTTTGTTTTTGCCGTTATGGTGCATTCAAATATCTAAATACACACACTGCCGTGGATGTTTCTGGTAAGTGCCATTTCAAGCTCATTAGTGGCCATAATTAGCCAGCGAAGTTTATGGCCCACAGACACTGGGCGAAATGCAGACACATTCAAGGCACAGACGAAACTACTTACAGTGCGCACTAAAAATACTCGGCATGCGAATATGTCTGGTCTCGGCCAGGCCGGATCCTGAATGCCCTATAACATCGTCGCTTTGTTCTTCCTCTTGGTAATCCTTGCCTTAGCTCCTAAATCCAAAACATTTCCGCAAAACGCCAGTGTGAAATCGATTTCTGTTGTGACACTGACACAGTTCAATTTCGCACGGCTTACCTACCCATTATCCTCGGCAGGAGAAGGCTCTCAATTCCCTATGAGTACCACATGTTCCCCATTGTCAAATGTAATCTCCTTCCAGCAAAAGTAAAATAAAATAAAGGGAGGTGAAGAGGAATGCGTGCAAAACTTCGCACACACACTCGAAACATAAAATAAAAGGGCATCTGCTCGCGCACACAAAAAAAATACACAACAATAACAAACAGGCAAGCAAACTGAACGGTGAAGATACTTTTCGGCTACCCTCGCATTACATTTAGCTTCACTCTTTTCATACCCTAAAAGAGAGTGCTAATAAATAGTTCAATTAACAAAATACAAAATACAACAATTCTATAGACTTTTTTAAAATAATTATATTATTGTTCAAAGAATCCAGAAATGATTAGCTTGCTCTTTATTGATTATTATTAAATATTTTAAAAAGAAAAATATATTTCTTGTTTTATCGAAGACCCGAAATGGAAACAAGGGCGAAAGAGCATTCAAAATATATTTTCAAAAATCCTGTATTTTTTTTGTACTTGAAGGTAACATGGAGATGGGGGTAGTGAAGACACGGGAGGACTCGCCAACTTTACGGCCCCGCGTATTACAAACTGAAACATGTGTTTATTGTCCGACAGACTTTGTGGGCTCCTCCCTGAGTCTCTCCTCCTGCGAAAAAGACAGCAAATTTTTATTTTCGTTGTCAGCGCGGCGACTGCAACACTTCAAGTGACACTGCAGACACTCTCCTTTCTCCCTGTCACTCCCCTCTTATTGGGCAAGTGTGCGAAATGCTTTTAGTTTTGTTTTTCTCTTTGCTCCTGCTTTCCGGCTGCTGCTTTTGTTAGTTTTTTAGTTAGTTCTGTCATTAACAAATGGCAAATTAAATTGCGCTTAAATCAGCTTGGCAAAATGGAGAGGCGAGAGTACGGTAAGAATGCTAAAATAGATTTTCTGTGGCTGTAAATTGATATATGGGCAGTGATATAGGTAAAAGGCTGGGCAGGAGCCTGTAGATGAGGCTAATGAGTGGTAATAATCTGTGTTAATATTTGTACATAAAGGTGGTGAACAAGACATAAAAGATAAACACATAAAATTATGGTGTATTAGCTTTAAAAAATGATTTTCCTCGAGTACTTGAACCAAATTGTAGTTGGGTATTCTGCATAAATTTAATATTAATTTCATTTATTTCTATAGCAAATATCTGCTAGTATTAGAATAAATACCTACGCCTAAATCGGGAGTAATTTTCATCGATGTTATCGATTTACTGATAATATATGCATGAATTTGAAGAAAGACATCTTATTAATATAAAGTGGTAACTTGCCCTGTGATCTATGATTTTTTTCATAAAACATAATGTAATCTTTTTGGACACCGCCCACTGCAGTACACAAGCAGCACTTTTAACCAACAATACTGAGAATTTATTAGAGGGCCTCAAGTTGTTGACTTGGCTAAGACTTAAATTCAAAGCCCCAAGAATATCCCTGCTCATTTTCAGCTTGATTGCATTTAACATTGCAGCTGTCCGCAATTAAAAGCAGACACCAACTTTGTCACTTAAGGCCGTTAATAGGCCCTAAGCTGGCTTAATCCAGGGCAGCAGGCGAGAGGAAAAGTAAAAGTTAAGCGAGCCAGGCAAAATATTCCCTCTGTCACTCTTCCCTTTCCTCGATTGGCTTCGTTTGGATCATTGTTTCTCCTGGGGGAATGTGGGGCGAAGTCCCATCCGTAGGTACGACTTGATTTAGCATTTTCTGCTTCGATTTCATTCCGCATCTGCCGGGAGTCTCTCTGGTGTGCACACACCCTTGTCAAAATCCTTGTGACAGGCCAACAAACTTTGCGCTTAAAAATAAATCAAAACTTTTCATTCCAGCATCATTTTTCGACTTCCCTTTTCGGCTTTTTCCCTCAGATAAATGTCCTGATAATTTGTATATTTTTTGCTCCTCATTTTTTTTACTTTTGCATATGTCAACTTTTGTCAATGGGCCAAAAGAGAGTTGCTGGCGAAAAGTTTCTATCAGGCCGAGACATGGCAAAGTTTTTGCGACACTCTGGGCCTTGTTCTTGGCTTGGATTTGATAAGGATTTCGTGTGCGTTTGCCAAAGTCTGTGGGATAAGCTTTGATTGCCGCTTATCAAAAGTCAGCAGACGCTTTTCTTTGTTCACAATCTAAAAATAAATTAAGTAATTCAAATGAATATAGACAGCAATGTTTGAGGATACTATATTGAAAAAAATTATTTTTCCTATTGTTTTAAATAAATTATTGAAAAGTCGGCCCGGTTTAATAATTATTATAATTAAAGGATCTTCAGTCGCATCTAGCCTTCTTATTTACCTGCTAATCCGGAGTATATTTCCTCTCATATGTCCCAATTTGTCAACTGAAATTTCGCTTCTCTTGAACTCGAATTCATCAATGTCGATTGACTTTTCGATGTCAACAAACCCCGCAAAATTGATGGTCTGAAAAAGCTTTTAAGCTGCCAATGGAAAACTTTTACCAACACACACCGATACTTCTCAACTTTTGAACCCTTCGAAATCGTTATTTCTATGTAAACAATTCAATTGCATAAATATATTTGCCAAAAGAAAGAAAAACAATTTCACGTACCGAAAAAGAAAAAAAAACATTTTATCCGGGGTGGTGATGGCGAGAAATAATTCTTAACAATTTGATTCAATCAGAGTCGTAACGATATCGAATTCTGGGAATCGAATGGCTTTGTCACCTTTATAAGAATGGAAACTTTGCCAAAAAGTTATTTAAAACATTTTCCCTTTTTTGCCCCATCTCGTACCGTTTTCCATCCCAGACTTTTTCCCCATTGTTTGCGCTTGAAGAAAAATGCGTTTTTCATGCTAATGTCAAACCTTAATAGATGGCTCCCTTCCCTCTCTTACTTACAGCCCACTTATTCAGCCACAAAAGTCCTTAGTCCGTGGTCCTTGTGAAGAGGCATGGCATTGCTCCCGAAACATGTGTTCCGAGATTTTCTCGTGGCATTTACATTTTGGGGATATAAGCGTTCGGCGGGGGACTTCATTGCCTGAATTATTTCACTCTTGAGAATTTTCGATTGGACTGGTTTGACTTTAGCCCCGTTTTATAGAATAGGCCACCGAAATTTAGGTGACGTGACTTACAAAGTTTTTTGGTTTGGCAGTAAATTGACCTAAATAGGAGCTTTAAGAACCGACATCCCTTAAAGATGAGCAATAGTTTTACATTTGGTTTTTTTTTTAAGTGTGTAATTAGTTTCGTTTCCCAAGAGATATTTCCTCAAGTCATTATTGGCACTGGAGACCCAATTTTCGTTGGCCTTAATTGGACTTGGCTTACACCTTAGGTGAAAATCGAATCCATTTCAATTTCCATTCGTTGGGAACCATGTTTATCCAAAATAATGGCCATTGTTGAGGCCTCCCATAATGAAAACAATAAACATAACCTGAGCCGAAATATGTGGCCATGCCAAAAGGCCACAAATAAGCAAATAAACACAAGGAAAAGACCTCAAACAACTTGAGAGAAATGCAACAGCTGCAAACTCCATAACAAACTGGAAAACAAAGATCAGTCAGGAATATATGTAAGTATATTCCCCATACATTGTGATGACGTCTTTTTTTACGGCATATTTACTTTTACTCGTTGATGTGGCATAAAAAATATTTATTAACTGACTCGGAACAGAAATGTTGACTTGGCCCGACCGCAGGGGGAGAAGTCAGGTCAAGGATCTGGACTTCAGCATGTTTGCACTGGATTCGAGTTCGGTTTGCGAACAGTTTGGACAGGGCAATTGATGGACAAACATATTAGATATATGTGTATATCTATATATGCGGGCCAAACACAGACACTACAACTAGTTCGGTTAACTAAAACACACACACGCTGGACAGTTATTTGCTTTTATGGCAGACTGAGCCTGCCGTCTACCGTCTGGCCCCAGTCACCCCTTCTTCCCAGTCTGCCGAAATCTGGACAAGCTCTGTACGTCAGTTGGTTGAACAGTTTATCCTGCACATAAACTTCAACAACATACACAACATGCTCCCGGTTCAGGCACCCTCTCCCTGCCCCGCCCACTTTGGCCTACAACTATTTCCGCTTACTGCTAAACAAATCCCAGCTAGCAAAACATTCGGTGCGGTGTACGGGACAATAGACGAACAACGCTGCGTATACGCAATATTGGCAGTTGGCATATTATTGGAGTTTCGTCATTGAATTGACGGATTGAAGGGGATGGATGGCACAAATGTGGGGTGAGTGCGGCAACATGGGAGGAGGAGTGGAGTTCGGCAGCAAAGTCTTTAACCCAGTCTCATTTAATATGTTGACAAGTTGATAAATTGTTTTGCATGAAAACATATTCAGCCTTTGGGCGAATCATTTAATTGGACTGAGAATTGATTCGCTTGACACCGAGCTGGACATGGCAATTGGCTTTTTGATAGGATTTCTTAGTGGGTTATGTCAGACATGAAGTTACAAGAACGATTTGGAAACCACAGCGTAATAAAATATTCAAAGGAATTATTATAATTAATAAGAATATTGTATTCACAGACAAAGTAGCATAAAAGCCTAACCAATACATTAAGTAATCATTTAAAAATCTATTAAAATCTACCACAAAGTAGCTGAGTTACTAAAGATTTATACAAGTTCAAAAATTCTATGGAAATCCTCCGAAATTATTTTAGCAACAGCAATACAATATACATTTCGCATAAAATTAAAACGCATGTGTAAACAAAAGTTTATAGACCTATAGTTACAGACTTTCCCATATGTACTGCTTTCTCGGTCAGCACGTCTTAGACTTGGCCAAGAGAGTGCCAAGTGATATGAGATAACAAAAAAACTGGCCAAGAGCACATAAAAAAGTCTGCGTGAAAAAGATGTCACCATCTGTCGCTAACAATCTTAATATTTGATGTTGAAACTCGCCGCGTGGCAGCAGCTGTGACCCCAATAGAAAGTTGGAGCCTTGCGGGCACAAGCATTAACAATTTAATGCATTTGCCAAAATAAAATGCATAAATTTGATATGCTAAATTAAACCGGCAAAAAGGATCCAACTTAGAGTGGCCTGTATGGTCCTGCATACGAAATCAGTTGACTAACGTTGATTATAATGATGATGTTGATGGACTCGGCTTGATTTTGCTGTGATTTAAACGGGTCCGAGATGAATGCCATTGTTGGCCTGGCCAGAAGTCGCTGTGCCTGTAAAATGCCAAAAACAATTTAATGCTTCATTGGCGACCTCACATATGCGACCCCTGTGACTGACAGCGCAGACTTATCTTGGTTTTCCTTTCTTTTCGTTTTACTTTTTCACTTTTTGTTTACACCGCAAGCCCCCGAACATGTCAAGCAAAATCGAAAGGAATCGAAGAAAGAACGGCGAATACATCGCAACTGTGCGATAAACATATGAAAAATGCACATGCGGTGAGCCAAGTTCAATTCCAGAGGCCAAAAGTTTACGCCACTTAATAGAACTTGACGCAAATTCAATTACAACATTGGTCCCCACCCCCAATCACACACACACTCAGCCGGAGGGTGCGGGAAAAACTTGCAAAGAAATGTGCGGAAAAACGCTGGCAGTCACCATTTACCCCCCAAATCGAAGCCGAAACGAGCAGGCCGCTGTCGGCGGTTTTTTCCTATACCCTACCGATTGTATAATTAATAGAAGGGAAAAATAAAACTCCATAATTTTAAATTTTTGTTTAATGCAATTTAAGAAATGATTATTAAAGTTTCAGTTAAAACTTCGGATAAGCTTCAGTATATTTTTTTATAGGAATCTAAGTTTGTTTTTTGAACATTTTGTTGGATATCTTCTAGCACACGAGTACATCAGGGAATAACGTTGTGGATTTTAAACCAATTAAAAGCGTTTCCCCCTTCAATTGGTTTCGAGTGCCTAGCAATTTCTGGATATGTTTATATATTTCGAGATTCTCATAAATCAATTACTTTTTCAATCGAAAGAGTGTTCCGACCACACAAACTAAAAAAGAACGCTTTTTTATTGCTTATTTTCTAAAGATTCCTGGAAATGCTGTCACTGCCAAGGGCGGTTTTTCATGTGAAGCAGAGGAGAGAGAGAAATGTATATTTAGCTAGGGGAAGCTCCAATTGGAATCTAAGTTTTTCCCGGCTTGCGGCCAGGCTCACTTACTTTAGCTTAACTTCACTGCAATTAGCAAATAAAACTTGGCATATTTTCGGGGGACAAA
Source organism: Drosophila rufa (assembly GCA_018153105.1). Lineage (NCBI taxonomy): Eukaryota > Metazoa > Arthropoda > Insecta > Diptera > Drosophilidae > Drosophila > Drosophila rufa. Next base: position 13,008,936 of record JAECXS010000096.1, read on the forward strand.
TGAGGCGTGGTTCTTGAGAAACTTTTGCAATCACTTTCGTTTGCATTCATTATTGGCCGACGGAAATTTGACTTTGCCCGCTTCCTTTTGGCTTGGGTCAACTGGAAAGTCAACAAAAGGATAGAATTGTCTTTGTTTTTTTGGGTAGTAAAACTTTTTGTTTTACCATAGATTTTATTGATGGAATTTTACAGTTGAATTTAGAAGGATGTGAGGGTGGAGAACTTTCACTTACTCTTTTGAAAATTTAAATTATTATTTTGTTATTTTTGCTTTATTAATTAAAATTATAAAAAATGACTGCAAAGTTTTTTATTAATTTTAACAATGGCTTTCTTAATGTAATACTCACATTAATATAACATCATATTTTAATTTTGCTTCATTGAAAATTATTTCTCTCTCTCTCTCTCTGTCTCGTCTCCTCGTAATATGTTTCATTAGACCTTTTTGAGGTTGATTAATTTATTAATTTATAGTTTAATTTTTAGTGTAAATTTCTTTCTCAGAGATCAATCGTAATTCGAAAAAGCCATTAACAATTTATTTAAACCATTGGAAATTAATTATTATTATTATTTTCTTTTTTAAAAAGTTTATTTTTAAACTCTAAAAATGTAATGTAAAATAATGTAATATAAGATTTTACTTACACTGTGGCGACCCTGGCGTCGCAATTAAATGTACTTATCGGAAATTTTGGCCCAGTAGAAATTTATCGGAAAATTTGGTGTTTTTATAAGAAATCAAAAATAGCGCCCCCTAGGCGTGTAAAATTAAATTTACACACAAATTTTGTATACATACCCGGTACAACAACCACAAAACCACCAGTCAAACGATGCTGCGAGATAACGGACAACACGCGCGATAACGGACAACACGCGCACCTTTACGCTCCAGCTGGAGCTGGTGGTGGTCAACTGGGACGTTTTGCTGACCGTGATCTGCATCATAGTAAACTTACTATGCAGTCGGAATGGTTGTTAGTTATACGATTTTGGCCCAACAATAGGCACCCCAAAGATCAATTTAGTAAAGAAAAACTAAATACACCTCCCGAATTTTGAAAAATAATATAAAAAGATGTCAGAACTTATATCTTGGCAAAAAAGTGTGTTCATTTCTAAGCATCTCTAATACGGCTATGACACAGCGCACAAGTTTTCATTCATTGAAGGCTTTATTAGAACCTTGAAAGAGACAACTGTGTATATGTCTTGTTTGGTTCGGAATTCTTTCGTAATATGACTACGGTCAGACGAATTTAAAAGGTAAACAATAACAATGGAATGCCAGAATTCGCAGCACATAATTATCAATTTCTGGAGTCCTCATGCAAATATTCCAGCAGAAATTAATATAAAAACCTTTAAACCCACTCTTGTAGATAGATTTAATAAATTTAGAATAATTAATTAATTCCACGGTTAAATTTTGAAAGCGAGCTAGAATTACTGTTTTAGTTGAAGGCTAATACTCACCAGCTCCAAATTTTTGTTTGTGTGTATTTTTTAACAAACTGTTTATGCTGCCGTTTTAGCTTCTTTTACGCTAGATCTAGCATATTTCAAAATAAAAAAAAATTCCAGGAACTATCTGGCAGCACTATGTTGCACCATTTCGTTTTTTCATAAACAACAGCAGAGCGCACAATGATTTCGACAAGGAGTTTAACCAAAATTAAGGAAATAATAATAACGATGGATTACATTAAATTCAATGAACAAAGGATCCACCACTTTTTTTAATATCTTGCAAAAGCATGGGGAGGCTGCGAGGTCGTTGAGTAGAAAATGCGAAAGTTCCTTGAAAACAAATCGCGCAAGTGCTATTATTGAAGAAACCCACTCAGATTTTAAGACAGGTGAGTGAAGCCTACATATAGGTTTTATTTAACCAAATTTGGTAGCTTTAGCTCTTATAGAGATCCCCGAGATTTAGTTGTTTCTACTAAGAAAGGGAAGCTGAAATCCATTTCCCAATTTTTAAATGTACGGCTTCAGAGATGCCTCCTCTGGCCTGCCACACAATTTACGTGAAGAGAAAGGCTCTCGTGCTAAGAAGTGAGGAATGCTTTCTTGAGTAGGAAGTGAGAGGGTCCCTTGCAAGGAAATTGTGAAAGCGCATTTATTGAAGAAACACAATTAAACAATTTGTCAAGGTGAGTGGACAATTTTTCTATTATTAAAGCAATAAGTAATAGTGAAAGAATATCGCGTAAAGAAACATGAAACCTATAAGAATATTACCCTGTGTCCTATAAGGGTACCTGGTAACACAATTAATATAAACCTTAAGCACTGGCTGCCTCATGAGTCTGTGTGTGTGTGTTTTGTTGTTTGTGCAAGGGTCATGAAATGCAAGAAATGGAAAGGTTTGGAATCAATAATCTATTTAGAGATCACACGGACCACTTTTTCTTTTTAACTAGTCGGGTTAGCCAGAATCCGCTCGAAAATATATTTGCGTGCTTTCGTGCAAAAGGTGGTAACTATAGAAACCCTTCAGTTAATGAGTTTAATATAATAAGTGCCAAACTTATATCTTTGCACATTTTAAAATTTTCTCAAAAGTCTAATTGCGAATCGGATAATGATGTTATGTTGCCAGTACAGTTCGATTCAATAATACAGCAGCAAGAATATTCTGTATCATTTAAAAAAAAAAAAAAGTCCGAAGAACTATCTGGCAGCACTATGTCGCTCCATTTTGTAAAAAAAAAAAAAAACTGGAAAATAAATATTTCCAAAACTATCTCTCTCTTAAACACTCGGACCGATCCTGCCGATCAACAAGAAGGTGTCGCATGTGCAACGGCGAACACCACACGTTGTTGCAAGTGCGAGATCGGCCGGAGTGTAAACCGAAGAAGAAGCAAAAAAAAATTAAATTACGATGGAGCAGAGGGGCAGCCAAAAAAGGGCATAACATATCAAATTAATTTTAATTTTTAATACAATTAATAAATATAAAAATACAAAAATATATACATATAGAGGCCTAAGAGCTAGAGTATACGGAAAAAATTTGGCAAGCTAAGAAATCCCATATTGATTACTCTTTATGATAGATTGGATCAGTTAAAATAGCCATTTTTCCTAATGACCGATGCTCTCCACTACGGTAAGAACCGTTGCCTGGAGGTTATAGCGGCCACCGTCGATGGCACATACAATCGGTGCATTTATATGCGATGGTTCTTGGAATCGCAAGAATGTCGTCAAAGCGAGGTTTTCACCGCCGTACACGACTGCCTGTCCAATTTATTTTCAAGGGAAAATAATTTCCTAATTGGTATTATTAGCGATAGAAATAATGTTAATGACCCCTTAACCAAACCTAAGTTTTCCAGTCATGTGGGACTATTCGCACCTCGACAAGGTGTTTTCCGAAACTCACGCTGCCACCGATAATCTTCTCCGACATATATATACGGACAGAACGTTTGACTATGACGTTTCAGTTTTCAGAAAATTCAATGACTTTTTGGACAGAGACATGACGTTAGGGAATTTAACAAATGTGGCACATAGTTTATGCCAGGAGGAACTTGTTAAACTTCAAGAAGAGTGCAGGCTCTTCTTCCTCATAGATCCGAAGAAGACGTTGACTTTTAAAGTGGCCAATAATAACATTCTAGAAAGTATTGGGCTTCCTTTCTTGTTTAAATAAGCAATATCAATAACTTAAAATTATCGTTTTATTTTTTCTATGGATCTCATCACTAGGATGTAATGCATAATTAATTCCCTCTTAACCCATTTATTTTATTATTTTAATTATTTGCATTATTGCAATTCCGCCGCCTTTTTTTAGCCATGGCTCAACCAACATACCGTTGCAAGATGTGCACGGGCGGCTTACATGGGCTAAGAAAATGCCCAACATTTTTAAAACTAGATGCCGTTAACCTTGCAATTATAATTGCTTACAGGTTTAACCTAGCAATGAAATCTTATGTGGATCTTTCCTACCTTAAACCGTTTGGATTTAAGGCAGGAAATAGAGGCCTAAGAGCCAGAGTCTTCGGAGAAAAATTTGACAAGCTAAGAAATCCCATGTTGATTACTCTTTATGATAAATTAAATCAGTTAAAATTGCCATTTTTCCTAATGACCGATGCTCTCCACTACGTAAGAACCGTTGCCTGGAGGTTATGGCGGCCACCGTCGATGGCACATACAATCGGTGCATTTATATGAAAAGGTTCTTGGAATCGCGAGAATGTCGTCAAATGCGGAGCATTTGTCAAATGGGGAGCATAATTCGACATATTATATCATATTTCGATCGGTACGATATGGGCCATCTCCTCTTAGGCTTAGTATCTGATTAAAATCCCATTAACTTAAGGTCATTTGATACTCTCACTATCCCAAATATTTCTCAACTTTGGGATAGTAAACATTTCACTAATATTTTAAAAAAACATGAGGATGTAACTTATATATTTGGTAAACTTTATAGTTTCTTCCATCGGCAGAATCTCGATTGGCAAATCGATCAGCTCCTTTCCTTTAATGATGGCCATTCCTCTGCTGTAAAGCCGCGCATTTTGCAGGAAATTATTTCCATGTATCAAGTTGCATCCAGGTTCTTCGTCGCTTGTCCGCAAGCTACTACATTCTCGCCAGCATTCGCAAAGAATGATTATCTTGAGGATGCAAGGCAAAGGTGGAAGCTAGCACTTCGTTCCATAATCACCTCTTATCTTATAACGGTGCCATGGCTGGAGATAAACGGGCTGGAGTTCTCTGCCAGGATAGTCGGCGTATTGGCCCTCTTTGAGGCCAAATTCCGCGAGGTGTAAGTCTCCTTTTCTTCCTCTTTCCTTTTTTTCCATATTCTTTTGTACATCTCTTTTAGTTTCCCCCTTTTTAATTTTATAATTTTCAGTTAACATTTTTTTTAAGTGGATTAGGCCTCCTGGGGAACCACTATAAAAAAAACGCGCCATGTCTCAACCTCTTGGGTGGTGTGGAATGAGACGGACTCTGACTGTGATCTGATTTTTAATGCATTTGTAATCCCTCATGATTGCAGGACTCTGCAAACTGCTGCAGCTTCGCTTCTGGTGCTAGATTTTCTGGTTTCCCACCGAGGTGATCAAGCGCCAGCATCCAGCTGGAACTCAGGATGGTTGGCGAGGACATGTACCTTGACGATTCAAAGCTGAGATGGTTTAATCCTAACCTTAACAAAATCCAGAAAGGGGCTGTGTTCAATATTGTGCATGGCGAGGCGAAGAACATGCCATATGTCATCTTCGGGCCACCTGGAATGTGCGGTATAAGACCTAAAAATAAAACATTACATAAAGATATATACAAGGCGGAAGATTATCCTTAATATATGTTTTTGTGGAATTTTGGCAATTATGCCGAAAAGCATAAGTGGCCATTATGCTAAGTGCAAAAGGTAGCATTTAAGGCCGACTCCGAAGAATCAAACTGATGAAAATATTGCATATATGCAGGCTTCATTAGACTCCTTGGTGCAGAATACGGAGGACCTTTCCGCAAATTAATTAATATTCCCTCAATTCTTGGAGCTTTTGAGCTTTAACTTCTCAGTAAGAGCTCTCCCACAAGAAATGACGCAAGTCATTTTAAATTGGTACACCAAGCAGCCAACAGCCAACAGCAGCCAGCAGCCAACAGCCAACAGCACCAGCACTGGGATATGACGACTGTAAAGTGATATATATAGTGCTGGTGGTGTTGGGTTAGCACTTTGTATACAAACTTTTTCGCACAATAAAAATAAAAATTAAAAAAAATATATATATATTATTTAAGCTTTAAGCGCAGCTTGAACTGGTTGATTTCGGCGGGATCTGCACATGGATGTTGACATGAATACCGGTGTATATATGTACATATGTATGTATATTTATGTTTCTTTTTTTTTTTTACAGTTGTCGATTCCTCTTTTTTTATTTATATTTTTTTTTTATTTACATTTTTTTATATATATATATTTTTTTTTATTGTTGCGAAAAAGTTTGTAAAAATATACAAAGTGCGAACCCAGCACCGCCAGCACTGTATCATTTTACAGACGTCATTTCCCAGTGCTGGTGCTGTTGGCTGCTGGTGTTGTTGGCTGCTGGTGCTGTTGGCTGCTTTTGCTGTTTGCTGTTGGCTGCTGGGTGTTGTTGGCTCATGGTGTTGCTGGCTGCTTTTGCTGTTGGCTGCTTTTGCTGTTGGCTGCTGGTGCTGTTGGCTGTTGGCTGCTGGTGCTGTTGGCTGTTGGCTGCTGGTGCTGTTGGCTGCTCTTGCTGTTGGCTGCTGGGTGTTTGCTGCTGGCTGCTGGTGCTGTTTGCTGCTTGGTGTACCAATTTAAAATGACTTGCGTCATTTCTTGTTGGAGAGCTCTTACTGAAAAGTTAAAGCTCAAAAGCTCCAAGAAATGGAGAATTATTTATTATTATCAATTAAATTGAGGGAATATTAATTAATTTGCGAGAAGGTCCTCCGTATTCTGCACCAAGGAGTCTAATGAAGCCTGCAGATATGCAATATTTTCATCAGTTTGATTCTTCGGAGTCGACCTTAAATGCTACCTTTTGCACTTAGCATAATGGCCACTTATGCTTGCCAAAATTCCACAAAAACATATATTAAGGATAATCTTCCGCCTTGTATATATCTTTATGTAATGTTTTATTTTTAGGTCTTATACCGCACATTCCAGGTGGCCCGAAGATGACATATGGCATGTTCTTCGCCTCGCCATGCACAATATTGAACACAGCCCCTTTCTGGATTTTGTTAAGGTTAGGATTAAACCATCTCAGCTTTGAATCGTCAAGGTACATGTCCTCGCCAACCATCCTGAGTTCCAGCTGGATGCTGGCGCTTGATCACCTCGGTGGGAAACCAGAAAATCTAGCACCAGAAGCGAAGCTGCAGCAGTTTGCAGAGTCCTGCAATCATGAGGGATTACAAATGCATTAAAAATCAGATCACAGTCAGAGTCCGTCTCATTCCACACCACCCAAGAGGTTGAGACATGGCGCGTTTTTTTTATAGTGGTTCCCCAGGAGGCCTAATCCACTTAAAAAAAATGTTAACTGAAAATTATAAAATTAAAAAGGGGGAAACTAAAAGAGATGTACAAAAGAATATGGAAAAAAAGGAAAGAGGAAGAAAAGGAGACTTACACCTCGCGGAATTTGGCCTCAAAGAGGGCCAATACGCCGACTATCCTGGCAGAGAACTCCAGCCCGTTTATCTCCAGCCATGGCACCGTTATAAGATAAGAGGTGATTATGGAACGAAGTGCTAGCTTCCACCTTTGCCTTGCATCCTCAAGATAATCATTCTTTGCGAATGCTGGCGAGAATGTAGTAGCTTGCGGACAAGCGACGAAGAACCTGGATGCAACTTGATACATGGAAATAATTTCCTGCAAAATGCGCGGCTTTACAGCAGAGGAATGGCCATCATTAAAGGAAAGGAGCTGATCGATTTGCCAATCGAGATTCTGCCGATGGAAGAAACTATAAAGTTTACCAAATATATAAGTTACATCCTCATGTTTTTTTAAAATATTAGTGAAATGTTTACTATCCCAAAGTTGAGAAATATTTGGGATAGTGAGAGTATCAAATGACCTTAAGTTAATGGGATTTTAATCAGATACTAAGCCTAAGAGGAGATGGCCCATATCGTACCGATCGAAATGTGATATAATATGTCGAATTATGCTCCCCATTTGACAAATGCTCCGCATTTGACGACATTCTCGCGATTCCAAGAACCTTTTCATATAAATGCACCGATTGTATGTGCCATCGACGGTGGCCGCCATAACCTCCAGGCAACGGTTCTTACGTAGTGGAGAGCATCGGTCATTAGGAAAAATGGCAATTTTAACTGATTTAATTTATCATAAAGAGTAATCAACATGGGATTTCTTAGCTTGTCAAATTTTTCTCCGAAGACTCTGGCTCTTAGGCCTCTATTTCCTGCCTTAAATCCAAACGGTTTAAGGTAGGAAAGATCCACATAAGATTTCATTGCTAGGTTAAACCTGTAAGCAATTATAATTGCAAGGTTAACGGCATCTAGTTTTAAAAATGTTGGGCATTTTCTTAGCCCATGTAAGCCGCCCGTGCACATCTTGCAACGGTATGTTGGTTGAGCCATGGCTAAAAAAAGGCGGCGGAATTGCAATAATGCAAATAATTAAAATAATAAAATAAATGGGTTAAGAGGGAATTAATTATGCATTACATCCTAGTGATGAGATCCATAGAAAAAATAAAACGATAATTTTAAGTTATTGATATTGCTTATTTAAACAAGAAAGGAAGCCCAATACTTTCTAGAATGTTATTATTGGCCACTTTAAAAGTCAACGTCTTCTTCGGATCTATGAGGAAGAAGAGCCTGCACTCTTCTTGAAGTTTAACAAGTTCCTCCTGGCATAAACTATGTGCCACATTTGTTAAATTCCCTAACGTCATGTCTCTGTCCAAAAAGTCATTGAATTTTCTGAAAACTGAAACGTCATAGTCAAACGTTCTGTCCGTATATATATGTCGGAGAAGATTATCGGTGGCAGCGTGAGTTTCGGAAAACACCTTGTCGAGGTGCGAATAGTCCCACAGGACTGGAAAACTTAGGTTTGGTAAAGGGTCATTAACCTTATTTCTATCGCTAATAATACCAATTAGGAAATTATTTTCCCTTGAAAATAAATTGGACAGGCAGTCGTGTACGGCGGTGAAAACCTCGCTTTGACGACATTCTTGCGATTCCAAGAACCATCGCATATAAATGCACCGATTGTATGTGCCATCGACGGTGGCCGCTATAACCTCCAGGCAACGGTTCTTACCGTAGTGGAGAGCATCGGTCATTAGGAAAAATGGCTATTTTAACTGATCCAATCTATCATAAAGAGTAATCAATATGGGATTTCTTAGCTTGCCAAATTTTTTCCGTATACTCTAGCTCTTAGGCCTCTATATGTATATATTTTTGTATTTTTATATTTATTAATTGTATTAAAAATTAAAATTAATTTGATATGTTATGCCCTTTTTTGGCTGCCCCTCTGCTCCATCGTAATTTAATTTTTTTTTGCTTCTTCTTCGGTTTACACTCCGGCTGATCTCGCACTTGCAACAACGTGTGGTGTTCGCCGTTGCACATGCGACACCTTCTTGTTGATCGGCAGGATCGGTCCGAGTGTTCAAGAGCGAGATAGTTTTGGAAATATTTATTTGCTTCTAGGGGGTGGCTCAACTGGAGAACCGGCGCCACCTCCTCGTTTTGGCAAATTCCCTGCCAAAACGTATCGGGAGACGCCGGCCTCCAGCATTATTGCCTGCATGGTTCGCGGCACCACGCCGGAGACCACCGCCCTGAGGAACTGGCACAGCAGCTTCACTTCCGAGCATTGTTCCAATAGAAGCCATTGCAGGTTTTCTTCTGCCCCTGGAGCCAATGCTCTCTTTTTTCAAAAAAAAATTTCGCCTGAGGCGCTACTTAAAGTACTCCTCTTCCATAGCACCCTTCTCATTTCCGAGTTTGTTATATTATAACTTTAGGATCCCGACGACTTACAATTGGATGTATAATATTATTTAGCAACATTGTCCCTTGGATACAGAAACTAACCAAAGTATTTATGTATAAATGTATACAAACTAAGTGCGTACCTAAAAATACTTATAATTGGTTTAGTAATTAATTATTATACCCGGTACCCATAGGGTACAAGGGTATTATGTGTTAGTGCCAACCGAGAATTTATGTAACAGGCAGGAGGCATCTCCGACCCCAAAAAGTATATATATTCTTGATTAGCACCACCAGCCAAGTCGATTTAGCCATGTCCGTCTGTCCGTCCGTGTGAAACAACAGATCTCAGAGACTATAAGAGCTAGAGTTACCAAATTTGGTGACAACATTGGAATCTGTTGCACGCAGATCAAGTTTGTTTTAAAATTTGGCCACGCCCACTTCCGCCCTCAAAAATAAAAAAAAACTTAAAATAAGCTATACTCGATATTTTCGGGTTCAAATTTCAATAAAATCGGATGATAAACATGCGAGATATTAGCAATAAGGTTAGAATTTTAACACATTCCCCTAAGGCACTGCTTTTGCTGTTGCAAGGTATAGCCGACAGGTGGCGCATTCGAGGCTTGGCCGCTCGATATAATGGCGCCAACTGCAGAGGAAATGACAAAAAAATAGAGCAAAAAATGACAAAAAATAACAATTCATTTTTTGGCTTCCTTATAAAATGTATCATTCATATTTAAGTATGACATTAAATTGTTTATGTCGGGAGCTAATTCGAGCGGCGATTTATTTTAAGAAGTATCTAAGTAGAGTATGATAATGTATATACAATTATAAATAGCCTTTTAGTGTAAAGCACAAACGTTTAGGTACCGGGTATCTCAAAGTCGAGCACTCTCTTTGTTTTGATTCTAGGTTACTATGCACAGCTGATTTTTGATTTTGATATTAAGCGAAAATAAGGACATGGAAGGTCCTTCATAATAATATATATAATATAATCTTAATATTGATATAAAAAAAAATATAATTAAAAAGTAGTTAATTGCTACGAATTTTACGTTGTAAAATTTTTGTTTTATTTATATTTCACGCATAAATGTATTTAAAGTGTGCAAAGTGTCCACATATATAGTATTTACGCTAATAGCATTATGACACTGTATTAAATTAGAAGCTTGACAGCAAACATAGGGTTTTGCCTAAGTGCGAGCAAGACGTCTATACGGCACTTTCAATGAGAGATTTAATACATTAATTGCTCATTAATTGAAAAACTTATCGGTTTACCGAAAAAAATACCAGACAAACAAATGAGCTCGATAGAATATACCGTCTGTAATTCATTAAATTATATCTAAAAAGTATATTAATGTCTCATTGGACAAAACGGTGAGAATATATTGGTTTTTGCTGAAGGGTTGCCATAATTTTTAGCAACTATACTGCACAAAAGCAAGATAAATAAACAATATAAATAAGTTTTCGGTGGCATGGGTTTTCCGCCGTGAAATTGTGTAATTATTATGAATTAACTAAATCTATGTACACGAGCGGGTGTAATAATCAGTGTAAGGGCTTTCATATTAATTTCTGCAGGAGTGTGCACGAGGACGTCAGAAATTTATAATTATGTACTGCGAATTCTGGTCATTGTTATTGTTTACCTTTTAAATTAGTCTGACCGTAGTCGCAGTACGAAAAAAATCCGAACCAAAAAAGACATATAGTTGTCTCTTTCAAGGTTCTAATGAAGTAGGTAATTAATGAAAACTTGTGCCCTGTATCATAGCCGTATAAGCAATTAAATACTGTACTTGAGCGCCATGTAAGTTGCGCTGTTGAAAAATGTGCTTTCATTGTCGCGCGAAAAGTAGGAGGACACACTGCGGTGAGCTCTACTTAGTTAGATTAAGTTACTTATGTGAGGTTAAGTTAACCTTGGATTGTTTCAGAATAAAACGGTTGTCTTGCACCCACTATCGCGGGTTGTACCCTTGCTGAAATCGTCTCTTTTCGATTGGGCTACTGTTGTGGGGCAGCTGTTAAAGGCAACTCAATATGACGCGCGACAAATACAAATACTTTTAATTAAAAAATGTTGTTCAGATTCATGACCCTTTTCGCGTTTTATGTTTCGTCGTACAATGATCTGTACTTTTTGTTATATGTTGAAATGTCCCTTGAGTTTAATGTAAATAATATTATTACCCATTTATCCTTGCCTCCGCCCACTTGATGTGAGTCGGAGCATATCATTAAAAATTACTCCAAATTGGGTGGAGGTATTTGTGATACTAGCAGAAATTTTCTATTGAAATAAATAAATAAATAAATAAAATAAAAATTTACTTTTAGCCAGGGGTCCTATAAGTTCATTATCATAAATCAATCAATCTTAGAATTATCCAACCAAAAAACCTGCCCTTATAATCACATTTGTGCCGCCAGCGGGCAAACAGCTTCGAAAAACAGCTGGATAGTGGTGGTGGTTGGGCAAAATCAAACATCGATAGGAAGAAAAAGGAAAAAAATCGATACTATCGAAAAAATGCACATGCATTTTTCTGTTTTTTTTCACATATCCTATAACCTATTAGCCCGGAGTGCAGAATTAGACAATGAAACTCTAGTCTAAAAGGGCCATACAACGTTTTATGCATACATACATACATATTTCGTTGAAAAGGTATTTTGAAATGGTGCATTTTCTCCTGGAGACCAATGGAGCCGAAGCCCTCATCTACGCCAACGCCGGATGAAAGAGCTCTACATGGCTTTACAGGGTTCAGAGCTTCTCGGAAACCATATCCCAATAACCAAAAAAAAAACATTCTTTCGGCTTTAAAGCTTTATTCAAAAACTAGCCGTCTTAGTAGGTATACCATACGCGATGAGTATTCGACAGCGGGGCCTTTCCATCCGCACTTTCCTTTGGCTTGGTTGGGGCAAAAGGAATGGTCGGTTCTACAGTGTCTCAACTAATTGATCACATTAATGCAAGTTACTTTGTTTATGTGTCAAAGCTTTCAGATAACTGTTTTTTTTTGTATTCCCTTTTACACCACCAATATGCTACAACAAATACTAAGTGCATTACAGCAATTAAGCTCCAAAAGATCCGTTATTCTAAGGACAGAAGAGCTTTATGAAGAAAATGGCACGTGATCAATTAGTTGACTTGTGCGTTTTCAAGTACTTGCTGCGCCAATTCTTAAGTTTTATTAGCTATCAACAAAATTTACTTATCTGCAATTAACATTTAAGTATTGTGATGAACAATTAAAGGTTGGTATATCAATAATTTGGTGCTAGCTATTTTTGTTTTCTAATTATCTTCATGCCACGGATCTTCTCATTGATGTCGGGTACACCGAATTTTATTGTTGAGGAAACAAAGCGGTTAATCCGTCTTAAGGTACCCCATCAGCAAATTGCACAGCAACTTTGCATTTCAGTTGGCAAAGTATCAAATATCCGAAAAAACATGGAAGAAATTGTTGAAAACAAATAGGCTGGACGGAAGCCCATTTTGAATAAAACAATCCAGAGGCGTGTTTTACGTCAAATTAAAATGGGAATACACGACAATGCGGCTCAAGTGAATAGAGAACTAAAATCTACCATGAGCATTAATGTGACGACTGAAGCCGTCCGGAAAATGCTTCGCAAAAATGATTTTCATGGACGTGCTAAAGTCAAAAAACCCCTATTAACGGACCGCCATAGGAATTTGCGCTTAAACTTTGCCAAAAAATATAAAAATTTTACCTTGGATGATTGGCGAAAAGTTATTTGGTCAGATGAACCAAAATCAATAAAATGAATTCAGACGGACGACAATGGGTCTGGAAAGGTAGGAAGGAAAAGCTCTCAGACAGACGCATAATGCCCACATTAAAATTGGGAGGTGGCAATATGATGATATGGGCTGCATGACACTAGATGGAGTAGGGAAACTTGTGAAAGTCGATGGACATATGAATGCTGCCCAGTATGTCGACATATTGGAACGGGGTTTGAAGGGTAGCTTAAATCTATGGCAAAAAGAGCTTCCGGACGTTATATTTCAACAGGATAACGACCCTAAGCACACGTCAAAATTAGCAAAAAAGTGGCTTTCCGACAATAATTTTATCGTCCTTGACTGGCCTCCATAATCCCCTGACCTCAACCCGATTGAGCACCTCTGGGAACATTTGAAACGATGCCTTGTTGACAAGTCATTGGTGGGGTCAACAATTAATGAAATGTGGAGCACTGTGGAAGAATCCTGGAACAACATAGCACCAGAGGTATGCCAAAATTTTGTAGAAAGTATGCCCAGAAGGATTCAAGCTGTCCTAGATGCCATAGGTGGTCACACAAAATATTAAAATAAGTTTAGTTTAAAGGTCAACTAATTGATCAACTCTCATTTTGTGTACAAATAGTCGTTAAGCAGCCAAAATGGTGTGAAACCAGTTGTTATTTCATTTTATATTTTGTATTATAATCTAAATAAATATAATAAAATAAATGCCAGCAAATATCAATGTTAAAAATCTATATATAACCACGTGTTCACAATTTTTGTAAACTGGTGATCAATTAGTTGAGACACTGTAAATCTTCCGTAAACAACACAGCCTTATATTCATCTATTGTTTGAGGTACTCGGCATATTTTTATTGCATTTGAGTTTGTCAGCACTTATGACTAATATTGTATTTTATTGTTATTGGCATTATTTGCCTAATACAATATTTCCACTAGTTAATTTTCCGACATTAAATTAAACCGAAACCAAACACAATTATAGATTTAGTGATGGCTGATGGACAGATGGCGCTAGAGAGCGGCTTCAAAATTACGATTTATTAAAAGAAATATTTATACCCTTGCAGAGGGTATTATAATTTTGACCAGATGTTTGCAACGCAGTGAAGGAGCCATCTCCGACCCCGTAAAGTATATATATTCTTGTTCAGCATCACAAGCCGAGTCGATCTAGCCATGTCCGTCTGTCTGTCTGTCCGTCTGTCGGTTTCTACGCGAGCTAGTCTCTCAGTTTTTGAGCTATCGAGCTGAAATTTTCAGCATAGTCTTATTTCTTTATCACGCAGTATATATGTCGGAACGACCAAAATCGGACTACTATATCCTATAGCTGCCATAGGAATGATGGCGAAATAAATGTAAAAAAAATGTTAACTTCTCTGTTGTTCAACATATTTCTATAAATTTTGAGATATAGCAGTTTTTTATGGTTCTAGAATTACGTTTTAATTTCATTAAGATCGGACCACTATATCATATAGCTGCCATAGAAGCTATCGGTCTATTTATATGAAAATGAAAAATGCTACATGTAAAATGTAAAATGTACAAAATTCGATGTTTTTTCAACATTACTAAAATGGTTCGATTTTCAATGATCCAATTGCAGACTGCAAGGGTATACCAACTTCGGTTTACCGAAGTTAGCTTTCTTTCTCGTTTTTATTATATTAGTTTTATAATTAACAAAATACAAATTTATCCAAAGAACTATTAATGCCTTTATTAATTGTAAGAAATGAGCAAATCAATATTTTCATTTATTTTTTTGGGCTTGGTTAAGTAACATTATAATAAAAAGGGTCACGTAGAGTCGAAAAAATATTTCCTTCGTAACAACTGGCCACGTGACAAAGTAATCCTTTCAGCCAGCTGGTAATAACCCAAAAATAACCGCAAGCTGACCCGATAATTGTGGAATTTCGGCTCTATAAATACGTGACCCTACATTTACTAAGGGCCAAAAGTAAGCTCGGAGAACGATGCAGACGCAGTCTTTGAAGAAACTCGGTCTGGCACTGACCTTGGTGCTTTTGCTGCTGGCAACAAGTGAAGTGGAATCGAAGAAATGGAGAAAATACCACAAAATTCATATGCGAAGGCAAAAAGGCCATAGATCACTGGGAAGCTTGAGGCTTAATAATGCAAGTGTGCCGGGAAACGCTAATAATTTCATGATATCCGAGTCAAAGTCAACGGCCACAACAGCTGTGCCAAAAGCAAATCTATCAAATTTCTACAACAACGTGTACACTGTAGAGCTGGATTTTGGCGGTGATCAGCCCATTACCGTTCTCGTCGATACGGGATCGGCTAATCTCGCGATCACAAGTTCGCAATGCGAACAGGACTTGTGCTTGCAGCGCAGCAGCTACAACTCCAGCAAGTCCAAGTCATATAAGCAGAATGGAACAGCCATTCAGATCGACTACGTAGATGGCACCTTGAAAGGCTTCGTCTCCAGGGACACGGTCGAGCTGGATGGTCTGAAAGTGAAGAATCAGGACTTTGCCGAAATAACATCCTGGCCGGCAGCCTTTGCCAGACTGAATGGCATCGATGGCATTTGGGGCCTGGGCTTCATCGACATAGCGATCGGTGGTGTGGTGCCACTTTTCTATAATCTGATATCTCAGAAGCTGATCGACACACCCGTTTTTTCCGTGTACCTCAACCGCAACGCCTCGGATCCCAACAACGGTGGACAACTGCTGCTAGGCGGCTCAGACCCCATACTCTACAAGGGCTGCATTACCTATGTTCCCATCTCCCACACAGGCTATTGGCAGATCCCGGTTGCAAGACTTAGCTTGGGCTCTACTAAGCTCTTCTCCAATTTCGAGGCCATCGTGGACATAGGAACCTCTCTCATCTGTGTTCCGTTGAATGGTATTACGACTATCAACCAGAAGCTGCAAATCAATAGTTTCGATGCGAAGAATGGCGTCTATATTGTGCCCTGCAGCAGGGTGTCCAGTTTGTCGAATATTACCGTAAATATTGGGCGAAGGGACTTCACTTTAACTCCTTCGGACTATCTTCTCAACTACAACGGCACCTGCGTCTCTGCCTTTACAAACTGCAACGGCCTGCAGGGACTCAGCAATCTCTGGGTGTTTGGAGACGCTTTCATCGCATCGCACCCTTTTACTTGGAGTTCGATTTTGAGTACAAGCGCATAGGCATCGCTCCGAAACTGTAAAATATAATAGTAAATATTCTGTTGCGATCACTGGAATTTGATGAACCAAATTAAAGTTAAATTCGAAAAATATTTGTTAAAAGAAATTGTATAAGACTTTGGTAAAGGGGGAAAAAAGTTAGTTTTGAATTTAAAACAAGCAGTTGATCTTTTACTTATTAACGTCAGAACAGATGTAAACTAGTTTATTACTAATAAATAAATACAATTGAATGTTTAAATATCTTTACATACATAAAAATGCTTCATAAAAATATTCCATGCATGCAAAAATATAAATTCTGAAAACAAACCTTTTTAACAGCAAAGATAAGATATTCCTATCTCTGGGCAAATTGATTTGTTTACAACAAACTTGCTTTTTGTTATCAATGAATGCAAAATTTGCAATTAATTTTCAACATTTCCATTGAAAATTCAGTGACTTACCAAGTTTAGTTTATCTAAAATCCCGCAGTCTGAATGAGATTGTTCGATTCCTCATTTTATGCACGGCCCCAGCTCGTGTAAACAAGGGCCGCGATCGATCAACTGATATCTTCGTTCGTCCAGTCGACTTAATCGATTGGTGATCAATTTTGGGCCAGTTTGTACTTATCACCGTCCATATAAATAGCGGTCGATAAGTGGTTTTCTTCAGTCAAGCCCCAGACGTAAAAAGGGGAGAACTACTATTTCTTTTGTTAGGAAAAGTTAAGAAAAATGTTGAAGTGGCTGGTGCTGGTCCTGGTCCTGGTCTTGGTCAGTGCCGAAGTTCACAAGGTCAAGATCCACAAGAGGGAGCACAAGAAGTCCCATTTGGCCCGCAGGATTGCCGTGCATATACTGAAGCACAAAGTGCACCAGATAGTCCGTCACCATCTCCGAGATCTCGTCATCTACGACGATGGAGCACCAATCTATGCTCAGCCCGACTACGACTATCCGAGCCAGGATACGGACTACACCTCCGAGGAGCTGGGCAACTCCATGAACATGTACTACTATGGCGAAATCGGCATTGGCACTCCGCCGCAGTACTTTAATGTGGTCTTCGACACGGGCTCGGCGAATCTCTGGATCCCCTCGGCCCAGTGCCTGGCCACCGATGTGGCCTGCCAGCAGCACAACCAGTACAACTCCAGTGCCTCCTCCACCTATGTGGCCAGTGGCCAGAACTTCTCCATCCAATACGGAACCGGCAGTGTGACGGGCTACCTTGCCACAGATACGGTGACCATCAATGGCCTGGCCATCACGAGTCAGACCTTTGGCGAGGCCGTCTCGCAGCCGGGAAGCAGCTTCACCGACGTGGCATTCGACGGAATTCTGGGCATGGGCTTCCAGCAGATCGCCGAGGACAATGTGGTGCCGCCCTTCTATAATCTCTACACTGAGGGACTGATCGATGCGCCCGTTTTCGGCTTCTATCTGGCCAGGAACGGCACGGCCGAGGACGGTGGCCAGTTGACGCTGGGTGGCACCGATCAGAGCCTGATCTCCGGAGAGATGACCTACACACCTGTCACCCAGCAGGGCTACTGGCAGTTCAGCGTGAACAACATCACCTGGAACGGCACTGTGGTCTCCGACGGCTGCCAGGCGATCGCCGATACTGGCACCTCTCTGATTGCCTGCCCCCCGGCTGCCTACGCCCAGATCAACCAGCTGATCGGCGCCATTCTCATCCAGGGAGACTACTACGTCCCCTGCGCCACCGTGGACTCCCTGCCCGTGCTGACCTTCAACATTGGTGGCACCAACTTCGACCTGCCGCCCTCCGTTTACATCCAGACCTACACAGATGAAGGCTACACCACCTGCATGTCCACCTTCACCTATATTGGCACCGATTTCTGGATCCTGGGAGATGTCTTCCTTGGTCAGTACTATACCGAGTTCGATTTTGGCCAGAACCGGGTTGGCTTCGCCAATCTGGCTTAAGGTCTGAAGTTGAGGTAAACGAGCAAACGAACATAATACAAAATATCTAGGTTACAAAATTGAAAGAAAAATATATAAATATTGATCAAAAAATAAATGCACTCTCATGATAAGCAAAGCATTTTATTAATGAAAAATTAATTTTAGTGCGAGATCTAAGAGCATGACTTCTTGATTATTTCAAAGACAGAAAACCTTATATTAAATTATTAAAACATTCACTGATTAATGTTATTTTATTTTAAGACACAGCACTCCGAAAGCCTCCAGAATTTATTAAGTATAATGACAAATCATTCCACTGTACTTGTACATTTTTTATCAATTGGCTACACCCCCAAAAATGTTCAAACTGACCAATGCTTTATCGCGTGTGAAATTCTTCACCGAATGGTGTGAGGCGATGGAAGTCATTATATCAATGAACGAACGAAGCAGCTTCACCTGCTATAAATACGTGACCAGCTAGGCTTCAGTTCAGACAAATCGAAGACCCGACCATGCGGGTAAAGTGTAACTCGTGCCTGCTAGTTTCATTATGGGTGACACTATTGGTTCTATTCGCATTGAAAGTGGAGGCCCGGCAGCGTCTGAAATTTGAAAGACACAAGAATCCCCAACAAAGTCACCACAATTTGATAAACGAACTCAAAAGCCTGTCTATCAAGCACAAACTCAAGGTGGAAGATGCCACAACTGTGGCTCCTCCGAAGTTAGGCACGAAGGATCGCGGATCAAGCGGCACAAGTCTGGGGAACTACGCCAACACCATGTACTATACCCAAATAGAGATTGGAACTCCTCCCCAGGTGTTCACAGTGCTGATCGATACGGGATCGGCGAATCTGTGGGTGCCTTCGATTCAGTGCTCGGCTGCGCCCTGTTTGGTTCACAACAAATACAATTCGACGGCTTCCGAAACTCACGTGGCCAATAAAACGAACTTCCAGATTGAATATGCCTCCAATTCGGGTGACGGCGGGGTTGCTCTCTCCGGTTTCATATCCCAGGACACCGTAACCATAGGAGATTACATCACACTAAACCAGGGATTCGCCGAGATCATCGATGAGCCATTGAAACCATTTCTCAACTCCCCGTTCGATGGAATCCTGGGGCTGGCCTACGACAGCATAGCCATTGGTGGCGTGACCCCGCTTCTTTACAACCTGGTGGATCAAGGCCAGATAGAATATCTTGGGTTCTCCATATACTTTCAGAGGAATGGCACGAATGCCGTGAACGGTGGTGAGCTGATCCTGGGAGGCGCCGATTCCCGTCTATACAGTGGATGCCTCACCTATGTGCCCATTACTACGCCAGCCTACTTTCAGTTCGGAATGACGAGCGCCACGCTGAATGGAACCAAGTTATGCTCGAACTGTGAAACCATCCTCGATGCAGGCACGTCAATGATCGTGGTGCCCGTGCCAGTAATTACGATAATCAACAAGTTGTTGGGCGTAACCAATCCGAATGATGCGAGTGGTATCTTTTTCGTGGACTGCTCAACTGTTCCCCTGCTCCCCGATATGGTGTTCACCATTGCCCGCAAGGAGCTTCCCTTGACGGCCTCGCATTATGTGCTCCAATATGGCAATATATGCGTCTCGAGCTTTACCAGTTTGGAAGGAAACTCCCTGTGGATTTTAGGAGATAGTTTCATGGGTGCTTACTACACGGTTTTCGATTTGGAGTACCATCAAATTGGAATTGGCAAGGCACTGCACTGAGAAAAAATACTAAACCGAGTTAGACTTATGTTCATGCACTTTATGTTATAGAGGACTGCTCTTATGTCCTTTATAGGCGCACAAATAATAATCTCAATGCCATTATAAAGCTATCAATTGCGAACTTTGTAAAGATAATAATATAAATAAATATAATTTAATTCGATCACTATTATTTTCGGAAAATTAAAAACTGCTTCCACTGCAAAGAGTGTAATTAAACTGCGTATTAACTTACTGGCCGTATTTTAATATTGAGCTTTAATCACATACTCCAAGTCACCTTTACGTGTGCATGTCGATGAATAGTCGGGCGATAAACGCATCAGAACCGAGCTATAAATACAGACGCATTGGCTGGGAACTAAGCCAGTTAAAGACCATGAACTTGCGTGTGATTATCATCCTCTTACTCTGCCAGATCGCGCTATGTGCCAGGTTCCACAGAGTCCGCTTGGGAAGGCACAGCCGGCGTCACCACAAGTTTCCACATATCTCGACTTACCTAGCCAATCGTAATAGGATTAGGGGAAAGCACGGCTTATTACCGATCCACGCCATTAATGGTGGGATCGAAACAAGTGATACAAAAAACCAATCCAAGGGAGTGGTAGTGGCACGCCTGTGAAACGAACTTCTTCGGGACAATACAAATGGGAGGGAATAACCCTCAGACATTCACTGTCCAATATGACACTGGGTCCTCGGACTTGTGGCTGCCCAGTTCCAAGTGCGCTTCCTGCAAGAAGTGTGGCAACAGCCTATTCAAGGAATCCAAGTCTGAGACACTGCATCAGAATAAAACTGGCTTTAGCATCACTTATGGATCGGGATCGGTGAAGGGATTAAAGGCCAACGATGTGCTCACAATCGGAGACTTGCGAATTGAGAAGCAGGGCTTTGGCATAGTCAATGAGACCACCGACTGCTCAGTTTTCGATGGGATCTTTGGTTTGGCTTTTCCCAAGCTTTCCCAGATCGGAACCCTGCCGCCCTTCCAGATGATGTTGGCCCAAGAACTGCTGGAGAAGCAGATGTTCTCGTTCTACATGAAAAGTGGCTCCAGCGACGGCGGCCTACTTATAATTGGGGGATCCAACTCGAGTTTGTACTACGGTCCTCTGACCTACACAAAAGTGACCGAGGAGAAGTACTGGTCTTTCGAAATGGGCTCTATAGGATTCCATGGAACGGAGACCAGATCATGTGAATCGGGATGCCCGGCTATCATGGACTCGGGAACCTCTCTGATTGTGGGCCCCGTTACGGAGGTACATGCCCTAATGGATGCCATTGAAGCCGTTCATGACGCCACTCTCGACCTTTGGACCATTGACTGCAAGCTGATTGGGAGTCTTCCGCATTTGGTAGTTCAGATCGAAGGCACCAAGTTTTATGTACACCCAGAGACGTATGTGATTAGGTACTCGGATTTCTGCTTCGTGGGCATTATGGATATGCGGGGTCTGACCAAGTGGATAATCGGCGACGTCTTCATGAGGGAAAACTATGTGGAATTCGATTTGAAAAACAAAAGAATGGGCATAGCGCCAGCTGTTTGACGAAGTTACAAACTTCAAACTAATTGGCGTTTTTTTATGTTATAGGTATGCATTAATATGTTTAATTAGTGTGTAAATATTAATAAAAGATGTTGAATATAAAAGTTGTTGTACATTTCAAGAAAGGCTTAAAAGTATAACTTACATTTATATTATTGATTTAGTGTAGAAATATAGAGACCAAACGTAAAATGCATTTAATTTCTGACGAATGAAACTTATCAAATGAAGTATAATTATAAAAAAACAATAAAATAATTTGTTAATTTCATCAAACTGGAATAAAATGTTGTTAAAATATGAATTCTGTTAAAACTTGAATTTCTTTTGATTTGATCATATATCCGACCTTATTTGTGACCAGTCGGTGGAGGTTCCTTGCCAGTTGGAGGCGCAGAGCCTGCTCCTGATCCTGTTGCTCCCGGCCCTCCCTGTACTCCGTTGCCGCCATAAATGCCACGCGGCAGGCGCACATGACGCTGCTGCTGCTGTTGCAGTTGCTGATGCAGATGCAACTGGCGGACTTGCTGCTCGAAGTTGGCATAAATCATGGCCGCGCAGGCAGCAGCACTGGTGGCTGTATGGTGGTGGTGCTGCTGCTGGTTCTGGACCATGTGCTGCTGCGCATGCTGCTGGTGGTGCAGCGGATTGGGACGCATGTTGCGAGCCATCAGTTGCTGGTAGAGCTGCGACAAGTTGAACTCATTGGCAGTGGCATGAGCATGACTATGGTTATGGCTATGTCCGTGGCTGTGGCTACAAATTCCTCCTCCAATTTCGGCCCCGCTGACGAGGGCTCCAGCCGGTCGATGTTGCTGCTGCTGCTGCTGCTGCAGATGGACATGTGATGCATGTGAGCATGTGTGCTGGTAATGCGAAGGATTTAGCTGAGCCTTTGACACTCCCTGATTGAACCCCTGATGATAAGCCTGAGGAAATGATGTCTCGTTGTGATCGCTGCGATGTTGTACTGATTGCTGCGGTCGCGGTGTTGGTCTTTGTGGTTGCTGTTGCAACGAAGTGGAGCAGCTGGCCTAGATTGTAAAATGAAATCATTAGAAATTAAATCTGGAGACTAATACTGGATCTTACCCCAGAATATTTGGTTACCGAGGATACAGCAGCTGCGCCATTGACCGGAGCTTGTTTTCTCTCAAAGAGAACCGACGACTTCGGTGATCTCTCGAATCCTGGAGGCGGATTGGTGTCACTATCCAACCCTTGGTCCAGATCTGCAAAGCAAGTAGCCGTGTCCTTGGGGAAGTCGAGAAAGTATTCTCCGAAGAGGGAGTAATTCTCGGCAGCCTTGTAATAATTCGGGCTGCCATTCTCAGGAAAACCATAGCTCTCACCGTAGAGAGCCCTCTCCACCTCCAGTATATGAGCGTTGGCATTATCGTTCGCCTGTTGTTTGCTTCCAGATCCGCTTTCGCTTCCAGGTTCCGATCCAGATCCCGATTCAGATTCAACTTCTAGTCCTGGTCCAGATTCTGCTGGGATATAGGGCAGAGCTTCCCCTGGAAGCTCACGGATTCCTAGGGCAACGTCGCTGGACGACACACTCCAGATTTTCTTGGCCAGTTCATTGGAAATATTGGCTGAGAGTCAGAGGATTTCGATTTATTTATTTGACATTCTATTTGCAAATGTAATACCCTGTGCGGCGGCAACCGTGTCCTCGGCATCCACGTCGTCCACGGGAAGTTGCTCTTTGTCGTCAGTGCTATTCTCGCTCATCTTGGGGTTCCACACAGAAACGAATAATTTATTAAAAATGTATAGTAACCAGATGCCTTTACCGGAATTTTTCGGAATAAATATTTGTAGAGAGCCGACAAACTCCTCTCGTAGCTGTCTCCTAAATCACACTAAATGGAAAGAAATAAAGGCCCTCGACGAAAGCTAACTACTGGAGTAATCAGATCCGATACCCAAACACTTTTGTCTGCCCCGTTCTGTTTATAAGCAATAGGCGTTATGTCTTCATGTAAACATTTATTGAAATGGTACTCTTTGGCGATAATTCGCAGCGGAGGATAGAAAAAAGTTGCTACAGACTACAGACTGACGAGAAAATAATGTCGGAAGTCGAATTTAAATATGTAATAACATGTTGCTTAATATGGATTTCTTTATATTTTTTAACGATAATTTATTTACACGTTCATTCTACACACCTTTCAACAACACTACACAAACTTTTTTATTGCAAAATGATTCAAAACTTAATAAACTCCAAGTTAAATCAAATATTCGTTTTTGTCAAATAAAAAATTCCTGCACATGTGTGCGTAAGTATGCACGTTTGTGGCCAGCTCTGGCAGTTATTTGCCTAAAAGTTCATTTGTGTGTGTGCATGTTCATTTTAGGTTTTCTTCAAAAATATTCATTAAAGATTTGATTTTATCTATGTTTTTGCTTACTTCTTGTTAAGTTTTCACTTATATACGGGCACCCACCTTAGAAAGAATATATTTTCATTAACAATTGGCTCTTTATTAACCATTTAACAATTTCGTACAAATATTTCGGCGACGAATTTAAGCGCAAGCGTGCCCACAGAGGGAGACAGAGACAGAAACAGGTGCAGGGTTGTCAGGTACAGCAATAACAGGAAGCACTCAGTTAACAGGCTCTGTAATGGCATAACAGAAGCCGGCTCCAGCCCCGGCCAACTTAACAAGTCCCGGCAGCTCCAATAACGTAGGGGTGCATCTGAAAAGATATCGAATAGATCTATCGAGTTACAAATATTTGAATTACGCAATATTATTAAATATTAAGGTGATCTCCCGATTCCTTAATTTTATATTAAAGTTAGTTTGATGATTCGATGTTTTTGTTACAGACATTTTTTGTCCCAATTGGTTTGGGAGCTATATAAAATATAAATTACTGTCTTATCAAAAATACCAAAAATGTTTTTATATATGTATAAACTTTTGAACTATTGTATACATATTACCTTTAATTATTTTAAATAAAAAAATTAACGGGCAGTTGTTTTTTCTACCTGATGGTAGATATCGTATAAAAAAACCACCGATGTATTAGAAAATATCGATATATCGATGTTTCTATGTTCTTTCCAGCTTTAGTTGCCGAAAATACAGTTAATTGTACTTATTTTACGAAACAATTGAATTTAAAATCGTACTTAAATTTGCTAAGAATTGTGTTGTCTTTACGGGGCAGAGTGTGGTATAAATAAAAATTATACAATCTTCCAAATAATCCGATCCTTACAAGTTTTCCGTGCTGTTGTTGCCGCAATTGCCGTGTTCATTCCAACCCCAAGTGTAGACGAGTCCGGCCGTTGTCCTCAGCAGTCCGTGCTCCGCTCCCATGTGAACTCTGGCCGGGGCCTGATCCTCGGGTAGCTTCAGGCTCAGAGGAACGGGTGTAGCCTGCTGGTCGCTGAACGATCCGGTTCCCAATTGCCCATAGCAATTGCGACCCCACACAAGGATCTCGTTGTTCCGCAGCACCGCTGCATTGTGCGTCCAGCCCACGGCCAGTTGCCGCACATCCTCGTCGAATTGAAAGGCATTGGACTGACCGAACTTGTTGTCTCCCAGGGTAAGGATTCTCTTGGTGCTGCCGCCACCCGATTCGCTCAGATCCACACACTTGAGCAGCATGTGATTCTGGCCACTGAAGAGGGACACGATCTTCAGCTCGTTCGGATTATGGGCCTGTATCTTGATCGTATTGCAGCGGTGCAGGCAGGTGGCCGTGATGTCCAGTTCGATGGGCGGTGGGTCCATAATCCTCAGTCGTCCGAAAACGTAGATCTTGTTATCCTGCGTGAGAACGGCACAGTGGCGCAGGCCAAAACTGATCCTCTGCGCAGGCTCTTCTCGAGGAAGCTTCACCGGCATGGGTCTTCTGACGGCTACAAAGCCACGTTGGCATATTCCCAGCTGCTGGAAGGCATTCGAGCCCCAAACATACAGACGTTTGGTCACGGTGATGGCGCCGGAGATATCCCAGCCACAACTTACAATGTCCACAGGAACTTCCTGAAATATCGATTAAATAGGGTAAGAATTCAGCGTTAAAAATATATAAATTCATAAATTACAAGATCAATGATTACTTACCCCAAAGTACTCCGTGGGAATCATCTTGAACTCGCTGTGGCACTCCTCCGATGAGTCCAGGCCCAGCTGACCACGATTATTCCAGCCGCAGGCGTGCACCCTTCCGTTCGTGTCGAGGATGAGGACGTGGCCACCGCCGCCGCGAATGCATCGCACCTGGGCGGGGGTAAAAGAGTAGGAACCCCTGGCCACCCGCTGCGGTGTCATGCACAACTCGGACTCAAAGCCAAGGCCGAGCTGGCCGTGAGAATTGGCACCCTAAGACATCACGAAAATGGGCAAACAAAAAGCCACCAAAGGAAATCACTCATTAATTTGCAATGCAAATCACGCCGTGGCGATGTCTCTGTTTTTCGGAATACTCTTTCAGAAGGTAAACTACATTTGGCTACTTTAGGTAAAAGTCTATAATGAAACCGGGAAACTATATTGATACTCTATTTTCTCTTTAGGCTTGGAGAACAAAATCATTCTGGAAATAATGGCTAACATCGTGGAATCTAAATATAATTGGTAAGTATCTCGATTTTTATTTAACTCCTTTGACCTTTATAAGATTTTTGTTATAGATAAATTTTCAGATTTAAAAGTATAATTTTAGTTCTGGAAAAATCACAAACGATTAAATATGAGACTGAGCTTTTAAATCTCAAAAATGTTAATGGTATTTTATAATAAGAATTAATATTAAATGTTAAATTGGTACTGGTCATTGATTTGATTTGATTTCCAGCAAAAACTAAGAAATATATGGATTTAGATTTATCAATTGAGTAATAATCTTGCCTTGGTTAAAGTTAAATAAATAAATAACCTGCAAGGGTAGTCCCTACTTCGTCAAGAAAGCCCTTCTAGTTTCCTAGAAAGAGGGCGTGGGCTTAAAAGCAATGGCGTACCCAGGCGTAAATCTCCATGACGGTGACCACCAGTTGCTCCGTTCGCGCTGCACTTCCGGTTGTTGTTCGCCGCCGCGATTTCTTAGGTGATTCCGGTGATTTAATGCGACGCAGTCACGCCAAAAATGTGGCGGCGAAGGTGCGATTCCGACTGTGACTTCTCGATGGCCTCCAATGGCGCTCCCTGTGCCTCCAATGGCGTTCCTTGGGCCTCGGCAGCTCATGTAAAACTGAGTCTTGACTCCGTGGGTTGAATTACTTTTATATTCGCGGTTTTTTCTAATTTCTTTCCCTTTGCATGCGGCAAACAAAAAATGTAAACAATGCAAATGAGTTACTAGGGTTGCCAGACTTGGGCGCACAGCTGATTTGTTTACGTTTTATGGGTGAGTAATTGCCATCTGGCACTCCTCTGTTATTATTAACATTCTCTGCTAGATAACAGGAAACTGTTAACATACCATTTCCCGCCATATGGGGAAATTTAAATTAATTCAAAATAATTTTATTCTATTTTTATTTATTTAGTCATATTAAATAATATGGTCTTCCGTTTTATTTAATGTACATGTAATGTTTTCTGCTATTACTCTACCGAAAACAAATTACCCCAAACGGCCTCTAAACGCCGAAAAATAGCATTTAGGTTGCACTTAATGTCTCATTCGGTTATGGGTAAAACGATTATATAATCCAGGCGAATGGGCGTGAAAGTCACGAGAAGCTCATATTAATATATTGTAATTAAAAGCAATGAAAGTTCAGGGCGAAGGTTAAAGTGCATGCAATTTTAATTAAGTTTTAATTGTCAAGCCGGGCAAGGAAACCTAACCCTCTAGTTAGCCACAAATGGGAGCTTGCTCAGGAAGAAAATGGGAATTAGTTGAAGAAAAAGGAGCGTAACGCATTTCGAAATACCTACAGTTGCGGTCAAAATAATAGTAGTGCTGGTCTAGTGAAAAGTTTTTCGGCTGTATCTTCCCAATGGGTTGACGAATCCAATTCATTTCTTCATATTAGTAATTACCAATATCTGCTCTTCCAGTATATGAAGTGATGTCGTCTTATCACATCTCTTTCTATTTTATTTTGCATTATTTCCCAATTTAGCACGTTTTTGGCGCAGTCAAAATAATAGTAGTGTCAGATAAATTTTTTTTTATGATTAAATTTACTAAACTTTTCTTAAGATTTTTGGTCTTAAACATTACTTTAGGATGTTATCAAACAGTTTTTAGCATTTCTATATCCTTCGTTTATATTTGGTCCTGGCAATATGGAATGTGGAAAAAAATTGCTGCCAAGAGGCAAAATCTGATTAAAAAGTTTATATCTGAAAGAAAAACCTACTTCAAAGGGTATATATTATTGTATGCTCATCTAAAATGATCACATATGCGATATGTTCAAAAAATCGAGTGGCCGACCAAGGATATTGACAAAAAGTCAGGGGATCGCCAAGTGAGGCAGGGGATGCATAAGACACTCATGTCTGCTGCAGCCTAAAAAAAAAATTTTTAATCTATGCATATCTGGAAACAATAAGAAGCAACCTTAGAGAGAATGTCCTCATGACAAAAAGTTCCAAAAAAGGGCCTTATCTAACAATAAAGTATCTTGTCAAACGCTTAACGTTTGCCTCAGAATATCTAAGCTGGCCCTCGAAAAATTTAGGAACATTTTTTTGCCGGAAAAGCCCAACTTAGGTATTTTTACGGCCGTGGGTCTCGAAAGTATTGAAAACGACCACAATTAAAACACTTTTTCCTAAAAATACTTGCAAAACCGTTAGGTACGGGTTTTTCGTCAGTTATGATTTAGGCGAGCCTTGCGTACCATGTAGGTAGGCCAGTGTATTGGCTCAGAAATATAATGGATCGACATTTATATGTCAAATTCTGAGTCGGCGTGATGCTACTATATATTTCAAAGGATATGCCACTTGTTTGGATGTTTTAAAAGGGCAACGATCCAGCAAATACGAGTAAATTGTACATAGAGTGGCTTGCAGCTAACCAGGTAAACGTCTTAAAATGGCCCGCACAGTCACCCAAACTCAATCCGATTGAGATTTTTTGGTGTGACATTCAGAAATAAGTCCTAAAAATACTACCATACAACATTTTTTATCATTTGCAAGTTGTGGAACAATTTTTTCTATGAAAATATGCCAAATCTCAGTTGATTCCAGGGAAAATCGCTGAGGAGTCCTTATTGTCTATAAAGGATATTTAACTAATACTCAAAAAAATTCTTATCCATGGATCTATAATAATCAATCAATCAGGTATTCCCAAATAATTTTTTTAGGATGTGGTAATTTTTCAAAAGTTTCACTACTATTATTTTGACCGACTCAATTTTCGTCAAATTCAACATTTATATTTTTCCTTAATAATTCTTTTGAGTAATTTCAAGTTGTTATGTGTTATTAACATCTACTATTAGTTAAGCTTTAATGAAAATTAAAATAATTTTTTAAAGAGCTTACAAAGTTATTTTTTTGTGGATTTTATATAGCCTTACTGGGCACTACTATTATTTTGACCGCAGCTGTATGTATAGTTAAATGGTATTAATTAAATTTAAAATACTTATAAAAATAAGTGAATTTTTATGTTTTATGTACATACATATGTATATTATTGTAAATTATTATTGTATAAATTTTCATATTTATTATTATTTAATTAAAATATACATATAATAATGATAATTAAATTTAAATAGTTTATTCTATGCTATTTCATTTTCTTCTTATGCTTGATCGTTATTTGCTTAATCATAAATATCGTAATAAATATGGTAAAGTTATACCCCGAAATGCTTATTCGAAAGCATAAACTCACAGGTGAACTGAGTTTTAATTGCCGCGAAATCAAGGCGCTGGCAAAGGTAAGCAAGAGTCGCTAACAGCAGGACATTACAAAGCTGCAATGTTCGGCTGGCATGCAATGGCTGGCTGGAAATGGGAATCCCCTCCGTCGCTTTACCACCACCACATGTGAAGAATGCACTACTAGTCGCATTTGCAATTCAAAAATGAGTACCGCCGCCGCACACATGCTCCGAAGGGTGGTCGCCCCTAAACGTTAGAAATGAAAACTGATGATTTTCCCTTGATACCCAGAAACGAAGAAAAGCCATGCAAGAAAATACGACTGCTCCACATGCAACCAAAGGTGCTCGCGGTGCAATGGAAATCTCTTTTAAATAGCCATGGCAGTCAATTAAGACCAACGAGAATTAACATGTTGAATAAGTAAATGGCTGCGAAATAATGAATCATTTTTGTTGGTAGTATTGATACGATTACGGTTTGCATATTTTTCAGTTTACGAATATGAAATAGTCATTGCAGAGCATTTAAAATTCGTTTAAATGGGTCTTACTTTGGCTGTGCGTTTTTTGTGTGTCCAATATGAATTGTTATCCCCATTTCTTGGCGCGAATATGACGGGTTTATATGAGGTATTTCCGTTTCGCTGTGGTCAACGTGGCGGAAAAACCCATAAAATATGAACAAAAGAAACAGAATGAAAAATTAACTCTTAAATGAGGGTTTATTCATTTAATGAGAGTTTAAATTAATATAAAACAAATTGTACGTGCTAAATATATTATTTAAAATCCATAGGAAAAGAAGGCATATAATAAATATTTAAATTCTAGTACGTATATTTTAAAACCGTTTTAACAAGTTTATATTGTTGTTATCTAATTCTTTGGTATATATATTAAATTAAAATAAAATACATTTTAAATTTGGCGGATTTTATTTGTCTGTTAGGTAACAGAATATGTAAGCGAAAGCAGAGCTGTTACACAGATCTGCCAGTGTTGGTAAAACTCTCAGCCCAAAAGTATGCAACACTGTCGCAAAGGCGCCAGTAATTCAAATTTAACTAAGGGTGCCACACACATCCCATTAATATTACTGTGCTTCATTCACAAACCTCGTGTAGGATCCTTGTAAGGATAAGTGTATTTCGAAGGACTTTCTATAAGGCTCCACTTGCATTTGCGCGTGCATGTGTTTGTGCATATATGAGCGTATACGTCCCAGCGGAGTAATTTAAACGTAGGGGACACGTGACTCCATTCCCTGTGTGTTTTTGGCATCTTTACGACTTTTTGTCTGTTGGTTGTCACATTTTTTCTCGGTTTTTGTTGCTGTTGCGTGTTGACTTGAGTTCGTGTCTTACGCTTTTCTATTTTTATTTTTGCAATTGCCATTTTGTTGCTCTTTTCGTTTTCGTGCAAAAAAAGAGAGGTTTTTTTTTTTTTTGCTGTTTTCGAAATTAAATCTAATTTGATGTGCAAATGTGTTGTGTCGACACTGGCGCTTTGTTATTAGCCACATTCTGGCACGTTTGGCACTCCCTTTTGCTATCCTTTGTATCCTGCGACTACAGTGGAAATTCAAAAACGGTTTCCAAATTTAAAAAGATTTTTCTATTGAGGCAATTACGTAACTGACTTAAAATTAACTTACATTTGTGTTAGTAACCCCCATATGTTGATTAGTTCTTAATTTATTTTTAGATAAATAAAAATTAAATTGCCGAAGATAGCAATTTTTCTAAACAAGAATACAAGAACTGTATATTTATTTTAATAATATGTACTTTTACTTGTAGACTTTCAAATAACTTGTTTCCCCCTTGAAAAAATACAGAATTTTGTGGCGCAGCTAATGTACATTTTTCGGTTTTCCTTAAATCCGGAGATTCAAGTTTTAGAGGGACCACTGTAATCCTGTTTTCTCACCCTCTTAATTTACTTCCTCGTTCTGAATTAACAGTTAACAAGTAAATGGCTTACGTTTTTTATTCCACCCTATCCTTTGGTCCCCGCCTTTTGCGGTTTCATTTCATTGCAAGTTGCATTTTGTTTGTTTTCGCTTACGTTTCTTTTTTTTTTTGTTTTTTTTGCTTCTCTGCGGTTTTGCCATGAGACAACGACAGCGCCAACGTGTGATAAGCCAGAGTGGCAAAATTGTTGTGGGATTGGGGGAAAAGGCTGGCAGGAAGCGTTGCTGATGAGGGAAACTGCCGATTGGCACTTGCAATTAAGCGTTTGGTTTTAAATGTCAATGGCGGCAAGCGTTTTCCACAATTAACTTATAGACAACTTTTGTGGTTTCAGCTCTGGCTTAATTCTCTGTATATTGTATTTGGAAAAGTTTCTGCAGCTTAAAGGGGTATCAAATGCTTTGGTATCTGTTCCGAATTGGGAGCTTAAAGAGCCACAAAAATAGGCAAAAATCACTTAAATGTAAAATACAGGGATGCCTTAGAAATCGCTGTATATTTAAAATTACTTGAAATGCAGTCTAAAAGCATGCAAAAAAATGTTGTACCTAACGAAAGAAAACAAATTTACTTTGAATTTGGGTCCTTAAATATTTCCTTGATTTTTTGGGTAACATTTAAATTATTTTTAGTTATATAGAGATTAATGTGCCACCTCCGATATATATATTAAAACTGAACAAAGCAACATATCATTCCACCTTTTTGTAAAATTCAAAACCATACTAATTTTTGTGTCGCCATAAAATATTTTTTAGCATCATGATAAACCTAACAAATACACGCACCTCCATCAGAAGCCCTCTGATCGGATGCCACCATGTCATTAAAAACAACAGTCATTCTTCAATTGCTATCCCGTACCCACTCGCCATGAAATGGTTTTGTAATTCCATATTTTCTGACCAAAGCGAATTCGTGTATCAGCAGGACAAAAGTTATTTCGAACACTAATCATGACTGTGGTCTCGACTGTTGGCCGTTGCTTTGGTTGATTCGGCGGATTGCAGGACCCACCTCCTGTGAAACCCCCTTTTGCCACTCCCCCTACACTCCACTGTCCACCTGCAACTCAATTCGTTTCGTGGCTGACACAATCGGGAGCCAAAGCCAAACCGGTCCCGCAATGGCTGTCAAATTATGAAAATGGAATATTTTCTGGTGTGCCTGACACTTTAAATGAAATTTGAAAAGCAATCACACCTCAGTACCACACCAGTGCTGTTACCCCCCGGCTGTTTCCCTAATTGCTCAATCAAAAAACGTATGCAATTCCATGGGGTAAATCAAGCTGACGCTAGAAAATGCATTTTCCCAGCCAAAAGAAACTAAATTTTATACTTAAACTTTGCTACAAAGGCGGGGCAAAAGGATGGGCACGCGGGCAGGAGGGCCGGAAGATGAACGGAAGTGTTTGGCGGTTTTTCTTGGGGGGGTGAGGGTGAAGGAGGTGAGAGGTGAATAGGGGGTGAAAAACGGGGGAAAACGAATGAAAGTGATTGCCACAAGCAACAGCCAAAGACAACAATGCCAAACTTTGGCTGTGCCAAGGAGTTGTACGAAATGGGGGAAAACGGTCGAGAAAGCGGGGGAAAACGGGGAAAAACGTGAGGAAAAACAGGGGGAAAGTGGGAATGGCTGCTGTTGGGTAGCGGAAACGGAAGCGCATTGAGCAAAGTTGCAGTTGTTGGCTTTTGTTTCGCCATCTCTCCAGCGCCAGAGCAAAGCAATTTAAGTTAAACAAGCGCTCAACGCGGCTCCTCCTTGTCCTTTCCCTTCCCTCTTCCCGCAGTTTCCACCCCCTAGTCATCAGTGTCCTGTGCCCCGCGCTCCACACAATGAAAATGTCAAATATTTTCCAAAATCCTTCGTTTCGCTCGGATTTGTCGCAGGCGCTTTTCAAAAATGGTTTTCCCTGATTGACTTAAACTTTTATTTCTTCTCCCAGAACTAAGTTGGCATTATTCGGCAGTATATCAAATGGGGTAAATTTTTTGCTAAAATTGATTTCATGGCGTGAGCTTAGCGGAAAGCTAATTAAATTAAGCAAAGTTTGTTGCATAAAGTTGGAGAAATGGTAGCATATTTATACAGTTTGTTAGTATAAATGTATAAAATATATAACACTCTAAAGACAATTACTTCCTTTAAATTGTATTTTATATTACAAGATAATTGCATCCTTCAAGTTAGCTTAATTTATTCAAAATAAATATCAATTCCGATCACATGCCATACTCAAATTGAACCATTAAGACACTTCAACCCTTTTTGTTCCAATTATATATTTAAGTTTAAAGGCAATTACCTAATTCAGTTGGTTATACCAAGGCTGTCATTATTTCAACTGACATTACTTCCTCACAGCCGGGTGACATGGGAAGTGTTAGAGCCAAGTCCAATGGTTATTGAATATTCAATTTCAATTTATGGCACGGCGAGCCACAGACAAAGCCCAGCCTCGAGTTGGGCCGAAAGTTTTGTTCGATAATTGCGGGCGGAAACCCTATTTGGTTTGCTTTCCTTCGCCTTTCTCAGCTCGCAGCACTGGCACGATAATTATTATGTAAATTGCTTAAAAATTCACCGCAGGTATACCCAAAGGATTCACTTTGCCTCAGTTCCTGCACCGCCACATCCCCGGCGATTTCCCCTACACCCCCAGAGTCGACGTCCTTTCGTCTGGCAGCCGTTGCGCTGCATTAAGCTTGATTGCATTAAGTTTGCTTTCGTCTTGCCAGAGGTGGGCGACAAGGGGTTAGGTAAGGTGAAGGAGAATGGGGGTAAAATGGGGTCGGAGATTCCCTTCAGTTTCCGGCGGGGAGCTCTCACATTGCCCTTGCCCAATTTCATTGCGCTTTAATCTATGCACTTTGGATTTCTTGGCCTGCATTCCGTATTAGCCAAATTTTCGCATGCTCCGTTGCATGCCTCTCGGTTTTTCCACGGGGACCGGGTCCCGAGGAATTCTTCATTGAACTATTGCTACTGCACTGTGGATTGAAAATAAAACGTTGTTAATATTTCGGGATTTTCGCTTTCTCATTAATAAATTAAATATTTTGAGTTGCCTTACTTAAAACCTTCTTAAGTTTTTAAAACATAGACGCCTATAAAATCAATTAAAAAAATTACTTCTGCTAAAACATATATTTAAAAATACTTTAATTCTTAATCTTATTTATATTTTACTTTCCCTCTTATTCTATATATTATATTTCATAATTTAATTAAATATCGTCACACCTACTGTAACTTGCTAAGAGCCTGTGAAACTCTGCCTTGTTGCGCTTGACAGGATACTGATGACCTGCACCTTCAGCGCCCCAGTTCTCCTTTCGCCCATCCTGCTGTTTTCGTCCCCACCCGCCGTCGTCATCATCAAACTTGTCTGTCGCTACAAAACCAATTTAATCTTTAGAGATTTTAACACATTCAGCTGTACATTTTCTCACATATATGAGCTGCTTCCGTTTCCTATCCCGGGTCCTTCCTGTTGAGCACGATTTGATTACTATTGTTTTTGGTTGATGCTAATAATTAATTTGTGTGCATTACAGCAACTTTGACTCGGATGGCAAATTGCCACATTTCACTGAATTTTAATGCATTTTTTATATGTGATTGTGCAGCAGCTCTTGTCATTGCGGAATTGTTGACTTGTGTGAAGTCAAGTTGATGGTACACATCCTTAAATAAATATATGTTTTTTTTATTATTAATTTTTGAATAAACATGGCTTTAATTTCATTTGTATTTTGTACTTTTTTCTTGTTTATTATTGCTCTTAAATATTAATAATAATTTGTGTATTTTTTTAGGGTTTTCGATTTATACCAATTAACCAATTAATTACTTATGTAAGCCTTGTTGTACTTTGTATGAACTTCTAACTAAAACTATGAAGAGTTACCACAACAAAAATATTTAAATCATGATTTGTTTTTGTTGAATGTAAATTACACGATAATAAGTTTAATAATTTCCAAATGATTAATACAAATATGCCTAAAAATATTCAACGGGAAAACCGAATTAAACAGAATTTAAACTCAGTGAATTCCAACCGAATCACGCCTATATAAGTTCCAGTACAGACCGCCTCCCTTCGTATCAATTACTTAAATGGATTACCCCTGACGGTGCCAGCCATTTGCCCGAGATTCATTGTAATGCTTGAAAGTGGCACATGTATGCCCGAATATATCTTAATCCGTTACTGGCGCTGTAACCGTAGCTATTCCTCAATCCTCAGTGCTCAATCCTGGATCCGCATTTGGCCTCAAGTGCCGCAGCGCAGTTTATGCAAATGAGGCGATGCCGCCGCTCCTGCGGTTCTCGGTCCATGAATCTGTCGGGACAACTATCTGCAGTCGGATTGTGGGGTGTGAGTGTGTGTTTGTATCTGGGTGTGCATTGTGTCCTTGTCTTGGACTAAATTGCTGTCGGCGGCTGCCTTTTGGCCACGCCCCTTTGGGCCAGCTCAGTCTGCTTTCATGCCCAGTGGGCTACTAATTATTTGTTAACATAACACGAGTGGCAATTTAAATGCAATTAGGTTGGGCACGGGTTTCCCGTCCAGGACTCGGACTTTGCTCATTAGAAGGACTCGGGTCCTTCGATTGAGTGCGCATTTCAATTGGCAATTTAATTCCTTTCAATTGCCAAGTTGGCAAGAAACTTAATGAGCGTTTTGGATTTATGAGGGTTAACGAGGGCAGCCAGAGTCGATGGAGCGCAATCATTATTGTATCTTTCACATAAATCAAGGATTGATAATTAACTACAACTATCCAGCAATAGATGTCTAAATTCTCTTGAAATTTGAGATCCGAATTAGCAATGTAAATATTTCATTTTATTTTTTATTTTATTATGAGGGTTAACGAGGGCAGCCAGAGTCGATGGTGCGCAATCATTATTGTATCTTTCACATAAATCAAGGATTGATAATTAACTACAACTATCCAGCAATAGATGTCTAAATTCTCTTGAAATTTGAACTCCGAATTAGCAATGTAAATATTTCATTTTATTTCTTTTGTACATTGTCCTGATTAAAAGTCGAATTTATAATTATATTCCATTACAAGTTCAACGAAATGGCAAGTAATCATAATATTCCCATATTTTCCCTTTTGTCAGGCATCCTTAATATTTAAAAAACTTTAACAGCGGATCCAACTCCTCACCAATGTCAATTGTTCACTTTTGTGCAAATTAATTCAATTTGTAGTCAACATTGCGTGACTTCCAATTGACAATTTAATTAAAAGGCCAGTGAGTGACACAAAAAGCTAAAAATTATGCCGGCATACCGAAAAATCCTGAACCTGAAGCCAAAAGTGCCGAGATGCAGACACTTTATTTCCCTTCTGTCCACGAGGTCACCTCCGTCTCCATCTGCATATCCATTTGAATCTGCATTGTTTTTTTGCCCAAGCAAAATCTATTTAAACAAGTTCCTCCCAGTAAATTGCATTCGTCTCGACTTTGGTCCGAAGCCGACCAAATGCGATTACATGGGCCACAACACAAAGACAGGACTCGAGAACAGGCAGCAGCAGCAGGAGCAAGAGCAGGAGAAGGAGCGGGAGCAGCGGGAACGGAACAGAAGCAGAACTTAGCAGATGTTGTCCTCGTGTTTTTGGCATTGTCCAAGCTGAATGCAGTGACCAGAGATCAAGCTGGTAAATCTCGGCTTGTTTGCTGCATGTGTTTTACTCTCCATCACTGGGGTATCAGGTATTTGTTAAGGGGATTACCCAGTGCAGACTCCGCACTGAAGGTGAACGGAACGAATGCTGACAGAAGGATAATGCTGGAAGTAATTGCAAGTTATACTTTGATGGCAGGACAAAAAATATTACTTACGTTTTGGAAATACTGAATAGGACAAGTAAATATAGAAGGGGATTTTTTTGTGAATGCAGAGACTACGATTTTTTCCAGGATATTTTCTGAGATCTTTACAAGACTTAAGAATAAAGAGCCCTTCGAATTGGCAATTCAGTAAAGAGATCATTTAGAACCGCTGATAACTTTAAATCATTTTTTCTATTAAGTAAATAATATTAAAATTAATTTTAAAAGAAAGAGTATAAGTAAGCACACCTTTTATCAGCTCGAATCAAATGCAAAACCTTAATGCAGCTAAGCCACACGATGGTTTTAGCCAGCAACAATGTGAAATAAAAGTACGCATAAAGGACGAACGGAAAACGAAATGGGGAAATGGAATAATCTCAAGTAAAGTGTACAACGAGTGGACAAATGTGCGTCCCGCAATGAGGACTCCAAATGAAATGCATGCAAATGAGCTGAATAATGAGCACTCCCTCCTGCAGCGCCCCTCCGCACGATCTCTGACCTCTGGACAACCCTTTTGTGGCACTAATTTCCTGAGCAGCCAGTCGGAGCTAGCTCTTCTGGCAGAGTCCAAAGTGTCAGTAAGTCAACAAGAATGCACTCTGACACCGCCCAATGGAGGAAGCTGTGGGCGATTCTCTGAGGACACTGAAAAAAAGTAATCTGAATAACCAAAAAATATTTGTTTAATATAGAAATAGTTACATAAATTTAATTATTGAATACTTAATATTATTTGGGATACAAAAAAATAAATAAGTAATTTTTTACAACCGAATTACCCAATTTGATACAGGCTTTTCAGATAGTTTTATTTCTCTGAGTGAAGCAATCTGTGCTCTGTTGGCCTCTGTTGGCCAGTTGGAGTCCACTCGACACTTTGAATGTCATTAAGCTGTCCTTCCAAGCTGGATCCCAGAAACTCTGGGTGTTCGCTTCTGCTCCTGGCCCTCCTTCTCCTCCTGCTCTATCACTTCGTCCTCCGCCCGGACACTCAGTCAATGTCTCACTAACAATCGTCAACAGGCTCAAGCAGCGTGGGGCAACAATCACGGTCCCTGTCCCTGTTCTTGCCCTTGTTGTCACCCTTCCATTGTGATCTCCACAAGCCCACAGAATCCTTCATCCCCGAGGGGGATGCTTGCCCGTATATATGTTGAATGCATTTTGGCCGAAGAACGTTTGTCAATTTTACGCTTGTCGACTTTTGTGAATTGCCCTTTTTTGTTCCGGGGCGGACACCTGTATTATTGTTGTATGCTAAGCGCGTCCTGAGTGCTGTAATTGTCCTAGGTCCAACACTGCCGGTCAAGTTTCGGGGCACAGATGTTAGAGGTGAAATGCCAGTAAAAAAGGTCACCCCGATGACGAAGCGAAGCCGATGAATGGCAGGAAAAAAAATGCTGGCAAAAAGTTCACTGGGATGTGACACGACAAGTGACTGATTTAGGATTGTGAATGGCTTTTATATTTAGTAAATAAAATTGTAATTTCTCTGAAAATCAGTTAACTTAATTAATAAATAATAATACTTTTTGGATTATGAATAAGCTTAGTGGCAGGCACTAACTAGACCTTGCCCTATATCTTCCATAGCAGTCGATAAACTAATGACCCCGATCTGTCAGATGAGGTGAGGGCCGCGAACAAAGCGACCGCCGAAAGGTAAGCCCAATCCCCGAGCTCATTGGAAAACTTGGCCCACGCTGGCGACCCCGACGCGACGCCTTGTCTGCCCCGAGTGACACGGAATATCCCTAATCGCCGATGGCTGAGCGCAGAAAGCAGCGCCCGAGGCGACAGTAGCATTTAGGGGCTTATTAAATTGCCATTACCTAAGCCGGACATCATCATCAGCGGCGCCGGTGCCGGTGCCGGTGCCGGTGCCCAGGGTCGCTGAGCATACGAAGGCGAAGGCTCGGCATTTGCCACTCAAGTGCAGGATTAGCGGCGATGATGACAACACCTTGACAGGCAGCAGGTCCATTAGAGCGCGGGAATGGGGACGCTGAGGTGTTGGTGTTGGTGGGGGCAAAGCTGCAGGTGCCGGAGAAGGGAATCCAGGTGGGCGAGGCAAGCCTGACGAGCTTAAGTGGGCAGCAAGCAGCTAGTACGCAGCCTCACACGTCCGACTGGGCCAATAGGTATGGAAGGCACTGAGCAAAAATTAGTATAAGGACCATTTTGGTTAAACAAATAATTGAGATATTACAACAAATAGGGAATTTAGATAAAGTTATGATTTGTTTTCAAATAAATATAACTATTTAATTAACAATTTCAATCTCTTTGTTACCACTAGAATTAATGCTAAAGAAAAAAAAAAATTAATGTATTAATTTATTATTATTTGGCTCAGTACAAAGCTCTTACATATTCCATAAATGAGGTTTTTAATAGATGATCTTTTTCGCTGACTCGAGGTTTTGTTATTATATTTAAAATATTTTCAAAATACTTAGTAATTAAATAATTCCAGATGATGTCAGATCATTTTTATAAAAGTTCGATTAAAAATATTTTTTTTTATTATATTGCCATATTTGTCCTATTTTCCTCCTTGCCCTAAATAAATCCTTAGAAAACATTTAACATTTAAATGGGTAAAAATTAACCAAAGCCGGCAGGCCAAACAGGGCGTGGATGTAAGGAGCAATGGAAGGACGAGGTGTGGTTAGTGAAAGAACTTGCCACACAGCAAATGCGAAATAATCCACAAAAGCCGAAACGACAGTCCCGACACACACAATGTGCAGTAAAAGTCGTAGGTAGCGACAACAAAAGCCAGGACTCTTGAATGGCTCCCCACAGGACCCAGCTGGCCGAAATCCCGAAAGGAGTCCGAAATATATATGGACTGGAGGGCCAAAGCCTTAATCTGCTTTAAATGGCAAAGAGATTTCTGCGTTTTCCAACCCTCCGACCCAAGCCGCATTCATACGGCAAATATAAAGTGCATCGTCATCGTCGTCATCGTCCTTCAAGGGCATTGGGCGAAGGAAACTAAGGAACGTAGCCAAAGCAAACGGGACAAGGACGCGGCCAGAACTGCATTAACTGGCTCCCTGGCTAAAATCGGGTAGCCAGTTCGCTTGAAGCCTCAAAACTTCACAGATACACTGGACAGATACAAGATCAAGTGATTTTCAGCCTATTAAAAATAGGTATTTAAATTGGCTTTTTATTTAAAATACTTCCTAAGCACTAACTATTTATCTTTTGTTTGTTATTTGATTTATTTTAGTAACTTAATCAGAACTCCCTACATCGGTTCAATCTTTCTATTTAATTCGCTCAGTGTCCTAAGAACGTCCTTGGCTTGCAACACAACATCGTTATTATCGCACTGAACGTTCTAAAGTACCGAATAATCTACAGGATAATGAGCATGGATGAACGTGAACGTTTTATTTTTTTATTTTTTAGTTTTTTGAATAGATATAGCGAATACCGACTAAAGTGAATAGAGAACAGCTAGAGAAATGGAAACAGGGGAGGCGGACATGGACTCTGCCCTCAAGTGCACTCAACTAAAGCAAGCAAAATCTGTCGAGAGCTCACTGAATGCTTGTTTAGAGCAAAAAAAAAGATAAATAAAAATAATAATCAAGTTGGAGAGTCCTGTAAGCAACGACAAATTTCAACGCACACAAAAGTCAAGGGAGTGGCAAAAAGATACATTTTTATAAACTTCACGATAGTTATGCGAATTGTGCAAGTTAGCTATTGTTTACAGAAATTGCAACTGGCAAGAAAGGTACTCTATAAAGATACCTCATGTTTTATATATTTTATTACAATTTATAGACTTTTATTTTAGCTAAAAACGGTGTGAAAGTAACATTTGGATGCTATAAACTAATGTATTTATTTAATAACATTTCCTTTATTTCGATTCCATTTTTTTGGGGTTTTTGCAAATGCCTTTCCTTTCATTTAAACTGACAGACAGAGGCACTAAACAACCTGATTTCACATGAATTATTTTCTCTTCTGGAATTTAATGCCAAATGTTTTATGCCATTGGAAAAGTCCCCCAGGCTAATTGGGAAGCCACTTCTTCCCAACATCGTCGCCTCTTTACGGCCGTAGATATTACCCGTACATTTAATTTTATATTTCTCATATTTACATGGAATATTTATGGTGCAGAACGCAGGGATGCCGAGGAGCAAGGGAGAGACAACTTTTTGCCATTTTGTCAACGTTTTTCAGTTATTTTCCCACATTCTTTTTCACATTTTTGTATTTATTTTTTGTGTGAGCAACAAACCAGAACGAGTTCATTAGTTTACTGCTGTGTTTGGTTGATGCCATTTCTGTTCTGCTACTGTGTGCGGCCAGAAGCATCAAGGCATCGTTCCGGGCCATCAGCCAGCGCTCCTCATCCTTGCAGGACCTGCTCCGGCTCCAGCCTCGGTCCTGTGCCTTCTGCATTTCTCATGGCACAGTAATGGGAACAGACTGCGGCTGCTGCTGCTGGCTTTTGTAATGAAAAGTTGTGGCAACTTGTTGTGCGCCATGATTTGAACCGCTCCCACATATGCCCTTTGCACTTTTAAAGTTTCCATCTGAAAGTTACACATGCCGTTACCGATATGCATGCCAGTATGGTAAAGTTGAACTATCCCGATAATGAAACATTTCGACTTAATTAGCAAAATTCCAGTCACCTTTTCAACAGGCATTTAAAGTAAGCTAAATATAATAAATACACTTCAGTTTCAGGTACATCACACCATAGTTATTTTTCTTAAAGCCCCTACTTATTGCTAGAAATTATTATTTTTATTTTACATTTTCACTAAATCAATTTAACTTCAAGCGGTAATACGTGGGCTGCTACATATATTTCTGGCCTAATAATGAAAATACGAATATTTATTAAGGAAAATAGTTTTATTGTTTTTCAAAATATTCTCCATCAAGATTTACACACTTTTGCATGCGCTCAAACCAATTTTCGAAGCACTTTTTCCACTCTGATTGACACACCTCAAAAACATGGTTTTTGAATGCTTCAACAGCATCTTCTGGCGACGAAAATCGTTGACCACGCATTTTCTTCTTGATGTGAGGGAATAAAAAGAAGTCATTTGGTGCCAAGTCAGGACTGTACGGCGGATGACCCATCAATTCGACGTTTTGGCCAGTCAAAAAGGCGCTGGTTTGAGCCGATGTGTGAGAGCTCGCATTGTCATGGTGCACAATGATTCGTCTTCCCTTGTTCGTTTTTCGAATTTCACCGAAGACTTCAGGCAAACAAATGGTGGTGTACCAATCAGAATTGACCGTCCTACGTTGCTCAAGAGGAACAGTAGCCACATGACCAGTTTTTGCGAAGAAACAGGCGACCATTTGCTTCGAAGTGCTTCTTCCACGAACAACTTTCGTTGGATTTGGCTCGTCTTGGAAGACCCACACGGTCGATTGCTGTTTTGTTTCGGGCTCATACGCATAGATCCATGATTCGTCACCTGTGACGATCTTATAAACGTCTTTTGAAGCACCGCGATCGTATTTTTTCAGCATTTCTTTACACCAATCCACACGAGCCTTCTTTTGAGCGATTGTCAAATTGTGCGGGATCCAACGAGAACAAACCTTTTTTACAGCCAGGTGCTCATGCAATATCGAATGTATGCTGGTGGAAGAAATGCCTAGGGATGCCTCTATCTCACGGTATGTCACATGACGGTCTTGCATTATTAGTTCACGTACGCCATCGATGTTTTCTGGCACAACGGCTGTTTTTGGACGACCTTCGCGGAATTCGTCTTTGAGGGAGCGTCGGCCACGATTGAATTCGTTGTACCAGTTTTTCACAGTGCTATAGGATGGTGCTTCATAGTCATACAAAGATTTAAGTTCATCGCTGCACTCTTGTCGTGATAATCCACGCCGAAAGTTGTGAAAAATGATCGCACGAAAATGTTCACGAGTTAATTCCATTTTTTTGCGAAATTGATTTTTTTAAGTAACTGTAAACAACACAAATGATAGTCGTACGTCAAACCGTTCTGAGTACGTTTATGCTTAAAAATGTCGAACTTTTCAATGGAAATGTCAGATTCCACCTAACAACACTTAGTGTTGCCTAGGCCAGAAATATATATAGCAGCCCACGTATAGCAAAGATATATATAGCAGGAAAGATATAGCAGGCCTGACATATCCTGAGTGTTTTCTCATGTTTGATAATCACTTGCTTGTACTTTTTTGGCTTCGCTTCCAAGAGGAAGGAAGCCAGATGACGTCACAGATATGTTAAGTACTCTGCATCCGAAAAAATCAGAGTGACATACACATTAAGCGTACAGTAACAGAAAATGCGAGATGTATGGGAATCAATAACTAATGCGCCTCTAACAACATTCCCGTGGCGACTGGAGAACATTTGTCGACTCACCAACCCCCATTGAAAAGTTCTTCAGCAATCAGGGGTTAGATACAGATACAAAGATACAGCATCAAGTGTTCACAGTTCGGTGCACAGCAGCCGCCCTCCGAGTTGCTTCACTTTTCTTTCAATTGCAAAACTTTCACAAATTCTCAGTTCGTTTCGCAGTTTCTTGTTTTCTCTATGAGATTCCAGCAAGGCTCCGCGGTTTCTCAAGTCAAAACTGAAGTCCCTGAACGAAATGTGATTTAAATGAAGTTGCCAACAGTCGGTTAAGTCCACTTCGCTTAGTTCAGAGAAGGTTAGTTTCAATACCAAGAAACCTAGAATTTATAGGGCCCTTCAATCAGACCATAAATATCTAGCTACCGCATTGCATCATGGGGCAAATTGCTGGAGCAACAGAGGCCACTAAAATTGGGGAAACTACGCCATGTGACACACGTTACTTCTCCCTTCGCAACAGTTGAGAATATCAATTTACTTT
This sequence comes from Drosophila rufa, assembly GCA_018153105.1. NCBI lineage: Eukaryota > Metazoa > Arthropoda > Insecta > Diptera > Drosophilidae > Drosophila > Drosophila rufa. Next base: position 13,053,288 of record JAECXS010000096.1, read on the forward strand.
TATTTCCCCGTATGTTCGTGGCTATGTTTTGGGGTTTTTGCCGAAAAGAAAAGGGGTTGTACTTGAAAAAAGTAGCTTATTTATGTTAAAGACTGTTCGAGTATCCTGTAATAATTTTAAGAGCGTATTTTTGATAGTAATTTGACTTCCTCCTGTAAAATATATAAGGGGAGAATAAAATATTCCTAAACTACAAATAGTTTTTAATTAATAATTATCGAAAAATTCCTATACTTTATATATTTTTCTTTGTCAAAAAAAGAAAGAAAAACCTTTGAAGAACAATGCAGTACAACTTGTATTAGTTTTACAACTTTAATACATATTATTTTAATTATTTTTATTTTTTATTTTACCGCAAATACCCCGATCCAATGCCTGGGTACAATGAAAATAAGAAAACAGCTTCCCATCGCCCGTCCCCCACATAAATAAACTCAAGCCTTTGCTTAGCGATTCAATTCAATTGATTCAATTGGGATTGTATCGGGCTCCGTTTTATGCTCGTTTTGGCCAACACATATTACGACTCAGAGTACCCTGCCGAAGACCCCCTTTGCCGCAATATCGGCGCCTGTTCCCGAGTGCCTCATTTATCTGTTGCCAACGGTTCATGTCTCCCTTTTCGGAACGTTTTACGTGTGCGCGGGACATTTTCCCGAAATGTAATGTTAGACGGGTATAGCTTTTTTATTTTCAAGTTTTTGGGTGCCCCGTTTACGAGCCGATAATGTTATTGGCGGTGGAATTTTATGAATTGACCATTTTCTTTTCAGGCTGGTGAGTGGCCAGGATATTCGATATTTTCCCTATGACTTGTGCAATTTGCATACAAAATTGTGTCACGACTAGTTTCGTTACACTTCGATCCAATTCCTTTGTGCATATTTCAGCAAGTTTAGAGGGGGCATCGGCGTACGCCTTGGATCCTTTGGAATTTTTGTACACTTTGAGCTGTGCCTTTTCTAGCCGCTTCATCGTCTCCGTTCCTCCGAATTCCTTTGTCTGCAGGACAAAATATTTTACGATTTTGTGGATGCTGTCCACCGTGGTTTGGGAATGAAAGGAAATGGTTGCGGGGAGCGGAAGTATGCGGCTGGAATTCGATATATGTATGCAGGAAGATGGCCGGATCAGAGGCCGTTCGTCACATCAGGTGAACCCGAAATTAGTTGGAATTTTTTGTCTAATATAATGTGGAACACTGAATGGTTGGGGATAGTTTTCTACACATTTCTACATAGATTCTGCTATTAGAAGCACTTTAAAAACTGTTTTGAAGGCGTCTTTAACTGCCATTATTTTATAACCTATTTATTAGCCTATACAAGTTTAATAAAAACTTGATTGTTACTTTCACAGCTATAATTTTCCCATTATTTAATGTGCACGCGAGTTATATTATGACCTTTTGTCACCATATTTAAGGTGACACAACGATATAGTGTCGAAAGAAGAAAAAAAAGGAAGTCAGTCGATTCGGGACTTGAACCTAGTCGGTTGTACTTTATCTCAATATTTAAAGGATACAATTCTATCAAGTAAATCCATAAAATAATTATATTAAAAATCACTTAAAACCCTATTTGTTAAAGATTAAACTCTTAAACGTATGTTCTATTTAAGTAAAAAACACTCAAGGTAGTATTTAACTCTTTCAGACCACAGTGCCTGAATGCAAGCCGCATGTGGGAGTGGGTGTGTACATCTGTGAGTGACTGTCAGCATCGTCTGCACTTTGACACTCGCACAGAGTTGCATTCCTGCCATTGAGCTATTTTGCTCGAGTGGGATCCGAAAGTTTCAAGCCAAAAAAATAAAAAGTTTTCCGAAGAGGAAAACTTTTGTGGACGGCGCAAACTTTTTGTTCTGTTCGGTGCTGCCTCGGATTAATATTTTTCTTCGTCTGTCTTCTCGTTTTTGTATTACAAATAACGCATTCCTGGGCGTTGCTACGGTTGTGTATTTTTCTTATTACTTATTCGTTGTTGTTGTGTTCCCTGCACTTGAAATGGAATTTCAGGAAAATATTCCACTCTGAATACCAAAGTACTCGACGAAGGGCTTTCCTTCCTATTTCCTGGAATATTTGCTACACAGTGAAATCAACTAAAGGACAAATCAGATTTAGATATCAGATATTAGATTAATTCGAGGACTGTTTGATTTTTAGTAATATTTTTATTTAAGCAATTAGAGTACATTTAGCCAGATTGTTCTTGTCGTCATAATAAAATACAATCCTTGGAAAAAATTCACGATCCATTGCGTTTAAGGCATTTTACTCCCACGTTGTAGTACTCTTACGCGTGCTTTGTGTTCATGAAATAAGCATCTGGTCGACAAGAATCCTTTGAGATATTCATTTTCTTTTTAACCTTATTTAGTAATAATACACAGCAATACTTTCAAAAATGATCAGATAAGCGAGAATGGTTATTGCAACTGATGGCTTTTCCGAAGCTGTATTTATGAGTCTATGGTCTCTATTCATATCAGAAACGAACTTCCTAACATGATTAAAAGAATAGTCACCTTCATACTTGCGAACTGGGACTCCGTTTTTAAGCCAGATTAATGTTAAGGCAGTTACTTTCATTCTTTCACATATTTCATCGATAGCAAGGCAATCATAATGCGCGAAACAAATGTGCTCCTCAGATCGGAATGTTTCGGCCAATTGAGTCCAGATTGGATCAAAGATGTGGGAATCTGAGCCATTTCCGTCGTGGAACTTTGTGAAGAATACCCCTCTTTTGGTAATGTCATCAAAATCGTTTGCTCTCAGCGTTAACACACTTCCTGGAGTACAGTGAAAGACGGACCTTGGCTTTATATTAAAATCGGAGCATAAGGTGATGTTGGTTGGTTGTTGCATTAATGTTTTTGAATAAGCTCTAATGCCTAAAGGTACTATTAATAGTAATACAATAACTAATTTGGTTGCCATTTTTTGACACTTGTTTCAAGGAGAATTTTGACGTACGCTTTTGTTTTTAATTTTAGAGGAGATCGCAACCCGAACGAGGACTTGATTCTGTTGAAAGTCGTATGTCATTCGTAAATTGAAAAAAACTGTTATTCAAATAATTATACAATTCCTAGTTCTGGCTTTAACCATTGACAGCTACAGATACTTAATTATATCATAACTATACATTAAAACAAGTAAGAAAGCTACAGTCGACTGTGCTCGACTGTGAAATACCCGGTACCTAAACGTTTGCGCTTCACACTAAAAGGCAACTTAAAAATGTACATACACTACATTGTACATACATATGTACATTGGCGCCATTATATCGCATGGCCAAGGCTCGAATGCGCCACCTGTCGGCTACAGCTTGCAACAGCAGTGCCTTAGGGCGGTGTGTTAAAATTCTAACCTTATTGCTAATATCTCCCATGTTTATCATCCGATTTTACTGAAATTTTCAGGAAATGTCCATTTTATTTTATTTATTTATGGTATCTCTTAACTTTAACCCGAAAATAACGAGTATAGCTTAATAACGTTTTTTATAATTTAAGAGGGCGCAAGTGGGCGTGGCCAAATTTTAAAACAAACTTGATCTGCGTGCAACAGATTCCAATGTTGTCACAAAATTTGGTAACTCTAGCTCTTATAGTCTCTGAGATCTGTTGTTTCACACGGACAGGCAGACGGACAGAGGGACAGACGGACATGGCTAAATCGACTCGGCTGGTGACGCTGATCAAGAATATATATACTTTATAGGGTCGGAGATTTCTCCTTCTGCCTGTTACATACATTCTCGGTTGGCACTAACTTATAATACCCTTGTACCCTATGGGTACCGGGTATAATGATAAAAAAAAGTCAACAAATTATTACTTGATTTGATAAGCCATTTGGTTCCAAAAATTTAAGGAGTTTCTTATGATAAAAAAACACATTTGTATTAAGTTTATGTTAAATAAAGCTTTATTTAGTCCAAATACTAAATTATTCTTCTGATAAAAGATAGTCCAAAATTCTTTTAACCTTTGAAAGTCACCATCATATGTCCGAACTGGGGTGCAAATACTAGTCTGCCTCAAAAATAAATTGTCATTACATCTTAAGGCATTTCCAAAACAGTATTCATGGATAACTGTAAAGATAACTATTTATGATACCAGATTGTTCTTGAGGTCATAATAAAATATAATCCTTAAACTACAATTTAAAGACTCACTTAATTTAAGAAATACTACATTCCCGCTGTCGCTGCATGTATATATTTAAGTATTTCGCGAGAAGTGCCGTGAAAAGCGCACACAAATAGCATTAGCATATTGTTCATTGTTTTTGCATGTTAACATACTCCTCCTGTGGCTTCAGCTCCTTTTCCTTTTCCTCCTGTCTGGCAAAATACCGTGATCCCAGGTAGCGACTTTGGGAAAAACATCAGCACAACATGCACAAGTTTGCATGCTTACAACTTTTTTGAGATCCCGACTACTAAATACCCAATAGTCAACTCAAAGCCTATTGTCTGCTTTTCGGCAGTGCACTATTTTGTAATTATTTCACATTCTTTCTCGAAAATTATTTGGAAACCGGTTAATGCAATTGACATTACACATAATGGAGTTTCCAAGGCAGATTACATAATGAAATTTTTCACATCTTTGAAGGTTAAGTCACCATCATATGTTCGAACTGGAGTACGAACATTAATCTGACTCGAAAATGAATTGTCATTACAACTAATGGCAAGTTCATATCTTCAAAGGTAATTCATTTTTGCGAACTGGGATTCCATCTCGAGCCAGATCAATGTTGGGACCCAGATTTTTTCATACTCCACTGGCTTCTAGGCAATTATATACCGCTTACTTTTCAATTCATTCCAGATTGTCTTAAAATTTTGGGATTCAGTAATTTGGAACTTTGTGATGTCATAGAAATCATTTACTCTCAGTACTAAAACATTTCCTAGAGTACACTCAGCGTCGGATTTTAAATTCATGTCCATAATAGCTAAATATGCTAATAATAGCACAATAATAAATTTATTGTCTTGCTTAGTCCAAATACATAGTTATACAGCCAAATTTTAAAACAAACTTGATCTGCGTGCAACAGATTCCAATGTTGTCACAAAATTTGGTAACTCTAGCTCTTATAGTCTCTGAGATCTGTTGTTTCACACGGACAGGCAGACGGACAGAGGGACAGACGGACATGGCTAAATCGACTCGGCTGGTGACGCTGATCAAGAATATATATACTTTATAGGGTCGGAGATTTCTCCTTCTGCCTGTTACATACATTCTCGGTTGGCACTAACTTATAATACCCTTGTACCCTATGGGTACCGGGTATAATGATAAAAAAAAGTCAACAAATTATTACTTGATTTGATAAGCCATTTGGTTCCAAAAATTTAAGGAGTTTCTTATGATAAAAAAACACATTTGTATTAAGTTTATGTTAAATAAAGCTTTATTTAGTCCAAATACTAAATTATTCTTCTGATAAAAGATAGTCCAAAATTCTTTTAACCTTTGAAAGTCACCATCATATGTCCGAACTGGGGTGCAAATACTAGTCTGCCTCAAAAATAAATTGTCATTACATCTTAAGGCATTTCCAAAACAGTATTCATGGATAACTGTAAAGATAACTATTTATGATACCAGATTGTTCTTGAGGTCATAATAAAATATAATCCTTAAACTACAATTTAAAGACTCACTTAATTTAAGAAATACTACATTCCCGCTGTCGCTGCATGTATATATTTAAGTATTTCGCGAGAAGTGCCGTGAAAAGCGCACACAAATAGCATTAGCATATTGTTCATTGTTTTTGCATGTTAACATACTCCTCCTGTGGCTTCAGCTCCTTTTCCTTTTCCTCCTGTCTGGCAAAATACCGTGATCCCAGGTAGCGACTTTGGGAAAAACATCAGCACAACATGCACAAGTTTGCATGCTTACAACTTTTTTGAGATCCCGACTACTAAATACCCAATAGTCAACTCAAAGCCTATTGTCTGCTTTTCGGCAGTGCACTATTTTGTAATTATTTCACATTCTTTCTCGAAAATTATTTGGAAACCGGTTAATGCAATTGACATTACACATAATGGAGTTTCCAAGGCAGATTACATAATGAAATTTTTCACATCTTTGAAGGTTAAGTCACCATCATATGTTCGAACTGGAGTACGAACATTAATCTGACTCGAAAATGAATTGTCATTACAACTAATGGCAAGTTCATATCTTCAAAGGTAATTCATTTTTGCGAACTGGGATTCCATCTCGAGCCAGATCAATGTTGGGACCCAGATTTTTTCATACTCCACTGGCTTCTAGGCAATTATATACCGCTTACTTTTCAATTCATTCCAGATTGTCTTAAAATTTTGGGATTCAGTAATTTGGAACTTTGTGATGTCATAGAAATCATTTACTCTCAGTACTAAAACATTTCCTAGAGTACACTCAGCGTCGGATTTTAAATTCATGTCCATAATAGCTAAATATGCTAATAATAGCACAATAATAAATTTATTGTCTTGCTTAGTCCAAATACATAGTTATACAGCTAAGAAAAGAAAATAGTCCAAAAATAGCCAAGTAAACGGGAATTGTTATTTCAGTTAATGACGTTTTCCAAGCAGAAGACTGGACCTGTCTTGGGATAAACATTTCCGAATCCGGTTGCGGTTCCGATTGCGGTTCCGATTGCGGTTCCGATTCCGAATCCGTATACGAATCCAAATCCCAATCCGATTTACTTGGTGGTATTTCAGTTTCTGACGTTTCCCAAACAACTGGGTGCTTCATTAGGTTTTGGATATAACTTTCCCAACTAATTGTTGTAGGATTTCTGGCTATATTTATAATTCTAATTTTATCTGTATTTAAATTCCACAAGACCTTACTTTGGGTATACTTTTCCGTAGCTTTTGTTTTTTTTGTAGTTGTTGGCGTTTCCGTAGTTGTTGTTGTAGCTGTTGGCTTTTCAGTAGTAGTTGCTGTTGTTGTAGTTGTTGCCTTTTCAGTAGTAGTAGTAGTAGTAGTAGTTGTTGTTGTTGTTGTTGTAGTGGTTTTCGCCGATCGCTTATACCTATTCCAAAAGTAATTCTCAACACTCTTTTGAGCGTCGTCACCGTGGAAAGGACCTCTGTATCTGTCAATTTCTTTTCCGTCTTCCATCCAGAGTATTACTGGGGTTCCTCTTACGTCACTGTCCTCGCATACTTCCTCCTCATTTGTGCAACTCACTTCCGCAAAGCACACTTCCTTTGCAGTTATGCATGTTTTGGCCACTATAATAAAGATCGGCTTAAAGGTAATGCACAGTGTGCAAGTTGCCTTGTGAAACTTTACAAAGAATATCCCAGATTTTATGACTTTAATGTAAGTTTGCTTGGTCAACACCATCACTTTGCCTCCTTCACAGGTGAGAGAGGATCTTGGCGCTAAGTCGGAGGCTGAGGTAAAGTTTTCTAAATGCACTCTAATAGCTAAAGATGCTATTAATAATACCAAAATTAAAAATTTTGCTGCCATTTAACTGTCGTTTCAAAAGGAATTTTTATACAAAACTGATGTTTTTATGTTCACCTAATTCTCTTGAAATAAGACGCCAGGAGATCTTGATTTTACTCAACGTTGTAAAATAGTATCTAGCCCAAGTTTAGGCAATGATTAACAGGAGATGAATCAGTGAAAAAAGAGATATTATGACAATATATATGTCCTTTTTTGTATAAACTAATACTTTTAATAATTGCCTAAATATCTGAATTGTCTTGAGGCAAATATTAATATCTACAACTATCCTCCAAACGAAAACCATAAATTTGTAGATTTAAAATTGTATTTATTCAAAAATCCGATAGTCTTTGAAGGGTTAGTTCAGCTTATAGAGTTTTAGAAACTTGAGGAGAATTCACTTAAATCTAATTTCACATGCTCAGAGTATGTAAGAGTAGATGGGTGTGTGTATTAGATATACGGTGTAGATCGAGGACAGTCTGAAGATTATTTATTGGCCAATTATCAGTGCCATTGGCCAGTGCCCTCGCCGAGCTTCCGGGGATCGATGTTGAGGCCGAGCTTCTCCAGTTTCCGCACCTTGCGCATCTGCTTGGTCAGCCGCCTCTTGAAGGTTATCTCTCGGTTGAGATTCATAATCTCGATGGTGTCGTACTGCCGAATGTTTTTGATCGTCTGCAGGATCAGGTTGTCCGTCAGATGGAGCTTGATGGTAGACATCTTCATGAAGGGGGCATCCCGTCGCCTCAGCTCCTCCCTGTAGGCAAACAGGGTGTAGTGCAGTGACGGCAGCGATGGCAAAGGTCGCTCCAGTTGAGGGAACAGTATCTCGGCCATAGTATTGTGTTTCAAACTCGAGTTGTGTATATAAATTTGAGTGCTGCAGATCGATCTGTTCGCCTCGATGGTCCAGAACGCAGTGCTGTCAAGGGTCGGGCAACTCAGATTCTTATACCATTCGTCGTCCTTCTACCTGCTGTTGTTTACAGGAAAAATCTGACACTTTGCCACTGGCATCTTTTCTGGGGAAATCCCAGAAGAGAAGGCAGCTGGCGCTAGTCCACTTGGCTACCTGCTGAGGCAGCTGCTAACTGCATTTTTCCTTTAGCACGCGATTTGGCGGGAATTTCCCGTCATCCTGCCACCGTACCTTAGCCCGTGCCCGTACAGTTATTCTTCGGTAAATGTGCCAAGCGAAAAATATCAGATGTGACTACATTAAACCAATAAAATGCTTACAGATCCTTAAAATAAATATATTTAGTTTAAATTTCTTATACTCAAACCTTTAGTATTTGAAGCACATATTATAGAGGATCAGATCATAGCATTAAGGAGAACGTTTAATTTTTGAAGCTAAAATTTTAATGAGCTCGGGACCTAGAAAATAAAACAAGGCCAGACTAAGAAAGATACAAATAGCAAAAACCGAATATATTTTTTCTCCATTCACTCCATTCGTTTTGGCAGCTTTATACGGCCATTTGAAAATGTTTTTCCCTCCGTTCGTTTGAGTCGTGTCCTGCTGCCTGCAATCGCAATTAAAATAAATTGTACTCACTCAAAGGATTGACGCTGTAAGGGCGACAACCAAGGGATCCTTTTCTGTTTGCCATGTGACGACCGGTCAAAGGTTTAACTCAAAAAAATATTTTATAGAATTTCGCTTTCATTTCTTTAATTGGTTAAAGTCGCTTGATGCCATTTAAAACGGTTTTATGTGTGAAGACTTAACTTTTATTGACAAAACTTTTATAAACTCCTTTAATCTTTTTAAAAGCCCTTTTTATTATCTTCATGTTCTTTAATTTATCGATTTGTCATAAAATATATTTCCCTAGGCATTCGGTATTAAGCAGAAAATTTAATTATGATGTAAATTGGACGCATATAATTATACAAACAAATGTGACCGTTTAATTGGGCAGAATATTTCAATTACGCGAGACTCAGTGCCAGTCTGAATTGCAATGCTGTCACCGTGAACTAAGCTAATTAAAATCGAGAATATAATTTATACATTTCGGGGCTTTTCGTATCATGTTCTGCGGTTCGGCTTCCATATCTCATAATGTAGGCATCCTACAAATGACCAAAAATTAATGAGATTGCACGGACGCACTCATAAACAGCTGTGGCAAATGTCAGTGCATTATGGGACTAAGCTAATATTGTCTATGAATTTTGGGAAAACCTCCACCGATTGTGGTGAGGATATTTAAAGCGGAATTCAGTGACAAACATTTGCCCAAAAAATTTCGCAATTTTAGTTTCGTCTGCACTAAAATGTGATATTAAGATAAAATGAAAATGATTGTTCGAAACGGAGTTTTATTTTGAAACCGTTTACTGCTGGCCATACTTGCATTACACGCAGAGCTTTCAGATATTTAATGAAATATATTATATTATTTTCGCAGGCACAACTTAGTACTCTCGAGGCCACTCGCTCAAGATGATAAGCCGGTTATTTCCCCTCGTCAAGGAAAAGCCTCTGACGGAGCAGGTACAATCCCGCGATGCCTTTATCTACTTGGATCGTTGTACGTGGTCCTTTGGGTGGAGGGAGCCCAGCGATAAAAGGTGAGTTAAATTTAGTTTATATACATTTTCTACAGATGCCTTAATTAAACTAATTAAAACTGTTTGAAGGTGGCGGCGTGTCTACAGCCTATGGAGCATCTTCACGACCTTTATCGTTCTAATCCTGCTGCCAATCTCGATGGTCGTGGAGTACGTCCACCGTTTTCGGAGCTTCTCGGCCGGGGAGTTTCTCAGCTCCTTTGAGATTCTAATGAACATGATCGGTTGCTCATTGAAGTGCGCCTACATCATGACGGGACACGGAAACTTCCAGACCGCGAAACGGGTGCTGGATCAGCTGGACAAGAGATGCAGGAGTGACGAGGAGAGATCCCGGGTCCATCGCCATGTGGCAATGGGAAACTCATTGTACATCCTGTATCATTTTCTGTACACTACCTATGTGGTTACCAACTTCGCGGGCTACGTGCTGGTGGGACGTCACGCCTGGCGCTTGTACATCCCGCTGCTCAACTCCGATGAGAACTTCGTGGTGTCGAGCCTTGCAGAACTTCTCCTGATGACCTCCGTGGTCACCATGCAACAGTGCACGGATGTGTGTCCTATTATTTACATGCTACAGGCCCGGTGTCATATCACCCTGTTACGGGATCGCCTGGAAAAGTTGCGCTCGGATCCCGACAAGAATCAGGATGAGCACTTTTCTGACTTAGCCAAGTGCATCAAGGATCACCGCTTGATTTTGGAGTAAGCTTGAATACGTGTATATTTACTCTTCAGTTAGGTAACGAGATTAGTGCCGTTTTGGTTGTAAATTAGTAAATTATTTAAATTTTGTATACTTAACAAATATTTAAACGTTATTCTTTTCCCAAGCTATATCAACGCCCTGAGACCAGTTTTTTCGGGAACTATTTTCGTGCAATTCCTGCTGATTGGTCTTGTTCTTGGCATATCCGCGATCAACGTAATGTTTTTTTCATCATTTTGGACGGGACTGGGTACCTTCGTCTTTATGTTCGATGTCTGCATGGAGACGTTTCCCGTCTGCTATCTGTGCAATTTTATAGCCGATGATTGCCAAGAGCTCGCCAATCGCCTGTTCCAGTCGGATTGGATAACAGCAGATCGTCGCTATAAGTCTACCCTGGTGTACTTTCTTCACAATCTGCAGCAACCCATAGTACTGACAGCTGGTGGAGTATTCCCAATTTCCATGCAAACTAATTTATCCGTAAGTTTGACTCCTGATAACCTAAGCATTTTGTATAATTATTGTGTTTCTTTTTAGATGGTAAAGTTGACATTTTCTGTGGTCACCCTCGTGAAACAATTCAACCTGGCCGAGAAGTTTCAATAATAATGGAATTTGTATTAATAAAGCAAAGTGCAAATAAATAATCGCAAATAAATAATCGCTTCAAGGAGTTAATGTACATTTAATTTATTTTCATTTATTTAAATTATTACCTACTAATTGCAATAAAAAATTAAAATGTGCGGAATTTTTTGAATGTGGTCTACTTATAGATATGTTACTGATGCAATCTTTTGAATAATTTTATACATCTCAAGGCTTACTTTCTGCTGTTCTCAATAATTTACAGGGTCAGTAGACGTCCAAAAATGTTGTAAGACAAGTGCAGACATTCATACATTTATTCGTTATGCAAGATCAATATTGTGTATGAATTGGGGGAAATCGTTATTAACAAAACAGCAATGGCCAAAGTTAATAATTAAACAATTTTTGGTTAAGTTTTTTCCTGCCATGGGTCTTAAGGAGGTCGGCACGGCCACGTACGACCCAGGATTGTCCGGCCCTGGGACATACACAGCTGGAGTAGCCCCTCAGGTGCAAACCGAAAGTTAGCGGGCCCGTGTAGCGCAACACTCCTGACTTGAGGGAGGTATTGTAAAGACTTGCCCAGGTCCGAAGTTTATATACCCTTGCAGATAAACTTAAGAACTTAAAAATGCATTGCTGTTAAAATTTAGGATCATACATTAATCACTTAATCCCATATCTTTAAGAAACATTGAATGTCGGCTAATTTGGCGTCCTTCACTGCGTTCTGGTCAAAATTATAATACCCTGCAAGGGTACAGTACTTGATACAAAACAATAATAAATCAAGCAAGTCATTTGGAAACACACAACGGGCCTGCTGTGGCCTATAAAAGGCAATTCTGGCTGAGCTTTCATTATTCTCGAAAAGGAAGCACGGCCAGGATGTTAAGCAAATTATTTACTCACATCAAGGAGAAGCCACTGACGGAGCGGGTACGATCTCGTGATGCCTTCATCTACTTGGACGGTACTATGTGGTCCTTTGGCTGGACAGAGCCCATTAATAAAACGTAGGAAGCAACAGCAAATAATATCTTTCTCTTGCATTTAATATTTGTAATTTTAATAGATTCAATTGGCTATACACTTTGTGGTGCCTTTTCACAACCCTAGTGGTTCTAATTCTCCTGCCGATGTCAATGGGGTCGGAGTACGTCAATAGTTTCCGGAGCTTCTCGGCGAGCGAGTTTCTCAATTCCCTTGAAATTCTGGTCGATATGTTTGGATGCACCTTCAAGTGCATCTTCGTTATGAGGGGACACCGAAAACTCCAGGAGTCTAAACTGGTCCTGGATGAGCTGGATAAAAGGTGCCGCAGTGACGAGGAGAGATCAAGGATGCATCGCTATGTAGCTATGAGCAATGGCCTCTACATACTATACCGTGTGATGTACACTAGCTTTGTGGTCGTCAACTTTTCGACCTATATGCTGATGGGGCGCCACGCCTGGCGCATGTACTTCCCGCTGCTGAACTCCGAGAAGAATTTCGTGGTGTCCAGCTTAGCGGAGCTTGGCCTTATGACGGCCGTGGTTACCATGAATCAGTGCACGGACGTCTGTGCCCTGACCTCCATGCTGATGGCTCGCTGTCACATCACTCTGCTCAGGGATCGATTGGAGAAACTGAGATCGGATCCGGCCAAGGACGAGCATGAGCACTTTGCCGACCTGACCAAATGCGTTCAGGATCATCGCTTGATTTTGGAGTGAGTTACGAGCTTTGTTATGGTCTTATATAGCTATACGAGTATTTACGAAAATGTTTTAACCACTTCTTCTAGCTATGTGAACTGCTTGCGACCAGTTATCTCAGGCACCATTTTCGTCCAGTTCCTGATGATCGGTGTTGTCGAGGGCCTTTCAATGATAAACCTAATGTTCTTTTCGACACTTTGGACGGGAGCGGCACAGTGCTTCTACATGTTTGATGTGTGCATGGAGACCTTTCCAGTCTGCTACCTGTGCAATGTCATACTTGATGACATCCCAGAGCTCTGCAATAGCTTATTTCAATCCAATTGGATGACCGCACCCCGCCGCTTCAAGTCGGCCGTTGTATACTTCCTTCACAATCTGCAGCAACCGATAATACTAACCGCCGGTGGAGTGTTTCCCATTACCATGCAAACTAATTTATCTGTAGATATTGGTGTTCCTTAATCAAATTTATTATTCGCAATGATATTAATCGTTTTTTTACAGATGGCAAAACTGGCATTTTCTGTGGTAACCATCGTGCAACAATTCAACCTGGCCGAGAAGTTCCAATAGGATGAAAATGAATGTACCAAATTTAGGATCAGTAAATTAAACTTAGCTTGGAAAATGTAAGTTAAACATAGAGTGCAATATATTTGTTTCTTGAAATGAATATAAACTGCAATCAAATAAACGTAGATATTAGCACAAAACAAAAACTAATTTTTTGAACATTTTAAAAATGGCCGAGGTTTGACTCATTTAGTAGGGCGCTTTTTTAAAATCCTTGCGCATGTTGTACATGATTACGGAATAACTGTAAGCTGGCAAATTTAAAGTAAAATTTGTAGTGTTTAGAAATGTACTCGCAAAATAGGTGCAACATAGGATTTCTTTTTAAATTTGTTAAACAAATTTGTTGAAAAATGGTATATGTAAAAGAAAAACAAACACGAATATCGAACAAAAATGTGACTTTAAAAATCCACAGCTTTGTTTAAAAAAATCGTAACTTTAGAAACAAAAACAAAATTTGATGATTTCAAAAAAGTCCAGGGTCGCATAAACCCTTAACAGTCTTCCAAAAATTCAACTGCAGTACACCCAGAAAAAATTATGGACTAAAAAGCTGCCAAATTGCCTACAATTTTAGTCCATTTGACCTAAAACGGAAGTCGAGGCAGTTATTGCCTAAAAATTGTCCAAAATGCCATATTTTTAGCATTTTGGACAATTTTTAGGTAATAACTGCCTCGACTTCCATTTTAGGTCAAATGGACTAAAATTTTAGGCAATAGAAACAGGCCTTAATTTTAGGCAATTTTTTTCCAAATTGCCACATTTTTAGGCAATTTTCGTCCAAAATGCCATATTTTTAGGCAATAGAAACGGGCCTAAATTCTAGGCAATTTTTGTACTAAAACTTCATTTTTAGGCAATATAAGCCTAAAACTTGATTTTTATATAATATTGATTTTATATATTAATACAACCATTTAAAATAATAAATGTGTGTTTTAAAATGCATACAGTATTTATTTTTACTGTTGCAGTAGAGACTTGCTACTTCCGTAGCAAAAACATATCTAAGAGTTGGCCGTTAACCGTCACTCCATGCCAGGCATGTTAGAACCAGTTGGGAATTAAATGCACACTCGCGAGAGAAAATTTTTAGGCATCCCATTGCCTAAAAATATGGCATTTTGGCATTATGACCCATTTTTTAAAATTTTAGGAATTTTTTTTTTCTGGGTGTAGTAAGACCATTTTGTTTATGAATAGGATAACCTCTTCCTAAGCTTGTACACAGGTAAGCTGCAATTAATTCGCAGTAAATCAATTTCCGAAGTAAATAATTCAACAATTTCTGTTGAGCTTCCAATGTAAAGCCCGCACTAAATTAAAAAATTAAAAGAGAAAGAAGGCGGATCTTAGTAATTGATGGTTAGACCGAAATGTACAAGAAAAAATAGCAAAGTTTGCAGTCCTTGTGGCAAGTCATCTGGGAACAACGCAACGGGCCTGATGTGGCCTATAAAATGCAATTCTGGCTGAGCCTCCATTATTCTCGAAAAGAAACCACGGCCAGGATGTTAAGCAAGTTATTTCCTCAGATCAAGGAGAAGCCGCTGACGGAGCGGGTTCAATCTCGTGATGCCTTCTTCTACTTGGATCGCACTATGTGGTCTTTTGGTTGGCAAGAGCCCTACAACAAAAGGTTAATTAAATAGCATTTAAGAAATAATTGTTAAATGTTTGCCTTCTTACAAAAGAACACTCTCTTTTGAAGGTGGAGTCGGGTTTACAACGCGTATTCTATATTCATGATCATAGGAATGCTGATGCTGTTGCCGGAGTCCACGGTCGTGGAATACGTGCACCGTATTCGCACTTTCTCGGCAAACGAGTTTCTCAGTTCATTCGAGATCTTGTTCAACATGTACGGAAGCTCGCTTAAGTCCTTTATAGTCCTGAGGGGGCACACTAAATTTAAGAAGGCGAAGACTGTGCTGGACCGTCTGGACGAGAGATGCCTCAGCGACTCGGAGAGAAAAAGAGTTCACCGACATGTGGCTTTATGCAATTTCCTATTCGTCCTGTATTTCTTTATGTACTCGGGCTTTGTGGTCATTAACTTCACGGGTTACCTCATGATGGGGGCACACGCCTGGCGCATGTACATCCCTCTGCTCAACTCCGATAAGCATTTCCTGCTGTCCAACCTAGTGGAGCTTATTCTGATGGGTACTGCGGTCATCATGGATATGTGCACAGATGTCATCCCCCTGAACTCCATGCTGCTGGCTCGCTGCCACATCACGTTGCTTAGGGATCGATTGGAGAAACTAAGATCAGATCCGGGCAAGGATGAGGATGAGCACTCCGACGACCTGAAGAAATGCATCCAGGATCATCGTTTTATTTTGGAGTGAGCTTGCGCAATATCTTGCTTTAAAGAGAAAAGCAAGACTTATTATTTTCTTATTTTAATATTTGTTTCACCTAAATATATTTTTGCTTATATTATTCCCTAGCTATGTCAACGCTCTGCGACCTGTCTTCTCGGGAACCATATTTGTGCAATTTCTACTGATCGGCATTGTCCTGGGCCTTTCAATGATCAACCTCATGTTCTTCTCATCATTCTGGACGGGCCTCGGCACCGTCTGTTTCATGTGCGATGTGTGCTTGCAAACGTTCCCCCTCTGCTATCTGTGCAATGTCATAATCGATGATTGCCAGGACCTCGCCGATCGCCTGTTCCAATCCAACTGGATTAGCGCCGATCGTCGCTATAAGTCCACTATGGTATACTTTCTTCACAATCTACAGGAACCCATTCAACTAACAGCTGGTGGAGTGTTTCCCATTTGCATGCAAACGAACTTATCCGTATGTTTTATTTGTTGGATAGCTTAGATAACTTATGCATCTCGTATAATTATTGGGCTTTCTTTCAGATGGTGAAACTAGCCTTTACCGTGGTCACCATCATGAAACAATTCAACCTGGCCGATAAGTTCCAATAGGGCAAAGGATAAGGGTCTTTCATCTTAAAAGGAAATCTTTAGCTTTTAAGAAGTCTTAGTAAACTTGAAAACATATTATAAGCATTTGAAGTTTTGGGCACCCAATAAAATAAGTTGATCATGGTCGATTGTGAGGTTCCAAAAGCTTTGTGGATTACATTAAAATTAGGTAAAAAGTAAGTAAGATCCTTCATGCAATTTTATTTAAAAAAACCCCAACTTCTTCCGCATCCATAATAAAATTAACTTGCACATTTTCCAACAGAAAAAACAAACCCGAAATATTTCGATTAATTAAGAGACCTGGAAAAATATTCTAGGGCACAATTATTGTTTGTCTTTCCGCATCCGCTTGGAGTTGTGTGTGTCTGTTTGGTGGTGTTTGTATGCACGCATGTCGGTCCTCAATGCCAAAGAGTCAATATTAATACGGTGGACGCTTCGCGTTTACGGAAAGACGCGGTGAAACGGCCGCAAAACGCTGGCAAAAATGCTTTCAATTAATTAAACACCCGAATAGCAAGGCAATATAATGAGAATGCAATGTACTGTGCAAGGACCACCAAAGAGACAGGCAGCGAGGCTGGGGGGTCGGGTCTCTTGACCAACTCAATCAGCAATGATGCCAATACACAGAACAGGGCAATACACTCACAGAAAATTATCACAAATACTGTGGTTTAGTTCTTATAATTTTAAGATTTAAAAAGGGAATATATTTTCAAAAATAACTATTACAAATATCTTTATGCAATTAAAATTTTTTTGTATAGATCCAAGAGGGTTCATGAATATTTGTTTAATTTTTTACGTAAGGAAACCCAATGGATTTTAACATCCTTTGTCTGCAAGGCCATCCAGGAGGAACTCAATGAAGAAATCCTTTTTGTGAGTGCAGTTTGCGGCATGTGCGGCGTGCAGCTCATTAATAATACAGATAATGTGTTTGGCGGCAATCATTTTTCGGTTGTACGCCAACAGCGGTGGCGCTGATTAACACCGCCAATGGTCAGCGAAATGACAGACGAAGCCCTCCAAGTGGCAATAATAGTGGGTGGGAAAGGGTGGTTTTGTTCAGTCAAATAAGGCGATATATGTAAGCGAGTAAATGACGATTTTGGTAATGTTGCATTCTGTTAATGGCATGTTAACGTCGAGAGATTGCAACGATCCTGTAAACCATAATTGCATTCAGCTGGAAAGTAAATTACAATTGACATTTGAAACTTAAAAAGAATTTTGGGGGCGCTGTGATGGATGTGCGAAATCTCTTCAGATTAAATTTCAGGTATTTGGACTTCAGATTTTTAAATATCAGTGTTCTTTGGCTTAAACATATCATTAAAATGCTTTCTGGCAATTAATATTTTAAGAGAAGTATATGAACTTAAACTTAATATTTTTTTAAATAATCAAGAGCACAACTTTATTGGAATCAGACATGAAATCCTGTAAAATTACATTGTATGTCCTTGGACATTTATTAACAATTTCATCGCGGACCCTGGTTATTACTCTCTTTTTTTATTTGCTTAATTAATTGAGTTTGCAGCATTTGCAATCCAGCATTTAAATATTATGCGGATTTCAGCGGCTTAAGCTTACTTCTCCGGTTAAGCCCGACAATAAAGTGCAAGTTAAAGTTGGGTCAGTAAATCCAGAGCCGTGGAGCCGCGGCGCCTGGAGGATGCTATCCCTTTCGCGCCGCTGTCCACTTAATAAAGTGCAAACAGGCAAGTGATTATTTCACAGCTATTGTTCGAAAAGGATGCGGGTTACGCCCACAGAGGGAACTTTCGCGGGGGGTGGGGCAACAAAAGGATTTGCGTAATAACCAAAGAAACGCAGCAGAACACCCGAAACGGATAAAAACCAGAAAAAATACAATAACGACCGCGAGAAGCGCGAAAAAATTGTGCAGCGCGTATAAAAAATGTAACTAAGGAAATGTATACAATGGCGAGGGAGAAAGAGATAGTAGGAGATGGCGGTAGGGAGATGGGAGGAGGCAAAATTTACGAGCTGCTTTATTGGGCACACACACGTACACACACTAAGGCAGAAATGGTCACGCACTCACACACTCATTGGCCAGCCAAGGACCTTTTGATCCCTTTACTCTCCTTTTCACTCTTAATTTTGTTCATCAATTCCGTTTCAGTTGTATTTCGTTTACAGTTCTTCAGAAAATTCAGAAAATAACACGGACACTTGAAGAAATTTAAAATTAAGTTTATGTGTGTGTATAAAAGTGTAAATAAATCTATATGTCTTTTTATTCTATAAGTGGAAAAATAATATAGGTCTGCAAATATTTACTTTATTTCTTAATTCAAAATCTAAAGTTGTGAATATATCAAGAGCGTTGGAAATTAAATTTGTATGTTATTTTAAACAACAAAATTATTTCAAAGTCTTGGTACTTTCAAGGCCTTAATTTTTTTCCTTATTCGAAAATCCTTATTATGATAACTAACTCATTCGTTCTCATCCATCATTGGACTAATGTCACTAAGCATTAAATATTCCGCAATATGCAAATTTTGTTGCTTCTTTCTAGCTAGCTATTCCCTTGCAAGGTCGGTTTCGCAAAAAATAACCTCACAAATTAGCGTTCATCATCAATCAAATGGTGGAGCAGCGGCTCCAGTCGAGGTCAATGGGTGGAGGCTGACGCTAATTGCAATTTGTGGTTTCACTCAGCTACGAGAGTAGCAGCGCAGCAGAAACAAGCTCGATATATGCTCAATGTGCATACATTGCACCCACTCACCGTTCGAGTTCCTACCGTGATGATGATGGATTTCGGGATGGAGTGCCGCGAAAGAGCCGAAAAACCGCATCGACATCATCGCCGTCTTCTCCGAAATCAACACCATTCGGTTCGCAGTTCGAAGGAAGTTCGGGAACGGGACTTGGCCCTAACCTCGGTGAGGCCAGGTAAACTCAATCAGGCAACGGAGGCCAGGTAGCTGACGTCAGGTGCGCATATTCAAATCAAGTGTTCAATGTGGCCTTAGGGCTGCATTGCGGCCTCCTGCTTAAGGATATGGCCCGAATGTGTATTTCCTTTGATCTGCGGTCGTTAAATGTTTTTCAAAGAACTGGAATTTAAATATAAAGTAATTTCTTTCATCTGAATATTGTTATGAATCAAACAGGTAAACAGGAGTTGAAATATGCGCAGCAAGGAAATATATTACTCAAGGTCGAGGATTTTAAATGGGATATTTTGGGTACACCTGAAAAAATACTATCCATCCATGTAAATCCGTGATTTTTCCAAGTGACTTGCTTTTTGTTTTTACTTAATAAATATTAAATGCATCATATGGCAAGCAGAAATTAATTTCCCATAACAATTGGCAAAGTTTAAACTTCTTGGCTAGACAAATACATATTTGCTTGTAAAAAATTGAAAAATAAGCCAGTGCACTGACAGAAAAAAGCGCTGTCATGGCAGCTGCCAAGCGGAGTCATGACTGAGGGATCCTCTTTCACTGACTGGCTGCCTCTATCACATTGTGCTCTGTTCACCTCCCTTTATTTAAGCGGCATTTGTGGCATTTGAGGCATGCGGCACACGCTGCGTATGAGCTATTTTCTTAAGCCAGCGCCAGTTGCCTCCCTTAACCTTTTGGCTTCCTTTGTTCGGCTGTGTGAATGTGTGTCATGTTTGGCATGTGTAGCATGCAGTGTCCTTCCCCTTGGCCCCCTCCCGTCTTATTGGAAAGTATCTGTGAGTTATTTTTATAGAGCTACTTTGTGCCCATCTCTATCTGTGGTGGAAAACTGAAGCTCACAACAAAACGTGGCACAAAAATGTGCCATCAAGCTGGCTGGTTGCTTTTATTTATAAGTATGACTAACCTATTTAAAGCATGGAGTATCAAGTGCTTCCGCCTTGGGGGTTATTTTGAATGGAACTATAAATAAGATCTATTTGTGGGGCAAAGATAATGGAAATTGTCTCAATTGGCACATCATTTACTGTCTAAACTGACTGAATAATTAATATTAGTATTATATTATGGATTTTCCACATTTGCCTATAATTTTAAATATTATACACACATTTGTTTAATTTGTATTATATCAGTAATGTCTGATTTATCAGCAATTTAGCTGTCAATACCTTCCCAAAATAGCATACATTTCTGCCATGAATCTTGTAAGCAATTCTTTTTTCTCCCATTATTTGTCTGCCATTATTTATTGCTTGTTACGAGTAGTAATCAAATTGCTTTTGAGAGCTGCAATCTAGACAAATTACCCGGCCACTCATCTATTTAAGTTTTTTAATTAAAGCCAAGAGCCGTGCTGCATCCTTGGGGAACCGGGCATTTGTGGGAGTGGATCGGGATGTCCCAAAACATTTCCCAGACGCATCGGACATAAATCAAGTGAACGAGAACGGGTCCGACATGGACATGGCAGGACAACGAGTCCAACAAAACTGCTACTGGGCCAGCTCCGATAACTGCTCCCAGGGACATACCGAAATTTGTGAATTGCAGTTGCCCGAAAATCAGGAAAGGGGATTTTGCTGCGCGGGAGTGCTCCGAACGAAGGGCACAAGGCAAAGTTTTTGGCGTAGAACTAACGAGCATCAGTGTAAACTGTCGTCGCTGCTGTCGTCGTCAATGCTTGTTGTAGTCCTTGCCGTTGCCGTTGTCCTTCTTGCTGCTGCTTCGGTTTCTCATTAAACTGTAAAAAATGAATAAAAAGTTTTAGAAACTAACATTAGTCGTGGGGTTCAAAGCCATGACAATATTATGCATGTCATTGCTAATCAGTTGCCGGCTTTGCATTTTACTCAATGTACTTTAGACAGGGAGTTTAGTGATAGGAAAAATAAATTTTAAAATAGATAATTTAATTTATTATTTTCTATTTATATTCCTAAAATACTACTACAATTTTACATTCGAAAATAAGGGGATAATAAGGATAAATAACTCCGTTGACTATAATTTGAGATCAACGATTAATTACAGAGCTTTCAGATCTCAGAAAATGTATTTGTTATATATTCTTGAATGTACATAAGTCCCCAGTGATTATCTGTTCATGTTCAAAGCTGCAGTTATTGCTCATTTAAAAGAAAGAGTTAGGTTCTGGTCCCTGGGGCCCTGATATAAACTTGTTCCTTTTAGCCAAAGCATTCCCGCTGGTCTAATGCCCTACAATGCACCACATCCGTAAAGTTCGCTCTAGCTTCAACTTTTGTTTTACGCACAGAGCGCTGTCCCTTTGTCTTTTGCAAAATATTCGCCAGAGTTGGCCGCCGAAAAGTAACACAACTGCACAATGCAGCCAGAATTCGCAGCTGCAGCCGAATGCAGGAAGCCATGGAAATGGAAGACGGGTCCTTCTCTTCGTCCTGGGGCGTGTTGTGAGCAAACTTTCGCAACATTTATCTTCGTTATTATGACGCTCGAAAGGGCTATCAGCGCAAAACTGGAACGGCTGCTAAATATTTGGCCACGCCACGGAAATGCATAAAGGCTAAGGCAGAAGACGAAGGGGATAAGAATAAGAAGAATGCCCCTAGTGCGGAGAAAGCAGAGGGGAGTCTTCTGCACTCTCCTCCATCTTCTTTTCTCCCAATGCGTAATCTCTAAAAAATGTAACAAGTTGTCAAACGAGCAGAGATGAGAAGGCTTGAACGGGTCATATATAAATGAGATTTATTATTCAAATAAAATGTGTTAGACAATATTTTGTTAATAAAATTGCACATCACAGTGAAAACCATACAAATATGTATAAGTACTTTAAAATTAATATTAATTAAAAAGCAATTTCAAACATACCTAAAAAAATAGGTTTTACAATATTTAATTTATCTTAAAGTCTACAGTATTTGCCAACTAATTCCAAGTTGCATCTCTGGCAGCTCGGCTGTAGCAATATCGGAGCAGACAAAGCGCAGCTTTCCCAGCTGCAGAGGCACAGTGCAGCCCGGCAGTTGTAAACGGGATGGCAATGGCAACTTTTTCCTGCACTTAATTAGTTTGGGCATAAGTGGAGCAGAAAAAGTTGTCCGCCAAGATGACAGTGGGCGGCGGCGACGGGATGGAATGGGAGCCTCCAGTGGGTTTCTAAAACTGTCCTTTATTTTTCGCATTTCCCTCGGCTGTTTGTGCGTTCGCAGCTAAGGAAATTGCCTCATAAATGTTCATTACCCGAGCTGTGTGTATTTCGGGTTCCGAATGTTCGGATGTGGGTAATTCCCCCCTTTACCCTAACCAAAAATTACCCTGGTCTCTCGTACAGGAAATGTTGTGCCATCAATTTTTGTTTAATCTCGGAAAAGAGCTTAAAAAAATAAAAAAGGATTTGCTCGCGTTCCATTGGCCATTATTTCCCACATCACCTAAACCTAATCAGTCCCCCATTAATCATACGCACCGTTGGTCGCATTTTGTCCAACAAATTGCCCGCCACCCGGAATTTCTTACAGTGTCAGATAATGGCGGCACTTCCGGTACCCACGACCCGGCCTCATTCTCATTCTTGGCCAGCGAGACAGCCACAGCCACAAACACCGCATACGCGCAGCAATTCAAAAATATTAAGTGCCGCAGTTTGGCGAGTACTTAGTGGAAACAACAGGGGCCTGCAGAAGCTGGCAGAGGCTGCTAAATGCCAGTCAAACAATGTGCAAACAATGGGAACTCAGCCGAGAGAAAAGCTGAAGGCACGCCTGAAAATGAACCCAAAAAATATTGCTCACAAATAGGGGGCTCGACTGTGAGAGAAGCCGAATAAAAAGGGGGAGTTACGGTGGTTCAATCTTCAGATGAGGCAGCAGAGATGCTTTCGTGAGCCAAGAAACAAGAGATTTTAATATTTTTAGCTTTGGCAACCACTTAAATTCGTAATTCTATAGGAAAAATATAAATAATTATCAAAATAACATGAAAGATTAACAAATATGTATGTATGTAATATATTTTTAGCTGTAAAATATTTTATATAATAGTTTTTCTAAATTTGGTATATGTATATATAGAATATTTCTTACATAAATGGCTCTAAAATATATTCATGTTTCGGATATCTCAATATTTTTTTAGAATTTTAAGGAACTAATCGTTTTATTGTATGAATACCAAATATTGTAAAAATGAAAACGGTTTAATATTTTTCCCAACCCAAGTTACGCCGCCACCTCCGATTGACAGAACTCAAGTGGAGGACCAGCCAGCAGCAGAAACCAATTGAGACCGGAGCTGGTAGCAGCAGGAGCAGCATCCAGACCTGTTTTGGGGCAACGTTTGTCGGAACTGTCACATTAAAATGGATGATTTATTTGCGCCCCTAATTTATTGCGCCACAGTCACCGGCCGCGTTTCGGAGCGAGAAAGGACAGGATATTGAGTACGCGCAATGCATGAGCGAGTGCTCGCCGCGGGAACGGGAACGTGGAATTGGAAACTGGAACAAGGACATCGAACTCTCTGTGCAGGGAGGGCGAACCGAAATCGGAACCGGAAACGAGGGCGTGGGAAGTGGAAAGTGGAGAGTGGTAAGGGGCAAGCGGTGTTGGGCTAATATAATGAATTTTACTCGACACCAGAGCACTTGGCACTTAATAATCGCATTAGGGCGCTAAGCAGCTCGATGACAGGTCGGTGAGAGGAGAGAGGGGAAACCGCATCCTTGGTACTGTCCTGCCCCAACTTCCGTTTCGTTCCGCTTTGTTCCACTCGCAGCTCCTTATCGGGTTCATAATGGTTTATTGTCTCGCTTATTGCCACAAATGAGGGGATACTTTGGCCCTTTTCTTTGTTCGTTTCCCAATTTCGCTGCCCAAATGCCTAATGCTGCTTGTAAAAATTCACGATCATGTGAATGGGCATGTGATAAGGACAGGTGTCTGCAATTTACGCCAAGGGTCAAGTCCGTACAATGGTTAAGATAAAAGGAAAATAAATGTACACAAGCAGGGGAAAACTAAACTTCATAATTGGGTTTGAAGAGCCCTAAAATTACTAAAAGACACATATATATAAAATCTATAGATAATAATAACTTACTTTATTCAGAAGACAAACCGTAAATCATAAAGAAAATTGTATGATTAAAAATATTTTTTATCAGCAAATAATAATCTTAGTTCAATCTAATTTTGAAACTTTTATTTTACCGTTTAAATGCATACAAAATACCCGATAGACCACAAACAATTCAGGTAAAAATGCCCAACAAATTGTGCAATCAATTTAATCGAAACCTTAGCCCTCTTTGTTGTGGATTCAAAGGACACATCACAAATGAAGTGCTACAAATACCTTTGCCCTCTCAAGATATCCCTCTAGTATCCATTTCCCCAAAGACTCATCGACAGATCCTGATAACTTTCGCTTTGCAACACTGACACCAAGGAGAAAACCGAGCACAGCAAAACGAAGAAAGAGAGGAGGAGACAGGCAGAAAGCTCATCAGTTGACACCTCATATCCTTTGAACATTTTCCAATCGAAGGAGTCTCTCCGGCTTGGTCCATTAGAAATATTGCGCGTCCTTCGTTCAATTTCTTTATTAGAAAAATCGTTCGATTCTCATTTTTTTGTCTGCTTTGCTTTTTCCCATTGCCTTCTCTGTTGCATTCTCTGTGTGGCCAGGTGGAAGGGCAATAGAGCACGAAATAGAGGTACGGAGGGGAAGGTAGCGGAGCCGGTCCAAGACCAGGTGAAGTCGTGATTGAAAAACACTGATAGACTCTGTAAATAGATGAAATTCTGGCCCAGATATACAGCAGTGGGGCCAATACAACTTATGTGTGTGGGAGTGAAAAGAGGAGAAAAAACATCAAGGAAGAGCTGCCCCATCGCCCATTCAATTGGCTCTCCCCATTGCACTTTTGCGAATTTGATCGAGTGAATGGCGTCACAAAGCAGCAAATCGAAATAGAAGTTTTTTTTGCTTTGCTTTTATTTTTTAGTTTATTTTCCCCTTACTACAAGGGTATGATAGAATTGACAGATAACAGTAAAATCTAATTAAATTATTACATTCAACATTTTATAAATAAAACAATTAATAAATATTTCTAACGTTGTCGTGGCATACTTTTAGGCACTTTAGTAATCTCTAATTTAATGTAATTTATCACATTTTCTTTAAGTAAAAATGAATTATACAAATTATATCACTGTGGACGGCAGTCCAAGTAGTGACGATGAGCACCGAGACTATGGTGCGCAAGGAGACTGCTCTATACAGCCGTAGAATTGAAAATCTGCTACGATAGTCCGATCGGAACCCTTTATCTTGATCGAAAGGTATTGTTAACCTCTTTGAAACATCATACTAAGATTTTTCAAAAACGGATTAGTTCAGGAGAAATGAGAGTTGAAGAGCGAAATAATTTTGAATATTGGAGCTGTTGGGGTCGGTGGAGCAAAACTCAACAAATTTTTAATGTTGTTGTGATCTAACTACTTTTATTTTATTAAACAGCTCGAGCTGAACATTTTTTGTTCTACGACTTTTTGGGTGTCCCACTATTTTGGCGGAAAAACAGCTAAAAAAGGTAGATTTACCGCGCCCATAACTTCTAAACGACTAAAGCTACAGAAACGTGCTATATGTATGTCGTTAGAAAGGTATTTTGAAATGATAATAGCTTTGCCTGGACATAATTTATCTAAATATAATATTTAAGAATTTATACTTAATTTTTTTTTTTTTACGTTTTTTTAAAAATGGTTCTAACGATTTTGCTTGTCACTCATGGCCATATAGCCCTGGAGATGCCTCAACTTTTGGTATATAACACATATCTGGGAAAATTCGCTTTCTCGAGATATTACTCATTCAAATTAGTAGCAAAGATCCCAAATACCTAACCTTTTACATGCACTAGACATACATTTATGTAAAAACTCATGTAGAGTCATAAAGAGACGTGCTCAACTACATGCCTTGACAAAATTGATCTAAATATTATAATTAAGAATTTAGAATTAAAACAAATTTCCTCGATGAATCCTCGATGATTCCTCGATCGAGGAGTCATCGAGAAATCGTCGAGGAATCATCGAGGAATTATCGAGGAATCATCGAGGAATCATCGAGGAATCATCGAGGATTCCTCGATGATACCTCGATCGAGGATTCCTCGATGAATCCTCGATGATTCCTCGATGCTTCCTCGATCGAGGATTCCTCGATGATTCCTCGATGAATCCTCGATGATTCCTCGATCGAGGATTCCTCGATGATTCCTCGATCAATCCTCGATGAATCCTCGATGATTCCTCGATCGAGGATTCCTCGATGATTCCTCGATGAATCCTCGATGATTCCTCGATGATTCCTCGATCGAGGATTCCTCGATGAATCCTCGATGATTCCTCGATGATTCCTCGATCGAGGATTCCTCGATGATTCCTCGATGAATCCTCGATGATTCCTCGATCGAGGATTCCTCGATGATTCCTCGATGATTCCTCGAAGATTCCTCGATCAAGGATTCCTCGATGAATCCTCGATGATTCCTCGATCGAGGATTCCTCGATGATTCCTCGATGATTCCTCGATCGAGGATTCCTCGATGAATCCTCGATGATTCCTCGATCGAGGATTCCTCGATGAATCCTCGATGATTCCTCGATCGAGGATTCCTCGATGATTCTTCGATCGAGGATTCCTCGATGATTCCTCGATGAATCCTCGATGATTCCTCGATGATTCCTCGATCGAGGATTCCTCGATGAATCCTCGATGATTCCTCGATCGAGGATTCCTCGATCGAGGATTCCTCGAGGATTCCTCGATGATTCCTCGATGATTCCTCGATGCTTCCTCGATCGAGGATTCCTCGATGATTCATCGAGAAATCATCGAGGAATCATCGAGGAAACATCGAGGAATCCTCGATCGAGGAATCATCGAGGAATCATCGAGGATTCATCGAGGATTCATCGAGGAATCCTCGATCGAGGAATCATCGAGGAATAATCGAGGATTCATCGAGGAATCATCGAGGATTCATCGAGGAATCCTCGATCGAGGAATCATCGAGGAATCCTCGATCGAGGAATCATCGAGGAATCATCGAGGAATCATCGAGGAATCATCGAGGAATCATCGAGGAATCATCGAGGAATCCTCGATCGAGGAATCATCGAGGAATCATCGAGGAATCATCGAGGAATCAACGAGGAATCATCGAGGATTCATCGAGGAATCCTCGATCGAGGAATCATCGAGGATTCATCGAGGAATCAGCGAGGAATCATCGAGGAATCATCGAGGAATCATGGAGGAATCATCGAGGAATCATCGAGGAATCCTCGATCGAGGAGTCATCGAGGAATCATCGAGGATTCATCGAGGAATCATCGAGGAATCATCGAGGATTCATCGAGGAATCCTCGATCGAGGAATCATCGAGGATTCATCGAGGAATCATCGAGGAATCATCGAGGAATCATCGAGGAATCATCGAGGAATCATCGAGGAATCATCGAGGAATCATCGAGGAATCATCGAGGAATCCTCGATCGAGGAATCATCGAGGAATCATCGAGGAATCATCGAGGAATCCTCGATCGAATAATCATCGAGGATTCATCGAGGAATCATCGAGGAATCCTCGATCGAGGAATCATCGAGGAATCATCGAGGAATCATCGAGGGATCATCAAGGAATCCTCGATCGAGGAATCATCGAGGAATCATCGAGGAATCATCGAGGAATCCTCGATCGAGGAATCATCGAGGAATCATCGAGGAATCATCGAGGAATCGTCGATCGAGGAATCATCGAGGAATCATTGAGGAATCATCGATGATTCCTCGATTGAGGATTCCTCTATGATTCCTCGATCGAGGATTCCTTGATGATTCCTCGATGATTCCTCGATCGAGGATTCCTCGAGGAATCATCAAGGAATCCTCGATCGAGGAATCATAGAGGAATCCTCAATCGAGGAATCCTCGAGGAATCATCGAGGAATCCTCGATCGAGGAATCATCAAGGAATCCTCGATCGAGGAATCATCGAGGAATCATCAAGGAATCCTCGATCGAGGAATCATCGAGGAATCATCGAGGAATCATCAAGGAATCCTCGATCGAGGAATCATCGAGGAATCCTCGATCAAGGAATCATCGAGGAATCATCGAGGAATCATCGAGGAATCATCGAGGAATCATCGAGGAATCATCGAGGGGTCATCGAGGAGTCATCGAGGAATCATCGAGGAATCATCGAGGAATCATCGAGGAATCATCGAGGAATCATCGAGGAATCATCGATCGAGGAATCATCGAGGAATCCTCGATCAAGGAATTATCGAGGAATTATCAAGGAATCCTCGATCGAGGAATAATCGAGGAATCATCGATCGAGGAACCATTGTGGAATCATCGAGGAATCCTCGATCGAGGAGGAATCATCGGATGAATCATCGGAGGAGTCATCGGAGGAATCATCGGAGGAATCATCGGAGGAATCATCGGAGGAATCATCGGAGGAATCATCGGAGGAATCATCGGAGGAATCATCGGAGGAATCATCGGAGGAATCATCGGAGGAATCATCGGAGGAATCATCGGAGGAATCATCGGAGGAATCATCGGAGGAATCATCGGAGGAATCATCGGAGGAATCATCGGAGGAATCATCGGAGGAATCATCGGAGGAATCATCGGAGGAATCATCGGAGGAATCATCGGAGGAATCATCGGAGGAATCATCGGAGGAATCATCGGAGGAATCATCGAGGAATCCCCGAGGAAATTAGTCCTATTATAGGTCAGCAGTTGCCAGAACCAGTTGGGAATTATAGTATAGAGATTAAGTGAAAGCGGAGAAATTGAGAGAACGAAGTTTTGGCGGGAGAGAGGGCTGCTGAATGGCAGCTGCAGGGGGGTATAAAAGAGAGAGGCAGGTCTTGAGCGGGGCAGTCAGTTGGGGAGTTTTGTAGCAGTGGCCGCAGAGGTTGCAGCGGCAGTCCAGAAGGCAGCAGAGGAGGGCAGCGGAGGAGGCAGCAGTCCAAGCGGAGCGTAAGCGCGGCGTGATCACCCAGAAGGCGTTGGCCGGCGAGTCGGGCGTGCACTAATTGTTAGAGATAGGGCGTCTTGTGCCCCGCTTAGGGCAGGTGTGGTGCAAAAGAGGTGAAAGCCCCATTTAAAATATATATTTACATTACTTAAATCTAAGCCCCGGAGTTCTTATTTTGGCACAGCGCCAACAAATATAAATAAAGCGAATCCTGGACGAGACTGAGCTGTTCCGCCCCCGCCAAACAAAAATATTTAAAAAAATTTTAATTAGTTTCAAAATCGGCACGCTGCCTGTTTTGCCTTTTTAAATTTTTCAGCTAAGTGCCGATTTTGAAACTAATTAATTTTTTTAAATATTTTTGTTTAAATAATAATTAATTGTCAAAAAAATTGGTATCAGACATTTTTTGAGTTGAATGTTCCATCGTCACTTTTACCTCTCCTCGTTGAGAGGTGTTTTTGTTTGATTAAGATAACAAGGGTGAAGACCATATAATTTTGTCGATTTTTAAATAAAATTCTTTTATAAATTATTACTAGCTGGAACAAAGTTATTTCATAGTTTCAAAAATATTTCTTAGAAATAATAACAATTTTATTTTTAAAATCATTACCGAAGTTGTATATTCTTCTTCCTTATATTAATATAAAAACTTAAGTCATATATTTTGTACCACTTTTCTTTCCTAAAATTCATCACTTCCAGGGGAAAATAGTAATGCAACATCTAACTAAAATTCCGCTAAACTGTACCCTCCTTACAAAACATTTTCATGTTATTCCCAAAGCGATTATATCAAATTAAGCACATAATAGGGGAAATAAGCTTGGAGGAAACAGAGGGAATTAGAGGAAAATGCAGCCACACAGTAGCGAAAGAGTAGCCATCGAGGCTGCAGTTCAATGTGTTGTTGGATGAAAGAACATTCGGGGGGCAGGATCAGAACGGGACTTCCCCGTACTGCCCGACACCCGACAACCGCAGACCAGTTGCCAGGCCCTAATCAACATCAATTGCCGTTTTGCCTCGTCTGCGGCTGCCGCATGATATTTTGTAATTAGAGAAAAAACATTTTTGCAAATTTTCAGCGCTGAAATTTGCAATGCAATGAGGTTGGTATGGGGCCAGGATGTTGGACTGGCCCGAAAGCAAACAATACGTGAATATGGTAAAACTCATTAGTGCCAGCGGCAGCTGCAGCTCCGGATAGGGTTGCCAGTCCGCTGCAAAAGACAAGCGCTCTCTGTGTGTGGGTTTGTGGGGAAAAATTCACAATTTTCGGGATGTTTACCAGCCTACCGCTGCCACGCACAAAACCAAACATATTATTGTTAATTAGGCCCAGGGGATTAAAGTTTTGTGTCCGATTGTTTTTGGGCCAGTGCCTAGAATTTTATCAGTCATTCCTGGTAGCCAAAAAGTCTTGTGCATTCCGCCATTTGCATGCAACGTTGGGCTGAGTGGAAAATTATGGATTTGTTTCTTGAAGTCGTAAGTCATCATTCATCTAAATTTAAATGTAAATGTAAATCTGGGAGAAATTCGATTGGAAATGCATAGAAAGGATAGAGCTAGAGAAACATTTATTGCTACATATCGTAACCCATAAACATATGCTACAGAAATTCAAAAAATAAAAAATTTAAAACCTTTCCAAAGGAAAACCATTTAAAGTTTTTATTCCGTCTTACCTCTTATTTACCCCTTTCAGATTGAAGACAATCTCGAAAAGGAAAACACGGGCCGAGCAGGGGTGGGAAAATCCCATTTGCCCGCATCTGGAGAGCATTTGGCGAATAATGCCGTGAGTTTCACACATTTAATTAGTTTAATTAGTCGCTAGCACACACACACACACACAGCTTGCCACGCCCATCGAGACGCCCTCAGCTCGCTTAATCATTAATCAGCTTTCATTTTCTTTGACTGCTACAAAGATTCGCTTCAGCCCCCTGATCTTCACCCTCAACCCCGAACGACGCCTCGCGTTGCTCGCTTAATTTTTAACTTTTAACACAAATGCCAGCTTGAATGGCACTTTGGCACTCGCCGCCCTTTGGGATCGGCCCCTTTCGCCACCGCCCCCCTTGGCTAATTTGCTTTGAGAGCAAAGTTGGAGGAAAACAGGCCACTGACGTCATTACCATCAGGACATGGCTAAATATAGAAGACGGAGGAAAAACTTTCGCAACTGTTGTGTGGCATTTTGTCACATCCAGACATAGAAAATTCGTATAATTGAATATTTTGCAGGGCGGCAACGGCAACGGCAACGGCAGCGTCAGCGGCGGCGGCGGCGGTGGCAACACAAAAACGTTTTCGAAATTGGGTTAATTTCAAAATTTTCTGGGAAGCCAACAGCACCGGCAAATCGAATCCAATCCCGGCCACTTGGCCTCGCGGATGGAAAGCAAAATCATTAAAATTAGATTACGGAATCCTTCTCACATTTCCGCCGGAAATTGCACTTTGCGTGCGGCAGGGCCATGGGAGCCGGAGCCGTAGCCGGAGCCGGTGTGCCTGGCGACCTGGTGACGTCAATGGGAATGCGATTCGTCCTTAGGTCCTTGCTTCTTAGCAAATGACAGATTAGTTAATAAAATCTTGTTTCCGTCCCGCAAATGACTTTGACTGGGAAGGAAAATGCAAGCCAGAGCCAGTCCAAATTTGTCATCCGTCATGCTAATAAAATATGCAAATTTCTTCTGACACTCTGGCGAGTGTTTAAACTTGTTTTCTTATTCTCCCTCTCCCTTTTCCGAGCGATATTATTGTTTTTGTTATTATTGCATTTTTATTACCGTGCAGCAGAGCAATTTTTTCTCGCTTTTGTTTTGTGGCTTCTGTTTTTTTCTAGCCTCCGTGGCTTGGTTCTGGTGATGACGTTGTAAGTCAAGGGGGTGTGAAATGTTAGAGACGGAACAACAAATGAATGCATTATTCACTTTTATTTAAAAAATAAAATTATTGTTTGATTTTTAATATAATACATATCCAATTTAGGTCTTTATAAGGGTTTTGGGTACTATTTTTTTCATAATTGTGGTAATAGCTGCACTTGGGAACACACATTTCTTATAAAAAAATATTTGTATAACTTTTCATGCACTGTAATATTAAAAATTTCAAACCTATACTTTTCTGTACATTACCTACATTTCTATATAAATAATACTAATTATTATTATATTACTATTCCCTTTACTCGCATTCCATTTCCATTTTTCCTCAATATCATCGCTAAGCCCAACCGAACAAAATATTCACAAACTGACTTGTTGCATCTTTTTTGTTCAGTTGTCGGTGCCACACATTTTTACGTGTCTGTCTTTGTTGTTTTTGGGTTTTAGGAAAATACATAAACATGTTATAAAATATGCACATTATAAAATGCGAGTTGAGCTAGACAAAAGCCGAAAGGAATTTGCACACTCATGGCCACACAGAAAAAGGAAGAACGATGAAAGGCACTGGAGCTAACATTTTATAAAAGTTTTTGCTGCCGTTTCGACTTACAGTTTTTGGTGGTGTTTCTTCGGGGTTTCATAATTTCTTTCCTGCTTAGGTTTTGTGCTGACAACTTGCTGCAGAATATATTTTGGCATTTATTTATTTGTGTCTTGCATTCTGACAGTTTTCTTTTTGCCGGTCGCCTCTTCTTTTCCTGTGCACTGGAATCGCATAAATATTTCCCAAGCACGAAGCGCTGAAGTAGTTTTCAAGTGCAGTCAACGCTGCGTATGCGTAATAAAAGCCAATTTCGTGACACAAAAATGGAAGGAAACTACAAGAACGTGTCGAGTAGCACGGAATATTTATTGGTTTGCGAATATTATTGGATTGCTGCATTGCACAAGGAATATGATCTTGTTATACATTTAATAATTCGATTATTGACTGGCATTATTTGTAGTAATTCTGATTAAAATAAACACAGTTCAAGCTTACACATCCAAAAAGGAGGAATGAGAAGACTTTTATACAATTGCAGTGATTACAGTGAAGCGCAAACAGAATTTTCTATATATATATATTTTTTTTTTTGGTTAGTTTAACATGAAAATTGAAAGAAAATCAATGACATCGTTAGATAACTATAACAGTTAGGATAGAGAAGATTGTTTCCTAATTTGGACTAAAAGAGACCCTTTAATGGAATAAAATATAAAAACTAATGATAAATAATAATTGCTTATGAATTTTTTTGAAGAAGATTTGTTGCCTTCATTTAATACAATTAATTAATTTAAAATTTATGTTGACTTTAAAATGCTGACGTTAATGGTTGATATACTTCATTAGTTGGTTATTTGGCGATGTGGTAAAGAATCAAGTGAAAAATAATAGTAAAAATTAAAAAAAATAGTTGTTATCAACTTCTTATTATATAATACACCTTATGGTTTTAGTAAGCTACTAGTGCGAGGTATTAAGACAGCATTACATGGCAGAAACACGAACCCAAAGGCAATATGAAGTGCAGTGAACTGTATACACCACTTCCCCGATTATGGCCCTCCCTCTCTCTCTCAGTCTCCCTGCCAAATTGCAGTCTAAGGCATTGGCTGATGATGAGATGAGCGCGAACTGCAAGCCCAGCCAGCTGTGTTCCACACGGCGTATGTGTAATGCCTCCCTTCTGACTGCGAGTGTTAGTGCATGTGTGCTCACACAAAATGCATCCGGGCCAGCATTGCCGTTTCCGAAACATTTAGCTCGAGTTGAAGTCACAGCTGAAAATCCGTTGAGCTCACAACATTCGAGAACAGAATTCTACGACATTTCCAGTGCCCCTAGGGGCATTTCCTTTTCGTTTTGTATTTATTTACTTGAACCGGTTTTTATTGTTATTGTTTAGACAGTTTGAAGGTTTTAAGTTGCTTATTTTTGCTAGGAAAATGTAGAGGATAAATCATTAAATTCAAGTACTGCAAAGTAAGACAACGTCAAAATGAAATTCTCTTGTATTTCTACATTTTTTATAAGATTTCATTGATTTCTGTAGGGCTTTTGGCTGAATAAAAATAATATCTAATAATATGTTAACTGTTTCTTGCTGGTTACATTTGTTTTCTTAAGATACTTATTGAGGTAACATATTTAAGTTCCTGCTGCTAAAACTTGTTTGGCCATCACAAAGCCAAACGCATATGCAAATAACCAGTTTGGCATCTGCCGCCGCTTTACGACTGGGTCAGCACTTTGACACATTGACTTTTAACATCATTTTCTCTGGCACAGTGCAAATTTTAATATTACAAATTTTAATAATAATATGCTTTATAGAAAACCTACCAACTGTTGTTAGAAATTCAAATAAATATGGAACAAATTTTAAAAATAAATTTATTAACTATTCTTAAATATAGAAATTACAAAATATATATTTATTTCTCTATATAAAGATTTGTAATAAATGTGTTATCTTTGATAAAATCTGTCTTTAAATACATAAAACTCACTGTGCCTGCAAGGTGTTGCCCAAGAAGTGAAAAATGAAAAAATAATGCGCTTGCAGATGCCGCCAGATTCCGCTAATCTAACTCAGCTAAAAAGCAGCTCCCATACCCGTAACCATACCCAGTCCCAGCCCATAACCATCACCATCATCATCAGCCTCGAAAATTGTGAATATTTCGTTTGACTCTTCCGCTGATTGATTATTTATGGGCACTTTGGGTATCTGCTGTGTGTGTTTGGAAATGCGGAATGCCTTAACCCATGTACGCAACGGGCTTACAGAATCGAATCGGGCTTTTTGCTTGCCGCTGTTCACGTAGCCACATAAAAAGTCAATTTCGTTTTGTTTTCTGCATGGGATTTCTGACAAATCGTGCCCCAATGTCCAATGTCGTGATAAACGTCAGTCACTGTCCCTGGTCCCTGTCTCTGGTTGGTTTTTGCCTTAGCTTTTTTTGGGACAGCATTTATTTCAAATCAAAGCAATGACAGTGAGAAAAATAAATGGCCAACAAATCGTAGCCGGGAATCTGTTTGTTTTTCTGGTTTTCAATGTGTAATTTCTGGTTGGCCTAAATGTGTTTTCTTTTTTTCTAGGCTCGCGTTTATGATGTAGGCTTTTACCGTGACCCTATACAATTAGCCTGGCTCCAGTTGGCTAATGACATTTTAAGCATTATAAATAAAATTTAATAAAAGTCAACTTTTGACTGCGCGTAATTATAATTTACTGCAATGGCACGCGCGGACTTCTGGTCCTTTTACCTTCCTGCCCTCCGCCCTCTGACCGCCGGCTTTTACTGCTTCTGTGGTGCAGGTGTAATTGTAATTACTCCACGCACCAACCGGCCAGGAATCCGACCAAGAACCAACAACCAAAGCGACTCGGACCCCGCTTTTCATTGCGAGAAATGTCCATTTAAATAGCTTGATTTATGCCAGCGTCGAGCTGCAAAACGGTAAACCAACCACGAGACAGTGGGTGCGGTTGGACAAGCTCTGTCCATAATATTTAGTTTAATTTATTGACAAATTATGTGTTTTTACATAGGATTAAAATTTTAAGTTATCCCAAAAATAGCTATTTTTATTATTTAAATTACTAACATATTTTTAAAAGCTAGAAAAACATATTAAAGTGTTAATGTGAAAGTTTTGATATTCTGACAGAAAACTAAATGTATAAAACTCAAAATAAGCTTGCAGTTATAAAATATATATTACTAAGAAGCGTTATTTAATTGGAATATTTATAAGGACTATTATTTTATATGCACATATATCCGAAATATTTTTCCCGTATTATTATGCTTGCTTTTATCGTTTGTAGTAACAATTTAGAGCGCAAAGTCACACAATTAATTTATTTATTCATTTATGTAACACATCCCAGCGCTACAAGTTTTCTTAATATTATATTAAATATTGCAATATATTAAAATCTAATATTAATAATAGAGTTTTAAACTCTGTCTCTATGCCGACCACTGTCCTTGTATAGTATGTGTCCTGACCCACAAGCCGTCTCTCATTTTCGGCGTTTGCCACCGAACTTTGTCCGTTTCGTGGCAGAAGCGGGCTCCTTCCTCTCGCTTTAAGTGTATTTATTTGGGCTTTATTTTTATGACCGGGCCCCGTGTAATTGGCGCTGTGAGCGCTGCTCGCTCCGGAGCGCATTTTG
The DNA here is from genome assembly GCA_018153105.1 of Drosophila rufa. NCBI lineage: Eukaryota > Metazoa > Arthropoda > Insecta > Diptera > Drosophilidae > Drosophila > Drosophila rufa. Next base: position 13,090,101 of record JAECXS010000096.1, read on the forward strand.
ATGGCCGTATACGAGTTGGGGGTGAGTCCAGGGGCTGGAGGGTACTAGGGGGAGTCATAAAGTGCACGCTTCTTGTATTTTATACGCTTTATTTAAATTCTCCCGTCGCTTTGGCTCACAGCCACTCCTTCCGTTTGGCGAATTTGTTTGCTTGCCCTCTCTCTATTTGTGTCCATATGTGTGTTTCGTTGAGAGTCTGCCCAGTTTTGCGCATTTAAATTTTTAATTAAATTTAAAAAGTCCGCTGTGTGCGGAGTAATTTGTTAAATATTTATGATTATTTGACTTGCTCTTTGAATGCCAACTCAATGGCATAACTCAAGCTTGCTGGCAACTAAATGCCAATCTTAATTACGAGCCATTCAGATTGCACAAGAGTTGTTTATGAGTATGAATTGTGAAATAACCCAGAGATATTTAGTTGGTAAGCTCTTGACGATCCAATTAACGTAGCATGGTTTCTTTAGGAGAACAAGGACTTCCTGCAGTTCTGGGTTTCAGCCTGGAAAAGGGGGAAATGCACCTAAGAATGAATGGGCAATGTTCATTTAAGTATAAAGCTTCTTATCTTATGGCAATTAACAATACTAATAATGCTAATAGTTATTAATATTTTAATTATTGTAAAGCGCATATTAAAATTATCATAATTAGAACAGGGTTAGCAAAGGATCTTCTTAGGAAGATATACATTTTTAGGTCTGTGTTCAATGCTAATTTTCTTAAATTAATTGTAATAATTTAATAAACTTTATTTAAAGTGTTAAATTTAGTTACTTAATGCTTTTATTAAATCCACTTGACATATCTATTAAATTTAAGGCCATATTGTACTATTTATTGTTTTCGCAAAAACAAAGGAAACATTTTTGCTGGCTTCCTAAAAATATATTCACTCAAAACTAGCGACTTCCTCTTTTGCCCATTGTTATATTCGCGTATTTCCTCTTCGTTTTCAATACTGACAAATAATGAGCTTAACAATTTATATGACATTTTCACAAATATATCAAATTAAAAGCTGCTTAATTAAATTAAAGGCAAGTCTGAATTGGCAGTTGTTTACAAAGCATATTTGTGGTAAACAAGATTTCAATTTCTGACCGGATCTCTGGGTTCAATGCATAAAATTCGTTGAAATCATGCGTAACCAGAAGGCGGCGACAATCGGCAACGTCTGTTCACATAAATCACGGTCGACAGAGCCACTGATACTGTGGCAGGAGCAGAGAGAGATGGGAGGAGGGAATCAGAAAGAGACAGCGGCGAACAACAATGACAACGAGTGCGGCAAATGAAATTCATTTGCATTCAACACGTTGCCGTGTGCGCAAACAAGAGTGGGCGGGACTTCAGGGGGTGGAATGGGTGGACGTGGGTGTTTAGTGGGCAGCGTCATGCGGCGGATGAGCGACGTGTACAACGCGGCGTATGTGTAACGGCGGCAGCGACATACACCACACAGATGCAGTTACTACAAGTGCGTCAGTCAGTTGCGAGCGACGGCAAAGAACAATAACAAAAACAGCAACAAAAACACCGATGCAGCTAAACTAAACAAGACCCGGTCACCGGCCAAATGGTATTTGTGTGCTAACTGAATTGGACAGGGCTGCAGTGAAGGATTCCAAAAAAGGTGGAGACAACCAGAAATCACTGGGAAAATTTTAACATAAATCTTATCTTATGAAATCAACAAGAATTTTTTAATACAAAATATATTATATTACAACAAAAGAATTGCGACTTTTTAAAATTTATTAATTAAATGTCATTTCAAGAACTTGTCTTGCAGGAAAAAATAGGACATCCACTGAATAAACTATTTTAAAATATTTTAAATGATTTATTTACATTAGCTTTCAGCTGACATTTTTGTAACATGATACAGATCGATGTACGGAACACCAGATTGACACAAAATGTATCTATAATATTTAGAAAGCTTTCATTATTTAGTTAACATTTTATTTATTATACAAAAATTTAATTTTAGTATGCAAATAACGACTAAAAATTTGTAAGTTCATGTGTTTGCTTTTTACTTTTAACCAAAATATTACCGGATACCAAAAGTGCTTAAAAATTTGAATGTAAAGGGTTTCTCCAGCACCTATAACCCGGATCCCCCTTGCCAGCCCTGGTCCACACAAATCACGCACAATCGCAGCCAACAGCACGCCCAGACAGTCGCAAACACACACGGTGTAATCTAATTGCTGACATGGCCAGACGACAGCAGAGCAGAGCAGACCGGCCAGAACGGTGAGGAGACCAGAATCCAGACCGAGTCGAGATGCCAGAGCTCGACCCGGTCCAGACCATCAACGGGACCAGATCAGAACCGGATGCTGCGGCGGCTGGAATTATTGTCACCCAACCACATTGCAATATATGGAACGTGTTTCGAGCGGTTCCATGGAAGAGTTTGCTTTCAGTTCGCCAGCATGAAATGGGAACAACTCAATCCAAACAAGAACTGTGTCAGTTCTCGGTGGAAAATAATTAAGTTGATTTAGATTTTAATTTTAATGCGTGCCGAGAGCAGGGCAGGGCAGAGCAGAGCAGGCAAAAGTTGCTGAGTGGTTGCAAGTAGTTGCCACTTGCCACTTACCACTTACCACTTGGTAATTGCAGCGGTGCGGGCGTGTGTGGGTTGCAATTCATGAGCTGAATTTATTAGAACCAAAAGGTTGCCAGCTCTCCAGCTCTCTCTCTTTATTTGTGTACGCTCCCCTCTCCCTGCGCTCTTCTCCACTTTTAGTTAGTTAGTTAGCTGCCGCAAACGCTTAAATGCACTGCGACCCCGTTGACCTTGCCTCGAACGAGTGTGTGTGTGTCTAAGTGGATTGGATACATACTCTCACATGTAGCACAGAAGGCATGCTGGTTTAACAGCATCCAACACACTCCATTCCGTTTGCCATCATCTCTGGGCTGGGATGAGGGCTAAAGTTAGTTACTCTGACAGGTAATCATGTCACCACCTGGGGAGCGGTTTGAGTGACCCCCTTAAGGGGGCATGGAATTCAATAACAATTCAATTTCAGACCACTCTATGATATTGTAGCGGTAAACCGAAAGCCGAAGCATTCGATAATTTGATTTACAAGCTAATCAACTTTGGACGTTGGCTTAATAAAAAAATAACATGCCTCAGGGATTTATGGTATAAGTAGCAATAGTAAAAATGCATTATTTGGGTTATTAAATAAATTCGGTATCATAATAAATGTATATGTTATGTAAAAATATTACTTAAGGATTTTCATTTATTCATGAATAAGGGCAAAAAAAAGGTAATAAATAATATTTTATTAACAAAAATGTATCTTTATAAGATTTATTTTATTAAATTTAGTTATATTTCTTAATTTTGATTCAATTTCTTTTATTAAATCAGTGTTGAAAATATTTAATAATAAAACAAATAAGCTGTTCCTCGCTTAGTTTTCTTTCAATTTGATGCGTAAATACTTTTGCTTGACATTCTCATACTTTTCTAAAAGCGCCACAGATATTTGTTGCCCACTCACTGTCGGAAGTTTATGTGGGGATTTGTGGCTAATGAGAAAACTGCAACAGACTTGAAAGTTACATGCAAGCGAGTTACCTCACAATTTCCAGGGCAGAAAGGTGGTATAGTTCCGTATGATTTAATAAGGTAATTATTACTTTTTAAATTAATTATTGAACAAGTAATATATATGAGTTAGTCATAAGGCTTCCCAAAATTATTATTTAATAATTATTCTGGTTATATAAGAATCTTTTATATAATTCATTTTTGTTCGCTTTGGGTTGTAGCTCCCTGACAAATATTTTTGATATGTATTTTATAAATTTTAATGTCAACTTTGTGTCACCTTGAATAACTCTCCGACTTCCAACTGGCGCCTTTGGCTCCAGTTCCGCGAAATCTTTCTCCCACACTCGTACTTAATGGCAACTGCTTATTGCATTTTGTGCTTTACTTTTGCCCTCTCATTGAGGTAAGAGCCAAGGAGCCAGGGCCCCAAGCTCATTACGGCGATGACAAATCAGTTTTCTTGTCAAACGCAACGATGATGTCAAGTGTGTCTGTGGGTCGCATCTGGCTGGCTGCTGTGTTTGTTTGTTTGCCTGTGTGTGTGTGTGTGTGTGTGTGCGGCTGGCGTTTTCCAATTTTCCGGCCAAAGTCGCTGTCCAGAACTCCAGAACTGAGGGCGGATTAGGATCGGGGCTTAAGTCGGGGATGAGGATGAGGGACGTGCCCCAGTTCATTTCGTTTGTCTGCCGACATTTATGACACGCTGCCGGCTGCAACTGAAGTTGCCAACAAATGCAATTTAAATCGAGGCATTACTCTGGTCAACACAATCAGCTCCCCGGCGATTTTCTGTGGGTGGAAAATACCTCCAAGCTCAACTTGTGGAAATTCCGAGACAAGAGAGCACTTCGAAATGAAAACTTTTTCACCTTTTGCAGGCCACACAGATTGGTTTCAATTATTACTTGGACTTTGTAATAGTTTGAGGGGAAGATTTTTAAAAGGCTATCCAAATAGGATAATTCATGACTTTCTTACATTAATAATACACTTAATTTTGTTTTTATTTGTATTTTCATAACAGTTAGAATCAATTCACAAATTTTTATAATACATTTCATAACAACAGAATATATTCATCCACAATTTCGCTTCAAACATAACTTAATCCCCAAACCCGAGAAAGAGGAGATGTTCTCCAAGTGTCTAATGCAAATTTCACTTTCATGAGATATTTATGGACTTCTCATTATTATTATTATTTAAATTCACTTGACTCTCAAGCAGACGTCTAATTGCATGGCCCAGCTTTCCTCCGCTTTCCATTTCATTACAATTTCAATTTCCATTTGGCGGACAAAAGTCTGCCTCCCAATGCCTCTAATTTTATTTTTACTGTGGTCGGGCCCAGCCATTTCCATTTGATTTTCCTTCTTATTTACTTAGTTCTTTTTCCGACAGCTTCTTTTTTTTGGCACAACTTTTATTCGCATTGAAATGATTTTAATGACAGCAATTTGTGTTTCGAAATCGCGCAACATTAGCTTTGGAACCCATGGATACATGGCCGCAGGGCGAATGCTGGAAAAGCGGAAAGTGGGGGAGGGCTTGGCGTTAAATGAACGTGTTTATAACGCTTAACTTTCAAATTAAGGCCAGGCCGACATGAGGCGGAAGTTTCGATTTGTTGTCTGCGGCTAGCCGGAGGCCTCGGGAAATTGCGCGACGTCTTCGTCTCACAGAAGGATAAAGACCCGAAAAAGCCCCTCAGCCGGGTCATTACGTCAGCGGGGTCTCTCACATTTCCCCCACATCATCATCATGGAGTTCGCTCAGACATCATCCCCATCATCATCCTCAACCGAATTGTGGGTTAGTGGAGCTTTCTAGTTGAAAGAAATGTTTTGTGATTTCTCTCGCTCGTTATTATCACACTAAGATTTTGATTGATGAGATTTCGCCGAAGCACGTGACCCGCCCCCAAAAACACCCACTCCTCAACCCACCCACTTTTATGTCTGCCCTGATTTTGGCCAACATTTCGCGCTGGCCTAATGGGGGGAGTTGCGACCAAAAGCCGCGGGCTTGATTAGTTTTTTTCTCCTTCGGTTTTCGAGCATAGTTGTCTGTTTAAACGCTGAAAGGGACGCAAACTTTTGGGCAGGTCTTTTCATATTATCCCTTTGTCTCTTATATGGCAGGGTTGACTGGAGGAGACCGATTTTGTGGGATTGGAGCTCAAGAAACAGGCAAGAAGCTGGTGCCTTGCCTAGCAATGTTTGTTGTATTTTGTAATATTTTTATTTTAAAAGCTATTCACAATAATCTATAATTTGCAAGTGGTAAATACGGCAAGAAGCGCCAACTATACTTCTTCGTTGCCCATTTTTCACACCTGGAATGCGATTTCGGGGGACTGGGCCACTGATCCTGATGTCTGACTGGCTCTAGGTGTGTAAAGTCGTATTAAATTTTTTTTCTTTGTGGCTTCTATAGATCGGAAAGCAGCCGCTTAAAGGCGCCCAGTCGCCCGCCAACGTATCGTGCCATTCCAATCAGCTTGCGGGGGTAAAGGTTAGTCAGCGATCGCCCCGCCGGGTGCGACACCTCCACGGGGCTGCCCGGCCAGTTGAACAACATCTTGGCGGCCACCGGCTCGTCGTACATCAGCAGGTAGCAGGGCTTCAGAGCCGTCGACTCCTGCACAAAGAACTCGAGGAAATGGCGTTGCGGGGAGCTGGCCGTGGCCTCGTCCAGCTCAGGGGGAAGCTGGCAAATGATGAGCGCCCGCTGCTCCGTGCGGCCTATAATGGAGTTGCTCCAGCACAACTGACCAGGATTGTGCTTATACTCCGCCTTCGATTGCTGCTCCTGATGCTCCTCCTGTGGCTGCTGTGTCTGCTGTGGCTGCTGTGGCGCCTCTGGCTCTAGGCAATGGATCAAAGCCGACTCCAGTTGGGAATACAGTCGGATGGGTTCGCCGGCGGGTATGTTTAGGCGACCGGTGTACAGGAAGCGATACACCTGGCTGAGGGGCAGGCCCAGAACGGCGTAGTTGCGCGGATATACCTTCTCTCGCTGCCCCTGGTCCTGCTCCGACTCCTGAAGCCACTTCCACTCCTGCGTACCACTCCTTTTGTAGCCGATGCTTATCAGCTGGCGGGGTTCTTCGGTGGGACAGGCCAGGCCCAGGATGCGGCACAGCAGGCGCAGGTGCAGGACCGATAGGCGGCGCAGCGAAGGGTAGCAGGGATTGGGCAACAGCAGCCAGTGCAGGAGGTGCATGGCATCAATATCATCGGGCACCAAGTCGGCCAGCTCCTCCTCGTTGTTAAAGATCTTCGGAATCACCCGACACCTGGGCCAGTTATTGGCGATGGCGCGACGCAGTCGATCCACCTGGCAGCCAGATCCCGCTGGGGCCCTAAACTGCGGCGGCAACGGGACCAGCGTGCTCGCGTACCGCTCGTTGCTGGCCGCCGCCGTGAACAGGAGCATGCGGATGTCGCTGCCCTGCGGCTCCGTTTGCACGGCCGCCTTCACCTGGTCTATTTCGCGCTGGAGCTTCACTATCCAGGAGGGCCGACGCGCTGAGGGAGAGGCAGTCCTGCTCAGGACGATGTGATCCTTCGGTTTCGGGATGCTTTTCGGGTTGGGGTTCCCATTCTGGGTGTCTTGCTTAATCCGAATGCGATCGGTGTCCACCATCTCCACTGCCTTGGGAGCGACCATTCTCCAGCTTGGCTTCTACGTCACTCACAATGCTAAACGAATCTGAAAAGCTCGGTCCGACTCTTCACAATTTTGTATTATACAAAAAAAGTATAGTTTCTAAAATGAAACCAACGGAACTCAAAACTGATCTGAGCTACAAGCTTGCTTAGTTGGAATATTTGTGAAATTGATCAAATTTAAAAGGTTTGGATTTCTTTAAATATATTTTAGAGCTTTGAAAAATGTGTAAAATCACTATTATATTATTTGTTTAATAAAATGAAATAAATAAATATAACCACAGTGAATTCTGTTCCGCTATTTTATTAATGTCTAAGCGAGAACTCTGTCCTGTCCATCAGTTTATAATAAAACACAGTATGTAATTATTATAAAATATGTTTAAACTATTTTACCATAACTTGTGAATTATAATTATGACAAAAACTCGCCAGCTTTACATATTTTATGCCATTTTAATCACCAACAAATAGTTGTGATGGAACTACTCCAAAAGCTTTCAGCTTTTTGCTGACTATCAGCGATGTTGTCCAAAAAACAATAAGCAAGTGGCCATAAAAGCAGCACTTGTTGCCCCATCAGCGATGCCGCACACACACACAGGTGTAACGAGGCTCGGGACACAGGTAAGTGGCAGAGTCAACACGACAAAAAAAATAAAAAGAAAAGTGGGGAGGGAAAAGCAATTTTTGCGATTATATTGTTCACGTGTTGCCAAACGCCACCCGCCCGCCGTTCCAAGTGGTCCCACCACGCTGTGTCTCTGCATCTGTTTTCATTTTGCCTCTCCGCTTTTTTGGTCATTTTAGAGGCATTTTCCCATATTAAATCATAAAAGTATAAAGGTGAGATGTACAAGCGGCGCGAGTACTCGTAATTTATTTGCCCGACATTGTTATTTACTTTTTACCTCTATTATTATTATTATATTTGTCGAGTGGGTACTGAGCAATGAATACGAATAGGTACACACCCTTGGGGTTATAGTTTACTATATAATATGATTAAGTTATTTGTTGGAAATAGTTTTCTTTTTTTTAACCACAGAAAAATGTGTTAGTTAAGAGATGGACTACCTCTACCAATTAAAGATGTAAAAAGAAATATTAAAAAATATAAGATATAAATTCGAAACTCAGCTTTACCATAAATAGGTAATTAATTTCAATTTTAGAAGTTGAAAAATAAAATGATTATTTTATTTTATGCCCAAACATAAACTTCCTTAATTCTAAAAATATTCATAATAAAATTAGAACCAAATGCCGCCTAAACATAGCCCATATCAAGGGTATCACGACAACATTTAAATCCCTATTCGGGGTCCTAGTCTCTCCGTTTATATAGCTTGTGTGCCTTATGTTGCAAATTGCGCCGGGTGTTGCAAGAAGCTGCGGCAAGCTGTGCGATAAGTTGTTATACCACCGGCAATAACAGTCCCACAAACCGCTCTTTTTCTCTCCCAAAACTTTAGCAGGGTGGTGTCTGCCGAAAAACAAAAAAAAACAAGCGAAGACATTTCCATTTTTCATTCGTTTATGTTGCAATTTCTGCTGAATTGCCGATTTTGCAATCAAGATGCGTGTGAGCTGAATTATGCAGATGGAAGCGGAGGAATCACCAAAATGATTAAGTATAATTGCTGTGTGCATTTCTGAAAATTGTCTGTTGGTTTAAATTAAGACTTTTCTGCCGCTTATAATTAGCATTGAATTAAACGGAATATTGAATAAATTCAGACATAAAATGCAATTATGCAAAGCTCATAAGAATCTTAAAGCGCAACAAACTGAAAGTATTTCGATGGCATGTATTTCCCTAAACTAAAGCTATAAAAGGGTACATTTTTCACCACCTGCCAGTTTTCCATGTAACACCCTTGAATTATATATTCTGCAAACAATAACAAAACACTCTCGAAATTTAATAGACTTCCATTTGAGAAATTCCTGCTCTCAGAGTTGACATATTATCCAGTTCGAGCTTTGCATTTCAAATAGATTTCAGCGAGGGGAAATATTTATTTATTTATTTATGTCGACTTCGCCTTGTAATGGATGCCGGCCGGCTTGAGGCAGCTGCCCAACCCATCGAAAGATTTATTCCGAGCACCGAGAAAGCGAATTCAAGTGCCCACCCAAGGCAAGCTCATCAATGAAATAATTTAGTGGGCTTTTCGTGGGCCGAGGCTTTGGTCAGCCACGCCCCTTTCCATGGCACACTTAAATTTATTGAGGCTGTGCGTGGAAAATGCCAAGTCTTTGACGTTTTCTCTGCATTCATTTGTGTAATTGAACACCTTCGCGAACAGAGGAGGAGTGTCCAAGGAAGTGTGGGTGCCAGAGTGAGCCGATGGAGATGGCCTGGCACTAATTATACAATTGCCGCGCAGAGACGGCGACTGCTCCTCTTTTCGCTTGCGAATTAATTAAAGCTCTAACCTTGAGGAATTTAGCATACTAAAGAGCCCCAGCTCGGGGTGTGTTCATTGCCTTTGAAGAAGAAATTCACTTCAGGTTTGTCTATAGGCCCGCTCTGCGATTTGTCAATTTTAAGTCACCCCAGAGACCAGTCCGGGTTTAATGACTTTGACAGCTAATAGCTTGCACTAATTGCTGTGATCTCTGACACGAAATAAACATTTCGCCGCGCTTAGCTTTGGGCAATAGAGCAAAAAAAAGAGGGAAATTATATAAATTAAAACATATTTTTTCATCACCAAAATGACAAGAAAGAAAGTGAAGACACAAATATGACATTAGTGGCAGCTTAAACACTATTAATTATGCCTAACTTAAATTTAAGTTAAACTTTTCTTACTATTTCTTGAAGATTATCCAAGTAGCTGGAAATGTTGTACCCACTGTGCTGTATTAGCAAACCAGCCAACTTTTATTTTTGTTTCTTTCTTTTTGCTTGTGGGCGACATTCCTTCTCGCAGTTAAACTGCCAGTTGGCAGTTGCCAGTTAACAGGCAAATTGCGGTCTGGGCCAAGACGTTTGCTGGCTGACTCTTGACGGTAATGATGACGCCCAGCTAAGAAAACAAAGAGCCAGACAAAGTAGTCGATGTTGATGTAGTCCCAGCCATGGTAGTTGTAGTTGCGTGCACAGGGAATAATTTATATAACTTTAAATTTATATAAATTATTGTTTGATAAATTTCAATTTTAAATACTATGAAAACTCTAGATTAAAGTCCCGAACCAAGAAAGTTATAGTAAGTTCCCCTACCATTAAAATACTCTACAGTTATTTCCCAGATTCATTGCCTACTTTTTGGAGACGGCGAACAAATATAATTTCTATAATTTTTCCCCCTGTATGGTTAGTTATGCTGCACACACCCAAAATGGGCCCAAGAAGCGGCTGCTGCTCCCCGAGACCCCAGAGCTTCTTCGCTGACCTTATTTGCGAGACGTGGCGGGAGGGATCGGTGGGTGTGGCAATCGCTTACAGCGCGTGCTTAAGTAATGTGGCCCAAACGAAGAAGACCGGGGCAAGAAGCTGAAGAAGTCAGCGGCAATTAGAAGACGAGGGAAACGAAATGAAAACGAAAAGCGAAACCAAAACGATAACGAAGGCGACAGACGACAGAGGACTGAAGACTGAAGACTGAAGACGATGACGAAGTCCGGATGAGTTGAATCATTCGACGGTGGGCGTGTCGTTGATTGCTCTGACATTGGGCATTACAAGGGGGCGTGGCCCACTGCGCCCCTTAACACCACTGTAAGTGCATGTAAAGGTTAAGCTTTCAATTAACTCGAGTGCAGCAGAAAAAGCAGCTAGAAAAAAAAGAGAAGTTGGGGGCGAAAAGCCAAAAGGCGCAAGTGATTTCGAACTCAAAACTAACAAGAATCAAGAGGTGGAGCCCGAGAACAAATAGAAGCCAGCGAAGAAAAAAAAATCATCAAACTGACCAAAGTAATAAAACGAAATGAAATGAAACGGAAATGAAACTTAACGGCTTCCAAGTAAATACACAAACAACACGGCCAAAGGAGAAACTTTTCACATACCGTTGCCATGCACCCGAGTCTCACTACCGATATGAAGTGATGCCAAAGGTTGAAGGTCCTGGGAGCACAGATCGATCTAAAAATATTACCTAATGATTACAGATCATATTTAGTGATAAACATATTAAAATATTTTTAAGAAGTCTTTCTTTTTATTAAACAAAAATAGTAGTTGCTGTTAAAATACCTTATGATATGTGTGTGCCTCGGACCCGAATAAGAATTTATAAATTAATAAAATAATTTTTGCAGTTTCCAAGGTTTCTAATTTCATAACCATTATACTCAATATATTTTAATATTTAGTAATAAAATAGTAGCCACAATTAAATAATTAAATAAGAACTAACATATCGAGAAATTATATAGCTAAATCTCTCATTTTATATTAGCTGAAGCCCCGCCAAATTGTCATCACTGCCTTCGTGGCTTATTGCATTCCATCAGCTCCTTCCCACTTTATGGTATGCGTAAGGGGTGTATTGTGTTTGTGTTTGGCGCTAGTTAAACTTTATCAAGGCAACAGGACGTGGGAGAAAATCGAGGTAGCAGCAGAAGGAGATACAGCGCCAAAGTTTGCGCTCAAAACAAGCAGCGCTCCTTCTGCATTTCCCCTTCTCCTTCTCCCCCATTCTCATAAGTCCTCTTTGGGAGTTTTTGACTTCTCAAGTTCAGGCTACTTTCCCCGTCGTCTCTCTCGCGTTTAATGCCAAGTTTTATATTAGTAAGAAAAACAGAAGCATACATTGACTCGCTTTTTACTCTCGACTCCATTCTGCCATGTGTCTCCTCGTAGTCCTCGCCCCCAGAAGAAGTCGAGTTAACTTTAGTTTATTTTATTCGATGCAACACATATTTTTCTTCCCTGTTTTTCTTGCTGCCATCCGCCTCTAGTTCTGGCCAAGAGTGCGTAAATTTCGTTGGCCAGTCCAAGTTCTGCTGTGTGTGTGGCCATATAAAGTTGCTAATGAATTGAAAGGTGCCACAAACTCGGCTGGTAAAACATATAGTAATCCTTGCGAAGGTATGGGGATATATTTCACCCTCCGGAACTGAAACGGAACTGGTATTAAAAGTTCATAAAGCATTCAGGTTCACAAAGAACTTAATCGAGTAACTCTTAACGGGTTTAAAGTACGTTGCAGTTAAAAGTGCTGGCTTAAATAGAAATAATATAAAAAGTTGAGTTTCTACTTAATTTAATTGACTTTATTAATCCAATTATTTCAGTAATTTAAATAACTTAACTTCCTATTATTTAATCAAACCACAAATCTAATATATTACATTTTATTCAAAGAAATTTGTGCGCTCCATGTATTTCGTTTTTTCATATCTAATGACCAGCTCTTAATTGTTTAATATGCTGTACACATATCTATGCAGTTATTCAATTAAATATATTATTAAATTTATTATTCAGTATATCGAACAGTGGCAGTGCCATTTATTATGCAAATCGAATTTGTTGTAGATTGTTAGACAATGAAAATTCAAAGTCAACAAGCTGACAAATGCAATTAGGTTCGCAGTTAATCCCTGCAGTTTTTCAATAAGGAAATGTACCATGAAAAATGTAAAACTAAATGTGTTTTTATTGCTAAAAATATATAAAAGAAAAACGGAAATAATAGTAAATAAACTTTAAAAACTGTTGAGCGAAATATTAGGGTGCAGGTTTATATCATTATTTGTTGTCAACATTGTCAAGCCGGCTTAAAGTGCGTGCTGATTTTTCCCCCCTTTTAGTGACTACATTTTAGTGTGAACGGATTTATTGTCTTAATGTGAGTCTCGTGTCTGACTAAAAATAAACCGGGACCAGAAGTCGTTTATGGGGCTAAATCCAGTGCAGACTGCAGCACCAAAGTGCTGGCCATTACTCTGTGGCCAGGGTCCGCGTGGCCAAGATTATAGCACGCTTTAAAGGGCCCGCCAGCTCATCCTGCACTTAATAGCACATAAAACTAGAACGTGATAATGCAACGCACCGACCGAAAGTGGCCATAATGCGAACGAGATGAAGCAAAGCCAAAACAAACACAAAATAGGAGCGCAAGCAAGCCGGCAGCTAAAAATTCATGAGTGGAGAGCAAGGTGAGAACTAAAATGGTATATTCCTGCGCATAATTGGGGTTATTAACATACAAGTTATGGCTTATACGGGTAGCTGTTTTAAATAGATAAAACCAAGCGCTCGACACGAGACGGTGCCGAGGGGCAGGATCTGTAAACAGAGCCAGACAAAATACGAGTCCTGGTTTAAAAAAGGTCGGTGGTGGGAATACTAAATATTTAAAGCATTTGTTCGAGGCGTTTTTTAAAGTTAAATAAATAAAAGTAGTAATTTAATGATCCCAGAATGTGGTAAAAAAATAATTAATAAATAAATCAATCATTCGGTAAAATAAAATATTCTTAATATTAAATTAAAATAAAATTAGAGTTAAAATGCTCAAAGTTTAGGAATTACAATACATTATATTTTTCTCTTAACCAGCTAACTCATTTTTAAAGAATAATCTTTACGTAATCTGAGTTTGTAAAATCTCAAATTCAATCCTGATCCTTAGCTTGGCTCGCTCAAATTTGAAGCTTCCACTCACTCTGATTAGTTTGCTCTCAGTCCTCCGATGGCCATCGACCACAAACAACATTTCGAGGTCCTGCAATCCAACCTCGGCCACCTCCATCCATCCCCAAACTATATTTATATCTCGCATCTATCATCGGCTGTAAGCCCTGAACTTTGGCCACAGCAACCACATCATTCATTATTCGGGAGGGTGCACTGGAGTGTCCTCTTTTTGCTTAATTGACAACTATTTTGTTTTTTGTGCCACTGCCCCTGCCAATAGCTGGTGCTTAAAACTTCCACTGGCATGTCAAATGTCAAAGTGTCTGCGAATAACAGCAACGAGATAGAGGCAGTGGCAGCGGCAAATTGTCAGCCAAGAACAACCGCAAAAAGATCGAAGTAAACAAAAGACGGGAAATCCAAGACGCATTGCACACATCAGCAGTTCAAACAGGACTCAATTGAGCGTAACTTATCGGCTGAATGGGGCCCCCCTGGCCACGCCCCACATCAATCACGCCCGCACACACTACACACACTCCACACACTTACTGTAAATACACATACAAATTGGTCGTTTCGTTTGAAATTTTTGCCACTTGCGCAGAGAAGAAAGTTTGGCAGGCAAACAAGTGCAGAAATGACCGAAATCAAATCAATTTACGACTTCAAATCTGGTAAACATTTCACTTCACAACAATAGCCGGACGGACACCTTCCCATTGCCATTTTAATGGAGGCTATAGTCAGTTAGTCAGTCTACTGGAGCCATCATACACTTACTCAGCCAGTCGTCATTCATATGGAGCCATTCGTACGTTTTCCTTCCCAGCCACAGACACAAAAAACATTTTACCATCAATGCGAACAATTGTCCCTCCCCCTATCCCCACTGCAGATATCCTTCTTGTCCGCATTTGACTGCCTTAAAATTGTGGGTTTAGTTGTGCTTTTCAAGTGTCCACAGTGGAGAGGATATAGCATTATTGGAAAACGATTTCGGTCGTCGTTGAAGTCGTGAAAATGCTTAGTGAAACCTCAAAGTGTACTGCACTTTTTAAGGTGCCTTTTAAAGTCAATAATAAAAAAGTCTAAGAAAATAAGCAGGGGAAACAAATAAATAATTTTATTGTAATACTTTTGAGATTTATTTAAAAAGTGTTTTACTTGAATAAGCTATATAAATAAAAATCGTTAAGTACAAAATAATTTTCAATATTAAGAGTATCTACCACCTAAGAGCACTTTGTTAAGCATTAACTTATTTTTTCCAGCTTAATTTCAATCCAAAACTACTGAAAGAATATTTTAACAAAACGTTCTCGCAATTTAAAGACAGAAGAGAAGCTACTTAATAGATTACCATTTCATCAGATATTCCTTTTTCACAGCTATCTTTTAATCCCCCTCATAAAATCGGATACCAATTCAGGGGACTCCCACAGGGAATACGGAATATCAACGTCGTGCTCAGCTCTCGGGCTTGGTCGTTCCCCAATCCCAGATTTTAATTTTTCAGGTTACAATACAGTTTTGTGGTTTATCCCTTCCATTGTTTCACCCAATCGTTTTGGGTCCCCAAACCGAGCTCCTGACAGACATTCTCCAATGTGTGACAATAAAGTTTAGAGGAGTGAGTGGGGGCTGCCTGGGGGGCAGTGGGTTGGAAATCCTTTAATTGACTTTGGGGTTTTGTCCCGAGCTGCTGCAGAGCGAGAGTGAGATGATGAGTGGCAAAACAATTTCTTTGCCGAGTATCCATCGATGAGTCTCCACATTTTGCTGTTCAAACTTTGCCTTGATTCTTTTTTCCTCTACTCTCGCTTTCTGCTTTGGCAAGCGTTTTATTCTATTCCATTTTATTTTTGCATAATCGATTAGCAGTGGCTGAGCCAAAAGCGGCACTAAGCCGAGGCTGTCAGCTTGCCATGACACATGGAAATCATCATCGGAGGGCTCAGCATCGGCATCCGCAACATGCCCACAATAATCATCATCCCACTTCGTGCCATAATGACTGGTCCAAAAATCTATGCAAATGCCTGAATTGGGTAACATTTGTTGACAATTATAGATATTCACAGCGTTGGCCTGCAGTGGGGAGCTATAAAGATAGAACCGAATGGAATCCGGCATGAATATGTCAAATTTCCATTGCAGGGGGGCTGAAACAATAGCAGCCACAAAATGTTTGATAAATTCCACCGCTCATTGTTCTCTGGGACACGAAAGTGTCAAAAATACAGCAGATAACGGTAATGTAGAGCTTTTTTTCTATATAAATAGATTTTTGTTCTAAATAAATTTCGTCAACATTTTCATTATAATAAAAAATATTTTTTTTTAATCTTTATCCCTTTTAAATTATCTATTTCCTTTTTCATATTATTTTTGTCAACTCTAAATGCGTGAAACGCAGTGTTCTATGCAGATGCGATGCTCAACCACATATGCCTCTCTATTGATAAGGTTTTCATTTTCATGCCCTTTGTTTAGCTCTCCCTCTTAACTTGGTTCAGTCGAGCTCCTGTTTCTAGTTCAACCCTTTGTTGCAAGCATTTTGCCAAAGGGTTTCTAGCACTTGGCCTGCAAATTTATGGGGAACAGCCGACGCCTCTCGTGACCCAAAAATTGAGAGTGTTTCTTGTTTTGCAAATTGTGTGCCGGCCATTAGCCAGTTTGAGTTATTGTGAGGTCTAAAGATGGGCCTGCAGGTAGTGAACTTTTCGGTGGAAGATAATAGCCAGGAATGGAGTAAGCCAGCAGATAAATTAGACTTTATTTTGAGGTCAGATTTTGGGTAGAGCGTAAGGCTTTCTTCCAAATTTATTCAACCTCAATTCGAGCCTTGGCTCCTTTCTGGTAGATTAAAGTATTCCAGCTCCTAAATCCACTCATAAAATATATATATTAATAAGTAAATGAAGTAATTTTCGCCAGGCTTTAAATTCATTTACAGCTCTCCATTTTCACTTCTTATTAATTTCAAAATGTTACTTAATTAAATAAAGTACAATTTAGTTTGAAATTCAAATTGATCAGCAGTCCACTTAGCTGGACAGTTGCTTTGCATAATTCATTTCTATTGCATTTCAATTGCTCAATTATGTATACGCCATGCCGGTGTGCAGTTTATTCATAATTTTCGCATTAAATGTGATGAGGAAAACCGAAGAACAAAAGAAACGGAGCAATAATTTATGTACAAATAAAATACATTACCTGCGACAGGCGTTTCACTTTCATTTCAATTGACATCGCGCAAAACGAAGTCACTTAAATCATCAACAACAACATTTAATTTAATTAAATTGCATATGAGGAGTACAGTGCTTTTCAAAAATATAAATCAAATTAAGCGAATACGACTTACCAATATTGCCTTTCTGATTGAATATTTTAATAATAAGAATTTTAATAATATTCAGCGAAAAATACACCAGAACTTTAAAGGCACTTCACCCATGAAACGCACTTTCGCACCTGACAGCCTACAAATTGATATCAAATGGTAACGTCCGTCCTGGCTCGCTGGGAAAAATTAATAAATAAGTCACAGCAATTGGCCAAATAATTGATATATGCACGCGCACAAATATTAACACAAGCCGCTGCATACATTATTCGCAAATACATATTTAAATAAATAATTGGGCTGGATTTATAGTCTGGTTTTTTACGCCACTTATGTACCATCCACTTTCTAAATATAATTGGCAAAATGTGTAATTTTAATGGCCAACTGCTGTATGAATATTTTTGCGGTTTGTTTAATTATATTTGCATTTCAGCGACAAATTTTCCCCGTCAGCCTCGCCAATGTCAAACAATGTATGTGTGTGGCAAGCTGAAAACACAGTTAATCTGAATTACTGCGGAAATAGCTCCATGCTGGCCCCTAAAAACTCAGCCTGTTCAAACATTGTTTATGGCCTAAAAGCTTTATTTGTAAATTTTATGGTTTTGCTATTAGACAAATATAACGTGCGGAAAACAGATGGCAGAATATTATTTAATTTGGATTTTATTAATGCAAATAATAATAAAACACGTATTTAAATCTTCTTTCAACAATCATAAAATATATTTTTGTCAATTTTTCGGGAGAGCCTTTAAAATTGTATGGACATTTTTTAAGGGTTTCTCATTCAGGTTGTATCCTTTAATGCGAAGGTAAACCTTTTTCCTTTGGTGTTTCCATTTCCCTAGTGACAGACCGAAAGTGAATTCCAATGAATCAAAAATCAGCATCAATGTCATAATCAGCCATACATTTCGGGATTCGTATTTGTTCATTTACTTTTTACTCAACCCGGATGGTGGTAAGACCTTTACAAATGGTCTTTGCAAAGACCCTTCTCGGGCATCTCTTGCCTTTGAGTCCGTCGACAAATGATGCATGTTAATGCATCGAAACTGTTCCTGGGCCCGCCAACTCGGCAGCTGGAAATTGATGCATGCCACTCAGTTGGCTGGCGGGGCGAGTGACATTGATACGCCTAATGAAGTGATGCATGCACGGTCGTACTCGCTTTTGGGATCCTGCCAATCCGGCAATAATGGAATACAGAAGTCGCTGGAGTCAAATCTCAATCTAAGGCCAGCCAGATCCTTTGTGTTCGCTGCCCTGAGAGCCCCGTCAAATCCTTGCCAAATTCCAGTAAGCCAAACAGCAGAGTGGGCCTAACACGGCACTGAAGCGAAATCGAAGGTGGAATAGAAATTAGACAAAATTATTTGAGGGTCAGAAATACATTAAGAATATAATGGTTTTTTAAATTTCAGGAACTACGTGGTTTTAAATATTTATTTATAAATATATGAATATTCAAAAATTTTGTTTAATTATAATGCTTTCGTTGGAGTCGCAGATTATAATATTATTCCGGTTGCATTTTTCTTTCAGTGCAGCAGTGGTCGGGGACAAGGATAATGAAATTGACCGCAACATTATTCGCTCGAATGTTGCAAGTGTCAGGTGGCAAAGGGAGGGGTTGATTTTAGCAGGTGTAAGTGTAAGCTTATTGTGGGCTTTGCCCCTATATGTGGGATTGTGTGGTAAAGGGTGCTAGGGGCAGGAGGACTTTGAGGCACGTAGAGGGAGGAAGGAGGGGTCGTGTGCGTGTCGCTTGACAGAGTTAACATTTTAATTGTCATGAAATATTCATTTTGGGGGTGTAGTCGGGTGGTCGCCTTACATGGAAATAGTTTTTGCATGCAATGTCAACCCTTGCGTAAAGAAAATTGGGTGGATTTATATCTTTTTCGTAAAAATAGATGCAGAATTTTGTTGTATTTAATTGTGTAAAAAATTCAGGGAAAATGAAGGTGTACCATAAAGAAAAATATAATATTAAATGCTAATTTAAACCGATTAAAACATTAACTCTAAAAAATTACATTTAGTTTTTATTCTTCTTGAATGTTTATTTTATTTTTCTGCATGACTTTTAGTAACAAATTTTAAATTTACAAATAAGTAAATAATATATCATATTAAATTCAATAAAATATATAAATACGACTTTATAAGTAATTTTATTAAGTGAAAATATAAAGAACAATCCTATTAATTGCATATAATTTTTTAAGCTTATATTTATATATGCTTGTTTACAGAAGCAGAATAATAAAACCCAAGAAAATCCTCGGAACTTCGCAATCTCCCCTCGCTGACAACCATTATTCCCTATTAACTATTTAAGGCGTGACAATAAAGGGGAGTTCAGCATGTCCATGGCTTAGAATAGCCGAATGGCCGAGGAGTCTTTAAAGTGACTTTGGGTCGCCATTTAAAACTTAGGACAGGCATTATCCCCTCCCCTGCTCCACATCCATTGCCATTGCTGTTATTGCTGTTTATGTGGGGGCGTCTGCTTTGTTTGTCAAGCGATTAAGTTGTAATTATGCGATGCTACGTGTCCAAGGACTTGGAATGAGTTTCGGTTTTTTGGTTTTCTTTGCTCCCTCCCTGTCTCTTATTTGTTGTTGGGTTCGGGTTCTCCAAGGAATCCAAGGGCGGAATTGGGACTGGGGATTATGGTTAGAGGTGTCTAATGAGTTGACATTAATGGGCGTGGCATTGGCATTTTTCCCAGGTGAACAGAGACAAAGTCAAATGCAATGAGCCAGAGGTGAGAAGAATTGAAAGTTGTCCCGAAGCGGAAAAGTGGGGAACAGACAAAGGAGGCTTGTTAAATGCCAATTAGACTGGATGAATGGAATGAGAAAAAAAGAGAAAAGTTCCTCTGAAAAAGTGTCGACATCCATAAGTCTAAAAACGAAGAGCAGGAATAAAAAATGGGTGTAAAAATAGACAAGCAAAGGATGAGATTGAAAAGTCGGAAAACTGGTGAAGGGAATGAAGAAAAAACTACGCCAACACGCAACTGTAAAAAAGTCTGTAAGGCTTGGAAGTTACGAAAAAAAATACAGTGAAATATAAACTTACTCATGACCCTTAAAAATATACAACATGACTTTATAAAAACCAAGTAAAACTACAACAAAAAACGCAAGAAAATGAACAAAACCAGTACTTGGAAAACATGAGCATATGTAAATGGAAATGGAGATGTAAAGTTCCTAAACAAGCCCTCAATTAAAAGTGCGAGTCCAAAAGCACGATGAAATGTTAATGATCCTGGACTAGAAAGCGAGAAAAAGTCGAAATGAAAACGAGCCTGAAAATCATTTCAAGGTAAATGGAAGAAAACAAGAAAATTACAGAGAAACTCTGACTAATTGCTGCCATTGCAAATTCATAGCACACTTTTCGGGGCTCAATTAGGGATTAAATCGAATTATTTAAAAACGTTTTCCGGCACGACAATAAAATGCTTTCAGTTCTAATATACAAAAACTAAGCTAAATTCCCATTAAAGTGTAAATATTTAACATGACAATCCGATTATAAATTATCCAAATAATTCCCATTTAAACCGACAAAATGTAGACTAAATAAATACGACTGTTTGCGCCTAAATCAAATCAACATTTCTCCCCCACCTTGGATGAGCTGTTAAATAAATAATCAACTGGCTAATTAACATATGGAAAATGTACCTGCTAATAACCAGGTGACGATGACAATATCGGGGAGCTGGCCCTGCTTTAAATATTATCAAACAATTTGCACAATTAAATACGAAAAGTAAATATGAATTCAGCCTAATCTCGGCGCATTAGGGACATTTGTTTTGGATTATTAGGAACGCGCCGGCGTCACGTATGCCATATTAAGATATCGCATATATATATTTTTAATGTGCTAATTTTTCATCCATATTTTCCCCGCTCGCGTAATCTAGCAGAGCGTGAAACACACGTTGCATGCCCCACGTGCTGCTGGTGGCATCTTCCTGCTGGCACTGCTCCTTCAGCCGGATATCCTTTTGTTGTTGAGCGCCTTCGACTTTTATCGCTGCTAATAGGCCACGTCACCTGCGAGAGCGGAAAGCAAAGATGAGGCCAAAAAGCGAGCAAAACGAATCGCATGAAAGACAAAAAAAAAGTAAGCAAATAAAAAGCCAAGTGCAGCCTTGAGGCCTCAAACTCAACAGCAGCCACAATTCACTCAGCCCAAAAAGCAGATAACAGGAACAATAACAGCCGACAAAACAAAGTCAGTCTCCAAAGTACGGTGAGGATTCGGTAACAAATAATTTTGCTCATATAATATTGGATTTTTATATTTATAAAAAAAAATTGCTCGCCTTAAATCGAAATAGAAAAAACTCTTAGACCCCAAAAGATTTTATAAATCCATAATTTAAAATAAGTGAAGTTTTAACTTAATAATTACCCTAATTTAATGATTAAAGCTTATTACTGATATTATCTTTTAAGAAGTAAGTTTAAAACTTAACTACATAATAATTATAAATAATGAGCTTAAAATGTTAAAGTAATAATATTTTAATCTGAGTCCTTTCCCTTATTATTAAATTTTGTATTGTGCCCATATTTTTATTTTAAAAATTCTTTTTGAAATCCTCGCGATATATAATTTGCTAAATTTTGAGTAATCACTGTCACAAAAATTCCTGGCATGAAAACTACAAGCTATGAGTGGCATATTTGAAAACTTCTGTTGCAAGAAAGAGTAAAAGAGGAAGTATGTAAGGTAGTAAGTTTAAGCTCATGGAAGAACGCATTCGCATAAATTGCAGATTCTCGCAACTTGCGGAATTTTCGAAGCCAAACTCGAACGTGAATGGGAACTCGGAAGTATTTCAGGTATTTCAGGGACTCGACTTAAGGCTCAACTATTTAAAGCTGCAGAATTGCTCGTATGTTGCCCTCACATAATTAGCTGCGCTTAAAGTTTGGCTCGTCGCTCCTTTTTTCCTCCGTTTTTTAGTGGGTGCTCTTTTCTCGAAAGGATGTTCGGCATGTAGGTCAGGGGGGCAGTTACGGTTTGGTTTCTGTTCTCAGCTTTTTGTTTATTTTCAGTTGCTTTTTAGGTTGGGTGCGTGGTCCCTGTTAACATTGCAGTCTGCAGATGCTATTGATGTTGGAGGAATGTTAGGAAGCTGCAGTCTAATTTCGAACTAAAATGGTATATTTAATGAATGGAAACAAATCTACAAATAAATGCATTTAACTCTAAGAAAAAATTAGATTTGGTTAAAATAAATTTGATATATATTTTTTTTTCAAAAAAATGTTTCGTCTGCGGCACTACTTTAAGTAATCCTAATTAATTCTCTTTTTTTTAAACCTATGTTATTTTGCACAGCCGATTTTTGCTTTTGAGATTAAACGAAAATAAGGACATGAAAGGTTCTTTATAATTTTATATATAATATAATCTTAATATTGAAATACAAAAAAAAAATGGAATTAAAAAGTTAATTCCTACGTATTTTACGTTGTCAAATTGTTGTTTTATTTATATTTCACGCATAAATGTATTCAAAGTGTGCAAAGTGTCGACATATATAGTATTTACGCTAAGCACAATTTGACAAACATTTTAAGCTTCACAGCCCACTGTATTTTGTATGGGAATTAGGCTAAGCTGTAAAGATTTATTGTGACTAAACTAAGAGCGTCCCCAACATAATTTTTATAGCCAAATGTACGTTGAAGCACCCCCTATCTATGTTTTTTTTTTTAATTTCTTGTTCTTTTTTTAATTAAACTTTCGCTTTAGGAAATCTTAACAACATTTGTTTAATTCTTCAATTCCTAAATTGAACTAAATTTTTTTGTCGTTACTTGGCGTAGCATAGCTTTCTCATAAAATTAGCCTGATTTCAGGTAAATATTGTAAAGTATAGTTGTGAATATAAAATTAACATTTTAAAAAATAACCAACCAATTCCATTATGAATTGATGCATTATTTAATATTATCATTACCTTCTTACTGTTCGCTTGTGTTATTTCCATCTTATAATACTTACTTGCTTAGTACCCTTTTCCGTTTGTAAATAACCATAACTTTTTGTACTTTTGCATATTTTCCGAGTGGTTGCTTCCTCCTACAAAATTATTTCACTTTGCAAATTTTGTGAGTTAATTGAAAGCCAATATAAACGGCCCTGCATGTCTGGCCAACAACTCAAGCAAGGCGATCAACTCGGGGGTTGAATGCACCACCGAAAATATTTTAATGTATTTTAACCAGCCATATTAGCAACCATTTTAGCGGTGGCATGCAACACATGCAAGTTAGCAGCGCGTTAACAGTCGGCTGTAGCAGAGCAGAGCCGAAGTAGCTCTGCCGCGTCGCGACGCGTCGCTGCTTTCGCTTCGGGCGACGTCGCTGTTAGCCGCTAACGGTCGCCAGAGCCCGACTTGCGGACTTTCGGTTCTTGGCTTTCAGTCACTTGTTAAGACTCGAACGATTCGGACGGTTTTTCCGGAAAAAAGAGAGAGAAAGAGACGCAGAGTGGAAGAGGGAGAGAGAGAGCACTCGCTCGCCGCGTACGTGTGTGTGCATGCCTGTGCGTGTTAATTTTTGCATGCTTTTCCTTATCACGTTGCACTTGCAAATGCATTGAGTCTGTTCTAAGCCTGTTTTAAGAACCAGTTTTTATTTTGGTTTTCGGCTTTGGTTTTTGTTAAGAACAGCTAACAGCTAACAGAGAGTACCGAACAACGGTTTCTCCTCTAGCTAGAAATTTTAAACGCGCGCCGTGACGTCGCCGCTGTGAATTCGACGAGACTCTATCAATAGAAGTTTTTCATTTGATTTACCGTTAGGCGGCGGGACTAACTTGTTGTCTTTGTCTTTTGCTGCTGGTTCTATCGACGGCCGTTGTTGTTATCGTTGCTGTAGTTGTTGCTTTTCTCGAGTGGGCAGCGCCAGCGGAGCGTGCATCTGTGTTTAGAAAGCAGCCACCAGAATCCACCGGTCTCTCCAACTTGGGCTCTTGTTGAAAAATCAAGAAGAAAAAAATCAAGAAAAAAGACCAAGACACAAACCAGAAATAGCAGAAGGCTTAATTAAATTTAAAGCACACTTAACTCGACAAACGCAGGCAAGACTCCGCAGACTGACCGACTTCGAGGAGCAAATAAAATAAAACCGTTAATTGATTTGTTTATTTGTCGCTTAAACTGTTGCGGAAAAGTGTACAAATACTTCTGACGGAAATGTAAATACTTACTTACTTTTTGTTTGCTTATAATTATCTGCCACAATAGAATTTTAATTCCTTGTAATTGAATATAAATCATTTACATACTCCAAGTACTTTTCATCTTATGAAAACAATGGCATTTTTTAAACAAATAACTTGGCCTTAAAGAACGAAAATGATTGATTTTAAAAATATTAAATTATGTGACAAATTGATCTATGAATTGGAAAAAAAAAAAATACAACAGAAGTTAACAAAAAGATGGCTTACCAGTATGCTCTTTTGGTTTAATCACTGTGCTATTAATGGTTTAAAGAACTTTAATTCAATTTCAATAACTGCTTTTAAAATTTTAATTTCAATAATTGCCTTACATTAAGTGTATTAAAAATGATCCCATTAAAAAACCCAACCCAAATACCGATTAAAGAATTCCCTTTGAAAGCCCGCGCATAAAATATTGAGTTGGAAAAAAAGGCCCAAACAAAAGCGGAAATTACAAAGATTTTCGAATGCAATCATAATTATTACTCGTGGCATTCCAGCTGAGTTTTCATTCGTTGGTGGTTCTTTGGGAAAACCACACGAAAACATTCCGGTGGCAAACAGGTTGCCATAAACCCGAACACCAAAGCCAGCAGCAGCAGCAGCAGCAAAGGAAAAATCAAACACGTGCACGGAACGGAAAGGTTAACGAGAAAAACAACAACAACAATAACGAGAGCAGGCGGAGCAGGAGGAGGGAAAACCAACAGTGAAAATAAAAACAACAGACATCAGCAGTAACAGCATTACACTCCTTTTTTTCATCAAACACAGAAGAATAAACCAAATTTTAAAACCGCGCGCTAACTGAACACCGAAAAAAACGCATATAAAACGGGCAGAAAAAATAAAAACGGATATAAAGGAATTTCAAGCGTTTGGCATTTTGTCAACCAGTAAAGGGCCAAGCGATAAACAAAAAGCGAAAAAAGGAAAAAAATAACGAAAAAAATAAAGGGAGAGGCGCACAAGTGGCTGCAACAAAGGGGCTCCCGAATCCGCGACCTCTGACCCCCGAAAAGGAAAAATCTACCTTTGGCCGGAAAACGCTTGTTCCAGCACGCGAGGGAGGACGGGAGAGACGGTGAAGGCAGCCAGCCAGCCAGGCTAGTGACGAAAAACAACAGCAACAGCAACAAAACAAACAGGTGAGAAGGAGACTTGCATGAATGAATGAATGCGACAGTGAGGGCATGGGAAATTGAGGGAGGGATGGGATGGTATGGTATGTGTGTGTGTCGCAGTGAATGAATGAAAGCCAGAACTGCTGAGAACTGTGCGTCGAGGTACAGTGAACACTCGTGAAAATTGTTATAAAAAAATAATTATTTCGAGGTTTTTTATACACCTAGAAATACAGGTGAAAACCTGTTTCCTTCGGTGATTTATCAAGCGAGAAGAAATTGTCTCGGTAAAAGATTTGCGAAATATTTAAATATTTAAATATTTAAAAAAAAAAAAACAATGTTGTATGGTTAGTGATACTACTTAGCTTACCCCCGAATTCGTACTTGGGAATTTCAGGTGCAGCTTCTATTACCGTTACTGTTAGAAGGCCAGACTGGTTATTTTTTCCCCTCTCTTATGATTTAGTGGCCTTCAAACTTAAACAGCATTATTTAAACACATTAATCCAAACATACCACTTTTAAAGAGGGCCCACTGTATTTTTACTTCTGGGTGCGATGGAGTGATTGAAACTGATAAAGAATAATAAAAAAGGCTTTCCTCGTGCACGAGGATTTTCCCAAACAATTCTTTCACGCCGTGGTTGTTTTTTGTTCCATCGGACTTCCCCTCGAAAGGGGGGACAGGGGGGAGAAAATGGAAAAGGGAAGCCTGCTCAATAAGCAATTAATATGCACAAGTGTCTGCCCGGCGAGTTTCCACCGAAATCTCCGAGTGGAAATGGGCGCTGGTTTCGTCTGCCGAGCACTGTGTGAAAAGTAGGAAAAGAAAAACAAAAACCGCGCCCAGCATGGCACATTGTTACGGGTTTCCACGCAGTGTTAAGAGCTTAATTTAATTTCAAAAAGGTTTTTCAACTTGATGAAAATTTGAGTCTGGGTCTGTCAATGGATTTATACAGTGGAAAATCTTGGCATACCTCTGGATAAATGATATTTCTTATGCAAATGAAAGTAACTGGAACGAAAAGTTTACTTTTAAGGTAGGTTAAATCAACATTCAAAATTAGCGAGAAACACATATAATTATTGGCATTAAGTAGAGTATTTATTGATTTCAAGAAGTTCTTTTTAGAACTGAATGTACAAACCTGTATTAAAATGGTTATAAAATCTATTTTTACTTTGACTTCATTTTAATGAAATTAAAGAACCTTTTTCTTCCAATTAAAGCGAAAAGCTTCCCACGAATCGAAATGATACATGGGCTAGCATCACCATTAATTTGAACACAAATCAAGTTCTATTATCTCAATTGAAATTTTCCTTTGAGTAACTCGAGACCAAATTTGATTCTGCCTTCGCCGGTGTCTTCCATTTTCTGCTTTTATTTATCCATTTCTGCATTTCACCCCAGTCACGACTGCAACTTTAATCTATATCAATTTATATTTGCTTTTGTAGGTACTAAGCAAATTCCCCCTGAAACTGCTCAGAACTATTATTAAGAGCAGGTGCTTAGACTACGGATTTTTTCAAGGGTTTAGGTTCAGTAGATGTGTTGCAAAATAAATAATATAACATTATTTTAAATAAAAATATTGTCGGTTTATTTTTAGAATTCGTTTCTCGAACTACTTAGAATAGAAATACTTTAATTTTACCCTCTTCCCTGAGCCCCTGATTTTGGTGGAAATTCTTCTTCCCACAAGTACCCAACAATGTTAACCAGGAAAAGTTGCAAAAACCATCAGAATGGAATGCCAAAAATACGCAAAACAAAAAGGGAGACCGACGGCGAAAGAAAAACGAATTTGGAAAAAGAAAAACAATGCCACACAGAAGGGCGAAAATAATGCGCTCCGTATTGTTGTAGTCAACTCGATTCCGGCGAGACTCTTGTGAAATATCGCACTTTGCTCATAGAAATGGTTATCTATGTATGCTGGAAATAGAAATTCAAGAAAAGTCCGAATAAACAAAAACACAAACAGTAACAAAACGTATGGCAAACAAAACGGAGAAAAACCAAAGCGCACCACACTCACTCAGACAAAAGTAATGTGAAACACAATAAAAGTGTCTAACTCTATGAAGAAATGAAAGTCAAATTGTGTGTGTGTGTGTGCTTAGAGGCATGGATGGGTAGGGGGGCATAATGGTGAGGGGGGGATTCACATCCCAGACCCCTTTTACTGCCTCACTTCTCACAGCATCTTGGCCGGCTTCTTCATTAGCGGCAATTGAGATTCTTCTTCTCTTTCGTTGATCTTGATCGTGAACTCGAAAATATTTAGAAAATGTGTTAAAGCCATGGCCAAGAATTCGAGTGTGTGTGGGGGAGGGGGTCTCTAGAGGGGCTTTGTAGACTCGTGTCTGGGTTTTGAGAAGAAAGCGTGCAAATTATGGTTTCTAGGAAACTGGGTGCCTGACTGACTGATGGGGACTGCCTACCACACTTGTCCGATCCATCAGATTCTGTAGGCACAGTGGTTAATATAGCAATTAAGGCGAGAATTAAATGTTGATTGCTTAAAACAGTTTATTTTTATCTCTTTGCCCTAACAAATTCCCAACAATTCATCTTCTCAACCCTCTTCACTCTAAGCTGTTAAAAATCCATCTTTAGCTGTAAGTCAAACTGTTTCCTCTACAACTCGATTACCATTTCCCTTGCTTTGGCCAAAAAAGCCGCAACCACTTCCCCAGATTCTCGCAATCCCTCGCAGATAATTGAATTATGATCGGGGAGTGTGTCACGGCCAGAGAAGGGGGCACCTGACAGAGCTAATGAACACTAACTTAACTGAAGGGTAGTCGAGTGAGTCGAGAAGACAGGGCCCATCCTCATCATGGTCATCATCATCATGAGCAACACACTGAGGTGGTAATGATGATTATGCTGCCACTCAGAGGCTCAGAATGTAAAGTGCTGGAAAGAGAAAATAATAAAAATGAGTCGCGGCAATGAACTCGAACCAAGAAATGCAGACAAACAAACGAAAAAGAAGCGGTAGAGGCAGTAGTGGCAGTAGGAGATAAAGAAGAACCACCAGCATGCATAACTAAAGAGCCTGCCACAAACACAGAAAGAGAAAGAGACGGGAACACGGCGAACGAAAGAGACGGGGAGAGAGAGCATAGCAGAGCACGCAGCATGCGGCTCCAGTTGCAGTTGGCAGTGCATCATTATCCGGCGGAGATTTTTGTGTTGGCCTATTAGAAGAATGGCCAGTGGCAAAAAGTTTTCATCTCTGCAGCTGCAAAATAATGCTGGTGTGCACTGGGAAAAATATAGAATATATTACATAATTAAAATTCATTCAAATCAATTAACTAAAATTTATTCAGACCAATATTCGTCAAAAAAATTTTCACATGGGTGGAATTATTCAGTGTCAGTAAGAAAGATCCTTTTCTTCTTATTATTCTATAGGCCTAAGCTATTAATACATTTTTAACACTATGGATTTCATTGGGAAATGTTGTATAAAAATAGCTCTTAATTATTTACAAAATAATCAAAATTAATAACTAATTTACATAAAACTTTCTTTAGCTAGACTTTTCTCTCTGTGCCCCTTCAAGATGCATCTGCGTCATCTGTTTTTGACTAAAATGCAGTTGGCAGCAGGGTGAAAAAAAAGCAGAGTAAACTATGTGTACATATATAAAGAGAGGTCATTCATCCAGAGTTTATCACATTATGCTGTGCCCAAGTCCCCGCCTTCTCTGCCCTGGCACTTTATTAACATATTTCTTTTTCCCTTTCTAACTACCTGTTTTTGTTTTTTTTTGTTTGTTAGCTGCTCTTAGTGTTACTTGGAGTGTTGTTGTGTTCTGCCTACCAAGTGTGGTCATGGTCTTAGCTGTTGTTGATTTTTGTGTTCTTCTACTTTTTGTTGCCAGTTCTTTAAATATTTGTTGCTGCCTGGGTTTATGAACTCTTATCTAGTGACTTTCTTTCAGATTTTCGTTTAGAATTTAAAAAATCTAAACTGAGTTAAGATAATAAAATTAAGTGGTTTCTGTTTTCTTTGTAAAAACCTTTCTTAATTGCTCGTCAACGTTTAATAATTTTAATCAGATAGTAACTCTAGTTTTTACTAGTAACTCTCTTCTTTAATTTTAGATCTGAGATTTCCATTTCTAGTTCCTTAGCCAAATTCTTAATGTGTCTAAAGTTTTTGATGGGTACTTCCTGCACTATTCCCTGCACTGAGCAGTCCCTGTCTCCCTATTTTCCTGCGGCTTTTTGTCAGCCCTCATTTCCTTTGGGTCGGAAAGTGTGGAAGGAGAGGTAGAAGCTGTCTGGAAAAGATCCCAACTCGGGTCCAGGGTTTCCCCTGACCAAAAACCATCTCACCATCGCTCCACACTTCTTTTAGGGCTGCTGGTGACGCTTGCTTTTGTGCCCGCCTATGTTTCCCTTCCGCTCCTTTTTTTTTTTGGCCTACGGTTTTTGGCCAACAGGAAATGGCCGACATTAGACTGGGCTGGCACGTGTTTATGTTGCCTTGCTGTTATTTTATGCTCCACGCTGGGGCAGGAAATGCGACAGAAAAATGCATTTGCAGTTGCCATGGAATTTTCTCCATTCAGGAAAAACCGTTGGCAGTTTCGCATCTGCTCCTCGTTGTCGGAATGTTTTCGGTTTATATTTTCACCCAGCGTTTTTTTAAGCGATCTGTGTTTGGCTCGCTCTAGATTTTATTTCTATTTCGGTTTAATCCCAGCGAGAAATAAACGGCGATTCCAACTTTATCTGCTGTGTGTAAAAACTGAGGCAGAGTGGAATTACATTTTTATGCTTCACCTATAAAGCCAGAATAAACGACAAATTTGACATAATTTTTATTTTCCGAGCGGAATTTAAAATTTTCATGTGAACTATAAAAATGAACTAAACGATTTTTGTATGGTTTTTTAAAATTCATGTGAACACGAGATTTCTTTATTTGTGAGATGTTTTAGATCTTTTCTATTAAGTTTTCTAAAGATTTAAGTAGGAATTCTTTATTAGTATCGAATTAAAAAAAGGATGGCTGGTTACAAAGTGTACTATTATATAATGACTGAGCTGTGCTTGATTACCAAATAAATAAATTAGCTTGCAGTTATTCTGCCAATTAGAAGCTGAAAAAATAGCATTTACACGGTTCAGGTATAACGAACTTATAATTAAATGCTGGGAATCATGTTATAATCATTGCATAAATATCTGCCTATGATCGTTTACATTTTATCCAACCGTTAGCACTCGACTAACGTCAGTTTTCGCTTTGGTTTTCCAGTTACTCGAAGCCCTTTTTAAGAATTACTCCTACTCCAGCGCTCATTAAAAAGAAAAGTCTTTCGCCGGGGGCTCCCTTGAAAGTCACTCTGCCCGGAAAAGTGCAGCTGCAGCAAACCAAGCGTCCATTTATGCATTTATCCAACTCTCCATCTACTCTGTGCTGCAAGGCATTGGCCGTCATCGAGCTGCGGCAAGAGAACCTAAACTCCGAAACTTGGTGGCTTTGTTATCTTCTCCCTCTCTCTTCTCCTCTGGGGTTTCCCCACCTCCGCTGTCATAGTTTATATTGCGGCTCATTTGCATTATTTTAATTCGTTTCATTTGGGAATTTTTGGGTTTGGATAATCCCCTCCAAATGATGGAGAAGAAAACGGAGGAAAGAACTTTAAATTGATGTTCTTTATCGATAAATCAGAATGAAAACGAAAATGCTGAAGTGAAAATGGTTACGGTTCTTGGGGAAACAACCGTTATGCTGGCTGCCTACACTTAATTAATTTCCAAATAAAATGAAAATAGAGAAGCCACAAAAGTAGACAGAGCAATCCATATGGCAAAACTTTCAACTTACAATTCAATTTATTTTTCAGCAGAAAAACAAGTAAAACCGAAAGTAGAACAAGATGAAAAAAAAAAGGAAGAACAGCGACAAGGGCGGCGATAGAGCAAAGGTAAAAAGACAAATTGCAACTTTTTGAGGCACAAAAATCACAGTTAGCAGATAGTTTCAACCCCACACCATCCGAGCTCTCTCAGGACACAAAGGCATAAGAAGAAACTTTGTCCTGCTGCCAGGACACTTGAAACAAATTGCAATTTGTGCCTTTGCCTACATAGCGAGGGGTTAAATGGCTTTCCCCGCTGGGCTTTGCGGGAGGATGTTCATTGGGGTCTAGTGTTGCCTATAAATTAAGTGCAGCAATTAATAATTAAAAAAGCGTGTTAATTAGAGAGAGCTACACACAGGGCAAAAGGACGAAAAAAGAACGAGCCAGCGCGCTGGCTGAAAGGCAGCACCGATGGAGTTAAAATGTTTCGGCTAATTGCGATTTCAATTAGGCGCATTAAGGAAATCCTTTTTGTACTAATTCGAATGGCATTTTAGAGTAGAGATTAACTTTAGTTTGGTAATAATTGTTAGGTAGATAAACTTAAAAACTAAATATGCAATAAGAAGGTTTTTAAATTAAACTATTTTATTTCAGTTGATTTGCTTGTTTACTTATATTTAAGCACTCTTATATAAAGGAAATTATCATTTCTAGCTTCTCCAAGAAACTTAAGCTTATCACTCTACTAAAGAATATTAAATGCTTGTGAATAATAAGTTCGTAAACTCAATGTTTAAGTCGTGTGAATAAATTGAGCATGTCAACATCAGCACAACTAACTGCTTCTGTTATGCTTACTTATCCGTGTTCATCGCCTTGTCTGCCCGCTTACACTCGCTCAACTATGTTTATCCACACCTCTAATGCTGGGCTGCATTATTCCACGTTGCTTGGCAACTTTTGGCCAGCACTGTAGCGTGTGTATTAACATTAAGGTGGCCAGCTTCAGCTTTGTCTCCCCCTTTTTGCGCGCCATTTGATCACCAAAAACATTTTTCGCTGACAATTCGCTTGGCCAACTAACGGTGGCATCCCCGTTCTCATCTTTCATTCCATTGTGCGAGATTTTTCCTCCCCTGGCGGAGGATGGATGCACCGCCAGTCAGACTGCTGACTGCTTAATATTTCACCGGACTTCACCGGACTTTACCGAGACTTTTATTAGATAACTCGGTTTGGATTGGCGGGAGGGCAGACAGAACACTCCGATACCGGAATCCGGAATGCCCCTCACGTCCGTGGCGTTGCCTAATTTCGTTATGCATCCAGAACCAGACACTGCTGTATATGCATACGCCCCCCGATTCATAACCGATACGCATTGATTATTCACAATCAATCAGCGTATTGAATCCGGCCTAGCCCCGTTATGCTTCCATTTCCCGTTACGACTCCATATCCATTTCCATATCCCACATCCACATTTACTTGGAGACCACAATTAGTTGCCAGGCTGCCCACGAATTGTTCTTCTGCGATTCGCCGAATTGCAATTGGATTGGCTGTGCCAATTAGTTAATTAACGGCTAAGTGAAATAGGGGGGGAAGTGATGAGAATTCCAAATAGGTTGGACGGTTATGTTAATACAGTGACCGGAAAAACTAATGGAGAGAGTAAATAAACTCAAATATGGGGAATCTTAGGTATCTTATGGAAAATATTCTGATTTATTTATAGGGTAAACGGAAAAGTGTATTTAAAATATTACATCAAGATAGATTTTGCTACGGGAGAGTATTGTCTTATTTTTTACTCAGGTAATCAGGTCATCCAAACCATATTTATTATAAATAAATCCATAAATAAATACAGAGCTAACCAAGTTAGAGCTATCAAGTTTTTGCGAATGTGCCAGAATGAAATCTAAGT
Source organism: Drosophila rufa (assembly GCA_018153105.1). NCBI lineage: Eukaryota > Metazoa > Arthropoda > Insecta > Diptera > Drosophilidae > Drosophila > Drosophila rufa. Next base: position 13,123,505 of record JAECXS010000096.1, read on the forward strand.
CTTGTTCGACACCAAAATTCCACAAAGACCCGCAATCTGCATTCAATATTCATAAATCCAACCGACGATATTTAAACGTGGTCCAGAACAAAGCCCAACAATCCAGCAATCCAACACAATCGAACCGAACAATCGAACAATTCCCAACAAATCGACCCAAACCGATTCCGATTCACAACCTGGCAAGCATGCGAAAACAAAGGCTAAGCGGCTTTGGTTTAACTCTAACCTGAAGTGCAACTGCCGGTGAATTGTGCAACACTGCGTATGCGCAACAATTAAGTCAGCAATTCTCTCTGTGGCTGTTTAGTATTTAATTTATTTCCTGGCTCACCTTGCCACAATACAAAAAAAACTCGAGCAAAAACAGACCCATTTTAATGAAGTACAAATACCAAAAAGTTAACAAATAAAGCTCACTGTCTGCCAGCTGGAAATTCATTAGCCAGAGTCTCTGATTTAGACCAATTTAAATTAGTTGTGTAGAGTTGAGTTTGGCAAAAAACCAAAACAAAACTGTCGGGAAAAATTATGCGAATCCAAACTGACCCGAATGGCATAGTCGCTGAACGAACAAAAAATACCAGTGAAAAAACTTCAAAGCATAGTTTCTAATGAGGCAAATTAAGCAAACGTCAAACAATTAAAGCAAAAGCAACAAATGAGCGTGTAATTATTTTATAATTAAATTCCATTTAGCCAAGACTTATGTCCGCGACCACAGCAGTTGGCCTATGCCAGCAACGAATTTGTGTAAACTTTTCTGTGCATTTCGTCTGCAGCAGGTGCAACAGGTGTAAATTACGACGGTGGCGCAAAAAAACAAAATTAAAAAAAGGGTGATCTTGTGGACAGCGGGGTGACAGCTGTAATGGCTGCAATCAACTCGAAACAACAACGTCGAAAACAACAGCAACTGCAAATCCGTTTCCGCCACTGCAAATTAGTGAATTTTGTCAGCGGCAGTGGGTCAACAAAAAGGCTTTTGGCCAACTCGCCAGGCAAGGGTCACTCAGCGACTGGAAAAAATTGAGAAAAATAACAATGAGCTGAAATAGAGGCAAAAGCAAGGCAAAGTTATTAAATGCAATTAATGAGAGGACGAGAAGGCGAAAGCAAGAAAGCAAGTTGGTTAGACTCTATTCTGTGACGAAGGGAAATTTTTCTGCTAAAGGAATATTACCTTTAAAAAATATGAACTTTTTAGAGCTTGGTTTCAAGTAGACTTTGTTGTTAAATCGATATATTGATATTAAAAAATTATTTTACTTTTTCTTTCATTAACTGCTGAAGTCATTGCATTGCTTTCTATGAAAAATCAATCGTGCAGAGATTTTCTCATGATACTAAATGCTTTGGCAGGTTTTTAAAGAGATCTTTATAGTCATGGTTCACAGATAAATCGTGAATTCATTTATCGTTTGTAAGGAAATGTCAAAAAATAGGTATTGAAAATTTACAAAAGACATACAATTTCATAACGAATTTATGGAGTAAACTTCTCCCTTCAAATGGAGTTCAACAATTAGACAGCTCGCTGCACTCTGTTGTGTTTATTCTGAGTGGGCAAGACATAGTTATAATTTGCAGTATTGTAGTCGCCGTCTGGTTGTGGTATTTTTTGTTGCAATTGAAGCTCTGGCTAAAAATTGGTGAAAGTCAGCCAAGTAATTTAGTCTCTTCGCAGCCGCCCCTTGCGGTCGCTCATGTGCGTGCAGCGATTTTATTTGTATTTTATTCGAATTTCTGTTCGGTTTTCAGCCTTGTGGGAGGTGCTGGCACTCGATTGAGCCTTCTAGAGTGGAGTGAACTAGTTTCCACTTAATGGCCAGAGCCCAAGAGGCACTGGAGGCACCAGCAAAGAGAGCATGAAATGTGCAACGAGTTGTGGCAGCCGCACAAAAAGATTTATTGAAGCCGTTGCTGCTGGTGCAGCTATTAACAAAATTACTTAACAAGCGGCCAAAAATAAAAAAAAATATATAGTAGAGAACTGCGTCCAAGGGAGGTGCAACAGCAGTAGCAGTAGCAGTAGCAGTAGCAGTAGCAGCAGCAGCAGCAGCAGCAGCAGCAGGAACTGCCTGAGTTATTGCCAGTCGGCTGAGTTTCGGTTTTGGCCAGGCCAGAAAGGCTAGAAGGGAGGCTGCAACCGCAGGAATAGAAACTGGGCGACTGGGAGCACCGACCTTGGAGCCGGCGATATATTCTATTTAATTGCATTCGCGGCTCAGACCAAAGAAGCCCACAGAATGAAAGGACACTAAGCCGTTGTCCTGTATTTTGGCGCTGGGATTCGGGCTACGGCTCCGGCTCGGGCTCAGGGGCGTGGCAATCTCCACATGTGGCATATAGTGTGTTGCAACTCCCAGCACAATGTGGAGAATGTTAAGCCCCGGATTACAACGGACATCAAAAGTGGGCGGTGCCGGGAGCTTTGATTTATGATTGCACAATAGAAAGATAGGGCAACATACATACGAGGGGTATATGTGCCTACAAGCGTATATTTAGTTAAGCCCCGAAGTACCCTGTAGTGGGAAAATGAGTTTAGGGAATGAAGCGGATAAGGTTAACAGATTAGATTATTAATAATCTAAAATTTAAGAGATCTTCAAGTAGGAAATAAAAGATTTCTACAAAGAACTATAGATAGAAAAGAGTAAGATACTTTATTATTATAATATAGTAACTCTTACAACTGGGGATCAAATTCCCATCAGATTATCAAGCAAAGTTCTCATTTACCATTGATTAGTTATTTTCTTGCCATCAAACCCTTTTTTCGGGCAGCCACGGAAATGTTATTGGAGCCTTGCCTTTTCTATGTTATAAATTTTCGCTAACGACGCCCCTGGCACTAAGGGGAGTTGTTTTGCTATTTCCAATCCTCTTCCGCTGGACAATCATCCAGTCACAGCTTTGGTTCCTGCAGAGGGCCCATCAGCAATTCCACAGCACAGCAGCAACATCGCAGCTACACAGAGAAAATGAGTTACAAAGATCAATAAGTAATTAAGGGTTTTAAGTACATTTTCATATGTTTGCTAGCAAAGTTTTCCCCAAAATATATACACAAAGGCCACTGCTTGTGTTGGATAGATGATAGCTTATGGCCTTACCCTACCAGATCTGGTAACATTTTCTCCAAGTGTACAGCAGCAAGGGGAGCGGAACCAATTGCGGTTGCCGCTTGGCAATCGGCAAAAGTTGACGACCGCAGCTCAGCAATTGAAAGGCTATAAAAACAGAAACAAAACCAAGGGGAAGGACACTGGCAGGCGATGCAATTTGTTATTTTGAATTTTGCAATTTTCGACTCCAAACTATTTTTGTGTGTGCTTTGAAAGCAATCGGGAACAGGCACAAAGCGCTGAATGAATCGGAGGGGAGTCCCATCCAGATATCTCTGCCTGTCAGTTATTTAATTAAATGTTCCGCGCATTTTTGGGAAAGGAGACTCCACTGCTGCCGGTCTGTGGCATAAGGGCGTGGCAGGGCATGGTCAACTGCCCTATTATTAGGCACATTACCCATCGGGAATTGGCAATGCTTATTGGTTCCATGGAAGTGCATAAATCATGCATTTCCCAAAACTATTTTTAGAGCCCATCATCATATTTCCTTTTGCTCCTCGTGCCACATTCCCACTCACCTTTCGGTGTTGCCCTTTTCCTTGGCATGGCTTCAAGGACGACGAAGCGATGGGAAAAAATTCAAAAATTTCCAAGTCAAGGGCTAAATAAACTTTGTCGCCACGGCAAAAGAGCAAAAGTGTTTGACAATCGGGCACTGAGAGAAAAATAACTCAAGCTGGAAAATAAAAATATTTAAAATTGTTATAAAAGGGATTTTACAAATTTATAATTTAATTTCCTTTTTATATTAATGGCAGTCACTGATACCCAAGTAGTACTGATATGTTTATGCTTACAGTTACTATTTTATTAGTTTTCCCCCATTTTTTTTTTTTTTTTTCAATTTTTCGTTTATTTTCCATAAATACATTTCGTCTGGGAATCAAACTTTTCAAGTTCCACTTATAACTGCCATATTTTTTGATTTTTATTCCCTGTGCAAAGCAGCTCAGTCAATATCCCCTTTCCGGTTCCGCCGCCCACTTGAAACATCTATCGCTTTCCCCGCTCGCTACATATAGATGTCTATCAATTTGAGCTGCTATCCTTGCGCATATCCTTTAGCCATAGCTCACTGTCGGCAGCCTGTCTGCCCCGCTTTTGGTCTTCCTCGCTTCCCCTTTGAGTTTTCCACCCCCCCCTTTGCTTACTGTGCAGGAAATTTATTGAATTTAATATGCATATTGCAGGAAAAATTTATGCATTTTTTGCCATATGCCGGTAGCTTTTTCTCCCTCAATCCTGGGCACTCGTACCCTTTATTGTCATTAAGTGTTATGCAACGTCAAATTGTTTTTATTGTTCTTGCTGTACCAAGCCCGAGATGGAAATTTCAATTTGGATTTTTGAAGGCAGCATATTCAAGTTAAAATTGCTTGAAGCTTTTCTTATTTAAATTTTTTTGGAGACCCTCATAGAATGGATTTTTTTCGGATCTAAAATTTTCCTACTGATGGAATTTTAAAATCACACTGGAGCTTCTTTATTATTTAAAGTAATTAATTATAAAATGAAAGTGAAATTAATCCAAGTATGACTAGTAAATGGATCTGATCAATTATTTTACTCCTGAATCTCTATTTTTCTTTAAACTAATTTTCCTTTCATTTCTCTCTTTCTAGGTAATTACCAAAGCTACAAAACTATACCCACACTCACAGGTAAATCCTCTAAACAAATCCATTAAATTTGAACTAAAATTTAGACACAATCTCCCAATGACCCAAGCTTTGACCCAGTGCGATCCCCGCAGAGATTTTAACTAATTACGTGTGTTTTGGCTATATGTATATGCTTGTGTGTTGGACACTTTTACGAACTTCTCTCAAATGACCCATTAAGTCGGGCCATTAACTTCCAGCCCAATGACCCCGCTAAGACAACGAAAAATAGGAGGAAAATATAAAAACAAGGCAAAAGCCAGATTGAGAGAGAAACCGAATTAAAATTAGAAATATTCCAGCAAGACACAAATGAAACACTAAAATTGCGCATAAAACAAAATAAATAACCAATTAAGGCTGCGAATGGCGGGAAAATTCCCTAGGAAAATTCAGTGCGAGCTTTTCATTAATTAGCCATAATGGCCAAGCCCTCAGCGGGTGGTGGCCTTAACGGCGGGGGCGGAAGTGTCCATTGGCTATTGGCATATCAGAAACACATGTCGCTTGTCATGTGTGCCAAATGTGGCATGCAACATTTAACTGCAAAACAGCAGCAAAAACAATAACAGCAACAACAAATGCGACGACAACAACAACAAGAGCTGCGTCAACGGCAACTGGCAGCAAAACAGAGCCATAAACGCGGCTAATTGCCAGAGGAATGCCGCCAGAAGGTCAGGTCATGTCACTGCCGAATGGCACTTGGGGGATTCTGACTCCAGCACTGGCTGCTGAAATACACTCGAAAAGCGTCTGTAAAGTATATAATTTACTAGTAAAAGAGTATATATACAAAATAAATTTTTTACTCTGCTTAAAAATGTTCCTTTATAATTACAATTTAAAAGTTTATTAAAAATAATAGAGATCTTAGATCTTATTCTCATTGATTATATTTACTTTGGTAGGTTCGTAGATTTAATAAAATGTTTTATAATAAAATCTTTTTATTTTTATCGTACTTGCAGAACTTTTTAAGATTCTTTCAACTTTAAAACGCTCTAGAAATATTCTTCTCTTAAGCATTTGATCTGATTTTAAATAGATATTTCCCTTTTTGGCGAACTCACTTTGATCAAACTGAACCCCCCATAAATTGCCCTATAAAATCCATTCGAAATGCTTTCGATTTTCCCCCCAAATTTTCGTTTTGCTTCGTTCCATATCTTTTGTCGAGTGTAAAGAGGCTGCGGCATGCGGCACATAAGTAATACAGTATATGGTATATGGTATGTGACACGGATTGGCAGCTTCGACTGGCGGATGGCGCGTAAATTGGTGAAGAGCCCAGATTAACCGTTAATGGCCAAGAGTGTTGGATGTTTGGCTGTTTGGATGTTGGATGCCACCGATGTTGCTGCTGGCATTGCCACGCTTTTTGATTTTCGGCATTTAGTTACGCTTCCCAGCAACGATTTCAACTTGTTTGCTGGTCAGAGAGCTGGCTCGCAACTCGATTGACTCGTTTTTTCGGGTTTGCTTCTCACCGTCTTGCTGGCCAAGACATAATAATGATGTTTGATGATGCGGTAACTGAGATGGGGCGCTGTGGACTCCGATTCCGATTCCGATTCCGTGCTGCCGTTCGCTCCATTGGCAATTTGCCGATGTTTATATGCCTATTTGAGGCCGTTTTTCGACTTGGCTTCATTCTTCGATTCCAATTTCAATTGAGTCCGACTCCGTACAGTTGGCTCCAGGAAATGCGAGTCGAATAAATAAAATCATAGGTTTACAAAGTGGTCTGGGGAAGTTGCATTTAGTTCGGTGTTCAATCTGGGGCACTAGGACCCGAGAGGTAAACATTTTCTGGAGTCGGAGGCGAAATGCGCTTGCGGAATGCAATTTAGTTTGCACTCATTAATGAGCATTTGATGATAGGCTTGAGAAAAGAGATTTAAACGAACATAAGCAATTTGTTTACTCAATAAATATTAAAATAAAGATAAATAACTTACATATAAATAAATCAATATAAATAGTTTTTAATTTACTTGTTAGCCATTAAAACTCATTTACATCATTTAGATGATAATCAACACCATAATAAAAAGGGCTTCCAAAAACTGTGACAGGAGTTACAACATACTCGTGAATAAATAACAAAGCAACTAAAAAAATCATTCCCAAACGAAGTCATGCGTATTAAATACCAGGGAAAACGAAGAAATAAACCAAAATCCAATGCAAGGGGAACAGTGAAAAACTAAATCGGCGAACACGAACTAAATTGCAGGCAATCAGTTGGAAATACAAAAGCGAAACACCAACAAAATATCACAAAAATCCAAACAAGAGTGTGTACAGTCGCAATCACGATTAAATGTTTATGTGTATGCATGTGTATGACTATAACTAAGCGTAAACGGTTTCAGTTAGTGATTCATGCCACTAAATACAGCTATATTAGAGCCGGCGCATTTATCGCCATCGATATCTTTCACTCGCCAAATGGTAACAACGCAAAAAAAAATGTGCCACTTGTGTAATTATTCCATTTGACATGTGAGAGCTTTCGAGCATCAGGGGGTGCTGAGTAATGGAGGGGGACACTCTTTGATTTACGGCGATCGGCGAACGAACGAAATCAGTGCAACTAACAGTGCAACCTGTTTGAGCCGCGGAAAACAAGTCCCCAACTGCAGCAGCAGCAGCCTGAAAATTGGCCCGCAAATAGCCAGAGAATTCCTCCTTTGACTCGCTTTTTTTCTGCACCTACACTGGAATTGAAAAATACTTAAATTTATTACTTCAATAGGTGGAAAACCTGTCTGTTGTATTCCTTAAAATATTACTTTGTTGCAAAGAATTTTTTTAACAAAAATACGTCGGCTTTAGTTTTCGATCCTAGAATTAATTTCTAATAAAATCAAAAATAAATAAGATAAGTCCCAAAAATACAATCCTAGAGAACTAAGTATTACGTGTAATAGAAGCAAGCTATAAATTTTCTGATATTTTCTCTCCATGTCATCTTCCTGAACCTCCACAGCAGCCGACAGCGAACGGGACACTTAACGTTTTGGCCATTGACAACGATTAAAAACGAGTTTCCCCTTCGGGAGTGGAGCTGGGGGCAGCTGAGGAGCCGAGCAGAGGAACCGGGACCAGGGCACTTGTCCACCCGGGCTCACTCACTTGTTTGCCCGACCGTTCTCTGCCGCTGTCGACTGCACTGCTGACCCACATACAAAAGACATTCAATCGAACTGTTTTCTTTCTCCCTCTACCTCTACCTCCACCTCTCGGTCTGCGTCGCCTTCTTTTGATGGCCTTGAGTGGCCCCGAGTATTATGATTTTGATGGAGAGCCGGCTCAAGTGGGTCCAAGGAGCCATTCGAGGGGCAGCTAAGGCACTAAAAATGATAACTTTATCGGCCACGGAATTTTAAAGTTGCTTGGGAAAAATGTCTTATGGAATGTTAGCACCATCAGTCTGTAACAAATTCTGTTTATATAAGTATTTCGAGATTTTTCCAATTTAGCAATATAATAATTTATTGATCTAAATTGTTTATTGATCGAAATTACCCGTTCCGCAATATTTTTGTTGATTTAAGGTACTTAAGCGTTCGTATGTTTGCACAAGTTTCCAATTAACAAATCACGAAAATATGTTGTACAATTATTTCCCATAAATTTTATTATATCTAAAAGCTTAAAGCTAGTTAATCCAGCTTATAGTCCTTTAAATTTTAAACTAGTCAAACAGCATTCTTTGAGAGTATTGTATACATTATTTAGATTTTACGAGTATTACTTAATTGGCAATCAAATATTTTTTAAATTAATTCCAATAGCTTTTGGGACAATTAAAAAATCGGAATACTGTGTCTGCACTCGATCTATATAGATGACTCTGTACTTAAGTTGCATTAAATATTTTAAATTTATGATCTGGAATCTGGAAAATAGCTCTAACTGTCAGTCTAAAATAACTAGCCGTATATTAAACTGTGCTGTAAAACGCCTAAATCATGGTGGTTTTATTAAATCAGTATTTGGGTTTCCAATTCCATTATTTGTAAATCTTAGTTAGATTTAACTTACTTATGAAGAGAGGCCATTTATTAGATTTCTGATATTATTATTATTTTATTAAAAACCTTAGTTAAAGGACGTAGAATATTTCGGATTCGTTATGCCCCAGTCATTTAATCCTTGCTCCTCCTCGTTATAAATACACATTGAACTGTGCTGAAGAGCTTGTGAAGGAGACAGGAATAGTCGGTGGAGCGGCCGGCGAGTTTTGTCGTCATCAAACCGCGCAAGTGTATGTGTGTGTGTGTTTGTGCTTGTTTGAGTGTGTCTGCGATGATTTACCGTTGTGGCCTCCTATACACACATGGCCATTCCGCCGCTGAAACAGAGCCAAAATGTGAGGAGTGGAAGCGGAAGGGGAGGCTGGGATATATAGCCATGGCTATTGCTATCCTCCTCATCCTGATTCTGATTCCGATTGCGATTCCGCTGACTGTGCTGACTCTGCTGGCGCTGCTGCTCTTGTTGTAGTTACTGTGTGCCCATTTGAACGTTGGCTACACATAGTTGCCTTGTTAGCCAGTTGCAGAGGCTACGGCGGCACTCGCTCTCGCTCAGGTGCAGAAATGAAGAGATCTGACCAAAAAGCAGAAAAAGAAAAACAGAGTAAAACCCCAAACTAGCAGCAAGAGCGAGTGTAGAAATGTTTCAATTTTCGAAAAAGAGTACAGAGATGTATGTACAGTTATGGCTTAACTAGGGGTCAATGCTTAGAACAAATTAAATGATAGTGATGAGTTCCAACAGCAGCCTTAATTATTAAAGTGGGTTATCATTTTTGGGCACACTGATTTCGGGAAAATTATTTACTCAAAAATTACTGTCATCAAAAATTTCAGCTCTTAAATGAGGAATTTCTAATAGAAAATAAATTGTAGTTAAAAGCCAGTAGTACATTTATTGCTTAACTAGGGGTCAATGCTTAAAACAAATATAAAGATAGTGATGAGTTCCAACAGCAGCCTTAATTATTAAAGAGGGTTATAATTTTTGGGCACACTGATTTCGGGAAAATTATTTACTCAAAAATTAATGTCATCAAAAATTTCAGCTCTTAAATGAGGAATTTCTAATAGAAAATAAACGGTAGCTAAAAGCCAACACATTACAGCTTTAAATATTACCTTACTAGAAAAATGTTCCACATTTTTGGGCACACTAATTTTGAGAAACTTGTTTACTCTGTTAAATTAATTTTGAATTCCAATCTTAAGTGTAAAGTCTTTATTTAGCTTTTCCTAATAAATGATAAGATATAAATTAGGTCTAACTTGCAATCTGTCATAGCCATATATAATACACAAAACCCTTATTACAATTTCAGTATCTTTATCAAGAAATTTTCATGAAATATAAACCCAGTCTTCGAAAATTGATTTCCTAACTAAATCTTAAAGTTCAATTAAAATTCCTGTATCGTAAATAGTTTCCTATTAAATCCTTGGCTTCTTATTGGCCTCTGGTCACGCTAACTGCTCCCTAGTCTCTGCTCAGCTTCACCTTTTGGCCCGTTATTCATATGAAAAATTTGCCGAGACCCCTTGAAATGATGATGTTGGACCTTTTGGTACCTTTAAACGACCGCAGGGGGAGAGATGAAGGAGTCGCTCCCCTGCTACAAAAGAGCAAGTTAGCGAAATGAATAAAATGGGAACACGCACAAACAACGCACACCCACTCACACATGCCTGCTGGGCTGTTGTGTATTCTCATGTGTTTGCCACGCCCACACAATACACCGGAGGGCGTTAACAAAAGGTAACAGCCAAATGAAAAAAGTATGATGTGGCTGATGATGAAGCCCGCAAGTCATTGCAGGTGAGCCAGGTCGTGGTGCTAAAGGGGGATTCCACAGGGGGCAGGGGAGTAGCCCTAGTTGCAACATAAGTATTAGCTTCATTTTTGCAGCATTTAACTTGGCGTTTCCCACTCCCTGCCCCAGCCCCTTTCCCTGTCGCCCCACACGTTACCCTTTTGCCTTTGTAACTTTGTTTGCTGTTTTCTTCTTCTGCCGCTGCTACTGCAATTTTCCCTCTTTTTTTCCTTTTTTTTTCTGTGTGCGCTACCGAGCCTCAAATGAATTGAATGTGAAAAATTTAAATGCAAACAGCCGCAGTCGACGCAGCAAAAAGAAGAAGCCAGAGCACACTCTGCAAAATAATTGCATTCAATTAAAGAGCTCGTCCAATTTCGATGTTTTTAAATACGAAAGAGCTGCTATAGGTGAACTCGAATCTGTGCCTGAAATTGTTTTTTCATTGCACGTTTAATGAGGTTTAAATTGGGAATAATGTTTCAAGGCACTGTGTCAGTTCCTTAAATTAATGGAATTGAATGCAAAGCAAACTATTAAGTCTTTTCAAATCAATTATATAAATAGAAGAACAATTAACGTTATTAATTTACCATAATATAATTGTAAAGTTTTTCCGTATAAGGTTCATTCTGCATATAAAAAAAACCAAACAAGTTTTAAGTCAATCAATTTCAAATATCAGGTTTTCTTGGGGCTTTCTACCTAAAAACCTCTCATTATCTTAAAAAATCTTCCACAAATTCATAAAATGAATTTTATAAAATATTTGCTCCAATATACGCATTTTTTATCTCTGTGCAGCCTTGCCCTATTCGCGCTTTTGGCCCCTCATTCCGCCTTTTTCGCTGTGATACTTCTGCTTGGCTTGCATTACACAAGTCGACAAGCCTTATGGCACCTCCATCCTCCGACATCCATCCTCCAGCCATCCAGTTGCTCAGTCTAGCAGAGTTCATTGTACCATCTCGCTTAGTTGAAGAGTCTATGAGTCCAAAACAAACGATGCTTTTGATTGCCAACCGCCGAAAAGGGGTGGGAGCCGTCGGAACTTGAGGGCAGAGATCGGGTCAAAGACTCGGCTTTAGGCCTAAGTTGAGGCTTTTGATTGCGGGGCCAACGGATTTGCTCTGAATATTTTGTTCCCACATTTGTTATGATTTTTCACGCATTATTTTGAGTGAGCAGAGGACAAAAAACTATTGTTTTGATGATTGTTGTAGATATAATTTAAACAATAAACATGTAAGATGATTAACAGATAGAAATAATAATTTATTTTCTTCCCAAAAAATTACAAAATATCTTGGTGTTTAATTTCGCATAATTTTCGCATTTAACTTTTCTGTGAAAGACTTTTATTATTCAATAGCTACTCCATTCAGCAAATTTCTTACATCGCCTTCTCTAAACACTTTCCTTAAGCAAATCACTTCATTTGCCAATCAAATTAGTGAAATCATGTGGAAAAAGTGTTGTCCCCCAAAGATCTTTTCAAAGATCTTTTACTGCGATGCTCATTAACGACACATTTCTACGCTGAATAGATTTCGTTTCGTTTCACCTCGCCAATCTGCTGAGCAAACATTTCAAGGCGAATATCTTAGCACCTTCACAATGATTTGCTTTTGACAGATTTTTGTGAAACTTTCTCAAAGAAGTCGGAGACCCTTTGGTGAATGGCCGACAGTCAGTCACAAAAATTAGCACTTGAAGTGGACGACAAAGTACGAAAAAGATCTTGAAATTAGCGAGTAGCATTCCGCCCACCACTCAGCGGTAAAGTGCGTAACATAATTATAAACTGAAAATGCTAAACTGCAGATTTTCCAAGGCCAAAGTGAATTTATTTTGCATTTAAGTTACCTTTTCATGTGTGTTCTGTCTGTGTGTTGTCCCTCTTCAGGCTGACAACTGTTGGCAAAGACTTTCCCTTTGCAGTTAACCCACCTCGCATGTGAATACACGCCATCCCTTAACCCTTAACCCTCGGCGCCAGCCCCTCGGAACTCTATTCATTATGCGGGGCACGCATTCGCCATGAGTTGGTGGCTCGGTTATCTGGGCGCGCTGTGCTCTAGTCCTAGATAAGGACCCGCTTTCAGCCCCATCCCTGTTCCGCGTATTTACTTTATTACAATGTGTGACCCCAGTGAAAACGCGACAGGATTCTTTTATGGCCTGGCACTGTGCTATTCATAACTATTACTGCCAAGTCTGGGTGGCTGAAAAGTAAAAGATTTAGAAAACTGTGAAAAAATTTCCATAAATATAACTGCGATTTTAATCAGATTTTAGGAGAACCCAAGATTACATTTTAAATCTTAAATTCGGGGATCCTTTAAGGTAAACTGTGTTTACTTGAAAAGTTTAAGCTGAAATGAATTTTGTAAATATTTTGTAAATGTAAATAAAATAATTCCTAAGAATTCCTAACTACGAAAATCGAAGCTTTATTTTTTCCATATTTAACGCACCCATCCGCACTGTACTTTTAGTTCATGAAAAGGCTGCCGAAGCACAATTTCCATCTGCAGTTTTGGTCCAGGACATAAATAACGTATACGCCGCATTGAACAACCTCCCTGCCTCTTCTCCTCGGAAACTATCTCCTCCGTCCGCCCCGCTCTCTTTCCACTTTCCAGCATATTCTTTCAGTCATTTATCATTTTTCATGGCGTTGACACTTTCACTTGTTTCACACAATAAACCGAACCGCAGCAAGAAAAACGAAACAAACAAAGTAAAAAACCAAAATGAACCATTGACAAGTCAATTCTGGTACAAGGGGTCCCCGGCTCCGCCCAGCTCGGAGCTCGTTATGACCTGTCAAATTTATTAGTTTCAATATAATTTGACAACGAGACAATTTGTCCATTTACATTTACCTAGTTGGGCCCAAAGGCACGGGCATTTATCAAAGCTTTTGACCTCTTCTTGACTTGCCTTTGTTTACAGCCATTTTGGGCATTTTTTCCTGACTTTTTTCATGCTTTAAATGTTGGCTCTTAACATGAATTTATGTTTATTGCAGGGCGGCCTTGGCCAGAAATTATCATAAATTGCACTGTCATTACAGCAAAAAGGAAAAAACAACAACAAAGTAAAGCAAAATGCCACCATAAATATGAAAATACAGTTATTCAGCGTAATTGCGGCTCAGTTTCGCAGAGCGCAGTTCATTTTCGGTTCACGGCAGTTCATCGTTGGATCACTCTGGTTCATTTTCAGTTTACTCTAGTTCATCTCGCTGACACTCAGTGAAATTTTGCTTTCATCTTTCAGCGGTGGCTGGAGATAAAAAAAAACAAAAGTAACAAAAGTAAAGCAAGAAAAGCCAAGCAAAAGTGAAGTGCTCCGCTTTGAGTCTCTGCTATTCCACTATCTTCGCAGCTTCTTTTTTTACTTTGTTATTACATTTTTGTAATGTTTTTTGATGTCTTCATTGTGTGTGCGATTTAGTGTGTTTGTGTTTTTTTTATTGGCATATTATTTTTATGCCACTGATGAACTTAATTAACATTTGGCACGACTTTCAATGTCAATGGCAATGGCAATCTCACTTTGCTCTGCCGCACAAATGCCAGCAAATTAGTTAATTTCTTTGATCGCCAGATAAAAGAAATACTTTGCACTAATGATCTGAAAAATGTGCGGCAAATGATGAGAGAGTTGCAGGTTGAAGAAAGTGATTTGGGACATGCAGATACAAATTGCATGCACTTTTTCTAACCATACCTAATGGCAAAGGTGTTGAGAGTGCGTGAAATTGCCAGGCCACTGGCACTTTCTATGAGTTTTTATTAAAAACAACACAATATCTGTGGCTTCCAACAAATCAATGTAAAATGTGGCAATTATTTTTAATTAATCAAAGTAAATTCAATCTTTATTTAATTTTCTTATCCCTCACAATTTGTGCGCTCTCCCAATTTGTGTAACGTCGCTGACACTTACAGCGATATACACTCTTACGCACTTCAGAATCAATTTGGAAGCTGCTAGACAGACTGGAAGCCAGAAATTCCCCCAACAAATGAACCCGAACGCATTCCAAACTCTAAAATACATACACATGTGTACCGATGTACGTACATTCCTACTTTACATTTAACAAGCACTCAAGTCGAGCTGAAGCTTACGAGCCAATGCACTTAAGTTTATTTGCTTGGGGACAGGACACGGAGCTAAACGGAACGAAAAGGGGCTGGGCTGACGAAAGGATAAATGGCCGAGGCCCCGAAAATAGCGGTACTCGGAACATAACCCATTGGGCACCATCAATATCCAGCTATGCATGCTACTTATCATAAGCATAAGCGGCGAGCTATGCGCATTTGTTTACAACTCACTTGGCTGGTCACACTTGACCAGGCAACCCATCTCCTCTCCAATCGCAATCCCAGTGCTAGTCCCACTCCCAGTCCCAATCGAAGTCCCATCCATATCGTCATCGTCTTGGCACAACTCGATCCCAGGGACACTTGAAGACATACACGAGAGCCGCTTGAGTTCTCCACTCAAGAGAGCTCACTCAAGGGGCCGCAGGGAAGAGCAGCATAATTTATTTGCCGTTTTCGATGTTGCTGCTTATTGATTAGTTGTCATTGATGCCTCATACTTGATGCTGACCTTGGCTTCGTGCTGAGCCAATCGATAAAAAATTTGAGAAACTTCCTCAAAATATTTCGCGTACAGTGACTGCCAAAATTTTAAGAAGGCTCAGAAGATAGTACTTGTAATTTAATTAATTCGATTGGTTAAGATACTTATGGATATCGATGTATTTGGACTTATTCGATAATAAAACAGTTTCATCCTATGCTTTATTTATTAATTTTTTTTTTAATAAACTTATTTTTGAATAAGTTTCACTGAATTATCCTTATTTGTAGCCAATACGTAAGCAGATTCAACTATTTCGATTAATTCCATTAAATAAATTGACGTCTCTATGTTTTTTTCGGTAAAAGATAGGTGTTTCATTCTTTTTGTGATATTTAATTAAATAAATCAACAATAACATTTGAATACCATTTTTTTTTGTTTTTCCGTTAAACGTTTCGGCTCGCACTGTACACCATGAATATTTATTTTTATGATCTGCCCACATCATTTCAATTCGTCATCGAAACTGACCAGCATCAAAAATAAAAAAAAATTGTTTTAATTTCAAGCCACCAAGCCTCATCACCGACCGGAATACTTGCAATATTTCAGCAGATGTCTGTTTTTTGGCCCTCTGGCATTTGGTCAACTTTTTAATCTGCTTTTTGCGGCTTAATTAAATGTGTGTGTATTTTTTTTTCATTCTCTCATTTTTGGATACGTTTTACGCTTCATTGTGAATGTTTTTTCATTAGCATATTTTTTGTTTGTTTGTGACTTGGCCAACTCTTCGACATTAAAAGTTTCAGCGATTGCTCGACAAGTTTTTCCCTCTCTTTTTATACGAGAATTCTATGAGTTCCGATTGGGGAAAAACTTTGTCGGTTGTGTTGCATAAACAGGAAATGGAATGCCAAACCGACTCGCTTCCATTCGCTTCGATTCGAATGCTGGTAAACATAACAGTCTGTTATGATTATTTATCAATGCCTGATTTGTTGCGACAACATTTGTATTGTAATGTTCTGCTGCGGGTTTGGGGTTCGTTCGGTTAGATGCCCTGTTTATTTATAGACGAATGATTATGATTGTATTATGCATAATTTGGCACGAAACTGGTTAGCTGACGGAACTTGGCCATCAACAATGATGGGATCTCGATGTCTGAGGCCATCAAAATCTTTAGGATGGACCATTGAAATAGCCCAGATTGGTTTGCATAGGCTGAGATATGAAATCTGAACTTTATTCTTAGAGAGGAGGTTTGTCATTAGGTCTGTTTTTATGGTTACTGCCGGTTGTTTGCCTTACTGCCTTACTGTTATTTATTGCATCTTTTGGGGGAAATTTTTATTGTAACGTTTTATTTGCATAAACTTTTACTTTTTCTTGGGCCACACAAATTGGGTCAGGTTTGAATCAGGTCAAATCATTGTAAACTTACTTCGAGTTGTAGAGCTTTTTACTTGGTTCTTTTTACTTCCTTTTTGAATGAGTCTAATCATGGTATTTCTTGTAAATATATTTTGTTTAAAGTTCAATTCATATTAAACCTATGTTTTTTAACCTTAAACGTTGTGTAGATATTTTATTTAAGTTAATATATAAACTTATTAACATATTCGTTAGGTTTCCACACATTACTGTTTAATATTAGTTCCCTTCGATTTGTTCATAAATATCCAAATATTCCATTTAATTTTAACATTCGATAAAGTTTACAAATTTATTATACATTTTCCCATGGGTCCTAATTTGACTGCCAGCCAACTGCAACATGAATATATTTATTTATTCTGTTTTAGACAAAGCTCTGCCACTGCCAAAATCATACATCTTCTGTATATCAATATAAATCATCTTTGGCTGTCCATGAGCTGACAACGAATCTCTTAATGTATACAAATCATATTTTCCAATTCCAGTGTAGCATCCAACGTACAAATATGACCCCACCCACCACATCGCCCTCGATCCCAATAGCATCCAAGCCCAATTCACGTAGCAAATCACTTTACAACTGTCAGACAAACAATGCCAAAAACCGATGCCCAAGAGAGGATTGGATGCCGTGGAAAGTGGGCGAAAGTGGGTGAAAGGTCGAAGACTAAAGGGCGGGAAGGGGCATGCCGGTTGATAGATATCCTTCACCGGATCCTGTCCAGGCATTTGACTTTATCACGCAAATTGATTGCTTTGACCCAAAACGATTGACGAAATTTGATTGATAACTTATTAAGTTGCCCATTGTCTCACTGGCTATGTCTGAGTGTGGGGGCTGTGGGCGAGGCCCGCCCCTATCTTTCCTGGTGGGGGTGTGTGTGTGTGCCAGGGGCGGGTCCGAAAATATAAATTCAGAAATACAGCTGCTACTAAATATCGGTTTGCTTAGGCAAAATAAATCTAAAATTAATAATTTTATATCCAAATCTTTCCGAAGATTGCCAAAAATCATTCCAGGAACCAGTTGAGAATTCTAAGCAAAATAAAATAAATTATAAAATGTAAATTAAATAAATGTAAAACTCTTCTTTCTTTCTTTGAAAGATTTATATATAAACGTTTTCCGAAGATTGCAAATCATCACTCATGATTTGTCTCACCCTTTTGAGAACGGAACTTCTTTGGAATTCTAGCATGAACTCAGTAAAATTAATTGCTTAGAAAATATATTTCTAACTTATCAACCAATATTCTTTTAATTTTAAGATAAATCACATTATAATGTAGTGTTTTCAATTAATTACCCCCAACAATTTCCTCATAACTTTTAACCCTACATAACCCCCCTTAAGCCGCCTCTGGGTTATGCTCAATTTTGCATGCTGGCAAAAGTTTTTTGTGTGCTTATTGCTCTTTTTCGAGTCACGCATGAGTGAATGGCTAATAAAGATAAATATACAAGATGCCAGCTGGAAGACTTGCCTCCTCCTTTACTTTTATCTGCACTTGCCCAGCAGCAGGTTTCGGCCTCTAAAAAAAAAAACACACTCACACAAAGATTTAAATCCACGAATATATCACTTTTGTTGTGGCTCACATAAAAAATATCCAAGGAAAAAAATAACATTCCGGCTAGCTGGCTGAAATATTTAAAAAAAAAACGCCCAAAGGCCAGACAAGACACCAGATACGCGAAACCCGAGAGCAAAGAAATTATTGGCCGGACTTGAAGTCCCACAAAAAAAAAACGAAGACGATGAAAAAAAACATCAGCATCAACAACAAAAAATGCTAATTCAAAACAAGCAGATTTTGCGGTTTATGCAAATGTCCCTCAAACCAGACCGAGACCCAAACAAGTCATAACAGCAAAAGCAACAGCCACAAAGATGCCTCTCGCTTGTACATCTTTGTGTTTAAAATATAAAAATAAATAAAGATTTAATGTTCGCTTGGCCAAAAGTAAATTACACAATATACGAGAAGCAACAAAATTTATTTGAACAAGATTCCAGGACCAAGGATACTTGGTAAAATTAAAACAATTTGTAAAACACAAAGAACCAAATCAAATGGGCTTAATTTTACAAGAAAGTTTACATTCCTAATTGGAGACTTTAGTACCTTTACTTAGACAACAGATTGAATATTCGCCTGCAAACTTAATTAAAGATTATATCCACATCCTCATAATAAATCATATTACATCCCCTTGCCTAGGTAAGAGAGTACGCAGCCGGACAACAAAAAATATTGGCAAGAGAAATACAAGGCAAATACTATCAAGAAAAACTTAAGGGAAACGTGTGTTTATTTGTTGCTCAGCTGCGTCAAACTGTGCAGTTCAAGGCTATTCCGACTTGGCCTCAAGTCATTCTGCTTTGGGCCAGAAAAAGTTCAAAAATGCCAGCCGAGATAATGCCAGAGAAATGCCTTTCTTTTCAACTGCGTCTTATACTTTTTGCCTTTCCGTCCTCTTATGTTTATTTAACACACTCAGAACGCACACATAAAAGCCAAAATGAGTTTGGCCCAAGAGCAATAATTCATTTTGACTTCCATTCTAGCACGGCTCTGATGGAAAACCTTTCTCCTCGTTCTATCGTCTCAAATTGAATTCCAACTTAAACATCATTTGGCTATTTTGAAATTGAAACGATGTGTGTGCGAGGGGAGTGTGCGTGTGTTTGCTTATGTAAGCTGCCTGCTGCCCTGCTGAGCTGCGATATTGATTACATTTTATTTTTTACCAGGCAATTTTGAATTTTTTTCTGTTCATTAGTTTGGCCTGATTTATCTCGGGGGTAAGCTTTTTTCCGTACATTTTTGGTTGCTTGTTTACTTTTCTTTTGCACTTAATGTGTGAAACGCTAAAAAGTTGCACACAAAATTGCTGTTTATTTTCCCCTGAGCCCCCGGCAAATATTTGCTGTATAGAAATGATAAGAAAATACAAACAGAACGAAGGAGTGCTTGTCGGGAAAATTAAATCTATTCATGCAAATCCAGTGGGGGTTTACAGGGAATTTATGGCTAATCTGGGATTGCTTTGTGTTAAAATTTAAACTTAAACTGTAAAGCAATTGATCAAATTGGCAATTTTTAGTTTAATTGTTTCTTTTGCCCTCGTATTAAATTCAATATTTTACCAACATTTTATTTACATTCCCCTGCCTGATTTTGTTCGAAATTCCCTTTGTCATTTTTTATTTCGGCGGCCCGCAAACATTCTGAACAAATTATTTGTCTTTTGTTCTTTATTTGTTTGTCACCGTTTAGTAAAAAAAAATATATACAAAGTTTTCTATCGTTTGAGTTTTGTGTGGCAATGTTGCAAAACTTTTCCTTGTGCTGGATGTATTTTTTCGCCACTTTTCCGAGGGATGGGAAAGCCGCAGAATGGAAATGCGGGCCGAATATCCTCATTCTCGTGTGCAATAAATAATTTTCCTGCACCAACTAAAGTTTTTCGCAATTTTTGGGGCGTGGCAAATCAAAAAGTTAGCATTACCCACTATTAATATTAATCACGACATATCTCTTGGTTTCTTTTTAGGTACGTCTGCAAAGTTTTTAAAGCGTTGAGTTATTGGATCCTGGGAAGCCGCTGCAGATAACATAGTGCGGCAATCGAAGTTGGTTATGGGGTAAGTGAGACGTGGAAATTGGCTCAACAATTTGGCTCAAGCTCAACACTTTTCCCGCGTGCCCCAGCCTCTGGCTCAGCCCCACAAAATGTGTGACCTTCAAAGAGCGACAACAATGGATCGCATCTTCTTCCCATGTGCCTTTTTTTTTTCAGCGCCGTGTCTGACGCTATTTTTTGGGTCATTTCCGTGATTTGGGCTTCGGCTTTGGCTTTTGCTTTCCACGATGTCGAGATGGAGGAGAGACTTCCGTCTTAGCCTTGCACTCAGACCCCAATCTCGAGTGTTTACTGTTTACACTCATTTTCGTTGAAATTTGCATTTTAATTTATTTGTCCGATGTCTTTGTCTTCCTCTCTGTTTGATTCTCTGCCCTTTCCCGCCATCGGCGGCACCGAGTCCATTGCACAATCCATGGAGTTGCACGTGGACGTTGTCTGGCGCTTTTCCCTTGAAATCGATGCACAAAAACAAAAAAAATACAACATTATTATAGAGAAAAAAAAAAACATATATATCTAGTATAAACAAAAATATATAAATTTACTAAAAATATTTGAGATTTTCCTACAATTCCATTATATATATTTCTCTCCGTGTGCCTTTGCTTTTATACCAAGTTATTGCTATTGCTGTCATTTGCCAACTTAGTCCAATTCTGTTTACTTTTCGCCTTTTTTTGCCTTCCGGCTTCGCCCGTTTTACTTGCAATTTATTCACTGACCTGTTTCAATGGAAAATTCGTTCGCTGCTCTTGTCTCTGGCTGCTGGCTGCTGCCACTAATTAATTTGAGCGTGCATTTATGTGGCTCTAATGGCCAGCACTTGTTTTTACCATTTTGAAAAGGTAAAGGCGAGCTCGTAACACCAAATGAAAGTTGTTCGCCACATTCGATTCAATTGTCGATTATTTGTAGAATTTTTTAGCTGAACACTTTTTATATGATTTTATGGAATTTTATTATATTTTCCCCTCTCTTGCCATTCCGATTTCTTAAATAAATTGTGGTGTCAATAATAATAATGCCACATTTCAATTATTCATGTTCAATGTGCAAATGTCATGTCTACTAATATGCTGATTAATTTAAAATTTATGCCGAAGGAAGTCCGCCCTTTGTAGTTAAAATTTGAACAAGGGTAAATGACATTTTTGTCATTTTTGTGGTGCCCTTTTTTTCACCATTACAGCAGATGTCCTTTGAGCAAACACATGCAGGATTTTATTCATATTTACACCCGTCATGTTTTGGCTGTTTGCATGTTTCAATTTATGGCAATATTATGCATTTAATCGTTAGCCTATTAAAACGAGCCCTGACCGCCCATTCAAGTCATTTATTTTAAACCTCAGAATCGGGAACAGAAATAAACTCTCAGCGAGCATAAAAAAATATTTATCAATCGCTGCCACAAGCACGTCCCGAATGAGCCGCAAAGCTAAAATAATATTCAAATATATATGCATATATATATGCATTTCACATAGGTAACTGCAGCAATTAAAAGCTCCCAGTAAAAAGTGCAATCAATGATAATTTCGAAAATGTCGCGCACAGGCTATGGAGACTTGAAAATTAATGCTTCTGGCCAAAAAGTCCATTAACATAAATCGTTTGCAGTCAACATATTTTAATGAATTCTCTCATAATTTCATCCTCCGATAGAGTTCATTTTAAAGTAAAGGACTCTTTTTGATTGCGAGATTAAACAAACCGGATATGAGTTGGAAGGCAATGGAGTTCAGGCAATTAATTATATTTATTTAACAGAGAATTCAGCAGCAGATTTTATGGAAATAAAAACTTATAACCCGTAAAGGTTATTAATAATTTCCCTTTAAAATTTATAGAAGAAAATCTGTTATTTTTAGTAAAGAAGGAGTAGATTATTCAAAGAATGAGAAACTAACAAATCATAGAATTTCCCAATAAAACAACTCTTAAGTATTCGTACAATCTGTTTAATTTTGTCAAGCTGCTGGGTGTACCGTTGGGATCATAAATGTGATTTTTTCTTTAAATTAATCAAGTCTACTTCCAACCCGTGTTCTTCTTGGAGAGCACCACCTTCTGCATGTGCTCATCCGCCGTGTGTATGGTGTGAGTTCCGCCCGCGTGCCTCTGGGTGCACTTGACCATTGGCACGCCGCTGCCCTTCGCCCAGGCGTTCGTCGAGTGCGGGAACTCGTCCTTGCGATAGTAGCCCATGATGCCCGACTTGCGGATCTGTCCCAGCTCGTAGGTGACAATGGGACCCAGGCCGGAGGAGCCCTTCGCATTCGGCAGGGAGGGCACCTTTGAGCGCTCCATGGTCCGCATCACACAGTTGGTATCGCAGGAGAGGCAGGACAGATCCTGCATGACCTTCACCCTGCCGGCTGCGGCGGCGCAGTCATCGTTGGTCATCTCCATGTACTTCTGCAGAGCCTCCGCGATCATGTGGACCCTGCGCTCGATTGCCTCGCGGAAATCCTTGAGACTGAGCTCCAGGGAGTCGATGCCCAGGGTCTGGCGCAGATTGTCGATGATCTGAAGGACATTCTTCTCGTTCAGATTGACGATGTGTCGCACCTCGCAGAACATCTTCTCCAGCCGGGCCTTGTACTCCTCGAGCTGCTCCAGCGACACCTTGGTGGCCAGCTGCTGGAAGTCCACCTTCTCGGCCAGCCGCAGCTCCACCTCCATCTTGTCCATCTTCACCTCGTCCAAGTGGGCAGTGGACTTTTTCAAAAGCATTATCTGAGCCACGGCATCGTTGAGGCGACTCGACACATTAGCGTTGGCCTCCCGATTGCTGGCCGCGTTGACTTTGATCTCGCGCACTGCGTCCTGGAGCTCCCTGATCATATCCATGAGTCTCTGCGAGTCCTGCCGCATCAGGGCAGCTGCCAGTTCGTTCACCTTGTTGGACAGATCGCAGAACTGCGACTTAAGCTCCAGCAGCTCATTGAGCATTCTGTCGGGGGAGTAGCAGACGGTCGGCTCCAGTCCCAGCTCATTCTCCTCATCCGGTTTCTCCACCTCCTGTTCCGTGGAGGTCTCGTGCAGCTCCTCTTCCTCGGCCAAGCCCTCTTCCTCCTCCTCACCTCCGATTTCATCGCTGGTCCAACTGACGGACACCTCGTCGCACGTCGTTGTCATCAGCACTCGCAGCTGCTTGGCTATATTCCGGAGCACCTTAATCCTATCTGGATTTGGCTTGCGGTCGAGCAACAAGTGGGTCACATTGTTCACCTGCTCCATGGTGATCTTCAGCTGCCCCGTGAGGCTGGTCACAAACGTCTGCATTTCCATGCCGGCCTGCTCCTTCTGCAGCTCCATTTTGGACAGCCGTCTCTCGAGACGCATCACGTTGCTGACCAGCGATCCATCGAGTCGTGGATTGGAGTGCGACGACATGCGGGACACCAAGGCAGAGTCTCCCGGGGACTTTGGCGTTCTTTCGGGCTTAGTCTCGGGCGCCTCATCGGAGGCACGGCGAGTTCCGTGCTCGGATGGCTGGGCTGATGGCAGAGCCGACCCATGTCCAGATGCTGGTGCCGATGCTGGAGCCGTTGCTGGTGCCGTTGCTGCTGGTGATCCTGGTGCCGAGGCTGGGGCAGCTACTGGTGGTGCTTCTGGAGGCTCTTCTTGTGCAGGGGCAGGCTCTGCTGTGGCCTCGGGCTCGGGAGCCACGGGCTCTGGCTCTGGCTCCGTTGGAGCTTCGGAAGCTTCCGTTGGAGCTGGCTCTTCCGTTGGAGCGGGCTCTTCCGCTGGAGCGGGCTCCTCTGCCGGAGCTGGAGCCTCCTCGGCCTCTGGGGGCTGCTCGGCTGGCGCCTCTTCTCCAGGCTCGGCA
Organism: Drosophila rufa; assembly: GCA_018153105.1. Lineage (NCBI taxonomy): Eukaryota > Metazoa > Arthropoda > Insecta > Diptera > Drosophilidae > Drosophila > Drosophila rufa. The sequence continues at coordinate 13,147,692 of JAECXS010000096.1, forward strand.
GCAGCTCCGTCTTCGGCATCCGCACCAGCAAATAGACGGAATTTTGATGATTTTCCCAGGGTCACTGCAAGTTATTGAAATAAAATTACTTATATCGTTATAATATATTTTAATCGATAATGTAAAGTTTTAATTAAAATAGCCAAAGCTACGTTTTTAAGGCTTTATTTATATTACTTTACTTTTTTTAAATGTTAAGAAAAAGTTTTCTCGATATAAAATGCAGGAAAAGATTTTAAGACTTGGTAAATACCAGAAATTCGCTAGTGTTTAAGGTTACCTCTCCAAGATCACCCCTTCAATACTCACACACACTGCTCTGCAGACGCACATTGGCCACCATATAATCGTCCTGCTCGACGACCTCATCCAGGACATCCAATCGCTGGGCAAAGCAGGTGAGCAAGACATGCAGGGCGTAGAAGTTCACATGTCCCGATTCCGGGGATCCAATGGCAACGTCGATCAGCTCCTTATACGTGAACGTCATTTCAAATCAATAAATTTTTCTTCTCCCAGAAAATAAATAAACTTATAAATAAATCGTTAACTGAACCGAACAAGCAAAGGAATAAGAATAAACTGTAATAAAATAATTTGAAGGAAAGTTCAGAGACGCTTCTTATGACTTTTCGTTTGCTGAAATAAATATCATGGCATGTTTGTCTCTATTTTGTATACAGGATGTACATATAAAGATTTAACATTTATTAAAAGGCTTCAATGATAACATGGTCCAATCCATTAGGCAATATTTTATGCCAACCGTAAAGGTAAAAAAATAATGCCATTCATTATGCTCACTTAAATTGGGTGCTTACTCAATCTCATTTATATTCCGCAGAAGCGATTAAAATTATGTGAGGGTAAATACGGAATGCGTTTTCCTCAAGCTCCGCTTCGTCGCCGCGAAAATGCTTCACAGCTATTAGGGCTTAATTAATTTTTACACCATTTTGTGTACAATATTGGCTGCCTTGGCAGTTATTATGATTGCGTTCGTTTAATGAACGTCATCAGCGCGGTTAAGGTTAATTTTATGTTGCCTCTGTGGAGGCTGCTTGCGCTGTTGCCTCTTCTTTTACTTGCTTTTCTTTTCTTCATATTGTTTTCCGTTAAAGAGATGCAAAAAGCAAGTGGAGGCGATGATGCAATCAAGTGGGAAGGCCTTGGGCAAGCGGCCAAGACAATGCCTTCGAATTGGGATTATTCTCAATCCGATTGAGACATTTGGCCAGAATTAATGTTTCAATTAGTGGTGAGAAGACCACCGGCAAACGGTCTTTGCTGTGGCCAGATTTATGGCACTAGAGTCTCGGTCCTTGGGCGAACAATTCTATTACCTTTGCCAGCTAGCTCCGAAAACATTGCACACATCTCTGAGAGTGTGGAGAAAACAGACAGCAGGGGAAATCCCATTTGTCATGCTTGCAACGCAATCCCCTAGACTCTGAATTTTCTATATATAGATATACAGATATATATATGCATGCTGGGCAATCGGCAGTCCTCAGAAGCGAGGATGTCGATGTTTGTGGCCTCGTAAAATCTAATTTAAATGCAAACGCAAATGTCAAAAATTGTAGAATTAAAAATCACATACGGTTTGATTCAGTCAGACAGCGACACATACCCAGTTCATCTCAACTATTGCGAACAAAATGGCGAAAGGGAAACGGTGAGGTGGCGCCGGTGGCGGCGGCATACGGACCGTATGCGCAACATATTTTCAACAAACTGTCACATCGCGTATACGCAATCAGTCGGCAGTCAGTCAACAGGATGCCACATATTGGTAAAAATTCACACGGCTAGTAAAGTTTACACAGGGAGAGAGATGTCAAATTGGGAAATTGGAAAGAAGTTGCTACTCACTAATTAAATATAATTTAATTTTAATTACAATTTCACAAAAGGGAAAGTGTGTATTCTCGTTCAGCAAATATACATTATTTATACTAACTTAATTTGCATTAAATACCGGGTCTGGTACACCCCATCTGACTGCAGGGTATTATACAAAATATCGAAAATCCATGGTTATCTGCGAGATGTGTTTGAAGGGTTTTTACATCAAATGTCAACCATGTTGATTGAACTGCCTGAAAGCTGCTCACCCCCGCCAAAGACATGCATATATTTGGCCATTTGTGTGGCCATCAGAAATAACAAATTTTTTTGCCGATAGGAAGCTAAATTTCATCAATATCAAAAGCTGAACGACCCAAAAAAGCTGCAACATCATATTGAAAAATATTAAAAAGTCTAGGGTTTTTGCTGTCATCAGATTATAAGCATCATGATGTCCGACAGCCAGTTTAAAGCCGAGAAGTTATCAATAAAGTTTGATAAAAAAATATATATGGGCAAATAACTTATAGTAACTGAAATTGAAATGCGTAGGATTTCATTTAAATGCCATGTGGCAAACCGCACACGGGTATGTAGGGGGAGTGGGGTCTGTGCAAAATGTAAGTTTAATTTATGCCCAGCCATCAAGCGACAGAATGGCAGCCAAAACTGCAGTTCAGGTCGCACAAGAGTTGACAAAAAGTCCAGACAGACAGACACACACACACACGCGGTACACACTCATGTGCAGACAACGGAAACGGAAACGGAAATATGCGCAATTTCTCAACAAGACAATGTCTGCTGCAGCCAAATCAAAAAAGCTGAGCTATAAAAAGCTGGAGAGGGAGCGACAAGTAGAACAGGAACTTGTCCTTGTCATTTTCATTCCTCCAACTTTCCTCGAAAACTGTTGAAGTTTCTCCGCACTGTTTGAGTTTGCCTCAAATGTTTCTTTGTCTAGGGCGCATTTTTAATATCAAATAGGATTTGCCAAATGGAAAGTAAGTCATAGTGACGAAACTTTATATAATTATGCAAGTGTCTGATAAAGCTGCTGCAAGTGTGTGTGGGCTGTGTGCCAACAGTTTATGCATAATTAAAACTTGATTATGCGGTTTGGCATAGCCTGGACTGCATTTGACTTTTCTTAGTGAATTAGGCAACCGTTTTTGGTTTTGCATCTCTTTAATAATATTTCCTTAAGTATTTTATGAGCCATATTTATTGGCAAGTCAAAAAGCCAATAAGCATCAATTTCTTTCCCTCTATTCAATATTTACTTCACTTCCAATTATTTGCCTCTTCCACTCCATTGAACTAATTTACTTTGTCTCTTCTTATTTTATGTATTCATGCTTTTGTCAGCCATTGTACGTATTTATGTGCAATTTGGCCCTTCAAGCATTTTGTGCATTTTAGGCAATTAGAAATGATTTGCCAACATTTGCATACAGTACGAGTACTCGTACTCGGGTCGAATGGCCATTGAAGAAGTTAATTCTTAAGCTAACTTTATGATTCACTCCCTTTCTTTCCCTACAATGGGTCGTAAAGCAAAGTCAAACGATGCCAACTCCGACTTGGCTGCAAGCTCTGCTGGCAATCTCAGTTGGTGGTTGGTGGTTGGTGCTGGCGAACAATGGGCCGGCGATAAATGGCAAAGTCGCAATAACGTTAACCGTTAGCCATGTACATAGCTTCCTCTTCTTCGGGCCAAAAATGCGACGGCAGCGGCAGTTGACCCAATTCGTAGGGAAGAGCGCGTTCCCAGCAAAACTCAACTCAACTCAACTCTTTCAACGGATCGGATTCAATCGGTGAGGGAACAGCAACAACAGCGATTCCATTTTGTCTCTGCTCCCATATTAGGAGCACATATACAGGCACGCACAGGGGATAGAGGGAGGGAGCCAATACACTCGGCAAAAATATTTTAAAAAAACTACACACTAATATTTAAACAAAATATAATTTTACATAGCAAACTAGCTGATATTTAATCGAATATTAATTGTGTTTTATGAAGGTGCAATTTATATATTTGAGTTAGTTAATTTTTTACAATTTATTTTATAAAATTTAGGTAGGTTTTCAACATTAATAACACTGATAATAAAGTTAGCAAAATAAAATTATAAATATAAAATATATAATATATTCTACCTTCACTGGAAAAGACAGCAGTTGTAGCTTTAATTTAAATTTGGGCTCACAGCAAGAATTATTTCTTAAATTAATTCCATACAATTTCTATAATTCCCTGTTTTCTTTCTCTGTTTATTGGTGTTTTCTTTTAAGCAGCCCCTGCAGGCACTTATTCCACAGTGTTTGTCCCCCTTTTTGCCGCTGTTGTTGGTGCGGCAAGCCGCTGACGTAATTTACTTGAACATCGCCAAATGCATTTCCTATTAGAGATGGCCAAGTGGCAAGCTAGCTAGCAGTAAGGTGCGTTCGGCGTTACGCAAAAACTTAAATGGCAAAAACTGAAAATGGGTCAGGCGATGGAACGGGTTATGATGGAGTTAGATGTGGGACAGTGAAATGCGTGCGTAGTAGAGCCTTAAGTGATGGATTTCTTTGGGTATATTGTTTGGGAATTTTTAGCTGAGGTAGAAATTTAAAAAACCAGAGAAAAGCCCGATGTTAATAACGTGTTTAATATGAGTTAATATTAAAATTTAAGTAGTCATAAAAATAATACAAATGTTATTGATCTATTAAAGGTACAAAAAATGTTATGGCAAGATTTTCAAGTAAGCAATTTCTCAAAAAATGTGTAAAGATTCCTCTTAAAATATCCCAAGGTTTTCCTTCTACTTTTGAATCTTGATAAAAAAAAATCCCCTTCATTCTCGCACATCGCTGCTGTTAAAGAGCAACGCAACGCACCAGTTGTAGCCAAAATCTGACCGCAGTCAACTTGGCGCAAATGTTTGCGAGGCCAAGTGCTGCGCTCCCCCAACGACCAACACTGCGTATGTGTGTGCTCGCGCGTAAGTACATATCTAACCAGACTCTCTATTTGTACTTCAGCTGCTGCTGCTGGTGCTGTTGTTGCCTTAGCGCTTCCAATTGGATTTCCAATTCCGTTGACCAGCAGCAAAAATTTTCAATTGCTTGCAAACACACACACAGTTTATGGAAACAGAGGGGAACTCTTCGGCTTGTGCAATTCGCAGTGTTGACTTCGGGTTTCGACTTTCGGCTTGCCAATTTAATTAGCCATTAAAAATGAAAAATCCAGAAGCCGGAGCCGAATCAACGGACACGCGCCGAATATTTTCCATAAATATTTTGTCTGTTCCGCTGCCACACACATATACAATATTCTTTATCATTAAAAAAATTCAAGAAAAAAAAGAGGAAGCAATGCCCCTGCCTTGGCGAGTAATTTATATTTATGCCACATCGGTCGGATGGTAGCGAAATTTACGCAGATTTCTTTGTGCTTCGGCTCGACACTTAAATTTATTTATGCTGATATGTGAGATTCGCTTCATCATCATTTCAGCTTCCCTCGCCGCCCGGCTCTGCCACTTAACACCTTTCTGGCAGCAGCTGCCGCCACACCCAAGCCATGTTAATAAATGTCTGCCTCCGCCCGAAAACCACCCCTTATACCCCCTTGTCGTCGCCTTGCACCGCCCCCTGTCTTCATGGCAACCTCCTCCTGACAGATGAGTTGATCTGCGTAGCCTTAACTTCGTCCTCATCGCGGTGGCCTGACGTCTGTCTGCGATATTACAAACTTTTAAAGCTTTAAGCTGAGCGAACAATTCCCATCCCAATTGCAAATATTTGCACCCCCCCTGGGGGAAGAAAAATCCGAAACAAACAAGCGAACAAGGTTTACAAGACTCATATCAATAATCCCATTTTGGCAGATTTTCTGCTTTTCACTTGAGCAACTGGAAAATCGGTCGACGGTTCGACATGAGAAAAGTTACATTTCCAAGCAGACAAAGCAAATTAAATTTGTATTTCGAACTGGTGCTGCCTGGTTGACAGCGAAATAATTGAGCGGAAAATGATGACACTTGAATGTAACTCGATTTATTAGTAGGAATGTACAAAGAAAATAATTCTATTACAAATCAATAATTAAAAGAAAATTATAAAAAATGCTAGAGGCATATGACAAAGAACAGATGCAGGCATTTTGTATATCTTTAAGACATTCTTTGTCTCTAAACAATAATGAAATAAATTAGATAAACATTTATTTTATTTATTTATTTAACTAACATACAACATGTTTTGCCTCAATCACAATTAGCATTTTAGTTAAGGTCAGTTACTCAAGCGGATATTGCCTTAAACATATTAGTAATCAAAATATTTTTTTAAATGGCCAAACCCTGTTTAGCATATGGCCATATAAAGAGATGATTTCATCTAAGCCACAAAAAACAGAGACCCATGAAGGCGTCCATCAGCAGCTGCCCCCACAGAAATTAATTATTCCATCATATTCAATCATTATCCGTATCGGCACACACACACTCCAAGCGTCGAAGAGCGCTAATTGCTGGCAAACAATTGCCATCTTCAATTACAATTATTTACCATCACTTTGCAGAGTTCGAGTGCCGAGAGAGATCCGTCAATAGCCTTGCCAAGGGACGGAGGTGTCTCTGATACTTATGAGGGCAGCAGCAGGTGAAACACTCCAGCCGAGTCGTTCATAATTTAAATTCATCTCCTTACTTATGCATACAACAACGGGAAATTTGTAATAAGCCGCTTAAGACGCGTGCGCCCATACAGATTGCAGTCACAAATATACGAATTTACATACACACACCGACACAGGTGAGATGGCACTGCAGTTGACAAGAAAATAAGCAAAGGTGAGAGATTGCGAGATGAAAGAAGCGAAGCTGTGGAGTAATCCCACCTGTCTTAGCCTGAATTTGTCGACACTCTGCTGGCTGGCTGGCTGCTGATGGTTGTTGCTGTTATTGCTAACGATGCTCTGTCACGATTTAAGCTTCATTTTCGTTTTAATGGGAGACTTTCATGCATGTGTGCCTCGGGTATATGCGACGATATTAATATTTGAACAGACGTCTGCCAGTTGAACAAGAACTTGTCGAATGTACACAAAATTAATGTGAAACTGACCGAAATTAATTTATAATAAATACCACATCTAGCTGAGTTCATTAAAACAAAGTTTATATTAGGAGATATTAAGGGATTTTGTCTGTAAAGTAGTTACTCTTGAACTATTTATTATTTAATAATTTTTTGGTACCATTTCATATCTCATTAATTTCTTAGCGAATTTATTATTGGAAATTAAACATGTGTATGTTAAACATTTCCTTTGCTTACAAATTACGAATTAATCGCTTACAAAATATTAATGAGTATCATATATTTCCTGTAAAGTATGCCAGTTAGAATTCAAATCACATCAAGGTGCCACAAAATGTTTACTGTATTATTTATTATTTTTTTAGACACCATTTCTATAATTTATTGTTATCTTTTCTGTGATTTAACTATAACTATATAACAGAAATAAAATGTTGCCACTTAAAATATAAATGAGTATCATAAATTTCATAACTAAAATCTATCTTCTCGTCTTTCCATGAGCTACCGTCACGTTGATTTTCTTTTTATTGCTTACTTTTAATTATTGAGTTGTGAAACTCATAATCTCCTCCCGTTCAGCTCCGTTTTTTCTGTTTTTCCTTTTTTCGGTTTCTGTCTTGAATATGGAAATTTGTGCAGCTTAGTGGCGATGGTAGAGCCTGGCCTGCCATGGATACTAGTAAGATATGCCCTATTATTATTTAAGGTCTCTGGCACTTGGCGAGGCTCTTGCATATTTTATTGCGAGGGGAGAATTTGAGCCAAATTATGGTCTGTGGATGGGATGGTCGAAGAGTGCTTATCATTGCAGTTTGTTGGCTGAATAATTCATGGCCAATATAGAGAGAGGGAGAAATGCAGTGGCCCCTTTTCTGGCAAAGGACTCTTGGAGTATTTTACTTTCATAACTTTTTTATACTCTAGATTTCTTTCATTTTATTCCGTTGCCCGAGACCGAGTTCATTGGAAAATTGAAAATCTGAACGAGCAACTCCTCCAGACCGACGAGTGTGTATTTGCTATAATTCAATTTTCTCTGACAAATACAAATACTACAAAAAAAGAGGAGAAAAACTTTCATTAAAATTCAACTGCATCAGCAAGATTGTAACATCGCTGCAAACACACACCAGCAGACAGACACCCATAAGGTGGACCACAAAACCGATGGCAAATCAATTGGAAGCGAACTTCACTTTTCACTCAACCAAACCCAATCCTCCCCCGTCCTCGGAGCCAACCATTTCATGCCAAATTGAATGCAAGAATTTAATTAAGCTTCTCTTTGCCTTTTTTGCAATATTATTTTATTGAACATATATAAATACATAACTGAATGGTCGTACGAATATCGCTTCAAATGTGTTTGCCTTACTTTTGTATGGACAATTTATTCTTTGATTTATTGAATGGCCAGTGAGTGCCCACAAAGCAGGTAACAATACATTCATGGGGCATTTTCCTTGATGGCGTCCCAAAAGGATGCGCTAGGTGAAAATATGACAAAAGAACAAGAGGAGAATAATTGAAAAATCACCAATTTGATAAAGTAAGTAAAAGTAGAAGGGAAATAAAAATAATTCCCGTAAGTCAAGGGTTAGTCTATGAACTTTTTTAACCTCAAAACTCATAATGTTTATAAGCTCATTAATAACTTAATTAAACATATAAATTTAGTATTATTCAGCTGAAAATTTCACCCATAAAAGCTCTAATATATTGAGTGTGTGAGGTTGCAAAGTTAATTTCCGTCTAAGCTATTACCACAAAGTTTAAGCCCTTAAATGGATTTGGAATGTGGAAGCTGGTTATGCTGTGCCAGGCAGATCCCCTGCATTTAAGCACCGGCAAGTGCAGCCAGAGCCCAGGCACTCACATAACTCGCCAGCCCTCAAATGCAGTAAATACAAATTTATTTTACACTCTTACATTTTTGGTTAGCTAAAGCGATGAGAACGAGGGGAGGCACTTGGGGAATAGTGTCGGAACATTGTTGCAGGCTTTACGAGGCAACAACAACCGACATGTACACAAAACAATTATAGCCGTAGGTAATTTAGTGGGGAAAACATTACCAGCAAACGGAGCCAAGGAGTGCGAGCCCCCGGTAGAGAAATGTTTTATGTCTTGCCAGGTCCCCGCCGATCCCTGCAAGACGTCTTGGCCTCTGCAGCTCGCTTGGCATGTGCGCTTAAAATAATTTCAGTTAACCATGGCCCACAATTTGCTTATGGCCCAGACTGGAATTGGCGCCGCCCCTCCTTCACATTTTGGCAATTGCTTGGCCGAAAAGTTTGCTAGCAAAAGAGGTTTCCTCGTTTTCCCCCGTCTGGCCTGTCATTCAACTGGAGTTTCCATGTGGATTTCGCACGGCTGGAGAAGTGATTATGTGATTATATGTGCCCAAGATTTCAGAGAGCATTTTACCTTAAACGGTGAGGGGAGTTGAAAGTTCCAAGAAATACCTAGAAGGGTTGGTTAAAATTAAGTTTTATTCGTTTAAATATGTAGCACCCATGACACCCTTTTATAATAATACATTATTCAATATTACATGTTTTTAGCAGATATATTAATTGGTTAGTTTAAACTGTGCTGCGTGGAATTTCGAGAAGAAAAGACACTTTAACTTTCCGTTCCTAAAAACTTCTATGAAGATTTATTTTCTGACCCTGCTTTGCGATTTAAATATAGTCAAACATCTCTCATTTTGTCAAGGATTTCAATCACTAAACAAAAGCTGTACTCTCCGTGAAAGCTCCACAGAGCCTTAGCTTCTCGCCCGTGACAATCGCTCGCATGAACTGTGGTCCCAAATACAGCCCCTTCTCTGTGCTCGCCGTATCTCCCTCTAGCCGGATGATATAGTCCTTGCTGATGAGACGATCGGTCATGTCCTGCTCCAGTTTGGGTATTAGAATGTCATAAAGGGTGCCATCTCCAGCTGCCGTCAGTCTGCGGTTTACAATAGTACAACAGTTTTCATTGCGAAGGATCTCTTCGAACTGCAGCTTCACTTGGGACAGAGAGCTTCGTTTGGGGCAGCCGGAGAGTCGCTCGAAGCACTTGAATTGGTAGAAGCGACGTTCTAGCTCGGCCAGGTCATCTAGTAAGGGTTTCAAGGGGGGCAGTTCATCCGAATGAGAGCGGGAGAGGCGGCAGAGATCGCTCAAAAGTTGCTCTATCTGAGGGCTAAACAGGTCCTCTACTTTGGCGTTACTTAAAATGTCCTGTTAAAAATATATTAATAAATATATGGATGCTGCAGCATTATTCAACCTACAATAAGCTTAAGTATGGCCGAATGTAGCAGGGGAACTACGGTCAGATCGTAAATCTCGTGCATTTTGCGTGTCTCCAAATAATGGAGCACCTTCAAGGCTTCATTGGTGTCATCGAAGAGTCTTTTCTGTCGGCTCACAGGAACAGCTTGAGCCTGTTCCCACACTTTCTGCCAGGTGTTGCCCTCGGTGGTCATCCGCACACTCAGTTGGTTTTTCACTTGACCCAGTTCTGGAAGGAAATATTATAAATATCTGTAAGAAATTCTAGTATTTTATGCCTACCATCTGTGACCTCCTCCCAGTCCTTGGGGCTGTACCACCGTATAAAGTCCTCCATTATACTCCTGGGATTGGCTGCCTTGAAGGCCTCCATGTCCGATAGCAAAGAAGTGCACATCATTTGCGTAGTCAGGCCAGAGCCAGGACCCAATTTCAGCATGACCTCGGCATCATCCTGCAGCTGATCCTCTGTCTTGGGTACAGGTTCCTGGGTCTCAGGAATATACAAATACTCCTCGGGTTCCTCTAGCAACCTCTCGTCATTCAAACGCCTCAGTCTGCCCTCGGGCTTTAGGCTGAGAACGGCTTTTAAGGGGGAACCAGCGCCGGCTGTGAGATCATCGCAGTCGAAGAACTCGCCCTCGTCATCGTCCTCCTCCGCCTCCTCTTCGGAGCTGGCCTTCTTTTCCACCACCTCGGGTTTCCTCTTGCTGTTCGCCTCCCGCTGCACGCGACGCTCCACGCAAACGTTGAGCATCTGCAGCTTCTGGTGCAGCAGGCAGGTGCGCGTGTCGGGAAAGCCAGTGGAAATTCTAGAGGAAATTGAGAATGAATTGGGGGAGGTGGGCATGAAGTGTTGATATATACACTTAAGTAATTAAAATGGAAGTGTGTTGTGGGGCTATTTATTCAAGTGGATGTGATTTTAGCACACTTTTTGACTTTCTGCTGGCTGGTATCTGTGGGAATTTATTTATTTTTCATAATGATGAGTAAATTGTATAATTTGTTTAAGTTTTATTTGATTTTTTAATGTATTTTCCCTCTTTTTCTATAAATTGTTGTTTGGATTATAATAATTATATAAACTATAAACATTTTTGAGTCGTTTTTTACTCAAGTATTTTGAAATCTAAATAACTAAGTTTGTCGCTGAATTCATACTTGGAAATTTTTGGTGCAATGCCTGCACAACTAAGAAGTTATTTTAGGTTTTTATTTGAGTTTAAAGACCTAGTATCGTAATTTAGTTAAAAATCCTAAATTACGGGTAAGCCTTTTTGATAATCTTTGTAATAATCTTTGCTTAGCTTCTTCAGAACTCTAGGCATTTCTTCAGTTCTTTTGTGAATTACAGCCTCAAGCTTGATCACAGATAAATCTTTTCCTTTGTCACCGCCTTTCCTAGAGCTCATATATTAAGAGAAAACCCCCTATACCCCCCACTGAATCATGGTCATGTATATCAGTCACATTCTTCAGGCCAATCTCAGTCAGTGTGTTGACAATAAAACCCGACAAAGGCGGCTAAAAGCGAATTCGAGCTCTCCGCTAAGACACATGCATATATCAGGGCAAACTATGGGCGTGTATCCCCGCATATATATGTACGTATCTGAATGGATGTATGCCCCCCGCCAACCTAACCCAATTGATATTCACGCTCATCATGGCTGTCAACGCGTGCGTGGCCCTCTGGTCTTGCATAGCCAATGAGCCCGAGAGTGTCGGCGGAGTGGAGGTGAGTCAGCCGAAAGAGTTCGCTGAACCCTGGGGCGCAAAGTGGAGTCATGAGCTGCACTCCAGCTCGGGGAGGAAGTGAGTGAGTAATTTGGACCATCCACGGCAGCGGATGTTGTCCAAGAGGAGCAGCACCAGCATCTCCCCATGGGGAACTTCGGGAGCTGCTGCACTTGGCATTTGCATAAAAGTTGCCTTATTAGTCGCTGCGTGGACAGCTGCATGCCGGAGTAGCAGCTGCTTAAAAGGTTTTTAAAGTGGCTAAAATTGCACCATGGAGAGAGGGCTAGAGAAGGGACATGCTGACAAATGGCTCTTGGCTTTTATTGACCTAATGCCGGCCACTTGGAAGTGCCCAATCTCCAAGAGCATCCTCCGACACCATCGCCGCTGCCTTAGTTGCAATGAAATAAAAACATCAAATGCGCTCCATGTCATTAATTCCATGTCTATGCCATAGCCGTTTTCCAAAGAGGGTGGAAAACGCCCCCCAGCAGGGGCAGCATCATCATGAAATGGTCCAATAAACTAGTCCGAGTTACGTTTATTTTTGTGGGGGCCACCAGAACAATTTACTCGGCTTCAACGACCAGAAGGATAAGCTGCGGTTAAATGGAAATCGTTTTTGGGCCTGACAACTCGAACGAAATGGAGATGACGACAAAAGCTGGAATATTTAAAAGGGGATTTTTATAGAGGATTTGATGATGAGAGGGAAATTTACGCCAGGATTTTCATGGAGTTTATTTGTTAAGTCAAGGCACTTCGATTATAACTTGCAGTACCTAAAATCTATTGGTCAAAATCTGGCCCTAACCTTTTTCTCCTCTCCCCCTGAAATTATGAAATTAAAAAGCAAGCTTCAAACTTCAACAGTAACCCAATTTTTTGTTGCCATTTAATTCCTGTGGCCAAGCTGACCCAAAAGATTATCAACCTACAGCCGCAGAGCCCACACCTACCCACTTCTATATATATATACATAAGCCCATCTATATATAAACTTTTCAATTGACAACTTTTCCCACAAGAGCCAAGCTCACTCGCACTCGTTTTTTTGTTCAACCTCAAATATTCTAATCCACTTAAATGCTTAACAGCATTATGTGACCTTAAGCCCAGGCGCCCACAGCAGCCCCCCAAAAAAAGGCGAAGTACGCCCGGCTTTTGTTAAATAAAACTTCAATTAAAACATTTTTGTGCCTAGAGGTGTGATGGGAGCAGAAGATTGCCCAACCTGGCCCAAAGGCAAGTGGATAACAAAAAAAATCGAGCGAAACAAAAACAGAAGATGAAAAAATCAACCGCTGGACCATTGTCTAAAATGCAAATTTGCCAGCCACCGACCACCAAAAAATAAAAAATAAAAAAAAAACGAAAAAAGAGTGAATAATTATGCGGCCAAAACAAAAGAAACAACAACCACCGTGGACCCGAGTGAGATGGATAGAAAAATCATTTGCACCTTTCAAGTTTTTCGGGTGCGAAAGCAAAAAGTTGGATTTTTCCTGAGATACCCTGAAGGAGACTTTTATGAAATTATTAATAAATTTTCTTGATTAAATTTTGAGGTTTATAAGCTAAGAAAAAAAGGAAATTAAATTCAAATATATGACAGAAATTCTTTGGTAAATTTTTAAAAAGAAGATAATTATTTTGAAAATACCAAGGTATTTAATATTCCCTATTTTTTTTAAATTTACTTCTAAATTAAAACGGGCGTTTCTTAAGTCAGTTTTCCAGATCCAAAAGAGTTATTCCCTAGAGTATCTTAATATTCTATGCAAATCCGTTTCAAAAAACTCTTTTTTTCTCCCTGCTTGGCATTTTTTAGCACTTTTTTACACAGTGCTGCACCAAAACGGTACTCTTGAATCGTTTTTCATTTATTCACTCAGTCAGTTGTTGTTGGCACTTTTGTTGCAGTTCTTCCTTTGTTTTCCCGCTGCAATTTTCGCACTTTTCGCGCATTAAAAAATTTAGTGATGCAATTAATACGCAGAAGGAAAACAACAAAAGCGAGGCGTCGGCGAGAAAAGAGAAAAGAAGGAGGGGGAGCGGAGACAGAAAGGGAATAAAATGGTGCAAGAATTTTTTAATTAAATTTGTGGCCAGACAGTTGAGTGAGAAATGAGAAACGAGCATAGAGCATAAGAGAAATGGGGAGGTTTCGAGGAGAGTGCACAGTGAAGCTTGAAATATTTTTCTGCCTTCGTCTTTTTTTTTTCATTGGATTTAGCCACGTAATGCAATTTATAAGTTGAATTAAGGAAGAGACAACCCAACAAAAAACCCAAAATGCCATGAAAAATGAAGTCAGGCGCGACGAACAATTGAAACATCAACCTCGGACTCCAGCAGCCTCCTTCGCCTCGGGCGGGGGAAGTACATAGTACCGAGTATCTCTGGGCTTCATGGATGCAGGGAGGCGTGACACAGCTGCCGACGAGGAAGAAAAAACTATCAATCAAAAGACAAAATGTTGATTATTATTTGGGATGCACCGAAGCGTGCGGTTTAATTATTATTCTGCGGTTTATCTTCGAGCTGCAGAGAGATCCAAGTCAAGTCGGGGCCGGCGAAACGGGGGAAACTTCGATTTCAATTTGCAATCGATATAATTTGCGTATACTTTTACTTTGAATTTAAATTATGCAGGAAATGTGAATAGGGAAATTGTTAAATTTGTTTGTAAGCACGGAAGCATCACCAGAAATAAGAGTAATGAACTCAAACTTTTGTTTAATATCTGTATGTCTTTCATTAAGTACTCTTTTCTGAAACCAAAGAAAAAGTTCTTAAATATTTACTAAAATTATACTTGTTAGTTAGTGGTTTATTATTTTATTTACATTTCTTTAAATCCGAAAACTTGACAGGTTCATTAACCCGTTCTTTATTTAACCCTCTCAATTGTTTACCTCAAATCCCATAATATAACAATGATTAGCAAAAACAAAGAATTTTCTCAAACCGAAAATAAAAAATGAATCTAAAATTTCAGTCACAATAATAACCGAAAACGAGAGAAAGGAGCCGAAAAGTGTGTGTCATCATAACTCATGATTATGCAAAAAGGTCAACAGCTTCTCAGCTGACCCTTAAGTCATCGGGCCATTGTTTGCCAGGGCGCTGGAGACGGGGTCACGTGCTTGGCTTTTTTATGAGGCAACCAAATTAAATTAAATGGCTAACAAAAAGCCGCGCGCCGCGCAACACTTTTTTTCGGTGCGGTTAGGACTTGGCAAGGAGTCCCAAAAGGGATGCAAAAGGATTTACTTTCGCTACGTCTTGCTTTACATCCTCCCCGGCCTTTTTTATGCCTATTTTATAGGCGGTAACAGTGACGGGGAACTCTGAAGCACCTCGTTTGACAGGCGCAGCCAGGCAGACAGGCAAATTAATCAAAACTAAACTGCCCCACGGATCTGGTCAGCGCCAGAGGCCGAGAGGATACCCTCTCCTTTCACGCACTGTTTGTTGTCTAACGAGCATGAAAATGAAATTGAAAGTAGCCGCCTGCCAAAACTGATTGATAAAGCCTGCCTTCAGGCCCAGTCACACTTTTCACACAGCAAAAAAAAAATATATAAAATGCATTTAAAATTGCCTTGCAGTTTTTCATTACTGAATTTGTATTTAAATTATTTTGTATATGATATAATTTGAGTTAAACATTACATAATATAGTTTACTATCAGGTTAAACTATTTTAAATTGTTTTTGAAATACATTAAAGATTTTAGTTAATTATATTTGAATCTAAAAATACTTAAAATCAAATGCATATTTATTTTTGTTTTGTGCACCTTCGCTTCCTCCTCTCAATACCAAATCCTTGACCAACTGACCATAGGAAGATACTGAAAGGGAAGGAGATTTGCCTGCCAGGCGACAGTATTAATTGGGTAATTTATGGCCTCGACTGGCCCAGACAACCTTCACTTTTTCACTCAGCCCGACGATCCACTCCACTCCAGTCTCTAACTGAAATTTGTCTTTTCCGATTTATTTGCAGCTCTATGCCGGCACCAAGATGAGACCAGGCCGAACGACAATAGCAACGCCAGCAGCGACAACCACGCCCACCCTGCTCCTGCTACTCCCACTAATCCTGGGAGCGCTGAACGGGGCCCAGGCCCAGTGTCCCTGGCAGAGAGATGTGCCCGACCTGCAGACGAGCTGCATCTGCGCCTACAACCTGGGCAGGGAGCTGTCCGTGCAGTGTGATCAGGTGAGGATTTGGGTCCCTAAGACTTTGATTTTATTAGCAAGAGTATCTGGGGATCAATCAGTTATAAAACTTGTTCCAAGCTAAGGCTCTCCGTGTTTAAATTTCACCATCATCTCCTTCGCAGGTGGACTTCTCGCAACTCCTGGAGGCGATGAACACCCACGCTCGGCTGAAACCCGTGGACTTGCTGTACGTGAACAACTCCTCGATTGCGGAGCTGCCGGAGGGCATCTTCAGCAACTTGAGCCTGCACAATGTGCAGCTCTCGAGCTGCGGCATTCAGCGGATTGCGGCGGGTGCCTTCCGGGGTCAGGAGTCGGTGCTGCGGAATCTCAATCTGCAGGATAATCTGCTCACCGAAGTGCCTGTGGCCGCGCTCAAGGTGCTGGGCAAGCTGAACCTGCTGGATCTCTCCAAGAATCAGCTCAGCCACATTCCCGACGATGCCTTTGTGGGGCTGACAAAGCTCTCCACCCTCAAGCTAAACGACAACAATGTGACCCTGGCCGCCAGTGCATTTAGGGGCCTCGAACAGAGCCTGAAAAACCTGAATCTGAAAGGAACCAAACAGCGCAAGGTTCCGGAATGCATTAGGGGACTAAAGAGCCTGGCCTTTCTCGATCTCTCCCAGAACGGCATCAAAGAGCTGCCCGGTTCGGGCGGAATTCGTGTGTTCGATGGCCTGGATGCCCTGACAGCTCTGAATCTGGAGAGGAATCTCATCCAGAGCATTGGGGAAACGGCCTTTGCTGGCGTGAGAAAGACCCTCAGTTCGCTGAGTTTGCTCAACAATCTGCTGGCCGAATTCCCCATCGGAGCAGTACACTCGCTGAAAGAACTGCGTGTCCTGGACATTGGCTTCAATCTGCTGACCACCTTGCCGGAGGCCGCCTTCCGGGGCAACCCGGGCATAACGCTGCTGGCCCTGGACGGTAATCCCCTGAGCAGTGTGCCCGAAGGCGCCTTCGCCCATCTGAATGCCACTCTGCGGGGCCTGTCCCTCGGAGGCAGGTTCCTGCACTGCGACTGCAAGCTGCGATGGGTGGCCGAGTGGATACGCAACGGGGACTTGCAGGTGAGTGGGGTTTAAAATTAATCTTTAAGTCTCTTAAACTTATAATTTGTAAGCAAACCTCATGCCACAATTTTTAAATATTATTTCTTAATTTAAATACTAAAAGAAGGCCTTATTGTAACCCTCTTAATAGCCAACCAATTGTTAGCTGCTGCCTCTGATAAAACTTGTTGTCAAATGGCCCGTTTCCGATTGGATCTTTTTCAGAAAGTTGCCAACATTTGTTTCATTAACTCCACAACTGTGTTTTGGCTTTCCCATCCCCTTAGGTCACATCACGCGAACGGAATCCGCAGTTCTGCGGCACCCCGCCTCGTTTCCGGGACCGTGGCTTCTACTCAATTCAGCCCGAGGAGCTGAGTTGTCCGGACATTGCCGATGCCGCCCTGCGTGGTCCCGTCGGCCTGCCTGATAACCTGAAGCCCACGCTGCCCACCTCGCCCGATTCCGTGGAGTATGAGACGGGAACGGGCACGGGCTCGGGGCTGGGCACTGGCACAGCGGCCTCAGCTCCGGTGGGCAGCAGTGTGAGCAGCTCGACATCGACAACGACACCCACAACGACCACCACGACCACGACTCCGGAGCCAACAACGAAGCGCAGCACGGTGAGTGACTACGAACGAGGCGATAAAATAAGGATGGATCGTAAATTTAAATACGAGTTCTTGGCGGGGAGGAAATAAAACTGGTTTAGGGACCCTGCGGTGACAGAAGGTGGCGTTCCACATTGTCACCTTGTCCAGAGTTTAAAAACATAATTTTTAACTACGGCCAATGGCGCGTAAAGCTTATGATAATATAGATAATTTTTTAAAGAGAACAAAGAATGCAATAAAAAGAATATTATATTATATTCTTTTATCAAATTTCTCAGAATATTTCAACCAATAAGCTAGGCTAGTTCTTGTCTATGCTACAGCCTAGCTTACAAAATTTCGCTCGCGAAGTCACAGCTGTTAATTTTTTTTTGATCTGGCAACCTCTGTACACTTTTGGCTGACGAAATTTCGTTTATCTAAGTACCCGACCAAACGAAAAATCACAATGTCCTTCTTCTGAATATTGAAGTTTACCAGTCACGTAGTTTTTTCGTCGATGTCAGTACTAAACTTTAGTACCCGATCGAATGAGAAATCAAAAAGTTTATCCTCTTGCTCTTTTCGTTTTCTTTTTTAACGAAATTTCGCTCGCGAAATCACTGTTGCAACGCTATACATTTTCCGCTCACCAAATTTCGTTCATCTTGGTACCTGTCCGAAAAATCAGAAAGTTCTTCTGAATTATGAAGTTTATCGCTTAAGAAATTTTTTCGTCGATGTTGGTACTATTCTTAAGCTGGAATCTATGGGGAATTATAAGCGAAAAACAAATAAAAAAATAAAAGCTAGGACTGCTTGTAGTTTTTGAGCTCAATATTGAATTTATCAAATTTAAACCTATTTTCCTGGATTATTTATTAAAGACAACATAAAAAGAATCTGAAAAAGGACGAAGATAAGCCCTTAGATCAACAACTCTTGAAAACATATTGTTCTAGCAATTATTTTCTATTTTTTCTCAACCAATTCCGTCATTATTGATTATTTTCACAACTAAATCTCCTCTTATAGACTCGTCCACCCACAAAGACGACAACAACTGTCTCCGGCACAACGGCTGCTCCAGCATCGAACCTCTCGGTGAATGGAACGGGCACCGTTCAGGCTACCTCCATTACCTCCACCAGCAGTAGTAGCTCATCCTCCTCGTCGTCGACGTCAACGGGTCATGGAAACAGCAAACAGGCCCCAGGATGGCGGCAAGGAGTAACCAATGGCAACGGTAATGGCGGCGGAGCCGGAGGTCTGCACAAGCCGCAGAGGCCACCACTCGTGCTGGGCTATCCACCGCAGAGGGGCACTCGCATCGATGACGCAAACGAGGTGCAGGTGAAGCACGCATTCCGACAGGACAGTTCGGTGATCATCCAGTGGGACTCGGACACGGCAAATATCCTGGGTTTCCGTGTGGTCTATCGCCTGTTCGGCGAGAAGGCCTTCAAGCAGGGCCCACCGCTGGAGTCCAGCGAAAGGGAGTTCAAGATCAAGAATGTACCCGCCCAGGAGTGCATCATAGTGTGCGTCATTTCGCTGGAGGAGCTGCACGTTACACCCGAGACGGTGCCCTACCAGCAGTGCCGCGAGGTCCGGACGGTGGCCTCGCAGGCCTCCAACATGGACAAGATAACGATTGCGGCCAGTGCGGCCATTTGCGGCACCATCATTGTGGCCGTGATTGTGTTCATCGCTGCCAGCAGGTGGGTCTCAGTTCGTAGTTCGCGTAGTTCGCGTAGTTCCTTTCCTGGCCATGAGTTATGGCCCAACAACTGAGCCACGGACAAAGCCAATTGCTGTGCAAAGTGGCTGGCTGATTTATCGCAGGTCCTTAAGTCGTTGCCACTTTTCTATATAGTCTGCTTTTCCCTTTCCCCGAACTCACTGCCTAGGATTTGATACGCTTAGGTTGTATTTATGCAGCGAATCTACACACTTCATCATTGTCTTTAACACAAGTGCAGTCTCATAATACACTTTTGAAGAATTAGGAAAATTTCTAGAAAATAAAATAAAAATAAATGCAAACTAAAATTAGCCAGTGAGTCCCCTTAGTTTGTAAACCTTCCTCTAATTGTTGCCAGATAATTGATGCAAGGGTATTTAAGTACCCTGGTTTTCTCTCAATTCCCAACTCATCCCATTACCACTTTCTAACCCCCAGACGCTCCCGCAAGCTGCAGAACAGCCAGCAGAAGAGTCCGCTGCCAATTGGAGGTCTGCCCGTTAATTGCTGCGGTCCAACCGGTTCACCTGGACCACTTGGCTCCATTGCAACGCTATCGGCGTTTAACAATCACAAGGTGAGTCGTCTCACAGCTTAAGCTTGCCAAGAAATTGTTGCTACTCCTGGCTCCCGGCTCCCGGGTGGCTGACTGTCTGTTAGATAGTTGGCTGACTGGCTGAGAGACCATGACTGCGGGAAATTGGCAGCGCCGCGATTTGATGGCTGTTGATTGTATTTATGGAGGACAACAAATTAAACGGAGCCTGAGAACTGCGAGTTTATCTCAGTTTTACTTTCTTTGTTGGCAAGGTTGCCTTGCCAAAATGTGGAAGTAAATAATTGCTGATAAGTGGGGGATATGGTCTGGAAAATGCTAAATGGGTTTCTTTAAATATTTAACCAGAGACTTAAGAGACTCTTAGCTTAAAAAATAAGGAAGTATTCCCCCTAAGCTCTAATGATTTTACAATCTCCTTTCAGGAATGGGATCAGGTCTCCGCCTACAGTGGCCGCTCGATACCAAGACCTCGCATTTATCCCGTCGAACAGCCGGATGACATGCGTAGCCACTTCTCCGGAATGCCCGGCAAGGTGGGCAAGTCAAGGTGAGTAGTGCTTCCTCCGCTTCCCCTTCGGCAATCAAACATTTGCTTGACCTGCATTCCGAGCTTGCTGCATTTTTAACCAACGCCGCCGCCGCCGCCTTGATTGTTTATTTACCTTATTGTTTATTTGCCTCGATTCGTTTGTTATTCATTGTGTTTGTTTATGCATATTTCACACACACACCCATCGCCACCATTGCGCCACACCACAAACACTACAGTAGGTCCTTGGCGGAC
The DNA here is from genome assembly GCA_018153105.1 of Drosophila rufa. NCBI lineage: Eukaryota > Metazoa > Arthropoda > Insecta > Diptera > Drosophilidae > Drosophila > Drosophila rufa. The sequence continues at coordinate 13,168,647 of JAECXS010000096.1, forward strand.
GGACAGTCGCAGCACAGTTTCTCAAACAATTCGCATCGCGGCTACTTGGGCAGCGCCTTTCCCTCGAATCTGGTGAATTCGCGACCGGAATTGCGACAGTCCCGCCAGTCCCTGGCCGCCGCCTCGGAGCGCATGTCCCGGGCCTCCTACGCCGGCTCCATACACGGCGGCGGCAATGGAGGAGGTATGAATGGAGGCGGCGGTGGAGGAGGAGGAGGAGGCCTCCCCGTGACCAGCCTTATGGCCATGAGCGGAATGGTGGGCGGCGGTGGCCCGGCGAGCATCGCCTCCAGCGCCCGAAGATCGCGTCCGCGCTCCAGATCACGCGAACAGCTGAACGCCAGCCACATACATAACCATCGACCGGGAAGTCGGTAAGTAGAACATCAGCAGAATCACGGATCTAATCTTGGTGGTGCCAGCTAATTAATCCGACTCCCACTCACCCACTCAAATTCGCAACACTCTGTCGCCTGTCGCCGGTGGTTAGGTCTTCCACAAGACACTTTTATCGCCACAGATCACATCTTAATTTACACTTTCAATTCTTTCTTTTATGTTTCTCGTTTGCTTTCAAAGTTTCTTTGTTTTTATTACTTTCGTTGGCTGCTTAATTTAATTAGCCTTTTTTTATACCCCGGAGGGAGGGGCTTTGATTTATTATAGATTTATTTCCTAACCACAAAGCACACACAACAATGATTATAATCATTATTTGTTAATGCTTTTTTGGGCGGTAGGTTCTAAGAAATTGTGTGGGAAAGAAATACTGGAAATATTGATTAATGAGTCATTGTTGTTTACCAATATTTTGTTTATTTTTTAGCCACTTAATTCTAAGTATAAGCCTTGAACTTTGTTATTTGTATATAATAATATATTTTGCTATTAATTATTCAGGGTACATTTTAAATGATTTTTTTAATATTTGTTAATTTTTATATACATATGTCCTTCCCCTATTTATTTATACTTTAAATTGGGCAACTTTTATGGACTATTTACCCGTAATTAGTTTATTTATTCGATACAATTTCCTTACAAGCCTCACAACTTTCGACTAACTTCCTTGGTGAGCTTTAATTTCATCGTCGATTGGCAATCAAACTTTCATCCATGTACAAAATTCTGTAACAACATTCCTTTCACCACTAAAACTCTGTATAAATTTACCCCCTCTGTTTCCATTAATTTTTAATTGCGTTTCGCTTGGTTTGAAGTGCATTTTTACGGCGCAATGCAATGGCCACTAGTGCCAATGGATGATCTCTGATATAATCAATACGAAACGATGGCCATTCCAGATACTCGCAGGCGGGATCGACGCACACGCTGAACAATTATTGCGATACATCGGACAACTGGACGGATCACGACATGGACATCTATATGGCCCGGAATCCGACGACGCGGAACGGTCTAGTGCCATTATGAGGGCGGCTTACGTTATCCTGATATTTCAATGTTGTATTAAACTGGGACGGCATCTTCTGACAATATCTGACGCCGGCCATTGAGGGGCATGGTCGGCGTCAGCAGCAGCAGCAGCAGCAGCAACAAAATCGGCAGCTGGAGCAGCCACTGCAGCGGCAGTTGAGGAATGAGCGACATCAACATCAACATCAACAGCAACAACAACGACATAGAAGCAATCAGCAATTGGAGCAGCCATATCAGCCAGCACAGCAGCAGCAGCAGCAGCGATTACACTACTATATGCCGCAGACGGAGCGCTGCACCTCACCCCCCGATGTGGTGCCCCGAGCGGCCAATTTCCATAATAGCAACAACCATAATAGCACCATCACTACCACAACTAGTACCACTGGCAGCAGCAGCAACATGGCCAACAGCAGCAGCAACAGCAACACCAGCAGCAGCAACCCGCAACAGACGCCGCTGGATGCGTTGACAGGGACGCTGGAGGAGGATGCAATAGCGAATGGCATTGTTGTCGAGAACTATTTTAACGAATATGAACGTCAGGAAATCATTTATCATCATCCCACAAGCACCAGCAAGAGCAGCAGCAGCAGCGGCAGCAACAGCAACAGCAACAGTCGCCAGCTACCCCGCAGCAATGCCTTCCGTTTACAGTTACCAACAACAACGACTAACAATATTTTATATAGTAATCATGATGCTGCAACCGGCAACATGGGCAATTATAAGGCGCATACATTTAGTGATAACTGTAATTGTACATGTAATTGTAGTCTAAGCGAGGCGGAGGAACAGGAGGAGATGGCCACTGTGACAGCAAAGGAGGAGCAGGTGGATGTTGGCTCATCCTTGGCGGCCAGCACTTCGGTGTCAAGCATTGAGCAAATGCAGCAGCAGCAGCAGGAGGAGGAGGAGGAGGAGGAGGAAGTATCCTTGTCGCTGAACTTGACATTGGCTGACACTGAGACAGAAGCAGACGTGGCAGACACATCTGCAGACGAGGCCAGGCTCTAAGTGCATTCATCTCTCCGAGATGCTGTCGCTGTCACCAGGGGCCACTCGGGATTTGCATAATGCATCCAGCAAATGCAAAATGTTGAAAGTGTGTAATTCCAAGAAATATATAGATATTTTTATATGCTGTTTAGAGTGCAATAAACACCAATACTTTCCCTAGTTCTCTTTTTGCCGTTACACAGTGTTGAGCAATCAAAGAACTACAACTTAAGTCAATATATGGTACTAATTAATAGCTATTAAATCTGATTAACTAATGTTTAGTGTCTAAGGAGGAGGGCGGGAATGCTGGGATAGACAGGCATACAAGTCGCTGAGAGAGCACAACAAAAAGCAATATGTAAATAAGTTTAGAAAGAGCAAAACACACCCAGTATGATATACTCCGAGTTCCAAGAGTTTCAAGATAGTTTACAACTAAATATAGAGCAAGTGGTAATAGGTCCATCGAATCGTTCGTACTTTAAACGAAAAAGAAAAACGAAAAAAACAAAAACATTCTCTAGTCTACAATTTCGAATCATTTCCATCACTTTCCCCCCGAATTCCACTTTATGTTTGTCTATCCCAGCCCTCCCTTTTAGTAGTTTTTGAACCAACCAAACCATTTTACTGCCTGAACAGTTTTAATTTAACTCACGTTAAAGTTAGTTGCAGTTCGAAATCGATTTAAGCTTCGTTCCGTTTCACTTCGTTTTGTACAGAAGCTTCAATTGAAACATTTGCGTGCTAAGTTCTAAGTTCTTTCTTATGTTTATGATTTCTACTTTGTAGTGAGATTTTAATAAAAAAAATCTATCAACACATTTTTATTTCCCTTCTTATTTTCGATTGGTATGTATTGTGTCCTCTGTACATATGTAGAAACCCGTAGGCTTAAGCGTTCGAAACGATTTCAGTTGTCGCTTTATCATTATCATTATCATTATTGTTGTTGGAGGTACGAATCCGGATAAACAGTCCGGAGGAGTTGAAACACAGTTGACAGTTAACAATATTTAGTGCCCGTGGGCAGGATCTTCTCTAGAAATAGAGAGAGATCCACAACACGCCCATGTCTGGCACTAAATACTTAGTGAAGTAAGAGAATATATCTATATCTATGCGTACTCTATAATCTATCCCTAAGAAAATCAGTTATAGACAAGGCTTTGAGCATTAGAACGGTAAGCACAATTTAGGTGGAAAACGGGAGCAATTATTTAGAACAACAAAAAAATAAATATTCAAATAAAGCAAAGTAGGCAATAAATTCAAAAAGATTCCGTAAAAAATGTTTCACTTGTAAAGCGTAGAAGGAACCACTAACCGAAATTAGCGTAAGAAACTTTAAATCAAATTTAGTGTTAAACAATTACAACTAAATTAAACTGCCTTAGCACATTGAGAAGGAAATGGAGGAGAAGGAGAGCACGTGCTTAAATTTAGTTTAGCTGCACTTGCAAAAAAACAAGACACCAACTGGAGATGAGCAATATTTTAATATTATAATCGGTGACACCAACACAAAAACTGCCAGAAAAAAAAAGAATACAAAATATAAAACACAGACAGCATGTAGATTATCCGAAAGAATAACTTGCAAATGCTCATCTCTGGCCTCACACCGATGACGAAGACACCAACCGATATGGAGGAGCAGATATCCGCCAAACAGCCCCAAAACAGTTAGACTTATCCCTTAATAAATGTGCGTTATATATTGTTACAAGTAAATCCAATTCAAAATGTTAACTTTGCGGCTTCACAGATTAGCAAAACGAAATTTACTAGTACATATTTACGAAGCGTTTCCGTTTTTGGTTTCTCAGTTTCGTACGCATCAAGTTCCGAATAAAAAGCATATTTTTGTTACGAAAACTCGCTGAGTGGTCTTGTGTTTTACTTGGGAGCTAGCAGGTACTCACCCTGGAACTGTGAGGCAGTTATCCCACAGTAATCGTAGCTGTCGGGTAAATGCCGCCCACAATTGGGCCATGCCCTCAACGCTGCCCAGGTGGGCATGGCAGGTGGCCAACAGGCAGCTGAGGCGACAAACCAGAGAGTCGGGAACAGCGCTCTTGATGCGCATGGGATCGAACTGAAAAAAAAGGTAACATAAAGTTGAAAATCAAGCGGATTTTGACTCGCTTCGAGTAGCTATTACCTTATCCTTGAAACTCTTTTTGGCATAGGGATACAGTGCCATCTCGGGATGCATATCGGGAAACAGATAGGCCAGGAGTTCGCTCAACTCGCTCTCGGTCATGGGACCCGGCAGTCGCTTGGTTAGACCTGCCTGAGAGGGCAACTCGTAGCTGCGCTCCCTGCGCTGCCTCAGCTTGTGTTCGGTGATGCGATCCAAGGGATTAGATCCAGTCTCAGCGCCACTGCTAACACCGGAGAAATTCCTGCCCACGTAGGACTCCAGGGATCTAGTGACTCCGCCCACCGATTGATAATCCCTCAGGCAGCAGGAGAGATAGGAAGAAGCCTCGACGGATAGGTAAACCTTGCCCAGCGGAGCTTTGGACGGCACAAAGTCGGTTCTCTGTTCGCTGTCGAAGGCCACATGTTCGGATAGCTCTGGCCAGGTGTAGACCAGGTAGATTTCCGTGCGGGACTCGGGTGTATAGCCATGCGGCAGGGGGTAAAAGTGCTGAAGTTCGATGGGTGAGACCTCGCCGTCAACCACTATATCTTCAGAGCTGAGGCCATGATCAAAGGGCACATACATGGGCATACGGATGCGCATGGTATCCAGAGCGTAGGTGGTGCACACAGAGATCTTGGCAGCCTGCGGATAGGAGGTGGGCACCTTTTCCCTGAACAGGGTGAGCAGGCCCATCAGGAATCGACACTCGGACGGGGCCTTCTCCAGTCCTATGAGCCTGAAGTTGGTCCTCAGGGCTGGAGCTAAAGCCACGCCCGTGTAGAAGTTCCATTTGGGATCGTAGATCTGCACAAAGATGGGAACAACACTCTGAACCTCAGCGGCCACCACGGCGGCTGCGCTCAGGAAGAAGTTGAACTCCGATGTGGACTTCATGTAGTTGAGATTGGGATTCACTGGATGCAGGACAATGAAGCGCCTCAGACCGTAGATTCTGGCCAGAATGTGCAGGTCCTGGGAGCTCCTGATGGGCGGACCAAAGCTATTTCCGCTGCTCATCAGATCGTGGTGGCAATTGGTGCGCTGCAAGCAGGAGGTCTCCTTGGTCTCCTCCCGGACACTGAGCTCGTCCTCCTTTAGTATGGCCTGGTGGTACTCCACCTCTATGCCGTTCCTCAGCATATCCAGAGTCTCCCTCTCCACTTTCCACTTGCACATGAAGATTTCCTCGGGCCTGAGGCTCCGGCCCACGTCGGATTCGGCAGACACATCCCATTTCTGCAGGATTTCGCCCAATTGGGCGTTGAACACCTCCCAGTCGGAATCGGCACTGAAGTTTTCACGGTAGAAATCGTTGTCGTCGATTTCCTCAGCCATTTTTAAGAGTTTTTAACGCGAATCAACAAAGACAACAAACTGAAACGCAGACACAACAATGGACCGGGCTGCCAGACTGGTGAAATTCGGTGCACAAAAGCCAGCTGATAGGGCTGCCAGACTATAAAATTGTGTTTCTTTAGTATTTTTTGAAGCAGTATTTATTCTGCGAACTACTTACTAGTTCCGAACTATTGAATTTTATACTTACCAGGTAGGTACTTTCCTTTCTATATGATCGAATTCTTTATAAAGAAGTTGCTACATGGACATCTATGTATGGGAAGCTCATGGAGCTTCATCCCTTTCTAGACCTCAAAAAAAAAATTACCTTTAAATCTGTTCCTAAAATCGCACCTAGGTGACAACCCTCTTTCCACAGCTGATTTTTGTTTACAGTCGTACATTTTAATACGAGATGCATCGAAATGTAAAGAGATTACGGGCGAAGAACTACTCACCCGTGGAGGAGCGCATCCTAGAGAACTTGGTAGCGGCTAACCAGGATGTGATCAGGAGCAAATCTAACGATGCGGTCACATGGCGGCGGAAAGTTGATGCCTGGAAGCAAATCAGCGCGGAGTTCGCCGTGCAGACCGGAATTGAGCGGAATTGGAAGGCTCTGAGAGAGAAATACATAAACACTCGTCGACTTTGTCGGCAAAAGGCTCTGGAAGGGAGCACCGAAACCAGATCGGAGCGGGATCTGGCCATTACAGCGGTCTCATCGCTATGTGAGGATTCCAAGGAGGGATTTGGGCCCAGAAGTACCGAAGAAAGTAAGTGAAATTTGCCCAAACAAGTAATGTTTTAATATAATGTTTAACTAACAGGCATCACCGATTCCAATGCAGACTGCAAGCCAAAGAACCTCGTACAGGAACCTCAAATCGAACCTGACTACGTCGATTATTCGAAACCCTACATTAAAGAGGAACCACCCGATGACTTGGAAGATAGGATGTCCACCAATGGCGTGACAGATGAGAGGATGTGCCTACTTAAGCTTCAGCAGGATTATTACCGGAATGAGAACTCCAGAGCAGCCGAGAAGCACAAGGCGGAAATGGCGATGCGGCGAATAGAAATAGAGCAGCTCAAGATGGAGGTCGAACAGCAGAAGCTGGAGATGGAAAGACGACAGATTGAGCTGCAGGGCAAGCGGCTGAAAAATGATCTGTTGGAGCTAGAAGTCCTGGAGCGACGAGGTAAAATCAATGGCACTGAAGCAACCACTTAAGATACAGCAAATTTGATTTTACAAATTTGGTATTTTAATTCTCACAAATTAAGCATTTAGGGAAACGTTCCAACACTCAGTTATAGTCCGAAAAAATAGATTATTAATTTATAAATCGAATCACTTGGGTTTTTTCTTGAACGTTGTTAATTTATGTTAAATTTGTCCTTTATCCTCCACAGGTCCCTTCTCAATGCGAATGAATTCTTCGTTTATGCTCTTAGCTCTCTTTGTTTGGTTGTTTTTATTAATTTATATCAATCCATTCACTATGTAGTTGTTGGGGCTTAAACGGTAACAGAGCTGCTCTAGCCGACAATGAGGAGGCCCTCGTTGGGGAACTCATGGGTGGGCACTTCCAGGTTAAGGGGCGCCGGTCCCTTGCGGATTCTGCCAGAGGCGTCGTAATGGGAGCCGTGGCACGGGCAATAATACCCACCGAAGTCACCAGCGTTCGCGATGGGCACACAGCCCAGATGCGTGCAGACGCCAATAACCACCAGCCACTCGGGCTTGATCACACGTTGCTGGAAAAGATAATAGGAATATATTAATGGTGTTCGATCAGAACTCTCTTCTAATAGAGCGGGTGGACTCGACCCACTCTTATGATACCTACATCGTCCGTTTCCGGGTCGCGAAGCGAGGATGTGGGAACCTGGCGTTCCGTATCGATTTCGGACGCGGTACGGTGACGGATGAAGAGGGGCTTGCCGCGCCACTTGAATGTCACCGACTTGCCCTCGGGGATGTCAGCCAGCTTGATCTCGATCTTGGCCATGGCCAACACCTCGGCAGAGGCGCTCATCGATCCAATGAAGGTATTGATCAGACCCTTGGCCGCATAGGCACCGCCCACGGCTCCGGCTCCGACCAGCAGGTAGGAGAAGGCCTTGCGCTCCTCGGCGGTCTCGTTGCGGCGACGGCTGTCCTTCACAGAGTCCCGGCGATAGGGGCTGAAGTCGGGCACCTGCAGATCGGTGTGTGCCTGGCGGTTGGCTGCAATAGAGGTAAGCGAATTAATAACAGGAATACTGTAGTATAAGCATTTTCAATAGGTCTGCCATAGAGATCAATCCCAATACAGGAGCTCCTGCTGAGTCTGCTCCAAGTTAGATGCCCATGATGCGTCTCCAGCTGTTGCCCAGTTCTTGTTGTTATTGGGCGGAGGTTATGTTGAAATTACGTAAGGAAATTTGCCAAATCTCCTTGGAGCTGACTGCAAACAGAATCCCCGCTGGCTATCCATGTGGAAAACGCAGCCAAGTACGGTTTCTGCTCCTCCGTTTGTTATGTAATTGATTGTTTTTCGCTGGCCGAGGGGTCGCACAATTCTTACCCATCGAGTTGACGGCCACGCCGCTCGCCTTCAGGCCGGTTGAGATGACCTGGGCACCGCCTCGGACGTAAGCACGCGACACGGCGTTCAGCATTCTGTTGTTGTTTGCGTTTAACGAATTTAAAGTATTTTCAGGTCGAAAATTTCGACGTTCGTCGCTTTCGTCAAGCTGAGCACAGGGTTGCTCGTGGGATATTTTAGGGTTTCCACCTTTTGCTTTGTCAGCTGATTGTATTTCTGACGAAACAGCTGGCTAAACTGCCATATAATAGGTGGCAACACTAGCTACGTCAACGGTTGAGTACTTAAATGATAAGGTGGGGAACTTTGCTGAAGAGAAACGTATTTGAAAAAGGAAAAGTTGTAACGGAATTTGGAAAATATTCAAGTGTTAAAAAATAATATTGTGATTGCAATCAAAGCTAAAATAAATTAGTTTACTTACTATAATTTTTTTTAGATAAGAATTGTACATTGTTTCCTGTTCTAAAGTGCTCATTGTGTGCTGTCAGAAGTTTGTTTGCTAAAAAATATATTTCTTGAATCTTTTCTGTGTCTAAGGTTTTGCCAAATTGATTCTGAATCTGTTAATCACTTGGAGTAACATTGTAGAAATGATACACATTTTTATTAAAAGTTATATGTATGTATATCCAAATATATTGATTAAGTATCAAAATCATGGTCTTCGGCATACACTTCTTTAGATATTACTTCTAGCTACCTTATAAGCAGCTTCATAATCTGTTAAATAAATATATAAGCATTTTATTCAGGGGACTTCACAAGGCAATAGTTTAAATAATTGCGTAGATAGTATGATTATACTTATATTTCGGGTGTATAATAATTAAACATTTGAATAAATACGAGCACAGGCCGTAGGGTCAGCTATATAAATAGCTCTTATCTTATTTCGGATGGCCCTCCGAAACCCATCTAATGATTCCGGGAATCAGTTGAATAGAGACTTTTACTTTCAGTGGTTGTAGACACACTCCCAGTATCAGTATGCTCAAGTTCGGAACTTATCTCCTATGTACATTGGCTGCTTCGATTCTGTGGAATGGATCCTTGGCAGTGGATCATAAGCCAGGTTACGTATGCCTTCTGGTAGATCCGAAACCTTTATCTACGCTCTTGGTAATTTGGTTGAGCATTGCAGCCAATTGCTACCAATGCTCAACCAAATTACCAAGAGCGTAGATAAAGGCAACACCTGTAATGCTGAAGCCTAGGTGCATTTGGAAAGATTGGTGGATCAGCACGCTGAGATGAAGGACCAATTTCAGGAGTTGCAGGATATGTTGGATGACGCCAAAATGGAAGAATAATTTCAGACATTACTCAAAAGGCTGGATACCAAATGGGAGGAGGTCCAAACATTACTGAAAGTAGTTTTGCTTGTGATAGAAAAGTCAATGTCAGAGATTGTAGCGACTATGACAAGAATAACTTAATGGATAACTGAATTATACAGGCTTAGAAGATATCAACTTAAAAATAGTGCAAAAATGTATCAACAATTATAAGCTTATGTCATTTATATAAAATGTTTTATAATCAAAATGATTTGTTTGGATAAAACTTATAATTTATACAATTTATATTATATATTTAATTCATTTCTCAGCGATTCATTTTCCAAATTACAATGGTTTTACACTTCCAACCCTTTCATCGTTCACTCGCTTCCCCACAAAGGTGATTCCTGATTCAGTTTCCACCCCGTTTAAATGAAAACTACGGTCCACTGAATTAGCAACTGCAACGGCTTAGCTTTTCCGCAGATGAGAAGGGGTTTCCATGGCAAACCAGTTGGACTACGACGCACCACCATTCTCGCCTTCCACACTCGCACAGTTTTCCCACTGCAATTTTTCCCATTTTCCCCCGGCCGCATCCGTGATGTCATTGATTGGATTCAGCTTTGAAGCTGGGACTCTTCCGCGGGGCCGCTTCGCTTAGCCTAATTAATAAGCGAAGCTCTTGAGTTATGTTTTTTATTTTGCGCAATTTACAAATCGTTCGCTGGCTGATCTCATCGGACGCATAAAATGGCAATAAAAAATTGCATAAAAAATGTCGGAAAGGAAGCTTGGGCTGGGGAATTTGTTATGCGCATAAAAGTAGGCAGCCGAAATTTGGCCAAAAACTTTAAATCCAAAAAAGCGCCCCCGAAGTTGGAGGCAGTAAAAAGCGCGTGGAAAACTCTCCCGCAGCCGGCTGAAATGTAATTCCTCTGGCGCCAGCCCTGTGATTATCGAAAGTAGTTCTTTTTGATGTCGAAAGTTTGCTGCCAGCCTCCCCTCGTGTCCCTGCGCCCCCTAGGTGGCAAGTGAAAGTGAAAGCGAAAGTGAAAGTCTATTTTCCAGCCAGCCAGAAGGACGGAAATCTGCGCACATAAAGGCGCCTCTATGTACTTGCCACCCAACAACAACACACATAAAAAGGGGGACCTGCAAGGGGGCGGACACTACGGAAAAGTGCGTGAATTTTTGGCAAAAAAACAAAAACAGACTGCAAAGGGCAACAGGAAATAACGACCAGTGGATACTCTTACAATTGGGATTGGTAAAAAGGAACTTTATAATTTTAATTTATATTTGTAATATTTTATAAACGGTATTTAAGTTTTGGTAAATATAAATATAAAGAATTACCTATATTCCTGAATGTGAAATAATGTAATTACATCAGTCTTTTGGTTATTTTATTGGAAATGTATGTTATTATTTGTAAGTTACTTATCGTATCTCGAGCTTAAGGAGCGGCTACAAAATATTCCTCCTTAAATAAAACATTGAATTCTCATTCTAAAATATTCCATTGCATACTTTTATACATAAAATCAATTGATTTGAAACTGAAGCGATTTTAGTGTCATATTCTTTACAATAAAAGGAATGAGGGATTTTTAAAATCTTAAGTCTTACAGAAACCACTAGTGTCTTGAAATCACTTAAAAGTGTGTCTAAAACTATGTTATTTTCTGGCTCAATCAACTTATTTCATACTTTTAGACACCTTTAAAAGTGATTTCAAAACCATAGTTATTTCTGGGGACCCACGACAATGTTTTTCACCGGAAAATCCTTTGTGCATAGTAGACTTACATTTATTTGAGCTTAACCTCCATAAAAATCCCTAAACTGACCAATTCTTATTTTTACTAGAATATTTTTAGTCCTAGCCATCGCCTACTTGTTATCTTGGCCAAACCTTATCTGGAAGTCTGGACAGCCTGTTTTTCTGGCAGTGCGTAGGCCAGGAAAGTTGAAACTATGCCGCGTAGGCGACGTGGCAACGACAGCCGCCCTGACAGCCCCTCCCTTGCAGCCACCCCAGCCATTCCCCTCTCTCTTTGCCAACCAACAAACCCCTCGCTCAACCGCATCCCCAATCCAGGACCAGGAACTCAGTCAGGCTCCGACTGCGTTACACTTTTCAGCAACTTTTACATGGGAAACTGGCGCCAACTACAACAGCAGCAGCGGCAGCGGGGCCATGTTTCAACCCTGCCCCAGGACAGACAACCCCCTCCACCCGTTTCCCCCCTGGTTTAACCAACACCCCCGCAACACTCCCCTTTGCCAATTCCTGGGCGGCGTGTGCAGCGTTGCGGCTGCGACGGCAACAACAGAAATTTCATCAGCAGCAACCAGGGTACACAGTGATAAATTGGTCATAAGTTTTCTTCTATTGAAAAAAATATTTGAATATTACCATTAAAAATTATTTTAAAAAGGATTTTAAATATTAAATTCAGTTAAATAAATATTTTATAAGCTTAATATGCTTTTTATTACAAAACATTGACGACTTAATACCATTATTTTTCACGCAACTGCTTTTACAATGATTTTTAACATATTTTCTATATATGTAAATATTTATTTGAGAATAAAATTTTGGTTTATCTTTTATTTTAAATAATTTGTTGAATTTAGGCGCAGAATAATAGCAGTTTTTGGAGAAATGATGATGAAGAAACTGGTGGTTTCCTTCCAAAAGAAAAAACGGAAATCTTTTGCTTTGAAAAATTTGTATTATATTCTGATCCTTGAAATAACGAAAATTTGGTCAAGAGATTTGGTCTTTGAATTATACTGAGCATTGGTTAATTTGTATATATTTTTAACCGTGTAGAAGCGACGACGTTGCCTGCTTATCGCAACATCAGCCAAGCATAAAGCTCAGCCCCATCGCACACCAGCCCATCCATCCCCTTGGCAAAGTTGAAAGTGGAAAATTGTGCGTGGCAGGCAAAAGTTTTCGGAGGCCTCCTGACTGACAGTCCTTCGCAGATGCGGAGGCGCTACCACGCCCCTGCGTGCCACAGAACGCCCTTGCAACCACGCAACCCCCGCCCAAAGCGGGCTACCCCTTCTCTCTCACTGACTTCACCCATTTACAAGAACGAAAATTAAATGAATCAGAATCATCTGTGCAGCGTCAGAGAGGGAGAGAGAGGGAGCCGAGGGAGCCAAGGAGCTCGGCAAGCGAGGCAGCTCTGCGGCATGTGCAGCTTGCTGCTTGGCTCCAAAATTTGGCACAGCTGGCGGTCTTCTCCTGCCGGGTTTTGCATTTGAAATGATTATTTCCCAGCCCTCACTGCCCAATGGGGCTCAGGACGGGGCCATTTTTGGGCAGTCGGATTAGGTGACCATGACAATGGCCCCGCTCCGTTTGTTTTCATATATTTTACGGGATATGCCCGGGGGAAGGGTCTTTAAGGCGTGCGAATACATCCTATTTTTATCGTATCGTATAAAAAATGGTATTTCTCGGTATTGTCTTCTGTTTTTTAAAGTCTGATCTTGCTGGGATAATTTATACAATTTATTCGCTTTAAGGCTGCATTTTTCCTAAAATCGTCTAGAAATATGTATTTTTAGCTTTTAAAATAAGTACAGACACATTTAAGATAAGCAAATAATTATAGATTAAAAAAAACGTATAATATTAAAATCATCTTTAATTAATTTAATTTAAAACTTCTGTGGCTTCTCGAACTTTTAATTTTATTTTATTTGATTTTTAAACGCTTAGATGCATTTTTAAGCATTTTTGAAGTTAAAATTTCAATCAAAAGTGGCACTAATTAAGACTTTAAATACCTTTTCCATTTTTTCTTGTTGCCCTTTAATATTGAATTCTCTCGACATGTTCATTCCGCTTTCAACCCAATTTCCTAGGACTCCCAGCCATACCCCGTGTGTGCCACCTTAGCTATATCCATTTCCGATCCCCAGACCCCCCCGCCCCCACCCCATCTCAGTCTTTATCTTCTTCTCGGCTTGAAAGTTTGTCAACAACTCTCGCCTTGCCTTGCCTGGGGCTAAGTAAAAAGAATAAAGTTCCGCCGGCAGGATTCGTTTTTATTTTGGGTTTAAGCGGGAATGAAACCTGCCCTAAATTCGGCCAAGCGGCTTACAAAAAGAAAAAGAAAACAGGAGACAAGCACGCGCAGCAGGAAGGCATCCTGGAGGAAGCGAAAAGGGACTAAAGGAAACGACTACGTTGCGTTTTGCCTTCTGCCGAATTCCTTTTGCGGAGGCGCAGCACGCATAAATCTACGGGCCCCAAATTACATTATTTTGTCATTTTCATGGGGCGGGCGGCTCCCGCTCGGGCCGCCTGCTGCAGTGTCCTGTTTTGTCCTGTGCCCGGCTGCCCGCTAGGCACATAAAACTCTGTCAAAAATAAACTTTCAAGAAATAAACCCCACTCACAAAAAAAAAATGCAAAAGCTCTGGGGCAAAAGTTTTTCCCGCAGAAGGAAAGCGAGGCAAGTACATTATATGCAAGCAGTTACGCTGGGGGTTGGGGGGCGGGGGCTATCGCCTGGGGTTGCTGCCTGAAAGTGAAAGTGAAAGTAAATGCAGTCGCAGTCGCTGTTGCCGTCGACGTTGCCGCCGGCTGCGCAGCCGCTGCCGCTGCCACAGCCGCTGCCCCATTTCCCAACCCCATTTAGCCGAGACTCCCTGCAAGTATCCAAGGACATTGCGGCCATTAAAAATGTAGCGGCAAAAGCTTCGGCTCATAGCCAACATTTCTTGAGACAACTGCAACTTGGCTTGACTTTTCTCTCCCTCTCAAGCTTTCTCTCTGGCTGCCCGTCTCTCTCTCTCTCTATTGAGGACTTTCTCTCAGGACCTTCTGCATTGTTTATAACTATTTAGGGGAAATGCGCCTGCGTTGGCTCTCTTTCTCTCTGTGCTGCCCGTGAGAACTTTCACTTTCCTCGGCTGCCTTGTCCTTCGCCTTCAACTTTCACTTTTACCCTGAAAGTTCGACGACGTCCCTCTCTCTCTCTTTCTCACTCTCTGGCTGGCTCTGTCTCGCTCTCACTGTGGCAACTTCCTGTGTGGGCTTCCGGTTTTGTTTTTACAACTGATAAGGCGTCCTGCCGGCGCTTCGGACCTCGTGTCCTCTCTCCCCCCGAAAAGTATGCTATGCTTCGCTCGCTCTCTTTCGCGACCAGCAGGCGCCACTCTCTGCTTCTTCTGGCCGCTGTTATTATGGCTGTGCGTTGCAAGGATCAAGGACGTTCAAGAAAATCCACGGCCAAGAACAGAGGAACCGAAACAAAAACAAAACCAAAAACCAAAAGGAAAAGGAAAAGTAAAGCCAAAGTGTAAAGTAAATAGAAAAAAATGCAGGGCGTTTTATGCCACATCTTGGGGCATGGGAATGGGTATTTTTCGGGGGAATGGGCGGTGGGTGGTGGCCCTGCGACTTTGACATGGGTTCCTGGGGCTGAGTGCGGGGACTTGTGTTGTGTTTTTTTCGGCTGCAGCTTTTATGTACTCTATACATATATATATTTCTGGCCAGATGTGCGTGCGCCGGCGCCTATATAAAACTTTCTTTTTCGGGGGGAAACGGAAATGTGGATGGGGGTGTTTTTCGGGGGGAGGTGGAATTTACTGCAGTCCTTTATGGGCGAGAAGAAGAAGCACTCTCACTCCTCTCTCCAAACGTAGAAGGAAAATTGGTGGAAACTCACACCCATTAGACGTCGACCACTCGCTGCGTTTGTAATTTTGGCGCCTTTGTGCGTGTGCAGCGGTTGAATGGCAATGGATGAAGGGAAGTAGGCAGAAGGAAGAGGAAAGGGAAGAGAGGAGCAAGAGAAATAGAAAGGGAAAATGGGGGGCCAGGGGAAGGTAAAGAATGGGGTCCTGTGGGCTCAGGGGTTTGCACAGTGACAGAATGTAATTTGATATATTTTCTGAAGGCATTTCCGATGCGTAATGGCTCGGGATAAGGTCGAGAAAAAATTCGGTTTAACTAAAACTAAATGGAAAGTTTTAAAATATTTAATCAATTATTAATTAAGTAGTTTTGAAGAGCTTAGTTATGTGAAATCTATTAGTTCTTAATGTAAATTTAAAATTAAAATGGTTTTAAGAATAGCAGAATTGTATACTAAAAAATTCTGTGAAAAATATGGTTGTAACTTATTTAATTACTTTAAAACTAATCTAAAATTAGCTTAATATAATCGTATAATTAAACTTTATACGTGAATAGAGCATTTAAAAATAAATAAGAACACTTTTAGCACTAAAATATTAAAAAGGAACGAATATTAAAAACCTCTTGGTCATATATCTATATTATTTATTATATTTTAAAATATATATAAATTGTATGTAATATAAGTATTAAATAATATATAAAATTATAGTATATAGTTTATAATTTTAGTTTTAGTTTATACATATAATAATTTAATAATAACTTTGGATTTTAAGTTTTTTAAGAGACCACAACTCTTAGGGTGCCACAAAAACTGCAATAAAATACAGAACCAACAACCTTATTTAAAAAATAAAACGCTTTTAAAATCTAGATCAAACAAATATATTTTTTAGGCCCTTTAAAATTTAACTAAACAAATATATTTTTTAGGCCCTTTAAAATTTAACAAAACTACTTTCTCGCCGTGTAACAGGCACATTTTCCTCAGTGCTATGTGAGTGACGTTGACTCCGTTGCGGTTGTTGCTGCTCTTGGTTCTTTTGGGTTCTATGTGGCATTTATATACATATATACTATTCACGTATATAGTACTGGGAGTTGTGGCACATAGAAGTTGGGTCCTCCCCGCATCCCCCATTGTCGTTCGTGTTGCAGGCCTGCTTTTCACCAAATTGCGTAGTTTCGGTCGGCTTTGTTGATTCCTTCTCGCTGTGGCAATGCAAGAAAGTCGAAAACATTTCCCCGGCTCCAGATTTTCTTTGTTTGGCATTTTCCGCCTCTGGCTGCTTTTCGCCTTCACCAATGTGGGTCGACTGCTACTGCTGCTGCTGCTTCTTCCTTTCTGCTCGTGGTTTTTCTTTAGCTTTTCACGGTGCCATGCAGTGCATGCTAGTGTGTGTGCCTTAGTTTAAAGTTATTTTCCGGTCGGGAGTTGGGTTGAATTTTCCGAGTTGCGGCCGGAGCCTTATGTTTTTTTTTCCTTTTTTTTTTTGTGGCGTCCCTTGGTTTTTCGAGGAGTGGCGGAAATTCTCTTTGAGGTTTGAGGTTTTATGTTGTCAGATTCCTTCCACTTCCCTAGTCCCCTTCATCATATTTGCTTTTTTCCAAACAGTTTCTACGGTTTTCTAATAAAGTGCCTTACTTGTGGCCGAGGAGTATGAGTTGTAGGCTTGGTTAACTCGAAAATTAATTGTAATTTTAAAGCTTCAAGAATAACTGAGTTAGGGGAAAGAAGGCACGATGGAGTAGCAACTGAGGAGGCATCCTGAATGATAGTCTTTTGTGTTTCTTGATGGTACATAGGAAGTAGTAAATAATTTATGAATTTGACAATTTGTTTAATATCTGTTAGCTTTTTTCTATTTATATTTTATTAGTTCGACAAGTATGCATACTTTCCCATGGGAAAATAATATAATATAAATAAAGAATAAAATGGTATTAAAATATTAAAATTGTAACGCAAATGTATATATTTCCTGATACATTTCATGATACATTTAAAATAAAATCCTGCTTAAAAACTATTTTTAAATGAAGTTTAATTAAAAGCAATGTGGTTATATTTATTATATTTAATAATGTTGAAAACAATGATTAGAAGAAGTCTCTTTTTTATATATTCTTCTTTTCCTAATCAACCATTATTTTTAATTCCAGAAAAACTTTTTGTAAAACTTCTGTCAAAATATTTCCTTCTCGGTTTCCTAATTAATTAAATGAAGCCCGTTCGCTTCCACTTCTGCAAATGTTGCATTTTACTACCACCATTATGCCCTCAGGCTCCTCCATAGAGTCGTCTTCATTTCACTTTCTCCCATTCATGATTTCCACTCTCAGCTTCAAGGAAAATGTCAATCACAACATGCTGCTACTGTCTTTGCGCTCCCCCTATCCCGTTTTGATCTCAACCCTTCCAGAACAATTAAAAAACCGTCAGGATTAAATGTATTTGTAATTATGTATTAGCTGAAAACGCTCTGTGCGTGTGTCTGTGTGTCACTGCCTTTGCTTTTCCTTTGGGTTTTCCTTTGAGCTTTGATGCTGCGAGCGTGGCACATAGAAAATCCCAATGCTATGTACTAAGTTTTCGGGCATATAGGAATGAGACAAGGGCAGGGACGCCGACAGGAAACACGAGCAGCAGGAGCATTAGGAGGAGGAGCAGGAGCCGGAGCAGAAACATCACAACCGGCTTGCATTGACAAGACAGTACACTCTAACAAATAAATGGGTACATTATTTATTTCATTTTGTATGTCAAATTGGATAGGAGAGAAGTGGGAATATACAATTTGCAGAAAAAGCATAAGATATAGTTCACAGATCCCAGATAGCTTTTAATCTAAGCGATTAAAATAAATAAAAAGATACGCGTAAGCGTTCGTGTCTAGATCTACTCGTCTGGTGATAGGTATCAGAATATATATACTTTATAGGCTCGAAAAAGTTTCCGTATTGTAATTTAACAATTTCTGATTGCGATTTTTATATTTAATAATTAATAGGAAATTCGATAAGTATAAATTATTTTTACTATAAAATATATGTTACATAAATTATGTAGGTCACCAGTACATTTTTATTTTATATAAATATTTTATATATTTATTTATTTAATTTTTATTATAATTATATAGTTATATTCTAAGCTTTTTCTACTCTCGTTTCTTCCGGTGCAGTGAAGCCTCCGTTCGGCCTACGCACAAACACAACGACAAGCCGAAGCACACGAACACCAAGGCAACAGCACACCCACACAGATGCAGAGTAATTATGTTTCGCCAGCAGCTTCTTTACCCCCCCTTCCCCCCTACCCTTGAGTTAGCTCCTTGGTATTTTTAGTTGCTGCTTCATTTTCTCCTTCTCTTCCTCGTCGTCGTCGCCGCCTTGTTTTCATTGCATATCTCCTGGGCGCTCTTTACCCCTCTTTCTTCCTCCCCGTCGTGCCCATTGCCTTCTCTTTCGCTCCCACTGGGCTTCGAATGGGGGGGGGGCTCAATTGAAATTTGAGGATTTTTGTCTCAGTGCCCTAATTAATTTTACGTACCATGAAAATAATTGTTTGTTGCTTTTGCTTCTATTTTGTTGCTCCTTGTTCTGTTGTTACGCGTAGTGTACATGAGAATAATGCAGAATGCTTAAGTGTGTGTGTGTGCGGTTACTTGTGTGAGTGTGTTTGTGGAGGGAGAGAAATAATAAAAGAAGGTCAAGGTGGAAACGGAATAATACTCTTCGTTGTTATTCTTCTATATTTTCCTTCGAATATACCTAATAATAAATACACAAACATACCACCTACTAATACACCTTATAAATAATAAACTAGTCTTTAAGCTTTGTTTAAATATTCGGCCGGTTTTGTATAAATTTAAGCAGAATTTATAATATAAAACAAAACAACAAAAAAAGAAACAAAACTTTTAAAATCGAAGGAAAGCTTTTTTTGAAAGAAAATTCCGAATTTACTTTGTGTATAATTTTATGCTTTTAAAACCTGCTCTTTCTACTTCAAAATATTGCAAATAAAACTCTAATTAAATATTCTATAGCAGATCTTTTATTAGTTCTGCAGATTTAAAGATCACCAAAAATTTCAGATTCAGTTACTCCATATTGCTCCAGACATTCCTGAGTCCATTTATTAATTTTGTCCACTTGCTCTGAGCTTAACTCATCATTGTAAGAGCCAATTATTCCACGACGCAGAAAACTGAACAGAAAATTAGGGTTAAATTCAAATTACTAAATACATTTTAAAACTTACTTGAAATCATCTTTGGTTTCGTGGAAGCCTTTTAAGAAGTTGGTGTGGTTGCCAAACTTGCTCTCTGGAAGAAATACAATATAAACTACCAAGTTATATTTCAAAGAAGTCCACAAACCTTTCATATTCTTAAACTTTAAGTGGTTTAAGATTTTCTCCATTTTGATATCAGTCAAGTCCTTGCAGCCCAAGAATCGCGATAATCTTATAATAACATCGGGGAGTTCTCGAATCATTTCCTCATAGGTAACAAAGAAAATATTCTCTTCGGAACGAATTCTATAAAAGTCGACAACATGCGCCCAGTATGGAGTAAAGGTAATCTTATCAGTAACGAAATCATCCACAAATGTTTCCAAACTGCCTTCCCAAACACCGATACCAGTGAAAAAGTGAAATGTAGATACCACGACATCCTTGGGGTTACGGGCCATATAAATGGTTTTACGTCCATTAGTCCAGATTTGACTAGGCAGAAGTTGCGCAGGTAAATGGGATTTGATCAGGCGAGGACTACTCTGAATTTTATCACATGCATCTATCGAATCCGCTTGGACGGCTTCATCAATTCCAGAATACCTGTAAGTTTAAATAGAAAATATTCTTGTTATTTTATGACTTTTTCCTTTATTTATACTTTACAGAACTCCATAACTCACTCTAGATATGGATTGCGGACCATGCTGTACTCCCTTAGAGCTTGATCGTAGTCCAATTGATTTAGCAAAAGCCAGGCCAGTTCCAGCATCCAAGTTGAGCTGCACTTCATAACGGACACCAAGAAGACATCGGTGTCTCGGGTCACAAAGTCATGGATTCGCTTGGCAAAGTCTTCTGTATAAAGACTAGAAAGGGAGCACCGCCGCATGCTCCAATCATGTTTTAGAGGCAGCCACTCAGGACCCGAACCATTGGGTCCTTTACAATTCACAAGGACAGAAGTCACTAGAAGATTAGGACACTCAATAGGTTTAATTTCGAACATGATCAACACTGATAGTCTCTTTAAATGGAACTAATGGCCAAATAGCCGTGACAGTGGCTTTAATAGAAATACGCTTTGCGTACTAAGCAATTTTTATTTATTAACATACTTGTAGTTTTATTATTTATTTTTCTTGTTTTTATTATAACAATAAACGAGGCTAACTTTTGGAAGCCACGGACTGTATACCCTCGCAGTTTCTACTTAATTCAAATAGTTCACCTATTGCGATTGGGAGAAAAAAAACACAATTGGCGATGTATAAAACGCATATGTATGTATATATACGTAAAGATAAAAAAAATATACAAAATTTAAAAATCTTGCAGTTTATTGCACAAACTTTAAAGTGCTAGGAATCTCAAAGTCGACCATCGGGTTTCCTAAGATACAAAGTCTGCAAGATAATAAAATAATAAGCACCCAACTATCTCAATGTTCTCAGATAAGATATGCTTTTCTTGGGTTAATTGCATGCAGTCATGCAAATAATTTTAGTGTAATAATACCCTTAGTTAATCTATATATACTTATGTAATTTCCTATTGTGAGGGGTTCTACCTAACTCGAGGTCATATTCGACTTAATTTCTCATACGTAAAGGAAAACGCGATCAGCTTAGAGACTTCAAGATATTTTATACTTTATCTTAAAAAGACTTGTAGTCTAAATTTGTGAATACCTTAATAATGCTAATGCTTAAAAAATAAAACAAACTTGATACATTCTTTATTTTAGCCACCTTAAATAGAGTTTCTTGGTTATTCATATTTTTGTTTTCAATAATTTCCAAATATCGCTTCCCTAATCTGTTATTATACCTTTCGAATCAATTTCATTTCTGCATTTCAAGTCCCTGCTTCAGTTTGCCGGTATCCTCGTGGAACGTTTTGGTTTCTGTTTCTTTTCTCGGTTGAAACGGTTTTCCTTCTGCTGAATATTCATTTTTTTGTCATCATTTGCATTTTTAGTACCCTGAACACCCTGTTACAGTGATTTGGCCCAAACCGAAGCTGGGAGCAATTCAACTCGAATCTGGTATTTCTAACCAGAAAGAGCGCACCCCTCTCGCACCACAGCGGCTTTTCCTTTTGGCTGCCCACGTCTCGTTGCTTGGGAAATTTGAGAAAATTAGGTTATGCCTTTGTTGCTGCGGCTCTTGTTTTCCATTCTTTTCCCCTTCTCTCCCGTTTTTTCTCCTAGGTAATTAAATGCTGCCCGGCTGGACCGCAGTTACCAAGGTGGAAAAAGGGGGAGGAAACTGGGCTCTGTCGGGTGGTTGGGGACTGCTGCTAATCAGCAATCCCAGTCGATCTGGTTTTAGCCCCATCCCCTGCGGTGGATGGGTGGGTGGTGGTGGGAATTATGCAAATACCGAACGGCGGCGTAAATTTTGTAGAGCAAGGAATGTGGAAATTGTTTTTTCATTGCTGCATTTGGGAAATATGTTCCCGGTCACAGCGAAAATTTTAATTAAAACTCGGCGGCACCAAGACTTGAGTTGCATCGCAGATTAAGTATTAAGTTTATAACTTCCGATTCAATGCTGTAGGTGTTCTAAATTCAAGCTGTTTTCCCTTGGGCTGATTTTTCATTTCCCCTTCATTTTTAAGGGGTTTCTATGGCAGCCACTAGAGGCACATTTTAGTGGCTAATTAAGTGGTTGCCCTAAAGCTCCTTGTCTACCTTATTTTCTGGCCTTCAAATATTATTCATTTAATTTATTTTTAAATAGTTTGGATCTTTTTCGTAACTGTTCTCCCAAAAATTCTTGCTACCCTCCTTGCTTTCATAACATTTCACTGCAGCATCCATGATTTATTCGACGCTCCTTACTATTTGTTGCCCCTTTTGGCTGGATGTGTCGCTGTGACCATTAAATTAATTGCAATTTATCGATTTTCAAATTGCAATCTCAACGGGCCATAAAAAATATTGCTCCCCAAAAATGCCAGCCCTCCATATCCGCATATCATGGCAAAAAATGCCGCAGCACGAGTCGCAACTGGAACTGGGTCTGGGTCAGGATCTGGGTTCGAGTTCGAGGGCTCTTTGCCTGGGGCCCCGATGCGTTGCATCCACATCCACATCCATGACAGCTGCAAAAAAGTCGCGGTCTCTGGTGTATAGAAATATATTGTTGGTCTGACGCTGCGTATACGTTATGTGCTAGGGTTGGGTGAACAGTGGGGAAAAGGGAAAAATGGGCCTAACGAGAGTAATACTTTCTAGATAGATATTGGGTGGTTTTGGGGTTACCTGGAACTCAAATACTCTAAATGCAAGAAACTATCATTTATTATTTGGGCTAACAAATTTATTTATATTAAACATTAAACCTCCTCCTCTCCCTTTATATTTTTATTCACAAAAAACAAAGGGTATATTATGATTCGTTCATGTTTATTTTTTGAATCATACTTCTTCCCTGCTGGTCAACAGGCAGCCAGAGCAATAATGAAAAATATATGTGAGCACCATTAAAATACATCAGATAGGCATAGATCACATGCTCAGTGGGTCCCTCTGCACGCGTGTGTTTGCCCTTGTGAGTGGGTATAGCTGTGGGTGTGTATGTGCGGGTGTAGATGGTGTGTGTAGTGTGGTCATTTGGTTGCCACATGCATTGCTGCTGTTGTTATTGCGTTATCTTTGCTGTCACAGCAACGTCAGGCGATGTCCTTCCATCCTGGTTTTTTCATCATCAACTGTGTGTGTTTGTGTGTGGTTGGCTCCCTCATGGGGGTGCGTTGGTGTTCGTGTGTGGAGGTGGACAGAGGGGAGTGAGGCGGCGCTGGGCTAACTTTTTATGCAGGCCGAAATGAATGGCTCGTTAGTTTAATTCGGAGATGGCTTTAATGCTACTTTTATGAGGTGATATGCTCTTAGTGACTGAGGGAAAATATTAGGTATAATAAATAAATTCCTGGTTTCGCTAGATCAAAACTAAAATAAAAAATAAATACTAAAACTTACAAAACAAAAACCTTTGGTAAATATTTCATATATTTCCTTATATCTTAGGGAATTTTCTCATAAGAAAACAAAAACCTACCGAATATTTTGTGAATGCAATTCCTGATGACTCCCTGAAATGGTTTGTTACCCTACCCATAACAGCTCTTCCTTGCACCTTCGGCCTTTAATAAATCTCTTAAATTGCCATTGGCCGTTTCCTGAGAACATCGGATAGCCCATTGGCAGACGAATTTAAGTAGCTTAGCCTCCTTAGAACCCCAGAGCCCGCTTGGCCTACTCGACCAAACTCCCCCTCCATGCCTACGCCACAGTTTAAGCCAGATTCTGCTTCCAATTTAAACTGGTTTCTAGCCAAGTCTTGGCTGAGAATCCAAGCTCAAGAGCCCCTTGACTTGTCCTACTTGTTACCAAGCAGGGAAGGTGAACCTGGACAGTAAACCTCCGGCCAGAGGCAACTTTAGTTCGCATGTGTTGTGGTCTTTCATCATGGAGGAGGGAGTCTACAATAAACCAAAAAAAAAAAAAAAAAAAAAAAAATGGCAAGAAGGGACGAAAAACGATGGCTGAGGCCCATCAAGTATGCGCACTGTTGGCCATGCCAACCGTACGAAAAAAGAGCAAAAATAAAGTGTGCTCCGGAAAAAAATAAGTTGCTGTTGGTGCTGTGAAAAGTGCCGGGTCCAGGTCCCAACTCTTGTGAATTTTTCCGGGACCCCGGCGAAGTGCGTGTGTCTGCATTGTAAAAACTTTTAATGGCCAAAACAGCCCAGGACTCTCGGTGCGAATCGAAGTCGCTTTTAGCCCCCTGGGTGGCTGCTACTGCATATGTGAACCACAGGTGCTTGGCTACAACCCTCAACTCCCGCGCCATGTCCTTTAATATATTTCGGTAACAACTCTACAGCTGTTGCCTCAATTCCCGGCCATAATCATTAACATTATTGCCCAGATTGCCTGGCGAATCACTGGCTTTAAGTTTAATTTTCCGCATACCTCCGTTTTCCTTTTGCGTTCTTACTTGCGCTCTCCTTTGGCGCCCAATGCATTTTCAATATACAGTTGACAACGTCGACAATTTATTTGTGTCGGGGCCATAAATCAAAAATGCGTAAAAATTTTTACTTCGTACGCATTGGACAGGACGGGGCACGCCCATCTACCTCCAGCCCATCCTCCGTCCTGTTGGCAGGCCCAAAAAAAAAAAAGTTTATATATATATATGGGGAAAGGCCCATTATCATCATCAACAGTCAGCAAAATGGCCCAAAGGGGGCTGGGAACTGGAGAGAACCAGCCGGAATAGCAACAAGCAGGCGCACCTGAAGCTCACAGCAGGCAATACGGGCGGGGCCAGTTTGGAAAGCGAGGTTTGTTTGAAAAATTTTGGGATTCAGGCAATGGGGAAGGATGAAAATATTTTACTTATTTAAAGCAATAACTGGGAGACAAAATATTATATAAATAATTTAAAAATATTCGGTATATATTTATTTTGATTTATTTATACAAATTGTAGGTTACTTTATCTTAAAGTTAAAAACTTTCAAGGGTTAATATTTTAAAGTTTATAAATATTGTGTTTTTACAAATGCTAATTTTAATATAAATTTAACGAAGAGTAGCTTAAAGGTTACAGATTCTTATATCTAGGGTTATAACTATTAGCTTAAGTAATTCTTATCCTAATTGTTATTTGTAATATTTTTTATACCGTGTTACACTAACAAAAGGTCCAGTTTTTGGTAAATAAATTATTTTTTTTTAGAAATGTATTGGAAACTAAGAAAAATTAATAATTGAAATTATTCGCATATCTTCGCTTGAAAGTTTTTAAAATTAATAATAAAAATAACTCTTTAAAATGAATTTCAGATTAAGTCAAACACACACCATAGAAAAAAATCCAACTTTTTCTTCTCATTAAATTAAATTAAAAAGAAAATAAACTATTAAATTATGAAGGCACTTAAAGCTATAATTAAAAGTAACACCTATCGATAAACCATTTTTTCCTCAAGTTCACCTGCTCACACATGCTATTCCCCTATCTCTTGGTCCACCCTCGTTGTACCACCCCTTTTTGGGTAATATTTTCGGCAACAACGTTGCAATAACAACAGCAGCAGCAGCAGCACGAACACAAACATAGCAGCGACTGCCAGGAGCAGCAGAAGCTGCAAGGAAGGACTCAGGAAGGAGTAGGGGAAGGAGTTTGCCGGAGTTGGCAGGAAGAAGGAGGCGGTTAAAAGCAGAAGGGCAAGGGCCCGAAAGGTGCGTACAATCATTTTATTGATTTATATGCCGAAGCTATTACAACTGACATTCGAATTTTCCAACCTGTTTTTTTGCGGGGGAGTGAAAATGTGCCCAGCGGGGAGGGGTAGGAAGAGGCATGGTGTGTGGCAACCCTGAAAGGCCAAAAATTGCTGTTGTTGCTTTTGCTGCCACTGATTTTGCTCTTGTCATTGCTTTTTAGTTTTCTTGTTGTTGTTGCAATGTTGTTGAGGCTGCCCTGCCTCGTGGCCAAATGCCCTGGTTGCCCCAGCAACGTGCAACAACTCGGGGAAAAGCTGTGTGCGAAAGCAAGGAAAAATGAAGACGCAGCAGCGGCAAAAAAGCCGGAAAAGCAGCAGCAGCAGCAGCAACTGAAGATATGGCATTGGCAGCTTCTTCTTTATATACTTGGTCATAACAACCCCTCCTCGGAGGCGCCTTGGCACCTCCTCTTCGGAGTCACCACCCCTATTTCCTTTATGTGTAGCACACTTTTAGGCGAGGCTTTTGTCTTTTTAGTTTACTTACTTCTGACAGTGAAGGGGGGCTGGCAAGTAGGCGTTTGCAGAATGAGGGGGAAACGATGAAGAAGTGGGAGAAGCAACCAGAAGAAAGGGGCGGAGAAAGCTGGCAAGGATCTAGAGCAAAAGGAGAGAGAGGGTGATTGTACACGGAAAAGAAATATCATCACTTCAATCGTCCCGCACTAAATAATTTTTAATATTCTTATTTCTACGAGGAAAATACTTCAGCACCAGGATCTTGCCACTACCCCGTCACCTACCTACAAGCAATTTGGTCCTTCGAGCCGGATGAATTAGCGACCTATGGATGCCCCGCCTTCGCCTGAATAATAGTATAATTATTAAATAAGAAACTATATTCAAAAATATCTAGTCATTAAATTTCCTCTCTGTGCAACTGACAGTCTGACAGCCTACTCGTTACTTTGACAACAACTACCCTCACCACTTCAAAAGCCCAGCACTTCTCCACGACTCCTTCTCCGCAACCCCCCCTAGTATTTCTCCATCCCCACCGACCGACTCCGAGCACTCCTCGTCGCCTTTGTGTATCCGTGAGATACTTTTTGCGCGCTGCGCTTTTGCACTTTCACTTTCATTCTTCGTATTTGGTATATATATATAATAAGGAAAATCAATTCCCTCCCTCTTTTGCACTCCAATGTCACTGGGCCAAAAATTAATTAAGGTCGCAAGAGGGAAAGTATGTATTCTCCTCTCCCTAGTCCTGGCTCTCCTTTGTATCTGTGACGCTTTAAACATCTGCGGATGGCTGTGTGCGTGCGCTCTAATTAAAATTTATATATGCGCGATAAGTTTTTAGTGGCTTACTTCAAGTTCTGCTTCGTCGTCGTCGTTTCCCCTAAGTTAATTCCCTGGTTTTGATTTTGACAGGGGACGATGTGTGTGTGTGTAGAAAGCTGGAATCAAAGTGAATTAGAAATATTTATCAATTAGATGGAGGCTTAAATGTCAAGTGGTCATTGAAATTGGTAAAGTTGAAGGACCTAAAATGGGAATTTCAATACTTTTTTTATTAAATTAAAGAAGAATTAGAGAACATTATTTTGTATAAATATTTTAGGACTTAACATTTAAGTAATGGAGCAGACAAAAATATCCAGCATAATAAATATGATACTGCAACATTTCCGTTAGCCATCTCTGCTTAATATTTCCCCAACTGATTAATACATCACATTTGTGAACGTGATAACCTCATCATCATCATCATCTTCTTACCTCAAAAAGTTCACATCATCTCCCAAAGCCACAAGTGAAATCACTCCCTTAACAAGTTCCGAAACACATAAAACTCTCATGACACAAATATGACAAATTTTTAGCAAATTGTAAGCCAATTTGAGATATTAATTACAAACATCGTTAATTTGTGCCATTACAAGGCGACACGCCAACAACTGCCAATGGGGAGCACACGAGCACACCCTTAAAAGGGGGAAAGAGCGAAATAAAAGGGAATTCCAGTACGAAAGTAGTGAAAGTAATGGCCAAAAAAGTTTCTGACACACTTTGCCACGCACACGGAGACTCCACAAAAGAAGAAAGGATCCGGGATAGAGGAAGCTGCCCACACACACTCACACAAAGCAGACAGACAGTCATGTGTGTGGGTGAGAAAAAAGCGCTCAAAATAAGGGGATAAACATGTTGAAATTTATTATATTTAGTTGTAAATACGTGTGCGTGTGTGCAAAAAATCCCCTTCCCTGAATATAAAAGGGAGCCAGAAAAACCACCCGTATTTGGTCTGGCGTTAAATGAGATATTTAAGTCATTCAGATGCTGTTGGCCGATAAGCAAATTCAGGTCAAGCCTTTTTACCCGCCGCCCTTTTTGGCTTACTTCCCTTGCCATAGACTTTAGCCTCTGTGACCCGAGCCCCCAAAGTAGGTGAAAAATAATGGCCGTGGCCTGTTTATAATTTGTTTTTATTTCGGTCAGCACAAACTTTTACTTTTCCTCGCATTTCGCATATATTTTGCAAAAAAAAAAAGGATAATTACTTGCTATTTGATGTGTATTTTTGTAATCTGTTTAATTTAAAAGTTTTATTATGTCAGTCAGCCATATTAAGTTGGTTCTTGCTTTGGTTTTTGGGTGTAAGCAAAAGGTCATCAATCAGTTTCGAAAAGGGAAAATAAACTGTTGCATACTTTTTGGGCTAAAAACTTAACGAAGATGTAGAGTTAAATGTATACAAAGTTCGTTAAGATTAGACTATATTTTAAATATAAATAATTAAACCTAGAATATGATGTTACAGGATTTTTAGAATGGAAAAATATAAAGAAAAGTGAATTTCTGAATGGATAAAAAGCTTGTTGTAGTTCTATGTGAAAAGTATGACCTTTCAGAAAGGAAAAAGTAGATCTTTCCTTAGTTCAAAAAACTATATGACAAAAATAAATACTTTAAACATATACATTTTATTTTTATATTTTTAATATTTAATATTTTATATTTCTTTGTCAAAATAATGACCTTTCAGAAAGGAAAAAATAGATCTTCCCTTATTTCACAAAATTAAATGAGATAAATAAATACTTTAAACAAATAAATTTTAAACATATCAATAACTGAGAAAATCTTACATTTACACAAAAAAGCAACTATAAACCTTACAAAGCATAATACATTGTAAAAGCAAGGTATCTTTTTAATTTTTATGCTTTTCGTTCAAAATGTAATGACAAATAATGTTTGGTTGGCTGGCCAAACCCGTTTGTGTAATCATTTGTTAATTGCATACAATTACCCCGAATTTATCGTTATCTGTCCTCTTGTCTGCTGCCTGTCTCTGCCAACCCAGGCCATAAAAACGGTTAATATATGTCAAACCAAAACAGAGAACAGCGCCGAGAACTAGATAAAAATAACCGGCAGATGACATTCGCCACAGAGCACACTTTCATACCTATACTAGACCTAGACTAACATAATTATCATCATAGATTATATAGCAACAGCCACACGCTTCGCTAGTCAGACCCAGAAATTAACAGAAAAAAAAACTAAACAAACTATCGGAAACCACACAAAACACACACAAAGTTGTGTACATACAGACACATGCGTTTGCCCGACAACAAAAAAAAAGCGAAATAGAACGCACGATCGGCCAGATAAGATTCGGTGGTCGCATAGTGTGGGCTCGCTGTGTCAGTCGGATTTTTTTCTGTAGTTTTTTATTTTTGCTAATTTGTTGTTGTGGTCTTTATATACCTAGAATCATGGAGGAGAGGCAGCAAATCAGTCTCCAAGCTACGATCGAGCCACGCACCTTTTCTCGTCTCTCTACAAAGATTTCTAGCAACTTTAGAGCAATCAACAGCTACACTCGAACAAGTTTTGATGCAAAATATAATATCTATAAAAATATGTATATATAATTCTCTTAAAGAAATTCTTACTCAAAATTTAAAATACAAAATTATAAAGCTTAGTAATAAAATTTGTATTTGCTGTAATCTTTTGATTTTGAATGATTATTATTATTAGAGGTAGATATTACCTTGAAAATTCTCACTTGATCGCACGCACTTATCAATGGGTCCCCTCTCTCTCTTTCTATTTCTCTATCTTCTCACTTCCCTTTCCTAAAAATATATATAAATTCTTATCGGGAGACACACTCACACACAGATGAAAAGTTCCCCATGCCAACAATAGTTAGAGCTAATTTTTCGTAGTTTTTTTTGTTGGTTGCCTTTTGGTTGTTTTCTATTTAATGGCTCATACCTTGAACTTCACCGAATTTTTGCCATTTGTTTTGAACACATTTGTTGTTGCTGTTAATTTGTGTTTTTCGCATTTCTATTTCGCGAATGTTGATAGTTTGTTATTGTTTGGCTCTTCACGCGTGGGGGGTGTGCGAATTTGTTGCTATTTTTTATTTATTTTCTGGATCGTAATCAGTTTTGTTGTTGCGGTGAAATAGTGTTTGGATGATTTATGCTGGGTGTTTGCCCCTTTCGAAAGGGGGAATACGAGATTTGATTGGCAGAGTGATTCATGGTAGATTTTCAAAGGATTTATTAATTACCTATTTTGCTGTTATTAATTGTTATATTTGGAAATAAATAGAAGGCATGCCTTTATAGGTTTTTTTCGTATTTAGGGGTTAAATAATATACAAATCTTACTAATACGAAATATATTTCCTCTTATATTATATATTTAGTGCTAGAACACAGATTTCTACCGATTTATTCTATGTAACTTGCCCCACCTTTAAGTTCAGATATTTAATATGAAATTGAATTATCATAGATCTTACAAGTGCTTGATGTTTGCCTTCAATTTCTCCGCCATAAATCTTGGCGGTCAAGACTAGTTTGGTGGCAACGACCAAAGAATATTAAAATCAAGCTCAACTAATTCCAAGAACCGAAAGTGTTCTTACTACCCCCGATTCGGGTTTCTAAGACTTCTTTGGAGTAACCCCCTTCCAAACACTACGAAAAGGCAAATAAAAATAAAAAGAGGCCATAAATAGTCAAAAAAAAAGGAACGACGGCAAAAAATGCGTATATATTTGCATTGAAAATGTTGACCAAAGCGGCAACAACAACTGGATCCACAGTGATTATTGCTTAAAAAGTAAGCTGTTTTGTTATATTTAATGTAATTCTAACCTGGACCACCCTAAATTAATAAATAAAAAAAGATAATATTTAATGAAGCTATAATTTGAAGAGAAATTTGTTTTCTTATTATCTTCAATTAAAGAAGTAAATTAAACATTAAGCAAATCTACATTAAGGAAATATAATTCATTTCATAATAGTTTTAGGGCTTATTTTAGTTTGCCCTGCATTTAAATTTTATACGCTAAAAAGTATGCAATAATTTTGAATTTATCAGAAGCTCTACCGAAATTGCTATGCATTTGAACAAATTTAAAATGGCGCTCATAAGTATGATACAAATTGATACACCTGAGAAAAGAACTAGCTTATAGCCTAGGAATAGTCGCTTTAAAAACCATTGCAAATGTCCCCAAAAGTATGCATCAAAATATTTTAGCATTAAAATTCACTGTGTAATCTTATAGCATACTTTTGCGCACTCTTTTAATAGATTTCGTAACGAATTTGATTTCTGAGGCATCCGTGAATAATACATACCATCTTTTCATACATAGGCGACTCTCACTGTAACTCCTTCTCCTCCTCTTCTACCCTTTTGCCCCCCAAAAAACTATCCGTCTCTATCGGCCCATCTGATATGCGTGTGTGAGCGTTTCTTTTTTGCGTGCAGCCCTGAAAGTCCGGCGAGAATTCTACGTCCAAATAAATTATGTTATTTTTGTGCAAGTTTCTGTTCGGTGCCGCCGTTCCCCCCACAGCCGCTCTCCCCTCCCTCCGCTGCTTTATCCTCTTTGGACTTGGGACGTTGCGTTTGGCGTGAATGAACTTTTCAAGGTGAAACTAGAAAGAATAGGCAAAGTGAAGCCGAAGAGAACGTCGACTGAGACGCTGGCTGTGGCGGCGCAGCGACGACGCAACTTGCAAAAAGAGAACAGGAACCGCTTATGTATGGGTGTGCGTATGCGTGTGTGTGCTGAGGAGCGTGTGATTGGGATTGAATCAACAACAACAACAATACACACGCATGGGACGGGTTTTTTAAGTACACTGAACACAAACAGTAAGCAAGTTATTAAGACTTAGTAAACATTACACATTTTACATATCTATTCAATTTATATTGCTTAGTAAGTAAGATTTTTTTAATATTTATAATTACTATAGGATATTAATTATAGTATTTAATATTTAATTAATACATTTTCATATAATTAAGCATTACTGTTTAATTTATTTGTAAAAACAAGCCCAACACTGCGTATGATTAATGAATATGCCTCTGGCCCACCTGGCGTATGCGTGTTTTTTGCAGTGCTTTGTGCTTCTATCTAGTTATTGGCGATTATGAAAGAGTCATCGCTTGCAGGTCGCCATCGATGGAAGAACATGGAGGATGGAAGATGGAGACCACGCACAGAGCAGCAAAAATAGCAAAGTAGAAGCAGAGGGGGGCTGAAGAAACCAGCTAAGAACTGCTAGACAAAGTTCGGCTTTGCTCAGTTCGCTTGGCTCTTTTGACTTTGGCTCTGCTTGGCTTGTTATTCTTTTGCTTGAAAAGTCATTTTTGTGGGCTCTGTTGTTTTTTGCGTTTATTCTTGGCCACAATCCCTATTCCCCATTCCCCAAACCCCTTACCACAACCCCAACCCCGATCCCTGGCCACTGGTTTTGACTGGTTGCTGATGCTTTGCACTGTCCGTTTTATTCTTTTATTTTTACGTTTTCAAGCCTCAACGGCAGCCAAAGATTCTAATTTGTTATTTGGTAAATCATTCACAATCTTTTTTGAGCTAGAAACTTGACTTGCAAATGAAACTTGATTAAAATGGGAAAGATTTTGAATCAAATGTTGAAAGAATAATTTTATGTTCTCAAGAAAATGAGTAAATATAAAATAGTTGGACATTTTCTATATAAATTAATAAAAACCATTATTACATTTTAAAATGGAACTATATCTTGACCTTTAATTTTGTAAATTTACAATCCTAATGCTAATGACTTCCTTCCACCGATCTGGCCAGTTATACGTTGCCTTCACTTCCCAAAATATTCATTAATTTGAAATTGCGTTCAATGAGTTTTTGTGCCTTGCCACTCAAGTACAGGAACGTACGAGAGTCGAGTGAATGGCCTGGCCCACGCATCTGGAGCTTCCTATAGCCCCCACTTCTTGGCCAGCCCCTCTTCCATATTGCTCCAATGTTCCATTCTTCCACTCCCTGCCTTCCTGGGCCAATCAATTTCGCAGCGCTAAAAAACTTTTGGTTAATTAATTGCTTGGCAGCCGAAAGAACGAAACGCAGCCAAGCCACACACAATTTATTCCAAACTTCACGCAGTTTTCAATATCGTATGGATATAGTTGGTATGCATAGAGTGGAATGATCGCTTGTACAGTATTTCAAGGTTGCCGCGTCTTCTTAGGCTAGGCCTATAGTTTGCCAGAGAACCATTTATCTATATGCAAATTAGTTGGATTTGTATGCAGTATATGGAGAAATATTAATGTCTCTGTCTACTTCCTATGGCTATGGTGGGGCGGGGCCCGAAATGTGTTTGGGGAATTACAATAGCATTCAATAAATTCATGTTTTATGAGTTGAAAAAGTAAAAGGTGTCGATGGGAGAGTTTTTAATATAAAATATTATAGGGAAAGTTAATATTTTATTATTTACTCGGTTATTTATTCGTTTATAATAAGGGTTGTTCTTTTTCTTTTATGATTAGAACTCTTATATTTTTAATAAGCTTTTAATGCATTATTTATTCGTTAAATAATCTTCATCTAACACACCCCATAACAACTTTTCTCATTTTACCGAATTTCCCTTTTAATTTATTTTTGAAAATAATATATTTTGCATAAATGTGCGTGAAGTCATCTGCGGCCACAACTTTTGTTGCTTTCTTATTGTTTTTGTGGGCGTCGCACATAAATTGAAATTTATGATTTGCTAATAGCCCCCCAAACGGAATCTATCTGCATAATGAGAGCAGTTAATTGAATGTCAGTTGGATGTTGAGTTAAAACTGAGAGAAGATAAGCACAAAGTTGTAAGAACATTTACAATACATAAATATTTGCCTCGTATACAAAAATCCGCTCTTTTTAATCTACTTTATGGACTTATTGCTTGTATATAAATTAAAGTTTCTGATTTTAAATAAATATACAAAAATATTTATATCTCAGATTGCTGAGATCAAGTTGTGCTAGTGATTGAGTTTAAAGTTCTTGCGTTATTTATTCAATGAATTAAATTTAAAGCTTTACCTGAATATTTTAATCACTGATCTTATTAACTAAACTTATTACTATTTAAATAGCTAATATTTCTTTCAGAAATATATATCCCAATTAATGACTTCTGATCTTTATGATGTATACATTGTATTTCCTTGATGATTACACCATTTTATATTTATTAATCTACCTTTTCCTTAAGTACTTAACCCAAAAAGATCTGTACTAGAAGAGAACCTACCTGAACTACCTGGCTGAACTACCCCCGTCCCACGCCCCCGCTGATCGCGCGTTGATCCAAAATGAGGACAAGAATAAGAGAGAGTAAGAGAGGGAATGGCCATAAGAGAGATTCGCACTAATGAAAGGAAATGCTCCAATGACGCCGACGCCGGCTGCGACGCTCACTGCTGATTGGTGCAGGCCAGCAACAACGATTGCGAATTTTCGGCGATAGAACAACACTACGTACACACACACACACACGCGCACACCGATACAGATATGGCCACCAGCACACACATGTGTGTGCTCGTTCGTGCTTCTAATGAAGTCAATGAACTTTTCTATGCACGATGCGGTAATTTTTTGTCTCCTCGCCTTTTTTTCGGCTTTCGCGAAATTTCGCCTGAGTATTATCTTTTCAGCGGCAATTTATTATTGCTTTTTATTTCAACGCTGCTTCGGTCAGAGTGCAATGACTGCTGACAAAAAGCAGCAAAAAGCAGCAAAAAGACAGCAATAACAATGATCAACATAAATCATATTTTGACACGAAGCGTGGGAGACAAATAAATTGGCATTAATAGCTGACAATCCAAACAAATATAGACCAACTATAAAACTATAGATACGATCGCCTTACTGTCTATATAAATCGATGAATTTTTATCAAATGTTGGCAGTGCTTTGTCTCCTAAAAATTAGCTTTCATTTTTGTGTTTCTTCACTTTCTTGAACCATGAAAAAGGTCGTAAAAACAAAACAAAAATTAAAAATACACGTTTACGCTGTCTTAGATATAAACATACTTAGCCATAGATCTTTATATATATACACACAAGCACACACACCGAGTGTGGTGTGCGTGCGAAAAAAGTAAAATTAGAATTTATGTGCGTACGCCGCGAATGGCTAATCATAACAAAGAAGCCGAGTAAAAGTTGTTTTCTATTTCTTATACCTTCCCTATTTATCGCGCTCCTCCTTTCTTTCGTTCGCTACCTCAACATAAAACTCGGGGGGCCTTCATGGCCGTTCAAGGTCATGGGTAGAACTTGTCAAACACTAAATCATTTTTCGATCTACAAGTTTATGATCAATAAATCTTACACCAAGTGATTCTAAGATGTTGGAATCTTTTTATAGGGAAAGCAGAGAAAGAGATCAATGGAAATATGATTAATACTTCCAAAAAAGTTAACTTTAAGATATTTTATCAATAAAATTTGTCTTAAAAATAAAGTTAATAAATTAAAAAAGGTTAACAAATGGAAACAAATAACATTTTCTAAAAAAAGGGTAATTTAGCATTTATATGGAAATAGAAATCAACATAAATACCAATTATATACACAATTTGTACAATAAATTAATTGAGTTACCTTTTAGTTACCAATTATAATATACCTTAATTAAAATTATGTTTAAGAACAATTATAAAAATCATCAAAATAGCGGATTGTATAAAATAGAAACTAAATCTATAAATTTGTTAATGTTTTTCTGTCTTCAAGTATTTTCCATAAACTTTAATTGATATTTTAATCACTCTAAATAATTTCCAAGAACGTATGACAAATATAGTTGTTTAAATCTAAATAGGTTGGGCCTTTTTTGATTGTCCAACTATAAACTTAATCTGAAACCAGCATATTATCTTAATATATTATTACATTTTTTTTCATCAAATTTATGGCCAATTCTAGCTTCTAACCAACCCCTCTCGAAATTCTCCTTCCCTTCGTAGTTTCTTAATTTTATTGTGTGTGTCTCCCAAATGCAAAAAACTTGTTCAGCTTGGACTTTGATGAATCGCCATCGTTTCCAGAGCGTTCGTTACCCATTGCGCCTATTATTCATATGCTGACCAGTCCCCCAGCCAATTCTCCTCCTTCTCTGCCTCCTTCTTATTCCCAAATTTCCTCCCTTCAGCCCCAAATTCGTCTTACACTCTGCCATCCCACATGTTTCGCTGTAAATTAAAACAGTCGCAGAAGGCAAAGTGCAGAGTGCGTGTTAAGAAGGCAGCAATAATAAAAAAGGAAAAAAGCAGCAAAAAAAATCGACGAAAGAGTTGGGGAACATAGCTAAGAAGGTGTGTGTGAGTGTGCTAAGATGTAAAAAGGCAATAACAAATATAGTAGAAATTCTATATGGAAAACTTGCATAAAAAATAAGGAAATAAAAGAAGTACGAAATGTATCTGTGAGATACTCAGTCGCTTTGTTTTAAGTATTAAAACGTAAATCTAACATGACAGAATGCATCAGAAAATACTTCTAAATAAATATTTCCCGGAATATAACTGTAATATGTAAAACTCATACATTTTGCAGCCATTTTTCCCTTAGGCAATCAAGACTGTAGTGAGAACTTTGTTGCTGGCAGCATGGCGTCGGCAGAATGCGTGTATTGCATCATCAAATTTAGAAAAACAAATTCCGCACACCAGCGAACGGCGAACACACGCTCACTCACGCACTTACACACACACGCACAGCGGCAGAACCAATTGCCGAAGGCGGTCGGCCGCTCGCTCGTAAAATGCTTCGGCTTTCGTGCGTTCTTCGCTGCGCTTTTTGCTGCTCTTAGGCAAGTGTATGTGTATGGCTCGGTTAGCGTGTGTGCGTGCGCGTGTTGCGTATTTATGCTGATCATGGATGGAATTTTTTTCATACTTTTCGCACCAACACTGAGGTAGAACTGCGCTGCGTCGCCTACTGACTTTTTTGTGTGCTTTTTCTCGACGTTTATTCCCTGATTGTTCTATGCTATGATTGTTGCCTCTTTTTTCTGTCGGTGAGCATTAGAAAGTGCAATAACCTCGTGGCGAAATTTTCGGCACTCGAGCAGCAGTCAACGCTTGACATTAGCGGCTGGTTGTTGGCCAAGTGCTTTGTTATTCTCGACTTTATTTCCCCAATTTGTGTGTGCAGCCAATGCGGCGTATGAGTAATAGTTTCCAAAAAGATATTGCTTTCATCGATTGCCACGCACTTTTCGAAATATATTGTGAGTATATGAAGTTGGGTATTTATTAAAATTAATTGTAAGGAAAGGAATCGAGTAGAAAATTGATTAGAATCTTAAAAATCTTCAGGGTTAAAAATCTAAAATCTATTTTAATGTAAAATTCTATAAGCCCTAAAACATATACATATTTTGTGCAAATTGAACATTTTGTATATTTCATTTTACAGAAAAAAATAAATTTGTATGAATCAATTAAATTTTGCGTACAACCGGGCGTATGCGTGATGTGGCTGGCATTTTTAATCGCGCATGCAGCGTGTGTTACAAATGTTAAATTTTGGTAATTGAATTACAAATCATTTTATCTTAAGCCATGACGTTTTTGAGAATTAATTAATCGATATCTATTCTTAGATTTTTCTATAAAAATGTTTTATATTTAGTTCTTATTATATTCAATCAGCAAAGCCTATAGACGTATATTTCGCATCTCTTAAAAAAAACTATTCCCTGCTAAAATTCACATTAATTTCGGCAGCTGACACTAAACGCATAAAACATCGCAGCTAGCGCTGAAAATGAGCTCACTCCAATTCATTTTGGGCCGCACGCATTCATCACAGTCCCCAGTCACATGATGACCAGCAAAATAAAAACAAAAAAAAACGAATTCTTCAAAATAGTTCCCCTTCTGCCATTTTCAATCCGAGCTTCTCCATTCCCCTTGCACATACACAGAGTTAGAACCATTTTGCACTAGACAAAAAAAAAGCGAAAAGAGCAAAAGCTGGCTCCAAAAGTTGTTTACGAAAGTGCGTGTGAAGGCAGGGCAATGAGAATTATTCCAGTAAACAACAACTGTTTGAGGGAACAAAGCTATATCTGTATCTGCTACCTGCAGCGTCCCACACACACACACACACACAGACGAGAAGGGAGACTCATAGGCAAAACTACCTGTCATTATTATTTGTGCCTCAGTTTTACTACCCTGTAATCGAATAAAGGGCAGGGCATATTCTATGAGTTATAAAGGTAAATATAGTAATTGTAGCTCGGGGATTATATGTAAAATAAAGATAACACAAAAACTAAGATTTAACATATATTAAAATCTAAAATATATTTAAATCTAGTTTCTCTTAATTAATTAAAGTATCAAACTATGTTGGAGTATTAGTAACCCATGTTCTTATTATTGCTATGTATATTTTGTAAAGATTTATTATTTAAATCATAACTAGAACCATCTAGGACTATTGACTTTTTAAATGATCTATTAATTTCTTATTTAATTGTCATCCTAACCACCAAACATTCTAAAGCTATCTTATTATTATTTTTAAACCTAAAGTTTTTGAGTCCCTCATAAAGTCGTTTTAAAATATTAAAAAATTAATACATTCCCTTCGG
Source organism: Drosophila rufa (assembly GCA_018153105.1). Lineage (NCBI taxonomy): Eukaryota > Metazoa > Arthropoda > Insecta > Diptera > Drosophilidae > Drosophila > Drosophila rufa. The sequence goes on from JAECXS010000096.1 coordinate 13,207,643, forward strand.
AAGTCACATATTTTATGTCCCCAAACCAATTCTAAAATCCTACCTCTTTGTCGTAGTTTCCCTTCATTTTGCCCATGCCTATCCTATCTCCCTCACATCTTTCTGCTGGCTTCTTCTGTGCTCTATGACATTTTGTTCTTTTTATTTATTTCGCCTGTTCTTCACGCACTGCGACTGAAAGAATCGAAAATGCGAAAAGGCTCAATTAAATTGTTGTTATTTCGCCCGCCGCTGCTCTCGACAGACGGCGAAAAATTAAAATAAAAATAAAAGAACGAAAATGTATAAAAAAGAATCAAATTGCCTCTATCGCATTTTTCAAAGTCAGTAACCCTCTAACCTTGAATGTTGTTCTATGACCGAGGCTACACAGTGTATAGTGCGTGTGATCCGTGATCCGAGTGTGTGCCTGTGCGAGTGTGTGCCGTTCTGATAATGGAACGCAGCGGGGTGCTCAAAGATATACTCATAATAAATATATATACATATATATAGGCATTTATGCGCAAACATATGTGGGGTCTGATGGTTTGGCTGGATTTCGATTTCCTAAAATTGCATGTGCGTAATAATTAATTTTAGGCGGATGTGATTTAAGAATGGAAGGAACACAGATGGATTATTGAAGGTATTTTTTTTTAAATAAAATAATATTTATCTTTTAGATATTATTAATATTGTTAGATTAATAATATTACCTTGGTAATTGTTTTAGGAATTTTATTACGTTGTTTTTGATATAAGTTAACACAACATTGTACAAAATAAATTAAGCAATAAATTAATAAGTAGTCTAAAACCAATATTGTCATCAACTTTATAATCTCAGAAGCTTTATTAATTATTATAAATATTATTAAAATTGTCATAATGCAATATATATAATTTAAGAAGAGAATATATATTTAAGATATGATTACCTTACTCAAACTTTGGCTCTACTTCTTTTAATATTTTACCTAAATTAATTGTATTTAAAGCAATCTAATATATTAAATATATCTGCCAGAATTTCCCATCTGATATTCTTTGCCCACTTAATATATTATTTAGTACCATGGTTCAGGTGCGTATGATTTATATTTGTTCTTTATATATCTGGCATCCGGCAGTGTTTGTTTCTTTTTTATGAGCCTATGACTGTGCCTTCGAAAGAGTTTCAGTTTGATTTTGTTTTTGTTTCTCTGTTTTTTAATATTTCCGCTTCTGCTAATGACAGGCGATGCTTAAAAAAAGTTGTATTTTTTCGGGTTTCCATTACAGTGCTCAGAGTGCGTAAGCTGCATGAGAAAGAGAGACGGACTTAAAATAGTTCGAGGGAGAAAGAAGCCGCAAATGCGTGTCTCGAATGACAGCTGTCAAATGTTTTGGTTAGTTTTTTCTTTTTTTATATTGTTGATGCTTCTCTTGATTTGATTAATGTATCTCCCGTCTTCATTTTGCCTTCTTTTGAGTTTTGCAATATTATTTGTGTGTGTTTTTAAGTGAGTATTTTTAGAGAATTGCCTAAATGGCAGACAGAAGTGACAAAATATTGGGGAAGGTGTCTAGTGTTTAGACATTTGGGTGGTCTTGTGTGTTTATTATTTTTTTTTAGAAAATAATCCAAAGAATAGCCTCTGTACTTTTATCTGAATATATGGATATAAATATATTAAAATAAATGTAATAAGCTATAAATTCCAATTAAATTATATTAAAAAAGTAATTCTTGCCAAAAGTAAAGACTAATACAGTTTCTTAACAAAGAAAAATTATCAAAAATATATAAAATCAATATATAAAATAAATATATATGTATATTTTTAAATAAATTGTTAATGGATACACGAATTTAATATTTTATTCCAATGGAAATGAAATCCAAAAATCAAGTCCTGGTGACTTTATTTCAACATTTAGTTAATTTACATAGTTCTGCCATATCTGTGCTGTTGTAATCGTGCTATAATTGGAGCATAAACATAAATCAAACACTCGTACTTGCGTACCTACGTACATACGCTCATTAAAACGCACTTATTCAAGCCACAATCGTATATTTCTCTGGTAATGGGGGAAGCTTGGGCGGGCGTGCCAAAAGTCGCGGAATGAATTGAAAAAGGTTTTTTCGGGAAAAAGGGGAGACCAGAGAAATGTGGGCGGGACGCGTGGGCGGAATTAGACACATAATACACACGACTATTTCATAAAATTTAATTACACATTCACACTTGCCTTGCCGTCGTCGTCAGTCGGTTTTGTTGTTGTTGCTTTCGCTGTGGCATTTTTGTAGGTGTGACAAGCACGCGATTTTCTTTCTCCGCGTTTGGGGTATTTCCCCACTTTTATCCCGCTTTTGTCTTTTCACACTTAGCGAAAAATACGACATGGATTTTATAATGAATACAGCAAAAAGAAGCTGAGCTAATTTATTTATTAAAGGAAAAATGTCAAGAAGATTTAATATTCTAAAATATAAAACATAAACAAAAAATATTTTCTCAAATTTTAAATTTATTTATTTAAATCTATATTTTTTTACAAATGTATCCCACTTTTAAGCTTCTGTTTGCGGCTACTTCACGTTGACTTTGATTTGTTGAGCTCCGCTTTGGACTACAGCATTTAATGGTGACAAATATACAAAAAAAAAATATATTTATATTCATGTGCGTGGGCAGATTTCTTTGAGTTCGGGACCTTCGTGTCTTGGCCCAGCCAAGTGCATTGTTTTGGCCTTTTGCTCTCTCTTGGCTTTTGTTTACAGCTTAATTATGGGCCCACTAATTACCAGGCGAGTGTCTCCCTGAGTTATGGGATTTTGATTTACAGTTGACAGTTGTGATGGAGTCGATATGGACTGCAAGGGAGCGTTCTAAATAAGAGATTCTAGATTAGCTTTCAGCGGTTTAGGGTAATTAAATAAGACAGAGGGAAAATCTGGAAGGTTAAGCGGTTAGATAAGGACTATTAACCTTACTAAGAAGAGGATTCAAAATAAAGGAACTGAGAAATAAAGGGATTTTGTATTTATTTGTTTTAAATTATTAGCAGGACCGTTAATAAATCTGCAGTAAATTATGACTTTAGGATAATAATGTCTAAATAATATGGTATTAAAAAGGGGATTGGAGATCTCTAGGCTCTAGAACTACTAACGATTTTAGAAGATTGTAAAGATCGTAAGACCATTTAAATCTAATAACTAAATAAAAGATAAATAATTAGCACTTCTAGACTCGATGATACATCAACTAATTTTATAAATATTGCAAAAAACAATTTAAATTAGATATTACAATTAAAACAAACTATATTTTTAACTATTCAATCAATTTTCTAGTCTAATTCGCTTCCCCTTTCAGATTTAACCAAGATCATTAATCAGATTCCGGTTTCTACGTTGCATATTTATCAAGATTACAAAAGAACTCGTCTGGAGCCTATCCAAAAAATATCTAATAACGATTCTTGGTCATCAAACACGACCGACCACAGAAAAAAACCAATAAAAAACTGACCTTGCAATTCAAAATATTTGTAAGGTGACTTCATCGATGTTTGAGCTGCAGGTTTTCTTAATTTTGTTTGGTGCCTTTGTGTGTGCTTGTGGGCTTGTTTGCCAGTTGTCGATGTAAACGCAGCTAGAAAAGGAAAAACGAGCAACGAATCGACAATGGAGTGACCTTGAACACTATCGCACACACACACACACATCCAAAGCTTAACACGAGCAGTTTTCTTAAGGGCCCCAGCTGTATCTCTATCTCGTTTTCCCGCACCAAGAGCCATATGAAAATGCCCTTCACCGACGAACGAAAAATCAACAGAAACAATCGACAACTTGGTGTGCTCGTAGCTATATGCTATCAATGCGTATATCAATTAAATTTATTGTTGTATTTGTAGCTGTTGGTGCCTTTTGCGTTCGGAGACCTTAGCCCTTCAATAAAGTATTTTTTGTGTTTTTTTTTCAATTCGGACCTACTCATTTCCGCACTCGGCAACGAACACGTTTCCCAACACGATCTTATTGTGGGGCGAGATTAAAGCTGTTAAAAAATTATCAACAAAGGGAACAATATTTAATATTTTTTGTAAAGAGTTTTTCTAATAATAAATATATGCAAGTAATTTAATTAAGATAATTAGACGAAACTCTATTAGTTCCTATTTACTAGTTATCTTTTATTATTAATGTGAACTCTGTTAAAATATTTTAGAAAAACTTTAAAAAAGCGATTTATGAAGACAGTTTTGTCTTTAAGCTAAGTTTCCGTTGCATTAAAAGAATTTAATTTTTCATTAGCATTATAATTTTATACAAATTGAATAAATTAAAATCAAATAGTATTCCTAATAACTTGTTTAATTACCTTAGGTTCATGCCTGTATTTTCCTCTCATTTTTAAAGTTAAACCCTCCCGCAAACCCTTCATTTACCCCGCATTATAAATAGATATATTCAATTAGAAAATATAAAACATTCCCGTCAATTTCCCTGGAAGCCTGAGAGGGTCAGCAGCTGACTTTGGTACGCCTCAAAAATATCTAATATCTGATTTGCCTGTAACGGAAAAATTTGTAGCGTGCAATGATTGTTTCCGAGCTGTTAAAATATTTAAATTGAGCTGTAAAACTTGTAACCTGTCGGCTGTTTTCAAGGTTATCATTCGATTGGCCCCTAAATTGGTGGCTGAATTTTCTGTTTCGGTTTTGGGGTTTCGGCTTCGGTTTGTGACCTCTGTCCGGTGCAGGGCCATTGAAAAACCGTTGAAATGTCCGATGCACGTGAGCATATCGGTGTAAAATATCTGGTATCGATATCTGAATTTTTCTTAATGCGCCATTCGATTAACTCAAGTCTTTGTTTGGCTACGTTTTATGGTCTTGTGCATTTCATTAAACGATGATTCCGGAGCTCGATTTATGATCGAGGAAGGGAAGTCAGTGGCGGTGTTTATGCATGACTTTAAAGGTCTATCAAAAATTCAATAAGTGGCGGGGTCAGGTAAACAAGATTTTAATTACTGTAATTAGGCATGTAAGCTTTAAATGGAAAATTAATATTGGAAAAAGCTTAAATGATAGCGTGTGAGAAAATTAAGGAAAATTATAGTTGAATAATTAGGTTGGGTTTTCCTTTTTAAAACTTTAATTCAAGGAAATGCAATAATTGTATATAGAGATATTTTTCTTTGAAGGAATTAAATATATTCAGCTTTAAGAACATTCAAATAATTGTTAAATGCATCTTAAATCAATTTTTAAACAATAATATAATATGCCTAGAATAATTTCTATGATCTATTTACTCTAAATTATAGTTCTCTCTTCATTTTAATGGACTTCAAAAATAGTTCTAAGCCGTTCTTAATTCAGCTTAAAATTCAAATTAAGTGTCTGTAAATTCTGGTCATATTTCATCTCCAGACTTCTAATTAAAACCCAAACTGTAAGCTACATTTAGCTGCCCTAACAAATGTCATTTTAATTGGCAACTTTATAAATGAACATATCAATTGTACAGCTAATTGGAATAGAGCTTGGAACTGGCATAAATTATGGGCTCTGTATGTATTTATATTTCCATATATCTTTCTAAATATATAGGCCTACATCTCCATTTAAAACTAATGTCAGGCCATGTGTATACTATATAGTTTGCACTGCAAATACAAATCAGTTGCGTAAATAATGCGTATCGTTGGGAACTTCCCCGCCCTCCTCGCAAAAAAATAGAGGAAAAAAGACAAGCTAGTTGGGCATTTATAAATTACAGTCAGCGGCCCGAGAGCATTAAGCATTTTGATTAGCAGCTGCAAAAACTACACACACAGAAGCTGAAAAAGCGCTATGTGCAAATACATATAAATAATAAAGTATATATATAGGCTTATTCAGGCAAAAGTCCGAGAAATATGCGTAGCAAACGCACTAACCAAAAATCCGAGAAAAAAAAATAATGCCGAAATGCTAACGAAAAAAAGCGACTGACTGAAATTCATTTGTCGATGCGATGCGTATAGCCCTGAACATAACCTTGAGTCGGCTCGGACTTGTAGCTGTAGTTGTGTTGTAGGTGTTGTTATTGTTGTTGTATTTTTTTTATTTAAAGATTCGTTAATTTTTTTCATAAATTTTGTGTGAGAGTTTTTGTTGAGCGAAATGCGTTAGAGCGGGACAGAAGGCAACCGAAAATGCGTTACGCACATGAGCAACGCACACGAACACACACCCGTGCACTGTAGTTTCAGCTATGAGATATCTCACACATACAGATACATAGATACATAGGCCTAGTAGCTATAGGCGCATGGCACTTGAAGGCAACACAAAAAAAAAATAAAATGCCGACAAAATTATGCGTTGCTGAAGCTTTTGGATGGCGGTCATATGAGGCTCTTCCAATGCGCTTCTTAAAATGGTTTTCATTATTATTAATGTGTTAATAGAAGGATGCTTAGAGATATTTTCATTGAAAAAGATTCTTAGAGATATTTTCAAAAGTAATTTTAAAGTAATTTTAACCTAATAAATATTTAAGACTACAATGTAAGCACAAAATATGTATCGAAAGGCATAAAATAAATAATCTAAAGGAGTTAATCCGAAAATGCATAAGCCTAACTATCAAGTCGGCAAATTTCTTTGCTCTGCCTCTGCCCAAAAAAAAATTATCATATAACCTATACGATTGTTACATGAATTCTATACTCTTGAGTATGAAAAACGTCTTAATAAGATGCTTATAAATTTAATACTACGAAAGTATAAATTTTATAATCATCTCCACCAATATTTCATAATAATCACTAACGCGACAAACAGAAAAGCACTAAATTCCAGCTAACGCGATATGTTAACGAATTTTCGATGTAGGTTCGTATAAAAATAATACTCAAAAATGCACAATTGAAACTATAGAGTATAAAAACTAAACTTTGGAGTATACATTTGATATTTTGAAGTATAAAACTATACTAAACTCGTTATACTGCTTGAGTATACTTTTAAGACAACGCGTAGAAAGGTTAAACTCTTGTTTTTTTTTTTGGGTGTACAGAAAATCAATGCGGTCAAATTGTAATTTTGTGCCTAGATCTAGGCTTAGATCCACTCTTTAATATAAAGCTTAATGCAAAATAAATCTTAATTTTGTCATCTGAAGTAGCGCATTTACAAGACCCACCAAGCCCATTTTTAGGAATAGAAGCCTATAGGCTCCAAGTCTTGAACTACGAAGTGAAGCACAAAGCGTGCGGCGAATGACGAAGCGTCAAAGGCAACATAAGAGAGAAGACAGAAGACTGCGAATGACTGAAGACAACGAAATCGAAATCTTTTGCCAAGCGCATAAAATTCTGCGTGCGGCTTTCCGGCTGCTCCTTTCTGGCCTGATGTTTGTTCGACCTGAGTCGAGCTTGGGCTTTGGGCCCAAAAACCAGAAATTCATTTCTGCGCTCAAACATTTTGTTGTGTTGCCAAGCGTGTGAGAAGCCCGAGATCTGTTGTTGTTGCTGCCTTTGTGGGCTTATGAGCTCGAGCTTGAGTTTTTGTAGTTAACACAACACGCATTTGTGCGTAAGGTCGCCGCAGCAGCAGCTTCGGCGTACAATAACCGGTAATTATATGGCGAACACACACGCATTTTTATAAAGTTGAAGATATCAGCCATACACATTTATGTGTATGGGCATTATAACCACAAAAGTGACACTGCAAACTAAAGGGGGCCTGGGAAAATCATCGGCCAAAATAAATCTCTAAGCATTTCCGCATCTTAATTGGCCGACAATTTACAATTTTAATTTTTAACTTTAAATCTAATCTCTCTGCAATTTGTTTGTTATTTTTGAATTTTTAACGTCCAAGATTATTCGGGATGCAAACCATCTGAACGAATCGCTTGCGCAGTTCACTTTTGCTTTCGTTGAACTGAACGAAGCTACTGCTCAGTGCACTCTTAAGCGATGACTCTCTTCCCACGCTGCGCTCTCTTTCTTATCTTAACGATACCTGCTATAATTGGCTAAAATAAGAGAAATTAAATATTTTTATGATTTTTTTTTTATAAAAAATATATTAAGTAAATATGGAATTTTTTATACTTTAAATTAATGTATTAATAAATACCGAATTTTTTGATTTTTTAAAATAACATTGTAGCCCAAAATAATAAATTTGTGTAGGCTTAAGTATAAATACCTTATGCTAATCATTTATTAATGTAAAAAAAGCGCATTGTAGCTCAAAAATGATAACTATGTATTTATACGAAGAAACAAAGACTGTAACTTATTAAAATAAATTTCAATTTTGGTTATCACATATCTTATAAATAATATCAAAATGTGAAATATTTAAAAAGAAAATTCTCATGGGACTTCAAATGATATTGAATACAACTTCTATTAAATTCTAAATAAAATAAATTATAATTTTTACAATTTAAGAAGTAACATTTACTTCTTTATAAAACGTATAAAACCCTTAATCCCTTTGAAGTAATTAAAACAAAGACCTCAGTTTATTTCCCTCGCTCCATCCCCCTAAAAACAAACTCCACAAACAAAATAAACACAAAAAAACGCTCGCCAGAAAATCATTATCCTTATTGATCAGCTGGCATGTCTTCTTCCTTGCCCGGAGGGATAAGTTTGCCGTCAATTGTTCTTGTTGTTTGTAGTTGTCATTGGCATTATTAAGGCGACAATTTGTGAGGAGATGGCCAGGCCTTGGGAGTGGGTATGAGTTGGTCGAGAAAGTACTTAATGTATTGGCTACCATAACTGCCGGTCCAATCCCCGTCCACGTTCTGAACAATCTCAATTGAAATAAAGTCCTTTGTATCCCTCCGGTTTATTCTGTCATTGACTTTCGCTTCCTGCCTTCGGCGGTCAGTGGAAATGTGTGCCACATGTTAATGTCTTTGTGCGAGTCCTGGCAGGAATCCTGCTCCTGCTCCTGCTCCTCCTCCTTCGGCTTCTTGTCAGTACAACTTTTGGCCTTGACAGCCCTGCTTTTTATTGCCATTTTATATTTTTGACATTTATTGGCAAGTTGTTTTTGAAGTGTGCGCTCACACTCCGAGCAAGAAGTTTCGTAAAAATCTCCAATAGGCACAAGTCGTCGAGAGGTTTGCGAAGTCTTCCCAATTGAGTTGATTGTTTGATATATATTTAATATCACTTTAAAATGTGATGTAGCTTTTTTTAAATAAGAATACTAACAGATAATATAAGAATATATGTAGTTATAATATAAAATACAAATTGAAATTATTAGAGCTTGTAACTCAAATTATAATATTTGTAAAATATTTATAGCTATTTAATTCGTTTCTTTTATATTACTTTTATATTAAACCAAATCATACTCTTACCTCTTCAGGATTTGCAATAACTTCATCAGTGTTTTCCTCACTTTTAATAAATTTGAACTCTTTAATTTACGCCCAACTATAACCCTCTTTAATGCCCCCTTATGGACTTTTCAAAAGCTACCGCTTCCATTTGCACCCCCCTTCAAAGACATTTCCCTGACTTTCCCCAAAAATCAGGCTTGTGCGTTTCTCTATCAGCCGCCTGGCATCGTGTCTGAACCCCCGATTTCTCGCACTTTTCGCGAACCCCTCCATGCAGTTGGCCAAGAGCTAAGAAAAATTCTTGCTAGCTCCATATTTTTTTTGTTTTGGCCCTTCTCGCTTATCAATTTAATGGCCAACTGGCGTCGGCGGGGGCTGACAGAGTCTCTCTCACAATTGTGACAAACAGAAGGGGCAATGTCAGACCCAGTGCACCACAGACACAGATATATAGTGTGTGTGGACATTTTATGCTGGCAGTGAGTTAACCATTAACCCAGACCCATTCCCCGAATTATTTCCAGCGTCGCCAGAATGCAATAACATTGTCTGGACGAAGGAAATTTGTTTGTTGGGCCAGAAAGTAGGCGAAAAACAAGTCAAAGATTAAAAACAAGCGCATGAAAAAATACACACACAGCATCCATATACACTCGTATATAAAAACTATATAGATGAGATTTGTGCCGCTGCTGTTTGTGCTGTGTTATTTTTATGGGCCGTCAGTAGGCGCCAGGATTCCTGCTTCCTTGCTAGGCCCATGCTAGGCAGTAGTTCCTCCTCAGCTCCTCTAGTCTTCCATCGGTTTCCTTCAGTCAGCGATTTTCGCCACCACTTGCACATTTCCTTCTGGCCTGATTGGATTGGTTTGGTTTCTGGATTGCTCGGATTGCTCGTATTGCTCGGCACTTCCTTTCCCTTTCACTGACTTGTTGTTGTTTTTCACATCATTTCCCCGCCTGGGAACTAATTTGAATGATTTTTTTTTTTTTCATGCCTTTATATAAATTTGGTTCTTAACTTTATTATCATATTTTTGTTTGCTAAAATTTGGTACGGGAAGAAAGCGGTTATAATCGTTAAATCGTCAAATATGGAAGCAGGAAAAAACAAATGAAAAAGCGATAAAATTATGGTCTGAAAATTGTGAAAGAAACTATGAAAGGAGCATTTATGGCTCAATTGTTGGCAAGAAATTAAATTCGTTTTAAAGTTGGAATATTGTCCAACACTGCAGTTAAGTTAATGTTAAGTTATAATAGAAATATATGTATATATGGCTTTTTATTTAGTAATAAAAAAGAGTGATAGATTTAATAAAAATATGCTAAGCCCAATAAAGCCTTCATAATAAGTAGTTTTGCATTAATTTCCTATAAGAAACTAAAACCAAAACCATAAATACTTAACAAGACAATTAACTTGACGTTAACCGTATAGTTATCTTATCAATAAACCGATTAAAATCTCACTTAGATTGCCTTTATCTATTAAGGTGCAAACTTATTCTCTCCCAAATACCAAAAGCATAACTATTTCCGTTTGCACATTCCACTGACCCACCTGCAATAACCTAAAATGAACCATTATACCAATGCCACACCTCCCTTAACCGAATTGGATGAGGCACGACAGAAAAAAATTATAAATGAAAACGCAATTTTCCTATAAAAATACCCATTGAGCCGGGGCCAAAGGCTTGGCGAACGCAGCAGCAGCAGCAAATAATGAAATTATTTAATTTTTGTAATGAATTTTTATTTCACTTGTGCGCATTAACGCAGAAGGAGGCACCCCGAGAACCGTGCTGCCATAAATGAGGACCCAAGGAATGGCAAATTATTTCATGCATGTTACCTACAAAAATTTCCATTAAAATGCAATAAAAAACGGAGGGGTAGCGTTACAGGACAAACTAACTACACGCCGGCAACCCCCGAAAATTTATGTGAAAATAATAAAATTAAAAAGGGAAATTTTCCTTTGGGCTGGCCGACGTCCCACATGGCGTATGTGTGCCATGATTTTGAGTGCCATTCGGCCATTAACTAATAGTGGGCAAGAAAGCTGGAAAAACGGGGGGTTTGCTGTCCTGCAGCAGCAGGTGACCTGCGTGCTTGAACAAAGAATTATATTACGCATACGCCGCGTTGGTTTTGTTATTGTACGAGTTCTGATTATAGTTTCGTTTCTTTCTTTTGGTTTTTTTTAGTGGGCGCAGCTTTACATATGTGCACGTACTCGAAAAACCTTTTGTTTAATATATGATTTTGTAAAATAAAAAGATTTTGTTAGTAGAGTAGGGTAATTATTGGGTATGTTGGCTTTGCTAGCAGGAATGAAACATAATCAATTTTTTTTTAAATGACGAAATGAACAGAGATAAATTTTCTTTATTAACCTCCTATTTTTTGTTTATAGAAAACACACTCTAAAGACAAAAACGGATACTATTTATAAAGAAAATATTTCTAACTCCAATGATAAAATATATTCAATATTAAAGAAGAGGGACAACTATTACGAAATATTAAATAGTCATATAATTAACAGCATTCTCTGCTAAAATTTTACTTAAAAATTATCAGAAAGGGTTATTTTGTATAGGCAACTCACATACATATGTAAAGGACTACGAAAAAAAAATATATTGGAAAATATCGATAAATAAAACCAAAAATTTAGCATTAATGATATATTGTTTTATATACCCAATAATATAATAATTACACAGGAGTAGTTATGTTTTATGATTTATGTTTTAATTGTTTTATATTAACCGCAACGCCAGCACCACAAGAAAATATCGCAAGAAAATGGAAGAAGATCGGTCAGTGTGACCAAAGGCGGCGTATTCATTAAAGCCTAAAAGGGATATATACTAAATGGTATTTCTGTATAGGAATACCCCTAGTATTCCAACATGATAAAATAAATATACGTAAAAATAAGGAAAAGTTGTTTAGAGATAGAATAGTTAACCTAGACAGATCTATATTGCTTTTCTTAAAAATTATCTTCAAGTACTCATTAATAAAGAGCATCCACAAACCGTTTCACAATTCAATCCCCACATTTGTCCCCCACTTGTTTGATTTATTAATACAATAGTTTTTACGCACATTTTCCACATTCCCCAAGCCACCATCCTTGAAATGCAAATTAGTATAATTATGTTATACGTTCCGCGTTGCGTGAAAAAACCCTGAAGGAGTCCTCCCTCGACTCGATGAAAGGTGGCCCAGGAGTGCAGCTACCTCGAACGCACACACCCTTTTTGGTTGTGTGATTTATGGGATTTCTATGCCTTCTGACCTTTTTGATTAATTGCCACCGCAAAAAACGCAAAAAGCAATCCCAAAGAAGTGGTAAAATGCAAAATGGTCGAAAGCCCAGGCCCAGATTGTAACTACGACTTGTAATGAAAAATTACAAAACTAAAGTGGCGCGCAGAAACAAGCTACATTTCCGGCATTTACAAGGCACCAGGCAGAATGACCTACCCCATAAACAAATCAAAAAAAGAATGGATTAAAATCAGAAAAAAGAGAAACCTAAAATGAAGTGGCACATAAGGAAGAGGCTGCAGAAGCTGGCAGAACAAGAAGCAGCCGCAACAACAATGGATCATTAATTCAAATGCTGCCGGCCTGGACCAGTTCTTGGGCTTCAAGTCCAAGTCCACGACCAAAGTTACAACAAAAGCCGAAAGCAAAACGCAGAACGCAGAAGCCAGCAACGAGATCGCAGCAGGCACAACGCGAACAGTGGCGGGCTGCAAAGTAGTGCTTATTAAGCATAAGATTGTTAGAAAAATGGGAAATATTATTTATTTGGGGGGAATTGTTCTCAAAATATATAAAAATATTTCCCATTTTATTTTAAGTAGAAATTGTTATGTTATATTATATTTAATATTAAAACTAGCTGTAAAAATGACATTGTCTGCTGGGACTTTTCTTATACATTTTGTATAGATATTTAAACTGGTACTTATTTATTTCATTTAAGAGCTTTTTTATAGTCATCAGCTTGTGCTTAAAATATTCCCTTTCAAATTAATTAACTCACCCTGCACCTATTACTTTGTGCAGCACTGTTTCCGCGGCCTCCCCTATGCCCCCCGTTGGCACGTTGGCCCCAGCAACCCCCTTCCCAAATTTTATGCGCACGCATTCCGAGCCTATGCTTTGCTGCTGTTGCTATTCCGCTTTGTGTGCTGCCTTTGCTTTTCGCCTTTTGCTTTGCGCTGACATTCGCTGCGATGAGGTAATCAGCGAAGTGCGTGCGTGTGCGAGGGGGATGTGGGGTGCTGAACAAGAGAGGAAGAGGAAGCGGGAGAGCGAATGCGTGAGCGCAAAGCTTGAAAATTTCGGCTCTCATTGCACGCGCCGAAAATCCAACGCACCCCCTCTGTCCCCCTCTTTGCCCCATTCTCCCTCTGTCTCTCTCTCTCTCTCTCTGCCAGCCCGTCTCGCTCACTCTTTCGCACTTTTGGAGAGATTATGGCCCTTTGACATCCCATAAATTTCATGTCCACGCAGCTCGTCGACAAAGATTAACAAAAAAAAGCAACAACAAAATAAGAAAAGAAACCACAACAAAAATAGCAAGAACATCAGCAGTAGCCCCAACAATTTCCTAGATTTTATTTTTCTACAGTGTTGAAACTTGTTTGAATTCAAATTCTTTTTTTTTTTGTGTTTTGCATTGAGGGAAATTTGTTGTGAATTTTGTTTTTGGAACTGATCTCGGATCTCGGTTAAGTTTTTGAGATCTCCTCATTAATTATTCTTCTTTGTTTAGCAAATATTGTGTATTTTTTTCGGTGTTTGAAATCTCAATAAAGTGCGTGATAAATGTTTATCAAATACAATTTTAATAGGCTTATGGATGAGGCACTAATTTGTTTGATCGATTAAGTTGTAAACTTCAACCGGGATTCAAGTTTTTTAAATTTAATTCATTAATAAATGGTTTTCAATTTGTAATCTTAAATTTGTCATATAAATTTTTTTTTGGTATTACAATAAATTCGAACATAATGAAAACAACTTGGATATTATTGGAAATCATTACAATTCTTATTAAAGATCAATTCCATCTTATTAGAAGACCGTTTCATATCATATCATGTCGATCTTAAAAGACTGAAGTGATCCGAGAAACAGATTAAGAATTTAACCGCCTTCGTTGATGCTAGAATTCTCAAATGGTTTCAATCTGATCTCTGATTATGAATATATAATATAAACTTTAACTGTAACTTTAATTATATTGTGAATATATTTGTTTCATGCGTTTGGTTATGACTTAAAAAATATCCTTAAATCCTCATATATTTTGTTGATTTTAAAGGGTATTCTTATAGTAATTTACTTGTCTTTTTCAAAATTTAAGCAGTTAATTTCATTTAAAAACTGTATTTCATATTATTTTCTTCCTATTACTATTCTTTGCATATTTTCGCAATGCCTCCAATCGCCATTTTTGCGCATCCAATGAGAATCTTTGCTTTTGCTATAATGCGCAAAAAGCTTGTTCTCACACAAACATACCCAGGCTACACACACTCGCACCAGCTAAAGCTTTACGGTCAGTTGGCGCATACAGATGCAATTATGGCAGTGATAACGGGGGTCAGAAAGAGATGGCTGCACTGTTTCGAAATTGCAATGTGGCGACTATAGCCGTCACTCTTTGCCGGCATGCAGATCGTTCGAAGTTCGAAAAAGAAGAACCAAAGTAATTAACTACAAATTGACAGACATGATTGAAGTAATTCTTTTTTTTCGCCTTCCCTCTTTTCGCTTTAGTTGAGTCGTGTAATAGACAAAATGATTGATTAACTGGAGCCCAAGGGCTCTGGGCCTACAGTGTATCTTCAAGATGCGCAAATATCTCATAGTTCTGGCTGCCGCTGCGAGTTTCGCCAAAGTCATTAATTTGCAATTAGTTCGCAGGCGTAAACTGTACACGCGTGGGAATCGAAATTGCCTGCGATTTTCCCCAGTCGAGGCCCAGTCGGCGAAACTTTTAGTGAATGTCTCCACCCCTAAAATATTTAAATGAGCTCAGTTTGGCGGTGGTCTCGTTGGAAATTTGTTAATCATATAGGGCCTGAAAAATTAATCACGCAATTTGAGTGGCCCTTAACTTGGCTTAAACTGGGTTGTACTTTAACAGTTTCAATATTGGAGTTTTAGACGGTTGACGGAAGCTTTAAAAATTTGTTACCAAGAGAAGAGTAAGCTAACCTTCTCTAAAATATCTAAAAATTCATTTATTTAGCTCAAGAAAAAATATAGCAATTACTTTAGCAAATTTGCGGGAATTTTATATATTTTTTTGGGATAGTTCTTATTATTTTGTATTGAAAAAACATCAAATCAAATATTAAATATTTAAGGAAATGTTTTAAGTACATTAGAACGACAAATTTAAATATAATATATATAAACATGACTGAATTGTTGTATTTAAAATTATCAGGCAACCATACAACATTTTAAATATTATTTATTTTATCGCTTAAATAATAAATTACTTCTACATGTTAAAGAATACATAATTGGATGTCTGAAAATAAAAAGTATGGACTCTGATAAATGCGTATCTTAAAACAAATATATTTTCTACCTTAAGGCTTGCTTTCGAGCAAAGTTTTTTCGTAAGTTTGAATACATAACTTCCCAATTTAATTATTCAATTTAATAAATAAGAATATTTTAATTTAAAATATATTTTTTCATTAAATTTATTCAATCTTGGCCTTCTTGTTTTGGTAAATATAATTCCACCAATCCCGCCAACTTGGGGATGTCTCAACCGAGCCAGAATCTATAATTATTTTATAGGCCGTTCCAGCATCTTCCGTTTTTGCGCAAGGGCGCATGCAAATAATATCTTTCTCAGCAGTATTTCCCGCACAGATTTTAATATTCACAATTGCCTTTTGCCCTGTGATTGCTGCCCCCGACTCACAACAAAAAATACCTAAAACATCTGACACACAATTGAATTCTTCCGGTTGCTGTTGCAAGCACAAAACTTTACGTCATCCAGCCCCCCAGCTCCCCCGATTTCAGCAATTTGGCTCAACATTTACAATTCATGCATAATAAACAAATAAAGAAAATGTTGAGAATTGCCTATGAACGCTTTTCTCTGTCTCTGGCTTTGATTCGGGCATCTCTCTGGTTTTTCCCTCCTCGTTCTTATTTTTGGGCGAGAGGCTGCCTTTTTGGGCCCATTAAATTGTGCAAGTCTTTTTAACTTTTCTTGTGCATAAAATAAATATAAATAAAGGAGAGGAAAAGTGGAAAAACAAAAACAGCAAAGGAGAAACTGGGAAAGCCGTTGACAATTGTGGCTCCAAAAATTGTTTTTGGGGTTTTCTTGCTGGTCTTCCGCATTATTCCCTTCGAGATTCCATTCGGACGGGCTTTCCTCTCATTCTGTCTTTAGTTAATTTAATTTATGGTTAATTGGGTTGAAGGTCCTTGTTTTTTGGCCACTGAATGTGATTTTATTATGATGTGACAAGCCAAAGAGGATTGTCCTCGTCGGGTTCTCGGCTTGGAGTTGGGAAAAAATTAGATTTTATATGGTGTGTGAACATCAGTGGTACTCGTTGGTTGTTATTAAGTCACTTTTCTTATTATTTTATTATCAATTCAATTAATATTGAGTTGGGTTGCAGACTTTGGCTTAAGGTATTTGATTAGTTAAGGTTTTTATTGATTTTTGAATTATATTAAGACCGAATATATTATAATTATCTGGGTTTTTACCATTTTTAAGGAATTTCCTCCAATACTTAATTCCTGACCAAGAAAGAAACTAAAATATTAAATATAAATGTATATTAAACCGGATTCTAACAATTTATTTAAGGAAGTTTTAAAAATATTTTATTAAAAATACTATTATTATTTTTAATCTTGATTTTGACAATTAAAGGCAATAATTGTATTAAGAATTGGAAAATATTTTCTTTGAAAGAATGGCGCCTTTTTTAATATTGATATGAATTATTAATTTTTTTAATATTAATGGGTTTAGCACAAGAATTCGGGTTTCCTAGAAAGTTTTAAATACAAATTATTAAATAAATGCTATTAATAATATAAATATTAATATATTAGTCACATTAAAATAATTTCTTATTTATCCTTAACAAGATACATTTTGTATTTCCAATTGTTTAATCTGAAAGAGTTTTCTGTTCCATTTGAGAGTAATTTTTTCCGGCTGAACAAGTTCCAGCTGACTTATTGCTCTTACATAACTTGTACTCGGTGGTTGCATACACAGCAACGATTGATAGATTGCATTCAGAATATTTCCCAACATTTTCCCGCCCAGTGGGAGGCAAGGGCAAGCCAAGAGAAAGAAAAACAACAAACGGGGCGAAGATCAAAGGGAGCAATGAGCAATCAACTGCGTCAGCAGCAACAGCAGCAGCAGCAACATCAAGCGGCAGCAACAGCTGAGGCAGCGCCAACATCGTTGCAACATCGACGACGCACAATACGCACTCACATGTGGATTATATGCAGTGACCCAGTTTTCCACTCACCGAAAACGACAAAAAATACAACCAGAAGCCAACTACTAAATTTGTTGTTCGGGTTTTGTGTGTTAGAATTGCATTCGAATGAGTGGCAGGGACAGAGAAAGGTAACCAAAGGGGAAGTCAAATTAGAATTACAGTAGGGATTGCTTAGGAATTACCAAAAGGGCACAATTACATTGAAATAAGTCTACATTTTAAATAAATAATGCAGGAATATTTAAGGCACATAATGTTAATAAAAATACAAAAATCTTTGACATATTAAAAGTGCCTTTAAAAAATATTTTAACCAGAAAGTATCTTCAACAACCCAATAAGATATCTATTTATTCAGACTACTAATGCCTTAAGAAATTATTAATGTGATATTATTTTATAATATTTATGTCTGACTTAAATAATTCTATTAAATATTTCAAGCAAAACCCTAATAGATTCCTAGAAATATATTTTAAAGCTTAACAATATTTTTAAAAAAAGTGTATAAGCTGCATTTAACATTGATTTTACATATTTAAAAGCTTTTCCGGAGTTTCTAAAAACAAATTCTCAAAAATTAAAATTATGATCATGAACTAAATATTATTACTATTAAATTTAAAAAATAACAAAGCTGTCGTAATCCAAATCAAATTTAGAGAAAGCTCATTAAAATTAACTTAAATAACATTATATTATATTTAAAAATAGTTTGCCTCATTTATTTATATCCAGGTTTCACTGTTCTTAATTTTATTTCTATTTTGCATGCACCACCACCCCAACGACTGCAACTCTCTCGCGTCGCATTGTCTGGCTCTTTCGACTGTTTTTTAGAGGAGGTTGGTAGTTTCTTTTCGGTAGTTTGGCATTGCCGGCTAATGATGTGTATCTCTGCGCATACGTATCTCTTCATCTGCCTGTAGTATCTGTGTGTGTGAAGCGTGCGAGTGTGTCAGTAGTGTGTGTTGCTGCAGCGACAACATGCGTGCGTGACCCAATTTCCCATGCCTTCTATCTCCGCTCATCACCACATCGCATTACATTAAATAACCTCCACAGCCCCTCTGATCCGATCCATCGCCCGCTGTTTGCTCTAATTCACATCGACCTCTCTCTATTTTATTCAGCGAATTCCCAACATATTGGGTGTTCTCGCTGGCACAATGCACGAAATGTATTTTTAATGGGGTTGCTTATTACATTTCAATTGAGAGAGTGCCTGCCTCGAAATTCTACAAATTCTACAAGGAATCAATGCAAGTTAATTAATATTTAAGTGCAAGAAAGGTACATTTTATTGAAATAAGTTTTAATACCTGAGAAAATATTGGTAGATAATAAAACTTTAGGAACTAATTTTGAATACCTTAACGTTAACAAGAAAAAAAACTTAATTTTCTCTTTTTAAGTTACAATTTTTCAAATAAAATATAGTTGGTTTTGATTCCAATTTATTAAAGTTTATTATTATGATTTACTTTTATAATAAAAATATTAATAAATGCCGATTCGACCAAGAAATACCTCATTTTTTATATTTATTTATTTACTTAACCTTTTTTATCCTTACGGTCCCAGTAAATACGATATCTTAAGGTCTTTTTGATTTTTCCTGGGTGAAATTGTTTTTTTAAGTAGAAAAGGTTGTAATATTATTATTTATTACCTTTAAGCTAATGCAAACCAATATAAAACTTGCCACTTCTTTATTCATTATACATAAAGAACAATTTTAGATATATTTTAAAACCTTTATTGTCTGAAAAGTTGTTCATTTTCCTTACAGCTGTTGTAGTTCCAGGAAACAAGGACATTTCCTGGCCCTCATATGCAAATGATGGGATGGATGTCAGCCCACTCAAGTTCATTCACCCAAATCATAATAATCGATTCGCCGGGTCGCGGAAGGTAAACAAATGAGGAGAAAGAGAAAGAATGAGAATAAGAAAAATAAGCCTTGGCAATAAAGGTGAGAGTCGAAGGTGAAAAGGCAATCAATGTCGTCGTCCTAGAACTCACCCATTTTCTTCCCCGTTTTTACTTGTTATTTTTTTTTTACTACTACTTCCACTTCGTCCTCGCTGATTGCGGGTAATAGAGCATTCAACTCGGTCCCAAATCAGAATCAGGACGAGAGCAACAGGAGTTCCAGTTGCCCCGTTTACAAAGGACGAGCGCAAAAATTATTACATTAGCCGGGGATTTCCCCCTTGCGGCGACCTCCGCCTTATTTTCGCCCCTTTTCCTCGGCTTGTAAGGTAGTAAAAATTATGTGTAAAATGTCCTTGAAACCCTTTTTTATCTTTTGTTGTCTGTCTTTACATTGCTCCACATTGTTGTTCTCTCATTCGCTTATTTTCGCCTTACTTTTGAATGAATAAAGGAGATTTCAATGAGTGGGACAAGCTCCTTAAATACGCAATAATTTTCGGTGTGTGAATCCCTTATTCGGACTGCGTCACAATTTTATTTTATTTAGGAATATAAGTGAGCTCAGAATTTTTGTATTTTTTCGGATTATGATTAAATTGCAGGATTGGTTTGAATTAATTTAATTTAAAAATTTGCAAAAATAACTAAAGCTTTAAAATTTAATATTCAAAGAAAAAATTAAAAGAAATGCTTCTAATGAGTCTCTGCTAACTGCAGATTAAGAGTAATATTTATGTGATAGCGTAGTAATATTTTCCAAATTTAAAATGTTAATACTAGATTAATGCAAAAATTTTACGCAGATAGTTTAGCTTTTTCTTTCTGCTTCATATAACGACCTTTTTTGAATACTGTAACTAAAAATAAAATTGTAATAGGTAAAACAATGAAAACAAGTAAGAAAGCTACAGTCGACTGTGCTCGACTGTGAGATACCCGGTACCTAAACGTTTGCGCTTTACACTAAAAGGCAATTTAAAAATGTACATACACTACATTGTACATACATACATTGGCGCCATTATATCGCACGGCCAAGGCTCGAATGCGCCACCTGTCGGCTACAGCTTGCAACAGCAGTGCCTTAGGGCGGTGTGTTAAAATTCTAACCTTATTGCTAATATCTCCCATGTTTATCATCCGATTTTACTGAAATTTTCAGGAAACGTCCATTTTATTTTATTTATTTATTGTATCTATTAACTTTAACCCGAGAATAACGAGTATAGCATAATAACGTTTTTTATGATTTATGAGGGCGCAAGTGGGCGTGGCCAAATTTTAAAACAAACTTGATCTGCGTGCAACAGATTCCAATGTTGTCACCAAATTTGGTAACTCTAGCTCTTAAAGTCTCTGAGATCTGT
Source organism: Drosophila rufa (assembly GCA_018153105.1). Taxonomy (NCBI): domain Eukaryota; kingdom Metazoa; phylum Arthropoda; class Insecta; order Diptera; family Drosophilidae; genus Drosophila; species Drosophila rufa. The sequence goes on from JAECXS010000096.1 coordinate 13,228,851, forward strand.
TGTTTCACACGGACAGACAGACGGACAGACGGACATGGCTAAATCGACTCGGCTGGTGACGCTGATCAAGAATATATATATAGGGTCGGAGATTTCTCCTTCTGCCTGTTACATACATTCTCGGTTGGCAGTAACTTATAATACCCTTGTACCCTATGGGTACCGGGTATAATAATACTAATATGAATACGTGTAATACAAAATAAATAAGATAATTTATTTCTTATGAGGTAGTTTTAAACAAATTTAAAAAATATAACAAATTTGAGTGTATAAATTAATGAAACAAATTTAAATGAATTATATACACTATTTCAACCTTCACTATCTTAACTATTCGGAATATTAAAGCACAATTAAATGTGCACTTTATTGGATGTCTTTTATTATTTTAAACTGAAAAACTCTTAAATAAAATTAAACACATTTGTTATTTATTTGAATTTCTGTATAAAAAATAAAGTTCCCCAAAGAAAAACAAAAGGAAAAACATTCAGCATAAAGCGCACTCAATGCATGCGCCAAAATTGAAAATCCAACATTTTTTCAACATAAAATAAAGGCCCAAAAAAACAAACACACACTGAAATGCCACATACATAAATATACACACGCACACACTGGCGAAATGAATGTGCTGGCTGGCGAATGCTACAAAAACAAATGATATCATCTTATCTGAAAACGCAACGCAACAACATTGATATGGTGATGGGGAAGAGGGCGAGGGGGAGGAGCGGGTGTGGGTGTTAAAAGGGGTGGGGGGTGGTTGCGTTGAAGTGGGTGGGATGTCCATGAAAAGCGAAGCGAATGTGTGAGAATTCGTTTGTTTGTTTGTATTGACGACTGAGGCAGCATTACAAATGCAAATACAAATGCCAAGCCAAATATGCCAAGCACAACATTTATTTTTGTGCAATTTTTGGAAATCGAAAAACAAATTGAAATTGAAATAACGTAATTAAGTTATTAAGTTAGTTTTGGCAAAATTCTTTAAAAATGTAGTATCAATAATGCAAAAATCCAGCACAACTTTCAAAGAATTTATTCATTCATATTCATTATTATTGTATTATTTTATAGAAATTTGTGAAAAAGTCAAAATATTAAGAATATAACATTTTAGGTATTTTGAATGAGCTTGAGCAAAGTGCCTCTTTTTAAGCACACCCAAAAAAAAATCATCATAAAACCTATACGATTGTTACATGAATTCTATACTTTTGAGTATGAAAAATTTCTTAATAAGATGCTTATTAATTTGATACTACGAAAGTATAAATTTTATACTCATCTGCACCAATATTTCATAATAATCACTAACGCGACAAACAGAAAAGCACTAAATTCCAGCTAACGCGATATGTTATCGAAATTTCGTTGTAGGTTCGTATAAAAATAATACTCAAAAATACGCAATTTAAACTAAAGAGTATAAACTAAACTTTGGAGTATACATTTGATATTTTGAAGTATAAAACTATACTAAACTCGTTATACTGCTTGAGTATACTTTTAAGACAACGCGTAGAAAGGTTAAACTCTTGTTTTTTTTTTGGGTGCAGGCAGTACGCAAAATGTGCATTTCAGAATCATAAGAACATCATAAACTTTATGTCAAATCCTGTTGAGTATATATATATACATATATTGCATAGTTCCACCTTAACATAATACCAGTTTACCTGGTACTCCCTTCTTTTTCCAAAAACATTCTTCCAAATATTCAACCCCGCCTAGTGGAAGGATGCTTTTTACACTAAAAAGTAATACTCCTTGCAGGAACATAAAAATGCAGTGTACACACATAAAACTTTACTTTTTTTTTTGCCGGAGCATATTGTTAAAAAAAAGAGCCCCAAAGCAAAAGCGAAAAGCACAAACAAGCAAACATATTTATGTATAAACAAATATATATACGTAAGTATGTATGTAGCGATAGATGTGCAAGTGTGTATATGTATAGAGCCGACTGTAATTGCCAAATAGTGTACATAGGCGAGCCTACGCACTCACGCACTGTTAGCGAAAAGCTAAAGAGAGGAATAGCGGGGCGAAGTGGGTAGAAGAAGAAAACAAGAAGAAGAAGAAGAAGAGGAAGCAGCAGCAGTAACAGCAACAGCGCAGCAGCAGCGCCGTAGCAGTTGCTCTGCAGCGACGTCAGTTTTGAGTACATAACAAATAAATGCTAAAATTTCACGAAATACCAAAAAACGCACACCCAAAAATGCGCGCACACCAATGCAAACACGCACACGCGCCGCACTCACACACACACGTATCTCTATATAATATAAGCATACAAACGCAAGCTGCAAAAGTGCGTTCGAAAAACAGAATTTGGGGGCCCAAAAAGTGGAGCATATAACGCACAACACCCACCACCCCCTCTTGGGCCACCCACAACAACAATATGGAACCCAAAAAGTGTGTAGCTAAGCGAAAAAGTTCAGTGACGAAGTCTAAAGGGGAAGAGACGGCCCAAAAAGTGCGTGCAGCACTGCAAAAGCAAAAAGGAAATACACAAAAGCACAGGGGCGGATGCTCAAGGGTGGATTTGGGGATAAATAGGAGTTGGGGTCGAGCTTAACCAGAAGAATGCAGCAAATTTTGGGAAAATGGATGGGGGTTTCTACATTAAGGATACAGAGGACTCGAATTTAATCATTTAATATTTTCAGGCTTCAAGGACCCAATTTTTAAAAGTTCAATACATTAAGATATAAAATTAGATAGAAACCTGTCTTAACTTTTTATTCACTCAACATAAAGCTAAAACTTTTAAAATATGACTAGTTGAAAGAAAAATGTTTACTTAAAAATCAAGTAATTCATTTCGGTAATTAATATAATGGACGCCCGCGGCTTGAAGTCCGCCGCAATCAATTTCGGTATTAATTGCCCTGCAATCCTAATCGGAAACCGAAACTTGAATCTCCATCTGAATCCGTCCCTGCGATATGCGTCGCTGCTGGCGTCGCTGCCAGCGCTGGCAGAGCGGCCATTGAATGCTGCCAAAAATACGCAATACACGAGCACACGCACACACGCGCGCATCCAGTATGCACACGGAGGCATATAAGCGGGCGCTGCATTGGTGTGCGCGCGGCAAAAGCTTTTGCTTATTTGGATTTCTGAGCAGCAGCATAAGAGCAGCGACGCCGGCAGCGCAGTCGTCGCTCCACGTGTTTCGTGAATTGCGTAAATTTTTCGGTGCTCTCCCCCCCCTCCACGCCTTGCGCCGTCCCACAAGCTTTCATTGTCATTGTGTGCATAAAATGGCAGCGGCAGCAGCGCTGCCGACATGCGCTCTCCGTTCTTTGGAAGGGGAGCTTGGGGAAGTTCTGCCGCACCGCTGCCGCCAAAGCTTGGCTCTCTGAGAGCTGTTCGCTGTTCGCTCTCGTCGCTCTCTCGTTCTCACACTGCAAAATAAATGCGCATTGTTATTGTTGTTCGTGAAGCATTCCTCGTTTTTCTATTTTTGCCATTGAAAGAAGCGCAGGAGAGGAAAAAGCAAAACACAAAACGAGTATTCTTCAACAGGGTCAGTTTTTTTTATTGCTTTTGCTTTTTGCGTTTGTGTCTTTACTTTTGCCTTTGAGTGTTTTTCTGCCTTTTGTCTGTCTTTGAATCAACTTTTAATTAATCGAAATAAAGGAATAGTTTATTGTATTTTAATTGTCTCGATTGTCCCGCAATTTGATATTTTTGTGGTGGAAATGCATTCGAAAAATGGGATATTTTTTTGACATTTTGTGGGAAAGAAAAGGGTAAGATTTTGGGTTAAAATTTAATGGAATTTTGAGGGTCTTTCCGAGATTATGAGCTATTTAATTAAGTGGATCTCAATAGAAATGCAAATTGCTTGTTAACTTGCCTTACAAAATTATAAAAGCTTTATACATTTCACAACCAGGATCATATTTTCTAGAAAAAGAAAAGATGACTTAAGAACTTCAGAAAATTAAATAAAACTTAAGTAAGGGCTGGAATATTTTACTTCTGAGAAATAAAACTCGGAATAATTCTTAAAACTTGCAATAAAATGTTAAATTTTAAATGTTAGACCCTTAAAAAATCAACTATTTTATTGCAGTCTTCAAATTTGATTAAAACTCTGGTAATTTAAGATCATGGTATATTAATGGATTTGAAAAGGATTAAAATAAAACACGTTTTGCTAAAACATTTTTAGTTTGCAGTTCATTTGGAGAAAGACTGTAGGACACTCAATTAAATTCTATATGGACCCCGATGAATCCTTTCCGCTCTAATCCCCATCCCAACTCAGTCGATTGGACTTGTCCATGTCCCTGATCCTGAAGTATTATTTGAAGTGCAGGGTTGAGTTATTGCATCCTACACAGAGAAATATAAATGTATTTGTACAAAAAATAAATATTTTCACAAGAATTTGGTACAAAATCAAATAAACCAATACTAAATTTAATAATACATTTATTATATTACTTTCTATATCGAAAACTGAATAAAAAAAGTATCTTATTATATTTTATTTTATGTTATCAAATATAAAGTATAATTAGATACTACTTTTATCAATATCATAAAGACCTTCTTAATACACAAAAGTACCAAGAGAGACGGCTAGTTTTGTTATTATGTTTTCAGATTTAATTTAAACCCTATTTTTTGCTGTGTAAACGCAGGGTTGAGCTATTTTGCATCCTAGAGTTGAGAGACTGGAAATAGAAATCTAGAATCGCAGGAATCCCCCGCTGTTTCGGAAATGTGGTTAAGACCAAGTTCGCCTTTGCCATTTCTGGGCGAGATTTCTCGATTTCGCTAAGCATTTTCCACTTGAGCGGAGCTCCCAACAATTATTACCGCATGTCCTTTCTCGCCTTATGCAATTCCGCCTGCAGAGCCTGGAAGGGGGCAGCTAGCGAGAGCGAGAGCGAGAGCGCGAGAGGAACTCACCCCCGGAGAAAGGATAAAGGCAAAAGGGATATTTGTGATTTCTATCCACGCATACACACACAAAGGAAGGTGAATGCAAAGGCAGTGTTGCATCCGGCATTACTGCATAAATCCTTTTAGTTTGTATTTTATTTCCTTATTCAAAAACTAAATAATTTAATCCCTTCAAATATCGGGTTTTAGTATTTGGTCATCCTTATAGGAGCCCTCCAATTCGACAATTGCAAGCTGCGCGCTTGCATTCCAATTGGATTAATAGCGCCAAGTGGTTGTCTCTCTGAGAGGGAGAGCCGCTCTCCCTCTTTCTTTCTCTCTCTCTCTCTCTCTTGCTGTCGCATACTACTGCAAAACTTTTGCATTTGCAATGAGCGGCAAAGTCAGATCAAAAACAAAGGCACAGATACACACACATACATAGAGATTCGCGCTCACCAACACACCTATACTGCGGCGGGGGCGACGTCGGACCAATGCAAAATGGGCGCACTCTCAGGCGGCAGCGAAAAACAACAACAATTCAACTACAGCCCCAACGCAGGCGAAAAAGCACGCAGCACGAAACTTGTTTTGTTGTTCTTGTGCCGCTCGCAGTGACAGCGACGCTAACGCCACTCAACACACAGTGGGGCAAAGCGTTAAACTTAGATACATCACTTGGTTTTGCATTCTTCTAGGTATTTTCGTTGGTATTTTTTTTTAAGTTAATATGAAATACATGCTTGAATTTTTTTGTGTTATTTATTCTTTATGGATGAAATACGTTACTATTAGGAGCTCGCCTTATTCTAGTGCATATATTTAGTTAATTGCATGGTACTATAACTCTTAATTACGAACTAGGGTTGGGCCGTCACCAAAAGTTGTATTAATGACGTTCTTGTCTGGCTTTATTATTATTAGTATATTATTAGTATTATTTATTATTAGTATAGCAGAAACAATTCTTTTACTTTTGTCCCACTGTCCCCAGAGAGCGGTTGCTCGCTGCGTTTTTACTCTCACTCTGGTCGCCGACTGTTGCTGCTGGGATTTGTGACTGTGGGGGTGACTTTGCTCTCTTTGCTGCCGCAGTCGGCGTCGCTGCCCGCAACCGTGGCCGGCTGATAGGCCATAAACGAAAATTTCGAATCTATTCGGCCCTAGGTTTCGGTGGTTTTCGGTGCTCGCAGCTCGCAGCCAGCAGACGGTGTGCAATCGTCTCTCATCTCTCGTGCACTCAAATTTTGAAAACTAAATTGCTAAATTGCAAATTTTCAATTAACCAAAAAATATAAATTGCAAAAACAACAAAAATCAAACGAAAATCGAACAGCCGCTTTGTCGAAAAAAAGAAACTGTTTATCTTATTTATTTTACATTCAAAGTGCAGTGCATGCAACGGCAAGAAAGAAGTGCAAACGATTTGCGGCATTTGGAGACTTTTTAATTATTATTTAAGTTTTGTTTGTGTTCGATGGGCAAACTCAAAAAATAACTGTCCCAGTGTCCTCGAGCTTTGCGTGTGCGTGTGTGTGCGTGCGACGATCGTGAGTGCTTCAAGACGGTTTTTCGACAAGTGATTGAAGGTAATTTGGAGTTAAATAATAAACATAATAATACTAAAATTTACGAGTTAAAAGTCATATTGAAAAGCAAAAGTGTAAGTGAAACAGACGAATTCGTAAAGCGACAATTGCAATTTCCAATACTCTGGCAAAAGTGCGTAAATGTGTGTAAATGTGCCTATGTAGATGTGTGTATTTGATTTCCACAAACACACACACACACACCAATCCATTTTGGGGTGTGTGCGTTTTGGAACGGTAAAAACGCAGCATAAAACGGGATCTCGAGGCAAACGGCGAAAACGCAAAGCAAACTGGGAAAAAGTGAAGCGAAAACTTTTTTATGCATAACGAAAACGTCTGCATTTTTAATCGAGGCAGCAACAACAATGGAAATAGCAGCAACAACAACAAGAACATGGAACAATAAACAACCCTCCCCGTTCTCCCCGCCACCCCCTGAAAATAAACAAGGCGCAATCCCAGTGAACTGAACCCCTTATTTGCACTGTGTGTTGTTAGTGTGAGAAAGAAGGAGCGAAAAGCCATAGAGAGTGTGTGAGAAGAAAAGTGCGAGAAGTGCATGCGGAGCAGGAATGCAATTAATCCAGGACACTTGTTCAAAAAAGAAAAATAAAGCCAAAGAAAAAAACTGAAAAAAAACTCGAAGAAAATGTGCAAAACAAAACGTTGAAAACTCTACAAATCCATTGTGAAAAGTGTTAAAGGACTTTTTTCTTATTATTAAAAGTTAATCAGAGAGGGAATTTATTTAAGAGTCAATAAATTGGTTATTATTTTATTGTTGATGTTTGCAAATTACAATTTAGTCAATTATTATTATATGTTAAATAGATTACATATTTTAAGGAAACTCCATACAACAAAAACCTTAAATTTGCTTTAAAAAAAAAGAGACATTTATGTTGCTGAAATACACTAAAACCCTCAATCTATTCCCAAAGAAAAATATTAGTTTTAAATCTAAATCCGAAATCTGTCCCAAAAGTCAAAATTCCAACCCCATCCCCCCAAATAATAACATTTGTTTGAGCTGTCGAATAAAAGACATTTGCCAGAAGCCAAGTGGAAATTGAAATCCAAAAACGAGAACTTGAAATATGCTGCGATAATAAAACCATTTATGCAATTCACTTAACGAGCTCTCAGCTGATAAGGAAATAAAAATCCAGAGCATGAAAATAACTAGAAATTTAAAATGAAACAGTGCTTTCAGGGGAACTGTCTGAAATTAATTATGTTTTCATTATAAGTCTAATATAAATGTATTTCACATGAGCCATATTTAATCTGAAATGGACTTCATTTAAATGTAATCCATAAAAAGTCATTCATTTTAAATGCAATACTTGCATATTAAATTATAGAAAAGACCAGGGAAACATTAGAAAAACATTTCTTTTCTACATTTAATGGTCAAAGCTCACCTTTATTAATTTCCACTATCGCTTTTCTACTTACAGCCAAATGTCACTGTGAAAATGCCTCAACAAACTAATCACAACACCGATTTTAATAATACCAACAACATTACGATAAACATTCAACGACAGCAAAACCGGCGAATGCTAAAAAATGCAAATCAAGCAACATATTTTGAACATTTAACGGTCTAAGCAAAAAGCAAAGCCTCTTAAATTGAAAATAATTTCGCGAAATTATACAAAATTCAATCTAAAATGAATTGAAAACAACAACTTTTCGAAAAACAACGCAAAATTACTAAATTGGCAAACATAATTTTTGGTCTTAAATCAAAATTCAACATAACAAAAATTAAATAAAATAACAAAAACGATTTTTGGCAAGCTGCGTGCAACAAATAAATAAGCAAACAAAATCCAGTAATATATAACAAGTTAAGATTATCTCAGACGTCCACACGTGAAAATATTTTGCAACTAAGATGAAAATCTAACAAAATTTAATGTAACTTTTTAAATTAACATCAAAACCGTCGTCAGGGGAAGTAAACAAAAAAGTAAAGCCAACCCAAGAAAAATCAGTTGAAAAACCGAGGGAAATCTTTTTAGAACAAACGCAAAAAACCGCAAAAATTTAACCGCCAACAAAATTGGTCAACTCTTCAAAATTATTGGTTCGGACATACGCAATACTATACACAGCAACACAACCGCAACAACAACAACAGCAACAGCAGCCATAGCAACTGAGCAACAACAAGAACAGCAACTACAGTAATCACTACAGTAAACGCCATCGCAACAGAAGCAGAAGCAGCGCAGCAGCAGAGAACGTGTGTGTTAGTTTGCATAAAAATTTCGTTTCGATAAAAAAGCAAAGCAAAAATATTAAACAAACAAAAAAAATTACGAATCGTAAAATACATGTATTTATAAAACATAATATACATATACCTATACATATATCTATGCTTACAAATTATATCGAAGAATATTTGGTAAACAATTTTTGATAAACAAAAGAGTATACTTAATTAATTAGCATCAAAACTAAACAAAACAAAAAACATTAACGACGTTTGGCCCAAGTGCATGAAAAGAGTGCAGTGAGTAAAAACAGAATAAAATTCAAAATTAATATTTGTGAAAAGTTTTACAACTGAGAGAGGATTCTGGATTTGGATTAGCGCGAAAATTTGCAATTGGATATTAAGGTGAGTTTTTCTTTTTCACTAAATTATATTTATAGGCAGAAGAATTTTGGGTAAAAATATGGTATTTTCTCCTCCGAATAAAAACCTTTCTATAAAACTGATTACGAAAACTAGAATTTATTATTGAAAAAGATTTCATAATTCTTAGTTTTCTTTTCCGTTTCAATTTAAACCCTTAAAATTCTCAATAGGTTCTCTACCTTTTGTAAATAGAGAAGTTAAAACACGATTTGATAGATTTTATCCCCGAATGAAGTACAAAATATAGCAATTAGTAAACTATTAAGCAATTAAATTATTTACCATTCTTATCATTCGTGGTACACAAAAGCTCAAAACAATAAATAAAGCCTAAAGTTACTTTTTCAAGCGACTTTCTTAGTTCCTTAATGGCCTCTCAACGTTCCCCCCAAAAGTTGAGCACGCACGAAAAACTGCGTAAAAATGAAAAATGTTTTTTTAGAAAGTGTCCACAAACATTTGCAAACAATTACTGGCAACAAATATAACAACAACAACACCGCCTCTAATTACAATTATAATTTATGCAAAAAAAAAAAGAAAAAACATTTTTTGGTCAAGAGAGAAAAAAATTGTCTACGCACTTGGCGTATGATTTATGACACTCAACTTGGCGTTGCATATTAATAACGGGAAGAAAAGCAAAAGTTGCCTAGTTGACATTTCCCCATATGTGTGTGTATAAGCAATGTATAATTGTGTACAATACATGCATACATCCCTTTTTTAGGGCTATGCATAAATTAAAAATATATTACTTCTGCTTCTTGCCGCTGCTGCACATTGTTGGTGTTTCATCTAAGCCAAAAACTGCGTCGCAGTTGGCACGCAATATTCCCCCTGTCCGTCCCCCACAACAACCCTACCCCCTTTGTTGCTGCCTCTGCCTCTGCCGGCGCCGCTGCCACTTTGACCTACTTAGCAGCGCAGCGTGTTCCAAATTTTGTGCGTTGTGTGTACTTTTTTTTTGGGTCCGAATTGGTCTCCTCTCGCTCGCACTCGAACTCGCTGCCAACAGCATTGCGTGCGCTTGAAAAGTTGTAGTTTTTGTTGCCTTTTGTTTTTTGTGTTGCCCGGAGGTCTTCCGCATTTAATTAAATGCACACATTACTCTTCTATTTCTACGGTCTCCATTTTAATACACAGAAAATTAAAGGGGGCGCGTATAAGATGTATATACATATTTATAAAACAAAAATGCATAAAGATGTTTTAAGAATATGTGAATGCAGGGAAAGTATCTATTAGATATTTAGATACAAAGATATTTGACAAGTTTTGCAATTAAAAATAGGCGTTTTCATGCCTGACGTACCTCAAAGTACAAGAAAGAAGTCTTATAGGAGTCCAAAGGTTTTATAAAATATTATTTTCTATATCAGAAATCATTATGGGAAGTGAAGCAAAGATCCCAAGCTTTTAATAATATTTTTGAAAGAAAATGTATCTAATAATAATGTTATAAAAGTATCTTAAAATGTCTATAAGATGTATGTATATATTTATAAAACAAAAATGCATAAAGATGTTTTAAGAATATGTGAATGCAGCGAAAGTATCTATTAGATATTTAGATACAAAGATATGCGTTTTCATGCCTGACTTACCTCAAGGTACAAGAAAGAAGTCTTATAGGAGTCCAAAGGTTTTATAAAATATTATTTTCTATATCAGAAATCATTATGGGAAGTGATGCAAAGATCCCAAGCTTTTAATAATATTTTTGAAAGAAAATGTATCTAATAATAATATTAAAAAAGTATCTTAAAGTGTCTATCATCTATTAAATTGATTTTTTTTCTCTGTATTGTTGGTCTTGGCTTTTCTATTTTTCTGGGGTTTGTCGTCGACTGCATTTTACTTGTCGGAAGTGTCTCGCCCTCTGTCTATCTCTTTCCATCTTTCTCAGGCCTTCTCACGTGCATTTGCACAATCGTTAAACTTTATTCCTAGAATTGCAGTGCTGTCTCGCTTGCACTCGCCGCAATACCTGATCTTTGGAGCAGACTGCGCGGCTTCTCATGTCGTAACTGACGCAATGCAACCGACTTCATTATTGTCTGTTTTTTATATTATTTGTTGTTGTTGGTGTGTGTCGGCACTTGCGCAAAGTGTCTATGATATGCTCTTAGTCCCCCCCCTTCCTCTTAAAGGCGAACGCATTTCGGTTCTCGTCTCGAAATTGTTTAAATTTTATGACTTGCCACTGCAGTTGTTTGAATTTTAATGCGAACGATTACCAAGAAAGCGAGCAACGGCGTAGCATGAAATTGTCCCACAAAGGCTTGCAGTTTATTTTGTTTTCAGCCTCTTTTTGAGGAGAAATTTTAGAAAACAGAGTTAAGAGTGCATTTAATATTAAAATATCATTAAAAGCTCTTGAAGACTTGAAGGAAAGACAGTGGTGGGCTTGGATATATTTATAATCGGTATCCATAGATAACATTCGTAAAGTATTTTTTCAAATTTGTACTACTTGCATATCATCATTTTTCTAACTATTTCAATACTGTATCCTTTCAAACTGTTTCTAAGGCATAAAACCCACATTATGTATGTCTATGCAAATTCCACAGATATCATGAAAGTTGTAATTGTTGTATACCTTAGTAGTTTTTATAATTTTATGAACCATTAAGGCCAAGACTAACGCATTTGCAGTAGATTTGAATATTTTTGTCACAAAAAAATGAAACTTACACGGGACTTGACCATAAAAATTCATATGAAATAATCGCTTTTATGAACTGCTAATTAGGCTTATCAAGACCGAAAAAAACAGAGTAGTTTTTCTAGGCTGCAAAATGAGTTGGAAGGGGGGTTACGGCGGGGTCATAAAGGGTTTGAAGGGTCTAAGGGGGCGTGGCGGGGCGAAAAACCTGTCAGTGTCAGTCAAAGTGACAATATATATATATTTTTTTTTGCTCTATCTATGCGTCGTCCGCTAGCTTCCTCTTTGTGCGTTTCCATGGCACTTAAATGTTGACTATTCATAGGGCGAGACGAGAGAGAAAGAGAGGTCGACCACATGGGCATAGGCCTATCGGGAGAGCGAGCGAGATAGTGGGAGAGTGCAAACGCATACACACACAAATTAAAGCTTACATATATTTTGGAGCTACAGCCGCAGTTAAAATGGTAATCCTTTCGTTTTAAAAGCAACTTTTAAACTGTTTTCGTAGTTTCTATCTGGATTACTCTTTATTTTTTTGTTTTTTTTGCTTCGTTTTATTTTTCAATGTGTTTTCTTATTTTCCAATAATTGTAGTGTGACCGTAGTGTTTTCTCTACTTAATCCTAATTTTCTTAATGTCTTAATTTATCTCTATTTGACACAGCCTAATGCGGCCTAAACACAAATGCGGAAATTCATATTTACACAATGCTACTTTACTTTACTAACTATGCCATAGTTATTACTCAGCTAATGCTTACGAAACTTTTCAATATTTTGAAAATCGAATGGTATTTTGAGAAATAAATACTGTGCTATACTCTTTTAATTGTTACTCATGCAGAATAAATCTTATATTTGAAAATATTAAGCAATAAATAAATAAATAAATAATAAATTTAATAGGGTCACAGATAATGTTAATAAATTACATTAATCATTCGATTAAAGTATCGTTATTTATGTATGCATATCGATTTTCTTAATAAATAGCGAATTGATATAATATTTCAAATTTATTCCTCAAACGAACTTTTATTATGACCGCTGCTGTACATGCAATGTGTATTGGGTTTGGCAAACTCAATTCTTTTTTTTTCTGCCGTTTTTGCTAGTTTGTTAGGTTTTTTTTTCTGGCCATTCCCCGGTTGCTAATTGCCAGTTGCCTTTTGCTCCACTTCGTCACACACACACAAACACACGCAATAAAAAACCTAAACTTTTGCATGCAAGCGTCGTCTGTGTGTGAGTGGGTGTATGCGTGTATATGTTTTGCAATGGCCGCCGCAATAGTTTGCACAAATAGAAAACGCATTTCATGGGCGGACATCTTTGTCTGCCTCTCCCATTCTCACTCTCTTGCTCTCTGCGGCTTTGCTTTATCTGCATTGAACAGTTGGAATGTGTAAAGTTTCAGTTAAATTTATGAGTGTGTGTGTCACAAAAACAGTTGAAACATGTATGCAACCTGCTAGCATATTTGTAAAGGTTTTTTTTTTTTTTTTTTTTTTTAACTTTTTTAGACTTGCGGCTTTTTGATTGGAAATGCAATATTGCAAGGGACATGAAATATTAGTCAGTTGGGAAAAAGGATTGCATATTTTGATGTGATCGTTGTGTGTGGATATTGTGGTTAAAAATTGTTTACAGGCAAAAGTTTGACATTAGAAGTTGCAAGATGGATAACTAGAAAGGTTTATATTCAAATAAATGTAATATTTTTAGCATTCTTTGAATATTTTAATCAGAAATGAATTTTAATCAATAAAAGAAAAGTTTACTTTTTATTTTTAATTCCGAAAACATAAACATTTAATTGAAAAAACAGAATGGAATCTCAATTCAGTCTGGTCACACTTAATAGCCTCTAAATTCCTTACAATCGTAAAAAACATTGAGGTTCGTCGATTATTTCCAAATTCAACCTTTTGAAACGAATAAAATATGCGACAAATCTAAAATAAAATTGCAGGCAGGCCTATATTGTTGATGTCAATTCCAGAGTCTACATATTACATCACACTGCCCAGAACCGAATGCTGATAATTCCCGAACGGAATGAACACACGCACTAAAATACCCACACACATGCAGAAGGGCGCAACAAATAAATACAACAAATGTAGACAAAATTACAAAAAAGCACAGAGCGCAGAGACAGAAAAAAAAAGCGAATGGAAGTTGCTATGTACGAGCAAACAATGAAATAAACACATAGGCCTATGTACATATGTACATACATACACTTGTCAGGCCATCTAGCCACACTGCTTCCTCTTCCTCGCTCTCCCGCTCTTTCTGCAAAAAAAAAGTCGCATCCAAAAATTTTTAATATACAGATGCGGTCAAAATATTAGCATAACATACAACGTTTATTTGGTTTTTAAAATACTATGAAATCTTAAAGTTTAAAACTAAGAATCTATATTTACTATAAAAAGTTTAGTATATAATGTAACAATCGCATACAAATAAGACTCACATATATTAGTCTCCGAAGAAACATATACTTTTAAGTCCCTTAAGCTATCATTAGTGCTATTACTTTGATCGCAACTGTACATATAAGAGCTACAAAGAGCGAACAAATGCGTGGCCTACAATTAAATTGGCTCAAAGTGCGTAAGGGGCAGCAACAAGAAAAATAAATAATATTGGGAGGCCTGCACAGCAACAAAAATAATACTACTACGACGAAAAAAAAGAGCGAAAAGCGAAATAAAACAGCAGCAGGCAGCGGGCAGCAAGCACCACCGATAGAAAAAACCTTGAGCTGGCACAACATAATTAAAAATGTGCGTAGACGCACACAATCAAAATTACCCCTACACACACACATAGACTTTTGCAGTGCGTAGAGCTTTTCAAATGACATTCACGCGCAATAAATATCAGACTAGCAGCCAACCGAAAAAAAGCGAGCCAAAAATCATGAAATCAAAAAAGCTCCCTCCCTGCTCCACGACACTGCAAATCCAACAACAAAACGAGGAAGTCTAAAAATGGTTTCAGCAGCAGCAACAAAAAACTACAAGTCCACTGCAGGGAGAGCAAGTGAGATGGGTGGACGGGCCAGAGCTTTTTGGCACGCACTTTTCTAAAGCTTTTCTAGGCGCCACGCACATCGTGACAGAAGCTTTTCGATGAGATGATCAGTTCCGAGATACAGATACAGTACCCAAGGAATCGCCAAGATCATGGCGTTATAATAGTAATATGACAAAATCTTTTATATTTCCCTATAGAGTCTTGGAAAGTCTTAAAAAAAGTATAAAAATCTTCCCAAATCATAATAGAACGTATACGGGAAATTTAGGCATAGTTCAAGCTCAAGGGATCGCTAAGATTATAGGTTCTTATCCAGTCAATTACCTTAATACAACCTTAAACACTTCCTATTTCTTCCAAAACAACAAGAAATATAATATGATCCCAACTTAAACACTTCCTTCCCGAACCCCAAACATTATTCGCTTAATCCAATCAAAAAGATTCCATCGAAAGTAAGAAACCCTTATAAACTGCAATGTCTACCCCTCCCACTCCCACTCGCACCGTATCAAGCTTCAATGAAATGCAACGGTGACACAATTTCCGTCTTTGTCTAACCCTTTGCGTGCAGCAAGGTAAAAGAAAGAACGGACCCAAAAGAACGGTACCGAAATGATTATTTAATTGGAGAACCTTTTGGCCCCCCCAATTTCTTTTTAATAACAGCTAATTACGTCAAGTATAATACACGCATATTACGGGCAGCCCAAGCAAACACTCCACCGACACTCTCTGAGAGGAGGCACATGCAACCATACGTAAATAATTCCTGTAAATTGCCCCCCAATCCGTTGAAATCTGTAACTGTCTCTGTCGCATGAGATGTTGTGTTTGTTTGTTATTATTCCAGGTTTTTTTTTTTTTTGCCTTCTTATGACATTTTTTTTTTGCTTTTCCACCTTTACTGCTTCCTCTTCCCTTGGCTTTTCCCCACATCTCTCCTTTTCTCGCTCGCTCTCAAAGACGCTGTTGGAGTGCACTCGGCGGGAGCAAAAAAAAAAAAGGGGAGAAGTGAAACAAAAAGCACAAAAGAAAAATGGTTAAGGAAATTAAAAAGCATAAAAACAACAACAGCGGCAGCTTCCGTTAAAACAAAGCGAACTCAAGTGGAAGAAGGAACAAAGAAAGCGAGCAGCGAAAAAAGGGTTCCCAAAGACAGAGAGGGTGGAGAGAAAAGAACACATATGCAGCATTTACCGTTAGCCCTTCGAGGGCGTTCCTTTTTCCTCCTCTTTCCTTGTGGTTAATTTTTTGATTTTGTTGTCGTTTTCTATGTAATTTTTTGGTTTTGTGTGCTTCTTTGTTGCCTCTTCTCGGCTTTTTCTGGTTCGTTTGATATGCAGAACTTTGGATTGGTCGAGTATGATGATGCACTTGGCTCGATGGGAAAATAATCACTGAAGAGCAGGTAATTCCGTTGTCAAGTGCCGGGTTTTGGGTTTGAGTCTGGAAGACGAAGAGGAAGTGCAGAAGATCTTCACTGGAGGTGAGCTATAAGCTTAGAAAATTATAAAAACATTAATTTAATATCTGGTTGTTTTTTCGGGTTCTGAATGTAGAGTTATGGTCCCAGTTTTTACTAACTCTTATTTTAAGTTAACGATCTGTCAAACTAACCATAAATACAGTTCAGTTTTCTCAATCGAAGAAAACCTTAACCCGATTTCTCAATGTCGCGTTAAGGTGTCAGTTGCTTAACATTCAATATAGGTTAACTACCAGTTAGACTGTTTACCTAATTACTGATATTTCTATCTTCTTAATATTTTTGATGTACGAACCAATTCTTAACTTTCAAATAATTATTAGTTAGGTTAGTTAACTCTCACATGAGACATTGAAAAAAACAATTGTTGTTAACTGGCAGTTAGTGTTTTCGGATATCTAGACATTGCAAATTTTACTCTTACTTGCCAAAAAGTGTGGGCTGTTTGGTTATAGATGAATTTGGCCTAAAATCATGATTACAAATATGTATAAATTAAACTTTAGCTTTAAGTTATAAAACTATACCCATTAATATTAAAGGTATCAGAGCACATTTCCTTCTTGAACCTTTTGGAGGGAAGATTGCATTCGGTGACTGCCTCTATAAAGTTCATCCAAGCAATAGTTTCACCCCCAAAAGCAGCTCTTGACTCAGGCGACTAACATTGTCTTCTGGCATACGCTTCGTTGACTCATATGGTTGGTTGTAAGTCACACTTTTGGGTATATGGTCCCCCCCCTGTCCCTTTTTTACAGCTTAAACAATGTAACAATGCATTTACGCAAGTCTTGCACTTGCTCACTGCTTGCCGAGCTTAATTTATGCATTTTCCCAGACTTTTTCGGGGTCTTCATTTGGCGTTATGCGTGGGTGATTCTCGCTCTTGTGCAAGGTGTTTCATTTACGTTGCGATGACCGCTGATAAAACACATTCAAGACACAGAGAAACGACCGCCTGCAGTGTGACGACTCGTCTTCTGTATTTCTGCTTCTTTTTGGTCTAATTAAAATGCAGCAACTCGAGTGCAACATTTTTATGGACGTGATTTACACAGGAACACAGCCACGAAAGGGAGTCGATTTTTCTTCTTCTCTATTTTTTTTTTCTCCAGCTTGGTGTGGGGGGCGCAACCATGAAATTGAATTGCTACTTTGAAGTGCACTCGATGTCAGTGGATGGGCCGAAAAAAGGGTTAGCTGCACACATGGCTGCACGGCTGATAGACAGCGCCGGGTTGAACGAGGTGTTGGGGCCATCACAACCGCCGCAGCGCGCCGGGCCACCTAGTTACCCACACTAATTACGAGGAAAATGCAGTCGAAAGCAACGTCGCCTGTGCAAAGCGGCAACATCGCTGGGTTTTATTTTGTTTTTTTAACTGCTTGGATGAACTAAGTTCATTAGAAGTGTGTGTGGGTGTGTAAAAAACAGTTGCTCTAAGGGGTCTTAGTCGGATTGCACTTTGTGCAGAATTCAGTTAATTGGAAATTGGAAAATTACAAGATGAAATCGGTAGAGAGGGATTTAATGGGATACTGTAAGATTTTGTAATAAAATATGTTAAATATTTGTTGGAGAGTTGTATTTTATATTGAAACATTTGCTACATTTTGTAATATTTTATTATTATTATTAATAAATATTGATATGCTTTAAAGGTATTGTCAGTTGATCAGTATATTCTGAAAGAAAATTCACCTACGTCTATTATATTTATGTCTTACTTACATTTTCACACATTATAATTAATATATTTCTCTATTTCTCTTGCAGGTAAGCACTTGTGCCTTTGTTCGAACTAATTAGGCCGTCGTTTAAAATAACTTAACGTAAGTTCCATCCTAAGCCATAATTGCATAAAAATTTCTCATTTCTATGGCGCATTTACGTTTTTTGCTGTCGTATTTGTTTTGCATTTAACTCTAGCGTAACCCTTGAGGCATTTTCCATTTCCATGCGCTCGGCTCAGCTTAGCTCAGCAGGGGATTTCTCCCCCTCTCGCCTTCTTCTGCGATTCCTGACCATAAATTTTGCAATTAACGACAAATGTCACTTTGTCTGGCCGATGGCGACGTCGACGACATCCGACCATTGCAACCATTTTGCAGAGAGAGCGAGTGGTTTGGGGACGGAGCTCTCTTTTTTTTTTTGTTTGTGGGGCCAGGAGCTGAGCTGGTTGAATGCTTTTAGCCAGGGCTAGGACCAGGACCAGCGGAGCATGGCATGGCCTCTGAACGGGGCTGAATGGAAAGCACCCCACAATCGCTACACCCATTCTGCACCCGCACACTCTTACGGTCTGCTCGTCCTGCAATTGCATTAAAAAGCATAAATTTACTTTAGCCCAGGCCCAGGATCGTTATAAAATCCATTTATGCACTTCACTTGCTCTCTTTTGCCAATTTCTGCAGTCCACGCTAGCGTAAAAGCGAAAGAGACGGCGCTAGTGAGTGGGCGGAAAGCTATGCAATTTTTACAAAAATTCCCATCCAACGAAGGACATTTGCTTTTGTTTTGTGTTGTGACACGATGATGAAGTTTAATTTGGACACGACCCGAGTCCGAGCCTCCGTATTTCGAGGTTTTTCTTATTTTGCACCCGCATGGCTGGGTCCCCCGCTTTTTCTCATTCCCTTTTCGGCGCCACTGCAATGGTTCCACTCTGAGCTGCCACCCATTTTAGGGGTCGAACGCTGGCTAGTGCATGATGTCCAGGGGAAACTTTTAGAAATTGTTTACGGGGAATGTTTTAAATTTTATTTTTCATTGCAGAATGTCATTACATACTTTTTGGTGAAAATAGGTTGTTATATGTTAGGAATCCTTAACAAATACTTGTTTTGCTTTAAAAAATATAAGTGTTTTATGTAGAATATCATTTACCATGGTTGTGGCTCTTATATGGTAAGAATCTTATGAAACTTTCGATCAAATTTAAGGCACTAGTGCCCAGTAAGCACAGAATTTAAACACCAATACGGTAAAATTGTAATTTTGTAGTTAAATTTAGCCTTTTTAAGACTTAAATTTATATTTTCTTAGTCAAATCTTTTTTTTATAGCAATTTTATAAATAAAAGTAAGCTATTTTTGCTCATATCGCGCACATTTTGTTCAATTTCTTACTCATAAAAGTGCCAGTAAATGTATTGCCTGACCATCACTGATATTAAATGATATTACCAGTCTCCTGGTATTTCTACAACTTTACAATCCCTTCTCTTTTTTCCAATACCAAATCCTATTTCATTGGCATTCTGCAGTTTGAATATTTCTGCTTCTAGTCCTCTCCTTTATTTAGCAGCTGCTGCGCCATTCCTATGGAGTTATCTCCAGGGCCAACCTCTCTATAGGTTTTACCTCTGTCCATGCACATTTTTTGCCCACTATCCTATTCTCTGATGTGTGTGTTGGGCTTTCCTCTTTTGCCCATTTCCGTTTTTTGCTCCTTCTCTAATATAATTTCGATTTTTCAACGTTATTCTATCTCACTCTCTGTGTGTGTTGGCTCAAAACTTCATTTCCTCCGGTTTTGGGGCGTGGCAGAAAATACTGCAGTTCCACAACCCTATCCCGCATCGCTTTAGATAAACAATCAGCAAACTGCAGCAGCAGCATAAAATAATAAAAGGAGCAAAAATTTAATTCCCTTTTTTCTGGTGAGCGTTTCCCCTTTGAAAGTTTTTGTTTGCCGATTTTTCTCAGTTCACACACAGAGTCTCTGAGAGTGTGTGTGTAGGATGTTTTTGTTTGCATGCGCTTTTCTGCAGAATTTTCGGCAATATTCCATTAATACTTTTCTGCCCAAGGGCTGGGAAGGGGCAGAGGCGGACTTTGTTTGCTTTGCCAGTTGCGCCAAAGTTTTGTTGATAAATACATTTTTTAGCGATAAATTTGCAGAATGCAGAAATCAATTTTTACCCTTTGTGTGCCTGCTGCATAAATAAATCATCAGTGCATTTGGGGGAGAAGTTCGTTTTTTGTGCCTTTCGGGATTTCAATTGCAGAATCCTGAATCCACAATTTGTGCCCAGAAAAAAATTCCGTGAAGCGTGAATGAAATTCTAAATGGGAAAATCCACATGTCAGGCTGTTTTGTTATCCAAAAACTAAAGTTTATTTTTGTTGATTTTTCGCCAAAGGGGATTTATGCGGCAAATGGAATTTTAAATGGAATTGCATACAATTTTGGAGGAGAGAAATTTGTAGAAAAAGCTAGTTGCCATTTATTAAATTATTCGTATTGGTCGTAGTCAATATAATTTATTTAAGGGATAGATTTGTGTCGTAAAATATTGATTTAATATATTATTTAAATTTTTTTTTAAATACTAATAATAAATAAAGATCAATATGAACTAAATTTTTAGTGACTTACATATTTGATTCAGTTAAATAATATAAACAAATCATTTGCCATTTTTAAATTAAATTACAATTAACAATGATTTTTAGATATCTCTTAGGATTTGATTTTACACACTTGAATTAACTTTGATGTAAAATCAATTGCATTTATTTTAACATAATGTAAGTGGTCATCCCTTGTCTAAAGTCCTTTTACATATGTATAAAAATATTCTCTTGTCAGAAAAAAATGGAAACCTTTTAGTCTGAGCCCAACTATTGATGGATAGCGAAACTCACACAGACGGAAAACTAAAACCTTTTATCAAAGATAAATAAAATGAAAAACTCTGATGGGAGTTGGTAGTTGGGAAAAGCTGCATGCGACAAATGCAGGCAAAAGGAAAAAGAGGAAAATGGGAAAACCCAGACTCGGCAGCATATGTGATGGATGGAAAAAGGAAAGCCTCTCGCTGAAAGCCAATGTGCAGCAGTGTCTATGCAAACGCGGGGTGGCGATAGTCTGCCTCGCTCTCTCTTCTTTCTCCTTCTCCTTCTCTCCCGTTGGATTCTACCTCTGCAGTCGGCCAATGTGAAATAAATTAAAATATTTTTATCTACACTCGTGCACGTAGCCATAGCCTGTGCAATGGAAATTGCCACCGACCGCACTTTAGCTGCAAAAGTTTTTCCAAGCTCCGGAGTTTCACCATCCCTATGGCTCGGCCGCAGTTGTGCCACCCCCTGGAGCTACACAGAGAAAATAACGTAGTCTACTCGATGTTCAAATATATATTTCTGCATTGCAATATAATATTTTGTATATTTTATACAACAATTTATATAAAATGGTAAATCCTTAGGACGAAATCTTTAAAATATTACGGGGGTAAGTCTGTCATTTAGGGCTTTCAGTATTAATTACAGAATTTGTATTAGTATGGCAACCCTTTTGTATGATTTATGCTCAGTTTATATAACTTTTTCTCTCTCTGTATCTCTTTTTGCACCCTCTCACCTTTTGCAAAAGTAAAGTTTTGTTTTTGCAGAGTTGCATTTTGGCAACATGAAAAAAAAACTGTTTTCCTCTGCTGTTTTTCTTATTTGTTGTTTGAGAATTATTGCTGCATCGTGTCGAAAAAGGGTTGCAACTGCAGTTGCTTCTCTCTTTGTCCTTCTTCCCCTATCCTTCTCTGTCTAACTCCTGTGTGAGGCTCATCCGGCGTTCTCTTTCTGGAGCGCTCTGTCTCTGTTTTATGGCTTATACATATGTGTTGTCTGCTTTTTGGCGCATTGCACTAACCGACTATAAATGAAATGCCGCATGACGGCCCCCCAAAAACCAATCCCTCCTTCGATCCCATCCCCCTTTGCTTGTCTGGCTTGCCTCTGCTTTCTCTCTGTGTGTGTGTGT
Organism: Drosophila rufa; assembly: GCA_018153105.1. Taxonomy (NCBI): domain Eukaryota; kingdom Metazoa; phylum Arthropoda; class Insecta; order Diptera; family Drosophilidae; genus Drosophila; species Drosophila rufa. The sequence goes on from JAECXS010000096.1 coordinate 13,250,991, forward strand.
GTGTGCATGCAAAAAAGTGAAAGTTTGTGCTGCTCCTTTTTTGAGTTTCCCTCATCGCGCAGAGGAGTGAAAAGGAGAGAAGCAGGGAGAGTGAGCCAAAAAGGGGGTTTTTTGTGTGTGCTCTGCACTTTGTGTGCTTGGGGGTTGCACACGCCGCCACACCCCCCTTTTTGCGGGCCAAGTGCTGCAGTCGAGGGTTGTTGTGTTTCATAATGATGACAGCAGCCGACTCCAGCGCTCCTGATGCTGCCCCACACTGGCTATGATGATGATGATGATGAAGATTACGATGGTTATAATGACGTTCCATGCAAGGGATACAACCCTCATGCAATGTTGTTGTTCATTGATTTTCCTTCTTTTTTTTTTTTGTAGGTCTCTCGTTTTGTTTTGATACCCTTGCAGGGAACTCTGGGAATGTGGAATATATACGTCTTATTGATCAGCATCTCCAGAAGAGTTAATCTAGTCATGTCCATGGTTATGACACAAAATATGGTCACTCTTTCAGTTTAATAAAAGACTTTAAAATTGTTATAGTAACATTCAAAATATATTTCAAACTCTAAGGGTATTCAAACTTCAGTTTGGAAAAGTTACCATCCTTTTCTGTATTTTTTCCTGCTCTTTTTTTCAATCCACATGGAAGAAAAACTTTTTTTCCAGGCAACAAAATGCATTTTTTGTGCGCCGCCTGCAGACAATGCGACAGACAGACGGAGAGGCGGAATTGGGAAATTTGTGGGAGGGATGGAGTCGGTGTAGAACAGCCAAGGATGGTTGGTCCTGCCCGCTGCCTGCATAGAGAGAATTCATTTGGCCTGCGTTGTTGTCTGTGTGTCTGGCTGAAAAGTCTGGCAAGGAAATCACAGACGATAAGGAAATGAGTGAAAATTCATTTCAGCTTGTCCTATTTCCCTCTCTCTCTCGTACGCTGTAGTAGTAGTATTTATAGTATTTTCTCCATTTTCACTGTGCCTTCGAGTTTACTACGGCAAAAGTTTCCCCGCCTTCCATGGGTTGACACATTCAGGCTGGCTCTCGGGTCGGCTTGTGGCTATAATTTGCCTGCATTTTCCATGCCCAACTCCCGCTGCAGTTGAGCAATTTATTGCTGGAACATCATCCTTGTCAATTTCCTCGTTTTTCCTCCTCTCTCTCTTCTGCGGCTTTTTTGTTCTCTGCGGCTTGCAGAACTTGAACTCAAATGAAATTTCTTTGACTTCCCCTCAATTCCTGATTTTTTTTTACGGTTTTTCATTAGGATTTCTATGGTGTCCTGCGGCAGTTTTCTCTAGTTAATTTGTGTGATTTGCTGCATTGACCAAAGGATATAAAAAGGGGAGACTATAACTCATCAACTGAATGGAAAATTGGTGAATGTGAAAAAGTATTGGACCTTACCTATGAAGAATAAGAATTATTTGTTTGACATTCCTTAGTAACTATTAAAATTTTTAATTCTTTTAGATAATATCTCAACCTCATGACAACTGCAATTTGCAGATATAAATCTCAAGGCGTTACACTCGTGACTGAGGGAATTGCGAATTGACGGGGGTTGGGAACACCCACATACACCTGCTCTAAACACTTTCGATTTGTCTGCCAAAATGTCATAACTTTCGCTTTCGTTTGGGCCGCGAGTTTAACCCCAGACAGACCCCGATTCCGATTTCGACCCAGTCCGAGTCTCGAGTCGCGGCGCGGGTTCCATCGTCGCATTGTCGCATTTCCAAGTTGTTGCACGCAACCAACAAAAGTAATACATAAAGTGTGTAGCCAAGCCAAGCTAAGCAAAAAAATAAATAAGTAAAACAAATAAAAGTAAAAGTCATGCGACAAAACAATTTTTTTTTGTTGCTTTGCAGTAAATTGCATGCGACGTTTCATTTGCTTTACTTTTTTGTATCTTTCGGTTTGGCTTTTTTGCTCCTTTTGTTTGGCTGTCGACGTCGTGACAAACGCTGTCTGGGACAATTTGAGTGTGACTTTGTACACCCATATAAATATCTGAGTATGCCGTGTGTACATAGCCCACCTCTTTGGCGCTTGTGGGCGTCTTGGAGTGCAAAAGAAATTCCATTTTTCAAGCCTCTTTCTCTCACTTCTCACTCGCGTCTTATTTATGTTGGTATTTGTATATCAATTGTTTTTATAAACATTTGACATTTTGTGGCTAAATTATATTGTGGTTTTTTCTCCATATTTTTGGGTGGGCGATGTGTAATGGTCACGATAGAAATGAGGGAGATACATTTTGCGGGGGCTAACTTTGAATGAAAGTTGCTTAAATATTTCTATAATTATATTGATGATTAAGATAAGGTCCATGTTGTATTAAGTATTAAGATTAAGTAATAAATAATTAAACGATTTAAAATTAACCCATAAATGGGCTCCAAACATGTTGATATATTTTTCAAAGCTCATTTTTTATGTGCCAAGTTATAATAACATTCAAGAAAAGTCTTCCTTTCTTTTATTCAACACGCTTTTATATGAATGGCAATAATTTTATGCAAAACACACACAAAGAGCGTGAAATCTCCCTGGTATCTCTGGGTCTGTGAGTCATGTAAAAAAGAAAAAAATAAAATAAAAATAAAAGAAAGAGCCAGAGCAAAGAAAAAACCGAAAAAAGTGAAATGAAATCAAATTTATCTTGAACTTGAACTTGAAAAATGAAAATGAAGCCATCGATGTCTGTCGACAATGTTCAACGATTTTTTACAGCTGTTTCTTTTTGGTGTTGGTTGTTGTTTTAAATTTTGGTAAATGTTTAAAGTTGGTTGGGCTAAAATTTATGCAAATTTTGTTGTGTTTATTTTTATCTAATATTTTTTGTACATTTGCTAAATGACGCCAATGATGATGCAGTGCAGAAATTGCAGCTGCAAAACTCGAATATGAAGCTAAAAATATTATAATTAACGCGTCGACATTTTGCAGTAGAAATTGTTTGCAATTAATTTGATATTTTTATATTATTTTTATTTTCATTGTTTTCTCTGTGTGTCCGCTTGTGAATGTCAGCTGGCTCAAAGTCAGCCAAAATACACACACAATACATATAAATTTTTGTGTGTGACTTTGAAACGACGCAAACTGCAACAACAAGCGAAAATAATAAAAACTTGTATTTCGGCAGGGGGGTTGACGAAGGGGTTAACTGCGCAAAAGAACATTGAATGCACACAAAATGTGTTTTAATGAGATAATCGCAGAAACAAAACCCACAGAAATATGGGTGGAAAAAAGTTAATCATGAAGCAGACGCAGCCACTGAATAGCGGCTAAAAATAACAACAAATACAAACGGAATATTTATATAAATACGTCTGGGGAATCGGCGAATAAAAGTGGATACTGCATGTGTGCAAAAACTTATTGCAATGATCGAGGAGAGGCAGGGAGCGGAAAGAACGCTAAGAGCAACTTGAATGGAAGCTCGTGTCATTTAGCGACTTTTAATTAGTCTAACATGGCCAAACTTAATTGGATAAAATATGAGCTTTTATATATTCACAAAATAAAAATGGGCAACACGCTTATGACTTATAGCCCCTTACGATAATTACTTACAATATTTGCGAGAGGAAACCTAAAAACCATCTATCTTTATCCCCTCAAAGTATCAAACTAGTATCAATTAAAATCAACTAATGCATTCATTATTAAATGTCAAATATCACAGAGAGCAACAAAAAACGCTTCCGTAAATAAACAAAATTCCAACAACAATCTCGACGTCATCAGGCAAAGTCAAATGAATTGCGGATAAATAAATAAATGTACGTATAAAGAGGCGAATAAAATGACATAATAGAGCAAATAAAAGCATATACCTTCGGAGACTCACAAAAGTACAAAGATATATAAATTCTCTGACGGGATTAATCGAATCGAATGCAAGTTAATAAATAAGCAAAGTCGACTTTGGACAGACTAATTTAAATAAAAAGAGTGTGCCAAAAATGAGACCATAAATTATTTAAATTTAAAGAAATGTTTGTGAAAATAGAGAAGCATTTTCAGACCAAGAAATTGTTAGAAAATAAATGGAAATTTTTAAACAAGTGTTTTATAAATTTATATCAACATTCTTGTATAATAGAAATAAAATTATATAAAAGTTAAAGTTACAGCAAAAATAACAAAGTAATAAATAAACTCTGTACTTTTATTAAAATATAAAAAAATAATATTTTTGTGAAAGTTTTAATTTTATTAGAAGTTAAATTAAACTAGAACAAATTAAGATATATTATTAGTTTAAAAAAAAAAACAGTAAGTTTCGTTAAAAAACACTGTGCTTTTTGAGTTCCCCAATGTATCTGTGCCTGTTCGATCTGTATCTGCACTTTAGTGTGATCATATCTGTATCTCTATCCGTACTTGTATCTGTATCTTCTGTCTAACTGTTTGTTGGCAGTTGGCGTCGCTGTTTTTGCAGCTTTTTGCTGCTGCTCGCCTCTTATTATTATGTATTAGCATTATTATTTACCCGTCCTCTGCTTTTTCTTTTTCATTTTTTTGTGTGGAATCAGCGTGGAATGAGGGATTCGTGGAATTGGGACACTTGTGTGCAGTGCGAGCGGATTTTTTGTTGTTTTCTGTTTGAAATACTCTTTCGGCTCTCGCCTTTTGTCGCGCCGCTTGCTTCCCCATTTTTCGGCTTTCTTTGTGCGAAGAATTCTCCCAACTGCTGTTAGTTTCTTCTCTTATTTCTGCTTATTTCCCCGCCTTTCTTATGCGACTTTTCGCGCGTGTCCGTCAATGTCAAATGGTACCATTTCTTTTTTTTTATATTTATTTTTATTTGTCTGTACTATAATTTTTTATTAATTGTTTTGCTGCTCTAACAGCTTGCGTAAATATTTTGTCTAAGTTGCAGTTGACTTTGCAGTAAATTTCCACTCGTCCCACGTGGCGTATGATTGATATTTTTCGTGGAACTTAAATTTCGAAAGCTGCATTATTATATCGACTTGAAATCTATTTCTTTGCATAACTTGAAATGCAAAAGCACAGCAACGAATCTCTTTTTTTATACATCTAAAAACTTGAAATGCGCAAGCAAAAATCGCGTAAAAAAACACAAAAAACTGAACGAAAATTGAATTTTTTGTTGTGCTGGTGAGCAAACAAATACACACAAAGATTGCAACCAAGGTCAATGATGAATAACAGCAAAATGCGCTGTTCTGTATGTGTATATACATATATAGATATATATTTCTGTACCAGTCGCAGATCTCCACATGCAGAAAGAGCGAGGGGGAGAGAGAGATGGAACCGAAATGCGTTCTTTATTTTTCCTTCGCTGACTTTTTGAGTTTGCCGTACAAAGTAAATAATCTGTTTGTCGGGAATTTGTTTTTGGGAGGGTTTGGCGGAGGGTGTCCCGCACATAGATCGCTATATACCAGCACACTCTTTCTGTTTTTTATACTTTAGTTGAAATTTATTTGTGCATTGTCGTTCTGCGAGTGCGAATTCGTTCTGCGAGTTGCAAATCCGCGTTGAGTTTGTCAAGTGGCGAAAATGTTTTGCATTTTGTCGCGATCGGGAATATTTTTTGTATCGCAGGTGTGGTTATATAAGAACTAGATAACTTTTATTATTCAGAAATCAGCAATTAGAATGGAATTCATGTGTTAAAAAAATTTTCAATGGTGAGTTTCATAGGTAAAAAAATTGTTTCCTCCTGATTTAACTATGCTGATGTAATTTATTGGTAATTTTACTATTTTAGTAAATCTGAATCATTTTATTTTTTTTATTATTACATTTCTTTAATACATATAACAGAAAACTGAAACAGGAAACAAAAAATTTCTCCGCCCATCCTCTGCCGACACACGCCCAGTATTCATAGAATGAAAACGCAACAGTGTGGCCAAATTCTTATTGAATATAAATAAAAATAATAATTTCAATTCGTATTATGTGAAAAATGTAAATTAGTAAAGATACATTTATAAAGTATAGCCTAACTATTTTGACTGTTAAATATAGAAAGAGAAATGTATATTAAAATATAAAAAGATAAAGCAAAAAAATTAAATAAAAGCTATTTCCTAAAAAAATGTCCTTAAAAACCTCCGAAGGCCTCCCAAATGGCAATTGCAGATACATAGGCCATAGCTCATATCCTGTTGATTATGTATAGGTTTGTACCTAATAGAAACCAGCTTCCACTTCCTCAACGAATTCTTCCCACATAATCGTGATCATAGCGATTCGGCAGCGGTTCTCTCTGATTCCCATCGTTTTGCATACATCATGTGCATTAATTGCTTAATTGATTCACATTTCATTCAATTCACTCAATTCGTATTCACCGCTCACTCACTTCACACACACACACTACTCGCACACTAAACTCACACTCGAATCTAAATTCGCAAAAGGAAAAAGATCTCAAGATTTCGCGTACATATTATTCTCACCTTTCATGCATGCGCGACCACTAATTCCTGGAATTCCTTTGACTGACTAACCCAAAAGTTGTTCTCACACGCGCAGAATTCGAATGCGAAAGCACAAAAGACACAAGAAATGGCGCCGAATATCCTTGAGAAAGGCAAAAGCCGATGACGAGGAGGGAGAGACGCAATGGCCAGCGGACGAAAGAAGACAATAAAAAAGAAAAGAAAAAGCCGCCGGCGCAGTCGCAGGCTGCAGCAACAACACCAACAACAACGGAAAAGATAAATCAAAAAGTAGCCAAACACACTCACACACACTCAATGCAATCGCCAAAAATAAAAATAAAACTACACACAAAAAAATACAAAAAATTTCCAAAGAGGCAGACCGAAAAAAAGAGAGCGAAAAAGCAAGCCATAAACAGTTTGATCCGTTTTTTCGTCTTGTTTTTTCGCAAATAACTGCATTTGACCTTGTTTCGATCTGTCTTTGTATGGGTTAGAACAAACAAGATATATGTGTGTATATCTGTACATACGCTATATACGATAGCGTGCTGTGTGCATGCGAATTCATATTTGCGATACTCGCTTTTGTTGTTGTTGTTGCTGTGTATTTTTGGCGCTTGTTTGCTTTGCTTTGAATTTTCGCTGCGCACGAAAAAGAGGAACAGAGGAAGAGAGAGAAACAGTGATAGAGCTAAAAATGCTCCTAGCCGAAGCACAAGTGTTTTTTTGTGGCTTTAATACTCTTATTTAAAATACATGAACTCATTGTATTAAAAAAAAATGGATAAAGCTAAGAATTAAGCTTACAAAACTATAAACAAAATGTATTTTTTAATCGCTTTTTGATTAATTTGCTACAAAGGAATATAAATTATTGATATATTTTAACATTCATCATCAGTTTCAATCTAGCGTGGCCTCCGATCTACTAGTTGGGAATTATAGCGTCACGAAGGTGAAAAGAACCTTTAATTCTCTCTCTAGAAACCTGGCAGTAAAGTTTTCTGTAAATGCAAACTCTGTATTCTCAGAGTGATTTATAATTACACTAACTTCCTTTCTTTTACATTAAAAAAAAAAAAAAAAAAAAAAAAAACATGATTCCTAACTATACTATAGCCTAACAATAGCACTAACTTATAATACCCTTTTACCCTATGAATACCGGGTATAACCAGCTCTTGTTCAAATCAATCAAAAGTGTAACAAACAAATTAAATAGTTAATATTAAATAAGGCATTCAGATATTCGTTTATACCCTTGTTTCCTTAGCCTTTGCAATTATATTTTGCGTTTTTAATTCAGCTTCGCTGTGGAAGTAATGAAATAATATCAACTCCCACAAGATATTCGCCTAAAAGCGGAAATTTTGTAGAAATTCAGACATTTTTGTTTAGCTAATTTTTGTTGCTTTGCTAAAAAAAAGAAAGAACCGAAGCGAAATCAAAATGTAGGTTAAATTTACGGAAATTGCGCCGAGGGCAGAGATATATACATATAAAGAATATGTTGGAGTGTGTGTGTTTTTGGTATAAAAATATAAAATAGCTATAAAACAAAAGCAAAAGCAAAACAGATACGTGTTCAGATAGCGCACTCACACACACATATGAAGTTGTTGTTCTTGCTGATGTTCTGTTTTATTTTATTTTTCGGTGTGTCTGCGTGGATTATGCAATAATTGAGCGAGGAGACCGAGTAAGATAGTCCGAATGACTAATGATATGGAATTGGCTGCAAACAGGTGCTGAAAGCGAGATAAAAGTGGTTCCCTTTTAAGTAATTATGACTCTAAAGAGCTCTTGAGAGGTGCATTGCAACTGTTCTCTTCTGTATAAATTATTTTTTACAGTAGTCGCCATTTTTGCGCATCCAATCAGAATGCATGGTGGCACTCACACTTACGCACCTGTAGTAATGGAATGGGGCGAGATAGAGATGGTTGCACGCGATCGTTGCATTCTTCTCTTTCTTTTGGGTTCGTTTAGTGCAAATTTTTTGCTCGGCTCTCGACTTCGGCGCTTTGTTTTTGTTGTTTGGCATTGCAATTTTTTATTCGCATGCGCTTTCGGCTTCGTGAAGTGAATTTTAATTCGTCGGTTTGTATCACGAAGTAACTTCGTGCTTGTTTGCCTTTGTAGTGGTTAGGATCTGCATTGTTCTTATTGGAGGAACGATCCGAATGCATTTGTAGGAACCTATTATAAAATAATAATAAATTAACAAAAATAAAGCCTTTTCATTGGTAAAATCCAACTTCTTTTATTTTTAAAAGTTACATTAATATAAGTTTACCAATATATTTTAGATAAATTTAACACAAAACTAATTCCAGTTTAATTTCCTTTTCTTTGCAGGTAAAGAAATTCTTCCTCTTGGTTCCAACTTGAAATTTCCACCCTTGAGTAAGTGCTTTCCCCCCATAGAAGATAGAATATATGTGTAATCTTTAGCTAGTCATGGCTCAGTTGCACACGAGACCTGCCACGTCATGTCGGAACAATTCCGCAGTCGAAAGTGCGTTGCCCAATTCGGGAAAGCCACCACCCCCCCATCCACTTCTTGGGAAACCCATGGAAAACCATGGTAACGATGATAACCAGATCCATCATCCAGCAGAAGCAGCACCAGATGGAAACTTTAAGCCACCACCAAAAGCAGAGAGTGTGCCGCCACACCCACCCAGAAAAGTTCCTTCCCTCGGTTTTTGGGTTGCCAATGCCGCCTGCAACCAAAACAAGAATGCAATTCCGGCTTTTGTGCCCCGGACGAGAAATCTCGGCCGGAAAAAGAGGAAAATCATCCTCCAGGGCACGTGCTGGTAATGAACTCGACCTCGGGTGCATGCAACCCCTGCCAGCATCGACTCGAGTCGAGTGTTAGGGGTAGCTCTTCGGGGCTAATCCCCTGACTGCAGCAACCCAGCTGCAGCAGCATCAAAGGATCTCTCGAAACGGGGATCTCTCGAGTCCTGGCCGGGCGCCACCCCTCTCGAGTGCAACTGCAAAAATTTTCGGGCTCGGTTAATTAACCGTTGCGTCTTTGTTGCAATTCAGGGGGTTGAAGGGTTGCAGGCTTCTGCAGGGGTTGCAAGCCCCGACTGCCGAGGGCCGAGTGCGCTAAGCTGTCCAAATTGCTGATGTGACAGGCGCTACGCGTGTGCCACCTCACAACTAATTGCACTTTCACAGAATCCCAAACAATCCCGACAAAAAAACGACAGAAAAAGGATTGCACAAAGAGGTTTTTCGGGAAAACTGGTTTCCATTACATTGTATTCGTCGCACAAAGTTGCTTTGAACAGGGATTTGTCGTTGGGGTTGAGAACTAGTTGGAACATGAAAAGGAAACAAGCTAAAAGGAAACATAACCCGACATATTAGTCATAAGTCATATGTTTTTTAACCCTTTCTATATGTATATTAAATGGAAAAGTAATAGTTCGGACAGTCGAAAAAGGATTTAGTTTGGAGAATTGATTTCTGGTCTATAAACCCTGGCAAAGACATACTCTGAAATATATTTAAATCTCATGTAGTTAGTTATAAAGAAAAAAAACTTGAGTTAACAATATAAGAAAATTCTTGCTTGTTATAAGTTTTCCAAGTTAACACCTGAAAGTTTTCTTCTTCCAACTGCCTTTTCTGCAAAAGTCTTCAAGCAGCAAATAATTGATAGTCAAACCCATTGACTGCCTTCGTTCTCCTTTTACTTGGCTGTGTTCTTGCCCAAAACCCGAAAATGACCAAAAGCAATCGTCTCTGCCTCAATTTGACACATTTTCAATTGTCACCCCCCGATGGATCCTTTGGCTCCTTTTCTGCTCCTTTTCCTTCTGACTGCAACATGCTCCTTCATCAATCTGCCGGGGGAAACCCAACGGAAAGGAAAAGAAATAAGAAAGGAAAAAGGAAAAAGGAAAACGAGTGGAGGAAAAGCTGAGGAAGAAAGAGTCACGCCTCTGTGACGGCCCATCACAATTTCGGGTAGGAAAAACTTTGTTGCAACAAAATGTTTTGCCGCCTGTAAGCTCAATTGCCCAACAACAACAACTAGGATGGAGCAGGAGGTCCTGCCTACAGGACTTGGACCTGGTCGTGGGCTTTTTTCTTTTCTTTTTTTTAATAACAGAGAAAAAAGGGAATTTAACTTTTGTTGCTTACGTCATTGGAAATTCTGTGTTTTTTTTGGCAAAGTGCGTGACATGGTGGGGAGTAGGGAAAAAGTCACTTTAATGACATTTTGTTGTAGGCTCGTGTAAGGAAAGAGAGGAAAATGAGGCTAGGAGAGAGAAACGATAGAGAGGAGAGCGGGTGAGAGGAAAGACCCATTTGGAGCGCTAGCTTTTTATGTACATTGCATTTATTCCCTCATATTTTATGTGCTTTTCTACCTTTCTTGTCTAAAATAAAAACCCACTGAAATGTAACATATTTCTTAACAATTTCCAAGTTAATTTCATGGGTTTATCGTGACAAAATGAGGAACTCTTTTATTTGTTTAAACAATCAATTTGGGTTTCTAAAAAAAGGCTTTTTGCACTTCAAAATGTATAAAATTTAAAATAGTTTCAAGTATGGTTAAATGGTATAAAATATTTTCAAGTGTGTACCCTCGCACCTTTCCCCACTTTCTCCTTAACTGCCTTTATTTTTTGTGCCTTTCCTTGTCCCTCTCCGTTGCCGTTTTTTATGTTCTTCTCATTCAATGCACGTCCAATGAAAATGATTGTGTATACGCCTCAGTGCCCCGCGGCAAATGCGTGCGGCATGAGTAATTAGCAGGCGCAGGACACTCTGCAGGATACACACGCACCAGCCACCCACACTGGCACACTCTTCCGCTCACCCACACTCACCCACGCATACCTTCTAATAATTGCCTAATTGCATTAGCCATAAATTATGCTGCATTTTTGCACTTCAAAGACAAGCATTTTCGGGATTCTCCTCCACAACTTTCTCTTTCCCTCGAAGGCTTTCTCGTTTTCGTTTTTAGTGTATTTTTTTGCAGGACGAAACTGGGTGACAATTTGCTGCACAAGTGCGTGACAATATCTGCGTGTGTGTGTGCGTGTGCAACCCCCGAAAAACGCACGAAAACATGGAGAGTACATACCCTTCTTGGGCATTCAGCCCACCACCCTTGGTACGCCGTATTTTGGGCTCGCAAGAAAATTGATTTTTCCGCAGTTTTCCCGTTTTCTCGCTGCAGTCTGCGTTTTATGTGCGCTCCTGCGAGTGCTTTTTGGGTCCTGTTCGGCTCATCTCCTTGGGGTCCCTGCCTTGTACATGGGCATAAATTATGTGCGTGTGTATGGGTGAGTGGCATGCAGGGAAAGGACACTGCGCCTGTGCGTTCTTGGTATTGTTTTGACACTTTTACTCGAGTTGATTTGCAGCAGCATCTGCAGAATTGAAATGGGTCTTGGAGCTGGACAAATGGCTTCTCCCCAAAATGTTCTGCAGTTGTCGTGAGCAAACAAAAAATGTCCGAAATACTCTCAGGGGGTTTCTCTTTAAATTATAATTTTCTTCAACGTAAAAATCTTTATTAAATTCTGAGAAAGTGAAACTACAACATTGTTAGTTTGAAAAATAAAAGAAATAATGATTGTAGGTCTATCAGAAATGTTGTTTTTACATTATAATTAGTTTTATAAATTGTTAGACAAGTTATCTTTATAAAAAACACTTATCGTTGACATTTTCATCTATGAAAGCAATTTTCTTAAATTTATTCTATAATATTTTCCACATAAACCGAATTTTCTTTAATCTAATAAGCAAATTTATTGATATTAAGTGAATGACATTTTTTTAAACTGGTTTCAATTCTTGTTTAACATCCCCTAGGATTCATAAATAATTCCGAAACAAATATATTTACCAAACAAAAAAATTATTGATATTCAAAAGGTTACTTCATACCAGGACTCGTGGTATCCCAATTCTCACACAAAATATTTAAATATTTTTCATCAATATTCATAACATTTAACGCCAAGCTTCAGTATTGACATTTTTTCAATCCTATTCCTTTTTTTTTTTTTTTAATATTTCATATAAATAATTTCTGGTCAGGACAACCCCTAACGAGTTGTGCGTGTGTTTTATGCCACGCCCACTCGTTGAATGAAAATCACTTGACTTTTCATTAATAAAATTGGCAGCAGACGCTGGCAGAAAGGGGAAAGTTGGAGTTTTAGAGTCAAAGTAGAGGAGAATGGGGATCTCGATGAATGGCCAAGCATATCACTGTGGACGGCAGTCCACGTAGTGACGATGAGCACCGAGACTGTGGTGCGCAAGGAGACTACTATATACAGCCGTAGAATTGAAAATCTGCTACGATAGTCCGATCAGAACCATTTATATCTTGATCGAAAGGTATTGTAAACCTCTTTGAAACTGCATACTAAGATTTTTCAAAAACTGATAACTTTAGGAGAAATGAGAGTGAAAGTGCGAAATTGACAATTTTGAAAATTGGAGCAATTGGGGCCGGTTGAGCAAAAACCCCCAAATTTTTAAGGTTGTTGTGATCTAGCTTTAAATACGCGTCGAATGACACCTCGATCGTCCTGATCCGATACTCCGTTCAAAAGATATTCAATAAACAAGATTTCAACGGCCTTTCCGAAATGAAAACGTTTGTCCTGTTGTTTGTCTGTTTGTTTGTTTGTTTGTTTGTCTGTTTGTTTGTCTGTTTGTCTGTGGTATTTTTTGTTTTAAAGTCCTGGAACCACTTTTGTTTTATTAATCAGCTCGAGCTAAATAATTTTTGTTCTACGACTTTTTGGGTTTCCCGCTAGTTTGGCGGGAAAACAGCTAGAAAAGCCAGATTTCCCGCGCCCATAACTTCTAAACGACTAAAGCTACAGAATCGTGCTTTATGTCGTTTGAAAGGTATTTTGAAATGATAATAGCTTTGCCTTGACATAATTTATATAAATATAATATTTAAGAATTTATAATTAAAATTAATTTTTTTTTTTAAGTTTTTGAAGTTTTCTTAAAAATGGCTCTAACGATTTTGATACTCACTCAAGGCCATATAGCCCTTGAGATTGCTCAACTTTTGGTATATAACACATATCTGGGAAAATTCGCTTTCTCGAGATATTACTCATTTAAATTAGTAGCAAAGATCCCATATACCTAACCTTTTACATGCACTATACATACATTTATGTAAAAACTCATGTAGAGTCATTTAGAGACGTCCACAATGCAATAAAATTTAAAGCCATCAAAAAAAATTTAATATCATTTAAATTTAAAAGAAATCGTTTGAAATTTTTTTTTTTTAATTTAATCTAATTTTTGCTTTTTCCACTACTTTGGCGGGAAAACAGGAAATTTCTCGCGCCCATAACTTCTGAACGACTAAAGTTACAGAAACGTGTTATATGTCGTTGGAAAAGTATTTTGATATGATAATTACTTTGCCCTGACAAAAATTTTCTAAATATTATAATTAAGAATTTAGAATAAAAATTTATTTTTTTTAGATTAAAAATTTTTTTAAATTGCTTTCACGATTTTTATAGTAACTTCCGGCCGTATATCCCTTGAGATATTTCGGGGTACAACACATATCTCCGAAAATTTGCTTTCTCATCAAAATTAGTAGCAATGCTCCCATATAGCTAACTTCTTATATGAATTTTGTTTGTTAATTTTTCCCATTTGAGTTTCAAACAAAAACTTATAAAAACAATGGAAGACCTATCTATGTACATACATAAGTCATTTAAAAAACTTCTGATATCAAATAAAAACACCTCTTAACGAGGTTAGATTAAAGTGACGATGGCACACTCAACACAAAAAACTTCTGATATCAAATTTTGTGACGATTAATAGTTATTTAAACAAAAATATTTAAAAAGTTTTTAATTAGTTTCAAAATCGGCACTTAGCTGAAAAATTTAAAAAGGCAAAATAGGCAGCGTGCCGATTTTGAAACTAATTAAAAACTTTTTAAATATTTTTGTTTAAATAACTATTAATCGTCACAAAATTTGATATCAGAAGTTTTTTGTGTTGAGTGTGCCATCGTCACTTTAATCTAACCTCGTTAAGAGGTGTTTTTATTTGATATGCATCTAAGCCAACATTTGAACCCTTTTTTTCATTGTTAAATTTCACAACATTTTTTTACGGTCCTTTTTTACATATTTTGTATTTTGTTGTTGTTTTGGTCGCGTCAAGAGAGACACGCAGAATGCGGCTTACCGAAAAGTGAAAGGTACCTCGATCCGCGAGTCCGCGAATTTCCAAAACTTCTTTTCAAAAATTGTAGACCCAACTCAACTCCACTCCCAAAAAAAAAAATATAAACCCACACCTTTTAGACGTTGCAGCAACCCCAAAGTAAAATTCCATAAAAAAAAATTTTTGAAAACAAAAAAAGTTGTTTTCCATACGCATTAATGCAGCAATGCGTAAGCAAGAAAAACCAAGTGAACGGACTGGGAATTTGTGATGGGGTTGAGCCAGACCACGTTATGATTATGCTATATGGGGTAGTCCTTCTTAGGAGTTTGCCTGTTTGAGTTTGGCAGACTTTGATATGCGACAAAGAGTGGAGAAGTTATTTATTACTTAATATTTTTTTTTTTTAAATTGATTAACGCAGGTTCTTTGTTTTATGGCAATGAATGGGTCTGAAAATTGGTTGGTATGGGTTTTGTTCAGGATTAAATGGATTTTAAGAGGGTTTAACATGGGGTTTCATATACTTATTAATTCCTCGATTGCTTACTTTTATTTATAGACTTTAATTGATGCAACAACCTATTCTTCCTTTTATAAATATAAATTTTAAGCTTCAGACTCGCTCACCTTTTGGCTGATTTTTTTGAATACCTACAAAAATGTTTTCGTAAACTCCTTGAACATCCATTACCATTGTTTGTTTTTAGCTTTAGCCTCGATGGGTCCTTGGTTATGCTCACCAAACCATTCCATGAATTCTCCACTCCACTCCCCTCCAGTTCTGGCTGAGATCGCTGTTCAAAATTCAATGAGCAAAGTGCCGCATGGACGTTGAATTTATTGAAAAATCATGATATGTAACCATCGCATAACCGCAGAAAAAAAGGGTTAAGGCTGGTATGGTGGCAGCCGCTGATAGCCAGGAAGCGGGTCCTGAATTCGAGCCCGAGTTCGAGTTCGAGTTTGATTTGGAGTTCGAGACTGAGGCACATGCTGAGGCTGGTCTGGCATGCAAAAGCGTCGATATGACAGCTTGACTGAACTAAAACCGCGTTGCCGATGCTAGACAAAAGGCCAAAACACACAAAAGGGCCGCAGAGAAGGTGGGAAAAAAACGTGGGAAGGAAAGCACACGCATGGCCAGGGCCAGGACCACGGCCAGCACCAGGAAATATGATTTTTTCGTGCTTGTTGAGCAGCAGTTTTCCCAGGGAGGAGGCAGTAGCTCTGATGCTGGAAGAGCCTACCATGCCGCACGCTGATTGACGTGCCTTTTATTGATGCTCTTGATTGGTTTTTACCTTTTTACACACACAGACATGCGGGTGGTCCGGCCCAACCACCCACCACCTCCTCCTGCACTCGTTAGTTCAATATGTGCGTCGGTGTCTGGTGCCACGCCTCCTGGGTTATGATTTTTATTACAGGTGGGATATGAGCTGAGCCCAAGGATGATACAGAAAAACGTCGTCCTCTGATGAATTGTTGTTGGTTTGGTCTCGAGCTCTCCTCGTCGTCGTCGTCGTGTATTTGCGTAAAAAATTTTGCCGCTTTTCAGTTTTTTGTGTTGCTTAATTTTTTATGCACATAGGAGATTTTTCGCTTCAAAATCTATTTGCGTTTTTAATCAAATGTTCAAATTTTTGGCAACGCATATCGCTGCGGATCGGCAGGACCTATCCCTGGGTTTGTTTAACTTTTATATCGTAATTGCATATCTCAGAGGGAGACAAAAAGGGATAAAGGTGGAACTAATCA
The DNA here is from genome assembly GCA_018153105.1 of Drosophila rufa. Lineage (NCBI taxonomy): Eukaryota > Metazoa > Arthropoda > Insecta > Diptera > Drosophilidae > Drosophila > Drosophila rufa. Next base: position 13,267,415 of record JAECXS010000096.1, read on the forward strand.
AATGTCTGCCATCGTCCTGCTGCTGCTCTATCGGCACTTCCGTTTCCGTTTTCCTTTTTTTGTTGAGACTCATCCTCGATCCGTTAATGCCTTAATCCTGGCTGCGTCCGCTATATCCTGTAGCCCGTCTCTCCGGTGTGTCCTGCTCCTTTCCGCGTATTAAATCGATGAAGTATTAACGACTTAATTGCATGTTTGTCAGACATTTTGCATTCCCTCCCCGCGCTATCGCTAAATTCCCTTATTTGAAGTTTACCAGAATTTCGTTGTTATCCTTCTTCGCCCGCAGTAGGCGTTGCAGTCGAGTCCTGCGGCGAGAGGTAATTTCGGGAAATGCGAATTCGATTAAAGTAATGACTTTTTGAGTAGCCTTTGGGGTGGGGAGATGAACGGTGGCAGCTAAGGTGTGGGTGTTATCTCTAAAGGAAAGTAAGGAAAGGCGGGGAAAGGCAAGAAAAGAAGGGGAAGGCAGGGAAAGCAAAAAGGAAATAACCTAAAAAGTTTCCAAGAAGAGCGTTATATTGATTTTATGTCATTAATTTGAAATTGTTAAGTAATTGTGGCAAACAAAAGGGGCTATAAATAAATTTTAAGTAATCCGATGAATTTTAAATTACATAAAAATTATGTTTTAAATCCAGGAGCTGGTCTTAGTATCCCTTACATACATTAATACATGGTTTTTCCAGCCTTTTCAATTATTTTAGGGACCTGTACCTGGTCTAGACAGTTGCAACTGAAGTCATTTAACGTTCATTCCCTCCCAAAAACCACATTGAACCAAGCCAAAAGCCCACAAAAGCTTTCAGTCTTGTATCTTTTCTATTTCTAATTCCAATCCAAGCCTCCTTCCTTCTCTGCCTGAACAAGAACCCATCGGGGCAGCTTAACGTACTAATTGACAAGCAAGCAAAAATATTTACGTACTCAAGTCCAAACATTCTAATCAATGCACTGCGAGGGACAAAGGATCGGCCTACGAAAAACAAAAAAAATACGAGGGAAGCCAGGAAAACCAACCGATGGAGATATAGAAGCCCAATCTGTGGTAGGCATAGCTTACAAGAGCGGGAAGGAGTACATATACTATATATGAGAGAGAGGGGTTGCAGCAGACAACAACAGGACAACGAAGCCTTTCAAACAAACAACAATCCTGGCCAGGGAAATTCATCAAAGCGACTAAAAAACGGGCAGGGAGAACGCTTCAACCTTGGTCTCAGCTCCTGTGCGTCGCTGGCTTCTGTCCAACTGTCAAAATGCGTCGAAGCGAACATCATTGGATTTGTGATTGAACAGAAATTTCCATACATTGAAGCCGCTCCTTTTTTTTACTCCGTTGTCTGCCCATTTTCATTTAGAAAATGCATGCTGGAGTGATAATGCCGAGTCGTGAGTTTGGGGCCTGGACAACCTTCATTAGTCCACGGATATATTCTCCCACTCCGCTCACAAAACCAGAGAGGGAATCGAAAATTTATATTTACGGAATTGTAAGTTATGCACTCGACTGAGTCTCGCACTGTGAATTGTCTGTCAAATGTCGCGACAGGCGGGAAATTCCCTTCGCATTTTTTCCAGAGTGGTTTTCCCTGTCACAGAACCCTCTCCACCGTTCACCATTCAACCCCCAACCCGGGGCAAGCGTTCAATAATTGTGTAAAGCGCTTTCAGTTTTACATTTCAATCTTAATTTAGTTTTCGGCATAACGTTTGCTTGCCATTTCTCTGACCAACAAGGATTGACGAGCGACCACCGACCGGCCGCCGGACAAAAGGGTTTCCATCCGCCAAAATACGGGGTTGGCCATGGCCAGAAGCTGGCGGGGTATTTACGGATTTGGTCTGGACGAGGGGGTAGGAGTAGGGCTAGGCAAATTGTTATTTTTGTTGTTCGCCATTTGGCCAGTTGATCTTTTGGCTAATGAAGTTTGTCATTGAGCTTTATTTAATTTGGTGATGATGCGAATAAAAAAGAACAGGAGACAAGCAGGGAAATGGAGGCTATTGAAGGCAGGAGGAAGGCAGAATTTTAAAAAGGTTCGATTGCAGATTGGTTAATGATTTTGAGAAAGGGAAGAAGTGGCAAAAGGGTAGCTCTGTTTCTAGTATTTGCTCTATGTATTTGTAAAGAAAAATAACATATTTATTGTTAGTTGAAAAAAGGAATATTTATAATTTAATAAGAAGAATATATTGACCTGCTTAACCAGTTTTATTTGGTTTCTAACTAAATTACATTGTTAAAGTATAAAGTTATATATAGATAGATTTCTTGAATTAAATAAAATATTTAATTGCTTAAAGATTAATCAATTTGCTTATTATTTATAATTTTATCCCTAATAACACAGCTCACCAAGCTTCTACTTGAAAATATCATTACTAAATCACTTCATAAATTAAATTGAATCCTTAAATAATTGAAATAAAACTTCTAATAAAATTCGAACAATGCTTTAATGCAATATTCCCCCTCATATTTCCCCTCCCAAGCCCCTTGACATCACTTCCCCTCTTGAGTTTCGCAACTGAAAACGTTTCCGTAAAACTTTGACAGTTTTCTAAATTCAAGATGACAATTTGAGCTGTCACGGACAGAGGTGGAAACTCCTGGATGGTGCCAGGTTTTGAGTGGGGGAAAGGTCAATTCTTCTAATGCCCACCTGCAGCTGTCAACTTGACCTCCTACTCCTCTTCCCATTTTGTATCCCCCCAAACCTCGGCCAGCCTTCGATTCATCTGCAGAATTGCTTAAAACAATTGCGCATACGACGCGTGGCCTGCGTGAAAATTGCAACATTACAACGTGTAGGAAAATGGTTGGGAAATGGCATGGAGACGGAGATGGGGGAATATTCCTAGAGGCCAAGAGAGCTAGAGGGTGGTGGTGTGTAGCACTTGGACTGTCCATCGCCTGGATGTTCCTGCCAGTTACCTTTTTGACATTTGATTGAGATTTGTTATCGGCGAATTCATCAATGATATATACAATAAAAATACACACGCAATGCTGTGTGCCGGCGGAATGGGTCTTTTTTCGGCCAGACTGTGAGACGCACAAAAAAGGAAACTGGCTGGAGAGGAGGAGGGAGGAAAAAAAAGAAAGAAACAGTCCGGTGACCATTCATCCTGTGTCTGCTGGCCAGGGGGATGGATGAGCTGCTGGGTGCCCACTCCCACCTGGCAATAGTTATCGGCCTGGACCAGTGACATTCACAGGCAGTCGCAGGCACAGGCATCCCGGCCAGCTCGGCCCCGTGTTACTTCTATTAGATTTTTCCCTCGGCCAGAAATAAACCGAAAAAAACGGGGAAAATGGGAAAAGTGGGCAAAGCAGACCAACCAAGCAGCTGTTGTTTGGTCCTGCCTATATAACGTCCTGCCTCAGCCTCCTCCTCTCCCTTGTTGTGTATTTTTGCAATAAACCAAGGCATGAGGGGATGAAGAAAGAGGGAGCTGGCCAAAGAGCTGGCCATGCCTACCTTTCGATCCTTGTGTGACATTTGAATTCGGCAGAGGACGAAAAGTGGGTAAGTGGGAGTTGGCGGGAGGTTTTTCTTTCAGCCAACTTTGGCAGCCACTCCACCCATCCCTGTTTAAGCCAACGTTTGCGTATCTATTTTTTAATTTTGCTGACGAGGCACGAAAACATACAGAACGCGCAATTGTTCCAACGTCCACAATGCATTCCAGAAGCTCGCCGGATGCTGGATGCTGGATGTACTCCTGGCTCCTGTTTTGTGTCCTGACATGTGTGCGTCTCTTGCTGATAAGCAGTAGCCAGCCAAAAGGGGGGATATCGGGGGATACAGCCACCCCAACCCCCTATGAAAATATCACACACAGAGTCCGCGCCAAATGAAAAGTTAAACTGTGTGACGCGCTGCGAAATGCGGGTTGGGATGGCGATGGAGCCGAAGAGCCAGCCAGGATGTTTGATTCAGGACCTCTTCCCCTTGGACCCCGCTGTGTGTGATGAATATTTACTGCGTGCGCTAACTGCTAACTACCTACAGGTATTCCCCTCATTTTTTGACATTTTTAATTGGGTTTGAGCAGCGCCATCAAGAAGGGGTTAAGGGCGGACAGTTTTTGCCACTTTACGCTTGTCTGTCGAGCCTTGTTCCCCATGATTAAATGCTGGCCAAGACTGAGAGGGTTCGATTTCAGACGGCAAACTTAACCGTCTATTAAAGGTAAACAGGGTCCAAGTGATATTGCTATTGATTCTATATCACAAGGTAAAGGCTATAAAGTCATAAGATATATAAATCAGAGATTTCTTTGATGGATTTTATGGAATTTATGGTCTCAACATCACTAATTAGGACCTTGTACATATTAATATAACCTTGTTTTATCCCCAACTCATTAACTAATTGAAATTTCTCTCTTTCTTTACTTACAGGTAACTACTATATACTATGCCTTCAAAGCTCTCTCAAGCGCTTACTTTCTGGGGTCAAAGTTATCATATCATCGTAAGTCCAGAATATAACTCGCCCCCAACTAATTATGCCTCGAAAAACAATTAATTTGTGAGGCCTATATGAAGTCTATAGTTTTTCCTAGCTTCCTCAAAAAGAAAGATACAAAAATTACAATTTGTAATTGCGACAAGGCAAGCGTATCTTCAAGATACACTTTGTTGTACTTGCACTGCATTAACACAACTTCTTTTTTTTTGCTGCTCAGCGAAGCGTTTTAAGCTAACTGTCAACCGAATTTGTGTTAACTGCTTTTGTTGCTGCTTTTTGGCCCTCCACCCTTGATGGCAACTCATTTGTTATTCATGGAGCTGCATTTCAAGCTGGTTGCATTTGCGTGCATAGCTAATTACCGCAGCGACACTCGAGTTTCTCTCATTGGAAACGAGGAGAAATTGTGGGTAAATTTACTTTAATATTTTAATGATGTGGTTGTGGTAGGGAAAAATATGAGAAAATATCTAAATAGAATTTATAAAATATAGAATTTAATACTTTTGGCAGGAAAGCCACTGTAAGTTTGATTACTATTTGTAAAGATATTTTTTGTCCCCATAGAATTGCTCTTCCTTTGGCACTTTTATAATTCGCAACTATCGCCAGTAAAGGCATTTTCTCACCTTTCAAAGTGCTTTTTCCTCCGGAAGGAGATTAATGAGACTTTTCTAAGAAATAAATCGAACGATCAAAAGGTAGTAGCTAGCCAACTCTAAAGCCCATCGCAATTATGTGTGTTGTAATAGCCCCGTGGAAAGCCATAACAGCGGAAACGGTGGAAACAGTGGAAATGGCGACAAAGTTACTCAATCCAGCTGTTCGCCGGATGCACCTGACGATGATGATGCCACCTGCCACCCGCCGTGCTGCTTATCTCAGCGGGCTGCAGGGAGATGTCATAACTCAGATAACACAGACATCTCATTCTCACACGTTTTTATGCAATGCAAGACATTCGCCTTTGGCTTTGGCTTTGCCTTTGGCATTGCCTTTGATGTGGCATGCCACCCGCGGTGAAGTATTTCACAATACTTCCACAATTTCCCCAACTGGCGCTGTGAATTATGCGACATTTATTCTTGGATCTTCGGCTGCACATCTGCCGGTGTTTTGTGCTATTATGCGGACATGTGTAATATCGCCCTTTCTAAGACAGTTTCATCTGTCAGGAGCAGTGTCCCGAAAAATATATAAAATATAAAGGGGAGTGCCTTTCCTAACGGCTGTGCTGAGTTCTGGCAGGTTTCTCCACCTGTCATCGGCATCTTTTGCAATACGGATGCGGTAATGTTATCAAATCGCTGTTCTTGAGTAAACTGGGAGTGTTTGTAATATTATAGACGAAAAGGTCAATCCCCCGTGGTGGCACTAGGTCGAAAAACAATATCGCATAATCTAGGTATCAAAATAGGGTGCTTCATAATATTATATACATAATAGCTTCAAGATGGGAAATGAATTTGTATTTCATTTATAATAAATAAAAAGAGAGGTTTACGACATGTAAATCTTGAGAAATGCCAAAGAAATTGCTGTGGATACGAAATCTCTTAAAATGCAGTCCAAAAGTATGCTACAAAATGTTGCAACTTGTAAAATAATTTTAATTTGTATGCATTTTAAAGAAATTGGAATGATTTTATATTGTATCAGCTTGGCTATCATATTTCCTTCAAAAAAAAAAAAAAAAAAATAAGATAGTTATGAATACCAAAAAATATTCAAATGAAATTTACTTTGATGATGAAACGGATCTCAATGACCATGATTTAGTCGATTATTACTATTGGATAGACCGTTTTGTGGCGATAATAATGATATTATTTATAGCGGGACTCCTATTCCTGTTTTCCATACAAATTGGCCTGGTCATGGTCCCCTTGCGAAAGAAGTGAATAATATCGAACCGAGCGCAGTCATTATCAAGTAATTTTTGATGGCATTTCCTCTAATCACAATCAATTTTAAGTGATTGCAATGACGCCTGTCCGAATGCGTTTTTTCAAACAAAAAACCAGAATAGAAAAAAACCCAACAAAACAACAAACAAACATCAAGCGAAGATTTCATAATAAAATGCGTCATTTGTCGGAATTAATTGCCAGTCAAATCGAACAAGAACGTCGAAAATAGATGGCATCCGTCCGTACATAGATGTATCCATACATACAAAGTATCTATGTATCTGACCACTCGAGTTATGCTGCACTCAAAAAATGTGAATCACGGAATTGAATCGACTTGACGTTTTCGTCTAAATAGTGCACAAGGTCAATTAGTCGAAAAAGCACCTAAAAAAAATAAAAAACCATTAAATATGCGAGTTTTTTTTTCTTTTAGTATAGCAGCAACTTGATGTTGTTTGGTTTATGCCCGGATTTATTCAGATGCCGAGGGAGTCGAGGCAGTGTTTGGTATTATGTAAATATGCCACTGATCTGCCTCAATAGTTCGATTACTTTTGATCAGAAGAAAGTGAGTCATGCTTTTGTATTTAAAGTGGAAAGTTTCATTAATGAATCCTTTAATAACGAAAAAAGAACTGAAACATTTTAGAGCTTTGCTATTTTTAATAATTTATTGTGTTTTTTGTTTGTATTATTTAATAAAAACGTTAAGGTCTAGCCTATACCCCTTTGCATGTTCACTTTGAAACCTTAGGGCGCAATTACATTATGTTCTTTATTTTCCACTGAATTTGTATACTCAAAATATAGTTTATAATTTTCTTTTAATTTTAAATGTTTTCTTAATGAAATTCTCTTAAGTTTTAGTTAAAAGTTTCCCTATATTCTACCCAATTTTCGGCTGCATTTCTGTTCCCATTTCGCGTTGCGTAATTCCTTCTTCTGCCCAGAACCTGAGAGGAGGATCAACCCTCTCTCTCGTCCTTCCCTCGGGCGATAAGTTCTCGATCCAAATACCATCTTCTTCTTTATTTTCCTGCCCAACACAAAGACAATTGGCGAAGCATAGAAAGCTGCTTTTATTTCATTTGTGTTCGTGTTCCAGGAACGCATATCCTAATGGACTTTTGTGTGTGTCTCTGTCTCTGTGTTTGTGAAAAGGATTTACGCGTTTTTTTTTTTTTTTTTTGTTTTTTTTCTTGTACATTTCGCACATATCTCCGGCTTTTGTTGTTGTTTGCTTAAAGGCAGATAGGTTACCAGATACCTGAGCTATGATTTCGCCTTGAGACCTCATTCAGGTGCGATTCGCCGTGTATCTTGGAACCTACACACAAACAAACAAATTTAAAGAAGCCTGCCAGAGCGATCTAGTTTTTTTGGCTTTGGCTTTTTCTTTTATTCTTCTTTTACGTTGAGCATTTTGTGTAATTGAAAAAGCATTTCAAATGCAGCTGCGTAAATTTCATTGCGTATATTCCTTCATTTTCAATGACAACAACAACAATAGAGGCAGGATAGCAGCAGGATAACTAGAGAGAGAAAGAGAAGTTCGTCAAGTACAGTTGTGCTCGGGCTGAAGTTGAAGCTCATGAAGCGAGAAGCTAACCAAGTGCAAAAATAAAGAAGTTTTCGTTGGGATTTGTAAAAGGCATGTTGGGGTTGCTGCTTCTTCGGGGGGATGGAAGTGGCTGAGGCAGTGGCAGTAGCAGTGGAAATAGAAAGGTGATTCCGCTTGACAGAGGTGGTAAAAGTTGTTCAAGTTTTGGGGGATGGGAATGCGCGATGCTTGCAACGTTCACTCGAGATATGGAAGTCTTCACCATGAAGCCAACTTAAAGACTTGACGAAGAAATCTTGAGGAAGAGATACTAGATACAATAAGGTTTTAGTAGAAAGGTATTTAGTTTTCTGTATAAGCTTCGATTTTGCAAGTATTTTTCTACATTTGTGGTCAAAATAGAATGCATTAATCATTTTATAACTGATTTGTTTATATTGTTTGTATATTCTTTTGTTTAATTTATTCTTATACTTTATTTAACTATTTTAATATTTTTACATGATTTCTTAATAAAACTAGGTAATTGATTATTAAATTGAATAAAAATCTTAAATCTTAACTCAAAAGTGAATCTGGCGAAGATTTTTGAACATCTCCAATTACTGATTTTATAAAGACAGTCCTTAAATTATATTTCAGCATTTCTTAATCAAATCCCTCAACTTCCTTCTGCATTTATTCCATATCAACTCTGGCTTTATATCTCGATCAATTTCTCTCAATCAGACAATCATGATTGGCCCTCCTCAAGGGCAACTTACCTACCTTCTGGCACTCCCCTTGCCGAACCAAATGAATTCCAGGCTGCTGCCGGCAGAACTGCAAACTTCCCAGGAATTTCTTAATAGCTTTTTACCGATATCTTTTTTTTTTTTTGTATTCCCCAAAAAAGAAACCGTTGATTTTTATGGTCAACGAAGAAAAGAAAAAAGGAAACGAATTGAGAATATACAAAAAATCGCCGGTTCTATCGCTGCTGGCTGCGAAAAAAGTGGCGAGGCCGCATTTTTCTAACGATTAAACAAATTCGGAGAAAACAAACGCATCCCATGCAACGATGAGGCAGCAGTCGCCTCACCTGCAGTTTCCAGGAATCCCGCAGAAAAAAAAAGGATAATAAGGAGGGATGGAGGGCCGAAACCGTAGACGAAGGCCCAAACTCGAAAGTCAAAGCCAAAGTCAGGGGAAGAGTCTGGGGGAAATCAGAAAGTTGTGGCTCGCTCGCGTTGCATCAAAACCTTGGGACGGCGGCATTTTTGAGTTGGCCAGCAGCAGCCCAGAATTCTCGGAATTGAATCGTATATCTTCGGACTCTTATTTTTTTTTCCTTCGTGTTTGGTTCTTTCTAAATGCTCGATTAATTTCTAATAAATTGGTCGGAAATGCTGCAGGCCAAGATAGAGTTACCAACACAAATGCGATGCAGTTTGGGCCAATTTCGCAACTTGGCGCTTTTGAAATTTGAGTTTTGAGTCGAAACGTATTTCTCGGAACTACTTTTGATGGAAAACGGGGTAATTAGATGGGAAAGGCAGGATAGGCAATGGGCTCCTCTTTGCAATCTGCATCGACCGAATTAGTTTTTCGGCATCTCGGAAAGCTATCAGAAAGCAGGCACTGGACTCCACTGTCAAACGCATCGAAACTGAGACTAATCGCACAATACAATTTTTCTTCATTCTCGTTGCAGCATTTGTCGTGTTCGGATTCGATTTCGTCGTCGTCGCTCATATAATTCGTCGTTGAACTTTCTATGCAAACGCCAAACAAACTAAAAAATCTTCTATCATCAGCAACGAATAAAACAGTAACGGAAGTAATTGATATTGGTAAACCGGAAGCCGTCGTGAACCCAACGAGAACGACACACAACAAATTAACTAAACAATTGCAAAATTCCCTTTGGCTAAGGATTTGCAGCGGCCGAATAGCATTTATGCTCTGCTGGCAGCTACAAAATTCCACGAAATTCCATTTTGGCAACACGAACGCGAAAACAAGCAACAAATCAATTTGCACCACTCCGCGACAACGATCAAAAATCATTGGCAAAAATCGTAAACAACAATTACTTCGTTGTCGTTGTCGTTGTCGTCATCGTCATCCTCGTCGCACTGGCGCCGTTCAAACCACTTGCATCCTGAAAGTGACCAGCTATAAGGATACAGAGACAGATACGGAATCGGATCGGGAGACAGGTATAGCTATAGGCGGAGCAACGGCGCACTGCGACGCACAACTGCTGGCAAGATGGATCCGCAGCAGCAGTTCTGCCTCAAGTGGAACAGTTATTCGTCTAACTTGGCAATAACATTCTCCAACCTGTTCAAATCGGATCTGTTGGCCGATGTCACACTATCCTGCGATGGTAAGTGCAACAAATTTATATCTACTTTTGAAATTCAAAAGAATTAGTATATAAATAGTTTATCATCGAATTGAGGTAGAATGCAAGGACTACTTGGCTTTAATGCATTTACAGATTAGAATTACATTTGTGTGAGTCAGAAATAAAAGAAAAAGGCTAGATATTAGTAATAAATAACTGAAATTTTGTGTAATATTGCTTAGAAAATAGCTATTACTAAAATAATGCATTTATAACTCTAGAAAAACTAGATAAAGCTACAAAATTACAGTTCGAAAGCAATGGTGCCGTTGTTAACATTCTGTTTCTTACATTCTTTACATACTCCGCGTGTGTTGGCAGAGGCCTGGCAAAGAAATTAACTGACCTGTGAGTCAGGGTTTTTTTTACATTTATTTTGCCTTAAAGATTTTCAAGTTTTTTTTTTATCAGACTTTGTCTTAGTACATTTAAGGCTCTTATATCATTTAAAAGAAAGGGATAACCATCACCATTAAGGCAAACAGGGATAAATTAATATATGTAGGCTACAAAAAAGTTGTATTTTTTACATTGATAAAACCTACAAGTAGTTGGAGCTTATTTGACGGTTTATTTGGAGCTTAATTGTCAAAACTTTTAATTTCTTTAACATGGTTCAGCTTTTATCCAGTTTCCCTCTGAATTAGTACTTGAGAATTCTAAGGCATTGCCTGTAACAAACACAGTTCAATAAACCAAGCATATTACCTTGATGTAATTAACATAACGATGCAGGATAGACCCCTAACAGGCACAGCGAATTATTCTTATTTACCTACCAGTAGTAGCTTCGTTTTATTCGCCAGCTACTCATTTTTACTGTTATTTATTTGGTAATAAGCTCACCCGGCCGTCCGGCTGGAGGGCTTTGCACAGTCAGACATTGATTTCTTTGGCCTGTTCGCCGCCGGTTTGTGTTTGATGGAGGAGACGCGCGAGAGCTGCTTTTATGGCTTGTCTCGTCCTCGTCTGTCAGCCGCTTTCTGTGTGTTTGTCTGTCTGAGCCCTGGTTCTCCGCCGGCTCCTCCTCCTCCTCCGCATTCCCATTTCGCCTTGTGTCTACTAGTTCATTTACGGCCTTTTACTACAGTTTTTATGCCAGCTTATTAAATGGCGAATAAATGCGGGCAAACCTATATAATAGCCGCTCTTGTATATGTTATATACTTTTATTCGGATGTTTGTACATATTTATTCAGGCTTTGACTGAGGTCAGTTATTTGGGATCCTTTGTCGCTGTGTTGTATGTATGGTATGTGTGTGTGTTTTTGGGGCCCTTGTTAACCTTCTTTTCTTTCTCTTTTGATTTGGGTTTAAATATTTTCCTTTGCCCCGGTTTGTTGGGTGTTTATGTGTTGGAGCATCTTGGCTTACTTTTTATGATTATTATATAGCGTTTGTATGCTCTGTTTTACTTGATGTTTCTATATACACACAAAGCCTCAACCTTGGCTTAATTTATTCTTTAAATTTTACAAGAATTTGGCCTTTAAAGGCTTCTGTCTCCCTGTGTGCGTAGGTATGGGTTTTTTTTTTTTTTGCATTGATTGAATGAGTGGGACTGGCTGGGATTATTATTGGGGGGATACCAGAAGGAGTCTGGAGTGAGCGGATCATACGCAGACAGCTACCCAAAAAAGGCGAAAAAAAAAGAGCTGCCTAGACAAATCCTGGAACCCTTTTGGCTTCCTGTTCCGCCGTTGTCACTCATATCAATCGAAGTGGTACTACTTTTGATTAAAATTTCCAACGTTATACCCCACAGGACACACTCGCACACACACACACCCTATAACCCTTTGCTTTGGCTGGTTTTAATTGTGGTTTTTAATATTTCCTTTCGGGGGAAGGGCAGACTTTGGTGGAGTCCATTTGTGAATTCTGCATTTGTTATGTTTGATTTGTTTCTAACCCGCACTCTTTTGTCCATACGAAGCATTAAATATTTGGCCGTCTGCGAAAACAAAGGCAAATAACGTATGTTTTTTATTGTTTTTAATATCCATGTGCATTTTTTTTTTTTTGCTTGATCTTTTTTTATTCCACAGGATGCAAGGAATTTTAGCCATTGGGGGCATGTTTAGCACTTGAGAAATGAGCATTTTTACCCAAATGAACATTTGCTTGGCCTTGGGCTATGTGGAGATTTGTTTTTAAAAGGGGAGTTTGTGATATATTTAGGGGATGCTCGCTTTCACATGTTCACATTTAGTCTCAGATTTGTGCAGTTATGAGGTTTTTAATTTGGATTTTAGAAAGACGAAAAGGGAAAAGTTTAATTATGTGTTTATCATGATAGTAAGAATTGTTCTTTCTTGAATTTCAAGCCACGTGTTGGTTTCTGCACCCATGAATCATTCGATTAGATTATTTACCAAAAAAGTACTGACCAAATTTCGAGTACTTGAGCCTTTTGTTATTGCCAAACTGCATAACACCGAATAGCCGAAAATATAACCGAAAAAAATCAAAACAAATTGCGGAGCAAATGAAAAAGCGAACCGAGAACGCAGAACGTAAACAAGCGGGCCAGCAGAGAAAAATACATATAATATAAATATACACATTATATGTCATTTCTTTATCAAGGCCAGCCCAAGCGAGGGAATGTGTGTGATATGTGTGTGTCTGTGTGTAGGGTGTGCGAGTGTTTTATTATTTTTTTGGCGTTCTTTTGTGGTGATTGTGACCCAATTTCTGTTGTATCAAGTGTTAGAAAATCAGCCAGCGAAATAACGCAAAAAATACGTCTGATACAGAAACATAATCGCGAGAACAGCGTTGAAGGAAGAAATAAAAGTAAAGTTTTCGGTTCGAGGGGTAAACAAGTGAGTGTGTGTGCCATACACATGTTAAATGCAATTTGCGTAGTCGAAATTAGTCGGATTATATAATCCGAAAAGCTAAATGAGTGACGACGCAGATCGCGCATACGCAGCGTTGCCCGAAACACTTCCGAGTTGCGGCTCGTGCGTGTGCAATGCGCTTGTTTTTGACCTTGGATGTCGTTTTATTTTTTTCGTCGCTGCCGCTACCGCTCCCGCTGCCGCCCAGCCCCCACCGAATTGAATTCTTATCAGCGCTTATCAGGGCGCTGGGCGTTGAGGCAAGAATTGACACAATTCTTCTGAATTTCACATAATAAAAAATAGCACTGCACTGTATGTATATGCGATAAGCCCCCCAAAAAAAAAAGTGTAAGTGAGGAAATGCTTAATGCATTCCAGTTGCCGCTTCAGCTGGTACAGAAATTTCACAAAGTGCCTTGTCAAACTTGAAATATATTTATGAACAATGTTTGGCGGTAAATAAAATTGTGGCTGCCAAAGAGAACACCGCTGCGCAAGTGTCGCTTCAATTTGGCTTAAGTAATGCTCGAAGCTAACACAACAAGTGCCCCATAAAAGGAAAAGACATAACTTCCAGACACCAACCTCCCTCCCCCCAAAAAAAAGCGGAAAAAGAAAAGTCAAAAGGGAGAGAGACATGAAAAGTGTGGAAAAATTATGTATATACACACGAAAAGGGAGAGCACACTTGCTATTGCCCAACATTGCGTATACGCCGGGTGGGTTACCTGGTCTCTGTGTGTGCCAGCAGCAGCCAGGACCAAGACCAAGAGCAAGACCAAGACGACATTTTGATGTTGAATAATAACTCAGACACATAGAAGCGACACAAAACCAAAGCGAAAAGCCCTTTGTGTGTGTTTGTTTGTGTGTTGTGTGTAGTCAAGAGCAAGGAAATCATTTCCTTGCTGCGGGTTTTATTGTCCTGCTTCTTGTACGTGTTTATGTGTATGTCAGTGTGTATATATATTTGACATGATTTTTTATGAGTTCAAGGTCTCGGTTAGCATTCTATCGCCGCCACCTGTTGGCAGCGTGGAAGGGTGTGGGGGAGCTGGAGAAAGAGATGCTTTAAGTGGGCTAAGAAAAGGGGAAAATCCTCTTAAAATAAATTATTATATACCTTTAAATTGTAAAACAATAATCCTCACATTTCTGTACCATTTCATCCCCTTTGCAGGCGCAGTATTCAAAGCCCACAAACTTATATTGGCGGCCTGCTCTAAGAAGTTCGCCGATCTGTTCGAGAACACACCCACAAATGGCCAGTGTGTCATCATACTGGAGGCGACCACGCCGGACAACATGGCCGCCCTGCTGGAGTTTATGTACAAGGGCGAGGTCCATGTCTCCCAGGAGGCGCTCAACAGTTTCCTCAAGTCTGCCGAGAGTTTACAGGTGAGTGCCTGATTAAATTAAAAAATATTATTTATTATTATCTCCAAAATTACCTTAAAATCCTTCCAGGTCAAAGGCCTGTCCACAGAGACGGGACGCCTGGCGGCCCAGCAGGCGCAACAACAGCAGCACATAGGCGACAGCTCACCGCTGGACTCGCCGACGGGCAGGCGGAGCATGCGGAATAGCCTGAGCGGAGGCAATGGCAGCAGCATCCTTCCCGGCGGAGCCGGTGTGGGCATCGGTCTGGGCGGAGGAGGTGTGACGGGCGGCAACTCGATACCCGGCGGCCTGGGCAACGGCAATGGCCTGAGCCTGGCCGGAGCTCTGAGCGGCATGGCCGCGGCCGGAGGCATGGCAGCGGCTGCCAGTGTGGCGGCCAGCGGTCTGAGTGCCCTGGCGGCCAGTGCGAATGCCCTGGACAGGTGCGGCAGTGCTGGTGGCAACATAATCGGCGGAACAGCGGCGGGGATTGGTCCGCTGAGCGGTGGAACAGGCACCGGCGGCAATGGAATGGGTGTCGGTGGCAATGGAGTCGGCGGCAACAATGGTCCCATCAGCCTGGGTAGCGGCGCTGGCGCCGCTCTCCACCTTGGCGGTTCCACCGGCAGTTTGAAGCAGGAATGCGACTCGCTAATGCATCCGGGTGGCAGCAGCTCCTCCTCGGGAGGCATGGGCTACACCCATGTGCCGCCCATCTACCGGCCCATCTCCTACGAGCCGCTGCGAAAGCGAGCCCTGCGCAGTCCCTATGCCGAGCAGGAGCAGCGCGGCTCCGTCATGCGGGATGGGTCCAAGAACTCGTCGTCCGAGTGCCCCAGCCCGATTAACAAGCCGCCGTACCACCGTCCCTCATCCAGCGCCTCCTCTACGGCGCCCACCGAGGCGGACACCATGCACTCCGAGCGAGCTTCGCCGCAGTCCAGGTGGGTTTTTGGGTCTATTTAAGGGGAAAAGTGCCGAATTGATGGCTTAAGGGGAGCCACAAATATCGCTAAATCACCCAGAAAACTTTTCTTTCAACCCCTGAGAAAATCCTACAGTTATTTCAAATCGACAACAATTTCTGTGGCATCCCTGTTTCGTTTTAAGAAATATCCTTTTATAAAATGTATTTAATTATCTCAATTTCATTTTCTAACCTGTTTTTTCTTTTAATATTTATTATAATTCATATTTTCTTCAATTCTTCCCCCTTTTAGTCGCTATGAGAACCACAGTCCCAGCACCACAGCCGGCAATGGCAATGTAACTAGTGGCCTGGATCGCATTGTTAAATCCGAGCGCAACAATGGCAGTGCCAACGAGGCCAACGATGACGACCGCGAGCTTATGGACGAGTCGGCAGACGTAAGTCTACCCTTACCCACCTACCACAATATGCCCTAACCCTAACCCCAATCCTAAACCCGAACAGAACGGCGCCGAGGATCTGCGCGTGAAGCTGGAGAACTCGAACTATTCACCGCCGCCACCGCCGAACTCGAACACCTCGTCGACGACCACACCGAATGCCCTACTGGAGAACTTGAAGAATGCGGACGGCTCGCTGTCGGGCAACCTGGCCGCCTCCATTGCGCCGGCGGACATGCTGAACGTGTGGAATGCCACCAAGATGAACAACAAGAACAGCGTGAACACGGCCGATGGCAAGAAGCTAAAGTGTCTGTACTGCGACCGCCTCTACGGCTACGAGACGAACCTGCGGGCGCACATCCGGCAGCGGCATCAGGGCATCCGGGTGCCCTGCCCCTTCTGCGAGCGCACCTTTACGCGTAACAACACCGTGCGCCGGCACATCGCCCGGGAGCACAAGCAGGAGATTGGCCTGGCGGCGGGGGCAACCATTGCACCCGCCCATGTGGCAGCAGCGGCAGCGGCGGCGGCAGCCGCCAATCACTCGCCATAGGAAGCGGCCGCAACAGCAGCGGCAGCAGTAGTCATGAACGCCCACAAGGAGGCGGCAAAGCAGCGCAAACGTAAATCACTCAAGATGGCACTGGAGAAGTGCATGCAGCGACGGGATGCCATGGTGGCGGAGTCCACCACGGGGGCAGAAGAAGGAGAGGGGGCGGTATCGGAAGGAGTAGGAGCAGGGGCAGAGGTAGGAGCAGGATCAGGAGCAAGTGCGGGAGCGGGCTCAGCGGGCACTGAGCCGCCGTTCACGTACGAACAGCAGCAGCAGCGAATGCACCAGGAGCTGGCTCTGCAAATCAAGGCGGCCATGGCCGCCGAGCAGGCTCAAGCGGCAGCGGAGGCGGCGGAGGCCATGGATTCCACTATGAATACCACGGGCACCACCAATACGACCACCACGAACACCACCACTGGCGGCGGCGGCACAACCAGCGATGGCCTGAGCGATGCTGAGGCCAGCGATGGCAGCGAACGTCGCATGGAGGTGGACGAGCAACCGCCAGAGCCCCAGCCAGGCTCCGAGCTCCTGGTGGTGGAGCCAAAGATCGAGGTGCTGTCGGATACGGAGGACGAGGAGGACCAACTGCATGTGCATATGGCCGAGCAGGAGGAGGAGGACGAAGAGCCCAGTGTCCAGGCCGAAGCGATATACGATCACATGCCCACCACGCCCACCAGCCCAAACATGCTACCACCGCCCAACGAGAAGCCCATTTTGACCTCAACGCCCCAGTAGGAAAGGAGAGGATGCCCCCCAAAGAAGCTGCTTAGATTTAGGTTAAGAATCGACGATGAATGGAGTTGAAGATGAGTGATTTTACGAAATGATTTACGCGCGCAAAACGAAGAAAACGATGACTACTGTTGCAACTGCTGTTGCCCTCGGAGACCAGTCCCAGAAATTGGGCAAACAAATTGATTATAAACTAAACAACAAACAATTACTAATATGCTAAGATTTATGACACAACAAACGGAGACAGACACACGAAACAGAACAGAAGAAGGCAGTATTTGATGTCCAACTTTTTGCAGATTTTTATGTGATTACAACATTTGTGTTGAAGCCAGCCACCAACTACAAGTCATTAGACACAAAACCAATTTATAAACAATTTATATTAAAGACAGTGAAAACAGGCAACAAAACATAGCAAAACTGAGAAATAGAATAGATGCAATCCGGCTGAAAAATCGTTTTCAGGGTGCTAATATCAAACAAACTAATACTAACAACCAACAACACTCGCAATCAATGCAATGAAAAGCATAAATTAATCATTTTAAACCTACAACAAATAGTAAAAATGCAAAAAGTTTGAACGTTTTTGATTGGTACAGAGCCTAAAAAAGTGTAGTTTATTCGTGTTTGTTGAAAGGGATAATAGGGAGGAGGAGGAAGAGGAGATCGATCGATATGATTAATTAATTGTCGCATAATATATTTTTGATTTCCTATAGCAACACGTCACAAACTAAATGAATTTAACAAACGTTAAAAACTAAAAAGAGTAAATGAGTAACACAACATAGCTGCAACAAACAAACAAACAAACTACAAAGCAACAATAGCAACAACAAAAACCGCAACCACAAGTACCTGCAAACAATTAAAATAGTATAAACAAAAAAAAAAATAAAAGAAACAAAAGAAACAAAATACATAAATAGCAAACGAGAAACTCTGACTAAACCTAGGGAAGAGCCGGAGCCAGAGCTGCTCCATCCACACTCACTTCCAGGCTCAACTGCCCGACCCGACCCCTTTTGCCGCGTTTTTTTGTAAATAATTTTATTAAATTAAATAATACGAAAAGGTAAAAACATAGGGAACCGCACGAGTCTAGGGCTTACAGTGATCGATGATGGGGCAAGGACCTGTGCTCGAGTTAACGATTTGCTTTAAAGTTAAAACCATTTTTTGTTTTGTGATTTTTCGTTTTATGATTTCAAATCCATCACGTTTAGGCCTCAAAATTTCAAACAAAACTGCTTTTGGCTACAACAAAAAATTCAAAAAAGAAAACAAATTCAATTCCGAATTCAGAAAAGTTTCTACTGAAGTAAATATGAAAAAACAATTGGTAAATTGGGTGCCTATAAGAAATATATAATTAAATGACTACTAGTAAAATTTTATAAACAAAGAAAAGTATATTTAACGATGAGAGAGATAAAAAACAAAAATAGCAAAGAGAAAAACCTAAAGTAAATGTAATTATTTTTTAATTGAATTGAATAATTCTAGCCAAGTGTTAATTAACAAGCGAAGCGTAACAGCAAAATATTAAAAAAAGCAGAAACCACTCAAAAACGTTCTCAAAAACTTGAAGGCAACAACAAAACGCAAAGAATCAGCAAACAGCAACAAACAGCAAACAAAATTCAAAATCTAAACTTTTTGGCACACCTTTGGAAAACATTTTTCGACACAAAAGAAAATTCACCAAAAATCAAAAAAAAAATCCAACCAACAAAAATTCAAAATTAATTTTTTCGGCTCTTATAATTTCGATGGCTACATCAAAAAGGGAGAAACCAACACCGCACTCCCTGGAAAAAAGAAAAAGAATAAGCTGTAAAATACTGAAAGAAAAACTAAAGAGAAGAATTTGTTGTAAGCGAAACGAGAAGGGAAGAAAGCTGCAATTCAGAAAATATAAGAAAAGGAAAATCCGCAAGGCCTGTGTTAGCCTTGTATTGTAAATACATTTATTATAAATACATATATGTATGGCCTCAGTTGTATAATGATAAAGCTTAGATCTAATATAAAATATATAAAATACTAAGCGCATATGTAGGAACACTTTAGGCTCGCCAAAACAGAGAGAGAAAAGAGAGAGAAATTAGAGAGAAGGGTTTTATTTTGATTAGAAGCTAAAACTGAATTTCAATATTTGTGAAACTGTCTTAATTTATACGTTATCCGTTTAGCAATAGAGATACGAAGGGAATCCAATGATAGAAACCATAGTGAAATAGCCAAAATGTTGAATATTTTAAACACACACAAAACACACAACACGAGAGAGAGATTTTTTAATGCAGACACCCCCGACGACCCCAACCCACACCCCAGTTTGTTCTGTGATATATCTTTTTGAAGTTTGCAAAGTTGAAGCCTCTTATTTTCGATTAGTTTTTTCGTTTTTTATGAATCCTAATTTCTTCCTAATTACAACTCGAATTTTATTTGGCATTCGTGTTGCAGCCAGCAAAGCAATAGTAATTAATGCAATATTTAAAACCAACAACAACTACCTACCTCTTCGATTACATCACAAACCCAGATAAACCTCTTGGACTTGGGTTCCCCTCCGCCAACGTTCGCTGGAGTCTGAATTACATTTTATTTTTAAGTACGTTGGCGGCGGGGTCTGAGTTCAAGGGGCTGAGCAAGTCAATAATCCGTCAGTCAGTGGAATCAATCAATATTTACGTATCAGGGGTTATTACATACGATTAACCGTATTTTAGTTACTAGAATTACGTTACCTTTAGTTACCTAGTTTCGGTCTTTGTTTTTCGTCTTACAAATTAGAGTCTAATCAAACTCGGGAACTCATATACCTCAGGAAAAGAACCTACCTCTTTGTGTTTTTCTTTTTATGTAATTCTTGTTTGAACTATTTTTACAATTTTTATTATTAAGATTATTATTATAATTTTGGTTTGCATGGGACAAACACAAACAAAAACTAACAAAGCAAGGAATGAGGAGAAACACAAAATTATTTTGTTGTAAATTGAAGATGCTATCAAGGAAAGCTTTAGTTTTTAGTTTCGACTATTATATATCGATTAGTTTATAGAGAGGACTACTAATTTTAATCGCAAAAGACACACACAAGCACACACACACACACGAAATAGCAATAATTAAAACCAGATCGAACTGCAATAGTAAACTGAACTACCTCAATATTAGCCATAGACTGCGCAGTAACGAAATGAGAATAATATAATATATATATTCTTCCAGAAACCCCGCCCCCGCCCCATTACATTTTCCTATTCTTTTTGTAAAATGGTGACACAAAACAGAAGGCACTCTCATACATACACTGAGAATCATTTTGGCATTTAAGAAGATGTTTTCATGTAAATATGCGCTAGACACAAAGCCCACAAAATTCAGATTTAAAACAAAAGCATTAAATGTAAAACTACTTTTGGCTAAAACTCTAATTATACGAAAAGGAAAGAATACCCTCAAATTTTACTAAGTATGTATATGTCCAGGATTAAGATAATTTGTTTACATCAACTTTCGGCAAAGCAACTAAATGAGGCAAACCAAACAAAGAAAAAACATACGAGAAGCATATATAAAACGTAACTCTTTATAATCTAACTATAAACAAAAATACAAAGAAATTATTTAAGGCTACAAAATTTACCCCTAAAAAGGAATCGAAAAAATCCACAAAAAAAGATACGAGAACCCAGTAAATGGTATACTTTTGCTTGAGAGCCAAGTGTAATGGCCAAAAAAGGAAAACAAATATATAATCAAGTTTGAGCAAAGAAAAAAATCTAAATTAAATTCAAAGGAAACCCCGAAACGGTTATAAAAACATCAAGTGAGATGGAAAAAGAAAATTTCTGAAAGAAACTTGCGTAAATAAGCAAAACATTTTAGGCTTAAACTTTTGGCTAAAGAATAAAAAACAAAAAGATTAAAATTATGACAATTATTAGGCACATGCAAGCAAACAAAAATCTATGTATATGCATCAAATATTATACATAAATATTTATTTAAAAAAGAAAAACGAAAAAGAGAAATACTTTTATCTATAACCAGGTTTTAGGCCCAACTTTCGACAAGCGGCGTAAAATAATTTCTTTGTAAAATATGTTTGCAAACAACAAAAAAAAAAAATTAAGAAAAGTCCCAGAGAGCGTAATTAACTTAATCTAAACGTAACATAAAAAAAACACAACAAATGTCGCCATTTTGCATTTAGAGCGTACAGTAAAGCACACAAGCGTCGACCGAGAAAATCGTCACGAAAACAAAAACAAATTATTGTACATAAAATAAAGTTAAAGCAACAACAAGAAGAATTGTGTATTGTATATTCGTAATTTTTCAATAATTCTTAGTTACCTTCTACCCCTTGAGTTGTATAAATTAATTTGTAAGCGAATCCATTAAACAAAATTCAAGAAACTGTAACAAGAATACAAATATAAAATAATGCTAATGTGTGCACAGGTACAAAACAAAATTTAAGTTCAATTTAAAGTAAAATTTAGTGCACCGAACACATTTCGTAAGAGCTCGATGTAATTTTTGTTATATATTTTTGTTAGTAATTGTTTTTCTATATTAATACCCTAGCGCGAAATGTAAAAAAAAAATAAGAAACGAAAACGTAAGAAAATAACACGAAAACCCCCTCAACAAGCCAATTGTACTTACGCCTTTAATTTTTAATCATTTTCGTTCACAAACACACAGCAATAACCCAAAATGGTCCCCTTCTCCAAATAATAAGTTTTATGCCTAGTTTACCTCAGTTATTTTAAATAACTATAAAATAATAAAGGAGAACACACACTGCATGCACAAAGCCCCAGTTTATGTTTAAGATGCAAAAAATGAATGTAATATATATTTTTGTATAATTTGTAACCATTATTTCGTTCAATCGCAACAATTTGGCTTGTTTACACCTCTTTTTCTAATTTGTAACAATTATATGATTAAATCTAAATTTAATAATATATACACACGTAAATGCTAAACAAAAAAATGCAACTAAATAAATGTTAAACCCCAGAAAAAAAAAACACAAAACATCTCACAATTGGCTATTTTTATTGGTTATCTAAATTGTGCCCCCACAGTACTGACACTACACTTGGACTCGATTGACCCAAACCGACCCACTACTTCCCACAAAAAAAAAAAAAAAAACACATAAATATAACGAAAATATGTATACTAAAGTTTACGAATATCGAACGAAAGATTTAAAAAAAGGAAAGAAAATAATGTGTTAGGCATATAAGCGACTTTACAGTTCAGTTCAATGCAAAATTTGACGAGAGAAACGCTTCGTGAAAATTAAAGAGATACATGTACGTTATCCGACTATATATACCCCCCATATATAGTAGTGCACTCCCCACGTCTCTACCCTCAATGTGTAAATCAAGTTGTTGTAAATTTGTCTATAATGATAAATCGAAGCAAGTACAAATTATATTTAATGTATATGTGCGTTTTAATTGTTCTTATTTTTCCTAGTTCCCTCAATTTATTTCATGTATCAGTTCCCTTTTTGTTCTTATATTGTGTCTAAGGGTCACACTTAAAAGTATACAAACAAAACAAAAAAAAAAACTTTTGGAACAATGACGAGTACAAAATTTCAGGTAAAAACAAACAAAATTTAGCAGATAAATTAAAATTAATTAAATATATATAAAAAGAAGAAGTATCGACGAAGAACAGATCGTACAAATTTTTCGGCATAAAGTCTAAAAAAAAAGTTAAAATTTTAAGGGAAAGAAAGAGCCGTTTGTTGTGTGACTTTAAGGATTCAGTGTTGAGTGATTGATTCAGTTTTCACTCTCTTTTATTTTGTTCCACTCCTTAAGTTTTTCCTTTCCGAAATTTTTGAATGCTACAAAACTTGAGTTACACATAAAGCAACCGAAACCGAAACCAAAACCTAAACCGAAATTCGATTTAACCTTGTTCTGGACTGAAAAGTTTTCGAATTACCCAAAGCGAAATTTTGATCTTTTTTATTCAAGAAGGAAAGTAAGGTTCGAGCGTATACTTAAACTACGTGAATATGTATATGTAAATGTAAAAGGTTAACCAAAACAAAAAGAAAATAGTTTTAAATGAAAAAATAAAACCCAAATCCGTTTGGAGCAAACTCAGGGCATTATCAAGACTCACGACGATGTATACATGCATTTAATACAACAAAAAAAAACTTTTTTCGATATGTATTACGATTAAAAAAAGAGAAAAAAAAAACAAAAAACAAGTAAATGAAAGCAACCAAAAGCGGATGTAATAATCATGCGGAAACGATTATGAACAACTCAGGTATTAAATATTAAATGAAATATTTTTAAAAACTTATAACGAAATGAGAACGGCAGTCAAGTCAACATTTTCACAAGTTGTGCAATATTCTTAAAGTTTTCTAAATACGTAATAGTATTAATAATCTAATAAAGGGATCTAATGGAAGGTCAAGGCAAGGCAAGACAGTTACGACGATGAGATGTTCATAAGGCATGGATCTGAATGGTTAGGCGAGATACGAGATACGAGACGATGGGTTGGGATGAGATAAGGATAGAGGTTAGGTGAGTTTTTGAAGCACATGAAGACTAAGCATGTACTAACTAACTACTCCTTTAGTATTGTATTTTCTGTTTACCAACCACAAACAAAACACACAACAACAATCAACAACAACAACCACAAGGACAACAAATCACACACAGTACAGATACAGATACATAACATAGATACACACACGCACAGACACACGAAAATAGTGAAATAAATAGCTAAATGAAAATGAGTTTATATAAAGAAGGAAAACATAAAACTGTGATTACATTTGATTGTCGATTGGCGTTGATAAGCGAATGTTGCATAATTATCGAGCGAAAACGAGAATACGAAATATACATAATTGAAAATGGAGTTATTATTATTATAATTATCTGAAGCCACTTTTGATTTCGCGTAAGAAATGCGACAGAGCGCATGAGTAAATAAATATTTAATTAGCCGAAATATTAAACTTCAAAAGAACTACTAAGAAAATACAAAGGAATATCTAAGTTATTCGAGATTAGTGGAAACCTGTCCTTATTTTAACTTTTAACACTACCTGTAACAGTTGACCGACGAAAAACTCTCGATTTGGTTCATAAAAGCAAACATTTCTTTGAACGATTTCTGTATGTAGTGCACCTTAGTTAAAAATTAAAGTCTGAGATTTTACACTTATGTATATGGTCGAAGTATACACCTATAAAACGTATTTGAAGTGGAAGTCTAAATCCAAAAGCGAATAATTAAGTTTATTGAACTACTTATTAAAAAAAAAAATACACAATGCAGACACACACACACACACAAAAGCATATGAATTTGGCTATAGATGTATGTAAAAATCAAGAAGGAATCTAAATTTTCGGAGCTGGCAAATATGATTTCTAAATATGTGTGTATGTATATCTGAAGATTACGCAAGCGAAGCATTTAAGTAACAGCTTAAATATATTTTAAACACGAACTCGGATAAAAGAATCTACGATTATGCCATACATTTTTATGTAAAATATATAACAAACAAAAAAATACGAGTGTAAGCTAAAACCAACAGTCACAGAAAACCAAACGCATTGTAACAGAAACTCACAAGACACGGAAAGGAAATGGGAAACCAGAATGGAATTAAGCATAAAAAGTATATGAACGAACCTAAATTCAATAAACTTGTTGCTAAAATATAATAAAAGAAAGAATAATCGTGATTTTATTTGGGGCATATTTTTATTTTTCAGCTGCACCTCTTGGAATAAACAAAAGGAAACGCATAGATAAAGAACCCTTACGATTTGAATGGGTTCTATGAAAATTCATGAGGAATACTACTCTTAAAATCAATCGGATGCAGATTTTAAAGAACCTACTTTTCGGTTTCCTAATTAATAGCTTTTTATACTCCTTCGGGTTACTATAATTTGATTTAATTATTAAATCACTCTTATTTTTGTAACAGAAATTGATTTCAAAAGACTTAGATCTGATATATTGCACTGCTTGTACGTAACCAAACAAAGCAGTGCAAGAACACAGTTAACAGAGCTCTGCAAAAAGCTATCGATAATTATCCACTATAAGGGTATTATTTATTTTTTTATTTTACCTGTCCTTGTGGTATGTTTTAAGATAACGTTTTTAATTTCGTTTACGAAAGTTTCCATATTTTATACATATGTTTTTGTATTTAATTTTAATGAGCTACAAAACAGCTGATAAAAAATTAACGATTCATTAATTCAACCATGTACAGAATACCCTAATTATTTTATCATTCCTGAATAAAAATGGAAATATACCGATATGTTATATCTAGTATATTTCCAACAGCAGCTGGTAAGTCTTAACAGTACAGCCACGGTCTCACTGTTTTTAGGTTGAAAAAATAAAATAAATATAAAATTAAAAGTCAATTTAGTGCAATTCCTGGCAATAAACAAAAGAATTAAACACAAAATTAAGTTAGAGTTAAGACTACGCCTTGCCCCCAATTGCAGATTGCCTGGAATTGGACGCCTAAAGCCGATTAACCAAGCGAAACAAAGGCCAAAAAAGCGAATCCCCCAGCAAAATGGTGAGTAATAGTTAAGAAAAAGGCCAACAAACGGTGAATACCGGACAGGAGCCGCCGCCCCATGATTAAGTGAAATGTAGGGAGTTTGTGACGCAAAATTAGAGAGTTCTGTTGGCAGAAGGGGAAAAGGAAGACTGTCCTAAAACAATGCCCATATAAGGCAATACCGGTCGCACTCCCTCCGCCGTGCTCTCCTCTCTCTCCCATTGACGGGGGGCTTCCATTGGTGTTTGGGGCGCTTATCGCCGCTTAAGTGACTCAAGTTTCCACACGAAATCAATTAAGTTTCTCTTCTCTTGTCTCTGCTTCGTGCCCTTCGCAGTCGGAAATGCAAATGGACTGCGCGCTGGACCTGATGCGACGTCTGCCGCCCCAGCAGATCGAGAAGAACCTCATCGATCTGATCGATTTGGCGCCGGATCTGTGCGAGGACCTGCTCTCGTCCGTTGACCAGCCGCTGAAGATTGCCAAAGACAAGGAGCACGGCAAAGACTATCTGCTGTGCGACTACAACCGCGACGGTGACTCCTATCGATCGCCCTGGTCGAACACCTACTACCCGCCGCTGGAGGATGGCCAGATGCCGTCGGAGCGGCTGCGCAAGCTGGAGATCGAGGCGAACTATGCCTTCGACCAGTACCGGGATATGTACTTCGAGGGCGGCGTCTCGTCGGTGTATCTGTGGGACTTGGACCACGGTTTCGCCGCTGTGATACTGATCAAGAAGGCCGGCGACGGCAGCAAGATGATCCGCGGCTGCTGGGACTCCATACACGTGGTGGAGGTCCAGGAGAAGACCACCGGCCGGACGGCCCACTATAAGCTCACCTCCACGGCTATGTTGTGGCTGCAGACGAATAAGCAGGGCTCCGGGACGATGAACCTGGGCGGATCGCTGACGCGCCAGACGGAGCAGGACGCCAATGTCAGTGAGTCGTCGCCGCATATTGCCAACATTGGCAAGATGGTCGAGGAGATGGAGAACAAGATACGCAACACCCTCAACGAGATCTACTTTGGCAAGACCAAGGATATCGTGAACGGACTGCGGAGCACGCAGTCGCTGGCCGACCAGCGGCAGCAGGCGGCCATGAAGCAGGACCTGGCCGCGGCCATACTGCGGCGCAACGTCAAGCCCGACTCGAACTGAACGAACGCCGCCCCGAGCACTGAGCGGCCAAGCGGCTGATGACGGCGGTAGATAGCTGCTCCCAGCGTCCTCGTAATTCAATTTCAACATAAACCATAAACCATAATATCTCCAAACTAAGCGGGGTCTCCTTCGGGCTGGCCTGATTGGGTGTAATAATACGCGAATTATTCCGAATTAAATGCTATCCTAATTGCAATAACATTAGGGTAATATTTCTTCTGAATTCCCTACTATTTGCACCCTTCGATAAGTCCAAGGAGACTGCGCTTAGGGCGGTGGAAATTAAGCAGACTAAAAAATATTTAATACGCATTTCTAGGCAATAAATTTGTTAAATGAGAGAAATTGTTAAACGAGAAGAAACATATTAATGTCCAACTGTCCTCAGCCCCCGCCCACATAGACATTGTTGCAATTTAGAGGCGCTTCATCTACAGTTCGCAATTCAGCCGAAATGCCGCCCTCGAAGACAGTATCCATAAGTATTTGTATCTTATTTGTAAAATGCATAATATATTTGTTTGCGAAGTCGTCGTGGCAAATGTGTGCGTTCGTATTTCCTTCACTTGCAGCCCCGTTCTTAACTCTTCCGCGAATAAATAATGTGTTTATTAATTGTGTCTTTTGATGTGTTCTGCGTATGCGTGTTCTCTAACAATAAGGAGCTCGAAGCACGAGGAATATTAACTGAAATCGCTTTGTAATTGTATTATCTGAGGAAATGCACATTACCTACTTAATATTTAGTTTTTTTTAAAACAAAAACATTTTTTGGATGGCAAAGAGAAATTTTATACAATAGAAAAACTAATAAATATTGAATTATTAAGTTTTCATCGTCTATTTTATGGATATGGGTGCGCAGTGGCTCTTTCAGATTTGGGGGCTACATATTTCTATTATGTTACGGTAAGTAAAGCCAGCTAGTCGTCGGCATACATATGAGTGGCGTCCATAAATCGAATACAAAATTTATGGACACATCTTTGCATAACTTGCGAACTAGACTATATGAATATCTGGGATAGGACGACCTGAACCACCTGAATCTCTTGTATTTTTCCAGCCAATCAAATAAAAGGTTTAAATGGTTTTTATACCCTTGCAGGGTATTATAATTTAGTCCAGAAGTTTGCAACGCAGTGAAGGAAGCATCTCCGACCCCATAAAGTATGCATATTCTTGATCAGCATCACCAACCGAGTCGATCTTTTCAGCGTATTTTTATAAATTTCTACATGTAGCTCTTTTTTAATGTGTAAGGTTAAGGTTTTTTAAGGTATTTTAAGAAAATAAATATTCGGTAAAATATGAAGTTAATGTTCGGACAGGGCTGTTAAGGAACAATTAAAGTTCTTATACCCTTGCAGAGTATTATTGGACAAAAGCAGGCGAATGATTTGAATGTCAATTCGGTTTGTCATAATAAGCAGCACTTCCATTTGTGATCTCGTAAGTTCTGGTTGTGTTTCCTGATCTACAAGGGGAAAAAAATCACTGAAAAAATGGAAGAACACTACAAACAAAATAATGGCAGAAAATTTTCGCATAATGAAGAGGAAATTTTGTTTGATCTTATTGATGCCCACAAAGAAGTATTAGAGAGTAATGAGACCGATGCCGTTACTTGGAAGAACAAAGTGGAAACGTGGGAGAAAGTTGCCCACCTGTTTGCTACCATTGTCGGAGAAAAGCGTCCACGAAAAGCTCTCCGCGATGAGTATACCGATTTGAAGAAGAAAACCTGTAGTGAATTTGCAGCTGAGAAGCAGGAAAAATATCGAACTGGAGGGGGCAAGGAAAACTCTTCTAACGTGTCTCCTTTATCAGAAGAAATTGGGAGCATTTCTCAAGTATCACCAACTGATTGTAAGTATATTACGCGTTTTTAATAAAGTTTTTTTATACCCGGTACCCATAGGGTATGTATGTTAGTGCCAACCGAGAATGTATGTAACAGGCAGAAGGAGAAATCTCCGACCCTATAAAGTATATATATTCTTGATCAGCGTCACCAGCCGAGTCGATTTAGCCATGTCCGTCTGTCCGTCTGTCTGTCGGTGTGAAACAACAGATCTCAGAGACTATAAGAGCTAGAGTTACCAAATTTGGTGACAACATTGGAATCTGTTGCACGCAGATCAAGTTTGTTTTAAAATTTGGCCACGCCCACTTCCGCCCTCAAAGATCATAAAAAACGTAAAATAACCTATACTCGTTTTTTCGGGTTAAAGTTAATAGACACAAAAAATGAATAAAATAGAGCGGACCCTTCCTGAAAATTACAGTAAAATCGGATGATAAACATGGGAGATATTAGCAATAAGGTTAAAATTTTAACACACCGCCCTAAGGCACTGCTGTTGTAAGCTGTAGCCGACAGGTGGCGCATTCGAGCCTTGGCCGTGCGATATGATGGCGCCAGCTGCAGAAAAAATGACAAAAGAATATAGCAAGAAATTACAAAAAATAACATAATTCATTTTTTGACGCCGATCGAGCGGGTTTTTATGTTTTCCAATAAAATGTATCATTCATATTTAAGTATGACATTAAATTGTTAACGTCGGGAGCTAATTCGAGAGGAGATTTATTTTAAGAAGTATCGAAGTAGACTATTATAATGTATGTACATTTTTAAATTGCCTTTTAGTGTGAAGCGCAAACGTTTAGGTACCGGGTATCTCACAGTCGAGCACAGTCGACTGTAGCTTTCTTACTTGTTTAAATAACCATTTGTTTTAAAACTTAGCAAATATCCAGATGAACCTTAAATTTTGCGATGAAGCCGAGGACAGGATCACAATGAATAGTAATCCCGATTGCATTTTGGAGAAAGATGTAAAAATAATAACTTGGTTGTTAATTGTGCACGACAACGTATAATATTATTTTTTTATAGGAATGTCAAAAAGACGTCGCTGATGAATCGGAGAAAAGTCCAAAAGGCTCCGAGAACTGGAACCCGAACAAAAAAAGAAATGATGCCCAAGAGAGGCTTACTTTGGTGAAGCTTCAGCAGAAATATTACGAGGAAGAAAATATAAGAGCTGCCGAAAAACATTGCTTGGAAATGGAAAAGCACCGTGCCGAACTTAAAGGAATTCGCATGAGAAATAAATTAATTGAAATTGAGTTATTAGAGGCCCTAGATAGAAAGAACGCAAAATTAGATATTGATTAATTTTATTATATATAAACAAAAATATGCGTATATAGTAAGATATTTTACTATGATTTATTAAATTACAAAGTATAGAAACCCGTTATTCATAGCCTGACATTAATTATTATTATAAGGGAAATGTAAATAAATATATAAAAAAAATTACTGGGCCAAATATTCTGAAATAAGAAGTTGCCAAAATCATTTTGCTTGTGGTTTTTGTTATCCGGATATAGACTAAACCTGGCATCGTGAGACAAAATCCTGACAAATGTCAGGCTCATAATTCATGGGGGCCAGGTAAAAACAAAAGGATAAAGGATAAATGTCCTTTTATCTTCGCATTTTTTGCATTTGCAATCGACCACAAAGTCGTCCTGATTCTAATTAATGCTTGGACCGAAATCAATCACATTAAACCAACAAACGTGCGAAACCAATCAAACCACCGAAAAATGAATGGATGGCCCAGATGAAAAGGAAGTAACCTGCGCATTATCATCATTTTAATCAAGAATGGCACAAGAGGCTGCACGTTGTGCTCCGATCTAGATTGGAGCGGATCCAATCCATACAACATCCCTTTCCCAACCCAAATTAGGGCAAACAAAATCCTTCTGGTACTTCTTATTTCTTTTTTATTAAGACAGCACTGGGACATTCTGGATGTCATTAGGCCCCAGACAGCTCATCCTCACAAGCGACAGGAGGAACCATCAATTTTCGCTGGGGTTTTCCGTCAATTACAATCAGGCTGAGTGGGTTGTGAAATTGGGCTGCTGATCAGGAGATCCAAATCAATCGGTGCATTGCCAGTTTGAGCACAAGCAGCTTTTAAATCAACTGCCATTCAATTCCTTATAGCGCGATGGATGGGTGAGTGTGTGGCAGCCGTGATGGATAGTCCTGGAGGGGTTTAATTACAAATTGCTTCTGAGAAATTTGGCATTTATAAATTTTACTCCAAAGATTCGAAAAAGTACGTGTGGGTGTGTATGTATAAAATAATGTGTAAGAAATTGTTTACTTTAAATTTACACACCAAATAATTTGCACAAGAAATTTTGAACTGTGGGAATTGCCATTATTTTGTCAATTCTAAAGTTGGTGTTCAACTGCGGTCTTGGGGCTGTGGAAGATTGTTAATTCATTATCTTTGTACATTATTCGGTTTCAGGAACCAGTGATAGGAAGTAAATATATGAGTATATAGGAATACCTTTGAGTACGTAAAATATTTCAAAAAGAGCTTTTTGCTCTACCATATATAACTTTGAAGGGGACTCTTTCACTGCTCCATCTATAGCAAGACGACATATACTCACATTGACCTCATGTAGACCTCAGCTTCGGGATTCTCCCTGGACACTTTGTTGAACTTGTCGGGATATGTCCGCTTTATGGCGTAAACAAAAGCCACTCCAGCTTTTATGCACTCGGGTTCGGTCAGGTGCTCTTCGTGCAGCATTCGAATACTAGTTAACAGCATGTGCTCGATGTAGTTCGTCACACTGGAATGTGCTTTATCATAGAGCACCCGGAATGCCTCGAGCACGATTCGACTCTCAGAGAAATCAACGGTTATCGGAAGGCCGGACATGAACAGTGGAAGCACCTGGTCGAGCGGCACGGCCTTGAGATTGGCGACAATCATCCGTGCCAGCGCCCCAGATATACTGTCCCGGGCACCGCCGGGCTCTTCCCGGCAAGAGGCGTTCAACAGCGCCTTCAGGATCTCCGGATAGTTCTTCACCGCCGTCTGGCCGACCAGGGAGACCAGCAGTCCGATGCCGTGGTACGCGTTCTGTCGTGAGCCCGGATTCGGCTCGACGAACCCGCCCATCAGCATGGAGACAAGAAGTCCGTGATAGGGAACTGCACGACGGCCCAAATTTTCGATGCAATCGGATATCATGCCGTAGAACTCCGATCGATTCGCCGCCGAAGTCTCTTCCAGGAACTGGACAAAGGATCCATGCAACTTTTCGAAATATGAAGCAAACAAGTCCGGGTCTAGTGCCTGGCCGTAACAGGCCAGTATATTGGCGCCGCCCATGGCAAGGTCATCGGCGTGCTGGGTCTCATCCTGCTGGCAGGCCATTCGCTTGGCCATGAAGTCCCTGATGCACTCGAAGATCGGATCGGCTACTGTGGGATCGCTTAGCGAGTGTGGTGGCATGCCTCGATTGAATATTTTACAAAGCGCCAAGCTCATTTCAAGGACGACGGCCCTTCGCCTATCCCTGCGCAGTATGGCAGCGAAAGTGGGCACCAGGGACTTGTAAGCTTGCTGCGCTTGAATCGTGCGGTCCTGCTTCTGGAACGCCACTATGAATGAGCAGAGAGCCTTGACCGACGCGATGCGGACGCCCTGATCGCGATTATGAATTGATCCGCACGTTATTTCAAAGGCCTTTAGCAGGTGTTCGCCGAAGGCGCCTTCTGTGTCCTCAGCGAACAGTCTGAGCGTGTCGATGACGGACCGCTCCAAGTACGTGCAGTTCGGGGAGGCCATGTCCTTCTCCATCTGTTCATTCATGACAGGATACACCCTGGACATCTCGTTCCTCACCACCTCGGCCAGGGTTGACATTAGCTCATATTTACTTATCCGAACAGGACAATATCCATGTCCCAGCGTCATGAGACAGTATCTCATAGCCCGCGAAGCGAGCGGCCGGAATTGATCTCCGCTCGGAAGCAAAGGCACGGCTAGCCCAAGCAGGACTTCGAGTGCCTCAAGCTGCATCGATTGATCTTGCAGGCCCCTAGGCCAGTGACGCAGCCCGTTCAAGACCCGGGCGAAGTGTGACATCAGCAATTCCTGGTTATTGGATTCGAACAGCATAACTTCAGCCGCGGATGAAATCACTGCCTCCATCCTCTCAAGAAATTCCTCCATAATATATACTCGTATGTTTCAAATAAAAATAAATTTTGTTTACGTGGAGTTGCAAATTTGTTTGCTTTCATTCACTGAACTTTTATGAGTGATCGCTTACATTACAGAACAACACTTCCCATGAATTTTCTCTCTATGCCTCCTACCTACAAGCCACAACACCCAGAAAAATTGAGAACAATTTTTTCCAAGAACATTTCTTCTCACTTAATCTTGAAATCGAGTCTAAATTGTTCTCAATTTTGTTTTTTCGAAAAGAAGCGATCTTGAAGTCGAGAAGAAGATACTCCCAATGTTAAGCTTTTAGAGGAGGGAAATGAGAAAGACAGCAAAATGGAGCGATCTCTGCCATCTCGGTACTCTGGAAAGGTATTTTTAGATGCCACACTGCCACACGTCTTGTGGTATTTGCCTGAATGGAGCGATTGGTAGAGTGCTGGGCTGGCGTGCTCGATTAGGTTCGAGTCCAAGTCGTGTCGAAACAATTGTGTATAAAAAAGGTGTGTGTCTAATAAAATTTATATATTAATTAAAATTATTAATATTATGTAAAATGAAGTCCATGTTTCTTAAGCTAAAAATAAAATTCTTATAACTTCAAATTCAAGAACATTTTTATTTTTACCCAGAACGATTCGTTTTCGAAAACGAGATGAACTCTTTTAAAATAAGATAAAGTTTCGGTGCATGGTTATTCTTCTTGTTGAAGCGACGTGCACTAGAGGTGGAAACTTCGTTGTTTTGTGGGGAAACATCGATGTTTTTGTCACAGCACTAAAGTAAGCAAAACGAGAAAGAAAGCTAACTTCGGTAAACCGAAGTTGGCATACCCTTGCAGTCTGCAATTGGATCATTGAAAATCGAACCATTTTAGTAATGTTCAAAAAATATCGAATTTTGTAAATTTTACATTTTACATGTAGAATGTTACATTTTTATATAAATCGACCGATCGCTTCTATGTCAGCTATATGATATAGTTGTCCGATCTTAAAAAAATGAAAACCGTAATTCTAGAATCATAAAAAACAGCTATATCTCAAAATATAGAAATACGTTTAAAAAAAGAGAAGTTAAAATTTGTTTATTTCGCCATCATTCCTATGGCAGCTATAGGATATAGTAGTCCGATTTTAAATGACATTTCTTTTCTGGTTTCTTGAAAACATCGATGTTTCATCTACTACTACTATATATATAGATATAAACAAATTTTCTTACCCGGAACTTTATGTGTCCGCGATATTTTGACAGGGAGGGTAGAAACTGGCCCTTAGAGTGAGTCACAGATTTTAAGTACCAATAAGTAAAAAAGTATGCTTCCTTTGTTCAATACCTTATCGGTTCTTTCCAGGAATTACTTTGCGCTATCTTATTTGACAAATAACTTAAGTTTATTGATACACATTGAAAAGATAAAATTAGTTTCCAAAAGAAGGGAGATAAGGAGTAATAATAACACATTTAAAAAAGTTTGGTTCACGGCTACCTTTAAGTTACGATTGCATTTATTTTATGAAAAGTTCTTAAACCGCTTGATTAAAAATATATATATTTAAATACATTGAGGTGTGTGTGTGTGACGCGTGTGATCGTGTGTGTGCTTAGACTTGGACATATTTGCAAATGTTTTCAGTTACCAGCAAGTAAATATAGTTCAAGTTAAAGATTTTGACTGAATTTTACGATAATTTATACAGAATCTTCATCCTCGCACAGTTATATAGATCGTTTCGTTATATACAAAGAGGCGGCAGCAATCTGCTCGAAATCGAAGTTTGTAAATTAAGTTTTACGGATCGTCGTATTGAGAGATATCTACAACTTAGGCTAGGTATTATAAATAAGTTAGATTTATTTAGTGGGAGGACGTGCGCTGTAGAAGGAACTACATTTAAATACAATATTTTACACGGGTTCCGAAGGTTCTGTCGGAGGCGACAGAAAATGGGAAGATTGGGGGCAGGGGCAGCTCGGAAATAAAGTCATCCCATCGATGGCCTTGCCTCGTTCTCGAATAGAAAATAAGTAAGAATACATAGCACATTTTGTCTCTGGCTTGCGGATGTGTTAATGTGCAAAAACTATGCATCAAGTCTCTTTTTTTATAGGTCCAGCGAAAGTCACAGCTCTACAGCTTATTGCATTTTGGAGACCTCGAACTTGGTGTTGATGATTTCCTCGTCCGAGTCGAGAATGGGCAGAGCCGAGTCCGCCATCGAGGAGGGTATGTTCTCCTCCACCCAGCGCAGGTCATCCTCCTCGTTGTTCGTGGCATTTCGAGAGTTCACCGAGGTCTTGGGCGTGCCATTCTGTCCCCGCATTTTCACGCCATAGGCATCGGCCACAAACTGATCCTCTTCGTCTGGTAAATAAATTTAAATTTGTTTAAAAATTCAGAACGAAACTTAAGGCAAGTCCTTACCCTCTTCGTCTTCGTCCTCGGGCGCATCCAGCAGCGGCGTGAAGGCATAGCGCTGATTGTTATTCGTGGGTCGCCATAGTATCATTATGACCAGCAGCAGCACCGAGAATAGAATGTGCCAGAAGCCAGTATCGATCCAGATGTCACGCCAGCCCTAATCAGCCATAAAA
Source organism: Drosophila rufa (assembly GCA_018153105.1). NCBI lineage: Eukaryota > Metazoa > Arthropoda > Insecta > Diptera > Drosophilidae > Drosophila > Drosophila rufa. The sequence continues at coordinate 13,303,134 of JAECXS010000096.1, forward strand.
AAAGGCCAATTTAAATACAGTGAAGCTCTCGCTAGTGACTGTCGGTAAACTTACAGGCGTACAGTTCTCGATTCTACGCAAACGCAACGCAAAGAGCATGAAGATGACGGAAGCGATAACAGCGAAAATCAGCGTGTTGGTAAAGTGCCTATACAGGGATAGCTTGACCATGTTCCTAAAATATATTAAAAACAACATCTAGCGTACATTTATATACATATCTCTAGCAATATTCACCTTCTAAGCCTCAAAGTGCGAGTGGTCTGGACGAGCGACGTGAAGATCCACCAGCAAATGCCCGTGTCCAGCACTGCCAAGGGAATACTGGCCACCAGAAGCTCGCTGCGATCGCTCTTGACATTGGTGATGCGCAAATAGCTCTCCACGCAGGCCAAAACAAAGTATAGAGTACCCACGCCCACCACACGGTGCAACATGGGTCCCAAGCGGGGTCTAAAATATCATAACAATGCTCTTGTAATTATAATATCTTATAATTGAGTCTCCGCATCAACTCACTTGACAATGCCAAAGCCCAGGCTCATGATGATGACCAGCATCCTGGCCAGAGTGCGCTTCGCGCAGGACACAAACTCAGCCACGAGCTCCGCATGCTGCACAGCCACACCATAGTTGGTCAGCGTTTGGTACTCGGCGTAGAAGAAGGCCTTCTCGAGCATGCCCAGCAGTATGACGCCACCGATCCAGAACTGAATTCTCAGCAGATCCCGCCATTGGGCGAACGAAACGAACAGCCAAATGATGCCGAATATCACATAAACAATGCACATGATTAAATAGAACTGTGAAACGATAAATAAACATATTTGGGTTAAACAAATACAATAAAGTGTTGAAAAGTATCAATACATACGGGCAGGAAAGGCCAGTCTATGGCAGAGATATAGCCATGGGGTCCCAGGAATTCAATGTGAACCACGGCACTGAACTCCGCAGAAAGGGGCTCCGGGGATATAAGGATCTCAATCTCATAGATGCCATCCTCCTTGACGCTCGCAATCGGGTTTGTTGTGGGCTGAAAGATAAAGCGTTTATTACGTTATATTATAATAAAAACATCACTTTTTCCAGGCATGATTGATAACTGCGTTGTAAGTACTTAGTTTATCAGTATGCCGGCTTTTAAAAATAAATAAAGTAACCTGCATTAAACGTGTAAGTTCGTAGTAGTCGACTGGGTTATACCTCTGTTACAGGTACTTTCGAGTGTAATACCTAAAAAGGGAGATAACACCATATTCCCGACCTAAGCGCAGACCTTTCAACAAACACTGCCTTAATTTCCAGAGAATAAAAATGGCAAAGGGACTGAAAATGTCCCTGGAAATAAGTTCGCATTCCTCGCTGTTCACCAGACGGTGGTACCCCTCCAATAAGGGAAACGATAAGCCCACAACGGCTACTGATAAGGCCGTGTACGCCGCATATCTTTCTGCGCCCTGGCTAGCCCCTATACTTTTTGGCACTCGCTGAGTCATTACCGAAAGTGGATGTTTGTTCTCCTTCATGGGATGCTTCGCTTCCGGCTTCCCAGTGACTCCCTCGGCCGGTAAGGACAACTTATCAGCCACCAGAACGATCAATCCATTGCAGGGATACGACTTTGTGACCTGGGTAATTATGTTGTTGATGGACGCGTTCTTTTGCAGCGAGGGATCGCCCGCAATGGCGTCCAACTAAAAGAGAAAATAAATACAAGAGCTTAGTGTAAAAAACAACAAAGGATAAGAGTTTCAAGAGGACTCTTACCAGGCGATCATCGTAGATACAGGGATGCTCCGTCAGCCGGAAGGTTATGGTCAGGTTCGTTTCCACTTTGGACGTGCAGCCCGTAACTGGAACATAGACAGGTTAAGGGTTGGGGGGTTGGGTGTTTGGCCAAAGCATTCGTCACACACGTTGCCGCTGCATGTACTCACTTTTCACGTAGATCTTGGAGTTGGCCAGCAGCGGACGCTGCTCCCTGATGTTGGGTACGGCCTGCAAGGAAATGGACAACGTTACGTTTAAATTACGTAGCCGGAACGTACACATGCCGCATATACACAAATCTGTTTTGTTTCGCTGCCAGATTATCCGCGGGGGTGGTTGCCAAGGGGGAAGGGAACTTACCGAGTTCACCGCTATGTCCACGATGCCCGGGTCCGATTTAGCTTGCGTTCCCGCCAAGGCGGAGAGCAGCGCCAACGCGACTACCAAGAGCGTTGAACTTTTCTGCATTTCTTCGCTGCCGCAGGTGACGGAATTGACGTGTTGTGCTAAATAAATAAAAAATATTATTTCTGGCTGTTTGACCAGTGTGACCGGAGCTGGAGGAAAAACCAAAACAGTGAAACAGTGTGACCAGCTGACATTCGATTTTTGCCAGGTAGATGACATAACGTGACTCCGACTGTGACTTTTGCCATGTTACGAAAAGTAAATAAACCTGCAAATTCTATTAAATTTATTATTAAATGCGCACTTATTTACTTTTTTAGCTGCTACCCGGTGTGCGGTTGGCACTGCAAGTGCCGAAAGTAACAGCCACAGCCGTGAGAAACACCAGCGGCAGTGTTTACGAACCGGATTACCTGGAGGTACATAGGTGTTTGCCGGTGTCTTTGTAATATTTCAGAATATTAACCATAATATTAACTAAATCTTCCAGTCCCTTAAACCAAAATTCCCGCAATACGAGAGTCTCAACGTACAGATCAAGGGCTATGACTATCCGCAGCTGGAGAGCTATCAGCGCTTCCTCCATGGCGTGGCCGAGTATTTGGAATTGGACGTCTCCGACTGCTATGCCCTGCCGCCCCAGCAAACGCAGGTGCAACGCCTGCGGCCCAACTCCACGGTGATCGAGTCCGAGTACAAGCTGACCACCTACGAACGGAACCTGCAGCTGAACAATGTGGATGCCCCAGTCTATCCTCAATTCCTGCGCCTAGCCCAGTCGGCCCTGCCCGAGGGCGTTAGCTTGAGGGTTCAGGAGTACACCGACGACTGCGAGGAGCGGCGCTATGTGCCGGACAAGGAGCTGCTCGACCTCAAGTCCGAGCTGGATCGCATGGGCGGACCCATCACCACCAAGAAGAAGTAGACCCCCCGGCCCGTTCGTTTTTGGCAAACATTTAATGCTAAGCTTTGTGTGTAAAAAGTGTTATGAATAAAAACTTTCCTATTTAAAGCTTTCCACTAGCTGGGAGGACGGCATTAGTTACTACAAATAAGTGGAAGACGCATCACTTAACCCGAAAATAAGTAAACTTAAGGAATTGCACTAACAATTATCCGCTTAGACCACGCCGAAATGCACCACCTTGATGGACGAGGAGGAGGCGTTGGCGTTCTTGCTGCTGCTGCTCTGCTTCGGTTCCTCATCACGGCGTCGCGCCGGGGGCTTGGTCATATCTGGAGCAAGGTATATATATGAGTTGGAAGAGTCTAAGAGCTCGCTTTTTCCAGACTTACTGGTCGTAATGGGATTGAAATCCTTCAGATACTCATCGTTGGGATGACACAGAGGCAAGCTGTCGGCCAGCTCCTTCTTCGGATTGGTCAGATGCCGCGCCGCTGGTCGGGAGTAGCCATTCCTCTTGGGCGGCATGGGCTTCTCCTTACGGGGAATCTCCTAATAAAGACATTAAAGCATCACAAATCGCACTTGATAAAGGGCTTTATCTTACCGGCACAACAGCCACTTGAATGGTGTCCGAGAACTTGACCTTGTTCTTCTCGGCCGTCTGTGACTTGGCACTGGGCGTGGCTCCTCCTCCTGCCTCCCCATTGCTGGGCGCTGGATTAGCTGGGTTGGAGAGGATGGAGGCCGTTGGCTTCTTGAGCAGCAGCCGCTTCTGGTAATCCTCGCTGCTCAGCGTGGGCAGCATGGCGGGTATGTTGCCGGAAACCAAAGGATGCTGGTAGAACTTGGGCTGGTAGGCCACTGGAGGTGGCGATGCTGGCATGCTGTTGTTGAACTGACCAAGTTGCGTCGCCCCTTGGTCCTGCATGATCGAGGAGGCCTGAGGCCGGGGTGGCGGACTGCTGGGCAAGGGCAGACCCACTGTCTGATCTGGTACGTCCTGGGACCACACATTGCCTAAGGAATCGAAGGAATATTGAGGCTTGCCGAGGCTTGACATCATTCCCTTACCATTCGAGTTGGAGCTCTTAACAGGCGCTTGCTGCAAGGTGTTAACCTTCAGGGCGAGGCCTGCCATTGATGCCGGAGGTGGAGAAGCCAACGAAACCTTGGGCAACGGCGGCCTGAGCTCCGGCTTCGGTATGTTAATCTTGATCATCTCGGCGTTGAAGACCTTCGACTTGAACGAGGGCAGTGGTGGCACATAGTTTTTCAGGGCCTGCGGCTGACTATGAGCATGACTCGGCGGCGGATCCCGCCGCAGCACATCCGAGCAGGTGGACAGCGAGCAGGCCGACTCCGAGCGCAGGTCGCAGGTCAGGCTGAGGTTGCCATTGGCACGATCCTCCTCATGGATTATGGCAGCGGCCTGACTGAACGCCACCTGGGCGAACTCCCCCAGACTGGAAATGCACTTGGTCAGATTGTACAGATCCATGAATATGTCATAGTCGGCCACATCCTGGGCAATCTCCAGGGCCTCGGCAAATAGGTTCTTGCTGTTAAATGTTTATCAATTAATTAATTAATTAATGTTAAGCCCTCAAATGTAACCAACCGCAGCAGGAAGAAGCAAAAGCGTCGCTTCAGATCGAAGACCTGATCGCTAAACTCATCCTTGGTCTCCTCCGACAGCGTGCGGGCGAAGGTCTTGAGGGCTCTGGCCATCAGCTCGATGCGGGGCCGCCGCTGATCCCCGCCGAAGAACACATAGTTGGCTATCTTGTGGAGGGTTATCAGGCACATGGCACCGTAGGTCTCCCAGTTCAGGGCCGCCAGCACATTCACCGCCCTCTCCGGCTGCTGCAGCCGCAGATACTTGTCCGCAATGACGTCGGCGGTCAGGCCAGAGTTGTGGATATCGCCACGCATGCCGGCGCCCCCAAAGATTCGCATGCAGGCCAGCGGTCCCTGCTCGTAGATCAGCAGGAGCAGGCAATCCGTTTGGGCGTAGGTGTGCTTGAAGGTGCCCAAATCCGGTTTCCGGCTGAAGGCCACGCTGAGCAGGGTTGGCTGCGCCACAAAGTAGTGGGAGAGGTCCAGCAGGCTCGAGGGTGTGACACTCTCGCTGACCAACTGATGGCCAATGGTGGCCAGGGCCAGGTCGAAGCACTGCAGCACCGATCGCTCGTTGGCCACACACAGCATGGCGGAGTCACAGTGCCAGGCACACTGATTGGGCACAATCTCGATCTGGTTGGCGTACTTGGTCGACTGCTGGACGAGGTCGTGCAGGCAGATGTTGCGATCGATGCTGCCCAGGAAGAGCTTCTCCTGGTCGGGACTGAAGGCGAACGAGCAGATCTGGGCGCCCATCGGTATCGAGGTAATGGCGGTGCGCTGCATTTTCCCAGCGGCCAGCTCGTACGAGCAGATCTCCGCACTGATGTCCCCCTTGCGGGAGACCTTCTGCTCCAGCGTGATGATCTGGCTTTCGCTGCTCCGCAGAAAGTCCACGCACAGTGGGTCGTTCTCAGACCAGCAGTAGGCGATGGATTCCAGCTGCAAGCTGAGGAAAGAGGGATTAATCTGGGTACTAAAAGGATAACCCCTTCTCAATACCTACCCCTTGATCTTGAAGACATGTATGTTGGCTCGATCCTGATCCCGTATCGTGGGCCTCCAGGGATAGACCTCGTTCTGCGACGACTGTGTCCACACCACAAAGAGATCGAAGCTGCCGTTGACGGTCAGGTGGCGGGCCAGCTTGCGTTCCGTGGCTCCCGGTATGATCACGTGGAAGATGCGCGGATCCATATTGGCAATCTTCTCCGGCCCCTGCGACCGGGCATTCGGTCGCTGCAGATGCACCACCGTCAGCTGGTTGGTATTGTAGGCCAAGACGATGTGGGAACGGGTGAAAAAGGCTGACGACGAGCGGCACACGGACAAGACAACAAGAAAACAAAAACACAAAAAAATAACAAGAAACACAAGCGACAAAGCTGAATGAGTGCCTCGAACAAAATATGGAAAGGTGAGGCGTGGCATGGGATGGGATGGGGGATCGCGAGGTTCGCATATTTACAGGCAACAAAACAAGCAAGCAGATTAATTAGAAATTACAATAATTGCATGCCCGCCCGTGCAGGTGTGTGTGCGTGCGGCTGTGTTGGTGTGGGAAAGTGCAAATCAAGTCGCACTTGTTGCCAATGCAAATTTCTCCATAACTGCACACAAGCCACAAGGCAGCGGTCGGAAAGTGCCTGAAGTGCAAGGCCGAGACATGCATACATATATAGAAGAGGGTATACCCTAAAGCAACGCATATAGCGCCGGGATTATAGGCCCAATTGCCATTAATCACGCGCACATCAAAGGGCAGAGTAGTTGGTTATAAAACTTTACCAAATCATGTTTTCACCCTAATGCATTCGCCGTCCAAGGCGTGTGAGATTTATTCTTAGTATTTTAACGAGGACAACAAGGGATCGTTTAGAAAAAATATGATATTGTGCTTTTATGCATGAGCTCATTATTATTGTGGGTGGATTTTTAGATTTCTATTCATTTATCTTGCTTACACATTTACTAAGAATAATTAAGAAGCGCAAGCAGGAGTGCCACAGAAATCGCTGTGGGTTTTAAATCAATCAAAATGGCCTTAAAAAGCTTGCAACAAAATTTAAAGCTTTTCAAGAAACAAAATAGAGAAATTTACAATTACATTATACAACAAAATGTTTCGTTGCATACTTTTGGGTACTTTTTCAATTGCTTTTAAATCGATAGCAAAATCCTGGAGTCCATCTTTTTTGGATTTCAAGTCAAATATCATTAATTTCAAAGCATTTAAATATTTAAAAACTCAAAATTAAGCTATAAATGCTATAAATAATTAAGTGATCAAAGAATAAACATAAATTTATGGTGAATGTTTAAATTTCTCCCCTTCAAAAGAGTATCTAATGCCTGAATCCATCAAATCCATCAACTCACCATCGGTGATGACCTCGGCGGCCAGCTTGCCCACGAGATACTTCTCGAAGACCATGCGCAGAATATCCCCTGTGTAGATGTCGACGCAGATGTGGGCAATCAGCCCGTTGGCAAAGAGGAGCAGCACTTGGGCCGCATCCTGCCACTCGGAGTGGATGATCCGGTGCTGACGCAGCAGATCCTCCAGCTTCTTTAGGTTATCCTTCAGGCGGCCTGCCGCCTTGCGACTGCTATTCTTGAGCACGGCCAGTCCATTGCGACGTTCGGTGTAGTCGCGCTTGGCCAGCGTGGTGAGATCCTGCTGCTCTTGCTCCTTCTCCCGCTGACGCAGGTATCGGAAGGCGCCCAGGTCGTTGCTCTTGATGCGCACCTCGTCGCGCAGCGTCGTCCAAAAGTGGGTCTCGCTGAGCAGCATCTCGAGGCTGCTGGGTCCGACTCGCAGAGCTAGGTGATCAGCAGCTCGATCGCATCGATTTGCATGGCCGCGGCGGAATGGGTGTCAACGATGTAGTTCTCGATCTGGGTCTCTTTTGCGTCTGCGCTTCGTAGCTGCTCCAATTGCACCAATTTCTTTTGTTTCAGGTTAACTAGAGTGATCTTCCGGTGCTCACTAAGTCGCGATTAAAGTCGGTAATTGTATAAAGATTTATACTTCATTATTAATACGCTTTTTTCAAGTTTTTATTTTTGTGGCACTTCGCGAAACGTAAACACTGAAAATTGTTGGAATTTAGCGATGGCACTTGCTGTCGATCGATCACCTGTTGCTCTAACAGGTTATCGATAAGCGTGGGCTATAGTGTGACCAAATGGGAGATAACTGTTGGGCGCGATATTTGAAAAATTTGTTTATGCTACTATGACAGTAATAAAAATGTAATTAATTTGAGATTTCATTCGAATTCTTTAATTTTGGCTTGTTGTTCAGATTTTTTTATAAATTCTTGTACGAGGTTGTATTTTTAACTTTTATTTTTCTTTTAATTTTCTAAGGCATATTCTTGTTTATTTATTAACTCGTAAATCACTTCCTTTCAGTTTTCCCAAAGCGTGCAAGTAGCTAAATCCCTTATCTCACCACCGTTTTTATTACCGGCAGTCTGCGATTCTAAGTTGAACTATGTCCAAGGGTCTGCAGACTTCGTCGTTTCGCTGATAAGATTGTGCGTTTTGAAGACCCACTCCGCGGCATTAAACAATAAAAAAGCACTCGGGAGTATTTTTAAACAAAATTGTTGTATTTATTGATTTCACCATCAAATCAGATTGCAATCAATTATTCACAGTAGTTTTCTTCATTCTTTGCTCGTTGTTATCAATGAAATACGATTTTGGGGCAACTACAGCTCAGACTAACTAATCAACTAGAGGACTAAATAAACATCAATAATAATAATAATAATCATAATAATAATAATAATCATAATGATAATCGGAAGTTTGTATTAAGAGTAATGGTAACTAAAATGTATATCGCATTTGAGGAAACTTAACGTGAACGTTTACAATTACGATTAGAGTTACGTATCGGTCGGGTTCTACATTTCAACATTCTTTGTGCTTAGAAACTAAGAAAACTAGGGGAGCTAGGAGCTATTGCGAACGCCAGTCGACTGACTCATCTCATTTCTATTTACAATACACTCTGAGCGAATTGAATCCTATATTTACATTATTTTATCAAAATATCAACCACATTTACACATACATCCCCGTGTATATATTGTATCTTTAACTAAATAGCAGCCTTTTTTAAAATTTTGATAACGTTTTCGTTTTTGAATCCATCGAACTAAACTCGTTGTGCAGCATAGCATATAGCGGATTGGGTTAAGTGGTGGACTTCGATCGTTCAACGTCTAACGTCTCTCAAGTCTATTGAGTTCGCTTTCATTTCCCTTCGGTTTCGGTTGTGACTTAGAAGCTAGTTAACTCAGAATTTGCGCTCGTTGGTTTAGATCGTCTAGAAAATGGGGTTACGATTACAGTTAAGTTGCAGCAGTCGCGTCTACATATGCACAGATTGGGTTCCTCGTCGCTTGTTAACTTCCAGTCCCATCTCCTATGGGTTCCATCTCTCTAGAAGTCGTAGAACTCGTTGGACTTGTTGTTAAAGCGCCGGGTAAGGACATAGACAACTGCCTCGTAGGTGGCCATCATGATCGCCGTGTTGGGTATCTGCCGCACCAGCTGCGTGGCCAGGCCTCTGTGGGGTGACAGGAATGGAAACAGATGTTACAATTAGTAGACGAATTACTCCGCAAATAGTAATAATCATTTAAGCACCCCCTCGAGGGGCAGCACGCTCGCTCGCAAGTGCTAATCAAATTAAGGTAAACAAACACGAAATATGCGACGCAAAAGAATGAATTTAAATAGATTTCACGCCGAGGAGATGGGAAGATAGGAAGGCGGGTGGGTGCCTATCGCGAATTCGTGGGTGGCGCATTATGATAATTCATTAGCGGTGAGCAGGCAAAAAAAATGTGCCATTTCGCATTTCTCCGCCAAGCATCCGTGTTGGATGTTGATTCTTATTTAAGACGCTGTCTGAATATATTTTTATAAAGAGTATAAATATGTTTTAAATATAAAATGGGAATTTTGCGAATATATACGGAATTCCCTTTGAATCAACTGGTGTCTTATTTGCTTGGAAATGTATTTTTCTTTTAAAATATTCACAATATAAAGAGGAATTAAACCTGATATGGGATTCCCTCTGAATCAAGTGATAACAATTAATGAATTAAACGTGAAACCACGGTCAAATGTCAAATGGATTTAATTAGGGGAATTTTCTCAATTATATATAAATGTAATAGCTTAATATACTAATGAATTTCCGATTTATTTGAAGAGTAAACCCCCAAACTAATCAAAAGTTCCCATTAGCTAGATTAAGTAAATACAAATCCCCACATTAAATCGATTTACGCACCTATACAGTCCTGCCCGGCCCTCCTCCTTCCACACCGTGTGCAGTGTCTGCCAAAAGGAGTTGTACTTGTTGCCCTCCTCACGCAGACGCGTGCGTGCCACTTCATGGGGATAGGCGATGCAGGATGCAATGGTCTTGGACACGGCGCCGGCCATCATGAACTCCAAGAAGTCACGCGACCCCTTGGTGTCCGTATGCCGCTGATTTCGCTGCTCCAGCTGTTAATCAATATGAGTAGGAAGTTAAATAGAAATTCACAATCAAAATATAAATATAAACTCACCAATTTGGACTTGATAAACTCGTAGATGACAAAGTGCACCATGGTCTCGCAGATGCCAAAATAGCTGGCGGTAATACCCTTGTAGAAGGCCGCAATGCCGCCTTGGGCATACACCCGCTCGATGCACTGCCTCACCGTCATCTGGACTTTGGAGTTGTAGTCCAGCTGCATTCGCGTCTTCACAAACCAAATGGGATTCGTGGCCGTGGAGGAGACGAAACCAGCACTGGCCGCACTCATTATATGAACCAGCGGCGAGTCACGCTCAACAAAGCTGAAGGATAAGTCAAGGTATCAAATAGGATATTCGTAGGAGAAGGGTGTTCCAAACCTACCCTAAACTGTTGAGTGTGTTCTTGGTTTGTGAGTAGGTGCAGAAGTAGATGGCACGGGAGGGGGCCACGCCCACGAGATTCGGACCGAGACCTTTGAACAGAGCGCGGGGACCCTCGTTCTGGACAATATGTCTAAAAAAAAAGGAAATAAATATAGTTTTCTTACAGAAAATACGCCTCAAAGATAGGCGACTATTAGAGCTGGAATAGAATCTAAGTTTTTATTGCAAAAATCGATTATAAATCGATCAAATCCATGTTTTTCCAGCTCTATTTAAATAACCATTAATAACTCTCCATATCTTACCGCAGACACTGCATGATGCTCATGGACTTGGGTGTTGTCGATGAGATGCCACAATGCGATATGGCCATTATCTGAAAGGGTAAAAAAGAATCGATTTAGTAACCAAATTAACTCAAAATCGGGGCAATGGAGATGAAGGTATATCGAAGATGCTGGCGCTGCTCTTTATATTTCATAATGGGGATTAAGGCTTGCGCTCAAGCTAGTTAGAGGAGATGTGGCATATGGCAGCAAATGGGTATGAGTATGAGAGAATAGGTAAAAAAGAATTTGGTACTACCCTACGCACACCCCCAATCACCTGTGGCTGTGATCTGTTACGTAATATCGTTGTGCTTAGCTTACGTCGTTGTTCCGGCCGCAACAGCTCCGATTGGCCGCCGTTCGCCGGTCCGCCGGCATTCTCCGCCGCTCGCGTCGGCGTCATGAAGGCCGTGGAGCTCTGCAGACGCGTCTTGACCACCTCCAATGGACATGTGACCACGGCGCCCACAGTGCCAGCGGAACTGTAAGCAAATGGGGGAAATTACGATGAGTAATCTTTAGGAAATTGTCAGCTAAGGATAGAATATTTTTTGAGTTAGGGTAACCCTGTAATTCCCATTATAATTAACCATAAACCCATTTAAAGTCCACCTAATGGATTTGGACAAATGTAATTGCAAAGATCTTAAAATGGATATAAAAAAAGAGAAGCCATACCTAAAGTGATCTAACTAAATGTATGCCTGGCATTTTCAGTTGCGCCCACATGTTCAACTATCATAAAAATAAATCACACTCTTGGCAATCGACCATGCAGGAAAATATCTATTTCCCAAACTCGTATTTCTTCGAATTGCGCAATTCCTTTGGCTAAAAATGTGTTTTTCCTTCTGTCCATCGAGTATAGCTCACTACAGACATACAGGCATAAGTGGCATGTCTCATTCCAATTACAAATCGAATTCAAGTGGTGGCTGGGCATTCTTGATTGGCTGCCTCGCAAATGAAGTGCATTTTCTCCAAATGCAGCAAAAGAAGGGTTGCCGACGGTTTGGATTATGGCAGGCGGAACGAGGCGTCGCGCCCATCAAAGCAAATTATAGAACATTTTCTATTTGAGTTCATTGCGAATTCCAAGTGCATGCCAATCAAGGTCAGATAATTGTTTACTGAATTGCGAAATTGCTTAAATGAAAATTTATAAGGGAAATTGAGCACGGCATGAAGTCCTAAAACTAAACTAAACTAATCTACATAAACCGAGACACGAAGACAAGCAACCGACTTATAGTATAAAATTGCTTAGACTCGAGTCATAACTAATTTGGTGATGAAAGGTCTGTGACATTTGCGCGAATTATATACTAGCATGTAAATAAATTCGTAATTGGGAATTTCAAGTGCACTCTTTCACAATTTTCTAAAAGTTCACAGCCCAAAGCAAACTAACCTTGACTTTAAAGTTTCTTCCAGATTAAAATCTATTTGTTTACACCTCCAAAAAAAAAGAGTGTGCCCCAGAAAATTAATTATACACGACCTTTCCCAAAAGCCAACACAACTGATTAACTCTATCAATATCAACAGCACACATGCGAACTTGTGATAAAAGCAGAATCGCTTCATTATCTCAGAATACACATATTTGCAGAAGCATAACTCGTGATCGCAAAATGGTGTAAATTGCCAGTTGGCAACTGGGAGCCATTTTATTCGATTATATTATGGAAATCTATGGCAGTAAACTCTCAGAAAGTTATGCAACAAAGGGACAGAACAAGGAAATGAAATAACAAAGACGGGCGAAAAAAGAAAAGTTTGATCGATGGGCGAAGCTCTAGGAGAACAGTCACGAAGAGCTCTTTCTTAATCCTAGCAACAAAAAAAATGCAACAAATTAATCACCAGGCAACTGAACTGAGTCTTTACTTTTTCCCCGTACACAGTTTCGCCAATCTGGCGGCGATTGCGATGGGGCCAGGGTATAAGGATCCAGTCCAAACCGGTTGGGGTTTGACCCGCCTTCCATCCGACGATAACCTTTGATGCCGGCCAGCCAGCGCCAGCGGATGGGATGAATTGCAATGCTCGGGACAAAGCCTCGCCATGTGAGCTGGCTCCGCTTATCAGCTATCGGCTGGCCGGCCACGTCCATTAAAATATAGTACTTTTATGGATGCCCGATCCGCTTCGAATCTGGTATGCGACTATGACATAATTGCCCTGGAACCTGGCGAAGAGAACACGCCACCATATGCTTTTTGCGGCCACAAACCGAAACAGATACTTTCCCCGACTTTTACCAAAAAAAAAATACCCCTCCAGACCCCCGCAGTCAGTACAAATTAATCACATTTAATCAATGCATTAACGGGAAGCTCGCCAACTATTGAATTTCAATTAGCATCTGCCTGTCACCATCACGCGAAACTAAAGCAAACTGTTCGCCGTGCAACCTGAAAGCGATTCACAGATAGACAGACAGTTGAACAAACAATCTATGGATAAGTCTGACTTCAGTGGAATTAGAGTTTACTAAGCTCGGTTGAATGACACGGGGATAAGGTGATTAGTGGGGGAAAAAAGGTGATGAATTAAAGATTACAGCGATGAAGGTTAAAAATTAGTTGAAAACTCCAATGTTTAGAACAAGTCTATTTTCCGGCTTAATTATACAAAGTTTGTGATCTGAATTAAAACATTTAAGACCAATGTTTTCAAAGAAATCATTCTTCCAAGCTCGTATTTTCTTATACCTAGCAACAAATGTATTAAAAAACAGTCATCGTTCTACGTAATCACTCCCAACTAATTTAAATTTAAATAAATATTGTTTCAACCTATAAAAGTATCAATTCATTTGAAAAGAAAGCAATCTCTCGTTTCTGAAACATGTGAATTTCACAATTTGCATCTACGTTCAAGTACATACAGACCGAATCTCACAGATTCTCATAGCTACAACCATATATTCGAAGGTATATCACTGTGGACGGCAGTCCACGTAGTGACGATGAGCACCGAGACTGTGGTGCGCAAGGAGACTACTATATACAGCCGTAGAATTGAAAATCTGCTACGATAGTCCGATCAGAACCATTTATATCTTAATCGAAAGGTATTGTAAACCTCTTTGAAACTGCATACTAAGATTTTTCAAAAACGGATTAGTTTGGGAGAAATTAGAGTGAAAGTGCGAAATTGAAAATTTTGAAAATTGGAGCCATTGGGGCCGGTGGAGCAAAAATCCCAAAATTTTTAATGTTGTTGTGATCTAGCTTTAAATACCCGTCGAATGACACCTCGATCGTCCTGATCCGATACTCCGTTCAAAAGATATTCAATAAACAAGATTTCAACGGCCTTTCCGAAATGAAAACGTTTGTCCTGTTGTTTGTCTGTTTGTTTGTTTGTCTGTTTGTTTGTCTGTGGTATTTTTTGTTTTAAAGTCCTGGAACCACTTTTGTTTTATTAATCAGCTCGAGCTAAATAATTTTTGTTCTACGACTTTTTGGGTTTCCCGCTAGTTTGGCGGGAAAACAGCTAGAAAAGCCAGATTTCCCGCGCCCATAACTTCTAAACGACTAAAGCTACAGAATCGTGCTTTATGTCGTTTGAAAGGTATTTTGAAATGATAATAGCTTTGCCTTGACATAATTTATATAAATATAATATTTAAGAATTTATAATTAAAATTAATTTTTTTTTTTAAGTTTTTGAAGTTTTCTTAAAAATGGCTCTAACGATTTTGATACTCACTCAAGGCCATATAGCCCTTGAGATTGCTCAACTTTTGGTATATAACACATATCTCGGAAAATTCGCTTTCTCGAGATATTACTCATTAAAATTAGTAGCAAAGATCCCATATACCTAACCTTTTACATGCACTATACATACATTTATGTAAAAACTCATGTAGAGTCATTTAGAGACGTGCACAATGCAATAAAATTTAAAGCCATCAAAAAAAATTAATATCATTTAAATTTAAAAGAAATCGTTTGATTTTTTTTTTTTTTAATTTAATCTAATTTTTGCTTTTTCCACTACTTTGGCGGGAAAACAGGAAATTTCTCGCGCCCATAACTTCTGAACGACTAAAGTTACATAAACGTGCTATATGTCGTTGGAAAAGTATTTTGATATGATAATTACTTTGCCCTGACAAAAATTTTCTAAATATTATAATTAAGAATTTAGAATAAAAATTATTTTTTTTAGATTAAAAATTTTGTATAAATAGCTTTCACGATTTTTATAGTAACTTCCGGCCGTATATCCCTTGAGATATTTCGGGGTACAACACATATCTCCGAAAATTTGCTTTCTCATCAAAATTAGTAGCAATGCTCCCATATAACTAACTTCTTATATGCATTTTGTTTGTTAATTTTTCCAATTTGAGTTTCAAACAAAAACTTATAAAAACAATGGAAGACCTATGTATGTACATACATAAGTCATTTAAAAAACTTCTGATATCAAATAAAAACACCTCTTAACGAGGTTAGATTAAAGTGACGATGGCACACTCAACACAAAAAATTTCTGATATCAAATTTTGTGACGATTAATAGTTATTTAAACAAAAATATTTAAAAAGTTTTTAATTAGTTTCAAAATCGGCACTTAGCTGAAAAATTTAAAAAGGCAAAATAGTCAGCGTGCCGATTTTGAAACTAATTAAAAACTTTTTAAATATTTTTGTTTAAATAACTATTAATCGTCACAAAATTTGATATCAGAAATTTTTTGTGTTGAGTGTGCCATCGTCACTTTAATCTAACCTCGTTAAGAGGTGTTTTTATTTGATACATATATATGCCCGATCGATGGCCTTTGGGGCTGCATGTGCGAATTTCGTGCAATTTACAACCGGTTAATGTGCGATTTATCTGTTCTTTGACATTGTCGGGTGTATTTGTTCCCGAAAAAACACGAGCTAGCCCCGATAAGAGTGGAAATTTTGGACCTCGCAGACGCCTTAGTCTATGACCACATTTACGTAAATATTTCTTGTGATACGGGTAATTTCTGTAGGCCATGCGTCAGCCTCTGCTGGGGTGACTTTTGTCCAGCTGCTGCTCAAGGAGTTCTCCTCTCCCCTAGGCCCACCTGTTCGGTCCCCTACCTCAATTCCGAGCTGATAAGGATGTCTTGGCGGGGAGACTCTGCTTATCACGCTAAAAGTACGCATATTTCGATGGCTTTTTGCGTTTCGCAGACTGAAGTTCCCAGCTTATCATCGCCAATTTTTTATTTTGACGCTTTTCGACTCCTGCTACTTCTTACCTTCTATTTTTGTTTGCTTTTTTGAAGATTACGACATTTATGGAAAATTTTCAATGTTTATGGGTCAAAGCGAAGGTTTTGCCGGTTAAAATCGGGAATTATATTTAACAAATAGGAACTTTTATTTAAGTTTTTAAGGAAATTAAGTGGTGTAATTAAGGATGGCTAAAAATAGAGGTATCCCATTAGATGGTTTATTTTATGTAGAAAATTCAAAATAAACTTGGCACGCGACCTTCTATGTATTTCCTTCATTCTCTTTCCCAAATCATTCGAATATATATTTGTTGTTTATATGTTCTATTCATATTAAAAATCTAAAATTGTGTCTAGATCAAGAGTAAAACAAACCAAGGCGCCCTTGACACAATTTTAGGTTTGAAAAACGGAATGTATAAATTTTGCGATAAAAAAGAGGAAATTAAAAGAAAAACTATATGAAATAAATGTTTTTTATTATGATAACAAAATGGAATTTATATTTGTTTTGCTTTGGCTATTCGCTCTGCTTCTTTTACCGGGAAACACCTTCTAATTTGGCCTTTGAGGCGGCCATCCTTGACTAAGACTCTTGAATGCATAACAAATTCTCAAAATATGCGTACGTGCGGAGAGACATGGACGCCAAAAGAAATACGTCGATAGCGGAGAGAGAAAACGTTTTTGGTTTGGGCCGGGTCAAGCGACAAAACAACCACCGAAAAACGTAAACAAATCCCAGCTGATGGAAAATTTCGGGTTATGAAATATCACAAAGAAATGGCCACAGAATCTTTGCTATAAATAAGTAAGTAGACAAGAATTGCATTGCAAACTGCGACTGACATTGTTTGTTTTGCTTTAGAGTGGGAGGACTACCTATCTATGCCTTCCCGCCTTCGAAAACACCTTGGTCAGTGTGTTGTTTGTTGCAATTCGCTCATCTATTCGCCTTCAACTGAGTCAGTGTGCCAGAAAAAGTTTATTTGCCCGCCTGCCTGGGTTGTTGTCTCGCTGAAAAAACCAAAACAAAATCGAAATCGCTTGCCAAGCTCAATTTAGATTTGTTTCTAGACAAATAACAGCAAAATATGTAGGCAAAAACACAATGCAAGTATATAGTATAGTATAGAAAAATAGAGAAATGTGCAATGTGTTTTGCCAAATCGAAAACTTTGAGGGAATTTATGTTCTCAGCTGTCTGAACTAATTTAACAAAGCCGCTAATTGCCGATTTGAGGGATATTTGGTATAGTATAGTATAGTTTTTAAATGTCACAAAATCAGTTCCATATTTAGAAAACCCTTAAAAGGGGACTTTATTGTAAAGAAAATATACATTTTCAGAAATTACTGTCTAGGATTTTTAGCTAAATTCGTAACTAAAAAAAGAGTCTTGATAAATAAGCAAGTGCCTTATGTAAGACCCGCCTTTGGAGGCTTCTCAGATGCTCGATTAGATGGATGCATGTCGTTGTTTAATTGTTTGCTTTGCGGCTTATTTATAGCGATAACAATGTGGGCGGCTGGCAAGGTTGTTTTTACTTAGTTTTTCCCCTTTTTCCAACGTGCACCGACACGAGATACCAACAAAGGCGGGTTAAAAACAAACTTGGGGTATTAAGGCAGCTCAAGTTGCAACGTGAATTCCTTTCCGCCTTCTACTGTTCTTCTAGTTAAAGTATATACTATATACTACGCAGATATGTAAACAAAACAAACATGGACCACCATTTGTGCACACTAAGACCGCTTTGTTGTTGCAGATAAGAGGGTTTGAGCCGCCGGCCGGCAAATTGCCCAGGGGCTCGAGTTGTCAAAGCTTTCGAGGGGATCATGATTGGCCCCCACAATCAGCTCCCAGAACTTTTCAGAGGTCAGAGTAGTCAAGGTTACTCTATAATCAAAGTTATTCAAATGCTACACTGCTAATATTTTTATCATTGATGGTTACTGGGGAAACAAATATTTAAATATTGTTCTTTAAAATCAGTTGAGAATCATAGCACATTTCTTAGCATTTTTTTAAGATTGCAGAGATAGCTTTACTTTAGTCAAAGACTGGATCAAAGTCTAAAGCTAAGGATATTCCACTAATGGGATCAAAATAAGATAATCTTCAAAGAATTGCTCAAACCCAAATCTAAGTAATATTACAACCCCAAGAACGCATTTTATTAAAAACAAACCTTTGTATTTGGGATCCCCCAGTAAATTTACATTTCCCGAAAGACAAGAGGCTCGACTCTCGACTGTTTCATTCCCTTGTTTCCCTTCCTTTCCTCCCACCGGAATACGGAACAAGAACAGCGAATAAGCTGCACTTCACCTTTCTCCTTGCTCTGCCTCCCTTCTCCACCCTCTTCGCAACAATAACAAAACTGGTTGCGGGAAAGAAGCACACTCAACGGCACACACGACTGTCGCCAGCTCGATGCAGCCAATAT
The DNA here is from genome assembly GCA_018153105.1 of Drosophila rufa. Lineage (NCBI taxonomy): Eukaryota > Metazoa > Arthropoda > Insecta > Diptera > Drosophilidae > Drosophila > Drosophila rufa. Next base: position 13,321,793 of record JAECXS010000096.1, read on the forward strand.
GCCGGGCGAGTGTGTGTGTAGGGTGCAGGTAAAAACAAAAATAAATTCAGATGCCGCGGCGACGAGTCTAAAAATAGCCAACATAAAAGCGACAATAAAAGTAATAAGTAAGCGACAACAACAAACTAATTGAAGCTCTGAAATCCAATTGGACATTGCCTGTGGAAATGAACTGAGAAAATTGATAAAGGAAAATGCTTCAACTTTTGTTTACTTATGTTTGCTGGTTGCACATAAGCACATAATATTTTATTTACTTATTTCGTTTATCTCGCCTGCGATTTCACCAGCTGTCGTTTGCCGTAATAAACATAAAAAAAGAGAGGAAAACACGTGAACAGAGCGTGTTTTTTTACTGCTCTTTTCGGCCTTTCTTCTCTTTTTTTTGGCAATGGCGCCAAAAGTTTTCATTTGAGCAAATTGAAACCCAACTAAATCTAATCGCAATTGCGACGTTACTTGTGGAATTCAACTACAAAGTCAGAGGAGTCGCCCCAGCTAAACCGGTTTGCGCTACGATGGCCTGACCTGCGATAAGACGCAATAGCAACAACTGCGGGGCTTAACATCTAGAATTAATAGATTCTCCATATCACCACTTACCCGCCGGCAATCAGATGAATGAAGGTATCTGCTGTATTCTGGGCCATAGTTATTCCCTCTTCGCTCTTCTACGGAACTTGCGTGAATACGTAACGTAATTCCTGAGCAATTAACGCGCACAAACCGAATGTATTTCCTATAAGGCACGTCGCGTGGGCGTTCAGAGGACCGGGGGAACCGGTGGGGATAACGGGCCCCAAAGGGGGCGCTAACTGCACTCTCCTTGCACCCCTTTTTTTTTTGAGCTTTCTTTCTTTCGTCTGCTTCGCCACGAAAACCTGAAGAGAACTTTTTACGTGTTGGTGTTGTTATTTTTTCGTTTCTTTTTTTTTTTTTGGCAACGAGTTATGCAACTGCAGGCGAGTTCACTGATAAGCGGTATCTTGATTTTTATATTATTTATTATGCGCACGGCGCCAAGTTCACATCGAGACTCCGAGAATATAGTCCGCCGATCCTTAACGTTTGTTTTGTTGGAAAATTATAATAATAAGTAAGAAGTGTGACCGCGCCGATAACGATAGCAAAATAATATCCGGCCGAAAAATAAATACCATACCATAAAGTATGTTCAGTATTTTTCCGCAGTTTATCAGCCTTTTTTAGGCCTTTTTAGATTGGCCGCTAGGGGGTTTTAAATAATCAAAATCTGGTCTTCTACTGCGCGCTCAAATCCGCTGTAAAATCACGTTCACAATTTCATCTTTTACAAATAGCCACAAATTGAGAAACACTTTTCGGCTGCGCTGTTTTAAAGGCCGGTACGCAGACGAACGAACAAAATACTAGAAAATACCAGGAAGAGATTCCTAGTATTTCTAGAGCGGGGGGACGAACAGAATAAAAAATGTATAAAACAGGTCGTTCTCTCACTCTCTCGTTCTGTTTCTTCGCACATATCAAAAATATAGATCCCGCCAAACACAATAAACTTGGATGCCTTAAACTGGGATGCAATCCTAAGGTTGCCCTCTTAATCTAGTACACTTCTCCTAATTAACCTTAGGAGACCTTAGCAAACCGTTATAACTTCTCTGTTTTTCAACGTATTTCTATAAATATCGAGATATAGCGTTATTGAATGGGTTTTAATTTCATTAAGATCGGACAACTCTATCATATACATATGTAGCTGCCATAGAAGCGATCGGTTGATTTATACGAAAATCTATAATTCTACATGTACAATGTAAAATGTGTAGGGAAATGTTATACAAATTTACCAAATTCGGTCAATGATCCATGTGCAGACTGCAATAGTATACAAGTTTCGGCTTACCGAAGTTAGCTTCCTTTCTTGTTTAAATAAACAATATTCTAATTATTTGCATTGTTGCAATTCCGCCGCCTTTTTTTTTGATACATGGCTCAGCCAACATACCGCTGCAAGGTGTGCACGCTCGGCTTACATGGGCTAAGAAAATGCCCAACATTTTTAAAACTAGATGCCGTTAAGAGAGTGAGCGCGGTAAAGGCAAATTAATATTTCCAAAACTGTCTCGCTCATGAACACTCCGACCGATCCTCCCGATCAACAACAAGCTGTCGCATGTGAAACAAAACACGATGTTGCACATGCGGGATCGGCCGGAGTGTAAGCCGAAGAGGAAGAAGAAGCAAAAAAGAAAATAAAATTACGAAGCAGCAGAAGGGGACAGCCAAAAAAGGGCATAATATATCAAATTAATTTTAATTTTTAATTCAAATTTTTAATTTTAATATTAATTTTTAAATACAAAAATATATTTCATGTTGATTACTCTTTATGATAGATTAGATCAGTTGAAATCGCCATTTTTCCTAATGACCGATGCTCTCCACTACGGTAAGAACGGTGCCTGGAGGTTATGGCGGCCACCGTCGATGGCACATACAATCGGTGCATTTATATGAAATGGTTCTTGGAATCGCAAGAATGTCATCAAAGCGAGGTTTTCACAGCCGTACACGACTGCCTGTCCAATTTATTTTCAAGGAAAAATAATTTCCTAATTGGTATTATAAGCGATACAAATAAGGTTAATGACCCTTTACCAAACCTACGTTTCCCAGTCCTGTGGGACTATCCGCGCCTCGACAAGGTGCTTTCCGAAACTCACGCTGCCACCGATAATCTTCTCCGACATATATATACGGACAGAACATTTGACTATGACACGTACTTAACAGTTTTCAGGAAATCCAATGACTTTTTTGACAGACATGACGTTAGGGAATTTAACAAATGTGGCACATAGTTTATGCCAGGAGGAACTTGTTAAACTTCAAGAAGTGTGCAGGCTCTTCTTCCTTATAGATCCGAAGAAGACGTTAAGTTTTAAGGTGGCCAATAATATTCTAGAAAGAATTGGGCTTTCTTTCTTGTTTAAATAACCAATATCAATCGTTTATTTTTTTATGGATCTCATCACTAGGATGTAATGCATAATTAATTCCCTCTAAACCCACTTATTTTATTATTCTAATTATTTGCATTATTGCAATTCCGCCGCCTTTTTTTAGCCATGGCTCAACCAACATACCGCTGCAAGGTGTGCACGGGCGGCTTACATGGGCTAAGAAAATGCCCAAAATGTTTAAAACTAGGTGCCGTTAACTTTGAAATTATAATTGCTTACAGGTTTAACCTAGCAATGAAATCTTATGTGGATCTTTCCTACCTTAAACCATTTGGATTTAAGGCAGGAAATAGAGGCCTAAGAGCCAGAGTATAGGGACAAAAATTTGACAAGCTAAGAAATCCCATGTTGATTACTCTTTATGATAAATTAGATCAGTTAAAATCGCCATTTTTCCTAATGACCGATGCTCTCCACTACGTAAGAACCGTTGCCTGGAGGTTATGGCGGCCACCGTCGATGGCACATACAATCGGCGTATTTATATGAAATGGTTCTTGGAATCGCGATAATGTCGTCAAATGCGGAGCATTTTTCAAATGGGGAGCATAATTCGACATATTATATCACATTTCGGTACGATATGGGCCATCTAATGTTAGGCTTAGTATCTGATCAAAATCCTATTAACTTAAGGTCATTTGATACTCTCACTATCCCAAATATTCCTCAACTTTGAGATAGTAAACATTCCACTAATATTTAAAAAAAAAAACATGAGGATGTAACTTTTAAATTTGGTAAACTTTATAGTTTCTTCCATCGGCAGAACCTCGATTGGCAAATCGATCAGCTCCTTTCCTTTTATAATCGCCATTCCTCTGCTGTAAAGCCGCGCATTTGGAGAAAATTATTTAATTAATAAAGCTACTACATTCTCGCCAGCATTCGCAAAGAATGATTATCTTGAGGATGCAGGGCAAAGGTGGAAGCTAGCACTTCGTTCCATAATCACCTCTCATCTTATAACGGTGCCATGGCTGGAGATAAACGGGCTAGAGTTCTCTGCCAGGATAGTCGGCGTATTGGCCCTCTTTGAGGCCAAATTCCGCGAGGTGTAAGTCTCCTTTTCTTCCTCTTTCCTTTTTTTCCATATTTTTCCCCCTTTTTAATTTTATAATTTTCAGTTAACATTTTTTTAAAGTGGATTAGGCCTCCTGGGGAACCACTATAAAAAAAACGCGCCATGTCTCAACCTCTTGGGTGGTGTGGAATGAGACGGACTCTGACTGTGATCTGATTTTTAATGCATTTGTAATCCCTCATGATTGCAGGACTCTGCAAACTGCTGCAGCTTCGCTTCTGGTGCTAGATTTTCTTGTTTCCCACCGAGGTGACCAAGCGCCAGCATCCAGCTGGAACTCAAGATGGTTGGCGAGGACATGTACCTTTAGGATTCAAAGCTGAGATGGTTTAATCCTAACCTTAACAAAATCCAGAAAGGGGCTGTGTTCAATATTGTGCATGGCGAGGCGAAGAACATGCCATATGTCATCTTCGGGCCACCTGGAATTGGGAAGACCATGACCCTGGTGGAGGTACTCCTCCAACTGGCGGAGATTCTCCATGCCACACTTTCGATTATCGTCGGAAAGTAATTTTCAGTCAAATGATGTTCCGATCGAACGATCTGGACGGATTTTGGAGTAGCCAATTTATTTAATTGATCTGGCATCGGATTTTAAAGTTGGCCAATTTATATTATTGATCTGGCATCCTAACTTTCTTTAGAAAGCACACCGGACCACGTTCTCTTTTTGAGTTTAACTTAAGGAGCGCTATCGTCACTGTTTATCAGGCAGCGACGGATGCAGCCCTGGTTCCGGCTGGAGCCCTTCCTGTTAGGGCGCCGGTTGAAGCCCCACTTCCGGCGCCGGTTGCAGCAGCCTTCGCACTGCTGCTTAAACTTTACCTAACGTCCCTCTTAATGGGATACTAGAAATTTTTAAGCACTTGAAGAGACTCCATGACAAGAAAGCTTTGGGATACCAAACCCTGAAGAATGGATTGTGTGTTGTAGAATTCCTAAAGATAAAACATTACGTAAAGATATATGCAAGGCGGAAAATTATCCTTATGCTTGTTTTTGTTGAATTTTGGCATATATGCCGAAAAGCATAGGTGGCCATTATGCTAAGTGCAAGAGGAAGCATTTAAGGCCGACTCCGAAGAATCTAACTGATGAAGATATTGCATATCTGCAGGCTTCATTAGACTCCTTGGTGCAGAATACGGAGGACCTTCCCGCAAATTAATTAATATTCCCTCAATTTAATTGATAATAATAATTAATTCTCCATTCCTTGGAGATTTTGAGCTTTAACTTTTCAGCAAGAGCTCTCCCACAAGAAATGACGCAAGTCATTTTAAATTGGTGCACCAGCAGCTAACAGCAGCACCAACAGCCATCAGCACCAACATCCACCAGCACCAGTAGCCAATAGCAGCACCAACACCCAGCATCCACCAGCACCAGCAGCCAACACCACCCATCAGCCAACACTGTTGGCCCAACAGCAGCCATCAGCACCAACAGCACCCAGCAGCCAACAGCCATCAGCACCAACATCCACCAGCACAAGCAGCCAACAGCAGCACCAACAGTACAAGTACAAAATCCACCAGCACCGGGATATGACGGCTGTAAAATGGCTGTGTAGTTGGGTGCTGGTGGTGTTGGGTTCGCACTTTGTATATTTTTATAAAATTTTCCCCAACAAAAAAAAAAAAAAGAAATCAACTGTAAATAAAATAAAATCTGTTTTTTTATAATCCACTGTCATTAAAATTAAATTGGTTTATGTACGAGCAAATTCCAGATTTTAAGGCTTATTTTGTACATATTTTTTATATACCATTTTTTTCTATCTAAATATTACATTTCCATTTTTTTTTAAATTGTTGTTTAAAGCTTAATTGTTTTATGATATCCCAAGACAGCTTCTTAGTGCCATTTTGAAAATCATGATCTGTTAAATTGTTACGAACACTTTTAAATAAGTGCGTGAAGTCGTTAACAATATATTTACTGCACGTATTTGTAAAATCATCTCTTTGAAAGTGTGATTTCCTTAACGCTTGATTGATGCAAACATTTTGGTCACATACAACAGCAAGGGCAAGGGCTCTTTTCAATAATTAGGAAATTATTTTGCCCTGATTTACAATCGAAATGAATGCAACACCTACCAAACTATGAATTCAAGATGTAGGCCGGGAGCAATAAAAGTTAGCATTCCAGTCGCTGGATTACTATACAAGTCATTATCTGACTTGCCATCGCCCAAATCAATAAACCCAACTATTTTGTCAGTGTGATTATCATATTTGAGTTCGCTTTTAATGCGCATTTCCTCAAATATTAATTGGCAATTCTTTTCGGATGCATTCAGTTTTTCAACCAAACTTTTAAGTTTGAAATTCGGCCCTTCAAAACCGGGCGTTATGTTTTTAAGTGGCAAGTTTTTATACATACTCGCCAATGTAGATGGTGGCTCATCGGCACTTGCATCTAAGTTTACATCATTTGTAGAGTTTTTCAAATTTCTTATTGGTGGTTTGGCAGTTTATCTAAATCTAAATAATTTGTAGAGTTTTCAAAATTCCCTATCGGTGGCTTATCGGCACTAAGATTTATTAAATTTAACAATGGAATGTTTTTGATGCAACATTACTAAAAAAAAGTTAAATAAATTCTTGGCGAGAGAAGTAATCTTCTCCTACTAAGTTGGCACAGCGGCTCCTTTGGTTGAAGGCCATACCAATATTTGTATAGAACTAAATAAAATAACGAGTGCCATTATAATGAGTGTGATGACAAAGACTCCCTGGGATGGTTGCCACTTTATTTCTTTCCCAGGTGGGCCACCCACATCCTTAATGAAACCCTTTATCTTTTCTGCCAGCTTCATCACCTATGGTACTCTTAAATTCAGAGAACTCTAGGCAATGTTTGTCCGAGAAAAGAAATTCATTCTCTGATTGACATTTGTCTTTTATCTCAAAAAATTGGGATATCATTACAGTTGTAAATTAATTATCCTTATCAATTTTAGAGCATTGATCAATGCAGCACCTAACCTTATTTTGGAAGGATGTGTAAACATTTTTATAAATGTTCAGTGGGCACGCATCCTTTTCGTAATTTATCTATAAAAACTTTGGTTCAAAATACGATCGCGTTTTTTAGCCCCCGAAAGTCTGGCATTTATTAGCCATTTTTTATCTTGGCGAAAAGATAAGGCGACTTCGTGACCTTCGCAATTCGTGACGATGCATTCATTGTCTGAAAAAAAGAGGAATAATTGCAAAACTTAAAAATAAACTTTGAACGATTTTTGTATACCCTTGCAGAACTGAGAGGTCACTGTGGACGGCAATTCACTTAGGGACGATAGACTACTACGACGTCCCAGAACTGAAAATCTCCTACGATAATCCGTTCAGAACAAATTATAACAGCGATTCTAGCTGGTAGGCACCAAAGTGACGTGCTCTGATCCTGCTTAGTGCGATGTTCATTCTAGTATTTCTCTTTGCTCATCTGTGTACCGACCTTGTCTCTCGCTCGCACTCATTTGGTTGCTAAATTTTAGCGCTGGTGAGTACGTAGCTTAAATAATCAAAGTTTGGTCTTCTGCGCGCTCAAATCCGCTGTAAAAACATTTAAATGGAAGGAAATCTTTTACAAATAGCCACAAATTGAGATGGCCGAGATACCAATAAGCCTTTCAATGGTTCTGTACTTAGCAGAATAGCCCAGCTTGAATAGGAAAACGGCTATTCTTTTATATATGGCACAAAATCGTTAAAGTCATTCTTGCCCATGCGGAACATCCATCTCCCAACACTGTCCATATTGTTCTTAATAAAAAAGTTTTAATCTTTATTGTCTTATTTTTCTCTCTCGGTTTGTTTTAACTTGACAAACAACTTCTCACCTTTTCAAAGATTCCCAGTTTAAACAGCTTGAAACAGTGGCGGGCAGTGTGAAAACGCTTTAAAGCTCAAATATGGTAGATAAACTTGAAAAGTGCACGAGGAAGGTTGTTACCGTTGATGAGAAACCAGAACGTAATCAAACAACGTGAAGTGATCAAAAACTTTGTCATTTAACGAATTGTGACCAAAAACCGCAGAAAATCTATCTGCAACTGAAAGCTTATTTTTTATTGAAGTTTTAAAATTTGCTGGTATGTATAAGAGTATACATTTGGTATACAAAATGTGTAGTCTGGCAACGCCACTATGTAAAAATAGTGTAAAATTAATGTCAAAAAGTTATATCAGCGTATTATCTGGCAACGACGTCATTTAAAAGTTAATGGGCTCTTAACGAGACTTTCTTTAAGATGTTAAAAAAAAACAGCATTAACCGAAATATATCCCACATGAATGAAGAAAACCAACGAAAAGCTTTAATTGCATTGAACACTCAACAGCTTAAAGACTTTATTTATTTGATCGATATCCGATTTATTGCATTTTTCTCAACATTTATCTGCTGCAGTTGTATGTATTGCTATGTTCTAGTACAGTTTTATCATTGTTTTTGGCATTTACCGTTATTATACCGTTATGTTCACTTTGCAGGGTTGCATTTTCGGCTTACCAACTAATTAATAAGTAAAATTGAATTTTAAAAATCTCTGATAACTTTGTTGTTGTCTGTTGTCGTAGTTGTTCATTTGTTTATCTGAGGTTATATATGGAATTAAAGATCTTTGCTTTTGTCCACTATTGCATTTGCATTGCTAATTTGTGTTAACAATTGTGGTTGTGGTTGATTGGCAACTTCTTTGGGTTAAATGCACTTTTCATATTGCTGGGCTTGGATAACTATTGCGAACGGGATGGTAATGTTAGTGGTTCAGTGTTGGTAAAGTGCATTTGCATGCCCTTAAGTGTTGGGGGAGAGCGTTTGCCTGTACTCCGCTCCGATTCGAGTTATTTGATGTGTAAATATATTCCTCTACATTATTGTTTAGTATTGCATTTGCTTGCATCTTTAGTTATAATATATTTATCTATTTAATAGCCTTGCATAAAGGTTCATCTTGATGTGTTTGCCTATTTGCTTGTTTGTTTCTTGTGACTCGCAAAAACAGTGTTGTAATTACAAAAATATATGTACTTCGTGTTATAGTTCGGCTGTTCTCGAAAACTTAAGCACTAATATAATAAACACGAATAAACGCAATAAGTAGATTACGGTTTAAATATTTATTTGCTTGTAGTTCGCAATTTGTAAATTTGCCATTTTTTTCACTTATTACAATACAAAAGGTACGAAAGGCGCGAGAAACTCCCTTGGAACGGAGTTTACACTAAAAATTGACTTAATTGTGAAGAGTTGTTAACTGAATGAAAAATGTTTCGATTTTCCAAAAAGAAGCTTAAACTTAACATTATATTTCTTGGGTTTGGATATATCTGTTGCTTTTCAGCTTAAACTTAATATTATGGTTGTGGGGGGAGGAGTAAGAGAAGGAGTAGGATTTTCCTTGCTTAATCATTTTGTAATACTTATTTTCTACGTTGCTGGAAAAAGTTAAGGTGACAAATGGGCGTGTTGGGGTATTTCTCTTGGTGTCTCTCTCTATATATAGGAAAACTTGACTGAAAAGCGGCAACTAGTTCGAGTATCTGTAATATGCGTTTCTCTTAACATTTGAAGGAGGAAGGATCTGGTGTTCCGTTACTCGGCGCGGCAGAGCAGAGAGGCGAAGCGGAAGAGCCTCATCCAGCTAAAGAGCTTCGACTCCAGCAGATTCTCCTCCGCCGTCGAGGTCGTCATCGATACCCTCGACGAGTTGGAGGACTTGCTACTCCGCTTCTGCTGCATGATCCTGGGCGAGCTCATCTTCATTATCGAGTAAGTCGTCTTGGCGGCTTCTGGTTGCACACGCCACAAAGTGGACGTGGGCTACGGGTCACAAGCGTGGAAAGGCGAAACGCGCTGGCTGCAAGGAGAGAAAAGATATAAGGGGGAGGATTAGTCAAGAGCTATTCAAAGTGGCAAGTCGATGGCTCAGCCTCTCACGCGACGTCGAGTGGCTGCTGTGACATTTGAGCGTCAGTCAGCAAATCCCCGAAATCTCAGAAAAACCCAACGAAAAGCTGATGGGATGGCAACTGAAGGACTTGGGAGAGAGTCCCAGTTCAAGTGAATGAGACGGTAGTAACATGTCAAAGTTTTCGAGGGTTCTTGGCATGGAAATCTATTCAATTTCAATATCAAATAGAAGCCAGCACACAATGTCGAGGGTTTGCTGAGTAATCTTATTTTAATATTTATCAGGGATGACACAGAAATTGCTATTGATTTCAAATCACTAGAAATGCGGCCAAAAAGTATGCCACAAAAAGTTTCATCTTAGAATGAAAATCAAATAACAAATTTGAGCTTAAATATTTTATTGCATACTTTTAGACATATTTTAAATTCATTTAATTTTAATAACCATTATCCTAATATTTTGAAAACCAATACAAATGGTACCTAAAAAAAGCATGTAAAATCTTCAAACAACATTGATTTCAACTAATAATGCCAAAACAGTATTTCTCTATTAGGCCAAATCCACATGGAGCATTCAAATGTGATATTTTGATATCAATTAATAGACAGAATAATTGTTTAATCAAAATAAACAGCTTTTACGGTTCCGTTAAGCCGAACCATCAATTGGAACTAGTTTATTATTGTTAACGAAGCTGCTCAGCTCTAATCGAAATGCTCCATTGGCTCCACCAGGGCGTAAGTGGCTACACACACCCAACACACACTCTAGCGGGGCCAAAGCCCACCCATCCGAAGCTGATGACCTTGCCTATATGCACTGGTAGATACATACATATATACAGACATATGCCCAAAAAGAGGGCCGAATCGAAGCGCTGCATGCTCCAGTTTTTCCAGATCTGGCTAAAGCCAGACGGCAGTCGCCGAGTCAATGACAAAACTCAACGGTTCGTTACGGATAATAAAGGAGAGACGTACAAAATGGGCTTTGTACGTTACATATATGTAAACACATACATATACGAAGAACTAAAATTGATGTTTGCTTTAATTGGACAAAATCCTGTTTCTGGTTCTGCTTCTGCTCTCTGTCCCTGGCAAAAGATTACATGTTGCAGTGAAAGATTGTGTGTTCTACGTCATCTGTAATTATGCAATGCAATGTTCAGAGCCATTCCCTTCCGAATTTCCTCCCACCTCCCAGCGACTTCTGGCAGCAAATTAATTTCAATTTCCAGTCAAGTTTTTTGTGTTTTGTGTCAACACATCTACATCTATGGCGACAGTCCGAGAGTGCAGTCCGCTCATAAAACATTTCCATATACCATGCTAAAAAAAAAAAAGAAAACAATAAAAAAGCCACGACAGCAGCTTGTCCCGTCCACGCGACAACATAAAAATATTGTTTTGTTTTTTCCGCTCTTATTCGGATCGCTTTTCCCTCCCGCCAGATTATTGTTGCTAAATAATTTTCTACTTTGTATGTTTTGTAAGCAATCTTTTGCTTCGGCTGCTGCTGGTGCCGCTGTCACTTCTCAAAATACGCCTGCGCATTTGCTTAGCTCATTATAATGCTGAGATCACCGAGATAGCCATTCCACTGAACATTTTGTGGTACAGTGGGTAATGTGGGCCAAATGGGAACTAAATTCTATGTAGTTCTATTCAGCCATTAAAAATAGACCTGCAATTTCATATGGAATTTATATTGCACAGCCAAATAGGTAGTAAAAACATTAAGATGTCACAGAAATAATGATAAAAAAAATGAAGTTAAGTAATTAAACAAAACGTTTAAGATACTAAAGTAATTTAAGGTATAAATAACAACGCGATTTTAAGCTAAAACTTTCAACAAAATAAAAAGAAATTATCTGTGAATTTATTAAATTTCTTAAAACAGTCGATAAAAGTAGTTTTCTAGTCTTTTCTAATATTTAAAATCTAGTTGAAATATTACATAGAGAATTTAAAGGATTTTAATCAAGTTCATATCTATAAATTCTAAATTCAAACTCCGCTTTATTTTTAAGAAAAACAGAAACTATTTCTAGCACAGAGAATTCCAAACCTTATCGATGTGAGCATTAGAAATTATGTCTTAGATTAATTTTCGTAGATTCCTCGGTGTCCATAATGGAAAAGCAGCCATTTAAATTAACGCCCAGAGCATTTCGATTTCAGCTTACATATTTCTGCTTGCAATCTACAAATCTTTCCCCATGCTCCCGACCCCCTTCTCGACATGATTTCCACCTCCGCCTTTGAATTTGGTTTCCATTTCTTTTCCTCTGGGCCTTGACATAAACATTTCGGGAATGGGAAATATTTTCAGTTTTCGTTGCTGTTGTGCGCTTTAATCTTTTGATACTACGAATGCAGCTGCTGTGGTGTCAGTTAGGCAGAGGCGGAGAGGGGGGATCGTGCTAGTGTGGGCGTTTTTAAAGCTAACGGGGAAATCACGATGCTCGCCCACATTTACCCCTCCAATGCCCCAACACCGCCACTACTTCAATGCCTTTTTTTCTATTTCACAACTCGTGTGACACTTTTTTGCCCTCTCTAAGAGTATTTGGAATTTTTTGTAATGTGTTCTTTTTTATTGAAAATAAAGAAAAAGGCTTTGGCTTGACCGGCTTAAAATATTAAAATTTTTAAAGGAAAATTTAAAGATATCAGTCAAACCGAAATTAAATTACATATTCGATCAATAAATAGAATTAATTTACATTCTACATTAGAGTTTTAAATAGTTCTTATAAGGTTGTGATACTGTATTCAAAACTGATTTAATATGAGGACAAATTTAAATGATAGCCCATTAATTGTTTTACGTTTCAATTCATTAAATAATTTTAGATTCTTTTTCTTCCGAATATTATCAGATAAAGTACAGAAACAATAAATACGTTTCTGAAAATAAAAATAAAATATTCTTTCTGTAATTTTCCTTCCTGTCTCTTTTTGTAAAGAATATATATGTATCTGTCAGGGCATTCAACGACTCAATACCTTAAATTAGCATTTTTTTCTTGTTCATTTTCCGTTTGCTGGTTGACTGCATTGTGTCATGTGGCAACTAATGATTGAACTTTAACAACTCGGCCTCCCCAAATCGCTCACGCGCTTGTTCTCTCTCCCTCTGCCCCTCTCTTTTTCTGTTCGATGACAATTTCAAGGCATTTGCTTTATTGCCCATCCGCTGGCACCGCGGGGCGTATGCGTGATGTTTTTATTGCCGTTAAATTAACCGAAATGCCGCCCGGGCCCGATGGAGAAATGGGTGCCAACATGCAATACTTTAGATTTGGTATATCCACGAACATATTTTCTGTGGGTTTCGTGCGCCATCCAGGCCCCCGGGTCATGTATTTCAATATCCTGGGCGCCATCTCTCGATCAAATTTATGAGTGTCGAGTGTTGGAAATCGAATACCATTGATGACGACGTGGTGTTTCGTATAATTTGTGGCCCATCAGCGTGTTCGATGAGGCTTTATCACCCACGCAGTCGGCTCGACACATATTTTAGGGCCAATAATAGGTATATAACTATGTTGAGGACTCTTGAGATCTCTCTTTTTATACCTCGGTGACACTTGCACTTTGTTCCCAGCTGTGTGACAAATATTTTCCATTTTCCTCCTAATTGGCTATAATTTTATGTCATTCTTGATGTGTGTGCCGTGTGAGTTTGTACTTTTTTTATTATTATTATTTTTCTCATTTTATTGCTTGTCACCCGACGCTCACATTGACCCACTTGGCGCATGCTGTGCCACAGTAATAACAACACAACAACACGCTACTGAAAAATAGCAAACTGCAGTTTGAGCCTGTGCCAAATTCAATTATCAATTTGCGCTTTTCATGCATTTTTCATTTTTCAACTCGTTTTCCCTCATTCGCTTGCCAATTCCAAACGCGAAACACTCGGCCCAAAAGTGACAGTTGGAAAGCTGAGGGAAAAGGCGAGGAAAAGCCGGCTGAAGTTGACATTTCGAGGGACATGACAGCGACGACTGAAATGCTGTTGATAACACCCGTTAACCTAATTTCGTAAATTGGCTAAGCAGAAACTTAATTGACATTTCTATGTGCATTGAGACGAAGCTAAAGGGCGCATTAAACTTGAATCCTTTTCCATTTGCAAATGCAATAAAAGAGTTGAAAATCGGATGTCAAATATAAAGGATTATGCAAGTTGTGTGCTGACTATTTTCAGCTAAATACATTACATTTTCTAAGACTGGATAATATTTTTGCAAACTAATGATATTTCTAGGAATTGGTATATACTATAAACGTTTTTTGTAAGAGTTTACGAAAAGCCATTAAAGTTATACATTCAAAATAAATGTTTGTAAAATTTAAATAGCTTTTCTAGCTATATTTAACTTAAAAAGGGTAAAAAATCAACTTAACTGGAAAGTCACGAATCTGAACTTATTCCCTCCATTTTTTCTTCCATATTTACTCTTTCCCCAGACTTTTCGTGACCTATTTTTGTCTCTTCACTTATCGTTATTAAAACCCTGTTACTATTAGCATGCACCTGCTAACTCTTTATCGCCACTTCCTGCGGGCTGGCGACTGCTGTCGCCTTTCCCAATGCCGCATTGTTCTGCTATCGTTATTATTATTACAGCTACATATCTACTTTCATGTCACACCGGGCTCCTCCATTCCCCACAAGCCTCCCTTGCTGGCTGCTCTGCATCTGTCTATGTCGCACTGCCTGTCTCTGTCTCTATCTCTGGCGGTTTCAATTGCATTTCAAATGAGCGTTCCTCCCCCTGGAGCTGGGAGATGCAACTGGGGACTGAAAGCTGGTGTTGTTATCAAGCGCGTGCCACTTGAGCGCGTCGCTGAGTGATGGGAACCGCAGCGACGACCGCAAAAGCAGCAACAAACAGCGACCCACTGCCACGCCCACTTAGACCTTCTGTCGCCCCAACCGCCCACTTAGACATCCGTCTTAATGAGGCTTCAATATCACTTGTCAAATTGCCACAAACACTAGGCTAGCTGCTTGAAAAGTGAGGAAAATATATTGGAAATTTATAAAGGCGAAAAAACTTTTTGAAGATCCAGTGCTCCAGAAAAAGTATCTATTTAAATCTGTTGAAAACCCATAATAGATCTTGTCAAAGACCAGCAGCTGCGTTGACGCTAGAATTCCCAAGTGTTTCGTTCGAAAATAACAAACACGTTGAAGTGTTGAGGAAAGTAATGAAAATGGTTGCTAACTTCCAAAAACATTTGTAAACAATATTACGCATATACGCATATAAATATATCTCCATAAATAAATTGATAAAGATACAAGATTATAAAGACGACAACCCAGTTACTTGTATTTCCCTCAGTGTTCCTCCAACTACTTGTCATAGATGGGACTATTGTAAAGAGGCTGAGAAATAGAGAGGCAGATCTTCGTAAATAGATAACGATATTTAATTGGGTCAGGCGGTACTTAATACGCATATAACGCTTGATTGCAAGCCGTTTGATTGATTCTGTGCAGCTTAAGTAATAGACTGGAAAACCTTGGGGCAGGCTTCGCCTCCTCCTCTACATCATGTACATAAGTATCTCTTTATATGGGCATTACATGACAAAATCTTGGACAGATCTGTAAGCTTCTTGTTTTTTTGGGGTGCGCCATGATCTCACCGAAACTATGAACAACAAATAAATGACATCAGAGAGTAGCAAGTCGCACGTCAAGTTGGGGACCCGTTCAACTTGAGGCGGCAATTAGAAGGCAATATTCGAGAGCTATAACTCATAAATATTAACAATGCACACACACTCAAGCACACAGATAATGGGAGTTCAAAGATCCAAAGATCCACACTACACGGAGAAGATGGGAAAAACCTGAATAAATATTTATAAGAATGCTAATTTTCCGATTGCAGCGGCTGCAGTAACGTAACTGTAAAGCCCAGGAAAATGAGCAAAGGGAAGCTGCGGAGAGAAGTGTATCCCCCCCAGTATGGTGGTGTTTTGGCCCAGAACTGCAGTCAAGCAGCGCGAGGTTTCCGAATGCGAGGAGGGTCGAGGAAACCGCAAAAAAGGCGGCAAGTGCCCTGAGTGTTTTCCCTGTAGATTTTCCCCCTTTTTCCCCTATTTCCCCACTTCCCCGGCGACTGCGACATTGTAACAGTCTAGTTAACTTGCAACTTACAAGCGAATGTATCTATCTGCTACAAGTTACTTTACAATGCGACCCCCTCTGCCTTCCTCCGTGTTTGTTGGTTTTCCCTTCTTTTCCCTGCCGTGTTGTCCTCCTATGTTGACTGACTTTCGAAACGTGTTGTCATGTAAATTAACCAAAAACAAAGACAACAAAAAAATAAAGAGAAAAACTGCCATGTTGAGGAAAACGAGATACATGCAGCCAGGCTGCAAGTCTCTGGCGGATCTCAAAACAAACACATAGAGGTGAGGTACTGGGAGCCTGAGAAAGACAAATATAATTGACAATGAAGAACAGCTGGAATGAGATGCAGACGCAGACGCTGCAGACAAAGCCGTTTAAATGGAAAATTGTTAGACAACAATAACAGCAACAAGAGTCTAAGCACCAGTTGTCAGCTGTTTTGGGAAAACTGCTGCAGAGAAAAGTTAAGCGCTGAAGCGAATAATTCAAATGGACTCTCTTTTTACCATCTGCCGGAAGGTTAGCCGACTTTTAAAAGCCACACATCTGGGGTTATCCAAGCAGCGCTTTTAATGCATAAAAATCTATACAATTCTTGGAGAATAATCATACTTGACGTTTGACTGACTAGTCCGCAAATTCCTCTTCCCGACCTCTGCCGGCACACACACAGTGTGCACAAAGCACCAGTGCGGTTAAATGGTAATTTTTTGCTTAAATTTATCCTTAAGAATTAAATATCTGCTTCTTAAATCATAGCTATTTTGTATGCTTTTTATCAAAATATTTGGACTATTTTTTCTCATATCTAGCCACTTTTTTCTATTTCTTATATCACAAAAATGCAATTTTAGCATATCAAGGTCTAGGGACCACTGATTTTATTTAATATCAAGCAATTCTTCATATTAGGCCATATATCTATGAAACGCACTGTACTGTCTGGAATAATTTGACCCAAAATTATAAAGCTGACCCATTGCGAAATCTCGCACCAGAAAACTTTTTATATCTCGCCATTTAGACACAGCAAAAACATTCGCCAGACAGATAAATGGATTTCCAAACAGACCATGCCGATGCCGCCATGCCCCATTAAAGCCATTATGGAGAGTGCGAACCAAGGGGTTCCAGTGTGCAAGATCCCCCGTTAGCCACGACGATGGCCACTATCCATTTCCTGTTCTTTTGGCACGACTACGTGTATTACGCATACGCCGCGTAGCCAATACAAATGCAAATATTAAATCATTATTGCGCATGAAATGCCAACGTAAACAATAACAAACACTAAGCCGAAGGCGAAGGAAAAGCCAATAAACAATAAGCCAAAATAAGCGGCCACCCAAAGTAAACCTGAAGAGAATGACAGAGGAAAAGAAACAGAGGTTGGCTACGAAGTTCAAAGTTGGCCAAAAGAAATTGCGCGGTCAGCGTCGCGACTCCGTTTTAGTCGCAGTCGACGCTGCTCATTAGCTAAAACCAAAGTCCCATTGTGGCCAGCTCGTTAACTTCTCTTCGAGAGGGGCGGACAGGGAGGAACCGAAGCATGGTTTTATAGCCGAGCCCAGAGCTAGCCGCTTACATAATGATGGGAAAATCTTTATGCTCGCGCCTGATAAGAAATGCGGCTCACATTGAACTCCAGCCCTGAACCCAGAGCCAGATAGACAATGCGAGATCGCTTTACTAATGGAACGCACAGCCCACAATTTTCTGGGCATCGTTTTATGGCTCGTTAAATGGTTTTAAATAAATTAATGAACTCACAAATGAACCACCAACGGAAAAGGTCCAAATGAATTTCCAATAAAGTCGAAAAATGAATAAAAACCAAATTAATTCTAAACGAGAAAAATAACAAATTAAATTTCACTTTATGTCGGCACCAAGGGCACCGTGGCGCAAGTAAAACAAACAAAAATAATACTAATTGACTTAAGAGTTGAAAGAAATATACATCTATATGCCTTTCAGCTGAGAAACTTAATAGGTAAATCTTAGAATTAAATTGATTACCCATACTTTGATTGGAATTTAACTAAAATTATATCCCTCTTGACTTATTTTCATATTCATAAACTCAACATTTTAATTGATAGTTGTCTTCAAAGGATCTACACTACGACTTCAAAGTTCTTGCAAGAGTTTCCAATTAAATCAAAAGCCATAAAATCTTGTAAAGTTTGGCCACCAACCTCGACTTTCCCCCAACTTTCCGTTGGCTTAGAAAAACTTTCTGTTCTGACCAAAGGGAATTCACTATCCAATGAGTTTTCCAGCTTAACGTGGCGTTTTCCTTTTCAAGTGCTTTTATTCGTGGCCAATGCATTATTCAGAACACTTATTCGACGGGGCCACAAAATCAACAAAGATGACGCTTGGAAAATGTCGAAAGACCACACGCAGAAATCGAGGAATGGGGATTGAGATTGATAGAGAAAGGGTCATCGGGTTTGACCCCAACGTTTTGCATTTATACATACAGGCATACATATGTTGGTTCAACCTTTCTGAGACCTTTTTTGCTGCAAGCTCAAGCATCATCGCATCGATTTTCGATTAAATCTAATTGACATGACGGGGCACACGCCCACTTCCGCCCATTCCGTCTAAATGTCTGTCTATTTTCCGTGCCAAGTTTGAGCAGACCATTTCCACTGGCCATTTTCAATTTCCATTTGACACGCTCCGGAGTTTTCAGCAAGTCCTGCCCATGTTCGTTCCTTGTTTGGCCTTCTGTGCAAATTGTTGTACATAATTTATGCCATTCATCGTTGTCGGCTTTAATTTTTTCCGTTCGTTGGCAAAATTGTTTTTGGGGCTCATCGTAAGCCCCAAAAACGGATGCCCTGTCATTAATTTTCAGCTAATCTCAATCAGTCAAAGGCAACGTGGAAAAATTTACTTGCGTTCTAACCATTTCCATCCATAACTCAACTGTGAACTCTTATCGGGATTCGAGTGACAAGGCTCATTTCGGCTTTTTCGGGGCATTAACTGTGGCTGTGATGGGAAATTTCCTGTCTTGGCTAATTGAATTCTCTAGATAAAATTGGGAAGTTAACAATGAAGTGAGGTAATTGTATTAGAACGGGCATTAATTGGGTTTCTGGAGAGGTTAAGCTTAATTTCTGTCTGGATTTATCGCATCCGGACAATCGGATAAATGAATAATTTTAACAATTATAGTTTAAGTTTAGATTATGTAGTATTTACTTAAATGTTTAGTGGTTTTGGAAACGCACAAACTTGCTTGCTATGAAATAATATACAAATATATTTTTTCTATTTTTGATTTATTGCAATACATAAATTAAGGAATTACGTGTAGTCAAGTCTACAATGAACATTTTTTCACATTTAAATGTACAGCACCATAAATTTTGCGTTAACAAGCTCTAAAAATAATAATCACCAATTAATAATTCGCAGAGAAAGCTTTGCGCATTTGTCAAAACGTCAGAATTTCGAGAACTGTTTAAAAATAACAAAACTAAACTAGAATATTTTTATTTAACCCAATTTTAAGCACATCTCTGCATGACTATGTCTACTTACATATTCAAACATATATGGCTCTTAGCTTATGTTTAACCTATCCAACTTTATTCTTTAATTTGCAGCCATCTGGCACTAAGCCATTTGTTCTTCCGATCCCTGATGATAACTCCAGCGATTCTCGTTAATAAGAGTGCACTTAGTGGGTAGTTGGGGGAGTAGTTAGGTAGTGCTTACCCTGCTTATCTGGCAAACACTTCATGTCCGCCCCCATTCACTTTTCCGTCGTCATCGGGGAGTTTGGGAACACTTCTATATATGTTCTTTCGTAATCTGCTTTGTTGTGTTGGTTCCTTTTTACTCCGATTTTAGGGCACGTTTCTGCTTTTTTATTTGAAGCGCAAATATTGATTTCCCTTTATTTCTTTTGGTGGGTTCCCCGAATTTCGGAGTGTTATAAATGCAATACAAACGAAGTTTGATAAGTATTTTTTTGGGGCTGGAGCTGGCCCCATATGTTGGTTATAGTTTCGGTTGAGGGACGCCAAGTGCACTTAACGATATGATAAGAAATGAACGCTGACCTACATAGAGAGTGGGAATAGCTGATTCATGAGTTATATACTCATATCTATATACAGTCCATTTATGTATTTAATGGGCCAACTGTGAATGCACAATTAAATGGCCAAGTGTTCGATATGTGGCATCAAAGTTGCCTCATTACGCCGAGCCCCACACTTGATGAATATTAATCATTAAGTTTTATGGCTCTGCCAGCAGGACAAAGCAAATTAATTAAATTATAGCAATTCCTCAACATTTATGCTGTAATTGATGTGGCGGCTCGGAGCATGTGAACTATAGCTCACGACAAAAGGCCAGTGAAGCTCGTTGGCCTATATAGAGTGGCAGTAACAGTGCCAGTGCCAGTGCCAGTCCCATGCCAAGGCATAAACAAAGGGCAAAAATGATTAATAAACTGAAGCCAAAAAGGGGCGGGGCAGGAGCTCAGCTGGTGTGTGGAATACAGATGAAGTGACATAATTGAAACAAAAGGGGGATGGGGGGATGGAGGCCCCGGAAAAACCTTTGAGAACTTTTTGTGTGAACTTTTTCGTCGAGTACTTGGAGGAAAAGTAATCAACAGCCACCAGAAATGGCAACGACGAACCGATGTTTCTTTATAACAAACAAACAGAAAAAAAGATTATTCGCTTGAGTTCGCATAAGAGCCACTTTCAAAGTTCCCCAGAAGGGTTTCAGATTGATGAAATGTGCGGGTAAACTTTTTCTTTAAAAGAATTCGGAAAGGAATATTGTTCAATCAACAAGCTAAATTCCTGTCAGTATTCCTTTTCAGTCGATTTTCTTTTTCTTTATTAATAAACACACAAAATATCCATCAAAACTTTCCCTGTACATATAAAATAAAGGGTAGCAAACAGGAAAATTTCAGAAAATATGAAATAACAGGTAAAAGAATCATCAAGGTAATTATCAAAAGATTTCAGGTCCCTTAAACTCCAATAGAAGTGGCAAAAGTTAATCATAAACAACATATTATTTTGAAAGTATGTACACAAGCCAATTCTATATAAAATATTTGGCCACAAAAATCGCTGCATATTTAAAACAACATTTTAGAATCAAGACACCTCAATAAATCTTTAGTGCTTGACCCATTTCCACGATGAATATGTTATAAGGAAGCTCATATCCCCAAGCTAATAATAATAAAATCTCACACCCTCACAGCTCACATGTAAATCAATTTCCAATCTTCAACACTCTATTTAAATGAAATGAAGAAATTTTCCTTTCATGCTGCGGTCCTCATCACATGCAGATGTCCTTCCCGATAAAAACTGAAAGGGAAACGAGACCCTTACGGGATAATCTGGATTTAGGCAGGAAGCGCACATACATAAGGCGCAAAGCTCTCGTTCATATCGGTATTTATGGAGGAAATGCTGAAGAACTTCGGGGTGGAAATGGGAATGGATAGCCATAAAACCAAATGAAAAACGAGTCGAGATTTGCGCTCGGAAAGAAAAACGCAAAACAAAAAACTTTCAGGCGTGATTACGTAAAATGCGTAAAAGAACGAGCGAGCGGGAGAGCAGCACGGCGAGAAAGAGAGAACGAGCGCTGGCGTAGGAACCACTTGACGCATTTCAAGGACACGTGCAGCCTTCGCAAGGACACTCGCAACATAAAAAGAGTGGTCGACCGAGGCGTTACACAACACTGGTCACTGGACGGAGCTAACGGTTCACTTACCGTAATATGCAAGTTGGCAGCTCCTGTGTGGCGGCTGCCTTTTCGAATTTTCTAGTTTTCCTTTGCTTTTTTCCTTATTATTTTTTTTGGCTCAGCTAAGTAGGCCTTGGCTGAAGCGTCTGACAGTGACAATCGTGGGCAGCGGCCAGAACACAGATATCTTTCGAAGGTGATTCGCAGCTAACAAATTTTCCGTTCTCGACTTGTTGTTTTCGGGGATTCTGTTCTCAAAAACTTTTACGAATCGGATTTTCACGTAAAGCGGGTAGTATTCGATCGGTCTGACCAGCGGAGGTGTGCGATATATAACGGGAGCAATAGAACCGAACGCCGCGAACTCAGCTGATTGAATGAAAACGACGCTACGCGGAGCAGCAGTCGCCAGCAGCCCCACCAGAGCAAGAGAGCGAGAGCGAAAGAGCCCCAAAGCAGCGGAATAGTGGGAGACCAAGCAACAAGCAGCCTGAGAGAGAGCGCCAAACAGAGTCGTCGTTCAGCAGGTAAGCTTGTTGCGTTGCTGTTGTTTCTGCTTGTAAGGGAATGAAACTTACTTGAATAAAGGCAACGCGAACATTTGTGTCGCTATAATTCCTAACCAGTTTCAGCGTTTAGAAAAAAATTGAATTAAAACGTAAAATATTTCATTGCCTAATTTCGGATACGTTTTTAATTGAGTTGGTATCTATAGCGATTTAAAAATTAAAAAGAAATTGTTTTATTCAGAAAGTGATAAATAATATAACATTAAATTTATAAATTTAAGGATAAATATGCAGATATGAGTATATCTCTAATATTCTCTATCCGTAATAGCCTAAATATTTAAATAAAATAAATCTTTTTAAAAAGAAGGTATCACATTTTTATGATACTGCCCATCTCTCATGTCTATTACTCTCATTCTCTTTCTGTCTTTCCCCTTTTCATTGATGCAGCGAGATTAGCCTGAAATGAGGCATTTTGAGCCATTTTTCATTCACACATTCCCAAAGTTACTCTCACGCGCAGCGCTGCACCTCGCTCTCGCACACTCGCGCTCTAGGTCACCAATGTTGGGGCTGCTCTCTCCACTCTCTCCCATTCTTTCCATCCCACTCCTCTTCATCGCCCGTTTCGTTTCGCTGCCAGCATAAAATGCAAAGCCAACTAGCGGTGATGTTGGTGTTGCGGGGCTTATGTAACTTTCGGGGCATCCACAAGCGTTGAAGGGCAGTCAGCGACCTCGTTCTAGAAAAGAAACCATCTCCCTACCACCCACGGCAACCCCCTAAAAAGAAAGCCCAAGAAGAAGGAGCAGCAGCAGCAGCAACAGCAGTGAAAAGTGTCTAGAATAAACATTCTGTAGCCCAGAAACAGTGAAACTTCAGTAACAATTACTTCTTTGCACGTGTGACATGTTATTTTACCAAATTTCATATTCAATATTTATTGAATATCACCAACAGCAGTGAAAAGCGTCTAGAATAACCATTCTGTAGCCCAGAAACAGTGAAACTTCAGTAACAATTACTACTTTGCACGTGTGACATGTTATTTTACCAAATTTAATATTCAATATTTATTTAATATCAGTTTTTTGCCCATTCAAAAAATTAAAAAATTTCTTGTATTCCAAATTTTAAAAAAAATTCAAGTTAATTGTATAATTTGAATAATTATAAATTTACCAATCCCGATTTCCCTGACCAAAATTCCATTGACTACTAAAAGTATCATTTTTAATTTAAAAAAGTTCTGGTTCAAAAGGATTTTACATGAATTTAAATTGCAAATTCTAGAACGCATTTTCAATAGGTTTTTTTTTTTTTACAGGCTTAGTGGTTCAAGTTATAGAACTTTGACTGTGCAATAAAAGAGGGAACGAATCGAGGAAGGAAAGAAATAGAGGGCTTGTGCCCATGCAGGGCAGGCAAAACGAGAAATGTCTGCTTTCGGGGTTGTGGGTCGGGGTTTGTGGGGTGCTTTATGGGGGGCGCTCGATGTAGGAGGTTGGTGGGAACATCAAAGTCATGCCAAATTGCGCAACAGCCACTGCGTTGTTCTTGGTAACCCGCTGACCGAGGATTTTGGTGAAGAGGGAGGGTGGCCTGTGGCTGCAGAAGCTAAACTCGAATTCCAGTGGTCAAGTCTGAAGGACTTCAGGGAATTTCTAACAAATAATGTGTGTGACGTAGCCTTGCCGTGGTTACAACATAAATGAGAAACTCAGGACATTGGAGTTTTGCTGAGATGTGAAGTGCCAATTTCAAGGAAAAATACTTGAAGTAAAAGAGCTTGACCAACATAGCTTGAAACAGCGAGTGTAATTTGTAGCTCAATTAATTAATTTTATCATTACCTTTTGAGAGCTACCTACGAGTTTTGGCTTGGTTTTTGCATTTCAATATCCGCCCAATATCCCCTGCAATATCCGCTCCTCTAAACCCATTCAATATCCGCATTGTTCCTGACTTTTTCCCTTTACTCGCAGCCTCCCTTCTGTGCCCTGTAAAGAGCTCCGCACCCCTTGAAGGGGAGGAGCCCCATTACCAAGCAACCTCTCACCTTTTTATGGACTTCCGCAGCAATAGATCTAGTAAACAATAATGGTCCCCACTTTACTCTCTCCCCTTCTCTCAGCCCATTGTTCCCGTCGCCATCCTTTTTGCAATGCCCGGGCCTGTTCAAGCGTAATTTAATTTTGTGCGCCATTTATTTATAGTGGTTCCTCAGGCGGAGGAACCCGAGCCAGCATACTCTGGATAGTTTTGCCTGCGGGTAAATTATGGTTCCAGGGCAAATTAGGTTAGGTCACAGGATATAGCTGTGTGAATGCGGTGAATGCAGAGTAGCCTTACCTGGTTTAAGCAAAAAGTCGCCTGGCAAATGTCACAAACACTTGTGCTCGTGTGATAACTACTTTAAACACTTTATTTACTTGTTTTAAAAAATATTTTCAGAAATATTGAGTTATATAAAAATATAAAACACTTTAGAATTAATTAATTTTCTTTTTTTATTGCTGAAATCTTTTATATGGTTTAAATAGGGAACACATTTATTGATTTTATTTATTGTTCAGTCTTCACAGTATATTAAAAAAGATTAAAACATTTAAATGGGCGGATAATGCACAAATTTTTGATTTCATATTTGATTGGCTGTAATGGATGTACGACTGACCAAAATTTGCAAATGGTGTTTCCTCTTTACATCAAGGCTCGAATGTATATGTATGTTATGTATATATAGGTCCACTAAATGTAGTCCCTGTATACCGTTAGATCTCTCAGCGTTCATCTCTTACGACGTTTATGGGATACCAAAATTCATGAAATTCACATTCGACTTAATTAACTGAATTTAGAATAGCTTAGTTTAGTGGCTTTACTTGCCCGTCTGGCATACTTTGATACGATTATCAATAATTGGTAAATCACCTATAATAAATGCATAAGTTGCACCGCATAAACTTTGTATCTCTCTGTTTTGTTTTTCTCGTTTTGTTATGCGGTGGCATCTGTTTTTGAATATGGGAGGCGGGAGATGAGACGGAAGAGGAGTGTGCGTAAAATGCGTTTTAATTGAAAGAAATGTTCAAAGCACATGTGCAGCTGCCACTTGGCGAAGGGTGGGCAATAGGGGCAAGGCAAGGGTAGGCAAGGCGGTGTGTCTGCTAATTGAATTACCTTTCGGTTGCTTTTCCCCATTAGAAGTGCCGCCAAGTTCTCAAGCTGCGCGTGTTTGTGTGCACAATGTTTTGCTTTTCATTTAATACCATTTTGATTCATTTTTTGTTTTCCCTATTCTCCTTCTGACCCAATTCCGTTTTGCTTTTATGCACTTGCAGCTGTCTCCGTCTTTGCAGCCGAAAGAGCGGAGTGCCAAGAGCATTTTTTCTCCAGCCTTGCTCTCACTCTTTGGCAAGTGGGGGTGGCCATAACAGTTTTCTAACGGTCTACAGTCTCTTTAGCGGACTACAAAATGGGTCTTAGGGCCAATTTCTCATTTCTACCACGAATAAACTGAATGCTAACTGGGAAGATTTCAAATATTTACTTAACCATTTTTACTAATTAATTTGGTCACATTTATAGTATAAAATCAATAATTATTATTGTCAAGACCCTAAAACTAAACCTTCCTCTTTCTTCCTCTGCAGCCTTCCAAGATGGGTGGTGGTAATGCGGAGAACGGCAAGAAGATCTTTGTGCAGAAGTGCGCCCAGTGCCACACCTACGAAGCTGGTGGCAAGCACAAGGTGGGACCCAATCTCAACGGAATTGTGGGTCGCAAGAGCGGCCAATCAGCTGGCTACAGCTACACCGAGGCCAATATGAAGAAGGGCGTCACCTGGAGTGAGGGGAATCTAGACGAATATCTTAAGGATCCAAAGAAGTACATTCCCGGCACCAAGATGGTCTTTGCAGGCATCAAAAAGGCCGAGGAACGGGCCGATTTGATCGCGTTCCTCAAGACGAACAAATAGAAGGCCAGGAAAACAACAAGATCGACAGTAATTTCAGGAACTCGGAATTAAAGAAATACAAGCAAACATTCGCAACAAATATCTATTTAAATATTATTTTAATTGAATCGAGACCGGCCTTTGCTCTCTCCTTACGATGCACGCATAGAAAGTCGGAAAACTGTTTGGCAGACTTTAGTCAATTAAATAAAACAAGCATTATCAATTTGCAGTTCGTTATTTTTCTTTTTATTTTAAACAGCGCGCCAAGATCTTAGCTTTCAAGTTACATAGTTGTCAGCTTTTGTAATGTTCAGTAGAGAGGAACCCGGTTAATTGCCCCACGACTGTTTTTCACAGTGGCGCCACCACCAGCGTTGGCGATATTTTTATCGTTATCGCCACGGTCTAGAGCTGGCAAAACATAACATCGAAACCCCCATAAACGTTTGAGCTTATGTTAAAGTTACAAAGAACGGAGTCTACTCGGTCAATCCCTATTTTGTTACCAATATTTCTCTATAAATATGCGAACAAATGTTGATTTCTTAAAACATCGATAGTGCAAAACATCGACAGTATCGATTGTGTTCCGATGTTTTGCCAGCCCTAGCGCGGCACCCAGTGAAATTCGCGGGCTCATTCGTGAAAAAAAAGTTCGCAGCGCTAGACGTTTGTGTTCAATGTAAGTAGTGGGTGTATTTTTCGGAACTGCGAGTGACGTAAATATTACCTTGGATAGTTATTGATTAGCCCGTATTCAGGAAGATAATGGCAGAAGCTTCCGCGTTATTTCCGTTGCATAATTAACGGGCGCGCGATCCGCTGTAAAAACGATACGCAGGCAAATAAATATTTTTTGGGGGATGATTCAGGTTACATAAACGTGTCCTTGTGTGTGTGTGTGTATATAAGAGTGTGAAGTATATGTGCGGGGTTGTTAGGCCGCTTATTTGTTAGGTTTTCCAAGTGCAAAAGTTAGCAGTGAATTATTAAAATTAAAAATAGCATCGCGCGAATCGCCAAAGTCACATTGCCATTGAAAAAAACCCAAAGAGCGTCGATTACATGAGCGAAAAGAGAGCTCGATCATCGACTATCTCGCTCGCTCTGCTTGGCGAAATGAATATCACTTCTTGGAATTTTGTTTTTGCTCATGCTGCGGAGTTTCAAAGTTCGCCACGTGGTTGCTAAACAGGTTTTGGTTTCCGCGATGCCCCATTTTCCAGGTGGCAAACTAGAGATTTTTACCTCTTCAAGGAGTCTGCTTATGTAACAATGGCAACTTAGATGTTGGCCCATTTCTCGCTCATCTCGCTGCCTCTCCCACACTCTCTCTCTTTTTCTCACCCTCACATACAAACCATACGCCTTTGGCCTGCTTCCAATTGCACTTTCTATAGGGGAAAAAGTGGTTTTCCCTCTCACGCAGGGGAACTACATAAATGAAAAATTCTCGTCAAGGCCAAATCAGATGTTGACATTGTTGCAGTCGCTCACTGTCTGTGCGTGTAGGTGACTTACTCATTGCAACGGCACTTTGCACCGTTTTTTCTCTCGCTCTCAAGTTCACATAGCTGCATGCAACTGATTAGCCGCCAATTAAAGCTAGTTGGCCATAACATAGACCCTGGAGCTAAGGCTATTATATAATAATATGTGAACCGTTTATATAAACGGTTTTTAGTTAACGTTTTTTGCCCGTTTCAAGCTTCCTAGCTAAGTTTTTGCGCCTGTTGCTGAGGGGTTCTGACGCAATTGTTTCACAGCGCGAAAATCAGACGTTCGAACTTCAAGTGTGTGAGGGAGAGAGAGCATGAGTGGGGGGCAACAACATGTGACCAGCAGCAGCGTCTGTTCTGTCTGAAGCTTTTTTTTTCGCGTGTGTGTGTGTTTGATGACGTTGCCCTCCACACGCGTGAATAAAGCGTGTGTTGGGGTGGGGAAAGGGGGGTAGCACCAGAGCAGGTTGGGATGCAGAACCGTTAGATAATGGATAACGTTAACAATGTACGATAACTGGGGCCTTATCATCAGCCATCAGACGACTAATGCATTAAGTGTGCGCGATTTTAATAATTCCGTTTCCGCAGGCTGCTTATCACCTTTTTACATAACAGGGCAAGGGGACAAATATTTTGTTCACGGCCCCCTCCTACACACAAAGAAAAAGTGGGCCACGGTCCAAAATCCAAATGTAAAATTATTTCTTTGTTCACTTTTGAAATAAATATTAATCTCAAAGAATTTCCTAATTCTTGTATTATTTTCACGATTACATTTCTTATTATTTGTATTCAATTTCTGATTTATTTTTATTTTATATTCTTTTTATAAATTACGTACACATAATTGCTTAATTTAAAATTTATGCAATTTAGTTTTTTTTCTAGTGCTGAAACAATGGAAATCAAATAAAATCTATTTGAAACGTTTGCAAAATGATAAGAAATCTAAATAACAATTAAATCAGCAATTAGTGATGATAAAAAATAAAATAATTGGACTTTTATACAGAAAGAAGGGGAAATAGTGATTGGGAATAAAACCAATAAAATGATAAAAGGGGGAAATTGTCTAGACTGTTATTAAAGATAAGATCAGCTGACATCATTGACTGCAAGACTCGGCTTAGGTTTTAATACGTATAAATAGGGCTTACCTTAATTTCACTTTTTCCCTATATTCGTCAATAACTAATTTTCCCACTCTCTTCTCTCTCCTCCACAGTCGAGTCCGTGTTAACACATTAAACCACATAATCCATAATGGGCGTTCCTGCTGGTGATGTTGAGAAGGGCAAGAAGCTGTTCGTGCAGCGTTGCGCCCAGTGCCACACCGTGGAGGCTGGCGGCAAGCACAAGGTTGGACCCAACCTGCACGGCTTGATCGGACGCAAGACCGGACAGGCGGCCGGATTCGCGTACACGGACGCCAACAAGGCCAAGGGCATCACCTGGAACGAGGATACCCTGTTCGAATACCTGGAGAACCCCAAGAAGTACATCCCCGGCACCAAGATGATCTTCGCCGGTCTGAAGAAGCCCAACGAGCGCGGCGATCTGATTGCCTACCTGAAGTCCGCCACCAAGTAAGGTGCAACCCTCCGCACCGTATTATTGTGTTCAGTCACAATCTGGCAACAACAACAGCAGCAGCAGCAGCAGCAGAAGCAACAACTACAAATCAACAAAGTACAGACCTAAAAACTACAATTATGTTAATTATAAAGTTTAAATAGGACAATTTATTATTTAATTTAAATAAAAAGTGGAATATTTAATTTAAACCCGATATGAGAATTGTGACCGCCACAAGAGAAAAAGTTAAATAATAACAAACAAAAAAAACGACTAAAGAATATTGTATTTTGTTATGGGATTGGAAAGGTGATTTAATCATGGAGATAAAATCAAGAAAACTTCTTTTTCTAAAGAGAACTTTGATCTTCTCTTAAATTTTACCTTAAAAACTTCCCATTTAAGGGAAGAGAAAGAATTCGGGGCAGACAAAAACATTTCTCTGATAACATTTCATTGAAAAGCGAAAGAGTAAGTCATGCCAATATACTATAAAGAGCGATAGCCTACTGCTATGTCACATCACGTGCCCTAATACAATAATAGAACGAAGAGAGGCCAGTAAGAGATTTCCCTAGGTCTCGTGCCCTAGATAAGGCACGATAACCAAGCCCCTGAACTATGAACTCTCATCAAAGAGAGGTTGAATCAACTAATGCATTACGTCACGATTAGACAGCTCTATCGATAAGAGAGGGAGCGAATATTACTCTCTTAAATACGACTAAAAGATACGCTTATAATTTTGAATACTTTTTGGCTAATTTATGTATATTTTCCTTTTACACTCGCAAACCTTTATCGTACACTTTAATAACAACTTTATTATGCAATACATATTTTTCATTTCATTTATATGCTTACTTGAATTAGTTTATAATGAAAGAAATACTTGATAGGTTTATACAATATATTTTTCGTTTTGCTTAGTTTTGTTTTCGTTTTTTAGTTGTGGGTGCGCTGACGCGATTATAATACATAAGAAGGGCATATCATCATCTCTGGTTTAGCGAAAACTCTGTACAGCGGCGCACACATAAATTAAGAACACAAATAATAATAACAACAAAATATAAACAATCGAACTGAATGGAACAATCGTACAGGACAGGACAGATCTGTTTCTGTATTTGCTCTGCCACTCACTACGGTGAGCGACATCTTTTTGGAATGCCAACAAAAATCGAATTGTTCTCTCAATACGTTCTATATGGGAGAGAGGGCAGAGGGCGTAAGGGGGACGATGGACTAACGAGAACTTAGTTTAAACGGGGAACAAACATGCGCTTAAGGGTAGCAAGAACAAACATCATGTTAAGTTTTGGTGGAGAAGTGGAGGCTGAAGTTGGAGATAATGTGGAGTGTAGATCCCTCTCCACGACTCTTATTGTTTCGTCAAGGTCTCAGGCTGGCGGCCTGGCTAAAATATTTGCTGTGTGCCTGTGGCCTGTGCATGGATGACTGACTGATTGCTACGCTTAGGCCTTGCCAGCGATGGGGGCGGTGCCTTGCTTCTGGTTCTCGTTCTCCTTCTCCAGCTGCTTGCCCAGGTATTCCCTGATAAAAGTAAAGAATACACACATTGAGTACACGCAGAATTTTGATAATGGTCTCGGACAATAAGTCAAATTGAATGAAATGGGGGATCACTGAACCTGGATGTGGATATGGGAGCGGGATGATGCGATGACTATTCAAATACCATACTAACCAGTTGTGTACCATCAGCTTCTGCACGGCCAGCAGGGCCTCGTACCGCACATTGGGATCCTCGTGGCCCAGATGCTGCATCACGATCTGCTTGCCACCCAGCTGTTCCAGCACGCTGAGGAAGAAAAGAAGGTTTAATTAAATAAATGCATTAATGTGTAAATACCTCATTTTGAATTAAGCTAGATTTCTAAGAAATGGAGATACGGTCACTTTGGTTTCGCGAATAAGAACGATCAGCTCGTGAAAAAACGAGATCAAACGAAATCATTAGAAATAAAATCAATCCGACTTTGTTCTTTGAAAATAAAAGCCTGGGAGTTTACAAATGAATTAATTTAACTTTCGATTTCAGTTTATAAATTTAATATTTAAAATAAAATAAATGTTTTCCCAACGCTACAAGTTGATAACTTTTAATTAGTGCGATAGTCACGTAATCATTAATAATTTAAATCAAAACTCAGTTTTCTACACTTTTTTACTAACTCTGACACTTTGGGATGAATGCACGATGGCTCACAAAAAATCACAGCTAGTTAATTAAATAATGACAGAATATACTCACTGCTTGCCCCGGGGATAGTGACGCACGTACTCTCCAATGTCAAAGCAGGCAACGGAGAGGATAATAGCGTCCTTGGATGTCTCCAGCAGGTGGACGAGGATTCGGAGCAGTTCGTAGTTCTTCTCGTTGAGGCGTTGAGCGTTCTCGCGCCAGAACTTGGCCGACTTGTGGACGGGCGACCATTCGAGGCGACCGCTACGCACCTCTGTGGCATACTCGTCGAAGGAGCTGAGGTCCTGCACCGAATTCTGCAGCTTCTCGCTGAGGTACTCCACATCGGCGGTGATGTCCTCGTCGTCGAAGCGACGCTGCTCAAGGATGGAGAGCTGCTTCAACACCTTGCACTGGACCATGGCGATGCAATGGTCCTTGGCCACCGAGGAATCCTCCGGCTTCTCGATCAGATTGCGGAAGACCGCGAGGATGATGCGCGTCACCTTCTCCTTGGCACAATCGCTTAGGATATCGGCCAGGATGGGGATGACGCTGAACTTGTTCATCTTGGCAGCCAGCAGGGGATTGAAGGTCAGCACCCACAGGCAGAAGACCAGCTGGTATTGCACCTATGAATAAGAAATCGAATTTAAATTGTACCAAACAATTTACGCATTTCAATTTCAAACTCACCTGGAAGTTGACACGGGACGACAGGATGCGGATCAGAGTGCTGATTCCGTCCACGCCCACAAAGGCGAATCGGTACTCGTCCACGCGCAGCATCATCTGCAGGCAACGTGCCACCGACTGGATGTACTCGTTGTTCTATCAAATATCAAGAAATCCTTATTAGTTTATCCTTAAATTCTGGTACAAATCTGGACAGTTAAGTTTGTTAGTTATGACGATATCGGGGGCTGGAATCTATTTCCTTGCTAGCTACAACAACGATAATAATGACTACGATCTACGCACAAAATAGGAGAACTCATGGTAAATTATAGAGAGTGGAATAACATTTAAATAGAGTTGAAGATGCAACATCGATGGATCGGATCACCTTATGCCATTGGTTTTATTTGACATTGTGTAATCTTGGTCGATTCTTGTGTAAACTTGTGTAAGCCGTCACCGGGAGTTACCATTACACCACACACAAGCAGGAACAGTCTCCTGCTTGTTCGCTTATCGTCTATTAGTCGGGTTAGTAAACAATTACGAAATACGACTTGAAAAAATACCACACAAAACCCACGGAGCACAGCCGAAAGGAGTCGATTTTGTAGGACAATAAGCAGGGAAGCATAGATCATCTGGGTGACACTACATTATAGAGAAAATCAAGTCTTGTAAGCTCCATTTACAATGCTTTAATTTTGGGTAAAGAGTACCAGAGCTCATGGCTAACATTTAACCATTTCCCCTTTGCGTTGAGTATTCTTATTTAAACTTTACTATTTACGCTTTTTCAATAACAATGAAGGGCGATTTGGTTAAGATCTCACACATTATGTAAGAATATGAGCAAAAACACAAAAGGAATGAGACTTATTTTAAGGAAACCCTATTATATATTTTTAATATAATATAAAATCAAAAAAGTTTCTTATAATAAATTACAATTATATTGGTTATCAAAGACATATCTCGAAAATATTTTTAAAATCGACATATTTAAGGAATTACTTTTTAATTAAAAAATTCAATTTTAAAATACACCAAAAAAAAAAAACAATAATTTAACCTTTCTACGCGTTGTCTTAAAGCAGTTTTGTATACACTTGATACTTCAAATGTATACCCAAGAGTATAGTTTTTATACCCTTTTCGAGTATTATTTTAATACGAACCTACATTGAAAATTCGATAACATATCACGTTAGCTGGAATTTAGTTCTTTTCTGTTTGTCTCGTTAGTGATTTTTCTCAAGTCTTGGTGCAGATTAGTCTAAAATTAATAAGACATTTAGACATTTTTAATACTCAAAAGTATAGAACTCATGTAACAATAGTGTAGTTACTATGAGAATTCTTTTTTTTTTTGGGTGTACAGGGGTGCTGCAAGTACAAAACTTTGAATTTTCAAATCGTACTCTCCCTAAAACTTTCGACTGAGTTCCTTCCCGTGTGACTTTTAATGTTTGATTGTTTATTCGTGTTTTTGAGTGTGTTTTGTTGTGAGTTGTGGGGGGTAAGTGAATGCTTTGTTGTTTCAGCGAGAGGATTTCTGCGATTTGGGGGTTTTAGTTGTTGTTGGAATACCGGTATGCCGTTCTGCTGCTGATGCTCGCTGCTACCGCTACCGGCCACTTCCCGATAGCGCTCATTGGCCCTCTCGGCCAGCTCGTGCTGATGCTGCAACTGGGCCAGAGTGGGACTGTACTGATGGCCATGGTGGTCTTTGTCTTTGCCATGCAGTCCATGCGTGTGCACAAGGATCGTTTGTGTCCGCTTGGCCAGCTGTGCCATCTCTTGCAGATAGGCTAAACCCTACGGGTGGGAGCGCACAGAGGTTGTGGGTCGCGTGGCACGTGGTTCATTGGGGGGTCGGATCGATTCGATTCATAGATGGTAAATTGCATATAAATTAAAATTGTTCACTGAGGAATCAAGTGCAACGGAACAAATAAATTCACTTTGATGGACAAGAACACAAGGTAGTAAGTAACAAACTTATATTCTGGTGCTGGCACGTGACGATCGGGATGGGGGTGGTGAGGTCGCTGAGTAAATAATATTCAGGGTAATATACGTTTCGGATATATGAGTATATGTGAGACGTTTCTGAGTGCTGATATGTGGCAGTTTAATGTTGTAACATACTTCTCATTTGCAGAGTTTTCACGAGTAATTTCACTTGAACGAGGTCAGTTTCGTTTGGTTTTAAGAGAGTTTCGTATAGTCTCTCTTAGATTTAGTTATTTAAAAGCGAAACTGGCAAGGACATGCAGGAAGCTGATTATTCGGGTTGTTAGCTTTTTAATAGAGTTACATAGGAGGGTTTATGTACAAAGAATAGTTAATCCATGAGTTGATATTCAATACAAGTCAAAGATAACAGATAAAAGAACCCTGGTAACTTAAATCCAGAAACCTAGCAACTCATCATGCTATACAGTCTATTCTTTTGTATGAAACATCTCACATGCTGTAATAATTTGCTTAATTTATGATTCATTCAGGGAACTAATTAAAATACAACAAAGGCAGGAGTTAAAAGGGCAAGGAAAAGAGGAGGGGTTCAAGAATGTTTACATTTGTCATCAATCTTTAAAAAAAAATATTTAACGAAGAATGTGATGAAAAATAAAAACAGGCGCGAGAATATCTTATTGCAGTGTAAGAAGTGCTTGTCAATTTTCTATGTACAGCGTCTGGAACATGCCTTCTCATGCTCAACTCACAGTTCTCCTGAGATCATCGAATACAGCCAAACATGCTTTCGAACTGGTGAATCTCTGACAGATATCCATTAAGACTTACATTGGTGGCAAGCTGATCCTTCAGGAACTGCAGATAGAAGTTCAAATCAGACTTCGGCATCGTCTCATGGCCCCAGCAGGCGAACTTGGCCAGAATGCGCGATGACATGTTCACAATGAAGCCATCCTGACGGTTCAGCAGGTTCAGGAACGGTCCCCAGATGCACTGCTTCAACTTGCCGGCCGTCTCGTGGAAGAGATCCACGCGAGAGCGATCCTCCTGCAGCAGGTCGTCCAGCAGTACGAGTATGTACTGGATGGTGGAGTCCTTGGACAGGTGCGAGACCAGATTCAGCAGCGTCTTGACCACCTGGCTGGAGTTCTGAGCCAGGTAACTGGCGCGCGACTTGTCCAGAGCACTGATCGCCTTGTAGTCCTCCTCGCTGATCATCTGGGACTGCATGTATGAGGCCCAGTTGATGGTCCTGGTGCGGATGTCGGCAGCCTGCTGCTGCAGCACCGACGTGGCCGCAATCATGTCTGCGGAAGGCAAAATCAGGTGATTAGCCCAGCGGCAGCAATGTAAAAGGGCGGTGGGTGCTTCGCTGGACAGCAGGCAGCAGCCCGCAGCTCGCCCCCCATACACCCATACACACTCACTTCGATTTTTCGCAGAGAGGTCGGATCACGGGGGGGGTCATAACTCACCGATGTTTTCCTCGGGCAAATATAGGGCGGTAGTCATTTTGCTGGCTTTTTTACGACGGCGGTTGCTACACAGAAACGGGTGGGCGCTCGCACACACAAATTCAAGCACAGAATTTATGAAAATCTATCAAATATTACCGAGTGTTTTTCACACTACTGCGACACAGGCACCGAAATTCAGCTGACTTGGGTCTTGTGACTTTTTTAGGGTTGCCAACATGTGCTCAGATATCGATACCTTGTGGTTGGCGATAGTTCGGGGCTGCCAACGCATTTGTGCCTCCGATTTAAAAGTCCTTTTTTAACTTTTTCAAAATATTATTTAGCGGTATTGTTGCTTTATTTCTTGATTTTGTTGCATAAATTGGCATTGACAATTGAGAAGGTGTTAATATGGGTATAAAGTTGATAAGCGGCAAATAAGTGGAAGCTTAAAATGTGTGACCAGATTTTGTTGATATTAGATGTTGAAATTTTAAAAATGTATCCTTTTGATTTTACTTCTTTACGATATCAGCGATTGAAATCAACATTAGTTTTCAAAACATTCATATTCTTCTGTCAATCAGAGAAAATTCCTCAGAAATTGTTCCGACACTGTAAAGCTTATTTTGCTGGGAAAATAGTAAGTTTTTGAAAAATTAGAATCTTACTGTCCAAGTATTTAGTTTCCTTGAACTCTTAGATTTGAAGAATCATTCGATCCTCCTGATTTCGCATCCAATTCGATTCGAACTTAATCGCGAAAATGTTGAAAAAAATCATGCTTAAGTCATCGGATGACAAAATCGTTGAAACGGATATCCAGATCGTCAAGTGCTCCCGCACCATCACTGCAATTCTGGAGTCCGGAATGGAGAACGAAGAAAATAAGGTGGTGTCAGTGCCCAACGTGAATTCGGAGATTCTGAGCAAGGTACTTGCCTGGGCTGAGTACCACAAGGACGACCCGCAGCCGATGAAGGAAGAGGGTTTTGCCGACATCATTCCGTGGGATGCCGATTTCCTCAAGGTTGACCAGAGCACCCTGCTCGAGATAACCATGGCGGCCTACTATCTGAACATACAGGGGCTACAGCGTCTAACCTGCCTGATGCTGGCCAACATGGTTAAGGGTAAATCTGTGGAGGATATGCGCAAGGCTTTCGATCTTAAGGACGAAGAAGATTGAAGCATTTTTCAGCACAACGCTTAAAAAATAAATATAAATAGATGTTTGATCTCTAGTTTAATCTTGTTGTCTTGTCCAGTGTTTATGTAGCAGAAACCGATTGAAGATCTGTCTTGTGGGTACGCATGTGAGCCCGAAGATTGGAGGCTTGTGTGCACGCCATCGGGCAGAGGGAACACTTGAAAGGCTTTTCGCCAGTGTGACTACGGATGTGGGTTTGAAGATTGCACAGTTTCGCAAAGGTCTTCGGGCAGTAGGAGCATTTTGACAGCCCTTCCCCGGTGTGAATTCGGATGTGTACCTCAAGATCAGTTCTCCGGACAAAGGCCTTTGAACAGTAGGTACACTTATGCGATCTTTCTCCCTTGTGTATCCGCTGGTGACACTGCAGGGACGATAGGTGACGAAAAGTCTTCTGACATTGGCCACAGGAGTACGGTCGCTCGCCCGTGTGGATTCGACTGTGCGACTGCAGACAGTGTGGCAATAGGAAGGCCATCGGGCATTGGGCACACTTGTAGGGACGTTCGCCCGTATGCGTTAGCATGTGACGCTTCAGACTCGACTCCCTGCCAAAACTTTTCGAGCAATGCGGACACTTGTCCGGCCGTTCTCTAGTGTGCGTGCGGATGTGTAGAGCGAGGTGATCGTGGCGCAGGAATCCCTTCGGGCAGTGGGGGCAATAGATGTGGCGTTTGTCTCTGCTATCAGCAAGCCTATTATCCTTATGACAGACACCCGAATCATCTTCTTCGATTGGTTCGTTCTTTATGCGGACATCATCTTCGAATTCATGTAAATCGCTGCTCGCCGGTATGTCTGTGTCTTCGCAGATTTCGTCTACCAGGAAGTCTGCCTGCAAGTCCTCCTCCTTGATCGGGTAGCACAGCTGCAGGCTCCTCTCGTATGTTCGCTTGAACTCAAAAGCCGTTCTCGCGTTCTGCAGGCAAGGCTGGCAAATGCCTTTGGAAAAGGAATCCCCTCGCTCAACCTGGTAGCCGGTACACTGGGATATCATATCCGCTGTTGACACGTCCAGTCCTGGCGTCTGATCGAAGATATTTACCATGGCTCCCTGGTCGCTGTTCAAGCAAACTCGGCATATGTCCGACATTTCTCTGAAGTTAAAAACATACTTTAATTGTAGATTACTCCAACAGGATGCGCATCATAGATTCCCTTACATTGAATATGAATCTTTTTTGGAAATACACTAGAGGAAGCCTTTTGCTGGAGGTAAGTGCGATAAAAGCGTGTAATTCTCAGCCCATCTCGGTGCAAGGCAAAGATGTTGAACGGAGTTCCACTGTTATCAATATGTCATGTAAGAAACTACGGATTTTTAGGTAAATCCAAAACAAATCCAATTCCTCAGGAAGTTTTTGTTTACATTTTTCCAGTAAGACCATGCGCGGACCATTTTAAAATACCATAGAACGGATGGCTTGTTCAGTATTTTTGCATAGATGTGGCCACACTAATAAAATGTTTACGTTCCAATGCAAAAGAAAGCGCTGCCCTTACAAAAATTTTAATTTCACGCCATTTCCCACATGCGAAAACGGAGAAAGGTATCAGGGAACGTTCACAGGACTGTCTGTAGAAGTTCGGAATCCGGCTCAAGCTCAATCGCTGTATGACAATGGATGTTTTGGCAAGGGAAGCAAATCACGCGGAGGACCGGCATCTGGAGAGGAGGACGAAACGCTGCTCCTGGGACTGGAGGAGTCTTGTTTTCTGGCCTTCTACTTGGAAGTTTTAGAAATTAAGAACATGTCCGGCAGCTCCATGGATTTTCAAGCATTTTTGCCAGCAGCAAAGGAGTTAAATGAAAGATTTTTGGAGAACTTGGCCTGCTATTTGTATTTAAAGTCCAAAAGCTGGGTGATCAAGAGCGGCATCAAGTTTGGCGGGGATTTTCGTAAGTGTTTGCATTATAACAATAGGTATTAACAGTTGGCATCTTTGTTTTTAGTGATCTATAAGCAGAGCCCACGCTTATACCATGCAAGCTTTCTGGTGATTGTTCAGACTTCCTGCGATGTGGACTACTATCAATCAAAGAACCTGAAGGGAGTCCAACGTGTGGCAGAAACTTCAGACAAGGATGTGCTTCTGCTAAGAGTCGCTCACGTCGATGATGTATCCCGACCCGAGGACCTTCAGGAAATCACAGTCGCAGAAACAATAGTGCGTCGGTTCAATTACTCAACTTTTGTACAAAGCAAACAACAACAATAAGGAACTATTTCAAGGACTTTACTACAACTTCTCAAGGCGATGCTTCTTGGGTATGCCAGTGCTGCGGTAATCGGACCTTTCCTGCAGATATATCTTCTTGCACTCCTCCTTGAAGGCTTCATTTTGGTACCATCCAGTCAGGCATTCCTTCAAGGCAGCGTTCTGCTTACGACAGGTGGCCACCATCAGGATGCTGCTGGCCTTGCAGCACTCCTGGAAGTCTGCCACTTCCTTCGTGCAGAACTCTGTCTTCGCCCGATCTCTCATGATCTTGGGTATCAGAACCTCTCGCTCCACCTTGCGCAACGATGTATCGTTGGGATCCCCTGCGTGGAGGTAGAGTGTTAGGGTCGCTTGCTTCAATTTTGGCTAGGAGTACTCACCAAGCCCATGGGGATTCTTGGGATCTATCGCCGGCTGTTGTTCCAGGCTCATATTGCCTAAAAATTATATTTATTTTGTAAAATACTAGTGAGCGACTGTTAGTGTGACCGCATGCGAAGTATTGAAAATTTCCAAAAGGAAAAAATACTAAAATACCATTCAATCACCACAAATTTTCACTGGCAGAAAACTTAGGGATCCTGATTAAAAAAATTGTTAATTATTTAATTCCCCCTTTCAAAAATATCGTTGAATTTCGTACCAAAGTTACCTAAATTAGGCGCATTTTATTACAAACTGTTGTGCATTTAGAATGCTCAAGAACCTAACTAAGCGGAACTGTGGCATTGTATTCGGCCAGGCTCTTGGCACTGATCGGCTCCAGGTTTCGCACGCCATCCTTGTCCACCACGGAGACATTGAAGTTCTTCAGGTTGACGACCAGTCGCTTTTGGATCTCCACGATGCACTTCTTGAACACATCGTAGGCCTCCTCCTGGGTGATGTTGGGGTGCCAGTAGCGATCGTAAATGCTGGATGCGAAGATCGCACCATAGCCATGACCGGCATAATTGAGGGACTTTGCGTTGGCCAAATAATCGATGAAGGCGAGCTCAGGACCATCGGTGGGATCGTAGCTGAATGGGGAAAACTTTAGACCTTAAGGAGGATAGTGGCTAGAATGGATCCTTACCCGGCCACAAACATGAAGACCTGGTAGGGCGTGCGGCTGCGAAGGTATTCCGCCAGGTTCTTGCGCGTGAAATGCGCCGCCGCACGAGGGCTCAGATCGTACCCATTGCGCATCTTGTACAGGGCAATATTCTTGGAAATAAACTCGGTAAACTGCTCCGTGTCGCCCGACTCGCCGGTGGTCGATATAAGCAAGTTATCCGACACCTTGTGGATTTTGTTCTCATCTGCGAAGCATCAAAAATGAGACTTGGTGCCGCCATTACAAGCGAGTCCGACTGGCTATGCTTACCCTCCTTCATGACGATTATAGAGCGTGCGTGGGTGGTGTCCGCCGCCAGCATAACGAAGTCAGGACCCTTAATACCCAGTAGTGTCTCCATTTTGCTATAAGCTATTTACTTTGTGTCCTACCGAAAAAAGTTCCAAGTTGTTTGCAAATTGCCGAATGCAATGACAAGCAATAGTTAGGCGTAGTGGGCCTGCCTGCTGCCAAGGGGGAAATACCAGAAAACATTAAAATACCAAAATAACGTACATAAAAATGGAGTGTGGCCAAAGCTCCGGCAGTGTTATTAGTGACAGGAATTTCACAAGTAAATTGATCATTTATTTCCAAATAAAAAGCAATGGAGGCACCTCCTGAACACTGTCCCGGCGTTGAAAGCGAGCAGGCAGGCAAAGTCAGCGCCTGTGCCGGCTGCCCCAATCAGAGCATCTGCAGCGATCCCAGCAAGAAACTCGAGGATCCCGGAAAGGCCTTGGTGGCCGCGGCACTGAAGGATGTGAACAACAAGCTGCTGATCCTCTCCGGGAAGGGGGGCGTGGGCAAGAGCACTGTAACCAGCCTGCTGACACGCTACTTGGCCAGGAGCTGTCCGGATAGCAATTTCGGCGTCCTGGACGTCGACATCTGCGGTCCGTCGCAGCCTCGGATTCTGGGTGCCTTGGGAGAGAACGTGCATCAATCCGGATCTGGATGGTCGCCCGTCGGCATCGATGACAACGTGTGCCTTATGTCCATCGGATTCCTTCTGGGCTCCGTCGACGATGCCATCATTTGGAGGGGACCGAAGAAGAACGGCATGATTCGGCAGTTCCTGAGCGAAGTCGATTGGGGGAACCTGGATCTACTGCTGCTGGACACACCGCCGGGCACCTCGGATGAGCACCTGTCCGTTATTTCGTACATGAAAGATGACAGCAAGCCGGAGTCCTTGCGGGCCATTCTTGTGACCACGCCGCAGGAAGTGGCCCTTCTGGATGTCCGCAAAGAG
The DNA here is from genome assembly GCA_018153105.1 of Drosophila rufa. NCBI lineage: Eukaryota > Metazoa > Arthropoda > Insecta > Diptera > Drosophilidae > Drosophila > Drosophila rufa. Next base: position 13,363,410 of record JAECXS010000096.1, read on the forward strand.
ATCAACTTTTGCAAGAAGCAGAAGATTCCCATTGTGGGCGTGATAGAGAACATGAGCAGCTTCCGCTGCGAAAACTGTGGCACTAGCTCTGAAATCTTTCCGGCCAAAACAGGCGGAGCGGCTGCCATGTGCGCCGAGATGGGAGTGCCACTGTTGGGCTCCCTGCCCCTGGATCCCCAAATAGCGAAGGCCTGCGATGCCGGCGAGGATATAACTGAGATTAAGAACAGTACAACGGAGGCGCTGGCCGGGATTTGCTCTAAGATTATGTCTAGCTTTATGGCCTAGAATGGTAAGGAAAATATCTGGTAACGAAAATAAAGTGTACAATATAATTAAGTGGGATTTATGATGGATTTTTAATGATTTCAATGATACAGTTTGATCGGTGTTGTCTCTAGAATTAGGATAATACGGTGTAAGCTTTGCCTTCCATCTTAAAATTAAGCATCAATCGTAGGCGGCGTGCTGGGAGCCGGGCTTTGCAGAGACCTATCCGGGCTTAGGTCTCTCGGAGCGGCACTCGGCGCAATGGCAGTGCTCTCCATGGGCGGTGCAAATGTCGTGTCTCTTCCCTGCAGCAACTGCTCCTGAGATGGTCCTGGTGGTGCTTGCGTCTCGTTTATGCCCGTGCTGTCTACGGGCGGGGCAAAGGTGGTCTCCCTGCCGCCAATCGGCTGACTCTCCGGTAACTGGTTCTCCTCGTTCTCGTCCATCATAATCGTATCCTGCGCAATAGTTCCCCCAGCCAACTGGGTGAGGGCCGGCATCCGCGACTGCTGAGTGCTGCTGGGCAGCTGCGGCGGCTGATTGATCACACAGCAGGAGTCGGTGCAGTCGTTCACCTTGTAGATGCCAACGAGATAGTTGGCCAGCTCGAACATGTTCACGCGCAGCGACACAATAATGAACTGGGCGTTCTTGGTGCGCTCCTGAAAGGCATTTAGGGATGAGCTCAGGATGAGGGTTAAGGGATGGAGTTGCGTTCACTCACCTTGATGTAGTGGCCCACGATGGACACGTTCTTAAAATCCAGGGCCGCATCGATTTCGTCCATAAAGTACAGCGGCGATGGCTTGTAATAGTGCAGGGCAAAGACCAGCGCCAGCGAGGACAGGGTCTTCTCACCGCCCGAGAGATTCGAGATGTACTTCCAGCTCTTTTTGGGCGGTCGAACGGTGAAGTTGACGCCCTCGGTGAATGGGTCCATGGAGTCGACCAGCTCCAGCTCGGCATCGCCGCCCAGCGTGATCATTTGGTACATTTCCTTGAGCTTCCTGGTGATGATGCTGAAGCCATCCATGAACTCCTTGTAGCGTCGCTTGCGCACCTCCTCGTACTTGTCGCGCATCTCGTTTCGCTTCGAGGTGATGTCCTCCAGGACGCGCACACGCTCCAGGTAGATGTTGCGCTTCTCGTTGAACTCCTTGATGCAGCCCAGGTTGGGCTTCTTCCTCAGCTCTTCCAAGAGCTTCGTGTGCTCGAATTCCTTTTGATCGAGATCCACTCCAGCGAGCTCCTCCTCGCTGAACTCCTTGAGTGGCTCCTGGGGCTCCGTTTCGCCCGGAATCTCGTTGAGCTTTAGGGGCTTCAGCTTGGCCTGCAGTATGGGAATATCTCCCTTCACCGCATTGAGCTTGCCCGTCGCCGCCTGAAGCCTGTTGCCCAACTCGATGCGCTCGATATTGAGCTTGTTTTCCTGGTTGGTCAGCTCATCGATTTGCTTCTTGATGTCCGAGGACTGGGACTTGGCGCTGTCGATGGCTTCCTCCGCCTCCTTGACCTCCTTCTCCAGCTCCTCCTCCTTCTCCTGGCACTTCTTACGCTCCTCGTTCAGCGCGGTTAGCTTCTCTTCCGCCGCCTTGATGTTCTCCCGGAGATTTGTATTGTTTCCCGAGATTTTCTTGATGTTCCGCTCGGCGGTGGCCAGGGCCACATTCATGGAGCGCACGTTGGCAGCCAGCTTCTCGATTTGGCTGCCCACCTTTTTGATCTTCGCCTCCACAGGTTTGACGTTGTCGTTCCTCAGCGCATCGTACTGGCTCCGGATCTCCTCGATTTGGCTGGATACAGCTTGCTCGGCGAATTGGGCTTGCTCTAGCTCCTGCTTGGCGCCCTCGATTTGCTCCTCTCGCTCCTTGACGGCACCCTCGTCGGTGGTCTTCTTGAGCATCCGCTGGCGCTGCGCCTCGCATTGCTTCAGGTTACTGGCCATCTGCTGCTCCAAGGAGGTGATGCTCACCGTCAGCCGCTTGTACTCCGCCTCGTCACGCTTGTGATTCAGCTTGAGCGTGTGAATCTCCCGCTCCAAGCGGCCCTGCTGTTCCTGGCAGTAGTTAATCCTGGTCTGCAGCTCCTCCGCCTGTACCTGCATGTCTTCTAGGGCTTTCTGCGATATCTGCGAGCTGTCCGCCGATTCTGCAGTCTTGGTGCGCACCTGGGTGCCCATTTTGCCCCGAATCGGTCGATTTCCACCGCCGGACATGGTGCCCGTCGTCTCGATCATTTCGCCACGCAGCGTCACCACACGGTAGCGAGTCCTGCCGTAAGCGATGCGAGTGCCTTGCTCCAAATCGTCGCTTACCAGGGTGTTCCTGAGAGCGAAGTAGAAGGCGGTCCTCACGCGGTCGTCCTCGATCTGGATAAGATCATACAACCGAGCCACGTTCTCGGGGCTAAAGGGAGGGATTTTTTAATGGGAATATCTAGATGAAGATTGCCAAAACTTACGTATTGATCCTAGAGGTGGCATCGCGACGATGGTGCTCCACCTTGTCCAGCGTGATGAAGGTGGCTCTGCCCACGTTGTACTTCTTCAAAGCAGCAATGGCCGCTGCCGCCGTATCATAGTTGTCGGTGACAATATTGTCCAAGCGGCCGCAGGCAGTGGAAATGGCCACATCGTACTTGGCATCAATGCCACCCAGATTGCCCAGGCGCCCCAAGATGCCAGGGATTTTGCCCTCCATCTTTTGACGCATGAGAAAGTCGAGGACTTTGTCGTTGGAGCGCTGAGCCTGCATGTTGCTGGATCTTTCGTTGATCTAGCAGAGGGATTTAATATCAAATAATAATTAAATAGTGAAAGAAGCTTACCTCCGTTCGCAGTTTGTTGCATTGCATGGTCAGATTGCGCTCCTCATGCACCATTTTCTCCACCTCGGCCGTCTTTGTGGCAATCTCCGTCTGCATGCGTGGCATACTCTCCTTCAGCTCATCCACCTTGGTTAGCTTCTCCTCGAGACTCCTCTGCGACTGCTCGTACGAGTCCTTGAGGGTCTGGTATTTCCTGGTCTCGGTGGTCTCTGCCTGCTTGAGGATTTTCAGCTCAGACTCGAATACCTGCAGCTCCGCATTGGCCGAGTTTACTTTCTCCTTGAGGCCCACCAGGTCGTCACTGAGCTTCAGGCGCTTCTCGGTCAGGGGCTTCGACTTTTCGTTGAGGTTATTGAGCTGCTTTTCCAGCTCCTCATTGAGGGTGACCTTCTCCTTCTCCAGACGCTCCAGCTTCTTATTGCAATCCTCGATCTCGCGCTGGTTCTTCTCTGGGAGCTTGTGCAGATCCTCCAGCTCCTTGTCGTTCTTCTCGATCTGCGCCTTGTCCTTCTTCCGCTGCTTGTTGGTGTTCTCCATGGTGCTCTGGATCTCGGTGTGGGCTCTCTCGGCCGTTACCAGCTTCTTCTTGATTTGCTCGCGCCTTTTCACCAGAGATTCGTAGGCTCTAAAAGAGATTATTGATTAAATATATATAATATTATATTTATCCTGAAATCCCAGTTCTTACTCAATCTCTTTCCTGATTATGTCTTCCTTCTCGGCCCGCTCCTTCTTCAAGGCTTCGGTGCTGGCGTCATGGGCCTTGAGCTCTTCCACACACGATTCGTGCTGCTTTGTGTACTGGTCGAGCGTGGCCTTCTTCAGGCTGATTTGCTTTTGAATGAGACACGAGTTCACGCGCACCTCCTCGTTCTCCTTTTTCAGATAGTCCACGGCCTCGTTGTACGGCTGCTCCAGGTCCTTCATCTCGCGCTCGGCCAGCTTGCAGCGATTGTGCTTCTCCGTCCGGTCATCCGTGAGCTGGTCCACCCTCTGATTGATCTGCTGCAGCGGACGGATGTAGCGCTGCGTGCCCACAATGTCCTCAAGGTACTCCAGCATGCCGGTTTCATTCTCCCCCTGTCCCTTGGGTTTCATCATGGCAATGGACTCCACCTCGCCCTGGAGGATCAGGAATCGGTTGTGCTCCAGATCCACATGGTGCTTCTTTAGAAGTTTAGCCACATCCTTCAGCTGGGCACGCTTATCGTTGATTTGGTAGTAGGAAGAGCTATCAGCCATAGCGGTGCGTTCGATGACGATGGCGGAATCTGGGACGGACTCGCAGGAGCCGTCGCCCTTGTCCACGATCTGCTCAAAGTGCACGGCTACGGAGCAACTTCGCAAATTGGGAAATTTCGAGGACGAGTGAATCAAGGTGGAAACCTTCTTGCAGCGAATGCGATTGGCCCGGCAGCCAAAGACGAACATCATGGAGTCAATGACGTTACTCTTGCCACTTCCATTGGGTCCAATAATGGCGGTGAAGCTCTGATGGAACGGGCCCAGCTGCACTTCGCCCGCGTAGCTCTTGAAATTGTGATTCACTATCTTTTTAATGATCAGCCGCGGACCGGTACTCTCCATGGAGCAGTGCGGCGGTATGGGAGGCGGGATGTATATGTCGCCGATGCGGGTGCCACCCTCCTCGTCGTCGAAGATCAGGGCATCGTCCAAGGCGTCCATGGCCGCTTCTTCCGCCTCCTGTTGTTGTTGGGCCTTCAGTTGCTGCTGGACCGTAAGCTGCGGCACCCGGAACTGGGCACTCTGCCGTCCGCCGCCGGATCCCTTGGGGGTGCCCATGCTGGCACGGGGCCTCTGCATTATGCCTTTTGTTCTGAAAAAACTCGAGTAAACGTCAAATCCTTCAAAATTCCGCTTCAGGCGCCAACAGAAAGAGGACGCTATGTAGAGCAGTGTTGCCAGATGAAAATTTTGCTTTCCCCCTAAAAAAATCTCAAATAGTCTGGCAGCACTGGTTGGATCGAGTTCGACTGGATTGGCGTTGCCAGACTTTGCGAGAAAGTTCGTGCTTTTTCTTATATTTCCGCATCTGCAGCCCTTTCCCTTTCCCTAGGGGCCGTGCAGGAAAATTCAATTTCCCGCGGAAAATTGCGTAAAAATTCTTAATGAAATTGTATGAACCATTAACGGCGTTGCCAGACTTTGCGAGAAATTTCGTTTGGCGCCAATAACATACACGAGTTAGCAGCGCTCTCAAGTCCGCCGTTTATTTTTAAATCAATATTCAAATTGATTACAAAAACTAGTTAGTAACTGTTAAAGAATCTTTAGATTATTAGAATTTCCTAGGAGTGGATTTGTTTTGGATTCCTCCATAATTTAATTAAATTTAATTTAATAGACAATTTATTTACACTTAAATTTGCCCTAAACTTGGAATGTATTTTCTTATTCGGTTAAAGCTACCTTCTTGAGAATCTCCGCCTGAAAACTGTCACCGACTCCGGGAGGTAAAATGACTTTTCCACCCCCAGTTTTCACCGAAGATTCCGGCCCCTATCCCGCAGCTCATCTTAGAGTCAACTGTCCTTTTAAACACAATTTATATTATTTAAAGTTAGAGCGATTTCCTGATGTCCCCGATCCTTTAATTTCTAAATAATTATTCCGTAAGCTAACGTTTAATACAGCCTCGAGCTCTATTCGAAACAATTGCACCAACTGCGAAAAGCTTTCTCTTGGCGTGCTTTTGAAAGAGAAATGCCCAAATATATAATGCCTCAGCTGCATCTCGCCAGACTTCAGTCACAATTCGACTTTGGCTCGGTGCGCTTGCGGTTTCTGTGCTCCGATCGCGTATTTTCCTACGAGACGAGGACGCAGACTTAGTTTTCCCACAAAAACACACTAAATATAAGCGGTGTGTGTGGAACAGATACAAATATTGGACACACGCAAACTGGAAATCAGGCAGAAAAATGCTCTGCCCGGGGGAAAATGCTAATGTAAATGGCCAAACTGGTTTCACAGTCAAGGTCGGCGCTTCCGCCCAGCGACGCCTTTGTCTTTGTAGGCGACCGTTATCAGTGCGAAATTCCGTGCTCGGCGTGACCATCCTAATGATGGTGATTATGTCGTCTTCGCTGGATGCTCGGCTCATTGGTAATTTCTCCACTTTTGTCTGTCACCGAGCACCGAACACCGAGCAGCTGGCTCTTTTGATTGGGTGCGTGTCTTGCTTTTATTTTGGCGCATGCGCGCGCATTGGGTGTGAAAGTTGTCGATCTGTTATATAACAACTAAAACGGGGGGCCAAGTGGGTCCAAGTCGGGTTGCGTCCACCGTCTCGCCCCGAAAAAGAGTGTGTGTGTGCATTGAACCCAACCCCGCCGTGACAGTTGTTGAAATTTTCCTGACCCGCCGCCTTGGCCTCACCAGCAGCAGCGGCAGCGGCAGCAGCAGAGGCTGGCTTTCAAGATGATAAATTTACTTTCTAAATGCTGCAACTCCTCGATAGACACAGATACAGATCGAGAGACATACACACTGAGACAGGCGGTCGGACTCTATCTGTTATAGCCATATCTCGAGATCGCATCTTGCATTTGGCCAACAACACACGCGTTTCTTGCCCAACAACCGTCAGCCAGAGTTACGATCTGGTGCGGCACGGCACGGCACGGATCGGCTACGGGCCATTGCTGCCGATCTATGATGCAAACGCACTCAATTTATCCGCCGCAATGTTGCACACATGGCTGGGGGCGTCTATTAAGGTGGGCGGAGCAGGGGGTGGATTCGCATATTAGCGAGAAACTAAAGTCCAGAAGAATTTCAACAAGTCCACCTTGCAATGACAATTAATAATGTCATTATTTTTTTTGTATATTTTTCCTTCTAACTTGAATTGCTATAATAAAGTTTGGTAAAAGAAAACTAAGTTTTGTTCGAATTTCAAATAAGGTTCTTATTAGTAATACTTTTCCAGATAATGTAATTTAATTTATATATTTTATTAGCAGTTTTGTGAACTGTTCTGTCATGGTTAAAGGCATACAACAAAAATGGTTTTTAGTAACATTTCGTGACTAGTCTCAATCCAATTCATCATCCGAAGTTGGGATAAAATAATAAAGACAATCTGAGATAAAATATAGTTATTATTAAAAGGTCACCAAGCATTTTTTAAACATTTAAATTGCGAATATTTCCTTGAAATGTTATTTTTTCCGGTACATTCCGAGTCTTTAATTCAAGTCAAGTGGTGGACGTGGGCCAGGTGACTATTTCGCTCGCTCACTGCCTCCCCTGTCATGCAACGCCCCTGCCTTCAATTCGAGTGCGTGATTGGTATCCAGCTAAAAAATGGAAAGACAAAAATTATTGCTGCAACCGGCAGTCAATGGCTAATTTTGGGTTGACGTGAGCAGTTTCATTTTTGGGTCAACGCATTAATTAGTCTCCTTGTTAATTACACACGGCTCTCTCACACCCAGTTTATGTGTGCCTGCTTTGCAGACAATGATGGAATAATCAGCAGCTCGAGCAACTACACTGGAGCCCGCCACCGGCGCTCGACCTCCGGAGCACCTCTGGCACCTGCAGCGGCGGCAACAACAGCGAGTTGCATGCAAGATGCACGCTTCTACCGGAATCCAAATCGGCCGGTTCACAAGATCTGGACGAACAGTGAGTGCGCCAAGTATTTCCTTTGCCTCGATGGCGAGGTCTTTGAATTCAAGTGCTCGGAGGGCTTGCTGTTCGACGTTGTGCGTCAGATCTGTGACTTCAAGGCGAACGTCGATAATTGTGATGTGAGCGCGGAGACGCCGGCACCCAAGCCGCTCCTGGAGATGGCCGACTGTGCGGATGAGTACCAGCTGGGGTGTGCGGATGGCACCTGTCTGCCGCAGGAGTATTTCTGCGATGGATCCGTGGACTGTCCCGATGGTTCCGACGAAGGTTGGTGCGATGTGGAGCATGATCCGAATGCAGCGGGTACTTGTGATCCCAGGAAGTGTCAGTTGCCACACTGTTTCTGCTCGAAGGACGGCACCCAGATACCCGGAAATCTTCCATCGCAAAGTGTTCCACAGATGATAGTGCTCACCTTCGATGATGCCATCAATCACGACAATTGGGAGCTGTTCTCCAAGGTGCTGTTCACCCAGAATCGAAGAAATCCGAATGGATGTCCCATTAAGGGGACATTCTATGTCTCGCATCCATTTACCAACTATCAGTACGTGCAGAAGCTCTGGAACGATGGTCATGAGATCGCTGTGCACTCAGTCACGTAAGTTTACTCTTTTTAAAATTTGAACTTTAGTTTTTATTAACGATCCCTTGTTCCCTTAGCCACCGTGGTCCTGAGATGTGGTGGTCAAAGAATGCCACAATTGAGGACTGGTTCGATGAGATGGTGGGCCAGGCCAACATCATCAATAAGTTTGCCGCCGTTCGCATGGAGGAGATCCGGGGAATGCGAGTACCTTTCCTTCGGGTCGGCTGGAACCGTCAGTTTCTCATGATGAAAGAGTTTGGTTTTGTCTACGACGCCTCCATGGTGGCCCCCCACTCCAATCCGCCCCTATGGCCATATACACTGGACTACAAGATGCCGCACAGCTGCACGGGTGTGAATCAGAACTGTCCATCGAGGAGTTACCCAGGCATCTGGGAGCTGGTGATGAACCAACTGGAGGCGGGTGAATACATGTGCGGCATGGTGGATAGCTGTCCGCCGCACTTGAGCGGTGAGGATGTGTACAGGATGCTGACGCACAACTTCAAGAGGCACTACCTCAGCAATAGGGCACCCTTTGGCCTGTATTTCCACTCCACCTGGTTCAAGAAAATCGACTATCTAAATGCTTTTCTGGTGAGTTCTGGAGGAGTTACCTAAAACCATTACATTTAACTCTTGCTTCTTTCTATAGAAATTCCTCGACGACCTGCAAAAGCTGCCGGACGTGTACTTTGTGACCAACCAGCAGGCCATTCAGTGGATGCGCCACCCCACGCCCAGCAACCAGCTGCATCAGTTTGAGTCCTGGCACTGCCAGCCCAAGGACCTGGAGCCCCAAGAGCGGGTCTGCAGCTTGCCGAATGTGTGCAAAGTGCGGAGCCGGGTGCTGCAGGAGGATCGATACTTTTACACGTGCATGGAGTGTCCGGCGCAGTATCCCTGGATTCGGAACGAGTTCGGTTTGGACTGAAGTAGATTGGACCTTGCGGCCTAGTTAAGGTTAAATTTAAGTAATAATTTATACATTTGTCTCCGCTAAATATATGTATTTAAATTTCCGATTTCCACAAACGTTTTATACTTAGTCTACGCCCGGATCTGATCCTCACAGATCCTCATTTATTGCGTTATGAACGGATTGGCGATGCTCTCGACTCCATCCTGCGGACATATCAGAACCAACGCTGTGCCGCGACAAACAACCAGTCCCAGACTCCTCGTTGAGTCCTCCGTAAGCTTGTAGGGCTCGTCGGAGTCCCGCAGATACTCCACCGTGTTGTCCATTACCAAATTGAGCAGGGCATCGTAGCCCTTGAGAATTCCGGATGCCTCGCGGCCGCCCGCGAATTTCACGCGGATCTGCTTCTCCAGATACTTGGACAGGTCCAGAATCGACTCCTTGCGACGCTTCTCCTTGCCGTCGTTGTTGCCGCCCACCTGGAAGGCGACGTACATGCTGATGAGATGCCAAAAGCCAATTATTTTATACAATTTACCTTTTTATCTGCCATTATTCTGTTTTTTTGGTAAACGCCGGCTGGATCAGAGTGGCCGTCGCTGGAGCGTTCAAATATACATGAATTTACAAAAAAATACCGACAGTTTTAATTTGAAGTATTTTAAATCCGTTGAGAAGCATTTGCACTGACAGTTTCAAGATAATTTTTCACCTTTAATAACATATTTAATTTACATAAATCAAGAGAAATGTTCAAATATTATTAATATTTGACGCAATACGAGTTCATGCAAAGACGCCACCTGGTGGCTCAGAGGCTTATTCCGGTATTTTCGCCTGAGTCCAACGACGGCCACTCTGATTGGCTCTCCATTTTGTTTTCCACGGCAGAATAATTTTTTTCGCTGCATCCAACTTGTAATTATATACCAGTTAACCGAGCGTTTCTGTAAATTTAAGTGCTTTAAAACCAACTTGGAGCTATGGGACGCAAGAAGAAGAAGGCCTCCAAACCCTGGTGCTGGTATCCTTTACAAAAAACAAACTGCAAAACTGCGTTTTCCACGGCATGTGCGCCGCTGGCTGGGAGGGCGAACGAAAAAATTTGTATCTACACACATACATGCTCATTTATATAATGGTATTGCTGGCAGGGGCGCCGGGGAAAAGGGGTATACACATTGGCATTTTCCTTAACTCCCAGCGAAAAATCTAGGTACTGCAACCGCGAGTTCGATGACGAGAAGATCCTGGTGCAGCACCAGAAGGCCAAGCACTTCAAGTGCCACATCTGCCACAAGAAGCTGTACACCGGCCCGGGGCTCTCGATCCACTGCATGCAGGTACACAAGGAAACGGTCGACAAAGTGCCCAACTCGCTGCCAAATCGCTCAAACATCGAGATCGAGATCTTCGGCATGGACGGCATCCCCGCGGAGGACATAAGGGACCACGAGCGACAGAAGAACGGCGGCAAGTCGGACTCCGACGAGGACGAGCCGGTGGCCAAGAAGAAAGTCGAATGTAAGTGGTCGCCGCCCAGAATTTAGACTGGAAATCCCCATAATCACCTCCCATTTGCAGATCCCATGAGCGTGCCGCCGCCAATGATGATGCCGCCAAATATGATGCCACCGCACATGCTGGGTCAGTATGGCATGGGAATGATGCAACATATGCCGCCGCTTCCTCCATACCCGATGCCCATGATGCCGCACATGATGCCGCCGCGACCCCTGTTTCCGGCGGCGATGGCCACCACCTCAGCAGCAGCTGCAGCGGCAGCGGCGCATCATCACCACCATGCCGCCGCTATGGCCCAACAGAAGCCAACATTTCCAGCTTACAGGTGGGCATCGCTAGCTAGGGGAAAGCCACATTAATTGCCAGAGATTTCTAATGAAAGAAGGATCTTGAATAAATAAATGAGAGCTAATGCTATGTGGCTTTTCCCGAAAATGCAGCCTGGTAAACAAGGTCCCTGTAAAAATGGAACTTAGTTTTAGGATTCCTCTAATCCACACACAACTAATATTTAATTTCTTTTACTTTTTCACTAAAGTAATGCAACCATAAGTGCTCCGCCCACCACCAATCATGCTGGTGGCACATCCAGTGCACCACCAAGTGGACCGCCCGATGCTCAGCAGCAACAGCGCCCGCCAGTACCACCAGCTGCTGGAGGACCAGCGGCTGCTGTCACTCCCAAGATTATGCATCCGCCGGAGGACGCCAGCCTGGAAGAGCTGAGAGCCAGGCAGCCCAAGTACCAGGCGCGTGTGGCTGCCGCTTTGGCTGCCCTCGCCAATCCACAAAAGAGCCAGAGTCCCAGCAACAATGGCGGCCCCTCCACATCGATGCCTAGCACCCCGCCGCCACCATCGCTGGCGGGGATATCGCCCACGGGCAGTAGCAGCGGCATGGCGGCCGCTAATGCGCTGGCCGTCTCCACAGCCATCTCGAAGGCCCAGGAAGTGAGTTCTTATCATAGTTATAGAAACCATAGTCAATATAAATGAGCACACACACAACGGACCCGACTTCAGGACACACACACACACACACATACACACGAGACATGACATTGAGCAACAGAAAGTACACAAAAAATATACGAAAAAACGGACGGACTGAACGCGGACTTGTAAAAAGACAATTTCCGATACGAAAAAAAGAAATGTAACTTACTTATTTGACTTACTTATATGGAAATTCGTTGGCATTTCGCTTTCCAAGATAATTCCATTTATACAAGCTGGACAAGTTTATACCGATACCGATTTTGTTACGATTACGCTTATTTTTGCACATTTACGAGAGCAGCGTACGCAAGCGAACGGATACCAGAGTTACAGACGAGAAACAAACCCGAAAAAAAGTAAAAAGAAATACATTTTTTTAGCATATAGTGATGATGATATATGTCTGTACAATTTTTTAATTAAACAAAGAAATTAATGGCAACAAAACAAACGAAACGGCGGTTTTCAATTTAACCACTTAAGTTACTTTGATTTAAAACGGAGAAAAAACCAAAGGTTATTAGGCAAATTAAAGAGAGAGAGGGATGTGTGAAAGGTCATAAATTGTCCTACCCCTGTTCCCACGAAGCTCCAACGCAGATGCCCCACCCAGCCCCTCTCTTTCTGTTGTTTATTAATTTTTAATGTTTTAAAACGGGGAGGAAAGCAGGTCCGTGAGATAACGTTAAAATAAATTTATTGGCAAAACAGAAATGGATGTAATCCAACATTTTGTGGGTAATGATTTCATAAAGATTTCCGAAAAGCGTAGATTTAATTATTTTCTAATCCCTCCTGCCAGTCCCTACGTTTTATAACCATTTAAATGATCTCAAAACTAATTAAATAGGCTCAGGAAATAAATTTTAAAAGCCTCAGCAACAAGCAGGAGAACAAATTAGCGCAATTCTGAAATATATAAAATATTAAACTCTAAATTAAATGAAATTCTTATTAATTAGGGCTAAATATTCAAAGGGGAACGCCTTATTTGCATATTAGTTAGTAAATATTGAGCATTTTTGAAAATAAAATTGCAATTACTTCATTTAATGAGCATACTTTTCTTATTTTGCGTTACCAGTACAATTTAGAAAGGCTTCAGATGATTAGCCTACAATTGTTAGTCTCAATAACCCCTGGATTTATTTTGTCCGTAAACTATATAGGGTTTCTGTGCATATAATACTCCCCTTTTCAGTGGCATGTGAGATAAATTGAACCGATTCCCAACGTTTACTTACAGACCGCCGCTCTGGTAGCCGTGGCCCAGGCTCAGGCTCAAGCGCAAGCTCACGCACATGTGGCCGCTCAGGCGCAGGCGCAAGCGCAGGCCCAGGCTCAGGCTCAGGCTGTGGTCCAAGCTCAGGTGCAGGCTGCTCAGGTGGCACACGCTGTGCAGCAGCATCAGCAGGCAGCACAGCAGCAGCAACAACAGCAGGCAGCGCAGCAGCAGCAGCAGGCAGTGCAGCAGCAACAGCAGGCGGCGGTGCAACAGCAGCAGGTGAAGCAACTGGAGGAACTGAATCGGGCTGTGATGCTCCAGCGCTTTCAGGCTGCACGGCAGCAGCCGGGAAATCCGGGCGCTGCGGCAGCGGCTGCGGCGGCCGCAGCCGTTGGCATGGTAAGTCTCTAATCCCGCGATGCTGCATATGCGCATCGCCGAACAACCAAACGAAAGAATGAACTTGACTTAACAAAATCGAATCCCAAGTGCTGAGAATCTCAATCTGTAAATGACCAACAAACAAGAGTTTATAGAAAACCGATCTTGTGTCCCCCAGGGTGGTGCCAAAAAGCCAACGACAGCATTTTTGAGTGGGTTTAAAGATATATATATGGTTTAGTTTAAAGCTTTCGCCATCATCATTGCATCACCTTGCAGATCATGCCAATCACCTACTAGTCAAGGACTTGAGCCAAGCAATTTTGGGGTCATTTTCTGAATAATTGAAGTCTCTCGAACGAATGAGGCGAACTCACCCAAAATTAACTACTTAAATGCTTAACCGGTCCCTAAACTCACACAACTAATTTTAATTATCTGCAGTTGAAATCATTCTGTGGGTCTTAATTTTAAAAAATATATAAAAATATGCGACGTGTTCGAAAGTAACTGAAATTTTGTAAATTTATAAAAGGCGCCCTAGCTTAACTTTTAATTTGTATTTCCTCTTTGAACTAATATATAGATCTTCTAGTCACAGTTTAGCATCTAAGAGCTGGTTGATCTCGCTTTTGGCAATTTCCATTCGCTATCCAACACTGCCGCTTACGTCTTCCTTTACTTTTCGAACACATTTCGCATAACTGACTTGGACACGAGTGATTTGAACTGTTCCCACTAATAAGTCTACGCCATTTCAAATTCTGAGAAAGTATTGAGCTTGTCAAAACCGAAAATAAAATGTGTTAAAGTTACCATTACCAATTGCAGTACAGAGCAGAAGTTCAGTGTTGATAAACAAGAGAGAGAGTTGCAAAAGTGTTGCGCAGGGCCCCGAACAGTGTTATACAGTATGTATAAAAGTTAATCTTTTCCCCACGAACCCCCAACCCTATCACTCCCCCCAACCACCACTCCTCCGATACTCACATCCCGCAAAATGAAATGTGAAATGCAAAAAGATAAGTAAAAGCCAAACAAATCTCCATTATAATCTTAGTCGTACTTATGCAAGTAATTATGTAGTCTAAGCAAGTACCTTCTACTGTCCTCAACCTCCTCTATCTCTCTCTCTCTCAGTCGCTCACATCCATGCGTATATAATCCATTTGATAACCCCCCTCCCCCCCCATTTTCCCCGAAAAAGAAAGTTCCTAGTACATACATACTGCCTTGCAAGTAATACAGAATACAAGATCTTACAATTATGATAATAATATGAATGAGAGAAGAGTCGTGAGTTGTGTTTAAACTATTTTGCAAGCCATGTAAGTACATTTCAATAATTTATATTACCAAAAAAAAAAAACAACAACAAACAAAATAATTACTTTGACTTTGTCGTAATGGTTGCTGCGTTGGTTGGTTTAATTGATTGATGATTGATTGGTTGATTGATTAATTCATATCCACAAAAAATACACACGAATTAAGTAAGACCACACACACCGCATTGATATGTCTCTCTATCTCTCTATCTCTATTGCCTCGATAACAACTCCACCCACCAAAAAATAAGAAAAGCAACAGAAAAATACCATCTCTAAGTGTTCTTTGATCTGTAAATTGTACTACCTATCGATATCAATGTTTCATTTTCTTCATGCCATGCATCCCATCTCTGTGTCCCCCTTTTACACGGATCCCCCGTTCCGATAACATTCCATACTAACCACACTTAATTCATCTGGTTTAACGCGCAGTACAAATGCTTATCCAAGGAGCGGTCCATTCTACTTACCTGGCTTAATGCCCTGCTCATGATAAAATTATGAAGGCAGCCTCGTCGGTTGTCGGAGCACTCGGGTTTTGCTTCAGTGCATTTTTTCTGGCATTAACCCGTATGCAAAAATTACATTTTGCAATGTCGTAAACACTTGAATGGTGTTGTATTTAAATTTGCTTAAATTTTTTAATTAAATTAAAAAAGAACAAAGAATGTCAAAGATACATTAATAAGATCAGTCGAAAATCCTAACTAACTTAGCAATAAAAAGGTTATATTTTGTTATATTTTAAAAGTATATCTTGGAATTAAGAACTAAAGCGTAAACAACCACTCTTTTCTTTCGCAAAACTAATAAAAATTTAATTATCAATACAAATTTTAACTCATTAATATAAAGGGAAACTTTAAACCCCATGCACCATCTAAGGATTGTAGAGGGACCAGACTTTGCCGACGAGACTGCATTCACTAACTGTATCATGGCCCTGCTCCTAACCCACGCCCCCATTCATCCATCTCTCTCACCGACCAAGACCTCTCACTTAGCCAAGTTTGAAACTAACTTCTAACTGAAGAATATTGGAATTTGAACTCGACCCATGGCCTCCGGTTAGTAAATCAGTTCACTATTACCTTCTCTTAAGTACGAATACGTTTAATTTGTTTACGTGTTGCTCCAATTGAAAGGCAACTGTTGAGATAAAAGCCTATATATGGCTTGCAATAATGCAATCAATAATCCCCCTCACACCCTCCAAACACCATCTCGTCGTCGTCAGTTCAGTTTCCGAATTGTAAGTACGTTTTCTTTTTAAATCAACAAACTATTTATTTACCAAACAAAACCAAAAAAAAATAATATTGTTTTTTTGCCAATGATGACTAGGAGAGGATGAAGGAGGAGGAGACTCCTCTCGTCGCTCCCTATGCTCTACTCAATATTCTATTCTATATATCTTGTCTCTGCTCTATCTATCATACATTTGTAATGCGATGCAAAAAAGTTCCTCCACCCACAACAAACCAAACACACATACACACACCTCTTATCCATGTATTGAATAAGTTCGCAAAAAAACAAACTTATTAATATTCTAAATGAAAAAAAAACTACAAACAACAAACATAATTAATAATAACAAATTAGCTAATTTTGTGTACAATGGCTTCAATATATAGACCGAGCGAAACCGCCCTCAAGAGTATTAATCCCCGATATATCCATCCTTTCCATGCTCTTCTATATCTCTCTCTCCACGTCCGATCCGCCTCTCCAGATGCCGCTACCCGGTCACATGCAGCTGATGCAGCCCATGCTGAGACCGGCCATGGCCATCGGACCCCATGGAGCTCTGATCGGCGGAAATATGCTGAGAGCCGGTGGACCCGGGTTCAACGGAATGCCGGCAGGTGAGTGGAGTAATTACAACCATGTTCTCCTCGATTTCAGGAATATTAATATATATTTTTGAAGGTCTACTGCCCATGCAAATTGGATTGCCGGGATTGCCGGGTGCCCTGCCGGCTGGGGCCATGCCCATGCCCGGAATGAGCGTCATGCTGCCCGGTCATCCGAACATGCTGCAGGTGATGCAGCCTCGCTTCAGATGATGTCTGCCCGCAGGGCCGGCTCTGTTGCAGGCGCCAGCAGCCCAGCCGCCAACGCACCTGCAGCCGCACACGCACGCGCAGCCACCACAGCCAGCGTTTGCCAGGCCAGCAGCAGCTGCTCCGCTGCTGGGCCTGCCGTTGCCGCTGCTCTTCCACGAGTGAGGGGCATGGCAAGGCAAGGCAAGGCAAGGATTCAGCTTCAGCTATATTTGCAATCAGCGAACAGCCAACAGCCACGCACTCAGCAAGCAAGTTGTTTTCAAAAGTTGTTCCAACCAAAGTCAAGTTCTTTTTCAATGTATAACAGTTTTTGAGACACACACCACCCACAACAAACACACACACACACTCAGCCACTTCTCCGCCACACGCTACCCACTAATCTGCGGTTATGCCTAGTAAATCAGTCGATGTCATATACTTGTATATTTCGTTCATCTCAAGCACTACATTCTAGCTTTTGTTTCCCGATCCAAAATGTTTAATTTTCCTAATCCTTCGACCTTCTCGATGTGCGTGCATAACAACAACAACAATCTCTTTAGATATATTGTTCGTGCTCTTTGTATAACACACACCCCACACACACACAGTAACTAACACTATCCATCTGAAGCTACTTTGCTGTGCTGTAGATCTCTATCTTTTATCTGTATCTATATATCTGTATAATCAACAAGAACTAATCGCTGACACCTAATCTCTATACAAACTGTTGTTTTTTTAACATTCTCTTTCTTTTTTTTTGTTTTAGTTTCATTTAGTGAGCATATATTTTAACACACACACTCAAGTTGTTTAATTATATGTATATCTTCTCCAAGAAAAGCAAATGATAACCGAAATGAAACACACAGAAAAACCAAAGAGCAAAAACCAAAAAACCAAAATCCTGAACGCTCAAAGCATCGCTCTGGGTATGTTGACAATTGCCATGAGCAGCATTTTTGTGTTTTCTAATTGTTCCTGTGTTGTTACTCGTGCGTAATTTATATACCTTCGATTCTTTCTGTCCATGTGAAATGCTCTACAAAACTGTTATAATGTTCAGGCCCCATGTTGTCTAGACCCTCGTTCGTTCCTTCATTCGTTCAGTTGCGGCTGACAAAAAGTAAGTCCTATATCTTTCCTATACCTAGTATATATCTAACTATATACAAACCCTATATATACATTTATATATAAATATATTCAACGTCTCTCTCTCTCTTTGTATCGTTTATGTTCTTTTGGTATGTAAAATATATAAATTTGGTGTGTGTGTCATCGCGAGATGATCAGAGCAGATCAGAGCAGGTATCTACAATCAATTTGTTTTCATTTTTTAATTATTATATATGCATATGAATACTATCTATCCTAAGTCATTTGGTTATGGTATGGTTGGTACTAAACGACTCAAAAAAACAAACAAACAAAGAACCCCATCCTCCTTAGAAAAATCAGAGTAAAAGCATCTAGTTGAAGAGTCCCCCCACGTGTTATATCAAGTACACTCGATACATCGTTGCAGGATATGGATATTGATATCGATGCTTTTCTGTTGCTGTTGTTAACCTTAACGTAGCGTTCTTCCAATGTTCCGAGTTCTCTAGCTTCCTAGCCACAGCCACAGCCACAGCTTCAACTTGAAATAAATATAAATATAAATACTAATACTCGAGGACTCCTCCTCCACACCTTATAGAGGGGCTTAGGCTTTTGTTGAACCCCTTTGAACGTTTTTAGCTAGCATAAGTAGAGTAGATTGGCAGTTGGAAAGTCCTAGCTCCATCCTAGCCCTTTTGTTTTGTTATGTTTTTTGACGGGAAGCAGCATGGATCAGATGCCCGAGATCTTAGAATACTCTCTACCCAGTGTAGCCAAGGCTAGTTAAACTCAGCACTCAGTTCCCTGGAGAGCACCACACCATACACTAACTAACACACTCACCCCTGTTTGAGTATACCTTGTAACCCAACCATCTATCTATCTATCTATATATATATATATAGAAATACATGTATTGCCGTAACTATACTGTGTAATTTATAATCATAAGCAACGACAAGTGAAAAACTGCCCGGGGAGAAGCGATTGGATCGGAAAATTTACCAACTCCCTGGGGCCAGTTTAGCGCAAAATTAATGTTGGACTTTTGGGTCTGGCAAATTCGCCGCACCGTCATCGGGATATCGCCGTCCATATCAAAATTTTTCGTTTGGTCCGGTTCGATAGTCCTGCGGTGTTAGAACGGCGTGCTTCAGACGAGAGTACCTCAATGCAAGACAGACAAACCCTCAGATTTGGTGGCATTACTCGTATATGATTCTCACACACTCCCCGACTAAAATCGCATCTGTACACAGTCTTTATACTCTCATAACTGTAGAATATACCTCTTATTCTCTCTCTCTCCGGCAACTGTATTGCAAGTGACGGAGACTATGTAAATATTTGATGGACGCCTTTCATTTCGTAGAGTTGCTTTTTACTTGTCAATTTTCTCTTGATTTTGGTGGGGAAATGCAAATTTAATGGAATGATTTTTAAAGAAGAATGATATGGAATTGTGGTAATAATATTAATTTTTAACATAAATAGATCATAAAATGTTACAAATCAGTGGTCCTAACCATTATAGTCACATGACAAGATTGCATTTGTATAAGTGAAAAATGAACAATGTATGGGTGGATATAAAAAAAAAAAAAAAAAAAAAAGGCAAAATTTAGCCACACAATTACAATTCGATTGCACTGATTTTTCTATTCTCATTTGTGCCGATTGTGCGTGTGTGAGCAGAGAGCCGGCAGAGGTATTTGCTATCCCGCGGGATAGCGCTGGTAAAAAACGTCAAGGATGTTGTTTTCTATTAATTTTCCGATCGTTCCTATGCTAGAAATACATTGACATGCTAGAATTGCATTCGTTGAAGTCAAGCCGAGTGGCTAGAAATGAGAAAAAATATAACAAATATTTTTTTTAACATTGCATTAATATTAGCAATGTATTTTAGGCTTTGCTATTTAACTCTAAAAATGGCTAGATTTAGCCACAAAAATTCGAATTTACCGCACTGGTGTGTTGCTTACATTTTGTGCTTACTATGCGTGTGCCGGCAGAGGCCGGATAGAGAAATTTTCTGACTTGCGAGTTAGGGCTTTGGACATCACTGCTTTATTATGTCGGAAATGTTTCCTTCACTGCGTTGCTAACTTTTAACTAAAATTATAAGATGCTCTGCGAATGTATAATTATGGATTTTTTAAACAATCTTTTAAAAATAATAAATTTTTGTTAAATTTGTATATTATAGTTCAATACAAAAAATCTCATTCAAAAGCTTTATAATTTATATTCAAATTTTAACAAAGTTTCAAATTACTCACAGTTTGATTTGCATTTCCCGTACCTGTAGTGAAACCTTTAGTATTCATTTTAGGTGGTGGTCATTATCTAAAATTTATCTTGCATAATTTAATATAATTTCATGTTTTAAGCGATCTTTTAACTGTAAGATTCAATGCAATGCACGCGTTCGTTTGAAAAGAGTACCATAAAAGCTAAAAGTTTAGTTAACATTTCAATGGGCTTTAGGTGTTTGCGAAAAAAAAAAACCAAAAAAGAACTAAGATTTAACATTTAGTCCACCAAAATCTGTCTGTCTTTGCGCTGGGCGACACGCGAGTAGCTGGACGAATTGCAGTCACTGTAAACCTACTAAACCCCGAAACCACAACCGTTCCCAGAGCGTACTGTCTGCTGGGTTCAGTCGAAAGCGTGTCACATTAATTTTGCTGAGCGAAGAGTCCCCTGCGCCCGTCCTCCTCTCTCCCCCTCTATCTATATCTATAACTATATCTATGAATAAGTGGTAAATGTCTATCTTTGGATTATATTTTGCATGCCCTGAGTGAAGAGTATGCCTTTCCGACCACAAGTACAAGTTCAAACCGGGCGCAGGCGATGTGCCGGAGCTTAGTCAGGAGATATACGGATCACGGTCCAGTATATTGTAACTCTGAGGCGAGGGCACATCACAGTTATCGACTTAGCTGTTGGACTCTTCGGTCCTTGTCTTGCGACCACCCCACAATCGTTATTTCCACACGCATAACACCACTATGACTACTATAGCGTCCGATATCGGACGAATCGCATAACATACGCAACGCGTCCACACAATCCGGAGGCAGTATCACCAACCACATCGACACCATTTCTCAGAGCATCCCAATAAGATGGATTCGAAAGAGACCTATGAGATAACGTTTGTTTGAACATTTCGTTTGGTGTTGATTTATCCACTTTTCAATATACACACATTATGATTATGATGATTATTAATAATGCTTTGATAGTTGCAACTACTTTGTTGGGAAGGTATTTCAAGATCGAAACATTTTCTAACTAAATGCAAGAACTACGAGAATTTGATTTGCCAAAGATCTTTGAAGCTTTCGACCAAAGTTTGATTTTTTTGATTTCTTAAACTAATCCTTGGATAAATATAAATATTTAACTTGTTTATATATTTGTCATAAGCCTTAAACTATTTTTGTTGCATTTACTATTAACTAAAGCTTACGGAACTCAGCAAATTGTTTTTCCCTTATCCATTTTCTGTTCGTTTAACCAATAATAATCACACAAAATACTTAGCTAATGCCTATACTATATTTAGTGCAAATGCATAAAATCAAAAGAAACCAACAAATTTGCTATGTTAAATCATTTTTAATGTTGTAATGTAAATGGAAGGAGGAAAACTCCAGGAGAAGAGCAAAAAATAAATTATATTTAGCATTCTTGTACGGAAAATGTTTTTTACCGAGACGCAAACAAAAAGAAAGTATACAAACATCAAGTAACCTAAGCAATTGTTTAAATTCTTTTAAACTAAAAAAAAAAAAACTACTATTACACAATAATAATAATACATCTAGTTTAATGTTTGGATTGTTCTCTATTATTTTGAAATTAATTTATTGAAATTTTAATAAATATAAAACTGAATAAGCGAAGCGAAGTTTTCTTTGGGCGGAATTCGGTTATTATTTTCAGAGTTTTACATATTTTTCTTATAATCACGTTCTTCACAGCTGAAGTGGAAATCCCTCAAATCTCTGTCATGACTCATTGGGCTATACCCTCAAGTCTCGACTCAGAAGGCGATTCATTCATTCATGGATTGAACTGGAAACTTTCCAGAGCTCACTACCGTTGTAATTAACTGGCAAATGAATTTTAATTTCGAATATTGATTAAATTACAGAAATAAACATTGGAAATTACACCGCCCTCGGGCTTGTCTATTATCTTTTAATATTTATGGGTCAGTAGGCCTCCTCCCCATGTGGGAGTACTTTCAGGGGCTTGTCAAACGCAGGGTCGCAGCTGGAGATCTTAATAGCTGGATTAATGTTCCCATTCGCGAAGCGTGGGAGCTTTGCATATTACATTATACTGTGGGTTAGTCCAGGGAGCGTGCCAAAGACTACTTTATTTCGCTTTCAACGTGCTAAACCGTCTTAACGGCCTGACTAATTCAAGTTCAGCCGACTTCCAAGAGAGCAACGCGGGGAGAGCAGCCCGCACTCGCGCCATCTCAAGCCTCGAGTTGCTCCGAGGCTCGGCTGACTTTTAGTTTCGTTTCGAGCTTCGACTGTGCCGGTTGTGAGGCGGCTGTTTTCGTGCGTGATCTTTGGAAAAGGTGTGTTAAGTGCCGACTCGAGCGGTTGACATTTGGTACAGATTTGTCCGGCAATTCAAAAAGGCAAACTCACTGGCCATAAAGCCGGAGCCAGGGCCAGACAAAAGATTCAAGACACAAACTTTGATCGACTGAACTCCATTCAACTCGCCTCAATTCGAGCCAGCCAAGTGACAAGGTTTGCATAACTGGAGTTGGCCAAAACGTGCCCCTCCTCTACTGGCTGTAAGCCATTCACAATTGTCGTCTACCAGGCTGCAAAAATAAAGTGTACATAAAATAAACAAAAATAACGTGTTAAGTAATAGCAAATAAAAATAGAAAAAATTGTGAAAAACCCCACATAAACAATAGTTACGTTTGGCAGTTAAAACCAATCGAAAACTATTAATAATTTACTTGAATATCGGCTAGACACGCCCACATTCAAAACTGGAAACCCATAATTAAAGAAAGCGTTTTTTAGGCTGACTCACTTTGGAAATGTAACCGAAAAACAATTTTGAGCACTGGCCAGATCATAAATAAAGTTTATTAGATGGAACAATCAAAGAGAATGGCGGTCAGACAAAGTGCTCATCGAAATGCTAATGTCTGGATGACGAGCCGCAACTTGAATTCGGCGGATGAGGTCGAGTGTTTGAGCCACGAAGATACCATGACGTTACGGCGATACTCTAAAAATAAAAGATTGAGTGAGGTGCGAGACATCTTGAGCGGCGGGCGGTGAAGAGGGAGAAAGGTTGGATGCCTATACACAATATTATTATTATTTTCAGTTCCCGCACAAAGGGTGCATAAAACATCGCCAAGCGTCTTTGAACATGTTCCGATCTTGTTGGTTAGATAATGTTCCCCTCAAGACTCGCTTTTAAGCAGCAACACAAAAAAAATGTTTGTGGTTTGGCAACTTGGCCAGAACCTGGCTGGCGCAAAGCATACCAAAGACAACTTTCAAATAACCGAGTGAACCAGAGACATAGTAAATGAGTCATGCGGAGAACAAAATGGCCAAGACGGGGGCTGGACCAAGTGACAAGATTGAGAGACTATTAACGCGGCCCATACAGAAAAACAAATGCCAAAATGTGTAGGATATTGACAGGGAACAAAATCGAAACTGAATTGTATTTATAAACTTCTTTGACGTCAAAATATATTGAGCGATACTAATAGTCTTGATACAAGCAGCAAATATAGATTAGTTTTGGTAATGTGAAATACTATATAACAGCGATTCCCTAAAGACTGCTTTTGCAATGTAAATTGTAAACAGAAATTGCTCGAAATACTTAATCTGATTTAACTTTTTCAGCAATATTTTGCCGAAAAGAAAACATTAATATGAATGCCTTTACTTTGAGGTTTTTGCTTTAAATAATTCAAACCGAATTTGATTTTTTTTGAGTGTCGCCTGATCTGGTTATGTTTAAGGCTTGGACAAGGTCGTTGCGGCTTAACGGAAGCTTAACTGAGTGGGCCAGCTAACTATAATAGATCTTTGTCTATTTTTTGCAGCTAATTGATTAGAGCCATGCTGCGCTCAAGTTTGGGACTGCTCCTCCTGTGGGCGCTGGCTGCCCGGGGCAACGATAATCTCCGCGTGGCCTACGAGTGGCGGGAGATGGACTTCAAGTACGCCAGCCCGGACCAGAGGTGGTCGGCCATCGAGCGCGGCGAGTTCAAGCCGGCCAATGTGATACCCTTCGGCCTGGAGGTGGCCGGTCATCGCCTCTTCGTCACCCTGCCCAGATGGCGGGCCGGAGTGCCGGCCTCGCTGGGATACCTTGATCTTAATGGTGAGCGCATGAGTTGCAGCGGCTGCAGCTGCCACAGCTGTCTGCGAATATATATATAATTACCCCAGCAGCGGTTGCACTATGTGTGCCAAGAACTGATCTGGGATCTCGTGTCTCGCGTCTCAAATCTCGGATCTCACAGCTAGACTATTGTTTTGGAGGCGTCTGGTCTCGGAATTGTCTGATCAACTTGACCATCTAAGCAATTCCGTTTCCTTCGCACTTGGGGCAATTAGCATAGTAATTCCGCTCGCTGGCGTCATTAACTGCCTGATGCCTGAGAACAGCCGCACACCGCAAATCGGTGTATATATGTATATCCCGAGATTTTTGCCTTTCGGGGCGGAGGCTGTAAAGTGCACAATAAACACTCACATTTGGTCATAGCAAGTGCACAGACTGAGTTAAAGGCCACGAGATGCCTGGATACGATAGAGATCGGTGCATAAAGTGGAGTATTTATGGGAGATCTATTTTGCAGTTTGAATGAATTTAAGTCATATCAAATCAAATCTAATTTTCAATTTGTTGGAGATTAGTTGATTGAACTAATTTTAATTTAAATTTATTTGTTTAAATTCCTATTTTATGCATTAGTAAATATTATTTGAAGCTGTAGAAGTATAAGATTATTGTTTTCTGGTTATATTTTTATCTTTCACAACAGTATAAGTATATCGTTTTCTTTTTATACTTTTATCCTATAATACAGTGGTGCCCACAGCCCTCACTAGCGAGTTAGCCCAGCCTCTGCCGGCATACGCACATTATGCACAGAATGTAGACAATGCACCAATGCTGTAAATAGTAATTGGTTTACTAAATCATTTTTTTAGAGTTTAATACCTATTTTTTGAGCATATTATTTTAAGCTATATTACAAAAAATTTTATCAGTTTTTTTTTATATCTATTTAATTAATTTTTTACTCGCAAAAATGCAATTCCTACATTTGAGTGTATCGAATGTTAGTGTAATGTTATAAAGTTGAATTAGTAGTAATTTTTCTTAGTTAGTTAGTATTTGAATTTGCATATTCTTGTCTAAGATTCCAGATTCCTTACATATGTATACTTGCTTTACCCTTAACCGCCTCAAACAAGAAAGCATGTGGGAAGCTGTCTTGACCACAACTCAATCCCAGCTAGTTAATCAGGGAAGACAGGTGTAAATACTAAGCTTCAGTGCAGTCAAGTAAACAGATTGCCGATTACTCACCACCTGTTTCCGTCCAATGAACAACCAAATATTGTCAAGATTCCAATTAGCGGCATCTAAAGCTTAAAGCAATGCAAATGACCAAAAAATTAAATACAATTTTAAAAAATAAAGTGACTGTTGAATGACGAGGTCAGTAAACTTGCTAAACAATAGAGGGATGCCTGAACCAGAGTTAAATTTTATTTCATTGCACATAAATCTTATATTTGAAATTTTCAGTAAAAACCAATAACAGTTACAAAAAATTCCCCTCGTTAAAATAATAATAATAAATACCAAATAATTTAATATATATAATTAAAGTCCCAAAAATTAATGAGTACATTTTTCTCCCCACAGACACTTCTAGTAAGATGCCCGCCCTGAAGCCCTTCCCCAGCTGGCAGGCTCATAGCCAGCTGGAAACCGAGCCTGAACTGGTCTCTCCCTTCCGTGTGAAAGCCGATCGGTGTGGCCGCCTCTGGGTTCTGGACTCACGCATCTCTGGGGTCTTGGAGAAGACCAGGATATACGGAGCACCCCAGTTGCTGGTCTACGATCTGCACAATGACGATCTGCTGAGACGACATGTTCTCCCCGCTGATCAGATGAAGCAGGCTTCCCTGTTTGCCAATTTGGCGGTGGAGGATTCCGATTGCGAGAACACCTTCGCCTATGCTGCCGATCTGGGCAGTCCTGGCCTGGTGGTGTACTCATGGAGGGACCAGGAGTCGTGGCGGGTGCAGCATCACTTCTTCCACCCGGATCCGATGGCCGGCAATTTCAGCATCAATGGCATTGACTTCCAGTGGGACGATGGTCTCTACGGTCTGACCCTGTCGAAGCCCCTGGAATCGGGTTACTCCACACTGTACTTCCATCCCCTTTGCTCGACCATGGAGTTTGCGGTTGATACTGGAATACTGCGGAACAAGACCCTGGCCACCTCCCCCGAGATTTATCGGGAGTTCAAGGTCTTGGGCTCCAGGGGTACCAACACGCAGGCTGGCGCCGAGTTCCTGGACCCGGACACGGGTGTGCTCTTCTACACTCTGCCCAACCTGAATGAGGTGGCCTGTTGGCGCACAGCCACCGACTTCACCCACAACTCCCAGAGTCGCATCTACATGAGCAACGAGACACTGGTCTTCCCCAGTGACGTCAAGGTGGATGACCAGAAGCGACTGTGGGTCCTATCCAATCAGCTGCCCGTGTTCATCTACGATGAGCTCTATCCCGGCTCCATCAACTTCCGTATTCTAACTGCCAGTGTCAAGGAGGCCATCGAGAACACGGCCTGTGAGATCAGAACCTCCCCTCTGCCGGACATAATTAACAAAGTCAGTGACATTCTCAACACCAACATCAATTTGAAGACGGCTTCGGGGGCTTCCGTTATGGGGGTGAGCTCTCTGCTGATCGCTGGTCTTAGTTTGCTGATGAGCTTAAGAATTTAAGAGATCTAGATCTAAGTACCAAACGCACACTCAAATTAAATGTTTTTAGGAATTTCAGGAGTTTGAAAAGTTTTTAAAAGTGAAAAGGAAATTCTCAAGTTCTCTCTTTTTTGAAGGACAATCCAAATATCTAAAAATTACGAAATACATTTATTTGAGTGCAGTTGTATTTGTAATAAGCTATAGGCTAAGAAAACTGTAACCTTGTTTGTATGTAAATGTTGATTAAATGTAAGAAGTGAATTTGATTAGTTTTCCTGATACTCCTTATATATCAAATATAAGGACCAAGCCTGCTTGGTTCTTGCCTTAATATCTAGGATTCTTCTTCTTGGGATGTTTGTATGCAATGGCTATGTCGACGGTCTCATCGCTGGTCTGGGACTGACCATCCTCGGAGTTTTTGGCTTTCTGTTCCTGCTCCTTTTGCTGCATCCTCTTGATAAAGCCGCCGCAGAAGAAGAGAGTCAGCTGAAATGGTAAGGTAAGAAACCTTTCCTTTTCGATATTTTATTTATACTTACATGCTCTAATATTCCAATCAACCCCAAGACGGATAGCCCGAGCAGGAAGCCCAGGGAACCACCCACATCCGCTATGAACTGGGTGGTGTCATAGCTGGGGCGCTCTTCGATCATCTGGAAACGGGAAACGGAAACAGGTTCAATCAATGTTCCATGCATCATCGATATGTGTTAGACTCCCCACCGATATCAATTTAGTTGTGTAGTATATATAGATTAGGGTGCGCGGCTCCGGCTGGTTGAAGGCCTTTCGGTTCTGAATGAAGGTGGTGTAGATCCTCGATTGGCAGGGTTGAATGCAATCACAGTCAAAGTCATCCTCGTTCTCATACACTCTGGAAAAAGCATACCCTTTTAGTTGAAAAGATTTCTCAGAGCAATAGACATACTCCTTGTAATCCGAAATTAATTTCCTCATGGAGATGGTATCATTGCAGGGCTCGTTCTCAATTTCATGCATCCAGGGCCCCGAGCACTGCATGTTATCCGCCAAATCCTGCCAAATGCAATGCTCGCCACACTGAAAGAACTAAAATATATTTACCAATTTAGGGATATAGGTAAAGGACATACCTTTAAGTCACTGTAGCCCTCTTCACTGGAACAGGCTTCCTCGCGGGTCTGGACATTGGAGAAGTACTGACTCTGCAGCTTAATCTCAATTTCCTCGTTGACACTCACAAAAACGTACTCCACTCGCCCGGAACCCTTCATATTGATTTCTTGAGTGGATTATAAAAGTTTTAATTTATTTATAATTATTAAACAAATCACATTCACCTGTGAAATTCTCCTTCTTTTCGTGGATGAAGACATGCCATCCAGCGGTGCCTGTGTCCACATCACTGGTGGAAGTGGTGGACCTGGCGTGTTCTAGGAGAAGAGAGTAACCCACTGCCTTTGAGACCCTCTTGGTGGGCTCCTTGGGTCGTAGGGTATAGCAGCGACCCATATAGAAGTGCAAGCTGTTGTTCATATCCAAATCTGAATCAGATAAAGACAGTGTATTTCATGACTAATATAGGTTGAATAATTTCCTACTATTTGCATTGCCATTTAGTCCGTACATGATGAAGGTGTCGGACATATCATAAGTGCCATTTTCAAAGAATTCGTCCAGAGAAACCTCTCCAAACGGATAGTTCATCCAGCAGGTTGCATATTTGGGATGAGGGCAGTAGCCGCCAGAGAGGGTCTAAGGGAATATATTATAATTATGTACTTCTTAAGTATTCCTTCTAAAGAACCCCCTTCTCGATCCACACTCACCGTTAGCACCTCCTCCCTGTAGGGCGGCTCCCGGCATATGGTAACCGCTGGCATCTCAATCGTCTCGTTCAGGTTGTAGTACGAGTGCGTGGAGATGGGCGGGTTGTAGAGCTTGGCAAAGCACTCGTAGAGCTGTACAATGACCACGATGCAGCAGGCGAAGAGCACCAGGTAGCGGATGAGCTTGGCTGGGTCGCGGAAGATCCAGGCCCGCGTTTCCGACCAGTAACCCATGGCGTGCGGAAAGTGAAACTCGAGTGAGGTCGCCGAATCCGAGTTTCTGTCATGGCTATGCGGCCCCAGTATCTTTCGGGGATCGCGGCCTGCGAAAATTCTCACAGTTGGTCAAGATAAGCCTAATATTGATTTACGCCCCATGGAGGCGAGTGTAGCCCCCAGATAAAGCCCCATCGCGAGTATCTCTTCCAGCGAGACATGTGTAGGGCCCTGTTTATGTCCGTCCGTTGTTTGCAAAACACTGGAGAGGAGCGAATCTAAGCGTAACATTACCAAAACATGTTGTTTATAATTGTCGATGTCGATGGTGCAGATAGATACGGTGTATCTTTAGTATCTGTATCTGCAGCTGAAATCAGCGCCATGGTAACCAATTTATGGTTATATATTTGTTTACTCACTGCCTGCCAGCCTGTCGGCTGCATGTGCAGACGCAATCTTGAGGCACCTTCTTTATGGGGTTCAATCGCAGCGGTTATTAAACCCTATACTAGTGGGATCACTAAAACGGAGGGTTTAGGGTTAACGTATTCATTTACTACACTTTTTTATATTTCTAATTTTTTTTTTAGATTTCTATTAAATTAAATGTTTATTTTGGAGAAGATAAAATTATTCTAGAGTTTTAAGGCATTAATGCTACTTTCTGAAACTTAAGAACCCTCTTCAAAGGAACCCAAAACCTACCCAATTTAATATTATTAAGAAATATGCCAAAATTACAAATATATATTTCAGCTTTAGTCATTTCCAAACATATCTGGTCATCTAACTTAAATCATAAAATAATTTTAAACGAATTTTTCATGGACTCATTTAAAAGCTTATGGACTTACAGGGAAGTACATATTTATATATTAAGATAATAATTTGTAGCTTACATATATTTGAGATGTTTAAGAATGTTAATCAGCTTTATTTAAATGAAATTTAATAAACCAAAAACATTCATATACATATACGAGTATGTGCTCAAATTTATCATAAATAAATAAATAAACATTAGGAAAACCAACTTTTACTTTTGGATCTAGATCTAGATATTTAATCATAAATAAACATTAGAATAAAAAGAACAATATACTTATTTAAGATCTTCTTATTTTAAAATAGTACCATAATTGTTTAGTAAAGAACCCAATACAAATTATAAAAAACTATTATTATATATAGACCCCTTGCGATACCTTTAGCTATCAGCGAAGGCACCTCGCACGGGCATAGTTTGACCTTACGTCTAATTCTATGCAAACACCTAGCAAATACGCAGCCATTAGCGCCTTATGTGCCACATAATGTACAGTGGAGCTATATAAACAGATCGAGATATATGGCTAAAGCTTTTCGGCACAAAAACATATGAAAGACGGGCCAAACAATGCGTGGCTGATCCAGGCTGTTCGGGCAGAAGAATAGCCCGAGACATTCCTTAGTTGTGACGTTAAATCAGAGCAGCAGAAACATCGCCTATATATCCAAGACACACTATATACTCGCTGTACATGCTGGGAAAGTCAAAGCTGAAAGAGAGCAACGGCAAAAAAAAAGAAGAAAAACAACAACAAAAAGCGAAAAACTAATAAACAAAAAGAAACTTGCCACTAAAAATAGACAAATTGAAACATTTCATGAGATGAAAACACCAACACAACGTGGACATGGACGTGCTGACGAGCACGGGCAAAAGGAAAAAAGCAAAGAAACAGATGCACGGAAAGAAAAAATGATGTAAAAAGTTTTCTAATTGATTTTTGGGCTAACAGGTTTCCGGGGGATCGTAAGAGTCTAAAAATTAATTATATTTCCTATCGTTAAGACCATGTTACTAAAAATACCAAACAAAGAAACACGGATATAATTAATAGCTATAATATCATATTATATTTGAAACTTAAAATTTTAAACTGCAAGTTTAATCAATTTTTTAGTGTATAGAGATACAGATACAATCGGCCGATATGCTGGTGTATCTGTGAGATATGTTGACGGACTTGTCGGCCCGCGTACCACACGGCGTATGCGTATTCGTATAGCTAGTGCCCAGGACGCAGTCACCCAGTATCCATTCGTATCTGTGTATCTAGTAAATCTCAGATACGCTCGTATACACACACAGCTGCAGAGTAGAGAACGTTCGCTTGTGTTGAACTTCTTCGCAACTAAATAGCTTTTGTTTTAAATTTAGATCAGAGCGGCGGCTATATTAAACGCATATGAAATGTTTTTTAGATTCAGTAGGTAGCTAGCAAGGTATATAGAGAAAATCCACCGTATACAGAAGTAGTATTAGTACCTACACCAGATATGTTAAAGCTTGAGGAACTCTACCTGGCACATCATTATTTTAGCCATTCATATGGGCAAGGCTGTGTTTTAGCTTGATTATTTGAATTTTACACTAATATTCTAAAAATTCTGAGGATTTATAATTAATAAAAAAAAGTTGAAATATACAAACAATTTAATTTCTTTTCAATACTTTTCTACATATACGTATACATATATAATTTTTAGATAGACAGCACAGACTATGTATGCGATGTTCCTTCGATTTTTCGTGGAGTATGAAATATGTTTTAAAAATACATTTCGCTTGTCGCCCATAAATTTCTAAAAACAAAATCGAAAAATACTCTTACATTCGGGGCTCGGTACTGACTCACTTCCATGCTGCCTATATGGCTGTACATGATTAATCAGAGCGCATACACACATCGCTGTTTTTGCACCTCCTCCTCCTGTTGCTCCTCTCTGAATGGAGGAAAATATTCTCATTTCCCATTTTCACTCATCATTAATAAAAGTCTCGACGCTATATAGACTTCGATTATTGCAATTCGCTGCAGTTGAGTTCTGCGGCGGCTATATAGTCGATTCTTTGGATGGTTGCCTGGCGTACTTGGCTGCAGTCGGTTTAATTGGGTGACAAATGCCTACAGAAATAATTTTTAATGCTCCACACATCAGTGACTAATACTAAATGATTCGATTTGATTGCCTAATTAATAAACGATAGATGGCATCTAGCTGCAGCTATGAGTTCATTCCGCCACAGATTGGATTTGCATTATGCGTGTGCGGTTCTCAATTGAGCCGAGGCAATTAATCATTTCGGACCACACGAGTCCCCATCAACACCCAGCCGAGGGCTGGAAAACGTATTCCTCTTTGTAGATTGCACAATTCGGGAATCTAAACAAAATGTTTTATTAGATAAATAAACATTTTAGCGGTATTTGCTGTGGGTAGGAAATGAATTTGGCTTTGAAAACATGCTTAGGCTAATGGAAAAGGTAATTTCAAAAATGATATCATGATGTTAACGGTTCTAAATACTATATTTTTATGAGTGAGCTCTCTAAGGAAGTTTGGTTAAGTAAATAATATATCAAAATATTTATGTATAATATTTTAATAATAAAATTAATCTTAGAAATCTTATCAAATAAACAAAATATATAGGAAACTCTATTGCCTTCTTTTTTAATAAAAGTAAGCTCGACTCTATTTAATTTCCTAATATTTATATCAGATTTAGATTAATAATGGCTCCTGGCTAATTGCTCAAAAATAACCTCTGATTCTTAATTTAAGCTTAAGGATAATGAGTTGCTTTAATTTCCCCAAAATCCCTTTGGAAACTGAAAACTAGAAATGTCCTGTATTTAAAAAAAATATTCAGTGTGGACTTAGAATTATTTGACATTGCTAATTTATTTCTATTGTATTTTCCATTCCCTTGCCAAGCGAATGATCCATCACTTCCTACAGCATAATAGAACAAAGAACCCCCTGGCGGATCCATGGCTATATTCAGTGTGCCAGTATATTGACTCGAGGATTGACAGTTGCAAGTGCAAATGTCAGGCCTCCCTTCCATCGTTCCACTCCGAAAGGAATTTCCGAGACGTGCAATTACCAGATATTCTGTAGGATAGCCAGAGCCACCATTACATAACCCGCACGTAATGCAGGAAGTATTCATTCATTTGTCATGCCAGGCATTACACACAGCCCCAGAGGAGCGGCGCATGGGCACATGTGCTACCTGGCAACGAACCTCTCCCGTTGCCCACTGCTCCTCCTCCTCCATTCCTTGCTTGCCAAAATGAAGAGAGATCGCTCGGGTATTGGGTGTGGGCATGGGAAGCCGCCTCGGATCGGTGCACCCGAGATCCAATGCAGAGGCCGCCGCCGAGTGCACGACGTTGACCGGCGATCGGCTATCGAGGATGGAGGCTTGGGGATAGGGGAATGGGGTGCCGACGATGGATATTTTTATATCGACAATTTGGATGGGTTCCAATGCATTTAGACGAGAGTTATCTATAGAATATGTATGTATTTTGGTCACGGTTGCCGTTTTTAAAATATTTTCACTCTATGTGTACCAATTGCTCTTGCTGAATTTTTCGGGAATACCTTTCGAGAAATTTTGTGAACAGGATAGCTGATATCTCGATACTAAACACAATGGGCGGGCCTGCACTAAGCATTTGCCATTAAATTTAAGTTAATAACCTATTAAATTGTGTGCTACAGTAGGTCTTAGAAATTAATTCATTTTTAAATTAAAGTTAATAACCTATTAAATTGTGTAATACAGTAGGTGTCAGAAATTAAATTCATGGAAGAAATTGATTTTTTAACTAAAAAATAGGACGAAAAAAAATTTTTTATTCTAAATCTAATTCTAAAGAAATTAGAGTGTACCGTAAATTCAAATTAAATGGGGAAACTAATTAATAATTTAATTAAAATAATGAAAACTAAATTAATTCTTGACTTGCAGCTTTTAAAAATGTTGCAAAGCTTGGCTCCTACTTATATTAGATATTAAAAAACATATTAATGAACTTAGATTTATTTATAATGGAATAAAAACGTAATAAAGAATATTTAAGAATTATATTATATTAGGGCTTAATAGTTTTATAAAATAAAATATATATAATTTATTTCCGGAATGCGCTTACTTAATAAAAGCCTCCATTGCAAATCTGTCTCTTGAAAAATTTATTTGTATTAATATTTAAATATTAACCATTATAATCTTATAGAGTTAGCGTTAATTTTGAATTTCCTTTACTTATCCACATTTGTCAAAAATGGGTCAACTTCTCAGCCTGAACGTTGTGCAAATAATTATTGAGCTTTCCCCCGATAATTATGATTTATGATCTGTCGTGCCATATAGAAAGGCCATTTGCAGCTGATCCACTAACCGACTTGGGGAATGGACTCTACGCCTTCCCTGTGATCTGCGTTTGTGTCATGCCCCCCTCCGCCTCTTGTGCACCCCCCTACCCCCGTAAAAATGCCATTCAAAGAGCCTCCCATTTGGCATGCGCTACGGGCTGAGATCGGATGGATTTGGGCGGCTTTCGGTGGTGCAGGTGAGGAGGAGGACCTTGCACAGCGCAGTGTGGCGGCAGCTTCGAAATAGCCCATTGCAAGCAATAATTGTTGCTGCCTCGTGTAGACAAGCGGCACCCCCTTGCGGACCATTGCACCCCCTCTCAACCCCCCTGAGAGCCAACAGTTTGAGGGAGGCCGCCCGTGCCAAGAAAATACAAGAAGAGGCATTAGCATCTTGACACTAAAATGCAGAAATTGCTTTGCGTCAATGACTCAAAACCAAAATGTGTTTTTGCTTTTTAATAAAAAGGGAACAGAAGAATGCTGTTTTTTCGACGGGTTCTACAAGGATGCAATACTGTATATATTTTTTTGTTAGGAGGTAGAACCATCTAGAAGAGCCGGCTAACCCATTATTTATGGCCACTAAATGTTTATTCTGTTTAAATATTAAACACATGTATTGTATGCGAATTTCCTAGATATAGATTATACGCCAGTCTAACTTATTGCCCTGTTTAAATGAAAAATAAATCCTAAAATAATATTGAGACTTTTGCAAAATGTTTTTTTTTTTGCTTTTGTTGGTTCCTTTGAAAATTGCGATACATTTCTAGTTTTTCGTTTGGCTAGCGATGTTTCTTGTCGACAATGTCACAGATTTTGTTTCAGGCAAAGACCCAACAAAAGTTATGATAATTTTATATGTGAGAAAAGAATCGAGAGCGGCACCCTGAGCCCATAGAATAAGTATTCAGTTCTGGGGCGAAAGATACTCACACTTGATGAGAACTGAAACTTTTTCAAACTATAAATATTCCCAAAAAATGTTTGAATGTTTTTTTTGTTCAGAATTTATGCGTTGTTGCTTTTTGCGTTGTCCGCTTTATTTTGTTGTTTGTTAAATTTCAAATATTTTGAGCGCTTCAGGTCATTATAAGAAGAATTTCTCGTATCCCTTGCAGTGGGTGTATTTTAATAATTCTCTTCTGAGATTTTCGTAGATTTTTGTTTTTTGCGCTGCCAAATGCCAAAAATGTGGCGACCTGCAATTTTGTAATTTGGTTGAAAATTATGAATAATTTCTGTGTCGGAATTTGACAGTTTATTTCGAGTTGGTTTCAGGGGGGGAAGCGGAGAAATTCAATTCTGTTGGCATTTATCATAATTGTCTTTGTCAGCGGCGGGGCACTTGATAAATGCCCGACAAATCGGGAGAACACGGGTTTC
The DNA here is from genome assembly GCA_018153105.1 of Drosophila rufa. Taxonomy (NCBI): domain Eukaryota; kingdom Metazoa; phylum Arthropoda; class Insecta; order Diptera; family Drosophilidae; genus Drosophila; species Drosophila rufa. The sequence continues at coordinate 13,398,973 of JAECXS010000096.1, forward strand.
ATAATGCATTCGCTGTGGCTGCATTTGCATCTGTGTGTCTGTATCATCTAAATATTCGGACAACACACATGGGGCTTTAGCATTGAAAGCTAAAGATTTTCGCATTGCATTGTTCTGAAGGACGCCGACAGCGCTGATTTGATTTGGCATTTCTCTGGCTATCTATCTATCTATATCTAAAGTATCTGAGCGGCTATGTGGCGCTCGTTTCGCACTCGCACTCGCATTCGCATTCTCTGGCGGCCCATCGATGCTTTTTTGAAGTTCACAATTTTTATTTTTGGCAGACCAGAGATATCTAAGCAGGCTAAGACGCTCATCGATCATTTGGCCGAAGGATCTGGGTTTTGGGTGCTTAGCGGCTGATCCATAGCCCAGATCGATCCCCTCGAACAGCTGTTTAGTTACTGATCGTAAAGCGATCGGCGATCAGAAGGAAGCACCCACTGATCGCCTTAGCGCCGCCCCCAATCTCTTTCTTACCCCCCTTTCTTCAAAGTGCCAGATCAAATTGGCATTGAGGTGACCAAAAAGCAAAACCAGAACAAAAAGCGAAAAATGATCACCGAGAAAAACAAATAAAGATCCCCCTCAAAAACACACACACATAGAGCTGGCTAGAAATGATATGAGAAATAAGCAAAAAAATAATAAGGAAAAAAAGAAGAAAGCTCCTCCTGAAGAAAATGAGCGGAGCAGGATTTCTTCACCGCGGAACAGTTGTCATTGAAATGGATTTGATTCATGCGAGATGGGGGAAATGGGAAATGGGAGAGCGTGGATCGCGGATCGCTCACGCAATCGTCGGAGAAAAAGCTCCGGGCTCTCTCTCGGCACAATCCTGATTGCATCATACGCTCACATATACCCGCAGCAATGCCCACTTGCTGAAGAGGCACACCGCTGCTCCGGTGATGCCGTTGATGCTAGACCGAAAAAGGGAGCAGAAAAAACCGAAATCGAAACAGAAACATCGCCACGCACACCGAAAGGAAAAGCTTTCGGGAAAAGCCTCAGGCGAAGCATGGGTATCAAGTTGCCCCGTATAAAAGGCAAGTTTACCGGCTGCACGGTTCAGAACGGCTTTCGAGCGCGTAAGTGCAACACCTTTGATGTGCGAACTCTGATTTTTGGATATTACCCAGCACCAGCAGCAGCAACCGTAGCAGCAGCAGCAGCGATTTGACCTTTTTGTCAAAAAGAATATACCTAAAATAATTATTACTATTACATATATATGAAACGATCGAGCGAGAAAAGCAAGAAAAGTGTTTGTGTGTGTGCTAAAATATAGTCCTGGCGATAAAGGATCTATTCGAAAACTATATGTGATTGCCATTTGGATAACTGTGACCCGGATAACCGCGGATTATCGAATCGAAATGGATTACAACTAACGATCTTACCTTAGGAACGAACGCTACTTCAGTTACTTAACCTAACCTATAGGTGCAAAATAGTTAGCAACTCTATCTTAATGTTCTTGTGTAACCGAATAAACTTCAAGTGAAGTAGCAAGGATACGAGGACATTCGAATTCGAATTTATTTAAATATATTGAATTCCATTTAACTAAAAGTTACTCCCAGTTTACAGCCATTCAATAGTTATTATCCTTCCACAAGGAAATTCAGTTTTTAATTCAGTTAATTTTCCATTTAAAAAAATATTCCAACATCCAAAATCGACTCATATATCAATCAAATATATATGCAGCTTAATTAGACAGAGACAGCCAGCTGTTACTTCATCAAGAGTGAAAAATTTTGTTTTTCGAAATTCGTCCGAATGCTGTAATAGCCATTTCGAATTACTGGCCAAACAAATACACAAAAACATACCTGTGTGGCCGAGAGATATGCGTGGCATACTATTAAATAGAAGATAGAATTAGAATTCGAATTCGATTCTCTGGCGACTCATATACATGGGCGAAAATATTTCGAATATGTTTTAAAAATAACCAAAGACATTAGACAGAGATCGCCAATCTTACTTATACTTGAATATATATCTATCTATGTGTGCCATGCGGTAGCATGAGCCGAAAAAAGCTTCTCGAATCAACCGAATACACATAGTATCGAAAGTATATATGCATGTGTTTAGTTTCGAAACAATTTCGAGAATTTTAAAAATAACGCATTCGCTGAAAGTTCGCGTCGCATCGAATCGTATCGTCGATTGTCGATTTTGTGTGGATTTTCGATTCGAAAATCTCATTGCCTACGAGCTCTATTAAAAAAAGGGATCATTGCGATCTCGCAACTCGCTCAAGATAGCAGCAGCTTAATTAAACCGAATTCGCGTGCCGCATTCTCGAATAATTCTCGGTTTCGAATCGCATAAATCGGAAATCTGGTAGAGTGAGTGAATGGAGTTACTTTTGACTCTGTTATGTAACCGTTCAGAGAGTGCTTTCCCCGGTCCATAAACCTGGAGGAAGACGTCCAAGAATTTAATTTAAAATCGACATTACGTAACACATACCAACGCCCCACATATGCGGAAAATACTACATATATCGGGCACTCACACGTACATATATATACACATATAGACTATATATACGTGTGTAGGTGTCCGTATCGGATCCGTGATCTATATTTAGGCGACAACCCACACAATTCACTTGTTGTCTGTTTATAAGAAAAACAACAACAACAGGGGCACAAGGCCTAATTAACTTTGAGGTGTGAAATAAAATCAAAGCATTTGAATATCCACACATAAATATCCGGTTACGGTAACGGGAATTTCGAAAATATGTTCATATTTGGAAATCGAAATCAAACTTTCGAAATATCACTCGCACGCACGCACACACACTCGGAGATCGTGGACATATGTATTTATTTTTCGCTGTTGCTGTCAAAATGGGTCAAAAGCATAAATCAAAAAAAAAAAAAAAAAATCAGATCTTCGGAAAATCCAAAAATAAATAAATAATAATTCTGAATCTTTTTTCTCTGCCTATTTACAGGGAAGTTTTGGGCTCACGACGCGATAATTAAGAAATTTTGAAAGTCCCATTTATTTCTCGAGTTTTTAACTGTAAAAGCGAAATCTAATCAAGATGCCGAAGCCAGCACCAAATCTTGAGGATGAGGATCCAGCGCCATACCTGTTCGTTTCCTTGGAACAGAGGCGTATCGATCAATCGAAACCCTATGACTCGAAGAAGAACTGCTGGGTGCCCGACGAGAAGGAGGGTTATCTCCTTGGTGAGATCAAGGCCACCAAGGGCGATATCGTCTCCGTGGGCTTGCCTGGTGGAGAGGTAAAGTCATCGCCCCAAGGGCTAGATCATCTTTAGCAAAAACATAAAAAAAAATTAAATAGGCTATTGGAGAATCTTTGTTCAGCGGCAGCTTCAAGTGCCTGCCCCTTGTTGCCCCTGGGCAAAGTCATTTTGGTACTACAAAATCACTTTGTCGATGGGTAACAATGGAAAGGTGCTATTGCCACTCCAAGGACTGACTCCAAGAGCCATTATAACGAAAAGAAACTATAGATTTCACATCTACATCATCATGTGATTAGGTAAAAGATTTCAAATCCGAGAAGGTGGAAAAAGTGAACCCACCGAAATTCGAAAAAATCGAAGATATGGCCGACATGACCGTGCTGAACACTCCCTGCGTGTTGCACAATCTGCGCCAGCGTTACTATGCTAAGCTCATCTACGTAAGTTCCGTACTGCCAGAGACTCACTAATATATGGGTATCTCTTCTTCTCTCTCTCAAACTCAACTCAAAACCGACTAACCAACAAAATTTGTACAAAAACTAAACATAACCAATTGGGCGGGACACGAACTAAACGAAATCGAACTGAAATGACGAACAATACAAAACAAAACGAACGAAATATAGTCGCGAGACTTCAAGAAAGATCAGCTCCAGCAAGTGAACCCTCCAAAATACGAAAAAGCCGAGGATATGTCCAACTTGACATACCTTAACGATGCCTCTGTGCTCCATAACTTGAGACAGCGGTACTACAACAAGCTCATCTACGTAAGTAATTGCCGATCCAGGGTGGCAACAGTTAATGCGTTCTATGTTATTACCCCACCGCTTACCAACACTCACCTTGTTACTCTCCCAGAATCCACATCTCAAAATTCGAAAGAAATTTCTATTAGAGCTCTACTAGTCTCTGATTTAAAAGCTTGATCACCTAATGCAATTGAGTAGGCGGCTAACCCAATCATGTATTTACCTTTGGAAAACACCAGACTCATGTATGACATCTGATAAAGCTATACCAGAATCCTAATCCCCGCTAAATCCTCATTTCCTGTATTGTATGCACTAATTGGCTTCTATTAAAACCAAACAAAATCCAAAACTTTACCGGATGAAGCGCACAACTGGAAATAAAACACACACCACACACAATCAAAGCCATGAGAATTGGTTACCAAGACACAAAGGAAGCTGAGCTGAAAGTTCCCAACAAGATCATCAATCAATCAATCATTACCCCAATCCAAACAGAAAACTTTAAACAAGTATCCTGCCAACCAACCAAACATCGTAGTTAGTTTTTATTCATAACAAAAAAACCGAACACCAAAAAACTGGTAGACCACAAATGACAACCAAAACTGTTGCTAAAAACGTTATTTGTAAGCGAAATTCTCCCTTTTAACTTACCTCTATCTATGACGGGGCTGAGAGCTCTCCAAAAAGAAAGACTGAAACAGTTTCAAAACCAAAAAACAAATGACTTGTGGAGAAGCTCTCGTAATGCCTGACCCCAAAAAACTAACTTTCCTACTCCAAACAAATTGCTAACAACTAGAAATTACAGAAATCTTCAGCCGTATTAATCACAAAATTCTTCCCTATTTTTCTCCTGGCAAAAAACAGACCTACTCTGGTCTTTTCTGCGTTGCCATCAATCCTTACAAGCGCTACCCCGTGTATACCAACCGTTGCGCTAAGATGTACCGTGGCAAGCGCCGTAATGAGGTGCCACCCCATATTTTCGCCATCTCTGACGGTGCCTACGTCGACATGTTGACCAACCACGTGAATCAATCTATGTTGATCACCGGTGAGTCTGGTGCCGGAAAGACTGAGAACACCAAGAAGGTCATTGCGTACTTCGCCACTGTCGGCGCTTCCACCAAGAAGGACGAGTCCCAGAAGAACAAGGGCTCCCTGGAAGATCAGGTTGTGCAGACTAACCCTGTGCTTGAGGCTTTCGGTAACGCCAAGACCGTGCGTAACGATAACTCCTCCCGTTTCGTAAGTATTTTCTCACACTTGATGACTATGGGAACTGGATTCAAATAGTGTTTTTCCTTGCAAACCAGGGTAAATTCATCCGTATCCACTTCGGCCCCACTGGCAAGCTGGCTGGTGCTGATATTGAGACCTGTAAGTTTCCATCTCGATAGATATAGTGACAGTTTACTGATGCAAGCACTCTCCCCTTACAGATCTGCTGGAGAAGGCCCGTGTCATCTCCCAGCAGTCCCTGGAGCGCTCCTACCACATCTTCTACCAGATCATGTCTGGCTCCGTTGCCGGTGTTAAAGGTATACAATCGCCTCACCCATTCACCCGACCATCCTTCATCACCAGACAATCGGGGAACTTCCTGTTTCTCAACCGATCTCTTCTAGTTGTTGTTTAGGTTCTACACACACGAACGAACACAAACACAGCATACACATACACATACACATACCCACCCATACAAAAGTGAAACCATAGATTAATCGATGTACTTTCTATATACGCATTATCTGTCTAGACATTTGTCTGTTGACCGATAACATCTACGATTACCACATTGTCTCCCAGGGCAAGGTCACTGTACCCAGTATCGATGATGCTGAGGAGTTCTCCCTCACCGATGTAATTGCCCCCACCTTTATATGATTCTAAATTTCGTTTTTATATTGTTTATTGACACTTAGATACTTATATTATTTGGCTAAACTACTACTTGAATTATCGTAATCTATCTTAGAGCAATTTATAGCTAGTTGGTTAACTATTTATTGCGTACCGCTATCGTATCGTAAATGGATTAGGCCACACCCTATCCGCTTAGCTATAGCCCCATACTATGCCAAGTACCATCCAGAGTAACGGATAATTGGACACCATAGTAGAAAGCATTCACTTAGACCCCAGCCCAACCGACACACCCCTTCTGAAATCGTAACTCATTCCTCACTCGACTAACACAGAAGGACATTATTAAATATGTATTTTTCTACCTTTCCATATATACCTTCCACCAAATCCTTCAACACACAACCACACCACTCATAACTATCGTACAATGTTGTTCGCATAGAATACTGTCTGCTATCGAACAACATTTACGACTATCGCATTGTCTCGCAAGGCAAAACGACCATACCCAGCGTCAACGATGGCGAGGAATGGGTCGCCGTGGATGTAAGGCCATACAGGACATGGTTACTTGTCTGCATAATCGTACTACCCAATCCATAACCCAATCCATAACCCCAACCCAACATGTCATGTCCCTTCGATGTTGTGTCCTAAATGTTGTCCAACCTATACATATGTACATATATATGTACGATTCTGAATCAGTGTCCTAAACCTCATGTCCTAGTCTTCTACGAAATTCATAATGCTTGCCGAAGCCCAAAGCCTAATATAGCCGTAAACCTAAAACCTAATCTTAAAAACCTAATCAACTTAAAACCAATAATCGTAGTCAGATTTTATGGTAGTAGGTAGGGCATAGGGGTAGGGCCTAGGGACTACCCTCTACACAACACCAAACACACACCCTGTTATTATTTGTTACATGCTATATTATCGAGAATCTTCGTTCGCGTAAATTAGAGATGGTATTTCTGACCCAACATATTGGCGATTACCCCGGCATTTGCCAGGGCAAAACGCGGATACCCGGTGTCAACGATGGTGAAGAATTTGAGTTAACTGACGTAAGTTTTGGTGCAGGTCGACGACGAGTGCTTCCCAACCCAACCCGACTCCAGCTTCCAGCTCGGAACTGTTGTACAAATATTTCTTCTCTATCAAGTATTATGTATTAAACCGTGTTTTTTTTCTTATGAACACCACTGATGACGTTTGACAATGATCCAAACACGTTCTGATCGATCTCTCTCTCGCTCTATGTAGTGACGGCTATGAACTCTGTGTACATATGATTAACTTTCAAGTGTTATTCCGGAATTATCTTGAGTTACTGCGCTCTCTCTCTCTCTCTCTATCAATCTCTTCTCTTTCTCAACAATTCTGTCAGTTTCTTCCCAAGTAGTTTGCACCACCACCCAATATTCCGCTTGTACCATACACAAAAGCCACTAAATAGACCAAATAGTCCCCAGCTGGGAGCAGAAAGGATCTCGGCCGACCTTACACCGATTCTAATTAGTTCGCCCACGTGACACCGGGTTTTTTTCAAATGCCATTGAGACAGAGAGATGAAAGACCGCTCCTGGCTGGGAAGAAATGCACAAGGATTACGCCAAAACACACACACACCTTGAACACATAGCCACACACAGCACAGAGCACACACGCATTGAACATGTGATACCCTAGGCTTAGAGCATAAGTTCTGTTCTTCTTGCTAAACCAAAGAAATCCTTTTCTCCGACTATATGTATGCAGACATGTGCTTCCTCTCCGATAACATTTACGACTACTATAACGTATCCCAGGGTAAAGTTACTGTACCCAACATGGATGACGGTGAGGAATTCCAGCTTGCAGATGTAAGTGGTCGCCAAACACACACCAAACACAACCAAACTGCACTTCACCCCACACAACCCACACAGTCCACACACACACACCCGCAGACATATAGACATGCATCCGATATCGGTGACGTCTGAACGACAAGGAAAACCCAGCAACCGATGAGCTATACCAACCAACCAGCCACCACACCCAAACCAAACAGACATCTTTTGTGTGTTTTGTGATTTTCTTTTCTTTCCATGTGTTTTTTTTTTGTGGTTACCCAAGTTCCGTTTCCGAATCCAGTCCCCAGAAAGGGGGCACATAGAGTATAATGATGGAATGGCGAATGACGCAACCCCTGCCCGAAAAAAAGCATCCCACGGATGCTGTGACTGTGTCTTTATCTGTACCTGTACCTAATACGAATGCCCCGACAGCGTCGATTCCGTTGTCCCCGACTTTGACTTTTTGCCTGGAATGTAAATGCATCATGTTACCCTAAGATACTGATAGTTTTAGATGAAAAGACGAGTGTGTGAATACCCCTTGATTTGTGCCTCGAAGAGATACTTTGTACAAATCCAGTCGGGATCCGGTGTGTTCCTAAACGATATTTGTGTGTAACGGCCGCCGACTGACTTGACAGCCGTTGTGAGCCTACAAACTGGTTAAGAACTCAGCACGTAAACCTCATAAAAATTCGTCTAGATCACCCCAGAGAAAATCCCAAAATATTTCCCTGTGAATCTTGTCTTGTTAGTGAGTAAGCGACCCGGCAATCCACGCGTTTCCCAACGATTCCGGAATACTTAAGCCACCTGGTAAACCTAGCTATATCTCTATATGTATAGACATAAATAGTAGCACCCGTAGGTTTACTAACCCTAACGCCATTACTTGCTGCTCGAAAAAACTTAAGTAACTTTTGGTAGTGATCCGTTCGAAGCATGTTGTGCATGATCTACTAGACGTAAGCTACACTCAACCACAGATAAAATGCTCAAAACCAAACCCAAAAAATAACGCTGATAAAGGCCATTAACCCGATGACACGTGAATGGAGATGTTTCCCTTACTAAAGTATCACTCTTTTGTGCCACCAAAATTCTCGACCCACAGCAAGCCTTCGACATCTTGGGCTTCACCAAGGAGGAGAAGGAGAATGTGTACAGGATCACCGCCGCTGTCATGCACATGGGTGGCATGAAGTTCAAGCAACGTGGTCGCGAGGAGCAGGCTGAGCAGGACGGCGAGGAGGAGGGTGGCCGTGTGTCCAAGCTGTTCGGCTGCGACACCGCCGAGCTGTACAAGAACTTGCTGAAGCCCCGCATCAAGGTCGGCAACGAGTTCGTCACCCAGGGCCGTAACGTCCAGCAGGTCACCAACTCGATCGGTGCCCTCTGCAAGGGTGTGTTCGATCGTCTGTTCAAGTGGCTGGTGAAGAAGTGTAACGAGACTCTGGATACCCAGCAGAAGCGTCAGCACTTCATTGGTGTACTGGATATTGCTGGTTTTGAGATCTTCGACGTAAGTATCGGACAGATCGGGGGACTTAGGCAGGTCATCACCGTCCAAGGTGCTTTATACCACCCTGGGGGATGCTGACCTGCTGTAGCCGTGATTGCCCCCAACTCAATTCATTTCGATGACTGGGCTGGAGACCCACTCACGGCTGACTTGCTAACACGTCTCTCAACAGTTTAGCTAGGAATTCAAAATCACTCGGGGAATTATCTACCTAGGAGGTGCACCCTCTCTTCGCACCCAAGAAAACCCACAAAAACACACACACAGTAGCACTAGTAGTAGCCTTATAGACAACCCATTTTTATCGCTTAATTATTGTGTAAATATTCCCGACTCCAATGTAGTACAACGGCTTCGAGCAATTGTGTATTAACTTCACCAATGAGAAGCTGCAGCAGTTCTTTAACCATATCATGTTCGTCATGGAGCAAGAGGAATACAAGAAGGAGGGTATTAACTGGGACTTTATCGATTTCGGTATGGACTTGCTGGCCTGTATCGATCTCATTGAAAAGGTGCTTAAAAGTTGCAAACTCAATTCTATGAACTATGTATTGTGTGCCCTCGGGAAGTGTACCGAAAATATTATTGTTTGTCATGTCATGTTCTAGCACTGCCAGTCAATCTTTTAGGTTTCAATCGAAAAGTCGAGGGTTTTTCGCCAGCATGATTTCAGGTAAACTGTAAATGAGTGTATTTTGAATGTCAGGCCCGCCCCCAAAACCCCAATCACTATGTTATAAAGCACTGAATATATATATACTCATCGCACCAATCCATCACGATTCCCCCAAAAACGATATCTAGTACAACGGTTTCGAGCAACTGTGTATTAACTTCACCAACGAGAAGTTGCAACAATTCTTCAACCATCACATGTTCGTTTTGGAGCAAGAAGAATACAAGAGGGAAGGCATCGACTGGGCCTTCATCGATTTCGGTATGGACTTGTTGGCCTGTATCGATCTGATTGAAAAGGTTCGTCTCCGCGCACTCGCACCAACCAGCCTTTCATGCAAAAGATTTTCAAACCAATCGCCATCAGCTCGTTGCCCTATCTATAAATATGAATAAGTTTTATTTACATAACCCCGGTATGGCAAATCATCTAGAACTGATGATCCCAGAAAGGGTTTACCTATTTTTACAGTCATGCGGAGAAGTGCGCCCATAAGCGTTTTCTAGCTCCATATATACTATAAGCACCCACCCACCCACATTTATGTCATGTCAAGGAAGAACCCCTGAGAAAAAGTTCGAGGGAAGACCGACAAGTAACTAACCCAACGAAAGCAATTTCGACCAAGCATTGAAACTACATCCAGATTAACCCCGCTTTATTATTATGTTACATATTGTTCCGTTCCACAATCTAGTACAACGGTTTCGAACAATTGTGCATCAATTTCACTAACGAAAAACTGCAACAATTCTTCAATCATCACATGTTCGTTTTGGAACAAGAAGAATACCAGCGCGAGGGCATTGAATGGACCTTCATTGATTTCGGCATGGATCTGCAATTGTGTATTGATCTGATCGAAAAGGTACAGACGCGGCCACAACTATCTAACAGAGCAGATAGCCCAAGCTGACCATTACACAATAATACACAATTGCGATAGAAATGCACCGTGAAGAATGTGATCTAATCTAAGATAAATGCAAAATCTAATCGATATTAATCTCCATTAACTTAGTTGTAAGATCGCCTAAAGCTAAACAAGCACCAACCACTGTTAATGCATTTGCAACTTTACGACTCACAACTAAACTTGTAAGGGGTAAGTCCTATGTACTAATGTGTTCTATTAGTGGTACCGTCTAGTCCTAGTCCTAGTCTTAGTCGAGCGTTATGCCGCTTAAGAGTATTGTCAAAACTAGAACTACTTATATGTTAATGCGTGCTTGCTACTAGAAAATCTTACAGCAGCCCCAGAAAAAAGTAATCGCCAGACGAAACTAATGAACGGAACTTCGATTTCTCGCACCAATAGCCTATGGGTATCTTGTCCATCCTGGAGGAAGAGTCTATGTTCCCCAAGGCCACCGATCAGACCTTCTCGGAGAAGCTGACCAACACCCATTTGGGCAAGTCGGCTCCCTTCCAGAAGCCCAAGCCTCCAAAGCCCGGCCAGCAGGCTGCCCACTTCGCCATCGGCCATTATGCTGGTTGCGTAGCCTACAACATCACCGGTTGGTTGGAGAAGAACAAGGATCCTCTGAACGACACCGTTGTCGACCAGTTCAAGAAGTCGCAGAACAAGCTGCTGATCGAAATCTTCGCCGATCACGCCGGCCAGTCGGGTGGCGGTGAACAGGCCAAGGGAGGTCGTGGCAAGAAGGGCGGTGGCTTCGCTACCGTCTCGTCGGCCTACAAGGAGCAGCTGAACAGCTTGATGACCACTCTGCGCTCCACCCAGCCTCACTTCGTCCGTTGCATCATTCCCAACGAGATGAAGCAGCCTGGCATGGTTGATGCCCACTTGGTCATGCACCAGCTGACTTGTAACGGTGTGCTTGAAGGTATCCGTATTTGCCGTAAGGGCTTCCCCAACAGGATGGTGTACCCCGACTTCAAGATGCGGTGAGTATTTTGGGTTCGTCCAGGCCCTAGGTTTACACTTAACTCGTACACTAGCACCTAGACTTAGTTCATAGTTCGATATCGGATATCAGATATAGTCCAGCACTCTCAGCCTCCTGTACATACACACCAGTCGGGTTACAACTAGGACTAGGACCTATCTATTAATTACGATCAATAATTAACTTGTAAATTGTAATACCCAACTCTAGTTACATGATTCTGGCCCCTGCCATCATGACGGCCGAAAAGCTGGCCAAGAACGCGGCCGCCAAGTGTCTGGAAGCGGTCGGACTGGACCCCGACATGTATCGCATTGGTCACACCAAGGCACGCATATATAACTTCCCCCTTGAAAATATCCACTTTGTATATCCAAGCGAATGTCCATGCTCCAACTGTATCACTAGTGTATCTCGCTCTTGACTCCCACTTGTTCTCCTCTTTGTATGTACCATGTACCAAATATCAGATCCAGTTCCAGTTCCAGTGCTGTGCCTCTATGTTAGGTGTATCTCCGTTTAAGAGTCTTACTGTGTGTAGCACGATCTGTTCCGAACATCGAATCAAAACCGAATTCTACATCTTGACAGGTACCAGATTCTGAACCCCCGCGGCATTAAGGACCTCGATTGTCCAAAGAAAGCCTCCAAGGTTCTGATTGAATCCACCGAGCTGAACGATGACCTGTACCGTCTGGGTCACACCAAGGCATGACAAAGTTCTTTCTCTACCTAAGCTTAATCTGGCAAAACAACTTCAAAATTGTGTGAACATACCGACACAAACACTTATGAGTGGATGGCTCAACAGTATCTTTGTGTAGTCAATAATCTTTCAAAGGGTGCTCGAGAAAACCTCAACGAGAGAGCCACCCTGTACACGAAACACCACACACCTTACACCTCTCAGAACCGAACATGAGTGAATCAGACACAATTGTACCGAGGGGGTACACCCGTATAAATGACCTCTCCATATTGCAGCTATCAGATCCTGAACCCAGCTGGCATTGTTGGCGTCGATGATCCCAAGAAGTGTGGGTCCCTCATTTTGGAGTCCACCTCATTGGATCCCGATATGTACCGCATTGGACACACCAAGGCAGGGTCACGTTCCGATCTATTTCGACCTCTACGCTCATGCATTTTGAACTCTATTTCTATCTCTTACTATCTGATCCAACCCCAATCAAGTAGTTTTGAATTATCTATTCTATCTCCCCTCCACACTTGACGAATACCACACAACTCGTATTCGAATCGAATAAATCTCTATCGCTCTCGATCGATCAATACATACAATACAATCGAACTTCACTCGTATCTCAAATGCCAGCCAGAGGCTATACGAGCCCAAAATCAAACAATGAAATACAAATCCAGTACAAAATCCAACAGACTTCAGGCGCCCTTTAGGTAAACGGCAACAGAACCTTGCTAAGGGCGCTCAGTTCAAGTTCGGCACTTTTGAATGACTTCTACCCCCCTCCCGGAAATGAAATGATATGAATTCCAACTACACCAACTCCACACACACACACATAGACACGCACACACAGCACACACACACATTCGTAAAGCCCCAAGCATGGGTTCGAAAGTTCTAATGTAGAAGTTGCCCCTTTGAAGATTTCGTTGTTAAGATCAACTGTAAATAACACTAGACCTAAGCTAGACGTACTAAACCATACTTAGATACTTGGTATACTGTAGTATCATTTAATGTTGATTATCATCATATATATGTAAACATTTAGCTACCAAATCCTGAACCCCAAGGGTATCAAGGGTATTGAAGATCCCAAGAAATGCACGAAGATCCTTATCGAATCGACCGAATTGGATGATGATCAGTACCGTTTGGGTAACACAAAGGCACGCACAACCGAACATTTTTTCTACGACTACTTGAAAAGCTCCCAAAACACTTTTGTCTATGGCTCCGAAACAGATGTCCAGACACACACTTTCACATTGCACCCAAAACTGAAAATCACACAAAACTCTCATAGAGTCGGACCTTGGTCGAGATACAAACTAAGCAAAAAGCTTAAATCTTGAGCCGGGAACTCTCTGTGCGCATGTCCTTTTGTCTCAATCTCTATGAATTGGACTTACCAAAAAAAAACCCATATCCCTTCCAAGCCAAAAAACCTTTATAAAAAGGTAGAAGCAACCCCCTCCCAAAATCCCATATATTGGTGTCTACACTTCGTTTTAGTAGTAACTTACCTAGACGTAACTCTACTATTCCCTAGTCAGTAGTTAACCCCCATCCGAAACCAATCAAAAATTTAGTTAGTATGTATGCACTCTAACATTAACAAAACCGTTTGAAACAAATTAATACAAACATTCAAACTACAAAACCCCCATACAGCTACAAGATCATGTGCCCCAAGCAATTGCAGGGCGTTGAGAAAGACAAAAAGGCCGCTGAAATAATCATTAAGTTTATCGATTTGCCCGAAGATCAGTACCGTTTGGGTAACACAAAGGTATATCGCAGACAATATATCTTAAAACTTCATTCACATTCACTGCACTTCTCTTTCTGCTTGAATCTGGAAGCAATATCCCAGTCTGATGCTGGACTTGAAGTCGGACCAATTGTCTGTGCTTCAAGTCGAGTCTTCGCATAGCTGAAGATATTATCTCGGATCCATAAGTGTCTGCACTTCTATAAAACTCTCACCATTTCTTGCTCACTTTCGCTGCTTACTACGAGATACTCCCCTCTGATCAGCATTCCATAACCCAACCGTGACACTTTTACCTGCTAGTACACAGCTCTTGTCGCGGATTGAATTATGGGACGTTTGACCCAGAGTGTATATCTTGTCATGTCTGAGTCTCATCTGAGTGTTATTTCATCTGCCTGTGATCCTAACCCCATTCGCACCTATTTACTAAACCCAAATATATGTTGTTTGTCTTGAATCGTGTGTCTTGTGACTTTATGTACTTTCTGTGTTATTGTTCCAACCATCCATCCTCTATCTATCCCAGTTCAACCTGTCCAAAAGTGTTTTTGAAGAACCGCTTATGCAAAAGCAAAAAAAATATATATAAAAAAGAATCAAAAGAACCCGGGCTGTTCCCGGACAGCTTGGGTTCCGCTTAGTGCACGCGCTCTTCAGGATGCGGAGCCAACAAAAGACTAACCGAATATTTCTTCTCCCCAACCCACAAAAACCCCTTAAACCACAAACAGGTGTTCTTCCGCGCCGGTGTCCTGGGTCAGATGGAGGAGTTCCGTGATGAGCGTCTGGGCAAGATCATGTCCTGGATGCAGGCCTGGGCTCGTGGTTACCTGGCCCGCAAGGGCTTCAAGAAGCTCCAGGAGCAGCGCGTCGCCCTCAAGGTTGTCCAGCGCAACCTGCGCAAGTACCTGCAGCTCCGTACCTGGCCCTGGTACAAGCTGTGGCAGAAGGTCAAGCCCCTCCTCAACGTCAGCCGCATCGAGGATGAGATTGCCGTGAGTATAGCGAACTTTGCGACATCTCCGTCTGCTGCCGTCTGGCAGTGTCTTGTGGTATTTGTGGTTCGACTAGTGTGAACTTGGACGGAGCAGTTGGCGGTGGCAATCAAGCGAAGACTGCCCTGATGTAGCCCTGGTATGTCCATTCCATTCGGATTAGCATTCGGTATTGTCTGGGGTAATTGGATGGGCCGGGGCAGCTGCACCAATCAAATCCCCAAAACTCAATCTTATTTTAGCCAATGGCCATAAACATTGTTGCGATGCGAAATTCTTTCGCTTAATTAAGCACCCAACTTAATACCTGCAGCACGGACATGCACCCCTTATGCTCACTAAAAACTCAGAACCGAAAACTAGAATCTGAAAACAACATCCACCCACTTAGAGCAGCTGCCCGAACATATCGATACGATCTGATTCCAATCGCCGGGGCTGCCAAAAATAGATGCTGTCATAATCTCTTCGCACTCTCGGGTGCGGGCCAAATGTGGCCACTGTTTACCCCAGCGAAACTTTTCGCTGGAATCCAATAACTCGTTCACCTCTCACATGCCCATGTACACGATAGGTACATGGTTCCTACACATACATCTTGGCCAGAAGTTATGACTGGCGCTGGGGGTCTATTCTGGGCCCTGCCACATAGCTCGGGCATTTTTTTTTAAGAGCCACAATTAGTTTGCCAATTAGCTTGCTAATTAAATAATAAAAAATGCCCGAGGAGATGCCCACGTATAGTTCCGATTCCCGATGAGTAATTTAACATGATGTATACACACGCACATTCCTGCCAGTGTGTGTATTCTATATATACTTAAGATGGTACACCTGCTGGCCCCGCCGCACAAGTGCGAGTTGATGGGCCCCATACCAGGGCCCCATACCCCGCACTGCCAGCGATTTGTGAATTATGATGGCTACCTCCTCCTGACCAAGGCGATTACACACATGCCAAGTGGCAGCAGCTGCCGTGGCTCTGCTCTGCTCAGCTCTGCTCGGCTCTGCTTGCTTCGGGGCGTTTGCTAATTTTATAGCCCAAGTGGCCCAGTGCATTTGCAGCAGCCATTCCAGTTGTATTTGACCAGTCGTCGTCGCGGTAACGCGTACCACAAACGAACCCCCAACGAAGAACCAATCGAACTGAGCACAGCCTAGGGAGCATCTTGACATAACGAACTCGAAAGTGGAGTTAGCTGGCCTTACAGCTAGTGGGAGATATTATAAAGTGAACAGGATTATAAATAGTGATCAGTTCAATCCGAGAGAGAGTTTCATTAGCCTGCTGGAAAGCATTACCCTGCTTGAAAGCATTACCCTGTTATAAAGCACACTTGCAAGCTAGCACCAGGAAAAGGAAGTTATTTAGAGTAAAATAGCGCCATGGCCGATGAAAAGAAAACCAAGAAAACGAAAAAATCCTCCGAAGCAACCACACCCAGTGCCACTGAGGAGGCACCTCCTGCCGAGGCTGCCCCACCAGCTGCGGCTGCCGAGGAAGCACCTCCAGCTGCAGCTCCTCCGGCCGAAGCCGCACCCGCACCCGTCGAACCACCGCCACAAGCCCAGCCAGCCGAGGAGAGCAGCTCTGGCGGCTCCTTTACTAACCCATCGAATGCTTCTAATGACTTACAGCGTCTGGAGGAGAAGGCCAAGAAGGCTGAGGAACTGCACGCCGCTGAAGTGAAAGTGCGCAAGGAGCTGGAGGCCCTCAACGCCAAGCTGTTGGCTGAGAAGACCGCCCTGCTGGACTCCCTGTCCGGCGAGAAGGGTCAGCTGCAGGACTTCCAGGAGCGCAACTCCAAGTTGACCGCCCAGAAGAACGACCTCGAGAACCAGCTGCGCGTAAGTATCAAGACCCAGTCCCATTAATCCCATAGCGAATCAGGCCCATTTAAATGATGGCATCAATCCAAGAGCCAAGAGCCACGAAAGCGGAAAACGCCAAATTGATCAAGTGCAATCGAGCATGAGAGTTGCTCGGCTATTTCGAGCCATTTGCGCAGTGGTCTAAATTTAGCAGTGACCACTCACCTACTTACTCACCCACTTAAGCCAGCTCACCCTCACCTTTTGCATTTTCCAATTTTCGATCTCAATAGGACATCCAAGAGCGCCTGACTCAGGAGGAAGATGCCCGCAACCAGCTGTTCCAGCAGAAGAAGAAGGCCGACCAGGAGATCTCTGGCCTGAAGAAGGACATCGAGGATCTGGAGTTGAACGTCCAGAAGGCCGAGCAGGACAAGGCCACCAAGGATCACCAGATCCGCAACTTGAACGACGAGATCGCCCACCAGGATGAGCTCATCAACAAGTTGAACAAGGAGAAGAAGATGCAGGGCGAGACCAACCAGAAGACCGGTGAGGAGCTCCAGTCCGCCGAGGACAAGATCAACCACTTGAACAAGGTTAAGGCCAAGCTCGAGCAGACCCTCGACGAACTCGAGGACTCTCTGGAGCGCGAGAAGAAGGTGCGCGGCGATGTTGAGAAGTCCAAGCGCAAGGTTGAGGGCGACCTCAAGCTCACCCAGGAGGCTGTCTCCGATCTGGAGCGCAACAAGAAGGAGCTCGAGCAGACCATCCAGCGCAAGGACAAGGAGCTGTCTTCCATCACCGCCAAGCTCGAGGACGAGCAGGTCGTTGTTGGCAAGCACCAGCGCCAGATCAAGGAGCTGCAGGCCCGCATCGAGGAGCTGGAGGAGGAGGTCGAGGCTGAGCGCCAGGCCCGCGCCAAGGCTGAGAAGCAGCGCGCCGATCTGGCCCGTGAGCTCGAGGAATTGGGCGAGCGTCTGGAGGAGGCTGGCGGTGCCACCTCTGCCCAGATTGAGCTCAACAAGAAGCGCGAGGCCGAGCTCAGCAAGCTGCGTCGCGATCTTGAGGAGGCCAACATCCAGCACGAGTCCACCCTGGCTAACCTGCGCAAGAAGCACAACGATGCCGTCGCCGAGATGGCCGAGCAGGTTGATCAGCTCAACAAGCTGAAGGCTAAGTAAGTACCGCCCACTTCATTCGACTTCTAGCTAGCTTTTTCAGGTGCAACCGAAAATGAGACAAAGAGAGATCTTCGTGGAGAACTTGGTTACTGAACCGAAGCTAATAGATATTTGCTCTTTTACCTATTTGCCAAACTAGGGCCGAGCACGATCGCCAGACTTGCCACAACGAGCTGAATCAGACTCGTACCGCTTGCGATCAGTTGGGTCGCGATAAGGTAATATGTCGTGACAAGTGGCGCCCGAGCAGGGACACCTCCTGGCTGGGCGCCCAGGGATCCACACATATACTCGTACAGAATCACACTGAACCGATGCATGTCTCAAACCAAATAAACAACAAAAGCAATCACACAACTACGTACAACGAAACTACGTCTGTGTGCCCCTCTCACTCTCTATCTCTCTGTCTAATATAAGGAAATGTCTCTCGAAGGTCTCGACGAAAGGACACCAGTCGCTCGCTTCTCGCCTCTGTATCTCGCCTACTGTGTCTCTGTCTCTATTCCCCCCACAAGACATTAACTAACCCGTGCAATACGAACCTCTGTGTCTCTATCTATCTGTTTAACCTAGGGCTGAGAAGGAGAAGAACGAGTACTACGGCCAGTTGAACGACCTGCGCGCCGGTGTCGACCACATTACCAACGAGAAGGTATTGAAATTGATCTCTATATATGCTCTCTCGTTATTGCTCTCAACGCGATGCTGTAAATTTAAACGCTGAAAGTTCTAGTTTTCCAAGTCTACATCTGTGTATAGTATCAACGTAGTTGCAAGGCAACCAGACCGAAAACCCCTCGAAAAAAATTATGTATAAAGAAACTAAAACGACCCACCACCACTAAAGTAATATCCACGCTTGATCTACTAAGTCCCTGCCTTGTACAGCACCTCACACGAAACCAAGTTGCCACACTTTCCACCGAGAAAAGTACCCCACCCAGGCCGAGACTAATGAATCCACTTTCCCAAACCCTTCCCCGAACAGGCTGCCCAGGAGAAGATCGCCAAGCAGCTGCAGCACACCCTCAACGAGGTGCAGTCGAAACTGGATGAGACCAACAGGACTCTGAACGACTTCGATGCCAGCAAGAAGAAGCTGTCCATTGAGAACTCCGATCTGCTCCGCCAGCTGGAGGAGGCCGAGTCCCAGGTGTCTCAGCTGTCCAAGATCAAGATCTCTCTGACCACCCAGTTGGAGGACACCAAGCGTCTGGCCGACGAGGAGTCGCGCGAGCGCGCCACCCTCCTGGGCAAGTTCCGCAACTTGGAGCACGACCTGGACAATCTGCGCGAGCAGGTTGAGGAAGAGGCTGAGGGCAAGGCCGATCTGCAGCGCCAGCTGTCTAAGGCCAACGCTGAGTCCCAGGTGTGGCGCAGCAAGTACGAGTCCGATGGCGTCGCCCGCTCCGAGGAGCTGGAGGAGGCCAAGAGGAAGCTGCAGGCCCGCCTGGCTGAGGCTGAGGAGACCATTGAGTCGCTCAACCAGAAGTGCATCGGCCTGGAGAAGACCAAGCAGCGTCTGTCCACCGAGGTGGAGGATCTGCAGCTGGAGGTGGACCGTGCCAACGCCATCGCCAACGCTGCCGAGAAGAAGCAGAAGGCCTTCGACAAGATCATCGGCGAGTGGAAGCTCAAGGTCGACGATCTGGCCGCTGAGCTGGATGCCTCGCAGAAGGAGTGCCGCAACTACTCCACCGAGCTGTTCCGTCTTAAGGGCGCCTACGAGGAGGGCCAGGAGCAGCTGGAGGCTGTGCGTCGTGAGAACAAGAACTTGGCTGATGAGGTCAAGGATCTGCTCGACCAGATCGGTGAGGGTGGCCGCAACATCCATGAGATCGAGAAGGCCCGCAAGCGCCTGGAGGCCGAGAAGGACGAGCTCCAGGCCGCTCTCGAGGAGGCTGAGGCCGCCCTTGAGCAGGAGGAGAACAAGGTGCTCCGCGCCCAGCTGGAGCTGTCCCAGGTGCGCCAGGAGATCGACCGCCGCATCCAGGAGAAGGAAGAGGAGTTCGAGAACACCCGCAAGAACCACCAGCGCGCCCTCGACTCCATGCAAGCCTCCCTCGAGGCTGAGGCCAAGGGCAAGGCTGAGGCCCTGCGCATGAAGAAGAAGCTGGAGGCTGACATCAACGAGCTGGAGATTGCTCTGGATCACGCCAACAAGGTGGGTGCTCACTCTAGCTCATATTGGAGAATTATCCTCTCTGCACCAAGGATGCTTAGTCTAAATCATATCCTTTTTCTGCTTTTCTCCTACTTTAGGCTAACGCCGAGGCCCAGAAGAACATCAAGCGTTACCAGCAGCAGCTGAAGGACATCCAGACTGCCCTCGAGGAGGAGCAGCGCGCCCGCGACGATGCCCGCGAACAGCTGGGTATCTCCGAGCGTCGTGCCAACGCCCTCCAGAACGAACTGGAGGAGTCTCGCACTCTGTTGGAGCAGGCCGACCGCGGCCGTCGCCAGGCCGAGCAGGAGCTGGCCGATGCCCACGAGCAGTTGAACGAGGTCTCTGCCCAGAACGCCTCCATCTCCGCTGCCAAGAGGAAGCTGGAGTCCGAGCTGCAGACCCTGCACTCCGACCTGGACGAGCTCCTCAACGAAGCCAAGAACTCCGAGGAGAAGGCCAAGAAGGCCATGGTCGATGCCGCCCGCCTGGCCGATGAGCTCCGCGCTGAGCAGGATCATGCCCAGACCCAGGAGAAATTGAGGAAGGCCCTGGAGCAGCAGATCAAGGAGCTGCAGGTCCGTCTTGACGAGGCCGAGGCCAACGCCCTCAAGGGAGGCAAGAAGGCCATCCAGAAGCTGGAGCAGCGCGTCCGCGAGCTCGAGAACGAGCTGGATGGTGAGCAGAGGAGACACGCCGATGCCCAGAAGAACTTGCGCAAGTCCGAGCGCCGCGTCAAGGAGCTGAGCTTCCAGTCCGAGGAGGACCGCAAGAACCACGAACGCATGCAGGATCTGGTCGACAAGCTGCAACAGAAGATCAAGACATACAAGAGGCAGATCGAGGAGGCCGAGGAGATCGCCGCCCTCAACCTGGCCAAATTCCGCAAGGCTCAGCAGGAGCTGGAGGAGGCCGAGGAGCGTGCCGATCTGGCCGAGCAGGCCATCAGCAAATTCCGCGCCAAGGGACGTGCCGGTTCTGTCGGTCGTGGTGCCAGCCCAGCGGTAAGTCTCTAGCGGATTCTCATCTACCCCTCATCACCCCAACCCCTATACACCCTTACCCCTTAAGATTCTCCTCAGAGAAAAATGAAATGAAAATGAAAAAGAAAAAATCCCCTGAATCCTCGAACCCTTCACTCAAACACTGAGCCTCCATTTTGCTGCAAAGCCATCTCACTCTCGCTCACGATCTCGAAGGATCAGTTCTTGAATAATGTGTATATTCTTCCCTTTCATATTTGCTCTCCGCTTACCACAAAACCAGATCTAAATCTGAGGCAGCACCACCAAGTGAAAAAAAATCTATATAGCGATCCAATTATGGTTCAATTACGATAATGAGAGAACAAAACCATGCAAAGAGAATTATAGCTTATAAGAATTATTATAAAATAAATACTAATAACAATAATATAGATGCATCATACGACATTCGCTAGCAGACAAAAATGTAAAAATTAGAGGCCACCCAAAAGCAAATCAGAAATCGAAGGATCAAATCATCGAATACCAACCAAAAATGCGTTCATTTTGACAGAAAACCAAACGAAAAGCAAGAAAAAAAAAACCAAGCAAGCAAGCAAAGCAATAATAAATAAACAAGCACAAGGCTAAATCAATCGAATTGCTTTCTCTACAACCATTTACAAAAACAATACTATTCTTCCACTATATTATTATAAACTGTATTTGTACATGTGTACTGCAGCCGACAGCGTCAAAGGGCCGCAAGAGCGCGCTGCTGGAGCAGTAGAAACTTTCTTGAAACATTTGTAAGTGGACGTGTTCGTGCACGTCTTGACCCGTTCTTGTTGTGTCGGAACCCCTCCCTCTCACACATGCACACGCAACTACTTGGTAGTCAGTCAGCTCATCTCGTTGTCTCGCTCGCTCACTCGTTCGTTGTCGATCGAAGTCATTCGTTACATTTTGTCGTATCGTTATTGTCCTCTCTCATTCGACACTAGTCTACCCCAGAATGACACTCTCTCTCTCTCTCTCTCGAAGAGCATTTACGTACGCTCGTTACTTCACCTTCGCTCTCGCTAGCACTACGAAACGTGCTGAGAGAGTGCAAGGCGTTCTCGTTATCGTTTCTCGTTATCCCGATCAGTCAGTCAGCCCAAATTGGTGACTCGTCCCAGCCCCAGCATGTTTAGACTTGATATTTGTGTGTGAAATTTAACTAAACTGTTCCTTTCTCTACTTTTACTCTGCAGCCCCGTGCGACGTCCGTTAGGCCACAATTCGACGGATTGGCCTTCCCACCAAGATTCGACCTTGCTCCTGAAAACGAATTCTAAATGCCATTTCATTTTTTAATTTATTTTAAATGATATTTCATAATGATTATGTTTATGATTTTAATTTAATTTCTTAATTTAAAAACAAAATAATAAAACTATAACAAAATATATATCGAAAACGACGGGAGGCAAACCACCACCAACAACGCCAAATGCACTTAGGCAAAAAGAACAATTAATTAACAACAACAAATCGATATCCGATCAGCATCGATTAGCATACATAAGTGAACTGTGTAGCAACCACTGAGTAGATCAGGCTTTTGTGTAAGCGCGACATTTGCCACGGGGACGCTGCTCGCGAGACCTGTATTGTATTTGTATTTATATATTTTTATACAACTTTCGAAATGCATTCAACCACCAACCAACTAACTGTCAAAGAACCTTCAAATCTCGAGAAACCAACATGAGACAGATCGCGAATTGAGAGAGCCCCGTCAAAGTGAAGGCCCCGCGGCCGTGTCCACCATCGGTAAATGTCGCCCGCTGTTCGAACCTTTGTTCTATATGTATTCGCAAATATATTTTGGACACAAGACCCACGGACGACACGAGCTATACACTGCGCCTATGTTTATGTTTAATTTTTGATTCTACCAATCAATGATAATGAGATAAGATCATCACTCGACACTAAATGAAAAGTATACAAAAAAGGAACAAAATAAATGTAAATCAATTTAAAAAAAAACCCACTTGTTTTATTTATTTTATTTTATTAAATATAAGCGCGTGGTGGAACTTACCTTTTCAGGATTTGGGTATTTCAAGGAACTTTTTACAATGTATTGACCTACTGTGAGTCCTTGGAGATTTATGTACAAATTATTGCTTCCATCTCGGGATTACTCCTGGCCATTAACGATCTCAATCAACGATTACAGCTTCAAAAGTTTTTAATGTAAACTCCTTGCTCTTATAGATATAAACGATCAAATTAGCTGAAAAAGAATATTTCTATATGAAACAAAGAGTTCTAGAGTCACAAACCCTTTCTTGTTCCAGTTATTAGCATTTGTACCAATGCTAAATATCCTTTTTGTTCTACACGTAACCTGCAATAATATATTTTTTCAAATAATTAGAAAGCATTGCCTTAAACTTCATTGTAGTCCAGCCCTTCCTTTCGGTTAATGACAAAACCGGTGAGAAATTTGAATGTATTTAGTTAACCTTTTTTTAACAAGCATCAACAAAAGCCAAAATTCACGTTTAGCCAATTTATGTTTAGCTTTTAACACTTCTACACACCGGTGGATCTGAAGAGTTATTAAATGCCGGAGACAAATATGGAGAGCCAGCAGAATCAGGTGTTTGATTGCCAATGCGACGACTGTCACTGTCCAATAACGGGTGGTTCTGGTGACCAACAGAACAACATGATGACGTCCGGAAGGGATCTATCGCATATGCAGTCGTCACGGAGATCGGATGCCAGTATGAGGGCCTTTACCAGCTTTATGCTGAACGCCTGGCGCCAGCGACGTGAAGAGGTGCGGGATCTGCAGCAGGTGGTCGAGGGTCTTCAGAACTCCGTGAGTGTTCTCGAAAGGGGTAAAATTCCATCAGAATCGAAAGTAACTTACCTTGAACTCGTAGAGCATGAAGGCAAAAAATAAGCTGCATGTTTTGAACACGGTGATGCGAGTGGAGCAGAAGCGCAACAGCGAACTGCAACTGCAGCTGAAGCAGTCGCACCTGAGCATCGACAAGGCGCGCACATCCTGCGAGTGCCTGACCAGCTCCCTTCAAAGCCTCACAGCTGAGAAAAATCAGTTGCACTTAGAACTGGACAAATCCAGAAAGGAGGTAGGAGAAGTAAACTCTTAGATATATTTTCCTTATATGCCATATCATACTTTCATGAGTAGCTCAACGAGCTGGAGGAGATTTCAGGACAAACCAAGAAGGAGCTTTTTGGAGCCCTATCAGAGCAGCGCAACCTGCAGAGTCAGTTGTCCCAGGAACAGCGAAGCAGGCATCAATTGCAGCTCGAAAAAGAGGAACTCCTCAAGAAGGTGGTCCTGGAAGATAGCAAGAAAGCCCAGTACCAGAAGGCCCAGGAGTGTTACCGACGCGAGCTGGCAGAAAAGGAGGCCAGCATCCAAGCTCTGAGGACAGCGCTGGAGGAGAAGCACCGCAATGGCAAAGAGTAGGTTCACATTAATTAAATCTAATTTAAAACCCATTACAATTACAAAAAAGTTTAATCTGACCCCCAGTGCGTATGAGTAATAAAGTTAACATTACTATTTTATTACTCATACGCACTGGTGTCTGCTCAAACTTATTTTTAATTGTGATGGATTTCAAATTAGGTTTATAATCGCAATTTTAATATCAATTCCAATTAAGGCAAACCGCTGAGCTGGAGAAAATAAAGGCCCAGATCACAGAACTTTGTCATAAGAACTCCAGGTCCAATTTCTTCAGTTTCTGCTCGGAGTCCATTGGCAGATTGAATATTAGTCCTCGGCAAAGCCAGGAAGTGACATCCGTCCAAAGAATTTCCATATGGCAAAAGTTCCATCAGTTTTCCACTAATCTGATGTACCTGTTCTCCATGTACCTGCGTCCCGGCGTGCACTTGAGTCGTCGCCGCCGCCAGACATAGGTAAGCGTCATTCGATCTTATGATTCTTGTATTACGATTTAACGATTTCTTAAAGATTTAAAAGCTGAAATTAAGATCAAACATTGATTGCAGAGCTAAGGTATATAGAAATCCGGGAGGAAATTAATGGGCCAAGTACCCGTGGTTAGCCTCCTCATAGAGGTTTCAGCCGTCACCAAAATAGCCGGAAACAAGGGTCTCGATGAGCACTAAGCTCCCATTCCTGTTGAAGAGTGTATACATCTTGTAAAATTATTAAAATTGTTTGAATAGTGCAAACCGTTTGGAATCTAGAATGCTAAAAATGAGAATATATAGAAGTCTTTACATCTAACAATATCTTAGTTTCTATAGCATTATAAAAATGCAAATAGATTCCAGAAATGTGTTGGTTTAAGAAGCACTCCAAAGAGATTTCTCAGATATGTGGATAAGAAAGCTTTGTCGTTGTCTTGTTTTTTTAAGAAAACCCATTAAATGATTTTTCTTTTCAATTCATTTATTTCTGTTAAGTCTAAACACACATTTAAAATAAACTATCAAGAGTATGGATTTATTTATTAACTTTTACTTGAACCCCCGTCTAAGAATATCTCACTTTCCCGCTCCTGGAGCCCTGGGATTGGGCTCGATGCGGATCAGCTGCTTGTGCTGGCCGATCATGTGCTCGATGTGGTTGCACTCACGCAGCTGACCCTTGAACTCGTCCAAGGTCTCGTACAGCACCGGATAGAGAGCGGGCAGCAGGCCGTGGTCCAGCGTGGGGAAGAGATGGTGCAGCACATGGTCCCCGAAGTGGGTGAGCACCAGGAACTGCGACCACTTGAGGTCACCGCGATCGATGATCGTGTCCACCTGGAAGAGGCCCCAGTCGCGATCCTCGCGATTGGCATCGCCCTCGTGGTAGATCTCAGGGTCGTGATGCGCCGCATTCAGTCCGATCAGACAGAAGCTGAAGCTGGCGATCGACGTCATCGCCAGCCAGTTGCGGACGCAGATCCAAACACCCAGAGATCCCCCGGTTCCCAGATAGATGGCTGCCGGAATGCTCAGCGCCAGCAGGTCGTGCCAGTACAAAATGTTCGTGTGGCGCAGCGAGTAGAAAATACTGCAAAATCAGACATCAATTTAGCGATCGCTGATTAGGTTGGGATTACGTCGACTTCTACGTCGAAATAGTCAGTCCGAAGTCAGTCACTCACCGGGTTCCTATCTGTATGAAGAAGGCCAGGGCATAGGCCACCGGCTCGGTTACCCAGGACACGTAGCGCATGAGCTTGCTCTTGATGTGCGGATTGGGCACCCAGCACAGCAGCGGCTCGAACATGGACAGCTCCAGGTCGAAGTAGGAGTTGGGGTAGATGTGGTGCGACAGGGCATGGGACACTCGCCAGGCGGAGAAGTTCATCAGGCCCAGGTTGAAGGCGTACATCTGCCAGTTGTCCCGGCGATGGAAGTAGTTGTGGGATACAATCACCGTCCAGCAGAGGGCCACGCCCGCCAGGACCAGAGCCACGAGACTGTTGAACTTGGCACTGGCGATGGCGAACAGGTAGAGTGCGACCAGCAAGCCCGAGTGGATCAACTGCGAGGAGAAAATTATATATCATTTATTATTACTTTTAATAGTATTTTATTATCTCGATTATTAGAATTTAATAATTTCCATTATTAAAATTTCAAGCTTCAAGATAACAGTTTAGGTAATTTTCCTATCCCAAAAACCCTCTTAACCTGATTGCGATATCAGTAATAAAATATGTTTTAGAATGCTCTGACACGTGCAGGTATTTATTTATATTATGCTTCTGGCGCCGTGAGACTTTTAGCTCCCTTTATCAATTTGTAACTGATTAGAAATAAATAAGTGATATGAAAATCGATTTATTGCGAAACTATGCCAGGAATTATTTTTCCGGTTTTTCTGTTTATTTAACATTCAATAAATATTTTAATAAACTGAAAAACTTGTAAATGATTTAAATGGATTGAAAAGTTTAAGAACAAATATTTAATTCACATTTACTCGAATTATTTTTGGTAAGAACCGAATGTTCTAACTTTTATAATTATGTAATCATTGTATCTTCGGAAACATAAACCTTTATTTATCCTGATATTATCCCAACCTAAGTCTATATTAATTTTAAAGCTTAGTGCACTCACATCACTCTTCCGTTTTGGCCGCTTGTCGACCGTCTTCAGCTTCTCGCGAACTCGCTCCTTGAGGGTCTTGTAGAAGCCCCCCTCCTCGAGGGTCAGGGTGTAGATCCTTGGCTCCGCGGCATCCCGCACCTTGTACTTGGCGATCATCTTCTCGGGCGTCTTTGTCAGATGATGCGCCTCGAAGGCCTCGGTGATGTCGGTACCCTTGGTCTCGCGGATCCAGAAGGTACCGCCAGGATGCTTGTCTATGAACTCGGTGAAGTCGTAGATGCCATCGTAGATGCGCCAGAGTCCTTCGGCGCGGTCGTCCTCCCGCTTGCCCTTCTGCCAGCTGTGGGTGGTGATGAGGGCCGAGTTCCGGTAGGTGGGAAATTTGGTGGCAATGCCGCTCTTCTTCCACTCCTCAATAACCATTGTCCTTTGGTTCCTTGATCCTTCGATCCTTGACAAGCACTTCAGTGAACCAGCTACCGGCGTAGTGCGCTTCCCAAAACTAACTGAACGGAATCGGCCCTCGCTCGTGAGCTTTATGCGCCGCGCGGATCTTCCCAGATTATATAAAACGAAAATCGATTAGAATTTACAAACCAAACGTTTCCATTTTGATAAGATGTCCGACTCCGACTTATCAGCGTCGCGCAGTGGGGGCACAGCTGCCGTCTGTTTATTTTTATTATTCATATTTTTCAAACATTTATTCCCATCTGAATTTTAAGAGGTGACTTCCCAGTGTGGGCATGTCCGCGCCCCACAATGCATGACTATCGCTCCAGACATCGCCGGCGACAATAGGTCAGTGCGGTGGCCATAATCATTAGATTGGATTGGAGCAGTTCGAGGCTTCGCTTGGCTGGCACGAGTCTAGCCGAAACATATCGTTTATGGTGGCCATTGGGGGTAGTCAGGGATGGTTTAAAATCTTATCTTGTCAAGTCTTAGGGCAAGCGCAAACTAGCTGCTGAAAACTGAGCTTACTGCTGAGATTATTAAAGAGCCGAAAATTGTAGAACAAATCAGAAAACTGAGATTTTTAGGTCGCGCACACTGAAGCTTAAGCTGATGCTGATTACAAATAAAATGAACATCTACTAAAAGATGTAATGGTCCGATTTGGATGAAATTTTAGATGTATAGCTTTATTTAAATTAAAGGACCTTTTACTAAGTCATAATCCGATATCTTTAAAAACAAGGAAAATCTGCTTTTTTTGGCCCGATAGTTCCTAAGGCAGCTTCATCATATAGTGAACCGATCTGGCCCAAACCGACTTATATACTACTTGCAATAGAAATAATTCTTATTATCTGCTAAGTTTAATTTAAATAGCTCTAAAACTAAG
Organism: Drosophila rufa; assembly: GCA_018153105.1. Taxonomy (NCBI): domain Eukaryota; kingdom Metazoa; phylum Arthropoda; class Insecta; order Diptera; family Drosophilidae; genus Drosophila; species Drosophila rufa. The sequence goes on from JAECXS010000096.1 coordinate 13,427,879, forward strand.
AGACTTCACCAATTAACATTTGCCTTCGCAATAAGTCCCCGGATAATTAACGACAACAAGAAATTAACGCCTTCAGGATTTTAACGTCCCCAAGATTTTATTGTTCCCAGGATTTTAACGTGCCTAGGGATTTTAACGTCCCAGAAAAATTAACGTCCCCGGGAATTAACGTCACCGGGAAATTAACGTCCCCGGGAAATAAACGTCCCCAGGATTTTAACGTCCCGGGGAATTAACGTCCCATTGAAATTAACGTCCCCGGGAAATTAACGTCCCCAAGGAATTAACGCCCCCAGGATTTTAACATCCCCAGGGAATTAACGCCCCCAGGATTTTAACGTCACCGGGAAATAAACGTCCCAGGGGAATTAACGTCCCTGGGAAATAAACGTCCCTAGGGAATTAACGTCCCCAGAAAATTGACGTCCCCGGGAAATAAACGCCCACAGGATTTGAACGTCCCCGGGAAATTGACGTCCTCGTGAAATTAACGTCCGGGGAAATCACTGTGGACGGCAGTCCACGTAGTGACGATGAGCACCGAGACTGTGGTGCGCAAGGAGACTACTATATATACAGCCGTAGAATTGAAAATCTGCTACGATAGTCCGATCGGAACCATTTATATCTTGATCGAAAGTTATTGTTAACCTCTTTGAAACATCATACTAAGATTTTTCAAAAACGGATTAGTTCAGGGGAACTGAGAGTGAAAGTGCGAAATTGATCATTTTAAATATTGGAGTTTTTGGGGCCGGTGGAGCAAAACTCAACAAATTTTTAATGTTGTTGTGATCTAGCTTCAAATACTCCGTTCAAAAGATATTCACTAAACAAGATTTCAACGGCCTTTCCGAAATGAGAACGTTTGTCCTGTTGTTTGTCTGTCTGTCTGTCTGTGTATCGATTTTTTTGTTTTAGAGTCCTGGAACTACTTTTATTTTATTAAACAGCTCGAGCTGAACATTTTTTGTTTTACGACATTTTGGGTTTCCCGCTACTTTGGCGGGAAAACAGCTAAAAAAGCTCGATTTTCCGCGCCCATTACTTCTAAACGACTAAAGCTGCAGAAACGTGCTATATGTCGTTAAAAAGGTATTTTGAAATGATAATAGCTTTGCCTGGACATAATTTATCTAAATATAACATTTAAGAATTTAAATTAATTTTTTTTTTTTTAAGTTTTTTAATTTTTATAAAAATGGCGCTAACGATTTTGATATTCACTCATGGCCACATAGCCCTTGAGATTGCTCAACTTTTGGTATATAACACATATCTGGAATCTCGAGATATTACTCATTAAAATAAGTAGCAAAGATCCCATATACCTAGCCTATTACATGAACTATACATACATTTATGTAAAAACTCATGTAGAGTCAAATAGAGACGTGCTCAATGCAATAATATTTAAAACCATCAAAGGAAACTTATAATAATTTAATTTAAAAAAAAACGTTTTAAATTTTTATTTTTTAATTTGATCTAATTTTTGCGTTTTTCGCTACTTTGGCGGGAAAACAGGAAATTTCTCACGCCCATAACTTCTGAACGACTAAAGTTACAGATACGTGCTATACGTCGTTGGGAAAGTATTTTGATATGATAATTACTTTGCCTTGACCAAATTTATCTAGATATTATAATTAAGAATTTAGAATTAAAACTAATTTTATTTATGATAAATTTTTTATTTAATTGGCTTGTATGATTTTTATAGTCACTTCAGGCCGTATAGCCCTTGAGATATTTTGGGGTACAACACATATCTCCGAAAATTTGCTTTCTCGTCAAAATTAGTAGCAATGATCTCATATAGCTAACTTCTTATATGGTTTTTTTTTTAATTTTTCCCTTTTGAGTTTCAAACAAAAACTTATAAAAACAATGGAAGACCTATGTATGTACATACATATGTCACTTAAAAAACTTCTGATATAAAATAAAAACACCTCTTAACGAGGTGAGATTAAAGTGACGATGGCACATTCAACTCCAAAAATTTCTGATATCAAATTTTGTGACGATTAATAGTTATTTAAACAAAAATATTTAAAAAGTTTTTAATTAGTTTCAAAATCGGCACTTAGCTGAAAAATTTAAAAAGGCAAAATAGGCAGCGTGTCGATTTTGAAACTAATTAAAAACTTTTGAAATATTTTTCTTTAAATAACTATTAATCGTCACAAAATTTGATATCAGAAATTTTTTGTGTTGAGTGTGCCATCGTCACTTTAATCTAACCTCGTTAAGAGGTGTTTTTATTTGATAATATAGAATAATAATATGGAAAACCAAGAAATGATGAATTTTTTTCATCGATGAAATTTATTTTCATCGATGAATTTTATTTTCATCGATGAATTTTATTTTCATCGATGAATTTTTTTCATCGATGAATTTTATTTTCATCGATGAATTTTATTTTCATCGATGAATTTTATTTTCATCGATGAATTTTATTTTCATCGATGAATTTTGTTCATCGATGAATTTTTGCATCGATGAATTTTTTCATCGATGAATTTTTTCATCGATGAATTTTTTTCATCGATGAATTTTTCATCGATGAATTTTTTCATCGATGAATTTTTTCATCGATGAATTTTTTCATCGATGAATTTTTTCATCGATGAATTTTTTCATCGATGAATTCTATTTTCATCGATGAATTTTTTCATCGATGAATTTTTTCATCGATGAATTTTTTCATCGATGAATTTTTCATCGATGAATTTTTTCATCGATGAATTTTTTCATCGATGAATTTTTTCATCGATGAATTTTTTCATCGATGAATTTTTGTCATCGATGAATTTTTTCATCGATGAATTTTTTCATCGATGAATTTTTTCATCGATGAATTTTTTCATCGATGAATTTTATTTTCATCGATGAATTTTATTTTCATCGATGAATTTTTTCATCAATGAATTTTTTCATCGATGAATTTTTCATCGATGAATTTTTTCATCGATGAATTTTTTTCATCGATGAATTTTTTCATCGATGAATTTTTTCATCGATGAATTTTATTTTCATCGATGAATTTTATTTTCATCGATGAATTTTATTTTCATCGATGAATTTTTTCATCGATGAATTTTTTCATCGATGAATTTTTTCATCGATGAATTTTATTTTCATCGATGAATTTTTTCATCGATGAATTTTTTCATCGATGAATTTTTTCATCGATGAATTTTTTCATCGATGAATTTTATTTTCATCGATGAATTTTTCATCGATGAATTTTTTCATCGATGAATTTTTTCATCGATGAATTTTTTCATCGATGAATTTTTTCATCGATGAAATTTTTTCATCGATGAATTTTTTCATCGATGAATTTTTCATCGATGAATTTTTTTCATCGATGAATTTTTTCATCGATGAATTTTTTCATCGATGAATTTTTTCATCGATGAATTTTATTTTCATCGATGAATTTTTTCATCGATGAATTTTTTCATCGATGAATTTTTTCATCGATGAATTTTTCATCGATGAATTTTTTCATCGATGAATTTTTTCATCGATGAATTTTTTCATCGATGAATTTTTTCATCGATGAATTTTTTCATCGATGAATTTTTTCATCGATGAATTTTTTCATCGATGAATTTTTTCATCGATGAATTTTTTCATCGATGAATTTTTTTCATCGATGAATTTTTTCATCGATGAATTTTATTTTCATCGATGAATTTTTTCATCGATGAATTTTTTTCATCGATGAATTTTTTCATCGATGAATTTTTTCATCGATGAATTTTATTTTCATCGATGAATTTTTTCATCGATGAATTTTTTCATCGATGAATTTTTTTCATCGATGAATTTTTTCATCGATGAATTTTTTCATCGATGAATTTTTTCATCGATGAATTTTTTCATCGATGAATTTTATTTTCATCGATGAATTTTTTCATCGATGAATTTTTTTCATCGATGAATTTTTTCATCGATGAATTTTTTCATCGATGAATTTTTTCATCGATGAATTTTTTCATCGATGAATTTTTTCATCGATGAATTTTTTCATCGATGAATTTTTTCATCGATGAATTTTATTTTCATCGATGAATTTTTCATCGATGAATTTTTTCATCGATGAATTTTTTTCATCGATGAATTTTTTCATCGATGAATTTTTTTCATCGATGAATTTTTTCATCGATGAATTTTTTCATCGATGAATTTTTTCATCGATGAATTTTTCATCGATGAATTTTTTCATCGATGAATTTTATTTTCATCGATGAATTTTTTCATCGATGAATTTTTTTCATCGATGAATTTTTTCATCGATGAATTTTTTTCATCGATGAATTTTTTCATCGATGAATTTTTTCATCGATAAATTTTTTCATCGATGAATTTTTTTCATCGATGAATTTTTTCATCGATGAATTTTTTTCATCGATGAATTTTTTCATCGATGAATTTTTTTCATCGATGAATTTTTTCATCGATGAATTTTTTCATCGATGAATTTTTTCATCGATGAATTATTTTCATCGATGAATTTTATTTTCATCGATGAATTTTTTCATCGATGAATTTTTTTCATCGATGAATTTTTTCATCGATGAATTTCTTTCATCGATGAATTTTTTCATCGATGAATTTTTTCATCGATGAATTTTTTCATCGATGAATTTTATTTTCATCGATGAATTTTTTCATCGATGAATTTTTTCATCGATGAATTTTTTCATCGATGAATTTTTTCATCGATGAATTTTTTCATCGATGAATTTTTTTCATCGATGAATTTTTTCATCGATGAATTTTTTCATCGATGAATTTTTTCATCGATGAATTTTATTTTCATCGATGAATTTTTTCATCGATGAATTTTTTCATCGATGAATTTTTTCATCGATGAATTTTTTCATCGATGAATTTTTTCATCGATGAATTTTTTTCATCGATGAATTTTTTCATCGATGAATTTTTTCATCGATGAATTTTTTCATCGATGAATTTTTTCATCGATGAATTTTATTTTCATCGATGAATTTTTTCATCGATGAATTTTTTTCATCGATGAATTTTTTCATCGATGAATTTTTTTCATCGATGAATTTTTTCATCGATGAATTTTTTCATCGATAAATTTTTTCATCGATGAATTTTTTCATCGATGAATTTTTTCATCGATGAATTTTTTCATCGATGAATTTTTTCATCGATGAATTTTTTCATCGATGAATTTTTTCATCGATGAATTTTTTCATCGATGAATTTTTTCATCGATGAATTTTTTCATCGATGAATTTTATTTTCATCGATGAATTTTTTCATCGATGAATTTTTTCATCGATGAATTTTTTCATCGATGAATTTCTTTCATCGATGAATTTTTTCATCGATGAATTTTTTCATCGATGAATTTTTTCATCGATGAATTTTATTTTCATCGATGAATTTTTTCATCGATGAATTTTTGTCATCGATGAATTTTTTCATCGATGAATTTTTTTCATCGATGAATTTTTTCATCGATGAATTTTATTTTCATCGATGAATTTTATTTTCATCGATGAATTTTTTCATCAATGAATTTTTTCATCGATGAATTTTTTCATCGATGAATTTTTCATCGATGAATTTTTTTCATCGATGAATTTTTTCATCGATGAATTTTTTCATCGATGAATTTTATTTTCATCGATGAATTTTATTTTCATCGATGAATTTTATTTTCATCGATGAATTTTTTTCATCGATGAATTTTTTCATCGATGCATTTTTTCATCGATGAATTTTATTTTCATCGATGAATTTTTTCATCGATGAATTTTTTCATCGATGAATTTGTTTCATCGATGAATTTTTTCATCGATGAATTTTATTTTCATCGATGAATTTTTTCATCGATGAATTTTTTCATCGATGAATTTTTTCATCGATGAATTTTTTCATCGATGAATTTTTTCATCGATGAATTTTTTCATCGATGAATTTTTTTCATCGATGAATTTTTTCATCGATGAATTTTTTCATCGATGAATTTTTTCATCGATGAATTTTTTCATCGATGAATTTTTTTCATCGATGAATTTTATTTTCATCGATGAATTTTTTCATCGATGAATTTTTTCATCGATGAATTTTTTCATCGATGAATTTTTTCATCGATGAATTTTTTTCATCGATGAATTTTTTTCATCGATGAATTTTTCATCGATGAATTTTTTCATCGATGAATTTTTTCATCGATGAATTTTTTCATCGATGAATTTTTTCATCGATGAATTTTTTCATCGATGAATTTTTTTCATCGATGAATTTTTTCATCGATGAATTTTTTTCATCGATGAATTTTTTCATCGATGAATTTTATTTTCATCGATGAATTTTTTCATCGATGAATTTTTTTCATCGATGAATTTTTTCATCGATGAATTTTTTCATCGATGAATTTTATTTTCATCGATGAATTTTTTCATCGATGAATTTTTTCATCGATGAATTTTTTTCATCGATGAATTTCTTTCATCGATGAATTTTTTCATCGATGAATTTTTTTCATCGATGAATTTTTTTCATCGATGAATTTTATTTTCATCGATGAATTTTTTCATCGATGAATTTTTTCATCGATGAATTTTTTTCATCGATGAATTTTTTCATCGATGAATTTTTTTCATCGATGAATTTTTTCATCGATGAATTTTTTCATCGATGAATTTTTTTCATCGATGAATTTTTTTCATCGATGAATTTTATTTTCATCGATGAATTTTTTTCATCGATGAATTTTTTTCATCGATGAATTTTTTCATCGATGAATTTTTTCATCGATGAATTTTTTTCATCGATGAATTTTTTCATCGATGAATTTTTTCATCGATGAATTTTTTCATCGATGAATTTTTTCATCGATGAATTTTTTTCATCGATGAATTTTATTTTCATCGATGAATTTTTTCATCGATGAATTTTTTTCATCGATGAATTTTTTCATCGATGAATTTTTTCATCGATGAATTTTTTCATCGATGAATTTTATTTTCATCGATGAATTTTTCATCGATGAATTTTTTCATCGATGATTTTTTTCATCGATGAATTTTTTCATCGATGAATTTTTCATCGATGAATTTTTTTCATCGATGAATTTTTTCATCGATGAATTTTTTCATCGATGAATTTTTCATCGATGAATTTTTTCATCGATGAATTTTTTCATCGATGAATTTTTTCATCGATGAATTTTTTCATCGATGAATTTTTTCATCGATGAATTTTTTCATCGATGAATTTTTTCATCGATGAATTTTATTTTCATCGATGAATTTTTTTCATCGATGAATTTTTTTCATCGATGAATTTTTTTCATCGATGAATTTTTCATCGATGAATTTTATTTTCATCGATGAATTTTTTCATCGATGAATTTTTTCATCGATGAATTTTTTCATCGATGAATTTCTTTCATCGATGAATTTTTCATCGATGAATTTTTTCATCGATGAATTTTTTCATCGATGAATTTTATTTTCATCGATGAATTTTTTCATCGATGAATTTTTTCATCGATGAATTTTTTTCATCGATGAATTTTTTCATCGATGAATTTTTTCATCGATGAATTTTTTCATCGATGAATTTTTTCATCGATGAATTTTTTTCATCGATGAATTTTTTCATCGATGAATTTTATTTTCATCGATGAATTTTTCATCGATGAATTTTTTCATCGATGAATTTTTTCATCGATGAATTTTTTTCATCGATGAATTTTTTCATCGATGAATTTTTTCATCGATGAATTTTTTCATCGATGAATTTTTTCATCGATGAATTTTTTCATCGATGAATTTTTTTCATCGATGAATTTTATTTTCATCGATGAATTTTTTCATCGATGAATTTTTTTCATCGATGAATTTTTTCATCGATGAATTTTTTCATCGATGAATTTTTTCATCGATGAATTTTTTCATCGATAAATTTTTTCATCGATGAATTTTTTCATCGATGAATTTTTTCATCGATGAATTTTTTTCATCGATGAATTTTTTCATCGATGAATTTTTTCATCGATGAATTTTTTCATCGATGAATTTTTTCATCGATGAATTTTTTCATCGATGAATTTTTTCATCGATGAATTTTATTTTCATCGATGAATTTTTTTCATCGATGAATTTTTTTCATCGATGAATTTTTTTCATCGATGAATTTCTTTCATCGATGAATTTTTTCATCGATGAATTTTTTCATCGATGAATTTTTTTCATCGATGAATTTTATTTTCATCGATGAATTTTTTTCATCGATGAATTTTTTCATCGATGAATTTTTTCATCGATGAATTTTTTCATCGATGAATTTTTTCATCGATGAATTTTTTCATCGATGAATTTTTTCATCGATGAATTTTTTCATCGATGAATTTTTTCATCGATGAATTTTTTCATCGATGAATTTTTTCATCGATGAATTTTTTTCATCGATGAATTTTTTCATCGATGAATTTTTTCATCGATGAATTTTTTTCATCGATGAATTTTTTCATCGATGAATTTTTTCATCGATGAATTTTTCATCGATGAATTTTTTCATCGATGAATTTTTCATCGATGAATTTTTTCATCGATGAATTTTTTCATCGATGAATTTTTTCATCGATGAATTTTTTCATCGATGAATTTTTTTCATCGATGAATTTTATTTTCATCGATGAATTTTTCATCGATGAATTTTTTCATCGATGAATTTTTTCATCGATGAATTTTTCATCGATGAATTTTTTTCATCGATGAATTTTTTCATCGATGAATTTTTTTCATCGATGAATTTTTCATCGATGAATTTTTTCATCGATGAATTTTTTCATCGATGAATTTTTTCATCGATGAATTTTTTCATCGATGAATTTTTTCATCGATGAATTTTTTTCATCGATGAATTTTTTTCATCGATGAATTTTTTTCATCGATGAATTTTTTCATCGATGAATTTTTTTCATCGATGAATTTTTTCATCGATGAATTTTTTCATCGATGAATTTTTTTCATCGATGAATTTTTTCATCGATGAATTTTTTTCATCGATGAATTTTTTCATCGATGAATTTTTTTCATCGATGAATTTTTTTCATCGATGAATTTTATTTTCATCGATGAATTTTTTCATCGATGAATTTTTTCATCGATGAATTTTTTTCATCGATGAATTTTTTCATCGATGAATTTTTTCATCGATGAATTTTTTTCATCGATGAATTTTTTCATCGATGAATTTTTTCATCGATGGATTTTTTCATCGATGAATTTTATTTTCATCGATGAATTTTTTCATCGATGAATTTTTTCATCGATGAATTTTTTCATCGATGAATTTTTTCATCGATGAATTTTATTTTCATCGATGAATTTTATTTTCATCGATGAATTTTTTTCATCGATGAATTTTTTCATCGATGAATTTTTTTCATCGATGAATTTTTTCATCGATGAATTTTTTCATCGATGAATTTTTTTCATCGATGAATTTTATTTTCATCGATGAATTTTTTCATCGATGAATTTTTTCATCGATGAATTTTTTTCATCGATGAATTTTTTTCATCGATGAATTTTTTCATCGATGAATTTTTTTCATCGATGAATTTTTTCATCGATGAATTTTTTCATCGATGAATTTTTCATCGATGAATTTTTTCATCGATGAATTTTATTTTCATCGATGAATTTTTTCATCGATGAATTTTTTTCATCGATGAATTTTTTCATCGATGAATTTTTTCATCGATGAATTTTTTCATCGATGAATTTTTTCATCGATAAATTTTTTCATCGATGAATTTTTTCATCGATGAATTTTTTCATCGATGAATTTTTTCATCGATGAATTTTTTCATCGATGAATTTTTTCATCGATGAATTTTTTCATCGATGAATTTTTTTCATCGATGATTTTTTCATCGATGAATTTTTTCATCGATGAATTTTATTTTCATCGATGAATTTTTTCATCGATGAATTTTTTTCATCGATGAATTTTTTCATCGATGAATTTCTTTCATCGATGAATTTTTCATCGATGAATTTTTTCATCGATGAATTTTTTCATCGATGAATTTTATTTTCATCGATGAATTTTTTCATCGATGAATTTTTTTCATCGATGAATTTTTTCATCGATGAATTTTTTTCATCGATGAATTTTTCATCGATGAATTTTTTCATCGATGAATTTTTCATCGATGAATTTTTTTCATCGATGAATTTTTTCATCGATGAATTTTTTTCATCGATGAATTTTTTCATCGATGAATTTTTTCATCGATGAATTTTATTTTCATCGATGAATTTTTTTCATCGATGAATTTTTTCATCGATGAATTTTTTCATCGATGAATTTTTTCATCGATGAATTTTTTTCATCGATGAATTTTTCATCGATGAATTTTTTCATCGATGAATTTTTTCATCGATGAATTTTTTCATCGATGAATTTTTTTCATCGATGAATTTTTTCATCGATGAATTTTTTTCATCGATGAATTTTTTCATCGATGAATTTTTTCATCGATGAATTTTTTTCATCGATGAATTTTATTTTCATCGATGAATTTTTTCATCGATGAATTTTTTCATCGATGAATTTTTTTCATCGATGAATTTTTTCATCGATGAATTTTTTTCATCGATGAATTTTTTCATCGATGAATTTTTTCATCGATGAATTTTTCATCGATGAATTTTTTCATCGATGAATTTTTTCATCGATGAATTTTTTCATCGATGAATTTTTTCATCGATGAATTTTTTCATCGATGAATTTTTTCATCGATGAATTTTTTTCATCGATGAATTTTTTCATCGATGAATTTTTTCATCGATGAATTTTTTCATCGATGAATTTTTTCATCGATGAATTTTTTCATCGATGAATTTTTTTCATCGATGAATTTTTTCATCGATGAATTTTTTTCATCGATGAATTTTTTCATCGATGAATTTTTTTCATCGATGAATTTTTTCATCGATGAATTTTATTTTCATCGATGAATTTTTCATCGATGAATTTTTTTCATCGATGAATTTTTTCATCGATGAATTTTTTTCATCGATGAATTTTTTCATCGATGAATTTTTTCATCGATGAATTTTTCATCGATGAATTTTTTCATCGATGGATTTTTTCATCGATGAATTTTATTTTCATCGATGAATTTTTTCATCGATGAATTTTTTTCATCGATGAATTTTTTTCATCGATGAATTTTTTCATCGATGAATTTTATTTTCATCGATGAATTTTATTTTCATCGATGAATTTTTTCATCGATGAATTTTTTCATCGATGAATTTTTTCATCGATGAATTTTTTCATCGATGAATTTTTTCATCGATGAATTTTTTCATCGATGAATTTTATTTTCATCGATGAATTTTTTCATCTATGAATTTTTTCATCGATGAATTTTTTCATCGATGAATTTTTTCATCGATGAATTTTTTCATCGATGAATTTTTTCATCGATGAATTTTTTCATCGATGAATTTTTTCATCGATGAATTTTTCATCGATGAATTTTTTCATCGATGAATTTTTCATCGATGAATTTTTTCATCGATGAATTTTTTCATCGATGAATTTTTTCATCGATGAATTTTTTCATCGATGAATTTTATTTTCATCGATGAATTTTTTCATCGATGAATTTTTTTCATCGATGAATTTTTTCATCGATGAATTTTTTCATCGATGAATTTTATTTTCATCGATGAATTTTTTTCATCGATGAATTTTTTCATCGATGAATTTTTTCATCGATGAATTTCTTTCATCGATGAATTTTTTCATCGATGAATTTTTTCATCGATGAATTTTTTCATCGATGAATTTTATTTTCATCGATGAATTTTTTCATCGATGAATTTTTTCATCGATGAATTTTTTTCATCGATGAATTTTTTCATCGATGAATTTTTTCATCGATGAATTTTTTCATCGATGAATTTTTTCATCGATGAATTTTTTCATCGATGAATTTTTTCATCGATGAATTTTATTTTCATCGATGAATTTTTTCATCGATGAATTTTTTTCATCGATGAATTTTTTCATCGATGAATTTTTTTCATCGATGAATTTTTTTCATCGATGAATTTTTTCATCGATGAATTTTTTCATCGATGAATTTTTTCATCGATGAATTTTTTCATCGATGAATTTTTTCATCGATGAATTTTTTCATCGATGAATTTTTTCATCGATGAATTTTTTCATCGATGAATTTTTTCATCGATGAATTTTTTTCATCGATGAATTTTTTTCATCGATGAATTTTTTCATCGATGAATTTTTTCATCGATGAATTTTTTCATCGATGAATTTTATTTTCATCGATGAATTTTTTCATCGATGAATTTTTTTCATCGATGAATTTCTTTCATCGATGAATTTTTTCATCGATGAATTTTTTCATCGATGAATTTTTTCATCGATGAATTTTATTTTCATCGATGAATTTTTTCATCGATGAATTTTTTTCATCGATGAATTTTTTCATCGATGAATTTTTTCATCGATGAATTTTTTCATCGATGAATTTTTTTCATCGATGAATTTTTTCATCGATGAATTTTTTTCATCGATGAATTTTTTTCATCGATGAATTTTATTTTCATCGATGAATTTTTTCATCGATGAATTTTTTCATCGATGAATTTTTTCATCGATGAATTTTTTCATCGATGAATTTTATTTTCATCGATGAATTTTTTCATCGATGAATTTTTTCATCGATGAATTTTTTCATCGATGAATTTCTTTCATCGATGAATTTTTTCATCGATGAATTTTTTCATCGATGAATTTTTTCATCGATGAATTTTTGTTTCATCGATGAATTTTTTCATCGATGAATTTTTTCATCGATGAATTTTTTTCATCGATGAATTTTTTCATCGATGAATTTTTTCATCGATGAATTTTTTCATCGATGAATTTTTTCATCGATGAATTTTTTTCATCGATGAATTTTTTCATCGATGAATTTTATTTTCATCGATGAATTTTTTCATCGATGAATTTTTTCATCGATGAATTTTTTCATCGATGAATTTTTTCATCGATGAATTTTTTCATCGATGAATTTTTTTCATCGATGAATTTTTTCATCGATGAATTTTTCATCGATGAATTTTTTCATCGATGAATTTTTTCATCGATGAATTTTTTCATCGATGAATTTTTTCATCGATGAATTTTTTCATCGATGAATTTTTTCATCGATGAATTTTTTCATCGATGAATTTTTTCATCGATGAATTTTTTCATCGATGAATTTTTTCATCGATGAATTTTTTCATCGATGAATTTTTTCATCGATGAATTTTTTTCATCGATGAATTTTTTCATCGATGAATTTTTTTCATCGATGAATTTTATTTTCATCGATGAATTTTTTTCATCGATGAATTTTTTTCATCGATGAATTTCTTTCATCGATGAATTTTTTCATCGATGAATTTTTTCATCGATGAATTTTTTCATCGATGAATTTTATTTTCATCGATGAATTTTTTCATCGATGAATTTTTTCATCGATGAATTTTTTCATCGATGCATTTTTTCATCGATGAATTTTTTCATCGATGAATTTTTTCATCGATAAATTTTTTCATCGATGAATTTTTTTCATCGATGAATTTTTTTCATCGATGAATTTTTTCATCGATGAATTTTTTTCATCGATGAATTTTTTCATCGATGAATTTTTTCATCGATGAATTTTTTCATCGATGAATTTTATTTTCATCGATGAATTTTTTCATCGATGAATTTTTTTCATCGATGAATTTTTTCATCGATGAATTTTTTTCATCGATGAATTTTATTTTCATCGATGAATTTTTTTCATCGATGAATTTTTTCATCGATGAATTTTTTCATCGATGAATTTCTTTCATCGATGAATTTTTTCATCGATGAATTTTTTCATCGATGAATTTTATTTTCATCGATGAATTTTTTCATCGATGAATTTTTTCATCGATGAATTTTTTCATCGATGAATTTTTTCATCGATGAATTTTTTCATCGATGAATTTTTTTCATCGATGAATTTTTTCATCGATGAATTTTTTTCATCGATGAATTTTTTCATCGATGAATTTTTTCATCGATGAATTTTTTCATCGATGAATTTTTTCATCGATGAATTTTATTTTCATCGATGAATTTTTTCATCTATGAATTTTTTCATCGATGAATTTTTTCATCGATGAATTTTTTCATCGATGAATTTTTTTCATCGATGAATTTTTTCATCGATGAATTTTTTCATCGATGAATTTTATTTTCATCGATGAATTTTTTTCATCGATGAATTTTTTTCATCGATGAATTTTTTCATCGATGAATTTCTTTCATCGATGAATTTTTTCATCGATGAATTTTTCATCGATGAATTTTTTCATCGATGAATTTTATTTTCATCGATGAATTTTTTCATCGATGAATTTTTTCATCGATGAATTTTTCATCGATGAATTTTTTCATCGATGAATTTTTTCATCGATGAATTTTTTCATCGATGAATTTTTTCATCGATGAATTTTTTCATCGATGAATTTTTTCATCGATGAATTTTTTTTTCATCGATGAATTTTTTCATCGATGAATTTTTTCATCGATGAATTTTATTTTCATCGATGAATTTTTTCATCGATGAATTTTTTCATCGATGATTTTTTTCATCGATGAATTTTTTCATCGATGAATTTTTTCATCGATGAATTTTTTCATCGATGAATTTTTTCATCGATGAATTTTTTCATCGATGAATTTTTTTCATCGATGAATTTTTTCATCGATGAATTTTTTCATCGATGAATTTTTTCATCGATGAATTTTTTCATCGATGAATTTTTTCATCGATGAATTTTATTTTCATCGATGAATTTTTTCATCGATGAATTTTTCATCGATGAATTTTTTCATCGATGAATTTTTTCATCGATGAATTTTTTCATCGATGAATTTTTTCATCGATGAATTTTTTCATCGATGAATTTTTTCATCGATGAATTTTTTCATCGATGAATTTTTCATCGATGAATTTTTTCATCGATGAATTTTTTCATCGATGAATTTTTTCATCGATGAATTTTTTCATCGATGAATTTTTTCATCGATGAATTTTTTCATCGATGAATTTTTTCATCGATGAATTTTTTTCATCGATGAATTTTTTCATCGATGAATTTTTTTCATCGATGAATTTTTTCATCGATGAATTTTTTCATCGATGAATTTTTTCATCGATGAATTTTTTCATCGATGAATTTTTTCATCGATGAATTTTTTCATCGATGAATTTTTTTCATCGATGAATTTTTTCATCGATGAATTTTATTTTCATCGATGAATTTTTTCATCGATGAATTTTTCATCGATGAATTTTTTCATCGATGAATTTTTTCATCGATGAATTTTTCATCGATGAATTTTTTTCATCGATGAATTTTTTCATCGATGAATTTTTTCATCGATGGATTTTTTTCATCGATGAATTTTATTTTCATCGATGAATTTTTTCATCGATGAATTTTTTCATCGATGAATTTTTTCATCGATGAATTTTTTCATCGATGAATTTTTCATCGATGAATTTTTTCATCGATGAATTTTATTTTCATCGATGAATTTTTTTCATCGATGAATTTTTTCATCGATGAATTTTTTCATCGATGAATTTTTTTCATCGATGAATTTTTTCATCGATGAATTTTATTTTCATCGATGAATTTTTTCATCGATGAATTTTTTCATCGATGAATTTTTTTCATCGATGAATTTTTTCATCGATGAATTTTTTCATCGATGAATTTTTTTCATTGATGAATTTTTTCATCGATGAATTTTTTCATCGATGAATTTTTCATCGATGAATTTTTTCATCGATGAATTTTTTTCATCGATGAATTTTATTTTCATCGATGAATTTTTTCATCGATGAATTTTTTTCATCGATGAATTTTTTCATCGATGAATTTTTTTCATCGATGAATTTTATTTTCATCGATGAATTTTTTCATCGATGAATTTTTTCATCGATGAATTTTTTCATCGATGAATTTCTTTCATCGATGAATTTTTCATCGATGAATTTTTTCATCGATGAATTTTTTCATCGATGAATTTTATTTTCATCGATGAATTTTTTCATCGATGAATTTTTTCATCGATGAATTTTTTCATCGATGAATTTTTTCATCGATGAATTTTTCATCGATGAATTTTTTCATCGATGAATTTTTCATCGATGAATTTTTTCATCGATGAATTTTTTCATCGATGAATTTTTCATCGATGAATTTTTTCATCGATGAATTTTTTTCATCGATGAATTTTATTTTCATCGATGAATTTTTTCATCGATGAATTTTTTCATCGATGAATTTTTTCATCGATGAATTTTTTCATCGATGAATTTTTTTCATCGATGAATTTTTTCATCGATGAATTTTTTCATCGATGAATTTTATTTTCATCGATGAATTTTTTCATCGATGAATTTTTTCATCGATGAATTTTTTTCATCGATGAATTTCTTTCATCGATGAATTTTTTCATCGATGAATTTTTCATCGATGAATTTTTTCATCGATGAATTTTATTTTCATCGATGAATTTTTTCATCGATGAATTTTTTTCATCGATGAATTTTTTCATCGATGAATTTTTTTCATCGATGAATTTTTTCATCGATGAATTTTTTCATCGATGAATTTTTCCTTCGATGAATTTTTTCATCGATGAATTTTTTCATCGATGAATTTTTTCATCGATGAATTTTTTCATCGATGAATTTTTTTCATCGATGAATTTTATTTTCATCGATGAATTTTTTCATCGATGAATTTTTTTCATCGATGAATTTTTTTCATCGATGAATTTTTTCGTCGATGAATTTTTTCATCGATGAATTTTTTCATCGATGAATTTTTTCATCGATGAATTTTTTCATCGATGAATTTTTTTCATCGATGAATTTTTCATCGATGAATTTTTTCATCGATGAATTTTTTCATCGATGAATTTTTTCATCGATGAATTTTTTCATCGATGAATTTTATTTTCATCGATGATTTTTTCATCGATGAATTTTATTTTCATCGATGAATTTTTTCATCGATGAATTTTTCATCGATGAATTTTTTCATCGATGAATTTTTCATCGATGAATTTTTTCATCGATGAATTTTTTCATCGATGAATTTTTTCATCGATGAATTTTTCATCGATGAATTTTTCATCGATGAATTTTTCATCGATGAATTTTTCATCGATGAATTTTTTTCATCGATGAATTTTTTCATCGATGAATTTTTTTCATCGATGAATTTTTTTCATCGATGAATTTTTTCATCGATGAATTTTTTCATCGATGAATTTTTTTCATCGATGAATTTTTTCATCGATGAATTTTTTCATCGATGAATTTTTTTCATCGATGAATTTTTCATCGATGAATTTTTTCATCGATGAATTTTTTCATCGATGAATTTTTTCATCGATGAATTTTTTCATCGATGAATTTTTTCATCGATGAATTTTATTTTCATCGATGAATTTTTCATCGATGAATTTTTCATCGATGAATTTTTTCATCGATGAATTTTTTTCATCGATGAATTTTTTCATCGATGAATTTTTTCATCGATGAATTTTTTCATCGATGAATTTTTTCATCGATGAATTTTTTCATCGATGAATTTTTTTCATCGATGAATTTTTTCATCGATGAATTTTTTCATCGATGAATTTTTCATCGATGAATTTTTCATCGATGAATTTTTTCATCGATGAATTCTATTTTCATCGATGAATTTTTTCATCGATGAATTTTTTTCATCGATGAATTTTTTCATCGATGAATTTTTTTCATCGATGAATTTTTTCATCGATGAATTTTTTCATCGATGAATTTTTTTCATCGATGAATTTTTTCATCGATGAATTTTTTCATCGATGAATTTTATTTTCATCGATGAATTTTATTTTCATCGATGAATTTTTTTCATCGATGAATTTTATTTTCATCGATGAATTTTTTCATCGATGAATTTTTTCATCGATGAATTTTTTCATCGATGAATTTTTTTCATCGATGAATTTTATTTTCATCGATGAATTTTTTCATCGATGAATTTTTCATCAATGAATTTTTTTCATCGATGAATTTTTTCATCGATGAATTTTTTCACCGATGAATTTTTTCATCGATGAATTTTTTCATCGATGAATTTTTTCATCGATGAATTTTTTCATCGATGAATTTTTTCATCGATGAATTTTTTCATCGATGAATTTTTTCATCGATGAATTTTTTTCATCGATGAATTTTATTTTCATCGATGAATTTTTTCATCGATGAATTTTTCATCGATGAATTTTTTCATCGATGAATTTTTCATCGATGAATTTTTTTCATCGATGAATTTTTTCATCGATGAATTTTTTCATCGATGAATTTTTTCATCGATGAATTTTTTCATCGATGAATTTTTCCTCGATGAATTTTTTCATCGATGAATTTTTTCATCGATGAATTTTTTTCATCGATGAATTTTATTTTCATCGATGAATTTTTTTCATCGATGAATTTTTTCATCGATGAATTTTTTCATCGATGAATTTTTTCATCGATGAATTTTTTCATCGATGAATTTTTTCATCGATGAATTTTTCATCGATGAATTTTTTTCATCGATGAATTTTTCATCGATGAATTTTTTCATCGATGAATTTTTCATCGATGAATTTTTTTCATCGATGAATTTTATTTTCATCGATGAATTTTTTCATCGATGAATTTTTTCATCGATGAATTTTTTCCATCGATGAATTTTTTCATCGATGAATTTTTTTCATCGATGAATTTTTCATCGATGAATTTTTTCATCGATGAATTTTTTTCATCGATGAATTTTTTCATCGATGAATTTTTTCATCGATGAATTTTTTCATCGATGAATTTTTTCATCGATGAATTTTTTCATCGATGAATTTTTTCATCGATGAATTTTTTTCATCGATGAATTTTTTCATCGATGAATTTTTTCATCGATGAATTTTTTCATCGATGAATTTTTTTCATCGATGAATTTTTTCATCGATGAATTTTTTCATCGATGAATTTTTCATCGATGAATTTTATTTTCATCGATGAATTTTTCATCGATGAATTTTTTCATCGATGAATTTTTTTCATCGATGAATTTTTTCATCGATGAATTTTTCATCGATGAATTTTTCATCGATGAATTTTTTTCATCGATGAATTTTTCATCGATGAATTTTTTCATCGATGAATTTTTTCATCGATGAATTTTATTTTCATCGATGAATTTTTCATCGATGAATTTTTTCATCGATGAATTTTTTCATCGATGAATTTTTCATCGATGAATTTTTTCATCGATGAATTTTTCATCGATGAATTTTTTCATCGATGAATTTTTTCATCGATGAATTTTTTCATCGATGAATTTTTCCTCGATGAATTTTTTCATCGATGAATTTTTCATCGATGAATTTTTTTCATCGATGAATTTTATTTTCATCGATGAATTTTTTCATCGATGAATTTTTTTCATCGATGAATTTTTCATCGATGAATTTTTTCATCGATGAATTTTTTCATCGATGAATTTTTTTCATCGATGAATTTTTTCATCGATGAATTTTTTCATCGATGAATTTTTCATCGATGAATTTTTTCATCGATGAATTTTTCATCGATGAATTTTTTCATCGATGAATTTTATTTTCATCGATGAATTTTTTCATCGATGAATTTTTTTCATCGATGAATTTTTTCCATCGATGAATTTTTTCATCGATGAATTTTTTCATCGATGAATTTTTCATCGATGAATTTTTTTCATCGATGAATTTTTTCATCGATGAATTTTTTCATCGATGAATTTTTTCATCGATGAATTTTTTCATCGATGAATTTTTTCATCGATGAATTTTTCATCGATGAATTTTTTCATCGATGATTTTTTTCATCGATGAATTTTTTTCATCGATGAATTTTTCATCGATGAATTTTTTCATCGATGAATTTTTTCATCGATGAATTTTTTCATCGATGAATTTTTCATCGATGAATTTTTTTCATCGATGAAATTTTCATCGATGAATTTTTTCATCGATGAATTTTTTCATCGATGAATTTTTCATCGATGAATTTTTTCATCGATGAATTTTTTCATCGATGAATTTTTTCATCGATGAATTTTTTTCATCGATGAATTTTTTCATCGATGAATTTTTTCATCGATGAATTTTTTTCATCGATGAATTTTTTCATCGATGAATTTTTCATCGATGATTTTTTTCATCGATGAATTTTTTCATCGATGAATTTTTTTCATCGATGAATTTTTTCATCGATGAATTTTTTTCATCGATGAATTTTATTTTCATCGATGAATTTTTTCATCGATGAATTTTTTCATCGATGAATTTTTTCATCGATGAATTTTTCATCGATGAATTTTTTCATCGATGAATTTTTTTTCATCGATGAATTTTTTTTTCATCGATGAATTTTTTTCATCGATGAATTTTTTCATCGATGAATTTTTTCATCGATGAATTTTTTTCATCGATGAATTTTTCATCGATGAATTTTTTCATCGATGAATTTTTTCATCGATGAATTTTTTCATCGATGAATTTTTCATCGATGAATTTTTTCATCGATGAATTTTTTCATCGATGAATTTTTTCATCGATGAATTTTTTCATCGATGAATTTTTTCATCGATGAATTTTTTCATCGATGAATTTTTTTCATCGATGAATTTTTTCATCGATGAATTTTTTCATCGATGAATTTTTTCATCGATGAATTTTTTCATCGATGAAATTTTTTCATCGATGAATTTTTTCATCGATGAATTTTATTTTCATCGATGAATTTTTTCATCGATGAATTTTTTTCATCGATGAATTTTTTCATCGATGAATTTTTCATCGATGAATTTTTCATCGATGAATTTTTTCATCGATGAATTTTTTCATCGATGAATTTTTTCATCGATGAATTTTTTCATCGATGAATTTTTTCATCGATGAATTTTTTTTCATCGATGAATTTTTTCATCGATGAATTTTTTCATCGATGAATTTTTTCATCGATGAATTTTTTCATCGATGAATTTTTTCATCGATGAATTTTATTTTCATCGATGAATTTTTTCATCGATGAATTTTTTCATCGATGAATTTTATTTTCATCGATGAATTTTTTCATCGATGAATTTTTTCATCGATGAATTTTTTCATCGATGAATTTTTTCATCGATGAATTTTTTCATCGATGAATTTTTTCATCGATGAATTTTTTCATCGATGAATTTTTTCATCGATGAATTTTTTTCATCGATGAATTTTTTCATCGATGAATTTTTTTCATCGATGAATTTTTTCATCGATGAATTTTTTCATCGATGAATTTTTTCATCGATGAATTTTTTTCATCGATGAATTTTTCATCGATGAATTTTTTTCATCGATGCATTTTTCATCGATGAATTTTTTTCATCGATGAATTTTTTCATCGATGAATTTTATTTTCATCGATGAATTTTATTTTCATCGATGATTTTTTTCATCGATGAATTTTTTCATCGATGAATTTTTTCATCGATGAATTTTTCATCGATGAATTTTTTCATCGATGAATTTTTCATCGATGAATTTTTTCATCGATGAATTTTATTTTCATCGATGAATTTTTTCATCGATGAATTTTTTCATCGATGAATTTTTTCATCGATGAATTTTTTCATCGATGAATTCTATTTTCATCGATGAATTTTTTCATCGATGAATTTTTTCATCGATGAATTTTTTCATCGATGAATTTTTTCATCGATGAATTTTTTCATCGATGAATTTTTTTCATCGATGAATTTTTTCATCGATGAATTTTTTCATCGATGAATTTTTTTCATCGATGAATTTTTTCATCGACGAATTTTTTCATCGATGAATTTTTTCATCGATGAATTTTTTCATCGATGAATTTTTTCATCGATGAATTTTATTTTCATCGATGAATTTTTTCATCGATGAATTTTTTCATCGATGAATTTTTTCATCGATGAATTTTTTCATCGATGAATTTTTTCATCGATGAATTTTTTCATCGATGAATTTTTTTCATCGATGAATTTTCTTTTCATCGATGAATTTTATGTTCATCGATGAATTTTTTTCATCGATGAATTTTTTTCATCGATGAATTTTTTCATCGATGAATTTTTTTCATCGATGAATTTTATTTTCATCGATGAATTTTTTCATCGATGAATTTTTTCATCGATGAATTTTTTTCATCGATGAATTTTTCATCGATGAATTTTTTCATCGATGAATTTTTTCATCGATGAATTTTTCATCGATGAATTTTTTCATCGATGAATTTTATTTTCATCGATGAATTTTATTTTCATCGATGAATTTTTTCATCGATGAATTTTTTCATCGATGAATTTTTCATCGATGAATTTTTTCATCGATGAATTTTATTTTCATCGATGAATTTTTTCATCGATGAATTTTTTCATCGATGAATTTTTTCATCGATGAATTTTTTCATCGATGAATTTTTTTCACCGATGAATTTTTTCATCGATGAATTTTTTTCATCGATGAATTTTTTTCATCGATGAATTTTTTCATCGATGAATTTTTTCATCGATGAATTTTTTCATCGATGAATTTTTTCATCGATGAATTTTATTTTCATCGATGAATTTTTTCATCGATGAATTTTTTCATCGATGATTTTTTCATCGAGAATTTTTTTCATCGATGAATTTTTTTCATCGATGAATTTTTTCATCGATGAATTTTTTCATCGATGAATTTTTTCATCGATGAATTTTTTCATCGATGAATTTTTTCATCGATGAATTTTTTCATCGATGAATTTTTCATCGATGAATTTTTTCATCGATGAATTTTTTCATCGATGAATTTTTTTCATCGATGAATTTTTTCATCGATGAATTTTTTCATCGATGAATTTTTTCATCGATGAATTTTTTCATCGATGAATTTTTTCATCGATGAATTTTTTCATCGATGAATTTTTTCATCGATGAATTTTTTCATCGATGAATTTTTCATCGATGAATTTTTTCATCGATGAATTTTATTCATCGATGAATTTTATTCATCGAATTTTTCATGATATTTTTTTCATCGATGAATTTTTTCATCGATGAATTTTTTCATCGATGAATTTTTCATCGATGAATTTTTTCATCGATGAATTTTATTTTCATCGATGAATTTTTTCATCGATGAATTTTTTCATCGATGAATTTTATTTTCATCGATGAATTTTTTCATCGATGAATTTTTTCATCGATAAATTTTTCATCGATGAATTTTTTTCATCGATGAATTTTTTCATCGATGAATTTTTTCATCGATGAATTTTTTCATCGATGAATTTTTTCATCGATGAATTTTTCATCGATGAATTTTTTCATCGATGAATTTTTCATCGATGAATTTTTTCATCGATGAATTTTTCATCGATGAATTTTTTCATCGATGAATTTTTCATCGATGCATTTTTCATCGATGAATTTTTTCATCGATGAATTTTTTTCATCGATGAATTTTTCATCGATGAATTTTTTCATCGATGAATTTTTTCATCGATGAATTTTTTCATCGATGAATTTTTTCATCGATGAATTTTTTTCATCGATGAATTTTTTCATCGATGAATTTTTTCATCGATGAATTTTTTCATCGATGAATTTTTTCATCGATGAATTTTTTCATCGATGAATTTTTTCATCGATGAATTTTTTCATCGATGAATTTTTTCATCGATGAATTTTTTCATCGATGAATTTTTTCATCGATGAATTTTTTCATCGATGAATTTTTTCATCGATGAAATTTTTCATCGATGAAATTTTTTCATCGATGAATTTTTTCATCGATGAATTTTTTCATCGATGAATTTTTTCATCGATGAATTTTTTTCATCGATGAATTTTTCATCGATGAATTTTTTCATCGATGAATTTTTTCATCGATGAATTTTATTTTCATCGATGAATTTTTCATCGATGAATTTTATTTTCATCGATGAATTTTTTTCATCGATGAATTTTTTCATCGATGAATTTTATTTTCATCGATGAATTTTTTTCATCGATGAAATTTTTCATCGATGAATTTTTTCATCGATGAATTTTTCATCGATGAATTTTTTTCATCGATGAATTTTATTTTCATCGATGAATTTTTTCATCGATGAATTTTTCATCGATGAATTTTTTTCATCGATGAATTTTTTCATCGATGAGTTTTTTTCATCGATGAGTTTTTTTCATCGATGAATTTTTTCATCGATGAATTTTTCATCGATGAATTTTTTCATCGATGAATTTTTTCATCGATGAATTTTTTCATCGATGAATTTTTCCATCGATGAATTTTTTTCATCGATGAATTTTTCATCGATGAATTTTTTCATCGATGAATTTTTTCATCGATGAATTTTTTCATCGATGAATTTTTTCATCGATGAATTTTTTTCATCGATGGTTTTTTTTTCATCGATGAATTTTTTCATCGATGAATTTTTTTCATCGATGAATTTTTTCATCGATGAATTTTTATTTTCATCGATGAATTTTTTCATCGATGAATTTTTTCATCGATGAATTTTTTCATCGATGAATTTTTTCATCGATGAATTTTTTCATCGATGAATTTTTTCATCGATGAATTTTTTCATCGATGAATTTTTTCATCGATGAATTTTATTTTCATCGATGAATTTTTTCATCGATGAATTTTTTTCATCGATGAATTTTTTTCATCGATGAATTTTTTCATCGATGAATTTTTCATCGATGAATTTTTTTCATCGATGAATTTTATTTTCATCGATGAATTTTTTCATCGATGAATTTTTTCATCGATGAATTTTTTCATCGATGAATTTTTTCATCGATGAATTTTTTTCATCGATGAATTTTTTCATCGATGAATTTTTTCATCGATGAATTTTTCATCGATGAATTTTTCATCGATGAATTTTTTCATCGATGAATTTTTTCATCGATGAATTTTTCATCGATGAATTTTTTCATCGATGAATTTTTTTCATCGATGAATTTTTTCATCGATGAATTTTTCATCGATGAATTTTTTCATCGATGAATTTTTTTCATCGATGAATTTTTTCATCGATGAAAATTTTTCATCGATGAATTTTTTTCATCGATGAATTTTTTCATCGATGAATTTTTTCATCGATGAATTTTTTCATCGATGAATTTTTTTCATCGATGAATTTTTTCATCGATGAATTTTTTCATCGATGAATTTTTTCATCGATGAATTTTTTCATCGATGAATTTTTATTTTCATCGATGAATTTTTTTCATCGATGATTTTTTCATCGATGAATTTTTTTCATCGATGAATTTTTTCATCGATGAATTTTTTCATCGATGAATTTTTTCATCGATGAATTTTTTTCATCGATGAATTTTTCATCGATGAATTTTTTCATCGATGAATTTTTTTCATCGATCAATTTTTTTCATCGATGAATTTTTTCATCGAATTTTATTTTCATCGATGAACTTTTTCATCGATGAATTTTTTCATCGATGAATTTTTTCATCGATGAATTTTTTCATCGATGAATTTTTTCATCGATGAATTTTTTCATCGATGAATTTTTTATCGATGAATTTTTTTCATCGATGAATTTTATTTTCATCGATGAATTTTTTCATCGATGAATTTTTTCATCGATGAATTTTTTTCATCGATGAATTTTTTTCATCGATGAATTTTTTCATCGATGAATTTTTTCATCGATGAATTTTTTCATCGATGAATTTTTTCATCGATGAATTTTTTCATCGATGAATTTTTTCATCGATGAATTTTTCATCGATGAATTTTTTCATCGATGAATTTTTTCATCGATGAATTTTTCATCGATGAATTTTTTCATCGATGAATTTTTTCATCGATGAATTTTTTCATCGATGAATTTTATTTTCATCGATGAATTTTTTCATCGATGAATTTTTTCATCGATGAATTTTTCATCGATGAATTTTTTCATCGATGAATTTTTTCATCGATGAATTTTATTTTCATCGATGAATTTTTTCATCGATGAATTTTTTCATCGATGAATTTTTCATCGATGAATTTTTTCATCGATGAATTTTTCATCGATGAATTTTTTCATCGATGAATTTTATTTTCATCGATGAACTTTTTCATCGATGAATTTTTCATCGATGAATTTTTTCATCGATGAATTTTTCATCGATGAATTTTTTCATCGATGAATTTTTCATCGATGATTTTTTCATCGATGAATTTTTTTCATCGATGAATTTTATTTTCATCGATGAATTTTTTCATCGATGAATTTTTTCATCGATGAATTTTTTCATCGATGAATTTTTTCATCGATGAATTTTTTCATCGATGAATTTTTTCATCGATGAATTTTTTCATCGATGAATTTTTTTCATCGATGAATTTTTTTCATCGATGAATTTTTCATCGATGAATTTTTTCATCGATGAATTTTTTCATCGATGAATTTTTTCATCGATGAATTTTTTCATCGATGAATTTTTTCATCGATGAATTTTTTCATCGATGAATTTTTTCATCGATGAATTTTTTCATCGATGAATTTTTTTCATCGATGAATTTTTCATCGATGAATTTTTTCATCGATGAATTTTATTTTCATCGATGAATTTTTTCATCGATGAATTTTTTCATCGATGAATTTTTTCATCGATGAATTTTTTTCATCGATGAATTTTTTCATCGATGAATTTTTCATCGATGAATTTTTTCATCGATGAATTTTTTCATCGATGAATTTTATTTTCATCGATGAATTTTTTCATCGATGAATTTTTTCATCGATGAATTTTTTCATCGATGAATTTTTTCATCGATGAATTTTTTTCATCGATGAATTTTATTTTCATCGATGAATTTTTTCATCGATGAATTTTTTTCATCGATGAATTTTATTTTCATCGATGAATTTTTTCATCGATGAATTTTTTCATCGATGAATTTTTCATCGATGAATTTTTTCATCGATGAATTTTTTCATCGATGAATTTTTCATCGATGAATTTTTTCATCGATGAATTTTTTTCATCGATGAATTTTTTCATCGATGAATTTTTTCATCGATGAATTTTTTCATCGATGAATTTTTTCATCGATGAATTTTTTCATCGATGAATTTTTTCATCGATGAATTTTATTTTCATCGATGAATTTTTTCATCGATGAATTTTTTCATCGATGAGTTTTTTCATCGATGAATTTTTTCATCGATGAATTTTATTTTCATCGATGAATTTTTTCATCGATGAATTTTTTTCATCGATGAATTTTTTCATCGATGAATTTTTTCATCGATGAATTTTTTTCATCGATGAATTTTTTCATCGATGAATTTTTTCATCGATGAATTTTTTTCATCGATGAATTTTTTCATCGATGAATTTTTTCATCGATGAATTTTTTCATCGATGAATTTTATTTTCATCGATGAATTTTTCCATCGATGAATTTTTTCATCGATGAATTTTTTCATCGATGAATTTTTCATCGATGAATTTTTTCATCGATGAATTTTTTCATCGATGAATTTTTTCATCGATGAATTTTTTTCATCGATGAATTTTTTCATCGATGAATTTTTTCATCGATGAATTTTTTCATCGATGAATTTTATTTTCATCGATGAATTTTTCATCGATGAATTTTTTCATCGATGAATTTTTCATCGATGAATTTTTTCATCGATGAATTTTTTCATCGATGAATTTTTTCATCGATGAATTTTTTCATCGATGAATTTTTTTCATCGATGAATTTTTTCATCGATGAATTTTTTCATCGATGAATTTTTTTATCGATGAATTTTTTCATCGATGAATTTTTCATCGATGAATTTTTTTCATCGATGAATTTTATTTTCATCGATGAATTTTTCCATCGATGAATTTTTTTCATCGATGAATTTTTTCATCGATGAATTTTTTTCATCGATGAGTTTTTTTCATCAATGAATTTTTTCATCGATGAATTTTTTCATCGATGAATTTTTTTTCATCGATGAATTTTTTCATCGATGAATTTTTTCATCGATGAATTTTTTCATCGATGAATTTTTTCATCGATGAATTTTTTCATCGATGAATTTTTTTTCATCGATGAATTTTTTCATCGATGAATTTTTTCATCGATGAATTTTTTCATCGATGAATTTTTTCATCGATGAATTTTTTCATCGATGAATTTTTTCATCGATGAATTTTTTTCATCGATGAATTTTTTCATCGATGAATTTTTTTCATCGATGAATTTTTTCATCGATGAATTTTTTCATCGATGAATTTTTTCATCGATGAATTTTTCATCGATGAATTTTTTCATCGATGAATTTTTTTCATCGATGAATTTTTTCATTGATGAATTTTTTCATCGATGAATTTTTTTCATCGATGAATTTTTTCATCGATGAATTTTTTCATCGATGAATTTTTCATCGATGAATTTTATTTTCATCGATGAATTTTTTCATCGATGAATTTTTTCATCGATGAATTTTTCATCGATGAATTTTTTCATCGATGAATTTTTTCATCGATGAATTTTTTCATCGATGAATTTTTTCATCGATGAATTTTTTCATCGATGAATTTTTTCATCGATGAATTTTATCTTCATCGATGAATTTTTTCATCGATGAATTTTTTTCATCGATGAATTTTTTTCATCGATGAATTTTTCATCGATGAATTTTTTCATCGATGAATTTTATTTTCATCGATGAATTTTTTCATCGATGAATTTTTCATCGATGAATTTTTTCATCGATGAATTTTTTCATCGATGAATTTTTTCATCGATGAATTTTTTCATCGATGAATTTTTTCATCGATGAATTTTTTCATCGATGAATTTTTTCATCGATGAATTTTTCATCGATGAATTTTTTCATCGATGAATTTTTTCATCGATGAAAAAATTTTTTTCATCGATGAATTTTATTTTCATCGATGAATTTTTTCATCGATGAATTTTTTCATAGATGAATTTTTTTCATCGATGAATTTTTTTCATCGATGAATTTTTTCATCGATGAATTTTTTTCATCGATGAATTTTTTCATCGATGAATTTTTTTCATCGATGAATTTTTTCATCGATGAATTTTATTTTCATCGATGAATTTTTTCATCGATGAATTTTTTCATCGATGAATTTTTTCATCGATGAATTTTTTCATCGATGAATTTTTTTCATCGATGAATTTTTCATCGATGAATTTTATTTTCATCGATGAATTTTTTCATCGATGAATTTTTCATCGATGAATTTTTTCATCGATGAATTTTTCATCGATGAATTTTTTCATCGATGAATTTTATTTTCATCGATGAATTTTTTCATCGATGAATTTTTTCATCGATGAATTTTTTTCATCGATGAATTTTTTCATCGATGAATTTTTTCATCGATGAATTTTTTTCATCGATGAAAAATTTTTTCATCGATGAATTTTTTCATCGATGAAAAATTTTTTCATCGATGAATTTTATTTTCATCGATGAATTTTTTCATCGATGAATTTTTTCATCGATGAATTTTTTTCATCGATGAATTTTTTCATCGATGAATTTTTTTCATCGATGAATTTTTCATCGATGAATTTTTTCATCGATGAATTTTTTCATCGATGAATTTTTTTCATCGATGAATTTTTCATCGATGAATTTTTTTCATCGATGAATTTTTTCATCGATGAATTTTTTTCATCGATGAATTTTTTCATCGATGAATTTTTTTCATCGATGAATTTTTTCATCGATGAAAAATTTTTTCATCGATGAATTTTATTTTCATCGATGAATTTTTTCATCGATGAATTTTTTCATAGATGAATTTTTTCATCGATGAATTTTTTCATCGATGAATTTTTCATCGATGAATTTTTTTCATCGATGAATTTTTTCATCGATGAATTTTTTCATCGATGAATTTTTTCATCGATGAATTTTATTTTCATCGATGAATTTTTTCATCGATGAATTTTTTCATCGATGAATTTTTTCATCGATGAATTTTTTCATCGATGAATTTTTTTCATCGATGAATTTTTTCATCGATGAATTTTATTTTCATCGATGAATTTTTCATCGATGAATTTTTTCATCGATGAATTTTTTCATCGATGAATTTTTTCATCGATGAATTTTTTCATCGATGAATTTTATTTTCATCGATGAATTTTTTTCATCGATGAATTTTTTTCATCGATGAATTTTTTCATCGATGAATTTTTTCATCGATGAATTTTTCATCGATGAATTTTTTCATCGATGAAAAAATTTTTTCATCGATGAATTTTTTTCATCGATGAAAAATTTTTTCATCGATGAATTTTATTTTCATCGATGAATTTTTTCATCGATGAATTTTTTCATCGATGAATTTTTTTCATCGATGAATTTTTTTCATCGATGAATTTTTTCATCGATGAATTTTTTCATCGATGAATTTTTTCATCGATGAATTTTTTCATCGATGAATTTTTTCATCGATGAATTTTTTCATCGATGAATTTTTTCATCGATGAATTTTTTCATCGATGAATTTTTTCATCGATGAATTTTTTCATCGATGAATTTTTTCATCGATGAATTTTTTCATCGATGAATTTTTTTCATCGATGAATTTTTTCATCGATGAATTTTTCATCGATGAATTTTTTCATCGATCAATTTTTTCATCGATGAATTTTTTCATCGAATTTTATTTTCATCGATGAACTTTTTCATCGATGAATTTTTTCATCGATGAATTTTTTCATCGATGATTTTTTCATCGATGAATTTTTTTCATCGATGAATTTTTTCATCGATGAATTTTTTCATCGATGAATTTTTTCATCGATGAATTTTATTTTCATCGATGAATTTTTTCATCGATGAATTTTTTTCATCGATGAATTTTTTCATCGATGAATTTTTTCATCGATGAATTTTTTCATCGATGAATTTTTTCATCGATGAATTTTTTCATCGATGAATTTTTTCATCGATGAATTTTTTCATCGATGAATTTTTTCATCGATGAATTTTTCATCGATGAATTTTTTTCATCGATGAATTTTTCATCGATGAATTTTTCATCGATGAATTTTTTCATCGATGAATTTTTTCATCGATGAATTTTATTTTCATCGATGAATTTTTTCATCGATGAATTTTTTTCATCGATGAATTTTTTCATCGATGAATTTTTTCATCGATGAATTTTTTCATCGATGAATTTTTCATCGATGAATTTTTTTCATCGATGAATTTTTTCATCGATGAATTTTTTCATCGATGATTTTTCATCGATGAATTTTTTCATCGATGAATTTTTTCATCGATGAATTTTTTCATCGATGAAAAAATTTTGTTCATCGATGAATTTTTTCATCGATGAAAAATTTTTCATCGATGAATTTTATTTTCATCGATGAATTTTTTCATCGATGAATTTTTTCATCGATGAATTTTTTTCATCGATGAATTTTTTCATCGATGAATTTTTTCATCGATGAATTTTTTCATCGATGAATTTTTTCATCGATGAATTTTTTCATCGATGAATTTTTTCATCGATGAATTTTTGCATCGATGAATTTTTTCATCGATGAATTTTTTCATCGATGAATTTTTTCATCGATGAATTTTTTCATCGATGAATTTTTTCATCGATGAATTTTTCATCGATGAATTTTTTCATCGATGAATTTTTTCATCGATGAATTTTTCATCGATGAATTTTTCATCGATCAATTTTTTCATCGATGAATTTTTTCATCGAATTTTATTTTCATCGATGAACTTTTTCATCGATGAATTTTTTCATCGATGAATTTTTTCATCGATGAATTTTTCATCGATGAATTTTTTCATCGATGAATTTTTCATCGATGAATTTTTCATCGATGAATTTTTTCATCGATGAATTTTATTTTCATCGATGAATTTTTCATCGATGAATTTTTTCATCGATGAATTTTTTCATCGATGAATTTTTTCATCGATGAATTTTTTTCATCGATGAATTTTTTCATCGATGAATTTTTTTCATCGATGAATTTTTTCATCGATGAATTTTTTCATCGATGAATTTTTTCATCGATGAATTTTTCATCGATGAATTTTTTCATCGATGAATTTTTCATCGATGAATTTTTTCATCGATGAATTTTTTCATCGATGAATTTTTTTCATCGATGAATTTTATTTTCATCGATGAATTTTTTCATCGATGAATTTTTTCATCGATGAATTTTTTCATCGATGAATTTTTCATCGATGAATTTTTTCATCGATGAATTTTTCATCGATGAATTTTTTCATCGATGAATTTTTTCATCGATGAATTTTTTTCATCGATGAATTTTTCATCGATGAATTTTTTCATCGATGAATTTTTTCATCGATGAATTTTTTTCATCGATGAATTTTTTCATCGATGAATTTTTTCATCGATGAATTTTTTCATCGATGAATTTTTTCATCGACGAATTTTTTCATCGATGAATTTTTTTCATCGATGAATTTTTTCATCGATGAATTTTTTCATCGATGAATTTTATTTTCATCGATGAATTTTTTCATCGATGAATTTTTTTCATCGATGAATTTTTTCATCGATGAATTTTTTCATCGATGAATTTTTTCATCGATGAATTTTTTCATCGATGAATTTTTTCATCGATGAATTTTCTTTTCATCGATGAATTTTATGTTCATCGATGAATTTTTTCATCGATGCATTTTTTCATCGATGAATTTTTTTCATCGATGAATTTTTTCATCGATGAATTTTATTTTCATCGATGAATTTTTTCATCGATGAATTTTTTCATCGATGAATTTTTTCATCGATGAATTTTTTCATCGATGAATTTTTTCATCGATGAATTTTTCATCGATGAATTTTTTCATCGATGAATTTTTTTCATCGATGAATTTTTTCATCGATGAATTTTTTTCATCGATGAATTTTTTTCATCGATGAATTTTTTCATCGATGAATTTTTTCATCGATGAATTTTTTCATCGATGAATTTTATTTTCATCGATGAATTTTTTCATCGATGAATTTTTTCATCGATGAATTTTTTCATCGATGAATTTTTTCATCGATGAGTTTTTTCATCGATGAGTTTTTTTCATCGATGAATTTTTTCATCGATGAATTTTTTCATCGATGAATTTTTTCATCGATGAATTTTTTCATCGATGAATTTTTTTCATCGATGAATTTTTTCATCGATGAATTTTTTCATCGATGAATTTTTTTCATCGATGAATTTTTTCATCGATGAATTTTTTCATCGATGATTTTTTTCATCGATGAATTTTTCATCGATGAATTTTTTCATCGATGAATTTTTTCATCGATGAATTTTTTCATCGATGAATTTTTTTCATCGATGAATTTTTTCATCGATGAATTTTATTTTCATCGATGAATTTTTTCATCGATGAATTTTTCATCGATGAATTTTTTCATCGATGAATTTTTTCATCGATGATTTTTTTCATCGATGAATTTTTCATCGATGAATTTTTCATCGATGAATTTTTTCATCGATGAATTTTTTCATCGATGAATTTTATTTTCATCGATGAATTTTTTCATCGATGAATTTTTTCATCGATGAATTTTTTCATCGATGAATTTTTTCATCGATGAATTTTTTCATCGATGAATTTTTTCATCGATGAATTTTATTTTCATCGATGAATTTTTTCATCGATGAATTTTTTCATCGATGAATTTTTTCATCGATGAATTTTTTCATCGATGAAATTTTTCATCGATGAATTTTTTTCATCGATGAATTTTTCATCGATGAATTTTTTCATCGATGCATTTTTTCATCGATGAATTTTTCATCGATGAATTTTTCATCGATGAATTTTTTCATCGATGAATTTTATTTTCATCGATGAATTTTTTCATCGATGAATTTTTTCATCGATGAATTTTTTTCATCGATGAATTTTTTCATCGATGAATTTTTTCATCGATGAATTTTTTCATCGATGAATTTTTTCATCGATGAATTTTTTCATCGATGAATTTTTTCATCGATCAATTTTTTTCATCGATGAATTTTTTCATCGAATTTTATTTTCATCGATGAACTTTTTCATCGATGAATTTTTTCATCGATGAATTTTTTTCATCGATGAGT
This sequence comes from Drosophila rufa, assembly GCA_018153105.1. Lineage (NCBI taxonomy): Eukaryota > Metazoa > Arthropoda > Insecta > Diptera > Drosophilidae > Drosophila > Drosophila rufa. The sequence continues at coordinate 13,462,259 of JAECXS010000096.1, forward strand.
TTTTTCATCAATGAATTTTTTCATCGATGAATTTTTTCATCGATGAATTTTTTTCATCGATGAATTTTTCATCGATGAATTTTTTCATCGATGAATTTTTTCATCGATGAATTTTTTTCATCGATGAATTTTTTCATCGATGAATTTTTTCATCGATGAATTTTTTCATCGATGAATTTTTTCATCGATGAATTTTTTCATCGATGAATTTTTTCATCGATGAATTTTTTCATCGATGAATTTTTTCATCGATGAATTTTTCATCGATGAATTTTTTCATCGATGAATTTTTTCATCGATGAATTTTTTCATCGATGAATTTTTTTCATCGATGAATTTTTTCATCGATGAATTTTTTCATCGATGAATTTTATTTTCATCGATGAATTTTTTCATCGATGAATTTTTTCATCGATGAATTTTTTTCATCGATGATTTTTTTCATCGATGAATTTTTTCATCGATGAATTTTTTCATCGATGAATTTTTTCATCGATGAATTTTTTCATCGATGAATTTTTTTCATCGATGAATTTTATTTTCATCGATGAATTTTTTTCATCGATGAATTTTTTTCATCGATGAATTTTTTCATCGATGAATTTTTTCATCGATGAATTTTTCATCGATGAATTTTTTCATCGATGAATTTTATTTTCATCGATGAACTTTTCATCGATGAATTTTTTCATCGATGAATTTTTCATCGATGAATTTTTTCATCGATGAATTTTTTCATCGATGAATTTTTTCATCGATGAATTTTTTCATCGATGAATTTTTTCATCGATGAATTTTATTTTCATCGATGAATTTTTTCATCGATGAATTTTTTTCATCGATGAATTTTTTCATCGATGAATTTTTTCATCGATGAATTTTTTCATCGATGAATTTTTCATCGATGAATTTTTTTCATCGATGAATTTTTTCATCGATGAATTTTTTCATCGATGAATTTTTTCATCGATGAATTTTTTCATCGATGAATTTTTTCATCGATGAATTTTTTCATCGATGAATTTTTCATCGATGAATTTTTTTCATCGATGAATTTTTTCATCGATGAATTTTTTCATCGATGAATTTTTTCATCGATGAATTTTTTCATCGATGAATTTTTTCATCGATGAATTTTATTTTCATCGATGAATTTTTTCATCGATGAATTTTTTCATCGATGAATTTTTTCATCGATGAATTTTTTCATCGATGAATTTTTCATCGATGAATTTTATTTTCATCGATGAATTTTTTCATCGATGAATTTTTTCATCGATGAATTTTTCATCGATGAATTTTTTTCATCGATGAATTTTTTCATCGATGAATTTTTTCATCGATGAATTTTTTCATCGATGAATTTTTTCATCGATGAATTTTTTCATCGATGAATTTTTTCATCGATGAATTTTATTTTCATCGATGAATTTTTTTCATCGATGAATTTTTTCATCGATGAGTTTTTTCATCGATGAATTTTTTCATCGATGAATTTTATTTTCATCGATGAATTTTTCATCGATGAATTTTTTTCATCGATGAATTTTTTCATCGATGAATTTTTTTCATCGATGAATTTTTTCATCGATGAATTTTTTTCATCGATGAATTTTTTCATCGATGAATTTTTTTCATCGATGAATTTTTTCATCGATGAATTTTTTTCATCGATGAATTTTTTCATCGATGAATTTTATTTTCATCGATGAATTTTTCCATCGATGAATTTTTTTCATCGATGAATTTTTTCATCGATGAATTTTTTCATCGATGAATTTTTTTCATCGATGAATTTTTTTCATCGATGAATTTTTTCATCGATGAATTTTTTCATCGATGAATTTTTCATCGATGAATTTTTTCATCGATGAATTTTTTCATCGATGAATTTTATTTTCATCGATGAATTTTTCATCGATGAATTTTTTCATCGATGAATTTTTCATCGATGAATTTTTTTCATCGATGAATTTTTTCATCGATGAATTTTTTCATCGATGAATTTTTCATCGATGAATTTTTTCATCGATGAATTTTTTCATCGATGAATTTTTTCATCGATGAATTTTTTATCGATGAATTTTTTCATCGATGAATTTTTCATCGATGAATTTTTTCATCGGTGAATTTTATTTTCATCGATGAATTTTTCCATCGATGAATTTTTTCATCGATGAATTTTTTCATCGATGAATTTTTTCATCGATGAGTTTTTTCATCAATGAATTTTTCATCGATGAATTTTTTTCATCGATGAATTTTTTTCATCGATGAATTTTTTCATCGATGAATTTTTTCATCGATGAATTTTTTCATCGATGAATTTTTTCATCGATGAATTTTTTCATCGATGAATTTTATTTTCATCGATGAATTTTTTCATCGATGAATTTTTCATCGATGAATTTTTTCATCGATGAATTTTTTCATCGATGAATTTTTTCATCGATGATTTTTTTCATCGATGAATTTTTTCATCGATGAATTTTTTTCATCGATGAATTTTTTCATCGATGAATTTTTTCATCGATGAATTTTTTTCATCGATGAATTTTTTCATCGATGAATTTTTTTCATCGATGAATTTTTTCATCGATGAATTTTTTCATCGATGAATTTTTTCATCGATGAATTTTTTCATCGATGAATTTTTCATCGATGAATTTTTTCATCGATGAATTTTTTCATCGATGAATTTTTTTCATCGATGAATTTTTCATCGATGAATTTTTTCATTGATGAATTTTTTCATCGATGAATTTTTTTCATCGATGAATTTTTTTCATCGATGAATTTTTTCATCGATGAATTTTTCATCGATGAATTTTATTTTCATCGATGAATTTTTCATCGATGAATTTTTTTCATCGATGAATTTTTTCATCGATGAATTTTTTCATCGATGAATTTTTCATCGATGAATTTTTTCATCGATGAATTTTTCATCGATGAATTTTTTCATCGATGAATTTTTTCATCGATGAATTTTTTCATCGATGAATTTTTCATCGATGAATTTTTTCATCGATGAATTTTTTCATCGATGAATTTTTTTCATCGATGAATTTTTCATCGATGAATTTTATCTTCATCGATGAATTTTTCATCGATGAATTTTTTCATCGATGAATTTTTTCATCGATGAATTTTTTCATCGATGAATTTTTTCATCGATGAATTTTATTTTCATCGATGAATTTTTTCATCGATGAATTTTTTTCATCGATGAATTTTTCATCGATGAATTTTTTTCATCGATGAATTTTTTCATCGATGAATTTTTTTCATCGATGATTTATTTTCATCGATGAATTTTTTTCATCGATGAATTTTTTCATCGATGAATTTTTTCATCGATGAATTTTTTCATCGATGAATTTTTCATCGATGAATTTTTTCATCGATGAATTTTTTTCATCGATGAATTTTATTTTCATCGATGAATTTTTTTCATCGATGAAAAAATTTTTTCATCGATGAATTTTATTTTCATCGATGAATTTTTCATCGATGAATTTTTTCATCGATGATTTTTTCATCGATGAATTTTTTCATCGATGAATTTTTTCATCGATGAATTTTTTCATCGATGAATTTTTTCATCGATGAATTTTTTCATCGATGAATTTTTTTCATCGATGAATTTTATTTTCATCGATGAATTTTTCATCGATGAATTTTTTTCATCGATGAATTTTTTCATCGATGAATTTTTTCATCGATGAATTTTTTCATCGATGAATTTTTTCATCGATGAATTTTATTTTCATCGATGAATTTTTTCATCGATGAATTTTTCATCGATGAATTTTTTTCATCGATGAATTTTTTCATCGATGAATTTTTTTCATCGATGAATTTTTCATCGATGAATTTTTTCATCGATGAATTTTATTTTCATCGATGAATTTTTTTCATCGATGAATTTTTTCATCGATGAATTTTTTCATCGATGAATTTTTTCATCGATGAAAAATTTTTTCATCGATGAATTTTATTTTCATCGATGAATTTTTTTCATCGATGAATTTTTTCATCGATGAATTTTTTTCATCGATGAATTTTTTTCATCGATGAATTTTTTCATCGATGAATTTTTCATCGATGAATTTTTCATCGATGAATTTTTTCATCGATGAATTTTTTCATCGATGAATTTTTTTCATCGATGAATTTTTTTCATCGATGAATTTTTTCATCGATGAATTTTTTTCATCGATGAATTTTTTTCATCGATGAATTTTTTCATCGATGAATTTTTTTCATCGATGAATTTTTTTCATCGATGAATTTTTTCATCGATGAATTTTTCATCGATGAATTTTTCATCGATGAATTTTTTCATCGATGAATTTTTTCATCGATGAATTTTTTCATCGATCAATTTTTTCATCGATGAACTTTTTCATCGATGAATTTTTTCATCGATGAACTTTTTCATCGATGAATTTTTCATCGATGAATTTTTTCATCGATGAATTTTTTCATCGATGAATTTTTCATCGATGAATTTTTTCATCGATGAATTTTATTTTCATCGATGAATTTTTCATCGATGAATTTTTTCATCGATGAATTTTTTCATCGATGAATTTTTTCATCGATGAATTTTTTCATCGATGAATTTTTTCATCGATGAATTTTTTCATCGATGAATTTTTTCATCGATGAATTTTTTTCATCGATGAATTTTTTCATCGATGAATTTTTTCATCGATGAATTTTTCATCGATGAATTTTTCATCGATGAATTTTTCATCGATGAATTTTTTTCATCGATGAATTTTTTTCATCGATGAATTTTTCATCGATGAATTTTTCATCGATGAATTTTTTCATCGATGAATTTTTTTCATCGATGAATTTTTTCATCGATGAATTTTTTTCATCGATGAATTTTTTCATCGATGAAATTTTTTCATCGATGAATTTTTTCATCGATGAATTTTTTCATCGATGAATTTTTTCATCGATGAATTTTTTCATCGATGATTTTTTCATCGATGAATTTTTTCATCGATGAATTTTTTCATCGATGAATTTTTTCATCGATGAATTTTTTCATCGATGAATTTTTTCATCGATGAATTTTTTCATCGATGAATTTTTTTCATCGATGAATTTTTTTCATCGATGAATTTTTTTCATCGATGAATTTTTTCATCGATGAATTTTTTTCATCGATGAATTTTTTTCATCGATGAATTTTTTCATCGATGAATTTTTTTCATCGATGAATTTTTTTCATCGATGAATTTTTTCATCGATGAATTTTTTTCATCGATGAATTTTTTTCATCGATGAATTTTTTCATCGATGAATTTTTTCATCGATGAATTTTATTTTCATCGATGAATTTTTTTCATCGATGAATTTTTTCATCGATGAATTTTTTCATCGATGAATTTTTTTCATCGATGAATTTTTTTCATCGATGAATTTTTTCATCGATGAATTTTTTCATCGATGAATTTTTCACCGATGAATTTTTTTTCATCGATGAATTTTATTTTCATCGATGAATTTTTTCATCGATGAATTTTTTTCATCGATGAATTTTTTTCATCGATGAATTTTTTCATCGATGAATTTTTTCATCGATGAATTTTTTCATCGATGAATTTTTTCATCGATGAATTTTATTTTCATCGATGAACTTTTCATCGATGAATTTTTTCATCGATGAATTTTTTCATCGATGAATTTTTTCATCGATGAATTTTTTCATCGATGAATTTTTTCATCGATGAATTTTTTCATCGATGAATTTTTTTCATCGATGAATTTTATTTTCATCGATGAATTTTTTCATCGATGAATTTTTTCATCGATGAATTTTTTCATCGATGAATTTTTCATCGATGAATTTTTCATCGATGAATTTTTCATCGATGAATTTTTTTCATCGATGAATTTTATTTTCATCGATGAATTTTTCATCGATGAATTTTTTCATCGATGAATTTTTCATCGATGAATTTTTTCATCGATTAATTTTTTCATCGATGAATTTTTTCATCGATGAATTTTTTCATCGATGAATTTTTTTCATCGATGAATTTTTTTCATCGATGAATTTTTTCATCGATGAATTTTTTTCATCGATGAATTTTTCATCGATGAATTTTTTTCATCGATGAATTTTTTTCATCGATGAATTTTATTTTCATCGATGAATTTTTTCATCGATGAATTTTTTCATCGATGAGTTTTTTCATCGATGAATTTTTTCATCGATGAATTTTATTTTCATCGATGAATTTTTTCATCGATGAATTTTTTCATCGATGAATTTTTTCATCGATGAATTTTTTCATCGATGAATTTTTTCATCGATGAATTTTTTCATCGATGAATTTTTCATCGATGAATTTTTTCATCGATGAATTTTTTCATCGATGAATTTTTTTCATCGATGAATTTTTTCATCGATGAATTTTATTTTCATCGATGAATTTTTCCATCGATGAATTTTTTCATCGATGAATTTTTTCATCGATGAATTTTTTCATCGATGAATTTTTTTCATCGATGAATTTTTTCATCGATGAATTTTTTCATCGATGAATTTTTTTCATCGATGAATTTTTTCATCGATGAATTTTTCATCGATGAATTTTTTTCATCGATGAATTTTATTTTCATCGATGAATTTTTTCATCGATGAATTTTTTCATCGATGAATTTTTTCATCGATGAATTTTTTCATCGATGAATTTTTTCATCGATGAATTTTTTTCATCGATGAATTTTTCATCGATGAATTTTTTTCATCGATGAATTTTTTCATCGATGGATTTTTTCATCGATGAATTTTTTCATCGATGAATTTTTCATCGATGAATTTTTTCATCGATGAATTTTTTCATCGATGAATTTTATTTTCATCGATGAATTTTTTCATCGATGAATTTTTTCATCGATGAATTTTTTCATCGATGAATTTTTTTCATCGATGAGTTTTTTTCATCGATGAATTTTTTCATCGATGAATTTTTTTCATCGATGAATTTTTTTCATCGATGAATTTTTTCATCGATGAATTTTTTCATCGATGAATTTTTCATTGATGAATTTTTTCATCGATGAATTTTTTCATCGATGAATTTTATTTTCATCGATGAATTTTTTCATCGATGAATTTTTTCATCGATGAATTTTTTCATCGATGAATTTTTTCATTGATGAATTTTTTTCATCGATGAATTTTTTTCATCGATGAATTTTTTTCATCGATGAATTTTTTCATCGATGAATTTTTTCATCGATGAATTTTTTCATCGATGAATTTTTTCATCGATGAATTTTTTTCATCGATGAATTTTTTCATCGATGAATTTTTTCATCGATGAATTTTTTCATCGATGAATTTTTTTCATCGATGAATTTTTTCATCGATGAATTTTTTCATCGATGAAAAAATTTTTTCATCGATGAATTTTATTTTCATCGATGAATTTTTTCATCGATGAATTTTTTTCATCGATGAATTTTTTTCATCGATGAATTTTTTCATCGATGAATTTTTTCATCGATGAATTTTTTCATCGATGAATTTTATTTTCATCGATGAATTTTTTCATCGATGAATTTTTTCATCGATGAATTTTTTTCATCGATGAATTTTTTTCATCGATGAATTTTTTTCATCGATGAATTTTTCATCGATGAATTTTTTCATCGATGAATTTTTTTCATCGATGAATTTTTTCATCGATGAATTTTTTTCATCGATGAATTTTTTCATCGATGAATTTTTTCATCGATGAATTTTTTTCATCGATGAGTTTTTTCATCGATGAATTTTTTTCATCGATGAATTTTTTTCATCGATGAATTTTATTTTCATCGATGAATTTTATTTTCATCGATGAATTTTTTCATCGATGAATTTTTTCATCGATGAATTTTTTCATCGATGAATTTTTTCATCGATGAATTTTTTCATCGATGAATTTTTTTATCGATGAATTTTTTTCATCGATGAATTTTTCATCGATGAATTTTTTCATCGATGAATTTTTTCATCGATGAATTTTTTCATCGATGAATTTTATTTTCATCGATGAATTTTTTCATCGATGAATTTTTTCATCGATGAATTTTTTCATCGATGAATTTTTTCATCGATGAATTTTTTTCATCGATGAATTTTTTCATCGATGAATTTTTTTCATCGATGAATTTTTTCATCGATGAATTTTTTCATCGATGAATTTTTTCATCGATGAATTTTTTCATCGATGAATTTTTTTCATCGATGAATTTTTCATCGATGAATTTTTTCATCGATGAATTTTTCATCGATGAATTTTTTTCATCGATGAATTTTTTCATCGATGAATTTTATTTTCATCGATGAATTTTTTCTTCGATGAATTTTTTCATCGATGAATTTTTTCATGCATGAATTTTTTTCATGCATGAATTTTTTTCATGCATGAATTTTTTCATGCATGAATTTTTTTCATCGATGAATTTTTTTCATCGATGAATTTTTTCATCGATGAATTTTTTTCATCGATGAATTTTTTCATCGATGAATTTTTTCATCGATGAATTTTTTTCATCGATGAATTTTATTTTCATCGATGAATTTTTTCATCGATGAATTTTTTCATCGATGAATTTTTCATCGATGAATTTTTCATCGATGAATTTTTTCATCGATGAATTTTTTCATCGATGAATTTTATTTTCATCGATGAATTTTTTCATCGATGAATTTTTTTCATCGATGAATTTTTTCATCGATGAATTTTTTCATCGATGAATTTTTTTCATTGATGAATTTTTTTCATCGATGAATTTTTTCATCGATGAATTTTTTTCATCGATGAATTTTTCATCGATGAATTTTTTCATCGATGAATTTTTTTCATCGATGAATTTTTTCATCGATGAATTTTTTCATCGATGAATTTTTTCATCGATGAATTTTTTTCATCGATGAATTTTTTCATCGATGATTTTTTTCATCGATGAATTTTTTCATCGATGATTTTTTTCATCGATGAAAAAATTTTTTCATCGATGAATTTTATTTTCATCGATGAATTTTTTTCATCGATGAATTTTTTCATCGATGAATTTTTCATCGATGAATTTTTTTCATCGATGAATTTTTTCATCGATGAATTTTTTCATCGATGAATTTTATTTTCATCGATGAATTTTTTTCATCGATGAATTTTTTTCATCGATGAATTTTTTTCATCGATGAATTTTTTCATCGATGAATTTTTTTCATCGATGAATTTTTTCATCGATGAATTTTTTCATCGATGAATTTTTTCATCGATGAATTTTTTCATCGATGAATTTTTTTCATCGATGAATTTTTTTCATCGATGAATTTTTTCATCGATGAAATTTTTTCATCGATGAGTTTTTTCATCGATGAATTTTTTTCATCGATGAATTTTTTTCATCGATGAATTTTATTTTCATCGATGAATTTTATTTTCATCGATGAATTTTTTCATCGATGAATTTTTTTCATCGATGAATTTTTTTCATCGATGAATTTTTTCATCGATGAATTTTTTTCATCGATGAATTTTTTTATCGATGAATTTTTTTCATCGATGAATTTTTTCATCGATGAATTTTTTTCATCGATGAATTTTTCATCGATGAATTTTTTTCATCGATGAATTTTATTTTCATCGATGAATTTTTTCATCGATGAATTTTTTCATCGATGAATTTTTTCATCGATGAATTTTTTTCATCGATGAATTTTTTTCATCGATGAATTTTTTCATCGATGAATTTTTTTCATCGATGAATTTTTTCATCGATGAATTTTTTCATCGATGAATTTTTTCATCGATGAATTTTTTTCATCGATGAATTTTTTCATCGATGAATTTTTTTCATCGATGAATTTTTTCATCGATGAATTTTTTCATCGATGAATTTTTTCATCGATGAATTTTATTTTCATCGATGAATTTTTTCTTCGATGAATTTTTTCATCGATGAATTTTTTTCATGCATGAATTTTTTTCATGCATGAATTTTTTTCATGCATGAATTTTTTCATGCATGAATTTTTTCATCGATGAATTTTTTTCATCGATGAATTTTTTCATCGATGAATTTTTTCATCGATGAATTTTTTCATCGATGAATTTTTTCATCGATGAATTTTTTCATCGATGAATTTTATTTTCATCGATGAATTTTTTCATCGATGAATTTTTTCATCGATGAATTTTTTCATCGATGAATTTTTTCATCGATGAATTTTTTTCATCGATGAATTTTTTCATCGATGAATTTTATTTTCATCGATGAATTTTTTCATCGATGAATTTTTTCATCGATGAATTTTTTCATCGATGAATTTTTTCATCGATGAATTTTTTTCATCGATGAATTTTTTCATCGATGAATTTTTTTCATCGATGAATTTTTTCATCGATGAGTTTTTTTCATCGATGAATTTTTCATCGATGAATTTTTTTCATCGATGAATTTTTTCATCGATGAATTTTTTCATCGATGAATTTTTTTCATCGATGAATTTTATTTTCATCGATGAATTTTTTCATCGATGAATTTTTTTCATCGATGAGTTTTTTCATCGATGAGTTTTTTCATCGATGAATTTTTTCATCGATGAATTTTATTTTCATCGATGAATTTTTTCATCGATGAATTTTTTCATCGATGAATTTTTTCATCGATGAATTTTTTCATCGATGAATTTTTTTCATCGATGAATTTTTCATCGATGAATTTTTTCATCGATGAATTTTTTCATCGATGAATTTTTTCATCGATGAATTTTTTTCATCGATGAATTTTTTTCATCGATGAATTTTTTCATCGATGAATTTTTTTCATCGATGAATTTTTTCATCGATGAATTTTTTTCATCGATGAATTTTTTCATCGATGAATTTTTTTCATCGATGAATTTTTTCATCGATGAATTTTTTCATCGATGAATTTTTTTCATCGATGAATTTTTTTCATCGATGAGTTTTTTTCATCGATGAATTTTTTCATCGATGAATTTTTTTCATCGATGAATTTTTTCATCGATGAATTTTTTCATCGATGAATTTTATTTTCATCGATGAATTTTTTCATCGATGAATTTTTTCATCGATGAATTTTTTTCATCGATGAATTTTATTTTCATCGATGAATTTTTTCATCGATGAATTTTTTTCATCGATGAATTTTTTCATCGATGAATTTTTTCATCGATGAGTTTTTTTCATCGATGAATTTTTTCATCGATGATTTTTTTCATCGATGAATTTTTTCATCGATGAATTTTTTCATCGATGAATTTTTTCATCGATGAATTTTTTCATCGATGAATTTTTTCATCGATGAATTTTTTTCATCGATGAATTTTATTTTCATCGATGAATTTTTTCATCGATGAATTTTTTCATCGATGAATTTTTTCATGCATGAATTTTTTTCATGCATGAATTTTTTCATGCATGAATTTTTCATGCATGAATTTTTTCATGCATGAATTTTTTTCATGCATGATTTTTTTCATGCATGAATTTTTTTCATGCATGAATTTTTTCATGCATGAATTTTGTTCATGCATGAATTTTTTTCATGCATGCATTTTTTCATGCATGAATTTTTTTTCATGCATGAATTTTTTTTCATGCATGAATTTTTTTCATGCATGAATTTTTTTCATGCATGATTTTTTTCATGCATGATTTTTTTTCATGCATGAATTTTCATGTTTTTTCATGCATGAATTTTTTCATGCATGAATTTTTTCATGCATGAATTTTTTCATGCATGAATTTTTCATGCATGAATTTTTCATGCATGAATTTTTTTCATGCATGAATTTTTTCATGCATGAATTTTTCATGCATGAATTTTTTCATGCATGAATTTTTTCATGCATGAATTTTTTTCATGCATGAATTTTTTTTTCATGCATGAATTTTTTCATGCATGATTTTTTCATGCATGAATTTTTTTCATGCATGAATTTTTTCATGCATGAATTTTTTTCATGCATGAATTTTTTTCATGCATGAATGATTTTTTTCATGCATGAATTTTTTCATGCATGAATTTTTTCATGCATAAATTTTTCATGCATGAATTTTTTTCATGCATGAATTTTTTTCATGCATGAATTTTTTTCATGCATGAATTTTTTTCATGCATGAATTTTTTCATGCATGAATTTTTTCATGCATGAATTTTTTTCATGCATGAATTTTTTCATGCATGAATTTTTTCATGCATGAATTTTTTCATGCATGAATTTTTCATGCATGAATTTTTTCATGCATGAATTTTTTCATGCATGAATTTTTTCATGCATGAATTTTTTTCATGCATGAATTTTTTTCATGCATGAATTTTTTCATGCATGAATTTTTTCATGCATGCATTTTTTCATGCATGAATTTTTTTCATGCATGAATTTTTTCATGCATGAATTTTTTCATGCATGAATTTTTTCATGCATGAATTTTTTCATGCATGAATTTTTTCATGCATGAATTTTTTCATGCATGATCATTTTTTTCATGCATGAATTTTTTCATGCATGAATTTTTTTCATGCATGATTTTTTTTCATGCATGAATTTTTTCATGCATGAATTTTTTTCATGCATGATATTTTTTCATGCATGAATTTTTCATGCATTTTTTTTTCATGCATGAATTTTTTTCATGCATGAATTTTTTCATGCATGAATTTTTTCATGCATGAATTTTTTCATGCATGAATTTTTTTCATGCATGAATTTTTTCATGCATGAATTTTTTCATGCATGAATTTTTTCATGCATGAATTTTTTCATGCATGAATTTTTTCATGCATGAATTTTTTTCATGCATGAATTTTTTTCATGCATGAATTTTTTTTCATGCATGAATTTTTCATGCATGAATTTTTTTCATGCATGAATTTTTTCATGCATGAATTTTTTTCATGCATGAATTTTTTTCATGCATGATTTTTTTCATGCATGAATTTTTTTCATGCATGAATTTTTTCATGCATGAATTTTTTTCATGCATGAATTTTTCATGCATGAATTTTTTCATGCATGAATTTTTTCATGCATGAATTTTTTTCATGCATGAATTTTTTTTTCATGCATGAATTTTTCATGCATGATTTTTTTCATGCATGAATTTTTTCATGCATGAATTTTTTCATGCATGATTTTTTTTTCATGCATGAATTTTTTCATGCATGAATTTTTTTCATGCATGAATTTTTTTCATGCATGAATTTTTTCATGCATGAATTTTTTCATGCATGAATTTTTTCATGCATGATTTTTTTTCATGCATGATTTTTTTCATGCATGAATTTTTTCATGCATGATTTTTTCATGCATGAATTTTTTTCATGCATGAATTTTTTCATGCATGAATTTTTTCATGCATGAATTTTTTCATGCATGAATTTTTTCATGCATGAATTTTTTCATGCATGAATTTTTTCATGCATGAATTTTTTCATGCATGAATTTTTTCATGCATGATTTTTTCATGCATGAATTTTTTCATGCATGATTTTTTTCATGCATGAATTTTTTCATGCATGAATTTTTTTCATGCATGAATTTTTTTCATGCATGAATTTTTTTCATGCATGAATTTTTTCATGCATGAATTTTTATGCATGCATGAATTTTTTCATGCATGAATTTTTTTCATGCATGAATTTTTTCATGCATGAATTTTTTTCATGCATGAATTTTTTTCATGCATGAATTTTTTTCATGCATGATTTTTTTCATGCATGAATTTTTTTCATGCATGAATTTTTTTCATGCATGATTTTTTTTCATGCATGAATTTTTTTTCATGCATGAATTTTTTTTTCATGCATGAATTTTTTTCATGCATGAATTTTTTCATGCATGAATTTTTTTCATGCATGAATTTTTTTCATGCATGAATTTTTTCATGCATGAATTTTTTTCATGCATGAATTTTTTCATGCATGAATTTTTTTCATGCATGAATTTTTTCATGCATGAATTTTTTCATGCATGAATTTTTTTTTCATGCATGGATTTTTTCATGCATGAATTTTTTTCATGCATTCATTTTTTTCATGCATGAATTTTTTTCATGCATGAATTTTTTTCATGCATGAATTTTTTTCATGCATGAATTTTTTTCATGCATGAATTTTTTTTCATGCATGAATTTTTTTCATGCATGAATTTTTTCATGCATGAATTTTTTCATGCATGAATTTTTTTTCATGCATGAATTTTTTTCATGCATGAATTTTTTTCATGCATGAATTTTTTCATGCATGATTTTTTTCATGCATGATTTTATTTTTTCATGCATGAATTTTTTCATGCATGATCTTTTTCATGCATGAATTTTTTTCATGCATGAATTTTTTCATGCATGAATTTTTTCATGCATGAATTTTTCATGCATGAATTTTTTTCATGCATGAATTTTTTCATGCATGAATTTTTTCATGCATGAATTTTTTCATGCATGAATTTTTTCATGCATGAATTTTTTCATGCATGAATTTTTTCATGCATGGATTTTTTTCATGCATGAATTTTTTCATGCATGAATTTTTTTTTCATGCATGAATTTTTTTCATGCATGAATTTTTTCATGCATGAATTTTTTCATGCAAATTTTTTTCATGCATGAATTTTTTTCATGCATGAATTTTTTTCATGCATGAATTTTTTCATCCATGAATTTTTTTCATGCATGAATTTTTTCATGCATGAATTTTTTCATGCATGATTTTTTTCATGCATGAATGATTTTTTCATGCATGATTTTTTTTCATGCATGAATTTTTTTCATGCATGGATTTTTTTCATGCATGAATTTTTTTTCATGCATGAATTTTTTTCATGCATGAATTTTTTCATGCATGAATTTTTTTTCATGCATGAATTTTTTCATGCATGAATTTTTTTTCATGCATGAATTTTTTTCATGCATGAATTTTTTTCATGCATGAATTTTTTCATGCATGAATTTTTTTCATGCATGAATTTTTTCATGCATGAATTTTTTTCATGCATGAATTTTTTTTCATGCATGAATTTTTTCATGCATGAATTTTTTCATGCATGAATTTTTTCATGCATGAATTTTTTTCATGCATGAATTTTTTTCATGCATGAATTTTTTTCATGCATGAATTTTTTTCATGCATGAATTTTTTCATGCATGAATTTTTCATGCATGAATTTTTTCATGCATGAATTTTTCATGCATGAATTTTTTCATGCATGAATTTTTTCATGCATGAATTTTTTTCATGCATGAATTTTTTCATGCATGAATTTTTTCATGCATTGAATTTTTTTCATGCATGAATTTTTTTCATGCATGAATTTTTTCATGCATGATTTTTTTCATGCATGAATTTTTTCATGCATGAATTTTTTTCATGCATGAATTTTTTTCATGCATGAATTTTTTTCATGCATGAATTTTTTTCATGCATGAATTTTTTCATGCATGAATTTTTTTCATGCATGATGATTTTTTCATGCATGAATTTTTCATGCATGAATTTTTTCATGCATGAATTTTTTCATGCATGAATTTTTTCATGCATGAATTTTTTTCATGCATGAATTTTTTTTTTCATGCATGAATTTTTTTCATGCATGAATTTTTTCATGCATGAATTTTTTCATGCATGAATTTTTTCATGCATGAATTTTTTTCATGCATGAATTTTTTTCATGCATGAATTTTTTCATGCATGACTTTTTTTCATGCATGATTTTTTTCATGCATGAATTTTTTCATGCATGAATTTTTTTCATGCATGAATTTTTTCATGCATGAATTTTTTCATGCATGAATTTTTTCATGCATGAATTTTTTCATGCATGATTTTTTCATGCATGAATTTTTTTCATGCATGAATTTTTTTCATGCATGACTTTTTTCATGCATGAATTTTTTTCATGCATTTGATTTTTTCATGCATGATTTTTTTTCATGCATGAATTTTTTTCATGCATGAATTTTTTTCATGCATGATTTTTTTTCATGCATGAATTTTTTCATGCATGGATTTTTTCATGCATGAATTTTTTCATGCATGATTTTTTCATGCATGAATTTTTTTTCATGCATGAATTTTTTTCATGCATGAATTTTTTCATGCATGAATTTTTTTGCATGAATTTTTTCATGCATGAATTTTTTCATGCATGAATTTTTTCATGCATGAATTTTTTTCATGCATGATTTTTTCATGCATGAATTTTTTCATGCATTGATTTTTTTCATGCATGAATTTTTTCATGCATGAATTTTTTTCATGCATGAATTTTTTTCATGCATGAATTTTTTTCATGCATGAATTTTTTCATGCATGACTTTTTTTCATGCATGAATTTTTTTCATGCATGAATTTTTTCATGCATGAATTTTTTTCATGCATGAATTTTTTCATGCATGAATTTTTTTCATGCATGAATTTTTTTCATGCATGAATTTTTTCATGCATGATCTTTTTTCATGCATGAATTTTTTTCATGCATGAATTTTTTCATGCATGAATTTTTTCATGCATGAATTTTTTCATGCATGAATTTTTTCATGCATGAATTTTTTCATGCATGAATTTTTTCATGCATGAATTTTTTTCATGCATGAATTTTTTTCATGCATGATTTTTTCATGCATGAATTTTTTCATGCATGAATTTTTTCATGCATGATTTTTTTTCATGCATGAATTTTTTTCATGCATGAATTTTTTTCATGCATGAATTTTTTTCATGCATGAATTTTTTCATGCATGAATTTTTATGCATGATTTTCATGCATGAATTTTTTTCATGCATGAATTTTTTCATGCATGATTTTTTTCATGCATGAATTTTTTCATGCATGAATTTTTTTCATGCATGAATTTTTTCATGCATGAATTTTTTTCATGCATGAATTTTTTTTCATGCATGAATTTTTTTCATGCATGAATTTTTTCATGCATGAATTTTTTCATGCATGAATTTTTTCATGCATGAATTTTTTTCATGCATGAATTTTTTCATGCATGAATTTTTTTCATGCATGAATTTTTTCATGCATGAATTTTTTCATGCATGAATTTTTTTCATGCATGAATTTTTTTCATGCATGATTTTCATGCATTTTTTCATGCATGAATTTTTTCATGCATGAATTTTTTTCATGCATGAATTTTTTTCATGCATGAATTTTTTTCATGCATGAATTTTTTTCATGCATGATTTTTTTCATGCATGATTTTTTCATGCATGATTTTTTTCATGCATGAATTTTTTCATGCATGATTTTTTTCATGCATGAATTTTTATGCATTTTTTCATGCATGAATTTTTTCATGCATGAATTTTTTTCATGTTTCATGATTTTTTTCATGCATGAATTTTTTCATGCATGAATTTTTTCATGCATGAATTTTTTTCATGCATGAATTTTTTCATGCATGAATTTTTTCATGCATGAATTTTTTTCATGCATGAATTTTTCATGCATGAATTTTTTCATGCATGAATTTTTTCATGCATGAATTTTTTTCATGCATGATTTTTTCATGCATGATTTTTTCATGCATGAATTTTTCATGCATGAATTTTTTCATGCATGAATTTTTTCATGCATGTTTTTTTTCATGCATGAATTTTTTTCATGCATGAATTTTTTCATGCATGAATTTTTTCATGCATGAATTTTTTCATGCATATTTTCATGAATTTTTTCATGCATGAATTTTTTTCATGCATGAATTTTTTCATGCATGAATTTTTTCATGCATGATATTTTTTCATGCATGAATTTTTTCATGCATGATTTTTTCATGCATGAATTTTTTCATGCATGAATTTTTTTCATGCATGAATTTTTTTCATGCATGAATTTTTTCATGCATGAATTTTTTTCATGCATGAATTTTTCATGCATGAATTTTTTCATGCATGAATTTTTTCATGCATGAATTTTTTCATGCATGAATTTTTTCATGCATGAATTTTTTTCATTGCATGACTTTTTTCATGCATGAATTTTTTTCATGCATGAATTTTTTTCATGCATGAATTTTTTTCATGCATGAATTTTTCATGCATGAATTTTTTCATGCATGAATTTTTTCATGCATGTTTAATTTTTTCATGCATGCATGATTTTTTTCATGCATGAATTTTTTTTCATGCATGAATTTTTTCATGCATGATTTTTTTCATGCATGAATTTTTTCATGCATGAATTTTTTCATGCATGAATTTTTTTCATGCATGAATTTTTTCATGCATGAATTTTTTTCATGCATGAATTTTTTTCATGCATGAATTTTTTTCATGCATGACTTTTTTCATGCATGAATTTTTTCATGCATGAATTTTTTCATGCATGAATTTTTTCATGCATGAATTTTTTCATGCATGAATTTTTTTCATGCATGATTTTTTTCATGCATGATTTTTTTTTCATGCATGAATTTTTTTCATGCATTTTTTCATGCATGAATTTTTCATGCATGAATTTTTTCATGCATGATTTTTTTTCATGCATGAATTTTTTTCATGCATGAATTTTTTCATGCATGAATTTTTTTCATGCATGATTTTTTTCATGCATGAATTTTTTCATGCATGAATTTTTTCATGCATGAATTTTTTCATGCATGAATTTTTTTCATGCATGAATTTTTTCATGCATGAATTTTTTCATGCATGAATTTTTTCATGCATGAATTTTTCATGCATGATTTTTTTTCATGCATGAATTTTTTCATGCATGAATTTTTTCATGCATGAATTTGCATTTTTTTCATGCATGAATTTTTTCATGCATGAATTTTTTCATGCATGAATTTTTTCATGCATGAATTTTTTCATGCATGAATTTTTTCATGCATGAATTTTTTCATGCATGAATTTTTTCATGCATGAATTTTTTCTTTTTCATGCATGAATTTTTCATGCATGATTTTTTTCATGCATGAATTTTTTCATGCATGAATTTTTTTCATGCATGAATTTTTTCATGCATGAATTTTTTCATGCATGAATTTTTTCATGCATGATTTTTTTTCATGCATGAATTTTTTCATGCATGAATTTTTTTCATGCATGAATTTTTTCATGCATGATTTTTTTCATGCATGAATTTTTTCATGCATGAATTTTTTCATGCATGAATTTTTTCATGCATGAATTTTTTCATGCATGAATTTTTTTCATGCATGAATTTTTTCATGCATGATTTTTTTTCATGCATGATTTTTTTCATGCATGAATTTTTTTCATGCATGAATTTTTTTCATGCATGAATTTTTTCATGCATGAATTTTTTCATGCATGAATTTTTTTCATGCATGATTTTTTTTTCATGATTTTTTCATGCATGTTTTTCATGCATGAATTTTTTCATGCATGAATTTTTTCATGCATGATTTTTTCATGCATGAATTTTTTCATGCATGAATTTTTTCATGCATGATTTTTTCATGCATGAATTTTTTTCATGCATGAATTTTTTCATGCATGAATTTTTTCATGCATGAATTTTTTCATGCATGAATTTTTTCATGCATGAATTTTTTCATGCATGAATTTTTTCATGCATGAATTTTTTCATGCATGAATTTTTTCATGCATGAATTTTTTCATGCATGAATTTTTTCATGCATGAATTTTTTCATGCATGAATTTTTTTCATGCATGAATTTTTTCATGCATGAATTTTTTTCATGCATGAATTTTTTCATGCATGAATTTTTTCATGCATGAATTTTTTTCATGCATGAATTTTTTTCATGAATTTTTTTCATGCATGAATTTTTTTCATGCATGATTTTTTTCATGCATGAGTTTTTCATGCATTTTTTTCATGCATGAATTTTTTTTCATGCATGAATTTTTTCATGCATGAATTTTTTCATGCATGAATTTTTTCATGCATGAATTTTTTCATGCATGAATTTTTTCATGCATGAATTTTTTCATGCATGAATTTTTTTCATGCATGACTTTTTTTCATGCATGAATTTTTTCATGCATGAATTTTTTCATGCATGAATTTTTCATTTTTTCATGCATGAATTTTTTCATGCATGAATTTTTTTCATGCATGAATTTTTTCATGCATGAATTTTTTTCATGCATGAATTTTTTCATGCATGAATTTTTTCATGCATGAATTTTTTTCATGCATGAATTTTTTTCATGCATGATTTTTTTCATGCATGAATTTTTTTCATGCATGAATTTTTTCATGCATGAATTTTTTTCATGCATGAATTTTTTTCATGCATGAATTTTTTCATGCATGAATTTTTTTCATGCATGATTTTTTTCATGCATGAATTTTTTCATGCATGAATTTTTTTCATGCATGATATTTTTCATGCATGAATTTTTTCATGCATGAATTTTTTTTCATGCATGAATTTTTTTCATGCATGAATTTTTTCATGCATGAATTTTTTTCATGCATGAATTTTTTTCATGCATGAATTTTTTCATGCATGATTTTTTCATGCATGAATTTTTCATGCATGATTTTTCATGCATGAATTTTTTTCATGCATGAATTTTTTCATGCATGAATTTTTTCATGCATGATTTTTTTTCATGCATGAATTTTTTTCATGCATGAATTTTTTCATGCATGAATTTTTTCATGATTTTTCATGCATGAATTTTTTCATGCATGAATTTTTTCATGCATGAATTTTTTTCATGCATGAATTTTTCATGCATGAATTTTTTCATGCATGATTTTTTTTTCATGCATGAATTTTTTCATGCATGATTTTTTTTTTCATGCATGATTTTTTCATGCATGAATTTTTTTTCATGCATGAATTTTTTCATGCATGAATTTTTTCATGCATGAATTTTTTCATGCATGAATTTTTTTCATGCATGATTTTTTTTCATGCATGTTATTTTTTTCATGCATGAATTTTTTCATGCATGAATTTTTTTCATGCATGAATTTTTTTCATGCATGAATTTTTTCATGCATGAATTTTTTTCATGCATGAATTTTTTCATGCATGAATTTTTTTCATGCATGAATTTTTTCATGCATGAATTTTTCATGCATGATTTTTTTTCATGCATGAATTTTTTCATGCATGATTTTTTTCATGCATGATTTTTTTTCATGCATGAATTTTTTCATGCATGAATTTTTTTCATGCATGAATTTTTTCATGCATGAATTTTTTTCATGCATGAATTTTTTTCATGCATGAATTTTTTCATGCATGAATTTTTTTTCATGCATGAATTTTTTTCATGCATGAATTTTTTCATGCATGAATTTTTTTTCATGCATGAATTTTTTTTCATGCATGAATTTTTTCATGCATGAATTTTTTCATGCATGAATTTTTTCATGCATGAATTTTTTCATGCATGAATTTTTTTCATGCATGAATTTTTTCATGCATGATTTTTTTCATGCATGAATTTTTTTCATGCATGAATTTTTTCATGCATGAATTTTTTCATGCATGAATTTTTTCATGCATGAATTTTTTCATGCATGAATTTTTTCATGCATGATTTTTTTCATGCATGAATTTTTTCATGCATGAATTTTTTCATGCATGAATTTTTTTCATGCATGAATTTTTTCATGCATGAATTTTTTATTTTTTCATGCATGAATTTTTTCATGCATGCATGATTTTTTCATGCATGAATTTTTTCATGCATGAATTTTTTTCATGCATGAATTTTTTCATGCATGAATTTTTTTCATGCATGATTTTTTTCATGCATGAATTTTTTCATGCATGAATTTTTTCATGCATGATTTTTCATGCATTTTTTCATGCATGATTTTTTTCATGCATGAATTTTTTTCATGCATGAATTTTTTCATGCATGAATTTTTTTCATGCATGAATTTTTTTCATGCATGAATTTTTTCATGCATGATTTTTTCATGCATGAATTTTTTTTCATGCATGAATTTTTCATGCATGAATTTTTTTCATGCATGATTTTTTCATGCATTTTTTTCATGCATGAATTTTTTTCATGCATGAATTTTTTCATGCATGAATTTTTTCATGCATGATTTTTTTTCATGCATGAATTTTTTTCATGCATGAATTTTTTTCATGCATGAATTTTTTCATGCATGAATTTTTTTCATGCATGAATTTTTTCATGCATGATTTTTTTCATGCATGATTTTTTCATGCATGAATTTTTTCATGCATGATTTTTTTCATGCATGAATTTTTTCATGCATGAATTTTTTCATGCATGATTTTTTCATGCATGAATTTTTTCATGCATGATTTTTTTTTCATGCATGAATTTTTTTTCATGCATGAATTTTTTTCATGCATGAATTTTTTCATGCATGATTTTTTCATGCATGATTTTTTTTTTTCATGCATGAATTTTTTCATGCATGATTTTTTTTTCATGCATGAATTTTTTTCATGCATTAATTTTTTCATGCATTTTTTTTTTCATGCATGAATTTTTTCATGCATGAATTTTTTCATGCATGAATTTTTTCATGCATGAATTTTTTCATGCATGAATTTTTTTCATGCATGATTTTTTCATGCATGATTTTTTTTCATGCATGAATTTTTTCATGCATTGAATTTTTTCATGCATGAATTTTTTTCATGCATGAATTTTTCATGCATGATTTTTTCATGCATGAATTTTTTTCATGCATGAATTTTTTTCATGCATGATTTTTTTTCATGCATGATTTTTTCATGCATGAATTTTTTCATGCATGAATTTTTTCATGCATGAATTTTTTCATGCATGAATTTTTTCATGCATGAATTTTTTCATGCATGAATTTTTTCATGCATGAATTTTTTCATGCATGAATTTTTTCATGCATGAATTTTTTTCATGCATGAATTTTTTCATGCATGAATTTTTTCATGCATGAATTTTTTCATGCATGAATTTTTTTCATGCATGAATTTTTTCATGCATGAATTTTTTTCATGCATGAATTTTTTCATGCATGAATTTTTTTCATGCATGAATTTTTTTCATGCATGAATTTTTTCATGCATGAATTTTTTCATGCATGAATTTTTTTCATGCATGAATTTTTTCATGCATGAATTTTTTCATGCATGAATTTTTTCATGCATGAATTTTTTCATGCATGAATTTTTTCATGCATGAATTTTTTTCATGCATGAATTTTTTTCATGCATGATTTTTTCATGCATGAATTTTTTCATGCATGAATTTTTTCATGCATGAATTTTTTCATGCATGAATTTTTTCATGCATGAATTTTTTTTCATGCATGAATTTTTTCATGCATGAATTTTTTTCATGCATGAATTTTTTCATGCATGAATTTTTTCATGCATGAATTTTTTTCATGCATGAATTTTTTTCATGCATGAATTTTTTCATGCATGAATTTTTTCATGCATGATTTTTTTTCATGCATGAATTTTTTTCATGCATGAATTTTTTCATGCATGAATTTTTTCATGCATGAATTTTTTTCATGCATGAATTTTTTCATGCATGAATTTTTTTCATGCATGAATTTTTTCATGCATGAATTTTTTCATGCATGAATTTTTTTCATGCATGAATTTTTCATGCATGAATTTTTTTCATGCATGAATTTTTTCATGCATGAATTTTTTTCATGCATGAATTTTTTCATGCATGAATTTTTTCATGCATGAATTTTTTTTCATGCATGAATTTTTTTCATGCATGAATTTTTTCATGCATGAATTTTTTCATGCATGAATTTTTTCATGCATGAATTTTTTTCATGCATGATTTTTCATGATTTTTTCATGATTTTTTTTAATTTTTCATGCATGATTTTTTCATGCATGAATTTTTTTTTCATGCATGAATTTTTCATGCATGAATTTTTTCATGCATGAATTTTTTCATGCATGAATTTTTTCATGCATGAATTTTTTCATGCATGATTTTTTTCATGCATGAATTTTTTCATGCATGAATTTTTTCATGCATGAATTTTTTCATGCATGAATTTTTTTTCATGCATGAATTTTTTCATGCATGAATTTTTTCATGCATGATTTTTTCATGCATGAATTTTTTCATGCATGAATTTTTTCATGCATGATTTTTCATGCATGAATTTTTTCATGCATGATTTTTTTCATGCATGAATTTTTTCATGCATGAATTTTTTCATGCATGAATTTTTTCATGCATGATTTTTGCATTTTTTCATGCATGAATTTTTTCATGCATGAATTTTTTCATGCATGAATTTTTTCATGCATGAATTTTTTCATGCATGATTTTTTCATGCATGAATTTTTTTCATGCATGTTTTTCATGAATTTTTTCATGCATGAATTTTTTCATGCATGATTTTTTTTCATGCATGAATTTTTTCATGCATGACTTTTTTTCATGCATGAATTTTTTCATGCATGAATTTTTTTCATGCATGAATTTTTTCATGCATGAATTTTTATTTTTCATGCATGATTTTTTCATGCATGAATTTTTCATGCATGAATTTTTTCATGCATGAATTTTTTCATGCATGAATTTTTTCATGCATGAATTTTTTCATGCATGAATTTTTTCATGCATTTAAGTTTTTCATGCATGAATTTTTTTCATGCATGAATTTTTCATGCATGAATTTTTTCATGCATGATTTTTTTTCATGCATGAATTTTTTCATGCATGAATTTTTTCATGCATGAATTTTTTCATGCATGATTTATTTTTTCATGCATGAATTTTTTTCATGCATGAATTTTTTCATGCATGAATTTTTTCATGCATGAATTTTTTTCATGCATGAATTTTTTCATGCATGAATTTTTCATGCATGAATTTTTTTCATGCATGATTTTTTTTCATGCATGAATTTTTTCATGCATGAATTTTTTCATGCATGAATTTTTTTTCATGCATGAATTTTTTCATGCATGAATTTTTTCATGCATGATTTTTTCATGCATGAATTTTTTTCATGCATGAATTTTTTCATGCATGAATTTTTTTCATGCATGAATTTTTTCATGCATGAATTTTTTTCATGCATGATTTTTTCATGCATGATTTTTTCATGCATGAATTTTTTTCATGCATGAATTTTTTTCATGCATGAATTTTTTCATGGTTTTTTCATGCATGATTTTTTTCATGCATGATTTTTTTTCATGCATGAATTTTTTTCATGCATGAATTTTTTTCATGCATGAATTTTTTTCATGCATGAATTTTTTTCATGCATGAATTTTTTCATGCATGATTTTTTCATGCATGAATTTTTTTCATGCATGAATTTTTTTCATGCATGAATTTTTTCATGCATGACTTTTTCATGCATGAATTTTTTCATGCATGAATTTTTTCATGCATGAATTTTTTCATGCATGATTTTTTTCATGCATGAATTTTTTTTCATGCATGAATTTTTTTCATGCATGAATTTTTTTCATGCATGAATTTTTTCATGCATGATTTTTTTCATGCATGATTTTTTTTCATGCATGAATTTTTTTCATGCATGAATTTTTTCATGCATGAATTTTTTTCATGCATGAATTTTTTCATGCATGAATTTTTTTCATGCATGAATTTTTTTCATGCATGAATTTTTTCATGCATGAATTTTTTCATGCATGAATTTTTTTCATGCATGAATTTTTTTCATGCATGAATTTTTTTCATGCATGAATTTTTTCATGCATGCATGAATTTTTTCATGCATGATTTTTTTTCATGCATGAATTTTTTTCATGCATGACTTTTTTTTCATGCATGAATTTTTTCATGCATGATTTTTTTCATGCATGAATTTTTTCATGCATGAATTTTTTCATGCATGATTTTTTTTCATGCATGATTTTTTTCATGCATGAATTTTTTCATGCATGAATTTTTTCATGCATGAATTTTTTTTCATGCATGAATTTTTTCATGCATGATTTTTTTCATGCATGATTTTTCATGAATTTTTTCATGCATGAATTTTTTTCATGCATGATTTTTTTCATGCATGAATTTTTTCATGCATGAATTTTTTTCATGCATGAATTTTTTTCATGCATGAATTTTTTTCATGCATGAATTTTTTCATGCATGATTTTTTCATGCATGAATTTTTTTCATGCATGATTTTTTTTCATGCATGAATTTTTTCATGCATGAATTTTTCATGCATGAATTTTTTCATGCATGAATTTTTTCATGCATGATTTTTCATTTTTTTTCATGCATGAATTTTTTCATGCATGAATTTTTTTCATGCATGAATTTTTTCATGCATGGATTTTTTTCATGCATGAATTTTTTTCATGCATGATTTTTTCATGCATGAATTTTTTTCATGCATGAATTTTTTTCATGCATGAATTTTTTCATGCATGAATTTTTTTCATGCATGATTTTTTCATGCATGAATTTTTTTTCATGCATGAATTTTTTTCATGCATGAATTTTTTCATGCATGAATTTTTTTCATGCATGATTTTTTTCATGCATGAATTTTTTTCATGCATGAATTTTTTTCATGCATGAATTTTTCATGCATGAATTTTTTTCATGCATGAATTTTTTTCATGCATGAATTTTTTCATGCATGAATTTTTTTCATGCATGATTTTTTTCATGCATGAATTTTTTTCATGCATGATTTTTTTCATGCATGAATTTTTTCATGCATGATTTTTTTCATGCATGAATTTTTTTTTCATGCATGATTTTTTTTCATGCATGAATTTTTTTCATGCATGAATTTTTTTCATGCATGAATTTTTTTCATGCATGATTTTTTTTCATGCATGAATTTTTTTTCATGCATGAATTTTTTCATGCATGAATTTTTTCATGCATGAATTTTTCATGCATTTTTTTCATGCATGAATTTTTTCATGCATGAATTTTTTCATGCATGAATTTTTTCATGCATGAATTTTTTTCATGCATGAATTTTTTCATGCATGAATTTTTTTCATGCATGAATTTTTTCATGCATGATTTTTTTCATGCATGATTTTTTTCATGCATGAATTTTTTCATGCATGAATTTTTTCATGCATGATTTTTTTCATGCATGAATTTTTTCATGCATGAATTTTTCATGCATGTTTTTTCATGCATGAATTTTTTCATGCATGAATTTTTTTCATGCATGAATTTTTTCATGCATGAATTTTTTTCATGCATGAATTTTTTCATGCATGAATTTTTTCATGCATGAATTTTTTCATGCATGAATTTTTTTCATGCATGAATTTTTTTCATGCATGAATTTTTTTCATGCATGAATTTTTTCATGCATGATTTTTTTTCATGCATGAATTTTTTCATGCATGAATTTTTTCATGCATGAATTTTTTTCATGCATGAACTTTTTTCATGCATGAATTTTTTCATGCATGATTTTTTCATGCATGAATTTTTTTCATGCATGATTTTTTTTTCATGCATGAATTTTTTCATGCATGAATTTTTTCATGCATGAATTTTTTCATGCATGAATTTTTTTCATGCATGAATTTTTTCATGCATGAATTTTTTCATGCATGTTTTTTCATGCATGAATTTTTTTCATGCATGAATTTTTTCATGCATGAATTTTTTCATGCATGAATTTTTTTTCATGCATGAATTTTTTTCATGCATGAATTTTTTCATGCATGAATTTTTTCATGCATGAATTTTTTTTCATGCATGATTTTTTTCATGCATTTTTTCATGCATGAATTTTTTCATGCATGATTTTTTCATGCATGAATTTTTTTCATGCATGATTTTTTTCATGCATGAATTTTTTCATGCATGAATTTTTTCATGCATGAATTTTTTCATGCATGAATTTTTTTTCATGCATGAATTTTTTCATGCATGAATTTTTTTCATGCATGAATTTTTTCATGCATGAATTTTTTCATGCATGAATTTTTTTCATGCATGAATTTTTTCATGCATGAATTTTTTTCATGCATGAATTTTTTTCATGCATGAATTTTTTTCATGCATGAATTTTTTTCATGCATGAATTTTTTCATGCATGAATTTTTTTCATGCATGAATTTTTTTCATGCATGAATTTTTCATGCATGAATTTTTTTCATGCATGAATTTTTTTCATGCATGAATTTTTTCATGCATGAATTTTTTCATGCATGAATTTTTTTCATGCATGAATTTTTTCATGCATGAATTTTTTTCATGCATGAATTTTTTCATGCATGAATTTTTTCATGCATGAATTTTTTTCATGCATGAATTTTTTCATGCATGAATTTTTTCATGCATGAATTTTTCATGCATGATTTTTTCATGCATGAATTTTTTCATGCATGAATTTTTTCATGCATGATTTTTTCATGCATGAATTTTTTTCATGCATGAATTTTTTTTCATGCATGCATGATTTTTTCATGCATGAATTTTTTCATGCATGATTTTTTTCATGCATGAATTTTTTCATGCATGAATTTTTTTCATGCATGAATTTTTTCATGCATGAATTTTTTCATGCATGAATTTTTTTCATGCATGAATTTTTTTCATGCATGAATTTTTTCATGCATGAATTTTTTCATGCATGAATTTTTTTCATGCATGATTTTTTATGCATGATTTTTTTCATGCATGAATTTTTTCATTTTCATGCATGAATTTTTTCATGCATGAATTTTTTCATGCATGAATTTTTTCATGCATGATTTTTTCATGCATGATTTTTTTTCATGCATGAATTTTTTTCATGCATGATTTTTTTCATGCATGAATTTTTTTCATGCATGATTTTCATGCATGTTTTTTCATGCATGAATTTTTTTCATGCATGAATTTTTTTCATGCATGAATTTTTTCATGCATGAATTTTTCATGCATGAATTTTTTCATGCATGAATTTTTTCATGCATGATTTTTTTCATGCATGATTTTTTTCATGCATGAATTTTTTCATGCATGATTTTTTTTTTTCATGCATGAATTTTTTTCATGCATGAATTTTTTTCATGCATGAATTTTTTCATGCATGAATTTTTTCATGCATGAATTTTTTCATGCATTTAATTTTTTCATGCATGAATTTTTTCATGCATGAATTTTTTCATGCATGAATTTTTTCATGCATGAATTTTTTTCATGCATGAATTTTTTCATGCATGAATTTTTTCATGCATGAATTTTTTCATGCATGAATTTTTTCATGCATGAATTTTTTTCATGCATGAATTTTTTCATGCATGATTTTTTTCATGCATGAATTTTTTTCATGCATGAATTTTTTCATGCATGAATTTTTTTCATGCATGAATTTTTTCATGCATGAATTTTTTTTCATGCATGAATTTTTTCATGCATGAATTTTTTTCATGCATGAATTTTTTCATGCATGAATTTTTTTCATGCATGAATTTTTTCATGCATGAATTTTTTTTCATGCATGAATTTTTTCATGCATGATTTTTTTCATGCATGAATTTTTTCATGCATGAATTTTTTTCATGCATGAATTTTTCATGCATGAATTTTTTCATGCATGAATTTTTTCATGCATGAATTTTTTCATGCATGATTTTTTTTCATGCATGAATTTTTCATGCATGAATTTTTTCATGCATGAATTTTTTTCATGCATGATTTTTTTTTTTTCATGCATGAATTTTTTCATGCATGAATTTTTTCATGCATGAATTTTTTTCATGCATGAATTTTTTTCATGCATGAATTTTTTCATGCATGAATTTTTTCATGCATGAATTTTTTTTCATGCATGAATTTTTTTCATGCATGATTTTTTTCATGCATGAATTTTTTCATGCATGAATTTTTTTTCATGCATGAATTTTTTTCATGCATGAATTTTTTCATGCATGAATTTTTTTCATGCATGAATTTTTTTCATGCATGAATTTTTTCATGCATGATTTTTTTCATGCATGCATTGATTTTTTCATGCATGATTTTTTTCATGCATGAATTTTTTTCATGCATGAATTTTTTTCATGCATGAATTTTTTTCATGCATGAATTTTTTCATGCATGAATTTTTTCATGCATGAATTTTTTTCATGCATGATTTTTTTTCATGCATGAATTTTTTTCATGCATGAATTTTTTTCATGCATGAATTTTTTCATGCATGAATTTTTTCATGCATGAATTTTTTTCATGCATGAATTTTTTTCATGCATGAATTTTTTCATGCATGAATTTTTTCATGCATGTTTTTTCATGCATGATTTTTTTCATGCATGAATTTTTTCATGCATGTTTTCATTTTTTCATGCATGAATTTTTTCATGCATGATTTTTTTCATGCATGAATTTTTTTCATGCATGAATTTTTTTTCATGCATGATTTTTTTCATGCATGAATTTTTTTCATGCATGATTTTTTTCATGCATGAATTTTTTCATGCATGAATTTTTTCATGCATGAATTTTTTTCATGCATGAATTTTTTCATGCATGAATTTTTTTTTTCATGCATGAATTTTTTCATGCATGAATTTTTTTCATGCATGAATTTTTTCATGCATGAATTTTTTTCATGCATGAATTTTTTTCATGCATGAATTTTTTCATGCATGAATTTTTTTCATGCATGAATTTTTTCATGCATGAATTTTTTCATGCATGAATTTTTTCATGCATGAATTTTTTCATGCATGATTTTTTTTTCATGCATGAATTTTTTCATGCATGAATTTTTTCATGCATGAATTTTTTTCATGCATGAATTTTTTCATGCATGAATTTTTTTCATGCATGAATTTTTTCATGCATGAATTTTTTTCATGCATGTTTTTTTTTTCATGCATGAATTTTTTTCATGCATGAATTTTTTCATGCATGATTTTTTTCATGCATGAATTTTTTCATGCATGAATTTTTTCATGCATGAATTTTTTTCATGCATGATATTTTTTCATGCATGAATTTTTTCATGCATGAATTTTTTTCATGCATGAATTTTTTCATGCATGAATTTTTTCATGCATGAATTTTTTCATGCATTTGATTTTTTTCATGCATGAATTTTTTTCATGCATGAATTTTTTTCATGCATGAATTTTTTCATGCATGAATTTTTTTTCATGCATGAATTTTTTTCATGCATGAATTTTTTCATGCATGAATTTTTCATGCATGAATTTTTTCATGCATGAATTTTTTTCATGCATGAATTTTTTCATGCATGAATTTTTTCATGCATGATTTTTTTCATGCATGAATTTTTTCATGC
Source organism: Drosophila rufa (assembly GCA_018153105.1). Lineage (NCBI taxonomy): Eukaryota > Metazoa > Arthropoda > Insecta > Diptera > Drosophilidae > Drosophila > Drosophila rufa. Next base: position 13,493,484 of record JAECXS010000096.1, read on the forward strand.
ATGAATTTTTTCATGCATGAATTTTTTCATGCATGAATTTTTTCATGCATGAATTTTTTCATGCATGAATTTTTTCATGCATTAAATTTTTTCATGCATGAATTTTTTTCATGCATGAATTTTTTCATGCATGAATTTTTTCATGCATGAATTTTTTTCATGCATGAATTTTTTTCATGCATGAATTTTTTCATGCATGAATTTTTTTCATGCATGAATTTTTTTCATGCATGAATTTTTTTCATGCATGAATTTTTTCATGCATGAATTTTTTCATGCATGAATTTTTTTCATGCATGAATTTTTTCATGCATGCATTTTTTCATGCATGAATTTTTTCATGCATGAATTTTTTCATGCATGGATTTTTTTCATGCATGAATTTTTCATGCATGATTTTTTTCATGCATGAATTTTTTCATGCATGAATTTTTTTTTCATGCATGATTTTTTCATGCATGAATTTTTTTCATGCATGATGATTTTTTTCATGCATGAATTTTTTTCATGCATGAATTTTTTCATGCATGAATTTTTTTTTCATGCATGAATTTTTTTTTATGCATGAATTTTTTTTCATGCATGAATTTTTTTCATGCATGAATTTTTTCATGCATGAATTTTTTCATGCATGATTTTTTTCATGCATGAATTTTTTTCATGCATGAATTTTTTCATGCATGAATTTTTTCATGCATGAATTTTTTCATGCATGAATTTTTTCATGCATGATTTTTTTCATGCATGAATTTTTTCATGCATGATTTTTTCATGCATGAATTTTTTCATGCATGAATTTTTTTCATGCATGAATTTTTTCATGCATGATTTTTTTTCATGCATGAATTTTTTCATGCATGAATTTTTTCATGCATGAATTTTTTTCATGCATGATTTTTTTTCATGCATGAATTTTTTTCATGCATGACTTTTTTCATGCATGAATTTTTTTCATGCATGCATGAATTTTTTCATGCATGAATTTTTTCATGCATGAATTTTTTTCATGCATGAATTTTTTCATGCATGAATTTTTTTCATGCATGAATTTTTTCATGCATGAATTTTTTTCATGCATGAATTTTTTCATGCATGGTTTTTTCATGCATGAATTTTTTCATGCATGAATTTTTTTCATGCATGATTTTTTCATGCATGAATTTTTTCATGCATTATTTTTCATGCATGAATTTTTTCATGCATGAATTTTTTTCATGCATGAATTTTTTCATGCATGATTTTTTCATGCATGAATTTTTTCATGCATGAATTTTTTCATGCATGAATTTTTTTCATGCATGAATTTTTTCATGCATGAATTTTTTTCATGCATGAATTTTTTCATGCATGAATTTTTTCATGCATGAATTTTTTCATGCATGAATTTTTTTTCATGCATGAATTTTTTCATGCATGAATTTTTTCATGCATGAATTTTTTTCATGCATGATTTTTTCATGCATTTTTTTCATGCATGACTTTTTTTCATGCATGAATTTTTTCATGCATGAATTTTTTTCATGCATGAATTTTTTTCATGCATGAATTTTTTCATGCATGAATTTTTTCATGCATGATTTTTTTCATGAATTTTTTCATGCAATTTTTTCATGCATGAATTTTTTTCATGCATGATTTTTTTCATGCATGAATTTTTTCATGCATGAATTTTTTTCATGCATGAATTTTTTTCATGCATGAATTTTTTCATGCATGAATTTTTTTCATGCATGAATTTTTTCATGCATGAATTTTTTTCATGCATGAATTTTTTTCATGCATGAATTTTTTCATGCATGAATTTTTTTCATGCATGAATTTTTTCATGCATGAATTTTTTCATGCATGAATTTTTCATGCATGAATTTTTTCATGCATGATTTTTCATGCATGAATTTTTTCATGCATGAATTTTTTCATGCATGAATTTTTTTCATGCATGAATTTTTTCATGCATGAATTTTTTTCATGCATGAATTTTTTCATGCATGAATTTTTTTCATGCATGAATTTTTTTTCATGCATGAATTTTTTTCATGCATGAATTTTTTCATGCATGAATTTTTTTCATGCATGAATTTTTTTCATGCATGAATTTTTTTCATGCATGAATTTTTTCATGCATGAATTTTTTCATGCATGAATTTTTTCATGCATGAATTTTTTTCATGCATGAATTTTTTTTCATGCATGAATTTTTTCATGCATGAATTTTTTCATGCATGATTTTTTCATGCATGAATTTTTTTTCATGCATGAATTTTTTCATGCATTTTTCATGCATGAATTTTTTCATGCATGAATTTTTTCATGCATGAATTTTTTCATGCATGAATTTTTTCATGCATGAATTTTTTTCATGCATGAATTTTTTTCATGCATGAATTTTTTTCATGCATGAATTTTTTCATGCATGAATTTTTTTCATGCATGAATTTTTTTCATGCATGAATTTTTTCATGCATGAATTTTTTTCATGCATGAATTTTTTTCATGCATGAATTTTTTTCATGCATGAATTTTTTCATGCATGAATTTTTCATGCATGATTTTTTTTCATGCATGAATTTTTTCATGCATGAATTTTTTTCATGCATGAATTTTTTCATGCATGAATTTTTTTCATGCATGAATTTTTTCATGCATGAATTTTTTTCATGCATGAATTTTTTCATGCATGATTTTTTCATGCATGAATTTTTTCATGCATGAATTTTTTTCATGCATGAATTTTTTCATGCATGAATTTTTGCATTTTTTCATGCATGGATTTTTTCATGCATGAATTTTTTCATGCATGAATTTTTTCATGCATGAATTTTTTCATGCATGGATTTTTTTCATGCATGAATTTTTTTCATGCATGAATTTTTTCATGCATGAATTTTTTCATGCATGAATTTTTTCATGCATGAATTTTTTTCATGCATGAATTTTTTCATGCATGAATTTTTTCATGCATGAATTTTTTTCATGCATGAATTTTTTCATGCATGAATTTTTTCATGCATGAATTTTTTCATGCATGATTTTTTTCATGCATGAATTTTTTTCATGCATGAATTTTTTCATGCATGAATTTTTTCATGCATGAATTTTTTCATGCATGAATTTTTTTCATGCATGAATTTTTTCATGCATGAATTTTTTTCATGCATGAATTTTTTCATGCATGAATTTTTTCATGCATGAATTTTTTCATGCATGAATTTTTTCATGCATGAATTTTTTCATGCATGAATTTTTTTCATGCATGAATTTTTTCATGCATGAATTTTTTCATGCATGAATTTTTTTTCATGCATGATTTTTTTTCATGCATGAATTTTTTCATGCATGAATTTTTTCATGCATGAATTTTTTCATGCATGATTTTTTCATGCATGAATTTTTTTTCATGAATTTTTCATGCATGGTTTTTTCATGCATGAATTTTTTCATGCATGAATTTTTTCATGCATGAATTTTTTCATGCATGAATTTTTTTCATGCATGAATTTTTTCATGCATGAATTTTTTTCATGCATGAATTTTTTCATGCATGAATTTTTTCATGCATGAATTTTTTCATGCATGAATTTTTTTCATGCATGATTTTTTCATGCATGAATTTTTTCATGCATGAATTTTTTTCATGCATTTTTCATTTTTTCATGCATGAATTTTTTCATGCATGAATTTTTTTCATGCATGAATTTTTTCATGCATGAATTTTTTCATGCATGAATTTTTTCATGCATGAATTTTTTTTTTTCATGCATGAATTTTTTTTCATGCATGAATTTTTTTTCATGCATGAATTTTTTCATGCATGATTTTTTCATGCATGAATTTTTTCATGCATGAATTTTTTTCATGCATGATTTTTTTTCATGCATGAATTTTTTCATGCATGAATTTTTTCATGCATGAATTTTTTCATGCATGAATTTTTTCATGCATGAATTTTTTTTCATGCATGATTTTTTTCATGCATGAATTTTTTTCATGCATGAGTTTTTTTCATGCATGAATTTTTTTCATGCATGAATTTTTTTCATGCATGATTTTTCATTTTTTCATGCATGAATTTTTTTCATGCATGATTTTTTTTCATGCATGAATTTTTTCATGCATGAATTTTTTTTCATGCATGAATTTTTTTTCATGCATGAATTTTTTCATGCATGAATTTTTTCATGCATGAATTTTTTTCATGCATGAATTTTTTTCATGCATGAATTTTTTCATGCATGAATTTTTTCATGCATGAATTTTTTCATGCATGAATTTTTTCATGCATGAATTTTTTTCATGCATGAATTTTTTTCATGCATGAATTTTTTTTCATGCATGATTTTTTCATGCATGAATTTTTTCATGCATGAATTTTTTTTCATGCATGAATTTTTTTCATGCATGAATTTTTTCATGCATGAATTTTTTCATGCATGAATTTTTTCATGCATGAATTTTTTTCATGCATGAATTTTTTCATGCATGAATTTTTTTTCATGCATGAATTTTTTTCATGCATGAATTTTTTTCATGCATGATTTTTTCATGCATGCATGTTTTTTCATGCATGATTTTTTTTTCATGCATGAATTTTTTCATGCATGAATTTTTTCATGCATGAATTTTTTTCATGCATGAATTTTTTTCATGCATGAATTTTTTCATGCATGAATTTTTTTTTCATGCATGAATTTTTTTCATGCATGAATTTTTTCATGCATGAATTTTTTCATGCATGAATTTTTTCATGCATGAATTTTTTCATGCATGAATTTTTTTCATGCATGAATTTTTTCATGCATGATTTTTTTCATGCATGAATTTTTTTCATGCATGAATTTTTTCATGCATGAATTTTTTTCATGCATGAATTTTTTCATGCATGGATTTTTTTCATGCATGAATTTTTTTCATGCATGAATTTTTTCATGCATGAATTTTTTTCATGCATGAATTTTTTTCATGCATGAATTTTTTCATGCATGAATTTTTTCATGCATGTTTTCATGCATGATTTTTTCATGCATGAATTTTTTTCATGCATGAATTTTTTTCATGCATGATTTTTTTCATGCATGAATTTTTTCATGCATGAATTTTTTTCATGCATGATTTTTTCATGCATGAATTTTTTTCATGCATGAATTTTTTTCATGCATGAATTTTTTTCATGCATGAATTTTTTTCATGCATGAATTTTTTTCATGCATGAATTTTTTTTCATGCATGATTTTTTCATGCATGAATTTTTTTTCATGCATGAATTTTTTTCATGATTTTTTGCATGATTTTTTTTCATGCATGAATTTTTTTTCATGCATGAATTTTTTTCATGCATGAATTTTTTCATGCATGAATTTTTTCATGCATGAATTTTTTTCATGCATGAATTTTTTCATGCATGATTTTTTTTTTTCATGCATGAATTTTTTTTCATGCATGAATTTTTTTCATGCATGAATTTTTTCATGCATGAATTTTTTCATGCATGAATTTTTTCATGCATGAATTTTTTCATGCATGCATGGATTTTTTTCATGCATGAATTTTTTTCATGCATGGATTTTTTTCATGCATGAATTTTTTTTCATGCATGAATTTTTTTCATGCATGAATTTTTTCATGCATGGATTTTTTTCATGCATGAATTTTTTCATGCATGAATTTTTTCATGCATGAATTTTTTTCATGCATGAATTTTTTTCATGCATGAATTTTTTCATGCATGAATTTTTTTTCATGCATGATTTTTTTTCATGCATGATTTTTTTCATGCATGAATTTTTTTTCATGCATGAATTTTTTCATGCATGAATTTTTTTCATGCATGATTTTTTTTCATGCATGAATTTTTTCATGGATTTTTTCATGCATTTTTTTCATGCATGAATTTTTTTCATGCATGATTTTTTTCATGCATGAATTTTTTCATGCATGAATTTTTTTCATGCATGAATTTTTTCATGCATGAATTTTTTCATGCATGATTTTTTCATGTTTTTTCATGCATGATTTTTTCATGCATGAATTTTTTCATGCATGAATTTTTTCATGCATTTTTTTCATGCATGAATTTTTTTGCATGAATTTTTTTCATGCATGAATTTTTTCATGCATGAATTTTTTCATGCATGAATTTTTTTCATGCATGATTTTTTTCATGCATGAATTTTTTCATGCATGAATTTTTTCATGCATGGTTTTTTCATGCATGGATTTTTTCATGCATGAATTTTTTTTTCATGCATGGATTTTTTTCATGCATGAATTTTTTTCATGCATGCATGAATTTTTTCATGCATGATTTTTTTCATGCATGAATTTTTTTCATGCATGATTTTTTTCATGCATGAATTTTTTTCATGCATGAATTTTTTCATGCATGAATTTTTTTTTCATGCATGTTTTTTCATGCATGATTTTTTCATGCATGAATTTTTTCATGCATGAATTTTTTCATGCATGAATTTTTTTCATGCATGATTTTTTTCATGCATGAATTTTTTCATGCATGAATTTTTTCATGCATGAATTTTTTTCATGCATGAATTTTTTCATGCATGAATTTTTCATTTTTTTCATGCATGAATTTTTTCATGCATGAATTTTTTCATGCATGAATTTTTTCATGCATGGATTTTTTTCATGCATGAATTTTTTCATGCATGAATTTTTTTCATGCATGAATTTTTTCATGCATGAATTTTTTTCATGCATGAATTTTTCATGATTTTTTTCATGCATGAATTTTTTCATGCATGAATTTTTTCATGCATGATTTTTTCATGCATGAATTTTTTTCATGCATGAATTTTTTTCATGCATGACTTTTTTTTTCATGCATGAATTTTTTCATGCATGAGTTTTTTCATGCATGAATTTTTTGCATGCATTTTTTCATGCATGAATTTTTTCATGCATGAATTTTTTCATGCATGAATTTTTTCATGCATGGATTTTTTTCATGCATGAATTTTTTTCATGCATGAATTTTTTCATGCATGAATTTTTTCATGCATGAATTTTTTTCATGCATGAATTTTTTCATGCATGAATTTTTTCATGCATGATTTTTCATGCATGGTTTTTCATGCATGAATTTTTTCATGCATGAATTTTTTCATGCATGAATTTTTTTCATGCATGAATTTTTTCATGCATGAATTTTTTCATGCATGAATTTTTTCATGCATGAATTTTTTTCATGCATGAATTTTTTCATGCATGATTTTTTCATGCATGAATTTTTTTCATGCATGCATGATTTTTTCATGCATGAATTTTTTCATGCATGATTTTTTTCATGCATGAATTTTTTCATGCATGATTTTTTTCATGCATGAATTTTTTTTCATGCATGGATTTTTTCATGCATGAATTTTTTTCATGCATGAATTTTTTCATGCATGGATTTTTTTTCATGCATGATTTTTTTCATGCATGAATTTTTTCATGCATGAATTTTTTTTCATGCATGAATTTTTTCATGCATGAATTTTTTTCATGCATGAATTTTTTTCATGCATGATTTTTTTCATGCATGAATTTTTTCATGCATGATTTTTTTCATGCATGAATTTTTTTCATGCATGAATTTTTTCATGCATGAATTTTTCATGCATGATTTTCATGCATGTTTTTCATGCATGATTTTTCATGCATGTTTTTTCATGCATGAATTTTTTTCATGCATGAATTTTTCATGCATGAATTTTTTTCATGCATGAATTTTTTTCATGCATGAATTTTTTTTCATGCATGATTTTTTTCATGCATGAATTTTTTCATGCATGAATTTTTTCATGCATGAATTTTTTTCATGCATGAATTTTTTCATGCATGAATTTTTTCATGCATGAATTTTTTTTTCATGCATGATTTTTTTCATGCATGTTTTTTCATGCATGAATTTTTTCATGCATGAATTTTTTTCATGCATGAATTTTTTCATGCATGAATTTTTTCATGCATGAATTTTTTCATGCATGTTTTTTTTTCATGCATGAGTTTTTCATGCATGAATTTTTTCATGCATGATTTTTTCATGCATGAATTTTTTCATGCATGAATTTTTTCATGCATGAATTTTTTCATGCATGAATTTTTTCATGCATGGATTTTTTTCATGCATGAATTTTTTCATGATTTTTTCATGCATGATTTTTTCATGCATGAATTTTTTCATGCATGAATTTTTTTCATGCATGAATTTTTTTCATGCATGGATTTTTTCATGCATGAATTTTTTCATGCATGATTTTTTTTCATGCATTTTTTCATGCATGAATTTTTTCATGCATGATTTCATTTTTCATGCATGAATTTTTTCATGCATGAATTTTTTTTCATGCATGAATTTTTCATGCATGGATTTTTTTCATGCATGAATTTTTTCATGCATGAATTTTTTCATGCATGATTTTTTTCATGCATGAATTTTTTTCATGCATGATTTTTTTTCATGCATGAATTTTTTCATGCATGATTTTTTCATGCATGAATTTTTTTCATGCATGAATTTTTTCATGCATGAATTTTTTGCATGAATTTTTCATGCATGAATTTTTTCATGCATGATTTTTTCATGCATGAATTTTTTTCATGCATGAATTTTTTTCATGCATGAATTTTTTTCATGCATGAATTTTTTCATGCATGAATTTTTCATGCATGAATTTTTTTCATGCATGAATTTTTTCATGCATGAATTTTTTTTTCATGCATGAATTTTTTTCATGCATGAATTTTTTCATGCATGAATTTTTTCATGCATGAATTTTTTTCATGCATGAATTTTTTCATGCATGAATTTTTTCATGCATGAATTTTTTTTCATGCATGATTTTTTTTCATGATTTTTTCATGCATGATTTTTCATGCATATTTTTTCATGCATGAATTTTTTTCATGCATGAATTTTTTCATGCATGAATTTTTTCATGCATGAATTTTTTTCATGCATGAATTTTTTCATGCATGAATTTTTTTCATGCATGAATTTTTTTCATGCATGAATTTTTTCATGCATGAATTTTTTTCATGCATGATTTTTTCATGCATGATTTTTTCATGCATGAATTTTTTCATGCATGAATTTTTTCATGCATGAATTTTTTTCATGCATGAATTTTTTTCATGCATGAATTTTTTCATGCATGATTTTTTTCATGCATGAATTTTTTTTTCATGCATGAATTTTTTCATGCATGAATTTTTTCATGCATGAATTTTTTCATGCATGAATTTTTTTTCATGCATGAATTTTTTTCATGCATGATTTTTTTTGATTTTTTCATGCATGAATTTTTTCATGCATGAATTTTTTCATGCATGAATTTTTTCATGCATGAATTTTTTTCATGCATGAATTTTTTTTCATGCATGAATTTTTTCATGCATGAATTTTTTCATGCATGAATTTTTTCATGCATGAATTTTTTTCATGCATGAATTTTTTCATGCATGATTTTTCATGCATGGATTTTTTTTCATGCATTTTTCATTTTTTTATGCATGAATTTTTTCATGCATGATTTTTTTCATGCATTTAATTTTTTCATGCATGAATTTTTTTTCATGCATTTTGCATGAATTTTTTCATGCATGAATTTTTTCATGCATGAATTTTTTTCATGCATGAATTTTTTTCATGCATGAATTTTTTTCATGCATGAATTTTTTCATGCATGATTTTTTTTTTCATGCATGAATTTTTTTCATGCATGAATTTTTTTCATGCATGAATTTTTTCATGCATGAATTTTTTCATGCATGAATTTTTTCATGCATGAATTTTTCATGCATGATTTTTTCATGCATGAATTTTTTTCATGCATGAATTTTTTCATGCATGAATTTTTTTCATGCATGATTTTTTTTTCATGCATGAATTTTTTCATGCATGAATTTTTTTCATGCATGAATTTTTTCATGCATGAATTTTTTCATGCATGAATTTTTTTCATGCATGATTTTTTTTTTCATGCATGAATTTTTTCATGCATGAATTTTTTCATGCATGAATTTTTTTCATGCATGAATTTTTTCATGCATGAATTTTTTTCATGCATGATTTTTTTTTCATGCATGAATTTTTTCATGCATGAATTTTTTTCATGCATGGATTTTTTTTTTTCATGCATGAATTTTTTCATGCATGGATTTTTTTCATGCATGGATTTTTTTTCATGCATGAATTTTTTTCATGCATGGATTTTTTTTCATGCATGATTTTTTTCATGCATGATTTTTTTCATGCATGAATTTTTTCATGCATGATTTTTTTCATGCATGAATTTTTTCATGCATGATTTTTTTCATGCATGAATTTTTTTTCATGCATGAATTTTTCATGCATGAATTTTTTCATGCATGAATTTTTTCATGCATGAATTTTTTCATGCATTTTTTTTTTTTCATGCATGAATTTTTTCATGCATGAATTTTTTTTCATGCATGATTTTTTCATGCATGGATTTTTTTCATGCATGAATTTTTTCATGCATGAATTTTTTCATGCATGAATTTTTTTCATGCATGGATTTTTTCATGCATGAATTTTTTCATGCATGAATTTTTTTTTTTCATGCATTTTTTTTTTTCATGCATGAATTTTTTCATGCATGAATTTTTTTCATGCATGAATTTTTTCATGCATGATTTTTTCATGCATTTTTCATGCATGAATTTTTTTCATGCATGAATTTTTTCATGCATGAATTTTTTCATGCATGATTTTTTCATGCATGATTTTTCATGCATGAATTTTTTTCATGCATGAATTTTTTCATGCATGAATTTTTTCATGCATGATTTTCATGCATGTTTTTCATGCATGAATTTTTTCATGCATGAATTTTTCATGCATGAATTTTTTCATGCATGAATTTTTTCATGCATGAATTTTTTTCATGCATGAATTTTTTCATGCATGAAAATTTTTCATGCATGAATTTTTTCATGCATGAATTTTTTTTTCATGAATTTTTCATGCATGATTTTTTCATGCATGAATTTTTTCATGCATGAATTTTTTCATGCATGAATTTTTTTCATGCATGAATTTTTTTCATGCATGAATTTTTTTCATGCATGAATTTTTTTCATGCATGAATTTTTCATGCATGAATTTTTTTCATGCATGAATTTTTTTCATGCATGATTTTTTTTCATGCATGATTTTTTTCATGCATGATTTTTTCATGGATTTTTCATGCAATTTTTGAATTTTTGCATGAATTTTTTCATGCATGAATTTTTTTCATGCATGAATTTTTTTCATGCATGATTTTTTTTCATGCATGAATTTTTTCATGCATGAATTTTTTCATGCATGAATTTTTTCATGCATGAATTTTTTTCATGCATGAATTTTTTCATGCATGAATTTTTTCATGCATGAATTTTTTCATGCATGATTTTTCATGCATTTTTTCATGCATGAATTTTTTCATGCATGAATTTTTTCATGCATGATTTTTCATGCATGAATTTTTTCATGCATGATTTTTTCATGCATGATTTTTTTCATGCATGAATTTTTTTCATGCATGAATTTTTTCATGCATTTTTTTTTCATGCATGATTTTTTTCATTTTTCATGCATTTTTTTTCATGGATTTTTCATGCATGATTTTTTTCATGCATGAATTTTTTCATGCATGATTTTTTTCATGCATGAATTTTTTCATGCATGAATTTTTTCATGCATGAATTTTTTCATGCATTTTTTTCATGCATGATTTTTTTTCATGCATGATTTTTTTTCATGCATGAATTTTTTCATGCATGAATTTTTTCATGCATGAATTTTTTCATGCATGAATTTTTTTCATGCATGAATTTTTTCATGCATTTTTTCATGCATGATTTTTTTTTTCATGCATGAATTTTTTTCATGCATGAATTTTTTTTCATGCATGAATTTTTTTCATGCATGAATTTTTTCATGCATGAATTTTTTTCATGCATGAATTTTTTCATGCATGAATTTTTTCATGCATGAATTTTTTTTTCATGCATGATTTTTTCATGCATGAATTTTTTTCATGCATGAATTTTTTTCATGCATGAATTTTTTTCATGCATGAATTTTTTCATGCATGAATTTTTTTCATGCATGATTTTTCATGTTTTTTCATGCATGAATTTTTTTCATGCATGATTTTTTTCATGCATGAATTTTTTCATGCATGAATTTTTTCATGCATGAATTTTTTCATGCATGAATTTTTTTCATGAATTTTTCATGCATGTTTTTTCATGCATGAATTTTTTCATGCATGAATTTTTTTTCATGCATGAATTTTTTCATGCATGATTTTTTTTTCATGCATGAATTTTTTCATGCATGAATTTTTTCATGCATGAATTTTTTCATGCATGAATTTTTCATGCATGAATTTTTTTTCATGCATGAATTTTTTTCATGCATGAATTTTTTCATGCATTATTTTCATGCATGGATTTTTTCATGCATGAGATTTTTTCATGCATGGATTTTTTTCATGCATGAATTTTTTTCATGCATGAATTTTTTTCATGCATGAATTTTTTTCATGCATGATTTTTTCATGCATGAATTTTTTCATGCATGATTTTTTTCATGCATGAATTTTTTTCATGCATGGATTTTTTTCATGCATGAATTTTTCATGCATGATTTTTTCATGCATGATTTTTTTCATGCATTTTTCATGAATTTTTTCATGCATGAATTTTTTTCATGCATGAATTTTTTCATGCATGAATTTTTTTCATGCATGAATTTTTTCATGCATGAATTTTTTCATGCATGAATTTTTTCATGCATGATTTTTTTCATGCATGATTTTTTCATGCATGAATTTTTTTCATGCATGAATTTTTTTCATGCATGAATTTTTTTTCATGCATGAATTTTTTTCATGCATGAATTTTTTTTCATGAATTTTTTCATGCATGATTTTTTCATGCATGAATTTTTTTCATGCATGAATTTTTTTCATGCATGAATTTTTTTCATGCATGATTTTTTTCATGCATGAATTTTTTTCATGCATGAATTTTTTCATGCATGAATTTTTTTCATGCATGATTTTCATGCATGTTTTTCATGCATGAATTTTTTTCATGCATGATTTTTTTTTTCATGCATGATTTTTTTTCATGCATGAATTTTTTTTCATGCATGATTTTTTCATGCATGTTTTTTCATGCATGAATTTTTTTCATGCATGCATTTTTTTTCATGCATGAATTTTTTTCATGCATGAATTTTTTCATGCATGATTTTTCATGCATTTTTTTCATGCATGAATTTTTTTCATGCATGAATTTTTTTGCATGATTTTTTCATTTTTTCATGCATGAATTTTTTCATGCATGAATTTTTTCATGCATGAATTTTTTTTCATGCATGATATTTTTTTCATGCATGAATTTTTTTCATGCATGAATTTTTTTTCATGCATGAATTTTTTTTCATGCATGAATTTTTTCATGCATGAATTTTTTTCATGCATGAATTTTTTCATGCATGAATTTTTTCATGCATTGGTTTTTCATGCATGAATTTTTTCATGCATGAATTTTTTTCATGCATGAATTTTTTTCATGCATGAATTTTTTCATGCATGAATTTTTTCATGCATGAATTTTTTTTCATGCATGAATTTTTTCATGCATGATTTTTTCATGCATGAATTTTTTTCATGCATGAATTTTTTCATGCATGAATTTTTTTCATGCATGATTTTTTCATGCATGAATTTTTTTCATGCATGAATTTTTTCATGCATGAATTTTTTTTCATGCATGAATTTTTTCATGCATGAATTTTTTTCATGCATGAATTTTTTTCATGCATGAATTTTTTTTCATGCATGAATTTTTTTCATGCATGAATTTTTTTCATGCATGAATTTTTTCATGCATGAATTTTTTTCATGCATGAATTTTTTTTCATGCATGAATTTTTTCATGCATGATTTTTTTCATGCATGAATTTTTTTCATGCATGATTTTTTTCATGCATTTTTTCATGCATGAATTTTTTTCATGCATGAATTTTTTTCATGCATGATTTTTTTTTCATGCATGATTTTTTCATGCATGATTTTTTTCATGCATGATTTTTTTCATGCATGAATTTTTTCATGCATGAATTTTTTTCATGCATGAATTTTTTTTCATGCATGAATTTTTTTCATGCATGAATTTTTTTCATGCATGGATTTTTTTCATGCATGAATTTTTTCATGCATGAATTTTTTCATGCATGATTTTTTCATGCATGGATTTTTTCATGCATGAATTTTTTCATGCATGAATTTTTTTCATGCATGAATTTTTTCATGCATGAATTTTTTCATGCATGAATTTTTTTCATGCATGAATTTTTTTCATGCATGAATTTTTTCATGCATGAATTTTTTTTCATGCATGAATTTTTTCATGCATGCATGATTTTTTTCATGCATGAATTTTTTTCATGCATGAATTTTTTTTCATGCATGAATTTTTTCATGCATGAATTTTTTCATGCATGAATTTTTTTCATGCATGAATTTTTTCATGCATGAATTTTTTTCATGCATGATTTTTCATGCATGAGTTTTTTCATGCATGAATTTTTTCATGCATGAATTTTTTCATGCATGATTTTTTTTTCATGCATGAATTTTTTTCATGCATGATTTTTTTTCATGCATGAATTTTTTTCATGCATGAATTTTTTTCATGCATGAATTTTTTTCATGCATGAATTTTTTCATGCATGAATTTTTTCATGCATGAATTTTTTTCATGCATGATTTTTTTCATGCATGAATTTTTTCATGCATGAATTTTTTTTCATGCATGAATTTTTTTCATGCATGAATTTTTTCATGCATGATTTTTTCATGCATGATTTTTTTTCATGTTTTTCATGCATGAATTTTTTTCATGCATGAATTTTTTCATGCATGAATTTTTTTCATGCATGTTTTTTTGCATTTTTTTCATGCATGAATTTTTTCATGCATGAATTTTTTTCATGCATGAATTTTTCATGCATGATTTTTTTCATGCATGATTTTTTCATGCATGTTTTTCATGCATGAATTTTTTTTCATGCATGAATTTTTTCATGCATGAATTTTTTTTCATGCATGATTTTTTTTCATGCATGAATTTTTTCATGCATGAATTTTTCATGCATGAATTTTTTTCATGCATGAATTTTTTCATGCATGAATTTTTTTCATGCATGATTTTTTTCATGCATGAATTTTTTTCATGCATGAATTTTTTTCATGCATGAATTTTTTCATGCATGAATTTTTTTCATGCATGATTTTTTCATGCATGAATTTTTTCATGCATGATTTTTTTTCATGCATGATTTTTTCATGCATGAATTTTTTCATGCATGAATTTTTTCATGCATGATTTTTTCATGCATGAATTTTTTCATCATGATTTTTTTCATGCATGATTTTTCATGATTTTTTCATGCATGATTTTTTTCATGCATGAATTTTTTCATGCATTTTTCATGCATGAATTTTTTTCATGCATGATTTTTTCATGCATGAATTTTTTCATGCATGAATTTTTTCATGCATGAATTTTTTCATGCATGATTTTTTTCATGCATGAATTTTTTTCATGCATGAATTTTTTCATGCATGAATTTTTTCATGCATGAATTTTTTTCATGCATGAATTTTTTTCATGCATGAATTTTTTCATGCATGAATTTTTTCATGCATGCATTTTTTTCATGCATGAATTTTTTCATGCATGAATTTTTTCATGCATATTTTTTTCATGCATGATTTCTTTTTTCATGCATGAATTTTTTCATGCATGAATTTTTTTCATGCATGAATTTTTTTCATGCATGAATTTTTTTCATGCATGAATTTTTTTTCATGCATGAATTTTTTCATGCATGTTTTTTCATGCATGATTTTTTTTCATGCATGAATTTTTTTTCATGCATGATTTTTTCATGCATGATTTTTTTCATGCATGATTTTTCATGCAATTTTTTTCATGCATGAATTTTTTTCATGCATGAATTTTTTCATGCATGATTTTTTCATGCATGAATTTTTTTCATGCATGAATTTTTTCATGCATGAATTTTCATGCATGTTTTTTCATGCATGAATTTTTTTCATGCATGATTTTTTCATGCATGAATTTTTTCATGCATGATTTTTTTTCATGCATGAATTTTTTTCATGCATGATTTTTTTTCATGCATGAATTTTTTCATGCATGGATTTTTTCATGCATGAATTTTTTTTCATGCATGAATTTTTTCATGCATGAATTTTTTTCATGCATGAATTTTTTCATGCATGAATTTTTCATGCATGAATTTTTTTCATGCATGAATTTTTTCATGCATGATTTTTTCATGCATGAATTTTTTCATGCATGATTTTTTTCATGCATGAATTTTTTCATGCATGATTTTTTCATGCATTTGAATTTTTTTCATGCATGAATTTTTTTCATGCATGAATTTTTTCATGCATGAATTTTTTCATGCATGAATTTTTTCATGCATGAATTTTTTTCATGCATTTTTTCATGCATGAATTTTTTTCATGCATGAATTTTTTTCATGCATGAATTTTTCATGCATTTTTTCATGCATGAATTTTTTCATGCATGAATTTTTTCATGCATGAATTTTTTCATGCATGAATTTTTTTCATGCATGAATTTTTTTTCATGCATGAATTTTTTTTCATGCATGCATGATTTTTTTCATGCATGAATTTTTTTCATGCATGAATTTTTTTCATGCATGATTTTTTTCATGCATGAATTTTTTTCATGCATGAATTTTTTCATGCATGAATTTTTTCATGCATGAATTTTTTCATGCATGAATTTTTTTCATGCATGATTTTTTTTCATGCATGAATTTTTTCATGCATGATTTTTTTCATGCATGAATTTTTTCATGCATGAATTTTTTTCATGCATGATTTTTTCATGCATGAATTTTTTTCATGCATGATTTTTTTTCATGCATGAATTTTTTTCATGCATGAATTTTTTCATGCATGAATTTTTTTCATGCATGAATTTTTTTTTCATGCATGAATTTTTTCATGCATGAATTTTTTCATGCATGAATTTTTTTCATGCATGAATTTTTTCATGCATGAATTTTTTTCATGCATGATTTTTTCATGCATGATTTTTTTCATGCATGAATTTTTTTCATGCATGAATTTTTTCATGCATGAATTTTTCATGCATTTTTTCATGCATGAATTTTTTCATGCATGAATTTTTTTCATGCATGAATTTTTTTCATGCATGAATTTTTTCATGCATGAATTTTTTCATGCATGAATTTTTTTTCATGCATGAATTTTTTTCATGCATGAATTTTTTATGCATGAATTTTTTCATGCATGATTTTTTCATGCATGATTTTTTCATGCATGAATTTTTTTCATGCATGAATTTTTTCATGCATGATTTTTTTTCATGCATGAATTTTTTCATGCATGAATTTTTTTCATGCATTGATTTTTTTCATGCATGAATTTTTTTCATGCATGAATTTTTTTCATGCATGAATTTTTTCATGCATGAATTTTTTCATGCATGATTTTTTTTCATGCATGAATTTTTTCATGCATGATTTTTTTTCATGCATGAATTTTTTCATGCATGAATTTTTTTTCATGCATGAATTTTTTCATGCATGAATTTTTTCATGCATGAATTTTTTTTCATGCATGAATTTTTTCATGCATGAATTTTTTTCATGCATGAATTTTTTCATGCATGAATTTTTTCATGCATGAATTTTTTTCATGCATGAATTTTTTTTCATGCATGAATTTTCATGTTTTTTCATGCATGAATTTTTTTCATGCATGATTTTTTTTCATGCATGAATTTTTTTCATGCATGAATTTTTTTTCATGCATGATTTTTTTTCATGCATGAATTTTTTTTCATGCATGACTTTTTTTTCATGCATGAATTTTTTCATGCATGAATTTTTTTCATGCATGAATTTTTTTCATGCATGAATTTTTTTCATGCATGAATTTTTTCATGCATGAATTTTTTTCATGCATGAATTTTTTCATGCATGAATTTTTTTCATGCATGAATTTTTTCATGCATGAATTTTTTTCATGCATGAATTTTTTCATGCATGAATTTTTTCATGCATGAATTTTTTTCATGCATGAATTTTTTCATGCATGAATTTTTTCATGCATGAATTTTTTTCATGCATGATTTTTTTTTCATGCATGGATTTTTTTCATGCATGAATTTTTCATGCATGAATTTTTTTCATGCATGAATTTTTTTCATGCATGAATTTTTTTCATGCATGAATTTTTTCATGCATGAATTTTTTTCATGCATGAATTTTTTTCATGCATGATTTTTTCATGCATGAATTTTTTCATGCATGAATTTTTTCATGCATGAATTTTTTTCATGCATGAATTTTTTCATGCATGATTTTTTTCATGCATGAATTTTTTTCATGCATGAATTTTTTCATGCATGAATTTTTTTCATGCATGAATTTTTTTCATGCATGAATTTTTTCATGATTATTTTTTTCATGCATTTTTTTTTCATGCATGAATTTTTTTCATGCATGAATTTTTTTCATGCATGAATTTTTTTCATGCATGAATTTTTTCATGCATGAATTTTTTCATGCATGAATTTTTTCATGCATGAATTTTTTTTCATGCATGAATTTTTTTTCATGCATGAATTTTTTTCATGCATGAATTTTTTTCATGCATGAATTTTTTTCATGCATGAATTTTTTCATGCATGATTTTTCATGCATGTATTTTTTCATGCATGAATTTTTTCATGCATGATTTTTTTCATGCATGATTTTTTTCATGCATGATTTTTCATGCATGAATTTTTTCATGCATGAATTTTTTCATGCATGAATTTTTTCATGCATGAATTTTTTCATGCATGAATTTTTTCATGCATGAATTTTTTTTCATGCATGAATTTTTTTCATGCATGAATTTTTTTCATGCATGAATTTTTTTCATGCATGAATTTTTTTCATGCATGAATTTTTTCATGCATGAATTTTTTTCATGCATGAATTTTTTTTCATGCATGAATTTTTTCATGCATGATTTTTTTCATGCATGAATTTTTTCATGCATGATTTTTTTTTTCATGCATGAATTTTTTTCATGCATGATTTTTTTCATGCATGATTTTTTCATGCATGAATTTTTTCATGCATGAATTTTTTCATGCATGATTTTTTCATGCATGATTTTTTTTCATGCATGAATTTTTTCATGCATGATTTTTTCATGCATGAATTTTTTTCATGCATGAATTTTTTCATGCATGATTTTTTCATGCATGAATTTTTTTCATGCATGAATTTTTTTCATGCATGAATTTTTTCATGCATGAATTTTTTCATGCATGATTTTTTCATGCATGAATTTTTTTCATGCATGAATTTTTTTCATGCATGAATTTTTTTCATGCATGATTTTTTTCATGCATGAATTTTTTTTCATGCATGATTTTTTCATGCATGAATTTTTTTCATGCATGAATTTTTTCATGCATGAATTTTGATTTTTTCATGCATGAATTTTTTCATGCATGAATTTTTTCATGCATGAATTTTTTCATGCATGAATTTTTTCATGCATGATTTTTTTCATGCATGAATTTTTTTCATGCATGAATTTTTTTCATGCATTATTCATGCATGAATTTTTTTCATGCATGATTTTTTCATTTTTTCATGCATGAATTTTTTTCATGCATGAATTTTTTCATGCATGATTTTTTTTCATGCATGAATTTTTTTCATGCATGAATTTTTTTTTCATGCATTTTCATGATTTTTTTTCATGCATGAATTTTTTTCATGCATGAATTTTTTTCATGCATGAATTTTTTCATGCATAATTTTTTCATGCATGAATTTTTTCATGCATGAATTTTTTCATGCATGAATTTTTTTTTCATGCATGATTTTTTTTCATGCATGAATTTTTTCATGCATGAATTTTTTTCATGCATGAATTTTTTTTCATGCATGAATTTTTTCATGCATGATTTTTTTTTCATGCATGAATTTTTTTCATGCATGAATTTTTTTTGCATGAATTTTTTCATGCATGAATTTTTTCATGCATGATTTTCATGTTTTTTTCATGCATGAATTTTTTCATGCATGAATTTTTTTCATGCATTGTTTTTTTCATGCATGATTTTTTTTCATGCATTTATTTTTTTCATGCATGAATTTTTTCATGCATGATTTTTTTTCATGCATGAATTTTTTCATGCATGAATTTTTTCATGCATGATTTTTTTTCATGCATGAATTTTTTCATGCATGAATTTTTTTTCATGCATATTTTTTTTCATGATTTTTTCATGTTTTTCATGCATGAATTTTTTTCATGCATGAATTTTTTCATGCATGACTTTTTTTCATGCATGAATTTTTTTCATGCATGATTTTTTTCATGCATGAATTTTTTCATGCATGATTTTTTTTCATGCATGAATTTTTTTCATGCATGAATTTTTTCATGCATGAATTTTTTTTTTCATGCATGAATTTTTTTCATGCATGATTTTTTCATGCATGATTTTTTTCATGCATGAAATTTTTTCATGCATGAATTTTTTTTCATGCATGAATTTTTTCATGCATGAATTTTTTCATGCATGAATTTTTTCATGCATGATTTTTTCATGCATGAATTTTTTCATGCATGAATTTTTTCATGCATGAATTTTTTCATGCATGATTTTTTTTTCATGCATGAATTTTTTCATGCATGAATTTTTTTCATGCATGATTTTTTTTCATGCATGATTTTTTTCATGCATGAATTTTTTTCATGCATGAATTTTTTTTTCATGCATGAATTTTTTCATGCATGAATTTTTTTCATGCATGAATTTTTTCATGCATGAATTTTTTCATGCATGAATTTTTTTCATGCATGAATTTTTTTCATGCATGAATTTTTTTCATGCATGAATTTTTTTCATGCATGAATTTTTTCATGCATGAATTTTTTCATGCATGAATTTTTTTCATGCATGTTTTTTCATGCATGAATTTTTTTCATGCATGAATTTTTTCATGCATGAATTTTTTTCATGCATGAATTTTTTTCATGTCATGAATTTTTTTCATGCATGAATTTTTTTTCATGCATGAATTTTTTTCATGCATGAATTTTTTCATGCATGAATTTTTTTCATGCATGAATTTTTTTCATGCATGTTTTTTTCATGCATGAATTTTTTCATGCATGAATTTTTTTCATGCATGAATTTTTTCATGCATGAATTTTTTTCATGCATGAATTTTTTCATGCATGAATTTTTTCATGCATGATTTTTTCATGCATGAATTTTTTTCATGCATGAATTTTTTCATGCATGAATTTTTTTCATGCATGAATTTTTTTCATGCATGAATTTTTTTCATGCATGAATTTTTTCATGCATGAATTTTTTCATGCATGAATTTTTTCATGCATGAATTTTTTTCATGCATGATTTTTTTTCATGCATGAATTTTTTCATGCATGAATTTTTTCATGCATGAATTTTTTCATGCATGAATTTTTTTCATGCATGAATTTTTTCATGCATGATTTTTTCATGCATGATTTTTTTTCATGCATGAATTTTTTTCATGCATGAATTTTTTCATGCATGAATTTTTTTCATGCATGAATTTTTTCATGCATGAATTTTTTCATGCATGAATTTTTTTCATGCATGAATTTTTTCATGCATGATTTTTTTTCATGCATGATTTTTTTTCATGCATGATTTTTTTCATGCATGATTTTTTTCATGCATGAATTTTTTTCATGCATGAATTTTTTCATGCATGAATTTTTTTCATGTTTTCATGCAATTTTTTTCATGCATGAATTTTTTTTCATGCATGAATTTTTTTCATGCATGAATTTTTTCATGCATGAATTTTTTCATGCATGATTTTTTCATGCATGAATTTTTTTCATGCATGATTTTTTTCATGCATGAATTTTTTCATGCATGAATTTTTTTTCATGCATGAATTTTTTCATGAATTTTTTTTTCATGCATGTTTTTTCATGCATGAATTTTTTTCATGCATGAATTTTTTCATGCATGATTTTTTTTCATGCATGAATTTTTTTCATGCATGAATTTTTTTTCATGCATGAATTTTTTTCATGCATGAATTTTTTCATGCATGCATGATTTTTTTCATGCATGAATTTTTTCATGCATGATTTTTTCATGCATGAATTTTTTCATGCATGAATTTTTTTCATGCATGAATTTTTTTCATGCATGAATTTTTTCATGCATGATTTTTTCATGCATGGATTTTTTTTTTCATGCATGAATTTTTTCATGCATGATATTTTTTCATGCATGAATTTTTTCATGCATGATTTTTTCATGCATGAATTTTTTTCATGCATGAATTTTTTTCATGCATGAATTTTTTCATGCATGAATTTTTTTCATGCATGAATTTTTTTTTTTTTTTCATGCATGAATTTTTTCATGCATGATTTTTTTTCATGCATGAATTTTTTTCATGCATGAATTTTTTCATGCATGAATTTTTTTCATGCATGAATTTTTTTCATGCATGAATTTTTTCATGCATGAATTTTTTTCATGCATGAATTTTTTTCATGCATGAATTTTTTTCATGCATGAATTTTTTCATGCATGAATTTTTTTCATGCATGAATTTTTTTCATGCATGAATTTTTTTCATGCATGAATTTTTCATGCATGAATTTTTTTCATGCATGAATTTTTTCATGCATGAATTTTTTCATGCATGAATTTTTTTCATGCATGAATTTTTTTCATGCATGAATTTTTTCATGCATTTTTTTCATGTTTTTTTCATGCATGATTTTTTTTGCATGATTTTCATGCATGTTTTTTCATGCATGATTTTTTCATGCATGATTTTTTTTTCATGCATGAATTTTTTCATGCATGAATTTTTTTCATGCATGAATTTTTTCATGCATGGATTTTTTTCATGCATGAATTTTTTCATGCATGAATTTTTTTCATGCATGAATTTTTTCATGCATGAATTTTTTCATGCATGAATTTTTTTCATGCATGAATTTTTTTCATGCATGAATTTTTTCATGCATGAATTTTTTCATGCATGATTTTTATTTTTCATGCATGAATTTTTTTCATGCATGAATTTTTTCATGCATGAATTTTTTTCATGCATGATTTTTTTCATGCATGAATTTTTTTCATGCATGAATTTTTTCATGCATGATTTTTTTCATGCATTTTTTAATTTTTCATGCATGAATTTTTTTCATGCATGAATTTTTTCATGCATGAATTTTTTTTCATGCATGAATTTTTTCATGCATGATTTTTTTCATGCATGATTTTTTTCATGCATGATTTTTTTTCATGCATGAATTTTTTCATGCATGATTTTTTCATGCATGAATTTTTTCATGCATGAATTTTTTTTCATGCATGAATTTTTTTCATGCATGATTTTTTTCATGCATGAATTTTTTTTCATGCATGATTTTTTTTCATGCATGATTTTTTTTCATGCATGAATTTTTTTCATGCATGAATTTTTTCATGCATGAATTTTTTTCATGCATGAATTTTTTTTTTTTCATGCATGAATTTTTTTCATGCATGAATTTTTTTCATGCATGAATTTTTTTCATGCATGAATTTTTTTTCATGCATGAATTTTTTCATGCATGAATTTTTTCATGCATGAATTTTTTCATGCATGAATTTTTTTCATGCATGAATTTTTTCATGCATGAATTTTTTCATTTTTTCATGCATGAATTTTTTCATGCATGAATTTTTTTTCATGCATGAATTTTTTCATGCATGATTTTTTCATGCATGATTTTTTCATGCATGATTTTTTTTCATGCATGAATTTTTTTCATGCATGATTTTTTTTTTCATGCATGAATTTTTTTTTCATGCATGAATTTTTTTCATGCATGAATTTTTTTCATGCATGAATTTTTTCATGCATGATTTTTTTTCATGCATGAATTTTTTTCATGCATGAATTTTTTTCATGCATGAATTTTTTTCATGCATGAATTTTTTCATGCATGAATTTTTTCATGCATGAATTTTTTCATGCATGAATTTTTTCATGCATGAATTTTTTTCATGCATGAATTTTTTCATGCATGAATTTTTTTCATGCATGAATTTTTTCATGCATGAATTTTTTTCATGCATGAACTTTTTTCATGCATGAATTTTTTCATGCATGAATTTTTTCATGCATGAATTTTTTTCATGCATGATTTTTTTCATGCATGAATTTTTTCATGCATGATATTTTTTCATGCATGAATTTTTTCATGCATGATTTTTTCTTTTTTTCATGCATGAATTTTTTCATGCATGAATTTTTTCATGCATGAATTTTTTCATGCATGATTTTTTTTCATGCATGAATTTTTTCATGCATGAATTTTTTTCATCGATGAATTTTATTTTCATCGATGAATTTTATTTTCATCGATGAATTTTTTCATCGATGAATTTTTTTCATCGATGAATTTTATTTTCATCGATGAATTTTATTTTCATCGATGAATTTTTTTCATCGATGAATTTTTTTCATCGATGAATTTTATTTTCATCGATGAATTTTTTCATCGATGAATTTTTTTCATCGATGAATTTTTTCATCGATGAATTTTTTTCATCGATTAATTTTTTCATCGATGAATTTTATTTTCATCGATGAATTTTATTTTCATCGATGAATTTTTTTTCATCGATGAATTTTTTCATCGATGAATTTTTCATCGATGAATTTTTTCATCGATGAAATTTTTCATCGATGAATTTTTTCATCGATGAATTTTTTCATCGATGAATTTTTTTCATCATCGGAGGAATCATCGGGGGAATCATCGGAGGAATCATCGGAGGAATCATCGGAGGAATCATCGGGGGAATCATCGGAGGAATCATCTGAGGAACCATCGGAGGAATCATCGGGGGAATCATCGGAGGAATCATCGGAGGAATCATCGGAGGAATCATCGGGGGAATCATCGGAGGAATCATCGGAGGAATCATCGGAGGAATTATCGGGGGAATCATCGGAGGAATCATCGGAGGTTTCATCGGAGGAATCATCGGAGCAATCATCGGAGCAATCATCGGAGCAATCATCGGAGCAATCATCGGAGGAATCATCGGAGGAATCATCGATGAATCCCGAGGAAATTAGTCACTATTATAGGTCAGCAGTTGCCAGAACCAGTTGGGAATTATAGTATAGTATAGAGATTGAGTGAAGGCGGAGAAATTGAGAGAAAGAAGTTTTGGCGGGAGAGAGGGCTGCTGAATGGCAGCTGCAGGGGGGTATAAAAGAGCGAGGCAGGTCTTGAGGCGGGGCAGTCAGTTGGGGAGTTTTGTAGCAGTGGCCGCAGGGGCTGCAGCGGCAGCCAAGAAGGCAGCAGAGGAGGGCAGCGGAGGAGGCAGCAGTCCAAGCGGAGCGTAAGCGCGGCGTGATCACCCAGACGGCGTTGGCAGGCGAGTCGGGCGTGCACTAATTGTTAGAGATAGGGCGTCTTGTGCCCCGCTTAGGGCAGGTGTGGTGGAAAAGACGTGAAAGTCACATTTAAAATATATATTTAAATTACTTAAATCTAAACCCCGGAGTTCTTATTTTGGCACAGCGCCAATAAATATAAATTTGTTGCAGCGAATCCTGGACGAGACTGAGCTGTTCCGCCCCCGCCAAACAAAAATATTAAAAAAAATGTTTAATTAGTTTGAAAAGTGGCACGCTGACTGTTTTGCCTTTTTAAATTTTTCAGCTAAGTGCCGATTTTGAAACTAATTAAAATTTTCTTAAATTATTTTCGTTTAAATTATTATTAATCGTCACAAAATTTGGTATCAGAAATTTTTTGAGTTGAATGTGCCATCGCCACTTTTACCTCACCTCGTTAAGAGGTGTTTTGTTTGATTAAAAAATTATATGTATATTATAATAATTATTAAAGGTCTACATTTACAATATTAAATTATTCCTGATTAAATATGTCTCCAAGTGCCAAGTTTACAAGATTGTCTTGTAATTATTCGGTGACTTGTAGACTGTTTATGAGTATATATATATATTTTTTAATTTGAAAACCTGTTACCTATATACCTTCTACCAAGTTCAATATACGTACCCTATTCCCTACGAGTACCCGGTGTAATAATGACGATGATAATTATAATTATCATTATAATGATATGAACTTAATACCATTTCCATATTATTTCCACTCCATTCGATCCGTGATAAGAAGTGAAAAGTGAGAGAGAGAGAGAGACTACGCATAAAGCTTTCGATTAATGATTCTCTCCGGACCGAGCTTTTCTAATTGATCGTCCGAGTGTGTGATACGAAAACAAAAGTCGAGCGTCGCTCCAAATAAAAGTTTAGTTCAGTAGGCGCTTCGTAAACAAACTCGGCGGTCTGTCTTCGCTGGGGTGCTCCGAGTGACCGGTTCCCTAGACTCGGTATTAAGTTGAACTTGGGAATCAATAGGCAAGTTATCAGTACTTCCTTTGGCTATAATTAACTCTACATTTTTGCTGTTTACAGTTTAATCGATCTCTGCGAAGATAATGGCGCCCAATGTCAAAGAGGATGGGTGGAAGGTATCCGGCATATCTAGGACTTATCCGAGCTACCGTCAGCACAAACCTATCACGGGTGAAAGGTTAGCAGTCAATTATTTTAACGACCCCAAAGACTCAAAGAGGAAATACAACTTTTTAAGCTGGCTGGAGGGCAAAAATGCGGACGACGAGGCTGAAGGTCTTTGGCGTATTAACGATAAGCTCTACGACTTAGCGGACTTTGCCGCTCGCCATCCGGGAGGCGCCTTTTGGATTGAGTCCACACGGGGGACCGATATAACCGAACCCTTCGAGTCGCATCACATCGAGGAGCGAGCCCGGGGGATGCTGAGCAAGTTCGAGGTGCGAAAGGCCTCGAAGCCCCGGAACTACAAGTTCACGCTGAAAGACGATGGTTTTTACGTGACCCTGAAGCGGAGAGTGCGTGAAAAGTTAAGAAAACTGGATTACTCGCCCACCAAGAAAACAGAGGTATGATTAATACTAATGTTTACGTAGATACTTTAAGATACTCGGCTTCATTCTTAATATTGCCTTATTTTTTAGTTTCTGCACTTGGGCATCCTGATCTCCGTCTTCCTCTTTAGCTGGGTCGGCACCGTTCTGGACTCCCTGCTCATTCAAGCCCTGGCTGGCCTGGCGCTTTGCTGGGTGGCCACCTCCACGCACAACTACTTCCATCAGCGGGACAGCTGGCGGATGTACACCTTCAATTTGACGCTCATGAACTTCCGAAGCTGGCGGATCTCGCATGCCCTGTCGCACCATGTCTATGCTAATTCCCTGCACGACCTGGAGATGTCCATGTTCGAGCCCTTCTTGTGCTGGATTCCCGGTCGCCAGTATGCCAGTAGAGTGCAACGCTGGATCTCAGTCGGGATCTCACCGGTGGTTTATGTAGTGCTGTTCCAAGGACAGATTGTTTTGCGGTGAGTTGTGGAAGTTTATACTTTTTTTTTCTATAATTAACTTATCTATCTTTTTAGTTTGGTTATGTCTCTATTCAAAAAGAATCTTATGCACTGGGATGATCTTATAGGCTTTACCTTACCCGCATTTCTCTATTTATCCACTGGAGTAGGTTTGAAGGCCTCCTTAGTCAGCTGGCAGATCATTGTGGCCATAGGTAGCTTTATTTTTGGATTCGTGGGTCTCACTGCAGCCCATCACGATCCTCGGATACTGCACGATGGCGATGCCCAAAGGCCGGACTTCGATTGGGGATTGTATCAGATGGACACGATCATCGATCGGGGAGACATCAAGTGGTCCGATCTCCTGGTGCTGACCCACTTCGGGGAACATGCGCTGCATCATCTGTTTCCAACCCTGGATCACGGTGTGCTCAAGCATCTTTATCCGGAGCTTAGACAGACGATGAAGGAGTTCGATCTGGAACTGCGTGAGATCAATCACTGGGGCCACATCAAGGGGCAGAATCAGCAGTTGCTGAGGATGGATAAGAATCCCATGCCACCGGGTAGCAAGAAGTTTAAGTAGGGCGTGGTTAGGGGTTAAGTTAATTATTTTAAAGGGAGAGGAGATAAGGGGTAGTCTGTAGATAGAGTATATTTTTTTATTACCTAGTATGGCGGGTTTTAATAGATGATTGCAGTGTAAAAGGTCAAGCTTTAATTAAACGGTAATTTTCTATTATACGGGCCCCTTCCAAAAAATTTAAAAAAAAAAACCATAGATAGGGTGTGCTTCAACATACATTTGGGTATACAAATTATGTTGGGGACGCTCTTAGTTTAGCCACAATAAATCTTTAAAGTTTTGCCAAATTCCCATACAAAATGCTAGCAAACACGCACACTGACAAATGATGAATACACAAAATTCAAGCGCCTGTCTGTGTATCGTCGCGGTACAGTGGGCTGTGCAGTTTACAATTTTTGTTAAATTGTGCTTAGCGTAAATCCTATATACGAGTATGTCGACATTTTGCACACTTTGAATACATTTATGCGAGAAATATAAATAAAACAAAAAGTTGACAACGTAAAATACGTAGTAAATAACGACTTTTCAATATTAAGACGTACATTTGAGTATAAAAATTATAAGGAGAATTTTATAGTAAAGAGCATACAGTTTGATGAGGTAAGAGAAGAGTATTGCTGTGATAATTAGGTCAGAGAGAACGTAAAGCAGCACCGCAGGCGAAAAATTTTTTTGAAAAAAAAAATCCCTCGGCACTACTTTAAGTAATCCTAATAAATTCTTTTTTTTTTAACTTATGTTATTTTGCACAGCCAATCTTTGCTTTTGACATTAAACAAAAATAAGGACATGGAAGGTCCTTTATAATTTTATATATAATATAATATTAATATTGAAATACAAAAAAAAAAAAAAATGAATTAAAAAGTTAATTACTACGAATTTTACGTTGCCAAATTGTTGTTTTATTTATATTTCACGCATAAATGTATTCAAAGTGTGCAAAGTGTCGACATATATAATATTTACGCTAAGCACAATTTGACAAACATTTTAAGCTTCACAGCCCACTGTATTTTGTATGGGAATTAGGCAAAACTTTAAAGATTTATTGTGATTAAACTAAGAGCGTCCCCAACATAATTTTTATACCCAAATGTATGTTGAAGCACACCCTATCTAAGTTTTTTTTTTTTTAATTTTTTGGAAGGGGCCCGTATAATAGAAAATTACCAATTAAACGATTAATTTAAATGTATTCTTTGCTAAACTCTTAAATTGTTATACTCTTTATATCAAAACAAATATTCTCTTAACTGTCTTTCTCTTTTTTTTTTATTATCGCTTAATGTCCGGCCATTACCGCCTTGTTAAGGTGTTTGTTATGATAACGTTATAATCAGTGTTTATGGCGTTGTTTATTCAGCTCTTTAAGTGGCTACCAAATATTTCTTAGCTAATTTTATGAAGCTTCTCTTTGTAGGTGAGAGTTCAGCAGGATTTAAATAAATTTAACCATTTTATAAATAGACCCACATAAATGTTTGACTGCCTCTTATGGAGATATGGTCAATTAAACCTACATATATTCCGCAGAGTCATGGTGATGAGGCGATGGGGAAAAAATCCACATAAATCGATTTAAAACTTTATTGTTTTGGGTGACTGGGAATTTTAAGAGAAGCTTATACCTAAGAGAATACTTATGTATGAACGCTACAGGGTAAAAATAAAGCAAAGTTAATCCAAATGGAATAATGACATAGTTTAAAATGATGTATATATTCTAGAGTTATAATTTCATCTTTATACGGAATGATGTGTATGTGATTATTCAGTAGAAATAATCTTCTTAAATTTATAATTGTTTAAATTCATATTTTAAAATCTTGAATTATTGTGCAATGTTAATTTGTGATTTTTTCCCAAGTCATTAATCCCTGTCTTAATAAACATTTTACATTATCTTATTGCAGTAGATAAGAGTAATATTCCGAAATAGAAGAGTAGATACGAGTAATAGTTCGAATTCAAAGAGAGTCTATAACACTAGTTTACACTCAAAATGCTCCAAGCCTGTTGATGTGAAATTCTGGTAGAGTTGAACCCCCAGATCACGAAAATGGCTTTAATTTTTTTTTCTATGGACACGTTTTTTAAAAGATTTTTTAAAGTTTTACCCAAAAAAAATTTGCTCAGTTTACGTTTATTATTTCATAGCTCGAGTTGTAGCCAACCAATTTACCTGTCGAATGTTTTATTTTACAGGTAATGAACTAACCTTTCGATTTTAAAACACTTTATGTATATTGGATAAGTACTTTGTGTGCTACAGCTCGATAAACTTGAAAAAAGTGGAAATTTCAATCCGTTAACTCAAATGTTAACGTGCCTAAATCCGACAGTTCATCACATCTAGCAAAGTTAACAGGCCATCTAAAGGCGTTGTCCAACACTGTACATTTAATCTAGTAGGCATCCGCCCAAAAATTTGAAAAAATTTCTCAATTTTCTTAACTTTGAAAATCCACGATAAATCTATTCTTCAACGGATTTCTGGAGTTGTAGGCCTGTTTGATACTTTGGGCGATCATCTTTGTAAAAAAACACGTTTTGATTTTCCAACGGATTTTTTCCGAGTTTTTATGATGCTAGCATCACGTTAACATTTGAGTTAACGGATTGAAATTTCCACTTTTTTCAAGTTTATCGAGCTGTAGCACACAAAGTACTTATCCAATATACATAAAGTGTTTTAAAATCGAAAGGTTAGTTCATTACCTGTAAAATAAAACATTCGACAGGTAAATTGGTTGGCTACAACTCGAGCTATGAAATAATAAACGTAAACTGAGCAAATTTTTTTTGGGTAAAACTTTAAAAAATCTTTTAAAAAAAACGTGTCCATAGAAAAAAAAATTAAAGCCATTTTCGTGATCTGGGGGTTCAACTCTACCAGAATTTCACATCAACAGGCTTGGAGCATTTTTTTTTTTTCATTTTGTAAACTGGTGTAATCTAATCGGTTGCCTGGTCAAGCTGACCCTTTAAAAGCCAGCTGCCCAGCAGGTTTTCATCAGTTTACAAATTTGTTTTTGACCGGAAAAGTCGCGAAAATAATAATTATGTGGTCGGTTCGATCGGTGCTCCTCTTGCTCCTAGCTCTAGTAGCTTCAACCCAGGGAGCCAACATCCTGGGACTCTTCAGCAGCCATAGTCCTTCCCACCTGATCCTCCACATGTCGGTGGCCAAGACCCTGGCCGAGGCTGGACACAATGTGACTGTGGTCGCCATGATGCAGCCCAAAGTGATGCACAAGGATATTCACCTCATTGTGGTGCCGGTGACAGAGGAGCAGGAGCGCACACTGGATGAACAAATGACCACCATGTCGGGGCAAAAGAACTCCGTTATTAGCACCATGTATCGCCTCATGAACGGCATGAATGTGATGATTGAGGCCCAGGGTGAGCTGCTCTCCGACCCGAGATTCCAGCGAATCTACGAGACCAAGTTTGACCTGATGATCATGGGCTACTTCATCAACGACTTCCAGCTGGGAGTGGCCAACAAACTGAAGGTTCCCGTGATCATTGACTGGATGCAAGCGCCCATGGCCGTTATCGATATGTTCACGGGAAATCCCTCAGAGCTCTCATATGTGCCCATCATGACTGCTGCCACGCATCCCATGAGTCTGGTGGCGCGAGCTCAGAACCTCGGCAAGCACCTGTTTTTGAGTTACTTAATGAATATGTTGGACTCCAAGGTGATCAGGATATACAAGGAGAACTTTGGAGAAGGCAAGGGTCAGCCGACTCTGGACGAGTTAAGGAAGAACATTTCCATGCCTTTGTCAACTGTCATTTGATCAGCGAAGGTCCCATTCGGCCGCTGGTGCCAGGTCTTATTGAGGTCGGCGGCATTCAGGTTAAGGATAAGGCGGATCCCCTGCCCAAGGATATTGATCAGTTCCTGGCCAATTCCACCCAAGGAGCCATCCTCCTCTCCCTCGGTTCGAACATCAAGAGCTCGACAGTAAAACCAGAAATCATCCAGACAATCTTCAAAGTCCTCTCTGGCTTGAAACAGAATGTGATATGGAAGTGGGAGGATCTGAAGAACACTCCCGGCAACGCCACCAACATTCTGTACAAGAAGTGGCTGCCCCAAGACGACATCCTGGCTCACCCGAACACCAAGCTCTTCATCACCCATGCCGGAAAGGGAGGCATCACCGAGTCGCAGTACGCTGAGATCATGCAGAGCGCTGGATATGGTCTGTCCCTCGATCTGCTTTCGATTACACAGGATAACCTTGGAGGAGCAATCAAAGAAGTCCTAGAAAATAAGAAATATAGCCAAGCTATTGGCAAATTCTCCTCGCTCTACAGGGATCGACCTCTGACCGCCAAGCAATCGGTTCTTTACTGGACGGAGTACATCCTGCGCCACCATGGAGCTTCCAACCTGCAGAGTCCTGCGGTTCACATGACCTTTGTGCAGCTTCACAACCTGGATCTGTTCACTATACTTGTATTGATCCTGATTCTAATTGTGCTTCTAATCCGTCTGACTGTGAAGTTCGTATGGAGGAAATTAAGGAGCAAGGGAAACAAGGTACAAAAACTGAAGAAGCATTAAATTATTTATTACGTATAAAACAAATTGTTCTTGAGATGTGTTCAGTAGGATATAAGCGAATTTTAATTAAATCAAATATTACCGAATAACATATTAAACCAAATATTACAAATAAAGAAATAAAAAAACTATTTGCAGTCATGCTAATCTTTCTCTTTTTCTTAAATTACAAAAATATATACCGTCTCGTTCCAAAACATTAAACAAATCAAAACATAATGCGATGGTCAAGAATGTATGAATTTTAAGGGATCGGTAATAATTCCTTTTGTTTTAATCCATTTTATATAAATTTGCAAAGCTAACCCTTATAAGAATTTCGGCTTCCGTGGGGTTCCTCTCCTTTCCGCCTTTTCTTTTTAATGGCAACTATCACCATTATCTGTCTAAAATATTGTTTTATTTGTAATCTTATCTTGCCCTGGATTTATGAACACTTGCAGATAGAGCTTGAAGAATGCCTTACCTTATCCTAAACTATTTGAAATTATTTGTTAGTAATCGAACATAACTTATTGTAAAGATAAAGAAACATTAAGACAAGTTGTTAACTAAATTCCCGCAGCATAAGCTGGAAAGTTTAATAACTACCCAATAAAAATCATAAATTTCAACTACTGGATGGCATTTTATTCTTAATCTTTTGTTTATACTGATAAGTACACTCACTGGACTTCCCTTGTCATGCATATCAGTAAATGTATGCATACATATTCATATGTACATAAGTATGAACAAACAAATTTTGTTTTGTAGGTACCTGATACCGTATTGCAATAATATTTTCTCTTGTGAAATGCTTGAAGAGTACATACACAATAATAGATCTTTTGAGTGAAATAAAGGTGTATAAAATTACAATTTTTAAACGAAAAACTTATGGATGTGTGTGAAACAAGGGAAATAGGGAATTAAAGAGCTTCCCATCTCCAATATATTTACTTCCTATAGAAAAATAACAAATAGAGTTGCGTCAGACCATTAAGAGCCGGAAGATAAGAGAATCGCACGTAATCGAAGAGAGACGATAAGCGAATGACTAGCAACTGAAAAAATCCCCATAAATACCCAGACCCATACCCGCTTCAGGTCAGTCTCTCTTCTGTAAGTCACGCAAAAAGTAAATAAAATGTTGGCGACTCGTTCCGTGTTTCTGTTGCTGCTCGCGGCAGTAGCTTCCACCCAGGGAGCCAACATCCTGGGGCTTTTCAGCAGCCACAGTCAGTCGCACCTGATCATCCACATGTCGGTGGCCAAGACCCTGGCCGAGGCTGGACACAATGTGACGGTGGTGTCCATGATGCAGCCCAAGGTGATGCACAAGGATATTCACCTCATTGTGGTGCCGGTGACGGACGAGCAGGAGCGTGTTATCAACGATCAGATGGCCACCATGGCGGGGCAGAAGAACTCCCTCATGAGCACTATGGCTCGCCTCATAAGCAGCATGGATGTGATGATCGAGTCCCAGGGTGACCTGCTCTCAGACCCCAGATTCCAGCGTATCTACGAGACCAAGTTCGACCTGATGATTCTGGGGTACTTCATCAACGACTTCCACTTGGGCGTGGCCAACAAACTGAAGGTTCCCGTCATCATTGACTGGACGGCTGCGCCCATGGCCGTGATCAATGAGTTTACGGGCAATCCTACCCAGGTGTCGTATGTGCCCATCATGTCTGCTGCCACGCATCCCATGAGCTTGGGAGCGCGAGCTGGAAACCTCTTCAAGCACCTGGCCATGCGTTTCATCGCCAGCCAAATGGATTCTAAGGTGGCCCGCATATACAGGGAGAACTTTGGCGAGGGCAAGGGTCAGCCAACTCTGCACGAGATGAGGAAGAATATATCGATGGCCTTTGTCAACTGCCACTTGATCAGCGAGGGTCCCATTCAGCCTCTGGTGCCAGGACTGGTCGAGATCGGAGGCATACAGGTCAAGGACAAGGCGGCTCCCCTGCCCAAGGACATAGATGAGTTTTTGAACAAGTCGTCCCAAGGAGCTGTTCTCCTCTCCCTCGGTTCCAACATCAAGAGCTCGGCCGTGAGACCGGAAATCGTACAGACAATCTTCAAAGTCCTTTCTGGCCTGAAACAGAACGTGATCTGGAAGTGGGAGGATCTGGAGAACACACCTGGCAACTCCCCCAACATTCTGTACAAGAAGTGGCTTCCTCAAGACGACATCCTGGCCCACCAGAACACCAAGCTCTTCATCACCCATGCCGGAAAGGGAGGCATCACTGAGTCCCAATACCACGGAGTGCCCATGGTGGCTCTGCCCATCTTCGGGGACCAACCTGGAAACGCTGAGATCATGCAGAAGGAAGGATATGGCCTGGCCCTCGATTTGCTTTCGATTACAGAGGAGAGTCTTGGAGAGGCACTCAGAGAAGTCCTGGAAAACGAGAAGTACAGCCAAGCTGTTGGAAAATTCTCATCTCTCTACAGGGATCGACCTCTGACCGCCAAGCAATCGGTTCTCTTCTGGACGGAGTACATCCTGCGGCATCATGGAGCTCCCCACCTGCAGAGTCCCGCGGTGCACATGAACTTTGTTCAGCTTCACAACCTGGATCTCTATGTTATTCTCCTAGCGGTCCTGGCTGTGACAGTGTTCCTTTTAAGTCTGGTTGGGAAATTTGTCTGGAACAAGCTACGGGGCCAGAAGAATAGCTATAAGAAAGTCAAGAAACAATAAATCAACTTGACTGTATGTATAAAATAAATATTTATTTAAGAATTGTAGAGTAAGACACATTCTTCCGAAAATATATATTCTGTTCAAAATTATTAAGCATTTTGATCTATTGTAATGTTATTGCTCCACGAACTTTGTATTGGGGCTTCCGATTTGGGGATATCGAATATCTATGTCATTGAGCACGGAAGTTAAGCCAACTCAAAAAGCATACTTCCATTTCATTCATTGCTAAAATAATTTATTTTCATTTAAATTTCGATTTCAACAGTTTTATGTTTTCAATACAGTTACTACCCAATGATAAAGAGTTGAGTCAGAGCTTTAAGAACACTCCGATAAGGGTATCGCTGGGAGTCGTATACCAGCAACTGTTAAAGAAACCAAGAGCCATATTTTTTTCGGTCAGTTCTTTATATGTTTTTGATTGGAGAAGTTGTGCCGAAAGAAAAGAAAATGAGGTCGGTTCGCTCCGTGGTTCTGTTGCTCCTAGCTCTAGTTGTTTCAAGCCAGGGAGCCAATATCCTAGGGCTTTTCAGCAGCCACAGTCAGTCGCACCTGATCATCCACATGTCGGTGGCCAAGATCCTGGCCGAAGCTGGACACAACGTGACAGTGGTCGCCATGATGCAGCCCAAAGTGATGCACAAGGACATCCACCTGATAGTGGTACCGGTGACGGAGGAGCAGGAGCGCACACTGGATGACCAAATGACCACCATGGAGGGGCAGAAGAACTCAGTAATAAGCACTGTGAGCCGACTCATTAACGGAATGGATGTGATGGTAAAATCCCAGGCCGAACTGCTCTCCAACCCAAGTTTCCAGCGAATCTACGAGACTAAGTTCGACCTGATGATCATGGGTTACTTCCTCAACGACTTCCAGTTGGGAGTTGCCCATAAGTTGAAGGTTCCCGTAATCATTGAATGGATGACTAGGCCTATTCCCCTAATCGATGATTTCACAGGCAATCCTGCAGAGCTCTCATATGTGCCCAACATAGCCACATTTGCAACGCCACCCATGGGTTTCCTGAAGCGCGCTGAGAACCTGGCCAAACAATTGGTTATTAGGTACATGGGTGTGGTACTTGATTCCCAATTAAACCGTATTTACAAGGACACTTTTGGAGAGGAAGAAGGCTTGCCGACTATAAGTGAGCTAAGAAAAAATATATCCATGGTCTTCGTCAACTGTCATATGATCAGCGAAGGTCCCATTCGACCCCTGGTGCCAGGACTCGTCGAGATCGGGGGCATTCAGGTGAAGGATGAAGCGGATCCCTTACCCCAGGATATAAATGAGTTCTTGGCCAAGTCCACCCAGGGAGCCATCCTCCTATCCCTCGGTTCGAACATCAAGAGCTCGTCAGTGAAACCAGAAATCATTCAGACAATCTTCAAAGTCCTTTCTGGCTTGAAACTGAATGTGATCTGGAAGTGGGAGGATCTGGAGAATACGCCTGGCAACTCCCCCAACATTCTGTACAAGAAGTGGCTTCCTCAAGACGACATCCTGGCCCATCCGAACACAAAACTCTTCATTACCCATGCCGGAAAGGGAGGCATCACTGAGTCCCAATACCACGGAGTGCCCATGGTGGCTCTGCCCATCTTCGGGGACCAACCTGGAAACGCTGAGATCATGCAGAAGGAAGGATATGGCCTGGCCCTCGATTTGCTTTCGATTACAGAGGAGAGTCTTGGAGAGGCACTCAGAGAAGTCCTGGAAAACGAGAAGTACAGCCAAGCTGTTGGAAAATTCTCATTTCTCTACAGGGATCGACCTCTGACCGCCAAGCAATCTGTTCTTTACTGGACGGAGTACATCCTGCGGCACCATGGAGCTCCCCATCTGCAGAGTCCCGCGGTGCACATGAACTTTGTTGAACTTTACAACCTGGACCTCTATGTTATTCTGTTAATGATCCTGGCTGTGATAGTGTTCCTTTTAAGTCTGGTTTTTAAATTTGTTTGGAACAAACTCTGGCTCCGCGGCCAGAAGAATAACTATAGGAAACTCAAGAAACAATAAGTTAATAAATTAATTTAAAATTGTACAAAAGTCGCTGGCAATGTTAAATGAAACTAGAGGTTTAGTAATGTACCATTTGTTGGTAAAACTTTTAGGAATCATCATTACCATACTTAAATGGTTGCTATTTCTTAGTCTTATCTATCAGCATACATTTGGTCTACTGATATCGGTAGTGCTAAAGAAA
Source organism: Drosophila rufa (assembly GCA_018153105.1). Taxonomy (NCBI): domain Eukaryota; kingdom Metazoa; phylum Arthropoda; class Insecta; order Diptera; family Drosophilidae; genus Drosophila; species Drosophila rufa. The sequence goes on from JAECXS010000096.1 coordinate 13,531,200, forward strand.
TTCTTATCGGCTCCTTATCTAGGCAATGACCTCCTTAAATAATAATAAATACAGAGCACAGAAGCAACTGGCTATAACTATATACGAGTAAATTTCTTATATTTTCCTTTCTAGGGAGTGTAATTTTTGATTTAATACGCCAATACATCGAGCATTTAGTTGAAATCAAAGATCGTATAATGACGCAAGAGCGTAGACCCTCAAACAATGAGATTACTCGTATTTACGATAGTGTTTTGTTTGTTGATAAGTGTGCCGCCTATTTAATTTTAACCCATATAATCATGACTCGGGTCGCAGACACGCGATACGTAGCCAGAGCCTATCTAGTGGCGATAAACTCTGGGGGTTAGCGCCAAAAGCGAAATGTTTAGAGCGGTCACTCTGTCTTTATCTCTCCATATGTCCGAGGCAATATAAGCTCGCAGGCTGGCCATATCGGAACTTAGTTCCCTACTGCGAGGTCTAGTGAAAAGATCTTACACTAATAATGATTAAAAGCGCAAGTATCTTATGTCTTTTGGTATTACTTCTGGGTACGAGGACCCACCTTGGTCAAGGGGCCAACATTTTGGGCATTTTCGGGACCCACAGTCCCTCCCATGTGATCGTACACATGGCTGTGATGAAGACCCTGGCGGATCGGGGTCACAACATCACCGTGGTGACCCAAATGAAGCCCAAGTTGGCGGCCCACGAAAACATCACCGTAGTTCTGGCCCCGCCGACTCCGGAGCGAGAGAAATACATTAAGGAGTTCATGGCGGAGGCGTCCAATGAGAAGCCCTCGCTCTGGAAGACCATGGCGAAAGGTGTGGCTCAGTCGGGACTACAGCTGGAAGGCCAGTATGAATTTATGGTGCACCCGAATTTCAAGGAGCTTTACGAGAACCCACAGACAAAATTCGATTTGGTGTTCCTGGGCGCAATGGCCAATGACTTCCAGCTCGGAATTGCTGCCAAGCTCCGCTGTCCAGTCATTATAACCTGGGTTGGAGTGCCCTTGCCCTTTGTGGACACTGTTGTGGGCAATGTCAATGATCCATCCTACGTTCCCGCCATAAACGTGGCCCTTGAACCCGGACAGAAGACAATGAGATTCGGTCTGAGATTGGGCAACCTTTTAAAGCATTCGTTCCTGAGCACTGTCAATGGATTATTGAACCTCAAGATGAACCAGTTCTACGAGTAAGTAAATCGCATATATTATTATAATTTATTAATTTTTAAATACTTAGGCGAGCTTTTGGCAATGAGTCGGACCCTGACTTTCCCACTTACCAGGAGATGAAGCGTCGCGTGTCCCTGCTGTTCTACAACTATCATGCCCCGAGCGAGGGACCAATCCGACCCATTGTTCCGCAGTCCATTGAAATCGGTGGAATCCAGGTGAAAGAGAAGCCCGATCCATTGCCCAAGCAACTGGCCGAGTTCCTCGATAACGCTGAAGACGGAGCAATTCTCTTTAGTTTGGGCACCAATGTCGACACCAACACAATTCGACCCGAAATCGTTGATACCCTGTACAAGGTATTCTCTAAGCTGCCCCACCGCGTAGTGTGGAAGTGGGAGGACCTGCAGAACAGGCCAGGCAATGCCTCCAATATATACTTCAGCAAGTGGCTGCCCCAGGACGACATCCTGGCCCACCCGAAGACGAGTCTGTTTGTAACCCATGCCGGCAAGGGTGGCGTGGCGGAGGCGCAGTTCCACGGAGTGCCCATGGTGGCGTTGCCTCTCTTTGGGGATCAGCAGGGCAATGCGGAGATCATGGCCAAGTCAGGATTCGGTCGCTGGCTGGATATTCTCACTGTAACGCCCGAGGAGCTGGAGGAGACCATACTTGAAGTGCTGGACAACCCTTCGTATCGGGAGACCATTCTGAAATTCTCCACTCTCTACAGGGATCGTCCACTGACGGCCCGCGAATCGGTGGTCTACTGGACGGAGTATGTCCTGCGCCACCAGGGAGCCTATCACCTGCAGAGTCCGCTCATCCACATGGACTTTGTGGCCCGCAACAACATCGATGTTTACGGAGCTGTTCTTTCCCTTTTACTTGTTTCCTGCCTGCTACTCTTCACCATATTCCGGTGGATATTTCGCAAGGTGCTTGGAGTTGTGCGTGGCCAGAATTATCAAAAAAAACCGACGCATGACAAGGTTAAATGTAGTTAGCCATTGAGCCCTCTAATCAATGCGTATACGTAATATCAGTTAATGTTGTGAAATAAGAAAATGCACGAAATTATCGCTGGTTAGCTTTTCTGTTCTGTACTCGGCAGGGACAGTGATCGAATTGCTTAGTAATTAAGAAGTACGTTATAGTATTTAATAATAAAATAATTATATGTTTACATTTTCACTTGTTTGTATTCTGAGTGGGTATGAGTGTTTAAGTCTTGACTCAAAACAAGCTTCCCTACAAGGAGCTCTTCATAAAATAAACCATAAAACAAGCGGAAAAATATATGATAAGACTCATTGAGAGAAAGAGAGTGATAAAAGCTTTGCTGGAGACGATGACTTGACCCAACACAGACATCCATTTAAGTTGATTGCTCACAAGGGGAGGGAGAGATATAGGGAGCCTTGAAATTAATCGTTTGCCGTTGACAGTGTGTCGCATAATCGCCAAAGAGTATGGAATATTTTAAATAAAGTCAGTTGTTGCACTATTTCGGGGCTAAAGATGTGTTTCCCGACCATGAAAACACACTAAATATAAACCATTGCATACTATCTGCGGCTTAACTTTATTGAGTTCTGTAATATTTACATTTTAAATTATTAAATATGGCCAACAAAATCTGGCCATTTCAAAATTGATTTGCATGCAACAGATAGGAATGTTGCCTTTAGCTTTTATAGTCTCTGAGATTTGTTGATTCACAAGAACAGACAGACGGACAGACGAACATGGCTAAATCGACTCAGCTGGTGACGCTGATCAAGAATATATATACTTTAGAGGGACATTCTTGGTTGGCACTAGCTTAAAATACATTTGTACCCAATGGGTACCTGGTATAAAAATAATGACAATCGCGTTCCTAAAATATGTTTAATTTAAACTAACATTCTAGCCCATTCCAGAAGAAATTCGTGCACCAAAGGCAGACATAATGCACTATAATTCTTATAAACAGACATATGACTTATCATAAACCATTGCTATCGCTGATTAAGCTTAAGTATCAGCAATGACCTGCACTGTAGCGCTTACTGAAATGTCATGCACCTTACACAACCCGGCAATTAATGAAGGCAACGACAATGTGCGGACCTAGAACAACACAACGAGCGCTCAACAGGTTGCTCTCCCTCTCTGCCACTCAGATTATTTATAGAAGAGTCCGCTCTCGGATTCTCTATATATCTCGCAGTTTTCGAGTACGATTTCGGTACGGTTCGGATTCAATTCTCAGTGATTCGAGTGGCTCCGAGGCAGCGCGTGCCGAACGCGTATAGTTTTCCAAATTAGTTTAGCATTATTTAATGGTTTATTTCGTAGCTTGTCGCAGCTTGTTTCTCTAAACGAACGAGGTATTTCGTATTTCTATAATTGATTTGTCGGTGTCATCGAGGGAGAGTGCCAATTTCATGAACTAATAGTTAACCTCCAACGTGACATTGACAGTGGATAAGGTTGCACTTTAACCCTTTCATTGGCGGTTTCGAGTCTATTTTAGTGTGAAATGTGGGTGCCGTATTTTTCCGGTTTTTCGGGAGAAAATACTATTTATGAGAAGTAAACACTTCCGATATACTAAATATATTTTGTGATTCAAAATGGCTTGTTAACAAATAACCTGTTATATTTTATGGCCATACTTACAAGTTCTCTGCAAAGAAGCTTAATAACAATAGTCAAAAACTAAAAGAAAAAACAAAGAGTTAACAGGTTTTCCCATAAAATAAGAACCACCTGTCACCACACCAAAAACTTAATGCAAATACACTTTGAGACACGAATGAATAGAATACAAAAGCTAATAGCAATCTAGAGGAAACCTACAACAGTTATCAATAAATAATTATAGGAAACCCAACGTGTACCCCTTTCACTTATCATTTAAATAGTTATCTATAAAATGTTTAAGAAACGTGTTCCCTGTTTACTTGTCCACATCCAAGCCTCCAAACACTGACTTTGACCGGACAAACACTTTTGAAATTCATGCAGTTCCTAACTGGAAATATATGTATTCTGCAGATTAAGGGAATCTTATCAGCCTGTTATCTCCCCCACCGACTACGTATAAGATAGCTGCCGGCTGCCGGTGCCCCAGTCAGTTTTCCCTTGGACCTTAACGCGAACGGAACTAATTATGGCGCAGAGCCGGAGCACTTGGTTGGGCTGCAGTTTGGGGGGCCTCTTGGTGGCCCTCTTGGCCCTGCAGTCGATGCCCCAGGGCAGCGAAGGATCCAACATCCTGGGCGTCTTCACCAGTCACAGTCCCTCGCACTTCATCGTCCACATGTCCATCATGAAGACGCTGGCCGAGAAGGGCCACAACATCACCGTCGTCTCTGCCGTGCCGCCCAAAGTGACCCACAAGAGCATCAAGCACATCGTGGTTCCCATGAGTGCCGAGGAGGAGAAGGTCTTGAACGACGGCATGGCCGGGATGGTGAAGGAGAAGCCTTCGATTTGGACCACGATGAAGTCCATCTTCAGCTCGCTGGCCATGCTGATTGACAAGCAGGTGGACGTGCTGGAGGATCCCCGTTTCCAGGAGCTCTACCTCAACAAGGGCAACAAGTTCGACGTGGTCTTTGTCGGCTTCTTCTTCAACAGCTATCAGGTGGCCCTGGGTGCGAGATTCAACGCTCCCGTAATTATTTCGTGGTCGGGCCCACCCATGCTCATGGTCAACGAGGTGCTGGGCAACCCCGAGCTGTCCAGCATCCCCCAAATGCAGATTGCCGTGGCCCCCGGACAGCCCATGAACTTCCAGCAGAGGGTCCAGAATTTCGTCAGCACACTGGGCTTCAATGCACTGAATATCTATCTGAACAACAAATACCAAGGGTTCTACAAGTAAGTACATACCATTACGTTATCAGCCTTCTTGATTAGCCACTATCAAGCATTGATAATACTTTAAAATCATAAAAATTGTAATAATAAGTAACCATGAAAAAAGTAGGCTGAATGTTTTAACTTCCTTACCTTGCAGCCGCCTTTGGGGAAAGGACAAGACGATGCCCACCTTTGAGGAGGCCAAGAAGAACGTCTCCCTGGCCTTCTGCAATGGCCACGGCATCAGCGAAGGTCCCATCCGTCCGAATGTGCCTGGAGTAGTCGAGATTGGAGGCATCCAGGTGAAGAGCAAGCCCGACCCTCTGCCGGAGGACATCAAGGAGTTCCTCGACAAGGCTAAGCATGGCGCGATCCTCTTTAGCTTGGGCTCCAACTTAAAAGGAGAGCACCTCAACCCGGATGTGGTGTCCAATATTTTCAAGGGCCTGAGCGGCCTGAAGCAGCAGGTGATCTGGAAGTGGGACGAACCCGATAAGCTTCCTGGCAAGGCCGCGAATATCCTGTACAAGAAGTGGCTGCCCCAGGACGACATCCTTGCGCATCCCAAGATAAAGCTGTTCATCACCCATGCCGGCAAGGGAGGAGTGTCCGAGGCTCAGTACCACGGAGTGCCCATGCTGGCTCTTCCCGTCTTCGCCGATCAGCCTGGAAATGCCGACAAGTTGGTGGAGAGTGGTTATGGCATCCGGCTAGAACTGAACTCCCTGGATGTCGCCGAGTTCAAGGCATCCATCAAGGAGATCATCGAGAATCCGAAGTACGCCCAGAAGCTGAAGAGCTTCTCCCGGCTGTACCGCGATCGTCCCCAGACTGCCCAGGAATCGGTGGTCTACTGGACGGAGTACGTCATCCGCCATCATGGAGCCGCCCACATGCAGAGTCCTTTAGTCCACATGAGCTTCGTGGCCAGTCATAACCTGGATATCTACATTATCACCGCCCTGCTGCTGTACGTCATCTTCCTGATCAACAAGATCGTGTGGAAGTTCATATGGCGCAAGCTTTTTGGCAAATCGAACAAAGCTGCTCAGAAGAAGAAGGTGAAGAAGCAGTAGATTATTTTAGAATTAAACGAATTGTAATATTTAGGAACGATTTAAAATTGTACCGCGAGCCGATAAATAAAATGACAAAGTTTAAAACCTTACAAAATAATCGTTATTATTTTTGTTAATTGTATTTCAACAAAATACTTACATTGAAGGTCTGCACTAATTTCTGATGTCATATTATTAATCATGTTATTAATCATTTTCACTGTATCAGTTATAAACGTATCATCATTATTATGAAAATTACATCAGTAATAGATAAGTTCAGCAGGGCACACTATAGTTTGCCGTGGACTGCACCTATATTTATGATATCAACAACAATTAGCTGAGCTAATTGCTAACATTGCTAACACCCCCTAGCAAACTTATAAGATTCGAGTTCTCTCTCTCTCTCTCCACGATTTATCTCTCAGGAAACCGTAGCTATTATCACATCTATTTATCAGTAAACACAATAAAATATTGACATAATGTAATAATATAATAACAATAATTTGTGTTTTTAAAACTGAGTCTTTGCTTTTGTCAGTTTACTCGCGAAGATCAACTCGTTAGTTCGAAAAGCGGGCGCAACTCACCATAAAATAACGGATAGATTTGAATTTTCGAACTTGTGGTGCGAAACTCCGATAGACAAAATACTGATTTGATATTTATAAAGGGTTTTTATATTTTTTACAAATTAATAATTTGAAGTTTTATAATTTTTCAATACAATCAATATATCATTTTCATTTTCAATTCTTATAAAATTAGGAAACGCAAATAAAAATATATTTCACCTCTTTTGTTTTTATCCACCACATCACATCAGGTTTGTGTATTGGCTAGGTAGTGCCATTGGTTTATTAGGTTTTTCTCTTATCATTATTTATATTTGATAGATTGTCTACCAAAATACCCTAATTTTGATTTTCCATTGCCCAATTGTCAAACGAAGCTATCAAAATAATTAGTTAAGATAGAAAATATTATTGAATTGATGATAGAGTCATCCAATTTTTAATCAAATTAAAAACATAACTTTAAAATGGTAAAAAGTAAGAATATATCTTGAGCTTAAGAAGGAGCAAGGAAGTTATAATGATGGACTTGGTTAAATCAACTTGGTTATTGATATAGAAATGTCTCTTTATACTTGCAAACTTGTGACTGAAATAATAATACCCTCTAGTAGGGTATAGCTATAGAAAACATCTATTCAGCTTGACCAGACCCAACAATCACGATTAGGTATAAATCTATATTAGATTTTACGTGTATCCGGTCAGATCTGATTTAAACTGTGCTACACAATAAAGTTTTCGGAACAACATTCAAAAAGACCTAGATAAGGCCACAGACCCGTTATAATTTTTAAAAGCATTCAAATCTTTTATTAAGTTTTGTTATCAATAGAATGTCATGGGTAATCTGTAGCATATCTACACCATTATAATCTTAAAAGTAAGTGCAGATTGCAGGACCGACTCACTCTGTTATCGCCGCGCCAAAGAAAAATATGATATCTGCCGTCTGGCGTTGTTCCAATCAGTTATTCATTGGACTCTAACGCGAACGGTGCTAATTATGACGCAGAGCCGGAGCACTTGGTTGGGCTGCAGTTTGGGGGGCCTCTTGGTGGCCCTCTTGGCCCTGCAGTCGATGCCCCAGGGCAGCGAAGGATCCAACATCCTGGGCGTCTTCACCAGCCACAGTGACTCGCACTTCATCGTGCACATGTCCATCATGAAGACGCTGGCCGAGAAGGGTCACAATGTGACCGTCTTCTCTGTCGTGCCGCCCAAAGTGACCCACAAGAGCATCAAGCACATTGTTCTTCCCATTAGTGCCGAGGAGGAGAAGCTCCTCCATGCGGGCTTGTCATCTATGGTGAAGGAGAAGCCCTCGATTTGGACCACCATGAAGTCCATCTTCGGTTCCCTGGTTAAGCTCATCGAGAAGCAAGTGGACGTGCTGGAGGATCCGCTCTTTCAGGAGCTCTATCTCAACGAGGGCAACAAATTCGACGTAGTATTCGTTGGGTTCTTCTTCAACACCTACCAAGTGGGACTGGGTGCCAGGTTTAACTGCCCCGTAATTGTTTCCTGGATGGGCCCACCCGTGCTCATGGTCAACGAGGTGCTAGGCAATCCCGAGCTGTCCACCGTACCGCAAATGCAGATTGCCGTGGACCCCGGACAGCCCATGAACTTCCAGCAGAGGGTCCAAAACTTCGGAACCACCCTGGGCTTCAGTGCCCTTAATGTGTACCTGAACCACAAATACAGCAAATTCTACGAGTGAGTACAGCGATTCATAATCTACTATTACTATCAGCTCTATTGATTAATCATTATCAAATACGTGCACCTTAAGCTCACAGTATTACAAGTACCTCAACGACGCCAGACCAATGCATATCTGATCAGTTTACTCTTTCCTTTATAGCCGCCTTTGGGGCAAGGACAAGTCGATGCCCACCTTTGAGGAGGCCAAGAAGAACGTCTCCCTGGCCTTTTGCAATGCCCACGGCATCAGCGAAGGTCCCATCCGTCCGAATGTGCCTGGAGTAGTCGAGATTGGAGGCATCCAGGTGAAGAGTAAGTCCGATCCCCTGCCGGAGGACATCAAGGAGTTCCTTGATAAGGCCAAGCACGGAGCTATCCTCTTCAGCCTCGGCTCCAACTTGAAGGGCGAACACTTGCAGCCATCGGTGGTGGCCAATGTTTTCAAGGCCTTGAGCGGCCTGAAGCAGCAGGTGATCTGGAAGTGGGATGATTTGGAGAACATCCCCGGCAAGGCTGTGAATATCCTGTACAAGAAATGGCTGCCGCAGGACGATATCTTAGCGCATCCCAAGATAAAGCTGTTCATCACCCATGCCGGCAAGGGAGGAGTGTCCGAGGCCCAGTATCACGGAGTGCCCATGCTGGCGCTTCCCGCCTTCGCTGATCAGCCCGGAAATGCCGACAAGCTGGTGAAGAATGGCTATGGCCTCCGACTGGAACTGAACACCCTTGAGGTCGATGAGTTTACTTCGGCCATCAAGGAGATCATCGACAGTCCGAAGTACGCCCAGACGCTGAAGAGCTTCTCCCGGCTGTACCGCGATCGTCCCCAGACTGCCCAGGAATCGGTGGTCTACTGGACGGAGTACGTCATCCGCCATCACGGAGCCGCCCACATGCAGAGTCCTTTAGTCCACATGAGCTTCATCGCCAGCCATAACCTGGATATCTACATTATAACCGTCCTGCTACTATATATTATCTTCCTGATCAACAAGATCGTGTGGAAGTTAATATGGCGCAAGTTGTTTGGCAAATCAAACAAAGCTGCTCAGAAGAAGAAGGTTAAGAAGCATTAGAAAATTTCCTATAGAATAATACATTCATCAAGAAGCCTTTAACATTAATGGTTCTTCCTTCTTATTTTAGTAATATCGATAGGTCTAAAAATGCTTGTCAATAATTAATATTTCAGTCTTTTAATCTATAAGTTTACGAAATATAAGTTAATTAGCATAATAAAAGTTATCACATGTTTTAATAAAATGTTTAATAAAATCCCTTCAGTACTGAAATTCCTTCCTGGCACTTTCCCCAAGGCTTCATCGAAATACTTCAGAGCAGCGACAAGTGACAGCCCGAGAATTAGAAAGAGATAGATGGAGGGGGAAGGATAACAAATGAGGCTGTCAGGGTTGCTTAAACAATAATTAAAAAAGATTTTAAAGAATTCCATTTAAATGAAATTTCAACACCCGATTCTTACTACACCACATATGGTTTATGTATTGGATAAACATAACATCTGGGTGTAATGTAAAAACCACATGGTTTGAACTTGTCGCCCTTCGAGTTTCAAACTTTTATCACTGTTTCAAACCAAATGTTAATTTATTGGTTAATTCGGTGCAAAACGGGACAGTTTTCAAAAATTTGTTGTGGCGAAACGGCTTGAGCTAGTTTATTAATTTAAATGACATATAATAACGTAACATTTAGACAATTTTTCTATAAATGTTTCATGGAAAACTATGTGCAGGTATAGGTGTTATAGGGAATCTCCCGTGGTCCCTCCAAAAAGTTGATTTGCGGTGTACATCCTAACGGTCCACAGAACCGTCCGATATGAGAACCAGAATATGCATTAGTTAAAGGATAATTGTCCGAAGGTATCACCGTTTTTCTTTTTTTAATTTTTTTCGATTTTTCATGAAAGTTTGAAGTCATAAATTCAATTCTTGACTAAAAAAAAGTTTAATGGTTAAATAAAAAATATAATAAAAAATAAAATTAAAAAACCCCGACAGTGATATCTGGAGAATTAGTTGCAGTTGTGCAAAATTTCAATACGATTGGTCAAGTCGATTTTTAGTAATCGCGTACACCGACTTTGAAAATGGCACTTTTCAGGAGAGCGCTTTAAAGTTTTGGCTCCCCATACATCGAACATAGAATGACCTCCGTTCAACTACCCATTACTTCGTTATTTTTGCTCCGATATTCTTAAAATGTAAGGCATTCATAAATAAAATTAAAAATAAAAATGACTAAAAAAAAAACTTCAAAATCATTATTCACCAATACTCAATACTTTAATAAAAATTCCACAGCTGTGATCAGTCTTTCTTCGTCGTTAGCCCGAGAAACATATATATTTCAGTTCAGTCTATTCAAAAATTATTATATGGTTATTGATCGAAGAAAAATTGTGTAATGTGCGGTCGGTCTAGTATTTGTCTCGTCTCAATCAACGAGAACTACCACTACCAGTGCCTGAGGTGACCTGAGCGTACAGCTAGTTCCAATCACCATGTGATGGAATTGTTCCGAGTGGTCTCTATGTGGTCTCGACTTGAAGCCTTTAACTTCGCAGCCGTTGATGCCTGAATAATACTGACCTGTCGCCGCCGATTGTGGACCGTGAGGCTTACCACTCGGTGAAGCAGCTGAAGGATGTGGTCAGTGTACAGGGCTAAGTGCACTCCCAGGATTTACTGTCCATTGTGGAGAAGAGAGATGAGCACCTGAATGGTATTAACCCGGATAACCGTCTGGATGGATGCACGTCTGACCCATAGCTGGAAACGCTATTTCTCTCTTCTCTTCTTAACCGGGGATCCCCTGACTGGGGTTTTTGGGGCACGCATTCTCGCTGAGGTCTTGACACTGATCTGAAAAAATGATATTGCTCGACTAAGGAGTCATCCATGTTCCTCAAATTAAAATTAAAATCAAATTAAATAAATTAAAAAAATTAAATTAACAATCATCAATTAACGTCAAGACATTCGTTTATTATTTAAAGATTACTTTACAGCTAACACGTAAGCTAACAAGGACTATTTCTACCTCTGACACTACTCTCCCCTTTCTAGGGGGCATCGATAACCTTGGGCCTGCGCTGCTTCTCGTCCACCTCCACTTCCGCATCCCCTTCCGCCTTGTTGGACAGAATGGTTCCAACCGTGCCGATATCCTGCACCACGCGACACGTCTCGCTGGCCAACTCCTCGGGATCCGGCACGATGTCCCGGACACTGAAGACCTCGTTCTGCAAGTCGGGGACCTTCTCCTGCTGAGTGGCAAACTCACCCACCCCCAGTTCGGCGTGGATGGTGTCCATCAGATTGGCCAGCAGCAGACTCTCGTTGTGGCTGAAGACGTCGCTCTCGTTGCTGCCCTTCAGGATGCAGTTCCTCACCTCCTCGGCCTCGTAGCACATGCCCAGGCGATTGTGGTAATGGGTGGCTGGCATCCGCTCGGCCCCCGGCAGCGGGAACTCATAGTCCACCTCCTCGGTGATGAGGCGCGTGGGACACCAGTAGTTGCCCATCTAAAGGGGAGAAATTATTTATTAAATGAGTTTAATTTTCCTAATAAAGACTCACCTTGATGCTCCCCTCCTTGCCCTGAATGATGGCCAGATTGCTCAGCCTCTTCTCCGAGCTGACCTCGATGTTAGCCCGCTTGCCGCGGCTGAAGCACAGCTCGATATCGGCGGCCACGTCCACGTTCTCCGAGTTGACCCTGCCGCTCACCTTAATGCAGCGTGGCACCTCGCGGAATACCCACAGCGCCAGCTGCATGCCGTAGACGCCAAAGTCGCTGGTGACTCCGCCATAAAGGGCCAGCCGGCTGTGGGGATAAATGGATGAAACTCCGCAAGAAGATCACTGTAAAGGAAAGGCTCACTTGTGGGAAACTGGCAGCCCCAGAGTGCAGTGGACGTGCTTAATCTCGCCGAGGCGGTTTCTCAGGATCTGATGCCGCAGGTAATGGTAGGCAGGCACGCACCTCGGCCACATGCCCTCCATGAGAAAGAGTCGCCGCGCACGCGCCTTGTCCAGCAGCCTGGTCACCTGCTCCTCCGTCATGCAGAGCGGCTTCTCGCACAGGACGTGCTTGTCGTGGTTCAGCATCAGATGGCACAGCTCCGAGTGCTGCGGATTCAGCGGCGAGATGTACACAACGTCTGAGCTTCAACAATTGGATCAAGATCGAAGAAATTCCCAAAAACTTAAATTAAATATTACACATCCGCCATGTGAGCCCAGAGGCGACTCACCAACATCCGGGCACTTGGCCAGATCCTCGAAGCTAGTGTACACGTTCTTGACTTGGTGACGCTCGGCAAAGGCCAGGGCATGCGACTGGTAGGCGGCCACGCAGGACACGATGCTGTGGTGCAGCGGTGGCAGGACACTCAGCGCTGCGGCAAAGTCATCCGCCATCAGGCTGACGGGCGCTATGCCCCAGCGCAGCGTGGGTCCCTCGCAACCCGACCACTGGTCACCGTGACCCGCATCCGCACCCGCATCTGCCAAGTCTCCTGGGGAGCCGACGCGCCGCTCGGCAAAGCGATTGATGTGCAGCTCACGGGGGCGGGGTCGCCACATGCTGTAGTCGCCAATATCGCTGCCCACGACACTGCTCCGGCTGCCATCCGGTCTGGCGGGTGAGCGTCCGGTGGGCAGGCGATCTGCGGGGAGGAGCGGGAAAGCAGGGAGGATTACTCATCTCGTAGAGTGAAAATTGCAGTGGAAACAATTGTAGATGATGTATCAAGTTTCAAATACATTTATTTTTAAGTTTATACTCCAAGGAAAATCTTAAAGAAAACCAAGGTAACTTCTAAGCAACCTTTTTTTGAGGAAAAGATTTCTTTAAGTGCACAACCCGCCGGCTGCGATCGGTGGCAACTTTGTCGCGTAAAACGCATTTCATTCATACAATCGATCGGTTTTCCACGAACTGGCGAAATTGCGGGTGTTGGTTTTGGTTTGTTGGCCCCTGGCAGCCCGGCACCCCGGCAGCCTCGGCGAAGTGGTAACCGGTCTGGACTCCAGACTCCGGGGCCAGCCGTGGACCATCTACGTCGAAACCAAGACGGCGGGCGCATTATGTGGCGCTGTTTAGTGCGTCAGTTCCTCCATAATTAGTCATATTTGTTTAGCATCACAACTTGTGAATGACTCGCTGCTGCCGTTCGGCGGGGCTCAGTCAGGTTTTAGCCGCTGTTTTGGCCGCTCTTTTAAGCCGATGTTGCCGATGTGGCCGATGTTGTTGTGTTGTGTGAGCTGGTGGTGATGGCCTGGTCCTGGCCAAGTTGGCCAAGTTGGGAACTGCCTGGGCCGCGCACTTTGCGCTTCGTTCTGTCCGCATTCGAATTTCACTTTCTTTTTTAGAAACTAAGCACCGGACTGTTTGTGTATTTATCACCGTGACACCCGATGAATGGGGTAGCCTCACTTTGACGAGGAGCTAGCTATTAGAAGTGATTTCGAATTGTATTTAATATTTTTTAATTGGAAAGACAAGTCAGAGCTTTATTTATAGCAAAGCCAAATCAGCAATCAGGCCTTTCTTCAATAGGGAATTGTTAATTAGAATCCCAAAATAATTATCAAATTTGACAAACTATTTAATGAATTAAAAAACTTATTGAAACTTTAATTTTAAGCTTTGTAAAATATTTATTTATCCAAGAATACGTAAATTACATTTAAGAGTAAAATATCAGTAAAATATTTTTGAATATATTTCTTTGAAATCCTCAAGAATATTTCCATGACTTCTTAATACATAGATCTCCATATATTATTTAAATAATAAATTTAAATCGATTTATTCTCTGAGCATTTGAATTAAAATATGATTTTTAATTAACCATCAAGGTTTTATTTTCTTAACAGCCTTTATTATTTATTTATTTATCTATTTTCATAAGCCAAAGAGCATTCGCTATACCCACTTTCCACTCGAGAGCTGCCACCTTTCGCAGCTTATTTCACTTTTCAATAATTCGAGTGCGTGCAACAATGTCCGGCGGCCTGCGAGCGAGTGTGAGCTGCTCTGTGTGCAGTGCGTCCCAACAGAAAACAGAAAACAAAAAACAAAAACACAAAAATTGAAAAATTTGTTTATCTAATTAGCAATGCACCGGGCGACGTCTTTGCGGGCAGCGGCAGTGCTTTTCACCTGATTTGGCATGCATGGCAGGTGCTTTCTGGTGGCAAGCGGGCAACTGGCTAATGGGAACTGCCAAGCCAAGTCGATGGCCGTAGAAATTGCCCTAACCCCAAATGCAAAACAATAAAAATATGTGCGAGCCGCGTTAACGGTTGGCCAATGAACGAAAGTGTTCTATGGGCGTGCAGACGGGCCAAAAAACCGAAAACCAAAAACCGAAAACTGAAATTGGGAAATTTAACCAACTCTCGCCCAGTGCCGGAAGTGTCTCTGTATAAGTCAGTGCGACTGTGTGTGTGGGTGAAATTATGCGCCAGTGAAAGGTTGCCTAATTTCTGTCATTAAACTACACGGGCACGAGCAGGAGCCACATCTGCACTCGTACAAATTAGTACAAATTTCACAGTAAACAAACTCATTTTCCTCGCACTTCAATCTAATATATAGCACGGGTTTTTTATTATGTGCTTGCCAATTGTGGGATTTCTTAAGTCAATTTATTTCAAAAAGACAGCATTTTATTTAATTTTATTTTAAAAAATAATTTAAAATACTAAGAATTATGGGAAATTTACAAAACAAAATTTGCTTTTCTATCTATGATGTCCTGCGATATTTTTAAAAATTGGAAAATGAAATATTAAAACCTGGTTAACATTCATTTAAGATTATTAAAATACAAACAGTATACATTTTAACATTGTGGTGCTATAAAAAAAAAGGGCGAAAGCAAGAGTAAAAACCAGAGCATGAAGTGTATTTCAGTTTAGAAATTTTGGAGTTAAATTTCAATATTTTTCCCATCTAAGTCTGCATTAATTTAGCTAAATCATATTAATTGTTTTTTAATAAATCGAAAAATATTTAATTAATCAGAAAACCTTCAAAATAAGAACCATGCATAAAATAAATTAAAAAAATACGTACCATAAAAAAATCAATGGTATTACTTTTAGTGTGATCCCAGCTAGAGCTAGAGGAGGAGCGCGTCAAGAGCTGACAGCCGGAGCACACAAATTTGCCATGCGTGTGCCTTTTGATGACTCTTTCCAGAGAGCGACGACAGGGCGGAGACGACATGTTCATTAAAGCCCGAGCGGCATCATCATCATCCCCAAGCCGAAGAGCCAAGAGCCCCATCCGCCAGCTCCTCTGGTGCACCGACAAAGCAAATAAATACTAAAATTTGCATGCCTGCAACATAAATCGTCGCAAAATATTAAACAAGTCAGCAGCAACAGTTGAAATCAATAAATTTATTGATACAATTTACACGGCCGAGTGGAGCACCGGAGCAGCGGCCACGGCAACGGCAACAGCGATATTGCTGGCAGCATGCAACATGCAACACGGCCACATGCAACACATGCGCTAATTAAGGGGGGTCCGAGTTCGCCGGCGGGGGTGTTCGGTGGTGGTCGGAAAACGCGGCACTCGCCATTCGGCGATGGCCTTGCAACTGGCCAAGTGGCAGCAGAAACAAGTTAACGAGCCTGGCCAAGTGACCAACTGACTGAGGAAACTCACTCGATGATTTTCGCGGGGAAAAAGAGTAACAAATTATTTTCGGAGGGGGCTTTCAAGAGGGACACTCACTGGTGTGATTTGCGATGATTTGGTCCTCACTCTGACTTGATTGCATCCCATAAAGCTGATCAAAATGTACGAAATGGGTTTTATGGTGACTTACAAACTAATGTCGCTGGTGGAGATTTTTATTTATTTATGGGATTGGTGGATTAAGGAAATTGGAAGGCAGAGATATGATTAAAAAATAATTAGCAAGCTGATTAATTTAAAATGAATATTGTGGGGATAAGTTATTCAAGTACTCACGGATCGGTAAGCATGTTTGTTATGTCAAAAAACTAAATAATCTTAAACTATGATTGCTTTGTACATTTTCCTTGGCATTAAATCTAAATAAACACAGTTTCAGGAGGGGTGAATTCTGCTTCAGCATTTATTACAATAAATAAAACATTTCAACACTCTTCTCCAAATTTAAAACCAAAAAGAAAGTGGAATAATTGCTAATCACTTGACATTCTGTAACCATAGATATTTGCATGTTTCACCATTCTAGGTTGTGAAAGTCATGTGTCAAGTTCGTTGCCAAAGTCTTTTGATTTGCCTTACGTTTTTATTTATTTTTTTGGTTCGAGGCTCGAAGCTTTTGCAACATTGCGCCTTAATTGACACCTTCAACGTTTTGAGAGAAAGGGGACACAAAGGGAGGCTCACAACACCCCAGACATCAGCATAATTTTTGTATTTTTTGCCTGACAAGTTTCGAATGCACATGTCCGTCGGCTCACTCTCATCTCATCTCTTCTTCCCCGCAACTACTATACGCACACGCCCAGCAGCAATAGCAACAGCAACGCCAATTGACAGCCAGTCATGTCATGACTATTGCCAATTGTTTTTTGCTGCCCAAGGCTTTTAACATATTTTACGATTTGTTGACCGCCCGTAGAAATTTATTTTGCCAAAAGTTTTCGGGTTTTTATGCAACCCAGAGAGGTGAAGGTGATGGCGAAAAGCGAAAGCTCAAGAAAGCTATAATCACTGAGATTAGAACAAGTACAAGTTCATGATCTAAGGATGTAAGTCCCAGAAACAAAAATAAAATCATGGAGGTTCTAGTTTTTGAACAATCAAATATACCTATCAAATACCTGTACAAGTAAATATTTATGGGGCTATATAAATTGTTTTAGAACAAAAAAACAGTTCAAGAAAAACACATTTACCTAATGGTAAATTAAGAAAGGTTATTTTTATAACATTTATTTTAATAATGGAATTTCTATAAATCTTTATATATCTTGAATATATTTTTTAATATAAAAAATAAGAAAATAGAAAGGGATAATAATAACAAACCATAAAAACCGCCTAAAAGGTAGTAAAAACTTGTTAGCTCTTAAATAACTTCGCGATACTCGGCTTTAATCGCTGTCATTATTTTCGTTATCTTATATTCAAGAGACTAATATTCTTGGCCAGCCGCAGCAACATGTTGCAGGCGGTGAAAAGTGAGTCTGTCTGCAACACCAATGCCAACAGCAACAACCAGCAGCAACAAAAGCGAAAAGACGACAACTTTGGTGACGATGCCGACGGCGACGCCGGCTGTGACTGCGACGCATGTGTTTATTGATTCGCTTTGGCCAAAAGCGACGGCAGCGGCCGAGACAAGTGCAGGCCTGGTTCGTTGTACCTGCAATCTCAGCCGGCGCTGCCGCTGCCGCTGCCGCTGCCTCAGTCGCTGCCTCTGCCTCGGCCGCTGCCGCTTTTAACAGTTTCGAATTTGAGTTTTGGCCAAGACCACGCGAAATCAGTTAACAAACGGACGCGTTTTGAAACGGATGCACTGGCACTGCGAGAGCGAGAAACCTGAAGCCTCCGCCGTCGTCGTTTTTTCCTGGCCTAGCCTGGCTCCTCCATAAAAATCGAAAGATCCGAAGATCCCGGCTCTTGGCCAAGTCGAATCCGAAGCCCAAACCCAAACCCAAGCCGAAGCCGTGCGAATGTCCGTCGGCCCGAAGAAGAAGAGGCTCGCAGAGCTGCTATCTTCATCGGTCGCGCTGGTCGTTTAAAAGTGAAATTTACTGAATGAAATGAAATGTCTTCTCGCCAGCCTCGGACTAGCCGTTGGCTTTGTGTTTGATTATTGATTTGTGACAATTGTCGGCAGGGAAATGACTGCAAATTAGTTGGCAAACATTTTGCGCTGCCTGGAAAATCCCGGATTAAAAACACGCCTACAAATTATTAAGACAAACTGTTTGCCAATTCGCGGAAATATCTCTCTTCCTGTGCGAGTGTCATTGAATGGTAAGCCGAACGGCCGGAAACTAAGGTGATGTAAGATCCTGCTTAAATTGTGTAAGCCTGTGAAAGTGCCAAGAATAAAGCGGTTTAAAGAAGAGGCTAAGCATCCATTTCTTTTTAACAAAAGGAATACATTAATTTTAAAGACAAATCAGACAATCTAAAATGTGTGTAAGCTAGTGAAAGTGAAAGAACTAATATGTTGCTTTTTTAATTCAGTTAAAAATATTTTAGGACTTACAGGGGTTTTTTTGAAGGGAAAATATAATTCATAATATTATGTTACAAAGAATTCCATTAGATAAAACCGAATGATTAATTCGGTGATTAATATTTGTATAATTAATGATCCTAGCAAAAGTCTCTTTATAAACTTTTAATTTCTAATTTTAATTTTAATTTCGCAATTAAAATATATTTTATTTACTTGGGAATAACTCTAAATCATCAATAAATTTTAATTGAACTGTTAACGATCTACAGGGATTGTAAAGTGATCAAGTAGCATAACATGTAACCACATTAGACCACCAGCCGGGGACATGATCGTTAGTTTGAATAGTTAAACACTTGTAAGCTTACGTGTGATCAGTAGAAATCATGTATGATTATTCACAACGATTTGTGTTTATTTCTGTTGAAGTTGATCGCTGAACATCGTGTATGATCAGCGAAGATCGTGTACGATGCCTAAAGAGCCTACTAGATTTCAAATGAATGAGTGAGCATATAGCGTGTTTTGTTTATTATTATTTACATAATGTATTCGTTTGACAAATCATAGAAATCACTCTACGAAAAAAGGGATCCTTTCACTAAATCCTAACAAAGCAAAGCAACTGTGCCATTTCGGAATTTGTTCAGTATTCCAGAAAGCTTAATATGTATTAAATATAATATCGAATTTATTGCAACTATGTAAACTTTTAGTTTGCACTTGATCACGATTTATGGTCCGTTTGGGCATTACTTTGCACTGATGCTACTTTAACGCATTTACCATCAATCAACTCTCGGTTTTCAATGGTATAATCCACGAGTGCGGATGTTGCACATAAATTCCACCTTTCTTCGCCGAGCGAAATCGAATGTTTCGTCGCCTCTTTTACAATCCTGCTAACTTGGCGCAAAGAATTAAGAGTCGTCGCAGCGCTTATTCGCTGGAAAAGCCAACAAACAAACGGGCATCACTCATACGCCGCGTGGACAGAATGAGGGGAGAAAGGGCAGCACAGCACAGCACAGTTGATTTTCCCGGCACTCCCGGGCCCGGCACTCGGCGCATTTATCTTTCACTTAAAGTGAAGATGACATTCTTTAAATGAAATTAACTGCCGGCAACAAAAAGCTAGCGCAGCTCTGTTGCTGCTATTGCTGTTGTGCTGATGCATCCGATGTTGATGTTGCTGAGGTTGCAGCTAATGTTGCTGCCGCTGATGTTGCAGCTGCTTTGGCTGCAATTAGTATTTGTCTTTGGCTAATACGCTGCCATGTTGGTATGCATCTCTGTGCGCCAGTTTCATGTTGCCTGTGTTGCCTCCGTGCTGCCTCCGAGATGCTGCAGGTTGCTGCTTTATGTCGCTGCCTGCCGTTGCTATCTTTTACTTAACGCATAAAAAGTGTCGCGCACTTGAATGGCTATTTGGTCTTTGCTTCGGTTGTTTGTCTATTTATTGGTCTGTTTGCTTGCTCATCGGCTTTTTGTGACTGCCTTTTTTACACTCATTGGCTTAGCCGTCCACTTAACAGCTGTCGCATCGAGTGCATCTCTCACTCCATCTCCAGCTCCATCTCCAGCTCCATCTCCATCTCCATCTCTCCTGGTCGCAGTGCCTCCGAATCTCAATGGCTCACAGATCTCCAGTGGTGCCTTTTGGGTTTACTATAAGTGACTGATCGCCGGCTTTTAAGAGACGCCGAACGAAAGTGCCTGGAATGCATATATGATAGGGGGCATCAGGTTGATGTCTTCGCATAGTTTTGACATTGTGTGGGTTGTTCCATCAACTACCATTATCGGGGTTAGAGATCTTTGAATTACCTGAAAGTTTGGCCATTATTTTGCGTGTATTTATTAGAGTTGAGTGGGAGTTCAATATGAAAACGAACAAATAAAAGCAAAGGTACTCAACTTAATGAAAAATCCTGATATGCTTATAAAAGCCTGGCATTTTTAGATATTTTTGTAGGAAGAAAGTTTAATACAAGTAGAAATACAAATTATTTATGGAATAAGGGAAAACTTATAAAGAATTAATAAATACTCAGTGTTCTTAGAGACTAAACCTTGTTAAATTAAAATAGATAAAAGTTATCATTGTTCAAAAACCCCTGAAGGATTAAATGCGAAAAAACCTCCTAAGAAATACTTCTATAATTACTAGTTTTCGTAGATTTCTGCTCTATAATTAACTAAATAAGCAGCTAAAAATTAAAATACCAAACTAATATCGATGATTGCATAAATTGCATATAATTTGCATATCAGATAATCGCATAATACTTGGCGACAACACTCACTTAGCGGCCAACACATTTCTCTTGTCATGTAAACACAATAAACTTAGACAACACAGAAATTATGCGTAATTAAACGCATTACAAAGTGACGCGGATGGGCTTATGTAAATGTGCGGTGTAAGACAATAAAAGACAATTAAATAACTCAAGCGAAACGAGATCGAGAGCGTGAAAACAAGTTAGGCCTACCGGCTACAATTTCTGATGATGGAAACACTGACGGACTGACCACTGGAAATTTTTGGGAAAATACTGGGAAAATCTTTGGGATCGAAAAGTTTGACGAGGCTAAATTATATTCAATTGCGAGGCCATCACTCCGCCCCATTTTCCTGGCCGGCGGCGAATTTTATTTGATTTTAATTGCCGCCATAGCAAGATGTTTGCCATTTAATGGCTTTATTTATGCGTGTAGTAATCAAGTTAATTTTTACGATTGCCGCCGAGCGAGTCACTGCAGCAGCAGCGTGGCAGCACGCCGGCAAAGTCAACAACAACAACCAGGTCGCATTGCTGATGCAAAATAAATGCAAATTTTCTTTTATGATCAAAAAGCACAAGTTTCACTTTCGATGGGAACGGAACGGAACGCGCCAGGCAGGCGCAGGCCGAAAATATATTCCAAAAGCAAAGCAGAGACAAAGATGACATGCAACTGGGCAGGGAGGAGATGATGATAAGAAGCCCGCGGGACAATCGGCCAAGGGAGCTGCTACGAGAAGAAAGCCAAAGGAAAAGAGCCGCCGCCCACCCAGGTCGTGCGAATCCTCCGCTCGCTCTCAGTCTCTCAGTCTCTCTGTCTGTGTGTCTGTCTGGGGAGTCTTCTGTCCAGTCACGCTGTCCGTCTGCCCTGCGCCGCGTAATGCCATAAATTATGAATTAATCGTATCAATCTCTTCGATCCGGGCGGTTGTCGCTGGCTGGGAAGATGGAACTACAGGGAAGAGCCTGAAATTGAAGTTTTTAATTAATATGGGAACTAAAGTTTTGTGGGAATTTTATGAATATGTTTCAAGATTTAGCTAAGGTCCCTAACAAAATGAAATAGGAAAATAATATTAAACTTATTATCAAAATAGTTGCCCTTTTTTAATTCAAGATTTGCAAGTTCGTTTTTATAACTTCAAATGGAAATAGTTCTATTTGTAGATTAAATAAGTTTTATTTTAAGAAGCTATACTGAATATTAGAGCTTTGCCCGAGAGACCAATTGGATTAAGACAGAATTTTCATACTAAGGCACTGGCTGCGAACTTAGCTTCTCGGAATTACCAAAACATCTTTTGGTGTCCAGTAGTAGCAAAGCCTTTATTGGTAATTTTTAAGCCAGAAAATATTATCTTTTGGGATTTCTTTTTCAAGAAATTAACTTTATTTTGTACAATAGAAATACGAACTTGTTTTCCAATTTGTTCGGAAGTGTAGTCCACATTATAAATCATAATTATAATGCGAATTTCATCAACACCTTAACAGCAGTTTACATTTTTAATTCATATGCAAGGTTTCATTGTTTAAAGAAGGATCTCCCATATAAGTAAAGTATAAGTTTCATTTATCACAGCCAACAATTTACCCTCGACAATCCTCCTTAAAATCCCCTTGCCAAATCAATTTACAATTTAATACCTTTTTCCATTAATATACCCAGCTAAGTGAAAGGTTAATTTTCTTTGCTCTTTTAGCTAATATTAATCAGACATTCCATTTTATGATCACAACTTAAAGGCTACCTGAATTGAAAAATGCAGGCATGGCCGGTGCAAATTAAGTTCCCAGCAATCTGGATAACAACCTGTTAAGTGACTCCGGTGTGAGCGAGTAACAACCGGCAAACCAAACTAAACTTCCTCATTGCCGGACGTTATTCAATAGTTAAGAATCGATTGCGGTGGAAAATTACTGAAATTGCACAGAGCATGTTCGGCGGACACAATCGATGTCCATATCGATATCGATGTGCATATTAAATCATCAGCGAGCGAGTCATAACCGAAACTCAACAATTTAACAAAATTCCAGATAAGACGAGAAAAGCCCGAGACCGATCAACGAACCGAGCCACGATGATTAGTGAACGCCACAAGAGCCGCGATTTGGTTACGATACTTGGTCTGCTCTGCCTCCTCCTGCGCCACGGAGTCGCCTCTGGTCATGTGATCGAGGTCTTGGCTCAATCAACAACCGCATCGGCGGCGGCTCAGACGGATACGGTGCCGGTGCCGGTGCCGGTGACCAAGACGGTGACGGAGACGAAGACAAATGCCAGTCAGGATGAGGTTGCTCCGACGCCCGGTGCGACAACAGGTGAGCGAACAACAACCGCAGCGAAATGAAAAATATGAAAGATTTGCACTTTGATTTTGTTTCGCCAACATAATTGGGTGCTTGGCCAGCGGGAAGAGTGGAGAGTGCGGATGAGCTGGGCGCTGGGGAATGGGGAGTAAGGAGTGGGGACTGCCGACTGCCGAGTGCGGACTGGGAGTGGGCACTATTTTAATGGCCAGCATTAGGAGATCAAACAATTTTGAACGCAATCATGCGAGGCATTTTAATGTGAATGAAAGTGAAAATCGTCTGGCAACATTGTTTCGTGGTCGCAGGCAATTATGCAAGGATAAATGGGATACAGAGATGCATGTACTCGATTGCCCGGGATGGGATTGGAGTGGACTGGAGTGGCTTTCAGTGAAGTGGACTCCAACCACCCCGCGTGTAGGCAGCGCGCCCACCCATCATGAAATTGGAAGAGGAAGGGCTAACCGAATAGCTGAATACTCTTGATAATAAAACTATTAAATTGTAAATATTTCTGCTTAAATATTTCCTTAGTTACTAACTTGTTTTAAATGAGTTTATAATTTAATTAAATAAAAGTATAAATTAAATTGGAGACTCTTAACAGTTGCTTTTATGCAATAACCTTAATAATCCGGTATTTATTCATGTACTTAACGCAATAACAATAATAATAATTTGGAAATGGCTTCTCTTTTCAAGGTTATTTTAAAGAAATATTTATTTAATATTTTTTCTTTTAATAAAAAGAAGTACTAATGATAAAAATCGATCTTAAGATTCCGAAATAACAATATAAACCATAAAAATTACTCGCACATAGTTGCTACATTTTTTATGAAGAGCTTAAACGGTTTCGCTGAGGGAATTGCAAACCAATTTCCAGAAGGAGATCAAGATGCATGAGTGGCCATTTCCGCCTGGGCCAAGTGCATGTCCTCACGTCGAGGAGCTATGAAGACTGAGAGCTGGGAGCTGGGAGCTGGGAGCTCATGGCTCCGCGTGCTTTTGCGAACGCTCAAATGGAAAGCGATTTGTCTGGTTTTAGCTAATAATTTATCAGGCCTCCGCATTCGCAGTCGTCGCCTTCGCCTTCGCCGCCTCTGCCACTTATTTTGCCCAGTCCGTTGATCAGTCAATCAAGCGGAGTGGAGTCCCAGTCAAAGCCCAAGTGGGTCCAAGTGGGCTTTGTGTCTGGGTGTCTGTCTGTTTGCCGTGCTGATTGCCTTGGTCGTGGCCCCCACTGATCAACGCCTGCCGACACGTCGGAGGAGCGAGCCCGAAAGTGTTGGCTGCCAGGTGGGCGTTGGGTTCACGCTGGGGATCTTTTCTGGCGGCTTGGCGGATTGGCCTCTGACTCCGGCTTAATTAGCAGCCGAGGAGCCACATGGCGAGGAGCTAAGCGGAGGCTCAAGCTGCAGGTTCAATGGAGTGCAGCGTGCAATCTGCCACACTCTCTGCGGGCATTAAAATCAATTTATGCAAAAATGTATTCGAAATCGATTGAAGTCAAGCTGGGCTGGCATGGGGAGTTTGAAGAGTTGTGATTGGGAATTATATCTTTAGTTATTCAGGGACTCTTGATTATCTTATTAGCACCATAATGGACGTGTTTTAAGGGTTATTTAAGCTATTTATGGGTTAATAGGACACTTAATCAGTAAGCTTTTAATATGAAATAATGATATAATAAATGAGGATAATATCAGAGACCTGTGTTTCTTTCAACATTAGTTAATTCAAGTCCCTAAAATAATATATCACAAGATAAATGGGCCTTGAAAAGATCTTTTAAAGAAAATTGAAAAAGAAAATACATTGTGTTGCTTGGAACTCTTTGAGCTTCTCTCTCGCCTTGATCAACCAGGATGCCTGGCGGACCAAGTGACGGGACAAAAACATTTGTTAACACTTTAACGAGTTATGATTTGGCCAGACTCCATACTGCAGCCATGGAGCATAGCTCCCAGCTCCTAGCAGCTAGCTCCTTACTCCTAACCGCATCACCAGCTCAGCTCCAGCTCCATCTCAGATGCCTGCCGGCCATTTGGGGGGCAATTAAAGTTGCACATGTAAAAGTAAATTGATACGGCACTCAATCATTCGACTCCGCACCCTCTGCCTCTCTCTCTCCTCCACAGCCCCGCGACTAGATCCGAACAACAACAACGAGTGGCGGCCCCTGGGCCACGGGGATCCCTTGCAGAAGGATCCCACATACGACTACAGCCCGCCGGCCCTGGAACGAGTGCGCTATTGGGCGGAGAACAACAGCACGGGCCAGAGTAATCCGGAGGCCAGGAAGAAGGAGCTGCCGCCGGAGGTGCTGCGCATCAAGACCAAGAGCGAGGTGCTGCTCCTGGGTGTGGCCAGCGAGCGGGTGAGAGTGCCGCACTCGCACCCCTATCCGCCAGTGGGACTGAGCCAGCATCAGTACCAGCACCAGCAGCAGCAGCAACAGGCTAAATATGCGGCCATCCGGAGGAGCTACTATGCCCCCACGCAACAGCAACATAGCCCACAGATGTTGCACCAAGCTCAGCATATGCCACAGCAGTCCCAGCACTTGCAACACCATTCCCCCATGCCCCAGCAGGCACAGCACATGCCCCCCACCCACTTGATGCCACCGCCCATGATGATGGTGAAATCGGGCGGCGCCTCCGTGCCCCATCTGGAGTACAGACACAGTATGATGGCCACGGGAGCACCCACATCCTACATGAGCCTCAGTCACACGATGAGCTCGCCGGCGCCCAAGCAGGCCATGACCTCCTCGGTGATTTATCACCAGCCCGCGATGGGTCACCACTACTCCTCCGCCTCCTCCGCCGCAGCGTCTTCAACGCCCTGGCTCGGCAGCATGTCCAGCATGCCGCCACATCGGTTCAGTTACTCGGACCCACACCTCCAGGAATCCATGCACGCCTACAGCTTCTCGAGGCCCCATCCGGTTGGCTACTCGCCCAACTCCCTGCCAGGACACACGGGTGCCTCGAAAGGGGGTCTGCGGAAGCCCTGGCTGCACGAGCTGCTCCAGAAGGAGGTGGTGATGAACAAGCCGAAGGTTAAGCCCACAATGCCAGCTACCAAGTACCTGATGGGCACAAGCAAGCCGCATCATCCGCTGCCACCAGCTGGATTTGGCATCAGTTCCACCCGGCCTCCCTTTACCTATGCCCCGGTGACCTTTGTGCCTGGACCCCCCACCATAGCTGTGCCCACTGTGGCCACCAGGCAGGAGCCACAACAGGAGATCTACATCACGCCCACGCCGCAGACCAGTAGCTCAGGCTTCAGACCCATGCTGGTGGGCAGCTCGACCAGCCTGGGAACCACTACGTCCACCGCATCGACACCTTTGCCCATCTACCAGAGAACCAGCACCAGTCCAACCACGACGAGCAATCGATTGCTGATCCCACAGCAGAGCAATCTGGCCCAGCGACCCACAGTGGCGCCGGCGCCAAGTGAACCCACCACCGACTCGCTTTTCTCCCATTACAAGCAGCCACCGAAGCCCCTCTTGGGGCCCATGTACCTCATCATCGAGGGTCACTCCAAGGTGAAGACCTATGGCCAGAACGAATTGGATCCACATAGTCCGAAGATAGTGCCGGTTATCTCCAAGCGGGAGCCCGTGGTCCGGATAGCCGATCCCAACGAGAAGAGGGGAACGGTGGAGTCCTACCAGGTCAAGCACTTGCACACGAAAACCACGCCCATGACAACGACGACGACGACGACTACAACCACAAGGAAACCGACAACCAAGAAGCCTGCAGGTCCTGTTTTTACCCCTTCCAAGGCACCAGAATCTACTAAGGCTCCTGTTAGCAGTACCACTTCGAAACCCACTGAGGCGTCATCCATAAGAGCTCCTGTTAAGGCTCCTGTTAGCACTGCCGCTCCCCTAATTCAGCCAGAAGCCAAGCCAGAACCTGCCAGCGAAGTTAATGATCTGCTGAGCCTACTGGACAATATGTTTGCCGATGTCCATGAGATAGCCTCTTCCACCAGCTCGTCTGTACAAATAAATCCCACCACGAGCACCGTCCTCAAGCCAGTTAGTACCAAGCTGTTGCCACAGCAACCGGAACCGAGGATTGGCAGCAAGGCGGGGAGCATAGAGAGTCTGCTCGGTGACGACAACAACGAGACGCAAGAGGATGATGGAGCTGACAGAGATCAGGAGCTGGCAGGGTCACAGATTTCCACTGAGACACCACCGCGAGCAACGCGTCAGGTCTTTGACTATGATCAATTGCCAGAGTCACGGATCAAAGACGGGGTCACCGCCAGCGATGTTATGGAGTACAACGATGACGAAGAGGAGCTGGGCTACGAAGAGGAGCTAAGTGGGGATGCTGATGAAACGGCCACCGATGGACAGCTGGAAGACGAGGAGGAAGAGGAAGAGGAGGAGGGCGACACCGAACACAACCTACTCAAACGCATCGATCAGTTTGTGGACGATGTGGACGACGGCGATGACGATCTGGAGGATCTAATCGAGGGCCTGGACGACGGCGAGGGGATCGAGGAGCGGCGACAGCAGCACTAGCCCGAGTTAAGCCTTTTTCTTGAACTGCGCTCTATACCAAATCTATCATCAGAAAGTCTTTCTCACGCCTAATACATACGTTCTTGTACATAAGTCAGCTTTAATTGAATCTGTATTTATTCGTTGTTAGTTCTTAGGCCCTGCTGGCGTCACAATGTGACTGCACTCTACCCCATATGCCCAATTCGAGCAAAGAGTTTTCGTTGTGTAATTAAGCGTTAAATTATTGAAATTTTCTTATGTTTTGACTAGTTTTTAAGCCTGTAATAATTGAAAAATAAAATAAATGCGAAAATTAAATTTAAATACTATTTGGCGCCATCTATGCAGGCGATCAGTGAGGAAGAAAAGTACCTTTAACACAAGGAGAGCTTTTTTTTAATGTTGCTAAATTATAATTCAGTAAAGTAAGTACTAAGTATTAAGTGATGATTATTAAAAATATGTATTTACAAATTACCATATTCCAGCTTTTAGTATAACATTTTTAAAATATCCCGCCCAAAAAGCTTCTCTCCGAATTTATCGATATCTTACCGCTCGGTGATAACGATAACGATCGCCCTGCCTATCGTCCCGCGTTGTTTATTTCCAATTGGACTTTCCAAGCGCCAGTTCCAAACTCGCCGTCGAACCGGACGGTTTCCAGTGCGTGACATCGAAACCATTATTCTGGTTCCCGTAAAAATTTGCAAATTGAATTAATTCGTGTGTGCTTTTTGCACAGAATAGTATATTATTAACCAGAAGCAACAACGGCAGACGCTTCAAGTTCACACATCTCAGGTGCGAGTAATTATCAAGTGCCATGGTGTTTTTTCGGTGGTTTCCTATTGTTTACGATCTTGAGAGATTCTCGTTGTCTCTGTCTCTTCCACTTTCGCTTTTGTTTGGAGTAATGAACTTGAACGAACGAAGAGGAAGAGAGCTCCCAATGCAGTTGGACAAAGCGGAAATGTGTTTACCAGAAAAAGAAACAAAAACAACAGCAACAAGTGAAACAAGAAGCACGTGCAGTTGGCGTCCAATTTAAGTGACTCAATTTATTCGAATGATAAGAGAGCAGCAGCTGAGCTGATAAACAAAAAGAGAAACAAATCGTATATAATGCGATGGAGAGGAGTGTACTCGTAAATTGGTGAAACTATCTCCGCTTCTGTGTGCTGTGACTTGATGATAATGTCTATAGCTAAATGTGTGTGCATATATTTGCCCAGCGACTATATAACCTTGATCCGGGCATTGCGTCGCGGCCTGAGGAAATCAGAAACATTTCCGAAATGTGGCGTCGCCGTGCTGCTGCTGCTGCCGCTGCCAAACATTAAAAGCCCAAAATAAAAAACTAAACAAACTTCTTCTATGCCAATAAACCGGTTCACGCTAAAATCCAAACAGAGAATGTCTCCCCCTCTGATCAGAGATAAAACGGCCCAATAAGAGAGAGGAGAGACATGAGAGAGAGAATAAAGTGTGAATTGGTTGGGAAAACGAATTCCATTGCAATTAGAAAACGCCAGCTGAGCGATTTGTTCTGCCTTTTATCAGTCTATTAGTCGCGACGACGCCCGGCAAATGTCAGACTCCGGCTGATAACATTGTTTTTTTTTCGTCTGATTGGGAGAATAGGCCCGGCAAATTTAGTTTATTTTTCTCTTTATATTTTTACTCTGCGGAGATACAGATATTCTGGACCTTTTTAATCGATCTATTTTAATCGGAAATATGTACAAATATTTTAAAAGAAATTACTTATTTAGTGTGAGTTATAAAATGTATCGGGAATAGCGATTGTACATTTTTAAAATTCTTATTATTACAGTAATATTCATTAATTAATTTCATTAAAACAGTATTACAAAAAAATACTTTAAAACATTTTTTTGTTCTAAGTTGACAATTTACATATTTTTTGTAAGCCTTGTTTTTTTATAATATGTATTTTCTCCATAAATAATCAAATGATTGTTTTGTTTCTCAAAAAAAAAAAAATACTTCTATAACTTCTCTAAACAAAAATTAAGTCATAAAGTCATCTTTATGACAAAGATCTTTTAAATATCTTCTCATGGTCAATTTAATTAACTCAGAAACTTTTAAAAATATTAGAAGGAAGAAAAGGGAATTCTGTGTCACCCTAAAGAAACCATCATATTTCGAACCTATAGAATTTCGACTGTATATAGTCTGCATCCGGATTACATTGTAAGGGCAGGGGAAATATGATTAGGAATGGCCCAGAGCCCCGCCAGACATGTCTACCCGGCAACGTGATAAGAGCCGCCCCGGCTTATGCAATCCCGTAGAGTTTGTGAACCGCAGCAGTGATAACCTTTATCAATCGGGAGAAGCCTGCCTGCCCAAGCTCCAAGTTGAGTTTGCTTGAGTTACTGACCTACTTTTATCGCTGCTACAGAGTTCTTCCTTCCATTTACGACGGCAACCGGTTCCCGGCACTAATTATCCCAACCGATGGAGTACAGAGTCTGGAATATTTGAGTAATGTTAAGGTCGCCTAGGCACTTAAATTATGCTGGTAGTGTATTAAATATAGATTAACAGTGAGCTCTGAGCAGACGAACAAAGGTTTACTAATTTTCCCAACAATAAAACAAAGATAAGTGCTTCGGTTACCGTTTGCAACGCCCCCACCTCAAACGGTTTAAATATAAACCAAAAGTTCAACAAACTAATCGTCAAACCGCAGCTGCAATTCAATTCAGGTTCGGTTCCCTTTACCACATGCGGGTTACATGTGCGTGCACATATCCATACAAACAGTCAGGGTCAGTTTAATAGGATCAAGAAGGTTTGACACACAGATATATGAAGCTAAACATTATATAGCGATTGATTATCTATTTTGAATATAAATAGCAAAGATACTGTTGGATTCTTTCCTTGTAAAGTTTTTCAAAAATACATTATGTTTCAAAATATGCCCCTTTGAAATATTTTTCCTAATATTAAGAAGATAAATTAAAAGGTATTAGGTATCATTAGGTATTATAGTACACTATTCACTTGACCTGCATTTATTGTTTACTCTCAAGAATATGTGTTATATGTATATATTTATATATACATGCTTTACTGTATCTCCTCCGAGTGCCTGCATTTACTTCTCGAAATGGAGGCTCTTTCTCCCTCAAGCCTTGTAATTACTCATCACGATGAGCCGTGACGAGGCTCGACTTCGAGTTCTTGATGGCGTTGCGTCACGGTGACTCGACTTAAAACATTCTGCATTATATGTTTTTCCATATAAGCTCGAAGTGCAAATCGTTCTTACACTTGTATCAGTTCAACGTACTGCAAGATTATGTACAAGTTAGTTGTCACCATCTGAATACTAAGTACCCAATGCGTGTCTGAAAATATTCCACAAAATATGCGGTTACAGGAAAATCCCCAATAAATGTCAAGGAAATATTCAACATTTCAACTCTCAAACTAAAGATATTGTATGCTTTCCTATAATAGAAAGGCCATCTCAAGTGCCTTAAAAAGGCACTTTAACCTTATTTTCCATATTTGCTTATATGCACGCGATAAGCGGCGATAGTAATCGAACTTTGATGTCAAATAACAAAAGTTATCAACAAACTACTCGTATAAAACTATTAAGAAATAAAACACGAATCAAATGGTTTCTTTA
The DNA here is from genome assembly GCA_018153105.1 of Drosophila rufa. NCBI lineage: Eukaryota > Metazoa > Arthropoda > Insecta > Diptera > Drosophilidae > Drosophila > Drosophila rufa. The sequence continues at coordinate 13,562,638 of JAECXS010000096.1, forward strand.
TATGACGTAGATATGGTTACCCAAGAACATATTTACTCAGATAACCCGCAGATTTCGTCATAGAAATATAGCAAATAAAATCAACATTTTAAATAATTGCTGAAACCACAGTTTCCTAATCGCACTGTTTGTCATAAACAACCTCCAACAACAAGTACTAAAACCCAAATATAGAATCTCCAGGTGTTGGCAAACTATTAAGTTTTGAAATAAAATGGGTCAGAATGATTTTCGAGTAAAATCATGACAATGCTAATGGGATGCCCTTCAATTGCTTGATCGCTTTGTTGACATGCGATCTTGACTCGTAGTCGGGTAGCTAATGCCAAGTACGATCGTGGCAACTTGGCAACTAGTTTTACACGATTCAGGTGAGAAGCTGTTGGCTTTTAGGCCAGGCAATCCGGCTTAACCACATTATCATTAGCTGGGTCTAATGTCTGTGCAAATCAGTATCTGATTGCCTGATAGCCCGATGAACTTTGACCACAATAACCGCGGAAACTGCGTGATGCCGGACCTAAGATTTCTCAAGTACAGTGAGGCCTTACATAATTCATTCAATATTTATAATAATTATTTAGAGCACCATTTGGTGTTTCGCTTCAGTTATTTCTAATAAGTATTTATACCCTATTTCTCATATGAAATAATTATATGTTTGCTTTCCTTATAAACAGAAAAATCTTTACTAAAGAGATTTCCTTATTTTATTTACTTTTACTTGTTATCGGAGTTGTATATTTTCCAACGGATTACCAGCTCCCGCAGAGCTTTGACTGATTATTCCCAGTTAATGGCAATCTGGGTTATTTCTGGGTCAATTAAAAGTACTTCACATCTTATCTTATCCTATGAATATGCATTCAATGACATAAAATAAGGTCGGATAAGATTGGGCCATAACTAAGAACTAATCATCATACATCTAAATTCTTTTGTAGTCCTAGGGAATTATGACAACCAATAAGGATCCCCAAGATAAGGGCTCCGCCAAAACGGAGCAGGCCAAGAATGAAGCATCTGGCGGTGTGGGAATCATGAAGCGCCTGCGAAGATCCGCCTCGGCCACAGAACACAATCTGAGCAGCCTGAGAAACCGCAAGTCCACCCAGAATCTGTTCGATCAACATGGCAATCCCATTGATCTGCGGCAGTATCGCAAGGTCTTGGATAAGGATGAAAATGGCAATGGAATGAACGGATCCGAGAAGAAGTTAAGGTACAGAAGAACCCAAAGTGTGACGCGGGCGGAGGAAATATCCAACAAGGAGGAGAAGCAGCGAAAGGCTCAAGCTGGCAGACCGTGAGTGAGGGAACTATAAAGATTCCACTTAAATCTAACCAAAGTTCATGTCTCTTTAAGGATCCATCGGCCCCGAGACTCGCTCTTCTCCTGGAGCTCTGGCTTCACCAATTTTACGGGTCTGGTTAACTGGGGTTTCCTGCTACTCTGCATTGGTGGACTGCGTTTGGGTCTGGAGAATCTGCTCAAGTAATGTCGATCAATATATCCTAATATAAAATATCAAACTAAGAAGCCAAATTTCCCATCCCCAGATATGGCATTCGCATTAATCCCTTGGACTGGTTCTTTTTCATTAGCGGGCACAATGAGGGCGAGGGTCACAATGCCCTCATCCTGAGCATTTGTAAGTAGCGAAAAGTAAAAGGATTTCCTTAACCTATAAGTTGATATATCCATTATCTTTTCAGACTCACTGGTTCACATTTCCCTGTGCCTGGCGGTGGAAAAGGGTCTTGCCATGGTAAGTACTCACTTTGATAGCATCTTACGCCTAATTTGTTCGATTGCGACTTGACCCACGCGAATATCTTGAGCATTATGGATGTGTAGAATGGTTGATGCTAGAAAGGATGCTACTCGAAAGCCAAATGCTAATTTTAAATGTATTTTTAACTGAAAAATAGACAATTTGGAAAAATGAAGGGAAATTGTAGGCGGCGACTTTGACATGAAATGCGTTGCTCATTTCAGATTGAATAACTAGAATTGATTAATATTTCAAGTGTCAAGCTTATAGGTAAGCTCCTGCATCTTTATCCAATTTGGAAATAAGATAAGATATCGAAGCTTTTCGCGCTAATAAATACAGCAAAAAACTCAATTTCAGTGAAACATTAAAGTCACTTGACAAATATAACTATTTATTGTTTACAAAAATACGCTTACATATATGAAACAAGTTTTAATGACGATAATAAACGGTGCGGACATGCAGTGAGTGTGTGGATAGGCGTTGCGAATGTTTGGCGAGGTGTGCTTGCGATCGATGAGCTCTTCCTTCTCCTTTAGGCAATGCGAACGCCAGCCTGATCGCAATATTTTTGCAGAACTTGCTTATACTCCGCCTCCAAAGGCGCCAGCAAGTTGGGCAGTTCACCGACACGCGTCTGCGAGAACTTGGAGAGCGAGGTGGCCAGAAACTGTCGGGCATCGGTGATCTCGGCCAGATGATCCTGCTGCTTGGGCTGGGCATGGGAGAGTTGAGCGAAAGCCACTTGATAGCCGCCATCGCCATCATCCCCGCCTCCAGCAGCACCCTCGCCTCCATCGAAGGCCGCCAATTGCTCTGGTGGTCGCTCGAAGAGATCGATGAGTGAATGGAGCAAACGTGGCCAGAAGCCGGCGTACTGCGGCTGGAACATTTCTGGGGTTTCGGTGAGAAGCTTCGTCACACCCACAGCCACCATTTTGCGGTCCAACTCCTTGAGGATCTTGCCCATATCCGTGATGAACACGCGCTCCAGCAGCATGCCAAACATGCCCGGCTGGATCTCGTCTATCAGCTGTGCCAGCTGTTCGCCACTGTACTTGATCACATAGAAGGAGAAGAAGACGATGATGCCAGAGATATACTTCGGCGTCTTCGATAGCGACAGCCGCTGGAAGAGCAGGCCAAAGATCTGGCGCATGCTGGCCTCGATTTCTGCGGCTGGGTAGTAGGAGAGGAGATTCTGCAGCAGATAGAAGCCCTCGTGATCGTTGGCCTTGGAGGCAATCATCTTTTGGAAAATGCCAAGGATGCCGTTCTGAGGAAATCGAGATATTAAATTAAGACTTTAATTTGTTGTATTTACTATTTAATTACCAATTTCCCAGAGGCCTGTATCTCTGCTGAACCCTGCTTGATGAAAGCAGAGATAAGGCGTATCAATGGCGTGACATTGCCAGTGCGATCCCACAGAGCGGGGGACAACAGGCAAGGGAACAGGGCCCAGTAGGGTTCCGGTATGGAGCCAGAGCCCTCGCGCACTTCCAGCAGCACCGAAAGCATTTGAAAAACGTAGGGCATAAATTCGACAATATCCTGCTGCAGGATGCCCTGGAAAACGGGGAACAAGGCCTCCTCAAAGGAGCTTACAGCTGAGGCATCTGCCTGGCAAACGATTCTGGAGGAGAAAAAATCAATTACAAGTTTATGATGGAATCAAACGTACTTACTTAATAGAGAGAGCCAGCGTTTCGAATAAATAGTGATTGAAATGCGGACGCGATGGATTCTTGGCCACCTGGGTGAGGATCTCAGTGAGCCTAGGGAGTGCCACGCCCATAAAAGGCATTGAAGCCGATTGCAAAACCGAGAAACTACGCATGATAGCTAAAAAGAAAGTAAATTTTGTTTTTTTTTTAAATAAATTTATAAAGAAATTGTTGACCGAAACTCACCCTTCATCACATACTCATTCTCCGCGGATCCTGGCAGCGAGAGAGTGGCAAACAATCCGTTGATGAGTTGATTGGAATGCGGTCCCAGCACCTGAGGGCCAAACACAATGGCCTTGTTGGCATCCCGCATGGTCAGGATCTTCTCCACGGAGCAGGCGGCGTAGCTGTGAACCACAATGCTCTCCGCGGGCAAATGCCGGATGAGCTGGGGCAGGCAGCTGGCCAGGATCTGCGGGCCCAAAATGCTGCGGAACACCATCACGTACTTGATGGCAGCGGCCTTTAGAACGGGGATTTCATTAACTGCAAAAAAGAGAGATTAGATCTATGAATCAACAGAGGAGTGGCACCCTTTCTACTCACTGTTGGGCCTCTGCAGCTCGGGAATAATCTGCTGGGCACAGAACTCCGGTAGAGGGACCAACTCTGAGGTCTGGGTGATGCCATGTTTCTGGGTTCCACCTCGTGAGGCCCACGAGGTGACCAGATAGATGGCCGTGTCCTTTGACCTCCAGTTGGCAGCCGGATTCTCCTTGTACTTGGTCAGCAGTATCTCCAGGTACTGCCCAAAGATGCCGAATATCTTCTGCTCAAAGTTAATGGACAGGGTCTTCACCAGATCACAGGCAGCCCGACGTCGTGTGTCGATATCCGAGCCCTCGATATCCCGGCGAATATACTCCTCCGGACTGTCCTCGAATATCTCCTCGTCTGAGGGCCGGATGTCCAGGTTGGGAATGACCACTTTGTCGCAAATGCGAGCCAGAATCTCCGGATTCTCGAAAATGCTCTGATAATGCTTGCGCTCAGCCACCACGGAGAGGAATTGCAGGGCATGTGAAACCAACTGCAGAGGGTTTATGGGATTAGTTCGGCTATTTAATATAGAATAAGGAAACACTCACCGCATCGTACTTGGTTTGCAGACTGGTCTTGACCAGCAACTCCCAGACTGCGGTCACGAACTGCTCCATGAAGGGCTTAAACTCCTCGTCGTACTTCTTGGCATACAGACAGATATTCTCGCAGACCTGCGTGCGTAGGTGCTCCAAGACACCGGCATCCTCGTCGTCAGCCGTGCGCAGTGATGGCACATCGGCAGCCAGTTGCTGGATAAACGCGCCCATCCACGTGTTCATGTTGTCCTCAAAGAACTCGGGCAAATCCTGTGAGTTCAGAGAGAAGAACACCTTGTTCACCAGCACCAGGGAGCCGTAGATCACCTTCAGGGCCTCCGGGTTGTTCTCGTGCACCTTGGTCAGCTGCATCGTGGCCTGGAGCAGATCCGTCAGTGGCTTGGCCATGCGGTCCAGCACGAATTTGATCTCCTCCCACAGCGACTGGGACTTGAACTCGTAGCGATAGCGCTTGAACAGCGAGTGCGCCGTTTGCAAGACGCCGTTGATCACATTGAAATCGCCGGAGGCGAATCTCTCCACCATCTCGTCGATGAGCTGCGGCCATTTTTTCGGAAAATCATGCTTGCCAATGATGCTGACGGCGTCACTGAGTTGTTTTTGCAGCGCCACCGGCGAATGGAGCATCAGGGTTACGATAAGCGTCTTGATTGTATTCCGATCGCTCTCGTGGATGCGGTCCGGCCCATCGCTGTCCTCGTGGGCCGCCCAATTCCGCTTCACATAGTTCTTGAAGGCAATGGCTCCGGCCACCCGCGTGGTCATGTCCATTTGGGCTTTGTCGATCAGGTTGAGCAGCAGCACCGGGTAGTTCTGCTGCAGTTCCGTGGACTCCAGGAGTTTCTCGGCTGTCGAAATGGGTGAATAGGGATATATTAATGATAAAAACTGTATATAGATCATATAATCTTAGTCAAAACTCCCTGGCAATCCTATAATAACCTTCAAAACCATTTCAAAAACATCGTTTGCATTTCTTCGAGGCGTCGCCAAAACCCATTTCCCGCGCACGCACACACAAGCGCGGCTGCACACATGTGCATTAGTGTGCGTGCACACGCATTCCCCCACACTCTTACCCGGCCGGCGGACATTTGGATCGGCACTCAGCGTCTGCTGCAAATAACCGGCCAACAGCTGCAGATTTGCGTCAGTAACTTCCATTTTGCGTTTTCTTTTCGAGTAGTCGTTCTAATTTAAATAATATCACTGGTCTGTGTTTTCTTAATACTTTAATCTTGCAAACTAAAATGAAATCGCAATGGCTTTTTGCACACTTGGTGTGACCAGAGCTAAAATGAAATCGCAATGGTTCAGTGTTGCCAGATGAAACTTTTGCTTTCCCCTAAAAAATCTCAAATAGTCGATATTTCACCCTAAAAAATCCAAAATCCAAATCCGCAGCGCACTAAAAAATATCGAAATTAAACATCGATATTAATTTAGCGCAGCCTCAAACCATTTAAATTTTTAATTTATAAAAACATTTAAATTATTTTCAGGAAATTATTGCGGAAGGTCTGGGTCTCTTCATCCAGATAGTAAACATTGTGGTGCTGGTTTGCCTGCCCGTGGTGATAATTCACCTCAAAGGACATGCCTTCAGCTTGAGTAAGTTAGAAAATGATGTTTTTAAAGCCATTTGTTTAACGGTTTATTTCAGTGGGCGCCTCAACCGTTTGCTTCTTTTACTCGGTGCTTTTCCTGAAGCTCTGGAGCTACGTGCAAACGAATATGTGGTGCCGTCAAACGTACTACCAAAAGAATCCCCGGGAGCGTCGACCCAGCATTACGTTAGCGGAATTGAGTGAGTTTGGATCACATCAAATTTATAAGTTATAAAAATTAACTGAAATTGATATATGTATTTCTAATAGAAAATGGAACGTTGGATAACGGGGAGGGGGAAGAAGATGAGGCCATTTCCAAGTTGGTCCAGTATCCTGATAATCTCAAATACAGCGATCTCCTGTACTTCCTCTGCGCTCCCACTCTGTGCTACGAGCTCAATTTCCCGCGCACTTCGCGCGTGCGCAAGCGTTTCCTGCTCAAGCGTTTGCTGGAGGTGGTGATTGGTGTCAATGTGGTGATGGCCTTGTTCCAGCAATGGATCATTCCCTCGGTTCGCAACTCCCTGATTCCATTCTCCAACATGGATGTGGCACTGGCCACTGAGCGTCTCCTAAAACTGGCGGTTAGTATAGGAGTCTTACCCCCTGAATCATTTGAATTTAATATATTTTTCCTTAGCTCCCCAATCACTTGGTCTGGCTGTGCTTCTTCTACTTGATGTTCCACTCCTTCCTGAATGCGGTGGGCGAACTTTTAAACTTTGCCGATCGCAACTTTTACTGTGATTGGTGGAACGCCAATAATATTGACACCTTCTGGAGGACCTGGAACATGCCGGTGCATAGGTGGTGTGTGCGTCACCTCTATATCCCTGTGGTCCAGATGGGTTACTCCTCGCGCCAAGCCTCGACCATAGTGTTCCTCTTCAGTGCCTTCTTCCATGAATATTTGGTAGGCAGTTAATATATTTAAAATAATGGATTAGCTACTGATATATTATATTTTCAGGTCTCTGTTCCACTGCAAACCTACAAGATCTGGGCGTTTATGGGCATGATGGGTCAGATTCCCCTTTCGGCTATCTCCAAAAACATCGAGAAGCGGCTGGGTCCCCGAATGGGCAACATAATCGTCTGGGCATCCATTATTCTCGGCCAGCCTCTGTGCATAATGGCCTACTATCACGACTATGTGGTCCTGCATTTTAAGAACTCACTCAACGCCACCGACTACGCCAGTTAGATTTTATAAATCGCTATTATTGGGTTAGAGATTGCCACTGGAATATATATCTGCACTGATCTGGTCATGGTCCGTGTACTTTTTGTAATTTATAAGCCAGAATGCAAGTTAAGAAGGAAACTTGTGATTGCCACTATACAAAACCGATTTTGTATGACTTTTGCACATGCATGTAGTACTGATGAACACAAATACATAGATTGTTATTGAATAATGCATTTCTTAATGAATTTAAGTGTCATGTAAATAAATAAAACAATTTGTAAACTCAAATATGGGAGCTTTTAATCATAAAACACTAAAAATAAAAATGTATTAAGAGAGTGTTTTGCCGGCTCGAGGTCAAGAAAAGAAAAACACAAAAAAGTGTTTTCTAATGAATTCTAACGAATTCCAAATAGTACAAAAGTGGAAGGGTCGCTAAAATGCGTCTTTAAAAATGTGTTAAAATAAATGTAACTTTTTAAATTATTTTTATTATTTAAATTATTAGCCATAATTGCCTGGAATCGCTACGGTCACACTGATTCCCAGCCAAGCCAAAACAGTGACATTTTTTTTTTCGTAATTTCCGTATTCAAATTGTCCACTGTTTGCAGGAAAATTCGATCGCTTTCCGGTGGTATTCGACTGTCCAACTACGGCGTAATTGTGGCCCCACAATCGATCCAATTGCTGCGGTACGTGCTCGAGTAATTGGCAATCTTTTTCGTCGGCGTTTTCGCGACGCCCGGCACATACACTCACACACTTGAAATTGTGTATGTGTGCAGTGTCTGATTGTGAGTGCGCCAGTGTGTGTGTGTGTGTGTAGCTCGTGCTGGGGTCCGAATTTTTTTCATCATATATCGCAGCGCCGCATGAGGCTAAGGAATCGCCCTAAAAAATAATGCTATTAATTTCCAGGACCCTTTGGCGAAGTCACCAGCGTCTGCAACTGCATCGGCAGCTCGTGAACAGTGCAGCCAGCGGAGCAACATCGGCGGAAAAGGGCATTCGGAATCGGAGCACCCCGGGTTCGTTGGTTTTAGCGGAACAGCCGGCTGATTGTGGTCACGTAAGTGCTCGTGATTCAGATCCAGACGAGAGCGGCGCTTCATGAATAATCCCAATTTGCTGTGCAGATCATGAGTGGCAGGTATCGTGGTGGCGGCGGCGGCGGTCGCTATGGCGGAGGCGGAGGAGGAGGACGAGGCGGCGGGGATGGCTACGGCGGTGGGGGGTGGCTACAACGATTTCGACAATTTCCGCGGCGGCGGTGGAGGTGGTCCCGTATTTAATGACAACTTCGGGCCCGGTCCCGGCCCAAATCCTTTCAACAGTGAGTACCAAACTTCCTAATTGCCACCATTTATACTATTAGTTCCTGTTTATTCCTAGTGGGCGGCCCTCCCAACATTTCCGGCAACGAATTGATGCAGCTAATGAGCGCCATGGCCAGCAACTTCAACATGAACTCACAGCCCCCTCAGCCCATGCGCCAGAGTTGTGGCGAATTGCGCAATCACCACTGTGGCCTATTTGTGGAGCTCTCAGGCAGGCTGATCAAGAAGCGGGTGAATCGGTTTGCAGAGCTCCGGGATCGTAATGGCGGTGCCTGCCAGCTGGTGGTGCTGGAGGACAAGCATCCGCGGGTGGCGCGGCGCATGAACAACATGCCCGAGAACACCACGCTGACGATTGTGGGTCAGGTGATGCGGCGTCCACACAATTCGTGCAATCAAACGATGCCCACCGGCGAGATTGAGGTGGAGGTGCAGGACATCCTCAACATACACTTCCCAGCGAGCGGCACCAAGCGGGCGGGCGACAAGCGCACGTACAGCACCATGGTGCAGCAGCAGAGCAACCTGGGCATCACCAGCACCGAGTACAAGATAGCCAGTGAGTGGGAATATTCTTAAGAGTTGTTATATTGAAAATTAATATAAAATTCTATATTACAGAGAACGAGAACATCTTAAAGTACTTTGAGAATCGCGACCTCACCTGCAACGATCTGAGGCGCGATGATATTGGCAAGGAGGTCACCCTGGTGGGTTGGATTCCCTCAACCAAGAACAACAAATTTCTACAGCTAAAGGACGGCTATGGCCAGACGCAGCTCATGATCGACGACCAGGCGGTGGGTGTGCTCAGACTTCTTGTTTAATTTGTATACTTTAAACCTTCCTTTTTAGCTCAGCGACACATTCTTGTCCACCCCAGAGCAGACAGTGGTGCAGATTGTGGGTAAGGTCCTGGGCAGACCCAAGGCCAATATTAATTTGGTGAGTTTATTTCAATAATCCTTTAAAGCTAAATTAAATAATTATATTCCTTGCAGAAATATGATACTGGCGAGGTAGAGGTCAGTGTATCCACCGTGAAAATCCTCAATCCCGACGATCCCTACGAGGGCCCCATTAAGGCCAAGGAGAAGCAGCAAAAGCTCTCCATTGATGATCTCGAGTCGGAGGAGGCCGCGGCTGAGGCCTCGTCGAGTGTCAGCACCAACAACGGCGAGTCCAAGGAGGATGGAGCGGACGCAGCTCACACTGCCAACACCTCCGCGAGTGCCGAGCAAAGGGTCAAGATTGCGGATACGAACAAGTTCGCCGATCGCACACACAATTGCGGCGAGCTATCCTCCAGTGACATCAACGAAAAGGTCGTCATTTGCGGCTGGCTGGAGTTCCAGAGGATGAACAAGTTCTTCATACTCCGGGATGCCTACGGACAGACTCAGGTTCTTCTGCTGCCCAAGACGCAGGGTCTGGAGGAGTACGTGGAGACGGGCGTGCCCATCGAGTCGATTGTGCGCGTGGAGGGTACAGTGATACCCCGCCCGGCGGCCACGATTAATCCCAAGATGCAAACCGGACACGTTGAGGTGGAGGCCGACAAGGTGGTGGTGCTCAATGCGGCCAAGAAGAACTTGCCCTTCGAGATCAGGAAGTTTAATCGCGCCGGCGAGCGCCTGAGACTCACCCATCGCTACCTGGACCTGCGATTTAACGATATGCAGCACAATCTCCGCCTCCGCTCGGCGGTTATAATGAAGATGCGAGAGTATCTGATAAACTATTTGGGTTTCGTGGAGGTGGAGACCCCAACTTTGTTCAGACGCACACCTGGCGGAGCCCAGGAGTTTGTGGTGCCCACCAGGAAGGCGGGACACTTTTACTCGCTCGTCCAGAGTCCGCAGCAGTTCAAGCAGATGCTGATGTCCGGCGGCATAGACAGGTACTTCCAGGTGGCTCGCTGCTACAGGGATGAGGCCACGCGACCCGACCGCCAGCCGGAGTTTACCCAGCTGGACATTGAGCTCTCCTTCACCAGCCGCGACGACATCATGCAGCTGATCGAGGAGACCCTGCGGTACTCGTGGCCCAAGGATTTCCCCAGACTGCAGACTCCCTTCCGACGCATCACCTACGAGGAGGCACTGGAGAAGTACGGCGTGGACAAGCCCGATACGCGCTTCGGCTTCCTCCTGAACAATGTTTCGGAAATAATCGAAAAGAGCGGAAACTTCAAGGAGAAGCATGAGGATCTCGGCGCCTATGCCATTGTGGTGCGGGCGAGCGAAGCCTTCTGGAATAGCACGGCCCGGAAGCATTACGACAGCCTGGGCAAGCTGTTCAAGGGCACACTGTTCGTGCGCAAATTCGGAGCTGGAAAGGATGTGCAGGAGAAGCTGGGCAAGCTGCTGGGCGAGGAGGTGGCCAACGAGGTCAGCGAGAAGTTCGATCTGGAGGAGAATGATCTGCTATTCTTGGGCATCGGACCCAAAGTGGAAACGGTGAGTTGTTATTTGAACTAAATTATATAATAAATATAATATTTATATTTATCCTTACAGCGAACTCTGTTGGGTCGCATCCGCCTGGACTACCACGAGTTCCTGGTGGAGAACGCCAAGGTGAAGAAGCCGAATGACTTCCGCTTCCTCTGGGTCATCGACTTCCCGCTGTTCGAGCGGAATCGTGAGACGAACCAGCTGGAGAGCGTGCACCATCCGTTCACGTTGCCGCACGCCGACGATCTGGACAACTTTGCCACCAGCTGTGAGAACCTGGAGAACATACGCTCCCAGGCGTACGATCTGGTGCTCAATGGCCAGGAAGTCGGAGGTGGATCCATTCGGATTCACGATCGCGACATGCAGCACTTCATACTGGAACAGATTCTAAAGATCCCGCATGACCACTTGTCGCACTTACTGAGCGCCCTGGAGTCGGGCTGCCCACCTCATGGCGGCATTGCCCTGGGCCTGGATCGCCTGATTGCCATCCTGTGCCGGGCGCGGTCCATACGCGACGTAATTGCATTCCCCAAGTCTCTGAATGGCCGGGATCCGCTCTCGAATGCCCCCGTTCCCATTTCCGAGGAGGAAATGAAACTGTATCACCTTTCGGTGGCGGAGCACGAGGAGGTCAGCACAAATAATTCGGCGCACGAGCAGGAGGACGACGATCCCGACCAGGAGCGTGCCCCGCCATCGCCCATGTCGGGAACAAGCGAAACTGAGCAGCCCGAAATGGAGGTGGACATTAAGTCGGAGCCGGTGGAGGAGCCCGTCAAGGAGGAGCCGGAGACCGAACCAGTTGCGGCGTCGCCAGTGAAAGAGCCGAGCAAAGCAGCTCCCGCCGCTGAAGAGCCACCGCCGGCCGAGCCTAACCCACCAGTGGTGGCGGCCACGCCCACAAGGGCCAAGCGGGTGGTTAAAAAGAAGGTCTAGAGCTCCAGCTCAGGGTCTTCACTAATATTACGGATAAAGGATTAGCATTTTACACGTAAGCTCAGTCAGTAGTCAGGATGGAGTCACACAAGCCAACCAGTCAACCAACAAACACACAAATCGCAGCAGTCGGGTCGCGCTTACCCCTTGATACATCCAGAATATGTATGCGTAAAGGCAATATATGTACCCACCACTCCGGATCTTCTCGCCAGAACCTAGAACGTAGAACATCCCGATCCGGTCCGACCCGACTGGCCTGGCCACATTCTACAAGTCCATTTCTAATTATGATGGCAACCAACAAGTTAATTACAATTTACAATCTAAAGAAACCATCGCCATTATATTCAGATTGTTTTTAATAATATTGTTTTAATTTTGATCTGATTTTCGGTCATCGGTTGTTTGAATTCTCTGATTATGTAGCTACTACTTTAATTAATTTATGTACTATTGATTAAAATGCAATTGTATTAAACTGAAGAGCCTCTGAGGAGTGAGTTTTGGTCCAAGAATTGTCCGATTTGTAACCCATAAACATTACTTTTGTTTTGCAAATGTTGGAGATATTCTCCGCTTTATATTTCGTTTACAAACTAAGAAACTGCAAGAAATAAATAAAGCAATAATATTGGAAAATTAGTTGTAGTGCTTAGCAGGTTGCCAGCTTACCAAAGGTACCTAAGTCCTTTCCACTGCAACATATTTTCATAAATGTGATTCCACTGCTCCATCTACATTTTTGGGCAACATGTAAATGGGACGAACATCCGGCTTTGTTTACATTTGAATTGGGACGGCGTCCACCATAGCGCTGCTTGGACGACGTGGACACCAACCCATTCGAGGACTTATTAATATCCATACTTTGTGGCTTTGAAATCTTATATTTCAAAGAAAAATCTGGTGTTTTCTGCAAATGAAAAATATTTTTCTGCCACGAAATTTTTTGTACAAAATATTCATAATTTCAAAAACAATAAATTAGAGAAGGGTTAGAAGGTTTAGGGAAGGAACTTACGAAAGATCGCTTAAGAATCGATATTCTTTGGTATTTTGGTATGTACAGAACCATCGGGGCGAATGGTAAATGGACGGACCGTCCATTTTGGATGAACCATCCTCCCTTGTGGGAGACTCCGTGTAAAAGAATGGTCCATTTTCGAGAATGTAGCAGAATGTTGCAGTGGAACAGGAAGTGGAACAGTGGAATTGAAACGCGTTGGATTTGTAATTATATATATCAGCTTAAGTGATGCTTATTTATTAGTAAGGAATGGGGGCAAGGAAGGTGTTTTAATAGCTTAAAAACCATCGATTCAGGCTAATCCAATGTGGGCACAGCAAATATGTTATTCTCTATGAATCCATAGGTCAGGTTCCTCCTGTAGTCCCACCAGCTGAGTGGAGGCGCCTGCGTACTCAGCTGGCGGTCATCGGGATCAACAAACTCTACCACATCCTGCTCCTCCACAGAGTCGTCGTCGACGTTCTCCTTCTGTTCCGGACTGAAGCTTGTCCAGTGCTCATACGGATCCTGACCTCCATTGGGCGACATCTGCAAGTTGTTGAAATTGGCCGTCAGCTTGCCAAACTGGTCGATGTGATGTAGTAGGGGGTCCACACCCAGATTTGGAGGAGCCGTCAACTTCTTTGGAGGAGCCCGCCAATGAGGATTTTTAGCTCCCAGGGTGGGTAAATCGGTCCACTTGCCCAGGGCATAGGGTGAACTGTCATTGGTGTCTATCATGAACATTCCCCGTGTCGTATGGTGTATGTTGTCCCCAGCCTCCAGAAGGAAGTTAGTAGGAGGACACATGCCCAGGAGGTAGGAGATGTAGCCGCTGCAAGCCCAGCCCCAGAAACCTTTGGGAGAGCGGATGGACTCCAGGAAATAAGCAGGAGCACGCTGGTGGCTGCAGGCAAAGGAATCTGCCAAGCGAAAGCATTAATTGATAATTTTGTAATAATTTAAAATGTATTGAAATACAACTCACTTATCTTCTGGCCATTACACCCCGGCTGCATGATTCCTCCGTTCATATAAAAGTCGGCATGGCCACATCTTTCCATCTTTCCCTGGACCAAAGCGTTTGTGTGAATCACATCCACGTAGCTAGCGTCACTGGGGTCCAGTTTATCCGCATTGCCGGAGGTTATAAATAGAGGCATAGCTGGATCCAAACCCGTAATCCTGGGCAGCATGAAGGAGCTCAGATTCCTGGCTATATAGTTCGGAACTTGAGCGCCCAATGAGAAGCCAATTACATGGATATCCGTGTTCCCCGTCTCCACCAAACGCTCCACCAGCTGAGCAGTGCAGGTGCCAGCATGCCGGGTGTTGTGGACGGCGCTAATATAGCAAGGTCCTGGCGACAGGACACTCCAGTCCACATAGATGATATTATAGTCGTCCTTGGCCAGGTATTCTGCGAAAGGTAATTGAGTTTGGAGCGTATAAATATTAAGAATCTCCTACCCTCTCTCATTTGCTGCAGGGGATGCAGAAACATATCCGAGTTGTAGCCATGGATAATTATCTTTGTGGGATATCTGGGATTGAAGTAGGAGGCAGTGAGATTGGACTTCTCCAGAGACTCGTCTATGTGCAGGCACTGCCTGTCCATTGGGTTGTGGCGCGTGTAGATATAGTACTTGACATCCGGATCGGGGCAGCTGCGACCTATGGCCCACTTGCAGGGACCGATGGTGATGTCCCGGTTGGAGGGCGTCGTTGGGGCCGCAGAGGGAGCTTGAGTAGTTGGACTCTCTGTGGCGTCAACTTCTTCCTGAACGTGAATGGGTTTCAAGTTTACAAATCCGCGGCATAAAGCTTTTGGGACGGAACACACTAGAAAAAGTCGGGAATATATATTATTATGAGTCAAAAGTGATTTTTTGGATGCACTCACCTAAAAGCAGGCAACCAATTACACACCGCCAGTGCATCTTGTCTGGTCTCTGATGACTCGATCCACTTTATATAAAGCCACCTGCAGTTCCAACTGATTTAAGAAAATATTTGTAAGTGAATTTCTTTAGCAAGTCTCATGAAGCGTTCGGGCTGAAAACGTTGGAGAAACTGAAGGCCGGCGGGCCAAGTCAAGACGATTTTGGCCAAATCGAACTGAGTATGGGTAAGTGATATGCAAATGAGTGAGTACTTTTCTGGTGGTGTGCGTTTGAGCCATAAAGCTCGGCCATAAAGTGAGAGTTGCGGGTGGAAAAGTGAAACCGAAACGAGGGCTCTATGAAAATGTCATAAGTAAACTATGCCAAGATCTTGGAACAATTTTATTTCTTTTCTCCGGATTCCTCTGCTTTATGAGAGCTACTTTTGATGCATTTCGAGAACATCAAAAATCTGTTTAAGGCTTCAGACATTTATATGATTTGTTTACACACGCGTCGGGGCAAAAACTCGTAAATGCATTTACACAACACAACAACACTCACTCACTCAACCATAATCACTCATGGGAATACATACACTCGCCTACGTGTCTGTGGTTTTAAGTGTCAGCCGAATGCGTTTACTGAATGAAATCTTTTTGTTGTCATTCGCAAGCGATCTTTGCGCACGTACAAAGGCGAATGCTCGCTGGTCTTTTGCATTTATAGGAACCAGAATACCTTTATTGACTCGGACTCGTCCCACAGACCCACATAGATAACCCGGTACTAATTCCCGACCCGGGTCAATGAAAACAAACTTAATGGGAAGAACATACAGACCATATATCTTCGCAATTGGAGCATTATGGCCATAATGCGGCTAAACGTTCTAAAGCCAAATACTTAAGTGTGGGCCATAATTTCCACATCCCAAAAGAGCCTCGTGTTTTGCTTGAATATTTCCCTGGAAATGTTTTTGATGATTTTTCAATTTATTACCGGTACGTGTGTCGAGAACGCCCACGAGTTTCCCCGCGAAATCCACTCGCCCCGAAGCGATATATACACAATATACTGAATCTATTCTGTTCTATGGAATGTCAAGCAAAATGCGAATTAATGATCAGATGGACGGACATTTCCCCCTCGTGACTGTTAGCGACATGTGTGTCTCAGATTGGTAATATTGTCAAAACTATTAAATTATTTATAGCGAATCTTTCTATGTAAACCCCATAAAAATGTGTGAAGATTGAGACAAAAACTGACAATTTAATTACAAAACTGTAAATAGCCATGTTACTATAAGTAGGATGACGGCAGTACTATTCTTAACTTTAGGCGCCTAAAGATATTAGGATATTTAGTTAACAAATTGAGGAATATCCTAAGGAATGTTAACAACGCGTTGCTTTTATTCTGGAATTAATTATTATTATTTAAAATATTATTACATAACATTCTCTACTCCAAAAACCTATTCACACATATTAATCATACATCTGGCTGGAGGATTCATGGGCTTGTCCGTTCCGCACTTGAAGGCCTCCTGGAACTCCGGCATATTCATGTATCCCCTATTCAGTTGGGCCGCAAAGATGTCATTCTGCCGATTACACAACTGCTGGGCCACCGCATAGAAGAGTACCCTCTTCGGATTCAAGCGGAAGTACTGCAGCACCAAGGTCTCGGCAAACGCGAATCTCTCACCCTGCAGCCAAAAGCGATAGTCCCGAAGAGACGTCTGGAAGGAGCGATGGAAGTGGAAGATCTCCGAGATCTCCTCAAAACTTAGACGTCGATAAATGGGAGCCGATTCGTCATCAAAGTGCTGCAGAGACTGCCTCTCGAGGCAGTCCAGAGCGGTGTAGCGACCATCGGTATCCAGGAGGAGTCCGGACTGCCTCCAGAGCTCCAGGCCCTGAGTGGCATAGTAGTGGTAAGTGGGTCGATACAGTGAGAGCAGGACGAAGTGAAGGAAGTTCCTGAGAAAGTAGGCAGGTTGATTCACATCCTCCTCGTCTATATAGAGGGACTCGAAGCTGTGACGCAGTTGAGCGCGTCTGAGGAGCAGGAGATTTCCATGGAAGGCGTTCTCGCTGAACCTCAATCCTCCATAGCTTTCGTTCAGTTCGGTTATATTTAAATAGAGTTGAGCATGAGCCTGGAGGATGCGAGCCACCTGTAACTCCTTTTTTTCTACAGAAGCTGGCAGCAGGTGACCATACCAATCCCTTTTGGAGAGTGTGGATCTCCGGCGTTGCTGAAAGCGAGTAGTGTGGAGTTGGTAGGAGGCCAAGGCCACCTCCCTGCTCAGGCGAGGGCTCAGGACGTGCCACTGCCAGTACTCCGCGTGAAGTAACCGCTCGAACTCCTCGGACACTCTGTAGCAGTCTGGGTACCGAAGGTGCTCCTTGGCCTGCCACATCACGTAGTTGTAAACTACGCGTGGCTCCGTTTGCCTCAGGACTTCCCAGGCCATCGTGATCTTGTCCACGTCCAGGGGAAACTTTCTGGCCTTTTCCAGCTGCTCCTTGGAGAAGTTTAGGGCGCCGAAGAAGTGCTGGAAATACTCCATAGTATTCTCATCCAGCAGAAGCTGCTCTTGACCAGGACTTGGCGTGGTGGTCCTGCTCTTTCTGGTCAGACTCCTGGCCAGCGGTAGCTCTCCTCTCATACCGCGACACAGAACCCTCATCTCGTGGGATATTAGGTAGGAAACGTGGCGATGACGACCCTCCATAACATCTGTGAGACTCGCATGGAAGTCCTCCATGCTGGGACACGGCAGATCCTCCATGGGAGCCACATAAATTGTTTCCTGTGCGAAATAAATGTGTAGCAAAGTGGGCACACCGTGAGCTGCCAGCTGAGCCGAAAGAACAATCCAATTGAGCTGCCCATTCAGGCGTCTTCGCTCCCACTGATGCTGGAGAAAGGGCCAGCTGCTGAGCACCGGTTCATGCCTTGCTAGAAAGGGAATCTCTACCAGCAGACGCCCCCAATGAGTGACATGGCTCTCCACTCTCTGCCGGCACTCTGAATATAGCTGCGAAATCAATCGTCCCGGCAGAGTCTGGAAGTTGGCCACCTGGGCCGTAAAGAAGCTCATCCTATCCTGCTTATTGTAGAGATAAGGCGGCAAAGAATCATCCGGATCTTCCTCCAAAGCTTGCTCAAAATTTCCGCAAGCATGAGCGTAGAAATCATCGCAGGCATCCAGAGAGTCATTCTTGATTTTCACCATTCGACGCAGGCTGCTTTTGTAGAGGTTGCTAAAGAACTCTCCCGATTCCACGTCCGACTCGGTTTCCGCTTCCGCTTCTGTAACCGTAACCGACTGCGCATCATTTTGAGACCTCACTAAATTAATTACTATAGCTAGCAACGCCAACTGGAGCTTCCAGTGCATTTTATTCGTGATTTATTGTGGTCGTCCGCTCGTTTGTTTTGTTTCGCGAAAACTGCGCAAAAATTTCGCCTTACTCGGACTCACTCTCTAATGGGATGATAAGCCCCGGATCGAGCTGGAGTATATATACACTCTAGATTCTATCACAATTCTCTTGCTGCTCTCTTTGGACTCTCCTGGTTGCTTTATAGAACTCGCCTTGACCTTAAAGAATCTTGCAATTCCGTTTTGCCTGCCTTTGCTTAGTGACGAAACGAACTTTGTTTATAGATATGGCTTTATAGATGTTTTTGTTTATGACTTTGATGTGTGTTTGAAATGGGAAATCATAATTTAATTACAAACAAACCCACATTGGTATATCTGGCATATCTAAGGAATATTTAAGAGTTTACTTAAATTTAAATATATATAAGTAGTAGGAATTAAGCAGATTACTTCTAAAAATGCTTATTATATATCAATGAAAACCAATACCTGCAAAATAGCCTAAAAATTCACTCTCAAACATCATTATTCTAAACAAGCTTACCATGTCCCACAAATATTACGCATACGCAATGTGGTCACAGCTGCATTAGCTCAAACAGACAAAATCCTCTTAGCTTTGAAAAAATATTTGTTGTTCCATTAGAATTTCTCATATTTTTGAAGGAAATACAACAAAGTTCAAATATCTTGAGGCACAAACATTCTCTGTATTTCCCCCAATCAAGTCAAGGCTCTTATTTTGATTTCATCAATGGATGAGTTCAAGTGAACGACATTTCATCAACCTGTACTTAATTGTTTTGGTCATTAGAACCATTACTTATATATGTATTTGTGTCACATTTTTGCCATCTGCGCATTGCATTTTCAAATTTACTTAATGACAAGTGTCAGCTTAGGGAAATTGTATGTTTTTTTAGAAAAGTCATGGACCCGCAGTGTGCGACAGTTGTTTATGAACATTTTTAGGTGGTATTTATATGTCAGAGTGTAGGATGTGTGTTTGATTGGACTATGCTTTATTCTCTTTTATATTCTCTAAATTATATAGTTCTAAGTAGTTTCTGGGACTCTGTATTTATTTTGATTTATTTTCACAATGTTAACATAAATTTCTGCCTGCCTAGCTCGGTTCTCTAGCACTTGCGGGAATTCCAAAATACTGCCAATAATCTCAAGGCAAATGTTTAAGGTTTTATTTTCGTTAAAAAACGGAACAAACTGGGATACAGAAAAAACTATATAGTAGATGCGTGAATTATTTTTAATGAAGGCAATGTTATTGTTGGGGGTTTGGCTTCAGATCCGGCCAGCGGCTGCTCGAAAACTGTCAAAATGTGCGCCGCAGATTTATTTTATTTATTTTCGATGTTATTTCGTCGCGACTTTCCAAAAAGTCTGCACTTTCTGCCTCACTAGTGGCGTCTCATTTTGGCCAATGGGACAAAATATTTCGCTATATATCCATAAACACTCATACACATACACCCGATTCTATATCCATTGGTGTATGGATGAGACCGCTAAGTATTTCATCTATATCCCAATTCGTGGACGGGCGAACGATTTTAGTTGAGCCAAAGGCTTTCAGCAGTTAGTAGCCCAAAAATTGTGTCTTCCCCAGCGGACAAGAAAAGCAAAGGTAAAGCAGGCGAGGAGTGAGCAAGTGACCCGAATGATCCCATCGAAATGCTACGAGTTTCGGAATCGGAATTTAAATATCGAATTCAAGTGTGCCGTGCTCATAAATATTTCTTCAGCCGTGTTCTTTTCAATTTTTTAAAGTTGGAACGGGTCCAATCTATAAAACTGGAATTATTTCAATCTATATAGACATGCTGTTCTTTGATTGCTCTATCAGCAATACAAAGAGCCAAGAATCATCAAATAGATATAACCAGACGTAGAAAAGCCAGAAAGAATTTAATATTTTCCATATGGCTTTGATACCGCTCTCTCTTTGATTTATATAAACGCCTCTATACCTATACTTTCGGATTTTATTTGATTAGCTTATTTTAAAACAAAATCATATGTGTTTCCCCAGAATTTATTGCCGCCTTTTTTATGTTTCTATCAAATTAAACTTCTCACGCGCCAAGTTCAGTTTTTTAATATATTTCATGTATATGTAACGCCAAGGAATTTTTAAATAATTTAACCTTAGTCTGGCTGAGTTCCAAAATTAATACTAATGACCGGTTCTCTCCGATTTTCTCTGCAGCAAATTCAATCAATATGAGCGAAGCCCAGAACCTGTTTACCACCTTCGGCATCCTGGCCATCCTGCTGTTCTTCCTTTACATCATCTATGCCGTATTGTAGAATGTTAGGTCCTGCAGAAGGTCCGTAGAGCAGGAACACAAGGTAAGAAAATTGATGTTTAAATAATTATAATGGAGACTCAAACCTTGGATGCTATTGACGGCGACAATAACTGAGATAAAGCCACCCCTTTCATTTGAGTTATAATCGAAATAATAGATAGTTTATGTAGTTACAATTAAATTAAATATCTGAAACCTTTATAGATCTATTAAATATTAATTTAGTGGAATTAGTAGGATATACATTTTTCAAAGTGCGACATTGCGTATATCCATATCTTTATTACACAGTAAATCAATTTAAATCCTTCACATCTTTTACAAAATTCCTTGGGCATTGTCCAACATTTCTTTGTTTATTTCAAATTCAAAATACCCCATTTTCCTATTGATTTTACTTGAAAAGAAATCGACATCAATCTCGATCCCTGAAATGCTCATTAATACCAAAATGTGCCATAAACTCAAGGGGGGCTACGTGACCAATGTTCGATTGTTTCAGATTCTTTCAATATTTGAAAAGATTTCAAACAACAAACCTGGGCGCTGGCAAGTAAATAAATATGTTAATCAAACAAACAGCCAGCTGGAGCCAAAACACCTCCCCGCCAGCCGCAGAAACCAAAAATAAAATAAATAAATAAAAGCGGCAGAATTAATTTTTCGAATGACAAGGTCCAGTCGGAGAATGGCAATTTGTCTAGTTGCAGTCCAGGCCATGAATAATGGCCAGAGAACACAGCAAAATGAACTAGAATCCCATGGAATCTGCATATATGTATCCAACCTATAACCCGTATATACACACGCATACATAACTCTAGAAAATATTTGTGCCGCGGCAAAAAATATGAGCAACAACTGGACACAAACACTAGCGGACTAGCCCGGCGGTTGTATAGATATATAAGTGAATTTTTTATATATCGCCTATATAATCGGATGTATGTGGATGCGTGCATGTGGCTGGGCATAGCCATAATTCCAAGCGCTGGCCAACATTTCGTGGAGAAGTGGAATCAGATCGAAAAATTCGGCTTCTCAGTTATTGCGCGCCTTTAGCTACGAACGGTTGGAAATCTCTCCAAAGAAAAGCCCCTACCCTTCCTTTGCCAAGTGTGTGTGATCCGTGTTCGATCGATCTTTCGCTTACCTAATCCGCATTATCCCTTGTCATCGATAGCAACCAGCAGCCAACAGCAACGCATCCAAGATGAATGAGGCCAGAAGTCTGATCACCACCTTCGCCATCCTGGCCTTCCTGCTGTTCCTGCTCTACGCCTTCTACGAGGCCGCCTTCTAAGTCCACCACCCATCAATCCCCCCCATCAATCAGTCAATCAAGGATAGCTTACATGTTGAATTTCAATTCCAAGTCCCCGCCACATCGAGTCCACCCCTAACACCCGGTGGCCGGTGGCGGGGCTTTTAGGACCCTACGCGTTTAAGATGTTTAGCATTTAATGGATTTCTACTAGTAACCTAAGCCAGGTGAGTAACGCACCGAAACCAGCCCCCAATTAATTCAATTAGCTGGCAGACACATCAAAAAATACACACACAGAGATATTTTTCGAAAAATCTTAAAGAACCAGCATTGCGAAACCTTGACAAAATCTCAACGCGTTCGTCGAAAATTTTTTGGCAGCCATTTGGCAGCTCGATAATAATTTCCAAAGCGAAAAAATAGATTCTCTGGTTCTATTTTTTAACGACAACATTTCGACATGGCCCACTAAACACCTTCCTGTCGTCGGTGGCCCCCCTTCAGTACCCTTCCTAGAGAACATTAAAAATCGCTTTCACAGAACATTTTCCGAATGTCGCAACTCTGTGGTTCAAATTTGCGCCCGAATATTTTCTCCATCTATCAGTGCACACAAGCATAAAAAAATGTTCAAAGCGACAGTGTTTTTTATGGCCGGAATTTATGATTGGCTAAGGTGGAAATTATAATTAATTTCTATTAAATATTTTCGATAGATAGATAAGCCAAAAGGCATACGCTATTTTTGTGGTTGAGAAAGTCAAGTCAACATGCGCACTTTTCCGGCCAAAATCCCCCTGTGAGTTATATGTTGTCGAACCAAAAATAAATTTCAAACAAGCTTATGGTCTTTGGAACAAACAACGCAATGGTGGCCATTGTTTATGCCATTCTGTGGCCACTTGAGCAAACAAAGCGCAAATAGAATATATGTATTTCGGGGGAGAAAAGAAATTTCTATTTTACAATCAATAAATCGATCTGTTCAATGGCCGATTATTTTATAAATTGAGATCAGCAAATAAATACTTGACTAATGCACAATTGCAGATGACGTCAAAGCCACCAGCTGCCAGCCGAAAATCGGAGGCTCGCCGGCCCGAGGATCATGATCACGACCACTTACCACTTGGGTGATCGGTGATCGATGGACGACCCCTGCTGATCGGTGAGTACTATTAATCACGCTCACCGGGATGCGCTTCAATTAAATAGTTCCCCCTCGTTTTTCTCCGTTTTGTTTTTCTAGAGCTGCGCTAGATTGCCTCCATCTTCGAGGCGCTGCAAGATCCATTCGATTCGGAGAGGCTCTGCTGCCGCGGCCTTGGCGTCATCTGTTCTAATCATAAATTTAGTTTTGTGATTTCTTCATTTTTGTTTCGCAATGGAATTCACTCAGTTTGCCATTTATAGACCATGATGTACAGTATAAGCAAATTGAGAGGAACACCTAAAACAGCAGCAATCAATTTAATTTAATTTAATTGGTTATTTCATTGTTGGACAACATGTTTATATCGCACTCATACTTAGTAAGACATACATAATGTATAACTGCATTTTACCCCACTTTTCTTTCATTTTTTGTGAATAACAACACATGCAGAACAACAGCAAAACAAACAACAACAGTTCAACTGCAGGAATAAAAGAAAAAAAAAAAAAATCTAACAAAGTATTTTTAATTGAGTATTTGAAATGCATTTTTAGCGAATGCTGTGGGGATTATTTAGATGTTATTATGTACCAGTTCTAAATATTTACATACCCAGCTAAATTAATAAAAATTTTGTTAATTGCTATGTAATATAGGTGAAAGCTCGGCTAGCTTTGTTGTTTTAAGCAGACCAGTTTTTGACATACAGATCTAAACAATTTTCATGGCATACTTATAGGCTTTTAATCGGCATACTGTAGATCTGTAGAAATTAAAAATTATTTTACAAAAAAGATCTTCTTACTAATGCCAAGATTGCAGCTGTAACATTTTGTATATAAATCTGAGGAGTTTTTTAATATTATCTCTTTTTTATTTAGGCTTGCTATTATAAAATTTTAATTCTTATTCCGCGACTGTTCCGATTTGTATAGTTAAATGCTAAGCACATATACAGGCAGCTCCGGTTTTCATCTTTGGAAATTTCTTTCGTTTTACTTTTTCAAAAAAGCAAATCGGTACTCCGAACCATATTTACTGGTAAAAAAATCCACTATTGACAGAATGCACTGTTGACATAATTCACTAGTGACAAAAGTCACTGGTGCCTAAAAAAGAATGAAGTAGAGCCCACTTGATAAGCTCTTTCCTTATAAATATAAGGTAAACCTAATGATTCATTGTTCCCTCTGCATACAAAATGATTAAATAAATTTAATGTAAATAATGATTGGTAAAGAATTTAATTTGACTATTCTTTTATAGATAACAATATTCATAATACTGTGATCATGTTTTAAATTTAATTCCAATGGAACTAAAAAAAATATTTCTACATTTTCTCCTGTTGTTTTAGTTATTTTAGTAGCTAAGCCCACGTTTAGTTAAATGCCAGTCACATTGCATTGTACTGTCAGTCTGCGTAATTGTGGTCAGTCCATCGAGAGCTTCATTTGCATGCAGGCCTATAACCTATAACTACTATGTGAAAAACATAGTAAATCGGCAAAGCGAACATCGTAAATGTATACAATGCACAAAATAACAAAAAGTGCAGGCAATGAAGCGAAGACATCGTCTGCAGGCGGCTTCCGACTGCCGTTGGCCGATTTGCCTTTTGGTTGTTTTGTCGGTCAACAGTTTCGCGCGGCGGCCAACCGGTTTCATGGCTAAAACCGTCAACACCCCCTTGGCCAATCCTCCGCATACTCCAACCCTCTCATCAGGAAGCCAAATTGCATCGGTTATGCAATCCGGCAGAGTTTTATGCATTTTGGCAATTGATTTCGCCAGCCGGTTTTCACGTTTCTTTTGTTTAATTTTTATTTGGTATTTTATTTTGATTTTTTCTTGGCTTTGTATAAAATCTATTTAATAGTTTAGACCTTAAGACTAAGAACCAGATATTTACATGACTCGTGACCCTAAAAGATTACGGAACTACAGAAGCCCCAGTTTCTGCTGCTTCTGCTGGAGGGCCTCGATCCTCAGGCGCTTGAAGAGCTGGTGACCCACGTAGGTGCGGATGCGCAGGGGAGTCATCTTCATGAAGAAGTACTGAAAGGGGAGGACAGGGTTTATTATTAATAATATTTATATTTAATATACAAATTTGAATTGCTCACCTGCAGGCCATGGGTCCAGAAGCCGTTCGTCTCGCTCGTTTTTCCCAGTGTAAAAACGGCAGAGCGCGCAAAGGTATAGGCATTCGGGAATAGAAGACCGCCCTGCATCACCCGATCGGCGTAGGCGTTCATCTTGGTGACCACAAAGTTAGGCATCACCAGCTGCACGTGAATGTTGTGCTCCTCCAGCTCCAGCTCCAGGGCCTTGGTAAAGTAGGTCACAAACTTCTTGCTGGCCGCGTAGACGGTCATATTGGGCAGGGGCTGAAGCTCCGAGGAGGATCCCATGTTGACAATGGCTCCCTTCCGGCGCCCAATCATCTGGGGCAGGATCTTGCGGGTGAGCATGGTCACGGATCCCATGTTGACGGTCAGCAGGTCCCACAGCAGCTTCTCTGGCACCAGGTCCAGGCTGTCTGGGTGCTCGTACATCATGCCCACATTGTTCACTACAAAGTTTAAAGGGCAAGTGATATTAATTTCGATTCGGCGACTCACGAAGCTCAAAGTTCGATTGTTATCAATGAAACAAATCCCCACCAGACATAGGCAAAAAATGTGAGCTCGTTATATTTATAGCTATCGTGACGAGTAATTCCCATGACCAAGATCAATGTCAACTGTTATCAGGCAAATTTTTGGTGGAAATGCCTTGAGGCGAGCACAAGGTCTCTTTCTCGAAATGTAAATTGCTGAAGCGCGTCAGAGTCTGAAGCGTTTATGAGTCTGGCCGAGCGAATAAAATATATATATGTGGGTATGAACGACGATGTACTTGAACATCGCCTAAGCCACTCTTCGCCTCGCCAATAGACCAAAAACCAGAGTCATTATAATTGCACGCAATTATTACTGTTTGACATTGGCAGCCGCACAAGAAAGAGTCACAAAAAATAACACAAATAAAGAGCTGCTACTGCTGATTGTCGTTTGCCACTGTTGACAATGATGAATGTACAAAATATACATTGTTTATGAACAATTATTTAACAAACTTCTATGATGTGTACTAACCCAGAATTAGGCAATTATTCAAAGATTCATTAAGAATAATGAAGTGGGAATTATTCGACAAGTAGTTCTTCTTCGATACTCGGTAAATTATTCGAGTAAGTTTGATAAGACTTTAAAAATGTTGTCTGGGCTATTTATTATTTCTTTCTTTTTTATTTCTTTATTTAAAAGCTCTAGCAACACTCACCCAATATGCCAACTTCAATGCCAGCCAGTTCCTTCTCAATCTGATCGTATATTTCGAGTCCCTTGGTAAAGTCCACAGCAATCCACTTCGTCTTCACTTTGTACTGGCTCTCTGTGAGTTTAAATCCGTTATTAAATAATTACTGTGCACTTGTAGCGAATTTAAGCTGCGCTTACCAATCTCGTTGGTGGTGGCGATGAGCTTCTCCTTCGTCCGCGAGATGAGCACCAGGTTGAGGCCATGCCGAGCCAGCTCCCTGGCATATTCCTTTCCAATGCCATCGGTGGCACCCGTCACCACTAAAGTGAAGGGAATCCAAGGAAAACTTGATGAGTACATTCGAAGGTTGCCAAAAGGAGCGGAAACCGCATATTTACAAGAAATACATGAAATCGATGAAAAACATGAAAATGCATGTGGTAATCCTTAATTAATTAAGGTGTTTCTGGCTATATTTTTTTTTACGAGTAATATTTTTAAGTTCAATCATATTTCTTAAAAATTAAAACTATCTTTTAGATTAGGTATTGCAAGTAATTGATTTCTAAAATAGTTTGTAAAGTTGTTTATTATAGAAAAATGTTAGCTTTCTTTAAAATGCTTCTTAGTTCCATCATTATAATATTTATTTATCGACTAAATGTATGTTTGTCTAATAAAATAATGATTACTATAAAATTAAGCTGTCAAAGAAAATAGCCAAATAATTTACTAGACGGGGTGTTAAAAACTAAATAAGTATTCATTTGCCAAATTTGCGAACGCTTAGCTCTGTAATTATCTTAATAGAATTGTTACAACTTAAGAAAAATAGTCTATCTAAGGGGACTTAGTTATTGCCAAACAAAAGCTTAAATTTATGATGACTTAGTGGATTCTAGAGTTAAATTAAATATCAGTTTTACAGTAGCTGTTTGCGCTATGTATTTATTAAACAAATAATTAAGAAAGTCTACAAATAGAATTTCGGTATTTTTAGTGCAATATAACCTCTAAATTCCAATAATATCAACAAAAATAAAAGATAAAATATATAAATTATGATATAAATAAATAATGGAGTTTATCAGCAAACATTTCACATATTTAGCTAACTAAAGGTCGCATCAGTGGTTGACCGATTTCGAAACTTTCGTTTGTTTGCCTTTATTTTTAGCAACTGAAGAAGACCTCTTTGGGAAGACCTTTTCAAACCTAGCATTTACATGTTAATTAACCCACTGCATTCGGGTGTCTCTCTTTTAATCACATCGCCAGTTGCTGGTTACCCATTGCCGGTTGCCGAAACCAAAGCAAATAGCTAAATACTCGCGGATCATGAATGGAATTGGCCGGCGAGAAGCACTCCCAATCACGATCAGAAGGAAACCGGCTTGCGTGGCAATTGCTGCAATGTTGCCACTGGCAGCTGGTTAGTGGTTGCCAAATATTTGTGCAACGAAAACTTGGCAACATGGAATGAGCAGCAAAAGCAACACCAACGACAGTAACATTTAAAAACACAAAGCCAACACTATCCATCGATTGTTGCGCTTGCGTGTTGTCAGATAATTGCAAATACCGTAGTCTTGGCGCAGATTTTTCAGTTCGATTGGTTATTGAACGAAAAAAAAAGAAACCCATAATTCAATTAGAAAAACTACG
Source organism: Drosophila rufa (assembly GCA_018153105.1). Taxonomy (NCBI): domain Eukaryota; kingdom Metazoa; phylum Arthropoda; class Insecta; order Diptera; family Drosophilidae; genus Drosophila; species Drosophila rufa. The sequence goes on from JAECXS010000096.1 coordinate 13,590,805, forward strand.
AAGAAGTTATTGCGGTGGAAGGTCACGCGTTAATTAAACAATAATAGACAATAAACGCGAGAAGCGACAGTTAAATGTATAACCGTTAGAGCAGCACGAGACTAGACTCGAGCCAATGAAAGCGAAATAATTAAATAATAAAGCAAAAACAAAGCTAACCCAAAATGCGAAATAAAAAACGAAAAAATCGCAAGCCGGTTTGTTTACGAGTTGAATGACTTTGCGTGTTCCATAAACTGAGATATAAACAAAGCCAATTGACTGAGTAATTTGTTGGTTTTTAATATCCTTTATATATTACACCAAAAACTGGATATTTTAATATATATATTTGTGGAACAATTGCTAAAGCATATACAATCAGATTTAAACAAATGTTTCGTATCAAGAGTAGAAAAACGGTTTTTATCAATCGTTATCTTATCTGGCATGAATTCGTTTTAAATATAATTAAATTTTAATAATGTTTTTTTACCACACCTTTCTTTTTTTTTAATATAAACAGATAAGATACAAGTTTTTTTTAAATTCATTTTGGTGCTTTTCTTGGTTTTTAATCAATTTAACATGAAGCTTTTCATGTTGTCACTTTAGATTATAACAAAAAACTCACCATATTGATTAATTTGTTATCAACTAGTATCTTATTCAAAGTGTATTTTCTAAGAATTTAAAGCATATATTTTTCATCGTCGATCATGAATCATTCCAATACTAAAACAATAAAACACAGAAATTTATCTAAATTCCGACTTTTGGAAGTCTTATCTAACATGGACTTTGTAAAAGTTGGGAATTTCCTCGAACTATCCGATAAGAAATTTTAGGCAAGCTTTTCATGCTGACAATATCAATTAAGGAAGAAAATCATAATGATTATGCGTTGGTTATCTTATCCAAAATGGTTTTTGTAACCTTCTCCTCGTATTTACTGATATGTGATCAAGGAAATCTGTCTGTGCTGGCCTAAGATTTATTTAACTATAAACATTATAATCTCCCGAACGTGGAAGTTGAGCTGAAGAAACTATTCTTAATTTATGAGTAGCATAAAACCCAAATCTTGTAAATTATTAAACTACTCAAATCGATTAGGCTAATGATTGGAAAAGAAACTCACGAAATACAAATTATAAGCGAGAGTTTACAGCATGCAATTCAAAATTATTTATTAAGTTAATATAAACCCGACAGTGATTAAATTCGAGATAAATTGCAGTTCCTATGTGAAAGAATGTATATAGACATACATTCCTGAAAGAAAAACACTCTTTCCAAAACCAAAGTAAACAATTTGCATTTGTGACAGTGGGGACACCAGAAACGCTAATATTGACAGACCCTTGGGGTTGAAGTATGCAAATATCGGATTGAATAACATGAATGTTGTACAAAGTAGGGTGTGAGATTATAGGGGTATAGCGAGTTATTTGATCAAAGTGGACTCTTTATTAAAAATAAAAATATGATTACTCACCTGCCCATTGGCCAAACTTCTCGACGAGGGTCTTCGGCAACTGGGGCTGGAAATACGGCTCCAGCACCGCCTTGACAATGCTGATCAGGGACTTGAAGTTGTCATACAGAAAGGCGGCGATCGTCAAGGATCCCACTATGTAGATGAACGCGGAGACCAGCTGCCAAATAAACGCCATCCTGAGCAGGGTGTATATGCTCACTTCCAGAACTGGCTGCATGTTGGGAGTTAAGAGCTCTCTTTATAAGGTCAAATAAACAAACTTTTTCGGTTGGTGATAAGAGCGAATCGAATGGCTTGTGGAACCCGGGCTTATCACTACACGCACGCGTGTTGATTAGTTATTGTTGCGGCGAGAATTACTATTAATTTACAATCGCCACTTTTTTTCGGCGGTGTCTGTCTGTGTTTGCTTCGGGAGCCACCAGTTGCAGGTTGGAGCGCCGATCACGCACTGAATTGAAACTGTTGAAGCCACACCGCAACTTCGGGCTTTCGGTTTCGGGTTTTCGTTTTCGGATCTGGTCTTCAACGAGCCACAATTACAGCGGAAAGGCCACTGCAGTTGGGGCTCTTTTCCGCAGTTTTACTCGGCTTTTGTCGGTTCATTATTTCATAAAATTTTATTTACTTTTGTTGCCTTTACTTCGGACACCGGACAGTCGTCAGTGTTTAGAGTGTCTTGTAAAGATGATGAAAAACTACGTGTCTCTGGCGGGTGAATTATTTGACATTTAATTGCCACCACAAAAGAGTTGACCCAGAGACGATATGTTTCCCTCTCTAAATCTGGGAATATTTTCATTCACCCGCCCTGAACTGTCACAATTTCGACTTATGTACCTGCTAAGAGGCTAATAAGCTTACTTGCGGTGTTGAACTAATTGCAAACAATTAAGCGAAAGATGCGTCAAATTGGCTTTTGTCATGCAATGATCCCCGGCACCTGAGACAGTTTTATTAGCACTTTTTTTTAGTTTTTTTTTATGCATGTTGAAAAATGTGTCAATCTTTGCTAAAAGCCCTGAGATTGATACAGTTTTCAGCTAATTTGGGTATTCGTGACTTATTATTTATTTACATTGTAAAATTTTATTTTAAGTGCATAGCTATCAGTATTTCCTTCCCTTTTAACTTAATTATATTTGAACAAACCTCTCCCATTATCTTGTATATTCTCAATACCATGCGATGTCATATATATTTAATAGCTCTTATCAACTGCGGAACCAAGCTGGAATGCATTTCCGAACACAGTCTAGCAAAGCGCACCAGTGAACCATGAAAGCTCCAATAAGTTTATTTATAAGTATTTTTGCCGGCTACCATAAACGTTGGGCATATAAACTCCACATTTAGCTAATGTATTTTTCAATTAAGTAGATATTACTGAATGAAAATGGTATTAAGGCTTAATGATAATGGAGTCTGTCCCACAAATTACTGATGTGTAAATGTCTCCCACAATTATTATGGACTGATCATTATTTTGAAGTGTGATATTCCGTCACTTAAAAATTTTAAATTTGTCTGTAACTTGCACTTACATTTTTAGAATATTTAAAGGGCATTCAGGTCGTCCTATTCAATTTACATTTTTCAACTTGTTGCTGAAGTGTTTGTTCTGTTAATGGCGAAAGGCTTTCAAAGTGCTTGCAAACTGCCATTTAGCTAACGTAAGTCTATGTTCCACAAGTCATACTTATAAAACGCATTTCGTAGCACCATTTACTGCTAAAAATGAATTAAAACTCACACGTTGGTTCGGCGAGCACAAAATCAATACTTTATAAATAAGGGACTTTCGACTGCGGCCTGCCTAGCCGAATATAGATTCCAGACTGAAAGTGGTGATCGGAAAAGTTCTTTAACGAGGAAGTGCAAAAGCTTTCTTCGATAGTTCTGAATGTGGACAGTGATGGCTTTCCAGTAGTTTTAATATTTTTTCGAAGAATTAATTGAAAATTATATTTTAATGTTTATAGTATTTTATTTAAGCCGGAATTATTTATTTAATTAAATATAAAAACATTTTTTCTAAAAAAATCCTCCAAAAGCTCGAAACATTCGTTAAAGTTCAAAATTTCGAACCCACCTTAGCCAAGCCACAAACCTCTTGTCAAGTTATAAACCCGCCTGAAACTGTGCTATATTTTATTAACAAAAGGTACCTAAAAATGTGTACCTAATATCAAGATTGTTCCTATACGTTCATTTATAGATTTATTCCTACCCAATTCGTATTCAATAAAACTACGAAATAAACGTTTTATTTTAATTTGTATATTTGTTTGACTTTGAACAAATATTTAATATTAGGTAACTTGACTTTTAACCTAACTAAGGTATTAGGTACTCTTTGCCTGAAGCTTCTTTAGCTTGTATTCGATGCCCAATTTTCGCTAACAGCACCACCTTGTCTCCTTTATTTTTCACCCATTTTAAAGAGTATTCCTGAATCGTATTTAAGAGTAGTGTCAAAGCCTTGTTCCCCTGCCAATAACCACTTCCGGCCACTGCAATGCCTGTGTCAATGATAATATAATAGGGCCGTAATATTTTGGAATATAGGAATTACAAGAAAACCTGTTATTTTCGGATAGTTAGATTCACGACTGTAACTTTTTTAAATTTTTAATCGTATTTATGGTAAATATCGTATTTTTAAACTTGCAGTTGACAATTCAAACTTGCAGTTGACAATTCAAACTTGCAGTTGGCCCTTTTTACTTTACATTGTATAAATATCGTATTTGTATATTTATTTATTGTAAATTACAAAACGCCTCCTAGCGGAATTTAAAAGTAAAGTGTGCTACTACTGTACGATAAACATCGGTATGACAGAGATCGACAGAGATCTCAGATCGCGGCAATCATCACTAACATAGAAAAAATCATCTCTAATAATCTCATTTCGGCGGCAAGACTTGACTTGACGGCAACCATTTAAAAGAATATGCCAGCAAACAAGGTAAAGTTGCGCATTTTATCATATACAAAAGTTAAAAATTGGCATTTTTCCCAGTGATCTGGTGAGCCGGCTGACCAGCGGGCAGATCAACCACGAGATGGCCAAGGAGATCGATCCCGAACTGCAGCTGCTGGCCTACGTGGAGCAGCAGCAAAAGTCGTGCCTCAAACACGAGGGCAACATCGAGCAGCTGGCGGACATTGACATAGTGTCCGCCCTGGACCTCCTGGCGGAGCAGGGCCAGTGGCAGCGCTGCCTGGAGAAGGCCAAGCAGCTCAATCCCGCCGTGCTGCAGAAGTACGTGGCCGTGTATGCCGCCCAGCTCATCCGGGAGGGCAGCTCCAGCACCGCCCTGGGACTCTACCTGAGCTACGGAGCTCCACCCATCGATGCTCACTTTAATATATACACCAGGATCGCCCTGGACTGCCTGGCCTTGAGGGAGGAGCAGTCGGAGGGCGGCACCCTCTGGCGCCAGGTCCGGGACTTTCTCTTCCGGCTGCTGCAGTCCCTCAAGGCCTCCCTGGAGCAGGCTCAGTCCCAGTTCACCCTCAGCATGGAGCAGTTCCTCCTGATCGCCCACTACTACGCCAACAGAGCGGTCTGCAAGGAGGTCCAGGCCCTGCAGCCGGTGGCTCTGCGTCTCTCTCTGGCCCTCCTGCGGCACACGGACCTGCTGCCGGTGGACAAGGGCTTCTACGAGGCTGGGATGGATCTCCGCCAGGCAGGTCGCGAGTCCGAGGCCTTTGTCATGCTTAATCACTACCTGGACGTGTGCGAGGCCATCGAAGAGGGCTCCGGCCAACTCGTGGACCATTCCGACCTAGCTAGCACCGACTTTCCCAGCTCCGTGCCCCTGCCCGAGGACATACACCTCAAGAACGACCCGAACTTGCACGAGGAGGTGCGCGAGTGGGTGCTCGCCGTGAGCATGGACCAGCAGGTGGACCAGCAGCTGCCCACCGACGAGCGCGGCCTGTACGAGTCCAGCCTGGGCTCGAATGATTTGCCCTGCCTGCTCAGTGGGTTTCCTGTCTTGGGTCGCCACCCCGTCACCTTCGAGGCGTCGAGCAACCAGGTGAATCGCGATGTCTGGAGCAAGTTCTCGGTGGCCGTGAAGATGTCCCCAGGCACCGGCGTGGCCGACATCATATCCTTTACCGAAAAGTGGCAGGGCGTGGCCAACTACGTGATGCACTAGGAAACCATTCTATATTTAGTATTTGCTTGCAATTATATGCTCTATTAAATCGTGTGCAGGAAGGGGTTAGTACAATCTGGGGATGAGGTGCATAGGGGGACACTCGCAATTAATTCTTTAGGGGTGACTTTAAGTAGCTCCAGCTGGGGATCAATGCAGGGCGTTGAAGAGATCGCCGGCGGAGGGCACGGGCGCCAGTCCGCCGGTCACATCCGGCAATTGGGTGAGGTCGGGCAGGTTGGAGAGGTGGTCGTGGATCTCCTTCTGCAGGCCCAGCATCTTTGCCAGCTTCTTCTTGTGTTCCTGCAAGGGAAACAAGGAATTAAATGTCGGATTCTATGTGGATTTTAGGCTTTTTAATGATAAAAATAGATCTATAAGTACTAATAGTAGAGGGAAGCGGAAAACTTTAGGTTACAAGCCCGTATTTGTGACGTACATCAAGGCGTTGCTCTGCCTGGGACAGCAGCTCCTTTTGCTCGGCCTGAAAGTCGCGCAGCATGCTGGCCAGCTTGGTGCGCTCCTCCATCTCAGCCGCCAGGCGAGCGTTGTAATCGTTCAGCAGGTCCACAGCCTTTTAATTTTTGGAAGAATAACTCTTCGTTTTTTAATTTTTGGAAGAATAACTCTTCGTTCTTAAACTTTTGGAAGAATAACTCTTCGTTCTTAAACTTTTGGAAGAATAACTCTTCGTTTTTACATTATTCGAAGAATAACTCTTCGTTTTTACATTTTTCGAAGAATAACTCTTCGTTTTTTTAATTTTTGGAAGAATAACTCTTCGTTTTTTAATTTTTGGAAGAATAACTCTTCTTGTTTTTTTTTTTTAATTTCCCCTAAATTCTAAATTTGCGAAAACCCCGAGCAATCGGGGGTACATTTTGCCAGATTCATTTAAAAAATCTATAGTACTGAATGAATCCGATCTTCTTCTATCTTCAATATACGACTTTATCCCAACCAACCATTTCCTAGCTTGTATATATTCTAGGTGGTTGTTGTTGCAGTATCGCAATCTAAATTTTGGGGCGTCGGGGGAAATGTTAAAAAATAATTTAACTACCTTTTCTAGTTCAAGAATTTCTGCAATTGTTTCTTTGTGATAGAGCTCATCTATACACTTTCTATAATATTCTTGAAAAAGGATATATATCGTGTCAGACGTGTAGTCCGCGTCATACACGTCCTGTAACAACATGTTACAGTCAAATAAATTAATCCTATTAAAGTGGCGTAGGTCCCAAATAGCGGGATGCTCGCCACTTAAATGGAGGATTGAATTCAAATTATTGTGGTCTGTTATAATTGCCAAGACATTTTGCAGACAATTTTGGTGTTTTAAATTCTTGGTTATGCAATTGTGAAACCGAAATAAATTTTCAGAACTTTGGGGGCCCCCAATGTGTATGAAAACAATTTGAAAATATTTGCCATCGGCTGAGGCGAAGGCGAATGTAGCGGCTTTTTGTATTATTACCTCAGAATGCAGATGATTGCCTGCTCCTTCAGTAAATTTTGTAAGCTAGAATTAATAAATAGTAATAAATAAATAATAAATAAGTAATAATAATAAATAAGTAATAAATAATAAAAAAGCAGAAAAGAAATTATAATTATTATTATCTTAGATTTTTCCAAAAAAAAAACATATTTTTCGAAATATATTTTTAACTCAAAAATGTGAAAATTTAAGGTCTTCTTAAGAGCCTCTTATGGCCAAAAAGTGAGTGATAGCCAGAAGCCGCGTATTTTCCGATTCATCATTAAAATTTTAAGCACTTAAGGGGTTAAATCACATTTTTTATCAAAAATTTACCAAAAATTTATTTGTTTAAGTTTCTAATCTCAATAGGCAACTTAAGCTTAAGCTTAAAAGCTCTCTCCTTCTCTACCGAACCCAACCTATAAGCTGTTGTTGCTGCTCTGCTTGTACATTGCTGACAAAGGGTGGATCTACCAAATAAAGTTTCGGTACTTTTCTATTATACGGGCCCCTTCCAAAAAATTACAAAAGAAATACCATAGATAGGGGGTGCTTCAACATACATTTGGGTATAAAAATTATGTTGGGGACGCTCTTAGTTTAGTCAGAATCAATCTTTAAAGTTTTGCCTAATTCCGGGTCGGTACAGTGGTCTGTGAAGCTTAAAATGTTTGTCAAATTGTGCTTAGCGTAAATACTATATACGAGTATGTCGACACTTTGCACACTTTGAATACATTTATGCGTGAAATATAAATAAAACGAAATGTTGACAACGAAAAATACGTAGTAATAAAGGACTTTTCAATATTAAGACGTACATTTGATTATACAAATTAGAAGGAGAATTTTATAGTAAAGAACATACAGTTTGATGAGGTAAGAGAAGATTATTGCTGTGATCATATGGTCAGGGAGAATTTAAAGTAGCGCCGGAGGCGAACATTTTTTTTAAAAAAAGAAATCGCGAAATCTTATTTTAAAAAAAATTTTCGCCTCCGGCGCTACTTTAAGTAGTCCTAATTAATTCTTCTTTTAAATCAAAAAGTCGTTAATTACTACGTATTTTAAGTTGTTTTAAGTTTATTTTAATTATATTTCACGCATAAATGTATTCAAAGTGTGCAAAGTGTCGACATATATTGTATTTACGCTAAGCACAATTTGACACAAATTTTAAGCTTCGTAGACCACTGTACCGCGACGATCACACAGACAAGCGCTTGAATTTTGTGTATTCATAATTTGTCAGTGTGCGTGCTTGCTGCGGATTTTGTATGGGAATTTGGCTAAACTTTAAAGATTTATTGTTACTAAACTAAGAGCGTCCCCAACATAATTTTTATACCCAAATGTATGTTGAAGCCCCTTCTATCTATGGTTTTTTTTTTTAATTTTTTGGAAGGGGCCCGTATAATAGAAAAGTACCAAAGTTTCCATTATCAGTCGGGTTCTGTTAATATCATTCGGGTCTGTTAGCTTCGCACACATACGCACTAAAAAACTATGTGTGTCTGGGTGCCGATCCCTGGTCTACTTATATTATATCTATCTATATATGTATATCTATCTATGTCTTACCTTGGGCATGAAAAGTTCATCAAACAAGATGTAGAAAGGCGTCCGCAACCTTTCATAATTTACTGTGGGCAGTAAATTTACGATTCCCTTGTCAAGGGCGCCGCTTGGAGCAGATTTCTCCAATTCCTGTAAAAGTTTGGTAGTCTTTTCCATGACTACCTCCTTACTCAGGTGACGAAAGAATTTGGAATTGCTTGACAGATAGTCAATAATTTCCGTGAAGTAATTCATTTTTTTTATCACTTTTTAAATCACTTTAAATAAGACAAATTTCCGAAGAAAAACAAACTTCTGAAAAAGCCTAGAAAAGTTGTAACGGCACTTCGATGCACGAAACTATCGATAATGATAGAACAGGCAGAACAGGTGTTTCTACTATGGAAATTTGCACGGCAACAGCTGTTTTTTGTTTACGTTTTGATCGTTTACACGGAGCTGATCAAGCTCGGCAATCGAGCAATCCATGAAGGTTGGTTTCCAGCTTTGGCACATTTCCAGGTAGTCCGCATGTTCTCCGTGGACACCCATCTGCTGATGAAGAATCTGCGCGACTACGGCCTGTTCCGAGATGAGCATCTGGATTTTAAGGACGAGATGAAGCGACTGCGCAAGCTGCGCGGCAAGGCGCCGCCCAAGAAGGGCGAGGGCAAGCGGGCCTCGAAGAAGTAGTCGTAGAATAAATATAAAGTTGTCTTTTTATTGAACGAACTCTAGTCTATTTGTAATATTATTGGCATATTTTGCAGCTTTATAATTTTTGCTGAAGGCTTAAAAACCAAACGGAAAGTGCAACCTGTATAAATAAGTAGAATTACTGTCTTTAGGTAATACATTTTCACAATATTTATTTATAGGCATATTTTTTAGTCCCAAATTTGTAACCTCCACTGTAGGCTAGCCTTTGAGCCGCTGAAGAAGCCGCTTTGCTTTCGCAACTGATAAAAACCGGGTCGCTTGTTTGCTTTGTTGTTATTATTATTATTATTATTGCTATTGTTATTGTTACACTCGTAAAATATAAATATTCAAATAAGTAAATATAAAATATAAAGCAAAAGATGTTGAAAAATATCGATTTATTCCCGTTTTTAAAAACATCGATACATTCGATAGTGACATCGATGTTTTTGCATCCCTATCACTGAGAAATTGTCACCTCTATTATAGCAAGCACCGAGAGTGAAGTTCGAAGTTTAAACCGAAGTGAAAGAAAAGAATATAAATAATGCCAATAAGTAGTGCGGTGACAAAGCTGTTTGGCGCTTTGGCGCAGATGTTTGCTGTCACAGCAGAACTAGCTGAAGGCGGAGAGGTAAGATTTTCACCCATGGCAATTACAATTATTACTGAAGGTAGTGTCGTCGGCAAAATCTCGTCTCTACAATGAGTGCGAGTGAGAGGGACACGTAAAAATTTTCTATGATGTCTTGATCAGAGAACGGCAGCGACCGTAACAACAAGACCACCGGATAAATACCGAGTGTTTTTGACACCCGAGTTATTTTTCGGCAACTGGGATAGGATGCGAGTAAACACTCGACAATAATTCTCCGGTGCTCCGACACACAAGCGAAGATCGTCTGCAGGTCATTTTTTGATTGTGTGTATGAATTGAAGTTGCGTAAAAAATGCACACAAAAGAAGTGCGTAGAAAAGAGACCGCAATACTGGAGCCGAAAAAAACACTCGGTGGCTAGAGGTTCTCGCTTCTTCTTGTGAGTGCTTTTCTTATCGTTGTCTTTTGGAGTACAAGGGCTAGTGTCTCCAAAACACCCGAGTATTTTTTGTGTGCTTTGTCCACTCGTTCGTTTCACATTTGGTTTTTTTTTGTACTAGTTGCAGTTCATCAGTTATGAGTGTGCGAGTGCAACCGGCACCGGTAAACGAAAAGTGCCGAGTGCCAGATACACAAGAACAATCACTCAATGTGTGATCGGGTGCTCAATGGACATGTAACTCGTTATACCGTTACAAGTTTATGTGTGTGCGATTGCTTCACTTCCCAGCAAGCAATTTGAGTGTTTTCTGACGGTTTTCTGATGCTTTTTTCTGAGCATTTACACTCATAAAGTGTGCAAAAAAGTGTCCGGAAAGAGTGTTTTTTTCTTTGAAAACGGTCGCACTTTAAGAGGCCGATTTCGGAGTCCGATCTGACTCTTTTCTTTTTCGGAGTCTTCAAAAAGGTTACTTTCATCACTTCCATCCTCCACTCCATCGTTTTCAATATGGTTTTGCTCCAAATAAGGCCCTGAATCCACTATTGGTTCATCCACTTCGCCGAGCTCCGGTGGCAGATTACTGGTCTTCAGCGCACTTAATATTTTCTTAGATTCATGACGACTTGATCTTTGCACACTCATAATTTATAATTTATCAAATTTAAAATGAAGTTTACACACTTTTTTTCGTACTTGTACTTGGCTTGTATACGAAGCCAGCAGTTATCTTCATTTCAGCAGAAGATAATATGCAAAGTTTTTCTTCTTCGACCATGTATTTGCAGGCAGTCACCAGCGCGCCACCACCAGCGTCACCACCACCAGCGCCAGCACCAGCACCAGCGCCAGCTGACTTGCGTGCAATGCAAGTCGGCAAGCTGGTTGGCAAAGACCTGCAAGGGGCATTCGCAAATGAAATTGCGAATGCCTTACCCGAAAGCCATAGAGATCATACCAAGAAGGTAATCTTGGACAAAATGGGTGGTCTATCGGAGGTCCAGGAGGAAAAGCAAACTTCCCCTGAAGTAAACGCAGCGATGTCAGCGTTCATGGCTGAAGCTGATTTAGATGCAGCCGATCTGCAGGAGCTGCTGAAAGCCGTCCCTAGGACTTCATTCAACACAGTTGTGGCTGCGTTTACAGCTGCAGCTGGTGTACAGGACGACTTAGAGGAGGAGCTGCTGGAAGCAGCTTTCAGATATTCCCCTGACCCAGTTGAGACACCTGGCGTACAGGACGACTTAGAGGAGGAGCTGCAGGAAGCAGCAGATTCTAGACCAGTTGAGACACCTGGCTTACAGGATGAGGTAGACGAGGAGCTGCTGGAAGCAGCACATAAGATTAAGTGCTTTGAGGTTTATAGGTGCCCAGAAACCTTTAAATATTACACCGATTTCAGGAAGCACTTGCATATAACGCATAGGAGTACGATTCCCCATGCAGATTACAGAAATAAGTTCTACCTAGAGCATGGTGTGGTTCCGACAAGATCCGTAATTGATAAGAAATGTAGTAATTGCGGCAGGAGTGCGCAGGCTTTTAAATTGTTCTATTACTCACATAATTGTGAAAGCCCATTGCCTGGTACCTCAAAAAATAAAATATATCAGTGTCCAGCACTTTATAAGTGCTCTCATAAAACTCCCATATTTTTAAGACATAAAGAACATCTTTTAACAGAGCATGGAATAACTACCATAATGGCAAATTCCATGATACAACGGGAACAGCAAAAGGAAGAAGAAGTTAGAACTGGAAATGAAACCAAATTGTTTCGTTGCGAGATCTGTTCATATACAACTACAGTTAAATATTCATTTAAGGAACATCTGAGAATAAGACACCGTCAACATACGACACCGTATGTTGAAGATGAAGAAAATTGGCTAGGGATTATACCCTCCGACCCAAAAAGAATAATGTAAAAACGAAGAGTTATTCTGCCGCGCTTAACTGTAAATTGAGGCATGTGCCTCTCGCTCCCTCTGGCTCTCACTCCCTGCTCCGAGTGCTCTGCGCTCTGCGCTCTCTTTTGTTTGTCAAGTTCAATGTGCGTTGACAATTTTCCCCATTTCCACCGAATGGGCGACGTTTTCCACATTGATTGTGTGCGTACTTCTTGCACTTGCCTCATTGTGCTTGTGCAACTGTGCGTGTACTTTAATTTATTTTAAATCGAACGGCAATTTAAATTTAAAGCAAAAGGTAGTGATTCAACCCGGAACTTGGGGAGTGTAAGGTGCCCGAAATCGGGCGGGTCTTAGACGTTCGAAGAGTAAGTGGACCAGCCGTGTACGCAATCGCTGGGGAACCATCTTCAAGAAGAAGATCTGAAAAAGATTAAATTTATTTTGTAATCAGCCAAGTTCTAAAGGGTGTTAATTTTTGTCAAGCTCTTTAAACTGAATCTTAACATTAAAAAGATATATTAAACGCAACGATGCGTATGAGTCATATCATTTAGCCCTTTTTTGGTTTCATTCTCTTAATCTCGTTTTATTATTATTCTTTCGATAATTACCTGTAAACTATGGATCCAGAAGCCGTTTGTCTCGTTCGTTTTTCCCAGTGTAAATACAGCAGACCGGGCGTAGGTGTAGGCGTTGGGGAATAGCAGACCCCCCTTCATCACCTGCTTTGAATAGGCGTTCATGTTGGTACCCACGAAGCCGGGCATAACCAGCTGGACGTCGATGTTGTACTGAGCCACCTCCCTCTCCAAACCCTTGCTAAAGAAGGACACAAACTTCTTGCTGGCCGCGTAGACAGTGAGATTGGGATGCGGCTGCAGCTCCGAGGAGGATCCCACGTTGACAATGGCTCCGTTACAACGGGCGATCATCTGGGGCAGGATCTTGCGGGTGAGCATGGTAATTGAGCCCATGTTGACGGTCAGGAGATTCCACAACACGTCCTCCGACACTTGGTCCATGGTATCCGGATGATCGTATATCATGGCCACATTATTGACTGTAAGATTAAAATAGAGGTTAATTATTTAATTAGTTAATCACTACAAAGAGATTTTGTTTAATTTAAAAAACCATTTACCGTATCAGGAGATTTGTTCTTCCTGAATTACTATTTCTTACCTAAAATTCCAACTTCAATGCCCTCCAATTCCCTTTCAATATGTTCATATACTTCACGTCCTTTGGCGAAGTCCGCCACAATCCACTTGATCTCCACTTTATATTGGCTCTCTGCAATTAATAATAAAATTATAAATATTCCCCAGTGGTGGGGAATGAACAGGTCCTACCGATCTCTTTGGTGATAGCGATGAGCTTCTCCTTTGTCCGCGAGATAAGCACCAGGTTGAGTCCTTGACGAGCCAGTTCCCTGGCATACTCCTTTCCAATGCCATCGGTGGATCCAGTCACCACTTAAAAATAATAAAACATAGAAGAAATTAAAAACTAAAGCATTGAGAACAATGAAATCCTATTAAGTTTATTAAGTTTGTTTATCTAGATAATTTATGACCAATTAAATAAAGTAGCACGAAAGTCAATAAAATAATGGGCAAAAATCGGTTTGTTTACAAGTTAAATGACCTGGTTATTTTCATAATATCAATTGTGGTGGTTAAATTATTTAAAAATATATTTTATTTTATTTTATTTATTCTACTGCTTTTAGAAATAATTGCAAGGTTACTGAAAGGTAATTTTAAGGCAATTAATGCATAATTAATGCAAATCATAATGAAAGTTCTTTTTAAATCTTATCTAACTGGAATATTGTAAAAACTTGAATTAGAATACTTAAGTGGCTGACTTCATTGATTATTCCGATTAGAAATATAAAGCAACTTGATAAATAGTTTGTTTAGGTTATGAGGGGAATTAGGTTATTCAGGGTGACAACATTAAAAAAAGGATATATTTGTAGTGACAATTGATTTCTTATCTTAGCGTTAATAAAATGTGTAAAGTTGCGAATTTGCGAATTAAACTTGTAAGCTAGCAATGCACGCTGACTAGTGAATGTACCCAAATGGCGCGGCCTTCGTCATTTACTAAGTGTGTGAAATAATCCATCACTCTTATATTGACACTTGAAATTAGTAAATTTTGAATTGCGCAAAGTTCTAACCGCCTAGGAACTGATCTATGGATTTTATTCGTATTTCCGTGATGACGAACTTATCTCAATCCTGACCTAAGCATGTTTAACAAAAGGTCTAATATATATACGTCATGTATCTTATCTGAAATTGTTGTAGTTGAGAATTTCCAAAAAATAAAGTTTGTGTGTTAGCCATTCATGTAGGCAATATTAATTAAAGCGTGTAACCAGTAAAAAAAAAAATATTACCTTACCATTACAATTAAATTAAATATCATATGGTATAATTAAGCATAGTATGAATTGCGCAAATAATAAAAATGATAAATAATACTGTTCATAGGACTTACCTGCCCATTTTCCATATTTTTCGATTAAAGTCTTTGGCAATTCTGGCTGGAAATGTGACTGCAGGACAGCCTTAATTATACTGAACAAGGACTTAAAGTTGTCGTACAGAAACGCGAGGATAGTGAGGAATCCCACCAAAGAGATCAGTTGCCAAATAAACACCATAGCTTACTAAGTGTTAGAGCTTGCTTTCAGAACTGGCTGGTTTGTAAAGAGAACTCTCTTTATATAGCCATTAAGGTCACGATAAGAGTGTTTTGAAAGATAAGAGAATATTGAATGGATTACGGTACCTGTACTTTTCACTACACTGAGAGCATTTTAATTATATAGAAATTAAAAAAATAATACAGACGTATACATTTTTAATAGCTTTATAAATAATTTTATAGGTTTCGTTTAAAAATAAATAAACTTAAAGCATAGATGTATAAACACTCTACACGTAATTTTCACAATATTTGAAGTACTATTAACAAATAAAAGCCTCTTCTAGTTATTTTTATTTTTTGTTATTAATTATTCAGAATTAAAAATGTGATGATTATTGTTTATTTGAACTGCCAAAAAGGGTTATTATAATAATACTTCGACCTAGCATTTCTAACCGAATAATGAGTCCAGGGAATCCAAAAGCTTCCTTTGAAAGTTCGGAGTGCAGTGTTGTCACTTTGTCAATTCTTCTTTTAGAAAGAAAATAACAAATATAAAAGTATGTATTTTCTTAGAACATAAAAACGATCACTCTAGGGCAAGGAAACAACAATTTTAAATTCATAGTGCCCGTAAGCTGATTCACAAACCCGATTTAATGTTAGTAAACCGTCTTAAAGTGTGCTAAATTTTATTTACAAAACATTAATTGATCGTACAACCAAATATTTAAATTCAATTGTAGCAAGCTTTGGTTTTTTTAAGGTCCAAACTATTTGGTAAGTTCTACTTCACAATCTTTTTGTCCGTCGTGAGGGAGAAGATCTTTACAGCCGCATAGAGACGAACCCGCCAGGGGAAAGCGTTCGAGACTGCGTTCTGGACATGATGCCACAGGTGACCCGGGGTCTCATCCACTCCATCTCTCAGCTGGTTGACCGCACTCCGGGCATATTCCGCCGCCGAGGGAATAAATAGGCCGCCCCGCATGATCCGCCTGGAGTACGAGTTGATCTTGGTCACCACGAAGTTGGGCGAAAGAAGCTGGACATGGATTCCAAAGGGCTTGGCCTCACAGTGCAGAGCCAGGGTGAAGCTGCGATTGTACGCCTTCGAGGCGGCATAGTAGGCTGCGTAGGGCAGGGGCTGCATCTCCGTTCCGGAACTCACGTTGACGATTGCTCCCCGGATCTTGGCCGCCTTCATGCGCTGGAAGAAGATGCGGGACAACTGCGAAACGGCCACCACATTGGTATCGATGATGTTCTGGGTGGATTCGTGACTCCATTTCAGGAGAGGACTCGGTGCGCCGATTCCTACATTGTTTACTGTAAGGGATGGGGTTTGGAGGTATATTAAATTAATTTTTTAATATTAATCCTAATCGATTGTTTTACTTACCTAGTATTGAAATAGGCACATTGGCAAGTTGTTTTTCTAAATGCTCATAGACCTGCGAGCCCTTGGTAAAGTCAGCAATCACAATTTTGGTCTGCACTTTAGTCTCTCTTTCTGTGGAAATAATTAAAAATTCAAATTAATATTTTAAGTACACATTTTTTTTGATTATATGATTATTTTGTACACCAATTCGGAACCCATCAATAAATCAAATCGAATGACAAGCATGGTGATTGAATGCCAAAAAGTCCATTGCATGACTTTATATCTCCACATCGACAGGTGCGTTGCGTGTTCTTTAACATTTTTTTATAACAAATATGGAACTATTATCCGGCTAACGGGAGCAATCACAGTCACTGATGAAAACAAGTGAAACGGTATTCTAAATTTGTAACAACTTCATAGTTCGAATTAAATATGCAGAATATAATGATTAAATACTTTTTGGCATAAAATACTTTTTAATTTGTAATTAAAGGAGTTTTGCAACATTTTACTTTGTGTCAATAAATATAAATAAATTAAAATAAATGTATATTAGAGAGCCATTGTAAATGCCAGATATACTCTTCCTTTAAATGTACATATATTTCTATAGAAACTTCTAAACAACAAATTAAGAGGAAATATTCACAGCTAATATTAAAATTAAATTCAGAATCCTACGATCTTTTACTACATTCCTCCAAAACCGCTTTGGGAAAACCTAACTACTCAAGAAATCAAATTATAAAAGTCATGCAAGTCCATTGATACGAAGAGTTAATCGTTAATCCCAGAAGTATTCGTTATCTGTTCACCTTTAGACTCACCAATTTCTTTAACAACCGCCTGGAGCTTCTCCTCGTTCCTGGCGATCAGGACGACATTGATGCCCTGGCGGGCCAGCTCCTTGGCGTACTCCTTGCCGATGCCATCGCTGCTGCCCGTAACGGCTGCCCAGTCTCCGTAGCGCTCCTTGAGAGTGGGTCTATCCTTCGGATCGCCAAAGTACCTAAGTTTGAGCAATCTAAACGGCGTTCTCAGCTGCTCGTAGAGATAAGAGGCCAGTGCATAGAGCCCGACGTAGGCGAAAAATGTTGATAAGCAGCAAACCATTTCGTTTCCGAGTTTAGTTTTATTTATTTGAATTTAATTGCTCGGGCGAAGAGTGTAGGTCCGATTCGATCGTCTCCCTCCAACGGACTGTGGACACGGAGCAATTTGTTCACTGTTGGCCGGACAGGGCGCTGAATTTAAATGGCGTGCATTAATGGAAGTGAGAGCGATAAAAAGGTGTTCGACTTGCCGTTAATTGTGCGCCGAAAGAATCCATTTTTATCACTCCGTTGAGTCGCGAATATTGCGATTACGTCTTGTTCAGTTATCGCACTCACAATATGATATGGCTTTTATAATAGTTGCAGTTCCGCTCTTGAATGCAAATGGACAAATTAAAATAGATTTGGGAGGGGCTGAGTGAGTGCGATGCCCCAGAAAATGTTTGTGGGCAAGGTCGCGTTTTTGAGGCACTTGCTCGATTGGCCCAAAGGGTCAGAAATCATCATGCCTAATGGAAATGGGTGAAAGTCAGCATCTAAGGCAACTGAAATTATTTATAGACGTGTTAAAAGGGATCATAATCTTTCTTAAATTTTATAATTACTTTGCTTTGGTATAAGAGGTATTTGAGGTATTTCCACTAACAAAATAGGATAAATATTTGCTTATACTTTTTTTAACTTTAACATGGTACTTTTAAAGTACTATTGTTACCCAGAAAATAGGGAGCTTATTGTTAACTTTTCCTCACTCACTTGCTTGCATTTTATACACTTAAAAACAAGTTTCCAAATCCCAAACTATTTAGAACATAATTAAAGTTAGCATTCCATCCTTATTTATTACTGAGTACATTTTCATTCAGCCATAAATCCTCACCCGTACAGATTTATTCCCGGTGAACTCTAATCCAAATTTTGAAAGAATGAAGAAGTATATTTCACCATCAGGCTTCCTCCAGAGTCAGTCACCTTCTAATCCGCAAAACCCAGGGCCAGGGATGACATCATTGCCCGCTGGTCCTTTGTTCGCCAAAAGTGCACTCTACACTTTACACACACGCAGGACACTCGCACATCACAATTACCGCCTCGCCGCAGCAGCATTCATAAATTAGGGAGCACCCAGAAATGGCATTTTACAAAACGCTAAGTACACACACGCCCCCCAGCCAGAAAGGGGGACTTCCCCCGTTTGCGAGTAAGGAAATCGGGAAACGGATATGGCGATGAGAGGCTGGGAATCGAACTGCGGAACAAGAGCACGACATGGGTTATATATCAACCATGTGTGTGCCGACAGACATTTTTGGCTGCTAGCAAATCCATTTTGAAAAATATATATTCTCTGCCATTTTTCCTCGTTTTTGGCCGCCGCAAAAACCGCATTTATTCAAGTGTCAAATAAATTCATAGTTTTTGGGCCCGAAAAAAAGAGAAGAGAAAGGCGAGGGCGTCGACTGTTAGCGTTGGCCAACTAATTAAGTCGAATGGTTTTAAGGCCAGGCCACAGAAAACCGCCAAAAACTCATTCGAACCTAATGGCAGCCGGAAAGTATGCAGCGATTGTGCCACCTCCTTCAAAATTCACAGACGCCAAAAAGTATGTGGCAATTTTTAGAAAATATATGCGAGTGAGTGAGCGGAGCAACTTATGCTAATCACATTTAATTGCTTTTTAAGCGTACTTTCTGGCAGTTTAGCTAATTAATGTGACTCACACGCACTCTCGAATTTAATTCCCGGCGAGTGCAGTCAAGAACTTAAATAAATAGCCCAGAATAGCAGAAATATTGCAGGCGAATGGCGCCAGTTCCGAGTTCAAGGCACATATGCCAAGATAAGGACCTCATCTCGGCCAAATCCCGCCAAGTGGGAGGCATTGTCAAAAAGTCAAACAATTTGAATTATGCCTTGCAATTTGTACATCCGTTTTGACTTGGCCCAAAACACTGCGAGTCCTTCGCCCACACCCAAAGTCTAGTTATGTCCTCGCTTTATCTTTTTATATATGAGGGAAATTATTGTTTGCTTTGTTTCGCGATTGCCGCTGGCTGTTATTTTATTTTGATTCATATTCGCAAAAGCAAGCTCATGTAATGCTCATTTTTACAGATTTTTATTGTGGTTATTATTGCATTTATTTATGTTAAGGGTAATGGTTAGGCAACTTGGTTACTTGGTTTCATTTTCTGGAAAAAGAATTATCTCTAAGGGCGAAAAATAAAGTTTTAATCTGACAATGCACTTTAACATTATAAATGTATTACTTCAAAAATTCCTAGCTTAAAAATAAATAAATTAAAATAAATTTGATGAGGATATTCACTTAATATGAAAATAATTTTGATTTTTATATAGCATGATTTATATATTTTAAAATCAAGGTACTAAAAAAATATACTCTTATAGTAAGATAAAGGTCATATACGAAGGACTTGGCACTAACCCATGAGTTTATGATAAGGATAACGACTAACCTGCTTAAAATATGGCATCACAATTGTACTTATTTTTTATTATAGTAAAAACAAAACAAAAACACCCAAATTTCACGTTTCCCCATCTACATTCCCCACTAATTCCCCCAATTAATTGTCTTGGCATCTATTTGCCACGCTCTCTAATCTCTGACATATCGTTAAAGCGCATTGCTGGCACTGCCGACTACCGACTGTTGACTAGCAGGATGCTTAAGGATGTTTATGTCAGGCACTGAATTTTAAGTAGATCCAAAGGAGGCTTGGCTCGTCGCATCGGGAAAAAAGCGAGGCAGTCACCAGCAAAAAAGAGTTGTCAAGTGAATTCGTGACAGGCAGAAAAAGGGGGAGAATATGCCGTATCCTTAAAATAAGGATTCGCCCCTTAAATGGCGCATGAAAATTAGCAACTTGTCTGTCGTCTGCCATTATGCGGCACACTTTGAATGGCATCTCCCGGAATTTGCACTCAATTTTTTCTGTTGATGGTTGGACATTTAAGGCCAAAGGATTAAACGGTTCTGTAGTCAACAGTTAATTAGCAGTTTGTGGTTATCGCAAAAAATGCTTGTTCATTTTTTGTGGGCCTCGTTGGTGGAGCAACTTTTGGCCATAAAAGTGCAATCAGCGGCTAAGTTATGTCCAGGATGCGGACTCACATATCCCGACGCCACCTGTTTGAGACCCTCGAGGCAAAGGACTGGCCATAAAAAATGACTAACGATTAAGCCAAAAGCCAAAGAGGAGAAGAGACAGACCAAAAACGGCAAGTGTCGTTTTGAAAAATTCAAATCTCGTTGCCAATAAAAGCCAATAAAACTCGTAAAATAACTCAAACAAAAAGAGCGGGTGGCCGAACCCCTTGCGGATGCTGCTCGTTCAAGTGTTTTGTGTCGCAATGTTGCGGTTGGCCATAACCATCGAGTGAGGACTACGACTTTCGGGGTTTTTTCAAGTTGATCTGTGAAGTTGCAGATGCATTTAGTTGCCTTTCCCCATGCACATTTGTGCATATTTATAGCGGGCTCTGATGAGGAGGATGTCATCGTTCCCATGACCGAAAATAGCCGTGCAATTGGATGTGGCGTCTACACCTGTTGGGAATATGTCGCGTCGAGAAATGTTGACTGCTGCAGTCTTTTCTTATTATTAAGATGTACGAGAAAGTGCTGTTGAGTTTCATTTACTTGGTGTTATTTTTTCCATTAAAGCGGTAATAATTAAATTATATTTTTTGTATGAAAACGAAACAAAAAGGCTTTTGAAAGTTATATAGATATATACTATATAAAGCACACTAGGATGTTTATAACTCGTCAGATTTTGTTCTAAATAAGCTCAACAAATATTAAAAAATATATATATTCTTAGCTAAAGTCACCTTCTGAAGTATGGAACCA
The DNA here is from genome assembly GCA_018153105.1 of Drosophila rufa. Lineage (NCBI taxonomy): Eukaryota > Metazoa > Arthropoda > Insecta > Diptera > Drosophilidae > Drosophila > Drosophila rufa. The sequence goes on from JAECXS010000096.1 coordinate 13,612,138, forward strand.
GGATTTGCACCAATCAAGTGGTTTTATTACCCCTTTACAGGTGGGGCATAAATCACCGCTCTGACAACAACGGTGAAACTTTCGCAGCGACAACGACACCGACAACTCCGCATTTTGCCCTGATTCCGCAGAAGAAGCCAAAAGTGTACGAAACTCAGATCAGGGGCCGATGAGGAAAATCAAAGAAGAGCCCATGCAGGCCCAGTTGAATGCAAATGACAAATGCTTTCGCGTATTTCTCTGTGATTTTCCACTGCCGCCCTGCACTGCAGCGCGCATAGAAACGCATTTTGAATGCAGACGCGACGAGTGACCGACAGAGTAAACAAGGCGAATTAAATTAAAATGCGAATGGTGTGCGCCTAGGTTGGGGCTCCTCAAGCCGTGCTTCTTTGCTCTGTACTTAGTATATATATCTTTGTATATGGTAAAATTCCCCCTGACGCATTGGCCGATATTTGAACTGCATTTGGTGGCGCTGGGCAGACGATTCCTGACGCTATCGCGATGCCAAATACGCGGCCAGGCAAAAAATCGCCGACAGCGACAAAACAAAATAAATGTGGAGACAGAAAAAGGATACAGTGTCCTGGCGGCAGAGGCGAATATTCAAACGTTTTCGCATCCTGTCAGAGGATGCCAGCGAGCGGCAAAAACAATTTCGTGCATTTAAATGCCAGCACATGGAATGGCTTGGTATTAGATGGAATGAGATGATTCCTTCTTTATGGCATTTCCCCCAGTCCGCGAAGACAGAGAGCGGATAGGATGTGCTCTTGCCTAGGAAAGAAAAATATTGTCTAAAGCGAAATGTCGCTTTGTTTTGCCCTTCTGGCCAAGCGTGGCGCGTACAAAACACATAAATCTCGGCATATGTGCATTAAATTGCCATCCCGAATCTGCTAAAGTTTTCCCCAAAAAACATACTTTAATTGCCACTTCAATATTCAATTGTTTTTCTAACCGGTTAGTTTTCACCCGCCACTGATGCTGACTCTGTTCTGGCTGTTCCTCCTATTTTTAGCCAGCTTAATGACCCGAAAACTTTTCGATAATGTGGGTGACTCTTCATTGTCCTCGGCACTTTGTGCGGGCTTAGGAAATTATCAACTCAACGCCTTCAGCAAAAAAGCAGCAAGCCAAAAAACGAAAAACGGATGGAAGGTAATTTCCAGGAAAGCGATTAGAAATTCCCCTTGGTGGGAAAAAGGAAGAGAGCCAAAAGGTTTAAGTAGCTACGAAAAAAGGATTTACAGATAAGGCCAACAGACTAAAATATTAGGCAAGTAAACAAAAAAATATGGAGTAATGTCTGAAGGATTAAGCCGTGTTCTAGTAAATTCGGGCATAGTATATCTAGAATAAATAGTTTGTAAGGCAATAAGCAACGAGAGAAAAGTACATAATTTAATTAGTAACATTTAAATTAAGTTTTTAACAATGAGTACAGTTAAATATATCTTAAAAATTTAATCCCAAATTAGACTATCATCATCAATATCTTTAAATGGCCTAAAAAAGTTTGCCAACAAAAAGATGTAAGTGTTTCTATTGAATCGGTTATTTTGGCCACCCTTTCTCAACTTTCCCTTGGTCCTTTGGATACCACAAAAAAAAAAAATACTGCGGTTTTTCCTGCCAGCAAAAGTTCAACCCTTTCTCCGCTGGAAAGTCCCCCTTTCTCTCTGGTGTCCAGCAATTTGGCCAAAACTGAGTGGAGGCCACGTGACTAACATAACCAAATACAGTTATAGCCATTGCAGTCTCGTTGAGCAAGTGCTCGAAAAATGTTTTGTTTGGCAAAAATCAAGATGTGTGGCGTCCTCTCGCTTTTTGCTCTCAGCCTCAGCCAGAACCTTAACCCCTGCCCTCTTAGCCACGGTGCTTTTACTGCCCAGTTAGAAGAAATGTTGGCAACAGTGGCGATGCTAAATAAAGGGGAGAGTGTTATTCATTGGGGTGGACTACCTGTACTTAAATAATTTACAATAATTTGTAATATTACGCTTAAGTTCGAGAAATATTAAGCTACATTTTTATTAAATTGATCTTTCTATTTAATATAAAATTACCATTATATTTTGATACTTTTCTTATAATTATACATCTTAAACATGCCTTATTTTCTGAAATGCATTTTTATAAACTTTCACCAAAAGAATATCTTTAAACAAAAGAGGAAAACAAAGTATTTTAGTTGTTAATTAAATTATTCTATTTTAAGTACTGCGTAAATATCATTATAAAAATAAGGTCCAACCTATTTCACCCTCATGTGTTTATCTTTGCACTGGCCCTTGTCTAGCTGAAGTGGTGCAGGCGCTTCCAGTTGAAGGAGTATGAGAACCGAGGCTGGCGCTGTTGTCCTTTGGCGCTGTTTGGGCAATAAATAAACGTTTAGTTGGTAGCGGAAACAGGGCGACAGCAACAGCAGTTCCCCGATTCTCGATTTGGAGAGGGATGGGCTTCGGACTGGGTATTCGGTATTAGACGGTGGGGAACGATATGGGGATGCTGAGCCGGAGGAGGGACTTGTTTTGGCTTCTGGCAGCACGTGCTGCTGTGGTCAACGTGTGGCTCGCATTGTTGTCACACTTTTTGCTGTCCTGCCGGTGGTTAACTGACTCCCGTCCGACCTTCGACCCCTTGGATGCCAGAGGAGTTCCCATTAATGGCCGCGTAATCGGTGCTCAATTAACACGCCCGATTGTCAGCCCCTACAAATACACAGGAAAAAAGTTATTAGTTTGTTTGAATTTTAATTGAATAATAGTAAACATTGCAGACTTGGTTTGGTTTATTTTGAGGAAGCTAGAATTTTTAAACATTAATTTTGGCGATTAAAAGAATGCATTGAAATATGTTGTGAGTGAAACCATTAATAAATCAAACTATTAAAAATTATTTTAAGACTGTAAGACAAAAATCATGTTAATATTTTTGACATACGTTTTGTATATTTATTTATTAATTTATTTATTGTACTCTGTTGCCAAAAGTTTAAGACTTAAGGTACACGGAGGAATCGGCCATAGTTGCTAAGACTTTCGGCCAGACTAAGTTGTTCTTAATTAAAATATATATCATATAATTAAAATAAGGATAATTTAATTTTCTCGGTGCACCTACAACATTGTGGCCTTTATTTAACATGCATTTATTAGAAATTTATTAGCGCTGGTTACAATTTTACAACGAGATTTTTGCTTTTCGCTTGCATAAAATTTTTACACTGGCGCCGCTCGTTTCATAACTCAGACAAAGTATCCACTCAGGATGAGAGCGTATGGCTGCTGCTGGCTGATCCTGTGGGACGGGCTCTCGCCTAAGTCCACTTATTCTGATTGGCATCGATGTCCTGTGAAGATGCGATGTCCTTGCATGTGCTCAAACCTGTTGACCATTTGCATTCATTTAGCTCGAACAGCACTCGAAGGGCTATTCCTTCAGCCCTCAGAGCTTCTGCTCAAGATTTCCTTTTCATCCCTTGTAGTTTTTGCACTTTTTAGTGCCTCATTTAAATTCTAATTTTATGACCGCGTTTATGCTTTTGTCGAAAGGCAGCCACGTATTTATATATATATCTCTGGCAGATCTGTTTTCTCCGCTCCCTTCTGCATATGCATTCATAATTGGGGTTGGAAAATTGATTGTTGCTCCGCAGATTACCTTGCTGAATTTTGTATTCTCAGATAAAAACAATTTGAAAAAATAATAGCTTTATTTCTCTTTTAGAGAAGTGATTGTAAATCTAAGATTAGAGGAACCGAATAGGAATTGTTTTTGAGATTCAATTGTAATAACAGATTTTTATTTGGAATTCTAACAAAGAAAATATTGTGTGATTGCTAAAATCAAAGTGATTTAAGATCTGAGGATAAAATAATAGCTTGTCAAAGAAATTCCTATTCAATTAATTCAGAAAACAAAGACAGGAAAAATGTATCGTACTTTGTTGAGTGGTTCTAGAATGTTTTAAAATTGCATATTGAATTCTTACAAATTGTACGACGTATCAATTTAAAAATCACAATAATTTTATGATTTGGGATTTTGGGATTTCTCTTAGAGAGACTTACAGAGAATTACAGGTGTTTTATGATTAAGGCAAAATAATATTATGCATCTTAAATCTTAAGATAATGAAACTTAAATTAAATGATTTCTTAATACCTAACGAAATCAGTTTTTCATCTTGTTCAGGGAAGGCTTTCGCTGGATGTTATTAGATAATTATAAATAATTATAAATAGACAGTTATAAATTCAGAAATTGAAAGTATAACTCTTTTTTCCTAGTCGGTCATTGTAGACAGAGTTTTCTGTTTATAAATTTCCACATTTCGGCTCTTAAAACCACGTGCTAATCATAAATAATCGAGCTGTGTTGTTTTCGCGGCCAATACCGGAACGACGAAAAAAATACCTAAAAATCAAATATGAAAAAAATTAAAACTCAAAAATACTCAAAATCTTGGAAAAAGCCGGTGGAAGAGCAGGCCATGTAACTGCATTATTGGAATCCGCGGAAAGCGAAGGCAGTGGAAGCTCTGCTGCTGCGACGACGAGCATTTGCCGAAGGCAACCCGAAGTCACACGAGTCCGCACGATTTGGGGGATAGGGGATCACTTGCTTGGAGCAACGCCAGTTGGGAGAGAGCGAGAGCGGGCAGGGGAGCTGCAGGCGGAGAGCAAATACTGCAAGGGGGAGTGAGAGGCGGCCGGCCGCCTGTGTGTGTGTGTGTGCCAATGTGCAAAAAGAGCCGCGAAAGGGGGAGAGGAGTAGATGGGGAGAGGCCCTGAGATGTGCGAGTGCAAGGAGGTGGCGAGGCGCAGCGAAAGAGTCAACCGATGACGACACAAAAAGCAGCAAGCGACAAAGAGAAGAGAGCAGAAGAGTAGAGAAACGCTACGGTGGGAACGCTGCATTCGTTCGAGGGCCTCTGGCTCGCTTTTTGGCAGGCCGCACGGCCAGTCGTCAGTCAGTTGGCCAAGAAACTGGTAGCGTCTGGTGTGGCGAGCCAACAAAGGCTGGCAGGGCGGCCAACACCGGACCCGGACACGGACAATCGCTATCCGGGTCCACGGCTAGCTGCCAATTGAGCGGCAACGGCAGCGGAGTTGGGCTTTCAATTTGACGCGTAGCCAGCCAAGAAAAGTGGCCGGCCAACAACAAAAACAGGTGACGCAGGATGTGGCCAACGGCAAGAGCAGGAGGTGGAGGAGGAGAAGGAGGAGCAGCAAGGGAGGAGGAGGGCGCAACGCAGCGCACTTTTTTGGCCACGGACCGCGTTTGATTAGCCAACTCAAACATCAGGGCCAAGATCAGCTGATGGCCCATTGACAGCTCTCTTCGGTGGCCCCCTCTCTCTCCGTGAACCTTCCCCCACACACAGTCGCATACACACACGCCGTGGGACACCCATGAAGGCGACACAGTGAAGCCTGGGCAGCACGAACCAGCCCGGCAGGATACTCGCACGTCCGTCTCGATTATACAGCAAATAAGAAGAAATAAATAAACAATTAAAAACACGCGAGTATCGGCTTCGCAGCTGCAAATGTCAGCAACAACAACCAGTTGCTCTGTGGTGTAAAAGTGAGTGTGCCAGCGAGTGTGTGTGTGTGTGTTTGTGCGTGCCTGTGTGCGAGGCAACTGACCAACGTGGTGCCAAAACTGGAGAGGCAGAGAGAGAGGGGGAGGAGGACTCAAAGGACTCGCCCTGGCTCGAACCCAACACAAGAACAACTATGATTTGGCAGGAGCCCGCTGATTGTTTCATCTGGCCAGGCTTAATGAAAGGACTCAAGGATTCGCAATGGACCAGTCGTCCTGGCCCGTCAGCACATCAGGCGGAGAGAGAGCAGAGCAAATGCCAGTGGAGCTCCGAAGGATAAGCATCTCCTCGACAGGAGCCACAACATCGGGATCTCCAAGCGGGAAAGCTTCCAGAAACACCGAAAAACATGTAAAATAACCAACTAGAAACGTCAAAATATATATAAAATCCCTCTAAAATAAATAATCAAATATTCTAGAACAAACTACAATATTTCAAACAACTTCAATTTGAAATTATATATATAGGACAATACTAAATACTCAACAATAAAACTAATGGAATAATATGAGCAACATGACAAGATCAGACCCAACTTCAAATAAAATAAAACATCAAATAATATAATACAAAAAAAAAACTTTAAAAAATGAACAAAAAAATATTAAACATAACCAACAACTATTTTTCAAATAGTAAAAGTAGTGCCTATAAACAATAATCACATATAATAACCACATAATAGTCAACAAACAATAAATTGAGCAATTATTATATAACCCCCACGTATATAACGTTATGAACCTAACCAGCACTTATAAATATGCAATAGTTTCGAGCATAAACAATAGTGCAATACAATACGTTCATAGCCCAACGTCAAAAGGGCTATATCGGAAGAATATAACTTATTAATAAGCACTGTCAAACAATAATACGACCTACTTTAATCGGTACGGGGAATTCCTCCGGCGAGGTCAAAGCACAAGATGTAAATCACAGCCGGCGAATAATGGCGAAGAATGAGAGGAGAGTGGAGAACATCTGAGCTCGGATAAGTGCTGGAAAATGGTGAGTAGAAAATAAAATATACAATGAAAAAAATATTACTTGAAATATATAAATGTGAAAGCAAAATATCTCTTGATTGACTTCAACAAAGCTTCCCAGAATTTTCTAGATTAATTATTTATATTCCTTAGGGTTAAAGGTATTATTTAGTTTAATACTTTGAATACTGACCCAGCACTGTGCCACAGAGGGGCTAATTTATATTGAGCTTTGATCAGGTTTTCCTAAAAAAATTTGAAATTTAAAATTAATAATCTACAAGAAAAATCCTCTTATAATGCATTTTATTGTTAACAATACAATAGTTCAAAGGCAAATTGGCAATATACCTCAAAAATTTAATAAACACATTATAAAACATATAAATAAATAAATCTAAAGTTCAAACCATAACCAAAAATATTTATCAGACCTATTATTATTTTTTTTCCAAAAATCAAATAAGCTTTTGGAACACCCTTTAAATATCTTGCGTTTTTTATCCTCGCCCGCTAAAAATGAATAAAATGAGTCCTAACCCCTTGTTTGGAAAAACCCGCAGTGATGGAACCAACTGGCGCCACATAAATAAACCCAAATGCAACAGAGAAATGTCAACGGGAAAGCTAAATGCGCCGCAGGAGGGCGTGCCCAGTGAAGGGCCATCCAACATCTCTAGTCAGGATCCCCGGCGAATTTATAGGCCTGGCCAAAAATGTTAAAGAGCTCACCCGCAACCAGTGACTTTCGGGGAGCAGCGTCCTCCTTCGATTCCTGTCACTGTGTCTGCTTATGGTTCAATGAACACTAACCGAGGATGAGGTGGCTGTGTTAAGTAGTAAGGGTCTCTCAGATACCCAGACTTTCAGCCAGACCCAAACCCATCCACTGCCAACCCGGGACCTTATCCAGCGTTTCCCGCAAGATGAAACGAAAATCATATATCAGAAATTAATCTCATAGACAGATTTATTCTTTTATGACTGAACACACACGCGTTTGAATCGCAAAAAAAAAAACATGCCAGGGTACATTGTACTTTAGACAATTAAATTTCGGCCAATGAGTAATAATATGGGACTGCTTTTGTAGTTTTCAATTGGGGCCATAAAATTCCATAGTTTTATGTGGGACTTTCGAAATTTTAAATGGCAAAATTTATGAGTGTCGGCACTGAGGGAGAACAACAACAGGCTGCAACAATCAGAAAGTTGTTCAAAGAGATTTACGATCCATTAAAACAATTAAAAATCTTCCAAGTGCTCTCTGCGAATAGTTAATTGGCCAGAAAAGCAGGAGAGAGGGAGCGCCAAAAAATTAACACGAAATTTAATTGCCAAGGACTTAGAGCAGGGCATTCCCAGGACATTCCCAAATGTCTCCACATTAATTTTGTCTTCGCTCCGCTTGTTGGTTTTTTCTCCTTGCTTATTTTTTTCTTTCGTTTTTGCTGCTGGCAATGGTCGAACATTTTTTTGCAGCCGTTGAAAAGGAATTTGTTGACACCAACAATGTTTCGGACATCCTGGAAAATAATTCTCGCTTTCCTGGCTATTTTTTTGCCAGGAAATTGGCAACTAAGCCAAGCCAAGTCCAAGGCATTATGTGCTTTCCTCTCGACTGGCTGCATATGTCCAACAAAAGGTTCTTTATCTGTGTTTCCGCCAAAGAATCGAATTGGACAACGAATTCCGACTTTGCATTTGGCTGTGCACTGAAAGGCTTGAAGATTTATGGCCTGCATTGATTTTATTGATGGCCACGTCCGGGTAAATATTTAAACGTCCGCCAAGTCGAGCAATTAAAACTAATTGAATTGCCAGTGAGAAATTGTCAAAGAACTTTAAACTGCATATCGATGGGGACTTAAGTTGGACATTTATTCCGGCCCCCTCTGCTTTGTGTCAGCTCCAGTTGCCGACAGACGGCAGACCATAATTTTCAATGGCCTAGACGGGGCGAATAAAACAAACAAACAAATAAATCGCCAAATTATGATTCTGGCTCGCGCTTCCTCCAGCTCCTTCTGCAGTCATCACCAGCAGCGGCAGAATAACAAACAAAAAAAAAATATGGGAAAAAAAATCACTGAAGAAGAACTTTGTCTGCCTTTGGTCCAGTCCAGTAATGATTTACTCTATTTGCATATTTTTGCACTTATAAAAATGCACAAACGATTTTTCATTTTCATTTTTCTTAAAACTTATTAGTGCGGCGCTTCCATTTTTTCCTTTGACTTTCCTTTGCCTTCTTTTCCATAATGATGGTCAGGCCTTTGTTATTTATTTGTTATGCATTTGGTCCGCAACTTTGTCCAGCACTGCGTATACGTTATGTGTGCGGGTATGTAGGAGGGTGGTAACTCCTCCTTCATTACGTATACGCCGCATTGTCGCAGTCTGCAATTGGCAGCGCCTACAAGTCTGCGGTGGTGATTGTGCTGCTGCAGTGGCCGACACTTCACAAATTTTCCATCTTACAAGGCGTATTTTTATGTGGGACTCGAATTCGAGGTTGTTTTTTCCAGTTTCTCAGATGATAATCCTTTCAGACGTTATAATAGATGTATTAAAAGAGTTAATATTTATTTTATATTAGATAAAGATTTTTATAGCACTAAATAAAACAAAAATAAAAATCACTTTTTTGTCGTCTTTATTCGACAAAAAATATATAATTTACTTTTCTTTGAGGCGTTTAATAAGGTGAAGAAGCTTAATATATTTGTGGTAACAAAACTCTGTACTCAATAATTATTCTTCTTTGTTTCTTAAGAAATGGTATCGATTATTGTCCAATTAATTTGAAAATGGTTCATTCAATATGAATATCAATATTTAATAATTTATATTTCTTGCTAAATAACCTCTCAATTACGTAGAGTATTCCAGCTTTGCTACTCTAAAGTTTCCTCAACCCTTTTTTGTAATTTTATTGTTCTCGATTTTTCCTTCCGTTTTCGCCTTTTCCTGTATGCCGGCTTGCTCTTACCCTGGAAGCCCAATCCAATCCCAAACCGGACGAACATAAACATAAACAAACGCAGCCAGCAGTCGGCGGCTTCTTCGGGTTCCTCGGGTGCTGCCAAGATTTTTGGCATCATCGTTGGCAACGCATCCTGTGGAATGCGGGGCGTGGCCAGGGGTCGCGTGTCTGGCGCGTGGATTGGTGGACTTGGGGCTTTGGCAGCCAGTTTTTAGCGGGGGCTGACTTGGCACTCTCATTATGATTTTAATTGCTGACGCACATTTTTGACGAGTTGCCCAGTTCGGCGCTACGTCACCGATTGTTGTTGAATTGGCCAAAGAATTCTTGGCCAGACACTCGCTAGCAGTTGCCAACAGGTGTCCAATTATCATTATGATTGTGTTTATCACACAGCGACTCACACATATACGAATGATTGGCCTTTGGCAAGGCCGTTTGCCGTTTGCCGTTGGCCAAATGTCAACGTCTTGTAAAATTTATTGGCCAATATTCAAGCAATTTTTTTTTCTGAGTTCCCCCCTCGCTCTTTTCGATTTGATCCTCAGCGCTTTTTGGCAGCCAGTTAATATTCGCAGCCTGCCAATTTCCCGATTACTATTTCCCCCTTTTTCTATTATTTTCGCAATTTTTTCGGGTATTTATTTTGATTGACTTTCAGTTTTCATTTGATTTCTCAACGATGACAACGCTGACAGTTCGGGCCGTTCTAAGCATTCGGAAAAGCAGATAAAATCAAACATTGCCCCATTTGGCTGCAGTTAATAAAAGCAAACAAAGGAGGATTTAAGGCGCTTAATTCCTAGACATAAATGCACAGTAAAATGTTGTTGCCGCGCTTTCAAAATATACACAAAAAATGCATAACAATTTTGCGTGCATACAATTGGAAAATGTTTCAAGTGGGAAAATGATTTTCGGAAAAATAATACGAGTTTATTTATACTTAAACAAGAGAGCAAACGTGTTGTGCAAATAATAAAAGTTTGTAGAGTTTACAAATCTTGAAATATTTTAAAGAATTTAGTGCAGAATTAAAGAAATTTATTCCCAAACTTGTGTACAATAAAGAACTTTATTAATTTATTTTCTTTCAATTTTTTACTTTAATAGACGTAAACCTTTAAGAACTGAAAGGGTTAAAAAAACCAGCCATTTGAGTAGAAAAATCTCTAACAATTATATAAAATAGGAAACTGCTTATACATATGTTATTAAGTTATTACATCATTTGTTCCTTTATATCATCATTTAATTTAAAGCAATCTAAATCAGTGAAGAACATTGCAAAATAAACCGAAATTAACCCAATTTAAAGAACGCATATACGATAAATAAACTGCGGGCTAACTGCATCTCAAGGTTCGTTTGTTTACCATAAAACACAGACGCACACACCCAAGGGAAACGTGCAAATTAAGAAAATTCTAATTAAAACCAAGAAAAACTAACACTAATTACAATTTGTGCCGTCGCCGTCGCCCTAAAGACAGACACACACAGAAACACAGACAGATGGAACAGAAAAAAGAAAATATATAGAAACGAACGAGCGGTACCACACATTAAATACATTTTCGATGAAGCAACTGAAATAGATTAAAACGAAATATACAACCAGATGCATCGGTATCTGTACATACATATAGCCGAATCTGAATCTGAATCCTAGCCGGCACGAGTACGTATATTAGTTGTGTCCACGAAAATAGAAGCTGCGGCGGCGACGCTTTCAACGCGTCTTTGCCCGCGTCAATTGCGCGTCATCGCAACTCAAAGATCCAAGAACACATAGAGAGCCAGTCTGCGTACTATATATATAGAAAAACCTGGTATATAACACAGTACAGCGAAATATATATGTTTTCTTTTTTTTTTGTCGGGCTGTACATAAGGGCAGGCGACAGTTCTGCGCAATTTTCTCGGGCTTTTTTTTCGGCTCGGTTCGGCGCGGTTCGGTCTTGACGTTTTTATCGCTTTCTGCGCCTTTCGCCTTCGTCTTCGATCTTCGGCAGCCCGCCCGTCAAGTGTGTCCGAAAATAGCAAGGTAAAAAGATTCAACACGGCAAAACGAGGCAAAATTCGCCACCAAACGAGAGAAAATTCAAACAGAAAACAACAAAAAGAAATAAGAAAAACTTTTAGGAAAATGCCGACTTTCAGCTTCTAGAACAAATAAATAAAACCAATCTTTTTTCCCGAATTTTATATAGATCAGAAGAACAACAAAAATCGAGGGGAAAGAGAAAGGCAAGAGAAAATTTGTTTAAAACGTCAAAGTCTTTGCACTTTTTGCCATCTATAGGATATATGGGTCTATAATTTATTCTGCTATATTAATTCGTTCCGTCTGCTTGTATAATAGACATTTTCTCATAAAAATATTGTACATTAAGTATTCGCAAAATGTTATGATCATCATTCCTGTGGTAAGCATTTTGGTCGCTGGCGGAACTTAAATTAAGCAAATTTCTAAAGAATTTAATTGGGATCGACTAACTTGATGAGATCATCAGGGATGATTATAAGAGACTATGATCGATAAAGAAAAGGTTTAAAGGCTTATAACTAAGGAAATTTGTAACAGACTTATAAATTAAATATAGAAAAGGCATTAAAAACTTAGAACTAAGAAAATTGTTTACTGCCTTCATCAGAAAAATTAATTTGTTCTACATTTTATATTTATAGTATTGATTCATTAAACTATTCAACTGAATAACTGGAATAAATTAGATCAATTCTTGTTTTATGTAACTAAAAATCTAGAACAATTTATTTAATGAACAGAAAATAGTTTGCCGAACAGAATATTTAAACAAACAGATTAAACAAGTTCGTTTAGTGTTAGGTACAATGGTTTTCCCCAGAACACATTACCATTTCCTACATTTACATAACACCTCATCAAAGCCATCACTCATTTGACGCATTTCGTATTTTCGCCCATGTCCAAGAATGAATAATGGTCGAGGGACACATATACTATAATGGCGAAAAAGATAACGGCAAAGATTATTTATCATAATTTGCCAATTTAAGATTTTAAGACAAGACCCATAAATTGACCAGGAACAGCTGTGTCGCAGGCAATTAAGAGCAAATGGTGTCCACTCTGCATCCTTAGGATTCCCTTGGCTTTCTGGGATATTTCTGGACCAGTTCCGTTGGCCATAATTCACTTGGATTTAACACGTGCGTGTGAAATTAGTGGCAACATCGGGGCAGGGATGCGAAGGCGGTCTGGAATGAATATTATTTGGACTCGCCGCAATTGGCAGCTGTTCAATAACACAGTTCCCGACCTAAGTCAACGGGGAAACTCTCCCGAAGTCATTCAGGCGGGGAAAAATAATGAGGGTGCTGACATAGAGAGTGCCGAGATATAGATATAGGGGCTCATTCCGCCGAACGATCGGATCAGACGGCGTGGCGTGGCCTGGCGTGTCTGGGAGGGAGGAAACTTATTGGCAAAACTCCATGATCATAAATTATGTCGGCTTCGTTTGTTTACGCATCGGCCGGCAGGTGGCGCTTTAATTACATGACAGCATCATTCTCGGAACTATCGGAATGGGGGAATCCCCGTCAGAATCGCATCGAGCCGCTTGCCAAGATTCCGCATTACGCAATAAAGTTCATTGCCATCCCGCCTTTCTTTCTTTCACATCATTTTTTCTACAATTTGTTATTTTGTTTTTGTCTTTTTTTTTACTTTTTGGAAGAGAGCGTGAGAAAAAATCTAGGCAAGATTTTGGCAAGCTACCATCTTGGCAGAGGCCCATTACCCATTCCACCGCTTAGCAGCAGCAGCACCACCACCATGGTGGCACAGTGGCCCAGGCCTATTAAAAATCGAGTTAAGAATAGATATTGGAGGGGCCAACAAAGTTTGGGAAAGTCGAAAAAACAAGAAAGCAAAACAAAAGGCTCTTAAAAAAGATCTATTACTTAATTTGCGAATTTTGAACTATGTTAATAGATTTTTAATTGGACGCCTTTGTAAATATAATTTAAACAAAAAAAAAGTTTTCTTAAATAGAAGAAAGGGACCAGTATAAGATATATAACTTATTAAAAAAATGCAATGCTAATATTTATTAACTTGAACTAGATTCTAAGTAAAAAAAAATTACAAATTGGAATGCTTTCCAGAAAAATAGCTTAAAGTAAAACCTAATCTAGGTTTAAATATATTTAAATCTTATATTTATTGAAATACTTTTTACATACCTAAAGTAACATTAATCACACAGTTGCGCAACTGTAATCACGAATTAGTAAAAGCTACAATATTACATAAGAGGATATTTGCTACAATAGTTTTGGGCCAACGCCAGAACACCAATTCTAAGAACACCAAAAATATTTCCAAATTAAGTTTAAGCCCCGCCCTATTCTTTCAAGTCTGAAAATAATATATAACTATCTTTTGGCAGCCAAAACTAACACAAACTCTCTTTTCCCCCATCTCATTGCAGCAACTGAAAGCCCAAAGGAAGCCTCGTTGGCCAATTGAGGAGGAGGCCCAGGAGGTCGAGCCGATTCTCCGCTGCAACTGCCGATGGCCTGACCAACCAATGGCAACGCACAGCGGCGACGAAGCCCGGCCGAAGAGAGGGGGCACCGGGGGGAGACAACAGCCCTGCAATGCATTTTTTTGGCAACCTGTCAAGCGGCCCCTCACACACACACACATTAAGACCAAAGTGTCCTGCCTTGCCCACATGCGTATACGTAATATATCAAGTATACGCCTGTTGGCCGGGCAGCAAGTTCCAGTGTGCCTGTGTGTGTGAGTGGGCCGCAAGGATGCCAAACAGCGTTGCCAACTGCATTGCCGGGCTGCCACCGACCCGAAGATGCCACCCTCCTCCCGCCCAGGAGGCCAACGACGAGTCCTTTTCAAGCAGCGCATTGGCTGCAGGACGACCGGCGACAGGACGACCAATCACCAATCACATCGGGGCTTGTGCGCACTATCCCGGCCGTGTTTGCAGGCCGAGAGGCATGGAATCCAGGACCTCAGCCAGAGGCCCCTAGCCGATTGTCACTTTTAAAATATATATTACACTTAGAAGTCTCCTATTTGTTAGTTTCTTATTTGTAAGTGGCATGCCAAGCCAACGTCCCCCCGAACAACATCTCTGCGGGGGCATGACACATAGTCTAGCGATAGACTTCTTAGTTTCAAACAGAAGATATACGAAGATGATTTCAAGAATGCATAAGAGAAAAAGGAATAAAATTTGTAAAGCTTCAGAGCGGAACAACAACAACGATAGCTCTTTTTTTTCTAAAATGGCGTTTCCTTCTTGGGGATCTATTGCTTATTAATATAAATCGGAAATTTTCTGAGACCCCTCAATATTTAAAATCTGTCAACGGAATGATATTAATTTTTACTTCAATCAGAACGAGGCAAGGCCTCATTCTTAGGCTCCCAAACTCATGTTCTACAATCAAATATCTACCGTAGCAGGCTGTTTTTGAAGAATCTTACTTTCAGCCAGAGACCGCAGCCCGCTTGTAACCCACGGAACCATCCGCTATGAGCAGTTGGGAATAGTGTGCTTCGGCACACTACACATAAATATGATCTTGATAAAAAAAAACGAGTTCGAGGGCTTCAGTCAAGGGTGCTTAGCTTATACGTTATCTAAAAATTCACACATTGCCTTTATAGATAAATTGCATTAGTTATCCGTCTCCCAAGTGCGTTTCACCTGCTTAGATCCTTCAAATCCCTCTTCACTATCCTCCTCCGAGTGGAACGGGATCTGAGAATGTTTGTACTCCGCATTCCGGGTATTTTGGCTCTGGCGCCACATTAGGTGTTTGGCGATCAGGAAGCCCTGTATGATGGAGACGGCTATGTTAACGGACAGCAAGCTGTAGTTCTTGGGCGTTATCACCACGGAGTAGCGGGACCAAATTAGTCCCGTGGCTGCCAAGGAGATGCACTGGTTCAGCGATATGTTCTGGGCGGGCCGATTCACAGTATCGCCAAGCCCTGCTATTACCAGGCTCTGAAAATAATATTATCAGATTACCATATCATAAATATTATTTAAATAATAACTATATCTCTATAAGGATCATTGAAATGCATTTACCCATTTAAAAAATGGCGCCCAGAAGAATACCGTTCGCGGACCTGTAAAACAAGTTAATGCATTTATTTAGTTAACAAAACTTGTCTACCGACCGGCTGGCGAAGTCCAAAACGGTTGCATTGCCTGTGGCACGAACTGATCCACGGAGTTAATAACGACATTGTACACTTTTGACAATGGTCCCGTGCCCTTTGACATTTTTATTATTTAAATTTTAAAACAATCAAATTTAAACAGTTTTCAAAAAGGAAAGAAGTTAAATTTAGAATAAACGAAAGCTGGACGTGTATACAGTTTTCAAAAGGGGAGGGAGTTTAATTTTGAAATAACACTAAATGCTAAGGTCATGTGTGTACATAAACATTTCACTTTCTTTTAGTTATTTAATTTTTAAATACCATTTTTTCAGCGATAAATATTTATCAAAGTTTCTTACCACGCAATACCGTCAGTCTGGCAACGCTAATGACTTGAGCGGTTTAAGTGTGGCCGTTTGCCAGAACAGAAAATATCTACATTTTTTTGGGTCACTTTGCGTCGTTATGAACTTAAAAGCAGCGGCCACACTGAATTTCCTGAGCAGCCGGAACTGAAAACCAAACCAAAACAAGGAGTAATAATTAAAAACTAAACGAATACGATGGATCGTCGCAAGAGAGAACGGTCGCCACACAGGGAAAGACGGTCGCTGACCTACAAACAACTGCAAAAAATGCCTGTGAATCTGCGAAAGAAAGCCGTGCGGGAGGCAAGAAATCGAAACGAGAAGATCCTGGGCAGGCGAAAGGATCGGAAAGGGATTCCCCGAGAGCTGTCCAGTACTCCACGCCGACTGCGCAACGATTTCGACCGATCCGAGCACAATGCCATGCTGGCCAGCACCTCCCAGGAGTTACGACGCATCCTGGAGAGCTGCGATACGCTCTCGGATATTCCGCACGATATTACGCCCACGGAGCTGATGGGGGAGGTAAGAAGGGGCACGGGGTGTCTTTGGAGTCTAGTTTACCGACTAGATAAAAAGTACAGGTTTATGGCAAAAGGTTTGACGGCGTAGGGCGCTACAAAGAACTTGTATAATAATAAAATCTTAGCTTTATAAGGTTGGCGTTTTCTTTGTGATTCACTGTAACAATATTTGGTATGCCGTTCGATCAAAAACCTGCATTACAAAAGGCCTGCAAAATATTGTTTACATTTGGCCCCAAGAATTTCCACTAGTGAAGTGCTAATGCTGATGGACAAAAGTAGATCGGACCTAGATGATGCAAATGCCAAACAAGATAACCAAGATCCGTCCAAGATATGCAAAATTCGTCAGAATACACCTACAATCCACACTCTTAAAACCCATGAGCAATTAGCACATTGAGGAGTTGGTTCTGGCAATGCTTTCGTCACCGATATTGACTACCACTGACCTACTGCCGAGCACTCGACGTGCTAATTGGTGGAAATTGATTATTAGGAAGATCTCCGTTCCCGTTACGCGTTCTTATTGCACATTGGTTTTATTATAAGTATTTATTTCACAATTCCAGATAGCCATCGCCGAGGGTCAGGCCACAACGATTCACGTACAGCGGGATGGGCTCAGCACACTCACCGTGGTGGTCAGTATATTCCCTTGAATCGATTGAGAATGGCAGCTGCTTGCACTCTGCTTCAATTAATGGTCTTCTCTGTAAAAGCTTAATGGGTTTCAATGTTCGAAAGGTATCAGGTGAAATAGGCTCGGAAAATGGGTCAACCTTCTTGAGATTTCAGCCAGGTTTCCCACTCTTTGTCGAAGCTTTACCCCATGCTCCTCCAAAGGAGCAGGCACTGAGACACGGACAGCACTGCGTTGCAGACCATATAGTTGTAGTTTATTGGCTTGATGACCATGGACCATCGGGACCACAAAGCCCCACTCGCGGCTAAGACTAGACTTTGCCTCTTGGATATCAGATGCGGGGGACGATTGAAGACGTCGCCCAAGCCGGCCAGAACAACACACTGAGTAGGGGTTAACATTAAATTAAAATTAGTAGAAGAACTAGATGCAGCCTTTGCAGATGCGCACGACCTACCCACTTGACAGCAGGGCCCCAGAAAAAGACCGTCTTGGGACCTGGAGAAATAGCATAGGGATCGGATAGGTAGGTAGATATGAACTTGCAGAGAAAATCCTTACCCACTGGCGAGAGCCACAGTGGCCGGAAAATGGTTGGAACCAGCTTGTCTACGTTCCTAATTAGGCTGCCATAGATGCGAGTGAAAGGTCTCATAGTTGAAATTTCGTCCCAAAACTATTTCTATACATCATCTACTTTAAATTTTGAATGCTCACACCCGGTACTTTGAATTGTAATACAGAACATACATATACCTTCACAGTATCCAGTCTCTCAAACCCATTGAGCACATATTAAATTCTATTATCTTGCTGTATTATGTATACTTAAATAAAGCACTTAAATATTCAAATATTACATTCCAAGCATAAATCTTAAGGGAATTATAAAATACTTAAGATTCATACTCAAAAATGGTCATTTTCTTGCACATCTCCAGAGATTTGATTGCGATGGTATATTTCTCTTGGCACTTCCCTTTTCTGATTAAATTTCAAGGTTAAACTTCTCTCTAATGAACTCTCTCTGAACATAAACCCTTCTCAAACGATTTTTCTTGGATTCTCTGTGTCTTTCTGAATTCTTGCAGCTCCACCAAAGTGAGCCGACGATCGCCCAGCTGAAGAGGGCAATCGGTTTGATCTCCCGTGCCCAGCACAGGCGCAAGCAACGCGAACGGCACGAAGAGCGTCTCAGGCGTCGGGGAATTGCCGAAGAGTCGTCGTCGAGGCACGAAGATCGGCGGCAGAGGGAGAGGCAACCAGTTGTGGGGATGGCCAGCTCCACCGGCGAGTTAGTTCACTCCGCTCAGCGCAACGGGCACGATCATCGCGCATTCGTCTCGTGGCGATTTCTATGGCGCTGCTTTGGCCTGCTCAACGTGGACACCAATCAGCCGATCGACGACAGAAGCTCCTCCGGTGGCAGGGCCACATTAAAGGAGCTGGGCATTGAGAACGCGGCCACCCTGAAGTTCGTGCATCGCGTCAAGTATTTCGGGCGCCAGCGGCAGAGCTAATTCCAAGCCAATGATAAAGATAGTGACTTCCTTGATCGTTAAACATCCGATTGGAAAGTCGGGCAGTAGCAAATCGCGGACATTCGAGATCGGGGCCAGTGCATTATGGATCGACTGGTTTGGCTTTCGCTTTGCATTTCACTGGGGTTCCTGCTCCTGGCCACCACTCTCTCCGTCGTCGACGGCCTGCCGTTCGAGGATGGCAACAACAACAATGTCAAAATCACACGCCGCAGCCTGGAGCTGACCCAAACCATCAACATCCAGCGGCAGGAGTACATGCAGAGGCAATGCGAGCTGCTGGGCGAGAACACCCAGACGCTGGAGGATCTCAGCGAGCTGCAGATGGACCACATGATCGTGGACAGGGAGCACAAGCTCCTCTACTGCTATGTGCCCAAGGTACGGATGAATCAGCGTTCAAGTCAGGGAAATAATGAAATACTAAACTCAAATGCTGCCTCGGCAATTTAAAAGAGCTTATTCGGCGCGATGAGCCAAAAGTTGTGATTTATATTGTTCTCGGCAAGCTATTTATTTATATTTCCTTTTTAAATATTAAATATAATATATAATTTTTTTTTTTGTGCATTAAACCTCATTTTAAATCATTTATTTTAATTGTTCATAATTCTCTACTGAAAGCAAGCCGTATAAGTTTATTTTCTTAGCGGTTGCCATGTGTTGTCCCCAAAAAAAAATCGGAACATCAATCAAAAATCGGCATCTGTCGTTTCTGTCTCATTTTTCACATTCTGCCTTTGCTTTTTGTTTATAGAAACTTGTTTTCCCACTATTACCACGTGTTGATCTCGATATGTTTGTTGATCTTGCGGCTTGTGGCAGCACCCGATCGATCGTCTTTTAATCATTTTCATTCAAAGACAGTCAGCAAAAACCTCAGATTTCAGTCGACACCAAAAGCGCAAAAGTGCGATTAAGTCGACTAGATTTATAACGAATTTATTGCGAGCGCATTTGATAGCTAAGCTCAAACCACTTCTGGCTTATCGGAAAGTGGAGTCCGTGCTCAGGTCAGCTATATATGTAACTGCATATGATATAGTGCTGATTTCACGCATTTTAAACGATCAATTACAGCAGAGTGAATTCTACTCCGACCTCAGGTAAATGGGCAGCAATTATAGGCTATTACTTGGGTAAGAATGCTAATATACCTGCAGTTACTAACAGTTACTAGGCATCTTAAAGCGCAAATCTGGTATGTCAAAGTCAAAGGCCAAAGTCTTAAAGCGTCTGGGTTTTTGCTTTTAATGCTTCAGTAGTTTTGCTCTCGTTGACTCCTATTGATAAGCTTCATTTAAATATATATTTTTGCAATACGAGATTATTTTTTAGGCCACCGGCCTCCTATGACGCGCGTAGCTATAGATAATCTCATTTAATTTAATTAATATTGGGAGCACCTGAGGAGCGTAGCCCCTAATTGGATTAGGAAATTAAGTTAAAGGGAAATCAGATTGAGGAAGTGGCCTTTGCAGTTTTCCCTTATCAAGCAAATGAGTTATTGGAAAACATCAAACCAAAACTATGAGATTAGATTGCCATGTGCGCCGGCTGACGAGGTGTTTGAAGTGGGGTGAGGTGTGAGACTTGTATATGCGAAGTGTGGACAGAAATAGCTGGTGTTTCATGTTGCCGTTGCCCTTTGAACCTTTGCTTTTGCCCACTTCAGTTTGGTAATTCGAGGAGACTGCATGATGTAGCATATCGGAATTCGTATCGATTTATCGGCAATTCAAGACTGCTTAGTTACCTACTTAACTTGTGGATGGGGAAATAATTTATTGGGATCATTTCGATATCGGTGTATAGTACATATGGATTTTCAAAAGATTAGCTTAAGTGACATTGTAGTGTTTAGCTCCAATTAAAACTCTTTATATTTATATTTAATTAAACATATTTTATTTGGTAATTACAGTTTATTGTGCTCATAACTAGTCGTTGTAAATAATCAAATTGTACCCAAGATTAACTCATTATCCAAGTCAAACCCAAACTGCAATTCCTTATATGCCTTATATGCACTTACAGAGTTAGACGCACAATGCCAATGGGTGTATCTCACTTGTCAGGAGGCGTGTCGTTAAAACATGCCACCTGAATGCCTCGACTCACGTTCCCTGCTATCTGCTGGCATTTCTTCAATGACTATCATCGGCCAGGGGCGTATCTGGTTTCGATTTCTTCCAGCAGGAGGAGGGATTAGTGTTACAGCCAGCGGTTACAGATTTCAATTGTGGATTTTGCATTCTCTTATGCCACTCAACTTGCTAGTTTTACATTTTCCCAGCCCGTTCTTCCATGAAGTCGTAAATTGTTTATGTTTACCCTTGGCCAATAGCCCCGCCAAGTGCCTGCCCCACATCTTCCCCACTAAGTGGGGGGCTCGCCACTCGCTGGAATTTTATGCGGCCATCGCGTGTTGCTTTAATGGCCATAAAGAAATTGCGTTAAGTTGAAGTTGCTGCGCTTATTGCTGATTACGTATCAGGAGTATTTCCACCTTTGAACTCGTGTAGTTTGTTAAAAGAGGAAACTTCAACTTTGTATTCAACGAAGGCAGAATACCTTTAACTAATTAGTTCATTGAATTTATCAGGGGTGCCACACATTTAAAATTAATTAATTGCAAGATCTTAAAGTATACAAAGGTGATTTCTAAACCACAGCGATTTCTGTGGCATCCCTGTATATGCTCACATCCGGGATATGTATAAGGCCATCAACGTTTTCTATCTCCAAATCCACATGTTACTTTTCTCAGACATATTGACACATGCTCAAGTATTGAAAGTTGTGTAAACAGTCACTCTTGGTTCTCAGTTGATTGAATGAAAGGAAATGTTTTTACTAATGCTACATCGTCATGAATTGAATGTTATTTAAACAGAAAATCAGTAATGAACTGGAGACAGGCACTGGCAACTTGAAACCTATAGAAAATATCCATGGTTTGTTTAGAAATCATTTAACCATTTCACTTTTCAGCCTGGCCTGTGATCTTTTCGTATTCTTCCACGTATAAGGAATTGTTTGTTTTTGTAATGTGAAAAGTTTTTGCGGTGTTTAATGGCGCTCGACATTGCCCGACCAACTAAATGTTTATACATATGTTTGTACTTGGACCTATTTGTTGTTGTGCCTAGTTAGTTGTTAGTTGACTTGAACGACTTGACTTATTGCCCAATGCCTTCGTAGCAGGGAAACCTTCTCCGGCCAGATCTTTTTCTCTTCTTTTTGGCGAAAATTATAATTTATTGCACTTGGCAATTAAAACCAAAGTAATTAAGCTCGGATGTACATATAGCTTGTAAAAACGAGGTCTTCGAAGAGATTTCATTAAACGATTAACCCCCTCTGCGAGTCGCAAAAAATAAAAAACAATAAAAAAGTCGTTCGCTTTGTCGGGTCACTTGTTGTTCGTTACTTGACCAAGATATCAGCTCATGTTACAGAGCAGCTTGAATTTCTTTTCCAAAGAGTCTTTTTTAACCGGTCTTTCTTGATTTTATTTTTAATGGATCAAATTTAAATAGCAGAAGACCTCATTTATCACGATATTAAATATTTGCTCGCTGAAGAATCAGACTGAAACCGTATTATATCGATCTATTACAGTTAAAGTCATATCATAGGTACAAAAAAAAAAAAAAAAAACAGGAGTTAAACCTCCTTTCTATGCGTCTTAAATATACATATACTTGCAGTATAACGAGTTAAGTATATATTTAATACTTCATAATATCTAATGTATACTAAATAGTATAGTTTTTATACTCTACAGTTTCAATTGTGTATTATTTTTATGCGCACATACATACATCGCAAATTCGATAACATATCGTGTTATTTGGAATTTGTCGCGTTAGTGATTTTTCTAAAGTCTTGGCGCAGATTAGTATAATTTGTTTGCTTTCGTAGTATCAAATTAATAAGTATCATATTACAAAATTTTTAATACTCCATAGTATAGAATTCATGTATTTTTTTTTTTTTTAATTCTGGAATTGCTACATAGTAAATATGTATATCTATGTAGAAATTCCAGTATTATCTTCCTAACTCCTTTATTTCTAATTACTTTTTATTGTTAATAAACTGTTAATTTAAAAAATTACCCCATTCAGAAACTGATCAGATATGGTATGAATAGTTTCAAAATGAGTGTACAGGATGACACCTGCGCCTAGATTTATCGGACCATTATCTCTAACCAAACCACTCATGTACACTTCAAAGAAAAAAGGCCTGATAGTTTCCTGCTTATCGGTGGTTCCCTTAAATTATGCTTGCTTGTGAAATGCCCCAAAAATAGGTGATTCACTCGAAAACCGCACAAAATACATCAGTCTCGTGAAGAAATCTCGACCTTCTGGTAGAGATATTTCAAAATGTAAACCAAAGATATTTTTTGGAATTATTTCTCTTGTTTATTTGGTTTAATTGGCAGATGAATAGTGTTCAACTAAACAAATTTGGATTCTGTTTCTGTGTGTTTCAGGTTGCCTGCACGAATTGGAAGCGGGTGCTGATGATGCTCACGCGCAAGTGGCACAACGGAACCGATCCTCTGCTGATTCCCGGATCCTTGGCCCACTCGGTGGGCATGTTTAGCAAACTCTACGACTTGAGCGAAGCAGAGCAGCAGCAGGTGCTCAGCGAGGAGTACACGCGTTTCATTCTAGTGCGACATCCCTTCGAGCGGCTGCTCTCCGCCTATAGGAATAAGTTGGAGGGGGATTCCCCCAGCGCCCGGTACTTCCAGTCGCGAGTGGGTCGCCAGATCGTCAAGGAACTGCGGCCGGGAGCCAGTAACGATTCGCTGGAACACGGCGACGATGTCAGCTTCGGGGAGTTTGTTCAATATCTGCTAACGCCTGAACTGAGTCGATCCAATCAGTCCGATTACAACGAGCACTGGGAGGTGATAGCCAAGCTCTGCAATCCCTGTGCGATGAAGTACAATGTTGTGGGTGAGTTGGATTAGCTTCGAAGCAGAGAATTAGATCATTAATTTATCATTCTCCCACAGGAAAATACGACACCCTGCTGGACGATTCCGCCCTGGCACTGTATCTGGCTGGAGCCAACAATTTGACATTCCCCACTGGCCACAAGCCGTCGAGCACGCGGGCGAATCTGCGCACCTACTTCGATCCCCTGCCCATCGGTGCCATACGCAAGCTGTACGAGATCTACGAGGAGGACTTCCGCCTCTTCGACTATGGATTGGACGATGTCCTAGGCTTCGAGTTTGGCTGATGCTCTCTCTTTATTTCCAAGTCACCAACATAACGCTTTCCACTGGAAAAGATTGTGATTTTAGGCTAGAATTCTTATGAATAAGTGCAGCTCGATGCGAATATTAATTTTGTTGTGAATATCTCCCCGCACCTCACAAATGTATCCAAGGGTTTTCAGTTACAATTGTCTTAAGTTGTTTGTTTATCTATTATTTAGGTGATTTAAGAAACTCAAAGTGTTTATTAATTAGGAAATTACTTTGACATTTCATTTAATAGAATTTAACTCGTATTTTATAGATCAAATTTAGCTTTTAGATATTAACATAAATGTACTTTCCAAATGATACTTACAAAAATTTATAAGTTCAAGTGGAAATTTATTGATAAATGCAAGATTAAATAGATAAAAGTTTACCTTTTATTTTGCTAACAAGAGGGTTTGAGCTTTAGCTGCTAGAGCCTTCATCTCATACCTATCATATTTTTGAAAGGGCTGTTCTCAATCTATACCTTCAGGGCTACACCACTTTTAAATTACAATTTTTTCTACACATCCGCCAGAGTCCACATTTAAAGGGGCAGTGACTGAACCTATAAAGTATGCACATATGTATGTACACATTTCATTTTCTTTTGCTGTCTGTCCTTATGTACATATAATCAATTGATTCGTATAAATCAATTGATTCGAAGAAGTTGAACTACTTCTCGCGCCTTGGAATGAAATTCGAACATTAATTTAATAGACAATAAGAGCATATTTATTAATTGGGGCAAAGTTATAGAAAACTGCCACCATTTTGGGACAGCACTTATACATTAAGGGTTTTATTAGTTTTAATAGTTCCAGAAAACTACTTTTAATGAGCGTGCCCTTTTTCGCATTAAATATTCTTCGCTGGAGGCTTACACCAAGTTAATTCAACTCACCCACAAGTATATGTAGGTATATCTATATTTTTGATCAGCAAAACCAGACCAGACGTTCTACCATTCCCCGTCTTTTTGTTGATACCTAAACTAGATCCTTAGTTGTTACGCTATCTGGATTAGATTTTAACACTTCTTTTTATTGCAGGAACTAAATACAGTTTGTCAATAAATTCTGTGAACAAAAATAGGTTCTATGGTATTTTTTAAGTTGAAAAACCATAATTATTTAAATTTGTATTATTCATATGTATTTCTAACACTTGTGCAATTAATCATAGAACATTTTTCGTTTTGCAAAGAATTTCTTTACAAACTCAGTTCACTATTTCTTGTAACTACCAAAGGAATCATCCGTATAAATAACCACAACATTGTTGTTTTTAAAGATAAAGACATGTAACGTTTGATATCATTAGATAGTTTAGCAATAGACTTTGCATTTTATCAAAATCGATCGATGATATCCTAAAGCTACTCTACAAGGGTATAAAATCTTTGGAAATTTCTACTAATTTGATAAACGAGAAGGAATATTACATTTATTTTAGTACAATGGTGGATAATAATTTCTTTGAAATTAAATAAATAACTAAATCTAATGGTTTTCCAATTAAATACGGAAACCAATTCATGGCAATGCTCAGCCTTTCCCCGAAATCAAACTTATTTAGATTATGCTAAGTTCTCTAGAAGTAACAAAGTGATATTCCCTAGTCCAGAATCTCTAGAACGGCCTGTCAGACTAAGCCTACGTCAATTTAAATTTTAAAAATACCCAAGACCTTATCAGGCGAGAGATTCCAGAAAACTACTTGCAATGAGCGTGCACTTTTTCGCATTGACTTCGCTGCACTCTCTTATCAGCTGAAAGCTCCACTGATAACATTGAATAATGCCAGAATTTCTATCTATTTACGATCGCCCTTTGATTTCATAGAAGCTTTCATGTTTTTCGTCAGAGCGAAAATCAAAAGCTCAATCAACTCGACGGCGCCTGGGGTTGTTTATCACCAAGACATGGACATGGCAGATTTTAATCGTGAACGTGTGCATATAATATGTGTTTGGGGGCGACCCACGATCAGCGGTCAGATGAATTTAAATACGCAATACGAAACGGCGCCGAACGCACTCGGCGGAATATTGGCAGACGTGGAGGATATCTGATAGATACTTTTATCGCCGCGACATATCCGAAATAAACAGGCGAACAGATAGCACATGATGATAAACCTGCACCTGCGCCAGGCCCCCTTCCGCCGGAATCGCTTCAAGGTCAACACACAGAAATAAAATAAAATGCAATGATCGATCGATCAAGCCCCCAAAAACCATTTTTTTTTTTGGTTTAAGCAACAAAGAGAAAGGGATTTAAATCATTTTAAAATAGGTCCCAGAAAAAATAACATGTTACCAGGAGTGTTTATAATTCACCTTTTTAGCATAATAGAGAGAATATCTTTTTTCCAGTGCACTAAATTAATGATCACTTCAATTTTTTGGTTATTCAATGACTGCTTCGTTTATTTGCTACGTCCGTTTTTCGCTTTTTTTTGTTTATATGTTTGCCTCAATAACAACTTTAAGTTAGACATTGACAAGACATTCGAAATTATTATTGTTGTTTTTTTTTTCAGCGCGTGTGTTTTGGGGCTCAGTTAGCTTTGGCAAAAGAATATGCATATATAGATGTGTATGTGCTCTGTTTTGTTTGTGACCAGCAAGGCATTCGCGTATCATATTCTCACATTCCTCTCTCTTCGCACATTAGTCCCAGTCCCCCTCAGTCCTTGAATTCAGATTTCCGCATCGCTGCCACGCCTCGTTCTCTTTGCGCCCACCCAGCTTAGTCATTGTAACTGTAGCGCTGCTTCACGGTGCGGTACTTCTTCAGGGAGTACAGCGCCTCCACCTCCTTGGCCAGGTAGCGGCCTTGGGCGAGCAGGGCGACGATCTTCTTGGGGTCCTGCTCATCCTTGTGATTCATGAAGGCATCGTGAATTTGCTTGCGGAACTTCTGCGGCCCGTTTAGGCCGGGATATTCGCGGCCCAAATACTGCAACTGCAATTGGGAGGCAAAATGTTTACGCAATGTCAGGTGGGAGGGTGGCTCAGTTTTTCGTTTTTTGGGTGGGGGCGCACGTGGAACCGGAATTCCTGCGATCCGCCGACCCGGAAAACTTACGTGCTTATAGAGGGTAATGA
Organism: Drosophila rufa; assembly: GCA_018153105.1. Classification (NCBI taxonomy): domain Eukaryota; kingdom Metazoa; phylum Arthropoda; class Insecta; order Diptera; family Drosophilidae; genus Drosophila; species Drosophila rufa. The sequence continues at coordinate 13,639,395 of JAECXS010000096.1, forward strand.
CTTTCGAGCGCAGCTGTGACATCACCAGTAATCAGCGAGATTTGTTTGTTTGTTAAATGCAAGTTATCAACTAAATTGGGAGAGCTTGCAGCTTTTATTTTAAAATATTCAAGTGAATCACACACAGTGTGGCCGTCGCGGTGCAGTTAAAGAATGCCTTCCGGCTCATCGAAGTGCTTATATAAACATATGAAAAATACCATAAATATACCGTTCATTAAATACTTACTTAGGACAATAGGGCGTTTCCACTGCTCCATATAATCACGTTCTCAGGGATGGTCCACAGTGCGCGCTGAGACGAAGTCGAAAACGAAAAACTGGACAGAACGATTTGAGAGAGGTAAATAGTCGAGAAATATTGATATAATATATAAATGAAAAATGTTGATATTAACTTAAGAGAAGGAGGTCATTCAAAATATATGACCGAAGAAATTGCCATTCGCTCCAGAGGTTTATATACTGATAAAAAATTCCGAAAAAGAGCCATAATTAATTATTAACCATATTTTTTTTCTAAAGAACTTATGGGTTAATTTGAATAACTTTCATATTGAACATGTAGACCAATTTTCTGTTAATAAAAACAACACACAGTTTTTAGTCATTTAGTATTACGGTTTTACATAATCCGGAATAACGGTAAGTCGGAAAATTTCAAGCAAACATGGTTCTAGGTTTAGAAATGGTTCGTCATAAGATTTTACATTTTTTGTCACAAAAATTGAAATCAAATGTACCTTAAAATTTACCTTAAAACGAGGTCCTTAATAAATGGGCAGAAGTTCTGGTTAGCATTAATAATGTTGTAGAAAAATGTAAAGATTAAAATTAAATTGGTATGGTATGGTATAGCATAGTTTAGTGGGTTTCAATTAACATTAAACTTTACTGCTTATGTTAATAGTTTTCAAGTACTAAAAATATATAATTTAAAGGTAACCCAGTTACGTACCTATTATTATCTGAAAGGTCCTAGGAAAAAAGTAAATAATAGTTTTAATAATTTTTAATTATTCCTTTCACGTGCCCATCCCTAGCTCCCAACGAAACTATCGTACAGCATACTGTGAATCGATAGTATCGATATCGGTATCGATTTTTTTCCAGCTCTAGTTTGTGCACCCCTCGCCAGTGTTCCCCGATCAGGGGGTTTCCCCCTAGATTTAGGGTTTTTTTTATGTCCTAGGGGAAATTTTAGGGGGGAAGAATTTTTAGGGGGAAAGTTTAGGGTTTTTTTATTATAAATCACCTAAAATGCCGAAAATATCAAACTAAATACGAGTTTCATCGAAACCATCGATACCAACAGAGGTGGAGAATCATCGATGACATCGATGCTGGCATCGACGTTTCTTCGTGATAGTCCATCGATATCAGTTACGTCGTAAATCTTCACGTTTTTGTTCACTTACGTTGTAGATCGTTCTTTTTTGTTCTCTGCTATTGACCTCTCGCTCTCTCTCACTGCTTAGGAAGACTGGATTTTTTAGGGGGAAATATCGACTATTTTAGATTTTTTAGGGGGAAAGCAAAATGTTCATCTGGTAACACTGCCCTTCGCACATCAGCTGTTGAAAAGAAGAAGCGCGCGATGGGAGTGTTTTCGTTCGAGGCGAAATTATTATTATTATTTTCGCGCTAAATAGCAAGCAGATAACGAGCCAATCTAGTTTAGAACGCGACCGAGTAGTTAGCAACTCTCGCTGTGATAGCGGCCAACGCGCCGCCCGGATGAAAGTGCGTGAAAAAGCGAAACGAAAACTGAGACACCTCCGCGACCTCCGATACAAAGTGGGAAAAATCGAACCTGTGTGCGTGTGTGTGTTTAGCCGTGTGTGTGTGTAGAATAATAAATTTAATTAAAAGTCTAATGTGCAACGCTGCCAGTAATAAGTAGCCGAAAAAGTAATGCCATTGTATATATGTGTAGTGTGTGTGTGTGACCGATCGATGAGAATGAGTGCAGCGATGAGCAATCGATAATCTCAAGTGCGCACCTTACAGCAACAACAAAGAAAGCAGGCAGGCAGGCACACCTATACCGCCCACTTCCCCTCGCCACAAAACACACACACACAGCAGCGAGGAGATGGCGGACATAGCGGACTTGGCGGTGGTGGAGGAGACCAGCGACGAAGGCTTTCCGCTGGGATTCCCAGAAGTCGGCACCTGGAACACCACAAATGTTGCCTTTAACGACATGAATCTGGATGCGCGCATGGTAAGAGGACCGCACAGACACAGACTGTGTAAACCGAATACGCAATACGACCCCAGACCAACACTCGCTCACTCAGTCGCATTATAAAGCTATATAATTTGATTAATATGTTCTGGTATGTGCCAGCGAGTGAATCAACCGACAAGCGGGCTTTATCTCCAAGTTTAATAGTCACAGAGGGCAGTTGGAGGAAGCCAACGAGGGAGGATAGGCGGGAGGACGCTTATCAATCAGCGGGATTTGGTCATTGACACACGCTGCCCTCCGCCTCGCGCTCCCATTTCCCTTCATTCCTTAGTGATAACTATAATCACTGATTACTGATAAGTTAGCGCTTCTGTTGCTTAGACTGATCGGTGGGAGGCTAGGGAAATCACTAGGGTTTAAATCCCCGTTAAAACGGTCTCTAATAGTATGACATAAATTGTTTTAGGTACTCAATTCAGTCTAAATGGGTATCTTTTAATTTCAAATTTTGTAGCGCCGCTTTGGGCACCTTAATTGGGGGCTTCAAAGCCCTACTGATTTCTGGACTACCACAAATAGGGGATTACAAATGCACATCTTCCTTAGTTTGATTGTTCTCAAGAGATAAGTTTGATTCAGAAAAGGCTCGGATATCATTAAAAACATGCACGTAAAAATATACGCTGCCTTGATTTTATTTTGCAAATAATACAAAATCGGTATTTTCAATAATACAACTTCTGGACTCATAATCAGAACAAATTTATTTCTGTGTACTGATGAACCCATTCTATAATTAAGTTTAGTATTTCGGTTTATTTCGACCCATCTCTATAACTACAATTAGTAAAAAATATATACACATTTTCCCTGCGTTTCTGCTAATAAGCGTTTCAAGATCATGTACTTTATCCTCTTGTACCCAAGGTTTCTTCTTCTCAAAAACAACGTTGGCATTATCATATTCATTCAGAAACGCATTATTTTCTTTACCCTATTTACTGATATTTATAATATAAATTGAAGGCTAATGATAGTAAATATCATCTGTAATAGTATTATTAATTTCTGGAAATTTACTTTCTGTTCTCTATGTCACACTTTCTTTCCTAGTAAGAACTTTTTATATATTTTTAAGTTTATTTACACACTCCATGCTTTTTAAATTAATTTCTTTAAAAAATGGCACTGGCTAGCATGTTTACACAGCTTATAAACAGTATCGATTTCGTGTATTTAGCTACACCTGTTGCTTTACGAATAATAGTCCGTAGCAGCCGCCCAATAAGACATTCTAAATGTAAAATTTCATCTCTTCATCGTCCTATTATATTTTTTTCAAACTAATGAAAATTATGTGTGGTTAAGGGTAGTAAGTAGGATACATTGTATTTAATTTTGTTTCAAGAATCAATAAAACTATTCGGAATATTTAACCTCAGTTTATTTGTTTAAATTATATACATATTTATAAATTTTTTTAAATATGAGTTTTTCCTCCCTTTTTTGGGGAAATTTGTATTTTTACTACTTTCAATCTGCACTTTCTAGAAAGCTATCATTAGTCAAGAGATTATCAGAGTAAACAGAGCTTAATAATTCAAAATTATATTGTGATAGATTTAGAAACTTTTCAACATTAGTGCCTTTCAGCCTTTTCTTCCACAAAATAATATTTTTTTGAATAGGAATTTTTGGGACCATACATGTCCAACTTAAGTATACTTTCTTATACTCGCCCCGCGTTAGTTACGAATTAATTTGAAGAGTTCATCAGAAAAAAACACAACTTACATAAAGTACCAGCATCATCGCATCTGCATAGAGGAAAGCTGTCAATCAGTTAGAGCACAAAATTCGCCAGAGTCAGTCTTTACCTGATTTTTGTCACAGAAACTCCTTCAAGAAATATTCAAAATTTTCGCAAACAAAGAAGATTTAGGGCTCCTTTTGTAGTCGTGGTCTGCGGGCTTTAACAAGAAATCCAAGTCTCATAGAAACTGTTGATTCCTGCAAACGAGGAACGAGGACGAGATGCAGGCTATGCGTAAGGTGGTATGCTGTCTGGCGATGCGTCTGTCGCTATTGAAATCTCCCGTGCGGAGCGCGAGCGGAAGCAATAGCTTCCCTGAGCTTTGCATTGTCGACGAGGAAGAGGAGATCGAGCCGGAGGGCGAGACAGGAACCCTGGAGCCGAATTACCCCATCCTGCGCAGCCGGCACACCGATGTCTTCTACATGGCGCAGTGCGTTGGTCCGGCATATCAGGGTCTCATCACCACAGCGGATCTGCCGTACACCACCTCGTACTGCCCGGGAAATGCTCAATCCACTGACAATCAAAATTCTCTCGTGGCTAGCCCCACCGATATGTGGGTGACACCCTGCCCCAAGCTGCTGATGACCTATATGCGCAAGTTGTTCCACCACCCATACGGCCACTTCAAGAGCTCCATGAATATCAGCATGATCGGGATGCGGTTCCAGGAGGCGGATGTCGAGAAAACTCTGCGCTCCTTTGTCCTGATCGGAAGCCACGAGGTTTGCGAGATCATGAAGAACGGCTATTGGGCGGACTTTGTCAACCCACTGACCGGCCGCGCCCACTTCTGGCCCACCCAAGCCAGGCGGAAGCAGGGCCGGGAGGCCCAGCTCTTAGGCCAGGGCATGACCTTTACCAATTCCAATGGCTGCACCGTAATCGAGAAGGCGGAGGGCGATCAGTTTACAGGCTGCGTCTTCACCGACATGCCCTGCAAGGTCCTGGAGTCGTGGTTTGTGTAAGCGGGCGTGGAGGATCTTTCCCAGCTGCTCATATTCATCCCTATGCATGTGTTCACATTAAAGCAAAACATAAAAATTTCAATAACTTCAAGCAGTAAGAGTTAGCGAGAAGGCAAAGTTTCGAGAAAGTAAATTTTAGATGTACTGAGCAAGCGAATGTGGCTGAGCATTTATACGTCGACCAGGGAAGGCAGAAATTGAAGAATCAAGAACTATTGAGGATTTATATGATGTTACGATTTTGAAAATATAAATTTGGAAACTTTACTGATTTTTTTTCACATTAGAATGGGGAAAATATAGTATATATTTTAAGTACCTACAACATTTTGCCCCCGAATAATATTCATTCTTCTGAACTTTAAGCCCCATAAGTATTAAATGCTCGGAACACTTAAGAAGGCATTAAGTAAATAAATGTTCTCCCTAAAATGCATATCTGTATATGAATGTATATTAAAAAGCATTTATGGAAGCTGAGATGGATAGGGAACAGGGTTAATTTTATTATTAACTATTTGCGTATAAAATATAATAAATTCCATAGGTTTAGATGGCTTTGTTTGAGCGACCTTTAATTTGTTAGAGTAAGGTTCTTGTATACTCTTATACTGATGACAAACAGATTTTTCTATAAATAAATATCTACACCCAAAAAAATAAAACAGGAGTTTAACCTTTTTAAGCGATGTCTTAAAATTTTACCTAAGCAGTATTACGAGTTTAGAATAGACTGGAAACTTTATAATATCAAATGTATACTCAAAAGTATAGTTTTTATACTCTATAGTTTCAATTGTGTATTCTCGAGTATTATTTTTATACGATCCTACATCGAAAATTCGATAACTTATCGCGTTAGCTGGAATAAAGTGCTTTTCTGTTTGTCAAGTTAGTGATTTTTCTCAAGTCTTGGCGCAATATAGAAAATTTTTTAAACTTTCGTAGTATCAAATTAATAAGCATCTTATTAATACTAAAGAGTATAGAATTCATATAACAATAGTATAGTTTATATGACGATTTTTTTTTTGGTGTACATAAACGACATGATTTGAATTGATTCAGCATATATCTTCACCCTTTTCAGATATGGCTGCTTGCGTCGCTGCTCACCACCATCACCTGGGTGACTTACATCACCTTCTACAACTCCCGAGTGATCGGGATGCTGATCACGAAGATCGCCAACAGATGGTTCATCAAGGGAGCGTACTTCAAGATCGGATCCGTGGCCCTAAATCCGCTGGCTGGAAAGATTATGTTCCGGGACTTTGTGTACATCACCTACGACTACACGGTGCGGGCGCAGGACGGCTACTTTATCTTTCGCTGGTGGCGATCGTACGTGCCCAAGGATGTGTCAGAGGATCTCTCCCACTCGGACACGCGCCTCTCGGTCCAGTTGAATGGCTACGAGCTGCACATCTACAACCGATCCGATCTGTACGACAAGCTGGAGAAGACCTTCGGGCTGGAGCCATCGCTGCTCATACCCACGGATGTGGTAAGCACCGAGGAGCGCAACAAGCTGAAGGAGCACCACATGAACCTCGAGAATGCACGGCAGAGCCAGAGGATACAGAACGTGAAGAACTCGGAGGCCATGCAGGCCACGACTTGGCGGGATCTGATTCCCGTGATCAAGATCGACATCTGTTCCGGACGCTTCGTCTTCGGCAACCGACTGACCCCGACCACGCTCTCGATCTCCGTGGAGGAGGCCCATTGCACCTACAGCACGAAGCCGGCTGTGTGCCAGCTGGATCACTTTATGCACTTTGTGAAGGCCAAGGTGGAGAACGCCAAGGTTTTGTTCTGTCCGAGTCCCAAGTACACGGGACTGATCGATGAGCCACCTCGGTATATGGGCGAGGGCTTCGTGGTGATGATGTCCAACCAAATGGATCTGTATTTCTACATGGATGAGCCGGGCGTGGTGCCAGAGCGACCCGTTCAGATTGTCCTGCCCAACGGGGATGTGGTGGAGCCTTCTCCCCCCGTCTGGGGCATCAGTGCGAGGTGCTTGAAGGGGACGGATTTCAGCTACGGACCCTGGGCCGATCGGCAGAGGGATCACCTGTACAAGTACTTCTATCCCTCGGACTGGAAGGAGGCCGAGGTCACGCCCACGCCGCAGCCCGGAGAGCTGCGCAGCTATCAGACCTTCGATGTGACGCTGTGCGTGCTAAACGAGGCCACCATCGACATACTCTTCTCCAAGGAGAAGGAGACGAACGCCATGCACATAACCGTGGGACCTGCCTCGTACGTGGAGGTTACCATTCCCTGGGTCACCCAGCCCGATGGCTACACTTCCAAGATCCAGGGGCAGCTCTTCCATGTGGAGGCCACCACGTCGCTGCAGTACCGCAGCCTGGCCGAGTTCGAGTCGCTGGAGTACAAGGTGCGCATCCACTATCCGACCAAGTGGAATGCGCCGCAGGACTGGAACATCTCCCTCTCGGGCTGCAAGACGAGCGCCTTCATCGTGTACAAGCACAAGTGCTTCTTCCAGGACCTCATCGAGGATTGGGCGAACAAGGCCCGGCCGGACATCCTCAGCTTCGTGCCGTACACCTGCAACTTCAGCATCAGGCTGCACGAGTTCGAGATCCTGATGCTGTGCAACGAGTACAACTGGATAGACTGCAGCAGTGCCAACCAGGAGAACAATCACCTGGCCTTCTGCGGGGACGTCTTCGAGATGAGCTTCGCCCTGCCCTTCGACGACTTCCTGCCCAAGACGGTCACCCTGAAGTTCTGGATCCACGGCGAGGGCCTGGACCTGAGCCTGTACGTGCCGGAGGTGTCCTCGGTGCGTCCGATTGTCCTAGCCATAGATGAGAACGCAAGACTGCTGACCCGGGAGGGCAAGCTCATCCGGCGCCCGGAGTTGTACTCGAAGAAGTGGCGCAAGATCTGCCAGCGCTCCGCCGGTTGGATTGACTGCTGGGCAGTGCCCATTCTGGCGCTGTCCATCCAGTACGTTTACCATCCGGTGCCGCCCCTGGGGCCCGATCCGCAGGCGGATATCACGACGCCGGAGAAGGAGGAGATCCTGCTGAGTCCCATGCGGATACCCAAGGTGAGGAAGTCCCCTGTGAGCAACTGGCAGCAGCCTCCCGAGCAGTATAGTAAGTTCGATCCGGGCACCCTGGCGGCGGATCATGTCACCGTGGAGCTGGAGATTGGAAGCTCGGTGCTCATGGCCTACGGGAACGTGCTGCGCAACTTCATCAGCCTGAAGGAGAACATATTCGGGGAGGATCAGAACTTCACGGATATGGAGCAATCGAATGTGAACATGAAGGAGCCGGGGGGAGCCACGCAGCTGAATCCCAAGGACCAGCTGCTGGCCAAGGAGAAGGAGCTGGCCAACAAATCGATTTCGGAGACCCAGGCTCCCGAGGAGAAGCGCAAGCCCTTCGATCCCCGCCTCTATCGCCCGCTGGAGGTAATGGTCTCGGTGATCGTCCACGATATCCAGGCGCATGTGATGAAGAACTGCAACGCTGACGATCCGCCGTGCCCGGTGGTGCTCATCGAGCGATTTGGCTTCGAGATGAACAAGAGGTACCATGAGACCACGCTGCAGGTCCTGGTCAGTCCGTCATACCTGCTGGCCTCCGACTGCCTGCAGCGTTCGCAGCGGGAGCAGCACATCAACCAGGGTCACCTGCTGCTCTCGGCAGTCCAGGTGCGGGGTCATGCCATGTTCAGCAACGAAGGCTGTGCCCTGGACGAGGACACGCTGGAGTACTCGTGGCTGGTGGAGGTGCAGCTGGGCAAACTCACCGGCAAACTGACGCTGCCGCAGCTGGTCAATGTGGTCACGGGTCTGGAGACCCTTATCCTGCTGGCCATCGATCCGGAGAACTGCTTGAAGTCCCCGAAGACGGTGAGGAACTGCCACCACGGAGTGCCCAGCAATCTGTGTCCCCAGACCAAGGAGGAGAAGAAGTACAAGTGCCCCTCCTCCGAGGACATCAAGTACAAGATGACCCGCGTTTCGGTGGATGCCGTGGATGTGTATCTCATCGAGAGCGGCACTGCCCTGCACGCCTGGATCTCGCCCATCCGCTTGGCGAACTGCAACCTTCATGGCCAGCGGGTCAAGTCCGGGATCTCTGGCCTGCTGCCCTCCATCCTGCTCCGTCTGTTCATGCTGCACACCACTAACTCGTCGTTCAACTCCAACACCACTGGCAGCAATCGATCGGGAAAGTTGAGGCGAGCAGATCAGGACTCCTTGAAGTCCCAGGATGCACACTATGCCCCGCATGGCAAGGCAGGCAAGCGCAGCTCCAACTCCTTTTCACGACGCGATTCCCGCGATGAAGCCACGCGCAAGCTGAGGGATAGCTTCTCTGAGCCGCATGCCAAGCGCACGCCGGAAACGTCGGATCTCTGCGAGAATTGGGTGGAGGTGGGTTGCACTTCGCTGGGTCCCATCCTGCTGGAGGGCGCCTCCGCCTTGCCTATACCCGATCACGAACTGCATCTGGTGCAGCACAAGTAAGCCCTGGAATTCCCATAATATGTCTTAGATTTGTTACAAGTCTTTGTCCTTAATGATTAGTTTCCTGCGCGAGCATGATGCCAAGTTCAAGCGCCTGTGGTTCCTCTGGTCGCACAATGGAAGTGCTCTGTCCTCTGGCACCGAAATTTCAAGGTGTGGCTGCATTGGGGGCTGCGTCTTCTTTGGCAGCAATCGAAATGGTCAGAAGTTCTTCAAGCCCACGGCACAGGATGTCCTTGATAACTACAACATTGCGCGTTACTTGTAAGTATCTTAAAAAAAACCTCCTTGCTTGTCCTTAATGGTGGAATGATTGAAGTTATTAGCTGGTTCCACTGCAATATATTTTCGAAACCTGAATGTAGGTGATTCCACTGCTCCATCCACATTCTTTGGCGATATGTGAATGGGACGAACAGCTGATACGGCTTTGTTTGAATTGAGGCGGCGTCCCAAAGAGGTCATTTCAGGTTTTCTTTTGCGACGACACCGTTTCCTCCTTAAAGTTAATCGACTTCGGGGAGAATGGTGAACGGATGGTCCGTCCATTTTGGATCCCTTATGGGAAATCCCGTGTAAAAGAATGAACCATCCTCGAGAATATAGCAGAATGTTGCAGTGGAACAGGGCTATTATTTTTTATTTATTGAAAATGTAAACCTAAGAAATATGAGCTTGGTTAAGAAATTTAGATACAAATCTACCCAAAACGCCAAATAAATTCGAGGAACATCAGAAAAGCGAACTTAAAATGCCAGTGGCGTGTCTAGATCAATTCTTTCGCAGCGGCAGTTCCCTGACCTCGATTCCATCCTTGCTGATGATATTCATTAGCACAGAGCCGCCGGTACAGACGTCAAGTTTACCGGCAATGTCCAAGCAATTGGTGGCAATGGCCACCGCCTCGGTCAGGCCCAACGCCTCGGTTAAGGTGCTCAGGCTCTGATTCTTGAACCCCAGCTGGCTATCCAGCACTGGCAACACTATGGCATTGGCCGTGCCGCAGACCTGGCAACTTACCCGTTCGCAGTGGCCAACGGAATCGTAGGAGAAGACAGCGCCGTGGCCCTTCTTATCGATTCCGGCCAGAATAGGGGTCACCTTGTAGGGCAGGTAGCGACGCTTGTACATGCTATTCGAGAGCACCTGGGCCATCGCATCGATGGTCATGTGGCGCAGCAACCTCCTCTCGTAGTCGGCCACGGCCGCCCTCATCAGCCGGACTACAGCGAGAGTGTCCGCCCAAGAGCCAGCGGAGCCCAGAACCGCCACCGGCGACAGTCGGAAGAGCTTGTTCTGTCTGCTCGTAGGGATGCGATCTTTGCTGGTCAGCTGAGTGTCCGCCGCAATTACAACGAACTCGTTACCAGCAATGGCCATCACGGTGCTGCGGGGTCAGCAGGGAACAGGGATGAGATGCGCTTGTCTGGGAGAAAAGGAAAACGAAACTCACCCGCCTTTTAACTCGAATGTCGGAAACTTTTTAGCGGTCATGATTGTCTTCAAATTATATTTTTTAATATATTTTTGTGACTTAAAAATCATAAGCTTCTTTTATTTTCACTTCTTTGTGATAAATATGAATAAGAATAGGGATATTAGAAATGAACCCAACAATATTTGAATTAAATGCACGCGCGCTCCATCGATCGCGCAAAAGGGTCACACTGCCCCGAAGAAGAGTTGGTAACACTAATATGGCAAATCCCCTGTCGGGCCGTTATAAAGTGCTTTTATGAAACTTTTCGAGCGGAGATCCTTCCTTTTTCCCTTATTCTGAACCCATATTTATGTTATTCCCACCCAGCATCATCAACAATAACAAGGACTTTGGCTTCGGCGAGAGCATCCTCCACCAGGGTCAACTAGTCTTCCACACCCCGCCCTACAGCCTGCACTGCGTTTCGCTGTACGATTCCGCGGATTTCAATGGCAAGGGTCGTCTGTACAGGCCGGCCGGGGATATACGTAACGGAAGCCTGAAGAAATCGGATCTCTGTTCCTTGCCGGATGGCACCAAGTTCAAGATCGGGGCCAGTGGCACCACGGGAGTCGAAAAGCCGGACCTGAGCAGCCGAAACAAGTCGCGAGAGAGCATCGGATCGCCGAACACCCTGGAGAGGAGAAACAAGCGATACCCCTGCACCCGCCAGACCTCCGTGGAAGTGCCCTACGCCCGCCTTCTAGACAGTCCCTCCAAGAAGCTGCAGTTGCAACACGAAGGGGCCGTAGCTGGCGACATGGGCAGTGGGCACCGACGTGGGTCGGACTCGAACAGGCTAAGGGTGTCGCCGCCCAAGACAAGCATTTCCGACTCCAGACTGACCGGGGATGTCCTGGATGATGAGCATGAGGTGGGAGTGGGCATTGAATAATATTATTATTCTTTTATTATAATATTTTCCCCTGTGTAGATGCCCGACGAGATGTCGCACTCGGCACCCCATTCGCATCCCTTGGAGTTTGAGATTGCGGATATAGCTCTTCATGCGCAGGGTTTGGGGGGTGATCACCTGCCCAGAGAGGTGCAGCGCACCATATCGCTGACGTCGGAGAATCCCTCGGAGATGTTCTTCTCCGCCGAAGAGGACATATCCAATGTGATGTCGCAGCGGGGCTCCATGAAGCAGCGGAACAGTGCCAACAGTGGATCAGTGGTGCTGTCTGGCAAGAAGCGATTCTCATCTGATTTGAGGTAAATACAAGAAGATGATTCCTCTTCCGTTATATTAATTTCTTAATCATAGCATTGGAGCCCAAAACGAGAATGGCAGCCACACCCTGCCCACATATCGCAGCGATCTGGAGATCCATGCACCCGAGGGCAACAAAACACTTCCCAAGCGCCCGCAGAGCACCACAGAACTGGTAAAGCTGAACAATTGCCAATATTTGGCAGCACCTCGACTATGTATCCGTACTCTCATGTGTTAGGTCTACTTACTCAGAGACTTTTATACACCAAGCGCGTTTAGCTTTGCTGCTTCAAAGCCCACTATCTTTATCGTTTAATTCGATTTCGATTTCACCCAGTAATTAATCAGGGCAGGGCAAAATCCATTCAGTGCATGCTTCGCTCTTTAATCTCTAAGACTTATATCTAACTCTTAATATAAATAACTTTTAAGCAACGATTTTTCACTGTTCAGTTGTATTTACTCCAACTGGATGGTGAGAGGTCGCTACTAAATCTGTAAAACTGTAATCCACACCTAAAATCTATTCCTTTCCTCAAAACTCGACTCATCTAAAATCGAAATCCAAAACTTACTAAATCGATCAAAAAAATAAAAACCAAAAAACTCATCCAGAACGAAGACGCGAGACGCATTCACGGTCTTGCCACACCAATAAGAAAATTAACAAATATCTCATCACGACCTGAGTACCGACATTTTGTTCATGATGTGAGTAGTTCTTAGTAGTACCAACCAAGCAAACAACCAAAAAAAAACCCTTTCTAACTAACAAAGTAGCGCAACTAAACCAAAATTTCTAAGCTAGTCTCTTCTATTCGGAACAATCTCGATGTATCGTAGATATTTCCTACGTTTCGTGAATCCTCCTGGCTCGACGATCAACATTTGCATGGATGTTGGAAATTAGTGCATGTAAAGTTTATTAAACTCAATTTGATCTAGATTTAGTCATAAGAGACTTTCTGGCTTAGTCTGGGAAGAAAGTTTATTTTCAAAATTTCTAGTAAACTTTAAGCGATTTTAAATGAATGATTTCCAATTTATTTTCTATTATTTGTGTTGTGTATTCATAATAATTTATTTCTTATTATTTTAACTCTTAAGAAAGATAATAACAACCAGAACTGAGCAAATCTCTGCTGCACATCAACATGAACGTTTCTCACGACTTTCTGCTTGCGCCCTTTGATCTGGCTATATTAGTTGTAGCAGCCGTAAAGCCAACATCACCATAGCCTTAGCCGTAGCCCATTGTAATCCCTTGATCTCGTCTCCCTTCCACACAGGCCGATTCCCGTGGTTCATCTTCCGGCACTCCCTCACTGTCTTCCAACTCCTTTATCTCGGCCATGTCGTCGCAGGAGGATGTGGCTCTGGTCAACCTCCATCAGCAGGTCAACCGGCCGATCATCGACTCGCCTCTGCTAATGGCCAGCTACCTGAATCACCTGTCGCAGGTGAAGTGCTTCAACTGGAATGGCTGCTCCTTTCCCCTGGGGCCAGATGTCTTCTCCACTCCCCTGTTCTCGGAGAACGAAGATGGCGGCCTAACCTATATTGGTAGCAAAATGTTGCCCCACTTTGATCTCTATTCGTGTTGGCGGGAGATTAAGGTGGTTCCCCGATACGAAAATGCGACTGGGAGCAACAGCTCGGCCACCTTCATGGGTGGACCCAAGTCCCATCCCTGGGATCCGAGTGTGCTGCTGAAGGAAGAGGAAGCGGACAAGACCACCAACGGCTTTGACGATGGCGAGTTCATGAGCCTCCAGGCCGAGGGAGGAGCGGCCTGCACATCGGTGGTGGCCCGACTTAAGGGACAACTAAACGTCTTCCTTACCCCACTTCTGTTGGAGGGACTGCAAAGGTGAGTGTGGCTAATACTGATAATAAATTAACCATATAATGTTCGTATCTCAAAATCCAAAGTGTGATTCAGTTATCTAAAAAATTCGACGCGTTGTCTAAAAAATATACTCAAGCAGTATAACGATTTTAGTATAGATTTAATACTTCATAATATCAAAAGTTTACTTATGAGTATAGTTTTTATACCTTATAGGTTCAATTGTGTATTTTTCAGTATTTGTTATACATTGTTATGTTATTTGATGACTTATCGCGTTAGCTGGAATTTTGTGCTTTTCCGTTTGTCGCGTTAGTGATTTTTCTCAAGTCTTGACGCAGACTAGTATAATTTGTATACTTTTGTAGTATCAAATTAATAAGCATCTTATTAAAAAAATGTTAATACTCAAGATGATAGATTTTTTTTTTTTGTGTATATAAAAATATAATTTTTTTTATGACAGAAATTAATCAGTTACAAGAGCAAATACAAAACTTTAAACGAAACTTCGCTTGATGCGCAGATGGGAGAACCGCCAACCTCTTAGGGCCACGTTGGCATCGATCTGGCCTCCTTGATCCCGGGGAAACGAGTCCATCAGCTTTTTGATATACGTCTCTTTGGAGTTCTAATGGCATACAGATGCGCATTCGTTTAGAATAATGTATTACTATACACTCACCTCTGGAGCATCATCGGATTCTCGATTCTCGCGTTTTCCCCTCTTATTGTCGGAGTCCCAATCTGCGGGACTGGGCTCCTTCTCACCGGTCAGCTTATCCAGGTTCAAGCCCTCGCTCAAGCTCCGATCCTCATTCAATCGCCGTGCCACGGGAAGGAAGTCGTTTTGCATGGGAATTAGGTAGCGAGGCGGATCACGGGCACTGTTGGCAATGAAACTAAAATGGGAAATGATTTTATATGTACGAGAAGTCCGTATAGAGCATCACTCTCACCTGTTGCCGTCCAAGTGAGTCTCCTGCTTGGGCGAGTCAGCGTTCACCGGCTGGGGCTCATCATGCTTGGCAATTATTGGCTTCTTTTCTTCTATGGGAGCATTCTGCTTTTCTAATTCAGCATTTCTCTTTCGGTGGGCGACTCTGGAGAGCTCATGTCGTTCGTAGGGCTCATCTGGAGCTGGTTTCTCTGCCACTGGCTCACGGTCCATCTTCTTGAACTCGTCTGCCTCCGTTAAGGGCTGATGCGGACGCCATTGCTGACTGCCTTGGTAATAGGTGACCTCAGCTCGCTGCTCTCTGCTTGACTGACCCTGCGGCATAATTGCTTGATGTTCTTGCCTTAACTTAACTGGACGTTCCATCTCCATTTCCTGGCCCCAGTTTCTCTGATGATGAGCCTGATCCTCCCACCTCAAGTCCGGCTCATGATGAGCCTGCTGCTCCCAGTGCATGTCATCCGGACGATACTCGGGACAGCGGCTGGCCTGATGACTCGGCTCATATCTGTCCCGATTTCGTGGCTCTGAGTTAGACCGATATTCTGGCTCATAAGTGTTTCGATTTCTGTAGAGCATCTTAGCCGGTGGATTTTGCCTAGAGCTGCCCTTATAATCCTTATAGTCCCGCTCGAAGTTATAAGGATTTTCCGGGTCAAACTTGGCATGGTGTTCCTGGTATCTAGGCTGTTTTCTCAGCTTTAAATTCTCATACTCTTTCTGGTCGAAGTAGGCCTGGGAGTGGTCCCGTTCCGCATTGGCCCAATAATCCTTTTTCACATTGGCCCAATGATTCTGTGCCTCATTGGCCCAGTAATCCTGATCAATATTGTTCCATCGATCGTGGTGCAAATTAGCCAACTTTTCCGGCTGCACGTTGGCGTGAGGTTCACGTTTCAAGTTGGCCTGATGTTCCAGTGTTGGGCTTGCCTCATCTTGACGCTTTCCTTTGGCCTGCTCCAAGTGGGACTGATGTTCTCCTTCAAAACCTTCGTGATGATCTTGGTGTAGCTTGTCCAGAGCCTCCCGTTTCCAGCTAGCCTGATTCCCATGCCCTTCAGATGGGTCCAAGTTCGCCTTCAGCCTGGATCCCTTTAGGAAATCTTGGGGTTCGCTTTGAGCAGTCAGTGCAGGGTTACTTTCCTCTCTCATCTTTTTAATCCCAGCCAACTCCTTCCGTGGAGCTTCCGCTGCCACTGCCACTGCTTCCTCTTGGAAAATGTTCCTATCTTGGTCCAGCTGCTTCTTAGCAAGACACTCAAAGTCATCGGACTCGCACTCAAATTCATTCTTGGGCTTGCACTTTATCTTGGGTTTGGGCTTTGTACACTTACTTTCGTCGAACTCATCGTCGATAGGTCCATAGGTAGACTTGGGCTTGCAACTGGTCACTGGTCTCATGGCTCGAGTGGTTTTCGGAAAAGTGGTTTTCTTGACGCAACCCCTGGTTGTTGAGAATGTGGGTCGCTTGGTGCAGTGAACCGGCTTGGGCTCGTCGTCATCGTCACCTCGGCAGCTTTCGCCGAAGGCTGGGTCCAGAGATCGGGAACTCTTCTCCTTCGCATGCCTACCTTCTGTCCTCAGACTCGCTTTGATTCCTGCGCCTTTAGCTGATGAAACCGAAAACCGAAGTGAATTTTTGGATTACTTACCATCTTCCTTCTGATTGATATGATCGTTGAGCAGATTGTCCAGGGACTTTAGATCCTCCAAGGTAAGATCTTGAAGGGTTGCCTGAACCTCTGCGTCGGTGAGGCCATTTGTGAGATCCGGATAATCGGCTAGATCGGACAGAGAGGCGGACTGGAGACTGGGTACCTTAAAAGGCCTCTGGAATCGCTGGTTATTGGTACTGATTTGCCTGGTTACCGTGCATTAACTTACCACGGGAGTAGCCAATAAAGGGTTGACTAGGCAGAGCAAGCAGTAAGCAAGCATGAACATTTTGTATGAGTTGTACTAAATTTCATAGCACTCTAAGGCCTAGTCCATGATACAGATATATCTTTGTATCATGGCCTAGTCTATGACAGTTTTCATTTAAATATTTATTCTGCCTCCAAGGTGACTGTTTATGGTATTTTACATACTTTATGGTCTTTTGAGAAGCTTAAATCTGACGAAAAGTATTTTTATGTTTTGTGGTATACAGTTGTATATTTAAGGAATTACTGGTATATTTTAAGAATTTCATGGAACTTAGTGGTATTTTTCGAACTGATTACTTTTTGATGAAGAGTGCGCTTGAGTGTCGCTATTGAATTTTATCCTGAAACAAACAACAGAATAGCTTTAAAAGGTCTGCACCCATTGTAAAATCACTGATGAAATATAAAAATTAAATGACTAAATTTGAATTTTATTATATAGTTAGATGTAGAAGCAATAGTCTAATGCATAAACCACATTTTTAAGGTATTTAAAATCAAAAATAAGCACATTTAATGCATTTTTCTAATGGTATTTTCATGGTATTTCCTAAAACTCAAATGGTAGTTATTGTTAGGCCGCAAAGTATTTTTTATCGTTATCGGTGTGATCACGCAGACCCCTTCTTCCGGCGGAATTTAGGGTTCTTACTTCAGAAAAACAAATGGTTTCCACTTTAAAAAACGTTATATTTATTTTAATTTTTTTGGGAGTAGTCTTTCAACGATTACTCCTTCACGTCGGTGGTCAGCTTAGGAACAACAGAAAGTTAAAAGAAACAATAACCCTCAATTAGATTGCAACTAATTAGAAAACTTAGACCTAAGTCAGGACTGGATTAACTCTTGGCTTTGGGGGCTATCTTTTTCGCCAGAGCCTGCTGCTGGTCGTTGCTCCTCTTCTTGTTCGGCTTCTTGGCCTTCTTAATGCCATCGACTTTCACGCCCCGGTACTCGGACTTCTTCTTCTGACCACTGCCAGTCGCGGCCTTCGCTGGTGTGCCATTATCCTTGCCCTTTTTCTTGTCCAGTCGCTTCTTGGCCCCGGCAGAATTCTGTTTCTTGGCCTTGGCCTTTCCAGATGTGCTCGAGGTGGCCGAGGCGGCGGCAGCGTCGCGCACCTGCTTGGCTCCCAGCTTTTTCACCGAGTACCGCTCCACGTTTATGGGTCTGTCGTCCAGTAGAGTCTGATTTAGTTCCAAAGCCAGGCCCACGGCGTCTGGTTTCTGGAAGCACACGTAGGCCACGCCCTTGCAGCCCTTGACGCCCTCCTGAAGGCAGCGGATGTAGTCGATCTCGCCGCAGCTGGAGAAGATTTCACGCAGCTTCTCCTCATTGGCCGCTAAAGGTAGATATAGGATATTAGCTATTGGGTTTCTAGGAACACTCCTTGCTTTATCGCTTACAGTATTTCAGGCTGCCCACAAATATTGTGCGCTTGGCGTCCTTGTCATTGGGCTGCTCGCCGCTATTCTGCCCGTTCCATTCAGCCACTGCCTTGGCCGCTGGCGTCACCCGGAGATGGTTATCTTTGAACTCGGAATTATGCAGTTCCAGTGCCTTCTGGGCAATCTCTGGACTCTCCAGTACCACGTAGGCATTCAGCGTGCCGGCTTCCTTGCGCTGTTTGTGCTTGAACAGCAACTTGCCGCCGGCTGTGCGCAGCCGGATGGACTGGACGGTGCCGTAGGGCTGGAAGAGCTTGACTATCTGCACCCGCTTGGTATTGATGGGTAGATTGCCCACAAAAACCGTGGCTACCTCGTCGGCTGGAGCTCGTTCCCTTCTGACAGCTCCTGTTGGGTGAAGATGGTATTAAATAATGGTTTCTGAATATCGAGGAGCTGATCTAAGCCACGTTACCTTCATCCTTGTTGTTGGCCTTGGCTTTGGTGGCCTTTCCCTTTGGCTTCGCCTTGGGGGCGGCAGGTTTAGGCTTCTCCCCCTCCTTTTTGATGGGCTTGCCCTTAACTTTGGCGGGTTCTGGTACAGACTCCTCCTTGATCTCCTTGGGAGCCGCCTTATTTTGCTGCTTCTTCAGCTTCTGAGCCTGCTTCTTGGCCTTCTTCTTCTCGATTTTGGCCAGGTCCTTCGCGGACAGCTTCTTCGTGGGGCTCTCCTGGACGGCAGCCTTTACCTCCGCCTTGGGCAGCTTAACCGCCTTCTTCTTGGGCTTCGTTTTGGCCTTCTTGACCTCCTTGCTTTCCTCCGCCAAGCCAGGCTCCTTCTTCACGGCTTTTAATTCAGCTTTCTTGGCTTCTTTCACTTTTGGTGTTTTCATTTTACGGTTTTATGTTTTTTATCAACACGCGTTTCTATCAGTGTGGCGCACTTAGCTATTTTATGGACAGATCTGGCTATTTTGCTGAACTGGTCACACCAAATGAACAATTCGTAATAAAACTGCGTAAAGCTCCGTACTCAGACACGCGAACAGCGTTTCTAAGCAGTGAGAGAGAGCGAGAGGTCAATAGTCGAGAAACGGTGTTTGGCAGCGCTGTTTTAAAGGCCGGTACGCAGACGAACGAACGAAATACCAGAAACATACCAGAAAAATGCCAGGTGGCGCGAAGGAAGACTTTTGGTATTTCTAGAGCGGGGTGAGGAACAGAATAAAAAATTTAATAAAACGGTCGTTCTCGACTATTGGTCTCTCACTCTCTCTTACTGTTTCTTCACACAATTCAAAAATATAGATCCCGCCAAACACAATAATGTATTCAAAAGCCCAGTCCAGGCGTTTAGAAGAGCAGATAAAGTTATAATAATTAAATTGGTAGAGGCCAATTCAATGATAAGGGATTTGAGCAATATTAAACATTTGCATAAATAAAGGCCTGGAAGGAAATAGGTCGCTCGATGTCATATTTGGTTTATGACTTTGATGAGCACTATGAGATGTCACGCTCGATGACGGAGATGAAGGCGTCAGAGGAGTGTCTGGCTGGACAGAACCTTCATTGCCAAGCTGGAAAAGGACATGTTCAGGAATGGACAGAGCCCGGCGCAGGAGCAGTACCCACTCTAACCAAATGTATGGCAGCAAGGATATGGTGTACAATCGAGTCTCGCATCCATCAGAACGAAGTAACTTTGAATCATTTCAGCAGTCCAACAATTTAGTGGCAGCAGGAGTAGCTGCGGCAACCACCGCCACCACCCAGATGGTGGTTAATTCCATTTGGTAAGAACAGAATCACCAGCAGCAGTCGGTAGAGCAGCCCTTGTCCTGGTCGTCGATCCAGGAAAGAATGTTGGTTGTGCATTGTCGAGAGAATCTGGGCGACGGCGTTGGTGGTCATTGTGCTATTCCATGCGAATTGTCTTTCAAATATAAAATAAATAATTGTAAATATAAAACAGCTGATTTAAGATTGGTATGACCGCATCATTTACCTCCCAAAAATGCCGAAGAGCGTTTTAAGAAGCGGTCACACTGGAAAAGGATTAAATCTTTTTCGGGTTGCGAACTGTTTTACTGTCTGCGTACTAGGCTTAAGTGTAAGAAACGTAACGGAAATATACCAAAGTTTGGTATATTTATACGATAATCCGTTAACGTTAATTTTGAACTCTGAATATCGTAATCTTTTAAAATTAAACTAAAGATAATAAAAAATAACATCTATAATTAATTAAAATAAATACATAATTTATTTATTTCCTTTTTTTTACAGAATGGTCGAGGCCGCCGTTCCCACCATCCAATCGATGCACCTGCTGTCGGTGGTGAACTTCATCCACACCTCGTGCATCGCCAAGGTGAACAACGACAACATCCTAAAGCGGGACCAGAGCCTGAGCTACTGGTCGCAGGTGCACTCCAACTCCAAGCGATCCACAACGGAAAGGCACCTCCAGGGACCCGGGGACTCGTTCCTCAGCGACGTGTACGAGGAGAGCATCTCCACGAAGACCCAAGGACTGATTGTGCTGCCCAAGGTCAGCATCACCATGCTGCAGTCCTCCATTGTGGAGGAGATCATCTCGGTGGCGGCCTTGGACAATGTGCAGGATCTGAGCTGCGTGTCCCTGCTCACCTTCTACATGGAGGGCATATCCACCAAGTTCCACCTGGGCAAGACCACGCGCGCCTCCATGCATAACGTGTACATCCAGCAGACGGTGCAGTCCGGCAGCAGCCACAAAAAGGGAGGCATCATGAAGGGCACTCGCGCCCTGCTGGCCCATCTCTCGTCGCAGACGCGACCGGACAACGTCCAGGGCGAGCCCATACTGATCGAGACCTCGGAGAAGCAGCTGGAGGAGCTGGTCATCACGCTGGACATAGGCAGGGCCCATGCCCAGCTGCGGCGCCTGAAGACGGAGGGCCAGTCGTGTGCGCAGGACTCGCCCATCATCGTCACCGCCATTCCGGAACACAAGAGCAAAGTGCTCTTCGAGTGCCTGAAGATGCCGGAGAGCACGGGCATCGAGAGCATTGGCTACATTATGTTCGAGTGTGGCTTGGAGGGCGTGGGCGTGAAGATCGTGAAGCGCTCGCACTTCGAGAAGTCCGAGAACAGCAAGGAGGAGCTGGCCGAGATGGCGGGAGCAGGGGCTGAGGGTGCCACCTCCAGCGGAGGCTTCAATCTCAACGACTTGGTGGGGGGCCAGGGCGAGGGGGGAGCAGCTTCTTCCGGCGACGGAGGAGCCACTTCCAAGGCGGAGGCTGCTTGGAGATTGATCACCAAGAAGCCTCCCACTCCCAAGACCCCCAAGGCATCTGAAGGCAATGCTGGCGCAGATAACTCTTCCTCGGCTGCTGCCCAAGGGAAATCCACACCCAAACCTCCGGATGAGGATGTGGAGAAGGGAGCAGGCACGGGTAATAACCCCGCAGGAGCAGCGGGAAACAACTCCAAGGACGGCTACGACAAGGTGCTGTCCAATGTCAAGGAGACGGACAAGACCTCCTCCTGCGTGATCGAACTGAAGTCGGTGTGGTTCAACTTTGCCGCTCCCCCGTGTGTGCCCATCACCCGGAAGATCGATCTGACGCGCCTGGACTGGAATCTTCTCAGCACTGCCTCGCCGGCCATTACGGCCTGGATGAATCCCAGCAACCGGCTGGCCATCAAGATCGTGTCCCTCATGAAGGCCCTGCACACCAGGCAGACGGCAGTGGCTGCCTGCCTGATGGCGGAGGCCATGGACAACGAGAAGATCCAGAGGAACCCGAAGATTAAGAAGGTGGGAAGCGGGAGTAGGTGGGATTTAGAAAGGATTTTTGATCATTTATTTAACTTCCAGAGTCGCTATGCCAACAACTACACGCTGCTGTCAAAGACCCTGCAGGAGGATCCCAGCTGTCAGCTGTGCTACATCATGCAAAAGCTGGTCCTGGACGAGGGTGTCGAGCGTATTGAGCCCATTTTCAAGCAGCACGATGTGCCACATCTCAACACCCTGCGACAGGTGAGCCTGAGCCTCTCGCTAAAGCCTTGTATTCGGTGACCAATCCTTGTACTTCACCTGCTCCTTCCAGGGCATCATTGTGCTGAGTCGTCAGTGGAAGAACACTCTGTACAATCCCATTCTGTTCGAGCACCAGTACAAGAACAAGCTGGCGCGACCCATCAACGTGACCTTCTCGTTCCCCCAGAACGAGGAGGAGGCGGAGAACGACGAGTGTGAAGGTGATGTTGAAATGGGCGCCTATGCGGGCGTCGGCGAGAATCCGGAAGAGAGTGAGAATGCTTTATTACTTGGGCAAACACAGCATCATCGAACTCACATTGGTATTTTTTTGATTAACGCTCTCCTGGTTATATCTCCTTCTAACCTAGTTATATGTATAGTTCTAGGCTCTATCTTTCCCCTTTCCTGTTTGATGCACGTGTTTTTGTTTGAGGGTTAACCAAGTTCAGAAGAATGTCTCTGCTGCTGCGTGTGTGTCTGTGCTTTGATCTCTAACTCTATCCCCTATTTTCCCTATTTTTCCTATTTTCCTTCTCTTCTGTCTCTAAACACTTCCACAACCAAAACACAAAACGTTATCCACCGCTTTGAGTGTGTTCACTTCATTGTGTCTGATGCTTTCCGTTTGCATTATACTCTACAACTCAATACAACACTCTTCTATCCTTTCTGGCTCTAAACTATATCTATATTTCTTTGGACAAAATTTAAGCTTAAGTCTGTTGTACACTAAGCCAGGATAGTAAGTAAGGGGGGCTAAATCCCGTTTTTGCCTTTGGATTTTCAAATAATAATGTATTACTATTCCCTATTCCACTGCAACATTCTGAAACATTCTTGAGGGTGATCCATACTTTTACACGGAGTCACCCATAAGGGAGGATGGTTCATCCAAAATTGATGGTTCATCCAAAATGGATGGTCCGTTCATTCACCATTCGCCCCAAAAGGTTTCCATACATACTAAACAAAAAAAAAAAAAAAAAAAATCGATTCTTAAGCGATATTTCGTAAGTTCCTTCCCTAAACCTTTTAAACCTTCCCAAATTTCTTATTGTTTTTGAAAGTATGAATATTTTTGACAATAAGATTAATGAAAACTTTCGTGGTTGCCACTGAAAAATGCCATGCTTCTTAAGCTGTGGCAGGAAAATATTTCTGATTTTTCTTTGATATAGAAGACTTCAAAGCTCCAAGCATGGATATTAATTAGAACTTGAATGAGTTAACTTTGAAGAGGAACGGTGTCGTCAGAGCGTCGTAAAAGAAAGCTTGAAATGACCGCTTTCTGCCGTTCCGATTCAAATGTCGGGTCAGCTGTTCGTCCCATTCACATGTCACCCAAGAATGTAGATGGAGCAGTGGAATCACCTACATTCAATTTTTGAAAATATGTTACAGTGGAATGGGGCTATAAATCCACCTTTTTCCTTTCCATTTTCAAAGAACAGTAAGTAAAAGGGTCTAAAGCTTTCTTTTTCCTTTCAATTTTCAAGGAGTTTCTATCCTTTTCGTGAGTAATCTTAAATGTTTACAGAGTTTAGTGTACAACTTATCAACGAAGAGTGTTATTCTTGGCTCGTGTTTATCCTTTATTTACCCCTATATCCTTCTATTGCCTCTGTAGAAAACAATCAGTACGGCGGAGGACATCCATATGGACAAGAGCCTGGAAATCATGGCACTGCCTCGCAACGATCCACTTCAACCTCGCCCAATATACACCTACCGCGTCGTGGGTAAGTTTCGAGTGTCCGCCCGGCTTATGCATCCATCATCACATCCCCCATTAATGTCATGCCTGTGTTGTTGTGTTCTCTCTTCTCTCCCCCGAATCCGAATCACATCCATGCGCTTTCATAGCCTCAGCAAAGTGCACAGCAAAGCCTCGAATTATTCACATGGCAATTCATCTCGTTCTAGCATTCAAATGCTGCCCATCATATCCGGGCTGGTGGAGAAGCAAATGCCGGAGTTTGGTAAGTACTTGGAGGCTGCTCACAGATATACAAGGGTAACCTAGCCCTCTATTTCCTGCTCTCAGAGTACGGTGCCTTGCAGGAGGGTTCGCTGAGCTCCACCAACTCGGTGAATAAATTCTGGCTGGGAGCCGAGAGCCACAAGGAGGACTTGTACTTCTGGATGGCCAAGCAGCAGGACAGCAAGAAGAAGCACTTTGCCGAGAAGGAGCACACGCGTCCCGCTCCGCCCAAGATGCACGGACACTATACGGGTCAGTCTCGCAGTGGCATCATGCAGGACTCCATCAAGCTGCTGGATGCTCACTTGATCTTTGAGCCACTGCTCACCTGCCTGGGCGTGATGCCCCAACAGATGATCAACAAGTTCTCCAATGCGGATATATCATCCCTGGAGAACTTTGGCACTAATCTGTCGCTGATCGGCACCTTCGACTCCATCCGTGTGGACATCGTGGTCAGCGAAGCGGGCGACAAGAAGAATTCTGCCCAGAAGCCGGCAAAGCTGAGCAAGAAATCGAATGGAGGCGGCCGTGCCTCCATTATGATGGACACTCCCCTGTTCCTGTGCGAGCGGGTGGGTGTGGAGCTGGAGGTCCTCAAAATGTCTGATGGCATGGTGGACCAGGCTCGCCAGAGTGTCATCTACATGTCGCGACGCCAGCTGAAGAAGCACACCAGCACGGTGATCAACTTCAGCCTGAATGTGAGGTTCATCTCGCAGCAGGTCAACATGCCGCTGCTGAGGCTGCTCCACCAGATCTGCAACATGTATCAGAATGTGAAGGACGCGCAGAACGAGTTCCACGAGCAGCCCGAGCTGAGCAAGAAGAGCCAGACCAAGGATGAGTGTAGTTTGGGTAAGGATTTAAGTTCTTTATATATTCAAACACTTAGGGCTATACCCTGTTCCACTGCAACATTCTGCTACATTTTCGAGGATGGTCCATTTCCAAAATGAACAGTCGATTCTTACGCGATATTTCGCAAGTTCCTTCCCTAAACCTTCTGACCCTTCCCTAATTTCTTATTGTTTTTGAAATTCTGAATTATGAATTATTATGAATTATTATGAAATATGAAATTATTTGACAAAAAGATGAATGAAAACCAGATCCAGCGCAGCATTTCGAGTTCACCACTGCATAATGCGATGCTCCTCAAGTTCCAAGCATGGATATTATACATAATCTTCCATTCCCTCCTACAGCTTCCGAGCCCACGGACATCCTGCCCTTCAATTCGGTGGCCCAACGCTTTGGTCATGGCGAAAACTACTCTGACGAGCGCTATGACAAGTTCAACGAAACGATGCCCACGACCATAGCCAGACCGCGTCCTGGAGGCCTGGCGCCCATAATCCAGCTCACGCCCTCGCCCAACGCCAAGAACCGGCCACAGAGCTTCGCCCAGAAGCTGCGTTCCACCGGGAAATCCGTCAAGGGCAAGCTGGGCTACACGAACCTGAACGAGTCCAGCTCCTCGCCTCTGAGGGACAGTCCAACGATGTCGATTCACGAGCAGAACATCCTCAAGATGTCCACGGAGTCCAAGGCCTCACTGAATGGCGCCTGTGCCACCAGTGTGAGTGGGGACTACCAGAACACCCTCACCAAGGCGGGCATGCCCACGATGGCTCCGCTCTTGGAAACCCCCAATTGCTGGAAGACCATCTACCACCTGCTGGAACTGTATGGGACCATGCCGGAAACCAAGACCGTGGTCCAGAGGAGCTCCTTGAACGAGCACAAGAGTAAGCCTTCGGCTGGTTTTGGAAACGATGAAGACGATCTGGCCAGTGCTCCGACCCCGGTGCCCCAGCATCGCGAGATGCTGCTGGTGGATGCACCCTCCCAGGAGCGAACGCGTCTCATTGTCTTTGGGGTGGCCAAAATCCACAAGACTCGTCTGCTGGCCACGCTCTCTGGCCTCAAGCTGGAGTCAGAGATCACCACGCTGAACAGCACGGCCACGTGGAGGAAGAAGGCTCGCCCGGTCTCCTTGGAGTGCTCGCTCACGGGCCAGGTGGGAAGGGCCATGATTGTGCTGCTGGAGGGAGTGGCTCCCAGTCAACAGTAGGTTCTTTCAGGGGAAATCTTTTCTTGTAGGTTTTATATCATTATCCTTACGTTGCAGGACCGTGGTAAAGGTCACCGTGGGCAAGAGCCAGACTCTCTACTCGAGTCTCTCGAAGCGGGGCAAGGACAAGAACAGCGGCCTGCTCTCCATCGGAGCCATCAACATAGACATTCCCCAACATCCGGTGGCCCTGCACGGCATGATGACCCGCAGTTCCAAGCAGCTGTCCTCCACCTTGCAGGAGCTGCGTGTAAAGCGCAATTCGGGACGCTCCACCCTCCGCTCGCACACGGCCGAGGAGCCGGAGTCCCCGTTCCATGCTCGCAACTCTGGAGGCACCAGTAGTGGCGGAGCTGGCGGCGGCGGGGGAGCAAATGAGATGCGAGAGCGGACTGTTTCCGGTGGCGTGGGAGCCCAACAGCAGCCCCATCAGCAGGCGGCTCGAAGGGCAGCCGCCCACATGACGCAGTCCAGGGCAGGGCATGCTGCTCAGCACCAGAATGGATTGCTGCAGCCCCTGGTCATGCAGTTCAATGTGCTCCTGCAGAGTTTGTCCATCAATGCGGCCCTGCTGCCATCGCTGCAGGCCCAGTACCGGATGAACCATGTCAGCTCGATGGGAGTGACCGGGCAGAGGGCCAAGTTCGTCATCGATCTGCCCACGCACACGCTGAGCTTCAACACGAAGATTCAGGTGAGTTTTGCTTGTTGTTTCTTTATTAATTTAATTTGATTATGTGGGTATGATACAGGGCACAAGTTTTCATTAATTAGAGGCTTCATTAGAACCTTGAAAGGCCATACATTTGATTTGCAATATACAAGCTATTTTTCAGCTTGCGACTAATATCCCGCA
Organism: Drosophila rufa; assembly: GCA_018153105.1. Lineage (NCBI taxonomy): Eukaryota > Metazoa > Arthropoda > Insecta > Diptera > Drosophilidae > Drosophila > Drosophila rufa. The sequence goes on from JAECXS010000096.1 coordinate 13,666,661, forward strand.
ATATCCGCTTACACAAAGTTGAGAATAAATCTTAGAGTCTTAAACATTTGAGTAATATCGGATGATAATCATGGAAGTTATTAAACAATAAGGTTTTTGTGTATGAAGAAGCATACAGAGAGACAGAGAGAGCGGGAGAGAGAGAGAGAGAGATGTTGAGAGCGCACGTGTGTTTTGCCTAGCAACATTTGTCTTTGTTGGGTGTTGCGCAACATGTTCCTTGCAACATTTGTTCTCATTTGACAACATTTTCTTTTATCCACTTTCATGTGCTATTTAATTTCACCCACAATGCTTTGGGTACCGGGTATTTCACAGTCGGTCACACTCGACTGTAGCTTTCCCACTTGTTAGATACAATTTAATGCATTACATTTTCTATCGAGCATTTAATGCATTAATCTCATTAAAAGTGCCGTGTAGTAGTCGTGCTCGAATTTAGGTAAAACCCTATGGTTGCTGTCAAGCCTCTAATGAAAACTCGAAATAATTAAGTTTTTAACGTAGTGTCATAGCCGCATTAAGAAGCCTAAGGTATTAATTATTTGTTGTAAATGCATTTAATCGATTAACAATTTAATGGCCTTTTCAAGGATATATAAAAGCATTTTTCAAAGTTGAGTCTTGAGTAATAGATATTAATAATCATAAGAAAAAAGAGCGGCATCCCTCCTTAAATAGCTTGAACTTCCTTCTTGAGCCAGGCCAAGGTGAAGTCGTCTCCCTCGCGCGACAAGATCGGGGAAAGGGTGTCCCAAACCTGCTGGTGATAGCCATTAAGCAGCTTTACTTCTGCCTCGGACAGGAGCTCCTTCTTGATCATTTTCGTTTGCTTGGGGCACATGGTGATGGTCCTGAAGGTCAGGGCTCCGCGGTTGGCGAAGTTGTGCGGCGCCTGGGTGGCGGGCACAATCTGGACAATGTCCTCCACGCGGATGCCAAACTCTCCGTCCTGGTAGAAGCCCGGCTCGTTGGAAATGAACATGTTGGCCTGCAGGCCAGGATCGTCGGGCATCAGGCGAATGCCCACGCCCATGGGTCCCTCGTGAACGTTCAGGAAGTGACCCACACCGTGGCCAGTGCCATGGCCGTAGTCCAGTCCCACGTCCCACAGGGCCTTCCTGGCCAGCGTGTCCAGCACCTGGCCCTTGACCTTGGCCGGGAATATGGTGGACCCAAAGCTCAGTTGTCCCTTCAGGACGCGGGTGTAGGCTTCCTTCTGGAACTCGGTGGGTTCCCCGAAGTGCAGGGTCCTCGTCACATCCGTAGTTCCGTCCAAGTACTGAGCTCCCGAGTCGCAGAGATAGATCTCGTTCTTGGTTATCTTTCTCTTGGTCTCCTCCCGCGGATGATAGTGAATCACGGAGCCATTGGGCCCGGAAGCACTGATGGTCGTGAAGCTCAGGCCCATGTACTTGTCCTTGGAGCAGCGGAAGGATTCCAGCTTATCGGAGCCGGAGATCTCGTCGACTTCCGCCCCAATTTCCAGCTGGTTCTCTAGCCAGGCAAAGTACTGGCACAGGGCCACTCCATCCCGGACGTGACTGTTGACAAATCCCTCGATCTCCACCTCGTTCTTGATGGCCTTCAGCAGGCAGACGGGCGTCACCTCCTGCAGGCGGCGCGACTTGGGAACCAAGGCGGTCAGGTAGTAGCTGCTGGTGGGCGCAATCCAGATCTTCGACTGCTTGCTCGACACGATCTTGCTGATCTCCAGGCCGATGGAGTCGTAGGGCAGAACGGTTACCTTCACGTCGTTCTCCTGCTGGTGACTGGCGAAGTCAGAGGGCAGCTTGCCCGAGTCAACGAAGAGCAGCAGCTCGTCGTTGGTCACGATCAAGTACGCGAAGAACACGGGGTTGAAGTCAATGTCCGAGCCGCGAAGGTTCAGGAACCAGGCGATCTCGTCGAGGGCACTGACCACCAGGGCATCCGCGTTCTTATCCTTCATCTGCTTGCGCACGGTCTCCCACTTCTTGGCCACGGCCACGCCCGCATGCTCCAGCTTCAGGGTGATAATGGAGTTGGAGGTCTGGCCGGGTTGACCCTCCCCCTTCCACACCTCGTCGATGAGGTTGCTCTCGATGGGCACCAGCTGGCACTCGGCGGAGTTTAGCTCGGTTTCGATGGGCTTCCACACGCGGAACGACAGCAGGCGGGGATCCACGCCCACGGAGCTGCCCTTGGCCAGGTTCTTGGCCAGCCAGGCGCCAATGGAGGGCGTGGTGGTCAGTCCGTCCTTCATCAGCACCCAGTTCTCGTCCAGCTGCTTCTCCGCCTGCTGATAGTACCGCCCGTCGGTCCACAGCAGGGCGGTCTCGGTGGTTATCACCGCCGTGCCCGCGGATCCATCGAAGCCGCTGACAAAGGCGCGGCGCTCGTCGTGCTGGCACTGGTACTCCGACTGGTGGGCGTCGTCCGAGGGCACTATGTACGCCGCAATGCAGGCGGAGTCGCCCACCTTGGCGCGCTGCATCAGCTCCCGCAGCTTGGCGAGGATCTGCGTGGTGCTCTTCATGTTGGGTCAATCCTAAATGGCCGAATGGAGCACAGCAGCGGAAACTTTAATCAACAATTGGCTCAGCTTAAGGCGATAAGATAATCAACGTAATCGGGCCTCGTATCGTTATAAATTATCGCAAAATGTATAAATGTCAGACTTACGTGCCTGTCAAACTTTATTGTTATTGGGAAACAGGGTGTGTACTAAGTTTTTTGTATGAGCGCCTTTTTTTTTATACTTTTTGCGATGACAAACAATTTTGCAATTATCTCGCGGCGAGGTTGCGGCGAATTCGGCAAAAAGCACAAAATTGGCTTTGGCGCATTTTGGATTTAGTATTTTTTCCTCCAGAAGGGTCGCACTAACAGCTGGGCTTTTGAAAATTGAACGGCAAAATACGTTGTTTCTTTACATCCTTAAATTCAATATTTATTTTATTTACAAGGATTTTAGTTTTTAATTTTATGAATTTTTATACTAGAACAATTGAAATTGCAATTATCTCGCGGCAAAGTTTCGGCGAAAAACCCAAAGTTTTCCTTGGCGCATTTCGGTCACACTAACAGCTGTGCTTTTGAAAATGGAGCGCCAAAAGGGGATTTTCAGGAAATATTTAAATTTAAGGTTTTTTCTTTTATATTCCTAAATAATTTCAACTTTTTTACAAATTTAAAAACTTTAGTTTATAATTTAATAAATTTCACTCACTTTTCATAGTAAAATAATGCACATTTTGTGTTTTAATGCACTTTAACAAAGTTTTTCAAATGAAAATTATTCCAGATAATTTTAATTATATAATAATACCGTAAGAAAATTAACTACATATTTTTTCTTAATCCCTTTTTGCAGAACGAAATGAATCTGCCTTCGGAGGCCTGCATTGGCCTGCCCCCGGTTCACGTGCTGGCGGAGTACATACCCGACCATCGCCAGGACCACACGGAGAACATCGAGGGCATCGTGCTGCGCCAAGGTGGCTACGTGAATGCCAGTGCCGAGATCGGGGAGTTCGAGCGCTGCCTGACCACTGATCTCCTCAACCACCTGGTCTTCGTGCAGAAGGTGTTCATGCGCGAGATCAACGAGGTGCTGCAGAAGGTGTACGGTGGCGAGAAGCCCGTGCCTCTGTGGACAGAGGAGAGCGGGGATAACTCGGGAGCCGTGCAGGAGTCCTCGCTCAAGCGCATCCTCTTCTCCATTAACATCTCGATGAAGCGCATCCAGCTGACGGCCACCACGCCCTGCTCGTCGGCGGTCCGCTTCGAAACCGGAACCCTGGAGCTGCAGCTATCGAACAGGGTGAAGAACCTGGGCGACCTGAGCAACCGGAAGCTCTTCTTCAAGGCCCACATCGACTTCAACCTGTCCCTGGGCCAGATCATCCGCAACGTGATCTTCGACGAGGCGGAGCCTGAGTTCCAGCAGTACGCGTTCTTCCACACAACGATTGGGCTGCGGAATGCCTTCCAGGACGAGCTGCTGAACGAGGACAAGGAGCTGATTCTGCTCACGCTCAAGAGGCCGCTGGTCTATGTCCAACCCATAGCCGTGGACAAGGCCATCCTGGTGTGGCTGAACTACAAGAACGCCTACGAGTACTGGGCGGAGAAGCGGGCGAACCTCTGCCACGAGCACGTCCATCAGTACTCAGCGGCCCAGCACCAGAACCAGAACCCGCAGGTCTTCGATCGGGTGGCCTTCGGCCAGATAGCCAGCTCCAACCTGTCCACGCTCTTCCTGCAGCTCACCGTCGAGGACATGGGCATCTGCCTGCCCCTCAAGCAGGTGAACACCACCTTCGGCTCCCGCTCGTACCAGGACTTTGATGCCAAGGGCGCGGTGGTGATCACGCTGGAGAACACCATCATCTCGGCTTGCAACTCGGGTGCCTTGGTGTCGAAGGGTAAGTTCCAGGGCCTGTGCCTGCGCTTCGCCGACGACTTCGAGACGAACCTGGACGACTGGAAGCCCAACAGCGCGGAGCCCATCATGAACGTGTGCGTGGTGTCCGAGGGCACCTTCGAGGTCTGCTCCCGCACCACGGCGGCCAAGAAGGGCGAGAACGCCAAGTGGCTGCTGAACGTCAAGTGGCAGATGGAGGGCGTGGACATCCACCTGGACGTGAACATTGGCAAGCAGCTGAGCTCGCTGGGCCACACCCTAACCATGCTCACGGGCTTCGAGGAGGAGGAGACCCAGATGGAGTCGCCCGACAGCGACGAGGGGGATCAGAGCTGCCGGGACACGTTCGTAAGGAGAAGAGGGGAGTTCGACAACCTGCCGGCCTTTGTGTTTGATCCCACCATCGACTCCAAGAAGCGTTCGTTCATGATGGAGAAGGAGATGGCCGAGCAGCTGAAGATCATCAACGATCTGCGCACTCTGGGGGCTTCCCACAACACGGTGGCCCATGAGGAGCGGCGCCTGCAGGAGCTCCAGGCCATTTGCTACAAGTATTTCCGCAGGGACATGATCCAGAAGTGGAAGAGGCCCTCGCTCAGGCGATCCCTCAAGAACTACGGTCGCTCCCAGTCCTATATTGGCACAGGATCTTCGGTAAGTGGCGTGGGGGGAGTTCCCCAAACCCTGGACAATGGCAGCTATGCGGGACGGAGACTGGACACCATTGCCTCCAACGATGAGATATCCAGCCTGCAGAGCACTCCCGCCTCCTGTCACTCGCGCAGTGCTTCCCTGAAGCAAACCGGAGGCGGTGGACCCATTAATCCTCTGGGACGAGTGACCTTCACGGAGGCCATGCGCCAGACCTCGCTCCCGAATGCGGACACGGACACGGAGACGGCGGACAACGAGCTGGATTGGCGCGGCGACATCACTCCGAGCGAGATGGATGTGGACGGGACCTCCGTGGAGATGCGCCGCAAGCATGGCCATGGCCAGAAGCAAGCCGAGCCTAACATAGACTTCGAGCTGGACATCAAGGTGCTGGTGAACTCCGGGAAGTGCGTGCTCCACACCAAGGAAACGGGCGAGGAGCGGGCCCAGGGCTACGCAGCGGGAGCAGGAGCAGCGGGAGGAAGCGTCCCCGCCTCTAGTGTCAAGTCCCATAAAAGGGAAAGGAGCATAGGCAACGACTGGGGCAGTCCCACTCCTTCCCGAAGGCAGAGGGACAAGAGCAAGCTGCGCTACAATGCCAACGCCCTGCTGGCGGATCTCACCATCTTCCACATCCCCGGACTGGATGTGAAGCTTCACTACCAATCCAAGACTCTGGCGGAGCAGCTAAGCTCTGGCGGAGATCAGCTGCCGCCGCCGCATGGCCGCCGAATGGGCAGCAAGCGGGCCACGCTGTGTGCCTGGATGACCCTGCAGAGCATCCCCGAGGAAACCATCATATCGCCTCACATCCTGGAGTTCCTGGAGCAGACCCTGGAGCCCATACCCGCGAGACAGTCCAGCAGCGTGCCTCCCACGCCCTCCCACAACGCAGCCGTGAATCTGGATATCCTGCCCGCCAACTATGTGACCTATGCGTCCTTCCCCGTGGATGTCATCGTGTACTTCCACATGCAGCCCTCCACGTTCCGCTTCAGCTGCCTGCCAGTGTCCCGGGTGGAGTGCATGCTGCAGCTGCCCAGCCTGGACATTGTGTTCAGCTCCAAGCGGAGCAGCGAGGAGGAGGGCCAGCAGCCGGGGGCTCACGCTAGTCCGGAGCAGCCTTTGCCCACAGGCGGACTGAGTGTCACCGGCTGCCTGGCCGACTTCAATGTGTTCATCTTCCATCCCTACGGCGGGAAGAAGACCTCCAAGGAGACCCAGTTCTCGCCGCTGAGCGACAGCGAGAGGAAGGACTCCCTGAGCATCAACGTGGAGTTCGTCAAGTTCCACATCACGCGCTGCCGCAAGGTGTACATCGAACCGCTGCCCAGCTCTAAACGATCTCTGGATCAGTCCCGAGCCGTGATACGCTTCTCCACGATTGTGGACATTGGCAGTGCCAGTTTCAAGTACGACATGAGGAGGTTGACGGAGATCCTGGCCTTCCCCAAGGCCTGGTATCGCCGGAGGATAGTAAGGCGCCTCTTCCTGGGCGACCTCAGTGTCCACCAGCAGCAGCAGCAGCAGCAACAGCAGCAGCAGCAGCAGGGAACTGGAGCTGAGACCCCGACTGGCTGCGCTCCTGCCACTCCCACGCCCAGCGAGGATGCCAGCAGAGCCAAGGATAAGATGCGTCTGGACTTTGATGCTCAGCCGTCGCAGCAGCAGCAACTGGGACACTTTGGCGCCGTGAGGAAGCTCAAGAACCTGGGCAAGTCCTCCAGCGCCGAGTCCTCGGGAACTCCCCCTTCGGAGAAGAACCAGATCACCGCCTGGGAGACGCTCGTCCTGTTCGCCGTGAATTTCACCAAGCTTAATGTCCAGATGAACATTGGCAACGTGTGCGGCAACGTGGTGTGGCTCACCAAGGACTTCCAGTCCGACGGACGCCTCTCCATTGGCAGCACGGGCTACAAGAACATGTACGCAGGAATCTACCTGGGAGGCTCAGCGCTGGATGCCAAGGGCGGCATAGTCGGCGGCAGCTTTGAGGTGAACAAGATCAACAAGCGATTCCACATCAAGGAGGAGGCGGGCATGGAGCCCTACCACACCATGGGCCTGAGCTTCATGGCCCTCGAACTGAGGCTGGACTACATGGGAACCTCTGTGCTGATGACACGGATCAGCAGCTTCTCCGCCGCCATGAAGGACGAGTGGCGGACTGCCTCCCAGGCGGCGGCAGCGGCTCCTCCCTCGCATGGCAAGGATCAGGCCAGAGCTCTGATCTTCATCCATGGCGATCTGAGCTGGGACCAGCTGCAGATCATGATCAGCAAGTCCACGACCGCCGATCTGCTGAAGATGTACTTCAAGCTGGAGGAGTTCTTCACGCAGCAGTTCAAGTCCTCGAAGAGGGTCTTCTCCAGCCTGGAGCCGCGACTCCAGGACCGCTCCGCCAGCATCAAGCGGCGTCAGCAGCTCAAGAAGAAGCCGGCCAACGGAGAGCTCGTGGCTCCCGTGCCCATTCAAGGTTTGATTGGGGAAAACACGGACGCACGTCACCATAGGCACTGGCAGAAGCCGCTGGCTCAGGCAGTGGGCCTAGTGGTGCCCTCCCTGGTCACCCGCCTGCCCAAACATGGCAATGTCCTGGGCGGCACCGTTGAGCTCCGCGGGCAGAACATCTCGCTGGCCTGCTTCCACGGCATTAACTTCAAGTCCAAGTCGTGGGCCTTGTTCAGCCTGAGATCCCCCTCGATCAACTTTGCCACTGAGGCGCGGCAGAACGAGGACGAGGTGCTGGTCACCCAGACTCTGACATCTTCTCTGGGACAGACCGCGGAGGTGCAGCAGCAGCAGAACCACTCGATGGCCATTGTGAGTCGCATCACGCGGAACATCATCTTCCCGCCGCAGTTCAAGACGCTGAACGAGTGGTTCCACTATGCCTTCGCCAACAGCGAGATCGATGGTGAGTTTCGGGATTTTTATCCCATGATAACTTATTTATATTTTCCCTAATCCCTCAGCTGTGGATCGCTTCCCCATCCTGGAGTGCGAGCGTGAGATCGCCTCCAATTCGATTGAGCGGACACGAGCCTCTGGCAGCAGCAGTGCCGCCAAGGCCCAGGAGCACAACCACAACCGGGAGGTCATCTTTGCCCTGCCTAGCCTGCAGCTCCATTTCAAGACTGAGCACAAACAAGGACCAACCACTCCTGAGCCAACTGGTAAGTTCTAGATAATCCGATCGCTATAGATAAACTCATGAATTAATGCTTAAATACGACAGAATCCAAGCCCGAAGTCTTGTGCAGCTTCATTACCGAGTTCGATGACCACATCTTTGTGACCGTCGATGCGGACGCCTTCTTTTTCCTCCACGATCTCATTACCTCCTATGTGACCGAAAAGGAGAAGGTGGTAAGTAGAGACTTGTAGCCCCATTCCACTGCAACATATAGCCTTGTTCCACTGCTACATTCAGCTCCAATTCATTCAGCTGGTCAATTTTTTACATGGGGAAAAATGGTCCGTTCAAAATCGACTGACCATCCGATCACCATTCGCCTTGAAGGTTTCTATACGTACTAAAAAAATGCCCAAAAATATCGATTATTAGGCGATATTTCTTAAGTTCCTTCCCTAAACCTTCCTTCCCATCACTAATTTCTTATTGTTTAAATTATGCATATTTTTGCAAAAAAAGAATTAAAACTAGATCCAGCGTAGCATTTTGTTGTAGCCACTGCATAAGCTGTGGCAGGGAAATATTTCTGATTTGCGGTCGTGGAAGAAAACACCCAATTTTTCTTTAATATTCAAGATTTCAAAGCTCCAAGCATAGATATTAATAAGTCCTTGAATGGGTCGGTTAACTTTGAAGAGGACGTCGTCCGGGAGTCGCAAAGGAAAGCCTGATATGACCGCTTTCGGCCGCGCAATAAACAAAGCCCGATCAGCATTCACATGTCGCCGAAGAATGTAGATGGAGCTGTGGAACAACCTACGGTCCATTTTCGAAATAACGGAGCAATGGAACAAGGCTAATATTCATAATTTCAAAAACAATAAGAAATTAGAGAAGGGTTAGAGGGTTTAGAGAGGGAACTTACGAAATATCGCTTAAGAAATATGGCTATTTTTCTGTATTTTTATACCCGGTACCCATAGGGTACACGTATAAGGGTATTATAAGTTAGTGCCAACCGAGAATGTATGTAACAGGCAGAAGGAGAAATCTCCGACCCTATAAAGTATATATATTCTTGATCAGCGTCACCAGCCGAGTCGCTTTAGCCATGTCCGTCTGTCCGTCTGTCCGTCTGTCTGTCCGTGTGAAACAACAGATCTCAGAGACTATAAGAGCTAGAGTTACCAAATTTGGTGACAACATTGGAATTTGTTGCACGCAGATCAAGTTTGTTTTAAAATTTGGCCACGCCCACTTCCGCCCCTGAAAATCATAAAAACGTTATATTAGCTATATGCGTGATTTTCGGCTTAAAGTTAATAGATACAATGAATTAATAAAATAGAGACGGACGTTTCCTAAAAACTTCAATAAAATCGGATGATAAACATGGGAAATATTAGCAATTAGGTTTGAATTTTAACACACCGCCCTAAGGCACTGCTGTTGCAAGGTGTAGCCGACAGGTGGCGCATTCGAGCCTTGGCCGTGCGATATAATTCGCCAATGTATGTATGTACAATGTATGTATGTACAATTTTAATTTCCCTTTTAGTGTGAAGCGCAAACGTTTAGGTACCGGGTATCGGTACCTAAGTCGAGCACACTCGACTGTAGCTTTCTTACTTGTTTTTAAAGTATTTTTTTAGTAGAATGGTGAATGAACTCCCACATGGGAAACCCCGTGTAAAAGAATGGACCATCCTCTAAGATGTATCAAAATGTTGAAGTGGAATAGGGCTATTAATTTTAAATCGGAAAATAACAATATTAAAAAACACAAATTTCAATTACCAGATTGGAGCTCAGTCGGCAAGGGCAGCGTCTCCAAACCTCTCCCAAAAGACCAACCTAAAGCCGTATCTGACCGACGAGATTCTAAAGGAGAAGAAGGGTGCCTCCCATACGAACCTGACTGCCCAGGGCAAGCAGATGAGCGCCAGCAAGAGCAGCCTGGATCCGCTGCAGGGCAGTCACTCGAGCCTAGCGAACGCTGCTGCCAACGTGTCGGGAGCAGCGTCAACGACCACGACAGCGGCCATGACCGCAACAACATCAACATCAGCATCGGCATCAGCCGCCGCGGCCTCCACATCGACATCAAGTGGAGCGACAGCTCCAAACGACGCCACCGATGGCAAGCAGGAGGCGTCCACGCCCAGCTTTGATCTCGAATCGTTTGTGCGCGACTGGCGGCACTTTGAGTGCCAGACCTGGCATCTGGAGCCCACGGTGCGCCTGCTCTCATGGGCCGGCAAGTCCATCGAGCCGTATGGCGTTGACTACATCCTCAACAAGCTGGGCTTCAGCCACGCCCGCACCACCATACCCAAGTGGCTGCAGCGCGGATTTATGGATCCGCTGGACAAGGTGCAGGCCCTCATGATGCTCCAGCTGCTGCTGATGGTGCGCGAGAACAAGGTGGAGCGGGATGGCGGCGGGGCCAGTGGAGCTGGCAAGCAGCAGAACCATCGACCACCAACGAATTAGCCATGACAGAGCCACATTTATGACAATTGACAATGGCCCAAAGTCGTTCGATCTAAGCTAAGTGTAGCGCTGTGTAGATTTTTTCACCCGTGTAAAGTTTTTTTATATTATTTATTATCCCCGATGACCTGGCATGCTTTGAACTTTCAACTCGCGGTATTATTTAGCCAATAAGGCAGCTTCTTCCTCTTTTTCTACAATGTAAATGGTTTGCTCTCGTTCCCCTAATTTTAAGCGTATCCTCCTTTTTATAGGTGTAACGTCAAGTGCTTCGTGTAATTTGCTCAATTTTTGGCGCTTTGTAACTATCATTACATTGTTTTGTTGTTATTCCTAGGATATACACTTACTGTGCAACAATGAGCAGAGCAATTGTGTTTAAACTATAAGTAGCCCTAATTGAATATACATGATTATTATATACAAACGTAAACAAATGTGTAAGTCTATCGATAAGCAAAGGAATAAACTTTCGGAAGAGCATGCCAACAGAGAGATGTGTTTGGGGATGGAAATATTAAATTGTTTACTATTTTAAATATTTTTCTGGACAAATGTGGCTTTTATGAAGGAACATTCAGTTTTCAACAAGACGGGGATCCTAAGTACACTGCAAAAATTATTAAGAAATTGATGGAAAACCAAAAATTTGTGTTGATGGAGTGATTAACTCAAAGTCCCTACCTCAATGCGATTGAAAACCTATGGTCAATCATGACCATATATCTCGAACGGTATCAATCAGTAAAATAGTAGGCGGTGTTTAGAGGCGTGTGGAACTGGAGTGGAATCAAATTCTGAATGGAATTGTTGAAAAACGCGAGCATGCCAATAGAAATGTACAAAGACAAGAATTGTCTTTGGACAAAATATTAATATGGAATTTCTTTTAGTTTTTTCATATAAGGTGCAAAACTGAGTACATTTCTTTTGTTTTGGTTTTTTTATTTCTACCTATTACATTGCTTCTTATATTATTTAGGAATCGAGAGATACAAAGTTTGTTTCATTTAATTCATTCGTTTAGATTTTGTTTGTTTGTTTTGTTTTGTTTTTAGGAATCACTTTTGCTCCCCAATGTATATAATATGAAGATATATTAAGTCCTCGAGCAAATATTTAAACTCTTCGTTTCGATCTTCGGTTGAATATTCTATTCTTGCTACGCTCTTTCGATACCAGTTTATAGGGAGCGATTCGGTTGAGCGCTCACACACTGAGGGTCAGCTCTAAATAAAATGCTCAGCGTAAACTTTTCAATGATAACTACGAGGCTCCCGATGCAAAGTACGATTTCAAAAGAACCTTGATCTTTTCAGTTTTATTTTTAGCAGGATTTATCTTGGGATTGCAAAAACGGAAAATGTTCCGGTTAATTTCTGCCTGACTTTGCCTGCTCCTTCTGGCCTCGGTTGGTGCTGTCCTAGGCCGCCTACTTGGCCTTTTTGTGTATATTTTTTTTTTGTTTTACCCGAGTAAACTTTGCATCCGCAACGCGTATCCGTTCATGCTCTCGTTTTGTCCCGCTGGCTGAGCAGTGCTTTCTTGGCGCGCCTTTCAACGTTGTTTTCCTTCGCCTGTCACTGGCTTTACATTTTCGGGGACTGTGGCTGGGGAGAGAGGGGGCCGGCCTGCGTCTTTGTAAACATTTCATTTTCCATCAAGGTTGCGTTTTTAATTATCTTTCTTTTCTCTGGCTGCTCTCGATGTGATGGGCTCCGCCTTCTTCTTCTTTTTTTAAGCATATTAGGTTCTGGTGTTTTTTTTTTGTCAGTTTCTACATCATTTCGCTGCCTCTCCGAAGCAGTTGCCCCGAGTTGATGAGCTTTTCACGCATTGTAGGCGCGCGCGGAATAAAAAACCCAAGCTCGAATGGGGCTGAGGGTGGTGGGATTCCCCCTTTTGGCAAGGGTCGTCGTCGTCGTCGTCGTCGTGTCTCTGCTGCTCGAGCCCTGAATACGAGTGGTTTACTTTGGAGATTAGTTTATCTAAAGTTAATGAGGGTTAAAACTAATAGGCGAATGGCTTAATTTTTAATTATGAGACTTGCTCTTCTTTTGTGGTTTCTTTTCTTCGCCCCCGTTTCGTCGTCTTTGTGTTTGGGTTCATCTTGTTTTGATTTCCCTTGCATTTTTTTTGGGGGACGCTCCTCTCGCCCTTGACGTTTCTGGTGGCAGTTAATTTGAACCGCCAGCAGCTTAATGGCTTTTTCAAATGGGATTTTAAACAGCAAGTAACTTTAAGTCCCTCAGCACAGTAGAGGGATCAGTGGGATAGAGATTTGGGAAATAAACAATTTGACTTCTCCTATTCTGGACCGGGACCGTCCCTCCTCGCTTTGGTCATCCGATACACTTTTCGTTATTAGTTTTCCCCCGAAATCGCCATGGAATGTTTCGGCTAGCATTTCGTTTGGCAGCTGCTCCATAAATTGTCCACGCGTGTTGTCAAGGTGCCTTGGACACTTTTTCAATTAATTGGCGAAATTTCAAATTTCACTTGTTCTGTATTTCTTCTGGTTCTTCTGTATTTCTTATTTCACAATTTATTGAGTGCGCACACAGGTTTGAATTACACTCGTCGCCGATGCTGGGTACTCCTTCCCCCTGTCGTATGAAATATGAGGGAAAGTCTTTTAAAAAATACCATATTTGAACATAGATTCGATGTGCCATTAACGACATGGGATAAAACCAGACAATGGATATTGGGGAGCTATATAAGCTTGGGAATTAAATAATAATTTTATTTATATACTCTTTATTAATATCTTATACAAATCTTTTAATAAAGAATTGCAACAAATTATAAAATAATAAAAAATTAACAAAAAATTCTAGAGCTTTGAAATCTCTCGAAAAAGTGAAAGAAACTATGCAACAAAATGGTAAATCGTAAAAATAATCAAAATTACCTTGAATTTAGTACCTTAAAAAATTGTATTGCATTCTTTTAGACACAATTTTAAGGGATTTCAAAACCCTAATGGTTTTAGTGGCCCCTTGAAAACTCTTTGGTTTTTTTGAAAACCCCTTTAGAATCTTATATCTAAACTACTAATTTTTAGGACTTTCCGATTTATAAATAAATATAAATAAACAGAGTTTTAGTTCCCGAATCTATAGAACTAAAAATCACATTTTTTTACAAAAACACTTAATTTCTTTAGATATATTTCCCACATGTTATTAATCACAGGGTATCATAACTTCGTCTGTTCATTGCCAGGGGGCTCAAATCCCCCCTGTGTTATTTATTAGACCAGTCGAAGGCAATCAAGCACAGGCTGTGCTCTGTGCCCGCACAATTTATGCCGCACAACCCTTGAGCCCTGGCTCTAAATTATTTTTTAATTTCCACTGGCCGGGCCTAAGAAAACTTTGGCCTGGCCGAGAACAACAAACAACATAATAATCAAGTCAATAAAAAAGTCATAAAAAAATAGAACACAAAAAACAAAACCGAAAATATCTCAAAGGGGCCAAGGAGGCATGTCCTGTGGCCAAGTCTATTTATCTGGGCCTGTGTGAGTGTGACTTGTGGCATGACCAGGACATGCCATAGACAAATATCAGACAAGACGGAGCACAGGCGCTGGGGAGCTAAGGAGCCGGGAGCGGAGACAAGGACTTGTAAGGACGATAAAGCAGACAATAAAAACCACCAAGCCTAATAAAAATTACATTTTATTTTATTTCCTGCCACCGTCCGTCCGTTCTCCCTCGCTCATCCAGTGTCCTCCAATGAGAGGCAAACAATTTTAAATAGTCGAAGGCACGCACGTCAACAGGAGCAGTCTGAGCTTCGTCCTGGGAGTCCCTAAATTACAGCCAAGATATTCGGCTGTCAGATAGCGTGGGCAGGACGCTCCGCATCCGCAGCCCCACCCGCATCCGCATCCTTCTTGCTGTAATGTTATGTAAGTAATGACTCCCCCGTGTGCCGGCCAGTGTACAATTTGTGGACATTTAACTGTTTCTAATAATTATGTAAATGTCCGTCACTTGATGCGGCACTTTTGTGGCCAGAGTCCCCCGGTTTCCCCCAACCCCTCACAGGACATCCTTCGCGACTTTCCCATCCATTGTCCGAGGGAGCAATTCCTCTTAGTACAATTATGTGCAGTCCATGAGAAAAATAAAACGAAAATGAGGAAAGAACTTTACTTTCCACTAGTGGGCTGCGGTTCAGTGTCAAAATTAATGATGTTCCGGGGGCGTCCCTATGGGGAACGGTCCTGGAGTGGGCCTATAGTGGATTAAATTGCAATAAATTTAACATAACAAATTTTATTTCCAAGCCAAATGGAAAGGGATCACATCATTTGTTGATTTTAGAAATAAGCCATTTGCATAAGGCTTCCCGATTCAATAATTAAGCTTTCTATATTCCGTGTATTTTCAAGGATTTATTTATAATTAAAAATTCATAAACAAACATATGTTTGACGTACAAGTTTTCTAGAAATTAAATGGAAAAGGAAGCCCTATTTTTGGTATGTAAAAGAAGAACAAACTCCAGAAGCTTTAAAAGAAGTTGGTCTTCCTTGAAATAGGTGAGTTATATTATTTTATTCAACAAGAATAGCCATTATACTCTTTAAAGTACAGTTAAATATTTAAAAAATTCTCTAAAAATAAGGACCTTTTAAAAAATGTTACAATACATACCTGCGCGGCTTTTACTTCCATTAATGGCCCTCTATTTGGCCGGCAACAATGGCCCTTGGTCTTGGTCTTGGTCCTGGTGTTGGCTTTTCCTATTCCTATTCCACTGCAGCGAACCATAAAATTATTATGCAAATACGGAGTGGGCGGTCGCAGGGCTAAGGGGCGTGACAGGACATGGGCCAAGGGACAGGAGTGTGCACATATTAGGGCTACAAGCCGTTAATATGCAAATGGCACCGCGGCTCATTCATAAAAAGGGATTTTAAGTCCTTGAATGCCGCCGTCCTCGTCGTCGTCGTAGTCGTCTGGGTCCTGGCAACAGGATGTGCCGGCCATTCAGGGCGATCACGATGGGAGTCGGAATCTGGAGCCGGGTGTGGAATGTAAAAAGGCAGGACAATGGCGAGGGTTCGCATGTGCATAGTTTGTAAGACTAATGAGCGTTCCAAGGTGGACTGGGGAATTAAAAGTGAACATTAAAAGGCAAAATAAGTTAGAAATAGGAAGTTTGGAAGGGTGTCCTTGGAATGTGAGTGTAATAGCCAATAGCTAGGACCTGAAAGGAAGATTTATTAGCTTTGTAAAGTTCATCAAATCATTTGACTTTAATCAATAAAAAACGAATTTAAGGATCAAAGTTCCAAAAAATGTTGTAGTTACAATTTCGGATAGAGGAAAATATGTATATTTGTATTTGGAAAGAACTTAAAAAACTCTCTAAGAAAAATTAATGTCAAATATATATATACAATGAGCAGACAATAAAGTTAACTTTACAAAATCATTTTATAAATAGTAGATTTTATCTACTTCGACTCTTAATAAATTGTTAATATTTTGGAAAGGATAACAGCGGAATAATCATAGAATATGTTTCCTACAAATGCTTCCATCTATAAATTTCATTATTTTAACTTAATAGCTATAAATTGTTGGCTTTACATATTATAAAAGGTCCTTTCTAATTTATTTTAATTTAATTATAATTTACTTCATAACGGTGGCCTCTAATACCATGTAGTTGTAACCTTAACGCACTCTGTAATAGATGATTTTCCTGTATATTATGGCACATCCTCGAGTCCTGCGCTCTCTCTTCACGCTGTTCGCAGAATTGCATAAGCATAAAGTAAGCGGCAAAGGAGAGCAAGACGAAGAACTGCGAACTGAGGAAGTGCGCACACAAGAATTTCGCCACTCGACTGTGGCAGAGTAATTTCATAATTATGCAAGCACAAATGCCATTGTGTGACCTCCCCATCCACTCCTAGAATGAACCTCCCGCCATCCCAGCCGCGTAGTGTGTGTGTGTGTGAGGCAGCCTCAAGTGCAGGGGCAGAGTGTATAATTATTTGTTGCCTTGTAATTTTTCACTTAATTTCCATGGTCCGGGGCGTGACATCCGTTTTCTGCTGGCAAAAAAATACAAAAGTGTGCAATTATTTTTAATGCTTCTCAACTAGCGAGAAAGAGGAGAAATTTTCGCATTTACTTTTGGTCAAGATAATCCACAAACGGGAATTGTTTTAATCATTATTGTAGGTTAAAAAAAAAGAAGATTAAGGTTTGGGAAAGAATATAATTTAATATTAATATCTAAATAAATAAATAAACTGATAATGGCAAGGTACACCAGATTGAATCCGAGTTAGTAATTTTACTCTAGGAATAGCTGTGTCGATGTCCCTTCGACCTATTTATATTTATAATATACATTTTAAATAATTTATAAATACACAAATACTACAACTTTTAGACTAGAATATTTATAATATACATTTTATAAATCATAATTTTATTGTCTAATAAATGTACAATTATTACAAATACTAAAATTATTTATTTAAAAAATTTGTGTAAACACACAAATACTACAACCCTTAGACCAACTACTAAGGCTTATACAATTCCTTTTCCGTTTCACCATTTATTTTTTTAAGACAAATATACTTAAATAATTCCCATTCAATCAGCAACTTTTTAAGTTCCATTCCAGAGCATTTTTCCTTCCAACTACATCCCATATTTTTTCCCCACCTTTTCCCCATTTCTTCACTGGATTCCATTTACCAAAAACACTTAACGCTAATCATCATATAAATGGTTTGTAAAATATTAGATAAGAGCGAGCCAAAAAATAAACTGTTAAATGTTTCGGAATTAAATGCGTGATTTACCCCGTTGCTGGTTTGCCATTGCTCTCCGCTTTTCGCCCACTTTTTCCCACCCTCTCTACACCATCTCAAGTGGCTTGGCTCTTTGCTTTTTCCTCAGCGGGCGAGCGCCAACGCGATTTTCCATTAAATCCTTGAACAGCTAACGCGCTTAACTCTGCTAACCAACAAACCAACCCCAACCCCAAGGCACCGACCCCCTTCCTTCAGGCAGGACCCCCTCCCCCCCTTTTTTTGGGTGGCAGCCCCAGCAGAGCTTATGCAAAAATTTTGTTTTATAAAATTTTCAAGTCAAGCGCCTAATCCCAACACTTATTCTTATACACTTCAATGTCTGGCACTAGAAGAGCGGGGGCTGGTTCAGGGGCGGCGAGTGCCACGCAGCGGGAGGTTGACAATGGGGTTGCACCAAGGAAAATTTTCCAATAATTCTCAAAAATTTTAAGTTATACAAGTATTATTTAAATATTAAAATATATTTACTATATATTTATTTAATTTTTTTATTTTAACTTGAGGTGGCTCAACAAACAGATATTGATGACGGATACTGGCTATGTCTAGAAGCATCGCACAATCCAAGCTTAGCAGGCCTGATCTAATTATGTTTATCAACATATATATAGTAAAAGTTTTAGCCATACATGGATATATTTTTTTTAATTTCAAAAGAATTTTAAATCAATATAAGATATAAATATTTTACTTTTAATTTTTTAAACCAAACCAGTCACCCATATGGCACTTCTACACCTTTTCTCTCTCTCAGTGTGACTTCGTTTTGTCGTCTTGGGGCAGGGCATTGAAAAAGTTTTTCTTTTCCCAACCAGACAATATTTTATGACAAGTGCTAAGGAGGAGAGGGGTTTCGGGGGCTTCTTTAGCTTCTAAGATGGTTTGGTGGGCTGCGGTTTAAACCGGGGACCTGGGCGGAGGAGGGGAGTGTGGCAACACATTGGCACATTTCGGGATTATGCCACTGAAAAATTCATTCATTTCCTGCTTATTTTTCACGACAAAACGGGCGAGACCGAGCCGCCTACGCTTTTGGAAAACCCCAACACTTTGTAATATATAATTAAGATTACAAGCTTTCTGGTTTTCGGGAGTCTGAGGCTGTGGTGTGCGCGGCTTTTACGACTCGACTTGACTGATAACCGAAGGCGAACTGCGCGCGGCCGCAGGAATTTATTCATGGCCCTGGAGTCCTTCGGATCCTTTGGCGCCTTCGGCTTACCGGGTTGTTTATGTCCGGGCGCGACCTCTTGCAGATTAATTTATGCGCTGCGTAATTATTAAATCAAAAGTATTAATGCCCGGGACGGCCATCTTATCGCCCAAACGAATTGAGTGACCCCGAGTGGACGCGAAGGCGCTAATCAACATTTAAGAGTTTCATGGCATACTTACTGGGGAAGGAAGGCAGATTAAGAAAGCGGAAATGGCTCTGTGGCTATAGGTTTTAGAGTGTGATCTGGAAAGGGAGGATGTTTAATTAAATTTTACCAACAAGATGAATTTTAAAAATGATTTTTTAAATGGATAATGCCATGAGACTTTTAATATTTGTTGGCTTAAGCATAAATAAATTTAAGAAAAAGTTATGGAAGACATATAATTTGTTATTTTGTTTCTCTCCTCTTATTCTTAATTTATTTA
The DNA here is from genome assembly GCA_018153105.1 of Drosophila rufa. Taxonomy (NCBI): domain Eukaryota; kingdom Metazoa; phylum Arthropoda; class Insecta; order Diptera; family Drosophilidae; genus Drosophila; species Drosophila rufa. Next base: position 13,685,855 of record JAECXS010000096.1, read on the forward strand.
TTTATTTGTTATTAAATTAATACACTCTATATGAAATATAAATATACTTTAGCCGTGGCAATATATATATTTTTTAAAAAGTAATAAGTATGTCCTACATGGGTAAAATTGATCTATGCATCTTACTTCTTCTAAGGCCAGACAATAATTTAATTTATGAAATTGTTACAGTCAAGGACTTACTTCGGCAGCATCCTCCGAACCAGGTCTCCAAATTTTCGTGACTCACTGCGAAAAGATTCACCTCGATATCTTGCCACCAATTCATTATCGTCGGGGGCGAAATGTGGCAAATTGTCAACCATTTGATGGGTCGCATTAACAAGCCTCCGACGCCCTTCTGGCCGTGAAAGACGACGCCACTTCAGTTTCAATTTGCATGACGCATTAATCAGCATTCGATTTGAATCTCGTTATCTGGAAGGTGTCCGCCCCCTACCTTACCGCCTCACTCCCTTACTCCCTTGACAACGCCACGCAATAAATTCGAGCATCAAATGGTGAGTAATTTCTTTATGTTGCCGGCGTAATGTGCCACCATAACTTAGCCAGGGCCCAACGATAAGGCTGGAAAGGGGTGCAGATGGAGCTCGGGTACCTGGAGGAAATTAGTATGCCGGGACATGAAAATCATTAGGGCAGAGACAAACCGCTCCGACTGCGGTACCATTCGGTCTCTGCGTCTCTGCGTGGGTATCACTAATTAAATTATATACATAACAGCCAGACGCCAGGGCCACTCTCAGATCCTCGACAGGACTAAGCAGAACAGGAACAGGGCAGCGCCACCAATCAGTGTCGAGTGGCTGGAGGCCAGATTTGGTTTTATGCCAGCCGCAGGTGTAATTAAAGAGAGACTAATGCCATAAATTTACCAGCCTCACTGTACCTGGGTCATTTGTACAGTGCGTTTCACTATACTTGAGCTAGTAGTGGGAGAAAACTAGTTAAGAAGTTAGTAACTTGAAAATAGATAGGATCTATTGATTTAGTAATATTTTTATTAGATTTAAATAATTGTGATTATCGGGGAAAAGGTAATTACGCATATATTTATACATAGATTAAATTTAATTTAGAAAACTAAAGGAATCACGAAATATTTCAATAATGAACCACCTAAAATTCTAATCGATTTACACACCTGAAACCCACTATTTACTAACCCGAAAATATAGGTTCCCCTGCATGAGATCCAACAATCAACTGCTATCCTAGATAAACCCACTTAACCTTTTCTCCTCCTTAAAAACCTCTGTAAAAGTCCTGGCTGCGGCGCCCATTCAACTAATTAAAGGCACCCCGAAGGGTTTTCCTACTCGAGCGTATGAGATTGTTTTCGATAAAGATTATGCACAAGTTTTTCAGCTCGCCGACCGCAATTGTCCCCTACACTAAACCCCTATATCTCACACCCCCGAGCGGTTTTCCTATTTTATTTTCACTTTTTAATTTGATGCACGGCACAAAACAGTGCCAGGCAAAAAACACAAAAAAAGGAGCCATCGAGTGGGACAAAAGAGGAAAGGTTACGTTCCGTCTGTGGCCCTTTGGCAACGGGTTAAATCGCTTGTAATTACGCAACATAAATTTTAAATAAGTATCCGTTTCTTTTCGCCGCTCTTTCCGCCTCCTTGCACTCGAAGGATCTCCCAGCAAATATATGTAAGAGCGGTATATATGTACATTCCGAATTCCCTTTGTGTTAATTGCGTTGGTTGGGAGGAAAAGTCAGTGCCCAAGTCAACCTCGAGTTGACCTTTTTCCCAGCCGCTTAGCCCCACCCACCCACCTCCGCCATTCTGGCCGGGCTTACATGCTAATTGTAACCAAAAATCCTGTTTATTGTGCGCACATCAAACTTTTAGTGTTGGTAAGCGGCTTAGTATTCAAATTGAATGTAATACATTTGGCCAAATTGCATGCGAGTCGGGTCTTAGCGCAAAGTCCCCGGGATTCCAGCTGACTTAAGCTGCCATTGTGGGTTGCGATTTCCCAATTCGGTTGGCTTGGGTTGGCTCCAGTTGGGTTTGGGTATCCAGCAAAAAGGTCAACGGGGTAACGAGCATCCTTGATATGATGTTGAGGTTTTTACGAGGTTTTTGCTCAGCTTATGTGCCAGAACATAATGCTAATCGCCATCACGATAATGCGCTCGACTGCCCAAATCAGCTGTAAGCACCGATATTTGAATCGGCTTCTGGTGCTCAGGTTGAAGCGGCAACATTAATGGGACTGGGAAGCGATTCGGATGGGGGGAATTCTCTGGGGAGAGAGAAACTGCATTAATAAGTCAATTACGAGTGCTTTTGTGGGGAAAATATTTTTCAAAATATGTTGATATTATTAAAAATAAAAAAATATGGGTTGATATTTTGGCAATATTAAATTGTTACTTTGTGTTTAAAAATTAAATAATTTTACAAGAAGGGTTCACCAATGAATATCCATTTCAATTTCAAATTTCTACCCTTTCAAACACAAAAAAATTATTAAACAAGAATAAAATTCCACAAAAAAATGTCTTCTAACATACATTATTTAAGAAGCTTTTTATGTATTTTCGGGTTCGGCTATCATTCATTCCACGGACTCATTGTGAGCAAACACTTTTTAGCACTTTCCGCTGACATTGGCGTTTCCGCTTCCTTTCGCGAATGGCGCTATAAATAAAAGCGGCGTGTGCTTTCTGGCCCCACTCAAGGATAATAAATGCACCTGTTCACATCACTCCGCATTCCTTCATATCATGACCGATATCCGGCTTACGCTTTACCAATAAAAATGTTCAAAATAATCACATTAAATATTATCCCCGGCCCCCACACTCTGGGCGGCATGTAAAGCGCATCAATTTCATGCCCTGAATAAGTGGAGAACAAGCGAAAAAAGTAAGAAAAACTCCATTCAAAGGCATTAAAAATTGTTACGTGGGTATATGCCAATGAGATGGGCCCGCGTATCGGGGATGGGTAAGTGGGACTGGGATCGGGAGCGGGGGATTGGGGATTCGAAATCCTTACAACCACTCACCGCGGGCGGCTCCTGTCGTTGTACTTGGCAAAAGCGGATATTGATAAATTCTCGGCAATCAATAAAAAGTGATAAATGACAATTGCGTGTACGTCGCAGAAAAAAAGGAGAAAAATTAAACAAAGGAGCAAGTGGAAGGAAGGAAAACATGGAAAAGCAGAGAGCAGTCAGGGATCGAATTTAAAACTTAACGAGTTCAGGATCTGACCGCCCTTACTGGGGCAACATTTAATTTACCACCGAAGGGTATTGCCATTTTCGTGGAAATTCGGTTAACAAGGAGTATAAGGTTGCGGAAAGTTAATGTAATTAATTGAAATGTAAAATAAATTATTATATTTTTATTAAATATACATGAAAAGAAAAGTAAAAATGTGCTGATTTTATTTTGGTTGCTCTTCGAGAACACTGGAAATCTTTGTTAAATTTCCATTCACATTTTTCCGTTCTTAATTTAACTGTGTAGTTGTGTAGCACACAAGCAACCATCTCAAACAGAAGAAAATGTTTACTAATTGCTGGTTAATATCCATTTCCCAAATGAATAGGTTTCTGAGCTTTGATTTTTGTCATCGTTTTCCAGACGACTGGGCAATGCAAATGTAAAATACCCAGAAATGCAAGTAAAAAGGAAAATACAGCAAGCAAAACAAAACGAAAAATTACAATTGGAATGAAGTCGAAGCGAGGCGGAGTTCAGTCATCTTGTTGCCTTTTTACGGCATATTGCTGCTGGGCCATTGTTTGTCATGCCTGAATGCATTATATAAGGGAAATGGAAAACTGCAGAGGGAGAAATTACTAATTCTTAAAAAAATAAAAATCTTTCAATTAATATTATTAAGAAACCAAAGCATAAAAATATTATTTTTCATTATAAGTATAAATATATAAAAAGTTATTAGGATTATTGTAAGCCTCTTAAATTTATTAAAGGGTTTTTATAGTATATATAGTATATAATACCTATTTAAATATGATCGTATACTTTATTTTCAGTGCGTTAAAGGACAAAGCAACAATGCAGAAAGCTAGAGAAACACTCGTTTGCCGCTCTGCTAACACAAAAACCAGTTGCCGTTATCAAATTGTTAACTGAAATAGGAAATCTTAGTTATGCATTTGTTCCACATAGTTTTCTCCCCTGTTGTGATGAGAAACGGAAGGATGTTTTTGTTTTGCGTGAGGAATACGCATATTAAAGCCAAGGGAATAGTACTGACTATTTTTTGCTTAAAGAGTTAAAGCTGTATTTTTTTTTTAATACTGCTTACTGTTTAATTTTAACCTTTAAGCATTGTTATTTGCCATATTACTTTTACAATCATATATTTAACATAACAATTATTTGTTTTATTAATAAACATTAAATGGATGTAATAAGGTCGAACCAGTTTAAGCAACAGATATTGCTTTTTCTTGCGGCATCATTACCGGCACTTGTTATGCCTTTTGTCTCCACAAACGTATTCGTCTCTCTTTGCTGTCAATACCAACTCCATAGTTTCTCCTTTGTAACTCAATAAAGTTGACGCCGGACCGCCCCCCAACGCCCCTTACATGGCAATTGCAGTTAGAATAACAATAAAAACCAGCAAGCAATGACATCACATTCACACCGACAAACACAATTATGCAACAGAAAGCGAGAGAGAGTTCAAAATAAAATTGGGAGCCCTTCACCAAATTGCCACTCATTTATTTGATTTTATGTGTAACCCATTTGCCGCGCACTCGAAATACAATGCCAGATGGATAATCGGATAAACACGGGCAGAAAAAGAACACACACTTGGGTTTTATGGGCCCGTCCATTTGCCATTTTCCCGGCTAGTTTCCCATTATTAGTCCAGCTCGCTGGGGATTTCTTTTCCTCTTTTGGTTGAAAGGTGGCAACAAGGTGTTTCTATTTAAGTTCTAGGGATGGAGATGAGACATACAGCATCGATGAGGTTTACTAGTTTGTTAATTATCATTTTTACATATTTATTATTTTTATAGATCTTAAAAACACTTTAGTTCTTTTTGAATTCACATAAATGTCCTTTATTTCATGGTCCGGTGGGCCAACTAGTTTGTCATTCTCCGAACGTCGCATGACAACCGCGTGAGAAACCGCTAAGTAATCACTTGCTCACGCAGGGGGAAAAAAGCACAGGGAATGAGGTGGAAACCCAAGAATGGAGCCAAAGAAGAATTTTTTCAGCAAGTTCCTGGCGCGCACACTGAGAACGCCATTAAAAATCCAAGTGGACAAAAAGCGCCGGAGCGCTGGGCAGGTGAAACGGAATGCAAAATCAAAGTGTGATGGAGCTGGGTTACCTGGCAATGGCACTAGGAGTGGAGCTTTCCTGCAATCGGAGCTGGATAGGAGCACATAGTCCACTGCGGAGATGCCACTGAGCCGAAAGCTGTCAGCTCAGGGCCGCAATGCGACCGCAACGAGAGGGAAAAGCAGCCACTAGAGAAGCGGGATTCAGGAGCGGGATTCTGGCGAAGAAGCAGGATTTTCGGGACGAGGACCAGCGCAGGACAACAGCAGGGCCACAGCAGGGCACAGTCCATTAAACGTGTCAAAAGACCTGGAGCCCAGGAGTCGGGCAACTGCAACTGCAGGAGTTGAACTCAAAGCGGAGCGAGGACAACAAAAGGGAGTCAAGTTGCTCGCTTATTTTTCCACGTCCCCTTTTTTAGGGAGCCGTCTTAACACTGCTCTAAAAAAATTATAGGGTTTTGTACACTTAACAAAAATAATCATTTCTAAAGCTTGGGTTAAATTTTTAATGGGCTAAAGAATACATAAATTTAAAAGGTAAATTCTATTTTTTAAATCATAAATATCACAAGAGGAGCATAAATCTATTTGATTTTTGCCTAAACTGTTCAAATATCAAACATTTTTATGTATATTGGAATATTTACTAAATTAATTGAGTTAAAAAAACATGTATTGTTGTAAAGTAAAATATTTTTAAGTGCATGACTGCAAGTTTTTGCTTTCTATATATTTCTATTTTGTTCTTTAATGAAGCTATGGTCAAAACTTTTTTGTCAAAATTGTGTCGGTTTTTATTTCATTTTATTTTAGTCTTGTCTTTGTCTTAATTATTGGGTTATATTTTTGGAAGTTCTTTTTCTGGGCCAACATGTGACAAAAGTATGAAATTGTCTAAAAACCTTACAACATGCGAATGGTCTTTTAAAGTGTCTCCAATTAATTGAAATTCATTTAATTGGCAACAGCAATGACATTATGAAGTTTTATGAAATACTGAAGGTAAACCGATAATTAAATTAAAGCAGAATTCACAAACGAGTTTGTAAACAAAAAATATATAGGTAAATAAAAGCAATTTAAAAATATAAATTATTAAATATGTTTTATTTAAATTTGCACTTCCTTATTGTTATGCTTATCCTGTTAGTGCCTAAATGTAATATTTTTGCAGTCTTAAGCGGTTTCTTAAATTTGGCTGCCAACTTGCTGATGATGAACAACTGTCACGCCCTCGAGCCTTCCTTTTTTTTCTTTTTTGGCAACACCCGCACATCTCAAGGATGTGGGAGCAACAAGGACAAGAGGCAGTGACAGGAAATTGTCAACAATAGCAAACCGCGTTGTCTGCGGGTAATTTGACATTGGGCCACATCGCTGATGAGGAGGAAGGATGAGCAGGCGTCCTGCGGAGGATATGGCAGTGTCAGCTGGAAAAGGAAGAGCATTCGATGTATGGCACATCCTAGTGATGCACGAATGGGTTGCTGGTCGCACGTAATCACATATTTTGCATACTCCCACCGAGTTGCACAATGGTCCTTCCTCGCCTCGGCTAATTTCGACTTCAAAGGGAATGCCAGAGTTAATTGAAATACATCAGAGCTGAGGCATTGAAATCTTCAAGCTTCACGCTGATTTATGACATGTTCCAAGATCCCTTCAATTTATTTGCTCTAAGGAATCAATATTTGCCAACATCAATTCAATCGGAGACAGCAAGGAGCCAAGCCAATGACACTTCCTGTCCAATACCAAATACACAACACAGTTGAAATGACAAGGAACAGCAATGGTTATTAATATAGGACTTGGGTTGCATTAACGTGTGAACTAATAATTTTCTAATTAGAAAATTAAGTATTTACCGTCGACTTATAAAGAAAAGGTAGAACAACGGAAAAGGATAAGGAGTTTTTATTAAGATAAACTTAGTAAAGGCACCTATTTTTCACATTTTATTGCAAAAGGTGTACATCTAATATATCTTTTGTTTTCTTGTTTTTCTTATTTTTTTCTAACAATGTAAATTATTAGTTTGATTTATGTTTTCCACTTTGATTTCTTAAGATACTTTCAGCTTGAACTCAGTTGTGTTTAAATATATTACCATTGTAAGTGAGTATGTTCTAATGCACTTCACTGAGTTAGTGTTTGCAACATTTCCTGTTTCCGGCTTTTTGTCGACTTCCGTTTCGCACTTGGTGTCCTTGGTGTTGCTGTATTTGCGATTGTTGCTGCTGCCGGGAGCGGGTCTCCGCCAACCTAAACCGAAGCCAGTCAAACCATTGTCATCATCCTGATGCGATGGTGTGGCCACTTCAAAGCTCCTCGGTAATATCCTTGTCTGGCCAAAAGCGTTGATTGTCGCCCTGCTTTCGTCGCTTTCACTTGCACTTTCGACTGCTCCCGCTGCGGAGGACTGCAGCAAAAATGGAGGAGTTTGACCACTTGCCCACTTTGCTGCGGCCTTTCGGTCAGCCTTTGGCCATTAAGGCGTAATTGACACTTGCTCCGCAACTTGTCTCTCTCCTCCTGCATTCCTGCATCCTCCTTCCATCCTGCGGTGGCAAGTTGCTCACAAAATGAACAGTTTATTGCAAGAAGTGGCCGGGAATCGTATTTATTGGAGAATGCAGCGACCTTTAAGCAGTTTTTCGCACACATCATCACATTATATTATTTACTTGTGAAGCTTACGACAAAAAATGGGTGCGAATAGCTACCACATACGTAACTGCAGCTGCATAAGCAAATATAAATGAATTATAAAAGTAAACAGAGCGCTGGGAGAAAGACTAATATTTTATGAAAATAATAAAGGTGAAATTCACGAAGTTCAAGGTAGGAATACCCAATAAAAAACTGATTTTTCGATTTTGAAAATCCATAAAACCTGAAATGGTTTTTGCTAGTTAGTTCTTTATTTTATAATTTTATTCCCGTAATTTCCTTAAATTAAATCTTCAATAAGGCGTAGAAGAAGAAAAACTGTGTGGAGTATAATATTTTAGTTAAGATACTTTGCCTTAGTTCAGTTATATTAAAATATAACTATGATTATCCAGAAATATTTGAGAGATAAGCATGGATCATTTTATTTATTTTTATTATTTATTAATGAGACCCAATTCCAAGCCGAATATATTTATAGTTTTCAAAGATCTTTTAACAGCTGGAAATGCTCTTCTCCATCAGTATAAACTTATGTTTGAAATTATCATTCCCTTTGAGAGGATATTAAAAATACCTTCAGGGCATAAACGCATTTGGGAAAAGACCGAGGTTGTTTGGGGCGAAAGAGGAGTTTCGGCGATGCAGTTGCATACATCAAGGAGCTGTCACAGCGCCCTTCCCTCGTTTTGCCTCCTGCTGCTGCTGCTGGTGCTGCTGCTGCATTGCAAATGCATAAACACAGTTTGATATTATTCCATCGCCAGCTGCGCACATTGAATCCTGATGCGGCTGCTCATGGTGCTGCTCCAGCGACTCCTCCTCCTCTAGATCCTGCCGCTTCTTTTCCGGCGAAGAAGACAGCCATCGAAGGCGGACATCACGTTGACATCGAGCAACACATCGTGCGCCGAAGAAAATTGCATTAGAGTCAGCCGCCTGCACACATTCACATTCACATTTCCATCCACGGCGATATGACAGCCAGAAAAACAGGAAAAATCCAGGCAAGGAAGGCGAAGGACGAAGGAAGGAGCACCACTACAGTCATCGAACATTTGGGTTTCCATCGAGTACTCCCGTCCGCCCCTCGCGGGCATAAAATATTCAAAATATTGTAATCGTAGAATACGAACCCAGGGCGAGGAAAGGCGGGTACGGGAATGTTGCTTTTCATCGTTCCGACAGGCGATGTGCATAATTTCCAGTTCACTATGGTTCACTTCGATGCAGTTCGTTACAGGGCACTGAAAAAATAGCACACAAAGCCTGGGACTTTAAATTAAATATTTAAAGAATTAACTTTGTCAATAAATCGATTTGCAGTTTGCAAGAAAAGTTTCTTGAAAGGTTTATTTTCATAAGTTATTATCATAATATAATTAAATGTTGTATTAAGCATTATTTCGTTGGACTCTAGCTCTCCTAAGTGTAAAGCTCCTGCTATTCCCATACCCAATCCCTCTCTTTCCCTTCCCTAGTGAATTATTTATTTGCCATGTTCTGTTTACTCGGCAAATTTAACAACTTATTAATAATGCATTTTTTTGTGCTGACTCCGCTTGGCTAAACATTTTCTACCACCGAAAACCGTAACCCGGATCGAGCGCCCTTTGGCGCTTCTTTGGCCCTCTAATCGGGCTGACAAACGTTTAAATATTCGCTGCATTATGCTATTTTTGGCAAAGTCTGCTCGTTTCCATTTCGATTTCCCTCCTATTATGATTTTCATTATTGTTATTATTGCTGGCTGCATTGTTCGCATCCGAATCTGGGCCCAAAGCTGTCAATGGCTTGGCGTGATTATCTACAAGCTGTCTGATTCCGATTGTGATTCCGATGCCGATTCTATCTGATTGGCTGACACATGTTTGGCGGGAGCTTGGCCTGGCTCAGCGTAAATTTACAAATTTCAACAAGAAGTCAGCACAAAATTATTGTGTTCTGTCGGGCGAAACATTTATGAGCATCTCCATCCTACTCCCACTTCTCCAGCTGCCTTGCCTGCATTTCACATTTTTTGGCAGAATGTCAAAAAAGAGCTTACAGTGGCTGCCATTTGTATACAGCAGTTAGCCCGTATATGGGGGGGATTTGCAGTATTTCAACAAAGACAACCAGTCAAACGTACTTGTCAGATAAGGCCTATAAAAAAAACAGCAAATAAGTATTTTCAACAACTTTCAATCAAAGCTAGTTCTTATGGAATGATTCGAAACAATATATTTATTTTACAAATTTATAGTTTTCAGGAAAAGGAATATAATCATTTCAGGCTGAAAGCCAAAATCTACTTTGCGAACTGAATTTTTTGAGAAAGTCGGCTGAATCTGTAAAACGAATTAATTATAATTTATTGTCTTATTAAGTAAGAAACAATTTAATTTAAGATCTAAAATCCACTGTTCGTTCCTTGCTGGATTTTTTTAAGGGCTAAGTAACTGCCAACCGAAGACTCCCCGATATATGCTCATCCCTTCACCCTATCAGTACACGACCATAACTCACTCACGCCAGCCAGCTGCCAGCTCGTCCTTCGTCCTTCGTCCCACCATTTCACCCCTTGGAAAATCTTCGGTAGAGCCTCCGTCTGTTGTCTGGCTTGTGCGCTCTTCTGATTGACAGGCTGAACAGCGCGAAATCGTTGAAAATTGCCGAGTTTTGTATTTTCTAACCATCGAGGAGCGGGGCGGGAGTGTTTGAGGAGTTCCCTTTGCATACTGGTGTTTCTTGCTTGGGTAATTGAACTGTAAGTACATTCGCAGCACGGATTTCGCAACTGCCACTGCTCTGCCGCTTCTGCGACTCTTTTCTATTTTTAAAAATTTTTTTTTCCAGAGTGCCGAGTCCCCTTGGCGGTAGGCGTAACTGTCTCTTTCAGCTTTACACACACACGCAGCGAGACCGAGAAGAACTGGCATAGAGGGAGCAAACAGTAAATAAAGTTTAAAATTCAATTACAAGGCAATAGCTCACAAGTTGATTGTTAGAAAGAGGTGCTCTGCTAAAAAAACATTGAACAAAATACTGATGGAATTTTATTGGAAAAAAAACGTACTACTACTTGATAGGTATGTTTATTAAAATATAGTTTAAATTTTTTAAATGTCTAAAGGTAAGGAATCATCTCAGAAGAAAGCTGTCTACTTCAGAACATTTTGTAAGGTTTTAAACCTTATGTTGATAAAAAAGAAGCGGCTAGTTTTGTGATATTTTTGAAAGATAGCAGATATTACAATCTACAAGAGTATACAGACTTAACAAGAAATTTTAATTCCTTAACTTTTTCTCAGTGTACCGGGCGACGCAGAATTCGGTAGTGTGGGCTGGAAAATCATAGAGTCCGAGCTGCTAGTTCCCAGTTTCCACTGTCTTTTGTGACGCTGAAAATCAAATCCTTTATTGCCGCTTGCTGCAGGATCAATTAACGCTGCATGTGTGTGCAAAGGCAATACCGCAAAAGCCGCACTCCCGCACACACACACACACACCCATCCACTCACACACGTCCACGCGGTGGTGACAACCACTGACAACCACTCAAACTGCCTGCACTTTTTCGGTTAACAATTTTGTGTGTCTGCGTGAAGTGCAGTGCAATTGCAGTTGAAATTGCAACTCGAACGCTGCCGCCAACTGGAACTGTAACGTGCCCCAAAAACCCGTACTCGGCAGCAGTTCCTTTACCCGGATTCAGATCCGGATATGTACTACAGTCTATAGTGGGTCTGAGCCGGACTGGCGAACATTTTTGCGGTGAAACGTTAATTTCCCACCGACCACTTTTCAACAGTTTGTCAACAGAAGCTGGCCAAGTGCGTCCAGCTTTGGTTTACCAATTGCCAACAATGACAGCGATTGGAAAATACCAGAATTCAAGGGAAAGCGACGACAGAGTTCCCATTTATTTCAGAGTTAAAGTAGACGGTATGAGTTGGGAGCTGTATTTGAGATCAAAGAAGCATTGAAAAAGCATAATGTGTAATTAAAGTTCACAACAAAAGCTTTATTTTAATTTGCATATATATTTTTATTTTTAAATATACTTTATTATACTCGTTTAAATTAATTAACACACAAAATTTGCTTTATATAACTAATGCATTTTTTACTTGTATATTTTATTAGGTATAAATCTATAAATATTATTTTAGAGGCATCTTTTTGTATTTATTGATAATTTAATATTTATTCAACCTGACTTTTACACAAAAACAACCCATCCTCCAGATAGATCACAGGATACGACGACCAAACTAATAAATTAAACCCTTACCATCGCCGAACAATACACAAAGTAAAGGTATAATTATTTGTGCTTTATTTTACAATTTTTTGGCCACCCCTTTCGCAGAAGCTTCTGGCCAAAAATGTAAAAGGGGTTGGGAAAGCGTGGAAATTTTGCTGGAGAGACGACGCAAACTCGAGAGTGTTTGCTTACACGAGCACTTTGGTAAATATCAATTAAAACTGATTTGCTGCCGAGCTGCAGAGCTGTGAGTGAGTGAGAGTGCTTTGCTTGTAATGTTTTTGTACCTCAGGTTTGGTTAATCCAATCCAATCTGCATTTGAATGGAATTTTTGGGACTTTGCTTTGGCTCCTACTTGAAGGCACGATTGGATTTAGCATCTGGTTTTTTTCTTTTCCTTTTTTTTTGATTGTAAAACCCCCTTTTCGTGGTTTTAAAACTATTCCCACTTGGGCGTGGGAGCTCGTTACCTTGGCTGTTAATTAATTTTCAAGCAGCAGCTCTGTTTGCTCTCTGCCAGCTGGCACACAAAATTACGCATTCGCCATGTGTGCGGCTCAGCCAAGAAACAATTGAAATGAATTGACTGCCAAAAATGAAATGAATAATTGTATATTCGGTTACTATATCCACAATGGCTTGTTATTGCATTTTACGGGCAAATATCTTTATTGTTACCGAGGATTTGATTAAACCTTTTGTTATTTCGATACATCGAGGAAATTTATTATTTACACGAGTTTTCTTGATTTTAATAAAAATAAACTCGCAAAGAATCAAACGCAGATGCAGTCCAGAATTAATCCATTTATTTTAAACTTAATTTTCGTTTGTTTCAAACAAAATTACCGCAAAGAAGAATTACATTTCTTTTAGCCAGCTTAACAAACTGCTTTGTATTTAAGCTACTTTACCTCCAGCTAAAAATTTATTTCATGGCTGACTTGATGCACCAAACTAATCGATTTATTCAACGAGCACTTGAATTGCAGTAACGGCAGCCACAAAAATAATAACCAAACCCACAACCGAGACAATAAACAATTCCGTTTCCTGTTTTCCATTTGCACTTCTCTCCATACATAAATATTCGGTTTGTATCCGATTTTTTGGTTGGTGTTTTTTATTTTTAGCAGTGCTTCTTTCGCTTTACTAGTCTGCTTGTTATTATTACCTTTCATTGTTTCGTTGCTGCCACTGCGGTGCACCTGAATGTTCATGATTGCCGCGGTAACTTCCCTTAGCCCCTCTCCTTTAACGCTCCTCCACTCCCTGTGAATGCGAAAGCAAAGTTGAAAAAATCCAAAACAAAACAAAAAAGTAAATATTGTAAAAATAACAACATACAAAATGGCAACGAACATTGAACTAGTAAGCTACATATGTGCGAAAACGAAAAGCAAGCCAGAATGTTCAGTAAAAGACAAACTATAAATATATATGTACACTGAAAAAATATGTGTTTATCCAAAGGATTTCATATATTTTTATACGAAAAGGAAATCTACAAAATGCAAGCATAATTTAGCTCTAAATGTAATTAGTTTTAATACTGGTAGTCTCTTTTTAATAGTATTCTCTTTAGAGAATGCAAACTTCATAAAGTTTTAATAAAATTACTTACACATAAATTTGTATATATGTACATATTATATTTTTTAGTTTTACAGAATTTAAAATAGTAAACATAATCCTTTTTTAGTGAACTAAGATCTTAAGCTTAAACAAATATTATTAAAATGTAGAATTGATTTCTGTGTTCACAGAGTGTAAATATGTAAGTCTCTGCTCTGAAAAGTATGCCACAATTTTGGTTTTCGTCTTTTTTTCTGCTCCTCTCAGCAGGGTTTGCAATTGAGGCGTGGCAGGCTGGACAGCTGCTATTGCTACCGACCACTCTACCGATCCATTAGACCGCTTTTATACTGCACCTCTGCCACGATGGCTGAGCATTGATATGGCCATGGCAAGTCCATTATGCAGCTCACTTGGCACGGCATATACAAATTTGTTTTTAAGTTGATAAAAAATAGCAGTTGTTACCATATCCTAAATATATATAAATAAAAAGTAAAATAAAGCAATGGAAAAGGCAAATAATTAATTTATAAATTCATATTAAACCAAATAATACTTAAAATTGTCTCCTAGAATAAAGAGTTCAATTAACTAGAGGTAAATACATTTAATTGAATTTTCAAAATGAATTTAGATAACCTTAAATAATTGATTTATAAAACAACCTCCTTAAAAGCCATTTTCAGTTGCTGTTTTTCCTGTCTAAGTCCAACCCAAACGAAACACCATGAATCCGCCTCCTTTGAGTCACCGCCGGAACCGCATCCATGGACAGGCATAAACACTGAAAACGCATTTCAATTTATTTCAATTTGAAATCCACGTCTGCGAAAAGAGATACGGCTGACACCGGGAGGTGGCTGGGGAGGATAGTGTTAGATGGTGCTAATAGGGCGACAGATATGAGAGTTGGCAAAAACATGCACCATAAACCGAAACCGCTAAGCACGCAGTCTCCCATGCCGCAATCCGCAGTTCACTCCATCGAAATCCTGCGGCGGGATTTGGTCCGCAAGCCGCAAAAAGAATAACACATCACGCATACGACATGTAAGCCGCATTATGAATATTTTGTTGGCCAGGGCGTGCGCTTGTAAATGCAGCTCCTAACTCCTCGCTTCGCACTCAATTGGAGCAAATATCAAATAGTCATAATCAACATTCAGGAAAAAACATTGAAAATGCATTTTCGTTCATTTGATTTATGAATACGAGCCGCGACAGTTGACGTACCGTGGGGCGTTCTCTGAGTTTTTGTCGTAAATATTGAGGGCTCAGTAGTTCAGTTTTTTTTTCTTTAACTCCTTGCGAAATTCATGGATGTGGATGGAGCTTGTGGATTGTATTTTATTAAAAAATTCTAAATAATATTTTCTATTAATATTTTCTTTACTTTAACCATTGCCTTATTTACTTTCAATTTCTTATTTCCTGTCTTGTATTTTAACAATAAAAACTTAAGTTTTTAATGCATTTTGCAGATACTACTCCATTTTTGTTTAAAGAAACCTAAAAAAAAAGTTATTTTGTCAACCCAAGTTTGTAAATTATTCCCACTGCTGTGACAGTTTGCTATTGGGTGCATTGATCGAGAAGATTGCTGGATTTAGCCAACTACCAGGACCTCCCGCAGGACCCCATGACGGCTAATGCATCAATTATTTTCCCCGCGTTTTTACCAACTCCATTAAAATGCATGTGATGTGTGGAAATGGAAAGCGCAGGGCTCCAGGACCAAAAGGGAACTCGACACTTTGTGGCTGTCGCATTTTAATTGCCTGCAAATGGAGATATACCCACACATGCTGTTACAGCCGGGAACGTTATTATCGATATTGATATTGATTTTAAGTCATTCTGGCAAATGCATTAGGTTGCACAAAATTTTCGGCGTGTGTGTGTCCCTTCTTCTCTGACCACTCTCAATGTATCCAATTCAATTCAATTCGATTCGTTGGTCCGTTCGTTAATAACCGCAAATATTTTCATAATGTTCGCTTATGAAAATTTCGCAAAATTACCAGCTAACGAAAAGTATTTCGCACACATCGCTGGGCGACGCTGAGTTGGCAGAAATTAAATAAAATGTTTTTGGGGCAATTGGATGGGATGAGTGCCTTCTAAGCGCTGACAAAGGGGTATATTATATTTAGGGCTAATTTTTGACATTGGGCTGAAATATAAATAGGTGAGTCGAGGCTATATTATTAAAGAATTTTAGTTATAAAATAAAATTGAATTTAATAAAATAACAGAAATTATGTTGATTTGGTTGTATATTTCCATTTGTTTTTTTTCAAAGAATTTATTTATTAATAGTAGGTACTTTTTTGGTGTAATCCCAAAATACGCAAAATTTAAAATTATGTTTAAACCAAACAGGGCCTTTTCGCCTGAACGGGTCATAACAATACACCAGCAATTTGGGAGATATTCATATAATAATACTGGAAAGATTTTTGCTTAATTAAATCTTACATTATACATATTTTCAGGGAAATAGAAATTAAATTTTTTTTGCCTGATAAATATGTAGATAATGAGATGGTAATATTAATTAGTAGCCAAAATATATTCCAATGTTAGATTTATTAAAAATAAGCTAATTATTTTGTTGATGGAGAAATTAGGGATTTTAATATTTCATTAATAAGGGAATCTGTTGACTAAGGACCTTTAGAAAATATATTTAGTATTTCATATGGAAAACAAGTATTAGAAATAATTATAAATTTTTATAATCTTCAAATCATTAATAAACTTAAGCAGCTAGAGGGCAGAAAACAAATACTAAAGCAACCTAAAATATTTTAAAGCCATTACTTAAAAGTTTGAGTTATATTTGTCGTGTGGGTATTCTTATGTATTCCAAATATAAACCTTATATGCGGATTTCTTGGCTGTCCCATTGAATATTGAAGGCAAATTGGACTGAACAATGAGAATCCAGGTCGACATATTGGCAGGGAAGATGGCTTCGGTGTCTGGCTTGCCATTTGACTTTTGTCGGTGGTTGTCGGCCGTAAATCAATTTTAATCAATTTTTTGTGCTGGGCCCGCCAAGTTCCCCGTTTCCCCTGCCACGTTTCCCGTCGAGTGCTTAGAAGTAATTGATTTCCCCGCCATTAGCGACGCGAATCGCAGACAATCAATTGCGGAGAGCCCCAAAGAAGGACTCGCCGGAGTCGAATTGGGAGGGGAGGGAGTGTAGCTGTCCTGTGGTGGGGGCTTGTCATTGCTCTGAGGCACAAACAAATTAAGGACAATTATTTCAATTAACCAAATGCAAATAAATCGAACCGCGTTAAGCAAACAAACATTTGCGCTCCGTGCCTTTGCGTTTGCCTTTGCCTTGGTTTCCCCCATTCAGGGAGTGGTATTTTCTGGTGGGGTCTCCGTTGGGTTGGGTAAATGGCGGCCGAGAATTTTTCACTTTGCGACCGGCTCTGGGTTGGATTGATAATAATTTAGCCAGAGTTTATTTAGGCTTTAATTAATAATGAATTGAGAAACTCATTACGTGGCGGCAAACAAACGAAATAAGACAAGTGCGTGGGTAGATCGAATACTAATAAGAACGAATAGGGATAAAGTTACTGGCCTTTCAATAACAAAATAATAAATCAAATAAAAATTATTTAATTTGCCTTAACCAACTTATTATATTATTAATAAAATGTATTCAGTTCAGAATGATGTGATTTCAGAGAGATATGGATTCAGCAATATTTAATCTTTAAATAATAAACAAAATAAAATAGCAGCTAAATTCTAATGAAGAATCTTATTATTATTCTTTAGAACATTCCTAATGGTGAAACCTACTTCTAAATAAAAACAATTGTGGGTAAAACTAGATAAACATGTGACTATAATAATAAATTATTATTATTAATAAATGCAACAAATACTTTAGGCTGCTTTATTATTTTATTAGCAATATGATTGAGCTAATCGTTAAGGAATATTTAATTTATTTCGATAATACAATCAATCGGTCTCCCTTCGTTCCATAGCTGAGTAAGCGTTTTGTCCCGCTTGACGCTAATTACAAGAGGTGGAACAGCCGTTCTTAAACGTCCTCCACTCCAGGCCACTCCACAACTCTTCAGTTTCCGCTACCAACTGGGAAACAGGACTAAATTTGTGATGAGGACCCTGTCGAGTTGCCAGGACAACGCAGCTACTTAGTTAATGAACCTGTTGAGGTCGAGAGATCAGAGCTGCTCGTCAGGCCAGTGGACGTTTCGATTGGATATCCCCAACCCCTGTGGCCCAATCCCAATGCCCGCTCCCTGCTAGCAGCCTGTGTATCAACAGTTGCAGGAGCGAATGCTCCTCCAATTGCGATATTTATGCACGCATGTATCGCTCCAAGTGTGTGTGTGAGCCTTTGTGTGAGTGGGCTCGTGTGTTTGTCTGTGGTTTATTACGCTGCTCTTGGCAATTATATTTGTTACCCAATTAGCGTAAAATTGTGTTTATTGGCATACGACTGGGACCGCATCTCCCTCCTTCGCCCCTTCCTCCTGGCCCTTTCTCACCTCCGTTCTGCATCGAATTAGCTAATGAAGTTGTAGTTGTTGCCGGCCGATTGCCCCCACACAAACACCCCTCAAGTACACATGCACACACACATCTGCATGCCCGTGTATCTATTAGTTTGTTAACCTAATTTGCTAAAACACCCACACAGCCAAATAGGCTCTGCTTGTTGCTTGAGTGGATGTTTCCAGAAGTCCTTAGTTTCCTGGAGCACTTGAAAAAACTAGTCTTAGATCTGAGAAACCTCATTGGTATTAGATGGAATTTCTACTCTACTTTGTTTTCTTCAAATTTTTATTTAATTTTCCATACTTCCACCTTATTAATTATTTCAGCCAATTTTTTTTTTAATAAGGATATATGTACATGTATTTTTTAGATATAATTCCAAATAAAAAAAGGTTGCATTATAATCAGTTATCCTACTTTTCAAATACAATTCCTAGTTCTAATTCCAGTTCCAGGTAATTTTTCCCAGTGTCCTGCTGCGATAACTTCTTAGCTTCGTGAATGGCCTCTCGCAGGAGCAGTTGCTCTTGTCTCTGCTAGCTGCTCTCATAGGTGTTATGGCTAATGCTTAGATAAAATATCTCATTAAGTATTGTTGCCACTGCCTGGCCCGTTATAAATCGCTTGTGGACTAACCACTGCCTCTGTAATGTGTGTGTAGTTGCACATCCGAGCAGAAGCCCCTGAATTATTCAATTAAAGTTGATGGAATCCACTGGACTTGGTAAATGGACAGGCATATATACGTAGTAATGTTGGGCAGGAAGTAAGTACAAAGAGAGAACAAATCAAGGATTAGGCAAGTCTTTTAGCTTCAAGTTAAAGTAGAATGCTTGTACAGCAAGCAACTCGGCATATTTTCTTCTTCCCAAGATTTATTCATAAGCCCTTTTATCCCTAAGTGCATTTTACTCTTCACCGCCAATTTAGGTTACCTTAATATTCCTTCCTCTTCTCCACTGGATTATAATATCATTGAACTAAAGAATTCTGATATTTTTCAAGTTAACTTAATTAAGTTGCTGTAAGTGGCCGGCTCTTGGTCCTGAATTCAATTTGGTCGGCTGAAAGGATTATAAATGAAGGCTATTGTTTCTATTTGTATGCGATTTCGTGTTTGCGTTTCGAATTGCAGACAATCAAAACGTAACTGTTTAATTAACCCTTTGTTCAAGACTATCTCAGATTATGGCAAACAATTGCCGTTAATTGTGGCTCTATTTGGCACTGATGTAGGCTTCTTTTAAACCGGATAAAATTATTTTATTGCTGACATTCCGATGGTGTTTGCTGGCTGAATAATTAAGTTTCAAATGAGGCTGGAAAATGTGCACCGAACTCGTTTAATTTTCTGTTTAAATTTTATTTTTCAGAAATATGTAAAATATATTTATTTGCCGCTATTTTGGCCATTTCCTTAAGAGTGAATTTTTGTTAAGACACACCAAAACTCCTCCTCCTTATTTTCCTTTAAGACGTTAATTTCTGCCACACAGTGTCGGTGCTGGCTGAGTAAAGGGGAAAGAACTCGAGGAGACATGATTTATTTGTACTTATTTGTGCGGCGATGGTGGGACTCTTTCAACCCATCCACTGGGTAGGTGCCTCCTTTTGTCTCCCGCTAACCAGACAATTATTTATTAGCTCCCCCCAGCGCAAACACACATGTGTATCCGCGTATCTGAGTGTGTTATCCTGGCTGTTTAAGACAGCTTAAGGGGAACATGTTGAAAAATTCATTTTCATGTTTGGCTGCAGCTCCGGCAATTTCTCATAAGCAAGCAACGTTTTCCTTTGGCCAGAGAAAACAAAAGCGGGACCAAGCAGAAAAATTTAATTTGAGCTTCTTATGCGTGTCTTGGCATTCGGGTAAGCTGCTTAGCATATGGCATAAGGACTGCGGCATATGGCATATGGCATATGGCGGCGACTGACTGCCTTGGCCCTCCAGCTCCAGCTCCAGCCCCTGCCATCAATCACCGGGCAAAGAAATATGGCAAGGCATGAAAGGATCGCCTCAAAAGAAAGGAGGAGAGTATTTAAATCGGCAATTACATCGGACTGTGGACAATGGAGCGCGGCTGCAATGGCGGTTCCGCATTCGTTTCGTGGCTCAATTATACATGGTCAGGAAGAAGTTGGTCCTTACTCTTAGCTCGCTCTTATGCCGTTTTATTTCATTTCAATGCGGCCGCTATCAGTTGAAAAATAAGCAAGGAATCCAATTTTCATATATTCTTGTTCTTGTTTTTCTTTTTAAGTAAATTTCTCTGATAAACTATTAAGTTTCTAGTTAAATGTACTGTTTTGTTTGAGTCCTTACTTATGGCTGAAGCCCAAGTTATAGAAAATAAAGAAAAGATAACCGGGAAGTATTTGAAAAATGTTTTTTTTTCAAGTCCTCCTTTGTTGTTAAAAAAGTATTTATTGAAAACAAAATGACCAACCTTTATTATTATTTTCTCAAGATATTGTAATAAATAAAATTTCAGCTCTGCTATGCCTTCGAATCGATTAAAATAACATTTATTATCCCTATTGAAGTTGATGTATTAAACCAATTGCATACATATATTAGCATATTTTTATAATATGCCTTTTTATTCAAGGAAAGCTAATCATTTTTTTTATATTTACTAAGCTCCAGGGTATCCTGTGTTCGATTCCTATTAGTGGGCTCCACAAGCTGACCGTAAAATAGCTTTAATGGCGGTCGTTTGCTCTGAGCCTCGGTCCGTTTCTTTTGCCGGCATTTAACTCTTACGCTCATTTATCATCCTTTGAGAGCCTGCAGCGCCAGATGAACTTCGGCTGTGTGTGTGTGGCCTGCATTTAACTTGTACATATGCATACTCCCCATTCTATATATACAGTGATATTGGTTGGCAAACATTTTTCGCCAAGTGCTCGCTGCTCGGCTCGAGTTAAGCGTTCGTTTATTCCCCGCATATTTTTTTATTGGCCATATTGCGAGCATTTCATTTCAATAACTCTCGCCTGCACGCCCTGCCGCTCTTGCCGCTCAACCCTGTTCCCTTTCCGCAATTGCTTAAGTCGTAATCGGTCTGCAATATGGCCTCTTAAAATGATGGACCCAATATACATATCCTCGTATGTGCATAAGAACGCATATATATCCGCGCTGCGTGACATTTTGTTGTATATTCGCTATGAATTTATAGTCGTAAATTAATTGCGCATACGTCATGTGTGACACACTCATTTGACTTGAGCCAACAGCTTGGCTAAGGGGAGTTGCAACGGAGCTCCCATGGTAATTGCTGAGCTTAATACTCGAAACCCGTCTCTTGGTACGATATGGTTTTCCGTAAGGGGCTTATTCTGATATCTTGATGTTTCTGAAGAGCAAGAATCAATAAAATTCACTCTCATTATTTTCTCTGAAATGTTTTTCCAATTTAAAAACCTTGTCTTAGTTTTCATAATTTGTTCAAGTCAAAATCATAGGCGGTTTCCTCTTGTTCAATTTATAATTAAAGTACAAAATCTACTATACTCGAAGTTATTGTGTATTTATTTTCATTTTGCATCCCTTCTCTTGCATCTCTGAAAAATACCCTGTAGCTAGATAAGTGTGAATGGTTTTTGCCAAATCTGAGCATTCTACGCATGCATTTCATTTATATTCTCCGGGTTTTTAATATAACCCAAATGTGCTTCTAACAATTCAATTTCCCTGCGAGGCATTGGAACTTCGATTGAGTTGACTTCCCATTTCATTGAGCAAATATGGGAAGGAAATATGCCGGCACTGTGTGCGTGTATTCATAAAAATGAGGGAAAAATTGAATTGAAAATAGAGAATGGAAAGGAATATTGCTTAGCAGTGGCGCCAGTGCGGGCTAAATGTGTTACGAGGCAGCTGGAAATCAACAAACAAGCAGAGGCAAAATGCATCCAACGAGTTGTTCCACATACGCATCATCAAAGGCACAAATGCAACTTCCGCTTCCGTTTGCTCACGAGGGAAGGGAAGGGAAGGGAAGGGAAGGGAAGGGAAGGGAGGGAAAATAGGGGATGTGCGGCCCGAACAGTGTCAAACACAATGCTTGCTCAACACTCAGCTCGGCTGATTGCAATTGCTTGCCTTGTTTGCATCCAGCAGCCCAAACACACTCACATTTATTTGTGTTTGCCCAGAACGGAACTGTATTTGAATATTTCATAATTTGCGAATATTTCTGTTCTGTTCGTTTTGAGTTTAGATACATCTCCCATACCTCGACAGGATCTGTTGCTACTGCGGTACGTGTCTGTGGCTTAATTTGTTGCAAATGTAGTTTGTTTTTCAATTAGCAAACACTTCCATTCCACTCCTCACCACCCCTTTCCACTCCACTCCACTCCACTCGAACCGAAAGCTGCCTAGGAGAGCCACTAATTGGTATTTTATCTTTTAATTTCTAGCACATTTTCAGCACACATACACACACCCAGGCACACTCAGCCAGACAGCCAGAGATAGATATAGAAATCCCAGCTGGGATAGCTTAGAGACACTTGCTACGTTTTAGTTTTCAATTGTTTGCCGGAGGATTTTCCAAATGCTCTCATTCCGGTCTATTTTTCCATCCCCTCCACACATCCACTTCCATTTTCCCCAAGCCTCACCCCCCATTGGCTGCGTTTTCGTTTGCACTTCGGTGAGCCGCATAAATTATTTTATTATTTAGCTGTCGCATTAATGCCAATTGAATTTGTCTGATTAGACATGACGGGTAGGAGAAAAGAAGTGAATAATCAGTGCTGGTCCTCTGATTGTTAATTGTGTTTGTCACGCTTTTCAGTGGTTTTTGCCCTAACAACGGATAAATAGAAAATATTAAAAATAACAATTATATTTCAAAGCATATACTAAACTAAAATTAGAATGTATTGCTTCAATTCCTCTGCATTTAATATACATAATCTCTGAAGATTAAAATGTGTATATACATGAGACCTTAAGTTTGTGATAGCATAATAAAAACCTTCCACAATTTTAATTGATGTTATTATGCAAAAAATTCTCCTAATGTCTTTATAACAAGAAAATAATGACTAAATCAATTTAAAGAGCACCCACCCCTTTGTCTTTTATAATCACTTTTATCTCTGAACTTTCAAGCGTTTCATTGGCAAATTGCTGTCAGAGTTATTAACAATATGATGTTCATAATTAGTTGGACCTCGCCCAATTATTTTTCTCGCCACTGATCTCGCCTTTTTTGTATCCTATTTTATGGGTTTTTTTTTTGTGTTTGTGAATAATAATTAATAAATATATGCATGCATGCATCGTATTAATACTTGTCATAAAAATTGGCTAACCGCGCTCAGTATCATCTGCTCTGGTCCGGTGCCATTGTTGTTGCTGTTCGCATGACAAACGATGTGACAATTTAAATCTATTGGGGCAAGCTGTATGATAAATTGGCCTCAGCCAACAGAGCATCGTTCGTTTGACAACGTAAAAAGAGTGCAGCAAAAAATTATACACGAAAAATTAAAACAAAAAAGCGCTGTGAAAAATGCATCAGCTGAGGGAGGAAACAACGAAGAATCGAGGTTTCGGGGCCAGCAGTGCAACACTTTTGTCTGACACTGTCAATTTGGTATTAAAATATCGTACAGAGCTTTATTAAACCGGACAGTTGATCCAAGGGCTCAAATGGCAGCTGGAAAGGTTAAAGTTTCCAAGGACATTCTTTGGTATACATTTTCTGGGAGTCCCTTAAAATTATTTAACAAAATGTAGTGGGAAATATTTATTTATAAGTAACGCTGGGTAGCTTCTGGAGCTTGTTTCTAGCAAGAATAGAAATAATAATGCTAGTTTTTAATAATAAAAAAAAAGAGTTTAAGAAATATTTAATATCCTTTATTAAAGCCAGAAAATAAAGAATTCCAAAGATATAATTTTACTTAAATTAATCTGATTACTTCTCTTTCCTTTATTTTATTTAATATTTTTGTATTGGTAATTAAGATAATTTAATTCTTCTTTTATGCATATGAATACATTATTTGTTATTAATGATCGCTTAATTGTTTTCCAGATAGGGATAGGTCTATTAACAATTTCCGGCCCTTTTCTCTTGCTAATTAGCAGGCACACGCCTTCAGGCACATTTAACCTGTGTGCTATCTGAGGCCAATTTGTTCGCTGCCTTATCAATGTCAAAGGAACTACTGAAACAATAATTGAGCGAACTATTTATAAGCAAATACTGCGGAGGGGGTAATAAAAACAATTTTATTTTTGGTAATTTTCACTGGTAGCGAAACCTTGGGGAAACCGGAGACGGCAAACCGAACGAACCCCATTGAATGTCCGCTCGTTTGGCACGCAATGCGTTTACTTTTTTTCTGTGGGTTCTCGGTTAGTTAGTTCGTAATTATTTAAATGGTACAAGATGCTCCATAATGATAACACTCCACAACCGGCACGTTTCATTGGTTTCCTGTTCTCCTTTTTGTCCCCCCTTCGAGGGAGAAGTCGAGGCGAGGGGCCCAAAATTAATTGCCGCTGTAGTTTGGCTTCGGTTTTTGGTTTTCGGTTTCGGCTTGTCTTTCATTTCGGGCTAGTTACTTTGGCTCACAGCCGGAACAGTTGTAGTTGCAGTCACTGTTTTCCCGCTGTAAGCAGTGTGGGATTTTATATGGCACAAAGTTTTCCGGAACTGCTTATCGGAAGCAGCAGAAAAGTTCCCAAAAAGCCCGCAAGTGTGTGGTAATAAAAACTTCTCCTTTTTGTCTTTTTTGCCAGCCATCCATAACTACCCAAAAACGTTCGTTATGCGACTTAATTGTTAGCTGTAAAGATTTACCATCACAAACGCTTTTGGGGTGAAAATGAAGGAGAAGCAAAGTAAACTTTAGTCCATCCCGCACACACACAATCACGCACCACTCCGGCATTGTTTATTTATGTTTAATTTTTAATGCTGAACTGTTGGGGAAGAAGTTTTTAGTTGGCCCGTTTCCACTAGAGAACATCGTTGCCATTAAAAAATAAAGAAAATTATATCATACGAAATGTTGCTGTATTTATAAAACTAAATAAACAATACATAAAAATAATTGTAGATTTATGAATAAAAATAAATAAAGTCGATATTTATAGTCGGTGTATCTGTGATGATTTAAATATAATTATTCGAAACTAAATAGCTACGCACATAAAAGGGAAAATTTTTGAAGTATTTAATTAGAAACAGCCTCTAATAAAGTATTTATAATTTTTACATACTTTGTTATTATTAAACATTCAAATTCTAACCAAAGAGAACTCAGCGAAGACCTACCGAAATAGAGCAATCATCAGCTGGGAAAAAATAACGTCCTGCACTCTTAAGCTTTCTGTATGAATAATATTTGTGCAGTCACCGCAAAAACAGAAAGTATTAAACAAAACAAGGCTCCCAAACACCCGCATCCACAACCTCATCCACAGTTGGCAAGGAAAAACCATCCGCCGCTTGTCAGCGCTTGTTTGCTTGTTAAGGTTGCGTTCCTCTTCTTTGGAGCTCTGTGATGTCCTTTTTTTCGAGAATATTTTGTGCAGCTGCACTTAAACATAAAGTAGCAAAGGTAAACACAATATTATAAAAACAAGGGCCACGAAAAAGGAGAGCGGACCCAAAAAAAAGGGAAGCGGAGACATTAAAGTGCAGGCTGCGTTGGCAAAGGATGTGCCACCAATAAAATACGAGAGAAACTGCAAAAAACTGCGCAAAATTATATATGTATTACAAGGATAAATATATTATGCACTGAGAGAAATTTGGACATAGGTGCTGTTTAAATTATTGCGACATTATGACTTATAAAACTTATTACGTAAGACTGGCTGCTTTAATGTAAAATAGTTGAGAAATCTACTCAATATTCTTACTCTCTTTTCATTCAGACTTATTATGTATATGTTTCTCTATTTTGCATATTTTTTTACAATGAAATAATTATTGTTCTAGAACTTCTTCTTTACAAAAATCCTCAGAATCCTTTGGCAAAATGTTCAGTGCTTGTCAGCTAATGTTTATATATAAGCAGGCACACCAGGTGCACTTTTGTGTCTGTGCTGGTGTGTCCTTGTACGGATACACGTGGATTCTGGTGCCTGTGTCCGTGTGCTGGTGTGTGAGGTATATCCGTTTAGGTGTTCCAACAAGAGCAGACCCGCCGAAGGAGCAGCACTCAGCTCTAGGCTACACCCGTTAATGTTGTCCAAGTGCCGTACTAAATTATGTATGTGCCCAGCATGTGTGTCTGTCTCTCCTTCGTCCTTGGGCTGCAAAATAACCCCTACCCACCTCACTCACCATTCCCATTCCCATTCCCGCTCCATGTGCAAATAGTTTTTCAAAGTGCTTGAAACGCGTGCCGCCAGACACCGCAACTGTAATTATGTTGAAAGTAAAAAGCTTGTGAAATATTAAGTACTGACTTGCCTCGCCACATGCTGCACTAACCGAATGTTTGAGTGTGTAAGTTAAATATTTAAAGCAGGTGCAATTTCTTGACGACTCTTTTGATACCTCTCTGGGGACTGTGACATGTTACAGGGATTATATAGAAAAATGTGAATACGATTTAACGGATATGAGTCCTGGACTAACATAAATGCATTTTAAATTTTTGTTGGTTTCTCTATTACTGTTGGAAAAATTCAAATAAATAAATTAGATCAAACCAAATTATTTAAAATAATTTTCCAGACAATTTAGGGTTAAAAAATAAATGTACGATAAATAGTATATACCCCGTCAGCCCTAACAAGGCCTAATGAGTTCCATTGTCGGTCCATTTGCATTCGTTTGTCATGCACCAATTGTTGTTGGTTGCCATTTTAGCCAGCTAACTGCGATTTTCCTATGTTCATTGAAAAAAAGTCATATATTTTTGCAACGACGCAGGAACGAAAGCCCACCCACTTTCCACTTTTCATTTAGCGAGTGGACCAAGCCAGTCTGCTAATAGAAATAAAAACAAAAACGACACACAAACTAAGCCGGGCTAAAGGCTCAAAGGCGGCTGGCTCAGAGTCCTTTTCCCAGCCTCTCTCTCTGGCGCCCATTTTGGCCCACTCTTTTGCCTGTTTCAGCCTCGGCCTGCAATGAAAACAAAAAGCGATTTGCAAGTTTTCTATTGCGCATAAAAGTATGCTATGGAACCTATTTTTTTCACTGCTCCCTCACGGTCGTGTTATTTTTTGCTTTTTTCCTCCTTTTCCCGCTGGTTTTTCTTGTTTTTTTTTTGCTTTTCATAAAACCAAACTATTAAGCCAAGTGTTAAACTCATTTAGCGCGGATTTATGCGCCCGAGTGCCTCATGCATATGTGTGTGTCTGTGCAGGGGGTGAGTGTGTGTTTGTTGCAGGCTTCGGGTCCTGCACGGGCGGGAGTGTGTGCGTGTGAGCCTGCTTTGTAAACGTGCCGTTTTCTTTTATGCGTTTTTAATAAGCCTTTTGCCAAGCGTGTCGTAGTTTGTTTGTTTGTTAGTGACTCCCTCCGCCTCCCTTTTTTCTATTTCCTTTCTTTTTTTCTATTTACAGCTTTGCATTTTGATTGCTGGCATTTGTGCGCCTAATATTTGCTGCTGCAGCTGATTTTTCTCGTTTTTTTCAGCTGAACTTGAAGCGTAAAATTGAGTAGCAACGCAGGCAGGCCTTTTTATATTTTTTGCATACGCCTTGGCTCTTTTGTTTTTGGTCCTATGGGCATATGTGTGTTTTTGTGAGGAGCCTGGGATTAATTAGAACATCGGGTGGAGAATATTTCCAATTTTCAGAGTGGAAAACATGAGAGATGATATATTTTTTATAGAAATTTAAAGAATAAAGAGCTGTGGCAATTTTTAAACTTCTATGTTTTAATTTTGTTCTACAAAAATTAAATCCCCATTCAAGCTGAATTATTTAAGTTATTATCCAATAAATATTAATATTATAAAAATCCATATTTAAGGCTATAAGAAATGTGTTTAAACGATTTTTAAATATGTAACAACTCTCACCTTAAGGTGTGCAATCAATTTCACGCAAATCACATGTGTTTTACTACCTTAACATTTTGCTAAATTGTTTACTTACATTTCGGTATCGGGTGATATTTTGTGGCTTGCAAATGGCAGGCGAAGTCAGTTCGGTCAATGGTTTAGTATTTGTGTAAAATACAAATATGAGAAATTTAATCTATTTAAAACAAAACGAGTCTTTAGTTCAAGCTTTTATTCAGTTTTGAATTTTGCCCTTTTCTGCGTTTTATTATTTAATTTTTGCATGTAAGCTGGGTACATTTTTGTAATAATATTGTTTTGGTTATTACTTACTTATTTGCTTGTTTGCCGGTTGTTGTTTGTTTATTTGCGTATATTTGTTTTTGAGTTTGACATGGCTTGCTGATGTGGCGTCACTGAGGCAAAGGGCAAAATCAAAAGCCATGATTGCTCCAGCTGGTTTTTGCCCTAGGATCCACTGGAAGAAACAATAAGGATTTTTTAAAAATATAAATGGATTAAGTACCTTTCATTAATTTATCAAAAAACTTTATAAATCATAAATCTCGTTATTAACAATATTATTTAAAATTTCCGTTTTCCATCAAACATACTCTTTAATATCTAAAGGTTTTTAGCTCAAAACCAATTGTTTTGGTTTTATATTTCTTAAATGTGGAATATATTTTCTTTCAAACTTTATACTTGACAGTTTTCATGTAGCATTTTTGGCCAAAAGGCCCATGTGAAGGCAGTCAGTCCATCATCTGGACATGCATACACTGTAATTCCCTCGTCTCTTATGTCGTTATGTCGTCTAGTTCTTGCTTTCGATTCGGTTCGGTTTGGTTTGGTTTGGTTTGGTTTACTTCAGTCCTGTTTCCTACACATACCCATATCCATCGGCCAGCCCTTCGTCAGTCTGCCAGGACAACCGCAAGCAGCCAACACCAGTCATCCATCCTGTGGACGGAGTGTGTTCTATATAGTCGTGTACATATAAGGAAAAGTGCCAATCAAAGTTAATTGAAAATTCATTGAATCTTGTATATTTAAGTGAGGCATACAACATAAGTCTATGTAAAACGAGTGTGCCGATGTCTGTCTGTATTTGTGTTTCTGCCTCTGTGTGTGTGCTTATCTCATGTCGATTTGTATGTTGTAGTTGTTGCTTTTGTTTTTGCTTGTACCAAAGTGTTTGCAGTTCAGCTTACAAGGTAAACAAAATTCTGATCAATGCATAAATAGCAGAAATTGCAACTCAAATTGCACGAGGAATTTGACACAATAAAGACATTTTATACGTGCTATAATAGACGTTAAACTGTATATTCTTGGGGAGAAAATAAATTGCAAGTAAAACGGCCTTAGGTTATTTAAGTTAAGCACAAATTAAAGATAATTATAATGCAAAAGGTAAATAAAAGAGGTGCCAAATTAAAAATGAAATTGATGTAAAATTTTAAAAGGTTAATTAAAAAGATATACCAAAGTTTTTTCGTTGATAAAGAAATAACAAATTTATATAAGTAAATACATACTAATATTTTTCAGTAATAACTTTAACCCATATTTCAATAACTTAACTTAATTTGAGGCACAGCTAATGGTGCTACTAAAAAACGTTTTCCCAATTTTCCATTTCCTTCCAACTCCTCCATTTTATTTTCTTGAATTTTTCCCACTCAAATCGAACTGCAAACACAGTATCTGTGGCCAAGGAATGGGAGTGCTTTTGACGTCACCACTTCCTTGGGTGGCTGCTAGCCAACACGCTCCGCCATATTAACCCAAGCCACCCCCCTGTCATTTGCATCGCGCGCTGGTATAACCACACTTACAGTTACAGCTCGCAAAGTGTTTACCTTTTACTTAAGAAATTACACTCGGGCAAACAGAATTTGCGTGCCCACAAATCCAGAGTCGGAAGTCCGACTCCAAGTGGCTGCGCGCACATTTTTCCATCGCCCACGGATCAAAAGCCAACGATGGCTTTCCAATGCCCACTTCTTTTTTCCCTTTCCCTTCTCGAGCTGGCTACGATTTTCCTCTGCCTACAAAATGGAAAAGTTTTCTTGGCATTACTCGCCAGGATTTGCCTTCTTATATGAATCGATGGGAGAGGTTGGGTATATTGGGATTGAATTGAATTATAAAACTTGGTTACCTTAGACAATATTTAAATAACTCTTTTAAAAGCTTAGCTTTGGATAAACCTTTTAAGAAACTAAAGATTTCTATTTATAATTGTCTTATTTTAATTTTATACTAAACTAATGAATGCAAACGTATCTTTATAAGTTTTTCAGGTTTTTTTATATATAATTTTTGAAAGGGTATTCTCATGTTTGAATACTTATCACATTTGAAACTTTTTCTTTCCTTAGATTTTCTTCTTATTTTCAAGTGGACGCTGGATTGGACGTCTTGGCTCCCTGCATGTTTGTTGACTTTTGTGTGCTAATAGCAAAAAGCATTCCATTGTGCGGCGAAGAGGTTCCTGCTTCTCTTCCCTCGGAGCTCCGGGTTCTTTAAGGACTAAGAGCTGGACAAGAAGTTCAAAAGTTTAGCGTGCCAGACAATTTGTGGGTCTCAAAGTTTTTAATAAGAGGTCATTGATTTACATTAGCCAGCCAAATTGGTAAATGCTCCCTCTGAAAGTGGAAACCAAAAGGAGGATGGAATTGGATTTCGCGTTATTGAAAATAATGCCGGCAAACTTCTATAATGTTTACGGTTCCTGGAGGAAACATTTTTATGTATCTGAATTGATTCAGAAATATTTAGTAAGGAAGGCTTAGTACGTTCTAAATTATCCAAAAATACATTTAATTGGGTTGCATACCCTTTTTAATAAACTCTAAGTCCACTTTGCTGTGGCAAAATATTTTATATTCAGTACTAGAACTTCCTCTGTGCCTTTGTTACCTTAAGTAGCTTCCTTTCTTGGTTTCCGCAAGTGGGACAAGCTTTATTGACTTGTCGCTCATTTCGAATGATTGACCCCAACGCACAAGCCATGCATGTCAGCAATGGATAGAAGAGGTCTCGACTGCGGAGACCGACGGCACTCAATATTTATGGCCAGTCGAACCGCAAACAATTGAAGCTTAAAAGCCAAACAATGAAATTTAGAACTTCCAATTAGGAGTTGGCCAAAAACGGCGGCAACGACAAAGCAATAAAAGCCAACTTTATGGACTACACAAAAGGCGTGGCCGACGACGACAATAACAAGCTCATAAAATGTTTTTTGTTTGGTTTGGTTTGGCCTGGCCCACCTGCCTGCCACATGAAAATGAAACCAATAAGCAGCCATAAAGGACGCACGCTGAATGAAACAACAACTGCGGGGACAAATCAAATTCAAACTCAAAAGGCACAAAAACTGATTGAGGTCTTCAAATTGGGAATGAAAAACTATGCGTAGGGCCCCGCCTCACCAAAAAAGCCGCAAATTGTTGCAAGTCTCTTTTTTTCCTCTGGCTTTGGTTTGAGGTTGCATTTGATTTTCGAGCGGAGCTCAAAGGTAAAAACGGGGGGTGCAGAGTTGACAAAGGGAGGAACAGGCCCATTACATTCAAATCAGACATGCCAGTTAGTTAGTGTCCATTGTGCCCATTGCCAGGGTTACTGGGTAGCACCCCATTCCATTCCTTTGTCGAAACCTCCTGATGAGTAGATGCCCCCGGCAATAGAGTCCAGGGGAATGTGAGCAATGTCGGCAACGAAGGCTACTGATAGCATTGATTATGCACTGCAGATTGCAGCGATTGCTCATTTGGATAATGATATTCCAACCCACCAAATGGAATGTATGGTAATAAAATAATGATTAATTAAAACTATAAGCGGGAAAATATTTAGCAAACAAATAAATACATTTTGAAAATACAAAGACAAAACTAGAATCAGTCTTTCAAAAAAACAAAAGGTAAAAGAGTCAGTTTTTACTTATTTAATTAAAATAGATCTAAACTCAATATTACACATATTCTAGTTTACCTTAATTCCTAATTAATTCAACTAGTCACATTTGTTTCTCCCTCTGTGACAACGCATCTCGATTTTCGCCCATCTCCGTTGCACACGCATTACGCATACGCAACGTGCGCCCAGTTTATGGGGCTGGCTCAAAGCTTTTATGCCAACATTTTATTGATGCACACCGAACCACAAAGAGACATGGCTGCGGCGGGGAACGGGGGCAGGAAGGGCTTACGGAAAAGGGCCAGACGGAGTATCCATCTACACCAAAAAATGTCACAACTGGCAGGGTTGCCATTGTTGCTGCTGCTGCTGCTGCTCGTAATTTGCGTGAGTGTGTGTGTGTGTGTTTACGGAATGTGTTCTGCATTTTGGGCAAGAAATTAAGTTGCATTTTCATTATTTTCGTATAGCCAGGCAGCCGTTTGGCCATCCGATTCGCTCGACTGGGCCACAGTTCAATTATAAACTGCCCAAACTGGCACTGGGAAAAATAATGTGATCTGTAACTCTGAATAAAATCTACAGAGATTGGAACATGTATTAAAATAATCATATTTTAAAAGAGAAATAAATAAAGTAAAATAGGCTGTTTGCTTGATAAAAGTTTATTTTATTTTGATTTTATTTGGTTATATTGTGACATTGGTAAATAGGTAAGTAACTTAATTAAGTCAACTTAACCTATAACAATAATACGAATTTGTTAATCCTTTTAAAAAATCCTTTATTTGTGGAACCGAATTCTGGACATAATATTTATCATAGTTCTTAATGGATTTTTTTTGTTCCCGTGTAAATCGAGCCGAGCTTGAGCTCCTGGCTTGCTTTTATTGTCTATGTGTTTGTTTGCATGTTGTTTTTCCTTTTCGGCTTCAGTGAATCTTTGTTTGTCAATTTGCTTGGGTTTCTTTGTTTTTTTGTTTGTCTAGTTTTATGCTGCCTGGTGCTACTGCCATTTTAGAAACTCCGTTGCATCTTTAAAGGTCCGTGCCGGGCTGGAATATGCACACAAAGTGAAATGAAATTCTCCCCAAGGAACCCGAGCAAATGCTCGGCCCCAGAAGGGATTTGGATAAGGGTTTTGGGTTTTTCAGAGGGGGTCTTGCTGGCCCAGTTGGTTGAAAAACTACCCCATTGGCAAGCGGAAATGCAAATTGTCGTGTGCGCATGTTGTTACAAATTCAAAATGACAATGGAGACGCTCCGCTCCACACAGACCCAACTAACCGTGCAGTCAACTTGGTCGCAACTTGAGGCGCCACTAACCACCGTCCCCAAGTCCCCTTTTCCACCCACTACCCCAGATAGTTCTCCGAAAAATACGATAACCCTGCTAGAGTGAACATCGAGGAGTCATCTGCATTAGCCGGGCTCCACTCAGCTCTTCAAGAGCTGCAATCGCTTTAAGCCACAACTTGCAAGCCAAGACCAATATGGGTTTTTTTTTTGAGACAGTAAGTTTCGTGACTATAAGTTTTGCAATATGTCATCCAAATAGAATAAACAAATAGAGTATGTATGTATTATAATTTCTAATAAATTCCAAAGAAAGTTAGTGGAATTTCAAATGATTTGGTTTTTCGACAGAAGTTAGTCGCAATTTTTTGTGTGCTGCACTGTATTTTTCCATTATATCGGCACTTGTCAGCAACTCTCTTTTTTTTGCATTTTGCATGCGTGAAAATTTTCACCAGCTGCATTTTTCATCCACCCCCGTTTTCTCATCTGCATCCGCATCTATCTATGCACTGGAGCCACATGCCTGCGAAAGTCATTTTTCTTATTTGAGAGTTGTGGCCAGCTCTAGGGGGTACGTGCCACGCCCCTTTTTCAACCACTACGGCAGATAAAACCATAAACCGGCGAACGGCGGACGCGGCCTTGCGCTGCAGCTTCCTATTTTATATGCGACTCAAAGGACACCAGTGCGTCTGCCTGATGATGATGCGTCCTCGAAGGCTTTATCTTTTTAATACTATAAAGCTGTAACCTTTGTAGAGTGTTAAATTTCCAATGTATCCTAATCGTTCTCCAATTAACACAAAATGGGGAGAACAAGTTTAGCTTATTTTATTTTCTAAGATACTCAACTGTATAACCTTGTATCTTTGGGTTTCTCAGAATCCGTTTACAATTTATTATAGTATTAAAAATAACTATCACTCAAATAGTAAGATAATATCCCGCTATTTATCAAGATTTTATGCGGTGTTACGAGCTTCAAGGTTCCTATACAAAAAAATTGGGCTGAAACGGACTTCCGCAGCTGGTAAGGAGCTCAGTTCAGCTCAAGTCAAGGCTGTTCGCGACAGCAACTTTCTGAAGCTTGCCAACACTTGGCCTCGCCATGTAAAAGTACAAAAAAAAAAAATAAGGAAAAAAAAAGGAAAAAAGTAAACACAAGAAAGGCGAAGGCAAAGGACATAGTACTGCTATCAAGTACATAATTTGAGCATTTAATGAAACCGGCTGCATTTCTCTATGTAGCGAAATTTTTATTTTATTTTTCTTCTGTTTCTTGTTAACTTTGGCCTTTTCGGCCAATTCTTTTCCGCCTCTCGTCGCTGCTGGCTTTCGTCGGACGTGGACAGTAATTATAAGGCCATTAGCAGAGCGTTAGGAAAGGACAAACGGGCGAAAGGGGGTCGACAGTGAGAACGCATGGTTATTGTGTAAACGCATTAAGCGTAATGCTGAGCACAAAATTAAACAAGTGGCCAACGGATTTGGTGGATGCCACGAAATGGGGAAAAATAGCAAATAAAAGTCTGCTTTGCCGTTTAAGATAAATATGGTAGAAATAAATGGCAGACTGAACTACAGTGTTAAGAGAGAAAAAAGTCTTTCTACAAATTTGTATAATAAATATGTACAAGTTTCTTGTATTAAATGAAATTAATTATTATGTTTTTTTTTGGTAAGCATTTAATGACTTTTCTTACTACAATATGACACGTGCCGTATTTACGAAAACTTACACCTTTTTCCCTCGTCTTATCAGTGAATTTTTAGCTGAAAATATTCGAGCGCTAAACCTTATTTAGCTCAAGGACAGCTCCTAACTTTACTCTGAAATCCGAGCACATCAAATTTCAACTGTCATTAAAAAAGTCATAAAAGAGCGAAAATTGCTGGAAAAATAATGAAAATTCAGGATAAAAACGATGGGTGCTATTCACGGTCATGTTGATGCTGAGATAATCATTAACTAAGAAAATTTCTCGGTCGCTACACTCTAAAAAAAAAATACAAAAAATATGAACATTTGAATGTCATGATTTTAGGAACTAGAACTTAAAAATATATTACAATAAAAGGTAAAGGTAGTGGATTTACCTGGTAAGTTCAAATGCTTTCTTCTCTTTTCAATGTTTTTGGTGGTGTTGGTTACGCAAAGGTTTAAGCAAAGGCTCTTAAAAAAATATTGAAGTTCCAAAAATATTTTTCTGTCACTGCAAATAGCGACTACATGCATATGAGTCCTGCTCCTGGTTGTCGGGGACAACAGTCATATGAGATAGACTTACAGAGCGGATCCCTGGAAAACGAGCACCTCATAACATTAAGCGAATAACGCGTTGGGAGAGAAAGTCCGTTTGGGGCTTTGAATGTCCTGGCCTTGGCAATTGCCATTGAATTTCGCCTGGAAGCGGAAACCTGCGCTTGATTATAGTTTTATCAGCGCTTAAGTTTTGGCTTTGTCCCAATTAAACCGGGAAGAAACACACACTCCAAAATTAGCACATATCTTTATGGATACAGGGAAAAGGTAATGGAGATAGATAGTGCCCAAGTTGTCCTGAGTTATCCCGGCGAACATTTGTTTTGTTTTGGTTTTGTGGGCTAATTAAACCAAACCCATTTCATGTTTTCATCTTGCAAAGATAAACGTCGCTTTGCAAAGCCAAGTAATCGGAGAAAGTTAAGCGAAGGGAGAAGGGAAAACTTCTACTTTTTTAATGGCCAAAAGTTTTTTGTATGTGCAATAAATATGAAGAGATGATGAGGAGAGAGAACTTCTATCCCTCGAATATCAAACAGAGTTTCTGTGACTTGCTCCATTTTATTCTGCCAGCTGTACTCTTGTATTTACTAAACTTTTTGTAGTTCTATTCTGAAATTAAATCTGAGTTAAAGACTCGAATATATGATGTAATTTGATATTGAGTTGAAAAACCAAAATCAAATTTTAGATTGTGAATAGTCCTATCCAATCGTCCTACTGTAAAGAACAAATATGACATCGATTAGAGTCTTGCGATCAATGTCAAAATAATCCGCGTAAGACTGCATTAATTTCCGAGTTCAGTTCCAACAACTCGAACCGGTCGGCTACATGTAGCTTGGCAACAAGCATAAGGTGTCTGGTAGACCCTATGTACAAATTCCCACTTCATTGCCTTATAATTCCGAAGTTTATTATCCGATCTTACTCAAACTTTCAGAATACAAGCGCACAATCCAATTTATGTAGTTTATGTATTTACATTAAATCGAATATTACGAATATAGCTTATATAAGGTTTTTTATGATTTTCGGGCGCGGAAGTGGACGTGGCCAAATTTTAAAACAAAAGGCGTGCAACGGATTCCAATGTTGTCACCAAATTTGGTAACTCTAGCTCTTATAGTCTCTTTCCCTATGGGTACCGGGTATAAAGCGAGATGATGAT
Organism: Drosophila rufa; assembly: GCA_018153105.1. Classification (NCBI taxonomy): domain Eukaryota; kingdom Metazoa; phylum Arthropoda; class Insecta; order Diptera; family Drosophilidae; genus Drosophila; species Drosophila rufa. The sequence continues at coordinate 13,722,880 of JAECXS010000096.1, forward strand.
AATAATTAAAATAACACTGAAAATAATACAATGAACATAAGTTTATTTAAAATGCCAAAAGTATCAGTTAACAATAAAGCTGGGTTATGGAAATATTAAGATAAGGTATAGCATTTAAGTATTCTCTTTAAAAATATGTCATGTCATATTGAATTAGGAATATTGAATGTAATATTATAGATGCAATCATGTCCATCGATGAGTCGCGATCGACGGAAAAAAGCTTAAGTACATCCAACTTAAAAGGGTTTCGTAGAAGCTGCAGCTGGAAGCTCTCAAACTGAAAGGATGAATATATATTATAATCAGGGATTGCAAATAATTATTATTTTGTTTTTTTTTTGTGTCGAAAAATTCAAACAGTTATAGTACTTATACAGAAGCAAGAAATATACAATTCTTCTTCACTAAGGGCAATTTATGGAATGGTACCATGATCTTCAAATCTGTAATTTTAATTTTTTTTATAAAAAATAATCATTGTTTTATTAAAAAGAGCAAGAACTAAAAAAACATATGAGAATCTCGGAAAATCAAGCGCTTAATATTAATATATTTATTAAAATTGAACTGAAGAGGTCTTCGTGTTTTTATCTTTTTGACTCATCGATGATGACGAACCAGACAAACTTCAGTTTGCTTCATTTTGTTGTTTGATGGAAATAAAAAGAGCAAGAACAAAAAATACAAAACAATTATTTAAAAAAATAAAATAAATAAAAAACAGGTTGGTTTTGCCAAGATATCTTAAGTACTCTGTAGTTTTTTATTCGCGCAGATTTGAATTATAGAATGTCAAAACATTACATGTTACTTAACCTGTTAATACGGCTAAACAATTAATCAAAATAATAAAATAAATTATTATGATTCGGAGGAAGACAAAGAACCAACAGTACAGTACCCCATATGCTATATATTTAAAAATTAATATTTTACTAAAAATCAAACGAGAATCTACCATTGCAATATGTGACTACAAGTCAAGATAAAAATCAAATGAATATAAATAAATTAATAATTTACAAAAAATCAAACCCAAATATATCACTGCAATATATCCTGCAAGCCAAGATAAAAATCAAATTAAAAAAATCAAATTAAAAAATCAAATTAAAAATTCCTTTGAAGGAAGCTCACCGAATGATAAATAAACCTTCTCAGAAGTCGAATCACAAATAAATAAAATGAGACGCGGTATAGGCACCTATCGATGTAATTTCGATAAACATCGATGGTTTTCGGTTTCGAATTCTAAATTAAACATTAAATATCAGGAATAATCCCAAAATTACTCACAGCCTCCTCCAGTCGAGCATCCAAGCCAGAGGCAAACAAAGTTCGCTGCTCTAATAGACGAATCATGTCTTTGTGATCATCCTGAACATGGAGGGTCACGAAGAGATTGAGAATGGCATCCATGTAGTAGAAGAAGCACCATGTAAGGGACAGGATAGGATTTCTCAGAACTATGCCCAGGTTCATGGGGTCGTACTTGATCATGCTGTAGGCTAAGTAAGCGGTAGCCACTGCGAATACGTAATAACCAGAGTACACCATCAGCACCTGTACTCCGATTACCTCATCCAACTGGGTCACCATCGACTGCAGCTGGCTCTGCTGCCTAGCTATATCTTCCAGCTGATCAGCCAGCGAGCAACACCTGGTCATGAATGCTCCCTTCCGAGGGGGATTGTAGCTGAGGTCTCTGCTCTCCTCGACCACCTGTCGCAGCTCCGTGTTGAGCAGCTCATATTGGGCACGAACGAAGAGCATCATCAGGAAATGCTGCGCTATGGCCAGATTAAGAATGGCCGACATCCAGAGCTGCAGGCCCATCTCCAGGAACGACGCGGTGCCTGCACGTCGGACGGTCTCAAAGGCATTTGCCAACTGGAAAAGGTTTGTCATCACTCCGTTGAAGAACTTGACAAGAATCCCAAACTGGGACAACCTTAGAACCTGAGGCCTGGCCAGAATAAGACGGAGTGCGTCTCTGGTCAGGATCATGATCTGGGACTTGTGGCGCCATCGGTTTAGCAAAGTGACAAGTCCTAACAAATTTTAAAAAAGTGTTAATACTTCTGTAATTTTCACCTAAAGTAGTCTTTCTAATACGCAACCTGCAATGATCCTCAGTAGAGTCACAATGATTATGACATATTCGAAAAGCGTATTTGCCTTGCTAAAAAGTATAGTCAATGTTGTAGTTCTGGCCAACTTGAATCCGAACAAAATCACTAAGAAGACGTTGATTGTGACGGCATAGAGATTACTCCATGCGGTTGTGAACACGCGTCCCGTCCGCCAGTCGAACTCAAAGTTGCGAACTCCTATAAGGTGGCTATAATAGTAGAGCGACCTTAGCAGCAAACCGACCCAGTTGATCATTTTGGAGAACTGAGGGGGTTTTCAACGGTGCTCCGTTCGGAAATGTATTTAATTAGTAAGGTAGACTCTAGTTCGAGACAGAAAGAGATTAAAATGGATTATCAATGGTAATAAATGAGGGCAGTGACTTTGATGAATTAAAGGTGAAGACAGGTAAATAGAGTTGTATGACTCAAAAAGAATACAACGAAAAATGGAGCTTTAAGCTCAAATAATATTATTTAAATTGGAAAAAATGTACAAAATATTCAATTAAAACTTAACAATGAATATATTATTTAGTAAATAAATTGACTATTATATTAGGTAAATTTGATCTTATTATTACAGATTTCGTTAAGTATCCTTCATAGTTTCTGTAAAATTGTCAACATATCCCAACATTTCCCCCATAGTTTTATTCTACTTTCCTTTTTTGTCAATTTGTGGTGCATCATTGAGCAGATGCTCAATAAAATTTGTCGTATCCGATTGCGGGCTCATCTTTAAGGGCCACCACTCGCTTTAATAGTTATCCCGATCTCCTGTCAGGAGGCTGCCCCTCCATACACACGGATATATCTGCTCCTTGGGCGCGGGACTGTGTGTGTTTGCAGCAGGTTGATTTATGCGTCGGGTCCGGACAGGAGGCAAAAATAACACAGTCAAGTGCATGGCAAACACTTGGCCCTAGACGCCGTCTCTGTGGCTGTGGCCACTTTTCCTACTTTTCCTTCTCCGCTTCCCGATTTTCCCAGCCCTGATCCTCCTTGCCGCCACTTGGCCACTACTTGCTGGCTTTTTGTAATTTTTCACATAGGCAGCCGGGTAAATGCATAAAAAGGCCAGACAGCTGAGCATAAAATATTGTTGTTATATGAAAAGCAGCACCGCCACAGAAGGCAACGAGGAGAAGGAAGACTAGAATGCAGCGAAATAAGGAGAAAGGATCTTAGTTAGGCAGGCCGAAGAATTTTATTCCCTTTAAATTACAACTTAATTTAATCGTAAATATTTTTATGCTCATTAAATGCAGTAACTACTATTTCTTATATTTTGTAATTATCAAAAATCTGTTGAACTGACTGTCACTAATACTACTTCCCTTATATATTTTTCACAAGCCCTGCTGAGATGTTCTTGATTAATTCCATTTCCAAGCTGTAAGCATAGACACTTTTGTAACACTTTTTTTTGTAAGTATTACTTTCCTAGGCTAGGGAAGGGTATTAAAATATATAAGGACACAAGGAACAGCAGCTGCATTGCTGCCGACTGCGTCTGTTGCTGTTGCGCTTTGAATGAATGAAAAATGAAGTAAGCTCGAACTCGAACCGAACTTGCTGAACCCAAGTGAACTGAGCTTGGCAAATGTCGCTTCCTAGCCAGTTAGGCTGCGTTTTGCCACGTCATATATGATGAGGAAAGAAAAGCAAAGCACACCGAAAAATTATTTATTTCTTTCCACATTGTAATATCAAAATAATTAAATAATATTAGTTTTGTTTTATTATATAAAAACTATTAGGAGTATTGAAATTTATATTTATTATAAGAAAATCTAAATTTCTGTTAATATAAGGAAGTAGATTATTTTTAGCAGTCTTTAGTCTTACTTACGCAATGTTTAAGTTTTATTCCAGCGTCTTGTGTGGCCATAGAAACTCGCCAACCGGCTGTAAATGTTTGATAAGGAGCATCCATTGATAGAACCGGACAAAAGTTGGCTAAAAAATCCACACACATTTTAAAAGGAGTGGCAGGAAAGAAAAAAAGGTTTATAGCTCGGCAAGGTGTTCGGTCAAGAATTGAAAGGTGGGGTTCTCGCTGCTGCTGTCAATAATTTCGACTCTATTTGGATTTATTCGTTGGGGAACGATATGTGAATACATTTTATTGTTTATTTTGTAACTAAATATTTAAGGGATATCAGCCAGAAATTATCTAAAGAAACTTGCTACTTCCAAAAAATATATAGTACTTAAACACATACTTGTCACAAGTACATATTTTATCTACAGATCGCTCGGTTGGTTTTGCTAGCTCAGGTTACTCGGGAAAAACGTCTCCAATTATTATCGGATAATGAAAAATCAGCTAAACCACGAAAACTAATATTAGCTCGAAACCTGCCCGTGGATGGCAGTATGTCACATCCAAGCGCTAAATTGACACGCGCCACTATTTAAGGGGAAAATCTGGGGCGGCATGGCGGTGAAATCGGGGGAAATGAGCTCATTGTTATGGCTGCGACTACGACTACGGCGATACAGCCGACTGCTGACGCTCCAAATGAGCGGCATAACTCAATGAAACCCCATTGTTGGTGCTGCCGCTGATCCAGGCAGCCGTGCACATATTAAATAAGCAATATACACAGACCCGCAGCCGAGCAGATGAACAGGCGAACAGCCAAACAGCCGAACAGGGTGCTGAAAAGGTAAAGCGGGTCAGGTTGGGCGGAAAAGCGGGTGGAAAATCGGGCGGAAAAGCGAGCCGGGCGGCTGCGGGTTTACCGCAACATAAATTATGGCAAACGCTTGGCTGCCTCATCACTCAGGCATCGCGTAGTTTGTTGCGTATTTTATTAGCCGCGTATGCGCGTCGACAGCGACTGGCATAATTTCACAGCAAATAGCTTGAAAAATTTGCATACGCAAATATGTGGGAAGAGGGATTGGGCTGGGCGTGGGAATGGGAATGGGTTCCAGGATTTCTGGATTGCTGGATTCCGGGGGCGGGACAGGCGGCGTCTCTGACGGATGGAGCTGTGAAGTAATCGTCAAGGCAATGTGCACTGCGCCTAATTGAAACTGTGTGGCAGCTCAAATTGAGACAATTAGAAGCAGCACCCACAGAAGGAGGGAGTCGAACCGGAAACGGCTATGTAAGGGGAAGGATGTGGTGGAAAAATCATGCCCGTATCACAATTAACTAGTTAGATATATTTTTATAATTTTTAAAACCACAAGCTACTTCATTTGACGACACTTTGTAATGCTTTGATAAGTGTCCATTTATAAGATGTAAAACATAACCATAATCCCTAATACAGTTTCCTTTTGATAATACCTAATCTAAAATTATTGTTGAACACATGTAGGAATTTACAAAACATTTCAAGTGCCATACGGGCAAAATCCAGAACGTAAAACCAGAACAAAATTTGAGCTTAATAAAGAGTTGCAAGCAAAGTCCTCGTTGTTCTTTCACTCTTATCTTGATTGCCAAGCAGATGCAGAATTTTCAATTTACATTTCATTTACTGCCTAGATGCGGTGTGTGCCTGAGTGTGTGTTTGCGTTTTGCAAAGGAAATTAAATAATTGAAAAATAGAGCAAAAATAAATTAAACGTCAAGTCAAGACGACGGAGACCGAGACCGAGAGAGAAGACGAGAGGATAATGCGAACGGCAGGGATGGAAAACTGAGATTTAGAGCGTTGTAAATCTTGGGATAACTGTCAAAAGGCCTAGGAAGAAAGCCAGTAGAAGAGTCGAAAAAAGCTTAAATAACCTTAGACCAAATTTATGCAGTTCATGAATTTGTATTAATACAAATTTATTTTAAAGTAATTTTAATCAAGCTGATATAAATATTTATATAAAAAGGACAGAGAAAGTGCAATTGGTAAGCAGAGCTGGCACAAATTTGAACTTATCTAAACAAAAGAATTTTTAAGTCGTACGTACTTGTTTGGAAATTCTTTTAGAATATGGAATATATGCTTTTATTAGGCATACACCGAGAATATTTATGTGTGAAAATAGAATCATTTCATTTATATTGGTATTTTTATTTCCTAATAAATATTCCATTCCATTTTCCATTTTCAAGCGAAAATTAATGCATCTAATTTATTTCAAAAATCATCAATATCATAAAAATATTTCAAATCTTTTTTTTCACCTGTATAAGTGCGTTGCCAGTCTTCGGTTTTTGTGGCCTTCTCCAGTTCGAAGGACATTAGCATAAAAGCGTTACAAATACACAGCTGCCGAGAGGCCAACAAGAAACACTTAATGAAGCAATTTTTAGGAGGCAGTAGCAACTGCTGCAGATGCTGCATAAAAAGCAACAACTTCCGGCTAAAGCCAGAAAGCTCTCCACGTGTTGTGCCCCCAAGGCCCAACCCAACCCAACCCACAACCCCCATCGAAGAGCCACCTGAAAAACGCCTTCTGCATGGGAGCAGCAGACGGTACTGTTTGCTTGTGCAAAAGTGTGTACAGGTGACTTAATCAACATGCAACTCATTTTGTTTTCCATGCAGGTGCATGGTCTATGCGGCCACGTGTGTGTTTGCTTAGGAAGGGGGCAGCGTCAGGCGGCAGGCGGTGTGCAGTGGGTGGGACAGGTGTGCAATGGCAGGTATTTAGCTAAAGCTCTGCCTAGTTGCATGTGAAACTGCACGGGACTGTGGTGGCAACTCGGGTCGCATGTATAAGACACTAAATTGTGTTGATATCAACAATGAGCCCGAAACATTGCTCCTGCATGAGTAAAGGTCCTGAGTGGGTCGGGTCAGGACAAGGACTCGCACTCACACTCGCACTCACACTCGCACTCGGAGGCCTCACAGGATCCTGGCGTCAGCCAAGACAAGGATACAGCAGCCCACGTACACGGCAAAAAACAGCTACAATTGAGTAGAAATTAGGAATATATAAGGAACTACATATTACTAGATTTGTGTATAAATATAATTAGTCAATCACTACTATTTATATTTTATGATATCTACATAGGAATAGACTTACGGAAATAATAAATATTTCTAAGGTTAATATGATGTATTCGCTTGCTGCCAGAGAATAAGGAATTATTATTATAAAAGAACATTGTCAATAATTAAATAAAGAAATTAAAGAGTTTCTCTTAAGTATTTCTCAGTGCCTGCGTTCATACATGTGGGAACGTGCTCAGAGCCCCGGCTCAGTTGGGCAAATGCATACAAATGGCATCTCCATCTGCCTTCGGTCCGCGCATAAGTTCTCTACTAACCTGCCACTAACACCCCATCCCCTAGCACTTGCCACCTACCACCCTGCCCCCGCACAGAATATCCCAGCAAGTTGTGGAAATTATGCACATGGAAGGCATGGTTTGAGGTGGATGGTGTGCGCTTACAGCCCTGGCAATAGATACTTTTTGGCTGTGGACAACATATTGATGATGCCCAACCAGCCAACTTAGCAGTTGACACCCAGTCCCCACACCTCCGCACACACTCAATATAGGGGATGACTCTGGGTGGGCCAGTGTTCGGGAAAGGAAGAGGGGAAACGGTAAGGGAACCAAGTGCAGAAGTCACTTAAAGGTGGCCCTCGTGGGATTTCAGCAAATTGTCGATTGCATTTCGGCAGTAAGTTGGCTTCAATTAATTGAAGCTGGCCAAGAATTTTCCACTTGAGTGTGCGTAGGTAGGTGGGTGGTGATTACAGGCAATGAAAAGTTATTACGTTTGTTCGGGAACTTTTGAATTTTAACTAGTGCACTGAACTTAAAATGCAAGGCAATGACGAGGTTATTAAAACAAGAGAAGATCTAAGCAAATGAAGAAATATTTTAAAGAAAGCTTCATTTCAAATATTTAACGCACAATGTAACGCACAATAATGTAATAGATACATACTATCTTATTACTAAATTCATTTTATTAACAAAAAGTTATAAAACAGAATATTTAATGGTTAAGTTGCAGGTATTTTGTTAAGTATTTTATGGATTGTATTTCCCGTTTTCCAGTTTGTTGTCTAAACACATAATAAATCCTCTTTTGCCAGGCAATTTGCAGGACCTCGAGCTTTTGACTTTATTTTACGACATGGATGGAAGGAACTCCATCAAATAAGCTGGCATATTAGAGCAGTTGAAACGCAGTTCAGAGGCAAAAGGAAAAGAAAATAAAAATAAAAATAAAGAGAAGAAAAGCGAGTCAACGAGCTCGGCTTGGGGTCAAGTGTGACATGGCACATTCTGATTCTGGCTCGTTGCCGGCTGTCTCACCTGTCAGGTGCAACACTTTGGCTATTAGAACGCAAAATTTAACAATGTCGCCCGGCAGACCTCAGAGCTAAAGGCCCCTTCGCCCAGCGCCCATCGCACATCACCTGGGGATCCCCCGAGTCCTGGTTCTCCGCAGGACTACACCTGTGCGTGTATGTGTGTGCGCTTCGGTGTAAGTGTAACGCCACAGGTCATAAATTCAATTTGGCTAACAAACACGTTGCACTCACACAGACGCACGCCGGCAAAGACAGTGGCAAGTTGGCTGCTGCAACATGTGCAAAGTTGTTTGCCAGAGCAATTTCTCATCCCAGCAAATGGCTGCTGGAGATGTTAGTCTTACTTTTCCACATCTTGATACCCTGTACAAGAGGGGCTTAGGAAAGGGGTTTGTGGCTTAAGGAAAGGGTCGCTCAGCAAACTCTGTAATTATGTTCAGTCTTCGCGGAATCAATTTAAAACCTATTTTAGGTATTTTGTTAATTGTAATTTAAATATTTCTTATATTTATTCAATAAGGAGAAGGAATTTATGAAGAATAAATTTAAATGTATTGAAATTATTTTGACTTCTTCTTCTTTTAATTATTGTATATATTGCATTTATCAATAAAGGTTATTATTTAATCTTTATTTTATTTTGGTATCTATATAAAAAATTGTTTAATGTAAACCACAGATTACTAAAAAGATGTCTAAGTTCCCTACATTAATTTCAATAGGTATTATAGGTATGACAAGAGTCGAACTTCCTTCTTGACTTTTGCTCCATGTTTTTGGCTGCATTTTTCGGTTTTACTTTGTTACGTTTCGGTGAAATCAGAACCGTAAACTAATTAAGATGATTAAAATCTTTTGTTTTGCTCCGCAAGCCCTGACTGCCACTAAAACAAAACAAAATGCGGGAAAAAAATAAGCACAGATATACAGAGGAAAAAGGCTGCCCACAAAAAGCAACGTAAATTTGATTTACAAAAATGTTCCATTTAATTTGGCTTGTCAAAAGGAATCTGTTAAAATCTATACAGAAAAACTTGGCCGGAGAGGAGCGTAGAGAAAAACTTAAATAATATGAAACTGGCAAACGGAAGCTGGGCCAGCAACAAATATCCGATTAAATTATGCTCAAAGTCAAAAGCGCAGACAAAACTGGCCAACAAACGTTGGCCGGCAACCACTTTGGCCCCGATGTTGGGGTGGAGCCGGGGCCGGTTGCATCAAATAAGAAAACTTTTCGGCACACTCTATCTCCGCTAGGTCTCTCTCCCACTCGCTCTCTCACTGCAAAAATAAATCAAATAATTCAATTTTAAGCTAAACTTATTTTCGTATTAAAAATGAAAATCAAATAAAAGATAAAAAAGGATCAAGCTGTGCTGGAAAATGCTCTTATGTGGACTGCACCTCCTCTGCCCCTTGTGACAGTGGGCGTGGATGGCGGCCATGCCAACGCATAAAACTGCAACCGCATGTGGGGCTGTGTCTGGTATTATATACATACATACACTCAAATGTGTGTGTTATCCGAAAGTGGGTATGTGTTAATACCCTATAATCTCGGGGTTAGTGTGTGGAGTTTTCTGTTCATATGGATATCCAACCAAAGGAAGATTTTCGAAGGAAATTAAGAAATTTTTTCAATCTTTTCTCCTTTTCTAAATTCAGAAAATCAGGAAATATTAAATCATATTTTTCTAGATTTTATCATTACTAAATCCAATTAAAAACTATTAAATAAGGGATATTACAATTACTATCCAAGTTTTTCTCAAAAGCTCATATGGAATGTGTGTGGAGGTCCCTTTTGGAGAGTTTGTAAGTCATATCCTTTCGCAATTTTCGTCGTTGTTGCCCACTAACCTCACTCATATACCAATGTCCATGGGTGTGCCTGTGTGACAGTGCGAGTTGCATGTGTTCGTTGCATGTGGCCGGCACAATAAAATTGTTTGTCGTTCAAAAGGACCTCTCTCGCTATCTCCCTTCCTCAGCCGGGCCGGAGATTTATGCGGGCCGAAAAGCAGTTGACTTTCCTCACTCTATTTTTATTTTTTGGCCGCCTGCAAATTGCATGAAAGTTAAGCAGTTCAGTTCGGTGTCCAAGAGCTAATGCCGCGCCCCACTGCACAAAAGCCACAATAATCGGAAGGATAAAGGATCGCAGGGCGACTTGTAAACTCCGACAGAGCGAGAGACAAAATCAATTAACAGTTTTCGACCGACCGCAGGCGGTCCTTAAAGTTTTTCTCATCTAGACCACACCGCATCTCCTTTTCCCAGTAACTATTTTCCATTTTCTTGTTGCAACAAAATTGAATAATTTAAGTTATATATAAAAACTTGAATATTGCTAAAAAAAAATAAATTAAAAATTTAGAAAACTATTTATAAATTATAGACACTATTTTAGATATCAAGAAAATATATTATATTTAAGCTTTGGAACACACATGTTTTTTTAATTATGGGCCTAATTTGCCTCAAATGAAAACTTTAAGGTTATCTTAATGTTAACAATAGAACATATGGCATGTTAAGATTTATTAATATTTATATATAAGCCGCACCCACTCGACACCAATATCTATTTAGAATATAAGTATATTTGGGCCACTATTTTCCCTGATTTTTATTTTGATATTACTATTTTTTGGCAAAGAAAATTACTGGACAGCTTAATTTGCAGTGCGGCCAAAAATAAACTACTTAAAAATAAAGCAAGCAGTCTGGTTGCTCGTTGATAACATTTAGCTTTCTCTCTTTGTTAGTTAGTTGACGCCTTCAAATTCAAATTGTCTAAAATTTAAGGGCATTAAAAGTTCTTATCTTATCACTCTGGAATCTTTATCAGCAACTGAGTGACTTACGGGGTCAGTCCGGTAATTAAATCGGTGATTTATAACATGGTATTTTTTTATTATTTCGTAGAAATATTATTTAGTATTATACCAATATATTTTTATAATGTCTGGATCATGGTGAAATATTTTTGGTTTTCCAAGAAATTCTGTTTTGACAGCTCCGCTTTTAAATATTTTTATTAAATTTAATAAGGTTCTGTAAATTAAATTTTCTTTAGAGCAATCATAAAATTAATTAAAAAAGATATGACTTCTTGTATCGTGGAGCGGTTACTGGATATGGTCTTTAATCCTCTCCCAAATCCAGTGGATGTAGTTCGGGACATATGTGTACACTCCAATACCTGAGCACCTTTGGTCGCCGAAGCTCACTATTCCCAACTGGAGATAGCGGATCATTCCGTCGTTGTTGACCAGGGTCACCAGCGGGCCACCGGAGTCGCCTTGACAGGTATCCGACGTACGGGTTCCCGCACAGATCTGGTTCTGGGTCAATGTCTCACTCATTTTTCGATTGCAGTAGCTTTTCTTGTAGAGGTAGAGCTTCGCGGTCTGGAGAACGGCTGATATAGATCCGTTGGCTGTCTTTCCCCAACCGAAGGCTTTAAACTCATTTATTCGTGGCAGATACGCCGGATCTCGAATAAGGCAGACCGGTTGTATGTGAACTGGGGAGAGGGATAGGTAATTTTGGCATGCATTATTGAGAACGTTAATGTAATAACCCACCGTTAAAGTTTATGCTTCTGTTTAATTTGAGCAGAGCTATGTCATTGGCTAAGGTAGTGTCATTGTAGTCCTGGTGACGGATCGCTCTTTCGATGCGGTAGTCCTCAGAGCTGGGAATACAAGAATCGCGCTGACAGTCTGGGTTCGTCCTGGTATCATACTCGCCCAGGCGCACCTTGCTTCATCACAGAGAGGATATTTGTCAGGAAAATGGGTTTCAGTTAGACTGAGAGCTACTCACAGGCCTTTTCTCAAGCAGTGCGCTGCCGTAAGGATGTATCCTGAAAACAAGCGCCACATCCATTAACATACACAGATCTGTATTTATTAAATGCGGAATACGAACTTTCGGCGATGATGGTTCCACCACAATAAAGCCCGGAATTATCATACAAATACGCCATAAATGGAGCCGATCCGATAATGGCACTCTGTCCATTGTAGATCCTCGACGTCGCCGGGGGAAAATAGGTTCGCCCGCACCTCGGTGTCAGGAAATTCGCCAGCACCTCCTGTTGGTTTGCGATTAGATAGGCTATAAGGACGAGACCGGTCCAGATAACAGCCATTTCGTCTGAGGCTGGGAGTAACTGAACCCCTCGCAGCTGTCGTCATTGGTTAAATACTCCCCAAGAGTCGACTTATCAGTCGAAATTGGATTTATGTTCCACGGAATTTAGATGTTATAACCTAGGAAATGCTGCTTGTACCTACCAACAACTCTGCAGTTAGAAAAAATATTATACAATTTAGCCAAAGCTATTTTTATTTTTCAAGTCTGGGTACTTCAACGAACTAATGTCACATGCCGTGCCTCCGTATACTCCGCAAGATCCAGGGCCCGTAATTTGGCACATATGTGTACACGCCAAAGCCCGTGCAGAATGGGTCTCCGTAGCTAACTATTCCCAATTGCACGTAGCGAAAATCCCTGTCGTGGTAAACCTCGGTAGCCAGCGGCCCGCCTGAGTCCCCGCTACAGGTGTCCGATTCCTGAGATCCAGCGCAGAGCTGGTCGTTAGTAACTTCCTTCTCTAACTTCCTTGTACAGTAGCTGTTGGCGTAGTGGCGCAGTTTAGTTTTCTGAAGAACATGGGACTCAGTACCGCTCTGTTCAGTCAAGCCCCAACCGTAGGCCTTGTACTCATTTACTCTGCGCGCAGTCCTAGGATTTAGGTGCAGGCAGATCGGCTGAATATTATCTGTGGATAGTTTGGCAAGTTCAAACCTTAAAGTACACATTATTCTTGAGCTGGTATAACCTACCACTGAAAGTGATGGTTCTGTCTAATTTGATCAAAGCTATGTCATTAATCTTTTCAAAAGCACTGTAGCCAAAATGGACGCCGATGAACTTGATGCCGAAGTCCTCATGCTCGGGCATGCATATCATTCCCACGCAGTCTGGGTTCATTGTAGTATTGAACTCGCCCAGGCGCACCGTCCTGCGTCGTAGAATGGTTATAAGAATGGACATTTTGGAATGAATTACACTTACATGTCGTAATCCGCGCAGTGTGCGGCTGTAAGGACATATCCTGGAAACAAAATAAGGAACATCAGTTAATGAGCACAATTATCAGAAGTGAAATACAGACTTCGGTTGACGATCGAACCGCCGCAAAAAAATTTATTGTCCTTCATCAAGTACGCCATGAAAGGTGCCGATCCCAGTATAGCATCTTTTCCCCCCGTGATCCTAGTTCCTGGGCCAATTAGTCCGCAGTCACGGTACAGAAATTGGGCCACGATTCCCTGTTGCAGGAGGAGCAGGCAGACTCCAATAACTGTCCAAATCCAATTCGAAGCCATTGAGACGAGGCTCGCGTTGACTTAACACATCGCATCGCTGGCGTCTCTCGTTATATACACTTATACGAGTTCCCTTATCAGCCGAAAAATGTGATGTCATATTTCGTGGAAAGTTCATTAGTTCAAAAGGTTTGTTTCATTTTATTCGGTTTCTTGGAAATGCACACTAACTTTCTCATTTTGATTCTATATATTTTGTGGAACTTTCCTCAGTTCAAAATGTTGCCTTTTTTAATGGTGTTCTTGAACTAAATTATATGGAAAAACTAAAAACATTTTTAGCTATTTATTATCAATCTGTTCTTAATTTATTTAATTTTTTATACGTGGCACCCAAAGTGTACCTGGCAGAAGTAGGCTTCTCCCATCCCCTTTTTCTACAACGTAGTGTTGAAATATTGTCAAACTGAATAATAGATAACAGGTTTGGGGAGCATGCACATTGGGTACTGAGTATTTCACAGTCGAGCATGACTCTGTGGTCTTTAATTTGTAACTTCCATTAATGTACATTTCTAAAATTACCCTGAAATTGATTGTTTATTCTTCGGATATTGTCAAAGATCCAGGAGCCGTAATTCGGAACATATGTGTACGCTCCAGTACCAATGCAACGTTGGACGCCAATGCTCACTAATCCCAACTGCACATAGCGCCCCTGATTGTCGTTTCCGGTTACCTCGGTTACCAGCGGGCTGCCGGAGTCGCCGCCACAGGTGTCCGAATCAAAAGATCCAGCGCAGATCTGGTTGTAGGTAAGGCTCCTTCTAAAGGAGTCTTTACAGTGGCTCCTTGGATAGGGGTACAATGTCGTGGTCTGTAGAACGGAAGCTATAGACCCATTGGAGGTAAGGCCCCAACCGTAGGCCTGGTACTTATTTACTCTGAGAACATTCGAGGGGCTTAGGTGCAGGCAGATCGGCTGTATGTGATCTAGGCAAATGGATAGACATGTGATAAGTTTTTACTTTATAATAACCGTGACCATTCACAGCAAGTCTTATTTTATGCGCATCAAAAACCTTAATTTTTAACTTACCTTTAAAGTTTATGGTTCTGTTTAATCTGATAAGAGCTATGTCATTAACTTGAGTGACTCTACTGTATTTGTAGTGGTATCCGATGTGATCGATGCCGAAGTCCTCATGTTCGGGCATGCATGTCATTACCCCGCAGTCTGGGTTCGACGTAACGTTCCACTCGCCCAGGCGCACCGTCCTGGATCGTAAGATGGTTATTAAAGTGGTATTTTGCAACTGATTCCACTTACATGTGCTGATCCACGCAGTGTGCGGCTGTAAGGACGTATCCTGAACAAACATTAAAGTCATCAAAATAAGAAAATTACCAAAAGTGAAATACAGACTCTTGTTGACGATCGAACCGCCGCACTGATACTTATTGTCCTTCATCAAGTACGCCATGAAAGGTGCCGATCCCAGTATAGCATCTTTTCCCCCCGTGATCCTAATTCCTGGGCCAGTTAGTCCGCAGTCACGGTAGAGGTATTGAGTCACGACTTCCGGTTGTAGCAGGAGCAGGCAGGCTCCAATGACAGTCCAAATCCAATTCGAAGCCATTTAGCCCGAGGTTCGCGATAACTGAACGCATCGCAACGCTGGCCGCGCTTTTAAGTATTCATTCGAGTGCGCTTATCAGTAGAGAAATTGTATCATATTTCGTGGAATGTTCATCAGTTCAATAGGTTGCTTGGTCGGAACTTCACATTTTCTTGATCTTAAGCTGCTGAAGCTTGATTTCAAGGGAATTCTTTATTTATTCCCACCAGTTTGCTTATAAGTTGAAAAGTGCGCAAACATAAAATGTGCGAAAAAAATGTTCTGTAAATGTTGCGAAAAGTTCTTGTAGTCCAATAGGTTGGCCCTTAAATTCTTGAAAACTCTGTCAGAGCGAAGAACAAACTCAATTAATAGTTTTTAATTATCCTTTCAAACATCCTTTCCATCCCTTATTCCGACTTACCGGTCTATTTCCGTCTCGACTCTCTTTTTTCGTGGCATTGTCCTTTGTCTGGGGCTTATAAATAATAAATAAATGTTTGAATGCACCTACAATCAACAGAAAAAAGGAGGGGAGAGCATGAAACATGGGCAAGGCTGAGCAAAAAATTCGAAATAAAATTTTTCATAATCGAAAACGTGACTGTAATTTTTGAGCTACCTAGCCAAGCTACCATTTGAATGCTGTTCTTCAATCCTAATTCATTTCAAAATCTCTCTTTCCTGTAATTGAAAAAAAAATATTTAAAAATATATATACAGTTCATTAATAAATTAAATACATCAACTGTTGTTCTAACAAAAGAAATATAATAATTTTCTGGTAAGCTATAACGGAATTAAAAATTTTAAACTTTTGTTATTTGGAATAAAATCGAATTTTTTGTTAAATTCATCGTCCATTAAAAATATTTAAATTAATGAGAGTTTGCTGGTTTTTTAATATCTTATTTATAAACAGTTGTACTTTTTTTTAGTCTTAAGCGATTTCCCTTATTACAAAAACCAATCACTTTGTTTTTTGGAACGTAATTTTCTTTTCGAGGGGTTTTTCTTTTGGTTTCGATTTCTGGTCGGACGGCTTTTGTTCGAATGAAAATGCGATTTGCGCTTTTTATGATTGGCATGTGTTAATAAATTTTCAGGGCTCATGGCGATGAGTGGCACGTCACGTTGTCCATGCCCCCTCTCCATAATCTTCCTTTCACCCCCAAGGATGCGTGTGTATGAGACAGAGTGTGTCTGTGTGTGTGTGGGAGAATTGACACGTGTTTTGGGTGTCTTTCTGGTGTGAGTCCTCTTTCCAGAAGTCCTGTAAATTAGCCGCACACTAATTTTGTGCTTGGGTGAGCAAAAGTATTCTTCAAGAAGTGATACGAAAAATGACACGATGACAGGATATGTTTTTTTAATCAATAACATAAATAATTCAAATAAATCGCCAATAGCTCAATTTTCGTTATGCCTAAAAAATATATACATACTTCCAAAGGGATAAAAACGTACAAAAATATATAAAAAGCGAATTCTGACTTTATTGGTATCGCCAAAAACTTCATGGCAAATTAACTTAAAACGTTTTTCGCATACGCAAATAAACACGATGAATGGGGTCGGGGAATTGCAAACATTTCCCTGATCTATTTATGCTATGAAAATACCTAAAAAATACAACCCAAATAATACCAAATGGAGCGGGAATTCAGGCACACAAACACACACAGGAACCTATATAAATAAATTTTCATTTCGTTTCGCATTCATCAAACATTTTGACAATTTTATCTCCACGGGCGCACAGTGGGGTATTGGACCCGAAAAGTGGCGATTAATTCAAAAAACGATTTTTGCGTTCGATTCATTTGATTATATTTTTTTGTTAATACATAAAATTCTGCATTTAACCGTATATGAGTTTTTCTCCTCAACCTAACAGAGGCTGAGGAATCGGTTGTCAAAGTTGCAATATATTTTCGGTGTCTTTAAAAAAGTAAAAAAATCCCTTTCTTTGAGCATTTTGAAAAAAGAAAATTGTTTCTTAAACGAAAATGTACGTCAAAAAAGTTATGCAATCTCTAAGATAATATATTTAACTATTTTTTAAATATTTTTTTAACAATATAAATTTCAATTTTATAAATAAAATTATTACAAATACAAAAAATTAGCTAAAAATTTCACATTTTTTAACTTTAGGTAGACAAAAAGTAATGCGCCACGCGGTCCCAAGCGATATTTTAAATGAGGTGTTATTCCCTAGATATTCAGCTTAACCGCCTCATTCACACAATTTTGCACAAATTTGCACAAATTTGTTCAAATTCAATTTTAGTGGATATACTGATAGCGCGCACACTACAAGCGCGGGCGTTGCGCTGCCAGCTGAGTTTCTAAAACCCGCCGAGATCAGTACTGGCGCCCATGAGACATCTTCAACAAATAGAGACTCATCTAGCAAAGATTGAACAAACAAAGATTTCCAAAAAAACGAAATTAAATAAATAAATAAAATGTTATATAAAAATAAAATATTTTTTTTTTATTTATGGGTTTGACTAAAAATACCAAATAAAGAACAGTTTTTATTTTTTTTAGTATTTTTTCGTAACATTTTTTGAGTTTTAAAAAAACTAGTTGTTAAATGTTGAACAAATTTTGTAAGATTATTAAGTCAATAATAATACATAATAACAAATAATTTTTTTTTTTAAACTTGGTATTTTTAGTAAAAAATTAAATAAATTAAACTATTTTTTATATGGCAGCTATAAGATATAGTAGTCCGATTCTGATAAAATTTTTCCTTAAAATCTGGAATATTTTGAGACTTCTTATGTAAAAATTTGGTTACAAAATTCTTAAAAAACAAAAAAAAATTCATACTAAAACAAATTTGGAAAAATTAATTTTAATTTTAAAAATAAAAAAAATAATTTAAATTAAAAACGAACAACTTTTTTTTACTAAGATTTGTCATATCTAACAGGAAAAAAAAAGTCTCCATCCAAAATATGCCCACCTGATTTGATCGCCACTTTTCGGGTCCAATACCCCACTGTGGGGCGTTCAAGTGTCCTTTATTTTTCTGCATTTTTTTTTTCGTTTTGCCGGTCCTTCTAAGCGGCGGCCGTTGGGCAGCCAAAAAGTAAATTTATGTTATGTTTTTCGGGCCCAGAGCCATTCTCACACCCATTCCCGTCTCCCTGCGCATTTTCAGGGCTATTGCCATGCAGGAAATGCGTGTTTAGCAAATGTTTTTAAATTGTATAACGAGAATTTATGACGGACGCTTCCATGGATGCGGGCCATCGCAAGGTACCAAAAGCCAGGAACAACAAAAATTGCATGTTTCAAATTCGTTTAGCATTCCGTTTTATTTTTTCCCTGTTGCTTTTGCTGTTTGGGTGTTGAAAATAAGGCCCATATAAATATGTATGTTTATCTACATACATACTTGGGTAGGTGACTGGAATTTGGGGACAAAATTTGAGTTTGTCGGTGAGGCTTACATGGTACTTAGTAGGGGAGTTAAAACTAGGTTTGTTTATAGGAATATCATATATACATATCTAACACTGCGTTCAGTTTTAATTTAGAAGTAAATATGTACATATAGTAAATAAATTTTAAATGCTTAAAGTGTAAATTGGTAGTGGGTTTTAAAATATTTTTAATCATAAAATACTTTTGGCCTTTTCCTGGCCTTTTCCTGTGCAAAATATCCTAGAGCATCAAAATGATATCCCCGTCTTGGCAGCACTCCCCTTCATTTCCCCCGATTGTCATTTATTTGCTGCTCGTGGCACTTGGACGAGTTTGGTTTGTGCAGCATTTCAATGAGCAAATGCAAATAAATTATAAGCAAAAAAGGAGACAGAATTCAAATAAAAATATTGATGCTGCTCTGCTGGCTGCTGCTGAATTCTGGCTGCTGGGAAAACGTGACGAAATGTGTTTTGTGTTTGTTGTTTCTATTTGTCGAGCACTTAAAAGAAATAACCGCCACGTTCTATAAATTAGATGGCGTTTCTCGCTTTCAGGTTTTGGGTTCTAGATCCGTGGCTAACGAGGCGTATGCGTCATGTCCTGACAAGTGAAAAATGTCCCTCCTTCGCCTGGCGTGTGTGTGAGTGTGTGAGAGGCGTGCTGGGAAAGGGGTGGGGCGTGGTAAGGAGTCCCCCAAGTGCGAGTGAGTGGTTGCGGTTGGCTGGAGCTGCTTCTTAATCCTGGCAGCGCCAACCGCTTAATTATTCATTGAAGCCAATGCATTGGAATGCCGAAAGCCGCAGGCTTATAAATAGCATGCGAACGGCGGAACCTCACAATTCTGCGGCCACCTCACTCAACATTAATCAGTTTACGGTCGCAGCTAAATTGATTCAAATAAATACAAAGTCGTGTCCTCTCTCGCGGGAATTACTATTTTATATTTTATGGCATTTTTTCACAGTATCACAGCGAGCTTCAAATCAATCTGCCCACCAACATTGTTGGGAAATAAATATTAAGCTGCTATTATATAGATACTTAGCTCTCTCAATTAACAACAATTATAAAACGTTTAAGAAATATATTTAATCCTCCTACACGAACTCTCATATAATATATTATAAAGATTAATAAAGTATTTCAGTTCAAGATCCATTTAATAACAGGAATATTTCTGTACCTTATTATTTAAACATTAAACACGTTTAGATATTATTATTTAAATTATATACTTTTTCCACACCTTTCAACTGACGATCCGTAACGTTTGTGATATTTTTTGAAGCCTGCTCGGCAAACATTTCACACCCATCAAACACACATGAATGCATGCCTGCATGCATGCAACTGTGGGTGCCTTCTGTGCGTGCTTCCCCATCCTTTTGGGGCTGGGGCTGGACTCCTTTTTGCCTAGTTTTATTTTCCCGTCTGGTCCTTTTTTCGAGCATTTAGCAGCATGGGGCGTGCTTTTGGCTGCGTTTTGTGTACCAAATGACCGAGTTCTTTGTTATAGTTACTACTTCTGATTCTGCTTCTTTTGCTGCTGGTTGTAAATGCATTGTATGAATGTGTTTTTGCCGTTCGCAATTTCATGCGGCCGCATTTATGAGTTTGCATGTCGTGTTTGCCAACCGAAAGGACCACCCCAGAGAGACCACGGGCTCCCTTATCATCACAGTGTGCGACTGCCAACACTTTCAATTGTTTTCAACACTAAAAATCCTCGACAATAAGCCTGGAGTGAAGTCGCTCTCTCTGTGCTGTGTGTGTGTGGGTTTTCTTCTGCCTAAATTGTGTTTTTCCTGCGGCAAATAGTTTGTGGAAAGTGAAATTTATTCCTGAGCTTTTCCATTCGTCAGGTTCTTAATTACTCAGGGCATAAAGTAAGATATAAAAATGTGAAAATGCTTAGATGCACGTGACTTGTTAGGAAAAACGAAATAGATTACATGGTGAGAAAAATGCATACGGAAAATATAATTTTATAAATCTGAAGAGATGGTAATAATATATATATATATAATAATCAGAAATGATAACATATTTTATTAATTTCCTATAAACAAAAAACTAGCCGCATTATATGAGCGCTTTAATATTGAAATCTTTTCAGAGATATACAATTTTACATTTACCATCATTTCTTCGGTTGAAACCGTCAAGGACGATGGCCTCATTTGCATTCAGCATAAAAGACAATTAGAGATTGAAAGATCCAAGAAGAGATTCATTCCGTTATCAAATGAAACATTTGCGAAATTATTTTCCAGTCTACCTCGCACTCGCACCATAAACATAAAGAAAATCCATTTGTATGCAAAATAGATTCCGCCTCCGACTAAAACCGAGACGTTGGCTGACTCCGGGACTCAACTATTTGGCACTGACTCGCATTTACATGCTAAATAGCCTCCTCAAAGGACTCTCAATCCCCGTCCTCACATGCCACTGCCCGATTTTGGATCGGACTACGCCTGCGACTCGTCTCCGTGTAATTGAAACGTTAAATAATAAAGCCACCAGTGGAGTGCAAGAGATTCAATCAGTCCATGACGAAGACAATTAGGGCCTGGATTTGCACACTCAAAGGGAGAACTTAACACATTTCGCGGAGACAGAGAGAGTTACGGGAAGGAGACCGCATCGGAGGGATCTTTTCACCTACACGGAATTTCAAATAATCAAATTCATGCAATTTGCGGAGACACAGGAGCAAACAAAAATGGAAACAGAATAAAACAAAAGAGAGTAATAACGACTAAAAACAGCCACTTATTAAATTTAACAAATTTAAATAAATTTTTTTAATCTATTCGAGCGAGATAGATAAGACTGAAACTATAAACAAACTTTAATATTTCCAACTCACTTAATATTGGTGAATTATAATTAAAGGCTTTACTATATTGATTAAATATTAAAACTTTAATATTTTCAACTCACTTAACATTGGTGAATTATAATTAAAGGCTTTACTATATTGATTAAATATTAAAAAATATTACCAAGTTCCTTTTTTTACGGATTATAAAATGTTTGTTTGTCTAATTTATGAATTTCTTGTGTTCGATTTGGGTGAAACTTTTTTCCAGAAAATTGCAGAGTATAAGAACAACTTGAAACAAAGCAAGTTGCAGAAAAAGTTGACGCAATCAGTAACAGTATTTCTATCTCTCCTTATCTCCCAATGTCTTTATGCCACCAGCTCCTATCACTTTTGTTTTTTTTTTTGTTGCCATTCGAGGAAAAGGAAGCAAAATTAGTTGGCTGCAACCTGCAAAAGAAAAGTTTTACGCTTAAGTAAAAGTGCAAATGCTTGCCATTCTTTTTCCGCCCATCTAGCCCACTCGGCTGTCTTCTCTCTCTACCAGGATTCGGCCATCTTTTTCACCATTCATGGTCTGTATCTGTATGTCCCTCTCTCTTCTAGCCTTGCCTTTGGTGTTTCCGACGCCTTTCTTCGCGCAAATTGCGCACAAATTAGTTCAAGTTGAGGCGCATTTCAGCGTTATGACTGTCAATGAGCCGATGCTAGTAGGTGCACTGCGAAAAATAATGCGGAAGAACTAGGGAAGGCATTAATCCAATAAATGGAAAAATACTTAAAGATTCTAAAACTTAAGTATTATTACATACGGTTATGCAGAAATATATAATGATAAAAATATCAGAAAAAATAGATTTTCAATGATGAGAGGGTTCGTTTTGCTTTACTTTATCTCTTAGAAGTAAACCCATATATATGATAAACATTCATACACTATTTCGAACTGTGTAGAAAAGAGACGGAACGAGGCTGTGCGATAGAGAGAGGGTTAGAAAAAGAGGAACTCTTTGCTGCTGGCTCAACTTCAAATTGCCAGCGGGACTTGTGCAGCACAAAACACAAAAAAAAAAAAAGAGAAAAACTGTGAGACCCTTGAGCTAGGGTTACGATGGAATTGGGAAGATGTGACGGGAAATCGGGGGATAGAGGCTTCGGGCCAGGGAGTACGGAACTGGGGGATATTGCTTCTCACCCGATTTGCTTGCTGGCATTGTGCTCCAGTCAGCAGTTTTTGTTTGGGCTAATGATGCGGAGGATGATGTCGATGTTATTGGTATTTTCTATTGATGCCTCACTGGGCCAGGATCTGTGCTCCTGTTCCTGTTCCAGCTCCCCGTTTCAGCTCCTTGGTGTTGTTCTTCTCCTCGTGCTGCTCCTTGTTGCTCCACTTGTTTCTATTGTTTTCGTTGTTTGCCAATGTTGTGTGCGTATCAAAGGAAGTGCTGTTGATGCAGGCTCTGCGTGGACTTAACTAGGCATTTGACGAACAACATCTTGGGGTTTATTAGGGGTGGAGCCTGGGAGGAGAACCTTGCGGGGCAGAATAAGTTCTCCTAATTTGCAGTCTTCTTTCAAGTGGGACCAGTTAACGACAGGAGTATGCCACTCCGGTGTTTATTGTCGTGTCTAGATAAATTATAGCAAACATTAATCGGGAGTAGGTTGGGAGACACATGTAGGTACGTTCCTAATTTGGTAATTTATATTATAAAAGGGCTATAAATAAATTCATGTTTATTTTTATTTAAATGAAGGCAAGTCAAAACGGGCTAGCCAGCTTTTCTCTTAAACATAAAATCTTGGATTATTTGCTATAATTTTACTTACTTGAGGCTCAAACTCTCTATTAAATTTATTGATAAGTTCATATTTTAATAAATTGGTATTTTTGAATATAAAATTAAGAAACTAAAGTTTTTAAAAGTATTACAAATATATTACAAATATGTAGGAGTATTTAAAAATAATATTTTTATTTTAAAATATTTTCTATTACAGGAAATTAATTTTAAAATATTTTCCTTCGGACTTCCCAAGCACTATAAAATGTCAGAGATATAATAGTTAGAATAATAATATTACAGACTTTTTGAACCGTCTGCAACTCGGACTCAAAATCTTTATTTACATGTGGCAGACCACTGTTAAAAATCTCTGCTAACGTTTAATTTTCCCAGTATTTCTCTTAACATCACCCTGCCACGGCAGCTTGCGGAAAATTCAGGCTGTTAAGTTCCCCGAACAGAACTGCTTAAATGTTACATTGTGGAAAACGGAATTGAAACAAACAAACCACGAGGCGGAAACGAGCTCTCTCGGGAGGAACGATGTGCTACTTTCGCTGCGCTCTCCCACGCTTTCTCCGGCGAAAGAGAGAGAGAGCGCTCTCTCTGGGCCAAGCGACTTCGCAACCTCAGACAATGCGAAGCAGTTTGTGCGTTTCGCTCGAAACTTTTCGTGTTTTCGTCGCTTTTTATCCTGATATCCGGCCGTCGTGTCCTGTTCGCGAGGTCCTTCGTGCGTTAGGTTGTGCGTGTTCGCCCGGCCTGTGAGTGTTTGTGTGTGTGAGTGTTGGGCGCCAAGTAAAAACCAGGTAATAAGGAGAGCAAAGCTTTTAGTCTTGGTCGGTTATTGGTGCTGTGTGGTTGGCGAAGGCGACACAAGTCCGTGCGAATTTCTCGATTCTCGCCGCTCGATTCTCCATTCTCGACTTGCTCCACTGCCGAGTCCTGAAAATCGCGATAAAACCGAGGACATTCGTGCGTACGCGTGTGTGTGCGTGCCTCGTGTGCCCCAGTGTGCGTGCCTCGTTCGAGTGTGTGTCTCTGTGCTTCAGCGGGAGAGTTGAGCAGTGAAAAGGCAAATTATGAATAAAATGTAACGAAAGAAAGAGAGGAAAACAAACAGAAACTGCAGTTGACTAGAAAACAGAAAAACTAATCTCCAACCCCGCCGGCGTTGAAATTCCCAAATTCATTTTCGCCAGCGACTGACTTCCCCCGCTTTCTAGTTGGTTTTGACAAATTAAAATGCATAAATTATGAATGAAAGTACCGTTACGTGCGTGACAACCAATCATTTGTTATTATTATGCACGTGGGCCAACAAGCAAAGCCAGCAAAGAGAAACAGTGTAAGCCGGGCGAGCGGGCAAAAAAGTTAACTTGGCTAAAACACCGATCCCCAAAACAGTCCCGAACAGGCCCTCACAAACACTCCCGTATCCACGAAAACCGACACACAAAAACCTTCTTTAAAGTTCTTTGCAAAAAGGAGCAGCACCGACAGCAGAAAAATAGAAAGGAAAACGGAATCGTCAGCGGCCGAAAAAGCAGCAATAAGTGAGTATTATGCGACATACAATTTTCCTCATATTTCTCTGGGGATTTTCCAGCATTCAGAGGGCCCGGCCATGGCGCGCACACACAAATTGTAACTTAAAGTTTTATTAACTTGGCGCGGACCTTGGGGCCAGTTCAATTTGTGCACACGCCTCAGGTGTCAACATAAATTATTATAATTATGAAATTCTATAGCCGGATACGGGCGAACAGCAATATACTATAAACAACAAACACCTAAGGACGTAATAATAGAGTCTAACCAGAAGTTATATTCATCCTCTAAGCTGGTTGCTCCCATAATTGCTTTTAAAATTCTGTGTATTTTGAGGCGTTTGAAATTTAATATTTAACTTTCGCATTATTTAGGTTTCTGCAATTATAAATCTTTTAAGGCCCCATAATATTCTTAAGAGAGAAAAAGTACAAGTATATTTTCGTATTTTATAGAAATATTTATAGAAAGTTTTATAAGAAATTTATATTATTTTGACTCCAGTTGTGTGAACACCTCGATTTTCCGCTGTATATATGTATATGAAATTCCCGCACAATGCCAATTAATTTGAGTCGCTGAGCTGGGACATTCTCTGGCCGGGCTTTGAGTTATGGCCTTTCATTAGTCTCATTTAGTTCAAGGCGAGCCAAGGAAAGCGAAAAAACTCTTGGAAAAGCAAGCGGGAGAAGCCTACCAGCAGATCGTTAAGTCCCTAAACTCTCGGAAAGGTCAGCTCCATGGCTCGCTGGCCTTTATGGCCTTATCAATTGACACTTAAAACTCAAATACCAAGATAAAGCGATTCCCCCCCCAATTATTGAGAAAAAATAACACATTTTTGAGTTTCCGGAGGCAGTTTTGTAATTTATAAACATTGGCTCACGGTTTAATGGCTGTGGTTATTGGAAATATTGAACACTTTTATTTATTAGCCGCGTAACCGATATGTGTCATAACTTTGGTTTATTTTATTTGTCAATTTAAATTTCTTTATTTTATTATTGGCAATAATAATTATAATTGATTAACAATGATTATTCTCGTAAGATTAAGTGTTTTTTTTTCATGATGAGCACGGTTTTATCTTTTATAGTAATGTTTTGATTATCAAGAGTAAATTCATTAATGTAGCTCAGTACGATTTTTTAAGGTTTTAAATTAATTAAAAATCTTAAAGTCTTAAAAATTAAAAACACGGCAGATAAAACCATAAAACCATTTCTTAGTAGTTCGTTAAAGGAATTTTTGTAGATATTTATTCTTAAATATTCTTGTTCTTGTCAAAATTATTTCGTCCATTCAAAACTTTAAAATCCCACCTTACCAATCAGTTACCACAGTAGCAGTTTTATCTCTTTTTCAGCTCTTAAATTTTAAAGCAGTATTTTCCACTCAAGGGCTGTTCAAGGCCCCAAATACACACACTCATACTCACACACACAAGCACAGCACCCACAATGGCCAACAAACACACGCAGAGGGCAATGCGAGTCATTCAGTCGGTCGTTCAGTCAGTGAGGCATTTCTCGTATGGCCATTCAGTCAATTCTTCATTCGGCATTCAGAGAGTCCCACATACAAGGCGTTTAAGCCCCGATGTTCAGACCGTCCCCTTTATGGCCACCACCGCCCCAGAAAAGTATGTTTGTGCCATTGAACATGGCCTTATAAGCAAATCTCTTTAAAGTACACAGAACTGAAACATTTTCGGGGCACAAACCCAATTTAAGGAGCGGAAAAATCTTGAGGCAAGCGAGAGATTTCCAAGTAGCCCAAAGAGGATGTGAGTGACCTGCGGTGTCTAAGTCCGCTTAGACCTTGTTCTCCGAATATTTGCATATTTAACTAGCGAGTGCCAGAGCCATGCTTGCCACATAATTAATTATGCAAAAGACTCGGTCCTGGAGCCAACATCAAGTATACGCAGCGTGTGTGCTCAGGGTCCGAGACTGAACTATTTTGCATAAGCCACTCACCGTTCGACATGTGACTCGATGCGATATGTGCTCGGTGTGTGCATGTGCGTGTCTCTGGAAATAGATGACAACAAGGTGCTAAAATTATTCATGGCCTCTAATTACAAAACATGATTTCGGAAAACTTCTGCCCAAAAGGCAGCCTTCGCAGATTTTCTAGCTACCCCCCGAGTGCTTTGCCGCTCCCCGGGAGTTTCTGGTTTTAATTGATTTTATGCAAATTTAATTTCGCCTGCCCGAGAACAATTACACAATCGCAGACTGTACAATGTTATTGTTAATTTATGCCTTTGCCCAATGATTTTTGAATTGTACCTTCGGATACATCCTCAGGGCTTTCATTTCGGAGAGCATTTAATTCGCATTAAATGTTATTGGCCATAAATTGTATGATTAATTCATTTGGCTTATTGTTTCTGTGATTTTGTGAGCGAGTGTTGACAACGAAGCGACTGTCCTTGCTGGCTCGAAGCCATTTGCCCCAAACTTTGGCTAGCTTGGGGAGTTTAAAATGCATATTTGAGAAATTCAATCTAATATTCATTACAATTTAGAATGCAGAAATGATTCTGTCAATAATATATAATGGCAACATGAAATATAAGTAAAAGCGAACTTTACTTTGTTCAAATGAAATTATTAACTAACTAACCAAATCAATTCACATCTTTAAGAAGTGGTTTTAATAAAATATTTGTGTCTATACGTTTACCAGAAGGGCATTTCTTATCTCTGGCTTTCTAATAGTTAAAAATTTGAAGAACTAAAAGTGTTTTGATACAGTTTCCTAAGAGCTTTCCATCAGCTTCACCGGTAAACAAGAACGAACTGTATGGAAATAATCATGATGAACCGGCCTAGCCCAGCATAAATATTTAATATGTTATACAAAGTCCCACAAAAGGTAATCGGGTAAATAGACACAAATAAGAGGGAATTAAAATAGATTTAGGCCATAAATAAGGACCTACTGGCAGGTAACTAAAAATATACTCCGGTCACTAAACTTGACAGCCCAAAATAGTAGACAAAGAAATGACTAATGACTTATTTCACGATATATGTATATTTCCTGAATTGCGTAAATCATAAATTTTTATAGGGGATTAAATACTAAACTAAACTTTAACCAAGATAAATATTCAATCTTTCGGCATTTTCTCTCATTTATAGGAAAACTTTTGCTGATGTTTCAATTAAATACAGTGCGTGAAGAGACAGGACGAAAGGAAACCGAAAACTAAACTGGAATAGAAATAAAAGAAGGCGAGTACAGGGAGGAGGCCAATACAAATAGACAGCCAGGATATAACATGTAAATGCGACTGTGCCTATACATGTCGCTATGTGGGCGAACGCTTAATAGGAAAAGCAAATAGCAACGAGCTCATGGAAAATAAATATAAATAAGCCAGCAACAGCAACGACAAAGACAACAACAACAACAACAGCGGCAGAAAGGAAAAGCGACAAGAAAAGCAATTGGTTGACGCTTTCCCTCGTTGGCGGTCAAGGGAAATTTATTGCATTGCACAAATGAGACAAGAAGAAAACGCAAACGAAGCACAAGCAAACATAGAAGCGCGCGGACATGGACAAGAAAAATAACCGAAAATTCCTCAACAAATTGAAAAATTAAAGTTTCATCCAGAAAAGTTGCAGCGAACGAAAATAATGAAAAGCATGGATCCTGCAATACACAGAAAATACACCATCGGCTATGGCATCCTTGTCTGGCTGGTTTTCCAACTTTGCTACGGTAAGAGAAGAGTCAAAACTTTTAATCAACCCCAAAAATATATACACAAGTTTCGCTGTTCCTAAATATAATTCATACGCCATATGTTCCCTCTCAGAGATAACTCATTTGAAATTCATTCAATAATCGATGGAGCAAATCCCTGCTATGCTATGTCAAGTTGATAAAGTCAGGCGCAAAGTCAAGGCTCAGTCCCTGCCTGCCACCCCTTTGGCAGGAAATCCTTTCTGCCCTCAAGACTTTGCCAAAGCATTAATAAACAACAAGTTTGCCACTGCCACTGCCGTCGCTGCCTGTTATTTATTTTTAATTAAGTTCAACAAACTGCTGAGCAAAAACTAAACAAAATTAACTGGCAAACAAGCGAGAGTCGCGGCTAACCGCGAGAAGGGAGAATTAGGAGGAGACTTTTGATTCCTTAAGATGATGGAGCCGTCGATTGAGGTTGTCAGTTAGCTGAGAAATTAAATGGGTTTGAGATATTCAAAAACTTGTATTTATATTTTATGTAAATTACTCTCGTTTAAATACAAATTAGATTTAGTTTTCATATTTTTTGTGTGTTCTATTTTGCTAATTGGTCTCGTCCGCGTATTTGAACAAATTACAAATAAAAAAACACAATTCAATTAATTGTTACTAATTATAAATGCAAGCCTTGCCCATAAAAAAGTATATAATCCTCTCAGTGGGGAAACCCAGTGAACTTTTGATGGATCAGAAAACTATTAATTGTTTTTTTGTAAAAAGAATTCAATATCCGTTCGTATGATTGTCAGTTTTCACAGCTAATGAAATTTATGCTTGACCGAGCCATAAATTTAATTCATTAGCGAAACCATCATTAATATATTTTATTAATATTAATTTTTGTTTGTGTGCGGAAAACCCTCAACTTAATTAGCTTGATTGCCGAGGAGCAACACTTGAACAGGAAAAAAGGAAAACATGAGAAAATAGGAAGCACCAGCGAAAGTTTCCTGATGCCGCATTTAATTAAATAAATAAACATGCTCAAGTTTTTTGCCATTTCCGTTTCCGTTTCCTTTGCGGTACAGTTGTCAAAGCGAAAAGCAAAAAAACAAAGTTTCTGTGGCAGATCTCAGTTTACTATTTAACTTGGCTTCCCTTTCTGCGACAGAGAGCGAAATAATAATGACTGACAAATACAATTTCTGTCTAGACAAACGGGGGAACAAAAATGATTATTATTTGCTGGCACTTAGCCGGCCCGGGCTTGAGGTTTTGCTCTCTCTCTGGGGCTGGAACTGGGGCAGGGGGCTGAGGTTCAGAGCACCGCCTGAATTATAGATAGAAATCTTATTTTCCTATTATGAGGTCACGTACACGTACGCACGCCGCACAGCGTGGATCTCAGGGAATTCTTGCTGCCGAAAAAAAGCGAGCAACAAATAATGAAATTAAGTTAACGTGGCGCACACTTCTGGCCAAATTGTAACTAACAAAGAACGTCCACCGATGTCCGAGGAAAGTACACATTTATTGGCAGCACATGAAACTAATGTTGAGCGACACGCACTCCTCCTCCTTCAATCGTCCTTCTCCCCCTTATTCAGTTAATGAAAGTTCCTTCCAGACGCCAAGCACTCGAAGCCCCGTCGAAGTGGAGTTTATTAAAGATTTGCTCGGTTTGCTTAGGCATCATAAATACCTATAAGTATTATTAAGTGCCTTTCCTAGCGATTAGTCTGGGTTAAAGTGTTCTTGAGGAGCCATTGAGGGGAAGAAGTTGGAAGGTGCCAACAGATTGTTGGCTTTTCCGATGGCTTGGAGGCCAAAAGGTTTGAATAGTAAATAGTTGGATAGCTTATACCTATGAATATTTGTAACCTGAATTTCTGATGAATTATTCAATGGGAAGGCCTGAAAAAATGTCAGAATAAAAGTCCGTATTAGTTATAAGTTATTTTTGAATATTTAACTGAAGTTCGCTCCTATTGTTTTCGATTATTAATATGTTAACTTTTCAGCAATGCTGCTTTGTATCTGAACCTTTGGTATTTTGAGGCATACAGGCCAGACCGCCATGTGATTAATCATTAATGGTTAAAATTGATGTTTTACTTTTAATTGAATTAATTGATTCCACATAAGCGTAATTGGTAACTCATGCAGCTAGGCAAGGCTTTGATGTCACTCGCCAGCTGCAAGCCAAAGTGAATTATAATTACATTATTACAGCTGGCCGTGTGTGTGCATTAGAGAGTGGCGTAATTTAATTGATATTCTAATTAAAGAAAATAAAGTACATTATGCCTGCCGCTTTCATAGACAAATTTGCTCGGCATGACTGATAGCCAGATTAATTTTGGCCATTTGTCATTTTGGCCTGATGCTCCACACAATTTATGGTAATTATGGGGAATAATAGAAATCTTGCGTAAAATGAAGTAAACTGTTGATATTTCTTGAAGGGACTCTATCGAATTTTCGAATCTTCGGCTGCTCTTTTCGCTGTACTAACAAATACGAAACATAGATATTGTCGCTAAATTCCCTCGAGCCAAGTCGATAGCGAAACTTTTGACTTTCCGTGCCCTGCGATTAACCATCTAACAAGAAACCGGCTCAATGGGATGCGATCGATTGTAGCCAAGTTTTTTCTGTGTGCCGCTCTCATCTCTCCTTATACTTTATGCCATATTTTTTGTTTTTCTCCCTCCTCCATTTTTTTCGTTTTTGCGAAATATGCAAATGAAAGTGCGCCTGCAATGCAGCAAAAACTGAACTGAACTGAGCTGAGCTGAGCTGACAACTGGGAGCTGTTGGCTTTGGTGGCGAAGAGGGAGCAGGGGGCGTAGGGATAAGGGGGAGTGGCCAGGAGAAGAGGGAGTGGCAAGAGGAGTGGCAGACGTGCTCCTGTTTTGTGGCTGCAATGACAACGACCAGGACTACGATGATGCACTCGTTTCCAAAGGCACGAAGAGACAGAAGAAACGCATCAAAGATTCTGCATACTCTTAAAAAAATACTAAAAACGAAGAATTTTTCTATGTCTGATATTTTTAGTATTTTGTTCGTAAAATTTACGCAGAATTCCGAAAAAGATTTTCGTAGTTTTTTCATAATTCCAAAGATTTGTAGGAAAGTTATATGACAGAAGTGCCGAAGAATACTCTCCTAGGGTATTGAAGCTCAGACTGCAGCTGAAATAAAGACGGGGACAGGACTCTAAACTGGACCGAAAGACGGATAGACCTACGGACAATGGAGGAGACTGGGGAGGAGACCAACTTCCGCCTCTGATTGCAGATTAAGCACGTTCTAGGCAACTGCCATGGATGTCGATGTGACACGGGCTGGAAGGGGTTCGACTGCAGGGGATTCAGTGGATGGTGGATAGAGGATGGGGGCTGCGATTGATGCGTATTGATGCTGCTGGCGTCTGCGAAACATGCAAAAAAAAAAAAACATCTTTATTTGCTCAAGGCTCCGCATCCGGTTGAGGCCGACCTCCCCCAGTCCCTGGGATGCCCTGAAAGCCCATGAGTAAGCCCTCCAACTGAGCCGCATCATAATTTCCTTGTCTCGTCTGCGATGTCTGGAAAAATTTGCATTGTAAGTGAAGCCTTGGTCGGCCTATAAATTCTTGGCTGCCAACTCGCCCCACTTTTCCGCATAACAATAGCAATAACCAACTCAGAACAGCCTCCTCCTCTTGTGGACCGTTTTTCCAATGAGTTTTCAATGGACTCTAATAAAATTAATTGCATTTTGCATTTTCCTGTCGAGTTATATATAGAGAGAAAACGGAGGCGAAGAATCCAGGCTGAGTTGGGTTGAGCTCATGTGACAGTCAGACTTGGATTCGAAATTGCAATTGCCATGTCGAGAATACCAGGGGGCAGAGGCACTGAGATTGGGGGAATCGTTTGCATTGTGTAACTAATCCGGTCGACTAAGCTGTTCCCCTGTCATATTGGGCCTTAATTGTTTGTGGATAAAATGCGACTTGCAATGCATTTCCATCCATTTATTATTTTTTTAAATTCATATTTTATTTGGCAAAAGGAATTGGATTTAAAATTGTTATCAACAACAATGTTCCCTTTTTTATTTGAAAGACATGGAACTGAGTTATATATAAAATATATTAAAGACTAGCGGCCCGGTACGTGCTTCGCTACGTATACAATGAAATATAAATTCACTTATTTAAATAACAAAAAGTTTATTGATTGCTAGCTATTTTAAAATTTAATCCACAACATTTTGACCATGTATCATGTTTTTAACGACAACGTAAAATAACTATAAACACCACAAAATGGTAGAAGGATCGATCGACTTGCTAGATCCTTCTCAAAAATAAGCTAACCATGAACCCTTGAAGAGTTCATTAGTTGTTTATGAAGACCCCCGCCCTCGTGGTAAATTATTTAGACGACTTTGGCCATTGCTCACCCCATTAAAAAGCCATAATGATATGCAAAGCTAAACTTTGCTGGGTAAACTTCTGCATTTGACACCCAAGCCGGGCGCCCTTTATTCGAATTAGATTTCGAGCACAACTAAACCCCAAAAAGAAACTCATTTCGGGGAATGGGAATGCAAACGAAGGGGGCGGCCAACTTTTGTCTGCGGTTGACATTTGTTGCCCTCGGGCGGCAAATGAAATCATTTAAAAATCAACAATAATTAAGTAGCAAACTTTTGTCAGTGGCGGGAGCTCTGCAGTTCGCTCTGCCAAGGTAAAATGGTGGAACTGGAACTGGAACCGTAGCCACTCTGAGTGATCCCCTTTCGGCCATAACTACGACGTTTACACGACATCAAATGGAAAACTTTCCGGCTCCGCCAGCAACACAATCTCCTTTCTGGCGTTCTGGCATTGGCTCTTCTTAATTAAGCTCAGGTTAGATGACAAAACTTTCCAATTTCTGGCTTATTAATTACCTGGGGTGGTCGGGGTCGCAACTTCAGGTAGATCCAGCTGCGCACTTGGCATTTGTCAAAAATAACTCCAAGCTGACTGTCAGTCATCCCAGCAGGAATTCCATAATAAATTAAAATAAAAATCTTAACAAAGTCAGTGACCCTTGTTGTGAAACTTTCTTAAATATATGATGAAATATTAATTAATTTAATACATTAAGTGAATAACTCTTGATTTGGATATTAGGAAAATACTTTATCCTTCTGTATCAACAAGTCTTAAGGTTTTCTGATTGTAGGAATTTTATTTAAGAAATCAAGAAATAATAATGCGAAGCCTTAGATTTTTTTAAATTAATAAATTTTAATAGCCTTGTGATTTAATTTTCAAACCAGAATTTCTTTGTTCAATATAAAAATTATTTTATTGGAGGCCTCATATGGTTCAAAGTGTTCCTCTAAAAACGCCAACAATTTGCAAAATTAGAAATCTTTGATGTTATTTCATGACTTCAACTTCTTAGGCATTTCCCATTCCCCGAGGGTGTTGTCTCAGCGGTTCCTTAAAAATTCTCTTACTGCACGAAGGAAAACGCTCACAGAGGAGTTTTCCGCCGGCAGAGAGCCTTTGTTCGGTGAAAACCTTTTGGCAACGCACTTTGTTTGTCTTCCGCCAACGAGGCAGGCACCTCCACACAAACTATATTCGAGAGTGCAAAATGCTAAATTATACTTAGGCCGCAAAAATACACACCATACACACACACAAAAAACGAGTATATTTCCACAAAGTGTCCGCCAAAGCGGAGCCACGCACCGGCCGGAAAAAAGAGAAAAAAGGAACTCAAACGACGCCGCCGTCGCTGCAAAGAGGAAATGCACTCAAAGGAGCAAAGCCCACGGTGGGCGTGGCGCCGAGCCCACTTCCTCCAGCCCCTGTCCGCTAGACTAAACCACCCCCGCGGCCCCACAGCAACATCAACATCAACATCGTCATCGGCTTCAATGGCGGCGGCTCTTCTTTTTCCTGCCTTTGTGCATTGTGCTCTCCATTTGTTTGTTGGCTGGTTTGTTTGTCGCTTCGTTGGCCGACTGGTTGAACGACCACAAAAAGCAGGAAGCCCAAGGTTCGGAGCAGGGGTCGAGCTATTGTATACCCTGTAGGGCCTAATCCTTCTCTTATTTATCTCATGAAAATTATTAATATTAGCAAATAAAAAGTAGTCGTTACTGGACTATGAGTATTTACCTACCCTGATAAAGGATTGTATATCCTTCGGTTTTAATTAAAAATCATATCTTCTCATAAATATTTGATGTACTTATTCTTGTTCAGACTTTACACATAAAATTCTATTTACAAATTCTTATTTTCCTATCAACTTTGATCTGGTTATTATTTATACTTTTAAAGCAGTTCATAATCATTCTTTAAAATAATGTCTCAGCCCAGTATACTTTCCTCGAAGCTAAGAAGAAACCTACGTCAAAAATCCTTTAAGACCGCTTCCTTTTTCTGGTAATGAAATGTTGCACTTATTTTTAGCCTTTTCAGTATTTCGGTTTGCTCTCCGCAGCCCACACGAGCCTTTTGTATTTTTAAACTTTATTGTGTTGTTATTTTTGAACTTGTCCCGAAAATAAACTTTGAAAGCTGTTGACGGGCTTAATGAGAAAATGTGGGATTTGCTTTGATTTCACTGCGGCTTGATGCTATTTCCGATTTGACAGCCAGGATAAAGTTGATGCCATTGATTGCCAGAAAGTGTTGACACTTCGTTGTAATTGTGTAAGCTTTGAAGAAAATTACATTAGTGGTTACGAGAAACTTAATAAGAGGCTTTGTCTATTTGACCCATACTTATCTCCAGTCTGACGCAAGACATACTAATCGAGAAAAGTACACAAAACCTACTTACTTACTTGTGTAAAATTAATGGTGTATTTCCGTGACAGGCATTTAGCTATATGGGGGAGTTGATCATAGGGAAATGAAATCAAAGTTGATTCTTGTGTAATGGAAGAGCAAATATAATTATTTATGCTGAGCCTAGCTAGACATGATTTTGGAAAAATGACTTAAGCTAAATGCATATATAGTTCGGAAATTGTAAACATATTTATATCTGCCCAAAGATAAATACAAATTTACCTCAATCAATTGAATAATTTAAAGCAGGGTCTTTATTTCAGAAATATTAGCTCTTAACTTAATCCGCAGAGTCAGACTGACAGTCGCTCCAGTTTTTGATACTCCCTCGCGGATTGCCCCACTTTCCAGCTGCTCACTTCGGCTCTGCAATATTAATTTCATATCTCGATTTGTACGACCCAAATTACCCTCCTCCTTGGAGCGGAAAGTGGGAGAAGGGCCTACACAGTTTTCCGTCTTTGTCTTGGGCTGTTAAATAAGTTGGCAACTTTTCATTTCACTGCATTGTCTCGAGTGCTGAGTTATATCGCCGGGGCCTCCGAGAGCTTTTCCACTGCCAGCACCCACGGCAGCATCTTTCGCAGGAAAATAGAGAACGAATGAATGGGTCCTTCCAACCAGGACACGTTCCTCAAGTTAGCCGCGTTCACTTTCCCCCCACTTTCCACTTTCCCATTGTGTTGGCTAAACAAAAGCGCATTGTTCTAGTCTGGCTTCCTTCGATTTCCTTGACTTTTATGCACTTGCTGCAAGTTATTTATGTCCTGCCAGTGGCATTGAAACCGCGGGGCAGCGAAACCAGCCCACAACTGCAGTTAGGGCTTATTAAAGTGGCACACTCTGGCAAATTTTCTAACAAGCAACTATTTGGTTTTACCTTCCAGAGGCCGCGGAATGCCTGACAATGACCGAGATCAAAATTCCCAAGCATATTATGCGCCACGAGGATGCCGTGCTCGGCTGCAAGTTCGATCTGGACGGCGAGTCGCTGTACTCGGTCAAGTGGTACAAGGATGGGTTCGAGTTCTACCGCTATGTGCCCAGGGACATGCCGCCAGGCCAGGTCTTTCCCTTGCCAGGGGTCGACGTTGAGGTAAGAAAACAATTATAACTCTTAACAATTTATTAACTGCAATTAAATATGAATTATAAATTCAATAAGAGAGATTTCTACATTTAATGTTTGCTAAAGTTGTTTTTAGGCAATGGTTTTCCATAAAGTTTTCATTTTGGTAAACTAAAGGTTCGAAGAGGTTACAAAAATCTAGAAAGGAAGCTAAAATATAATTAAAGCCTTAATAACATCAGTAATCCTAGACATAGTTGGAAAATTTACGAGATCCACTTTCGATTTTCGTAAAACTAAAATTTTTGGCAATTAGATTTTTGGCTGAAATTATGAGCAACAGAAAATCGAAATTGCTTCAATCGCTGGAGGATTCTGTACAGCCCCTCGATGACGAGGACGTCGTCCGCCTTATTGCCGATCAGATCCGCCAGCCCTTTAGCGATCCCATCGAGATGAGTCTGGGGAAGAATGCGGACCTGAGTATCCTGCACTTGGAGGATGCCATTAAGTTTAGGGAAACAATGAAGAACTTTAACGTATCGCCGACCGCGGAGACCATCGATGAAGTGATGCCTGTGAAGGATCAGGATCTTGGCGAAATGCTTGAGGTCCTTCACGACCTTACACCCGATACTGAGGACGAAGACGAAGGCGAAGAGGAGGACGATGAAGACGATGACGAGGAGGACGATGATTTGGAAGATGAAGATGCCGGCGATGGGAGTAATGAAAAATCTAAGCGAAATATAATGGATCCTATTAGACCATTATTTTAAATTTTGCGTCAGCTTAAAAAATGAGCAAGATTTAGCAAATTGTAATAGAAACGAAATCCATTTCATCGAGTAAAAGTTGTTTTCAAAAATTTTAAATATTTTCCAACTGCTATTTAATAATAAACCATAATTATTCATGAGATATTAACTCTGTGAGCTCTAATATAAGTCTGCAAAAGCTTTGTTACCACACTTCCTGACTTCTTTTTTCTTCCCTTCTCGTGTTTGTATTTCCAGCTGCAAAACTCGACGGACGTCGTTGTTGTCCTGCGCTCAGTTAGCCTTCAGTCAACTGGCCGATATCGCTGCGAAGTGTCCGGCGAGGCGCCTTCGTTTCAGACAGTTTCCGGTCACGAGGACATGATTGTTGTGGGTAAGTGAAAGTAAGACGAAAAAGGCGGCCACACTAAGGTCCTTGTGGAAAAGGGAAGAAAGCGAGAGAGCGAGCTGGGCTGAAGAAAAGCGGCAAGATTAATTGCACCGCGCGGACTAAGCGACGAAAAGTAATCTGTCTGTGCGGCTCCTCCATCCCTCCCTCTCTTTCATTCAGAAAGAAGCTCTCTCTTTCTGGCACAGAACGTACAGGGGATAAAATATTTCACATTTATTTAGTTTATGCCCGGCATTGTTTCTCGCTGCGATTTACAAATTCTCGAGCAGAAAACCTGTGCCCAAAAAAGCCAGCGGGCGGCGAAAGAGACAGAGAACGACGGCAACAGAGAGTGTGCGAGAGAGAGAGAGGGGGAGGCAGACATCCCAGTCGGACCTGGCCGCTTCCAACAAGCACAGTTCTATGCATTCTCTCCGAGTAAAGAATGTATTCTCTATACCAGGGGTCTTCCTTTCAGATTTGTATGGGGTGAAACACCGAAACAACTGTTCTTTTCTTTTGTATGCTGCAACAGTTCTTTCGCAACATATAAATAACGTATATTACACTTCGGCAATCTTCGGGTTTCGCTTCCAACTTTAGTTTCTAAAAGAAGCGTTATATAACCCATCTGCAGCATACATCAATAACGGTTCTGTAGCAATGTATCTTTCATGCAAAATACCGCTTCAAAATAACCCATTGATAACAGTTATAGAACTGTTATAAAGGAAGCAATTAAGAACACATCTGTAGCATACATAAAGAACCGTTCGGTGAGAATGCATTAATAACCATTAAAACAGCAATAAAAATATATTTAAAAATATTAATTTTATTCAATTTGAAGTGTACACATAATATATATAGGTTAAATTATTCGTACAGTAAAATCTTATATGTGATTAGTGAAGAAATCCTGCAATTATATTGAAAATAATAATAATGTTTTTTAATGCAATAATTAAATAATGTTATAAAAATAATAAATGGGAAATTAATATTATAAACACTCACCGTAAATCGCAAATATTATCTGAAATAAAAATGTTATATTATGAACTATAAAGAAATAAAATCTGAAATGATAAATATTATATTTTATATATTTACGTATACATACCAGATCTGAAATAAAAGTAATATATTATTTATTTTATAAGGGCAATTGCTTACCTTATTTTGTTAAAATATCTGAAACTGGAATGAATTAACTTATGTAATAATAGATATGTTTTGCTTACCTTGCATACTTATTATAATGAATTTCACAACTGCGTCAAGCAAATTTCTTAATGCAACTGAAGCAAGTAACAAAGAAAACGAAAAAC
This sequence comes from Drosophila rufa, assembly GCA_018153105.1. Lineage (NCBI taxonomy): Eukaryota > Metazoa > Arthropoda > Insecta > Diptera > Drosophilidae > Drosophila > Drosophila rufa. The sequence continues at coordinate 13,761,944 of JAECXS010000096.1, forward strand.
CCAAGCGCGTGTTTTTTCATTCTCTTTTCTTCTTATTTGTTTGTGCGTTTCTTTCCTTTTTTATGCTCTTATTTTCGTTTCAAATGGTGGTTTCCGAAATAATGCATCTTTTTACGTTCTAAAAGAAGCGACGATCGCAATGATATGAAAGAAAAATAGAACATCAAACAACAACAAATGTTGGTTTTCAAAATAAGGCATATTTATGCGTTCTAATAGAAGCGACGTTTGCACTTATATGAAAGAGAAAGAGAATAAAAAACAACACTAAATGCTGGTTTCGGATAGAACGCATATTTATGCGTTTCAAGAGAAGCTACGATTGCACGGACCCGAAGCTATACAAAAAAAAAAGCCGACCGTTCGGGAAGCGCTCGGCTAATTTACTTCCAAAATAACGTATATTTATGCGTTCTTAGAGAAGCGACAGTTGCACATAATATTTATTTTATAACTCATTTCTTCGCTTCTAATATACCAACCAAAGAACACTTCTTATTGCACACATCTAACATGCATTATATCATAGTTCTGGCCATTTTTGAGCTAGAATTGGCGGCATTTAGAACCGTTGCAGATGCGTTCTGTTGAACAACCCGTTCTACAAGGTCCGACTGGGATCCTTTCCCAGGATGTGTGTGTGTGTGTTCTTTGTATTGTATTCCTCTGGCAAATTGCCCATGTACGTGATGCAATTCTGTTGCTCACTTACAGCCCTGCTCTCGCTCGCCCGCTCTCCCTTCCCGATGTGCAACTTAATTTGAAATTTTTGCGCAATCCAACAAAACATGGCGCAAAAATATGACCAAACGCTATATGAAAAACGGCTGCGGAGGAAAACTTAGAATAAACGTGTTTAATAACAGCGGAAAGCGCGCCGAAAGCTTCGGGGGCACAGAGATTAATTCTCGATTTAGGATGAGCCAGAAGTCTTGAAAGTATTTTAAGGAAAGTATTAGAGTTGGGAGTCTGGGAGAACGCGAGCGGGCAAAGGCCTTGGCCTTAATCAGGCTACAAAGAGCACCGATTTATTCATTTTTATGCCACACAAGTGATCGTGCAATAATTTGTGTAAATAATAAATTTTCAGGACTCCTAATCTCAAAGCCGGGCTTTGCGCAGCACCGAACAACCGGAGGAATGCATGTTTTCTTGTCCTTAGAACACAATCCCATAGTATATTCATGGTACTCTGAAAGAAAGTTATTATTATATAAATTCTGTTTATAATCGTTACTTTAACTTACTTGGTATCCCTCCCTGATATAAATGACCTAAAGACTGTTAACTTTAATTGATTCTTTATGGTTTAATTTACTTTTGTATATTTATATAGACTTTTACCTAACATACATCGTGCGGAAATCTCTAGAAAATTTTTAATTCAAATATTATTACCTAATAATAACAAATTCTTTTGCATTTTCAACGCGAGCGTTGGGTTTATCAAGCTACATAGGGACAGATTTATTCATTTTTATGCCACACAAGTGCTCGGGTAATATTTTGTGTTAATATTTAAATTTAAATATTAAGGAGTTTTTATCTCCCAACCAGCATGTGTCCAGGGCTCAATCACCGGAGGAAGGCATATTTTATTGTCCTTAGAACACAATCCCATAGTATGGTTATGGGTCTCTGAAAGAAAGTTATTAATGTATACAATTCCAGTTAATAATCGTTAGTTTTAACTTACTTCCCGTTTGCCTATCTAAGTACTCTAAAAGGCATGTGTTTAGATTAAACTGACAATTTTCAGTTTTCACGCAAACATACGTCTTCAAAAAAAGGCAAGTTCTAGGTCTGGACCCATTGACCAAGGTTTCACAAGCTGAAGAGACCAGATTGCTAAGCACTGTGAAGTGGTTGTATTTTAAAACTTACCAATCAGCAGAAAAAAAATAGTAAGTTTCATGGTGTGAATGTTGTGCCCTTGAGATGTAGATGCGAATTGAGAATATTAACCAGGAAATCCCGGGTCACAGTGATTTGAATGCCTTAATTTAGCATTTACTTTCAAATTTGTTTTGCTTTATGAAATAAAGTTAAAGGAGGAGTTCTTATATAATGTCTCAGTAACAAAGTAAGTCGCAGTAAGGCTACTAACTTTAAGTGATTCTTAAGCTTTTCGCTTAGTTAAATAATATTTTTTTTATATTTATCAAATAAAATTAAATTATTTTATAATATCAAATTTATCAAAAAATTGAACCCAAAAAGCCAGGTCCTCTCTGACCCAAATATTCAACTGCGTAAACCTCGTTGCGATGATGATGTTTATCAACGGTCGATGGGACAACTGTTTGAGGCGGGCAAATTTCACCTTCATTTCCGCCAGCCGGATCGTTGGGAGGGTTCCGAAGTGCGGCAATCAAAATTGGTATATCGCATAATTAGGCTAACTAAATATTTCCTCGGCCGCGGGAATGGCGAACAGAAAATGGGGACAGAGGCAGCCAATCAAAGCTGCCCCAACACACGCTTCCGTTTTCCCAGTTGGAAATTACTCAATTACACTCAGACTTTAATGGGGAAAAATCGGAAGCGGGAAAAGTCACAGAGGAGGCGGAAGGGTGGAAATGGCGCAAAAGCCCTTCTTCAACTAAACCTGCCGCCGGGTTCAGATGTAAGCGGATTAAATCAGGGCATAATGACTGCGACGATTTGCGGATCAATAAACTTAATGAATTTCTGTGCCGGAAAAAGTGAAAAAACCGGCTAAGAGGCGACAGGTGCCATCGAAAAGGGCAATCGGAGAAAGTGGGCCCAAGAAGAGATGCCAGAAAAGAGATAAATAGAGAGATATGGCAAAGGTATTTACGTTGCTTGCCTGAAATCTCATTTAAATTACGGAAATATTTAACGCTATGCGCTTGGGGAATGGCCAGGATCTAATGCCGGCTTATGAGCCCTCCCTTTCCGAAATAATTGAATGCAATTACAGGGGCGAAGCCGAGTGATGAGCCGTCCGGATGGGGGCCAAATATGTTTGACCCAGTTCCCTAGATTAGACAGCCTCAACGGTCGACTGTCGAGGGTCGACAAAAGCGATAATTGCAGTGTATGCGCGGAAATTGAAAATGGGAAAGCGGGTGGAAATGCGCTGGAAATGGACGGAAAATGGAGTCGCCCGGCTGCAGTTGCATATAATGGGCCCATCCGGCCGAACAAATTGGTTCAACGTAATCTCTGCGAGAAATGCGAGGCGAAGTTGCACATGCGGAATAATATTTGCCGAAACTGGTAAATACTATGGAAAAGGGCTTACTTGACAACAAATAATATTTATTAAAATAAAATAATACCTTTGCTAGGTAAAAATAAAAAAAATGTATTCTTATTTCAAAATATACTTGAAAATTTAAAGATTACTGAAAAAATGTCCTTAATTTTTTATATAAATATTTATCGAATATTTTTTGACAAATTCCCTGTATCGATTAGAACAACCTTTCCCAACAGTAAAAGATTTAGCGTTGGCTCAACTCCAGCCCCTAAAAATCTCGGCCAAAGTTTGGCAACTCGTTTCTTTTCAATCAATTGCGTCCTTTGACCCTTTTGTGTGTGGTTGTGTGGGCCGAAAAGCTATTAAGGTGAAAAATTGTTAGTTTATTTAGGCATCCGATTTACTTAGATATTTGTTTCAGATGGTCAATTGAATCCATTGTTCGGCCGGGGCTCGAACAAAGAGGAAACCGTGGGCCCGGGCCACGCAAAGCAAACTGGATCCATGTTGATCCCTTGTCCAAAAAGCCCTTGGAGGCAAACAAAGCCGGACAATGGCGGCTGAGGAATAAAAATGCCCAGCAATTATTACCAATTGATACTGGAGCCGAACATAACAGAGGATGTTAACACAAGGAACAAGGGTAAAAATGTTGGACATTTTGCCAAATATTAAAGGGAGAAAATGGCTGGCGTCCAGGGAGCGCCACAAAATGTCAACAGCTTAATCAATGTCAGGACAGCGTAAAAATAGTCGCTGAAAATAATAATTTATGCAGTTCAGTTCAGTTAAGCCGAACAATAAGAAAGAGTGCGAAGCAGCAAGGTAAAAGTAGAATAGGAACAAAGGGGAATAACTTGAAGGAAAATGGGAATTTCTTCTGACCTTATTTTTGGACACTCCGATAAATAACGTCACCTGAAAGTGAGTGTGCTTATTTTGGTTAGGCAAAAAGCTTTAGGAAAATATACATATATTTTGAAAAATTAAACCATATTATTTTGAATTAGAATATTCAAACTGGGAACCATAAGGTATAAAATAATTTTGTAAAAAGAAAATGATTTAAAACTTAATATAATAATAATGGGAGATTGATTTCAGAGAAAATTAAAGTTCATATTCAGAATTGGTATTAAGTCTTTAATAAGGCCTCAAGATTTGTCTAGCGCCCTGTATATATTTTCTTATTAATTATTCTCCTTCGCTTTGGGTTTCTTTACAAAGCCCTGTCGCAATTATTACCATTATTAAGAAGCGGATGAAAGAGCATGGATGAAATATTCTTTTGAGCGATAAACGTTGAAGTTTCCTTTCATTTTCGCAAACTTTTCATCAGTGCGAAACTATCGATTATGCTTAATTGAAGTTTCGCTTTAGTTCAGTTTCGATTTTCACAGTTGTTGACCCAATTGGCAGACGGCCAGGTCAGCCAGCAGACATGGCTCTCTGCCCCCGCCTTGATTTTCCCTTTTTTTCCCTCCATTATAAACATCATCTGTCCAGCAGCTGGACTCTGTGGGCAACACACACACACATACACAAAACACAGTGACCCACAAAAAGCAAGCAACAAAAACGAGAAACAAATCAAATGCTACAACGTGCAAAAATTGCGCACCAAGGAGAAGCTTCGTACATTTCCGTATATTTATTATGTTCTATTTTAGTTTGGCTTTAAATAAATTTACATTGTCCTCTCTGCTGCGGATTGGGATCGACTTAATTGCCCTACAGATGGCTGGCAAAAATTGCGTGGCATCGCTTAATGGCAGTGGAACAGAATTTGGCTGAAAACTACAAACAAATCAACCATCAATCTTGTTTGGCCAAAACAGCTTTATTTCACTGTGCCAATAATCAAATGGCAAAAATCTCTACATCTTTTATGACGGCATTTAGGGATTACAATAAGATAGGAGCCAGTGAATCCAGATAAGGCTTAAATATTTATGAAATTATTAAAGAAACTAATTGAAAAGAAAGAAGAATTTAATAAGCAAACATCAATTTTCTCCTTAAGCATTATGTCTAATGATTTAGGAAGTCAAGTGTTTAATAAATCCTAACATCAAAAAGATTTCCCATAGTAAAGCCAGCAAGTTATTCCACTTTTTATTTAAATTTATTTTCTTTTAGCTATTATCCATTTTAGGGGATTTCTAGGTAATCCAAATTATTTTACAAAACAGTTTGACCAAGCCGCTCTCCCTCCTGGTTACCGCCACTTGATCCAGCAATCCAGTGAAATCCCCCTAATCCGCATCTCTGATTTTCTATGGCCTTTCAGTGACCCCGAAGCATGGACCACAAATCACGGGCGGGCAGCCCCGCTATCAAATTGGCGACATGGTGCGCGTCAATTGCACCTCGGGAGCCTCGAAGCCCGTCTGCCATCTCAGCTGGCTGATTAACGGGATGCACGCGAACCGCTCGTGGCTGCGACCCTACGAGCCCCTGATTGTGGGCCGAGAGGGGCTGGAGGTCGCCCGGCTTGGGCTCGAGTTCCGGGTGCGCGGATGACATTTCAAGCACGGCGACATGAAGCTAAAGGTGAGCTAATGGGGTCTCGCACTCAATTGAACCGTGCACTGGGAAAAAATAATACACAGAAAATTAACATTGCAATAATGAGCTAAATGCTAACAGTATGCTCTTTTGTTAACCAATAAATCCTGGCCTCGATTCGTTTCCATTTCCGATAGAGGAATTCTTGAACCTTGAGTTGATGGATATTTTTAAACCTTTTTAATAAATGAACTAAGCTTTGGAGCCCAATTAATTAAATTTAATAATCTAAACAAAAATTTTACAAAAAATAAATAAATTTATTTAATATTATTTGTGAAGAGAAGTAGAAGAAGAACTCTATAACTACCTTACCTTCAGATTAAATATTCATTGTTCAAGAGTTATATATTTTTCGGCATGAATGATCCTCTGTAGGTTGGCCCTGTCATCATATCCTAACGATATAAACTGATTATGGTAGTCGGACAGGCCATGAAAATTGATACATTCATTCAGGAGATATGCCATTCCATACATATTTGCCATCGCGCTGTTGCTCTGATTCAATTTGCGACAACATAACATGGCAGCTCATGTTGATTATTATCCATTCGGACCCAGTTGGCCGGCCACTCGTCGCCCCCAACTACCTCTCTGGACTACCCCAGCCACCCCCTCCACGGCGAGTGCAAATGTATGTTGAACAAGCCACAAAATTTCATGCGAACGCGGGCGGCAGACGAAGTGCTCTTATGACATGGCCAGTACGGACAGTGGCTTAAATAATTTAAGGAGATATTCAAAAATCCCTAAGTGCCACTTAGTTTCCTTGAAAAGAATTTGATTCAAACAAATACCGAAATAAGATTTTAAATATTAAATGGATTTGTGGTTTAAAATTTCCATACTTCCAATAGAAATTCACTGTTTCGACCCCACTGTGCACCGACCATTGGCCACCGTGTGGGTCACTGCCCGTTTGCATATGGGTTGTGGTGGCGGTGTGTGTGTACACACTTGTGTGTGTGTGTGAGTCCTGCGGAGATGTATGCGGGTCATTTTCGGGTTACTCGTTACTCGTGCCGTGCGGGCGGAGTTAATGAAAGCATAAAACTTTTACTGCGCCGTCAAGAGAATGGCCAATCCGCTGCAGTCCCCATTTCCCAGCTCACAGCTCCCAGCTCCCAGCTCCCATTTCCACACAGCCCCGCACACATTTATCAATGTACACAGATTTGATGAAAGTTTTCCCGTAATCCAACTGCAGTGTGTCGCCAAAATCTCCTCCGTGTACTGGCAGAGCAACGAGGAGAGTGTGGAGAGCGACAAGCACCAGCGGATCCCGGTCCTGGAGTCGCGGGAGACGGTGATGTCCAAGTCCCGCCAGTCCCTGGACAAGGTGCAGTCCTCGCTCGAAGGTGAGTGATCATCAATCATCCGGCTCTTAGTTAGCCAACAACGGAAGGACACTCGCAAAAATAGCTTAACGAATATTAATTTTATAATTAATTAATAATTATTTCTTTATTTATTAATTCTGTAAGTCCTATTAATTGTTGAAAATTTATTTCACTTCATCCCTTAATGTGTGTTTCTTTACTTCCTTTTGTTGTTTGACAAAAATTATTTCATTCTTTTAAGTGAAAATACATATTTCCTGAGTGCAGCAGCAACAGTTGTTCTTACAAAAGTTTTGGCCAACGCTTGCCATCCATCCAGCCTCCGTGTCCCTGCTCACTGCCCTCCATTACTCATCCAATCTCTCCTTCCGCTCTCTCCTTGCCCACAAACTAGATAAACAACTGAAGAAGAGCCGACGCCCCGCAGCGGCGACTTCAGCGGCAGCGGCAGCAGCAGCAGCAGCGGCGGCGGGGGCGGCATCGTCCAGTGCATCGTCATTGGGGTGGGGCTCATCGGTGCCCTGGTCACGCATATTAGCTTCCAAATCAATTGCACGCATTTCCCTCTACGCGCTGCCAGTCCTAATAGCGTTTCTGTGTAGCTCTTCTCCCGCCGAGGGGAGCTGCTGTCAGAGGAGCAGCGCCAACAGGAGCCGCATCAGCAGGAACAGGAGTAACAGCCACGCCAAGAGTAGCACCAGCCGAATCAGGCACACAAGCAACGCAAACATGAGCCGCCTGTCGAGCCAATTATGCGGCGAGGATCCTGCTCCGCAGAGATAACAATTAGCCAAGAGGTTTGGCATCAAAGGACCCAGCTACTTGGCCTAAGAACTCATCAAGTTCAGTGTGTACATATTTGAAAATATAGATGCATATTTTTCCCACATCACGTATACGTGTTACGCGTGTGTTCGGCCCGCTTAACTACTGTATGTACATATCCACACTTGGAGTATTTACTGTATTTATTTGTATATCAATACATTTATTAGAACAGCATTAAAATGCCGTTGTTCCTCTGCGGGCTTTGTGCTTGCCAGTCTTAGGAGAAATGCTCAAATCTGTTGGCTAAGTAATTCCAAAACCAAAAACATATGTAAGCGAATAATTAAACATAAGTGTAATGTTTCCGATTAAGCCAGAGAGTGGCGTGCATAATTGTATAAATTAATGAACTCAAGTAAGTAGCCAAAGCTGTACAATTTAAGATTTTAAAATAAGAGAAAATCTAAATCTATTTAAATTTAAAAAAAGTTATAGTCGTTGATTTATGAAAAGATCAAGATCAGAAAAATGTTTTATTCAGTAATATTTTTTCAAAGAATTATTAGAAAGTAAATTAGCCAAGATGAGCCTAGAATAAGGTTTAGTTTTGATGAGTGGAAAGGAGAATATAATTAATGTATTAGTTAACGTTTTGTTTTTAATTTTTCCAAATGATAATCCCTTAAATAATTAATTAAATCATTCGTATTATTTTCATTATGGAGTTTAGGTTTCTGCAGTATTAATCTGAAATAAATGGAGAAGTAAATCAGATCTTTTATTCTAAAGACCCCTCGATATTACATATTCTATTTTGGTGTCAGTTAAAATTCCCGTTTTATTGGAATTTTTGTCATATTCACAGCCCACATATTAAATGATTTCACTGCACTTACACGTATGACGTACTCCTTAAGGCATATCTCTGCTAAGTATATCTTTGTCTCTCTTGTACGATGAACAAATTGTTAAATGTTAACTAGACTAAGACCATAACTAGCGAAATGATATCCAACCTTAGAGAATTTAAGCCAAGAAAAAAAATGTGTAGCAATGTAAAATATATGCGGATAATGAATGTTATTAAGTCTTTAAAAAAAAATAAAGAATGCTAAAAAACAAATGAGCGCACCTGATTGTTGTTGGCACTGTCCCAAGATAGACACTAGCAGCATATTTTCCGGGCTTCTCATGCTCTCTTATTTAATACCAAGCAAGTGTAGAGTTCAAAGGGGTATATCAATTCGGAAAAAAGTAAGTATTCGCATATTAATCCCTTACTGCTTATTCCTAAATAAATTTATAGAAACTATAATGAATTATTTCTTTAACCTTAAAGTCCACTGAATAATATTAAGCCATTGATTAAAATGCTTTCCAAATTACTTAGATCCTTGGGTCCGTTTGAAGAGTATGTCAAATTATATAAAACAACTACTGAGTATTTTACATTTCAAGTCAGTTGTTTTGGCTATTTTCGCTGAATATTTCCCCACCAGTCCTCTCGTCATCGCAGCCTTTGTGAGCGCTCTTGACCTGAAACAGGGAACCGAGAATGAAAGGACGGCGAACGGCGAGCGGAGAACAGACGTTGCCCGAGATTCGTGCCAGCAATTGTCCTTGCCAGGCATTCTTTTCGCTGTTATACTCTTTTTTTATTGTTGCCGGCAGTGTCATAATATCTCGCCTTGGCGCTGCGATGGCATTCATGTCGTTGCTTCATTTTATTGTTATTATATTTACTTGTCGGATTTGCTGTGTGTACTCTGTCCACCGCCCGGGCCACCCGATCCTATAGATTTTGTTCATATTTTGATGGGGTGTGTGGGGGTAATGGATGTGAAACCCCTCCGACTTGGCGATGCGTGTGCCATGCACTTAAACATTTGATTACGTGTCATATATCAACACATTGTACGATTGAATTTTCGCTACGCATGCGGTGGCTCCTCCCAACCTGGCCAGAGCCAGCCCATAGCTTCCACTTCTCGAGTCGTGATTGGGTGCTATAAAGGGCCTGGTTCGGAGTCCTGCCTGAGTACATGCAGTTAAAAGCGCCGAAGAACATTCGTATCGTTAACCATAAATGTGAGCAGCGCTCGCATTGTGTTTCTGCTTATCCAGACTGCCTTCTTTATGGCGGGTTAATGACTTGGGAATACTCCAGGCCAACTCAGCGAATGCTTAGTGCGAAGAATGCTTAGTTTGATAAGTTCCAAGGATCCAAGGATTTATGGGCACAAATTGGTCGTAGGGCAAAAAACAAAGCAAAAACTTTTAATATTTATGGCCAGAAATTTATATTTTATTCCACGACTTTGCAAAAAGTAAATACAAATTATATTTCAAATGATAGAATGAATAATAATTATTATTCTTGTTTTCAGGAAATTTTAGGTAAAAGCAAACAAATAATTCCTTTAATAATTTCCTGGATTTCGACTTTTTATCAATCCCTAACTAAATATTCGTATCCCTATTCGTATATCCTTAGCCCCATTTCTTTAACCAAACCCTCGAAGACTAAACTGATTACCAATTATTCATCGATGGTGATAAGCCAAGGACCTTTTTCGTCGTGGGTGACACGCTTTCGGTTCCCTTTTAAAGCTTTCCCAGCAATTAAAAGTCATGAACAAGGGTCTCGTTGGGGCTACAAAGTAACTGGGATCTAGTGAACTTTTTGCTCCCCTTTTTTTCAGAGCTGAGCCCATTTTGCTCTTTGCTCATGCTTATTTGCTTAATTTCACAGCGCTCGCTTCGCATGCACAAAAGGCTCTGGCCAGAGACGGGAAGAGGGCAGTGAAGGGGAGCGCGATATACATATATATATATATATATGTGACATTCAGTTGGAGGCCTTCCAGGGACTGTGTGTTGTTGCCTTTTATATTTATCACAGCCACTTGCATTGCATTTTGTTTATATGCTTTTAATGCAATTAGCACGCTTTTCACTTTGATTTACGGCCGGACGGAGACTCAGAATCCGGATCGTAGGGCCAACAGAAGGAGATGGGGCGGGTCCTTGACAAAAGGGACAAAGTGACTGAATGCCAGAGTGAGTGACGGAGACAAACAGATAACAGACAGAGAGGCGCAGACACATGCACACTCACATGCGACGAGTGCACTTCCCCTCTCAATTCCAGGCTCATCCCCCGGCTTTTCCCATATTTATGAGAGGGCCCGCTTTCATCTTTTCTGCTGCCCATTTTAGCATTTGTTGGCAGTCGCATTCCCAATGCGCTAACTCCTTTCTGCCATTATGCATTCTCCTAATTATTCCAACGCTCTTTGCCTGCCGCTTTTCCATTTAACATTACTCTGGAATTCTGGCAATCTGATGAAATATTAAAGAAATTATTGAAGGAAATAAATATCTTTGTGAGTTATTATTTTCATTGACGAAAATTAGACTGCATAAAATATTATTTAAAAAAGATTTACAAACTTGAAATCATTGCTGTCATTACTCTGCGTATATTTCAGGAAAGCTAAAAGTTCCGACAACGGAATATCTGGTACTTTACTCATTGCATACTTTAAAAAAATCGTAATTCTAGCTCCAGAGATCTAAATTGCTATGGGTCAGGATTATCTATCCAAATCGAATTTTCTCACCCTTTTTCTGCCTCGACCCTCAGGTAATCGAGACGTTGCGTCGTTCCCATAATAAGAGGCTACCCTTTTTATTGCGAAATGGATACTGCAAGGGGCTGGCAGCACTTGTTCAGTTGCTGGCATCATAACTCCCAGTGCATAACTCCCTCGACTGCATCTGCTTATGCATTTCCATTAGCGTCTCGTCTCTGTCAACGTCACTGCCATCAGACACTGGGTCCTGAGTACTTTGACCCTTTAGCTTCCCTGGAGCAGGAGCTAACGCTCTTGTGCTTCTTCATCTTGTTCAGCTCTAATGCATATTGTTTGTGTCCTCGAGCGTAATTTGCTGCCTCGTTTGTTTGCTGTTGTTGCCGTTGCCGTCGTTGTTTCCGTTCCTGTTTTTGTTTCTGTTTTTCCCGCCGCTGCTGGGCGCCATTTTAATTACGATTTGCTCACTTACATTTCATTCGGCTGCTAATACATGGCCCGCAGCTTCCTCCGATTGACTGATTGAGTGACTCGCTGACTGACTGCCTGCTGATTACACTTCAATCAGCCGGAGCGCGTAAATATCAATCAGGGCCTCCAGGGTGGGGTGGCGAAAGGGTTAAGACGGGCTAAGACGGGCTAAGACGGGCTAAGAGATGCCCCCAGCAAAACTCATTTAAAACTAATCAACAAGTAGCGTGAAAATTTAGCAAGCGACCAAGACGAGTCGATGAACGAAGGCATTGAAAGATACTCAGTGTTGGGTATGGTTTTTATAGATATAAATTAATTTTTGGGTATCCTGAGACCTTTAATTAAGGCTGATGAATCTGCTAGAGCAAATGTGAAGTGAAATCCCGATTATATTGATTCCTCCTTGCAGGTTAGGTGCATTTACTGACCCAAAATCGAAGCATTATCACCTTAGCTGTAATTTAAAGTCCCATCAAGCCTCTCAACCATCCGCAATTCCTCCCACAGCATTACTGGCTCAACTTAAGCGCTTAACAACTTGTCCGAGAGCCCACAAGATCCCTGAACAATCAGTGTGCACCCAGAACCCAGCAGTCAGCACTGAGCACCTGACCGGCACCATTATCCCTTATCGTCTCGAGCTCCAAGACCTGGACCATTCATAGATAATTCCAATTGAATGCAATCGCAGGCGGAGAGGGCAGGACATGCAACAATTACATGGGGATGCTTGCAGAGCGGCCAGCGTCCAGCTTCTAGTCGCTCCAGCTTACCACTTGGTAGTCCGGCTTTTTGTTAATTTTTTAATACCCCCAATCCCTGCTCCTTTGGCCGGTGAAGGAGCTCACTTGGATTGGATTGCCCCGTACATTGTGCAGAGCAATTTCCATTAATTTTGTGTGCAACTCAACTGAAACGTAAATGAACAAAGGATCCTGCCTTCAGGTGAGCACGCATCAGGATGCGGGGAGGATTCCCGGTGAAATGTTTGCCATTGATAAAATTTACTAAGCTCTCTCTCTCTCCGCAGTCCAAGGAGCAGGATATCCAAAGGATATCGCCAGGGAGCCTAAGACAAAAGGGCTTAGGGGTGGGGCTATCAGCGGCATCGGGTGTTGATTGTGCTAAATAACTGCACAACAATGGCCTAAGTACGTTGATAGAAAAGTAATGAAAAGCCAGCGGCAACCCAAGGGGGAAAGTACGGGTACACAGGAAAAAAAATAGAGCGGGGAAGGCAGGGGGCGGTGGCCCAGTTGATTGGTTGCCCAACAAAGGCTAATTCGCTGGCTGGCCCCGGCACTAGCAATAATTGGTAAAAGTCAGGGCTTCAGCAGGCCAACAACACCAGCAACAGCTGCGATTGCAAAACAAGCAGCGGAATCAAAATGAAAAGCTAAATCCAAAACGGCCTCTTGATGCTCTTAAATTTTGTCTAGATAATCAAGATAATTAACTACCAAATAACTTTAAATAGAATACAGTTGAAATGTGTCTTAATATATGAACTAAACTTAAGACAAATTAATTTATTTTTTCCTAGTTCACTTAGAATATTGCAAGTTTCAAAGATTGAGTTTAATTACTGTGCCAAGTACTTATGTATTTTTTAGATTTTGTTTTAAGCTTTTGTTTACTTTTGTAGGGGTTTAAAATCTCATAAGAAAATTCTCTTAATTTTTTTTAAACCGAAACAAACTTTCTAGACCTTCAAACTAATTCGATATCAATAAGGGCATCCGAAGAGGGATAGAAGAAATTGCCACTGAACAACATGGAGGAAAATCAAAAAACAAAAGACGAAAATTGTGTAAAGTGGTTTTATGGGGCAACAAAATAGAAAAATAGGATTTACCACACACAGAACTCGGCAATGGCAGATGGAAGCACTGGAGCACTGAAGCTGGACTGGGACTTGGGATTGGACCGCCTTAAGGTTAAAGTAAAGATTGCAGCAGCGGCTCAAATGGATTTACGTGTTGCGAATTTTAATTAAACGATAAAAAAGAGCGAAGAGAAAAAATTACGGACAGCAGACGCAGACACATCTCTCAGGCCAGGGAAATAGATGACCAGGCCAGAAAGGAACCAGCCAGATCCCGGCCAGGACAGGACAGTGGAGAGCGCACTGCGTGTGCTTAGTAAAAATTTATGGGCATAGTCTGGCAGATAGAAAAGTTGCGGGGAAGCCAAGTAGCGGCATCATTTGGCCATTGTGAGAGGTCCTATATCTCACACCCTTCCTGTACGTTTTCTACTTTCCTGTGTTAGTTTGGAGAAAATGTATCTGCAATGCTCAGTTTGCAGAGAGTTATTTATGTTGATGAAAATATTAGTAGATATATTTTTAGAAGCCACTTTAAACACAAAGCAAAGGGTGATAATATAAAACTCTATTCTTATATATAAATTATTCAAATATGTAAATGGAAAAAAGGTTTGTTGAAAACAGTATTTGGTTTTTTGAAAACCAAACCTTCTGAGCGATTTATAGACCCTTCAGTTCGTTAAAAACGTTTCTATATATTTCAAAACTTTGCTATATATGATATATTATATCAAGTTTAATTCCCCAATGATTCCCTAACTTTCTTTTTGCTATTCATTGCGGTGAGCTGGTGTAAAATTTAATTTACGAGCTTGTATTTTCAATACGCTCAGCTCGCCTCCCCTGCCGTGTTTTTTATTCTCGTCCTCACGCCTCCCTTAAATGTGATTAACATTAAATCATATGGACGGGGGGGAGCCGTGGTCATATCTCTGACAAACACCTGACCACACGCGAACATCGCCAATCTCCTTGGAACCGCTACCATCTCGGGGAGCTTTTTCCGCTCTTCCCATCCCATTGCCGGACAATTACACTCGGCCCCTGCCATCCATTTTCACGCACGTACGATTTTTTCGCACACAATTTTCACCTCTGCGGAAGACCGAAAATGGAAAACAATAAATGCAGGCGGCGGAAGAGGGAAGACCGTAGGGAAAGTCATTTAAGACTACGCACTTTGTTTGCTAATTTCCCGCAGCCAGCGAGATCGAGCGGCTTATCAACGAGCTGAAAATGCCATTAGCTGAGCGGCTCCGTTTCCCACAAAATGGAGTGGGCCCTGCCACTTCCTTCTGGTTGGGAACTTTCCAGCAATTTGTTTGATTTGCCGCTTATTGGACTTTGCGTTTTGCATAAGCAATAAACATAAATTATCAATATGGAGGAGGCGGCCGGTCAAGTTTAAAGGAGGGGCATACGAATACTGACCCCAAGGAATGCTGACATTTATTTATGCCCATAAGTCAGTAAGCAAACTAAGAATATTTGGGAGATGAAAGACGGAGTATCCAGGAAAAAAAAAAATAAATACAATTTATCGGAGTTGGAAGTATAAAAAAAGGGAATATATTTTTCTGAGAACTTCTCTAGATTTATAAAGGTTAAATAATGATATTTTATAAATGTGAAGGTTCAATATTGTAATAGATTAACCATTTAACATAAATGGTACATGAATGACTGTATATAAATTAAATATTTATATTTATAGCCTTCCATCATTTATCACTTATTCGCAAAACAAAAGTCCCGGTAACTTGCACAATTATATTTAGATTTGTTATTAATGATTCATTATAAGTGCAAATTGAATTCAATCAAATTGAGTCGATCTGCGGGAAATTCCATCAGCAAAGTAACCGCGAAAATACACGCCGAAAAGCGGCACTAAAAATGTTATAGGAGGAAGGAAAATAAAAAGAAAAGCATGATAAAGCTCTGCTCACATTTTAAACGAATTAAAATACTAAAATTCGTTACGTTTAAAGCCAAAATCAAAAGGCTTAACGTCAACGGCGAGACGAGACGTAAAAAAAAATTAAAACAGACGGGGGAAAAATCTCTGGAAAAAAGCGACTGAAAGTCCAAACAAAAGCAAAAGTTGCATCGATAAATGGGAAATTTTCGAACCCGTCTCCGTCTGACCGGCTATGTGATATGTGAGCCCTTGTGATATACATGAGCACTTTCTAAACTGCTTAAAATATTTTGTTGAAGCTTAACAAAAACAAAATCAACGAAAACCCAAAAAGTTATCCTTTCTCATCCCTGGCCCCAGCTTCCCTCGAGCTGTTCAAACGCTTCTAAACGAGAGGTATCGCTTTCATATGTGCTCAGATACACTCTAAAATAACATGAGTTTGTGGGTATTTCATTTAAATTATGATTAATTTTTTGCTATGCTAAAATTCATTAAAATATAATTAAATTCTATGGAAATAATCGGTCATATACTGATGTATATATTGGTTTTTCTTGGCTCTGATTTTTCTCTGTGCCAACCCATTGAAAAGTGAGCTGCACCTGCATGGCTATGTATCTTTCACTTTTCCTGCATGTGGCAATGAACCGTGAAACCGTAAAATGTTATGTTCTGAAAATCTGAAAATTTTTAGCGCGCTTCAAAGCGTGCTGCCCCGCTTACCTGTATACCTCCTTACCCATTGCTACCTGTACGGCTGCTGTTGTCGGGGTTTTCCACCTGCCAGTAATGTTGTGTGCGCTGCGCTTGGCTTGGCATCTGCACCTGAATTTTCTCGTCTTTGGGATCGAAGCTCCATGGCGTCTCCTTGCTGCGGTGTCTGCCCCATTGGGATTGCGTTCTCCCCAAGTTGCCCCCGACGCTGCACACCTCCATGGATGAGTGCAGAGTCCTGTGCAAACTTTTGATTATATCGATTACATGGGGCTAAATGCCGAAAATTGATCATTTAGGTGTAGGTGTGGTGGGAAGTAGTTTTTAAATTCGGGTGAACGTTGGAGATTTTAGGTTTTAAACTTCGAGTGTTGATGCCAGACTGCAATTGTATTCTTACTTTGGGTCAAGTAGCTTCGTTTGCTTAGAAAATATTTCAGAATAAGTTCAGCAGTAAATCTAAAGATATTTTGCGTATCTAAATGTATTTAATTAAACCCCAACCATCTGAGCGTTGATTAAAAAATTATCAAACTTTGCAGTACTGTATATCCATCAGAAAAATACTAAAGAAATGTGAATTAACAAAATAAAACTAACTAAACATGTATTAATCTAAATAGTCTTTTCGTTTGCTTAAAGTTCTGAAGGTTTTCACCATGGCTTACCTACTCCTAAAGGTCCCAGGACATTCGACCTCCCACCTGCATCCACTTATCATCTGCTTTACGGCAGGAAGAGTGGACGAAGTGTGGCTAAAACTTTGGGAGTTCGGCCTACGTGTAGTGTAATTTTAGGAACCTTGTTAAATAAATTTAATATGGCTGCTGCGGCTATCGATGGACATGACCACTTAGGGCTTGTGCATTTTTAATAAACACCCAGCCCTGAAAGGTATTGCCCAGGCACGTGCCACCGCGTTCTTACCATACGACGACGAGGTGCATTCGGTCTGGTGGTGAGAACCCTCATGGGTTCCCTTTTTGGCCAAGTTAGCCAGCGATTTGCTTTCAAAACTTTCAAAGAGCAACAGCCCCAGCACACTTAATTTACGAATAAACGCGCATAATTTTATATCTACACGGGCTTGGCAAGGAGCCGGCTTCCCTCCCGGAGATCCTGTCTAAAGTTGTTGGCATATGAAAAGGTTGCCAACGTGGCGTGTTATAATAATTTCTCAAGCTACGCATGTGTGCTAACGTGGGGTGCGACTGTGTGCGTTAGGTAGTTGAAAAGTTTGTTAACCAATGTCTGCTTGCGGGCGAGGCGCAAAATTTTCCTCAAGGTGTGCCTGGCACGCAGCACAGCACGCACACCCGCACACTTGTACTGGCAGAAAAATAGGTTACGTAAAACGCGTTAATTATATTCAATAAATATCGTACCACAATTTTCCATTTTAATTATTTTTTAGACATTTTTTATTGGTACATTCTTTCTTTAAAATAGAATAAAAAGTATAATTAATGAAAGATATTTAGAATCCTTTATATGTATATATTTATTAATAATATATTTAGCTGACTATATTCATTTTATGTTTTCATTAATTTATGACAATAATTAATATTTCCCTAAGACAATCCATAATTAAAGGCCTATTTTTCTTTTTCTTAACTATGCATCAATTTTTGTCGAAGATAAAGAATTAAAATCTATCGTTCAGAAAACGTATAATAATTTGTTAGACAAAAGATTATATTCGGTCATTTTGTAGTTATTTTCTAGTTATATTTCAAGGTATTTTTACCAGTGTATGCATACCTTCTGAGGCTGTCTGACTGCTGGTCTTTGTGCAAGTTTTTGCCATTTGCCTTTGCCCAAACCGCTACCGTCGGCGTTGCCTCACTTCGTCCTGCTTTTTGCGTCCTGCGTCCTTCGTCTGCTGCTCTGTCTTTTGGTGTACGCTAAAAACTTAAACCAAACTTACACACACACAGGTGAGTGCACCTGCACGCATGTGGAACCCTTTTTCGCCTCCATTGGCATGTGCAGAAAAACTTTTTTCGGCCAAAAGTTTTCGCCGCGCTCAGAAATTGCTCGTTGGCGCTCTTGTTGCTGGTGTTGTTGTTGTCTTTGATGATGATGAAAGCGGTAAGGGGTTAAGGTGGCGAGCGGCCAAGGAGGTATGGGGTTAAGGGGGCAGGTGGGTGGCGAGGGGGCGTTGGGCGTGCGCGTTGAACCGCAACTGAGGGAAACGCGAGCAGCGCAAACAATGCGCAATGAGGGCAGCAACAATAAGTGGAACAATAACAACAAATCAAGTAGCAACACGGGGGCAAAGTGAAAATAATAAAACGCCGGCAAACTGAAAGGAATTTCAACAATTCAAAACAATGAAAAAACCAAGAAGAAAGAAAGAGATTTTCTTCGAATAATGGTTGAATTTCGGTACAGATTGTGTAAATAATTATTTAAGGACTCAAACATGTTGTATCTATTTATAAAATAAATTACAGAAAATAGAGTAAATAAATAAATAATTGCTTTATCTCATGTTTTCCTAAAAATATGGTACTTATTGAATTCAAATGCTTAGCTTTATTATTAAATATATTCTTTTAAACAAAGTTTATTAATAATATTCTTGAAAAAATCACATTAGGTTATGATGATTAATTATTTTCAGAAAAAAAGATTTTAATAATTTTAAAAAATTTGTATTTAGAGTATAAACTTACTTTAATAATATTATGCATTGGCTAGGATAGCGGAAAAAATTTCTTGCCAAAAATAAATACTTTATTTGTAAATTATAGAAGACATTATATATATTTTTACAGTTAAATATATATAAATTCTCTGTAATCCGATTAATTACTGGCCTTACTTAAACCTAAATACTACCTTAGTGCATTTCCAGTTCGTTGACTGTAGAAAAATATTTATTCTGCTTTTCCCTCACCGTTCCTGGCGCTTTCTTAGTTACAGCTTAGCGGTAAGGTTTTAACTCTTTAGCTTTTCAGAATTTTCTTTCTGCTGCTTGACGCATTTCTAGTTGGAAAAGTTTCTTGAAAATCAGAAACTTTGTGCGCGTTGACACACACACACGGCACTTTTGATTTTTGACTGATAGACTTGTTGCAAAAGGCGACAGCTCCTCTGCTCTGTTAACTCTTTCACTTACCACTTTTCCATATTTCCCGACTTCGCTCTGCATATGCTGGTAAAGCTTATATTGAAATTATTTCATACCCAATCATCCATCACTCAATTAATAGCATTATGCAAAGCAACCTTACCAAACTGACAGGGACAGGCAGCTTTTAAAGGGGGTACTTTGCGGATATAAGCCAAGCAGGAATTAGTAGGTCCTGTATCCCTTTAGCCCAATCACACAGATGTCAGTGTTGACAAGCCGAGATTAGGGGTGTGTTTATGGGGGGAATCCATCATTGAAGGACTGAATATTTAATACCCTGGTGAGCATGAAACATATTGTATTTATTTTGTACTATAAAATTATATAAAACAAATATTAGAGATTAGAAAAATATTAATAAAACGAAAATAAAAACAATTTAAATATGCGGAGAGGTTTGTTTTTCACCTCGGAAAATCACTTGCTAGAACTTAGAAGAATATACCCTCTGTCCTTTTGCAGGGTCTCTTTGTTGAGATTTAAAAGAACGACACGTGGACAGATGTCAAGCACAGTTTCAATGGGAGCCACACCAACGGAGAAAAATCAGTGGAAAATTGTGGAAATAGGGGGAAAAGTGCGGCAGGTTGAACCTTTGTGGCACATTGGCAGGCGGTAGTTTCAACGTCAATTAGATGATGTTTACTGCATTTGCCACAAATTGACAAACTCGTCGATGGCACAAAGGGATTTTCCTACTGAACCCACGGCCGGGACCACACAAAAGGCAACGAAAATGTATATAAATATGTGAGGCAAAGACTAAAGAAGAGCGATGGAAAACAAGGAAAAACCAAAATGAAAATTCAAAGTCAAAGAAAATATGCCAAAGCAGGGACTGAAATTGTTGCTGTTTCTGGTTTGCGGCTATGTTCAATTCTGTTGACGTTATCAAAAGTTGCGGCCAAAATAACGAAAATACAAAAAAGTAGAAGCCAGGAAGCGTATACATGTGTTATATATATAAATATATACAAATATATAAGAGTAAAGGAAGAAAAGGATACAAGTAATTTGCCAAGGGCAATGTGGGCACAGCGGAAGTTAACATTGAAAAGGATTACGGCGTGCCAGGGACTCGTCTTTTGTGTCCAACTCCCGCTCTTGGCCGCCTCAATTTCTCTGTTTCTCGCTCGACTTTCTCCCTTCGCCTTTCTCCTCCAAGTCCCAGTCTGTGTCTGTGTCTGTGTTGACAACAACCAGTTAGCAGCGCCAGCTATTGGGCCATTTGTCGTTACCCCTCGGGTCTTTTGGTCCTTGGATCCTTTGGCTGCCACTGTCTTCGCCTTCGCTCGCTCCCATTTCCCGGCTCTGGGCCAAGGTAAAAAGTCAAAGATTTTGCAGCAATTTGGATTTCGTTATTATAAGCATTGTTAACTCTAGCACACAATGCACTCGGAGATAAATAATATTATGGCATGTCATGATATTATATATTAATAAAAATGTGAAATGCGAATTATCTTGCATTAAATTCATTTTCTTCGGTAAAATGGTAATAAATAAGTATACATTTATAAAAAAGAT
The DNA here is from genome assembly GCA_018153105.1 of Drosophila rufa. Taxonomy (NCBI): domain Eukaryota; kingdom Metazoa; phylum Arthropoda; class Insecta; order Diptera; family Drosophilidae; genus Drosophila; species Drosophila rufa. The sequence goes on from JAECXS010000096.1 coordinate 13,783,051, forward strand.
TGCAGCAATTTTTGGCTGAATTTTAAATAAAAATATTTAGCATTATGTTATATTTTCTTTTTTTTTCTAATAGATTTAAATTGGTCAAAAAGGATTTCTTATACTGTATTTACGCCTTTGTTTCTCTCTCTTTCCCATTGATATTCCCCCCACTGCGTGTATTCTTGTTTTAAGTTGGCAAATTGAAATTTGCATTTTGATTAGCTCGCGCTGGATAACAGTCCAAGGCTCCTCCGTGCCATTTCATCTCATCTCATTAATTTCCATTTGCCGGCGAGAAAGTGAGAGCTCCGGCATATGTGTCCATAATGACTTCGTAATCCCCTTTTCATGCACAAAGCCCTTTTCCAGTGGCTTCGGCAAATTATGACATTTACTTACTAATTTCCTTCCTAAATGCATTCCCTGTGCGAGATGTCCCATGTCCTTCGTCCTGCCCTTAGCCCGGGAGCTCAACAACGGCTCTGCGGCCATGATATCTCCACAACCGGCATAAGTTGTTAACTTAAGCTCCTCCAGCAGCTTTTACTGTCGGGCTGTGAGAGTTCCTGCCATGCCCTGCATTTCCCTCCGATTTCCCCCGGCAATCCGGCAGCTTCCCGCAAGCATTTCGAGTGTGCGGAAGGAAATGTGAAATTTTAAGTGAACTAGGATCTGGCTCCATAGACAGACACGACGACTCCTGACTCTGACTTTCTCGATTGCTGCTGACTCTGTTTTGGCTTGTTGGGGATTCGCCGAACATATGTACCAAGTGCTGATGGCAAGGCTCTTACCACCGGGATATCACCTTTCCATCCGCCTCTGACCAATCGAAGCTGGAAGCAGACGAAAGGTTAATTATGGGAGTGGTTCTTGACTCCGTATAAGCAGGAAATTATATGTTCAATTTGTATGGATTTAATATTTATATAATTGCCAAAAAATAAATAAAAATATTTAAAAATAAAATAAATAAAATTAGACCCCATCCAAAGGCTTTGCCTTAAGGAACTACTTATGAAAGTTTCGCTTACAAGATCTTCTTCTCTTGAGACCAATCATCTCAACAATTTCTCCGTTTAACATTGCTTCAATACTTACTCTTTTGTCAATACCTTGAACAACAGCCTTACACAGTTAACCAAGACCTTCCAATATTGACATAACCTTCAATTATCAACCGCAATCAGTTATTAATTTGGCTTTTACTGACGAAAAGCAATCCTTACACAATTTTTTCACAACTGTTCCTGTGTATGTGTTTATAAATTTATTTGGGCCTTATTTACTGTGGGCTCTCGGTCGAGGGCTCATTAATTTGGCAATTTGTATGCAAAATGCACACGCAGAGGCCAAAAGCCAGTCCGCCGGCTGTCATTGTCTGGTGTAATTAGAAGGCTGTTAATGAATTTCATTTGTTTGTCGGCCTGTCGACAAAATTCCGTATTTTTTGCTGTCCGTTTTCCCTTGTTATGTTTTGTACACTTTTGCTTTTAATACGAATGCGTAATTTGTGAAATATTTTACACTTTCTGTGAGTATATAAAAATTAAGAGATATTTTTGGGCGGCTGTGGTTGGGTACCCAAATATGCCAATTGTTTGTTTTCCAGAAGACTTACATAATTTTAGAATTTAACATGAACATTATTGTCATATTTCGATATGAGGATACAAATTTAAATAGAGTATTCCTAGTTTAACTTTGAATATTCTCCTCTTCACTTCCTTTTCCTTTTTTATTCATTTTGACCCGCAAATATATTTCTTTTGTTGGCACTGTCCCATTGCCAGCTGGCTGATAGTTATTTAATTTTTAATTACTTATGATGGTCAAGTGGGGATCGCATTCAAGTCTGTGTTTGGATCGGTTCTTTTGGGATTGGGTGTTTGTTCAGTGAAATGTGAAATTAAATTTGCTGTCGCGGACTTTTGTGTTGCGGGAAAGTCTTTGGCAATTAATTGTTTAATTTGGTTATTTAAAATTAATGATATGTTTTTCATATGTCATTGCACATTTGAGCGCTTATTTTATATAAAAACATTTCCTGTATATTTCCATTTTTTGCAGGCACTTTTATCGGCATTTAAAACGGCAAATAATGTTGAAACATTCATTTCAATTATGCAGATAAGCGCAAATGTAATGAAAGCTGAACAAGAGGATTAATGTGCCAAAGCGCCAGGCGGCTTAAAGTCAACTTAATGAGTGTCAGGTTCAGTTGATGTTCCACCTGGCCAACTAGGGTTAAGGGTAAAATACACTTCGTTTTGGAAATGTAGAACTCATGTAAGAAGTTTAAAGAAAACATAAAATATACTTATACACAATAGCTTAGCTTATGGAAATTAATAAATTCATTACAGTCCTTAGTTAGTGCTAGACATAAAACAAATAAAACACAGCCTTCATAATAAATAATTCAGTTTGGTTTCATTTATTTCAAATATAAGGATTTTTTTGTACATTTTTCTACGGCAAAAAGACTTTATGCATTGATGAAGCAGAGTTTATGCAGTTAATACTCATTTTTCTGGGTCCTTTCACTGATTTGGTGGTCACTGTGAATGGATAATTAACATTTTTTGCAGTTTTGTCTTTACAAATGGTTTTTTACACCAATAAGGCTGAAAAATACTTGACAAACCAATGAAACGAAAGCTCTCAATGCGGGATTAATGAAATCAGATTACAATTGGGATAATAGGATGCGTTGAATATACGTAAAAAATTAATTAATTTAGACCAAGAGTTGATGATGACATTAAATTGTTGAGCCATGAATTCCAATTAATGTTTATTCACAGGTCTTTTAGGTGATAAAGTTAAATTACTTAAACTGTTCAATAATTTGGAATCAATTTTTAAATTATTGTTCTTGTGGATTTTTAAATTGGTCGTTTAGCTTGTAATTAACAATAAAGTAAGAATTTTGTATATATTGTTTGGATTTTATTAAAATTAATTTGTATAGATTTTTTATAAGATTCGTTGTGATCTTCTAAGCGATTACACTTGTTGTCAAGTTAAATCTGTAGTACAAATGGTCAGTATTTGTTTAATAAACTCTTGAGAGAATAAACACTTAACGGAAATTTATATATTTTAGCCTGTAATCCTCCGTTTGACTCTGTCATTTTCTCACAGGGGATAAAAGTGCAATTTATTCGTCAATGCTTTATTAAAAATATTTCATTTCCATTAGCTGCTGATGACTTCTGCCACTTGTATTTCAGCCTTTGGCTGATCTTTTTATTGCTTTCACCGCAAAAAAAAAATATAAAGTCACACAGTCACTAACAATTGCGGCTTCGCTTAATGTAAAATGTTTCTGTTATTGTAATACATTTATTAAACATAATTTGCGCGCGTAAATTTTACAGTCATTTCGGAGACAGACAGACTCGGGAGCAACGGGGCGATTAAGTAGGGAGAGTGTGGCAGACAGTGGCAGTCTCTCCATTGCAATTAACATTCATTGTCATGTGCGCCTTTTTCTGTCTGCGTTTTCAGCATCGATTGGACCTGAGCCATTTCCAGCACGATAATTATGGCCACACAAAGGTTTGAGGTCTTAATGGAGGGGCATATTTAAGTGCAGTTAAGTAGCATTTAAACTGGCCACAGTTCCCACAGCACATGGGCGCTTAATAAAGGGATAATCGCAACTCAGCGTGGATTATTTATATAAAACTCGGCAGGGTTTTATTGAGTTATATGCCGAAGGCCGATATTATATGCATAACAAACAGGTTAAATATACTTATGGTTATGACAACTATTTTAAAGTAAGTTTAAAATATTTGTAGGGAAAAAATAAAAAATGGTAGAGTTTTAATTGCAGTTAAATTTGCCTCAATTATAGTTTTAGATATTTTCAGTCTACGCTGCAACGCACTTTCTGCAGACACAACTGACCTGGCTCCGGGGATGGCCAAAAAGTGCACACGTAAACACTTAGCCTGGCCTGAAGGGAGGGTCAGGAACATGGCAGTTGACTTAATTTTTCAACTGGGCGGCGTGGGCGCTGCGACGACTAATTTAAGAGCGAAAATCATTTTCGTAGCGGCGCTTTCCTTTCTGGCTAGTTGCCAATCAGGTCACGAACTGTCGCTCGTCCAGTTTCGGGGCCCTGATTTTTCATGTTCTCATATTCTCGTGTTCTCATGTTGGCCCAAAAGGGTCACAGGGAACATGTCCATAATGTGCGCTAATGTGCATAATGTATGCCAGCCAAAAACCAGACACGCACACCTGCACACCAGCAGCACCCACACCACACACACCCACAATCGCACACACGGGGACAGAACGTGCAACAATAACAAAAACAGGAACAAGGTGAAACAGGCAATTTAACAAGCCATCAACGCTGATGGTGCCGACAATGATGTTGATGACGGGATGGAAACGCGTCGCCAGCAATAACAACAAGCAGCTGCAATAACAACACGGCTAAACATTGCCCAACTTAACAACTACAACAATCGGTGACAACACAGCCGTATTATGTTGCACCTAACCGCACACACACACCTCGTCCTTTTTATAACACCCTTTGGCAGGGTCATTCCTTAGGTTGAAAATGTGAAAGCTGTCAGAAAAACCTGATAAATGAAAGATAATTAATTAAAATGGGGTTGACTTAAATACTACAATTTTATATTAATTAAATAAGGACTCGAGACTTTGTACACCTCGAAATACTTCAGGATGTAAGAGCCAAATTGAATAAGATTTCCTAACTAAAATTCACTTCGGCTTACATAAAAGTGATTTTAAGTTACCAGAGCTTTCTGTGTAACCTTTAAACATACAGATGGATAATAAAATAAATGATACATCATTTTTTTATGAAACCTTGAGATGATTGAAGTAAGGATTATTGTTTAAAACTTTAAAAGTCGCAAAAGATACCCAATAAAATATGATAAATGGGATTAATGCATAGCTTCTTAATCAAATGGTTATTGACGCCTTAGCATACAACGTAATCAAGTGATAAAGTAATTTGGGTTGACATAAATTCAACAAAACTCCATCCATTTGGCAAGCAATTGCAGTTTTCGGAGAGTGGAAAGGCAGCCGGCATCTTTAGCACTTTGCACTTTCCACTTTTGCTCACGGCAGCGGAAGCACGAAAATGAAGGCAATTCAGAGCGGGGTCTGCTGCTCGGCACGTCGCCACTGGAGGATCACGTAGTGACCCACACGCTCGCCCAAAAAAGGGAATACTTGATGCAAAACTTTTGCCCTAACCAGGCAGGGCAGAGCAGAGCAGAGCAGGGCAGGACAGGGCTTATCTCTGCTGCGGAGGCTCCTTCTCGTGCTGGTGCTGCTGCATTCAATATTTATTACGCATACGACCGGGTGACACGCTCGGCTAAAACGCAGCCAAGGCCCCGAGCCCACCACCTATAAGTGGCTTAATTAGTGCGACAAAGTGTTTGCCAATTGAGCTGCTGCTGCTGCTGTCCCTGCTGCTCCTCCTGTTTTACCTCAAACTTGCGGCCTTTAATCAGCTTACAATGGTCCGGGCGCAAGGCGACCACTCGCAGTCCTGGAAAGTCCGCATCTGGGAAACCAACGGAATTCCCACTGCAGAGTCGAATTCTTAATTTAACGCTGTCATTGGTTTTCAGCTTACTGTTAACTTCTTTATTAAGTTAACTAAACTATCTTACTAAACCAAGCCGTTTCAAACAAGCTTATCTGGGAAGTTAAAATTATTAATATAATTATTTTCCGAAACACACTATTTTTATTAAAATAATATTATTTTTAATTTTAATAAAATGAAGAATATTAAAAAATATTTAACAAGAAACTGTCACTATTTAATGAAATTATTAGAAAATTTAATATATATGAATGCTTGAATAAATATTACAATGAAACATGCGTTTCAAAAACGAAATTTTATAAAAATAAAATATTTGTATAATTAAGTAAAAATATCACAAAACCAAAAATAAATTTATAATAAATGTTTTCAAGGTTTTAAAATAAAAAAAATTGGCTTTCAAAAATACTTTAACTGAAATGAACAGAAATTGTTTGCATTTAAAAGTAATTGAATTTGGTTTAAAGCGAAATTCTGGCATTTCATTCACTCTGGGTGCAGGCTTCTCACCCAGCGGATGGAATATATAAAATGTAGCGATTGAGGCGCCAGACACACCCTCTGCCACACACACTCCTGGGGCAAACACACACATCAAACCGAGCTGTTGATGGCTTTCAGTCAGCGGAGGGAATTCGAGCATTCGCATTGGCCGGGCACACATAACTCAGCGGAGCGACTGGCGATGAAGGCAATGCATCCGGAGCCTCGTGGGCTGCCAGCAATTAACAGCATAAATTTAAATATGCAATTAATGCAACAGCCTGAGGCGAGAAAAAAAAAAAACAATAAAATTAATACGGTATGAGCAGCAGTAGAGCAAAGTTAAGCATGAATTCCGGAAAAAGTTGGGGATATAGAAAAAGGCTTAGGAAATATTTTCACATTTAAGTTAACAGAGAATCCATACATCCATTAATTTTTGGTTAAATATCGAGCTTATTACTTGTTCTCCTTACTTTAAATAAGCTTATCTTCTTTCTTTGGAGTTACCACTGTAAGCGATCGACAGCAGAACCAGGAGAAAAGCAGAGCAGACATGCTAAGTGAGAAGGAGGCATCAGAGGGTTAAGGTAAGGGGCAGAAAGCAAACGGCAAAAAGCAAAACAAAAACAAAACTGGCGACAATAAAAAGCGAAAGGTCACTTTAACACATGCACTCACGCACACTGAGCAGTGAAATGCATTTGATTGTTTGCTTTCCTTTTTTTGGCATTCATTCCCTTTTTTCCGAACACGCAAAAACAAGGGAGAAAAAACACAATTTTCCGCTTTATTTGCGCAATGCTGGCCAAGCCACAACAACAGCAAAAATGACAAGGGCAATGTCTGTAAGTTATATGATATGGCCAGCGGCCCCCTTTCGCCGGAGTCCCCCTTGGCACGCCCATGGAGCGGTCGGCGCGGCCCCTTCCCCCCGGCCATCGTTGCCATAGCCACATGTCAATATTTTTGCGCTTCGGCCTCGGTTACAAAGGGCCGCTGGGGAATCGTCCTGTAAAATTTATTTCCACGCAGCGGAGGACTCTTTACCGATGTGTAAATTGCTCTGGCGCTCCCAACCTCTCGTTTAATGAAATTAAAACAAATTTCCAGCGAAATTTAATATGCAACAACAGCGGACTCCGCACAGTGCGTGCAATAAAAAAATAATAAGCATAATAATGGTATAAAAATTATTGCACCTGGTCGGTGGAATTGACGGCGACAGCGACACCAATAGCAGCTGAAAATTATGGTGATCAATTACAGGAATCAAAGTGATAAGAAAAACAAGTAAAACCATGCCTATTATTTTATAGAAATATTTGATCTTATAGAAATATATTCTGATGTCGCTAACAGATTTAAATAAGTTTGCTATCATATTATATGTCAACTTAATATTTTAATAAATTTATTGTCGAACTTTATACAATGTTTCAGCTTAAAGTTGATCTGCATTATTATAAGTAATTATTTAATACTATATTTATTTAAAGAATTATTTAGAATACCTTAGAAACAATAAGAAACATCAGTCTATGGTTGCAACAACCTTTTATTTTGTCCTCATGCAAAAGATATACCATCCCTCTTCAGATTAAACATTTAATAGGTTTAAGAAAAAATCGAATGATATAAAACAAGAAAATAGAAACAAGGAATATAAGGAAATCAAGCAAATCAAAAGAAAACTAAGGAAAGAGGGCATCAATTATATGGGTTAGTTATTCGCACATAATTTCCAGTCGACTAAGTCCCTCCTTCAGAATGGGCTTTTCAAGATCTTCGGGTTGCGGCTCCAGCAGCAGCAACTGTTTGATGCTATAGCGTTGGACAATTCTCCCCTTCCGATTCACCAAGGGCAGCAGGGTCTGCGGAATCCGGCGTGGTATGCAATTTGGAATGGGCAGGGAGTGGGTGAGGTTTCCCTTGCGCTTCTCCCCCAGCAGGAGTTGGCCTGGTGGACGATAGCGAGGTACATCGGTGGTCTTGAGATTCTCAGGTTTCCTGATTTCAGTTGGCTTCGCTGTGGCCGTATTCGACTTGCAGTTGGTTTGATTTTTGGCCCGACACTGCTCATCCCACTCCTTGGTGGTGGGTATATATCGCCTGGTGGCCGCCGTCGTCACTGTTTGATTTTCTTTGGAAACTTTGACGCTGGGTTTTGCAGGAAGTGCTTCAAAATTAGCCTTTTTCAGCTGCAATTTCTCGTTGTGCATCTCTTTGAGGACTCTCTCGATTCTCTCCTTCTTTGCTGCTTTCAAGCGGTCCACTTTGATCCTTTCCTCTGGAGTATATCGCACAGGAGATCGTGAGAGATGCACAATTGGCTTTGGAGCCTCGAAATGATCAAAGTTCTGAACGGTCGGTAGTAAAGGACCTCGCATGCGCCTTTGCTCCAGCAACTTCAGAGCCTCCACAGCCACCTTTCTTTCTTTTTCACGACGCTTTTCCTCATTTTCAACACGCTTTACGGCAGCATTTGAGAAAGTTTCAGGCACATTTTCCTTGGGTGGCTTTTCCTCTTTGGGTACTGGGAACTTTTCCGTCTTCTCCTTTCCAGCCAGTAGAGATTCGCGCTTGGCCTTCGTTGCTTTCTTCTGGCGAGGCACAATCATATAGTCCACATCGTTCAGTAAAACAATCTGGGTATTTCCAGCGGCTGAAAAATGTGAGACTTAGAGTATAAAACAAGAAATATTAAGTATCGTGAGTCGCCACCTTTCTCTGGTTTCTTGGGAAAGCCTTTCCACGGCAAGGTCAGTTTACATTTTGGTTTACTCTCTTCCAACGCCGCAATCTCTGTTTTCGTTTTCTTAAAATCTAAGTCAATTCCATTTAGGGCCATGACTTCACTATTGAATCGTGGCACAAACTCTTGGGCATTGACATTGAGCTTCACTGTACTGTTAGCACATAAATTTACACTCTTGCCCTTGATAACTGTGAAGATTCGAGTAGAGGAGGAGGTTCATTTGAGGCGTTCCCAGGATCTCAAATAGTTTCTTACATTCTATTAAATTAAACATGGCCCTGGTCCTATTCCTCTAGAAGTTGGTTATTTTCGGATGCTGGCTTGTGACTCCTTTTATGAGCTTTACCTGCTTTTGTAATAATTGTTGCAGACAGATGCCAGTATATATAAAGAGCTGCTAGGTATGAAGTATAAACTTAAATGTCAACTATAAAGCAAGGCCTACGGTTGAAAATATATTTCGTCATATAAACACAAGGAATTTTTCAAGTTTGTAAGAAAAGTGTCTTTAAACGGAACCATCAACTTGCTCAATAAATATATCCGATCACTCCGCCATCTAAATCGCTTGGCAATCCAAGAACATTTTGCCATTGTTGACATTTATTCGCACAATAAACACAAAGCCAAGGCAGCCGGGGAAAACACAGGTAAAATAAGTGGAGTCGTAGTCGGAGCTGAAGATGGAGATGGAGCTGAAGTTGGCTTGGAACGGAGAGGCAAAGCCAGGAATGGCAAGCAGTGCAGCAGTAAACGACATTCAATAAAACGTTTGAAAATATTACAGACAGAGAAAAGGGAGTGTGAGCGGTAGAGGGAGCTGCAGATGGAGAAACTGAGCGAAATTAAATGAAATGAAAGAAGCGTACAGAAATATGCAATTTCACCTCAATCAGAGTTGTAAAAACAAACAAACAATGGCCAAGTGCAGCTCTGAGGGGGGTTCGTCCTTCGTATTATCCCCCTCTTGGCCAGATGTCATATGAGCCACATGCTGGAGCTCCTTCTCCTTGCATTCTCGTTAGCATTTCCATTCCCATCCCGATTCCTGTATCGCTTTGCAAGCTCCAGCGAAAATGCAAAGAGCAGAAAAATGCAATAAGTAAAACGTAATAACTGCTCAGGAGCTGTGAACGGTTGGCTATATAATCAGGACGTTCGAGGGGCTAAACCAGGGGGAGTTACTTGCGATTTCGCTGGCCTAAAGCTGAACAAATGCAGACGGGGATAAGTGGAACTCGCATAAAAATGGATGTAGAAGGAGCTTAGATATATGAGGACAAATATAAGCTGGTATGCGTGTCTCCAGGACTGAATAAGCAAGATATAAATAAGTCGCAGGAAAGCGCTCTAAAGATATCCATTTTAAAGCTCAAAGCTGCCATACATATCCCTATAAAAAAGCATTGATTTGGCTTAGTTTGTTTTGTAGAGACAATTGTTAAAATTATTCTTTACAACTACAGATACATTTTATTTAATTCTCACAAGCAAAAAATTAAGCAAATATCAATAACCCTGCAAAATCTGCCCCATTAGCTCACATAAAAACCGCCACCGACGAGCTTAGCAAAGGTGAATGAAATTATTATAAATAATTGATATCAATTAGGAAATCCCCATTCAAAATAAGCAGTGCAAAAATTCCACAAGCGTTGTCCGACAACTTGTAGGTCATCTGGGGATTACCGCAGAGATTGGCATCCGCACATTCACTTATTTATCTATGCATGGCATGGAGTGTTGCAAATTTTTGCGTAATTCGCCTTGGGAGAAAGGTGAAACGAAAGTGGAGGCGGTCGCCACTAATGCATTTGTGGTCAATTGCCGGGCGGCGGGACGAGTGAAGTGAACTGAAGCACTGACATCATTTTAATAATAAAATTGTTAACAGAATTGCTCTGTTTTGTGTGGCCCGGGCCACACACAAAAACATGTGTTGGTCTTGTTAGCAGCCAATGCAACATACAATGGCACTGAAAAAAATTAGAAGAAAAATTAATGAACACCAGTTGAAAAAATTTGTATAAAAAAGTATTTTAGAGTTAGCTTAGCTTATTTTAGAATCATCTTACAAATTCTTAAAACTCTTAATAAAAGTATTGCTTAAAAATTCGGGGATTACCAATAAGGCATATTAGATACTTTAATTGTTTTGTTATATTAAATATATGAAAATATTTGCGAAATATATTATTATTATTTTATTATTATTTTTTTTGGAAATAGGATTTATTTTATACCTTACAAGTTGTGTTATTACTTATATTGACTGTATTCAAATATTTATCGAAAAATATACGAACAAAACCATTAAGGAAATTTTCAATAAGTCTTTAGGTGAGAAATAAATAAAGTTTATTTCATACTCAAATTGATTTCCATTTGTGAATCAAAATAATTATTTTTCCAGTATCGAAAACATTTTTGAGGGCCCCACGACGACGACGACCTCAATGTTTGCCGCTGTCATTGCTCCTGTTCCTGTTACTGGCTCTGGGTTTGTCCTCCTGCAATCTAAAAAAAATGGCCGACGTGTGTGTACGCACAACTTTTGCCATATTTAATCGTATTCGCACAAACAACAACAAGGGGGATATATACGAGAATTCGGGGGACTTTTAGTGCTGGCAATTGTTGCCGGCAGTGGAACAGGAGACAAACACAACGGAGCCCACTTTTGGGCATTTGCTTATTATTGTTAGAAACTTTTGCGCCCACACAGCAAAAAAAGGCAGAGAGACCAGAGCTCACACACAATTGGCCTGGCCTTCTTGTGCCGTCCTGAGCAAATGTGTTTTTAGAATATTTTGTAACACAGAAATTACCTCAAAAACTGCACAGATGCAAATGGAACTAGAGGTGACACTGCGCCAACGAGAATATATTCATAGATAAACAACGCAACTTGAGCTTATTTAATAATCATATTACAAATCACTCAATCTTGTTTTTATTTCTCAAACTATTTGTTCAATACAAGCAAACACTGTAAACAATTTCCCCTTTAATGTTCCATCTCCAATTTCGAGTTGGGAGTTAACCGGCTCTTATGTCGGTTTGGCTTTATTCCGATTTTTAAGCTTGTTTCGGACTCTGTGACGCTGCTGGGGCAGCTTAAAACGTGCAACGGAAACTTTTACCTGGGCCAGGTGGAAACTTTTAAGACACAAATTTATGCCAGGGCGGCGGACGTTATGGACGGACGGACAAAAGGAGAGCATGTGTGCTGGGAAAGTGATTAAAAATTGGGTCAAGTGGCCGTGCGGGCAACTATGTGTGCGTGCGAAGGGAGATTAAGCAATTTGGCAGCGGCACGCACACAAATCAAAGGATTTGGCCATCTTTTTTTATGAATCCCCATCCCCTCCTCTGCATGCTCTACACTTAAACTTTCCCACTCGCAACGATTTGTCATGTAGCCGTCCCAAAAGCATAGCTTAAACTATGCATTAAAAGAAGCAACTTCGACTTAATTACAAAACGAAACCACAAACTGTAGGTACGGACGATTTCCGTAAAGGTGAGGCAATCGAAAGAAGAGTTAACCAGCAGGTGGGATCAACATCAGACGCTCCATAACCTCGATGAAGTCGACCAGAAATTACAGCACTTGGAAAAAATGTGTCACAAGTCGAAATTCGGTCCCTTATCTAAAAGATTAGAAATGAAACAAAGTAATACTGTATTTACACAGTTGCTTGATTTGTTCTCAGCACCTTTTTTTAATCTTATTCCAATTAGAAGTAGTTATGTTTTTCCTAGTGTAAGCGAGAAGGCATGTGCAGGACCTGAAATATCCTGTAGCCGGCTGTGGTGCTCCGGTTTGTTTTGCCTGTGGTTTCAGCGGCATCACAGGCAGCGGCATAGACACAACACCGCAGCACCGCCAACGCCACCACCCGCAACTGCAACTACAACTGGGACTGAAACTAGCCTGAGGGGGTATCCTCTCGGTAGAATTCCGGAAGTACTGCAACTCCACTGGACTGCAACATCAGCATCAGCCGAGAAGGGCCAATTGCTGCAAATTCCCCATTGACTCCAAGTCTCGCATCAGTTTCTGTGATTGATTGAAAATTTGAGATATGTCCGAAACATTGACTTCCATTTACAGTTCATGAATAATATGCCTGATTACCTTTAAATATATTTTGATAAATGTAACTATATAGGAAATAAGCTAGCTTAATTTATAACTTAAGTTATCCTGAAAAATAGCGTAAAGAATTCAATTTTCTATTAAGTGAAAACATTAAAAACATATTTTTCGTGGCTTCATCGGAGCAAGAGCAGGACGAGTGTAGTGGAACTGCAGCTGACCGCAGGACACGGCTCCACTTACGGTCCGTCTAGGAGGCTCTAAATTGTTGTTGTCCGAGCTTTGATTGTAGACAGGAGAAGCCCTCTCTCTATATCCTGCCTCGTATATCCTGAACGTCTCTGTGTGTGTGTTTAACGTGCCTTAAATCACGTTTGGGCTGTAATCAAGCTAAACAAATATGGGCGCTACGGACCCATAGAGGAGGTTCCCTTGTGTCAAGCTTTCGCTACGATTGGGTAAACTTAGATTCAGACCATCCATCGAAAATATACACACTATCCAGATGGATGTGTGTGCTTGCTGGTGTGCGTGGTTAACTGGGTCAAATGCTTGAGCTGATTTCGGCTATAATATACAGTGCGTGTTTAGACGGCAAAGTTAATGATAACTGAGTTAAGTGACTGAGTAACATTCATTATTCGAATGGTAAGTTCGAGCCATTATAGTTCGGAATTAATGCACTTTTGGAATGTGAAGAACAAAACAAACCTAAAAATGAGATAATACATTTTTGGAATCAATTCAAATAAATCCTTTCATTTATTACATTTCGCTATCAATAACTGCCATAGTTCTATTAAAGGCTTATGTGACTCGCTGCACGCACTCAAATCCCACATTTAGAGCTTTAGTTAATATGCTTTAAATCCCCTCACATTTCAAATCTCCGCCTGCATTACGGTTATGCAACGCACTGTCCATAAAACCAGTGGAAAAAGTGCAGTTAAAGCGCTTATGCCCATGCATCCATGGATACATTTTATGGCCATGGCCACCACGACGGGCACTGCGGACATTTTATTGTCACATCGTCATCATCATCATTATCATCCTCATAGTCGTCGCCGTCGTGGGAGGTCGGGTAGGATTTTGATTTTTTATGCAAAATCAATATGAAACTGACAGTCGTCGAAGGGAATGACAGAGCACAGGACACAACAAAAAAATAAAGGAAATCTGATTGAAAAATTGCCATAAATCGACGTCAATTCAATTAACATAAATTGTGTGATTAATGATTGACAAATGCTAAGCAGACAGTCGTAGGAAGGGCCATGTGGTGGTGCCTGATGATTCCCGCAAGTAATTGCCGGATAATTCGATAACGATAACGATGAATGATGCCCGTACGTTTTACAAATCCCCTCCCCCTCCCCAGCCCACGCCATTAATTCCAAATAATTTTTTAATTCCAACGCCTCCAAAATGTCGGCGCCTAAAAAAAGCCAAAATGTCTGCAGGTCATTAATCATGCATTGTACTGGCGAATCCCTGTCCAACCACTCACTCCCCCACTCAGTCAATCAGACAATTGAATACATTTCCATCATTAATGGCCAAGGTAGAGCCACTCGATTCCCGCCCACCTGACACAGTTTGATGTGACTCGGCTTGACTGGGGTCAAAAGGTCTGCTGCCGAGGCGAAGAAGCAGCTTTCCGCTCATGTCTAATTGATGGACATTCGCTGAAGTTGCCCTAATGACGGCCAGAGAATTATTGAATTATGATTGCTCCGATGGGCTACGGCAAATGGATAAAAATATAGAAAACTGAAATCAGACTATTTGTGGGGCCAGCAAAATTTCTTTTCTTAGCTGTACCATCCTGTGATAAAAATAACCTCACACAGTAATTTCTTTTTTTTATAATATAGAACGATTTAAAAAAAAAAGAAAAATGTTAGAACATTATTATATAAATTATTCTATATATACAATAAGATATGAGTTCCTGTTTAATTTCCAAATCTGAGTTCGTCCAATCCTAGTTCAAGCCCCACCCAAACATCATCCACCAATCCTTTATTAAATGATCATCAGATGCGCCAAATCGAATTTGAATCTAGTACACATTCCATAAATTAATATGAATAGGTTAATTTTATGGTGGAAAGGGCAACCAAGGGAGCAGCAACTATTATTTAGCCCCGACCGCCCTCAGAGGTCGTTAATTTGCGAAACATTTTAGTGGGGCTCTAATCGATGTTCATTCATTGTCTGCGACATGAGAGCTTCCCTGTTAGCCATCCCAAAAACTATAAATGCGCTATATGCGCTACATTACGGTCGCAAAATGTGTGGAAATTTATGCGAATTGCGAATTTGGTGGAAAATGCTTCGTTTTGACCGCACAAACATGAGATATTTTCGCTGCCCTGTGCCCAAAATGTTTTTCGGAAACATAATTACTTAGTGGGGAGGTTCGGAATGAATGGAGTGGTAAGTGGCGTTGTAATTAGCTTTTGTAATAACTCGCTGAATTATTTGCGTCGATTGAACAAACGCAACGGCAAACGAAACAAATTTTCGGAATGGGTGGGAATTCAAATAGAACTTTTAGCTAGCCCGCAGGATATTTATTGGGGGAATATATATTTTGCGTAGCTACAACTTTCCATCGCTGTCTGGCTCTTTCTGAACTACCAATACTCTTGTGATATGAAATTTTATATTTTTTTGTTTGGTGTTTGTTGTAAAATAATTGTTAATTAAAAAACAACTGCCTTTCATGTTAACTTGATATATTAGTACTTTTTAAATGTGTTTTATTTTTATTTGTTAAGAGAAAATATTTAAAGAAAACTTGTATACATTTTTTGAATTATATGAGAAGCAAATTATAAAAACCACTTATTGACTTATTGATTTATATAAGCATTTATTTTAGGTATTCGTAAATTTTAACTTCGAAATTTCTAGCGTATTTTAGATGTGGAATATGAAAGCTCGAGTTATCCTACTCATCCACTCCGCCTAAACGTTCACCCCTTTCAATCAGCGTGAGTTTTGTTTTTCTTGCCCTTTTCCCGCTAATTTCCTGCGCTCTTTTGTCAAATTAAAAACACACAGAAGAGACAAGGCAAAAGTTTTCTCCTCTGTTTCTCGCTTTGTTTGTTTGTTGGTTGGGTTCATTTATCATGATTTTGTTTGGCGAACTTTGTCGCGTATGTTAGGCTCCTTGATAGGCGGGAAAATGTCTCTGTCTTTGCCGTTGCTATTGGTTTTGATGGGAAATGGCAGCTGTTGATGGTAGGCCCCATAGTCACCCCCTTTCTAACTCTGTTCAGTCGGGAATTTTCTTTTCGACTTACTTTTTGTTTGTCTTTTTGTCAGAGAAAGATCCCAAAGAAAATTGCAAAGTGATTACTTTTGATTAGTTGCAAAAAGAAAGGTAATTTGTTTATCGCCATTATTGTTGCTGCTGCTACTGCTGCTTTGATAAATGTAATTTTGTCAAACTCGCTGATTACAACAGAACATTTTGGGCCTAAAACAATGGCTAACGAGCGAGTGTTTGATGTGTGTTTTTGACGTTCGAGAATTAGAATGATGCTTACTCAAAACTCGTTGATCAGAAATCTACAAAGTCGTATTAGTAAGGAGCTTTTATATGTATTTGTGTAATTATAATCCAGGAATCTAGGCAAGTCATTTTTTAACTAATTATTTTAAATATTTTCAAAGGCGTAAAACGAGGCACAATGTTAATCCTTGAAATAACCTAAAATTTCTTTATTTATTTAATCAACAAGCTCTTAGATACCTTAAAAAATTTCCGTTTCTACCTTGAAATGGTTAAAATTAAGTAAATGGAAAAAATGTCTTAGGTTTATCTAGAACTGAGATACAAAACAATCTCACCACAGTTGGGCAAAAGACTTCAATGGCCGATGGAACTTATTCAGTTCTGAAAACGAACTGGAGCATCGAAGGAGCATCTGAAGGAGCGACTGAAACGGGAAGAGGAGCAAACTTAATCTAGAAGCAACCGAGCTTACATTTTTAAGCAGCTGTCGCTGCCTGCATGCAAAATTATGACTTAAAGCGCAGCTGGGGCTGGGATATAGTACAACTACTGTATATATATACTACACTTCAACCCAAGGAGCCACCTACACACTCACACGCACAGCTGCAGGAGCCGGAGCAGGAGCAGGAGCACAAAAGGATAACATAGAAGTAAGTTATTCATTGTGCACGCAAACATTACGGAAGTCATATGTTAAAGGCACAGAGGGGCGGCCAGGGAAAATTCAACGGGGGGCAATAGGAACGGAAGAGACCTGGCTAAAAGGTAGCAAAAGGTAAAACCAGCAGGCAGCCGAAACCCCACCCGTTTTGGCCAAGTTTTTACAGAGCCAAAGAAAAGAAATATGAAATATGACTCCAAGTCGAATTGTGAAAACTTGCAGAAAGGTACGAATAAGCATATCAAGATCATAAATAAAACACAGAGCGAGAGAGAGCCGGGAAATTAAATTTTCGACTAGGCAGCTAACCAAAAAAATAACATCCTCCCTCCTATACGAGCTATACGAGTGCACATTGCTAATATACGCAACGCGCTGCCAACTTTGATTTGCAAATAAATTATTCCGTTCGCTTTGCTCTCTGGCCCGAAAATGAAAATCCTGCCTGGGAAACCAGCGAGAAAGGAAGCGAAAGCATGAAACAATAACAGGTGAGGAATCGCCAGGCAAGCGTACAATAATTTTCTCAAAGGTTATCCCAGGGTATGCCAAAGATTCATGGATCAACACGGTAAAGTCAGGAAATGCGAGGTAAAATCAACAATATTCTGCTGCTTAAAATATATGTTTTCATTATAAAACTTACACAAACATTGCTTAAATTTGTGCCACGTTACCAAGTCTTTAGGCAATATATTTTCAGAGAAAATATATATAAAAACGTTTTGGAGGCCATATCCATAAGTTAACTAAAATATCTTTAAGCACGGTATCAATTTCCCCAAACATTCATTCCTTAGTCAGGAACCTTTTTTTGAGACTTTACCCCACAGTATTCTAACCAGAAAGTTAACTTGAACTTAAAATAAAAGTTTCCTTCGCTTTTTTTCGCTAAGCATTTTTGGTTTCATTCGTTTTTTTTTCAAGATTTTTTTTCTTAGCGTTCCACAAAGTCAAATATCATAAAGTTCGCTACGCCTTTTTGCATATTTTATTTGCGCTTACTTCCAAAGCGAACGAATGAAGGGGGGTCGGTGGTGGGGCAGAAATGAGGGAAACGTTTTTTTTTGCATTTCTGCGCTGCTTTGGACTCTTTTGATATTGATGTTATTAAAATAAGCTGTCTTTAATATAAAGCAAACTATATTTTGCTTCGAAAAATGAATATGGGACATTCCATATCAACTCGGCCACCACTGTTTTTAGTGTCCTTATGTGGACATGGAGTACTTCAAAATGTGGACATACATATTTTTTTTTCAGAGCGAAAAAAAAACAGGGGTGGTCGAGTTGATATGGAATGGAATTATAATTTTAAAAAGTGTAAAAAAGAGAATTATTCTTAAAATGAAAACCTACAAATTGAAGTTACTTTTTCACTTAATGCCATAAAATGATATACATTTCGATTCGTTGAATGTATTTCTTTTTGTTATAAACTTTCTAAAAAAGATTTTATTAAAATCAGAGAATAATACATAAATTAATTCAAGTAAATATAGCTGAATGTATATATTTTGCTTGTGAAGTGCAAATTAAACAAAATAGCTAAAGTTCGCGGAAAAGCTGCAGGCCTTCGCAGCACTAGTGCCGCCCATCATTCAAGGTTTTTCCGCCTTTTCCACCCATTCCCATACCACCCTAGCTTTTTCCGCGCTCTCCTTTTTGACAACAATTAAATTATTCAACCGAAATTTGTTGAAGCTCCCGAAAAAGTCACGCGCACTTGACGGCAACAAATACAACAACAAATCCGACAACAACAATAGCAGTTGGAAAAACTAAGTTTTCCTTTCGCCGCTGTTGTTGTTTTTGCCTTTGCCGCTTTTCCACTGTCTTTTATGCGTCGCTTTTCGGTTGGTTCAGGTTTTATTTTCCAAATGAAATGAGTTTGAAGTGCATTTGACGGCGGTCGCCAAAGTTCGCCGAGCGCCTTCTTTTTGGCAGTGGGCGTGGCCAACTTTTTTGGGTTTTTTGGTGTTGTTGTATTAAGCATTCTAATGGAAAAGTTTTGCAGTTAAAGGCGCTTTGCTTTCAATGATATTTTAAAAGCTTTCACTTCCAAATATAAAAACAAAAATAAAATTGAGCAAAAAGTTTTGAACCCAAAAGCTAATTAAACAATTTGTGACAAAATTTCATATGAAATCAAAATTAAATTTCTTCCTTGTATGTGATTTATTTTCAACAACACGATCAAAATAATTGTATCTCCCTATAATAAGTACTAACGAAAATAATCCCAGTCAGGGAAAAATGGTATGATTTTTAAATGTAAATAAAAATAAGAATAATAAATTAATGAATGAATTATAATAAAATTTATTTCATCGAGCGAATAAATATAATAAACAATAAACATTTTTGTAGGCCTATTTGGTATGCATTTTCCTTTAATTTTGGTTGACAAAACTATCTTAAGTCAAGTTTTACTTAAATATAAAATGTTTAAAACATGTTCTTCATTTTGAGTTCTCTCAATGCGACCGGTTATTCATAGCCCCCATTTAAATATAAGTGTGAGTTAACTGTCATTTAAATCCAACTTTTGTTGAGGGGCTCTCTCACCTATGCTTAATCTTTGTCCCGACCGCCCTCCCATTTAACATCCGATTCCACCCTTATTGCTATATATCTGCCTTGAAAGGCTCTGCCGCTTGTGTCACTCGATTCCGAACAAGGTTTCCCTTTGGCTCTACTTGTCTGTATTGCACTTTAGCACCAATTTACACACAGAATGGGACGGGAAATGCAATACAAATGCTGAACGAGAGAGAAGGGAGAACAGATACAGATACTAACATGCATCTTCATCTTCGTAGAGGTTTCTAGTTTCTAGTTTTCCAGCTTTTACCGTTCCATTTGCCGGCCTAATGGCGCATGGTGTTCTAGGCCTCTCTCTTCAGCCTGTCCTGGTTCGACTCTGACAGGACCGGCTTTTTTATACAGCTCTAAGCCCTTTGCTTCAGGACTCACTCATGAAGTGCCACTCTAAGAAACATGTGTTCATATTCGAGAGGCTTTGCATGACGCTTTAACCAAGTTTTATTGGTGGAGGAACGACATATCAGTAAATTTTTACAAAGCGGCTTCTTCGGAATTTATTCAGCAAGCTCTTCCTGGTTTCCACTTTAAAACTATTTGTATCATCAAGCTAATAAATATATATGGATACAATGTATCCTTCGAAGAGGTATTTTAAGGTCTAGCACAGATTTTATTATATAAATCTCTTTAATATTTTGCTACTTAGAAACATTATTATACATATTAACCAACACCAAGGCTATGGCTTGATATAAGTTAAAGAAAGATAATAGCAAGGTCATTGGCAGTGTCTCCCTGCTATATTTATCGTTAATTCGCCCCATCGATTATCTCTTTGTCAATATGTTGTATTTCCTTTTGTTTCCCTGAGCGCTTGCCAAATAAAAATGAACTTTATTTACGCATTTTATTTATGCGCTTCATTAAACTTTAAGTCGCCTTTATTTATAGCTTGTCCGGCACCAGCATTGTTAATATTAATATTAAATTTATTTTTTATTATGCACATGTATGCGTGTGTGGATTTTCAGCACAATAACTTTGCGTTGATGATGTCCTTGTTTACTGTTATTATTGCGCACATATATCTCTCTTTGTATTGGCAATGAATTGGCTGACTCCGTCTGACGTCGCCTGCTGTCGTATAAATCGCACTCAATAAACCATATAGAAGGCATAAATTATATTTTGCCTGCTCGGAATTTTCATTAAGCCAAGCCAGACAGAAGGAGACTGAGAAAGAAGAACGAAGCAGGGTTGCACAAATTAAAGCCCTTGAAACTTTAATGCAATTCCTGAGCTGTTCGGCTGCCATTTCAGCCATTTCAGCCAGCTTTTATTGTGTCGGCCAAAACAACCGAAAACAACAACAGCTCTCGAAAAACAACCGAAAAATTAATGAGCGCAATAAACATTTTAAGTGGAATTGTTGGTGAAGTTGTTAATTTTTAGTGCAATTTATAATTTTATTTGCTGCTGTGTGGCGTAGGCAATAAAACTCTGCACACGAAATTGGCAACACTAACTCTTTCCCGGAGCCCTCGATTGGCATAATAAATAATCTGTTTACAAGTTAGTTACGCAGTTAATTTTCTGGGGGGGCTACATCTTCGTTGACCTTTTAAACTAATTTCCCCAAAGATTTCCAAGCCGGATAAACAGTGGCCCGTCGAATTCCCAAGCACGCAGCCGGCGGATAAAGCTCCCTTTATCCTTCCTGGAAATTTCCAACCCGCCCCCCAAAGCTTTGTTTATTATTGTGTAATTCAGGCACGACACCTGTCGAGATATTTCTGGTCTAGTTTCGCTGCCCTCTGGCCCCGACCCCTGGAAAATTATTAATATTTTATTTGCCGCCACCACCTCTTTCTATATTCCATAGTTGTCTTCCGGGCTCTATTCCTTTCCAATTTGCGTTGCATACCTGATGGCGCTTTCATCTGGCTAAGTGGCTTAAAGCCTTGACTCTCTGAGTTCCTCCCCCTCTGTCTCACGTGTTGACGCTGCCTCCGCCTCACCTAAACGGTAATACGACCCGCCGGGAAGCTGTCCGTCATAATTGTGCACTCTGTTTCGGGCGTTTATAGCATTAGTGGTTAGCGAACAGCCAAACATGGTCCGAGATTGTCGACGGATTGGATTTTGATGGGCGGTGCTTTTGCGGCAACAACGGGTTAAGTGTTTCTCTTAGGCTATTAAATAGAAAATCAAGTGGCAATATAAAAGTTAACAACTATATTGGTCTTTGATTTTTAGCCTTTTAAATATTTTTAATAATCAGGCATCATGGAATACTAAATACCTTAGTAATTTATATATTTAATAAATAAAGTAAACTAACCAAACATAGGAAAATTAGACTAGGTAAGATCAGAATTATAAGGTAGATCAATGGGGCATTTAACAGGATATTAGGTCATCTCGCGCACATTGTGTGCACTCGAAAAGTTAAATAACTTGATCTACGTGATTTGCATATAAAAATCCGGTAATTTCGGCTCTATGAATTAATTAACGAATCGTAGACATAACAAGCCAGCTGCTTGACTTTTAACCTGCGATATGGCGATGTTGCATTCGCATGAATTTATTTATGAAGTTCTTGCATTAAAACCATTCCTTCCGCCCTCCGCTCCGCTAAACCCGCTACTGAATATGGGAAAATAAAATGCAGCTACCTGAGCATAAATTGCATACCAAACATGTGTTTTTGTGCGAAAGTTTTCATATGTTTTTTTTTTTTGTTCGAGCATTAACTTTAAAAACATGAGCGGGGCCATTAAAATAACTTGGAATATGCATGATAAGGGGGGCGGTATTTACCGGCGGAGTTGTGTGCACCGAAATAAAAACAGCGAATATTTAAATGTATAATGAGCAGCTGAAAGCTTTTTAATGGCTTTTCAATTAGATGAGGTCAAGTCGAGCCGCAGTCGGTGTGTGTAGCTTTTCGCGAGTGTATGCCGGAGTATGCCGTCCCGAAATTAGCATAGCACCTGATTTTGGTCAGCGGCTTGAGCATAATCATCTTAATTAGATCCCAGCTGGGATCAAATAGCAAAACGTATTTTAATTACAGTTTAAGAGACTGCAAACATTTTGGAAAAAATATGGAATATAAAGTAGTCAAACTGCACACCCGATACAATCCATAAATTTGTAATAGGAAACCATAAATACTGTTTAAACTCTATATACCTGTCTCTAGACCTATAAACGAACGATAGAAAAATGGTTTGCATTTTATTAAGTGTGTGTTATATTTTTATACCGATATTCATTGCTCCTCACATTAATTTCATTACCATTTCTCGCTTTATTTTCCGCACCTTTTAGATTTGTTGTAGCATTCTTTTCTGCGGCTTAATAATTTAAACACCTTTTTCTTTTCCTTTTTTTCTGGTTTGCTAAAGTGTGCGTAAAGGAATAAAAGCATTTTGCTGCAATGAAGTTTATAATTAGAATGGACACGTTACAGCACTTGGCACTTCACCTGGCTGATGGGAGAATTCCATCAACAAGAATTCCATTGAGTACAAAGAAAAAGAGTTCTGGAAGGGAGATGAGCTTCAAAGATTACAATTTTGTGGCCATTACTTATAAGCTTTTTCTGTGGGTATTGCCGTGTTGGTAAGCATTGTAAATAAAATATTTTTACATTTTATGATATCTTTAGACAGTATTATTATATTTTTTCTAAAAATCTAAATTCTTTAGTCCTTTTTCAGAAAAGTACTTATTGTTAAAGAAAAAAACGTTTTATTCTGCATTAATTATTTAGAGGTGATCTCTTTTCAATTAGTTGTAATAAAACTACTTTTAAATTTCATATTAGTAGTTTTAAAAATTTATTTTCACATATCAGTCCCCGATACAACAATAAATGTGATTCGTCATGGAAAAAATAACATGGCTAACTTTTAGATTAAATCTGGCTTATTCAGCAGCCAAATAAAGGCGCTCTAGTGAATGAAAACTAAGACCGCATACAGTTGAAATGATTTCCAGCGGCTTTTATGCCATTTGAGCTGATTTCATGCCCTGCCCTCTCCTGTTGACCCTTCAGTTCCATCCTAATATAAACAGTAGCTATTGTATCTATGAGAAGGATATATTGTATGTAAAAACCAATCTCTCCGAAAATACGAGCAGAAAAAAATTTCAAGCGAATTTTTGCGTGCGTCAGGATTTTGCCGAAAATATTTTGCAAGTACAAATAAATCCATTTCAATGCAGTTTCCACACAGGCAGCAGAGGAAAAAAATGGAAAGCCGAAAAACGCTGCGAAACCAAAGGGGCATAGCACGAGTATTAGTGGATTAGAGGGGCATATGTGGGCGGAGCAGGGCAGTGCCAAGGGGAGAGGCAGAGCTATGCGAAAACCGCATAAACAACAACGTAAATAAATCAATGTAAACAATCGAAACAGTTGTCGGTAAATTGAAATTTGAAATGCAACGCTGCCGATGCCAATGTACTCAGAGCCAAAACCTATATCCACCCCCTTTTTTTCCACTGTGTGACAGCCGCAGAAACCAACACCAACTACAAAACACATCTGTGCAAGCCGACAGGCAAATATAAAAAAGGATATCAAAAAAGGAGCACTCGTGATGACGACACCAACATCCCACATAGACATGAAGTTTGGCAACCCTGCCGATAAAAAGATTGGCGAAAATATTCCATAAAAAAAAATATGGCTAGGATCGAATACAATAAGCGTTAATTGACAAATACGGAGCACCGAAAGAGATGCACAGCGGAGGCACGATCTGAATGTGCGGGCCTTACACTGCTCCAGCACAACATGCCATATTTTTGAAGCACTTTCTACTGACAATTAAACAGAGTGACTTCGATAAAAAAAGGGATACAAGAAGAGAACAAGGAAAAAATGAAAAAGGGTTTCATATCGAAAGTGTTACTCAGAAGGTGATACTAAAGTGGAACTGACCAAAAACTAACTGAGTTATAGGATCGACTGCAACGAAAGTGGACAAAGTAGAAATGAACAGCAATAAATATTTTCCTAACTGCACTTGAGATTAAATAGTACAAACACTGTGTACTATTAACTAGTATTTATTATTAAAAAAATAAAAGTTTCCTTTATTTTAATATTTTTTATTAATCAGAGATCGATAAGCAATAGTTTTAGTCTGCTTTTTTATTTAATATTAAAAATATATAAAACTCAAGCTAAATATATAGCTCGATATGAAGCGCTCGGCACTCGGCTAATTAAGGCCATCCTGTAAGGAAACCACAGCATACCTTCAACTGTGTGTCCTTATCCAAGAGATAACTTAATCATCACAGAAATCCATTACCATTGTCTGTGCAGGAAAACTTTTTAGCTTCTCCTAGAGCCAGGGCCCCAACCCCCTGCCACTTTTTCCCCATCTCGTTCAGGACGCAACCTCAACCCTTTTGTCACCGTCTTCCTGCTTGTGGGCGCAGACTGTGACACGTGTCATGTGTTGTTGTTATTCCTGCTCTAGTTGCGGCAGACAAAATACGAGTACAAAAGGACAAAAAGGGACGAAGGCAGGATGCTGGAATGCCAACGCATGTTTCGCCGAGGCGAAGAATGATGATGGAGCAGTGCGAAATGAACTGCGGCCTGTGGCGGGAAAACAAAGGCACGGCACGAGGGGGATCCGTCTCTGCATTTACGATTCTGATGAGGAATGCACTGCGAAAAATATAGGGCTTGTACTTAATTATTAGCATAAGAAACTGGGGAATAATGTAAAAATATTTAAATAAGAAAAAAGCTTCCTTAAAAGTCATTTAAGTGTATCTTATGTCTCATAACTTATGATACAAGCTCTGACTTCTTCATCCGCATTTCGACATATTTAATTAATTTTTGAGATTAAAATTGTAATTTAAAGGCCATAATAATACAATACAATTTTAATTTATTTTTTTTAAGTAAAACTTCTTGGTTTCTAGCCTCAAGCTTTTGTCTTAAAACCCTATTATAAGGAAAACATGATATTTTTATGTTACCAACTTTCTCTCTCTGTGCCTGCTGACTTTTCATGTGTGTGTGCGGCAATCAAGAATGAACAATGAATGGATGCCACAACTCTCAGCTCGGACCATGTCCAAGTGCCATGTACAACACATTGTTGGCTGCTCCATTCATTTCACACCACATAGATTTTATGTACTGAGGAAATCTTTGTCTGAAAACTTGGCCAATAATATAAAGTAATTAAAAACCGCACAGACAGGCGGCGAAAATCAGAGGATGAGGGTGTCTGAAGACTAATCTGGTTGGACTTTTATTGAGGAAACTGTACGAGTGTAGGTAGAAAGCGAACGTTAATGTTTCTGGCCACAGGATATGGCGGCACCTGTTTCCTTTGGCTCCACCTCCTTCGTCGCCTCCCCGATCTCATTTTCCCTTCAACTGGCTCATTCCTCTCTGGTTTCTTACTCTCCCTAGAACAAACAAATTTTTATGATGGAATTACAAAATTTTAATGTTTGCTTGTTTGTAATTAAATTTTCTGTTACTGCTCTTGTTGTTGGTGTTTGTGCTGCACGGTGGAAATATTTGCAGAGAGTATGATTGTATTTGAAGAGAGAATGTAACAAAAAGGGAACATATTTGTAAAATACTGAAAATATAGATATGTAACGCTATTTTCGGACCCAGTAAAATAAATCAATTATTTAATTACCTTCCAAAGATTTTTTTGATTTTAAAAGGTAAATGAAACGAATTAGTAAGCCAGGGTAATCAGGGCCTCTACTCTGCAAAATTAGCTTCTCTTCCCTGTTGTTTTTCTGTTGTTTTATGTGTGACTTTTATGGGCGTGACACGTGAGCTATTTTTATTACCCTGCCAGCGGAAGCGGAAACAGCAGGGAGCAAAGGACAGAGACAGGAAGGCGGCGAAACGGAGCAAGGACAATGGCTGTGACCTTTAAACTTTTAATTACACAACTGCCCAAACGGCATAGTACATTTTTAATTAAACCAAATTGCCTTCGAATTGCAGGCCGAACAGAGGGACAGGTTGTGCAATACGTTTAGGTAATTTTGTCCAATTAGTTTGATTTCTAGGAGCTTTATCCATAACTGATGACTAATCGAAGCCTTTTTCTTCTTAAATATTTTAGGAAAGCGATTTAATGTTTAATTTATATGAAGAATATTCAAAATACGTGATAAATTGTCACTAGAAACTAATCCGATTATCGATATGCAATTGATACGTACTGATATGTCGGTTAGCTTCTAGTTTAAGTGAATTATAACTTTTACTTTGCGTTACTTTTGTTCTACTTTTGTACTATTCTTTTTTTGTGTCCAAGTGTGACATTCGGCAAAGTTTTGCGGCCCTTAACTTATCCACTGAATCAACATTTATATTGGCGCGTGAGCGAGGGGGGAAAATGACTCAAAGGTTCAATTCAGCCAGTCAACCGCCGAAACAGAACAAAAACTTGGGAGAAGGCACAGCGGCAGTGCCAGACTAACGAAAACTGTCAAAAGTTTATTTCGCTCTCTTTTTAGGGGTAACAATAAGTTAAACTTATCCCTGGGTTATCCCACAGAACTGCGGCAGCGAAATGGAATCGGTGGAAACTGGGAACTGGGAACGCAATCAGCCAAGTGAGACAACCTAATCGACTGACGGACATTGCTGAAATGTCTGAGCACACAGAAAAGGAAGTAGTCAAGGGGAAATACAGTCTCGGCATTTTGGGACTCGCATATCCGAAATGCCTCCAATTCATAGGTGGCCATGACTGCAGACTGGCTGTGGACCACAAAGAAAAGCGTAGAAAAAAAATAGGAGGCACAAGTCAAGTATTTCAAGCGTTTTTGTACATTTCTATAAATCTGTTTTTTTTTTAATATTGTATAATTGTTTTCAGCAATATGTACAATATATGATATAAATGATAAATGATTCAAAATTTGTGCAAAGCATTCTCAGAGAGAAATAATTTTACATAATAATTTATAGTTCCTTATATTTACTGTTCTAATATAATTGCATTCTTAAACTAGTTTCATGCAGGTCATAATTAAAGAACACTTTACTTGAGCTCAATGCCATAAACAAAAATTCCTGCGGACTTTAATTAAAATTCCACCTGATGCTGGTATATGACCCATTCCCCTCGTGAAGGTGTACATTTATTAAAGCTCCCCAGAGTAATTTGAATGACACATGCTAATTATTTGCCTGCACTTTTCATGACATTCGACCGAGCTTTGGAATCGCATTTCCCTTTGACCTTTGATTCAGATTTTTGCCACAGGATGGGGATGTTTAAGGTCCTTTTGCCTTGCAGGTAAATTATTTAATTTGCATTCACATTGCTTCCGCTGCAAAACAAAAGGAGATTGTCAGGGAAGAGCACAAAAAAGCAAATGGGTAAATCAACAAAATGGATGGAGCATTTCAATTGTTCAGATTATAAAATCCCTACATGACGGACATCATCATCACCAACGATGGCGGCATTGTCAGCGATGACAGGACCAACCATCAAGGACGTGCAGTTCGAAAAGGAGAAGGAATACGAGAAGGGACCAGAATGAGTCCATATTCCATCTCGTCTCGCTCTGTTAAGCGCCAATTATGATTGGCTTCCTTGACTCGCTCTTTCATTCAGTCGATTCTTATTCAAAATTAAAGGCAATTATCCTTGTTCAAATAGGCAGAGCGCTGCTGACGACCTTGAGCGTAATTCCCAATACGATTACATGCAGAGGGAAATGAAAAAAGATATAAGAAATAGGGAGCTGAAATCGAGATTCATATTCAAAGCAGAATGTAATTACAAAATATTGACAGAACAGGATTTGTAAAAAAATAATTATAAAAGAGGCAATACTTATTTAAAGACAAAGACTTATTTATATATATAACAAAATTTACTTACTTTAAAACCGAAAAAAAAAAAAAATTTATGAAACCGACAACCGTTAGGCAGCCGCAGCCACAGAAAATTAACTGCTTGTATTTAAAATATGAGAAAAATAAAGAGCAAAATAATATGTGGAAAGTTTGTAACGTTTCAGGGAGCCCGTGTTAATTTATCAAGTTTTCCTTTACAAAAATAAATACATTTCGTTTGAAGGAAAAAAATAAGATGAAAACCTTTAACTTTTTCGTGTGCCGAGTCAAGCGCTTCAAATTTAATTTGCTTTGACTATTAGCCATTAGTTGATTTTGTTTTTGGATCTACATCTGATTCTGCTTCTGACCAGGACTAAATTGGGGTTTCCATTTCTCACTCTCCAGAATAGTAAGTTTTGTGGCTATCACTGTGGTATTATACTCGACTACATTTTGTTTGTCTACGAAAATATGCAGAATTTAAAATGGGCGAGTGCTTCTTGGCATATTCCTTTGATTTTTGGCCGCAAAAACCGCATTATTTTGGCTTTCAACTAGCCTGTTTCATGTCTCCTTCTCTTCAGTCCTTCGAGTGACCGATTGGAAAACTTTCCTGGCGCCCTCTTGTGAAATTTCAAATTCATTTATCACACACGAATGCATGCGAGAAAGCGGGAAGTGGAAAATGAAGGGAGCAGAGCAGCCAAGTTTGCCATCAAACAAATTATAAACCAGTTTTAGCAAACTGCTCCATTATTAAGTTTTTACTAATTGAGGAAAATTTCTGTAATTGATGAAGTTTGCATGTTTTTGTTATATACATTATTCTTGTTGCACCAGCTGAAAAAATATACGTCTACTTCTAGTTTCTAATACTGACTGTAAGGAATTGGTAAGTATATTAAATTAGAGCTTTAAAGCTTTTTATTGGCATTTTACTTGAGATATTTCTTAGGATAATAGTAATGACAGTAAATATTTTTTATTAATAAGGTTTAACTGGTAATATACGAGTATATGAACAGTTCCAACTATGAATGAATTTTAATTTGCATTACAACTTCAAGCTTAAAACTGAATAGATTAATAATCTAATATTAATTAATATTGGGGCATCACAAGCCAGGGCAACCTGTAATTCAACTTGTCACACGAATTGCAAATTCCAGACCCCAGTAAATCACTCAAACACCACACTCAACCCATTGAGTAAAACCTCAAATTCAGATTGCAATACTCCAAGGGGCTGTCGGCTGCCATGGGTTTTTGGCCAGGAATCTTGGGGCTTCGGGCTTGACTCTGGCGGTTTCCTTAATTAAAATGTCGTCAAAACAATACAAATTTTGTCAACTCCAGAGTGCGTACTCGAGAGGGTGACAAACAGTGGCTTCCACAGGGGACCCAGGCAGATGTTTACCGAGGTGGGAGCGACGAAATGACAAACAGTTGCCGTCTTGAGATTGCCTGCCTGCACGGCTGACCACACATCGATGGTTGACTCAATCAAAGGCCTGGCACAAAGGACACCCAGAAGGCCGCATACGTATATGAGGCTGCTCTGTAATTAGCTCATTTATGTTGATTTCCTTTGACAATGCAACGAAAACATAAATTGCTCCCATTAATTTGGCTTATTCATTATGCAGCTCCCATCGCTCATCGGGAACACGAAAACCAAAGTCATTCATAAATTTGTGGCTAAAATGTTATCGAGCAAATTTCAAATGATGCGGTCACCAACTGTTAAGTGCATTTCACATTCTCCCACAGATGGCTATTGGTTTTGGTGAATTGAATTTAATTCGAATTTTTGGGGTAAGCTAATTATAGCTTAATTGTGGATCCCTCTCTGGCCAAAGCCACGCTAATTAAAACTCGCTTCATGCTGCGAATATATTTAATTCCATTTACATATAGAGAATAAATTCATAAATATACTCAATAAAAATAAAGCGTAATAAGAGAAAAGCAGAGTTGTGCCTTTATGGAAATTATAGCATAGGAAACTTTTATTCCTTACACAAAATTTCGGTAATATTTATCCAAAAAATGCCTGATATCAATTTGGTATTTTATTAAATTTATTTTCAATCAGAAAGTCTTTTAACTTATTTCCTATAAGTATTTTTGCCACATTTGAGGGTTTGTCTGCTTAACACTTTTTCCAGACTTCTTAAAACACTCTTACTTCCGATTGACTGTCTTTAATTTCGCAGTTAAGCCACCTGGATTAAGCGAGATCCCAAAGGGCACATGAAAACCCTTCATTAGTCAGCGTTCTCCCTAAATATTTCCTCTCTGCAGCTACTCTTGAAATGCTTTAAAAGTTTCAGCTTTTTAGATAGAACAAGACCGGCGGATAGATAGGGGGAAAGAGATGGAAAAAGCCAGCGTAGATTTAATTAACATTGAAATGGTTTCAATTACGATGGGAATTAGCTGAACTTTTCAGCTCCAACTTGGGTGAGGCGCCTGAATGGGGACACTTGTGTATTTGCTGCACTTTGGCGCAACTTCTCGACTCTTAAATCGAGTGTGTTGGAGCTCGAAAATGGGATGATAGGGGATTTGGATGTCCTTAATAATCTCATAATTGCAACTACGAAGCTTAAGCCGTGCAAATTTGTTCAGAGTTTTCATCTGTATGCTTATTTATGCATGTGAGTACTTGTATGTCTTAGAAATTTCGAGGTATACAATTACATTAATTTTATTTATTGATCTTGTAAGCTCTGCCTAAGTTAATGATCAAAGGCCTCAAAGGCTTTCAAACATATTAAATTGTGAGTATTTATAAGTCAAAAAACATTTCCCAAATTATTTTCCCCCCGCCATGATTCTCTGTCTGTCCGTAATAAATACAAAATACTTAAACTGCAATTGCGTTGCGCATACGCCATGTGTGCCCCTGCCATTGCTGCTCGATCCCTCATCCCCACACCCATCATCATCATAATCATCGTTCCCTGCGTCGTAGTCGTCGTTGCTTAAAACAATTAGAAATGCAACATTGTTTTAATCTCTTTCGCATTTAACGCAAATTGCTTAGCATTAAGGCGTTTGCCAAAAACACCCGCAAAAGAGCAATGGAAACAAGCCAAGAGAAAGAGAAAGAGGGAAACCAAAATGAGAAAGGAGAAAGAGTGAAGGAAAGTGAATGAAGAAAATTCGGGTTGAAGCGAACACAGCGCTTGAGGTTTTCGCTACTCGCTTTTAGCTTAGACAGACAACGAGTGCAATAATTCGAATTTAAGCATTTTTTATGAGCTGCACAGCTATCTGTTTCAGCCACGGACTCTCCTTCTCTCCTTGCTATTCAATTTTAGCTTCCTTGCCTCTGCTTTGCAGAGACTCTTGCATATGCAGATTCCCCGTTTTTGAATGTGAGGATGGAACTTGGACTTGTGTTTGGGTTAATCAGTTGGGTATGGTGCCACGCATTTGCGGTGGCTAAAAGGGAAATGGGGTTACAAGGCTTAAAGCGATTACTTAAAATTATGATGCACTTGAACTGTATAAAAGGGACAAACCACTTGTCCTTTATGCATAAACAAAGAGACCAAGTTAGTTGAAGTAATTACTTTTTTCTCTTTATGGAAATGCGAAGATGCTCTTTTATAAATATGTTTCCTCTACCAAAACAGATACTATCTAAAATGTATCCAACAGCTTAGACAGAATTCTCTCTGAAAACTAACCATGCTTGAACATACCAACACGCATACTTTATGTTTCTTTATACCCCTCCATAAATTCCAAAAATGTTTCTAGCTATTTTACTCATCTCTCCAAGCTTTCTCCCCTCTTGGTTTTCGCGTAGTTTTTCTTTAAGCATTTTCTTTTTAATTTGTTTGAAGCGCGCGCTCGCTCACACGCAACTAACCTCGTTAAGCAAGTTGAGCTAGCAAAATGCCACCTGCCCATATGCCACCTTCTCACCTGCCTGTGAGTGCCGCATGCCACACACCTGTCCTGACTCCTGGCTGAGCTGCCACTTGGAAGTTGCCTTCCTTACGCAATGTCAGCAGTGCTGCACATTTTGTTCATTTTCAGTAAAGTCATTCCGCACTTTCTGAAAGTGTAATAATAATAATACAAAGGAGCAACCGCACTTCTGATTATGTAAAAATGAGGTATTTTTTTCGTCCAGTTTTAAACTATTTTTAACTAATATTGTAGCGATTTTATGTAACCCATAGAGCTGGCAACACTAGTCCTAGCCTTGGCATTAACACTTTTAATATTTGCCCACTGGTCTCTGAACCCTCTCTAAGCCCACGACCTCGGCTTCTGTCTCGGGGCGGACTTATAGAATGCGTGTGTGTGCACCAATTAGTGTTTGCCAAATGCTGTTCAGGGAAAAGTAGAAGCGGAAAATGGCAGAGCCAGGAAAAGATTTCGATATTACTTAACGCGGCCTTTGATTTCGTCGAGGTTGATGGATTTCCGTCTATTCCGCCTTCGTTTTGTGCTCCATAACATTTATTTATACATTTATTGCTTGGCACAGCAATCAATTGCTGAGGCCGAGAATAAATAAAGCTTAATTGCGCAGGACTCTCGCACAGAAGGGGAGGCGATTTGGAGAGGAATCCGGCATGCGGGCACACAGCGAATACCATTTAAAGGTTATCCCTGGCATTATTTTATCAAAGGGAATTAACACGCATAACAACAAAAGCAACAAAATCGACAGTCCTGCTTTTGTTCTCTTATCAACGCTTGCAGCACGCAGCGACACTGACAGAAATTAGAATTCTAAGATTTTTAGCATTTAAAAAAGTTACTGGTATCCGTTATTCGAATTTATTTTTTAATAAATGTTATTTTTTTGCAAACTTTTATAAAGGATTTAAAAAATTTATAGATTTTATAGTGTAATTATTTTGTAGATTATTTAAATCAATTTAAATATTTAAGAAATTTTGTGTAAACTTATTAAAAATTCGTTGCTTTTATCAGCTTTTCCTTAATGGTTTTTGTTTAACCTTATTTATTTTTTTTACCGTGCAGCGAGGTCGCCCGCATTGCGTGTGTGCAGTAAACGCAGCGTGGCTTCCGAAGCCCAGAGCCAAAGCCCCTACAGTGGGGTCAGCAATAAAAGCTCAAATAAATATTGACACCCCGCCTCTATTTTCCCCCTCACTTTGCACAGGCAAATGTGCACCTGTCATGGAGCTGCTTTGGTTCAACGGATTTGTCTTTGGCTTAAACACTTTGTAGTTTCGGGCTTAGAAAGAAGCACAAAATACACGAATGTCCGAAGGGGATTGCGACATCCACATGAAAATAAAACAATGACCGCAGGATTCGATAAGGGTCAACAGTCGATTGATATTCGTGACCAAAGTGTTCAATAAAAGGTTTTAGTAAGGTTGGACTTTTGCTTTAAATCGTTGTCGAGGAGGGAAATTTCTGTAATATGTTAATTTATTTTGTAAAAGATTTTAAGACCAATTTAGCAATAGCAATAATTTGTTTGATATACATATATGTATATGAATAAATATAAAGAGTATTTTATGGGGGAAACTATAAATTAAGAGATGGTATTCTTTTTCAACTTAAATTAAGAATTTATTGAAGTGCAAATAATTATTATTGGAAAAACAGGGAATTTTGAAAAGTAATTAGCGTTAGTATTAGGCATAATTCAAATATTCAAATCGATATTTATTTATGGAATATAAACCTTCTTTTATATTTTTTTATTATAATATTATATTTTACATGCATTACTCATCCGCCCCGTGGGACAAGTGCCAATCTTCAGTAAATTTGGCACAATTTATCATGTACCACGGAGTATCCTCTTTGTATTTGGGTTTTTTTTTAGCAACTTTAGATCATACTTAAGATGTCATAAACAGATACCCCCGCCCTCGAACGCCTACCGAAAGGGGGGCGTGGCCACCAAGGCCATTGGCCATGTGTTATGTGGATATCCTTGTTTCGGTCCGCTACAAATTGATCATAATCTGTAAGCCATTTGTCTTGCCAACACAAGCATCGGGAATGGATCGGAGTCTGTTAGGCGGGATGTGTTGGACGACATCGGACGGAGTATGGGTTTTCGAAGGGGATTGACGGCGGCGGCGGCTTAAGATGAATGACCAGAGATGCTCATCGCACGATTGGGCAGCAGCATCCTCGCCCTGAATGACACCGTCTGAATGGATGGCTTTGTTCGAATAGATGAATTGCTCGGCACACACCCAGTCTGCATATCCTCCTTTGACCTACAAACCGATTTATTTCGGATGTGTTTTTTTTTTTTTTTTTTTTTCCTGCGGCGGCAATGTGCTAATTTGGCAATTTGTTTATCGATTTTGGCTTTGGCTTATTTGTTGCTCCCCAGCGTTAAGTGGCCAATAATCAAAATCACTTAAGCCAATATGTTTTCGGCTGGTTAAAAAAAAACAGGAGACAAGTTGCCTAATAAAATGGGTGATTTCATTTGCATTAAACTGAAATTGATAAATTATATATAAAATATGTTGATATAATAAGATTTTAAAGTATAATAAGACTTTCTGCCAAGATTATAAAATTTAATTGTGTATTATAATTTGTATAACATACAATTTTTTTTTAACATTCTTTTTCTTCTATTAAAATAATCAAGAAATAAAGAAACCCAAAACAAAAAGATAAATGGTTTCTTTAAGAAGTTAAAACTAAATATCTAATCTCTCTGCTATACCCTTTCCCTTATAAATACCCTGCTAAATATATAACATTTACTAAACAAATTACGAGCATTTCGTAATTTACTAATTTACTAATACATTTAAGTACAAAATAAATCTGCTGTTGGAATAAAGTCATTATTCCACTACATTTGCTGCAATTTGCGTTGTTTTTCGTTAGCGTCATGTTGTGTTTATGCCCCGAGGTTTGCCAAAAGGTTAGACAACATGTTGACTGGCACACGTCGATGCCGCATTTTGCTATCCTGCCATTTTGCCATTTGCGATTTGCCACTTTAAGTCGCAGCTCCTTGACCCGGTCTCAGCCTTTGCCACATTTTTGCGACACAAATTTGTGGCTGAGAAAAACAAAGTAATATTGAGAGAGAGAGGGCGAGGGGCGAGTCGGCGGGGGGCGAACTCATTTTATGGGCACGCCATGCACATATTGATCAAGTGACAGGCGGCTGAGTGACAAACAAACTGGGTCTGCGTCTCCTATGCTTATTATGCAAATATGCAGGCCAAATTGATTTGCTGCGGGGGCGGATGGAAGGTGGTTCCCACTTGGAAAACAAAACGCGGCGTATGCGCAATTTGCCTCAACAACAAAATTCACCGCAAAATGTATGCAAATATCTGACATACATAGTCGTATATGTAAACGGCAGGAGGCATACGCCACGAAAACAATATAAGGAATTGCTAGGCGCAAAATTGAAAAGAAATTGAAAATATATTTTATATATGCAGATATATCGCACAGCCAGCGGGCACCACCTGAGTGACTATGGGCGGGCTGAGAAATCTCAGATTAAACTAATTTTTGGCTTGTTGCATTGGCGCCAGCTACTGAAGTTGCCTTTGAATATTTAATAAGCCCACAAAAAAGCTGCCAAATACGGAAAGAACAACACAGGACGGGAATTGTAAAAATAGAGTGAGCAACACGAAAAGGGGATACACTTTTGATTTAAACTGAATTTTTTAATAATATTTTTAAATTTTTATGACTAATGTAACTCTAGAAGATTAGAAAATACGTAACCTTCTATATAAAATATAAATTTTAGATATAGGTGAAAATACATACATTTTGCATTGCAATGTATATGCTTATCATATTACACAATTTAAATTAGATACAATTCAATATTGTGCTACAAAATTTTTTTAAATTTGTGCCAAAATGTCGCCTTCATTCTTTTCTTGCCTTTATTAAATACTCAGCGAATGCCACGACCCAGTTTAGACTTTGCCAAAACTTCAAAGAAAAATGCTGAATGAAAAACTTGTAGAGCACAAGAACACATACTTCCTCCCACATACACCCACCCACCCACACACACACACTCGATTGTCCTGAGGGAAATATGAGAGAACGCGGCGGCAAAGCGGAAAAAGCAAAGAGCCAAGGTGAACACAACTTCCACTCGCAGGTCGTGGTCGTGGGTCTCTTTTAGCCATGCCCGTGGCCTCTCGCCGGGCTGGCATTTTCATGGCCATAAAGGGACCAAGGCTTATACACGAGAAGAATTTGTACACAAATTATTGAACGCACAGACGGCAACAGTGCGTTGCGGGAGTGTAATTCAGTTTGTCAGCGAAACAGATTTGATCTGTTTGGGGTATTTTTGAATGGGATATAATAAATTATAACTTATAATATTACACTTGCAATATTAAGATACATAATTATAATAATCATTACATCTTTTATTTTTTTATTTTTTAAATAATAATTTATTCGACTAACTTTCACTTAGTTAATAGTGACAAGTCAATATAAATCTCAGACTTGCTATACATTTCTGAAATTATTGAAATTATTCCTAATAGATTCTACATTTTCGCGACTCACTTTCTATCTGCGTTGGCGAAAAAACTTTCCTGGTCGCAATGTGTGAGATCGCGACCCATAAATAAATTTGCGACAAAATAATTATAAAAAAGAAGGAAAAGGAAGGCACAAGCATGGCCATAAAACTAGAATCGCACCGACACTTTTTCGATTACAACTTTTTGGGCCGCCTGGAAATAGAAATAAAATTGGTCAGCCATTGTGCCACGCCCCCTATGTCCAGACCCGTCCGAGTGCGTTTGCCTTCCGTCCGTTTTTGTCTTTTCTATTGTCCGCGTCCGTGTCCTGTGGCCACCTACACAATTTCAACTTAATGACACAACAATCACGAATGCCATAAAACATTTTTCATGCTCGTGCTCCCGCACACGGTCACATATACTCGTAAATCCGCATATATGTATATATATTTTGGATTTTCAAAACTATTTCCCTTGACTGCAGCAAATTTGGTTGTCTGGCTGTTAGTTTTTGGCATTCATTTCGGGCCTGGCATTCCCACATTGTTATTGCTGCTGATTCGGATGCTGATTTTTCGCAGATTTCACGCTCGATACCCCTTAAAAATAAATATATACGACTAGACGGTGTATTTCGAATGTCAAGCGACTATTAGAGTCTTTTTGGCTGCTCTGATAAATCAGCTTTAAAGCTTGACTTGAAAATCGATCGCCACTAAAATGTTTTATTTATTCCATGTTTATATATAATAAAAATTATATATGACTATTCTTAATGGTTAAGTTAAATGGTCAACGAATAGAATAAATTCTTTTGTGGATTTGATTAATTTTTGAAGTAGAAATTGTATTAATTATTGCTTAAAATTAACAAGCTAAGGAACGGCAGAAGGCAGTTGTAATCTTATAATTTACATCTTTACAAAAAGGAGCGAATGCAAGTAGATCCATTACAAACACAGCTATTTAATGCATGTTTTAACATTTAATCCTCTTTGTTATTGCCAAACTCTATTAAAAAATTTTATTTGCTAGTGTTCCAGGTTATGCAACTCTAGAACCCATTGTTTGAAATATTTAATAAATAATAATAGTGATGCTGGAAACCAATATCCATGGTACGTCGATGCTCTACTCCATATAACGGATTTCCTCTCACTTCCTTGTTTAGATTTTTGTTCTTTTTTTCGAGTCTCCCACCCCCCGCAGAAGTTTTTCTATTATATTCAAATTAAACTTTGCCCCTGCCCCGTCAGCCAGGTGAGCAGAGCTGGTGCTGCTTCGGTTGCCCCGGAATGGCGAATTTGTTTTATTGCGGAACGAACAAAATGTTGCACACGTTAGATATTTGATGGCTGTCTGCCTCTAATAGGACTGGTAGCCG
Source organism: Drosophila rufa (assembly GCA_018153105.1). Classification (NCBI taxonomy): domain Eukaryota; kingdom Metazoa; phylum Arthropoda; class Insecta; order Diptera; family Drosophilidae; genus Drosophila; species Drosophila rufa. The sequence goes on from JAECXS010000096.1 coordinate 13,821,508, forward strand.
TGACTTGTGGCACGTTCCGTCATTAAATTCAGCAAACGGGCCCGGCTCTTAAAAGCGCCATTAATACGTGGCCACAGCCTGCTCGGCCTCGGAATTCTCCCATTTATTTTGTTCATTTAATAATAAATTTCTCTGCACCTGAGCCTGTGCCTGTGCCGGTGCCGGCGTCTTGTGCATTTTAGCAAGTTATCAAGCACTTGACTGTAATTCTATTTATGGCTGCATTTGCCATGCCGAGCATTTCTCGGCCACGAGAAGAAAGGGACCAGGAAAGGCCAGGCCAAACAGGACAGGCCTGGCAAAATGGCGGCGGTTCCGGCGGGAATAAGTGCGCTTCTCGGCCGGGCATCTGGGGAATCGAATTGCAGGAAGCGACGGCACATTCTCCAGGGGTCTGTCCGCAGGAAATTAAAATAATGAAATTTACCAAGTTCGTAGAAGTCCCAAGGAGTTGTAGTAAATATTTTGCTGTGAATGCGAAGCCTGCACTTGCTGCAAAATAACTAATCCTTGAAGGGTTTCAAGATATACTTATTTTTATGATCTCTGTTATTTATAATTCAATTTATCTTTACCATTTATTAAAATAAGTTAAAGCACTACGGTACTTAAAAAAGAATTTTCCGCATTTTATAAATAATATTAAATAAATACAAGAAAAGGCCTGTAGATTTTGGGGCACTAGCAATGGATATTCCCTGTTGGCCAACTCTTTACTTTAGGCCCAAGGCCGTGAAGCCGCAGGCTGCTAATGTTGCTGTGGCAGCTGCAACTGCTGAGGCTGCAATTTAACTGCCTTTTTTCTCTAATTTCCCAGCAGTTGGCCATTTTCCGGGCGCCGCCTTAGCACTTGCACTTGCCTTTTGCAGGGGAAAAGCGGGAAAATACGGGAAAATGGAATGGCAACACAGACATAGAAGACTGGCAGCGTCAGAAGTTTATTTAGTTGGCGAGGCGGCAATGCCTCTTCACCGCTCGCACTCGCACAAACAAGCGGGCCGAGGGACAGGGACGACGAGAGAGTTACACACTGACAGCCGTCGTCCATATTTCTTATTGATTTATCTGTTAATTAAAATTCTTAGCACGTAACTGGGTGTGTGTGTGTGTGTATGGGTTGGGCCGCAAAACACGAAGATGCTCCTCTATATGTATATTCCGTATAAAACGGGGCTGCAGCACCCACACTCGCACAAGGAGAGCGAGACAGGCGAACACGAAATGCATTTCAAATGCTTGTCTTCAAATCGCAATGCCAATGTCTCTGGCTCTGTGCCTGTCTCTGTGTGGGTGAGTAAGACATACGGGTTGCCTTTTAATTTGATCAAATCACACACACACCCACACACTGGCACATGTTGGGTGGTAAAAGGGGAGGGAGGGAGAGTGCCCCCTCAGTTGTCGTCGCATTTGATTTGATTGATTTCTCAAAAACAAAAACCGAACGCAACAATAAATAACTTTGCTGCTGCACAACTTTCATCTGCTGACAATGCAAAGTTGTCAAACCAAAAAAAAGAAAAATATATGGACCAAGTTTGCATCACTTTCTGTAGTAAAATAATGAATACCCTGCACTTATACCACAAATTAAACTAGCCTTATATTTGTTAGAGTTAAGCCTCAGAACCTCAGTGTTTCACTTTCAATTAAGACAGGGAAATTCTTTTACAAAAATAATAATCTATGTTCTACAAATATTTAATTTAAAAACAAAAGAAATATCCTGTAAGTATTCATTTATTTTAGCTGAAATATCTTTAAAATCTAAAACAATTTAGCAGCCAAAAGAGTAAGAAAAATTTATATTTATATCTACAATTGACTAGAACATTTTTAATTCATTTAAAGCATCTTGCCAAGGAAGATGCTTTCCTTTTTAAAAAATAAAATCATGTCACTTTCCTGCAAACAAAAACTTTCACTTTGTCCTTTCTCTAATTCAGTAAACTCTCCTCGAATTACTTTCCACCACCTACCCACCTCCGACATTCCAAGGCAATCGCAACTTTGGACAAATTCACAAATTTCGGCATCCACAGACACGACCGACTGCCAGTGTAGAGGGCTATCTATGGCCGCATCTACGAGTAGGGCGAGTTGCTACCAAAAAGTGACACAGACAGGCAGACGACAGAGACATAAGCATATTACAATATTACACTGTCACCGGAAATGGCTGTAACGCCAACAACAATCTGCAGAAAGCAGGAAAAAAATTGAGAGAACTGGAGGGAAAATGAAAGAAAAAGGCAAGCAGATTGTATGCGACAAATGGGAGATAATGTAGCTGGTGAGTGGGGACCTGGATGCGGGATGGGAGTGGACCTAGTGGTGGGGGTGGGATCCATGAACCGAAACCGAACCGAACCGAAAAATAAAGACGGCCTGTCTATGTATGTCTGTGTGGCATTATTTTAACATTTTATGCTGGCACAACGAAAATCTGACAGTTGACTAGCGTGGAAAATATGCTCACAGGGATATGGATATATATGTTTGTATGTGTATGTGCCGTAATGTGGGGAAACGGGGGAAAACTGCTGCCGGAAACGAGGACGAAAAGTGTTAAAAGAAGCCGAGCGGCATGAGGAATTCCTTTTGTGCCCGGGCGTTGATATTCAATCAGCGGCACTCATATATTCATCATCATCACCGGCAGCACCAGCACCAGCAGCAGCCATCGCTATCCCCACGTCCCCAGATCCCCAGATATATCCCTATTCCTGCCGGGACCCACCTAGGCCATCATAATTGGTGAACCAGCTCACGTAGTGAATCAGTGATGAATGTTTTTATGCTTATTGTTGAGTTCACTGAGCGAAATGAGTTGTTTGTCTGTCCGTCACTCCGTCCGTGTGCTCACGTATGTGTCAATGTGTGGGCATTAGCCCGGCTCAAAAGGTGGGCGGTGGGCGGCCTTGCCGTGGGAGTACCAACAGCACGTGTGGCCTCTGCAAGTAAAACACAAATATTGATATAGACCTGATCTGCAAGCATTCCGAAGAGTCAGCACAGCATTCGCAAGCTATTTTTGTTAATTTTCAAGATTAATTAACGCTCAGTAATCGATTAAGATGAACTTAGTATAGCCACCTTATATATTTTATTTATTGCTTGAAGAAATAAACTATCTAATAATTCGAGAAGCAATATCCACACTTAACATACTTATTATTAAATTGAAAGTTTTGTGGCCTTCATCTTGATTGCTTGAAATCATTATATTATGATTAAATTTATCCACAATACGACATATATTTTTTTAGAGGCAATCGCCCTTCAGGAAATTTGCATTTAATATTGTTTAAGCGGAATGGCATCTTCTCCTCAATTTACAGCATTTTGTAATAATGATTTCAATGCCAACCAATTACATTTGCACTTCATGGGCCGCAAACGATTGAAAATATGACTAATTTAAAATAGTTTTTCCCTGCCCGGCTCAAGGGCTTCAAAGAAACCGAGAAAATAAAAGCCGCAGAGCGACTGCCAGGGTTGCCACCGCAAAACACAAGCTCACATGCACATGCAGCCACCCTAATAGCCGCAACTCTGCTGCGGCTGTTGCATTTTGGTATTGCGAATTTCACCAAACGGCAATTTAAATTATTACCATTCATAGATGAATGACAGGCATCGAGGATGTGGCTCGCTGGGTTCCAAGGGGGGTCATAATAAATTAGGTTGATTGCTGTGGGGATTCGCATATATGCAGGGCTTCACGCCCCCCAATTGGCTGCGATTACTTTTCCTCTTTTCCTGCGGGGAGTGTTTTTTTTTTTTTTTTTTTTTTTGGTTTGCCAGGGGAAATTGTTTGCGTTGCGGCCCCTCGAGTTGCTCAAAAAGCAAATCAACTCTTTGAGTATTTGATTACCAGTCTGGACTGCCGCTTGGCCATCATCAATTATTTCGGTGGAGGGCTAGTGGGAACGTTATCAGCGATGTCGAGCCCTCGGGCAGTATGAAGAAGGCGGAGGAACAGCGACGGAGAGCAACAATTGCAATAATTAGCGGATGATTTAAAACCACCAGTAATCATCATTACCGTTGTCGTCGTCGTCGTTGTCGTCTCCTCATCCTGTTCATTGCGCTGGGAGAAAATCTCATAGGAACTTTAAGCAATTATATTAAATTCGGTGAGAAGGAATCTTGAAATAAAAATATGTTCGTGCCACTTATTGGTACAAATTATTCCAAAACAACAGAGACATTTAAACAATAAATAATATAATATAATGTGATAATATTTTAAGGAAACTAAAAGGAAAAGAGAGTGGTGGTTTTCTATAATCGTTCTTTTGTTCTCTTTAATTCCTATGGTATATTTTTAATTAAGAGGTGCCTTTGGCTCAGTGTACTGTCATTAACAAAAGCCAAGAACCAGGACGCACCAAGTCATACCGAACCGTACCGAACCCAGCCGAATGAACCACGGACGACCGACAGGACACACCGCAGGCATTTCATTTGAGCTCGTGAAATTTTCAAGTGAAAACTTCGTTGCGGCTCCCGCTAATGACGATAAATTGCGTCGCCATCGCACGGGCCACTATAAATAAGTTGCGCTTGGCTTGGTCCGACTTTTGACCCCGATTTTGTCCTGGGAGGCAGGGGGACGAAGGAGGACAGGTGCAGCCATCAACGAGCGGCTTAAAAATGCTGCGCAATGCGTTTCTATTTGGCAACAAAATGTAATTTCGATTTATCAAATTTTGAGCCGGAAAGGGCTTAAGTTCCTAGGCAACAGGAAGAAACAGAAATTACAAGGAACTATACTGGTCCACAAAACATAATAACTTAAAAGTATTATTCCCTAGAAATGATATTTCCGCACTCTTTTGGCTACATAGGCTAAATTTAATTTTAATTTACCATAAACAGAAGGCAACACTCATAAAATCATCGCCCCCAAACCAAATTTAACAAGTTGATATCCAAATGAAGCAACGAATTAAATGAAAACCCTTTTCGCCGGACTTAATCGAGTTTGCCAACGATTTGAGGCATATCAATTAAAGCGACACTGAAGATAGCAGGACGTAATGACGGCCTTTGTTTTCACCAATTTCCCTGGCCCAGTCATTCATCCAGTCGGTCATTGAGTCAGCCATTCAGTTGGGATCCGCTCTTTGCCATTTGCCCTCAGTCCTTCTGTCTCCCCGACTGTCTTTCGGTCTGTCTGTCTGTCTGTCCAGCCGTCTCTGTGGGGCTTCCCTCGCAGCTCTTGCTGATTTTATATATTCAAATTAGTTCGCTTTGCACGAGTGGCCCTCGAATGAGAGAGCGTACTGCTGTGATATTTCCCAACTACGGCTGGCTGACCAGCCAACCAGCCCGGTACACGGCACAAACCGATCCAATTCTATATGGGGGTCGCCTGGGCCTCGGGCCTGGGACTACGGGGGCTATCAAGTTGGATGTGAAGTGCTTATCCTCAAATCAGTGACACTTGAATGTGCAGCACAAGTGACTGACCAAGTGGGTGACTGACTGACTGACTGGCGGAGTAACAGAGCCGACAGCTTGGCTGGTTTCCCGTCAACTGGTTAGTATTTTATTTTATTTAAATCTCTAATAAATTAAAATCTTTTATTACAGTTTGCAGATTGAATAAACTAATATGGCATCAGTTTTCATTTACCATTTTCTTAGTCCTTAGCAAAGCCCTCAATTGCCTTTTAATAATAAGCATTATTCAAAGGTTGAAGAACTATAATAAAATCTACGTCTTATTTATTTACAATGATTTGTTTGCAGATTCCTCCCCAGCAGGCCAAGAGCAACATTTTGTCCCTTTATAACGCCGTCAACACTAAGGAGGAGCGACCTGACAAAAGTGCGAAGACTTCGTTTCCTTTATTTACTTTGCCCTTCGCCTGCCTGCCAACTGGAACTGAAACTGGCCAACAACTCGAGTGCTGTTTGTGCCCCTGATTCAGTAACTAAATAAAGCCGGCAGCTCTCATCCCTCTTTCTCCGTTCAACGAGATTTATGAATTCAAGGGTTTCATTGCATTGATGCTTAATCGTATCAATTAAGATCAGAGAAGTACTGTCCCTTGTGAGATGGTTGGAAAAATGTTGTAATGTCATTAAAAATATAATACGAAATGCAAAATTGTAAACATCATGTTTGTCTCCTATTTTACTATTTTTAGAATAATAAACTTACTTCGGCTATTTTCTATTACAAAGATATAAATACAAGTAAGCCAGATATGATTCATAAATAAAAATTATTGAGAGTCTATTAATTTTACAGACAAATTAAACAATTTGTGTGTTCCCAATACTAATTACCTTTACTCTTCTAAGTACTAATTGTATAATGTTCACAAATTCAGTTATTAAAACAAAACCCTGCAATTATTTTTCATTTTAATTAACCTCCCCCTAATCCCATACAAACCAATAAAAAATAAATATACAGTAACCTCGTTCGTAGAGGTCGAATCCACAAAATGGCCATTGGAGGCTGGCCAATAAATTAGCGCAAGTAATTTGCGCAATTAACTAAAAACAGTTGAAACCGCTATTAGTTCGGTACGCGAAAATCGGTCGATGCAGCGACGCAAATGCAATGAATTGGCCATAAATTCTCGATTCCTTTCTATAGCGGCGGCCGACCCCGATCCCTGTCCCACATATTATTTTGTTTGAGTGCGTGGGCGTGTTGGTTGAGTCAACTAATTTATGTTTTAACACACTCGCACATGCAAATTAGCCCACGCACAAAATAAATGCAAATATTGGGGTCTCGCCGGGGCCTCCCATAATGAGCTAAAGCTGGGTGAGCACGGGTTAATGGGAGAGGGCCCGGGTCTTTGGGGGTCCTTTGCGGTTCATCTGGCAACAACTGTTGACAAAATGAAATCAATAAATTTTAGCGCAAATCAATTAAAATACCCCAGATTCTATGCGAGTGCTGCGAGTTTTGCTTTCTTCGCGTTGTGCAAACGAAAATATTTGTCAATTTGCGGTTTTCACAAATTAATTTTGTCGCACACAAGAGGAAGAGGGAGGTAGAAACTGAGAGAGACAGCCATAGCCGCATAAAGTTTTCAAATTTCACCTCACTTTGTGCGAAAATTTATTTAAATTTATTTATTCGACTTATTAAAACTGTTGTAACGCTTATTATTTAATTAAAATTTCGTCAAACTCGATTTGTGTCCTGGTCGGCAGGGCAAAAGTGTCAGTTAAAAGTTGGAAAGAATTTCTGAAATGAAATTAAATGCATGCATAGGAAATTGAGGAGCTTACCAAATAAATCTCACTAAGGAGAATAAACAGATTATTTAATAATCTCAATTCGGTCTTTTATTGATATGCAAAGAATTTTTATTTAATTTATTCTGAACTTTATTTATTTTAGGGATCTGTATTGTTAGCTTCGTCTTAAAAATGCAAGGAAGGTAATGGGATTAGGCTTTATTTCAAGTTTTAATAATTTATAGAAAGATTATTCTCCTGACGTTCAACAAGATGATTTATTTTAGCAATTTTTGCACGATTGGCCAATTGAAATAGTCATGGCAATTGCCACAGTGTTATGATTGATGTCTTAAATGGTAAAAAAGATGAAAATGATTTAATTCTTGCACTTTTTAAGTACATTTAATTTTTTTAAAAACTAGTTCAGATTGTATTTTTTTTTTTAACACAGAGATCGATCTTGGTAAATAAATTGTTTATTCTTTCAAGTGTGTTACAACTTTATAATAAATATCCACATAAATTTCCCAAAACGCCTTAGTAACCTTTTCAGACCATTTCAAATTAATTTGTTGAGCATTAAGGGCATTTGCAAACGAAACTAAACACAATTTACGATGAACAGTTGTTAATCGCCGCGAAAACTACACTGAGAGAAGAAACACGAGCAGAGTTAGAGCCGTTCAAGAGCCCTATCGAAATTGTGAAAATAATTAGAAGTGTAGCGGAAAGTGCTAGGAGAGCTCCCTCTGGTCCGCCCAGAGTTGAGCCTCAGTCCTCAGTCTGATTCGAGTAGTTTCTGAGTTAGTTGTCAGATCGTCAGAGTAGCTGTCAAAAAACTTGTATCCTAGTTCGGTCGGTAGTTTAATGTAAAGCACAGAATCCAGTCCAACCTTAACCGTTCTGCGCACCATGTCTACCAAAGACAAAGGAAGCAACTGCGACGACCTCGAGCGGAAGGAGGGCGGTGCAGAGATCCCGCCTCCCGTCGAACTGGCACTTCCCCAGACACTGCCCACTCCACGGCCTTGCCCGCCGAAGGACCAGGCCGCCGGCAGCCGCTCTCTGGACAGGCGCCTCAATCCCAACGCCCCGGAATTCGTGCCGGAGTTCAAGGCCGAACTGCTGGCCGTCAAACTTTTCGACGATAGTAAGTACCTGTGTGTGTCAGCCACCCAGTATATCTTTCAGTTATAGTTATAAATTATAGTTATAAATTGCTATTACTTATTAGTTGAACTTATCCAGAAATATGTCATAGTTAAGCAATATATTATCCGAGTTATTTAAATATTTATTTAAATTTAAAACTCCACAGTGGAACCCTACACCCGTTGGAGCACGGCTTCTTCGGAGCCCACATCCTACGGACCACGCTTTGATTCGATTTGGCGGGAGCTCAGCCTGGAGCAGCTGAATCCCACCGCTCCGCTTTTTGATGGCAGCTCCTACGAGGAAATGGTGGACCTTGAGCTGGACGAGCATCAGGCCATGAATATAGGAGCCGAGTCCTATGACCCCAGGCTGAGTAGGAGTGCAACCAACCCAATGGCCCACTCCGACGCAGGGGTCATTGAGATCGTGGGTGATGTGCAGCCGCAGTGGCAGGATCAGAGACTGCCAGGAGAGCGGGACGACAGCGGAAAGGACTTTCAGCCCCGCCAGCCCAGACCAGGTAGACGATGCTGTATTATTATGTAGGATCCACGAAGTTGCGGTTTTCATTTACATTCAATTTGTATTTAAACTTGCCAACAAACTCATTAAAATGTTCCATTACTCTGTAGAGGTTTGAGGACATTTTTTAATTTTGAGTCTTACTTTTAAAGAATAACAGCTTTAAGAGCCTTGTTTAATGTGCAAATATATATAATTATCCTTACGAGCTCAAGTTTTACCTAAGAAACCCTCTTCATTGTTGAACCAAAACAAAACTGAATTTTTTCATCATTTAACGCACCCGGAAATCTGCACAATAAATTAAATTTTCTCCTGCAAATACACTGCCTCGTTGCAATTAAGACGCTTTTCAGAACTTTCTAAATGCACTCCTTTCAAGCCCACTTACGTCCTCGGCTTTCACTAGAGACACTGGGAAAGAGAGCTCCGTGGAGAAAGGTCGACTATACCTATGACATAATTTATAGTCTACATTTTAGCGCCTTAAACGGGTTTGTTTTACCTTCCATGAAGGTTCCTGCCTTGCTGCCTTCAGCTACTTTGTCCTGACTTTCTAATGACGTTGAATATGCATGAAAAGTTTTGCCGCACGCAGAATTTTCCCCCCTGGATAGGAAGTGAAAACTTGATTCACCTTTCTTGGGGCTGCATGGCTGCAAGAGCGTCTTCGTGCTTTCTTTAGGATCCATGAAGTATTGAGTATTGAATATTTTTTATAACCTTTTCTGATAACTGCCTTTAAATTAATTCACTTGAGCATCTTCTTAATAGTAATTAGAATGGTTTGATATTTTATATACTTATATTTTCTATTTCGTAAGCATTTAGTTTAATTATTTGGTATTCAAATTATTATGTGTTTTAACCTTTTGAAGTTGCATGGATTTCTTCGACTGCAGACTTTTCCCATTGTGAGTTAAGCTAAGTGACGACAACTTTCAATTTTTTTGCTCCTTGATTATTTTAGTTTCATCCTTTTTTTTTTTTTTTTGTATGAAGAGAAAACTCTCGAGGGGGAGCTTGCGTGTGTGTGTGTGTATATGACATAATGAGAAAACTTTCGTGTCCTTTCGATGCCTCATTTAGAGCTGTCCGGGTTTTGACTGAAGGCGAAGGATGTCCTGTCTGACGCCCGAAGACAAGGGAACGCAGCTGCCCACGACTTTTGAATGATTAAAATGGCAGAAAGGACATGCAGTAGCCCCAGCTGCAGTTGCACAAATGCTTGGCGGAAACAATTACCAACTTGTATGCAAAAGTGCCAAATTGCCAATGGAGAAGGCAGGCGGGCAGACGGGGTAAACTTTCACGCCGCTCAATGTCAGGAGGAGGGTGCCGCTACACAAGCCCACACACCTGTGTCCCCTTTTTTGGTCCTTTGGCAAGGATTCGCTGGCAATTTTGTGCCAATTTTCTGCGCCTTCTGTTTGTTTATGAAACAAGTCACGTAAGCGACGAAACCCGTTCGCTCGCTCGCTCCTTTGCCCTTTTTGGGGGGCGTTGAACCGACAGCTGGCTAAGTGGGCGTGCCATCACCTTGTTTTTCCCGCTACTGTTGTTGTTGGTTTATCCTGCGGCGATTGTCATTGGAATCGAGAATTCAGCAATTGGCAAACGTCACGAAAGCAGCTAAAACTTTTCACGATCTTTCGCGCCCTTTTCAGTCTGATTGTTGATTTGGTAATCTTTTGTTCTAGCCCTTCGCCATTTGCTCCTTTTCTCGGTGGCAAGTTTCTCCTTTTTATTTCGCTTTTTGTGGCTCTTTCTGGGTTGCTGTTTATTGCATAAAATTTATGCTCGTATATTGTGCAATTGAAAAAGTTTGTCACATTTTTGTGATTTTCCGGTTTTACCATGGAGCCTACAGTGCGCTGGGAAAAAAGTATGAACGGTTTTGTGTATGGTATTGTTACAAAATGGTTAATAAATAGTTTTTATCTGGGCTTATTTGAAGTGGAAATATACGGATCTGAGTTGAAAAACTCTAAAAGAAAGTTTTATTTTTAAAAGATAATTGATTTTTCCATTTTCATTTTTATTTTTTTATTTTTGTTTACAGGATCTTGACGCTTTTGCCTCAAAAGAAATTATATTCTTTGATTTATTTAAGGAGTTTTGTGTTATTTAAATGTAGTTCGAAATTGAAACGTGCAAAAATATTTTCCGTAACTAATTTCTTGGGTACTATTTATTTAATATACTTCTATAGACTTATGAATTGAACTGTACGTCGTTGAACAGGCCGAGGCCGTGGCTAAAATAGTGATATAAGGGGGAAACCAGAGCCGCTGGCATAAACCATTATTTATGCATCGATTTCAAATCACCAAACACAAAACAAAACACAACGGCTCAAAAAAAGAAAGTCGCAAATAAACACAATGGCAAAACGGAAGGCGGCAAATAAATAGACAACAGGAATATGGCCAAACAATGCCTGCAATAAATATCCTCACATGTGTATACTGTATACACAGATGGGCTGTTGTCTACATGTGCATATAGGTATAAATAAATTCATTTTTCGATATTTATGCCATGCAATGGCAACGGCTAAAATGGCAATCAGTTCAATGACCAACAAAACTTTGTCTTGTCTTTTAGTTTTTGCTATTAGCACAATACCCTGGGCCAGGTTTCTATCTGAGGGATTTTTTTGGGCTAAGTGAATATATTTAACAGGAATATTTAACATTTTTTTTCTATTTTAATTAATATAAATTTGCTTGAAGATTTTCCAGAATGACTACAAGTTATAAATTAATAAATATGCTAATAAAAATAAATTAGTATCCTTATTTTTGAGAGTAAATGGTTTTTTTGGTATGGAATTTATAACTTTCCTTTCTTCTATGGAGCCAATGATAATCTATTGACTAGGGTTTGTAGTTGTCCCTTTCCAGGGTATTTCCAATGCTTTCTTTTGAGGACTTTCGCCTGTGTTCACTCTACTCCATTTATCCACCTCTTTCTGTTTTAGTTCGACTGAAAAAGGGCGAGGAGAGACAGCGCCGAATGTTGGCAGCACTTTTAGTTAAATTGAGCAACAAACACGTTTGGCAATAAAAATGATTCCACTTCCAGTCAGTTTTCTGCTGCCACGCCCCCTTTTACACCCGCCGCCCATCAGGCCCGTTCTTCAGACATCTCCACTTTGGAGTCCCGTTTGGAAAAATGCAAGCCGCAATGCGCTGGCAGTGGAGTTTTGCACATTCCAACAGATTTATTTCACTCGAAATAGTTTCATTTTAGTTGCATTATTGTTATTGTTTGTCCGTTGTTGCCCTTGCTGTTAGTGTTACTGTTATTGTTATTGTTGTTGTTTCTGCTGCTGCTGTTTGGCAGAGTGACTGCGAAAAGTTTTTCTATTATTTTCAAATTTAACTTTGCCATTTGTTTGAATTTCATGGATACATGTACGTACAGTTGAGTTTAAGATAATAGCTCCGGGAATTTGAGAGCGTTGTTTTTTAGCAGTCTCTTGGACTTAAAATTCTTTGTATTAATTATTTTATTTAATGTGATTTTAAATATTTATCCTATTACTATATTGTACAAATTCCTTAATATTAAATCCGATTTTGGTTTTAAACCTTTACTACAATTCTTGTTTGCTAGTTTTTTAGCCACAGTTGTGTGCGTTTGTGGTTAACTTTGTGAGCGTGTGTGTGAGAAGGGTTTGCGGCCTGGACTTTTCAGTATTTACCAAGTTTTTCCTTTCGGGTGCGTTGCACTCGGTTTTCCAATATGAAATATATTATCGATGTGCCCAACTTTTCTCAACTGCGCAATTTCCACTCAACTGTTCGCACTTTTTCACTTTTCACTTTGCACACATATCAAAAAATACTTCCTAAGGTGTTCGCAGAGCGGACATCTTATACATTTTGGGCAACAGGTTGACACACAAAAGTTTATTGAGCGATACTACTTATAAACTGAGAGGCGAGTGATCTTTAAAGGACATTTAAGGGACCAATATTAACAGATTTTGCTTAAGATACATCTCAGAATCCTTTTTCTTGAATTAAAAACTCTTTTTAAAAGGTTATTTTTCATTTGAAATGCTCTGGCCCTGACTTTCCCATTTTCGACGCTGTTAAGTTCATTCGTATTTGAGTTAGGGTCTCAAATTCTTCATTTTCCCTCTCTACTCTCATTCTCCATTCTCCATCCCCTCTGTAGTTCATTTGGCTTCCCGCTTCCTGCCTTCTCCCTATCACATCGCCCTCTTTGATCCCGTTCGCTCACCCGCCTAAGCAAACACACATAGACAAGGTGTCCAAATTACTGCCGGTTGTTGGTGTTGTTCTAGCAGCATGTTGTTGCTGCTGTTGCAGGGTTGTTGGTGTTGCAGCTTGGTGTCAGTGTTACCACCTTGTCGGCAAGAGCAACAGAGAACCAGAAAAAATAAGAGAGGGAGGCTACTAGGTGTCCAACACCGACAGCTGGGATACCCCGCACCACACTTAACTGATCGTCTTTTAGTTTCTATAAATTAATTTAGAGAATACTTTATAGGAAATGGTAATAATTTCCCTTCAAGTGAACAAAATACCCTTCCTTCTACTCATTCAGCTTTAAGATTCCGCAATCACGATACCCTTTCTAAGAGAATAAAAAGAGAAAACAGCAACAGAACAGCGGAGTGCACAAACAGTTGCAAATGTTGCATTTGCATGCATGGCCAGTCGTCTGCAAATTTCACCTGTCCCCGTCTCACCATTCTTCACACCCGCCCCCCGGCTTCACCTGCTGGCCAGTTCAGGTGAGCGTTGTCGCTGCTATTTAGAGAAGTGACATATGCGCCCGGGCCAGGTGAGAGCGACGAGAAGGGGAAGGAAGCGAACGCGAGAGACAGCTCATGCAACATGCAAAATGGTGTGTCAGAAAGGAAAGCCGCCTCGGTTTCTGTTTGCCACCGTGCACTCCTCATCATCCCGGCACTTTTTGGACCCCTTCACCTCTCACCTTGCCACTCCCCCCACTTCACCTCCACCCAGTAGATGGGAAAAGGATGTTGCCGTCTCCATATGAGAACAGTGGTTCGAGTCTTGGATGATCCTCCAAGGGAGTTAGGTTGAGAACAGTGGTTCGACACTCGGAGGTGAACAGAAATCGGAATGGTTGCGATCATGGCTAAAAGTAAAAATAAAATAAATCAAAAATAAAGATACAAAACAATTAAAAATGTTGAAGGTTAAAAAATTGAAATAAACCCTTAGCTTAACAAATTATTTATCAGAGTTTCACATGTCGCTTTGTAGTTCCTAAGCCACTGTTCCTCACCGGCCCAACACCTGCGGCCGAGCTCCAACGCTGGGCGCTTAAAACGGGGAAGCTTCGGCAGGGCACAAATTGCAGGAAGCAACGAGCAGCGGACAAACAGAGAGGGACAAACAAACAAACAAATAAACAAACAGAGCTAAACAACAAACTCGTGTGTGAATCTTTAGTTTCGCTTCGTTTCTGTACCTTTTTTTCGCAGCTGTTAGCCCTTGTTTTTGACACAGTTCACGGGAGCAGTCAACGTTATTTTCGAGATTTTTCTCTCTTTTTTTTTGTTGCCATTTGCTACGCTCTGCTCTGTTGTTGGCTTCCGCTTTTAGTTGCAATTAAACAAGCCAGTGCACCGCACAGAGAGAAAGGACCCGCCTGTAGAAGGTCCTGCGCCAGCAGAGGACATCGCTCATCACTGCAATGTCCAATTTGCATGCACCACTCCCTCATTCCTTCAGTTTATACACGGGGATATACCGAAATCCCAGTAAATTTCTCCTTGCTGTAGTTTACAATCGGGACTACGAGATGTATGGGAAACGAGATGCAATGGCTTCAAATTGAATAAAAGTAACACTTCAGGACTTACTTTAAAGGAATTCGTGGAGTTTCATATATTTTAAAAAAAGTGTTATTATTATGGATATTGTAATTAGTTAAACATTTCCCTTTTTTTTTCTTGATTATTTTTATTTGCAATACAACAAAAAAAAAAAAAAATTAAAAAGGAGATAGTTTTAATTACTACTTAAATGGTATAAAAAATGTTGTTATATTAGATTATAAAAAATATACATCTGTCACACTTCAACCGTGTGTCATTTTGTCAAATACATTTATATTTACACATAATTATTTATATGGAAACAAAAGCGATTAGTTAAAAGGTTTTGTTTATATTACAAATATGAATTTTTTTATTAACGAAAAACTTAAACAAAGTACTTTAAGGAAGTAAACTTTGCCACACAAATAAATAATTTATTTCGAAATAAAAAAAAAACCTTTCGCACGCGCTTAAACATATTCTGAAGTCATTAATGCTCTTTGCACATTGCAACTGAATTTAGTTATCTTTGCATTGCAGTTATTTATAAATTTGTTGACTTCCCCTATTGACGAGAGATTATCAATTACGTCGTTGGGCTGAAAACCAACCAATGTTAAAACTCAATCAAATTCGACGTCTGACGATTAGCGTCAGGTTCAGCAGGCTTAACTTTGCACCAGACCGCCCGAAAATGGAAGCGAAAAAATCCCCAAAAAAAGGAAAAACAGTGAACCGTAAATATTTACCTATAAAAATTGTTTAAGCATTTTATGTTTGCACAGCAGTTGCCATGACAAAATATATGCAGGCGCATATGTAGCCGTGTGCGGATGTGGGCAAAAAGTTAAGGCGCAGTCCTCGCATATTTCTTTATTTTTTGCTTTGATGCGACGAAAATTAAATTAAACATTTTTTATGCCTTCGATGTGACAGGGTTGGTTGGTTGTCCCGGGGAGCTTCGTGTGAAATAAATTTCTGTATCGCATGACATATGCAACAAAGTGGGCTGGGGGCGATGCCGCCAAGAGGGCGTGTCACATGCCTGTCGCAGCTGTCAATAAGTGCGTCGAGTTGATGTTAAAAATCGGGCATTAAAATATGCTGTTAAAAATGCAGATCATCTACCACGGTGCCAAGAATTTTCCGTCTTTTTTTTTAACTTAAAGGCAGGGAGTTGAGTTCCCTTTGTTAATGCATTTCATAAGCCACAGCTGCCACTGAAGCGGCGCCACCTGCATGTGGCAACTAAATTTAATGCGATACAAAGAAAGCTATGTATTGATTCCGGGTCTCAGTGGTGCACCTTAAACCTGATTTTGTTGCACCCACAATATATTCCCGTCTCTCATTCCGAAGTCATCCGAAAAGGAATGGTGCAAAAAGTTTTGGCATGGATTTAATTTGTTGCAAAGTTCGGGCAGAGCTGAAGGATGAGGCGGAAGATGGACTAAGGGAATGGATTGGGTCTTCAAATGTGTACTTGCATAAGTGCATATTTATAGACGAGGGTGGACTCACAAGAAGTCAAAGTAAGAGAAAAGAAAATTATAAGTACGAGCTACAATTTATTTTGAATTAAAGATTTGGGATAATTAAATATTTCATGAATTTTATAAATATTTTGTTTTGTTTATTTATTTATTATGTCTCCACTTAATCAAATCCATAATCAATTTGTATGCTTTTCATCATTTTATTTTAGCCACGAAAAGGTGAAACTAAATGAAAATATCAGTAATGGTCAAACTATCAGCTCTTAAACTCCTGAAACCTCCCCCCAGTTTGATCTCTATGTGTAGGGAGGGGGCAGCTTCAATTTGTGTTCGAATTGGGATGGTCTAAGTGTGTGTAGGAGGACGGTGGGGGCAAAAGTTTTTAAATAGTTACACAAACTGCAAAACGCTTTTCATTTTGCGTTCGGGCCGGCGAAAACGGATTTACCGAGCAATCGGGGCTAGCAGTTTGGCCACTGCCATTTCACTTGGATTTCGATTTGGCTGCGGAAAAGTACACAGAAGTTTTATGAAAGAAAATGAAATGAAAATCCGGCTGCACTCTGGCTCTCCACTTGCAATCCCTCAAAGCTTCGTAGACTACGTAAATCTTTAGTTTTTGGCTTTAAGCTTGCGGCAACAATTAAATGGATATAAGTCCGAAGGAGATTTATCTGAAAAGAAAATAAGATTATCGCCTTGGGATCCTCCAGGCAAACACTTTACGGAATAGGAAAGAAAATCAATTAGCAGCCGAAAGGGATATTTTTCCACAACGAAATAGATTAAGGCCGGGGCCACTCATTAGGACGCCCGTATTAATATGATAATAAATAATTAAATGTGTCAAAGTTTGTAAAGAGTAATTAATTATAATTAAATAGACAAAAACTTGACCAAATAGGATAACACAAGCACACATGCGTCTAGCGAACCAGACTGTCCCCAGTCCCAGTACAGTGAATACTCCCAGTAAGGTGTACTTCGGAGTTTGTTTTAATACGTTCAGCTTTCGTTTCTTTAGAATTATCTCAAATGTATTAAAGAACATTAGACTTGAAACAAATTTCTGTTCGTTTCATAAGTTTCTACTGTTAAAAAAGACGGCCAAAAGTTTTCGAGCTATAAATGTTTAATGTGCATGGGTGGCAAAGCACCTGCTCAGATTAAATCAACAAAATGTGGACAAGAAAGCCAACGAAAAATAATTGCTTGGTATATTTGTTTGTTCAATAGATGCGTTAGCTTTTAAGTTTAATAAGCTCAAATAACATTAAAAAAAGCACAACAAAATGTCCTATAAAGTCATTTGTTTTTAAGTTTAAGCCCAGTTATATATTTGCTCTTCTAAATTTAGAGCTAATATGTATTTCTCATAAAACATTTTTGGTAATATTAAAGAGCTTAGTTTTAGGATAGAAAGTACAGTTTAGTGTAACCATCTTCCCTAGAGAAACATTTTCCTTATGTCTGGAAAACGTTCTCACATTTCCTCCTTGGGCCACCAACCGCATCCATCAGTTAATAAAAATGTGACAAAGTGAATGGATGTGCGGCGATAAGAAAGGCTGGTGGGATGGTTGATCCCTCAGAGCAGATTGAAAAATAATAAATCATTGGAAACGATTTCAGGACAACAGCGATGGCAGACCAAAACTTAAAGTCAAGGCATAAAGTGCACCTGTGTGGGTGTCTGCGGGTGTGTTTGTGAACAGCAGCTGGCAACAATTTGCTACGTGCCTCATGTGCCCTCCTGTAAACTATTATCCTCGCCCAAAAAATACGTATAACAAAAGTGTAGCCAAGGGGAAAAAGGATGCGAGTGGGTAGGTAAAATAGTGGCGAGGGGGATGGGGCACTCATGTGTGTGCCAAATGAGTTTAATCACCTTGCTGAAAGTTGAGAGCAACCCAATGAAAAAGGGATGGACATGAAAGGCTTCATGGAGAAAATAAATAGTGTTTTTTAATTTTGAAGAGTGTATTTATTACGGACTTTAAATAAACAAATATTTTTTCATAAATATTAATTTTTGAGATAGCTATAGTTTCTAAAAATATCCTGGTCATTTCGATTTATCTCTACTACCTGCAATAGGAATAATTCAATGCAAAAAGTTTCGTACATACTTATAAGTAAGTAGTAGAATTAAGGTTTCCACTGTAGTTCTTTACCCCGACGAGCTTTTCCTTGCAAAGATAGTTGACATAGTTTTTGAAGGCGTTGTAATTAAAGTGTTGCTTAAACAAAAGCTAAGACTTAAATTGCTGCGAAATTGTCTACGCCGAGATGCGAGCCCCACACTTTTCCTCCGCCTGCCCGGGAAAATGGGAAACGTTTGCCATTTTCCTTTGCCTTTTTTTTTGTTAGTTGTTGGTGCAACTCAAGTTGCACAAACTCCAAAGGAGCAGCGGGATGTGGGAGGAGCAACATTTATGGCGCCGGAATCGCTGCTTAACTGTTCCGAGGACCACTTGACTGATGCAATGCTTTGACCAAGTAGCGGGTGACAAGCCGAGCGCCTGTCAAGTGGCTCCATCCCCTAGCTTTAGAAGACTTTCCACCCCCACTTCCAGCGGGCTGTCGCCCACTTTTCATCCCTTTTTTCGGCGGTTCTGCCTTCAACTCCACACATAAGTGCACTTGCTCCGAGCCACAGAGACTGCAACAAAGTTGCTTTGCAACAAATGCGACAGTGGTAACAAATTCGAGTTGAGTTGGCTGCTAAGGAACTTTAACTGGTGACCTTGAGTGGCCCTTGAAGGTGTCAGTTGAAGGGCTTACTTCGTACAATTTTTTTGAAGCTTGTCAAAAATGAATGGAAATGAATGTAGTTGCACTTGTTGATGTAGTATCCGGATAACTGAATAAAAATGCATTAAGTGTATTATTATGATCCGTAAAGTAAAACATAATTTATTTAGGTAATACATCAACTAATTTAGCTAATGTTCGTGTTAATTCATGTATGACAGGCCTCAATTTATTGCTTAAAATTGCTGATGTAATGGAGATGCAACCACTATGCAGTGGCAGACTCTCCAACGACGACATTGGCGATGGGCACTTTGTCAAAATGTTGCCCCGTCCCTTTCGCTGTTTGCCAAATTAAATCTAAACCATCGGCCACAAAAGCGCAACATCTTACCGAAGCGGGGCTGGCTAAGGGAGGAGATTCCAGCTGGATTGAATCCGAGTGTGTACAGTTGTGCCCGCAGACAACTATCGATTGCCGGGTCCTGAGGCGCAGCTGTAGCCAAGTCAAAGATGCCAAGCGGGTGGCGTCCGCCCCTTTGGAGGGAAAACTAAACTTTTGCTAATACAATAATAAAAAGTTACTACGTGCAGTGTTGCAGAATGTGAGGCAGAGAGAGGGAGAGAGAGTGAAGGAAAACCGAGCGAAAATAATATAAAAAATTTAAGTAAAAACTTTTCCCCTCCCTTCGCCTCTTTCACACTCGCTGAGAAGTTGGCAGAAACTTTTACTTAACGTTAACCTTAAAGGTAGTCAACAGGGGGCGGCTAAAGGCTGCACGGGGCGTGGCGGCTTAAGGTTGCCGCGACACTGATTAGATTTATCAGCCCGCCGAGTTGCATATGACAGACTGCAGCGAGCACGGAAAATGGGAAGCGAAGTGAAAGCAGCTTATGCAAAAATCCAGTGCAACAATCAAAATTCAATCAGACAGCGATACCGCAACAGTTGCCACCACTTGTGCCAGCAACAGTTGTCACTTGCCTCTGGCACATGGCGCCACCCACGGCGTATGCGTATTGTGCACTCAGAGCAATGAGTTCAAGAATTGGGGAAATAATGAAAAATAAACATTAAAAAAATGTTTGTACTCTGAATAATGCGTCATTTTGTTAAGCTTTTAAGTTAGTAATATTAAATTTTTTTTAGAGCTCCTTAAGCTTTAATCATTAACCAATTGTGCTGAGTGTTCAATAGTTTTGCAAGCTGATTGCGGTATTAACATGACACCGCAACATGAACAGTAATGAGTGAAATACAGAGAGGGAGGGGAAAACTTTGTTATGGAATTATTGCAGAAATTGCCAGAAGAATGGCATTCCTCTAATCGGATTCGATGGGACATCAATAAATGGAGGACGGAAACGTACGCTTCCCATTCTCCATTACGCACATCTGCAATCAAAATGCAAAAAGCTCTGGCCAAATGTTGCCTCTTCCCCTGCCAAAAAACGATTCATCTGCGTGCCGCTTTACAATATCTCACAAATATCACGCGTCCAAATCATAAATGAGCCATAAATAACACATTGCCACCCAAACACATAAACAAATACAGAGCAAACATAGGATATGTTGTCAGCAAAAGGCAATTGCAAATTTAAGAACGTATAAGTCTACAACTTACCCTACAAAAATATATTAATATAAGTATTAAAAAATGTTTATCAAATAGATAAAGTATATTCTATGAACTAAAAAATACAAAATTAACTTAAACGTCTTAATACTTAGGTTAATGAGCAACTAATGCTTATTATTAAGAAATCGTTAAGATAATTTCAAAATGTTTTCGATATTTTATACCTTAGATTTCTAAAGATATATCTACGCCCCAGCATACCCGCCACCTCTTATATACGAAGGGGTATCCTTATATCGGTACTTATGGCCAGGACCCATACATTTATGGATGACGAAGCTGGCTGGAACGTGCTAGGAGCGTTGTTGAATTTCGGTTTCTGCATCTATTTGGCTTTGTTTTTCTTCTCGGGGCCTTCTTTGCCCTTCAACTCCCTCGGATATCCCCACACTCCGCACTGAGAGCATTGCTTTTGTTGTTTTCTGGCGCTGGCAGTTGCTTGTTGATAAAATTTAATCATATTACACATATTTCGCTCTTTACGGTCTGTTACCCCAATATGGCCCCTGGGTTTCCAGGGGGTTAAGTGGGGGTTCGTTCCTACATGCTGGAAATATTTACTCTTGTTTACAGTTGCGCACCGCCGGCGAAAATGGGCAAAAATATCAAATTTGAAAATTAATGCCTTTAGGATATTATTCATAAACCTCGTGCATGTGATGCTGAATCTAAAGCGACGGGTGAGGGGCGCACATGTGCTAAAAAAAAAGGCAAAACAGTTAACAAATTGGTCAGAAAAAGAACATAGCTGATGCATGGCTACTAAGCGAGTCTCTACAGCTTTTTTATAAGCACTTTCCTTCCCCTGTTCTTTTCATATTTCAGCATGGAGATTTTTTGGCTAACCCCTTTCCCTCTACCTTGGCTGTAATTGCCCTGCGGCATTTCCAGCGCTGAATTCTTGCCAGCAACCGCAAAAGTTTATTGTGCGCTATAAATTTAATGCAACAAACCATTTGACCGAATAAACCAAGCTGACAAAGGGGGAAAGCTGCAAAGAGGAGGAGACTGAAATCACAGAGATGCAAATATTCAGGGAATTTTTAAGTAAACAGGAGTTTACAACAATTTCTTTTCCGGTTTGGTTTGAGTTGGTAACTGCAAAAAGAGTCCATGTGTAATTGAAATTGAATTTATGGAATATTCATAAAGATCAAGGTTAACTTTACCGCCGACCTCGGGGATGGAAGCATGAGAGACAGAAAATCAGCGAGAGCAAGGGTGTCAAGGGATATCAATAAGCGGAGCGACATAAAATGTTGTCGGAAATGATTGCGGAAATTACACTAAAACGCAAGAAAAGCCAACGCATGTGACGCCGTTATGGGGAGAGAAAAATCAAACTGGGAAAATGGGAAAAGGGAATAAGAAAGAAAATTGTTGGGGGTAAAGATTCAAGCAATGTTGTCTGTCTGCATTGGGATTTTCAGACAGTTTTCTTTGGATAACTTATAAGGGCTGAAACAGAAAGTATTTAATATTGAAACTTAAAGATTCAACACATCAAAACTAAGAATACTAAAGAACATTTTCTTACCGAATATAAAATAAGAATTAAACATATTTTTGATATATAATACAATTTTTATATTTTTTTATCCAATAAAGAAATAATCACCAGTATTTTTTGTGGAAATTAGCGAGTTTTTCATCGAACTCGAAATCCTGTTTTAAACCCAAAAGTAAAAGAGCTATGATGCCTAATTTAATACTGAGACCTATGTACTCCTATACTGTATACAGCTTTAAACTAATAAATTTCCGAAGTAACACCCCCACAAGTTTTCCCACCTGGCGTATTTCTTTGGGGACTGTCGCTTATGCCAGACGATCGGTTTAATGGGTTTACCTTCGTTCGTGTCGAGGTGCTAATTTATTTCGGTCGCGTGTGCTTTTCAGGACCCTTGGGACGGAGAAGCTCCCTTTAAAAGGTAAAGGACCAAGGCACCTAAGGATTTAGAAGCTTCTGTGGTAATTATGGCCATGGAGGTGTTGGCACAACTGGGGCCGAGATACCGCATTAAGCAACTATTTACTATTTCGGAAAGCTTAAAAGTAACCATCTGCTAACTAGACAAACTTTAAATAAATTAAGTTATTTGTCTACAAAATTCCAATAACAATGCTAAACTCCAATTTATAATTTCATTGAACATTTTCATGCTGTTTTTAATTGCCAAATATTTGCAGCCTGTGTACATAATTTGTTATACATTAACTGGGAACAATGAAAAAATGAGAGCGGCTGGGTGAGGCTAATAATGAGGGAAATATCTGGGAAATGCAAATTAATTATGCTGCACGTGTATTTGTTTAGGTTATCTAATTAGACCCAAACGCAATGCATTTCCAATTGTTTGTCGTCATTTGTATTCGAATTTATATGGTTACACTCATTTAATTTAATATACTACAAATTTTCATATTTTTTGGTTATTTTGTTGGCTACTTTTATACATTGTTAAATGGATTAGGATAGCTGGGATACTTAAATGAATTAAAAAACTATTTTGTACACGAATATTAGTTAGCTAATCCTTACATTTTAAAAATACAAGCTTGAAATAGTAGTAAATGGCAATACCGAAACGTTCAATTTCAACAGATAAGTTATAACTATACTTAAATGAAATTTGTAATTTTTCCAACGATCTTAGATATAATCAACTTATTACTCTATCCATAACTTGAGCACTTCAAACTCAGCCCATCTAATTAGCATTTGTTTAAGTTTAAATTCCAATTTTGACTTTGCGCTCGGTAAAAAATGGCCCAGACCCATAAATTTAATTAGTTTGAGCCACGCTCACTGCGGTCTAGAGGTCAGCGGCAGGCTTTTGGCCAAAACAGCTGCCAGAGTTCGGGGCCACATAGAAGCCACATGCATACACGGACACAGCGCCAAAACTTTGCCAAATTAGTTCAAAGTTCAACAATTTTCCAGGCCAAAGAGGAGGCGGGTGGTAACGGCAAGCTGGCTGAGCAAAAAAATAAAGCAAACACCAAGTCAATTATTAAAAATAATTACTTTAGCCCAAGTTTCCGCAGCGAAATTTTCGTATTTGTGTACATCTTCATATTTTTTTGTTTCGTTACTTTTTTCCCCTTCGAGGTCTGGAGTGTGCTGGCGCTTGTTTCGGACAGGAAACATGCAGGAAACTCTGTGGTTTTAATTATTAATTATTTTAGTCCAAGTCGTTACTTAGTTTAGAATAGAAATCTGGCATCTTGTCTAACAAATTTTAGAGAACTGGAAAAGAAAAAACCTAAATTTCCCAGATGGTATTTTCCATATTAAATATAACTTTCTTAAACAAAACTTTAAACGAATTGGTATTTTTTCAAATAAATTGTATTCTTATCGTACTAATTCCAAAGACGTCAAATACTACGAAAATTACACCTCTATTAAATATTATTGACCTTTGTTGTAAAATTGTATATACGCATAAATAAATATTGCTAATTATTTAAATATGCCTTTTAAGCCTAGAAATGAATTGTAAATATTATTAATATTATTTTATAAATGTAGGGTACCTGTTAGTTGAGAAATTAAAGATTCTTTTCTGTTATTATTATTTGTGTCTCTCTGCTCTTTTTTTAATATTACAAATTTAAACTTTTGCGGTTTAAGAGATAAAAACGGCCCAAAACGAGTGGCATTCAAACAACGAAATACCTAAAAGCACAGCCAGCCCCTCGGCCACACCCCCTCCATCCCAGTTTAGCTCCACCGAAAGAAGCCACGCCCACTCTGGCCAAAAAGGGAGGCAACTTACGCCATTTGTTATTTATAAAAGATTAAACCGCAAAAAAGCCAAAGGGATGGCGGCAGAAGAAGAGAGAAGGGAATAGAAGAGGGCTACGAAAGAAGGCCACGCTGTGAGAAATAAATAATTAAATTAATTCTTTAATTTTTATTTTAAGTAAATTTTGGTTTTAAATAAAAAATGCCAGATGTATTTTAATATAGTGATTATTTTTATGTGTGTAAGCTAGAATTTTATTTTTTAGCAATGAAGTCTAAATTATATTGTATAGTCATTCGGTTCATAGTTTTATTCTAGCTTCATTATATCACTATTTCACTTACTTACTTTAATGACTGTAATCTTTTAAGTTATTAATTATTATGACTTAATTCTAAATAAACTATTTAATCGAAAATGCAATCGAAATGCAAATGCATTTTATCAGTGTGTAGAATCGTTTTATCTGTTTCATGTGCTTCCTAACCGCAAAAGGCGACGACTAAAGAAAAATAAGAAAGATAAATTATAATAATATTTAACTAAATATGCCTACAGTGGGATGGTTTCCCGCCGCGCTTCCTTTATGCCCTCCTGTGTGTGGCTTTATTTATGGCCGCGTCCCTAATTGAATTGCAGTTTATTTGAGCCCGAGAGCTGGGAGCTACTTGGACAAAAGCTCTGGCCACAATTTTTTAATTAACTTTCTGCGAGGCTGAAAGGTAATTTCTGCTCCTGTTTGGACGCTGACCAAAATGATTTATACGAAACAATTATCAGTTTAAATGGCGTATTGAAATTCCTGCACAAAGTTCCAGGCACTCCTGGCAGCGGGGCTTTAATTTTATTATGCCGTCCAAGCTAACGAGATTAAAAAGTTTTGCCAACGCCTGTCACAGCTGCTGGAAAATGGGGTGGGGAGCTGGGAAAATGGGTGGAAAAAATTCAGGGGATTAACCTAAAGTGTTTGCGATAGCTGCAGCCGACAGCTGCAAGTTGCAAGCTAGAAATGGTTTATAATATCGATATATCGTCTAGAAAATATACGTTTTTCTTTCGATATCAATAGCTTTAATATAGAGAACAAGTTTAGGTGCGACAGAGTCTACATTAAAAATAGTTCTGGCATAAAATCAAATCTAGTTTCTGTATATTTATCTAATAACTATTATATTTGTCGATTTTAAATAAATAAATAAAAGTAATATATAATGCTTTAATATTTTGAATATGATTTTAAAATCTATATTTTCGCAAAACTATCATACCGAACTTAACTTCCCGATATGCACCTCCTTTGCAACCTGCTCTGCATTAGCTGTGAACGGGAAAACTTGTTGCTGAAATGAAATGGCAACGACCATTAGGAAAAGTTCCCACAGCGAAGAGGGGCTGGCACTTTCCACTCCGACCGCAACAATAAATCAAAGCTGAAATATGCAAACATCCCATACAAATCAAATGAAAGCCAAAGCCACGCAAATAAAAGAAAAGCTCCAACCGAACTAATAGAAAACTACCCACCGCCAATGGAACCGAATTCGATTGCAACTGCCAAGCCAAAAAAAAGGAAAACAGGAAAGCCTCGCTGTGCGAAAAAACCAAAAATATATGTATGTATATGGTATATGTATATTTGGGAAAGTAAAAACAAGAAGCTGGCCATAAAAACGCCCACGCCGCGGCGCTGGGCGTGGCTAGCAGCAATCGGCGTAAAAGGCAGCCAACGACTATTCCGACAGCGGGATAAAGAAATCAATTTGGTTTGATATCATACTCAAATTAAAGCAAATTGCGATTTTAGATGGAACATTTTTATTGGGACTTTGATTTCGGATTTCGCGTGCTCTTTGAGGCGCTGCATCTGGATGCTATTATATAGAAGATGATGGAACTCTTATATAACTTATAAGAAAAATATTTCGAATCCAATAAAGAAATTCAAACATTTTTCAAAATAAGTAGTTTAGCGTTAAAGTAATTTATTACTTCTTCCAACATGAAAAATGATCAATTACTGAGTAAAATTTAGCTAACATTATAATCCCTTTTTAGTTTTGGGTTTATACTCTGTACAAAATATACAAGCGCAAGATTAAACCATCAACTTATTCCATGTTTACATTGGCCATTTATGACAATCGTGTTTTGATGCTTTTCCCCTTCAGCTCTCACTAATAGTTATCCTCAAAGCAGTCAACATCAATTGCATTCTAAATGAAATGCCGAAAAACTGCAGTCAAAATTTGTGAAAAAAACGGGGCAGATAAATGTTCATTGCGGTCAACTAAAATAAGCGAATGTGTGTGAGGACAGAGCGAGTTGGAAGCCATAGCCTTGTTCTGTTTATTTTACGATACAATATTAAAGCGAAAACTTTTATAAATATTCTCGGATGTTCTGGTATGTCACTCGGTGCGCACAAAATTAAATGCCATAAAATGCAGCAGACGGGGCGGGGTGCGGAGGCACAGACATTGAGAGGGCTAGCAACATATTTTAGCGACAAAACAATTAAAACTGCATGCTGAGCGAACGGCGAGAGGGAGATGCCTCTTCAGCCGAGGGCGAAATGAGCAGCTTCCGTTGGGCAGGGGGAGTGGTAATGCATACAAGAGAAGGATACACTTTAAAATATACTTTATATAATCCATATTTATGACTTTTTTGGTAATTTATTTAGTTTTAGAAAAGTGCACTGCACTTGAAAAGAAATGAGATATTTTATTACAATTGTTTCTTATTTTTGAGAAGTATGTTTAATTAAAACTTGCTGTATTATTTTAAAAAATGTAATGGAAAATCATAATAAATTCTAAAAATTGTAATATTTTATTCGGAAATTGCTGCACATTTTTCTCAAAGTGCTGGACAGCGGGAACTGTAGTTGCAGCTTCGGCAAGGAGTGTCACGTTTGCGAGCCATAAATTTCGCATTATTGCGCGCGTATCCGTGCATAGATTTTCATGCACATTTGCTTAATAAAACCCAGACCGCCGCCTGTCCTACCGCCGCCCAAATCCACACCAGAGCCAACACAAAAAACACCACAGTCCACACAAAAAAAAGTGTAAATCAAAAGCGCGCCAGCGAACGAGCGCAGCGACAACAAAAACAAAATTTTGATGGCCCACATGGCGTATGCTTAACCACATCCGACTACACACTTCCGCGCATTTGGCGCTGGCCCTGAAAACCGCCACCGCTCTGGATTGTTAACAAATGACTCGATGTGGTCGCCCCCGGGCTTAGGTTGGGGCTTTTGAGGGTTCTTTTTTGGGGTTACTCGCGGGCGGATGCCCGCCTGATTGCATACACATACCATATCTGTAATGACTCATTTCGCATGCCCATTTATATTCCCTCAGAGGGGTTGTTCCAAGTTCCATGAAGTTAGTAAATATTGAGTTCAACAAATTTGATCCATGAAACTATAAACTACAAATGGTTAGTTGGAACATAATAAGAACAGATTTATGTATTTATTAGATTTATTACTTTCCAGAACTACACCGTTTTCATTTGAAATTTGAAGGCAATGTGCCTAGGCTTTGACTGCTTTTGTTCAGTGGCTTGGGGCTCTGCATGACATCGGCGCTTCAGCGCTTGGAACTGAAGTTGGTCAACAGTTCGGAGTTGGAAATCACAGTTGAGCGGACGTGTAAGTTGACGTGGAAGCTGCCGGCGGAGTGAGCCATTGCCGCCGCTTTGTGCGGCATCTGCGGTCAAAGTGCGCCCATTAGCCGTCCGCAAAAATGAAATCTATACGTGCGACGCCTTTAATTAGGCGGGACACAAAAGCACGGAAAGGGGGAAACACCGAATCCATGCTCCTCTATTCATAACCTCAAACAGGGGAGAGAATCCGGTCCCTTGCATGGCGCATGAGAGTTGAGTACTTCAAAGGACTGGTTATCACATAGCCCTTGGCTTTACGTTTCGCTCCCAGTAGCTGTCCACTCTTTTTCACTTAAAGCAAACTATTTATTTTTGGTAGTTCGGCCTGGAACAAAAATAGATCTTAAATCATATCAAATATATTTATATATATTCTTTGAGTATATTTACTTCAGCAGTTAAGCATACCTTTGCATAATTTTGTAAGTTGCCCAATTTTTTTGCAGTGCATCTCGTGCTACGTGTAATTGGCGCAAGTAGGCTGCCACCGGGCGTATTTGGAGCATGCACCTAAGGGCCACGTAAGCTGTGCGGCACAGAGACTTCTGCAGACACACGCACATGACATCTAACCGGCGGCCATTGTAGCTGCGTCATTGGCGCCATGTTTTCTTTATGCATTGCAGCTCCCATCGAAGGGCTGTCCATCCATTAAGCCAAATGCTCACTTCATTGCCAGCCAAATGGGGGGAATGTCAGACAATCGATGCTGGGCTTGAGCCAGATGAAGTTTGAGTACGCTGGACGGG
Organism: Drosophila rufa; assembly: GCA_018153105.1. Lineage (NCBI taxonomy): Eukaryota > Metazoa > Arthropoda > Insecta > Diptera > Drosophilidae > Drosophila > Drosophila rufa. Next base: position 13,850,305 of record JAECXS010000096.1, read on the forward strand.
GAAATGGCTTCGTTACTGACCCAGTTTCTCGCTTTTGGTAGAACTAGATCTGGTTCCATAATATTATGCATATAAATCGACAATAATATTTGGAATGCAAACCCTTTAATAACTTTCATCAATAGACTTTCAATTAAGAAAGCTGAGATAATTGTTGAGCTCACTTTTCAATTTAAAACTAGAACATATTATATAGTATAGATCTTATATAAAAGTATTTGTCTAATATTTTTTCGTGAGTTGATATAAAAAAATACTTTTAGCATATATAACAGAAATTCACATAAATCATATCTTTGTAAATTCTTACTCTAATCACAGTTCATAGTTCAGCCGACCGTCTGCAAACTTTTTCATTTGCTATTTTTGCAAATATGCAAAACCTTCATTTGGATACAATATAATTTGAAAGAATTTAAAGAATGTTCCGAAAGGCTGACAAAGTTGAGCGAAATAGTCTCAGCATTCCGCCTGAAGCTGGACTTAAAAAAAGGCAAATTAAAAATGCAGAGCGTCCGAAAGGGAACGAGAAAGTCAGAAGCCGACCTGGAAAATGGGCTAGAAATTTTAAATATTTTGCAAGGCTCGCAGCTAATAGTTCCCTAATGGCGGCAACTTTGTGCCACCCACAAGGTCAACTACATGTGCCAGATAACCCCTAAAAAATGGGCGCAAAAAGGCCAGCTTTCCGCAATTTTTTAATTCGTTTTTCGTTCGGAAAACGCTGACACTTGCAGTCGCGTCCAGCGACTGCTGCCAGCAACAATTTTGAGTTTATCACACGTGCCAAATTGTGCGGCCACCTCCTGCGGCGACAGGAGCAGCAGAAGCAGGAGGAGCAGCAGGAGCGGAATCAGCCAGGACCGGCAAACGTGCATCGGTCTACGTGAGCTAAAACTACTAAACGAGTGGCCGCCAAAACCTGGCACTGGAGAAAAAGCCATCGAAAAATACAATTTCAATTAGACAACAAAATTGAAAAGTTGCAAAAGCTTATTCTATTATTATACTGCTGAAAAGAGAATAATAGAATGAAATTCAATTTAACGGAAGACATTTATAATGATGTAAAATACTGAAACAGAAAAGAAGAGTACTATATACATTTTTTTTTAGTTGTTTTTAGTTTTTAGAATGTCTGGCATTATTAGGTTATGCGATCCGATTTCCACTAATGACTGTGATTTTTCTCAGTGCACCTACCGATCCCAACGCATTTCTAGTTTTGATTTATGCAGCGGAGTTCAATGCAAAAAGTCAACTTTAGCTTGGCCTGGTGTGGCCATAAAGAACATAATTTATGTCGTTTCACTGATGGCTTTCCATGCGCTTAGGAGTTGAGTGCTTCGATGGGGTGTTGGCTCTCTCACTCGGAGAATTTCTCTCACTTCCACAGTTTTATCCATCCCCTTGTCCATGATCCTGGCAATTCAATTGTTGGACCCAAAACAGGCACGAAGCGAATTGACTGGAAATGCGCCTAATTGACTCGGTTTTTCACTGTTATTATTATTATTTTTTTGGTTTATTTTTGGGAAAATTTAAGTGCATTAGCCTATGTCCCTGGAATTATTATTACAAAAGGCGATGACTTCACTTTGATTGGGTCCATCTTTTGGGTATACCCTAAACATATGAAGGTTAATTCGCAATAGCAAGGTTCCTTAGAATTAAAAACGTATTTCAAACAGAAACTTATGAAATAACAGATTTAATTGTATAAGCTCTGGGCAATGGTTTCTTATATTGTAAAATGATGTATAAAGTTTTCGTTTGAATTTGTTGGTATAATAACATTAAAATAATTATAGGAGAAATAATTTGTAATATGAACGCAATAAATTTTTAATAAATATGCCTGATACATTTGACTTCTTTTTAAAGTGTTGCACATTATATTATTCATTCTATAAAAATATTTTATCGCAGTCTTATGATCCGTTTTTTTCAATAGAGCATTGCCGATTCCACTGTTGATGTTCATTTCGCATTCCGTCTTCCTTTCCGACTTGTGGCGGTTAAATTCTTTTTGAGGCGATTTTCTACTATTGTTGTTGGCTTTTTATTTAGCCATTTCCATTGTTATGCGATTTTGTGGGCCATATTATTGTTACGGTTGCCGCTTGACGGGTTGCCCTAGCATCCTGCCTCGTCTCTGGTCCCTCGTCCCGCTTGCCATCTTCCGCCCATCCTCGCTTATGTAACTTAATTCAATGTACCGTTTCAAATTGAATCTGTGAAAAGCTGCGCAAAGAAAAATAAGCTTCACGACGGACTAACGGAAATTTCCATTAGCTGAGAAAAAGCAAAATATCACAAAAGCCAAAAGCCCGAGATGGAAGACAGGTGCAGGTCGGACTTCTCCTTCGGCCCCCAGGCATCCGACTTAATTGAGCAGCGGACAGGAAATATATTTCATTTTTTTCTTCCCCCGGTAATGGCAAAGTAGAGGCGTATGTTCGATGAAGCTCTTATTTTTATTTTCCGTTTTATGTATTTCTATAAAGGCATCCTGTTGTTTCTCCTTTTAAATGGTTCTTTATCTTTACTGGCATTTGCGAGCTAAGGATCCATAAAGTTTGCATAATAAATATATCTTTAGAGTGCAACCACCAATAGACAATATACGTATTTTTATAAGATTTCAAAAAGATTATGTTATGTTAAGATACAAAATTGTTTATCGCCTCAATCCTCACATTTTAAAAAGCATTTATCTTTAGCTTTCCACCTTCAAGTTCCGGCAATAAAGCTTAAATAAAAATACTATTCAACCGCCCGAAACAAGACCCATTCTCCACCGTGTGATAGGACCCATACACATACACTCAGGAAGCACTTAAAACTAAAACTGAACTCGAGGAAATTAATTGCAATAAACGTGGCGAAGAAGTTTTCGTTCAACGGGGAGGAGCAGCTCGGCTCCTGCTTCTGGAATGGAACATGAGACGCCGCCTTGCCAGCAGGACGACTTGGCCGAAACTAATGAAGTGTCGCAATGGGATAATTAAGCTTTTAATCGCCGTGTCTGCAACGGTGTTCGTGGGTGGCTAATTCCGGGCCTCGGGCTCTCGGAAGAGCGTGTTAACGCTCTTAGTTCGGGAAGCGTAATTAGTGTTTTATGATCGATTTGTGTTCACACATAAAACCATAATTCAATTTGCCAGCACTTTAAAATGCTTAATGTGGGGACAGGGCTGGCTATGTGGGGGGCTTGTGTGCGATTGTAAGTTTTTGCGGCCCAGGGGGGCAAAAGAGCCAAGTTAAACAGTTGGCCAAACAAACAGGCAGCCAGAACACACAAACACTGACACAGCCAAACATGCTCGGGGATTCACAGCAAGAACAACAAGTCGGTACAAGACCCCATGAAGGAGAAACCAAGAACCCAAGACCATTGCCCGTCCTTCGAGGACGGGGACTTCGTCTCTTGGCAAAGATAAACACCAGAAGAGGAGCGCATAGAAGAGAGTGAGAAGAATCAGGAAACGGGGAAGAGGCGGCAGAAGCTTAAAGCAGCCGCCGTGTGGAAATGGTAAAAGCCGCAGCTTTGAGGCTGTTAATCCTTTGAATACAATGGGGGAAAAAGGCCAGCGAGGGCAGCTACAAAATAAATCATACATACCATAATACATACTGCACTTTTATACAAAATTCAAAATATCTTTCTAATTCTGTGGCAAACTATATTTCACAAAAATTCAAAATGTTTCATTATACAGTAATCCCTTTCCGTTTTTATAAAAATTGTAGTTGAAAAGATTTTTCTTTTCCTACAATTAAATTTATTTAAACTTATGCGACTCTATGCATTTATTATAAATATTAGTCATGAATAAACACTAAATATTAAATATGTCTTGAAATATATTACAAGAGAAATACTCTTTCTTTCGTTTTAAATAGCAATAATATATTAAATAAGAAATACTCTTCCCTTCTTTTTACTTAACGATAATAAATCTTGGAACCCATTTCTAAAATAATGTCAAGAGGTTTTCGGTTCCTTATTGTAACTTAAATCGATACTTTAACCCAGGATTTCGCTGTGATGTTTGGCAGGGATTTAATATATTTCTTTGACAAATGTAGCCCACAATAAATCTCGTACCTTCATCAGCATGCTAAAATCGGCCCTCTCATTTCGACTTTTCCGCACACACCATCGAAGGTTAAACACACACCCCTGCGAGAGATGCACACACTCTCGGCCATAAGTTCGGGCAGGCTTGAAGGACATTAAGCTGATTGTTTTGTTTGGCTTAACATTGAAATGTTGATATAAATTAATTAGTCTCAAAAAGGGCAGCCAACACATGGCCTAAACACACACAGATCCTAGGTATACAGCAAAAACAGACACCCAGGATTTGTAGTTTACGGTCAATGAATTTCACGGCGACCCAAATCAAAATTAATAGAGCTGAAGTTTTTAACAATTTTTGGCAAGTTCTCAACAACATTTTGAAGGTGACTCTCGAGAGAAATTAGATTTGAACGTGCAGGCATAAATATTTTAATTGTCTAATAAACGAAAGCAATACATTTCTCGCCTGGGAATCCCCTTCTGATTTGCTTTTATTTGTTCGTTCACTTATTTGCTTTCCTTTATCCCAGATTTGTTTGTATTTCATTTTTATTATAATCCATGATGTGTGATTTGAACTAATTGGGTATCAGCCGGACAGGATGATAAATGTCGACGATTAGGTAAGTTGATATTCAACTAATTGGGTGCCATTAACGCTTTCAATTTAATGTGCAATTAAAGTTTATATTTAAAGAGCTAAGTAAGACTTAAGGTGGTTTTGAATTTAACTCATAAAATTAAATTATTTAAAGGAGACGGTGTACAAAAACGGAACTCCACAACTATAATTTCATTGGGGTTAAATTTATGCACGAAATGCTGAATATTTTATATGATGAGTATCTTTCGACAATTGGCTAAAAATTTAAACAAAGCCATGCCCAACATGTCGTTATTTCCCTTTTCTACCAACGTCCTGCCACTATCTATGGGGCTGAGTACTAAACAAACAAAATATGTCATGCTAAGTGGGCCTTAATATATGCAATTAAAACACAACGTTTTCGGCTTATTATGTGAACACCCATCTCTATAATTCCCACCTCTCCAGGACTTCCATTGGCTGGCCAGCAACAACCAGATTATTCAACGCGACCCATGTTGTTACTGCCTTTTGTTTGCCAACTGTGGCCAAATCAATTAAAAATTACGCATACGCACTGTAAATATTTGGACGGGTCTGCCGCCTATTTGCGTGTATATACAATTTTCAGCATTTCCCCTGTTTTCAGCCATGAACAACCCGTGAATGGACGCGGGTCAACTCAGGTCGACATAAATAATGAGCAAAATGACACAGAGCAAAAAAATGTACCTACTGATGACTGAATGATGTATTCCTTTTTAAAAATTAGAATATGTTCCGTCGTATATAAACTTGCTAAGAAACCGTAAATATACAATTTGACAAATGGTTGTCTCTAACATTGTTATTAAAGGAAATTGTTGGTGTATTTGAGAAGGAAAATGTTTTTATTTTCGTAAGTGCAAGCCAGTTGACTCCTTGATGGGCCATAAATTGTGTGAGGACTGTGTTAATTAAAAGGAAACATGTTTGGCTTTTTTGGCTGATTTTGGTCGCTTTCTCAACGTATTTTTCTTTGGGGCGGGAAATTCGTGCAAATATTTTAGCTTGGCATCAACTGAAATGAATCTCTTCCCGGCTAGAAACTTTCCTGTGGCGCTGGAAAGTAAACGCCAGAAGGATCCTCTGGAAAAATATATAACTTTTGCAACAGCTACAATTGTCAAAGGTGTGCGGGAGTTTGTTTGTTCGCGTAAATGTCACAACTTTCTCATGTCTGAGTCAAAACTGCGACTTCAACTGCGATTGCAACTGTGACTGCAACTGCGACTGCAAGTACGACGGTACGTCCATCTAGCAGGGTTTTCCCGCTTTCCCCAGCACGTTCGACTCACTTTCATGGCTGACACAAAAGTTTAAAGCAAATATGCAATGCGCTCGCTAAAGAAAGCCAAGCTTCGTGGCATGCGGCAAACATCAACAGCATTTTCTCGCTTTCCATGCAAAGCGAAAAAAAAGGAAACTATATCGCCGACACCCCCAAGAGGAAAAAACACAGGCGAATGAAAATGGAAATTAGGCAGCACAAAATTCAGATGCACCGTGGAGCAGTTTAACAGAATTTATTTGGTCTGCTTTTTTTTCTCTTGTTTGCTTTCGTCAAGTTTAGACTGACACATTTTAGCAGCTTGGGTTTCTTCTATATTAATATATACGTGTTTGTTATTAAAAGAAAATTTTGTGAGAAATATCTGTAGTATAAACATTTTCAACTACTCTCGATACTCTCTCTCAAAACTTGGAATTTTTTATCACCGATCCTGTTTACCTTTAGAAAAAAATATTCCTTAATCAAAAGATCCACACATTTTAAATTTGAATTGAAATTTTTTCTTCATAATTCCCAAAATTTGTATGCTTAACTTTTCGTATAAACAAAGCCTTCAGAAGGATTATAAATATGGATCTGCATTTCCAGAAAGAAAACCATATATAGTAAGTAGTTTAAAAAATGCCTTACTTACCTTTTTGTCCAAAGCTTTTAAAATTAATATTAACAAATTGCAATTGTTGCGGAACCAGAGTTTAAATAACAATTTAAATAAAGAAATTGAATATCTGTAAGAGACACGTCTCCCAAGACACCCCTAAAGATCACCTAAATTTGGCAGGGTATTTTGACTAAAACTGAAAATGAACTTGTGCATTTATCTTGACGCCAGGCGCCAGAACATCCAAGTTTGGCTGGCTGATTGCAGCCACCGAGCATTTCGCAGCGGGACAATGCCATCCCGGGGGGCTGCAGAGGGTTAAGATATACGAGTGTGTGGCCGGGGGGCGGAGGAGCGGGCAGAGCGGAGGAATGGCAGCCAACGAATGGTAAAGTCTTGCAATATTTTCAGTGACATTTATATCTCACCCGCTCAGCTCCACCGCCGCTGCCTCGCTGGCATTTAAAAATTTATGCAATAAAGTTTGTCCGGCATGTGTGCGAATACTTTTTGGACTTTCGAGGCGAAAGATTTTCCACACTTTGCCACGGACAACTTTGCTGAAGGTCAAGTTAAGCGTGAGAGCCGAAGAAAAGTCCTCAAATTCCTTAATTATGCCGGGGATGGAGCCGAGTGCGGGTACGGGTACGGAGGCTGACTGGCCATTTGGCTGGCCTGCCAAATAAATCAGCCAAGCTCTTGACAGACGCACTGAAGTTACTAATTTAATTTACATTTTTAATTTATTTTTGCGCTCAGCTCTTCCTTCTCTAGCTTCTCCCCTGATTCTTTTTCCCGTCAAGTGAATAAGTAATGAATTTACAACTTCTCGAGAATTCTCAAATTAAAAACAATAACACAAATGGGAGTACACCGAACACCGAACAACCGCTCGCACAAATACGTATACAAATGGCAGTGACTGTGGCAGCGCAGGGAAATTACTGAAGAAACAGAAACAGGTGCCGGTTTTGCATATAGATTCAAGGCAAATGACTAATTAAAAACGGTTGGGGGCGTGCCACAGTTAGTCAGCAGAAACATAAAACAGGCAGGAGCCGGAGCAAGGATGATGCACTCGGGGAAAATCTAAAGATATTCTCCAATGAACTGACAACTTTTCACAAAAATTAGTTGGCTTTATGTTTATTATATTTTTTAATATATATTAAAGCTAAATTGACTATTATTACTGATAATTCCTAATGGTTTGTAAAAATATACTCAAATAAAACTAACTTCTAGTGAAACTTTAAGAATTGGGTGCACTTTGAGCAACCACATTGCACCTTGTATTCTAGCTCTCTTTCTTGGCTTGCCGTTGTTGCACAATCATTGCCGGGGACGTCCTTCTTACACCTTAACCCCCTGGTCACTGTCATTTGCACCTCTTACACTTTACACTTGCAAAAATGTCGGCCACAGAGCTTCATGCATATGCAAATTGCATTTGCTCGGCACTCAGGCTCTCCCCGCCCTCCACGCAGTTTGCTGCTGTCCAAACGGGAACCGAGATTGAGGCAAAGGTGGACCAGACTTGATCAGTGCAAGTGCAAGGACACGTGGCCCGTTTCCCTCCCATCGCCCACTTTTCCCCGACCCCATTCCCTCCCACATACATATATGCAGAAAGGTAGGCCAAAAAGCCACGGAGATAAAGGGTAAACATCTTGCGAAATGGATGTCAGCTCGTATTAGCCACAATGACTATGGGCGAAATCTGCTCGGAATGGACAGAGGGAGAAGGACCCTATTCCTATTATGAAATTATTGAATTATGAATGGCCATTTATGGATTTATTAAGGGCCTATATATTAATTTGTTTAATAATTATTCTTCTTATATCGCCTTATCTCAGTTGCTATTCTCCTATTAAAAATAACACTGAAAATTATCTTAAATATTTATACTCGTAATTCCTTATTTTATACTATATGGAAAAGAGTTAGGCTGCCTTATCCAACTTTATCTGCAAATATTCATCTTCATTTAACCATTTTAACCCACCACCTACACAAATTCTTTCCGCTTGCTCAGTCAAACGGGTCACTTGACCTTGCCTTTGCCATTTCGACGGGGTCAAAAGAAAAAAAAACATTCTGGAGCAACGAAAACAAAACCCTTGATACTTGTTAAACAATTTCTGCTGTTTGATTGCCGCAAACTCCATAAAAAACCAAGAAACCCAAGAACAAGGAGAGGAAAACACTGCGTAAAATCAGAGAGCAGAGTATAAAAATTAACTTTGTTAAAAAAGTGAGCAAATTTTTCTGCTCAAATGTCCATTGGACAACGTCCAGCAAAAAGGTTTATGGAAAAAACACTTCAGCAGAGGAGGATAATGAGAGGGGCGGGGCTACATTGAACGGGGTCGGCAAAAAGTTACACAAAATGAAAATTAAACGATGCTTAAAATTACTTTTTCGTCAAACTCTTTACGCGCTCGTGGATTTTTGAGTGGGAAGTACGGGTTCCTTCCTTGATTCTGCTTTACCTTTCCCAACTTTGCATTCTGACAAACCATTGTTGCCACCTTTTTTGCTTCGGTAAATATCTGGAAATTTTCTAGTAACTTTAACGCAGGTTAAAATACATAAAGAACAAGAAATTCCAGTAAACGTCAGCGGTGAATTTGTTAAAGAAGGAAATTATTATTTTATATATTTCGATTGTGATCGTAAGCTTACCATTAAATTTGTCCCTTTAAAAGATTATAAATCTGGAAATAAATACTAAATTCTTAGTAACTATTTGTACGAGTATCTTGGTATCTTAATGTTGGATATCTTACTTATATAGCACTTGAAAATACCTATTAATATTTTCCTATCGTTGTAATTATTTTCATTTTCTCTATCTAAGGGTAAATGCTAATGTCGACCCAGGAATTTATATCAAATTATGTTATTTGAGTTTCACGTTTCTCCATTCTCTCTTTATTTACTTTTGTTAAATTAAATTTTTTAATTAGCTTCGCTTCTGAGTTCGCTCTGCTCTTCTTGAATTTTTTTGTTTTGGTGTTATTTTATTGGGACCGGCGACATTAAAATGTTAATGAAGCCGCATTAACATATGACGGTCATAAAAAGGTATTAGCTCGGACAAACACACGGCGACGCACACACATCGACATGAGCTCATGCAGTTGCTGCAAAGGTGGGAGCGCGGGGAGGGAACACACCTGAATTTAACAGGAACTACCCGCTGACCGCTTGATCCTGCCCGAGTCCTTCCCCGCTGACTTTCCTGTCCTGTCATTTCCGTGTCCTTTCTCCGTCCTCGTCCTCTGCCGCATAATCCTCTCAAATGGACACTTTGGGAAATATTTTGGAAGTTTTCCCCTTAAATTAAATATATTATGTCAACATCCTGGCGGTTGTAAAAGTTTTATAAATATGAAAGTTTCCATTAACAATAAATCAAATTATTATTTTTGAACCAAATTAAATATTCATGACCCATAAAAAACCCATTACCTTTAATCCAGATCAGATTTCCTTAGAAACGTTTTTTATTCATATGTTTGATTAAGATTTAAATATATTTTTAATGTTTAGCATCCAAAAGTAGATAACATTCAGATAACCATGTAACACTTATGCCATCACCAACAGGTAGATGCCTAAAAAGCCTCGGATATTTCTTCAAGTGGACACACACACAGGGCGTGAGATAGGGGTTGGGATCCAGGGGTCCCGTTGAGGAGGTTTAGGACCCGCACACATGCTGACAGACCCCACTTAAGGTCCGATGGTGGCCAAATGGCATAAAGTTGAAATAAAAGTTGACTGGCTGCGGCTGCTCTGGCTCCAGCTCTAGCTCCAGCTCGTGGTCCTGAGCGCGAGTCCTGAATCTGCTGATGCTTCTGCTTCCACCTTGGCATTAGCATAACCATTGGCATTTTGTGTGATGTAGAGCGAAGTGTTTTTGGCCCCGGCAAATGTCACCACAATAGTTGCCATTCCGGCCACTGGGCTCCCGCTTTGTTTTGGGTCCTTTTCAGGGATCAGCGTTGTCAGGACAACGATCAGGATTGTGATGTTCCAAACTGACCGAAGCACATCCGTGAACATGAAAGGGAGTTTAATGAGTTATGCTAAAAGGTTTGAGGAATTACAAGGGTTTATCCGGGGACGGGTAAGTTAAGGTATTAGCAGTTGCCAAATCACATTCACGGCTCTGTTGGTAAGCTTTAAATTTAAATCTGGTTTTAAGGAATAAATTTCAGTCGGATTCGGAACCTTAATTGATACATTTTTCTCCCTAAAACTAAGGCCATAGTCCCTCTGATAAGAGGTATTTATTGTTTGAGAGCCAAGACTGCGGTTCTGTTCTAAGAATCCCACAAGTTTTTATATTCGCAGTTGCTCTGTTTGAGCAAGTTAATATGTGGTTTTTGCTAAGCCAAAAAATGCCTGGCATATTTGTTGCCTCAGCAATGGGAGTAGTGCCACCAAAAGAAATGCGGTTGTAAAAATTTAGCTTATTTTTCCCTCTCACTCACATGTATATTTATACGCACATAAATTTCGCTGGCCCTGGCAGAGCTTACATTTTTATGCATGGGAAAATGCCGGGGCCGAAACGTCGCTAATAAGTTGGCCCAGAACGGGAACAAAGCCTCGGTGTACGTACTCCGCCAAAAACTATTCCTCTCATATAGTTAACCACCCCATATACCTTTACCATCGCTCCTGCACACATTTCACGCATTTTGATATGCAAACAAAATGCACTGAATAAAGCAGCCGCACATGGCACAAAAGGTTGGCCAACAAAAACGCCACTGAAAAAATGCAAAAAAAAAACGGAAAAAAACCCGAAATAAAACGGTGGAGGAACATATAAAAGAACTAAAGAGCTAAAGGTAAAAACCGTCGAAATTTGCACGTGAACACAAAGAAGCAATTTAACAAAAAGCAAACGGCAAATAGCATAGTAGAAAATGCAAAGCTGCAGGGAGACAAATTAATGAGCCTGATTATATAGAATTTGTTTACGAAACCCTAACTCAAGCAACCAAAAAAAGAAAAAGGTATATTAAATTTATTTTAGGGAATAAAAATATCTAACCTTAATAATTTAACACAGTCAATTATATTTCTTGAGCGATAAAATCGTTCAATAAGCACAATATAAGCTTTAATTAGATACAGTTATCTAAAATCCAAAACAAATTTGTTGAAAATCATATGTATTTTTTGTAGTGTCCGCAGGTGCAACAGGAAGGCTTCCATAATGCATACAGTGCACATGAGCTGGAAAGTATGCTCTTCCCTCTCTATCCGTAGGTTGTTTATTAAAAGTATAAACAAAAGGCTTTCCATGCCAGCAACAAAAGACAGAGTCAGAATTGTGTTGTTACTTTTTAGTGCAGGCTGCATAATTTATAAATGTGCTCCATAGCTGATGGATGGCTGGAAGTAAGGCGACGCATCAGGATGTTAGGATATATGCAGACAGAGATAGCATAAGAATATGCAAATATTGAGAAACTTGTTAGCAGACGGTTTCGTTGGAGTGGGAGCCCTCATCCGCATTCTGTGCTGAGTCCTCCTGCTGAATATTTCAGTTGTTATCCTTCGGATTATTTAATTACTTCAGGATAATATTTAATGTTGCCAGTTTTGTTAACTCCGAATGCTGGTTCCTATTTTAAATTGCTGTTCAGTATTTGAAATATATTAGGTTGTATAAAATATATTATAGTTTCAGTGCCGTATCTTCAAGCTATTCTCTTTAAAAGTTCTAAATTGATTTTACATATTTTTTAGCTGGAAAACGCATTGCACTTCGGAGTACCCATAAAAACAATCAATTTCCCAGAGACCGCAACGTAAAGGGAACCCAATGCCGTTGTCAACACGAACAAAACGCGAATTTAAGCGAACGTGAGCGGACGAAAAACTTTGAAAAAATAACAACAAAATGTGGGGAAGATGACGCTGGGGGGAAAACAATAACAAACAATATTTTGCAATAAACAAGCAAAATCAATTTTCGTTACTAGAGCAGGCAATCAAAGCAACGAGATCACGCGACAGGGAAACACCCCCTTTTTTTTCAGATACAACAACCATCAACCCATGGAGACCTCACTATTTTCTACTGGTTTGATGGGTCACTTATCTCACCGTTTTTTGGAGACAGGATAAGGAAATAGGGGAGAAATTTACCATTTCGATCAGCTGACGAGTCAGTCATCCACTTGTTGCTATTTTTACTTTCCTTAGTCGAGCCATCAAGAGATTTTTCAGCCTTTCTTCGCTCTCATTAGCCGAGAGAAATCATAAAAAACAGCCCTGACAACTGGCAGATTCAAATAATAATAATAAAAAAAAACAGAGCAGAGGAAGGGCACAAGGCAACTGACACAGAAGCGACGGCAACAAATTAAAAGCCATAAAAGCCATCAAATTATGTGACGCACTCCTGGGTGTTGCCACAAGCGGATGAGGAAATGGAAAGGGGGGGCAGGGCGATAGAAAGGCCAAGCCAAGGCAGCCTATTTGTTAACCCCAGCGTGCCGGCAAACAAAGTTTTTCAATTTCAGACGCATAATAAGGGGACACAAAGAGACACGGCGGAGGATGGGGCCCGCGAAAAGTGAAGGAGAGTAGGAGAAAGCCAGTGAAAAAATAAACCCAACGAATCTGAAAGGTTTGCTACCCTAAGAAATTATTAAAAACATAATACTCATACATTTTGTATACAGATTAGTAATCCAAATTAAAATCCCATTTTACATTGTATAAAATAACATTTAATAATGAAAAAGAGATTTACCACACAAATTAAGTTCTTGAAATACAAATTATGTAATATTAAAAGAAAAAGTCGCAAAGAAAACTCTTTAGACATAAAATTGCTAAGAAATGCAAACAATAATGCAAGATATTCTTAAATTAATTAATTAGCACACGTTATTAAATAAATATTTTGTTTTTATTTCTTTTTTTCCCTAATGTAATTTGTGATTCACCTAATGTAATTTGCAATATATTGAAGGTAGTAAAATTACTGTATTTTCATAAAATAAAAGTTTTCAGATTTGGTTAATAATATATTAATGTCGTAAAACCCAAGGTTCTTAATTTTTTAGGGTATTATGCCCGAAAGAGATGAAAAGATAAGAAGGGAGAAAGCAAGAGAGCTCTGGGCCACGCGGGCATAACGAGTGCCGTCGTCTCGGAGGAAATGAAATTATGAATGTGCGTTTGGCAACAACCGCACCCCAGACACCCACATAGCCCGACCGCACCTGGCACCCCTATCCACCCCTATGCAGCCACCTCCCCCTCCCTAGCCCCTCTGGCACCCACCGTCCCTGTGGTGTGTGCTCATTTTTCTGTCAAGGTGTCATAAATGACGCGACGTTGGCGGCATCGCCATCGCCATCGCCATTGCCATCGCATGCGTGTAAGTAAAATAAATGAGGCCCGGCACAATGGCAGCGACAGCGGGTGAAAGAGGGGGCGAAAGGACGAGGGGGTCGGGTGCCTGCCAAGTGGAACAAAAGCCAAATGAATGACACAAACCACAGAGCAACAGTGCCGAAAAAAGAAGACAACCGATTAAAACTAAATGAACAGAACATATACCCTGCACCAACAAGTAAAATATAACATTTTTCAAATACAATAATATGGTTTTTAATAAACAAAAACCTAAAAAAAAAAAAAAAAGTTGTGAATAGGCTTCACTTATTTTCGAAGTAAAGAAATTTCTAAATTTGTGTTCATTCAAATACTTTAATGTGTTTTAATGAACAAACATTTATTTTTCGATTAAGCTTAAAATAAAACAATACCAAAAATCATTTAAATTAATTATATAAAGCTTATAATACGAAGTTTCTATGTATAATATAAGCCCTCTGTAATTACTGAACAGGGTACAAGTATCAGGTATAATGCCGAAAAGGTCATGGCGTACAACCATTTTATTTATGACATTATTTGCATACGCTTAAATGAACGGCAAACATTTTTCAAGTCAAAAAATAAAATGCAAAAGCAAATTTAATTAAAAAGATTTTTGGTCGTGTTTGGTTATGTCAATTTAAATGAGTCTGCTGATGGGTGTGACAGGTTCATGGATATTTCCAAAAATAGCAGAAAATGATGATCCTGATTTGAATGGATTATTTTAGGAAGCAATTATGTGTTTATTGACTCAAAAGCACCAGATAATGACAAAAATTCGGCAAATACTGACTGGTATAAATAAAAATTAAACTCTGATCACTAATTGGGAAATATAAACCTGATTAAAAATCCAGAAACATGTCTCAGACAAAATCTAAATCAAACTTATGCAGGGCCAGCCGCCACAAGCAATGCCTTTATTATTCAAAATACGCATTTACAACCTCAGCCTCGTCTCGTTCGAAAACCCTTCAAAACTGAGACTGCGAAAGATGCTCAAAAAGAAATCCAACTTAATGACTGCGAGGCAGTCCCATGCGGAATCTTTAGGAACCCAACTCAACCGATGGACAACCACGGGGCGATGATTGTAATGCTGTCAGTACACTGAAAAAATATTTAAAAATTCTTGTGTTACACTTTCAGTTTTGTAGCATATTTAATTTTATTTAGCATTATTAAATTTGCAATAATACACATACGTTTTATTTAAGAAATGTAAAATATAAGTAAGTGGACAGTTTCATCTTCATTATATTTTTAGGAAGTCGCTAAACATTTTTCAATGTGCTGGTCCTCTTCCAATTCAGAATTCAAAGTCCGCGTCTTTGTTTTCATTGCGGCTGTCACTTTGGACGCAGAGCCACGTTAATGGCAAGTGTAAAATGCTTTAAGCCAAGGACCAGCCAGGACCTTCATCAGACTCAGAAGAAGCGGAGGAGCAAAGCAGACCAATGTGAAGCGTTCTTTGGGGGCAAAAAAAGAGTTTAATTAACACGAAAATGGTTTCAATTACATAAAATTACGTTTCTTTGCAGTGACGATGTCGGCGCTGCCATTGTAGTTGCCCCTTTCTCGTCCTTCCTCGTCCTTTCCCCCGTTTGTGTAAATGAGTTTAAGCCAATGCAGGGGGTGTGGACTTACGGGGAGAGCCGGGGCGTGGCCAAGTTGATTTGGGCACGGAGATTTATTGGGCGTCAGTGGAGCAAATTAGTTGAAATTGTCAGTTAAGGCAGTCGGGAAAGTTGCGACTTGGGATCTTAGCGGAGTTTTACGGCGAAGGACTTCAAGTTTTTATCGAAGGGGTAAATCTTTGACAGGGCCCAGGCATTTAGTTGGTATGGAAAGTTTCATACAAATTAAGAGTTTTATTTATTGCAGCATGGGTGGGCTTTCTAAATATTACTCCAGTCAAAAAAACTGTAATATAGAGGCGATAAATAAGTAATTTAAAATTAGTTGTTTTAAATTTGGTTTTTAACTCACATTTATGCATTTAAAACAGACCGACCTCAGAATTAAACAACTTTTTAAAGTAAGATCTTAGCTGCTAAGCGGAAAAAGTAAATCTGAACAACTTTTCAAACTTTAAAGTTTGTGAAAACACCAAAAGACGATTTAATCAGCCGAAGCACTTTGCCCGGCATTCAATTCAAGTGGAGTTTTTCCTCACTTCTTTATCTGAAACATTCCGGGTCGCGGTCCGTTTGCCATTATTGACACATTAATCAAACAATGGACAAGTACTTTCAATTTATTTTCCGCCATCATTTTAAAGCGCTTCCACTCGACGTCGACGGTCCGACGGCGGGCAAACAGAGCGCAGACAAAAGTTCAGGGCACTTCGGTGACCTCGGCCTATGGCAGGAAACGTGGCTGGCTTTCTGCAGATTAGCTATCATTATAAATATTGACCAACTGACGGACTGGCGGAGGGAATGAACTGCAGACACGGCAGACACGACACAGGTTTCGACGCATTGCATACGACAAATTAGGTTGATTGCCTTGCGTCCAAGTACCCGACACTTTTCCTCCCTTCTGTCTGCTTTTCAATTAAGCCCAGCTCGCTGCATTTTTTATTTTTATTTTTTCCTCCCTAATTTGATTCATCTATTTTGATAGCAGGGTCCGTGGAATGAAGGAATCGCTAAAGCGGAGCCTGACATTTTTGTGCGATTTGCCTTTGCATATTTTAGCGCTATTTCGGTGACATAACTTTGGGAGAAGCCACAAAAATAGCAAACAAATGCCATATACTTTTCGCTTGATAGTCATAAATTTGGGTTGTGCCATTTCTCGTGCCTTTTTCCTTGGTAGCTATTCCTTGGTAGCTATTCCTTTTCCCCCAGTTAACCTAAAAGGGAAAAATTCTGGAATACTTCCTCGCCTTGCTTTAGATTCTACCCTTGAATGGGGTAGTATAAGTCAGCTTAAAATACGCGCCAAGCTCTTTATGGATGTTATTAAAGTGGGGATTAGTCGAGTAATTTTTTTAACGACAGATTGTTAGTTTTATAGCTAACAAAAAAATTGATCATTTTGCTTTTTTCCCATATGTCTTCTGAAATAGAATCTCCTTTATGACTGAATTTCTGATGATACCTTTACAGGAAAACATTAAGATTTATGAAGCTGACGCATTCACTCTTTAAAAGCTAGCACACTTTTTCAAATATAAGACAGGATATCGCTCATCCTGTTAAGGGCACTATTCCACCTCTTCCATATGCTAATTTTTATTTACTTAGCTTTTGTTTACTCTCGACAACAATTTAACGCCACATATTTTTCATCACATTGCATCGTATTTTATTTGCATTTTTTCTCCCTCCCGTTCTCTGCCTCTCCCACTCTCTATCCCTCCTTTCCGCTTTTACAGAACACACACAAAGAGAAAACATTTATTAGAGAGCTGCCCCAAAATGTAGGCAACACTTTTTGCCTTTACATTCTAATCAGCCATTAAACTACAATTATTTAGTACAACCAAGCGACGGCGAGAGAGGGAGAGCTAGCGGGATGGGGAAAAACACACATAGTTGGCCGTGTTGGCTATAAATTAAATCACTGCGTTCTGACCTCCGGGGCGTGTGTAATTGATTTTGAATGACCACGCCCTCGCCCGAAGTTATGGTCACCGCCCACTCTGGTTCAAAGCAAGTTCAACAAGTTTTCAATTGAAATAGTTGGCTTCGCTTAAATATTGAACAATATTTACATGTTTTACAACGGCCGTAATATTTCAAGCAAATAATTCGTTTATAAAAGCTATGCAGTGGTTTGAATTTTTATTTGCTATTGACAGGCTAATTCTTAAGCCATAGCTGGAAGCAATATCGTTTCTGTTAAATAAAGACTAACATAAATAGAGAAAAGAAAATATATTTGTATAGCATTGGGTAATAAAGTACTGAAGATTTTATTAGTCTCCTTTTTTCCCTTTATCAAAGCTCACTGTACTGTGTAACTTTAATTAGGTCACTTTTTTAGCCTTTTATTATCAACTTTTTGCTTCTATCTATGTTCATTTAATTAATTCACAACGTCAAATATCCCTCGCAAAAAAGGCACTTAATTATGAAAATTAACAATTAATTGTCTGCATATTAAATTGCTATCGCTCTAAGCTCAATCTGCTAAAAATATTTGGAATAGCTCGAATATGTGCCGAGGAGATGAAGTGACCAAAACAGAAACACACGCAGGATACCCAGGACTTAAAGAGAGTTGGGGGGAGAAATTCTTTAGCGCTCTTTGTCTCCCATTGGACATTCTCGTGGGCATTTAAATTTTGTAAAGCAGCCATAAATTATGCGCTTTATCAGCGATAAAAGTAAATACAGTTGTTGCTACAAACACGCCTATTGGGAGGCGGCGTCCTTACCTATCCTCCCATCGGCTCCCAGCACTACCCTCCCCAAATCCCCATCCGCCACTCACCTGGCAAACTCATTCCCCGCAGGCTTTCCCTATTGGGTCAACTGTCCCTTGGATTGCGCATATAAAACATGGACAAATAATTTACCCAAAATGTTTCTACTCAAGGATACCCTCTGTTTTGGTTTTTTGTGAAAGTTTAATTGTTTAATTTGCATAAAAATATTATGTGTACACTAAGCACAACATTTTAAGCGATTTGCCTTACACAGAACATGCTATAAACTGTTTATATAGGCTTACAAGCTCAAGTTTACAAGCAAGGCTCAATAAAATAGTAAGGAAAGCTTGGTGCTTTTAAATTTTAAATTAATTAATTGTTTTATTTATTCAACTTTAATTTTCCTTATAAATCATAATCTAGTTTCTTTTCCGATTAATTACAAGGTACTAATAAGAGTCGAGTATCTGAGAACGGCGACGTGTAAATGAATAATTCAAAGTGTCCTGCAACGCTGTCCTGCGTCGAGCGTAATGCGTAAAGCACGCAAAAGATTACACATACCAGGGCACCGGTGTGTGTGCGTGAGTATCCGTGTGAGGGTCTCCCGGTAGCCAGGTGAGAGTGGTGTGCGTATGTGTGTAGTTAACGGTTTATCTGAGGGGTGCCAAAACCAGAGACGCCGTACAAAAGCAGCCAGAGCATGCGACAAATATTTAACATTGGCATATTTCTCACACACACACACTCGCGCACAGACAAAAGGCCTACAGCCCCCAGTAGAAAAAAAAAAGACCTACCCCCTGCCACGCCCATCTGGCAGCCCACCTGCCCCCACCTGGCTTATGCATGTTTTATCTTGCCCACGTGGAATTTGCGTGCGTTTAAACGTTTTCGATAAGGTTTCGCTTTTAACCCGCAGACGGTGCCCCGGCCCCTGCTCCGAATTCACCCCGCACACCGTCACACACGCACACAGCGAAGCCTTGACTTGTTTATGTCTCTCAGTGCATCCGTGTGTGTGTGTCTGGCATATTTGTGTGTGCGTGTTAAGACCTCGGCTGATAAAAATGCCTTTGGTTAAACATTCTCACCCTTTGACCCCTTGGGGTAGGCATGCATAACACACGATCCCGGGCCAAAAAATAAAAATAAACCCAAACCCAACAGCAGCGGTTTGGTCCGCTGGAGCATTAAAGATTTTCAAAAGATTTCGCCACATTTTATGGGGTTAAGAGGTGGCAATCGCCACTGATTGGTTGGTCAGCCTTAAAGTCCGTTTAACGTCTCTATTAAGGCAAACAGGGTTGTTCTGTTAATAAATTAATTAAAATAAACTTCTATTAATGCAAATAATATTTTAAGATTACTCTTTGATTTAGGAATACTAACTAGTC
Source organism: Drosophila rufa (assembly GCA_018153105.1). Taxonomy (NCBI): domain Eukaryota; kingdom Metazoa; phylum Arthropoda; class Insecta; order Diptera; family Drosophilidae; genus Drosophila; species Drosophila rufa. Next base: position 13,870,118 of record JAECXS010000096.1, read on the forward strand.
ACGAACTGATTTTCCTTAATACTTGAAATGGTCGAGTTTAAGCACTCTGTATCCTATAAGATTATGGATCAGATCGGTCAAGATATCGATAAGTTTGTCACCATTTAAAGATGTTATTTAGTGAAATCTTATGCAGAGCTGGTATTTCCCCGAACATTTAAATAACTTATTAGGCTTTTTTAAGCATGGTAGCTAAACTCCAGTACAATATGAATTTATTCCCAGTTACCTAAAACTTTAAATATGTATGTACCATGAAAGTGTTGCCCCCAAAAAATGTGCACTGCTCTGAGCTACATATAAGGCTTTATAAGCAATTTTTATCGACACGGAGCTTCTGCATGGGGTGTTTCCTGCGAACCCCCTCCGACATTCGTATCGGCCATCGGGATCTGGGGCTGGGCAACTCCGGCTTCGTGTTATTAAACGCGGATTAAGTGGCGGACCCGGACCCGGACCCGGAACCACAGCGAAACCTCACCAAAAACCTCACCAGAAAACCGACCAGACGACCCCGGCCAGACTCCGCGGCTTGCATGTGCATAAATTATAATGCGACGCTTCCTGCCAAATACGCCCCTCTTTTCCGAATGGGATTGCCCGCTCCATCTGCAGCGCCATCACCATCGCCATCGCCATCGCCTTCACATTCTCCAGCTCCGGCTCCATCTGCAGGCTCTGCTTACTTTTACATAGTCCAATTTATCGTTACTTTGTTTGGCACACAATTTTATGCTTAATATGTGTCGGCGGCACTCGCATATGGGACTTTACACAGAAAACAATAATGGTAAGAATTTGAAATCAATAAAATAATTATTTAATTTATTGTTGTCCAATCATGAGCCTGATTATATTTTAGAATCTTACTTAAGACTTAGGCAGTGCAAAGATCCGATAGACACAACTAAGAATAAACAAAACTTTCTGAATAAAAAGGATGGTCGAAAACTTACTTTAAGAGGCCCTTTAAGTTGCGCTCTTAGCGACGATTGCAATATTTTCCAAAGTGCATTCATGTCCACATCAATGCTGGCTGGGGTCGGTCCCTGTTCCTGGTCGTCGTTCCTCGTTCTGGTCACGGCTTCTCCTATCGAAGCACATGCAATATTTAAATTGCAGTCATGGCCGTAGCCACTCCATATCCATATCCATAACCGTATCTCGAGCCGGGTATCGGGTTTCTGGTATCTGCCACCCAGCAGTACTCAAACTGGCATCGTTTCCCGCTAGTTGACATGGCCAACGGCCCTGGCATTGATCGGAGACCATTGCCAGTGCCAGTACCAGAAACAGAAGCAGAACCATACCCGGAGCTCGAACTCGCTGCAACTATGCAAAGTCACAACTGCATAAATTTGCCACCAACTTTGCATTTATCATAAGGGGACAGGATGCCCAACCGGTAAAAGTGCACGGAGAATGTCAACTGCATTCGATTCCCTCAAAACAAGAAGTTTGCCTTGGGGCTAAATGTTATAGAAATGTGTGTCTTGGATTGTTGCCTTTTTTATTTTCCAAAATTAGTTTTTGAAAATAATTTATATATCTTTAAAAAAAGAAGAATGAAACCGAGTTGAAATCTAATAATAATTTAGCGCCTAAAAGGTATTTGAGCTGTTTGTCAAAGAAGTGATCTGATGGCTATACCAATAATTACTAATTTAAAATGTCACTGAGAACACTTAACACCATAACCATTTTAAATTCATATTTGCTTAAGAATAAGACAGCAAACACTCAACAGAAACCATACAAATTACTGTAAGCGAGTGCCTCTTATGTTGAGTATTTATTTACATCGTTTCCCCCTTGTTACTTGGAAAATTAATTCAATGTAAATGAAAATGAAAAGCCAATCGGATAATCAAAAAGCAAATACAAATATGTCATGGGCTGGCAAGTTTTTCACTTAACCAATTCCGTTTGCTTCCAGGAGGGCACTTCAGCCGGAGGACGGGGGCGGATGGACGGGACAGGACCAAACACTTCAGTGGTTAAACAATGGATCCAGCAAGGGGAGCTGCATAAATTTCATTCGGTTCGGTTCTGTTCTGTTCGATTTCCGACCCTGCAGCTGCATTGCATGTCACAAACGCTAAAACAACATGCACTTAAAAAAGCCAGATACATCACTCGGTCCCCCGTAATGGCTCTCTGTGTTGTTGAGAAAATAAACAAAATGCTTGTTGATATTTTGTGGCAGCCAATGAAGCAAACAACCTGCTGTCCATCCGTTCGTTCGTCTTGTGTGTTGTCCATGGCATCCGTTGGCCTGCAGCGAAATCGACAAAATCAACAAGGCCCGGACGGAGCAGGAGACGAACCATGTCCGTCCGGGTCACATCTGCCGCATAATTGCAAACTAAAACTGAAAATATGTGTGCCAGTGGGTCGGATTCGGACTCGAATCGGAATCCATAGCTCAGTCTAAGCCGGAATTCGAGCTGCGCATTGAGTTATCGGATTTCAAAAGCTCCATCCTGCAAAATGTGTCATCCGAATAAGCGGCATTAGAACTTCAATAAAATAACAACCTAAATTCATGTGAATTGGTGAGTAACAAAATATCCCTGACAACCTTTGAATTTGACAGATATTTGCAGATATTTGTTCCTGAAAAAAGTGCTTAAAAATTACACACGGAATTTCGGCTAAATTTAATGTGAAGGCTTCTAGCGAATTTATTAATTTAAAAATTAAAATCCCAGTTTGACTGCCTATTAGATGTGTAAACAGATTAAAAATTAAAACAAACAGTGAAAGGATGTGTTAACCCTTGGAGATTTGGGTTTCTTCCTTTTGGAACCATCATACCCACATCAAAGGTCCATATCTGAAACCACTGCCAGATTGACATCTTCCTCCGGGCCCCAATACCAATTGCCGCCATTGTTGGCGACAGATTTTCGCCGCTTGTTAGTGGCTAACAGTGGCGTTCATAAATACACATACGCCACATACGGCGCCGAGAGAGCTGGGTTAGCATCGAAACCTTGTCACACGCTGGGCTACACCTTGAACCCGCTTGCGTTGGATATTTTTCTGCGGGATTTCCCCTTTCCCGCACTGGGCAACAAAGCAACGTTTACGGCAGCCACAGCGCAGCGTCAGGCACAAGGTAACATCCACACATCCAACATCCCGAGCAAAACCAAAACCATATAAATAAACAAAGCTCCGACAGACCTGCGTCCTGTGTCCTACGCACTTTGTTGTGGACCGAGGAGCGAGGAACCAGAGGCAAACTGTCGAAACTGTCAGGATGTCAAATAAGCGACAGTGGGTGGCGGACAGCAGGAAGTGCGCAGGGTTCGTGTCCAGGACTGAACACGACCAGGACCAGCGCCAGGACCAGCAGCCATATCAGGATCAGGAGCAGGACCACGACCACCCTAGGCATATTTATTGGAAATCTGAAACAGCTCGAATGACCACACTTTGAAAAAATGTCTACCAACTAACAGTTGCTTAATTTATTTAATAAAACTAAATATAATAAAAGTATATCTAAGAAAATGTAGTATTTTACAATAAAAGAACAAACAAAATAATTCTTTCCTTGAATACAAATACAAAGATAAACATCAAAATATTTTAAGTAAATATTGAGTTTTTTTTTTTTTTTAAGTAAGCGATTTATGAAAATTCCCTGATAAATATTCTTACATATTCTTAATACTTAAGTTTGATTAAATTATACAAGTATACCGAAATCGTTTTCAAGTGCATTTCCCGCCCACACCAGTGGCAGCCGGTCCTGACCATGTATCCATGTCCGGCAGAAGACACAAAGAATTTGTTACATGAAATTGTTAACGGGCTGAAGCCGATGCCTCGACTCGACTCGACTCGCCTCGACTGCGTTTGATGCCTTTTGCTGATATATGGCCAACCTTTGACATCCTTTAAACGAGCAACATGATGCTCTAGATTATGGCCAAGAGATTGGCTCGACTTTTCCCCCTGGTTTTCCCGGATTGTCTCACTTGGCCGGGCGATACGTCAATGTGACAGTTTGATAATTTATTTTGTTCAAATTTTGTTTTTCCCTCTTCGCTGGGGGAAAGCGCTTAAATAAGTTATCAACGAGAGCGGAGGCCCATATAAATGGCAGCACGTAAATGAATGAAATTATTTTGCAACAAATTAAGGCAAATTTATGCGTCAAGACGACAGGACTGGGAGAAAGGATGGGGGATTCGAGATGTTTTTTTGGCTGGAGGGAGGATGATTCTTGTAACAGGAAACGCAATCCACAGGCAAACAAACAAAAGCGAAAACGGAACGGAACGGAACGAAACGAAAACCGACCAACAAACAAACAAACAAACAATGAAACGAAAACGGCAGCCTCGAAGAGGGAAAAGCGAGGAGCTTTCCTTCAGCGAAATCTGAGCAAGGCTTTGTGCAACAAAGTGAGGCACCCAGGCTACCCTCTTTTCGCCCATTTACCCCTCAAATGGGGGCTAACCGGGATCGCTCTGCACTTGTACACATCGAGATACATATATATTTTTTTATTTCCCATACCCCTCGGCCACCACTCGCCGAATCAAATGTCAATAGAGAGTACATTTCATTCAGTCGGGTGATGCTTTTCCCGCTTTTCCCCACGCCACCCACTTTTCACTCCCAGCATTGTAGCTGTCACAGTGTTTGTTTGCGGATTTGGAGCTTTTCCTCTTTGGCAGCGCGCTTCTTTACCACGCCTCCCCCAATTCCCTTTTCGAAGTGAGTCTGAGGGGCTGAATGTGAGACTTTAAATTCAATTATATATTCTCTTTTTATCTCTGAAAATATCAATACTGTAAATCTATGAAGCACCTTATGTAAAGATATCTACAAAATAAATAAGTAATATATATTCTTCTGTTATTTAAATTTAACATTGTAAGGTTGGTATTTAGATATAAGTTACTAGTCATCATAATACTTTTTATAATTTATAACATTGTGATATATATTATTTATATTTTAAACTATTTCCCTTTTATTTAAGGACTTTTGAATAACTTTCTTCCCAGAGAATTCGAAATTCGTATGGGTTCCCTTTAGTAATACCTAATCGGGTTTCTGGCTTGGATTCTGGTTTTATTTCTGAGCATCTCCACCGATGTACGCCCTCCTTTCCACCCACTGACTGGGCTGCTCTTGCTTTGGTTTTTATTTGCACGGAAATGTATAATTTTTCCGAGTCAAATGTAAATACTTTTAGCGTATTTTTGTGGGTTCCACTGGTTGGCAGCTCGCCTCCGATTTTTTTGAGCCGATGGCTGAGGTCTGAGGTCTGGGAGGCGTGGCACATGCAAATGACACGCCTGATGCTACGTAAATAATTTTAGCGCTCTCTCTTGGCATAAAATGCAAAATAAACATTTTATTTCAATGCTGCCTTGCGTTGGCGAATTTCCTTCGTCGGATGTGGGTCAAATGGTGTCCAACAAAGGCACTTCTATCCCAAGACCAGATGCCGAAAATACAGTTTAATTGTGTACATATATATATCGGTTGCGGTGCCACTTAAGTCGGTGGAAACGTCACGTTTCAAGAGCTCAATTTTCGGTTTTCGCGATAGGCGAAGAAAGCATCCGGATCCAATTAAATTTGCTCGAAAGCCGAAATCTCGATTTGAAAATTTATGCATCCTTGCGAGACGTCGGTCGCATATTTATTCCCATCGAAGGCTAGACAATGACGCCTGCGGTCCAATAAATAACGCTCCCTTTTGACACAATCGAAATTGGCTGGCAAACAAATTTCGTTGGCCGAGATAAGGTCGAACTTTCTATTTTATTTTTTATTTTTTTGAGTCAAGTCGCGGCAAAAGGTCAAACATTTAACCCGCGTTGTGGCGAAAAAAACTGACATCGAATTATGGAATGTATGGAAAATCTTTGCCATAATCGAGAACAATCTAGTAGCCATGGGCACAGACAGAAAAACATTATCCTCTGCGATGGGGTGAATAAAAACGTCCTTCGTGTATAATAATAATAATTTAAAATGAACCTTTTTAAGCCTAAACCAAATACATTAGAATAGGACAAAATTGGGGATATTCTTTCTTAGGAAAATATAGCAAATATTTCTCATTATTAAATTTTCTATTTATTGGAATTTAAATTTATAAATACTTATACATTATTACTTACTCGACTTACAATTCTTGCATCTAGTTGGCTTGGACTTCAAACTTCAACAACAAGATTGACTTTGCATCAGGGCTAACGCAAAACTTTCGTTATACAGCGAGACTCACACCGGTGAACATAACAAAATATTTTCTCAAAAACGAAATAACTATAATATATGTAAAATATATATAGACAAATTTTAAGCGAGCGTCTCTAAAATACGTATACATACAGTACACTAATTATGGCGTCTAAGAAGGTAACATTCGATCTTATGAACCTGGGTCTTCCCGTGCACGCGGATCCGTATGAGCTGGACCGGGAATCGGTGCAGACCACCATCAGTATGCGCCCTAAAGCCCTTTTCTCCGACTTGCTCACGGAGAAGCTGCTCAAAGAGGCCGCGAACGTAATGCCAGAGTTCTTTATAAAGGATCCTTCGAGTTCGGATGACTCCGCGGATGACTATGACTTTCCGGAAACACTGAGTGAGCAGGTGCGTGGCCTGTCCTTCGCCAGACGCAGGAGATTGCACTACAATGAATACGCTTCCGTGCCATTGGCCCGTCGGCTGATCCGCGAGGAGTTTGCCTCGGAGACCAGCAGTGTGAGGAGCGAGGACAGTGCCTTCCTGCAGGAGCCAGAGGAGGAGTGTTCGCCGTGCGTGCCCGGTTCGGATGACTCCTCCCCGTACTTCCAGTACGAGCGATCCACAAACGCATCGTTGGGCTCCGACGACAGCGGGCCCAAGGAGGATCCGGAACCGGGCTTCGATCCAAAGCATCCCTGCTACCAGAAGCTAACTGGCCAAGCACCAACTATGCCGATCAGTGTCTCCACGCTGAACTTCGATTTTGTGCCGTCAGTCGCCGAGTTCCCTGACGTGGCCATTGATGAGGTTAATGAGGAGCCCACTGCGGCATCACCGATAGTTGATATTCGACCCTTGAAGGATCCGGCAATAGCGGCGATTGCAGCAGTCAACAGGGACTTACAGGAGTCCCTGGAGAGGGACATGGCCAAGGTCGAACTCCAGCAAGCAGCACTAGCAGCACAAGCAGCTGCACTGCGTCCGTCATTGTCGAGAAGATCACTAAAGCAGGCTGGATTTCGGTCTGTCTAACCTCGCAGCCACGTCAACCAGAGCACATAGCACCTGCTACCTGTTTAGTTCCTGTCTAGTTCCTATCTAGTTCCTGTCTAGTTCTTGAATGCACCAAAATACATGGAGTTGCTTGGACTGCGCAAACATTTCGTGGACTAATTTATTTCTCACCAGAGGATAAAAAAATGCTGCGTTTCTACTGTCCACGAAGGGGCATTGGTAGCGTACTTAATTTCCCCAGTAATTTGCGGGCATTTAATGCCTTTGTCTTTTCTAAAAGCTACCCTTATGGTTCATATATATTTTTTAATTTATTGAAAGTGAGTTCTGGTCAACTCATTCTAACCGCTTAGCAGCATTAACACTGGCAATAGCACCAGCTTTAACTGCTTCTCATTTCTTTATCGGATGAAAATAATAATGCCTCTAAAGTAAGGACTTAAGCACCTAAAGTGCGACTCAAACTTATTGACTTTCAGCTCAAACCAGCAGATTGTTCTTACTTTCCCACACGCTCTAGCTCATTTTAATCCCCACCATCAAAGCATCCAAACTAATTTAGACACCAAATAACCGTAATCGCCTCTGATCTCAAATGGCTCCATCTAAGCGTTTCTTGCTCAGCTTAAAAAAAAGTTTTCTCAACCCAAAGACCGCACAATTATTTGGGGCCATAAAAGACCCAACCCATACACTCGAGCTCCTGCACATCTATGTGAGAGGACATTCAGAGGGGTAACTATGTGTGCAGCAAGGATAATGACACATAATGGGGTGCCTTCGCTACACTGACGGCGAGGAAGAAAAGAGAGAACCAAAGTGCCGACTTAAGTCTTTGTATTTTATCCAGTTTGGCTTTTCAAATATAGAAATAAAGTTGATGAACTTAAAATAAAGCAGAGAAAAAAGTGACTATGGGCAGTAGATGATGTCGCGATGAATTATGAAAGTTCAATAATTGAATTAATTTTAATCAGAATGCAAAGAAAGTTATTGGCGTCAATTTGTACAAAAAATTGCCTCAATAAATATTAGTATTCAATTTTTTCTACAATAAGTTTCAATTGACTGATGAAATATAGCTCCCAAAGCTCTATGAAGTGCTATTTTTCGTTCTTGTTTTTAAATTTAAACTTAATGTTTGCTCAATTTCCCATATACTTGTTCTATATACTTTTGATTGTATTTTTTCGAGGCATGGTTATGCAAACACAATGTATTGCGAAATATAAGTTTCGATACACGAATGAATGTTCATATTTTTATAGAAAATAATAAAAAACTGGTAACATGTATCAATGAACTGCCACTATAGACTTAGCTTTAATTGGCTTTATTCACATATACAGTCATGGCAATTAAAAGGACAACATTATCATTTGACTCATTTTGGCATATTCAATTTCCAATGCCATATGTGCGACAGAACGCAGATGAGACAGCGTCGAGTTTGGCTAATTTAATGTTCCTCTCGGCCATGAAATGGAAATAAATATCACGTCATACGATCTGCACTGAAAATCCCCGCCCGGCTAATGAAGACTTTGTTGTCTGAGCAGGATAATGCCGTTCCAGAATTTGTCTAGACATTCTCGGTTGCTTGAACCCCCGGCTTGTGGTTGCAGTCTCAGCTGCCTCGCGTCTCAAGTTCAAAGTCAGAGTGGAGAGATTTCAATCCGTACTTTAGCACATTGCGGGCACTTTTATGACATTTAATTGCCGTTGGCTTTTAGTCCACACGCTCGCCAGCCATTTGGCTGTCCTAAGGGGAGTCTTTGGCAAGGAATATAAAGTAATAGTGCTTAGGTCAATTTAATATTTAATTTACGGACGATTACAAGGCACTGACGGCATCATTAAATATTCATTGTCTGAATAATATCACATATATTTTCTCCAACTATTTTATTAAAAGTTTTTTTATCTGACCAGATTTCCCTGCCTTTTTTAGTGATTTTTTTTAGTGTTTCGTCTAAAGTAATCTAATCAGTCAAAACTCCTTAAATTCAAATTGATTCGTATATGTTTAGAAATCCACAAAAAATCTAAAATATGTACATTTAATCAAAGGGTATCTCCAGTACTTGCATTAATCTTTTACCAATTCTTGTACATTATTTTTTCGGTGGCATATAAAGTGACTCGTCATGCTGACAAATCAAGTCGAGTGGCTTGCAAGTGCCTCGTCCTAATCATCATCCAAACATTGTGGCCAGTCATCGTGACTTATGTCAACCCTATCAAGTGTGTCCTTGTTCGCCTCCTTGTAATTGTGTGCGTGTGTATGTGTGGATAGCAGAGCTATTGTCCAGTGCCTTCTGTACGGTTTACAGGGACTTGGAGTTAATGTCTACCGAGGGCACCATAATTGTCAATGGCAATCGAAATTGCTGGCGATTGGTAATCGCTAATCAAGTGTGGGGGAATGCTGCATTGTTGCATTTACGGAATGGATTTGGTGGATATCTTACCCCTTATTGTAAACATCTACTAACTTAAATATATGACTATAAAACGTGCCCAAATTTAAGCCAATTAATTAGTCAAGGATATATTTAATAATAATATGAAACTATCTACCATTCGCATCCTGATTTTAATAAATACAAACGTAATGTTAAATAATTAAATCACAAGCTGCAGCCGAAGTAGCACCACTGCTGGACTGATTGATTGATTGATTTCCGCCACTCGCTGGCACTTATGAGACAGTTTACCCTTTTGACCAACCGCCATCGAGCGTGAAGCTGTCAAAACGTGGTCTGTCGCCGAAACTGGAGGAGGGACTAAAAGGTATCCATAAAATATGACTTTAATCGGGGCTCACGTGCCGTGAGTGTTGACCCCAGGAGGAAACCAAAAATCATAACTCAATGTCGAGCTAACCAAGTGCAAAGCGCGAAATTAGTTTACACTTGAACCCTGGGCCACCTGTCCTGACGTGCTGACCCCACCTGCCCCTGTCCATTCCTCTCCCTCTAACTTGCATGTTCCCACTGCTTTTCTCACTGCCTCTTCCCCCATTTCCCACATTTTTCACCCACTCCTTTGGCCTTCTTTTTGCTGCAGTTGCAGTTGCAGTCGCATTCGTGTTCATGCATAAACAAAATGGCTGCTGCAACAACCGGAAACTGACAGCAAACGACATTTGCGATATGCATCATATGTCTCCCACTTTTCCCCTCCTCTTTCGTCCCGCCCCTCCACTCGTCCCGCCCCGCCCCGCTCAGCTTTTCTTTTCCGCTGTCATTTTCGGGGATGCGGGGGTGCCGGCGAGTCAGCTACTTGGCATATTTCTGTCGTGTCATTGTTTCTTGTGCGTCTTTTTTTGCAGCCGCCGCTCCACCTCCTCATGATCCTGGAAAATTCCACGTTCACCTCCCCGCCTGCTGTCTGCGACTGTTAGCCTTGCAGGTGCAATTATGACGGCGCCATCGCATCGGTGTCTCTCACGGAAAATGGGCTGGGGCTTGGGGTGGAAAAATGACAGACAGTGTGTATATTTGTATGTGAGTGTGAGGCAGTGTCAGCGACACATAAACATTACATCATCAAGCAACTTTTTGCAACTGTCATAAAATGCCAGGAACAGCAAACAGAGAAGACCTCACAGGCCTCATTCTTAAACTGCTGGAATACCCTTCAACGTTTTCCAGTCATTTGTTAGATTTTGTATTATTTTCTCCCAACGAAACTTAAGTTGAAAGTCTTCCTAAATATGTTAAGTGAAAAATCAAAGAATAGAAATGATAGCTGTTATCCTAAAGAAAACATGTATTTTTTGAGAAAAATTTGTTTAAATATTATTTTTAGATCTTAATGCATAGTTGCAAAATCTTTTAGCTTGCTGGTTTAAAAAAATAAGTATTTATTATTGATTAGCTTTAGTTTTCTCAAGTGGTAGAAATTAATTCAAAGGCTTCCTTTACTTTATTTTTATTTATTTTATATATACTTTTTGAGGTTATTGTAATTCGTTAAAATGTAAAAATGTCATCATATACTCCAAATAAACAATTTGGTTATAGAGCATCAAATGGGTATACAAAAAATAAGGTAAAAGAAGAACATGAAACAAGCTGGAAACAAATGAATGCTGAATGAAACAGTGGCAGCAAGAAGAGACGAACTTACATATCCTTTTCTAGCTAGGACTAAAGTGAACACTCTCTTAAATAACCTTTATTAATTTAATTTGTTTTAACACTTTACATATTACTTTTAACTTTTTCCCCTTTATTTTGTTAATGTAACAGAAAAAGGCTAGCGAATGAATATTTCTCTATTAGCTTGATAAAAATACAAAATAAAAGATCCTTTGGAGCTCAGGTAATATTTGTTAATAAATTTATAGTTGAATGCCTTTGAAGGTATATATCAGCAGTCTGATTTAAACTATTACCAAATAACTAAGACTAGACAATGCAGTTAGAAATTCAATACTAGCACTAATTTTATAAATAAATCGTTCATCTAATTCAGGAAAAATATATACCGAATACATTAATTATTATTATTTTGTCAAAAGAACAGTGGTTATTTCTGACTTGAAAAAATATTTAAAAATTAATGCAATTAATACAAATAAGGACACTCTTTTCTAAGGAACACTCTACTATAGATTGTTCCAGTTTCAGTAGCGTCTTTTGGCGCTTCCTCTGCCGCTGTTGCTGCATTTCCGGCTGCTGCTTCTGCTAAGCCGGCATGCTAAATCCTTAAACCACCACCCACTTCCCCCCTCCGTCAGCAACTGCCTCCCACCACCATGTCAGGGCTCTAATGAGCTGTGTGTGAGCCTGTGTGTATGTGTATGTGTTGCATTGTTGTTGACGTTTCAGCTGGCATATGATGCTTGTTAGTGAGTTTTTCTCGTAGCTGTTCCTGCCGTTGTTGTCATTGTTGTGTTGCTTCTTTCGCTGTTATCCTGGCTGAATACGTGTGTATGTTTTTGTGTGTGATCCTCCGGTCTGGGTTGAAATATTTTCATGAGTTTTGACAGTAATGTGTCGCAATGTTTGTCCCAATGTCTTTTTTTGCAGCGACAGCAGTGCCATCTACAGAGCCAGGAAAGATAGAAACTAACGTGAAGCTTTAATTTTCAATTTCGAAGTTCATACCTTTGTATATTTACTAATTTTAATTGAGTCTTTAATTTAATAAGAAAATTAAAAGGTACGTTTTTGTATTTAAGGATCATTTTTTACGGAAAGCGCCTAAAGTATTTGAAATCCGGAACACTCCTCATAGAACATTGGAAATTCACAGAGAGCAAGAGTCTGCGGGAACATTGGTGGAAGAGAGCCAAGCAGATAGGAGACAGGACATGTTAGAATCCTCGCTCGTCGCGAGTGTTTAAGCGTTGATTACACTTTCGTGTTTTGGCGTTGCTTGTCACTTGTCTCTTGTTCCTGTACAAGTTACTTGGCTCCATTGTTTTTCCGGCTGTTGTTGCTCTAGTTGTTGGTAGTGGAGTGTTGTTCATTTGCCACATCTGTCTGCATTTGCATGTTGGTCCTGCACTACGAGACTGTTGACTGCCTCGTCCTCCGACTTTTTATTCCCCATGCAGCCAGTCGTTGGTGTGTGCTTGCATATATCATGTGTATGTAAATATTTTAGAGTATTGTAAATGTTACATTTGATTGGAAACATCAATGTTTTATTTTTGCCGGTTAAATATTTTCAGTTGACTTCTAAAGTTTGGGTAAATACAACAAAAAGCATTCAAGTGATTAGGTTTAAAGTTAAATTAAGGCAAAGAAATGCTTGCAGTTGTTCAGTAAAATAGACTTCATTTAAGCTTTTGAAAAAGAGCTTAATAAATAAATTTAATTACATCTAAAATGGTAGTTTACATTATTTTTATAGTGACAACTATTTCAATCACCGAATCTTAATCGAAAATACCTTTCATGTGTGGTTTTCTGCATAAATACTATCATTTTTCAGCTGTAGCTGAAAAACTGCATATTAGTGGGAATTGCAACAATGCAACCTTTAGCCTTTCCACAGGCGAAGGCATTGCAATAAATACATCACGAATACATGAATATTTGATATAAATAATTGCATTTTGTATGTGCCAAATTAAAATGAAATACCATCATCATTTTTGATGGCATGTCAAATGTTGCGCATTAAGTTTTCAACCGAACCCAAATCCCTCGACTGGGACTGACTGGCTGACTGACTGGCGGGCCACAAATCTTGCGTCAGCGTCTGGTGTTGATTGCCACAATGGGCATTCGGCAGCCTAGGATTCAGATCCACTCCCACTATATGCCGGCAATATGCCCACAGTACACCCACAGTACACCCACAGGCGGACCAAAAGAGAGAGCGAACGAGAGAAAGAGTCGTAACAAGCGATATTTCATGTACATGCCATATATCAATGTCACTTTACTTTGGCAAACAGTTTCAGTTAATACACAATCAATGTTCCAATGTGTTATCAATAATAAATTGCTGGCGATTTATCAGTCAATGCAACAAAAACAACAGCAACTGCGGCAGCACCACCAGTAACAGTTACTGTATCCAGCATCAAATGGAGCCGCACTAGCTAAGGTCTTAAGTTACTAGGGAAAGCTGAGGGGAAAACCCGTATGGAGATAGCAGCAAAGGTTGGTTTAATTCGAAGGCGAAAATACCTGAAAACTAGGTTTGAATACGATAGTTTAAGGGGGCTAAAATCGCCTTAATAATAAGCATTTATAATAAGCACTATAATAAGTAACTTCCTATTAATTAATTTTTTATCGGATAAAGTGTGGTGTTGTTGTTCATATAATGAAGCTTTATTTTTTTATGTTATATTTAATATTATTTATTAAAGTAATCTCTCTACCTTAATCTGTATCCTACAGTATGTTTTCACAGGATCAGCATTTAAAAAAGTCTTTTCAGACTCCCATCTCATCCGATCCACCTCAGATTCTCATTTCGCCGCTACTGGGGCTGTCAAACGATCCAGGCGAGATATTCGACTCTCCTGGGAACTGAGGGGGACAATGGGAGCCTGAGGGAACTTTTAAATCTACCCACCCTTGCTCTTAACCGCTGGCCGCACACGAAAGTCAAACATAAATCGCTCCACCATTCCCATTCCTTCTGTTACTCCTCCTCTGCCTTCGCTTACTCTTTGCAAAAATTATTGCTTTGTGTGTAAGTGCAGAGAAAAAATCTAAAAAAATTTAAAAAAATAAATCTTATAATTAATAAGTGTATTTTTGAAAGTATAAAACTAGTTAAAACAAATATTTCTATGGCTTAAAATAAACAATTGTCAGAAAGGACTTTGTCCGTATTATTTTTATTCTAAGAACTGAAAATATTGTGCCAATAGAATCTTGTTTATGAGTATACATATTTATTTACAGTGCATTTGTGTGTGTTTCTTTCGCTGTGTGCGTGTGCAAGTTATGCGCAGCATGCAAAACTATGCACGTGCTCGGCTGAAGTGTATAAATGTGCTGGTGGCGAACGGTCCCTTGCCAGGAGGCTCCTGCCACGCCCCCCTTTCCACACACTGCCCCTCCTCGGCAGCCGTTGACTGCTCCACCGCTCCTTCGACAATGCGAGTCATGCGGTGGACTCATATCGGATGACAATTAGGCCCTGGTCATCAATTCCAAGTGCACAAACGATAAATCTTTGGTAATTTGTATCTGTGTGAGTGTGGCGCTCCATCTCGCTCTGAGGGAAGAGGGACGAGTGTATCTGTGTGTGTGTGCTAGTCAGTGAGCGAGTGTGTGTGGGGCATGGCAGGTTAAGTGCCGGCAACTCTGACTAAATGTGGCTAACCAAAAATGGAAATATCCTTCTCGTTGGCGGTCTAATTGAAAATTTTTCCATTTATGGTTTTTATTAAATTCGTGCTGGGAATAATTGGTGGTTGAGGGTGAAGTTGTTAGTTACTAAGTTTGAGGAGCCCACACTTGAGGAACTACAGAAAATGCGTTAGAAATAATATACATCTATTACATTAAATTCATGAAAATTAATAAAGTAAGAGCAATAACAACTGGTTGTTTGCTGTTTCAGTTTGCTCAAATAAAATAAATTTCTGTAATTTATTTTAAGCTCTAACTATTCTCAAAAAATATAAGGTCTTTAGGGAATTGTTTATGAGAGAATTAAGGATGACAACTATGCTTGCCAATCGAGAATCTCCGGCAAGAACTGATGTCAATCTAATGCTGTGCCGGTGCAACATTTGGCATCACTTGAATGTTTTATCTGTCTATTTACACATGGCCAGCCACAGGGCTTTAATTTAAATAATTAATAAATTATAATGCTGGCCCGGCTGAATGACTGCTCCCAACTGAGAGCGGATGTTGGCTAAAAGTTTCTCATTAAACAAATATTTTCACAGCAGTTAAAATTTATGTTGCCAGCTAGACGCAAACACTGGGTAAATATATATGGAAAATTTAAGCGACGCTGCGAGTGGGTGTGGAAATGGGAGTTTTTGAGGGGAAAACTGCAGCGAGTAGTGCAGTGTAAACAGGAGGCGGGCCGGGTCTTAGGACAAGGACATGCCAAAGGACACACACTCGCACATAATGCAAACATGTGACTTCCGCATGCGGTGCAAACACTTACGCACACTGCGCACCCCCTTGGTCGTCGCCGTTGCATTCATAAAGTTGCTCCCATAGTTGTTAACAACTCGAGCCAGTCTGTGGATGTCCTTGTGTCCTTCCGACCGCTTGTAGCTGGGCTTGTATAGCCAGGATCCAGTCCCTCCTGGAGAGCACAGCCCAAAAAGGCCTCGCCCCGCACCCTTTGGTAGCGTGTGAGTTTGGGGTTAAAGCAGCATAATGTGAAATAACTTATTGCCCTTAAAATGTCATTTATGTCAACGGTAAGATAAGTTACGCATACGCACTGTGCGCCCGCACAGACACAAGCCCACTCGCACACTTCCGTTGGTCAGTTTTGTCCTGTTCTGTGTTATTCTGTGTGCCTGGCAGGCATCTGACAACAATTAAAGTCAACAGGAAATGTGACACATTTACTTTTGGTAATATAATATTTTCAATTATTTAGCATAAATGCATTACACATCACTCGCCCCAGACGCACTAATACCCTTTAAAATAGTGAAGTTATTTTGGGTTACGTGTATGTTTAAAAAAAAAATGTAATGTAAACTATAGTAAAAATAATATTTAACTCTTAAAGAATTTTGTATTCGTAATAATTCTAATTTTATTAAATTAATTTAACCATAGACCGTATGTGTTTTTTCATGTAATCTTAAATTAATCACAAGAAGTTATAAATCGGTATAAAATATTTTTAAATTAAACTAAATCTAACTGGTTTATTCCATTTTCATATTTTGAAGGGTATCAGAAACTTTGAAATTCATCCACTTTGCTTAACTCCCTCTTGCTGCGTGTAATTTAACACATGTTTTGCGTTTTACCATTCGAAATATCCTGCGGCATTTTCCAAAAACTAATTAGCTGCCTTGTTTCAGCTTCACACACACTCATATAATAACAAGATTTTCCGTTTTCCCTCAATGTTGACATTCTGCATTCTGGGCTGTGGCTTCCATTTTCAATGCATTATACAATGTGTAGTCCATGTCTGTGTCCAAGTTTGAAAGTGCTGTAAAGTGAGTCCCTTGGTTAGGCTTTGATGAGCACACTGAACAATTTCATTCGAGTGTAACTTTTCAGATGCCATTGAATGACGATGTGCACTTCACTTCAATTCACTTATTTACTTATACATTGACTGACTTCCTGTTTTTTTGAGTCAATCAATGGCAAGTATTACATATATTGAGATAGTTTGTGTAATTGTGCAGCAAAAGGGTATTTTGAATAAAGAGAGATATTTATTACATTAAGTCCTGTTGTCATGTGGTTACTAAAAATTATATTATAATTAATTTAATAAATTTAACTTAATGGGCACTATGAATGGCACATATCAATCGTTCCCATCTTAAAAGTCATACGAACATGGCAATCCATATATGTAGATACTTATCAACCATTTAACCCAATGGAAACCTAAACACGCAAATCCTCTCACACCCGTTTAAATACCTATAAAAACAAAGCTACAGAAAGTTTAACACACAAAACGAACAGCAGCAAATATCAAACTATTTGCCACGCATTTGGCCAACACCAGAAAATCGGCAAAACAAAAAAAAAAAACCAAACACATTATACACAATTAGGCAGAACTAAAAGAGGAGTATTGGGTGGTTAGATAGTGGTGTCTAAACACATGTAAAATTCGGACAGGAAGCGGCATTGATAGAGGCAATTAACAGTTCAACACGCCATATTTCCTATATATGAATAGGAATATTTATTCCACCCATGAAAGAAGAGGTAGACTGAAAAAAATAAATATACTGTTTATTTAAATATTAGTTTTGGGACCTTCATAAGGAGACATTAGGCTCTTTATAAATATAAGAAGGGTCTAGGGTTTTAAATAATACAAAATGTGTTAAATTCTTATTTTTCTTAGCTTGTTAAGCTATACATATTGCAATGCCTATGTTCTGGCAAATAAACAAAATTTTTTGTAAAACATACACTTGCATAATTTAACATCTCAGATATTTGCATATATATAAGCCCAAAAAAAAAATCAATTGCAATTTATTTTCCCAGTGCGAAGAAGAAAAGTGGAGTGAGCAAGGTAGGGCAGAACAAATACCAAAAATTTGGACACATAATTAAAAATACAAAAGCATAAAGCGAGGCGAGAGGAAGCGGCCGGCTAATGGCTGTCGATGGCGATTAATTTATTGTTATTGCTTAGGTAAGCAAAAGGCGGCCCCAGAATCGAAATTGGAGACCACTGGGGCTCGGGGACGGTGCAAAAAGGGGCCATATTATTAGTAAACCAAATGCGTAGCCATAAATTACCACTCAGCGAGATGCCCGAATGAATCTTGAGAGCAAAAACTTGCACTACAAAGGCAGATATGTAATGAAAATGCCTCATGCCTGACAGACTGGGGCTGGAGCTGGGGATAAGGATGGGACAGGACGTTGGTGCTTGGTCCTTGAGGTGGGGATGGTTCAACCATGGATTGGTCAGACGTGCGTGGCTGCGCCCAAGGAAATGCTCACAAATTTGCGCTTTGAATTGATCGTGCGCTCGCATATTTTATGCGGTCAGCATCTCCATCCCCCGTTTCAATCAGCGCCGGAAAGGGCCATCCCCAGGACTTTCCTTTTCCCTTGGTTTTTCTGACCAAGTCCGCAATGAAATTATTCTGCGATTTGTGAAGCTGCTCAAGACGCATAAACAAATCTATCTGCAGGTTTAAAGGAGAGACCTTAAGTATATTATTATTATTAACTAAGTTATTAATTCTTGGCAAGTCTTACTATTATAACCTTGGGAAGAAATAGTTTGACAAAAATAGTTTCTGTTGGCAAAAAAAAAAAACCAACAAGCGCCTTAAGTGCTGTCTTTTAATTCCCCCTTCGGAGAAGTCATCTATTTTCCTAGCTTATTTCAAGTACTCAGGGGAGGGCAAAGTGTGTTTGTGTGTGTGCCAAAGGTGTTTTAATTAATTAGCTTTTTGTTTTTACGTTGGCACTTTCTTGCTGTAGCTTTTCCCCTAGCATTTTCTGTCCCATTTCCGCAACTTCGATTGCGTTTTTACGACAATGCGCGACTAATTTGTGTAAATTAAATTTATCGACCAGAAAATGCCACAGCAGCCCAGTCAGCTCAGCTCAGCCCAACTGCCCCGGAGCTTCCTACCCCTTTGCGGGCCACACTCTCTTAAATTAATCATACGCAGTGGGGTACGGACGCAATGCAGCTGAAATTTGGGTCAGTTTACTCCTTGGTTCGGCTTCGATTTCGTTTCGCCGCTTTCCGTTTTTCGTTTTGCGTTTTTGGTTTCCCGTCTTTGCCAGTTTCCCCTCGCCGAGTTTTGTTTGTTGTTTTCGATTTCGATTTGGCTGCGTTAAGCATACGCAATGTGGTGCGGCTGCAATTGAAGCTGACCTGCTCATCATGTGCCACCACGCCCACGGCTAGCTCACTGCTCGGCGCCCTCTCACCCCTCAGATGTGGCCTTTAATGGCCCCAACCGTAAACAGGCAACATTTCGAAATGGCCTGCCAAGTGCCCAGTAAAGCCGAACTTCTTTTATTCTCACCTTTCGCCGGCTTGGGCCCCTGCCATTACCCATACCCCTGCCCCGGCCCCTTTATTACCCCCAGACACTCATGCACTTTCATTAAGTTTAATTAAATTCTCACTTTGTAAATGTCAATGCAGAAAAACACACACAGCTACGGGCGAAGGACGATCCACATGCCGATGGAAGGAGGAATGCCAGGCAAATGGGAACGAATGGGTGATTCTGTAGAAGAGAGTGGACAAATTTTTTACTGTATTAAAAAAATATGTATTAATATATAAGCTGTTGCTCAATTAACAAGGACTCACAATAGATGATATTACAAATTCATATAAATAATGAAAGAAAATATAAATTATGACTGTTTAAACCGATAAAAATATAATGTTTTCTGTGATACAATTTTTAAAAGCCCATTATATAAAAAACCAAAGGAAAAACATGAAATTCTTATGGCTTCGTTCTTTTATTGAAGATCAACAAGACTATTGCAAGAATAGTCAAATTTTTATGTAGGCTCTTGCAATTTATTTATAAAATTACGAGCAAGACTATGGGCAGTTCTTTTCAAAACAAATATATCATACTTTGTGTGTACTTTCAATTTGATTTGTTTCTGAAAGTTTTACCTTAATTTTATCTACAATTCGAAAATACCCTATATACCCCTAGAGCTCTAGACTGAACTCTGCGACAAGCTGAGCGAATTTATAGTCCTCGAGCATGGCGACAAAAATCTTTCGCCAAGCAGGCACAAATAACAACACGTTGTGGATTTTTTTTCAGTTTTCGTACCGCCGCACTGTTTTTTTGTTTCTCTTTTTTTGTGCTTTATTTTCGGTTCATTTTGCAGACATTGTTGGCTTTTAATTTGGCCAGCACGCAAAGGCAACAAAAGGTAACGGCTTATTATGCAACAAAACTTTTCTATTTCTTTTGGCACTTCTCGCTTATTCTCCGCTCGTTCCTCGTTCGCTTTATTAATTTTTGCGTATTTTTCATGGGAAATTTCGCAGGCACCCAAAGCCAAATAAATTCAAGTCAAAAATTCTGCCATAAACTTAACCATAAATAATTCAAAATAAACTTGAGCAGTGTGAGTGCGGCTATATGGGTGTGTGCATGGGTATTTTCGTGCTAGGATATTAACCCCAATTGCGCTTGGCACTTGTCGGCCTGCCTCAAGCTGTTTTCCCTCCTCTTCTGCCCCATCCCTTGATTCCTCCCTTTTTTTTAAGTGTTTTCCTTAAGCGCCATAATCAGGCGCAGCGAGAAAAGGAAAGAAAGGTGGAGAAACAGAGAGAAGAAGAGAGAGCGGAATAGAGAACACGCAAATATGCAAATATATGTGCCACATTCATGTGTGTGAGTCCTGGAGTTTCGAGTGTGTGTGCTAGTGTGGCTGTGTGTGTGCGGGGATATAAATTTAGTGGAATGTTTGTGCTTCTTCTGTGTTTTTCTGGTTCCGCTTCTGCTGCTCCTTAAGCCGCTTAGAAGGCCGCCAAGGGGCTAAGCAAACAACAAGCTTCGACTACTCGCTGGATACCCTGTAATTCGGCGGCTGATGAGGAGGGTTAAGCAGAAAGGGGCTTGAAATAAGATCATAAAATAATTATCCATATTTTTGGCAGTATGTAGGCCAATTTGGTTTATATTTATATTAATTCAAATAAGAAAAATATCTATTGATTTTATTTTTCGTGCTCAGCATTCTAAAATATAAAGTTGTATCAAAAGTGTTTAAATTTAAAGCTCTGCTCCACTAATAGTTATTATTTTTAAGTTTTTATCAAATATTTTTCATATAATCAAAATCTGTATGCATATTTAAGGGGTATCCCCTAATCTTAAGATGCCCAATTACAGTGACTTTCTTGTGCTTCTTGCTTAGCTTGCTGGTTGATGTGCACTCTGCTTTTTTTGGTTTCTGTTTGGTGTATTTTACTCTGTGTTGTATTTTTGGCCTATGCATGTTTAAAATTTTATGTTTGCCAATGTGTTTGGCATAAATGCGCGCCTCCGAGTTCTGGCTTTATGCGAGAGAGTGTGTGCGTGTTGTTGTCTAGGCAAATGCCTGGCACCATGTGGCATGCGGCAACATGCGCCTTGCATATAAATTTTTAGACGGCCGCCGCCTGACAAATCTTCTTCTTTAAATTCTTAAACTTCCTTGGCTGCTTCTTCAATTTATTTTGATTTTTTCACCTTATTTGGTCTACATTGATTTCGCCTTAAAGTGGGTGTAATTAAATTAATTAGGTTCGGTCATGGGCTTTGATCTCGCTCGACTGATTATGAGCTCCCCGCCCGAATAATACCTCACAACTGTCAAGGCATTCTGGCCGGCAAATGCCCGAATTATGATGTCAACTTTGGAGTCAACAGAGACATATGTACAGCCTTCAATCCCCACAAGCGCCCACCACCCACTCTGAAACCCTACTGGGCCACCCACGCACACGTTCATTAATCATTACCAAGAGCCGAGAAATGTTTTCGTCGTTGCCTCGGCGCTAACAAATTTTGTTTCGTATAATTGTCATGCATGCGGCATAAGTATCTAAGAAAGGAGACAGGACGAAAAAATTATATTTCATTTCGTGTTAAATTGCGCATAAATACTTTTATGACGTGTATGTGTGTGTGTGTGATGTTAGTTTTGATGAGGCCAGTGACCCATTTGGGATACGGATTGCGATGGAATTTCCCAGAAATGAACTACCTTCGTGAGTTGACTTTGCGATTTTTATGTCACGCATTTATTAATTAATACGATAAAAAAGTACCAATTAAGGGACGAATATCTTAATTGATCAACAGCGAAAAAATAATGTTGTTATAAGGATGATATGAACTATAACTATTAATAAAAACTATAAAAATGGATATTAATGGTTAAGTACCTTAAATAATGCAACGTTTATACAGAAAAATGACTTATAAAGAATTTAGAAATATATTTTTTTTCTTTTTAGTTTTTTTCAGAGAATATCACGAATAAAATATGGCGTTTAAGCTAAAGGGACTATTTTTAACATGAAAATCAAACTGTTTTCCTTAATGAATAGGAGGTTATTAATATCAAAATAAATATTCCTAATTCAAATTCAATCTTAAGAAGATCCTTGTTTAAAATACATTTTTGGAGCAAATATATTCGTATGCACAAATTGCATGTCAAACTATTTGGTTAGCCCAAACAGAGCCCCATAATTGGCCGGGTTTCTTTAAATTGTTTGCTCTACAAAAGCGCTATTTGATCCACCTCGAATTGGCTCAAACGACGCTGCAATCGGGACTGAAGACAGGTCGAAGTTCAAAAGCCGAAATACGCCAGCCAAAATGAGAGAAACGAGGCGAAACGAGAGCAAAGCTGAAAATGAGAAAGAGAGCAGTAATTTTCTATCCAACTCGCTCTCTTATTTCTCTCGAGAAGCTTTTGGTATTGAAACAGCGCCGAATGGAGACAAGTGGCATTGAAACGCATATTGGTTCAAATTATCGCGGCTTTTCTTGAACTATAACCTAAAGTCTTTGTGGCTGCACAGAAATATATGTATACAAAATAATAATTATATACATATTATTCATCATTTTATATTTGAGTAACCAATTAAAATCTAAAAATGAAAAAAGACACTTTGATATGAATTTAATTACCTTTTCATTACATCCAATTAAGATAATAGATACAAATAATTTTGATATAAAAACCGTAAATTATATTGATCTAAACTGGCAAGCTTGCCGATCAATTCTTTAGCTTTCTTAACATTACGTGAATCATTAACATAAACATAGTTGAATAAAAATAATTATTGTATGCATTATTAATTTAAAAATAATTCAAAACTACATGGGTTGTCTAGTTATGTAGAAAAAAGAAGATGTATAAATTAAAGCTGTAGCAAAATTAATGTTTAAATAAAAATGTTTATGCTGGAATATATGTACAAAAATGTACAATACAAAATAATATTGAAAATATCAGAAAATAAATTATCCTAAGTTGATTTTTCTCTGTGTACTGTGGCACGGCAGGTGACCAAGTTTTGTGTTTTTTAAGGGGCCCAGAAATATATTCACTTAATGCACGCCCGTGTCCGTTTTGCTTGATGCGCCACGTTCGCAGTTGGCTGCCCCACAAGGTCCCTGCCCAAACTATATATTTTTTTCCAGTGCAGCGTATTTGTATTTGTGTGTGTGTGTGCACTGACGGTACCGTTAACGCGTGACTTCGAGTGCCCTTAATGCTGTAAATGAATATTTAATGTTAAAAGCACTTGTCGAAAATGCAGCAGTAACGATGCCAGCCGTAGTAGCCTCAGCAGTAGGACCAACAACTGCAGCCCGGTTTGGTTAACAGGAAAAGGGGAGGAAAACCGGGGGAAGGCGGGAGAAAAACGGACGAAAACAGGAGGAAACCAGGGGAAAACAGTAGAAAAAGGTCGGGGCGGAGGGAGGCACTTGTGTGCCGCTTCACTTAACGAGCAAGTTGATTTTAAATTGTTTTTGCAATTGGAGCATGCGATTAAATATAAATAGTTGCAGTCCAGTCCGGACCAACTTTAAGGGCACCTTTGCAAATTAGGCCCAACTTTAACTGGCTATATCTTTCGCTGCCTCTAGTCCGCCTTGCCCGCCTCGGAGCTTGGCCAGCTGACATAAATAATGTTGGGTAGTAGGCCCTATTTTGTGTCTTGGAAACGCTAAATACACTTGAAAAAAATACTAGCCACAAAGGGGTTTGTATACATAGACAAAATTAATAAAGGCAGAAGAAAAATATTTATTTTTTATTTCTAATTATTCTTGTTTTTGCTAGTTAAAATAATATATACGCGCTTATACCATTAAAATATTGTGAAGCTTTAACTTTACTCCGTAAACTCCTAATTTCTGTACCTTATTATAAAATTGACTCAAATGAGATTAAAATAAAATATTTATTTTATTTTTATTTAATTAAGAAATAAATTCAATGCATTTCAAAAATTTATTAAACCTTCCCAAATTAACTTCTCCTATTTTTGGACATAAAGAGCCATTTCTTGTACTCCTAGTGTACTTCTCCCACTTAACTCTGTCTGAGACAAATGTTTATAAACCGCTTAATTATTCACTTGGCCTTTTTACACCCGCTCTCCCCACAAGATTTCCACCCCATTTTGCACCCCCTCCAGCAGCTCGTTTTCATACTTTTGCCTTGTGCCGGGCGGTGCGTGAGTCAGTTTCCGTCTTGGGTTGCGTCCTGGCACGCAAAACAAATTGACACAAAGGCTCAGATTTTGCGGTGTTAAGTCGAGGCCGCATAAATCACGGAACTCTCGGGTTCACTGCCTGCTTATTCTTCTCCTTAAGCAGTTCTGCTCTATATTTCATAATTTCCTCAGCCCTCGTCCATGTCTTTTTTCGGCTAATGAAAAATTCGCAGTGCTGAAAGGGCACTCATTTGGGCCCATATAAATAAAGCTAAGACAAAATTAGCAGAGCCCACTGGGGGAAAGGAGGTCTTGCCGGAGAGGAGAAAGGGTGCAGGCTAAGCGTGTCCCATTAAACTTATCAGTTTGACTCGGGTTTATTCATGGCAATGATAACACTCTCTGCTGAGCGGCAAAGTAGGCTATGAAAACTTTACAGAAAAATACATTTGCGTCTTGGAGAGATTTCTGGTAATATTATCAGATTTTCTAGTTGTTATTTTTTGTTTCCAGCTTATTTTATAGTCAATATAGTCCCATTGAATTTTTAATTTTTTACTTAAATTCTTATTAAAGAACCTCATATATGCAAGTGCTTAAAAAACTTAGTAATAATATTTAAAATATAGAGATAAGTTCATATGTTTTATTACATATTTTATTCAACTCTTTATGGCCATTCTAAGCTATCCCGTTTCACTTGCAATTGTGTCACTGCATATCCCTTTCCACTGCCTTCCGAACAATCTCAGCACTTGAAGGGTGCTCCTCTCCTTCCAGAGGTCCTTCACATCATAACGGGTCCCATGCTCGACTGCAAATTGACCCGATTCCCCATTGTATATGCAACACGCACGCGGCCAATTGGCAGCATGTCAGCTCGACTCGACTCAGCTCAGTTAAACTCAGACTCGAGTTACAATTTATTTGCTACATCAGTGGGCGGGCTAGATCTCAGCAAACGTGATAATGCAACACTCTTAGAAAATAAGTATTATCGTAATGAGAATCTTTCTCTTGGTGGAATAAGTTTTAAATATATTTTATTTGAATATGATTATATCTGAAATTTATTATTTTTTGAATACAAAAAAATTTAAATTAATAATGATACAAATTGCAGTAGAATGATCTATAGAGATCTATACAAATTTAACGTTTTTATCCTGAAGCTATCGTATAATCACTCTTTTTTTCTTTTCTATAGCTGAATAAAATATTTACTTCTGCTTGCCGAACCCTCTTTTCATTATCTAATTATTTTATATTATTAATAATTTTGTAAATTTAAGTATTTATTGCCTTCTTAAAACACGCATCATAATGTTGAAAAGAAAACAGACAAGTGCCAGTTTAGTAGTAGATGTTTGTCTCCGAGTGCGGCGACATCCAGTCTGTCATTATGTGGTAGACTAAATATAAACTGCACTTCAAATAATGGGGCAACTTCAGTCTCCATCTGCGTCTGCATCTGTGGGTGCGTTCCATTTTGCCTCGCTGTCAGCGCAATTGCTGTCATTGCACTTAACGCACTTGCGCCCATTCAGGGGCGGCTGACAGTGGTGGCGATGAAGGGGGCCCTGGGCGCGAAAATGGGGGACAGCATCCTCATACTCATCCCCATCCAGCAGCAACTGGCTGCAATTATGGCGTCTCAATGCGTTTTGTGCGTGGCTTTGGCAGTTAGCCTGGAAGCCTGCTGTTGCATATTTGCAGCGCCAGTCGAACTGGGGACAGAGTAAAAATATACACCGAGAATAAAGAAATTTAAATTTAAATACCTCTAAATCTAAAATATTATTTTTCTATAATTATATTATATTTGGTATAATGACTTTGATAAAATAAAATAAAGTACCATTATTGTGGGCAAAGCTAGGATTAAAAGCATTTTACTATTAAGCTGTTTCGTTGAGTTACTTTCGGTTATTATTCAGTAAGATAATAAAAATACTTAAGAATAAAACAAGAAAGGAACATTAAATCTAAGTTTTTCATTTTATAAAGCTTGTTTTTCCGTGCACAGTGACTGAGGGAAAGAGTGTGTGAGAGAGGCAAGAGTGGGTGGCAGACAGGCAGGGACAGTGGCGGACAAAAGCGTTTTGCCCAGACACAAAAGCTTTGAATGCCCACGGGGCAGCCATTAGCCTAATAACGCCATGCACCAACACACATGCAGACGCTCAGCCACGCACACAAGCCCACACGCATGCAGATGACTCCCGCACAAACTTGCTCACTGCACAGTGGTGTAAAGAAAAAAAAAGTCATATTAATAAGTATACAGAAGGCACTATTGTTAGGGAATCATGTGTTAACGTTCAGAGCAGCCTATTCCCTTACCCAAGTCAGAATTAATAAAATTTTTATTGTGCATTGCTTATTTTTTTATTTAATTACTTAAATATACAAATTCATAGTATATAATTGAATAATACTTTATATATGTTCCATAACAGGGCTGATTTTTGCCGTTTAATGGAATATCTACGAAGCTGAACATGAGATAGGAAAAATAATCTAAACTAAAATTCTTAGTTTACAATTAAAGTCTTCCAATCAAGAAAATTGTTTAATATCTGAAATTATTTGCTCGATCAATGTTTCAACAAACTCTTAAGTGCAATAGTAAAAATTTTAATTACGAAAAATGCATTTTGTATATGTATTTATCGTAAGGCTCGTTGCACAGTGCGATATATGAGCCGAGTTGACATGACCAGACTACCTCCCGACACTACATCGCCATTGTTTCTCAGCTGCTGTCACGTGTGCAGCCCGGCCACAACAATAACAATAACAAGAATAACAAAAACAACAACAGCAGTAGCGGTTGCAACAATGCCACAATACTTGCAACAAGAGGAAGGAGAAGAAGCAGCAGACTGGGGGGAAGTTGAGAGACAGACAGACAGATGGAGGGACAGACAGCGTGATGAACGTCGCCTCAGCTTCGTTACAATTATCATAAATAATAGCCAAGTGGTCGCTTGCTGTCGTTGTTCTCGTTATTCTCTTTGTTGGCGCTGCTGAAAAGTGGAAATATATTTTTTACTTTTCATTTCTAATTATGACGCCGGGGACATGCCCCAAATGCCACAAACAAAATGTTTTATACTCTGCATTTGTTATACTGTGTGGTCACAGAGTGAAAGGTGCGTTAAATTTGTGAAATATATATTTACGATAATTGCTTTTGATAGCCCTTGCGTTGCGTTTTGGGGTCAGCAATTTAAATGGTGGTGAAATTGTAAACAGTGTGAATGACACTTGACAACAATCGTCGGTAAGAGGTACTTATGCTAGGAAAGGGGTACTTTTGCTAGGAAAGCTAAATTAGGAATCTTTGTACGCGGTCATAGCCGCTTATTTTTAGAAGGTATCTTTTATAACTATTATAATTATAAGTAACATAATTAATGTGATCTTTATAGGCATAGTAAACACATACATAGATAGATATAACCAAAATACACTCGTACAAATTGCTCAGGCTTGGTAGTTCTGGGTCAGATGAAAGTGAATTATAGCCCAATCTAACAATACTTTAATTTAAAGCTTCAATAAATTTTAAGACTTAAGAATATCTATGCCCCAGTTTCATTTTATTGCTACTTCCTTCGACATTGCTGCTTTTATCCACTCGTCCCACCTATTACCAATTTCGATTTTACTCTGCCCTAAGCTTTAAGTCAAACTTTGTTGTACCGCCCAGAAATGGTTACTTGAAAGTCGCCCGAATAAAAATAAATTTCTGGTCGTTGTCAAACTCCGTTTGAAGCGTTGCCCCGCAGCAGTCAGAGGCTTTACTGCCGTTTCCCTCCGAAAACACCCCGGGCTCTCCCCGCACATTCCTCAAAATGTGTGTGGCAGCGTATGGTGGAAGCATT
This sequence comes from Drosophila rufa, assembly GCA_018153105.1. Lineage (NCBI taxonomy): Eukaryota > Metazoa > Arthropoda > Insecta > Diptera > Drosophilidae > Drosophila > Drosophila rufa. The sequence goes on from JAECXS010000096.1 coordinate 13,898,602, forward strand.
TTGTGGCATTCCGTTGCTGATGCAGTAACAGCAGCTTACGTTACGTATACGCAACGTCTGAGGTTTGGCAATAAAATTGCACATTGTTGTCCTCCAACTTGTTGTTGCTGCTGTGGAAATTCCAACCATTGCTAGATTTATATGTTCCAGCCCGCTTAAGTGGTAGTCAGACATTGGTTTTAGGATCCCATTCCCCCGCTTATTTTGTCCCCGGGATAAGACGACTTTATAAGTCTAGACGAAATGCGGAGTTGGGTGAGCTGGGTGACATTCAAATGCCGAGTTAAATTTCCAGCCATCTGCCGAGATTTATGCGGGTTGGCAGTTTATACGAAGAAGAAAACAAAAAAAAAAGAGGAATCACATTCTCAATCCCCATCCAGGGTCAAGCATTTCTGGGGCTGCATAGTTTCTCGGCAAACTTTTGGCCAACATTTCCTACACAGCAAAATTTTGCTGTCTTGCGTTATATTTATATATATTTCTTTTGGCCAGATTATTGAGCAAGTTTTCTGGTATTTTGAGCACAACTTATGGTGCAAAAATTGAATTGAATTGGGTACTCAGGCAGAGGCCCAGGAGCTGGAACAGGAACAGGAACAGAAACAGGACCCGACCGGAGTTGCTCGTGCCAACTTCCTACTACGAGCTGCAAAAGAGGGAAACGAGGAAGTCGCAGACCGTGCGAACGAAAACTTTTCTGCTTTTACACTCAACTTCCTTTCCACACACAAAATTTGTTTAATTAAAATTTTTGTGCAAAATCTGTAAATTGTTTTTGGTTCGTTTCGTTTGCTCATCGCTCTCCCCCCGCTTTCCTTTCTCGTTTTCCTTTCCAAAAAATAGTTTTGACAACACACAAAATTATTACGGCCAACTATGAAAATTGTTTAAGGATTGCATAAGGTCCGAGAACAAAATTTAAGGAAATGGAGCCGCTGAACGAATTGTTTTATAACTATTTTAAAGCTAGCACAGTAACTTTGTGAACAAAATGCAAAATAATAATATTAAAACAATATGAAATTGGTCATTTCGGAGACTTCAACTTAAATTTAAGAGTCATTCATTGACAATTCATTGCTTCCTTCTAAGATATATTTTAAATAATATTTTAATAAAATGGGAATTTAATTCCTATCCATTTAAGCCAATATCCCGGAAACCTTTCACCATCAATTATTCACTAATGCGCGCATAATATAGTTGTATAATTGTGACACGAACTGCCAACACGGTTCGCTGTTATTTCCCCTCTAATCCCCAAATGCCGCAGAGAATCCATCAATTTATCATGCGCAAAAAGAGGGGACAGCTGGAGATAGAGGTGTGGAAACTATCCGCAAAATTCCCCCAAACAGCGGCGACGCACAAAATTATTCAAGTCAATGAACAATTTAATTTATCATTAATATAAAATCCGACAAAAGCGGCGATCGAGGGGGGAATGCGGCGAAGTGTCGCCTTGGCGTGCTGCCATCGCATGGCACTTGAGCTAATCTCATATATCATCATCGCTGGGATCTGCTAACGAATGACAGGAAACCGAACCGAACCACGGCGAACCGAGCTGAACTGAGCTGAAGGCCTGACCCCAGACTCGCTTCTCGGTCTCTCTCTGTGTCTGGCTCGTCGAACAATTTTTCTAATATGTTTGATTTTACTTTCAAATGGGCGACCTCTGCTGTCGCCATCTCTGTCCACCAATCCCCGTGGCCAGCCATAATTCTGCCAGGAAACTTGCTGGCATCAGCAGGAGGACCAACAATGCAGTGCAGAAAAAATATGTAAGGCAATGAATTAATATTTTTAATGTTTATGGAAATGAATTCCCAATTACTACAATCCTAAATTAAATTTAATGTACATAATTGTAGAATATTTTAGCATATTTAAAATCACTGCATTTGCAATCAAATTCAAAAACTTATTATTATAATGATATCGAAATATTTCCCTAATTAATTTCAATAAATTAATATATACTTTTATCTTTACTTTTATAGCCATTATTAGTATAAACAATTGATCACAAATATATTATTTTTCCCTCTGCAGGGGCAGCAACAGCAGTAGAACAGCCAGCAGAAGTCTGACCATTAATACTCAATTGGCTGTGCTTCCCGTGTGGATTGTGGTCGTGGCTGTAGCCCACATCCCCCTTCCGCCAACTGGCCCCAATCTCCGGCACTTTCCCCCTATCTATTCTGTGGGATACTCTACTGCGTTGGCTGCCGTCGTCATCTCTGTCGTCTTGTGCTGACACTTGAATTGAATCGAAATTGGTTATTAGCAATTCTTACGAGAATCCCAACGACCAGCGACGCCGGCGACATCGTGAAGAGAAATGGGGGAGAAATTGTAAGGTAGTGGGCCAAAAAGATTGAGACCGACGTTTGCTGGCTGGTTTTCCTGCTTTTCTGCTTTCCTGCTTGGCCGCATCACTTGAAAAGCGAATATGTTGGAAAAGATGAAATTGGAGATGTTGTTGTACGGGATTTTATAAAGGTAACAAGAAACACAAAATTTAATGAGGCTTAATATACCGACATGAAACTAGTTTCCCATTGAATGAAAATTCTTTAATGTAGGAAAAATATAGCATAAAATAGTTGAAAATATTAACAAGCTCCTTGATTTTTATGCTCTTTCTTAAAGTAATTATATGTAATTATATAAAAATTCTACTTTGAAATATTGCTTAAAATGCTATTAATTGCATCTAATATTTTAAGCTTTTGTTGACAACAAATAAATTGATACAGTTACAAATGATTTTTAGTGAAAAAAATACTAAATACGGTTTATCCCTAGAAAACGTGCTCCATCCCGGACCCTGGATAACACTTACAAGGATTGCAAAAATATACGTACATAGTTTGGCGTACATGTGAGGACGGATGTGCTACGCAATATTTATTCACCACCTCATTTTTTATGGCCGCAAGTTGACGGCGACTGGCGAACAAAGCCTGCCAAAGGCAAGTCAACTTCTGCCAGTTTGATAGCCGCTCCGTGTCAATGCAAACAATGCAGTGGATAACACGGAGCGGGGGCGTGGCCGGGAAGTGGGCGGGGTCGGGGCAAGGGACAGGATAACAGGAAGCGTCGAACAGAGAGCGGACATATCAATGGTTATTTTGGGGGGCAAAACGAAATCGTTTTTGTGTGTATGTTCAGACAGCTGCGTTCGAGGCAATATGACGACAATTTGGTAAGATATTTGGCATTTATGGAAGGTAAAATCAATTGCGCATAAAATGTGGTTTTTAAGCCAAAATACACTATTAATCTTGTTAATAAAATAATGTATTTATTTTTATTTCAAATATATAAAGATACTTATGGGGCAAATTCTATACTATTGCTCTGACCAATTCTGTATGTGTGCCAGTTGCGTTTCCGTGGAATGGCAGCCATGTTTACGATTCGATCGCATTCGCACACGATTTTGATTTTGATTTGTTTCCAGAAAACCCGCTGCAGAACGGCAGAGAGAGTGCATTCGCTCGGAATATCTAAGCTTCTGCGTTCCCAGTTTCTGGTGCCACGCTGGATGAAGCCCCTGCTTCTGGCTCAGTGGATTCCTGCTGATGCTCGCACAAAAGCCAGCTACGAATCGCATGCTTTATGCATAAATAAACAAATCACTGAAATCAAAAACATTGAAAATGACTTCAAAACTCAGCTCAATGTGCAGCCAAGGACGAGTATGCATTTCCATTCGCATTCCCATCGAGATGCAGTCGTCGGACATGTTTGCTCAACGTTTTTCCGCTCGTATTTATTTTCGAGGGTTTTCACTTCCTGTTTCGGGCTTTATTCTTTTCAAGGGTTTGGTTTTGTAAAAGCTCGCACAAGGGGTTTCTTTAAGGTGTGTGAATTCTTAGAGAAGTGTTACTAATAAATATTCATAATTTTAAACTGAATACTACTGAGAATAGTTTTGAATTGATAAATTTAAAGCCTTAAGAAGTATACGAAGTATTTGGGAGCAGTTTTGCCTGTGCAGAACCCAGACGTCATAAAGCTATCAGCTTTTCCGACGGCTGCAGCTGTCTGTAATTGGAAACTCATGTTAATGACTTTCACTCTCGCCAAAGCCAAATGAAGGTTACTCTTTGGCCTTCCTCCCATTACTCCCAACCGTACACCCGTATGTATTCATGCATATTCATGGCGCCAACACACATACGGCCTAAATGAAGTTGGCCCAATCATCATCCAATTAGAACTGTAAAATTATACTAATTACAACTTTGAAATTAGAAATATGCAAATCGCAGACGTTGTGTCTCGACCGAAGTTTGGCCTGATTAAAAATTTCATCAGAAGCGTATAATACTATACTATATGCGGGAAGTATGCGTATACGTCCGTGAGAGCTGCATACATTTGCCTAAATTATATTGACATCCGACGGACGCCGTGCAAGGATACGGCTGCAAGACTCCTGATAAGTGAGCAAAACCCATGGAGAAGGCCATCAAAAAGTCGGCGCTTAGAGAGTCAGCCAAGCGGACACACATACGGCCGGAGAAAGCGACGGGGATGGCTCATGAAAGCCAAGCCGAGACCGTAATGCATAAATTATGACAAAGAGAGAGAGAGCGGACCTCTTGCCAACTATATTCGACGCACGCACTCGCACATACATAAATAAATTAATAAAAATTAAAATAAAAATATCAAAAAAGCAAAACAAATTAGATGAATTAAAGCTGATTTTGAGCAAGCAAGCTAAGCTTGATTTAACCAATAAAATTGAGAATGGGTCGCTCTTGGATCGTACCCGAAAAGGAGGTCCTTGACGAATGCTTCGTGCTATGTATATTATATTTGAGAGAGTAGAGAATTCTCAGCTGACATTTTTTAATGCAATTCAACTTAAAGGCAAAGTGATATAATGTGTCTTAAGACACTTTCCTGCCCAATTAGCGAACTCATTTTGGGTTGGGGCAAAGTCCTTCGGAGGTACTTTCTTGGCCGGACTTTGCAACCCTATCATGCAGTCTCGTTTGGAGCCTCTCAGATATGCCAAACACGCGTCGGGAGGAGTGGCGAGCGTTGGTCACGTTCCTGGCAAGTAAATTCAATCAATTTGCCACAACACAAGCTAGTGACAATTGTTGCCAAGCTTTTGGACAGGACATTCGCCTAATTGGTCGCTAATTGTAATGCATTTTACGAAGCTGCACTCGACGGTCACCTTGGGGATGGGATAGAGAAAAACTCGCGAAAGTGCGCATTCTGATAGTTCCGGAGATGTCAGGCTCAGAGTTTGGAAGACTTCCTCCTGCCTCTCCGTTTCTTTTCGGCCTGCCAACTTCCATCTACGCATTACTTGATCATTTTCCAATTGACAGCCCGCAGCTGTTGCCCCAGCTTTCTCGACTGCCTGTTTTCGAATTGTCAAATTAAAACAGAAAATGTTGAATTTGATTAGCGAAGCGTTAAAGAAAAAGACACAGCGCCCCGAAAAGGAAAAAAGGGCCGAGGGGCCGAAGGACCGAAGGAAAGTGGTGGAGGGCCAAAGATAATGAGCCAGTGTTGAGGCGTCGTTTAAGCGAAACTTTTCGCCCTTTTCCACTCCCCGTTTATTGCTTTGTACTCAAGCCGAACTAACGCCGAGTCCAGGGATGGATTTTATAGTAATAGGTTTGCTCTCGAGTTGCCATTAGGATTTTGACTGTAGGTACATTCCATTTAATACGAGTTTTTTAAGTTTTAAATTTAATTATACAATATTTTAAAAATATATTTATTAGAGAGAAATTACTTAGACCATGTCAATAAAATAATTGTTTATTTGAATTGCTCTAAATTCTGTTTACAGACTAAAAATATAGAACAACCTATTTTTGTGCGACCCATCCCTGGTCAAATAGTTAGTCAGGCTGCTATCATTGGCAGTTACACGATGAGTACAACGGCGACTGCAGCTGTTATCCAACTATGCCCTTGAAGCCCATACCTCCCTCTTGTCAAAAAATAAAAAAAGTATTACGAAAAGGGGAAACGAGTCGTCACTCCTTTGGCGAATAATTTTGCAATTATTTAACTTAATGGAAAACAAACTTAATTATAGAGCAAAAGACAAACGCCGATGGAAAGCTCCCCAAATTTCTAGGAAAACGAACCTCCAGTTAAGTAAAATACAACCGTGTGTAGGATGACTGTACTTCTTTCGATTCGTTGGCTTGAGTGTTTGAGTGTTGTGAGTTTATCCAAGCGTTAGACAGAAGATTGGCGTGTTTGGTGCTTATCCCGAATGAACGAATTAAAGAGTAATTTTGTTGAATTATTTGGCTGTAGTTTGGTCTGAGACTTTAGCTAATTGACAGCAAAATAAAAAATTAAGAAGCGGCTAACGGAGCCGTCGGAAATGCAAGTCTTGCTAGCCAGCTTATTGTGCAAAGTTCAAAGGTTGCCATAATGAAAAGCGAACGGAAAATTGATAATCCCTCTACCCTGTATCCCCCAGGACTTCTTGAGCGGATAAAGTTTTGTGTGCTGTCTGGGATCTTTGGTTATTAAGTGCCGCAAAAGTTCCCAGCCCCAAAAATGATAATTGGGCACTGAGAAGACAGCCCCCTAAAATGCCTCTACCCCCGTTTTTGGATCTCCATGTCGAAAGCTGCATAATTAACACAAAATAATGATAAAGTTCATGGCGAGCCGCGCTTTTCCCAATCGCAACCCATTCAATTATGTAAGTGTTCCTTCCTCGAGTTTCTTCGCGGCTGGAGATTTACAGCGAAACTTTGCCAGAGTTGCATTCTCTGGCGAAGTGAAGTTGCGATTGGATTGGAGAAACCTCGAACCTTATCCTCGTCGGCTCTTTTGGCAGTTTCCGTCCTGATGGGCTTAGTGTTTATGAGGAGCCAGGGGGACAGCGTTGGAGGGTCAGTGGCCAAGCGGAGGGCCACCGAACGGAAATTGGCCAGATAATCAGCTTTGGCCAGTTGAAGCAATTTGAAAATAGACCTGCAGGGATAGGAATTGGTTAAAAAAATTGAAAATTAATTTGTATTAATTTTTTGGTAGCGCACGCTAGTTTACTTGATCAAAAAAACCATTAACTTATTAACTTATAATCCGAAAGCCTTCATCGAACTAAGCGAGTTTTTCAATTGGAAAAATACACACCCTCATCTAAAATCAAAAGAAATCCCATAAAATCCCTAGAAGATAGTCTGGCAACAATACGGACACCGAAATCCGGGGCTTCAATGCGCAAAAATCCAATTAAGGCATAGGAAAACATGACTGCGAGTCTCATGGGGCAAACAGCAAGAAGACAGATCCAACGGCAAAAAATTACCAAAAGAAAAGGAGTGAAAAAATATGTTTACAAGAGAAGGAGTTTAAGTGAGCTCCTCGCTCTCCTCCATATTTGCTCTCATTTGTTTCTCGGCTCCTGCATATTTATTTAGTCGATGGCAATTAAAGTCGCGACGCGCAAATTAAATGAAAACCATTTGCGCGCATTTCAAGCAGAATAAAATAATACAAACTCTAATTTATACGAAACTGAGCGTATGCCAAACTGCCTTCTTCTTTTCTTTTTTTTTTCGCGTTTTTTTTTTTTTTTTTTTTTTTGTAGCAATTTTTTATTTTAGTTGGCGCCACTTTTTTAAATCAAAGTGAGCGGACGGGAAACGCCCCATAAGTGCCGAGGGACGGGGCGACGTGCGGGGAAAAACGCGCTGGTAGTTAGGGTCGGGACCAGTCCATTCCGTTTTCAACTAAATAAATAAAAAGTGAATTTTTAATTAAAAGTTAAGTGGCAACTCATTTAAATTAATGTTGACTCAAGCGTCATAGCAAAACAGTTGGAGAACCGAGCGGTCGAAAAGGGGCGAGCGCACAAAACTCGCGGGGTAGGTGGGAAAAATAAAAAAAGTAAAATAGTGCAAGTGGGTTGGCTCACTCCTTAATAAGCATTATGCACCACAGGACCTTGACTGGGAAAAACTCAAAGGAAGAGCAGGGAGGCAAATGGAATTCCGTTAAGAAAATGCAGCTACGCAATGAGGCAAAACCTATCTTGGAAAATGATTGAACCCAATTAGGTTACAAAATAATTTAATTTAATATTGAATACTACATGAACTCTCATTGCGGTCATAAAAAATATATTATTTGGATGTGCAACATTTTTTCCTTTCCAGCTAAAAAAATTATTGTTCCCCCAAAAAGGAAAATAAATTGCACTCAGCAAAGGATCATTAACCAGTGGCGACTAAGACGTCCATTTTATACTTAAATAAAATAAAATCAAGCTTTAAAATCAGCTGAAAATTGCTGCGAATTTGTTTGATGAGTATGTGTTAATTTTGACAGACAGACAATGCCAATTAGATGCAATTGCTGATCCACACAGGTGCATCAGGCAACTCTGGTCGAGTTGTCGAGAGTTGTCAGCTCACTGTCCACGCATATTAAATTTGTTTGCCGAGGTTTATTGAACTGTTTGTCCCGGGGCAATTGCCAAGGGGAACGCACACTTAGGCCACTGACTGCTCTCCAATTGGAATTGATGTATTTACGTCCGTTTGCAATTTGCTACGTGTGCATGGAATATAGATTTCGCCCCCGAATTGTTCCCCCAATGATGCAGTCAACCGATACCAATACCGATTCGGTTCCCAGACTCAGCCATTCACTCATCCTGGCTGTTAAGTCCCGCCGTATACACTATAGGAAAATGCACCAGCTACGTTAAGACAGTTAGAAAAATATTTATTTTCCCTAGGAATTTTCCTAAATTGATGCTCTCTTTCGTCGGTATATTTTGTAGAAGATTAGAGTCGAAATAAATTAATTGTAAATGAATTTATGAAATACTATTTGCGGAAATTTTGCTTTCTGTGCACTTACGGGAAGTTTGGTTGTTCGTCCCGTATTTCCCCAACCCCGACGGATGTATTGCTTTAATTTCATCATCATACCAACTCGTGCCCCGAATGCATGCAAATTTTCCACCTTCCCATAGATTTCCCTCGGTCTGTCTGCCTGCCAGCATGTGTGTGCAAGAGTTTCTACGGCTCAGTCAATATTATTGATCAGGCGTCAAGTTTTGGGGGTCTGGCTGTGGGTCCAGAGTCGGTTGCACACACAAATTGTGGCAAATTTTCATAGTTTGGTCTATCTTTACAATCCACTGCTTGTGGGTGCTGGAAATGCATCTAGCGGAGTGTCTGAAAGGGCTTCTGTCAGCAGGGTTTAAAATCGCTCTTAATGAGGGACTTACGAGCAATTAGCATTGGCTGGGGGGTGAGGAAATCAACTGGGATCCATACTGGACTTTTAAAGCCCTTGGACTTCACTAATTTTCACAAAAAAGAGGATAAATATCACAAATATATAAAAGCTCTTTCAAGCATTATTTATTTTGGTGCTAAGTAAAAGTCCCCAAAGAAATATATAACAGCACCCGACTAACGAAGCTAAAGCCACGCCAAGCCATAGCAGGTCTCTCTAATGCGAGCCAACTCCTCCTTCCTTCCCAAGGACTTTCGATTGCGTAGTGGTAGTAAAAATGAGTTGCCATTTTTTGCTCTATTAATTTTTGTTGCCTCTAACTAGTTGAGGGCTGAGGCAAAAGCCTTAAAGCCTGTAAAATTTAATTGGGAACGGCGACAAGAAGGGGGAGTGGTGGAGGCGGAAGTAGAGGATGAGAAATGGAAATAGAGTGAGGCATGCTAGACCACTTCCGCACGCACACACACCCGCAAATACTAAGACCTAGATGCGATGGCGGCTTATTAATAAAACAAATACCAGAGAAAGGGAAAATGATTAAGCGTTTGAGGATCGAAACCTCTAATACTCTTAAATATCAATTTTAAGTTTATGCTAGAATAGTAAACATATCCCAAACATTCAAATCATACATTAACTTAATTTAGTCCCAAATAGTATTTTCAAATAAAAAAATAAGTATTTTAAAACAATGGGTAATCTTTTTGAAAATATGTTCATACAAATTAATATTTTATAACACTTTAAAAAAGGTTGCAATAAATTTTAATGAAATCGATCGCCTTTCATCATCGGGAAAAATACTAAAGCTATAGAGCAAGCGAATACAAATAGAAATAAGGAATAGGGAAAAGAAAATGGCAAGGAAGTGAAGCCGTAGAAGCGACAAGCAAAAGTAGAAGTAGCATACTTTCCACGGCATTTCCATATAAGCCATATTTTCAATAACCGAGAACCGAGGAAAGGCAACTCAAAACTGACAAAGTTTTTCTTGCGCTTTTCGCAACTTTCTTCTACTCATCCCGACCACTTTCTCCCCTCTTTCCCTACCTTTCTCTAGCCTTCGGCGACCGGCTTTTTGCTGTTCGTCTTGGTTCTCCTATTATTTGCGCATTTTATTTCCATTGAACATTTCATTGACACTTTGACAGCAGCATTGACATTTGCGTGACTCGGGTGATTAGAATATGCGCCTCCCAAGTTCTTTCGCTGTCGCCATCTCTTTCGGCGACCCTCGTGCTGTCTCTTTCGAGCCCCCGTTTGGCATTCAATCTTATTATGCTCCGACTTAGTTTTTCATTGCTGCGCCATAAAGTTGCCAGTGGAATTAGTGTGTGCAATTAATTTTATTCGGTCCAAACGAAAGTGAAGTCTCTAACTTGGAAACCTTTAAATAGGAAAAGTCAGAAAATAGAGATGTGAGCTTTTCTTTAGGAATTTAAGATCTATTTGTGTGTTGAACGCTACTTTTATTTACAATATGGTTTCATTGTTTTTTTCTCTTACTTTCTCTGCTCTTTAAAATTCAGCTTAGGATTATTCCGTAAGCATTCAAGCTCCTCTGAATTGATTTGTCCTCGAACGTCTGAGCTACTCTGGGGAACATCTGCTCTTGTTCCCGCTTTCTGGCGTGAAATTTATTTGGCTTGTAATTCGATTCACTCTGCTTGTCGTATCGTGTCACCGGGATAACGCAGGCACATCTATATATCTGCGTATATCCGGAAGATGCTCCAACCTGGGCCATAGACAAACGATTGTCGCTTAAAGCCTTGATATGCCAATTTTCATGCTTGATGTCGTTCCTTGGTGGCCCTGTTCCGACTGCCTGGGGAATTGCCTCAGGATGCCGACACTGTACGAAGGTAAAAGTTTATACATTTTGTTGGAGTTTTGCATTTTCAGATTGCACTCGGTTATTGCAGCAACTTTTAACACTGACCTTGCAAAAAAAAAAAAAAAACAATCTTTTTGGGCTAATTTAATTTGATCATTTTTCCTCTTATTGAGTTTTTATCTGTCGCTGATAATTGACTAAAAACTATCTATGAATAAATTTAAAAAAGTCAAAAAAGGCACCTTTTCAAATAAATTTAGAACAATTACAATAAATAGCACTTCAGTGCATAGAGACATTTATAAGCCGTAATTATATCAGTTGAATAATGGTATGCCACCACAAAGATTAGTTGTTGACGCTGTCCCCAGATAAGCTGCTCATTTGCAATCAGCCAAGTAATTGTACAGCACCTATCTCCACCTCAACTCAATGGAACACTTGCAGATGTGTCCTGACCCCAAGAACTGTCATTGTGCCTCCACCTAGAAGCTAATGCACTGACATAACCAACCATCCGACAAAGGACCATCCATCCATCCATCCATCCATCGACCCATCATTCCGCCCATTCATCCATGCATCCATCCGTGCCATCCATCTCTTGACTGACTGACTGTTTGTCTGCCTTTGCACTTTATTTTTTTATGCTCGAGCTATTCTTTTTCCCTAAGCCTCAGGCATTTAATTGAACAAGTGAGCACTTTATTAAAATGTCACTCAACTGTGTTTAGTACTGTGCAGTATCGTTCCAGAGAAGGCCAGGTGAAATGAGGATTACGGAGCCAGAGAATTGCCGGCGACGTGGTCTGCGCAAATTTCATTACAGCTGTGACAGGCATTTTGACAGCGGGCTTCACCTACATTTAACACTTGCAACAAAGAGTGTTGAAAACACACTTTCTTCGAAATTTCGACCAAAAAGTTCACTTTATTCAATAATATTTAAATTAATCTACTTCTTGCGAAAAGCGTAGCAAAGAATAATTTCTTATGTCCAAACATTTTGGTAAATAAAATTAAGTAAAGGTTTGGTCTGTTTCCCTTTGATAAAATTATCAACAGTGCTCCATCTTATTTTCAATTTACCATCATTTTTAATTTTAAAATATAAATAAAGTGAATTTATTTATTTGACATATTATGGTCTAAAGTAATATGCATATATGACGCTGTTTCGAGAATAGTAAAAAAATAAATTAAAACATTTTTAAAATAAATAGTTCGCTTACTATTTATTTTCAAAATGTTTTGACTCATTTTTTTCCCATTCTCGAAGCACCTTCGTTTAATGAAAATACATATTTCTGGTTTCCATCGTTAAAATAAAATATATACCCCTCACGTCCGCCGATTACCAGGAAAAAAAGCTAAATAAACAGCAACGGGAGCAGGCGACTTGGGCTGCATTTAGCGATTGCATATTTAATATTTCCCTGGCAAGTTGCAACCGAAACAACAACTAAAACTCCAGAAACTCTATGGCTGAAGGAAAAAAGGGATCCAAACTGGAGTAGCAAAACAAAAAGTGAACACAGCTCATACTCGTATATCATTTGACCCTGCTAGGGAGTTACCCCTTGGCCCTTTTTCCATTTTCCAGCTAACAAGAGGCAAACAACAGGAAAACCAAAAGAGAGCGAAAAAAAGTTTTGAAATGAAAAAGCAGTCAGCATATGAAATGAGTTTATTACTCAAAATGTGTGTGCGGATGTGTGCGGCACGCTTTAAGTGGCATGCACCATGTGAGGGGCGGTAGGGGAGCGTGAAGCGGGCGTGGCACGGAAAACAGGAAGGGGCTGACGTCCTTCTCCGCTGCAGGCAAATAGTTAGCTAGATTTATTTATAAATAATTTCCAAGCATAAATCGCAGCGAAGCTTAATCAAATTTGCAGTAGACAGTGAGTGGCGAAGTTATATGGCCAGGATATTATATAAAATAATTTAACTGTTGCAATTTGCCCTATAACTTATCATTTTAAATTAAATAATAAGAATATTAAGGTATTGGATAAACTTATTTAGATATCCAAGAGATAATAATTTTGAAATTAATATTATTAAATATATATTACTCGGTCTTCCTAAAATAATGTCAAAACTTTATATACAAGTCTTGAACTACAGCAGTATAGTGCCATTGCTTTTAACACCTAAACGAAAAAATTTCAGGTTTAAAACGAATATTGCTTTGTCGCGCACTGTAGCCATTTTCCGTGTCCTTCTGTCATGATATTCGTAATATGGCGGAAACACTTACAGCAGCATCATGATCCTCTGCATTCTGCTTTGCAGGAAAGGGAAATGCACTCGCGAGGGAAATGCTCCAAAAACGCCAAACTGCGTTAATTGAGCGCGACAGCAGCTAAAACAACGTCGAATTATATAATGTTATGTAATGCCGCTCCATAGCAACAACTAACGACAGGAAAGCGCTGCGGAAATTGGCTTATAGATGCCAGGCCATAGATAGTCAGCTTCGCCTTCCGTTCGACCAAATTGCAGATTGAAGATGCAAATTCAGACGTGCAGTGCATAAGTCCCATTCAAATGTGTGTGCCAGTGTGCTGCCGAGTACCTGAAATTGCTTTCAGTGTCGAAAAAAGTATGCCGCCATCCAAAAGATGTGACTCTTGGGTACCCTCCTGGGTAGTTCAAGAAGTAGGAAAATTGTATATTTAATTTATTGAAAGTAAGTTTCCACTTACCAATTGATATTATTTTTTTTTTTAGAAAATGCTAACGTTTAATCACATTTAAATTTAAAAGTTTTTAAGCTCAAACTAATATGTACAAATTATTCAGTATACTTAATTGAATTGTAACCACCCAATTTTGTAGAACAATTTATATTTACGCTTTCAAATAATTTATGGTCTTCCTTAAAACTTTCCCTCCTAAGCCAATTTGCCAAAAATATTTTAAAATTGAAAAGGAACACATTAATAGAAGCTCTCAATCTCCTCTCTTGTTTTCTAACCATTTGACTAAGCGCATTAGCTTTAGTTTTAACAATTTTTCCTCAACTTCCACTTGGCCAGCGAGGCCAAAGTAGCTTTTAGTAGAGGGAAATAAAGGCGGAAAAAGTGGTGGTATACCGGGATGGATAGAGGTGGGCTATGGTAGAAGGTCGATCTTCTGCATTAGCTCGTTTGCAAGCGGCTCAAGTGCAAAATCGAATTTAGCTAACGGAATTTCATCCTGCTTGCCAAGAATCCCGCACCATAGTTTTTTAACCACCCATCATCATCCATCCCTCTTTGCCTGCAAGAGTTCCCCTAACTCTTTAGCCCACACTTCCCCTAAAAAAAATATATAAAATCTTTTCTAACCTCCTTTAGCAGCAGCCGACGATGCGACGATGGCGATAAGCGCCTGGAACATGCGTGCTAAAAACACATATAGGGGCAACCCCTGGAACACCATACACAGTCAATAAATTTGAGTAATAAAAATATTTATGGAAGTTTTGGGGCCTTAAGCTCAAGTAAACGAAACTTCAATCTTCAATTTATAATGTGTTTTAGTATTAATACAAAAATATATAGATTACATTTAATTTAAAAATAAATAAATAATATTTTAAATGAAATAATAAAAATATTTATGGCAGTTTTTGGGCCTTACGCTCAAGTTAACGAAACTTCAATCTTCAATTTATAGTGTGTTTTAGTATTGATACAAAAATATATAGATTACATTTAATTTAAAAATAAATATAAACAAATTGAAACAGGCTCCACATTTTATGCCAGTGCAGGCGTGCACCTGTCTTTCCCCTAATGCTGGTCACAACACCAAAAAAGAAACCATAGAAAAAACACCCAGGAAAGGGAGTGCCGGGGTGACCGTGGGAAGGAGCTGCTTAGTTCGGGGTCAAAGGGTGCTGCAAATTCAGCTGGAGCAGCAGCAGCATCAGCACCTTTGCCATTAACCTAACTCGGTTCGTTTTGGTTCGGTTTTTGCTGGCTGCTGGCTGCTGCTACTGCAGCTTCTTCTTTTTTGCTATTAGTTTTCGCCACATGTTTGTGTGTTCCACCGTGCTGCACCTCCTTCCCTTCATCGCCATCCTCCACCTGAACAAGCTGCCCCGGAATATACCAAAGCTCACCTGTTCGTTTTTTGTTTTTAAGTGCAACATGAAATGTGCATACCAAGGAGCAGGCCAAACCAGACACGGACATGGGCCTGGACAGACTCTGGGCTTCCCCCTTAGTCTTACATCTCCCCCCACTCATCCCTAGCTCCTACTGCCAATTCACCACAGACTAATACACTCCTAGTGGTATGTACATGCTTGCAGCTGTGCGTTGGCTGTGTGTCCAATGTTTTCGTAGTCTTGTTTTTGGGCCCGGCAACTAAGATATATGGCAGCTGCCAAAATATGCAAAACATGGCTTTTCTATACATACACTCGTCCTAAATAGTGCCGTACTGAACTTTATGAATGAATTTTGACATAAAGTCAGTTGAAAGCGTGACTTTTTAAAAAATGCTCTATTATTACATACGCAAGTAATAATATTCCCTTCCTTAATTTTCATAAATCCCTCTTATTAAAATAAAGGCCATTTGCAAAACGGTTTTTATTGAAAATATTAAATTCGCACTTTACTGTATTCCTTCCTGTTTAGCCTGAATGTGCTGGCATGAAAGCTCGCAGTGCTCTTGTTCTTCAGATTGGCAATACTCGATTCCACCTGCGATATTTTTCGTTTCAGGCGCTTATGTTCAGCTTTCAGTTGCAGGATCACCTGCTTTTTGGCCTCCAGGTGCTCCACCGTGGCATCGTAATCTCTCAGCGTATCCGGATAATGCATCAAGCATCCGCTGTGCCGGACCCTCTCCATCTTCTTCTTGAGATGGGTGCGCCGCAGCATTCCAGCGTACAGCAGATCTCTGAGGTCCTTCTTTCTTTGCTCCTTAGTCTTAAGTTTTGCCTTCATCTTTCGCAGCAAATCCTGATTAATTTTCTCCTTGTTCTTTAAATGTGCCATCGCATGGATGTCGTAGGTCATGCGATCGTTCAGACGCTGCAACTCGATGCTCCTCTCTTTGGTTATGTAAGAAAGCATTATTTATAATTGTAAGTACTTTACTTCAAAAAGAGAACTTAATGTATTGAGATACAAGAAAATATTACCATTAATCTTCACACTTAGAGATTGTGTTTTCGCCTGAATGGACAAATACTCGTGAACGCGCAAGCCATTGCCCAGGTCTTCCATTTCTTCGGATTTCTTTTAGATAACATTATGATTATTACGTATGTAAAGTAAGCAATGAAATGATTGGAACATAGATTAACTTACGATCCTAATGGACGCCAGTTGATGTTGAACGGCGATCATTTCCTGTCGAGAGTTAGACAGTTCATCGCGGGCCTTGTTCATTTTCCTTAAGAGATCGTTGGTCACATACTTCAGGTGCTCGTAGCCGTCCTTAAGCAGAATTTCCCGGACCTTGGCTTCGAATTTCTTGACTTTCTCAACTTCGAGGCTTCTGGCAACTCTCTCTTGCTCCGTCAGCTCGGCCACAAGATTATCGCTTATCCTCTGGGTCTCCTTTTCCCGCTCCAAATGGAAATCCAGCTCAATAATCGCTGTCCGGAGCCGCGATTTATGTATCGAATCCATTTCCTTGGCCTTACAAATGAATCCGAACTGATTTCTCCTAAGAAAATACTCTGAGATGGTCTCGTCCAGGTTCAGATTGCGTTGCAACTCGTCTTTGTAATTAACGGAGAGTTGAGTCAGTTCCTCTATCATTTTTGCGGGGTCCAGAAGGTGCTGCAAACGAAGCGAAGGGTTTTCGGCATACTCCACCGTCTGGTTGATTATGCCAGCAAGGAATGCTTTAATGGCCTCGATGTTTGCCAAACGGACTTCAACCTTGGAGCTCGTCGAGGAGGTATCAAAGCCCATATGTTCCAATGTGCCCCTAGGCCTAACGCTCATCAACCGGGCTGAAATGTCCTCCATGCTAGATTCTTCTACGACAATAAGATCCTTGACTGGTTCGTCATCGCTTTCGGTTAGGTCATCCAAGGAGATACTCGAACTAAGGTTGCTTGCGCACTCAACTGATCTGGTGACTCCCATTTCTTCTTCAGGAAAAGCCCATGATTCTGATCCTTCAGATTCATAGCTACCCCTATCAACGGGCGGTACAAACTTGACTTCGGCTTTGGGAGCGGATAATTCCATTATGTTCAAGCTTTCTCTGGCCGACAACTCATTTATATCAGGCAGGCTACCGAAAATCTGTAGAAAAGTATTTCGCTGATCTTCCGGCGGTTCCTCATCATTAATTTCACGCTCAGCGACAAGACTCTCTGCTTGGGCTTTGGCCTCGACCTCGGCATCCGATAAAAGTGTCGAATCAAATGATTCGGATGAATCGGATGTTTCCGAGGATTCCTCTGTTTGTGCCTTTACACTGACCCTTTCATCTTTTGGAAGCTCCGGCTCCTTTGGTTGGGGCTTCAGCATACGGATTTGGTGGGGACCCCAAAAACCCTTCTTTAAAGCAGTGGATTTTTTTTGAGACTTACTGAGTCTTCGCAGGATAGTGGACACTCGGGATGTGGGTGTCATTGCAGACACTTCGGAGGTCAAACTCGTCCGACCCAAAGAAGAATCGAAAGGGTAATTCCTAAAGATGTCATCACGGATGGTACTCCGTTGACTAGCCGGCCGGGATGAATCCTTAGATATTACCGACTTTTTGGATTTCGCCTTTGAGACTGAAGGAGATGACGATTGCCTTCGCTGTCTTTTACCTACTTCTAGGGACCTCTTTTCCTCTTTGGGCAATTTATCTCTAGCTAGATCTGCTTTTTCCACAGGCCTCTTAACTCTGTTCGTGGTCTCCCTTTTTACAGTCTTTGGTGAACTTGTTCTCGTTCTGGGCGAATTGATAGCTTTGTTTGCGGCCACTCCCTTTAAAAGACTCTTTGGGGACTTTATTTCTTGTTTGTTTTCTTTCTGTGCAATCTTTTTCTTCGCTACAGTAGTCAAGGACTTTACAGTTTTTTTGGAAGACAGTGTTCTGGGGGACTCTCTAAGCTCTTCTTTAACTTTCTCAGGTTCTAGATTTTTTGCAATCTTTTCCTCAGTACTCAAGCCATTTGTGGCAACATCATGCGATCGAATCGATGGGCTCATGGCGTTGGTCGATCCCGAAGTTCGAAGCTCCAAGCCTAAAGCATCGGACTGAGATAACGTGGGCGACTGTATGGCGATTTCACTCATAGTGGAGTAAAAGATTAAAATCAGCAAATAACACTGATCAATTAGAAACTAAATATAAGCAACAAACGAGAATGGCAATGCAACAAAAAATTAAGTGTAACTGACAGCAAACTGAATTGTAACGCTGTTTTTAAACAAAATTCTTGAAAAATGCAGTTTTTTAATATTTTTAAAGGAAGAAAAATTATAATAAAAAGTTCATGTTTTAGGAGATTTTCGATGATAATTGGATTAATTTTCATAACATATTATTTCTCCTATATTTTGCTTTTACTTCCCGCAGTTCAAACTCCACTTTGGACTTCAACCATCAATCCTAACACCACCCATAGACAGTATGCCAAACACCCGCCAACTTCTTGTGGCTCCGAACATATACCTGTACAAAAAAAGTAAAGGGAGAAGAATTGCCCCCTTCATCCGATTCTTCCCTTTTTGGCTGACTAACTTGTCAGTGTCGCCTCCCCCTTTTAAGCGCCTTTCCCCCGAAGGAAGCTGCCTGTTGTTGGTTAATATCATCACTCATGTATGCCGCATACTAAAGAGAATTTATCATGTCTGTAGCTGCTGCTGCTCCTGGTGCTCCTGCTGTTGATGCAGCTATAAAAAATAGTGGAGTTCGGGGAAGAAGGGCTATGCAGGGGACACGAACTAGGGGGCTGGAGGTTTCAGGCTCAAGGCTTTTGGGCTTTCGTCTGCATTGCTTAGCCCCGAACTGTGGCGCCTGCCATTGTCGCTCAAGTGTTTCGGCACACTGGCTTGCCATCTATAAGGAAAGTGTTGGCGAAGGAACAGGGCAAGGCAGAGGTGCCAAAAGGGGAGTGGATAGAAGGATATCCAGCCTTATAGAAGAAGGGGTAGCAAGTTGTCAGCAGATCATGACAGAATGCGGTAATTGAGTTTTTAAGAATTGTGATAGTGAAGATACTCCTGGTGATTGTTGACATTTTAGGTTTTTAAGAATTAAATCAATAAATTAATAATATGAGTAGAAATTATATTCAAATATAAAAAAATATTTTCTTAACACATAGAAAGGTAAGAGATAAAGCTATAAGCTATCCCTTAAGATGATGCAATGCAGTTCAAGTACTTTCTGCACTTTTTAATTAACTTAAATTAGTATCTCTCATAGTATTCTGGATCAATAGTCCTTGAATTTGCTGTAGAATTGTTGATTTTTTGTTAAACACAGTACACCAGCGGCTAAACCCTTTTTGAAGCACTAAGTTTCGTTTGATGTTTTTGCCACGGCTGCTGCATATTCGCAAATTCGTTTACGTTTACCTAGCCACCTTGCAGCGGCCCCCATCCCCCTTTTCCTTTCCCTCCGCGGGCGACCGCGCCATCAGCTAAGTAGATTTGGGCTACCTGCATGCAGCTATGCTTCAGCTGCAGCGTTTGAGTGGGTATATATATATATATATATATATATATACTCTTTTTCGGTAGTGGTGCGGGAGGGCAAAGGGTTTTTCTCTTTCCCTGGGATTTTTGGCAAATTGCCTAAAACTTTCTTTATATTTGATGTAATGAATTCCTGCGAGAATGGGATGGAAAAGAGATTTGAGATAGGGCGAGGTGGTGCCGCTTTTTTCCTGCTGGTCTGCAGAGAACCAAAATAAAAAAAACACACTGGGGACTAAAACGGAGTGAAGCATACATGGCGTATGCGTAATGTGTAACAGATACTCCACATACGCCACGTTGTCCATGTGTGCGCTTGCATGTGTGCGAGTTCCGTTTCCGCAATTAAAATGTTGATTACATGAAGTACGACTGCCGCTTGTTTGTTTCCCTTTTGGCCACGCCCCGGTTTCCCATCCGATGCTGTGGGCGCTACAAAGGAAAAGCGGAAATTATGTGTAGATGCGAGCGTTGGCGCTTAGCCGAGCTCTTCATTCAACACAGAGCAGCAGCAGCAACAATGAGCAAAACACATAAATTGCAAACATTTGGTCGGATTGCGATAAGCACTCTGATGGAGAGACGGAGGGGATGAGATGGCGACCAAGTTTAATGACTTACCTCCATGTTAAAGCCGAATCAAGCGATATCCACAACGAATAAAGTCCGAATATAATCGCAAAACGCGAAAGAGGAATGCATAATTAACAAAATATATTTTGAGGTTACATGCAAGATTCATGAAGCAATACAAATTCGGCAAGCAGTTTGTTGCGATTTTTATTCGATATGATTCAAGTAAATACTTATGCCTTTAACATAAATATAATAATTTTCAAATAAGACCATTTTTCTATATCTAATTTATTTTACAGCAGCTTACTCAACAATATTTTAAATGTTAGCAAAGTTTTAGTTTGTGTTGAACAATTCAACCAAGCACTCGTGAATTTCCGAAATTAAGTATATGATACAAATCCTAACCAATGACTAGGCGTATACCCTTTCAGTAAGGTAAACAGTATATTAACAACCACCTGTTAGTGGATCCTTATAATTCCTAAAAATAGGTTATATTTGCCGCTGTCCGTGTGGTAAGCACAAAAAAAAAGAAAAAGTTTAATGCTCCGAGGACTGACAAAAAACACGCCTTACACCGTAATTAAATCAATCATACGACCTGTTGGTAAGGAGCCAAAGACACAAACAGGAGCGAAAGGAGCAGCAAAAAGGTGGTGTGGTAAAGACGACAGGCGCGACGAAGGTAACACCCCCGCATACACCTGGAGAAATTCACGCTGCCCCCGTCCCCAGCCCCCACTTCCCCAGCTTGCTTAGCATAAATGAATATTTATAATTCAAACGCCTGTGCCCCTTACCGCCAGCATTCACTTTTCCCTTCAGTATGCAAAGAAGCGGCGGCGACTGAAGATCCTGCAAAGTGCTCGTCTTGGGGGTAGGAAAGGGACGGCGAAGTGTGGGAAATGCGTGGAAAAGAAAGAATAATTTTTTATGAATATTTATTTGTTTTTTACGAAATCGAAGTTATGCATTTGCTGCTCTCTCTTTTCTCGCGCTGGAAATAATGCTTTGTTAGACGCGGCCCCTCCATTATGATTTTCCAGCAGTTCGCCTCCATGATTTTCCGCCCCTCGAAGTGGCATCAAAGTTTGCCCTTCTTTGACTGCTGAAAGGTGGGTAAGACAATTTAATTTATTTGATGCATTAAAGCAGAAATATTAACGCAATAAATCAATGAGCACAAAAGTTTCTCGCTGTATTTTACTTTTGTTCTGTTGCTGCTCTCTTGTTTAAGTGTATTCGTATTAATTTATGTGTGCGCCCTTAACCCTACCCACACCCTTGACATCCGCTCCCATTGGGCCTGGTCGAAAAAATACGCTCGTTACGTTTTTCTTTTGCGCGTATTTTTTATGACAGCTTCGGGTAAAGTTATGGAAGTGAAAGTTGACTTTTGCCAACGGGAAGAAAGCTCCGAAGAAATGGCACATACTTTGATGGCCATCAATATGTGTAACGATGTACAGTGCGTTTTAAGAAAATATCTTACCATTTCGGCCAGTTTAATTGAAGAATGTGGCTTCTATAAACTTCATAGAAATATTAAAGGCCATCGTTTCATTTACGTTCTCATTACAAGAACTTTGATATCAATATGGATTATAACGAATTAAATGATTTTGCATGTTTATCACAAAGGATATAAACAAATTTTAACATTTTCTATTCTCTTTTACTTATAAGTATCTCGTTATTATATCTTGTATTGGCTGGCCAATGTTGCGAATATTATTATGCTGGCACTTAAAGTCCACTTTTCATTTTATTTATATTTTTAATATTTAATTTTCATATCTGCGCCTTTATTAGTTAGCATAGAGCTGTGTTATTTCTGCCGCAACTGTTTCTGGTCGGAAAGGAATCTGCTCTAGAGCTACCTAAGCCAGACTGAACCATTAGCTGTGCACACAAAGTGCAGAGCTCTATCCTCTCTGCAACCGCCTTCAGCCCCTGTCTGAACTACCCCTCGTCTGCAGTCGAGAACCACATAAGCTTAAAAATTTCAAGTGCTGCACCGATTTGAGTCCAGAACAGGGATGAAGCGAAATTCCACTGACCCTCACAGCATTTAACGAATGAAAACGAGGAACCGGAACTATGAGGGTACCATGAGAAAAGTGTTTGAAAGTGATTTAAATATTTTACTTAATTCGTATCAAAATTATTAAATAATTGTTATTAAAAAAGCGTAGTGAAATAAAAATTACTATTTAATACGTTTTAATAGTGTACCATTTTACAATGTGGATTTTATTATATTTTTTTTAATTAAGATTTTCTAGTTTGTATATTCCCAATGCCTTGAGTTCCTTTCTCTCTCTGTTGATTTGAATAAGAAAAAAAAGAAAATGAGGCGGAACAAATTAAAATCAAAACCTTGAATACCATTTTAGGTTTATTTTGAGCAAATGAAATTTTTTAACTGGACCAGCACAAAACTTTAACGAAATTTATGCGCCTTATTTGCATTTAATTTCATTTTCAATTTGATTTCCATTTTAACTCATTGTCATTGCTGTTGGGCAAACAAAAGTCGCTCACTTAACCCCTGCCGCCTTTGCAGTTGTGTGCATCGCATAGATAAAGTCATATATCAGGGATAATTTTAAAAGCCCTTCCTTCCCTTTCCGCCGCCCCTCTTCCCTGACGTCATCAGTTGGAGTTTGGCTTTCTGGTCTGTTGGTTCATTAAATATTGTGATAATTTTTCATATTTATTTTTAAGTGGTTTACAGTGACAGTTAAATTTACATTTTATTTCATTAAGCATAGCGTCCATTTATATTTGATTTTCGTATCTGCAGTCATTTGTACTTATATGTACGTATTCGCATGCATTTATTTATTTGCCCAACCAATTTTTATTCTGTCCTTCATTTAATGCCGCTTAATTGCGCAAAAAGTATCGTAAAAATGATTAACATTTTTTGCTGTGCAATGCGATGTTGCCTTGAAACTTTGTTTGGTCAACACTGCGTGTGATTGATGGGAAAATTGACGAAGCCCATTTGGATAGTAGTAATTAACGACATTTTCGGCAAGCAAATATATATATTTCTTATTTTAGTTATAATTTAGTCAAAAGTTAAATTGAATGATTAAGTTTATATTTTATGTTAAATTTTAATTTTAGAAGCGAAAGTGGCTGGCTCTTTTCTAATATAAACATATTTTATAAAATTTGATATTTTCTTCTTTAAAACATTTTGAGAGTTAACATCTTCGGCGATGCTAATAACAGCAAAGATGTTATAAAAAATCCCAATATTTTAAAATCGTTCTGCGAAGTGTAACAGAGTGCTGACTTGTTAAAAGCTTTGTTCTGTTAACTAACCTACTCAAGCAAATAGCTGTTATCGGATAAAAATTTAAGAACTATGAAAAGTCATTTATTGTAGAAAAAATTAAAATGTGAAATAAAATGAAATTACTTTCATTTAAAATGTCCATTAAATAAAGAAGTATATTAGATGTTAATACTAATTTTTTATACGTTTCAACATTGCAATCATTTGCAGATTATCTAAATTTTTTTGGTATAAATATTTAATGTAAATAATAACTATTTAATGTATTTTTAAGTTAAATCTAGTGTTTATTTATTTATATTTAAATATTTTAATTATTAGTTAAGTTACTATTATTATTAACGCCCTATCCATAACAGCAGTGAGAAATTGTAACTAACATACAGCCTTGACTGCTAACTGACCTACTCACCAGTGTTAACAAAGTGAAACACTTTGGCAATGAAACAAACTAAAGAGAAATGTGTGATTATTCTCTTTACATATTTTTCCGTTCTCTTGGTGACAAAGGATAAAGCTTTTCTTTGTCGCTCTCCTCTCTCAGGCGCCGAAGGACGCCCCATCATGTAAGGTTCCCACGCTGGCCGTGCGATGGCGCCAGGCACACACTTGGCGCTGCGAACTTGAGTTTTTTTTAGTCGCAATTTCCACTTTGAGACGAACGCACGTCGTTTTTGTCGCGCGCGCGAAATTCGAAGCCCTCTTTTTTCGAAGCAAACCGAAATCCAGACGAAACTCAAAACTGAAACACGCACGCACACACATAAACACACACAGCAGCGCACACCCGACCGCTTGGTGTGTGTGTGTGAGAGTGAGTGGCCACTAAAAGTAATTCCGTGTTTACAAAAAAGAAAAGAAGAAACAAAAAAGGCGGATAAAAAAAATAGCCAAAATAGAAACGAAAAGTGCAAGTGTGGCAGAAATAATAATAACTGAAAAGTAACACAAAAAGAGGAAATCTGTGGGCAGGGGGGAAATATGCAGCTACAACACTTTGAGCCCTATTTTTGCTCGAAAATGCGGCATTTGTTGCGTGCCAAGAACATTTGTCAAGCATTTGCTGTTATTATTGTTGGGGAAACTGGAGAAAACTAAGGAAAACTGACGAAAACGTTGCGGTTAATTAAGGCGCGAAATGTGGAACACAAGAAATAATTAAACGGCAACCTAAAATCACAAAAGATTTAAAAGTACTAGAGTAAGCAACGGAAAACACGAGGATACAATAATTACTAACACAAAATAAATACTTGGTGGTTTAACTATCTTTACATTGCTGTGATTATCGTAAAAAATTGATATTAATGTAGCTTCTTTTAAATTTTTAGTTATTGGAAAATGTAGAAGTCGAATTCCGTAGTGTATTTTAAGTTTGTTTTAATGATAACAATTTAAGTTAAAGAACAAAAAAGTGGTATTGGTCTTACAGTATTCTAAAACTAGGATTATTGAGTCTCTAGCCTTCTTGCTTAAATATTTGTAAATCATATTTTAATCCAAGCTCCTAAGCGGAAGATTTCATTGTCCAAACTTACCGCAAGTTCTCCGGGCTCGCTTGCAATGTTTTAAGCAGCGAAGAAATCCGGCTTTACTTTAAATAAAATCTGGAACACAGCTTGACTTGCCCGAGCTTCGCTTGGAAATTCCAAGTAGAAAATTTGCCATCATAAATTCCACTTTTAGCCAGAGAACATTTTAATCTTTAATTATATTTTGTCATTTTTTCTTGTCTCGCCCTCGCCCCTTTTTCCTCTCCGTGATTCTCTTTTTACTGGCTTCTGCTTCAATTTAGGCTAATTATGTTGCTTGGGTGGGTTGGAGTAGATAGATATACAGTGCACACTCTATATAAGGCCATTTATTTCCTGGTGCATATTTCTAGGCGCTCCACGGACTATTGTTGTTCGCGCTTTTATTGTTTCTGTAATTATATTAACAGCTTTTTTTGTTGTTGCTTTTATTATCTGCACCTGACTTGTTAGCTATTATTTTTGTGTTTTCCCCCATTGTTGTTGGCTTTAAACATAATGGAACGCTCTCAAAAAAAAAAGAAAGGCATGTCCGAGTGCGAAACGAGCGGAAAAAGTTGAATATTATTGTTAGCTGTCAGGCTATGACAATTTATTTATATTTATAAATATTTATAAATATTTGTTAATTGCTCTTGTTGTCTTGTTGTTATTTGTTAATTGCTCTTGTTGTCGCTAGATTTGTGAATGGCCATAAATAATGTCCAACGTTGGTAAAATGTGGGCACACGATAAAAAGATGTATATTTAAAATATCTGTTGTTTGTTTGAAGGCACTTACATGGGCTGCATGCCATGTGCAGGTGTCTTTTTAAAACGTGTATAAGGATTCAAGTTAAATCCCTGCTAGCCTTTGATTGTATATTATTTCTTTTTGATTAAATAATACCTCTAAATGTTCAAATTGGATTTTTAAATATATTTTCATCTCGATATACCTCATTTTGGTTGTCAATTTATTACTCAACTTCTCTGACTAATGTTCCTCGTATTTAATTTCAGGCATAGATATTAAATAATGTTTACTAAATAATTTTTTGAATTTCCATATAAATTTCGCCATAATCCCAATCTTTAGACGAGGCCGTAATTTTTGGAATTTGATGTATGAATATTGCTTGGATTAAAGCCAAATTTCCAGAAATATAAGCCACAATAAACTAATATTTTTTAATTGCCTATCTGGGCGACCAGATTGTTTTTGCCATTATTTCTAGCACATATTTTTTATTTAATCACTCCACTTATGGGGCATATGTCTGTTATGCAATTTGCTTGAATGCCTATAGGAGTTATGGTATTTGTTCTGGTTTTTAGAGTCCACTCAAAATAATTTTTGTTCGGGGAATAAATCGATTCTTGTGACACATTTGTGTTTATCCATTAAATGTTTTTCTCTCCGAGTTTTATAGATCTTTTTTGTCCTTTCGAACCGAAAAGAAAGTTTGAAAAAAACTTGGACTTGGTAAAATCTCCAGCAGTTTCCTTTCAAACTTGGTCTTTAAGTCACCAACTCAATTGCCTGGCAAGCGTTTTCCTGACGCTCTAAATCAACCAAGGGGTTAAGGAGTTTGGGAGGAGAAGGGTCGGGGATTTCGAATTTATGTGGCAAGGTCTTCGTTTCGTTGTTTTTCCGCTTTTTCACGCTTTTCCTCGTCGGGAAACCGAGAAAAGGCTGCTGTGTAATTAATCTTTGGCCAAAATGCTTGAAAATTTATGTCTTTAACTTGACTGCAGTGCCGCTCCGTATGATGGAAGCGAAAGGGGGGAGGAAACGGGAAGGACGTTTAATAGTTTTTGCCTTTAACTTTGCCGTTGTTTTCGTTCGCGTCGCGATTAAAAGTGATTAATAGCCAACATTTTATTACCGCACAGAGGCAGCACTAAAAGGGGAACCCCCAAAACAACTTAATGTCCAAATGAAATAAGTGAAATTTTCACACCGAAATTAATAAAGACATTAGTGCGTGTGGGCGTGGCTCGTTTGGGGCATTTAACGTTGGCAAAAGCGGCCAGAATGTGTGCCCAGGATCCATTTATTCAGCACCAGCTGCCGCACCGCCATAATAAAACCGAGCACCACCAATGCCACCAGCAGCTGATGGTTGCCGATGAGCAACAGGCCCCAGGGACGAGGAAACTGGCCACAGGATGCGGAGCCGGGCGAGGGACAGCTGCCACAAGTCTTCAGATTTGGTATATTCTACATGTGATACTAGTCCTAATCGGTGAGTTATAAATCTCTCTCTAAATATATAAAAAGGCCACCTTTTTTTGCCGACTGCATCCTAAATGGTTCATAATTAATGAAAGGGTTGCTGGCCTCTATTTAATTTGTATTTTTTTACTGTATTTAGTGGGGGGGTCTAAGCATTAATGGCAAACATGCGCGTAAGTTTGCAGGAGTCAAGTGTGCAGCAATTAATTTAAGTACGGGTAATAATAGTTGGAAGTTTACCCAGGAGATTAACTAAGTGGAATGATTTTGCTCGCGATAATAAGTTGCACAGGCGAAATGAGTTGAGAGTTAAACAATAGAAAATGAATAATTGCTCAAGAGTCTTAGGCTGAGGTACAAAATTAGTAAATGTGTACTTGGTACAAAATTACATCCTTCTTTAGATACTGATTGTTAATGGGAAACAATTATATAAGTGGGGTAACAAAGGTATAAGTTTTCCCAGGAGTTATATTCTATTAATAACCTATTTAACTAATAATTTCTTTTCATTTGAAGGGAAAATACTTTAAACACATCAAAACCTTTAAAAATGATTTTAAAAAATTCTTTAAGTAAAATCTTCTGTTCTTTTTCCCCCATCAATGAAATCCGAACAGCGTCAAAGTAAGGCAAATATTCTGTATATTTGCAGGAGATTCCCAGGACAAGCAAAAAGTTTACACCACTTCATAATCAAACATTTTCACAAAGTAGCTTTCGCAGAAGTAAAATCCAGCGCCCCCAAATCGAATTCCTGGGAAAATCCCAAACAAAAACAATCAACAAATTGAAAGCCAAAGAGGAAAACAATCGAACAAGTCCAATGACCAGAGACAAAAGAGCCGATAAGGACAAATTGCAAGACGCAAACGGAATAGAAATTAATAAATTGGACAAGAGGTCCCCACTTTCGGGATTCCTATGATTTGTCATACCCTTATTCTTTTTAGAAAATGGGAGGGTATATAGGAAAGTATATATATGTATAGCTTGAATAGATTTCCAAGTTTAAAAGCAAAATATCGTATTTCTAAAAATATAATATTTTCGAAATAAGCTAAGTTAAAGTTAATATTTTACTAAGGCAAAGATCTATAAAGATAGAGATCAATTGGTATAATCTTTTTATTATTTTGTTTTTATGTAATTTTTAAGGTTTTGGTCCTGATTTTAATACTCTGTGATCTTATTAGCATATACATTTTTTATTAGTAACACCTTAAGGGTATTTCTGTGGTTTATATTCCAGTTTTTGCCATTTTTTCCAACAATTTTCATGTTGTTTTCGACACAGTTTTTGGGGTTCAGGCAAGTTATGTTGACATTTCCGCCAAGAGCGACACGTGAGGGTCCTGCTAATGGCGCTGGCGGTGTCGGAAAATCGAGGGGGTGTAAAGCGGGAGCTCCGGAAAGTGCGGGGGAAGACTGTTACTGTCTTTTCATTATTTTCAAATCATATCACAAAAGGCAGCGCAGGGAGCCAAAGGAGATAGAGAATGCTTAGCGGCGGAAGCGGATATGGAACCGAGTGAATATTTGCACACCAGCGGGAGCTCTGCCCCCTCTCTCCGTCCCTTAGTCTTATCCTTCCCTCTTGGCTCTCTCCACCGCTCTGTGGGTGTGTGTGTGCGTTAGCTTAATTCAACGTCTCATTTGCATACATTAAAATGTCACATTTTACATGTCGTTTGTGCGTCTCGCCTTAAGCCTAACAGCAGTAACAGCATCCGCAGCAGAAGCCAACGTCAGTTAACGTTAAGGATACTGCGTCG
This sequence comes from Drosophila rufa, assembly GCA_018153105.1. Lineage (NCBI taxonomy): Eukaryota > Metazoa > Arthropoda > Insecta > Diptera > Drosophilidae > Drosophila > Drosophila rufa. Next base: position 13,927,780 of record JAECXS010000096.1, read on the forward strand.
GCAGGACCCCCCGGTAGTATCCCCTAGAACCACCCCCGAACACCTCTCCTACACATAAACTACATTAGCAATTGGAGGCAGCCGAAGGCAGCCATGTAAAAATGGCTTAACGCGCAAATCTTTCAACTAAACATTAATCCTAATGGTTTTCAATTTTGTTGCGCCTTCTGTGGCAAGTCAAGTTCGCGTTCGTTTCTTCTTTTTCCAAGCATTTCTTGTTCATTTTTTTGCACACCAAACTCCTCCACTTTTCATTTTTTGCGCTTTGACTTTGGCTCTGGTTGTGGGCCCTGCTTTGCATGTTAATACGCTCTTTGATATTGCCGAGCAGCGCCTGCAGCCTGATTGCTTCTGACAGCGTCTCCACATCAACCCCCAGCAGCCCCGACCCCTCTGAATTTCCAACGCCCCCCTGCTATTGCCCTCCACAGGCTGACTGTAAATATGAAATTCGTTAAAATTTCATTGGAAATTCAGTTCGTTCTCATTGAATTTCAGCAAAAATAATGCTTAAGCGCAGAGCCAAACGCAAATAAAATAGCTCCACCTGCTGCCACTTTTCATCTATATATATATTTCTATATATATGAACGTGTGTATATTCATATCCCCTATTTGCCGGTGAGCCCTGACCCCCGGCCACCCCTCTCATTAGCTGGTAACACAATTTCCCATTAATCAAGTCGGTCCCGCAGTGGAAAGTGCCCTTGACTCACTTTACAGGAGAACGCCAAGCGGCAGGAGGTCAGAATAATCATGTGAAATGTGGCGATACCTCTCCCGCCCCCCATTTATATTTATTTTTCTTGGTAATTGATCTGAATTTCATTTTGTGGGGCTCCAAAGGGCTCTAGCAGTATGTCATTTATGGAAGCAAGGAGCGTTTGGCTTGAATTTTAATATGTAGCGAATTAATAAGTGGAATATTATTAGAAAAATGGAAAGAGACCTTCGTTCTTCCGAGGGACATGCTTGTCCCCAAAATATTTAACCAGATCAATGCCATGTCAGCGTTAAATTAGAGTTCGTAGATCCTTAAAATTTGTAAACCTCTTTTAAATTGGGAATGTTTTAGGTCGCAATATTTTAAAGCGAGCAAGTAATTCGTTCAAGGATAGTGTACCAATTATATGTACTTAATTATCTGGGTTCCAAAGAGTAATACCCTGCAAAGGTATATTAAATTAATTAATAATTTTCAATCTCACGATCATCCGCAATCAAAATGGTAAAAATGAAACTGATGGTGTAAAATTTTAACTAATAATTACTTTAACTTCAAAGAAAACATTTTTCTGGTTCTAAGTTTATTTTAAAATATATTCAGAAATATATTATCTGGAAAGAATCGGAACACTTTTACTTGTTGGGATCAATACACATGTTTGTCATTTATTCAGGGCAACAGCTACCCAGGAGATTATGCATATACGAGCATTATGGGATACATATGTACATAATACACACTAATACCCGAACTATGTATTTAGTTGCCCCCGCACACAGATATACAAACATTGCTATTAAATTGTTGCTGACAAACTGAGCAAAAGCTCAAGTGGGCTTTTGTTTAAATAAAACTGTGTCGCCACAATGGCCAAGAGCAACTGTGGATCTGTGTGGGTGAGAGTTTTTTCCCTGTTGTGTGTTTGTTTTGATTATCCACCGCACACACGCACACACAGATTGCTACATTAGATACAAAACACCCGACCACACACTGGTATCAATGTCCTGTGAGTGTGTTTTCCAGACAAAAACATTTTCAGCCACTAAGCTTTTGTTGAAGTTTATCTCTACATTCGCCCAATTGATGGAAGCTCCTCAATTGTTTCTATTTTCCTTATTTCATTTTTTTTGTTTTCACTTTCTACTTGTATTTATTGCCGTTGACATAAGCAGCAGGTACTAAAGGTGTCTCAAACACAAATAAATCATAGGGAAATCGGAGCGGAGGGGCTGGGAAAATGTTCATCAGCAACTGTAATCCAAAACATTTGTACATATTTCATGGCACTTTACGGTGACAGCAGTTTGACGTAACAAATTGTATAAAATGTATTTGGTGTCTAAATTACGTAAGCATTAAATATAAATATAACAAGTTGATGGCATCAGTGTTTGTGTGCATCTGACACACACATCAATATTCTGGGATTTTACTCGGAAAAGTCAATTTTTGGTTGCTAAATGCACTTTAATTTGACAATTTCGCTGCTTTGTAAAATAAACCGATTGAGGTTAATGATTTATGTGTAAATGAAATTGGGAATTTCAATTCTCGATTCCTTAATTATGGAAAATATGTTTATAAAAACCTTTTTGGTTAAACAATTTAATTAAAAGGCTTCCTCTTATGTGGCTGTATTGATTTGATATGTAAAACTCCTATATACATATATTTGGGAAATTCTAGCATTTCAATTAGCAGGAATGGTTAAAAGCCAAGGGAAAAAAGACAGAAGCAAACAAAGTCGCAGGACATTACAAACAGAACCCTGTTATTCGGTTCACTTGGGTTCAATTCAGTCCGATCCGGTCAGAAAACGCCCCTAAGCAAATTGAAACAAAATAAAGCGTTCCGTGTGCCGACTTCTTTCGGATTTTTTTCGTGTAGCTTTATTGAAATCATTAGAGCGTAGAGGAGCAAAAAAAAAGTGTATATTCGGGTCTTGATAGCATTAATGTCTGACGAGGCTCAGACGAACGACCGACTGACGCCTATTAATCATGCAGACTTTACGTTCCATTAGGCAGTCAACGAGTGAGAGGAAAAGAGGGGATAAAATGAGGGCAAAATGGATGAGAAGATGTGTAACTACATACACCCAAAAATGTTTGAAACATAATTCCTTAACTCGGTGGGACTACGATTGGGTCAAGTTAGGTTCATGCCTAAACAAACTGTACAAATCACCAGGGTGAAGGTCAGCAAAAAGATACCCTGGCTCTGTCTAAAAATATTTTGTTTATAAGAAAATCAAGCTCCCGATTTAAAGACACTTTCCATACATTTTCCCATTAACATTAATTAAATAAGTATTTTTTAAAACCATATTATACCAATCACACTGGATTCCAAAATGCTCAAAAAGTCGAAACGAAATGGAATGTTTTCAATTTGTTTTTTAAACTCAATATCCTGCAAGTCGTCCTTCTCAATTTTCACAGCTCCCGCCACTTGCGGCATGTGCGAGGGTTCAAAGTGTAAGCGAAGGAGCAAAAGGACGAGGCGGAGATGGACGAGGAGGGAGGCAGGAATGGAGCTGGCAGAAACAGAGAAGCGCAAACATTGCGCAGCAAACAAAGTCAGTGGCCGCTGGCTGCCACTTGGCCATTTGCCTGCCCCGAACTTCTGGCTCCTAATGGCGAAAATATTGTATTACAACAAATTGTGCAGCTACCCCCCAGAAAACAGGAAAAAGAGCAAAGAAATCGGGGGCGAAACACCCTTTAAAATGGAGAGCCCTGGAAAAGGGTCTCATTCGCCCCGCTATGCCCATCAGCTGCCGCTGCTGCTAACGATATGGAAAATTTATCAAAAAATCCAAGGGGCCGGCAACAACATGACACCGTCTGACCGCTCGTCCAGGCATAAAATAATCAGCACAGTCAAGGATCCTTCCCCAGGACCGTGGGTGTGGAAATTGTGGGGGGAGGCGTAGGAAAAGGCAAATGTTTGGGCTAAAAGCCTTTCCAGGTCAGACCTGGCCTGGCCAACCCACAACCTCAAGGGCGTTGATGGCCAGCAAATTGATTTGGATTCACAGTCAGAAATTATCAAATGTGCAAATCGAGCTGAGAAATCTGTTGATGAGATCCCAAATACGGAATGGAAGATTAATGGGGCTACATGATCTGAAATGGTATAGCAATAGATACGAAGTGGGGTCAACAGAATTTCAGCTTGACCTCTTTAATTAAGTCTGCAATAAGTCTTCTTTTATGACCAACACAACCAGTAAAAGTTAAATTAGGTAATACTGAAATATTTAAATAATTTAGCTTAAATCCTTTTGGCGAATTTCCGGTTATTCGCACTCAAGTCGAGGCTGACCTTCGCTGAGCTATTTTTACAGTTTTATGCACTCTGCAGAAGAGAGCACTTGATTAGGAGAAAGCGCAGGCAAGCGAAAGTAAAGGCTTGAGACCCTCGAAGGAAACCAGGATGAAGGAGAGCTTGTGTGGGTAAATAAGATACCCACACTTACAATCAGAGCCCGGCCAAGTCCTGTAAGCCGCTCACCAAAGCGTAAAGACAATTCAATCGATGCCACACACTCGGGCCAAGTTCCTTGCTCACTTCGGGCCAAAGTGTTTGAAATATTTTCACTTGTGTCATTTCCTCGGACACATTGCCACGGAATGCCGCTCGGACGTTTAGCTCAGGGATGGGCTCGTGTCTGGCCAAGGAAACATTACTTACATGTGCCTCTCTGCCTCTCTCTGCAACTCGAGCTGATTTATTCACGCGTCATTTGCCACGCCCCCGCCCGTCACGCGCCCATCGAGACGCACTCGAGAGCGGCCCTGGAAAATGGCAAATGCCAACTCAATGTTGGTTTTCTTCTCTATTTTTGTAAGCCCATTTAAGGGACAGCTCAAGGGTACCTAATGGCGAGGAAGGACGGTAGAGATCGTAACTTATTTGAATATATGTTTGCTAGATATCTTGCCAAGAAATATGGTCTTAGGTTTTATTGAGTTATATTTAACCCAAATAAGTTTAAGGCTTCAGAGTTCATTAGGTGCAATGAATAATAATAAAATTTAATTTAAAAAATAGTTAGCTAAACCCAAATAATAATTCTAATATTAATTCAGAAAAAACTCCTAGGCCCCTATTGCTAACCTCAAATTTTCGCCATAAAAGCAATCTGATCAATTTCTTTCCAGGGTATCCTATCTTTCCTAGTCTCTTTGCTTGCGTTAGATGCCTGCAGTGGATTTTTGGCAGTCACTGTGCGCCGCAAATAGAGCGTAAAAATTCCGCCTCCAGCGGCAGCTTTTGGTTTTTCTGTTCCTGCTCGTGCCCTGCTCCGGCTCCTGCTACCAGAGTGAAAGTTGCCGGCGAAAGTTTGCCATTTGACTGGACCAGGGCACTGAGTTCCCGTAATTTATTTGGGCCGCCGCTGGTAATCAATGCCTCCAGTGAGTGTGCGGATGGGTTAAGCTTATCGCATCCGCTTTTCGTTGGAGTAAAGTGGCCCAGAAGGGAGCGAGCTGAATGCGGGACAGTTTTATGGCCGCCAGTTGAAAGGTCACTGCAGATGGTCGATTTGTGGCCCTCCCACCCCTCCCTGCCTTTGGCCACGCAACCCACCAGGATTTATGACGAACATGCTGCAACATCCTGTTAACATACCCATTTGCATATCCTCTTGCACAAGAGCACATTCAATGGCTTCTGCCCGGTTTCTGTTCGGATTCCTAAAAAAATAAAAAACAAAAACAAATGAAAAAATACTCGCACATCCATAACAATAAAACCGCATTAGCAGCTGGCCCTGCTACAAAACAATGCCAGCCAAATTGTTAGCTAAATTATAACCATCATTTTAATGGTTACTTTCGTTTTATTTCGCTGTTGCGCAAAAACCAAAAGCTCAGCGCAAAAATCGCCACGCAAATGATGCTCAAGATGGGCACCAACCATAATGGCACAGCAGAGAAAAAAAGTAGATTGTCATGGCAAATATTTTTGGCACCGGCTTGAGCGCCTTTTAAATGTTATTTTTGGGGGATTTCGAACTGGGAAAATGTCAAAGAAATTATTTGTTCTTAAAGTATTTTAAAGTAAATAATTTCATTTGAGCAATACCATATCAACATATTAACTTTAAACATAATAACTTTATTGTTTGTAAAGTAGACGATAACAAAATTATAACTTAAAGTCCACTTGAAATACAATAATATAGTAGCCTTTAATTTTATTATTAATTGAAATTAAAACTTTGCAGCTTTTTTTACAGTCCTCGGTTTTTTGGTAGGGTATCCATAGTTTTTAAATAAAAATGCGCAGCCCATGTGTGCATTTGTCGCGGCCACAAAGTAAAGGGAAATCTGGGGAAAAGTGCAGAGTGCGAGGAAAGGGATATAAGAGCGAGAGTGGAAAACTGCCAATGGCCTCAATGAGCCTTTGAGAGCGTGTGCGCGTGTATGTGCACTGAGCTCCTTTCATTATGACAGCGAAATTTCCCACTTCCCGCCCGCCTGCTTACCTTTCCTTTTCTACTTTTTACGCCCCCTTCGAGTCGTTGCTTTTTGCTGCTTTGTGCATATCATAAAATTTTAATTGAATTCTGACATTTTACCATGTGGGAATGGAAGTAGAGATTACGCCAACTTTACAGCTGTCAATAACTTTGATGTCGCCGAAAGTCTCCCGCTGCCTCCCTCTCCTTTTTTATTTATGCGCCTCGTTTGGTTATTTTCCATGAAAAGGGGCGAACTACTTTTCGGCTTTTGGCGTTGTTAACATTTCATTTTTGCCGCATTTCATTCCGACGGCGATGCGTTTTATGAATTCAGTTATTCCGTTGGCTGCATATTCAATTTTTTATACGCTCTTCCACCGCAGCATCTCTACCGCTCTTCTTCCGTCCATCCTGGCAACCCGAGGTCCCACTCCTTCCATTTCACAACCCCCTTGGGGTTTTCCCGGATTAATTCGGCTCTGTGGGCATACGAAAGAAAAAACACCATTTCAATGACATTTTTAATGCAATTTTAATATGCGCGCGCAGCTTTATAAAATATTTATTATTCCCGCTTTTTCTTTTTTTCATCAGACTGCTCTCTCTGCTGGTTAAAAGTTAATTACCAACAATATTTGAGCTGCACTTAATAAATTCAATAAATTGCACTGCGAATTTCCTTTCCTTTTACTTGCGTGGTCCACAGAGAGGGGGTAATATTTAAATTTAATCTTTGAATGTCAAATGGACACATATAAGGAATAAAAACATAACACGGATAATTTTTTCGATAAGCTTATTTAAAATCGGTGCTGCTAACGTTTTTTTTTTCCAAAATTAATTCATATATTCGTTAAAAGATTAATATTTATTTTTAAAGAAAAATATATTATACCTAAATGTCACTAACAAACGAAAAAAAAAAAACTAAAAAATAACTAAAAAGAAATGCATTTAACATATTTCCAAAAATTCAGGCTATCATTAATGATTTTCCTGGGCTAATTGTTCATATAAAATTTTAATGTAGCCCTCAAAACGATAATAAATTTATATTAACACGTCCTCCTTCAGCAGTAAGCTCTATTTGTGAAAGCTTCCCACACATTCTTTTCCAGGATTCACATTCCACACATGGTTTTCCCCCAACTCGAAGACAAATATCTATTTTATTATACATTTGGCGCCTAATTAAAATAACGCAAGAAGGGACACAAACTCCGGAAGAAGTAATATAAAAATGTAAAATAAAAGCCAAGTAGGAGAAACAAAAATCATAAAAACAATAACAAAAAGTAATCAAAAAGTGGAGCACTTTACTTTTGTTTGCCCTTTCCGCACAGGGGAAAATAAAGAAGGAGATAGCGGGTTGGAGGCCGAAAGAGATGGCAAAGTCCGTTTCGGGCAGATGTTTTTATAGCTCATAAATTCGTAAGATGCTGTGCGGAATTGCCAAGAACCGGGGAACCGGAGAACAGGAGAATCGGAAAATCGGAGAAAGGGGAGTCAGGGCAACAAAACATCAGAATTCATTGGCTTCTGCCAAGTTTTGTTTATCCTTTCGCTGTCTTGGCATATAAACGCGTCTCCTTCTGCCGCTCTCCCCCAGCCAAATCAATACAAAATTGATGAATACAAATGATCATAAAAAACAATAAAAAGCAATGCCAAAAAAGCAGCTGTATCTCGGGGTGGGAGGTCTGTGCCCTGATTTGGTTATAAAAATCCCAGCCACGTACTTGCCGCTGTTTTCCTTTCCCCCAACAATGTGGGCAAATATTGCCTTGCCTCGGTGTGTTGTCAAGATTTCCAGACAAATGCATTTTCATTTATTATTCATATATGAGTCTAGATAATGACAGTCAGCCACTCATTTGAAATTAATTTCGCGGAATAAAGCAGCAACTCAAAGAAGTACGAGATAAATTATTAGAAAATCGCTTGGTGGGCGCTGTAAAGAAAAATAAGGTGGAAATTCGGGCGGCTATAAAGGAGGGATAACGATGCGTCTTATGGCGCTTGTCTGCACTTGGCATCTATGGCAACTGCCGTGGAGAATCGCTTAGAGAAACCGAGAAAACGAAGCAGGCAGTCGCCCGATTTACTTCAAGCGTATCGCTATCTAATGGTATTCGTATAGCCAAAGATACAGACACCTACCATTCACTGAAAAATATACATTCTTGGTTAGTAAATGGTTCTTAGTAAGTACATTTAAAGATGAAAACTGTTTCCATAGAAATTATTATTTGAATTATGTTATTTTCGCTTTAAATTTATTTCAAGATTTTAATATATTTTTGTGATATGCAATTATATATTTTCAAGCTTTTTCCTGACCGATTTGTTCCAGTGCTGGAGCCCCCGAAAGTAACCAAGCTAGAGCAAATATATGCATAAACACAAACACCCCCCAAAAAACATACACACAACTCACAGATGTCTCTGACGGGAAATTGATTTCAATCAATCAAATGTTGTGATTACTTTGCTGGCGAGCGACTCCCGATCCCAATTCCAGGCGGTGTGTGTGGAGGCCATTAGCAATAATTTACTTAAAGGCTTAAAGGGAATCGGAGACACAAGTGTCAACTGGTAAACAGACGGCTTTTAGGGTCGGACCTTCCTTGCGGTTTCACATTTTAATTCTAACGTAGAAGCGATCTGACTTTTTTTGGGAGAACTTAATCCTCCCTTTTAATTTTTAAATGAATTAATTGTACTAGCTACTTAATACATTGGTTTTGGAATACAGTCTAAGGTAAACCCTTCCCACTCAATCACTTGGTTTATTGAAGTTGAAATCTTGCAAGAAAAATCTATGGACTTTTTTCGACGGCAAGAACAATTAGTGTTAACTGTCTCTTTTAATTATATTGAACAATGTATATGTTCATTACCCATGTCGCACGTGACATCAAACCATGTTACAATAATTTCCGAGAAACAAGAGAAAAGCTAACTTCGTTAAAAAAGTATTTTGAAAAATGTTTTGTGCCTGATGTGAAAGCACTTAACAACTCAACTTATTTGAGCATTGTTTGTGCAATATTAATAATTAATAATTTATAATTACTTGAATATGTATTCCGTTAGTTTCTTCTTGAAAAAAATTTATGAAACTTGAGGTCAAAAGACTAATGATTTTCCTTTACATCAACTTTCCTGAATTTCCATTTCCAATTGCATTTTGGATCCCACACAGAGCAACTTAAACCTGCGAGCAAGTGCACTTCAGTTTTTCTCCCTCTGACTGGCTTCTTTGTTGACGCTTCCGTTTCTTTTTATGATAAATTGATTGATATTTGAATTTAATGATAAGCCCGTTGTGAAGCTGTCTGGTTCCGTTAGGAATGGGAAGGAAAAGACACCCAGACCACCAGTTGGCAATTCAATTTTCCTGGCCCTTCCTGGCCATTTTTCAACTTCAACGACAGTGGCAGCCGCGTGTCTTTGGCTTCTATCCTGTGTCTTGTGGAATATGCAAATTTCTTGCCACATTTTTTCAACCTTTCTCGTTTTTTTCCTGTTGCTGTTGTCGGAGTCATCTTTGATAAGCAAACTTTTGCACTGATAATGATATTTTTATAGTGCGTTGACGAGCTCAAAAGGCATTAGGCGGGGATATATTGTATATTGGTAGTTGGACTGGAATTGTGTGAGAAAAATATATGCTTCCATATTCAAGTGAAAATTCAATCGTTGAAAACTAAGAAAAGAAAAATGTATTCTTATATAGTTGCAAAGTTAAATATTTTAATTCAAAATAAATTCAACAATCCCAAAGTTCACATAACATTGAAATATATAAATATTAAATCTAAATCTATCTTTAAAAATATTAAAAATAATGAAATATAATGATTTGAAACGCCATTTTCCTTAAAAATCTATTGGAAGAATACAAACAGGGAATTTCGATAATCGAATATGTCAATGTAATAGACCTACTTTTTTAGCTTTTGTCACTATTCCTATGGAGGAAACTAACGGCAATTTGTGGCAATGCCGACGATTGGCAATCGATTTATAGGCCAATTTGCATAATCATTAAGTTCACATGCCACAGCACAAACACACACAGATGCTTACCTTACACACGCGCTTACACATATATTAGCAATAACTTTTACTTGAGCTCCAGAAAAAACAGGAGCTCTCAAAAAAAAGGTTGGCATACGATTTTTGCTTGAATTTTTTATGCGAAATTGATTTTCCCCAACGCAATGCGGCTGCTTACCTCCATTTCCATCCCGCGCCGTAGAACTTCCGCCCCAGACGGCCACCGCCCACATTTGGATATGTCATGTATATTTACCTTTATCGGCTGCCTCACATTTTTTCTCAGCAATCTGAATCCTACTGTCCACTAAGGAAAAAAAAAAACGTTTCTAAGATGTTGGTTTGTTCAGCCGACTTTAATAAATTAAAATTTCCTATAGTTTTTATAGACCTTCATTTAATTTTAAACAGATTATATTAAAAATCCTTTTGCTTCTTCTAAATATATATTTTCAAACTGGTTCTGCTTAATAAATTCAAAACAACAAATATCTCTAATGAACAAAAGCTGTAGTTGGTTTCCAACGACAGTTTTGAATAAATAATAATTTATGCTTCTAATATTACGCAAAACTATACGTTATTTTTCGAGTGTAATCCGGTAAAAATAAAAATGCTACGAAAAACAAGTAAAAAGGGAAAGTTTTGCTGTGAGTTAAATTTTCATAAATTTCCCTACCTTCACCTGGCTACGAAAATTTCTTAAACTCCTGATGGCCAAAGTCCGTTTTGGCCTCATTAAAGCGCCTCCGGTCAGAACCGGGCCACTGAATTATTTATAATACTCTCGCTCAGCTCAAGACATCGCATATCCCTCAGCATGGTAATGTGCCAGGGCCAAGTTGTCTTTTTAAGTATATACATATATATAGTATTCCTTGCAAGTCTCTCTTCTGAGGTGTGTGCCCAACCCCTGGGGCTGGTCAGAAAAAGTTGAATAGGAAGTTCTTCAAATTATGCCAGAAGCAGTCATAAATACAAAAAAAAAATATATATATAAAAAAAATCATGGAAGGAAAGTTAAGAAAATTGGGCGGTAGGAAGCCCGCTTTCGGCCTTTTATTTCAAATTCTCTGCTATGTATTTAGGTTCATATTCTTCGGCAAACTAAAGGCAGCCAATATTTTAGCTTAGCTTTTGGTCTCGGCCTCGAGGCAATAGGCAAATTTTTTCGGTTCTGGGTGTGCTACTATTCGAAAGAAAGTTGAATTGAGAACGGGAATCAAATATTAATGCGGGTTTTAAGGATGTAGGCAATAAATATGATATAAGCTGGTCCAACCATTGTGTGGGTATTCTTTTTATACTATGGAGAAGCGCTGTGAATAAATCATCAAATATAACATATATAATCAGCAATTAACAGAAGTGCATGCGGCTTATTTAAAGTACGTTTACTTGTTGTGGGCACAGCAAACAACATTCATATCTATGTATATTCTTTTAAATTTTCGAAGTGAAGTTTTGTAAAGTAATATAAATATATACATTTAGCTTCTTTATATATTATAGCACAGCACAAATTTTAATATCAGAATATTATGCCACGATTTTCCAGGAAAATCCTAATGAATTTCTCGCACACTATACACGTCTTTAAGAAATTAAACCACTTTTCATCTTAGGTTACTGCCACGTGCCTCCTCCGTTCTGAATGCATAATTCATATGGCAAAAGGCCGGGACCAAAGTAAAAGTTGGCCTGCCTGCAAGTTGGCTCAAAGAGCGCGGTACTTGGCATCGCCTTAAGCCGTCTTTTCAGCGCCGCAAATTGCATTTAACGCATTAATTTGACGCCTTTACCGCGCCACCAGTGGATTTAGGGCCTAAGGGAGGCAGTTGGCCCACGACCTTCTTAATTGTAGAGCAAGATGATCTAGGGGCCTATTCCCGCACAATGTTTCTTTTCAATTTCCAAGAGTCGAGCACACAATTGAAATATTACCATTTGATAGCTAAGTAAGCTCCGGGGATGCGTCGGGGTCACCAATTGCGGCTTCCGCCAGCCCAGGGAATGCACTAAAAAAAATGTATTTCTTTTTCTTAATTGGTATTTTATCATTAATATAGACCGTAAATTTTTTTTAGCGTTTAATAAGTATTTACTTGAATGGCATCTCATAAGAGATATTTCCAAAATATATTGCAATTGTTGGGAGGGACTTTTATTTCACAGTTCACGCAATTTTCCCTGTTCGTATATTTTTTCGCAAGTGTGGCTCATGCCTTTGCCTTATCTCTCATTCCTCACCTGATTCGCGTTGACTTTTGGCCCTCAGTGTGCGCGCTTTGATGTCTTGCGGTGGCTTTTCCGCCCCGGAAAATCTCTCGGGAAAGCGGGCAGAGGGGCGACCTGACCCGGCCCAAACCCGGCGCGGAAATTGTGCGCCGCAATCTCTTAAGACCGGCGACAAATATACTTGGCCTGTCGCTGGTACGGGAATCGGGACTTGGGGTGGGCCCTGGGCTTTAGGCATTACCAAGATTTAACAACAACTTCTGGGCTTTTGTCGTCGGCTGTCGGTTGTCTTCCGTCTGTCTGCGGGTTAAACGATGCGAGTGAACTCAGGTAGAAGAGGACACGACGCTCGTAAATAATTAATCTGCCCGCAAAGTGCGATTATCAAAGTGTTGGAAAAATGTTAAATAGCTCCCCAGGGCAGCGATGCCGCCAACAACATTAAAATGTGGCGACATTTCGGCCCGAAGCACTCTGAAAACGGCCTAAGTCTTGACTGTGAAGCAATGCTATGAAAAATACAATATATACGGCAAAGGCATAGTTTTAGGAAAACTAATATTTAGATAATAGGATCATCTTACCTTTTTGGCTTTATAAAATTATTAATATGTAAAAGCTAATGGCAAACGTATGCAACTTTGTACAAAATCTTCTCACTGCATATACCTCTAGTATATGATTATTAAAATTGATTATTCCTCATTGCGATTATTTTTTTATTTTTGTCTATTAAATCAGTTGAAGGAAATTTCCTATTTTTGACAAAAGAACAAAAACTAAGAGTAATTCCTACACATTTTCAAAGTATACTTCTAAACTTTTCTTCAGTGTGTCGTTCGCTCAGAGGACATTTGCCCGCCGGCCATCTGACTTGGAGTTCTTGATATTTTCGACTGCTTCACTTGATGTTTTTCAATTATGCAAATAAAGGGATTAATTTGTTGCGGCTCCCAAGGAAAGGGACGAGGATGTGTGGGTGTAGATGGCAGCCACTGGAAATTGTTTTAAAGAATGCGCCTGGCGCTGATAAAAGTTTGTCTCAGCCGAGTTTTCTCCCACCCAACCTCACGTTTTCTTTTCCCGGAGATAGCAAACTGTGCGACAACTATAAAAATTTCAATTACAAAATGGGGGTAGAGGGTTTTCGAAAGGATGGCTACAAAATATGGGTGGGAGGAGCAGCAGGAGGGGCAGGAGCAACTTCCAAAATTGACTTCATTAAAGTCGAAACAATTTTTGCGTGCGGACAAGTCGTCTATTTGGACGTGTGAAAATGACAAAGAATTATTTGAGACATTGCGGAGAAGGGTGGTAAAAGTTAAGAAACCTCTTTAATTTTTGAAAAGAAACTTTAATACAACAATTTTTGAAAATAAAAGATTATTAATTTAAAATTTATTATTTCCTTGCTAAGTGCTATAAATCCAAGAATATAGTATTATTAAGTATCCGTGCAGGGTATGATTACTTAAATTTAGTGTAGTAATATTTATTACAATTTAGTGAAAATAAAACATTGCATATAATTTAAAAATACTCTATTTTGTTTTTTTTTTTTAAATGGGTTTAGGAAGCCTATGTGGAAATACGAGTACTTTGAAAGTTGCGCTTCATATAATTTAATTTGCCTCCCAATTTCGTTGGTGTCAATTTCAGCTGCGTGCGTGCTGTTTTTCTGGTTCCTTAACATTTGTTTTACCCCTTTTACCCCCATTCAGTTGCTGTTTCAATTGTCAGTTGAGCTGGAAGTGGCTGTTGAGTATTAGGTCTAAATGGCGAAATACAAAACATTCCAACAAAAACGGAAGAAGTGCCATCAAGGAACTCTTTATGGTGATATGGTGAGAATGGCGGGAGCAAAACGGATGGAGGGGGTTACGTGCTGGGAGGGCGTGGGACGTTGCACAAATTAAACCCGAATGAAAATTAAACGATGCATGAAATTACTTTGCTTCTCTTTTTTTAACTTTTCTGCTCGCTGCTGTTGGTTGTTGTAGGCAAAGTTCCTTTACATTATACACCCCGTTACCCCCCCATATTTTCCACGCCTTCGTTCCGGCTCCTTCTTCGACTTTGGCTTTAGCTTCTGGCTTTTGCCTTTGAGTAGATCCAGCTCAGCCCTTCTCTGTTGCACAGCCATGAGCGTACGGAGCCTGAAAAGCCCCATCAGAAATTTCTGGGGATTGTAATTTGAAAATGAATGCATGTAATCGCATTAGAAAGTGTTGTTAATCCTACAAATTATTTCAAGTAAAAATTGCTATATGATTTACTATTTATTATGAAACAATAAAGAATCTATTGTAAAACTCATATTTACAAAACTAAATACATATTTCTCATTTGACCCTGCATATTTGATGTTATTGATTTATTTTATAGCAAAATAGAGAAAATAAAATCTCCATCACAGCAAAATAAGTATATAAAATATTGTAATGAGAAAGTCACATACTTAGTAATTATAGGAACCCCTTTAATAAACTAATGAGCACACCACTGCTGCCACTCTTTTGCTAGCTGTCTCAAGTTCCCTTATCGTTTTGTTGGCTTTTTTAATTTTTAATGTGCAGTCAGTTGATTTTACTCTAGTCTGCAGTAGAAAAAAGGACACACGCCATTTACGCAGGCAGTCTTGCACTGCAAAAAGGGAGAGACAAATAGAAGAGTGTGGGAAAGGGGGTTATGTCCCAGGCCAATTTGCGAAGTCAAATGCCAGTCAACTGCAATTAAGGCGCTGAAAACGGATGGGCGTAGACCTCCGGCAGGACAAGAGAACGGCAGCCTTAAATTACTAGGATCCTACTCTGGTTTAGACCTTTTTTGGTTTTAAATATTTAATTATTTGATCCAAATATGAACATATTCTATGACTAGAATTATAATAAAATAAAATATGTACATAGAAGGTAGAATAAAGTAATCTAACAGCCAAGGGCTTTGTTCTAAATTTTAGTATGCCGTATAATGTTATATTGTGAAGGAAATAAAAATATTTTTGCTTAAATATTTTTCAAGCGTTAAATCTCAAATTTTGGATTTGAAATTATACAGGAACTGTAAAATTTATACGACGCCTTCGTCTTGGTTTCACCTCAACTCGCCGAGTGGCACAAATCCATAGCTTATTAGCACATTTTATGGCGTCATCTACTCCATTTATATGCCTCTTTCTTCTGTTGGGTTAACAAAAATATGCCGACACGGAAATGAATTTATAATGCATGGCTTTTGTTGTTGTTGGCGTTTCGCATTTGGGGCTATAAAATATTCGAGCCCAAATAGCGGACTGCATGTGTATATTTCCTTGTGATCCTGTGTGTGTTTGGAGCAGCAAAAAGGCAAACAACTAACTCATTTTGTGGTTGCCAACGCTGTCTCTTCTTTTTTTTTTATGCCAATTGTCTGCCACCAAAACACACACACACACCGAGGGACACACACAGGAACACAAACATACGTGCCAACAAATACGCTGAAAGCATTCAACGTATTTTTTATTGAAGGCGCGACTGCGATTCTGATTCCGATTGCGATTTTCCACTTCTTTTTGCCGCTCTCCTTACATCAGTCCCTTTCTCTGACTGGATTACACACTTAGAGAAAAAGATTTGACTGTTTTCGCTCAAGATTTCTGAAAGAAGTTCCTTTCCAAAGGAAGAATATGTAATTTAACTTTTAGTATAACAAATACCAATTAAATTATTTTTAATTTCATTTTGAAGTAAAGATATTTAATGTTTTTATAAATTTAAATATATATTTTTATATCTGAAACAATAAAATGCTAACCTGATTTTCTTAGTAATATTACACATACGCCACGTTAGCCAGAACTATTTTACTTTGAAAAGTTTTCAATTAAAAGATAATTTTGGGAATATTTTTGCTGAGTGTGCTCGACCTCCGACTTGTGTGCACATTGTTCAATATTAGAGATGCCACTGTGTCATTGTGCCTGTGTCTGCATAACCTCCGGCTTGGGTTTTTGAGTGGGCCCTGTGACAGCTCAATATATTCGCCATTTGTCGCTGTATAAACCACAATCTCTCTCTTTTTGCCCCTCTTAAGGTGTGGGTCCCGGCCTTATCCTCTGCCGCTAGTTGTCATATAAATGTGGCTTGCTTGAATGTCGCAAAACTGTTGAACGATGCTATAGACAACAGCAGATCCTCTCTTCGCACCTCCCAGGCCACGTGACTAGTTCCAGGATAAGAGTGGAGGAAAGAAGATAGTCATATGATGGCACATTGGTTAGGGCAGTGGGCTTTGTAAAATGTCTTGTAATAAAACGTAACCATTAAAAAAAAAAAAAAATCTTTAATTTACTTACATTTACACATTAAAACTAGGGTATTTTAGAAAGAACTAATTCCGTAAATGAGCCAATCTCCACTCTCTAAACACTCATAATAGGGCCTTCTTAAATTCGCATTTACTGCTCTTAAATTCGCCAATTTAACTGATCGTGTAAGTTACACATTTCCGTGTTGTAATTCATTTTCCTTATCAGGTAACCACTGTGCCCACTAGTTCGTAGTTCCTTGCCTTTGCCTGCCTTTCGCCTTCCTTATTCGCAAATGCAGGAAAATCAATTTCGTTCTCCATTTGCAGTTGGCAATTTGCATAATAAGGTCGTTTGGCGCAATTTGCATGTGAATGTGATAAATTCAATGGCGGCGCTGCACGTTACACCACACACATGCATATGCGTCTGGCTTGCTGTGTGAGTGTGTGTGTGCCGGCCGTGGTGTGCGTGAGTATTTGTTTTCTTTTTTTGTCCCTCGTTTTCCCACAGAAACGAACTCAGTTTTTCACGTTTGACGTTTGGAAAAATGAAAAGTGTAGCGGTATATTAAATAAGTGGGTGTATCGCCACCCACACCACAGTAAATACAACGGCTTCTGTTGCGGGTCCTGTTACGGGCCCCGTTAGTCTCCGGGGACTGACCGAAAACCCGCCAAAATGTCGCGAAAGGCAAATAAGGGATATTTGCCGGATTTCGCTGTTTGTGATTTAAAAGCTTTCCGCTCGGCTCGGATTTGATTCACTTTCGAAGGATGGATTGACTGTTTAATGGACATGCATCGAGGGAATAATAATAATAAATATTAGGGAATGGATTTTTATAGGAAAATATAATTTGAGATCTGCCTTCATTAAATATAATTTGTATATTTATTTTAATTACTTCTTAACTTAATGCAAATTTATTAATAATAGCCTTGCGAATTTATTTAATATACGTAAAACATAAATATAAAATCCATATTTTTCTATATCAACCATAATATATAGCATTTTTTTTAGAAAATATGAATGCAGGGTATCCAACATTCCACACTCTTCCTTCCACTCGTTATCTTTTTCGCAAAATGTTGAGTTTTTTTCGCCCATATTTTTGTTCAGCCTTACACGTGAATTGTGGACTGCAGTGACGTGCACTGGATTTGCCAGGATCTAAGAGCCAGAGTCCTGCAGGACAAGTCAAAATTCATGTGACAGGGGGCCGAAAGAGGTTTTTTGTGTTTGCTTTCTGGCCAGTTTAGGGAGAAGATATGGTCAACTGGAACCATAACCGCTAAAATATGAATGTGGGTTAGCGCATAAGAACTAAGGGGATAAGTTGGACTGCAGTTGAAATGGAAATGGCATTCCCAAAGGGGATTCCATTAGAAATAATTTCACCACAATAACATCCTTTCCCAATGCTCTTTTCCCGCTAATTGCAGACATTACCAGCTCGCTGACAATGACCGAGGTGAAGATACCCAATCACATAATGCGCCTGAAGAGCGCCACTCTGGGCTGTCGTTACGCCCTCGACGGGGAGTCCTTGTACTCCGTGAAATGGTATAAGGATGGCCACGAGATCTACCGCTATGTGCCGCGCGATAAGCCGCCCGGGCAGGCGTTCCCTCTTCCCGGAGTCAACATCGATGTAAGTGCACTGAAATAAATATCTAAATAAAATTACAATATTGTAAGTTTGCATGTGATTGAACTTTTAATTGAATAAATAATAAGTCGCCACTGCCAGAAGGATATGTTTAATTTTTATTTTACGTTCAAATAAAGTAACCCTTACATTAAACCCATTTTTAAGCAGAAGCTTGTCAGAGAATTTTCTTAAATGGTGCTTTTTGCAGTGCTCAGTAAACACAGCAACAGGTGTTGCTTACTCAAAAAAAGAGGAAGCGGAAAAATTTAATTTAAAATTTTATTACAATTTACGGTACTGATTTCAGGGTTGCTAAGGGAGGTTCCTTAGGATTTAGTGTTACGACCCCGATCATAATGATTATTTTAAAACATGTAATTGCAGCAATGGAGAAGGTAACCCTGAGAGCTTCTCCACCCATTTTTCCGCCCGATTTTCCTTCGCTTTCCCCTCAGCTTGTTGCTGATTACGTCGTCGCTGGAATGAAAATTGCTGCCACGTAGTTTTGCCATTTAACTTTAATTTAATGTGGATGTAACCTTCCTCTTTGTTGCCCATAAAAATGTGTGTCTGTGTGGGTTGTTTTTGCGCCACCGAACCCCCAGCTATTTGCTCCCCTTCTTCTGGCTTAGCTAAGGTCACGTGTTGGTCTGCTTGCCGTGCGATTGAAAAGGTTAACGGAAATCACTTAAAGCTGTCAATATCCCAGACAAAGTTGATATCCTCAGCGCTCCCCTCTTTACTTCAAGCCGTTCTCATAATAATAATTTGCCAAAAGCACTTAAGTGCGTCTACTTTGTTGGATGGCCAGTCAAAGCAAAGCGAGGCTAAAGAAGGACCGCGAGTACACAGTGGAAAAATAGATTGTACCGACAGTTGTAATAAATATGTCTGTACTTTTAAATAAAAAATTGGCCGATAGAAGAAACTGAAATAATGATTAAGTGGTAAGATAAAAAGTTTAGATAAATTGAAAAATCCCAAACACGTTAAGAATACAATTTTTGCTTTGATTAATATTTTAATAAATTGCCAAATTATCCCCATAAGATAACCCGTGCAACAAATTTTTTCTACTTCCCTTTGACTTCCTGAAATACTAAATTTTTTAATTAAGCACGATTTTTCTCTCCGTGCCTGGCAAAGTAAATCCCGTCAATTGTCGGGGCTAACGTGGCGTATGAGCAATGTGCCAGCGTATTTTATGGCCTGTGTGCGTGTGGCCAAGCGGCTGGAAAGGGAAAAGCGAGGGAAGCAAAGGAAAAATTATGTGTTGGGGGAATAGGAGAGGAAAAAGCTCCGGCTAAAGGGGAGTCCTTCCGTGGAAGCATAATGCGTAATGCGGCATAATTTTCGTTTGGTTTCAATGTCTGCATTTGGTCTCCGCCATTTCGAAAAGGGTTGAAGGCCGAGTTGAGTGGAGGGAAATGATTAGAACAAAAGAGAGGAAGCCCCGAGGGGAGGGGACGTTAGTGTGAGCTGGCTGGGAAAGCATGATAAAGTGGGAAAATTTCCATAAGAGCTTTCCGGGGTTGCACTAAACGAAGAAATTACTTTATATAATTGAAGGATTTGCCTGTAATACACTGGTATCCTGATTCATGTCCTTCGCGTAAGTCTTGAAAACTAGTTGGGGTAACTTATGTTTCAAGGGCTCAAAACTTATCAGGTAAATTCAATTTATTAAGGGAATTATAGCATAAAATGAGGAAGAAGGGTTTCAGTTATTGCAGACTAGGACACTTGTATATTTTTTAGATTGCTTTAGATTTATTTACAGATATATACTGTGAGTGAAATTACGCTACTTTATTAAAACCTCCATCTGTATTATTTTATTTTGGAATTTGGCTCGTTTTTAGTCGTTGAGCACTGCAATCAGGGCAACAGAAACAAGGTTAGAGCAGAGATTCCGTTGGGCCAAACCGAATTTGGAATTACAAATAACAACTTCAATCTGCGGTCATGGGCGAAGTGGCCGAACATGTTCCAGCCAAGGCATGGGCAGCAGGGGGTTAAGGCGGCAACGAGAAAGCAATAAAGGGAGACTGCAATTTGAATTGTGGCTAGATTTGGTTTTTTGGCGAGCAGAGTATCCCCTAACCTCTTATTTTGTACCACCCAGAGCAGAGAAATTTTCAAGGGGGCGCTGACAAGATGAGCGTGCCGAAAGAATTGGCAAAAAGACGAAGACGCAGCTAGAGAAGAATCGGCTTAAGTACTGCCAAGAAGCCAACAAACAAAAGCCAGTCCACAGTCATTGTAACGGACAGCGGGGGGCTGACGGGGGTGGAGGGAGTGTACTGTGGCAACGACAACCGAAAACAAGCAACAAACCAAAAATAATGTTGAACGTGACTTTTGTGATTGTTTACGCCGGAGAAAGGCGAAGGCAGAGGGCCCAGAGGAAGCATAAAGCGAGGGAAAGCAAAGAATTTTCATAAAAATTTGCTCGAATCAAATGAAACTTTCTGCTGCATGTGTTCCTCTGTGTGTGTGTGTGATAATAAAACTGCAACTTAAAGAACTCGACTTGACTTCAATTGTTGCCCAGGGAAAACGAAAGAGGAAAACTGTTGTAGTGACTTTTACAACATTCCGCCCTCACATGCGTATCTTGCATCTTTTATTCAGACTCCTGTGCGATTGTTTCTAGATATTTCATTTTCATTCGCTTGTTTGGTTTTTCGGGCTTTGCTCTTCCGACTTCCTGCCTTATGACTTTTGTTTTCGTTTTACAGGCATTTCTTATCCTTGGTCCTTGAGAAAATTACATTTTTCGCCCTCTGCCAGTTGAAGAGTGGAAGGCGTGGCCAGCTAAACTAATAATAAACTGCCTCTGGGCTTGCCCCATCATCAATCTTCATTTTGCGGCGAATTTGTGAATGTTAAAAATCATCCATAGAAAAATCTTCAACTCTAATTGCGTTTGATTTTGTGTCGATTCATCTCTTGGCAATTTATCTTGCCAAGTTTTACCGTGGAAAAAGTTAATTTTTAGCCTAATATAGGCTATTCCTTTCCTTTATTTTATTTTAAGTGCAAAGGAAGGAATTTTTAATCTTTTAAAAAGGTATGAACAATTAAAGGTTGGTGAATCTTCCGCGACTAATTAGAAAATAATCTTAAGATCTTAAATATAATAAGAAGATTGTACATCTCCTTTCGCGTTACTGTCATAACAATATACATACATTCATATTCCAAGAAAAACTTAAAACACTACTCAATATTTTTTCTGCTTTTATCTTTGCCCCGCAGCTGCGTAATTCCTCGGACACTCAGATTCTCCTGCGACGCGTAACACTGCAAAGTTCCGGACTGTATCGGTGCGAGGTGTCCGGCGAGGCGCCCGCATTCAACACCGTATCCGAGTCGGAGACCATGACCGTTGTGGGTGAGTTTAACATAAGGAATAAGGCGGATGAGAAGTGGTCCAGATCTGGGGGAGCAAAGAAAGTGAGAGGCACTTGGACAGCGGGCGACAGTAGAAAATTTAATTAAAATGCTAATAGTGCCGGGCAGCCAACAATGTTGTGAATGACAGTGGCAAGTGATGCGGCATGCGAAGTTGCAGGAACTCGGGGCATTCAGTATCCGGAATGTGCAACATAATTGTTGGGAGTGGATAAAGAGCGGGGCCAAAAGGCAGCCGAAGAGGATTGACGGCGGCAAGTTGAAGGAAAACTTCAGTCTGCAGAGGACCCAGAGACTCCTGTCACCGGGCCGAAAAGCCAGAATGAGGGAAAAACCATTTAAAACGCATGCGAAGCATCTGAAATCTGAGGCTGCTGAATGTAAATTGCATGCAGGTTGTCAGCTCCCTGTCAAGGAGTCTTTGATGGCCCATGGACTGTGCAAGGATTGCCCCTTGCCTATGCGGGATGGGATATTAAGGGGTGTTTGCAGAGTGACAGGACTCAAATATCTTTAATCGGATGCAAGAAATGAGGTGACTTATGAAGAGGATTTCGCTTTAAGCTCAAATTAAGACAACTTAATGATTGAAAAGGTTAAGCTTAATATACATTTTTCTTTTTTATATATTTAAAAGGAAGTTACTTTTCTCTTTTACAACATTATGTTGTAAAAGAAAGAAGTTTCACTAGAAACGATTGCGAGGTTAAAAACAGATTATCAATTTGATTTTCTGCCTATTTGGTACAGAAATCTTTAATTCCTATGGCACTATTCCGTATGTAATATGTCTTTAATTGGATGCAAGAAATGCGGTGACTTATGAAGAGGATTTCGGTTAAAGCTCAAATTAAGACAACTTAATGACTGAAAAGGTTAAGTTTAATATACATTTTACTTTTTTATATATTTAAAACGAAGTTACCATTCTCTAAATCACAACATTATGTTGTAAAACAAAGAAGTTTCACAGGAAACGATTGCGATGTTAAAAACAGATCATCTATTTGATTTTCTGCCTATTTGGTACAGAAATCGTAAATTCCTATGGCACTATTCCATATGTAATATTTACATGTCTAATAAAATTCGTTAGGAAAATTCAATATTTTATTTTTGCCTCAAAAACTCACTTAAAAGTATCTGTACTAATCTCACCCTCTTAAAACAGCATTAATCATCTTAATGAAATTAAATTCCACGGGTTTTCCCATTCTACTCTCACCTGCTACCGAGGACGGGAGACAACTTAAAGTGCACCTGGCAGCGAAGGTGTTTCACCTGGCCCCCGAGGTCTCCGGTCTCCGGTCTCCGGTCTCTTGTCTTCGCTCCCCCAATCTCCGGTCGCCATTCTCCACTATCCGTTCTCCACTTTCAGTCGCAGTTGCAGCCCGTAAATGGAATTCATG
Organism: Drosophila rufa; assembly: GCA_018153105.1. Taxonomy (NCBI): domain Eukaryota; kingdom Metazoa; phylum Arthropoda; class Insecta; order Diptera; family Drosophilidae; genus Drosophila; species Drosophila rufa. The sequence goes on from JAECXS010000096.1 coordinate 13,951,051, forward strand.
CAACATGGCAATGCGTTGCAAATGGCATTGTCGAGTCGTCTCAACTCCCAGGCTCCTTGTAAACTCACTAGCTTTCCTCTTGTTCGCCGCTTTTTAAAGGATTTCTCTCGCATTTTTTCTGCCTTTCTTTGCGTTTCGCCTTGGCAACCCTAGGCTGTATAGTGTTCCCATCTCGCCTTCATTTTTTGTGCCAGCACCCCACCACTACTCTTAATACAACTGCATAATCTAAGCAAACAATTGAAATGGAATTTTTGCAGTCGACGTCGCTGCCGGCAGTCGGCAGTCGGCGCAGCGCCAACAAAAGGCGCACATGTGGGTACAGTGAAGGGGCGTGGTCGTGGGTGGAGGTGGGCGGGGCCTGGCTGCCACTGTCATTGCGATTTTGAAGTAAAATTATGTTTTCATGTCCGACTTTCAAGTGGTAAAAAACTGGGCTAAGACAAAGGCGCCATCTGGCGGAGGCTGGCTGACTGGCAAAAAAAAAAAAAAGATTACGCTTCCTTTACCATTTTCATACATAGTGTGTGAAGGATAACGAATACACTGAGGAAAACTTAAAGATTAGAATGTATCACTTAAGTTAAGGCTGTAACCTTTGAGAAATGTTTCATTGCAAATTTGGTAAGCACTTCTTTCCGTGTATACAACCCCTACCCTAGCGCTCATATTTCCAGGATCTTTTCACGCAACCCAATCAAGTTTGCCGTCTGCGCTTGAAGTTAATCACAAATTTATAAACTCATAAAAGAATCAAACGGTTATCAATATGTGCAGGAGGAGCAGCAGCTAGGCAGGGGAGTCCCCCTGGGGACATGCTGTGAAAGCACCAGTGATCCGATCCGAACCACCAGCATCATCAATGGAAGCCGCAGCCCCGAGGGCAGAAACCTGCATTAACTTATGGCAACAAGGAGCAGGACATCGCCCAGAAGGACTGCCACTGCCACGCCCTCGCCCACGCACTAAGCACATTTCATGCTGATTTTCCTTTTGGCCATTCCCTTAGCTCACTCACCCCCCAACACAGTTCCCTCGAAGGCGCATCGGAATGCCGGGGCAATGGGAAATGGTTTTGCATATTAAACAATGTGTCTGGGCAGCCAAATTGAACGATATTCGAACCAAAGTTGCAAAGGAAAAACAGAAAAAACTGAGGGTGGAATGAAGTGAGGGTTCTGATAGAAATAAAAAGATACAGTGGATCCTGGCATTTATTTTAGATGAAAAAGTTTGTTTTTAAAACATAATTGTACTTACTTTATAGGTTTATTAAAGCAACATCCATTTTTTTAGGGGAAATTTATTTCTAACTTCAACTTATGAATTAAATAAAAAAAAATCGAGAATTGTTTACTGCCAAAGTTTAATCGATACAAAAGATATAGTCAAGATAAACGTCAATAACAATTTGTATTTATTTAAGTATAATATTTAAAAAAAGGTTTTTATATATATTTTACACGTATTTTTAATCCTCTTTGAGCATCCACTGTATATATACCCATTGTGGGCATTGCAACTGGAACAAAATAAGGGGGAAAATGGAAAAAAAAAAACCTGGAGTTGAGTAGGATGAAGCATAATCATCAACAACTGTGTCAGCACCAGCAGGGAAAGAGATTGGAGAGGATTTCTCGTTCTGCTAATGCAAGTGAACCATAAAATATGCTCCAGTGAAAGCCGACTGTCCCCAAAGGCAGTTGCCAATGTTAATTTAGCGATCGTAAAGTGTCAGCGACAACATTTGCGATGACGAGAAATTCCCCAAAGAAGGCATTTTAACGGGTTTAAGTTATGATTTATTTTAAAATAAATGTTTTATTTTTTTATTAGAAAAACATTAACATTAAAAAACTAAATACTGCGCCAGAATTATTATACAAAGACAACCTTTTTTCAACCCTTATTTGTTGAGGAACGCACTGGAATTGCAATTACTTATGAATTATTTAACTTATTATCCATATACTTATAATTTTTTGTTCTGGAAACTAAACTTCTACATTTGCAAGCTCTCCAATAACTGTTTTGACAATTGTAAGCCCTAAACTTTAATAAACGCTTTGCCTTTGACCTCCTTTTGATAATTTACAGCTCATTAGTGTGACCAGGCCAGGGAGCTAGAATAAATATTATGGCAGAACGCCTTCCCCGCATCCTTTTCCCTCCCTCATAGCTCATAAAAATCACATTTAACTTTACTTGCCAGTGGGAGGTGGCTGGTGATGTACGTAAGGGGTCCTTGCCTTGGTCCTTTATGCAGGCAATTGCTTTTTTATATTGTAAAATCGATAAGCGATCACATTATATGTCTGTGCATGTGTGTGTCCGACACGGAGAGGGCATGAAAAAAAAGAGATAGGTCGAGGAACGAAGAAACTCAGCGGGAAAAGTGAGTTATATATGTGTTTGTCCCTTAAAGTGCACTTAACCATAAATTCAGGACCAGGATGAGAATCCAGAGAGACACCCAGAAAATCGGGCAGGCAGAAAGCGAGAGAAAGAGAGAGAGAGTGGAGCACAGGACATGTGCCAAGCGTTGAGAGCCTTGCGTGCTCATTAATTATAAAACAACGCGCGATACGCAACATATACACTGGGAATAAACTTAGGCTTTTAACAAATATAAATTATAAATAATAAATTAATCAAACTGAGAGTGTGCTGATTCCCTTACAGATTTTACCATCTAAGAATAGATTTTAAAAAAATGTATTAATCTATTATTATTAATATATTTAGAAAATGCGATTTTCAAGGTGTAGCATCTCAAGGTTTTAAAATTCCTCTCAGAATTTTCTATATAGAAACAATAAATCTTAAAGAAAATCTTTGGCGATTTTAGTCAAACCTATTCAAACCTATTTAATTAGTAATGCAGGATTATTTCTCTCTCTGCGAACATAAACACACACAATGGGACAGTGGAGAGTTCGATGCAGATGTGGATACGGAAGAGCCGCGGAAGTAACGGTTACTGTAATGTTGTCTTAACTCAAACATGCCGCAACTCAGGCGGAGGATCCGCGCGGCTGGGGAAAGGACTCGGTATCGTGCATTAAAAATCGTTGCCATATGCAAAATTAAAGATAACAAACGAGGGATGTCGGGGGTAACGAGTGTCGATGGGGGAAATGAAACGGAGTGCGAAGTAAAAGGGAGGCAGGGGAAGTGAAACATGGAGAAAAATGGGAAGTGAAACGTAACAGTCGAGTGGCGACTGAAGTACTTCTGGAGTGCTTCATTGCTGGGAGAAACTGTCGCAGTCTCATGCACTACCATTCCCTTACAAATGATTAAAATCCGATGCTTTCCTTAATTTTAATTACTTTAAATAGAGTTTTCAGACTGAATACTTGTTGAGCTCCTCTTGGTTTCTTTTTAATTTTTTATTTATAATCTATGTTCCATTGTTGTATTTTATTTAGAATTTTCGATGTCTTAATTATTCAAAAGATAATATAAAAGTGCACAAAAGGCAGGGAAAGTGTGTGCAAACTTTCAGAAATGAGGGAGATAGTCGCAGCATCGTCTGCATTATCTCTTTGTCTTCATATGGCTCCTTCACATAATTTTATTGTACCCATTAACATTTTCCTCTCCTTAACACCACGGGCATATGCAATTGAGTTGAATAAATTTCACATAACGAAGTGTAAATCATGTCGGCAAATGTTTATTAAATTTTTTTAGACGATGATAAAGTCGGAAAATTAAAAAAAAAAAAAGGAACACGAATACTGGGGAGAAGACGGAGCGAGCAGAGAACCACTTAAGCGACGAAGGCGCAACATGTGCATAATCCACACTGACACACTCTGGGGGAGAGTCAGCTACAGTTCTTCTGCAAATAGAATAGGTGAATGCCTAGAGGGGTGGCGGTGGCCCAATCTACCAAAAACCCAGTCCCTCGCCCCAGCCTCAGCCCTCATTGCCAAAATCCCAGCCACCTGACCTGGCTTATCACCTGCTAAGAAGAAGCTGCAAAGTGCGCTTCAAGCGAAAAGGGGAGGTTTGACAGGTAACAAAAAATATTCCGCAGCATATTAAAAGAAGACCACCAACTGAGCAGGAAAGTCTCGGAAAAAAAGCACGGAATGACGCCCACTTACAGTGCTCACTGTAGCTGTCCTCGTTGTGGCTAGACTACTTATCATTATGTGGGCTATATTAGGCTGAATATAAATCTACACTTATCTATACTTTTCTCGGATCATGATATAAACGTGGATCAGGGCTAATAAGGCTTATACTAACAAATCGATATTTCAATTAATGGGATATTTTTAAACCATTATCATTTATAGAATGCTAATCCTTATCCAGAAATTTTTTCCTAATAGCGATTTTTGTGAAAATTTATACAGGGTATCTCAAACTTCTAGCTTGAAATCTAGGCTTTGCATCTTTTTGTTGTTACTACTGCTATTTTTGTTTTTTCTGGTCTTGTGCTTGTTGTTGCTGTGAAGTGCCCCAGACATTTTTTACTTATTTTTATTTTCTGGCTACTGCACAAAAGGTGTGTACCCTTCCCAGTGATACCAACCTCACCATTTCGCCGCTCTCTTCGCCTACAAAAACTGCTTAGTCATGGGAAAATTCCGAAAATATACTTGAAGCATGTGGAAATTCGACATTCGGCCATTTCCCTCGTAGCTTTTAGTTTTCGGCTTATTGCAGGGCCTGTAGCCTGCGGCTTTGCCTCCATCTTCACAATTTCCTCCCCATCTGCTCTGATTTTCCCTATATTTTCTCCTCGTTTACTGTATGTCCTTTATCGTTGCGTGCTAAGTCTGGCCGAAATAAATTGCCAACTCATACAGGCATACGTGTCCTTTTGCCTCCACCATCGCACTCCTCATATCCCGCTGGCTTTGTCTCCTTAGATTTATGCCACAAAATAAAATTTAAGTGCGACAATATGGCGTTGACTTAAAAAATACTCCCAAAGTATATATAAACAATTATCCAAACATAAACCCAAGCCAAGCAGGTGAGCAGAGGGTAAAGTCTAGAGTTTTGGAAGCCAAGAGAAGGGCTTTAAGCTCTAGGGTAATAAATAACGATTTTAGATAATATCCATTTTCTATTGCCTGACATTAATAACTTTTCCCATTTTCAAATATATATAAATACATGGAAAAGTACATAAACTTATATAAACGCAATTAATATGTAAAAAAATATAATTATTTCGTAGGACTTACAATTTTTATTAATATAAAAATATATACAATAAATTTTTTAAATTTAATAATATGTAATATATATGAATATAGGTTGCACAATGATGATCTTTCGATGATTTAAGAATAAACTAGAGCTGAGAGTAAAGAACTGAATGTAGCAGCGAATGTATCTATATTTGCTTTTCTAATTTATCAAAGTGTATGGACCAGAAAAATCACGATATTATTATGGTAACAAAGCTAAATGCGTTTATCAAAAATGCATTTATTCAAGCTGCATTTTTTTGATTGCTTTGAGTTGCCTTTGTGCCTCGCTCTATCCTGTTTCTCTCTCCTGTTCTCCACCCAAAAAACTCTGTTCCATGAGAAAATTAAGTTTCCATGGCAGAGAGGAGAGCCAAAGCAAAGCCAAACTTCACTTTATAAGTTACAAATAAGCAAACGACAGGGAGAAATCCAATCCCGGAAAAGGGCAACCTGTCCCGGAGTGTAACACACACGAAAACATTTCAAAATCATTACTTCTTTTCTCACATTGATGATTTTGAGACTAATTTTTTTGTCCACGATCCTGTCAATGCAATTAATAAAAATTATTAATAATAAGATCCGATTTCCCTCTTCTTTATTCTTCGTACCTTAAACTTTTAAATTTTATAATGCCAAAATGTTCTCTGAGTGTACGGACTGGACCTCACTAAATCCAGATACAAACTGACCGAAAACCACAACAAAACAAAAACAAGCCAAACAAAAACTCTCAGCGACTTCTAAGGAAAATTAATTTTTTGAAAACCATTAAAAATTAATTTTATTTTATGGCAGCCACATACATATGTACATATAGCAGCAGAAAATGTTATAAGGCAGGAAATTCCTCATCTCGATTTTTTGCCTGTTCGGCTTTGGTATGAGAGAATATTTTTAATGCATACAGAAAACACTCGACTTAGAGTAGAAGGGAATGCAGGGATATAGAGGACATGGGCAGTGCTTGAGGAGGAGTCCTGATTCTGGTTCTGTTCCCACTTGACTTGGTTCTTATTTCTGTACATATATGGACAAGTTGTGTGTAGGAGAATAAAGGGGCTGCTGTTGAAGACAATGCTGAAAGTTCGTTTGGTAGTTCAAGGAGGACAAACTTTATTTAAATATTTTATTTAAATTACTGACATTTTTATCAATGTTACTTTTGATATTAACCATAACTGGGAAAAGGTATTAAGATTTTCTTTGATGAAATTATCGAAAAGAAACTAAATATTTTGAAATTTAATAAAGGTTTAAAATTACTTTCCATTGATAAATAAATATACTTATATAATTTCTGTGAAGATCCAACTTTTAAAGGGAAGGGAATTACCATTCCCTATACCAAACTCACTTTTTTAGGGTGTCTAGACATCGACTTTAATCCCGGCCATGTATTGTTATGTTAACTCATTTATGTTTCGGAAATATGCCCGAAAAGGCGTTGGGCCCGGGTGATGGCCAGCTGGCCTTCTCACACTCCCATTCCCTATGAATTTCCCATTCCTACACAAACACATTCGCAGATACACTTACATGTGCGAAAACAAAAACACCCACACAAATGTGTGACTCCTGCAGGACTGGCTCACACACATGGCCAAATAAACTTTGAATAAGCATTTCATGTGCCCAAAACGAGACTCCTTTCCCCCTAATTCCTTGTATTCCTGGCCACCACCTCCGCATCGCATTTCTAGCGAAAATCTCCACATAAATCTTCAGAATGTTTGGCCAGCCTCCAGGAGGAAAACGGCCTTTCCCCGCCTCATCTTGCCCATTTCACTTATGGGGCAGTGGGGCAAATAAGCGATGGAGCATCGCATATAAAATAATAAAAAGGCTAGGGTAGGGGAGATGATGGAGGGCAAGACACAGAACGTGGCACAAAATGGCCAGCTAGTTCTCGTCTAGGAAATATTCAATTTCCCCGGCTCATTAAAATTAAATAACTAAGCTCTAGCGAGACTGGCAATGAGGGGTTCGCCAGGGAGGAGCTCAAGGTATAGCTGTAGGAATAAAATGGGGAGGGGTGGGATCAAGGAAAATTAATTAAAGTGCAACGAAACTAAGTTGAGCCAAAATAGTAATAAATGTGGGGATACTAAATAACGGCGATGTGCAATGTTTGCAAACAAAACGTTTAGCTTACAACTACATTTAAATAATAAATGCAGGCGGAAGGGATGTGAAATTATAAATGCCTATTGGATTTTATTTCGTGGTAATTAAAGACACAATTACGCCATGGTAAAAAAAAATATCTTTAAAAGTTTTAAATCGCAATTGAATGGAATGCAGAATAAGTATACTTCACTGAACAAGCATTAAATAGCTTTGTTTACTGGTAAATGCAACAAATATGGTTAAGTTAACATAACGTCATTCGCGGAAAATGCGAGTAAATGAATGTATTGCTATATTCAATGAGTTTTCCGTGATCCTGCGAGGGAACCAACTGAAGGAAAAGCGCGCAGAGCTTTTAATTCCTGCCGCAAACCGTAGAGAGCTTTTATTGAAAAGAATGGGAAAATTTGAAAATGAAAGCTCTCCTTGCTGGCCAACACTTGCTCTGAAACAACAACCAAGAAAATTAGACTTTCATACATGTATACAAATAAAAACAAAAAAAAAACATTTATCCAAAGATAATTCTCTGGATAGAATGGACAAAAAAAATATATATATAAATATTAGATAACATAATTCGACGACTATTCTCTACCATAATAGTATTCCACTTTAACCTTAGCATCGTTTCGTATTTACCTTATAGTCTCGATAATATTCGCGTAATAATTTTAACTAAATTTTTATAATTATTCTTTCAGTTACTCCCAACCACGGACCGAAAATTACCGGCGGACAGCCGCGCTACCAAATCGGAGACACCGTCCGCGTGAACTGCACCTCGTCGCCGTCCAAGCCCGTCTGTCACCTGAGCTGGCTAATCAATGGGGAGCCGGTGCAGAAGACGCACCTGCGCCAGTACGACAAGGTCGTGGTGAACCGCGACGGAATGGAGATGGCCCGCCTTGGGTTGGAGTTCAGAGTGAGGGCCTACCACTTCAAGCACGGCGATATGAAGCTAAAGGTGAGAGCTGCGAACATAACTCGCTCGATAAATTAGTTAAAAAGAATTTTGTTATTTGTTTTGTATATATAAATTACCACAAGCAAACTCTAATCACTCGATTTTTTTCCGCAGTGCGTGGCCAAGATCAGCTCACTGTATCTGCAGAGCAACGAGGAAAGTGTGGAGAGCGACCGCCAACAAAGGGCACCGGCCCTGGAGTCTCGGGAGACTGTGGCCGCCAAGTCCAGCACGATTGGTATAGAATAAAATATATAATCATTCAGAAGAAACAAGAGCTAATGAACTTATTTTCCTACAGGTGGAGTAGCCACTAGTCAGCTGCCTTCCCAAGTCGTTTCACTTCTGCCTCCGCTCTTCCTTATGCTGCTTTTCCAAAACTGGACCTGGCCCCGAGACAGTTAACTATCCCAAGAATAAGGATCGCAAGGGACTAAGACCCATTAGCTGGCAGAGCAGTTCGAAACAGCAGACATATCCTATGCCAAAATCTTTGAGACAGAAACCAAAATGAATTACTTAAAACATAACCTTTGGTTAAATTCAAAATTCAATCGATGTGTGTGTGCATGAAAAAAAGGGGAATTCCCAAATATACTGAAATATCGGAATCGTAACTACTCAACGCGAGCATTTAGGCAGAGGCTAAGCAGATGTAAATATTTATGCGTAACCTTAGGCCATTATCGGTAGAATTAAGGAACTCGTTGTTTAGGCAGAACATTCGTTGACCTTTTGTGATATTTTCTTCATTTTGAAAACGAAGGGAAGTAGAGCAAAGTAGGTATATTTTGAATCAACAAATTGAAGTCAACCCTTTAATTGTTCCTTCCTTTACGCATTTTGTCAACCATTTTTGGGCATATCAAACGCAACAAAACATTTCAATTGTAAAAATACATATTTGCACTTTGATCTACACTCCAAATCAAAGGTAAAACTTAACCAAAGCAAACTTTGCGGCAACTTAAAAAGCGACTAAGTTAAGAATTAAGAACGTAAGCAAGTGTAAGAAAATTGTAAAGCAAAAGTCTAATACATTAAACTGAGAGAAAATAGGAAAATACCCCTAATGAAATACCATTTTTAGTGTAAGCTTAACTTATAGTAAGCAAAGCATACATTTGCATTCCAACAAAATCCTCAAAGAGAAATATTAGCAATAAGACAATTTGAAAGCTGTAAATATACAGAGAAACGCCAAGGATTAAATAGGTTTAAAACTGCATAATTTTGGCAAGAGTCTCAATCTAAATGTGAGTATGTATCTTTGAATGTAATCAGCTGCCAGATCAATGCCAAGCTGCCAGATCTATTTCTCTAGAAGGTATAGTCTCCGTAAAAAAACTTTAGGGTCGTACAAATTTTAAAACATTCTGAAATAAATGCCATTCACTTATAATTATATAATGCCTAACCAAAAATTTAAATATAGAATTTTAAATAATTTTTTTGTTTAATAAAAACAATTTATTAAGAAAATCGTTTCTATCAGTTTTCCTCAGAATGTGCTTCACTTTGCTATGTTAATCATTTCCAAAACATAATCATTATAAATGAATCTCTCACGCCGTTAACACACTTGAAACACGCAAATACTTAACCATAAAGAAATATATATAAAGCTTAAATATTTTAAAAAAGACTACACATAACCCACGGCGATATCATGAAGATGTACGAGCAAGTCATATACACGGATCAGCTGCTCCACCACCGATGCGTCGGCAGCCAGATCGAGGAGACACGCCGCACCTGGGAGCGGCGATGCTCCTGGTTCCCGGAGGCCCAGAAGAATTTGTACGACCGCTATTACGAGATCTACGCGGAGTGCTTAGAGAAGTACGGCAACGATCACTTTGAATACTACGCCAGGAGGAATCGTCTGACAGACGAGCACACTTACAATACTAAGACTGCAAAGGAGCGGGAACATCGGTTCTCGGAGATATCGATGGATCACATCAAGTACAGTCGGGCACCCCTCACCACAAACGGGGAATACGGAAGGATCAAGCCCATGAAACTCTTCTACTGCTTCAAATAAGCTGACTTCGTATATGCGGTTTCAATTAAATTCAAGCGGCGTTTGAGAGAAAAAAAATAATAAAATTAACTTCATATATGCCAGGTGCCTATAAATATCATTCCGGACCACTACTATCCTTAAAAGAAATAATTAGATTAGGCTCTGGCATATATTTATAGTGTAAATCTGGCATAAAGCTAAATTCATTCTAAACACTTTTTTATTTGTTTTATTTGTTAATTGATAAAATCATAATTGCATAGAGCTTATCTAAAATGTACAACTTTTGAGAAGTTATTACTTTGAATTTGCATTAATGGCAGAAATGATTCATTAAAGGGATTAAGACGGAGTCGAAATGCTAAAAAAATACAGGACTTTATCACTTTCATGGTTGAACAAGTTTTAGCAGCTTAACTTTCCGTGTCAGCTGAGTCACCCATTTAAAAAACGGAGCCCTAAATGTTACCCTTTGAGAAATTAGCCACATGCATGATACTAATCCTTTGGCTTATGCTAATTCCGCTAAAATTGAGTCGGACCCTTTGAGGTCCAAAACCCCCTCGAAGAAGGTGGAAATTGTCAGACATGCAAAAACGGCGAAAATGTGCAACAAACCGCGTACGAGTGCGCTGGAGTCCAAACAAAGTGGCCAGCAAACAAACATAGGGCCAAAAGCAGTTCATGACTCATGCGAGAGGGGCTAGTATCGCATGCCTTTCGGACTCAAATGGGCGTGAGAAATGCAATCCATTGGGCCTGGCTCATTTGCATACAAAGCCGTTCGATTGTGGGCCAAAACTGTTTACAAAAGGACAACAGACAGCTGCAGGCCGTGGCCTACAAATTCGCAAACATTTTAGACAATTTAGCTTGGCACAGCTTGGCATTGATGGACTAGCCGAGGGCAAGCCCCCTCAAACTTAGCCAAACGAGTGTTTCTTGTACATAGCCAGCGATGTTTGAACTCAAATTTACCTAGGATCTAAGCGAAAAAAAGTCCTCGGCAACTCTCTAAGCATAATCCCCATTTAAGTCTAAGCGAATCTTGTGCGTGTTGTAAATTTAAAAATAATACAAGTAAAATTAAACCTATGACGAAAACCAAGCCAACAGGTGGCGGAAACTAAAACTGCCAGGTTGGTTGTAGCTAAGTCAAAGAACTAAACCTTCCTCCATTTACCTTCATTAGTGAACTTTGTTAACATTTTATTTTACCATTTATTTTTCTGTAAGTATTATTAACATTAAATGTTTAACAAAGAAATAAAAAACAAGTTAGTTTGTAAAACTGAACAAGAAAATGAGAAATAAACTAAGTCAAGAAAAAGCAAACGGGAACTTGTCTTTTAATAGAACGAGAAACGCATTTCCGTTTCCTGTTGGTCGGCTATCTTCATTCCATTTATTTATTCGAATTCGAAGCTTCCGGTTGTAGTCTTCTTATTATTTGCTGTGAACTGAAATGTAGTCAAAGTCAAAGCATACGCTTTCGATAGCCTTGGGCAATGAATGGAAATCAGCAACTAATAAATAAGGAAACAAATTATTATCTCTGATCATCATTTGAATTTATGACTTTTGTAAGTCGTGAGCTTGCTGGGACAAAACTTCTAGGAACCTGTTAAAGCATAGTAGGCAGATCATTGCCAATCACTAAGAAAAACTAAAACATTTACTTACAATTAAAATACAGGAAAATATTTCCAGAAGCCTGCAGCCCCGTTTTCCCATTTTGCTAGTAATCATGAAGCAATCCGAGATAATATTCATGGACCAGCTCTTGCACCACCGCGCGGTGGCTAGTCAGATCCAGGAAACCCGGCTCACCTGGGAGAAGCGCAGCTCCTGGTTTCCAAGTGCCCAGCAGGCGCAGTACTCCCAGATCTCTTGGGTATATACCGACTGCCACAAAAAGTACGGGGACGAACACTTCGACTACTACGCGAAAAGAAATCGTCTACGCAAGGAATACAGGGGCAATACTAGGTCTACGATGATGAAAAAAGAACGCAAGGCGGAAATTTCCATGGAGCATCTGAAGGGCTACAAGGTGCCGAGGACGACCAACGGGGAATACGGAAGTATTCGCCCATCGAAACAGTTCTTCTGTTTCACTTGACAAATCTATTTTTAATAAGGTTTTCTATTATTTTGGTAAATATTTTATTTTTTTCCTTTAACATATGAAATTCTAATTGGTAGTATGGATTAGTAGTATGGTTCAGTCAAGGCGTGGGACCGAATGTCCTCTCCAGATGTCAAGGAGCATGCCAAAGAAAGAAGGAATGGTTGATTGAGAAATGAGGGATAAAGGCCAAATAAGTGTAAAAGAAAATTGTACAGAATCGAGTTGGAGGATCTGGGTTCAATCAAGGGATCGTCTACGAAACTGAAATGGGATCGAAAATATTGACTAAATGTATTATATATAGTTTTAAAAGCTGCAGGATATTTCTAAAGATATTAATAAATATATATAATTATTTAATTTAATTCTATGTACTTCTTCATCTAGATCAAAGAAAGGCGAACAATTCACATTATTTCTGTGATGTATATGATGTCTCCAATTCCACACTATTAAAATGGCACACCTTCGCTTTATAGCAGTGCAGCTTAATTATTTTGTGATTTATTTTGTGATTCAGGCTTATTCGGTAAGCACCATTCCAGGCGAAGTAATATCAGATTTTCAAGCCCTTGTTCGAATTGCAAATCATTCATAAAGCGATTGCCCCACTTCAGCCCCCTTAGCACACAGTTGCACACTCATTATCAACACTTGTGCGCATTATGCAGAAATTTATGGCGGAAGCATTTAGGCTTTGAACGACTACAAAGAGACACTAAAAACTGCAGTAAACCAGCCGGTGATCCATGGAAATGGCTTTTCGGGGCGGGGAAATGGGGCGAAGGGTTTGTGGCGTGTTTTAAATTAATTTTATATACATATTACCCGTCCCAGGGCGGCACTTTGGCGGTACTGCCGAGCACTTGGCTCATAAATTGGTAATGTTTGTAAGTTGTATGGGACGGCGGTGGCCCAGTCTGTTTACCATAATTACCTGTTTATAATTAATTAAAATGCAATAAGCGTAAATTTGATAAAAGTGCCACGCACATGCTTACCCGGTAGCGTTAATATCGTGCAGGTCTCTTTCCCACCACGTCAGCACTTTTTAAACCAATGCACCTAAAAATGTTCATTAGTTTATTGTCAAATGGTTAAAATACTCGAACTGGTAGTGAAAATAGTAAAAACAATTATAGCTTGAAATTGTTTTTAAGATAATTGTGCATTAAAATATATTTTTAATTTCAGTATGTGCATTTAGAATTATCCTACTTTTTTTAAGGAATATTCTAAAGGCTACAAGTAGCTTTTAAAATATATCGATGTTACAATAAGTTCAATATCTTTAAGGGAAGCTGACTAATTGTTTGATAACACTACTTACCAATATTTAAAATGTAAATATACAGTTTATATTTAGTACGACAATATATTCGAGACTATAAAATATTTTCGATTATATATTAGAAATTTTTATTTGTATTTACATATTTTTGTTAAGTGGTGTGTGGCCTCATTACTGCAAAGTGAAATTAAACTGATCAACTAAATAACAATCGACCAGATAAAGGGCCATAATGCGAGGCCGGAACAAATGCATAAATTATTCAATGGTGCGGCGAAGGAAAGCAAGCCCCAGCCTTCGTTGAATTAGTGGGGAAACCGCGTGAAATTGCAGCACAAACACATTGGTTAACGCAATAACAACCATTTCGGTGTGCTTTATTGTTTTTCTCCCCGTCTGAGCCACGCTTATTGACCATGAATAACTAACGGAAATGCAACACGAACTGCGGTCACACTCCTCGCTCACCCGCAAAATTCACCCTTTTCCCCCGCAAGTCGATGATTCACTGTGTGTGTTTGTGGGGTGAATACGTGTGAAGTTTAATTGCGGTGACATTTTGATTTATGACGGCAAAAGGGAAACCTGCATGACGCATCCGACATTTTCGGGAGGTTCCTGCCAGAAGGGGTTGTAATACATGCTCCCAACGTTTCGAGTCTCCTTACTATTATGAAATTTAATGAGTCTCATTTATAGTAAAAGTTACAATTTTGTCCTAAAAATATCAATTACCTTTAGCTTTTTCAAAGTCATCGTCCTGGGGACCCACACGTTTATCTCCTATCTTATCGGGAAACTTTGTTCCGAAATTACAATTCCATGGTTCAGCATGTCATTACCACAAACTAATTACCTTTCCTACAGGAGAAACATAAAGGACCGGGTCAGTTTATCGAAATGATTGACTGGGTCGGTTTGCTGATGAGAGGAGTCCGCTTCTACGGCCACCTGACCGGAGTTAGCAACTTTGAGTTCGACTGGCAGACAGGACGCGTCTTTACGACCGCCAGGACTACTCTCTATGCCATCCTGAATAACGGCGCCATTGTGGTCCTCCTGGGTTTCTACTTGAACGGAAGGTCTGACTTCGCAGCGGGTTTCACCAAGGCGAATAAGTTGAACGAATATGTTATTATCATCATGAGTGGGCTGAGGATCGCCGCAGGTTGGATTTATTTATTTTATTATTTATTTTTAATTATTTTTTTTTTTCAGGGGCTATCACGGTACTCAGCAGATGGAGCCAGCGGTCCAAAATAAAGAAACTGGTCAGAAAAGTGCTGCGCCTCGTTTTGGCCAAGCCGCAACTGATACGAATGTCCCGCTGGGGTATTCTCGCCAAGTTCCTGACCGGTTCTATGACAGACCTGCTGCATATGTTACTCACTTTCGACACAATGGGCCATGTGGACTCCAGCCAATTCGTGGGCTTCTGCCTTCAGTACTGGATGGCAACCATTATGACTCTGACGCTATCGCACCACTTCCTGGTGATGCTCTTCGCCCGGGCACAATATCAACTGCTCAACATGGAGCTGCGACAGGTGATCGCGGAAAGCAGGGACCTGAGCCACCATCCCCCGCGAAGGGGCACCTTCATGACGAGGTGCTGCTGCCTGGCGGATCAGTTGGACGAGGTGGGCATCGTCCAGAGCCAACTGCAGGCGATTATCGTACAGCTGGGTGAGACATTCGCCATCCAGGGTGTCATGGTGTACTTCGGGTACTACATAACCTCAGTGGGCGCCAGTTATCTGGCTTACAGTTTACTGAAGAATGGTATCGAGAATATTGGACTGACTCCAAGAACTGCTATCCTGTCATTCACATGGGGCTTCTTCTACTCCGTGGATGCCATCATCAATCTCTTTATAATGCTAAAAGTCCAGGATGATCATAAAAAGATGACTCGACTTTTAGAGAAGCGAACTCTGTTTGCATCTGGGCTGGATGTTCGCCTGGAGGAGTCCGTAAGTTTCTGTATGAAATTTCTTAGAAATACGTTTAAAAGTATTCTCTGCCCTTTGATTTGGAATAGCTTAATATGACTATTTAAGTACCTTATTACTAAATTATTAAAGTAAATATTCCCTCTAGTTTGAAAGTCTCCAGCTGCAGCTTATACGAAATCCCCTCAAAATGGACGTTATGAAACTATTCCCCATCACTCGGGACACAACCACGGCCATGTTTGGATCTCTAATAATCCATTCAATATTCTTAATTCAGTATGATATGGAATATTTTTAAGGTCTATGCTAGAAATGAATAGAACCTGAAAATGTAATTTCTAAAACCTAAAAGCTATTTTTAATATAAGAAATTCAATTTGCTATCCATCAAACAAAAACACCTCTTAATGAGGTAAGACAAAAAAAATAAGAACATACATTCAACTCAAAACATTTCTGATACCAACTTTTGGAACGATTAATAGTTTGTAAAAATAAATAAATAAATAAAAAATTATTTAATTAGTTTATAGAATTTACATTGTTACTCGGACTGGAAAGGTGCCCGCTTAAGGCCATTTTGGACAGAAGTGCCACTAAAAACCTATTATTCTACCTTGAAGCACAAAGCCTACATACCGGGTATCTCACAGTCGAGGACTCGCCCTGAACTTTTTACTTATTAATCTATCTAATCGTGATCTCCCAGTTCGAAGTCAATGAATTAAGTTCATGCAAGTCATCGGCCTGTGTTAATTACCTTCCCTAGAGAACCCGAGAGAATCGGTAGTTCTCCGAAATGCTTGACTGGAGCGGTTTGTTGCTGAGGCTAGTCTACATTTATGGCCACTTTATTGGAGTTAACAATTTCGAGTTCGACTGGCAGACAGGACGCGTGTTCACGTCCCCTAGGAGTACCTTGTATGCCATTGCCGTTAACATTATTATTGTGGTTCTCCTGGGCTTCCAGTTTTCCGGAAGGGCAAGTTTCAATGTGCTCTTCGGTAATGCCAATCAGCTGCACCAGTATGTCATCCTAGTTATGACCGGACTGAGGATTACTGCAGGTTAGATGGAGATGGAGCTATAGGGATATAGAAGATATATTTGTTTAAATAATAAGGGAAAGATTGGCTAAAGCTAAAGTGATTTCAAGGCTTAAATTAATGTACGTATATAAAATATTGTCAGGACTTACCACAGTGATCTATCGGTGGCGCCAGCAGTGCAGTCTGATGAAGCTGTCCAGAAAGATTCTCCGCCTCCTTTTGGCCAAGCCGCAGGTGGTCAGGATGTCTCGATGGGGAATTCTTGTCAAGTTCATCATCGCCTCTGTGACCGACTTCTTTCAAATTGGAATCACCTTGGATGCCATTGGTCGTGTGGACTCTACGCTTTTCCTGGGAATGGGCCTGCAGTTCTGGATGTCCGCCATTCTTAACCTGGCCATATCGCAGCACTATCTGGTGATGCTCCTCGTTCGGGCGCAGTATCAGCTGCTCAACATGGAACTGCGGCATGTGGTCGAAGAGACCAAGGACTTGAGCTACCATCAACCTCGAAGGGGAGCCTTTATGACCAGGTGTTGCTACCTGGCCGACCGGCTGGAGGATATAGCCAAGCTCCAGAGCGAGCTGCAGTCCATTGTGACCCAGATGGATGAGGTCTTCGGTCTACAAGGACTGATGGTGTATGGGGGCTATTACTTATCCTCCGTGGCCACCTCTTACCTGACCTACAGTGTTTTCAAATATGGTTACGAGAACCTGGGTATGACCCTGAGAACTGTCAACTTGTCCCTTGCATGGTGTCTCTTTTTCTACATGGATGCCATGCTCAATCTCTTCACTACTCTGCATGTCCTGGATGCCCACCGTGAAATGATTCGTCTGCTGGAGGAAAGAAATTTGTTTGCCAATGGCTTGGATGTTCGTCTAGAAGAGTCCGTAAGTTATGGGGAATATAATGGAGATTTAAGATTTAAATGAGCGACAACTATAGATACGGAACATAAATAATAACATTTATTTTGGTATTTTTTTCTAGTTCGAAAGCCTTCAGCTGCAACTGATTCGGAACCCTCTGAAAGTTGATGTAATGAAAATATTCACCATAACTCGCAGCTCGACCTCGGCCATGTTTGGATCCTTTATAACGCATTCAATATTCTTAATACAATATGACATGGAATACTTTTAAGTTGAATGATCCATTAAATAATCTATACAAATCTATATAAATGTAAATAAATTAAAAAACTTTATACTTAGTTTGATTAATAATAATAATAGTGTATTTGTATAAATGCTCAAGTCACAATTTCCTTGCAATGGATTTCTGTGTACTTTGTTTTATCTACTCCGAATTAATTTTGTTCAACGTTAGCACCTTATTCCCACAACTTCGACAATTCTATATAAAGATTTATTTACCTAGACAGTGCCTAGTAAGTCATACCTTTCAATCTGCTATCTAATCAAGATCTCGCTGTCTGGGATCAGCTCATTAAGCTCGGGTTAAGTTATGGCAATAAGTGAATTACTTTCCCAAAGGAGTCAGGCCAATATATTTTCAGTTAGCCGAAATGCTCGACTGGGTCGGTTTGCTGCTGAGGGGAATATACAACTATGGCCACTTCATCGGACTCAGTAACTTCGAGTTCGACTGGCGGACCGGACGCGTCTTTACGGCTGCTAGAAGTACCTTCTATGCCATTGCGGTTAATGGCGCCGTTGTGCTTCTCCTGGTTTTTCAACTCAACAGGCATGTCAATTTCGATGTGATCTTCGGAAACTCAAACAAACTGCACGAAACTGTAATCATTATTATGACCTCCTTAAGGATCATTGCAGGTTGGGAATAATATTTTACGAGAATACAATATGCTTGCCATATTAATTATACCCTTCGACCAATTCAACTAATAATATTCTTCTACTAACTTATGCCCCCAAAATTCATCAAAAACTTATAACAAAGCTAATAATTAACAAATTAGTTTTAATAAATACCATTTCAAAGGACTAACAACTGTGCTCAACCGATGGCGCCAGCGGGGCCAAATAAGGCACCTGGTCAGGAAAATTCTCTGCCTCTTCTTGGCCAAGCCGCAGGTGGTCAGGATGTGCCGCTGGGGCATTCTTATCAAGTTTATCACAAGTTTATTGACCGACATCTTTCAATTGGCAATCACCTTGGATGCCATTGGACGCGCAGACTCCGAATTTTTCCTGGCAATGTTCTTCCAGTTTTGGCTTTCGGCCATTATTAATCTGGCCATAGCGCAGCACTACCTGGTGATGCTCTTCGTGCGGGCTCAATACCAGCTGCTCAACATGGAACTGCGACAGGTGGTCAATGAGAGCAAGGACTTGAGCTATCATCCCCCTCGAAGGGGAGTCTTCATGACCCGGTGCTGCTTCCTGGCGGATCAGCTGGATAATATCGCCAAGCTCCAGAGCCAGCTCCAGTCGGTTGTGACAAAGTTGGCTAAGGTTTTTGGTGTCCAGGGGCTAATGGTCAATGCGGGATACTACATATCCTCGGTGGCTTCCAGTTACATGACTTACAGCATTATCAAGAATGGTCCCGAGAACTTGGGCATATCCCAGAGGGCTACAGTCTTGGTCTTCGGCTGGTGCATTTTTTACTACTGGGATGCCATCTTGAATCTTTTCATCATACTGTACGTCCAGGACGATCACAAGGCGATGATTCGCATGTTGGAGGAGCGAACTCTGTTTGCCTCTGGCTTGGACGTCCGTCTGGAGGAGTCGGCAAGTTACCTTGAAAGCAATACTAAATAAATTTATGTATTTATTTTATTGCTTTAGTTCGAGAGACTACAACTGCAGCTGATTCAAAACCCTCTTAAAATTGAGGTCTTGAAAATGTTCCGCTTAAATCGCGATACGACGTCAGCCATGTTTGGATCTTTTATAACACATTCCATATTTCTCATTCAATACGACATACAATTCTTTTAAACTAAAATGCTTATTAAATAATGTGAACTGTTTTGTAAGCCAGTGAAAAAATTGTTTACATTTTGGGGATTTTTATTTTTCTATCCCTTCAGGGTATTTATCTCCGCCGGCGGTTTTATTTCTATAAATATTATATGTAATAGGAAAATAATATGACAATTTTCATAACTTTGTTGTAACATATACGCATGTAGCTTTTACGATGTAAGAATAATGCTTTTAGTTTTTTTAAATTCTGATAAATAGCTGGCAAGACCTATGCCATGCCTATGTGATCGGGAAATGACTTTCGAAAACCATAGCACAAGCGACAAGCAACTCAGAAATTAGTTTAAGTTCTTGGTTAATCACCATGGCTAGAGTCGCTCGACTAAATATAATTTTATTAATCACATTAAGCTAATCTAGTTACATTTGCTAACAATTTTTTCTAATTGAACAATTTGTTTTAATATCCCAAAATATTCATGTTCATCAGTAATAAAAGAAACGCACTTTTCGTAAACGCCAGAATGCTTGAAGAGGAGCATGGACTTTGATGGAAAATTGTGTACCAAATGGCAGTCGCGGCTCCTTCGATGGTTTCTGCTGAGCATCTGCTGGCTCACGTATATCCTTTATCGCAGCCTTGTCATCGGACAGATAAAGTACGACCCGGATAGTGGAACGATGAACACCCAACCTCGTAATATTTTAATGTATCGGATCGCTCTACTCCTGAAGGCATTCGTCTTTCTCCTGGACTATTTTGGAATAAAATATTTAGAAATCGCATTATATCCGATTTTGCCAAGGAGCCGACGATACCAATACCAGAAAAGGCATTTCTTGGCAAATCTGGTGCAAGCGGTGGCATGTCAAATATCGCTTTGGAACATCTGCCGTTTGTGCTACTGGCTACAAAGCCTGACGTGGAATCGATCCTTTGCGCGTTTGTTTAATGAGGTGATCCATGTGGTATCGTTAGTTGAGGACAGTTTGGGACCTCTTCCCTTGGAGGGCATGGTTCTGTTGATTATATACGTGGTTCAATTGGAATTGACCCTGCTACAGCTGTTCAACTATTTCCGCGGAAAGTTGTATATATTCGTGCTCAATAACATACTGATTGAAATGTTTTATAACGCCTATGTTGCTTATCTGTTCCTTTTGCTATCATGGCTGACCCTATTCAATCGGTTTTTTGAAGTGAGTATATAATATCTGCAAGTAAATTGTGATTGTTACTTTTTGGTTTATAATAATGTATTAGAATATGTCAATGAAATTTAAATAAGTCAGTGATAATTAAACTAATTAATTTTTAGAGCCACCATAAGATGGGCTCAGCGACTCGGAAGCAACGCCAGAAGATCCTCCAGCTACTTCACTTGTATTCAAGGATCAACAATGGTCACCAGGACATTGTTGTCCACTGGCTGCCGATGGCCAGTGTGCTCTTCTCTGGCATCGTAATGATGGTGTGCCACGCGGCTGCCATCATCTATATCGTCCTGTTCAGCCACGACTTGGACACGGTCGGCAAGTGGAATTGGGTTGCCAAGGAACATCTGGGAGGCGGATTGGCCCCCTTTCTGAGGATTCTTCTCATTGGCCTATGCAACGATCGCTTGGCTCAGCTGGAGAGATTCCTGAGCCTGCAGCTCCTGTTCACCGACTTGAGGCACTCAGGATGGGGTGAGGCAGAGAAAAGCTTCGTCAGAAAGATAAAAAATCTGGTGAATACTCTACAAAAGTTAACTAGGCTTCAATGTGTTTTACTTAACATTTTCCCTTTAGATAACGTGTTTCGATATACAGCTAAGAGCTCAGCCTATCAGAAATCCAATAATAGGCAAGTATCAGGCATGCGGTAGCCCTTTTGTGCTGGAGTTTCTATTCTGTGTACTGTTGAATGCTTTAAGCTATGTGCAGTATGGAATTTCTAACAATACACCTCTATACAATTTTCAACAGACTAATTACCTTTTTGAGTCAACAGAAATTAGTAACACAAGTCGTGTGCTTTAAATCTACTTAAAAGTTACTTTACATTTATACCTGTACTTTAAGTATTTGTGTATTTCTTATTTCAGAACAAAATGTAAATAAGGATACATATTTATATGTGTATACCAACCTATAATACTGCTAGGTGCTTTAGGGCATAATAAAAACAATCAATTGAGATAAAATATTCCATAAACAAACCGAAGCCCCATTTTGTAACAAAAAATAAAAATTATGAAATAATTAGAAAACATATGTCTATATCCAGTGCAGTCAGAAAGAAATTCAAATTAAATTATTTTTATTTTATAGACCACTGGAAATGCTTTTTCCGTTTGATCAAAATCGGTCGACAATTTCTTAAAGCTATCATAGGAACTGTGTGGACGAATTGCCAACTTCAAGGGTATACAAACCTCGTCCTCCCGATGCTAACTTATTTTCTGGCTATTTTTTTATTTATTTATTTCGCATAACTCACTATTACACGCCAAACAGACAGCTTACATTTTAGTCACATTTTACATTTTCGTTATCGGGCAGATAAAGTACGATCGTGATAGTGGAACGATGATCATCCGCCTCAGAAATATTTTAACGAAACGGCTCGCTATGATCCTGAAATTAGTTCTCTTTTTCTCAGACATGGGCTAGTTTAATTACTTTGTAATGGTAATCTATCCGTTTATACCAGTCAGTCATCTTGAAAGGTATAGACCACAATTTTTGTTTCACTTGGTGGAAGCGCTTGCATTTCAAATATCATTTTGGAATATCTTTCGTTTGTACCACTGGCTTCATAGCCTGACGTAGAATCGATCCTTTGTGCGTTTGGCTAATGAGGTGATACAAGTGATATCTTCAGTTAAGGCCACTTTGGGGCCTCTTCCCTTGGAGGCCATGGTTATGTTGATTATTTACTTGACTCAACTGGAATGTACTGTGCTACAGTTGATCTACTATATCCATGGAAGGTTGTTCTTATTCGTTCCCAATATCTTACTTCTTGAAATGTTTTATAACGCCTATGAAGCCTACCTGTTAGTGGTGCAACTAGAGTGTTTCTTATAATTGATTGTTTAAGTTAAACAATAAAACTTGCCACTAATTAAATCAATGTATTTGTAGAGCTATCATAATATGGACTTACCGCCTCGTGAGCATCGCTGAAGATCCTCCAGCTACTTCACTTCTATTCAAGGCTCAACAATGGCCACCAAGACATCATCGTCCTCTGGCTGCCGGTGGCCAGTGTGCTCTTCTCTGGTATCGTAATGATGGTATGCCACGGGGGCAGCTATTATCTGCAGCATCCTGTTCAGGCGCGATTTGGACTCGGTCGGAAAGTGGAATTCGGTTGTCCACGGACACTTGGGGGGAGAGCTGGCTCCCTTTCTAAAGATTCTTTTCATCGGGCTATGCAACGATCGCTTGGCCCTACTGGAGAGGACCCTGAACCTGCAGCTCCTCATCATCGATTTGTATAACTCTAGAACTAGTAGGCCATCGGAGAGCTTGGACCGGGAACCCTCGGATCTGGAGAATACTTTGCAAAGGCTGATTTGATATCAGTTTGTGTAATTTAACATTTTTCCCTATATTCAGCATTCCTGTTTCGATCTACAGCTAAGAGCTCTACCTTTCAGAATTCGTATAGTGACCGCACAGAAGGAATGACCTTGCCCCTTTGTCCTGGAATTCATTTTCTGTATATTGCTGAATGCCTTGAGCTACGTGCAGAATGGAATGTCTACAGAAAAAAACTTGTACAATTTTAAGGAGGCTTGGAAATGAATAACAAAGGCTATGCAAATCTGTGAAAGCTACTGAAAAGCCAGTAAAAAATAAAAAATTTAAATTTAAATAAACAATATTACATTATTATTATGATATGAAAATTAAGTTATGAAAGCTCTTTGAAGTATTTCCAGTCTCGAATGCCAAATGGTTTGATAATATAGGATTTTCAAAAAATGTTTTAAATATATAATTAGTTATATAATATAAAATAATCTCATCTGTTTTTATTAATAAAGACCAGAATATCCACCGATTCATTGATAAACAGAGACCGTCTGGGCCGATTTTTCAAGCTGATCATATTTGTAAGAAGGATGATTTTGCCGATATCGAGTATATGTACTTACTCATGTTTATATCCGAACAAAATGCTCCGATTAAAAGGAAATTAGATAGGCTTCTCGGATTGCTCAATGAAGATTTCAAATATGGTCGAGATCTTAGGAGAAAAGGTTGAATGTTCTTTAAGTAGGGAAACTATAACAAAACATTAAGCTGGTGGATAATAATGACTAATAAATAACCACAAATAAGAGCTGGAAGGCTATAAATAGTTCGGTTTGTCAAAGTAACCTTCTTTTCCCTGCCCGTTTTACATATTACCCACACTTAATTCTAGTGGTTATGTTGCCTAAACATAATTCATGCCATGTACACCACCATTAGTTCCCTTTCCCCAAAAACCTCAAGGGGACCCTTTTAGAGAGTTTGAGTATGCCAGAAGAGAAGTATGGGTCGATTCGGAGAACTTCGGGTCGCAGGTGGCGGTCCCGTCTACAACGATGGTCTGTGTTGGTCATCGGCTGGACCACTTACATCCTTTATCGCAGCTTCGTCGTTGGAAGGATAAAGTACGACCCAAATACAGGAAAGATGATCATTCAAGCACGCTATATGTGGATCCAGAGGATTGCTCTGATCCTGAAGATCTCGGCAACATACCTGGACAATTTTTGCCTCCAGAATTTCTTTTTGGCGAGTTATCCATTACTCTCCTTAACGGGCAACCTAACCCACTCAAAACGCATCTTTGAGTACCTGGTGGAGTCGGTCATTTTCCAGATAGACATATGGAACTTCTGCCGATTGTATTACTGGCTACGCAGCCTGTCCTGGAATAGGTCCTTGGTGGCCTCAGTCAATGAGTTGATCCATACGATGTCCTTAGTTGAGGACACCTTGGGACCAGTTCCGCTGGAGGAAACTGTTCTCCTGACTCTATATGTGGTTCACTTTAGCTTGACAGTTCAGCAGATTGTCTACTATCTCCGCATCAACTTGTTTCTATTGGCGCTTAATGCCCTACTTCTGGCCATGTTCTACAACGCATATGTGGCCTACCAGTTCTTGCTGTTATCCTGGTTAGCATCATTCAAACGCATTTCGGAGGTGAACTGATACTAATTCCACCGGCTTTCATTAATTAAGCCTTGAGACTGAAGTTAACTCCTTTTAGACCTACCACCAAGGGCCTACTCTGGATCAACGTCAGAAGCTCCTCGACCTGTTTCGCCTTTACTCAAGGGTCAGCAATGGTCACCAGGACATCATGGTGCTCTGGCTGCCGGTGGCCAGCATGCTCTTCTCCAACATCGTTATCCTGGTGAGCCACTGGGCGACCGTCATCTACTGCATTCTCTATATTGACCAAATGAACGCGGTCGAAAAGTGGCAAGCCCTTCTCCATGAACACCTGGGCGGTAGCCTAGCGCCTTTTCTGAGGATTCTTTTCATTGGTCTATGCAACGATCGCTTGGCCCAGCTGGAGAGATTCCTCAGCCTGCAGCTCCTGATTATTGATTTGAGGTATCCGGAAAAGCCCGGTGCCCGGAGGGTGGGGCTCTTGTCCCGAGAGGTTGGTAAGCTTAAGGCGTCATCCTATATATAACTATAAACTTTGCATTTAAAATGTTGAATGATTGCAGCATACGTGCTTTGATCTACAATCAAGAGCCCAGCCGATCCGGAATCAAATAATGAGCGTACATCAGGTATGCGGCTGCCATTCCGTGCTGGAGTTCTTTTTTTGTGCCTTGCTGAATGCCCTAAATAGTGTACAATATGGAATAGCCAATGATGTTAACTTGTACGACGATTGAATCGTTATGAGATGGAAGCGAAAAACATTAATATTGTTAAAATAATATAAAATTATATACAGAAAAATAAAAATTGTAAGATCTTCTGTTCGTTAGTCAGGCCAAGTCCGGTCCACTTACAATGTTATCTTCTCGCATTTAGCCTCAATTATTGATTTAATTTATAAATTGAAAAAAGGCCTTTTGTTCCACATTGAGTTAATTTTACTGAAATACGGAGCATGGCATTAGCATAGCTTGGTAACTCTGCCGCGGGAGTCAATTTATGTTAGTGACCTGGTCATTACCTCCCATTCCCAATGTGCTTCAACCCTTCCCCTAATTAAACTCCATAAAGGACTCTTTTTGTGGATTTCAGAATGCCAGACCTAGCTTCAGACTAGCTTTCCCTATCCAACCTTTCAGTTGATTCCAGAATGCCAGAAGCGGGGCATGGGCTCGCTCCCAGGACTTCGTGTAGTAAATGGCGGGCGCGTCTGCTGCAATGGTCTGTGTTGAGCATCGGCTGGTCCACTTATATCCTGTATCGCAGCCTCGTCGTTGGACAAATAAAGTACGACAGAGATACTGGGAAAATGGTCATTCGACCTCGCAATATGTGGATCAAGAGAATTGCTTTGGTCTTAAAGCTCTCCGTGATCCTAGTGGACTATTGTGGCCTTTATTACCTCTCGCTTGCGGCTCTCCCATTTTTAACAGTTTTCTACGATTATGGAGAAACTCAGCTCTTTACCGGTCTGGTGATGGCAGTGGTCATGCAGCTGGCAATTTGGAACGTCTGCCGCTTGTATTACTGGCTGCGCAGCCTGTCCTGGAATCGATACTTTGTTTACTCCGTGAACGAGGTGATCCATATTAAATCCTTGGTTGAGAGTGTCCTTGGACCCATTCCGCTGGAGGGACTTCTCCTGGTGATCATATACTTGGTGCAACTGCAAATGACGTGGCTGCAAATGATCGGATATTGCAAAAATAATTATTTCGTATTGGTACTGAATATGCTGCTGATCGAGATGTTTTACAACACCTACGTGGCCTACCAGCTGTTGCTGCTATCCTGGATCGGTTCATTGAATAGCTTCTTGGAGGTAACTGGTACACGTATTTACTTACCTAATTTATTATTTGAATCTAATTACTTAGAACTATCACGGACAGTGGCTTCCGAGTCGGCAGCAGCACCTGAAACTGTGCCAGCTGATTCGCCTTTACTCAAGGATCAGCAATGGGCATCAGGGCATCGTGGTGTTATGGCTGCCGGTGGCCGGCATGCTCTATTCCCACATCGTGATGCTGGTGTGCCACTGGGCCGCCATCATCTCCTGCATCGCGTTCAGTCACCAGGACGTGGGCGACAAGTGGCGTTGGATCTTGTGGAGACATCTGGGCGGCAGCTTAGCTACCTTGCTGCGTTTATTATTTATTGGCCTGTGCAACGATCGGTTGGCCCAGTTGGAGAAATTCCTGAGCCTTCAGCTGCTGATCATCGATTTGAGTCATCCATCAGATCCTGGATCTCAGAAGGGCCAGGGCGAGATTAGGAAACTGGTGGGTTATATTATTTTAATAAATTCTTAAAATTTGTAATATTGTTATCCGATTCAGCAAACCTGCTTTGATCTGCAGCTCAGAGCCCAACCCATCAGGAATCAAATAATGACCCTGCAGGTATGCGGTTGCTGTTTCGTCTTGAAATACTTCTTTTGTGCGTTAATTAACGCATTAAGCATGGTACAGTTTTATATGTCTACTGGATTGGACATTACAAATTAGTGAAAAATATATTTTATAAATTTAAGAAACTTTATGCTTTTTATTTAACTTTTTTTGTTTAAATTCATGCTCGCTTGGATCAAAATGGTTCGAAAAGCATTTTTTGATCTATGTAAATTGCAAACATTAAAATGGCCTGTTTAATTTGTTACATCAGGCAATTTTATTTGCACACAAATTGCGATTGGTCAGTAAAGAGCAAATTTTAATTTGATTTTGATTTGTATTTCGATTTAAATTATAATCAAATTGTGTAGTGACAAAGGCGGGGAAATAGCAAACCGAATTAAATTCTTTTTGGGCCTTTTAAGACCCGATGCGAGTGTCAGGAAAGTTTGCCACTATTTTCCATTGGCCATTTTCTCAAAAATTTTGTTTGTTTGAGCTTGAGCTGTGGCCAGTGCACATAAATTTCAATTAACATAAATTTAATGCCGGCAGACAAAGTTGGGGCCGACACGCACACGCACACACACACACTGAGAGCATTTTCAATTATTGTCTGCCGGGGAAAAGTTTGTTTTCGAACCGGAGCACCCTTCCGCCATTTCTCACCCCCTCGAGTGCAGCTTTTCCGAATCTAATGCACTTGACTCGGTCGAGGTCCTGGTGGCGGTTGGCATGGCGCTTTAAGCCGCATATAGCAAATGGTCAGAGGCAAAGCAAATTGCTGAAAGGCGCTTATGCAAAGCGATCAAAATGCGAGGCGACATAAACACAAGACGAGCTCGAGGAGAAAATCCCGACCTCGGGGCAGTAAAACCAATTTGAAATTGTTATTTTAAGCGAAAGTAAATCGCAGGCAAAGGATTGAGTGCGGATGGGGGGTCGTAAAAAAAATCAAATATCGGTCGGAGTTGACTCCTGCTTAAGATGGCATCAGCCCATTTTGCGGCCAGATAAGCGGGGACCGGGAACTTTTCCTTTCCTTTGTTTAGATATATGAAAATTGCCACAACACATGGCCCCGCCCTCCCATCCGCTCCTCCCGCGTTAGACTATAAAAAATTCCAGGTAACGAAAGGTATTTTCTGATGAAATCAGCTCGAGATGAGGATGCGTGCTGGGGTGCCGGTTTCTCCGGTCGCATCCGAGAGTTGGGTCCGAGCTGCAAATCTTTGGAAGCCAATAAAAATGGCCAACATAATGAGCCAGGCAACTGGCAACTCGATAAAATGTAAATTGGGAAAAGGATTCGCCACGCAACTGATTTTATGTGCTGCCTACTTTTGGGCCATTGCTGAAATTGGACACCAGGTATTGAAGTCTTTAAAATGGCTTAAAATGTACTTTAAAGACGGAATCAACTTAAAATATGTTGAAAACAAAATTTGTGGATGAGTTCATGCATTAATTTTGTTTGGTTTAAAAACACTCTTAGGAATCTTTACTTATTTTCCCTCTCATATATTTGGAGTAACCCCAAAAATAAATAATTTTAAAGCCACCAGCTGCAGATAAATACTAAAATGTCTACATCCGCATTTGCGATGGCATTTTCACAAACACGTAACTGCAATGACACGAAATCATTTCCATTTCCCCGGACAAAATGCCTTTTAATGGGACGAGCCGGCACCATCTATGTCCTGCTGCCTGCCTGTATGCCAAAAGTGTAGAAATGCCGTCCAGAATCCATATAATTTACGGCCACAGCAATGCCGAATGATGTGCCAGAAATTGCAGTCCCCAAACCCCAAGGACCGAAACTAAAATGGGACGGCGGCAATTTTTTATTTATTTTTATGAGTAATTTTGTTTCGTTGCCACGCATTTTTATTGCAATGCAAGAAATATGATTGCCGACCGTCTATGTTCGTTTGTGTTTTGTCTCCGGCTTTGCCAGACACGCCAGGAGCGGATTTCTATGGCGCTAAGATTTTTGAGGGCTGTAAGAAAGTCAAAGCTATTTTAACACCAATGATAAGGATTCACCTCTGGTGCTAAGGGTTTAGTTACCAATCCTCTTAGTGTTCCTAGCTAATTTGGTTCATATTTTAGTTTAGTTTAAAATTATTAAAATTTTAATTTATCCAAATAAATTATTGGAAATTTCATTGAACTAACAATTTATTTTAATTTCCTTTTTAAAAATTTGGGGGATTCCTTTCGATAGCTGCGCACCCGGAAAGTGCGTAAAAAAGCAAAAATGAGGGACAGTGCTGGGAGAAGAAACCAGAGTAAACAAAAGGCAATTACGTGACAGCGGCAAGGACAATGCCAACTCATCCAACAAAGGCAGGATAAGCAATCCGAACAACGGCAGCAGCCAGGATGGACAGGAGCTGAAGTGGCACGTAATCTGCCAATGGGGCGTGGCCGATGGACAGTGGCAGACACTTTTATTGCAAATCATTTCAAATGCTGCAAATGATAACAACAAAACAAGACGACAACGGTGGCAACAACGAGTGGCAACAAAGAATGACAGCCGGCAACATGACATTGTGTGGATGGAAGGCCTGGCACTCACTGCTCCTCCCCAGAGCCAACCCCCTCTTTTCCTCTTTCTCCTTGCTGTAGGGAAATCGATTCAAGGTGCAATCATCCTGTCTGTCTGTGTCCCAGTCTGTCTCCGATAATTCGAACGACTCGGGTAATGGATAAACCATGTGGACAGCTATGGAAAATATTGCAGATGATTTAAAGTGGCGGCTTAAAATGTGAGTTCCTTTTTATTGCAGTTCGTTTCCAACAAGGTATCCTTGAATTGAAACAAGCAATGCCTTTTATATCTAATTTCATAATCAGCTTAAACTAACACAAATCCTTTGAAATCTAAACTCAGAGATTAACCCAAATCTATTTGATTATTTAACTAAATCTGCTGAAAGATAATAAGCTGAACAAGACTACGCACAAGTCAGTCTCTCCCTTGCCAGCCTTTGCCAGCCAGATCACCAAAACAAAATGTCTCTCAAGCTCCCAGCCCGAAATGCATATTCCTTCCGATTGAACGAGCTCAATTAAACTTTCGGGCATATCGCCATCAGTTTTTAACAGCTTTCCCCTGGCCACTTCAGTAACTTTCAGCCCCCCTAAATTTGGATGAGCAGCTTAACTTGACATTGGCAGGGGAATGACTGAGGTGCCAGGTGGGGGGCAATCAAAAAGTTTACCTGTGCCGCAAATTGATGCCGTCTTATCTGTGCGAAATCAAACATGAAACTTTTAAGCCCCAGACAATTGAGCTTAATATGCTGAAAGTATCTCTCGGATACAGCTAGAGCTGCGGATGCCGGGCGATGACATCCCAAACTACAGATTAAGTGGAGCTGAAATTATGGCAACCAAAACAGCGAATTAGCTCCTCTATTAGCTCTTGCCCGAAAGCAAAAAATCCCCGGGAAATCTGGCCGTTGTTTTCATTAGATGACAAATCTGATTTATGTGACATCTGATGGCCCGGATAGCAGGTGGGAACTTCCTGCCGTCTGCCCATTTGTGGCCATTTGTCGGTTAGCTAATAAATCTGTGGAGTCATCTGCCTGCATCCCTGTATCCTTGTTATAATTTGTTTGGCTTTGTCCTCGGTATTTATCAAATGTTCTTATTTCGTTGGCAGCTTATTAGCGAGGTCCAGCAAGGTCCTTTTTCGTACAGGAGCTGAGGTGCGACTTAGGGATAAGCCCACAGATATTTTCTATTTATTTTCTGGCTTTGTGGGTGCGGTGCTTTTGGGGCTCCTGGTTTTGGGTGAAGAAATGTTGCGCGAAAACTAAGATTTCAGTGCTGCCACAGTAATCGCTATGGATTCGAAATCAATAGAAATGTGTCGGAAAGTCAGATATGTATTATTTTGGCTCCCATATGCAGTGTTATCTTGAGGCATTTCCCATTTTACTTTGGTTACCGAATTCAATGAAAAAGTCTTTAAGGCTTTAAATTATGCTTGCTCTGCGGCACTCTCGTATCTTGACATTATGTAGGTCCTTAAAGTAGGAAACCTAATTTTCTGTGCATTTTCACACCTTTTTATATAAATTCCATGTACGCATATCTCTTCCTGGACGGCTATCCTTCTCTTTTTGTTGCCTTTCCTATTTTTGGGTAACTGCTGCTTTTTTACTGCTAAATGTTTTGGGTTCTGCTTCCAGCTTCTCTGTCTCGATTATTTTTTTATTTGTCGCCGAAGGTTGTTGTCACGTTCGCCGAGAACATTTTCACGTATTTGAAATATTTTCTTAAAATTACCCAATTTTCTTTGCGTTGCATCTAACAAATATAAAAGAGAAATACACAGGAAAGATACCTCTCTTCAGCTGGACAGGTTAAGTTGGCCTGGCTTTGCAATACAATTGAAGCTGGTTCGATGTGGGGAGGAACACGAATTTAATTTTCTGTCTACTGAGGGTACGTAAAGAAAATACAGGAAATTTAAGAAAAGTAAAAATACACCCAGAATTGATTTTGAAACAAATATGTTTTATTAATGAATTTCCACTCGATTACTTCACAATTCTTTGATCGGTCTCGTATCGTCTGCGAATGAGGATCGCACATAGAATGATGCTTAAAGATATTTACAGAGATTTCTCCTCTTCGTCTGACCCACTCGCTGGCAGCTAAATTCAGTTGAAGTTACTTTATGGCATTTGATTTGAGTTGAGTTGTAAATAATTCTTAATCGCCTACGGCAGCGTGTTAGGTTTGAATTGTTTACGGTTTCACATAGAGTTTATCGTATAGATTCGAATGCATTCTTGGTTTTATTTTTGCGACTTCTCTTATTTTTTTCTCTTGGCTTTTTATACACCAAAAAGTTGTTATTTAAATACACAAATAATTTACACTTACGATTACCACACATTCATGTTTTGTTTTTCGAATTAACTTTTATGCAATTTATAGTTCTTTTGTTTTTTAGCTCTGTTGCATTATTTTGAAGTTTTTCGTTCTTAGTAATTTTCATGTTAATTGCAGTTAATGGCATGGATATTAAATAAGACTTAAAAGACAGTTACAGTTGACAACAATGCAGATTTATATGTATGTGTGTGTGTTAATGTATAGATCTATGCTAAAATTCGCACTCATTTTCGCTCATACACCCGTACATTCGTTCGCACCCGATTGCACTCAATTAGCATTTGAATGTCCGCTCGTCGATAGTTCAACGTATAATTTATATATTTTATCCTTTGTTTTTCGCTTAAAATTAAAATTGGCTCTGTTTTTGTGTGGTTTTTTGTTTTTTCTGTTTAATTTAGTATCTGTGATTTTTGTTTTTCTGCCGCTGACGCCTTAACTCTAATTTAGTTAGCTCATAATTATATTTACACACAGAATTCGTGGACATCAATGGGAAAAACAGTGTAGAATGCATGGACAAAGCTTCCTTTCTATTTACACAATAAAGTTAATTTCATTCCATTTGATTTGTTTCATTTCGTTCAGTTTCAGAATTGATTTCCACTTTGTTATTAAGGCTTCATCACAATCATTTTGCTATTGTTAAAATTTGTTTTCATTACTCTCGAATTGCTCTTTTGACCTCTCGCTATTGTTTCTAACATTTGGCTAACTAAACTGTTTACGTTTTCTCTGGATGATGGCGAAGTGAACCCGGAATGTTATTAGTTTATTTAGGGAGAATCAAACACACACAGAGACACGCACTCACTCGCTTTTAGTTAATACCCATTAAGACTTTGGCAATTCATATAAATGTACGATATGTTTTTGTTAGTTTTAAGACTTATCCAACAGTCACCAAGTGTAATTCCTAACTTTGATTAGTTCTTCCCCTTCCACTTGCATTTTGCTTCCTTTTTTCTTTTAATTTAAAATTAAGTGCGTTTTTGGTTTGTTTTTCGTGTGATTTTTAAGCTGTGACATTATCCTAGTTTAAATTATTACAACTTTACATTATTTAATGCGAGCTCGAAGAAAACGAAAGATGCTTCAAAATCATCCATTGGAAAGAGACATTTTTGTAGTTGGTTTGGATGAGTTTGCGACACGGTTGTACAGTGAGTAACGAAACTATAACTACAACTATATATATATCTGATTTAACAATAATTACGGGTTAAATTGAGACACACACACGAATAGTTGAATCCTACGCTAGTTATATTTCCGTTACGAACTGTACATCTCTCACTTAATCCAGCCTGCGTGTTTGCTTTATATAACTTCGCAAAGCTAACATACTCTTACATACTTCTTCCTATATATTTATTTATTTATATTTATGTTTATTTTCTGTTAAACTCGTTATTTGCCTTGACCGACGTTTGTTGAAGGATTTTAAATCAGTTCCTCAACCATTTATGTGATATTCACTTTGTTTTGCATGTGTGACAGTTAGCTTAAAAGTTAATAACATACAATACAGTTACATAAATATATATATTAAACATTAACTATTTACAGTTCCTCTCTTTCATTCGTAGTGAGTTAAAACATTTGCACGCGAACTCCTATCGTGTCCGAATACAATTAAATTTCATATAATTGTAATTTATACTCTAAATATTTTGTTTTCTACTGATCTCACTTTTTTACAAATTAAATTCATGAAAGCTTTTGTTAACGGCATAAATAAATTAGCTGCGTTTCTTTTGTTTTGCATAATTCCACTTTTGTTTCCTTTTTTTGTTCTATTTTGTTGTAGCTTCCTGTTTTTGATTTCCAGCGTGTTGGTTTGATGTGTTCTTGTATGCAAAGCGAAGACGGAAAAATCGGTGAAAGGTGTGTGTTGTGGAGGGAAAGTGCCTCTAGGTGCTTAGTGCAGCTACCGCGCAGCCATCGTGATTTTTCCATGCTGCGTCGCGGATTTTCCGGGAGCTCGGCAACTCTGCTCCTCCTCGGTCTCCATCTCCTCTTCCTGCCGGCCGGCCAGCAACTCACTCGACCCTTCTCCACCGGGTGCCCTCCCATCTATCGATAGATCGTGTATATCCTTTCTGCTCGCCAGGGTTGCCACCGCCACCGCCAGCGAGACCAGGAGTAGGACAAGTGGCGCCGGAACCGCGAGTGGCGGGGCCGCGGAGCTGGCTGCATTTGGATGGACGAACAAAAGCGATAAGATTTTGGTCACAAATAGTTCCCGATAGGACGTACCTTGGACGGGATCGGCGCGTGAGTTGCTGGCGTAGACCGTTTCCCTCGACTCGAGCACCGGCGCCTTCTGCGGACGGTCGCCCTCCACGGACTCCTCGTTGCTCCGCCAGTAGAACGACGACAACTGGGCGATGCACTACAAAGGATTCAACAGAGTCGGGGGTTAGCTAGCGAGGGGACTATGGCATTGGCACACAGTTGAACTTCCCTGGCTCAAAAATCGTCAATTGTCCTTTTACTTAAAACAAAAGTCGAGACTCATAAAGGTATTCCCTCAAACTAAACGGTTCCAATTATTTTTGATGTTTGTCAATCTCAAAATAAATGGGAAAATAATGTGGCAGAAATAAATATATTACAAAATATAAAGTATTTCAAAAACATGACTTCAAAAAATATATACAACATAAGTAATGGGGTCTCTTAAATGTAATACAGCAAGTTTCTTAAACTTAAAATAAATTTAATCAATATGATATTTAATATTATTATTGACTGAAAATAAAATTAAGGAAATACATAAAGGAAAGGGGCATACAAAATAGGAAGTACAGTGATGCTCCCATAATAATAACTTACAAATTAATATTAAAGTATTCCTTGTTGTATAAAATATATGTTGTATAAAAATTGATAAACTAAAGGAACGTTAAAAACTTATCTTCAGGTCAATTTCGAAATTGTTTCAGTTTTTTATATTTTATTTCAAGTGCTAATTTGAGCCAAAAAAGTTCGACAGTGTGTATCAATCAATATGACAACTTACCTTTAACTTCATGTCGCCATTACGAAAGTGCCTCTGCTCCACCCGAAACTGGAGACCTAGGACAGAGGTTTCCAGGCCATCGCGTCCCGAAACAATTGTGTCGTACTTGCGCAGGGTCTGCGGATCAACGGGCTCCTCGTTCACCTTCCATTTTAATTCCACGGCGGGCTTCGAGCGGCCGGCGGTGCAATTGATGCGTACGTAGTCCCCAATCTGGTAACGCGGACGACCACCGCTGATTTTTGGCGGTCCTTGGTCTGGCAAAGCTGCAAATCGCATACAAAGAATTCCAAAATCATCAGTTTTGAGGCGGGCAACGGAATTGGGCAAAGGGAAATTTCATTTACGGCCGCAGACATTTGGCGGCGACTGTGTTCAGGCAGTCGGGGGCTAACTGAATTCCGTAATAAACCCTTGCCACCGCAGGAACAACAAGGGACAGCAACGCAAAGTCAGCGAAGCGCAGCCGGAAATTCAATAAAAGTTCCAGCCGCTGATGCACTGACGGACATTGGATAAAAAGGGAAATGGCAAAAATAAAGGAAAATGCAATAAAATTAAGGGACACTAAAAACTGTCTAGCTGAAGTGTCAACACTCTAACCAAGGGCTCTTAGGAAAAATTGGAACGAAACGCTGCTTTATTTTATTTCTTTCAATGGTTCTTTGAAAATTATTTTTCATAAATAATATTTAAGAGATTTTTTTGTAGAAACGTACGAATTATCTAAGAGTCTATAAAATCTTTTTTTTTATTATAATGGTCTACGATTATATTTAGTATAATAAATGATGTTTTATGAAGCCTATTTCAACAATTAACAACATTTTCTTTAAAACCTAAAACCAGTGGAGTTTCTTAGCCAAAAACATCTAAGCTGGATCATTCAACTGAAATGGTCATCAGCAGCGATGCCTGCGACTTTCTATCTGGATCCCTGGACTCTGGGAACGGAAACGGAAATGGTTTCGACTTGTTGGTTCTGCTGTTGTTCTTTGCCAAGGGGGCCGCCAAAAAATGGAAGCTGATGCTAGAGGGTGGCGCTGGGTGAGCTGTGCCATATGCCCGGCTCGTTCTGTTGCCGAAGCTTTTAAAAACTTTGATTGAAAGCCAAACAGAACCAGCCGGGACCGCAGTATGAGCAGTATGAGCGTCAGCATAACAACTGAGAGCCAGAAAACAAAAGCACAACAAAAGCCCCGGGTTAGAACAAAGACACAGTCCACAGCTAAACAATAAAAAACACAAAAAAAGGGAGTCAGCAGAGTCTGTGCTAGGGAGGGGGGAGTGGTGGTAAAAGGGGGGTGTTGGCACGCCCACGCAAAAGTTTTATAATTGAACAAACGAAATGTCAACGCCAGTTCAAAGCGCTCCACACTGCACGTGTATTTGTTTGGTTTGGTTAGCAAGGGGGGTGAGGAGCAGGGGTAGTACACTGCTATTTATCACAGGGAAGTGACTATTATTGAAGTATTGTGATAGATAGTAAGTGTTTCAAAAGCCATAATATGGAAGTTTGCATGAAATAATTTTAAAAATAAATACACAACTCTTCTTCTGAATATAGTTTACTTTTTACATATTGCTTCTAAGTTTCTATTTATAAAAATTATTGATTAAATAAATAAAAATCGGGTCATTTGATTTTTTTTATAGATATTACATTTTAATTTGTAAATTACCTTTAATAAAATGAAAAGGAAAGAAGTGGCTTACGCTTTATTTCTATTGTAATAATTATCTCATTTTTATTGCAAAACCATATTTTATACCGAAAGTTTTATGAATTCATAAATTCATTAGAAATCCTCAACAAATTTTCTTTAATTATTTCGGTGCAGTCGGTGGCTGTGTAGATATTCACCCACACTTTAAAGCTGCCAAGGAATGTTTTAGTTGTTGATTTGTGTGCGTTTTCAGTTTTGCGGCGGCGTATTGAGCATTTTTGGCATTGCCCTGCAGGAAATTTGGATGGGACAACAGGACTCGCTGAGATGGTCCTCGGGACAGACAAGTTCCGAAATTGAGTTAAACTGTTAAGCCAGGCAAGTTTTGCCAGGGGCCCAAGTTCGAGGAAATCCGGGGAAGTTCACTAAGCTTATTTGGCATTAGAAGCATGGAATCAAATGAAGCCTGTCAAATGCAGTGCAAATGCTTTTTGACTAAGTAAACACAGTTCCGATTCAATAAAGCTGATTGGTTCGGGCTGCTGGAATCAGGTGAAGCAGCTACCAACAGTGCCGGGCAAAAGTAAATGAACGCCGGCCAAGGCCAGAGTAAAATCAATGCCGGAGCAGGGAAATCAGGCGGCGCAGATTAACGGGGTTAGTGTGTTTACCTGATTAGTTTCTTTGCCTAGGCGAAACTTTTCTTTGGCATTTCTATTTCTGTCAGCTATTCTTACTAATACAATTATTAAGGAAGATCTAAATAAAGCGGAAAGTTCCTTAGAGCAGTTCGTGCAACAGTTAAGTGCAACTTTCACTTCATAGCTTTTCCGTAAGACTTCCAATCAACACTAAATTAAAATCCAATTTTTATAAGTTCTCTACCCCATTTAATTACTTTTCTTTGTCCAAATTAACACTAGAAAGGAAATATTTTCTTCTGTTTAAAAATGGATAGAAAATAATAAAAAAAAAATATCAAGACAATTATCAAATATACCCATTATTACAAGAATTTAGTTCATCGAATTGTGATGGTTGGTTTAAAGATTTCCTAAGGATCCTTAGTGTTTTTAATTAAACTTCATTAAAGACTGAGTGACTGATCCATCATGAATTTGTAGTGCTTTCTAATAATTTCTCGCATCGCTTTTTACAAAATGTAATGAATTTGAGCTAATAAAATTATTCACAAAATATCTTACGGAATCATTACCATAATTATAGCAACATTTATATAAATTATATCGAGGGACTTAAGTGCACTCTGGGGTTAATCCCATCGCCCGTGACAAGTTTCAAGAGTAAAAGTCAAAGTCAGCGTCAGTTACCCAGCAAAAGGGGGTACCTACCACTTTAGCCACAGCATCTGGGCTACCAGCAGTCAGCGCCAAATGGCCACAATTTCTAATTAGAGTTATAAGTTTTCGCCTCGGCTTTCAGTTATATATACAAGCCGGAGGTCGGGACTGGGGGAATATATATGGTACTTACACACAACAACCATGTCGCCATGTTCGGTGACCGTCTGGAAGGAGGGCGCCTCGCCAGAAACCTCGCACCGGAAGCGGCCCGTCGTCAGCAGATTGACTTTGCGCAGCGTAACAATCGCGTCGCTCGAGTTGTGCAACTGCAATTAAAAACGGGAGCAGAGAAGAACGGTCAGAACGAAGGGAAATCGGTAAGGAAAATTATTTCGAGGATCGAAGATTTTAATGCTCTACTTTAGGATATCCTTAAGATAAATAAATATATAAAATATAATAAGTTTAGCACAATTATTCATTAGTATGAACTAAAGGATTTTGTTATAAGTAAAAACTATATATATATAAACAAATCAAAAAACTCTTTAAGCGCACAGAAATTTACGTTTTTAATCGTTCTTAGATTAATTTTATACTTCATGCGAAATATGTGATGCCTATATGTTAGCATTTATTATTATAAAACTCAAATCAATTTATGTAAATAATTTATGTAGAAAATACCAAAGAAAATTACAATATTTATGTGTAAAACATAAAAATACGTTCACAAAAAGCTGCGATTCCCCTAATTAGGGTATCAGACCAGAAAACGTCCCTGTGCAAAGTGAAATTGTTGAATGATGGCGACGCACAAGATGGAAGATGGTTAAAATTAATGTAACGAAAAGTGGGGGGAAAAGTTGCAGGCCCCCTCCTGCCAGGCGTTGTCATTGGCAGTTTCAATACCATCAACCGGAGCCGGCGAAAGGGGAGTTACGCAGGAGCCGAGGCCGTGGGTCCTGCAGCCACTTTGGACGTTAATGTAACGTAATTGCTTTTGAAAACTGCCGCTGCTTCGCTTGTTTTTCATGCTGCCGCCTCCTTTACTCACTTTCCGTGTTTTTCGTGTTTTTTGTGTGTGTTTTTTATTTTTTGTTTTTTCGTAAATGCCTTTTAAATGTCCGAGATGTCCAACAAAAAGAAAAAAAATCCCCGAAGGGTCAACGCTGGATGTCTGCTGACCAAAAAAGGGTTAGGCAAATATTTCACTTGAACTTTAAGCCATTAAATCCGGGTCTAAATGGGGGTGGGGATTTGGCGGGGTTAAGGAGACCGGTGCGGCGGCTTGTTGTTTAACCCCTCAAAGCCCCAACAGCACCGCCACCCCGCACCGCACTTAGTTATCTGGCGAAGCAGAAAAGTGCACTTTGTTATCTTTTATTGCGCATTCCTGACCGTTGCTGTTGTTTTAACCTAATTTATAGTTTACCCCACAAACACACGGTGAGTCCAGGTAGACCGCACGCCTAAGTCCAAGTTTCCTAGACCAACTATTCCCCAACTGCAATAAAACAAGCCAAAACAGCAACAGAACCCACTCGTATACGTGTACACATCCCCTCTCCTCAGTCACTCAAATCGATTATGCTAAAACAATATCCAGCCAATGGAGCCAGCACACACACATGGACAACCGCATCAATTGGTTATCGCTAACTGGCATCTTCTGTAACTCCCATCGTCCTCCGCCCAACATCACAAAGTTTGCCGCGCAGCAGCGAAAGGAGCAGCGCACAGTGGTTGTGTCGCACAAAATTAGTGCTTAAATTTGGAACTATATTATGATGTTATATTTGGATTTATAATACAACTTAACTTGATATTTACGTTCCTAGTCCTTAAGTAATATATTTGAGGGCTTCATTGCCTTAGCAGGAATAAGGAATAATTAAGTTTAATATTGAACTAACACTCTGTTTTTAAATAGTATTAATGACTTAAGTGCATGAATTTTAGCAATTTATTTGTAAAGTTGTACTACAAATAGTTTGTACAAGTTCAGTGAATTTATTGAGACAAATTTATCTCTTTGAATCCCTAATAATCAATTCTAAGCTCCAAAAAATATTTTGACGTAGTCTATGCTTATATCGATCCCACTGCAACCGAAGCGGAAATCGTTTAGCGGTAATGTGGAGCGTGGATCGTGGAAAGTAGTGTGCAGCGTGTGGAATTCGCGCTTATGGACACTCTTCCTGGCCACGCCCACAGCCGCCGGCAACGCAAAAGCGCAACTTGAAATATTTATTGCACTTAACGAGCGACAGGGAGGGACTGAGTCGGAGCTGGAAAGCAGATTTCACTTTTTCGGTAGCCGATTAGGGGAAAATGGGGAAATCTGCGGGGGGGAAATGAGGACGGAAAAGCGAGCGTGGCATGTCGAATGTAACCATCAACCGGCTACGATTGTCTGCTCACGTGCTTATCTAAAACTCGCTTTCCCATGCCCTATCTATACCCCCTCCCCGCAGCCCTGAAAAACCACCCAGAGCCATCCCTTTTGCGATTTTCCGGAATGCGGGGGCTTCGGGAGGTTAACGTCTAGTGCATTGTTACGTGCCAAAGTTTTAGTGGCTGAAATAATGGAGCAACGCCAGTCGAAGTGCTCTATACTCATTCTCGTTTTGCGGTCGATTAAACAGTTCGATCTGCGAATGTTTGTCTATCTTAGCATATGTTTGACATGCCATCTGTATCTGCTCTTAAAACTCTCGCTTTAGCTTGAAGCGTTCTGTGAAGTTCATAAAAATATACCAGAAATTTAGCACAAAAGTCTTTAGATTTGCTTAAGACAAAGAATTTATGAACTGAAAACTTTGTAGGGTTGTGGGAAGTTCATTCCTGGAATATGCGTTTTATTTTCAGTGTGAAATTCAGTGAAATAGCATGAAAGAGATACAGATAACTGAAGGTGAACTTTTGGCAATGAAAACTCTCAAAAGTATTACACACTATTCTTTGGAGTAATTTTAAATAACTGCAGGCTTCTTTAAAAGTTGGACTAAAGAGTTTGTTTAGTTTGTTTAGTTCAACCTACAAAAACGGGATACAAATGTTTAGAACTTTACGTATTACTTATGCACATATAATTTCTAAATTATTCATAAACTGATCTACTTAGTCATAGTCTTCTGATATTTTTAATCAACTGAAACCATCTTTTCATGTTTTTTCCCAAGACCCCTAACTGAGGTCACTCCCGAGTCCTTTGGCTTGCCATACCAACTTCCAAGTACGAGGACGCACAGCTAAGTCTAGAAGTTCTTTTGTCCTTTAGTTCGTGTCTCGCAGTCTCTGCTCAAAAGGTAGTGCATTGTCTAGAGAGACAAGGACTCACCTATCCTTGCCACGGCCTTTCCCCTCCTACCGCCCAAAATCACCTTTCCACAACCTCATTCAGTGCCGCGATAAACAATTCTCCCTTTTTTTGTAACACACACGCAGACAATAAAAGAAGCAAGGCGGAATAAAAACAAACTGGCAGAAAAATGTAGTTCTAAGCTCTGGAAAATATCTTTTGATGGTAAAAGAATTAAAATATAACTAAAAACATTTTAATTAATTTTTATAAAAGAACCAATTTTGTTAGTAATCATTTTCTAATTTAAAAATATAATTTTTGTTTTTTTGGATAGCAATCTAAATTTGTGTTGTCTCTATATATTCTATAATGATCTACAAAATAAACTAAACATAAATAAAACAGTAATCTCCTTTTGTACTCTTCAAAAATATTTTTCATATGAAATCATTAAGTGACTGAAATCTACACTAGCATTTTCCCTCAGTGTGCGGTCACAAAGGGAACTGGCGTACTGCATTGTTATTTCGGCAGGCACCGCAAAAGTATGCAACGTTGTTTTTAATGCTTAGTTTTAGTGCGACACCAGCACCAACAAACTTTTCCTTGCGGGCGGAGATACGAATACATAAGGACATAAGGACATAAGGATATAAGGCACTGGCACTCACATCAACGTTAACACCTGGCAGCAGGAAGGTCTGCGCGGGCGGCATATCCCTGGGCACATAGCGGTAGAACTCGTTGCCATCCTTGTACCATTTCACCGAGTAGAGGGCCTCGCCATCCAGATCGTACAGGCACTCCAGCTGCGTCGCGGAGTCCTTAACCACGTATTGCGGAATGCGAATCTCGGTCAGTTTCAGGCCATCAACGCTGAAATCTGCAATGAAATTCAAGCATAAAGAGTAAACGAATTAAAGCGCGTTTTAACCAACTAATTACTTATGGTGTAAGGGTATAAATGGCATAGCGGTATCAAGGGGTGGTGTGCAACAGCTGAAACATTTGTTATTCCCATGATGTTAAAAGCCAGCACATTAAAAATCAGAAAACAGAATACAAATTGCTGAATTTATGTATATATATATAAACATATAAATTTAACTAACTCATATAGGAAGTAATTATTTATAACTGATATCAGACCAACTAAACCTTAATCCCATATCTATAGACATTTAGTATGCATTCGGTACGTTTTATTTCAAATCTATAGTTCATTGTTAATAATTTCTTTATTAGCTAAATTTTTTAAAGCTCAATTAAGTTGTAATACCCTCAGGCTGTGCAATATCAAATAAAAGCTTACTGATAATCGCGTAGATGAACAATTCGAAAAAGGTACCCGTTTTGCGTGGTGATTTTGTTTTGTTTATTTTTTCAGGTGCTTTAAAACTTTAATTGGTGGCGGGTGGAGCCTGGCGGCTCCTGATTGATTTATGCAGCTGGAAATTTTTAATTAATTACCAAAGTTTATTTTCAGTAGAGCCTGTGTCAACCCACGAACACAATGAGCGATGGACTCGGCCCAAAACCCTTTAATGCAAAATGTATGCTCAATATAATTTATAAAAAACATTTTATCATCAACTCTTTCGCGTTTAATTTGCCAAAGTGCTGAATTTCGGTGTGGGTATGTGTTTTATATTAAATTATATAGATTAATAAGTCAATGCGTTGACAGCAAATGATGTTTTGCTTTGGATACATGATTGAGGGCCATTTACACATCCATATGTATGAGGTAGGGCGGGGCGAACAACTTCTCTCGCTTTTTGTGCCTGACTTTGCCCACTTGGCCTGACTCGTTTCAAGTCCTGTAACATTTTATGGCAAACTTGTTTATTGTCAATATTGACAATGATACAAGCTCACACACTCACTCTGGGATACAGTGGAGGAATCTGCAGAATTTATATATATATATACATACGCCCACCCACTTTTTTGGCGAGTCCCACATTATTACATCGCCTGTGGCTGTCACTCCGAGGATGACTGCTGTCTTGGCTTTCCTCAGCCTTCTCCCAACAATCGATGCACATTACAAGTGTAATAAAATGTGAAAGGATATTATTGTGTACGTAGACAAGGAAGGGCA
This sequence comes from Drosophila rufa, assembly GCA_018153105.1. Taxonomy (NCBI): domain Eukaryota; kingdom Metazoa; phylum Arthropoda; class Insecta; order Diptera; family Drosophilidae; genus Drosophila; species Drosophila rufa. The sequence goes on from JAECXS010000096.1 coordinate 13,994,636, forward strand.
AAATCCCATATCATCTGTATCCTTTGCCCTTATCCATCGATATGACTTGCAATTGTTGCCGCTTCGCTTGAGCTGCCTTCAGTTGAGTGCATTGTCATGTCCACTCGAAGAAAGGACATTTTCGGCAATAAAGATGTTTTAGCAATGAGTTGTTCACTGATTTGCAATTAACTGATGGAATAGTCACTTGCAATGATTGAGTTATTGTGCCTGAAGGCGGATTAGTAAGCAGATTGAAGGGAAATTTAAAGGTCAAGTGATCAATCGATATGTTGGTTACCTTAAGTAGAAGTGTGGAGCCTTTATCACACCTTAAACTTATTTATTTCATTTCGTCAATGCTCACATTTATCTAACCTAATAGAAAGCTTACTAATTAGTATCTAAATGTAATGTATATTTATGCTTGAAAAACTCAAATTGATTCAGACCTGCCTTTCATTTACCAAGACTTTTGAATTGGCTACAATTTATTCGTGTATTTATAATCAAAGCTGTTTTGCTATTATTTTACTGCTTTACGAACAACTAAAGTGGAAATTAAATATAAGCTTTCTGCGTTGCAACTAAATTGGCAATTAAATATGAATTTTACACTGGTAAATCGAAGGGTTTGCCATTTATGTAGATTTTCAATTTAAGAGCAAGACAATTTGTTTTGTAACACTTGTAACGGATTTTTATCTAAGGCTCATGTTTTTCTTTAGTTGACTTCAGGAATTACACTAGTTGTGCAGCCAAAATGCTCGTGACGCAATACAAAAATCTTAGGATATGTAAAGCCTTAAGCTTATGCATGAAAAAAAAAAAGGTGACAAGCTGTAAGTCAAGATTGGCTTGATGTTCAGACTTATCTGTGTGCAGTGTATGGCGAGAATATATGTAAATGCTCGCAGTTGTAACCATGGAAATGCATTTTCCCCCAAAAACCATCTTACCACATATAAACACATGCAGGTGAGACTGCGAGCAGTACTTTAAGGAGCCACTTGCAGCAAGGACCTTGCCACAATTTGCAGGGAAAGTTGCGTCAAATGACAGTGCTCGGGGAAGGGAAAGAGAGAGAGAGAAGAGGAACATTAATGAGACTGCATGGGTGAAGTTTTCGGTAAGTACTCTGCCCACAAGCACCATGTCCTTGCTCTGTGTGTGGCATGAACTCCTTTGGCCAACTCGCTGGCCAGCATCCAAAACAAAGAAAAATGCGCACAAGAAAAGGTAAAACAAATACAGGAAAACGGAAAACAAACAGAAAAACTTTCATTTTATTTGGTTTCCTAGCGAATTTAGGTTACATGCTCCCATTCTCTGCCTGCTGCGCTCATTAATTCTGCTTAAGAGTCGAACTGCAAATGGAACTGTGACGGAAAAGCAGCAGCATGGCAAAAAATGCGCTACAGTGGTAATATAATAATATATTCCAAGATTTTGCCATATATTGTATAAAAATAAAATATTATTTTAATTTAAAAACTAAATACGTAGAGCACACTAAATAAACCTGATCTATTTTTTCTTCACAATACAAACTATCTTTAGGTTTACTGCAAAAAATGGGTAATAACAACAAATTAACAAATTATTTAAAAATGTAATTCTTAATGGCAACTTAAGTCAGCATATTATCAAAGATGTACTTTAACCAAAGTTTGGAATTTTGAAGGATCACTGTGGCAGCTGGAGGAGCATCACGACAGCTGAAGCATCAATAGAGGCAGCAGCAGTTTCAACGAAAGTTTCTCTTTTGGGTAATTTCAGTAACTTTGTCATTTGGGCGCCTTGACACACTCACCAGCACACAAACACATACAGCCAGCCCGTGCAGGATAGCAACAGGACACACAATAGCTGTTCTTGTATCTTCGCTTGTTGCCAGAGTTGAAGTTCGGGTTTGAGTGGAATTAATATGCTCAGGCTGCGACCTTTGCCAAGTGAAAAATCAATTTCCCCTTCAAACACACAACGAGAAAAATCCATTTAGATTTCATAAAAATCACATTAGATCAAAAAAAAATATTTTGTGAGGAAATATTAAATTTAGATAAAAGCCAACAAAAAGAACTTAGGTTCTGTGAATTATTTAAACTTATGAGAACTATTTACTATAAAAGAATCTATGTAGTTGACGAATCTGAACTTTTTGGTTATAAAGGTAGATTATTTACAAAAAAAAGTAAAACTTTTCATCAAAATCGGAGTATCCTAAAATATTAACTTATATAAATTTCTTTGGGTGCACTTGTTCTCAGAAAGTGAATTTCGTTCTTCCTTTCGGTACTGCTTTTCTTCTGTCAACTTTTTCTGTGGGCGACAAAAGTTTCCTTTCATACTTCATTGGGGTTAAGTGATTAAATTTGCAAAGGACACAAAATACCCAGAATTATTCGCCGAGACGAGAGGGTCTGCTAAAGCGGAATGGCGAATAGAATAAGCGTAGGAAAAAGTAAAAGAAACTTTAGCACATATGACACAAAAATTTATGCGGATCTCATCCCTGTGCTCATGGAATGGCAGACGTGCATAATTGCTAACAAGTCGAAACTTTCGGTGGCAAATGATTTCAGACAGTGCGTTTTATGGCTTCAAGAGCGACGAAGGTTATTGCCGTATAATAGAGCCTGACTTTTAATATAAGCAGTTACTAAGTTCTTTGGTAGGTAGGTACCTTTTGGAAGAGAAATTGAAATGGACCTTACAGGAAAGGGCTCTCTATATTAAAGACATTATAAATTCATTTTACCTAGTAAGTATTATTAACTTTTTTAGTATATTAGTTGATTGTTGTAATTAATTCAAGTTTTTATGTTTAAAGGCATTTTCACACTAGCATAAATATCCCAGAACTAAACCTTCTATATTTCAAAATAAATTTCAAAAGTAATGCTTCAAATAATTTTCTCTTTATGATGATAATAAATTTCTTAATCTATTGATCCAATTAAATTTATTTTTGTTTGAGCATTTATATTTTAAGCCCCCGGAAATTACTGGTGCCTATCTAACCCACTGTGCACGTTAATAGGCGACAAATCACATTCGATATGTTTCCATATCGCCTGTGGTGATTTTTTAAAAAAGTCCTAGCTCATCTGTTGCTGCAACGACCCTTGGCGGCGGTTGTTAAAGCTGTCATCGGTTTTAGGGGAGCTTTTCCATGGTTAGGGATGGGGTGATGGAGGAATGAGATTGCTTGGGGCAGGTCACCACATCGCTACACTTTTGCCGGACATCTTTAATCTTCGGCAAAAAGTTAGACTCGTTAGGGAGTTGGCCGCTTCCTTGCTATGTTCCCCTATTTTGCCAGCCTGCCTCCCTTAGGATCCTGACCATTTCTGCTCATGCCCAAAGGATCCTCTTTTTTTGTTCTTTTTTTCGAGTCCTCGGGGCCGGTTCAGGCTTAATATCCGCTGCTAGCGCCAGTGCTGTTGTTGTTGGTCGTCTTTGGTTTATTAGTTGCTCGTGCCGGGACACCAAGGATGCCAGGATGCCAGGACGCCCGGATAGCAGGGCAGGATCTCGCAGGCAGTAGATGAAAGGAGCCAGAAGCCAGAGCTGTTTGCCTATGTAAATGTCTGCACATGAGCCAGGACTCCTGCCCATTCGCTTCCCCATTCTCATCCTGCCAAAGGACAAACAATGGCTGTGCGTGTGCATGGTCCTCCTTTCGCCTATCCTTGGTCACTATGAACAGTGCCCGAGGTAGCAATATTTGCTTTCTCCGCTCTCATCATTTGCATATAATGGCTGTGTAAAAGTTCATAAGGATGCGGGATGCGAAGCCTGCAATTCGATTTTGGAATTTAATAAAAACCCGTTGCAGAATATGCATTCTCTGGATGTGAAAAGAACGAACTCGAACAGTGCGAACTCGTTTCCCTATGTGTTTTTTTTTTCTAGCTATATATTAAAAAAGTGTTCAAGAGGTCACAGTATTATTAATAATGAATTCTGTAAATGACAGATCAAACATTTAAGATCTATTTACATGATTAAAATGCATAAAAACAAAGCTAGAAATATGTAAGCTGGTTAAGAATTGTCCGAAAAATATAATTTTTTATGGTAAGCATCTTCCTGTAATTTTATTTAAATTAATTTGAAAACCACGAGCATCCCTTAATGGAATTTTCACTGTACCTCAAAACGAGCCGCGGAAAAATTTGATCTAAGCCAAACTAGAAAAGGAAAGGGTTAAACGCCGCTGAATGGTAACTAACAATTTTTTCAGCAAAAATATTTTCTGGCCCGCTCAGATTCTCCTCTCTCTCCGACTACATCACGCTATCTCTTTCTGGACCCCCTGGGATGAGAAAATATTCGCGATTCTCGCTTGGCCTGACTTTAATGCGTCTGGGGGCCGAGGGGCGGCGACTGCCTCGGGGGCGTGGCAGGCAGCGCAACAATTACTTCAGCCCTCCCCGGGGCAACATCAAAAAATGAGGCGGGGGCTGCAGAAAAGCAGAGGGAAAAATTGTATGGAAAATGAAAAGAAAACAAGGCGAAATAATGATTAGGATGGGCGAGAGGGCGAGCAACTGGACCCGGAACCGGGATTGGGATTCCGTAGGGTCTCGGTTCAAATGGAGGTTAAGCTGGACCATGACTGTAACTACAGGCCATCGCCCCCGGCCCCCCTCGGCAGCATAAATATTAAATTGCTGAGACAATAAGATAAGAACACGGCCTGGACTTGATTAGGGCCGGGAAATAAAAGAAAAGGGGCGTGCCATGATTTTGGGCTGGGGTAGGGGCAGGGGCGCCCCTTTAAAATTTGTGTGCATTTTTCCCGGCTTCTGTTTGTGATGGAGGGGGCCGGAATGAGGCCATAATTAGTTTTGGGAGGAGCTCAGCTAATTTCTGGGACCTTTAATATTTTATTTAGCTTTAAATGTGTGGCAGCACTTGGAGATTCCATACAAATATCTTTGGAAAATTAGCTGTGTAAATAAATATATATAGAAATAATACTTATCAGTGTCTAAATATTCTGAGGAGTATTTCCATTTTTCTTTTTCTGTTTTATTTTATCTGGAAGTCACTATATTTTTTATCACTATCCCTTAAGCAATCCAATCTTGGCATATATCTCATATTCCATTACTTCTTATATCCTTACCCCTAGCTCTTTCGATTTGGATATCTTAGTTTTCCATCATCATTTTTATGCACATCCTCCTCCATGAATTTCAATAAACCTTTCCCAACACATGAGCCACCATATATCCCTGCCTTTGTCCATATTTATCGATAAACCATGATTTACGTTCATTATTTGCCCTACACACACACGTACGCAAAGGACCATTGGCAATTGTGTTGGTGCTAAGCAATTTTCCCACACATCAAAGCCAACAACAACTGAATGAGTAGAAGCAACAGAATCAACAAGGATAACAACAACTACATGGAACTGAAACTGGCCGGCTGTCGTTTAAGTAAACGCCATTATATTCATTAGCTTATACACTAATAAAATATGAAATAAAAATAAGAAACTAGAATAATTTAAAGTCCTTCAGGATTCTAATTATATAGACTAAGCTAGGTTTAACAATTAAAATGTAAATAAAAATGTCTCTCCAATTCCCTTTAGGAAAATGAAATATATATGTAATATAGTTTTATTGAATATGATATGATATGATATAATGTTGATAATGTATGGTTTTTCACAGTTAGTTTTCAGCTTGATTTATACACGAATTTTAACCCTCCACGACATATAACGAAACCTCGACTTAAATTCGAATACTCGGGACTTGATTACGACAACCGACACGTTCTACTACTTGCTCTTTCGACTTCTGCTTCTCGACTGACTCTCTGCTCTCTAGATCCTCTGTTATGCCTCTCTTGCATGGGGTTGCCAGACGGCAGGATCTCCACTGTTCCTTACATATATTTAGTTAGTTTCATTTGAAAAGAACATTATTATATTCAAATTTATTAAAGCTTATATAAAATAGTTACTCCGCTCGATTTATCTCTCAGTGCAGGCAGCGGCTCAGCAACCAAATTGTTGCTATTGTCATGCATTGCACATTTATCCTCCTCTCCCTGTCTTCCGTCTTGGCTGTCGTTTGCCCTGTGCGATTATATTTTTACACATGTGTGTGAATGCTTGCCTTTCCTTCCTTTGACTGTGTTTATTTTGGCGCTTTTCCTAGCCCGCCACCCCCGAATTTTCCTTCTAGCTGCCTTTCCTCTGTGGCAGAATTTGTTTGCTTTACTGTTTTTCCTCTTTTTTGTGCTTCTTTGCCGCTGCTGTTGTGTTATTTTCGCTGACTGGCGTCAGTAATTTGCTCCTTATTGAGATGTTTGTTGATTTACCGAGCAATTTGTATTCATTGTGCGGCTCAAAGGGGGGTGCCTTGTATCCCTCAAGTTTACGATGTGCTTCTGTGTTGGCCTTGGTAAGTTATAGTTTCCGCAACTCATTTGGCCGCTTTGGTTGGCTGGAATTGATTTTTATGCCGCCATCAGCTGGTCAACAGGCCGCCGCTTCGCCTATCCCTTGGCCAATTTAATTGTGTATTTTCGTGGTTTTCTCTATGCGGAGAGAGAGATTTAGCCTAGCCACGACCATTAGCCAACCAAGTTAATTTATTTGCAATTAGTAGGATTTTTTTGCCAGGGCCAAAGGGATGAACAAATGGGAGTGGAGTATAGGATCTTGCCTTTAATTATCTTTTATGGAGGCTTACTATAGAACTTATAAACGGTGGGAATCTGCTGGATTATTCAAGTATTTAGAGCTTGAAAAGTGGGTTGGATTTCTAGCATTTTTAACGCAGTTAATATTCAGCACAAAAATGATCTTGCTTATCTATCTTGCACTTTAAAAGATTCAGAACCTTCTTAAAGTCTGTTGTTATTTTAATAGCCTTCTTCCAAGAATAATCAATGGGATTATTATATTTCTTCAAACTAATCCCCCCTTGTATATTTTTCTGCCTTGAGATAGTTCTGTATTTTGCATGGTTTATTTTTTCAAACCCTTTTTCCGCCTCCTTCTTTTAATTTATATACAAATGAGCTTTGAGCCTTGAGGTAAACCGAAAGTTTTCACTTGAAATTGTTCAACAAAAATTGCAGCGACTGTGTCATGTAATATGCAATTCACATAATACAACACCCCAAAAACTTTTGCTGCACTTGAACTTTAGTCGGAATAAAAGGGACAGCTACAAGAGGGCTATAGATGGCGAGATAGAGGGAGAGAGTTGCACACGTCGCCTCTGGGCTGAAGCTGAAACATTTTGCTAATGGAGCTTAAAATTTATGTAAGCTATTGTCGGGCTCTGGCCCCTGTTCGCCCCAGCGTCCATGTCATGCATGCATAAGTGCAGTGGAGCAGTGAAGCGGCTGCAGGAGGGGCCGGCAAAAACATATTGCATACTTTTGTGCATGCAAGCTGAAAATTAAAAGCGCTTACGTTGGCAAAAAAAAAAAAAAAAAAAAACAGGGAGAAATGCTAACGAAGAGCAAATGAAACGAGTGCGGAGCCAATGCCCAGCCCCCATTTCACCGCCGGAAAGCAGATGATTCCGTCTTGCACTGCCATTTACCGCAATTTTTTTCTTAATCAAGGAAAGAACAGTGGCGACGACCGAAAATAAAAATTGATTCTTCGACAATAACGGCCGCCGGTCAAGTGAATAAAAAATACTGATAACTCTCGAAACAGTAAACAGTTGCTAAAAAATATTTATAAAATATTTATAACTGTTGAAGATATCTCCAAAAATCTGTTTAAGGAATAGTAAAAGAAAATAAATTTATAGGGATTATCAAACAAGGATTTTTTCTTTTAAAAGAAAATAAAAAACGCTGACTTTGAACAGCTTTCGACTTGCCCTGTCCCTTTTTATTTTTCTTATGACTTTTGGCACGAACTGCAGCTGTTGATGCTAACAATGATGATAATAATGACGATGCTGATGCTGATGACGATGACGATGCTGGCGATAATGTCGGCGATTTGCCACATGAATACAAATACAACAAAGGCGCCGTGGAGACACTGAGCTCATCCAATTTTTCTACAAGAGCAGGAATAATTTAGTGCTTTGTAGAATAAATGTTTCAGTTAAAATTTAGCAATTCGTTGCAGATACAGGGGAAAGGCAAGAAGCGAAGGAGCCAACGGCAGCAGCCCGGAACCAGGGAAATTGTTGAATTTTTCATTCCACTTTCCCACTCTCACTGACATAGCGACCGACGGAGAAGGGCTCACATACACATGGGAGCTTTATCTCCCTTTTTGTCCTGGCTTCTTGTGGTAATTACTCTCCGGATCTGGTTTAAGCCATTTGTTTGACTTGAAATTTATCTGGATACTTGCCTGTAAGTTTGTTCCTCTCTGTCGCTTCCTTCTGCTTTTCTTTTTTTGGGTTGTCCAAAAGCTTGCACCCAATTTCAGTTTGGAATACAATTAAATGAAGGAGCAAAACCGATGAAAAACAATTATTAATCTATTGGGGGCAACTAATCTGGCAGTTGGAAATCGATAAGCACTGGAGCATAAAATTGAAAAATAACCATTTTCAGGTTAGGTAATGATGAGTAAATATTACAGAAGATATAAAAATAATAAAAATTAAAATGATATATTGGTACAGTACAAATAAATTTTTATTTATCATCCATTTTCATTTAGAATTTATTTAAATATCTGTAATAAATTTGAGTTATTTCTGGAAGTTTATCACAAAATGGTCAGGCATTTAATATTAAATTGCATCTCCGAAATATATATATTCTTTTAAAGTTCATTATGTGACTCACATCCATTTAATTCAATTTGCCTTGCCTCAATTTTATTAATCTCGATAAAAACTTGTTTGCTCCCATTACAACCCATTGGAATTCCATTAACCGCAAACCAATCAGAATTGTTGATTCAACTTGATGCGATTAAGATTCCTGTTGCTCAGTGTAAGCGGAGAGCCTTTTGCGGTAGGCCCAAGGCCCCGAGATAGCCATCCGGAGCGGGGACAACGTGAAGGGGCCATCCTTGAGGAAGTGCGTCTTGTCGCTGGCTGCTTATTGAAGCTTAGATCCGATTTGCCAAAAGACAAGCCGCCCATGAAATTGTTTGTTTATTGAAAAATGATTGTAAGGGGAGACGCACAGACACACATACCGCAAGGGCTGGAAAGGGGGTTCCCAAGGAGGAGGATTTGTGGATGGGCCAAAGACAAGCAGCCGAAACCGAAACCAAAACAGAGAACAAAGGCAACAGTAGCAGGAGTCGCAGCAACAACAAACCATCGTTACAGTGAGCGAAAAATGTCTTTTACAGGGTTTTTAAAATAATTAAACATTTTTAAATTAATTTTTTAATATATAAAATCAAGATTTAAGTCTACATTTTCTATTAACTTTTATTTTATTAAATATGCTAAACCTATGATGGTGCACAAAAGCGTGAAAACTTTTTACTAATTTGATATACTTCTTAATTGCTCGTATAGAAATTGATAATTATATGTATATTAAAATTATTTTCTATTTCCCTTTATTCACAAATGTTTTAATATTAAAATACATACTAATTTATTTTATTTATATTTTCTCGTTGTGCAAGAAGCTGGGTGGCTGGCAAGCGATGCGATTAAGCGATAACCCGACAGCGAACCTTAAGCCGCCAAATGGTCTGTGAATGCTGGAATGCTGCCCAATCTCCTCAGCCTCTGTTGGTATTTTTTTTTGGCTCTCGGCTTTTGTCGGCTTTTGGGGCCCATTATCATTTTTGAAATCAATCTGTTTACAAGGCATAAAAGTTTATGCATACAGATGTATATTTCACTCTCTCTCTCTCTGCCGCTTACTTTCTGATTGTATTCTGATTGCTTTGTCGCTGTTTGAAAAATCGTTTGTTGATTTTTCCATTTCTGGCTTAGCTTCTTTTCTGGTTTTTGTTTTTTCCCCACTTCATCTGCCGCACTATAAATTTGTATTTTTTGCAGCTGATGAGTGCTTTATGTATGTGCGCGTAGTATCTGTGCGTGTATCTGTGTGCTTTTGATTCGAGTGTTTGTGCCACAAAAGGCGGCGACTGTTTTCAGTTTGTGTTTGTGTGCATTGATTGAGTGCATTGAGTTGTTGAAGTTTGTTGCCAACAGTTGCCAGCCCCCTTCCTCCACGCCTCCCAACCCCGCCCCCCATAAACAACAGTTGGCCAAAAAGTTTTCTGCCTTTTTGCGGTTTTGTGATATGGCCAACAAACAAAAGCAGGCAAAAATAGAGAAAACCAGAAATCGAGGAGAGTGGGAAAAAATGTTGACAACAGATTGCACTGGGCCATGTTTAAATGCTTCAATGGGGGCTGAAAAATGGGGCTGGGAAAGTGATGGAAGAGCCGGGAAAACTAAAAGGAAAAGAGAGATTCTGCCTGTTGAACATCTGTGCCGAACCCTTTAAGAGGGCCGCTACAGAAGTTTTTACTTTGACTAGACTTTCTAGAAAGGCGAGTTTTACATTATCGAGAGTTTGTAATCGTATACCGTAAGCCAAAATAGAATGTATTCATAAACAAAACATTCATATTATTATTATATATCCTCTACAATATTTATTCAGTATTAGTAAACACTGATTTTGTTTCATTTTACCAACAATAAATAATTATTTGTTATGCTAAGTTTAAATATTTCTTATTCTCTTTTTTGACATTACACTTCATAACTTAAAATTTAAAACCCTTCTAGCACATCTCTCTGTTTAAAGTTCTTTCCGCATAATTTTTATATAAATAAAAGAAAGGTACTTCAACATTTAAAAAAGCCTTTGGAAGTGCCACTCCTATTTTTTGCTATGATTTCACCCAGGTGAAGTGTTCAAAATGGTTCAATTGATATGCTTTCCCAGTTAATTGAAGTTTTGCGTAAATTGTAAGCGACACTGAAAAAAACAGAAACAGAGAGCGGGAGGGAGAGAACCCCCACTGTGGTGGTCGCACACCCACTGCCATAAAACACAAAGGTCACACCCAAAGCACCCGCCCAGTTCAATGTTGTGCCACCACAATTTGCATCCGGAGTTGAAAAGTCGTGGAAAAGAAATCCCCCAAAGGGCGGAGACAGTGTCGGACATTAGGGTAAGAGTCTACGATTACCGCAACCCAACACGGCACTCCTGACCTCCTCCCTGTCCCCTTGAAATGACACTTGCTCACCTTTTGACTAATTGTATTAGATAAATTGTGAAACCTTAATCATGTGGACGCCTCCGCCTTTGCTTAGCTTCCATCTACACTCCCCTGATTCCTGTCATCAAGAAAGTGCAGTGGGGGATATAAATAGGTAAGGAGATATATCTGAATATATAGGACGGAACGAGGAGGCAACGGGGGGCACTGAGTGAATGACATTGCTCCCTTGAGGTGTTTTTGTCTGAAAATTTGCCGTGTGCATTGAAAATTATATGTCTTCGGGGCTCATCCGTCCATTTCAAGGGTGGAGTCCCCTTCTTTTTCCTTGACTACTTTTGAGTATACCTCCTTTTGCCCCTGGCTGTGGGTGAACGCTTTTACGGGGCAGTGTATGGTATGTGGAATTCTGAAAGCAAGGAATTCTATATAGCAGAGTATATACCTTCTAGTAAAATGTATTTTGATAAAATCTACTAAAATGGTCCGTCTTCAAAACAACATAAATGAAGTGTTAAAATTCATTCACTCGAAAAAATTTGTCGAAGCCAATTGAAATCATTTTATAAACATTAAAACCATTTCATCGGCTTAAGATTTGTGGTCCTTGTTTTAAGAGGTATCAATAAATTCATTTTTGTATTTTATGGCTCCCGGGTCTCTTTGTCTTTAGCTTGTCTTGGTTTTATATTGCATTCGTCTTGCCTTTTGTCTTGGATCCCATTTTCTGTTTTTCGTGCGCCACCTGTCCTTGTCTCTGCCACGCCCCATCTCCTCTTCCGCCTTGGCTGTGGGCCTTATTTAATTTCAAGTTTCACTTTACTGCTCTCTTCTCCCCATTTCGCTGGGGTTCTGTTCTGGGTTTGTCTTTTCCTGTTTTATATTTAACTTCTCGGTTTACCTTTTTTCTTATTTAATTAATTTCACTGTCTGCCTCTGTGGGCGTTGAGTGTGTTTGTGTGTGTTTTGGACATGGCCAGAAGCCCTTTGGCCTATGGCCTGGGAGCTCTGCGCTGCGGGTCAGAAGCGAAATGTATTTAAGCTTCCATCATTTCTCACTGTCTCTGCTTTTAAATCTGCCCCTTTGTTTGTTTGGTTTCTGTTTTTTTTTGTGTCCCCTCTCTGGCAGTCCGGTGAAGTTTTTTCATAGTTCGCAATTATAATTTCTCCCACATGCGATAGCATTTTAATTATGAAATAATATTGTCGTAAAATTATATGCAAATTTGTGTGATTCCCAACCCGCATTTATCATTTATCGTTAATCGCCAGTCGTAACAGTGTTGGGGATTCAATTTAATCTAATATTACTGCAAAAAGGCCATAAATTATGGAGATTTTTAATGAGCACCAGGAGAAGGATAACGCATGGTGTGGGCAAGGGGGGCCAGCCTTTTCACTGCCAATTAGAGAGTGTCTCAAGGCTTCCGGCTGTCGCAGCTGTGTGGGGGACTCAACATCCGCCCGCCATTTTGGGGCCACAATTAAAACATAAAAGTCACTCATACGTCATGTAAGCCCACTGAACTTCCTTGCCTGTGCGTGTGAGTGGGCGTGTGCGCGTGTGTGGGTCTGTTTTGTGAGCATTTATGGCAGTTTGTGCACAGCATGAGCCACGCTGATATGCCACACTCCCTAGTCCACAGCCCCGTGCCTGCGGTCGCACGCAGAACAGAAATCGTTGCCTATTTCTGTGGGCTGCTCACCGTGGAAAAATCGCGTGGAAACTGAAAAAGCCGGAAAAAACGCAACAAATGTAGAATGCAAATAAAGCAGGAGGGGGAAAATATACACAAAATAATTTATGTGTGTTTGTCTCGCCCAAATATTCATTTAACGTTTCTATTTTTGGTGCATTAAATATCCAGAAACTCTCGTGGCAATCATTAGAACAATAACAAAAAATAAACGTTTACCCTGTTTACTTTTGTAAATTATTTTTCATTTGCAGGCATTTAATTAACCCTTAAAATATTGATGCATATAATTGTTCGCCCAAGGCGTACGCATGTTATATTTCTGAAATTTATGGCATTTTAATTATATGGGTGAGAGATGTCCATAGCAAGTGGACCCTTGACATGGTTTTATTCATTTGTGAATAGGTTTGCTTATTTATTAGCTAATTTAAAACATATTTTGTAACATTACGTACGTTGTTCTTATTTAATTAGGCCTTTTGTTTTCTTTTTACAAATATATGCTTTGAAATATATTGTATGTTTAATAACTAATTAAATTAATTCAAAACAAGCATTTTAACATTAGACACTTGGAAAAATATACACTATTTTTCTCATATTAAATTTTGCCACATGAAATATTTATTATTTGTTTTATTCTTCCCTCTCACTGTCAAAATGTAAGCCATTTCAATTATCCATTTGGGTTTTGCGGGTTTTAATGCATAATTTACACTGCTCTCCCATGGTGCCTGTCCCACATTACGATATTTTATTTATATGCCAACATTTTTCTCCACTTTTGTTTGTTTATTTGTAATAGCAGCACACGCATGCACCTTCTTTCCCCAGTGTTTTCCACCCCCTCTCAGTCCTTGTTTGCTTTACAACGAAATATAATTTGCGCATTTCACCTCCCACTTTCCTCCTTTCCTGGCTTTCTTTTCCTCATTTTTTGTTTCGTTCCCCCGACAACTTCTTTCACTTCCGCTATGCGACGACACTTTTCCTCCGCGAGGCGGTAAGGGGGTAAGAGGGGATTGTGTTTGGAGGGGGTGCAGTGTGTGTTTTACTATGTAAATGTGTGAAATTGCTACGCGCCGTATGAAAATTCCCACACGAGGCGCCACACGAGACTTGGCTGCCAGTCGTCTCTGTTCGCTCTGTTTGCCTTTTGTTATTATTATTTCCTTTGCCTTCAACCTTTTCACCTCCCTGAGCCTTCGTGGGAGCTAAGAGCACCGCTACACTCAAAAAACCTGGCCTCAGCCAGTTCAAAGTTGGAAACGAACTCTTTAATTTATTCATTTAAGTATTTATTACATTTTTTATTAAAGATTAAAGATAGAAGATTTTATGGTAGCATGTTCAATAAGCCCAACAAATTGTGGATACTAAGTTAATTGCTATTACTTTTCCCGAATTGTATTTCCCAGTGTCCTGCTCTTAGCCTTGTTTTATATCCTTTTTACTCCTTTGTTTTGCTCCTATCTCCCCTTCTTTACATTATTATTATTATTGTTGGCGAAGCTTTTGCACAGAAGTAAATATGAACGTCTCGCCTCGAGCTAAATATGTTGTAACTATAAAAATACTCGTTGCTGTCTCATTGTTGTTATTTTTTGTGTGAATTATTACTAAGGTAAACTTTCTTGCAGTCACTGTGCAAACGGGGTAAACATCGAAATGCGTTTAAGTCGACTGCGCTTTGGCCCTGGGCTTCCATCTTAACTCTTTCCTTTTCCTAGCAGTTCCTGCAGCTTACTCTGCCGGTGCCACTATTTTTTTGTAAGCCCTTATTTAGTGACTTCTTCAAAGGGAACCCCTTTCCTTAGTTAGAGCTCCTTTTTTCTGATCCTGTTGGCAATGGCAAAGTCTAAGCGGTTTACCGGGGAACTTGCAACCGAGAATTCAAATGAAAGCTGACAACTCGCGACGAGTCAAAGTTCAACAGTCTGTCTTGGGGCTGGGGAAAAGTGGGTGTGTGTGGCACATTTGCTTGCTCTTACATTACAGCAAAGCAAACAAAAGACACGGCACGGGGGGTAGTGCAAGACAGACACTGCGAGTCCCCCAGGAAAGTCTCGGTGCTTCACATACACTGCGACTGCCACGCCCACTTGATATCTTAAAAAACGTGGGGCGAATAGTGCCTCAAATACTCGTCCTTTTATAACAATTCACTGTGTGTGTGCTTGGGTGTGTGAGTGTGAGTGGAGCAACATCAGCTCATCAAGTGTCTGAGGAGAGTGAAGTGAATGGCAAAAGAAAAGCGAACTGGGAGCTCAAAACGCTGCAGGGCGGCATGAAAATGTTCAAGTGTGTAAAATGTTGAAATTGCATAATATTTTTTCACACACACACACACACACGCACTCGTAAAAACAAACGAAAGGATAGACAAGGATCTGACTGCCTTATTGTCGCCAGACGCTTATCGGGTTAAGAAAAGTAATCCCATCATGGCTTACATCTAAGCATATCAACTGCGTGATACCCTGGAAATTTAAGAGTTATACATTTGTAATAAAATATTTAAAAAATGAAATTTATATCTTATTTAATATCTTGAAAATAGAAGAGTTAAAGGGTAAAAGAAGAAAAGTTAAAGTCTTAGTACAAATGAAGCTCCATTGGCCAGGAGCTGAGGCAGAGCTGTCCCGTCTCGTTTAATGTGAATTAAATCACCCGACTTGACCTCGAGTCAGCAAAAAACTCATAGTAAGTTTACTTATTTGGCTCAACTATATTAGTTATTTTTCTTATTAATTAACCCCATATACCTCGCTTGTTTTTAAGTGACAATGGGTGACGGGAAAGAAAGCAAAACAAGTTCCGCTGCTAGCTGTGCGACATAATCAGACGACAGCGACACCGTCAAAGGACAAAGGGTGCGGTGCGGGAAAAGTGGGAGTCACTGGGAAAACCAGCAGGCAAACGGGCTGGAAGACTGAGGGGCAGCTGGAGCTGAAGAGCGAAATTGCAGTAAAAAAGGCAACTCAAGTGCGCAGCCCTTAAATGAGGAAAGTTTAATGCTTTCATAAGCACAACAAATCCTAAAACAAACCCCACGCCAGCCCAGCCCCCAGGCCTTGCTACCAGCTCCCCATTTCCACCTTCCCGCAGCCATCCTTTTCTTCTATTTTTTCCCAGAAACCGACCAAGTGAAAAATAGACGAACGCTGCGTGGCGCCTTTTTCCTGGCATATCTTCGCGTTTTATGAGCCAGCCTGCTCTATCCTTTTCCTCGAATCCCCTCCTGTATCCTGCCACCTCTCTCTGCCTTTCTCTTGCTCTCCCAGCATTTGTGTTGCGGCTGCTGCAGGTATAAAAATCAAGAGTTTGTTGTCTTTGGCTGCGGGGCAATAATTTTTCCAGCCATTTTTGCATTTCTTGCCTCCATTTTCATTTCGCTGCTCCCATCCCTTTGCAATGAAAGTGCACAAGTTTTGCGCTTAATGGGTCATTTGTCTTTTTTTATAGGGTCTACGGATGGGTATTTTGGTGGTGGCGGAAAATTAGGGGTGGCCTGGGTTGATTTTCCATGGGTTCCTCGGGCTTACCGGACTGCTTGTAAGGAAATTATGCATTGTGGATTTATATATTATCTGCGAAGCATACTTTTAGGCTGTGACGTAACCGAAAAAGAATTAACAAAACTTTTATTTGCAATCTGAATATATTTCCCAAATATTGGTATAATACTAGAATAAATTTAAATTCACACCATATGTCCACAACTATGCTGCAAAACGTTAGATTGTTAAAATAAAACGGATTTGGTACCTCAAAAAGTTATTTGCATACTCTTAGGCACTTTTTTAATGGATTTCAAAACCATAATAATTTTAAAACACTTTTTATAAGCAGATTATTAATTATAGAATAATTCTTCCGATCACAATAACTGCTGCCGCACTTTACCATGACTTCCTCTTCCAAATATCTTTGAAGTATATAAAACACCGAACCATTAATATTTATATTTTAAATGCATGTACATATTTACTGCTTTTAAATGGCAAATTGATTCATTAACATATTTGGTGTTAGAGATATTTCTATTTTGGTATATGAGAGTATTGACACTAGAGAGATACTTAATCCTTTTCGGGCTGCTATCGCTGCTCTTTATTTAGTTTATTTTCGGATGGAAGCCAGAGAGTAAAATGCACGCCGAAGCGTTTTAAGCCAAATCAATTAGATGCCAGAACAGAACCACCTAGCCGCAAACAATTTGGCCAAGCTTAATGACCATCCACGGATGGTGAGAGCGATGGAAGCGGGAGCCAGGAGGGACCAAGGGGTCTGTGGGGTTTTGGCCACAATTAAACGCACGCAAATTGTGGGGAACACACACACATAAAACAAAAAATGCTGAGCAGAAATTATGGTCTCGAGTAAAAATTAAAGGCGAGCTTAACGAGCTCTCCTGCAGCCGTCTCGTCCTGGCTCCTGCTCTGGCCAAGCTGAAAAATTGATGCAGCTGACAGCAGAAGAAGAAGGAGAAGACGCCATTAAAATGCAGGAGAAGGAAAGGCCGGAGGAAATGTCTGGATGGAGACCGAAGTGGATATTAAAAGTACACGCAGCAAAGAGCAAACGAAATAATCATAATTTCTGCTAATAAATTTTATATATTGCCAGCTTCCCTTAACCTCGACTTCGCCCCTAACTCAGTCTTCCACTGACCACCATCAAGGATATTCCCATATATATTTATATACGTAACTATATATATTTCCACAACCTGCTGACTCGACTCGAATGCCGCTTATGTGGCCATAAAACTTGAAGAGTTTTCCCGCTTTTCCCCCTCATGTGTGTGTTTGTATCTGCGTTGTGGAAAAAATGCTAACTGACGAGCAAAAATAAAATTTTTAACATTTTCCTTTGGACTCTCTTGCTCGAAATTAACTGCCTCGAAAGAAAAGTTGACTGGAGAGCAAAAAAAATAACCCAAATGAGTATCGCAGGAAGCAAAAAAATTAAGAACAAATAAGGCAAATAAGAGAACATGTTTATGCTGGAAGAGAAATTGTGATTAAGTATGTGCCTCTTATTAATTTTCTTTATTTAGATATACATTTTCCTGAATAGATTTTATATTTTTTAGTAATAATAAATTATGTGAGAGTCCACGGAATATAAGTACCAATTCTTGAAGTGCATTTATGCCTAATAAACTGACCCAACTGAGTCAGAATTTCTCTGATGTTTTTGCTCTGAAATTATTTAAGCCTAGCCTCCATTAATGCTCTTTAAATTTTTGCCCACCATCTCATCAACAAACATTTTTATGAACTGGCGATCCATAAACCACCCCGACTCATCTGTGCCTCCGTGTTGATTTTTGTGTGTGCCCGAGTCTGTGTTTTGGCTTGGTGCACGCCGAAATGCAAAATGTTACGTTTCATAAATTCCGTTGCCTTAATTACAAAATTTGACTTTGGCTGCTGCTGGTGCAGCCCCCTGGCCAGCTCCATGCCATTAAGGTGGGGAATCCCACGCACACAAAGAGGGAGGCTGGGGGGCCTCTAAAGCTCTGAGGGGATGAAGACACCCCCGGCACTTGGCTGGGCATTCACTCTAACGGCATGTAATTAGTGTGGCTCTATTAAAAGGCACCGCCCGTGCTGCAGGAGGATAGCAGGCGGCTCTGGAGCTTCTTTTTTGCTACGTTTCATGGAAATTAGTGTTTTAATGTATGCTAAATGCGACCATTATCCTGTCATGTCCTCCGCCAGCAAGTCTCAACTTAACCGAACACGACAACAATTGCCCTGGCAAATCCAATGACATTAAGTCAGTGCGGAACAGGGATTCAGGGGAACACTGCAAGTCCCAGAAATGGGCCTCTACTTATCCACTCACTGGGATAGCTCTAATCCCAGCTCAGTGATTATAAATAATTTTCAATTAGCAGGTACTTCTCGTTCGCCTCCATCTCGATGGCTGCTCGAAAGCAATTGCTTTGCCAATTGACTTAACCGCCCTCCCCGAGCGGTGGGCGTGGCGTCGGCTAATTAACCCCACCATTGTCGCTGGCCGATTGTCAATTGATTAGATCGCCCAAGTCAAGAAACAAGGCGACTTGCGGCTGTACACCACAAATCGAAATGCTAAACAGCGGCAAGGTTGTGGCTTCGATATTAACTTGGAGCCATAGATAATGTAAATATTTGTTGTGTAATAATTAAAGCCCCTATAATGGTGATTGAAATTCAGTAAAATGCACACTATTAAGGAGTTAATGAGACACAGGCTTGATTTCTTATTAATACTAAGCTTTTTCTTCTGCATTTTGTAAACAAAAGTTGAATTTTTTAGAAATTCATTTAATTTAAAATTTTAATTTAAGTTATGTCACAAGAATATTCTGAAATTTAACATGCGAAAGAGAGGCAACCAAAGTTCGCCTTGAGTTCGATTAAAATAATAAAATGGTTTTACTTTAATACCAAAATATCAATCTATTTCTCCACTACCTATTGCAATTTTAGATCTGTTTAACTATTTAAATATGCAATTTTTATAATTATGCCTTTGAATGTTCATTTGTGAATTTTGTTTTATTGAATAATCTGTTGCAAATCACAATGGAATTCTCACTGAATGTCAATGCACATTGAAAATTCAGTGAATTCAGAATTATCTCACAGTCTGATGCTCTATGAAAATGTCACAAAGGAATTTCCCAGCAACATTTTGCCTCTTTTTCGCCAATATATGACAAGTTGCGAACGAGCAACAAGCTGCAACAGTCGGAGAAGGAATCCAGAGCGGAGTCCATAGAGGATTCCGGTACGGAGAGTGGCAGTTTCCATGGGTTCCAGGGGGAAGGATACGATGTCTGCTCTTGGAAGATGCCCAGCTACCGATAAGCCAGAAAAATCAAGAAGAAAAGCAGGAAAATCGTGCTGCAGGGAGGAGTATAGCGCTAAATGAAATATTTATGGAAATGGCCAAAGGAGGAATAGAAGGAAATAAAGGCATCCAAGGAGTCGGGCAAAGGAAGTTGAGTACGTATGTGTCCAAATCCAAATCGAGATATCCCCTGCAATGTGCAGCTCTCTATTTATGGGAAATGCCATGCCACACAGATGCTGCTACAACAAAATATTGAAAAACAATTTTATTTATGAGCCAAAACTGCCAAACAAAATTATGGACACTTGGCAGAGCGCTTCTGAGACGAGGCAATTGGCCAATTGCTGTCAATATTTAAATGCTAGCGGGGTTCTGAGGCTGGGAGACCTGCACAGAAAACATTTTTCAAAGCTTTCGGTGATCCAATGAATATTTCTAATGAATGTGTTTTGGATTTATAAATAACGTAATAAATATATAATATAAAAGAAAGTATGTAAGTTGGGTTGAGAATGAGAGCTATTTATTATTTATTTAAGATTGCAGTATTGTAACTGTATATGTTTTTAAAAATATTTTATATTTATAAAGAGTATGCAAAAACTGGTATTTTATTTCTAGTGCACTAACAATGCAACTGCGACCATGACTCTGCCACTGATTTAGCCGCCTTCACCGACTCTCCGCTTTTCATGCTTCGTTTCACTGCCTCGCTGTCTGCTGCAGATAAGATACTGCACACACTCACAGATACTCTGCACTCGCAGATGCACACGAGCACACACACTCTGCCCTGCGTTCCCTAAGTAGCAAAAGCTTCAGCTCAGATCATTTCCAGCTACTTCATTCATTAAGGGGAAAAATATATATACATATTGCGCTGTCTTTTGTCAGTTGGGGAATGTCGAGGGCAGGGAGGGGACAACCAACTTGCAGGGCGCTTTCTTTCGTTTCTTGTTTTGTGAAATCAATTTTAATTGATTTATGGCTTAAAGTGTTTTTCGACTTGGGTCAGAGTCAAGTGCCTGGAGCCGCAACGGGGACTGCAACTGTGGTGCCTTGATTGACAGGCTTCTCTGTGGGGTCTCGCGGTCACTTGCCCCATTCACGCACTTCCTCAAAACTGCAGAGAACCCCTCTGGGAACCCCCTTTGAGAACCCCCTCTTTCGCACAGCCCTGACAGCTAGCTTCTACCGGAGATTAGTGACGCATAAAGTCGCCTCTTAATTGCATTCGAGCATTACGGGTTTTGATACTTGACCCAGGGATACAGTGGGGAAGGAAGATGCAGAGAGCGGCGCAGATATCGCTCAGGGTCTCAAGTGCTCATCGCTTGCTATCGATCTCTTCAAGTTCAAAAGTGTAAAGAGTCCATTATGATAGGATTCTGGACTTCAGAATATTGCTCTCGTCAATCAAATAGTTTGAAAATATGCAGATATGGAAGAGTAATTACAAACCCTGTCACTGACTAGATTTAAGATCCATGTAAATATTACACCTAACCTAGCTTAAGGCTTAGTAGCTATAGCTAGATAAAATGATTTGTAACAATTTGCAATTGTGGAATCAGAGCCTAAATAAATAAATAAATAAATAAAAAATAAGTTTAAGAAGTCAAGTAATTCAATTTGTTTGTACCTAAATCTCCAAAAACAACATGCAAATTATCACGTTCCGTAATTTCCTTTTTTCTTTCCGTGACATAACTACACGCTTCCCGAAAAATTCTTGAGAAATAACAATTTAATCCAGAACGAAATGCCAGGGAAGGAAAATCCATGAAATTCCTTGTACTTAGTTAGAAAATCTCCCTGACTGGCCTTCATTTTCCACCTCCTTCGGGCATTATTCCTTTTCTTTAGCCTTCTTAACCCCTGATGGCAGTCGGTTCTCCAAGCTGCCATTGTCGAAGCAGAAAGAAAGGCAGTCGCAAACAAAGATATAGAGACAGGGAGACAGTCCAACATTTCGTCGCATGTTAACTTTGTTGACAACACAAATTAACACTCATAAAAGTTTTTCCCAGCCTGCAAACCAACATAAGCAACCAGGAACAACGAGAATTTATGTGAATACTTTTTTGTACAAAAGAAAAGAAAGGCGGACAAAATAAAAAGGACGAGGAAAAGGCGTTGCAGCTCTTGCACTTTCCAACATTGCAATTTCGTCTAATTGACGCATTTCGTGGCCTGACAGGCATCCACAAGATACTCGCACTCACACACACGCACACTGTCACGCAACTTGATTTGGGAAATGTCGGAAAAACTAGAGGAACAGGGTGCCAGCAAAGTGGAGGGAATTCGAGGGAGCGAGAGGAAGGCTGGTTAGCGGTCATGCTGGCAACTGTAATTGAAAATGTCTTACGCTTGTCGAACCGCAAGACAGAATACGCATACAAGCACACACAAACACACACCAGCGGAACGGATAAACACAGATACAAAACATACTACACACACACACAAAGCAGCTAAACACACTCAGCCAAATACAGCTGCACGTACTTGTCTTCTGTCCTCAGCCATTTGGGGCTTTTGTCGTGAGCCGAGCTCGAAAAAAGATAGCTAAAAAGCGCGAATGGATTCGAGGATCGAAGCAAGTTATACCCTTAACTAAATTTGTTGTTAAAATATATATATTTAATATTACTTTTATCTGTAGGATTTATCCTGGAATTCTTGTTGTATTCCAAGTTACTCTACAGCCTACAATATGCAATATTGTATGTGCATCCAATACCAGCTTTGAGATCATATTGTTGTATAAATAATAAAGTTTATTTTTTTTTTTTAGGAAATGTATATTATCTTACATTACCCATCAATAACCAAATCCCGTTCGAGGGTACCAAATAAACCCCCAAAGCAGGCAACTAGCGCAACGATGAGGAAATAAAATCGCTGGGAAAAGCGAAAATGAGCGTAAAGCTCCGAAATGACAGGTCAGAGGCGGAAGGAGGTAACTAGGAAAAGGGGGCTGGCCACACGCCACTCGCAGAACTGCCAACTTGTTTATCTGGCGACTGCACAGAGGTTCCAAAAACCGTAACCGAAAAAAAATGGGGAACCTCTTGATGACCCGAACACGGACTCGTCGTCGCATTGTAATTGCCCCATGGTAAGAGACAATCCCAGGACAGACTCAGAATCAGAAGCGGATGGGATACGATGGGACGGGATGCCCAGGATCAGCTTTGGCAACTTCATTTGCACCGCTCCTAAGCCACTCCCATGCCCTAAGGCCACCCCTACAGTCACGTCATTTTGATGTCTGCAACAGTTTCTCCTCTTTTCTTGTTTTTTTTTTTTTTTTTGCTTCAGCTTGCCAGTTCGCTGGTTTGGGGATGCAGCTGCCTTCTGAGATGAGGTCAACTAGTTGACACTTTTTGCGCCTTCGCCTTGTGGCGTGTTTTGTGGCAATTTCCTGAATTAGAAGACTCACCAGAGGAGGCGAATCCGGGGCATCTTGACAGACTTGAGACCGTGCAAATATGCGGAACAGTCAGCCCGAGACACCAAATTGATTTCTATCTTAATAAAGTTGAAAAGGAGAAAAAATTGCCAACAAAACGAAGAAGAAACGCTAGGAGATAAATTAGAGGGGCGTCGAATGCTAGAGATACAGAAATGGAGGGAAATTGTTGAGGAATTCTTCTTCAAATTAAAGCAATAGCTCTGCTCCACCTCCAGTTGCGTTTTATTAGTCTGTGGTGGCTAGTTCTCAGAACAAAATCTAATCATGAATCAACACAAACTCTTCAAATTAATCGTGTTATTGAAATGAACGAGGTATATGTGTTTCTCAAAAAGAAAACTAACAAGACAAAAAAATTGTAAATTGTAATGGTAACAAAACCTCGGAAAAGTTCGTAAATTAACAAATTTGTTCAAAATAAATAAAATTTAAAAATGAGTTAGAAGATTTTCTTATAATTGTATTCACCGTGTTAAAAATATAAGAATAAACTTCTCCCTTAGAATAAAGCCCTATTTATATGATTAATATCTGTAATATTCCTATCAACAAATTTTAATTGTCGCAGAGGGCATATTGTGGTCCATAAACCACCAGCTCTAGCTTTTGCTTTGCAAGTTTCTTCCATTGAATTTCATAATTTATTATTAATTGGTTTTCGGGTGCTGACCCACAATGGCGATTCATGGGGGAGTTACATGACCAGCGAAACCAGTTCAATGGACATTTCAATTAACAGGAACAAACGGAACAAGGCAAAACCAGGGAAAACAAGTGGAACATATTGATCAAATCACAATCAAAAGCAAATAAAAATCGAAATTGCACATAAAATTTGATGCAATTTTATGGCCCAAAATGAAAGTCCCCGGGGAAATCGAAGCTAGGACGGAGAAGAGTGAAAGAGGAGGAGCAAT
Source organism: Drosophila rufa (assembly GCA_018153105.1). NCBI lineage: Eukaryota > Metazoa > Arthropoda > Insecta > Diptera > Drosophilidae > Drosophila > Drosophila rufa. The sequence continues at coordinate 14,018,738 of JAECXS010000096.1, forward strand.
CCGAGAGATTGGAATTATTGTTGCGTGTGAAAATGAAACAATGAAATGACCGCAGAAGGGACGAGAAAGCAGGGTGGAAATGGAATAGAATTGACATTTACGCTAAATTCCAAAATCGAAAAGGGCGGAGGACAGCGGGACAGGGGGTGCCTAGAGTTGTGGGCGATCGAAAACAAACACTGCATTATAGTTTGTAATCGTTTTTCGATTTAATAGCCAAAGTCCGAAGCTCGAAATGGGAACTGGGAATTGTAGACAGCAGACAGCAGAAATATATGGACAAACAGGGGCTTCCAACTTCATTTGCAGGGGGGTTTGCCATGGGGATGGCACATAGTGGCGGTAAATAGAAATGTCCGTTGCACAGGACAACTGAAAAACATGAAGTTCGGTAAATATCTTTGTTTGAAAGCGGAAATACCCTAACAGACATTATTTGAATGGAGTTGATCGAGTCTAAGCTGTGGCAATAGAATAATTAATAGTTAAGTCAACGTTGTAAAAATTTATAATTAAAGGCCGACCCTTTACACTTCTTTTTTCACATTCGAATTCTCGTAAAAACTTTTAGACAAGGAGAAATTGACATTTTATTGGCAATTCACAGAGACTGTTATATCATACTTCATAAACTTAAATTCTTTTCATCATTTTCTTGTAGAATACTTTATACCAATTACTTTCCGTTCCGAGGTACATCAATCAAATTTTCCGATACTTTCCAAGCACACTTCACTTAATCCTAGGCCTAATTTCTTTTTTCGGAAGGGTATTCCAATGTTTTCCTTTCCTACCCCGGCTGTGCGTTCAGTTGACATCCTTTGGGGCAGAAAAGCTCTTTGGGGGATTCCCATTTTGGGCCTTAAATGAGTTTGCGTGCGTCTGGCTTGTGTGTGTGTGGGCTTGGGGGTGTGGGCTTATGTATGTGTGTGTGGGCTAACAAGGTCCAAACGCTAATGTATTTCACGCTCGGCTGGACATCATTCAAAGTGGATGAAGGGGCATTCAAAGGGGAGTGACAGGGTGACCGGCCAAATAAAGAGAGCAATTAAAGCGTATTGACCATGAGGAATTTATAATTGAAATACAAAGGCGAAAGCCAAAAAAAGAGGCACAGCCCCAAATCTGGTCGGAAGGTCGGCGTCAGCAATTAAGGGAATTCGAGGGGCAAGGGGAATTCGATCTGCCTCCGGATTTGCCCACACCACTTCCCTCTTTTTCCGACCAGTGTCATCTTCTTCATCAGGGTCACGTGTTTGCTTTATTTACTCGGACTTCAAATATGTTTCGGTTATGGTCATTTCACCCACCCTCGGCCCAACCCCTGACCTGTGACCCCTGACCCTCTGTCAGAGCCTTTAATGCTCTTGGAACAGATGTTTTCAATTCGAATCCGATGCCTTCCTTCCTTTTGTTCTTGTGCCGCATCAGCAGATGTGGGAGGGTTGCAATCGGATGATATTTCCATTGGAAAATGTTGGGAAATTAAGAGCAAATAACTTTATCCGAAAGGTTAACTTCTATATTTAGAGACTACGGCAAAAACTGTTAGCAGAGTTGGTTTTACCTTGAAAGGTGATCAGCATTATTTTGGGAAGACAAGAGAATTTAATTACAATGTTGTTGATAAAAATACACCCTTTGCTAATTAATTGTAAGTGTATGATAATTGAATTAGCTATCAGGGTCATATTTTTACACGTTTAGATGTCATATACAAATTAAAAAGCATTATTTCTGCCGATTATATATCGAGATTATGGTAAATATTGCGAATAAATATATCAAATTACTAAATCTATTCTAATCTAATCTAATCAGCATTATATAAATAAATGTAAAAATAGTATAACTTTCTAGGCAAACTGCTGAAATAGCCCCAGAAAATACAACCAAATATATGCTTATTCATCAATTCGGTTGATGGCTCTAATTTGGTACGTCTCTGATTTTGACTATTTGATACTTGCTTCATCAGACAGCAGCTCAGCCGGACGAGGAATTTAATTAGCAGACTCTGCTGGTGTTTCATAAATATACCCAATTAAACCCAAGCCGTTATCCCCAAGAAGCACAACAAACCGAACTGGACAAACACTGGCCGAGGTAGACCAATATTGGAGATATCTGCATGTATAATTGCTCAATCCCAAGTCAAACACCGGGCAGCTGTTTGTTTTCTCTAGACCCAGAGCAGACACCTGGAGAATTCTGCCAGGTAGAAGCGAACGAATATCAATAAACTAGCTGCTCCTGTTCATTTTCATGCATATCCTGCTGAGCAGGGCAGGACAGGCAGACAGGCAGGCGGACGGACGGAACGATGGACCCTAGGCCACGTGCTGATTAATTCATTAGGGATTAATGCGCAGGACGCAGGAACAGGTTCGATGCAGGACGTCTATCGAAGAAACAGATGACTTCTGGCCAACATATGCCGTGCACTCAAATTGTGTAATGCCCAACTAAATTGTTATTTTATGTGGCATCATCATAATAAGCGCATTACCAAAAGGCAAAGGGAATATTGTGCGTGCATTTAAGGATATATATTAGCAGGCCCACACGTCACAAAATTCCCAGAGCAGTCATATGGAAAACTACGCACGTCCGACTCGGCAAAAGGCAGGAGGCAAAAGGAAAAGGATGTAGACGAAGGAGACTCGAGGATTCTCGCAGGTCTCAGTTGTAGCTGTCATTGAGACGATACCTCGGGGACATTGAACCCTCCTCATGCCCATTCCCATGCCAGGACTCTTCATCTCGGAGCTAGTGGTGCCAAGTAAGAGAAAAAGGCTGTGCCAAATAAAAAAATATCAAAGCATAGAATTCCATTTAAGCCATTGAATCATTAATTTAAAAAATATTAATAATAAATAAAAAGTCTTATTTAGTCAGATGGTCAAGAACGATACTTAAACACGCATTAAAAAATAATATACAATAACTGGACTAATTTTTTAATAATTCTGAATAAGTATAAAAAAGAGCTGCAGTTCTTAGATTTATTACTTTAAGGTAGCTAGAAAATAGCCGAGCTCACAACTCAGTTTTGGGAACTTCATCTGGACGCGTGCCGAGAGTTTCCAAGGCTCAAAGGTGCAGACGTGTGGCTGAACCGAAAATAGATACTTGGTGTATCCAATGTATTTCAAAGGCGAAGGCGAACTTCGACCCTTCGCTAGTCGAGCATCAAAAATTATAAACATTTTTTAAAACACTTGCCAGGGAATTTATAGCCCCGAATACGTGCTGCGGTCACACATCAATTTTCCACTGGCTCCATCATCCTGCGAAGACAGTTCACATTTAATAAACTCTCCCTGCGCCAGTTTCAATAAGAGCGGTCAAAGTTCATCCTTCGTGTCAAGTTTGTGGGGTCGAATTTTATGAAATATTTTCAAGTTCCAAAGGTTCACAGGCATTTTTGTTGACTAGAGGACTTTCCTCGCACTAATGAAGAGCTTAGGTACAGGAAAATGCCTCTTTTGTGGTTGTGGTTATTGAAAACGCATTTTTATGTTGAGGTATTATCCAAGATTGCAGCATTAAAAGGCAATTTAACTTCTTTAAACTTTCGTGTAAGTTTACCTCTTAAAATATACCAAAGTGCATTGAAAAAATTCTCTCAAAATCCTGGACAGTTTGCGTTAAGACACCTCGCTATTACATTACCAAAAATAACCTATCAATATGTTTACCTTGCCATCGCTCAGCGATTTTGCCATTTCTTCCCAATATTTGCATTGTTTAAACCGGGTCAACCGGACTCTCCACAGATTACACATCATTACACGGAATCGATGGCTCAGAATGGATCAGGGCCCGGCTCAGGTTTATTTACATTAAAACATCATCAACATGTTTATATCAACATCAAACTCATTTTACGCATCACCAAACTTTGCGTAATCCTTTGATCCTACGAGGCGCAGGGCACCCACAAAAAAGGTCGCCGAAATAAAATCAGAGCCAATCCGAAGCCAAAGGCTCATAAAGAGGCCAAGGACGCCAAGGACGAGAGCGGTGGGGGCAGGGCAGCCGAAAAAGGGTTTCATATGTCCTGACGAGCTCCGGTTGTTGTCACAAATCCGAAATAAATCAGTTAACTTCCCGAGTCGAGGGCTTGTTAATTTGAAATTTATACGAAAAACAATTTAAGCATTTCAACCGAAAATGTAGCCCCGAAATTGGATATGAACCCCAATCCCGGCCGCCACATCTCTATCCTTTTCAAGTTGGTCCTTGTGTGTGACCTTGCGGGGTGTAAAGTGTTGGGATAGGTCCAATTCTGATTTGAATCTAGTTCACTGTGTGTTCCCGCTGAGGTTGCCGACACCTGAGATCTTTGATTAAAATGTAGAATGCCGACAATGGGATGGAATTTGTCGGCTTATTGTGCTTGATTTGTTCAATTTGGGAATGCGAAAAGGTAAATTTCCGGATAACTATTTTATTGAATTGCACATTTTCTTTATATACAAACATAAACTCTTTGTTTTCCTCGATTTGTATTTTTATAAGGTGACCAAATTGGTGTAAAAATAATGTAAGCTTTTGCAATATTAATCTCCTCGATCATCTCCGCAATTAAATTTCAAATTCTCCAAAGACCGAAACAATTTCCGGAGTTTGACGTAGAAGTTGGGAAAACTTCTTGATGATTAAGGTAAAATACTTCACCCTGCAGCCCGTACGTTCACCGGAGTTCTCCGAAAAATGTCAAACTTTTGCTTAACCATTTATCTATAGCATTGCACTCAAATTGCGGAGAGTCGTTCGGGGAAATGTTGTATCTTGCCAACTCCCACATTTCCCTAATGAACCGACCCCAAACCCTTTCGACAAATATTTATTTGCGCCATACTGGCACCAGACACACAAGCACACACATGACATGGCATATTCTGAGGAGAAGAAGTTTTGAGGCACCTGGAAGTGACTTGAGCCACAAGCAGAGCAAACTTGACAGTTTCAATTAGCTCACCCCGCTCTCGTGCCGCCTTTCAGGGATATATACAATGTGTAGCACATGCATGTATATTGGGATTTCGCAGTCTCATTACGAAATATTTAATCATATTTCAGAGCAGGCACAAGGCAAACAAATGTGCAAAACCTCAGGCGGCAGATGCAGGGACACATGCACGGATAGATACAAATGCAAGGATTCAGATACAACTGGAATAGTTTGAGTGTATTTGCCAGTTGGCAATAATATCAAATTGCACTCCACTTTGCCTGTCCCCCCGGGGAGAGTGTATCCAGGGGATACACAAATATCTAGCAAATGCCAACAAATGTGCAAATATCCCCATCTCCGGGGCAAACATTATCCAAGTCTTTTTGCAGTCGGGTTAAGTCCCCTCTGCCCCATATACACACGTATGTTATGTATCCTCCTCCTCTGGCTCAGCATTTTTCTCCGCTCGTGTTGACAAAGTTTGTTTCTTGTTATTTGATATGCTGCGCGGTTATTTGATAATAACAGCTGTCTGCGGGGAAGGCGGGGGACGGATCCTCCTGAATAGCTGTCCCATAATATCAATCGAAGTCCTTCGTCTGCTGATGAGGCATTCAATTGTTTGACAACTGATTGTGAGACTTTGACTGCGGAATTTCCACGAGAAAATGGGAATGGAATGGGATTAAGTGGGGGAAGTTGCTGGATGTAAAAGCGAGAAAATGTATTTCATTTTTGCTTTGCGAAAAAAAGGAAAGGTATCGGACAGATATTTCCCTCTTGAAGAGAAAAGAGTTCAATTAAGGGCATAAGGCTCAGAAAGGAGGTTTAAATGATTTACTGACAAAAATAAAATGGAAATTGTAGAGTAGTCATTTTCACTTTAAATTAAAATAGGGCACCATGAAGTAAAGCACTGTCTCCGAATGAATTCCATTTCAGTCAAAGAAATAGAACACTGTTTTTGTTCAGGAATGATTAATTTACTGCCAATTTTAGATCTGTTGTGAAAGACCCTATAATTTCCTAATGGAGCACCGTATACGACGAACCTTCGCTTGACCGGCAATTAAGTTCAATTGAAATTAATTTCATTCCGAATTTCCACAGTTTCCACATTTTCACTGCAAGGCAAAGACAGACAGAGAACCACTTAAGCCCCAACTTAGACCACATTTAGAATGGAAGCTCGGAACAGGGGCAGAGACTATTCCGCAACCAAAATCAATAGGGCTGAGACAGCTTGACTTCTCTTGACCAACTGTTAAATACGATATGTATTCGTTGATGTCCGATGACCGGCAGCAAATTCATTTGGCTCCGCTGTGAAACGAAAATCTCATTTGCACTTTCTGTTTTGCAGCCGTCGCAACATTAGAAATGCATTTGGGTGGCCTGGTATGTAAATAATTCATGGCTACCACAGACCAGCATAGATATGCGCTGTCAGCTTAGCATATATGTCTGCGGACAGTGAGGTCTCCCCTGGGTGGACACTTGGGTGACCAGATTAATCATTTCTTGCGGGGACTTATGTTAGAAATGTCGTTATTCTTCTAAGGCTTCTTTGACAGCGGATTTTGAAATTATACTTTAATTGCTATTAGTAAGCTTAAATTCTATTTTATCACAATACGTTATAAGTATAAATGAAAAAATACAAAATGAAAAGTTTAACTATTTCTAAAACGTTATGTAAAGACTTAAAATCCCTTTTTACGTGACAAGCTGTTTTTTTCAAAATCTTCACTGTTTTTAGTCTACAGTTTTACAGTTTATGTTTCGCCCGGAGCTTTCTTCCTCTTCGCCACTCAATGTTCTTACTTTCTGCCATCGATTGACATAGTTCCACTTCTAATGGATTTTTTCACGCCAACGACAACGACACAGTTGTTCACAGGGCACAAAGAAGTTGAGTGTTTTCCTTGTTTACCTTATTTCGGAAGATGGCAGGCGGGCGGAAAAGTTGGGTGGTTTGGTTCCCGGTCGGAAAAGTTCTCAGCGACTTACCTGAAAGACAAAGAATAGGGAAAGAATAAGAGAAATGTTGATTAAAGTTGCAGCTAAACCCAAAGTTAGAAATTACATTTAAAGTTTAAGGGTAAGTTGGAGCACTTTCTATATATTTTGTATTACAGAAAGGCGTTGAAGGAAATTGTGAAAAAAATCTGAAGTTAGTTTTTTAATTTCAACTGTTTCGGTTAATTAGATTCCTTTTTTAATTGGGTTAGTTATCTGGGTCATAATTATTAAATAGCTAATTTAAGAAATCCCATTGTTCAACCCTTAAACCTATTCTTAACATTATTATATTTAAAAGGTAAGGAAACTTAATCCTGTGTATATTTTTTACTGAATGAATTCAGTGTTCTTTTTAATAATTGAAAATTTAAAAAGAATCCCCAAAACATGAACATAAATATTACTTTAAGCCCAATTTCCAGGGATTTTTAAAAGAGCAAGAGTTATACCTCTTTTCGTCCCCTACTTTCCTTCTATTTCTGTGTCCCAATGATGTATGAAAAAGAACACAAGATTTTGATATATTTATGGGCTAGTTGAAATAAGAAAAGGCAGAACTTTTATCAGCTCTAGCTTTCGTTTTGAATAATAATTTCTAATTGAAAACGAAACAGAAATAGGAATAGGAATACTTAGGTATATATATACGGAGTACACTTTATCGCAGCTGTAATCTGTCAGATTTGAGGAGTCAGTTGGGGTCGCCCCAAGTTGAGTTCGGGATGGCTTAGTCGCTTTAAGAAGTGCAGCCAAGTGGATTGGAGGAGTGCACTCTCTATCTTTCGGGTGTCCCTAGTTGCTGCTCTTGTTTTGTTATTAAAACTGACAGTTTTATTTGTCAGCATCCGAGTTTTCCGAGGAGTGGGTTTTCGCCTTCCATCCTTATGACACTTTTCCAGTACGAACGTATATATTTTATTTTACATTTCCCCGCTCTGTCTGCTTTTGACACATGTCATGTGCTTGCTACGCCCTTGGGGCACAAAATAGGGGTGGGGTCGGTGCTGGGTGCGATGCACAAGTGTGTAAGACAATTGATTTTTTGTTGTCTGCCCTCAAATCTATAAAAATAAACTCCGATTTCGCTTCGGGGAAGGGGGGAAAGTGCATGGCGGGAAAAGAGCACGGTGGTTGCTCGGAAAATTGGGAAAAAGTGTTGAAAATTGAGTTGAAGTGTTTTCGGTCGGGGGTTTGACATTGGCATTTCCAGGGCGATCAATCTTTTAGCAGGGGTTTTCAGGAAGAGTTTTCCGAAGTGAATGGGAAGTTAAAGGGAGAGTGCCTAAGGAAAATTCATTCTAGAAAGTGGATGTTTGTTTACATTTTCAATAAGTAAATGTGTTTTAATGTAACTTTATAATAAAAATTAAAATTCAAAACAACATTGTAAAAATAATATAAATAATACTAAAAAATCCCTTAACTTCTACTTTTTCCCGCTTGCCGTTTCCCTACATTTCCCTGGCTTTCATACAAGCTCATTTTGCTCTTAATTAAAGTCATAGCTGTCATTGAGGGATTTTCCTTTGGAAATGTATGGGAGAGAGAGTAAGTTAAAGAGCAGTTCTACACCCACTTCCCGAACCCCGTTGCCTCCGCCACTTAGCGCCCCTCTCGCTTGTTTTTATAGTGAGTTTTATGAGCCAAGCCGGACGCCTCTGCTGCAGTTTTTAAATGCTCTCACCGATCAACGGTTAATGCCTCGGAGACATGGGGAAAAATCGGGAAAATGTCTGAGGGGGACAGCACTTTTCTCACCTTCCCGTTTCATTTGATTTTATTTGTTGTTTTTCCTCTGCTTCGGTTTTCTTTTCCATTTTTCTTTTGGGGTCACTTCTGGGCCCTTGCCTATTAACTTTTTGTGGTCGCCGACATCCGCTGAACGCTGACAGAATTAGAAAGGCGTGGGCGGGGCTTGACTTTGTGTCAAATGAATTAATAACGTAAAGATGTCAAACCTTAATTATCATAAATAGACAAATGACAACAAATATTAGACGACCCATTTGTTCCCCGTGGAAAGTGCGAAAATGGAAGATATCCCTCTCCCCGTTACATGCCTAATTATATATAGTATATTTCAGTATTTCTTTTAATAGCCTCTCATTAGTTCGAATAGACCTGACACTAATTCGCTGGCGTGACAATCAAATTTATGAAATTACATCGCCATTCCCCACCTCGGTTTTCTGCTCTCTTGATTCTTAATTAATTTGTTGCCCTTTCTATGAATTAATTAATAATGGAAAATCAAATGAGCCCGATTGTTGTTCGTTTTGGTGGGAAGGTGTAACAAATTTAAATTGATATTTTTGAGGGATTTGCTGACTTGAGTGAAACGGAAAATGCTTGAATATATTATTGGGTTCGCTTTAAAAATAGAATGGGTCGGAATCAGAGCACGAATATTTATTCGGGGATTATCGAAATAATTTTTTTTGGTTAAATCTGACCTATTTTTAATGGAACACTATTTTTTTTTGCATCCAAAGTTGTTCTTAGTAAACGGAAATATTTATTCGAATCACTAAAATGATTGAAACATTTTTTATTAACTTTTCTTTATATTAACTAGTATTACAAAAATCCTCTTAAATATTTATAGCCTCTTTGGATATTTTAATTCTATAATTCTTTTCGCATTATTTTTCATCGATTAAATTAAGCATGAAATCGAAAAAAACGAAACTTCAAGTGTTGCCAAGTTCTTCCCGCCGAGGGGACTTAATCATTAAAATTCACTTTGCGCCTGCTTTAAAATCAAATTTTTGAAACCGTAACGAGCAGTGCTAGATGGGGTTCTGAAGGGGCGGTGCTACATAGTAGTTCGGGAGCATATGCTGCCCGCTCCGGGAGAATTATGTGGCGCAAAATAATAAAAGAGAAACTAACGCAGGCAAATTTATGCGTTGTGAAAAGTTTTTTCCCTTGCAGTTGGCTGCCATAAGACAGAGCATACTTATGGCACCCACTGTCCAGCCTTTGAATGGAGTTTCTTTTTTTGTTCTATTTTGCTTTTTTTGGGAGGCCGGCAAATAAATTTTGTCGGCTTCCCTCTGCCTTCTATTTCTCGCCTTTCCTCCATCTCCATGGCAAAATGAGGCGCAACGAAGCGTATGACAAACAGATTTTTCTCAAACACAAATCTGTACTCCAAGAAGAAAAGAAACGAAAAGAAAAGGCGCTGGCAAAGGCAAGAAAAAGTGTAGGAATTTCCATAAAATTAGAATAACAGCAGCCGGCAGCAGCGACGTCGACAGCGGCAGCAGCAGTGGTTCTTTACCGCCGACGGACAGCCCCGAAATTTATGAGCAGCGCCGAAAAAGAAAATATGCAAGGAGCTGAAACAACAACGACGACAACGCGGAAAAAAGTGTGCAAAGTCTAAGCAGAGCACTGATAAAAAATGATAACGGAATTGGAAATTGGAAAATAGCGTACTTGAGAAACTAATAAAAGTTACAAATTACAACGGAAAAAGTTTTCCATAAAAATCAACAAACAAACTAAACATACTTTACCCTAATAATGAGTATATTGATATGCATATTTTAGAGAAAATAAATATTTCTTACTGTGCACTCACACTAGCACAGTCACACACAACTAAAAAAAAGCGAGTTCAACGCCAAAAGAGACAGCGGAATTGTGTAAAAAATAATTGAAGCCGAAGCAGCGACAGATTTTACACACGCAAGGCTGTTGGAGGAATCCCGGGTGGAAGAGGGGGGCTGGGTGCCAAATAAAATATTAGGGCAAAGGCAAAACCCTTTTTTGTCATGTCCGCCATTCCAGCCCCCTCGCATCCCACTAGTTTTGTCCCAGAGACTTTTTTATTCGCGAAATTCAGCCATTTTTTTTTTCAATTTGTCCTGCGCCAAGTTTTGTGGGAGAACTTACGGTAAGTAATTTATCTTGACAGTGGCTTTTGTGTGTGAATCTGTGTTACGCAGAATTGAATTTAATTTTAATTCTTTCGATTCTTGACCTTTGCTTTTTAGATTTTAGTTTAGTTTTTACTTTAATCTTAAGGCTGTAAATATTATTTGTTTGCTTTAAAAATTTCGGAGTCTTATGAGAGCTAAGTAACTGTTCTCTATAAACTCTTAAAGAGAAATTGAGCAAAACAATCATGAACAATTAGTAAACCAAGAATGTATCATTAAACGACTTCGATATATTTATAGAATTTGGTTAGCAACGGTTGGTTCATCTCTACTCATCCCTAATTGGTGTACGATTTCCTGCCCACCATTAAATGACAATAAAAATGAAATTAATGGAAAATGATTGAACCGAATTCAGTTGCCTAGTAATTACAAAATTATCGATTAAAAATGATATGTGTAAATGCAAAATAAATCAAAAAAATTGTATAAGACAAATCACAAGGTATATCCGCTTTTTAAGGATAGTAAGAAATACTTCATATTTATTTCTAATTTAAATAAACTTATCAGTGATTCTTAAACAAAATACGTAACTAGTCATAATAATATTTTAGGAATAGCTTATGCAGGATATATTTTTGTTGAGACTTTTATGTGTACTTGTTTCCATATATTGGTTTTTGCTTTTTTCCATTCAACTTCGCACTCTTTTTCCCCAAGCTCGTTTTTTTTTTTTTTTGGTTGACTTTTTTTTGTTAAAGGTTTTAGTTATATTGCTACGCCGTTTGTGGTATTTTTTTGGTGATATTTGCTGCGGCGCAACTATTTTCTCTCGTTTTCCGTACACTCTCTATCTCTATTTTTTTGTGCTGAATTGGAATTACAAATTTTTTATTACTTTGCGGGCAACTCTTTTTCTCGGTTTTTTAGCTGCCGGTCCCTGGTTTGCACTAGAGTGTGTGTGGTGTGTGTGTGAGGTTTTTTTTTTTCATAAATCTCCAAATTGAGATTTATGTTAGTTTTGCATATTTTAGCCATGTCCAAAAGCGGCATGGCCCACAAAAGGACGAGGCCAAAAGCTTTAAAACTTTTAGTTTTCGCTGTGAGGTGAAGTGGAAGGGGATTAATAAATTAGTTTGCGGTCGAATTGTCGCTCTTCGGGCTCTTAACTTTTTGATTGCCGTTGGCGGTTGGCTGACAGATGGCCAGCAATTAGCTATTTAGGCGCCCCAAGTTGGCGTCATTGTCCATTGCGAATTTGATTGCGAAAAGGGAAAACGGTTTTTGAGGGCACAATTTTTGCAGAAAATAAATGTCATATAATACATTTTTTGAGGAAAGGTTAGGTCAGTAAAACAATAGCTTAATGCTGAATAGCTCTGGAAACTCAAGTTGAAAGTAATAAATTTGATGGCGAGGAATATTAGTATTATTATTATTTTTTTAATCGCGGCCGCCTTCAATATTTTGAATTCTTCCACTTGATGATTTAGCTATTCAAAATGTTTTCAATATTTATGCAAATGCCTAATCCACTGTCAGAACTTGAGCTCATCGCATAAACATAAGTATTTCTATTGGAATAGACCTCCCCGTTCCCTCCCGAAAATCCATAAAATCCTCGAAAAGCTGCCAGATGTTTTCCTGACGCAATGGAGAAAGAGCAAAGTAGAGAGAGAGAAAGGCCTAATAATCTGTACGATTTGCCTTTTCGCCTTTTGCCAAGAGATTTATTACCGTCCCGTTGCGGATAAGAGGAGTGCGAAGGCGGGCGGAGATCGGATCGGGATGGCGGGGGGATAAGATATATATCCGACTCGGGGACTTGTCTCCTTGTTTATGAATATCTTCCGCCGCATCCACTGCAATGAAGTCATTTCGAGACACTTCTGTTTCGGCTGCTGCTGATTTGGTTATTTATCATTATTTCTTTTATGACGCCATGTGATACAATATTTATGTGCTGCGAGGGCTGCCCAAAGAGTTATGGCCGGCATTTGACATTGACACAGTTGCATAAATCAGGGGGCAGGGAGGGATCCAGCCAACCACGCAACCCTTTATCAATTACTGCGGAGAGAAAAATTCAATCTCATTATGAGCTGTCAGTTACTGAGGCCAATCAACGATGCCATTTGCCTCTAATTTGATGAGAAACCCACAATCAGTTATCCCCCTCTATTTTCAGTAGTCCCCTTTGGCAGATTGATTTAAATATTGGGGAGGAGGGAGAAGCGGAGCCCAAGACAGCTTGACAAATCTGTTGGAAGCTCGGAAAACTATTAGCATACGGGGGCTTACATATGTGAGCGGAGCCCCAATAAACCCGGCTTCCCTTCCCTTCCTCCCCATTATGCGAGCGACGACCCCCCAAGGCGCTGACAAAAAACTTTCAGACAAGTTAATCATTTGCGGGATATTATCAATCCATTTTTGGGTTTTACCAAAACGTTTTGTCACTACCCTGAGACAACAAGAGAATAAGCTGAACTGTTATTGAATTGGTTTTGGTATTTAGTTAATATAAAAATATATATTTGGTATTAATTTGTTAAACACTTGATTTATAATAATAAATTCAATTTGTGATGCATTGAGCATTAAAATAAATGTTTATTTATTTTTTAATAACTAAGGAATTATTAAATATTCATTGATAGATGCATCTATATTTTTTATAATTATTTTCAATATTAGTTTCCTGAGTGTTTGACAGTAAGAGCATTTGCCTATCGTTAAGCCATGGATGGCTTTATCCAATTCCTTTGTTTCACCCGCACTCTACCCCGAATTCCCAACCATCCCGGCAGATGGAATTTGGATTATAGTGTGCCTCTGCGTGTGTGGGATTTGGGCACATCATTACACAAAACTCCCAGAAGGAAGCTCGGGCTCGTGCTTGGGACCGACCTTTCTTCCTATATATTCCATATACGTGGGGGTGTAAATAAATGCTGAAGGGGTCGGGAGAAATTGGGCACAGGCAGCTGCTATGGCAACCATAATAAAGCTTATAACACGTTGCATTTACTACACTAATGCAAATACAATAGAACGATGTGAGGAATGTGTGGATGAGAGGGAGAATCATAGCACCAGGGAAAATTTCTTAGACCTAGAAGACACTATTATCTCTTTAGCAAAAAAAAATCCCCATGGCAAATAACAATCACCTATCAATCTTTCTTTTCCAGATTAAGATATTTTTAATATATATAATAGTTTTATTTAATGTGTCTTTATTTTTCCGCAGTGTACCGGCGGTGAGCGTGTGCCCTGCATCCCATTCCGACTTCAATTATGCCCACATATGTCGGTTGAGGCACAAAATTTGTTTAAGCTTCACTCTGGGATTAAAATTTGCAACTCAACGAGCAGGGTGCAGGATCAGGGCTATGGCCAGGACCCAGAACCCGAGATCTGAGGCCAAGACCCAGACTGCAGACCCATGCGAAGGTCCTGGACCCCTTGCTGTGCCTGTGTCTGTGCGTTGGCTTAGATAGCCCCTCTCGGTTTGGGCCATTTGGTTATTGCGGTCTCAGAAGTTTACTGTGGTCTGACTCTAGCTGCGGCCGTCGGCTGGAGGGATAAATCGGAGCGAATGAGGCGGGATTGCCTTCAAGGACCCGACCTCCTGCAATGAAAATTGAACTCATTACGGCTAAAGGGATTCGGATTGAAATACAGGCCTGGGGCCGGCATAATGCTTATTGGCTTATAGTCCTCGGCCAGATACCGAGTAACAGGTACGAGCAGTAATTATCCGATGGCGCTGCCACATGGGTTGCACAATTGGGATTGGCAGTGAAACTTGATATTCTAAGAGACTAATAAAGCATTCTATTCAAATATTAGGTCAATTACTGTAAACTTCGATTAATAAAATAATACATTTAATAATTGCAGCTTATTTAAGCATCGACAAAGCTATTAAATGTTTCATCAGTCTCCATTTGTAAATACCTTAGTAAAATAATTATTAAACTCGGAACAAATATAGATTTTCGTTAGTTAAACTCTAGTATTGAATTGAGTTTGCAATCAACTTAAATTTTCCTAGCTTTTTCTTAAATTTGACTCTGTACACCTTTTTTTATTTTCATTTCCCCCACAACAAAAGCATGAAATATATAATAATGTGATTTGAATTTGCCGCCGTATGCTTGGCACATTTTTTTTGCCCCCTTGAACACCCCTTTAGCCCCTAGCAGCCGGCGTTTTGTGCTGATTTAACACTTTAAGCCTTTTGCCACAGTGTGGCACTCAACAAGATGATTTATGGTCGGCAAACGCGAGAACAAGAAAGGCAAAAGAGAACGGCAACTCGCAAAAGTATGCAACATACTGAAAAAATAAGTTTTAAGTGGGTGAGAGTATGGTCGAAAGAGGGGGTGTACACTAGGCTATATGGTGTCATAAAATGCTAAATTTATATTTGGTTCCAGGATCCAAGTTCTTTAATTCAAAATATAATTTGTCTCAACAATATTCAATTGGCTTAAAAATATTTTTTATTTATTATGTATTTCATATTCTTAATATTTATAATATTTACAATTTTTGCTGAGTGCAGCAGTCGGCGAAATATCGACGGCAAGTCACTTAAAAATGGCTCAGCAAAAGGTGAACCCACACAGGCACACGGATGCGGACATGGCCGAAATGCACTTTAAATGCAATGCAGAAAAGCAGAATAAGAAGCAGGGAAAATGCAAGAGCAACAGCTACACTCACCGAAATAACAACAACGACAACAGCGAAAACAGCATCCACTGGAAAATTTTTACAAAAATAAAAGCAACATGGGAAAGTAGCAGCAACAAAAAATATAAGAACGACGGGTCAAAAAAACAACCCACAACAAACATCAACACATCAGGTACATCACTATAAGAAGCAGCAACAAAAGGTTATAAAAAATAACAGACAGACCAAGCCGAGGGATTTTAAGAAAAAAAAGCAGTAAGAATACCAAGCTTTCAGTTCGTAAAAATAATTACATATTTTATGGAGGTAAATATCTTTTATGCTGAAGAATATTGGAAATATTAAGCCAGTCTTCTGATGGAAATATTTTATAATCGGGTACAATTTGCTATAAAATATACTCATACCATAATCATTATGGGTTTAACATAGTATCTCTGACTCTGCAACTACTCGATTCGAAAGCGAAAATTCACTTCTTTTAGAAAAAGAAATCGCCAGAAGTGACAGCAAAATAAAGAAAGAAAAGTATTTGTATAAATATATAGAAAAAAAGAATAAATTACTTAAAAAACTTCAACCTGAAGGCGGCCAAACTAAAGTTAAGTGTTATATATATGTTTTCGCCCAAGTGTGCAGCTTCTGGCCAGGGAGCGTGTGCGAGTGTGGAGTGCCATCAGCAAACACTTTCAAGTGCATTTAAAGTGAGGCACAAACAGCAACAGCAGCTACTTCAGCACTCTCCAAGCCACTCCCCCGGCTTTTCCGACTTTTCCTACCCCGTACCTCCGTGAGCTGTTAAGCCCAGACACCCACTTGAGCCGCCCATTGTCAGCCTGCCACGCCCCTCCGCCCCTTCCCTTTCCCATTTCCGCGCTCTGCCATTTCTAGCGTTTGTTGCCAATAATATTTACACTAAAAAATGTGCAATGTTGCCGTCAACAAAAAAATAAAAGTGCAACAGTTTGCTTGCGAAAATAGGAAAAAACAGGCTAAAGAAAAAGGGGGAGTGACTAGGCAGGGAAAATCCGGAAACGGATTCCGGCTGTGCCAAGTTTTGTGCTCGAGCAACAGTTTGCTTCCATTTTGTGCCTAAATATTTTCCAGCTAAAATATTTCCGGAAAAGCTGCTACTATCTCGCACACTCCCACTATATGCCTCTCGTTTTTTGGGCTTATCCTGGTGCCATCCTGTTGCTGTTGAAAAACTGTCTCTTTCGCAAAGCTGGCTAATTTTGAGTCCTAATTTGTGTCATCCTGTTTGGAAAAGTTCACTATCCCTACCTCCCTCGGCTTAACCCTCTGCCAGTTCGTATATCGCAGCCTCCCTTCGGTTGAGTGGATTTTTGTCTCATGTGGTTAGCCATTGGATAATTCGCCCATTGTGTGTGGGTGGAAATGGAAATGAAAACCAGTTGAGGAAGAAAGTAATTATCCTATCTGGTGGGAAGTATCAAAAAGGGATAAGTGGAAATGTGTGAAAAGTTGTATACTATTCCGGTAGTCCTTAACCGCAAAGGGGCCAACAATTCAGGCAATTAGGTTCATATATTAAATTGTATATAACTTCCTAGGAATTTATGTAAATAATATAATTATAATAATGAAGAGTTAATTTAGATTATGTAATATATTTATGGGTTTGAATTTTCAACTATCGATTTAATTAAAATATAATTTAAACAATAAAAAGCCCGCCTTTCGGTTATCCTTGAAATATTTTCTCATTTATTCTTACCGCTTCATATAATGCGTGACGCATGTCCTCTATTCATTTTCGCACATATTATTAGTTTATTTTGATATATGTTTGCGGTATGACTGGCTTCAATTTAACGGCGACTCATAAACGAAATAAAAAAACACGAACTCCACCCGAAAATTTTCACACGCCATTCGTTTTCAATAAGTTGCAGCTTCGAATTAGGGGAGCTCCGAGAACATTGATGCACATATGTGTAGGGAAATATATATGCTTTTTTTATAAATGTAAATACGTACGCGAGCAGGGAGAAGAGTCATGCTGACTTTCACTATGTTCCACCGGCAAAAAGTTTGGGAAACGCGAGGCGTAAATTGTTCGCAGTCAGCTATGAATATCCAACATACCCAACCCCCTTTTTTTTGGGCCAACCCTGAGCTAACGAATTGAACTACCAGACAACTCCACCTTTTTCGCGTTTCGGATTCCGGAGCAGCCTCAACAGATTGCGGCAACTTTGTGACGTTGCGGAAAGGCAAAAAAATAAGGAGTCCAAAAAGAAAAAAATCATTGGAGCTGGAAAAACCCCAAGGTGGATGGGAAAGCAGTGGAGAATATGGGTAAAGTATTTGCCATATATGAGCGGGAAGATGTTGGCTGCTATAAAAATTACTTTGTTTGCCAGCTCCTTCGTCGTGCAATTTTATTGAGCCCCGAACAGTGCCTGGCGAAAGTTTGCAATGCCGGCAAAGAAGCTGGGGAATCTCCGTCGGTTTGGGGCCGAGATTTCTCAGTTGTATTGGGCTAGTTTCCCATATTATTTTGCTCGCTTTATTGCCATACATTCTTTTATATGTGTGTGCATATAAACCAAAATCGTAAAAGTGATTTTGTGACGATTCAGCGACTTTTTCGTACAGGTAAAAGTACAGTCCTGCTTGCTGGCGAGGGTGTGAGGACTTGTTAGTCGAGAGAAATGATACAACTTCCTCCAGGTGATTGAAGAGAAATGACGCTATTGGGGATCGCAGGGAATGTTTTCCGAGACTCAAATAGTTTGCCTTAAAGAGTTGCCAGTTTTGGGTGAGAAATTGCCGCCATAAAGCAGAGATTGGTGGTGTTGCCAAAGTTTGCAGCACATCGATAGGTGATGGCGTGGTAAAACTTAAAGATGAGGTTAGCTTATGGGGGGCTTTATTTTAAATATATATAGATAAATGCTTTAAAGGAGATTTACGATTATATTAACAAACTCTTTACTCATTTTCAATATATATAGAAGAGAATTCCATTCATTGGCATATTTCCTCTTATTTTTCAATCACCCTCTGTTTTCACTTTATTTATTTTATGTTTTCAGCATTTAGCTGACCTTGACTGGTTTCATTTCAGTTGCCATTCAACATTTGACTCCGCCACGGACGTCTAATTAACCCGTTCGGGGTAAGTCAACTTCACAATCCCCAACTGCTTTTGCTGCCCCCTTTTTCTCAACTCTGTTTGTCTGCCCCCACAGTTTTCTCGGTTCCATTTCTCCTTTTTTTTCACTCGTTGACTGCCTTGGGTCATGGCACATATGTTTTTAATTATAACTTCTGCACTCCCTCCCCTTCGATCCGAACTCAGACATTGCAGAATTCTCCTTGTTTGGCTCACACTCTTTTTTATGGGCTCTGCACCCGAGGCTTTGTTCTACTTTTTACTCTTTCTCCGGCTGGCTTTGCCATAATTTTCCCTTTGCGAATTTATGTTGCGTTACATTTACAACAAACGAGACATTTTATAGCAGATCATCAATCAATTTGTCAGGCTCGCCGGGAAAGTCTCCCCAGCCTCGGGAAGTCAGTCTTGTTTGCTTTTGACAATTATTTAGGCGGCAGGGTCTGGACCACGCCCTAAATATAATTAAACATTTGGCACTGCGGCCATGCGGCCATTAACTTATTTATAGCAGTGCCCGGAGCAGCAGCCGGAATATGCTATAAAGTATAATTTTATGGCAGTGAAAACCACAGGCGCCCCGAACCCAAAAAAGAAAAGAAATGTCAAAAGTGTTGCAGCGAGGAGAAAAGAGTATACATATATACGATGCAGTTGCCATGCGTTGGCAAAAACTTTTGCCACATTAATTTCAGCCAGAAAAAATACTCCTCGCTGACGGAGTCTGTCAATGTTGCTGCTGCCTGTGCTTGCTGCATGCTGCATGCTGCATGTTGCCGCCGTGACAAAGGCAAATAAAGCGAGTTGCTGCCACAAAATGAAGACAAATGGCAGCCTGCTGAAAGCTGTGTAAAGTGTGTGCCGAGTGTAATTAGACAAACATTTGGTCGGGCCAAGAGCGAGGCCAATTGCTAATTGCTTCAATCAGCAAAACTTTTCATATTTACGCTCGCGACAAGCTTCACAAAAAGTGTTTTTTAATATTCAAGCAGGCAGAGAAAATGTTGGCAAACAAATCTTTAAGAATTCAAAATCGTATTCCTTGAATTTCTGTGTTGTTTTCCTTTGAATTTTACTGTAACAATGAGTTCTTTACCTTTATGGTTAGGGCCTTATTTCAAATAATTTAAAGGGTGAATTTATTGCCAATGACTAAGTCCAATTTCTTATTTGATTTAGTATAGGAATCAATGGTTAACAGGAAAATTATGTAAAGAATACAATGATACAAATTCTAATAAAATAATTTAGTACCTTTAACTTGCTCATGGTAAGAAGGGCATAAAGTCTGTGCTTCTTACATATTAAATATTTTTCGCAAAATGTCTTCAAAAAATATTACTTCTAATATCATAGCATTGATTTTTTTCTCTGTGCACTTAAAATTGCACACTTGTCTCCTTTGCTCGTTGTATGTGTTTTCGGTGCTGATCATTTTTGTCGCATTCTGCGTTAATGACAAGCGACGGAGCGCGGCTGTTTCTAATTGTTTTAGCACTTCGCCTGGCTGGAAAAGTGGGGAAATGGGAAGGAAATCGGGGGAGCAGCAGCTCCCATTGTTAATGGATATTTTCCTCGGCTGCGGCCGGGCAAGTTCAATTTTTCGGTAAACTGTTAATTACACCAGCCAGCGACAAATTTTGAAAGATTCCAAAGCCGGCTGACAAATCATTTGTTTCGAAAGTGGGGGACTTTGGGAAACGGCCATGCTGGCATTAGGGGAAGGCAGTTTGGGTCCAGAGGCTGTGGCTGTGCCCACAGGACACACAGCCACGTTTGACAAATATGGAGCGGACATGAGGAGAGAAATCGAGAGAAGTACGGTGGAGAAGGGGTTTCCGAAGAGGGTAAAATTGTTGGGTAAATGGGCTGAAAATGACCCCGACGAGGAAGCAGTGGAAATGTTCGCTCTGCTCTTGGCTGAGCAATTTAATTGCTGCTGCTGATGGAGATGTTGATGAGCTTGTTGCTGGTGTGCTAATGCCTCGGATGTTGCAACTGTTGCTGCGGTGCCCATTGTTAATGCCATGGTTTAGTCTGCTGTCTGATGTATTTGCCAATGCGGCAGCTGTTTTGGCACAACGCAATCCTTAGATTAGCTGAAATTAATTGCTAAGCCTAAGAATAAAATCATATATTTACTTTGTGATTTACCTTGATTTATTTTTATAACCTTAATTGCAAATATTGCACTGCGCATTTCCCTTTATTCTCTCAGAATCATATGTATCCATAACGCACTGTACCGGGCACATTTGCTCTATAGATTTTCACTCAACTCCGTCAGCTTGAAGTGGCCTCAAATCGTAGTCACGTTGCCAACATTGCGATAATTGCGTCTAATAACTTTTGATGGCTGTAATTAATCCCCAGTGGCGACCTGCCCCTGTGTCGCCATCCATCAGCCCCCGCTCCATCCGTCACTGCTCCTGCTCTGGATGGAGGATGTCAACGATGAGGAATAGCGGCGGCGCATCAACATCTCTGGCGATTCTGTCAGCCGTGAAATTGACACGTCTTTGGTATTAAGTGGCACATTGAATAGTCCAAATTAATACCCATGCTCCATGGTTGTTATCCGCGGTGCTCTGCGCTAGAGCTGGTCATCGAATTAGATGAGAACCACGAAGTAAAGGGCTCGTCTATTAAGGTAACGCCCAAAGTGATAATTTGATAGCTCTACAGAAGCTGACTTATTTCGGAGAAATTCATTTTAAGTGGCCTGACTTAGCAGAAATAACACACTTATTTTGAACTTCATTCTTATCTTTTTTAGGTCTGATCTGTAAGTTTTAATACCCGTTTCTTAAACTAGTTGGCCGTCGTAAACGGGATCTTTGAAGAATCTATCGTTTAAACAATGACTTTATCCATAGGGGATCTTCAAAGACTTTTGGCGTATATATTATCTCCCCATTGTCTTATAATTTTTGCACTTTCCAAAAGCAATCAAATTGAGGGCGTAACCCGCTCGAGGTGAAAAGTGGGGAGCTCGTAAAGGGGCCTAAATGGTGCCTAGATGGGTGGGTGTTGCCTTCATCTGGGGGCATGAAAATGAACATAAAGTGAGCAAATGTGCCATAAATTAAAACTAAATGCCGGCCGCCGCTGTCAAAGGCAGAAAAACTGAAGACGAGCGGCGACTGCAGTCGCAGTTAAGATTAACGCACACGCACACGCGCACTCTCTCGCACTCGCACTCGTATCTGCCACGCCCACAGAGGCCGTTGGCACCCACACAAACACACAGACACTGACACGCATGCACACACAGAGAGACTTTCTCATAGATGTCAAGCATTGGCCGTAATGATTTACGGCTTTGCATTGGGGGAAAATTGCGCATACGACGCGTGGCCGCCGCGTAGAATTTGTTTGCCCATTTTTTCTACTATTCTCCGCCGCTGCCACTGCTACTGCTGCTGCTGATGCTACTGCGTAGCTCATAAATTGTGCACAGGAAAACTATTTCAATGCAAACGAGTGTTGACGGCTGGCACAGAAGTCGAGGCATCGAATACCCTTTAGCAGTGAGTTAAATTTAACTTTGGTTATTTTGATTCCATTCCCAGGAATTATTAGGAAAATTGGGCTGAATTTATGCTAACAATTTCAATTTATTTTAAATTTACTATATTAATTTCCCATTTAAATTTTAAATTCCCTTAAAACTAATTTTAATCTAAAGAGCAAGTGCTCGAAACCAGCTAAAAAAAAATCCCATCCAAGTATCAAAATATTTTATATTTTATTTAAATTACAAGCTATTTGAAGTAAAGCGCAATACTTATGCAGGCCAAACTTCCTTAAATTTATTTATGTTCGTGCAAAAATGCAATTAAAACGTTTCCCGAG
Organism: Drosophila rufa; assembly: GCA_018153105.1. Classification (NCBI taxonomy): domain Eukaryota; kingdom Metazoa; phylum Arthropoda; class Insecta; order Diptera; family Drosophilidae; genus Drosophila; species Drosophila rufa. The sequence continues at coordinate 14,041,317 of JAECXS010000096.1, forward strand.
AATTGTAAAATAATTGAAGGCAAAACAAGGAGCCTGGGTAAAAAAGGAAGACATATTGTTGTTTAGAATTAAACTCAGCCTACGTGAAAAACTCCGACACTTTGGGTGGTCGCCCGCCGTTTTCGGTGGCGACACTTGGCAGACATTTGGTCATTTGTTGGCACAGCTTGTGCGGAAAAGTGTGGAAAAACCGGGCAGACGGGGCTAACAAAAAAAGTTTGCGCCACATCATCTTGTTAGCATTTTGTCAGCCAAGTTGTCACATTCGCTTCAGCGAGAGATCTTCACTTTTTTTCGCCGGCAACAAGTTGACAATAACTAGGGGAAAGGGTGAAAAGCGGATGGGGAAAAGGGAAAAAATGGGGTTGGGGAGTGGGAACTGAGACGCAGACTGAGCCTGAGGAGACTTACAGTGCAATGGTTTCCTTTATACACTTTCACCCCTATCCCGCATGCACTTTACGCCTCACTTGACTTACATTTGGGCCAGTGACGACGACAGCGAGTGATGACGACGCCTCCGCCTTTCTTTTGCTCGCTTTTCCTCCTTTTTTCCCCCACTTTTCACCCTTCCCAAAATCTTTAATTGTCGCGCAATTTTCCAGTTACTGCATTTGTCGCTTGCGCCCGCACAACTCACTTCTCACACTTGCCTTGCGCCCTCCTTAAAATTGCCAAGGAATCCATGTATTCATTCATTTGTCCAACAAAACGCACAGTGGGGTCAAGTGCGAAAAATAAGTGCAACATTTTAGGGAAGAAATATCGAAAAGCTCGGAGGGAGTACATATTTTAAGGGAAAATAATATCTTCTTAGGAAACAATCTCTGATCCTCAACATATATATTATTTTTTATTATACCTAAACTCTCCTTAAATTATTCTAAATGTCCCAATAAAAAATATATTTGGATTTATTTAAACCAGCCCAGCACATAAAGCACGTATAATATTTTACCATATTTTTATGGCTTTTAATGACTGTCAGGCCCACTGAGAGGGTTTAATTTTATGCGCAGCTTCTTGGAATGCGGCAATCTAATCTTTATAGGCTGAGAGTTTAAAATTAATTGGACTACGACATTCCTAAAAAGAAAAAATATTAAGGAGGTGAGTTTAAATTCCAGAGAACACAACGTTATACATTTCCACTGTGCACTCGGAGACTCAGCCATTCAGCCGTTCATTCATTCATTCACTTGGGGATTCTCATCTTTCGCAACTCGTTCTTCTCCTTTGCTGCTGCTGCTGGTTGGCTGGCTGCATTCATTTGGGGCGCCACTTTCCGATGCAAGTGATATGCCCCCTGACCTCTCGCCGCTCGCCCCTTTGTGCCACGCCCTCTGCAACTACCAATTAGGTGGGCAGGAGGCGGTTGCAATTTCAATTAAGAGAATTAATTGCGTGCACGGCAGTCGGTAGCCGGCAGTCGGCAGTTGAAGTGTCTCCTAAAGAGGAGAAAAACCGGCAAAAGAATGGGAATTCTCAGCTGGATGGGCTAGATAAGTGACACTTATCTAAATACATATTTACCTGGCAGCTGGGAAAAGTGGGGAGAACGGAGGATAGCTGCCGGAAAGGAGGGTAAATCAAGCCTGAGGCAGGGCGAAAAAAACTTTGTATGCGGGCTGCATATTGTCAAAAGCGGAAATTGCAGGAAGCTGCAGATTTTTATCGATGCAAGTTGACAGGCGCCAGCAGCAGCAGCAGCAGCAGCAATAGCAGCATCACTTGAAGGAAGTTTAACAAACCACTCGATAGGCCACCCACCACAACCACCTGCACCACATGCACCGCCACCACCACCCACAATAGCCAGAGGAGAAGCGTTCGAAACCATTGCTTCCGTTGCTCTTCAAGCGCGATGGCGAAACCGGAACAAAAAATTCCCAGAGAATTCCAATTAGGGAAAGATCAAACGATCCAGAAAAGGAAAATGGAAAATGGAATAGAAAAAGCACCGGCATAAACATTATGCAAAAGAAAAGCCATAAAATTTAGTCAATCGATAAACGAAGTCACAAGTTTTTCATCATCAATGGTGCAACCGAGAGCGGCGAGAAACAATTCCTAAAAAGCCTTCAACCATAAAAAATACATTTTACGATCCTCACGCAAACTATACACCTAAACCCGGGACGAGAGAGATAGCATCGGGCTGAAGGAGAGACAGAAAGAAAGGGAAATAAAGCGGGAAGAGACGGCAACGGGGACACAACACACTACGAGTGGCATTGCTGATGTAAAGTGTCACTTAAAACGCGCTCAATATTTGATGGCCCGAAGACAAAATTGAGCCACCTCCGCAATGCAAATGAAAAAGAGATATGCCACGGAATACAGGTCGTGACATTACAGTAAAACCTGTTACAGAAACGGGAACTTTGCCAAGGGAACTTTACAGAACCTGCATAAGTTTTTTAACTGCATTTGTAGATTTTATTTTGTTATTCTTTCTGAACGATTCAAGAATTAATAGAGTGTACGCATTTTCTAAATATAAGAATATTGAGAAGAACTCTGGTAAAAAAATTAATTAATTCATATACTCGTATTATAAAAATGTAATAGAAGTATGCATCTATTGCATTTTATTTATAAACGTAATTTTATAATTCTGAATCTCTTAAGGATACAAAAATTTCCTGGTTGTCCTAGGTTAAGTTTTCTTAATCTGCCAGCAAGATATCAGCGCTGAGATAAAAACAAATAAATAATTAAAATAAAATGCACTATTTTTCAGAAATATTTTCTCTGTTTAAATTGAAAAGGACTTCTGACTCCCCCGAAAGTTTTATAGCTTCGCCTTGCACCGTCGCTTGAGCTTTTGTTTTTAGAAATATTTCGCCAAGCCGAAACGCACTGTCCGCACTTTAACTACAAAGTGGGACACACCTCCCCCGAACCGAAAGTTCCCTTGCGAGCCCAGAAAAAAACCTCTAAACGATCTTTGGGCAAACAACGTGAACGCATTATAAAAATGTTTTACGATGCTCAACCCAAAACGAGAGTGGAGAAAAACAAAACAAGAGAATAAATGCTGAGAAACCGATGCAGAGCGAGTTTTATTATGTCGTCGAACGTACGCGAGATAAGGTCAGTTCGTTGGGAGGGTATGGGGAGTGGGTAGTGGGTAGTGGGTAGTGGGGAGAGTGGTGGGGCAGGGACAGAGGCCAAAGAGCAAGGGGCCCAGTGGATTGACCGCTTTGCATGTCGCGCGCTGCATTAAGCGAAACCAAAAACAAAGCCGATGACAGCAAAAAGGAAAAGAGGGGGACTTGTGCACTGAGAGAAAATTTGTATAGTTCTCAGAACGTAAAATGAAAATATAGAAGAGCAAGGATGATTTAACTCTTAATAAGAAATCTTCTATGACAAATCAAATAATTGGAAATCAAGTTAAAAAATTAAATTTAAATTTAATTTAACTTTAAAACATTTCTCCCACTGGATCCCAGGAAAAGGGAGGGAAAACCTTGCAGGGAATAGTGGAGAACAGTGGAGAATGTAGAAGGAGAACAGAGAGAACCGAGAACAGAGGAGCGACGTCTGGACATGAGCGCGAACATGAATCGCTGACGGCGGCAGCTTAATGGATATGGATATGTTGTATATGGATCTGTATTCCATGTGGATCTGCCGCCAACTGGCAGCTAAAAATTAGCCAAAGAGCTATGAGCTGCGTTCTACACTATATAGTACAAATTGGAATTCTCCAGAAGGTTATACACTTAGCTAAAGAAAGTGTGAGAGGAGTTTAAGTTAATTATGAGTATGTGTAACTGCTAATTTTTTAAGTGAAATATATATCTTTGATTTATTAACTTAATTAGAAGTAGGGACTTAATTATAAAAACCATTTTATAGTAATAAATAACCCAATAGCCCAACCCAAACTAAAAATACTCTAAGCCATTTGTGAAATAAAGCCAAGCTTTCTGAACTTTTTAAATTCGTAAACTAAAAAAAAACAAACTAATATAAAGGTTTAATAAATAAAACTGGAATATATGCATGTGTAAAAGCCATAAATACACTGGGGGCTTTGGTTATGCAAAAATGACTTCATAAATATTGCATATTGCAGTTTAATGCATTCAATGGAAAATTGAAAAATTCGCCAGCATATATTATAATTCTTAAACGTCGTTCTTGTTTGAACTTTTCAACTAAAGCAAGCGAAATAAATTCAAGTGTTGCTCTTATTTTATTTATGTTTTAAGTTAGAAAATAAACTAGTGAGATTACATAGAAATAACAAACATATAAATAGAAACAAAACCAACGTAGAAAATATTAAACATTTTATGAAACTGTTTATGGTAAAAGTTTTCCCTCATCCTTGTTTAAAATAACTTCAAAGACATTTCTTCTGTAAGTTATAGTGCATTTCAAATGTCTGCTTAGCTCCAACTTTCCCCTTTTGTTGCTGGAGTTTTTTTGTATTTTGGCTCACTCCTTCTTCTATATTTTCCAATTTCATTATCAAGTTTAATGCCTGGACCATCGGTTTACTTAGCGCTCGGTCAGACGAGAATAAAAACATGGAGACAAAGGTCTCGCGGCGGCGGTGACCTTTCGAGGAGATACCACGGCACACCCCTCCTTCGGCCCGCATTATACATATGTGAAGCGCCTTTTAGAGCGCTTTCGTTATGGGATGTTGTTGTTTCAGTTGCTTGTTGGGTGATTCAATTGAATGTTTGCGGCTGGACGACGACAACTGGCGACTCATCAATGCCACGTCATCATCCTTTTTCTCTTTTTGTCCAGAGGCGCAGGGTGAAATACACAAGGGATTGCAGGAGGGGGAGAAAATGCCAACGATTTAAGGATGGCTGAACATATGCAACAACAACAGCAACGGCACATCGTCAAAAATAACAAAAACAGCAGAAAACGCGACTTCCACAGTGGCAAATTGAGTTGTTTGTTGTTGTTTGCATTGGGATGGCTGTTGTTCTTATTGTTGCTCTTGTTTTTGTTGTTATTTTCACATTAAGAACGCCACGCAGCTGCCGAAGAAGGTTAATTGTTGTTGCCACTGCCGACGTTGTCATCGATATTGATTATGATATTTTTCAATGGAAGGATGGACGAGGAAAGAGCCCCACGAGATGAAAGGAAAACTTCGGCACGACTCAGAAAACAATAAAGCAGAGCTGTGCGTGCGAGCATTTAATTATTCGATTGATAAATAATAAAATATTGATAAATCAGACAGGCAAATTGTTTAAAAAGTACAATAAAGTTCAATCTGGAAGAGACAAAGGAATGAAAGGTGTTTTCCATGAAAGTCAATTGGTGTATCTTTAGTAATTTCAGCAATATTTTGGCAAATGAAAATAAAATTCCTTCATGGAATTTTATAAATGTAACTAAAAGCATATTGTTGCCAAAGCAACAGTGAATTTTCAACGTTTACATTTAGTTTGGAATTTTTAGTTAATCTCTTGCAACTTTATATTGGTAAATATTTTGTATTTAACAAGCTCTGATAAATCCTGTGCCAAATTTGATTACCTTTTGGTACTATTGGCGCACTTTTACCCGCTTAACAAGCACTCTAAATGTTGCACTGCCCCGTGGCACCCCAGTACCCCTGCCGCCCTGCATCCCAGCCACCCCCTCGACCCTGCACCCACTCATTCCATTGATGCCAGCCCGTAAGTGCACAACAATTCGCTGGCCAGCAACTTTTAACAACGGCAGCGCACACAGACAAAGGCAGCGATAACAACGATAACATTTTAGCACATAAATTACAAATTCATGAAAAATTTTATGCTCGTGTTGTGAACTCTTTTTTGCCGCTTTTCAGGTTTCCTTTGGCATTTTGTGTTTTTCCTTTTTTTTAGTTTTCTGTTTTTGGCGGTAAACGCAACGAATGTTGCTGCTGCCATTTATGTTGCTGTTGTGGCAGCAACATGCAACGCAAAACGCAGGGACAGGGATCGAGGGGGGCAAAGTTGGACAGATATCGCACATATATATGCACCTGGAATGGGATTGAGGTTCACCCAGAATTGTCCGCAAAAGGTGGCGGCAAAGGTGCAGTGCGGTCAATGCGTTATTTGCAATTCATTGCAGCCATGGGAATCCAAATGGGAAAAGGCAGGATTGTGGGAGGAGGTGCACGGAAAAAAAATTAAGAATGATATATTTTTAGCAATATTACATCAAAGGTTCCCAGCTCGAGCCTTCTAAGCAAGGTAATTAGCATACTGATTACTTTAGGTTATTATTTAAAAATGAAAGAAATTTAGTCGGAAGATAAAGTATTTTTGTTGTTTATCACATTTCCCTCAGTGTGATTTTTCATAAGGGGGAATGGGGATGGAAAACAGATGGAGCAGACCAGGCGACAGATGAACCAGCGGGCAAGCGCTGGATGTTGGGTAAAGGAGGCAGATACACCGTTCATGGTCCGCTTTCAGCTTTATGGCTTAATTTTTGCTGCTCTTGTTGTTGCTGTCGCTGTTTGTGCCACACATTTCGCAAGCAATTTAAATGCTAATCAATTTGCCGCGTTTCACGCTCCGCTTGCAACGTGGCAATGTGCCCCACATGTGAGGCAAAGTCCACCCACCCCCAAACTGCATACAATTCAAACAAACAAAGTTGCCAAGAATTATGAAAAGCCAGCGAATTCTGCACAGGGCCGCAAGCAGAAGCCAAATGAAATAATAATCACAGGCTAGGGAAATAAATATGGAAAGGAAACGGACAAAAGGCGAAATAAGTAGTCGATGACGGGATACCTCAGGCAGGGTAACTTTCTTCTTTAGGGTCTATTTGATTTCCCAAGCAATTTCAGAACATTACTTAAAGCAAATGCATTTTTTTTTTAAATTTCAATAGGCACAGATTTAACCTAACAAAAATAGAGTAGTAAAATCATTGAAAACTCGGTAACCTAATAACATCATCATGTAAGTGTATCTTTTAAATATAACATTAAATGCTTCAATATTTTTTTACTAAATATTTATCATTTATTAGCTTAAGTATTAACCCTTAAACACCCAAACTCCCCTCATAGTTACCTCCCAAATGCCGCCAGGTCTAACATGGAATTTAAATAAAAAATAAATTTTACCAAATGCGAATTTGCTCTGGTTTCGCTTATTTTTTTGCATAACTCGTATACTGCTGTTTGTGTTTCTAGTCCAGACCAGAAGCAGAAGCTGAACCCGAGAAGGGGGACCACAGGAAGATACCGCCAAATGGAGAAAGGAAAGTTATGAGCGATGTGCAGGTTGAAAAAATGCAACACGTAGCATTTGAATAAAATGTGCGAGGAGAAATACGAGGGCCCCTGATCGGGGGACTCTGTGATAAGCGGAGAGAGAGAGGAAGTCGATGAGATAGCGGCCGACAAAAAAAATATAGAACAAAGTTTGATTTATGATTCCGATTCGGAGATTTGTAGATGCGCGCACAAGCCGAAATCGAAATCGAAATCAGACGCACATACAAAATACGAGCTTAGATTGTGATACAAAATGCAGTGAGGCAATGTAGAAAAATGTTTTTGAACAATGTGTTTCAATTCTAGCAATAATTTTATTCATATATTGTATAGTGTATAAATACATAAAATATTCGCCTTTTCAGCAAAGATACCGCGCAAAAGAAGGCAGACCAGAACACTTTTAAGCTTTTCCACTGATTTTTAAAAACAGAGTTCGCTTAACTTCCACTACACCTACTTCACAACAACCTCGAAAAAAATTCACTTTAATAGAGATAATACAAAAAGACCAGCAGCGGATGGAGTAGCGTAATAGGAAGCAAAAAAAAAAAAAAAATAGCAGCCAAGATGAAATTGCATTATGTCGATTTTGTGGATTTTCCTATGCAAAGAGAGAAGATGGCAGGCTAAAAAAAAATGACGAAAAATTGGCAAAAGGAGGAAGCTCAACTGGCTGCAAGTGGCTCGAAAAATGCCTCAAGATGTGGCAACATTGGTCCCGGCCAGAAGTTACTTTGCATCTTTTAAGCACAGGTCCTTGGACAGGACGCAGAGTTGGCAAAAAAAAAAAAAAAACCGAAGCCAGCAGAATAATGGCAAGTAAAGGGATAAAGAAGTTTTCATTGGTTTCGGCTGCAGGCTGATGAAGCTGAAGCAGCCCCAGGTATCCTTCATCCTTATTCAGCCCGGCTCATAAAAATCATTCATTTGCGAAAAGCCAAATCGCAAAACGGGTGGCCAGAGTAAAAGCCAGGAGCTGAAGCTGAACTGATAGGGAATTTTATGAGATTTTAGATATGTCCCATGAAGTTTAGACTTGGACCACAAAACTAAATTAAAATCACTATTTATTTTTTGAACTATAATAGTTTTAAAACCCAAAAAATATCGCTGCTTGCTTGGACTATTTACCATTTATACATATAGACATGTTCAGTATCATTTTCGTCTCTGTTTTATTGATTTTCAAAATAGTTTATTTTCCCTGGTTTATAGCCTTTCGATATGTTGCCCAATAAAAATGCTATTACTATGTCGCATAATTCTTTTGAAGTTGATGAATTGTGTCAGAAGATTATAGACTTTTATTACGGCACCTTTGACATGGCTTTAATCTATATGGAAATAATAATTAATTAAAGCAGAACAAGTTCTGTTCGAAAGATTTCATTCAAATAGACTTTAAGTCTTGACTAAGCCTCAAGATTAAACAGAAAACATCTTAGCGAAAGACCTTATCCAGAGTATTTGCTGTTTAATTTGGCAAGGCTAACCTTGGCTTCGCCGCCGTTTTCCTCATTACACCCAAACCCAGAAACCACAAATTTCCCCCTCGGAAATTATCCGCCTTAAATTTGTGTTTATCTGGGCACACGACACGATTAACTTTCGGCGGGGGTGGCAAAGAAGCCAGGGCTGCTGGGCGTGTTTTTAATTGCCAAGGACAATTAAAAACAATTTTGCAGGCACAAAAGAGTTGGCAATAAATTTAATTGGCCTGCTGCCGCTGCCGCTACGCCCATTGATTATTTTCGGTGTGGGCGGGGCAGCGAGCACTTTCGCACCTAGTGACAAGGTGTCTTGGGTTGCCGTGGCCCGAGGAACTGTGCCCGGAATTCGAATTGCCGAAGGGGTTGGGGATGTTTGGTGAAGGGCGCGCTGGTCTTAGCCGGAATGGGACGGCAATTTATGCGGCTGTCAGTTGCAGGGGCAGCTTGGATTTTTATTGGCACCCGGCACGCAGCCAGAACTCGTTCAGCTTCCTCTCAAGTAATTGCATCGAGCACATAAATCAATTGAATTGCATTTTCATGCGACAAGTTTGGCCAACCCCCGATTGTCTGCAAGTGAAGTGAAAGCCAAAAGTAGTTTTTCACGCAGCCCTTGGCTGTCTCTCATCTTTTTAGCTGGCCCCTCGAGCGTGGCACAATCAATTGAAATTGCATGCAGCGCTTCACATCCAGAACTAACCCCATAGTGTTAAAGTCGGAGTCCGAGTCCGAATCGAATCCCCCACAAAAAGTTCGACTATTTTCCCTGTTTTCAGCGCACGTCTGAAGATTATCGGCAACTTCTTTTCTGGCTTATCAAATTAAATGATTAATGTTTCCCCATGTCTCCGCCGTATTTCGCTCTCTCACTCGGTCGTTCCTGGAAAATGTCAACAACAGTTTCCATTTCTGTGCTTCTCGTATTTTATTTTCTTGCTCAGAGTTCAAATGGTTTTCGTGCTGCGGTTGTCGGTTTGGTTTAAGTTTCGTTCAACATTTTATTGAGAAACTTTTGTCTGCGGCGACCTTTATGCCTAGCTGATTTGTGGCTGATCAAATTGTTTTGCAGCATTTAGTGCCAATAAGATCCATGGAATTAAAACTAACCTTAGGTGTCGATTTTATGGCTGGCTTAACAATTATCGTTTTTCTCTAGATGGCTTAAAAAGTTGTGGAGTTTTTTAGATGGGAAATAAAAAGAATAGCACGTCAGACTCTGAAGAAAATGTGTTCTTCTATGTATTTATTTGATTATAGTTGGATCATAAAAGTCTCTTAACAGAAAGAGCTATTTTGTGTGACGTTGTGCTTTTCATGCCAAGTACCTCCATCTATCCTATAAGAACTGCATAATTACAATTTCGTTTTCCTTTAATGACATGAAAATCTTGGATTCACTTGCATTTTCCTCCGCACAAAATTCTGAAAATTCCATCTGCAAAGTCCTCATCGCCCGCAGAGCCCATGATCCGCACACATCACATTAATCAGTCAGGGCAGTGGGACAGGCAGACAAATACGCACTCGAAAGTATAACTCATCAGGGCGCAAATTACAAAGACAAGCGATGACTGACAACCGCAAGGCTTTTTTGGCTCACGAGCTGCGCGGAAAGTCGAGTTGGGCGGAAGGTTGGGGGTCACCACTTAGCACCCACAATCCATAGAGCTGCAGCTGAAGGGCATGGACACGGAAACCGTGGGGGCCAGGAGGGGGCAGGAGCGTTTTTGTTAATTAAACAAATGCCGCAGTGACATGTGCACATCACGAGAGATGTGATGACTTTGCCGGGGTTTTGGTTTGGGCCGCTGCGGTTTATGCATCTGCATTCGTGACGGGGGCACACATCCACATGCAGGGTATGCTGGGTATTCCGGCTCTTTGGGTGGCTGGGTGGTGACTGCTGCGCTGGGTGGCTCTGACAATTCCGGTTGACAAAAGCACACACACACAAATAACGGGGGAAAACAGGCGACGTCGCTGACAATGGCTCCGCATGCAATTTAATTTATTTCAATTGCAACGGAATTATTACGACAGACGACAAAGTGCCGTCGCAGAGCAATTTGCTCAGCGTCCCTCCGCCACCCCGTGAAGGCCCCATCTTTATCGCTTTTTTAGGGAATTGTTAATAAACAAATTCATGCGCGAAGAAAGTTAGCGCAGCGAGCGTCGATTTCAATTAAACAGACGCGTGGCTCCCGTTGCCCACTCAAGCTGATAATGACCGCAGTGGCGTGGCAGGAGGGTTTATGGAGTGGCTTCCAGGAGCGGACGCCGGGGGGGAAGCGTCAGAAACTTGCCCAGCACAGCGGTCAGGAAGTTGAAGAAGTTTATTTCCTTTGGGGGATGTCGGAATGCACGCACAATGGTTAAAAAGCGACAAAAATGTCACAAAAAGAAAAGTGGGTTCACAATAAAGTGTGCATTTTTCATGGAGCATTCAATTTGAGTATTTAAATTATTATGTTATTAAATTTAAAAGAAGAGAATATATTTAATTTAAACGTTAAGGAACTTAATTAATTTTAAGAATACATTTACTTATAAACACTCTCCCTGTCACTGTCCCCACTGTTGCAAAATGGTAAAGTCTCGGTTCAAGACACCCAATTCCCGGTGGCAATTCTCAGCTGCAATTCCGCAATGTTAACCCATCGTGGGTGGCATGGGGCATTCAATTTCGCCACTGTTGATTTCCTCGGCTTGCTGCTGTTGCTGTTGCAGCTGCAGTTCGTTGCGGCAACAAAACACTTTTATTTTTGCTGTTGTTATTGCTGCTCGGCTTGCCCAGTTTCAAGTGTAAATTAATTTATGAGGCACGCCATGGAGCCGGCGCCAGGCTGCGGTCACAGACGTCCCCTGCTTGCCGCCAAAAAAGCCCCCCTTTTTATGCCCGACATGGCAGGGGAAATGTCAGTCAGAGTGTGAAATTTCATATTTGAATGCTCGCCAAAACGTTGACAAATGAAGTCTGCATAATTGGCTAACATTTGGTCATGGAATTGGAGAGCTTTTGTGAATATGAATACAGGCAGGCAAAAATATTGCGTATATTCGATGGTTTTAAATATATTATAAGGGCTCCAAAATAATGCCACATAATTTCGAGGTTTTATTTTGAGCACTCTACATGTTGAAAATGTAAGATAAGCTTAATACAAACTGGACTTTGACATTCACTATTTTTTGATCGATTTTATCTGAGTGCTCTGGAAAACCCCATTCAATGTAAGTTGATTTAACTCACCTTTCAGTGTGCCGATGAAAAACAAAGCAGCCAGCAAATTGAGATGGCCAAACATGTTGACTGTTGATTTCTGTATCGGTTTCAATGTTTCAATGGTATCCTCTTGGTCTGCCCTAGACAGCTCCACGTCGGATATCTGCAATGGAAGAATGGTTTGAGTATAAAAATAAATATTTAAATAATTATTTATTGTACTAGACACCCCAGGTGAGTCACTCGCTAGGCGACAGAACAGACGGTAGCAATTTGTTTGCTTGTTTGGCCGAGCATAATAGAGACATTTTCGGGAAGAGGGCGTGGGGCCCAACCCTGAAAAACAATAACGGAAGAGCGCCAGCTGTCACCTGTGATCTGTTACCTGTTACCTGTTACCCGGTCACAAGTCGGTAGTCACCAGTCGCCATTCGCCATTCGCCGGCTTGCTGTCATCATTCAAATGTCATTTTCCTAAAGGGGGAGGAGCCACAAATTGATGTTTGACACGGCACCTGACGCTAATCAAAACTACACATGCACTTTTGGGGAAACCCCCTTCGGGCCCTGCCCTCGAAGCAATTAAGCCCGGTTTGTGTTTTGGGCCTGCTAAATTTTCATTACTGTGGCCCATTGTCCAGAGAGAATTTGAATTCGATTGGGACGCCTGGGTAAGCCACTTTTCCCCCATTTCCCCCCTCAATTCGAAAATCGTTCAATGATTGTCATCGTAGGTGTGACTAATTGTTGGTCATTTATCTTCTTTGCTTTCTTCTCGGATTGAATTTTTTGTTTTTTTTTTTTTGTGTTTTGCTGTTGGCTGACTCAATGTGTCCCTGGCCTCTTTGTTTTTCGGTTTTCCATAGAAGTCATGAATAATTTCCGTTCCAAATGGAAAGGTTGGGCTGTGTGTCCACATCGAGCCATCTCCTTCGGTGTCTCTAATTGATAGATAATTGAAGGTCTCCGAGAGGGCAAGGGGTTGGTGGATTGATCAATTGGCTGGAGATGAGGCAGTAGATGATGAATGAATGCGCCTGATTGAGTGAGGGATAAGATGGGACTCAAAACTGATAATGAATGGAGATTCTAGCCTTTTTGCCACGAATGATGTCATCCGTGAAATTCTTGGTAAAAGTGAAACTTCAAGATGAACTCTTCTGAGTTTTAATTTTAAAAATCTACCTCAAGAGGGGATTACGGAGAAATAGATTTCATTTAAGAGTTCCGCGTTCGTTATCTTAAGCAAATAATATTTTCAAATTTCACTTAAAATGTTTTAAACTATATTTAGCATTAAAGCTTACATTAAAATATTAAATTTATCTATGATTCTTGTAGTATTTAATCTTTTTATTTTAGGAAAACACTGACTGTTTTACAGAAATTTCTTTTTAAATAATCAAACTCTTTGCAATTAAGATTACATCGGTCATGCTGGCCTGAAACTAATCTTAATTACGAATAGCAATTCAAGAAATTTTGTTCAATAAATGTATGTTATTTAAATTAAAAAATAAATGGGTTCCCAGCTATCGAAGACTTCAAATTAGAAATGGTGACGTGCAATTACCAGCGAGCTCCCGACAGAAAAAATACAATCTCCGACATGAAGTCATATGTATTTATTTTCCACATGTAGGTCGCTCAAACTTTTTGATTGACAAATGCAGAAGACATTTATGGTGCGGATGGAATAGAATCAAATAAATTAGAGCCTCGAATGACTGTCAGAAATGGTTCGCATGCGATCTGTTCGCAGGCAGATGTAAACTTGGGCAATTCAACGATACGAAGCTAAACTGAACTAAACTCCAACAGCGATTGCGACTATCCCAACTATAATGTGACTTGCACATCCGTGTATCTTGGGTGCTTGTATCTGTTCGTTCGCTTTGTATCTGTTCGCTGGCACCGTAAACAAGTCAACAAGGACTCCGGTCTCCGGTCTCCGCACCCAGGATTCAGTACCGACTGCCATGGGCAACACCCCCACTTCCCTGTGCTGGATTTTCCTCCCCTCTCGACAGGTGCACAGAACGGGGCCCTAACTTCGTCACACACGTCTCGTTTTCCCCTCGCCTTTCGTTTCTCTTTTTTTTACTTGCTGGCAAACTAATTTCAAAGCAAATGCGATACAGTCACAAGTGACTGAGACGAGGACTCCCCAGCCGGTTGTTGGGTTTCCTCCGGTGGTTCAGGTGGTTCAGGTTCTCGGGTTCTCCTTAAACTCAAATATTGGTAAGAAGTTCGGAACTGTGGATTATTTAAAGGACCTACGTTATGAATATCAGTGCTTTTGATATATTTTTGGTAAATCTCAAAACTCTCTATAGAGTAAAGTAAAATATGTTTCTAAAATAAATATTATAAATAATACAATAAACAAATTTATTTTTCATATATTCTTTTAAAAAATGCCACTGTTTCTATTATTATTTCTCTGTCTTTCTTTTTGCAGTGCCTTCCCAAAAAAATGTCGTATCTAACACAGAAGCTATCTTTTCTACAGCCACTCGCGTGTTTTTTCGGAAGCTTCATTTGCATAATTCCGTCGTTAACGGGCGGAAAAGTGTAATCGAATGAACGAGTAGATAGTAGGTCCCTGGGGATCTCAGCTTTCCCATTCTTATTTACAAAAAATCCCTTACTTCAGTAATTAAAATGTCAAATTTGCCAAAGGAATAACATTGAAATTATCGCACAATGGGAACATCATTTGGGGCAAAGCAAACTCAAACAAGTACCTTCAATTTGGAGAAATGGTCATTACGGTCAAATGTCAGAAGAAGACAAAGCGAAAAGCCCTGTAAGTGTGATGTATGAGTGTGGAGTCGTAATAAGAGAATGATATTCGAAAAACTTTTACTTTTCCATTGTGGTTCAGTGGGTTTTTAGTTCCTTCGTGACCCTCACACGCTGCAATGTGTGAAAATTCGATAGAAAATGAAATGTTGCCGAGGTCGCCTTCCCTACCTTGCTTCATTCTCCCCCGGCTATGGAAAATTGAAAAGTTATCAATTACAGCTCCTTTTTGAGTGATTGACTTTCCCTCCACGCTGCCTTTTCTCATTTCCAATGAAAGTCTAGCATATGCCAAAAAATGTTTTGTTCTTTTCGCCCCCCTCAGCAAAGAGCCCACATTTTTCCTCCACTCCACGGCTCCTGTTTCCCGAGCTTCCTCAGCTCAGGTTACATTTTCATGGCCCGAAGCGTATTGAGGTAATTGAATTTTGGTTTTTGGCCCAGCTGATGAGTGTGTGGGTTTTGAATAACTGAGGTAGCAAAAATGTTCAAATTACCAAACGTAAAAATGGGCAGGTATTCAGAGGTAGATTAAAGTCCAAATAAAGTCATTATTTTGCAAAAAAAAAAAAAGGTTCGAGCTCGGAACATTTATGAAAGGCTATTAAAAAGTTTTATAGTCATCCGAATTGTTTAAGCCGAGTCCTGGTAGATTTATTTAATTAAGAGAATTTATTATCCCTAAGAGATAATCTTGTTTAACTGCAGTTGCATTTTATAAAAACAAATTAATATATTATAAAGCTATTTTTACCATAAATTGGTTAACAAAATCAATATTATATATTTCTATTAGCTTCTATTCACACTTTTAAAATTCTGTAATATTTATTACAAAAACGCAAACCGATAAGATAAAACCAAAATAAATTAGGCCAAATTACTTAATCCAAAACAAATTCGTAAATGGCTAATTATTGAATATTCGGCGCAAAACTAGCCTCTCTATTTAAATAAAATTTCAACCAATAATGCACTAATATTAATGACCACAAATCACTTTCCATTTATTCAGCCGCATCGCGGGTAGCACACCATCAAATAAATATGAAAATTAACCCATGCCAGCACCACTTAATTCGATTCACCCACTGAACCACTTGACTTGATTGAAGGCAGATCAAATTGCCCAAATAAAAATTCGTCGGCAGCCAACAAAATTACGATGATGGGAATTAATTAATAAGTTCATGCAATAAATAACAAAAGATATATATAAATAGGATACATCTAGGAATTCCATTGCGAAGCAAAATAAAGAGTAATGTGTTTTTTAGGAATTTATTGCGTTCGTGTGGGAGGGCCACTTGCCGCGTTGCCAAATCGATTTCAAAACTTCATAAACAACGCCGGAGAAAATCCCCCTCCGGCCACATTTGAGAAATCTCCGCTCGGCCAATAAACTGGGAACAACAAAAACAAGAGCCGCACCAAAGTGATTCGAAATTTATAAACAACAAAACGAAGCAGTTTGGGCGCTTTAATTTGTTTATTTTGTGCTAAAGAGCAACACGCATCGAGTGCCATAAAAAATCAACAGGCAGCAGCCCAGAGGGTCTGGCATTATAGTATATATCGCATAAAAGGGGAGTCGCGGGGGCAAACTTACAAAATTTATAAACTGTGCAAACTCTGGCCGAGGAGCGGCCATAAAAAAAGGCAAACTGAGTCGGAATATTTATGCAAACGTCAATTGGGCTGCAATTGAATTGAGCCACGAGGCATGGCGCATGAGGAATGAAACATGAGGCATGAGGCACGTACTTTTCAGATGCCCCCTCGAAAAGCGCGATCTTTGCAGAATACCCTATTCGAAAAGGTTATTAAAGTCGACTCTCTAAAGATGCTGCAGAAAAATAAATTAAGCCATTGTTACCTAAAAATTCATTGAACAAAAAGCCAAGCAAATTGTTATGTGAATTTTTATCAACAAAGGCAGTTGGGCTAATTTATAAAAGTATAACATTCTTTTCACATTTGGTATATGTATCCGCTTGGATAACCAAACAATTAGGACTACGTAATTACATTTAAAGCAAAGTAAGCTATTTAGGTCACTGTGTAAATTGTTAAGTAGCAAATGCAAACGGGAGCATTATAAAAATGTCAGCACAATAAGTTTGAGGGGCATTTATCTGTCAATTAATAGTTCTAGAAATAAAAACAAATATAACAAAAATATCATGACTCAGTTAACATTAATTTTGATTAAAACAAATGTATTTATTTATAAATATGTATCATTCTTAAACCTCTAAAACCAGGTAGACCCAATATAAAATGTAATTATGTTTAAGCCATGCCTAACCAACGCTTAAATCAACTCAATGTTCAATTACTACCAATTTTCGAAAGCCTTCTCCCTCCGCAGGGCATTTCTAATTCGTTCGAATCGATCAGCGATGAGTTTTCATTTGTATTTTTTATTAGGCACCCCCGTTTCCCGGTTCGCAGTGCGCCCAAATTGATATACAAGTCAGACAACGTGACGTATGAGTGATGATGCGTGTGCGCCTCCTTTCGTGCCCACCCCGGTGCCCCCCCGTGTAAACATCGAATTCGATGGCAAGAGCATATGAGTGCCATATTTGCCGTAGCCGTAGCGCCAGTTCAGTTAGTATCGTTCCAAAAAGAGTTCGATAGATGGGAAATTAGGTTGCAGCGACGCCGGCGCCAATACAAAAAAGAAAAGCGGCGAAAAGAGTTTCCACTGGCTTGTTTATGCCCGTAGCGGCCACTTGAGGCTGTTGGAAAATGCCTCGCTTCTCCCCGCACATCCTCCCCCTTTGCCGCTAATGTGCAGCGTTTGATTGACTGACGAGCGAACGAGTTGAATGATTGTCTGCTGCACATATTGATTTGCATCCATTGGATTGGCCATTTGCCGTAATTTGCCCTACACAATGCCATTATTTATTTGATTGATATGCCACATATACCCAATTTGTAAAGCATCGTATATGTGTCGTCTGTATGTTTATATATGTATATAGCGTAGATATTTTAAAATTATTTACCTTGGCTTCTCGCCATTTGTTTGCCGCTAATTTGACTGTCAATCAATCGATGACTGTCATAGGTTTTTTCAGCGCTCCATAAATATTTTTCCGTTTGTAAATTCACCGTATATAAATACACACATTCGCCATTTGCTTGATATAAATTTGCTGACTTTCAATGTTTGATTTCATTTATGCATAAATATTGGGTATTAAAATGAATATTACCTCTTTTTATGGCTGACCCTGGATTCTCGCACATAAAATAAATTCCAGGTTTCTCTACATGAAATGAATCACTTTGTAAAATATCTGGTTTACACATAAAATATTTATTGACATGCACACAACTTTTTTTTCAAGCATTATATTTTACATTTAAATCGTAAGGCAGCTTAAATAATTCGGATCAGTGGCCGGAAAAGTGTTAAAAGTTATTCGCTATTTGAATTGAAAGTTAAATTCTCTATTTGTTTATTGGCATTAAGTTCGGGGCTACTCTCTGTTTAGAAACCTGGCTTGAATTAAAACTTCACTTGCCCCAAAAATGTAATGAAAGAAATATAAATATTTACATTAAGTCAATTTCAATCAAGTTCGGCCGGGCCACTTTATGCATCAATTTTTCATTGAATTTCTGAGTTTTATATTTATAATAAATTCTATACGCATTCTCCATGGAGAGTACTGGGCTCAAATTAATTGTCGGAAAAAGATTCGAAAGGAAGGAGTAAATATTTCTTAACAAATTTAGCTTGGAGCAAGAAACAATGGTTTTATTTAACTTGGTCCGGGCCATCTCAATTGGGAATATGCCATAAATTTGCAGAAAAATGAAAACAGAGCCAAGAGAAATACGATTTTGCTGTGTAAAATATATATTTTCGTGTGTCTTCATTTTTTGGCCCGAAACATCGTCATCGTCATCATCATCTTGGCCATCATTTATTCATGACAATTTTTGCTTCTCGCAGCTGCAGCCTGGAAATGAAAATGGAGTCACAACTATGCCGAGTGCTTTGAGGTGAATTTTCCTGCAAATGAAAAGCCCTCTCATCGATAATGCAGGCGAGAAACCACAGGAAAGTGGGCTACGGGAAACGTAAAGCAATTTTCAACCCATAAATGAATGAGGAATTTCTTTATTCACCCAGACAAATAACCAGGTTCCAAGGGGGAAAAGGACCCTTCATTCTGAACCCAAACATAATGCGTATTTTCCATATTTCTAGACAGCTCGGAAGTAAACCTGGCTCATTGAAGAAGGAAAGGGAAGCCCCCAAAGTTCAAACCGTGCAAATGAGTTGGCCACAAAATGTCAGTTACAGATACCTCGCCCGACTTTCCTTTTCCCCTTTTGCCGAACCGCAAACGCGTCGAAAATGTATTTTTCGGGGAAAGAAGCGAGCTAGAGTTGACTGAAGTTTTCCTTTTTTTCCATTTCCTGCAAATAAAATCAATCAATTTTCGGTCTGGGAAGTGGCAGTGGAAGCAGCAGTCTAAGTGCTCGTCCGACACTGAAATCTATTTGTTGAGGTGTTGACAAAAAGTGTGGATCCAGGGGATGGAAATGGAAGACGAACTAGGGGGAGTACGCACTTTAGTTTAAAGTCATTGAATTGGTAACTAAACAGTTTAGGTGCTTTGTATTTGTGGTTTGTTTCCAAACTTTTTACCCAAACTAAAGTGTTCTATTTTGAAAGTATTTTTTAACAACACCTTTCATGTTTTTTAAGGTGTTTAAGAACTAAGAGAAATTCCATAAAATTTCCTCTACAAAAATGAATATTTTTTTAAAATGTGATTTTACCACAAGCCGTAAGAACCGCAATTCATAGAATTTAAACGCGTTCCCATTGAGACGGAGACTCCTTAATAAGTAATCGATTTTCAGAGCAGACAGGACAAACCCACTTTTGAGTTCGGTTCTCTAATTAATAGAATCAGCTAGAGAAGCAAGCCCTCGCTCGAGTGCTGAATGATTTAGCAGCCTCTCGCTCCGATTTTTCCAAAGGGAAAGCGATGGGGAATTTTCATTAACAGAAACCGCAACGAATGCGACTTGGAGTGGGAATGGGAACACACAATTTCCGAGCCCTGTGTCGATTTCTGTGTAATGCCCGAAAATAAAAATCAATCAACACGTTCGCTTAATAGACCATCGGCTCTCGTCCCGTCTCAGATGTAAATGTATCTGCAAGATACATTTTCGAGTGTTTCCAAAGTATAAGTATTGCACAAAGACAAATTGCTTTTGTCTCTAATTTTAACACGACTCGTCTTCATCTCCATGTTCGACTTTGCTTTTTTTGTGCTTTAATTTGTTTGCCGTGGGAGTGAAAAAATGTTCACACGGTTAAGGGTTTTCGTCTACGCTTTTTTTTTCTCCTTGAGTTCTGTTTGGAATTGATTGGCGCACGTTTTGCGCGTGGCTAAGCAAAAAACATAAAAAATACACGAAAAAACGAGCTAACCAAAACAGGACAGACAGTGATCGAGGGTAACGACTATGAGATACCTGAAAGTCTACTATAGACAAAGAGATTTTACTTAGCTTGCATATATGTATATGAATAACTTATTTTCTTTTAAAATTTTAAAACAAAAAAAATAATTATATTAGTTTAAAAATTAATTAGAGAGCTTATATTAAAATTCTTGGTAAAGGTAATAAAGGTTCATCTAAACGAATTGTATAAAACAATTTTGCAATATTATCATTTTGACATTCTCAGGATTTATTTGGTAATTTCTAGACATTCATTTTATTTTGAAATATTTATTTTAAATTAAATATTTAAATAACGTTTTTGGCTTTTATGCAAACAAATATACAACATACCCTCCAACTCTACCGCTAACAGGCATAAAAAGTTTACCCAATAACCAAACAACGAGCGAGAGGAAAAGTAAAAGATTTTTTATGGGGGCCCACGAAAAATGCATTCTGAAAAATTTCACATTTACATTTGGGGTTTTCACTGCTCTGCTTTATCTTCTTCGGGCTCTTCTGCTGCTGGCTCAATCTTTATTGAATGTTTGTGTGGCGTCTCCTACTTTTCGCTGTTATTATTATTATTTTCTTCGTTTTTTCTTGTTTTTTTTTTTTTGGGAAGCAGCACTTTGCGGGTGCTTAAAACAGCTGACAGGCCCCACTGACAGATTGATGTATGTTGATGCTCCCTGCGCGCTCCCTTTTTCCCTGCTGAATCTTTTCCACACTCTTAATGAAAATATTTCTGTTTGTGCTATTTTCATTTGACTTTGCGGCCTGTTCGAAGATTTATGTCTTCGCTGGGATTTTTCGCCCGCCTTTAACCTGAGTTAATTTTTATTGGAGGGCTAATAGGGCACGCACAGCGTCGTCCCTTAAATCGTTGAAAATTGGACTCAAGTTTGGTGTATATATATTTTCATTTTGGTGGCTCTTCTCTGCTCGATGTTTGACAAATTTTTGGATTTGTTTTGCTGACGAAAAGGTCAGATTCTGTGTCTCAACGTAGCTTTAAGTGGGTGAAGAGGAGACAAAAAGCGAAGCGAAGAGTGATCAACGTCAGAGGACTAAGCTACATTTTTCTCTTTTATTCGCCAGGGAAAAAAATCGAACTTACTTGTATCTGTGGGTGTTTACGAAAACGAAAAGAGGTGACAGTCTTACGTGACTGGATCAACACCTTAGTGCTTTCGGTGTGCGGAGTATTTAACTATGCACCTTGGTGAGCACTCTATTAAATTACTTTTTGGAGATTCTAAAAATATTTTGTATACTTAGTACAAATTTAACAAATAATAATTTAATAATAATCTATATATATATAATTATAAAAGCTTCACAAAGATCATCGAAATATTTGTATTTTCCTACTCTGCTATTCAAATACAAAAATCATATTTATTGGCAAATATTTTACTACAATTTCATACAGAACCTTTCTGTTGGCAAAGCCTTCTTATCTTCGGGGGAAATGTAAATTCGAACCCTATCCACTTAAACTATTCCAATCACAGCTGAAATCGCTGAGATTAAACCATTTGGACAGCTGTAAATTTATGCAAATCCGTTGCCAGTCCTTTGATATATTCCCGCCAAGGATTTGGCAAATTTTAAACCCACTTTCTCTCACCCTTTGCGACTTTAAACCAAAAGCAAAACTAGCCAACGTATAAACAAATATGCCAAACGCAAAAGCACCGCAAAAAAATGTGTGGAAAATCGCGCCCTGTCTCTCTTTCAACCTAAAAAACAAAACAAAACAAAAGAAAAAGGAGAAAAAAGAATCAGATCCATTTGCTGACCCGAAAAAAAGGGGCGAAAAAAGGATAGCTCCCCGAAGTGGGCTGAAGTGTGTGGAGGCGTGGCGGCTTGCCTTATTGTGGGTATTCGTGTTTATCTTAGTACAAATATTTGTTTATTTATACAGGCGCCTTTTTGCGCTCTTTTTTTTGTTTTACTTTGTGCATAAATATTTCAACCATAAATATTTGGTCAGTCCGAAATTCTTGGAACAGTGCACCCTAGTAATGCTGAACCCATGAATCTACAGACCGATCAGTGTCAGTCGGGTGATATAAAAAGATCTAGTGATTTTAAATCGTTTAAAAATCATATCTAAAAGTATGCTGTGAATTATTTAACTTCCTATTTGCGATCAACAGAATTCTTGCATACTTTTCGGCATATATCATTACATTTATTTAATCGCTCTTACTTATATTGTTTATTATTTCCAGTGATATCTTGATAAGATAGGAAAAAGTAAAGAATATATTAATGTTATTATTTCGAAAAGCGATCCCGAAAATGTAATGAATTGATATAGTTTCAGAATCTTTCTCTTTATTTTTTAAATTTTAATTGTCACTTTTTAGAGAAATGTCATAACTGAGATTTCACTGTATTTTACAAAATGTTTTTATAGTTTAATTAATCGAAGCTTGCGTACACTTACTTTGTATATTTTTAATTTTTCGGGGGCTAAGGTCCCCTGTTAAGATCCCTTTTATAAACGGTGTTTGCTTAGGCTCTTGGATAAGTGAGCGATTCAGATGCTAGTTAATTGTGGGACACTAGAGCACTGCTTGGTTTGTTTTAGTATATTCGAGGGCTGTTTATCAGCTGTTTTCGATCATCTTCTGTTTGAGATTAGTTGAAGCATTTCGAAAGTGTTTCGAAAATTTGTATGTAAGTCGCACCAATGCACTTTATTTATTTATTTGCTTATTTTGATTTTCTTTCCTTATGAGTTGACCGGTCACACCGCACGCACACTCGCGCACAGCAACGCACACACACACAGTCAGCTGTCAGTGGGAAGTACCGTTAATCCAAGCGTCCGTGACCTGCGATCCGTTACAATTCGCGCGTCGAAAATGACTGAAATTTCGTGGGTTTCCAGCGCTCGAACCAAAATGTCAAGCGAGCACGAACACGAACCAGACCAGCCGAGGAGCCGAGGGCGAACCGAACCCGATGCTGCAACATAGAAATAAACGAACGCATAAACGAAGCGCCAAACGAAGTTGCACGAAGTCCGCCCACAAGCAGGAACACTGGCGCCTCCTGGCGGAATCCGTCGCGAACCCCACTCTTATACCCGCCTAGCAGCGTTCTAACAGAGGGCGTTCGATATGCTCGCGGCTCGAAGGGGAAACGCGGTTCGAGGCTGCAGCGCAGGTTCGAAGCGTTTGCACTTCAGCTTCAGTTTTATTTTGTTTCCTTTTTTTTTGGCTTGAAATAATGCTACAAAGGCAACAGGATACCTTCGAAAAAATCCTGGCAAATGATGGATTGCTAATATGCTAGCAAAATGGCTGCAGTTCAATGAGACTCAAGCGGATTGGCGGTTGCGGTAAGAGTGAATACGGGTAGAGTTGGTGCAGGTCAGGGAAAATGGGGAAAGATCTTCCAACAAATTTAAGAAGAACTATTACTCGTATGTTTTTAGGTTCTTAAAACTGTTAAATGAGAACCTGTTGAAATTACATATTAGGAATATCATGCTAGAAATTCTATTAAAGAAAATAAATATACTTAAAAATATATTTGAAGGCAAATGCCAATGGTCGAGTAATTTATGCAAGATGTATGTATATTTATTAACAATTTATATTAATCTTGTACATTATTTAATTTAAGCGATAAACTTATAGGATATTACAATTTTTGAGTTCCAGGGTAAATAAAAAGCAAAAGTAAACCTAATAAAATAAAATAAAAATATTGCAAAAATTATAAATTTAAACATTCAAAATATTTTATGACGATCCTTCGTAATTATTAATATCATAGAATATTAAATATACGAACATTCCCAATTAGTGTTCAGCCATTTTTACTTCAATATTTTTCCTAGCACCCAACAGTCAACAATCTTAAACATGTCCAACACTTAAATAAATGTCCTGCAGTTTTACTACCTGTAACTGATAAAATAGGCAAGTGAATTTTAGCCTACCTGGAGATAGAAACACCAATGGTGTTGTTTACCTGATTAAACAATGCGAAAAACATTTCCTTGTTTCCTAAAGAAAAAAACGAGATTAAATAAGTGAAACTAGGTTTACCTACTCAACTATCGTCTTTTAAAAACAATTCAAACCTTTACTCCGACATATCTCTTTTTCTAAAATAAAATCCACAGATACTGTTCGTCTTTTAAATTTAATCTATTTAATTAAAATTTGGTTTAAGTCTACGTATTTAAAATTATTTTCTTAACCTTTGAAGGATTAAAGGATTTAAAAATTAGCCCAAGCAGTGCGAATTATTATTTAACCCAATTAGGGCGTTCCCGTTCAAATTCCTTAACCCTTTCGACCCCAACTTTTTCCCTGTAGAATTAAAATTTTTTTTTTTATTGTATTCGTTTTTTATTGGCCTGGGAAGCATTTGAGCAAAAATTTTAGGGCGCCACGCCCACTAGTTTTTGCCCTACCGGAAGTTGCTTGTGAGCAACGTTGGGCAGTGGTGGTAAACTAAAAGAAAAATCTTTAGGAGAGAGTTAATTTCATTTATTTTAAAAATTTATGTATGGTAACTTATAAAACAGTTTTTATTGTTGTTGCAGCAAAGGTGGACTTTACATTTATTGCAATTCGACATTGGAGTACCTGTCTTGCACAATCTGCAACGTCCTTTTTCAGCAAATACCACCCAATGTTCCA
Source organism: Drosophila rufa (assembly GCA_018153105.1). Taxonomy (NCBI): domain Eukaryota; kingdom Metazoa; phylum Arthropoda; class Insecta; order Diptera; family Drosophilidae; genus Drosophila; species Drosophila rufa. The sequence continues at coordinate 14,066,253 of JAECXS010000096.1, forward strand.
ATTTATCGTAACGCAGAGAAGTTGTAGGATCGGGCTGAAACCTATATTTTTTGGATTGATTCGAAGACACACTGCTTGATGGAGACCCCAAGGATATGACTGAGCTTTCTCTTTGTGCATTTGATGGCCGACCTCTCTTTTTTTCGAACACAGTAGAGTCAGTACATTGTAGCAGCTCATGAGCAACTTCCATTTGAAATTTTATAAGCGGCATATACTTTTGGTTCGGATTTATCATTTGAAAATGCTTTCTGTACAGTAGCCATGCATTTGTCATTGATGTTCCCAAGCACCAATAAAAAATTCTCATGTACCACTTTCTGGAACGGTGGTTGACTTTGTACAACTCCATGAGCATGTCCGCTAAATCGACTCCTCCCATACCCTTATTATACGAAGCTACAATAGCAGGCCTTGCTACATCAATGTAAGCTTTATCTTTTGGACTCCATCGTTTGCATATCCCAACTGGTTGATGGTCTTCACACGAAGATAGAAGTTGAACTGACTTATTGTCAAACCATTTTACACATGCAAGATTTTCGTTAACCTCATATTTTGTATCAAAAGATCCTCTTCCACGTTTTTTCAATTCTGCATCTGAAAGAAGTTGGCAATTGCTTATGCGATTTTTGCGGATTGTTCCAGTTGCAAATATGCCCATTTCCTTCAATGCAATCAAAAGACTAACTGACGTAAACCAATTGTCAAAATAAAGTTTGAAAGGTTTGCCTTCGGGAAGCCCTTTTGCTAAATATAATACTACATCCGATGATATTCCCAATCCAAAACAAGGGCAGGTGCCTTCACCAACATACAGCGTAAAGTTGTAAACTAATCCAGATGTTCCAGCACGAGTAAACATTTTCAGACCCCATTTGTGAGGCTTAGCTGGATTGTATTGCTTATATGACGATTGACCTGGAAACAAAATTTAAATTGAAGATATATTTTCTAATAAAATTAAAATTTGAATACCTTTGTACGCAATGATTTGCTCATCAACGCTTTGATGCTCTTCTTGGGGTAGTTTACCGAAACTTTCTTTGAGAAGGTCTAGTAAAGGGCGTATCTTGTACAACTTATCATAATTCACATCTCCTTTTTGGATTGTTTAGTGTTATCGTTGAAATGTAAACATTGTTTGATTTTTTCAAACCTTCCTCGTGGCATTGAATCTGATATAGCAGTAAGCTTTAACTCTTTTGACCAAGCCATTTTCAGTTGCGGAACTTTTATTACTCCTAAGTATAACAAAATTCCAATATATCGCTTGATATGATCTCCGGTGCATTGAAGCTCTATGCCGTGCTCTTGCAACCCATACAAATTCGTTTGATTTGTTATCAAGTCAATTACTTTGATATCAAAAAAGGTGCAGAAATATTCTACAGGTGTCATCACGCTATCGACTTGGAGTTTATCGTCTGCTTCCCAAATACTTTTTGGAGCTTCAAATGGCCTTGTTCTCCATTTTAATGTCTTGGGATCAACTTTTTCAAAGCAACTCTTAGCCACAGCACTAGGTTCCTGGTTACATTGTTTATTGATAAAGTCGTCAATATATTCAATCTCTATTGATTCTCCTTTGTCCACGATATCTTTTAAATTCTTCTCCAGCACTGCAGAAATATCTTCCATTTCATCACCACTTTCTTCGTCAGTGGAGGCATCCCAATCGAAGTTAATAATCCTCTCAATGTCATCATTTGATAAACCTTTCTCTTTCGGTTTCATACTATGGTGTATATATATTGTGTATTGCAATGGCCCAAAGTTGCCCACAAGCAACTTTACAACTTTGAAAATTCGTCACCTCGTTATTATTGAAAATTAATTAAATTAAATCTTAGCAAAGTTTTACTTATTCATTGATTAACAATATTTCATGTATACTTTTAGCCTTTTGATATATATTTTATGAGTAAATCAGTCACTTTAAATACTCTTCAGAATTTCACAACAGATTTTTTCACGACGCACGTCTAGTCTGTTAAAAACAATTTCGCCAAATGATGCGCAAATTCCATTTTTTTTCATCACATTATGAGTATACACATGCAAGTACCGTTATGTCGAAGAATGAGCAGACAATAACAGAAGAAACGATTACCGTTAGCCGTTAAACATTTCAAATTGCTCACAGGCAACGCTGGGGTCGAATGGGTTAAATTCCAGAAAGGCACCTTTGACACCTAGTAAATGGGAGCTTATAAATTCCCCAGATCCCACATCTGAGCATAAACTTTGCCACTTTATGGAGCACCTTCGCATCCTGTCCCCGAGAAACTAATGCGATTGCCATCTTGCCCCCGGAAAATGCTCCCATTGAGATTTGGCCGCAAGAAAATCTCCTGACCATATCTGCTTATAATGTAAATAGCGGCACGCCCATAAAACAATTTGCCCCGACTTACAAATAACCCAAGAAAGAGGCAGCAACAAATTTAACACTTAATTGTATTAACAGGCCCTGGTCGAGCAGAAGAAGGAGGCGGGGAGTATGGGTAATCCCAGGCAAAACCAAATCCGGACGCGTGTCCAGTTTGTTGTTGTTTGCTTAGACAGTTTAGGGCCCACACAAAGGACCAATACAAAAAGGGGGCAAAAAGAAGGCCAAGAAAAGCCAAAGAAAACAACAGCAATAGAGGGGGAGACTCGGTCGAGAAGGAGAGGGACGCAGGCCCGGTTTGATTGATGATTTTATGACATTGTTTACTCAAGTGATGATGAGAAGAGTAAGGAGATAGCCGGCCAACAGGCCGACCGGCCGACAGGCCATCCTTTGTGTCCTTTCAAGCCGGTGTCGAGTGAGACTCCCTCCTAATAATTCTCCCTTTTTTATGGCCCTTCCCCGGAATGCTATCAATCTTTTGCTTATTAGGGATAATATTACAATTACTTGTAAGTGAGATAAGCCCCAGGGCAGCCGAGAGTCCTCAGTCCTCAGTTCTCAGTCGGAGTTTGGGCTTATCCTCCCTGGGTTAAGTGTTCAAGTGGTCCCTGTCTTTGATCTCGGGATCTGCGACTGGGACTGCGACTGTGAGTGCGAGTCTGTTGTGTAAACAGATATCGGTTCAAGTGAAGAAGTCGAGTGATTGCAGAATGCAGAAATCCCCGCGAGGAGCATCAAGTTGAGGCGCCTTACTTCGACTAAAACACGCCGCCAGCAAGATCTAATTACATTGTTGTGCCCTATTACAAGTGAACCAAATAGTAATTAATTTCGGTGAAAATTACTCTTATGATGGCGTCTATAAGGTAAAAAATATGTTAATATAGGAAGCGATTAGTATAAACTAAATGTATATTTAAAATCAAGAAATAAAACACTCCGAAATCGAATTTATTTTTCTATAATAGAGTTTGCCAATTAATTCTCTCTTTTTTTCTCTTGCATTTTCTTCACCTCTTTCTTAACCAAATTTAAAATGAACTATTGCCCGTTTTTGAGCTCCTCTCACCTGTCTCGTCTCCTGCTCAACCTGTTTCAATTTAGTCATAGACTCCTGCATATATAGCACACCACTATATATATATAGGTATATCTATAGGTATAGCAGCCAGAAACTCCCGCAGGTCTCTGTTCGGTGTTGTGTTTTGTGTTCCGTCGGTTTGGTCGGGAAGCCAGCTGGTTCCATGGTCACTGCACCGCCGCATGTCCTTTATCCTTTTGTCCTGGCCTGGTTTGATGATAAATTAGGCAGAAGGACGGAAGGAGTGGTGGGGATGAAGGAGGGACAGACAGCATTTGCGGCTCTTTAGTTGGCCTCACCGGTATTTACCTTTCCTTCGCCCTCTTTCTTCGGCGTTCCCTTCAGTTTTTTATTGCTTTATTATGGCCTTCCAGCGAAAGTCCTGTCCTGTGCCATGGATCTATATGGATAGACGGATATGTGTTTGGGTTTGTCTGTCTGTGAGTTGAGGCAACGGAGCCGATGAGTGTTTACATCACCAGTTAATGGCTCGGTAATTGCTCCAGGAATTTGTCAGCCAAATGTTTGCCAAGCTGTGGTTATATTTAATTTTGTGTTAGCTTTGGGCAAACAAATTTAAAAATCTAAAAAGGCGTTTGCCTTTTATATTTAAAGGTTATACTTGAATATTATTTTTACTTGCTTTGCTTTAGTTCAGATAAATAACAGAGGTGCAAGAAAAACGTATCCCCTTGACACGTGTCCGGCGAGTATCCCCCATTTGTTCTGTATTTCCCATCAGCTGCTCTTTTTCCCCACCAATAAAAATAAAAGCATAAAACAAAAAAACAGGATCAACCTTGAACCGCACAACAATAAAAATTAAAACACGTTTCCGATCCGTGGCAGGACCGCTCCTTTTCCGAAAAGGGGATGGATTTGGTATTTGAACACATGTCAAGCTGTCAATGTTTATCTATTTTGGGGGGAAAGGTGCCTATCGCGGCTGCCTGTCTCCCTTCCTCGCATGCACCAAGTGAAGTGGCAGCCGTGAATTGAGGATTATCGGGCGTCTTGTTGATTTATGGCCGGCAGAACACACAAAATGTACCAAAATTCGAGTCAAAATGTGATTGAAAACTGATAAGCCACACAGGATTGCCCTGTGGGGGGGTGGATACAGGAACTTAAGGGGTTGTAAGGGCGGGCATGGCTGACAGCAAGGGGGGTTATTAGTGTAACTGTCACCCGGGCGAAAGTGTTGAGTGTACGTCCATCAAACCTGGTCTGCGGTCAGTGTGATGGGATTTGAACTGAACTGGCGACTGGGTTTTGGGGCTTGGGATTCCGCAGGGAGACAGAGAGACATTTCCTTGAGCTTGTCATGTTTTGTTGGGACTGTACACTTGCAAAAAGTTGGATTAAAGATGGAAGAGCCTCTAGCATTACGGCAAATACTACCTAATTATTAACCTCTTGTTTAAAAATATTTTATTGTATTACTTTGAAGTATAATTTCTTACAAACATTTTCAGATATCACTAATAAAAATTCTTTGTTTCCCAACCAATCTTTTCTTTATACAGATAATGTGCTTTCTCTCAGTGAACAAGTGTGTAAGTGATTCAACCGCCTCCCCATGCTCCCCTCGCTGCTGATGCCTTAATTTACCACTAATTTGTGCTTATCTGAGTGCACTCCCCTGACAACTTTGTGCCACACGTTCCGCCCGACTTGGGCGGCAATTCGAGCTCAATCGCAGGCCTGGGAATCCCCATTTGGCCGCCTGAAAGCTGCAAGCAGCAACTTGCAACCGATGCAAATCGCTTTAGTGACGCCTGTTTATGGGAAATTGTTGCTCGGGCAGGCAAGCTGGAATCTCTCCAAGCCCCAAGCCTGAAACTGGACATCAGTCAAGCATTTATCAAGCATTAGTCCGTTCTGGCGGAGGAATTTTAGTTATCGGAACAGAAGGATTCGGCTGCACCTTTGCAATGTGATTGTGAGATTGCTAAAAGCATGCTGTTACAGAAAAATGACTTTGAATAATATTTTTGAAAGAAATCAAATTTAGTTTGTTTAACCATTGATATTTCGCAATTAATTTGCATTGTACTTAAATAATTTGTATTGCCCAACATGTTTATTATTTTATCTTATTCAGTTAGTTTTTAAAAACTAAAGCTCCTCCATATATTTTTATTTATTTTTAAAAATTAATTCTTACTCTTTTACTCCATTCCAAATATATAAAAGGTTAAATACCTTTCCATTTACCAAGATCCCCTGAACTTAAGCCCATTTCAGAGAAATCAAATTCCGATTAAAGAAAACAAACACAACAGTTTAAATGCCATTGAAATATATGACCCTTTGAGTGTCTTTGTTTAGTTTTCTGTGTAAGCCATTTAATCAACTTTATTAATATTAATAAGCCGGAGCACAGTGAAGAACGAGAGGCGAGAAACAATGCTAAAACATTCGTCAACAATTATACAATTACACTTGAGGCCAAATTGCCCGGAGAGAAGCTGGGAAGCAGAGAGCGCTCTTAATGCTAATTCACTTAAATAATCATTAGTCAAACAATTTCATGGGCCAAAAACCAGAACCCGTTCCCTTCTCCTTCGACCGCAAAAAGTAGAATAATGTACAGAATAATGTATTTTTTTTGCTGTGGTTCTTATTTATAGGTCAAAATTTTGCCAGAAATTGTGCTCTTAGGGGTTGGTGTATTCCACAGCTTTTGGTCTCGGCCTGGATTCTGGGATTTCTTTGGCTGTAGCTGAAGGGGCCACTCAATTGAAATTCAAGTGCTCACTTCATTTCCACTTAATTTCTGACGCTGCGACGCTTCGGACTCAATCAAAATAATAAAAATAACAGGGGAAACCATGATGGAAAGGCTACTCCTTTTCTCAACCCTTGCCTACCTTCCCCTTTTTCTTTTCAAGATTTTGTAATTTGCTTGTGTTAAGTGAGTGTGTCGAAGGGTTTTTAGGGGGAGGTTTGAAAAAACTAAAATAAACAATAATTAAAAACTTACATTACCAAAGATAAACATTGCTTAAATAATAAAATAGAAACAAGAAAACAACAACAAACAACAATAAACGAAAAATATAAAAACTTTTAAGAACAATTAAAGAAGATGATTCTTAGAGAAACACTACACTATTTGTCTTTAAAGCTTTTATAAAACGAATGCTTATAATTTTTATTTTATCAAAAAATCCTCTAAAGTTACTAACTTTAATTAAGGAGCCCCATAGATAAGTGGTTATTGTCTAGACGTACTACACATAATGTTGGAAATAAATTATACAATTAAGAGTAATCAAAAAATATCTCACCTTATTTTTGGGTGCAGCACACGTCGTATCAAAAACCGAGTTGAAGTCAATTCGCCATGAACGCATAAATATGTTTTCCTCAATTTTGGCCATGCGGTAATTATTCAATTATTTCGAAAAGTCATTACCAAGCCACCCCGGAGACCAAAACGAACTGAAACTCACCCGACAAAAGCTCTTTTGTTCTCATTATCATCGACTGTGGACTCGGGGCTGCGATTCCTCGCAGCCAGACAAACACTTTTCCTTTCCTTCACTGGCTTTTGTGTGTGCAATTCCACTTCCTGCTTTCCTCTTCCACTTCCCGCATCCCGCTACCCACTTCCACTCCCACTTTTCCTTTGCCTGCTCAAGGACACACATGCAGGCTGACTAACCACAGACACGCCCACAGCTGTAACCGCCTCCTCCCCCGATTTTCCGGAGCGAAAGGCACGCGACAGGCCAAATGACTCAGCAATTGAAAAGTTCAACAAACCTGGGACTGACCATAAGCCATAAAAATATAAAAAGCAGGGAAAAAACGAGGAAACACAGGAGGTCGGCCGAGAAGAATGGCAAAGCAGGAATCTAAATAGTGGAAAACATGCATTGGGAATTGACATTTATGACCCGGCATAAAAACCATATTTGTGCCGACCTGGCCATGTGCTGTGGGCCACAGTTTGGGTTTGCTCCGAGCCCGATCTCTCGTCCTGGTCACGCGTCTGTCTGCACATTCCTCCCTCGACTCCTCGCCGGAGACCCTGGTTGGAACCGCCGGCAGCCAGCCTTCGATGAAAGTGAAAAATATGCCCAAGCATAAACAGCAAAAACCAGACAAGAGTCCTCATAAATCGAATACAAGATACCGAAAAAATATAATTGAAGATGACAAATTATTTACAGAGTTATTATGATAGTTAATTCTTTTATTTTTGTCTGAATTTATCAAATTAGGAATATAAATGTAATAATTGTTTATCAAAATTTTACATAAAATAGGAAAGGAATTAGTGTTTCGATCTTTAATATTGTATATTATTATATAAGCTTTTAGAATTGTTTTTTTCCCTTTTAAAACATAAAACTTAAGAGAAATAATTTGTATGTAATCAATACACCCTAACAAATATGAGATACCAAAATAAATAAAAACAAAAACGGCAACACAATTCATATTTAAGCAGGGTCACAACAATGGAAGCTAAAAAAATACAAAAAAAAACAAAAACGAAGGCAGACTAACTGCAAATTGTGTGGGTGAGAACTGTGGAAGGAGCAAGGAGGGAGCCAGTGAGAGGGAGGAAGCATATGACGTGCCGACAGGGTGTGTTACGTCCCTGTTACTGTCTCCTCCCCCGCATCGCACCCTCTGGCTCGGTCGCTGTCTCTGCTGCCGTTGTCATGGCATTGCAGACTTAATTAATTTCAGCACGCAAAAAGCTGCAACTGCCACTCAAAAGTTATTCATTATAATCCAAATGATTCATGACAATAAAATGCACAAATTGAACCGTATTTTTTCCAGTCAGTTCTTGTTGTGGTTTCTCTGGGGGTTAAGTGCAAGTGAATAAAAAGCGGTTAAAGTTAGCAGCCATTGTTCGGTTTGTGCAACATTTCAATATGAATTAAAAGAGTTTATTCTCTTTTTAAAGAAATATTTTTCTGAAAAAATAGATGGCTTTAAGGTGCTAGAACCATTTACCGCAAATCAAAAATAATTCACTTAAAATCAAAAACCATCTAGAAAAGGCACAAGAAGGCAAAATTTATGAAAAAAATTTGCAAGCGATATATGTATTCTAAATTTACCCAATTAAATGTGGTGACAGTTTTAAAAATATGGCGTTTTTAAAAAATGTACGCTCTTCTATGACTGTTTTCCCACATATTTTATTTTATTTTTTATTTCTTTTCACAATTTCCTGTCATCAATACACTTTTAGGTAAAGTGATACTACCATTGCTGAGCCATATTTTCATCGATCATTTTGTATTACACAACATGTGCAAAATTATAAACAAAAAAATAATAATAAAAAAACAAACTCGTAAGAAGAGGAAGCTTCGTTTTTACGGTAATTTAGTGCGGAGCAGCTTGACCGGTGCCGAAAAAAAAGGTGTCCAACACCCAACATTTGTTCAGCTTCGGTAGCGACGGCAGCTGCCACTGAAATTAAATCCTCCAATCAATTTAAAACGCAGCGAAAACAAGAGGAACAAAAATAAGAAACATTTTAAATCCACGAGGGGAACCGGTTCTTATGCAAAGCAGCTTGCGTGTCGACGGGTCCCGGGTTCCCTCCTTTGGTTCCCGTGTCCCCTTTATTTTACACGGTATTTGGGTAGTAAAAAGGGTATATTTAATTCGGGGAGAAAGTGTCTTATTCGTCAAGTAAAATATAAACAGGGCTAAAAAGCACATCCTCAAAATTAAATTATTTTTAAAAAATTTCCTTTTATATTCCAATTACCTTATTTTGACCATGTTTCTAGTGCCTAAATTATCATTAACTTTTTATATGATTGTAGTTTAAACAATTAATTTAATTAAATATACAAATATTTACCAGGTATTTTATATTCGACCCATTTAAATAAAACGTTCTTACTTCTTTCCACCACTTTCGGAATACCTGTCTCAGTGTCTCTGTCCCAAATGCAAAGGTGTTCGTGTGTCGACAACAGCAACAATAAAAACCAATCATGGACAACAACAACTGGCAACCGGAGTTGAAATACATTTGTGCACCTGATGATCCGTGGCCAAGACGCGTGCCAAATGTGACAACAATGGATTTGAATGCACATCGATGGCTGTCTGAAGAAGAAGGGGCCGGAGCCCAATAAAGGAGGTAGTAATGTTGAAAGGAAGAAGGGGATCTCCAGAAGGTGGGGATGTCTTCGGAACACATGTACAGATGCTTGTCTGGCGGAAATCGAAAGTCGGAGAGCTCTCTGCAGCAGGTTTCCCCCATTCAATAAAAAATAAAAGTAATATAACTAGACCAAAGTAGTTGCTGATGATTATTGCTTATGACAGTTCCAATGGTCGATGATGGGGTGCTTTGAATTTGAATGCATATTCAGACTGTCATAGCACTTTATATACTTGGGATAGAGAAGCACTTGAAATATTCTGAAGCTCACACATATATACAAAATATTTTAAAGTTCGTTTTCTGGCTAATGTCTACCTTAGTTAATATTTTTCCGATAAATTTTTTTTACCTAATTAAATGAATAAATTCATTTATCATTTTTATCATATACAAATTACAGCATTTAATCAATTTTTTTTTAATATTCAAACCCAGATTTAACTGCCATAAATTAGAGGTCCAGATAACGCAAACAAATAACTTGAAAAAATTCAGTTAATTACTAATATACACATTTGTTCATTTTGTAATAATAATTTGATAATTCAGTGGACCGTTCTTACTCATTTTTTCCACATTCTGATTTTACATTCATCAATTTGAAACTTGAATTAATTTAATTTCTATTTCGATATAATTACTTTCAATTGACAGCTTATCTGGTTAAATGTAGATAAAAAACGTCTGCCTTTTTCGTATGTGTGTAAAAAAGCCAAATTGTAAACAATTAATATGATAGCTTTTTTGACCAGTTTTTAAGCTGGATTCTAAATTATGTTGGTTTAATTCGGTGGCTTATGAATTTACATAAATCCTGGATTAAGTAAGGCACTGCGCTATACCCTTTAGACTCTTTAAATAAATTAAATTTATATAATATTTATATTTATTTTTAAATGCAATTACTTTCTAGTAACAATAAAATTTAAAACTTTTGTAATATAAATTTGTCTAGAAGTTACGAGCTAATATACCTTTAGTTTATATAACCATGTTCCATTCCAAACTTACATAAATTAAATTAAAGCATACACAAATATTATCAATTTGCACGAGTTAATTAAGAAATTGGTTCTTGTTTATGACATTTTCCGGAATTAATTAATCTCTTTTGGCTTTCAATGAATTAGATTATTTTTAGGGCTCACCTGGATAATGTAATAATATGGAAATACATTTCGTATGCAAGGACAGCAGCGATTTGGAGTGAAAAGTTTGCAACATTAACGAACCATTAACAAGTTGGGGCCAATAAATTTGTATTATGGCCAATTAAAAGCGAATAAAATCGGCAACAAGGCGGCATAAAAAATGAGCACAAATGCCCAACAAATTTCGATTAGGCGAGCGGAGGGCGAGAACTTTTTGTGTGTGTTTCTTTTTTCTATGTTTTTTTATGTTTGTCGAGCGGCTGGCCACACCTCCTTTGCCGCTAACGCCCTTGTCGCTCCCCCCTTGGTCACCCGCTCATCAACTCCACTTACACATTTGCGCCGCAAAATGTTGCCACTGTTTTCCGCTGCAGCACGTTGCATTGATTTATTGTGGCTGAATTAGAAGTCAGCAGATAACGAGCCACGAGCGGCCCAGCGGAGGAAGGGGAAGTGGCTTGGGTCAGGGGAGTGGGGAGTGGCAGCGGGACGGCAGGAGCCGGAACCGGACCATGGTGGAACGGGACAAGAGAGAGAGGAACGACACCAGCAGCCGAGGAGCATCGGCAAAGGCAATCCCATTGTTCTAGAAACAAAATAGGCGGCAGTTTCCAAACTGAGCACAGTGGGGAGCATCGTAAGTTAACGGAAATAAATTAGGATATATAAATAAATAAATTAATAAACATTTTATGCTTAAAACCATTCGGTATACAAATTAATAATATTTTCAAAACATTGTTTTAGCATCATAGTTGTTTTCAGGACTAGAATGCGAAGTGTGGTTAAGCGCAAATATAATATTTCTGTGTACTAAAAATTGCAAACTTTTAAACTTTTCAGTATTTCAAATTCTTCAATTCATCTTTGGAAAAGAAATGCTTGCATTTACTTAAATAACCAAAATATTTAAAACGTAACAATGGCCAATTATTATTATTTTTAAGACTTTAATAAGTAATCACAAATAAATTTCCTATTTCTAGTTATTTACTATTACTATTATTACTAAAGCTTTAAATTACCATATAACTTATTATAGCTTATCTTGTAAGCTGATCACTTTAATATTTTTACAGAGAATTATCCATCCCACATCCACTGTGCCTGACCCGGGACTCGACTCGCTGGCATCGTTGGCCCGAAGCAACTTAATACGCACGCGTAATCGTATATTTATTTAAATTTATTGCCGCCAGCTAGAAAATTTAGCCACCGTACAGCTCGAACTCGCTATGTCTGCGTGGAAAGCGTGGAAAGGGGGCCGGGAATTTGGGGATACGGAGGGGAGCTGAGGAAGATCGGTGGCACTAAAGTGAATTTCTTTTGTGCGCTCTCGACGCGTCTACGTGCAGCATAAGAAATATTCAATTAATCACACTTTATGGTTTAGTTCAACATTTGTTGCAATTTTTCTAGCTTTGCTCTTGACGCTTTATTACAATTGTTATTTGCCACTCAGCTCGGCTCCACTGCTCACTGCTCACTCCTTGATTTTCAGCTTGTTTCGCCATGTTTCCAACTTGTAAGCAATTAAATTTGTGCGTATGTGAGGGGCCAAAGGATGGGATTGTGAGCATGACTTTCAGCTTTGCTTAATTAATTGCACTCAGAGCAAAGCTCTAGCTAGTTGCTCCCTTTCTTTCGCACCGTCTCGGCCCGGATATCCCAGCCCCAGACCCTGTCTCATCCACATGTCCACTCTGGTATTTATTCTGCTCGGTTTTAAGACATTAAGCATTTGCGAGAAATACGATTAGAGCTACTTGGCCAAAAGGGAAGATGGACCAGGGAATGGATTGCTCGTAGATTGTGTGTTCTGAAAGTTGGTATAATTTTAGCAATTTCTTTGGGGCAATTGAATCGCTAGAAAGTTCAGAAGAAAATTAGCAGGAAATGCTAAAAAAAAAACATTATTAAACTTGGGATGGTAGTTTATCGTATGATAGGTGTTAATAACATATACTTAGGTATGTGAAAGCTTTGCAGAGGAAATAGAAAACGAATAACAAATAAGTACAGCATAACCATTTTTTTTAAATTTATTTTAAACATAATGCTATCAAAATAATGACGATATCAATATCTATTTCATAGCCCCACGGAAGCGTGTTTAAAGGCAATATAAATCCTTCGTCGTTTATTTAACTGTACCCAGTTCTCGCTTATTTGCCATTGTGCATTCATCAAAATGTTGGTTTTGCATTGAGCAGGCACAATCTTGAATTTCCAACATACTATTTCTATATAGCGTAAACATCAATAATAATTTCAATGGCTTCAATTTTTCTAGTACTATTTTTCTGCACAACTCGCTGGCAGCCATAAATTAAATGCATTTCAGGGCCCCCCATCGAACAATCAAATGGAAAAGTTTCCGTTCACTCAATGCCTGATTAGGTTGAGGTCAGTAGGGATGGGATGGCGGAGAAGTGGATAAGGGAACTCAGCAGTAGGGAGTACCCCAGCAGTTGAGTTCCGTTGGTCTGTAAAACTGTCGCGTGAATCACGCTAACGTGCTAATTTCCCCCAGCTAATTTTCGCCAGCTGCCAGAGAGGTTAAGTCCCTCCATCCACTTCCTGATGATTTGCACATTTTTCATGCGATTTGCTATATGTTTCTATAATTTTTTGCGGGTGCTGCCAGACCGCGCCTAATTAGGCCCCGCTAATGGCGGGAGTCGCGCAGACTCAGCTGCAAGTCACGAAACGCCTATTTAGGCCCAATCACCGCCTCCTCGGCCCAGCTCCCCTTTCTTTACCCGTCAGTCTGAGTTGGCAATTTTTTTCTCTGCATCATAATGTTAGATTTGCATGAAATTCGAGCGCGAGAGAAAAAAAAGAAGGCAGGAAGAAAAGTGAGGCTAAAGTAAACACAAAAATTGTGCAATTTAAGTGGGAGATAAAGGGGAAAAATTAGGGTAACGATGTGGAGGAGATCGGTCCATTAAAATGTAGACATTGCGTAGGCTTTAATAGGATTAATTTACACCTCGTTTCTTTCATACAAAGAAATCGGAATACACTATCAATTAATAAAGTCAATATTGTAAATTAATAAAAGAAAATTATCAAAAATACAATTATTATTGAAATAATCGAATTTTGTACTGCCTTTCTAGAAGAAAATAATTATACTTATTAAAATCCATCAAAAAGTTCACTGTCAACATAAATAAGGTTTGTCAAAGAGAAGAATATGTCCAAGCGTATTTAATCTTCGGCTTCCAAACTTAGCATATCCTTTTTGTTTCGCTTTTTTTTTTGCCTTTTCTTAATTTATGCTTTTAATGCACTCTTAATGTGCGGCAAATGTGAAATAATTCAGGCGCTTATCATCGGTGATAATGATTAATATTGGTTGCACTTGCGCTCCTTTCCTCCAACCAGCTTATTCTGGCTGTTGCGGATTTGTCAGTCATAATTGCAAATTAAAGCAACAAAAACAAAAGTTTACAGAAATAAATGACAAATGAAAGTTGATATTTTTGCGCTCCACTTCGTTGTTGTTGGGATGTGGAAATATAATTTCGTAATTGTAATTGCCATGCATATTTAAAATGGAGGTCAGCATTGGGAAATTGATTCGGAGAGATTAATGATTGAAACACAGAGAAGCAGAGACTCCCTGAAAAGGATATATTTTGTTTGTCTTTATTGCGTTTCGTGTGCAATAAATGTTGAAATCGGGTTATGAAATATGCATTCTGATTAATATTGATGTGCAATGGTCAAAGCAAGTAGAGATTTAATGGTTTTTTGCAGGGCCTTGATCGAGGCTGTAAAATGTTTAAATCATTTTAAAATAATTTTATGTATTTTTTAACAGTTTGCCGATTCAGTTTAAATAAGGGCAAGTAGGGAAACTAACTAATATTTTGGTTGGTCCTATCGATTTGGTTAGGGAAAACTTTAAAAGTATTTAATTATGCAAATATCTGATAAAAGTCTTGCAGGAATCGCCATTCATTCAAAGATATACAAATAAATATTTTAACGGATTACACAGTGTTAACCATTTCCGCAATCCTGAACTCCTGTGACGCCTTGTTTGTTTTGTGGCTTCTACCTCGCTTCGATTGCGGCGCTGGCAGGTTGAATAAATCAAATTACCGGGGGGAATGCCAACATCGGATCGGACTTTTAATTGCGCAACAAACATTTACAATTGTTGCCTGTCTTAACTTACCAAATACCGAATGGCGGGAGGGGGAGGGGAGTTTGGGAGGTGAAATTTCGGTCTGGCAAAAAGATATGAAAAAGCCAAATGGCCAGACGCCGCATAAATTGCCATGAAGTGCAAAAGTTAAGGCTCATTAATCATAAATGTAAAGGCCTCCTGAAGCCGTGTGGGTGGTTTTCGTTGGGTGGCCTGATGATGGGTGGCTGAACCGGCAGACAAAAGGGGAACAAAGGCAGACAGCTACTGTAAATTGCTCGGCATTAATAGACGTTCCGCATCCTCCTTTTCCTCCACTCAAGTCGGGCTTTTCCTCTTTACTCATCATGTGCCAGACATTTTCGTTGAGGCGGGCTCAGCATTTTTAAGGATTAACGAAGGGAGAAAAAGTGGCTTAAAATGAATGTAAATAAATAAAATAATTGATGGCCTGTTGAAAGTAAAGGTTAAGCAGATACATTTGCTGACAGACGGATCCTTAAATCAATAATATTTTTTAAACTCTTTCGAAAATTAAGACTTGGAAACGGACTCAAATAAGTAAGTACACTAGTAAAAGATAGCCGTATAACATTCCTTATTAACCTATTAATTTCAATTGCAGCTCATTTTCCACTTCAATTTTCCAGTTAATGAATAGTAGATTAAAGGAATGTCAACATCGTTCGGGTTCATATTCCACTCGGTGCCATTACGCGGAGGCGAGGGATGGGCACGCTCAAATTGAGTAACTTCATCAACTTTCCCTTTCCATCAAAGGCAACTCAGCAGGAACTTTAACCACTCCAAAAAGGACCCACTCCCCCGCACATAGCCACACTTTTTACATGGCTTATTTAGCATAATTACAGTCCATTACCTGGTCACGCTGTCCCACTCCCCGCTCTCCTTCCCACCCCCTCTCACCTTGGAGGGTTAGGCAAATTGCCCGGCAGGCTTTCGGCCAGAGGTGCCATATGTTGTCAACTGGAAGTGGCATGTTGACCAAAATGGCCAGCCGACACCACCGACCAACCCCTCCGCACCGACGCCTCTGTATGCTGCTACGCTACCACCCCCTTGGCGCACTTTTTTACCAAGGGGAAAATGTAAATTTAATGAGAGACTCGCAGCATTGCAACGGAAAATATTTAGCAAACATTATTTACATCAAAGTGCGGCAGCAGCTGCCACAAACAGCTACTGGAAAATACACGGAAAATGGGCTGGTCGACGTTAAATGCAGAGAATGGAATTCGATGTAGAGGCGTGGTCGAAATTAATCAAAAACAGAACAAATATGAACATTGTGTTTAAAAAATTTTATTAGTTGCATGGATTTATGAATGAATTTAATTTAAATGATGTCCTGGCTACCAAGTCTTGAAGGCAAATCATTCTTTTATAATTTTATTAAAGTTACAAATATGTAAAAAATGTTTTACATTAAATATTTCTTTGATTCAAAAATAAAATATATATAATTTGAACGCTTTTCGTTTTATTTATATTCTGAAAGAAGGAATATGTAGTTTTATAATTTTCTTTTTACCTTATATCATGTATACAAATTAAATACTTTTGAAATTTTATTAATCTGAAAATTTTCATTGAATCATGGCTCACTTATAAGTTATAACCCTTCGCTGAACATTGGCAGCCACTCAATTGAGTCCTTTCAATTTGCTTAAAGTCAACCGCGGTCAGTTGGTCAATTAAAGGGTCGAGTGCCCACATCACTGGCCATTGTCCGAGCCCGAATGTGTTGAAGCAGGGAAAGTGGGAAGGCAAAAGTTGGTCTAGCATTTGACATTGACTACGCTTTTTAGCCAGTTTAATTAAAATTCAAGTAGGCAATTTATATACACTTCGTGTCCCAGTGCGAAGGGAAGAAGGAAGAACAACAGAAGGGGAAAGCGGTAGAAAAGGAGTGGAAAAGTAGGGACAGAGTGGCAAAGAGTGGAAAACTGTGTGTGTGTGGCCATTAGGCCGGTCCTTTTTGATTTATGTTTTTACACGCTTAAATGAACTGTGGTCGCAGCCCTCGACTGCCCATTGAAAAGTTTCGCACATGAATAAGTTAAGCTCTCCAAAGAGAAACAGAGAAAAACGTAAATGAAAAGCATACTGGAAAGCGGAAGATATTTCTGGGCCAAAGATGGAAGCGATTAAAGATTGGCTGGCCATTCAGGTTGACAAATTAATTATTATTAAATCATTTTTAAGCTGCCAAGAAGCAAGAGAAACAAAATAATATTTACAATATTATGGTACTGATTACAATACTTATTTTGAAATATTTTATGACTTACAAGTTTTTATCAATTAAATAAAATTCCAAAGTTCAAAGAAGTAAAGCCTTAAGATTAACCTTAATTTCTCTCCTTATAATGTGTTTGTTTTCCCCTTAAATAGTGTATCTGTGTTTAAGACATTAACCAGGCGAGTGATGCCATTTCTTGGCCAAGTCACCCAAATGGACGATTATTTATACGGCATTTTAATGTTTTGTTTTCCTTTTCGTTTCACCCTCGACACGCATTGCATGTGAAATGCCAACTGCTGCCTGACCTCTGACCCCCAAACCATTTCCAAATCGAATAGAAATCGATGGATACAGCTAGACAATGCGGGGGAGGAACGCAGCCAAACGAGCAAAAATGCATTGTCAAACTATCAAATTCTTAAATTGCAACTGACAATCAAGTCACGTGCTGCACAGTGAGCCAAGTCACGGAAAGGAAGAGAAAAGAGTAAAACGTGGCGATGGATGGAGATGGGGCATCTAGAAAGTGGATTTTTGGTTGCTGTGGTGACCTCCAACTATTTGAAAAACGAATTATATTTATTTTCTTAACGAGTACATAAGTTTGGCTTAAATGGAGGTTTATCTAAAATTGATTAGTGGAAAAATATATAATTTAAAAGCCAGTAGATAAAGCTAGAAGATTGATAATTATATTATAAAAATAAATTACATGCCGACATTAAAAATTGGTCAATCTACTCTTTCCGGTGACCTCCGCTTACAAACATTTTCCAGCGAAAGCAATAGCCGCTTAAATATATATTTACCTAATCAACTTTGTTGATTTCGGGTCATTCAAATTAGGATCGCTTGACCAACAAACAAACAAACAAAACCACCGGGGCCAAAGGTAACGAAGAAAAACTTCGAAGGGCGGCGAAGCCACTTTCATTTTGCGGTTGAGCAAAGTTTCCAATTTGCACTGAGATATTTAAACTCTAATTAAAATGCAGAAACGGAAGCCAAGGAAGCTGCGGGACGCTCTCGACCAACCGGCAAGCTGCACTCATTCTTATTTAGATAAACAACTTTAACTCAATTTGCAGCAGCTGCCCCGAAAAAATATTTACACAGGTCTAATTGAATTTTCAATTAAGACGCGTTGCAAATGCCCGGCAAAACCTAACGCAAAAAAAGGCAAGGAAACGAAAACGAAAATGAAAACGAATCCCCGAAGCAAGCCAAATGAGGCATACAACAAATATTAAGTATACGCCGTGTGCAACCGCAAAAGTGCAAAAGGGAGAAAAATGAGCGAGGAAGCAGCTCCAGTAAAGGAAATCCATTAGCCAAAGTGTGCAAATATAAAGCGAGAGATCTCCGGCTACATAGCTACCTTTTCGGGCCTAGGCGCAAATGAAACCAACGACATGCAAATAAACAAGTTCCCTAACATACACACAAATACACACGGAAAGTCCACAAAAAATAGCCGAAAAACGGGGATAGGGGGGGTGGAAAAATGAAAGCCCGACGAAGCAAAATGCGCCATCAACAGTCAGATTTGCATGTTGCTGATAGAAGGTGGGATTTGGAAGGGGCCCCGAAAGGGGCAGCGTAGAGTGTGAAAGGCTTGAAGTTGAGTGGCACAGGGGGTTGCGCTGGGGCTGCCCAGCTGTTCACATATTGTAGCTATACATATCGTGGAAATTTGTTGGCGCTGGCTAGGAAAATGATATAAATTAGAGTTTTTACATTTTAGCATCTTGCTTCTTCAAATTTAAAAAATTCGTGCTAATGACTCTAATTAACTCTTAAGATTTCTCCAACAGTGCATTCGGAAATATGATGTCTCTCCTAAAAGTAATTTTCATTTCTTTAAGCTGGGAAGACAGAAGCTCAAATTTTTCCCAAAGATTGTATGTATACATATTTTTAAAATATATATTTTCAAAGATTACAAATTAAGTAAATAATAGTAGTAGAGGCGCTTCTGCAACTTCAGCTCTAAACTGGCTAGATCCAGCGCATCTTTCGCCCACCCACACACATGCCAGCCATAAAAGTTTACAAGTGCGAAATTGCATTTCATGAAAGTGTCCTTGGCTTTACTATGAGAACACAAATTCGTTTTTTCCCCTGTTCGTATTTGGCTTGTTGTTGTTTGACTTTTTGTTAGATCTGATTCTTTTTTTTCCTGCTGCCTTAGTCGCCGCCAACGCTTTTTAAATTCACTTATTCAAATTTCTTTTAGGCGACCACACACTGGCACACACGGGCCCCGGCAAAGGCACATGCATTGTTTGGACATGTCACGTGCATAACGAATTTGTTACTGAAATCTGTTTTTGATTTAGTGAACAGCTTGCACTTTTTCAGCCCTTGCCTTTGAGCCTCTGCTTCTTTCGAGCCTGCAATATTTTGTGTGCTCTCCCATTTTTTGCGCTGATCTGAGAACTGGAAATAAATTGAATTTGTCAATGTTTGGCCGAAAGCCTAAGGCAAAAATGTGTACAACTATTGGCGAAAAGTGGACAGTGGGATACTTGTGCCTGTAAAAGTTGTTTAGAAAAATATGTTTATATAAAAACTAAATGGAAAAATTCCCAATTGATTAATTTGTTTAAAATTATATACCACCACAATATAGATTAATTTTAATTATAATCCGTTATCACAAGTTCGAAATTTCCATATGAATCACAAACATTTCGTTATCGTAGTTTTTATCTAGATTATTCTTTATTTCTGTGATTTATTTCCTTCGTTTTAATTTTGCAATGTGCTTTTTATTTTCTAAATATTGTAGTGTGACCGTAGTCTTTTCTCTACTTAATCCTAATTTTCTTAATGTCTTAATTTATCTCTATTTGACACAGCGGAATTGGAACACAAATTCTTATTTACATAATGCTACTTTACAAAATGCTAAAAAGGCTACACTATGCCATAGTTAGTACTCAGTTAATGCTTACAATTTTGAATTCAATAATTGATGGGTAATTACAAGTCAGCTTTTAGCATGCCGCAAAAATTTGGAAGCAGGAAAAAAAAAACATTTTCCACTTAATGGCTTGTGCAACACTGGTTAACTGGCAATCAAGGGCTTTTGGGCAAAAACTTTTTCGCCGTTGCTGCGACTTCGATCAAATCAGCATTTTTGGCTGGCCTGATTAATGGGCTTCTGTCCAGAAATCAATCAATTGCCCAAACAAAGTTTCGTTGCCCACTCGTTTGCTTAGATTTTTATTGCTTTCGCCAGCGTTCTCACTCTTTAATTTCAGCTACTTTCGGCTAATTCTACTCCTAACGCCAAGGGTATATAGGTTATGTGAAAGCATACCTTTGATACATATTAAGTATAACTTAAAAATGTTACGCTTCTAGAGGCTGAAAAATTTCCTGCCAGCAAACCGAATAATTTGCTAAAATCGTTGTCTATTTTTGGGCGCCTCCTACTGTGCATATTCTCGAGAATGCTGGGTATTAAGTGGTCTTAGTACTCGACCAGCTTTCTTACTGGTCCTTCTTTTCACCGACAGAGTGGAGTGTAAATGCGGCACGAGTGGACCTAATTAACACGTCCATACATCAATCATCTGGCCAGCGAAGGAAGAAGAGTTCAGCGATGCGGATTATTGTGCGTAAATTACTCAGCTGGTTGTGTGGGGATGAGTGCGAGGGCTGGGATGAAAGAATGGAAGCGCACGTGACCTTTGACGCCAGGCTTAAAGCTAGCTTTAAGTTTTCCGCCAACGTCATTGTCGTGGTCTGTCATGTTAAGTTTTCCGCTGCCCGGGAACTTGTTCCCATGCTAAACTGTCAGTTTGCATTTTGTTGCACGCAGCTAAAGGGTGGTTTTTCCGGGGGAGTGGGGCTCAGATGGTTGGCCTAGGGGCGGTCAAATGGGAGGGGCGTGGCACGATGTCGGGTTGGGGTCAGCCCGAAGCTGCTGCTGCGTCGCTTATAAATGACATGACATCAAAGCGTAACAAGCGGCACTAAATCTAAACGATGCATGCGTACACAGACAGTACTTGAGGAGTTTACACTGAAATCATTTTAGTTTCATTAAATGTTAAGTATAAATGAAACAGTGTTTAAAAAAATTCTTTGTTTGAGAGTTGCCTCCATGTAGATTTATAATTATTTATGAAATCTGTTCAATAATATCATTTAGAAAAAATGTCATAAATGTTAAACTTTTTTCCTCAGTGCAAAACGCTCACACAAGCACGACTGCACACTCGCAGACGGACAGCTGTCGAGCTGTTAAGTCTACGCCGGACAGAGAGGATTGGTCCGGTCCGCTTATGGGCCAAAAGGGGACGTGGTCAGGAGCCGCTTTGTGCGGCTGCTCTTGGTTTCATTTTTAGTTCATATTTTAGCTTTTAAAAGATCGTCAAAGTCAACGGAAATAGAATCAAAATTATCATTACCAGCTACTTTATTACTCTAAGGAATTAAACCGCTTTTTACGGTTAAGATCTTAGCCAAAATTAAATATATCAGTCGCTTCAGTTTAAACCAAAATACAGTAACTTTCAAAATAAAATTAATTTAATTTAATACATCCGCAGGGAAGCTATAAAAATACAAGGTTTAAAAAATATCGCACAGAACCAAAACTGAAAATAAATTTTTTTGGTGAATTTCAAAGCTTTAAACTTTTAACTGACCCACAAATGGAGAAAAAACGGATACATGTATGAGAGGCGTTTGTCACGAAAAAATTGAAATTTTAACACCACAAAATCAAAGAAAATATTTATGCCAATAACCTTTTGACAGCTTAAACATATAATTTCGTGTGCATATTTATTTTAGCTATCACGCATAAATTTAATGCCAAAAACTGTACGAAAAAAATACCCTAAATTATAGTCATTTGTCAGGTTCGTCTATACATATATAGGATATGTGTATTTAATGCTATTTTTTCCCAACCGTTTTCACAGAAGAGCTGTGCAAACAAATGCTGACCAGCCTGCCTGGAATTTTGGTTTGCGAAATTCCTTTACTGCGAGCTAAAAGACAAACAACAATGAAAAACATAAAAAAGCTAGCGGAAAAGTGGAAAACAAATCCAATCTATGACCAGGTTCAGTCAGTCAGCCAGTTAGTGAGTGCTGAAGAGAAATTCAAATACTGCAGAATAATGGCGAAATGAAAGTATTTTCGATATTATTTTATTTGTCTATTGTTTCGTGTTGCAATGTTGCACAAACACACCGTTTTCAATTTTCAACTCTCGCATCGGCTGTCAAAGGGTTTTTGCTTCCCATATAAACTAACTGCTCCTGTATTCTGTATGCAATTCATAGAACTAAAAGAAACAATGCTTAGTGAATTTTATATATATTTAACTAACACATTTTCTGAAGTAAAACTACAAACGTATTATTGACAAAGTCAGCTTAATAACAAAAGCCACTTAATCTTTTCTGACGAATACAATTATAGTCAGCTAAGGTAAGTATTTATTTATTTTAGATATCTCTTTAAAGCCATTTTAATTTAATTTTTGCCTGAAGTCTGTTAAAATGTAGATATTTATTAATACTAACACTAACATAACTAAAATAGAAAATATATTATAACAATCAAAATGGGCTCTCAACTTTGCTGCCAGCTTGACTTTGCTAATTTAATATCTGAATTCCTTCAAGTGAAAGTTTTGGCGCCCACTTCCGGCTCAAGTTGTGAATTATAACACCATTGTGGGACAGATATATACGTACAAAGGCATGATGTATATGTACTTGGGGCTGCAAAGTTTTTCAACTGGGCAAAAAGTTGAGGCCGTGTTAAGCCAAACTAGTTTAGCCATGGGATTTTTGCACTTCTTGTAGCCAGGAAATGTTTACATATGCGCATAAAGATGCAGCTGTTTCTCTTCTTTCACCCTCTCTCGATCCAAGCTTGGCGGTGGTATCCTGCAGGATTCTCCTAGTTCCGAAGATGACTCTCAAGTGTCGGCGGCCCGTGCCAAACTTTGTTTCATTTGTTATGCTCGTAAATTGTGGACACTGCGGCCAAGATAATCTCATTTGCGCTAAGTAGGCAGTTTCACACATATCAAGTATGTGCAAACAAACCAGGATAATTACACTTGTGAATTTAACGCAAAAGTTGAATATTATTCAAGAAAAGAAACCCCAACATAAATGACTCAGATAAAATAATTCACTTGAAAAAACGTAATATAAATAATAATATTCATTTTACTGAAATGTTTTCCCATTACAAGCTAAACAATAAATCATAATTGCCTAGAACTCAACTTATGACTTAATATTGTGTTCATGTCGAATTTACGCTGACCTTGTAAAAGGTTCAATGCCATGTCATTACCAAAATATTAAATGAAATACATTAAATGTTCCTTTGCACTCCCAAAAGTTGACAAATAAGCCGTGACTATCTCACAGCTAGGTCTAATCAATCAACAATATTAAATTGTGGCTAACTAATGTGTTCATTTGCTAAATTTATTTTGTCACAAACAATTATTAGAAGTTTTCATGCATGCTGGTCACAAAAGTATAAAAATGGGGTGTATTTAGATGCAGAGTTCAGAGAGCAGTTTCGGTTGACAACAAGCGTCGGATAAAATGAGTACATTTTTTTATATATTTTTAATAATTGCAAGTGCAGTAAATGTTCAAGGACAAAAAAGTGAGTTATTCCTAAGAGAGAATTTAAAAGTAAATGTGAATACAAAATGTATATTTAAATTTATATAGAATACGGACGTGATTGCCGGGATATTTCGTGTGCCCCTGGAGAGAGATGCATTATATCCAGAGAGCCCTGCTCAGGATCAAATCAGCGTGAAGGCAAACAATGCGGAGAGTATCCTACATGCGAAGCAAAAGATCAGTACTCATCGAGTCTAGGTTCGCAATTTAATTAATTTTCTTAACTATACAAAGTATTAATTTTTAACTCCAAAAGACTCTGGGGACCGTGATAAGCGTCAGGCAAATCAACAAGGATACGGAATGGGTGGAAGCGGAATGGGTAGGGGCAACGGAATGAATGGAAATAATGGAAACGGTGGTAATGGACAGTATGGAAACAGAATGGGTGGAAATGGGAATGGCAACGGAATGAATGGGATGGGTGGCCGAGGAGGAAATGGAATGGGAGGGAACGGTATGGGTGGGGGATACACCGGCGGAATGGGCGGGGGAAATGGAATGAATGGCATGGGTGGAAGGGGAGGAAATGGTAACGGTATGGGTCCCGGTGGAATGGGTGGTAACGGAATGGGTGGAAACGGAATGGGTGGACGAGGAGGTAATGGAAATGGTATGGGTCCTGGCGGAATGGGTGGACGTGGCGGAAACGGAATGGGTCCTGGCGGAATGGGTGGCAATGGAATGGGACCCGGACGAGGTGGCAATGGATACGGAATGGGCGGTCCAAATGGAATGGGAAGACCTAACGGAATGGGCGGTCCAAATGGTCCTGGAGGTCCTGGTAACTGGCAAGGCAATAATAATGGAAATGGATCTGGTGGCAATGGGGGCTACCGATACAGGGGCGATTACAATAATCAAAACTACAGCTACAACTACAGCACTAGTACTTCTGCGACAACTACGGATGGCTGGTGATCGTCAGAACGCAACGAAATAATGGAATAGCCTAATGACAAATGTAATTTAATTTAATTGTTATAAATGTTTCACAAATAAATCGTGAGTTGAGCATTAAAAAATATATTACCCTTAAATGTATGAGATATATCGTTAGATACAGTAGGCTTTCATTTGTTCTTAATAGTTTACAAAAAATCAACTCAGACTAGGCTCCATCCCCCATCTATTGTGCACCGTCTATGATGACAGCATCTGAGTTGTCAAATTTCATATATATTTTCGTTCCAAATTTTCTCAAAATATTCCTACATTACTTTGTGATGTTCCTATCTCAGCTGTTTCACTCCGTCTGTATACCATATTTTTGGTTCCACCACTAAAAAGTTGCCATTCGCACCACAAAAGTTGCCACCAGAAACAAACTAGCATAAAATCAAAGTCGAAATAGTTTCCCACCTTCACCCTGGAGTAAATCAGTTGGTTGACGGCGTGAACAAGATTGACCCGTCCCTACAGAAGGGCTGAACCGATGGCAACATCCTGATCGCACCCGACTCTGCTGAACTCTGGGCGTCCCACCTACTAGGCCCTGCGCCTGTCCATTCAGGAATGTTCACGGACAAGCCCCCCAAGGAAGGCAAGGAGCTTATCCACCCTGGCCAGATCGCCATCTGTCAGAGAGTTCCTCCTCAATCTGCCCGCCAACTATTAGTTTACTATTTATTATAAGATAAAAAGTAATAAACCCCAACATCAGTTGCTGTTCTGGAGCATGCGGTAATTCAATGCGCTAAATTTGGCTGCAAGGAATTCATAATTTGTGTTTTGCTTATTGTTGTCTTTGTTTGACGTTTGTTTTACATTGCAATAACATTGATTGACGTTTGATTTACATTGAAAGCTGACGGTAGATGGTGAATGGTGTCATGTGAACAGGGACTTTCAATTTTCACCATTTTCTCATCGTTCCCTTTGTAATCACTGTGGTGTGCAAATGCTATTAGATACAGTTGACTTTCATTTGTGTTTAATAGTTGAAAGAAAATCATATGAATGTAGTTATTCTCTAGTGAATATATTTTAATCTTGAATATATTTACATTTATATAAAATACTGGTTTGGAGTAATGCAAATAATTTAATTATTTTGTCCTATCCTGAACAGCAATTTTTTAAATATTCATTGTGCCAAAATATAAATATATTTATGCGTGCTTAAATAGGCAATTAAGCAGACAAAAAAAAGTGGTGAAGAAACGGTTAAACTTCCTTCAGCTGCTGTATATTAACCAAACCAGTCACGCCATCATGATGGAGCGGACAGCTGGCTTTCTAATAGATTGCCTTATCCTTTAATTGATTACAAATAACAACAAACGGAGGGAGAAAGCGAGACGGCTTTAGAAGGAGTGAGCTAGAGAGCACTAGGGACATTTTTCTGGTCCTTATCCTGACTACGTGCTCGCTTCTGGCTCGCGTGCATTTCCATATTTGTTTAGGCCAAGTTGGGAAAAAGGGGTGGCCTGCGTGACCCTGACCTCTGACTCGAGACACCCCCATTCCTGAATTCAAACTACCGATCCTGAATCCTGACCCACCCCACGTTATGCGTTTATTTTGTGGTTTTTTGTTTGACCAGGTGCACTAGAAAAAATCAACAAACTTCAAACTACATAAATCTTTATTAGCTGAAAAGGGCGGGGGACACAATCAATTAAAAATGTCACTTGCTTGCCACACTATACTAGCAACTCCATATTTGAAATATTGGAAATATACGTGTATGACACTGCGAATATAATGGTACAACCCTGTTTGGACCTTTCAAAGTGCTTATATTCTCGAGCCAATCCAATATCAGTAGAGGAATAATAATGAAAATTTAAGAATATATATTTTGCATAATTATTAATTATTTTACACCACAAAATCGAGGAAACTAAAACTACACTCCGTGTTCATACCAACAAAATTGTGATTTTGAAATTGCCATTTCCAGCTGGAAAGTTAGTCCATTAATTCAATAAACCGCAGCGAAATTGGTTAAAGCCCACTTGCATTTACGATGATTGATGTCTCAATAAAGTCGCCATCGGAACCTCTCCGCTCAACTCATACCTCATTTATTTAACCATCTAAGCTCCCTGGGTCTCTCCTCGCCGATCCCATCGGCATTCAATTTTCAAGGCTCCTGTCATGGGTTAACGCGGTGGCCATCGCGAGGCAATCCATTTAGCCCTCGGGCAAGGATGTGTTCTGGGTGCCGGCGCTGGGCCATTTTATAATTTATCAAAATGAAAATTGATGCCGCAGCGAAGCAAGTGCAGCTCGTTTCCCATCTCTGGGAAATCCTCCGGGCTTTCCTTGCGTGCTGCACTTGCAACCGGAGATGCCCAAGGGGGGCAAGTGCCGCATGCCACACGAAATAGCGAAAATGCTTTCGCAAATATTTAGCCGAACTTTTTTTGCGACACGCGTTCAGGTCGAGGTCCACAACCGGCAAGTATGCAGCCGCTTTAAGGTTGCTCCTTTTCCTTTGGCCTCGTCCTGTCTGTCCATCGTTTTTTGTCCAGTTTTCTCCTGTTTCTGTTGTTTCAATACCCAGTGAACTTGGGGGTTAAAGGAAGTTAAGTGAAGATATAACGGCTTTGTGTGAAGCACAACAATACGGTAATAGTAAATATAGATAATATATTCAATTAAAATTTTCCTTTAAAAAATTTATTATAAAATTATAATTTAAGTTATTTTTATTTATTTTTATATATATATTTTTTTAATAATTGATTTCTTTAGATATTCAACCTATAAATAGTACCCGAATACAATATTATTATATAAAAAGATGTACTAATACATTTTACAGAAAGTAAATTCTATGATCATTTTAGGTCATTAAAAACAAATTGATATACATTTCGGGGTCTTAAGGTAATCTTTCCGCTTTTTTCGAGTTTTGTAAGAGGTACCTTATAATTCTTCGACTCGGACTCTGTCCGGAATTCGTCTTGCTATATATTTCTTTGGACAGCAGCATTTATGCCAGTTAAGTTGTTGGCCAGTTCGTGACTGCTGGCGGCCTTTATTTGCGCTTGCATTTTCATTTGTGAGTGTAAATAGCATTAAAAATAATTTTCCGGCTTAAAAACGCTCCGCACGAACGGAAAGAGCGCTGTGAAGTGAAAGCAGGAGCAGGAGGAGCGAATCGCTGACAGCCGGACGGGCTTATGCACTTAATGAAATGTACACGGCAATTGTTACGGAGACCGAGGCGGACCCGGAGATGGAGATGGAGAAGGATCCGGAGATGGCGGCCAGAGCCGGACTCGATTCCGGAGCCGTAGCCGGAGACGCAGATTCCGACGGCGACAAAGATGCTGCGGCCATCAATTGGAGCCAACTTAAATTTCGCTTCGGCCATCGGTTCTGGCACAAATGGCAAGTTCGCATTAAATGGCTTCACGGCGCTCTTTGTGGGGTTAAGTTGGCTGCCAGCGGGTTAAGCCATCCGTGTTGTTTGTCCAATTTAAGTGTTTTTCGGTTTAAATGCATTTAAGAGCCTTGGGAAAAGTATCAACAGTTAAATGTTTGTGGCAAATGGAAAGATTTCCAACAAAAGAGGATTTCTCAATGGTAATGTTATTTAATAAATTGTAAATATTGAATTAAGTGCTGGGAGAAGTGAACTAATTGCCGTTGAATTTAAACGAATTCCTAGAACATTTTATCCAAAAACGATTTAAGTGCTTGAATATTAAGCGTTATCTTACCGCTTCAACCTTTGTCGCTTTTAAAGCCAAAGTATTCGCAAATAAATCTAATTGAAATCTATTCAATGATAACATCACCCCTATAAATATTCATGGCATTTTGCCCCTTACCCCTTACCACTCTCTTATCCGGTTCTGTGTTGTTCTTTCATTTGCAATCGCCCTGACCGAAGCTTAATAATAATAAAACTCAAAACTCTACCAGATTTTATGGCTAAATTAAACATTTTGCATAATTATAGCACGTCGTTGTGCAGGTGTAATAGTCTGGGAATTATTTTAAAGGGCACACAATCAGATCCAAAGTACAATTGAAATTGCTGAGACATTAAATCAAAATGAATTTGTTACCGACAATGGCCGGGCGATTGGCCGGAAGGAAAACTTCTCGGCTGCCTGGACTGTCAAAAGGAATTTTCAATTACCAGGCAAAATGCCGAAATAAGTTATTAGCCAAACTTTGGCCTCGCATCCATTGTATCTGTTTCTCTCGCCAATGGTAATTACAGTCCGGTCAGGGCGTAATTAAATATTCTCCAGCCAAATTAACTTGGACAGGCCGAGAGCCGATGAATGGAGAAGCTGAAGGTGAACAAGAGCTAATCATATCAGCAACTCTACAATTAGCCAGGCTGAGGGTATGAGAGCCGAAATTAAGTAAGGAGCTTAGTTTGCGACAAACATGGCTGAACAGAACATACTCGAGGGCATTTTAATCGATGGGTTCAGAGCTTTCAGTCTGAAGTGTAATAAGCAAAGCTATTTTCATTGAATTTATGTAATCTTGACGATGATTCCAAGACTTGCGATTAACAAAAATATCTCTTCAATTGTCTGGTAATACGCAAACAGATATTGCCAATTAAAAGCACATATCTAGGAATATGTTTCAACCAAAACTAAAAAAACGAATGTGTTTAACTTAAAAATTTATTTAAACACTTCCGAAAGGAATATACACAAGCGACGGCGCGCTTTTAGGGACTTCCCTTTTTGTTACCCTGATCCGGGGCGATCTTGACGGTGCAAATGCGTGGGAGTGCAGGTGGAGCCTGGGGTGCGGTGAGAATTACAGATTTGGAGCCGGTCGGGCTCCTTTTGTGGCTCGCACGAGCGCTCGGATGAGGAACCCTGGGGAATTGATGGTCCGATACAATCGAGGGCATTACTTCCAGTCGACTCAACGAGCTGTACTTCGGAGATCCTTCGGTCTGGGCCCTTAATTTCTGGTAACAGGGATGTTTGGGATCGAAACCGGGCTCGATAATTACTGGTTCGTCATCGTCACTGTTATACACGGAGCCGTCCGAACCCTTTAAGGAATTGCCCTCAAGACTTGAACTAGCTTCACCGCACGGTGGACAGATTTCCTCGCAGTTATCCATGCTCTCGGGAGTTCTCTCGCTGGAAATACTCACATCGGAGCTAGTCATACCGTAGAATTCATTGGCTATAAGTCGTCGAGCCAGGGGCACGGAAAAGAACTCCTTGTAGTGCAACTTGCGACGCCGCTCAAATTCAACCCGGCGCACCCTATCCTCCACCGACTCCGGATAGTCGTCATCCGACGACGAGTCCTCGGAGTCGTCATCGAACCCAAATGATGGCATCTGCGACCTCGACGTAAGGCGCAGCTTCTCGAGCAACTCGTTCATGTCCAACTCCTCGGGAATTTCATCGTCGAAGACGAACGGAGTCTTCGGCTCATCGATAATCATGTGGCCGTAGTCCTTGCCCGCGGGGTGAAATGTGGCCATAATGTTCACCTCGTCGAATTTGGCCGTCCTCATAATCAAATTTGTGCTATTTGTAGCATTCGTGTTATTTCCCCTCGACTTCAAAATGCCCTTCACGGTATTGTTCTCCATTGTGTTCTGGATTAGGATTAGATTTCATAAATTTATAATTTTTTATTTCTGGTTAAGGCATATTTTTAGTGGAAAACTTACTGTGTGGAACTAGGTGTGAATAAGTGTAACTGCTTTGGAATGTAACATTCAACTGACTATATTCAATTTGCGACGAGGTCTATCTCAACGACTACTATTCAGATAAAGGAAATAATTATTCGAAATTTATGTACATTTTCCCAAGTAGGGGGCGACCAACCTGTTTTATCCTTATTTTCATATTTTTTATTCGGAGAGCGGCTACACTTAATGCATTACTTGAAACATTTATGATTATATATAAATACAAATTAATTCCGATTTTAATAACTAATTAATTAATTTTTTTGCCGATTAATTTAATTTTGTTGCTTATGGTTTTCATATAGTTTCTATAAATATTGTGGTAAGACCAGAAATTAAATTAAAATCATACTTGCAATTATTTAATGACTTTTCACTTTCTTAATAGTACATCCATAATTCAGTTAATTTTTTTTGGGTATTGTAAATTTTTTCCGAATAATGAATGCAAGTATTGTCATCAATTAGCAAACAATTCCTTTCCCCTTCTCCCCAAAATTTTCCTCAATTCATTCATGGATAAATAACAAATCCTCAAGTAGACGGCAGACGGAATCACTTTCACAAGATTTCAAGTGGCAAATCCTGAATAATCCTTGTTTCTATTACTGCTTGGCATTGTTGTTATTGGGTTGAGGAGGTCAGGTACTCGATGTACTCTCTGTGTACGTACTGGGTACTCAATACTCGATGCTTCATACTCCACGGGAGCAGTGTGCAATCGCAGCCATCAGACCACAAAGTAAACTCATTTTGACGTGTTCCGGACTGGCGGGCAGCCATGGTGGAAAGGG
Source organism: Drosophila rufa (assembly GCA_018153105.1). NCBI lineage: Eukaryota > Metazoa > Arthropoda > Insecta > Diptera > Drosophilidae > Drosophila > Drosophila rufa. The sequence continues at coordinate 14,097,588 of JAECXS010000096.1, forward strand.
GCGGAAAATGCAGAGAGGGGGAGGTGGAAGAGCGGAGTCAGAGCCACGCTTCATTATTGATGCTTCATACTGTAGTTTTTGTTATTGATGTAAACATATTCATCACAAACATGCTACCTCCGATATGGGATGGACAAAGTGTGGGGAAAATGCGGGGAAACCGAGTGGAGACAGGGGAGAAAACCGGGCTGTAATCGAATGGTGATGAGGGGGCGGGCCAACCAATACAGTTGTGGCAGTTGCAGTTTGGTTCTGTGGCAGCTGCCACTTCAAAACACTTCACTGCACACCATTTTTCCCCCGATTTCCTCTGGCCAGGGAATAAGGGGTGGAAAATGCGACGGGGAGGCAGTGGGGTCTCCCATGCAGCAGGGCAGACCCCCGTCGGCGGTGATGGGATCAGAGGGCACTGTATTGGGAATTGATTGCTGCACATTATTTCACAATTTTGCCAGCAAATAAACAAGCCTTTTGCAGTAGCACATTCAGACTTGAGCCCAGGCACTGAGAAAAATATAGTAATGTATTACAATAAAATATATTAATTACTATTACTTCACATTTAAATTCTCCGAAAAAGGCATAATTTCAGTAATTGTAATGGTTAAGAGAAAAACCATTTTAAATTCGAATGCTTAAAGTAAACATATTGAAGAAATAATAACAGAATAAACCAATTTTTATGTAAATTTAAAGATTTAAATTTTTTATCAATAATATATCAAATAAAAAGATCAACAAAATGCAAGATCTAAAATGTTTACTATGAAATTAATTTGAAAAATAATTTTAAAAGTATTTTGCTTTATTTGTTCACGATTTCTTGCCATGTACAATGTCATTCACATGAAGCTGCTTATAAGCTCAGTGAATGCGACAAAACAGCACCATAAAAGTGACGATGACGAGGAGATGTACCCGACGTTGTTCACTTCTTGTTTCGCCCGTTGATGATGATGTTCCGATGCTGGTGATGATCACAACGGGGATATAGGCGATGCCAGCAAACAGTCAACAACTGTTTTTCGTGTGCCTCGGCGAGAGTTTGAGTTTCCAGCCATGTTTGATTGCCTCTCTGCCAGAGACGACGAGATGCGATGCGATGTTGATGTGGCTAGGAAATTCTTCCTTCGATTTACGGAATTGCAGTTGGCCCGATTGCATTTCTTATGGAGGCCTCCATCAGTGGCAACAATGTGCAATGGGTGCCGAGCACCGAGCAGGATGTGTGCATTGCGTATCCGTAACAGTGCATCTGTATCTGTATCTGTAGCTGGATCCGTGCAACTGCTACGTGCCACGTGCTGTACGTATATGTGCATAAGTAACGCTTGCGAGGTGCGAGAACTGAAAGCGGGGGAAAAATGGGGGGAAAACAGGCTTCCTTCCACATATCAACAGGATTTTATGGCAAAATCATAAATATTCCTCGATTTCTTCGACTTTCGTCTTCCGCTTCGCTATGAAACATCCGTTTCCGCAAGAAGTTGCATCGGATAGCCGCTACTTTTTTGCGAGAAACGCAGGCGATCCTGAAGGATAATACAGTAAACTAGGATGAGATGGATAAATATCTGTATTTGCTAAGCTAGATTTTTGTATGCTTAAGTATATAATCAAATTATTCTAAACATAATTTGGTAGCCAACCAAAATTTAAATCTTGTTGTTTTTCTAAGCCAAAAATGATAATTAACTTATGTACTTTCTTAAATGTTTCTCAATATATATTTTTTATTTTTAGGATTCTTTAAATATCCGTTCGAAGAGACCTCCCACTGTATTGCAATTGGACTTGCAACGGTTATGCATATTTATTAAAAACTGTCTGCTGCGATTAAAAGCCAATCAGACCAATTGCAAATTCCTTTTATTGGCCTACCAGCCTCTGCTGCTCTCCTGCATCCTCCATCATCTCAGCTTCCACCTCCGCTCCCTGTGACCAGCCTGTAGTTTATAAATATTTAAAATTTAATTTTTGCATTTCCACACACACATGGCCTCGCCCTATGTCCTTATCTCCCCACCCACTGTTTGCTGGATGTTGGTTTGCAATTGGGGTTTTTATACCCCATAAATGTGGATTTCTAAAGGGTATATGTAACTCGAAAACATAATGTTCATTTTAATTTTAATGACTACATTAGACATGATTAACTAAATATATACGCTTTAATATCTCCCATAAAATTCTATATATTAAATATAACGGGTTTACATTATGCTCTTTACTTTAACTTCTGTAAGCTGTAAAATAATAGTTTCCTAGGTTTGCATCAAAGTATCTTGATAAAAGGTATCAGAGATTCAGGTCAAATCGTTTTACCATTTTCCCTCCCACTCTGAACTTTTTCCACGAAGATTAAAATGAGTGCTCCTGCATCCTTTCCCACCGTCCAGCCCCGTCCCCTACCTACTTTCTGCCTTTGCCGGCGATGCAATCGAAGCGTGAAGCGTTCCAAAAGGCAAACACGTTGAGCGCAAATGTTCCGCGATTCCTTTTTGGCTTTCCACTGCCGCCCACTGCACCACCCTCTATTTGCCTCCTATTTTCCACGCTCAAACCCCTCGCAGCGCGCAGCCAAAACCAAACCAATACCTGGCATTACCTGGAATCCTCTCCGTGTGTGTACGAGTGTGTGTTGGCAGTTAGGTAGCGCTTGACAGCTTGGCAAACAGTTAAATAAAGTTGGCATCTCTCTACCAAAATCCCACCCCTTGCCGATTGTTTGTGTGTGTGTCATCCTGATTATTATACACTACACGTGGGCGTCGGAGTTCTTCATTTGGCTATGAAGTTTGTTTGGAATTCAATTTGACTTCAAAAGAGAGGGGCCAAACGTTTTTTTTTTTTTTTTTTTTTTTTGTCTTAACTCCTTACCGACATAAATGGCTTCCTTAAAAACCAAGAAAGGGAAGGGCAATGGCCCTATTATCATTATATTATTATATATCATACTATTATATTATTATATGATAATATGAGTTTTCTTTGATATGATTAAAAGAAAAGTTAGGGTAAAAATGTTCAATTTGAAGTTTAAACTATGGAAATGTACGTTTGGAACTGCATAATTTCAAACAGTTTTTAGGCAACTACACCCAGAAAAAAAAAATTCCTAAAATTTTAGGAATTGGTGAAAATAAATTTTTAGGCAATGATGGCCTAAAAAATGGGTCATAATGCCAAAATGCCATATTTTTAGGCCATGGGATGCCTAAAAATTTTCTATCTATAAAAATCAAATTTTAGGCTTATATTGCCTAAAAATGAAGTTTTAGTAAAAAAATTGCCTAGAATTTAGGCCTGTTTCTATGGCCTAAAAATATGGCATTTTGGACGAAAATTGCCTAAAAATATGGCAATTTGGAAAAAAAAATGCCTAAAATTAAGGCCTGTTTCTATTGCCTAAAAATATGGCATTTTGGGCAATTTTTAGGCAATAACTGCCTCGACTTCCGTTTTAGGTCAAATGGACTAAAATTTTAGGCAATTTGGCAGCTTTTTAGTCCATAATTTTTTCTGGGTGTATAGAAAAATTATTTGATAAAAAACACAAAACATAATAATAAATTATACAAGCAAATAATAGCTTATTAGAAATGTCAGTACAATTTTCAAAGAGGTTGATGAGTTCAAAAAACTTACATTTTATTCGGTACAATTTCTCAAATATTCTCTTTTCATACATTTTAAACAATGTATTTCTATTAAAAATAAACCCTCATATCTTGTTAAAACTTTCGTAATTTTCGTATGTCGTGGAATTATTTACCTCTGCGTCGCTAATCTAATTAGGTTTTCGCCAATTTTGACAAGTTTGGCACTTGCCGTTGTTTTTGCTGTTGTTTTTGACATGGTTACCACTTGAAGCTTAACGGAAATTCAATTAAATTGGAGTAAACAACAGCAGAGGAACTGGCAAATGCTCAATGATCTATGACACAAAAATTAATTGAATTAGCTACAAATAGTAATCGAAATTACAGACAAAGTGTACACAGAGAGAAGGTTTAAAAATAGGTGTAAGAGGGATAAAAAAACTTGAATTTAAAATTACAATTTTTAAACGTTGATTGCATGAATCAGAGACCAGAATATATTCCTTCCTATTCTTTATTTTGTATTCCCACACCTATTTCTGTGGATTATTAATCTGTCTTGGAGCACAGCACCTTCAACGAACTTAATTATTAGCGCTTTCTGGTGAGAGTTATAGTTTCAGGACAATGACACAATGGGGCAACTAATGAATATGAATTACTCGAGTGCCGCACTTCCCCTCGAGAAGTGTGTGTTGTCCAAGGAGCAAACACGAAGGCTGCGACAAGAGCAGCAACAAACAAAGACACAAACAAACAACAAGCCGAACAAGACAACTGCAAACAAACATTGAGCTGATTGTGCCACAAGCTGAGAGGGAAATAGGGGCGCCCGAAGAGACGGGCCGGGGCTGGCCCACTTGTGTGCGACAAAGTTTCACCTCCCAGAGTCTGCTGTCTTTTCATATAAACTTGTTGGTAGTTACTGCGACTTACTCTACTGTTTTTCTCCATCTCACACTTTCGCGCTTTGTCCTCGGGCCAAAAACAAACTTCACGGGCCAAAACTCACATAAATTACACGCGCACAAGCAGAAGTCACCAAATGTCAAATGCAGTAAAAGCGAAAAAAATGGAATACGCACAGACAAAAACTAAAACCTAAATTGCAGCCAAACTGCAATAAAAATTACACCAGAAAAAATATTACTATATTTTATAATAATATATAGATATTATACTTTGATTGTTTTGCTAGGCATTAATTTGGCAGCCAATTCTGTATTATTAAATTAAGAACTAGAAGCAATGTCATGTCGGATTTTCCAAGAAGCTCTTAGAAATTTTAAAAATTTGTTTTCTTATAATAATGAGATATTTTATATATATATTATTTTTAATTAATTTATTTATTATTGGAGACCTTACTTAGTCTACAAGCAAGTCGGAAGTTAGGCATGTCAACTGAAACCCATCTTTTCAGACTCAACTCCGAGTGAACTTAAAGAAAATATTTAATATTTATAGTTAACATTAATATTTATATTAAAAACCAATACTCATTAATAAAAATGTTTTACTTGGTTCCATTAATTGGAAATTTGGTAAATTTCATAATTCTAAATAAGCAATACTAGCAAAAATTGTAAGTAATGTGTTCGACACTGCACATGCATTTCATATACCCTTTTTGTTCGAATTGTAAAGGCCATATCAAAACCAAAAAAGGAAAAAAGGAGGCAAATAAAGGGGACCCCTCAGGGTTGAGTCATCGTCGTCAGCCAAGGTCCAGGCAAACTTTCCGCGAAAGGAAATTCAGCCAATTTGTTGGCGCTGCACTTCCCCCTCCCCTGCACACCTCTTTTTCCACCGTTTTTCCCCAACCCTTTCGGCCATCGCGGCCTTCAAAACTGACAGTCGCCGTGGGCGCGGAAAAAATGAAAAGAAGAGACTTGGGCAGAAAAAAAGCGAAACAAAACACAAACAAACGAAAGGCGAATCATCACGCAAAAAATAAACATTAACTATGATTTATGACTCAGTGGCGCACGCAATGGTTCTCCATCTCTGTCTTCTTTTTGTCCCTTTCGCTCGTTCCCCCTTTTATGGAAACTTTTGCATTGTTTGCCAATTAAATTATTGATAATTTTTTTAGAGGTGATTCTGATTACACCAGTAGGTTTGATTATTTATTGTTATAATTAGGTATGCTGACCTTTGCAAAAAAGCTGAACGATTTTTTTCGATTGTTGTTTTTATTATGTATAAAAAAGGGTTAATTAAAATTCCTTAAGTGTTACTTTGTTACTAAAAACCTATTATAGTTAAAAACACTATTTTAAAAATGTTTGTATTTAATTCATAATAACTGCAGTTAAGTTAGGTTAAGCCGTTAACTTTTGAGTTATAGTAATTCCAACAAATAAAGAAAATAGTACAAATATTTTCTTATAGCAGTAGTTTCGCTTTAGAATTCACTCACTTCATTATTCGAACAAATTACTTCCATCACTAAAAGCTTTCACAGACCACTATTAAGACTGGACTTGACCACTTACTCTCATCCTTTTAGCATCGAAATTAAAATCGGCAAGATGATTGGAATTGGCCAAAATGAGAGAAAATGCAGATGCCTTCGATGCTCATCTCGAATGCCTATTTGTTGGCCTGTGTAATGAACACTCTGAATGGCATGGGTGCCGAGTTGAGGGGGCATGCGACTGGAAGGGGGCTCTGAAGATAGGGGCTCGGTTCTGGCGAAAATGAAAAATCATGCAAATGAGTTTAGGGGCAAAATGTCTGGCGGCCCAAGAGCAAACAAAACGAGATGGAGCGTTCGGTTGGATGTTGGGCTGTTGAGATGCATTCTGCATATTCAGCTTCCCTCTCCTTTGCCATCATCCTTGCTTTCCCCCTTCTGCCCGTCTCTATTTCTAAAAGTTCCAAAATAATGGCCACGGAATGAACACGAATCAGGCCAAATCACTCATAGATCTAGAGAATGGATGAAATCTTTGGATACCCTTTAAATAAGTTTAAATTTAAGTTTATTTTATTTAAATTACAGAGAAATGTTCCTTTTATATGCGAATAAATATTTAATTTAAAAATACCTAAAAGTACAGTTGGTCAAAAGTAATTACCCCTAGAGAGAGTAAACTTAAGGATATATAAGGAAAATTATGAAGGCAACGATAACGGAACCCCCACTGCCCGGAACTGTAAATGTTAAATGAAATACGCTGCATCCGGACGCGAAAATGCAATTTACTTTCCCCGCCACAGACAAACGCGAATATTGAGGAAAACTGTTGGATAACTGACGAACTATCTCCGGCCAGTTTTTGGGCTGAAGCCTTTGCTGCAGATGCCTGCACTTCAACAGTTTTTCGGTGGCCAAACAGAAGCCCCGAGCAGACTGTCCCTCCACTTTGGCTCCCCTTATGCAGGGAAAGTTCAACAGAAGGCTGGCCACAACAATTGTAATTAAACCGAGCGCTAGCCAAAATAGACAAATATCTTGGATAAATAACATCTGAATTAAATAGCGCGTTTAAGTTTGGTGGTACATTTTTATACATAAATAGTTTATTTCGTTGGTAATTGAGCTGAAATTAAATTAAAAACACAATGGGGATTTTTCTAAGGGTTTATCAAGAATTTTATATGTTTAAGAAGTTTTAAGTGTAATCTTGCTTTCATTAATAATAATAATGAAAAATTAATCTTAGTATTATTAGTATTAATATTATATAGCATTACATTAATCTTAGTATTATTAGTATTAATATTATATAGCATTACATTATATTTATATTATATTGCTTAAATAGTATTATCTAATTTCTGCTTAATTTTCATGCCATTCTATACATTTTCTTTTAACCTCATTTTAAACATAATTAGTACAATCAGAATACCACTTAAAGCCGATTTTTTTTGCGTAAACCTTTTAGTTTATTTTATTTTCGTTTGGTTCAAAACAGAGACCCTATTCCTATCCCAATCCAGATTCCCATCTCAACATCCTACAAGTCCTGTAGCCCTGACTAACCTTATGGAATGGCCGACCAGGGAGCTGCCATAATACAATTTATACGACAACACTTTAGTGCAAAGTTTATGCGCAGTGTTTACAACGTGCCATAAAAGCCGGACAATGCGTGGACCAAAAGGAGGTGGTGAAAAAGCAGTGAATGAGGGGTGAAAGAGTGGAGAGTGTGGGGTGAAAAGGTGAGGACTTGGCGGTAAGGGGTGAGGTTAGCGGGGTGCGTAACAAGTGCAGTTCATATAAGTAGGAGGATCCGGGATCAGAGTTCATTGCCATCTACACTAACCAAAGAATTTTGGCTAACGAAAGTTTTAGCATATTTTTAAAGTCTTACGATGTTGAAAACTAAACTAAATATATTAGTATATAATATTTTATTTAATTAATGCAGGAGAAACATTTTGCACTTTTGCACTTTTGGTTATTTGTAGTTTTTAGCCTAAAAAAGGGCTAACATTTTTTTGATATATTTGTAGATAACTATCTTCTCTGAGTGTATTGCTCGCTCTCTCTTTCTTTCACCCTCGACCCTATGCTAGCCGTAGTCATCGCTTTCGCCACTGATGCCCTCTTGTTTGTCGCCTGAAATTGGCAGCTACTAAAAACGGAGTAATAAACTAACACCAACACACAGACTCCCTGGATTTTTGCGGCTAAATACGGTTATGGCTTATGGGTTACGGTCCACCCCAAAATATAACAAATATGGGGATTTTACAGCAACAGAGCCCCCCTCTCGAAACCTCCCGCAGTCGCGTCGCTTTTAATACCCTGACAAGTGTGTGCTGTCATTGTCGGTGTGTGAGTGGGATTAAACTTCGTCTGGGGATTATTTAAACTCATATAGTCCGAAATGAAATAAACTGAACAGAACTGATTTTCAGTCTAGCCAAAAGTTAGACAGGCCATAAAATGTAAACAAAAGTTGCGGAGCGGATCATCTGGAGGTAATTTGGGGGTCGTTCAATCTGTTTAGGTTGCGATTTATTAAGCGCAAAGTGTGTTCTTCATTTATAATTTATTTCGTCTGTTAGTGCTGGCACATATTGTATATACTGAAAACTTGAAGGCATTAAACTCTTGTCTTACAGTATTTTAGAGAAAGGAAAATAGCAGGGAAAAGGGTTTTAAACAATTGGTAAGAAAATTAAGTTAAGTTAAGATTGCAAGAAAATAATTCTAAATATTTTAAACTTACTTACATATTAAAGTAAAATTTTTTTAAATTATTTTATTAATTATTTGTACATGAAATGTTGTATGGAATTCAAAATAAATAAAATATATTTTATTTTGGCATTAGGGATTTAATTGAATACATACGGAGACTTCGAAAAGTTCAGTGAACTATAGCTTGAAAGAGATAATGTTTTCTGTGGTTCCACCCTCCCTAAAAATTTAAACAAAAAAACCCGCCAGATCTGGACTTTGGATAAGAATATCAATTTATGTTGATAGATGAGTGGTTTCCACTCTTTTCCACCCACCCAGAAGCCAAACTAATTGAGATGACAAACGCCAAACACATCGTTCCATCAGTCAGTCAGTGCAGCCAGTTAGAAATTGCTTTTCTGCTTTCCCCATTTCTGGCGTTCCTGCTTTTCCTGACTTTTCGCTGGATGTCTTTGCTCGGTTTTAGTTCCATTTTTCGGGCGCTGTTCTCCCCATTGCTCCGGTTCGTGGTTGTCCTGAAAAGTTCTTCAACGGAAACGGACTGCCGGGAAAATTGGGGGAGTGGCAGACTCATCGCGAGTGACTCGATTTCCACTTGAGTAAACATTAACGTGCCGGACGCTCCATTGAAATTCAAGCGAGCAATTCATTTCCACTTAATTTTCAACGCTCTTTTTTCAACAAAAATTGTTCGCTCCTTTTTTTCCGTTCATTCTTTTGGTTTTGAGCGGCTGCCTGATTTTTGTCATTTCCCTTTTGGCCCCGGTTGAATTTTCTGCTTTTTTTTTTGCGGTGGCAAAGTTTTTCCTTTTTTTTTTTTTTTTTTTTTGAGCGAAATGTGTCGCAAATTAGTCTGAAGTGTCTCTCTCCAAAGGCAAATTTATTAAAACTTTGTGGGGATCGTGTAATTTGTGGCACTTTGAGTGGCCAAATTGAAATCAATTAAGTGCGGTCCGGCACGTGTCCGTTTTTAGATTTGATTAGCTTCCGTTTCGCTTACGGTTTCGATTAAAATTGATGGCCTTCAAAGGGAAAACTCGTTTGCCACATTTTCCCCCCGAATGGGAATGGCCCGAGTAAGCTACATAAATTTCCCAGCCACAATTAAGAACGATTGGGGGCTCGGAATTAATCGATTTGCTTTGTTTGGCCAAACGATTACACGACACACAAAATATCATCTCCAAATAGACGAAAATCATCTGCCGGATACATTTTCCCGCTTTCAAAATAGTCGTTTTCGCTGTTGATTTTCCTGCAATTGTGAGGCGACAAATAGCTAATTAGATTTCTTCTTCACCCGAGGCCTGGGGCGATTTTTCTCCTTTGGTTTAACTGTCACCTGGCCGGGGAAAATTGATTAAGTGGAAGCTGTAAATGAGTAAGGCAGACGTGGCCGCGGGACCTTTTCGGGTTTCGGTTTCGGTTTGATTAAATTTTCAAATTTCGGGTGAAATTAACAAATCATTTGAGTGGCTCCTCGAGGGTTATGTCGGTCAGTGCCTAAATATTATTTTAGATGTGGGAATTGAATTAGGAGAATGGATTGTTATTGTTATAATTTGTTGTTGGTTGGTTTTGTGAGCACTTTTTTATTATTGCTTCCAAAAGAAGGCTCCTAATACAATTCCAGTACTTAATCCCTAATTCAAGTATTTAATTTAATTTGCCTTTAGAAAACTATCCCCATTTTCACTCAGATCAAGTTGCTCTCCTCAGCTAATGATATTTCCATTAAATCTAATTATTTTCGGGGCTAAACAAAATTGAGAGAATTTGCACATAATATTTCGGACTAACTTTTGACCGCCAAAGAGCAAATGGAAAGGGGGAAACCATTCCCAAAAGCAGCCGGCACTTTAGAAATGTTGCGAATGGGCTCGAAAAACTTTTGATTTACTGTAGGTAAATGTTATTGTTGGCTGCCACAGCTGCCACTGAAGTTCTGCCGATGGTGCCTTTGCTGTTGTTATTTAGGAAAAGTTTTCACAGCAAGTTGAGTTAATTTGTATCCACAACTCAATTGCAAAAGTTTAACCGAGCAAAAGATTTATAAAGTTTATATGCAATAACAAGTCCAAAAGGCTCCTGCACTCTCTCGTGGCAGTGGGAAAATCACTAGCAGTCGGAAAAGCCATGCACTGGTTGCAGGAAAATACATACCAGTGCGAGGGAAAAACAATAAACAAAGATGACTGGCAGCCGGGCTGATTCGAGGGCAATAAGTTCGCCAAAGAACAGAGGGAACATATCGGAACAAGTAGCAGAAATGGCAGGGAAAATATTAAGAAATTGATGGCTTAATAAGTACTCATCATGGTTGATAGTCAAACAAGGAATACAAAAATTAAAGGTAGTCTTGGCGTTTGCAATATAAATTAAATTCGAGTCTTAGTTGAAAATATTTTCGTTTTACTTAATAGTTATACGAGTTAAAAAAAATTAAATAAAATATGTTCTAACAGCAGTACTAATATACCCCAAGTAATGACCACCAAGGAACCTAAGGAAGCCAATAAGAGAGCAGTAAGCAGAGAATGGTCAGCTTGGGGCAGTTGCAATCAGCTTTTGATAAGCACCAAATGGCCAGTCAAATGATAACGATTCTGCTGCTTCTCATTCAGAATCCGGAGCCTCGATGCTCCCACACAGGACGCCATGGCCCGGCCCCACCATTGGAGGCGGAAAAGGAGCAGGACGCGCAGCACTCTCGGAGTCATGGCAAAACGAGAAAACCGGCAAAATTAGTTTGGCCTGCGGCTAAAAAGTCAATTTTCATAACAATTTCCGACTCTCATAATGAAGCTTCAGTTTTCGCTTCGATTCTACTGGCCACCGAATGCAAGAGATTGCTCGGTATTCATCAAAGGAGTTTCGGTTCCGGTTTGAGTTTTGCTTGCAAAGGAATAAGGCTTGTAAGCCAACTGCAAAGTCAAAATAAATAATAAATAAACATACTGAATATGCCGGGTATAATTTAGACAGCAAACTAACTCCTGTAATCCGACGTGTAGTTTTCTCCCCTAAAGTGAAATAATCATGCATTTTCGATTTGCCCCCGTGATATATATATTTTTGTTCCGTTCCTCATTTGTTCGCGCGCATTATTCAAATGCAGAGGGCGTGGCACTGAGCTCCCCCTGATTTACAGTGCACCTGCGACTGCTGTCGCAAGGTTTTCCCCGCTAGTTGTTCACTATTTACACACTTTTTTTGTTTGCTGCACACTGCCATTATAAAATATGCATTTGCAGCATTATTAAAAATGGAAGGCGCATTGTTAGTGTCTCCGCTTATTGTGTAGGGTGTGTGTGTTGGTGGCATTGAAAATGGTGGAGAAAAGTTTGCCGCTGCAGTTGCGCTGGCGGCGCATGGGGCGTATGGGTAATGTCAGCTCTGCATATGCATAAAAGATTTGGGCGCCCGCTTTCGAAATTGTTAGCGCTGCTGCCAGTGTTGCATAATTCCGCATAAATTCCGTTGACATTTTTTAATCTATGTTGAAAGTTTTGCACACAGAGCCAGCAAATACAAGTCAGGATGTATACATATATATTTGAGAATTTGCATAAATCCCAATTGCATTGCACTTTTGCCTTCGTCCGTGTCTCAATGGCCAAATAAAATATCTTCGCTTTCTCCGCTCGGCTCTTAAGATGCTCAGCTGGCTGCACTTTGGCCGCCCTTTTCCCCATCCTTCTACCGCCTTGCTGGCTCTCAGGATTCATAAAATGTGTATGAAGCGTGCAAAATGTTTTAAATTTATTACAATAAGACGAGCTGGAGTCGCGTCTCGGGTCCTGGCGTACGCAAATGCGACATAAAACGCTAAGAGATAAAGCAAACTGAGCGGAGGAACAAAGTTTTATTCAAGAAGAGGTCTAAATACCCTATAATATCTAAATAAATATTTACCCTTTTCATGACATTTAAAGAGCATCAATTATATATTTAAAAAAACATTTTTTTTGTTAATATTTTTGCTCTACTTCAATTGTAGTTAGATATGAATGAATTTATTTATAATATTAAATAGTTGAGCTAATTGGACATACACATGTAAAGCAACCATTAAACCTAAATTTAAATTAATTTGCAATAGGCACCTTTGAAAGGACTTTATAAGTTATACTGAATTGTATAAAATTCCAATTGTGATCAAGTATTATGCTTTTAAAATTGCTATTGGTCTTGATCTTTTAATAAATTTGAGTATTATAAATAATTGATTTAATTTCCGATAGGTGGAAATTATAATTGTGTTTTATATATAAAAACTAAAAAGTATTTACAAGTAGGACTCAACTGGTTAGGGTATTCAGAAATATAGATAAGGTGAACGAGCAAACACACTGAGGGGAGATCGCCATTCCGATTGGGTTTGGCCACTTTTTTATGCGCTCCTTAAAGTGCGTCCCATAAAAATGACGAGGCATGAAAGAATGTGTGTGCTCAGGTGACCCCAGTCATTCAGGCATCCACCTCAGCGACCTTTCTGTTTCTCTGGAGCTGAATGCATTGCGAGTGACAACACTCAAGGCAAGGTGGGTGAAAAGTGGGGTGGAAAAGCAGGAGGGAAAGCTATATGTGAAGGAAGCTGATACATGTCGCTTGTTCTCCGTTTATGGGCCAAAGGCAAAAGTGCGTGTGTGTACGAGGGTATGTTTACCTGTACTTACAGTAGACACTTGAACTAGAAAATGCTATTAAAACTGTAAAGTGTAAAATTAATCTTAAGTTTCTAAATTCATGATATCAATTTTTTTTTTTTAATTATTTATAATAAATTAAAGAAAAGGTTATAAATGTCTTTTGTAATTTAACTACATTCCATTCTTAAGCAGACTGAATAAATCTATTAAATTTAATTTAGTCCATATTTAATATATATAATTTCTCTTAAATAAAAGAAAATAATTACATAAATAAAGTCCTAACTTTAGTAACTTCCCATTAGCTTTAAGTTCCTGTTTCCCTGTACTTCCGTACTTCTATCGAGAGCCTCGTTTCATTGGCCTGTTTTCTCTGCGGCTGTTCATCAGCTGCGACTCCCCGACTCCCCGCCAAGCTTTCCATCGGCACCGCCCTCCTTTTTCCCGTCAAACGCATTTATTACATTGCTTTTGAGCCAATTTTTTTCCGGCCTTTTAACTGAAAAATTGGCACGGCGCATCGCTTGGCATGCAAAGCAGCCGTTTTCAGTTTTTCTTTCTTTCCAGTAGTCGGCCCACCGAATGTTTTTCCGCCCACCTCCTGTGTTGTTGCTATTGTTTTTGCTGATGTTGCTGCTGGCATTGTCAGTTGGCCACGCGCTCATCCCAGCATGGCTCAGTGGTCGAGGGTGGTCGTGGGTTAAGGTTCAAGGGTCGCGTCTCCGGCAGTGATGTGGTCTGCTTAGCAGCGCCGGAATACTCATCGGAATGCCGCAAATCAGCTCAAAATTTCTTTCACATACCCTCTATCATTTGGGGCTATATTAATTGTTCAGAATGTTAAACAAAACCAACAGATTCTGCGTATGGTTCTTACAGTATTTATTTTAATTAAATAATTAAACTATATACCAATTAAAAATATTTGTAAATTGATTTATATTTACTTTTCTTTCTTGGTAGACCTTGCCTGAAAATTCCTCCTAAACATGGCCATTTTATTTATTTTAATTTAAATTCTTATAATTTTAAATAATTTATAATCACAATGTTGTGTAAATACTTCTTCTAAAAACCTATCTTGTTAAGCAGTTTCACAGCCGTTACCCTCGATGAGAATTACCTCTTGGCCTGATCATCATAACTGCACGCTTCAAGGACTTATCGAATCCTGTAAATGAATACCAGTTGATACCACCACCAAATGTTGTTGAGTTATATACGCCAGCCAAGTTGCTAAACGGAAAAAAAGTTTCGATTTAATTTAGAATAGGAAAAGGGAACTAAGTCCGTACCTGTTTATGCAACTCTTGTACCACCAGGCACCGGTAAAGCGTTGGGCACAGCTATACATGGTTTCCCAGTCGTTTTTTCGATCTTTCGTGGAAAACTGCATGTGCAAGTGATATGTGAGAGAATCGTAGGTGTTGCCAGTGGGAAATCCGAGCGATTCCAAGGTGTAATTGTTGGCCTCACCCCCGACCCTAAAATTGTCGTATATCATGTATCGCTTCTGTCTTTCAAAGTCCTCCATGAGGATCAGCAGTTCCTGGCGCACCGAAGAGCTCAGTACATGCAGTTTGTCCAGTCCCACAAAGTATTCATTATCCACCTTTCCAAAGCCCTCCTGGTAGTCCTTCCATTCGCGGAAGAAGTCCTCGCTGCCATCGGTTCGTCTTAAAATTATAGTCCATCCGCCGCCATGACTCTCCTGATCGCAGGCCACCTCAAAGGGACTCTCACTGAACTCGGGCACTCGAATCGTAGTAACCCCGCTCTTCTGAGAGTCTTTCAGAGCTTCGAAACAATTTGCGGGATAATGTCCTTTATCGGGCGGACAAGACTTCTCCAAAAGATCTCCCTGGCGTTCCTGCTCCGTTCTAAGATTTGATTTTAATTAAAATAAGTTAAAAACCTTTCAATTAATATTTTTTTTAATAATTACCGCACAGCAGCCAACTCCGAGCTCAATAATGCTAAGTTGTTACATATCGATAGAATGGTACACAATTCGTTATTATTATTGCTGGCTATGGCATTATTATCACTTTCGGCGGTATTAGATGATGCAGGTCCCTCCAAAATATTGGCCTGGCGCTCTTGCTCCGCACTATTAGTGGAACTCAAATCATTATAAATGCTTGAAATATATTTTTTATTGGTCCAATTTTTACCGTAGAGCAGCCACTTCCGATCTTATTTCAGAAATGTTATCACATATTGATAAAAAGGTACATACTTCCTTCTTATTTTGCTCTGCAAAACTATTTGTAAATAGCGCTATAATAATTATGCGAAGAAGCATCTTGGCTTGAATACAAGTGCTTAAAGACTGAGGGCAATTTATTGAATAAGCAATTATATATAGTAGCTTGCTTTTTGGTTAGATAGCGTTATCGCAACAGCAATAAAAAGCACCGATTGTTTGCTTTGTTGCACTATGACTGGTTCAATTAGATAAAATGGGAACAGAAAAATGCTGGGGCTTCCCATAATTGTTTACAGTGCGAAAGTATGTCGGAGGTCAGTAAGTATTAATTGTTTCCTTTAGGTAAAAAACTGTTTTAATAATGTATTACTAAATTAATACTACAATATTGTCAAAGTATTTATTATAAAATAACGTAGCTCGCTGAACAGTAGCACTACCCTTTTCGAGAACTTTGTCTTGGCATTATCATCATGACTGCACACTTTATCGCCATAATCCAAATTAATACCAGTGTAATAGAAAAACATTGATAAAAAATGAAATGGCAAAAATAAAATCCCTTAAGCCCTAAACAAAATTGTTACAAAATAGATCAACATTATTTAATCAATCACTTCAGCCCACAATTGACTTATCTTATCGCTGTTATCTACGTCTCTAAAATCAATTAATCTCACTAGAAATTTTTGAATGGTTTTATCTAATCGTATTTCTTGTTAATTTTGTGATAGGAAATTAGATTGCACAGAACGAAGCGTTATCAATGACTAAGATTTTCCTCGGAAATCGGTGAAAATAACTTATTGGCCCCATTATATGGTAGCCAGAGATTATGATTAGGGCATTCCCCTCGTCGATCACAGAAGCTGGCCCACTTGACCACTGTAAAGTCCCAAATAAGAAGACGTTTACACATGAGTTTTTGTAAGAAACTGATTTTATTTAAAACGGTCTCCCTCTTTTATAGGAGATTGAATTCTAAATTTACTCTTATCTATGACCTACGCAGAGGCCGCACATTTGTTTGTCTTATATTCTGAGATATGCTGAGATCCCTTGCAGGAGCTCAGATTACATGTTCAATATTTTTCAAGTGCGTGTTTGGCCACACGGCCGCTATATTTAAAGATAAGCACGCATGCATTTAGATAGACCCCTGCATATATGTATTTGTATATTTCAATTTACAGCTCTCGGTTCATATGCACAGATATGAACGGAGCCCAAAAAATAATCTTATTTTTCTAAATATTCATGTTCGTCTGAACATTCTGGCAAGGGCCGGCAAGATTAGGTGTATATTTTAAATTAACATTTTCTTGTATTTGCAATTTTAAAATTTAGTGGACTGTATTTATTTCTTTATTCCTTCGATATAATTTATTTGCAACTAAATCTCTTGCATTGGCCGGGTTTTAATAGCTTATAATTATTTTTACAATTTTTTCTTTTATTATCGTATTCGATTATATTGTTTATTTAACAATTTGCTTTTATATAATTTATTTTAGACATTAAGTATGCTGCTAGGTATAGCTATGGCTTGTAATTGCCTTCGTATTTTTATTTTACGTACAAAATATATAATTAATACAATTATCATTATAATTGCCAACATTAAGGATGTATGGCCAGTAACATGATGAAAATCTAATTCATGTAACTTTAATTTATGAGATTTTAAATCATTTATTTCATTTAATAGGTTCTTAATTTCTAAAGTATGATTGATAATTGGTGTGCCTAACTTATCCCAAACAACCTTAGGAATCTCGTTTATCTCACCTACATATGACACTGATAGTGTCCCTTGATCTTCTAATTGGATACTGTGATGAGCAACTAGTATATCGATATCTGTTCGAGCAGTACAATCTGACCTAATTGTTAATATTCCTTGTTCTGGCAAATCGACTATCTGTAACTTGGAGCTGGCACACTGAATTCGAGCCTTGGTGTTATTCTGAACTTTAAAAAGCCAACTACTTCTTTTCTCTAACTCAACCCAGTATAATTTGTTCTCACTAATGGAACTATAACTACAGTTTGAAGCCTTGTTTGGTTTAAGAGGCGTAATCTTCCTTCACAAACTCGTTTGTTTGACTGCCACTTTTGGCACTTATTAAGCGCTGGCTCTGATATTAGGTGATAAGCATCTATTTCAAAATTATAGACTAAATATTCGGAATCTATTTGAACCATAATCAAACGTTCGTTAATTTGGAGCGGTACTGGCACAATTTTAAAGAGAGTTGAAGCATGCCTACCAAACAAAGGTATTTTTGCATTAATAATTAGTTTCCTATCAACAAAAAGTCCTCTTGCTGTAAGCAAAGTATAAACTTCTTTTAACTCAGTACCTGTCATTTTCCCTGGCAACACTAAAGTCTCCGACAACATATCTTTTATCTTGGCAATCTCACTTTTCAACTGGCTTGGTTTTAACATATTAGTATTAAGCCGACCATGATTGGTGTCAATTAATAGGCTTATGATTCCAGATTGTAATACAATTTGTCCTTCTTCTACGTTAGGACTTTCCCTCTTCCATTTGTTTCTCTGCTGAAGTGTGTGCAAATATTCCTCTGTCCACTTCACCCAGAAATCTCTTTTCATTTTTTGTATAAGTTTCCACCTATCCAAATTTCCGATTCTCTCATTTTTCATCGGTTCGATTATATCTAACGGCGGTCTTCCTATCAAAAAATGACCTGGTGTCAGAACCTCTTGTTGATCCATTTCACTTACTGTAGTAAATAATGGCCTTGAGTTTAAACATGCTTCTATTTGACATAAGAGCGTTGACATTTCTTCGTATGTTAAACTATTGTCACCTATAATTCGCTTTAAATGGTATTTCATGGACTTAACCCCAGCTTCCCAAATACCTCCGAAGTGAGGTCCTGCCGGGGGAATAAAATGCCAATCGATTCTATCCTTTTCCAGCTGGGCAGCAATCATTATATTTTCTTGAATTGCCTTGACCAACTCCTGATCTAACTTTCTTGACGCTCCCACGAAATTTGTTCCGTTATCTGAATAGATACAATTTTTAATTTTTTCTTCTTGAGAGTTTCTCCATAAAATATATTGACATTTCTGATCATTATCATTTATTTGTATTTGACGGTACATTTTTTCAATGTCCGCAGACATGACAATTTCCCACTTTCTCCATTTTACAATAATGTCAAAAATATCTTTTTGAACTCGTGGTCCTCTCCACCTTATATCGTTCAAACTTTTACTATTAGTAGTCTTTGCGGAAGCATCAAATACTACCCTTAATTTGGTCGTCAGGCTTGAATCTCTAATTACAGCCTGGTGCGGTAAGAAATATTTACCTTCATCGTGCACTTCGACCATATGCCCTAAATCCAAATATTCATTCATGAATTTAGTATAGTGAACCTTAAGTTTTTCATTACTATTTAATTTGTTCTCCAAATTCATAAAACGAGCAACGGCTTGTTTCTTTGAATCTCCTAAGGTTATATCCTCTTTAAATGGAATTGACACAATGTATCGCCCATCTGAACCTATCTTTGTAGTTTTAGTGAATTTATTTTCACAAAATTCAGACTCGATATCATTTTTGTCTTCTCCCTCTACTTCCCAATATCTATCTAAATCGTTCAACTCGATCGTTGTTGCTACGATTGTTTTGTTTCCTTTGGATTTTTTACATCCAGAGACAATCCACCCGAACTCAGTTTTTTGTCCCAGGAACCCGTTTATTTTTACAACTCCATCCTGTAGAATGTGAGTGTATAGATTTGCTCCAATTATTAGATCAATACGACCTGGTTTATTAAAATCGGGATCAGCTAAATTATAGCTTTCCCATTCTTTTTTGTCAACACTTATTGTGCTGGCTGGCAATGCCTTCATTAGCTTGGGAAGGATTAAAGCTTCAATTTTTAAAGTTTTTTGGGAATTTTGCAGTTTTATATAAATAACTGCTTTGTGCTTGGAGATGCACTTTCCTGTGGAAGATACTCCACTAATTTCGGTGTCCGATCGAATTTTTTTACTTTTAGAATCTGCGCAGATTCTTCTGAAATGATTGTACTTTGTGACCCGCTGTCAATCAAAGCTCTTAAATTTTCGAAATTTCCCTTACAGGATTTAATTTGGACCCTAGCCGTAGCTAATAATGCTTGATCCGACGTATTGATTGTATTTACCTTTTTCTCAATTTTTTGATAATTTATATGGAGCATGCTGTTGTGATATCCCTTACAAGTAGAACAGGATATATTGCTAAGGCATTTTTATAAGCTTCATGTTTTAAGCATTTTACACACAATTTTGCTATTTTAACCTTATCCCATCTTTCTGATGGACTTAAGGATTTAAATTTATAACATTGTAATATAGTGTGTCCCAATTCTTTGCAAATGGGACAACTGTTGATTGAATATTCTTTATTCATTACAATTTTTTTAACAGGCCTTTCATCCTGAACTGAGCTAATCGAACTTAGTCGTTGCTCTAAAAACTCGATTACGTCGGACAATAATTGGACCTCTTTGGTCTTTTTAATATGGCTTTCATACAATTGAAGAGCCTCTTTATCAAATTTTTTCAAAATTATATGAGCAAATATTATATCTACCTCATCGGAAAGTTGTGCCTTTAATTTAATCATGTGAATTGACTCATTTATTGTGTCAATAAACATTCTTAAATGCCTATTTGAGTCCATATTTAAATTGTTTAGCTCAAGTAGGCGATTTAATTGCTCGGAAAATATTTTCCTTTTGTTTTCGTACCGCTTGGTTAATAACTCCCAAGCGGCCTCGTAATTTTCTCCAGATCCCAATAATAAGTGAGAAACCACTTTTTTGGCTTCTCCCTTAAGTGAGATCTTAAGATAATTAAATTTTAAGGTCGGACTCAAGTCCTCTCTTAAATGTATGAGTTCATTGAATAACTCATAAAACAGGTCCCAATCTTTGGAATCTCCAAAGAATGTGGGAACCTGTATTTTAGGTAGTGTTGGTAAATCATCAATTTTTAGATTACCAACCTCTACCTTTGGCACAACTCCCTTTAATTTCAATTTCATATCGTTTGTTACTGATGAAATATCGAATTCTAATTCTTCCAAAATATCATCGTAACTCCTATCAGTGACATCAATCTGGTTTACTTTTTTTAATTTAATAAGTCTCTCCCAGTAGAATTGAATCTTTTTAATTCTAATTTCAAACGTGTTTATTTTTTCTTCCTGAATTTCCAAAATAGTTTCCCTTAAAAATTCATCTAACTGCTTAATTGCATTGTCCAATTTTGATTCCTGCTCTACTTTTTTGCTAGGACTTGGAACCTCAACTTCATCTGCTTTTTTCAACACCTTATCAATTCTTAATTTTATATTTTGAAATGTTGACATCATTGTTTCAAAATGATTATTTCTAAAATAGTCATGATCGACCACTCCTATTCTTAGCAGTGCCGAATTATTCTTTATGCATTCGGTTTTTAAATCGTCAAACTGCTTCATGTAGTTAAAACTAAGGCTTGGTTGCCCTTCCAACTGCCTACTTAGCTCTGTAATCTCTACTTGCCTTTTAATAAGGGCAATGGTCTCAGCGGACATCATTTTTTTTTTTTTTTTTTTAAGTTAAAATTACAAATTTAAAAATAGGACTTAGCTGCTGCTTCTGTTGCTGTCGCTGCCGTCGTGTTTGCCGCTTCTGCAGATGCTGCTGTAGGCGCTGCTGCTATGTATTGTTGCTGCTGCTGTTGTAGGCGTAGGTCTTCCTTCTGGTAGTTGCTTGATGATTTTGTTGATGTTTTTTTTTTTTTGTAGATGTTTTGTTTTGTAGATTTATTTTTAATGTTTGAAGAATTTTTTTTTTTTGTGTTTTGATTATTAATTTTGAAAAAAATCGCACTTTGAATATTTTTTGTCACTGACAGTTGATTTTTTCGATGTTTTGGCCTCGATACGCCCTTTATTTCACTTTTCGATGTTGAAGGCCTCGAAACAAACGCCCAAACTAAATACTTTATTTATTTAGTTTTAATATGTTTTTTTTTTCACTCAATTTTTTTAGAAAAATTGCAAACTGTCGAATATTTACGACCGTATCTCCACAACACAGTTTTTGTTTTCTGTGTGTTTCAATAATAATTTAAACAATAAGGACTCTTGTTTTATCCTTTTGCTTTTTTTGTTTTATACTCTGTTCCTTACCATAGAGGGGGAAACAAGAGTTATTTATTTTGCTACCTTTAGCTGCGTGTGTCTAGCACAACATACAAACTTTAAGGAGCTGGTTTAGAGTTCTGAACTTCTTACCACAAGGGGGAAAATTGCAGAGTGCTCGAATGACCAATATGTAAAGTCCCAAATAAGAAGACGTTTACACATGAGTTTTTGTAAGAAAACTGATTTTATTTAAAACGGTCTCCCTCTTTTATAGGAGATTGAATTCTAAATTTACTCTTATCTATGACCTACGCAGAGGCCGCACATTTGTTTGTCTTATATTCTGAGATATGCTGAGATCCCTTGCAGGAGCTCAGATTACATGTTCAATATTTTTCAAGTGCGTGTTTGGCCACACGGCCGCTATATTTAAAGATAAGCACGCATGCATTTAGATAGACCCCTGCATATATGTATTTGTATATTTCAATTTACAGCTCTCGGTTCATATGCACAGATATGAACGGAGCCCAAAAAATAATCTTATTTTTCTAAATATTCATGTTCGTCTGAACAACCACTCACTTTCACTCTCGAATGCCCATTGAAGTGTGCTGAAAATCAATTAATGGCTTGTCTTCCCCTCAAAGTTAGATTTTCTGCCGGAGGGAAAGATTCACGCATGGCTTCAGAGTGTGTCAAGTGCAAAGCAAACTCGAACTCGGCAACGGCGACCAGTGACCCAAAAGGGGCAAATCAATTTGCAGATCCTTGGGTGCCCTGATTCGTCGGCATCTGCCCATTTCCATTCACTTTGATAATGAGATCAAAACATCCAATACACGAATAGCTGATTCGCTTCAGGTTAAGTCAATATTTGGCTCGCTTCAGCTGACCACAACACACAATTTTTCATGCCGCATTGCCACCCGGTTGGGTCTTGAATTTTCCGCTTTCTTTGTATGTTGGGTTTTCCCCCTTTTCCCCGCCATTGTTCCGTTGTTTGCCCTGGTTTACTGAATAGCCGCAGAAATTTCATTAAGTTCCTCTGGCTCTGCCAGTGCAGATATGACAAAGGGAATGGGTTAACTAAAGGCCAAAGCAACCCTGAAAAAAAGAATATGTAAAACTGCAACGAGACTCGGAGTCTGGCCAGATATACATATATCTCCAGGGAAAAGCTTCCCTGGAAAAGGAGTAGATGGAGAGTGAAGAGGAATGAAGAGGGAAAGTGTTTCCACTCTAAGAATGTATCAAATGATATTGAATATATTTCAGTGTCTTACTGGAAGATATTTTTTATAGAAAACAGACTTTTTTCTAAAACATTTACTAATTGTGTTAATTTTCATTTAAAGTTTAAGATTTTCTTATACTTATTTCTTTTACATCTCTGTTCTTATATTTAACACTTAACCTAATTCAACAATAAACCAATGCGTGTACATATATCTGCTACTTTAGATCAACATTCCAATGATTTGTGGCACTTAAAATTAGATAATGTTCCTTTGATAGACAACACCCAGCTACGAGAAACTTCTCGCTATCTGTCTGAATCCCAAGAAGTAACCGACTCCCTGGGAATACCTTTTTATGTGCTCAACTGTCCCAGAAATTCGGGCGGCACTCATTAAACATGCCGAACCCGACACGGACTCGCTGCCGGAATCCAAATCCGGCTCTCAAATGCGGCCAACTGTTGCTGGGACTCAGCTGGGGACTTGCAGCTGGAGCAGGTCGCCGTTTGGGCCAATTATACGGTTTGTTAACACACAAAACAGGCGAAATGTAATTACATTTCCTGCAGAGAACGGGGCAAGAAAGGCGATGCCGCCTTTTGAAATCCGATTTAATATTGTTAACTGTGTGCAAAACTTTGTCATTTCATTCAGCGAATGCCGCTGGAATACTTGCTGGGCCCAAGAAAAGGGAAAGGAGTACCCGAGAGATAGAGATGGCGACACGAAGCACTGGCTATGTGCAACAAGATATGAGTATGCAAATGTGGGAGACGTTTGCCAAATGCAAATTGCAACAGCAGCCCCAGCAACTAATGCGATTCCGTGTACACCGTATACTGCAGGGGGATGCCCCTTTTCGCACCCGAATTGCCGCTCATAATGCCGCTTTAATGCCCTCCAACTAATGAGCCTACATTACGGAAATTCGAGAACGCAGCAATTTCGGAGGCACCACCTGCTGCTATTGGCAATGCACTTGGCTAAAATATTATTGAAAAAGAAAATATAAATTGCATACAATTTCAGTTCAGTGAAGTATCCAAATATTTCACTTATTGTTTCAACTGAACTTGTAATTAAAATAATTGAAATACAAAAATAATTTTATTATTACTCTCGACGCTTTATAAAGCCATATTAAAATTGTCTCTTCAATTTAATTTAATAGAATAAATAAGTAAATCGAATAATATTATTAGAAACTATGTAAGCCTTGAAAATATAAATTTCGACAATAACTCTATTAATTATCTCAATATCTTCCTTATTTTGACTACAGAAGAAGTACTTAACTTAATTATTCTAATATTACTTTCTTTAGTTTACAAAGCTAACAAGCCTTTTCAACATTTTCCCTATAATGAAAATAATTAATAAATAAGTGCACACAGTGGCTCCAATGCTCAATAAACTGAATAATTTATATGTTCAGTGTATCCTGTCAGAGGTAGCTTTAGCGAGGCAGAGATATAGTATTGCAGTTTGTCACGTAATTTATTAAAATGCTATACACACATACACATATACCTGAGGAGGCGTGGCCGCAGGGGCGGGGGGCGGACAGAGGAGCTTAGAGGGACAATTGGCGTAATCATCGTTATGCCATCGTCATAATCAGCGATGCCATTGTATGCCTCGACAGCAGCTCATTGATTTGCAATTATGGAACGTGCTACATTTGGCGAGGTGGTGCCCATGTTAACCCAACCCATTCGATTCAAAGGGGTATCCCCTGCCCTCTCGTCACTCCTTACGATTCAATTTAAAGCCGCAGTGCGAATTATTCGCTAATAAAGCCATTGAAAGGGCCCCATTTTCCTCCCTAATTGAATTAAATCGATTTGTTGACTTGTCTGCTGGAGGTTAATATTTAATATTGGCTTCTTGTTACTAATTGTAAAAAAAGAATTTATGATTTCACCTTAAATCTCTCTAAGAAATATTATCTTATCTTTTTCCAAAAACTTTGTGTAATCTTCGTGTCCAAGAAGACTTGAGCTTTAATTCCATAAATTCGTTCTGCTTCTCGTGGCTTTTTGTCGCCATATTACAATGCTTAATTTTATTGCTCGCTTTTATTGTTGTAATTTTGTGAAATCTTCGCCTGTTCTCGGTTTTTTTTTTGTGTTGTCTTGAGTTGCTCTTGTTTTCTTATGTTAAAAAACTTTTGCAATTGTGTGCGACTTGCTATCTCTTTCGCCATTGTTGTCTCTGTCTGTGTGTGTGAGTGTAAAAATTAGCCTCATTTTGTTTGGCTTTTGTGCTGCCTGCCATTCTGTCGGAGGAAAGGCGGCGGCGGGTGGCCCTGCAGTAAATCAAAAGTTGAAAATTACAATAAAGTCACTTTTGCTGTTGCTATATCATGTACCGCCCCCTCTCCCTCCCCCTTCGCCCACCAACCAGATTTCCCATTCCATCTCCATCTGTCTCTGCTCAAGTTTTATCAAGTTCAGTTGCAGCAACAGCAGCAGCAGCCACAAAAAACTTATTTCCTTTGCTGGTGTGGCTAATAAAAAGCCAAAACAATTTAGATTAACTGTAAATTGTGTTATTTTGTTTAGCCAGTGAGTGGATTTGTCGTCCTCGTTGTCCTGCTTGCTGCCCGCACTCGTTGTTAATGCCCTTTGAGCTGGTAATTTGTAAATGCCCTGCCAAGTAGGCAACACTTTTGTGAGCCCAGCAAAAGGAAGTGAATACAAAAGTCCAGGGGGCTCTTTAGGAAAAAAAAAATGTAAAAACGGAAGAGGGTAGGAGGTGAGCAGGTTGCAAAAGCAGCTGCCATTGCGATAAATAATGCTTGAATAATTACAAGAAACATGTAAAAGCTGATTCTGAAAGGAATGTCGACAAATATGATTCAAGTCAAGCCAAGGAGGGTGGTTTCAATAATTCATCAGAGATGTTGATAAATACATTTTTAAATGGTAATCCTTGTTAGTACATAATAATAACATTATTTTTTATTAGGGTTACATTTTGTTTTAGTTTTAAATTTGTTTTAATTTAAATTTTAAGATGGAAATCTGCACAATTCGCTTGAAATTTAAAACTTTTACAAATCTGTTCATATTTTTATTCATTTTTTAAACATTTTAAATAATATTTTCCAACTATTAAAGAACAAAATAAAGCTAAAATCCTATTAAGTGTTATTCGAAATCAATTTATAACACTATCAGTTACTTCATAACTCTTGTAGCCACCCAGGTTCGTTTTGCATTTAGAAAGAGAGGTCTCGACTTCCGTCGATTTCTTGTGCTTCCTCCTCCGAATCTCCACTACTTCTGGTTCTCTGGTTCTTTGCTCGCCCTGTGACATTTGACTTGCTTTCGGGGCGGGCATCCTTTGTCTCCGAAATCGGGTGAAATGGCCACTCAATGCGCTCTGTTAATTTTGTTCCACAAATGAAACTGGAACTCTGGGCAAGGGCTTAGGCCGAGCTATCACTAAATGCGCTTGAATTATTTATAAAAGGCATATTCATGAGCACTACCAACCAACCAGCAAGGTAAGTGGGTGAAGCTGAGGCTTTGGGAAACGGAAATGTTAACTAGTTTCTGCAGAAGCGAAGCAGCTTGACAATGGCATTAGAATGTCGAAAAGTTTTAGCCCGGCAACCGCTTACTCACTCAATTAGCACGGTCAGCTCGCCAGCTTTTTATGCAAATCTCGGTGGGCGCAGTGCGGGGGATAACCAAATGAGGGCGTGGCAATGAGAACCATTAGATGGTACATCAACTGTACATTAACTTGTCTGTTTTTGTTTCATTAGCAAGGACAGCAAAAGGGGTACACTCAAAGAAATTATAAAGGAAAATACTTTATTTACATTTAGAATTTAATAATCATTTATCATGCCATTAATGTAGAATTAAAAGATATTTTATTTCCGTGAAAATTTATGCTACAGTCTGAAAGACCTGTTTATTACCGAGTCGAAATTGATTGCCAACTCAATAAGTGAAACGGACTAAATGGTTTGATATTGTTTAAACTATAGGAAAATGTATTAAGCCATTCAAAATTAATTAGTCAACCTAGCCAGCAATCTCAATAAAAGGCGGTTTAGAAAAGCTTCCTATTATCATTTCGACCTAGAAGATTTGCTGTGATACTCTGCTCCAAAAACTTGTAGGAAATGGATATTATTAAGGGATCATTCTATCTCTTGACGGTTGTAATGCTTTTAAGGATGCCAATGCTAAATGCACAGAAGAAATTATGTTGTATGGATAAGGAACCAGGATGCAAGCTTTGTGCACCGCATTGGTAAATCCCATTGAATCCCATTTTTAAGTCTATGCTGCAAACCGTTTTAATAAAAAGCATTTTCACACCTTTTTAACTTATGGACCTAATTTATCAGAAAACTTTCGGTAAAGTGTAGGTAAATATGGAGGACTGGACCATATCCTGCGGCTTCTCAAGTCTCAAGTCCCGGCGACTTGACAGCGGCAGCATCAGCTGAAGTTGCAACAGCAGGAGGCGGCCACGAGAGCCTTTAACAAAAGCTGACAGAGACCAAAGGGGAAGCGGAGACAGCGACAGAAAATACAGAGGAAAATGCGAGGAAAAGCGAGAATGTTATTTGGCTTTTGCATATGGAAGGAATGAGGATGGCACTTTCAGTGAATTGCCGGAATATCGAGTGCGTATGAAAGATGAAACGCACAGGGCAGAAAGAAGCCATAAAATAACAAGAAATATGGCCAACCGATGAATGTTTCTAGGTGTGCTGAAAGTGCAAGGTAAATATCCAAGGAAGATGAAAAGGTAAGGGCGCAACGGTGAGGATCAACTTAAAGAACCCAGAGACAATATGGAAAGTCCAAATAGAATATCTAAGGGAATTAATTGCTTCAATGGGAATCAGTTCATGTTCCAGAAATCTTCCTTAAGAAACTGAGTAAAGTCTACGTGATTTATGTGATTAAATAATTTATTTATTTCCATTATGTTGCCTGCCAATTTGACATATCACTGACGAAATTAATTTAAATGCTATACTTTGTTGATCAATCAAACATCGATGCCTCGACAAGAAAAAAACTGACGTTTCTGGTGGACATCACTCAAACTACGCCAGAAATCCACGCCCCCTTTGGCTTTTGTGCGTGTGACATATGCAAATATTTATCCATCGCTCCTTTGGCTTTGCTTTTCTCTTGTCCCTGTCCTTGTCACACACTTTCCCCGGTACAGTTGTGCATAAAATTATGCAAATTCGTTGCACGTAAAGCTGAGGTCAAAATAATAGCAATTAAATAGTTAAAAATGTCAACTAAGTTAAATTTTTACAAAAAGATAAACTATAGATCTTAAAATAGGAAATATATTTACAGAAAATGACAAAATATTAGCAACAACTATTTATTAATCTTAGGTTTTATTAAGGGATTCTTAGGTTTCAAAGCTAAAATTGCAAGCAAATATACTTCTTAGTATTTTTTAATATATTCAAAATGTATTATTAATTTTAAGTGCTAAAATTTCACCCCCTGCTGTCTGGGTGTATTAAACAAATACACTTGCGCTGTGGTAAAGGCAGACCCATAAAAGTTAAGTAAATATATAAACAGGCATTGGCTTACGCTTGCCTGCCTGTCAGCCTCTTTATTATTGTTGTTTGCACTTGTTGTTGCCGGCTGTTATTGATATATGTGCATATGCAGACGCACACACACACGTTTGTGCAACACACACGTAAATCAAAAGGCATGTAAGTTGAGTAAACAACATTGAAAATCAGTTATATTTTACTGCATTATAAACTACCCAATAACAGCCCTTTTGCACTTTCCCTTATTCTTTCTGTTTAAAAAAAAAATAATAATGAATCGTTTGCGATTTTTTTGCAGTGACCTTTTTGCGTAATTCTTTCGATAAATTGCGCGTGAATGATGCATAAATCAAATAAGGTTGAAGAGCATTATATACGAGAGAGTATATATCGACCAAGTTAAAATTGACATAGCATACATTTTGGGACCGTCGAGCCCAACGGAAAATGTGAAAAAATTTACAAGAGCAATATGGAGAGACATGACTACACAGGAATGCGACTTTAACAAAAAAAAAATTCATAAAAGTAAAGGGAATGCAAAAAGACAATTAGGATTGATGGAATTAAGAGTTTAAATTAAGAAAAGCTTCCGAATTTTAAATTTAACTAAGGAACTATTTTATTATTTTCAACCTTTACCCAAAATAGCTCCAAGTTTTATTGATCGATACAATTTTATTAGATGAATTATAGTTGCATTGTCACATTATTTGGATTTTTTTTTTGGTTGTATGCAAATACTGCCTCATGTCATTATAATATTAAATAAGTGGACATTAATTATAATGCTTATAATGTGCAACTAGGCTAACTAATGTAGGAATAAATAAAATTATAGGTCAATGTTGCAACTTAAAATTCACCATGAAAAGATATATTAAAATAATCCCAGAATACAGTGGTTTAAATAAGTTTTTATTAATCTCATTTACTCGTACATTTTTGGTTCCCAATGTTTGGACTTCATTCGCTCTGATTTATACGATCCCGGTTCAGATGGAAATAGACCAGAAAACAGATAAAGACGGCCAATCCGATAATTCCGCTCCAGAAGCCAAACGATCCGCGATTGAAGCCATCGCGGTAAACGTCGCAAATGTCGCCGCCAACAATTAGGTTCAGCTTCTCCCTCACGCTATGTGTGCGCGCCATGGAATTATTTTCAGGGAACCTGAATTTGAGCCACAAAATTTTGAAACATTCCACAAAAATGCTGGGAGTGATGTGTGACCCAGGGGCTCCTGGGATGTTAACAGGCCGCAAAAAGTTGCCTAACAATGATGAATCGTCGGGGCGGGCAACAGGATGCTTATCCCGCGTCCTGCGTCCTGCACTTAATTGAATTTAGTGCTAATGATGGCATTGACGATGGCACATAATATTCAACATTAATTCAGGCAGACATTAATTGATTGATTATTTGATTGCATTATTGTCAATATCACAATTGAAAATTGGTCGCTCCGCTTCAGCGGGTCCTATACGTATCTGTATCCTCGTTGTCAGTCGAGCCTGACACATTCGCGATATTGAATGTTTGTCATCGGGCAACAACATTGATAATAATAATTTAGCGCAATTTACATGCTGACAGCCATAATTAATCGATGCGATGCGTCGAGGCCTCCTCCAAACAGGAGTCGAGTGTTCAGCCCCTGAAAGGGAGCCTCATTTGCGATGGCAATAATTTGTAATTGCAGTAGGTCTGATAGGGACTGCTTGCCTGGTTGAATATACTTATTGTATCATATTTATATTTTATATATAGTATAGGAAAAAGTCTGAGGTATGCTTCAACAGCTTCCCCTAGCGTCATATTTCGAACTAAAGCTTTTTACTTCCCTTTTCATATTTTTCAGCATATTAATTCACTTGGTCGCTCGCAGCAGGTGAATATTTAACTTAAGAATAAGATAAGACTTACATTTTACTGAGGAAAAGAAGAAAAGTGCTTAATTTACATTTAACTTTTCGCCGTCCCAGTTCTCCCTCGGCAATTATCTGGCCCGGGGAGATTCTAAGCGAAATTTGTGCGCCCTGCAATTATACAAAAATTCATCTCGGTCTTGGTTCTTCTGTACTGCATTATTCATGGGCCGGGGCTAAGCAAATTAAAAGCCAGCCCCAGCTGGGCAAATAATTGTTTGAAGTTCGCTTTTGGCCTGGTCTGTAATCTGCCACAGTTCTGGCCACTAATTTCGCCTTGAGACAAAACCGCCTACCAGAGAGTGTACTCCACGAGCACTAAGCTCAATTGAAATTGCTTCTGGAATACTGAAAGCCAAGCCAGAGAGGAGCCGAGTATGCCGTAGAGTAATTGAAATATCGGCAGCGAGTTTAGTTCGTAAATTATGCACGCGAAACCCCGAAAAAAAATAAAATAAAACAAGAGGAACCCAAAACTGTTGGCAGTGTAAACTAAAGATAGAGATGAAGGAGGCAACTTTCCCTGAGATTCTCTTTAATTTATAATTTATCAGTTTTGTGCTTTTGAAGCTGTTCTTGGCTAACCAACAAGCCAACTTTGATTGCGGTAATTAGCAAATTGTGTAACTCCCACTAGAGCCACGCCCTCTTCCTACCTGGGGGGCGGAAACCAAAAATGTTCCTAATTAAGAGCAAAAAGTACTTTCTACGACTAAATAAATACCTAATGCTTGGGGTTTTCATGAAATTTATAATTTAAAATAAGTGTACAAATTAATAATACAATTTTGGCCTATGCCTATGCCTTAAAGTGAAGATGTAGAAGAAAAAAGGAGTCCTTAAACTATAATTTATTTTTTTGTGTGCGAGGCCAACTAAAATCCCGTGAAAAAGGTAAACGGGGTAAACCAATTTGCCAAGGGTCCCGGGAATATCTGTCTGAATATATATATCTCACAATGAAATTGCCTATGTGGCAATATACGTAGTTTCCTGCCACAGCTTCTGCCACAGGCCGTCTTTTTTCCTTGCTTTTATTATCGTTACTTTGAGTCTGCCACAATCCAATGGCCAATGCCCAACCCCTGCTGGTTTTTTGCCAGGTGAAAACCTAAGCTAAGCAAACATACAAAAAAGTGTTAGTATGCTCAAATTTATAATTTAAAATAAGTGTACAAATTAATAATACAATTTTGGCCTATGCCTATGCCTTAAAGTGAAGATGTAGAAGAAAAAAGGAGTCCTTAAACTATAATTTATTTTTTTGTGTGCGAGGCCAACTAAAATCCCGTGAAAAAGGTAAACGGGGTAAACCAATTTGCCAAGGGTCCCGGGAATATCTGTCTGAATATATATATCTCACAATGAAATTGCCTATGTGGCAATATACGTAGTTTCCTGCCACAGCTTCTGCCACAGGCCGTCTTTTTTCCTTGCTTTTATTATCGTTACTTTGAGTCTGCCACAATCCAATGGCCAATGCCCAACCCCTGCTGGTTTTTTGCCAGGTGAAAACCTAAGCTAAGCAAACATACAAAAAAGTGTTAGTATGCTCAGCGCGACACTCGCCATCGAATAGCCCCGTCCGCCCCCTTTCTGGCCGTCACAAAATGTCCTTTTAGCACAGGACACTCACATACATGCGTATGTAAAAATTTCCGACGTGATGTAAATTTCTATTGAATGCTGAATGGGCAGAAAAAATATTTTTAATGGTCTTTTGGCCAGCCAAAGCGAGCGGGATACAAAGGACCTGGAAGCAGGAACCCATGGCGCATCAGAATTGTCGACAGTTGAATGAATTGTCGGTCGGATGGGATCGGTGGGACAGGTGTGATCCTGTGGTTAGGCGCCCGAAACTATTCTACATATGCCAGCCTGCTTATTTGTGGAATTATAATCAGGCTTCGAACTGAAAGCTTGCAGTTTGAGATGGAGGAGTAAGAAAGGCAGATAAACAAACAAATAAAATCACACTTTAGGTTAGGTTGCGTAATTGCATATACGAAAATTGGTTTATTTGGAAAGCCAATTTACTGGAATTGTTAGGCAGTCTTGAGCAGTGTTGTTCTTTATGGAAGTTACATTCGAAATTTGAAGTTATTTAACATAAAAATCAGAGAAATATTTAAAAACTCCCACGGAAGCTTTAATATTGCTAAAATAATATTTCAAAAATATTTCGCAGCAAAAAGAAATACTTATATTAAGATTATCAGATACCTTAAAAATACGCTTAAGCTTAAATGCAATAACTTTTCTACTTATCAACATTCATAAGGGGTTTATCTTAATCTCAACTTAAACTGTGAAATAATAACAATACGAAAGCTATTTATTTCCTCAGTAGAGACCCAAATCCCTTGCAAAATGTTTGCATTGGCCATTCACTCAAATTTCCCATTCCGATTTCTATGAAATTGAGATAGAAAAACACATGTCGCAAATCTATCAATGCCAAAGCAGACCCAATCAATGTATTCGATTTGCCAGGCGCCACTTTTCCCATTTTCCCCATTTTCCCAATTCCATCGCTCAAAAAATACTTTAAACCATTTACGTTTTGTCATAATTGCAAATTCCGTTATCAGATCATCGGGAATAAACACAGAGACAGGGAGAGAAACCGAGAGAAGCACACAAGTGGACAGGGAACATGACCTTTATCAAATCAAACTTAATTCCCATGAAATCCGCATCAACTGCGTGCAACATCGTTGACCTTGTGCCCCATGCAAAGCAGCGTCAACTAAAAACCAGTGAAAATTCCACAAAATAACAGCAGAAATAAATCGACAGTCTGAGCGAGAGAGAGAGAGTTGGGGGAAAAAAGGGAAAACAGCGTGACATGTCATTATTGGACTTTGACAGGCAAATTCTAAAATTCAAATATTCCAAATCGATGCGAAATGGGGGGCGGACAAGGAAGAGGGGATCAATGTCTGTGTATTTATGGAACTTTCGCAAAGTATTTGAATATGTATGGCGTATTGTATTTTTGCATAATTTGGCATGTAAAACATTTACAACAATGCACAGCGAGCTCTGACAAAACGTGCTGTTGGGTCGGAGGAGGAAAATTATGGAAATATTGCATCATGTGCCGCATGCCAGAGAAAATTGTGCGGCTTTTCTATTTTGATTGCAGTTGATTGTTGTTGCGAGCTTATACCCTGGTGATTGTGGTGCTGCCATAGAGCATCGGGCGTATTCGATTTTCCGCGAAATAGGATTTAAATTGGTTTGACGTGGTGAGCTAATAAAATAGTGAAAGTCAGTGGGATATCGAAATAGTTATTTGGGGCAAGGGAAAATTAATAATATACTTCAAGTGACTATAATATAGATATACTATATATATCTCAAAAAGAAACATTTTTATATACTTTTCCATTTTATTTTCCGTAATATTCAGCTTCTTGAAATTATCTTATAATCTAATTTTTAGCTTGTAATAAAATGTCAAAAGTTTAGATCATTATTTGGAAAGTATTAGGTTTGTTTCTAAAACTTAGTCTGCATGTTTTAGGTATTACTATTGTTTTACCTCACCATTGTCCTCGAATATCAGTGATGTAAAGAGCTTTGCACGTACTTAGACTTCTCTCGTCCTGTGGCTGCATTGTAATTATGTTTATATGCATTCAAAATATGAAATATCAAGAATGGATGGCACTTGCACAGAACACACTCTCCCACGGATGTGACTCAATTTTTTACATGTCCCACAGCGAGCTTGTTGTTTATGTTTCGGTGTCAAGGAGCAAAGTGCAGTCGGTTCTTTATGCAAATATGCCAAGTTTAGAATGCGATTTGGAGTGTTTCGCCTTCTTGGCTTCACTAAAGTATTAGAAGTAACTATACAAAGAACATAGTTTACAATTATCATTAAATTCATAAAAACATTTTATGCTTTTTAATATACATATGTATTCTATAATAATTTTACAATTATAAATAATCTCACTATTTATAAAATAGTTTATCTATAAGAAAGCTAATTTAAAACATTTCATTTTTTATTTATTTTACTGTCAAAAATATAATTTATGTTACTAAGCGCGACATTTAATTTCCTAAACACCCTCCGTCTTAGCACATATTGTACGCACTGTATAAGCCTTCGTTACCTCTGTTCGAAGTCATCTTGCATACACATTTATCTTGGGCGAACGTTTTGTTGTCATATTTATTTATCAACAGGCAACAGAATGCGGCAAACTTCTTTGGCGTCGTGACGCCTCAAAACGGCGTAACAAAATAATTCTGTTCCTGCGAAATTTATGTCAGCTTAGATATGTACTGCGGATATAACCGAATGCGAAAAGTCCCCATGTAATCTCTGGGAAAGTTTCCTCAGCTCGCATTATTCTTCTGCTAAAAATTCAAGGTGAGCACTTCAGCTTAAAGCTGTCGCCTGGCTTTTGTTTATTTCAATAAAAAAGCAATTTATAAAGCCCGGGTTACCTGATCTGCCACGGAATTCCCTTTTCCCGACCACTTGTCTACCTGCTGCTGATGCCACCGAAGTTATGCAAATATCTATGGAGTACCCAGAAAGCGTCTGTCATATGGGTCATAAAAGACACTTTTTATTGCTCATTTGACAATATGGCTGCAGCCCACCGCATCGCCTCTTTTGATGCCAAATCTAAATAATTTGGCAATTTCGTGCTGATTTTATTACAAGCCACAAAAGCCAGACATTAAAAGGCACAAAAAAATAACAGTGAGCCAAGGAGAGGCATTCCATAGAGGTCTGGGCATGTCGATAAGACTTGATTAAAAATGTGTCCCCTGACATACATGGCGTATGTGCAATATCTTTGTTAAGTGCACGGCAAGCAACACGTATATAGCGAAAAACAGATAAACTCAGCTGCAGTCAAGACCCAAGACTACCTATATTTATTTACTACCTTAATTCAATAAATAATTCACAAATTATAGGTTTACATAAATAAATAAGTTTATTCTTACGCTCATCACAAATTTTAAGTTAATTTCTAATAAAAGTTTGAATACTTTCTTCGAATGTTAGTTCTCAACTGTATTTAAGAGAAATTAAATTCTATACTAAGTTTAAGCTGATCGATTAATTGAAATTTAATTTTATACTTGGTTTAGATTTTATACATGATTTAACACCTCTTTGCCAAGTTTAAACTGAAATTTATGGCGTGAAAAAAACTTAAATTGATCCGCTCTACCTTGCGTTCCTTTCCAGTTTATTGGGGCATAAAATAAGATTTTTGATTAGAGAATTAAAAATTCGTATTTTCGCAAGAGAAAATTCTTTTCAGGTTCCATTTTGACTGCTCAACCGCGTTCATATTTTGTCCAAAACTTTCTCCCAGCCGGCTGATTAAACTTTGCCACTGCACTTCACTCCGAGTACAAGACAAGATGGTATAAAAACTGAGTGCGGTTGACTCAATTGCAGACATAAATTTATGCCGGTGGGCTCTTCGAAGCCCTGGGGGAAAAGACGTCAACTTTTACCCAAAGGACGAGAGACTGCATTGTAATTTTAGCTGAAACTTTGAAATAGG
The DNA here is from genome assembly GCA_018153105.1 of Drosophila rufa. Classification (NCBI taxonomy): domain Eukaryota; kingdom Metazoa; phylum Arthropoda; class Insecta; order Diptera; family Drosophilidae; genus Drosophila; species Drosophila rufa. Next base: position 14,133,663 of record JAECXS010000096.1, read on the forward strand.
AAATTTCTTAATAATTTAGTTTTTTTTCTTGTGGCTTTCCTGCAATTAAACTTGCCAAGGTCCAACAAATTGTATGCACAAAAGAAGCGCTTTTCCTGGCCTTCCCTTTTTAATTATAAAATAACTTTTGGCCATGTGTTTTTTCCGGTTTTTTTTTTTCTAATACAGCCTGGACAAGAATAACAAGTGGCATTGTTGCTGCACTCGGTATCTGTATCTGGTCGCAATTGATGGCAATGCCGTGTAATTAGCCACAAATTGTTTAGGCCTAGTTGAACAGGACACATGCAGGGGGCCAGAGGGGGATGGCCTATGGACAGAGAGGGGTATAATGGGGAAACGAGACAGAGGGGCTGACACGAGTGGAGCGGAAACCGAAATTTGTGTGCGCAAAACCAAAAGATGACACAATTTTGGGTTCCAGTAAAGTGCCTAGTACCACACTGGGAGAAATAATATAAGGACTACAATTTTTGTTTGATGAAGCGGTAGTTATTTTTTAATATTTATCCGTATTTATACATGTAATATTAATCATTTTTCAATTTTCAGGAGGTGCTGCATTTACCAATGCAATGTTCGAATACATTAAAGCGGCCAAGAGGCTTCCTTTTACAATATTCATTTCTCGTTAAGTGATTCCTGAAATGGTTTCCTATGAAAATGGAAAATAATCACATGTAAATAAGCCGCATTTTATACACAATTTGTGGCAACCTTGGCTAATTAATTTTGAATGGAATAATGGGCTGCTTTACAGACTCAACTTCATCAAATATAAAAATGAGATTCCTTAAATCGCAGATAATTTGCATCCATAAAACTGCTATTATCTAAAAATTATCTGAAAATATGTAAATAATAAATAAAACTAAATAGCTTTTAAATTAAACACTTTTATGTTTATTTTCTCTCAGTGTAAGTGTGTATATGGACCCTTTGCGCTTTATCTACTTCCACCTCTCTTCGTTTCTGCCGCTTTACCGCCGCAATTAAGTAGGCTGCCCATGTCCACGCAAATTAAAATAAAATTTCTCTTCCATTTTTATTTGGTCGGCTCTGTCGGGCTTAGTCTGACCAACAAAATAATTTGTGTGTGGCCGGGTGTGCGTGTGTGTATGCGTGAGTAGGACTTGCAACTTGTCGCCGCAAAATGAATTGAACTTTTATGGCTAATGACGTTGCACGTTGCAAGCGGCATGCTGCATGGCGCACGTGTCGTATACGCAATTACATAACATTTTCCGGGGACTTGTACAACTTTGTAATGTACAGCGCTGCTCTATCGATGGCAAGTAGAAGCGATTTTTCGATTTTGCTACCATTTCTGGGCTTAATTTCTTAATTTAGCAGAATAGGAAAAGTTACATTTCCCATACATTTTGATGTCCATATATCCATCCTATTAACTTAAAATATTTCTTTGCCTCAGATTTCATTAAACTCTTCCCAGATTACTATCCATAATTTCCACATGTCTCAGACATTATACTAAATATAAAACAATTTTTGGCTTCCAATGAAAATATTTTTGGACCTCAGGTCTTGTGGAGAAGCGAAGAGAAAATTGCTAATAAATTGCATTGAAATGTTGCGCATACGCAACGTGGCACAAGCGAAAGACAAACAAGTTTTCTCTGCAGTCATCTCTGTCCCTTTTTTTCGTTCCTTCGTCCTTCGCTCTTCTCTCTGCGTGCGTAACAGGTGCAGGAGATAGAAGAGATAGAAGCTGAATTTTGTTGCTGTCTCGACTGCTGCTGCTTTTGCTGTTGATGTTGCCACAACTCAATTTATTTCAACATGTACTTTTGCAACAATGAATTTCACTTTAGTTGCTAATGGATTTCGCATAGAAGGCAGTCAGGCTGCAGTAGAAATAGCAGTAAAGGCAATACACTAAGAGAAACCTAATCGCAATGGCACAGTAAGAAAAATTACAAATAAATTGAGCAGTTACCAAAAGTTGTATTAGTTTGTGAGAAGTCTGTAATTATAATTTTATATATTGAAGTTATTTAGTTAAAATAAATTCCATATATTATTATCCATTTATTTATACATTTTCTTTTTACTAGAGATTTCCCTGACATTTGTTAATTAGTTATGGTGAATAAAATAAAATAATTACTTCTTATTTCTTTCCATGTACCTTAGTGGGCGTTGTTGCTTCTCAGTAGCTGCCTTAGGAGTTACTCCTATGCCAGTTTGTCTGCCCGTTAAGGGTTGAGGTTTTTTTCGGGTCAGCTGCTAAGGAACTGCGTCGAGTCCTTGTCCTCTCGCTCCTGTCTTCGGTGTCCTCGTGTCTGTGGTAATGCATTTTGTTTGCTTGGCTGCAGCGACGCACCCACAATGACAAATGAAAGTTGACGCGCTGCCTTATTGAGACAAACGAGGGTGGACTTTTGGGGGCTATGGGATGATGAAATTGCTGCCTTTTGTGGTTCGGCTATAATCATGCAAATGACCGAAAGGTTGCTCCAACATGAGCACCGAAGGAATAAGGACCTTCCCTCGCCAGCAGCCCTGCAATTAGAAATGCACCGAAGGAATAAAAATGTGCCAGGGGCAAGGGAAGCTCCCTTACTTATTGCCAATTTCTGCTGCTATTCAACTAGTCTTTTTTGTCTGATTCCATTCCTCTCCAGGACACTTAATTAATTTTCTTTTAAATTACATTTGCCTGGACACTTGTATCAACATTGTCCTGCCATTGTCCTAGCATAGTCCGTTTCTCGACAGATGCTCATTTTGAAGCTCCTAGACCGGCTTTCAATTCATTGTTGACTCGATAGAGTAAACGCAGCTCACGCTTCTGTTGCTGGTCTTATTTCGCTTTTCTACTACTGTTGCTGCTGAAACTGCAACATTTCCATTGCTATTTCCATTTCCATGGGCTGCAGGACATTGTTCCTGCAACTGAGCACACTTTGAGTTGTCTTAGACCATGTTTTCAGCTTTGCCCATGGCCCATAATGTCAGCTATTTGCCTGGAAATTCAGTTAACAATTGCGTATTACATGCCTGCAAAATTGTGTCCAACAATTCGGTTCAACAATTCGGTGTGGGTTAGGTTCAGAAGGGAATGAAAATTCAGCTGGAAATTTAAATGTTTTCCGAATGGCTCGCATTGCTTGGGGGTTTCTTTAATGAAAGCTTAGGGATCCATTAAATCAAATTAGTATTTTAGGGCCTATTCACTTATCCATACTTATTTTAAACAATGTCCGATATTTATAAGGATTTGCCTTGAGCTAATTTTAGTAATTTGTAGAATATAATATAGAAAGCGCTCTAAAATTTTAATATATTTAACCAAAATTAATAAAAACAACTAAAACTATGTACATATATATTTTTATACATTTTATTTGGCTGGCATGGGTAATTTCCGACAATTTTATCAAAGCCAAGCTTACGTCTGAATTTATTGCCTAAATTACGCAAGTTAAACAGCAATTAAACGTTAATAAGCCCCAATTAATTGAATTAAAGATGAGCACACACACACACGCACTTTGAAATTCTCCCCTGTGAGATGCATTTAATTTCGCACATTTCATTGGATCACCCTGGCAGGCTGTTTCTGGGACGCAGTGCATCTCGCTGCGGGGAATCCATTCAGACCGCAGTTTCCGCTTGTTGCTCTTCGGGTGATTCTCCCCCTGATCTTCCCGCTCCCGCTCCTCCCATTGTTGTTGTTGTTTTGTGCGACAGGTAACGAGAATGGTTGTTGGTTGGCGGCGACTCCTTAGTTACACATGACATGTGTCAGATGCAATCAAATACGGTTTCAAAGCTTAAACGCTTTTGGCGCAATGCGTGAGAATTTCAAACGGGCTTCCGTTGCCCCAGCAGCAGTCAGCAGTTCCACTCGCAGAAATTGTAGGCCCAACCTCTGGGTTTCCCCTTCTCAGTTTGTCATCAGTATTTACTTTTGTGGCATTGCGTACTAATTGAATTTATGTACGCAGTTTCCCAACAAAAGTTTCTCCGTTTCAAAGTGGGGCAGAAACAGAAGAAACTGGGGTGTTTATGTATAAAGGGAAGGATCTGTGGGGGAACTGCGACACATGTGCGCGATTGAAATCAGTTTTGGCAGTCATTCTCCATCTCCCTTTCCTCAATTTTCGTCTCGTCCTTCTGCCGTCCCTTTTTGGGTTTCCCATTCCCACAAAGGAAATTTTAAAACAATTTGCTCGCTTAATGCCGGGACACGTAAAGTTTTTTAATTGTCTACAAATTGGCAGCATTCCGAAAGAGAGAAAAAGGAAAAACCGGATTGAGTTGAAATTCCGCCTACAAAATACCCTTTGATATTGTTTTTAAATTACCGAAAAAATGTTACTTTAAATATATTTCACTGTAAACAAACAACAAACCCCATTAGTATTTTATTTAGTCAGAAAATATAAAACTAAGAATCTTTAATTTATTTTAAAATAGTTTAATGACCTCAGAAGCCAATATAATTAAATATTACGCAACTTAAGCCCCAAAAATATTACCCTGTAAATATAACACTTTGAATTCTCTCATAAAACCTATACTCCCTTCAATATCAACCGTAGGACGTGGAAACCAGAGACATTGAAAAGTCGTCGCCAAAGTTGGCGTCACATGTTGCACTTCTCAGCCTGCCATAATTGCTTCTAATTGAAATGCGAAACCCGCAACAAAATTGAACCGAAATGCCATCTATGAAATTCAAGGGAAAATTCCCCAATTTAGATGCAATTATTTGCGGGCACAAACATCCGTGTGTGCGAGTTTCTGTGTGTTAATGTAAATTTATGTTCCAGCTTCGTAGCCAGGAAAAAACTAATTTGCACTTGGGAAATGTGAGAAATGCGAGTGTGAGTGTGTGTGGGGGGCAAACCGCAGTACTAAGAGGGGCATGTCCTCGGGTAAAATGGTATTTTTATGCAACACCAAGCTGACCACAAGATGCAACTCGCACACACATCAGCTAACAGATTGTGGTTGCAACACTTGACTCTGGCCGGATTTTATTGCTTTAGTTTGGTGCCGCATAAAGCTCATTATGGGCCCTGGGAAATTGCATCCAGCGCTTAATTAATGCTCGGCTTACAACATGCGTCATCAGGCATCAAAAACATTATTTTCCAGCTGCCATTGTTATGGCTGCTACACCACAAGAAATGAAGTGAATGGGAGCTAGAGTATGCAAACTCAAATGTGAATATAATAGATGGAAAAGGTATTTTGCAATACTGTAATTAAATTTAACTTTTGGAATTTGGAAAACATTTTTCGTAAATTTCCGATGTTCTCTTCTTCTAGTGTAGCTCCTTCTTACCTCCATTTTCTCATTTTCTCCATGTGTGTTTATCCATTACTATTTCCACACTATTGCCAATTGTAAACACTGCCAAGAGTCAACTTTTGTGGCTTGACGTGTTTGCGAGTGCGTTAGATTAAGCTCGACTGAGCCTGGCAAAAGAGCAAAACAAATATGAAGTGGGTGCTGAGAACGGTTGGGTAACTGCAAAATAAATTAGAACTTTTGCAAGTGGAATAGTTCCCATGTCGGAAATAAATTAGCATTACCAAGGCGATTCAATAAGGGGAATCCTTGTAAGCGAAATATATGAGAACACACTAATATGGGTATATTTATTTTCTTTCCAGTAGTTTTAATATACAGAATCTATTAAAGCTCAAGGCGGGGAACTGTTTTTATTTAATAATTTTTGTATTTCTTGCTAAAAATGTATGCTCGAATATGGCGCTTAGGTAATTTAAGGCAGCTACACACATTAAAGGTATTTATAAATACATATTGTTAACTTCTGTTGTACCTTTATACTACTTTACTATAAGTTTAGAGCCCATAACAAAGTGTAAATTCCAGTTTTCCTGCAATGAGAGACTGTGGCCTTGCCGTGTCCTCATAATGATGATGTTGATTACGACGACTTGGACTTGACTGCGGTGTCTTGATTATGGCTTCTGGGGCTCTCTTGCACTTAAACTTAGCGGAGAAGTCGGCCTCGTAACTGGAAGCTTGGGGCTTGGGCTGTTAAGGGGGTTCCATGTTAAGTGTGTCATTGAGCCAAAGGATTGGGTAGAGATGCCGAGGCGAGTCGGCATGGGGCATGTCCTTGCCTTCGCATGAACTTTTAATTTACAACTGCGTTGAGCTTTCTCTCTTTTTTCCCTTCTATTTTTCTCCGTTGATTTAATTTATTATGCAAATGTTTGTGCATGGGAGACGGCGACATGCTCCCTGTTGCCTTTTTTCTCATATCATCATTATTTAAGGAGAGAGAGCAACCGGAGGAAAAAAATATAACAGGAAAGAGGGATTTCAAGAGTCGACTAAGAAAATGCTTCGCACTTAAATCTATTTATATATTTATAAAGCTTTAGAAATATTCGGATAATCATTTTAAGACTTAAGTACACTTTATGTGGTAGTTTTTTCATTGTAAGTAATAATAATTACTCAAATGTATTACTTAAAACAACATTTTAAGAATTATAAAGGAAAATAGACATATTTATATTAACTTTTATTAGTTATTCAAAATCGTACATTTCTTTTAAAGGATATTATTCCTAATACTCCCTGCCAGAGGGTATATAAAGCTGGCGCCTAAGTGAGCGCCACAACAAATGACGGCAATGTCAAAATTTTCTCACCTCGATTTTTCATCTCATTTAGGAGCAGCCGTAAGAAGAGGATGTGTGTCTGTGCACACTTGTGTTTGTGTTTGGGTTTATCAGTCACATAATGCCGGCATGCTGACATCATAACTTATAACTTGATAAATAACTATATGTGTTATCCCTCTTATCCCTTTTTTCGGTGGCTCCTTGGCAGACAAATGACTTGACTGAAAGCGAGACCCTCAGTTTGGGGGGATGGGAATTGAGAAGGGATGAAATATTTATCCCTCTGCCAGAGAGTGTGTGCTTAGCTCGTCCCCTTCTGCTTTTGTCTGATGCAGTTTTTTTCCCGCTTCTTTTGTTTGCTGTTCTTCAGACAGGATGTTTAAGCATTTTTAAGTTTTCAACCCATATTTTCTTAAACTTTGCACCTTCATCACCCAATTTACTTACTAAATAGTAGAAGAGATAAACTTGAAGTGTTTGAAAATCTTGCTTTCATGAATCTGTTGCAGGGAACCATGTATTTCATTTTATTTATAATTAAATCAAATTTTTGTATATGCAAAATCCTGCCACTTTATCGCCTGAATTTTTATGGAATATTTATTAAATATTTCCTTATATTATTTAACTAGCAGATTAACGTTTTCAAGGGCTCATTGAGGCGTGGTGGAAAAAGTTCAGGCCTGGGCATCGTGACGTATGATCGTTGCCGTGAAATGTGGTCACAATGAACTCAACCTTGCCCCTTCAGCCGCGCATGCCACGAATGTGAATAAAGTTTGAAAAATATTTCACCCATCAGACTTCGGACATGGCCGAGCTGGAAACAGGTTGCACAGCCCTCATGCATCCTTCAACCCAAACACAAACACACGGCCAACACGTACGCACACTTGCCTCAGTTTACGGCTATTGTACCTATGTGTGTGTGCGTGAGTCTATGTTAGCCAAGTGGAAATATAAATGCAAGGCAGTGCATTACATTCGCTTCGAGTAGGAAGGTAAAATACTCTCACGAATAGAGAATAAAATCTGTATAAACTTTTGTATAAGCGTTGAAATTAAATGATTTTTAATATAAGTATATAAATGGATATTTCGTTTAAGAATTATAAACTGTATTGATTCATATCACTTTTTTTTTTTTTTAGAAAAATTTATGAACAAATTTTAAATGCAAAATATATCTATATTATCACGATCGGTTAATGAATATAAATAAGTAAATATAACATTTTCGGTTAATAACTTTTAGAATGAAACTTTTCTGTTTAGGAACAATGGGAAAAGGCTGCCAAGGGTGTAATTGGTAGTTCCGACTTTTCGAATGTAAACTGAAAATTATGGACAATACTTTGGCTTATAGTAGCCCATGTGGCTTGCACTGAAAACCGAGTGAAAGTCTCCTGGCTGAGGTCTGGAAAAGAAGTTTTAATGAGCCCAGGGCCGAGATTTGACCTGGCCAACTTTAAATCCGCCTAATATGCGGCACCCGAGCGAGGAACACTACACTGCACTACGGAGCTATGAAATATTTACAAACATTAAAATGGTTTTTACTGCTTTCCGGGGGAAAACTAATGAAATGAGTTAGATATGCTCGGGGATTGTGCATTTTCCGGGGCATTTTTCATAATTGCCCAGTTCAAAGGCAATGGAAATTGGCGAACAACAGGAAAGTTTTCCTTTAACCCCACTGGATATTGCGATACTCTCAATAGAGGGGATGCTGGGAAAAAAGTGAAAAAGGGGCAGCTAAATAAACAGTATTAAAAAGTTTCCTTTCTCGCTCAGTCACTCGCTCACTCTCAGTGAAATCCACTTAAATGTGTTTTTCCAATTAAAAAACTTTTTCCTACACTTGAAAATTTTCGAGCATGTGCGAAAATCTTTTATGCGAATTGCATTCGGCAAAAGGCAACAGTCACAGCTCGAGAAGCAGAGCAGGGGAGAGTGATAAAAGTAACAGGGGGAAGGTAGGGGCGAGAAAGAAGCTCGAGCGAGGCAGCCACAGAAACCTAATGAAAAGTGATTACAAACATGATAGATAAATGCTGACTGGCCACAGTCTCAGTCTCTCTGAGACTTCCCCTCCCGCATTTTCCCTGTACTTCTCATCTGCTTTCTTGAGTAAAACATCTCTGGGTTTGGCATTTGCCACTAAATGGTCAAATAAACTTTTTGGCACTGCTATCGCTGTAATGAACTTCTTAAGAGCTTTTCCATTCAACTTCTCCCTTTCTCTTCATCTGGCTTTAAACTTAATGAAAATCCATTAAAAAGTCCCACATTGTTGTGGCATCGCCAGGAATTATCTCACTTTCCTGAGTCCGCCTCGCCAACGCTTCGCCCTTTCTTCGCTTTTCTCCGCTTTTCTCCGCTATTCTCCGCTTTTCTCCACTTGTCGCGCACGTGTTCAACGTGACGTATGCGTAATGTGCTTCTGCTTGACTTGAGTTGTGCGCCGGCGGTTTTTTGCCTCGCAGCGGGCCATTTGCCAGCCATCAACCGAAAATAGCAAGCCAAAATAAGCCAAAGGTAGCAATATATTAGGAGAGTCAAAGGAGATTTACGAGTGGGTAGAAAATAAGGAAAAATCAAAGAACCAAAATCAAAATCCACCTATTTTGCATTTTCAGATGGGTTCCAGGAATAATTTAATTGGAAACTGGCTGAAAGCTATTGTCTTAATTGGTAATTATTTCCTGCCAACTGGGATAAGCAATAAACTATTGTATACTTCGTTTTCGGTTCGCTTGTGCCAACTATCTAAAATATTCATAGGTTAACCTCTTAAAAATTAATACAAATATTTCCCTGCAAAATATTTATTTACATAAAAAAATATATTGCTTTTCTTAAGTTCACAGAATTCCTTTAAAAAAAACACTTTGTGTTCCGAGACCTTTTGTTCCCAGAAATCTGCGAATTTGGACTAAGAAAGTTTCCTCTTAAAATAAGTTCCATCTCGAAATCATAAAACAAACAGGAAGCCAAAAAGGAAAGTCAAGTGGATTTATGCCCAAATGCATGAAAGGCAATCCCGCCATTTTTTCCGCACCATTTCAATATTTTTCAGCCGTTTTCACAGGCCTTCAGTTACAGTCCTCATCCCTCCCGCCGAAATCATTCACACACACCTCGAGAACAAATTCAGGGATCAAAAACAAAGGCGAGCATTCAGCTTTGAAGCGTCCGTAAGCACCCCGAAGTGTCCTTTTTGTTGGCCATTTCACTGGAAACGTATTTTTTTGCATGGTGTGGGACTCACAGGCGAGGCAAACAAATCAATGAAACAACCATAAAACCAATAAAAAACTTTAAAGACCTAAAAATGTCAAATGCATTTGGTTTTCAACGTTTGAAATATGAAATTGTTTTTTCCAGGAACCTGAGAGAAGCGGAAAAGCAATAACAGGAATATTTGAGGGAAAAAGGCAAACAAGGAAATCGTAAACTACAGTTCATTGAAAAAGGAACGAAGAGAAAAGTTTTCTATCTCAAGAACTCATTTACAACTTTTGGGACCTAATATGGGTAAATATTTCATATTTTTCAAGTAAATATTGGCCAGGAATCTTCAAGGTAAGAGCTGTAAAATCCGCTTTCCAACTTTTTCGAGAACCCTTTAAAGTGAGTAGGGACTTAAAGTTGAGAGGAAAACTTTGAAATGGGATTCTTCTTAAGGATGTATCTCCGTTGCATACACTCTGATTTCGCTTTGGCATCACACACTAATACCCAATCTCATTTCGGCATAATCGAAGCACCTGCCAGGTATTCTCGCCCCTTTGTCAATATTGATGCTGATGCATTGCCAAATACCGCCGAAGATGTCGCTAAACTGTTGCACGAAGGAATGGGACCGGTACTTGGGGGAAAGACAAGCGGAAATGACAAACAGTGCAGCGTACAAGGACAGCAGAGCAACTCCATTGCCAAAGGCATCCTGAAACCCTAAAGGTGACAAGGCACACTGAGGAAAAAAGTGAGAGCTTATTTGGGATTTTAAATACATTTCTAAACTTACTTAATTTTAATTTTTAAGATTTCAAATAAATAAATACTCTTTACTTCTCATTGATTACTAAAATATTTTAGGGACTTTCTGAAGTCTCCAAAAGTAGGCTATAAAAAGCTTCCCTAAGTTTAAGTGCTGGGTATTATTTTATAAATTTAAATATGGTATTTTTCTAGTACATAATCTTATTCAGTACGTGATATGCAGAACAGTGTAGTTTAGTTCCAGCTTGGCGAAATCTGACCCCGAGACAGTGACAAACAGAAGCTGTGCCCTGACTCCCTTTTACCGTAACCGTTGCCACCCCTGACGGACCCCTCGCGAAACCGCAGATGCTGCGCTTCTTTGGCTAACCCGAGACAGGTACAACACTCTCACCGGCAAACACCCAACACCTGTACACACACAAACACACACACACATACTGGAGGCTCAAGAGTTTCAGGTAAATTTACTTTAATCACTGTTAAGTGCAAAGGACAGGGCAGCGGGGAACGAAAGCGGGCAGTGAAGAGAGCAAAACACTTCAAAGAGCGGACTGGCTTTTGTGTTATGTTAATTACTGGTGTCACAGCACCAGCAATAACAAAAGTTTACATAGAGAAAAATAAGTAAATGGCTTGTGTTCTACATTTAAATATTTTCACGGAAATTTTTAGTAGAATTAAGAATTAAGTCTTTAATTGAGTACATTATAAAGTTCCGCAGTTAGAATATCAATTGAGACCGTAATAAATATTATTACTCATTAACTTTAAGCATTAATAAGCCAAAAATATCTCCAACATGTTAAATATTAAAAAATCCTTTAAAATTAAACTAATGATAAAACATAGTTCCGTTTTGGGAAAACTGCCCAACTTATGAATTTTCACGCAGTGTACAGTAACAGCAACTAGAGCCGTGAAAAAAGGCGCAACTTTGAGTGCACACTCGTATATCCTTTGAGCTGCTTCCGCTAGCCTGCCACGCCCCCTCCCCGCATCCCTGCGCCCACTAAGCCCCATTGCCTTGGCTTGCCTTAACTTGAAATTAAAAACCAACAGTGGCCAAGGCCCAGTGGAAAGTGGAAAGTCTCAGTGCCCGCTTAACCTACAATAACAAGCAAAGTCCTGTTGACATTTTCTCCATAATTACCCGTGCGCAAAGTGAAGCAAAATTGTTGATTTTATTTTGCATTATGCGAGCTGCGTTTCTTCTTCCACCAGCATCCCCATTTTAAATTATATGCCGGAGCTTACTGCAGTTCTTTGATATCAGAAAGCTGCTGAAATTTCATTTATTCTGTTTGTTAGCGAGCAATTTAACATGGCCTCTGTTGTGCGGACTAACAGCGGAGTTTGGCTTGGTTGAAACAGCGACTGGAAAGGCTTACCCCTTAGCAGAGTTCATTTTGTGCTGATAAAGCTTCTCCTCTTCAAAAGCAAGCTGCTGTTAAGCTTCCTGCTGTTGGGGTCCACTGTTATCGCTTTAAAATAAGGATGCAACTGTAAAAAGAGTTTATTTGTTGGCAACTTTTAAGCAAATATGTGGATATTTTATTTAAATATTAATTTAAAAAATAAAATAAATCGAAAAATGTTCGATGGTTTTATAAATCAAGTGTACTATTTGCACTGAATCAAATCAAAACTTAGTTTACATTATTACACAATTAATTGTTTCCACATAAACACATTAATCTGATTTGAAATGTTTAAGATCAAGGAGTGCGTGTATTGTGTATCAAAAAATCCAAATGCCTTTACTTATTACACAATTTTTGACTTGCCCATATATGTATGCATATAATATTTATGGCATTCGAATAAATTGTAGACAGTATCCAAAATCTGTTAAATCAAATTCAGAGCTAAAGTTGACCTTTTCCGGCTGTAAACGATAGTGTTTAGCTTTCCCCTCAGCTTATCGAGATAGGACAAAGCTCTGCAGTACGCACCCCAAATATATATTTGAACAAAAGACTGTTGTGGCAGAACTTTATAAGCCAATTTCAGTTGCGGCCGACGACTCTTGACGCTGGCGGAAATGCATTTAAAAATTATGCGAAAACTCGGCAACAAATGAAAGTATGTGCGGCGCCCAGACACCCCGTCCGGGAAAATGTTATGCGGCCTGGGATGGCACGGGGGGCATTCAGACTAAGGGTGGACCGCCCGCTGCCGTATGCATATTTGCATAATGGCTGCGCTGTTTCAAAAACTTGCTAAACACTCTTGATAGACAAGATAAAACACTGTGCTCGCTATTTTTGTGCATAATTTATGTTGGGCGGAGCGAGCGCCCTCTGCAGGACGTCGGCGGAACGGCGCCTGAGGAAGATTCCTTCCACATCGCATATATTTAAACCAGCTCTGTGGGAGATTCTATTCTCCAGGTGTGGACGAAGCCTTGCCTGGCTGCTGCCTCTGAAATGATTTCAATTATTTTAATTAGTCCGACATTTTTCGCTGCGAGATTTTTGCGGCTTACGCTAAGAACTTGTTTAATATGCTGCTTCCATGGTCTGGTACTCATTAATTTAGTGTAAGGGTTACTGCGGTAATTAACGCTGTTTGCATATGAAATTCCAGAAAGTTACTAAGGCGTGCGAATAACCAGTGCTTAATTAACATTTCAGACAAGAACTGGTACAATAATTAACTAGTGAATAAATAAACATATGCTGCGATAAAATATTGAATTACTAAGCTGATTCTGAAAAGAATAAAAATTAAGCTGAGCCTTAATTTATTATCATTATTCAGTCCTCTATATATCCAATACCAAGCTTATAAAGTTTAAATTAATATTTTATCTTTTGGAAAAAGTATTTTATTTAAATGAAAAATTAAATTTTCCTATTCTCCGATTTCATTTTATTTTATTCGGTTTTTATATTGTGTCAAGTTCATTTCACAGTCAAGTTTCGCTGAGCAGTGAACAAAAGCGGCGAGGGCATATTTATTTTGATTGAAAAATAAATTGAATTGATGAATTTATTATGAAAACATAAACGGGCGACACAATGGCAATGGCAACGCTTCCTATATCCATCCCATGCCATTGCCAGGCAGGTTCAATTTGGTGCAGTGAAAATTTACAATATTATTTTACCCCTCGAGCAGTCTCGGAGAACTCCTCCTTTGACACTTGCACAAAGCAAACTTGAAATTTGATGATTTCGACTCCTTTGTTGCTCTTGGCTCTATTCAAGCTGAAGTAGGGCCAATGAATATTTACTTTAAGCATCATATACGATGCTTTTTATATGCAGATTTGTGTTTACATTCTGCCCTACCAGCCGAGTAAACTTTCGACTGGCAAAGCACGTGTAATTCCTCCGAGTTTATTTGCCTAATCACAAATTCAATATGGCAAAGTGTATTGGAACAAATGCTAAGTACTAAACGCATTTTTCGGCGACAATATCTTCAGCTTGGCGCATTCTGTTTATGATTATTACAGCACGAGCAACTTTCGGAGCCGAAATGGGTAATTGGTTCACGAATTTTAAATGGGACAATACCACAGGTATTTTTTTATACACTTGTCTTGGATTTGTGCAAAGTGTAATCTTGTATTAATATTGTTAATGACAAAAAGACTTTGGAAGAGACAATAACAATAAAAAAATCCAATGATTATTTTAAGGCGAAAAGGGCTTCGTTTATATTCTTTGCAAGTTAAATTCTTTTATCAATTTGGTTATAATAGAGGGAAACATAGTCTTACTTCGCATTTTAAACCAGTTTAGTACATAACATTTTAAAGATTATTCTGTTACAATTAAATCGTAATTCTCTAACGAACACCTGATGAAAATCGAGACAAATTCTATTAAATATTTAAGCTCAAAAAGTAAAAATACTCGAAGCACATGCTCTTTATTGACTCTAAAACCACTTAAGCTCGAAACATCGTTTTATGTTGAATTTTTAAACCAGTTATTTTGCATGCAGCTACCAAGTGACCTGAAGCATTAAATTGTTGCAGTTCAAACGATCCAAGAGCTGCAACAACAATTACTATTTCAGATGAGTTCCTTAGAGCTTGACCCGTGACAGTTGTTGACATTTTGTTTGCTACATAGTGAACAAATATGAAAGGGTCTATCTGAGACTTCATACATACTTGTATTTATCACCATGTAAACAGCAAGTATTAAATTGCATTCTCTATAGGAGAATTGAAAAATATATATGTAGCTACATAAATGAAATGGCCCAACCGAAAGACGAGATTTATTTTAAATAATTTCACAAGGCGCTCACCCAAAAATAGAAACACAAGATGAAGGTAATTTTGAGACCTTATTAAATGCTTTACTTAAAAAATTTCAAATGATTCTTTAGGTAATTCCAGTTTCATTAACTGAATAAAATAAGTTTTAAACATGTTTTCGTTGTGTAACGATTAACTATTTATATTTAGTAAAATATTAAATGTGGACAAATTTACGAAATATGAAAGGCCGGTCGACCGATAAAAAGCTTTCTTCAAGACTATAATCCATATATATTGTATAATTTGCATATATATTTTCTTTTCACTGTGTCCAAAAACATTTTCATTTGTTAAATGTAGCTTGACTCAAATATGTTGACTTTTTAATTTAGTTCTTTCCCCTCTCCTTGACCTTTTCTTTGCACTTACATTTTAAGTCAGTATTTTTGCTCTTCAATCTGCGAAGCTGATTCTGTTTTTTGTTTTCTCCACTTGCCTCTGAGTAAATAATTGTTGCGGTTAAGTGAATTAAAATTGTTCCGGCCATTTTCGTATTTACAGAGCCGAAATAAAATATTTGAAAAATGTTCTTCCGTTTTATGTTTGCATTTTAAATTGTTAACTTTGATCCTGGAATTGAAAGGACTGCAGGAATGCGACAATAACAACGCAACCAGCAGCGGTAAGGGGTTGCATCCAGAAATGTGCTTCCTTCTCTTCAGTTGGCCAGACAGCTTCTGTAGCTGCAGCTTTGTTGATGTTGAATTTTGCAAGGAAAATGCGCTTAAAATCTTTACTTATGGTTTCCCAAGGCAAACACCAAGTGGTGGGAAAGGGGGGACAGCAAAAATCTCGGCAAGACGGAGGAGAATGGCTGGGTGACGGGGTGACGGGGGTGTATGCAAACATATTGCGCATACGCCATGTTAACCAAAAGCTTGGCTCCATTGTCAACAGCTGTTTGCTGTCTTAGTCCTGGTCATGGCTCCCCCTGATCTTCGTGCTGCCCCTCTTTGCCCTCTCTAACGCCCTCTCTTTCTACAGTTTCGTCCTGTCTCCTGTCTCGTTCTGTCCAAGTTTTTAATGACAAATGACATGGACTGTGAACGTCGGTTCTTCAATGCCCGTTATTACATGGAGAAAAATTATAAGTAATGGTATGGATCCCCTTTGATAACTATTTAATAATTTTAAGTGATTTGATACCAATTTGGATGTAATTTGTTATTTTTTATTAAGGAATTATGATGCCGAAAGATTGATATCAAACTTAATGTTTCAATGAAGAAAGTGAATTGTATTCAACTTTTTCTATAACACTTCAAAGAATATTTCAAATATTTCATCTCAGTGTAGAAGCTTTCTGCATCTATTTTCCGCTGCTCTTGGCCTTCTCTGCTGATGTTTCTCTTCGTCATTTGCTTGCTTTGCTCTTTTCCTGGTTTCATATGCATAGATGAATAACCCCTCCTCAGCCCGCAACACAAAAAATTTAATGAAACATAAGAGACAACAACAACAGAAACAACAACAGCAGCAGCAGCCAGTTTTGAAGATGTCTTGTCCTGCATCCTGGACGGGTACATGTGTGTGTGTGTGGGTTTTTGTGGCAGTATGCATAAATTGTCTAGAGGAGGACAGCTGAGATTGATTTGCAGGCGACAGTTGCTGGTTGTTGCTGGTGTTTTTGTTGTTACTGCTGTTAATGTTGATGTTGTGTGTGATGTTGTTGCTGATTCTGCCTGTCTGTTACTGCGTTGCAGCTGCAGTGGCCGCTGCTAATGTTACTGCACTGAAGGAAACAAATTGTCGCCGAGCTGATAAAATTGAATAGGAAATTATGCAGAGTTTGGAGTTATTCATACAAAATTGGTTAGAAAATGTTGTTAAACATAGAATTCTTTTATTTGCTATTTTAAGTGTACAATAATTAAAGTAAGTCACAGCTGGAACTAAAATAAATATAAAAGTAAATATTCAAATGCTTCTTTATTCTCAGTTTAGCCTTAATTTAGTTGTTTCTTTTGTTTTACTGATTTCGTTTGTTTTAGGTTATTCCGGTTGTTGTTCCTTGCCTTGCCCAGCCCTCACTCCTAGCCAACAATCAAATTAAAAAATGTAAATTCCATATGTGTGTTTTTCCGTAGCCGCCTGAAATTGTTTTCATTTCATTTTATTCATTTTTCACTCAAGTTATTTTAAGCAACAAGAGCAAAGCTAAAACCGAATAAGTAAGGCAAAATTTGCATTTACCCAGAAATTTCAATGGAATTTGGCTCGAACAAAACATGGAAGTGACTGGGTAAAAATGGGAATAAAATTGATTAAATTGTTTGCAGTTTAGCCAGTAAATTCAATAGACGCCTTAACCCGTTTACCGCCTCTGTCCGTCCTTTCAGCCGGGAAAATTATTAAAAAACGATTTTGTGGCAAGAGCTTCGGGGTGGGGCATCAAATAGGGCCCTTGCCACATCGTTGGTTTTTATGGTTTCGCGCACGCACAAAACTTTTGCCAGCAGGCTGCTAAAGCAGCAACACCACAGCAACAAAGGGGAGCAACAATAACAATGGCAGCAACAGCCAACCAAAAAAAAAACAACATCAGAAAGAACATTGCAACTTTCTCTCTTCGAAAGTTGCCAGCTTAGTTACTAGGAAATGTTTAAAAGACCACCCGGTATTCGTAGAATATTAGTATACTCTCACTTTTACCCATTAACTAAAGGCCCGATGCTGTATATTTTATTTTTAAAAATTTGCTAAGAATATCTTTATTTTAAGAAAATTATCCACATTTATTATATAATACGTGTATATGTTGAACAGGACATCCCATGTTTATTAACTATATTTAAGTAATTGCAACCATATAATTGAACTTGATTAGTTATTTTACGATAAGATAACTTAAAAATTAAAATAAACAATGCTTTCAAATTTATTACTTCATTTTCTACAATTTTTTAATAACATGTACATTTGATTTGATGCACGAAAAGTCACTAGGTTAATAATTTTCAAACAACAGAAAAACGGAATTTATGCATTTAATATAGATTATTTGAAGCCTACGTTTATTTCCTAAATAACTCAGTTTAATTTGTTTTCCTAATGAATCAATGCAATGTAATTATTCTTAAATTTTATATTTTCAATAACAGATATCGTTACTACGATCATTCTAATTTGATTTTTTGCCTCTTCATGTTGCACCTGCAACATCAGAAGCTGCATCAGCAAATAGAGCAGCCATTGAATTTGGGGTTTCTCCTGCTATTTGGAAACAGCCAGAAAACACTTTTCACCCGGAGTTTAGATGAGGGGACGAAGAGTACCACAGGCTGGCCCAATCTAATTGGTGGTTAAACCCAGGACAACCAAACGGAAATTTATGCAAGCCAAATCACAAAATGAAAATGACTGCAAGTTGAGGGGGCAGTCGAGGCCGAGTGCAACATTAAGTGGCACATAATTGCTTAATCTCTGCGGCTCTTGCACGACATTGTAATAATTTATTTGACAGCCTCCGTCCCTTTTTTCGAGTCCACAGACATGAAAATTAAAACGAAAAATTTTCAGAGAAGCATCTGAGAGAGGAGAGAGTGCGGATTGCGGAGACAACGACAACGACAACGTCAAGGCAAATTATGCAGTCAGCATGTCCCTCGGCAGGACTGCGAAAAGGGGTTAACAATACAACGATTTTCTCTTTATTTTTTTTTTTGTGGGTCAGTAGAGGATTTATAGTTAGCCCAGGAGCGGCTGCCAGGCGGAATGAATCAAAATGGAGCTCTGGGCCAGTTTCAGATTCCAACTCGAAGCTGCCGCAGTATTTTTTCCATAAGATACGCTAACTAGCTGTATCAATTTGGTTGAGAATGAATATTGATCTCTGCTCAGAGGAATAATTTACTCAGGCCGGGAGAGATGGAAACTTAAACTTTATTTGTACAGATATAAGCTATCATTTAAAGCCAGATTTCGGTCTGTTGAAAGACAGAATTTTATTTCATTATCTTCGATATATTTAATAAATTATGATTTACATGGTTTGATGAGAGAAGACTGCATATTTTGCTCAAGAAAAATTCGATTTAT
Organism: Drosophila rufa; assembly: GCA_018153105.1. Classification (NCBI taxonomy): domain Eukaryota; kingdom Metazoa; phylum Arthropoda; class Insecta; order Diptera; family Drosophilidae; genus Drosophila; species Drosophila rufa. The sequence goes on from JAECXS010000096.1 coordinate 14,152,624, forward strand.
TAATTTCTATTATCAAAAATAATTTAAAAAGAATTTAAACTAACTAAGCATTCATTCACGTGTATTACCATTTTTCCATAACTGTTCTTTGCATTTTATTTAAAGGAATTATAGGAAATATTATTCTATCTTTAAATTTCATCTGCAAGATACTGCCTGTTTACACCCCTGATACATAATTATTAGAAGTGGGCTATATTAATGCGGTAATCAACTAGATTGCCTGGCATATCAAGTTCCTAACCTCAACTTCTATGTCTATTTTAGGCATCCGCTCTAATTATGCAAATGCATAAGTTTATATATATGACAGAAACTATAACAATCATGTATATACATATATATAGAGACGCACCAGAGTGAATAAATTTACACCTAATCAATGTAATATTGAAATGAAGTTGACAAACACGCACAGACGCACACACCCACGCTTAAGAACAGGAACAGGATATCCAGAGTTTGCAGTTACTTATGCCCCGTGGGCAATGCAATGGTGTGTGTGTAAGTGCTGCACAAATATGTTGCATAATTACGAAGGCACAAGGAAAGATTAATGGATTTTAATTAGAAAATGAGCAAATAGCCCAGCTGGAATCTTTGGCATTCTCGACCATAAATCCACCCAGCTGCATGATTGATTGATTGACCGGTGCTCTATCATCATAATGCTAAATAAACGCTATTTAAAGACGGCCATTATGGCTCTGTTGAATTTCGGCTTTGAGGTGAAATGAGGAATTATGTTGATTTCGACTTTCGTTGTCCTGTGTTTGAGTTGTCTAGCTCCCCCATGTCCATCAGTGTTTATTTATAACGTCATTTAATTACAAAATCATAAGCTGTCAGCACACACAGTCGATTTTTTTGTGATAAAAAACCCGTAGGCACTGGTAGAAATATAAGGTTGCAAAAAAAATGCATATTACCAAAAAGGGAAAATACAACATAGCTATCTCTTAAAATTCTTTTAATATTATATTTTTATAAACTTAAAATTATATTATAGCAACAAATTTATATTACGTTTCATAAAAATTATATAAATAATATATAATAATATTTGATAAATATTTCAAACAGGAATACATTTTTTGACTCCTTAAAACTCCAGCCTTATTTACCTGACATTCAAATAGTTTGTAAATTTATGTATTTTTCTCAGTGTCCTACCATGTTGCGCCACCCACAATATCCTTTTAAACGCATTTTCCGGTACTCTGCGTGTGACAGCCGCCTGCCTAAGGCGTTTATCTGTGTAACATGATGATATCGCTTTTTGCCTTTTCCCTTTTTTGACGTGGGGCGTGGCACAACGCACACACAAGTACACCCAAGTAACAACACACTCGCGCACAGAGCAAGTGCGGACAGGAGCATAAAATATGCAACCAACGCTGCCGTTGCACTTTTGATATATCGCTTGGTGTGTGTCGCATTTATTTACCAAAACCGAGCTCCCAACGGAGACGGGAAAATGTTCCCCAGCCCAAAGTAGCGTAAAAAGGAGGATAAAAAAAAACTTTGCTCATATTTTCAATATGATGTCGTGTCAATAACAGTTACGAGTATATTGCCCAGAGTTATCACAGCCAGTCCGCCGTTGCCCACACTCCCGTGTGTGAATACCTGAGCGGCATCAAATGGATGGAAGGTGAGGGGTATTCGGTAGACAGTAGGTTTTCCCAGGAGTTTTCACTCGGCTTCTGGTGCAATGCGCTTCCAATTGAGGGAATTTCAGTTGGCAGTTAGCAACCGAGATGGGAATATTGTGTACAAGTATTTTTCATAAATTTCGAATCTGATAAGTTCGGGGAATTTTCTCTGTAGATGAACAGATCTTTTGCTAATTGTTCAGTTGATACAAATGGAATATAAATCGGAAACTAAAGCATGAGAATATTGCGTACTCTTAAGGATTTCAGATGGTGTTACTCGTTGATTCCGATGCGTAAAATATATGTTAAAGTAAACCCAAAATGGCACTTAAAGTGAATTTTTTTCAATGCAGTCCACAATTGACAACAATCAACAGGATTCCAAGTGGGGCATCGCCTACCAAGAGGTGAGGAAAACAGCAGGAGCAACAGCCGCAGGTTTGGTTTCCGTGAGAGCTTCCAAGCAAGGTTTTGCGCCTTGCCAAGGATACTTCCCATTTTTTGCCCCTCAACTATCCTTACCGAAAAGACCGCCGCTTGTCAGCCACAAAGTGAAAAACGCTACAAGCGCCGAATATTTCATGGGAAAACTGCAAACAGCAGCGAACACCCAAAGAAAAAGTGTGAGGGAGAGAGTGAAAGCAATAGTTGGGTAAACTTACATAGTTACACTTTGAATAATAAAGTTGTGTAGTTTGAAAGTTAAAACATAGTTAACCATTTATGTAATATTAATATTTTATTTATTAGGCTTTCAACAGAGAAGTCAGTATTGATATAAGCATATTATTAAATTATCTATACAAATCGGGGAAAGAGCTTAAGCTCTTTTTCTTTGTCTTATATTTTAATAAAAAAATATAAATTTTTAATAACAGCATAAAGTCGAGAATCTACAGCTTAGGTAAAATCTTAATAGTATGTTTAAAAAAAATTCAAATTGTACAAATTTAGTTCCAGATAGCAGCACCCAATTAATTGACCATATCTTAATCTTGCTGTTCTTCATCCTTTTTATTACAGTGTATTTTTGTTTATTTGCATCGCCTAAACAGTTCTCTCCAAGGAGAGCAAACAGGGAAAAGGAGCTAAGCGGGTGGCAAGATTTTTTGGATGGTAGCCAAAAGAAAAGCGCAACACAAATACGCATATCAAATTTCTCGCCAACGCAAATAGAATACGGAGAAAATCCTGCTACCGAAGCGGGAGAGAAAGTGTGTGAAGGCAGGACATGCTAAAAAAAAAAGAGGAGAAAAACATGGAGGCTCTCCTCACACAAACAAACACGAGCTGTATTTAAAAGTGTGCGAGTGTGGGTGTCGTACTCAAAGGACTTTTGACTTTGCGTGCAACTGAGCATATGAGCGTGATTTCTGCATTTGAGCTTTGCTGGGCATAAATAAAAGTGTGGAGAGGGGGGCAGGAGCGGAAAATAGGGGGCATAGAGGAGCTGGTTGCCCAGGGCTTGCGACTGTCCAGTTCGGGCTCAGCCCCCACTTTGCTCTCTTTTCCGGGCAGCAGAAAAAGCCTGCTGAAATTTCAAGCACTTTTGACACTTTTCCATACCCAGAGAGAGAGAGAGAGAGATAAAATCTTTCCATGTTCTCGGTTTCTTTTTCTCTGGTGATTTTGCTGAATCTCTTTAAATATGTGCCTAAAAGTATGCAGACAAAAGTTTCATCTTCCTGGAATATCCTTGGAACACACATAATAATGTTATTTTATTTAAAAACTCTCAAAAATATTTACAGCCGAAAATGTAAATGGGAGCATACAACCAAAATGAAAAGGGAAATCAAAGGGAGGTAGAGAGAGGGACAGTTGGAACACCTCTGATCCCAGGGCCAGAGCGTTTGGCATAGTCTTACACAAAGATTTACGTACAAAATGTTGACATAAAGTGCGCCAAAGTGGAATTGCATTTCGTATGTAACTTGAGTATGCTCTTTTGTTAACACGATGACGATGCTGATGATTCGGGCGATGATGAAAACGAAAATGAAAATGATGATGATGCCGGGGCCACGCCCAGGCATTTTCCACTTGTCGACCTCTCTCTCTCTCTAGCAACGCCCCCAAAATCCCACCATAACACACTTTGGCCATTTTTAACAAGGCATAACTCTCTCCCACTCACAAATTGCACACAGACAGTCAGAGGCACAAGTGGATGGCCTGATACTCCAAATACGGTTGATTGTTGCATCGGTCGTAGTAAGTATCAAAGAACATTTTTCCACTCCTAAAGTGTATAGGGAAAAATGCAGAGAAATTCCAATTGTCCGAATGCCAGAAACATGAATGGCCAGGCAAATTACGAAAGAAATTTTCAACAGTATCTATGAAAAATATGAAAATATTTACATTCAAATAAAATGCATAAAATGCTTACCTGGCGAGTGTAGTTACGGAATTTAAACAGAATATTTTAAAGATAATTCGTAGGCCAAGTTAATTGGAATTCTTAAAATGATTTGAATAAAATCACCTCACTTACTAACATTTTTATGATTCAAAATATTTGTAATACCTAAAAGACTTCATTACATTGGCTATTCAGTACAAGTTGATAGTGTTTGGAGTTGCTTTAATTGCATTGGTATATTTTTGTGCTTTTAAATTAGTTTCTTGGGCTTGGTGTGCATAATACTCAAACAATAAGTTGTTCTTCTTTATTTACTAAGTATTTCTTATAAAAATATATTTTAATTTTTATTTAATTCTTCTCTTGATTTGAACTTTACCAAAGAGCATGTAATGCCTTTAAGGGAGCATGCATCTTCTGTGAACTACTTAAAGATTTCGTCGTGATAAATACAGCCAACATAATGCGGTAGTCTAGACTATCCTTCAAACTTAAGCTGGGCATTCGCCACTGTCTCTCGACCCTGCACTCTTCTCCTTGTTTGTGCATTAACCCTCGGACTTAGAAGACTCCTTTGGACACCTTGGCAGCTTCTGCTCTCCACTTGTTGGGATTCCTTTTCTTTTCTTTTTCTATTTATATGGGAGTTTGTATGGAGATGGCGACGTAATTACGGCTAACTGACACCGGGGGGCACCACTTGCGGGCATTTCCACCACCACCCACTCCTGTTTTTCTGCCCACTCTTACATTTTTCAGCACTTAAGTGGCCTTTAACACCTGCTGATGCTGCTTGTTGCAGGTGCAACATTGTTGTTGTTCTTGTCATGTCCCTGCTTTTCAGTCCTGTTTGTTGCACCCATTAGAGATGCACTGAAAAATAATATATAGAAGTAATATTTGGAGAATTTATATTGTTCCCTGTTATTCTCTGAAATGCGAACACAAATTTATGTACATTTTTTTTGAGACATCAGCACAAAAATGAATTTTGTTACGTTTTACTAACAAAAAATTTGAAAAATTTTAATTTAATTTTTTGCATTTAATTTAATTGTATTATGTTCATCAAAAAAATGTAAGCTCACTTAAATAATGTTTCTCAACTATTTATATCACACTACGCAAATAACGAAGATTTATTCATAAGCCAAAATATAAACATTAAAATAATCCTTTGGAAAGTTAATAGTTTCAAAACCATTTTCTTACAGAAAATCCATTATAAGTATTAATAATAATAGTTTTCAGTGCAACTGCAAACGCTACGTGACCATAAATAAAATTGACAAATGTGGTTTTGTTTTTTTTCTCCTTTTTTTTTTGGTTGGTAATATTTCCTGGATTTCCAACCACATTTCGTGCAAAATTCGCTAAATTAAGTTTGCTGTAAAAACACAAAAAAAACCGACAGAAAAAATTGTTATGCAAATTGAGGAACGGAATATTTGAGCAAATTATGTATTCAATATCGCGATTAGCTCAAGGCAACTCAATTAGTTGAAATGCAAATCGCTCGAAAGGAAAACTCCAAATTGAGGGAAGAAAAATCGAGCCAAGATAATGATTGGATTATCGTTTTCATTATCGTTACATTCTTTTTCGGCGAAGCAGAAGTGAGTGGAATTTTTGATTTTGCCGTCGGCGAGATGTAAGTACATTCGATAATCGCACAGCTTTTGTTTTAAAGCTTACATAACATTTAATTTGATTGCTGCATACGCTCAGACGCTCAAATGGCCATGAAAACATATTGAGCAGCAGCAACAAAGGCACCGAAAGCAGCAGAAGCAGCAGCAGCGCCCCATAAAAGGCTGTTTTATTAACTTCCACACAAAATACAAACGAAGTGGGAGTTTCTGTGGGTGGAATATGGCACGAGAATCTAAAGGGGATTGCGAGCCTCTGGCAATACAACAAACGGCAGGAAACAAAGTGGCCTATAAGCACATCAGCCAACAGAAGCAAACTCTCGAACGGAAACTCGTACAGGTGACACAGGTTTCATGTTGCTAGAGTATAGTGAAATAAACGTTTGCCAGGTGGCAAATAATAGTTTGCAAATAATATTCGCTCTGTATTCTATTGATTTTTTAATTTTCTATATTGTTCCGAAAAAAGAAACAAGACTTGAGATCTTTGAACGATTTTCGATTGGAACGGGAAGGCAAATAAACAAAATAATATCTAAGGCTCTTTTAAAAATAAACAAAATATTGAATTAAATTAAATATAAACCCTTCTATGGTTTCTTTCGATCTGTAAAAAGATTCTACACAAAATAGCTCCTTAAAGAATTAAAAAACAAACAAACAAACAAGGTATTTTTATAACTTATTTCTGACGATCATTATTTATTTCATATAGTTCCGCACTTTATTTTCTAAAACTTAAAAAAAAGAAATAATTTTCTAACTCAGTACTCTTAATTTAAAAAGTTTATATATTACATTAATATTATTTAACATAATTTAGTAATGCTTTCAGTTAAATGGTCATAAATAAGCTTATGTTTTTCATTTTTTGTCGGCTGTACAATTATCCTTCGCATGGACGACAATCAAATACTTGCACACAATCACACACACAGAGGCTCTCACACAGATAGGTCTGAGCACATACAATTCAATTTCCTCAAAATGTTGTATTTATTATTTCCTCATTGCATTTGGCGATGACGTCGCCGTCGGAGTTAGTCCGTAAATCGGAACAGTTAAACAAGCGAGTGGCGGAGGAGATATATGAGGCAAGAGATACATTCGAACAGTTGCGGTCATATAAATAGCATTAAATTGTATACAGATTATACAATCAAAATACAAAAATATTTGCTCAGTATTCAGTAACTTAAACTAAAAAATATGTTAAATAATTTTTTTCCCTTAAAATTTCCTGCTAATAAAAATATTTTCCAAAATAACATATTTCTGTAATTTCTCCTTTCTCTTCTCTGGGAGATACTAACATTAATTGATTCAATAATCTCTTTCATTCTGGATTTCGAAGATTATCCCAAGAACTCTGGCTAAAGATCACGCCTTTGTGAGGTTTTAGGCTCTTGAGGTCTTGGTCCGCTGTCTTCATCAATAATTAATGACTTCAATCCTCAGCTCCAGCCTCTCTGAAATAAATAATAAATATTCTTGGAAATTGATACTATTGAAAGTTTCTTTGAAATCCCAATTTCCTTGCTATAATTTTAACCGCAAGCGTCTTTATGAAATTTGACAATATTGTTGGCTTCCAAAAGGCGACATCCGAGCAGGTAAGGAAGACAGGACACAGCCCGATGACAGCGGTGGCGGCGGCGGAAGGGAGTGCTCAAAGGGGGTCGGTGGGAAGCAGATGGGGCAAGGAAGTGAGGAAGATCCTGTGCAAGCCCAGTGGGACTTTCGATCAGTAAAATAGTACTACTTTCTTGTGTAATTGCTCAGGGGGTAGATCCTCACCGTTTATGTAAAGTTCTAATTCGCTTTTACTCATGCGTGGCCGGGGAAATTCGTGTACTCGCACCGTCGCTGCTCTGCTGCAGAGGAAATTCTTGCTGAGCGCTCAGTAGGGAAATTCCCTATAAGAATTTCCTCCTCCCCAGAGAGCATGAAAGTCAAGTAGACTGGGGTATACAGAATTCAATAAACCCCAGCGAAATAAAACATTCCAAAATTATTTTGAATTAATTTTTTTTATTTATTTTTTTTCAATGTTTATAAAACTATTAGAAGCTAAAAGGAACTTAAGGAACTAATGATAATGAAGAATATGATAATAATAATGATAATAATGATAACGAAGCAAAAAAATAAAAATGTAATACGAAATTAAAAATTAAAATTAGAATAACAAAAAAAAAAAAAACATTGTGATGGGGCATTGTATGGCTTCAGCTTGTTGGCCTTTGATTTCGCCTTGTATACCCGCTGTTTCACCTTTCCGAAGGCCTCCCGAACGGTTTTGATGTAATTTTTAAAGTTTCGGCCTTCGGTACGGGATGCCTCATATAAACAATTGTTAATATGTGTATACGACTCCAGCCCAATCTTTCCAGGCCCGCCTGCGTAGTTCATGCTCATCACAAACTCCCTAGAAACAAATCGCTCCAAGTTTTTCTCTATCCCTTCGGGCCCCACCATTCGCCGAAACGCATCCACATAATTTTCGGGCGATTCCGCCACCTTATTTTCAAGGTCAACAAGTCATTCTAAATTTGTAATCGGGAAGTCGTTCTTTGGAGCCACAACATTTTTCCGAATGGCTTCCAAGTTCGCCACTATCCTGGCACTCATTGCCGTGTTGAGCCTCTTCATTTCTCCCAGTTCTGTTTCCATCGTTTTCTGGAAGTCCGCCAGTTGCGCCGCATGGACCCTTTTCATTTCTGAAAGTTCGGTTTCCATCGTTTGCTGGAAGTCCGCCAGTTGCGCTAGAAAATGTTCAAAAATATATTAAATAAATACACAATATATTGTGAAAAATGTTGTACTATTGTGAAAAATTTTGTACTTACTTTTAAGTTGCTCGCATCCTTGGCATGACTTCTGGTTCTGGTTCTGGCTGAGTTCAAATTTGCGGTCCATATCTGAGTGTTCAATAAACATAATTAGTAAATAGGTTCTTTAAAATCTAAGGGTGAATCTTAGGGTTATGGTTAGTCTAAGATCAGGTAAGAACTTCCAAAGTTAGGCACTATATAGAAAGATATGACACAGGTAGAGAGGAAGGATAGATACAGGTACAGGATATGGTGTCAAATCCTATAAAACGCTAAGCATGCATTGAAAGGCAATCAGTTGTAAAAATCATAAGCCGAGTGCGGACGTATATATTTGGTGTTAAACGTTTTTTTTAATTATACAAAATGAGTGGTGTTTCAGAAAGGACCGTAAGGCGTAACGCAAAAAAAGTAAGATTAGAGGCGTTAGGAGGTTTTGAACAGGCAATTGGAAGTTTAGATGGGGGAAATGATTTTCAAAATAACATTAGTTTTGAAGATGCCATTAACAGTACAGATTTTCAAGAGGGCTTTAGTTCCGAAGATTCAATTCTTAATGCAGACTTTCAAGATGAAACAAACATAGCAGGTCCAACTTTGTCCGATATTTGTCCAACTTTGTCCGATATTCGTCCGAGTTCGACATTAGGAACTAAACTAATAAAATGGTACAAACAGTGCAATGTCACTAGAAATCAGCTGGAGCAACTTTTAATAATTTTAAAATCGGAAAATATTAATGTTCCTATATCCGCTAAGGGTCTTTTAAAATCAGGAAATAAAAAAGCTGTTATTCGAACTGTAAGTCCCGGAACTTACGCACATATTGGCATAAAACCGTACCTTCATTCGATGCAAGAACACCTAGTCGATGAAATGGAGCTAGTCCTAGATATTAATGTCGATGGGTTGCCTCTTTTTAAGAGTTCACTGACTTGTGTTTGGCCAATTCTGGGATTCTTCAAAAATTTGCAAAATGCAGAAGTTTTTCTAATAGGTTCCTACTCAGGTAGTTCGAAACCGACCAATGTTTATCAATATCCTCACGATTTTGTTTACGAAATGTCGGAATTAATTCGCAACCCTCTTCAGGTAGGCTCAAAACAGGTCAAAGTTAGGGTCAACTCATTTATATGTGATGCTCCAGTCCGAGCATTCATGTGCGGCACCCTTGGGACAAATGCACTGAATGGCTGTATGAAGTGTACACAGGTAGGAAAAAGGGTCAATAACGTAAAAGTATTTTCAGATAGAGCAGGTACATTAATGACAAATAGTGACTTTAGAAATAGTGTTTATTTAAATCATCACCAGCCCTTTTTTAAGGATCTTACCTTAGGTATAAAGGAATTAGATATTGACATGATTAAGGGATTTCCGCTAGACCCAATGCACCTGTTAGACTTAGGAGTTTGCAAAAAAATGCTTAAGTATATTATAGAAGGAAAAACTCTTGGGTTTAAGGTAAACAAGAACCAGCTCGGGGAAATGTCCGAAAAATTGTTAGAGCTAAAGCCATTTCTGCCCCTTGAGTTTGGTAGGAAGCCCAGATCCCTAGATGAGTTCCTAAGGTGGAAAGCAATAGAGTTTAGACAGGTAGCAGTTTATACAGGTCTGGTTATTCTAAAACCATTTGTTTCAGAAGAGTGCTACAGACACTTTTTAGTTTTCACCTGTGCATATCGTCTATTATTAGACAAAAAATATGCTAATTTTCTGAATATGGCAGGTAATATGTTAGATTATTTTGTTAGCCAGTTTACAGAAGTGTATCCTCCAGAGTCCTTAACTTACAATGTACATAATGTACTTCATTTGACAGACTGTGTTAGAGAGCAAGGGCACTTAGCTGAGTTTACTGCCTATAAGTTTGAGAATTTTTTACAAAAGGTAAAGAAAAATGTTAGGAAGCCGAACAAAATTTTGGAGCAGCTGGTGAAGAAGTTCTCCACGCCGATTCCATCTATCCAAACGAGGACAATTGGGGAAAAGCGTGATAGGCATGGAGTTATTAAAAAATATTACTTTCCAGAATTTACATTATCGACAAAAATGCCCGATAATGTCTGCTGCCTCAAGTCCGGAATTCCGATGAAAATATTAGAGTTCGAAAATATTGACGGCGTTTGTTATTTGCATATGTGAGACACCCACGGACATAGATTTGCATATGTGAGACACCCACGGACATAGATACATGCACAAAAGGACACAAAAAACGAAGAGACAATAAAAAGGGTTAAATGCAGCTATATAATTAATATTACTGTTTGTTAGAATGTGAGGCATATAGTAGTTAACTTATAGTTAATATACAACTTATAATAATATAATAATTTAGGCTAAATACATACCTTTTTAGTTGAGTTAACGTTTTCACTTCACTTTTTCACAAATCTAGGGGTGCATCGCGATCTTAAATGCAGCCCTCGTTGCAATTTGGTATGACCTTCTTTTGTTATGGTAAATTTGCATAATCGCGACTGCAATATACGTGTGACCAAACTTATCTCGCGTTATCTACTATATCAACATTTAATAGTTATTATAACAACACAAATTGATCGTTTCGAAAACATAGATACGATTTTTTCAACGCGTCCTATCCCAAACAAAATTTTTGTAATTTCTACAACATTTTTAACTGTTTTTATTTTATTGTTTTATTATTTATGTGTAAATGTAGTTAGGTAATAGTTTGAAGGAGCTTTAGAAAAGGAATTTTAAATTATAAGAATTTATGAAATTATCCTGGAAGTCAATATTTCAAATACATATAAGTTAAATATAAAAGAAAATAGTCAAATGAGAATACTTTTGCACTTTACTTGTTAGATAAAAACAATATTTAATTTTAGTAAGAAAATATGTCGTAAAATGTACTGCTAAGTATTAAAACAAAAACCAACTTTAATCAAATTTGCCACAAAATCTTTCAAATTATGTTCCTTTTTTTTAGTTAATAAATTTATTTCATTGAAAATAATCATCTTTTTTTAAAGAAAATATTCTCTAGACTTTACTCGGTTCGTGTTTTCGGGAACTCTATTTACTTTAAAATGCAAATCACAAGTTAAATACAGAGAACTTAGTGCTGTTTTATCAGCGCACGCCTTAAAAAACAAAAATTCCCCAAATGAAAAAACTCTCATGAGCAAAGAGCATAGAATTCTATATGGAACTGGGGAGCATCCCTAATATCCTCCCCGTTACACAGAGAATTCTATCTGTATTCGGTCAGCACAAGAAGCAAAGTCCGACTGGGAGGCTTTCATGCTTTAAACAATGCGATAAAATGGTATTAGTCACGTTAAATTGAATTTATTTAAGCGCGCTTTTAGGCGCACCAGCAGGCAGGGCTCCCTTAAGCTCTCTTCCTCCCATCTCTTGCTCCCTCCCTCGCACATTCACATCCTTTATAGCTTTGTGTGTATGTGTGTGTGTGTCGGTGTTTGTTTTGTATTTGTGTGTGCGAGTTAAGCCTCATTGTCAGCATATCCTTTGAGTGTTTTATGTTGCAACCGAGAGCTTGCTGGCTTCAATTGCTACCTGAGTTTATCTCCCTCTGCGCCGCCCCTCTTCCTCATTCCGTTCTCTCTATTAAATACGAAAATTATGCAAATTATGCGGCCTTATTAGATTTATTTGTGGCATTCTGGAATATGTGGGTGCTGCTGCTGCTGTGCTGGCTTTTTCTGTTTTAAGTAACTCCCACAGGGACCGCGATATGTAGGTGGAGTAGGTGTGTGAATAGCGCGAAAGAGAAAGCGCGCAGGAGCGATGGTGGCTTTTTGCTGGTTATTGGATAGCCGGAAAATGATTTACGCGCTCCGGCTGCGGCCAACAACGCTTATGAGACAGTGAATTATGACTGCCGGTGGCGGTGACATTCTTTTGGGGGCGTGGCAGGTCGGGACGGCATAATAGCACAAAGCCTAGAGAGAGAGAGCTGTAAACAAAAGCGAGAGCCCATTAGGTAACTGCGAATTTAACTATTTAATGGTGTCCCTACGGGATCATTGAGCTGTCTTCCTGATATCGAGTATCGAATATTTGTGAAAGTATTCCAAATAAACATTGAAATAAAATACAAATCTTAGCTATGAAAAGCATAAACATCTTTAAATAAGAGTATATACTTATACGTTTATTTTTTGGCTAACTCATGGTAGAGTTATTTTCCTTGCTTTGTTTACTTATGCACTTGCACTTATTTTAAGAAATTGTAGGTTTTTTAAAGAGAGTTATTTTGATATAATTTGTATATCCCATATACTAACTTTGATTAGAAATTAAGTAACGATCTGAATTAAATATTTAAATAACATCAAGGATCCTTAGCGAAGCAATAAGATATTTTTAATAACTTTACCAGCATGATTTCCTGCAAAAAGGTGTATACAATGCCTGCAAATTTTGTAGCTTTCACTTGCACCTATGCGAAAATAATTCTATCGAAATTTATACAGCTCCAACAAAGGAACATTCCAAATGAAAATCCCACAAAAAGAAAAAATAGTGTTGATCAAGTGTAAATGCTCAACACAGCCACTAAACCATGCTAACACACACACACACTTGCCAGCGCATATGTATCGTGTGTATATTTGGAAGCGGAAATTGAAGGGGGCGAAAAGCGGACGGAAACAGCAGTAAAAAAGGATTAAGCCATGTTGTAATTGTTTTGGTCTGCATGGGCTTTGGCCTCTCTCTCTCTCTCTCTTCGACGCTCTCTCCCTTCCTCTCTCTCTGTCGCTGCCATAGTTGCTCTATCATAAATATTTAAAATTTAATTGAAATTGCGTTTGTAGTGAGCAATCGGGGTGGGGGAGATCCGGAGGATTTTGGGTTTTGGGGTTCGGTGGAGATCAAAAGACAAGCGTTTGGCAGCTGTGGAAATCAACGCCCGAGAGCGTGGCATACACTGGGGAAAATAAGGTGCGACTGTTGCCCACCGGGAGGCCGAAAATACAGCGACGGCAACGGTGGTTAAAGGTTTTTCCCGAATAACATCGGCTAGCAGCATTTTTTGCTTTGTTTACTGTTGTCTGAACCTTGCCAAAAGAGCTCACAGGGGTGCGCTCGCAGCGGTATATTTCTACAGTAAAAACTAAAATGATTAACTATAAAAGTTAAATCCCATATTAAAAGTTAAATAAAAAAAAGAGTAATATTGTCTATTTTCCTCTTTTTAGGTTTGTGAGCAAAATCACAAAAGAACAGATAATAATATACTTCAAGTACTCACATTATAGAATTCTTTTTTCCTTTTATATTTTCTTTAACTAATTTTTAACTAAATCTATTTTTTCAATTTCTTTTATTCGGTTTACCCTGTACATTGTGCGTTTGTGGTCGTGGTCCGGCCCCAAATGCATTTCCTTTTTAGCAGAAGGCAAAGGCAAACTGCTGCGCTGTTGATGCCGTTGCTGTGCGAAGGGTTGGGCGACACACAGTGCGTATGCGTTATATGGCTTGTTATTTATCTTTAGCTCATTGCTCTCGGGCCATCCTTGCTGTCCCAGGCCCAGGTCCAGGCCCAGGACCTGGCGCGGCGCTGGTACTCGCCCTGGCACTGGCACTGGCACTGGCATGCCAATAAACTGAGCCCAAAGAGACGTAAAGGAGACGGCGTGCGGAAGCAGGGGGCGTGGCTGTGTGGCGGCACTCAAGGGCGTTTAATTGAATGTACGTGACACGGCACGAACCCGGAATGGATCGGCTTCGAATGGAACGCCGCCGTAGACGCATTAACAGTGGCAGTGGGCCTCCTGGCCCACCTTGACATCGTTGCATTGCTGCTGCAGTGCCGCACAGTTGCAGGTTGCAGGTGGCCTCTGTGTATGTTGCACGTTGCTCCTTCATCTGCGGGTCGTAAATCAATGCAAATTACACTTGCCAGTGGTCCTTTATCCTGCGCAGGTTTGTGACATCGCTGGAAGCTTAACACATGCTTCTTCGGGGAGTCGGCGGTCAAACGAGATGATAGTGAGCAATAAGCATGCTTTCGAGGCTCTTGACAATGGGGCTCTGGAGTTTTAAATGTTATTAAATATTTCTTTAATGTATGCTAGTTGAAGAGTCTGATAACAATTATTTTTTAGTTTTTCTTTAAATAAATTTAGCACTTAATTACTAATATAGTTCCCTTGATACTATACTGTATAACAACAGGGTGATCCTCCTTTTAAGAGTTATCCCTTATTTATAAATCCTCCCTCGCTGGGAAGTCGACTGCCCTGTTGGCCGCCTGTGACAATTTTTCAACACAACTCGCACAATTTTGCATTTTAATCACTCACTCAAAGAATGCTTACAATGATATAATCTTTTCGGTTGCCCTCGTCCTTGGAATCCCTTTTGGATTCGGGGTTTTGCTTTTTACGACTGTGTGCATGCGAGTGCGCATGCATATGCTGATGCAAATATGCTTGTTGGTGTGCGAGAGTGTGTCTGCGAGAGTGTGCAATTCCCATGCATGTTCAACATGATTAATTTCTGTAATAACTCGATTGGAATCACGCGCCAGCAGCAACTTTTCCATCACGCATTCCACAAACACACACACTGATACCAATGCGGCATATATGCATGTGTATGTGTGTGGGTCCCTGGTGGCCATGCACGTTCCGTTTTTCGCAGGATACGTGAGGTTGGCCGTTGCCTAGGACGTGGCCAAAAAAATACTTCGGGGGCAATCACAACTTCACAAAAAATAAAGAAAAAATAATATTAACTAAATTATTTTATAAACTAAAATTTAATGTTTATTTTTTATATTTCTTATTATTATTTTTTTTTATCTAAGTCAGTCCGCCCCCTTTTTTGCAAAGCCCATGGATAGAGAGAACCACTAGAGCAGCAGTAGCCTCCACACCACCGATAGTGCTTCCTTCCACCGTCCTGTGGCGGCATTTAGCATTTGACTGCAGCCACCGAAGCGCACAGGGGCAAGGGGGCTTCGGTCGAGGCAGGAGGTTACCCATGCTCCAGTTAAATCATTTGCATCCTCTTCGCCCCATCATGCAGTTCAATAAGTTTTAATGCACTTAATTAATTCCCTCTGCGTCGGAGCGGGAGAGCGAGACGGACCGCGAGAGAGACAGCAACGTTTACCATTTCAAATTGGATTTGAAGAATATTTTTCTTTTTACCCCCGGCTGCTGGAGTTTGTCAATAACATTAGCATTCCCAGCTCTCTCTCGGATAAAGTCGCCCACTCTGACTGTTTACCTAATTTAAGTTATTCTAATTCAATTAGTTCATCGTCTAATTAATCGTATTCGGCAGGGTTGCCGTACTCGCATCGCATCTCGCTTCCTTTTCCTCGTGTTCAAGTCAAATGGAAAATGCAATTTAGTTGAGTAAATATCGAATTTCATGTCGGCAAGGATGCTTATGTGGATTCAGACGTTTGCTCTATGTTTGTTCACCGGATAATGCATGTGTGAAAATAGCCGAAATAGAACTAGAATTGGCAGAGTCTGTAATTGCATTCAACAAATGATTCCTTTTGGATTAGTCATTGAAAAAACTAACTATTCACTATTAACTATTCACGGAATTTGTTAACTAAGGGAAATATTTGGATTAGTCATTGAAAAAACGACTTCACGGAATTTGTTAACTAAGGGAAATATTTTTGGAAAAATGGTTAAAATGTACTATCTAATAATTTGATACTTAGATTCAGTTTTGTCTTCTAGATATTTTATGTCAGTTTCTCCCAACTTAGTAACTCTGCACTTCCTTTAAAACGTCAAGTCACGGTTCATCGAAGGCTGGGATTTAATATTGGCCTGGGCCTGCCTTTATCTTGTTGGTGGGATAAGAGGAGGTCCGGTCTGGCCAAATCTCATCGTGCAATTCAATTCCCCGAGCTCTCGGCCGGCTTTGCTTAAATTAAAAGCAAAGTCAGTCTCGGCTGCGAGTACAAATTGCAGGAGAAGCGTTTATTTGTCATAGGATTTGGCTAGCCAGCGAGCCAGAGAGCCAAGCAGCGGCCGAAAGCCGAGCGGCAGGCTGGCGGAAAGGCGAAAAGCGGGAAAGCGGACCGGCAGCAAAGCAACAATACAAACAAGCGCATTGACAGACGCACCGAAAGAAACAACTAAAGCAACACAGAAGAGCGGAGTAAAAAAAAAATGGTGACGGGGTGGAAAAGTCCTGGAAAACCCGATATCCAGCCATGGCCACAGCGGTTAGTAGTGGCGATGACTTAACGGATTTTCAATCTCAGTCGCTGCCACCAGTTCTCCCAACCATTTCTTCGTTGAGTGCAGCTGGGGCTCGGGCAGGGTGTCTTGGGTTAATGCAGGACTTGTTAAAAGTTTTATTAGGTAAGCAACAATTTTTACAAATTTTAGTTAAATATATCTAAAATAATGTAGAGACAATTCTTTCTTATTCTGCCTAACATAGATGGTTATAATCGCTTTTATATTTGATTTGACTTCTACAGATATGTGCCATTATTTTTCCGCAATTTATCATTCAATATCTCCTTATATCAGAGGGTAGCACAATTTTTAAACACGGAGTAAATCTCGATCCTCCCGTAACAGTAACAGTTACTGCTGTTGGCCACTTTGCAGCCGATATTTATATTTATTTTATTTTCTTTCCCCCCCAACGCCACCTCGCCACCCCCTCTGTTGTATTTACAGTGGACAAGCGCTTGTTTGTTTGTTTGTTTGTCTGCTCGTCTGTCGCTTTCTCTGTTTGCTGGCAACTTTTACTACGGATGGCTGGAAGGGAAAAGGCGTGGGGATTGGCGGGGTGTTACATCCGCAATGCATTTCCTTGCGGAGTTAAAATAAATTGCGAATAGTAAAAACCACCAATAAATTGTCATTTCCGTAAGAGGGATATTACATTTTTTAAATTTATGAGCTTGTGTGGACTTTTAACAGCAACAACAGGAAAATAAAAAAGGTATAATAAAATAAGAAGAAATAAAAAGAAAGCGCAGTTTAACCAATGTTTGCATGTCCAGAGTTCTCGGTGGCTCCCCAAAAAGTTAAATCGAAACGGATGCTGCCTCGAAAAAAGGTTGCAATAACTTTCAACGTTTTCCGCTCGGACAACAATTGGGGAAAACTTCAATCCGCCGAAAATTCTAATTAACTGATAAACAAAAAGTTGTGCCAATCTTCAGTGCCTCCCCTTCGGGGGAAAAATGAAATATTATTCACACGCATTGACATTGTGAAAATTGCCAAAAATTCTGCAGCAGACAGGCGGCTGGGTCAGACGTTGAAAAAAGGCCGGATAACGTGGCGTATGTGTAATGTGCAGCCAGCAACCCCTGGACACCATACACCCAAGCACACACATGAGCTCACATGAAAAACCCAAATGCCACCATAACAAATTATAATAAAGTTTATCGATTAATGTGTAAAACAAGACCATCCCTCTGCCAATTTCAACCTCCCGTCCCGCAATTCGAAATGGCATATCCATGTAATATGTTTCAATATGCTCACCTCACCTTCCGCCGCTGATTTTCCACCTGATCTGCCCCTCTAGCAGCGGTTTTCATGGCAAATTTATGTTTGACCAATAATATTTTTTCTATTTGGCACACACTTGATTATGGGGAAAAGTCATTTCGGATTTTGTACGAGATTGAAAATTGAATATGGAAAAAATATTTTCCTTTTTGAATTTTTAAATAAATATTTAATATTTCTTACAGATGAAAAGGAAATCTTTACAGTTGATTATCCAATAGCTCATGGGTCTAAAAATTAAAATAGGAAGCATCTAAATAATTAACAGATTCGAAATATATTTACAGTACCCATTATTGTAATAAACATTAATATTAATATGATGAATATGAATATGATCATGGAAAATTATCTAGCTAAATGGTTAATATTAGTAAGACTTGAGAAGGGAATCTCTAGAGTTTTTTTTTACTAATAATTGCTGAAGAAATCAGTTGGTTTAACTCTTTTGAAGTTTCAGAGAATAAGAATTAAACTTTTTCTAAATTTCTCAATTAGATTATATTTAAGTTTAGAAAAGGTTATAAAGTACTCATAATTATAATCAACATTCAATATACATTTAAAAATTTAATTTTTATTATCAGAATCTAAATTGCAATTAGAAAATATTATACCTTTTTTTCTTAATTTTAAAGAAAAAAAAATAAATAAAGTATCTAATAATTATTTTTAATAAAAAAAAAGGAAATTAATTACATTAAGATATAATAATGCATATCTGAAGGCTTAGCCATTTTAATTATTTCCAAAACTATTACTATTCTTTTCTATTAAAACATTTAGGGTATTAACTGCACCGCACACTTCCCTACACGATTTTTGTTTACTGTTGTGTGTACTTTTTGCGGTTTCTGCAGCAATTTCAGTTTTGACATCTCTTTTGCCCTCCACATCCCTTTACGCTTTTTTCCCCGGCAAGCTCGTAGATTATTATTTGCACATTTACCAATGCATCGGGGGAGGTGTGTGTTGTGTGCAGGTTATTTGTATGCGCTGACGGTATGCTCTTATTGTTGTTATTGCTTTTGTGGGTTGGCAATTTGCATGTGGTTATGCGCAAATTTCATTGTTAAGCGCCGAAGCCAAAGCCATGCGAGGGGTAACGGCAAATGCAGCTCAGATACAGTGCAGTGCAGGTGTTTGCTCGCTGGAAAAGCAAACAACTCTAGGAACCGACGGCGACAACAAAAGAAATCAGAGCGACCAATGTACACTACCAAAAGGACGAAGCTATGAACACCCTGCCAAAAATACAATAATCTTATTTACGTCAATTTAATTAAAAAATTTTGTTATGACTATTTTTCACATTTAATTGTTTGGGGGTTTCTTCTAATTTAAAACAACATTTTAAAAATTTTATTTTAACATATGGATATTCAATTTATATCTGATCTCCTGGATTACCTAGAACATTTTTTGTTTTAGTCCTTGATATTCCTTTGAGATTGAAAGATAAATCTTGAGAAGAGCATTGCAAATCGAGAAATTGCTCTCAGGTTTTGCAACACAAACGCAACTACATCGGGGAAAATAATGAAAAACTACCGGATTTCATTTGCAATAAGCTGTGGCTATGAGTCCAAACTCCGCCAAAAGTTTTCCCAACTGCTGTTTCGGCTAAACCTCCCCGTTCTGCACGAAATATGAATATTCATTCTGTAATTTGTGCATTAGTCCTTGCTGCAGGTGTTGTTATTGCTTCTGTGGTAATTAGGTGCTAATGTTTGTCGGAGAGAGACGGGGAGAAAAAGAGAGAGAGAGAGAGGGCTGTACAGTGCGTGTAATTGGATGCGTCAGATTGCAAGCTAATTATAGGCAATGCAAATACAAATACAAGCAAACCGCCAAAACTCATCTGATTAAGCCTCTACATCCGCATCCAAACCCCTCATTCCCCTCCTAATTTTCTCCCCTTGGCTTCAAGGATATTTGGTTTGTTTTTTGCTTTCTGGTAGGATGCTGTGTATATATTTATATCCAAACTAATAGCGGGTTATAAATCTGGTCGAGCGTACCGCCTTAAGCCAAAGAATAAAAGCATAAAACTTTTCACGATAAATTTCACAAACAAACACCTGAGATACATCATTAGATTAAACACAAAAGATACAACGCGGTAGAGACAAAAGGGAGTTGGGGGTAGAAAAGGAACACGCAAAGATGTTGGCGTCGGAAAATCTTGACGAGGGAGGTGGATTAGCTTTTCCGAACAGTGGAGTGAGTGTACAGGAAAACAAATGGAAACGAAAGCAATGTTTTGCCATGCAAGCCTTTTGGAAAATATTTTGGTAATTAATAATGCAAATAATTAAAATTCTAATAGTATTAAAGCAAATGCTAAGATAATATTATTATTATTCGTAGTTTAGGATCTAAATCGATAAATAAGTTGTCAGTATCTAAGAAAATTCGTATTCTTTGTAGGCTATAAAGACTTCGTATTTAAAAAATTTCTTTAGTTCCGGAAATAAATACGCCCGAATCCACTGTGCCAGCGCTAATGTCCCCGTTTTCCTTGCCATTTCCTCCTTTATTTTCCGCCACTACCTGGCAAGCTCATTAGTGAAAAATTACTTTTGCGGTGACTTATGTCATTTTGCATGAATTTGTATTTCTGCTTTTGTTTTTCGTGGCTCCAGTGTTTTATGTTATTTTGTTTTGGATTTTTCGCAGCGACTGCTTTGCATCTGTAGCTTGTGGTTGGTCTTAGTAAAGAAATTGCTGGCCATGTGATTCATCTGCATCATTTGGCCCACAAAAATGCGAAAAGTCGCAGAGACAGAGAGAGAGTTGACATTGCTGAGGGATAAATCCTTTGCCCTGCTAAAAGCCAGCCAATTTTCCCCTGACGTTACGTGCTGCAATTGCAAAGATGTCAAGGATAACTTTGTGTTGACTTTGGCATGCAAATCATTAAACGGAATGTCAGGCACTCGGGTACTCCTGGATTTTCCAGTCATCGCAGGTTGAGCATACCGCAAAATGTTCGTTTAATGAAGCCCGTTAAATACGCACACACGCGTCATGAAATATTATTAACGCTTGCGTTGCTGCTCCTGTGGTTGGTAATTAAAAAATTGCTCATACGTCACGTGAGGCAATCTCTCTTGTTTTAATGTTTTTCATAAATGTTGCGCATACGCTGCGCCGCGGGTGGCTGAAGTCAGCACTCAAATGTCAACAGTAAATGTTAAAATTTAATAAAGGAACAAAAAACCAGGCAGGCAGAATGAAAAATTAAAAAATATAAAATACATTGCAGAAGCAAGCGGAAAAAAAACATTATTTATCAGGTACTTAAACACATTTATGACAGTTCAAGCTTAAGGACGAGTGAACAATGTGTTGAGATCAATTATTTATCTCGTTAATTTGCCGAGATATTTTGTGGTGTCTTTAAAACGGGCTTGGGGGCTTAAAAAATACTTTTCTTTAAATGTAATTGGTATATTTTACACTTTTAAATGAATATCCAAGCACAAAAAGAGTTGAAAGATAATTATTGAGGTTTAAAATATAGAAATTTTCCTATAAGTTCGGGTTAATAAAATTAAATTGTTACATCGCCAAAAAATAGATAAACGAGATAACAACAAGAGATCTCTGACCAAACGTTCCATCAATAAGGAATTTCTGTGTGCGAAAATTAAATTAAAATGCCAACGCGCAAAATGCTGCCAAAGAAATGTATCTTCTTTCTAGTTTTTTGTTGTTGTTATTTGATATGTGTGCATGTGTGTTTGGGAGATTGTGAATCAGTATGTGTGGCTGCTGCTTTCGTCAGCTGCTAAAAAATAAGTATTACAGAGAAAAAAATATTTAATTTTCCTCCATTTTAATAAATTTGTTGTTTTATTTCCTCTCTTTCAAAAATATTACTTTAGATATAATGACAATGATGTTTAAAAGCTGCTTCTGAAATGGAAGAATAAATTGATACCTTAAGGACTCTACAAATTTATAAAAGCTTTTCCTTAATATATATTAATTAAAATCTCATCTTTAAATAACATTTAGGATTTTAATACCTGCGTTTTTTTCTCTTTGTGCCGTGAAAATTGCAGTAGTAGCAGCGGCAATAGTAGCCTCAGCACGCTTCATATTGCTCACGCGCTTCTCTTCGCTTCTATTCAAGCAAAGAACGAAGGACGAGCCAACCTACCAGTACTGCAGCCACCATCTTTACAGCATTTTCATCAGCGCAGCGCACACCGCGTTGTCATTTATCAAAAAAGCTAAAAGAATATATTTGCATTCTGAAATATGGCATTTTTATGCATTGGTGTGTTGCATTTTGCAAAACGGCAACAACATCCTTCCCACCGCCTCCCATCCTCCGTCCTCCGTCGTCCGTCGCCCGTCCTTTTGAAATGAAAAAAAATTGCATATATGAAATACCAATTCATAAGGCGAGAATTATTCGTATGTGTGAGTTTTGTGGTGTTCGTTGTGTATACGCCACGTTGGTCGCAATTTATGCAGACATTCACTTACATATAACCACATAAACATACACAAGCACACGTCGGTTACAGAGTACATGTATACTCCTCTATTTCCTAAATACTCGTTGGAAAGAAAGTTTGCTCGTAAGTGCATTGGCCAGTCCTTTTCAAACTGATGACTTGGCCAAGAAGCACCGAACTCTGAACTGTTTAATGTCCTAATTTACAGTGCGTAACACGGCAATAAAATTAATTTTAAAATAATGGATAATATATAAGTATATTATATTAATATATCCCAAAACCCTAAATGGCAACCATTGTGATAAACCTTTAAGTATTATTTATAAATGCTTCCGATTCCAAATTTACGTTTTATTTATTATTTTAATACTTTTATTGTTTACCAGATATGTAGCAATCAGGGTTTAATTTCCAAATATTCTAAAAAAAAACATCCTTTTTTGTGTAACTATCTTCATTTTCCAGAAATTGATTATCCTCTCAAACGATAGTTGCGCACACTCAAAGGGAACATTCCCTCAACAATTTGCTGAACACAAATTAACGTTTGGGCCAAACAACTATTTCAATATTATTGTAGATGAAGCTGTTCGGATCCTGCCACCCTGTATACGCCCATAAAGACACAAATGGCTGGCATAAAATACAAGCCTTAATGCTTTAATAAAATGCCTCATGGGCTTACACACTCACACACATGTTATTCAATTGCCTGCAGGTCCTGCGAGTGGAGAGGAAAGCTCCTGGCTACACCAACAAATTAAGCATTGACTACAGTGTCCGGCGAATGCGATGGAAGCAGTGGCCAGTGTCGAGGGAGACAGAGGCAGAGAGATGAAGCCAGTGGCACATACAATAGCACTTTAAGCACAGTTCAGGCTCAACACTCTCTACCCTGCCCTAGCCACCTGCCGATGTTACATTTTACTTGGCCAACAGTTTTTGTAATTCCTCGACAATACCCAGTAGCCGGAAAGTTGTCAAGGAAATGGGAAAAATATAAAGTCTTGCAAGCCTGTGTAATAAATATTATAGAGTGTGAACTAGGAGTATATGGAAAATATGAATTCATTTAATATTAACGCCAGTTAACATTTATCTTTATTTATGATAAATCGATCCATAACATTTGAACATTGATTCAAATTCAAATAATATATATAATGATCACTTCGGAGTCTACTCCTTTGCACAGTCAAATTCACTTCCTGTTTGTTACCCCCTTTTACTATTTTATGCTTGTTCGTTTGCCCTTATTCTTCTCCTCTCGCATCTGTTCTGCACTATTTTCTTCTATTTTTTTTGGATGTTTACTAATTAACCGAAACATGCGCTCCTTGTAGTTACGCCTTACTTTGGCACTTCCTTTTGTTCCACACACAGCAGCGGGGAGTGAGTGTAAGTGCGTGTCCTTCGGTGTGTTGCTCGAGCATGTATATGCGGCATTGATGAAAGGCCTGGGCTTTGTGTGTGTATTATTTTGCAATTAACAATCTGCGCCTCAAAGCAACGCCCAAACACTTTTGGCTTAAGAACAAAAAAATGGGGGGAAAAGCAGCACTTTGTTGGCTTTAAGGCTTTTTGGCCCATGCAGGCATTATTCATTTTGGAGTCCGAATTTTTCCCACTTTAATTTCAAATTGCTGGTTGCGCATACGCCCCGTGTGTCCGTTGCTAATGAGCTGATAATGAATTTATTAATTTTAACACTCGTTTGCATTTTATAGCCCAGTCAAGTCCATTCCATAGATAAATTAACTTCTCGTTCGCTTCTTTTTTCTTTTTTTTAGTGGCGTTGCTACTATTGTAATGAGCCAGCGAAATAATTTATTTATTATTTATGCAGAGACGAGCCATGTAAATTGATCCGAATGTTGTTTCACATTTGCCCCATTCCGCTGTTGTTGTTAATTTATGCACTTTGTTTAATAACTTTAATGGCGGCTCGAAAATGTGGGCCATAATAAATCAGCATTTACACGAATGAACTAACCGCTGCAGATGAAACACAGAAAAAAAAGAAATTAAAAGTTAAAAACGCAAACATTTATTAGTCGAAGATGTTAACAAGCTATTTTTTTGCACTACTGATATTGTTTTTCTATAATAAATAAATCTTCAGCACATTTCAACAAATAAACATATTTTATCAATAATGAATAATACTGGTTTTAGAAAATGGGTATTCTCTATCAGATTTCATTGCAGACTTATATACAAATAATTATAGATCCCATTTGCGGTTGCCGGTTCAGCCATAAATAAAATAAAGTGAAAACAAAGCATTAAACGTAATACAAATTAGGGGAATTATATATAGATTTATCTATACTCGTATGTATGTCCTTTCTCTGCCCAGTTTTAATGTTTAATTCTCTGCTATGTTATTCCCTTCCCCTTAACACCATTTATTACCCTCTATTATGCCGCAAAATTTGTAAACATTTACTGCTAATTAAATTTAAATGCAATTAACTCGAGTGCTTGATTTGATACCCACTAAAAACACTGCATTTTTTATGGAAATAAATATATATATCAAATTAAATATAAATATATCCTTTTAAATGGCCTTTTTATTAGGCTGAGCCCTAAACATAGTAATTATCAGTGATGGGCACTGAAATTCGTGTTTGGTGTGCCAAATTGTTGTTTAAAAGTTGATTTAAATGGTTCAGTAAACTACAATGTGGTGTTTGTGCCCAAATAATTGTGGCACTTTGTCTAAGCTGATTTAATTTATTTGCTTACAATTGCAGGATGGCTTTTTAATGTCGGTAATCAAACAAATATATTTAAATGGTCTGACCTTCTATATACATACTACATTTATATTTGTAGCTATATAATTTAACCGTTACGATGATTGTAACCTTCCCTTCTCTACCCCAATCGATTTAATACGCATTTAGGCTGTGACAAAGCGAGTTAGTAAAGGCAAGGTTACACGTAAGTGTTTAGCTTTTGTGCCGTCCACAATTAATAAGTTAACCTTGCTACAACGTTTGTACGATAAGAGGCGGCTTTTTTACAAGAGACTTTTCGCATCTGGACCCAGAGGATCTTCAAATAAAACACGTTTCAGGAATCAACTAACTAGAAATGGATATCATACAAATTTTTTTTGCGACTTTAATGCTTTCAAACATTTCCGTGCTTAATGCATGGAGGTCATGTTGTGTGAACGGTGGTGCAGTTCCTGTATGTTCCATTTGCTTTAATTGAAGTTCATAAAATATTCGTCAGTACTTCTTCTCCTTCGTGTGTTTCCATTGTAAGAAATGTACACTCGATCTCAAATAAAACAAGTATGAAAGATGCCCAGTACCCAATGCTTTTTGTGTTAAAAAAAGGTCATTAATCTACTTCAAGGATTCTTCCTTTTTTCTTCGTATCTATTTAACTTGCTGTAAATTTATTCCTAATCTAAGTTTTGGGTCATTTTATATTCAGTAAGTACACTCATTGCGATTTAGTTAAGGAAACCTTCTATTTCTTGGCTCCATTAATACCTTCAAACATGGCCTAGCTAAATGCAAAGATTCTACTGAGTATTTAAGGTGTTTCAGTTCCTTTCCGAGGTCCGAGCAAATGGATAGATTAAAAAGAAAAATTGACGAATAAGTACCCGACGACGAGACCCTTCTGTCTACAATTATGGCAGCTTAAAAAGCCTAAAGAAATTCATCAATTTTGTGTGTTTTTTAGTGTTTTGATTCCCTTGTAGTTTCTAATAGCCTGGAGTGCGCACCTTTCGAAGGCCCCATTTCCGAAAATATTACTCTAGTTACATGGATAAAGGATAACTACTCCGTATTATTTAAGTTCTATTAAATGGCCTTGTGGATTATGTAAAAGTTCAATTTTATGGATTTTAGCAATTAGTTATAGAAATTTTTAGTGAAGCGACTTTGTAAAATCTGTGATGATGACTATTGTTCCGTGAAAAGTAATTAGTCAACGTTGCTAAAAATTTTGAATAAAAAGTGTCTATTTACATGTGATATTTTCACATCTGGACCCAGAGGATCTTGAAAGGAATCGAGGTTTCTGCAATTACCTAATGAGAAAGAGATATTATTAATGCTTTTTTTTTGTTATTCCGTGTGATAATAATCACAATAATTTGTAATATCACCTGTTTAGTAAAGCGATGTTGTTAAATTTGTAATAAAGCCTAGTGTTTAATTTAAAAATATATCACAAAATATGTATAAAAAAAGAGCTTATTTATGCACAGGTTTAAATACCAAATAAATTATAACTGAGTTTTTAAATCAAAGTTTATATGAAGACATTTTGTATTTGTACTTTCGAGAGTATATATATATAAAATTAGAAACTTAGGTTATATTATTTAAAAATAGTTACCTTTTGAAGATTTAATAGCTTCGTTCATAGCAATTGTATAACTCACAAGGGATGCGATCAGTACGATCCATCGAATTTCGTCCATGGAATTGTTTCTACCACGTTGCATTTTTTTTTTAAATTTAAATTAAATGGCATCGTGTATTTATGAACCATTTTAATTGTATGGCATTGTGTAATTAGTAAGCCCCTAATCTTCGATTTTGTTAAGCGCTATTGTACTGTGACAAAAACTATTCTTCAGTTCAAAAGTAATTAGTCAATGTTGCTCAAAAATTTGTATAAAAGGCGCCTACTTACATGTGACTTTTCCACATCTGGACCCAGACGATCTTGGAAGGAATCGAGTTTTCTGCAATCACCTAACGAGAAATGGATATTATCAAGGGCACACTCTTTCTTTTGGCGGCCTTGACTCTTTTAGCCAATGCGTTGGGAAAGATTTGTTGTTTGGCACTCACACCTGAATGCCTTGCATGTGCTAATATCAAGCAGACAATCTTTCTTGAAACAAACGACTAAATAATAAGACGTCTTCATTTGCTGAGTTAATATTTCAAACTGTATCTTTATTTCAAAGTCCGCGTTTACGTAGCGGTCATGAGATTCTTAATTTTTAACCCTAACATGGGATACATTCTTCAGTGCGACAGGGGTGAACACAGAATTCGTGGATCCCACGCATGGATTCAAATACATATAGTCAAGTGTTTTGTGTTAGGCCCATTTGGCCGCTATATTTAAAGATATGCTGAGATCCCGCGCAGGGGTTCAGCTTACATTGCATTATTTGTGTTACGCTCAACCTGCCGCTATGTTTAGCGTACAGCTGCATTGATTTGTTAAAGATAAATATATATTTTTATATATACGTGTTCATGTGTGAACATTCTGCCAAGGGCCAGCACAATTAGGCGTGCAGTTTTACATTTGACACATCAAATACAAAAATGTTATTGAACAATTTTACAAATCTATAAAAAACAGTGTTCGTTCTGAACAATGCTTTAATTTTATTGTTTTGTGTGATTAGTTATAATAAGACATCCTTTATCACCCATTTAGTGACGCGATTTTGTTAAATTTGTATAGAAGCCTCGTGTTTAATTCAAAAACAAGTAAGAAAGCTACAGTCGAGAGTGCTCGACTGTGAAATACCCAGTACCCAGACGTTTGTTGGTTTAGATACTCCTTAATTAAAAATTAAATCGCCGCTCGAATTAGCCCCCGACTTAATAATAATTTTGCGCCATTTTTTTGGTCAACAGTCGATCTTTTTTCTCTTTCACACACACTTGTTTTGTGCGTCTCTGTTACAATAAACAAACCGCCTTCTGATTGAAAAAGTCTGGAGGCTATTAGAAGTATCAATCGCTGTCTATTGCGCAATGAGGAGCATAGCCGAGGCATCTAAGCGATGGGCCATCGTTTTATTATGCAAGAAGTTCTGAGTTCTAATCCCGCCCATGCCAAAGAATTTGTTTACATTTTTATTTAAGATTCTTATTCATTTTTTCTGCTCTTTATTCAATTAATACATTTTATACCAGTTCGGCAAAGTTAAGTTATGAAAGTGATTTTTTTTATTTTTTGTCATTTCTTGGTCACGCTTGTTCTTTTCTGTAGTTTGGCGCAATTTTTTTGGTCAATAGTCGATCTCTTTTCTCTTTCACACACACTTTTCTATGACAATAAAAAGCATCTTTTCATGGCAATTTTATTTCAGTTCTGCCAAAATTAGGTTAACAGTTGTCGAAGCATACTTAGTACGAAAATGGCGCTTCATGTGTAACGTATGTAATGGCCTAGTTGTCTAAGAAGCCGGTGCATTTATATTTTGCAAAATTGGCACGAGCTCAATCCCACACAAAACCAAAATATTTTCTGTTTTGTATTTTTATTCTAAAATTTTTTTCTTGTTGTTCTCCGGGTATAATAACAAAGGAAAAAGGAAGAAATCCAAAAAAAACAGAGGAAACAACAACACGACCTAGACGGCTACAGGCTACTCAGCAGCTCCTTAAGGGGGGTTTTAAAATTCGAACCTTATTGCTAATATCTCTCATGTTTATCATCCGATTTTACTGAAATTTTCAGGAAACGTCCGCTCTATTTTATTCATTTTTTGTATTTATTTACTTTTACCCGAAAAAAACGAGTATAGCTTAATTAACGTTTTTTATGATTTTTGAGGGCGGAAGTGGGCGTGGCCAAATTTTAAAACAAACTTGATCTGCGTGCAACAGATTCCAATGTTGTCACCAAATTTGGTAACTCTAGCTCTTATAGTCTCTGAGATCTGTTGTTTCACACGGACGGACAGACGGACAGACGGACATGGCTAAATCGACTCGGCTGGTGATACTGATCAAGAATACTTTATGGGGTCGGAGATGCCTCCTTCTGCCTGTTACATACATTCTCGGTTGGCACAAACTTATAATACCCTTGTACCCTATGGGTACCGGATATAATAAGTCCGAAATGACGTATAAAAGAGAGTTTATTCGCATGTGACTATTTTACAGAGGAGAGGATCTTTGCACGAAGCACGTTTTCAGGAATTAACTTACAATAATGGATACCCTAAAAGACACCTTCTATCTGTTAGCGGCTTAAATGTGATTCAACAATGCACAGATTTTTTGTAAGCTTTGAGCTAAAATTAAATAATAAGTAATTAATAAGACATAATTCAGGACTTTTTGTACTTATACTTTTAAGAATATATATATATAGAATTAGAAACTTAGGTAATATTATTCAGAAATAGTTACCTTTTGCAGATTTAATAGCTTCGTTCATAGCAATGGTAAAAATCACAAGGGATTCGATCAGTACGTTCCATCGCATTCCGTCCATGGAATTGTTTCTACTACGTTGAATTGTTTTCAAATTTCAATTAAATGGCTTCGTGTATTTATGAACCAGTTCAATTGTATGGCACTGTGTAATTAGTAAGCCCTTTAACCTCTATAAAGTGAAGCGAAATTGTAAAATCTGTGACGAAGACTATTGTTTCGTTCAAAAGTAATTAGTCAACGCTGCTAAAAATTTTGTATAAAAGTCGCATATTTACATGTGACTTTTTCACATATGGACCCAGAGGATCTTGGAAGGAATCGAGGTTTCTGCAATCACCCAACGAGAAATGGATATTATCAAGGGCACACTCTTTCTTTTGGCGGCCTTGACGCTTTTAGTCAATGCTGAAGGTTGTTGTAAGGCAAACTTACCTATATGCACGGAATGTGTTGAGCGATTGCTGGAGAACGAGCGTAAACACACAGGAGGACACGGTTACCCCCCCGGACACGGTTACCCCCCCGGATTTATCGTACGCCCAGATGGTATATTAAAGGCTTCCGTAATTCAGTAAAGTCCACTTTATTGAATATAGGACTAATATGTGTTTTTTTTTAACAAAAAACCACAAATAAAATGCTTAAATTTTATTGTTTTGTGTGATTAGTTATAATAAAACTTTCTTTATCAGCTGTTTAGTGAAACGATAATGTTAAATTCGAAACGAAGCCTTGTGTTTAATTAAAAAATAAGTCACAAATTATGTATAAAAGAGAGGTTATTTATGCACAGGATTTTCGTATGCTTGGGGTTAACTTTAAATACCAAATAATTTATAAGGCATAACAGAGTTTTTAAATCAAAGTCTATGTGAAGACTTTTTGTATTTGTACTTTCGAGAGTATATACTTGTATATATAGAATTAGAAACTTAGGTTATATTAATCAAAAATAGTTACCTTTTGAGGATTTAATAACTTCGTTCATAGCCATTTTAAAACTCACATCGTATTCCATCCATTAGCTTGCTTCTCCTACGTTGTTATATCTTCGATATAGTGAAGTGAAATTGTATAATCTATGACGAAGACTGTTGTTCCGTTCAAAAGTAATTAGTCAACGTTGCTAAAAATGTGGTATAAAAGGCGGTCTATTAATATGTGGTTTTTTACATTTGGACCCAGAGGATCTTGGAAGGAAGATCGTTTTTTGGAATCACCTAGCGAGAAATGGATGTTATCAAGGGAACACTCTTTCTCTTGGCGCTTTTAAGCATCATCATCAACGCACAGGCTTGTTGTAAGGCACCATTACCTGTATGCATTGAATGTAATGAAAGGCGTAAAAAAATGACCGACAAGTGATTTTACTCCACGTTTATATTATAGAGCGCTAGAAAATCTAATTAGTCAACGTTCTTAAAATATATACATATATTGGGAGCCAAAAGATTTTTTTTATTGAAAATGTCACTTTATTTTAAGGAAATGGTTACAAATTAACTATTCGGCTTGGGGGTTGACTCCCAATGCTGAGGCACGTTTGACACGGATCCTCAACGCGCAACGTCTCCAGTTCTTCGTTTTTTTGACCTTTTTTCAAGGCCGTAAATAACAAATTCGGCGTCACATTGTCTCACTGGGGCAGTACCTCCGTAACATTTTGTTGAGTTCCCGATTTGCTTCAGATCCCGATTTCTTTGACTAAATAAAAAATATCATCACTTCCCGTTATATATATACCAAAAGTATATGACGCATAAGCAAAGTCACTAAGGTAGAAAGGTAGTTTATTTTTCAAATGTCTAAGTTAAGTTTATCCACTTTTTGATATATCGAAATGGATGAGCCGAGTCAACTAAAAAATACGTGGATATTACCAACGAATATTGTTCAACGCATATATATATATGAATATCATTTAATTTGTTGAATTTCTTAATTAATCAATTAACGAGAGACAAAAGTATTATTTAATATTACAATATTTATGCAACTTTGCAGAAATTTCTTGAAACTTAACGGCTTTCAGGCATTAAAAATAAAGTTGTTAGATCTAGTGTCAGTTTTTCGATTTGAAGTAAATCAATATAAACCAAACGTATATTATTACTTAATCTGTAGAAAAGACATAATATTTGAATTGTGCTAAGTACTGAACATTCCAAAAATCAACATTGAACTTATTTTGATTTTTAAAGGATTACATTCTTTTCTGCTGCATTAGTTTTATTTTCCACTTCAAGGGTGAAGCATGAGAAGCGATGGAAAAGAAAAATACGCACTATCCCCTTTCCTGCCCACCATAGACAATGGGGAAATCCTCTTATTCAAGGTATCAACATTATCTGCCGCATAATAAGCAGTGGAATGGCCGCACCCACTCCCATTCGCCCTGCGTTTATTATTTATTTATTTAAAAATTTCCGCCTAGTCGCCGCTCCATCTCTATTCTCTCCCCGCCTTGTGGTCCAACCTTTTTAGCCACTTTCATTTTAATGTAATCAAATGAACGTGCCTCGCATTATTCTGTTGCCAATAAATTTCACGAGGCAAATAGATGAGAATTGGATACCGGTCCCCCTCGGTTGGCTGGCTACTTGCCACCCACGGGAACCCCTCCTTGTGCACCGCGAGAAGTGTTCTGAAGTCGAAGTCTAATAATATTGCTTGAAAACAGTGATTTCTAAGATGCTGCGAAGGATTTTTCGGATCTATGTAGCTTTCTTCCTCATATAAATCGATTTCTATTCAAGGTAAGCCTCCGAATTTTATTCCAGTGCATATTCCCCAATTCTCTGCCAACTCCCACGAACAATAACAATGAGCTGGCTTCGATTCTCTCAGTCGCTGTTGTGGAAACGCCTTTTTCTTTTGGGCAACGTGTAAAATTGAAAAATTCTCTCCAGTAGCCAGCAACGAGAAGAAAAAAAAAATATAAAGAAACAACCGCAGAGTCCTTGAGGAGGATGGAATAGGGGACGGGGTTTTCGTGGGCGGCATCGTAGGGAGCTCTGGGCTCTAGGGGTCTACGGGGTAGTGGCGGCGGCCTCTCATATAATTGAAAGGGACAACACGTCGAGTCGAGGCTATTAGGTTCGCTGCCGCTTTCTCCGCCCTTTATCATGGCTCTTGAGACTCGCCGGCTAATGGATTTCAGGAGCTCCCCTTAGATACAAATATATATATAGATATATTGTATTTATGTATTTCTCGTTATATTTATGTATTTATTTTCACTTACAGTCCAAGTACTCGAAGGGCAGAGTAAACAATGCCAAACAACATCTCACTTCACATCACATATCCCGAAAGCGGTTCAACGGCTTCTTCCTCCTCGCCGCTCTCTTAACTGTAGTGAGCTGGCCAGGGACAATATGCAAAATAGCTGAGAGGGAAATATTTATATTATTTATTTACTCACACTCTCCATTTGCATTCGTCTGTCCCACACACAGATTCCGGGGACTGAGAGGCACAATGAAGCGTGCGGAATGTGTTTAGAGGAAGTTCTCTCTCTTTTCTGTCCTGTTTTTTTTTTCCTTGTATATTTTTCATATTTTACACTTAGCCAGAGTCCAGAGACAGGATCAAGCTGTGTCCCTTTTGTCCCAAAACAGTGCGCTATAATACATTTTATGGGGCATGCAAAAACTATAAGTTTCAACATCATCGGTATTTTATATTTATAAATCACTTATTGTTCAAAAGTCTTAGGTTAAATTATAATTCACACTTTTTGTTTCGAAAAATATATATAAAATGGAGAAGATTAAATTTATTATTTTTCTTCAACTTATAATTATTTATTTAAGTCTTAATTTTTAAATATTTAAACCCAATTTAACAACAATAAGTTATCCATTCCTCTAAGACGCTACAAAGTATGCTACAAAAACTCAAGTACTCCATGCACGCGCACACTCGAAAAAAAAGATTGAGAGCTGGAGCGAGGGGCAACATTGTATTCTTTGCGTTTAGAACTCTCAATTGAATCTTGATGCACGTGCCCTGGCACAGGGCCCAAATATAATTCCGAGGCGGACATTGCGATGGCATCCCCATGGGTCCCAAAGGGTGCTGGGTACTCTCTGGCACTCCCTTTACACTCCACGCATCCCAATTTATTGGGTGGAACGAGGGGCGGCCGAGTGCCAAAGGGGGCTGACAGTGGCCCAATGGGTTTTTTCTTCTTCTTGGTTCATTCATAATAATTTTTATTATGGGTCATCGGCCATTTGTTTAACGCTATCCACACACACACAGAGGAGAAGGGGTGTTCGGGTGGCCTTAAGTGGGGGCTGTCCCATGTAGATATAGCCCGGGGGCTCAGGACCATTTCATTCAGTCCATCTATTAGACCAAATGTATCCTGCGTCCATTTTCCCTTTTGTCGTTATTGTTGCGAGAGAGAGCTCGCTGTTCTCCAATATTTTTTATTTTCTTTATTTTGCATATTTCCGTATTATTTGTTTTATTTATGGGCCCATGACTCTGATAAATGGCCGCAACTTCATCCTTCGTCCTGCCCACCTATCAACGTGTTGATGTGATTTCTTTTTCTTCGCCGGCTACCCCTTGAAGTTTGTCTAAGATGGGTTGATTAGGTTTAAAGGTAAGTTTGTCGGATTTTAAAACAGTAAGCTTTTGATACATCAAGTCTTGGATATAATTTTCCAACGATATTCGCATATTTAGCGAGTTTTAACTGAAATTAATGCCCTTAAACTTACTTTTGATACTATTATTAATTTTTCGTTGTATTTTATTCTGCAGATGAAATGAATTATTTATTAATCATTCTTGTACAATGCTATTTATGAGAAATATATTGTATTATTTTCCCTGTGACTAAAAATTTTCCTGGCTTCTATATTTTTTTTTCCCCTACAGAGTATCTTCATCTGCATCTCTAGATTCCTTTTTTTTCTCAGCAAATTATTTAAATTTCTTATGCAGGCCCTCGTTCAAGAGCGAGTGGTGGAATGGCACAGGATAAAAAAGAAGGATGCGAAATATGTGTGTGGGTAAGCAACAGCAAATTGATAGATGCCCTGTCCGCCCTGTCCGTCCGTCCGTCCGTCTATTTTCGAGGACCCAAAAGTGGCAGCTGCTCCGTTGTCTACACAAGAATTATGATGGCTAATAACAGGTCTAAGTGGTTGCTCTACGGTGTTCCATCAAAAATCGCATACAGCTGCTAACCGAAAAATGCAATTGATTCGACATTTGCTGATGGTTTTCGGGCCCCCAAAAATAAATCAAACATGAAAGTGCATTGCACAAATGAGTGGCAGGCCAGATGATTTATCATGCTTGTAGCGATGGACCCACCGACCTCTGTTTACATTTTGGCATAGATTACTTTTGGTCAGACGCAATTAAATCGGGTTGGAGCTGGACCTGGAGCTGGAGTCTCGGGCTCGACTTTATGCGATGTATTTTGTTGATGATTGTTCGGGGTGCCGATGTCAGGACATCCTGGTACCCATTTCCTCGACACCCCCGCCAGCTCTCTCTCTCTCTCTCACTTTTTGCATCCTGCCATGGCTCATCACGCTCGGCTACGTTTTCATTTTGGTTCAGTGTGCAGCGAAAAACTTTTCCCTATGACAAAGTTTGTATCTGCGGATACTCTCGTCCTAACATCGCTTCGTTGCGAGTGTTTTATTTAATTTCCAGCACGCGGCCATTCGCGATTGCAATTCAAATTCGCGTTGCAGCGGCATTCGGCGGGTTAAAAGGGGCGATCGTGGAGTAATTGGGCGGCGTGTGGGCGTGAGGTGGGGCCTTGGCTCTGGCTTACTAACTTTCCCTTCGCTCCCTCAATTTTTGTGTCCACTGGCGGAGCTGAAATTGAATAAATGTCGCTGGGTTTTTACACCCGGCGAGATTTTAAGTTAACCATAGATTACTTATAAATTACTTCATTGATTGATTGAGTTGAAATGGCTGAAGATGATAAAGGATAGTCAAGGAAAAAAGAAGTAGAACAGGAAATTTAAGAGAAATCTCAAGAACTTAAATATAAGTAAGTTTTGGCTTTGTGGAAGATTTTATTAAAATTAAACAGAAATGAAATCTTGAATAAAAAGTATTCTAACTTGAGTATAGAACTAAGAATTAAATCAATGAAAAGATACAAAAATGACTATAGGGAAGATTTACTTCATTGATTTTTGTTTAAGTACTCCCGCCGACCACTCGCCCTCTGTCGTTTTCCATCCTCTCTCCACTCTCTTCCTCATTGGTTAATACCTTTGTTAATGTTCCCATTTTTTTTAAATAAGGTAAAACAGTTTAGGCAGACTCGAGTCGAGTTCCACTACCGAATTTTCAATTGCGTTTTTTCTTCGTGGGATCTTGTGAGGATAAGCGCCCCCTTAAAAATCATTTTGTTCCTTCGAGCCGGATATATAAGGCGTGTAGGTCAATATAATGGCATGCAGGAAGGGAGTCAGTTGGACCTTGTATTATCATAAAATACATTATATTTTCCTCTGCTTTTCTGAAATACACTTTTGGAATTTATAAATATACTAAAAAGATAGAACATATAACTAATACGTTTAAAAAATTCATCAAAAGAGGAACAGGATGTTATGAACTACACAATCCTCATCTTACATTTAACATTTAATTGCGACTTCAAAGACTTCGGAGGAATCATTACCTTATAATTTAATTGAATTTAACCCGAAAAAAGGACCCCAACTGCCGGTAAAGGATGTAATTATGTGTTTCCATTTAACGCGATGTCTAACATTTCGCTTGGCCAATTTGCATTTGTCTAGCTAAGCGACAGCCGGCAATTAAACTCGACGGAGCCGCGAGCCAGAGGGAGATGGGGAAGGGTGTGTTAAGAGCGAGACAGGGATATGTGTGTTAAGAGAGACACGGGAAGATGTGTTAAGGGAAAGGTAAGAGAGGGATGAGGATGACTTTGGGGCTTTAAAGCATTCTCATCGGGTCTTGTCTTCTCCTGTGGCAATTCCACTGAATGTCCGCAGTCAGCCCACAATCTGTTTGTCTGTATAAACTTGACGTTACTCCACTTTTCCTCACAAATTTCCCACCTCCCTTCACTACATTTTCCGCCACTGCAATGGCTGTGGGTTGGTGTGTGTGTGTTGGTAAATATGCCCTGCGTCTGTTTGCTCATGTTGCGCTTTAATTTATGCCATCCAGAAGCAGTGGAAACCGTGCTCCTGTGGATGCTCTGCCCTGTACCGTTATGCGCCTTTGCCCATTTTCCTCCAGTATTTTCCCCCCATTTTTCCCACCATTTCTGCCTAGTTTGGGCATCCCCTCGATCCCTCAGTGTCTGTTTGGTGAAGCAAAACCTATTTTCTTTGCAGCTGATTGCATTTTATAGCATTGCAACCTGTCAGGCTAACAGCTTCAAACTCTCAACTCCTTTGGCCCAGGAATTTTCAGCTGCACAGCATCAGCCGTTTCCCCTCGTCCCCCTCACTTTTCACCCTCTAGCCAACTCCCTTCCGCGCCCCTATGCTCTATGAATTTTTTAGCACACCTCGCGTGCTGCGCCCGGGGAGGGAGAAGGACGAGGAGGGCGAGTAAGCGTGGCAGCCGTAGAATAAATAAAAATTTATTTAGTGGAAAACCTACGAGTTTCGATGCACTTAGAAAAATAGGTAACATTTATTTGGTCGATTTTATACATCAATAAAAGTGATAAGAAGTTAAAATGTTTTTCTGAGTAAATATTAACAATTTTAAGTATTTTAAGATAGGAAACATCTTTGTATTTATACAATACGTGTTATATAGTGATTTATTAAGAAAAGTAAATAATACATATCTTGCCATTAAAACTGGAAAACGTTTCTAAAATATATAGAATAAATTAAAGATATTTAGTTGCTTTTTTTAAGATTTTACAATGTTTTAATAGGCTATTTTCAGTATTTTAATTTTAAAAAAATATATCTTTAATTTAAGTTATAGTTTAACAATAAAACATTTTACGAAAACCTCTAAAATTATAAGAAATACATTCAAGATTGCAGATATTTTATTTTAAAAATTAAATAAGTTCCCAATTCAAATAAGGGCTGCTTTCTTTTTTCACTCTGTACCCTTCCAACACATATTTGTTTACCTGCCATTGGTTGGCTTCAAATTTATTGGCCCAAATCAGCTAACAATAAGCGTGGAAGTTTTGTCCGCCCTTAGCCATAATTTGCCTGGAATTGTTAGGGGTTTCCCCCATTTCCCGTTACCTCCTTTAAATGCCGCCGGGCACTTTTGCTGACACCAATTTTCTATTTGTTTGCGCTTCCCTTCTCTGGGCTCACCCCCTGAATTCGCCCTCTTTGTGTGCCAAGCACCGTTATGCGATTCAAGTTGCGTTTAATAGTTAATGCAAAGCTTTTAAGCACCCAACAGCAGTCGACAACAACTGCAAGTCGTTGGGAAAAAAATAAAGAAATAAAAAAAAGTATACAGAAATATAAGGAAAAGCGAGTGCAAGAAATGCAAAAATCTACTGGAAAACCCTAAGCTGTTTATACCCTGTAGACTACGGTTGGTTTATATTTATTTATTAAACAATTTTGTTATTAATTAATTTTACCCAAATTTAAATAGTAGTAATAGCTTAAAAACCTTAACATTCCATTGACACTTAAGCTTATTGATTAATTATATAACTTAATAAAGCAACAAAGGTATTCATCACAGCTGAGTTAATTAAGAAGCATTAGTTGCAATTAAAGCAGCTGCACTTCCCCCTCAGATTGCTGCATTGTTAAATCTTTTTAATGTTCCCGTAAACCCTTGCTTAATTCCCAAATACCCATTCCGCCTCACCTTTTGCCGCTCAACTGGCTCTAACTGTGGAATTAAATTTTTAGTATTTTCGCTTGCAGAATGGCAGAGGCGGAAACTCTCGTACTTCTGCACTGCAACAAGGCGAAGCAAGTGCGGCATGTAATTACATTAGCTTTTATTTCTATTATGCGCTCATAACGTATTTTTTATTAATGCAGTATTCCATTAAAGGAATTAATGGCGAACAAAAAAAAAGGCGGAGGGCCGAAGCGTTGGAAACAGAAGCCGGCCAGGATGGGCGGGTAATTAAAAATGATCGGAAAGTTGAGCCAACATAATGATGTGCTTAGTGGAACTCGAGAGCAGCTGCCCAGTTCCAAGTCCCGTGTCCGTTGTCCCGTGTCCATTGCCGGACCAGAAACACTTCTGCTCATTGGGCAGAAGGGATGACCCAACAAGTTGTTGAGTACTCATGGACTTGTATCCATATTTGGGTCAACGATGTTGAATTCCGTTGCCAGAACAAGTGCAACACCTATATGGAGAAGCAATTCAAATATGAACAAAAATTAAGCAGTCATAAATAGTGAGTTTTTAGTTTAAGTTAGCTAACAGATTTGTTTTAAACTTAACAATTTGCGAGTAAAAAATTATATTCATCATTAATCTATTTGTGCTTTTCGTTAGTCAAAATCCAACTAAGTCCATTGCAATTTTTTCCATGAATGAATCCGTTTCCCATGGAAGGGCAAAAATCTTTTCTCACTGAATTGAACCGCGAAATGCGTTAACAATAACAATTGCGTTAGCATAAAAATTTCATTTCATTTATTTTTCATACCCCTGATGAAATATTGAAATCGACAAAAGACAAAAGGCTCCAAAGTCAACCTGAGCCCGAATGAAATCAAAGCCAAAATGCACAATAGAATATTTTTTAGCGAAAACCCGATTGGACCAACTATTCATGTATAAAAAATTCAATTTCTTTTTATGGCGAATATTCGCCGTCCGCACATTGATAAACCAGAAGATTTTTGATGAACTTGCCAAAGTTTATTAAAAAAACGACTATGACAAAATTCCGCCCACTCTGTTTGTGTCGCCTGTTAGCCACCTAATATTTTATTCATTTCATTTTGACAAAAAAAAACAAAAAAATATGGCCAAATATGAAGTGTGAAAGTGCGCTGATAGAAAGAATTTTTCAATTTTTTTTATTGTCAGCGATCGGCCAAGTGTGAAAATGGTTTTGAGTTCGACTTTGGCTTTTATTAAATTCTCCTGCCTTTCGTTTTAATATTCTTTTGAAACCACGGAGTCAGCAAACGCATGAAGAGATAAGGAAATATTTCGAATTTGTATTAGTTAGGTAATGGAAATTACATTTAGAAAAAAAAATTAAAAAATAAAAAATGTACAAAATATCAGACATTGTTAAACTTAACAAGTTAAACATATTGTATTATTCAATATTAAAAAACTTTCGTAGAACAAATTTAATAGTTACTTCAAAACTTTTGTTATAAAAGTTTTTTTAAGTTTGATATTGAACTAGTTCCATTTTTTGACAATATAATTTTATTGATTATATTTAAGAAATACTTTCCATTTATTGATAATTATCAAAGCTTTATTAAAATTATACTTTGAACGTTGAACTTTTTCCTTTGAAAAACTAAACTCACAACTACCCCTTTTTCCTTATAAATTTTCTAATTACAAATTAAACAGACCTTTTCCCATACATGCTACGCTTTATCCATAACTTTTTCTAGAGACCGCTTAGCCCAAGCACTTGTCTTAATCAGCCTTACTAACTTAAGCTTATTTGCTATTGAGAAATCCACCTTAGATTGGTGGGAAATTGTCTGGGAAAAGGCTGCTCTGCAACTGGCAGCCAGCAACTTGGCCCGAACCAACTTGGCCCGTCAAAAGTTTTTGGCCAGAACGTCAATGCTATCGTCATTTTGCTTTGACTGCGCACATGATTATAACACGCGCTCGCACGCACACACACCTCGCACACACAGCGCCCACAGCCACATCACCAACACCCATACACTACATACACTAGCACGCACAGCCTGACAGACAGACAGACACATGCAAACTTTGAACCGAAAAACTTGCCGCAAAAAGTTTTTAAGTAAACGGAGAGAAGGAAGCCGCAAAGGGTAAGAAAAAATTAAACTAAAAACCAAACTTTAACTTAATGAAAATGCAATATTTGCCAGGCTAAGGGAAGATCGAGGCAAAAGTTTTTCCTGCCTGCCGGCAATTTATGCACCAACGTAGGCCAAGTCAGGCAAATCAAAGACGAATCGAGTTTCAGTTTTCAGTCACTGATTTATGTCTTACAAAATCAAAATCGCAAGTAAAACAATATTAGTCCAAGGCAAAATAAAAAGGAAGTAAATTCTATTGATTATGGCGGAAAGTGATATCAGCGATCTGGATCTCGCTTTCGGCTATACCCGAAGCCAGAAACTGCCCCCCCGGAAAATCAGCAATCATGATCTCGATTTCGGCTATACCCGAGGCCAGAAACTGTCACCCCGGAAAAGCTATAAGGACTTGAGCGAATATGAATTGAATCGGGTGAATTCGGCCTTAGAGGTAGCTGCCAACTTTGGTCAACCGGAGACTCAAGATGGGGATTCGAAAAATCATTACGATCCGAGAAATGACAAGAAAGATCGAGAGACAAAAGAATATAGTTCAGAGACTGGCCCTAGCGAATCCGAAACTTCTGAAGCACCCAAAATCCTGAAGCGGTATTTTCCCTTTGATTTTGAAGTCGATGAAGAATCGGAACAGGAATCGCCTTCTGGATCCTCTAAAAGTCACAGTGACGACCTGTTTACTATAAACCTTAATAGGAAAAATCGTCATCGGTTGGAAACTGCATTAAAATTACTCGAATTTGTCGAGGGAGAAGGCAATGAGAGTGATAGCGACTTTTCTCTGAACTCCTCTCAACCATCATCTTTGTTCCTGAATGAGGTCAGTGGTAATAATACGACCAGCACTCCGCGGGTGCAAGCCCTAAAGGATAGGACACGTAAGGATTATTAAAAATACTGTTTAAATTAGCACTAAGGAAGCTGAAATTAAGGACCTCGAAATCCAAGAAATATATTTGAAGAGAAAACTAAATCTGACACAATAAACTTTTTTTTTAAATAAATATTCAACATTTTTGAAGAGCTCAAAAACGAACTATTTAATTTTTAGTGAAAACGTATTTACTTTTACTGATTTCCTTAAAATTTGGTTAGACTTTAGTTAGTTCTGAATCTTTGGCATTTGAATCATTAGTAAAACAGCAAATACTTATACTTAAAATAATTAATTACAAGTTAAGTTTTTGTTACTTTAAATTTCTTTATTAAATTTAAAGGATAATTCTGGTACTAAAATATTCGCTGCTGTTCAATGCTTTAAATAATTAAATCCCCTCACAATTAAGTCGCATATAATCATGGCATAAACTGATCCACAAGGCATTTGTTCATTTTCATAATTTAATCATTATTTTCGGGACACAATAAAAAAGATTTGCTGTTTTTTGTGATCATATTCCTTCCTTTGTAACACTTTTTTATGCGTCTCATAGTAATCAGTTTCATTTTTCATGTGTCTACCAGGGGAGCTTCGCAAAAAAAAAAATATATATAAAAAAAGGGTGCCGCGATAATCCAAATCTCATTACGCGCAAGTCGTACTTAAGATTAAAAATAATTATTTCAATTTCTGTGCCTGGCCATCGTCACGTAGTCGCACAGAGGTGAGCGAGGGAAAGCGGGAAATCCTGGGAAAAAGTGAAAATTCAATTAGAATGCGCCAACTTCATGTGAACAGGCAGCCAGGCGAGTCTAACTGTCTGGCTGTGGAGTCGGCGTCTCTCTGTCTGGGGCTGCCGCTGCTCCATCCGAAAATGCAATGCCGGCAGGTTGGATTACACCAGTTAACAAAATGAAAAAAAAAAAATGCTCCAAGCCTGTTGATGCGAAATTCTGGTAGAGTTGAACCCCCAGATCATGAAAATGGCTTTAATTTTTTTTCTATGGATACGTTTTTTTTTAAAGATTTTTTAAAGTTTTACACAAAAAAAATTTGCGCAGTTTACGTTTATCATTTCATAGCTCGAGTTGTAGCCAACCAATTTACCTGTCGAATGTTTTATTTTACAGGTAATGAACTAACCTTTCGATTTTAAAACACTTTATGTATATTGGATAAGTACTTTGTGTGCTATAGCTCGATAAACTTGAAAAAAGTGGAAATTTCAATCCGTTAACTCAAATGTTAACGTGCTGCTAGCATCCTAAAAACTCGGAAAAAATCCGTTGGAAAATCAAAACATGTTTTTTTACAAAGATGATCGCCCAAAGTATCAAACAGGCCTACAACTCCAGAAATCCGTTGAAGAATAGATTTATCGTGGATTTTCAAAGTTAAGAAAATTGAGAATTTTTTTTAAATTTTTGGGCGGATGCCTACTAGATTAAATGTACAGTGTTGGACAACACCTTTAGATGGCCTGTTAACTGTTCTAGATGTGATGAACAGTCGGATTTAGCTATAAAAAATAGCTACGTTTTGTTAAATAATCAAAAATTTACAAAATTATGTTGAAGTAAGATAAAAATTAAATTATCGCATTTATATACATCCAGCTATTGTGAACTAATTAGAAAGATGACTATGGTGGTGGTTGAAGTAAGATAAAAATTAAATAATCGTCTTTATGATTGATTAGGTTCATTGGTACCATTAAGGGGTTATGCGGCCTCGCGGCTATAAAACGTGGTATAAAAACAAACTTTTTTCTGCAGAAAAAATATAGCAGGAGTATTCTGTACAAGAGCGCCCCCTTCAAATCAATATTACTCCCGATTTTTAGTTGAAATGTGGTCAGGATTTTAACCTATTCATTCGTTTTTTTTTTTCATTTCAAGGGCGGCGGGAATCCTTAAGTCTTATGTTCTGTCAAATTTGCTATTTTTTTTTATTCGAATTTGAATATTTGCAATGGATACATCGAAAAAATTGACCTGTGTAAATGATACAAAGACCACCACCATAGTCATCTTTCTAATTAGTTCACAATAGCTGGATGTATATAAATGCGATAATTTAATTTTTATCTTACTTCAACATAATTTTGTAAATTTTTGATTATTTAACAAAACGTAGCTATTTTTTATAGCTAAATCCGACTGTTCATCACATCTAGAACAGTTAACAGGCCATCTAAAGGTGTTGTCCAACACTGTACATTTAATCTAGTAGGCATCCGCCCAAAAATTTGAAAAAAATCTCAATTTTCTTAACTTTGAAAATCCACGATAAATCTATTCTTCAACGGATTTCTGGAGTTGTAGGCCTGTTTGATACTTTGGGCGATCATCTTTGTAAAAAAACACGTTTTGATTTTCCAACGGATTTTTTCCGAGTTTTTAGAATGGTAGCAGCACGTTAACATTTGAGTTAACGGATTGAAATTTCCACTTTTTTCAAGTTTATCGAGCTATAGCACACAAAGTACTTATCCAATATACATAAAGTGTTTTAAAATCGAAAGGTTAGTTCATTACCTGTAAAATAAAACATTCGACAGGTAAATTGGTTGGCTACAA
This sequence comes from Drosophila rufa, assembly GCA_018153105.1. Lineage (NCBI taxonomy): Eukaryota > Metazoa > Arthropoda > Insecta > Diptera > Drosophilidae > Drosophila > Drosophila rufa. The sequence goes on from JAECXS010000096.1 coordinate 14,196,736, forward strand.
CTCGAGCTATGAAATAATAAACGTAAACTGAGCATTTTTTTTATGTGTAAAACTTTAAAAAATCTTTAAAAAAAACCTATCCATAGAAAAAAAAATTAAAGCCGTTTTCGTGATCTGGGGGTTCAACTCTACCAGAATTTCACATCAACAGGCTTGGAGCATTTTGAGTGTAAACTAGTGTTACAGGTGGAAAATGGAGGGAAACTGGAATGGTATGTGCAGGGTGGAAAATGAGGGGAGGCTCTGGGAAGGCGCCACCATAGCGTAATCCTTTTGCCAGCCTGCGAGCAACCACAATAATTTGATTTTACCTTGCTTTAACTTCATGAAAAAGTTTCAAGTTTTTTTTCGCCACACACACACTCACTCACACTCACCTAAGGCCTTCTCCTGCTGCTGATAAAGTTTTTAATTTTGCAGCTGAAACTCATTTAGCGCAACGAAAGTGCGAAGCTGCGGCAGCATCAGAGGATGATACGTGTTTTAGGATCGTCTGCTGCATATTTAATGGCGTCCTGACCCAAAAAAAAAGAAAGAAATCTTAAAGAGCTGCTATGTACGCACTTTTATATATACACGGAGTGTGCTCTCATTATATAAATTTCGCCTACACTGTGCCTACGGCATAATAAAAGCCGAAAAATCAACTCGGTGGGAACTATGGGCAAACAAATTCTGGCAAGAAATTGCTACACGAACTGGAAAAATACACAATCTACAAAAATTCATCTTTATTATGATTTTGGCGGGGTTTTTCACTTGCCTGAAATGCATTTAAATGAGGTGGAGCCGGCGGCTCAAATTAAATTAAAATACTTACTCATATATTCAGATTGTAGGAAAATAAAGGAGAGATGTTTTTAGAGGCATAATATATACTTGATCGTTCATTGGAAAACGGATGAGCAATAAATATATTCCATATGTAATATATTCTACTAATTTATTTGCTGGAATTTGGAGATGTTTTCTTACTATTTAATTGGAATATTAATACATCATATTATTACACAACACATTTTTTTATTTGTAACTCCTCGAGTGCCATCTTCACTTTTACAAAATCTATCAATCCACCTAAGACCGTGAATGCGAGTCGTATTAATTGAAATCAAACACTCAAAAGTCAATCGGAAAAAGCTGTTGCTGTGATTGGATTTTCTGGTTTGGCTTTTCGATGTTGATTGCACCAGGTGCCCTGTTAGAGTTAGTGTCCTCGTCCAAAGAAAAGCGCTTTGAGAAAAAAAGAAAATCCATTCACAATCCTTTTGCTAAGCCAAAATATTTTCTGGGAAAAAAACAATGCAATTCAATTTTTTCTTCGCCAACAAATTGAACAGCCAAACACTCCCTCGCCTTTCTTTCGAAAAGCAATTCTACTTGATGGTGTAAAACTGTTTGAATTTGAATTAATAGGATTAGAATGAAATGACTTTCGAATGGGAGTAAATAAATTAAAGTGCTTTTTGCCATCGAATCGAATGCAAATGTTGATTCCCTTTCACTTACACAAAAGGACTACAGGAGAGCACACGGAGCTGACAGAGTTGATATAGGAGCAATCAGATTAGTTGCTTAAAAAATATTTCCGCATGTAGCGGCAGCAACAGAAGCATTTTAATTATCGCAATTCCCCAGGGCGCAGTTCAACTAATTGCCCTCCCCTGAGGGGAACGACTCGGGATTGGGGGTTTTTGGGGGTGTTGTTCGGATGTCACAATTAAACTATGGCCCCAGCCAAAGGGCCCGAAAATTCCACACAAGGCACTTAGAAAAATTTGTGAAACGGAAATCTAATGAACTTTTTGGAAAATCTTTTAAAAATAAATATAAATACTCTTTGCCTGGTATAGTCAATAAGAAAGGGAATGGGTAGCATGTAATTATTTTTATTGGGATTTTATAGAAACGAGTCTTGTTATTTTCAAATGTTTTGAATGTATTTTAAATATAAAAGAATATATTTTAAATATATAATGTGGATTCCCAGTACTATTATGGTATTAAAAATAAACATAACATTAAATTAATTCATATAAAAATATATTAAAAACTGTAGTAACAAAAATGTAACCTGCGATATAATAATAAAGTTCTTAAACTTTCAATCATAAAAAAAAACACAACCCTGCAACAATATCTCTAAGTGTATATACACACTTTTGGGCCTTGGCTTTTGTTGTCCTTATCAGTAACTCAAATTGGCAAAAACTGCCGCAGTACCCCTAATAAGAAACCACAAAGAAAAAAAGAAAAACCACAAAGCGATGTACAAAATGAAAGTGAGAAGGAGGCGCGTGTTGGTTTGTCCTGGGAAAAAATTAGGCATTCCGTGCGAAATGTAGATACGAGATAATCATTTTAATAAATTTCACAGTGACAAATGACTCGGTCCCTCTCTATTTATCTAACCGACCTTCGCCTGTAGTTCTGTCTCTATATTTTTGTCCTGTGTCGTTGCTTTTTGCCGGAGGCGTGAATTAGTAATAAGTGATGCTAAGGCTACGCCTTGACTAATTGATGAGGTTACTTATTTTCCCGGCGGTTGGGTGAAAGTTTTGAACTTTTAGGTACTACATATGGGATTTAATGAAAAGAGAGCAGAGAAAAACGACATTTATTATTTATAAACTACAGCTTTCTCAATTGTATAAAAAAAAAAAAAAAGTGTAATCAAAATTCATATATATTTGAGTACAATAAATACGTATACCTTTGCCAGTGATTAAAAAATACAATGGATTAGATTAATGCGATAAGATATGAGCACTGCAAACACATCTTTAAATGGCCACTTATTAGAGAACGGCTGCTCAGTGTTTAAACTATTTTAGACAGGTCAAGATGTTGATAGCTCTAATTTTTTCGTTGTTAATTTCAAATACTTTTGCCATCCAAAATAAGAACGAAGTATGTACGCTTCTATCAATTTGTGACAATATTGCAAAAATAAGATTGCAAGTGGCGGATGTCCGGTAAATATTTTGCCAATTAAAACTAAACTTCTTTCGAGCTTTTATAATGAATAAAATTCTTTTTATAGTGAGGAGCAAGAGCGTCAGGCGAATATTTTGGATGGCACTTTATTGTCTAAGAGTGCCCCTGACCACGCAAGTGCGTTAGCCAGCAATAATAATGACGAATTGTGTACTCTTTCATCGATTTGCGACAATTTATCAGACTTAAGTTCGGAGTTGGCTGCTGTGCGGTAAATATTTAAACAAATATTTATTTTAAATCTTTTTAATTACTTGTATTTGCGAATCGTAAGTGCGGAGCAAAAGCGCCAGGCGGATCTTCTGGAGGAGTCTTGCCAGTCCGACACAGGGCCTCCTCCCGCCAATTGTTACGAAGCGTTACAGGAATCGCAGAAGACCGGGGTTACTGTGATCCGTGTGCCCGAGTTCAGTCAGAAACCCTTCAAGGTGGCCTGTGATCAGGAGAGCCATGGCGGAGGATGGACTATAATTTTGAGGCGAACCGATGGCAGCGAGGACTTCTACCGCGAATGGAAGGACTACAAGGAGGGATTTGGCCATGTAGACGGTGAATACTTCGTGGGACTGGACAAACTGCATATTTTGAGCTCTTCGGAGCGCCAGGAACTGCTGGTCCTCATGGAGGATTACGAAGGACACCACCGCTACGAAATGTACGACAACTTCCGGGTTGGAGGTGAGGACAACAACTACACCCTAGAATCGGTGGGAGCTTTCTCTGGCACCGCCGGTGATTCACTCACGTACCACGAGGGAATGCAATTTTCCACCAAAGACCGCGACAACGACGAACACGAAACCATTCACTGTGCTCAACATTTTACAGGAGCTTGGTGGTACCGTTACTGCCAACTTAGGTGGGTATCAAAAGTCCCTTTTTCTGTTCTTAATTAATGCAGAGTTCCCCTTTTAGCAACTTGGCTGGCGTATATCACGAAAAATCTTTTGGAAAAAGCGTACATTGGTACCGCTTTAACGGATTTGATAAGTCCTTAAAGACTGCAATTATGATGATACGACCAATTAGGGGTAACACCTCTGTAAATGTTCAGTGATACCTTTTTGGAGGCCTCAAATATAATATTTGATTAATAAACAGAGGAATAAAACTAAATATTATTATTTATAATTTCATGATGATCATTCTTTAGCTTATTTACTTTAGAAAGATTGCATAAACTGAATCCCCAGGATGGCTTTTTCACTGCGTTTCAAACATAAAACCATAATTGTGTTGCCAGTGTATAAAATGCCGATCGATTTTATAGCCAATATAATAAAGCGATTAGATACTAGAATTATCAAATAGGCTATTGGGTTTATATGTACCTTTCATCTAAGCCAGCTGTTAGAGATATGGGATTACTGTGATCCGTGTGCCTGAGTGCAGTGAAAACTCTTTTGAGTTAATAATGGAGGACGGTACGAACTTTAGGACAACATTAGAGTCATCGATAAGGTCTGAAATTACCCCCTGAAGTCCCGGGGAAGTCCCTGCTTCTGGAAATGCTGGCTACTCACTCGTTTATCTCTTTGGCATATTCTTACCAGTGCCTGGTGGAACTGTTACTGCCAAATTAGCTAAGCTCGTCAATAAATTCGTACTGGCCTTGCTTAATTCTTGCTAAATTCCTTATCTACTAGTATTAGAATCTTGGAAGGCCCTTATGGCCAATTGTTTACATTTAATGGATCGTTAAAGTGCGCTGATATGACCGGAAATCTAATTTCATTAAGAGGTGGCACCACTGTAAAATGGTAAAAATGGTAAGTCTCTTATATAATATAAATAAAATATAATATAAAATATATGTTTACATACCGTAAAAATGTAGAAATGGGTTTAAGAATATCTGGATATTTAAAAAGAAAGGTCTTTAAGAGCTAGCAAGATCGCTCGCTCGCTATATTATCATTATATTATTATTATATTATTATTACTTATTTATTTATATATATTTATTATATATTTATTTATATATATTTAATGTTATTCATTTAGAATTATTATTTATTACTATTAACCATATTTAAACGTATAAAAAGTATACTCTTTTCTACCAAAATATACAGATATTTGAGTTACAAAACCAATGTCGAACTCTATTATACCCTTTGGAAGTGTGTAAAAAAATGATTGATTAGATTAAAACATTCCAAACAAAAGCATTTTTTCCGGAAATTTTGTTCAGTCTTCAAACTCTCTATCACAAGTCAAGATGTTGCTAGTTCTAATTATTTCGTTGGTAATTTCAAATACTTTTGCCATCCAAAATATAAACGAAGTATGTTCGATTTTGTCGATTTGTGACAATATTGCAGTAATAAGAGCGCAAGTGGCGGATGTGCGGTAAATACTTTACCAATAAAAAATGCAAGCGTTCGAGCTTTTATAATGATTCATATCCCAATAACAGTCAAGAGCAAGAGCGTCAAGCGAGTATATTGGAGGGCACTTTGTCATCAAAGAGCTCTCCTGACCACGCAAGTGACTTGAATGCATTAACCAGCAAAAATAATAACGAATTGTGTACTATTCTATCGATTTGCGACAACTTAGTGGCTTTAAGCTCAGAGTTGGCTGCTGTGCGGTAAATATTTAAACAATTATTTACTTAAAGTCCTTGTAATTACTTATCTTTGGTGGTAAATTCTAGTGCAGAGCAAGAACGCCAGGCAGATCTTTTGGAGAAGTCTTGCCAGACCGACACAGACCCCTACCCCGCAAATTGTTACGAGGCCTTGAATGAATCTCAGGAGAGCGGGGTTACTGTGATCCGTGTCCCCGAGTACAGTAAGAACCCCTTTGAGGTTGCCTGCGATCAGAAGATTCATGACGGCGGATGGACTATAGTTTTGAGGCGAACCGATGGCAGCGAAGACTTCTTCCGCGAATGGAAAGACTACAAGGAGGGATTTGGCCATCTGGACGGTGAATACTTCGTGGGACTGGACAAACTGCATTTTATGACCTCATCGGTGCGCCAGGAACTTCTGGTCATCGTAGAGGATGAGAACGGAGATCGCTACGAGATGTACGACAATTTTAGGGTTGGGGGCGAAGCCAACAATTACACCTTGGAATCGCTGGGATCTTATTCTGGCACCGCCGGCGACGGACTCGAATACCACTTGGGGATGCAGTTTTCCACCAAAGATCGCGACAACGACGTTCACAAGTCCATGAACTGTGCTGAATATTTTACGGGTGCCTGGTGGTACCGGAATTGCTATGATAGGTGATTTTGAAGTCTTATATTTTCTTCTTTTTAAAAATGTGTTTTTCCCCTTATTTAGCAACTTGGCTGGCGTATATAGTCTGGCGTATGGCAGTTTTTATGCAGGAAGCTTACGCTGGAATACCGGTGTCTATTATAAATCGTTAGAGACTGCAATTATGATGATACGACCGAGAGCTACTGCCCTCAAGGGGTAACATCTCTGTACATTTTCAGTGAATAACTTTTTTGAGGTTCCAAATATAATATTTTTGTAATAAAAATCAAACATTAAAAAAACAAAATATTAATATTTATTATGCGTTTCAAGCATCGAACTATAATTGTGTTTCCAGTGTATAAAAGGCCGATCGTTTATATGGCCAATATAATAATACGATTATATACTAGAATTATCAAATATGCTATTGGGCTTATATGTATTTACCCCACTTCCCTTTAAGCCAGCATTTAGAGCTATGTGATTACTGTCATCCGTGTTCCTGAGTGCAGTCAAAACTCTTTTGAGGCATGACTGGTTATAAAGGAGGAGATCTGAGCTTTGGGCCAAGGTCTGAAATTACACCCTGAAGTTTCTGGGAAGTCCCTGCTTCTGGGAACGCTGGAAACTCACTCGTTTATCTCTTTGGCATACTCTTACCGGTGCCTGGTGGAGCCGAAAGCAAATGAAGTAAGCTCGTCAATAAATTCGTACTGGCCTTGCTTAATTCTTGCTAAATTCCTTATCTACTAGTATTAGAATCTTGGATGGCCTTTATGGCCAATTGTTTACATTTAATGGAGCGTTGAAGTGCGCTGATAAAACCGGAAATCTAATTTTATTTGGAGATGACACGTCTTTAATATAATATAAATAAAATATAATATAATAAAATATATGTACAAACCTTAAAAAATGTAATAATGAGTTTAAGAATATATTAGAATATCAAAATAAGTTTTTTAGAGCTAGCACGATCGTTTGGTTTTCCAGAAAATATAATTATTAAATATTATTATTATTTATTTATTTATATCTATTTATTATTTATTTAATTATATATATTTATTGTTATTGTATTAAAAGTATACTATTTTCTACCAAAATATAGAGATTTTTGAGTTACAAACAAATGTCGAACACTATTATACCCTTTGGAAGTGTGTACAAAAATGAGAGATTAGATTAGAACATTGCAAGAACAAGAAACTAAATGTGTTGACTGTCATTCTTTTCTGAAATTTAGCTCAGTCTTCAAAATCTCTCTCACAAGTCAAGATGTTGCTAGTTCTAATTTTTTCGTTGGTAATTTCAAATACTTTTGCCATCCAAAATATAAACGAAGTATGTTCGCTTTTGTCCATTTGTGACAATATTGCAGTAATAAGAGCGCAAGTGGCAGATGTGCGGTAAATACTTTACCAATAAAAATTGCAAACGTTCGAGCTTTTATAATTATTCATATCTCAATAACAGTCAAGAGCAAGAGCGTCAAGCGAGTATTTTGGAGGGCACTTTGTCATCAAAGAGCTCTCCTGACCACGCAAGTGACTTGAATGCAATAACCAACAAAAATAAGAATGAATTGTGTACTATTCTATCGATTTGCGACAACTTAGTGGCTTTAAGCTCAGAATTGGCTGCTGTGCGGTAAATATTTAGACAAGTATTTATTTAAGATCCTTGTAACTAGTTTTATTTAAATGCGATTACTAGTGGAGAGCAAGAACGCCAGGCAGATCTTTTGGAAAAGTCTTGCCAAACGGACACAGACCACGACCCCTATCCCGCAAATTGTTACGAGGCATTGAATGAATCTCAGGAGAGTGGGGTTACTTTGATCCGTGTCCCCGAGTACAGTAAGAACCCCTTTGAGGTTGCCTGCGATCAGAAGATTCATGACGGCGGATGGACTATAGTTTTGAGGCGAACCGATGGCAGCGAAGACTTCTTCCGCGAATGGAAAGACTACAAGGAGGGATTTGGCCATCTGGACGGTGAATACTTCGTGGGACTGGACAAACTGCATTTTTTGACCTCATCGGTGCGCCAGGAACTTCTGGTCATCGTAGAGGATGAGAACGGAGATCGCTACGAGATGTACGACAATTTTAGGGTTGGGGGCGAAGCCAACAATTACACCTTGGAATCGCTGGGATCTTCTTCTGGCACCGCCGGCGACGGACTCGAATACCACTTGGGGATGCAGTTTTCCACCAAAGATCGCGACAACGACATTCACCAAACCATGAACTGTGCTGAATATTTTACGGGTGCCTGGTGGTACCGTTCTTGCTATGATAGGTGATTTTGAAGTCTTATATTTTCTTCTTTTTAAAATCTGTTTTTCCCCTGATTTAGCAACTTGGCTGGCGTATACAGTGGCACTATTTATGGAGGAAGCTTACGTTGGCATACCGGTTTCTATTCTAAATCGTTGAAGACTGCAATTATGATGATACGACCGAGAGCAAAAGCCCTTAAGTCTGCAAATGTTAAATAAATACCTTTTCTTCTGAACTAATAAAAAGCTTAAATAAGATACTGGCATTAAATTTAGGAATTATAAGTACTTAGTCTTTATTTTATTAATTTATTCGCCTTTAAGTTCTCTTCAAATTAAATACTTTCCCAATAAAAGCTATAGCTATCAAGTAAACAGTCGAAACATTAAGTTGGTTAGTAATTTAATAATTATTTAATAAATGAATAAGTTATTTAGATTAAGTGCTTAAGTGGTCTACACTCAACGGATTATTAAAGCACGCGTTAATGATGTCTTATCATATCCAGATAATATTCATTTTTATGAATCTAGTATGCGATTAGATAAGAACATTGCAAAATAAGTATTTAAAGAGACACCATTTAAAAAGGAGCAGTGCCTTAACTCTTAGGTAAGTCAAGATGGTGCTAGCTCTAATTTTCTTGTTGTTAATTTCAAATAGTTTTGCCACCCAAAATACAAGCGCAGTATAGTATGTTCGATTTGTGACAATATTGCAGTTATAAAATCCCAAGTGGCGGAAGTGCGGTAAATATTTTTCCAGTATAAAATATATATATTTATTTTACAATGATTTCAATTCTGTATATAGTGAGAAACAGAAGCGTCGGGCAAATGTTTTGGATAAGACCGCTCTTGAACCCGCAAGTGACCTAGAAGTTTTAACCGCCAAAAATAACAATGAATTGTGCACTAGCCTATCGATATGTAACAATTTAGCAGCATTGAGCTTGGAGCTGGCTGATGTGCGGTAATTATTTAAACCAATAGTTGTAATTACTTATATTTGGATGGAAATTCTAGTACGGAGCAGGCAACTGTTTTGAAGGAGTCTTGTCAGACGTACACAGATCCTTTTCCCGGAAATTTTTATGAAGCATTAAAGGAATCGCAAAAGAGCGGGGTTACTCTAATCCGTGTCCCCGAGTTCAGTCAGAACCCGTTTGAGGTGGCCTGCGATTAGCAGAGTCATGGCGGCATGGCATGGCATGGAGTGAATACTTCGTTGGAATGGACAAGCTACACGTATTGAGCTCATCGGTGCGCCAGGAACTGCTGCTCATCATGGAACATTACGGAGAGAACCGCTATGAAATGTACAATTTCAGGGTTGGGGGTGAGGCCAACAATTACACCTTGGAATCATTGGGATCTTTCTCTGGCACCGCCGGTGATGCACTCACGTACCACGAGGGAATGCAATTTTCTACCAAAGATCGCGCGATAATGACCCGGAAAAAACTCGTCACTGTGCTGCAGATTTTACAGGTGCTTGGTGGTACCGGGACTGCCTATATTGGCAGGTAACAAACGTCCTTTGCTCTGTTCTTAATTAATGGCGAATTCCCTACTATTTAGCAACTTGGCCGGCGCTTATGGCTCGAAGTCGTATGCATGCAGCGTGCACTGGTTTACCTTTAACGGAACATAACTGCAGTTATGATTCGGCCAAAAGCTAATGATGTCAAGGGCTGATACCTTTCTAAATATACAATTAAAACTTATCTTTAGGTACATATAAATATTTTTGTTATTAAAGAACAAATTGGATATTAGCGATAAACAGACTTGAATGGCATTAAATAAGCAAGAACGATGTTCTTTTCAATAAATTTAAATTTAAGTTGAATAAAATCTGCTGAAAAGGGAAACATATTTATTTTAGTATTGCTTTTCTTGTATTTATTTTAATAGTTTTCCAACGCAAATAAAGTGCATTATTTCTTTCTTTACCATTCTATTTACCATTCTACTTAAAATATCACCACTTTTAATGCATTTTTAAACAGTGCAAATATTTTGTTGCGTTCATTCCTTTGGAATCCCTGGTAGTTAGCTTGCCGCACATTTCACTTACCGAAAATGGCTGCCGAAGGATGGGGAGCAGCTGTTGGAACGAATTGCCGGATGTGTGTCGAGTGTTTTTAATTTTCGCTTGAACAGTTTTGCTTCCGCTTGGCACTACACCCGCTGGCACCCCGCACCCGTTAAAAGTCAATTGTTTGCTTGGCGCATTATGCAAATTATGGGGAACTACCAAAGAAAACTTTCAGTTGTTTGGCCGCAGCTGTTGACAGTTGCCTGCCATTTTTTTTTTTTTTTGGGGAAATAGGGAAGAAATTATTAAGATTAAGAATCCAATAGTTGTACGTATGACAATTTTTCTCAGCTTTTATTTGATATATATAATGGTTTGTATAATCATAGACTTAGGGGTCTAAATACAATTCGATTCGTAGAAATGATGCAGCGGTTGCCGGTAGAAAATTATTAATTACCACAGTTAATCGTAGACCTACAGCTAAGCTACATAATAAATATGCCATAATAATAATAATTGCCGTGTATATGCTCGCAATATATCTATATTTTTTGGGATGCTCTCATATGTGATTCATACTTAAAACAGTATTCAATATGCAATTAATCGCTAGTCGCTAAATTCTGGCCCGATTAATTCGCTCGTGTGGGTGTGACAAGTACATAATGGAAAGTACATAATAACAAATAAACAAACTGGCGATTGTAGCACATAAATATATCTAAGTTCTAACAAATTCGTAGCACAGAACAAATAAAAAAATCGCATAAATAATTCGTGACTTCGTGACTCGTGTGGATTGCAAATTGCAATTGTATCGAAGTGTGTTCGATTGCTTTGTGTACTTTGTATTTTGGTTTCTTTGAGTGTATTTGTGTATTTACATAAATGAACTACAAACCTAGAAAAATGAGTGTTGCTTGTGTTGTGTTGTGTGTGGGGGAAATATCAACAAATCATACATTTATGTCATGTACTTGATGCAAGTGTATATGGCGGCGACGACGGCAGTTGGGAAACCCATTTTGCCAGGATTATCCAAGTCCTCGGATTTTAAGACAATGGCGTCGGCGACATTGTGACACGTGTCGTTCTGGTTGGCGATTTGGTGGGCGTGGCAGCTCCGCTGCTGTTTCCACTGCCACAGCCGCCATTTCCATGCAGCCGGAAAAGTTCGCCCACTGTGATGGCCACCTGGACCGCGCCTTTGCCCTCCAGCACGTCGGCCGCACAGCAAATTAGATTCTACAAAAAAAAGATTTACAAATGGATTACGTTTTAATTTTTAATTTGGTTCACACAATTGTTTTTCTTTTTCCCTTACAAGCAGAGGATCAAAGGAGAAAAAATGGTAGAGGAAATTGTAATTTAATTTTGAATTTGACTTCTTTATTTATTTCTATATTATATAAGGATTAAGAAGTATAGAAACAAATTGACGTTAGTTACTGGTAAATCGTGAACTAAAGCGGACATTTTTAATAAAAACATATATTTAAAATTTGGAATAAAAACATTCTTTCTTTGAAAAAATTGAATTTTCCTTATTACGAAAATTTGTATTTGAAATTGCAATGTATTATTTCATCTATTAAATGTAATAAATTTGTTATAAATCGACTTCACTAACTAAACTTGATATTAACATTTAAGACATTTTTTTAAATTTATTTAAAAAAAAATTTTTTTTTTTCATTTCATTATTTTTCTCCTTTGATCATTTTTGCTTACTTCGATTTATTTTACATTAATTTCCCCAGTTACCCACAGTTAGCAAGCCACTGGTGTATGTCTTGGCTATGCAGAAATTTCCCTTAGATGTGTTTACCACCACAGCGCACTCACAATTGCTCTGAAACTGTGACTGGAATACCTGCTCGATAACAAAAACGATAACAAAAGTTATCGAAAATGGTTTGTGGCTTGACTTTATTTTAGAAGGTTCGGATATATTTAGCCAAGACTTAAGCCTAGAAGACCAACCAACCGAGCAAATACACTGCCAAAAAAAGAGAGTATATTTCTCATTTGATTTCACTTGTATGTGTATATAGCGCTTAGTTGACAGTTTGTGCTTAAATTTAAATGCAACAGTTTTCATTTATGGTAATTTCTCTTTTGGTTTTGGAAGTAAATGCATGGAATTCGGACAAACTTCTATTTTGGCTTTAAACTTCATTTTGGAGATTTCATTTATATGTATTGTTTTGTATGTTCTGTGTGGTTCTTAAATATTTGTTTCATATAAAAATTAATGACTGATTACGTTTTGCATTTCATATATAGCTGCCTCAATGCATTTTCTTCTTCACTTTAATAATTTTGTTAGACAAAATATATATATTTCTGATTTTAGACGCTAGATAAATATATGTATGTGTATCTTATTTACTTTCTGAGAGTTTGAGATTGTGCTTCTTGGAGAAATTTGATTAGCTTTAAGTACATTTTCGGGGCCTTAATTTAATTAAATAAAGTTTGGTTACAATTTATAATAATGTTAGGAATGTTCGTTAGCACAAATTGAAGTTTAGTTACGTAAACTTAATTGTAAACAAGAAAGGGGAAGAGAAAAGCGTTCAGTTCTTGGAAGTTTATCATTGTCAAATTATTGCTTTTTCGAGAAGAGTAAGTAATACAGATTATAGGTAGACCAAGATCCTCCAGTCAAAGGCACTATTTTGTGATTTTATATTTTCGTATTAGAGGTCTTTATCGTGTAAGATTTGTGTACAAAAGTGTGTGTGAGATGTTCTTTAAAAAACTGGTACTTTTTATATTATTTTCTTTGACACATTTTATTTGTACATCGAAAGTACTTTCAGAAAGAATTTATTAAATGAATTAAGCTTGATACTAGTCAAAATCTAAGCTGCAAGAATGGTGTTTGATTTGGTTCTTCAGAAATTGGTACATTGGTTGGCTTTTATTTATGTATTTCTATTAACTATTTCACGCTTTTCTACAACTATTTAGAGTGTCCCTGCTCTCAAGTAAAACCATACAACTCCAACTTCCTTCCATATCGGAATTCATTGCCCTTCAAACTGTAACAATTCTCTTTACCTTTTCCCTCCGTTTGTTAAGCAACTATTATATATATATTGTATGCTCTACCTATAACTATAAGTTAATGTAATTCATGTTTGTCTTCTTTGTTAAAACTGGAACTTAAATCGTTTAGTTTCGTTGTAATATAAATATAATGAAATAAAGCGTTTGGTTAATGTATTTCTTGTTTTTCAGTTCAGTTCACGAGCAAACGAAAATGTCGTCGAATTGTTTGTAAAAAAATCTTAATGCAATTTAGAGTTCAATATAGGCTTGAACTAGGAATATGTGATTAAATGGGGGTGATTAGTATAAAAATACTCTTTCTAATTTGCCTTAAGGGTACGCACAATTGGGATTGATTTAATGTAACTATGTTAGTCAAGTAAAGGTTAATAATTGTTTCATATATTTAAGTTTGAGCTTGATAAGTCATAAGTTTAAGTTAAGCTACAAAATGAAGAGTAAATATATTTCTATAGATACTTATAAATAACGAAATAAAATAAAGTAGTATTATTTTTCAAAAAAATATCGATATTATCGATAATTATTAATTGAAAAATAAATAAAGTAGGATAATCTTTCATAAATAAAGAAATATTTTATATAAAGGAAATAAATATAGAAAATATTGTTTCAAAGGAACTTCAGGTTGACTCTTGTATTTGTTTACTATAAAGATATAGTATAGATCTCGATTTCCCGTCTTCAATTGTGCTTACCCCTAAAGTCCAACCAAGCTGCCCTACAATTGATTACAAGTTCAAAGTCTTTGGGTTGTCTCTCAATTTAAATGCCTCGAAAGTTGCCTGTGTTTGTGTTCATCTTAACTTTAAATTTTGGTTATAAAGAATACATCATAAATAGGGGGTTTATAAGCCTTAAATAAGCGTTAAATAAAGAAGCAGCCTCAAGAACTCACTACCAACTCACTAAAGAAAAGCGCAAAAGCGGATCTTGTTCTCTATTTTTTCGAACTTAACTCTACTGGCAAACCAAAGGCGATATAAATAACCCTTCTAAGCTATACAGACTAGCCGGGCAGCGGAAAGAATACCAGCCAGAGGAAGGTGGCTATGAAAACGCAGGACAGGATCACGGTCAGGGTGTGGGAATCGTGCTTTAATAATATTGAAGTTCCAGCTTCGTTGGCCTTGGCTTTTAACTTATGCTCCAGCTGATGCTGCTGCTTGTCCTTCTCCTTGGGCAAATAGATGCTGAAGACCTCCAGTTTTCGCTGCTGCTCGAAGAACTCGATCCGCTTGCTAATGGCCTCCTTGGTGCAGTCGGTACCAGCTTCTTCCTCCTTCAAGTCCTCCGTTTCCTCTCGCTGTTCCTGCTTTTCATCTATTATCTGATAATGTCCTGCCGGTCCAGCGGCGGCCACATCGTGCTCATTCTCCACAATCGTGTGCAGCATGCGATTGTTGTTGTTCGCCTGAAAGCTGTGCTGGCCATGGGCACTGAGCAGATTGTGCTTGATCTTCTCGTAGGTCTTTTGCTTGGCCTTCAGAAACATTTGGCCCACTGCCGTCAGTTGCCGTTTGCTGCTGTTGCCGCTGCCCAAGCCGTCCTCACTGCGATCCTCAACCCCATCATCATTTTCAGCCCTCGGCTGGCCATTCTCATACAAAACATGCTCTAACTGCAACATCTGTTCTTGCTGTTGGCTGCAGGTTATTATGGTTGGCTCTGTGAATTGCTCTTGCCCTTGCTCTTGCTCTTGCTGAAGATGATGATGATGGTGAAGCTGCTGATGAAGCGGATTCGCATCCAGGGCAATCAGAGCGGACACCGTGCGCAGTAGGGCCAGTGCATTGGGCACTCTATCGTTATGATTATTGCTGCTGCTGCTGCTGTTGCTCTCGTTGTGGCTGCTCGTGCTCGTGCTCATGCTGTTGCCCTCATCTTTTACATACACATCAGCATCATAGTCATCGTCAGCGCGTGGCAATTGCGGCTCATTATCTGGCACAACATCTTCACAGGAGCAAATCAACTCCTGCAACCAACACCAATAACAGATGCATCAGTTTCTTGTTTGTATTTGTGTGTGAAAGGTGTGTGTTTTGTGTGAGGTGTGTGTGTGTGTCTTGGAGTGTGTATTTTTGTGGGGGACTTTAGGGGTTTCAACACTTAAAACTAAACTACATTTGTCTAGGACGGAGAAGCAAATGGAAAGAAAGCACCCAGCATGTAAAAGATTTGAACCAAAGCCACCTTAAACCTTATAAAGCTACACAATAACTATAAGTAAGGGAAAAGTAATATTGTTTTAAGAATACAGTGCATTTCAGAAGCTTAGAATGTTGATTTATAAATAAGTTAAAGTATTCTTATTATTTTAGTCGCTGAAAATGTAATTTATTGAAGTTTATATAAGGGTTACCAATAGATTTTGGCGTTTCAATTCCAGAACTCTTTGTTTTTAAAACTGTATTTCAAAAGTAAATCCAAAGCCTTTAAGAGCAAAAAATCATTTACTCTGAATTTAATGCATTTTTAGATAATTGCAATCTTAGACTCTCTAGGAGACTCTCAGAACTCCTCCCTCAAGCAACATTTAAGTTCCGAAACACACTGTATTTCTTTAAAAAGGATTTAAATGAATGAATTGTCCCATTTACTCACCTCATCTACGCCAATGCGACGACATGCCTCCAAAAAGTTGTCCACATTGCGACGACACCGGGCCATGGTCAACTTGTTCTAAAAAACAAGGTAGCAAAATTAGTAACTAAGAAGATCTAAGAAATGAACCAAAAACACACTCACCACACCGGGCGATGGCACATGTATGCTGGCCACTGAACGCGGACGCACATAGTTGGCCAAATGGCAGAGTATAACGCCGTCGGTTAGAGCCGAAGCAATATCCACAGGCAGAGTCATCTTCAAACGCGTTTCAATGATCTAAAAATGAGAATTTTTAACATATAATTAAGTTTTTCTTGTATTTTCACTTGAATTCATTTTAAAACTAATAATTATTATCAGAACCAATAATAAATTAACCAAGAAATCTTTTAAATTATAGTTATAATCCCATAAAGATCCCCTAACACTCACACTCCTCAGCTGCGACATGAGTTCCGTTTCCTCCCGCTGGCGATCAAACTCCCGCCGCATGGTGAAGCTCAGCTTCTCGGCGGGAATGTCGTGGTTCCAGGTCACCGAACGGTGCGTCTTCACGGTGCCCAGCTTTGTCGTAGAGCTAACGGGCGACTTAATGGTGGTGCTGGTGGCAATGCCCGCAGTTGGTGTCCCACTGCCTCCGCCACCATTGGACGTATTGAATTTGTTGGCTCCATTCTTCAGGGGACTCTGCGGCTTCACGTAGCCCAAACAGTCCGAGGAAACGGCCGAGGGAATGCCAGACGAGGATGCCGGCTTTATTTCCGTATTGCGAGAGGGTATCACCTTCTGGATGGGTTTCTTTGGTATTACAACATCATCGACTCCGTTTCCGTTTCCGTTCCCGTTTCCACTTCCGTTTCCGTTGTGGCCATTTTGGTTGCTGTTCTGGTTCAGACTCGACTGTTTCATTATGGACTTTGGCAGTGTGTGGGATGAGGAGGATCCATTCGAGAGGCTCGAGGGCGGCGGAGAGAGATCCTCGTCATCGTTGGGACTGTGGTTGGCATTCGGATGTTTCTGCTTGTAGACGCTCATCTCCTGGTTGCGCTGCTGCTTCAGGGCCTCCTTGTACTCCCTAATGGATCAATTTTGTATTCGTTTTTAAATATTTAAGCCCTAGAAATAGCTCACTCACTTGTAGGTCTGAATATTTCCTAGGCCCTTGCCGGCCTTCCCGTTGGTGGCGTGCACCGTTCGCTCCTGATGGTCCAGCATGATGTCCTCGTCTTGGTCCGGCGAGGATCCATTGCTTGAGCTGTTCGAGTGCGCATAGCTGAGCTTGCAGGGCGAGGCCGTGGGACTCAGGGTGAGGCTCTCGTCCACAATGGTGCTGGTGCTGGAGGTGAGGGAGGCATCCATCAGATCCGCGTGCGAGTGAACCGCACTCGGCAGAGTCCGGGGCAACGTGGCAGCCGCCGAGGTGGAGATGCAGTGCAGCGGCGAATCGGTTTTGGACTTGGCTGGGACATCGTGCGACCAGCGCTTGTCCAGGCCATCGCTGGTGCTGTAGCCCGAGTCCACCTGATGCCTCCGCTGGTTGGCACTGCCCGTGGTGCTGGCCTCGAGGACATTGCCACTCGAATTGTGGCGAGGAGCTCGCCTTAGAGTGGTATATCCATCGTAGTTGCCACCCGAACGGGAGCCCTTCTCATCCTTGGTGGCCTGCGTCTCCAGAAACTTGAAAACGTGCACCAGGCCGCGCATGCAAAGCTGTTGAGGGATTTAGTTGGGAATTTAAGACTTAAGTTAATGTTTACTCACACTAGCCGGCGGCGAGGTCAGCGGATTATTCTCCAGCTGCAGCTCCACCAACGTGGCCATGTGCCGTATCTCCAGCGGCAGACTAGCGATCCTATTGTTGCTCACATCCAGGGAGACCAGGCTGAGGCAGGTCAGCTCCCTGGGCAGATACATCAAGTGGTTGCTCCGCAGCGACAGCGATCGCAGGGATCTCAGCTCCCCCAGGCGCGCGGGTAAGTTGGCCAGCTGATTGTACGAGGCATCCAGATCGGTCAGCGTCTGATCCAAGCGTCCCATTTCATCCGGCAGCGTGGACAACCGATTGTTGGACACCAGCAGCACCTGGAGGGGCAGGAAGCATATCTCGCGCGGCAGCGAGGACAACTGATTGCTGCGGAGATCCAAGTAGGTCAGCGACGAGAGCTGCTTCACCGACTCGGGAATGCTGCGTATCGTGTTGTGGTACAGCAGCAGCGTCTCCAGGAAGGCGAACGTCGTCACTTCTTCGGGGAGCTCGCAGAATCGATTCCGGGAAAGATCTGTAGGCGGAAGCAGAGGGAATACATTAATTGCGAGTCCAGCGGGGGGTGTGTACTTTAAGTGAACCCGAACCCTTGCTCCCCTTTATACACGCACTTTTATTCCCATTCCAATTAGACTTCCACTCCACGCCACAGTGGCGCGCCTGACCTCAATCTCCGGCAATTTGATTCGGCCCATGCCGAGGCACCAGTACAAATTATACAAAAAGAACGTACTTAACGAGGGAATCGACTTGGGGATGCCCTTGGATATAAGGTTTGGTTTACAGGATATGTTTGATTACGGATCTAGGCTTTTATACTGTTTATAATACACCCAAAAAGAAAATGGTCATAGAATCTATACTATTGTTACATGAATTCTATACTCTTGAGTATTAAAAATTTCTGAATAAGATGCTGTTTAAGTTAATACTACGAAAGTGTAAAAATAATACTAATCTGCACCAAGACATGAGAAAAATCCCTAACGCGACAAACAGAAAAACACAAAATTCCAACTAACGCGTTATATTATCGAATGTTCGATGTCGGTTCGTATAAAAATAATACTCGAAAATACACAATTGAACATATAGACTCTAAAGTATAGAGTATACAAACTATAATATTAAGTATACATTTAATATTATGAAGTATTAAATCTATACTAAACTCGTTATACTGCTTAAGTATATTTTTAAGACAACGAGTAGAAAGGTTAAACTCTTGGTTTGTACCTTTACTGGCAATACTGTTCAATACTGTGCGTTTATAGTAAAATTTAATAATACAATAATTAAATTTTCTAGTTTGGTTTCTTAACTCTCTCTCCATAAATTCAAATTAATAACAGCTAGCATATTTTTATAAGCCTGTTCCGCATAAATATAAATAAATAAACATAATTAGGTAAACTCACAGCCCTGAAGAAGAACCAATATACCCCTTTTCGGGAATTCCTGCGAGAATTCCAAAAAGTGGGCAAGTGCGTGTGGAGTGAGCAATTAATTTACTAAATGAATTTGCATGCGAAATGAGCGCAAACAGAACGAAAACTGCGACTTTGTGGGGGCGTGGTCTCACAGCGGGTTATGCATAAACCAACAAAACAAAGCAGGAAGAGATACACCGGGAAAAATGAGATATATTCCATGAGTATTTTTATCTTACAAATGGAACAGAAATTATAAAATGATTAAAACTACAACTTTTTGAAAAGAAATTACAATTTATTAGAAGATTTTTTGTTATTTCCTTAATCATTTATTTTAATTTGTAATTTCAATTTTGTTTTCAGTGTAGCTACACAAAGACGGCAGACCGTAATCAACATTAAATTGTGCGTAAAGTTTCGGGAAAAAGCCAAGGGAAATGCAACATTACGAAATTTTCGTAAATTGGGGAGATCGAGATAGAACGAAAGAGATTTTTAGTTCGTTAAGGAACTTCTGTGGGCTGCTAAAAAATTAAGCACTTCGAAGTGGATGTGTTTTCTATATCGGAAGATGACATAATACTTTAGTTCTTTCTAAATTGTACTTAATAACAAGACATTAAATTAATCTGATAGTTTGAATATCTGAATTTTAATTCCAATTATTAATCTGTATTAAAATGTATCGAATCGTATCAGTTCCAATCACCAGAATTTTCATCTCTTGGCAGCCAATTGATGCCATCGTTAGGCAGCTGGCTGGGAATGAATGGCGAAATCCAGGTCCATTTCATTCGTCTGCCCAATATCGTTTCGAGGTTCAAGCGCAAACCGCGGTCAAAGGTGAAATCATTTGACTTGAACTCGTAGTAGGTCGCACCGCTTCTGAAGATGGGCCACAGCTCATAAAGAAAATATATAGAAAGGCATAGGACGATCGATATCAAAATAAAGAGTACTGCGAATACGGCCTCGAAAATTCCAGGTGTCATTCTAACCAATACTTCCATTAATTTCATTCTCCCAAATTCATCAAAGTTGCTGCGCTGAATAAACGTTCCAAAGGGTAGGAAAACGAACTTGTAGCTGCCTCCCCGCAGCACATGGATAAAAACGAGACTGGCCACAAAGGAGATCAGGGTGGAGATCAGCGTATAGATGACAAAGTAGATGAAGTATCTATAGTTGGCATGGCCGATGCAGCAGCCGGTGAAGGCGCAGTGGTGATCCCGCTTTAAAACACAAATGCCGCAGATCTTGCAGTGACGGGATCGCGGTGGAGCCCAGATTCCGCACTTGTCGCACTCGTTCCACTCCCTATGGTTCCTTCCCCGCTCCAGTAGCTTCCTCATAGTCCTCGGATCAATGGAGGGATCCGCCAGCAAGCACATGACGAAGTTGGACATCATGTTAGAGAAGAGGAACAGACCCAGCAGCCAGAGGAATATGTAGCCGGCTGAACCGTAATCCAGCATCTCCGGCAGCACTTTCGCCATGAGAATATAGTAACCCACGGGAACCAGTCCCAGAAGGGCGGATACTAATAGACGCTCAAGGAGGCGCCGAGGCCAAATCTTTTGCAACGAACGAAATCTCATTGCTGGTGAAATAATGGAATTAACTTTGAAGTCCTAGAATATGAGTTACGAGTACTAGTATTGTAATAAACTCTTGGGTCACTTGATATGTTTTGAATTGGAAAAAGTAATATGAAAATGTGTGCCAAATATAGATTTTACTACCTGCAAAATGAGATTTAGTTTACTTAGCCAGTTGCCTATAATGGAAACTGTCTATTTATAAAAGTAACCAAACAATTATTATCAGGAGCGCATTCTTTTTTTAAATATCAGTATAGCCCCTTTGATTTCACCTTAGTTTTAATTAAAATAAAAACCAAGGCAGTACAAAGACTAAAAAGGGAAAAGGTAACCAAGCAACATTTCGAACTCAATGATTTTACTTCAAGTTTCTAAAGTAGTTCAAGCACTTTGGCAAACAGTGCGCATGAATTTGGGGAATCTTAATAGCCGTATCGTAAAAATTTACGAACCGCGGACCAGTCTGGCTCCGCTTTACACCTCTCCACATTTTTATGCAACTTCTGGCAACTGGGACAGTAAAAACCAGAAGTGAACAAAACTGGCTACACTGATTGAATGACTGACTGACTAACTGGCGGCAAACTGGCGACAGCCGGGATGTGATTTACGCACTGAGTGCTGGCTGGTGGTGCCTCCAAGACTAGTCATTGTATGGACATAAGTTATATTCCTCGGGAGTCGCCAGGACAAAGGCGTTGAATGAATGGGAGCTTGACTTCGGTAGCTTCTAGACATTAACCTGCCACATGGGGAGTCGCTGCTGATGATGTTGCATACTATATGAGCTCACAATGATGCAACACACAATGCTGGCGGGGGCTGTACACCAGGAGAAAAACTATAAGAGTCTGGAATATGAACTTCAAATAGTTCTGATGCCAAAAGGGTTTTATATAGATTTTAAATTTGTTTTTAAGTAAAGCTTATACATTTTTTAAATTGTATTTGATTGAATTATTAGAATAAATATTTAATAAATCGTTCCATAAAACAAACTTAGCCATAATCCATTTTCCAGAGTGCACCTTTTTTTCTTGCATCCCGACAAGTTGAATAAACCCTAGGCGGCCAATGACGCTGGGTGTGAGGCGGTATAGAGTTGAAAAGTTGCTCTCGAGGATGCGGATGCGGAAATTGGATTTCCCCGAAGCGGAGGAATCAATATAGGACAAGTAGCGACTTTGTACTTTGAACCTGTTCCGTGACGAATGGATATTTTCATCTCTAGCCACACACACCTGCTCTGCTCTGCTCCGCTTTGCTCTCACTGGCAATTTTCCAAGAGTTTCCATTCTAATTCCCCGCATCCTTCTCCCTTTTCCCCAGCTGGCTTTTGGCCAACTTCAACGCAGTGCGACAGGCGAAAATGTGTTTTTTACGTCTCGCCAAATAAATCAAATTGCTTGACGCGGCGCAAAAAACCAAAGTGCCATCACTGCTTTTGTTTCTTTTTTAATTTTCAGTTTATTTTCCCCACCTGAGGCCCCGCACAAAGTCATAAATATTGCAGAAATTGTCCTCAAACCAAAATGCCGGCATTTATCCAAAAAGCCGCCAGTCAAAAGGGTGCGGTCTGGGATTTGAAGCCGACAAGGATTGTAGCAACGCCCAAAGTCAACGATTTGGAGTCAGACACGCAATGCAATGGAGCGGAGATGATGATGTAAGTGGAACAGGCAGGCAACGCCAGGGATCGACTCAGCTATGACTCCTTTGAAGTAATATATGCAAGACGAACATGCCATAATTAGGGTAATAATAATAGTTAAATGCGAAACTAAATCTTAAAAGCCATGAATTTATACAAAGCTTCTTTCAAGAGACGTAACGTACAAAGTTCCATTGGAAAAGTATAGCTTGTAGACTTAATTACATCCTATTTAGGAAATGTATTGGCAATAGCCAATAGTTGCAATATGTTAACAAATAGATACCTTAGGATCTTATTTCGAACATTTTTATAAAGCCAACTGACATTGATAAGAGCTTATATTATCAAAATGGTGCAAGTGGAATGTTTGATAAGATATTCACAAACTATTCATAGCGCATTTTCGGGTCATAAATATAGATAGGACTCTTATCATAAAATGCAGGCAAAAATGCAGTAAAGATAACCGAAACCAAACTTGCTACAGTGTCAATTTTAAGCAAACTCTTAAATAACTCTAAAAGTATCTCAAGACCAAGCTTTTAATATATTTTATGGATATTACTTTTTATATAGTTCATCCTCCCCCTTCATACCCAGCAGGTTTAAATGTTTTTGCTAGCATAAAAAAAGGGACACATATGGCAGACATTGACTGGCATTTGGACTTTGAAGGGCGTGGGCCCAGTCCGGAAGCAACGAAAAATTAAATTGATGGCTCTCCTACGATATTGGCAAATGGAGCTTTGCTCTTTCCCTGCCATCTCTCGTCTAGCCATGTGGGCGACGGCTTCTCCAGCGATAGAGCTGGGAGCACGTGCCCACAGAGACAGCGACCCCAACCAGTCCGCACTTTATTTGGCTTCGGGTCTTAAATAATTTTTGTATTTTTTTGGCTTTGCCGAATATGAGTGGCGAAGCGGACGCCACTACATGTCCGTTCATTAATATTGACTGACCATTAGGCAAACGAAGGGGCAGGCCAGCGAGCCACAGTGGATTCCATTGATGGATTTATTGAAATTAATTTCTTTGAGTTTTATTGCTGAAATGGTGGGCCTAGTAGAGTGGAGCGTCGAAATTGTGA
Organism: Drosophila rufa; assembly: GCA_018153105.1. Taxonomy (NCBI): domain Eukaryota; kingdom Metazoa; phylum Arthropoda; class Insecta; order Diptera; family Drosophilidae; genus Drosophila; species Drosophila rufa. The sequence goes on from JAECXS010000096.1 coordinate 14,220,513, forward strand.
GTCATTATAGAGGAAGGAGGAAATATATGTGACTACAAATACGCAAAGGGGAAAAGTCAAAGAAAAGTTTATCTGAAGTCTGCTTACTGTACGCTCAAAGAATGTAAAAAGGTCACAAGAAATATCATTGAAAATAATTTTGTAAAATTGTTTTAGTCTTCAGAATCAAGCCAAGATTTAAGCGAAGAAATAAATCATATATTAAAGTGCTTACATTTCAAACCAAACTCCCTAATTTCCGCATAAACAACGAATGGCAAAATTCTCTTCTTGAAACCGAACTAAGTCCCATAAAATATTTCCCAGAATCTATTCTGGCAGTCTAAACATTTTGAGCGCTCAAAAGGCATTTCAAAAGTCAACCATTTGGCCGTACAATTAAATTTATTTATTTATTCAACTCGATGAAATTACACTGGGACCACTTGAGATCACTTTCATATATAGGGCAATGTCCCAACTATGTGCGCACTTCGAACTAATCAAAATAAATAATATGGAAAATGGCACTTGGTTCTTGCTGCCATCGATTGATTGCTTTCTGATATTGAAAGCTGGAAGCAATCAAACATACACACCCAGACATGGTATCAGTCTGATTCTGATTCTGATTTTAATTTCAAATACAAACACACACCCACTATTTTCTGCTAGCAAAGTCTGCTCCATTTGTTGTTTACTTTAGACAGTGAAATTTCGCGTAGAAATTCTTCTTCTCCGCCATCCTGTTCGTTCTTCATGCTCGCTTAATCACAAGGCAAACACAAAAAAATCTGTGTTGGCCAAGTGTAAACATCTAAGAAAACAAATATTGAAAATATTTGGAAGCAGCTTAAAAATTTTCTGTTTTTGTTTGCCGCCGCTGCTGATGAATGTTTTTCTTTCAAATTCAAAGTGTAACAGCTGTGATTTTCAAGTTACACATTTCCAAATGCAAATACAAACAAAGGGCAGAAGAGAGATCAAAACAGGGAAAAGAAATGAGTCGGGTTTACGTCTTACAGTGGTAACTTGATATGAATATTCAAGGTATTCAATAAGGTACTTGTATATGTACTATCGTAAGCTTTCAGAGTACACTGTAAGGTTAAACATGTCTGTTAAATAAGAAAGATCTATAAATTTAATGAAATATTATATTCTAGTTTTTAAGCTAAGAATTGTATCTTTTATGATATCCATACAATATTTTTTGTTTGAGTTTCAGAAGGTCTGTGGCTGAAATAGAGTCAAAAATTATAACTTCGCATGTTGCCTAGTGACTTTTTTAATTATAATAATTAAAAGTAAATTCACGCTAAACCACTTATCAAGGTAGGCATTTTTCTCTTCCCCCTGTAGAGTTTCTACTGTATTCAAAGTGGTTGTAATCTGATCTATCTTCTTGTTCTCTCCGTCTATTTTCACGAGCGCGTGCTGTGCACAGCAATTAAGCAACTGGCACAATAACAATTTCAGCCGCCAGAAGAACTGGCCGGCTGTTCGCTAAATAATGCTTAGACTTATAAATTAATGAAAATGACTCAATGCATAATTCGCCTTAATGTGTGTCAAGTTTGCATTGCCCTCGATGTTGCCAAGATTATGTGCATATATGCACATATATAGTTGTGGATATTGGTGTGGCTATATCTAATTGCACAAGGCGTTCGTTCAACTCGCGATAAGCAAGCGAAAGAAGGCAAAAAAATTGCATTTTATCGTTGAAATAATTTTTGTTGTTATTTTTAACTCGGGCACGGGCACAATGAGGGTGCATTTAGAAATGGATATAATATATAAGGGGTACGTAAACTATATGCTCCGGCTGTCGGCTGTTGTGTGTACGCATAAAGTATCACCCTCATTGGATATAATTTGTTTACCAAAAAGCATTCTATAAGAAAGTACATTATTGTGGGAATATCCAAACAAGAGTGTGCCAGTTTGTCTGTCGAATTTATTATTCGCTTAATAAATAATATTTTTGCACATTCCCTTTGAAGGTCAACATTATTTAAAGAAAGTCTTAATCATATTTTAATTTTAAGCAAAGAAAAATAAATTAGAACAGAGAAAATTTACATTTTGCAAAGAAATTATGGATGTTCTATATGTACATAATTTCATAATTCTCTAGTATTTATGATATTACCCATAGGATCCCGTCGTATAAATTTCCGTAACCTTCCTTGGGTTCTTTTTTTTACGAAACCACCTCCCAGTTGCTTTTATTTACCTCTTTAGTTTAAATTAGTTTAACTTCCTTAAGTACCTAGTCTGCCTTCCACTTAGTTGTACTGTTTAAGCGGCTTATGGGATTAGCAGCCCATCCACTTGCACAGATGTATCCGTTTCTTCTGTAATTCTATTCTACTATCGATCTTTCCTGGAAACACTTTATCACGATACCATCTCCGTTCCCGCTGCACTTTGTATTCAATTTTTGTTATTTTTTTCTTCGCTTTTTTCAGCATTGCGCATTCAAGCCATGAACCGTGCAGTTGGAGAGGCACTGGAGATAAGCGACGTGCTGCGGCGCTCGCATTTCCTCTTTTGTCTGCTGCAGACAGAGAATAAATAGTAATAAAAGTACAAAAAAGCAGACTAGCTGTCTTTTTATGCTCCATCATATTTACAATGCAAACAACAAATACGTATATACGCGTCAGATACACACGACAAAAGCATTTCCCTCCGCGCTCCATGTTTGTTGTTGATGTTGTTTTGTTTGCCGGGACTTTGACTTCCCGAAAACATAAAAGATTTCTTCTTCTCGGTCACTTGGCAGACATTTCACTTAGCCACAACAAAAACGTATCAGAGTGGTGTCAAGTGGTATTAAAAAAGGGGTTTCAAATCCAGAAACATATGGGTATGATAACTACATAATCTTTATTAAATTTGTTAAGGCTTAACGTGATAAAAAAAAGTAATTCATGTCGAGATTCCATTAAAAATGTCTAGTATTTGGTTTAACAATTTACAACCATAATTAAAGACAGGTCTAAGGCATAAAGTTGTTGTTGAAAAACAGGTATTAACCATAGAAAAACATATTCTAACTCCATATAGAGGTACATAGTTCTGTACAAAATGAGTCTGCAATGTATTATGATCATATCCAATGCTTATAAGGAAACTATGTATTTTTATGAACATTTTAATACATTAATTCTCAGACTTAAAACTGAGGAAACTCTCTTACAATAAAAGCCAAGTTGCCATCACTTGTAATCAGCTGCTGCTGTCTCTGCGCAGCTGCTGTTGCTGCTGCTGCTGCTGCTACCTTCTTACTTTGACTTCGGCTTCTTTTCCCACAATTTATGCCTGAGAGGCAGCTGCAATTTTTATCCGTTTTTCGCTTTTTTCCTCTTCGTTGCAATTATTTTAAACAATTTCCTGCCGCAGCGTTGTCATGTTGATTTTTCGCTCTTCTTTATCGACTCTTTTTAACGGCCTTTGTCTAGGCTTTTGTATATGGTTCTGTTTGATTTACGTGCCACGCGTCTTAATTAAATGCCGCAAAGGAATGCACTGCGAAAAATGAGGGGGTGGGGAACTAGAAGTGGAAGTGGGGGCAAGAGCTGGAGGTGAAGTGCCCGCCGCAACAACAAATGATTTCGGGAAATGCTGACAGGCAGGCGCCTCTCCCTTTCTTGTAAAATGTATTTCCCATTTTGGGGGTTGCAAAGCATGCGTGCAAATAAAGAAAAGAAAAATGGTTGTATTTCACTTCTTTTTTTTCCTTCTCCTTCGACTTGCTTTCCTTTACAGACTCATTGATTTCTTGGAAACTCGAAACCCTTGCAACTTGGCTCGTGTGGCACATTGTGGTTGCAGCCATTAGGGCTAAGAGCTGTTGCCACCTCTTAGAGTCTACATATGTACCTCCCCAAGCATTTCGCAGAGGGTGGCTTTATTGTTCTCGAAAAGGCAATTTGTAGAGGTTCTTTCGCTTGGCCGTATTTACAAATATTTTCCCCATAGATTAACCCTTTGAGAGCGGTTCAACAACATATCTATAGTACCCCTATTTCTACCACATTCGTTCACACCAAATCCAGCTTTTTAATTAGTAATTAGTCACGCCTTCGCAGCTGATGACTCAATTTGGGAGTGAGAAAACGCAAGAAACTTCATCGAAAAATAAACCAAAAACCGGAAGCACTTCGAGCCTCCAAAGGGGGAAGGGTTTTCCAAAGAAGAAGGCAGCATTTTCCTTATTTCGAGCTGATAGCGCGTGACCACGAGTCACGGACTGACGCACGGACTGTCGCAGTTTGTTTCCCAGACAGAGTCACGTACTCGAAGGAAGCGAAAAGGAATTTGAAGGAAATTGAAAAGTTATTTCCTAGGTTAGGGGAAGGAACATTCTTGATTTATTAGTTTTAGTTTATTTTACACAGCTTTATTTTATTTCAATTTGTTTTTCAACGAAAGCAATGTTTTTCGCTGAGTTAGCGATGTTTCCCATCTAATTGAATTCATTCAAACTTGTTTATCTGTTTTCTTTTCCATTTTCGATTCAATTTTATCTCAGCAATTGAATTAATCTGAGGCAAATTGAGAAATATTTTGAAAATTTCGGCTTTGTTTATTTTTGTTAATTATCAATTGACGGATGATTGATTAACTCACAAACAGAAGAGAATTTTTATAGGATTCTCTGCGTCAAATGTTACCAAATTAGTTTTCAATTTATGACACAATTTATTTTTATCTGCCGCTCGCGCTACAATTAATCGTTGGCATCCAAAAATAAATAATTCCCTTCACTAACTTCCAATCCTGAACCGTACACCACCCATATACAGAAATAAATGTATACAGTGAACGCTCGGTACAATGGAAAGCTATTAAAATATGGGAATGTTTGGAATGTAAGCTGTGTTTACTGTCTCTGCATTATAAATTATAAATAAAAGTCTGTAAGGATATTAAACCATATTTAAGAATGTTTTAGAGAAATAATGCTTTTAGAAAGTGTAAAAATTCTTTTTTTACTCTTAAATTTATAGTAAGCTTTATTTTTTAATGAAAGCCACTTAGAAGGTTTTTAGGTGTTATTACGGTGCAATTTACTAACTTAATTTGCAAGTGATCCCTTCTACGAGTGCTCACTGTATGTGTATACAACAAACCCAAGTGAAAATCGATGAGAGACATGTCCCGATGCGAGAACATCTGTTCGAGGGTAGCAGCAGCTGTAAAAGGGGGCGGGGTTCGCCTGTGGGCGGGTGGTTCGGTTTTGGTATTTCCCTTTTCCCATTTCCCGTTTCTCCCCGCTGGTGCATATTTTTTGGCCCTAACAAAAACGAAAGTTGGTTGAACTTCGACGAAATATTCGTGCCGGCTGCAGCGGCAAAAAAAGGAGGAAAACCAGGATAGTGCAAAGTGGAAGAGAGCGAAAATGGCGGTAATTATTGTCCTTGAGCGCAGGCGAATAAAGAGAGGAAGCGGGAGGGGTGATGGGTGCGACTAGGAGGAGAGCGAGAAAGAGAGTAGCTGAAAAGGGAGAACCTCGGCGTGTGCTGCTGCTGCAGCAGATTATTGATTTTCATCTGGCAACAAAAGGAAAATTCGCAAATGCAACGGAGATAAGAAAACTTGGTTAGCACACACAGAAAACACACCTCTTTTCAGAGCCGCACCCTGAGAGAGAAATACCTGTATAAACTTCCCCCTCTAGTCGAGTTTTCTGTAATGTCAACTAAATTAAGCGTTTTGTGGCTGAAATTCGTGGTAGGTTTCATATTGCAAACATTTCTCAGCTCAAATAACTGTATAAACATAATAAAATGTTGGTTCTTATCGTAATATTCCTTCGGTATAAAGAATTTATAATTTATTAAAGATTTTCTGAGTCAAATGTCTAGAGAGCCAGATTGCTTTTTTAGCAATGAGTCTAAGAATCATTATCGCTTATCGCTGAATAGTAATATAAAATATATGATAAACAAAATTCCCGTTAAATATACATATGAAATAAATCCAATCTAAATGAATCTCAAAATGGACTACAAATGTACTTTTGTACATATTTCTAACTTATCAGGGTTATAAATTATCCAACTTATTATTTCTGAACCTCCAGATGTTTCCCAAAGACACCTGTGTGTTAATTGGCTCAAACCCGCAGGAGTTCCCCAGTCTAATTAAGGTACACACCTGCTATAACGGTATCCGTGAGCGCGTACTTGGTGCCCGTCTTGGGAAAGTCCTTCAGCTTGCGGTTCGTGAGGATCAGTTCGCCGCTGAAGTGCGCCTCTTCCAGGATCCGTTCCAGCGAGCGCGTCAGCTGGGAGTGGCTGAGCAGGGCGGAGGAGGAGGGGTTACCAGCAGATCCGGACATTACCGCTCCAGGGGCCGCTCCTCCTGGAAAGGAAGCCGACGCGCTGCCGCCGCTGTGTAGGCGTTGGTAAACCGTTGCTGCCATTTCCCGTGCGCGTAGGCGTGGTGACAGTCACACACACACACACCAGCACAGCAGCACGCACACCAGCGCACGCACCGATTAGAAGAGCGGACAGAAGTGCCGAAAACAAAAACTAGAAACTAAATTTGCTCTATTGAAACGCACGCATCTTCATATTTTTCTTCACGTAGTTCTAGCTCATTGATAAGATTTCTCGGAATTGGCTTTTCCTTTTGCGGCTTCCTTCTTCGCCTCCTCACACACACACACGAGCGCACAAAAACGTCCCGCAACGAAAACAAGCGCACAGCACGAAATCAAAAAAAATACTGAGCGGACAACCGAATAGAGGTGTCAACTACCGGTGGCTATCGATAGTATCGATGTATTCAGCTTGCACCATCGGTATTTTGAAAACAATCCCCATACATTATTATATTTGTAAGCTTGAAACCAAATCAATTCTAATTAGAAAATGAAAATATAAATCACAAGATAGCAAAACTGGACAATTTGTCAGACTATTTGTATTATTTTTTATATTGTTACTATATTAAATCTTTAATTTAAAAATCTTTATCAAATTACAAAGGGATACCCTCAGCTTTTCTGAGTATTTTATTAGATGAACACCCCTTTTGTTACAAAATTAAATAGGTCGGTACTATCGCGATAGTATCGATAGTTTGCGAAAAAAATCGAAGCTATCGATGGTGCCAATACCAGTAGTTTGGCATCTCTAGGACAGTCAGAAACTGAACAAAAATGAAATCTTCAGACGTGAGGAATATGCGTATGCTTGCCTGCAAAAACATTATTGTCATGCCATTTATTTCGAAGTTCTTCACGAAATAAATAACATACTAATGCAGATTAGCGAAACACCGGCAATTTTGAAATACTTTTGGTGTGGCCTTATTTGACCACCAAACAAATACCAACCCAAGGCAAAAACATCGATAGGTTCCGCCTGGCTGAACTATCGACGGCCGCGCTGCATCGCTCGCAGCTGACTCCCATCCCTAGGGCAGTGCAACAACAAAATTCCAACGCAACACAAGAATTGTGCGAAAAAAGTGTTCTAAATTCGTGCGAAAGTGTAACGAAAACCATCGCGTTGTTTTTCTAATCGTTTCCCGCAGTTCGGGGTTTTAAATACGTGAGCATATCTTATCTGTGTGTGCGGTAAACACACACATATAGCACAACACCCCTTCGTTCTTTCGCGTCCCTTTCTCCCTCTCTTCTTCTTCAAAAACTGTGTCAAATCAGCAACAACAACCACAACAAAATAGAACAGTGTTGAGTGCGTGTGTGTGTGTGTGTTTGGGATGCACAAATTGATAAGCAATTTGATTCAATTTAATCTACTTTAAATTGAGTTAAATCAGGGCTAGCGACAACCCCCAAAATAAATATAAATAATAAATTACTAATCCGTATAAATAGAATACCCTGGAGTGTGATTTCTGTGTGTGCATAATTAATTCAATAGTTCGTTTCCGCATTATTCGGAAATCGTAACGAAGCCCGCATCGAATAAAGCACCAACAAAAAGCGGTTTTTGTTTATTTTTCAAGCTCAAGCGAATGAAGAAAAAAATCGGCTTCCAATCAGCTGTTTCAAGCGGCCGCCACGAGCGAGCGAGATAGCCGGCGTGCGCGCCAAAACGGAATAAAACAAAAACGACACTGGCACTGTGGTTCGAGACCTAGCAAAAATTGTATACAACATATTTATATAGGAAAAGGAAATAAGGAAAAGTTTAAATAATTTAAATTTACATTTGTTAAGGTAAGTAGTCAGCATTCAAGCTGTTTTGTTTACATTTTTACACATTTAACCCATATTTTTCCAAGTTTTTTAATTCGTTTACATTTAATACGCGTGTGTCCAAGCAAAAAGTGCAAAACTTAGTGCTATTAAAATAAATAAATAAAAGTAGTGAAAAATGAGTGATGAAACGGGTGATACGGGCGATGCAGCTGCTGCGCCTCCGCCCCCGCAACCCGCCACCAATACGGAGGGATCAATGGAGGCTCCTGCCTCCAAAATACCTGCTCCTTCAAGATCAAATATTCCCACGCCCGCTTCGTCAGTTACCGGAATACCAACCGCCAGCAAAATGAAGGCACCGTCCAATTTTGGATCAACGGGTTCCGTGTCGAAGATCGGAAGACCCTGCTGCAATCACACGACCCCAAAGTCGGGACCTCCGCCCAGAGGTGAGTTTTATTGATCAATTATATTAATTATTCGGGTGTTCCAGGTAAATGTGTGTATTTATTTAGTGTCATCAATTTCATAAAATGGCTTTTTAATAGGAAAATTATATTACCATTTTCATAAAAAGCTTGTTTATACATTCATCCATGACACTTTTGACAAGAACTCGTCAGAAGAAGGACTATTTGCGATATTTTGTATTTATCTCCGAACTCTATTTAGCTTACTCTACTTACTTGACATATTGATTACATCGGGAGAGGTCGAGAAAAGGCAAAATGTACCATACGTTATATATGGCAGATCCTTTCCTGCACCCCCTTTTTATAGAATCATGGTGCCAAGGAGAGATATGACCTCTGATTCCATTGAAATACCTGTAAATATTATATATAAATATTTTATGTCAATGGATTGACCTAGTATTTTCTTCTGCTCAAAATGTTCATAAAAATGTATGGGTTCAATTGCCTGTTGCAGAAATTTGTATACTTTTTCAAAAAATACCCTTACTCTTTCCTGTCAGCTTTCAGAAAAATGTTACAAAGGAAATGTTCCTTTGAGTCCGTTGTCAAATAAATCAAGAATTGTATAAAATGCAAAAACTCTACTTGCTCTCTTCTGTAACATTTATTATCCAAGGCTGTGAATTTAAATCAAGATGTATCTTAAAAAAGGACAAGGGGTTAAAGCTAAACTTAAAAGTGAGTGAAATAAACTTTTTATATTCCTGCTATTTGTATATCTATTCTGGTTGCTTTCGTTTTGAAATTAAAAATATCTTTTAAAGAGATTAAGCTGTCTTCTATTTGAAATCTCCATATTTAATGGATTTGTCCTGAGAAGTTTTGTTGAAAAATTAATGTTTTAACTGAATATTCTTACGTTCCTCTCCACCCCAAAAATTTGTCACTTTAAAAATGCATTAAATTCGTTTTTACATCTTGGGCTCAAACAAGTCGTCTGTAATTCCGGTTTGAACCAACTGCAACCACTTAGAGAGACACCCACAACATATGGCTATATAGTATATATATACTATACCCACTGCAATGATCTAATGGCAGCGATGGGGCACCCACACACTATTGCTGAAAATATAAAAAACTGACCCCACCCACTTAAACGTGCACTTTTTGCACTACATTGAACTCGAGAAATTTTTGCAACAGCTTGTCGGTAAGGCAAATTCCATTGAAAAAAGAACCCATTCCATATTCTTCAAAGTATCCACTCAATTTGAATTGAACCAGACACCAACTTGTTGTAATTCCCACCGTCAACCGTTTTGTTTTGTAAACAAATGCTTCAGTCACTCACTTATTTAATTATTTTGGGAACACCAACGCGCTGGACAAAAATAAACAAAACAAATTGCCGCCCACTCTCAACTCTCGATCATAATTATAGAGCTGCCCCGAAAAGTGTTTTTTGGGTAGGGGAATTATGGCCAATTAGGCAAGTGCTGCTACCATTTAATTGAGCCGCCCATTGTGGCACATTATTCAGGCACGTAACCGCAGCCGTCAACAATCGGCGACCCACTAGCCCATATAGCAAACGATCTGCCAAACGATCCATCGATCGATCGACGGGTCTTCCATTTCGCAGACACACGCTCCATATCCGATTGACAGTCTCAATGCAACCGCAAAAACTGCAAAACGTAGAAACCCTAGGGGAAGAGTTACCCAAAATAAACACAATAATAGCATTGTAATATTGTCAGAGATTAACACTGAGTCACGAGGTGCAAATGCGTACAGTGGGCGTGAAAATGATAGTAGTCATGGGAACAGTTCACACGGCCCATTGTAATGTTATTATTGTGTTAATGATGAAATTATTTTTCATAGTTTTCATTATGTATTTATTGGATTAGTTGGCCAATGACGATCGAAACTTTAGCCATCTCATTTAAAATATTTTCGTAATTTAAACAGAGATGATGTCTGAAAATATTTTAATTTGGTCAATTAATTAAGAACATTTGCATCAACCATTATTATAAATTTTATGGTTGTTATTTATGGAAATAGATTATTATTTATTATAGAAAGTAGAAATGGTTGACTAACCATGAAAATAAAGTTGTAGGAATACTAATAATATTCAGTGGCCCTGTAAACATTTTCTTTACAGTTCTTTACAATTTACGTTACTAGACACATCCAGATTTAACTCTCTTCTTAATAGCACATCAGTTCCAAGCTCAACGCTTTAATCCCCTTACCAAATCCACTTTCTAAAATCTCTCCTAACATTCTGAAACGGACTGTTCGAGACGCTGCCAAGACCTGTCATTTATCTCTCGCAAACACTCAATGTCACACGACTGAGAATTCTCCCCATCGCCGACCGAGAAAACCTGACGACCGGCCGGCAATCTCTCTTTCTCCGGCCCCTAATTGAATTTGTTCTATGCGATGACACAGAAAAAATACACGAAATGATTCTGTAGGTATCTGTGTAGGTCTGTGTGTTTCAGATACTTTGTGATGTTTTTGCGCAGCGCATTTGATGCCTAGTTCCGTTCCCGGCCGATCTGATATGATCGTTGCGGTCGCCGAGGTGCCACGGAGCCCGTGGATGAGCTTATGTCACTTTTATTGATTTCGATCGGAAACAAAAGTGGAGCCTCTCTCCCACCTTAAAAACCGAAAGCTCATTTGTCTTCGCATTAAGATAGAATCGAATCGAGTCCGCCGTCTAATGGATGAGTGCTGTCTCGAAGGGGATTACTCCATCCGATTCTGGAGCTAGATTGAGCCAGCCGCCCGGCTTTTGTTTACATCACCGACTCGCTCAGTGGGAGAGTCAATATTGATGTTATGATTAACCACTTTTTGCCTTACTTATTTGACTTCCCTCCATTGAGTCGTTAAGATCGGTTTAATTGACGACACGTGTTGAATATTTCAACAGAAAGAGTCTCGGGCTTCCCCTTAAAAATATTGAAAATATATGATGCAATAAATCATATATTGCCAATTCTTTCTTTATAAAAAATCATTTTAAATAAGATTCGAAAGAATAGGCCGTACACTCACGTTAACACCTTAAATGGGTTTCCTCAGAAAGCAATTCACAAAGCTTTCACAAGTGTGGAAAATTATTTGATCCGTTAAATCATACTTTCATTTTTACATCTCTTTTGTAAAGAATAGTTTGCACTTTTCTTTGCCTTTTAAATGACTTTCTGAGAAAGCATTTCCCCCATGCACGTTTTTTACGTTTTTCTTTTAAGCTGCTGCTACACGAAGAATCTAAAAATAATTGACTCTGATTAGCTGGAAAAGCTGTCAGGAATTCAGTTGTTTAAGCTCTCCAGGCGAATGTGCATGAAAGTTCGCCAAGTGTCTGTTAATTTGTTTTACTACTTGGAAACTTTAAAAATAATTAGACACGCATCGTTGTGTAAACCTGTACCAGGTGATTCAGTTCTTACGGAAGCCACTTGGAAAAATAATTCAACTCAAGTGGCCCACGATCGTGGTCTAGTTTTTCTATATCCGCTAAATACTTCACATGCATAAACTATTTCTTTGCCTTACTACGGAGTTTTATCTTTATCATTTGTAAATATTTAATTAAAGAGTCTATGTAACAATTTTAATTAAACAATATTAAATACAAAATGACACATAATCTACAAATTTTTGGGTTAAAAAATGATCCTATGCGTCCTTCGAATTATTTCCGCTCTACTAAAATTCTTTGCACAGACTCATATTATTTCATCATCCATTTATTCAATTTATTCTTTGACATAAAATTCAAAACAACCAAAAATGACGCCAACAAAATATACCGAAATTATCAATAAATTTCCAACTCCTGACTTATCATTATAATGATTTGCCCAATGCGTTTGCTGCACTTATGAATAAAGTGCTAAAAGCCATAAGCTGTTGAGAACCAGACCCACAGATAGAAAGGCGCCGTTGGGCGATCAATCAATATCGGATCGAAAAAAAGGGAAAATATAAATGTAGCCATGTGGCAACACTTTGTTTGCAAAATTTATTAAACGTACACGTCCGTGCAAAAGTAAAAAATAAAAGCAATTTTTTTACGGCTCTTATTTTACGCGTGTAGTCGTTTATTCAATAAAAACAACGAAAGCGCGGAGGCATTGCCACAGTGTCTGCTCGTAAACACCGGCCAACAAAGCTGGGGTTTTGGATCGTACTCTCTCTTCGCTGTTTCTCGCCAACTTTGAGATACTTTGCGAGCGGCCGAGAGAGCTGCGAAGTATCTGAGAAGTTCGCTTCGCGATTGCCGCTCGACGTTCGGTTAATTTCAATTCAGTTACTTGAACGACTTTTCGCGAGGCGGACGTGTTCCACGCGGGATCGCAACTCAGATGGCAACCAATTGAACTTGATCGGCTCTATACTATAGCTTATAGTGAACACGCAAACAAAATTGAAAAGATCCAAAAAATAAAAGCGAGCTTTAACAGAGACTAATTCATTGTTATAGTACACACAAAAGGTGAAACTAAAAAGAAATTTTCTTCGCTAAAACTAAGTCTGGCTCCCAAAGAACTGTAAAAGCAAAAGTTGTGTGACCATTTTTATGTCCTTGCAAGTGCCCTAAAAGGAACATTTATTTCGGTACCCGTTGTGTTTTTGGAGATATTTTTGGAAACTTTTGTTTTGAAGTTTTTTCCCCTCAAAGTGACAGCCTTTGACCTTGGTTCGTCTGGCCGATTCACTTATAATATTTCCATTTGGTAATCAAATTTATTCTTTTGTTACTCTGTGATTTTGCTTTCGACACTCGACGTGGCCTCATCAATATTTATTTACTTTTGGTTTTAGCCAAGCCTAGAATATTTTGAAGTTCTTTTGTCTAATTAGTTTTTATTGCATTTGGCGATAAGATATTTAGTTGGTGTTTTTTCAGCTATCTCTCCTTTAAATTAGACCATTTTTAGTCACTTATCATATCGCCGATTTATTTGTTCGTGTCTCCTAGGGCTTGGCCCATTTATGTTGCCTTGTGTGTTCAATTTAATGGCCAAGATAATTTGGCAAACGAGAAAAGGGTCAATAAATAATATTCCGAAATTTCCGAGGCTTTTATTATCATGTGACTAAGTTTATACATTAAATGCTGATGGGACTTTTAACAATTGAATATAGTATGTGTCAGTTTTGTGACGGGGAAATTGTATACATAATTACGAGCTTAGTAATATAATTTCAATTTCAACTTAGTGACAGATGATAAGTGTTGAATAGAGTATTTACAATTATGACATTTAAATTAGAGATCTACATTTTAAAAGAATAAATTCATTATGAAAGTAGTTAACAGTTCAGTTCTACCTAAAGTTAAAAACAATGACTCTGACAATGCATTTAAAAGGATTATACATTTACCGCGTGGAATATTCCATTACATTAAATAAGCTAATTTTCCTCAGAAAAATGTTAATTGTTTGTATTGTTGAAAAGGCGAATATGTAGCTGTAAAGTAATAAACAATAAATTCCCAAGGCAGCTTGGCCTTTGGCATTGTCGTCGCCATGTACTTTCAGGCCCTTTTCCATTAGCCATTATCGATACACAGAGAACGTAGCTAATTACGGATTTTTCGCTTACATCTGTTGGTTCCTGTTAACAGGCACTTCCAAAGGTAAATTGACGCAAACACAAAAAAGAACATGTAAATGGGCTAAACACGTGTCCCCAACCTCTCTCTCTCTCTTCTCTCATTGAATTGTCGGCTAAATTGCTGCGATAACCTTAAGGCATACTATATCTACAATAAACTCTAAACAACAACAAAAGTTGATTTGCCGAAACAGCAATAACAAAGTTCGGTTGCGGATTGTATTGAAAATTTGCGGTTAACCGCTAATTAGATATAAAAATTTGTTATTGCTGATTCGTATTTTGGCTTGAATGAGATGCAGCCGGACAAGCCAGAGACAAAGTCTATGCGAAATCTATAAATATACAAAATGGCATGACTTTCACAGCGGCGATATTTGCATATTGCCCAAGACTTTGAATTTTTAGTGCAATTTCTTTGAGGTTGCCTCGTTTCTTTGACTGTTTGTTTATTGGTAATTTTTTGTTGGGCTCGGCGTTGACGTCTTATTGCCAAATCAAGTTGGACTTCCACCTGCAAACGCTTTATGCAAATTTCAATTTTTATTTAGTTGTCTGCGGCTGACTTTCTTTCCGTACGGCGGCTTTCTTTTCACTGCCACGTTCCGTTCGCATAACGCACATTTTGTCTGACGATTGTCTAAGCATTTTTTAGACCAGGCCAAGTGTTTTCATTTCGCTCGCTTTGGCTTTGACATTGTTATTGTTAACTGGTATTTTATCAGCTCTAAATTTTTGTGTGTTATTATTTTCCTTTTTTTTCGCTGCTTCTATCGGAACCGGCACCACAACACTGAGGAGCGATAAGAGCAGGAATCGTGTAGGAAAATACATTTTTATTTTCGATTCCATTCTCTCGGCAGCGGCGTCGACATTGCCAACCCAAAATTGTTATAACTTTTGCTGTTGCCAAGAGTTATCTCTGAATTGGAAATGAGCGTGAGAGATCTACAAATATTTCGCATGTCTGTGAAATTCTTACTCATCTTGGATGGTGATTACTTTATTGATTGTGTCTGATAATTGAGGAAAATGTGATAAAAGGGAGTCCGGTATTTTGGCTTGATTGATAAAAAATACTACAAAATAGCAAAAATGAAAGAAACTTATGTGAGTGAGTCACTCTACTCACTGCACTGTTAAGTGTAGTTCTTATTAATTTATTCTACAGATTTATATTTTCCCAAAGATAAAATGAAAAAACTTACAAAATAAAGAAAATATAAATCTCACTAAACATTCTTAAAATAAAATAAAAATTCTTAACATAAAATAAAATAAATACAAAAATAACTTTTCAATATTCTTAAAGCATTTCCTAACCGTATTTAATAAATCTACCTTTGAATTATTATTTGCAAGTAGTTTTCATAGTCAAAACTGGGTGTCACCCCTCAATAAAATGCACATAAATGTTAATTTTGAAACGCAAAAGATGATTTATAAGGAAACTTAAAAAGGTTTCAAGGCTGCTGTTGCTTACACAACTGGAAGCGAATTGAAATATGGAGACTTTGTATATAGAACTATATATATGTGTCTGAAGATTACACAATCCACCTGTACAAACTGGTGGGCGTGTGGGAGCGATGTCATAAAGCCATTTGGAGATATCACCTTGACAGAGCGCTCTTCCCGATACATTTCGCACCAACACCACCGGTGGGCTTCTGAACAAATTCTATATACTTTTATATATTTGTTGTGGATCCCGCCACCGGCAATAATGATCTGTCGTCATTCCACTCAATTTAGTCCGTTTGTTTACACAGTTTTATTGTTGCTGTTTGTCGTTCGTTATATTTGATTTATATTTATATACATATTTATATTTTTTTTTCATTTTTGAAGCTCCCGAGTGAGCTCAGCTTGGTGTTTGTTCTAGAATCGTTAGCATAGAGCTCGGCCACTCGTGGGTGCTGCTGGTGGCGTATGAGTAATATTTGCTGTTCGATCACGTATACGCACCGTTGTGTCCGACTAATTTACATTGCATTTTGTTTGCCATTCATTTATGGGCATTTAATTGCGGTAAATGCTTTTCTTTGGCTAATTGCGTTTCACACGCCTCGAAAATGATTTTTATTTTGTATTTATTGTTTGCACCTTTCCATTGCTCTTCCGCCGGCGCCTTTTACTTTTTTTTCACTAACTTCCACAGCAGCTTAATTACAGTTTCTTTGACTAAACACAAATCGGTAATGAAAGGAGAAAAAATTGAAAAAGGTGTAACCACCTTTGGCTAATTAATTTGTACGGTCCGCACCGCGTTTTCTTTCATTTACCGATTATGAAATGATTTTTCAGTTGGCACCTGTTTTGCTTTTGAACATCTCTTGAAATGATTTGTTGTCACAACTGAGCGGAGCCCGAAAGCCTTAAAGAAATCGCAGTCTTTCTCTTTGAGTTCATTTTCGCTGGCTTTTCGTGTAAACAAACCCATTATTGCCTTCATTTTTTCCCCTTTATTTTTTTTCTTGCTAGCTCTATTTTGGCCTGCCTTCGTTTTGGGAGCTCAATTTTGGCCAGCCTGTTTTTATTTGTTTTCTTTTGTTGGCAGATACTTTTCCGCTTCTAATGAATTATTGGCCTCTGGAGTTTGTCATAAGCTTAATGGAAGAGTTCATTAGGAAATGTCGGAAGACCGCACAAGATGGGATTTTGTTCTCTTCTCATAAAGTATTCTAAAATTATTTTGCGACTTTATAACTGTTTCTAATCGACTTTGCCATTATTGCATTTCCAACTATTTGATTTAATTAATTCTTTAGGGTTTGATAGGCTTACTATATTTTTTCTGTTTAATTATTCCACCCCGGTCTTAAGCTGATTTATTAAACTCAATATCGAGGCAAACCTTTCATAAATCGTTGTTCCGGGTATTATAATCGAGATGGCAACCTCTCCCTTTTGTTTTTCCTTTTGGCCATTTCATGCATCAACCAAAACCATCCAAGTTCAGCTCGAATGCTTAGCGTTCGACAATTAAACAACAATTTTAATCACTTTTTTTCCTCACTTTTTGGTCATTTTGTTCGTACTCTTTTGTTTGCTCATTGTTTTGCTTACACTCCAGTGCTTTTAATTATTTCGTATGCAATAAAGCTTTAAGCGAGAACAGCAAAAGCAAAAGTCAAATAAATTAACACATCACTTACACAATTCTCGGGGCGAAGCACTTAAGTCTAGCTTGGCATAGCCCCAAGTGCTAAGCTAAAATTTTCAACAGCAATAAGTACTCAAAGGATTGCAAAGATATTTTTGGTTAAAATAAAAAAAAATACTGATGAGGAATTAAATTTGATAAAAATTATACTCAAGTTAACAAAATACGAAATAAATCTGAGTACTCTCTGAAATAATTGGATACTAAAGTTGCAGCTTTAAGTTCTCAATAACCTTTAATATTTTTTATAAATAATTTCTGGAAAAAGAAAAGATTTCTGTCAAATCAAAACTATGTCAATTAAGTTTTGTAGAAAATCTCAGATAAATATTATTGAGGTTTGAAATAAATTTTCTTGTAGAATGTACAACTAGAATTAAATGATTAAATCTACTGTAAACTTCTGTTAATCAGACAAGTATTAAATATAATTTTACAAGTAATTTTCTTGAAACGAAGAGAAAGGTAAAATATATCCTACATAAATTCACTTGTAAAGTTACTGCTTACACGTTCCTCCCAAAATTCAATCTAAACCGAAAATTAACCTCCTAAATGACTTCCATTAGTGTTGATGATGGATGGATGAACTCCCATTTAATGATGACATTAATGTCCATTTCGGGGTGAACTCCTCCTTCGTTGGCTCTAAGCAAAAAAAAAACAGTTATAAATTGCGACACGCCCACATTTTATGTCTGCGATCGAACAATCCATTGAAATGAGTTCCAATCCCAATTGCGTGTGGGTTGCACAACCGAAATGTTTATGGCAACTGACCAAATACAAACCAAATTACTTTCAGCATTCTTCGCTGGCATTTTAGCCCAAAAGAGTTTTTGAAGAGTCTTTTCATAATTTGACATCATAAACAAACAAAACAAATAATTAAGTTGTTTTTTCTGCTTATCGAAAGATCGAGACACACGCGTCTGTCGGAACATTAATTATTCATAAATAAATAAAGAAATAAGAAGAATAAAATATAAAAAAAACACTTTTGGGCATAAATACTATATGAAGTTGTATTCTCTTGAGATGCTTATTTGTTTAGCTCTCTCGTTTGATCGTTAATTATGGGTAAGGTAAGCAAATATTGATTGCAGCGGGAAAAGTCAAATGTCAATTCGAGTTCTCTTAGATTTATGTTTAAAATTCTGTTTTGGTTTTTCTATTTTTTTTTTAATAGGTCATTAAAATGGTGTCTGGTTTCGTTCTGTGAGTGGAACTTGTTTTTTCAGTTTTTGCATAATATATTGATGGATTGCTGCTTTAGCTGAAAATGCAAATTTATATGTCTATAGATTTTGTTACCCAAGGGGAACGAAGTGACATCGATTTTAAACTCATTGATTTTTGTGTTCCAGAGGTTCTCTTAATTGTTAGATATATCTCTCGGTATCTAGTTAGCAACTTCTTTATTCATAAGGTTCGTATACCCCATTATAAAGAATTAATTGCGGCTTTTACATTCACATGCAAATTTAATTTAATGCAAAGAAGAAAGATAACAAATTTCGGCCAAATATCATATGGCAAAATAATATATGTCAAGTTCAAATAGGAAATAAAGTACATGTGTATAAAACTGTTATGTTATTTTGATATTTTATTAACAAATTCATTGAATTCATTAATTGATTTCACAGAACTTGTATCTCCACATAATTCTGGACACTTGAGTCTGCCGAAAAAGTCTGTTTAGCTGAATATATATTTAACAGGAAAACCTTCACCCAACACACACTCTTTCAGTTATCTAATCTCTTTCAAATGGAATGTGACTCTTTTTGGGTGGAGAGGTTGATCTGCCAGGGCGACCCATAACTAATTGCCACTTTGCAGCTTGCTTTTTTTATTTCCTGCGTTTTATTTTACCGACATTTTCTTGGCCGCGCTTTCTTGGCCCGTTACCGTGGCCTGAATTCGCTCGGCATAGCCCTTAGCTGTAATTATATATTAATTTTTACTTAACATTTTGTTGCTGTTAATTTTGTTATGCTCACTTTGCGTTTTTTTCGCTCGTTTTATTTTTTTGGCTTTTGATTTTATTTTTAGATACCGCCAGCATGAGTCGTGAAAGCGATGACAATTTAAGTTCGATCAATTCGGCTTATACAGGTAATTATATTTTTACGTTTTACTTATACTTTATTGATTGCATTTACCTTATTAATTTTACACCTGTTATGGCTGGGCTTTTGCTGAATGCGTTTCATTTAATCTCCTCCCATGACATTATTAATATTTATTTAATTTTCGAATAATTGCTTGCTGATGTGGGCGAAATTAACACGTTCGTGTTGACATCTTTTTGGGCATAACATTAATCGATTCGGAGTTTGATGGGATATATAATAAAAAAATCTAATTAATATGTCATGAATATGTTGAGGAAGTAACAAATACCTATTTAACCATAATAAATTCATAGTATCACTGAGTTTAGTCAGAGATTACCAAGAGAAAGGTTTTATTTATAAAGACTATAGCAACTATTTCCAGGTAACCTTAATTAAAAGGTCTAACTAGTTTTCTAGGAAATCAATTGTATTTTAAATTACAATAAATTCTATCAGCTAATGCTACTTATAGTGGTGAGTCATCTTTATGGTAGGAACATTAAGAAAGGAAAAAGAAATCATTTCACAATTCAATTACCAAGTTACACAAGATTGTAAAAGGGAAATGGAATATCACAGATATCATATCTTATCAGACTCTGTTTACTTTCATTGACCTGGTAATTAATTTCATTTCATTCACTGTTTGTCTACCTCAATGCAATTGAGGTTAACCCTGAAATCCAGACAGTTTCTCCCTCACTCCCCCAACTTTTAGTTCAGTGATCTCGAATAAAACAGACACTTCATTGCCTTATATCTACTTGCGTATGCAACATCTTTCCTCGAATAAGTAAAATGTCAAAACAATCCCACGATCTACGATAGCCAACTGATTAGATCTCTGTCCCATTCATAGAGCCCAATCAAAGGCCTATCAAAGACAGCTACGATCAGTCATAATTTTAATAGTTTTTTACCTTAGCCGTAGGGGAAATCCATTAGGCTAAAATCGTTTTTATAGACGGGCAAACCAAGCCAAGAGTGTTCATGGAATGTTCATTCAACTGCCTGCCGCCCTTCTGGCACATGTGTCTCGGTGTTTTTTTTAATTCGCATTCGAAACACGTTCTAAACTTAAACAAATTTTAATTGTAATGCGAAATACGCGGCTCGGAACGGAGGCCCAACCGGTTGGCTATTTATTTTTTGGGTATTTACTATATACTATATATCTATAATTAATATTTATATGGGACACGCCTTTAGGCGATCAGCGCCAGTCACGTAAGCATCTTCATCTGGAAAACCAGTTTTCTATTTGGTGAAATTCTAGTTTGTCGCCCCAAGATTCCTGTTGAAAACATTTAGCATTTCCAACAAAGGCGGCCAATAAATATTTAACAAAGCCATTCCCGATGCAATTATTGTGCGCTCAGAACAATGAGCAGAAATTAAATCAATTGAGATAAAAATTGCATGTTAAAATAGCCACAGTAGAGCTTACACCAAAGAAAAGTTAATTTTATATAATCAGGAAATGCGAAATAATAAAAGTGGGCTTGTAACTAAATTACTTTCGACCACACCCCCTTAAAAATGTGTATTTATAGCCGATATATTTTTACCCGGAGACTGCTCATTAAAAACTCCACTGTAACTGGTCGTACATATTAATTCCCCGAAGCTTCAGAGCAACCCACAGTGATCAGAAATCAGAGATCAGCAATCAGCAGCGAGAGCTGCAACCGCGACAGCTAATAATCAGTTTTTGTCGGCATTTGCCAGAGAGACTCGCAGATGGATTTGCATTTTACATGCCGAAAAGTCATGTAAGTCATGCCCAGTCCGAGCTGTGGGGTTGTAAGAAAATTACTCGATAATGTGGGTAGCCAAAGTGGCGGTAGAAAATGGACAGAAATTGCTTCATGGGGCTGGAAAATACACTTGGAAAATATATCTTTTAGTCACTTGAAGAATTCGAATCTGATGTAAATTATAGTCCAATAGATGTCCGGCTTTCAGCTATTTAAAGGCTTTGAACTGGGGACTCTATTTTTGTTATTACTCATTCTTTTTAGATACATTTAAACCGTTTTTAGTTAATTTGCGAAAAGTTTTTTATCTAGTTTATATTTTATTTTGATACTGGCAGAGATATTAAGATCATAAAGTGTTATTAAGGAATTATGGAGTTAAGACCAGAGTTAAGATAATGAGTAATTTTAGAACATTGACTCAGGTTCATGTTTATTAAGAGCTTCTAATGTATTTACTAAAAAAGGGTTTGCGCTCTTAAATAACCTAAAGAAATAGTACTTCGATTAAGAAAGTATAACTGACTCTTCCTCTTATAATTTACTTGGTAAAATTTCCAAGTTTTTCTCACTGCCTAAAACCCACTTGCAAGCCAGATCCGAACCGATCAGAACTGCGATGGCAAACCCACACAAAAGGTGCTTAGGAGCAGCCGGGAATTGGGGGGACCTGCACACAGTTTAGTTTAATTAAATGTTGTTTAATCATTTCAAAAGATAATAAGCTATTGACATGGCCAGCGCTGTTGGCTGATTTATCGCCGGTCAGCGCGCGATCGACCCGCCATAAATGGCTGGCGAAATATTTGTTTTCGTCGGACGACGACGTCGAATATATCTCTCCCCGGCCAGAAATCGCTTCGATTTGGCCAGAATCAGAGTCGTGAGCAAAGTGGGTCGTCGTCGCCGGCCGCCTTTTGGCCAAATCAACATTGGCAACTGGAAACTGGCTAGTGGCAACTGGCAGCGCAACGTCAGCGGCGCCACACTCCACTTGGCCCGAACGGGCAGCGGTGCGCTTTGATGATTCATCTGCGTATCTTTCAGATACACGAGTTCATTAGCTGCGACACTGAATGTCAACTGCAAGGAAATTGTTTGTCATCTATGTGCGTGCGTATTTTTAGAAGCCAGCCAGCCGGTAAGCCAGCCAGCCCCCCCTTGATGACGACTTTTCACAGTTAAATGTTGGCTTGGAAAGGGGCCTCAATTAGCGAAGGTAAAGTCAAGTCCAGTCAAGTCGGGTGTGTGATTTATTGGCTGGCATTGGGCATTACATAAAGCCAGACATTCGCCACAGTTTGAGTTACAGATACTCGTACGAGATACAGAACGCCAAGAGCCAGAGAAAACGTTAGTGAAAGTTGGTTGGCAAAAAAAGCTAGCAAAAGAAAAGGAAACCCCTTACAAAGGTACAAATGCACAGAAAGAAATTAAATACCATATTTATATTGTAGATATTGAAGATATATTAACAAATCTCTATAAAGAAATATATTTTTTTAACATAACTACACCAAAGATGTCACAAAAATGTATCCCAAAGATACACCTGTTTCTCTAGGTGTACAAACGGTTACAACGCCCAATTGTGATAATTAAAAAAAAGAGAGAAATAGTTACAAACATATATGATACAAAATAAATTGCTACCGTCATGATGTATAATGGCAAATAATAACAAATTGTCTTGCACGAATGCCAGTATCTGGCAGATACAATTGAACCTTGAAGTTGGCTGCCAACTCACGTCTTGTCATGCTGCCAGGCTGGGCCAGCGCAATCGGTTGATTAGCCAAAACAGTAGCCCAAGCCAAAAACATCTTCAAACCGAGCAAGCATGTCTGGCGTAAATTACAAATATGAACAAAAATTAAAAAATAAAAGCAATTTCAACTGACAAAAACACAATTAACTACATGACGTATAGTGTGTATGGCGCGATGGGGCTTTCACGGCGCACAGCTGAGGATGAAAAGTAAACGGAAACCGAGATCGTGCAATTGAAAAATTGAAATCTTTTCTCGATCTCCTTCCGAGATGCTTTGTGCAGCATCTCTTTGTCTGTGTGTTTTTAAAGCTCCTGTTGTTGTCCGTCATTCAGTGGCTTTTGAAAACGTTACCAAACTGTCGACAATTTAATTGATTTATGCTCTTTGTTGCTCTGCCTCGTGGTGGAGTTTTGGCAAAAGCGTAAATTGATTTTGAAAGTTGCAATGGGAAAAGAAAGAATACGGGGCAGATCAATATCAATAAACATATTAAACATTTTGACACAATAAGTGTTGGTGAAAGAAAAATATATATTATTTTTGGGTTGTATAAGATATTCTTTAATCCGTTTTTGGGTGGACTTAAAGAGTGAGTGGATACAATGCAAATATGTTGATTTTACAGATTGTCATTGTTTGTTTTTTATGAAGCTAGGTTTCTTTTTTATTTTTAAAAACCTTTTAAACTCAAACGCAACCTTTTCGATTTTTAGGAAATTTTTTAAAAAGCTTTTATTGGTTTTATAAGTTAAGAGAATACATTAGTAAATAAATATATGATTTATATTAACCCTGGAATGATTATGAGCTATTTTTTTCGACAAAATATTTTTTGTTGCGGTAATTCTGAGTTAAAAATATAATATTTTGGCTTTAAAGCATTGGTTGAAATTCGTAGTTATTAAAATATTTATTCCGGTTTTTTTATACCCTTGCAGAGGGTATTATAATTTTGACCAGATGTTTGCAACGCAGTGAAGGAGGCATCTCCGACCCCATAAAGTATATATATTCTTGATCAGCATCACCAGTCGAGTCGATCTAGCCATGTCCGTCTGTCTGTCCGTCTGTCTGTCCGTCTGTCTGTCCGTCTGTCCGTCTGTCGGTTTCTACGCGAACTAGTCTCTCAGTTTTTGAGCTATCGGGCTGAAATTTCCAGCATAGTCTTATTTCTTTAGCACGCAGTATATATGTCGGAATGACCGAAATCGGACTACTATATCCTATAGCTGCCATAGGAATGATGGCGAAATTAATGTAAAAAAAAATTTAACTTCTCTGTTTTTCAACGTATTTCTATAAATTTTCAGACATAGCAGTTTTTTATGGTTCTAGAATTACGGTTTTAATTTCATTAAGATCGGACCACTATATCATATAGCTGCCATAGAAGCGATCGGTCAATTTATATGAAAATGTAAAATTCTACATGTAAAATGTAAAATTTACAAAATTCTATATTTTTTCAACATTACTAAAATGGTTCGATTTTCAATGATCCAATTGCAGACTGCAAGGGTATACCAACTTCGGTTTACCGAAGTTAGCTTTCTTTCTCGTTTTTTTTAAACTAGTGTGAATAATTTAGGGAATGTATAAAACATGCAATAATATTTTAAGTAAGGATGTCCCAATTTTAGAAGGGAACATATAAACATTATTTATAAATCAGTTACCCGCTATAATCATATTACCAGCACAGCCAAGCACACACCAATCGCTCTCCAAGTCAGTTTCATCTATATATATTCGGCTTTAATAACATCTCAGATTACCGTTCGTTATTATATATTTTTTTCGCTGCCATCTAACCTTTACCACAACTGCTTGCGGCCAAGATCTTATTAAAAACAAGAAATCAAGCACACAAGCGAACACTCACGAGCTGCCAAAAAACTTTCACAACCCAAAAGAGCAAATTGGGCTTAACACAAATGCGCTAATATTTAACCAATACCAATATAAGCCATATAATATAACAAAAGGGGGAAATGTCAGTCGCTAAAAAAAAAAAGAAGAAAAACTGCTGGAAAACTCGTCGCACAGCTTGCTCAGTTAACACCCACGAAACGTGGCTGAAAATGCTAAATGTTAAACAATTGCGATTGCATTTTATGGAAATTCGGCTTGACTTCATTTAAATACAACCGTATATACACGTATATATATATAGATCTCTATCAAGAGACTGTCAGACGCTTTACGCGATCCTCGCTCTCACCCACATCCGATTGGGACCGCTTTTCGCCCGCTCGCCGCTCGCTAAAATCGGAGGCTGGAAGTCGCACATCTTGTAAGTTCTTCGCCCGCCATCGCCAGCCGCATGTATCTTTATCTGTTTTCGTATCTGTATCTGTTTCTATTTGTTTTGTTTTCGTCTCTGTTTTGTTTTCCAACGCCAAAGATGATTATTATCTAGAGGCCACTGGGCGACGTCGCAGCTCAGGTAAGCATTCGGCGTTCGGTATTCGGGATTGTGGGTGGCTGCACAGGAAAAAAAGATTTGAAGAGTTTTTAATCAATTTAAAACTGAGAAAAACCCATCACGGCAATTGATATAATGTTACCATAAATAGGAATGCCTAAAACCAATTTATTTCGTATTAAGCTCACTATTTCAGGGCTCAGCTCAGATCCCCTTATAGTTGTAACTCCTGAAGAGTTTTCTATGAACACCAAATTTCTTTCTCTATTAAAAAAATAATTTTTTTTATAACTGTTTTGTATCTTGTATCTGCAGAGCACGTTTGGTTCTAGCCATTTGCGCAGGTGGCTGACTTTTATATATTTCTATGCATTTAGGCCAGTTGCTCGCTCCTTAAACGGTCTTTCGGCAGAAACATTAAAAGCGCTAATTTATGGCCAAAAACTGTCAGATATTTTTCCATGTAAAGAGGGACTCTGCAGAAGGCATATCTCTGCATCTTCGGTAGCCCAAAGTATTGTCAAATTAACAAATCCTAATGAGCCACTGAAAACGTGTTCAAGTCTACCTCTCACTGTGGGTGTAATTGCGTCTCTAATGAGCCCAGCAATGGCTGTGACAATATAGTTGCTGACTCAACACTGGAAAGCCAAGGCCTCTCTAGGGTAAACTATGCTGATTTTTTTATTTTTCCCCTCAAATTAAATTGGCCAAGTCTGTGGATTAATGAATTTGGGGCAAAATCGTTACGGTTTTAATGGAAATTAAATTTGATGGGGAAACTTAATCCAGTAAAAAGTGTGTGCATATATATTATAATTAATGAGGGAATATTAGATCAAGGTAAGGGATTTATGATGAAGCTTAAACTTGATTGATTTGCGTTGATTTTAGTGAATGTATTTGTCTTGCTTTATGTTTAAAATTTAACAAATAGGCTAAAGCTTTTACTTTGCCATATTCATAAGATAAATGCAAGTTGTACATAATATTTGTAAAAATAGATAACCGTTGAATAATGGGTTAAAAAACAAATGAAAATAAATTGTTTTTCTGACTTAAAAAATATGCAAAGCCATTTTGTAAGATAAATATTCATAAACCATAGTAAAAACTAGTTACTTACTTTAATTTATTTAAAAACTAAACCCGATGATGCAATAAAAAATCATTTAAATAGAAAAGCAATCTAAAGATTCATCCAGTTACATTTTTAGCTATATTCTTCTTACACTATGGAAGAGAAGAAGGCGCCACTGCAAATGCAATTTTCAGCGCCTATCAATTTGAACAACAGAAAATAGGAAAATTATGAACAACTTGCCATATCTAATGGCTGTGGGTGGATGCAGTCAACAGCAAAATTAAATTAACTGACACGACAGCCAAACTTGGCAAAATGTTGTTATGACTTCATTGAGCTGCATGCAATTTTTTATTATTTAGCTTTTTATAATGCGCTTGTTTCCTGTAATTTTCCACTTAATGGTTTTCCATCATCCGCGGACTCGTAAAAGATAAGTTGGCTTTTAAAAAGTGAAATCGGGGGACAATCGGGGACTTAATAGCCTTAGAAGTGGAATATTGAACAGATTGCAAATGTCAAGTTTACAACACACCGACCGAGAGCTTAAATCCGTTTATAGATATTCATTATGCGGGGGATGGGGATGGGGATCGTTCTCAATGGCTTTCCATTGAGCACGCGATATGCAAATTGCCAATGACATCATATATCCAACTGGAACACATGAAAAATGGACCGTATTGGAGGAGAGATAAATGAAAACGCAGTCAGGCCAATTTTAGCATTGTCTATTGTATCTTGATTGATGACTTAACGGCTAATACTAATGGGACCCCCCAACTGGATGTTTATTTCCCGCCGAACACAGATCACAACAGCACCGTGCTGACAGCGAACACCGAGCAGTTCATCATTGGCCAGCGGGTGTGGGTCGGAGGCCTTCGCTCCGGACAGATCGCTTACATTGGAGAGACACATTTCGCCCCCGGCGACTGGGCAGGCATTGTCCTGGATGAGCCCAATGGTAAGTTGCAATGATTATTTATTAGATTCTATAATATTATATGATATTTTCTAAGGCAAAAACGATGGCTGTGTCTCGGGCAAAAGATACTTCCAGTGCGAGCCGAAACGCGGTATTTTCTCGCGGCTCACGCGTCTCACCACATATCCCATGTCTGGAGCCCAGACGCCGACATCGCCCTTGGCCAAGAACTCCCCGGACAGATCGCGCACAGTCTCCCCAACGGCGAGTATTCGCAGTTCCATGCTACGCAGTCCCGGCATAGGCGGCAGTAAGTTCAAATCTGTAAGGAAAAGATTACTTAAATAATACAAACCGTATCCCCTAGAAAATGGCCTAACTGTCGGCGATCGTGTGATTGTCTCCTCTGGATTTGGCAGTCGTCCTGGCATCTTGCGCTACCTGGGCGAGACACAGTTCGCTCCTGGCAACTGGTGCGGCGTGGAATTGGATGAGGCAAGCGGCAAGAACGATGGAGCCGTGGATGGCATTAGGTACAGACTCAGGAGACTTTTTCCTCAGTTCATAGCGTAACAAACCCTTTAACTCTTTAGATACTTCGAGTGCAAGCCCAAGTACGGGGTATTTGTGCCCATTGCGAAGGTCACCCTGTCGCCGTCGTCGAAGAAGACGCGCCTGTCGAGGACCGGATCGCGGGAGTCGCTCACCTCGATCGGCACCATGAACAGCATTGCCACCACGAATACGTCGCGCATGCGCATGAATGCTCAGGTATAAGCGGTGACCCCTAAGGCACTCTAAAGGCACCCCAGCTCTCAGTCCTCCCAAACACAAATACCGTTTGCAGTTGGTTTTGTTACTCGTTTATTTTTTATCTTACCCATTAACTTATTTGCTAATTTATATCCCGAGACCTGGTACTAACGCGTTCCAATTCTAATCGCAATCCCACACCTTCGTTCCGTTCCTAGCAGCGCAAGTCGATCACGCCAGCTAAGCCAATAATAACGACGCCGAAAAGCCAATTTTCCATGCAGGTATGCTAAAAAAAGAACTACAAGAACAAAAATGTATGGTATTCGCTGTTGGTTTTCCCCCCTTTTTGGTTATAAGAGCTCCTCTATAAGTAATCAGAGCCTGCATTTGCTGTTAGCTTGTCCAAGCCATTGACGTTGAAAGTCTGGGGAATTTATCTAGGAAAGCTGTACAAATATGGCCAAATGGTGAAAGAATTTATGAAAATTTATATAAGGTTTTCTTTTAGAACGTTTTTATTTGTAAAACTGTAAAAATATGGGTGATGGGGTTTTTAAATGCATATAAAAGAAATTTGATGACTTGCGAGTCAGGGATATGGGCACCACTGTTTTAATAAATCAATATGTTGAATATTTCATTGATTTTTTAACTTTGTAAGGTTTTAATATTTTAGCTGTTCTTAATTTAGAGTTTAATATTTTTTAAACTATTTTAAAAGCCCTACAAAAAAATTGGCATAATTTTGTGTATACGAACTTTCAACATTAATGGCTTGTGAATTCTTTCAGTAATTTTGTGGATTAATCCGTAGATTGTAAGCGTACAACTAACCTAAGACACTAACCCACACACCAACCACACACACACACCTGAAGAACAACAACCCCACCAAAACAGAATATGTAAATTAATAATAAATGTATGCCTACGAGAACTCTTTATGCATTTTATGCCATGTGTTTGAGTTGGTTCTTATTCTTTATTTCACAATGTAAAATAATAAAAAATATTACAATATTTCCTGCACGCTTTTGCTGTTTAAATGTTGTTTGTTCAATGTTTTTGTTACTTTTATTATTACTGCTATTATTTTTATTTGCATGTGTGTTCGCTGTCAACGGTATATCCGAGTGTAATGAGTGTCCTTTATGCTACACCCTGCCGCACCCTGTTCTTGTACATACACCCTATCTACACACATATCTATATGTTTCTGCTATATGTATCCGAACTATCCTCTTGTACACTGTAATTGTGTGTCCTAGGCATCTCATAAAAGCTTGCTTTGTGCTCTCTCTGTGCTCGATCTCGATCGATTTTGTAGGATCTGCTGCGCGAGAAGCAACACCATGTGGAGCAGTTGATGGTGGAGCGGGACTTGGACCGCGAGGACGCCCAGAACCAGGCCCTGCAGCTGCAGAAGAACATCAACGAGGTAATTATCTTCACCGATACCATGTACGCACCGCTGCCCTACGCGGACAGATCGCGACCCTACCGACCGCCCGGCAAAAAGGGTTCGTCGCGGGTCAGGCAGCAGCACCTCTGGGTGCCCACTACCCTGAGCAGCTGCATCACCACCCGAACGAAACCAGCAACTGTATCAGCGCCAACAGCAACAGGCAGGCAGCCCCTGCAACAACAGCAGCAGCAGCAACAGATATTGCAGCTACAGCAGCAACAGCAACAGCAGCAGGCCAAGCCGAAGAAAGTTTGGTTTTGCGATAAAAAGAAACTCTTTCCAGTTGGCTGAGGGCCAGTCAATGTTTGCTCAGTCATTTGTGCAGTTTCGGTTTCGATTAATTGTGTTTTGTTTTTATTATTATTATGTTTTGCATTGCACTTTTGCTGGCTGTTCAGGCAAACACACGCAACACCTCCTCGACGAGTCCCCCCCCCAGCAGCAACACCATTTGTGCTTAACTATTCTTTATTTGTTCGCCGTTATGTCTTTATCATTTTGCTCATTGTCTTGTGTTTTATTTTTTAGGTTTCGTAAAGTGGCTCGGATGTTAAAAAACATGATTGGAGTGTGTGGGAAAAATAGTAGTAAACATATACTCTAAGAAATATTAACAAGTGTGTTTAAAATGCATTCTTAACACACACAGCAACAATAATTTAATAGAATATATTTACTATTATTATTAATTTCCTTTCATACACCTATATTACCTATTACCTGTGTTTCTAATACATTTTGAGTCGCCTTACGAAGCCTGGTGTTATTGTTTTGTTGATTTAACTCAAACTCAACCTCACTTAATTTTTGCCACTTTTTCAGTTTATTTTATGATTTATTTTCTTAACCACGGTAAAGCAAACAAGTCATCCCCAAATTGTCAGTCATTTTCCCGCAATGATTCATCAAATTAACTTTGAACGCTGAGAAGAGTACAAATTTCATAAGTTTAACTAGGCATGAAGGGTTTTTCGGGGGTTCAACAGCATTTAACTCGG
Source organism: Drosophila rufa (assembly GCA_018153105.1). Taxonomy (NCBI): domain Eukaryota; kingdom Metazoa; phylum Arthropoda; class Insecta; order Diptera; family Drosophilidae; genus Drosophila; species Drosophila rufa. Next base: position 14,251,234 of record JAECXS010000096.1, read on the forward strand.
TCAAAATTCGGCTAACAATGGGTTAAGGTTATACTATTATTATTGGCTGCCATATTCCGAAATGTATGCAAGACTAAATTGATTTTAAATCAAAACTTGCATTACATTATACTATTTTAATTTTGCATTTTGTGCTGGCACAAAACTTAAATTAATTTAATACTTTTAGCATGGCTAACATCCCTGAAATATATATTTTAGATTGCATTCAAAGCTCATCTCTATTCAGACACAACTTTGTACTTTTCAGTAATCATAAACACTACATAGAAAATACAGCAAAAGAAAAGCTCAAAAATAAACAATATTATTTGCCTTTGTTATTAGCACTTTTGCACTGTTGGCTTTCTAATTAAAAAAGTGTGTTTTAGAAATATAAAATAGGACATTTTAATACTTACTGTACACTTTACTTTGCTTTTATTTATTTTTTTGGGGCTATATTCTGGAAGATGACTCAGTTTTGTGGTTTCGTTTCTGAATAAATTGTTTGTGTTTGCAATTATATGCGGCTACGTGTTAGACTTTTCTATTTGTCGAGCGCACTTTGAGTTTGAGTCTTAAATTAGCAACAAAATTATCACCCAAAGGCCCCACCTTCCCTCAACCATTCCTATATATATCTCTCATCCATCTCTCCTTTTTAACGCAAAACCAAAAACCAATTTGAAAACTTATGCTGGCCCAGAAAAGAAATCCTGTTTGCACAAAACTATTCTTGTATGATTCTTATAGCAAATACTGATCGAAGCGGATCGCTGGAGGCGCCTGATCGCGAGACACAGCATAAGGCTATCCGATCTGAGACGCGAGTTCCGCGGCTGGTCGGGCAAGCACGAGAGGCACTGCATCCTCCACAGTGTCCTCACCCCGCTGCGCATCAAGTAGAACCGAAACATCTGGAACAGATATGATGGATGGCTCAAACTATTCGATTGGATGATTTTTTTAAATTGATTTAACCTTCTTCGCATCGAGAAAGGGACAACTGAAGACAATGTTGAAGTCTGCACAGCGTTTTAAGCTGATATAACCAAATAAGAAATATCTACGAGATCTTTAAAATAAAAGAAAAAGTAAAGAAAATCCATTAAAAAAAAATAATAATTACGAAAGCCAACCGAAAAACCAAAACGAATAAAGTTCCCTTTAATGGTTTATATTTGGCTTAAAAAAAAGAAACGAAATTTAAATGGAAAAAAATATGGAAAATGGAAAAGTTGTATAACAATTTTTGATTATTTTGTACGAAAAGCGAATTTTTCTTGCTGTTGGTTTAGTTGATACGAAATATACGATATATACCTACTATATGAAGAGAAATACATTAACAATATGCAAAACACCCTTATTTCCCCCGGAAATGTTGTTTTATTTAATGGTTTCAATCCGATTGCTAATCCTGTTTACATCTCTCTCTCTCTCTCTGATCGTTCGATCCTCAGCTTAAGGCCAGGATTGTCGAATTGCAGTCGGAGTTGGGCGATGAGCGCAAGAAATCGGAGGAGTTGCAATTTTGTGGCGATGAAATGAATGTAAGAAGTAGTAAAAATAGTAGATTGCCAGTTTTATAGTTTTATACATTGACTTGATCTGTAGAGAAGTTTGTGATTGCTTCAAACTCGAAAAGTAGAAAGATTTGCTAATAAAATACAGGCTTTTGAGATCAGCACATGCTTTTTGGTTTATGCTTATTGAGCCTTTAGTAAAATAGTTAGGCTTTTTGGCTTTCATAAAGGACATTTTATTCAAGTAATAGTTCTTTTATAAAGTGTAATTTCTGTTAATCAAATTAATTTCTTAATCTTTTAATTGATAGATAGTACGAGGACGGAAGTCTACTTCGGCTTGCAGTCCTTACAAAGATGTGTTAGTGAATTTGTTTGCCCATATTGAAGCTCTAGGATATTTCTTTAATAAGGAGAGCATCTCCAATAATTCGGTTGGTTGCCCTTTCTGGCCCGCAAAAAATTTATTTTACAAGAAGGGATACTCATTTTTGGAAAGCCAAAGGTCGTATACCCTTTCAGTATGCAATTTGACGCAATTTGAACCGTTTGCAAGCTATAAAAATTATTGGACGAGTAATAAAACATTTGTAAATATATAAAACGTTTAGGTTTTGCCGTCAAATTTTGAAAAAATTAAAAACTTCATTAATCATTATTTTTAGCTATAAATATGGGTATATTTTGAAAATTATTGAAGCTATGTTGGTTTTTCTATTATTTTCCTATAAAATTGGAATAGATACATTTTTATAAAACTAAAACCATATTACTGAAAATGTTAAAAATACATATCTAGATTGAAGTTACATTTTTCTATTATTTTTTTTACCCATTCCTACGACAGCTATATTATATAGTCGTCAAATCCAGTTCTGACTTAGATAGCTTGAACACTGAGACCATGAAACAATTATATAATTTTATCATGGCAAAAACAATCGATGATCGGACATGGCTAGATCAACTCGTCTTTTGATGCTGATCAACGATTAAAATATTTTTTAGGGTCAAAAATGTTTCTCCATTGTAAGTCTCTGGGTATAAGAAAACTTTGGGTTTAAAATTTAATTTCCATTTAGAACTGAAAGTATGCTATAGAATTTTAAGGGTATCCAAGCTAAAATGAAAAGCTTTAGAACTGATAGCTCTTAATGGCACAAGGTGCTCATACATGTATAATATTATCAAATATGTGAAGGGTATTTAGTTAGCTCATTTAAAATCAATTAATTAAGATATAATGACATTCGTCTTAAATATAAAGTATTTAAATATCGCGAAAATAAAACGATTTTAAAGCTTTAAGGCTGATTAATAGAACTTTGTTTGTTTATACAAAGCAACAATAATAAATCAGTTTAAAGTATTCATGTTAGTAAGTTACCAACATTTTTTATTACATTATTCAGGACACAATGTCAAGAATTACCATAACAGCTAACTTTATCTCTTAGAATCAAGTCAAGGTTTAAAACAAAACAAATTAGGCTTGTTACTAATGTTACAATCCACTTTTAAATAGGCACAATCCCAGGTGTTCAAGGAAAGAATTCACGATCTGGAGTCAAAGGTCACCCTGCTGGCCTCCGGTAAACAAAAATTTAATAAATTTGTAAGAGAATTATTTCCAACCATATATCAACCTTCCCAGCCTCACCCAGTTTGCAAAGTGTGCCCCCACTTGCTCCGGTCCCGGATGACAGTGCGCTCAAGGAGGAGATCGCCCAACTCCAGAATAAATTGAGCTTGCACCAGAAGGAGACTGAATCCCGAATAGCTGAGCAGCTGGAGGAGGAGCAGCGGCTGAGGGAGAACGTCAAGTACCTGCAGGAACAGAATGCAACGCTGCAGGCCGAACTGGTATCCAAGGATGAGTCGCTGGAGAAGTTCTCCCTCTCGCAGAGTGGCATCGAGAATCTCCGCCGGGAACTGGCTCTCCTCAAGGAGGAGAACGAGAAGCAGGCCCAGGAGGCTCAAGCGGACTTCTCCCAGAAACTGGCAGCCAAGTCCGAGGAGCTGGAAAAGGTCACCAGCGAACTGCTGGGCCTGAAGGCCGCCTCCGATTCCCTGGAAAGCGAAAGGGTTAACAAAACCGACGAGTGCGAGATTCTCCAGACCGAGGTCCGGATGCGAGATGAGCAGATCAAGGAGCTGAGCCAGCAACTGGATGAGGCAACCACACAGTTAACCGTACAAAAGGCCGACAGTTCAGCCTTGGATGAGATGCTTCGCCAACAGACGGCTGGAAGCGAAGAAATGTCCACCATTTTAGAGCAAACCCAGAAAGATCTAGTCCAACTCAAAGAGGAGGCTGCGAGGAAGCAGGAGGAAAGGGATGAACTCGAGACGCAATTGGCTGAGGCTAAGCAACTCACAGATCAAGAAAGACTAGTCAGGGAAAAGGCCGAGCAAGAAATTAGAGAAATTAAATTAGAAAAAGAATCAGTGGAGCAGCTGTTGGCATCCAAGCAAACCGAACTCGAAGTCTGCCAAAGGGAACAGACTGAAACCAAGAGTCAACTTGAGGAAAACAAGGATATCAATGCCCAAAAGGAACTTCGTTTGGCTGAAACCAACGAAAGTCTTCAGAAACTGCACCAGCAAGTGGAGGAAAAAACTCAAGCTCAAGACAAACTCCTAGCAGACCTCGAGGAACTGAAGAAGAACCAGGAAGCGATCCTTAAAGCCAAAGAACAGGAGCTTCAGCAACTCCAGGCCAAGTCAACTGAAACCGAAGGAGTTCTCAGAACCACACAGATTCAGTTGGAGCAATTCCAGCAGCAAGCAGCCGCCTCGGGCGAGGAAGGCGCCAAGAACCTGGCCAAACTGCAGGAGGAGATTAGCCAGCTTAAGTCGCAGGCAGAGAAGACTCAGTCGGACTTGAAATCCAGCCAAGCGGATGCGGAAGCCAAGGCCAAACAGCTGGAGACAGCGAATGGTTCCCTTGAGCAGGAAGCCAAGAAGTTGGCTAATCTTGAAGAGCAAATTACGCAGCTTAAGTCAGAAGTGGATCAAAATAAGTCGGACCTAAGCTCGAGCCAGACGGATGTGGAGTCCAGGACGAAACAGCTGGAGGCTGCCAATGCAGCGCTCGAGAAGGTCAACAAGGTAAAGTAAAGCCTTTAATTAATTTGAGTAAATGCGGAATACTTTATTTTCTCTTTAGGAATACGCTGAATCCCGAGCGGAAGCCTCTAATTTAGAGGATCAGATCAAGGAGATAACCGAGAAGCTACATGCCGAGCTCCTGGCAGAGCGATCCTCTGCGAGCGACCTGCACACCAAGCTCTCCAAGTTCTCCGAGGAACTGGCTACCGGCCAGAAGGAGCTGAACAGCAAGGCCGATGTCTGGAGCCAGGAGATGCTGCAGAAGGAGAAGGAGCTCCAGGAGCTGCGTCAGCAACTTCAATATAGCGAGGATTCCCACACCAAACTAAAGGCAGAGGCAGAGAGAAAGGAAGCCTCGTTGGAGGAAACCATAAAGACACTTCAGGATCAAGTTGCCAAAGCTAAGGCGGAAAACCAAGAGCTCAACAGTGGCACCCAGGAGACAATCAAGGATCTGCAGGAGCGGCTGGAAATCACCAACGCCGAGATCCAGCACAAAGAGAAAATGGCCGCAGAAGATGCTCAGAAGATATCGGACCTAAAGACCCTCGTGGAGGCCATCCAGGTGGCCAATGCCAACATATCAGCCACCAATGCGGAGCTCTCCACTGTCCTGGAGGTCCTCCAGGCGGAGAAGAGCGAAACCAATCACATATTCGAGCTTTTCGAGATGGAGGCTGACATGAACGCAGAGCGTTTGATTGAAAAACTCACTGCTATGAAGGATGAGCTCAAGGATACCCACCTCAAGGTGGATGAGGGGCAGCAGAGGTGCCAGGAGCTGGAGAAGAACTTGGAGCAAGTGACCCAGAGTGAGCAGAGTCTGCAGCAGCAAGCGTTAAGCTTCAAGGAGCAACTCAAGGAGCTTCAGGAATCATTGGGAGAACTTCAAGAGTCACTCAGGCAGAAAGATGAACTTGTCCTGGATCTGGAGGGTAAACTAAAAGACACTAGCTGCGAATTGGAAGGCAAGACAAGTTCCTCCAAGGAAATACAGGAGAAACTGGAAGAAGCCCACAAGAAGGAGAAGACTTTACAAGAGGAAGGAGCCAAGTTAAGCCAGCAACTGCAGGAGCTTCAGGCAAGCGAAGCTCAACATATTGAGTCACTAAAACAGAAAGAAGAACTTGTACAGACTCTAGAGGAGAGACTAAAACAAAGCAATACTCAATTGGAAACACAAAGCAGCTCACAGAAGGAAACCCAGGATAAACTAGAACACGCACAGCAGCGGGAGAAGGCCCTGCAGGAGGAGGCTGCCAAGTTATCGGAGCAACTGCAGCAGGTACAGCAGGCAAACGGCGAAGTCAACGATTCTCTGGTAAAGGTAGAAGGACTGGTCAAGGTTTTCGAGGAGAGACTCGACGAGGCCAAGAAGCAACTGGAAATCCAGCAGGCCGCCAAAAAGGAGCTGCAGGAGCAGCTTAGAAAAGCTTTGGAAAGCGAAGGAAGCCTGCAAGGCGAAACCCTGGCCGCCTCCGAGCATCTTAATCAGCTACAGCAGGCCAATGGCGAACTCATGGAAATGCTGACCAGAAAAGAGGAAGCACTAAAAACGTTGGAGCAAAAACTTCAAGAAAGCAGTTCCCAATTGGAAAACCAAAGGGGAAGCCACACCGAACTGCAGGATAAGCTGGAAAAGGCCCAGCTCAATGAGAGGAATCTTCAGGAGGAAACAGCCAGGTTGCAGGAGCAGCTGGAACACCTTAAGCTGACTAATGAGGAGCTCCAGAAATCCCTGCAGCAGAAGCAAACTCTCTTGGAGAAGGGCAACGAGTTCGATACCCAGCTGGCGGAGTACCAGAATGTCATCGACGAAATGGATGAGTCGGCCTCCACCAAGTCCAAGCTGCTGGAACAGCTACAAAACCGAGTGGTGGAGCTCGAGGCAGCCCTCCATCATGCCAACGAGGCCCAAAAGACTGCGAATCTGGAGACCAAGGAGCTGAGGCGTCAGTTGGAATCGCTGGAGCTGGAGAAGTCCAGGGAGATTCTGACGCTGAGGTCGCAGATGAATGGAGCGGGCAGCAGCAGCAGGTCAGGAAAGGGGGATGAACTGGAGGTAAGTTTACAAAGTAATTGTTTATACCTATATCAAAAACATTTCCTTAAATTTCAGTCACTGGACAGTGAGACCAGCCTGGCCAAGATCAACTTCCTCAACTCAATCATTGCGGACATGCAACAGAAGAATGATGCCCTCAAGGCCAAGGTCCAGACCCTGGAGACCTTGCCCATGGATTTCACCAAGTGAGTGAATGCTTAATTATTTTTTTAATATTTATTTAAAACATTTTCCTTGCCAGACCCCATGCCTTCGATGTGCTGACCAAACGAAAGCCGGCTCCCCGACTTTTCTGCGACATCTGCGACGAGTTCGACAAGCACGAGACGGAGGACTGTCCCATCCAGGCTGGCGAGGATCGGGACTACTCACCGCCTCCCTCCTCCCTCGAAGCCAACAACAACGAGAAAAAGGAACGCAAGCTGCCGGCGCCCAGAAAATACTGCGAGTCCTGCGAGGGTAAGTTGAAAATTGAACTTTCTTTTAAACTGAATTCAAACTCTATTTTCCTTCCAGTCTTTGGCCACGACACGAGCGAATGCGCCGACGATGAGACCTATTAGCTTTAGAACAATTTTTAAATTCATTTTCAAGCTTACTCTTTGTTGATCAGAACTTATACCTCAGGCGCTGAGCTTCACTCACTATTACAAAAAACATTCTCTTATTTTAAATTGTGATTTTGCGTGGATAATAGTCTCTTAAATTGTTTTTATTTATTTAATTCGATTAGTGAACACACAACACTTTCGTCTGTTTCGTAATTTTTGATTGTATAAAAAAAGTGTAAAAATAAAATTTACTACGTGAAAGAAGACTCTTTATTCAGTTTTTAATATGAAACTAGGATATATAATGGAAATGGTAAGTTAATCGCCGCCCTCTTTCTTTTCCTTGATGGCGTCCTGGAAAAAAACGTGTAAATTTTGAGATTAGATAGGGAAATATTGGTTAATAAAGTTTAAAATATTAAGAATTAAATTAGGAACATAAACCAAATGTCCAGCTTAAAAGCTTATATAAAAAATCTGAAAATTCTTACTTTGAATCGCTCTTCGAAGAGTGATAATTCGGCCAGCAAATCGGTAATGGCGTTCATGAACGCCTCCTGGGGCGAGTAGTCCGCCGTGGTCTGGATCCGAATAACGAACTTGTGCTCCAGGGGATGGGGAACCTTGTAGCCGGCAAACAGTACATTGGGATCCTTCAACAGTTGGCTGCAAGGGCATGATAACAATTTATTCCCTTGATTGTAATGGGTATTAACCGACTTACTTGCGGATCATGTTGCCCAGAGTGTGATCCTCCTTGTTTATCGTGAATATAGCCGCATTTGTCACTTTGGTGTCCAATTCCTTGATGATTCTGCCATTGCGCCAAAAGAAAACCAAAAGGTTACAGGTGCTTATTTTGTGGAATATATTTTGTGTACTCACTTCTTCTCACCTTCGTACAGCAAAAATGATTCGAAGGTTGGTGGGGCATTCATTGTTTAGCGGTTATTTAAGCTTAATTTAGGCAAAAATTGTAATTGTTTACGAAAATCAGCACGCTAGAGCTGGAAAACAATCGATGGCACTATCGATACTATGCTAAAAACATCGATGTTACAATCGTTGGTACTATCGATGTTTTATAAAAAGGCGATACATCAATGTTTCCACTCATTGTAAAGTGGCATTCCCACAATGCTGCATCTTTAAACTATCATACGAACATCATATAATGTAGAAAATGTACTACATTTTGCATTTTATAAATAGCTTTTTTTTTTTAGATGTCGGACAACTCAATTTTTTACATATTATAAGTAATCTGAAAATTAAAACAGCCCTACTTGTGCCAAATAATATGTTCAAAAAAATCAAAAAAAAAAAAGGGTGTCATATATTTTTTTTTTATTTGTGAACACAAAGAAGTTATGTAAATTAAATTTCTAAATTTGTATATTTTTATACTTATTTTTTGTTTGTTTAATAAAAGTTGAAAAAAATTTATCATCTACATGGATGGGCTTTAATGGACTTTAAATTTTGCTTAAATACTTTTTAGAGCAATATAAAAAGAATAGAATAATAAAATATTTCTAGTTGTACCAAGTATAAGTTGGGGTCGAAAGGGATTGGGGTCGGATACGGCAGACGAAAATATTCATAGATAGATCAAAGATTTTTGTATTGTTCTGTTGTAATTTCGCGATATAATGGCGCCAACTGCAGAAGAAATGACAAAAGAATTGAACAAAAAATGACAAAAAAATAACATAATTAATTTTTTGGCGTCCTTATAAAATGTATCATTCATATTTAAGTATGACATTGAATTGTTTAGGTCGGGAGCTAATTCGAGAGATGATTTATTTTAAGAAGTATCGAAGTAGAGTATGATTGTCGACTGTTGCTTTTTTTTTTTTTTTTTTTTTTTTTTTGTATAAGTTATTACCAATTCCTGCAATAAGCTGACAACTTCCATTATGGCACCATAAATTCTTAATGAAATTAGTGTAAGCAAACATTAGCAGCAATTTAGGGAAATTAATCTAAGAGAATAATCTTTTTTTTGTTTTTTATATTGGTCTTTAAAAATGAAATTTGTTACATTTATTTTTTTAGCATTTAGCTTCTTTTGAGACACTGGCAATTTGGTATATTTGCAGTATTATAATTCACACTGAGTCCTGTGGTATATTTGAATCCAAGAGAGACGGTCACACTGTTTCCAATTATTTGCAATTTTCGTCCGCGTCCAAATCGCGCCAAACATTCGGCATTCCTCCACTTTCCGGGAATTGAGACCTTTGCCCGACAGCGAGACTCCATTTTGATCCGACCACCGGTGAGATGAGCGAGTTAAATGCGACTGCAGGCGGCCCAGAGGGCGAGGACGGAAATCCGCTCGAGCAATCGACCATAACTATGGTGGACGTGCTCGAGCAGGAGAAGGAACTGGAGGACGAGTACGCCGCGGTGCTGGGCGCCTCCGACGAGAAGTCCTGCACCTACGCCAAGGGACCCATCGGCCGGCAGGCTCTGTACTCCTGCCTCACCTGCTGCCCGGAGGCACGCAGCGATTTGACCAAAGCCGCCGGCTGCTGCTTGGCCTGTTCCTACCGCTGCCACGAGAACCACGAACTGGTGGAGCTCTATACCAAGCGGAACTTCCGTTGCGACTGCCCCACCCGCAAGCTGGGCAAGTGCTCCCTGAATCCTCAACTGGAGGGCGTCCAGGAGGCCAACGAGGGGAATCTGTATAACCAGAACTTCCAGGGTCTCTACTGTCGCTGCAAGCGCCCGTATCCGGATCCCGAGCGCACCATCGAGGAGGTGATGCTGCAGTGCGCCATCTGCGAGGACTGGTTCCATCTGCCGCACATGAAGGCACCGGGCTCCAGCGAGAAGTGGCTGGATGCCTGCAGCGAGATGATCTGCGACGGCTGCATGGATGCTAAACCCTTACTCAAGGACTATACCGGCTTGGCCTTGCAGCCGGTGGAGGGTGAAGAGCAGGATAAGGAGGATTCAAAGCCAAAGCCGGATGAGGGACAGCTAAAGACCGATCTAGATCGCAGCATCAGCGATATAATGAAGGTTTCGGAGGAAGGCGAGACAGGAGCAGCTGCAGAGGTGGGCGAACCCAGCCAGAAGCGTCCGAAGCTGGACAATTGCAGTCGTCCCAAGCCGCTTAAGGAGCATCAGGGTGAGTCTTTAATGTAATTATTATATTTTGAGACCCTGATAGTGTTTACTTTAATCTTCACTAACTAAAACCCAAAAAAGTAAGGACTCCTAAAACAAGAAATATATAAACTAAGCTCAAGTTTTCATGCAGGCAACGAATAACCATAATTATTAATCAAATTTCAAAGTCAATACATGAAAAGCAAATCAAAGTTCTTCTTGCCATCCCCCAAGTAGAGGAAGCCATGCTTGTGGGAGTCGATCTTGTGGAAGAAGGTCATGCCCATCCAAAGGCAGGACTTTATCACCACCAGTCGCTCGTTCCGTTGCATATTCAGGGCAAAAGCCTGGCCCAGCGGTATGACGCAGTCGATGGTGTCCAGAAAATCAATGGCATAGTTATAGTCGCTCCGCTTGGCCAAGTTCACCTTGAGGTCGTTACGGGGCAGACGGTACAACTGGTAATAGGACTGGTTGTCCATTTGCAGGCTGTTCAGGCCTCTGAACATCTGGTTGGGTATCACGCGGCCATCGGTTAGCTTGTAGAAGGCCCCGCGGGGACAAATGGCACACTCTTCGGTGATAATAAAGACAATGGCCGCCAGGCGCTCCTCCTCCTTGAGCTTGACCACTTCGGGGCGACTGATGCCAGTCACCTGGTTGCCTACAATATCAAAAGTGGGGTCCTGCAAGCCAGTATTTGTTTGATAAATTAAATCCTCTACATTTTTGAATGAGATCTTACCAACTTAACGTAGGTCTGCAGGCTGGGATCCCCTACAAACGGTTCCCTGGCCAATATGGTGGCCTGAAAGATATTGGGGCTCTGGACAAAGGGCAATAGCTGCCATTGAAACTGGTCCAGACTGTAGAAGTATTTGCGATCCTTGAGGCAGTCGTTGGTGAAGCCAAAGGCAATATAGTAATCGTTCTTGGTGGCCGTAATGCGGCCCCACAGATACATGCCCGAGAAGCGGTTCTCGTTCTGCAAGGCGATCAGCGAGTTCTCAATCAGGATGCGCTGCTCCGGCGTTAGCTTCATGCCGCAGTACATCAGGCAGTCGAGGCCCTCGGTGAAGTACTCCAGATTCATGATGAAGCCTTTTCTTTAATTTAAATTTAATGTGATGTGTGAGAGAGTTGCTTAATAATGATGGGAATATATTTTTGAATGGAGAATCGGAAGTAGAAAGCTTTATCTTTGTTTCTTATTGTGACAGTCATAAAAAAAATCATAGAAAATCATGAAAAGCTACTGGGTTTTAGGAGCACTTCAGGAAGAATAATAATTTGTAAATTTAACGTATTTCAACGCCAATAGTTTCTAAAATATTATCCATTTATTTGTTTAATCAAACAAAGAACATCGAAGTCAAGCAATTAATCAAACCGAACTCCTTTCGGAAGGAATTTGACCTCAAATGCCAATGCCCCTTTTAACCATCCCTCATCCCCTTCCTTCCTTTCCTTTTCAAGGAGCCGCTTTCTGGACTAATGACTGGCGCAAATCGCTTTGCCAGTGCTCCGAATGCCTGCCGCTCTACAAGGAGCTGGGCGTGGAGTTTCTGCTGGACTCCGAGGACTCGGCCAAGACGTACGAGGAGCGCGGCATGAAGCGTGCGGAGGAGAATTCCAGCTACGAGCAGGGCATCCGGGCACTGGCCTCCATCGACCGGACCCAGCAAATCGATGCGATTACCGAATACAATCGCATGAAGGACAGGCTGAAGGAGTATTTGCAGACGTTCGCCGCCAGCAGGAAGGTGGTTACCGAGGAGGACATCAATCGCTTCTTTGCCGGCATGCGCAACGAGAACAATGGCCAGCTGGGCCAACCATACTTTTGCCGCTAAAATGGTTCATAAATAGTATTAACCAGGGACCGTAAATATTTATAAATGATCAAAAATGCATCATTATTGAAAATGAAAATCATATAACAAGAGATATATACACATGATTTATATGGGTTTTTGATCATTTCCTGCAACTATTCTGTTTAATTCCGAATGAATCCTCACTTTAAATTACATTTGAGACATGATATGACCCACAGCATATCCTGTTTAATATTTACGGTCCCTGGTCCTAACCACACACATTCCCCTCATCAAAGAACACGCATCAACCATGTAAAACCTTAAGTCATACTTTATTATTTTTCATTATAATTATGCTTTCACTTTTTTCAAATAACAACAAAAGTCGTAACAAGGCTTGGGGGCAATGAGATTCGCATTTCCCTCTTCTAAACGCTATCTAGCCAAAATATCTATGTACAATGTGTGGCGAGCTAGAGTTATGGCTAACTGGAAGCAACACCTTTCCTCGAGACCATATTCACATAACTCTAACTCTTGTTAATCTTCTGATATATTTATGAATATATATATATATGCGTACACTTAGTAATTGGCAAAGTTATTGTTCATTTGGGTGGCCCCTCCTGTCAGACCCAGGCTGCTGAGTGTCTCATCAATGCCTTGCATTAGCTCGTTGGTGTCTATGGCTCCCAGATCCATCAAGGTGCTGGACAGGATTAGATCGCTAAAGGACTGCTGCTGGCCATCCTGATGATGTTGCTGCTGCTGATGTTGCTGCTGTTGCTGCTGCTGCTGTAGCTGCTGTTGCTGCTGCTGATGTTGCTGCGGGTACTGAATCTGTTCTGGTTGGGCTTGAGGCACATATTGATTCTGCTCTGGCTGCGCTTGGGGCGGCAGGTACTGCTGTGGCTGTTGGAACACCTGCTTCATGTCCTGAGTGGGTGAGTTGTTAACGGCATTCAATTTGAGACTCAGAAAGCCATTGTTGTTATTGTTATTCATCATCATGTTGCTGTTGCTATTGCTATTATTAGTATTATTATTAATGGGCGTCATGGTGCCGCCATTGAAACGCGTCGGACTGCAGCCTGAGTTTATGGGAAAGTTTGAGGCTTCCGGCAGGTATAGATGGTTCCTGTTCTGGCCGAGCTGCATCGGCGGAATGCTGTCCACCGTGCTGTTGGAGCGCGGCGATGGGAAGTTGTAGTCCACCGAGGGACAGTGGCTGCTCCGGCTGTCCACGTCCATGAAGGCCTGCTCCACCTTGATCTCCTGCATGAAGTGCGGGCTGCCGCCGCCGGGATACATCAGGGTCAAGCCTGGCGATAGCTGCGTCTGCGTCTGCGGCGTTGTTGTGGTCGCCATTTGCGGTGCTGGGACTGCGGTAAATGGACCTACAAAAAATATAAACACAATCTCATTAGAGCCACATGTTTCCAATGACAACGAAAGGTTAGTGAGCGAAGCAAAAAATAAAGGAAAATAGCATTTACATAATTGCGGCGAAACTGAGGTGAAACTAAAGCAATTTGCGAAAACTCAAAAAGGACAGCGGAAACCACAACATCAACTTTTGGCTGCTGTAGGCAGGCCATATCAACTTACACTCATTTGATGTCCAACTTTGGTGGCTACGCAAGGGGGGAAACTAGACAAAATACAGAGGAGAAAGGAGTGCTCGGTATTCCGAGGGATAAAATATCCTTGCAGTTAATTAAAGTCAAATTTTGTTGGCTTGAGTTTTGATTAGTTTTACACACAAAAATCGTCATAGCAACTATACTATTGTTACATGAATTCTATACTCTTGCGTATTAAACAGTTCTTAATAAGATGGTTATTATTTTGATACTACAAAAGTATACAAATAATACTAATCTGCACCAAGACTAACACGACAAATAGAAAAGTACTAAATTCCAGCTAACGCGATATGTTATCGAATTTTCGATGTAGGTTCGTATAAAAATAATACTCGAAAATACACAATTGAAGCTATAGAGTATAAAAACTATACTATTGAGTATAAATTTGATATTATTAAGTTTTAAATCTATACTTAACACATTATACTGCTTGAATATATTTTTAAGACGACGCGTTAAAATGTTAAACTTTTGGTTTATTTTTTTGGGTGTAGAAATGAAGATAATTGTTTTGCCATTTAGGTTAGGGGTAACATTTTTAGGAATACCTTGTCCTATTTAGGCAGAAAGCCGGACATTGTAAGACTCGTTTTTCTTTATTTAACATAGCAAGGATATCTAAACTAATTGTTCAAAAATCAAAAGAAATATACTAAATATTCCAATATGTTTTTTTTGAAAAGTCCTTTATTCATCAATATATCAATACATCAAGAATGTGTAGAACAAAAACTTTCAATTCGAAACGGCGCTCAACAAACTGTGTTCCCTAAACAAGCCATCATAGCTAAATTCTACGACTGGACATTGAAAACTTCCAACAACTCCAACATTTGCACCCCTTTTGGTCCACAAGGTATATTAGCTCCTGTTCTATATGTTTGCAAATCTATATATAGTGAAACAATTCTGGCTATATCTAAATGTGTGTGTTTTTCTAGGAACTACATAGTTGTAATGCTTGTAAACCGGAACCCAGGCCCAGCACCAGTGATAAATGCGGAATATTCTCAAGGACTTACTGGACGTTTTCACGTGCTTGGTTGGATAGAAATCGGTGCTCATGAGACCGCGTTTAAGGCTTTCGACCGCTTTGCGGGTCTCCGAACGATTGTGCTGGGTGAGGGTCTCTAGAAAGATATTCGGAGGAGGTTCGTGTGATTATTTCTGTGTTCAATGCGGTGAGACACTTCTCAGGTATTTCTAAGCTAGAATGTAATTTGTGTGTGTAAGCATTATATTTGGTAATTAATACTGAAAGAAGACGACTAGAAAAGATATTTGCAGTTTATAGTTTGTGTGCTTTGACTAGCTAGTGTTTGGGTTAAGGGTAACTGATTTTATTTTTTGGATAAAGTACTTTGACTTGAACTTTAAATGCATCTTTGAGATAGAAAAATGCATTTAATAGTTTCTGTATCTACTCTCCTCCCCCAAATCAGTTACCCCTTAACTCCCTTAAGTTTTCCCTCCATCTCTACTGCAAGCCATTGGCCTCCGCCAGCCGCCGAGCTATTTCATCCGCACTGAGGAAATCCGTTGCATCCGCGCCATCGCCGCCACCTGCTGCTCCGCCTTCGCCCATCTCCCCGCCAAAGGGCGGCTCCGGACTCTTGCTGGTGTACAGCGCAAAGTGCTCGGCCTCGGAGAGATCCACGCTGGGATCCAGAACCACACCGTAGGCGCCTTCGCACAGGTTCCGAATGCTCTGCCGGTCGGCTATGGCCACCAGCTCCATGTTGCCATCGCTGATGGGAATATCCGCCAGTTGCAGGGTGCTCAGAGTCTTCCGGTCCAGCGGTCGGCCGTAGCTCAAGGTGCTGGCATTGGAGTAGCTCTCCGGGCGGAGCAGGCTGTTCTCGCTGTCGCCACCCTTCAGGGGGATGTGAATCACATCCGCGTCCAGGTGCGCCGGCCTCTTGCCGGACACACTGCTGGAGCTCCGGCCCACAGGCTTGCCATTGCGGCCCTCGCTCTTGCCCAGCGGCTGCATGGATCTCGTGGAGCTGCGATTGGGATCACCGAGCGAGAAGTGCGCCACACTGGGCTCCCGGCTGCCGGTGGGTGTGGTGGCCTTTGATCCGCCGCTTAATTGCCTGCTGGGACTGGCACCTGGGGTGAGGGACTCGTCGTCCCTGCTCTTGCGGCGGGAAAAGAATCGGGAGAAGAATCCTTGGCGCTTCTTGGGCGAGGCGCTCGGCGTGGGCTGCCTCTTGGTGGGACTCTGATCCGGGGTTCGCATTATGATGATGGGCGAGGGTGTGGTTCTGGCGGAACTGAGGCTTCCGTTCCGGGAGCGGCTCACGGAGATGGAGTCACTGACAATGCTCAAGTCCTGCGAGTTTCTCTGGGGTTTCGGTGGCAGCGGAGGCAATCTCTGGTCGGGATCGGGCGAAGGTGTCCGCGGTGGCAGCGGCAGCGGCGGCGAGTCTGGGGGCGTGGCTGGGGTCTGAGCGGCATTCACTTTAATCCTTGGAGCCGGTGGATTCGTTAGAACCACCAGCTCGGCATCGTCCAGGGAACCAAACGGATTGGTCGGCGGATAAATCGGCCTGGTCTCCCTGGGAGCCGCTATCTGGATGGGATTGTTGAAGGCTATCTGGAGGCTGGTGTAGGTGGCGGTCTCGTCGAAGTTCTCGTCCAGATCCACGGAGGCCTGGGCACTGGCCGACACCATTTCCGGCTCCTTGTCGGCCTCTGGCAGCTCTTTCACAGCAGGATTTTCGAGGGTATCCCTGCGGGAGCCATTGGCCAGATGGGCCTCCTCCTCCAGCTGGTTCGTTATGGTCGTATTGGCCGTCAGGCTGCTGACATTGGTGAAGGCTGTCTGAGCGGTGCTGTTCGACAGGGACTGGGTGTCCCCGTTCTCCACGGTCAGGCTGTCCGTTCGCTCGAACTCGCTGCTCTTCATCCACTCGGTGATCTTGTCCACGTTGGTCAGGGGACGCGACTGCAGCTGCGGATGCTGCAGTATCTCCTCCATGGGCGTGGACGTCTGGGTGCAGTCGTCCGCCAGTTGGGGCAGTAGCTGCGGCACCTCCAGCTCGATCTCCATATCCGGCTCGTTATCGTTATCCGTGTACTCGGTGACGGTGCCGCCGTCCATTTCGTGCGACTCGCCGCGCTGCTGCATCTGCAGCTTCTTCACCATGATCTCGAAGTCGTTGAGCGTGCCCGAGCTCTGCTGGTCGTCCGAGGACACCGTGTTGTTCTCCTCCTCGAGGTCCAGCGGCGGACACGAGTACTTCGTGGCGGACTCGCTGTCGAGGGAGAGAATCTGCTGGAACACGTCCAGCTCCTGGCGGCGCTTCAGCTTGCGCTGCAGCCGGGCAAAGGTTACCGTACCTGGATTCGGGTAGTACTCGAACTTCAGCGGGGCACTCGTCGCTCCATCCGAGGGTCGCACCAGCTTCAGCTCCACCTGCAAAGGATCAGAGGTTTCTTTATTATTCCTACATAAGGAAAGGGACTCTCCACTCACATGTACACTCTGTGTGACCTCGGGATTCCTGTAGCGCGGCGTCTTGAAGGCAATGGCCATCTGCTTGAACACGTCCGTCGGCAGGAACTCCGCATTCGCGTGCCACGTTTCCCGTCCATCGCCGTCCGTCTCGTAGAACCGCACCTCGATGTCGTCCTTGGCTATCTTCTCGCACAGCATGATGATCTCGTTGCCGCCGGTGACCGGCGCGGAGCAGCTGCACAGCCGGGTGATGGTCAGCTCGTTGCTCTTGCCGTAGATCGGGGAGGAGACAATGGGATCCAGGGCCACCCGTGTGTGGCCCACTGTGATGAAGGCCTGGTAGCACAGGCGCAGCTCGTACCTGTTGATCTTGTCGATCTGGTCTTTGTGATCAAATTTGGCTAAAGGGGATAAGGGGAAGGTATATTAGAAGGAAACTATTTTGATTAGGGGTTCATCAGAAACGGAGTATGGCTTTCCCTTAGTACTGCCTTCGATTTAATACAATTACTTTAAACTAATACTAAAAATCTTTAACAAGTTTATATTATTTTTTAAATGCTGTTACAATTGTGCTCAATAGTTGGAAATGTTTTATCTGAAAAATATTTGTTTCGGAGGGAAGCGGTATAAACTTTGAAATGCACTCAATAAATAATAACACGTATATTTATTACATGTTATTTAATTTACATGTTATTATTTACCGAGTGCATTTTGAAGTTTAGGCCACCCTCCTTTGAAACATTGGTCCTTCGAGTCGGATGCTACTCATAAATTCTTTTTTTTTCGACTTCAACAGCATCTCCGTGTTAAAATTGCCCCCTCCCAAACATTGGCCCTAACTGTATAGAACTTTTGTATTGTAAATCTAATAGCAATTGCCAGGAACTGTTTTGTTTTAAGATTAAAAATTCATTTCATTCTGCAGATCCCTCAAACATGAAATTGCTTTTGCTTTATTTATTTGCTTTGAAGCATCTCCGGCTGAAAGTTTGTTTTGACTTTTGTCAACAATGGGAAATAGAATTTGCAGTTTGTTTGCTCGATAATATCCATAGGATTGAGAACTTTCGAGGACAAAAGAGCAATTAAAAATATGCAACAGTGAATGCAGAATATTTATAAATTATTAGGGCCTCTTATTAAAGACAATATTCCCTAACACGTATATGTAACTCTTTAAAGAATGTGTAACTCACCTCCAAAGGGATCCACGTTCTTGCGCTCCCTCTCCAGCAGCGAGTCGCGCATCTCCAGCTTCTTGGCGCACTGAATGCCCACCTTCTGGAGCACCAGGCGCCGCTCCTCGGGCGGCAGGCGCTTTGAGTAAACGCCCGACTTGCAGGCATCCGCCTCCTCCTTGCTGACCAGCCAGTGGGGGTGCTGGCGGTACGGCTCGTCGCTGGTCACGCAGGACACCACAAGGACGACGGGACCGTCGTAGTTGCATACCTCGATGGTGGGAAAGGTCTTGCCGTTCTCGGAGCTGGAGTTCATGCCGGGAATGGAGCCCGCGGTGCGGCCCTCGCACTTGTAGCGAAAGCGGATTATGTTGTTCGTCGGCTCCTCCACGATGCGCAGGTGGGGTCCACTCTTGGCACTGGGCTTCGGAGGCGGCGCCTGGTTCTGATTCAGCAAGTGGAGCGGCAGGTGTGACGGCATCACCGGCAACGAAGTCGACTGGGAAAGAATGTGATGTCCTCCTGCTCCGCCGCCTCCTCCTGCTGCACCTCCGCCTCCGTTCACCCCCATGCTGGCATTGATAATCTCCTCTAGGGTTGGCACGAGGCAAAAAAAGGTGAGTATTACACGAAAATCAATAAGTCAGAGTGCCAGAAACAATTTAGCTTAGGTTACGGAAAGGGGAAGCCCCAAAAACAGAGCTAGGAAAGGAAGTGTAGGTGGAGTTAAACCTTCGTGAGAAATTGATATTCATATTTTATGAAAATATCAATAAGAAATTATTGAATCATTTTTTCAGGAAAGGAAAAGAAACTATTAATAAATCCCTACAATTTCAAACTAATAATAAAACCTGAAAATGCATATTAAACATATTTCGTTAAGAATTTCAGTCAATTTCACTATTTTTAGTAATTATTTTCAACTCAAAATTGTTTAAAATAAAATCAACCTGTTCTGGCATTTCGTTTTTCTACTTTTTCTATGAACTTTAAGTTATTTAGTACAGAAACCTGAGAAATATTTATTTATTTCCAGTTAATCTCAGAATCTTAAGAATTATTCAGTATTTACTCATTTATTTATTTTTTTCTTACTATAAAAACAGAATTAATTTCCTCAGAATGAACCTTTACCTCAATATTCATATTCAATATTATTTACTAATTTTAGCCTTCGAGGCGGAAATCGAAGAATGCGTGTGCTTGGATAATTTGGTATCCATCAGATACGCGCTAACTACAGTGCATATATGAAAGGCATTGGCGGGCGATTGCCTTCACAAAAAGGGTGAGTTCCAGAAGGCTTCCTCCTGCCATTCCATGTGGACTTTGCTATTGCCAGATGTCGACCTCTGACGTCAAAAGTTGCGCAGCAATTTGCCAGACTTATTATGCCACTTTGCTACGATATATTCCTTTCCTCTTTTCTTTTTTCCCTTTTTTTTTTGCTACTGGCTTCGGGTGGCAGCAGCAATAACAATGTTCAATTAGCCACTAAAAATTCCCCCACAAAATCTGATGCCTCTGCGTGGCCTAATTAAGCGCATTGTCGATTGACTTATGGCCACAGATTATTCATTAACCAGAGCACAGGGATCTCTTTCATGAGCCAGGGGGCATGTATGCTCTGGGGTTATGTTTATATTAATTAGGGCTAGTGGCTAGTATGTGCCATAAATTGATGGCTGTTTATACGTACCTAAATCGCCCAGATACTCCTCCTCAGCCATTGGATTTCACTGTTGATTGCCTGCAAATTAAAGCAATGATAGATTGTCATTAGCATTCTGCCAACATATATGGCTAATGTATTTAATGATAGATTAGCCTTTTTCGGGTTTTATATAGATTTTGCCCATGCCTACAAAGAGTTTAAATTGATGGATATTTTTCAGTTTGACGTCTTCCATCATCGATTGTTTTGAATTCTACTTGTGAGGGTAAAAATATACATTTTTTCGAGTACTTTGGATATTGATTACAATCATTGAGAATTTTGTAATTCTGTAGATTTTATAGCTAATTACTATAATATAATCGAACAGATATTTTAAGCAAATTTAAATAGTAATTGAAAAGTACGAAAATGTAATAAAGAACATTTATTATTATCTGAACAATCATTCAATTGATTTCCAATCAGTTAAATGGGGGAAAAATACGGTTGTGACGTGAACCCAGATTAAGTCTATAATCTTAGTTCCGTTCCGTTCCACTTAGACTAATAAGTACTTTTTATTAGCTTTAAGTTTATGGCTCTTGGTAAACTCCCACACCTTTCGTAAGAGCCAAAGTACGGTGGGATATTCGAACCGAAATCATGATCTGATTTTTGAAGTGGGAAAACCCATTTTAATCGGTCAAGGCGTTCCTTTATCTGTGTGATTTCTTATTCCCCAAAAAGTTTTACTGATAACCAAATCGGTTGTGGTTTGGCGATAATCTACGAAAGGTGTTTCTGGGGAATCTCTCACTATGTCATTGAGGGCCTTGGTGAAATGCTTATCAACAAAATATTCACATCGATTTCCAGGAAAATTATTAAATTAAAAATATGTACATACACGCATAAAATACAAGTAGAAAAATAAACCAAAAGTGAATGTAAATAAATCCTTAAGACAAACACTTAAATTAATACCTTACACAAATTGTTTCTTTAACAATCTCAGCATTTGAACTGTGTTTATTTTTCTTATTTGCTGGCATTTAAAATTGATGAACTGCTATAAATATTTGTTCAAGCCTCGTAAGCGTAGAGTCGTTTTTAAGCACATTTCCTTGATTTCCCTGCAAACATATGGCTCAAACTCTTAACGATTTCTTCTTCCTTTTTCGTGTTATGTAAGCATTTCAATGACCGGCTACTGCCGCATCGATCAAGGTTATCATTGTTATTCGCTTGTATATGGGATAATAACATTGTCGGTATAATATGTATTTAATAGTCGTAGCCATAAAAGAGCCAAACAAGTCACTCTCCACGCCCCCTGCCCCAAATGTTCCTCCATTTTCCTTGGCTTTTCTCTCTTTTCCGCAACTGCAGTCAGCAATATGCCGAACGTATTTTGCATTTTCTGCACATAACTCAACTTTTCAACAAAAGAAGGAGAGCACACACACACTTACACACACCTAAACCCACTGAGAGATAAAATCCAGCAAGAAGTCATCGCCTCAGACAGCCTATTTGTCTAAATGCCAAACGCTGGCGTCGAGCTAACAAAGAACACACAAGTGAATACACTGAGAAATAAAAAGTCTCCAATACGGTTCTTTTGTTAAACCACACATCTTTAAATTATACTGAACTAGTCTTCAAATAAATTATTTATCTTTAGAGGTTATCTTAAGAAGTTTTAAAATATTTAAAAAATGTTTCTAAAATCAAGCAATAGTCATTTTTGGCTACTCACTTAATAATTTTAAAAGCTTTTTATCAGGGATGGCATAGAAATCACTAGGGTTTTAAAATTCCTTAGAAAAGTTTTCAAAATGAAGCCACAAAATATTACATCAGAAAAAACAGAGACGAAATTGTGTATCTCACACATTTTATTGCCTACTTTTTGACACCTTTTCGAGGGGTTTTAAACATCTAGTTAGTTCTGTAACACCATCGTATTGTTTAAATATTTCTACGACGCCTTTGACAATAATATTTAATTTTGGGAACAATAAAAACATATTTTCTGCCTTATTTATTTTGAAATATTTTAATTTTTAAGCCAAGCATTTATCAAATATTATCTTAAGAGAATTTATCTATAAATTGAGTTAAAAATCTTAGGCTTATTAAACTTTATTTAAAGCATAACACAGTCTTCGTTTTAACCTTAAATTATTCTCTTTGTGTACCTGGCACCAAGACACACACACACGCGGGCTTGCAGAGACACACACGTGGGGGCTTGAAAAATTTGCATATGTTAATTTTGTTTACATTTATAGCCTTGCAAAAACAATTTGTCCGCCACTGGATTTGCCTTTTGTTGTAGTTGTTTTTTTTTTTCTTTTGCTTTTGTTTTCGTTTTGGTTTTTTTCTTTTTTCGCAATTCACACCACACTCGCTTACAGGCGCACGGCGAAGGCACACATCCTACGGTTTTGTTTACGAACCACATGACGCTTTATGGCACCGAACTCCTCCCTTAAAAGTGGACCCCACAACCCCCAAAGAACCCCCTTCACGTGTGTCGAACATCTGAGCTGTGTAATAAGCGAATGTGGGTCGCAGCAGCAGCAACAGTAGAAGCACTTAAGAAAAAACTATTTGGAACCTTAATCACTAATAATAAATTTATATTTTATCATCAAAAATAGGTCTAAGCTGTGACGGTCTTATAAATTCGGAATAGTCCTAAATAATGGACTGGAAATATTACTTTTCAAGGATTTGAGAACCATTCAAGCTTTAATGAAACTGAAAACTATATTCTTATTTAAAATTAAATAATGGTAGATACATATTCATTTAAGTATACTTTAATAACAGAGATTGTATTATTGTATTATTTAATTTGCAAATAATTATTTCCTTAATGGGTTTCGGATCGGTATCGCGCAACATGTCGTATACGTTATTTACAAGTCGTAAACATGCAATTATTTGTTTATTAAGAAATTATTTAGTTCCCGCTCATTTATTTATTGTTGTTTTATTCTTCAATATTTAATAGAGCGTTTTACAAGTGTAACAGTAAATTTTAAAAAAGAAACCTTTGAAAATCATGGAAAAAAGTAGTTTTGCAAACTCTTGGTAACCATTGACTTGGACTTTATTTTGATAAATAAATGTATATGGGTTTACATATATTTTTAAATACATAAATTCAATTAGAATGCAAAGAATATTTTTAAGTACAATTTTTTTCTCAGTGCAGCGGGGACTATGGACGTCAGGGGGTGCAATGACATCAGGAAACTTTTAAGTAAATTCGCTAGCTGCTGCTTAACTGCTTCTGACAGCAGCTTCGCTTTCCCTTAACCCGCTAATCTCTCTTACACACAGAATTACACACACCGTGTCGCGCACAACCACCCACATATCCTGGGCAACAGGACCAGCATTAAGGATATCCTGGCTATGGGAGGCAGAGGGGTAAGGGGTCATTTTCTGCGGCATCGTTTAAATTTTTATGCAAAGGGGTCACAAAAAGTGGAACCACACACCACACCATATCGATTGTCCTGCTCATGGGCATAAATAATAAAGTAACTCAAGTGTAATACACACAATGTGAAGGGAAACTTCCACATACGGTGTCTGCCAAAGAACAAAGACCAGCATTAAGGATATCCTGGCTATGGGAGGCAGAGGGGTAAGGGGTCATTTTCTGCGGCATCGTTTAAATTTTTATGCAAAGGGGTCACAAAAAGTGGAACCACACACCACACCATATCGATTGTCCTGCTCATGGGCATAAATAATAAAGTAACTCAAGTGTAATACACACAATGTGAAGGGAAACTTCCACATACGGTGTCTGCCAAAGAACTTAATTTAAGAAACTTTCGCCACAAGAGAACAAGTTGATTACTCATGGCAAAATAAGCATTTAAATGCTTATAACTTAATCAGTTTAAGTCACAGCCATTCTACGATTTATCTGGGTAATCCCCTCTCACAATCCTCATATTACATTCCACAATAAGTCTGGGCTCTGTGGCCCAGATGTTCCTTAAATAGCACACGCGACTAATGGGTTAACTAATTGGTTAAAATCCTTTTGAATTTGAGCCGCATGTCTGTGTATGTAAGGATGTGGACAAATGACATAAATATATAACTTTAAATGTGTTAATTAGCCTTTTTGGTAACTTTGGAAAGGGATTGTTGTCCTATTAATAGAAGAATATTTTAAGCCTCCTACTTTGGGTATCCTGACAGACGCAAACACAGGCTGACCCGCTTCCAGTTTGAATTTTTAATGTGACTTACTCAAAGGGAATTCTTAAAATGTAAGCCAGTTTTGTATTTCTACTCTCAAATACCTCCTCTTAATTTAAAAGTTTCCCTTAAAATATCAATATTCTATTCGCATTTCTCCTGCCTTTCAGTTTAATTTTGTAGATTTCCTTAAGCGTCAAGACGCAAAGCAAAGAGCTTTTTTTTTTGCTAAAACGCGTAATTGCGTGGTTCATCTTCCTTTGCCCGCCTCCTTGCCAGCCAGGAGGTCCTGCTCCCACCATTTTTCTCTCGTCTAGCCCCAAGTTACTTCCCACTGGAGCTGGAGCTCCTTAAGCTAAATAATACTTTAAGACAGGCCGGGCTACCAACTCTCGAAAAAAGAAAAAAACACCACGCTCCAATTTAATTCGCATTTAGTCCTAACTTTGGAGGATGGCGGATGGAGGGATGGAAAAATTCTGGCGACATAAATCAGAGCTACAAATTGATGCATAAATAAAGCAAACCAAAAGGATGTCGCCCACAGAATAAAAAGTGAGTTAGGTAAACGAAAAAAAAAAGAAAATGTTAATTAAATATTGTCAAAAATAGATGGCATTGCGAATGAAGATATCCGGACTGGGGATGGACGTCGAAATTGTGGGTTTCAAATTACGGCGGCCCTTTTTGCATCAAGGGAGCATAGCTGGGCGTGTGTGTGGTGTGTGCTATGTGGGTTTTATGCCTTACATACATATTTCAGTAGCTAGAACCTTGTCACGTGCTCAATCGATTGGAAAATCGCGTTCTGAACCGAAAATAAACACACTGCTAAATAGAAGAGAATAATGGATTGGAGGAGTGGGTATGTGACGGTGGAGTGTCAGTGCACTTGAAGAAGAAGGGACTGTAACAGAAACTAAGTGAAACTCCAGTTATTTATAAGAGGATAAAATCTTAATTAAATCCGATTTATCTAAATGATTTTTGAACTCCCCCAAATAGTCTGGATATTAATCGGCATTAACTTAAATAAATTTTAAGAAGAAATAGTAAATAGTCAATTTCTAACAATAACAACCATTGCTGTTCTTGATGATCATCCTATTCTAGATTACAATATATTTAAATAGTAAAATCTAGATTAGGTTCTAAAATAGCTTCATAAAAAGGCAGATAATTATTTTTTTATAAACAGGGCTTATTTGTAACAATCATCTTAAGCCCTCATTTTCAAACTTGCTTCGTTAAAAATGTATCTTTAATAATAAGTTAATAATCAATAGATACAAATTGCAATAATCCCAATTAAAGTAATTTTTTTGCAGTGCAGAATATGAAAGCCGGAATGGCTAGAAGCCCGAAATGCTCTCACTCTGTGATGGCCTAATCACACTCAGTCACACACACCCGCACACACACAGGGTCGGTGCTACATCAAACACAGACAACCGCCCCCGCCCCCGATCCTTGCTCTCCTTTTCCCATTGGCACCTCAAGTGCTTAAGCCGACATATATGTGTGTGTGCGAGTGCGAGTGCGTGACAGGTCCTGTGAGTGTCCTAGCCTGGCTGCCGAGTGCCTTGCATTATATCCTCTTGGCGAATGAGTGTGTGTGTGCGTCTACAAAAATTAAATTCAAATAAAAAGTTTTTCCGTACCAATTTCGCCCGTCACCGAAAAGTAAAAAAAAATATATATGAAACCGTCTCAGGCGAGGCAAAAATTCAGCAGCGGGAAAATCAATAAGCGCTGGAAATTATGATTTTCCTCTAGTTCTTTGACAGTGTCCTTCGACGGGCCATGCCCCCGCTGTCATTTGCAGGAAATCCATTTGGCTTTCTACTATGCTATATATGCCCCGCATATATACATATATAAATAACTAATGTTTGTTTACTCCTCCGAACCGAAGTTGCCTGAGGTCACAATCGATTGAATTTGTTGCTAACACAAACAAAACATTGCCAAAGCTAGGCTATTTATATTGCACTATCCCCATCTGTTAAAATAAATTTAAAAATGTGTGATATATGACTATATTGATTCTGGGAAGGTCATGAGGTAATTATAGTTTTACTTTTTTGTGTGTGGTCTACCATTTATTGGCGGAACGAAGGCATTATGTGTAGATTGAGCTTTAAAATTATTTGTAATCAATTTTTCCAAAAGAACAATAAATTATTTATATTTATAATAACTAGAAAACAAATATTTGGGAAATCTTAAATATTTAAAGTCTATTTTTATATAAAAACTACATTTAAAAAGGTTAAACTCATATTTATTTTCCCTTATTAAGCAAAATAAGTAAATATGTCTTACAATCAGACTAAAATGATATTGTAAAATACAATATCTAGTTATACTTTACAGCAAAGAACACATAAATATTTTTAAGAGGCTACTGAAAGTGTCTTATTTATTGATTTCCTGCTCCCTCATTTTCATTGTTCCGCTCGTAATTAAATCATCCGTTATTTGCGCTTTTCCCCAACTGGAAGTGTGTGCTGATTGCTCGAGTATTTTCATACAGCGAAGACGGTTATTTAATTTGTTCAGACAGCGGCTCAAATGGATTTCCATTGACTGCGGGCACGTGCCCCGGCGAGCAACACTTAGTTCTCGGCGGCCTAAGCCGCTTCTGATAAGGTTTTCCGCACGCCTATCAATGGGTAATCCCACGAAGACTTGCCCAGCCTAATTAGGAGGGAAATGAGTGCAAGTGAGGAAGTGATTAGGCAAGGAGTAGACTTTCTGACACTCTGATAACCTGTTTCTATGTGTTGGAGTGGATTTTTTGGCCACAAATTGGCTGCGACCTTTGGGACACAGTCATTCGTATTTATTTTATAAAGTATAAAAGGAAAGAAGCATTACTAGACACTAAAACGAAAAATTAAGGCACATAATAAGGGTAATAAATAAAATGGTGAATTAAAGAAAGACCTCATAAGTGGAAGATGTACTTAAAAGGAAATTAACTACATTGTTGGTGAGTTTAAATATTTATTTAATACATTTAAATGTAGCTTGATAAGATATAAATATACTGTTAAAACCTTTCTCAATATAATTTTATATTTTGAAACGCTAAACAAATCCCAGGAAGTTTGTGAATAATTCTTTAATTTATATACTTCTCCCTCTGAATTTACTTTCTTCCGTTTCACCTCGCATGTATTCTTTCAATTTCGGCTTGCCATGCCACCTGACAACGTGTTTTGTGCCCAACTAATTAAAAAGTAATTAATTCCCCGAACATTTTCCGGTTACATTTGCTGGGCTCTGCTTCGCTCACATCACTCATTACAGCGACAGAGGGCAGAAAGGCGGCCAAAGTTAAATTATACAGCCAATCGATTTTCATGGCCTTTCAAGCAAGCAAATCAAAGGAGGTATTTTTGCAGTCAAGTAAATAATGCCCGAGTAACCGAAAGCATTCCCAGAATGCCGAACCAGACCAGACCGCACCACACCACACCAGAATAGACCAAAAAATACGGTAGACGGCAGACGGGGGCCCGGAAAAGCAGCAGCAAAGGCAGCCGGAGAAGCGAAGCGTTTGAGCAATTTCCATTCTAATGGCCAAGACAAAACGCTAACACACACACTCATACACATTCAAAGGCTAAACGAAAAGCGAAAACCGACACGCGATGCCCGAAAATTGAAGAAACCACAGCATTTAATTATTTTGCTATAAAACTTTTCACGATTCAATCAATTCAAACTCGGTCCAGCATGGCGTATGCGTAATGGGATTCTGCTTTTGCATTGTTTTCCGAAAGTCCAAAAAGTGCGGAGTGTGAATTGTTTGGGCGAAGTTTCAACGCTCGGATGCGGGGGTGCGAGGGTGTAAATGTGAGTGACAGATCAATGTAAAGTCTAGTTGGTTTTTGTTCATGCGTAAAAATCAAATTACGGGAAATATGGGGAAAATTGTGAAAATTGAAATACAAGAAATATTTTCCTCGGGTTATCAGAGACATTTGGGTTCACCAGATGATAAGGTATGAAATTGCCGCTGAACCGAAGGCGCGCTCATAAATATCAAGACCACGGGGAATTTTCACTAGCTGATAACCACTGGCAGATTAATCAGTTGACTTAAAAAAAAATTATAAAAAAGCTAATATAAGAGTAATACTTGTTAGGATGCGATCATAACAATATTTTTATGAGTTGGGTGTATTAAAAAATATGTTTAAGGTAATATATATTTAATTAATATTTACTTTGAGGGGTATATGTAATAAATAAGGTATTTAATCAGAGAATTAAATATATATTAGAACTGTTTCTCTAAAAATCTTAGTTTAATACAAACTAGGAAACATATAGCTTCAACTCTCGATACTGCAATTGAAAAACCCCCACAGTAATTGATTAAAACACAAAACAAACTTCCCTCTGGCACCCTCGACCTTGCTTCTGGCGTTGGTATTTAATTTACAATAAGTTTTGAATTGGAAACAAGTCTGTTTAATGCAAATGGCAAAGTTATAGCCATCTACATGGCTCAGACTCTATATTGAATGTAAGCAAGCACAAGCAGACACATGGACCAAAAGGTGTGAAAATTTTGTTTGTGTTTTGCGTTTGGCTTTCAACAATTGCCGAAAACAATTCGGCCGCCTTTTGGGCCAATGAATGCGAGTTAGATAGCTTCTGGCTGGACGCACAGATAAATCGATATTTAAGTAAGTTTTGACCATGACTGTTCCGTTTCATTCTATTTTTATGGGTTCCGCCCCGAACGTCCGTGTCTGGGTGTCTGTGGAAAAGTCTCTAAAAGTCTTTCGATTGCAGTTCCATTTCCCAGCTCGCTGGCCAGGTTGTGTGTTCCTTTGATTACAAATGAAATAAACGAAATCTTCCAGATGCCGCGGCAAATTTTTATAAACTTTTTTCACTTGTAAAAATATTTACATTTTGTTAATACAAATATTTGCCTTTCGGTTGTTATTTTTCGCATATTGGTATGTTGGTCATTGTGGTTTCTCTTCCCCATTGACTTGATCTTGATGTGTGATAGGAAATGATGAAAGCTGGCCACAAAAGCCCATTGATTTTCATTTGCTAGCGATTCTTATCGGCCGAGAAACGGGAAAATATTCATCAAATATTCACATGTATATACTTTTTCAGTATATAAAGTCCCCATCTCAAGGCAATTGGCAAAACTTTTCAGCGATAAGCAAGCTGGCATTAAAAAGCTTAATGTATACATTAATGCATTCTAGAGGAAATGGCTGCTCTGGGGAGCAGTTCCGGCATATGTTATGTACGAAGGAGTACGAATTCTGGACCAGTATGTAAATCTCATAATGCTTATGGCAATCTCGACAAATAGCCCAGGAAAGTAACAATCGGCTAACCAATAAATACCAACTAAGTAATATATTTTTTTTTAATAAATCGCCGTCAGCCGCTTGCATTGTATTGGATTTGATTTGCATATATTATACGACTGTTGAGTTGGAAAACTGCGGTTACACTTACAGAAAAGGACGATTGCATAGAGAAGAAAAATTCTAAAATATAAATATAAGCACATACAGGAAGCACTCAATCTTATTCGTTTCTTTTTAAATAAAGAACTTTTAAAACCTTGTTAAATATAATTTTATGTTAACTTCGCTTAAATAATCTTCTCTTATAAAACCATAACATAAATATGCATTGATAGTTGCGGTTTAAAGTTGTTCTATTAATTGTTATCAAGTAACTTCCTAGATAAGCAAGAATATCATGATGAATAATTGTTTCCCCCAAGATATTTTTCATAATCCAACCCCCTTACGAAACCCATAATTTTCTTCGTTTAACATTTTAAGATTTATTTATAAAATTAGCATTGCACGTGGCGCTCTGATAATTTATTGCCCCCAGCACGGATTACTATTTATATATGTATCTGGCATTATAATTTGTGAATTGTTGTTGATTTCTTGCAGTGTCACTGCGATCGAACTTAATACGGGAAGCTGTCTGAGCCCACGTCCATGTGGACGGCTGAAGAGGGGTGAGGCCATCGACAGGGGACTTTACAAACTGCGCCTTAGATTTGCGGGCTCTGTTTTTAGTTAATTTGTTATTGGCTAACCTTTTAGGGGAATTTATGCTGCTGCAAAACAATTTTATGCGTTTTAATTTGCTTGAAAATTCTTCCAAATTCAACTCCGTTTGAATGCACTTTGCGGCGACAAAACAGCCGAATTATCTCTTTGTTTTGTTGACACGTGTAATTGATTAAATTTTTAATTATATTATACACTTGCTTTTATGTTGTTTGTCTGCGCGATAAGCCCGAAGCCGAGGCTTAGTCACAAGCAGCGCGCCAAATTGTGAAGAAATTGAAAACAAAAACAAATGTGGCCAAAGCGAACGCCGTAGCTGCTTGGCTTGTTATTTTTATTGTTATTTCTGTTTCTGTTTCGGTTTTTATTTCTATTTATTTTCTTATTGGCACTGCAGCCGCAGCAGTTAGGAGCGGACATTGATTTATGCACACATCTGTAGTTCACTTTGTAGTTGTCGTGTCGCGTATAATTAACCCACACACAGGCGCCTATAACGTCGCGTGCGACTTGCACAATATGCGATATACGATGCGATTAAATCTACTAAATCGTCTTAATGGGAAGCGAAACTCGCGTCCGTCGGCGGCCAAGTTCAGATTGAAACTGAGCGCTCGGCTTCGCTCTCGATTGCAGGAGAGCTTCGGTTTCGCTATCGGTGTCGGCTTCGACGGAACTTCACTCTCCGCTCTCCGCGATCGCGGCCTCTCGGCTGCACTCTGTGCGTATACTTGATACGTATACGTGATAAACTGTACTGCCGCCTCTGATATGACGATTGCTACGCCTGCGGCCATTCCATGCGGACTGCTGCCACTCTTGTTTTCATCTCCAGCCATCCATTGATTGCCTGCTTCACTTTTGCTTCCCCTATGTCTTACACACGAAAAAATGCCAGTAAATAAAGTATGACGTGGCCACGATCAACAATTTTAAGCAAGGTTTCAATATTTTATAATTTCTAGGTAATGTATTACATTTAAATAGGGTTTCAGAATGAATATATAATATAATAATAAATCATTAACATTATTATTATTATTAAAAAATATATTTAAGCCCAAAAAAATATATTTTACTATAACTTTCAAATGAAAATATAAAACAAATTTATTATTGCTTATGTAAAATAATATAATTAAAGTAATTTCCATTTTTCCTAGTAAATTTCACAAAATAACCATATCTAAACGTAATTTTATCGGCAGTAATTTTTTTTATCAGTGTTCGCAACGCGAACTTCGCGTGTTTCATTTGTTTATTGATTTTCGTTGTGCGTATTCTTCGATTTGTTTTCTTTTACTTTTTTTGTGCGTTCCTATGACGTAACAAAGCGCAGAAATTGTTATAGATTTTTAAGTGGGTTTGGAAGAGTGTTGAGATTTTTATAATACGCTGCAGGTGTTCCCATTTTCGATTTTTTGCTATAAATAAACATTGATTCCGAAAGGTGAACTTTTAGCAGGCAAAGAATTTATTGTTATAAATGCGTCGGAAATGCCGTAAAAATGGAATCCCTAAAATGTTATTTCAGGTGAACTCTACGGTGAATGCTTAGAAAATTAAATATTAAAAAACTAAAAGTCAAATCACTCCATAATGAAAGATCAAAGAGATATATTCTAGGAGATCAGTGCTGATTAAAATGATTCATTCATTTTTCCAGACTCTAGAGGCTTAATGAGTTTAATATATAGTTAAATATACATCAGATTCTTGCACATCTGGGCTGCCAGATGCATAACAATAGAAATATTTGTTGGATATTGACAGCTGAATATATTTATTGATTTTCCCAGGAATTGACAGACCTGAAACCTGCTCTGACCCTCGCCAAATGTAAATTATAAAATCCATATAACGTTGCTAATTCACGCAAGCGAAATTCCCCCCAAAAATAGACCAAAAAAAGACTCGACATCGTCTAAGGTCAGACTGAGTTATTAACTCAGTTTTTGGCTTCTGTTCCATCGACAGATTTTGGTCATTTAAATAAACACAAGTGCAGGCAAACACGTAGTGGAAAATATTTGCAGTTAACATTGCATATCGGGCGAATATATTCCAATATTGTTGCGCCCGTATGCATATTTGTATAATTTATTTCTGTTGGCCGAAAAGATTTCCGAAATAAAAGCAAAGTTGCCATGCCGCGTGGGCTCCAAATGCATTCTGTGGGCCAATTTTGGCCAGTCTCGTTTTATGTCTATATAGGAGTACAACAACAATGCTGGATTTATGTCTATATAGGATTAGAACAATAACAAAACAGAACAAATAATAGACATGCTGGGAAAACAGAAACTATTTAAGATATTTGATTTTTCAATCAATTTTGCAGTTTGAACTATCAACAAAATTGTTTCCGACTTGATCTTGAAAATTCTTTATTTTTGTTCCTGCATGATATTATTTAACAAGGTTTTATATTTATTTATATATAGCTTTTAGTAGAAGGATTAGCTTATTTTAATTTTGTTTCTTGAGCCTTTTGTAAGTTTTTTATTGGATCAAAGCAATAATAATCCTATTTTGATAAATTAATTTCAATTGGTTTTAAATCTAAGCAATTTTTGAGTCAGTCCGGATTATTTAATTATTCAGAATTTGTAATATTTCTACATTTATTTATTTAAACGAGGTTGAAGCTTGCAATTTTTATGAAAAATGCATCCTATTTTTATCCCTATAAACACTTTCTTTTCCAAATATAGAAAATTATTAAGCTTCTGCTCCGACTTTGACTCCGAATTTCCCATTTATGTTATAATTCCCAAATCCACAGCCGATGACGTAGCAATCGCAGCTGTCGCGCTACGTCACAAAATCTCGAACTCATTATTGGAGCTTGTTTCTCCGCTCGCCACAGCGGAGATAAACAAAAGACGAAGGAGAGGACCAGGGGGAATGACAAGAGAAAGAGACACGGCTTTGAAGGAGTCGAAAGCACAACGACCAATTCATCGCCTCTCCTCCTCACCCGTTACCTCCTGCAGTTCTGGCACATGTGCCATTCAAGGTCACACGCGTAAGCGGGACAGTCACGCAGAGCGACAGAGAGAGGGCGCCTCGACAGCCACTGAATGCAGACAAACAAAGCCAAGCCCCAAAGAAAGAGGGGCGCGGAGAGAAGGAGAGGCAAAAGCAGGGGCTGGGGCACAGGGGGGTGGCTTGACAGTGGAGCGCATAGTTGAGCAACCACTTGTTGTTGCTGCCTTTTATTGCTCCTCTTCATTTCAGCGCCACTTTGAGGCCAGTTTTGGTGCACTGAGCAAATTAATGTGTCGTGAGCTAATAAAATATCGGCTATTTTTCGAAAGTGGGTGCTTATTTATTGAAAATTTTTTGAGCTATTAATCTTCATGGGGTCTTCTCATTCAGCAACTTTTTTTTCGACTTTTTTTTTGCATTTATTTATAGCTTGGGTAGTTGTGAATATGCCCCTAGAAGGATTTTTAGAAATTCGAAATACTTTAGAAGATACAGTCTTTTTTGTGAAGCAAGGTCTTCGTCAAAATGAGCTATTTTTACTTTACTTCAAACTTTAAACGCGTTTATCTCGAAACCACGTTTTTTGAACTGGCGGCCATGATATCTCCAGTTCAACTGAACCGATTTTCATGAAACAAAGTGGAATCGACGCAGAATTGTCACCATTCTCGTTTGAATTAAGACCATAATTTAAAAAAAAATACTATTTTTTTTTACACTAAACTATAAAAAAAGAACAAAATTGAATTTTTTTTTGAATGGTCGCTATTTTGTCAAAAAAAATCACAAAATTATGGTCGAGGTTCAGACCAGAATTACATCTATACTGATTATAACCCCGTTTTTTTTTCATTTCCGACCATTCATCATTCATCATTCACCATCATTTTTTCCAGCACCAACTTTGAAGTCTCATTACTTTTTGAACAGCCCTCGTATCGAGACAATTTTTTTTTTTTATTTACTTTGAACCTTTTGTAAAACAATAAATAAAAAAAGTTTTCAATTATTCTTTGCGTTTTCAAATAAGAATTTTTTAAAAAAAGGTCAAAAAAACGGGTTTTGAATGAGAAGACCCCCTTAAATAATGATAATTAAACATATTTAATGCAATGAAATTAATATAATATCTTTAAAAATGGGGCTGTGCTACGTTTCATGTGAGTAAAATATTTACCAAAAATTTATTTTCAGTTTTTACAGACCTTTTTCTTCAGTGCAAACATCTCTTGCAATGATAGAGTCGATCCGAAAGGTCGCCGACGCCCTCGAAAGAGGCAGCGAGACAAAGAGCGTGGAGCATTAACATTCAAGACACTCGGCCGGAGAATAATGGCGATAAGGGGAAACGGATGCCGGGGAGTCGGTATCAATAACACGATGAGCAAAAATTACCAACCAGCTCCAAAATGTTTGCCCAGCAGCGAAAACATGATAAAGGCCGTTGTGAAAAAGTGCGCTTAGCTTACTGCGTCGAACTTAAGATGCCCTCTAGTGCCCCTTCGGGAGTCATTTATCCAAAACGTTCTTGCTTTTGGTTGGCTGGCTGGCAATACGTCAAGCGCGATGCTCAGATTCTAATACTATAGGCTGATATATGTATGTGCATATAAAATAATATATTTTTCTTTTGAAATTTATAAAAAGTAACCATGTAGTAATTATTTCCGGTAACTGGTAAACCCTTATTATGTAAGTTCGTTTGTTTGTTTTTGTAACCAAAGTATTTACCGCTTTTTCCGTTGGGGATTTTGAAGAAAGTATATTTGGAAAAAACTTCTTGGAAGTAATATTCGACGCAGCATGATTATGCGATCGTTATATCATAATATTGGTACTAGAATATTTCTTTCTTTAGATGGACTTCCATAGGGGTCACTTTTAAACCTTTCGAAATGTATTTAAAATTTAAATACTGTATATTTCTGCTATAAGTACACAAAACATTTAACTATTTATCAATAAATAAGAAATCAGGCTTTACACATTTATCAAAATACAGACCTCTTAAGAAAGTCAACTATAACTTTTGTTATCTGAGTATTTTCTTTACAAAACCCCTCAGATAATAGCATAAGAAAGTACAATTTAAAAAGCAATAAAGCTGTGGAAATACGATTTCATTTCAGGTTGATCAAATTAATCGAGCGTCAAAGAAAATACTCTGGGAATTGGCCAAACTTTTGGCGTGACATACTAAAATAAAACGAGAAGGTGAAACAAAAACCTGTCCGTCTGCCTTGTCTTGGTTTTTCGCTTTACGTCTTTTAGGTTTTGGTTTGCGGCACTTGATTGGCTTTGGATTCCCCGAATCGTGTATGAATCACCATCGTACGCACACTCACACACACGAGTCCGCTATTTCTGCGGCTCTCCAAACACACAATTGTGTTCAATTGGGGGGCCTCATATAAAGATACCAACACCACTACCTCATTGTGTGTTTGCCCATGCGGAAATCTGCTGAGAGCAGAAAAGCCGAGAGGCCCGAGAGCACTCTGATCGTCAGCTCTGGTATCGGGAGAGTGGGAAATTTCGGTTTCTGCCATTCCAGTTTCCAGTCACTTTGCATCGCCGCATTACATAATTGGTAAATGCAGGCGGTGAGTTTTTTTTAACAAAAAAAAAAAAAAAGGAATGACGGTGGAGTTCCGCATGCAGCTCAGAGATGTTGCTATCGATGATGTGGACCCGGTTGCATTTCTTACACGAGCAAAAATGTAGTTACAATTTTATTTAAATTCTTTTCATAATAATAATAAATTCAGCGCCTTAAATATTCTAAATACTTGAAATTTTTATACCCGGTACCCATAGGGTACAAGGGTATTATAAGTTTGTGCCAACCGAGAATGTATGTAACAGGCAGAAGGAGGCCTCTCCGACCCCATAAAGTATATATATTCTTAATCAGTATCACCAGCCGAGTCGATTTAGCCATGTCCGTCTGTCCGTCCGTGTGAAACAACAGATCTCAGAGACTATAAGAGCTAGAGTTACCAAATTTGGTGACAACATTGGAATCTGTTGCACGCAGATCAAGTTTGTTTTAAAATTTGGCCACGCCCCCTTCCGCCCTCAAAAATCATAAAAAACGTTAAATAAGCTATACTCGTTTTTTTCGGGTAAAAGTTAATAAATACAAAAAATGAATAAAATAGAGCGGACGTTTCCTGAAAATTTCAGTAAAATCGGAAGATAAACATGGGAGATATTAGCAATAAGGTTTGAATTTTAACACACCGCCCTAAGGCACTGCTGTTCCAAGCTGTAGCCGACAGGTGGCGCATTCGAGCCTTGGCCGTGCGATATAATGGCGCCAGTGTATGTATGTACAATGTATGTATGTACAATTTTAATTTGCCTTTTAGTGTGAAGCGTAAACGCTTAAGTACCGGGTATTTCACAGTCGAGCACAGTCGACTGTAGCTTTCTTACTTGTTTAAATTTGGTTGGTGTTTTAATTTTTTTTGTATTTTTAAACCTAAACCCTTAAATGATTAAACAAAATGTCAAATATTTTTATAGGCAAGCGTCCTAATTTTTTTAAATTTGTTTTTTTGATATCCGAAAAATGCAAAAAACTAGTTTTATTTCTTCAAGTGCCTTAACGGTTGATTCAAGTGAAAGAATATAAAATTCGGCATTTTTTTCTCACTGTTTACGTTTCGTTTTAGTGACCATATCAAGGTTGTCTGATCCGAAAGACTTGGAGACACTGACTCCATCATTTCACAAGTTAAGGTAACTCAGACACAAATGGAGATAGACGCAACCTTTTTGTTTTGCTTTTGCCATATAGAGAATCATTAACAGCAACAGCGGCGAAGCGCAGATAAAAAAAAAATAACAACAGCCAGCCACAACAGCACAAACAAATGTTAATTAATTAATGTCTCAGCAGTTTGCGACGCCAAGTGGATGCAGTTGAGGGGCGGGGATTAAGACTCATTCTTATTGGCATATTCTCTAGAACTAGAACTGGAACTGGGACCGAATCCTCAATTGCAAGTGCAAGTGCACACAGTTTTATTATCATTTGCTTTTTGTTCATTACTGTTTGCATTTTTTCTGTGGAGGAATGTGGAATTATTGATCAAAGGTCAGCTCTCTGGGAGATGTCGCCTTTCTACTCATTTGTGACGCAATTACTATGGGTAGCGAGATATCAGGAAATTTATTTTAAGAGTTCGTGAGATAAAATAACATTAAGAGATATAATTCTTAATAATGAGCGGTAAGACAGAGCTCAAAGAGAGCCTGTCTCTCACAAAGAAAAGAGTTAATTGAACTGTTAGAAAATTTGCCAGAATTCCCTTTTTCGGAATGGAATGTTGGAATGTTTACATTCTTTGAAATTCAGAACAGTTTTTAGTACATCACTGGCCCATATTTAATTCTTTTTTCATTAGTTTTCTGGTATTAAATTTAAGTTAAGAAGTTAGATATTAAAAATTGTATAGATACCAAGGGCCAAAAAGCAGAACACACAAAAACACTTAAGGGCTAATTGGTGACCAAAAATATTACTCTATTATACTTTTGATAGAGTCTTTTTTAGGGACAACATTAGTATTTGTTTAAAACGAAACCAGCTCAAAATATGAATTACATTTATAGAACTACATATGATTTAAAAGCACATATTTACTATTTTTAATTTTATTTAATTTGTATTTTATATATAACTTACTTTAAACTGAAATAGTTTGCATATTAAGTCATTAAAAAAGCTCTCCCCTGTTGTTAACAAACTAACACACATATGTACATAAGTACCCAGTTAAACTTAATTAAATTGATTTATATGATGTTACGTAGAGCTTTCCACATTACTAATGCGAATTTGAAATGTCAGAGTTGCAGCTGAAGTGGTTCACTTGGTCACTTTTTATCCCCGCTAAATAATGCATTTACTTTCCAGGAATAATGACCGATTGCAGAACAATTCTGTATAATACGCCACACAAATTCTCGGAAAGTGAGGCGCACGCCGATTCAAGCCACTTTGATTCCAGTTAACACGTCAGTATCATTAGATTGGGCTCTGATACACGTACTACTTAGCGTTCCAGGCTTAACCACAAAACAGGTCATCCACGGGCGTCGGCGTCTATCCAGAGATAGGTGTGACGCTACTTTTGTAAGTGAATGCGTTAGAGCCAGTGATGATTTGATGTCCATAATTAAGTAACTTTTCCCCAAGACGTAAGCATCCGCGAATAGAGATCGCTGCTCGGAGCGCGAGCCCCGTCAGAGAAGGTGATTAAGACACCTGTTAAATGTTTAATTGATCCGCTGGGAGAAACCCACATTCATTGATGTTCTTTCTCCGGCTTATACGACTCGAATCGAAAGCGTTTGAATACGCCACGATATTTACAAACAAATTGGAATTTTGTAATGGGCCGCCTGCGGACCACTGTTATTTATGGACAGAATCCAGAACTCACCTAAATCAGAATTTCCAGCCAATAATTCAAAAGTGCTCTGTTTGAATTTTTGTTCGAATTTTATTGTTCGTTTTATGTTTTCGTAATCGCACTGGAACACACAACACTCTCTCACACACACACCCACTGCACTTCAAAACTTTTAACAAGTCGATTTGATTTGAGAATTAATTAATCAACCGTTTAGCGAGCATATTTGGACTCGATTTAAACACTTTTGAACACTCGATTTTAAGAGCTAATTAATTAATCAACAGTTTAGCGATCGTATTTCGAATCAATGTAAATTTTTGACGTTTCGTTTTTCGAACTCGAAATTTTGAATTTTCCGCAATTTAATAAGAAGGTGTATTTTCGCGGAGGCGAAGAACCGTTTGCCAGTAGCGACGAAACGTTAATGAAGCCGCCAGCGCCTTTTGGCCACCACACAAAGTGGCCACCCTGCCCCATTTCCCAAAAAACAACAACAACAGAAAGGAAAGTTGTCCTAGGGCCGGCCGTTCGAAAGCTGCGGCGCCGGCAGAGCGATGGACGAGCTTTCGCTGTTTGCGCACACGCACAAGCACACTCAGAAAAATGAAGATTGAACAAATTTGTACACACATAATATTAAATATAAGGAAAGTTAAATTAAAAAAAAATAAGACTTTAATATAAAATTAAAACGGAATTAATACAAAACAATTATACTTTGATTTAATAACAAGGCTTTTCAACTCAAAAAAAAAAAAAAATGGAATTTCAATTTTAACCCATTTATATAAGAAGAAAAATTTATATTTTAAAACCCATATTTTAATCTAATATTTGTGTTGATTAGTTTTTCCAAGTGCCCTCGGTGTGGTGAGTTTCGTGGTGACCGAGAGCTTTTTCGCAGCCACAGGTCACAATGGTGGTGGGGAACGGCATTCGAACGCACATTTGGCGCCCAATCTAGCGGAAATTGCGCCCCCGGGGAAAATGAACCGCAAAATGGGGATAGAAAGAAAGCGGATGCCGCCAGAGCATCGAGTTACTTACGATGTGTGAGAACCCGGCCGGATGTGTTGGCTGAAAGGGCGGGGGGAGGGTGGGAACTCACAGCAGGATATATCCGCAGCTTTGAACTCTCTGTTTATTCGATGGCCCGAAATTTGTCATCCGCCAATTGAAAAGATTTCAAATAAATGTGGGACACATCTTTAGATTAAACGGTTTAATAAGACTTTTCAATGGGACTTGAGTAATTATGTGGATAAGTGTTTAGTGGCTTATTTAGGATTTGAGGCAATAAATGGAAAATATATAAAATTAGTTGCTCAATAAAAAAATGTATTTTAATATATAGCTATAAGGAACATTTAACTGGGGAAATAAATTTATCAAAAAATATAACAGGAAGTAGAGACTTCACAAAAGATATCACAATTATTAGATTAAACAGATAAATGGAATCATTTTATTTACGGAGCCTGATTCAATAGAAATTAATTTGGTGTCTAATTAAATATTCAAATATTATTAAATGTAAGACATTAATTGAAAAATTAACACTTTAATCATTTTTAAAAACAATTCAAAGTTCTCTTCAATGAGCTTTTACAGCTAGACTTTAAGAACCATAATTATAGTTATTTAAATTAAAATCTAAATATACATATAAATAAATCATTGTTATCTATAGAGTCCATGGGTTTTTATAGATTTCCATATTTTAATAAGATAACTCCAAGAGCATCGGTGGTTCAGTGGTAGAATGCTCGCCTGCCACGCGGGCGGCCCGGGTTCGATTCCCGGCCGATGCAATGATTTTTGTTTCATTAAGTTTTAATTTTTTTTTCCATTTCTTGCCTAAAACATTGAAAATACCTATTTTAAATATTTCTTGCTATAGTGTGGTACCTTAAGGCATATTTAATCGAAATCACATATAGGAAACTTAAGAAAACCATAACTCTTTTTTCAGTAGGCTTCCTACCCAACTTCAAGCTATCTGTTAACTTGTGTTGTGTATTTTCCTTCCTAGAATTCAGTTGTCCGCCTGACTTCAATACGTTTTGAACAAAATAAAAAGTTAATTTTGCATTTTTCCATTCTTTGTTCCTTTTCGAGATTAAAGTTTAATTTTCGTACAAGATGTGGCCCAAGAGTCCACGCATTCGCCAGAGCAACCCAGCAGGGTTTACCTCGATCCAGCAGAAGGGTTCTCCCAGGGCTCTGTATTCCAAGACCCTAATAGCCTGTCAGCTGAAGAAACGCCATAGCTTTGGGCAAAGGAATCTCAAGAAGAATGTAGAGTGAGTTAAGATTAAAGATAAAATATTAAGAATAATTTTTAAAGACCAACAAATATTTAATTTATTTTTAAAAAAAAATTTTCTGTATAAGAATATATAACTTTTGAGCCATTCTTATCCTTTATCAGCTTCGCCAATAAGGAAAACACTAAGCAGCAACTCAACACTATACCCAAGGGGGGCCTCCTAACGCCCTCGTCCTCTGACAACTCGCTGACCACCAATGCCTCCAGTTCGGAGCAGTCCAACTACTCGGAGTCCTCGGTGTCCTCGGTGTCGGTGACCAAGATGCCACAAGCCCGTTTGCCTCGGCAGCCCAGCGCCCTGACTCCGTACTTAACCCTCAAGCGCCAGAATACGGCTTCGATGATCAACTTCCGTGTCCGCAAGTCGGTGTCCCAAATGGATTTCAAGGAGGCTCGCCGCACAGGAAACTATCAGTTGGTGGCCCATGTGCCGTCGCCCAGAAAAGTGGTCGTTGATCAAAAGCCACCTGTTGGCGAAGCTGCCACCGCGGACCCGGAGGCCGATCTGGGCAAGCTGATGCTGGAGGATGTCGGTGAGGAGCAGGTGAGCTTCCTGGTTGGTCCGGAGCAGGATGCACGCGTGGCCAGCCTGAGGATCTTCAACACAATCATGCTGCAAGCCTGGCGCAAGCGTCGCCAGGAGGTGCGTCAGCTCACCGATCAGGTGGATGACTTTAAGAAGAGTGTGAGTATGATAGCTATTTTCTATAAATATTATCCTTTTCCTCATATTCCCCTCCTTAATTTTTTTAAATTAATTTATAAATAATTCCATTTTCTCCGTAGCTCGTGAAGAATCGCAACCAACTTCACGTTTACAATTCCCTGTTCTGCGTGGAGCAGCGTCGCAATGCCACTCTGAACGATCAGTTGCGTCAATCGTATCGCGACAATGCCCAGACGAAGCTTTCTTATGAGGATCTCAGCTTAGTGCTGGTGGAGGTGAGGACCGAAAAGGAGAAGCTAGAACGGCAGGTGGCCGCCAAGGATCGGGACATCGAAAACATGAAGGAGATGCAGCAGGCGCTCAACAGCGAACTCTTCCAGGTACACAGCCAGCAAAGGGAGCAGCTAGAGCAACTCACCCGCCTTCAGCGCGAATTCCAGGAGAGCCTGTGCGTCCGTGAGGAGCTAACCCGGCAGCAGGAACTGCTCGTCATTGACCTGACCCTCAAGCATGACTTTATAGAGAAACTGCGCGAAAGTGCGGCCAAGCTGGAGGACATCAAAAAATCATCCGATGAGCAGTACAGGTGAGTCGCATAAATATTAAATACAATGTTAAATTAATATGGTTTTTCTTCAGCAAACTCCTCGAACACACCCAGCAGCTGGAGAGTTCCATTCAGGAAAAGAATGAGCAGCTGGTCAATCTGCAGAACTGCTTGGCCGCCACAGTGGGTCAGAGGATCCGACAGTGCTTTGCCCAGAGCCAGGTCTATCAGCATGCCACCTATCGCATGCTCCACTTCGTGGCCCACTACATGCTTCCTGGTACACCGCCACCACCTTTGATCCCTGTGGCTGTAACTCGGCTGAAGGGGCTCTTTTCGCGCTCACATATCGAGGTTGATGTCCAGGCCGCTGGAAATTATGTGAAGGATGGCAAGATGGGTCAAATCCAAGAAAGCCCTATTTAAGACTTGCTTTTAGTTAATTGCGTTTTATTGTTAAATAGTTTCTGTGTTTAATACTGCTTTGATATTTATGATTTATTTGATAGTTGAAGTTATGTTTAAAATCTTTGTTGATAAAATCCGAAAATAAAAATCAAAGTAGTCAAAATTTGTTGATGAAAATTATTCTTTGAAGTAATTTCAAAGGGAGTTCTTTTTTAAAGAAGAATATAATTGTCTTGGGATCTCATTACATTCTTCTAAGTATTAAGAAGAAGACAGCAAGAATTGGTTTTAATAATAATAAAACACCTTTATTTTTAAGCAAAAGCTTTGCACATTAATTACGTATACGACACGTGCACCCTCACATTGGCTCGATTTATGCCATAAGCAATCCAATTGCTAGAGAAAACATAATCGCCTTCAGGAAGTGGCACAAAGTCTTTAAATTTCTGAAGTATAAAATGGGCTGGCAGCTTGTCCACAATTATGTCGTGCTATTAAGTAAAAAAATATTATTTTAAATACCAAAAACAAGTTAAAATATATTACAGAAAGACTCACATCATAAGGACACGAATGGTTCAGGTTTGAGTGCCCAGCAAAGAGACTGATTATGAAGTTTACCCAGGGACTGTGATGATCAGACATCAGCTGGCAACCATCAACGGTGAAATTAAAGCTTACCGGACTCAAGCCATTGGATCGCTTATATAGGGCGATATTTACCTGGGAAAATTCTAGTTAATACACTGACAGAACAAATTAAATCTCCTTTTAAGATTTGATGTATTCTTAAATTAAATCTTAATATAAGACCA
Organism: Drosophila rufa; assembly: GCA_018153105.1. Taxonomy (NCBI): domain Eukaryota; kingdom Metazoa; phylum Arthropoda; class Insecta; order Diptera; family Drosophilidae; genus Drosophila; species Drosophila rufa. Next base: position 14,294,873 of record JAECXS010000096.1, read on the forward strand.
AAAAATTCCCAAAAATAAGATTTATCAGGTTATTTTTCTAAACAAAATGAACTTCATTTAAGATCCTAATCCAAGCTTAAAATGAACGCTTAAATTATACCGAATATTCTTAAAATGGGAATTTTCAATTTATTTTGTTTACTACCTTCACATGTATAATTCCCAACTGGTTCTGGCAACTGGTGACTATAATAGTGACTAATTTGGTGTGAAAAGTTGTCTTTAGACAGAGACAATATGTAGCATAGGAAGTCCCAATGATGTAAGACACTAGCTTATGGCTTATAGGCGATAATTTTGGTAGCAATAATAAAATGCAATTATTGCTAGATGAAAACTTTAAATAATTTTATTTTATTTTAAATCCAGATAAAATCACAAGTAATTCTAAGACCAATCCAAAACTGTTTTATATAAGGAATAAAAGAAATCTTAATATGGGAATGTAATGTAATGTTTTAGATTTTTTCGACTTGATTCAAACATTTGTCATCATCTTTGTAGATTTTTGTGGTATGAAATAAAATTAAAAACGAGAAAGAAAGCTAACTTCGGTAAACCGAAGTTGGTATACCCTTGAAGTCTGCAATTGGATCATTGAAAATCGAACCATTTTAGTAATGTTGAAAAAATATAGAATTTTGTAAATTTTACATTTTACATGTAGAATTTTACAGTTTCATATAAATCAACCGATCGCTTCTATGGCAGCTATATGATATAGTGGTCCGATCTTAATGAAAATAAAACCGTAAATCTAGAACCATAAAAAACTGCTATATCTCAAAATTTATAGAAATACGTTAAAAAACAGAGAAGTTAAACTTTTTTTTACATTAATTTCGCCATCATTCCTATGGCAGCTATAGGATATAGTAGTCCGATTTCGGTCGTTTCGACATATATACTGCGTGCTAAAGAAATAAGACTATGCTGAAAATTTCAGCTCGATAGCTCAAAAACTGAGAGACTAGTTCGCGTAGAAACCGACAGACGGACAGAGAGACGGACATGGCTAGATCGACTCGACTGGTGATGCTGATCAAGAATATATATACTTTATGGGGTCGGAGATGCCTCCGTCACTGCGTTGCAAACATCTGGTCAAAATTATAATACCCTCTGCAAGGGTATAAAAATCTTGAATATAGAATGTACAAAATCTTGAACCTAGAAACATGTTCTTAAAATAAGAACAATATTTGATTACGCTACATTCGTGACCAAATGGTCACGATTGTATAACCAAAAATCTTAAAATCAAACCAATTTCTTATCAGTGTATCCACAAAAAGTAAAGTAATATGAAACCGACTTACCCTAATTTTAGAAACTGGCTTTTTATGGAGAAAAACCCTGAGGGATATATGCTTATAGGTGCGGTTCTCAGCCTTCAAATAGCAATAGTCAAAGTCACTGAATGTCTTATCCAAAGAAGTGCATTTTACATTGGTAAAGTCTAGACCACGGCTTTCCATCTACGAAAAATTAATTAAGGGTTTATTATGATATTATGAGAGTGTTTCTGTAAGAGTTCTTACCAAATTTAAATTAAATATACATAAAATCATAAGAACAACCAGCAGTAGGTTCTGAAAAATCATTTCAACTTTGGATTTTAAAATAGGATCTACACAGATCGGAGTTTAAACTATAAATGGAACATTTTTTGAAGCCATTAAGCTATAGTTATGTTTATTTCACAGTTCACTACACTTTGATCGGGGATAAGAGTTAAACAATTACATAAAGACCCGCATTTTTATATTGACAATTATCCTATTAAAGTCTAAAAACAATAAATGCTCCAGACAGGTCAACCTGAAGTTATCTAAAACGATTCAAAGAATGAAAAGTGAATGAAGTCACTTGCTTTTCATACTGCTAAAACGATTAATTTATTCATATTTAAAAAACATTATCATATATCCTACAAAACACACATTTTTGCATTAAAACTAGACATTACAACACTAAAACAATCAATTATGACGACGACCAGGTCGATAGGGTTTAATGCTATATCATCATCCTCCTAATATATGCGCTCGACTCAGCTGTGATTGGTTCACTTCGATAAGGTATTACGTAGATATGGATAGGTTGGATATCTGCAGATCTTCGGAGTTGAGGCGCAGTATCTGCTGATCCTCTGAGTTGATCCGCACCAGCTGCTCGCTGTCGAAGCTGAGCAGATTGCTGATCGTGGGACCATTATCCGCCTGGCTGACCCCGTTATTGCCATTATTGTTGTTATTATTATTATTGTTATTGTTGGGATTATTGTTGCTGGGCGCATTATTATCGTACTGATGCATGGGCGGGGCATGTTGCTGCTGCTGCTGCTGTTGCAATTGCTGCTGCTGCTGGAGCGTGTGCTGGTTATGCTGAAAAATTAATTTAAGTTTTATTTGATGGAGGACTTGAGGATAATTGCTCAACCCACCAGATGATTTGTGCTCAGGTTCCATTGCAGATTGCTGGCTGTGCCGGGTCCTCCGCCCGACGTGAGCAGGTTGTGCATGGTGAAAGGATTGTTGAGATTGCTGAGATTGTTGCTGTTGCCATTGGCGGTCGTTGTGCCCGCTGCCACTGCTGCTGCTGCTGCCACGGCTGCCGCCGAGAACTTGCTCTCCCAGTGGCTGCCACCTGGATTTCCAAAGGGATTGCCATGGAATTGCAGTGCTTGCTGCTGCTGCTGCTGCTGCTGCTGTTGTTGATGTTGCTGCTGCTGTTGGTGTTGCTGCTGTTGTTGCTGCTGGTGTTGCTGTTGTGCTAGGACTTGCTGAGCAAATGGATTGTAATTGTTGCCCAGATCTGTTGTCCCAAATTGCTGATGCTGCTGCTGCTGCTGTTGCTGCTGTTGCTGCTGCTGTTGCTGGGGATGATTGGGCGACATCAGCTGCTGTTGCTGCTGGTTGTTGGTGGGCGTGGCCGAGGAGGCCATGTTGTAGGGCGAGGGCGTGCTGTTGTGATTGTAGTTGCTCGACGGCGACAGCGGCTGCGGCGATGGCGTGAGCTCAGGCGGAGCTCGATACGACAGGCCGAAGGGCTGCGGTGAGGTATCTGAGTGGGGAAAGGATGGCAATCATATAATTCGATCATATTTATAACAATAAGGTATTGTTTTTTCATTTCCATTTATCAAAAACAATTTACAAATGGAATTTAATTAAAGGAAAATATATTATTACTTTTATTTTTTTAGGCAATATCTGCTGTTCATTTTTGATTGAATTTTAAATATATCTACTTGTGTAATTATAATTTAATCGGAGACCTTAATAGGCCTTAATCTTGTTAAGTATTTCAGGTAAATGAAGAAAACACCACATATTATTTGATTGTAAAATTAAAAAATTACTATAAAACTGTATATTAATATGTTTTAGCACTAAAAGTGCTTAATACAAATATTTTTAATCATTAATAGTGTTTAATAATATGTTTATATTTTATTTATTTACTTTAGTGTTTTATTATTAATAATAATGCTAATACTGTTGAATAATATTTTTATAGAAAAACGTTTTTACATTATTATGTAAGGTAATTTCCTAAGTCGTATAAATAGTAATAGCTTACCTCTTGGTTCAGTTTTGATTGGCGGTATGTTTTGCGCATTCCAGCAATTCATGTTAGTTTGTCCTAAGAAAGCAGCAGAGCAAATAAAAAATAGTAATTAAAATAAAATAATAAATAAATAAATAATAATTATTAATGAACAAATATTAAAATTAAAACGAAACAAACAGCAAACAGACATCTAAAGCTAAGCACAATAACACAATCCAATTGAAGTCGAAGGAAGACTATGTAAATGTTCCCTTGAATTAATAAGCAAAAAAGACATGCAAAGATAAACTTTAAAATTAATTTTAAAATTTAATAAATAAACCAAAAAATATGAAATGCCAGAAAAATAAACTATAGAACATTCTGCATAACTCGAATAAATAAACTTACTCAGAACTATCATAATCATTGCAACATTTGAGCAAAACTTACTTTGACCTATAAAAGTTCCTTTTTGAATAAAACTGTAACAATATTTTGGGTTTTTTCTTTCATTTCAACTTTGTTTCGTTCTGTTTTATTAAGCTACAATATTTTATACAAAATATTTTTACCAAACTTGTAATTCATCATTATATATAAAAATATCAAATATTCTTCGCATGTAAACGAGTAGAAAAAGCGACAAAAATTTCGTTTTGATTTCAAATCAACTTCCATCCCACTTTCTTGCCTAACCCTGAACTCACGATAATATTGCTATAATTTCGACTACGTATGTAAATCATTATATAAATATATAGTAGGAGTAGTTTTCCCTTTGGTAGTTGCTTTCGGTGATTGTTTGTGTGCATTTTGAGTGAGAGTGGATTCTAATAGTTGCTAAGAGTCTATTCGATTAATACATCATCGGAGGCGATGACTGGTTAAGTTAAGTCTTTGGTACATATACACCGAAAAGGTAGGATCGGATCAGGCTGTGATGCCTGTGGCATCTCAAAACAAAGCACCCAAGTGGATCCGAAACACACAGGGGAGAGATATTCAAATCGACAATATATAGAGGACAGAGGACTGAGTACAGAGAGGACCGCCACCACAGAGTTTATGTCTAGGAAAGGTCTCAACAGCCGACTTACTGCCATCCTGATGGTCGCTCTGTAACTGCTGTTTCTGCTGCTGCTGGAGCAGCAGGTGCATGGGATCACCGCCAGTCTTCTGACGTTTCCGCCTCAGGTGCGCTGGATCTACAAGACAAGATATACACACACAACGTTGTACATGGATTCGATTTGGTTTGGTTTCTTTGGTTTCAATTTAAAAACAATATTCGATTCCGCTGGGGGAAATCTTACGCTACTCTGAAAATTGAGTGGTTTCGCTTAAATACAATCGATAGGAGGTGCTGCTTCCCTCTTCGGGAGGGAGCGCGACCTGGACAATAACAAATGTTTTTCAAGCCCATTTGGCTCTGGGCTCGATGGCCCTGGTATCGCTTACAAAATACATGTTTGGGGGATACTTTTTAGCATTTAGCACAATTATCAAATCTAAAAACAAATACAATTTCTGGAGGACCTGAAAAGGCGTTCCTCCCGCAAGTGGACCTCCACCAGAGCGGGCTGTACCTTACAACCTCATTTCCCTCTGGCTTTCCGTACGCAACTTGCTTCGTTTTGGAGTTTCGTAGGTAGCTTCTTTGCCCTTCTTCGTTTTGTCTAAACAATATAATTTTTTAACAAATTTTCAAGGCCCCTAATTCAGGGCTTTGGCCGCCGCCAATCGCTTGGCCACCTCATCGGGGGTGAGGATCTCGCCGGCATCCACTGGAGCATAGTAGGCGGAGGTCTCGTCGAACTCACTGGCCGCCGCCAGCGGCGGAATACTCGTGTACAAAGCAAAGTGTTCGGCCTCGGTCAGGTCCAGGTTGGGATCCAGCTGGACGTTGAAGTGGCCCTCGATGGAGCTAACCAAATTGTGCAGACTCTGGCGATCGGCGATGGCCACCAGCTCCATGCCGCCCTCACTGATCGGTATGTCGGCCAGCTGCAGAGCAGATGCAGTCCTGCGATCCAGTCCCGCGCCCACGGACACCGTGCTGGACTGGGAGTAGGCCTCGGTCCGGGGATGCTGGGGCAGGCTGTTGGCGCTGTCACCCTTCAGGGGTATGTGCACCACATCGGCGTTCAGGTAGGCGGGCCTCTTGCCCGACACACTGCTCACACTCCGGCCCACCGGCTTGGTCAGCTTCGATCCGGGCTTCTTGGCCTTCACGGGACTGGTTTTCGCTGCCGGTGCTTGGGTGGAGTTGGAGAGGAAGGGCGCTGCCGACTTGGAGGAGCGGAGCGAGGCCCTCATCGGGTCCTGCATGTTGAAGTGTCCTATGCTCGGCTCCCGGCTACTCAACTTGGAGTCCAGCAGGGAGGCGCTATCCTGCCCCGGTGCCTGGGCCAACTCGGGTTTGCTCTTGCGGCGCGAGAAGAGTTTCGAGAAGAATCCCGGCTTCTTCTGGCGGGGCAGAGTGTTGAAATTCGGATTCTTGGGATTCTTCTGGTTCGGCGGAGCGGGCGGTAGTCTCTTGTTGAGCGGGGACTCGGCGGTGGCTGGCCTGGCCTGAACCGTATTGGCCTCGATGGAGCGATTCTCCGCGTTGCTGTCCTGCTTGCGAATCCTCTTCGGCGGCAGCGGAGGCAGCTTCTCCTCCTCGGGCGGAAACGGAACCGTGAGAATCGCAGGCATTGGCAAGGACACCTGCACTGCACCTGGCACTGGGGGAGCTGGTCGGGCTGGAGTCTCCGGCTTGCGGGCCTGCGAGTTCACCTCCACGGGATCGTAGTGCTGGTGGGCGTCCTCCGGCGCACATTGCGACATGGGCGGCGTGGGTGGCATGATGTCGTCCATGGGTATTAGGACGGGGTTCCTGAAGGCAATCTGCAAGCTCGTATAGGTGGCCGCATCGTCGAAGCTCTCCTCGACCTGCAGCGGAGGATGTCCCTCCATTCCGGCCAGCTCGTTCCGCATGGTGTTGTTGTACGTGTCCCGCTGGACCTTGTAGTCCGTGTAAATCTCGTCCAGCTCCGCCACCTGCTCCAGCAGCTCATTGAGCGTCTTATCCTCCTCGGTGAGATGCGCCTCTAAGGCCGCGTCCAAGACATCGCCCTCGACCGTGGGACTCGGTTCATGAACCATCTGCTCGATCTCGCTGGACTTCATCCACTCGTTGACTTTGTCGTCGGCCGACAGGGGTCGCGGCTCGAGGTGCTGACCCAGTTCCAGTTGCTCCAGTTCCCGCACCTTCTCATCGATGATGGTGTCGATCTCCTTCTCCTGCTCGGACCGCAGTCGATGGGCCTCAGCCTCTGCCTCGGCATCAGCCGCCTCCATATCCTGGGGAATATGATCGGAGGTGTGATCGGTCAAGTGCTCCGAGGGCTGGTCAATGGATTGCTGAGCTAAGAGCACCGGGTGCTCCTGCTGCAGAGGTTGCTCCTCTTGCTGTAAAGTTTGCTCCTGCTGTAAATCCTGCTCCTGTTCCTGTGACAAAACTAATTCCTGCTCAAAAGGTGGCTCCTCCTGTACAGATTCCTCTTGATGGAATACCACGTCCAAAGGCTGCTCTCGCTGCACCTCTATTTTCGGGGTATCCAAGTCGATGACTTCAATCGTTGGCGCCTCCCGCTTGGCGTCCAACCTGAGGATCTGCTGAAAGATATCTTCGTCGGGCTTCCGCTTGAGGTGCCGATGAAGGTTCCAGAATGTGTGTTTACCTGAATCCAATGGCACGTACTCGAAGGGCAAGGCCTCGCTGGTGACTCCGTCCGATGGGCGTCGCAGTTGGATGAAGACCTGATGGGGCATGAAAAAAAATAAACAAAATAAGAATATAATATAACTGTAAGGATAATATAGAATGTATATTCCGATTCTAATTTAACTAATTACTTTTAATAAGAAGTTTCTATTCTTCCTGATTATAAATCGTTTATTATAATAGTTATTATTATAATAGTTATTATAGTAAACGATTTATAATCAGGAAGAATAGAAACTTCTTATTAAAAGTAATTAGTTAATTAATTATAAATTATATTATATAAATTAAATTATAAATAATATTAATTATAAATCGTTTATTATAATAGTTATTATAGATTCTCTTTAGATATAGTTATCGAAAATTCGAATACGTCAAGAGCTAGTGGCACGTGGTAGAGCGATGATTCAAAAATTTCCAAAAGCCTTTCTTATCGCTTCGTTTGGGCCATAAAATATTGGCCTTTGCTTTAGATCAAGATTGCAAAAGACCAAGACCTTTTGGCACCACAATAATTGCTAATTATAAATCGAAGCACTTTGTAAACTACGATAATTAAAGCATTTTTAAGCGATATCAATTGGAAAAACATGGAAATGGATTCTTTTAGAGGATTTCTTCTCTTCGTAATTAAAATTCTGTGTAAATTCATAAACATCTGCAACTTTTATAAACTTAATAGATCTACCTTTGCGGGCTCTGTGATGTCCAGAATGTGATAGCGCGGCGTCTTAAAGGTAATGGCAGTCTGCTTGTGGACATCGGTGTGCTGGAAGTCCCCGAAGGCCTCCCACACGGTCTGGCCGTTCTTCTCCTCAAAGAAGCGCACCGAAATATCCTCCTTGGCCACCTTCTCGCAGAGCAGGATGATCTGGGTGTTGCCCAGCACGGTGGCCGAGCAGCTGCACAGCCGACAGATGACCAGGTCGGACATGGCCTTCTTGTCGAAAATCGGTTCGGAGACCACCGGCGGCAGGGGTGATGTGAAGCGGCCCTTCTGTTCGCTCTCCATGAATACTTGAAAGCACAGTCGCACCGAGTTCAGGTCAATGCTCGAGGGCTGGAAACGATGCGAGAAGCCAGCTGGAAGGGGAATTAAAAAGATTAAAAAGAATTTTCAATATAGAAAGGTAGAAACCGCTTTCCCAATCTACTCACTCTTAAAGGGATCCACCCGTATCTCCTCACGCGCCTTTAGAGCCGCCTCAATGTCCTTCTTCTTGACACACTGAATGCCCAGATTGCTGAAGACAGCTCTCATGGTCTCGCTGTTGATCTCCAATGTGCAGACGCCCTTCTTGCAGCCCTCCTTGCCCACCAGATTGTGAGGATGAGGACTGAAATATTACCAAGAATTTATTATTTTAAAATAAATAAAAACCTGGTTGATCCACTCACCGATATGGCGTATCCTTGGTCACACAGGAGACGACCACCACAGCACGTCCCTTGTAGCCCACAATCTCGATCGTCGGATAGGTCTTGTTCTCCGGCGTGGAGTTCACGCCCGGAATGGAGCCCGCCGAGCGGCCCTCGCACTCGTAACGGAAGCGCAGGGCCTTGCCCGCCGGCTGCTCCGTGATCTTCACATACGGTTTCTTTCGCACATTCTTCGTGGACTGTGACAACTGCTGCTGCTGCTGAGCCGGCAGTCCGTTGTAGTTGAGGCTCTGTTGGCCATCAGGCGCCGGACCCGGCCCAGTAGCGGCTACGTTGTTCTGGTTGGGAAACATTTCGTGGCCAAAATATTAACTGCAAAGGGGATAAAGCATAATGTGAGTTACAAATAATTTACAAAACATATTTACATAGACTAATAGCTATAATTTTGTTTTTTTAATTTTTTCTAATATGATGAAAAATACTAGTACCTTTAACTTTATAGCAAAACAAAGGTAATACTTAATATTAATTTCGCAATCTTTGGCTTTATACTGTGAACTAATTATATTTAATTTTTGGCCACCTTTTTCCGACTTAAAGTTATGACCAAAAGGCGAAACAATTCCTTGGCAAGCAAATCACAGGGCTCCCAGACAAAGCCAGACGATGACGATGTTGAACGAAAATAAGGCCCCCCAAACTTTTGGCGCTTTCTATATACGCGATCTGGCTATATGCTATTTTATATATCGATTCTTCTGACCACTGGGTTATGACGAACCGCAGCGTAGAGCGTCTGGCAGAAAATTGAGAAAAGGTGGCAAACTCTCTATCGGGAGCGGGTTCCTCGTTTTCTAGGTGGGTGGCTTTTTGTCTACATTGAACACCATTAATTGCACTATTTAGGGGCCATTAAGATGGCTGTATATTTTCATAATTCTCCACACGATAGGATGCAGCTGCAGGCACGGGTGCGTTGGTGTTAATACCCAGCACCAGAAGGGTATGTTGTGTTGGTTACATTTTTAATTTAACTTAATACCCTTGATTAGGATATCATGGAACTTATGAGAGCTAAGGATACGAAATTTGGTGTGGAAGGATCAATTAAAAAATATTTTCACTAAGCCAGCTCATAAGTAGGCCATATTTTTAGCAACCTGAGTTCTTGCAGGGTATTTCTACGGTCAGGAAAATCATATTTGTTTTGTTTTTGGGATCCGGGTTCGGATCTGTGTACGGGTCTAGTCCGGTGTAGTCCGGCTAAAGCTCCGGACGCCTTGTTTAAAAATAAAATTTTGCGTAACGCGGCCACAAAGCGACAGAGACTCTGTGAGATGCCTCCGCGGCCTGTGCTCCTATATATCAGGTAGTATATATAGGTGGTCCGTATATATAGTTCGCCTCGCAGACTGGCCTCCCCGGAGATGTTAGAGCTTTTTATTTTTATTTAATTTTTTTTATATTTTGGCGAGTTTGGAGCAATCCAAACAAAACATTTTATCAATGATGGGGCATTGTCAACGCAGCGCTTCTTTCGCCGATTCCTCGGATTCGTACATAGATATAGAAAGCGATACATATCGAGGAAGACTAAGTAGCTGTATGACCTCAGAGTTTATTCTCTGATCGTGTCGTCTAGACATCGGTCTGCCGTGGGTAATACATACGTCAATGGCTGACAAAACTAATGCCCATGCATTGGTCCGATCTCAACCGATCCAATCGTTGGAGGGGCATAAAGGCGGAAGCCAGAAAACGTGTGCCAATTTTGTGTTTTCGAAAAGGTATTATATATTTGTGTGTAACAAAGACCCAAAGGAAGAATCGTGTGCCTACTAGTTCGAAATGATTGCAGAGATACATAGTAATTACTACGAAACATGATGTTCCTAGAACGTTTAAGAGAAAAGTGTGAATTTTTATACCCAATAGGCTGAGTAATCATATATATACTATACATGTTGATGTTTATCTAAACAATTGTTTAAAGAACTGGGCTGATAACTGCGAATGATGTTGATTATTAAGAAAACTTTATTTGGTTATTTCGGTGAATGAACTTATGTAGATATTTTAAAATGATTACCCTTAACTTCGACTTCTAAAAAATACTAACGTTATTAGTAAGACTTTATGTGATTTTTTCGAAACAGTTGTTCTATCGAAAAACACATATGTGCTTCTGTAGAGGAATTCGATTTCTCGATCAAAGTTTTCGCAGCTGTCAAATGTTTTCTGTGCGTCAACTAAAAATATTTCGGACTACAAATCATGTCCATGCGAATTACTGGCAAGGGGGACTATGTTCATAATTTAAATTAAAGAAACAACCAATCAAAGGACACCAAAGTCCAATAACCTTTGAAAGAGCTAGAGCCACAATAAATCAGTTAAGAATAACCCACGTGCTGTCATTGTAGAATATATATTATGATTCTTTTGCGTTTGCCATTCGATTAGGCAATTGTTGAGACCGATCAAAATGTTCATAACACACTGAATATTGGGGAAGGATTACGTCATTAAATTATTTGCATTGGGCAAATATGAAAAGCCAATTGGATAGGAGCCAACAAGTGTAATACAAATGCGATCTAGTTACTAGATATTACTCATACGTATATCTCTTCATACAGAGATTGAACGATTAATCACCTTTCACTTATCACGGCCGAACTTTGATGGAAAGTCGTTTCACCACACACAGATAAAGCCGGAGTTGGTTTGGATATTTATCGAATCCTTTTTGGGTTAATCAATTACAATATTGACAAGTATATATTTTTTTTAGATTTTTATTCGATTTGATTTCTTCAATAACCGCGCACGCAGAGTGACCTCCTCTGAAAGATGTCGTTTTTGGTCTTGAACTGAGTTTCTATATGCACAAACGCCTCTCTATATATTTTCGTATCTATAGATATTATAGAGAGGAGAATATTTCTGTAGTTGGGACCGAACCGACGAAATCACACTCGGCAAAACGTCTTGAGTACTCGCCTAATGTCTGAACACTGAAGCGAGCAAAATGTTTTTGAGAAAAAAACACTGAATTCTTTATGCACGCTTGCCGCCCAGCGAAAACGTTCGAAAGTTTCGTCGCCCGAGAGCTTTTCTGCTATTTTTATTTTGTTTAATATGTTAAAAACTTATTTTCTTTAAATTGTTTGCCTGTCCACTGCAGCACATTGTGTACAAACGTATATTTTTGTATCTGCCTTGTTGTTCGTGTCATGTATTTATTGCTTTTGCTTTCAAGGAATTTTCTCTTTCGCCCAAGAGGCAGTTGTCCCAATTTTTCAGGAATGAAAGATATATATGCGCGAGCGAACGACATTTCCCCTATATGTACCATGTATCAAGAAAATGAAAATTAAAACTTAATAACCGATGTCAATAAACTGTAGCTGGCAATTGTATAAACAATTGAATTTATTGAGAGCGCACACGTGTTGTATTGATTTCTCAAACAATTAAAAATTATATTTAAATAAGCTTTGAAATATTAAAGAGATTTGCCCATCTAATATTTATTTTCCTTATTATTTAGTTTGCTTGAAGTGAGTTAATAAATCAAATTCAATATTCCCATCATTACCAAAGATTTATATTAATCCAAACACAGATCATAAAAAACACCAACCAATTACCGAAAAACACACCAAACAAAAATCATATAAAAATTCCAAACCTAAACAAATTCTTGTTTATATCGCATTTAATGCTATACCATATATTTATGAACCCTGCAAGACTGAGTCATTTAGGAGAAAAAACCGAATCGCACAAAATGCGCCTTTTAATCTAAGCAAAAGATGCAAAGGTATCTAAAAATTACCATAAAATGCATCAACAGAGGCTTGTTTGTTTTTGCAGTGAATATAAACACAATATTCAAGTACATTTGGTTACCCTACGGCATCTAATATATATGCACGGTAGGCATATGGTTTTGGGGGAATATTGGTATTTCCGTTTCAATATCCACGACACTTGTCAGCGATCAAATCCGCCTTGAGTATTTGGCGCCAGTTCAGAAAGCTCGCTAATGAGTTTGCAAGAATACAATTATACGAATCTATGCTGGGCAGAGAGGATATATACTGTAAAAAGCCTACGCGAAAAATGAATGGATGCATTATATTCGGACCATCCGAAATTTTAATAACAAAATATCTCAATTTTGACCGGGCCCCACGAATTTCCACGAAACGCCATGAGTCACAATACAAAATATTCGCCACAGAGCGATATAGATTGAAAAATGCCAGGAATTCGCTGCTCGTGTGCCACCCACTGTTGGCCAAAAAATCATTCACTAACTACGTGACTTTCGCTCCGAGAACGTATAGAACAGAGCGGGAATAGGTCAGTTACCCTGGACGATACAAATCTCCTTATTTGCGGATATCAAAGGCGGGAAATTCCCACAGTCCCGATCGATTGACCACTCGGGAGTTGCAGAACAAATAACCACCGATTCTGCACATGATTTTCGATTATATCATCCCCAACTATACGTGAGATAAGTAGAGCCTTTTTGGCAGGCGAAACAAAAAAACAAATCGCTACCGTTTACGCCCATCAGATAGCACCTGCAGAGCGTTTCGTTCAGACTGATAATGCTTAGGTGTGGGGCGTATAAATAACGAACAAAATACTCCAAGATAACCAAATATAAGATTACAAACGTAAAAATAGAATCCAATGACGGGGTGGTGAGAAAAGCTAAACTGTTTGTCAAACTTTTGCCTAGAAAAAATACCAGTCCAAGGTTTGGTAAACTTTTTTTGCCATTTATGGCTGAAATTCCACTTGATAAAAATAGTTAGCAACGAAAAAACCCAAGGAACGTAAAAAGTTTTTGGCAACCATAAAATTGATTAATAAAACAAAAAAAAAAAGAACGATCGGCGTCGCTTATCTGCCAGTTATGACTGCTTTTGGCGAAAAAATAAAAAGGTAAATAAACAAAATAAAATAGCAACATTTCGTTTCGATCATTTACGATGCTAATTTTATGCAATTTCCAATAGCAAAGGCACACAGAAAAAAGTTCTTTTGGCGCCAGCACCACAAATTAAGATTAAGATCAACATCAAAGCAGCAGAAGCAGCCAAAAATTCCTGAGAGAAACGGGTTCCGCAAAACCTCCAGACAGACAAATGTTTTTTAACGATGGTTGGCGTCAAGCAATTTACAGCTCAAATAAAAATAAATAACCGATATGCTGACAAATCGATGGAACTAGTTCCAAAACTATAAAAGTAGTGCTTCTTCGAAAACGGAGAGGTTACATGATGGCAAGCAGGAAGAAAATATTATTTTGAATATTTAAAAACATACATAATTTTTGATTAAGTCTTATTGATTCTTATCTATTAAATAGAGAACTTTACATAAACATACAACATTTCCAGCAAATATATTTATTTACATTTATTTTATGAAGTTGTTTGGTTTTTAGCTAATTTGATGTGTGATAAGTATAAATATTTACAAGTTTAGTATCAATATGACATGCGGATTTTTAATTAAAGACTGTATTTTTCGAAACATTTATATTTTTAGCTACGTTTATACGACTGTGACACTGTATTAAAATAAAAACTCTAATTGCGATAGTTATTAAAACAGTGTCATACCCGTATTATTATAATTATTAATTTAATAATAGAAACAATGGAAATTAGAAAAGGAAATTAATTAAGCTTCTACACCTCTTTCCGGTATTATAATTGGTAATGATACAAAACTACAAAGTTATAGTCAAGAAAACATTTTTTTAACACAATTTTTAACACAATTTAACACGTAAGGGCTTAAGCCTTGGGAATTATCATTCACATGTGACTCTCTGTGTATACATTTATATCTTATCCATCAACCCAATTATAATGCTCACGCTTCGTCTTATATCGTAGGAACAGCGAATACCTATTGATTGATGATTTGCATAGAGGGCCTTACCCAACAACAGATCGTATCAATCATGACACCGGGTTTAGCATATGGGGAAACTACCACTAGATATACGGAATATCATCTATTGACTTGGCCTTAGGTCTCTGTCAGCACACAGATCTCCACTCGAGCACTCGAGCTGTGTATATATCGTAGATGACTTGCTTAAAGTAATGCGACTTTTCGCTTTTATTTTTTTCCTCCGCTCCGAGACACTCGCGAAGTGAGTCAGCAGCCGGTTTGCATTTAGCTTGGCTGCAGTTTTTTATTTTATTTCAAAAATTACACCGAATTAGCTAAAAGCCTTTATTCTCCATAATTACCTGCGAATTAAACCAAGGTCCAGTTAACACTCATGACTAACTTATTTCCTTCACACACTCACTCGCGCACACTACTCGCAGAAGCACAATAACCGCTCTTTGTGGTTAATAGTTACCGTTTATTTTGTTTATTAATATATTTCAGCGGAAGGAAATGGAACCCAACGAAATAAAAATAATTGAATCGAAGCGCGAGCACACGACCGCAGCGGCATAGAGTCGATCTTAGAATGAACCGAATGAAAACCTCTCCGGCGTATTTGAATGCCCGCGAAAATAAAAAAAAATAAAAACAAATGCAAGCGGAATACACTGTGGCAAAAGCTTTCCCATCTACCAACCCCACTCCCCCATTTCCCACCCCTTCCACTCACTAATACAGAAAAGGAAACACTACCACTACCGCACACACGTGCGCGTCTCGTAAGAAACTTTCGTTTGTCAGCGACGCAGGCAGCGGACTCTGCGACTGCGCTGCCATGTACACAGGTGTTTTGGCCATTATTTCAGTTTATCGTTTGCATTCACAGTGGATTATTTAATACGCAAGTGGATAATTGCCGCCCACAAAAGCTTTGGCTTACACTGCAAGTAGTCCACGCAGCTAATAATGAAGAGTAGCGATAATAGCACTACTTTTCAAAGTTCTACCTTTAGAATTCTTTAGGAGCTTGAATTGAAGTCTATAGAAAATCATTGAATATTTTATCTAGAGATAAAAAAAATATATTGAATAGTGGCAAAAACTCTATATATTTTAATGCGCTTTGGGGCTTGATTGATCATAAAGACATTATTATTTTTCAAAAAGTATCCTATTGGTTTTATTCGCCATATAAACAATTTTACAATATATTGTTTTAATATTAAAGATTACAAAACTGTATAATTTTTTTCAGAAATGTTTCTTATACAATAAAATGGAAAAATATATATCGTAAAAACAAAAATAGGTAAGAGATAATTTGTTGTACTATAGAAATTGTTATCCTATACAATATAATGTTTCATGGAACCAGTATGGCTAAACGATCCATTTCCTGCACATAAATTCAGCGTAATTTGCATGACTCTAATTTTAAATGGGAAAATTTATAAACTTAACTTTCCAAGAATGCGATAAAAACTATAATTTATGTACTATGTGTCACTGAAGTTGGGGATAAGTACTGTATGGTTATGTTTGGAAAATAAGAAAAATCATAGATGTGTCAAGGGAAAAGCATTGCTGTCTTGTATACCTAAACCTAATTAGTTTGACTTAAAAGTGAGTTTGTCAGCATAAATACAGAAATATATACATTTTAGAATATTAGTTTAATACATTTTCTTACTTCAAAAATGACTTTGGTTTCAATTTGAGAACAAGTATACCTTTTAACAACACAATTAACCCTAGAGTCTATAGCCTTAAAAGTTCGAATTTAACTAAACAAAAAGCTCTTAGTTAATTAAAAGTAATATTCAAATATTATGAAGACCCTTCTCGTAGATCCCGCCCATTAGGATTTTCCCTCGTATTTATCAAGATCATACCGAATCAAAGTTCAGAATAAATAAATAAGTAACGCTAGGCTTTCGGGGGACTCAC
This sequence comes from Drosophila rufa, assembly GCA_018153105.1. Lineage (NCBI taxonomy): Eukaryota > Metazoa > Arthropoda > Insecta > Diptera > Drosophilidae > Drosophila > Drosophila rufa. Next base: position 14,311,467 of record JAECXS010000096.1, read on the forward strand.
CTAAGTCAAGAAGTGATCTCAAAACTTGTTATATGCATTGATCACTGATCGTTGGTATTAATTGCGGGCACCTGAAAATTTAACGCGAACTAATTAGTACACTTTTTATTAGCACTATTTATTTTGTTAAATTTTGTACATATTTCTTCATTGTTTTGATGGAAAATTGTGCCGTTATGTAAATTAGTTGAGTGCAAAAGCCATTTATTTATAGTTGAAAAAATGCCATTTTAATATTAAGTCACACACACACTCAGAAGAGCACAGAAACCGGTTTGCTTATTATTTATATATATATAAATAATGTTTTCTTCTCTTTCTTTTTTTTTTTAATATTTTGCGCGGGCACAAAAGCGGGTGCGATAATATCGGGGAGCAACAATAAAACAAGAGGCGCACGGGAGAACAGTTTGAAACAGAAACTAATGAAAAGTTAAGAAATCGAAGATCCGACGAAAGCGAGAGCGGGTTGAGGGCAGAGCGAAGAAGAAAGAGCCGGAGAGCGATAGCGAGAGAGAGTGTGTCTGTGTGGGAGAGCGTTCGCTTTAATATGACGTCGATGTCTTCTAGGGAATTCCGGGCTTTATGCTTATGCGATCATCGCTTAGCTTTTGTTTTTGTTTTTGCCCCAGTGGCGGCGGATTTTAATTTTTGGTAATTTGTTTTCGCGCTCTCCCTCTCTTTTTCGCCTCTCGTTTTTTGTGTTTTTTTTTCTTTTTGGTAATGCCTGCGATGTCTCCTGGTTAAATTGTCGATGTGCCGTGTAATCTAATCGGTAAAACGCTCAATTTTAATCGAAATTATCAATACGTGCGTCGCGGTTTTCTGCCGTTATAAAGGTACGCGCCATGCTGTCGTTTCTGTTGTTGTTTTTTCCTTAACTTCTTTTTCGTTTCGTGGTTTGCAAGTGAAACTTGCTACGGCCGTTCAATTGAATTCATATACAGTTTTCATGCATCTCTTTTACTTGTCATTTTATTTTTATCTACAAACTGTGCACAGGTTTTCTGGTATTTCAACCTGCCTTGGGATTCGGACTCGGTCTCGAGGCGGAGACAGAGACGGAGAGAGCTTAAAAAGCTTCAAGAAAAGGTAAATAACGCACGGGGAGCTAACGACGTGCGGATAAAAAACACGGAAGACACGACGACGACACACACGCACAACCGATCACGACGCCAGCGAATTGAAGACTAACCCGCCAACGCCAAGAAGAAGAGAAAACACAGGCCAGACGAAAACTTTCAATGCCGCAAAAGTCGTGGCGGGAGCCCCAGGAGCTTTTGTGGAGTTGTTGTCACAAGCACAAGCACACGCAAGAAGCAACAGCAAGCGAAGATCGAAGCTAAGCTTCGAAGAGAGACAGCCGAAGAGAGCCAGATTAACAGAAGACAGAGCGAGAGCTTCTGTTTCTTCGGCAGCAGCAGCTGTGCTGAGTCACGTAAGCGCGGCTCGAGCGGAATGCCAAAAGCAAACCAAAACAATCCAGGCTATCCAAGTGTTCCTCTAACTAACATCTAAGTATTTGCAGCTAAATCTAGATCTTGTGGTAATGGAAATTCCTCAAAAGTGACTAACACTTGCAATCGCGAGTGGAGCTTAAATGTTATTACAGATGACAGTAAATACAAAATAAAGCATTTCCAACAGCTCTTTGTCATTTATTGCTTTATTTAAACGTTATTTAATTCTTATCAACTTATTTTTAAGACTTAGTCATCTCCAATGTTCCCCTTTCAGTATCAACTCAACTATATGCAACTAAAATTGAAGTATAGACACTATAAGTTTTGTGAAGATAAGACTAATCATTATTGTGGAGAACCTTTTCTTGATTTTTATTATTTTTTTTTATTTTAGGAATATCTACATTTACATTTTAGAGTTTTTGCACAATGTAATGTTTAACTAGTCGGATACGTAATAAGTCATCTTGCTTATTACGTATCCGACTAGTTCGACATTTCATGTACTCGTACATGTAGATATTCTTAAAAATAGAAATAATAACATATTTATAAATATGGGTAGTTCTTTCTGTTCTGTTACTGAAATATTGCGGAAGAAAAGTTGTTATATTCTTAAAAAATAAAACAAAACGAAATTACTTTAAAAAATACAACTTTTTTGGTTTTGTAATTAAAATTAGTGTTTAATATATATGTGGAAAATTTATTTAAAAAAATATAAATAGTGTCACAGCAAGAAAGGTGACAAAAAAATAGGATTCAAATTTCAAATTATTTATATATTAAAAAAATATATATTTTTAAAATAAAAGAGTATAAGAATTATTTGCTATAACATTTTCTTTAAATAATTTTAATCAAATTGGTTTTTTGATTCTTGAAAGTAGGTACCTAAATCCAAAATTATCTATTACGTGTCGATCATTATCTTTTTTCCACAGTGCTTTCAATTTGTGACTCATCCTCGCAAGCGGTCGCTTGGGAAAAGCTTTTCTGCGTTTATGAATGAAAATGTACTAGGCACTGAGTGTCTACGAATGTGTTTGTGACTTTGGCTCCCGCTTTTCCCTCACGAACTTGCTGGCCTGAATCAGCGTACGATTCCTGGAAAAAGGATATTATCCTGCGCCGGCATTTGTTGTGACATTAATTTCTACTCCGGCAGAGGCCTCAATGCCGTGACTCACTTGGTCCGTGTTCAGAATTCCGGAGCAGCTTTCACTTTCCGGGCGGACGAACTCTGACATTCGAGATGCCAGTTTCCACGGAATTTGATAAGTTGCTGATTCACTGTCATTAAAGGGGCTGTAGTTACATATACCGGCATAATATATTGAACACTTGATAGTGGAATTACTCATTAAGAGGTTAGCAGGGAGATAAGGATTTTTTAAAGTATTTTAAATGTGAATTTGATTTTGATTTAATTTAATTTTCCGCCAATTTTATATATTGAACGACAAATATAAAATAAATAAAGCAGGCAATTGTAATTAGCTTCCCGATTCTAACAAAATCTACAATCGCATATTAAAAACTAGTAAAATGTTCATTTAACCCAATAATCGTAAAAAATTTAAATATTTGCTGATAAGGTTATTAAGAAGTCAACTCATAATGCGTCCCAGCATTAAAAGCAGTTAAACATGAAAGCTAAAACTCCCCAAAACCAACTGAGATCTGAAAGTTCGAAATTTCCCACATATCGTTATCGTTTCGTTTTATCCAAAATCGTAACCCCCTAAAGTCATGCAAGGCTCTGCAAGCGACCGAATTTCCCCTCACTTGAAACTTTCCCCATGTATGCACATGAGCTAATCCCAAATAAATAGGAATTATGTCAAATGCTAGTATTGAAATTCCACAACAATAAACAAAATTCAAGAGAGGGGGGCTAGAGTGGGACCTAAGTCAACTCACAATGCCTTGATAGCACGAACGAAAAACAACAAGAATTACACCCAGTTAATGGAGTCCAGACATCGATCAAACAACGATGGAGAAACACCCACTCCCGAGAATCGGACAACCAATTGCAGAGGGTTTTCCATGAAAATCACGCGATATTTGTCCACTCACCGCTTGGTAATATTTCATGTGGATGGATATACCCATCCTTATAAGCTGACACGTGCTCGGGGAGTCGCCTTCGTGTTCACATGTACAGTGGGTATACGACATTATTGATTTTTCCGGTTGTCGGCTCTTTGAACTTCCTGCGACACGTGTCCTTGACGGCGGCAGGCCAACTAACCCTACAATCTGGCGGCCCCCGGTCAATGTGAAGGTGAATAATGCGATTACTTCAGTGGCACAGATTGTGAGCAAAGGGAGTTTCCTAAACAAATTTGAGTTGGAAAGTTTTAAGAATAAATTCATAATTAATTACATGAATCAGACATTTTAAAACATAATAAGATTGGAATTTGTAAAAAAAACACTTTAAATTAAAGATTTATTTGGTTTAGTTAATTTTTGCTTGCTTAAAGTCTTATAAATGCACGTCTACTTATTCTCTTACCTTGATTAAGTTTTTTATTTTAATATCAGGTAAATTTTACTTACATATATTTCATAAGATCCTTTAATACCCTTTCAATATTTAGTAGACAACGCCTCTGACTTAAGGACCTTGCACAAGTTTTCGCAGCCAGAAAGTCTCTCCCTGCTTTCCGTGTTTCTGGGTCAACAACGACTTAAAACTTAAAAATTAACCTTTCTACGGAATATATAAATTTATAATGATTTCTGAATAAGCCAAGTTCTCAAGAATCAAGGAAAAGCTTTAGAATAATATATTGTCACGAAATATTTATAGAGTGGTAGACATTGATAAAGTATAATTTCAAAGAAGAAATATAAGGACAATAATGTCAATCATTTTTTCCAATATATATATTAAAAAATGTTTTTTTATTATTTAAAAACACCAAGCGAGTTTTTATTTATACCTGAAGATAATCAAGAATATTATTCCTAAATTATGATTTATTAATCCATGAATATAAAGAAATGACTTGGATTTTATTAAAGTGATTCTCAAAGTCGATATCCCTAGAGAGTATGCCGACCTGAAAATCCTTGAGACCTTCGCAGCTCTGGTTGAGTTTTGCCCGGTGTGCGTGCAATTTGCCAGTTAACCTCCGATGGCCTTGGCCAATTCCGGGTATTTGTTGTGAAATAACCTGGTCTGAGGTCTGCCTGATTTTTTGGGAAGCGATTGGGGTAAGAAGAAGAAAAGATTTAATTTTTAACTATAATTTAGTGCTTTATTGCGACTTAATAAAACTTTGTGTGAAAAATTTTAAAAGGCATTTGGATTCTTGATACTTAAACATACTTTAAACAGCTTAGCACTGCTTGTTATTGAATAATGACTTTAGAACAAATTTCCGGTGGATTTATAATTCAATGCTAAATTTAGAGAGATTTAGAGAGAAATTGGAGCCCATCATTACGTATTGTGTTCCTTTCCGTCATTAGGCAATCAAATTCTCTTAAAGTTGCTTTAAAAAGAGAAATAGGTTATTATTTGTCTGCTTCATTTTTGTAGTTTTATAATAACATTCTGAATTAATTTTAAACTGTATGTAAATTAATTTATATTTATATATATATATTTTTTTCAACTGAAGTCAAGGGCTAGGACGTGACTACGCTTATATTCAGTGGAAAGAGAATGTAAATAAAGAGGTCTTAGCCGGTCCAAGCTATGAAATAAATATTAACCCCCAATTAAATGGCAAGTGAATTTATACCGACGAAATAATTCTTATTTATATTATTTAATCTTCGTATTTAATCATTAATGGCGACAGCGGTTCGGGTACTGTAAGTAAAAGTACACAACAGATTCTTGATTTTTCATTAGATAATTCGTGTCATTACGGGCGAAATATTCATTAAATAGAATAACATTACATATAAAATTGATTCCATTAATGAATAAAAAGTATACTTTGTATTTATAAACAACGAATTCCATTGAAAACTAGCAAACTCCCTTTTGTTGTCCTGATAAACAAGATCAAAATAACAATAATAATGAGTTAACAAAAATAATAGATTTTCAAAGACAGAAGCAAAAGAATGGGCAAATTGCTCGGCAATGCCGCGTACATGGAAGTGTTCTGAACAGCAAATTTTATTACGAAAATCCGAAGCTAAGCTACAAAGTTACTTAACCAAGAAATTTTGAAAGTGGCTGACTCGGGCAACTGTCGTCGGCTTCAGCACCGGCACCGCCGCCCGTCCCCGCCCAATACGTGTTCCGGCCGAGACCAGAATCCGCGGGGCGGAGGGGGCGACGGATGACAAGCGCACGACCGTGCGTCGACCGCCGGACAACCCGTCGTTGCCGGCGGAAGGCAGCGGAAAGCCGAACCGAACGTGTTGCCACAGCAATGCCAGGCAGAATATTACTGGGAAACAAAGTGTGACGGAGGGTCGGCACTGAGCAGATCTGATAAACAGATATGGCTATCTATATATCGATCGATGCACAGAACAATCACAGAATACACTTCCGAACGGAGAGGTTGCGATGCGCTATTTATACTTACCTTGTGCGGAATACGGACTTGGGAATCACAAGCAAACAACGGCCGCAGCGCGCAAGACCAGCAACTGGTACTGGGGTGGGTTTCACATGTCGCGGTCTGTGCACAGGCACTATGTGGAAATGCTTGTAAAACGCTGATGAAAAATGTACAAAATATATTAAGAGTTGTGGAGTATGTAGAATAAAAAATAAAAACATAAAAATTAAGAAAAATACAGAATTAAATACATATTTTTTTAATGGCCCACTGTGGGGTTTGAACCGCCGAGATTTGGCTCAAAATGCGAAGTGTGTGTGGCTGTGCTACCTGACATAAGGTGACATGTGTGAGTTTCAGAGCCGCAAGTATTTGATAGGTGTACTTCATTAAACAAAAACGAATAATATTTTGTAAATATATTGGTTATTTTCAAAATAATAATAAAACGATTTATTTTAACTTACCTCTCCTATTAAGTGTTAAATTTAATCGAACTGCCTCGATTTGGCTGTGCTATCTGGATTTATTTTTTTATTTTTTAAGCTCTCTAGAAATCTATATTTTATAAAAGAAACATATTTAAAAATCGAAAAAATATATTAACCAAATATTTTGTTTAGTCTTAGGAAAAAAAAATAAAACTTTTGCAACTTGTATCAAATTCCTTTTCTTTCACTTTCCTCCCCCCATTAAGTATGAAATTACAACCGAACACATATTTGCTAATTACTTTATTTTCACATATTTTGCAATAAGTATATTGTATAATTTATGTTCCTCTCTGGGCTTATCCCATGCACACTCTGTTGCATTTATCATATGTCCACAGTTACCACATGCAAAGTTAATGCAGTTTGCCGGCAAATTATCGTAAAACTTACATTAAATATCCTTCAAATCTTAAATTCAATTGCTTTTCCTCAGCTTAGACTCTGCCTTCCTTTGTTTTATTTTTGGGAAATAGAAAACTATTTATTTTGTTTTGTTTCTGTTCTGTTCTGCGGTTATCAATAGTCTCTAATTGAAGTTATTTTATACGATTTATGTATGTTTGTAGTATGCATATTGGCTATCAATATTTTGGCTTGTTGGATCGATATCGATGTATGAGTTATATGTGATTTCTCGGACTTTTGCTTGGACACGAAACTTAAAGTGAATTGCTTCTTGCTCGTCGTTCGTTATTGGTTCAGTGATTTGCGTAAATAGACTTTGTATTTTGTTGTTCGTTCGCAAAAAGGGACGGTAAAAATTACAATAAAATCATTTTGAAATTGTATGCAATTTGTTTTTGTTCGCTTCCTTAATACCCATATATGTATCTACTAACTGCCATATTTATGTATATAAATATATTTACAATTGGTTAGAGTTGTTCGCTCTCCGTTCTCCGTTAAATAATTGCTATAGGCAACTCCAAGGAGTGGAGTTTATCTGTGTGAATGCATGAATGGACGTTGTGGTTGAGTGTGTGTGTATTAAATATAAATTCAATTTAATGGCTCGGTAATTTACACAATATACGATCCTTGTATATATAAAATTTCATGTAGAATATCGCGATCTCTTCCGATTTGACAACGAAAACATAGAATATCGTAAACACAAGGAGAAGCAACAAAGTTAGTTTAGTTAGTTTCTGTTTCTTGGAGGGGTTCGGGGCTGAGTAACTACTACAGAAAGTGCTCTCGGCTGCTGTCGCTACTCGTGTCGTGTTCAATTCGCTACGTAATAATATCTTCTATTTAAATTTAAACTTTAACGCGTTGTCCCGTTATTTTTTGTATTTTGTTGGTTAAGCTGCTGGGTAATCATCATACTTATTTAATTCCTAATTAAACAATACATCGTTTTAAGGCTGTTTGAGTCTGCTTAAATCATAGGGAAATAAAAATAATATTTTTCTTGTTGTGTTTTTATTTATTAATCGAATTAAATAATAATGCACAAATCATAAGGTATGTCTGCATAATTAAGGCTAAATAAACCACACAAAAACTAAGTTTTTCTTTCTTCATTGCAAATAATAATTAATTTCCTACAATTTCTTCATTTGCGGACGGCTCTTAAGCCGCTCAATAAATACAAAAATCTTCATCTTCATTCAGAGTCGTCTTTGAGACGAGTAGCCTGGCTGCTACTCTTAGTTCAATGGCTGAAAACCATCGGTTACATACGATATAATATGTATTACTTTTGGGCCAAGCTCGACCTCTGGCTCTTTACGTACATTAACTTGTGAAAATACTCTCGGTTATCGGGGTCTGGCAGGCCAATTAATACCAATATCTTCTATATCATCAATAATCATGCTGGTTCAACATCAACTTATTTATCGATATCAAGTTTGTCAATTTTATCGCTTGCGCACAGCGTTGATAACGAAAATCGAAAACAATCAACGCGAAAGTTAACCAAACTCAAATCGAACCAAACGTACGTCACTTGAATATATAGAAAAATACAATTCGTTACGTTATCGTTTAATCTTTTTGCTTAATTAAATTAATTGGACGTTTAAGTAACTAACCGTGTTAATAACCATTCTCTTTTCTGCTTCCTTGTCTAACACAAAACTTTCATCTAACTAAACTTTCAATAAATACAAATACAAATACAAATACAAACAAACATAGTTATAGTAGAGTTGGACAGTTGCAGGGCATCATGTGTATCTCCCTCTCTCTCCGCAGGAACTCCAACGAACTTACAACTTAAGCAAAGTATAAACCAAGGCCAAAAGTTTACGCTGCACGCTGATCTTATGTTAGAAGGGATTGGTGTTGCCGCTGGCTGGATTCCTGCTCGAAGGACGCGTACTGAACGAGGACTTGCCGCTGGTGCCGCGCTGGGCGGGCATCGGGCGACGAACGTGGCGCATTTCTCTGTTTTTTGAGGGGGAAATAGAGTACTTGTTAGTGGAGGATAAGGCAGTATTAAGAGTTTATCGATCAAATTTGTCCATGATGGAGTGCCAAGAGTTTTCTGTCAAATCTAATTAGAACCTGCATTTATTTGACAGATTATTAACTTATTCTGTGAAGATTTTGGCGTCTCTTATGGAGCTAAGCACTCAAAAAATAATTAAGAAAGGCTTTACATGACTTCTTTTAATTTGTATTACATTTTAATATCCTAATAACAATTTAAAACATGCCAAATTTGATCGATTTTGCTCTGTTACATTTCTAATTAATTAATCAGCGCAATCAGCGGGTTTTTCTTAGGTAGTTAGGCGGATTCCAGCAGCAGGTTAGCGCATGCAACACATTTTGCAGCCAGTCAAGCAGGTGCTTACCGATTGCTGGAGTCTCTTAGAGGTTGGGTTTTGGGTAAAACAGGGGAGATGGACAGAGAAACTATAAATGATGCGATGGGGAAGTGAAAGTGTTTGTTTTTCTTGAGGGAGATGATGATTTAGCTGACTGTTTAACGACCCAAGTGCACCCACCGGTCCATTTCCATCTCCTCGAGACGCTGGGTGAGGGCCAGCTTCTGCTGGACAGCCAGGCGCAGCAGCTGGTTGAGCGTCTTCTTCTCCTCCTCGGCAGCCTCAAGCTGGCGATTGAGATCATCCACCTGAGTGACATACTCCTCGCAGCGTGCGGCGAACATGGCACGCAGACCTATTAAGAATTCATGATTTTTTATACATTTACAATTTATAATTAATGTAATCACTTACTGGAGAAGGTGGCCGCATCCTCCTTGAGCAGTCGCAGCTCATTACGCAGCTTGGACATGGTGTCGCTGACGATGATCTTCTCGTTCTCGTACTTCGACTTGAGATTGGTGAGGGCCACCTCGGCGGTCTGCTTGTTTGACTTGAGCACGTTGCGCAGGGTTCCAATCTGCTCGCGCTTCACGGACAGCAGGCTCTTCAGCTTGACTATCTGCTCCTGCAGCTCCTCCATCTCCTCGGTGTTGACCTTCTCCAGGGCTGCAAGAGGTTTGAATTAAGCAGGATCCCACACAGTAAAGTCTTCAACTCACCATCTCCGCCCTCGGAGCGCACTTTGTGCTTGTTCATATCGATGGTATGCTCCACGGCCGTCTTCAAGTGCTTGATCTGATCGCTGACTGTGTCCACGTACTTCTTGATCTCCACGGAATCGGCCAGGCCCTGGAGATCCTCGACGATCTGTGGCTTGGCAATGAAGACGTCCGATTTGAACTGCGACTGGATGGCAGTCAGGGAATCGTTCTCGAAGCTGCAAGGGAGAATGTATCTTAAAAAGCTCAGATAAATCTCTTTCTGAGCAAAACCAACCTCATATCGTCGCTCTTGTGATCCAGCAAGACTCGCGTTGGCGTCTCCCCGTTGACGGTGCACACCAGATGATACAGCTGGGCCAGATCGTCGCTTAGCGCCACCAAAGTGCTCCTAGCTGAGCCCAGGCTCTGACCCGCATTCTGTGAGATGTGGGTGAGGGTCTGCACATCGCTCTGCAGGTCCAGGGACTTTTGCTCGGTGGCCAGGAGCTTGTTCTTCAGGTTGGTCACCTCGTTGCGCAGCGTGGTCGTGGCATCCGTGTAGTTGAGGCCCTTTTGCAGCTCGGCAATGTCAGTCCTAAGGCCGTCGATCTCCTTGGCGGAGAGCGTGAACCAGTTGGCATACTGCGATATCAGGGCACGCATCTGCTGCTCCAGCTCCTCCTTCTTCTGTTCGCTCTCCTCCCGGCCGCCCTGCTCCTTCACATCGATCTGCTTCTTGAGGTGCACGAGGGCATCCACATGGGCGGCGAGCAGGGCCAGGCGGGTCATGAAGTTCTGCAGCTCGTTCTGAGACTTGTCCAGGCTGGTTTGGGCCTCTCGCAAGTTGGCCGTCAGATGCGACTTCTCGCTCTCCATGCTCTCCAGCTGCTTCTCCAGCTTCTTCAGCTCGTTCAGATGGATCTCCGAGAAGAGGTCGCACTTGGTGCCGTCAGGCGACTTGAGTTCGGTGCTTAGGTCAGCCTCCAGGCGCTTCAGGGCCAGGTTCTCCTCCTCGCCGTCCGAGTTGTTGCTGGCATTGTCCTCCATGTTGCTGCGTATGCTGTAGGCCAGGTTGCTGATGTGGTACATGGACTCGCGGTTCAGGTGCCCATCCAGCTCCTTCTTCAGAGCATACTTCGCCTCGCGTTCACCCTGCAGGGCCTCCAGCGCCTCCTCCATTTGCTTCTCGGCAATCTTCTTGAGATTCCCCAGCTCATCGACCTGTTGATTCAGTATCTCAACCTCCTCAGTGAGGCGACGGATCTCATGTTTGGCACCTTCAAATTCCACCTGGAATTTGCCATTTTAATAATTTATTTTTAATGCATTTTATTCGTGGACTGACCTGCGAGCTGCGCAGGTTGGAGACCTGCTTTTGCAGCGATATGTTTTCCTCCTCCAGCTCCGAGTACTCGCTGAGCATTCGCGTCTCGCGGAACTTGAGGTCCTTCAGCTCGGACTTGAGACGCAGTCGCTCCGCCTCGTTGTCGCTCTTGTCCCGCCCAAAGTCAGAGTTCTCCTGCAGCATCCGGTCGCGCTCATTGCGCACCCGCTCCAGCTCATGGCGCAGCTGCTTGATCTCGTTCTCCAGATCGAAGATCTGCAGATTGAGAGACGTCTCCCGGGCAGCGGACTCATTCAGCAGGGCGTCCTCCTGCTCGATGCCCGTCTTGTTGGTCACCTTCTGCGAGGTCTGGAACTTGGTCAGCGCCTGCAATAATCCCAGAGAACCGAACAGATCAGAACGTGGAGCACGTGTCAGATGGGGCGTCAAAGCAAAGTAATCATAAAAGTTTCCTGCCTGCCTGCCTGCGCGCCGCGAATGCCAGCGATTTTATTGCAGTCATTTGCATGTCGCCCACAAAACACGAGGGAGGGGATTTGGGGGCTGCGATTGGAGTGGCACGGGAGGGGCGTTGGCCACTCGGGAGCTCTTCTGCCTGCCCGCCTGCTCTGATGCTGACGACGCCCCCAGCCTTTCACTGGGGTCTTTTATTTTTCATTAAATTCCGTATCTGAACTGCCCTGAGAAGGGGTAGGTATGTGAAGCGAAGAGGGTTCACTTGAATATTTAAGCGGATTTCTGGCTACTTTCCGTATTTTTGCATTGAGCTAATATTTTATTAAAACTAACTTCAATCATTTTATGGTATTTATTTAATATAGTACTATGGTACTTTTTATAAGAAATAACTAAAATGTGTCTAAAAATATACTACAAAATGTTTAATCGTAAAAAGTAAATTTGCATTAAATTTGGTGCAGCAAACATTTTATTTCATACTTTTAGACAATTTTTAAAGCGATTTCAAACCCTTAGTAAATTCTTCTGTACCCCCGATTTTATGAAATCATTAATTAAAACAGAAGCGGTGAAATCTCTTTAAATCAGACCTAAAAGTATGCTATACAATTTTACAAATAACAAAAGGAACCCCTATTACACTGAATTTAGGCCTCTCCCTACTTTCAGACACCTTTTTAAGTCATTTTAAATTTATGGCGACTTCTGTTGAACTACTGTATATCCCCAACAACCAACTCACATTAAAAAGTATACTTTTATATTATAAAATGAATACAAATATACTTTTTGAAGTAAAAATTATTTGAAAGCAAATTTAATACTAAATATTTTCTGATTCCATTACTTTTCTTTTTAAGATTATATTAATTTTTTTCCCTACCCATTCTATTTTTTAAGAAGAAAATTAGTTAGTAAGAAGAAAAAGTTATTTAAAAACTGTCACCAGCTTTGTAGATAGAAAATCCCGATATACCCCGAAATATTTAAATATTACATTTTAACTTTTAGAAGAGTACAACTGTACATTAAGCTTGGCCAGGCTAACAATTATCACTCTGAATACGCCGGTGATTATCAGTCCAGTGGGAAAAATGCATCACCAGCGTCGGCAGCAGCAGGGGAGTAGGAGGAGATACCGGACTCGTTGGTCTGCAATTATTGGATTTTGTTAATTGCGACTGGCTTTCCTTCTGGCTGGCAGTGTTGGAAATCGCATTAAAGACGCAAGAGAGCACATAAAGGTTAACGGTGGCCACTGGCCAGGGACACGCCCAGGATTAAAAGCACCAGCGCAAAGGTAAACACGAATGCGGGATGTTTATGGGGCCGGGCCAAGCCCTTAACTGGGCGCCCGAGACCGACCACGTCCATATGGTCAGTGGGACTGGGAGTGGAGGGAGCTGGGTTAAATGTGTTGGCTCATATATTTAATCCTGTGGCGGCTTTAATTGAAATCTCAACCCCTAACGCCCGCCGTTGCTCGTTGGGCATATTTTGAATGGCGGCCATTTGGAGTACGTGCTTCACGAGTTCCCCTGCCGCTGATGATGATGATCATCATCATCTTCGTCATGAAAACTGTGCCCCAAACAAAATTTCTCAAGTGGCAGCGAGTGGAATGACCACGTTTCAGGGATTTGGTAAAACGGAAACTGCATCAAGTTGTAGGAAAAACTTTCCTCCTTTGGCGGTTCTCCTCTAAAAGCCGTGTAATTAGCACCGCCTCCTTAACCCCTTTTCATGTCCCAACCCTTTTCATTCCCCGCTTTTTCTGGCCATATAATTATCGCCGGCCGACGTCAGCCCAAGCGGTTCTTGTTGTTTTTGCCATCTCAATTTGACAATCGCACACCCACAACACAAACTCAAAAGCCCCCCATTTCGCCTGCTTCCCCTTTAAGCCAAGTGCATTTCGTTAATTAGTGTAATCCGAAGAAGAGGAGGGAGGCGGAGGCAGAGGCAGAGCGGGTGTGGGTGTGGGGGCGACATTAAAAGAGAAAGCAAACAAAAGGCCAAGGCGGGTCCAAAGAGTCTCGGATGGAATTTCAGCTGCCTAAAGCTGTCACACATTCATGCAACTAAATTGCAAGGCGCCTCCTAAATGAGACTGAACGAGACAACGACACAAAAGGAAGCTGACTTTGGCAAGTTGAAGGCTTAATACACTTGTGGTTCTAAAAAGCAAGTGAAAAGCCAAAACTAGCGACTGGATAGCGTTGGTTTATTATCAATAAACTCCAAATTCACTGCGAGGTTTTGTAAAATATTCAAATCTTATTCATTTAAATGGAATCCTCTTTAGAGGCATCCCTTAGGGCGTTGTGAACTTCGAATAAAAAGTATAATACCCTCTGCAAGGGCATAGAAAGGTTTAGAGATGCTGGGATAATTATCAAAGAAAGATTCTAGCAATGAGGGCGGCTTATAAAAGCATTCCTTAGCTTAATGAGATTACCAAAGGCATGCCATTTCCATTAGATTTCAGCTGAATTTTCCAGCTATTTTCCGCGCTTGTTTTATAAACCTTCTACAATCAATCTACAATCATCTAATTAACCTACCTACATCCAAATTTGTAATGATAATAGGATCAGGAAAAGTATGATCCCTTGGTATCTAACGCTTATCTTTACCAGCTAAACTATTAAAAAATTTCATGTATAATTTTTACACCTTCCAGGAATCTGAAAAGGAAACAATTTAAGAACATAATATCAAAGTATTTTTGTCACAGTGCCCGCATTTGTTTAGTGACGCCATCGATCGGGCAACAGGCCGCAAACAAATGACGGCATAAACTTTATGCAAATTAGAAAAGATTTTTAATTAACTCGAGCAAATATTAGCACAGTTCACAAAGGGCAGACAAGAGCAGAGCACTGCCACTGCCACAGCCACTACTATGTACTTGGCATAGGCCAGACACCGGGTCTGAACCACCAGCCACCAGCCATCGCCTGCCTGTCTTTATGACAACAGCTCCCTCCGCTGCGCTGCGCCATCCTTCCCTCACCTAATATCTGCCGGATTGTTTCACAATCCATGCCGTGGCTGGGATTAGAATGCGAGAGATCCCGTCTAAATGGTCTAAGCAGCGTGAGAAGGGGGCCCGGTGCATTAGGGCACCGAGAAAAATGATTTACTTAGTTATTAGAAGGAAAACAATTAACAACAAGTGATTCTTATATCCCTAGAATCTATATATTGAAAGGAGAATATTTTTTTCTTTGAAAAGGAAAGTTACTTGTAATATGAAAACTATAACAAAACATCTAAAAATTAAATTAAATATTTTTAGCCAAGAAATAAGTGGAAATTATGGATATACCACTATGAAAAACATTTTATAGATTTTTTCTATGTGTAGGACCGGCAGCACCAGCAGCTGTTGCCATCAGCCATCAGCTCGCCGGATGACTGCAATGAAACTCCTCCTGGCCGAGGCGGCCACTAAAAATAGAGCAGATTGCCCACATTATGACGGCGATGGGCAGAATTTTGGAGTGCACTGTGTCTCTCTGCCTGTGTGTATGTTTTGGGGCACTTAGGTGGCAAAACAACAACATAAACAAGGGGCGACTATAACAATTTCCTCCTGGTCAGGGAGGAGTGGGTGGTCCAGTGGGTGGTTTGGAATTGGGATAGAGATTGGGTTCGGTCTGGCTGGTTGCTCCCCAACGTTGATAAAGTATGCCATGAATGACTGAACAGTTTGCGCACAGGGCGACACCACGCCCAGTTCGTTAACTGCTCCTCCTTCCCAGTCCCAGTCCCAGCCCCAGCTCCAGCTTCACTCTCATGGAACGCATGAAAATTTAAATGTCAACCAGACGGCAAATGCAACAATAACCAGATACACACCGTGCAAATATGGGTTGAAAAATCAATGCAAGAAATGTAACTCGAATTTGCATTCAAATATGTTTCAATAAATTGCTAAATTAGTTGATTTATTCTTTCAGTGCACGCTTATTGTAGGCCCTGCAATTTTTAACCCACACACGAACAATGAGAGCCAGCCAGAGAGAATGGGAAATGGAAAATGGAGAACCGTCGCATTTGTGGCCATCATGTCAATGCACGAGCTTGACACTCACTCACTCACTCTGTCTTTCTCTCTCTGAATTTGAAATGTCGCCAAAAACGACGGCGAGAAAAGCGACTAAAACTGCAGCCGGAAAATTGCGAAAAAACCGGCGTGCGAGTGTGTGCGAATTTTAGCATGGAAGCTGACACAAAAGAACTCAAATTACGCTCTTAATGCGAATGCGAATCCGTGGAAAATATGCCAACTGCAGGGGCGAAAGAAAGCTTTTCGCACTAAAAGGATACGGCGGGAATCTTGTTAAACTTAACCGTACCCGTGAGGGTGCTAACAATGGAAGTGAATATTGAAAGGACTTTAATGTTGTTTTGTTTCAAAAATACCAAAGTGAATATGTTGAAAATTTAACAGAATTTTGTTATAAAATAAGAATTTTCGTATTTATTATGAGCCCCTAAATAGGTAGGTATTTGTTCTTTGAGCTTTAAATAAGTATATGTTTCTTCTGCTTAAATGTATTTGAAATCAAAGAAAAACCTTACATGACTTGCATATAAAAAAAAATGTTATCCCTTAAAACTTTAGTAAAGCCATATATTACAACCATATTTTGAATATATGCTATCTAAATAAACTCAAAGCGGCTTAATTTGCTGAAATAAGTTGTCTGTCTCATTTGCAAAATCCTAAAATGATATGCTAATGTAAAACAAACACGCGGCGTTTCACCAGCTCTATTTTTCAACTATGTAATAAGCCACACAAAAACGAGTACAGACTGTAGAGAAAAAACGCTAGCAAACATCAGCAGGAAATACGAAATGGACGCAGCGGGCCATGCGAAATCCTTGAGAGAGTCCCGCACTAAAAAGAGAAATAATAACGATTTGCTCCAGCTGCGCGAATGCTGTGCGAATGTCTGCGGATGGGTTGCATAATGCACTGTATCCGTGTCCTGTGCAAGTATCTCGAGCGCATTTAACAGCCAATAGTCCATGAACACATGCAGGGCCATGCAATGGATACTCCTCCCCAGGACGGGAGGACCCTGCCTGGCAGCGTTCCAGTCCCGGCCAATTTGGCGGAGCTGGGCCAAAAAGTTTACGCAAATAAATTGCACCGCCATTATGCAGGACAATCGCCAGAGCCCCCAAGTCCTCTGCTGGAAAACTGCAATTGTCACAACAGTTGCCATCCACCTCCTTGCTGCCTTTCTGCATCCTTTGCCCAGATTTTTCGCTCATCATCGTCACAAGTCTGTGTACTTTACATTTTCATTGTTTGCAATTCATTGGGGAAAAACTGGGCGGGAGCTGGCTTCAGTTCAGGCGGGAAATACAACACTTTTCCCCCCCAACCATTTTCCTTGCAGACGGGCCAGACAAACAGTGCCTGCACTTGAAATAAAAGTCTTTGAGGAATTAAGAAAAACTATAAAAGATGTGTGAAAATCATTTTCCAATAAAAACAGCTTTTGCAGACTTAAGGTAATTAAATTAAATTTAAATTGCAGGAATAAACCAGAAACGCCTTGTTAAATACAGAAGGCTTGTTTTGGAAGATAGACAATTCTCTTCATCCGTATTCCTTTATATAAATGATATATAAATTTAATACCTATTTATATGCAAGTAAATTTAAATTGCTATCCAAAATTCAATGCTCTTTTTATTCCGAGTGTATCCCAGCCAGAGCCGGCAACGGAAACATGTTTTGTCAGTGCTCAAGCGCCACATTTAACCCTTGCCAACTTAACCCGCCCGTGGCCCCCATTGCGGCTGTTGCTGTTGCAGTTGCTCCCGCTCCTGCTCCCGCTGCCAGTTTGATTGCCGTAGAATTGCAATTTGCGCCAAAAGAACAGAACATCAGTGTCAAATCATTATAATTTTTTCCTTCTCGTCGGTTGGGTTTTATTTTCCCTGTTGCTCCGATTCCTGCCCTACATCCTTTATCCTGTGGCTTTGACGTTGCCGTTGCCGTTGCTGTTATTCTAATTGTTATTGTCTGGCATGGCTTCGGCAAGGATAAACATTTGGCAGAACGTACTACAAGGACCGTAAACTGTGGGGTAATTCCAGCCAAGTGTTTTTTGGGGGGATTTAGATAATGACTAGGATTAATGGATTAGGATATAGGTGGGTTTAATTAGAAAAGTGTCAATATTAGAGTGCACGTAATGGGGATTTTGGGTCATTATTCTTTTTAATGTACTTCAGGGTAATTAGTTATACTATTTTAAATTTCAGAGAATTTTCATCCATAACTTGTCATAAAATAATTTTTTATTTAACAAATTTAATGATTTATTAAAATACGACTTAAACAATATTATTATTTATTTCTTTCCACCTAAGAAATATTTCTTCTTTGAGATCAACATAAAATCCGAAATGATTTATAGCTATTTTTAGAAAATAATTAAACTTCAAAGCCAATTACAAATTTGAAACCTTTTACTTTCCAACTGTTCTTACATTTTTGATAGCCGCTTGCCTGCCAGCAGCCATGACAAATAAGGTAATTAATTATTAAATTTCTGTGTTAAAAACTTTTTGGGGCGGAAAGTAGCAAAGTCAGGCGGCAGGCACCCGCAGCACACAAAACTACGCTGGACACGGGAATGTTCCGTGCTGCCACTGCACGGAATGTCCTTGTTGGTGGCGCGATGCGATGCGATGTATGCCATAAAATATGGCCATCACCCGCACCCGCACCCGCACCCAAACTGCCAACTGAAACCCACAGGACATGGCATATATAGGGGCGTACAAGTGTCGGGCACTGCGTCCATCGTTCGTTTTATGGCCCTTGTTTCGGGCCCTTTTAATTGCCGCAGTTACAATCGTCCGAACAACAACGTGTTTTCCTCCCAAACCCTCGTTTCTCTTGTTGCACTAACTCTGATTCAGCTAACTGAATAAATTGCCAAATGTGGCTGACAGTTCGCCAGGACAGGATCGGATCCCCTCCCCACCCACTGACATCCCGAAAACTGGGTAAATATTTGTTTTGCGGTCCTGCAGTTGCCAATTTGCAGTTACAGTGACGGCTCCGAAATTAGCAGTTTCATGATTCCCAGGATTGCGGAGCAATCAGAAGCTTAATTTTTAATTAGTGGTTTCAAACATGCCAGCTAAGTTTCTACAGTATTCAGTTGGTTTGTGGCTTAAACTTCTGTATAATTGGAATTCAATTAAAGATTTTGTTTGGGTTTTGGTTTAGGATTATATTTATTTAACTTAGCTTTGTCTTTTAACTTTATAAATGCTTCATGTACAGTTTATGACAGTTAATTGATGTATTTTTTTCTACAAAAACTACTCTAAGATGAGAGAAACTTATGAAAAAGAAGAGAATTATCGGGACCCAGACTCCCAGTAAAAGCTTTTCCCGCTCGCGAAAGCAAAACTCACTTCCTATAGCCAATTAAAGAAGAGAGCACTTTTGAGTTTTTCCGATAACCAAAGAAACCGTGTATTTTGCGCCCTACAGCACAATACCCTGCTTTACAGCAATAATTGGTAGTTAACACAAATATGTTATTCTATCAAGTTCAAAAACATTTCAGGGCAAAAGGGCAGAAAACCAATTTGCTTTACGTTAAGTTTATCTGGTGATTTTCTTTTCCGGATAGATAGCTATAAGGTACTTTGACAGTAAGGGCCCTACTAAATTTATAACAAATCTAAGCGTGCAGCCTATCTAAAAATTTAAAATAATTAATAAATAAATTCTTTGGCGTAATAAAATAATAAATTCAAAATCTCCCAGCTCCCAGATTCAATAATCAATGCAGTAATTGTGTAAAATTGCTTTCCTTAGCCCTGGCCATAATCGAAATTTCATTGCATTAATGTCGAGTGGATGAGCAATTTTTTGGTGCCTCCGGCCACTTTGGAAAATATCCGATTAATTTTAGTAAGCTAATTTCACACCATGGCCTGAAGAAGGAAACGCTGCTCCGCCTTGCTCCCGTCGCCGTTGATTTATGTCACTTCATGGTGGGGTCGCCCACGGCTGATATCTTGATTACAAGTGGAAGTATGTGCCTTGCCACAGTCCCTGTTCTTACCCCTTCTGCTCAGCAATGTTTGCCAAGTTCCCGAGTTGGGGGGGACAGAAAAATGCCCGCAGTGACGTTGTCGTCGACGTTGCGAAAATTTTTAATTTTAAGCATCCATTAAAAACGTGCAATTGTGCGGGGGTGTGGGAGGAGTGTGTGTGTGTTTGTGCAGGCTGAGGGCTGTTTTTGCTCTCGCACTTTTTGTGTTCTCGTAAAAGTTCAGTTGAGTTCAAATCCAACAAGCTGGAAACTATCAAGCACGGGGTACGAGGGCACCACCTGTCCTACAATTAATTGGCATGCTTTTTGTTCCATGAGCACAGAGATTCATGAATGTATTTCTGTAAAAAAAGGTGTTTCTGGTGCCGGTGTTAACGCCCTCGGCTTGTTTTATTTCAGATCTTTCCACCTGCATTATTATGACATAATTTAAACTCAGGCAAAGATAAATAAGTTCGTTGTTAGGGCAAATATTTAACGTTAAGAAGATTCTGAGTGTATTTTGTATTAATACAATATTTTGTGATAATACAATAGTTCTTCTTCATTAACAAATCAAAGAAAAATCCTCAACCTTTGTTGGTGCGCTTTAATTATTATTTTTTAACTTTGACTTTGCCACTGAACAAAGGTCGGCTGAACTTATTGGTCTCTTCCTTGTTCCCGAAGAGCACCGAGTGAAGGGCATCGATGTCCACCTCGACAACGGGCGACTGGGCATTGATTAGGACACAATGCATGGGCTGGCCATCCAGCTCGCGGCGGTGATACTTCTTCACCGCCTTCTTGGCGTGGTCCAAGGACTTGTAGACAACCTCGGCGGTGCAGGGTCGCAACACTTTAGCCTCGTGCACCGGACCGATCTTCGAGAAGACCTCGTGAATGTCAGATGTGGTGACATATGGATCCAGATTGCTGACCAGCACGCGAAAGCCCAGCTGGGTCATCGGCGAGGACTGATCGTTCTTTTCGTTGGAAACGAGAATATTCGGCTTACGGGCTACAACAGTGGAGGTCACACTTTTGTGCTGCCCGCCATCAATGACACTTCGTGCCTTCCTTTTCCGCGGAGGAGAGGGAGAAGCAGTGGACGTTTCCGATTCTTCATCATCCGAGTCCAAGTCGACTATGGGTGGCGATGGTTTTTTCTTCCTGTTGCTGTCCACTTGAAGTGTGCGAGTGATCTCCTCTTCCTCCAGTTCCTGCATATTGTCAAGGTCTACATAGCTCGTATGGTGTCTAGGTGCTGGGCTGCCGGGACGGTGCAGGGACTGGAAGAACTCCAGTGTCTCGTCTTCGTTCTCCCAAGCCTCCTTTCCAGCGACCATGGTGCGCGCAAATACTCTCTGTCCAAACCTCTGTTGCAGCGGCGCAGGCCTCCAACTAATGCTCGTGGTGGCTCTTTCCTGTGAAGGTGGCAACGAGGACGGTCGCCACTTCCTCTGGTTGAGGGCGTTGCGAGCATCGTATCTTTTGGCCTGTTTCTTCTGGTGGTTCCCATTGCGGGAATAAGAGGAGTTTGCTGGCTTGTTGGACATATCGCGTGAATTGCGCTTTGCAAAGTTCGGATTGCGCTTCCTTCGCTGCTCAATGATCTCGTCCAGAGTCAGATTCTCGTCCATTACTCCAAAATAACCTTGTTTCGACAACTAAATGCTCTGACTTTAATGGAAAAGACGAGAAATAAAGTGCACGTTTTGTCAACCATGACAACTCGATAAAAATCACCTTTATGCGATACTTCTAGTCGGTATCGATACTATCGATAGCTCTAGGCTTTGGCGAATAAATATCGGAACTAGATTTTTGACTTTTTAAACTTTTAAGAGGCCTGTCCACTACTTGATTTAATCATTTAGGGTGACGAAACAAGTTATAATGATTAAAGATTATATTTATCCCCCAAAGCTAGCAAACACATGGAGTTTTTAAAGAATAGTGGTTTTTCTTCGTGCTATTGGTGACAGTTGGTCACGATATAACAACAAGAAGAAGAAAAATATCGATAGCTCAACTTATTTTCACCATTTTGTAAAGCTCCGTACTCAGACACACGAAAAGTGTTTCTAAGCAGTACGATAGAGCGAGAGGGTGATTATTGACCTCTCGTTTTGGCTCAATGCTTAGGAACACTTTTCGCGTGTCTGAGTACGGAGCTTAAAGGAAAAAAGTTCAATTTTAGTTAAAAGGCATAAATAAAAATTACAATCCTATTTAAAACAGGGCCTTAAATAACTTTAAGTGTAATTCTCATTCTAAAGCAGATTTTAGCACCTTCAAATGTATGTATTTATTTTTCCATTCTATTTACTCAAAGAAAAATGTGGAAACATTTTCAGCAACTTGCTTTATTAACTGTTTTTACCACTCTTTCCCCTGAAGCACCAATCAGGCCTAAACCAACTTTTTGTTTTAGCAACCGCTTTAATTACCAGAATAACAATGCCAAAATAAAGTTGGAAAAAGGCAGGGAAAAAATAAGAAACAAAACAGACAGCAGAGGAATGATAATAGACGGCAGAATGATTATTATTTGTTTCCCCCATTTGATTTTTACTGGCGCAGAAAAAGGACGAAACTTTTCCCTTTCGTCTGGCAATGCAGTTCGAGTCCTGTGGAAATTCCAACGGAAATGCCTTCCGATGGCGAGGACTAATTGGAAAGGAAGGTTGGTTGAATGGGAAAAGGAAGGAGCAGGAGCAGCTAGCAGCAGGTGCAACGTCAAATGGCAAAAATGGATTGACCGTGTTGACATCGGCTGACATAAAGCTCTAGCGGCTTTTTATGCTTGGGCCCGAGTTGAAGCAACTTGAGCGAGATCAATCCGTTTCGAGAAATAAAGGAAAAATATGGGGAAAAGAGAGAACAAAGTGATTGGTGTACAAGGGGAGCACAGCGTGAGTGCGCTCACTGAGCCGGCTTAAAGTACCGCAAGCCCCGATTACTATTTGAATACAGTGGAGCTTCTTTAATTCAAAAACTAACTCTGTTGTTTATTTTTCGTAATACCTAATTAGATAATCCAATAGACTTTTCCCCATGTAGTTCTTTGATCTTTATTAGGAGGAGGAGTAGGCATCAACATCAACTGAGAGCAGCTGGTCAGCTTAGCAAAGTTTCTCTGTGTATATAACACCAGCACGTGACCATATGGTCGATTTCATGATCACTGGGTTGATCGCAATTATTTCTGCTAGACCAAACACAGACAGAGGCAGAGACACAACAAAGAGAGAGCGGAAGAGAGCGAGCGACTGGCCGGCCAACAGGTGAGCGAGTTAATTTGCCAGCAAGACAAATTGACGGCGATTGTGGAAAGGTTTTCTTTGTGTGTGCTCACAGGTAATGGTGCTGCTGATGGTCAGTGTGTGTGTGTGCTAGTTGGGCGAGCAGATAAGCGGCGACTGCTTGGAATCGGATCAGAAACGTAACCACAGTAAAGTCCAGTTGGAAATGGAATAGGCAAATCAATCTAACCAAATTCAAGCTAAGAACTAGGTTTAAAATGCACAAAAATCAAGTTAGATATAATAGTTTATGAAACCAAATTAAAACCATAAATAATAGTAAGCAGCATTTGAAGAAAATTAGCCTAGAACCGAACAATTAATTTTTTAACATTTTTCCAAAGGTTTAGTTTGAAAATATATTTTTTTTGTTCATGAATGATGTTCCTTTAAGGCAAACCTGCAGACAGAATGTAATAGAACTATAGCAAAGAATCATTAAGTATTTAAACTCCTATCTTAGTAATAATGCCCACAAAAATGTGTACTCTTTAGATCAAATTGGAAAATTATGTTTAGAAAATTAACCTAATGAACCTGATTACAGTACCTGAGGAAAGGTTTTTCTAGTGGTTCGGCTATGAATATAAATATTTTTAGACCTAATTTTTGATTGGCAAACCCAACTAGAAAATGTAAATAAATTTTGTTAATAAAGGATTTCATCCCATTAAAATCAATTCAATAACGAAACCTTCTAATATAACTAAGGAGTAATGTCAACCTTCAAATAAACCCTGCTCATGTGATTGATCGAGTTTTTGAGGCTTGTAAAAGCGCAATTTCATATGGGAAAAATTCGAATTAATGGCGTCAACTCACCTCCTGTGTGATGTCCAGTTCGTGGCGTGTGTTGTCGTAAAGCGTCTCCAGCTCCTCGCACTTATGCTGCAGGGCGGACTTCTCCTCCAGCAGGGATAGGCCATATTGGGCGGACTGGGCGCTGGCAGAGGAGACCTGGTCGAGTTCCCGCGTCAGCCGCTCCACCTCCATGTGCAGATCCTGCAGGGTTTGGTTTTGGCCTTCCGATGAGCCATTATCCGGGGCACTGGGTGTGGACATGATGATGGATCACCTGGCGGGGAATTGGGGATTGGGAAAGGAGGATTCCGGAGGCGAGTGGACGGTACAGCTGCCCGTGGGCGTGGCAGGTGTGTAGCTCTCGTTGTTCCTGTTCTTTTCCTGGGCGGAATCGTGGATTTGTGCTATGCCTAGCTTCGTTTCTTCTTGTTCGTTTTTTTGGAGGGAAATCGATAAAAATCCGATAAAAGTTTCTATTGTGTTTTTGTTTATACCGCCGGACTCCGAGTGAGTTTTTTCTATTTCTTGTTGTTGGGTGTGAAACCCCACTCAACTCCACTCGCGGTGTGCTTCGTTGGTGTGCGTGCGTTTCACCTTTTCTCTTTTCGGTGTGTGAGTGTGTGCGAGTGGGTTCTCTGCTTCCCCGTGTGCTCCCGCAAAATAAAAGCGAAGCAAATGTGTGTGGCACTTAATGGCCAATTATCCGTGTGCTTTTAACGGCGAATAATTCAGCACAACTGGCAATATCCATATGCAAATACCAGCACAGCGCGTGTTGCACTCGAATTCACTCCCACACGCACACAGTGGCGCTAAAAAACAGTTGGCAGCAGCAGAAAATCAGCAGCAGCACAGGAAGTTGTTTCAATTAACTCGAAGGCAGCAGCAGCAGCAAACAACACAGTCAAAATGACATCACACAATTTCCACTTTCGTGGGAGTTACTGCCCATTTCCCCGGGCGCTTTCCCCTCCGCTTTTTTCGTGAGTGTTCTCTCGTTGCACAATTGAGGAATGCTTTGGCCCTAAACGGTTTCAATTTCCGACGGAGGCGGAATTTCCAAGCAAGTGCAAAAACAAAAATTTAACGGAATCACGTCCGATTCTTGCAATGTTTGTGACGGAATCTGGCAGCAACAACAACAATACAGCAAAACAATGAGCTCGCCTTTCGTTTTAAGATTATTGCCGGAATTCGCCGGAAATTTGGCGGATTTTCCCATTCACGGCAGCTGGTCACACTGGCCAAACGAGACGTAATCAAACCACGTAAGTGAACGAAAAAGTAACGATCTTTGACGTAAGGAAACCCATCGAGCCAGTGTAATCGCACTGCGAAACTTTGAAAAACACCTACAATTAATCACCTTTGCGGAAAATTTCTTTAGAACCGTGGGATGGAAATGGGATCTATTCCTTGCCATTACGTCAGAACGTATAATAGAATTATACTAAAAAATGTTGCATCGGCCAATAAATGGCGCCACTAATTTCGATTACGTTAACTGAAATTTCATACTGCACAGAAGAAATTATTCCCTCACTTTTTATAGATTCTATTTTCCAATAAAACTTGTGGGGAAATGACCATACAAATCATATTGCTGCCTAGAAAGTGGTACTGAACTTAAACGTACAGTCCTAGTTGAAAAACCGTTAAAAAAACGTTAATTTTTAAAAATCGAATGTATTTACACAAACTTCAGCCCTGGTGCACTCGATATACAATGCCAATTATTATCAATCGATTAGTGCTTTTAATATAAATCCCAGTCCTGGTCCAGGCCGGGATCAGTCCATTTTTAAAGCACGACAATGAAGATCATTTGTTGTCTCCTAATAATCTTTGCATTAACCAGTGTTAATGCCAAGAGCATAGGTATGCAGACACCAATGAGAAGAAAAAAAATTTTAAATAATCAAATTATCTTTTTAATCTGAAAGGCAATGTACCGGCCGGAGAGCAGAAGGAGGATGTGCAGCCGCTTCCAATCGAGCCTTCGACAGGACCTGTCAGCGCCACCCAATCCCAAGAGGACCAGCAAAAAAAGCTCCTCGAGGCCATGTTTAAGATAGAGCAAGCCAGAATAGCGCAGCAAATGTGGAATATTTTCAATTCCTAATAGCCGGTCGGCTGATAAGAACATCTTTGAGTATTGCACAGGGGATTCCCCTATCTTATCTATCTTATCTTATCTTACCCAGACCAGGTGATCTTTATATAATTAAATCATTTCATACAGAAAATTGTTTGTTAATGCTTTATCAACGTCACCTTAATATTTTCTTATATATTGAAAGTAATATGTTAGTGCAATAAAAATATTCAGAGCATCAAAGAGACTATTCTTATTTCTTGTCGGTCTAAAAGTATGTACGGGAAAATGGGTAGTAGCGGTATTATATAACAGCGCTAGCTTACAATTGCATTTAAAAAGTAATAAGAAATACATTTTGTTCTTGATGTAAAAAAATTCAATTAAAAAAATAATCGATGTCTGAAAATAAATATGCGATATTGATATATGTATATCGCAGCCCTGATCTCGTCGATATACTACACAGGCAAAGCTCTGTTCATTTTCAAAGCAAAGGCAAAATCAGTTGTTCCAATAACGTTCTAAAGGCAAGATTAAATGTCGGACGCTGAGAAGACGAGCTTGAATAAGCAGATGGACGATATAAAGCAGGATGTGGATCAGGGGAAGGACAATGAGCCGTCACCGAGCGCCCCGGCAGAAAAGCACGTCCCCACCGACGCCCAAGATGACAACACACAGAAGTTGCTCAAGGCCATGTTTGAGTTAAATAAAGCTAGAATATGTCAGAATATGTGGAACATTTATAATTCATAATTCACTAAAAAAATAAAATTCACAATTAATCACAATGGCGACTTTCTTTGTTTTAAAAATATGTACAGAAGGCATTCTTATATCTCATTCATTCATATATAGGTGTATATGCTGTATGAATTATGATGATTCAGTTTAATTGAGTCAGTTTCCCTTGATAGATAAGTGGGACTCCCCCGAATTGTGTAACATTTTTGTTGATTAATGCATATCAACAAACAATAATCTATAGGATATGAGGTTCAGGCATATCTAAAGTCCTTTTTAATGTAATTCTGATTATAATTATCAACTGGCAAAACTGTTTTTGTTAAAAAAAATACAGGATTTAAAAAGTATCGTTTGAAATAAGGTCGATACCGGTGAAGTATCGATATTAAATTATTTCAGTTTGGCTTGGAAACTAGCTGTTTGACAATCGAAAAACACTAGATCTAGTTAGAAAATAGCTAAATAGGCATCACTGTTGACAGCACGATACACATTCACATTTCGCCTAATCACATTTACTTTTTACTTTATCGCATTTGGAAATAGAATATTCGAAAATGCCGGACGCAGTGCAGCAGAGCTTTGTGCGCAGCTTCATCGACTACCTGAAGAAGCAGGTGGACGTGATGTCGCCGGACCAGAGCGAGAGTATCGAGGTGGCCATCCAGTGCCTGCAGGCGGCCTTCGACGTGGGCGATGATGTGGACCAAGCACAGGACTCCGAGCAGGTAGAGGCCACCACACAGAGCACCACTACGAGCGCGCCGGGCGGTGATGCAACCGCCAGCGGGAGCGGCGGCGTCGTTGCCCCCAAGAACATCGACATGTTCGAGCTCTTCCAGTCGCTGTACATCGAGCGCAATCCGGAATCTTTGGCCCTGGCCGACTCCATCAAGAACGAGGGCAACCGTCTGATGAAGGAGTGCAAGTACAACGAGGCCCTACTGCAGTACAACCGGGCCATTGCCTTCGACCCGAAGAACCCCATATTCTACTGCAATCGTGCGGCGGCCCACATTCGCCTGGGCGACAACGAGCGGGCCGTCACCGATTGCAAGTCCGCCCTGCTGTACAACACCAACTACAGCAAGGCGTACTGCCGCCTGGGCGTGGCCTACTCCAACATGGGCAAGTTCGCGGAGGCGGAGCAGGCGTATGGCAAGGCCATCGAGCTGGAGCCGGACAATCCGGACTACAGGAACAACTTGGAGGTGGCCAGGAATGCCAGAAACCAGCCGCCGCAGCTGTCGCACCTGACCGACGGGCTCAACGCCATGCTGGCCAACCCCACGGTGCGTAATCTGTTCAGCAACGCCGAGATCGATCTCGAGCAGCTGCAGTCGATGACCCAGAATCCCATGGTGATGAATACGATCGGACAGTTGTTTGCCAATATGGGCAATCCTGGCGGTGCAGCTCCCGGCGCCGGCGGAGCTCCACCCGGTGGCGCACCGCCACCGATGCCGGCCGACATGCTGCAGTTGTTCCAGAACTTTGCCAGCCAGCTGGTGGGTGCCCAGCAGCCGGGCGGGGCCCCGAATGCGAATTCCGGCAATGCAGGCCAGCAGCCGGGCAATCAGCCTCCGCCAAGCATCTAGTCTGGCGTGAGGGCCCAGCCAGGAGGAGCGGAGGACACACACAGAGTTGGTTTTTAGGCTGGAAACTATTATAACTGTATTTTTAATGTTTAAAAGGCTTCTATTACACATACATGAATATAAATATATATTTTTATTAAACGTAATAAATATATACATACATTAAACAAAAAAGTTTAAGCAAAAAGTATTTCTTTGCTTCCATTATCGAACTTTCCATTGGACTTTGCTTTGTTCAATTTAAAAGGTCAAGCGCGTAGAATCAGTTTAGTTTTGAAAAGTAACTATTTTAAATGAGTATAAAATAATACAAAATAAGGGTTCAAATAATGAACAAGTCCAGCCATTTAAAAGGGTTGAGCCTGACAATAAAAACCATCCTTAAAATCATGCAAAGAGCATCCAAAACGAAGGACTTTAGAGGCAGAGGTGTGAAAGTTTTGTATGTTTAATCCCTAGCACCCAGAATGTCTCAGCGAAGAGAGCGCAGAAAAATAGCTTGCATACTGCAAATCTAATGTACATCTGGCCATGCCGATGTATAAACTAAGCGTTTGTATTTCTGATCAAGCAATAGTCCTCTTGAAAACAACCGTTGTTTCTTCAAGAAAAGAAAGAATGGAAAGTATTACTACAGATCTATTCAGGTATTAAAATAAATTAATTTAGAAGTTAAGCTACCCAAGGAGTACTTTAAGTTTGAAAACCAGGTTTAAGTTCCATTCTGAGCACTTCATATTACTCCAGTGCAGTTTGGTTATAACATCTGTATTTTTAATCCTGAACACTTAGTCTGTGTCACCAAAGATATTAGAATCTTTGTGCGAACGAAGATAGTGAAGAAAAATAGCTTGCTTACTGCAAAACCAATGTATGGTCGTTCGGCATCTTACGTTGTATATTTCTGAGATAAGGTTTGATTCTTTAGCTCAGTCGCGACGATTAGGTCGAAAAGTAACACTTCAGACCCATTCAATTTGAGCTACCAAATACATACAATGATACGATTATGAATTTGGAAACCAAGTTTAATTTCCATTCTAAGCCCTTGCTTCATATTCATCCAGTGCAGCTTAGGTATAAAGTCTGCTAAATAACACCAATATCTCCCCACAAACCCATCAAGCCAACCCATCTTGGGAATTCCACGGTTACAAGTGTCGTTTAAATGTTGCCTTTATTGAATTCAAAAAATGTATGCATTCTGTGTGGATTATTGCTGATTTGCATATCTACGTGGTACAATTATTGATTCGATTACAAGTAAAATAAAAACTAATTAGTGGTTAAAACAAGGAATCGATTTCCGCCGCTGCATGTTCGCAAATCGACTTCTTCGTATGGAGAAGGGAATTTTATATTTATCCGTTGAGTTTGAGCTTTATTTTGTATGAATATTAATATTGCAAGGGTTCGTTCGTTCAACTGGTTATCGTTATAATCTTATATTTATGCATTTGACAGAATCGAGAGTGGTGGAGGAGAGCGTGATTTAAGTTTAAAACAATGCCTGCGCCAGAATGAGAGGGCGTGGCGTTGCTTGAAAAGTTTCACGCCAACAATTGTGGCAAATGACATTCTTCACGAAAATAATAAAAGCAATGTGAGAGTGTTTGATGAGAAAGATGAGTTCACTCTCCGTTTGGAGCAGAAAGTGTGCTGAAAATACACGAAGGGGAGAAAGTTACTTGGAAAACCATTTTCATACTCACCAGGCAGAGTCAGTGGAAAGAGTAGGTTCGCCTATTTCCGATCGGCTGCGGTTGCTTAAATTCTGGACGCAGAGTAGGGACACTCTTAATCTCTGGTAGTTGCTTTTTGTTTTGTTTTTTGCTTTTCGTGTACGGACTAGGACAAACAATGTATGTGAAGTACTTGCTGCTGCTGCTTCGCCCTTCTCAATTCTTTACTTAGTATTTGTTGAAGCGACGATTCCTGTAGCCACCGCCTCCGCCGCCGCCACCGCCACCGCCGCCGCGCTGTCTCGCGCGATTGTTGTTGCCATAGTTCTGGTTGACCTTGTTCGAGTATTTGCCTGAGGGCGGCGAGTAGAACTTCTGGTCATTGGATGGCCGCGCCTTCTTCTCCTGCTCCGTCTCCTTGTCCTTGGCCTTGCCGTTGGCAGCGGCCTTGTCCCCGAAAGTGATGGGTGCGTGGCGCTTGCCCAGCTTTGTCTGCAAATGGTTTATATAATAATCTATATTGTAAGATTTAACAGCAGAATCTTACCGCTTTTGGCACTATCCAGGAGAGTACAATATCATGCTTGAATATGGGCGGCGAGTGGAATAGATCGCGTATCAACACGTTGATATTCGATGTGGTCTTCAGTGCCGTCTGCTTCAGTTGGTTCTCCTCCGTCTTAAGCTCCTCCGCTGACTTGCCCTTGAGGGCCTCCTCCAGCTTTTTAATATAACTGCAAGGCAAAGTTAAATAAATAATGCTTCGAGTGACTCATTTTCAGGTAGACCTACCCCTGTGTTCCCCTGGCTAGATATTGCAGTCTAGCGCGAAAGTCTTTCAGCTTCTCCGCGTCCTCGACGAAACTTAAACTAGTTGGATGGTACTTTCCCAGCGTGTGCAGAGCGTACAGCAGGCACTCGGCGTGCGAGAACTGAAACGAGGGCGGGGCATCAGCCAGATCCTCATCGCTCAGCTTCGGCAGGGGCATGTACTCCTATGAAAGCGCATTCATTACTATCTAGATTCTAGATAAGGGTGCAGGTCCCAGAGATAACTCACCAGTAATACGTTGTAGACTGCATTGATGCGCTCGCTGGCATTCTCCAGCTTGTCCGTGTTGGCGATGATCTCAGCAAACACCTTCAGTAATCTGAGTTGTATTTGATCTTGCGACACTGCAGTGGCGATCATGTTCCACGTCTTGATGGGCAGCAGTTTATCGCAAACGTGGGCCACGAAGGCCGTCGATTTTATTGTTTTCTATAATAAAAAGCCAGAGATTAGATTCGCTAGACATGGAAAATTCGCATACTTACGGAAAAGTAAGGAGCCGCTGCCGTGGCGCACTGAATAAATCTCTCCACAACCTCATCGTCCACGGCAATGATGTCCGTGTCCGTGCTATTTAGTTCTGCCTGCTCCGTGGCCAGCTTGACAAGCTCCGCGTGTCCGGTGATGGTGCTGCCCAGCTTTGTGGCGCCCAGAATGGTCATGCACAGATGGAACTCGTCGGCGGTGACATCCTGCAGCGCCTTCTTGATCTCCTCCACAATGTAATCCTCGATCTCCTTGGTTATAACTGTGGGGCCCATGGTGAGCAGTTTGGTGGCAATGAACTTCAAGCAACGCTCCCTAGTGGGCTCATCCCCCGTGGTGATCTGTTGGAACACTCCGGTCACGGAGCTCTTGGTGTCTAGCTTGATAATGCTCAGCAGCGAGTTGTTGACCTGCTGCAGCTCAGTAGGATCGTCCAGGATGAGCAGCTGGGCGAGAGTGTCGCCCACTCGAATGGTGGCATCTGCGTTGCCCTGACATAGTTTCGGAAGATCCTTGATGGCTTGGCGACGAATCTGGCGAGAGATAAGTGGGAACATAATGTTAGAAAGGTTATATTACTCAGTACTAGGGGTAGTTTTGTATTATTGCTATAGCAACCATGGGATAAGAATTATTTTAAACTAAGCCATTAAGCCTGAAGATATTCCTTTCGTTGCATGGCAACAGACAGATTAATATGTTCCCTGGATAAAGCTACCTATATTTACTTTATGGTAAACCACCACCATCTGCATAGGTAAAATAAAGTTTACCACCCACCTGTGTGTCGTCATCTTCGCATAAATCAAACTGTGCATCGATGGCCGTGTCGGCCAGCTCCGGAAAGTGCTTGAAGAAGTTTCCAATGAACTGCGATGCCAGGCGCTTCTCCTTCGACGAGCCCTTTACGGCCTTAATTATCTCCTTGTATTCCTCCACATGCTGCAAAAACAATATTTATGAAATAAATATCCACTTCCCACACTTTTCTGCCCGGCACGTTTCGGCGGGGTACCGTTTCTTTTCGCATCATGGCGGCTTACCTCGGATATTTTATCGCCCGCCTCGGACAGAATCTCGTAGCATTTGTACAGTCGCTCAATGTTGTCCATCTTAACCAATAGTTACAATAGTCGCAACGATCTGTCTGCAATTAGTTTTACACCTTTTCTTTTAGTGAAAACGAAGCGGCAGCGTTTTTCACGTAGACAGCAAACAAAATGGTGAGCGGAAGTGTGACCGGAGCTGCGAGGTGTCAAAATGCCAGGATTCTCCAGTCCCGGGCCAAAGGGCTATCGATACTATCGATAGCATATTACATTGCTTAAATTTTTAAAAA
Source organism: Drosophila rufa (assembly GCA_018153105.1). NCBI lineage: Eukaryota > Metazoa > Arthropoda > Insecta > Diptera > Drosophilidae > Drosophila > Drosophila rufa. Next base: position 14,344,237 of record JAECXS010000096.1, read on the forward strand.
TAGATTTCTGCAGCAATTAAATTAATTTATTGTTACTAGATTAAAATATAGATATTTAGAATACATTTTATGGAATTGCCTTTAAGGCCTGCTCGAAATATTCCACCATCATGGGATAGATCTCGTCGTACTGCTGGATATTCTTGCGCCTGGCATTGTCCCTATACCGCTGCAGTGCACCCGAGATCAGCTCCAGCTTCTCCCGTTCCGCCGTGTGACCATCCAGCCATTCGATCAAACGCTCGTTCGACCAGTTGGCGGTGGTGTGCGGCGACTGCAGATCTGCTCCAGCATGCCCGAAGAGCAGCAGCAACACTATGTAACTGGGCACCAGGGAGTCCTCTCCGAGCGTCTGCTTCACCAGCTCCTGGGGCGTTTGCACGATCAGCAGTGACATGGCTCTTAGCAGACGCGAGGGCTTTCCCAGTTCGGCGAGATTTAGGCAAAGGGCTTTTAGGGCCTGCTCCATGTGCTGGCAGTCCTGCTTGAGACGCTGCCTGCCTGCCGTGCTTAAGGGTCGCAGGATGCACAGATTGTGCAGGAACAGCTCGATGCAGCGCTTGGCCAGCTCGTGGCCGCACTTGGTGGTCATCTGTTTGTCATCGAACAGGGCAATGTGATGCGACCAGGAGCGGTTGATGAATTCCTGGGGTAAAAACGGTACTTAGCCTTTCAAATCCTCGAGAATCTTCATCAAACCCACCTGCAGCTCCTTCATGTACATCGAGGGTCCCGTGGTGGACAACCTGTCCGTGTTGAGCCCCGGCTCACGGTGCATACTCAGTATGATGATGCTTATGGTGGTAATTATCGACTCCATGATCTGCTGCAGAATGGTGCCGATGAGCAGATCCGCCTGCTCCAGGGAGCGAGAGATGAGCTCTTTAGCCGATCCAGGGGTCTTCTCGAACTGAACCTGGAGATCGCTCAGCATGCGACGCACTGAGTCCTTGTAATAATACAAGACATTGGCCAACTGCGTGTTCTGCTGCTGCTGGAGATTGGGCAGATCCACCACCTGCTTGGAATCAGCTCCCAGCTTGATTTGTGCCTCCAGCTTGGTGCACAATTCCTTGCCACAAGCTATGAATACATTCGCAATGGAGTTCGTGAGACGGGAATCGATCAGAGCAGCGCTGAGCTCAGTGGAAGCCACCCGTATGAAGTTGTCCACCGTCTCGTTGCCAGGCAAGTCCACGCCAGCCAGACAGGCCTTCAGGTTAGCAGCACACTTGCTGACATAGCCCACTTCTAGGGGGGCAAAGAGCTCGTTGTCGAACTGGAATTCCCCACTCAGACGCTGCTCCAAGCCACGAGCCGAAGTCAGGAGCTTGGAGAGACCCTCCTGGAGGGTCTGAGTGACGTGCTGGGGGCACTCGTCAAAGGATTTTCGCAGCAGCTGCTGCACCTGCTGCCAAAATCGCTGCGGAATGCACTGATCCGAGGACTCCGAGGTGTAGCCAAACTGGTTGATCTGCTCCAGGGCCGTCTTCAGCAGCTTGATCTGCGTGCAGGTCTCGTACAGCTCGTCGTAGAGCAGCCAGTGCAGGGACTTCCAGAACTTGGCCCGGAAGTTCTGCGTGGTGGTCAGCTGGGGAGTTTTGCCCGGTCCCCGCGAGGCAGCCGGCTTGCTCACATTATGCGTGGGCGACTTGTTCAACACGGAGATGTCGTTGCCGGCAAAGCACTCCTTGAGCGACTGCTCCATGTCTGCGATGAAGGTGGCCAGCAGGTTGTCCAGGGATTTTTCCAGCGTGTTGAAGTTCATGAAGATCTTTGTTAAGGGATAGAGAGTGAGATTTAAGAGTGCAACTCTAAGATAAAACTCTGTTAACTCACCTTCAGGGCATTGACCACTTGATTTTGATTGCGCTCCTGGAGGCCCGTGACCAACTGCATCTGCGTGAGGTTCCTTATCTTCTGACCCGAGCTGATCACATATGCCCTCTCCTGCTGAATGAACTCGATGTCCTTCAGGTCCTTATCCTCGATCAGTTGGCCCAGCTCAAAGTGCAGCTCCGCCTGCCGCAGCACATCCTTGGTGCCCTTCAACTTGGCCGTGAGGGTCAGCAGTGTCCCAGCCGAGCGCAGAAGGTGACTCACGTCATGGAGGCGGCCCAGCACCTGTGTTTGGTTCTCCACCTGCTGGTATTGTGCGTCCACCTGGCTTTTCAGGCGGTGCCCGGTTTCCCTCACCCGCTGCACGTCCTCCGCCAGCGTGTTCAAGGCTGCATCGAATCTTCCCGCATGCGTGGCCTGCTGCAAGAGGGCTCCATGCTTGTCCCGCACCTGCTGGTGCAGCTCCTCCGTGGTGTTCTGCAGCTGCTTGGACAGCTCCTGGATCTGCTGTCCAATTGTTAGGTGCGACATGGCAGCAGTGTAGTCGTCATCATCCGGAGCAGCCGTGTCTGGATTTGGGGGCTTTGTCACACTCGGATCACCGGTCACCATATTGGAAGAAGGTTTAATCTAGCTATATTTATAAATGAATACTTTTATCAATATTTATTCGTGTTATTTTCTGCTTTATTTCTTACAAACAAATTGTTTTTCCACGCAACCAAAAGCGGCTCCCGAAAACCGATAACTTTACATGGGTGTAGTTAATAGTATTTCAAATAAACACTTTTCTATAAATTATCGTTATGAATTAAAGAGGCAAAGTGTTAGTTAATAATTAAATTAGGTCACAAGTTAATAGTTAAACTATTTTAATTAAATTGCAATTAATTAATACATTTTGTGGACCCCGTTGATCAAAGCTCCAAGCTACGCCCCTGCACAGTGCCCTGTTATCGATAGCTTGAATCAGCTGTTGCTCAGTTTGTTTTGTGTAAATAATTGTGGATGCGGAGAAAAGACTTAATTTTATTGTTTTAAGTCCTTTGGTTCTACCCCACTTGCCACATTCTCCATGTCGGACGACATCAAGAAGTATTTCAACGGCCTGCTGCAAAAGTATACATTTTCCCGAAGAGTTAGCCGCCGTGAATAAGCTTTTTCCATATTTTCCTATCAAGGGTCAGCGGCCTGTACGTGATTCAGATAACGGATCGCGACGGAGTGCCCCTCCTTCGGGTCAGCCAGGAGAAAAACATCGACTTTGCCCTGATGCCCTCGTTCATACCCACATTCACCACGGCCTGCGATCAGGCGAGCAAGCTGGGGCTGGGCAGGAACAAGACGATCATCTCCATGTACTCCAACTACCAAGTGGTGCAGATGAACAAACTGCCGCTCATCCTCACCTTTGTGGGGGCGGAGAACTGCAATACCGGCCACATCCTCGCCCTGGAGCAACAGGTGGATGGGTATCTGGAGGACATCAAGCTGGCTGTCACCGAGGCATAGAATTAACCTAATATATATACATATACTTATTTTTAAAACGTACTAAATGTTTACACTTTATTGAAAACGAAAAGTGTGTGTTTACTGTTTTGTTTTTGGGAATATTAAGCTATTAAACATCTATGATAGTTATTTTTATTTTACAGGCAGTTTTGCAATAATTTTTACTTGTGGATTTTTGTTGTTTAAATGCAGATCCTGAATAAATAATGGCAGATCTTCATTAGTTTACTTTTACAATCCCAGTATCCTTACAATTCTTGTTCAAAAAAGGAAACATTTATGTTTTTATTGAATGAGAAATACTTTTCGATTGCATTTTAAAATAAAGATAGTTTTTCAAGACTGAATTGTTATCTTGATGTAAATGCTCCTACACCCAAAAAAAACAAGAGTTAAACCTTTCTACGCGTTGTCTCAAGCAGTATAACGAGTTTTGTATAGATTTAATACTTCATAATATCAAATGCATACTCAATAGTATTGTTTTTATACTCAATAGCTCCAATTGTGTATTTTCGAGTATTATTTTTATACGAACCTACATTGAAAATTCGATAACATAGCGCGTTAGCTGGATTTTAATGCTTTTCTGTTTTCGCGTTATGGATTTTTCTTATTTCTCGGTGCAAATTAGTATTAAATGTATACTTCGTAGTATCAAATTCATAAGCACCTTATTAAGAAATGTTTAATACTCAAGAGTTACTATACTTTTGAGAGTTTTATGACGATTTTTGTTGGGTGTAGTAAATAATATTATTGTTCCGTATCTGTTTTCTGTCATTTTCCCTTTTTTGTGCCTAACTTTTGCAAAACTAATGAATGTTGTAATGAAAGTTAACACAGAATGAAATGGGATTTTTCTATAGGATTGTACACAATTATTGATACTTGTTCGGAATGAGTTTAGGAATAGTAGTTAGCTAATTTCCTTTTAAAAATATATCCTTATCCAACGCAATTGTAAGATTCGTGTGTGCCATTTTGGTTTTTAAAAAATACTAGGTGTGTTTACACTTTATTCAGAATGAAACTTGATTTACTTTTTGCTTAAATGCATAGACTTCAATTAATTTGCTACAATTCTCGATGGATTTCCTTCCTGCTTCAGCTTGGGAATGATGTCGACAGAAATAAAGTGTGTGTTTTCGTTTACAACTAAAATACAATCCCCAGATCTCTGAATCTCACTTCCTCTCCTCCATAGGTCTTCGATGATTGATATTTTCAGAGTTCGTCGTGCAGGCTTTCCGATTCCGCCTGGAAAGCTTCGCTATCGCAGGCAGCGGGAGTCTCGAACTCAAAGTAGTATTCGCAACGATTGGGCTCGCTGACTGCGGTGATCTTGGCCTCCAGAGCGCACTTGATATTGATAATGGCCGATCGCTGCGGGCCATTCCAGCAGGCCGCCCCGTTGGCGTACCTCTGCTGCGCATACTTCTTCGGCTTGCCGATCCACTGATCCCAGCGACCCAGCGTGGTTTCGGGACCGCCATTCTTGGACTTCTGCGAGGTGCGATCGAAGGGGCAGAGGGTGTAGACATACTCCCGATCCTCGAAGGTGTAGCACTGGCCATCGACCACCGCCCACTCCTCGCTGGGGCCATAGTCCTTGCCCTCCTGCTCGTCAATCTCCTTGATCTCCTGGTCAATCTCGCGAATGCTACGCTCCACCTCTTCCAGGGCATTTCGCGCCTCGTTGGCTTGCTGGACCAGACGCTGGGTCTCCGGATCATAAACTGGTGGGGGCGTGGCCTCCTCAATGTCGGGGGAGGCCTCGCCAACGCCCACATCGGGTTCCTCGTCTTCATACTGATCCTCTTCGCCCTCCTCGTCGGCTTCGATGTCCTCGCCGCCTGCCAGCTCAGCTTGCTCTGGAAGGGATTAGGTTATTAGAAGCCTTAAATAGTTTTGACAATGAAAGCCATATTTACCTTCGCTTATTATGGGCGGCGTGGGCTGGACACCTTCGGTGGTTGCCTCCGTCTGCGGGGTTTCAGCTTCTGGAGCCTCCACCGGCGGCTGGGGTGGCTGGAACAGACCCTCGGCCAGCATTTTCAGAGGCTTGATCCGTGGCCAGGCGAGCGTAATGAATGCGTCCAGATCCACGCGATCCCGCTCGTCCAGGAAGTACTTGGCCTCCTCCACGGTGACCACGCCATTGCGATCGCTGTCCAGATTCATGTCCACCATCAGCTCGGTGACCTCGACGAAGCCATCCTTGTTGGTGTCGTAGCGAACGAAGCTGAGCGACGCCTCCTGGCGCATCTGTTGCGGTTCTTGCTCTGCCTGAGCTGTGTCCGCGTCCAGTTCCCGTTGCTGCTCCTTGAAGATTTCAACGGCCTCCGATTCCAGAGCCTCGGCGTTTTGCTTTAGCTGCTCCTTCTCGGCGCGCAGGAGTTCCTGCTCCTTGTGCCGGTGGTTCAGCTCCTGGCGGCGTGCCTCTCGCTCTTCGCGCATCTGCTTGCCCTTGGTGATCATCTCCTGACGCCGCTCCGCTCCTCGCTTGTGGAGCTCAGCTTCATTCCTGCGCTGAACGGCAGCAGCGGCTCCCAGTTCCAGACACGTATTGGGGCACCCAACCGCCTGTGACTCGTCGCTGCCGTCGCAGCAGTCACAGATGCCGTCCTGCACCCTCGAACTGGGAATGTCCACCGACTGGTGGCCCTTGTTCAGACAATGGAACTGGCCCTGCGGACAGGCGGCAGTGCCCGGCTCATCGCTGCCGTCCGCACAGTCGCAGTAGTCGTCGTTGACCTGGGCGAAGGGTATGCTCCGGCTGCCGTCCAAGCAGCTCCAACTCTTGTCCGCGCGCGGCTGATACAAAGAAACCTTGGCCAGGGAAACGCCGAGGGGACGTGGAGCCTGGCTGGCAGAACTCGCGTTCAGGATCAACAGGGCCACAACTAGTGGTACTAGCACCATTTGGCTGCCTTCCAAGCCCAGCATTTTGGCGCTAACTAAGGCTAATCCTAGTAAATCTCCTAATTTGGGTCGGTTGCGTTGTACTGTAAATCTTACGTGGAATTTGCTATGGTTTTTACGAGTCGTAAATGCCGGTGGACAGTGTTGCCAGATGAAAATTTGGTTTTCCCCCTAAAAAATCTCAAAGAGTCGATATTTACCCCTAAAAAATCCAGTCTTCCCCCTAAATTTAAAAAATCTGTTAATTAAATCAAAACTCAATAAATTCGATTTATTTATTTTGTATTTGAATTTGCTATGGTTTTTACGAGTCGTAAATGCCGGTGGAGCTCTAGCGATGGCAGTGCAGCTATCGGTAACTGTCGATTGCAGCCAGTGGCGATTGCTGGATTCGGTGAAAAAGAGGTCACATTTCATTCATAAATATTCAGTAACTAGAGCTTACATTAAACGCATCTGTACTTGTTGAATATATTTATAATCTAATTAATTAACTAAGGATTTTCCGTCACAAGGATTAGGAGATGATTTATTCCAACGAACCCCCTGCGTACGCCACTGTCTTCAGCGATGTGGCAACTCTGCCGGCAATCAGCTGCCGGTTTGTTATTCAACCGAAATTCGAGGAGCAAAAAACCCATTAAATAATGGAATTTCTGACTAAAGTGTGGGCCAAGGAGGCAACAAAAGCATCGGATGTAGAAGCCAACTCCGCCACAGCACAGAAAAAACCAAGTTCACAGGCTCCTGACCCTCCTGCCAGTCAAAAAACGAATGAATCCCCTGAAGAAACCACCACTGACCAGAAAGATTGGGGCTATGATCTATATCCGGAGAGGAAGGGAGAGACCTTCAAGCCAAAATGGACGAAGGTGCTGTTCGGAATGGAGGGCCAGGAGAACATAGATCGGTTCAAGTGCGAGCAGAATGTCTATTGGTGCGTCAAAAATGGACCTCTGGTGAAACTGATGCTGGGAGCCCTAAAGAGCTCCGGCTGTCCCATTGACCTGCGCCGGCACATCTCCTGCGAGGTGTGCGATCCCACGGTGACGGGAGGATACGATCCCAAGCTCAATCAGATTGTGGTGTGCCAGAATATGGCCAAGAACAAGAGCATGGTTCACGGCGTGCTCACCCACGAGATGATCCACATGTTCGATTATTGTAACAATGACTTGGACTTTAGGAATGTGGACCACCTAGCCTGCACGGAGATCAGGGCGGCAAACCTGGCTCATTGTTCATTCCTGAGTGCCATGTTCCAGGGAGATGCCTCACCTTTCAATGTCAAGGAAGCGCATCAGGTGGGTGATTGTAAATCTTATCTTAATTACAAGCAATTATATTTCTTCCAATCTCCAGAACTGCGTCAAGACCAAGGCCCTGGCCTCTGTTCTGGCTGTGAGAAATGTAACCAAGGAAGAGGCCATTGCTGCCGTGGAGAGAGTTTTTCCCAAGTGCTATGCGGATCTGGAGCCCATCGGCCGGCGGATCCGACGCAACTCCACAGACCAACAGAAGGCCTACATGGAGGGGCCCATGTACGGCTATGATGTCTATTAAAATTGTAATATGTGTAAATATTCGTTTTAGGAAAACCAAAAAGTTGAATAAAACTATCTTTTAGGCTTGGAACATTTCCAGCGTCATGATGGCAGACAGATTTACCATATTTAAAGCCCAAATCGGTTGATATTAATTAAATAGCTTACGATTAAGCATGGAAATGTTCCAAGTTCAAAAGGTACATTTATTTTTGTATATAAATGCCACATTTCAATGGCTTGGGATGTTAGTAAAAGTTTGTAAAGCCAAAGAGCCAAAACCCATGGAGGACTGCGAAATAATTGGCATGATTTTTGAAATTATTGGAGACATGCTGTTCGGCCGTAAGTTGGAGGATATAGGAGAAGTCGAACTGGATAAGTAATATGTATGAAGAAGCCTATTTTAATGACAAAGAACTTTATTAATACTTTAACAGCTGACAGCTCCTCTGATGATGATGATTATGACTCGAGCACCTAGGAGGCATTTAATAGAGTCGCCAAATAATTATAATTATTAACATTATAATTATAATATCAACAATTAAATTAAATTCAGCGTCTGACCTTCAAAAACAGGCTATAAATACGAATTCAAATTTGTTAAATAATAAAAAGTTGAAACGAAGCTACATCATGGACTGCTGGGAGCTGCCGGAAATATTTTTTAGTTTCCTCAACGACCTTTTCTTCTCGGACATAAGTAATTAATTAGTTTGGTAACATAATTCCAAAGAGCATTAAATTTATCAATATATTTTTATTTGTCAAGCCGATGAGGAGTACTTTGGTGATTACTACGACAACTAACTAATAATATGGCCAGCGTGATGCAACAAAGCAAATAAATTTGATATGAACATTTATTTATAAACGCTTTTCAATAGGCATTATAAGTACATATTTTTTGACCCAAATCATGAAATCGTTTTTGATACGAATTAAATCCGAAATTGGTCGAGCGTTTTTGTCATGGCTCATTAAAGGCGGGCTCTGTGCTCTGTGGTCTGGGTCAAAAGCAATCTCGAGCAGTAAATGCCATTGTATTTAGTTACAAAACGTTGAGCACGGCGCATCGAATATGTTTTGGGATCTCATCGGTGGAATTTTTGAGTTTATTTTCGGGCTTTTGTTTCCCAGTGAGTTTTTTATCATATTAATATGAACAGCCTTGGATAATTGTTTCATTTTCTTCTTTTCCGGCCAGGCTCGGACAGTGGCGATGAACCAGATTCCTCAGAGGTGGAAACCACCTGATGGCTCAATCGATTTCCAATTTAATTTGTAAAAAATCCATGTTTTCGCTTTATTACATCTACGTAAAGTGTGTATATTTAACATAAATTGCTTCAACTGCTAAATGCTGCTTCATAGTGTTCATTATAAGTAGGGATTATGTACAGTGCGTCCTCGCCACACGCATCGCAACAAGCTCAGAACAGCTTAAACTGCTTTTTCAGCTCCATTTTCTTCCACTTGGGCAGCTCGTCAAATTCGTAAAATGACATTTTAAAGACCGACACAAAATCATCGTGGGTAAGGTGAACCTAGGTATGGAATAAAATCTAATTAAGAAACAAATGCACATTTCCTTTAGTTGAATTAAGCTCACCTCCCTCTTCAGGGGATTTATTTCTGGCGGCAGCATGTCCATCTCCTGGACGAGTACCATCAGCGGGTACTTTTTGTGACCATCAAAGTCCTTCTGTCTGTTGTTTAAGAGCAAGGCAGAGCCATCGTTTGTTAGACTACAGTTACTGGGCACTGCAGTGCCTAGATCCTTTCGCATTTCCTCGTAGGACAAGAAGTTCTGGAACAGAATTTGTATGTTAATTAGTAAATCAATAAGTAATAAGAAGTATGCACTCACCTTGCCATAATCGTTCTGCCAGGACTCGAAGAATCCCTTGAAGACATTCGGCTCCTGGAACTGCCTGACCACGGCCAATGCCGTAGCCGACCTGCGTCCGAATGGGGCATTCTGGACATAGCTCTGAGCGATGGCCGTGTAGCGCTCCTGATTGGGAGCCTGTGATCCCAGCCAAACGTAGGTGAGCGTGCCCGTGTCCAGGATGTAGGTGCAGTCCGCACTGAGGTCCTGCTGCTCGAAGCCGAGTATCTCCTCGTACCTCAGCGAACTCTGTTGCCACCAGACCATAAATAGCTGGACTGGCGGTCTCGGCTTGCTCGGAACACTGGTGTTCAGGTAGCAATTGTTGCTGAGCGTGGGCGATATGTTGCCACCGTTGGAGCTGCTGCCGTTGCACATGCTCCCGGCACCGCTGCTGCTGCTGGTGGTGCTGCTGGAGCAGGAGTTGCCGTTGCCATTGATCACCAGCGTTTGGTTGAAGTACATGGCCACCGACTGCCAGAACTCCTTGCTCTCCTTGCCCTCGAGGACGAGGGAACTCTCCCCCAGCATGGCTCCCACAGACTTGGCCATCTCCCGGGCGTCGCCCGTGCTACTCTGACCACACCACACCCACACATGACTGGTCTTGATCACATAGCAATCTTTGGAGCTGATCGAGGACAGGGGAGTCTCCTCCACGGCCTTGGAATTGTAGCTGGCATCGCCATAGACCTTCAGCAGGAAGGTTTCCTTCAAGTCAGCGCTTCCCTTCGCGCTGCCGTTAAGGAGCGGCATCTCGCCGCGTTGACCCCGCATGATGATCAGCTTGCCCTCGAAGATCTGCAGGAAGTGCGGCGGCTCATCGAACTCGTACAGCTGCACGAACATCCCGGCATCCTTGAGCGCCTCAAAGCTGGCCTTGGCGAACTTGTCCGCCCGGGCAATCGATTCCGAAGAGGCCTCGGACCCGTTCCACTGGTAGATGATGGACTTGATGCCCACCGAGGCCAAGTCCGCGGGTAATACAGTGGCGCACTAAGCAATAGAGATTCAATTTACGGAATATAAACCCAAATTTAAAGCTCAAACCTACCTGCACACTGTACTTGACTACATAGCTGGCGTTGGTGGAGAAGACCACCGTTTTGGCGGCGGCTAGCTCCTGCACCTGGTCCCCAAAGATCCTGAAGAGCACTCGCTCTCCCCTGCCATCGTCCACCAGCTGTGTGTCCGCTGCCATCTTAGGACGCTCGCACAGAGAGTGGGCATCCAGCTTGCCCAGCTTCGTGGACACTGGCTTGTGACCGCGTGTGTTCTCCTGCCACACGTTCAGCCAGTTGGCGAACAGCCGCTTGAACTCCACCGGCTCATGACCCTCGAGGACACGCACCACCAGCGTGTTGTCCGGGTATTTCTTCTTCTTCACAAAAGCCCTGCCATTGCCCATGGCGGAAAGGGCATCCGCTTGCGGCGCCTGGGCTCCCACCCACAGCCAAACGCTCTGGCCGTAGTTATCCAGCAGATACACCCCGTGGGCATCGCTCAGATCATCCTTCGCGGGCATGCCCACGTCCAGTTGGTCCAGGTGCAGGCGCCCTCGCTGATTGCACTTGTAGATCCGGAACTTGTTGCTATTGTAGTCCGCGTACTCGCTGACCAACTGGCTGGCCTGGCAGACCATGCGCTTCTTGAGGGGCAGCAGCGAGTTCCACAGCTCCTTGTTGGCCTGGGACATGGCCTGTTCGTAGCCATCGTCCACCACGGTGATGGGAGATCCATTCGAATGCTTTTGGACCCACGACAGGGCGCTCCTGCGCTCGATGCCCGAACTGGAGCGACCGATCCACACGAAGATCAGGCCTTCCGTTTGCAGAACCATTACATAGTCCGAGTTGAAGTGCGACCAATCAATGGTGGCATGCTCAATGGATCGCAGCCATTTTCGGCAGTGCAGCTGAAAGAGGCGTGGCCGTAGAGGGGCGGCGATAAGGGATCCCGAGCGAATGCTGTAAAGGGTTTAATTTAGTTATTAACCTATTTAAATTTAAATAAACACTCACTCGTAACCCTTTTTAAAGTACGAAAGGAATCTCGCACTCTCATGACTCTGTGTCTCCCGATAAATGGCGGCCACATTCCCCAGGTAAGAGTCCAGCTCCTGGATTTTGTGCACCACATTCGAGCGGTTCTGTTCGCTGACATTCCCGCCCAACCAGTAGTGGATATATCGCTCCAGCGTCACATTCGGCTTCTGTTCGCGTGTCTATTTGAGTAGGAATTCCGCCTAGATTAGATATTGAGTTAACCAGGCTAATGAAGCTACCTACGATGGTCTCGTGATTGGCATAATGACCCGGCAAGCTAGCTGCGTAGACGATGTAGGCGCAATTATCATAGAAGGTTCCATACTGCGATCGGACAACGGCCTCCAGGCGATCCTCGTCGATTTTCCACAGCGCAAAGGTTATAGCACTTTTGGCGACCTTTCGAAATGTGGCGTCCACTTTGAGATCCGGAATGGTGTTGGGACGGACCTCCTGAAATGGGTTAAACAAATAATTTAATATGAGTTGAAGTTTTAGAAAGGAGACCAATAATTTAATGTTAAAAGTTAATTAACAAATTACGCATAAAGTGATTATCTTTGATAACCGAAAATAAAGAAATTCGTTATAGTTTCATGTCTCATATTTTTGACTACTCCCAAAAAAAAAAAAATATATATATGTATATATATTTCTACTCGTTGTTTTAAAAATATACTCAAGCAGTATAACGAGTTTAATATAGATTTAATACATCCTAATATCAAATGTATACTAATAGTGTAGTTTTTATACTCTATAGCTTCAATTGTGTATTTTCATATCATATCGCGGTAGCTGGAGTTTAGTGCTTTTCTATTTGTCGCGTTAGTGATTTTTCGTTGCAAGTTAGTATTAATTTTATACTTTCTTGGTATCAAATTAATAAGCATCTTATTAAGAAATTTTGTATACTCAAGAGTATAGAATTCATGTGACAATGGTACACTTTCTATGACGATTTTATTTTGGGTGTAGGTTTCGCAATGAAAACCCCCACTTAATTTCCCAACTTCTCCCATTTCCTAGCCTCAGATCTAAGAGCTCACTGCTCAGGCACGTAGGCGCTGTGCAACTGGAACCAATCGAATATATCAGGTTTTTTTTTTGTTTATTAAATGAAATTTCATCTGCAATTACCATTCTGTGCTCGTGTTTTCACCGCAAGGTGACAATGCCCGTTGCTGGCGCTTCGAACAGCATTTACCACGACATTAAACACCTTTCAAACGACCGAAGAGCCAATTGATGCTGACACGAGACAGTTTTCAGCAAAAATCCCACAAGGCGCAGAAAAAATTCAATTTTCCCGAAACCAGTCCGGAAAAGTGCTCTGCATCTGCAAGTGATAGTGAAAACTGAAGCTCCGCAGAGGCGGGCGTGAACCACATCTAGTCGCCGTAACCACAGCCAGTTTTTGCTGTCGAACACATTGAGTTTTTATTTATTTATGGAACGCGCAGCAAGGTGGAAAGTGGCTGGCTGGCTGGCTGCACTATCCAAATGCTTACTTACTTACATATGCATCTTCATCTCGATCTTGGCTAACGGTTTGGGGTCATTAGGCTGCTGCTGGCGGCTAATTAAGGCTTTGACTCTCTGGCATTTCATTGGGAGAGTCTGTGAGATGATTACACAGTTGCCACCGTGCTCAGTGACCAAAAACAAGTTCACGCTCCGCTTGGCAGTGACTTTTAGTTACTCCCCCGAAACGACATTTCATGGAAATTACAATTATAATTGCAGACTCTTTGTATCTCTCCCTGTGTGTTATGCTCGTAAATAAGCAATGCATAAAATGTGATGTATGAAAACATTTTAATTGTCGCCTACAAATGGCGAAATAGCTTGGATCACTTTAGCTGGGGCTGGGTTAACCAGGTTTTCCAGCTATCTGCCTATCTGATTGATTGATTGACGCTGTTGACAGCCAAACTACATTTGTCACGGTCGCCAATGGGTCCAACAAAAGAAAATAACACGAATAAAACTGGCACAGGTAAGTTTCCTCTGCTAACCGCAAAGTTTCCTATATTGAAAATTAATAACTATGTTTCAGAGCCTTTGTTTTTGGTTGTTGACTTTCACAGCCGCCTATTAGAGATTGATGTCTCAGCGAAAGCTGTTCGCTGATATGTTCTGAATAGAATGTCAAAAATAAATTTAGATATCCATCTTAAGTGAAGCTTGTCGCGAAAACAAAGAGCGGCGACTATTGTTGTTTATTTTTACTTTCTTCGAGTAGAGCTATTAGTTTGATGGATGAAGCCTAGCACTTTAATTGTTTTGCCATCGATTGCTTCAGCCGTTGGTTTAAAATTTGGAGCATTGAGTTGATTACAAAAGTAAAAGTAAATTGAACAGAAAAACTACAAAAGAAAGTTTTCAATAATCTAAAATTAGGGGAAACAGAAGCGTTTTCCATTTAAGACTTTCAATGAAATAGGCATAATAATCGAAAATTTCAAACCCAAATTGTTAGTCATAAAGAGGAATCAAAAGTAAAGTGGGATCTGTAAAATTTGATATTTAAAAGAAAACATTTTGAAGTCTCTTTTAATTACTTGAACTTGAAAATGTATTTATAAACATGGTGATACCAATAAAAATGTGAACTACCTAAATTGTAATTAAAGCAGAACAAAATAAAATAAATATAACTATTTTGTATAAAAATAATACAAATAATATCAATTAAATTATAAGGCAAATATCACTAAATTTTTAGAACAATTTCAGTGTAGACATTTCCAGCAATTAAATAATTTTTAATTTTGTAATTTCCTATTTTTAGTTAAATTTTCTAACTACTCTCAGAGAAAAATCTAATCAAACTCCATCATAATAATCAGAAATCAAAATTATTGTAATGGACAAACGAATAATTGTCAGCTCATAATTAACAACTAAAAACTGGATAAATAAACTTGTCTGGCCTGAAGATGGGAGAAAGATACAGGTGAGTATGAGAAAACCGGAGAAAAGCATACACTTCAAAGGCTAATATTTGATAATAAAGAAGGTTACAGGCTTTCCAATAACAGCTCTCAGGAAAATCTGAAGAAAATCTCAACAAACTTCCTCATATCAAGCACAAGTCAAATGGATTAACAAATAATGGTCAGTTCGTAATTAACAGCTGCGGTAATTGGCTTAATAAACTTGTCAACGCCGAGGACTTGAAAGAGATACTGAGGTGACTATAAGAGGTCCAGAAACATGGGTATGGCTGATGGCGGCTGGTGTATGCATAATGAAAAAGCCTGTAATTACCGTTTCTTTTGGTGACAGCGATAGCTCCATGTCGGGCATGGAAGAGGCTCGAGAGCGAAGCTCAACCCGCGGATGTGTCTCTGTATCGGTCTCTGGATCTGGATCTGAAGCTGTACCTGCTGTGGCAGCCTTGAACTAGTTTTGATAGTTTTCAAATTGTTGCCGGCAAGAGAGTCGACTCAAAGTGAAATCCTTGCGAGTTTTTCCAAGCGCGTTTGAAAAGCGAATGTCACTGGGAAATCACTCTACACACAAACACACACGATTGAAAGCGTTTGATGCGAGTTTTCCAGTCCCGGCACCAACAAAGCGATCATGGAGATAATTTGCAAATTTAGAATGGGCGTAATATCCCAAAAAACTCAACCGAAATATGGCCGAAATGAAAGTGAAGCCAAAGGCTGGGCTGGCTTCGATTCGGAACGGTCCGAAGTTTGTCTGGACTCGGTTTCCCGACTCGCGGCTCGACTTTTCCCCGACTGAACTGGATCAGATACGAGTATGGAGGTGCGACTACCAGCGACGACGCGTCTTTGCCATCAGAAAGCCAACTGCAGACTGGTCGCCTGGCCAAGCGGCGCTCCAAGTTTATGGCCAGGCCAGGCCAGCATCGGGCCAAGAGATCCGAGCTGCGAACTCCGAGCTCCGGAGCAAGTGGGAAGCGCTGACTGTGACTCAGATGTGAATGAAAATGATCAGTTAGTTTGTCGGCTCTCTGTCTCTCTCTCCCAGCGAAAAGCAGAAAGCGCAGCGCGTTTTGTTGCGGTTTCTTGGCGGTTCGGTTTCTTCTTCTTGGCCCAAGTCTGGAGTCGGTCTAAGCCAACGGAACCTGGCTGCGGGCAAAAGGCCAAGAGGAAGTAAGTGCCAACAAAGAAGGGTCTTAGCAAATTCTTGCCGGGTGTTTTGCTAATTCTTTCTATTAGCTCGCAGCGGGTAAACATTTGCAGTTCAAGTGGTTTTTTTGGTTCCTTCAGCTTTGAAAGACAACTGGTTATTGTTGTTAATAATTTATTGAGTTTGTAAAAAATATTGATTTGAATTTAATTCTTTTTTTAGTTCAAGTGTTTTTTTTTTTGTTATTTCAGCGTTGAAAGACAACTGGTTATTGTTGTTAATAATTTATTGAGTTTGTAAAAAATATTGATTTGAATTTAATTCTTTTTATTTAGTTCATTTTAAACGTTCCTTGATAAGGTAATTAATTATGGCAAATACTCTAGGAACTGCTGAACCTAATTCTTTGAGACATTCTTTAAAATTCATTTATTTTAGTATATTTATTATTTTAATTAGCAATTAAGAATTCTGAATTAAAACTTAAAATTGTTTATCTTGATTTTAGTATTAGGTTTTCTTAAACTATTAACATTTTAAATACATTTCTAGAAACACTTAATACTAATTAACGCTAATCTTGATAATCAAATAACTAGTAAAAACAGTGACCTACTTTTCCTTGATCCATAGGCTTGGGGTCTAATTTCTGATTAGCAAGGCTTTAAACTGGTTCTTAATTTATTACGAAAAATTGTTTCACATTCGAATGTGTCTTCAATCTTAACCAAAATAGCTCAAGATTGAGATTTCATCCACCGCCAGAGTGTTCAATATCCTACTTGACCAGAGAGGTAAGCTAAGCTCCTCCACTCCAATCCCCACCTTGCTGCACTGACATTCTCCAGAGGCAATCAAGCACAAACAGCCGAGTGAGAGGAGGAAGACATCGGTGCTGTATACTCCATCGATTTGCATCTCTCGGGTTTCCAACGGCCTTTGTCAACCGAACTGACTCGCTCGAGTGGCTTGAGTCGTCACTTTTATGATTTATGATTTATGTTTGGGGACGGCCGTTTGCCATAATCATTAACAGCCGAACGGGCCACGACTGGGTGTCGCTCTAGGAGTTGGAAATTGGAGATTCCGCCTGGGTGAGCGAGGAAAGTGGTCAAATTATATTTCGGGGAACAATTTGCCCGCGATTTGCTCAACAATTCAGCCCCCAGATCGTCTCAATTAAGGCGAAAATGTTTTGTGTATGACTCGGTAATGAGTCGAAATGATTTTCCAGTATCCAGTATGCTGTCTGTGTGTGTTCCAAAGCGTGAAAGACACTAATGGGCCTGGCCCAGAGAACCGTGTACACTGTGTGCCCTGCCTGCCTGTCTATCCGAGCATCTTGGCATCTGCGTATCCACGTATCCGCATCTTGGCAAGACAATGCGATGCCTTTTAAAAACAAAAACAGAGCCAACAATCGGACCCGACTCTCTTTATTGTTGGCCATGTTTCATGTTTCCCCAACTCAAGTCAAAACTCTGACAAGTTCAATCAACCGTTGAGGTTGAGGCGTGAACTGGGGGAAAAGCTAAAGACAAAACAAAAAAGTAAAAAAAGTCAACTAAAAAATGAAAGCAATTGGCAATGTAAATGTTAATGTGCATAGATGCGAAATGCAAAGCATTTTCCAACTGAAAATGTGCGACTTTTAGCATGATGAAAAATGCAATCTACGATTTATGATAATTACACACGTCAAGTCAGCCAGCCCGCCGAAAGGAAAGAAAAACGGCCGGGCAATTGACTTTTCCTTTTTAACCAAAAGTCAGGTAACAATTGCGGTTCCCGAACCCCAGACACATTAGGACCATTTTGTGGCTGCAACACGCGACATTTACGTAAAGCAAAAACACACAATACAATGCAACATTGACTTGTGGCATTTTCCGCAAAACTGCCAACGGGAAACGGGCCGGCAAATGTACCGCTTTGGACGCCTCTTTTTTTATTATTTAGATTTTCCATCTTACATCTGCTGCCTCGCCCCTCTAGCGGTGATTTGTGCTCCCCTCCGATCGCCGATCTTTGCTCTTTTCCAGGCTTTTCATTAGCCACAGGCTGAAGATGGTAAAGTATGGCAAGCATGCTGCAGCCGCAGCTTCTTGGATCTTCGGGCTGAAAGCAGCCCACATTAATTGCCAACCGATCCAGATCCAGACCGAGTCGGCCAGCTGACTCCAGTCATTGGTGTTCTCCGCCGTTCGTCATGGGAATGGGCTGCTCTTCTCCTGGCTTTGGTCTTAATGGCCTCATAAGCAGCTTTGGGATTCTGGTCATCAGAAAGGTGGTCTTGTTATGACAAAATCGTCAATAAATGCTGCTTTATGTAGGTTTTATCTTAATTAAATTTATTTCTTTATTAAAAATTCAAGATCAATTAAATTTCCTCTTCTTTTAGTCTGATTTAGGCACTGAATTTTGGATGATGAACAAATACAATACCTTTTGTTTGAGTAAGAAATATGTATAACTAAGTGGCTATATATGAGGAAAAAATAAGTAACACTATTTGTAATATTGCATAAAAATATCTATGACTAATAATAGCTA
Source organism: Drosophila rufa (assembly GCA_018153105.1). NCBI lineage: Eukaryota > Metazoa > Arthropoda > Insecta > Diptera > Drosophilidae > Drosophila > Drosophila rufa. The sequence goes on from JAECXS010000096.1 coordinate 14,362,659, forward strand.
TTTAACTCCTAAATTCATTGTTTACATTCTGTGCTAAGTGTGCGTGTGTCACGGCAGAGGGAAAAGCCTCGCGAGTCAGGGGTGTGGGCACCTCTGCATTATGTTAAGAAACGCACATCAAAAGTAAATAATTAATTAAGTGTGTAAATTCTTCTCCATAAATGCGAACAAAAAAGATCAATTGATATTCGCTGTCTTAATTGACTTTATTTCCAGCCTTATATGAGCAAAAAGACCTGCGGACAAAACATGATCGCTTCTCGAACACAGACAATATCCATAACGATAACAGGTGTTTTGGCTGGCAGTGCTTTTGATTTAGCATTAACAAATGGTTAATTAGCCACGATAGGCGACCACAAATCATAATGGTTTCGAAAGGCGTTCGATTTGTGGATTGAAAATGCAATTGGATTTTCCGCCGCTACAATTGATTCGCTGCACATTTTCCAAAGGTGGCTACCGCAGATGCTTTTCCAGTTTTATTATCTGTGGTTTCTGCTCGGGGTTTCTTTATTTTTCTTTCTTTTTTGCGCTACTACTAATAACACTTTTGGTATTGTGCGCTTCCCACGCCAAAGAGCAGAAAAAAACCAAAGCCAAAGTGTGGGTGAAGTGAACACGAAGAGTTCAAAATAATTTCTTCATTGAAATTAGAGGGGGTAAGCAGGTAGAGGAGACCGTCCGTGATGTGATGATGTTGGACAACAATTGCGCTGGAAGCTGAGCATTTGGGAGCCATAAACAATCGCCGCCTAACGGTTGGTTAACTGTTATTTAACATGCAATTAACCCCGCGTTAAATACTAAAAACAAAAACTAAAAAAACTGAAACAACTGAAAATGCAAATGCAAACAAAGCCTCGTTTCGGGTTCAGCTGAGCCGAGCTGAGATAATCTCCGAAGACTCGGACTAGCCCGCAGATGTGGTGCAATAACTTTCTAACTGGGGGTCATTCGTCTTAATTATCGCGCGACTAGGAAAAGCCACAAAACCCAAGTATATTCATTAGCTAGGCCCTTAAAAAAATGCTCGACCATAATCATATTCCCTCGGCAGTCCAGCCTCTGAAACGCTGTCCATTGACCCATTTGCATTTCGGCCCAGGTCTAAGAGATCCGACAAAATTAGTGGGGGAAAAGCCATAAAAAGCATAAAGAAAGCTAAGGCAGGCTTGGAGATGGGCTTGTCCGAGAGTTGCGTAGAAATTGTTCCCACCTTTATGGTTTGTTTGCCTTTGTTTTCAGTTCCCCGGGATTCGTGTTTACGCGTAGTTCTCCCAGCTGGTCTGGTTTCTAACGCTTAATCACCGGAAGCCATCTTAGGGCATCTCCAGAAGCCTCGGCTTGATTTCGAGTCTCCAGCTGGGCTCCGATTTAGATGAATCCATTTTCGTTGTGCATTTCATTAGTTTCGGATTCAAATTGGTTTACCATTTCCCGTATTATATTTTCTCTGTTGTGTTTTGAGTCGGCCAATTAGACACGTCTCTTGTCTGCCGCATGTCTTCCACAGATATGGTAAATTGGAGCTGGCTGGCGGGATGGGATGGATGGATGGCGGCTCCATTAGGTTCGATTGCGGCGAACGGCAAAACGCTGCTATCTATTGGGTACTCTGATTCATTTGTTTGTCATAGCCATTGTTCTTTTTCGGAAGCTAGTGACATTTCAGTTAATTGATTGGAGGTTGCAAGGTCGAGAGTGTTGGTTTCTCTTTCAGACAAAAGATCTCCATAAATTGGATCACTATTTGGAAAAAAAAAAGGTTTATGACGCTCTGATTTTTATAAATTACAGGGGATATGGTTTAAGATAACAAACATTTTTTTAAATTAAATAGTACTGAATTAATATTCCTAGAATTAAATCAGATCCTTAAATATATAAGATCTTTGTCGTTTAAATTTTAGAATAAGTTTAAGAATTCTTAGTTTAACCTATTGTATGTATATTTATCCTAATTATCAAAAATATTACTAAATATTTCTTTATACTAATGATTTTAATTCTATTACATTTACAGAACATCGACAGGTTCATAATTCAAAATTTCGATAATATTTCGATTAGTAATTTTTTCCGCCAATTGTTGGCTCTTGCTATGTATACAAGGTTGCACACATAATTAATTAACCACAATTATTATTATTTACATAATATCTTATTTACACAGATAGAAAAACAAATAATGACTTTAATTCCATTAACTTTATGTAATTACGACAAGTAATTCAAATTCAAATTCCCGCTATCTTTCGATTAAGAAACTTCTTGGCCAATCGATGGTGCTATCGAAGCTGGCACAGAAAATATGTAATTATGCGCAATAAATTTCCAAATGCACTTACCGCATAAACGCTTAATTAACTACTTCGCGCGATAAAACGTGTATGTAGAAACACTTAATTTCTTTAGTTTGCACTCACCTGCTTAATAAAATTAAACGGCGGCATTTTGTGGTCCGATTTGTGGATCTGCAATGCAAATTTATTTATGTCTTTCTCTGTGCGCGCTACGCAGATCTACACATGCAGCTGCAATTGCTGTTGCGCCGGCGCGTTGCAACTCCAAATTAAACAATTTAATTAACTTTTTCGCACCCAACTCCACTTATTTGTTGTCTTTTATTGCTGTCACCTTTTGGCATGCGCTTTTCCCGATTTGCTTTGGCTATCCTATTTACCGTTATGGCAAAAGAGAGCGCCAGAAAAGTGATAACGCGTTTGGCGTTTTTGCTTTTTTCGCAAGTCGTTTGTTTTTTGTTGCGAAAAATTCGAGTGCAGCGGAAATGAGAAGAAAAACACTTGGCGCACTTTCGAAACAAATTAACCCGAATTAACGCAAAGCGGAAGCGCAAAAGGCCAAAAGCGAATCGCCACAACGAACTGTTTTTCGGGATGGAAATGTAAATACAATGCGTGCGATCCGGTCGCCTGATCTGTCGCGTTAACTCATGAAAAGTCGGCTTAAGACTGAAACTTTATAAAATGAAAACTTCAATTGAAGCGCGGCGCCTCGATCGCTGGTACAAACAAACACATATACACACGTATGTACATGCTCTCTGCCGGCGTCGGCTCCAGTGAATGTGACCCTTTCAAGTTCCACTCTGACCATGGCCTGGTCTTTTCGGGGTATATTAGGCCGCTGGACAGTGAAAAACGATTGTTTGCTGCTTGTTTACAATTACAAGGCGTTTGTACGGTGGCCAATTAAGCAAAAAGTTGAGTAATTGCGGAGCATTAGTCGGGAATGCCGCCTGTGGAAAGTATGTGACGGTTTGTGGAAGCTATGTGAAACGTGAGCTGACGTGCAACATGCATGGGAAAAAAGTTTAAATGCAATAAAATTGTTTGAACCATCGAAAGTTGACTTTTTTTCAAGCTAATAAAGTTAAACTTTACAGGATTCCTAAATGTTTAGTTTGTTTTATTAGTTTTTACTAGTTGGATGGACTCAAATGGAGAATATGACAAATTGTGCGAAAGGATCGTAAAGAGATGTGGAAGGTATGTGTCGAGCAGTGGATGGTACATATGTGAGCAGAGCTTCTATAAAGTAAATTTATCAAAAAAGGTACATATTTTCCAGGGTGTTCTCTAGTGCGAATCCCAACTTCCCCCCAAAGATGGCCAGGTTTCGCGCTCTGCTGGTCACTAGTGTCAAAATGCCGACAAATGCGCTGCAGGCACTGCCATAGCCATAGTTGTACCCCGTTTTAAACCCATCCCACCTCCATCGCGGTCATAGTTATACAAACTTTTCGTGTGTGCAGGGTTCCTAGAACTCTCCGCTTGCTTTTGTTGTTATCGCTTTTTATTATTATGGCACACACATTCCCGCTGCTCCCGGAGAAGTGTCGTTAACAATGCAGAGATGAATAACCAAGAGCTCTGCGTGACGTCACTCGCTGGTGGGGCTGCCCTGGGTCTGAGTTGACTCGGTCTGCTGATCCCTCTCCAGGATTAGAATGCACTCCCTCACCATTACCCTGGCTTGGTCAATGTCCCGGACGATACGATCCTTGCGTGTTCGCACTCCCATCATGGTAGGCGCCAAATTGGGTTGCATGTCGGCCAGGACATTCAGCAGATCGGAGTACTTGTCCTCTATATTGGAGTTTTCATCGACAGCTGCAGAATAGGTACAAATGAGTTGAAATGAAAGACTGATTTGTTACCAATACTCGTACTTATAGATGTGGGCAACATCCCGAACAGATTGCCATTAAATCCAGCTCCTCCGTCACCGTTTGTTCCATTGGCCAGGATCACCAGTTGGAGCTGAGCTTGCATGTACTTGGTGTACTCCAGTTTGGCCATCACCTCCTTGTACTCGTTGGCGTAGGCCAAGGCAGCTGCGCTCTGCTGCGTCCTGTGGCGCGTGGTCATCACCTGACTTGCAGGTGCCGCGGCGCCGATTCTGGTAATCTCTACGCGCGGCTCCTGCGGCTTGGCCGTCATCTTGGCCTCCTCCTGCTCGATGGCTGGCTGTTGGTCATTGTTTCTTTTGGAGCAGCTGGGCACGGCTGTAACGGTTAGGTCGCTGTACTTTGACCGGAAGGATTCAATATCAACGTAGTCCATTGTGGGCACTGGAGGTTATCGAAATGAAGGCATTTGCTGGCTGGATTTGACACTGACATTTAAGAGCTGGCTAAGGCAGAGCCTACTCTGAATGCTATTGTAAGCCTGAGCGCGCGGATTTCCTTCAGGAAAACTCTCAAACACTGTTTTTTTCAACTCACTAATGAAAGGAGATATGGGAATTAAAAGATTCAATACGTGCCCATTCAGGATATAAAAGGATACTCCCCCAAGCGATAAATTATGAAATCCAGTTTCTTTTAAGAAAGGAAACTAATTTAACTTCTATATAAGCTCCATACACGTGACTCGCTGAGCTCATTGAACTGGAAGAAGTGCAGATAGAGAGAGAGGAACCTTCACCTGGTATTTCGGTACCAGTTTTGCCTTTGGCCCCCACAAGAATCTTTCATTCCTTCTTTCTTTTGGGGTATCGCATGACGTGCGGGTAATTACCAGCTGCAGAACAAAACACGTTCATAAACAGTTCATTCCCGTTCCCTGAGCCCCGCCGGAAGCCGCTCAAGCGTGCTTCCCGTTCTGCGCAGGCGCACGCAGCGAATAGCAGGCACTTTTCCCTTGGTCACCCCAATTTTTCGCCATGACTCATGGCGTATTCAAATAACAAGCCGCTCCGATCGTCGTCGTGGTGGTTGTACTTATTTCACATGCAAATTTTGACCAGAACTCTGGACCGAGTTCTGGCTTAACAATCTTCGGCTGGTGCGAATAACAATTTAGGGAGCTACAGTCTGCACTTGGGGACTAGTTAATTGCTACTCTGGTGCTGCGAGCGGATGATCTCGTCCAGGTTGCGTTCCGTCTGCTCGCCACACTCGAAGCGATGGTAGTCGATGACCTCGGTGGACTGCTCCTGCAACACCTCGCCCACCGTCTTGTCCGCATTCATCAGATACTCCTGGTGGATCAGGACCGTCTCGTCATCCTTGTTCTCCACCGGCTTGTCCTTGTCGTACTCCCCGATCTTCCTTGGCTTACAGCCCACGATCTGCTGGCAGATGCTCTTGTAGAACTCATAGTTCAGCAGCTTGTGTTCGGTGCGATAGGCCACGATCGCTCCGTACTTGCCCACCTGGGTGGTGTCCTCGGTGGAGCCCACATTGGCGGGTGCGGGATGGGCGTAGCCCACCAATTTCAGATCGTTGTTGACCTTGAAGCACAGTGCTCGCCGAATGCTGGCATTCTCACCGAGGGCTCCGATCAGGAGGGCCAGGTGGTCGCCCAAAGTGCGCCCCTCTTCCGTGCGCAGATTTCTCAGGGCTTCCGCATCGAAACCAAGCTGGAAAGGGATACACCATTATGTCTTAGATCTTAATAAAACATTTATATTCTTCTCACCTTCCACAGATCCCCATCGAACTCCGTCAGATCGGTGTAGTGCAAGCAGATGCGGGCCACGTGATCCACGAACCGCTTGAAGGTGTCGTTTCTGGCCACGAAATCCGTCTCGCAGTTAAGCTCCACCATGGCACCGCGGTTGCCGCGAATGAGGACTCCAACCAGACCCTGGGCGGTGGCCCGATCCGCCACCTTGGTGGCCTTTGACCAGCCAAGGGATTGAGCCTGCTCATGCAGCCATTTCTCAGCCTGCAACAGATGTCATGGATAAGAGTAAATATAAGAAGGTAATGGGGAAGGACTAGCTACTACTCACCAAGCTGACATCGTTGCTGTGCATTTCCAGGGCCTTCTTGCAATTGGCGAAGGTGTAGCCGGTCTTCTTGCGCAATGCCGCCAGTGCGCTCTTCTCCAGACCCGCTCCGCCGGTGGCTCCGGCGTAGAGCTGCCGGCTGGTGTGCATTGCACGCATGCAGAACCTTTGTAGCAACATTTTTTCTCCAAATCAAACCGAGATGAGATTGTCGAAACTGGGCTAAAAAACTAACTAAACCGAATGGTGGAAGGTTTGTGTGTGTGGACTTGTTGCTCCTTGCCTGCTACCAAGGGCAACGATCCGGTGTTTGTTTTTCCGGACCCTGTCGTTATGTGTCTCTCTGGCCACGAAAATCAATTCATTCTAAACAAACGGAAAACGTGTGTGATTTTCATTTGTTTTCAACTCCTTCGTATGTTCGGATCAAGTCGGTACAATTAAACGCGTTGCGGCGCGTATTAATCTAAAACCGCTTGTTGTGTCGAGCCTCGCCGGGAAGACGACTAAGCCGGTGAGTAAACTTTTGCGGTATTCCAACAATATAACGAAGGCCACAAAAAATTTTGACAATTTTCCGGGTTGCACAATTCCAGTGTTGCCAGATGAAAATGTTGCTTTCCCCCTAAAAAATCTCAAATAGTCGATATTTCACCCTAAAAAATCCAAAACAAAAACGTAACGATCTACAACGTAAGTGAACAAAAACGTGAAGATTTACGACGTAACGATTCCAACGACAGGTTAGGGATGGCAAAAAAGCCGGGTCGGGCGATAGCTGCGATAACCATCGATAGGTTCGTGTTTAGTGGAGACCACAACCTTGCTTCGCAGGTGGACAACATTGGAATTTTTAAAAGTTTTTAAATCCGTTACGTTCTTGGAGAAATTTTAACTTTATTTTCCAAGGCAATTCGAAACTTTAAAAGACTCCAATACTAGTATGAGAAGATAGCACTTTCTTCAGAACTCAACGTCTACTGACACTAATTTTAAATTTGTTCTCAGAACTGACCTCTGGAAATTTAGTTTTATTTGAAGAATATACATTTACAATCTACACTTAAATTCGATCCCTATTCGAACAGGCTTCACCATGCAGGGCAAACAGAATCCGAATAGGGAGATCAAGATCCCCAGCTTTACGTCAATATGCGGCGCCCGCCGCGTGTGCGACAAGTCCAAGATGCTCTACACCAGACCCAAGCCCGACGTGCTGCAGAGCATCCTGCAGTCCAAGGCCAATCCCGGATACAAGTCGCGCCGCCTGTGGTACGAGCTGAACATGCCGGAGTGCGCCAGCTCCCTGCTTGACGGGAAGATGCAATCCAACCTGCCCGACAGCATCCTCTGTCCCAAGAAGCAGCCGGCCGCGCAGCGGAAGCAGAAACGCGACAGCGCGGCCAAGGCCAACTACATGACCATGCGGATGGAGCGAGAGCACTTCCGGCGCAAGCTGGTCGAGCTCATTCTGCACATGGACGACGACCAGGATCCCGAGCTGGCCGCTCAGGGTACGGTGCCCTTTCCCGACCAGGAGGAGCGCGAAATTCTGCGCTATTACTACTACATAAAGCACGGCATTGACACCATTCACGTGTCTCCGCTGAGCAACAAGATCCTTAAGAGGTAGGTGGTTCGATACTTCTTTTGACGGTTTCATTTTTGAGTGCACGAGCATTTTTTTAAGATTTCAAATCAATTAAAGTTGTGCCAAAAAATATAAAAATAGAACGTAACCTTAAATATTTCATGACATACTGAAGCGCTTTTAAATTTTCAGGGATTTCTGTGTAGGTTCCGCACTTTTAATCAATTTGATTATTGTTTTTAGATCCAATTACTAAAGCCATTAATATCAAGTATATGCTGAATTCATTTTAATTTTATATATTTTTGTAGAGTCACGGACCTTGTACCTCCACTACTCTACAAATGGCAGACCGCCCTAAATGATAACATTGCCGAAGTGCGTTCGGATTATGTGTTTGCCATGAAGAAGGCCGTCGTGGACTTCGTCCTGCGTCACACGGTCCTGGATCGATTGACCAAGGAGGGAACTGGTGGCAAATTCGATACCGCCGAGCGGAAAGAGGTCCAGGCCATGACAAACTTCTGGAGATATCGGTGAGTTTTCAAGGGGAAATTACTCTTAAATAATATTTAAATAGATCAGTACAGGAAATATTTTTTTAAATCGAAATTTTTACCTTAAAATATCAAAAAATCAAAGTCAGGTAATTGATACCTTTACAAGTTCGATTCTATGTTCCACTCTTGCATACACCCAATAAGTATACTATAGTAAGCGAATGGGTATTATATATTTTGCTAATTTTATAGTCATTACTTAGCTAATATCCTCCTTAATATGTAGCCATAATAAGCTAATACTTTCCAAATAACTTAACTAGTATAGTGCGCACGCTTTTCCTCTTCAAAAAAGTTACCCACAATGCCACACAAAAGGATTACAAAATTAAAGTTAGAGCGCGCATCCCGCATATATGCGAAATGAAAATTTTTTAATTCAAATAAATTATACCCGCTTTGCCGAACGGCTAAAAGTGGGAGAAGGAAAGTTGCCATAATTGAATGCGATTGTTGTAACTTGCTCCTGCTCCCGCTCCCGCTCCTGCTAGGGCTCCTCATTTGGCAAAAGCGTGCAATTGACATGCAATTACGCCCACCCAAGCACTTGAGCCGCCCCCACGGCTCACGCCCCGCAACATACGAGTGGGAGTATGTGCAAATTCACGCGAGCGAGTGCCGGCTTCCCATTGTGGATTAAGAACCCAATCCGATTTTTATGGAATGAATTGCCCTTCGAGTCGGCGGAGCGGGCGAAATCTTATGAAAATAACTTTGAGCTCCGCGCCGCTGACAAAGTTGCCCGGCGAGGGAAAAGGAAAAGCAGCGTGAAGAAAATGAAAATGAAAATAAGGAAAATAACGAAAGTCGTCGTCGTGCGACATTATTAAAAGCTTCTTGCGTTGGGGGAGAACGCGAGAAATCGCTTTGCGGCGTGCCAAAAACTTTTTAACCGCACTTTTTCAACTACAATGCCACGGAAATGGAAAAGTGGAAAAGGCTCCTGCCCCAGCAGGACGGGTATCGGCGGCGGAAGCGCCAGAAAGTTAAGTCCTCCTGTGTATTGGTTTGACATTTGATGAGCAACAGTAAGCTGGAAGGACGGGAGAGGCTTGGAAAATCTGCTCGACATAAATTGCCAAAAGGATATGCTTAAAAATGAATTGAACTTGTTGGCTGAGGCCTCTCCAAGGGGGCGGGAAGTTGGGACTTTATCATCGGATTGTTATCAGTGCTGACACTGTGTCTATTGTATTCCTCAAAGTGGAATTATAGACGCAATAACCAACAAGGACTTATGGGATTAGTCATCAATCTGTTGGGTTTTAAGACGGTGGGAATAGAGGGCTTTGTTTGTTTAGAGGATTGGATTAACCTTGATGTGTTTACAACAATTCAAACTTTAATTTTGGTTTTAAAACTAATTTTTTTAACTATACAAAACACTATTGCTACATGAACTCTATACTTTTGAGTATTAAAAATATCTTAATAAGATGCTTATTAATTGAATACTACGAAAGTATAAAAATAATACCAAACTGCACCAAGATTTAAGAAAAATCACTAACGCGACAAACATATAAGCACTAAATTCCAGCTAACGCGATATGTTACGAATTTTCGATGTAGGTTTGTATAAAAATAATACTGGAAAATACACAATTGATACTACAGAGTATAATAACTATAGTATTTGGTATACATTTTTTTTTTTTTTTTTTTTGGGTGTAGTTTTAGAAAAGTGTATTTAAGTTGCTCTTAAATTTTCCCTCTCCTTGTCACGTCTTCCAGAGGATACCCACACCTCGTGTGGCTTGTGGTTTCTTTTCATTTTTATTTTGGGTCCAAAGTGGGTCGATTGGGCCTATCGATATGCCACATCCACATTCACATCCACATCCGCGTGAGGTTTGCTAATTTATTGCCTTCGAGCATTTGGCATCATTAAGGAGGGCCTTCAATGGCTCCGGTGGTCGGGTGGGTGGCTTCTATGGCTATGTGGCTCTTGTGGCTCGGGCGGTTGCGGTTGCCTGCACTGCTTAATGGGCTGTGACAGAATAGCTGGAGTGAAAAGTTTCCCTTGGTCTTAGTCCTCTCTCTCTTTTGAGATAATTTGCATAAAAAGCAGGATGGCTGCTCATCCCCATCCCATTTCTTCGTCCTCCGACAGCTATGATGAGAATCGCAACATCCTGATGAAAACGCTCTTTTGCATACACCGAAGTGTGGCCAGCATCTTGGAGCTGTGGAGCATGAAGTATAATGATAAGGCCTTTATCGATACGAAGGAGCTGGCTAAAATCGAGACTCCCTTTACATTATTTGGATTTGTGGTAAGAATTATTCGGGATTCTGTAAAATCAACGGGATCTTGAGATATTTTCAGTTCGCTTGGTTTAAAAGAAACGGGAATTTCAGACAATTTACAAAGTTAAATCCTTAATTCTCTTGGCAGTACTTGTGTGGCGCCCACATTGACCAAGGCAAGACCATGCTGGAAGAGAGCTGGTATGGAGAGATTCACTCCTCTCTGCTGAAGGCCAGCAAGCGTGGCCAGTTGCCGGACATCCGGCGCTTCACCCTGGTCAAGCGATTCTTCAACTGCGTGGCCGCCTTGATGACGCAGCAGCTGGAGGATATATGCATTAGAAGCCTGAAGGCCTACGCCGATTATATTTGCGATTACGGGGTTAGCTTTATTTATATATTTTTTACTAAACAATACATTAAATTTATAAATCGCAGCACTCAAATCCCGGCTTCGAGATCTCTGTGATGCTGGCCGACGAGGATACCATTCAGTTCATACCCAGCTTCTCCAAGGTGCAGAGCGAGTTGCTGCGAGTCATCGATTCGATTCTACTCAGCATCCAGATGTTGCCTCGCATCGAGAGCAAGCTCTACACCGATCTGATTGTGTCCAAGAAGATCTTCCTCACGCCCACCGTGCCGGATAGCATTGTGCAGGAGACGAAGAACCGGATTTGCGCCATGCTGGAGGACCAGCGCATCGGACCCGAGTTGAGGCTGCAGGACTTTGATCCCTTTATCGACTTGATCAATGGCAGCGACGCCGAGCGGGTGGCCACCTTCATGGAGAGCGACGCCACCTTCGAACAGTACACGGAAATGGTGTACGAGTATAGGGAGAAGGAGGATCGCATCGGCAAGGAGGTGTGGGCTGTGATCCGGATGGGTTTCTACGAGTTCCACCGCGAGAAGTTCATCGTGCACCTGGAGACCCTGGCCAGGCAGCTGCAGTTGGATCTGCTGGCCCGGATGGTGGCCGATCAGCAGGCGAGGATTTCGCGATTGGGCAAAGAGTACGACGCCATTGCCAAGAAGGCCTTGACGGTGCCCAAGGACACGGCGGAGCTGATGGAACTGAAGGCCTATGTGGTGCATGCGGAGGAGAACCTGGTGCCCGAGATGGAGGCGAGGCTCAAGGTGAATATGGGCGAAATCCTGTGGCTAATGGACCACACCCTCTACTCGCCGCTGGAGATCAAGAACAACAGCAACTCCTTCCAGTGGTACCTGAAGCTGCCCTCGATCTTCGAGCAGCATCGCGCCATCATTGCGGAGAAGGTGATCGAGTACCAGGAGCTGCTGAAGAAGCGCATCGAGCTCTTCCGCCGCGAACTCCAGACCTACTACGAACAGGTGCAGACCTACGACACCTGGGGCGATATCAAGCAGCTGGCGAGGTACAAGAAGCGTGCCGGCGTGCTGGATCAACGGTTGGTGCAGGCCATGGAGACCATTGACCAGATCAACGAGGAGGAGACCTCCTACGGCTGGGATCTTTCGCAGTATCCCATGCGAAAGAAGGCCCACGATCAGCTGAAGCCATACAAAACCCTCTTTGATGCCGGGCAGGACTTCATGGACAAGTACGACCTGTGGATGCACTCGCAAGTGGGCTCCTTTTTCCCCGACGAGATCGATGGCGACGTGTCCAACTTCTATCGCGTCATCCAGAAGCTGGACAAGCAGATGGGCGATCATCCCACCACCATGCAGCTGATTCAGGATGTCAAGGGCCAGATAGAGGCCTTCCGCGAGCACATGCCCATCATCAATACGCTGGGCAATCCGGGCATGAAGGCCCGTCACTGGGAGTTGGTTTCGGAGATCATTGGCTTCCCCATCAAGGTGTCGCCGGAGCTGACGCTGGAGAAGATCATCGAGTACCAGCTGGACGAGTATGTGCCCAAGTTCGAGGCCATTTCGGAGAGCGCCACCAAGGAGAACAATCTGGAGCGAGCCATGGCCAAGATGGTCAACGAGTGGGAGGGCGTCGAGTTCTCCATTTCGCCCTACAGGTGGGTGGTTGTCCAGTAGATATATGGGATGTGGGCGTAATTGAAATGTCTCCCGCAGGGACTCTGGCACATTCAAGCTGGCTGCCGTGGATGATATCCAAATCCTGCTGGACGACCAAATCATCAAGACGCAGACGATGAAGAGCTCACCCTACATCAAGCCCTTTGAGGCGGAGATTCTGTAAGTAAATTGATGGACATTTGGCTTTAGGTTCTGAGCTAAGGTTAATTATTGAGTTTGCTTAGAACTGGATTGTTTCACCCTTTGCTGAGGCCTTTAGCGATTTTTGTGCGCCATAGTGCATTCATCCCAAACAAAGAGTCTTTAATACTTCTTCAAATTATTCCATCACATTAGCTAACATAGCGTAAATGAAATATTTAAGAGAAATCATTCCACTAAGCTCTTGAAATCAATTAAATGATGTCTGTGCTTGTGGGACACCTAGGATTTATGTTAGTCCATTCAGTTGTCCTCCACCTTTTGTTAGGCCGTCAATGTCACTGCCAGACATCGAGTCACACATGGCTAACCTTTGTTGTCCTTTTGCAGCAAGTGGGAGGCCAAGCTCATGCTGCTGCAGGAGATCCTGGACGAGTGGCTGCGCGTGCAAGCCACCTGGATGTATCTGGAGCCCATCTTCAGCAGCCCGGACATTCAGCAGCAGATGCCCGAGGAGGGGCGTCGCTTCAGTGCCGTGGATAAGGTGAGTGTAGCCTTAAGACGCCTTTAAGATGGCTTGGGTTATGAATTGTTCGCAGCTACAAGGAGTTAGATAAATAAAAATTAATTAAACTAATTTAAATACAGATCTGGAAGGAGCTAATGAAGCAGGTGGCCTCCGATCCCAAAGTAATGGTTGTGGTCCAAATCGACAAGATGAACGACAAGCTGAAGAAGGCCTACACCCTGCTGGAGGTCATCCAAAAGGGTCTGAACGCCTATCTGGAGAAGAAGCGCCTGTACTTCCCGCGCTTCTTCTTCCTCTCCAACGACGAACTGCTGGAGATTCTGTCGGAGACCAAGGACCCCACACGTGTCCAGCCACACTTGAAGAAGTGCTTCGAGGGCATCTCCACGCTCAACTTCACCGAAGAACTGGACGTTATTGCCATGCGATCCTCGGAGCGCGAGGAAGTGGCTCTGGTGGACGCGATCTCGACATCCAAGGCCCGTGGCCAAGTGGAGAAGTGGCTGCTGGAGCTGGAGATCAGCATGAAGAAGAGCTTGCACCACAAGATATCGGAGGCCTTCTACAGCTACGTGAAGATGGTGCGACACGTTTGGGTGCTCACCTGGCCGGGGCAGACCGTACAGTCCATCTCGCTCACATACTGGACCCTGGAGATCACGGAGTGCTTCGAGACCTCCGACCCCAAGGAGAACCTGGCCAAGTACCTGCAGAAATGCATCGGGCAGATCAACAGGATTGTGGATCTGGTGCGTGGCGATCTCAACACCCAGAATCGCATCACTCTGGGCGCCCTGGTGGTGCTGGATGTGCATGCTCGGGATGTGCTCGCCGAGATTGTGGAGAACGGTGTGGACGACCTGCAGGACTTCCAGTGGCTGTGCCAGCTGCGTTACTACTGGGAGGACAACAACCTGGACACGCGCATGATCAACTGCTCATTGCCCTATGGCTACGAGTACTTGGGTAACACACCGCGACTGGTGGTCACCCCGCTGACGGATCGCTGCTATCGCACACTGTTCGCCGCCCTGAATCTGCACTTGGGCGGGGCTCCAGAGGGTCCTGCCGGCACCGGCAAGACGGAGACCACCAAGGATCTGGCCAAGGCGGTGGCCAAGCAGTGTGTGGTGTTCAATTGCTCGGATGGCCTGGACTACCTGGCTCTGGGCAAGTTCTTCAAGGGATTGGCCTCGTGCGGAGCCTGGTCCTGCTTCGATGAGTTCAACCGCATCGATCTGGAGGTGCTGTCCGTGGTGGCGCAGCAGATCCTGACCATTCAGCGGGGCATCAACTCGGGCAGTCCCACGTTGATGTTCGAGGGCACTACCTTGACCCTGGATCCCACTTGTGCCGTGTTCATCACCATGAATCCCGGCTACGCAGGACGCTCAGAGTTGCCCGACAATCTGAAGGCCCTCTTCCGTTCCGTGGCCATGATGGTGCCGGATTACGCCCTCATTTCCGAGATTGAGTTGTACTCGTATGGTTTCCTCACCGCCAAGCCGCTGTCCGTCAAGATTGTGGCCACCTATCGCCTGTGCTCGGAGCAGCTGAGCACCCAGTGCCACTACGATTACGGCATGAGGGCCGTGAAATCGGTGCTCAAGGCGGCGGGCGCGCTGAAGCTGCGCTATCGGGATGAGAACGAGGACATACTGGTGTTGCGCTCCATCAAGGATGTGAATTTGCCCAAGTTCCTCAACCAGGACATTCCCCTATTCCAGGGCATCACCTCCGATCTGTTTCCGGGCACTGTTTTGCCGGAGGCCGACTATGTCCTCTTCAACCACTGCACGCAGTTGGCATGTGAGAGGCAGAACAAGCAGTGCACTCCGTTTGTCCTGGAGAAGGTGCAGCAGCTGTATGAGATGATTGTGGTGCGACACGGTCTTATGTTGGTGGGTTATCCCTTTGGAGGCAAGTCAACCACCTACCGCATCCTGGCAGAGGCTCTGGAGTGCATGGAGAAAACGGTGAGTATCAATATCGATTCATCATTTCCCATTTAAAATTAATTCTTTTTATTAATGATATTAAGCTAAGTAAATCAGATTAATCCGCAGTATTTTTCACTCTTAAAAGCAGGCAGGTTTCTCTGGTATACTGTTTATATTAGTTTTAAGTTCACGTTTTTTTTATTTAATTATATTTCCCAAGTAAAATGAATTAAGCACGCATGTCATTTTCGCTGCAGACAGACACGTTTTAGTCCTTCGAGTTCCAAGATAAAAAAAAGAAAGATCAAAGTACGAGTATGACACTGCTCAGAGTGTATCGAACGATACACAATCGATTACTGCTTTTGCTTAAAGCTTCGTACTCAGACGTACGTAGCTTAACTCAATATGTTTCAACTCTATAAAACTTAACTATTTAAGTATATACTGTTTTTGCTTAACTCAAAATATACTGTTTCAACTCTATGAACATTAATTAATTCAGTACTTCAACATACATACTGTTTCCACTTTATGCACATTTAACAATTCGGTACTTCAACACTTTCTCTAGGATGGATCCGAAAACCGGGCTATTTATACGATCATCAACCCGAAGGCCATTACCATGGGTCAGCTGTACGGCCAGTTCGATGCCGTGTCCCACGAGTGGAGCGACGGCATCCTGGCCGTGAACTATCGCATCTTTGCCGTCTCCGACACTCCGGATCGTAAGTGGCTGATATTCGATGGGCCTGTGGACGCCATTTGGATTGAGAACATGAACACCGTGCTGGATGACAACAAGAAGTTGTGCCTGATGTCAGGCGAAATTATTCAGCTGTCGAATACCACGAACTTGGTGTTCGAGCCCATGGACTTGGAGGTGGCCTCGCCAGCCACTGTCTCTCGGTGTGGCATGATATATCTAGAGCCGAGTTCCCTTGGCTGGGAGCCGCTGGTGACCTCGTGGAAGAACACTCTGCCCGCAGTCTTCCACACGGTCAGCAAGCAACTGATATCGATGCTGATCATGCGATTCTGTCCCATCCTTTTGTATATTGTCCGCAAGAGTCTGAAGGAGATTGCGCCCACGTCGGATGCCAATCTCATGGTCAGCCTGATGAACTTCTTCGAGTGTTTCATCGACGACTACAAGGACGAGAAGTATGTGGCCAACTTATCCGACTTGGACTTTAGGGCCCAGACGGAGGGCATATTCCTGTTCTCTTGTGTTTGGTCCATCGGCGGCTCCCTGGATGCGGACAGCAGGGAGAAGTTCAATATCGTATTCAGGGGGCTGATGGAGAAGACCTTTCCGCAAAATCTCTACGATATGTATGGCGTTACAGAGGATCTCTATGTGGAGACCTTGCCCAAGCCTTTTATATTCCCCATCCCGAAGCAGGGATCAGTGTTCGATTACAGGTACATCAAGGAGGGCAAGGGCAAGTGGAAGCCCTGGCAGGACGACGTTAACTCCGCTCCTCCGATTCCCCGCGATATACCCGTTAACCAGATCATCATCCAGACCAACGAGAGCGTCCGAATCGGAGCCGTTTTGGATCTTCTGGTGCGGCATGGCAAGCCGCTAATGCTGGTTGGACCCACTGGCACCGGCAAGAGTGTCTACATTATCGATTACATGCTCAAGAAGATGGATCTGACTATTTTCAAGCCGCTCCTGATCAGTTTCTCTGCCCAGACCTCGGCCAATCAGACGCAGGATATCATCATGTCCAAGCTGGACAAGCGTCGCAAGGGTGTCTTTGGACCTCCCCTCAACAGCAGCTTCGTGATCTTCGTGGATGATGTTTCGATGCCGCTGAAGGAGAACTACGGCGCCCAGCCTCCCATCGAGCTGCTGCGCATGATGCTCGACCACATGATGTGGTACGATCGCAAGAACATTGTGCCGATGAAGCTGATCGATCTGCAGATGATCACGGCCATGGGGCCTCCGTCCACGGGAAATACGGTGACCCCTCGCTTCCAGCGCTTCTTCAACGTGATCTCCATTGATGACTTCAACAATGATATCATGAACACAATCTTCAGCAAGATTGTGCTGTGGCATCTGGACACGAGGTATGTTTGGTGTAGCCTTGCAGGATTATTATTAATGTAAATATGGCACCTACATTTTATAAAACGAAATATTTGACCATTCATTTGTCCGTTAAACCTCAAAGCCAAGTTACCTCGAAGCAGATAAGACTGCTAAAGTGTTATTTTTAGATTTTCTATTAATGATATTGAAACGTAGGCATAAAAAAAAAAATATGCTTATTAATTTGATACTACGAAAGTATAAAAACTATATTAATCTGCACCAATCACTAACGCGAAAATCAATAAACCACAAAAATCAATAAAGCACTAAATTTCAGCTAACGCGATATGTTATCGAACTATCGATGTAGATTCGTATAAAAATAATACTCGATAGTACAGAATTTAAAACTATGGAGTATAAAAACTATACTATTGAGTATACATTTGATATTATGAAGTATTAAATCTGTACTAAACACGTGATAATCTTTGATACAATTTTTAAGACAACACGTATAAGGGCTGAACTCTTGATTTTTTTTGGGTGTAATTATTAAATTAATATAAAAATATCTATTTAACATTTATTAGATAATATGTTACTTATTTTTCATTCTGCAAGACTTTCTTAAGCTTCGTTCTTCGAAGATATCCCTCCTAAAAATACGTTTTTTCCATGATATATTCACCTCGACTCAATACTAAAACACAACAACAGGGGCTTTTCCAAGGAGTTTGATCCTTGCATTGACGAGATCGTGGGCGCCACTCTGACCATTTACAACGACGCCAAACTGAACCTGCTCCCCACCCCGGCCAAGTCCCACTATCTGTTCAATCTGCGCGACTTCTCGAGGGTGATCCAGGGTGTCCTGCTGTCCGTGCCCGAGGCCACCGAGGATGTGAACTCGATGCGGCGACTGTGGGTGCACGAGGTGCTGCGGGTGTACGGGGATCGACTGGTAGAGGATGCGGATCGCACCTGGCTGTTTGAGAACCTCTGCAGCACGGTGAAGAACTCCTTTAACACCGATCCCAACCGGCTCTTTGCCGCGTTCGTGGAGAAGGATAAACCACTGCAGGAGTCCGATTTCCGTCGGCTGATCTACTGTGACTTTACCAATCCCAAGGCAGACACCAAGAACTATCTGGAGGTGCAGGATCTGGAGGAGTTGCGCCGGGTGGTGGAGGCATACCTGGTGGAGTACAACAACATGTCGAAGAAGCCCATGAATCTGGTGCTTTTCCGCTTCGCTATCGAGCATTTATCGCGCATATGCCGCATCATAAAGCAGCCGAGGAGTCATGCTCTGCTCATCGGGGTCGGAGGCTCCGGGCGCCAGAGCCTGACTCGATTGGCTTCGCATATCTGCGACTATGAGCTGTTCCAAGTGGAAATCACGCGATTGTATGGGCCGTACGAGTACCACGAGGACATCAAGGCGATCCTACGCAAAATTGGGGCATCCGAGATGCACGGCGTGTTCCTCTTTACGGACGTTCAGGTGGGGAACCGCTAATTGGCAATTGGACTGTGTCCAGGACTGTTCCCTCCTTTGGTCTCGCTAACTCTTCTAGACTCTTACAGATCAAGGACGAGTCCTTCCTGGAGGACATTAACAACCTGCTCAACTCCGGCGAGGTGCCCAATCTCTTTACCAATGAGGAGAAGATCGAGGTGGTGGAGAAGATGGCCCAGATTGACAAGCAGCGGGACAAGGCCGTCCAAACCGATGGCAGTCCAGTGGCCCTCTTTAACTTCTTCGTCACGGTGGGGTCACCAAACACGAACACATCCTGAAATCTAAACAGAATACTTTATCTATTATTTAGTATTAATTTGATTTTCCTTACTAATCGATGGTAACTGATCCCCCCAACAGACCTGCAAGGATCAGCTGCACATTGTCCTGGCCATGTCTCCCATTGGTGATGCTCTGCGCAACCGCATCCGTAAATTCCCTTCCATTGTCAACTGTTGCACCATCGATTGGTTCCAGCCTTGGCCGGAGGATGCCCTGCTGGCTGTCTCCACCAGATTCCTGGCCACTGAAGACCTTACTGCCCTGGAGCGTCGCACAGCCATCGATATGTGCATGGAGTTCCACACATCCACCCAGGCTCTGTCCGAGAAGTTCTTCTCGAGGCTGCACCGATACAACTATGTGACGCCCACCTCGTACCTGGAGTTGATCCAGACCTTCAAGGCGCTGCTGGGCCAAAAGAGAAAGTAAGTTCAAAATTGTATTGAATAAATTTGTTTATCATTCCTTTCCAGCAACATCACCACGAATCGAAATCGCTACTTGACGGGCATTTCCCAGCTGGACATTGCCGCCCAGCAAGTGGCTGTGATGCAGGAGCAGCTGATTGCCTTGGAGCCCAAGCTGAAGGAGGCCTCCGAGATCGTGGCCGAGCAGGTGGCCAAGGTCACTGCAGACAGCAAGCTGGCCGAGGAGCAGCGAGAGATTGTCAAGCAGGACGAGAGTGCGGCCAAGGAACAGGCGGCCGTTGCCCAAGAGATTAAGGACGAGTGCGATGCCAAGCTGGGCGAGGCGCTGCCCATTTTGGAATCAGCGTTGGCCGCCTTGAACACCCTGACCACAGCGGATATCGCGGTGGTCAAGACCATGAAGAGCCCACCCATCGGGGTGAGGATTGTCATGGAGGCGGTGTGCATCCTCAAGGATGTTAAGCCCGATAAGGTGCCTAATCCCAGTGGCGTGGGAACAGTCGAGGATTACTGGGGACCGTCGAAGCGTGTGCTGAGCGATATGAAGTTCCTGGACAGCCTGCTCAACTTCGACAAGGATAATATTCCCCCCGAGGTGATGAAGAAGTTGGCACAGCGCATCCTCAACAATGAGGCGTTTGATCCGGATAAGATTAAGACGGCCTCCACGGCCTGCGAGGGCTTGTGCCGGTGGGTTATTGCTCTGTCTAAGTACGATGTGGTGGCCAAGGTGGTGGCGCCAAAGAAGATTGCCCTGGCCGAGGCCGAGGCCACCTACAATGCGGCCATGAAGACGCTCAACGAGAAGCTGGCCCAGCTGGCCCGAGTGGAGGCCAATCTGGCCGCAATCCAGAAAATACTCGACGAGCAGCTGCGCCAATATGGGTGAGTTGGGGTTTTCTATTTTATAATCACATGCCTTGAGTCCTTAATTTCGTAAAATATGTTAGGCGAAATGTATAAATACTTTAAATGATGTATAAATACTTTAAATTATTTCCCTTAGTATTTTGCTGGCGGAGCACGAGGCCTGCACCAAGAAGCTGCAACGTGCCCAGGAACTCATCTCTGGGTTGGGTGGCGAGAGGACGCGCTGGTCGGAAACGGCCAAAATGCTGCAGGCCAGCTTCAAAAGTGTCACCGGGGACGTGCTGATTTCATCGGGCGTCGTCGCCTATCTGGGCCCCTTCACAATCGATTTCCGGGTGAGTCAGATCCGAAAGTGGGTGACCAAGTGCCTGGACTATGGCGTGACCTGCTCAGCCGACTTCCAACTGGCTGTTGTCCTCGGTGAACCGGTGGAGATACGTTTCTGGAATATTTGCGGACTGCCCACAGATGCCTTCTCCATTGAGAGCGCCATTATGATGAAGTGAGTACAAATAAAGGGAATTTCAATTACAGGAAAGCTCATAACCACACCCAAAAATAAGTCGTGAATTCTATACTCTTGAGTATGCCTATTAATTTAATACTGCGAAATTATAGAAATAATACTAATCTGCAGCAAAACTTCATCGAGTTTTCGATGTAGGTTCATATAAAAAAAAATCTGGAAATACACAATTAAAACTATAGAGTATAGTTATTATACTATTTAGTGTACACTTGATATTATGAAGTATTAAATCTATACTAAACTCGTTATACTGCTCGAGTATATTTTTAAGACAACGCGTAGAAAGGTTAAGCTCGTGTTTTTTTTGGTGCACAAGAAAATACTTTAAATGCATCTACAAATACTCTTTAAATATTTTTAGATAAATATTTAGAACTTTAACTGAAGAGGAGACTCTTTTAAAGAACTTAAATACATGTGTATATTCTTTCTGAAAAGTATAAAAGACTTCCGTTGTCACAACATATTTCTATCTAAGCAACATTGATCTAAGATTTAATTAATTACAACAGATTGCTAATTGAATTTTCGTGATATTACCATTTAGTTTCAAGGCTTAAGCCTGAAGATTTATGGACGCAGTTTTAACCAAGTATATAAGTATTAACCACAAGTTATGACAGCATCTGGCAGTGCCTGCCCCCGCCTTTTAATCCCCCGTGGTGATCGCTAAGCCAGCTCTCTCGCATCAATTAAACAACCTGACACGGTAATTATGGCCCTGCCTCGCCGCCTGTCAGCGGCACGGAATCCCGCTCTGTTGTGTTTCTTCGCTTTCTAATTACAAAACATAAAACGTTAGAATTCACGCGTATTAGGAAAATTAAAGATACGCCTCGTGCTGGCGGCCTGAGTGTGAGAACGGCACCGGATGCTGCACGGGATCCGCGAACTGGAACTGGGATTGGGCAGGAAGGGGACTGGGAAGGGGAACAGTAGCCGGGGGTAGGTGTTTAGGCGGAAAGGGGGCGGCGGACGGGGGAGGGATGCATGCGCGCATTAAGCAGCGCGTACCCGCATGTGGCCAGGAGGACTCGTTGCCAGGACACGCCAACTCGGTGGTGGCTGCTGTAACAGCCAAAGGTATACAAGGGAACTGGAAATTGAGATGAGGGCCACTGGGAGAAAATATGGCAACTGAAAATCTTTTAAAGATGTCATGGAGGTTATAGAAATTTTAAATTTCATTTTAACTTATTTTATATTTTAGTTTTTTTGCCGGAAAACTGATGAAAAATAAGGAAAATGTATAGAAATCTATGTCAATGTTAGATTAAAGTTTAATCTTTTAAGATCTTATTTAATAATTTTATTATTATTTGTAATACACAAATAAATTGATGGAAATGTATGGAAATTAATGTAAATCTTAGTTTTAAGTTCAGTCTTTTGATATCTAATTTAATTATTCTACTATTATTATTTATTATCCACAAATAAATAAATTTTTCTGCGTGTAAGAGGCTTGAAATAGAGATGGAGGCTAGCAGGCAGAATTTTCATATTTGATGCGTGTATTACGCATCTGGTGGGTTTCTCGGAGGTCAGAGGGCCAGAGCCAGGGCCAGGGCTAGGGCCAGAGACCTGGCCGGGTTCCTGGGCCACATGCCACTCCATTCCGCCACTCCACGTCGATTTAATAAAGGAAATTCCTGGCTGCTTTCCACGAAAGTGTTCAAAGTAATTTGGAGCATGCCCGAAAATACCTGAGGGGCCCTGGCCCTCGAATTTGGGCGACGGCGACGGATAAGGAGCAGGGCGAGGATGCGGGCAGGAAAACTTCAGACTCGCCCTGTATAAGCAATTGATTAATGTGCGCCCAGAGCGGATTAGGTTTAATTTTTACATAGAGCGAGGGTAGCTAACCGATGCGATGCGATGCGACAGCGATAGACGATTGCACATCCTTGGGGATTACTCTCTAGTTTAGGGCCTTTGTCTATCCTGTGTCCTGCCTCTATGGATGAATTTGTATTTGTGTTTGGCAAATACTGCCAGCAGGGGGATGTTGTCCTTACTATTAACATTCATTTGCTTAATATTTCGGGTGACACGTATCACATATGGTGACCTCCGCCAGGCTCGTCTTCGGCCTCGTAAAATGCTATGGCCGTATATATATTGGGTGTCAGGTGTACATAGATGTTGTTGATGCCTTTCATTTCCATTTCGGGCAGCAGGTTTTTAGGGTCACGACAGCCAGCCAGTCAGCCCGCCAGCCAGCCGACATGCCTTTGATTAAATAATGTTAATTTGAAAAAGGGAAAACAATTTGTAGACCTTCGTTGTGGGTCGGCCTGTGTCGAGGGTTTGAATTTAAAGTATTTGGCAAACGGCTTTTGGGCTGCGGATATTTTATATTAAAGAAGTAGAAAGTGAGAGGAACAGAAGCATTATATTAAAGTTTTTATTGAGGAATTTATTATATTTAAATTTTTATTTTTTTTATTTTATATTTAAATTCATTTACGCCTGCAGCTTTCTACTTTATTTAGAGTTAAAAAAGATACGGATTAATTTTAGTAGCTTATAGATATTAAAAGCTAAATCTTTCCTTAATTTTGCTTAAATAAACTTAAATAAATCGATGCATATTTTTCAATTTTAAAGCTTTAAAGAATTCCCCTTTTAAGAGCATTACATTTTATTGGAAAGGCAGATCCCTTTAGCAATATAATAAATAAACAAATAAAAGCTTTTATTAAATTGAATTGCTGCCAGCGAATTTCATTTGAAATCACCTTTACTATAAGTCCCCGTTTTTCTATTAAGTTTCTCTCAACCATCAAAAATATAAATCCTCGCCAGCTGAATAAAAATATATGTATGGATGGCAAGCTCTTCATGTGAAATAAATGATTTGATTTTCTTTTATTTTCCATTTGCGCCAAACGGGAAATCCCCAAACTCCATTCAACAGATTCGGCAACCATTGCATTTTTATTTGTGTTCACAACTATCTGGCAGGGATATAATTTTTTTCGTTTTTATTTTGTGACAACAAGCAGTTCTATCCTTCCCAATCCTATCTGCTCATTCGTCCCCGGTGATGCGCTTTGAACTTTAACCATTTTTCACATGGCAACTGCCTACCTAGGGCCCGCCCTTGTGGGGCTTCTATTGTACTCCGTGTCCTGGCACAACGTATGGGGTTTTCAACTGGAATTCCTTGTTTAAAAATTGTTGAGGCTTTCCTTTTTGCTTTTTTTATTTTTTGTCGGGACAACGGTGAAGGCGCGGCACATTGCTCTTTTGTTTTTCCATCAAATATTTTTCATTCATCAAGTTTTCAATTTACAAAAATGTTCATTCATTCGCACGAGCAATTTGTATTCGGTGTGAATTTGTCATGTGTTGCTGCTGCTGCTGCAACTTATTGTTGTTTTTTCCCGCTCCCATTTCGTATTTTTTGTCGCTCCCAATTCCCCTCTCCCGATTTCCATTCCCAATTTTTCCGCCACCGTGGCAGCGTGAGTTATCGCAACAGCTCAATGTTTATACATATATATGCAGTGTCCAAACACACACACTACAACCGCAATCGATGTATTCACATATCCTATATAAATATGTATTTTTACATTTATATAGCTAAATTCAGGGGCTTATCTTGAGGGGGTTTAATATAGTCGAGGTAGAATCAAAGTCATTACAGTCTTTATCGCCAGCAGAAAAATAGCTTGCATACTGCAATTCAAATGTATAGCCGTTTGGCATTTTACTAAATATAATATAGTTCTATAGAAATTGAACTGTTTCTTAAATATAATAATTAGATATAATAATATAGACATTTATATAGCAAAAATAAGGTGCTTAGACTGAGGAGATATAATATAGTCGAGGTGAAATCATCGCCAGCAGAAAAATAGCTTGCATACTGCAATTCAAATGTATAGACGTTCGGCGATTTAGTGATTATATTCTAGCCTCATAGGAATGGAACTATTTCTTAGATTTAATAATTAAAGAAGGCTTTAAAAGATTTAGAGATTCATTTAACTGCATTTCTGAATTCCAAACTATTTTAATAATATTATAAAAAAATTAGTTCGAAAAGTTTACTTAATAAAATTCAGAAACCTTTTCGAGATCTCCCTAAAAAGGGCTTTATCAATTTTCAACATTTTAAACTTCTGGTTTTCTGTTATAACTTTTTTAGAGATTGTGTCAGTCTTAATTAAATTTAAGATAAGTTATAATAACATTATAATTAACATTATAAGATATAAAATATACCCCCTTGAACCCTGAGTCCCTGACTTTTCAGGGCTTTTATGATATAGTTCTGGCTGTGGCTTAACGTTTGCATGATGTATTGGCGCATATTTGAAGCCAGAGGTTTTAGCGCTCACTCCAAAAACCCGCAAAGCGGACGCACAAACACACAAAAACATATATACAGAGGATATTTCTATAGCATTATTTACGCTTATGAATTATTTACGTAAATATTGAATGTGTATTTATGCGGTATTTTTTCATTTTTTATATTCCAATTTCAACAAACTCACGATGATGAGCTCGCTTGGCTGTTGTGGCGGCCAGTCATTGTTTGCAGGATGTTGACAAATTGCTTGCATTTATTATATCACTTTAAAAATATAAAAATGCAGAGTCTATGAATTAATTTAAACTTTATTGGGTGACACAGAAATGCTCGTCGTTGGCCCCTGATGATTGATCCGCAGGGCCAGGCAAACAAATGGATCAAAAACTATGAGAAGAACAACAAGCTCTGCGTGATTCGTCTTAATCAGGCCGATTACACCCGCGTCATGGAGAATGCCATTCAATTCGGGCTGCCCGTCCTGCTGGAAAACATTGGCGAGGAGCTGGATCCCATTTTGGAGTCGGTGCTGCTGAAGCAGCTCTTTAAACAGGGCGGAGCACTCTGCATCAAGTTGGGCGACTCGGTGATTGAGTATAATCATAGTTTTAGGTATGGAGCCCTAGGTATTTAATATTATAATTTCTAATATATTTACCTATAAAATACAGATTCTATATGACCACAAAGCTGCGAAACCCGCACTATCTGCCCGAAGTGGCCGTCAAGGTAACCTTGTTGAATTTCATGATCACCTCTCAGGGCTTGCAGGATCAATTGTTGGGCATAACGGTGGCTCGGGAGCGTCCCGATTTGGAGGCTGAGAAGAACAACTTGATTGTCCAGGGAGCGGAGAATAAACGGATGCTAAAGGAGACCGAAGATCAGATTCTGGAAGTTCTGTCATCCGCTGAAAATATTCTGGAGGACGAGACGGCCGTCCAGATATTGAGCTCGGCCAAGGCCTTGGCCAATGATATTAATGAGAAGCAGGTCATCACAGAGGCCACCGAAAAGCAGATAGATATCGCTCGATTGAGTTATGTGCCCATAGCCGAGCACTCCACTATACTGTTCTTTACCATAGGTAAGGCATTCCTTATTAAATTATATTTAAATTTAAGTTTTAAAGTATTTATTTGCATTTCTAATACAAGTCTTCATTGAAGAGCTTATATCTTTTACAAGCACTTTTGTAATTAGTTTAATCCAATTTATGCTGGCCTGTGATTACTATTAACCATCTTACCTTAGTGGAGCTGGCCAACATTGATCCCATGTACCAGTACAGCCTGGTTTGGTTTGTCAACCTCTACATGTCCTCCATTGATAACACGGAAAAAGTGGACGACATAGCCGCTCGGCTGCTGGACCTGCGGAATCACTTCACCTTCAGCCTGTACGTCAACATCTGTCGCAGCCTCTTCGAGCGTGTGAGTGCCCATTGAGTAAACCCAATTATAGTCAACCGCCGGTTCGCTGGTCAATATCCAAAGTCCGAGCTCCTTTGGTCGTCCTTAGTACCGTAATTGCGCATAATCTGATAATGTGACATTTGAAGCATGCTCCTTTGCGTTTCATTTGCTTTGTGGCTGAGCATCGAGCTTGAAGCTTGACTGGACTCGACGACTCCCCGCGACGGCTTTTAAATAATATTTCAGCATTTCTGCTTTGACTTCACCTCAACGAGCAGTAAAGTTGAAGCAGTTGTTGGAAGTCCACTGTGGAAATCGAAAATATATCTTTAAAGAAATATTTTCTATACCTTTATTTTGTGGAAAAAGCATTGCTTTAGCTATGTTCACCTTTTTCATTTTTTCATTTAACTCTTTACAAGAATTTCTTGATTTAATTTTCGTTTAAATTGTAATTCTTAAGCAAATTCTTTTTAAATTTCCATCACTGATTAGGTTGTGTCCATTTTTTGTTCCTCTGTGCCGCTGCTTGAATTATATTACTTTGCGGGTGCAATCAAAAGGATGTACCTAGCTACAAAAAAGAAAATAATAATCCAACGCTGACTTTATCCTGTTTTTTTTCAGTCAATTAGGGCCAGGACCCCTTGCCTGTCCCCTCCTCCACTTTGCTCTCTTTGGCAAAGTGTTCCAGAAATAAGCTAACCTTTGATCCCTCGCTTTTAATTTTCTTGTGTGCAACAGGAAAAAAAACAGGGAATTGCTATCAGAATAGCTTGTTCCTGGAACCCATTTAATGCGAGAATGAGCCTCTGAGCCCTGACCCTCAATCTGGCCCCAAACCCACATCCCTTCACTTTTTATCCCTATGCTAGATTATGCACAAGGAGAAATAGGAGATAAATAGTAGTGGAAATAGTACATTAATTCATATTATACGTTTTTCAAAGTTATATCATGCACAGCTCTTTTATTTCTCCCGAAGAGATTGATGAAATATTTGAAATATTTATCTTAAAATTACAAGCACATACAAAAGTTAAGTTAAAAGGAATTTATTAAGTTATATTAAATGCTATTAATTTTCTTGTTAATATCTCTTTCTTAAATACAAATATTTAATCAATTTCCTAATTATATTTCGTTGAGAATACTGACTTCCTTTACTCCAAATTTTATCAAGCACAGCTCTTATTTTTCTTCCGAAGAGATTGATGAAATATTTGGAATATTCATCTGTAAAAGTATTGAGATATATTTAAAAAATGATATATAAAATATTAATAATTAACAAAAATTAAGTTAAAGGGTCAACTTAACCATTATTATTTTTATTTATTCATAAATATATATTTAGTGTTATGTGTTATTTATCTTGTTAATATCTAATTCTTAAAAACAAATATTTGATTAATTTCCCAATTATATTTCGTTGAAAATATTAACATCCCAACTCCAGAGATTTTTCTTTGGACATATTTCTATAACTATATTTATTAAAAATCTTATAGCCCTATTTATTTCGAGTGTAAATGAAATGTTTTGACCTTTGAACACAGGATAAGCTGCTGTTTTCGCTCATATTGAACATCAACCTGATGAAGCATGACAATAAGATTGACAACGCCGAATGGATGTTCCTGTTGACGGGCGGCATTGGCCTGGAGAATCCCTACAAGAATCCCACCAGCTGGCTGGGCGTCCAGAATTGGGACGAGCTTTGTCGCCTGACCAACTTGCCCAATTTCAAGGGCTTACGCGAGGACTTTGGCGACCATCCTGCCCAGTGGAAGGCCTACTTTGACTCGAGGACGCCGCACGACAATGCGGATATACCAAGCGCTTGGGCGAAACGTCTTTCCGTGTTCCAGAAGCTGCTGCTTCTCCGGGTCTTCCGGCCGGATAAGCTGGTGCCGGCGGTGCTTAACTTTGTTTCCGGAGAGCTGGGCGCTCGGTTTGTGGATCCGCCGCAGTTCGATTTGATGGCCTCGTTCGGGGACTCGCACTGCTGTGTTCCGTTGATATTTATCCTGACCCCCGGCTCGGATCCCACGGCCACGCTTTTGAAGTTCGCCGAGGATCAGGGCTTCGGCACGAATCGATTGTTCTCGCTTTCGTTGGGTCAGGGCCAGGGCCCCATTGCCATGAAGATGATCGACGAGGGCGTCAAGATGGGCAACTGGGTGCTTCTCCAGAATTGCCATTTGGCGGCCAGTTTTATGCCCTCCCTGGAGAAGGTCTGTGAGAACCTCCTGCCGGACTCCACGCACCCGGACTTCCGGCTGTGGCTCACCTCCTACCCGGCGGACCACTTCCCTGTGGTGGTGCTGCAGAATGGCATCAAGATGACCAACGAACCGCACAAGGGCCTGCGCTCCAACATCCTCCGCTCGATGATCAGCGATCCGATTAGTGACCCGGAGTGGTACGAGTCCTGCACTCAGCCGCGGATCTTCAAGCAACTCATCTACTCGCTGTGCTTCTTCCATGCGGTGATACAGGAGAGGCGATACTTTGGCCCCATCGGCTGGAATATTCCCTACGAGTTCAACGAAACCGATCTCCGCATATCCCTGATGCAGCTGAGGATGTTCCTCAACCAGTACGAGACGGTTAACTACGATGCCCTGCGGTACTTGACGGGCGAATGCAATTACGGCGGCCGAGTGACGGACGACTGGGATCGGCGCACCCTGAAAACCATCCTGAATCAGTATTATTGCCCGGAAATTATCGACCTGGAGAAGCCGCACTTCCTCGACGACTCCGGTTTGTACTATGTGCCCGTGTTCAAGGAGGTGGATCTGTATCTGAACTACACGCGAGAGCTGCCGCAGATCTCGTCGCCGGCAATCTTTGGTTTCCATGCCAATGCGGATATCATGAGGGACCAAAAGGAGACGGACATGTTGCTCTCACACACGCTGCTCACACAGGTGAGTCCTGTTTGAGGACGCTTTAGTTTACTTTGCTTTAAACATTGAAACTTAAATTAACTGCTTTTAACATTTACTTGCTTGCCATAAAAGGATCGTTGGGTAAGGCAACTATATATATTTATACCTCCAAAGCTTATACATATATTAACTCTTACATTATTAACTCTTACACTCAAAAAGGACATCTATGATCGACGCGTAAGTCGCTGCTTATAACTTCTAAATTCATCCACAGAGCTTCCTACACATTTATTCTAATAATTCCTCAATTTACAACACGCTGCTCTTCAGAAATTGGAGAAAAACCAAAGGGTCTATGTAGAAACGCTCAGTAGACGCTTTCCCCAAAACCTATCCCTCCCCACTTATCCCACCTGTCCCCCCTTCCTTGCCATGCACCAAATTCCGCTGAAGGACACGAGTGCCACTTCCGACGACAGTGGTGGTGCCAAGGCCTTGACGCCCGAGGAGGTTGTGACCAATGTGGCCACCGATATCCTGGACAAGCTGCCCAAGCTCTTCGATCGGGACGCGGCCCTGCTCAAGTATCCCACTCTGTACCATCAGAGCATGAACACGGTCCTGGTGCAGGAGATGGTGCGATTTAATGTCCTGCTCAACACGATCCGAACCAGTCTCATCACTTTAAGGAAGGGAATCAAGGGTAAGCTATTATTCACACTTGTTACCTGTGAATCTGTGGGATTTAATTGGTGCTACTGGAATATATGAGGATACATAGGTATTTCATACTAACTGAATCCTAGAAGTTACCATAATTGGTTTTTGTGTGCCATAGTGCATTCATCGCAAAGAATGTTTATTACTTTGACCATTCTATATGCTCTGAAAGC
This sequence comes from Drosophila rufa, assembly GCA_018153105.1. NCBI lineage: Eukaryota > Metazoa > Arthropoda > Insecta > Diptera > Drosophilidae > Drosophila > Drosophila rufa. The sequence continues at coordinate 14,393,196 of JAECXS010000096.1, forward strand.
ACTAAAAATATTATTTTTTAAGCAATGACTCTGGAAAAGATGAATTTGTAACTAAACCCTAGATGTTACCTTAATTGGTTTTTTGTGCGCCATAGTGCATTCATACTAAATGCTTTGAATGCTCTAAAAACATTATCTTTAGAAAATATTGGTTTATAATATATAGGTTTTATAAATAATATATTTTAATATGTCGAATAAAATAATTTGTCATATTTTAATTTACTTAAATTTTGACTGACATGATTCAATATTCATTCACGGTGAGATCCCGTGTGAGACCTTATGGTGTCCTTAGAATGATTTTTGGAGTGATATTCGATGTCATCGTCTAAGTTCAACAGTAGTGGTAGATCCTCTTCACCAGAAGTCTTACTTTTTCTTTTCTCTGATTTACCTATAAGATCCCTAGCCTTGGCGCTGGAGCTGAAAGACTTCAACACCGAGGATCCGATTCGTTTGTACACCTCAGGCTCAGGGGTATCGTTTTCTGCCGGCACAGTGGCACTCATTTCGGATTCGAATTCCGTGGACGTGGCTTCGAAAGGTTCAAACTCAATTACCTCACTAGACTCCAGCTCGTTATTGAGAATTGAAGAGTCACCCAACTCAGATTCTTCTTCAGTCACCTGGGGCCTGGACGGCTTTAAGATTGGACTAGGCACAATATCCTCTTCTCCTATAACATCATTTACATCCATTCTCATAAGACTATTAATGAAATCAGAGCTCAACGGATCCTCAATAGGAGGATAGTCCTCGCCAATCGAATATCTTTGCTCGCCTGACGGGAGGACTACTCGATAGCCTCTGCCCTTGAGCGCAGTCAAATTGAGCTCTTGATTTACATCCAGGGTGCTTTTCATGCTGAACACATCCTTGTCTTCTTGGATCGTTTTCTTTAAGGGATTGAACTGAATCGATGTTAGGAACAAATCGCCTTCGGGTGGTTGCCGGTCATCTTCGCAGTCATTGTATGTATCCATATTCACCAGATCCCTTGTGACTTTGTCAGTTTTGAGTTTCTTAATCAAGGACAGCAATTGCATGCGCATAAATTTCGATCTTCGTCCCGATGGATGATCTTCAATGACATCGAAGTCAACATTTTCACGTGCCCGAATGTCGTCAGATATCCGAATGCCAGTCTGCGATACAGTTTTCCGAAGGTTGATTAAATCGCTGGGAGCGATGGGCGGAGGATTGAAAATATTGGCAAACAACTCGTCGAAGAGGTCGTTGTAGTTCTCCGCCACAATCCTCTCCGTTTCGTCCTTCCAACGCTGGCCGGGAACGGCCTGGCGGATGAGCTTCCTTAGTATGGCGTGGGCCTCGTACCAGGAAGGCTTCTGCGGGCTCTCGCTCTCGCTGTCCGAGGAGAAGAGATAGAGGTCGTCGTCGATGAGGCGAGCAATCAGATCGCTGGTCAGAGTAGTGCATATATCGATCGGATCCAGTGTTTCCCACACTGTTGGAAAGAGCACATCCTCTACTATATACTGGACAATCAGGAAGGCCTCGTGATCTTGCAACGCCGCATTCATATCGGGGCTAACCATTTCGCAGAGCATGTGCCGCAGGGGAATATAGGTGAGGGGGTTCTGGATGAGCTTGAAGCTCTCCAACCAGTGCTCAATGTCCGCATCGATTTGCCTGGCCAGAGCCTGGACGGAGGCGACAGCCTCTCCCTCCGCCACATTGTGCATGTCCGTGGTAAGGATGCTGCGGATATACTCATCGGATATCTGATGGTTGCCCACGTTGCACTGCTGGAACATCTCCTCGTACATCATCCTCATCTGGTTCTCCTTCTGCCTCAGTCCCGCCTCGGCTGCCTCGCGTCGCCAGCGCTCCTTCTGGGCCAGGACCGAGAAGAAGTGCAGCTTGCGCTGCTCGGAGAGGCGATGCATCTCCTCCGCGAGGAACTGCATCACCCAGCCAATGCAGGAGCCCTCGTATATGTTCAGCATGTTCTCCATGTCCTGCACCTTCTTGTCCTCCTTCATCCGCTGAACCAGCCAGCCAGGAAGTACGGTACTGTCGTAGCCCCCAACGGGCCCCCCCCTCTTATATTCCTTGACCCTTTCGCCTCTTTTGCGGTCATATTCGGTCTCGTAGAGGTCCGTGAGAGTGGTCAGAATTATTTGGGATGCCGCTCTTTCCGACGCGGGCAGCCTTCGCTTCCTCAGACACTTTGGCTTCTCCTTCTCCTTGGCGGTCGTTGAACTCAGCGCTTTCAGGCTCTCGAAGAGCTTCTGCAGATTGGCATCGTTGCAGAAGTTCTGCTCGTACTCCCGGACATACTGCTTGGGCTTGGACCAGTCCTTGAGCTTCCTGAACGGACACTGCAGATTCTTCATGTTCACCCGCTTCTCCAGGTCGTCGATCCGCATGTCGAAGGCCTTGCGCCCAAGTTTTGACTCAAAGCTTCGACGTGCCGGATCGACGCCATGCCGCATCTGCGGACCGTAGAACTCGGAGCAGGGGGATCCCAGGGCGTACATGGGGCTCTGCTTGACCCACTTGCGCGGGGTCTGGGCGACCTGGATCTCCAGGCGACGCATTCCCCGCTGGAACTCGATCTCGTTCTTGCGCAATCCCGCCTGGCGACGCTGCTCGATGCGCTCGCAGGCGTTCTCAATCCGCGTCTTTGAGGCGGCGTGCATCTCCCGCTCCCGCTTGTCAAACATCTTGATCACGATCTCGAGTCGCATCATCTGACACTCCTGGATGTACTCCTCCCGCTGGATCCACTGCTCCCACTCGAATGCCTCGAGGATCGCCTTGAATTCTCTGGTTATGGCCAATTTTCTGGCGCTGTTATTGATCCTTTTAAAGTTGGCCTTCAGGGCATCTCTAAAGGACCATCGCTTCCTGGCCCGATCCAGGAGCTCAACTTCGTGGAGTCCAGGCGGCTGATCGCCGGGCAACGCAGACGGCAGGGAAAACAGCTCCAGGGTCTTCGCTATTTCTTCATCTGAAACCTCTGGCAAGTAGGGCAGGGTCTGGGCAGAGGACTCCCTGAGGATCACGGCATGAGGAGTAAGTTGAAGTTCTAGCAAACTCGGCTTACCTATAGAGCGTCTGGGTATTTTGGTCCTTAAAGGGTCTCGGGTCCATGTATTTCGGAAAGAAATCGCACTTGTGCTTTAATTCCTTCTTCATTACTACGCTGGGACTCATCCTGACCTCTTTGGTGGTGACACTTGTGTCCTGTTCCTTGAGAAACGCGAGTCCTGGAGCGTTGAACTGACACTCGCTGTCGGTGCGTGGCAGCTTTCCAACATTGCGCTCGGCGGGATTGTTGGCTCCTGAAAGTTCAAGGCTGTCAATGGAGAATTTTTGTGAGTATACTTTCCTTAAAGGACCTACCCCCCGACACTCGTAGGTCGGCTGTGCTGGTAATCAAACATGATGATAGCAGTTCCTGTCCCAGCTGGTTTCCCGTCTTCCTAGTTGCCTCCTTGCCTCGTGCATTGCAGAAGGAGACGCGTTTGTTGTTATCCAGGCGCTCAGGCGGCTGGAGCAAAATTGAGGTGTTTACACGACTTGACCGTCTTTCCGGATCTTTTTTTGGTCGTTTATATAGTGACATTATGGAATTATGTATAATTATGTAATTATGTTTAATTAAATAATGTGTAGTTATTTTTTTAGTTTTTGCTGGGATCTTTTTGTAGTGTTTAGTGTTTTGTGTTTAGTGTTTTAGAGAATATTGTATTTAATAATGAGTCTCATGACTTAATTAATTGTTTTTGAATTTTGGCAAGGCTACTGAGATGAGTTTAGTAAATTAAGACCTATTTTGTTGAGTATTTATTTATATATGGGACACTCCATTTCAACTCGGCCACCCCTGTTTTTATTTTTTTTCTCGGAAAAAAAAAATTCATACCCACACTTTGAAGTACTCTATGTCCACATGACACCAACATTTTTTTCCATTACCATCAATACTTTTCGAGATAATCGCTGTTGGCCGAATCGATATGAAATGTCCCATATGTTAAACCCAAAAAATGGCATGCGTCTTAATTTACTTTCCGTAGTCTTAAAAATATACTTTAATAAGTACTACGAGTTAAGTATAGATTTAATATAGTTTTTATACTTTTTAGTTTCAATTGTGTATTTTCGAGTGTTATTCCATTGAAAATTGGAAACATATCGCCTTAGCTCGAATGTAGTGCTTTTCTGTTTGTTCTGTTAGTGGTTTTTCTCTTGGTGCAGATTAGTATTACTTTTATACCTTTGTAGTATTAAATTAATATGCATTTTGTTAAGAAATTTGTATTTACTTAAAAGTATAGAAGTATTAGAAATAGAACAAAGTGGCTAGATACATAGGTGAACAAATTGATACATTTGTATCTAATATTGCATACAAAATAGCTAAGGCTAAAATAATAGCTATTTACTTCTCAAAAAACCTATATCTAGTCAGAAAGTAATAAACTGACCTCATTGGAGCGTTGCTTACATTCAGTGCATACTGTGAGTGTGCCGGAAGAGGCCAGGCAGAGAAATTTGCTTTTTCGCGAGTCAGGGCTGTGGGCACTACTGCTCTATTTTAATATTTAGTACATCTAAACACAATCTTACATTCAATACAGTTAAATATTATCCCCACTTATCCACCCGCAGGATTGGTGGTAATGTCTGCCGCCGTGGAAGCCGTCTACAAGTCTGTGCTAATAGCCAAGATACCTGCAATGTGGGCGGGAAAATCATATCCAAGTCTAAAGCCCTTGGGCAGCTATGTTACCGATTTTCTGCGACGCCTTGAGTTCCTGCAGGTGAGCCAAATATTACTGCTTAATCAGAGAGAACCTCTAACAACTTAAAATCCTGACAGCACTGGTATGATCACGGAGCTCCGGCTACCTTCTGGCTATCCGGTTTCTTCTTTACCCAAGCCTTCCTCACGGGTGCCCAGCAGAACTACGCTCGAAAGTACGTCATATCCATAGATCTGCTGGCCTTCGACTACGAGGTCATGGATCTGGAGGAAAGCCAGATGAAGGGAGTCGCGGCACCGGTGGACGGGGTCTATGTGTACGGCATCTTCTTGGAGGGCGCTCGTTGGGATCGAACTGGCCATTATCTGGCCGAGTCCCGGCCCAGGGAACTGTTCGATACGATGCCGCTGATCTGGCTAAAGCCACTCAAGCGGGTTGACCTGCCCGAGCGCCACAACTACCTGTGCCCCATGTACAAGACAGCCGAGCGACGCGGCGTCCTGTCCACCACCGGACATAGTACCAACTTCGTGGTGGCCATGCTGCTCCTCTGCAACCCTAAGACTCCGACCTCCCATTGGATTATTCGCGGCACGGCTCTGCTGTGCCAGCTGAGTTTCTAATTGAATTGATTTGACTATATTTTTTAAAATTTATTTTGAGGCTAAAATAAACGTAAAGTCTGAGTAAATGAAATTACAAAAAGTAAGAAGAATCGTTTCTGTTAATATTTATTTTTATACCCGGTACCCATAGAGTACAAGGGTATTATAAGTTAGTGCCAACCGAGTATGTAAAATGTAACAGGCAGAAGAAGGCATCTCCGACCCAATAAAGTATATATATTCTTGATCAGCATCACCAGCCGAGTCGATTTAGCCATGTCCGTCTGTCCGTCTGTCTGTCCGTGTGAAACAACAGATCTCAGAGACTATAAGAGCTAGAGTTACCAAATTTGATGACAGCATGGGAATCTGTTGCACGCAGATCAAGTTTGTTTTAAAATATGGCCACGCCTACTTCCGTCCCCAAAAATCATAAAAAACTTTATATAAGCCATAGTCGTGATTTCCGGCTTAAAGTAAATAGATATAATATATAGGTAGGCATTCGCGGTCATGTTCTGAAAATTTGAGTAAAATCGGATGGTAAACATGGAAGTTATTAAACAATAAAGTTTCTGTGTATGCTTATTCTTCTTTTCTCTCTCAAAAGCTAAGAACTCAGACACTCGAAAAGTGTTCCGTCGCATTGAGTCCAAACAAGAAGTCAATAGTCACCTTCTCGCTCTATCGCACTGCTCAGGAACACTTTCCGGGTGTCTGAGCAAATAGCTTTTGAGAGAGTGTCAGTGCGTGTTGCGCAACATGTCCCTAGCAACATTTGTCTTTTTTGGGTGTTGCTTAACATGTTTCTAGCAACTTTTGTCTTCATTTCTCAACATTTTCTTTTTTCCATGTTCATGTGCTATTTAATTTCACCCACAATGCTTTGGGTACCGGGTATCTCACAGTCGGTCACACTCGACTGTAGCTTTCCCACTTGTTTTAAATTAATTTCGAGGCTGAAATGAACGTAACGTCTAAGCAAAACAAATTACTAAAACAAAGGAGAATCGTTTCTGTAATTAGTTCTTCTATTTTATTTGGTTTATTCCAAGGTAAAGAGAATGGCGTGTTAAAAATATATAGACTGTGTTATCGAAAACTAAAGATTGTAGATTCGTTTTTGGAAAAGAGGAGAACTTGGTTAGTATCAGACTCTCCTGACATGCTTGGTTCATCGCCAATGGTAATCACTGACTCACTTTCCGTGGCATCAAATGTAACAACTTCTTGATTTGATGGTTCCACATCTGGTGGCTCAACACTTGTTGGCTCTACATCTCCTGGTTCCACATCTTCTGGTGCCATATCTTCTGGTGACACATCTTCTGGTTCTAATTCTTCCGGTTCTACATCGGTTGCTTCTCCTGAAGCAACCGGTTCCTTCAAATGGGCAGGTGAAGATGCAGTGCCCTTCTTGTACAGCAGCTGGCTCCTAATAAAACTATCGAATAGTTCGGAAGATCCTGAGTCCTTTAGCATCTCATCGGCATTCAGATCCCTGGTTACTTTGTCTTCCTTGAACTTTTTAATAAGACTCAGTAGTTGGACCCCCAAAAACTTGGAGTTTTGCAGTGAGTCTGTTCGTGATATCGAGTACTTCACGTTCCTTGAGCGGCGTTGGCATAAGTTGAACCTAGACGTACTCGAGCACACCACGAGGAGTTCGGAGAAGTGAAGAGGCGGAGGATTCTCTAGCTTATAGATGATCTCGGCGAAGAGGTCGTCAAACAGATCGTTGTAGGTTTCGGTCACTATCCTCTCCGTCTCCTCCTGCCAGCGTCTGCCGGGCACTGCCTGGCGGATGAGCTTCCTTATTATGGCCTGGGCCTCGAACCAGGAGGTCTTCTGTACGGTTTCGCACTCGCTGTCCGAGGAGAACAAGTACAGATCGTTGTCGATGAGGCGGTCGATGAGATCGCTGGTCAAGGTAGTGGCCACATCGAACGGCTCGAGCTCCTCCCACACCCTCACGAAGATCACATCATCCACTATGTACTGGGCAATCAGGTTCTTCTCGTGTTGGCGGAGCGTGGCATCCAGGTCCGGAGAAACCATGTCACGCAGCATCAGCCGCAAGGGGATGTAGTTGAGGGGGTTCTGGATCAGCTTGAAGCTCTCCAGCCAGCGCTTAATGTCCTGATCAATTTGCCTCGCCATCTCCTCGACAGTCTCCGCAGCCTCATTCTCCATTACGTGGTCTATGTCCCTCGTCATCACGCTATTTATGTATTCCTGCGAGACAACCTGGTGGCCCGAATTGGAGTGCTGGAACATCTCCTCGTACATCATCCTCATCTGGTTCTCCTTCTGCCTCAGTCCCGCCTCGGCTGCCTCGCGTCGCCAGCGCTCCTTCTGGGCCAGGACCGAGAAGAAGTGCAGCTTGCGCTGCTCGGAGAGGCGATGCATCTCCTCGGCGAGGAACTGCATCACCCAGCCAATGCAGGAGCCCTCGTATATGTTCAGCATGTTCTCCATGTCCTGCACCTTTTTGTCCTCCCTCATCCGCTGAACCAGCCAGCCAGGAAGTACGGTACTGTCGTAGCCCCCAACGGGCCCCCACCTCTTATATTCCTTGACCCTTTCGCCTCTTTTGCGGTCATATTCGGTCTCGTAGAGGTCCGTGAGAGTGGTCAGAATTATTTGGGATGCCGCTCTTTCCAACGCGGGCAGCCTTCGCTTCCTCAGACACTTTGGCTTCTCCTTCTCCTTGGCGGTCGTTGAACTCAGCGCTTTCAGGCTCTCGAAGAGCTTCTGCAGATTGGCATCGTTGCAGAAGTTCTGCTCGTACTCCCGGACATACTGCTTGGGCTTGGACCAGTCCTTGAGCTTCCTGAACGGACACTGCAGGTTCTTCATGTTCACCCGCTTCTCCAGGTCGTCGATCCGCATGTCGAAGGCCTTGCGCCCAAGTTTTGACTCAAAGCTTCGACGTGCCGGATCGACGCCATGCCGCATCTGCGGACCGTAGAACTCGGAGCAGGGGGATCCCAGGGCGTACATGGGGCTCTGCTTGACCCACTTGCGCGGGGTCTGGGCGACCTGGATCTCCAGGCGACGCATTCCCCGCTGGAACTCGATCTCGTTCTTGCGCAATCCCGCCTGGCGACGCTGCTCGATGCGCTCGCAGGCGTTCTCAATCCGCGTCTTTGAGGCGGCGTGCATCTCCCGCTCCCGCTTGTCAAACATCTTGATCACGATCTCGAGTCGCATCATCTGACACTCCTGGATGTACTCCTCCCGCTGGATCCACTGCTCCCACTCGAATGCCTCGAGGATCGCCTTGAATTCTCTGGTTATGGCCAATTTTCTGGCGCTGTTATTGATCCTTTTAAAGTTGGCCTTCAGGGCATCTCTAAAGGACCATCGCTTCCTGGCCCGATCCAGGAGCTCAACTTCGTGGAGTCCAGGCGGCTGATCGCCGGGCAACGCAGACGGCAGGGAAAACAGCTCCAGGGTCTTTGCTATTTCTTCATCTGAAACCTCCGGCAAGTAGGGCAGGGTCTGGGCAGAGGACTCCCTGAGGATCACGGCATGAGGAGTAAGTTGAAGTTCTAGCAAGCTCGGCTTACCTATAGAGCGTCTGGGTATTTTGGTCCTTAAAGGGTTTCGGGTCCATGTATTTCGGAAAGAAATCGCACTTGTGCTTTAATTCCTTCTTCATTACTACGCTGGGACTCATCCTGACCTCTTTGGTGGTGACACTTGTGTCCTGTTCCTTGAGAAACGCGAGTCCTGGAGCGTTGAACTGACACTCGCTGTCGGTGCGTGGCAGCTTTCCAACATTGCGCTCGGCGGGATTGTTGGCTCCTGAAAGTTCAAGGCTGTCAATGGAGTATTTTTTTGAGTATACTTTCCTTAAAGGACCTACCCCCCGAAACTCGTAGGTCGGCCGTTCTGGTAATCAAACATGATGATAGCCGTTCCTGTCCTAGCTGGTTTCCCGTCTTCCTAGTTGCCTTCTTGCCTCGTGCATTGCAGAAGGAGACGCGTTTGTTGTTATCCAGGGGCTCAGGCGGCTGGAGCAAAATTGAGGTGTTTACACGACTTGAACGTCTTTCCGGACATTTTTTTGGTCGTTTATATAGTGACATTATGTAATTATGTTTAATTAAATAATGTGTAGTTATTTTTTTAGTTTTTGCTTGGATCTTTTTGTAGTGTTTAGTGTTTTAGAGAATATTGTATTTAATAATGAGTCTCATGACTTAATTAATTGTTTTTGAATTTTGGCCAAGCTACTGAGATGAGTTTAGTAAATTAAGACCTATCCACACGATAGGTATTTCGGTTTTAAATTTTTGAGTATGCATTTACATATGGGACACTCCATATTAGTGTTGGGTGAATACTGCTCACTGGGGTGAACATGTTCACTTGTTCTTTTTTTTCAACAGAGTCAACTCACTCATATTCCTCACTTGTTCATTGCTCAATTGCTCACTTGCACACTTGCTCACTGTTCGCGACTCTTCCGCGATTCTTCCGCGACTCTTCCGCGATCCTTCCGCGATCATTCCGCGATCATTCCGCTATACTTCCGCGATCCTTCCGCGATTCTTCCGCGACTCCTCCGCGACTCTTCCGCGATCCTTCCGCGATCATTCCGCGATGCCTCCGCGACGCATCGATCCTTCCGCGATCCTTCCGCGACTCTTCCGCGATCCTTCCGCGATCATTCCGCGATACCTCCGCGACTCTACTGCGATCCTTCCGCGACTCTTCCGCGATCATTCCGCGACTCCTCCGCGACTCTTCCGCGATCCGTTCGCGATCATTCCGCGATGCCTCCGCGACGCATCGATCCTTCCGCGACTCTTCCACGACTCTTCCGCGATCCTTCCGCGATCCTTCCGCGACTCTTCCACGATCCTTCCGCGACCATTCCGCGACTCCTCCGCGATCATACAGCGACTCTTCCGCGATCCTTTCGCGATCATTCCGCGATCAATCCGTGATGCCTCCGCGACGCTTCCGCGACTCTTCCGCCTTCATTCCGCGACTCTTCCGCGATCATTCCGCGATGCCTCCGCGACTCTTCCGCCTTCATTGCGCGACTCTTCCGCGAAGCCTCCGCGACTCTTCCACGATCCTTCCGCGATCATTCCGCTATGCCTCCGCGACTCTTCCGCCTTCATTCCGCGATCCTTCCGCGATCATTCCGCGATGCCTCCGCGACTCTTCCGCGATCCTTCCGCGATAATTCCGCGATGCCTCCGCGACTCTTCCGCGATCCTTCCGCGACTCTTCCGCGATCATTCCGCGACTCCTCCGCGACTCTTCCGCGATCCTTCCGCGATCATTCCGCTATGCCTCCGCGACTCTTCCACGATCCTTCCGCGATAATTCCGCGATGCCTCCGCGACTCTTCCGCGATCCTTCCGCGACTCTTCCGCGATCCTTCCGCGATAATTCCGCGATGCCTCCGCGACTCTTCCGCGACTCTTCCGCGATCATTCCGCGACTCCTCCGCGACTCTTCCGCGATCCTTTCGCGATCAATCCGTGATGCCTCCGCGACGCTTCCGCGACTCTTTCGGGATCCTTCCGCGATCCTTCCGCGATCCTTCTGCGATGCTTCCGCGATGCTTCCGCGATGCTTCCGCGATGCTTCCGCGATGCTTCCGCGATGCTTCCGCGATGCTTCCGCGATGCTTCCGCGATGCTTCCGCGATGCTTCCGCGATGCTTCCGCGATGCTTCCGCGATGCTTCCGCGATGCTTCCGCGATGCTTCCGCGATGCTTCCGCGATGCTTCCGCGATGCTTCCGCGATGCTTCCGCGATGCTTCCGCGATGCTTCCGCGATGCTTCCGCGATGCTTCCGCGATGCTTCCGCGATGCTTCCGCGATGCTTCCGCGATGCTTCCGCGATGCTTCCGCGATGCTTCCGCGATGTTTCCGCGATGCTTCCGCGATGCTTCCGCGACTTTTCCGCTATGCCTTCGCGACTCTTTCGCGATCTTTTCCGCCATACTTTTTTGAGTCGCTTAAGAGTCGGAAGTGTCCATGAAACATATATATCAGCATGTCCGTCTGTCCCTCTATCAGTCTGTCCGTTAATACGCAACCAGTTTTAGAGTAAAAAATAAAACTTTGCAGTTTAAGAGCTTTCTGAATGAAACTTAGCAGACAGTCTTCTTTCTATTGCAGTTGCTATATATGTCGGCTGGAATCGGACCACTATATTTTATAGCTGCCATAGAAATGATCGGAAAATTAATAAAAAACAAGTAAGAAAGCTACAGTCGACTGTGCTCGACTGTGAGATACCCGGTACCTAAATGTTTGCGCTTCACACTAAAAGGCAATTTAAAATTGTACGTACATTATAATAGCATACTTCGATACTTCTTAAAATAAATCGCCTCTCGAATTAGCTTCCGACCAAACAATTTAATGTCATACTTAAATATGAATGATACATTTTATAGGAACACATAAAACCCGCTCGATCGGCGTCAAAAAATGAATTATGTTATTTTTTGTAATTTCTTGCTATATTCTTTTGTCATTTCTTCTGCAGTTGGCGCCATTATATCGCACGGCCAAGGCTCGAATGCGCCACCTGTCGGCTACAGCTTGCAACAGCAGTGCCTTAGGGCGGTGTGTTAAAATTCGAACCTTATAACCTAATATCTCCAATGTTTATCATCCGATTTTACTGAAATTTTCAGGAAACGTCCGCTCTATTTTATTCATTTATTGCATCTATTAACTTTAACCCGAAAATAACGAGTATAGCTTGTTTAACGTTTTTTATGATTTTTGAGGGCGCAAGTGGGCGTGGCCAAATTTTAAAACAAACTTGATCTGCGTGCAACAGATTCCAATGTTGTCACCAAATTGTTTAACTCTAGCTCTTATAGTCTTTGAGATCTGTTGTTTCACACGGACGGACAGACGGACATGGCTAAATCGACTCGGCTGGTGATGCTGATCAAGAATACATATACTTTATGGGGTCGGAGATGCCTCCTTCTGCCTTTTACATACATTCTCGGTTGGCAGTAACTTATAATACCCTTGTACCCTATGGGTACCCGGTATGAGAAACTTCTGGTAGAAAATGTCATTAAATTTAGAAGCTGAAATAAAAGTATAGTCTGGGCAAGAGAAAACACAAAACAGGAGAATCGTTTCTGTAAATATTCTTTTATTATATTTGCTTTATTCCAAGGTAAAGAGAATGGCGAGTTAAAAATATATAGATAAAAGTATCGAAATCTAAATATTGTAGATATTTTTTTAAAATTAATTTCGAGGCTGAAATGAACGTAACGTCTGAGCAAAACAAATTACTCAAACAGAGGAGAATCGTTTCTGTAATTAGTTTTTCTATTTTATTTGCTTTATTCCAAGGTAAAGAGAATGGCGTGTTAAAAATATATAGACGGAGTTATCGAAAACTAAAGATTGTTGATTCGTGTTTGGAAAAGAGGAGAACTTGGTCATCATCAGACTCTCCTGTTATGATTGGTTCATCGCCAATGGTTATCACTGACTCACTTTCCGCGGCTTCAAATGTAACAACTTCTATGTGATCTGCTGGATCTACATCTAGTGGCTCAACACTTGTTGGCTCAAGACTTGTTGGCTCAACACTAGATGGCTCTACATCTCCTGGTGACACATCTCCTGAGGCCACATCACCTGGTGCCACATCTCCTGGTTCTACATCGGTTGCATCTCCTGCATCCGTTGTATCTTCGTGCTGTGTATCCGAACCAGATTCATTCGGTGGAGGTTGCAGTTTATATTGTGAAGAGCCGTGCATAGCCGTCAGATTGTCGCCCTCTTCGATAATATCTACAGTACTTAACACGCTAAATAGATCTACCTCCGGTTCCTTCGAATAGCCAGGTGAAGCTGCAGTGCCCTTCTTGTACAGCAGCTGGCTCCTAACAAAAGTATCGAATAGTTCGGAAGGTCCTGAGTCCTTTAGCTTCTCATCGGTATTCAGATCCCTGGTTACCTTGTCTTCCTTGAACTTTTTAATAAGACTCAGTAGTTGGACCCCCAAAAACTTGGAGTTTTGCAGTGAGTCTGTTTGTGATATCGAGTGCTTGACGTTCCTTGAGCGGCGTTGGCATAAGTTGAACCTAGACGTACTCGGGCACACCACGAGGAGTTCGGAGGAGTGAACAGGCGGAGGATTCTCCAGCTTATAAAAGATCTCGGCGAAGAGGTCGTCAAACAGATCGTTGTAGGTTTCGGTCACTATCCTCTCCGTCTCCTCCTGCCAGCGTCTGCCGGTCACCGCCTGGCGGATGAGTTTCCTTATTATGGCCTGGGCCTCGAACCAGGAGGTGTTTTGTACGGTTTCGCACTCGCTGTCCGAGGAGAACAAGTACAGATCGTTGTCGATGAGGCGATCGATGAAGTCGCTGGTCAAGGTAGTGGCCACATCGAATGGCTCGAGCTCCTCCCACACCCTGCCGAAGATCACATCCTCCACTATGTACTGGGCAATCAGGTTCTTCTCGTGTTGGCGGAGCGTGGCATCCAGGTCCGGAGAAACCATGTCACGCAGCATCAGCCGCAGGGGGATGTAGTTGAGGGGGTTCTGGATCAGCTTGAAGCTCTCCAGCCAGCGCTCTATGTCCTGATCAATTTGCCTCGCCATCTCCTCGACAGTCTCCGCAGCCTCATTCTCCATTACGTGGTCTATGTCCCTCGTCATCACGCTATTGATGTACTCCTGCGAGACTTCCTGGTGGCCCGAATTGGAGTGCTGGAACATCTCCTCGTAGAGCATCCTCATGGCGTTCTCCTGCTGCCTTAGTCCCGCCTCGTTGGCCTCACGCCTCCAGCGCTCCCGTTGGGCCAGGATGCAGAAGAAGTGAAGCTTGCGCTGCTCCTTGAGCCGCAGCATTTCGTCGGCGAGGAACTGCATGATAGAGCCAATGTAGGTGCCCTCGTAGGTGTGAATGAGGTGCTCCAGATCTTCGTGTCCCTTTTCGGCCGACCTCGGCTTACGCGGTGCAAAGGGGTCCGCGAGGTTGAGCACCTCACGGGGTCTTTCTGATAAAATTGCCGTGTAGCGGGACCACTTCCTGTGGCCAAAGAGGAGGTGCTCGCTCGAGGAAGTGCTTCCCGTATGCTCCTTCAACGGAGGACGTTTCTTCAGACAGTGGGGAGGGCTCTTGACGAGATTCGCCTGCGTCCTCAGGGTCTTCAGGGACTCATAGAGCTTCTGCAGATTGGCATCATTGCAGAAGTTCTGCTCGTACTCCCGGACATACTGCTTGGGCTTGGACCACTCCTTCAGCTTGCTGAAGGGACACTGCACACTCCTCATGTTCACCCGCTTCTCCAGGTCGTCGATCCGCATGTCGAATGCCCGGCGCCCCGTTTGCGACTCAAAGCTTCGACGTGCCGGATCCACGCCGTGCCTCAGCATCGGGCCGTAGAATTCGGAGCAGGGGGATCCCAGGGCGTGCATGGGGCTCTGCTTCTCCCACTTCCGCGGCGTCTTGGCCAGCCGGATGTCCAGGCGCCTCATTCCCCGCTGGAACTCGATCTCGTTCTTGCGCAGACCCGCCGCACGCCTTTTCTCGATGCGCTCGCAGGCCCGTTCGATCCGAATCTTGGAGGCGGCGTGCATCTCCTTCTCCCGCTTGTCGAACATCTTGATCACGATCTGGAGCCGCATCATCTGACACTCCTGTATGGCCTCCTCCCGCTCGACCCAGTGCTCCCACTCGAAAGCCTCCAGAATGTCCTTTAACTCGGTTTTTATGGCGACCTTCCGGGCCGAGGTGAGGAGCTTCTTAAAGTTCCACTTCATGGCCTCATTGAACTGCCACCGCTTCCTGGCACGCTCCAGGATCTCTACTTCTTGCAGTCCTGGCGGCTTATTGCCCGGCAGTATCTTGGCGAGAGAAAAGAGCTCAAGGGTTTCGGCCTTGTCCTTGTTTATGATCTCCGGTAAGTAAGCCAGGGTCTGAGCCGAGGATTCCCTGAGAACCAGAGATAATTAGAGGGTTCTCCTCGAGAGTGCCTACTTTGGTCATACCTATAAAGTGTTTGTGTGGTCTGATCCTTGAAGGGTCGATTGTCCATGTACTTGGGAAAGTAATCACACTTGTTCTTCAACTCCTTGCGAATGGGCTTCACGGGCGTAAGCTTGACCTCCTGGGACGCAAGCTCCGAGTGCTGGGTTTTGAGGAACTGGAGTCCCGGCGAATGGAACTGGCACTCGCTGTCCGTTCGCGGAAGTTTCCCCACATTGCGAATGGCAGGATCGTTTTCGCCTAGGAAAGACTTCTTTAGAAGCTCCTGAACTTTATAGTTTCTATAAGGACCTACCTCCTCTTATACGGTTATCCAATGGCCTCTTGTTCAAACATGGATTCGTCGGACAATCGCTGGCTCTGCGGGACAGCTTTCTTTCCACACGCTCAGCTGGAATATTGGCACCTAGAAATTAAACTCATTTGAGGATCGAAGGATGTCAGATCCTGTGCCAGACTCACCTCCCGCTGGCACTCGGGTGTCCGAGGACTTTGTGATCAAACACGAAGTCAGGCCCTGTCCCATGAGCCTCTCGTTTTCCTTGACCTTCACCAAATCCCCCAGACTGCGCTGATGCTTTCCATGGTTGAATGTGACGCGTTTCTTCTGCCGCAAGGAGGTCTCCTCATGCCCCTGTGACTGGAGGTCAGTTGGTGGCGTAGCACCGCGGTTTTCGCGGATAAACTGAAGGATTCGTTCTTTTCGCAGCTGCTTGTCCTTGGCCGATGGCATTTTTAAGGCGATCTTCTTTTAATTTTCGGTATAAGGGATTTATGTGGGTGTTTTGTTGAGTCTGATTAAAGGAGTTTAAACATACTGCTGCCGGTTTATTTTCTGTTGTTACGTAAGTAGCTTACTGGGTTAACTATTGAGCTGGCTTGCTGCCACTCGGACTCAAGGTATTTCTGGTTGTGTGAAGCATTGGGTTAGTAGTCGTCAGTCAGCGATTCGTCCTCGCCAGGCAACCGACCTGCTGCTAGGGAGCACTCACTTTGTTTATGGGGCCAATCAATGCGCCTCGATTCAGGCAACAAAAACTAAGAAAGTCATTGCTCTCGTTACACCAATATTCTATAGCCTGAGCAGAAATAATAACCATAGTAAGGAGCCTAGAAAACATCTCCTTCTCCTCATAAATAAAGCAATAGCTCCTAGGTATGTTTTAATAAATATATTTATTTAAAATATAAAGGTCATAATTTTGTATAAAATTGCAAGTCCCAGTAATCAGTATCTGCTAGTTAAGCTTGTTCTCTAACGAAAACATTTTTTCCAATAAACTTGTATAAACAGATTGTATTTCCTGGGCTGCAGTTAGACTTGCCTCTGAAACAAGTAAGGGATTTTCTTGAAGCTCCATCTCTGACGGCGCAAAGGTCTCCATAACGACAAATCTTTCTTCCTGACTTGGTTGATACTCCTCCTTTGGTTCTCTGATTGGGCGCTTCTTTTTCTTAATTAGACTCAACACTTGACTGCCGAGATCCTCACTCGGTTGAGGTGAATATAGATCAGAAAAGGAAGGCCCAACCATGGTCTCCCTTTCCCGTATGCAATGTGCCTCTTTGAGGTTTTCGTATGGGTAAATGCTGTGGACTTTGATGGGTTTGACGGGTATTGGATTCTCCGCGTTGAAAATTATTTCAGCAAATATGTCGTCCAGCAAGTCGTTGTAGTTCTCATAGACGATCCGCTCGGTCTCCTCCTTCCAGCGCCTGCCGGGCACCGACTGGCGGATGAGCTTCCTTATTATGGCCTGGGCCTCGTACCAGGAGGTCTTTCGCGGACTCTCGCACTCGCTGTCCGTGGAGAACAGGTACAGATCGTTGTCGATGAGGCGATCGATGAGGTCGCTGGTCAAGGTGGTGGCCACATCGAATGGCTCGAGCTCCTCCCACACCCTGCCGAAGATCACATCCTCCACGATGTACTGGACAATCAGGTTCTTCTCGTGTTGGCGGAGCACGGCATTCAGATCCGGAGAAACCATGTCGCGCAGCATCAGCCGCAGGGGGATGTAGTTGAGGGGGTTCTGGATCAGCTTGAAGCTCTCCAGCCAGCGCTGG
The DNA here is from genome assembly GCA_018153105.1 of Drosophila rufa. Lineage (NCBI taxonomy): Eukaryota > Metazoa > Arthropoda > Insecta > Diptera > Drosophilidae > Drosophila > Drosophila rufa. The sequence goes on from JAECXS010000096.1 coordinate 14,410,620, forward strand.
ATGTCCACGTCGATCTGCTTGGCCATCTCGGTGACTACCTCGGCGGCCTCCATTCCGGCGATGCTGGCCACATCGTCCGTCAGAATGGTTGTGATATATTGATCGGTGACTTTGTGGTCTACCTGAGACGTGTGCTGGAATATCTCCTCGTACAGCATCCTTATGTCATTCTCCTTCTGCCTCGTTCCCGCCTCAGCTGCCTCCCGCTGCCAGCGCTCCTTCTCCGCCAGCAAGCTGAGGAAGTGGAACTTCCGCTGCTGCCTCAGCCTCACGGTTTCCAGCCAGAGGAACTCCATCAAGCTGCCAACCGCATTGCCCTCGTAGCTGCTAATTAGATACTGCAGGTCTTCGTAGTTCCTTTCCTGACGTATTTGCTTTAACTCTTCGAAATGACTCTTTCGCATCCAGGATGGGCTCGAATGTACAGCCTTTTGTAGACTGTCGTCACTCTTCTCATAGAGATCGGATAATACCATGGGAACAACCATAGATGAGAACCGGCTCCATCTCGTATCTGGGTGACACTTTCTCTTGAGGCAGAGGGGCGGGCTGGGACTGACTTCAGCGGACTCTCTCAAGGCTTTTAAGGATTTGTAAAGGCCGTGCAGGTGGTCCTCGTTGGTCATGTTTTTCTCGGCGGTTACCGCATATTGCTTGGGCTGGGACCACTGGTTGAGTTTTGTGAATGGACACTTGAGCCCTCGAAGGTTCACTTGCTGCTCCAGTTGGTCGATTCGCAGGTCGAAGGCACGCTGACCGGTTTTCGAGACGAAGTGGCGACGAGCTGGATCCACCCCGTACCTCATGTGCGGGCCGTAGAACTCGGAGCAGGGCAATCCCAGGGCCTCCATGGGAGTCTCCTTCTGCCACTTTGGTTGCTTCCGCAACACCTGGTTATTCAGGCGACGAATTCCCCGCTGGAACTCGATCTCGTTCTTGCGCAAACCCATCTGGCGTCGCTTCTCAATGCGCTCGCAGGCCTGTTCGATTCGCGTCCTGGAGGCGGCGTGCATCTCCCTCTCCCGCTTGTCAAACATCTTAATCACGATCTCGAGCCGCTTCATCTGGCACTGCTGGATGTACTCCTCCCGCTCCATCCAGAGCTCCCATTCGAAGGCCTCCATCACGGGCTTGTACTTCTGCACCGCCAGCTTCTTGTCATCGAGGAGAAGTCGGTTTCGGTTCACCTTCAAGGCCTCGTAAAAGGACCAGCGCTTGCGGGAACGCTCCAGGACCTCGACCTCGTACAGTCCCGGTGGCTTATTGCCAGACAACACTGAGGGCAGGGTAAACAATTCTCGGGTATTGTCTTCTGTGGCCCAAGCCTCGGGTAAATAGGCCAAGGTCTGCGCCGAGGTCTCCCTAGGTATTAAGCCATAAGTATCACAGGCTTCGGAAGGGAAGGAGCTTTCTCACCTATATAGTGTCTGGGTGGTTTGATCCTTGAAGGGCGAAGGGTGCACATATCTGGGAAAGAAGTCACATTTGTTCTTTAGCTCCTTGCGAATCGGCTTTGAAGGTATAAAAACCAGAACTTGTTCGGTCAAATTAGTGTTTCGTGCTTTAAGAAAATGGCCACCAGGAGCCTCAAACTGGCACTCGCTGTCTGTTCTAGGCAGTTTTCCCGGCTGTTTTAGAGCAGCCGGATTATTCTCGCCTGGAAAAATTAGAGGAAGATATTAAGATGGGGATATTATATTCCATTTGGTTTACCCACCGGCTGTCAACCGCGGATCCATTGAGGGTGTTGTAGTCAAACATGGTGTGATGTCCGTCTTCTTGGCACCTGAAGTCAGAGGTGATTTTGTCACAGTCGGTGGTTTCTTTAAGTCTTTCGTTGTTTTCTTTTCAGGAGCAGGTGTAGGTATGGATCCTCGGTTCTCCTGAATGAATTTCATAATTCGATCCTTCCGCTCATCCTGGGCGGAAGTCCTCTTTAGTCTCTTACGTTTCCCCATATTATGATTGATTCATTTCAGTTAAAGTATTTTGACATTCATTTGAAAGGGAGTTTTGTGTTTAAAGTATGAATTCGGCCTACTTCATAGCGAGTATAAATATATTTGTATATATATATTTTTTTTTAAATTATGAATTTAAATTAGCTTATGGGCTATTTTGGTAACCATTATGATTGATACATTGCGTTTGCCGCAAGGGTTCGTTTCTTATTAAGGACCCGACCCTAATGGGTTTAGCTCATCAATTTCAATTTGAGTCATTGAAATGGTCAACATTTAACCAGCAATATCCCTGAAATCTCGGGGCAATGTATACAAATGACCTCAAATGAGTTGTCTTCCGTTCCAAGCCCACCCTCGGAGCCTCGGTAGCACGTTAATCATTTATTATCCGACATGTCTGTGATTATTTAGCTTTTTGTCTTGACTCCGGCGGCCATATTTCATTTTCCCTTCGAGCTTTAAATTTTTAAGTCATTGAAGATGTTTCTTGGAGGACTCCTTGGGCTCCTTGCAACTAATTCTGCGTAATAATTTATGAGTAAAGTTTACTCCGCACTGTTTTTAGGGCGTTGGGGGTTGGGTCTCGGTTGCGAAATGCTTTTCGATAAGAAGTGTTTTTGACGATTAAGCGCAACACTCGAGCAAGTTGTGGGGCGTAAATTGTTGTTTTTCAGTCCCAGCTCGAGGGTTTTAAACATTAAGAGTTCTTTTGTGGGCAATTTAATGCTGTTCTTGTTCTTGGCCAAAGTTTTGCTCACAAAGCCAACAGAACAAAGATGAGGAGCGGTTTTTCGGAGGGGGGCCAGCTTGAAAACTTGACCCATTTTGACAGCTTCACAGATTGCCAACTTTTAATTGGCATCAATTTTTATCAACTCCGGAAGCACTTCTCAACGGACCGATTGGAGGACTCATGTTCGTGCTTAGCAGGCACATTAATTATCGCCTGAAGGCCCCATCCCCCCATCCCGTCCTGCACTTTACCATTAATTACCTTTGCTAAGCATTTTGCCCATTTATCAGACTCGACTCGACGCCGTCCCGATTGCTCCTGGTCCCACTCCTGCTAAAAGGTATCGCAACGGGTTCACAGCGCTTCCCTGTTGCCTGCGTGACCCCATCAAAAATAATGATGCTAATTAGGCAACAACGTTTTCGTCGAATGTTTAAACCGATTAGAGCGAGTGCCAAAATCTACCCTAGGCAATCCTAGAAAATCGGGATCCTTGAAGGTACTTTTTACGATGTTAAATGGCATGGCTAAAAATCCAAACAACCGTGAAAATTGCGTTGTCATTATTTTCGGTAATTAATTGGGAATTTTTTTTTTTTTGTTTCTTACTTTTTCTTATTAAATATAATTGTGTTAATTAATATTATAAAGGTTTAAATTTCATATAAAGTTCAGTAAATTTACTGCTTATTTTTTTTTTAAATTTCTCTTATTTTTTATTCCACTGAGAACGTAGCAAAAATATTTTTGAATTCAGCATGCGCAGAAAAGAAATTCAGTTTTAAATCAGCCCATTTTTACTGTAAATATCGGCATTCTAACTTGTAGCTATAGTTTGCCAAGCAGTGAGTCCCTAAAAAATATTCTCTTTACCCACTGGCTACCGAACAGTATCGATTATAATATCGACGTCTCTGCTAGCTCTAGTCTACCAACAACGGTGGTTGAATTTTACAGCAGCGACTGTAGTAGTTTTGTTGCGTTTGTACAACGTGTCCCTCTCGCCTTTGTTTTTGTTGCTGGCCGAACAATAAAGTTGGTTGATTTTACCGACAGCTCGTTTTCTGTGTGCAGTTAGTCAGTGTTCAGCATTTGCGAGAGCAACAGCGAGATGTCCGACGTGGAATTAAAAGAGTTGCTCAATAGCTGGGGACTTGGCCATATACTTCCAGTTTTATTGGGTAACTATGAGCTATAATATATATTTTAAGCATATGGGTATTATTTAGGTTTTTGCGAATATTATCTGGTTTTTAACATAACAGAACCAGTTGTATTGTTCCATCGTTCTCTCTCATTCCGTCTTTATAGAGTAGCTTATAGATACTCTCTGCCCTCTTGTTCAAATATTGAGCGAGCAGTTGTTGTTCTCAGTCCGTACCTGTTCAGCTGGTGGTATCTCTCGCTCTATGTCTCTCTCCACCTGCGCTCTGGCAGTACTCTTACTGTTGTTTACTGCCCTTTGTTGTTGCTTGTTATTTTATCTCGCTCTAGCTGGGGTACCTGTGGGAGTAGGAAAAACTGGGTGCGTTCAACAGTACAAATAAATGCAGTGAAAGCGAATTAAAATATTAAACTTTATATAAGTATTCTACATATATGTATAAGTATTATATATTATTATACTACGTACTAATCATAATCAATATTTTATTTATTATTTATTTTTCAGCTGAGGCTATTACCTTGAGAAGACTGCGATTCTTAACCGAAGTCGACCTGACAGATCTCTTTCGCCATTCTAAATTAGGGGATAAAATTGAATTTCGGTTTCATTTACTGGAGTGGAAACGCAAGGAAGTAGGAAAATTCTTCCCATTGGTTTTTAACATTTAATTTGATTGTTTTTGAAATATTAAGGGCTTTAATAACCTGGATAATTGTACCGCCAAACTTGGACAAGATTTAGATGAAAATGATTGTGAGCTCACACAACCGAGCACGTCTTCGTCAACTTTAAACATTTCATTGAGAAACCAAAACCAAAATCCAAATGATATTGTAAGTGTTTTACCTATTGGTCTTACTAAAAACTTAGTTTGGTAATTGGTTTTAATTTAATTTAAATTTTAGGACCTGTATCTTGCGCTACGCGACCATCCAGCTGGCGACTACGTCAAACGAGTACTGAAAGAAAAACAAAGCATGAACGATACGTCGAGAAAAATTTTAATAGAAGCTATTGTTACATTTATGGTTAAGAATAAGGTGAGGCCTGGAAAGGGTGATTTTGATAGAATTGCCAATGACATAGAAAGGGAATTTAAAGACGACAAGGTATATATAATATATTATTGTTTATATATTTTATTAATCGATTACTGGCTTTTAGAAAATCTATTACAATTGTGTTGGACTAAGGCCTAGTGGAAGACTCTATGATAAGTATTACAATACACTGAAAAAGCTAAAGAAATGTGGAGAAATATTTGATTCATCCGGCTCTTCTTCGGCTAAAGATGCGGACAGCACTGAAAACAAGGTTTCAAAAGAAAAAGGTAAATGGCTTGAAAAAATTATTGTAATTATTAAAAATTTTTATTTTTAATACCTGAACAGGCTCGTGAATGGCTAAAATGTAATATTCATCCTTGGGCTGAGGTCGAGGAAAAATGGCGGTTGTGCTACAAATTGCGAAGGGACGATATAGTTAACACGGATGGTCGCAAATCCTCCATTTCTTGGCTTTTAGGTCACTGGAATTTATTTTCCCATTTTCTGGGACATTTGTTGGTATGCATAACTTGATGATATTTTGGAGAATATATGTATATTTATTAACCAATTTGTATTAGGTGGAGATAGACTTTATGATTTTATATCCCGAATGCCCGTCTTTAATGACGAAGTGGGATGCATTTCGAGAGAAAATTACTCCCATATTCAATCAAAAACTAACAGACTCTATCAATAGTTACTTGGAGGATGTAAGCGCCAAGACTGAAGGTTTGAACCACAGAATTTAAGTTTCATTTTGTCATAAAAAATATCTCCTTTATGATTTCAGGTTCCGATCAAATTATAGCTTTATTACTTCATGTTCTGCTACATTCAATGCGCAAAACAAATGTCAAGTCTACGGTGAAGGACTCCCAAGTATCATTTATGATTCAAACTGAGTCCTACGCCAAAGCGGACCAGGAATTGGAAGTGTTAAAAACTTCACTTTACAATAGTGGCGAGACCCTGAAACCCGTAATAGTTGCCATTGGGGGAAATTTGGATTGCACCAAGTTCTACGTGCATTTTGACGATATAAAATATTCAGCTCCCGATTTCCTCACTGCTTTTGATATAAGCTTTAAGATTTTTCATGTATTTAATCTTAGATATCCTGTCGAAAGTTTCGAGTTTTGGATGTTTATTCAGAAGTATTTCTATGGCATTCATTTGGACAAGGACAAGGTATCTCCTAATATTTTATGTTTAATTAGGGACTTAAAGTAGGCATTTTAATGAAATAAGCGCTCGGAATAAAGACTTTTGGTATTAAATAGTTGTCTATAATATTATCTAGATTTGTTGTATTTTAAGGTGCCCGAAATAAGTATGTAGAACACCTAATTTTATTGTTTAACAAAAAAAAGAAAAAACGCTGAAATATATTTTACAAAAAAACTATTTTTATGAACTCTTTATTACATTTGTAACAATTTTCAAGTTATATAAATAAAATTAATTAATTAATTATAAATAAAATATTATAGAAAATAAATCAAAAAACTTTTAAACGAAATTAGTAAGTAGGACAAAGTCAAAATATTAAGCTTACTTATTTCGTTCGCAAGAGCAAAGTTCGTATGATAAAAATTAACCTCAACGGAAAATCCTCCTCCTAATTTCGTACCCCTTATAATAATACTTTATACTTTATAGTTTAATAAACATACATATATAAAAATAATTTGCTTAACCAATTGCAACTAATTAATATTATAACTCTGAATAAAAAAAATAATAAATTAATTTGAAGTGTTTGTATGGGTATTTTATAACTCAGTTCTAATAATTAATTTGTCTTAGGTCTCAAAACTTTCGAAAGACTTAAATTAGTTTTTTCCTCATCTCATTTTTTGCTGTCCTCGGAAGACGGAGGTGCTTTTCTATTTTCATTTTCCAAATAATGCGTATTTATGAGTAAACAATGAAATTATATTTACTTTTGCTTTGTCAATATTTGCATGCAATTAATTTCCCAAGCTCCGGAAGAGCCAGCCAGCACAGCCATGACGAGCGGTGAAAAATCAAAACCAAACGAAGCATGGAGCGAGGGCAGAGTGCCGTAACGTGTGCAGGGGAGCCGCACTTTCCCGGATCCGGATCGGAAAAACCGTCCCCCAGCAGCCGGGTTCTTCGGGTTTCGGGTCTGGGTCCGGGTCCGGGTCTGCCGCAATTTACTTTAAAAGTATTGCTAACGAAGGAATCGAAGACGAGTGGCTTGCTCTTTGTTGCCACTGTTATTATTGTATCTGACGCTGATGATGGGCGATGATAACGAGATGCTCCACCGAAGTTTGCCAAGTTCCTGACGTTTCCTTTGGCGCATCGCATCGTATCCTTTGTGGCTGCCGGCTTCCAGGAAAGTTCTGGCTAATGCCAGCAAAATTTTGCCTTTCCTTAAAAACTTCGTTTGCATGCTTTGGACTTTTTTAATTAAATCTCCGAGCAGAAGACAAATAGAATTGGCTAAAGTGCGGCCGAATATTGGGAAACGTCGGCAAATCCAACCGAGCAACCCCACCCACCAAGCCAATCTCCTTCCAAAAAATGGAGTCATTAAACTACATCCAACTCGTTTCGTTTAATGGCCGTTTAAATTTTTCAGGCCTCGTCGAGAATAACAACATGAAAAGGGATCTCTCTGGCTTCGCTTGGCTTGATTTGATTTTATCAAAAATATTTTCAGGCACTTGAATTATTTTATAGCTCAACGAACTGCCCCTAAACTGCTAAATATCATTGTACTGCCCTTGGGTGTGTGGCGGCTCCCATCAGGAGCGGAACAAAGGGAACTAAAAATTTAATCAAATTTGCTGTGGAATTTCGGAGAAAAGTTGAAGATAATTATACGTTTATTAGGGCCCTGCAGCTTATTTATTGGAATTTTCTTATTATTTCTTGTTTGCATAAATTTTAGCAGAGTTTAGCCAGGTTTCTCTTGTCATTGTGTTACTTTTCAGACTGCAGCCCTGCCTTTGGCTAAATTAATGTCCTAAGCGCAAAAAATTGTAAATCAATATTTATTGTTATGTGCATTGGTTGTACATACTTATATGCTCTAAGGTTAATGGTTACTATGGAATTTTCTTTAAGCATTTTGTAAAGTATTTAAAAATACAATAAAATATAATAAATGGAGTATAGGCACTCTAACTACAAGACTTCAAGATACATGGTCATATATACATTTTTCAAAACCCTAATAATATTTAAGATATTTCTTCTTACCTTAAATAATTAAACTATACCTTTTCTGTATTCCCAATTCCTTTTTGTGGTTTTCAGGGTATAACATTTTCGACTAAAGCTAAATATACTTTTTTTTTCTATTCCCTTCTGTTGTGGTTTTTCCGGCAGTTTCCCTTTGTGTTGCTTTGCCTTTCGCGCTTATGTCGTAAAATTTATGACACGAAATGTTTTGGGGTTTTGGCATTACTTTCGGACGGTTTATCTGCGGCCATGTAGCACTCAGCAAGGTAGGCGGCTCGTTAGGCGTGGCATGTGGTTTTTCCGGCCAGCCCTTCCTTCCTTACATCCTTAGAGTCCTGGATCCCAACCTTCCCCCTCCGATATGGGACAAGCATAAAAAACAGCGACCATATTTATATATAAACATTTTTAGATTTATGCACAGAAATTTGCATTTTTTTATGCTCCTCCTCTCGCGCTGCTGCCGCTGCTGCTGTGAATTGTGTTTGGGTTAGGAAGGGATTGGGTTTTCGATGCGGATTTCCATAGATTCACCGCCGGGGCGGAGGGCGGTGGTCGGTGGGCGCCATTTATCAACTACTTCGCTTCGGAGGCAACTTTTCGGGGCCAAACATAAAATTGCACTTATGCAGGACCGGCGGAGCAACCAATCTAACCATAACCAACCAGCCATAACCAAAGCCCAGCCAAGTGCATGTGGGCTTGCCATCCCTAATCCCAACCCCATCCCCTTCGGAGAAACTATTCTCGCATTCGGAGCGCACATCTTGAGTTTGTTGAATGTCCGGATCGCTGGGTGTCTGTGTCGGTGGTATCGGTATGTTTTTTGCCAGAGAGTGTATGTAGTTTTTAGCCACGTCCCAGAGCCCACAGCCCACATCCCCAGCTCCCATTCCCGGATGGCTGGAAACCGCATAAATTGCTTTAGCACCAAAGGGATTTGTGTTGAAATCAGACCAAAACAGCCAGCTCAAAGACAAGGGTCCTTCACTCCGTTTATCCGGGGTGTCTATAAGAAATAGGAAGTCTATATGGATTTATGATGGAGTAGAGATCATTCCTCCCTAAGGTTTCTTCGAGTTTAGAGTTGAGCTTCTCCGTCTGGTAGTTCCACTGAGGAATACTCAATAAAGTAAGTTTTTGATTTGATTAAACGTTCTGGTGAGATCTGGTAGAGGTAGATATATTTTTAAGTACTACCCTTTATATAATTTAATGTAATTAAGACTTTTATTCTATAGGAAAGAACCAAAAGTATCCTTTCTTTTGCTTTTATAAAAAATAATTAAAGTACACCAAAACAAAAAAATATAAAATATATTAAAATGTGAGTTGTTAGATCTGCTATTCTTTATTTCACCTTTTTTCTGTTATAACTCATGTTTAAATCATGTTTAAATGTTTAATGGTGGGAAAGCCATTTATTAATGTATTAATTATATTATAATTATTATTTATATGTTTGTTTATATAATAATCAAAAAGTAAACGTTGTAAAAAGAAATAGTTTCCTTTTTTTAAATTATATTCCGTTAACGAAAGTCACTGAGCTAAGCTGTATGCCAAGTGTTATTATTTAAATGCATTACCTTAACTCCTCTTGCTAAGTTAACCTTTGGAAATGAACCTGAAGTGAAAATATAAACATTCTCTTTAATTTGCCAACTCATCCAAGTTCATTAGAAATGTATGAGACCCCAGTTAATGGCATCGACTAAAAAGGGAATACAAGCCAAAGTTTCGCCTTAATTTTCAGCATTTCTGTTGCTACTCCAGCCAGAAAGTTTTTCTACTTCAATGAGCGGGGGCAGCACCAGCCCACACACACACACATATGGGCGAGGGCACAGCAGCACATATCCTGGCATATGTGTTTCCAGGACATATAAACAGATATACACACACAGAGGTATGTATAGATATATATAAAGACTTGTGGGCGTATATGCTGTGGCCATATTACGCTCTAGCAAATCAGCTTACAACTTAAATTGAGGCACTTTCGTTTAGCTTCACTTTGCATGGTCGCTCCTTTTGCCGAAATATCCTTGAGTGGTTCTGGAGGCCCTGGCAAGGAATTACCGGGGGAAAGGGCCTGCCCGCAGGATGCGGAGTTGAAAGGAAGCAAACAAACCGCCGTCGGTGGCACAATTTAGTTCCTCAGGGAAATGCTAAAGTTTTCCCCAGTTGTTGTTGCATTATTGCTTTTTTTTTTTTGGGCGGGTAGAACTTTTCACTTGCTCTATTTACCAGGGTATTCCTTTTCATGTGTGTGTGTGTGTAAGTATTAGAAATAAATCAGGGGATTTTTGGGATTTCGGCTTTTTGCTTCGCTTCGTTACGTTTCGATTCGTTCATTGCTTTTCCTTTGCCGCTTTTCCATCGCTTTTCCGACATGTGTGTGTGTGTGGCGGCTTAGCTCAGGTTTCTCCCAGCGGGGTATTAGTTTGGAAAATTGTTTAGTCCGCCGCAGGCCTAAGCAACAACTTGTTGTGGTTTTTGTTGCTGCCTTCCCCTGCCAAGCTGCTGCGGCCAAAGCTGTTATACAAATACAATGCAATTACAGGCCCTTCTCCTAGCTATCTAAAGAAATTTATATTTTCACAGAAAAGCGGATAATTGGAGGTTCACAAATTTCGAAATTGATTGGTTATACAGAAAAATGATGGGCAACTTTTGTAAACTAGTTGGGTCTTAGTGACTAACGAACTAGAAATTTACTCTTAAGGATTTTATTAATTCACTAACTATTTTATTATTATTTGAGGCATAAGGAGCGCCAGTGCATTACACTAATTACTAGATTTGGCCACAAGGTGTACTGGCATTCTGGCATTACCAATTAAATTCATTCGACCCGAACGAATCGGATTTCGGTGCTTAGTGTTAATTAATGCAACATTCGCTGCGAGCGCTCCTCTTGGCTAATCAACCGAAAAGCAAACAGAACAGAGCTGAACTTGCGATGCTCTGTGCATTATTGATAATTTGCTGTGTGTCAAGCCATGTTTAATTAGCGAGTGTGGGGAATGTAATGATGGGACATGCCTTTGATGTTTTGATGTTTCCCGCCGACGACGACGACGACGAGATGGCTGTGGCAGTGCGCCGGGAATGTCCTTTGGCAAATGTGGTTAATTAAATGTGCTCGCATATTAGCAGGAGTATTTCAGACATTTCACTGGCACGCTGCTCCTTGCGACATAATCAGTTGGAAGTGAACAGAAAAATTACTTTTGCGATTCGAACAATAAGCAAATGTGGCAGATATCAAAGCAAAAAAAAGGGGGGAATAATAAAAGCAATATATGAAATGAATGAAAAACAATTTCATTGCAAATAACATAATTGCCGAGGACATTTCCTGTGCTTTGAAGTGAAAAATGAGCTGCAAATGGAAAATTGTGCAAGTTTCACAATGGATTTCAGACAGCACTTGACCCTCCTTCCCTCCCATTCAATTATGATTACTGGCCCAAGGGCGTGGTCGTGGCTGTACATGTGCATGAAATTGAAAACTAATTCGTGGAAATATTTAGCCACGCTGGACCGTGGTTGGGCGTGCAAATTAATTAGTTGGTAATTAAATCCGTGCCTGAACCAAAGCATTCGTCTGGCGAAGAGCTTACAATGGCCACACTGCGTATGCGTCATGTTTGAATATATGTATTACATGCTCCTTTGGCCGTACAAAGTGGCTCAAATATGACTGAATGGTATTGGACTTTAAATATCATCAATAATTGATGTGTGGAATACTGGGAGAAGCCTTAAACATGTGTTTGAGGAGTTGTATTAATTAAAATACATGTTAATCAGTTGAATACATTTTGATGTACTGAAAATTGGAGAGTATAGCAAGAATCATTAATATTAAAATACTTACAATATGCTGTTTAAATATTTGTATGTTAAGAAGGGAACACTAATTTAACCTAAATCATTTAACGACTAACAATCTTAAGTACATTTTTCTTGAAAGGTTTTAAAGTAATTTACAAAGATTTTTATTAAAATCCCTTGCAAAATGCAAGGGACTCCTGTGCTATCTTTATTAGAATTCCAGCGGATATTTGTCTTTGAGAAAAAAATTCTAATAAAGTCATATAATTCGGACATTTTACATATATTGGTTCCGCGTTTGTGTTTGCTCGTCATGGATATTAAAAACCCTCTCCCAAGTAGACGAAATCAAATTAAATGAGAATTTTCATCTATTGCCAGTTTCCAATACCGACAGACAAAAACGAAATGGAATAAATCAAATATGTCCCTGGCCAGTCCATTTGGCCAGAGCCGCCAAATGCTGTTCAAATCAAACGGACTGTCGGCCAGCATTTGACATTTAATTAAATAAGAGCCGCAGTTGGTTCGTGGGACCAGCGAGCAGGAGGGCAGAAAGGATGGGTAAGTGCATAACTTTTCCACCTACATTTTGGAGCATGTTGCCCTTTTCTTTTTTTCAACTTTTTTCTGTTTTTTTTTATCTGTTTTTTTTTGTGTTTATTTGCCCAACTTTTTTCATTTATTTGCCATCCTGGTCACAGCTGCGTGAGTGCGCACTTCCTTCGCAATATTTCCTTCTTTTTCCCCTGGTTTTTCTCTCTGGCTGCTTGTGCTTTGTGACAGCTCATAAAATGTGAGCGACACGCATTAAAAGTGTATGCCTCTAAGTAAAGAACGGAGGGACGAGGGTGTGCGTTGGATTTGACACTGAAGAATGGCCTTTGGGGCACGGCTCCTGCTCCTGTTTTACCAGGACTCCATCGCCATCTCACACTGCTTCCGTCTCCTGCTGCTGCTCCTGCTCCTGGTACTGGTAGTGGTCGTGGAGTGGGTGCTGCTGGCAGGGGCAATATTATGATGAGCCGGCAAAGAGCAATATGAAAATGAGGAAAAACATTGCACACTGGCGCCGCAGGCTGGCGAAAAAGGTCCTGGCCCCGTTAAGATATTTCTTAATAAGCAGAAAGCCTGGTCCCGAGTGTACACAGAGAATAATTGAGTATGAATCAAGAATTTGGCCTTGATATGGCATTAAAAACTCGTGAGAGTAGCTTAATTTAGAAATTAATAGCATGGAGGTTTCTGGAATTGAGATGTGGATAAAAAATATATATTAAATTAACATAATTATTCATAATCCCAATTAAAAATGATGTTGTATTAAAAAAGCTTTATGCTTCCTTGAATTTATTTTGTATATAGAAAGTATGATTCTATAATTAAGTTCTTATTTCTGTTTCTCAGTGTATCAGACGCCTTCAAGCCGACGGCTAATGCTGCCTATAAAAGCGGATTGAACGCACTAAATAGTCCAGGCATTTATTTAATTGAAATCTGTGCGAGAGCCCATTAAATGTTTGCTCATTTATCACAGGCCCAAGCCGGAATATTAAATTTGCTCGGGATTATCCAAATGTTTATGCATATTACAACAAGGAAATGTCCCTCAAGGCGGATGGATAGCCGGGGAAAACGAATATGGCTGAAAGTTAAAGCATTTTGAATGGACATTCCGTTCGATCCGTTGAAGATGGTTTAACATAACAATTACCCGCCATTGTCGGAGTTAAATTACACTTTTTTTTTCACATTTTCCATTTAATTATAGGCCCCATATCGCTCCTTACCCACTCATCCCAGCTTATCCTTCAAATTTTACCATTCGGACTTTATTTTATATTAATTATCGCGCTATTGAAAGACGGGATTTTTGGTGTTTTATTTTATTTTTCATACACACACTTGTCTGTTTCTTTTTTGTGCTCTTTTTTGCACCCGTCCCGGCATGTCCTGGCAGCCATTTTGTGCGCAATTAAATTGCGTAAGCGTTTATTGCTCCCGGGCGTATATGGATTTTATTTGTGTATTATGCTTTCAACGTTTTTATTTTTAATTGGTTTCGTTGCTGTTGGATTTGTATTTTGTGTTTTTATTTCGGCCTCATAATGAGCCAGTTGCCATGCAGCATTAATGAGAAGGTGCTCACACTCTTAATGAGAGGTAAAATCGCCCCATACCGCAGGCGACGAGCATGTTTTAAATGAAGTGTTGCTTCATTAAATATGAAAATTAATGCTATTTATTTTGATTAAATATTCATTTCGTTGCATTTACTAAAAGTTCTGCAATAGTCGGATGCACTCATGTATAAGCAAATTGTACATAATGTCGACAATCATTTATGAAGTTTGATTTGCTTACGCAAGCGGAAAGAAGTTTGCATTAATAAGATCAATGATTTTTTTTTTGTGTTAAATGATTTTTTAAATATTTTATACAACAAGTTTGTACGAAACGCAAATGTTGTATACATTTTAAAAACTACATACATTAAAAAAAACTACAACGTGTAAAAAGCGTTGACAATGTGGATAAATTGAAAACTGTTTAAGAGTGTATAAAAATTTAAAAAAGGAAGATATTTTTCACGGTTTTTGTTATATATTTTTTTTACTGATATTTAAATAAGAAAGCTGGTGTTTTTTAATTTTTCAATAACAACAAAGCTAATTGAACTAATATTCCAAACTGTAAAATTTATAGTAAGCAATAATTTGTAATAAAAAATCAAAAGTATAATCCAATAAATATTCATTGAACCAAATTTTTCAGAGTATTAAGAGTGCCTAAAGCTCATACCTGGCTTCTGCTCCCTTCATTCTGGTGTGTCATATTTGATGGGAAATTTATGCAAAAACTTCAAATGAACTAACTTTGTCATGTAAATTTTTTGTGCCCTGCCGAAAATGCCTTTTCACCGGATTCCTCATCGCTTCGCTGGCACATTAATCAAAAACGAAGCCGATGCCCAAAACTCTTTATAAAAAAAAAAACGAATAAAATTTAAATCGCTTTAAGGCTCTGACCATTTCCAATTGAAATGGAAACTGCCACGATGCCGATGCCGAGGCTTCGATTTTATGAAGCGCGAAGCATTAAAAAGCAAACGAAAAGTGTCCTTTGACGGGACACAAAGGGACACGGGCTCAGGGCGAAGTAAGTCCGATCCCCGGACCCAATCGAGTAAACCAAGCCCTATTAAGGCTCACGGCTATATGGCTATATGTATCTGACAACTGTCACCAGTTCGATGTCCCCTCCTCGCCCGAAAGTGCCAGCATCATCAACTGCAGACGGCACAACCCTTGCCCGACGCCAACCCCTTTATTACTTTTTTATTTTTCTGTTAGATTTGTGCTGGTTGCACAACCCCCGCCGCCTGATTATCAAAATGCAAAACTAGATTTTGAAAAACTTGCTTTCATGTTTATGTTTAAATTTAGATTTTTCCCTCCCGGCTCGAGATAATAACAATAGAGAGATTCCGTTCGTCGTTCGTTTTCTTTTTTTGGGCAACGGCTGGCCCTTTAATGCCCGGAGTGGTCCGGGTTGTTATAGTAACGCCGCCATTGTAGTACACTTCATGTGCCGGAGTTGTGGTCTCTGTTGGTGCTGCAAATAATATGCTGATACTGATGATGCTTCCTTCGTAATTTGCCTTTAGTTGCAGAGATTCTGCTTCATGCATAAAACTATGACAGTGGGTATGAGAACGGAATGGGATATACATTACTTCCTGGATATCAATTCACACTTTCGATAGATAAGGTTTATATTTTAATTTTAGTTGGCTTAAATAATTATTTATTTAAAAAATAAAATAAATCAACAAATAAATAGACAAAATATTATTTTTAATTCATTTAAAATATGGTTAACTAAATATTAAGGAAGTGAACAATAAGACAGTATTTGAATATGCTAAACATAAATTTATTTGATTTGTTAGACGGTTTATATTTCAAATAAATTCTAGTTATTAGGTAATTTAGTAATTATAAATTCATAATTTATATCTGGCGGCTCTTATACGTTACTAGTTTTAAAAGATATTTCTTATGCCACCCACAGTGCATAGGAATCTATGGCAGGAATTCTTAAGGCTAATTAAATTCAGTTCATAGTCTCGTTATGCAATGCCCGCCCGCCGATTCATATTTCTTCTTCAGCTCTCTCTCTATTCAATATTATTATGTATTCTGGTTAGTTGATATTTGAGGGCATGGTTAAGTTTCATCTGCAGCTGCTGCAAGGCTGAGAATCAACCCAACCCCCACCCCACCCACTCCGCTTTCAACTGCGCTTTGACAGGGCCAGAAAAGGCTATAGGAAAAATAAGAAAAATATTTAAAAGGTATTTCAGTGCAGAATACAAATGCAATTGCTGCAAGGAGTGGATAATACTTTGAGAAAAGTCCGTAAATCCGTTTTTACTTAGGTTTTATAAATATTAAAATTGTAGGATTTGGTGAATTTAATTTTTAAAGAAAATATAAATAAATGCTAATAAATTTTATTTAATACTTAAAATGTTAAATTTTCTTCAATAAATTTTATTTATTGAATAGTATAAAACAAATTTAAATTATTTTTTCGGTATCCTTATTTAAAATAATTATAATACCTTTTTTTGGAGTGCTGAGTCCTGTGGAGAATGAGTGTAACTGCAGGCCCAGACACATACTTCTGTGGGTCGTGGCCCTGGACCGAGAAGCAAGGGACCTCGACCACTCACCACCCAAACGCCCAACCGCCCACACACACCCCATGTTGCTCCCCTTGTTGGCCACCCCTGCTGCTTCCCCGCTTCCCTGGCTTCCCCCGCTGCTTCTTTCTGCTGTAATCACGTTGCTGCACAACGTCGACGTTTACTTTTTGACTGCCAGAGGCAATTGCTTTATTAAGAGTTTCTGCTCTACTTGATACGAGGCACCCATCCCGAAACACCACCCGGTGCCATCCCCCTTGCCCGGGCCAACCCCTCGCATTTGCACCCTGTGTGTGTGCGAGTGTGTGCGTTGGTAAGGCTTAATCTTACTTAGTTAACTTTAAATTAAATCTTGATATTCACATATCGTTGCCTCAGTCCTCGCATGCCCTTTGTGATATCTCTTTGTGGGTGGTGGTGGTGGTTGGGTGGCTTCGCAACATGGCGTTGTTTTAATGTGCACATGCCCTCGTGTGTGTGTGTAATGTGTCTGTGTGATGTGTGTGTGATGCCAATTTTAATGCGGTCTCGTGTTCACCCTTCTCGGCCAAAAAAGCGTCGGGGGCTCGGCCAACTCATGTTTTTGCCATCAGCCAGACAATTTCACATTTTACTTTACTTTATTTTTCACTTTTTTCACAATACATGTGGGCATTATTAGTGGCCCAGTGTGTGTGTGTGTGCTGGCGAAGGGTTCTCGTCGAGCGGTAACCATAGAAATTTTATTTTAATATTTTTTTAATGAGCATGCTAAAAATTTAATACATTTTCCGCTCACAGGCGGCGGTGTCTGTGTGCGCTCTTCCCCATTTTTCGTTACACTTTCTTTATATGCTGTGGGGACCACCAAAAAAAGGGTATTATGGAATTTTTCCCCAAAATGGGATAGAGAAATTGGAATTTAATTATCTATGTCTGAATTGTAGATACATTCCTTGGGATGCATTTTTGTATTTTAACAAATTTCAAAACAAAATTATTCTGAACGGCAGAATATTAATATAATTGCAATTAAATTTAAAACAAGTACTTGAAACATTTAAATCAAACATTTGTATGTATTAATGTACTTGTTACCCTTTTTTCAAGAGTATCAAATGTTCAGCCTCCCAAAAGCGTGTTCATTTTATTTTAATTTGTATTTTTGAGGTTTTGCATTTTTATTACATTCTCGTATTGCCAGCATATTTTCCTATGTGCCTGTTCCCGTGTCTGTGTGGATTCGGGTCTGAGGTTTTGGGGTTTCTGGTTAATGTAAAGTTTTGGCCTGGCAATTTTCGTTCACGGAGACTGGGCATGTCAGTTATTTAATTTTTGTATGCCCAATTTGTTGCCGAAAATTTAAAGCGTAAGGCAACACAAATGAGGAAAAAAGTGAACGTAATTATATATTCAGTGAAGTGAAGAGAAAACTTTATGGTAATTCTATTACTGTTGCTAATTTGAACTTTTGTGTGAATAAAAAGGGATCTTGTTTGTGGAACTAACAGTGGGAATCATGTGCCACGATTAAATAAAAGTTTACCTAATTTGTGAATGTAAATATTGGTTTAGGTTGCTTTAAAAAATTTCTTAACTTATTTGAAATTTTTTCACCTCTTAAAAATCGTTTCCAAAATTATTTTATTCAAGTTTCCATGTCTTATTTTTTACCAGAAAAGGGAACACTATTAAGATGGCTTTTATCCTTCTCTTCTATCCCCCATAAAGCCTTTTTTATGCGAATTAATTAGAAAACCTGTTTTAACAATTAAGTACTTCGATTGAAGCGTGTCAGGTATTTCCATGAATAAGCAATTTAATTTTATTTCCATTTACTTTGAATGCTGTCAATAAATTTGTTGAAATTGAGAGGGACACAATTCCCGGAACTTTTGAGTTGCCTTTAATTGATTTATACGGCTTTTCCGATCTCCATTTTTTGTTATCGAGCTTTGCCAATTGGCTTCCTGATTTTTCCCATTTGCCTGTTCCCCTGCTGCCGCTCGAAATGTCAGTCGGCGATAGCGAATGTCTCAGTCGATTGTGCTAAGCTCGTTGGATTCCTGTCAGACCGGGATATGTACACTTTCAGCTTAATGCCAGCATCTACCATCTAGCATCTAGGACATGCATTACATTAAAACCATTTAATTGACACATCGACGGGGGCGGAGCGGGGATATATATATATATTTGCAGGATATAGAGAAGTGGAAATGTAACACCTACGGGAAAACATTGTTAACACAGACGGAGCGGTACTTTCGTCTCGCTCCGGCACACTTTTGCTTCGTACTTTTTTGATTTTTTTATTTTTATCCAGAAGTTGAAAGCAATTTCTTCAATGGCAGCAAATTTGTTGGCAACAATTTGAAACGCTCATTTGCTGAGGCATTCAGTGAACGCCTTTGAAGCGACTGCAAGTGAAAGCAAGGAAAAGCTAGGAAAAGCTGGGCAAAGCAAAGGGAAATGGGAAAATGGCAAACGAAGGGAAAGAACTAAAACTGCCGTGCTATATACTGAGAAAAAAATTAATAAATATGTTTAATTAAAAAGGAGAACAAGAATGATTTTGCAAGATAATAGGTATAATATTCATTATTTACCTAAGAGAATATAGTAAAGTTTTCCTTGTACCTTTATGATCGGTTTCTTTAAAAAAAAAAAGAAAAAAAAAATGTATTTTGTTTTGCAATAGTTCTAATTTATTTTAAAAAAGTCTAAAATAAAATAGGGTGTTATATAAATAATCGATTTTAATTTTAAAATTAATTTCCGTGTGGTAAAAAGTAATGCAATGGCAATTGGAATTGGAATGCGAGTGCTAGGAGTTTGAGAATGAGGAGGGTGTTCGGGAGTGGTTCGGGAATGGCTCACGTAGAATATACATTGTGGCTCCCGGATAACCCCACACCCAACCTTACGCCCCCAGTGGGTGTGCAATTCCTTGTAAAAGTGCTCAATGAATCGAAATTAATTAGTAAGGGAAGCTAAAGCAAACCAACAAAGCATACAAAAAGGCGAGGAAAAATGAAAATGAAAAAGAACTCAAAATGAGCCGAGGCAGACAGTCGCAGGAAAGCTGCAACAATTTGTAACCTGAAGGAAACCGACTTGAAGCACAAATAACGAAGGACGAAAAATTAAGATTTCCTTTTTATTATAACCATTTTTTTTGTTGTCCCGTCCCCCGCCGCCTCACCTCAACGCACAGCTTTCCTATTTCTTTTTCAAGTTGGCTTTTCTCGCTCTCGTTTTGGGTCTGGTTTGAGGACATTTTACACATTGCCAGCGCTTTGAAGTGTGGAAATTTAATTAAATTCAGCTGGCGAAGGACAAAAAAAAAGGAAAAAAGTGAGGATAAAAAGAAATAAACTAGGCGACAACACAATTTCCAGGGGGACAAGGGTGCTGCTGCGTGTGCTAGAAATTCGCACTTAATTAGAAATGCGATTACCGGGTCTTAGCTGCTGACTTGTGCACTCTTCTCCGGTTGGCACATTTTTTCCCTAAGTAAATTAAATTCTTTCGCCCCTTTGCCCATTTCGGAGGGGACAGTTATCACACATAAATTTGGGGCGCTAAAAAGTTGAGGAAATTCTGGTATTAGCCGTTTATTAGGTGTTTTATTTCAAGGGGAGAAAATATATTTAAAATGCTTGAAATGCTTCGCTTGAAGTTGGGAACTTTGTGGTATTTTTTGAGAAGCAAATAATACTCTTGAAGGAGCCAACAAATTAAATTAAGAAATCAATACTTGAATTGCTTTTTGTTTGTTCACTAACTTTCAACAACTTTGCAATGTTAAACACTTTTATATAAATAATTCGAAATTGAAAGATCCTGTCCCTTATGATTACGTTTATAATGAATTAATAAGTAATATAAATAACCCTCTTGTGTTATTATTTTTTTAATAACAGAATCAAACATGCGTACGTGCACTGGCAAGTATAAAATTTCAAAAGATTTCTAAGGTCCTCAAAATATATTTTTAATTGGTTTATTCAATACACAATTCTGAAGTTTTCTCATTTTCAAGCAAATATAAAATTTTAAAATTATTTTATTTCTTCACCAGAACCACTCTTTTCAAAATTCGGTCGTCAGAACAATAAAATCCAGAATGATGCTCCCAAAAGGAAACAGTTCCCCAAATGAACTTGAGAAGGCTATTCAAAAACTCCTATTTATTTGCATACTTTAACGAGATTTTCCTTGGCATTTGGCTAGTTTCAACTTTTTGAAAAAATAATTCTATCTGAGTGTGTCTGTGTTTGTACAGACAACAACAATTATTGTCAATGGTTGGCCAACATCCTGCGTAGCATAAAAAATTTCCAGCCGAGTGCCTTCGAGGACCTTCCGCCTGAAAGCTGTTATTGCTTTTATTCCAGCTTGTGGTATTTTCTTATCCAGGACTTAAAGTCGTAACAGTTTGCAGCCAGCAGCTGCTCGAGAACGGCAAAAGTTATTCGGTAGCAATCTAAATTACTAATTCCACTAACTAGCGACGTCTGTTGGGCACTTCATATGGCCCTGGGCGGAGTTCAGTACTCGTTTGCTCGACTCCTCCAGGACCCTTAGGCAATGGCCAAGAGGCACTTATTTTTATTAACTTTTTGGCAAGCAAAAGTGCACTTGAAACTCGCTTGTATTTCGGTATATATGAATACGGTCGGACTTCCCTTAATTGGAAAACATCACACGAATTCTAAGGAAATATGGAAGTAAAGATCGAGGGATAGAAATAAAATTGTTTATTTTTATTGTAGAGTAGAAAATTCTTAATTATGGAAGCTCCACTGTATGCTGTATCCTCCTGGCAGCAGGTTTTTCTTGCACTTGTCCAGTAGAAATGTTAAATGTAAACAGTTTCCTTTAAATCTTATATATACCTTTGAAACCGCAAAAAGCAATATGTGTTTGTTTGCTGCCAGAAGATGGATTTGCCATTTTCTATTTCCCATGAATCTGGGTACATTTATGGCAAGTGGGAAGTTTCATATTCGTTGATTTGGCAGTCAAAGTTGCCTCGGCAAGCAAAACGCAGACGGGGAGCAGCAAACACAAATCGTGCCTCATATCGATGGAAATTTTTTTTGCTGACTTGTGCTAAAAGTTACCTTTCTGGCATCAGGTATCCTGAACGGTAATGGGCACAGAAAAGGTCGATGCTGGCTTCGGTTTAATACCAAATCATGGAAATTTTTAAGAGCTTATCAGTTTCTGAAAATTTTGGGAAATAAATTAAGTCCTATTTAAATTTATGCTTTCGAGTATTAAAATTAAAGCTGTTGAAAACACTCATAAATAGCATAGCTTATGATATATCTTATTGAAATAAAATGTTAGAAATATTTTGTGTGGTTGTGTGTTTATCGTTATATATTTTTATTTAGCTTCTTACTTTTTTATTTATATTTATTTTTAGTTAAACAAATCGAGGGTATTAAAAGTACCATAAACAATGACAGTGTTTGCATGAAAACTACAGACAGATAAAAGCAGAAAGCTCAGAGGACCCTGGTCTCCATTCGCATGCTCCCATTTGTGTATTTTCCACCGCCCACTCGGCGCTTCGACGACTGGCAAAAAGCTGAAATTGAAAACTCAAAGTACATGGAATGGTATTGCCATTATGGGCGCCACTGACATGCATATGTGCGGAAAATGTTTCGACTTTTTTCCCCTGTACTTTTTTGTGCAGAAAAAGGGGATGCTGTGCACGGGGAAAGGCTAACAAACATTCAATTAAAGCATACTTTTGTGTATGGCGTCGCCGTTTTTCACACTGTTGCCGCTTTGCATGGTCAGCACTCTTTGTCTCTCTAAAAAAGTGTTATTTTTTGTAATACTTCAAACAAACAAAAAATGGTGGACAGTTTTAGTATGAAAGAAATAAATATTGCAAGTTTTTTAAAAGGTAGAAAGATTGAAAGTGGATTGTTTTTTTTACAATATTTACTGGCTATATTTCTTGTAATAAGTTTTAAATAAATATTATGTTAGCCTGACTCTTCTGTGTTTTCAGTTTCAATTGGAAATAGAAACAAAAATATAATAAAAAAGACTTCTAATGTTATGGTTAAAGGCAAACAATTAGATTTTATTTTAATGTAAATCTCTTTTGATGTATTTAAATATATTTGGCTTCTGTTCATAGTTTTAATTAAATATCTTTACTATAAAATGCTAAACTAGATCTATAAAGTTTTTCAATCAATTATGTTATTTCAATGGCATCTCTACTGTATCATACTGCTGTAATCAAGGGTTTCAGTTTTTGGTTTATTTTCCATGGCCATTTTTTTACCTGTAGTTCAGTGCAGTGTGTAATGGCTTCATTTAGCACACGTAAAAACTGGAAAGCCCGACTAGTTGGGAGTAGTTGGGCGCCCACTCATATGCGAGCACCTGTTCAGGTTCTCTTGTATTAGAGCTCTTTGTTGTCTGCACAGAAAAAATTCAAACAATTTAAAACAGAAACAGAACTATTTATTGATTTTTAATAATAATATTTTTAAATATATTTCAATGGAATTTAACAAACATTTTAAAGCAGTACAACTGAAAATGCTTTTTTTTAAATATTTTTAAATATATTTCAATGGAATTTAACAAAAAATTTAAAGCAGAAAAAAAGTCGCAGTAGCATTTTAAGCTTAACTTAGATTTCTTAGAAGTGATGAAAGTAAGTACAAAGCATGCTTTCTTCAAGGAAAGTGCGTTCGAGGAATTTCAAAGAAAGGCCCCTTCACTGTAGTTCATTTTCCCTGGAACTGTCATGCTTATATAGCTATCCCAGATGTTTTGTCGGGACAAGTTGATGGCCCAGATACTTTTTCTCTGTGTGGATTTGCTGGCGCTGGGCTGCCTTGCTCTCTGTTTGTTGCTTCTGTTGCCACTAATAGTTTTTCAGCTCGTAAAAGCTTTGTTGCCGCTGCGCCTTGGCTTGGCACTTCGATCTAAGTTGGCCAGGGACTTGAATCCGCTTGGCTTTGGGTTTTCCCCGTTAGTTGCTCCTGCTGTCTGCAGCCGACTCCTTCCCATCCTTCGCATCCTCCAGATGCTTCTGTATCTGAGAGTCCGTAGCTGTATCTGTGTGCGGCTGCGGCTGCTTGTGTACTCACCATGGCGGAAACTTGCCAGGCAATTTCCGCTTTAAGTACCATTAAATTCGTATTCGTTTTAATGAGCTCTCAACATGATGCCCCCGCAGATTCCCCTCACTTTTCAGACAGTCAGTCAGCCAGCCTCGTCTCCATCTGCGTCTCCCTGGGCCATCGTTTTAATGACATTCGATTCGTGTGTCTATATCCCATGCTGTGTCCGCCTTTGTTTAGACAGCATGAGGCGCTGTTTTGGCATCAGCAACGGCATCCCTTTGCTTTACGACCACTTTGATGGGCCTTTCATTTTATTTCGTTCAATTCTCGACCAGTCAACGTTGAAATCTGCTCAAGGTACACGTCTGTGGAGTCCTCTTTCCTTTTATGTGAGTGCACAGGCCAAAAATAATATGGTATCGAATTGATAGCTTTAACTTCTCCAATAAAGAGGCATTAAATTAATTAAATTCTTTAATTGGTATCTAGAATATTTAGTTAATGTTTTAATTAAATATACAATGTTTATGTTAGAAGTGTAGTATGAGTTAAATAGTATATTACGTAAATTTGTAAGATTTTAATTCTACTTGTGAATTATCTAAGCAAGCTAAGCTGCAATTTTTAAATATTTATTTTTTAATATAAAAAGAGAGAACTATTAAAATGTTATTTTTACATTTTACTATAAACATTCGAAATAATTTATATTTATATTCCTTTTTTTGCTTATGAATTTATAAAGAATTAGCAAATAATAATATTTTTTGAGTGTAACCATAGGTAAGCCGCAAATCGATTGTAGCACCTGAGAACAGCGGGGCACAACCAATCGCTGATGGTAAACTAATTAATTTTCATGTCTTTGCCGTGTCTTAACATTGCGCATACGCCGCGTTGCACATAATTACTTTGCTTCTACTCGTAAAATACGCGATAAATAATTCAGAGCGCATGCGAAACTAAAAACAGAGCAAAAGCAAAGGCAAACTTAAGATCCCATTGTGGGTTGAGCACAGCAACAAAGAGTCATTTCGGTTCGTGTTTTTCGACTTATCGTGGCAAATGGATTATGCTGCAGCTCTTTGGGGCGGATCAAAAAAGGGGAGTGCACCGGCTCCATTTGGAAATCCCCATCTATTAGCGCCAGTAAAAGCAATTATTTGAGTGAAAACTTCGAGGCTACTGCTGAAAGTTAAGAGCTGCTTTTCTGCTATTCCTTCTGGTGCTGCTGCTGCTGCGGTTTGGCATTATCTCGCTGCGCTCCCTGCTTCCAGTTAACGCTGTAAATAAACGCGGGCAAAATAACAACTTTTTCCGCCTCCTCGCTGGCATTGTATTTTCAGCTCAGCTCACTGTTGCTGTTAATGGTTTACCTGTGCGGATGCGGCTGGCGAAGGCTTCGTTGTCAAATAGATTAGTTTTGCAATTTTTCAGCTCAACACTTCGCAGGAATTAAGTGGGTTGAACGGGGCAACAATAGGGCCCCCAAATGAATGCCCGATGGAAACGGGCTAAGCCCTAAAATGCATTTAAGTCTAGTTTGGCATATTTGAATAGCGCTCTCGTTGCAAAAAGGTTTATTTTTTAATAAATTAAGCCTGGTGAATAATATTCGCATTGGAATATTTTTATCGTGTATTCGTATTTTTTTTTGAATGCAAATTACACTAGTTTACACTCAAAATGCTCCAAGCCTGTTGATGTGAAATTCTGGTAGAGTTGAACCCCCAGATCACGAAAACGGCTTTAATTTTTTTTCTATGGATAGGTTTTTTTTAAAGATTTTTTAAAGTTTTACACAAAAAAAATTGCTCAGTTTACGTTTATTATTTCATAGCTCGAGTTGTAGCCAACCAATTTACCTGTCGAATGTTTTATTTTACAGGTAATGAACTAACCTTTCGATTTTAAAACACTTTATGTATATTGGATAAGTACTTTGTGTGCTATAGCTCGATAAACTTGAAAAAGTGGAAATTTCAATCCGTTAACTCAAATGTTAACGTGCTGCTACCATTCTAAAAACTCGGAAAAAATCCGTTGGAAAATCAAAACGTGTTTTTTACAAAGATGATCGCCCAAAGTATCAAACAGGCCTACAACTCCAGAAATCCGTTGAAGAATAGATTTATCGTGGATTTTCAAAGTTAAGAAAATTGAGTTTTTTTCAAATTTTTGGGCGGATGCCTACTAGATTAAATGTACAGTGTTGGACAACACCTTTAGATGGCCTGTTAACTGTTCTAGATCTGATGAACAGTCGGATTTAGCTATAAAAAAATAGCTGCGTTTTGTTAAATAATCAAAAATTTACAAAATTATGTTGAAGTAAGATAAAAATTAAATTATCGCATTTATATACATCCAGCTATTGTGAACTAATTAGAAAGATGACTATGGTGGTGGTCTTTGTATCATTTACACAGGTCAATTTTTTCGATGTAGCCATTGCAAATATTCAAATTCGAATAAAAAAAAATAGTAAATTTGACATTTTAAAAAATGGCAAATTTGACAGAACATAAGACTTAAGGATTCCCGCCGCCCTTGAAATGAAAAAAAAAACGATTTCCTAATTGAATGAATAGGTTAAAATCCTGACCACATTTCAACTAAAAATCGGGAGTAATATTGATTTGAAGGGGGCGCTCTTGTACAGAATACTCCTGCTATATTTTTTCTGCAGAAAAAAGTTTGTTTTTATACCACGTTTTACAGCCGCGAGGCCGCATAACCCCTTAATGGTACCAATGAACCAAATCAATCATAAAGACGATTATTTAATTTTTATCTTACTTCAACCACCACCATAGTCATCTTTCTAATTAGTTCACAATAGCTGGATGTATATAAATGCGATAATTTAATTTTTATCTTACTTCAACATAATTTTGTAAATTTTTGATTATTTAACAAAACGTAGCTATTTTTTTATAGCTAAATCCGACTGTTCATCACATCTAGAACAGTTAACAGGCCATCTAAAGGTGTTGTCCAACACTGTACATTTAATCTAGTAGGCATCCGCCCAAAAATTTGAAAAAAATTCTCAATTTTCTTAACTTTGAAAATCCACGATAAATCTATTCTTCAACGGATTTCTGGAGTTGTAGGCCTGTTTGATACTTTGGGCGATCATCTTTGTAAAAAAACATGTTTTGATTTTCCAACGGATTTTTTCCGAGTTTTTAGGATGCTAGCAGCACGTTAACATTTAAGTTAACGGATTGAAATTTCCACTTTTTTCAAGTTTATCGAGCTATAGCACACAAAGTACTTATCCAATATACATAAAGTGTTTTAAAATCGAAATGTTAGTTCATTACCTGTAAAATAAAACATTCGACAGGTAAATTGGATGGCTACAACTCGAGCTATGAAATGATAAACGTAAACTGCGCAAATTTTTTTTGTGTACAACTTTAAAAAATCTTTAAAAAAAAACCTATCCATAGAAAAAAAAATTAAAGCCATTTTCATGATCTGGGGGTTCAACTCTACCAGAATTTCGCATCAACAGGCTTGGAGCATTTTTTTTTTTTCATTTTGTTAACTGGTGTTATTAAAAATCTGAAATGTAACTTTTAATTAATATATTGCTTTTTTGCGTTTACCTATATTTATTATATTTTTCCCCTAATCTACTTCTTAAATAGCTGAACTGCTACCTACCCTTTCTGGTAATTTTAAATTTATGTAAGAATATTTCTTCGCCTACCCTTCAATTGGAGTTTGCATTTAAATTCAGAGCCATTGGCTTTCAGGTCACCTCTTGAATCGAGCCAGGCAGTTTACATTCTAGACCGTCGCATTTATATTCCAGGGACGCCATGGCATTGCTAACTATTTTCCTTTGAGTGCAAAATGCTGGAAATTGTCACATCAAATTGGACAAACTTTGAGGGGCGCATGGCATTCACGTAGACACATTCACTTGGCAAATTAAATAAACACCTCTTTTGGCATTCACACAACGAAATGTGCAATTACATTACCTGCGACTAGTATTTGTGTGCTCCTGTTCGTGCTGGGATGGTGTGGAAGTCCTGCTCGAGGATCTTGGCTAGGAAATTTCCATAACATTCAAGTCACCTGTCAGACGAACGATTTGTCATATGCTGACATGCCAACTGTCGTTGTCAGGCTACGGAAACGCGAAAGGTATCCTGTGCGCAGGAGGCGGAGGAGGGAACGAGTCAAGGAGAGCAGAAACAGCCACAATGTCTGGCATTTCCACTTTCCACTTGCCACTTGTCAGGCCGCTTTATTAGCCATTTTCGACCAGTACCAAGTCTCCCAGGGATTTTCCACTATTTCATCCCCAATGGAATTTGCAATTTTCCGTATTTCGCAGCGCTATTTGCGCTTCACTCTTTTCTTTTATTTTCTGTTCATCAACTGTTTGTCATGTCAACTATGCACCCAACTCAAGACAACACTTAATTATGTTTTCTGTTTCTCGCAAAAGTTTCGCCAGGAAGAGCAGACGGGGGAAGCCGAGAGCTAAAAGAAAAATTACTCCAAATGGCAAAATGATTCCGGCGCTGTTTTCTCCTTTGGCTGCTGCATCATAAATTATTGAAGTTGCCAGTCTGTCATAGCCATGTAGTTTTATTTCCGTCTCTTTCAGTGGTAGCCCCATCCGTATCTTTCTTCTTTCTTCTCTCTCTCTCTCTCTCTCATTCTCTATTTATTTTCGGTCTCTGTCTCAGTTGCGGAGTTGGGAATTTAATTTGGCAGCAGGTGCCAAGTCGCGACCCCGTCTTTAAGCAAAGAGATTGTGGAAAAATAAAATGAAACTTTTCCACTTATTTTCGCTGCCACAAAAGCGGACAAGAAAAGAAACTAATAAAATGTTTTTTGCGGTTGACACAACTATGTACATACATATTTTTTCGTTTCGTTTTTTTTTCGCCCACTGCTACTCTAAAATTTATTTTGTTTTCGCATAACTCGCAAATGCTTTTTTTACCCGCTTTTCTTTCCGCCACTCAATAAATAAGTAGCGCAAATAAACCCGCCTTTGCCTCCATTTCTGCCAACTTCTTACCGGCGAGGTAAAAACTTTCAGTTGGCAGCTTTGTCCCGTTTACATGACAATTTGACAGTTTATTAAGTTGCCTTTCCCAACCCCGCCCTGGCCGCCTTGTAAGTAGAGAGAGTTCCAACTTAATGGAAAACTTAGAGTGGCGTTTTCCCACAGGACACTATTGAATGGATTCGAGTGTCAGAGGGATATTTTGAAAGGCATTGATGCCAAATTAATTATATTTAAATAAAGACATTCCCGTGCAACGGCATAAGGATTTACTTAACCTAATAAAAGAGTGCAAATAGTAGTATTGTTAAATTTGGAGGAAAGATTTATTATTATAACTGAAATAAATGTTATAAATAATTCTCCAGTCCAGTACATTTATTTTACAATAATTACAATGCAATTAATAATGAACAAGGTCTCAACATTAAAAAATAAACTTTAATGCAGAATCCAAATTATGTATTTATCCATAAAATGTCGATAAATTTAAAATAGCTGCCTTCGTAGATTTAAGATACTGCCTCACGTGTGGGTATCCATTGGGTTAAACATAAAGCCACGAAGGTAGGGTGGCACTGTGGAACCACTTAACGTTAAAGTGGAACCGATTTTGGATGTGGCATTCTTGCTACTTTCGCCGGCTGCCGGACCCATCGCCGATCATCCGATCGCGTTCATATCTGGCAGTCTGGCGGCGATAGCCGTTTTCCGCCTGCTGGGTGGAAGTTTGGTGAATCCGCTCCACTTCCGGCTGACGCTCCGTCTCAGTGCGATAGTCCCGCTCCTTGTCCCGACGGCGATCGCGGATCTTCTCGGCCTCTAGCTCCCGGTCACGACGGAGCCGCTCCTTCTGCTGCTCCTGCAGCTGGGTCCAGTCGTAAACGTAGTCGTGGTGAAGGTTCAGGGAGCGGTATAGTATGCGGAACAACTGGCGGAGATACTTGTGATCCGGGGGCTCCTTGAAGCGCAGATTGCGCACATACTTCATGAAGAGCGAGAACTCGGTGGGTAATCCCCGGCAGAGCGTCTGGATCGAGACGCTGGTCTTCTTCTCCAGGATCTTCTCGTACTTCTGCTTCTTGTTGGCGGCCGTGATGCCCTGCCAGGGTAGCTTGCCCAGATTGAAGTACATGACACAGTAGCCCATGGACTCCATGTCATCCCGGCGGGACTGCTCCACGCCCATCTGGGCATTCATCGAGGCATAGCGCACAGTGCCTGTGAGGTTGCGATCCTTGCGATACGGGATGTGCTGATGCGTCTCGCTGTCCTTGTACCGCTTGGACAGGCCGAAGTCGATGAGATACAGCTGGCTGACGTTCTGGCCGAGGCCCATGAGGAAGTTATCCGGCTTGACATCCCGGTGAATGAACCCGGCCTCGTGGACAACCTCCAGCCGGAGCAGGAGCTGATCGGTCAGCATCAGCACGGTCTTCAGGGAGAAGCGGCGCTTGCACAGGTTGAAGAGCTCCTCCAGCGACGGACCCAGCAGCTCGATCACCATGGCATTGTAGCGCTTCTCGGTGCCGAAGTGCACCAGCCTGGGAAATCCCGGACTAGAGCGCAGCTGCTTGTACACCTTGGCCTCGTACATCAGCTGCGGGTACTTGGCATCGCTGGCCTCCACCTTGATGGCCACCTCGGTGCCGTCCTTGATGCACAATCCCAGATAGATGTCGCCGAAGGAGCCGGAGCCAATGGGTCGTATTACCCTGTACTTGCCGCCGACCAACGTGTTCTCCAGATTCAGGGACGAGTTCCGAACGTGAGCCGTGCTTTGTTGTTTTTCGTGCAGCTTTGTGCCCTTCGGTTTATCACCGACTCGATCCATGTCCGATTTCCCTGGGGCACCCTCGTCAGACGATATTTTCAACTAATTTTGAACGTTTTATTTTAGCTTTTTCAATGGATCACTTTTTTAACGAACCGATTTTTGTATAAAAACCATTTTGGGTTGGCTCTCCGATTTTCTATGTTGTTGAAAAGCCGTGTCCTAAGACTGCCTGACTTTTCAGCCCTTCCGATTTGGACGTAATAATCAAGGCCCCCTTTGAGACACAAGTTCGAGCAAGGGGAAGCTACTTATCCAATTCAGGAAAATAATTTGAAAATAATTATTTATTACTTATTTATTTATTGCCAAGAAATGCAGAGCCACTCCCCTTTTAAATCAATAAATGTTCCGAGTAAGGGCATGCACAGCTTCAGGCTGCCACTAGACGGTCTCTTCCCCATTGGCATCCGTCTATTATCACGTAAATTTGTCTCCTTTGAACAGGATTTATCTTTAGCTGCAGTTGCCGTGGAATATTTGAAAATGAATATTGTTATCGCTAACAAACAGGGTTTCTCCTATGCTAACTTTGAGGAGAGTTAGTGTGGGAGGCTTTATTGGTTTAGTTTTGAGACTTGAACGGATTAGGCGGAAGTTAATTAGTAAAGCGAAACAAAGGCCTCTGTCTAGTATACGATTATTATTTCAAAATGCATAACCTCCCCCCTTTATCCCTCCATTGTGAGTGCATTCCATATTAATTTGTCTCCTTTGAAAGGTTTTTATCTTTAGCTGCAGTTGCTGGAGATCTATTGTTTCTTGGACCTAAATGATTTGGTTTCGAAACATAATTCCAAAGTTAATTAGCAAATTACGACTAGTAAGGGTGATTACTCAAAATTGCACCATTTTCAATATTGAGAAGGTCTCCCTCTCCTAATTCGTCCATTATTGGTGCACTTAATATTAATTAGTTTCCATAGGTGAGTCCTTATCTTGAGCTGCAGTTTCTGGGGAATAATTGGTATCGCTCATGCAGAAGATTCTCTCCAATAATAGCTGGGAAGACTTATTGGCACAACAAATGTTCGAGCCCTGATAGACTTAGTTAGTGGCTTGGCAGGATTAGGAGAAACTTAATTAACAAATCTTGCCTTGCCCGAGTAAATAATATTACATGTACATAGGAATTTCAGAATATTTTACATATTTTAGCTCGACTATAAATAAAGCGCCTTCTCCCAAGGAAGCCCAGTCGTTGTTCTCCTAGCAGCGAGTCGAATTAGTTTTAATAGCACTTGTCATAACACTAATATAGAAAACATACATTATAGAGCCTAGCTTTCTTTATTAATTAACATATATTTTATATTCTTGTTAGTTAGTGAAGTGAGCGAGTCCTAGAATTTATTCACTGCAAAGAGCTGCAAGTCCTGTTGAAAGCGGGAAAAATATTTATTGAAAATAGGACTCCTTGCATTTTTGGCATCACTGTTCATGTTAAAGTGAAATCAGAAATGTGACGGATTCTTTTTTCTATTATCCACAATTTGTGACCAAACCGTTCGATTGTCAGAACACCCCATTATGATATAATATAAGAAACACATTTCTAAGTTCTTCATCTTAATATAAGCACGGAGAAAGCAGAAAGGAGTCAATACTGAACGAGAGGCTAACCTTTTTTTACATTTTTTTAGGTCTGATAAATTTTTGAAGAAGGATAAGGTGACCCTAAAATCCCAAGAAACTAAATAGAGGTCTGGAGCATGGCAGCAGCAGATGCACCGCAATAAGCTGCTAAAAACTAATAATAGAAGTCCCTTGTACGTCAGAAATTCAACACAGCTTTGGTGCCTCAAGGTACAGGTGGTCAAGGAGATCAGGAGCAAACTAATGACCCATCTATCCACCCGGAGATTCATAATGAGATTAAGAAACATCATGTTGTAACCTCCTTCTTTTTATAATGATTGAATTTTCATTGATTAATCAATCTTAAAAAGGAAATTTATGTAGATATATATCAAAAGGTACATATATGTATGCACATAAATACCTAAAATAAATAACAGATAAACTAAAGCGTTAAACATTTGGGGAATATAAATGAAGTCAGCACTTTCCGCAAGTGCTAATCCTGCATTCAACAGTTGAAAACGGAAATTAAATATTTAAAGTGGTTATGTAAAATTCAACATTTTATTGCGCCGCCATTATAAGGGAAATGAGTTGCATATAAATATGAAATTAGATCATTAGCTTAGCAGTTTGCAATTTAAGTGAAGCCAGAGAGAGGGTAGGATGGGGGAAGGAGAGGGGTGAGTGAAAATTAAATGCTGCTAAACGCAAATAAATAATGAACAGACACGCACAAAATGAAGCATTTATAAAGCCGCTTACAATCAACGTAATCATGCCCCTGATGACGATGACGATGACGATGATAATGATGATGATGGTGTCTCCAAAGTGTTTGTGCTTGTGTGGGGATTGGGGAGTCCTTGCGTGGGTGAGAGTAAGGACAAAGGACGAGTAGAACAAAGCAACTTCGCTGCAGGTGTGTGTGTGTGTGTGTGTGAGCAGGTGCATTAAATGCTATTACCGCTGCTCCTGCCATCCTGATTTAACCCATTCCCGGCCACCTCTTCCACTGGCCAATGGCAACGGCAACAGCAGCGACCATTGTTAATAATTTCGAGACAAAAGGCCACACTAAAACAATAACTAAGCACGCATTAAGTAGTAGGTAAGTAGATGACAATGCCGCTAGCCCCCGGCCTTGGAGTGGCCCAAGATGAGTAGATGCTGCTGGGATCGGGTAGGAATGGCCAGAGAAGTTAGTTACGTGCGCACAAAAGTGTCTCTTGTCCTCGTACTTTTGGCCAAAAGAATAGGAAATAGACGTAGAAGCTAAGGCGAAGCAACACAAGTAGCAAGTGGCAAGAGTTGCTGCAAACGACGAAGACGTGGCAGCAAATAAAATAAAACAAATATAATGAGATTTCGTGCAACGAGCACAGCAGCACCAGAGACACTGGAAAATAATGTCAAAGATTTGAAATTAAGAGGCTTAAGCACTTTTAATTATGTTGCAAGGTTTCGTTGGAGGGGATCTAATTATAAAATGCTTTAAACTTAACTTCTGGCAAATGTGAAGCAATATAGGGGTTTTTACTTGTATAAAACCAATATTTATTAGTTTTTTATATATTTACATTTTTATGAATTTATAATTAAGCTCTGAGCAGTTTAGTTTTTCAGTCATCCTCAAATGCCATGTAATTGAATACATTCATACATTTGTGGTTCGTCCAACTAAAAATAGTTGAATGCAGTTTTTTATTCAAAATCTTATCCAATTTATCATTTAATTTAAACTGCAATTTATTAGATATTTGTAATATTCAATGCTTGAAATGCTAGGATTATAAACCTAATTATTAGAAAAGTATCTAACCAGACTGGAGAAAAATAAAAAAGCAGTTGAAGTGTACAAAAGAGGATTTAAACTTAAAGCATTAGCATATGTCCATGGATGCTATAGGATATATTTTTCCAACCCTTGGAGTTTCAAACCTATTTCAAGAATATATCTTTAGATATCTGAGCGCGTAAATACCAGAAAAACAAACTCCCGTAAAAATGTTCTTTAATGCTCCACGAACTTGCGATAATAATTATAATCCGACCTGATCCAAGGACACGATATTTCGCGCAGTGCACGCGGCGAGCAAAGTGGCGGCCAAACAAGCATAGCATACTTATCAGCGCCATGGCAGCGGAGCAGCAGAGAAGCAGAGCAAAGATGGCGGCGCCCGCTATCTTTTGTCTGTCTATATTGTAAGTGTGAGAGAGTGTGCGTGTGCACGCGTACATATGTCCGCTGGCCCGCGAATACAACAACTAAATTTATTTTAGTTTTAACTATTTGCCCGGCACAAACGACAAACGAGAAACGAGAAATGAGAAACGTCGAAAAAGCCATGCCAAAAGTAATGCGAGGGACACTCTTAGAGGATCTGCAACTGTGTCTGTGCGAAAGTATTTGACATATACAAACAAAGCTCGCGCGCACACACACAAAACTATAGCTTTACATAGGCAGACACATTTTCACTTTTCACTTTTCACAAAACACAGTGCACAAAAGCCGGCAGAGGACAAAGGATATTATAAATTACATACCGAGTTCCCTTTTTTTTTCGTATCCTTTTTTGTTTCTTTCAGCCTTGTCGCCTGTACGTGTGTGTTCGAGAGTATCTGCGAGTGGCTAAGTGTGGGTGGGAGGTGTGTGTAATTTGGTGTGTTATTGTTGCTGTTTCTGTTGGCGCTTTACACTAGTTTCAATTTTTTCCCCCTGCCCTGCGCCGCTCGTCGCCTTGTTATTATAATTTTAGCAGTTTATTTTCTTTTGCTATGCAAACTTAATTCCATTTCTCTGTTTATGTGCTTACACACTTGTCCAACTTAAATATAGCTAAGTACAGGGTGACGCCTGCTTTCAGGGGACGTTGGGTTTAGATTAACGGTGAAAGTATTTGAAATAGTGTCTTGTTCAAAGGTCAAAAGTTAAAAGTGATTTGTACCTAATTGAATTAGTATTTTAAACCTGCAGTTAATAATTTTTCCAGTAGTTATTTATGGTTCAACAAATTGACAGAAACTGTATTTATAATTTAATTCCCTAGGTCCAAAAATGTTTATAAAGAAACAAATAATTAAGATAACGTTTTAAATTTAATGAGAAAATAATCTTAAATTTTTTTAATGCACAATTGTGTTTGAAATATTTTAATTTGAATTTTTTAAATGGAAATAAAGTAATTATAAATAATAAATACAATCGAAGTATGTGGAGATAGGTAAAAAATTAAATAAAGTGAGTCTCTTTTGTTACGTATTTAGAACCACAAAAGGATCTCTCTGAGTTTAGATCACTTAAAGCAAAAAAAAAACACCCTGTTTTTTGAGCAATCAAACAAGGGCAGCAGCGGCATCGTGAAGCACAAAAAAGTGGTTACCCCGCACAGTCAAAAGTCTGCTCGTCTGGACAAAAGGACATTATTGGACGGACATTATTGCTGCCGTTCGCGTCGCTGTCGAGGCTGCTGCCTCGGCCGCAGTCGCAGTCGCAGTCGCCGTCGCTGCTGATGTTGCAGTCGCAGTAGGCGTCGCAGTCGATGTTGCCGCTGGCAGCGACTGTACCAAACGTAGTACGCAAACAACACACAGACAAACACAAGCCCAGAGAGCTTGTGATATGTACAGATGTATGTACATACAGATGGCGGCATATGGCAACATTCCACGAAGTCACTCAACAACAACAGGAGCAGCAACAGCAACATAAGCAGCAATACCAAGAGCAGTACAGCGTTGGCAGCAACAGCTATAGAGTCTGCAAAATCAAAAGAAAGATCAACAGCAAAAGCAGCAGCAAAAACAAAAGCAGAAGCTGCAACAGCAGTAGATTAACATTCTGCATATACAAATGTAACTAGCAGTGACATGGGAGTAAAGGGAGCAACAACATTTTAGAATAATCCTTAACAGGAGCCACAACAGCAACATCATCGAAGCTGAAGCGTCCTGTTGAACGCAGATATTTCGTATAACATTTTCGATAGCCACCACCAAAAGAAAACCCCGTCAGGCCACCACCCCACTGATTCATCTCAGAAAATCTGCTGTTTTTTTTGTACTTGCTTCTAGTCCATGGAGTGGTGGGGTTGGTTTTCATATCCTCTGCACTATGGTCTAGCCGACCCCTTTTCTTAGCCAAAACCCAATTTTTAAATGATAGATAAACAAAGTGATTTTGGTCTCGTTGGTTCTGAAATAGTGTGACCCTTATTGTTCCGTAGAAGAAATAATTATAGGTGGCGCCACAAAAATCTGGTCATGTAGGCAAAAAATGTGGTGATGGACAAACAATCCTGGTCACTTGGACAAATAAATTTGGTCATGGACAAAAATGTTCGGTCTTATATTAATATCTTTAATCGCTATTTATTTTGGCCAAGAAAAGTGGTCGCCTGGACCATAGTGCTCTGTCGGGACTATATAAATGGATTTTTATTATGTTGCTGCTGCTTCTGCTTTTGCTTTGCCGCTGCTGTTGGCATGTTGTTGCTGTTATCTTCGTTTGGCAGAGTTTCTCTCACCTTGATGATTGTTTGTAGAAGCCAGAGAGATACGAATCCGAATACCCACAACTTTGCCACAGCCTCTGCTCTGCGCGAAAGCGCTCTTTTTTGAGTATTTTTATATTTTTAGGGCGAAGCTTTGGCCAAAACTTTATGTGTGAAGCTGCGGTTGTTGCGAGAGAGAATTAAATTTAGTGAAGAATTTAAGACTAACTTCATTAAGCATTTTAGGTAGAGTTTGAGGTCACAACTCTTATAATTGTATATAAAACTTGTAATATTTAAGCATACCTAAGTAAATCTTCTTATTTATGGACTTGGTGAATTTTAAAGAAACTAAATAATGGAATACATTAACAACGAATGCAAAACAAAAAAAAAAACATTAATAAATCTTTAAATAAAACCTTTGTAGAATATTTTCTAAAGGGCTTAGTGATTATAAACTATTTTACAAACCCATTTCACTTTTTTTTAAACTGCCATAACTCTTAACCATCAAAAGTCATTCCATCCACAGCCCGGAGAGTTCGCTGTGAAAGTGATTCACTCGAGTCCAGCAGCGACTCGTCCTGTGAGTCACTCGAAATAAGCTTCCACTCGAACCGAAAGCCGGCAGCAACAGTCTGCTTGTGTATATAAATATGTATAAGTGAGAGGGCAGCATCAGGCTGGGTATATAAGTAACTATGTAATAAAGAGGACCTGGCCCAGGCCCAGGACGGGGCCCAGAGCAGAAGCAGGAGCAGGGAGGTTTGGCAGTGCCGCCACCCCTCGGAAAGCAGGACACTATTGGGATTAAGTCTGGCTGTGTGAGTGTGCTGTGCTCTCAGGATGCTGTGGCTGTGGCTGTGAGCGTATTTTGTATTATTTTGTTTTTGCCTTTTGCCATTTTGTACATAAATCACCAGCAGCAGCAGCAGCAGCGAGCTGAGAGCCGAGGATGCTGCGCAGCTGCTGCGCTGCTCTGCTCTGCTCTGCTCGGCTCGGCTCTGTGCGTCCGTGTGTGTGAGTGTATCCTGCGAGCATCCTGTGAGCCAGCGAGTCTGCGAGTCAACGAGCGTGCGAGTGTGAGTGTGCCGCCATTTGGAATTTTTCGAAATTGGGGTTCGCTACAACAAACGCATTTCGTAGTAGACGTTTAGGCGTCAACTAGTGCGCTTGGTGCTGCGCTTACCCGTAAACACGCTCATCAGCCAAGGAGAACGCTGGCTCTCAATCTGAAACTGAGTCCCAATCAGGCTCTGATTCAGAATCAGGCTGAAGCCCAAATCCTGGCAGGACTCCCCACCTCGACCAACTAACACACAGAGACGGAGGAAAGCAAATATACTCGTAAAAGCTCCAACAGACAGAAACCATTAACTATATATCTTTGGCTAAACTTAACCCAAAAACGGACGGGACTAGACGGAACGCCCTACTCGAATTTCTCGCACCTTCCCGACAGCCACACTATTTTTTAAAAAACCTAAGAAAGCTAACCCAAGCTAAGCAACGAGGAAACGAAACGAAACGCAACGAAAAGTGAAAATGCTGTGCCAAAAATTAAACATAAATTCATATAAAAGTGTCGAAGGCCGAAAATGCCGAATCGAAAATGGAAATGGCCAAAAGCTCTCTCATAAATGATTAAATCAGTAATTGATTTTAATGCCGTATTTGGAAAGTGCGCGTTATGTTAAATATGTCCATGGGTATGTACTTGATGTTGTAATGGAATATACGTACGTCTATATGTCATGCAAATTCTTTGGTGTTCTTTGATGTCAATGTCGTTGTTGTCATTGTCGTTATTATCGTTGTTCTTATTGTCCACAAGTCGCAATTAAAAAAGTAACTTTAACCACGATAAATAATAATAATAATGACATTTCTATGTATTGAGTAAGTATGACAGCTATTTTATATTTTATTAAAACGTAGTAAGACAGATAAATGTGGGGTAAAATGAATTTTCTTTTTAAAAAATATATTTAAAATGTAGTTTTATTGGCTGACTTAGTTTTTATAAGTGTTTAAGGGAAGTTAGAAAGAAAAATGGTTCAATGAAAATAGGAATGGATTAAGAATTTAATACAATTAAAAATCGTAGTCGGTAACATTTTTTTAACGAATTTTGTTCTCTTAAAAACAGAGATTTGAATATATTTTCTTGACCCTAATCTTCTCTTAGTTTGAAAAATAAAGAAATGGAAAATATTTCTCTTAAAATTTCTGGCTCTTGTAAAATAATACATCAACACTTTAAAACATCTCAAATAAAATTTTAAAATATTGTTAGACGCCTCTAATGACCCAAAGAAAAAGTTAGGAGAGTACGCCCAATTATGTGTTGAAAATACAAATCAAAAGCAGAGCAAGCACAGGGGCCAGAGAAAACAGAAACCGAAAAGTGCAAACAGAAAAGTTTCAACGAGCTGAATTTGTGCAACTCATCAAATATTCCTTAGCCGGGGCCTGTGTGCGGGCGTCTGTTGAGAGTACAGGGCCGGCAAGGACAGCCCAGGCACAGCCAGTGGCACAGGACACACCGAGATCGGCAATGCCGAGTGGGGCATCGGAAGAGCTGGCTGGCTAGCTGCCTGGCGGGCAGCCTGTCGTAAAATCGAGTTCATCGTGAATTCGAAACGAGAAGCCACAAACGACAGGCAACCCTGCGAATCTCAAGCACTCGCAGGATGCCAGCAATCCTCACACAGACTCGTCCACACACACACACACACACACACACACAGACATTGAGAATTGCACAGGCGAGTGTCATGCGTCGTACGCGATGTCAAGGACCGCACCCAAAAAACTTTTTTCTCGCAACGCGAATTTCTGACGAGCTCTGAGCTCTGATGGACGGATGGATGGGTTCTGGGTCCCAGAGTTTTGGGTGCACGCCCCGTCGACTGTCGATGATTTGTAGGGGCAACTCCGCCTCGAATGTACACTGAGCGAAAATATATTTTGTATGAAAAAATAGGGAACGAGAAATTTTTATTAAAATCATGGATTTAAGTGCACATTCAGTAAGAGTTAATTGGCTGTAAAGTGCTCTAACATTTTGAAAATAGTAGATATTGAAATCCAGATTAAACTTAAAATTTTTTTTTAATTAAGCCATATTTTTAGTTGAGCCATATTTTTAGTTTTGTGCAACCAGTACATCAGAATGTTTAATTTAAATCGAAATATTATAATTATAAAACCAATTTTTCTAATAAAGTGATTTTATATTTCTTTAGAGGCTTATGTTTTAATAATATTTTCATTAATTTCATTTAATTTTACCAACAAATTCTTTTTGTTTTTTAAAATAAGCTTTGAATTCATTTTATTGGTTGCACTGATTCATACTTTCTAAACATATTACAGTTCAACCTACTTTTGCCTAGAATCTATCCTTATCCCTGTCCTAAAATTTTATTTTTATAAATGAGATTATTTTTACAAATTGCTTAAGATATTCTTGGATTTCTTAGTGTACGATATGTACTCGAACATATGCAAGTATTTATGGCAGGTTAAACTTAGCGAAGTGCGCTAACGGAAGGAAATGAGATTTTTATGTGTCTCCTAGCCTTCGTCTCCTTCGAACCAAAGGACTTTTTCCCATCACAAAAAAAAGAAAAAAAACGGGAATAGTGAAACGTGCTTTGCATAAAATGCAAGACGAGCTGCCCGTGTTTTATTATCCCGCGCACACAAACAACTTGATTCAGTCGGTTCAGCCTTCGTTATCTCTCACGCTTGGCTGGCATACAAATTTGTTGGCTGCGTTTTTTGCACGTATTTCTTGCCGTTGTGTTTTTTTCCTAGGAGCGGGTTTATGTTTTTTACGAGTACCCACCATTCCGGGTTCATTCGCGTTGCTTTTTTCCTTTCCTGATTTTTTGGTTGCCGGCACTTGTTAGGTTCTTGCTTTGTGCGTACGGCAAATGGCTTTCATGCACTTTTTGTCAGGTAGAAAATAGTTTCATTCAGTTCGCTTTGAGCAAAAAGTTTCTGCAGGTTTTTCCTGGCTGGCTTTTTCCCCTTTTTTTTGTTGGTGAGCTTAATGTCCTGCAAGGGGTCGGGAAATTGGATTGCGGTTTAGGACTGCAAGCGGGCTTATGTTGTGTTTGAAGGAGAAAACTTGTAAGGGAAACGGAGTTAGGTGCTCGTATTAACAGAGACATAAAATATAAAGACTTAAATTTATTTTAAAATCCGCAATACATTAACTTAAAAGTTATACCCTATCTATAAAGAGTAGAGCTAAAAATACTGGAGTAGGTTAAGAATTGTCTTTTTCATCATACTAATAATATTTGCTGAGCAAATTCTCCTACTTAAGTTTGAATTTAAGAACCCATCCTTCCCTTGAAACCACTAACTAAGCCAGACAAATATTTATACTTACTCCCAAGGCAGACAGTTCTCACTTGAATTATATAGTCAAGAAAAAAATCTATAAAAAAGAGACGACGACGACCTCTGGCACTTTCATCTTCTCTAGTTTGCAAACAAGCTGCCTTACATGTGAACGTCCTTTCCTTTTAGTCATTGCTCCTCTGGGTGTCCTGCTCCTGTCTGAGGCAATAAAAGGATAAAAGCGAGAAGCTTGCCAGGACACGAGGCAGAAGCGAAACCATTGACATTAAAATCATGCATAAGTGCTCATATGGCAGCAATGCGACAGCGAAGACAGCAACATCCACAGCAACTACAACAAAGCCGCCTAATTGCGAGGCATTCAACTAGAATGACAGTGGGACAGACAGACAGTGGGACAGTTTATGAGAAGACCGCTTTATGAAAATTCTAGTCTTGGGTGTTTGCCATTAGAAAACCAAAGGATAAAGAAAAAGGATAAAATTCATGGACATTTTTACGAAGGCAAAGCGTTGCTTAAAGCGAAGACAGACGGAATAATCGAATTATCTGAATAATGAATTAAATCATTTTTTATAATAAGATGTAGGTAGAGTGTTTACGTGATTTTCTTAAATATATTAAAACTTTGAGAGTAAAACTCTAATAATAAATTTATAATATAAAATCAGTAATTTACATGCCATAGTCAATACAGGCTAGGTTGTTCTTAGTATGAGATGTTTAGCAACTGAAATAGAAACCTACAAATATAAAGGTTAAACTAAACTATTTTAAATATTCTGAACACTCTTGGAAAAAGGGGAACAAATATTTTCTTATGTTCTTTTTACTATAAATCGTTTTAAATGCTAACTAGTTGATAGGATGCTGTTGATTTAAGTTAAGACTTAAAGCGATGCTAGTCTTCATAAATATTCTTTGATATTTAAAACAACATTTATTTTAAAACTTACAGTAATGATTTAAGGCACGCAAATTTTAGAAACAAAAAATCTTACGTAAAATTATTTGTATCTCCCTTAAAAAAAAGTTACCTCATCATACACGATGTAATCACATTTTTCCCGCTCTGTAATAACGCCGTTACATATTCAGATTCAATTTTATTTTTGTATCTCCTGCCCAATGAAGCGAATTCTAGGGCGGCTGCAGGTAATCGATAAAAAGCCAACAAAAAATATGAAACGACGCTGACAGAAGAGGCGAAATTTAAATAGCTACAGCGATGACATAGGAACCGAATCAATAGAGCCAAGGCTGCTGGCAGTTTGTCAGCTGTTTTAGTTCCCATTCATTGGCACGACGGCAGCTGGCCGGCTATTTTTCCACAGTTGAACAGCTGATTTCATGCAATTTTCATTGTTGCCGCGCTGAGCCCTGGGCGCCAAATGCAAGGCAAGGAAAACAGGACGCAGCTCGCTCGAGGGGCAAAGCAGATTTTCCCTCCCTATTGTCCTGCTCGAAAGCCTGGTGCAAATGTGTGTCACGGGCCACGGGTCCCCGTATCCCTGCATCCTCTATTCAGTGGCCTATACTCTGCCAACGCTTGTCGATCAGCTGCTGCAGGACAACAATGCACACAATGCCTCTTGTTTTTCCATCCCCCTCTTCTGGCCTGCCGCTCAGCGATTTTCCTGCGTTTTGTGAATTTTCCAGATGCAGGCCGGATTTTTGTAGGATCCTGTGACTGATGCGCCGTTCCTGTGAGAATGTGAGTGCGCGCGATTGAAAGGATATTGATCGGAAAAGCGATTGCAATTTAATTTATGAGTTGCTAATATGACTAATTTGACTGAACTTATGCTTGGCTGAGTTCTAAGGGGTTTTGGTCGATGTTATTTATTTTAAAAGATAGGTTTAAATAGTTAAAAAAATGTCCATAAGTGTTCATCATAATTATTCATGTGAATTAGAGGAAGTAATCTTATTTTTATATTTTTATAAGACTCGATTATTTTTAAATTTGTAGTAAGCTGAATAATCATTTAATACACCTAATTTTGGTTTCAAGGTATAAAAAGTCTTTAGAACCGTTTTATAAGTATTAAATTGGCACAACTTAAGCAAACCTTTTATTTTCATTATCAAACAGATCTAGAAAATAACGAAAAATATAGTATAATGTGTTTTTAAACTTCCATTAAATTAATTATATATTTTAAATATATATTAGAACAATAAGGAGGAAGTCTTACAAACTCAATTTAAGAATATCTTTAAAAGGAATAATTTACTATTCTAACCATTTCTTTGTTATCATCGCTGAAAGTGATTTTTAGTCGTATAAAATAAATTGATTTCATCAACGTATTACCTTTTCATTCTATAAAGAAGCACAAGCTTAAATTCCATTTAATTCCTCACCCAACAATTTAGCTTTATCAGGATCCAACAATCGGCACAATGACTCACTGGCAGGCCGACAATGTGCGACAGTAAATACATAACGATGCCGCGGGATCAGGACTCTGATCGGGATCCGTGAGCTCATTCACCTTTTCGGATGCACAGCTGCCACCTTTGGAGGTGAGGAGTAAATCACGGTACGTATTCAATGGGCTGACGGGCGCATAAACAGGATATAAAAGTGCAGTGCCATTAAAAAAATAAATATACATATATATGAAACGCAAAAGGATACACAAGGCGACTCCGATTCAGATACGCATACAGATGCACATAATCGTAAAATCGGCAAGGATAACAATGATATGTGAATGGAACATACGGGCAGCTGGTCCCGACAGGATAACCCGAGCCCGAACCCGAACCTTATTTCGAACAGAAACCGGATTTCGGAAATAGCTCAGGGAGAGAGCGAGTTGGAGACCGTTCCACTCACGAACCCTCTATTTCGCTTTCGCCCTGTGATCTTCCTAAAAAAAATCTCCGTGAGCCTGATCCCGCCGCTGACCACGATCATCCCCTAAATCGCATCCCGATCTTGAGTACTTAAGGCCCGTCTCGGTATCGGTGTTATGTATCGCAGCACATT
Source organism: Drosophila rufa (assembly GCA_018153105.1). Lineage (NCBI taxonomy): Eukaryota > Metazoa > Arthropoda > Insecta > Diptera > Drosophilidae > Drosophila > Drosophila rufa. Next base: position 14,454,722 of record JAECXS010000096.1, read on the forward strand.
CGCCAATTCGGTCAGTTCGATCGCGACTTTCGTAGGGAGCGGTTCTCCCAATCGACTACCGGGTCCTTCGCCCCATAAAAGTGAATAATAATAATAATAAAACTCCTGGAAACGTGAGAGATCAAACCGGTTCAGGTTTTTGGTTTCACTTTCGTTTGATGACCTCATGCAGTGCCGTTTCGTCAAGGATATTCCTGCCCTTGGATATTTCCCTAGGTTCCTCATCGTAATAAGGTTTCATCATTACGCAATGAAGAAGTGACGAGGACTGAAGTGTATATTTGGTACTGTTTTCTCCTGGTGTCCACTGTAGGCCTATATGTATTTCGACCATAAGGCACGCGGTGAATGCCAAGAGCGAACGCAATTCTACTGTTTACTCAAAAACTAACCATGTCAGTTAAAAGTGTTAAAAAAACTTAAAAAATAATAGTTGAAATATGGAAATAGTTAAAAACACAATATACACATTTTTAGTGTAATTAAATGTCCAAAGTCATGTTATAGATTTAATTTATTAAATCAAACCTACTACAGCTGGCCAAGAGTCTTTATAAAGCTATTTGTAAAAAACTGAAATGTGTTCAGCTAAAAACTATTGATTTGTTCGAATAATTTGGATGATAAACATGAAACATAACATATTTAATTTTCCATGTAAAGACTTCCAATCTTTATTTATATCTTTTAAGACAATGTTTGGAAAAGATACAGATATATTGTTAAGAGAAAAAAGGGAAAAAGAAATAGATTAAGATATTAGTAATTAAATATATATATTAATAGGGACAAATAGTTGAGATATAAAATATATTCACATTCCTTAAATTGGCTTTCAGCTAAGAAATATGTTGTATAACTTGAGGATTATAAAAATTTTATTAATAAATTTAGGACGAATTTGATTTTATAACACAAAAATCGGAGACTTGAAAAAAGGCTCGCGTTTATTTCAAAATTCCAATAATTTCACCAGCACTAAAATATTCTTTTATGAAAGCCATCTCATTATCTTTCCTATTATTTTTTCCTTTTGGCAAAAGCTGTGCAGAATAATTTATGAAAAAATCCTGAGGAAAATCATCATAGTGTGAATAATTTGACAAACTTAAGTAATAAGAAACGCATCTCGAAAAGATAAAATCTCCATACTAAAGCCTTGCGTCTTCTCCTCCGTTGCTCTGGGATTCTTATTATATACCGTTGGCATAACTTGGTGGATGCCATCTAAAAAATGTCAATAAACTCAGCCAGGCGGAGCCAGAGGGAGCGGGATTATAATTTCTTTAGCGGAAATTAATTTAACGTCAGCTACATGCAAGAGCCGTCGCACAAATATGCATTAGATGGGGCTTAGTGCAGCTGTGGAGGCGACAGGACGAAGCGGATGGAAATCTACGACCGCGCAAGGACAGCGCCAGGTGAAAGAGGGCGTGGCACCTCCGCCATCAGCATAAAGTGAACGAATGGCGCTGTCAGGCTTCCCAACGTTGACAAAGGAGTGAGGAGCTAAGGAGCAGCAAAGTTGGTAAGTAGCGAATTTGCAATATTTTGCCAGAGAGCTTTCACCTTAAAGGACACAAAGGCTAGAGCAAGCAAAAATGTAATAGGACATATTTTACCCAGAAAAAATTCTCTGCTTCAAGAATGCAAAAATTACAAAAGAAAAAAAATTATAATAAAATACTGATTATAAAAAATGTAAAAATAACAGCAGCATGCTAGCCAAAGTGCTGGGATTTAGTGGTTGAGTTTGGCAGTGAATATGGGTGTGGGTAGGGGGCGCTATGAAAGGACCTTACTTAGTTACACACACGAGGAACACACCCATACTCACATGCTCTCGTGTTCCCTATGTGTACCCACACGCGTGCAAATACAGATCCCTGCAATTTGCTCACTTCTTTTCTACTTTTTTTTCGTGCGCTTTTCTACGCGTTTTTCAGCATTGCACGTCGTTGCATAAATGCACTGATAAAAATCAGTACTCAAATTTTGGGTTTTATAAGGTCTTAAAAACAATTTAACATAATTACGCAAATTAAGGCAGTAATGGATTATACACTTTTATTTATTTCGTTTACGAATTTTATTAGTTAATAAATAGAAAAGTTATGTGTTCTGTGTTAAATAAAATAAATTACTGCTCTGTATCTTCATATTTACAGCCTCGAAAAAATACAAAACTTACCTTTTAGTTTGATACTGAAGACTGGTACTACTTTAAAGATTTACTCAAACTAAGTTGGTTATCTTGAATTCTATATAAACTCAAAACACTTTGAAAGATACAAAAGTTATTTTGCGTTATCACAAAACCAATCTCAAGTGGCTAATTAAAAATAAACTGCAGCCTCGTTTTACAAAACTTGTTACAAAAAAAAAAAAAAAAAGTTACAACTTCGTGAAATCAAAAAATAAATGCTACGTGTATATGCCTATGGAGAGCTACAATTTGGTTTTTAAAAATAGCAAGGTCATGAAAACCATTTGTTAACCTTCTGAATTGTCAAAGTGTCAATGTGCATCTTATTGGTGGCTTTTTTGTGACTTTAACTTCACTAAAAGTGTAATATTTAGGCAGATAATAAAAATCAATAAAAATTTATAAGACCACACATCATAACAATTTGAAATGTCTTTTTAAGCAGAGGCAGACAAGTGTAGTTTATTTGAATTTGGATCAAAATAAAACAATTTCATGTTAATATTGTGACTTTTAAGTGTACATTTGTTCAGTGCATATACATACATACACTCACACAGAATCAAATGCACACATACATTTATGCATGCCTTGCCAGAGGGACTTCCACTGGCATCGTTGCTGTTGTTGATTTTCTTTGGGCCTTACCGCTTTGGCATGCAAATTTGCTGGCATGAAAATGAAGGCGAGGAGGCTTCTGGGTGCTCAGTTCTCGGTTTTCAGTTCTCCTCTCACTCTGCAGATTCCAGGACCGGCCGTGGCTCCCTTCCGCTCCTTTTCGCAGGACTCGCAGCTGAGCTGAGCAGTCGGGCGTGTGCGTTCCATTTCGCATATGCATAAAATGTTGGAGCCGAGCATCCGGGGGCCTGGCTGCCCAATGTTTTCGTTGTGTTTGTTTTTGGGCCCCGGGCAACTCGACTGGGTCCTTTGTGTCTGATGGGGTCCTGTGGGGACTTTAGCTTATGCTGCGCCTTATGGGTTGCCTCTTTTCGGGTCTGCGAAAACTTAATAACTGTTCAATGCAGATTACTCGCAAGATTACGGGCGGAAGGGGCGGAGCGCACTGTGTATCCAAGATAGTGACGTGATTGCTGTGTGTACCCTGGAAATCGATTAGATGGCATGTAAAGGGTATGTGGAGGACTGGCTTTGGGCGTTTTGCCATTGAGCTGATTCGATTTGAATAAAGGGTATATAAAAATTGCGTACTTATGCAAATCCTAGCCGAGTGGAAGCCATTCGGTTCTTTAGTAAATTGGAAGATCTTTATCATTGTTATAGCTATAGTTTTGAGGGTATTTTATTTTTTTTAGTGGTTCTTGACAATTATTCTTTACCAAAAAAACTGGTTTATTCATAAAAATTATATTAGTGAACGTTGGATTAAAGCTATTTGATAAACTTATGAATATAAATAGATACATCATATTTTTCAGGTGGATTTTTTACATACTTTATTTTCTGTGAAGGATTTTTAGATTTTGTTTAGCAAATTCTTTATAATTTTGGCTTGAAGTATTTATGAAAAGTTATTTTAAAGAAATCTTTAAGTTTCCCCTTTGTAATTTTACCAGTTCTTATTAAAACCAGTTACTTGAAGTTAACAATTGTATAAAAAACATTTTGATTCTGGCTTTATCTTTGCTGACTTGTGATAATAATAATAAACAAGCTATATAAGCTTGCTTACTATGCTTATTAAAATAAAAGTCTCTGAACTAATACACTTAATTATATTAAAAAGACATTTCCCGTGTTAACTTTATATCCTGAATCAAATCACTTCGAAAACAATTGCAAAGCATACAAAGTTTTCAAGTTGCACTCTTGGAATATTTTCGACAGGCAACTGTGAAGAGCTTCCCAGCTCATTTCCATTTGCACATAGCCCTTAACCCCGTGGCCACCCAAACCGCCCTGTGGCCCCGAAGCAGCCGCATTTTGATTGGCATTTGCATAAGCAGTTCAATGCATTTCCAGCGAAGGGTAGAATGCATGATGGGGCTAGGATCTGGCTCCGTCTTCGACTGGAGTGCAACCGCCAATGGCATCCGGGAGCATATGTGCAGGCCAGTGTTTGCTTAGTCCTGGTATCCTTGCACATCCCCGCACATCCTACTTGCAACATCCCACATAGTTATGGCCGTTTATGAATTCTAGGGCCATTTGATTTGGCCATGCATGAAAATGTTCGCTTCTGCCTTCACTCATAAAAGCGGAAATTGGAAATATATAAATTTTAGACAAGCAGAATGCTGAAAAGGATATTGCATTTTCTGGCCGCTGTGAAAGGCATCCTATTTCGACGTGCCTATAATTAAAACGGCTTACAAATATATGTAGGAGCAGCGGACTCCTTTTGAAATCTCAGCCAGGCCGAAATAATAATGAAGCTGCTCAGAAATAAATTCTCGATTTTAATTCGGAGAACGTGCAGCAAATGGAAATTGCAGCCAATATCGATCTGTTGGGCGGAGCCGGGGTAAGATTTCCTTTGATGTTGTCCCCATCGCAGGTTAATAATTTTCTCACAAAATATATATCGCATAAGTGTGTTTGCATAAGAGAAAATTACAATTTTCCGCCTGACACAGACAGGAAATTGAATTTGTCCATTAATCTAAGTATTTTTCATCAAAGCCTGTAATTTGGCAAATTATTATTAATTTTCCTTGCTGCCGGCCAACAAATTAAGCTAAAAAGATATTTCAATTAAATATGATTGGAATCTCTCCGTGGATAAACATTTTAAGGAATATTTACGGCAATCAAATTAGGTGGAAGACCGAATCGAAATGTAATCCCCGACTGTAAAAAGATAGCAAAGATATTCGTGCATGTGTCGGCTTCGGCGGCAGCTCAAAACAATAAACCCACAAAAGCCCCTAAGGAAGAAATCATAAAAGTTTAGCCCTGGCCATTAAAAGTAGTCGAATAAAAGGAGAATTGCAGGCTAAGCTAAAAAGGCTTACGACATTGTTCTGGGCAATACCAGAAACACCCAAATGTATCTCGTAACCCTCACTCCTAAGGCATTCTAATAACACGAGGGGCTGGGCTGTGCTGTGGTTGGGGAAAAGGAATTTCGCACAGCTTTCGAGTAAGAATTTGGTGAGCAGGCACACTCGAAGAAAAGGGTGTTGCTATATTTATAATAAAAATAATAATGTAAACAATGAAAACTAAGAATAAAATTATAGTTCTAGTGTAGAAACTTAGGAGACATAGAAAATGATCAGAAAATTAGTTTTAAACTAAATAAGAGGGACTTAAGTACAAAAATTGTAAGTACTTAATTTATAAACAAGTAAATCATTAACCATGACAATAAAATATTGCGAAAAAAAAAATCGAGGTCTGTAGAAATTTAAGATACTCAAAAGTGATAGAAAAACTAGCTTCAAAATGTGAAAACTGATTTAAATACAAAGATCTTATTTAAGAAATAAGTAATACATTTACAATAAAAACATATTCTTCGAAATAAAAAAGTGCTTATATTTTCCTAAACCAAATTTGAATGAATTAATATAGTATAATCATGTTAAGCAAAGACTTCCTAATTTTCATTAAGTTTATGAACAAAGATAAAAAAAAGAAAAAATATTTATCTCTTAATAATAGAACATATTTTCTGATTTAATCATTACCATTCTGATGAACAAAGCCATTGTCATGATGATTTTCCAAATACAGTTCGGATAATTCCTATTATTTTTTCATTGTGCAGCGTTTTCCATTACGCTACAATAAATCTGTGCATGCAATGAAATGTAACACGAGATATTGAATTCAATGCTGGACGGGCTCCGTCGGGGGGGTCAAAGGGCAAAGGAGCCGAGCTGCCTCTGCTGCTGCTGTAGAGATAAAGAAAAGTGGCAGCAAATGCGGAAGAATAATGCGACAGCACGAACAACAGAGACTAGAGGGTGAGGGTGAGGTTCGGGTTCGGGTTCGGCTCAAGGACTTAGACTTAGACTGGGACTGGATGGCAGTGAGTGCTACAATGGCGGAAAATAATATATATAGTATGTATGGGAAAATATAGGCTGAGGAAAGCGCAGAGACAATGCAACGCAACGCCCGCCACATGGAGAGGCACCAACAATTGCAATGCGGCATCTAATATTTTATGCGTAAGAGCAATTCAGACGCGGCGAACTCCATCCGTAAACAAATGGATGTGGAACAGTCGGGCGTGCTCCGCCCCGCTGCGTCCTCGGCTTGGCTTACTTTGCAATTGGATTGGAAAAGTGTGCTGATTGTCTCTGGATTTGCAATCCATTAACATTTGCATATTAAAACCCCGCAAGGGCTTACAATCCGAATTATTTAAGTGAAACTTTCAGCAGTTAAAAGTGGATTTTAATGCTTGAAATCTTATAATGGAAGTACTACAAAGTGTTGAGAGCTTGGGAACTTTATTTAAACAAGCTATTCTTTTGGGAAAAATTTAAAAGAACTTATAACTCGTTCTTTAAGTATTTTAAAATGGAAACAGTTTAGAACATAATAGTTGTGAATTTATATCCGATAAGTTAACACTTCATCTTATATATATTTTTGTACCGAAAATACCTTGTAATGGCCACAAGAGTTTTTTACACCAAATGGGCCCACCCTTGATACCCAAAGAACACGATTCCCTCCTAACATGATTGTGTAAGTTTCCATTAAGGGAATTAGTTGAAAAATAATAAAAGTGGCCAGGACCTGGCCAAGACAGCGGCTCCGAATGCCACAACATGCTCACCCAATATAAGATGCTACGTCTCGCTCTGTATAAAATGTCTATATACGTGTGGGTTTCGCTGATTTATAGAAGGTGACAGATGTGGGCACCGAGTGATAACAAGCTTTTCCCTCTTTTGGGCACAGAATTCTATCAAATGTTCGGTAGACAAAGGCAGCCACTGGAAAAATGCCTTTAGTTTGGTGTTGGAAATTCTCCTTTTTACCACTCAGCAGCAGCAGCAGCAAGGAAAACGGGGAAAACCCGGAGGAGGGGTGGAGTGGCAAAAAGAATTGGCCCCGGCTGTCGGCTCTCGGTTCTCTCGGTTCGCTTTTATAGTAACAGCTGCAACTGACGGGCATGAAAAGTGGTTTTTGGAGCGCGCAAATACTAGAAAATGTTGGCAACGCCTTGCCTTGGCCACGGACTAGCTGGGAAAATTCAGGGAAAATGGCCATAGGAAAGCGGTGCGGTGGAAAGTGGAAATATTTTCGCAGTTTTGCTATAAATTAAAGCAATGACGGCGCCGCCGACATCGTCTTTCACATGTGACTGGCTCTTTCGGTCTGGGCGCAAAGTTCATACCGAAATTTATTATTATTTTATTATCAGCGGAAGTCCGTTGGGTGAAATAAAAAATGGAACTTCATGTGTAACCAAATCGGACCCAAAAAGTTTATTGCAAAATATGCAGCTTTATATCCTATCTGTATATTTTATTTGTGAAAAAAAAATGTAAGAGGTCTTTTACGGATAAAAATTTAATAAAAAAAATATACAGTGTATTTACCAGAAAAGTATATGTGTTGTTAAAACCTGAATGTTTATAAACTAATTAAAAAGTATCTGAGAATTTCTGAATTAGACCTATCACTTTCGAATTTCGCGTAATAAAATTAGCAACTTGTACGTTTCGTTTATATAATTTGCCTAATTCCCCAATTCGCGGAAAGTAGCCATAGTACCGATTTAATTTCTGATTAATTACCCAGCATACAATCAAGGTTCAACCCGTTTTTGTATTCCAACCGCAAAGTACGAAGCTCATTAAGTTCGCATTATTTTTCAATTTTCAACTGCTTCATATATGTAATTCTATCAATCATTTGCCTGAGCTTAAATTCATGTAATCCCTTTCACTGTACTTTCCTATTTGAAATTGCCATGTCCAAGCTCTCTCCCAGAGTAAACAAATTTATTTAATAATATTTTGTACAATGACGACGAAAGTTTGAGCTCTTGTTTCGTTCATAAATATTTTCCAATCAATTTGCCAGAGTCGAATGCAGGAAATTATATTGCAAAACTTTTGCATGAAACAGCAACAACTATAAACAGGACCACTGTTGTAAAATGTTACCCAACTTAAAACTATGTGTGCCGGCCTGGGCAGGCAACAATTGAATTTATTAAAATTGGACAACTAACTGCCACAACTAGGTTGCAATTTTTTTCCCTGAACGTTATGTGGCGGAAATTTAACAATTTCAATTTTATTAATTGCCTTTCAAAAACACGCAAAAAGTGGTCCTAATAATTTAATTCAATAAAAGTGCCATATTAAGCAATAAAACTACAGAGAAACGTACAGTTAAAGTGGCAAAAGGGAAGCGCTTATTTTTCATTTACGAATCATTAAAAAAACGAACAAAAATTCGGCAATTAAATTGTGCGAGCCTTAATGAGGCTGTTCCAGAGGTGGGGCCAGGCAGGCACACATCCAATATCCCTGGCCGCTGAAAACCAAAATGGAAAGCAAAACGAAATTCCGTGCGAAAAATTGGCAACGTTGCATTTCCATTTTCGTATCCTTGGGGTGGCCATGTTGATTTCATTTCATTTAGTCGACTCAATGCTGCCTTTTTGTCGTAGTCGTTGTGTTTTCCTGTCTGAGTATTAGTTGTTTGCCGCAGCCGTGGTACCCTCCGAGTTTTACACTGTGGGGAAAGCTACCTAAGCTTTTTAATAAATATAATTTATTCGTTTAGCATATGGTTTTAAATCAGGAAATTTTATTCAGGAAATAAATTTGAAGTCATAATAAATGGAAGAGAGTTATTCTTTAGGATAAACATTTATTGTTATTGATTTAAAAATTAAAACTTTAAAGTAAAAATATCTCTTTGTATTGATATTCAAATACCCTGGCAATTATTCTCACCGTGTATAATGTGTTTGCCTTTCTATATGCGGTGCTTTTGGCCGGCATTGTTGTTTTTCCGCCACGCCAACGCGAATTCGTTACGTGCAATGGCCACAGCAACACAATTCAACAATGGCCGCCGCGTCGTTGGAATCGCGATTGCCCTGCCTTTGTAATGGTATTGGTGTTGCCAATGGCGTCTGACCGGCCATTAGTATGCCAGAAAGAAGAACCACATCAGGAGAGAGGGCTCTCACACTTTCACACTTACACAGATCGATGGAGGGCCGGGCAGAGCAACATGTCTGTGGAAAATTATTTATAAATAAATCAGCATGTTTTTAAATAATTTATTGCTGATTGGGAATCAATCCATCTGATTGCTTATCTCTTATTCTTATTTCGTTTGAGGTATCACGAACATGGAGAGTGTTTTAAAGTGCTTTTTTGTTAAAGCTAATTTAGTTTTACACCTTTAAATATTATATTGAGTTATAGAAGGTTCAGACCTTAATAATGTCTCTTAATTCTTTTATTCTGCGAAAACTATTTAAATTGCTTACAATTTTCTAGTTGGCTTAAAAAGATACTTTTTATAGAGGAATCTGAATTAATTAATTTTTTTTTTTTTCTCACGCATCGAGTAAATATTTGTAGGATCAAAAGCCTACACATACTTCGCAATCTTGTCACTTATCCAACTATATCTAATTCGCACATATAGACAAACCTAATGGGCCTTAACTCCACAATTCTGATGTAGATTTCTTTGCCATTTTCCCAGCTAAGCAAGTTCCTGACAGAGCCATCATTATCTTGGCCATAATAAATCGCTCGACATCAGCATGCCACCAGCGTATTTCCGTGGGGATGGCCCAGGATCTGACCAACAGTTAGATAGATAGCTATTCAGGATTTGTTCCAAGCAGAGGCGCATGTTGACCAAGTGGGGTTTCGCGAGAAATCGAAACAGGACAAGAGGCAAACATCGAGCTAAAAAAAGGAGATAAATAGAAGTTAAAAGGAGGCCTAAACACATCGAGAATTCGCATGCCCAAAAGGACGAGAGAGATAGAAAGAGAGAGAGAGAGAGAGGTGCTTCTGAGTCCCCCTCCTCAACCCGTAGTGGTAGTAAAAAACCGGCAAAGCAACAACCGGTAAAATCGAATGTTCACTTTGCACACACTCTCGCCCAAAACACGCACACTCACACAGCCGCCGCTATAGCCTTTTGGCTCACTCCCCCACACACAGTGTATATGTGCAGGACGAGGAGGGACGGTGCGCTTGTGTGGGTGTAGGGTCTGAAATTTTGCACACATTTACAATAATTGTAAATGTGTTGAAAATCGTTTGCACAACTGTGAGCAAAACACGTCGGAGTAGAAATCACTCTCTTTGTGCGTATGTATGTGCATGTATTTGCTCATTTGTTAAGGGGAAATGCCTTTGTCTGTCGTTCAGCTGCGGGGCTGTGTGTGTGCCTGTGCGAGAGTGTGTTTAAAGTGCCTCTGCGAGAGTGTGCGGGTGTGTGTCCTGGCCGTGAGCGCAGCCATGTTTTTTCCAGCGAGATAAATGGCGCAGGCGCCATTGCAAGCACTGGCAGAAATAATATTCACACTTACTCCAAAAAATGTTCTTTCTAATTTTGCGTTATTTTTAAAGTATTAAAATCCAAACTAGGATAAGTTTAAGATAATAATTAGGATTTATATTAAATGAATGTAGCTTAAATTAAATTTGATTAAATTAATCATTATATTGATCAGTATATTGACTTGTCTCCAAATGTATTTTTATGTTTTATTTCATTTACAAAATGTGAGTCAAAATAGGATAGATGATAAATATATACCTACTAATTAATTTGTATGTATTTATATAAATAAATAGATAAAAATACTTATATAGATAGTGTTAAAAGACGGTGTCATATTTTGTATAATTATCGCTGTATTGAAATATGGTTTAATAAATTAATAAATTTACTAATATTGCACCTTAAAGAATGTTTTGCTGCAGAATATTAAAATGTATTATCAAGAAATTATATTAGATAAAAAAACGGTAGATAAATATTAGCGAGATTATCAAGGTTAATACTTTAAATCTGGATTTTCAAATACAAATATTAAATTTAACTTGTATGTTCATATTTAAGTATATTATCTTTATAATAATTAACAAAATATTATTTGCAATATTCCTGTCCTTATATATTTTAGAAAATTTGGTAGAAACTCAAGGCTTACAGCGTATATAAGTGAAATAATAATTTAATAAATGATTGAGAGACTTCGAGCTATAAATATTTGTCAGAATATATTCATTATTTGCATTTTATAATAATATTTTTAAATTTTCTCTTTAAACTATATTTTATAATTTGCCCGGTTGAAAATGTATTTCTTAAATCCTAGAAAATAAAGTTTCTGTAGCATTTTCAAATAAAAATCCCACTACAAAAATCTTGTGGTTGAGGCTACCAAACGACTTCAATCTTTCGCTTCTGTTATTCTAGAACTAATCAAACTTTAAATCTTGTTTGGCACTTTCTGCTCTTCAGCTCTTCAGTCCAATACAACATCTCGTCCCCAGGTTAACTGAAACGTTACTTTTCGAACAGTTTTGCCAGCTTTGCACAAGGCAGGGCAAACAATGTTACAGCGGCCAACCACTTGAGAATCGCCCAGGACAGGGCCCAGGACACGATAATAAAGGGGAAGTCACCCGGGGATGCCGGGTGATAGCAGAGGATAGCTACCTGCTACCTGGCAACTACAGTGGCGAGGCATCTCTGCGGCGAGCTGTACATGGCAACGGCTTTTATAGCCTGGTCTGCGCACAACATGGCGTATGAGCAACGTAGATATATATGTATGTGTGTACAGTATACGCCCGTGGCTCTCGCAGTTATTGCTATGGCAACCTTGACTACCTGGTGCTCATGCCTAGGCAGCTTAACCTCATCAGTCGAGCGGCGGTCGCAGCTGCAAATATGCCGCATCCACCTACGAGTCCTTGAGTCCTTTTTGGGACGTTACTGCTCCTGATGCGGCTGCCATTTGCTATTTTTCGTTTTCGTTAGCAGACTTTGGGTTTTAATGGATCGATGAGTGCTCTGCTCAGCCCTGCTGGCTGGTTGGCTTGGTTGCGGCCTGTCAACTTTTTTCCGAGCCCTTTTCTGGGTGCCTTTTTGGGGGAAAAAAGTTCGCCCTCTTGCTGTGGCGAAGGATTCATATAATATTTTTTTGTTGTGCACCTCCCAAGTACATAAGGCAAGACATTAAACGTACATAAGACGAGGTTGACGGGCATTTGCTTATTAGATTTTCTCTGCTCGGCTGCCAAGATGCGGTCAGGTAGGAATTTTGTAGGTTAGCTGGTTACCACAGTGCCGCCCAATTCCTAAACAACTTTAACTCACATCGAGTGGAAAGTAACTGAACCAATATTTAAGTCTAGAATATTCAAGTTCTCAAGTGCCTATTGGCAGTGTGCAATTTGCACTTGAATGGAGCTGCAAATAGAATATCCTTTAAAGCGGAGCTTCATTTGTTTGTCTTTTGCTTAAGCGGAGCAAACATGCAAGAGAATAAATAAGCTTGGCAGCGAATACAAAAGATTCTCCATCTGGACCATGACATGTGCAATCTTTTGTGAGACGAGATAGTTTGAGTTGAGTGCTGAGTCAGCTTGGAAAAGGAAATACTTGCCGAAAAAAAATTTAATATATATATTGGGAGTTGGAAATGGTGATAAAAAATATTAAGCTTTAGCGTTTAATAGTAAATAATTTATTGTTACCTTATTTAAGCAAGTTTTCAATCATAACTATTTTATTTTTTATATTTATATTTTTATATTTTTTTAACCAACCGATCCATCGGAAAAATGGTTAAAAAAGCATTACTGTCTTGAATTCCGTTCCCCATTATTGTTCCCTTTTGCTGGACTTCAGCTTGTTATTGCACACGCATACACATCCTTTGTAAGTTTCTCCTATTTATTGCAATAATATTTATTCAGTAAGTTTTCTGTTCATATATTTGCCGGATCGCTGCTGTTTGAACTTGTATATGGCAAAAGTATTTTTAATATGCGCAAATAAATATTGAATTACGAGCAACAAGGCAAGAATCGGGCAGACAGACAACAGCAGCATCAGCAGCTGGCGCTTCAAAGATACAGGGAATATGAAATTTGCTTGCTTTGAGGATTTATGTGCCGGATGTGGGGGGAGGGGAGAAGCTGAGGCAGAATGGATTAGTGGCCGAGCATTGTCGGGAGTAGTACATAAATTTAGCTTAAATGTGCAATGTGCTGCCTGCTGCCTCGAAAAAGTTATCTGGACGCTTCACTAAATCCAATTAGAAAATGTTCTCTCTTTAACACGGACAACTTTCGTGCTAAGCTGAAAGCGCCAATTGACGGCCAACATTTTCAATTTGTCTAACGAGTTGGTGGGCCAAAAAGTTTCTGCCACATGTGGCAGGGCTGGCGTCGTCACAAAGCCATCGAATGCATAAAGGCTTAGCGTCGGCAGCTTTTCGCCAGGCTTATCCAGCCATTTACATCGTTTTTTCCCGCCGTAATGGAAAACAATCTCCAAACGTTGCGAATTCCGTGCGGTAATGAAGTGGAGCTAAGAAGCCCCACCGATATAGCTCTCAGCTATTAAAAAACTTTCAGTAACAATTATTAATTTCCATGGTTACGTTTTCCTTATTTTTTGGCTTGTCGCATCTCAATGATGCTTTGTACTCTGACTGCATATAAATTGGCTTAATTCGCAGAAAATGGCAAAACTGAATCACAACCGGGCAAGGGACCAGGAAAGTCATCTGCAATATCGCCATCATCATCATCATCCTCATCTGGTGTTGCTATTTTTCTCCACTGTTGCAGGGGCCACATCCACGTTGACACGAACAATGGCTGGGGAAATATATATATGAGTGAGTACGTATATATTCGTGGGATGTGCCGAGAAAAACTTTTGCAAATGAATAATCCACAATTGTGTGTCGGAGCACAAATTGCAATTGTTGCTTGCAGCCAGTCAAGAAATGAATCTCTACATGAGTTGGCCAGGGAACATTCTTTCAGCACTGATAAGGTAAGGGGTGAAATACCCTCAAAAGGGGTAAGTAGGTTTTAAAACGATGGGGTAATGAAGAGATACCATTTTAAAAAATATTTTAAGAAATCCTATAAAACCAGAACCTACTTACACTTAATTGCTATAAAGGATTGAATTAATTTGAATATAATTTATTTATAGTTACATAGTTAAAACAAATTTCTTAATTATTTAATTATATCTATGATTACTTATATAAAATATATTTTAAAATCCTTTCTAAATAAATGTAAAATGCCTAATTTCTTAGGAAATACTAAGTACAAGCTTCCCAAAAAAGGCATCCATACCCATTCACTGATAGACATGCATTGTTATTGTTTTTGCGACTGGCATGCTCAAGTGGAAAAAAGCATTGCGTATACGCCCGAGTGCACTTGGCAATAATAATTTGAGCTGGCATGGCAGGCATTCCAAACGGACTGACAGACGGATAGATGGACGAACTGACGGCGGGCAGGTGGGCGCATTTCATCAGCAGTGTCCGTGCAGTGACATAAATCACCAATGGCTAAGCAAGTGCTCCCACAGTCGCCAATACACACATGCACTGAGAGAAACTCATACCTATCATACGAAGTTAACTAAGTTAATGTCATTAGGCTGGCAAAAATAATGGGCAATCTTTAAATTGCCTTTTGAACATAGGTTTTCTAAATTCATTACCTAATTTCCATGACTATTTTCTTGTTGTGTAAAGTCCAAATACGAAGGAAATTGCTACCATGGCAACTGGGAAGATGAAAGATATATGCGGTGCAGGAATGGATAGGCGGCTCTCTTTGTTGAGTGACTGCTGCTAGGCCCGAGGCTCTGGCTGCGTTTATTGCCAAGACGAAGGTGTGGCCGAATCCCCACCTGGTGGCCCACGCACATCCACCTCCACAACCCACATCAATCAATAAATAAGTTCGAGTATAGACATGCAAATCTTCAGGCTGTACAGTTTGCATTCAGAGTTGGCAGTTGGAAACTGGCAATAGGCCTAAGTCCCTCCACCAGAGGCTCTCGTACCCATTAGCATCCGTCTTTTGTTAGTGCATTTCACGTATATTTGTTTCCTTTGAACAGGATTTATCTCTAGCTGCAGTTACAGTGGATTATTTGTAAATTAATATTGTTATCGCTCACAAACTGGGTTTCTCATATGCTTACTTTGAGGAGAGTGAGTGTGTACGGCTTCATTGGTTTGGTTTTGAGACTCGATCGGATTAGGGGAAGTTAATTAGCAAATAGGAACATAGGCCTACTTATTAATCAAAACTGCACATACTCGCATAGTAGAGGTTATTTTCACCTCTTTGCGAATCCTTTGTGTCCATTGAAAAGTATTTATCTTTAGCTGCGGTTGCTGGAGATCTTTTGTTTCTTGCCCCTCATAAGCAAGGCTTTTCAAAAATTAATTTGGTGAGTGACTAATTTCGAACTTGATTGACTTGGATCCGAGACTCGATTGGATTACGTGTTAATTAGCAACACAAAACAAAGACGTATGTCTGGCATGGTAATATTATTCAAAAATCATTCGCATGCTTAAGTCTGTATTTATTGAGAGGGTCTCCGCTTCTTAATCCGTACAATATGGATGCACTTAATATTAATTAGTTTCCATAGGTGAGCCCTTATCTAGAGCTGCAGTTGCTGGGGGATCAATAGGTATCGCTCATGCAGAAAATTTCTCCCAAGAACAGATGGTAAAGCTTTATGGCTCAACGAGTATTTGAGTCCTGGTAAACTTTGTTAGTGGATTTACAGGACTAAGAGGAAGTTAATTAATACATTTTTGCAAACAAATAATTATATTTAAGTTAGGTTGGGTTAGGAATATATATTTGAACAATTGATCAGATCAAAAGATGTTATTTAAGAAACCCAAACTAATTGATTTAATGATTATTTATTTAACTTTATTTATTTATTTATTATTTAATTTTCCTTTACTTATATTTTGACGACCGAAATGTATGCAATGCAAATTGTGATTGAGTAAAAAGCCTAAGTTTCTATTGCCCAAACCTTTTGGCTACAAATTAATAAATATATTTTCCAATTACGAAAACTTTTTCAATTTAATACCAATGGAAAGCAGAAACTTTACTTCAATAGTTCCCCCAGCCAACTGTTTGTTGGCGCACAACTTTCGCGAAAGAAAAATACAATTTGGAAATTTTATTACACACTTTCCATTCTGTCAATTTGTGAGGAGGACTGCGGCAGCAGCCGGCCAAGTTCTTTGCCCGAATATCGGTATCGTAAAATGGAAATGAAATTAAATGCTGAACATTATTTATGACGCTGTGCATATCAAATGGCGAAGGACGAAGTCGGAGGGCTGTGCCAGATGCACCCTTTATTGCGAGCACTGGAAACGCACCACCACCACGATGGATCTGCACCTTGGCCTGGTGCTACGTGCAGGGATTTGAGTGGAATTTACTTTGTTTTCCATTTACATTCGCCGGCACTTTGTTCCTGCCATTTTTTTCCCTATTATTTGTGTCTAATTTGCATATCGTCCGCGCCGTTCCGCGCATCCTGATTCCAATTCAGATCCTGACATGCGCTATCGCCGGCCCCGGGAAAAGGACATCCCTCGTCCTGTCAGTGTAGGGCTCACTGTGCCCTGTGCTCGGTGCTCTGTGCATCTGCATCGCTGCATCGCGTCCTTTGCAGGACTCGTACTTCTGCTCCTCAGTCTGCTGCTTCATTTAAAGTTTATTCGGCAACTTCAAGTGAAAAGTTAAGTCAACTTTTTTGGGCCGCCCCTGCGGCACGCTTCGAATTGGAGAAGAACACAAAATGCCATTTCCGTTTCCGGCAACTTTTGCCCCAAGAACAAAGCGAAAGGCGAAACTGAAATGCTCTTGAGTTATGACTTCAAAACGAATAGTTTATGCTCTCATATTAAAGGAATATATGAGGACTATAACACATTTTTCAATTAATTAAAAATGTAACTAAAATAGCTTTAACTTTAAAGCTGTAGTTATACTTTTTTCAAGCAAAATGTCTGCATTTTTTTTAAGTTAAGAATAATATGACAGCTATTCTGTGGCTTAATTATTTTTATTTATTCTTAGTGTGTACTAATAACTAAATAATTACTTACTTTTTTTGCAAAATGTATGAAAAGGAAGTTTCTCCTCGTTGTGCCTCAAAAGTTTGATTTTAAATTAATTATTTTTCCAGCCGAGTGCTCATCTATTTAATGACTCAACATGCTTTCAATTTCTTTTTTTCATTGAATTTAAAAATAAATGACAAACAAATCGAAATAGTTGCCATGCTTCCAATGAAGATTTATCTCTCCCACATTCCCCTCGCTCCACGCATAAATTCCACTCGAATAATATTTGTGCTTGTTGTGGAGCTCATTAGTAGCTGGCAGCAACAGACAGGAAAAGCTGGATGGGAAAGCTGCCTCGGTGGAAGCCGGAAACTGTGGGTGAGATGCCGCACCCAGGACATCCAGGAAAGACTTTGTGTTTTTCCCACACGTGTGAGCAAGTCGGGATCAAGTTGGGACCTCGCGCTGAGTGGAGTCGAAGTCCTGGCCGCCCAATCCCCGCCCATTCCACACCTGTTGTCCTCGTCGTCCTCGTCGTCGCTGGAGTGTGTTTTCGAGGGGGCGGCTTAACTTATGACTGCCGAAAAAGTTGCCTCGCTACATAAATTAAATTACAACTTACCCGGGAGAACGTGTATATGCAATGCTACGTTTATGCAAAGCCTTTCGAGAACTCTTGATGTTGCAAAACATAAAATAGACCTTTAAGGGGAGAGATGTCCGACGAATGTTTCAAAAAGGATTTTGTTCACCCTAACTAAAGTAAGAAGACTTTATAGTTATACGATAAATGCATAAATAAGAAAATATTAATATAAATACATTGAAAATTATTCCCAACAGTCGCATTAACCTGAACATCCATCGCATGAACACAGAATGAGTATGGATTTTCTTCTTTCTTGCCTTTCCTTGTATTTTCTTTTTCTTTTCTTTTTTTTTGCTTCAGCACTGCCTCTTGTGGTTGACATTCATTTGTGGAAATTTATGTTAATTAGAATTGAATTTCGACGCATGCAAAGTTTGGCTGCCCGTCATCTTCGTTCGTTCCTCGTTTGATTCAATTTATCTGACGCTGTCAAAGTAGAAAGGAGCGGAGATGCCGAGGCTCAAGGATGGGGAGGTCTCCTTTTTCCGAAACTTATTTATCTTTTATTTTCCCTGAATGACGTTGGTATTATGTCGTCTTGCCACTGTCTCTCTGTTCGCCTCGAACGTCAAAAAGTTTCCACAAGGTCTTGTATCTTGCGGTTGTGTCGTAATGACTTGTGGAATTTCCTTATTGGACGTACATTTTCCTTAGCCCGGTGTCGGTTGTTATATCTATCGGTGACATCCATATAAAACCGGAGTAATATTATTATGATTGCTGGCTTCGGTTTCGGCCGGCTTGTGTTGACATTTATGACACGCGAATTACCCTTGATTGCTGGCTAGAAACACTTTGTTAAGACCAAGAGTTTGGTTTGTATTTCTTAAAATGAAATGAAAGGAGAACCAAGAGTAAA
Source organism: Drosophila rufa (assembly GCA_018153105.1). Classification (NCBI taxonomy): domain Eukaryota; kingdom Metazoa; phylum Arthropoda; class Insecta; order Diptera; family Drosophilidae; genus Drosophila; species Drosophila rufa. Next base: position 14,473,521 of record JAECXS010000096.1, read on the forward strand.
GCAAGGCAGAGCTTAAAACTTGGTTAGACTTTGAGAGATTGCAAACAAAAGAAACTTTTCTCAGGCTTAAATGGAAGCTGGCAAAAATGGGATGGATAAAAGTTAGTTAAGACTAAAACTAAAATCTTTAGACCTCTTTTAGTTGGAATATATCCGAGATAAAAATATCATAGGAATATTTCAGAGCTAAAGTATTGTCAATAAATATATTTTAAAAATATATATAGCCCTTGTTTATTAAAAATATATTTATAATTATGTAATCTGGAAGCACTGAGAAAATATAAATCCACCAGTACAAATTCGCTTAAAATTAAGAATGAACAAAAAGTCATTCAAAATGAATTTAATAACAAGAAATAATATTATTAAAGCCTTATTCAAAAGGAATTTAAGGCACTTTAAATGTTTTAAGCTGGTCCTAAAGTTTATTTGACATTTTAAAATATTCCACCCCTCGTTAAAGTTGTTCCTGTTTTAATTTTCTGCATATTCTAAAATGTAAATTCCCTTTAGCAACTTACAATGAAAATTCAACATTTTCATGTATTTTTTCCCACTTGCCAGTATTTTCTCTGTCAGTTTTCCTATTTTTTGTTGCAGTTGTTGTTGGTGCATTTTCTAAAGCATAATCAGTGGGGATGCTAGTCTACAAACAAACTGAGTGAACCGAGAAAAGCACACAGATGAAGAATGTATATATATATAAAGGAAAGGAGACTAGAGAAGAAAAGCCCGGAGAAGAACGCAACTTCGCTTGTGCGCATAATTTTCCGCTCTCGGCAGCGCTTTTCTCCGGGCTTCCCCGCACTCGACTGAAGCTGGAAGCTGGACCTGCAGGAAATGGCAGCTATTAGCATTTGACTGCTTCACTGATGATGTTAACGATGCCAGCAAGCGACCGACCAACCAACCGAAAGTCCGTCCGGAGTATGGGGCGAAAAAAATGTTATATGCACATAAAGTTTTAAGTCCGAGCGGCAAAGGGGATTCCAGGACTCGAGGACTCGCGGAGGACAAAGTTGTCGCCGGTCGGCAGTCGGCAGTCAGCATTTATTATTGCACATTTTATGCGCTCGACTGCACAATAAAATAAATGAGAATCATCCGAAATGCAAAAATGGAACCCAAGAAATTGCGCATAAATGCCGAAATTATTTTGATGTCTTCCTTCCCTTCCTTGGGCTCTCCTGCTCCCCCACCCTGGGCTTAAATAAAAGCGAGGGAAAAGTGGCAAGAAAACTCAATGTTTGTGCGCCTCATGTGGCCAAATAATTGCTGACGTGACACATTTAACTAGACCAAGACGGATTCCCTTAATGATCTCCCAGGGAGGCGGCACGTAAGCGGATGCAATCAAAATTCCATTTGGCGAAGCCCTGAGAAACGCACAATCAGTCATTAACAGCATTCTACACCCCCGCCTAACAAATGGAAAAATACAAAAAAAAAAAAGAAACACCAAAGTAACAAGAAAAACGAAAACTAAACAAAATTTGAGGCGTTCCGTGCCGCCAGGAACACACGTCCATTCAATTCAATTGAAGATGTGACTGATGTGTCGGACAACGACCAAGGGGAGCTACAGCACTGAGGAAAACTCTACAAACTAAGAAATTAAGTTTAAAATATGTTTATATTTTAAATCAAACTTTATCTTACTAAGTTAACTTCAATTTTTCTTATAATTTGATAAGGAAGGGAATTTTCATAGGTTTAGAAAATCTCTTCATTAATTTTATCTCTCTCCACTTCCTCCACATGCAGGAAGATAACTATATAATTTTTATATAATTGATCTTTATGAATGTTTTTTAGAAACCATAACTATATTTTTCAGTGTAATAACACTACTGGTCACTGGCTCAGCATGCGGCTTTGGTGGTTGCTCTGGTGCGTCGGTGGCAGTGGGACGCAGTGGTCTCGCCCAAAGTCTAATCAACATCAGCGCAACAATTTGTTATGAATCCCAGGCTGAGCCGCTGTCACATGGACGCTGCTACATGCTGGCCATTAATGGATGTCGTGGGCATATCAAGCTCTGATCCCCTAGCTCTCTGATTAGGGGGAGTTAGCTGAGTTTAAAACTGCCAGAGAATCAGAAAGCAATTTCAAGTTGATTTACCTAAGATCCACACCCAGAGAAATGAGTTAAAAGGTGAATAAGTCATAGAAGTGAAAAAGCCATAACAATTTTGAAGGGTACAATAGATTTCTTTAATATAAATTTAGTATTTTTTATTTTCTTTAATAATAATAAGGTTTTTAATGAGTTAAAGTGTTATTATCTTTGTATTTTATTTGTTTAATAAATCATTACCCTCAGAATACTTTGAAGATAATACGAGTATATCTGTGTCTTTAATAATTCGTAAAATTGTATAACCTTATGATTTTAATGTTGAATTTATTCAATTTCCATGAAATATAAGCTGATATCCATAAGTATATCCCACATATCCCACATATCCCACATATCCCACTTCATGGCAGGGCAACGAAGTTTACAAAGAGCTAATTCCCAGAATATTCCCATGAGAAACCGAAAAAGGCACAATATTCTGCGGGGAATCAAATTTTCCCTGGCCCCTGGTCCCCTGCATTATTCAGTATTTTGGCACAGAAACCCCTCTCGCCGAAATACACACACACACACCTACGGTTGCGAGTCCTGCCTAATCAGAGAGCTGCGTTGAAAGCATTTGCAGTAAGGACACGTCATTAGAGGCAGTCCGGCCATTTGCTGCAGACTTTGCTGTCATCCCGCAGGCAACAACATCCACCCAGCCAACATCCCTACCTCCCAGCAGCCAGGACAGCAGTTCCGAGTGCATAATTCATCAAAATCAGCAACAGGAACCGAACAAAAGTTGACTCTCATCCGATGGACTTGGACTTGGGGTTTGGGTTTCAGCATTTGCCGGGGGTGTAAGTGTTCTATATCGAATGCCAATGGCCTGGCCGTAACCTGGGCGACGATTGCGAATGCAGCCCATGCCCATGCCCGGGCTGCCCTTTGGTTAGGGGCATAATCAAAAATGCGTGAGCCAGGGTCTGCCAAAGGAAGGCATAATCCAAAACGCACCGAGGGGCATCAGCATCATCGTCGTCGTAGGAATCGACAGAGAAGCTGCTGAGGTGCACACAGAGAAATGGGAGAGTAGTGAGCATCTTATGTAATTTATTTATGGTTTTTAATAAATGTTTTCTGAGAAGCTTCTTAAACTTTATCAACGAGTTGTATAAACTCGAAGTATTAGTTCATTAATGGTGTCGAGTTTTTATTATTTATATTTATATGTTCTACAATTGAATGTTAGTAATAAATCGGTATTTAATTATATTTTAAAATATATAGCCCTAAGTTCACTTCAATATTTATTTTTTAATATTAATTTGCCAAACCTTTTGTTGTCTGTACAACACTGAGATGCCGTATTTGTCAAAGTGTACTGTGCCATTGTTGTTGGTCCATCTAGACCGCTCTGACCCCTCTTGAAACCGCTCCTCAAATCCCTTCTGCAATCCTTCCTGCAACTACGCCACCCACAGGCCTGCGCCCTCGCCCCTCGTGTCAAAGTTGCGCCCTTTGTTTTCGAATTGTTCCTGGTTGCGAGGTCCTTTCTGTGTCCTGTGCGTGGTGGTCCGTGGCTCTGAAAATTTTTCGTTTTTGTTCTGCTTCTCTTTTTGGTATTTGGTTTTGATTCGAGCTCTTCTTTTTCGACTTCCACTCGGCCACCCTACTCCCTTTTTGTTTGTGTAACATTCCATATCCATTTGCAACAACGCGCGCGCAAAAAAAAAAAAAAACAAAAAACACAAACAGAAAAAAAAGAGAAGAAAACCTAGGGGAAACCGACAAACAACCCCTTTTTCGCAAGGGTGGCGGTGGCCGGGGGTGGTGCTCAATTTTCATCCTTCGCAACCTTCGCATCCTTGCCATCCTTCGCATCCTCCAGCATCAGCAGCATTTTAATTCGAATTGGTATTGCTCCGGCAGTGTTATTGTTGTTCCGTTGCTGGCTTACTACCCCCTCGCCACTCACAACCGCTCGATCCACCCTCGCGCCGTTTGGTTTCCATTTGATGCTGATAAATTGTAAGTAGGCCTTGTCGGGCAGCGGGGTGTTAAGGATTCGCCCTATAGAGGAAGTTGCATACATCGCATAATTTGATAAAATATTGCACGCTTTTCTTTTGTCTGAAATGATTATTATTTCGTTTTTTTCCCCTCGCTTTGGGTGTAGGTTGTTAGAGCGCATATGATGAGCATTAGATGTAATCAATAAAAGCTCGCCGCTATCCATTCAGTTGAGCTAATGGATGAGAAATCCTATCAAAAGGGGAAATCAAATTTTGGCGGCGAATCGCTTCACAGGGCTCTGTGCGATACAGTTTTCCATTTCCGTGGCGTGTTTTATGTGTGACAGAGCAATTATTTAGAGTGCGATGTTAGGGGTGTGAGGTTAGAATAAAACAGCGATTTAATATTTGTTTAGCTTTCAAATAGGCTTTAAACTAAGCTGCGAAAAATACCAAATCAATCTTTAAATCAATCCCGATGAGGCAGAAGAATAAATTGTTTACATTTCTATAAAAGTATTATATATTATATTTCAGGCTATAATTAAATTAAGTTGATTTCAGTGAACGGAAAAATGGTTGGAATTTCATAATATATTTATATTATTTATTTTAAAAACGTTTGAATGTTTATAATATATTTTATATATTTATATACAATTAAACTTTTTATCGTTTTAAAATTATGCTTATATTTAAATCAATTTAAATCTTCTTAAGTTCGATTAAGAATATATCATTAAAATTTTAAAACAAATGCCTATAATTGAATATTTATTTAAACAGTATTATAAACAATTTTAAAACTATTTTAGAGCTTATAAATATGTAACTTTTATTTGTAAATGCCTTAGTTCTAGTTCTTTTTAAATGTTTAAATATACTGGAAACATATACTAATATTTTGTGTAATAATTTCCCTAATATTTTGTATTTTGTGTTATGTTCTAATGATTCCATTAAAGTATTTTCGCTGCTTTCATTGTCTAACAACCTCTCGAAAAAATGCCTGTTTTGTTGTGGCCATAAAATAAAATCTGCCAAATGTTTCGAGTGTCTTTCCTTTTTTGTTATCCGAAATGTGCCAAGTTTATCTTTGCCTCGAAGAGGAACTTTCGGATAATGGCAAAAGCGCATCAGGCTTGTCAGGCCGGAAATGAGTGATAAATATATCTTCATTCGGCTGCTTACTTCGATGGCAAGTCGGCAGCGATTTCCCCAGCGTACAATTGACACATTTTTGTATTTCGTTGACGTCTGCCAATAAAAATAACGAAATAAAATATGGGACTGTCAAGTGTGAATGCGTGTGTGTGTATCCTCAAAGGATCGAAGTTGCTACCTTGAAAACGATACGCTAGGGAAGCATTAGGGGAACGTCCTGGCTTGCCATAAATATTGCCAATAGAACGAAAGCCCATCGATAATAAGGTTAGAAAGCCATAAACCCGAAATCAACCGAGTCTTCGGAGCGAGAAAAACGAAACGTCGGAGGGTAACAGGCCTGGCTGGGCTCTTCATAAATGTGCCAAATTGGTTTTTCAACAATAAAATGCTAATGATTGATTCACATTGCCCCATGGAGTGCCGTTAGTTTTGCCCATCCCCATGGAGCCAAGGATTCCATGGTTTTTGTCTAATTTGTGCATACCCAAACATTAAATTGGGGTTTCGTTTGGGTTTTCGGGGCTTTTGCATTTGTAATTTTCTCTAACGAACAAGTGAGGGTTGCATTTTATTCAGGACTCGACAAAGAGATACCTTAATCTTGAAGGGATGATGATAAGAGGTTTAAATTTGATTTATAAGTGTAATTTCCTTGGGGAGAAGTATAATACAAAATTATATTTCATATATTAAAAGTTAACAAGTGGTTATTTCGACGATTTTAGGTAATAGTAAAAGTTATCAAATATTTGTAATGTCCTAGTACTCCTTTTAGAAATATAATTAAAAATCAAATTACATTTTTAATAATATATATAGAAAAATATTTTTTTATTAAATTACATTATTACTTAAAATACATTGTTTCTTAAAAAATAAAGTATAAAATGGCATTAAATTAAAATGGATTTTAAATTATCTGATTTCTACAAGAAAGCGTTCCTTTCAATACTCTATAAATATGTTACGTTAAAAATGCAATGGCAAATTTTAGGAATTACTTGTGACATAGTTCGAGGGCATGCTATTAACCCCTGACAACCCCTTGACGGATTGCGGGGTACGACGACAAAAAATCCCTGGGCAGGCCATTTACAATTGGTCCGCAGTGCGGAACCTAAGCTAATGATGACTGGCATGCACAAATGTACAAATCTTAATTATGCAAATCACGGTCGCGCATAAATTATGCAAATTATAATGAAATTCCTCATTGCCGGATCCGGGTAACAGGGGAAACGGAGGCATCCGGGGACCAACGACAAATGCCCATCTATATGTATATGGATTGATAAAAATGTGGCATTAAAATGAAAAAACCGAAAATTTAAATTCAGCCGGATCTCGGGGTTGAAAAGTCGAAATTATTTGGTGGCCTGAGCCGAGCCGAGAGTGCCGTAAATTGCAATGTAAATGCTGCATAAAACTGAATTAGTCGCAGAACAATTACAATAGGGGAGAGTTCACTGCAACGGCAAAGACTTCCCGAAAAAACAAATCTGAAACCGAAAAAAAAATCCCTGGCAATCACAGAGCAAATGGTGCATTGCCTAGAGGGGCTGCTGTCCAGATTCCGGATTTCATTGAAAATAATGGCATACGGTGACTGTGGCCCCGAACATCTGACACAATAATTTCCCCGACTTTAACGAGGGAAGCGCAAACAATGGGAAAATGCCGAAGTTCCAGTGCAAATTATTAAATTTATTATGCGCGAAGTCATTAGGTCTGTCGCCCGTCCTCTTAGTTTGACTTATTTTAAGGACTAAGGACTTAACGATTGCACACTCTTGGCACTGATACATAAATATTCCGAGAAGCCTAAAGTGTGCAAAGTCATTAGTGCCCATTGCAGTTGACAGGGGAAACAGAGATGCTAAGCCTGGCTTTCTAAACTTATTTTGGCTAAAGGAAATTCTCTAAGAAAACCCAAATCGATAGCCAAGAAATTGTGAGCTAGACTTATACTTGCCTTATATTCTTTTAATATTAACATTCGGTTTAAATTATGTATAATTTATAGTTTAGAAAGCATAAAAAATACAAAAATTTACTCATTAAAATTCCTGGAAACTAAAATAATACAAATAACAAGCAGATTCTTTTTATTTCTCTTTAAATTTTAAAAATTTTAGTACTAGCATATTTCCATAAATTCCATTTGTGTGGCTTTTAACCAAATCTATTCAAAACTTTTCCGTTTTTAAATATTCAACAACACAGCACCAACCAGGAATATGGAAAATATTAAATTTTAAGACAATATCGAATCATAAGATACTCTATTATATAAAAGTGCATTTTATAAGCAACATAAAACTAATAAAGGTACTTTTATATAGGTTTCCCAGAAAGTAATATTCAATTTAAATAAAAAAGTAACTGACTCTTTAGTCCAGCCTGTGAGTGATTTAATCCAGGAATAAAGAATAGGATTTGCAAACATTTTCTATGCCCTTCACTAGGGTAATGTTCCTATGGCCCCGACCAACGAAAATATTTGGCATGTGCCATTTATGGCATTGTTCCAACTCTGAACAATGCGATACCATAATTTCCAGGCAACTCTCGAACGCACTCACACACACACTCGCAGCGCCGTGCAGAGAATGCCATGCAGATGCGGCATCCTCCTTGCTATGCTATATGGAATATCCTATATATGCTACTATATACGCTATGATGCACGAGCTATCAACCCCCAGAGGCGGCAGAGGGAAGTCGACAAAAATTCAGGACCAGGGCCAGGACCAGGCAGGCGGGCCAGGATCAGCAGGCAGTGAGCATGTGATTAGATTCAGTTTCAATGGAAATTGAAATCACAGACAAAGGAGCTGGGCCGGCCGGGGAGGAAGAGGGGTGGCTCTGGGCCATCGGGGTTGAAAAGGAGCGAAACGATAAAAATCCAGAACAACAAGAGAAATGAATTTTCGGACAGCCAGAGCAAGGCATTAAAAACTTCTTACACTGAACAAAAAAAGCATATAAATGTGTAACGAATAAGTAGAAATATAAGCAAAGTCATTTTACCACTTTAAATAGTTATTTTTCAACAATTATTTTTATTATTATTATTATCACCTTTTTTTTTGCAGGGATAATGTGGTTCATTAATTTTGTGTTCTCAGTTGTTTTCTAAAAAATTAAAAAAAAAAAAATTTTGAATGCTAGCTAATTGTAAAGGATCCAATACGTTGCGCTCTGAAAATATCAGAATAAGTTGGAAATCGTTTGGAAGCTTTTTCTTTTCCATAAGTGAAAAAATGCGATTGTGGCCATATGGATTATTAAAAGTGTTATTTAATTAGCAGAGCTATTTTATATTCCTGGATTATTTAAAAATAAAATTAAATTGAATTTAACTTGCGAAATTTGACATCTGATTACATTTCCCTTACTTATATAATTATTAATTTCCCAAATAAAAGAGGAGTTTCCTTTTTGTAAGTGCACCCACAATGACTCATCTATCCTTGTGCGTGTGTATTGCTGCTAGGACTGTTATATGTATTGGTGTGGAGGCTGCATTATGCGAAGCACAACCACTAAACGTCAACCACCGGCGTCAACACCCGACCCACATTTTTATATAGTGCCTCATAATATTCCTTCTGCAGAACAGAAAGAGATTAACACCAAACGGCGACGGTGGCAACGGTGGCATCGGTGGCAAAAAGTTTATAATCGACGGCGGCGCTGCGTCAGCATCACAGAGTGAGAGAGATAGCCGTATTTAAATAGAGAGAGAGGGAGGTAGGGCAAGTGAGAGAAAGAGAGAGTAAAATCGGAAAATCGTTATGGGACTACTATAACCACCACAAAATCGCGGTCGCCTCTGTTGTTGCCGGGCACCTCACACTCGCGCACTCTGCGTTTTCAGCGGACTTGTGATTTGTGGTTAATTTAAATAAATAATCCTTAAAGTGTGCCATAAATTAACGACAAGTAAAATAAACTGCCGGCGTGATTTCGCATTTTTGAACAGCGAGAATTACGTAGAAGTGACCGCTTTAAAAATTCAAAAATATTAATTGCTATTCAGTTAAAAGTTCATTATTTATTTGCTGTTATGGCCAATGAATAATATCATAAGAAAGCCGCATAAAATATATATTAAAAAGGCAATAGCATTAAAATCTCCCTAAACCTTGTTGATTCGAAAGCGCCATCTAGGTAAAGCTTAGGAAAACAGGTGGCTTAGATGAAAGCCAACAGAGGGCGCTACATTTTTCAAATATATTTTCCAAGAGTGTTAACAAGTTTTAGTTAATGTTATAATGTTTAAAAAAACATTTAAATCAATTATTATAACTAAACTTTAACAACTTAAATATCTATTTATAAGTAACTCACTCTAGGGAAGTTGTAATTGATATTTCAGTCTCCATCCAAGATATATAAAATTACATTACCTTCATTTTTTACCAATCTTTATAATTTAATAAATTTTAAAAAATTTCAAAAATTAAAACATTCAAAATATTTAGGTACGCCATCTGTGCACAGCTTAGTCAAGATTCCGCAAGATGGCGCCTCAAATCAGCTGAGAGTTTCCACCCCTATTTCATATCCTTAGTTTACAAATGCAACCCTGCCGTTTCCTGAACCAAGGACAACCCTAAAACTTACGCATCCCTTCAACTTAATCATTTCAGAGCTGGAAAATCCTCTCAACAGTAAATAGAAATGGATCCCTCGAATATGACTTTCGGTTTTCCCGGTCTCCCCAACCATGGACACATGCCGATACCACCGACTGCCAACATGCTGGGCGGTCATCCTGCGCCCACCGCCAGTCCACCGCAGAGTGTCCCTGGCCGCCGGACTCCGCTGGGATCGGTGGGTCTGGGTGGCTTCTACGCCCAGGGAATGGGGATGTCTATGTCCCAGCCGCCAACGGACGAGAACAAGCCGGGACCGAGTGGCCAGGAGAAGCCGCTGAGTCCCACTGCCGTGGCCATCGCTGCGATTAGTGGTGGCACCACCACCGTGGCCGTGTCCAGTGGATCGAGTGGTGGCGTCGGCGGAAGTGGATCGAATGGTGGGAAGCAGAAGAATCGCCAGGGGAAGACAGTGAGGTTAAACATTAATGCCAGGGAGCGGCGAAGGATGCATGATCTGAACGATGCCCTCGATGAGCTGCGGAGTGTGATTCCCTACGCCCACTCGCCCTCAGTGAGGAAGCTGTCGAAAATAGCCACCTTGCTCCTGGCCAAGAACTACATACTTATGCAACAGAATGCCCTCGAAGAGTTGCGAAGGTAAGTGCATTTTTATTTATTTTATTCATTTATTTATTTAGAAGAAATCCCAAACTAATTGTTTATATTATTTTCAGACTTCTGGCTTATATACAAAGCACAACGGGAGCCGCTCCCTTGGACTTGGGCGCCTTCCCAGCGGCTGCCAAATTGCAGGCTCTGCTCCAAGGACCTCACAACGAACCGCCCACCAGCAGCAATAGTTAGATGGTAGCCAGGACCTTTTAAGAAAACTGGTTCTCATGATAAGCAAGCAATGGATAAACGAGCAATATTTTTAAGTCAATTGGAAGAAGGCCAAATATTTGTGTACTAGTCAGACGAACAGAGGTCGAGAAGGAGCCTCTAGTCAGAGCAGCCAAGTGAAAATCTGTTAAGTGATATTTAGTTTTGCCATAAGCATGTCTTTTTCGTGCATTTACATAATGTCAACCTCTTTGTATAAGATGAATATTACCGAATAAAGTATTACTGAAGTAGAGGAAGTTATTGAGTAAGTTAATATCTGATCAGAAATCTCATTTATATTTTAATAAGCCAGAATGAGTTTAGAGCTTCGACTGAATCTCAAAACCACTTTCAAACCCATTTTTAATCAGTGAAAGGCAGAGTCACAATTAAAATAATTTAATCTTAGATCCGTTTCAAGTCTTTACAAAAATATACAGCATCATATAAATATACATACATATTCTGCCGAATGGCATTTGATGAGTGAGCAAAAGCAATTTGCGAAATGCAAAATAGACTGATTAAAACTAGACACAAAATCGATGAATACTCTGAAGACAAATAGACGCGAGTGGAGGACGGCGGCGGAAGCAATCGCGTAACTGAACGATCGCCGATGGATCATCTGACACTATTCCGGTATTCCCGAGGACAGAACCTTGTTTTGGCCGGTGCGAAAAATGTGCTGCTTGACCGGCAGTTCTCCGATCAGAAAATCCCGCATCAGCTCGATGGCATCGCGGGAGTGTCCGGTTCCATGAAATGCGATAGTGGCATCTCGTCCAGCGTGATCCATTATGACATCGTCACCGCCGGGATGATCTCTCAGAAAGTGAGTGACATCGTAAACGCGGTCGTATATGACCACCCAGCAGTCGTCGAAGCTGTCGTGCTGGGCCACCTCCTCCAGGGAGATCTCCGGCAGATCCTTCACCTTCAAGCGCTCCTTCTCACTGGAGGCCACCATTGCTTTGCTGCTGAAGGGCACAATCCTCAGAGATTGCAAGAGGTTTGTCAGCGCCGATGACATTTTGTAATTAATTAGCCGGACTTTCACTTTTGTGTCGCGATTGTCGTATATTTTGTAATTCCGCACAGTCACTTCAGACAGTCTGGAGTCAGGTTGAGTTGGGTTCCGCTTGATCGGCTTCTCAGTTCCAGTTTTTCTCGGCTGTTGAGTCTTTAGTGTGTCTTGTGCAGCCACCGGCAATGGAGTGTCAATCATGCCTTGGATTGTAATCGTTTTATAAATGAAAACACGTGAATCGAGCCCCAAAGCCGAGCGCAAAGTGATAAGACTTCGGATGTAAAACACGAAGCTAACAATGATCGGGTTTTATGGGGGTATTTCCATAGAAATTTGGGTAGGAATTAAATGTTATACAATTTTATGAGCAACCATCTGAAGTTTTCATATAACATAATATTTTTTAATGAAAATATCTATTAAAATCCATTATGAGATAGAAAAGCGAATTTTATATAATACTTTTATATTTATTTTACTATGTAGTAATGATCATTAAATAAATAAATAAATAATATTATTATTGAGCTAAAAGTTTAATGTTTTCTTATTTTTAAAGGATTCTTAATTAAAACTACGAAAATAAGAAGTCAGTTTCAAAGATTTTAACAAATAAGTAGTAAATATTCAAGGCACATTTAGTATTTACAATTGAAATTAAAAATTCAATAATATTTATATGTATAAAATACAATTATATATTCACAGCAACCAATAAGAGGTCGTTTAATGTAAATATTAAAAAAATATATATATAAAGCAAAAAGCGTCTCTGTAAAAAACAATAAATATGCACTTATTACCTAAATTTTAACTATAATTATTTTTATATTTTTTTTATGTTTACATTGTTAGAATTTTTGTAGAAATGCCCATATGTAGCAAAATTATACGAAAACTTGTTTGTACCAATATCAGTGTTCATGGGAGGGCTTTACACTGATTGCGAGATTGTGTCCTAATAGTTTAATGAGTCAATTCCCCAATATGCTCCGGTTGGTGAGCATAAGGTGTTCTCTTTACAAACCAGATTAATTACCTGCTACCTAATAATTTTAATGGGGCGACAATTTATTTAAAAAGCATCTCCGCAGTGGGCTTATCAGCATTACAATTGATTTATTGGCACAAGTCAAAAGTGCATCGGGCGAATCAATTACGTCTGCAGCCGAACCGTTTGATCGCAAGTCATTTAAGTAATCAAAATATGTTTTGGGTTAATAGCCTGTTATAATCACTTCCAAATAATTTAAATGAGCTTTAAGACCGACAAAATGGCTGCAGCAAGTAATTAATTCATTTGTGTCACGCGTCTGACGTTTGTGCTCAATTTTCGAAGTCGCGTAATGGGAACAAAGATTATTCAATACTATCGCTAAATATAAAACTTTGAACTTGAATTTGGCTTCGCTAGAAATTTAAAAAATGATGCCACGCTTTTGAACTTGTTAAACTATCAGAAAGCGTATTTAATTTTTTTATATTTTATAAATGTATATGAGTGAGTATTATAGTGGTTGCGAAACCAAAAAGGGCTGATGAAATTAGTCTGACTATTTAGTTTTCAATTAATTCAAGCCAGACAAAACGCAATCAGAAAATTCACAACAATGTTTGTATTTATAAACAAAAAGCGAATCTCCAACTGCGCCGTAAGCAAAACAAATATTATTGTTAGAAACTGAATTTCCAATTATAAAAATACTATTTAAAAAATAGTCTGCCATAAAAATATTATTATAAAAGTAAAGACGTCACTTTAAAATTGTTATTGAAAAAGTATTGTTTGTAAATGGGTTCAAGTTCGCTATGCGGTTTACACGACACTTAGAAACTTAATACCCCAACATGTCAGTGTTAAGATCAGCATCATCGAGTTCAATAACGCCCTCAAGCCGCAGAAAATTGCCGCGTAATCGTAATCGAAAGTATTATGAGATGTAAAACTGGGCTAAGCCACTTGACTTTGACTTTGAGGTCAAACTCGAGTGGATGCAACCATATCAAATATCACTAAAGCATAAGAGAGGCCCTGAAAACGACTGGGCTATAAAAAAAAAAAAGAATTTGCGCACAATCTGGACCCCATTAGTAGGGTTATCTTCCTCATTTAGCACGAAATCGGAACATGCGTCAAGAATTTCGGGAAAAATTCGATTCGTCTTATTAATGACGAGACTATTGTTATCAAAGTAGTCTAAGAAATGTGTAGACGCTGGGGCCAAAGTTGTATTTCGACCAGTTCCGCTCCGTGCCGGATTTTTGCAAAAAGACCGAGATAAGCTTGAAAAAATGTGCGCGGGCATTTACCTTCAGGATGACTGGCAAGTCCACGGTCGGAAATGCTTCGATGAGTAAGCTTAAAAAAAAAATAAATCATTTCATTTTTATAATGATTTATTTACCTTTGAATTAGAATTGGTATGCAAAGACGAATTTAAATATTCCCTTTTAAGTTTGATCTGTGATCAATTTGATATTTTCTTTCGAACTGCTACAACTAAGTTCAAACAACTGTTATTTTTACTTTAATTTTACTTTTTATTTAATGTCAATGGGGATTCTAATTTGACTTTTGCAAGATAGGTAAAAGAGAAAATATTAAAATATTTAAGAAAAATTTAGTATTATATGCATCTAAAATTTTTAATTGTCAAGCATTAGAGCAAGTATATGCAGAAAAATAATGTTCAATTCATAAGAAAATATGGCAACGCCAAAAGTAACAGAAAAGCTTCGTCGAAAGCAAAGCTTTCCGGCAAAAGGTTCGATTAATAAACCGCTTGGGATTTGGCGGGCTTTTCAGAAAATTAGCCAGCTGTTGCTTGTAAGAAAGCTTTTCAGTAAAATGGCTTTTCCGTCCATCCAGTTGCATAAAATAGCCGGTTTATGCTAAAAAACATCACTATAAATTCTCTTAAATATTGATATTGCAAAAATGTTTCCTTGAAAAAAGAGTTCTTAAAGATGAAAGGTTTTCCGTTCAGGATTTGGGTGTTAATACGTGCCCGTGTGTGTGCTGCGAGTGTGCCAAAGTGTGAGTGTGATGGAACTTGACATCGGGGGAACTGCGTGTAATTTTCGGTTACCAACAACACAGTCGAGTTTCAGCAACGCTCTGGTTCAGTTCTTGAAGCGCGTGAACCCAGGAAAAAAGGCAAAAATAATAATCTCTCCGTGGATGAATTTATTGAAATAATTGACCAGTGTGCCCAGGGGATTATTGAATTACAAATTCATGAAAGCCAGCTAATAAGGAAATTGTTTCGCAAAACTCGTTAAGGACCCGAAACACGCACAGTATGCACTGCTCCGTGTAGGGCGAATCGCGCATACGCCACGTTGGACCATCAAAGGATTTCGTAAACATATTGTAGCGGAAAATTGCATGCAGCAATTTGAATAACAAAATTGCTTGCACGGCTTCTGTTCGGCATTGTGTCGCCGATTTATAAACAATCGCCGGTAAGTGTAGATATTGTTTGATTTATGTGAACTCAATTTGCATGCAAATCTGAAATGGTTTAAAATTTTCCAAGTTTTCAAATTTGCCTAAAAAGCGAAGCTCTTCAATATTTAAAGTTTTTCATTGCTTTGTAGTCGCAGGAGTGAAATCTTCATTGGGAAATGCTTTTGTTTGGCAAATGTAATTGGAACTTTTTGTCCGAGTAAATTGGTTTCTAGAGTCTGAAGGTGGTTTGGCTGCCCCTAACTTTTGTTGTAAACTTGAGCTAGTCAGCTGTATTTGAAAATGGTTTTGTGAGAAAGTTCAGCTCAATTTTCTCGGCAAAGTGAAATTGTTTTGAAATTGAATATGGCCAAGGAGACCTTCGTGGTGTTTTGACTTTCCCATACAAGTTAGCAAACTAAATTATGGTAATTGTTTGCCAAGAACTAGGCTATTCCAATTTGGTGATTGAACTTCTGTGTAAATTGGTCATATTTGGATAAGCTAGTCACTGTGTGCACCAAGTACTGCATTAAAATAAGGTATTTCCAAAGAAATTTAACACAAACACGAAATCAGGAAGCTGCATATCTGTAATCTCCGAACATACCACATATTGCGTCACTTCCTTTATATTTTCATATCAAATTTTCCGAAATATGTTTGCTGTGGAAAATGATTTTCCCTTTCTTTCGTGTCGAAAGGGCTTTTGGATACTTTTCAGTTGATTACTGATTAAAGAGATTGCATTGCGTGTACTCGACACGGGAAGTGCTGTGTGCATTCGCTGTGATGAAAGTACGGCGAAAGCAAAGCAAAGGTATTTTAATTTAATTAGTCGAGAGTGGAGTGTTTGCCGGGATGGATGGATTCCGACATATGCGAGATCCTTTACCCAATTTGCCGTTTTTCGGTTGAAAAGCGAAAGAGGATTTCCTTCGACAAAACCGAAAATTCCTTAGCCGCAGGCTGTTTAACCTGTCGGAGGACCGAGAACACAGGAACTGCGACCTGCGAACGGAAAGGCAGCCACTCAAACACAACAAGCATGTCCTTGAAACACCCGAGTTCTGGCCGTGACCCCCGACCTCCATACCGCAAAAGCGAACGGAGCTCTTCTGCCGACCTTCGTCTTACTTTTTCCGAACATATTGCGTGTCAGGCAGTCAACAGGCTGCACTAAACAAGTGCATTTATTACGGCAGCCATCTCCGAATGCCGAGAAGCCATGAATATTTATCACGTGTCCAAAGATTAATGCATTTTTAATGCAAAAACGTCGCCCGAAACCCACCGTTCATATTGACGGAGGCCATAAAAAGGGAGCCCAGCCAGCAGGCCATGTTTGCTAACTTGTTGAGTTATTGGCAGCTCTTTAGCCTCTGGCCCACCAAAGGACCCCTTACGTGGGCGGCTGAGCCGGTTTCCTTTTGTCCCAAGCCCAAGTATTAATATCACACTTATCATTATTTCCGTAGCCCTGTGTGTTTCCCTTATTTTTTTTTTCGCTCGTGCTGAGTGCGCCTGTAAACATTTTTTCTTTGTTTACTTCTTAGGCATTTTCAGCGTTTTAATGAGCGTTTTATTGTTTATTTTTATGCTCTTGCTCTGGCTCATAACTTTGGGTCACTTTATTAAATTGCTGTGTATCTTGCCGTCTCCCAGTGGCGTTGTGTTTTATTTTATATTTTATTTTCAATATTTACAGAGCCCCGTTGGCCTTGTCCCACGGTTTAATGGCCTGTGGCGAGTTGACATATGGTTGTTGATTTTAATGGGATCTTTTATTCCGCTTTTATCGCATATACTGGGATTCTCGAGTGTTTTTCGAGGGAGAAAGTGAAAGGATTGACAGGAATTTGTTTGGGAAAATGTGTTTATTGTTTAGAAAATGTTTGGTGAGGAGAAAGCTTTTATTAAAGGAAAAGTAAAAAATATGTACTCTATAAAATGCCCTTATACTTTGTAAAACTACTTGAGGAAGGTAACATAAATTTTAAATTCATTAAAACCTTCGATTATTAAACTCTTTATTCCATATTTATCTTTGTCAAGCTATTACGACGCAATCAAAGTCTTTTCTCAGGAGTAAGACTTCACTATCGGATTGTTGTCATTATTTTTATAGATTAATTTACACCAAGCGCCAATCCAGCTCTCAGCTGAGTGTATCCCTTTTATCCCCGCCATAAGCTATAAATATTCATTGATGGCTAATTAGCAAAGACTGTGATGGGGTCACCCGCCCATTTGCCCTGCTGATCCCTCTCTCCATCCTCCAGTCAGAGCCCGACTCCAATGTCCTTACATTGAGGACAACAACTGGGGCTGCCATTGGCGGCAGATAATCAACTCGAATAACAAAAACAGAGACATTCCGTGGGGGCTGAGATGAGCTGAGATGATAATGATGTTGCCGATGTGGACAAACTAGCGCCCGGACAGTGTCATTACAGCGCGTATTACAAATTGCTGATGCCTGATTATTGACGGCCAGGACCTCAGCATCCGTCATCTCCTGGAGGCCATCCGGGCGCGATGGAAAAACTTCTGCTGCTTGTTTATGCACACCGAAGGTTCTCCACTTTTCCATTCGCAACCCGTAGGGCAGTTCATAAAACGGCATCGGATAACTTAAAGCCAAATGCAACTTCAGTGCAATGCAGTGTGGAGGACACGGGGATGAAGGATTCCAGGCCGGCAGCCTTCACAAGTTTATACACACACCTGGGCTGTGTTTGTGTTACATAAACACTGAAAACTGAGAACTGCCAAGGAAATATTTCTGAGAAATTGGAAAAAATTCTTGTCTTGACTAAACATTTTTATTGACAGAAATATTATGCAACGCAGCTGAATTTGTATCTATATTATTGCAGGTAATGGTCTTAAATGGTGTTTTGATTTAATTAAAAATGTAAGCATAAAATCGACCATCATCAATGAAAGTTAATTATCAATCACTTGGTAATTGCAATAATTCATACGATAATGAATATTTTTTTGCTGTGCCTGGGGAAAAGTGAAAAGGACGAGCGCAGTAGCCGCAGAATGCTCACTATTTTGTTCCGGTCACTCTTTTGCCCAGCGATTCAGGGCAACAGCAACACGCGCATCCTCGTGGACCCGATGTCGTAATCTAATTACTGTTGTCCGGTTGCCAGGGACAGGTGTGTGCAACCAGGAGCTCTGTGGAGAAGGAAAATGCTTTCGCAATACTCTATGGCAGGAAAAGCCGAACAATACGGAAGGCAGGAAGGATAGGACTAAAGTGCTTCCGGAAGTCGGGGGAAAAATGATAGTTTAATGGAACTTGTTTAGTGGATTAATGAAGCTTGTTTTCGTGAGTTGCGACATTTCCGGTCAATCAAAAGCATTTTGTTTGTGAAAGGTACTCAGCCGCACAGAAATGATGGCGTGTTTATCCGGAACGAATTGTGATACTAAATAAGTTCAGTAAAAAATACTAAAGTTGAATTAAAGAGGTTTGAAAAATCAGCAAAGTACGAGTCTTCATATCTTGACATCATCTGGAAGAACCAATTCAAGTCCTTGTTCCATATTTAAATAACTTTAAAGTTCTCCTAATTTTCATCTCTTCGAAACTTCTCGAACTTAAAGCTTGTAAATTCCATAAATTACATATCATTATCTGTCTGCTGAACTTTCTATGCATTGCTGAAAGGTCCTGAAAACAGGATAATAGAGTACTTGGAAAATCCGGCTTGCTTTCCACTGCAATTTTCCGAATGCCCTGGAAGAAACAGCAGGGCGTGGATTTTACAAAGTAATGGAGTTGGCATTTCGACTCGGGTCTTTGGGCCACGGAACACTTCATTAGACTAATGAACATAATTTGCCTTAATTGTGCGATTCGTCGGCCCTGTGAGGAGAACGCTGAAAGGCATCCTTATCTGTTTATTTTTTTAAGCGCGGATGATGAAATCGCCAGCTGAGGCCGAAGGAAATCACGGGAACGGGCGCACACACCGCTTTCCCAGGCAGGCAATGAACCATGCGGTTGATTTTATCGATTAGATAAACTTAATTTTAGTCGCTCTGTCAACACATTACCGGACTTGGCCAAATGCGCGGGGTCCCTCATTTCTGGCCTTGACTTTGCTGCGACGCAAACAGAAAGCCACAGGCGGAAGTAGTGTTGGCCCCGTCGCTTATCTAGGGGTTCCAGCGAAAAGTGAAAATGTGCACGATAAAGGCCGCGAAATGATTTACAAAGCCCACCGCAACACCAGACAGTCGGATGTCGGGGCCAGGGGCCAAAGCGCGGTTTTTGTATTAAAATTTATGACAGTGGCAATAAATCCCAAAGCCCACAGGCCCGCCACACACATCCGTGAATGATACATGTGGGCAAATACCAGGCCCAACAAGGGAGCTGCAAGTGAAGGCCCGGTGGCCCGGGATTGTTCAAGAATACCCTTTCACAGTTCTGGGCAGACATGAGCTCTTTGGGCAGAGATACAGAAAGTTGTTGTGTTATTTATAATAATTTACAGACAAATTTGTGATTAGATTTACCTGGATTTATTTACAGTACGCATCCTGACGCCATGTGCGTTTATTATTAAAAAGAATAAAATATGTGTGAAGCCATATTTATCTTTGAGTAAATACCTCGCTTTATTCAAGATAAATTTTTTAAAGGTAAATAATGGGGAAACAATTTTAATTAACATTGATTTCTTCATATTAATCCAATTATTTTTAGCTTTTAAGAATTATTATGAAATAAAGCCACTTAAAGAACTCTTATTATTCCACTATCTGACAAAATAATTATTTATCGTAAATAAATGAACTTTAATAATTTAAATATTTAAAACAAACTGTCAAGCTATAATCCCCTGTAAAACTAATTGAAAAAGGTTAAAAGAAATATGGAAAAAAATAATTAATCCCTTGGAAAGCCCTTACATCGGGAAAACACGTACTAAAAGTTGATTAAAAACTATAAAGCCCCATAGAAGGGTATGACAATTGATTCTAACCACATAACCACAGGTGCCAGGACAAGGAATTTATGTCAGGACAAAAGCCGACGGAGCGGAGGCGGCGAGCTCCACTGACTGAATGACTGAATGACTAAATGATTGAATGACTGATGATGTGGAGCGCGGCAGTGTGATCTGCTCAATTTGACATTGATTGGGTTATGTGTGATTTACGTGAGCCGTGGTGTTCAGAGCCCTCGCATTTGTGGGCTCGAAATAAAAGGGAGGTGATATCAGTTCGATGGAATTTGGCCGTATTTCCCAGGGGATTAAAGGCAAATTGACTGGCTAATAGATTTCACTGGAAAGCCTACATAACGCTCTTAAATGCTGCTTCGCGAAATTTCCATTAATGTATGGCTCGGCAGCTTATCTGGGCAACTGTCAAAGTTTAAATTAAAACTAATTTCATAAATTCTCCAAGCTTTGCCGTCACATTAGGGCCAAGATACTCGAGAGTCGAGAGCTCCCTTACTTAAACACAAGGGCACATAAATCATTCCCCAAGATTTCACAAGGACCTTAAAAGGGACGAAGGGAAAACAGAGCGTGGCAGGGCACAGAACCCGCATACACACCTCATGCAATTGCCATAAAAGAAAGCGTAGACCCGAAACAAAAGTTGGCCGTAAATAAATAATGAGTGAAAAGTAAATTTGCCGAAATTGCCCAGAAAAAGGGGTGCAGGTGGGCGATACAACATGGGAAAAGGGTCAGGGGCAGAGGGAACGGGAACGGGAGCGGACGCAGGACTCATCCAAAGGTGGGTTCCAAATATAAATATACTAATTAATTAACAAGTTGGTTATAAATTTTTGCTTTTTGAACAGACATCGCTTCATCTTGTTGGCAGTTCTGGCCGTTCTTTGCATTTCTCTTGCACGGAAAGAAATCAGATGGGGTTTTCATATAGAAATTCTTGCAATAAATAAATATTTTAAAGAGTTTTTAAAATAAAATAAAAAAGTCTAAGCTCATTTCTTTTCAAAATTAAATATTTAATTATTTTTTATTAAAAACAAAAGAGCTTATTTTTATTAAGGAACAATTTCCTTACATCACATTCCCGAGGCCGCAATCTCTGTTTAAGCTTTAAATTCCTAGACGAACTATAAAAGTGCGCAGTAATTTAATAAGTTCAATGGTTCATTCCTCAGCTTTTTGTTTGAAGTGTTGGTGTAATTTTGCGGATTTTGTCGGGTGCCTGGGACCGGGGTCACCTAGCAGTTTGCTCGGCTAATTGCGGACTAACCGAGGCCGAGGCCGAGGCGCCTTTATGGCAATTTTGTGGCTGCGGTCGGCCAAAGACAAAGCCTGGTCCCCTCATTTCCCACCTATTGTCCCCAGGATGCTGGGGCTGGGAACTGTCAGCACGTGCCTGTGGTCAGGATTTTAGGGTGCCCGTGCCCCCCAGTGCCACCACCTTAAGCCGCTCAATTAATAACCCACAAAGCCGGCGAGCGGAGAAGATGAATGTCGGACGTGGGGTCCCGAGCTTTGATTTATTTATGAGGCACACACATCCCGGGCCCTGACTTGCTAATGAATGTTTTATGGCTAGTTTGGGTGTCATTAGCCGTCAGGTGGAGATCCATATACCCCTGATAGAGGGGGTCATGGCGAGTAATTGACCCACGTTTCCAAGTCACTTAAAGGAGCATTCGCTGACCCCTCTCTCTGGATTCTTTCCTTGCAGACTTAGCACCCCCCTCAAGGAAAATGGATATCGTCATTCGCGAGGAGGACATTTCGCTAGCCCAGATTGGAGTGTATGCCTCGGTATCCTTTTTGGTCGTCACGGCTGTGGGGGCAGCCCTCTACACGACCTGCTCGAAACGCTATCGCCTCAACTGGTTCGAACAAAACCTCCTGGAGTCGGCCAACGAAAAGGATGAGGATCAACAGAGGTGGGTTCTTGAAATATTAAATTAATACATTTAATAATTTAAATATATTTAGCTACAAATTTTTTTTTAAGTCCTATGTTCTTTAATTTTAACATTGTATCCTTGCAAGCGAAAATGGTAAAAACCCATTACCGTTCCATTCCGAAAATGGCAAACCTGTGTAAAATATTTTAAATTTTCTTGTTTTTCCAACTTCCTCTTAAATTTGTATCCTAAGGACCCATGTTGCTCCTAACCGCATATTATAGCCTCAATTGTTTTTGTTTCTCTTTAGCCGGGAGGCATTGGTGGCCGGAGCTGTCGGCTACAATGTGGACAACCTAAACGAGGTGCCGCGTGGGAAATTCGGAGCTGGAAATGCCGGTAACCTCAGCCCCACCTCGCTGCGGAGCGAGGACAATGACCCGGCCTTCTGGGTACCGGCCTCAGTAACCTCCAACGCCACGGCCGCCATCCAGCAACAAGTGTCCAATACCACCGAGGAATCGGCACCGCCCACACCCACCTCGCCCACCGGGAGCCTCAAGTCCAACACACTGTCCTACTGCTCCACGACCTCGGTTCCGATAGCCAGGTCCGATAAGCACGTCGTCCTGGCCATGCATCCCAGTCGTCCACGAGTTTCCTCCATGAATGCCAAATTGGATCACACGAAAATTGACATGACCCTTTACCGAAGCGTGAGTGAAAGGGTAACCCTTTTTGGTTTTTTTTTTTGTTTTATTTTTAGGACAAAGATATGTCCCCTTTTAGGACGAAAAATGTCAAAAATCCCTCGTCATGTTAATTATGACATATCCAAATATTTTCCTTAAACCAGACTTCTTTTAGAAACTATTTAAAAAATAATATACTATTTGGGGGCTGGAAGTAGCTATTTATTCTGAAAGCTTAAAGGCTTATCTAATATTTTATTTCTTTAATTTACTAGCACTCCCAGCCAAAGACCATAAATCCAGTTTCCGTTAGTGAAGTTCGGGGTAACCTGCATGTGAGCATTGGCTATGATCCCGTTGGTGGTTTGCTAAATGTGCGACTGCTGGAGGCCCAGAATCTGCAGCCAAGACAATTCAGTGGAACTGCTGACCCCTATGCCAAGGTTCGATTGCTGCCCGACAAAAAGAACTTTTGGCAAACGCGAATACACAAGAAGACCCTAAATCCAGGTGAATATATTTACCTATATTTGATACATAAATATATTATATTCAATTCCTTAAACCCCTTTCAGTTTTTGACGAGCAGTTTGTCTTCGAGGTCACCGCCGGAGTTATTGACAAGCGAACTGTGGAGATTTTACTGTACGACTTCGACGCCTATTCCCGGCATGTTTGCATCGGAGGAAGCAAGGTGCACCTGGCCAACTTGGATCTGAGCGAACAGTTGAACCTCTGGACCCCCTTGAGTTCCGCTTCAGCACAGGACATGAAGGTGGATCTGGGGGATATAATGGTGTCCCTGGCCTATTTGCCTTCGGCGGAACGGTTAATGGTCGTCCTGATCAAGGCGCGAAATCTGCGGATTGTGGACGATGCCCGGAACTCCTCGGATCCGTATGTGAAGGTGACTTTGCTGGGACCCGGGGGCAAGAAGATGAAGAAACGCAAGACGGGCGTGCAAAGGGGCACTCTGAACCCGGTGTATAATGAAGCGCTCGCCTTTGATGTCAACAAGGAAACTCTGAAGAATTGCGTCCTAGAATTCTCGGTGGTCCACGATGGTTTGTTGGGTGAGTGAAGCCTAAATAATTATGATTTCCCATATTTTTAATTTATCTCAAATTTTAATCCAGGCTCCAGCGAGATTTTGGGACGAACTTTGATTGGAAATTCGCCGGAAGTCCGCACCGAGGAGAAAATCTTTTTTGAGGAAATCTTTCGCGCCAAAAACGCGACAGCCCAATGGGTTCCACTGCAGGAGCCAGCGACGAACTTGGCTACCACAGCCAAGGCCGCAACCAACAAGAACTAGCTTCCACAGTTGCCGGCGGCGTTTGGTTTGTGTCTAAGATGAGACGGCAGCGGTGGCTGTCTTGGGTAAATGTCAGTCTACAAACTAGAGCTGTCAAAGCATCGATGACAAAATCGATTAATTCGATGATTTGTTGCGCATTCTGGCCGTGTTACATATAATACGTAGAGCTTGTGTAAAGATTCTTGAATGTCCGTTTACATTCATGTAAAACAGCCCTTTCTAGGCGTGTCAAGGCCATGTAATAATTTGTTGTTACAATTTGTAACAGATTTTATTGATGCAGATCGGTTTTGGAGGCAACAAATAAATTTGGTATCCAGCAATACTCCAAAAAGTTTATCGTTAAATATAACGATAAATATGCATGGTTTGATCCTTACAGAATTAGTATCAATGTTTTTTGACAAAAAAATATCGATAATATCGATGCTTTGACAGCTCTAATACAATCGGCAGGATATGCAAAGGCTATGTCACAGGCTTATCAAATTGAAACTTAGGGACGAAAAATACAGAAATATATGTGAAGAATAATGTCAATCTGCATAGGCAACCAAATCATACCCATTATCAAGAAAAACTGTATCAAAATCAGCTGGAAACTCACTCAAAAGGATGGTGGATGAATGTAGATAACGATCACCGAACTCACAACATTTAAAATCAAATTTTGACACAATTTTCGAATAATGAAAAACACAGTCATTTACTGGAATAAGGGAACTTGCAGGGATAAGTTTTAAGCAGGACGGAGAGTGGAAACCGAGTGTCTCACAAAGATTACAAACTATTTTCAAACACGATCAAGTATATCTCATTGAATGTGCTTTGTATGGTATCAATTAATCAAAGAATATATATATATTTAATATCCATTTTATGTGTCAAGAAGTACCTAAAAATACGAAACTACCAAAAATACAAGATAACCGAAACAATTACTAATAACTAAAATATGCGAAAATAGTTGATTTTATAATTTTCTAGGCGACGGTTTCAGGGCAAAGAGGGCACAAAAAACGGATTAATTTTACTTTCCGCTTTATCCAAATTAGTTAAAGGAAAATATATAAAACTATGCACGGAAGAGTAGAAACAATTGTAACCAAAGGAACCTATTCTTATACACAATGTTCTAACATTTAATGTAATGTCTATATAAAGTAGAGTTAGTTTAAAGGCACTATGTATTCAATATTCGCATACACGTACTACCTATATAAACCTATATTTATCTTTGTGAAATAAAGTTCTTAGCTATCTTAGACATCGCATTTGTGTTGCTCATTTATTGGTTTCCCTTTGAACCCAATAGTAGGTTTAAATCGAGCTCACTTCAAGGTTAATTACCAAACTTTTCCTTGACCAACTAGTTGATGCTTTAAATTAATTTCAAGCCTCAACTTCAAACGGCTGAGGTTTTCCCATTTTTCCCATTGAACAAAACCGAAATCCCTTGCCCCTTTGACTTTCCTTTTTTTGTGGACACTGAGCCTTAAATATTTCTCTGAGGCGAGGAGTCGAACTCGTTGGCCAAGTTGGCGTGGAAAAAAGTTTGAGAGCAAAACCCGTTAACTAATTTTCCAACATTGACTGATAAATCCGCCGGGAGATGTGACGGGCAACGGTACATTGGCTGTTAAAGCAGCCATGCTGAATATGCCCCAGGTCCTGCGAACTGTTGCGGTTCCCCTTCTGTGTCTATATAAGTTCACCGTAAATTTCCTTTTCAATCAAAATGTGCTTTCATTCAATTTGGAAGGCAGCGACGAGCATAAGTAGCCGCTGCCAGCACTCGGGGGAGGAGTGCGAAATAAGGACGATGGCGGTAAAGGCAAAGGCAAGTTTGAACTGGTGCCAGAAATCGGTGGCGCCAAAGGGAATCTAACGTGGCTTTAGCGGTGCATTTAAAAAAATATTTGCTGCTGAAACTCTTATGAAAATTATAAATCGCGATTTGAATGATAAATATTTTCATTGCTCCATTATCAAATATTTATTAATGATATTTTTAATTCTATTCAATCCTGTTTTTTTGTATTATAGATTTAGGAATGTTAATGAATGAATAATATTTACATATAAGCTGCATTAATTAACTATGAACTGCAACCATTTTTTTCTAGTGCAAAAAACAGCTAAAAGACACCGGAAATATTCTCATAGAATTTCCACAAAGTCGACGGACACATTACGAACTGACCCAGGAAGGCGATTGCAAAACGAACTGACCGATAGCCGGTTCGAAAGGGATTCAGAGAGATAGTCCTCTTGGCCAGCAAAAACACCGCAAGGATAGTTAAATTATTTGCCTGCCATTTCCCTTTGTTTCCGTCCTATTTCTCACCCACTCTAGACTATTTTCGTAAAGTTTTCTCAGCTCTTTCTATTGGTCTTTTAAGTTCTGGCCAAGGTCGATGGTCAGCCATTGATAAACTGCAAAGAGAAGGAAGGACTCTCAAAGGACTTTCAAGAAGGTGTTGCAAACTGTTTGGCTTGCAAATTTCTTGGCAACTGACAGTCTTTTTATACATTTTAAATCTAGATTATATGATTATGTGTTTTTATTAGTTATCGTAAAAGAAGGTTTTAAAATTAACAATTTGGCCTACGATTAAATACGTGTTTCAATCCTAAAACTTTATTAAAAATTTTTAAAAAATATCTTTGGTGACTATTTTGTACAGCCCCTTCCTTTAAAAAAAACTAAAACTTAAAACTAAGGTACCTTTTTTATCTTCACATTTTATTATTTGAATAATAACTCAAATTACTTTTGATGGTGAAGTCATTATTCTGTATTCAGGCTTTATTATTTACCAAACATATTAATCTTTGATAGACTTCAATAGAAACTATATTAGTCAAGCAGTTTTAAGCCCCTTTCAAATCAAGAAGATCGAATGGTTGTTTCAATAAAGAATTCTCTTTACAATGCATTTCGGATGATGTGCAGTTTTGACTTATTGATGGGAGTCTGTCTGCGAATTGCCACTGCCTGGGCAAAGTGCTTTTGTGCCATTTTTCACTTCATCCGCTCGGATTCCTTTGGAGCGCAGCTATCAATTTTGCACCGATAATGCCTCGCGTCAAAGCCAGTTGGCAATAAACTGGCAAACTGCAAATGCGACTAACGAGTGAATTCCATTTTTAATTTCGCCCCGCTCTTTGTCTATCTCAACGCCATTTTGTCTCTGCATCATCTCTCTTTTATTTGCTTCCGAGTCTCCAGGACCTCGTCCTGCGTTCTGGCCAGTTTCAAAAGCTTGTCAGCGGAAAACGTAAACTAACGACATTTTCGTTTTCTTATTTACACAATCAATTTCGTGCTTTTGTGATACTCGTTCTCGGGCAAAGGCAGGCAATGCTGGGAATGTTGAAATGAAGAGTCCTGCGAATCCAACTGCAAGTGCTCCTAGCACATCCTTCTTGGATGGCGACACTGCGTGCACATCCGCTATATCCCTAGACCTTCCTCTTTTCCACGTTCGTTTTGGAGGGATATCTTAGCTTGTTGGAGATGTTTGCGACGTTTGTGGTAACCTAACTATTTAAATTCATCTAAAATAAAGTAAATTTCTCGAAATATATTCTTAATCTCTTAATAAGGTGGATTTTCCTTTAAAATGAATCAATTAAGGAAATTTACCTAAATTTACCTAAATTACCTAAAATGTCGGAAACCTTATTAAAGGACAACTTGCAAATGATTTTTAAGAATTCCTCATTAATAGAATTTAGGAAAACTAATTCTTCTAAGACTTGAATTAATATAATTTTAGAAAAACCCATAGCACCACATTATATTTCTTAGAATAAACAAAAAGAGTATCGTTCACTTCGTCGCCTTAAAAATCAAACTCTTTTCTTGCTTTCGGGGTTCTTTGCCCGCGCTGTATCGTTCAGTTGCTTTAGCTATAACTACATATATAGCTATAGTGACGATGGCAATGGTGTTGCAGTTGCTGCTGCAGTGGCTGTTGCCGTTTGTGCCGCGAGGGAAATTGTCGTCAAAGCGGAAAAAATGTCACATTGTTGTTTTAGCCATCATGGAGATGAGGATGGAGTGGAAATTGGTAGGTGGTGGGTGTTAGGTATGAACAAAAGCGGCCAAAATAATAGCATTGAATGCCTCTTAAGGTTTGATAATATCTAGCAATTTAGGTACTACAAATTTATTTAGATAATTTACAATTTAAATAAAATTAATGTCACAAATCTCTTATAAAGCTTATAAAGGACTAAAATGTACTCCAGATTAAAGTGAAAGTCTTTAAAATGAAATATTGATAATAAATCATACACAAAATATACTTGGAATGTCGAGTTGAAGACACGTGGCTGTTGCTTTTTTAAGTGCTATTACTTTGACTGCAACGGTACAGTGCTTTGATATGGAAGCTACTCGCGTTGTATGCGAGTGTGTGGCAGTAATAGTTCTAGTTTTGTTTCGCCCTCCTTTAGCCATCTCCATGGCTCCTTTCGGACTCACCCCGTATCCTTGCTGCAGCCCTTCTACTTTTTTTGTCCTTTCTTTTGATGTTGACCGCATTCGTTTTCCCGTTTCGCTGGCTGAGTTCGCTTTTTGGGGCTGCCTTTATTGTTTATGCAACTGTCAGCAGTTTTCGCCTGCCGTTCGAAGCGAGTTTTCCCGTACCCCGTACCCAAGAACCTTAAGCCCCGCCTCCTGACGGATTTGGATTTTCCTCAGCATGTGTGTGTAGGTGTTTGCTTTGTATCTCTGTGCGACTTTCATATTTGTTGTCATTTCGAATTGTTTCAATGACTTTTGACAGCGAGCAGATTAGCTCGGCGACGCCTCTTGCTCAATTTTCCACCCCATCCCCCCTTTCAATATCCCCCTGGCGATTGTCGGGGGAAATCAGAGGTGTATATTCGGATCCGTCTCCATTACCTACGGGGGGAAAGTTCAACGGATTCGGATTTGGTGTGATTACTTTAAAATTGTTCAGTCTTTGTCTCAAGTTGATTGAAATTGACTGCTTGTTGGCTGTTTACTTTAAGATGTTTTCCCAAGAAGCACTTTAAGTACCAATAAAACAATTGCATTTAATAAAATAAATCCGAACAGCAGACAATTATCCGAATAAAACACACAGAAAGACTCAACATTTATCAGACAGTTGGAAAATATACTGCTTAAAATATAATAAATCATTATGACACGAACATTGACTGAATTAAAGGCAATAAATTAACCATTAAATGGCCTGATGCCACATCAATGCTAAGGTAATTTTTCTTTTTAAAGAACATTCTCGATGTACCCTAGAAAGCACTCTTCGCTGCAGCATCATTTTATTTCCAGGACTCCGTTCAGGCATCCGTTTTCCGGCCACCAAGGGGCAACGTGCAAGCGTTGTAGCAAAATAAACCAATTATAAAAAGCCATTTCGCATGTCAACAGAGTGAACGCAAAATTAAACTAAAAAGTGAAAACTAAAGTTAATTAAATTATTTTTAGCTCAACTATGTCACATGTGGCGGCGGTCCGGCACGGTTGCAGCTCATCAATAAGCAAAATTTATGGGGAACACCGAGAATGGCGGCGGAATTCGAGGGGCAATCCCAAAAAAGGCGATAGGAAAGCCAATTAAAGATAGCCGCACATCCTGTGAAAAGGGGGGCTCAAACAATGTCCCTGGCGAGCGTGGCAACCAACCGAAATTTCAGCCACCCAATCAGCATATTTAAATTGTGTTGTGTTTGGTGATTGAAATGCATGAAGTACGACAACGTAAATAGGACAACGCACCACTAGTTAGAAGGACACCCGCACACTGGCACACACGCCGGCACACATCCATCGAACTGGTGGAAGGACACATTGGCAAACATGAATTTTTACCATGTCGGTGACTCTGCGGCTGCGGCTTTTCCCCGATGCTCTTTTCCCGCTTTTCTCCTCTTCGAACTCCCGCTTTTCCAGCTTTGCCAATGGCAACAGCATCCACACTTTAATGGCCCACAGCTCTCCCGGTGAGCCCGGGTTGCCATTCCTATGCACAGAGCACAAAAAATTAAATAACACTTTTCATTTTATATATTTTTCAACGATTTAAAAGAAAAATAATCAATTTTCCAAGAATATTTTAGCCATTCAAATTTCAAATGACAAATGAATTACAGTCAGAAGAGTCATTAATAATTATGCAAGAATATTTGAAGAAAAATTCATTCAATGTCCAGAGATTTAAAATGTTTATGGTTTATAAATTAAAAAGTATTAACTTATACTTAAATTTTCTATAAATTATATCCAATTTTCCAGTGTACCCATACCCATTCCGGTTTCCTATAGCCATTGCCATTGCCATTCCGATTCCGATTTCGATTCCGATTCGTCGCCGTCGTCGTCAGAGATCGATGCTGGTCAGCAGTTTCGTTTTGATTGTGCGATTTTCTACTTTGCTGTGCATTTTTCCTTTCATTCATGCTGTTTTCCTCGATTTTTCCGCTTTTTTCCCGTCGGTGCTTCCTGTTGTGCACTTTTTTTTCTCAGTTTTTTGTAGTATTTTCAGCGGTCAGCCGCCGTAGAGCTCTAATTGCTCGGCAGCGGCCAACACATGCGAAGGTGGCCTATCCTATCCATTTTTTAGATGCACACAAATCGCCGGAATATTGTTTTCGACTTTTTTTTTGCCCCCCCTCTGACCACTGACGGGCCGGGACACTGGACATGGGACACTGGTCGGTGGTGACTGGTAAATATAAGTCGCGGCTAGCACTTAAAGCCATCCAATTTTAATTGGAATTTAGGCGAAAAGCCGTAAATATTATTGTCGTGGACCCGGAAGGAAATCTGGCTATTATAAAAGGGCCGCACGTATTCAATTCCGCCGGGCTGCAGTTGTTCGAGTGCAGATATTGGGTGTTTCGAGTGGTTTATGGGAGGTACAATAGTGCGGATAGTGCGGTTATGACCAACTGCAAAATTGCCCCCGGCAGGATGGAGTTGAGTGAAGGACGAATCAGGGCATTACGTGAGCCTCCGATTGAAATTTGTAACGGATGTGGGCTTGGTATATGGGATATCGAAAAATGCAACCGCAAAATGGCAACAATTTTTAGCTTCATCAGTCATAAAGCTCGAAAAAGTGTAGCAGGGATATATTAATCTAAGAAAATATATTTCCCATATTTTAAAACTATAAAATTTAGCAGAACTATTTTTAAAATAATATTTGGTATTAGACTATTAATTTTATTTCATTACTATTACTTATTTAACCCACTCTATCTAAGTAAATAAAATGAAAAAATGTTCGTATAAAACAGTCCTAAAAAAATTAACATTAGATAAAAGACAAAGTTATTTTGACGTAAGAAAAGCATTGATAATCATAATTTTGGAGTATCTCATATATTACTGTCTTTTTTTTTTCTAAAATTTAACTTTGGCTCTTTTAAGCTAGTAATTTAAACAATAAAAAATAATACAAATGCTGTATTTAACTAGGCAGTCTCTGTTAAACGTTTATTTTACAATTGTAACACAAATAAAATTTCCTGATAATAATAATAATCAACATAAATTATAAATTAATTACGCATTTTTTAAAGCTCTTTAATAAATAGAATCAGCCAAAGATCAAAGAACAGAAATCAATGAATATACAATTATCTCAGAGTTTAAAAAATGATCCCAAAATACAACAATTTTTGAGTTTTATATAAAAACTGGAGAAAAGAGGAATAGAACCTTCACATCTCTTGGCTTATTTATATTATTTTAATTAACAATTATTTTGGCAACTGCTCGTAGGTTGCAGTTTTTAATTACCGCCATACATCACCCTATTCCTTGTTGCTCCATATATTTCGCATTAGAAGCAGAAGCAGAACCAGAACCAGAAGCTAATTCAGGAATTATTGTTATCTACGCCTGATGTCACGCCCACCAAAAGTGAAAGGTGGGCGGTGGGAGGAAGAGGGAGAAGACATTTGTAGCCAGCGAGATGTTTGCATTTCGCCATGCGAGTGGTGGAGAGGGAATGAGTGGGAGGCAGCGAGTCCAAGGGGGAGCAAACATGCCAAGTCGTAGCGCTGGAAATCTTAACGTGATTTAAGCCACGAAATGTGTGGAAAGCAAGGGGTGAATGAGGCAGGATAAGGGGGTGCTTGAGGGAGGTGAAAAGGAGCTGTCGCTGACAGAGCTGGAGGATGGCAAGGAGACCGAGAAGGACGGCAGACATTTGGTGGCCACACAATTGGCACGTCACTGGAGGAGCCATAGTGAGTGCAAGCGAGAGAGAGAGAGAGGTTGGCGTAGGAAATGTGACAAGAATTGCCTGCCCACTGAATGCACTTGAGAAAATCACAAGGACCGAGCTTGTTATAATTATTTCAAAGCTAAAATGAGATCGGCAATGTAATCAATTCAGCGCTATGGTATTGAAAAATATTAAAAAGGTATTCCAAAGTATGCCTTAAAGTGGTAAACAATAAAAGTATTCCAATTTTTATCTAATTATAGTATTTTAAGAAATTTATTATAATACTAATTGTGGCATCGATTATTTCGTTTCATACTTGGAAAGCCTTTTTATAAGGTTTAAAAACCACATCATATAAAGTTCTAGAACGTCAATTGTGAAAAAGACAATGAAACGTTATCAAAAATTATATTATGAGTTTAGGAATATAATAATATTAATTATTTAATATTAAGTATTAATATTAAGTATTCATAACCATGTCTACAATCTTTAATCGAAGCTTAATAAGGATATTTTTTACATTTCTATGAATAGATTATTCCATTTATTTATTCCTTTTTCCGGTGTACTTGCTAACTAGATCCTGATGTTTTGACAATAGCTCCTGCATCTGATGTTGGGTGTTGATTTTGGGTGTTGCTGCTGGGACGACGATGCAGCAGTTGCTGCTGCTGCTGTTGCTAGCTTCCGCCTCGAATCGCAGCCAAACTGCTTCAGTACCCTAATCATGAGCAGCCATGAACTGGCGCACTGACTTTGATGCACTCACTATTTATGTGCATACCCATGAACGAATCGCCTTGCCACGCCCACGGACCATAGCCCACAGCCCCACCACCCACTTGAGCACTCCGCCCCGAATTGCACGTGACACAAATAGGTAATTGCACTTGGCCAAAAGTGTGACACGCCGACATCATTCAATGGAGATCAAGGAGCGCAGGAGAAATGCCGACTGCGGTGTTCCCGACACCCTGGTAAGCGATAAGTTTTCTGAGTCAGGAAAAGCACTCAAATGCTCGATAGATTTTCCTCTTTTCCGAAGCAGGCGGCTGTCCTTCAAATCAATGGCTCTGCCAGTCCCAAGATTGAGCCTTGATTGCGTAATGAAGTGTAAATTCATGACTCAGTAAAGTTTAACCAAAAGTTTGTCAAGCTTTTGAAATAATTAATTACTGGATAAGTGGATTTTATTATTATTTTATTAAAAGTCAGACAAGATGTATATTAATCTTTTAGCAGGAAATTTAGATTTGTATATATTAAATTATATACATAAAAAATACTGAATCAAAGTGCAGGTAAAGATTTATGCTTAGACTATTAGCTGTATTCATAAAGTATCTAACTTAAATATTTTTGTTGATACAATGATTATATTTATTTACTTATATTCTAACTATTTTGATTGTTATAATATTATTTAAAGGTAATTATAATTTATTGTTGCGTGCTAACTATTTGGATGACTACTGACCAATCGCCTTACACTAAGTCCCCCATTAGCTTTTGCCACAGTTCGCCACCACAGAACCCCCTTTCAATGTCAAAGTTATGCAATCTCCCGAAAATCCTTCCACCTGCCTGCGCATTAGTAACAGACTAAACCCCCTGTCCTTATCATAATTTAACCAACTGCCGCACCTGTCGCTCCGCACTTTCCCCCGACCCTGTCGTCGCCATGTTCCAGTTTGTTATCGGCTCGACACTTGCACATTTGGGCGGGCCAACAACACCCAGCGCGTAGCAGCTAAAACAACCTAAACAGGCAGCGACACAATGGGACAATGGCAGTGCGATTTGTGTTAAACAATTTGTAGTTCGTGTTTTGGTTGTCGCTGAAAGCGTTGCTGATTTCACTTATCGCGCCTCGCCCACGCGGAAATTCACGTGGAAGCCAGGAGGCTACAATCCAAATACAGTGGGAGAAAATAGTTGGGAGTTTTGAAAGGGGATGTTATTATTTTTGTGTTCTTAGGACAAATTATAGTAGATTTTCTAAGGTAATTTGTTTTCTCATTTTTGGCTTCAATATTTCCTCTTAGAAAAAATCCATTTATAACTGTATTGTTTTTTATTTAAATAGCATTAAGTAAGTATCTTCAGTACGTTGGCAATGATTAATAATTTAAAAAAAATTATATTCAATTTGCAAACTTTTGTTTTGGTTCTTATGGATACAGTTTCAGCATATACACACTAAAATACAGTTGACATCACTCCCGGCCTGCTGTTGCAGTCACAGTTCAAAGTTCGACATGAAACACAATTTGGCCAACATTTTCGACAACGCTGTCGTTGTTGTATTTGTTATATGCGTAATATTTATCATAATAATTTTCTGGCTAGGGTCGTGTTATGTCAATTATTATTGTGTCTAATACGTAGTTCTCTGATATCGGGAATGTGCATTTAAAATAATTTGTCGTTCATAAAAATAATTGTCAACAGATTATCCCTTTGCAAAAATGGTTTCTTTTAATAAATAAAATAAGCAAGCCTATACTATAGTATGGTAGTAGTACTATAGCATACAAGGTTCAAAAGAAATGTTAGGAATTATTTTATTGCTTTGTTACCATTGAAATCAATAACATTTAATTAGAAATTCATTTACGACATTAAAATGAGACTCCAATAGCAGGCACTTTGTCTGCCAGGATGGGTTGCAGACGCCTAAATATTTATGATCAGTTTTTTTCCGTCGGGCATGTGGGCTTAGGGGGCTGAGACGCGCCTCGTATTTTACCATAAGCCTCGACATGAGTTACACTTGAATTTCTTTTGGGCCCAGCCAGGCTCGGCCCCTGGAACACTCTCCATCCACATTCCAGGCCAAGAA
Organism: Drosophila rufa; assembly: GCA_018153105.1. Taxonomy (NCBI): domain Eukaryota; kingdom Metazoa; phylum Arthropoda; class Insecta; order Diptera; family Drosophilidae; genus Drosophila; species Drosophila rufa. The sequence goes on from JAECXS010000096.1 coordinate 14,508,713, forward strand.
TCGTAGACACTTTTTGGTCATAAAACATAAATCTGCAACACTACAACAACAGCAGCAACCGAAAAACACAAACTCTGAAGAAATGAAAAAATAACAACCAAGTGCAGTAAAAGTTCAAGAGCTCACAACTGGCTGGGAATATATCTATGTATATCTGCTGGCCCGCCCATTCCTTCGCTCGTATAATGATGCCAAGTTATGTTTCCATGTGTTTTGTTTTGTTTTGTTTGCTCCTGTTTGTTTGCTGCACAATTTTTCCTCGTTCAATGTTTTCTAACTTGGCCCGATAGCCATAAATTTGGAGCAACGAGAAATTTTTCTGGATTCGAACATGATGGAAGGGTATTTTTCTAAGCTTGATGTTTTTCTAAGAGTCTAGAAATGTTAGAAAATTTAATTTTCTTATATTTTCTGTGGCAACGAATTAAAATAATTAAATAAGACATATACTTATTATTTAATTGGAAACAAAGAACTAGATTGTTTAAAGATATTTAAATTTATCCAAAATTCTTTACGAACATTTTATAAAAGTTAAAAGAATTAGAATTTAATAATATGCAGACCTTTAAGATATCAAAATATGTAATTATTTTGTATATGTTAAAATTTGTTTTGAAACATAATAAGAAAATTATAATAAATACAACTAATATTAGAATACTGATATAAAACGTAATTTGTTAGTAAGCTTCCAACTAAAAGGATATTTATAGCTTCGATGTGGCAAAACCAAACGGAACTCCCTTACTCGGCCATCTGCAAGTTCAGTTACCCGAATTCGGTTGGCTTTGGCGACTAGGCCATAAAACATAAGCTGGTGGAGAAGACGCGAAAAAGATGAGAACTCCTCTAATAATTTTTGGCCGGTTTTACCAATTTTTTTATTTTCAGTTTCCACCCATTTTGGGGCAAAGATCACGCCCATCCAATTTTATCGTCGGCTGTGGCATAAACTAAAAATTGAAAAAATCAGCCCCCGCAAAACGGCAAACGAGAAATAAAACGGAAGGCGGTGGGTAGTGGGTGGGTGAGTGGGTGGCCGTGGAAAGGTCCGGGAAGCTGCCAAGAGATTTTTGCCGCTGTAATGATAATTCTGGCGGCTTTAGTTTCTCTTTTTCGGTTTCATTTGTTGTTGTGGGCTGGCTGGACGTTGCCACAACAGCCGCAAAAGCCGCAGACAAACGGAGGAGAGAAGGGGTTGCGAGGCGGGAACAAGGCTATCATGCATTTTTGGTTTATAAATTCAGTTTTGGTCTGCAAGCGTTCAGCCGGAAAATGCGAGAATTCCGGAGAACCAAAGCAGGAAATGCGGAACGCATTTTTTGCGCTTATTTTGCGCATAAAATTTCAATCTTAAGTTGTTGATACATTTTTGCTTTCATTCTGGTTTTACAATTTGTTGGCCCATTAAAATTGTATTGGGCGAAATTTGTTTTGCCTCTTGTTTGCTCTCCTCCTCTTCCGCTCCCTTTTTATCAGTCTCGGTCCGGGAATTTTAATTGGCCTTGTCTAGTTTGTTGTTTGCTGGCAAAATGTTTGCATTAAATTAAATAATTAATTTGCAAAAGTCAAACAAGTGTTTGCTTATATTTGCAATGAACTTTACTTTGCGAGTTTCAGTTAATTAGTTGGTGGCTTCAATTGCTTTGATTTTAAATTGGCTGGCTAAGCGGCACAGGTTGTTGAATTTATTTCGCGGGAACAGTATTTACAAGTGAGTAATTAGGTGTGGAAAAACAATTTTAATTGAATGAAAAAAATTCACTGTAGGAAGAATAAAAAAAATATTGTTATACTCAACATTAAAATAAAAGTATAATAAGAAATTAAAAATTATATAGTTTTTATAAAGCTTATTTCATATTCTTAACGAATTTAATTTTAAACACAATTTATTCCAATTATTAGCTGACTAGGAATATTTAATTTTCTTTAGTGCACACAAAAGGAAATCTCAGAGAAGATAATTCAAGAAAAATGTGTTAAAACTTTCTACTCTCACTCTCCCTTAGTATTTCGATCCTCATTCCTTTGACTCCCTTGCGAAGTTAGCCAGAATAGCGGCGGAAATTCTGCTCACGCCGCTCAATTATGGCGCTAATATGCACTTGACAATGTAATGACATTTATTGAGCGGCATTGGCATTCGCTCCATGGATGTTAGGGGCTGAAATATGGAGGATTGTGGGAGTGGCGCTGCGAACGAGTATCCTTGGCTGCCTGATTGAAAGTGTCAGAGTTGGAATTCAGTTCGCATTCGGATTCAACAGCCAGACATTTGTCGCAATGTGAAAGAATTCCTTGCATGGCGCCCTCCAGGCTTGAATAGCGTTAATTTCATGTTGCTGACAAGGCTTATTGACAGGAAATCGCTGGCTGCTGTGGTTCGGTGGCTTGGTGGGTTGATTGGGCAAATCCGGCTATATTTGTCAATGGGCCACAAAAGCGCGACATTTATTAATCAAGCTGGGGAAGATTGCATCCCCTTGGGCATGACTAATCAAACCATTTCCACATTTACGCTGGCACATCGCTCGGATTTGTATTTCCCAAAGGCCCTAGGCAACTTGCAGTTGGCATACCGAAACGCAATTAAACTCGCTTCTTTGAGTGAGTTTCCGCCAAATAATTATTTATCAATATGGATGCAAGAGTCTCTAATCCCAGCTATGCATGAAATGGAAAAATAACAAGCCGCATTTTCCTAAAATGCAAGATAATCAGAATACGGATTTAAACCAGACTTAAATTCAAGTATACGTGTTCTTGGAAGAGCATTTCTAAGAAAATTAATGTCTAAACTTCAGCTTAGCATAAAGCCAGCTGAGTTTTGGGAAATTTCTTTAAGCAATCAGATTGCAGAGTATTATATTTTTTAATGTGAAGGGTATGATCTCTGACAATGTGGACTGATAAAAAATTCATTTTGAGCTTAGAAAAATAGAAGAAAACTCACTTTTCTGTCCTAAATGTTTTTCGTAAATAATTCAATTTCCACTTTGGAAAGCCTGAAGATTTGCTCAGCTCTTCATTGCGGTAAACGATTACAAGGGTAAGTAAACAATGCCCAATTCACCTCATTGCTTTGATAATCCTTCTTGTTGCCATTTATTCTGCGTATTTTCCTCTGTACCAACCCTCGGGAAAATCTGCGAGCCTTTCCCTGTGCGTCTACCTTACCACTTTGTCTTTGACTCTGCTCGCCTTTTCCGTGTTCTCCCTTTTGCTTTCCCGGGAAAGCTGCTGCCATTCCCTTTAAATACGCATATCATTTGTACTGCCAAAGGGGGGAATGTCCTACCCATCTGCAATGCCCTCAAATTCGTTATCCCCATTCCGTTCCCCAGCTACCCGATGGGCTTAAGCCAACAGGGTTTTGTGGATTTTCCAGGCATTACAGCCCAGCATGTAAGCATACAGCATGTGAGGGCGGAGGCGGGGCTAAGTAGATGTGTCTGTGTTGTCTGCATTTGAGACCCTGTGAAAATTGCTAAAGTATTGCAAAACTCATTTCCTAATGTCAATGTGAGAAGAAAAGATTGAGTGGCTATAAAGGGTTGAAGCGAACTGGCGATGCCCTATTTTGAAATACATTGCATTTATTTATTAAATGTAATATTAAGTCTTTGATAAGTTTATTTAAAAGATTCGTATGCAATCACCCATTAAATTAAAATGTAAAATGCAAACACCATAAAGTCAAATTTATATGTCTTTAACTTGGTAAATTTAATTTTACAATATATTTTTTTTTATCGTCTTTTAAATTACGAAAGGTAGACCAATAAAGATAAAAACGAAAATAAATATGTTTTAGAACGTTTCAGATTATATTTTAGTTTACTATTTTATGAAAAATAAATCCGATCAAGTACTCAGTTAGTAAGAGTATAAAAAATACTTCAACCCGTATTATTATTCTCTTATTGAGACTTATAAATCGGTTCTGCAGAAAAAAGAGGATAGGGAAGTTAGGTGACACCCTGCATATATCCCTGATTTATATGCTTATCCCGCCCGTACAGCCTTGCATCTGCATGGATTCGATTATTTGTTTGCCTCGAATGTGTTTATTGGTCTCGGCACATAATAAAATTATTTATTGCATTATAAAAATAAAAAAAAAAAAAATAACGAAGAGCACGGAATGGGAAGTACAAATGCTCGTAATCATTTCGCGCTGAGGCTCCTCCGTGACGCTGCTCATGTTCCTTTTCAATTTGCATTTGCATGTTGCCCCATAAATACATAAAAGCCATGCCGAACCAAATAAATAAAATTAAAATAAAAATTTATAAAACCAGCTGCGTGGCTGGAAGGGGAATTGAGGCTTTTGTGTGTGATCGTGTGTGTGTGAATTGCTGCGATGGTTGGTTTTATTGTTTATCAATATAAAGCTCGTAAAATACCTGAGCAGGGCACCAGGAACACACGGGTTAATGTGGATGCTCGTGTTCGCCAGAGATGAGCGATTTATGGGGAGAAAGGTTATTGGCAAATGCAAAATGGGGGAATATCTATCAAGTGAAATCTAAGCTGGATTATCTGATTATGTTAAGAAGATTGCCAACCGATTTTGAGGCTTTTTTGTTCTGACAATATGGTATAATATTAAGGAGATCTATATACCTTAGCGTTAGAGCTAAACACAAGTTTAAAAATAATTTTATCTTATGTATTTCTCACATATATTATTATTAAGATCATACTTTCACTAATAAATATCTGATTTTATTTTATTAATTTTCATGTTGCCACAATTAATTATTTATATTTTTATTTATATATTATTTTTTATTTTTAATTTAACTTGAACTTAACTACATTCCCTATTTAATTATATATTAAGGTTCCTTTATTTCTCCTAGAACTTCTAGACCTTCAACTGGCCATCTCTAGCCGAGTGCCACATAAAAGTTATTCAGCCTGGTTCGCTCTGTTTGCATAATTGAAATATTTCTAATGAGTTTTCAAGGTTTATTGGGCAAACACGTTGCTGAATATGGAAGGGCCCACAAAGACGGCCCTCACAGAAAACACGGCTACACCCGCTTTCATATGAAGGGAGCTTGTCACATACCTCTAAGCCTTGAATACCCCCTTTTCTGGCTTCTGAAGCTGGCTTTGGGCCATGTCTAATGCTCATTTGACGTTCATGGCTTGGTTGTGGCTGGTTGGCTGGCTGGCGAGTTTTGCTTTTAAAATATAGTTAGACAAAATGTTGTTGCATACTTCTCTGGCCACCCCTCGGCGAACACCATTGTTCCATACCGTATCGCATCACACGCTGAGTGTGTGTGCGTTATAATTCTAGTTTATGCCTGAGGGCGTCATTCACATAAAGTGCTTATGCGTCTATGTCGCTTTGTCATCTGCCTCGCAGTCGTCGGTCTCCTTTGGTATAAATAATATTAGCACTAAACAGACATCAACAATGGGAGAAGAGGAGAGGCCAAGCCCTGGCCCCGGCATGCATATGCAGCAGAGCAGAGCTATTCCATTTCCATCACAGACCACGACCAAGACCCCGACAGACGACGATATTACATGTGATGGACCCTCGGATCCCGGATCCCTGGCAGGGCTCTAAGTACACATACCCCCGGAGCAATAAAGTTTTCATTAGCAAGTCAGTTTGTTGTTTCCTCGCGACAAAAGGCTTCAAACAGCAACAGTAGATTCTGTGAACAGATACTAGATAATACATTTTAAATGTTCTTTCAATATTTATGCAGAAAATACATGAATTTTTTAAAATTTATAATGAAGAAGTCCTGTAAAGTTTTCAAATTAATCCAGGCCAAAGCCATTGGTATTTATTATTCTAGAATTTAAGTTCAAGCACATTTATTATCCTGTGTAAAAGTTAATGCTTAAAGGAACAAGAAAACTCGACTAATTAGCGAAGTTCTACTGTAGGACTGTGTGTCCGTGTCGGTGGGGGTCCTTAAGTGCAGAACTCTCGCTAGGCAGCAGCGACAAAAATTTGTCAAAGGTTTTTGCCCGCTCCTTTTTATGCGTTGCAGCGCGGGGACTATAATTGTTTTATGTTCTTTTTGTTTTTACTGTCCGCAAATAACTATTACCGCACAAATGAAGTGTGCCTAGGCGGAAGGTGGGCGTGACTCCGCTTCCGAAAAGTTATGTTCACTGAAATTCAGCGGAGGGCCAGAGGCAGGCAACGGGGAAGGGAAAGCTTTAGCTTCTGTATTCCCTTTAAAAGTTGCGGGAAACCACAATAAAATGGAAACTGTGCCACAAATTCCAATTTGAAATATGTTGAAGCACTGGGCTAATTACGCAGCCGTTCTCTAGGTTGTAACTAAGCCTACAATGCTAGCATTTTCCCCCTTCATCCGTCCCTGCTATCTGGCCAAAGCACTCTTCAGATCATTTGAATAAGCTCGTAGAAAATCGCGAGCATTTGCAATGCTAACCCACAAAACACACGCAAGCACTCACAGTGCTGGAGCTTAGACATACACAAGAATATAAGCTTGTGGCAGTGGGAAAAATTCCCCTAAATATAGAAAACAGATAAGGTACTATTTTCAGACATCCTTTCCTGTAAATAATTTATATGTTCAAGTTTAAGCACACTTTTCATAATATTTGTAAATATATTCAAGGATTTATTCAATTTATACTTTTGTTAGAAAATCATTGGCTTAAATATACTTTTAAGACATGTAATTTAATATTAAATTTAAGTCCTAGATACAACTTTCACAGAGTAAAATATTTTCAATCCACTGTTCACAGACATATGCAAATTTATATGCAAATAGAGAAGGAGCTCACGCAACCAGGTTTTTCCTTTTTTCAATCTTTTTTTCTTTTTTGTTAGCTTGAACTTTTTCGCTGCCTTTCGACGTAGTTCGATTAATTTTTTTTTCAGCCCCGTTTGATTGCGCAAATATTATGGATTTTGTCGTTGTTGTTATGCATGCAGATCCAAGTGGATAAGGGGCTAAGCTTTAAGGGGGCTGAGGGGCGAACTCGCGCTAATGCTGATGATGACTGTGACTGTGATTGCGATTGTGATTGTGTTGTTGTCGAATGCGTAGCTCTGCGAATTTTCGCATTTTGCGTCTCGTGTCGATTGTGAAAATGTTACCGGAAAACGTCAGGTAAGTTTCCCTTTTCAATCCATTTTCCTCCACTTGATTTACGCACTGCACACGAGTCTAGCGAAGTTTAGCAATCGGCATAATAAGCTTTTCCATTTTGCTAATTAGCTGAAGGTTTCAAGTGAAGTACACTAAGGGGAGATTAGGTCCGCATCAGAGCTCCTTGAATGCATCCCCAAAAGTCTGCAGCTCAATCTGCTAAAGAGATTGTGAGTTATTTTGCAGCCAGATCTCTGCTTAATTTCACTTTGCAAATGGGCATAGTGACCCCCAGAAGTCGGGGGTGTCAGTTGAGGGCTAACCTGCCACTGAGAGGCCTCGGCCAGCAATTTCGCCTGTTTCGCCATCTCCTCGTTACATTTTATGTCGCATAGTTTTCCCCGCACACTCGCACACCCACTTGCATATATGCATAAAGGTGAATATGTATGTGGGTGTTCCATATACACGGAAGGCATCTCAAATGGCGCCGCATTGTTGTTGCCTCGTGTTGTGCACTTGTCGCAAAGGCGGGAAAAAAGAGGAGCTCAAGAATGTTGGGTAATAAAGGCGAATTAATTCTCTATACATTTTACAACATGTTCAAAATAAATTTTACTAAACTTTTCAGATTGCATTCTTGATTTTTCCTAAAAATATAATATAATATAATTATATAAGAAACTTTGAAAGGAAAGGAAGGCACGGATATAGTTTCAATATATGTTGTATAATATTATAACCTTTCTAATTATGTTGTATATTTTTCTTTATGTTCTAAGGGATAAGTAAGAGTGTAGCTGTAATGCCCTACATCCTGTACAAAAAAAGGATATCAAAAACCAGCAGCGGCAGCACAACAACAAGGTCTTACTCGCCCTTTTTTGGGGACCACACACATTCCAATGCCTTCGTCACGACTTGCTCTTGTTCTTGTCGCTGCTCAGAGTCATTGGCCATTGCCATTTTATGAATAATTCATATCCACACATAGAACCGCCAAAGAGGTGGGGCCCAGGACCTGGAATAAAAAGGAGCGAGCAAAACCACACGCATTCATTTTCATATTGACACTCGTCGCGGCAGGCATTGAGTCCTCCAAAATCCATGCCCGGCACCCTCGGTGGCAGGTCCTCGTCAACGATTTTGGCGACATCATTGTCTCTTGGCCGGGTTTTCTTTTGTCTACGCCCAGCCTACGCCCTGCTTTTGGGTCTGGCATTCTTAAAGCCTTGCCAGAAAAAATGCCAATGTGAAAGAAAAAAGGGAAAAGGCTCACAGAGAAAAAAATTTAATTATAATAAACAAAGCATTTATTTGAGGGAGAATTTTATTTAGCTATATACTTTATTTAACAAATAATTATATTGATTTGCTTATGCATATATGTATATATAGTCATTGAATATTTGTAAACTATTTATCTAATTATTATTGGCAATAATTTCCTACCAAAGAAACCGCATCTGGTTATCGCTGTGAATTCTTTGAAACTGTGTTATTATATTTTAAACAGGTTAAAAAATATATAAATATTTTTAAATTCTCTACAGAATTTTAAGCATTTATTTTTTTACCAGTGTCTTAGTCCTTCATTCCGTCTGGTCATCAGCGATGGCTTCATTAGACACTCGCACTCACTTACAATCACTTACAGTCACGCCACGTTCTGTTTATTCCCCATACCAAAGTGTTTTTTCTTGCTCGGCCATTGCATATCCGTCCGAAACACTTTTTGCCCGGGCTCCATATATCCTTCCTGCAGGACCTGATACCGTTACTGCTGCTCCCTGCTGTTTGCACTAACTGCTTTCGCTCACCGTTGCTGTTGCTGCTGCGGCTGCTGCTGGTTCTGCCTTGGCCAAAAGTGATGCTAATCGGCAATTGGCCGCGGCGTCGTTATGTGGCTTGAGTGTAGCTCTGTTTTTGTTGTTACTGCCGCTGCTGCTGCCGCTATCGGTGGCCGTATCTTGTTGCCAAATTCGCTGATTCACGTAATTTGCCGCGTCTGCAGCAGCGACAACAGCCAGAAGCCCCAGCCAAATGCCAAAGCCAAAAAACCCAAAGCCAATGTCATGCCGTGCCGCTATTATACACGATAAAACACTGCCGGAAAAGTGCAGGAAAAGTGGATTAGGCGTCTGCTGGCCAAGTTGACTTTTCCGCGGGAAAAGCTCACTCAGAGTATTTCCCATTCGTTGCAGTTTTCCCAGCCATTTGCCGCCATTGTTTTGCAGCTAAATGAATCTTAAATAGCAACGTGAGCATCAACACAGATACGAATACTTACTCTCGGGTTTAAAGTCTCCTTTTTCTTTGTTATTTTGTGGCCTTTGTTTTTGTTGGGTTTTCCTTGTACTTTTCATTGTGGCTTTTCCTGCTTAGATCTTTTCGATGACTGAGCTGAATTTTTAATGCCTTTTAGTTTGAACTGGGATTTTTCGGGGGGAGTTTTCGTCCAGGAAGTGACCATAAAAAGGGAGCAGCGATAATATGGTCAAATCATATTTAAGCTTAAGTCATTATCGAGACAATGGGCAAACGGTAATCGAAACATAATTAAAACAAGGCTGAATGGGTGTGGGTAATGTGTGTTTACGGCGGCTACTAGAAAGCAATAAATTATATTGGATTTTAAATTATATGTACTAAAAATGTGTATGATATTATAATATTGATAATAATATTAAATTCTAATTTTGTTATTTATATATCGATTCCAACGATCTTTATTATATTTTCTTTACTCATTTAAGTTTATGTTTAATGATTGATAAACTGTCAGAACTGGATATTCCCGTATTTAATAACACAAACTGGATCCCTTTTAATGTGCTTTAAACAGGAAACACTCTGGACCAAAAGCAAATGATTTATGGCCTCACGTGCTTTGGTTTTGTATTTGTTTTCGACAAAAATTACTGACCTATGGCCAGCTAATGGCACAACGAACCTTATGTTATGCGGACAACAATGTTACAAATTAGCAGAGAAAGAGCTGGAAAAACTCTTAAAATCCTTAACAGTGGCCAAGAGAGATGAAAATGCTTGTTAACAGGGAAGGCTCTTTGGGAAATTTGCTCTTTATGTGCTCACTTTCTGTTACCAAGCCTGCTGTTACTCGTGCTCTGTCAAGGGACTCTCTGTAAATATTTACAAGAATGTTAGGCTAATGGCCAAAAGCAGCATAAATCACAGAAGTCGAGGCTGTGTCGACGGCAATGTGGTTGCAGTGGGCTGTCACCACCCCCCGAATACCGAAAGCCACTCCCCTTGCAAGTGCCCCAAATGTGCATTTAAATTAGCAGAGGAGAGTGGGGGCGGGACGGGACTCCCAGCGTTTCCCACACACATTTTCCCTGCACAACTGCAATGTCATTTCTATGCACAATGAATGCATAAATCATTAACAAGCGCTCGCCGCCCGCCGCTCGCCGCTCGCCGCAAAATAATAACAATAATGCTAAAAACTGCAGCACAACCGATGTTGCCACAATGCCCATGTGGATGCCACCGAATGCCACCCAATCAGCAGTAAACCACTTCCCACCAGAAGCCGGCGAGGCCAACCCCCCCGGTGGCATGTGCAACCAATTACTGGTATTTCCGGCAATCAGTTTTTAGCGCCCGAAATTCGCAAACAACCGAGGCGGCCGAGTATAGTTGTAATCATTTTTGAAATTTCGAATTTCAATTCGATTCCCGTCCGACCATCGATGCCCGATGTCCGTCCGTTGCGCCATCACAATGGCCCGAGTTGAGCAGTCAAAATTTATGTTCCCATCCATAGATCATCACGGAATGACATTCGGACAGCGGCAGTTGCTGTGTTGGGTGCGAGAGTCCTTTCGGGTATCGCCTGGAATGACATTTTGCCCCAGCGATAAAGGATTTGAGTTCAAATTGCTTTAGATATGTGGGATTTTTGTGTCATTTTTTATCAAGTGCTTGGCAGCTTAGAAAGCGGCCAGTTTTATGACGGTTCAATTATTCTAATTGCTAACTGGATGGGAAAATGTAACTAAAGAAATTAAAGCACTTAGGAAAAATATAACAAATCATTATTATTAAATTACTTTAAAACTACCTCTTAGAATTAAATCCTATAGAAGTTGAGAAAAATTGGCGCCAGAAATAAACTTAAATAAAAGGGAACTTTCCCAGGGTAGCCCGATAGATTCCAATTTAAGCTCATCTCCGTGGCTCAACTGCATCCGAACATGTCTTGGCCGTCTGAAAATGGCTCACGGTTGACTGCCAGAGATTGCGAAACTTGTCCGTCAGTCAGCGGTAGCCGACTGACCTTTCCGATGCGCTCACCTTGGCACACACGCCCAACCCATACCACACCCATAAGCCACCCACAGAACCCCCCCATTTGGACTGGAAAAATGTCAAAAATGATATTTGCATTCTGGCTATATTCCTCTTTCTCTGCTTCCATTTAATTGAAATCGAAATTGACTCTGTGCTATTTTTTGCGTCTATTTTTGTTTTTTAAACTTGAGAAGGGGACACTGCCGATCACAGCAAAACAACCAAAGGCTTAAAAATAGTGCTAATTAAAAAAGCTTTATAGCTGCGGTTATTCTGTGGCATGTATCAATGCAAACTCTTTTAATTAAACAACTGACCAGCCACCGATAGTGATGATTATGATAACGAGCTCCTGTCATTGGCATAAACTAATATGATTAGCATTCAAATTATACGCAAAATGCAAATACAATGCGTAACAAACAAAAACCGATACACAAAACCATGGACAAATGTAGAACAGAATGCCAATTAGCCTATTGAATTTCATTCGAATTCAAACTTTCCCTGTTCGACAAGAAATCGAGTTTTTTTTGCACGTTCATAAACAATAACCGAATGTTTTTGGTTATTTAAAATACGTTCAGATCCTTGGTTTAATATTTTGCGCCATACATCAATGACAGTGAAAAGAGTGATCTAATTAACTTTTCAAAACGCTCTCGCTTATAAACGAGCTAAATATGAAATATAAATACTAATTTAATTAAGGAGAGTGGTTCAACTAGTTAAGTACAATTTAAGCTGAATTACGAGTACGCAGAAAAATGATATTTCGTATTTTCTTGCTCTGAAATAAAAGCGAAGAAAAATGATATCCCATCAAGGATTCTTTAAATTGATTAATGGGGTCACCATAGAAAAGGGCATTTCAAAATCGAAAAGCAGAAACGTCTAAACCAGAAAGCAATCACTTATCATTTGTTGCAGCTTCAAAAAGTGCAGCGCACTAATTGAATGTCATCAGGGCCATCGACAATGTCAATTTGAAATATTATTAAGACCATTTTACATGCAGTTCGCACTTTTCCAATGGCGTAAATTGAGAGAAGGAAAAGTGACGCTGTCTAAGTAAGCGCTGAGCGGCGAAATGTGCGTAAACAGCGTTTAAATCCCCCGTTTTTCCCATTCTTATATTTTTAACCCCTTTTTTTTATAATATCTGCTCAAGCGGCAAAATGTAAATGACAAGAATTTTATTAAGAAAGCTCAAGAATGGAGCGTCAAGTAAAGATAAAAGAAAAGCTGCTTTACATAATTAGAAAATTCTTAATTTATTTTATAGAAGCTGAAGCTCATATACTTGGCCATAGTATTTTATAAGAACTATAGTTGTTTAAACAAAAATCATAACTCAGATCTTAAGCAAACCGTGATCCCTTAGCTGTCGAAAGTTCCTTAGATTCTCTTCAAAAGTCTGCAGCCTCTTTGTTCTTTTTTTTTTTGTCAGCATCTACATCAGGCAGACAACCCGGCTGACTCTGAAAACGAAAGCCAAAAAATGCAAAAAATAACAAGAAAAAATAAACAAAAGAAAAAGAAGGCTGCCGCCGCCAAGAAGGCAGAAGAACTCCAGCGTCGTTTTATTTATAATGAAGTTCATTTACTTTGTGCAAAAATACAAAAAGAGCACACAAACGATTTAGTTCTGGGCGGAAGGAAGAGAAAGGAGTGCAAGTCCTGGTGCAGTGTCTTCGCGGCAGTTGCTGTTGCTATTGTTTTAGCCGTTGTTGTTAGCAAGATTAATACGCTGCCGTCTTCCACTACTTATGATGCCTTTCAAGCCCAGGCCCGCACATCCTGCCAGGCATCGCTCACACACGCACTCGAGGCTTTAGACAGTGGATTCTGGGAAATTGAGAATATCAGGAAAATTTAATGTTTTACAATAGGAACTACCACAGCGGGAGGGGGATTCATTTTGTTTTGAATAATTGATTTTCACTGAGTTCATTTGAATTTTGTGGAATGTGCCTCCCATAAAGTGAGCATCAGTTAATTATGGAAAATTCCTTAAGCTTTACGGCCAGAAAATTCTTTCGGAATTTCAGAAAACAAATTCAACGAATTCCCTTCAATATAAATCGAAAAGAATAGGATTTAATTTAAATTAGCTTGAACTAAATTAATATAATTACTATTCAATTTCTTTGTTTTTACTGCAATACCAAACGTACCAATTTTATTTTATTTTTATTTTTTATATTGATATCACTGTATCTGTTTACCATTCACTTGCAATGTGGCTGTGTGTTCCTTTTACTTTAATGAGTGTGCGTGTGTTTGTTGTTCTGGGGGTGTGTGCTCGGGTGTGTACTGAAAACTTAAGTCAGGAAAGTAGACTTTCCGAAGCGAAAGACATGCCGACAGGCAACGAAATACTTGGCAAACGAAAATATTATACAACTACTTTAAGAAGGGGATTTATTGTGCTCCTTGCCTTTGCCAATGCGGCGGCGTTTACTTTTCCCCGACCACTTCCCGAACCCTTTCCCTTTGCTCAGCGAGATGCAATGAAGCCGAAATGCAGCACTCAACTTGAGCTCCTGTCGCTCCCTCAACGAGTCGAAAATCTTAACGGCAACTCCCTCGGCGAAAATGAGCAGAAAATGGGCGGCTCCCTGCCACTGGCTTCTGGCATTTTCATTTGCATCCTTTGGCGCGGGCATAACTGCCGCTTGTATGCAGTTACACATCACACTCTAGTCGGGCAAAGTGGCAGTTTCCTCCGGCACACAGTTTGTCTTTTCATTAGTTTCGGATTTAAGTGTTATCCTTAGTGCCTGCGCCTGGTAACGGGACCCGTTTGGCTTAATTCGGCTATGAGCTGCCGAATATTTGCAAGACGATGAAGCTTGACCTCTTGATGGCGTCTTTCTGGGAATTTTGCATTAAGTGTTGTGAGTCCTCGTGTCTTCTCAAATTATTTCAAAAATGTAATTTAGTTTCTAGATTTAAATAAATCCCGCAAGAACCTTAAAAAAAAAAGTATTTATTTGCTTAACACATCAAACTTGTTTTTAAAGATTTTCCAGAGCTCCCATTTTCTCCCCTAAAACCTCTTGTCAGGATTGCCTTCGTTGTGTCGCAAATTTGTGAGAACCCTTCGATGCGACTCCTTGTGGGGATCCCGGAGCTTGAGGGCATAACATACCGGGGTGAAGATGTCGTCCACATGCGGAACTTTCGATGAACTCGGCATTCGTCTTAGGCCCGTCCATACGCTCTGCCGCGACTTAGAGTCCTCGGTGGGAGTGGGCGACACGGCGACCTCAAAGGATCCGACCCGTGGCGGACCACTGTCGTTGATCCTCACCTGCAGATTGACCTTTGGATGGATGGCCCTCAAAGCCTCCGCCAGCGAAGAATGGAGATGCAAAGCCTTTTTCCGGTAGGTCTGTCGATGGTGACAGTGTTCAATGTAGAGCACCGGCTGGTGCGGGTCCAGGGGCCGCCTATCGGGCATCTCGACGGCCAGGTGGGCACGTAGACACGTGGATAGGTGGACAGACTACGGGCTCCAACGAACGGGACTCATTGCAGCTGGTGGGGGGCAAAACCCTCTGTTCGTGGGGAGAATCTGGGACTCAGAGGTTTGACACAATTCTCCTGGGCAGCCGGCTCAGCTCCACCTCCATTTCGAAATCGGGCAGGTGGAGGCCATGGGGCCACCTTCATAAATCAAATAAAAGAGCGTATCTGACAGATAAATCTTCGAGAGGACAACAGGCTCGCCGAAAAAAAGAACATGCAAATGCGCATAAAATATGCTAAGACCGCCAGACCTAAAATGAATGCGAAAATTTCACTTATCAGCCAACATAAATAGACAGTGGCTCCTAGAAAATAATAGCTAAAAGGAACTCAATTACTGGAAATAAAATTAGAAGATTAAATCTGAAAAAATCTGAAAAATCTGAAATAAAAATAGGTATAGGTATATTTGAAACAGCAGAATCCAAATAAGGATATATTTTAAAATGTTAAATAGCTCGGCATATTCAATTATCCAAAAAAAAATGTATCAATAAGTCATATATAATTTTATAACTCTATTAAAAATGAAAGTGCAAAATTAATAGGAAAAAATAATTGAACAAAATTAAATGAACATTTGACAGTAATTACTGTACATCTAGTATGCTTATATTGTCCAGTTTTTGCTGACATTCTGACCCGAGGCGACTTGAAAAAAGAATCGAGTCGACGTTTTTTCTGCAGAATTTGCCAAGCCAAAGAGTAAAGCCACACAGACACAGGCAAATGGAATTCTCCGTTCAGATGGGAAGCCAAATGAAAAAGGAAAATGTATATTTTAATAAACCGAACACAAAGACGAGCAGCAAGGCCCCTCCCAGCCAGCGGCAAGGTTAGCCAGTTCATTCATTTGGTTTTATTCACAGTTATTGAAAGTAGAGCAGCGCTGCTCTCGAATAATATAAAAATAAATATAAGTAAGACCAAGTCGTGAGCTCCCATCCCGGCTATGATAATATGGCACAAGGGTTAGAGGTCGGGACGTGAACCGCCCGGCCGACGACAGTTGACAGACGATGCCGAATCCGAGCCCGAGTCCGCCGCAAGTCCCAAGGAACCAAACCAAGAAACCAATAGTCGCCTAGTGGAATACTCATGGAATATCAAGGTCTAAGTAAAATTAAATTAATTAATAATATGAATAAATGTAATCTTTAGCAATCGAGCTAATGGCTGGCCAGTGCCTTATAATATGTCATTTTTTGGCAGAAAATATTCAGTAATCCATATCTTCTTGTTTACCTTTTTTATTATTTTAATACTTTAGTTTAAAGTCTTTTCTTCTCCCTGGTGCCTGGATAAAATCAGAATTCAATATCCCCTTGTACCACACAAAAAACGGGTAGTAGAAATATATTCAGCGATTCCCAAATCCTGAGGCTTGGCCTGCTGTGACGATTGGTGGCTGGTTCCTCTGATTGGATCAGCATCCAGAGTTTGTGTTGTCAAAAGACCCAACAAGCTCAAGAACTCACAAATAGTCATGGGTCGCTCTCGAGTTGGGCTTTAAGTTGGTTAAGGTAGTTTATCGCAAACATTTGCTCTGTGCATTTTATTCGGGCTTAATAAAAGCCAAGAAAGATTAACTTGGGATTTATGAGAGTTTATCCGTTTGAATATCTGTAAGAATTCCTAAAGGGTCACCAGGAACCCAAATCCGTTATTGCAGCAAAATTTATGTGTACATTTTGTTGCTCTAAATAAACTAATATCGAATACTTCAAATATTACGAGATCCTGGGAAAGTCTGATTATATTAGAGCTTCTAGTGCTTGAAGAGGATTAAAGTTGTTCCTAAGTACATCAATATTAAATTTTACAGAAATAATAGATAACACTTGGAAAGTAATTAACTATTTTCAGCATATGAGGATTAAAGTTAAGCATATAAAATTAATCAATTAGTAACCTTAAAAGCAACTCCTTAATATTTAAGTTAATACATTTTAAGTAATACATTTGCTCGGGGACTGATCCTTTCGGTTGGCGGACTCATTAAGATAATTGTCAACATTATCGTGCCTTTCGGCAAGGACGCCTCGAATTGAGCAACTTTGCACTCGTCAGCGGGAACTTATAGATGACCGAGTAAGCCGGTCAGTGGCCTCGTCCCATTTGTCAATGTTCCTGCAACTGCCACAGGGCTCCACGCAGCCTTCAACCTTCAGTTTCACTTATTCATTTTCCCCATCGCCCCCGGATTTTCTTCTTCATTTTTTTCCCTTTTGCAGCCCGCCACAAATTGGCCAATGCGTTTGTTCGGGCATCCAGAAGTTGCCGGGGATTAAAAAACGTTTTGCATGCCAGCGGCAAAAGGATGAGGAGGTGGATTCGGCGGGACTCACAGGACTCAGGGATTGAACTAAGGCGGGTATGGCAAATGAAATGCGTAAATGAATTTGCGAAAATTATTTGAGGCGCCCCCGGACGCCTGGTCGGTGCTTGATTAAATTTCTGTGCCAACGCGTCCGGCGGGCATAAAACGAATCCACATTATTTATAAAGTATCCGAATAAATGAGTTTCCATTGATATACAAACATAGATTGGCGCTCATCGAGGGATTTCCCAGGCGGGGAAAATATTTTCCCCAATTTCGTCTTGGTTGTATTTTATTTATTTCAATTATGAAAAGTTTCGGCCAGCACGACGATGCCCATAAAAATGCCTGGGAAAGAAAAGGAAGAAGCACAGAAAAGAAAAGTCGCAAATGGATTTTTTTTTTCCTTTAAATTCACTTGAGTCCGCCGTCACAGCCCTCTTGTATCTGTTTCTGCTGGGTTTTTCTCACATTTTATTTCTGCGGACGTGGGGTAAACAAACATTAACTGCTCAATTGTTTTCAACGCGCTGCTTTGTCCTGAATTGATGAGCTTTAAATCGTTGGGACCCCGCTGCCTCGCTGCCCTCTTTTGTTTTTTATATTTCTCACTCCGCCTGACTTTATTGTCCTATTTTGTCCTCCCTCGCTTGCCCTATTCCCCTCTTCATCGCAGCAATTTATTCATAATCAACAATGTTAGCCTAATTGGTATGGCAGGCGAAGAATCCCATGGCGTTTATTTAGTTTTATGGGCGTTCTCGAATCTTAATTCTCTTTTAGAGAGTTTCAATATATTGAAAATGTAATTAAATATATAAAGATTAATTACCATTACTTCCTTACTGTTTTCTCTATGGACTTCATTCTGTATGTATTGAATATTATGTTATAAACGTAGTCTATTCAATATATATAAATGTAAATATATTTTTGCACACAGCCTTGCTTTTATTATTTAAATAAAAATAATTTAAAAGTTAAGCATTTATTTCAATTTTCCCAAAAGAACGAAATCCATTGCTGGAACACCGTTTGTGTGTTGTTTTTTAATGGTTTAATATTGCATTATCATAAAATTTCCACCGGGGCCGGCAGAACAATGAGTTCCATTAGCCTCTCGCATACTGCTCGCGGGCTTACGCGCTCTGGTGTTGTCTTCAACAGGTAAGCGTTTTTACGCTTTATTTTCAGTCTGCTTTCTTGTGTTTGTAATTAAATATTTTCTTTTCAATTTCCATAATTCTGAGAATGGGTTTTGCCCAGGCTCCCCGTTCCCCGTTCTCTGTGTTATTTTTAAAGTGTTTTGTTTATCTTTAATTAGCAGTTTGTACTTGGGCTTATCGCCGAGGAGAAGTGCGTGGGAGTGAGCTGACTTAATGGCCAAATGGTGGGCCGAGTGTGCGGCTGTGGGTGAGTGGATGAGTGTGTGGGTGACTGCGTCTGATATGATTAATTACCTAATTATTGCATTAGATTATCGCACAGCTGTGGCTATTAGAAGTTAAAGCCTGGCCTGCGGCTTTTATTGCTGCCGTTTAATCACTGCCAGCCAGCCTGGAAACTCAATGGATTTTCAATTCGACTTGAGGTCAAGACTTTGCCCAATGGCTGTGGTCAGCACATTTCGGGAAAATGCCGGAAAATGCCAGGCACGTACACCAAAACTATTGTGTTCTGCGTTCTGATCAATGGCAAAACTATTTACACTTTAATGCTATATTGGGTATTGTGTGAAGTCATGGCGCACACAACCTTTGAAATTGTAAGTATCAACAAGTAGGGGCCATAAGCTGCAAATAGAAAATGCAAGACGCTCCTGGGCAGGCAATAAAAATTAATATAATCAAAAATAGACCGAACTTGGCCCATAAATCCGGTTATCCAAAATGGACTACAGTTGTTTCCGTAACTTTTGTCTGTTGACCGGCCATTTTGTTGGCACAGATACAGATGTATCTCGCTCTTGTACAGCATTTTCAATATCAAAGTCACGTGCAAATGTTGTATATTAGTTTCCTGCCCGGCCCGATGTTGGTTTTCCCGTGTTTTTCCTTGGCTTCGGCACCTGCCACCTTGTTTGCCAACGCTCTAGTGATTTTAGTTTGAATTTTACGTGCCCATCAAAATGATTATGAGCACGCACACACAGCCTGAACACTCTCACATAGATTTCGGGCGGTTCCATCTAGTTAACGTATTCATGCACTTCATTAGGAGCGTCATGTCATGCGGCACACAGCAAAGTATCCGAGAATCTGTGTATCTGTGAATCTGCGCCAGCATGGGTGTGTGTTTCGGTGCGCGGTTGCCGCCTGGGACACTGATGTTTAGCGCTCGGCAAAGTCGTTTTAATTAAAGTTTGTGCATGCATTGAAATTATATACCATTACAGTTTTATGCATATTCAGCTAAGTGCGAAAGCGATGTGAACCTATACATGCAGTTGCGGTTACAGAAATAGGAGCAGTCGTATTTTGGGAAATTTGGAACTTGTATTAGCTGAATTAATATTGAAAGGCCTAAAGGCCTAGTTTAAAAATTAATTTAAAGTGCCTAGCTCTGTTCAAGTTTACTTCCATATGAATATAAAAATTATATTTAATAAATATATTTTTTAGTGTAGACAAAAGCATGTTAAACCATATTTTTATACCCTTGCAGAGGGTATTATAATTTTGACCAGATGTTTGCAACGCAGTGAAGGAGGCATCTCCGACCCCATAAAGTATATATATTCTTGATCAGCATCACCAGTCGAGTCGATCTAGCCATGTCCGTCTGTCTGTCCGTCTGTCTGTCCGTCTGTCCGTCTGTCGGTTTCTACGCGAACTAGTCTCTCAGTTTTTGAGCTATCGGGCTGAAATTTCCAGCATAGTCTTATTTCTTTAGCACGCAGTATATATGTCGGAATGACCGAAATCGGACTACTATATCCTACAGCTGCCATAGGAATGATGGCGAAATTAATGTAAAAAAAAATTTAACTTCTCTGTTTTTCAACGTATTTCTATAAATTTTCAGACATAGCAGTTTTTTATGGTTCTAGAATTACGGTTTTAATTTCATTAAGATCGGACTACTATATCATATAGCTGCCATAGAAGCGATCGATCAATTTATATGAAAATGTAAAATTCTACATGTAAAATGTAAAATTTACAAAATTCTATATTTTTTCAACATTACTAAAATGGTTCGATTTTCAATGATCCATTTTTGTATTTCAGTTGAAATGACTTTTCAAGATAGAAATTAAATATATGTTTCATTAGTATACTATACAAGTATAATTTATATATATACAAGTATAATATATATGTATATACAAGTATAATTTCACATATAAAAAATGCCTATTGCTATTCCTATGGCCTCTACTTTATTTACATGCCTGTACATATGTACATACATGTATCTATATTTGTGGGTATACATGAACACATGTGAGTGTCATCGAGTTCGAGCCGCAGAGTTTCGGTTGTGTGCTTGTTGTGTTGCTGTTATCGGTTTGCCTAGCGAGAAATTAGTTATATAGTTTCGCTATGCATTAAGCCGATTAAAAGTTTTCCTATCAACACTATTGTAATTGCAACAAGTTGCTGTTGCCTCCCTTTCTGAGGGGAAAGAATAGTTAATGAAGTGCAGACGTCATAGTAGTCAAAGTCAGCTCGGGGAATTCTTAGCACTTTAAATGCACTTGGGTACTTATTGATTTTACAGAAAACGAGAACAAAAAATCGATAACATATTCCTTACATATTTAATAAATGAAAAATTAAGAAGACAGAGTATACATAATATAATAGAGTTTAAGAAAAAACTAAATTGGAAAAATCTTCTCTTTTATTTGCTTACTAAATGCATTCCTTCTTTAAATGCAAAGTCTCTCAAAGCCAGAATACTTGAAAATCTATTTAGTTTTCCAATTATTCCAATTGCTGCTTTAAGCCAGACTATTAAATGTCATCAGCCTCAGTTTCCCACGGGCTTTGGTGCTCCTAGAATTGTCTGGTATGGCTGAGCTTTTATCAGAAAAATAAATAAATGTACATTTTCTGGACAAATTCTTGGCTTAAAGTGGAGTAAGTGGTGTGAGCAAAGATTTGGTTGGCTCAAAATCGAAGAGGAAATGCTGGCAGGATGCGGTTGACCGCAGCAATCGAACAAAAGTGTTGAAAAGCCGGCCCCCAAAAACAATTGGCGGAAAAATGGCAAAAACCACAATGACTGTGCCGGCGGGCAAGGTGCAGGCAGTTTGTTGTTTTGGAACAATTGCTGTTTGCATTTATGCGAGACGCATCTGTAGCCATGTCGCCCACTGGCATTGGAAATAACCCCAAGTAAATGTCAATGCAGGAAGCGCTGCGAGAACGCATAAATTTGCCAACGCATGCGGACACAGAAATGAACAAACGACGAGCATCGAGCATTTGCAATTGCATTATAATTTGTTGTTGCAACAGCAGCCATTGTCCATGCTAGGGATGGAAGTATGAGCATACATATGTCCAGTCTGATATATCGACATACATAATAAAAGAAATTATGTTAATATTAGGAAGTAATTCTTTAAGCTCAGATCAGCTATATTTCCAAAATCTTCTTTATTCCTTAAAAAAACATATATTTCAATATTCAGTATTAATAGGTTTTAAATAAATCGATCAGACTTTTGAGGCACACTTTTAGAAAATTGAAAAAAAAAAACATAAAATATGAATTTTTTTATATTCTTCTGAACTTTTGTTTTATAATACAACGATTAACAATATTTAAGGTCCTTCTGACAGCATATTGTGGTAAAAAATCAAATGATAGCCAAATACTGTATTTTTTCGGCATCACCATTAATAACTCAATAACTAAAAAATAAAATTGTAAAGCAATTAGGAAAACAAATTTTTGACGATATTTCAACATTTTATAAGGGGTAACATTAAAATTGCAAAAAAAAAAATTATATTTTTTAAGTCAATATGCAGATTAATTAACCATATTAAAACTAATATTAAAAAGCTTTCCGAATTGAAATTAACGCTGTTTTGGCTTAGTTATGTTTATTAATAGCTTTGATTTGTCCAAAAAAATTAAATCGAGAAGTAATAAAAATGATAAAGCATTAAAAATGATAAACATGTCTTATAATGCCAATATGCCTATAGAAATTATATAAACCATCGGTTTGTTTGACCATACCTATCAGCTTCTACTGCTAAAAGTACGCAACATGCGACACGCCAACACAGTGCCTGACAAAAGCCGGTGGCGCTGCGAATGCGCCCGAAATGAGCTTGCTCTCGTTTTGGCTTTTGGGCTGCTTTGCGATTGCATTATTAATGCATAACTCTGGCCTGTTGTGGCACCGGGGAACTCCCGCTTTCACTGCCACTGCCACTCCGCCTTTCTTCGCCGCTTTTCTACCGCCCAGTCTTCCTCCCAGTGTTAATTAGCCCATCGCTGTTTGGTCAGCCTGCAGGCCTGAAATGTGCCCCAAAAAATTGCAGTCACAATAGCACAGACGAAGTGTAATTAAGGCCAACGGGGATGGAGATACGAATGGGTCTTAAAACGAGTAAATACTGCATGCATGGCCATTAGGGCTTTCACTTACTCAATTGCTTATCCTACACGGACTGGCATTAATTAATACTAGGTCTTGAAATGCCCCTTATAAGTGAGTCTTACCAATAAAATCGTATTTATTTTTTATTAAAGACAAACCAACTTTTATATTAGTATTCTTTGTATTTAATCGGACTTCATTAATGGTTTTTAGTTAAGAATATTATTTCAACTTAATTTCCTTTCGTTAACTGCTTAATAGAATTATGCAAATGAGTAGCGAGGCCAAGGTCTAAAAACTCAAATAATGCATATTTAGGACTACAAGTATCTTAAAATCCTTGGAATCTTAAAGTTTTGCTTCTAAGGCTTTTGTTTTCCAGAACTCTGTTTATTTCCTGCTTTCTCTTTCACTAGTGTCCCTTCCGCTCTCGTGGAACGTGGCTGAGTAATTGTGTTTGTGTGACAGGCGCGGAGCATAAAAGTGCAATTTATATGCTTAAATGACTTTATGATGCAACCCGGCAACGAAAAACCCTGGCGAAAACCGAGGAGTAAAGTGCTGAAAAACAACGTCGGGCACAGCAGCAAGGAAAAACTCTGGTAGCACGTGAATTGTTTACATGTGATAGAGATTAATCCATCAACGAAGAAAGGGGAAGCTGCCACATGAAGAAGGTGACGACGCTAAAGTCGTTGAGTCTTCTCTTCGGGAGGTCCTGTAAATTTTAAAAGGGCTCCCTGAAGGACAAAAGCTTCCCGAAGGAAACTTAATAAAAGGCTTTCACACTTACCCTTCACTATGGCCAGCACATGGAAAAATTTAATAAACAGTTGACTATTTTAATCAAGTTTCTTTCCACACATACATCTAACATACTCATAATTATCATATTTTCCCGTTCGGCATATGCAAATGCTAGCTCACTGCTGGCACTCATCATAAACACAAATATTCAGGGCTCTGCTGTCCAAAAAGTCAAAGTTCACTTAAGGTCCTTGAGAGCTACTGTATCTGTACTATTTTTCATTCGGATGCCCTAACATAATCAGAGTTGAATTATGATAAAGTTAGCTCTGTTGTAGTGGCATAAATAATATAAAATGATGTGTCTATAAATAGTTATATTCATATTCCTTTTAAGCCGCTATCTGTTAGTTTAAAATATAATAATTCATTTTTGTAAGCCCTTATGTTAATTTACTTTTAGATTGAGATCAATCAGGCAAGCACCAATTTAGTATTTCTGTACAACCTGTATAAAGGGTAAGGATTTTTACTAAAACTTAAACAAATATAAACATTTTAGAGTATTTATTTATTTGAATAAAACAAACATAATCCGCCCTTCGCGCAACTACAATTTTTGCTGTTTTTATTTTAATATATTTTTTTAGATGCGCTACTTTAACTTTACCCGCATTTCCATTATAATTTTTGTTGTTTAGTTTAGTTGAAGCTTTTAACTGTTTGCAGACTTTAAGGGCAAGCAAATAATTTCATTTTTTCTACGTCAGTTTTGTACATGCATGCATATGCGGAAGATATGTAAATTGTTGCCGAGTGCTGAGCGAATCGCACAGAAGTACAGAAATAGTTAGTAGCCCGGTTTTATTCAGCCAGCTATATGAATATTCATTTTGGTTTGAAACTCACGAGAAAGGGGCTTTAAGGCCAAACAAAAAATAATCAAAATAAAAAACGTAGTATTTTAAAGCGCTGGTTAGAGGACAAAACTAGGCCCAAGAACGATTTAACCGCATAATTTACAATGACAAACGAGGTTGCCCCGAGTGCGCACAATTACACCGACAGAGATGAGTAGTTGGGGTGGATTCACTAAAAGAAAAACTGGGGTATTGTTACTCTTAAATTTGCTCCTTAATTTATGAAAAAGCTTATAACCCAAAGTTTATTCATCCACGTATTTTAATATATTTTAAATTTGTTATTTTTATATTTATTTTATCCCACTTAGTTTTTCCCTCTGTACGAGTTAGTGGGAGCTCTGGCTCAGCTCGACCTTAGGGCAGCCGTGCAACAAGCTGCGACGGATGAACCCCTTGTCCTTGTGTCCAAGGAGGAAGCCCGAGCCCAGATACGGAGGCAGATACAGCGACAGATACGGCGACGGACACAGACAAATGACAGCCGAGACACAGGCTGTCACAGAAGTACTCGTCCGGGGACTCGAGCTAGTTTACACGGCGAAAGGAGGGCGGACACGAGGTCGGGGGCGTGGCCCAGCGGTCGGAACCTTTGCTATGTGACCTGCGAGCACAATCAACACGGGCGGTGGGCATTATATTCACAATCAATATGCGCAATTGAACGCTCATGATTGTTGTGATTTGTAATGCTCTGTTGAACAGCCCATGGCCTGACCCTGCCTTCTCGCACTTAAATTCCCATCCTTATTTTGGGGTTCGACCAGTTGGCCCTAAATAGGGAGTCACAGCAGGTGAGACAAGCCGCTTATGGGCTTCGATATAGCAAGTCAGTTGGGGTTAAATTGAAATTAAATTCAGACTGGGGCAACTACCCTTATATTAATATTGAATTATAATAATGCTTAAGGACAAGTAAAAGCTTAAGCTTGAACTTAATTTCTAATATCAAACTCCTTTGTACTTGTTTAAATTAATATAACCAAGTATTTAAGCTATATTGATTTTTGATTATTTTTGCTTTCTCACAAATTAAAGCAGGAAAATAATAGAATAATATTTCACCCGATGGCAAAACCCTTTCACCGCCAGCGAAATTCGTTATCCATGAACTGCAAGCCGTCAGAAGTGTCAACAAAATGTTTCGAGTGCTCAGCTTATGATAAATGATCCCCAGCTCGAGGAGAGAGTAGCGCTTTCTGCTCCTGCTCCTGCTCCTGCTCATGGCAGACTAGTCGGCGTTTAATCTGCACGTCAACGAACTTCTGACAAGTTACATATCACAGAACAGCGAGCACGGGGCAACAGTTGGTTCAAGTTCAACAGGGAAGCAGAATAAGGGATAAGGGAAGCCGGATACTTTGTTCTTAAAGTTGCTGAGGCCAAAACCAAATGTTTGCCCAGCTTGATGCTAATTTCGGAGCCTAAAATGTAATTGAACGAAAGGCCCACAGACAGGTCAGCGTATGCTGAATTTTTGGGAATTACCACAAACTGCCAAAGGGTCATCCCATCACTTGAACTCCGCTCCGACGGCCAAAAGGAGTTGGGCCAACAAAGAGCTGACTATGGCACTCAACATTTTAACTTTTGACCGCACCACACCGACTGAAGCCGAAGCCTTGGATGGTATTTTTTATTAGATTGCCGTCAGCCAGGAGATGTTGAGGCCCCTGACGGAATTTATCTAATTTTATGCAAGTAACTTTTTCGGTTTTTCGTAGATGGCCTGGCTGGAAGGGAGTTGGGGGTACGAAAAGAGTAAATATGCCTTTGTGTTAACTAAGCTGAGAACACAAAAGGGTTGAGTTGGAAGCCGTGTGACGTTGCAGGAATGCAGCTGCGAATATCGAGTGCCAATCTAGACGATGTCGACAACGACGGCTCCTGCACACATAATGCAACCCAAACACACACTCTTTGACGTGAATAGAAGGAAAGCATTCGGCAGTTTTGAACGGAAGTTTGCCGGGACACGCTTCACATGTGAGCAAATCCAAGGATGCAAGGGGCCCCAAAAAAATGAAGCACTGAGGCAAAGTGATTGAAATTTTAAGAGAATTATTAATATTTAATGAGTTTGATTAAATTGATTTTTCTTGAAGGGAAAATTTATAAATAAAATAGCCAAATAAATTGCGATCATTTTCGTCTTAGGTATTCACAGATCTTAGTTTTGGAAATATAATATAAAGGACTATATTTTTTAATGGAGTGGAGAAATCCGTTTTTACACAGTAAATTCCTTTGAAAATTTGTATGCTTTACATTTTTCCAATGGCAAATTTAAGCCAACTCCCCTTTTAACCAGTAGAGACCTTTAGAACTTTCACCACTGTTCCGTGGCAGCACGCGCTCCTCAACAGCCAATACAATGTGCCAGTCAGCGGCAGCCTCACATAGCAAGCCACCGAAAATCCCCCATTTCAGCCGCACTCGGGCTTGCAAAAATATTTTTCTATAATAGTTTTCGGAGTATCAAGCTCGGAAGCTAATGCGAAAAGTTTGCTACAAAGATTGCAACAAAAGGCGTGGCCAGAATGCAGAAGGTCGAGAATGCTGAAGCGGTGAGTTTTCACTCGGAGAGAAGTGTGGTGAGGGGTTAATGACAAGTGGCTTCGCGAGCAGAGAGAGTCAGTTCTTTTCTAGAATGGAAAGTGCCGGCAACTTTGTGGCGAAGCAGGTGATTTGCATACCTTTAGGCGCTAAAAGCTTTTCTCCCAGCCACAAAAACACACTCGAGGACACCTGTTGGCATTGGGAAAATGCCCCCTGGGCCGTTTGCATTATTGAAATGGCTTGCCGAATGTCAAATGTGCAATTCATTTGCAAATGGAAAAACTAAAACAAACTGGAAAGGCGGAAAGAGGGAAAGTAAAGGACGAGAGACTCCACTTTGGCACTATTAAAGTGCAACAAATAATTTGATATGCAGCCAGATGGGGCAAGTTGCAACATTTATTTAGTTAGTTAAGCGTGTGTGCCATCGTCCCTTCTTTTTCGCTGCGTCCACATCGCATTCCCGTAAATCAGTAGAATTTATTGCAAAAGCTACAGCAAAAGGCGCGCACATGTTGTCCAATTTAATGTTTGCGCCATTTTTCGGCGGAATTTCGGAATTTGGCAAAACATATTTCAGTTTAGCCAGCGCTCACGTTTCCCTCAATTGAATTTATTTGGAAATCTGCACAGATAGTGCTAGTTATATACAACTAAATTTAAGTGCAAATACAATATAAATTGAGATGCCATTCACATTCATACAAAATGGTGTAACCTTAAGTGGAGACTGATTGGCTTTTGATTCGAAATTTCAAATCAACGAAATTAAAATGCAAATACAACTGCGAACTATTTACATGATACATTGTGATACCAAATAAATCAGAAAACTAATTCAATGGTTATTAAAATGTTGCAAGAAAAATCCGAACCATTATGAAACTTTTGCAACATTTTGCCGCTGCTGCTGCATTTAGCCAAAATGGGAAATAGCTGCCACGACTAACTTTCTTCAACTTTTCTTGCACAGCCCTTTCAATTTGTCCCCCAGAAAGGGGGCTTACACACCCCGTAACACATCTAAATTATAACACCATTTGGGTAATTACACTTTTTGAGTGTTTTAGCTTCGCCAAAACGTGAAACGGATATTACCAACTTGGGCGCTCCCCTTCCGGAAGTGTTTTCGGCGACAAAACAAATTAAAACTCCATAAAAGTGGATACATATTTTATGCTGTTGCTGCTGCTGGTGCTGGAGCCGCTACTCGTGTTATTGTTATTGCCCTCGTTATTTGAACAAATGTTTTTGCAATATAAAGCTAAAGCCAGGACACTGTGTGCGCCGTAATAATGCCTGGGAAAAAGTAAATGTAGCAGCCAAAATGAAATCTAATAAAATAACGACAACGCCAGCCACTAATAATGCCAAAAAAGCAGAGCGGAAAGAGTGGGGAGAAGGTGCAAAAATTTCCAAACAAGTGTTAAAATGTTTTCAAATTAGTTTTCGTCTGTGGCACCAGAAACAACAATAATACCAGGAGGTAAAACGCAACTGTGCCCCGTTTTACTAAAAATCCAGCTCGTTCTCTCTACCTCTGTCCTTATCTCACGCAGGATGTGCTCCTTCATCTAGTTGGTTTCACACAGGACTAATTAAATTCGTTATTAATTTATTGCCATATTTCGCACAGTTGTTGCCAGACTGCTGTTAACCTTATTGTCGTGTGTTGACTTTAAAACGAAAGAGGAGGTGATGGGACTATGGAAAACCATGTGGATGTCCCACTGAAAATATAAATGGTTGTCTGGTAAAGTTGGGTGTTTCATATAAAAATATTCATTCACACATTTTCTGGACTAATATTTTTCAAACTCTTGTCAGTCAGAAGCACTAGCTCTAAGCTCTTTAGGGACTTATTTTCAAGCTTACTTATTCTCCGAAAAGTTAAACAGCAATTTTAAATCTAATGTACATACTCTTCGCCAAGGTCCTCGAGGCCTTGAAGTTCTTTTAGGTTTGCAAAACTAATTCTAATTAGTAGTTGAAGTTTGCTTTTGTATTTTTAATTAACTAAAGTTTGGTTCATCCTACTTAGCTAGTTTTGGCTTGCAAAAACCAAACCAAAAATAAATTGTTTGGCGAAATGGGGAAGCCAACAAACCGGCGCGAAACGTGGTTATCCTGAAAGACAACAACAAAATAAAGTAGGAGTAGTTGAGCAAGCTGTAGGTAATCTTATGGCCAGAAGGGGATTGGATGGAGAGCCAAGTGGATGGGATAGTGCACCGATTTGAGGAACCGCGAAGAGCGGCAAGTTTAGCATTCACCTGCTGCGTTTATTTCCGCTTCCGTTTCGCGGTAACTGCGTCTTATTGATTTTTGCTGCTGCTCCTCGCAGTGCGAGTGCCAATGGCACAGCTACTGCTACTTCTGCAGCACATGTTGTGCGAATTGAAATAGTTATGACAGGCCACGTGGCGTATGCGCAACGAGCGACGCAAAAATTACCATATAAATGGATTACAGGCAGGAAGGTGGAAATGGAAATAGAGCGAGGGAAAAACGAAAAATCACCGAGCAAACGCCGCAAACGTTTTTCCAATTTGCCAAACGGAAATCATTTTCTTATTAAAGTTGCAGGCAGCCTGTAACTGAAGCGAGCGAAGGAGGAGCATCAGCTTAATAATCACCGTCACCATCCCCATCACCGTCATCATTACGATCGGATCGGCAGTTTTGTGGCTGATTAGCTTTGAGACTCTTTGCCACATTACAGCCACTTTTGCTGTCAACTCAAAAGGAATTATGACCCTGGCACCAGGAAGCGGCAAGTTTTGCCAGTGAACTGCGGAAATTGCACACTAAATGACAAGCCAAGTATTTATGATTATGCCTTTGGCTCAAGGGATTGGAAAAAAGGAACAAGAAATGGGGTTAGACTCTGGCAAAGACAGGATTATGAATTACGAGATAAGCCGGAACGGCTCTCTTGGACAAATAACCTTATAAAAAGTCACTACCTTAAATAGTTACTACAAATGCAGTACTCAGTAATTAATTCCTTTCAATAAACACTTAACTTTTATAGTAACTTTTTCTTAATGTTAATGTTTCTTATGGTTAATGAACAACTTTCTTAAGAGGTAAACGGAATTTTTCTGTTTCGTATTTCCGAATGCTTGGTTTTTCTCTCGCATTTATTAAAGCCACTTGGCATACAGTTTCTTTCAATTAAATGTAGTTAAAGAAGCAAACACACACATGCCGGCTGGCACGTTCACTTAATGACTTGGCCGAGAGCAGTTGGTAGCAGGAGAACATATTGAACTAAAACAGCAACAACAAAGCCAGTTTGGCGGAGAAAATCGGGGAAACTGCGGGTGAAAATAGGGAAATGCCGGGGAGAAGGCGGCAACTTGTTGGAAAGTGCAGTATAAATTCCGGCTGCAAATGTTGCCGAGTGCGGACGCCACTGACCTGACCCGTTTCACACGCCAAATTGCTTCGCTGCACACACAAGAGCACTGGCAGCGGGGGGGGGTACGGGAAATGGTGAAAATGCTTGATGAGGGGGAGGGTGGAAATTGGTGAGAGGGGAGTAGCTGCGCCCATGGGTCAGTTGGCCGCTTACGACGCGCTCACAAACTCATTTTTCAACATTAAAAGCACATGGATTTCATGGTGCATATCCTTTTTCACCTTTGCAACCATTGTGACATTGTGAGGGCGCCAATACAGTTGTGGTTAAGATAATAGACACAAAAACTAACTTAATTTGTTTTCCATTTTCATATTTAGAATAATTCCTTAAAAAGTTAATATATTTCATGAGATGATTTTTTATTAGGCCAACTTCTTAAAATATTTAATTAAACCACGAATGTCTTTATAGGAACAAATTTCGCAAATCTTTTTAATGAAATTCTGTAAGGATGTTATTATTTCGTCCTCAACTGTTCGTCCTCTTTGTAACTTCCGCATCTTTTTGGCAGCCAACTTCTCCATGGACAATTAAATATCGTCGCAATTATTATTTTTCTGTTGTATTCCCATTGCACTCTCTGGAAATCCGTTCGCTCCTCTGCAGAAGTATTGTTAATGAAATTTACGTGATTTTTATAGAGTGCAAAGTGCCAGGGGCTGGCACACCTTTTCCGTCTCTTATTCGCGCAAATGTCACGTGTGTCCTGTCACAGTAGCGTCCGTGGATCGAATCCAACAGCGGCAGGTGACAAGCCACTCACCGGAGAGTTAAATATTTGCTTCGCATTGAGATTGCGACATTTGAGTACATCAGAGAGGAGATGCAGAAAAAATAATTATTATTTTATCAGCCGTACGAAAAACACTTGAAGCTAAAATATTTGACTCAAGCAATAATATTTATAAAATATTTATAATATTTTGAGTATTAATAACACAGATATCCTTCAAATAATGTCCAAAGAAACTAAAACAGATGCTAAAAAGATTTATGTAATTGCTTTTTTACCTAGAAAACTACATAGCACATAATTTTATTTAATATAAGTATTCTATTAATTTTTGGATTAACTTTATTTATCACTAAAAATGTACAAGTTCGATGAAGGTGTATATTTTTAATTAACTGTTAAGCTACACTATTATGAATTCATGAAGGTAATCACTTTCGTCATTTTCTTTCATTCCTTGACCCTTCCTTAATGCCATTTCTTTTCCATCACATCTCCGATTTCAGTTGATTCGTAAAGTAATACTCCTCCCTTCTTATGCTAATGAGAAAAATGCCTTTTTAAATTACGGCATATACAGAAAGCAAGAGCTGCAGAAAACAAAAAGAGAAATTGAATATGTGCATTTAATTTAAGAGGGAGAGAGAGCAGCGACGGCCAGCAATAAACTTTTCTTGCTGCAATTCATTTACCGGCCAGTTTTTCCATACAGCCAAGATATATGAATGCTGCGGGGCTACTCAGACCGAGTCCTAGGGCCATGGCTACTTTATGGAAATTAATCAGCGCAATTATGACTGGGCAGTAATGCAATTTACGAAATGAAAAACGATACAGTGCCACGAAAAGTGCGCAAAAAAATGGTCCAAGCAGAGCCAATAAATTCGAAGGATATGCCATGAAGGTGCTGCGCCGTAATATCTTAAATTTAAACGCAGAATGCGTGAAGCCCGCTCCACACAAAAACGGATAATCGATAGCCAACAACGCAGCTGGCCAAGAAGAAATATTAATTTTTGCTGGCCACTGTCCGCCTTTGAAAGGAGTCTTGGCATATCCTTTCGGCACCGCGTCCATTTAACATAAATACGCAATGACATCTCGCACACACAGAAATTTTAATGAAATTGGCTTCCCTTTCTTTCTCATTTTCCCTCACCCCGAAGAATACTCACAATAAAAAATTGCAAGGCCAATTATACAAACTTTTTAAATGATAGTTTATCCAACTTATTTTAAAATAATTGTTGTCGAACCATAACTTCTAAAGCTGTTTCTCTTGAATTCCATTATTTCGGTTTCACTAATTTCAAAGAATATGCTTGCTGCTAATCAAGGAGTTCTTACTTCAAATCTAATCCAGAACTTTCCGTAACCAAATACCAACTCGGAAAAGTGTTCTTTATGATTTCCATATAGAACATCGCTTTTTATCATGGTGCCAGTTGAAAGTGTTAATTTGGATTAATTTATGGCCTACGTATTTTTTTTTACTGTACATCCTGTTCGGTTGGCCGAACGTAGAGGCATTTATTATGTCCTTTCAGCAGTTCGGACCACGTCAAAAGCCCCGCCAAAGAGTTTATCAACAAGCAGCGTACCGCAGTGAGTTTCCTTCCTCTGTTCGTCCTTTTTTCGTCCCTTTTGCCCCACTTGCCACCCCTGGTCGGGACTGCTTCCATACTTTTACCGTTCCTTTCCGTTGCCCATTGATATAACGATTTCTGTTGCAGTTTCAACTGGCTTTGCTCCGGGTGCTGCTGCTGTTGTCACTGCCGTTCGTTCTCGCCTCGGGGCTTTACCGTACGGGATGCGCTTAAGGCTAACGCAGACATATGCAGCGGTCCCAGGATCCGGGGTCCTGGCTGCAGGACCCAGCCAGCACTTGCAGTCTTTCATTAAAATTTGTTCGCTGTTGGCTTTTATTAAATGAATATCCAGCAGCCGCCACCCCAAAAACCGGGGGAAATCTCTTCCGCAAATGGAAAGCAATCAGAAAATGTTACCGTCGTCCGTATACATACATTTAAATTACGCGAAAGAGTTGAGCGGCATACACGTCCCATGGGTACATTGTGCTGAAAATTACTCAAAGTGGAAGTGAAACGTGATCTCCATCAAGGGGGCTGGTATTTTTCTTAAGGTTCTTATGTCTCTCATTGAATATCTTAATTGCTTTCAATATTGACAGACATTTGAATGCTTTTTTTCACCACTCCAACACTTCGATATGTTTCAGCAAGCTCTTGGCTTTCCAATTTCCATTACTTTAATTTCAAGAAAGTCAATAAATAAGAGCTTGTTAATTATTATATCTCTTTACCAGTAGTAACAAAAAATGGTAGCTTACATATATTTCAAGCCCCATTTTGATGGCTAAGAAATTTAAATATAAGCCGCATTAATTTCCTTCAAGTTTCCTCACTAATTGCATTATAATGCACCTGAAGTATGCCTCAGATTAACATCTTACTGCTGCAATGCGGCTCTCGGACACTGAGTCCGTATTGAGCCATCACTTAATACATACTAATGGACTAATCCTTTTGGCCGAACCACCAAATCCGATAAATGCTCTAGTCACCGACACCAGGAGAGAGATACTAATTTAGGACCCCTAAGGCCAGGGCAAACATTAAATTAATTGAGTGAATGTGTGGGACGTTTGACCCAGAAAGTCCAGGAACCAAAGATACAAATTAATTTCAGAAATGGCGGTTAACCGCTGACATGCTGATCTCCGTCCGTTTGGGCTGAAGAAATCTCGGCCAGAGTTTTGGATTTAGGTGGCTCCGGTTCCGAATCCGTTTCCCAAATGCAATTAAAACGAGCTTAACCCGCCTCTTTCGGCTCAATTAGATGGACGGAACAGGGGAAATGGAACGTGCCCGGCGACAGTTTATGCAAATTCCCGGGAAGGCAGCGAGCAATCAACATTTTTGGCGCCCACTCAAGAGCTCAAGGCTGCTTTCAGGCCAAAAGTATTTGCATATGGACGAAAGGATGCGTTATATATCTCCCCAATCGTGCCCCGGGCGGATCCGTCGGCATTCCCACATTCATTAAGTAATTTGTAGCCACAAAATTTAATATGTTTCTAAAGTGATCCTTTGCTATTTATTTAATGCTTGTCAACCAGCGACCGTTGTCCCTTTTCTGGCTGTGCCTCCTTCGTCCTGTTTTATTTCTTTCTGTCGCCGTCCTGTGGCAACCCTTTTGACCTTTGATTGACTGACAAGTTGGCCTTAACGACTAACCGCAGGGCGGTGGCGGGTCGAGGAGCGGGTAAAATCAAATTGAGCCCGATTAGGATTTAAATTGCTCAAGTTTTCCAGGGGTTCATTTTGTGAGCTTCGTTTCTCTTATTTTTTGGGTTCTCCTTGAAGTATTTCCGTGATGTGCACGCGTGGGTCTAGTTAAACATATTCTTATGTGTATTATACAACATATGTGCACTGAGACAAAATATTCTATAATTCAGAAATCAGTACGCTTGAATCCGCTTCAAAATTACTCAAAAAACAATCACAGAAAAAGTATTTATCTTTTCATTTAAATGTAGGATATTGGTTCATTGTGACTGCTTTAAGTCCTTATACTGAGAATAATCATTTGATTAGCTTCCATTTAATTTATATTAAATTAAATTAGACATTGTTTAACCTTTTCAGGAATATATGCAGACTCAAAGGCTACTTTATTTTTTATCGTGTATACCTACGGTTAAACAATTCTTGAAATCTATTCGCTGCCATCTGGCCTGGAGCTGTCAGCTCTCTTTTGCTCTCACTTTTTCCATTTGCATGTGTTGATTTTCGCTTTTGGGCTAAAACATGTTAAGCTCATTCCATTTTTCCCCATGTTATTTTCATTTTTCTGGATTTTTGTTCAAGATTTTCCGGTGTGTCAGGGGAATCCGCCTGCTCCTTCCGCCGCTGCCAGTCGCCCGTTGTCTTGGAACGTTTCATTTCATTTGCGAGCGACAAATTGTGCGTGTTGACTGTAGGAAATGAATGTCATCCATGTGACATGTTGACAAAATATTGAAATATGTGGGCTACAAAAGACAAAGCCGGATTCTGGGCACGGGGTCGAACATATGTGGATATATGCCGATGACATGTGCTTATCTAGTGCGCATATTTGCTGCATGCTTTCGGGCGAAAATCGCATTTGAAAATGGCTTGATTTCGATCCCCTTTGAAGCGCAGATAAACGATATGAAATCAGTGACTAAACATTTGCAAATGCGTTTCACGTGTCTTGCTTTTTCCCGCCCACGATTTAAGAGAGAGCCTGCATCGATCGCTTGTTAAATTCCGTTCAAAGTTGCCTTATGCCTGGACCCAGAGCAATTTCATAAACTGCAGCTCTTAACTAAAAAATGTCGGACATATTGGCCGCCGCGCCGCTGCTTCGGCTTCGGCTGCTCATGCCGGCAGCAAAAAGCCAGAAATGTTCGCATTTAAAAACCTGCTATAAAAGAAAACACACACTCGA
The DNA here is from genome assembly GCA_018153105.1 of Drosophila rufa. Classification (NCBI taxonomy): domain Eukaryota; kingdom Metazoa; phylum Arthropoda; class Insecta; order Diptera; family Drosophilidae; genus Drosophila; species Drosophila rufa. The sequence goes on from JAECXS010000096.1 coordinate 14,544,450, forward strand.
AACGGGGATCCGGAAGCCAGAAGCGGAAACTGAAATCGAACGGTTCAGCCGGCTCATCAAATTGCTTGCCAGTCTCAAAATCAATACAATGAGCACGGGAAAAATTTTAAAGAATATATTTTCACGAAGACTAACTGGCATTTATTTTATCAAAAAGATATCAATATACCTCCAATTATAATAAGAAACATAAGGGTGCAGAAATATTAGCTTACATATTTAAATATTTTAAACTTCATTCTTTCTTAATTTTGTATAAATAAAGTAAAGAAATATGTCAGCTCTTAGATTGCAGTTATTTTTTGATGATGCATTAAAGTATATTTATAATTTATTTAAAAGTCACACAAAACTTATTTTCCCCAAGTGTTCCCCCCCAAAGGCCATAGCTAGAATTTTTACTGCAAATGAGCAGAGGCAACAAACCCACGCAGAGGCGAGGAAAATCTGAAACGAAATGGAAAGTTCGATAGTGTGGGGGCCGAGCAACAAGCGAAACTTATTAGATGAGATAAACGAGCCGCTCTTGTCAGTGCGAAATTCATAAATTTCGCAGCCCCAAAAACAAAACCCATAAATACCAGCGCGAGGGAGAGGGAAAGCAAACAAAAACGAAAGCTTGAGAATGAAATCGGACGGAGGAAAGTGGTCTAAAACAAGGGGATGGAGGCAACGGGACCGAGGGCAAGGGTTGGCCAATAAATCGACAGCTGCAAGGAGACGGCTAAACAAATTGTTTAGCTAAAAATAGTCCGCACAAATTGTGGCTTATAAATTGTGCTCAAAGTGAATGTTTGCATATACGTATACATTTCCCCTTTGGCCCATACCACTTGGCGTATGCGCAATTTGTTTTGGCGCCTTAAACAATTGTTGGAACGTGCCAAGAGCCGGCGAAAGGCAAAGACAAATGTTCAACAGGGAGCAATAATATTGGAAATTTGATGCTTCGCTGGAAAATGTAGAGAAAGGCGAAGGGAGAAACGGAGTCCGGACTATGGGATGCCTCGTACGCCTACAGGTTACGGTAATAAATAATTTTACAATCTTTTATGGCTCTTCCTTTGTTTATCTTTATTAACTTTAATATAAAATTTAAAAAATCGAGTAATCTATTTTAGACACAATTTCAACCAAACATAACTATTGTATCCACGAATAAATATTCCCATGGAATAGAGGACTTACAAACTCTGATTTTTTCCTCTCCCCATTGTACATATTTGTCCTTGTGGTGAGGCGAAGATTTCATTCCCTCCTTTGAATAGAAAAAAGGATACTGTAGTTGGGGGTCCAAAGGCAAAAGCCAAATCCATTTACAGACTCCCCATTTCCTGGCGAAATGCGAAAGAAATCGGTGAAGGAATATATTTGTACATTTCGTTTTCTCGGGGCAAAAGTGTTTCGGCTCTGCTGTGTGTTTTGTATGTTTATATGGATACTGCCGGTGATATTTGCCGATAGCGATGAATGGTGTAGCATCAGACAAAGGCCACACACACTCGGTCCAAATGCGGATATAATATATCCGCCCGCGGCTTTGAGCTTGTCTGACTCAACATTGACATTGGCATAATATTGGTTTCATTCGCTACAATGCAATATGTAATATACAAATAAGTAAATAGAAATGCTTCCAATGTACCTGGAACTCGAGTGGCTGTTGTAATACTAAGATAACAACTGATTACTGTCTGCAAAGACAAACATTTGCATTGCCTTTGTGCGTGTTAAAGCCTTGAGATATGAATACATTGTTTTAAGACAATAATAAATTCAAGTTAAATGTTTGCGCAACAACTATTGATTAGCTATTGCAGTTAAAGAAAAATAAAAAGCTCTGCAACAGAGTTCAGCTCACTAAAACATATACTTACAACTATATCCATTCATTATTTTTAAATTAAATCAAGAGACTATTGAAGGAAAGTTTTGAGTACATTTTCAAAAAAATCAATATTTATGTGTCTACATCTCTGGAGCATTGGAATATTTTAAAGATGAAAAGTAATTTATTTATGTATACCTTTTAACATTTCAAACCCATTCCAAGAGTTTAAGTTTCAGTGCCACCCAAAGTTAAAAGAAAGACTTTGTTCGATTTTTGTTTTTCATATAACGTTACAGATTCTTTATTTATTTTTTTATTCTTTCGTCTTGTTGGTTTTCCACTTTTCTTTTTGTGTGTTTTCTTGGTTTTATAATAATTTCTCGTTTAATATAATTGCAGTTGTTGTTGTCTATGAGTGTGAGTGTATATATGTCAGTGTGTAAATGTCCGTGTATGTGTTTCGTGTATAGGTTTCCTTAACTAGATATTTTCCTCATTTTCCTTAATTGGAGCGTGATTAGCTTACAAGTTTTCCACGCCATTCGCTCGCTTAATTAATTTACCATTTCATCATCTTCGATACTGGCAAGAGAACCGAATACTGCACAATTGATTTGTTAGGTTTACTTGCAGCTTGCTTCTGTTTCTGTTTTTACTTTAATTACTCGTAATTTATTCATAATTTCATTTTCTTTAATACTAGTTTCCGTTTCGCCATTTCTGTTGCTGCATATTAAATTGATTTTACATAATAATGTACTTATATGCAAATGTATCTAAAACTGCATTCAAATCGGATTTTTGCTTTTGGTTTCGTGTATGTTTGAGAGTGTGTCTTTTGGGGTCTGTTTCCCATTTTATTTGACTTAATGGGATTTACTCTTCATAGGGGGATTTCGGGGCTGGTTTTCCGCTTGTTTTCGGGTGTGGTAAAAAATGCATACATTATAAATACATAGGTATCAAATAGTATGATTCTTGCATCGCAGTAATGGGTCGGTCTATCTGTCGGTCTGTCGCCGTGTGTGTGTTGCGCTGGTGTAAATGTATTTCGCATTATATATGTATACGTGTGTGTGTCTGTGCATTATTCAATATGTAGTATATGCTTCTAACTTACATTACAAAATATATAACAAATACGTGTAAATGAGTATATAATATACTTGCATTCTACTAATTTCGATTTATTTTTTTTGCGGTTTATGCTGTCTGTTTTTCTGCAGTTCTATTTGTTATAAATATAAAATATCGCTTCTTTTTTGTTGCTGTATATCTGACTGTCCTTAAAATGTGTGTGTTTTGTGTTTGAGTTTTTTTCTTGTTTCGTTTTCCGTTGGCTGTTCGACCTATACATATATAAATGCAAAATTTATTCATAGTCAGATGCTTCAGAAAGAAAGCCAAATGTCCAAATGAAAAGCTCAGAATGCTCTGCGAAAAAAGCGAAAGCCGTAAATAAACAGTTCGTTGAATTCACTTTCCGATTCTAGTTTCTGCGGAAACTAAACCATAATTTTGGCAGTGTTCTGTGTGTCTCTGGAGCTGTGGATTTACGTAACGCACAGTAGCATAATATGCAATTGAAGGCAAATCAGAGTTGCGTTCGTCTTGAAGTGGCTTAGGTTACTTTTGCTGTCGATCCGAGTTAGGGTTCACTTTAACAATTCATGTGCTTTTAAAATTTCTAAGAATTTTCTCAAACAAGTACAGCGGATAAGTTTATTGGATTTATTCGCTTTAAATATTTATTTCGCTGTATGGTTTAACAATTACGTTAAAATCTTTGCACTTTTCAATAGTCAACTTTTGTTGCAGTTTTGTTAGATTTTCTCCCGCTTCTTTTATTTATGTATATGCATGTAGGTGTTACTTAAGTACTTTAATTTTACCTCTTTCTATCTTCTTCTCGCTTGTGGTAGTAGGAATAATTCGAATACCGAAACGTATGTATATGGCTGTGTTTGTGTGTACCTGCCTAAAGGGAGAATTTGTAAAATCAAGGAACTGAAACAGAATTCTCAATAGGATCGTGTTCGTGGGCACACTGCCTGGAAAACTCTATGATTTAGATAGACTCCATATATATATATTTTTTATTTCTGTTTATTATGTACTTACGGTTCTCTACAATCTGTAATTTTTAAACTGCTTTTGTGATTTCTTTTTTCTGGCTGAGAGCTCAACAAACGAGTGAAATTAAAACGGATACGTGGAATCAACAACTAAAATCAACGCTTATTGTTTGTGTTCTATGTTATTATTATTTTTCAATAACAGCGGCCCGTTTCTAAGGCTGAAAACTACCATCAAAAAGTGAAGAAAATAAAAAAACAATCGATTTGCAAATAAATGTTTGCTTTGTCGTGTGGAAATGTGGTTTTTAAATGCAGTTAGATGTGGGTTTATGTATATGGATGATTTATTTTTATTTGAATGCGGTCTTGTAGTTTTTCCACTCTAGTTTCAATGACTTAATAGAATTCTGGGTTTCACATGGTTTAATAATGTTGTGTTTCTCTGTATGTATACGTGCTAAAACTAATAATATATACAATGTAAAATACTATTAAATTTTCCATCATTAATATATATACCGTTTTGTTTTGTTTTCTTTCATGCATTCCTTTTAATCATATCAATTGCGCTAAGTTCATCTAAAGGTAATTTTCTTTTTCTTTGCCATTACGCTTACTCTTTACTTTACTGTGCTAGCACTTCATAGGCTAGATCTGCTCTGTCTGGAGATTTAGCTTAAGTTTTCTGCTTTTAGAATATCGTTTTAGGAGTATTTTCTTCGGTTCAGATTTCTGTCTGGCATCTGGAAAGGGGACGCCGATTGTGCTCGATTTGAAATTGAATGACACACAATGCGACAACTTGCGAAATGCCGTTCGATTTGCAGTTAAAAATTTCGTAATGTTTATAATTTTATATATATATATATGTTTCGCGTTTTAATGTAAGTATATACTTGTTATGATGGAACGAAAACAGTCTTTGGGTATTCCTTTATATAAGTTTTAATTCTTTTTAATTGTAATCCTTAAAAAGTAATGTAAAATTAAAGTGATGAAACTAAAGTACAGATAAATTAAGGGCGTTGAGAACTTGTCCTGTGACTTAACCGCTAAATGACTCTCACGAATGTCGCCAACGTATAAACAGAAGACTCCTAAAAATAATAATTACAACTTAAAATAATATGCACAACAAATCCGTTTGAGAATTAAAGTTATAAATTCATAAGCGCTCCTAAACTAAACTTTGGTATGCTCTCTCCTACGCCCTACAATTCTCATATCCTTTCTTTAAATTTTTCCTTAACTTGCCCCGCAAAAAATGCTGGAAAAAGTGCAACCGCAAGTCGCGGCTCGCGTTGCCCTAATAACTTAATCTCATTATCGTAATTGTTTAAATTTAAATGCTGATGAAATATTTTTACAAATGTCATTTTACGTGTCATAATATGTGTTTGATTTTCCTTCATCTTCATCTCCATATCCATATCCTTTTCCATTCCCCATTCCCCTTCTAGTTTTCTATTTCTTAGTTTCCATTTACGTAGAGAGTTCTGCCAACTTTTCAGCATTACGATGCTTCTTTGGTTGCGCTTTCTTTGTGTGTGAGTTATCCTCGTGTGTGGGGATTTCATTTCGATTTAAATGCAACTTTGTATCTACTAACAGTTTTAGTTTGTTCATCTAGGTATCCGCTTCGGATTTGGATTCGGTCTCCTCTCTGCCCTCACTCCACTCCACTCCACTTTGCTCTGCTCTTGGCTTTATCCCGCTTACAACTCTAGCTCGGTATTGTGGGGATTGGGCGCCTCGGGTCCGTACATGTTGGCCAGCTTATCGAAGCGCGGCCCCCAGGCACCGAGGTAGTCGTACTCCTGCTGCTCGTCATCGGTGCCTGCAATAAATAAAGAAGCACACACAAAAATCCATATTTAATTTCGATTCTAAACTCTGGACGCAGGGAGAAAATGCAATCTTGTGGATGCAAGTTTTTCTTCGTGTATGGAAAGCATAAAAATACCATAAATGGTTTTATATTTTCTCCCAAATTTACACCCAATATTCAGCTGTATCTGAGACACGTTGGCCTGAAAATGTCAGAAAAGATGATAGGTTGATAGGTCAGCAGCAAGTCGATTGTTCTAAAACTGATTGGCACGCTATGAGTGCTTTTCTAGTTGCTTGTAGCCTACTTTGTGGGGCTTCTCAGGCTTCGGTTCTCTAGACTTGTGACTAAAATTCAGCTTATTGGGTGCAAATGCTATAATTATACTACTTAGTTTCAGGACTTACCCGAGGCCAACGAGCTGAGCGATCCGGCTGTGCTGCCGCCGCCCTCGTACGCATAGTTCCTCAGATCGTCGAACGGCGGTGCATTCGGATCGCCATCGGCGCGCTTTTTATGCTCCTCTATGAACATGCCAACATTGGGCTCCTGACCTGGCATTAAGGTCATAACGGGATCTGGAGAAAATATAAATAAAAGGGTGAAGAACAATTGTAGTATAAGTTAAATGTATGTAATGTATTTCCTAGTACAAAAAGGTTCCTAAATAAATTTTTTTCCCAAAACAAGACTATTTTTGACTCTGAAAAAACTTCTCAAATGAAATCAAAGTATTTAAGTAAATTTCCGAATTATTTCTGATTAGGAAATAAGTAATACTGAAGCTGGTTAAGGTTTATTTTGGCTATAATGATTCAAAATCAAAATTGAAACTCCAAAGGTGACCCAGTAGTAAACCCAATCTGCATACACCTGTGATGTTTCAGCTCTCAAATGTCTTGGGCCCAAATGCCCTACATTTGCCAGACCCCATTCACACATTTCAAAGGGAATACTTACACATAATTGGCATTTTCATGGGCGCCAGCTCGGGTGGCATTGGCCCTCCAATCGGTATCTGCAGCGGTGTGATATCAAAGGCGGTCATATCGTCCTCGCCGCCACCCTCGTCGTCGTAGTTGATGATGTTCTCGCGCACATCATCGTCGGGACCCGGATATTTGATATGCGCCTCACGGCGGCGATTGTACACGACGAACACCAGGACGAGTACTGTGAATGGTTGAAATTAAGCAATATTAAAATACTATTCCCGCTAAGATACTCCCATCCTGGAAAATGCAACAACAACTCGTTGGATTTGCAAAGTGCATTAAACTACACTTAATTTAACATGCAGAGCAATTTCAGTTATACTTCTCTTCCTCGGCGCTGGAAAAGGGAATCCGAAAATATCTTCTTGCTATCAGCTTGCAAAAAATGCTTAATTAAATTGTAGAACCGAAAAGGAGAAACATGAGAAACAGCACAACGGAAAAAATAAGCCTGAGAGCAATATTGAAAGAAGAATTTGCCAGAAATGGAAAAGGGGGAGAGGAAACGAAAACAAATATTGCAAACATTGTCCCAGTTTTCTAGTCAACGGAAAATAGCAAATCAAGTTGCAGACGCTGTCTCCTTGTAGCATTTCTAATTTGGCCATCGCGCTTTTCAGCATATTGCGAAAAGTAGACAGCATCTGTTGCGCAGCCAAGCAACGATTCGAGGAAAACAAAAAGTTTTTCGGGGATTCCAAGTCGTGGAAATTGCCACCGCAACTCGGAGTTGACGTTAAGTAATTTGCTGCGGCTTCTTCGTCTGCGGAAAGTTTTCCTGCCAGCTGGCCAGCGTGTAATTGCAATTATTGTGTTAGTCAAATACGCATTCGCAATACGAATGTAATTTGTATTTGGATATTTTTCATGGCACTGCTACCGCTGCCCTATTGATATGCAAAAAATTCCTGCTGACCATTCAATAAAGTTTAATTTATGGAACGACTTTTGTTGTGTCATGTAATTTGCGGAAATTACTTTTGACATGTTTGCTTGCCGGGATCCGTCGTTTCCGGTCATTGCAGATGGCTGATTGTAAGACTTAATTAATTTTATTTCCGTGCGATGCCATCAATATTTAAAGGCCTTGTACACTTTTGATTAAACTTTTAATTGGCATAAGAAAATGGCCATTTAAAGATATCGAATGGGAAATGATTGAAGTTTTAGTTGGCTATGCGATGACTTTAAGTTCGTAAACGAAATAATAGGAATTTAAGTAGCTCATAAATAAAACGGTTAATAAGACAAATTCGGCAACGCCCTTTTATATACTGATATAGAACTTCTTATTTAAATTTAGCGCTGAAACTGCTCCGTGGTGATTTAATATATTTTCTAATACTAATTAAATATCATTTAAAAAGCAGATGATTTCACAAAACAATACTAATTCCATGCAATACAGCTTTAAAGTTTAATTTACTTAGCCAGGGTGTTAAACATCTACTCAAACCTTGAGCTCAAGAGTTACGTCGTTGGCTTTGCACACCACCACCTTGGGTGTGGAAATTTTGCGGTATACTTACGTATCAGAGTGCCCAGGCAGAGCGCCAGGGCGACAATAAAATCACGCGACGGCGTCAATACCCCGGAGGCCAATAACTCCAGTTCGCAGTGCATGCCGGTGAAGCCCATGGGGCAGTGGCACTCGTACTTCTTGGGCGGGTGATGATCGCGACAGCGGCCCCCGTTGCGGCACGGGAACAGTAGGCACTCATTGTCGTTCACACAGGTGCTGCCGGAGCTTCTGTAGCCCGACGGACAGCTGCTCAGACGTATACGTAATCGCCCGAAAAGTTACGTTACGTATACGAGTGGTTGTACGAGTTGTTTGTGTGAGTGGATGTATGAGTGTTTGTGTGGGTGTGTCGGGTGTGTTGGAGTGTTGAAAAAATAAAAGAAATTATTTAAAATTTGTTTCCATCATGCAAGTGTGTGAATGGGGGTGTATGTGGATGTGTGTTTCTCTTGTAAAGTTTGTTACACTGAGAAAATGCCGTTCAAAAATCAAGAAGACTAGATAATAATATTTGTTTTCAAGAAAAATAACTGTCCTTCTTCTAAATATTTTAAGATTGTTTGGGAAAGATTTATTAGTTTACTTAAACTTATTTGCCTGCAAAATTTATTTGCTTTTCATTACTTAAAAAAGTTTGAGTAAAATAGTTATTGATTACTAATTAAGAAACCTTTATGTATTACTAAAACTTCAATTCAAAATTAATTGCCCAGATCCTCTGTTTATTCTCTTCAATGACTCTTTCTCTTGATTTAAGATATAGTTCTTTCCTCAGTGTTCTCTGGCTTTGCTTTGTTCGTTTGAATAGTTATGAGAATGGAATTTTCCCAATCCTCTCATCTCTTCGTAGTGTGAAAAACTGTCGGAAAGTCTTTTTAAACGTTCGTTGCAACTTTATCATTTTTTCATATTTTCGTTGTAGTTATTATTTTACGCTTTGTGACTTTTTAGTTTTGGATTCGGTCGTGTGACAAACTTTTTGCATTTGCATTGCGCAAACATTCTACGTCCCTCCATCGACTTCCCATTTCCTGGCACGCATCTTAAGTGCTGTTTTGTACAATTTTTGTTCTATTTTTTGTACTTTTATGATTATTATGCAACAATTTTTTGTTCTTGGTCGGAATTGAATAAAGTTTTTTGTCCTGCTGCATTCTTGGGCTAAGTTGATTTTCATTTTATTTTGTCGCACTTTTTACGACTATTTTTTTCCCTCGTCCTTAAGTTTGTTTTGATTAGTTTTGGGTAACGCACTCACACTCGTCCTTGCCTTGAGTTGTGGAATAAAAAACTTTGCACTGTCTGTTGGCTTTGCAAATTGAGGTGTGAAATAGCTGTGGGAGATGTCCCTGATTCAAGACCTCCACGATTGAGATGAATGGGTGTTGAGTATTTTCTTAAATTTAATTTAGGAAATGTCCGTTGGAAAATGCAAACCAAATGAAAATTCAGTTTTGGCTCCCTTGTAGAGAAAACTGAACACTTTTCAAATGCAGACTTGAGACACTTTTGATATATTGACGGTTATTGGCAAATGCTCTGGCTTGACCATTGAGTCCTCGCAGCAGGGATGCACAAAAAAAGTGCAAACAACTTGAAAAGGAGGAGGATAAAGTAAATACCTCAAAAGCAGCAAAAAACTTTCACACTAAATCAGAGCCAGTCGGAAAGTCGTATTCCGTCCGCCTTCGATGGCTCCCAAGTGCGTTGTTAAGGCCCATCAGAAGTGAGTGAGGTACTTGATAATTTTAGCTGAATTTTTCCACTTCTCCTTCCGCCCGTCTGTGAAGTCTATGAAGTTTGCCATATTTTACGTCATTAAGTTTTAGCTCAAGTGGACTCGGGCACGAAACAATTTCTGCACGCCCTAGGAAGCGTCGTATTTACTTTTAAATGTTAAGCAAAGGTGGCATATAAATGGAGTCAGGGCTCTAAGCCGGGAACTGGCATTTTTCTGGCTGTTTACACACATTCGCCGCATTTAACGTGAACAGTTGGGCAAAAAGGAAAAGGAAATGCAGAAGCGTAGTAAATCCTCGCGAGGCAGTGCCCAAAATGGAACTGGCAGCTTCTTAGTGCCACTTTCCAACCTGCTCCTTTGAGCTGTCTGAGCTTCCTGTCTGTATTTCCCTCTTTACGCTTTTTATTCGCTAGGTTTGGGGTGGATTTAGTGCATCGTGATTTCTCGAAATGCCAAAGCTAACAACTGCAATTGCTCTTCCTCGGTCCTGGGCGGCTTGCCCTTGTCTCCTCACGGGCACCTTGTATCTTTGACTGCACATTTGTTAACTTACCTGAAGGGCATTTCAGGTCTTGTTCTTTGTCTTGGCTGAGTGCAATGTGAAATGTGGAGAGTTGATAAAAGTATGGCCAAAAAACTAAATGGAATGCATGTATCACTGAGCAGAAGTCGGAATCGGAGTCCGGAGAAAATCCCCGGTAAGAAGTTTAAGTTTTCATTTAGGACACAAACTAATTAAATATTCCACTACATATGGGTACATACCTTCGTTTAATCATATTTAAAATATTTACACACACACACAGATTGAATAATATCATAAACTTGTACATTGAGTGAAAGGCTGAACGGAAAATGTGCCGAAAACAAATATGGATATGGAATATGCATGGAAATGAAATCATAGGTTGATGAATATGGAAATGCCTTTTTGAATGGAATATCTGTCACAGGGCGGCAGTGGCGGTGAAAGCCATGTGTCAAATATATGTTTTCATTAAGGGTGAATTCAGTGAGCCGTGATTTAGACGCCGAATGATTGGATTTACAAATGATAGAGCGATATGATAAAATAAAAGCAGAGAGCATAGGTTGAGAGCCAATGAAAATGTCGGTTTGATGGGGAAAATGAAATGGAATTTGTCGAATGAAACGCACGAAATTGATTGGATGATTGCAACCAGCTAATAATGTTTGGATAAAGTTACAACACAGACACTAAGGGCTAGGCATTCGCTAAGGCACTAATTGCTTAATTAAAACTATGAGTTGTTGTTGCACGCTTAGAGGGAATTTATTAGTTGTTTTAGGGGCTCTGGTTCGATGCTCACTCAGAATGATTAGAAGGCAGACCAGAATCGCCGCCAGGGCGCCCATGCTGAGCTTCAAGGTCTGACCCTCCTGCACCAGCTCGCAATTCTCGCCCCAGAAACCGTCGGGACAAATGCAGCGATATCGCAGGCGGGGCTCGAGATTAATGCAAGTGGCACCGTTCATGCAGGGCATATCGAGGCACTCGTTGCGATCCATACAGCCCTTGGAATCGGGCGACATAATGCGTCCTTCGCCGCAACTATTTTTTGTTTTATTTATACGATAAGTCACCATTAATTAGGGTTAATTACTTGAGTAGTTGAGGGAGCAGAATGGCAACAAAAAGTGGGCTAAACGAAAATGCAAATATCGAATGGATGTTCCAATTGTATGATTCAGATGTTAACAGATTCGGGGCAGGTCCAAGTTATGTCAGAGCAAATATCTTTAAGTTTATTCATCTTAGATTGACTATCTTTAAAAAATATATATAGGGACAAAGTATATTTTCCGGAAACAGTTTAAGTTTTTAAGGCTGATTACATTATCTTTATTTTACTTAGAGTTCGTGTTCATATGTCAAATGTAGTAGATACTTTTTAATATAATTGAGAGGAATTTTATCTCCATGTAAAAGTAATCCTTTCAGCCCTGCTGCACCTTGGCTGATTTATTTCCTTCAACTATTGGTAAATGGGAAAGGCTAAAAGCAAAGTATGTGTGTGTTTAATAGAGATAAGCAAAGTAAGTACCTGTGCCAAGCTTGTTACATTTTCGTTTTTTCTGTGTGTGAAATGAAACAAAAGCGTGAATATGTACAAAGACCATTACAAGCCGGACAAATGCTCTTTACTCCGGAAGCTGGAAGCTCGAATCACGGCTGCCGGGATCGACTTTAACCCGAAGTCAAAGCGAAAACGGAAACGTAAGCCTAAGCCGATTGATTTGTCACGCAACGTTTAGTGCCAATCACTAGTGTGTGGATGGAGTGGAGTGTGTGTGTGCGATGTGGGAGTGTGACTGCGATTCAGCGGCAGGACCTCCTTTGACGGACAGGTCTGTCCAACGAGCTTTTTTGCTCCTCCCGCTCCTATTTCTCCCCGTTTTTTGTGGGCCTGTGCCCTTAATTGATTAAGCCTATCAAATGTTAGCCTTGCTTGCTTATCAAAAGCCGGTGATTTGTTTCCTTGCTCCCTTTTATGTGGTATTGGTTTTACTTTGTGGACTTTTCCTGGCTTTCTTATCGCCACACATGGCTTATGCGAAATTTTTGGATAAACTCTTTTTCCTCGTTTTATTTTTTGGGGTCGGTAAATGTGAGTGGTTCAGTCCGAATAGTCAATTTATCTGAATGGTTTTAATTTTTCTCGTTTGGTAATTTTTCTTTTTGTTCGATGAGAAACGAAAAGCAATGGGTAATTGCCTAAAAATGTTTTTGGGAATGGTTTTGGGGCAGGGTGATGATGATGATGAAACTTACGTGCACTCGTAGACATTCCAGAGATCCACGCACTCGAAGGGATCGGGGCAGATCACATTCGAGCAGGGCTTGTTCGAGGGACAGCCCTTCTCCAGGTTCCTGGCCATGGTGGCCTGACCCCATTGGGTGCCATTCATTGCCGGTGGCAGGGGCAGGTGTTTGCCTTCCAGACTGTCGAGGGAAAAATAAAATATAGTTATTCATTATGAAAAGAATAAAGATAAATGGAAAAATATGCTGAGGGGCTGCTGTTTATTCAACTAAAAATATCTACATAAGTTAGATCAATTTATATCCTCTAAAAAGATGTTTTTTTTAATTTTATAATTTGTTTAAATAAATTTTAAAAAATGCACTTACCGTATATCATCGAGACAGCTCTTCTGGTAATCAGCGTAGACCTCAAAGGTCCTCACTCCCGTGTACTCGGCCTTTCCGCCGGCGTAGACGCCCTCCTGCTTGTCCACCAGCAGCCACTGATGGCCGACGAACTCGAAGGTCTCGTTATAGCGACGACCCTCGCCCCCGTCCAACTCCAGGGTAGCAGCCGAGCCGTATCGATTGACCCGCACCACGTGCCACTGGCCGTCATTGACCACGATGGCGTTCAGCCAGAGATCCTTCTCCTCGGTGCGCAGAGAGTTCAGATTGTAGCGGAAGTGCAGATGCCCGTCCTTGATCTCCAGGATGCCGTACTCCCTGTTGTGCTGGTCACTAACCCGGAACAGTTCGCCGTACTCCTCTCTCGTGCGGAACCTCAATTGGACCTGGGTGCTGAACCGATCCGGCTCGAAGCTCAGGGCATACTTGACATAGCTCTGGGCCTTGAAGGTGGTGGGAATGGTGGGGATGTTGCAAGCAGGACCGGTCCAGCCCGGTCGGCAGTGGCAGCGTGCCTCGGACAGGGATCCGACGCAGTTGCCATGCTCCCAGCAGCGGGCTGTGGTCTCGGTCTGGGCACAAACCTCCTCGGTTTGCGGACATCCCGCCACACTGTTCCTTGAGAGTCCCGGATGGGCGAGGTCGTAGAGCTTGGAGTTGTGAACCAGGTTCCGGATGCAGCCATCGAAGCCCTTGGCCGTGGGCATGTAGTGCCAGAAGTACAGACTCTGGTCGAACTGTTCGCGGTAAAGTCCGCCGACCTGGAGTGGCGCGTTCACATTCAGATACTCGCTGAAGGGCGGGATTTGTCCCCTCGCCTGGCAGGACATGTCATCGAATTCCGGCGGAGTGCCATCCTCCATTTCGGCGATCTCCGCGGACTTGCAGAAGTCCACAACCATGCGAATGTCTTCGGTGTCCCAGAACAGGTCAATCCTGTGCCATTCGCCGTCGTCCAGGGTCTTCTTGGTCTTCACTCTCAGCTCCAGAGTTCCCGAGCCGAAATCAATGAGGAGCCTCGGGTAGCCGCGCTCCAATTCCAAGGCGATGAAGTCTGATATCAGCATCTCATCCCGCTCCGGGGGGACAATCGGTCCGTTGTAGATGATCAGGCCATCGGGCTTGCGGGTGATAAACTCCAGACTCAAGTGGGATTCGTCGCACATTTCAAGGGGAGGATACCAGGCCCAGCCGTTGCCGCGGAAGCTGCGCGTGGTCTGCTGGCATCTGGGTCCCGTGTAGCCCACGGGACACGAGCAATGAGGACCAAATCTCGTGTCTATGCAGCGACCGCCGTTGTGACACGGTGTGGTCCTGCAGGACTCGGCCTTGGTGAAGTTGCGAGCTCCACAAGTGCAGTCGGCAATGGTGTCCACTCGCACGCCCACCAAGGCGGTCTTGTTGGCATTGACCATGTAGGGCAGGGGACTGATCTCCAGGGCATTGGTGCAGCTACCCTCGCACATTTGGTTCTCGTACAGACACTCGTCGATGCCCACCATGGTGATGTTGATGCCCACATCCTTCTCGATCTCCTCGCGGTGCATCAGGACAATGCCGTTGAGCCGCACTGGCTTGTAGTAGGGAGAGCCATGGGCGGAGAATCTGACGTCTGTCAGCGGGGGGTGCCTCCTCTTCAGCTGCACACTGAATATGTCCACATTCTCCCGCTCGGTGTTGAGCAGATCGGCGAGCTTGTCCCTAAAACGATCCATCTTGGAGCGACTCATGCTCTGGGTCCTGTAGTTCCACACGCGAATGAAGTCCTCGTCGGAGATGCCTGACAGCCGGACAGATCCCGAGTTGATCACGGCTTCGTGGGGAATCTCCCTGACCGTGACTGTGACATTTGCCGGAATATCGGTCTGAGTGTGCTTACGATCGTAGACCTTGAACCGGAGATGGTAGCGACCCTCGCGAGTTCCGGCTCTCATGGTGACCATGCCGGAGTCCTCATCCAACTTAAATCTGGGATGCTCCATGGCCTCCCAGTAGAACTTCTTGTCGGGCAGATCCCAATCGTCCAAGTCGTAGACATACACCCGACCGATGGGCGTGTCTGGCGACTGTCCTTGGTAGTTGTACACGAAGATGTCCTTGGATCCAGGCTGCATTTTGTTGTCGTTGACATCGCCAATAATCACGGTCAAGGTACTCGTGCCTGTCATCGCAGGAGATCCATGATCCTTGATCACAATGGGGATCATGTACTCCTTTTGTTGCTCCCGATCGAAGGAGCGAAGGGAGGAAATGACAGCCATGCCATCACCATTGGCACCCTCTGTGAATTGGGAGGAAAAATATATTTAAAATAATGCTTAATTTAAATTAAATAATATTTTATGAACTCGTTGAAAATAATATCTTTAGAAGAGCAAATTAATTAATTAAAGAATGGAATTAATAACGAAAAAGCATACATAGAAAAAACAAGATTCATTAAATCAATTAAAATGATTAATTCATCGCTGACCAAGACTCAAACTAAAGAAAACTTATCTGTTTAAAAATCCCTGAGTTCCCCCATTGAAGAGTGCCCACTGAATAATCCTGGAAATGTAACATCTGCCCACAGGTGAATAAACTACAAATTGTTGGGCGAGTAACTGCCAAAAGTCCTGCCCAAATCCACTTGCCACTCGGTGCTTCAAAGGCATTTGCTAGTTAGCCGTAAGCCCCGACATCTAACCAACCCAAAAAACTAAGCCCTTTTATTAGCCAGCACGTTTCCACCTGATTGCAGATGCAACTTTTGCAATAGCCCATTTATTGTAATTACGCCTTTGAGCCAACAAGTGTTAAGTCTGGACTCGGACCGCCGGGATGCAATGGAAGCCACAACTGCCTCAGGGAGACGGGGAGGAGAAATCCCTAGGAGCGGAGCGGAGCGAGAACGCACATTTGAAATGTATTTTTAAAGACACTCCATGGTGTGTTTTTAGGCAAATTGTATGCAAATACGAGTACGAGTCTGGCAAGCCTGCTCTGCTCGCCCCAAAGTTTGCATAAAGTCACAGGGTACCCCAACTTGCTCCTTTTCCCAGCTGGGCATCAAAATTGGATTGCCACCCACAAAAATTGTGACTGCTGCTCGGGCACTTTTTCCACATCTTTTCTTGGCTTTTCCCCACCCGAAAAATGCGATGGGAACGGCGATGCATACACGCTCGAATGTAGCTTGGATTTTGCGGCAGACTCCCCATGCCCCATGGCAGGGCGTAATTTAATTGAAAACTTGTGCATTTGCCATTTTATTTCTCGCCCAGGTGGGCGAGTGAGTGTATCTCTGCCTGGCTTTTATTATTTAAATTTTCATGTGCGATGCGGTCTGCTATTTCCGTTCTATGGCCAAAGATTCCTGGCTATTCATTTCGGGGCATCTTCTCAGTATTCTTTTCTTTTTAGGGAGCGAGGTAATTGCATTTTTATGCTTTTGTTACTATTCGGTGACACTGGCCTCAGCCCTCGATAGTTGGCAAGAAAATTTCGATACAAGCCCACAAAAGGGTAGCAAAAATGAAAATGTTTCGCTGGCGCATTGTTTAAGCTTTGACCCAAAAATTGGGCGAACTTTTCCATTGCTGCCAGCAAAGTTTTCGGTCAGCTCGCAACTATTTGTGGATCCCTCTAGCCTCTTCCAGCTGAATATGTGCAGCAATTTGCAAGTAAGTGGTTAGTGTATGGAAGCCAGATTGCCAAATCGAAGGGCAGATAGGCGAAAGTTACTTGGAAATTTCTAAGCATAGCTTGAAAATTAAGTATACATTTTCAAATGTAATATGCAAATTAATTTGGTTATGAAACTGGAACGAACTCAAACATTTCTATATAGTTGCAATTGGATTTTTGTTCTTTTATGAAAATTAAATATTAATTAAATTAAATGGCTTATGGGACTAGACAATTTTCTTTATTTTACGTAAATAAATAAATAAAACTGTGAATGATCTTTCACTCTATCTTCCTTAAGAAATGTTAATTATTCATGTAAGCCACTAATATAATCTATAATAATGTCTCAGAAAACATAGTAAAATTGTACTCACTCTGATCCTGTTCCACCTTGAATGAAGCTCGGATAATGTCATCGGCGCTGGGATCCAAACGGAACTGGAAGGGCGGGCCATTGCTCTTGGAGCGATCGTCATCGTCGGTGGCCAGAATCTCGACCACCTTGCGCGGTGGCACATGTTCCGGCAGCACTGGCCTGTAGTCCTTGAGGAACTTGGGAGCGTTGTCATTGATGTCCTGAACGATAACGGTGAGTGTGGCAGTGGCGGTTTTCGGCGGAGAGCCATCATCAATGGCCAGGATCTTGACCTGGTGACGGGGCACCACTTCGCGGTCCAGGGAGCGCTGAATGGTCACCGATCCGTTCTGATTAATGGCAAACTGACGCTGGCGATCCGAGGAGCGATCGATGGAGTAGGACACCTTGCTCTTGCCACCCTGATCCGGATCGGTGGCCTTGAACTTCTCGAGTTCAGTGCCCACCTTGGTGTCCTCAAAAACGGACACCTCCACATTGGCCCTCTCGAAGTGGGGCTTATTGTCGTTGATGTCCCTCAGCTTGACCACAACCCACGAGTAGGCCACGTGGTACTTGTCGTTGTCGTTGTCCTCGCCCTTGTCGTTGACTTGAATGCGGAACCGGAAGCCATTGCTCTGCAGCTGATCCTCGTAGTCCAGGGGCTGCACGATCTTCAGGGAGCCTGTGCCGTCGTTATTGCGCACCATGGTGAACTTATCGGCGCCATAGCCGCTGTTATCGATGACCTTGTACTGGAACTTGTTCGTTTCGTCCTCGTCGTGAACCGTGACGGTTAGGATGGGCATTTCCGGCAGGGCAGTGCCGTCCGTTTCGTCCACTTCCGTGAACCACTCGTCCTTCGTGAATTGTGGCGGCATATCGTTGATATCCTTGACCCTTATCGAGGCCGTCCCCGTCCCCTTTAGCCCCCCGCCATCCATCGCCACGACCTGTATGGAATAGTCCGGTGTCCGCTCGCGATCCAGGCAGCAGACGGCGGTCTTTATCACACCCGTGTCGGGTTCAATTTCGAAAATAGGCGACCCAGTCTCCTCCTCAATCACGTTCTTTTCGATGGAGTAGACCAGGCGGGCGTTGGAGCCCTCGTTGGGATCGTCGTAGTCCACGGCGGTCATGGTCATCACGACCATGCCGGCGGTGCCGTTCTCTGTCACATTGCCAAAGTACACGCCCTGCGGGAAAATGGGGGCATTATCGTTGATGTCCTTCAGATTGACCTGGACGTCCGCATATCCCACGAGGCCCTCGCCGCCCTCGTCCTGGGCAAAGACAGTGAAGCGCCACTGGGGTCGGCCGTTCGGTTGATCGCGATCCAGCGGCTATAAGGGCGTAAAAAAGCAGAAGTACGAGTGTGAGTCTGAGTGTAAAACGCTGTTGTTATGGGTTAATATGCACAAGGGCATTGTGTAATTTTAGCTGTCATAAACGCAAAACCGATTAGCATCTGGGATGGGTAGGAAAAACATTGTTGTGGGGTACCTCTTTAGCCCATGAAATTATCCTGCTCTCACACAAAGCCGGGGAAGCCCCAACCCGAAGCCTGTCCCTGATGGTGATTGTGACTTTGATATGCATTCACCGCAGCCTGAGTGATGTGTTGCTCCCACCTGTGCACCCTTAACACCCTCGACGCAGCTCCAATTTCTTAACCCCACACGTATGCAAATAATAAAATGCGCAAAAAAAAGAACACGATTTTAATCAGTACTTTGTATCTGTTGGCGGCTGCTGGCAACCCTTGGATAAAGCCCCCAAACCCTTGTTAGGTAGCCGCCCCGACGCCCCTTAACCCGCCCAGACATGTGACAGCCCCAGCAGACCGACAACAAGAGAGCTTTTCATGGCGCTGACATTGGGTTTGTCGTAAAAAATGTGTACGAGGCGACAACAACAAAAGAAATGTGAGTAGAATTATGGCGAGTGATGGGTTACACCAAAGGTTACTCAGTAAACCGAAATGTCATAGGGCAATAGGTCTTGAAATATTGTTATTTCTACTTATTCTTTGGATATTTCTTCTTAAATAAACATTTGTCTATGATAAATACATAATTTACTCAGCTAATTTAATAACTAACTTCCTTTACTGACAATTTAAATTGTTCTTTTAATTAATGTTGGTCTAAATATGAGCTTTTATTAAGTATATACATTTCGTATTTTTGTTTCCCAAAAACAAACACAACTAAAACCGAAATACTCCCAAAAATACCCATTATGTAAGGAATAAAAGAAAAATATGTACACATCACCCCTGCGTAGTCATCGCTTTAATTTGCATGACAAATTTGCCAACATTGTTATGACATATTCAATTTAAGGGATTAGTTGTGAGTGGGTCACGGTCCGTGGTTCTACCACCACAAAAGAGAAAAAAAGAATAATAAATAAAAGCGGTACAGCTGTTTGTTATCCCTTATCAAGTCCTCATCCCCTCCCATTTTAAGTGGAAAGTCGGAAAATAAAATTATACTCGTGTAGAGGGAGCATAGTCTATGGACTAAAAATGGCTAAATTGTGCGGCCCAAATGTATTTCGGTCTATGCGAGTGCATATATGTATATTATTTTTATTTGAGCTGGACGCATGGGAATTTCATTTAATTTGGCTTTGGCGCTACACATTTTCGGGGGCCACACATTTTTCGTTGGTGAGAGAGTTAAGTGAAAATTTCGACCCGCATGTGGCAGGGGAGTTTCAATTGTGATTTTGTAATTAGTTTTAATTTACTCTGGAATCGATGCTTTTAGAGGGGCTTTTAAATTGCAGTCACATTTAATGGAAAGCCGCTTAAACCCTCGTTCTCATTGTTTGTTTAAATTTATTTTCGCCATTTCCTTTGATTTTGAGTTCGGTTTAAATACTTCCGATAAAATCAGAGAGACCTTGAGGGCAATCAGTCACTTTCTCCTGAGAAATGTCCCTGCCGGTTCCCATTTTAAAGATTTCATTTAATAGCTGCACTGAGATGGCCTTCCCCTTGTCCATCAACTGCCATTTAAATGGTGAATAATGAGCACGTAGGCAGGTTCGCACGTTGGCATTTTGCGGGGATTGCGATTGATTCGCGGCGGGCTTAAGTGCACATTGATGGGGCTTAATCAGCGAGAGCATATTTCGAAATTTCGCCATTATTTCCCGTTTCTGTCCAGCTGCGGCCTTGGCCGGCATGGATTTTTAAATGCCACATTTCATTTATTTATTTATGGTCGCAAGTGTATTTTGCGAGCACGAGCACGACGCCCATTGGCAATTTGTTAATGCTTAAATTGTGGCATTGTTTTCGCCTATGACTTACCTTTAACACGAATATTTCGCCGGTGGTGCGGTTGATGTCGAACTTGCTATTGGCCGGATTATCTGGATCAATGCCTTGGCCCGTGAGGAAGTACACGATGTTCTGGGGACGATCCTTGTCGCCATCTGTGGCCGTAACCTGTTCATCCAGAGAGCGGCGGGTAAATACAGATATTTATTATTTACGGTCGGGAATTTCATAATAAAGAAGAAAGAATCAATTTAAATAACGAACAAAAATACAGAATTAAATCGTAACGTAATAAAGCAAACATGCCATGCACTACCATACAAAAACAGAGGGGAAAAACAAAAAACATGCGTAAAAGAATTTTTTATGCTGTTGTTAGTTTAAATATATATTTTTATCAAGTACATTTTTTCACACTTCCAATAATACTAGTCGGTGGTATTTATTTTGTTTAATTACCATTTGGCTTTATATTTTTTTTTTTATAATAGAAAACCAAGCTTGTTTTTCTATGGATTATGATTTATTTGCCAAATACTGACAGGTATTGGGTTTGGCCATTAAAAAAATATTTCTGTTAGAATTGAGTGAGCACACAGAATCAGTGGTAAATAAAATATTATTTGCTAACTGTTAGTAAAATGTAAATAAAGCAGAGTTTGAGAGCTGACAGATTGAATTTAATTCCCTTTGTTAGCCTTAAGCTCCGACCACGTTCGTTTTAATTAAATTAGTTGGGACGCCAGTTAGCCACAAGTGAAACATAATAAACCACGGCAGAAAATCTGGGCGGCGGGTCAGGCTTAATCGTGCAAATGTACGCCATTAATACTTAAAGAGCATATTGAATTTAATTAGCAGCTTTTGGGAGCAAACAACACTAAAGGGCTAATGGAAAAACCGAGCGATGTATGCACGGCATAAAATGTGAAAAGTTTGCACAATATTTACGCATGCAATTAAAGGCCGCAGGGATTTGTTTAAATTTTTATTGTGTGAACCTCCCTGATCAGACCGTAAAGGGGAATTAATTTAATATTTGATTGTTAATAAAATCGCTGTTCCTACACGATTATAAAGCTATAGACCATGATTAGTGGACCGTGATGGCCGCTGGAATATTCTTTTAAATTCACACAATTACTGTAGATGAATGGTTAAATGAATTCGAACATTACACCTTACACACGCCGATTATTCATTATGTTTACGTTTTGTTATGGCTGGTTTACACAAAGTTTACATGTGAAATGAAATTGAATGAGATTTTGTGTCGCTCGGTGGTTGGGTTAAATTAATTGTTAACGAGCGAGCTGCTTTGTGTGCTCGCTATATGCCGTATGCCGTATGCCATATGGTATTATATACAGGACTCAGATATGGTAAATAGTAGGCTATAGCGACCTGCATGATGGTAAAGGGCGTGTCGGTCATTCCCTCGTCGAAGGTTCGCTCGTAGGACGTCTGCGGGAACTGCGGCGGCAGATCGTTGACATCGCGCACATTTATGACGATTGTTGTTTGATTTTCATTCAAACTGTCCGAGGCAACCAATTTCAGTTCGTACTTTACGCAAACATTAAATAAAATATATGGCCAACGCAAAAATTGTGGGGGGAGAAAACAAAAAGAGTAAAAACAACAAAATTAAACAATAAATTTTAAATGCTCGTAAATTACAAGAGAGGGAAAATAAAACTATGTTTGCTGGCCAACAAAAAATGTAAGCTGGCATAATAATTTACACATGTTCAAGATGGTCTATTATCTATATTATTTGACTGCATTATGAGCCCACTATCTCTCGCCTTGACTTGGCAGCTGAATTTGCATTTTCCATATTCAATCGCACGCTTGTTTACTCATTAAAATGCAATAATTTAATCGACTTATTCAATTATGCATTACAAGTTGCATAGCAATTTTTAAGCATGATAATCGACATATTTCCAAGTCATCTTCTGATTAAAATACACGTTTTTTCCAGCATCCAGCTTTCCACGTTGCGTGCTTAATGATAAATCAATATTATTACTATAAACGTTTTTCAGTAAACCGCAATTTAAATGCTTTGCCAATTACATACGACTCCGCGTCTGTGTGTGGGTGTGTGTACTTTGTAAATAAATTTTATATTTTTTCGAGCCCGCATTTTACAACATTTGTCCACTCTAGAACGGACAGCATTTTTTAATTGTTCAATTACTTTTCGTCATTTTTTCAGGAGCCTTAAATCAAACGAAAGCGGGGAATGGAACAACATGCAAATGGCTTTAAATATTTATGTTACATTCTCTATACTTAAAAGCGTATATGTGGGATTTTTTGATTGTAAGTATTTTCCAAAAAAATAAAACACATAGAAAAAACGGGGATTGTAAAGTCCATTAATATTGCACGGCAGTAAATGCCTTTAATATGTCAACAATTTATTGAGTGACTGAAGAGATAGGCAAAAAATTGCAACACTCTGGGCATGTGGGCAATTGAAATAAATATAAATATTTGCCATACATGCCAAGAGCACCCGAATAAAAATAAAAAAAAATAAAAATCCAACTGATAAATTCCGAAATCATGGGAGATCCGATAAATAGTTCGGAGCACATTTCACTCTAAAATTCTATTTGTGTTGGGACTTGTTGTGCAATAAAATGTTGTTGCTCAGGCAGCGTTTATCGGGGGCGTTGGGTGGAAAACTTCAAAAACAAGAACTCATCACATGCAATAAAATCTAGGGAAACATAAAACGTTGTTTCGACTTTGTGCCTCATATACAAACAATAACAGCGCAATGAAAACTCTACCGAAAAAAAGAACAAATCAAAAGTTGCGAACTAAGTTTTCGATTCATTGCATTTCATTTCATTTATTGACCTGCAAGACGCGTTTGGGCAAATTGCGATCGTCCTCTTCGGTAATCTGGGTGCGATAAGTGGGTCGCTCGAACACGGGGGGATTATCGTTCACATCCTTAACATGGATAATCACGGTGGTGTAGTTCTCCTTCAAGTTATCGGAAGCGGCCAAGCGCAGCTCATACTGAACGGGGTGGGAATTTTAAAAATAAAACACATAACTCCATTATTGTATACTGTCGATCTCTTCTATAGCCACCTTCTTCTTTTTTAGCTAATTTTGAATTTTTAATAAGTTTAAACGCTACAAACTATAAACTACCATATATTCTGTCCAGGAAATTCATCAAAAAATTAGCTCTTTTAATAACTTTTTTTCTTTCTTAATTCTTTCCAAGCCACGGCAGACTTTCTGCATTTATTAGGAATTCCAAATTACAGGAACTATTTGCATAGGCCTTGGCCCAAAGTTAGCCTAGCCGCATTTCAATTAAAGTCACGAGAATGGCGTGACTTTAGTCAATTGTTCGAATTGCAATTCAATTAATGGTTCGCCGGGGTTTCTCTATTCCCGTTTCTTGCCTTCGGTATTTGACTTCTTGACCGCAGCGCATGTACCAAAACTTGTTTGAACTTTTAAATATTTAAGAAGCCCCGCGGAGCGTGTAAATTGAAATTCAAAAGGAGACGAGAACCTGCCAGCGAGTTTCTTAATGAATTTTATAGTTGGCCAAGAAGGAGATTGGTTGCAGCGAAGTGGCCGGGATTTAAGCGGTGGCTTTAAAGAATTCTGTAATATGTTGTGTTTCCTTTTTTTCAGCTTCCAAGTTTATAATCCATGTTGTCCCTTATGTATTCTCGGCTATCCAGTGACATAAACAAATCTCACAGTTGACTAAGCCCGCAACGCTTATGTCATAAATATATCTGCGCTGCGAAAGAACGTTTGTCGATTACAGAGGAGTCCTCTACGGGTTTCCACTTTGCATTTTTCATTTTTGTGTACGCGGTCTTCTTTCTGTTCCCCGTTTTTATTTTTTTACTTACCCTGCGTCGAGTTTCGTAATCTAAAGCGCCAGCTACATAAATGGCACCCGTCATATTTTTAACCGCAAAAGCGCCGCCAATGTTGCCGCTTGTAATTTCATAGCGGATACGTGAGGCTGTGGGGGAGAGCCACAAAAAGAATATTTGAGCAAAAAATTCAGGAAAAAGAGAAGAGAAAGATAGAGAGAGAGAAAAGTGTGTGTAAGATAATAATTGCGGAATTTCTGGGCATATTTTTGGAGGGCCCTCTACTTACACTCGTCGTGATCCTTGGCGGTTACAGTGAGCACTGTGTGCTGGATGTCCTCGTTCTCATCCACTTCGGCCTCATACAGCGATTTGTCGAAATAGGGCGGATTATCGTTTTTATCGGCGATGCCAATGCGTATGAATTTGGTGACTGTCGGGAGGAAGTAGGAGAAAACACCATTTCGCTCGGTTAAATTTCACATTTTCAATTTGACACTAGAGGAAGGAGTCGGCACTTCGTTTTGTCTGCTCAATTATCACGTACTAGACACAATGAGGAAAAGTTTTTCGCCAGACAGAGCAACAATTTGACGCCTCTTATTGAGGCGACAAACATTTTGTTTGTCTTTTATTTAAGGGCCTACCCTCGTTTTCTTTATTTTTTATTTTTTTCTGAGCCTGGGAAACGCGGTTCGCATATTAAGCAGCCTGGGATATTTTGGTTTTCCATTTGTTTTTTATTTGCATGTGCGATGATGTAATTTATTTGATATTCATGGATTTTCCATTTGATCACAGGACGCAAGTAGGAGGTAATGCGATTGCAAATGAATTCGAGCGAAATATTATTTTCAGCCCATTTAAACCTTGTTTCTCTTGTCTCGGGCATTCAGTCGCATAATTAACTATTATTACCGCTGGTAATGTTGAACAACACCTATTGTGGCCGTCGGAATTGCTTCGAACTCATCCAAATGAATTTCAAATTGCCCCACAAAAGACCCTCATTCCGCCTGAGTTGAGTCAAAGTACACAGATGATTTAATATGCCAGGTCGGGCAAATAGAACACGGAAAACTGCTGGAGGCACAATGGACTCTGCAGAGGGGAAGGTGCAAACAAAGTCACTGACAATGAGACATATCAGAGAGCCGAGATGTCAGGCAGCTAGTAAATTACATATATCATTTATAATTGCACCAATAACAACAGCCAACAAAGCCAGTGCGCTTTAATTAAATAAATGCAGAGGCCATCGGACCACCCGGAAACCTGAGGACTACACACAGATCTATGGCAGCAGATGTGACCAGGATGCGACAAAACTTTTGCCGTTTAACAGCCCATTTACAACTTGGTAACTGTACAGTGAAAAAAAAAACATATCAATTCTATACATATCATTACCTGTATTTTGCAAAATACTTATACAATTTTTTATATAAATTAAATGCATTGTTTGATTTATATTTAGGAAGGTGTACTCGTAAACTAGAAATACTTATCATACACATAAACCCAATATTTTTCTTAAAATCTAATTATACGGAGTATAAAAAGGATCTCCCAAGAATATAAAGAAATTCAATTTAATATATTTATTATAGATATTATATTTTGAGTAGCAACTTTCTGGGATATTTTCTCACAGTTTAAAGGCTAGGGTCTCGACACATGTGTCTCTGTTTATCAATTTACTTAGGAATCCGGAGAAGGACAACTTTCCCTTGCGTCAGCGTTGTTTGTGTTTCGGTTTATAATTTTGCGCCTGGACTGGGAATTATCTGTGTGCAAGAATTATGCACATTTGCTCCTGCAGGTTGACAACTCCCATTGCAACTGGGCGCACATGGCGTGTGCGTGATAAGTTCCCTACCCCTTGCACTCACAACCCTTCCGCCGTTGAAATTAGCAAATGTTTGGGGCCAATTTTGAATTAAATTTATGGCAAAACATTGCTAATTGCCTACTCAGTTGTATTTGGGTTTCCATGTGACGACATTTTAATTAAAACTTGGCAAAATCCTGCAGCAAGACCGACATTAAATGCAAATCATTTCCAGCATACTTGTTATTAATATTTATGCTTCGGTTAAGGGCCTTGCATTTGCCAGATGAGCATGTTCCTTTGCCGTATTTTTTAAAACCCTTTTTTTGTGGGTCACAGCAATGCAATGATTACTTTTCAGGGATTTTTCATTCAGATTGCAATGCAAATTACCCATTAAAAATAATGGAATCTCTTGCCACGTCAATTAAATTAAGTAATTGCGAAATCAGAACTTAAGACTTTAATTGCGAGGCACTTCTTCATAATTAATAAGTGTCATTTTAAGCCCCGGGAATCAGTTGGCCTTTATTTATGCAACTCTCATTAATATTATTTTTGTCCATTCACTTGACTGCATAATAGCATGCATATGTACGTAAATACTGGATGTTCTGGTCGATCGAGACTATATACGAGTATACGTAGATTTTTCATTAAATCCTCACAGCAATTTCTTCTTTTACTTTATTACATAAAAATTCAATTTTTCAATATGCAAATGTGGGCGGTTGTGCGGGTGCTGTAGGTGTGTGCAATATATATTGAATGCTGATGTTTAAGTTATGAAAATTTCATGTTGCCTTATATATATTTGACGCAGATTTTTTCCGCATGCCAGGAGGGACTTTGAGTCCTTCGGGCTCTGATAACTGAAATTTTATGAGTTTTTATTAAGCACATTGCCGGGATGTGTGGAATTTAAAGAGCGCCATAAGCGAAAATATATAATTTATTGAGGAAGTGGCCTACAAAATATTTCGCAATAAAGAATATTCCCCGCCAGAACTCAAAAGTTAACCCAATTTGGAAAGCTTTTATCCCATCGGCTTAGGGAGAAGAAGGAGCACAACCCTTGAAATACTTTATCTATTTATCTAACACCAATTTTATTGCATTCTTCTCCCCCGGCAACTAGCCCGAAATCAAATAGAAGCCATCCCATTGAGCCTTTGAGCCTTCTGACACACACACACACCGACATTCAACGAATTTGATGGCGAATTGTGTGTGCAATGTTTGGACAGCTGCTGTTGAGTCCTTGGGAGGAACCCTCTAGGATCCCGGGCCCTTTGTGCGCCAATAAAAGCTGACATTGAAGCAATTCGGGTTAACTGCACTCGAGCGGAGTGAACGAGTGGCGAAATCAAAGTCAACTTTATCACTTATTTAGCCCATGGAAAGTGTGTGTCGCCCTCGCTCGCCCTCATGCCAAATAAATAGTGTTCGATATATATCGAACATTTTTTCGCCCCGAAAAGCTGACACGCTTAGCTGCACAAATGCCACATGCCACGCCCACCACCCACCGCCCACCACTGGCCCTCCCTCCGTTTCGAGTGTCATAAATTTATGCGCTATTTTCGCTTGTTCAGGCGTTCCGCCATCCAAACATATTTATATATGTATATGCACTACGTGATGTGGCACAATGTCAAAATCAAAGACGCCATATTTTTTCTCCCGGCTTTCCTTAACAGTTTACCTCCCTCCCTCCCCCACCATTATTCGATTCGCTCCTCTTTGGTGCGGCCAAGTTTATCGTCAAGTTTCGCACTTGAATGAATTTTAACGATATTAAATAGCAAAAGGAAAATAAACAATGGCACATGGCTGGAAATACATTTTTACGCTCTCCACATCGTCGCTTTAAGTCGGTGAATATACATTTACAATAAAGTTCATTCCCAGGGCCTTATTTGCTTGACTTGTATTTCTCAAATTCTCAGTAATTCATATTTAAATTAAATTAAATAGTCGGAAAAAGCAATATTTTTTAAGCTTTGAACTTAATCAAATAAAGAGTTTTTCGTAGCACACTTTTTGCCAGCGAAATAATAGTTTTTCAGCTTAAAAGATGTCTAAAAAACTCTGCAGAAAAAAAAATGTAAATTGATTAAATTTGTGTTTTTTAATTTTTTTATACTTTAATTTATGCCAGTAAAAAAAAATTGTGTTTTTTAATTTGTTCTATACTTGAATTTATGACAGTCACCTTAATTTTAGTTCGTATACTCGTATGCCACCGTTCGGCTCCGATAAAAATTCAGTATTTCTAGGGCAGCATTTCCTATCCTTGCTCGAGGTAAAAACTAATTGGCCAAGATGCAGTTTTCCTTTGGCCATTTTATTTTACGACCGCCGCTGTTGCAATGCCAACACACAATGTACGATATATCCTTCTATGAAAGGAAATCACTGACCATCCGCGTGTGTGTGTGTGTGTGTGGCAGGGGGGCGGCCATTAATGGCGCTTAATGGGGCCGGGCTATAAAGACAAGCTAACTGCATGTCCGAAGCTAATGCGGCCAAGAGAGGAAGCTGTGGCATCTAAATTGTTGCAAAATATTTTATTGCAATTCTTAAACTCGCTCCTCGTCGTAAAAACTTGTTCAAATGCATTTTGTCGCTTGGCTGCTGCTGATTTTTTTATGATTGCGGTCGGTTCTTCTGTCAGTCGGGCTGCCTGTCAGTTTTTCCGTCCCCCTGACTGGCAGCTGTTCCCTGCTGTTCGTCCTTCCTCATAGGGCTTAAAAAATAATACATATTTGTATATGCAGCATATGCGAGGCCGGCAACAATGTAGCTGCGGTTCATTCGGTTATTTTGTGTCCCTGTCTGTCTTCCTGTCTGTGTCATGTGTATATGATTGTCAGGTTTGCGGTTACTGAGGTTTATTCTCACCCATTGTAGTATTCTGCATGTTCACACTCTCTCCAATTATCACTGCCATGACTCTCAATTTATGACCCCGAAAAGTTTCCAGGGGCTGGAGCACTTTTTAATTAGTTTAAATGCCAGACCCAGCAGCAGCCACCGAAAGCCATTAAATTCAATTGACAGCCGAAGGAACCAGCTCCTGCCCCCCGAAAGTCAATAAGAATTTTTGTCACGTCCTTACATTGGCAAATTTATGAACCCGAAATTTGGCAGGGCATTAATTGATAAAAAAGAAGGAATATATATGGGGCCCAGGTGGATGATAAATCGTTGAAGGAGTCGCTAGCAGCTTCCAGGAAAAAAAGAAACACCCCAAAATGTTCTTAAAGAAATTCGAAGAGGAAAGTGAATACTAAACCAGACCCGACCTTAATAACATTTTGGGGGCTCACAACGATGATGATGGTGGCGACAAAAAGCAAATGAGTTTTCCTGGGGGCTGGCAGTTTGTGGTTTTTGTGGCCAACAAAAAGAAAGTGAGTGAGAGTCGGACGGGAATGAACGAAGAATTTTTCTTTATTCCGACAGAGGAAGATGCAACCGAACAAGGCGCTCGCTCGGTTGCATCATGTTCCAGCCCCGAAAACAGCTGTCATTGCCGTTGTCGTTGTTGCTGCTGCCGGACTATTGTACAATTACCAAATGGCCATAATTCTGCTCTGACCAAAAACTAGAGACCCTGTTTCTTGCACTTGACTTGTTTATGCTGGTCTCGGCCCGGCCGAATTTATGCGGACAACAGTAGCAGCCTTTGCATAATGAATGGCCCAGAAATGGGTTAGTCAGGCGGGGCGGCCCTCACAATTACCCGTTGTCGCCACTCGAACGGGTTTCGTTCCCAGTTCTCAGTTCTTAGTTGCCAGTTTCGACGGCAAATTGACTGCCAGAAAACTTCGCTAACTGTCAATGGAGCTACAGCGATATCAGCTGGGAGTGGATATACTCGGAGAAATGTGCGGGTTATTTAAATAAATTATATAATGATTTATAGTTATATCAAAATTAAAATATATTTTAATTTTTCTGGAGAATCCCTTAAAAACCCTATTTCCTTGATTCAAATTACATTTTATTAAAAGACAATAAAATTTCCAACTCTTTTTACTCCGACTTAAGGGCCAATTTTCTCTCTGTCTTCGGGAAAAGCAGCTCCAAAGTGTCAGTAAACTACGTCAAGTGGACAAAGTGCTATATCACCGGAAACTTGCCAGCACACCTGCTGCCTTTTGGGCCAAGGGACGACTAATCATGCTGAAAGGACAGCGGCGGGAAGTTGCGGCCCCGTGTCATAGTTTAAATTATGTGCGAAACTTTGGCAAAACTTTTAATAGCATCCACAGCTTGCCAATCGAACGGTGTAAACATGTCGGGCATTTTAGCCCGTTCTCTTCATCACAGCATATGCTCATTGATTGGCTACCACTATTCCTGGGAGAAGCCCTGGCAAATCCTGTGCAGAACCCGGGGAAATAGTTGGCCGAAATGCGTGCCTCGCATTCGGAAGTCCCGTATACCGAGGTAAATGAGTTTTCCACCGCACCGCAGTGAAGCATTAAATTGTATCTCTCAGCCAGAAACTTTCAGCGCAACTGTCCAAGAATATTCAAGACTTTTCATCAGGTATTCCGCCCCAAGAGCGACAGGTAGACGAGGACGGGAAAATGAACCCATTCCAGTTCTCTGCCAAGTTAAAGTCCTTAAAGCAATACAAAGGACTCAACGCGAGAGCGGGGCTAATGGAGAAAAGTGGCCAACAAATTAGAATCCTATTAATAAAAATTACTGGCTGGCTCCTCGTTCAGACGGTTCCAGCTTCAGTATCTGATTGTGTTTCTGCTTTTGCCTCTGTGCCGGCCCTTTATCTTCTCCCTCGAGACGCGAGACGCGAGACTCAACAGCGAATGTCTGTCGGTAATGACAGACACCAATAACATCTCAGCCTGAGCCGACATTGTATTATATACACAAATGGAGATAATTATGCAGCTCGAATGGCCATTAGGCATCGAGTGGCTGCCCGAGAGAGAGCGAACTTTCAGCGTTTGATAAACTCAAATTAATTACATTGATTTATGCCAGACCAGAGAAGCGAGACCAGAGTCACGCGTGACTTATCGACACTTGTCTCCCGACTGACACGGCCAACGCCTCCGTGGCAACGGAAAAGGAAAAGCGTTTTCCCAGACGTCCTCGAAGCGTCCCCGGCATCAATCAATTTTTTGCAGCAATTTATCAAACTATTGCGCTGCGATACAATTTAAATTGTTGCCTAGTTTTGCGGCGGCACGTCCGCAAATTGCTACTTTTACTTTCCATGGTTTTATTTTATGTGTGCGTAGTGGGAGTTCCGAGTACCGAATGCCTACACTATTCCAAATTACACCATTTAATATTTTAACAAAAAGTATAGGAATTTCACAACCTTGATTTTAGGAAACTATAAACAAAGTGTTTAGAATTCTCAGAAGTTTTCCTGATAATATAGAATTTTTATTCCTAAACAATTTAAAAATGATTGCTATGTCCCAATCATATTATTTTTCTAATCTTTTAGTATTGTAGGTACAACTATTTTAATTTAATTAGTGCTCTTTACTCACGGCGTAGTTTTTGCCATAGAAATTTGCACAAAAGTTAAACTCCGAGTGCACATTTATATTTGCTTCACTTTTTTGTTTGAAAAATCGCATCAACAATGTCGTGCGCATGTTTTGTCAATAATATTTTCCATTTGATTGATGTTCTTGCCATAAAAACCATTGAAATGTGCTTCAAATGGAGATGGAATATGTCAGGGCCAGCAGGGGGAGTGAATGGGAAGCCATCGATGAGGAAACTGAGAGAGACGCACATCGGTGTACACATATGCAGGATGTAGGACCTAGGATACGAGATGCGGGATGCGGGCTGCAAGATGTGTGTGTTCATAAAAACGTCTCCAGACTTTGGTCCTGTCTGTGGCCACTGTTACTTTCAACTAGCAGCTGGTGCTAGTGCTATTGCTGCTGCAAAATGTTTTGGCTTTTATGGCCGCAAATTCATTGTTGTTTCGCCTTCGCCTCTATCTACATCAGCCAACTGTAAATATTGTTTATGCCCTTTGCGGTCGGTGGTGCCATATTACACAATGTTTGTTGCGTCTACAATTTCCGGTTTATGTTGGGTCGACACCTAAGCATAAAACTGTATTCGGGAGTAAAGCCAGCTCTTGGGAATACTAAACCTGAAACCTCATACCTGACCTCGACGAAATTAAATTAAATAAAATTTAGAGGCACGCTTTACAGCCTTTACAGCCTACACACTCTAAATTCTCGCATTCATATCCAGGATCAAATATGCAATCGGTTCAAATAGAAGAATATTCATTTCGCATGAATACGGCAAACAATTCCACTGGAAAACGAAAATTCTTGCGCAACGGAAGCATGGCTTATCTGGGGCACACGGATTTATAGATATAATATCTGAACATACATATAAATATGTATATTCCTATATTCGCATTGCTTTTTGGGCACTGAAATTATTTGTGTAAATGAAACAATGGCAACGAGTTCAAATGTTAGTTAGTTGCCTTCGAAACATTTGCTTTTCATTTTTGATCGCACTTCCAGCTTTGGGTTTATTTTTCGTTTGCCGGTTTTGGTCACGGAAATGGAAATATAAGATATGTATGTGGGACGATGTTCAGATTTCCCGTTGACCATTCGATTCTGCCTGTAATATTTTTGGCTGAAAGCTAAAGGGCCGGCTGCATCAGGCTGCATCAGGTGTTGCACCCCACGGCGTATGCGCAATTTTTGTGGTATCTTTTCCTCTTTGTTGTGTGAGCTTCTGTTTTCGTTTTGCAGTACACAAATCTCTTTGGTATCTCAGTGTGAGAGGTAAATTGTAGTACATGCTGCTAACAACAGTCATGAATATTTTTAGGTATTCCCTTTCTCGCCAACAATCGGAGCGCTTTGGCCATCGTCCATTGTGTTTTATTGACCCCAGCACATGAAAGTTTCCGGCTTTCACCGACTTTCCCAGCATTTGCTGTTTTCCCAATAAGCAGCTTAAAGTTCAAGGGGATTGCCCATAAAGTTAACTGCATCGAACTTTAGCGTCAAAGTAATTAAAGTTTGTTCTCGATGCGGTTAAACGAAGTACCAACCTTACCTGGGTGCGGATTTTACAAAGTAGTTAGGGTAGAAAATTCGATTTGTTTACCTGGAACGAAAGGAAAAATATTTGCAAAGTTAGTTTACTGAAAATATTTATATAAAAGTCAGAATAAACAAATGCTTAATCCTTAAATATATTGATTCCTCTAATGAAATCCTTGCGCACCATTCCTAATCTTATTTTACCTAAATACAGAAGTAAATATCCTCAGGGTCATTTTAGAAAGCACCCAAGGCATGCATTTATTTACCTAATTACTCCTTTAAATTAATCACAGTATCATGTTTCAGCTAGCTGCTATGGATATCAGCTGCAGAGCCAGTAGCTAAAATAAACATTTGATCTGTTTACCACTCATTTAAAATAACACAAGCTTTCATTTACCATTAATTAAATGTGATTTTAACATTTATTTGAGCAAAGAAATTAGTTTTTCATTATTTCATAATTTATTTAGCCGAAAAAAGAGAAGTCTGGACCTGACACTGAACCTTCTTTGTGATGTTAAATTGTGCGCTTTGTGTTGCAAATTAAATTTCCACCAGCACGGAACTGGGCCCAATTCAACATTATTTTTCACACATTTGTTTCATTCACCAGGAACTTGTTTTGCCCCGATCTTTATTCTGCGGGACGTCACGTTGAATAAATCAGAAGTAGAGTGGAGAATTTCTCCTGCTTGCATAATCTGAGTTTGACGTTGGCAACAATCACAACAAAGGTGACAAAAGTGACAATGAAAAGCAGGAAAGCGGGAAATCCCGCTGCAAGGATAGGGCAGGACGGCAAAAAAGTGCTTTGTAATCAGATTAAAACGTGGCAGAAAGAGAGAAAGAGGGAGTGCTTTGGCTTTGTTAGAACGATTCTTGATTCACCTGGCAGTGAGTTTTTTTCCATGGCAGGTCTGTTTGTTATGTGAACCAATTAGTAAAGTCTTTGGGGTTGCGTTTTACTTGATTATATAATTCCGACTATTACCGTAACATTGCCATTCTTCCAGGAATTGGTTCTTCCTTTTTCCGGTGCTCTATAAGGTCATTTCACGCTTCAAACCGAATTTAATTAACTTTTATATGCTTTAATTATTGTTTCAAAAATAAATGGGAAACAACGCTCATTTTCGTTCAACCAGAATGGCCGGAGAGAGAGAGGAGGCAGAGAGAGAGAGAGACGCTAAGCCATTTTCATTCTAAGCAACACTAACACAAACATCGCAAAAAAAATAAAAATGGAGGAAAATATAGCGAGCGAAATGGCATAAAATATTGTAAAACAGCGCTCTCTGTTGCATTTTAATTACATTTGCATACATCGCTACAGTTTTCAGTTTGTGCCAGTCGACACTAAAACCTTTCAATATATACCAGTCTGTTTTTCATTCTGCTTATTTAAGATTCTAGAAACTTAAAGGGCATAATGCTTTGGGAATAAGATTTAACGTTTCCATGTTTATTTTACAAAACAGTAGGATATAAATTAAATTTTATAAGCAGAATACTTGTCTAAAAAAGAGAGTGACAAAATGATATTCAAACATTTGTTTTATTTAGTAAATGCGGCTTAAAAAATCCTATCTCTGTAGAGTTTCTTGTATTTTTTAAATATTTACCTTTAAAAATAGGTACGCTATTTATTTATTTATTCTTCTCCATTCGGTAGATAAAAAAAATAATATATTTCTTGGCCCCGAGTGAGATGCCTTAAT
Organism: Drosophila rufa; assembly: GCA_018153105.1. NCBI lineage: Eukaryota > Metazoa > Arthropoda > Insecta > Diptera > Drosophilidae > Drosophila > Drosophila rufa. The sequence goes on from JAECXS010000096.1 coordinate 14,579,457, forward strand.
TACTTTTAAAAATCCGAAAAGGGCTGAATGTTCATTCCCTCCATTCAACAGTGACCAATCCCGACACACTCATAACAACGAAAGTCATCCTCTCAGCCAACCATCATCACCAGCAGCAGCCGCGCCGTCATTTGGTGACAGTTTGTTCAAACAATTTGCGCAAAAACTCGAAGCATTTAACAAATACCCAAATGCGAGAAGAAAAAAATGTACAAATAGTTTGCGCATTGTTGAAGGAGAAACAAAAAGTCGGAAAACTGGTAACAAAAAATTGTATAAATAAAGGCGAGTCAACAATCTCGCAACACGTTGCAAGTGGCAATGCACATTTTTATCAACATTTTGTGTGCGTGCGACCATGAATGTGGGTGTGGCACGTCCCACTGATTAATTGCACTTCGGGTAAAAAATTCCAGTTGTGAAAATGCGAAAAAAAAATCTAGTAAGTACTGTACATCAGTAGAAACATAACGAATTCTATAGCCTTTTATTTTACGAATTTTTTATTTTTCCATTCAAAAATCGGATTATTATTTTGCATTCAGTTTTAGCAAATGATACTTATTTATAAAAGAGTTATTTGTCATCTTATGCCCCTTGGCGTTGTGCTGAGTGTAGTCTCGCCGATTAAAGGCAGAATTAAACCCGTAGCCTCATCCCACTTTTACTTTTTCCTCCCACAATTCCTGTGTTAGCTCCAATCTCTGCCAGCCGCTATTTACCTTACGTGTTCACATTTAGTTCATTTGTTTGTGCAGCTTCCACTCAATATGTTCGAGGAGCAGTTGCTGTTGTGGCTTATTTCATTATCCCAGTCCAAGCAGGGCTTGTATTTTTTCCCAGCCTGCCGCCCGGCCACCGAGTAGTGCTGATAGTGCAAGGACGGAGCAGCAGAAAAGAAATCTCCGGAAGGTGGACTGCGGCCAGTAGTTTGGGCCAAGTCAGCTCGACTTGATTTGGCTTTGGGTGCGTGTTTGCCGAAGCTGACCTCAATGTCCGTCCTCCCGGCCTCTGACTGTTCGTGTAGCAATCAGTGAACGCCTAGAGAATTTACTGCTCAGTGTGCTGGTAAAATCACAGTCGGTTCAATAAAATATACACGTGAAGGTACGAGTACCTGCCCAATTCTTGTCATGTCCTTGGGCAGAGCTTTGGCTAATTTGTGAGCAGTTGACCAGGCTTCAAAAGCAGCTGGCAAAGTGCTGATAATAATTTTCCCATGCCTCAAAATAAAACAAGCCCAGTTTTCGTACGCTGCAAACTCAATTAGCTATCAGGGGTGGAATATTCTCCAGCCCTCGATGAAGCTATTTTGATTATAAACTTTTGTGAATTATGCGACTCAATTGGGACAAAAAAAAAAAAGAAAAAAAGAAGATAGAAATAGAAATAACACTTGGGAGGGAAGACAAAGGTCGCAAGCAGGTCAAAAGTTAAACGAGAGCCGAGGACGTGTCCGTGGGTGTGCGATAAAATGTTGCCGGGAATGAAGATCATGCCGCGCCCAACAATTGCACTCTTGCCATTGTGGATCCTGCGGAGCCAAGGACAATAAGCAGTTGGACCATTATAGTAGTAATAATAGAGAAAAGTAAGCAATGCTGCTGGTAAATGGAGCTTGTGTTTGCACCCAGACAAAGGGAAACGAAATTAAAGACAGGAAGCCTGATCTAAGTTAATCAATAAATAAGTAGAAGTGTGCCACAAAGCAATATATTTTAGAGTTAAAACTTAGCCTTTTATTATTAAGATTATATTTCGGAAAAATATACTTGAAAAAGTTTTAAGTTCTATTAAAAGCCTCTAAGTGATTTGCTAACTAAAAGAGCTTCCAAGAAAAGCCTTCGCCTCGACTTATTGTAGAAACAAAATATGGTAAACTCCAATCGGGGCCAGATGAACTGCAAAACAAGAAGCCACTTGGCAGCACACGGCGTATACGTCATAAAGGCATCGACCACATTCAGCGACACGTGCTCGGGCTTATCTAAGAAAACTTTTGGCCCAGCACTTTTATTGTCTTGCCCCACAACGAGCGTTTCCCGGACACCCTCGTTTCTGCCTGTCCTGCCGACTTCGCTTCGCTGTGGTCGCAGCAGGACCTTCTTCAGGACATTTATACTTGTTATGAGGCTAGTGCTGAGGGGACTCCAATCCAAGTGGCAACACTTGAGCTCAATTGTCTGAGCGTTGACAATGCGAACTAAAGCCGAGGGTCGGGATGTTGAGAAAAGGAGCTATAACAACCAGGATAACGACAGGAAAAATTTCTGCTTAGCTTTTACCGAACACTTTAAGGACTTCTGTCTTCACCTGCACTCGCAATTAAATCATCAGCTTGAGTCAAAGTTTGTTCAAAGGCGGAATCAACCCGGACAGGAGTCAAAGGCCTCGGGGGAATATACTTCCACTCTCACTCACATATATGTAGATAAAGGTTGAGGCCATAAAATTGTGCAGCAAAACTTTTGCAGTTTTTTCTTTTTTGCATTTTATGGCATTTGAAGAAAAAGTTTTTGGTTTCCCTCTTCTGGCAATCGGAATATTGTTGCTTCAGTATCAGCATTTATGGCTTTTCTATTTGTTTGTTAGTGATTTTTATTAGTTTGTTTATTCGCTTTCATATTATTATTATTTTTCTATTTATTTAAAATAAACCAGGTTCTGTCGATTCTTTAAATGCCGGGCTTTTAATTTTGGACTTAAAGAAACAAATAGAATCTGGTTGGTTAATAAACAATTTATTGGGGATTGAATTTTCAATTTTTGGGATTTAGATTCCTTGCTTTTCTTTGAACTTCCGAATGAAGTTGGACGAGATTTTAATTGGAATTATCAAAGCTGTATTGAATTTTTGTATGAGTTTTTTTCGATTTTATTCAACTAAAGCCATCAGAACTCCTAAAATAAATGACTTTTCGAAGAGCCCGTGTGAGCACAGGTAAAAAGAAAAATAAACGAGTACCAAACTGCAGCAAAAGTCAACTTTTGCACGTTTTAATTAGTTTGCATACACGCTACAATTCTTGGTGAACAGTAGCCGACACACGCGGCGTATACGCAATGCACAATTGCATAATGACTTAATTAAAGTTTTTCCTACCGCCGCCACACTCAGATAATTAATGCAAAATCTTTAACACGCATTAACAATTCCAAGTTTGTCGGCGCATAATAATCAGCTCAAGTTGTGGAAAAACTTTCTCGTTTGTTATCATCATCAGACCAGGTAAAAAGCATATTGCACACACAGATTGCAATGCATCTTAATGAGCGCTGAGAAGCGAAGTTCGCCCCAAAAAGAAGTTAAATAAAATAATAGAAAACGATGGAAGCTAGGCCATATGATGAAGTACAAGCCCTCAAGTCCACTCAACCAGAAAGATTCCTTCCAAACTTCTGGGTTTGTCTGCTCGGCTCTCAGTTCCCATCTTAGCGGCTTTAAGTTGGCGTGAAAATTGTTGAGGCAAGTTTTGAGAAGTTATCTTTTTTCTCTCGTTTCTGACCAGCTTCATTGATCAAATAGAGAGAGAAAGAAAGATAACGAGAGGTGTGGGAAAGGGTCTGGGTCTATAGAAAAATGTGGAGGCGGAAAGGTGGGCTAAATTTTTTTTGTATTTGGTTGTAGGCAAGTGTTTTTCACACTGACGGGATAACGAGATTTTTTTCTCCCATTTCTGTTGTATTTTCCTGCGCCTGTTTTAATGTGATAAAGGTCGCCGTGTGACAGCTGGTCGAGCTAATAAAGTTTCGCACAGATTGCGCCGGTACAATGTTGGAAATAAGTCTGATAATGGCCAGATGAAATTCGCGATACCCTTGAAACAAAATCTCAAGAATTATGAGAAAGTAATTAGAAAACTGGATATTAGCTGATTATTTAAAGGCTTAGTTAAAGATGAATACAATGAAGGTCTAAGAAAATATGTTCTTTATAAGCTTTACATTTTAATAATAAAAGAAATTCTGTACAGAGCTTAAACATAATAAAGAAGTCTTTACAATACTTTAAATTAATATGATCGTTCTTTTAGAATTTTAATAGAACGTATGTTCAGACGAACATGAATATTTAGAAAAATAAGATTATTTTTTGGGCTCCGTTCATATCTGTGCATATGAACCGAGAGCTGTAAATTGAAATATACAAATACATATATGCAGGGGTCTATCTAAATGCATGCGTGCTTATCTTTAAATATAGCGGCCGTGTGGCCAAACACGCACTTGAAAAATATTGAACATGTAATCTGAGCTCCTGCAAGGGATCTCAGCATATCTCAGAATATAAGACAAACAAATGTGCGGCCTCTGCGTAGGTCATAGATAAGAGTAAATTTAGAATTCAATCTCCTATAAAAGAGGGAGACCGTTTTAAATAAAATCAGTTTCTTACAAAAACTCATGTGTAAACGTCTTCTTATTTGGGACTTTACATATTGGTCATTCGAGCACTCTGCAATTTTCCCCCTTGTGGTAAGAAGTTCAGAACTCTAAACCAGCTCCTTAAAGTTTGTATGTTGTGCTAGACACACGCAGCTAAAGGTAGCAAAATAAATAACTCTTGTTTCCCCCTCTATGGTAAGGAACAGAGTATAAAACAAAAAAGCAAAAGGATAAAACAAGAGTCCTTATTGTTTAAATTATTATTGAAACACACAGAAAACAAAAACTGTGTTGTGGAGATACGGTCGTAAATATTCGACAGTTTGCAATTTTTCTAAAAAAATTGAGTGAAAAAAAAAAACAACATATTAAAACTAAATAAATAAAGTATTTAGTTTGGGCGTTTGTTTCGAGGCCTTCAACATCGAAAAGTGAAATAAAGGGCGTATCGAGGCCAAAACATCGAAAAAATCAACTGTCAGTGACAAAAAATATTCAAAGTGCGATTTTTTTCAAAATTAATAATCAAAACACAAAAAAAAAAAAAAATTCTTCAAACATTAAAAATAAATCTACAAAACAAAACATCTACAAAAAAAAAAAAAACATCAACAAAATCATCAAGCAACTACCAGAAGGAAGACCTACGCCTACAACAGCAGCAGCAACAATACATAGCAGCAGCGCCTACAGCAGCAGCAACAACATTAGCAGGGCCTACAGCAGCAGCAACAACATTAGCAGCGCCTACAGCAGCAGCAACAACATTAGCAGCGCCTACAGCAGCAGCAGTAAAATCAACAGAAACGCAGACAGCAGCGGCAATATCAACAGCAGCATCTGCAGAAGCGGCAAACACGACGGCAGCGACAGCAACAGAAGCAGCAGCTAAGTCCTATTTTTAAATTTGTAATTTTAACTTAAAAAAAAAAAAAAATGATGTCCGCTGAGACCATTGCCCTTATTAAAAGGCAAGTAGAGATTACAGAGCTAAGTAGGCAGTTGGAAGGGCAACCAAGCCTTAGTTTTAACTACATGAAGCAGTTTGACGATTTAAAAACCGAATGCATAAAGAATAATTCGGCACTGCTAAGAATAGGAGTGGTCGATCATGACTATTTTAGAAATAATCATTTTGAAACAATGATGTCAACATTTCAAAATATAAAATTAAGAATTGATAAGGTGTTGAAAAAAGCAGATGAAGTTGAGGTTCCAAGTCCTAGCAAAAAAGTAGAGCAGGAATCAAAATTGGACAATGCAATTAAGCAGTTAGATGAATTTTTAAGGGAAACTATTTTGGAAATTCAGGAAGAAAAAATAAACACGTTTGAAATTAGAATTAAAAAGATTCAATTCTACTGGGAGAGACTTATTAAATTAAAAAAAGTAAACCAGATTGATGTCACTGATAGGAGTTACGATGATATTTTGGAAGAATTAGAATTCGATATTTCATCAGTAACAAACGATATGAAATTGAAATTAAAGGGAGTTGTGCCAAAGGTAGAGGTTGGTAATCAAAAAATTGATGATTTACCAACACTACCTAAAATACAGGTTCCCACATTCTTTGGAGATTCCAAAGATTGGGACCTGTTTTATGAGTTATTCAATGAACTCATACATTTAAGAGAGGACTTGAGTCCGACCTTAAAATTTAATTATCTTAAGATCTCACTTAAGGGAGAAGCCAAAAAAGTGGTTTCTCACTTATTATTGGGATCTGGAGAAAATTACGAGGCCGCTTGGGAGTTATTAACCAAGCGGTACGAAAACAAAAGGAAAATATTTTCCGAGCAATTAAATCGCCTACTTGAGCTAAACAATTTAAATATGGACTCAAATAGGCATTTAAGAATGTTTATTGACACAATAAATGAGTCAATTCACATGATTAAATTAAAGGCACAACTTTCCGATGAGGTAGATATAATATTTGCTCATATAATTTTGAAAAAATTTGATAAAGAGGCTCTTCAATTGTATGAAAGCCATATTAAAAAGACCAAAGAGGTCCAATTATTGTCCGACGTAATCGAGTTTTTAGAGCAACGACTAAGTTCGATTAGCTCAGTTCAGGATGAAAGGCCTGTTAAAAAAATTGTAATGAATAAAGAATATTCAATCAACAGTTGTCCCATTTGCAAAGAATTGGGACACACTATATTACAATGTTATAAATTTAAATCCTTAAGTCCATCAGAAAGATGGGATAAGGTTAAAATAGCAAAATTGTGTGTAAAATGCTTAAAACATGAAGCTTATAAAAAATGCCTTAGCAATATATCCTGTTCTACTTGTAAGGGATATCACAACAGCATGCTCCATATAAATTATCAAAAAATTGAGAAAAAGGTAAATACAATCAATACGTCGGATCAAGCATTATTAGCTACGGCTAGGGTCCAAATTAAATCCTGTAAGGGAAATTTCGAAAATTTAAGAGCTTTGATTGACAGCGGGTCACAAAGTACAATCATTTCAGAAGAATCTGCGCAGATTCTAAAAGTAAAAAAAATTCGATCGGACACCGAAATTAGTGGAGTATCTTCCACAGGAAAGTGCATCTCCAAGCACAAAGCAGTTATTTATATAAAACTGCAAAATTCTCAAAAAACTTTAAAAATTGAAGCTTTAATCCTTCCCAAGCTAATGAAGGCATTGCCAGCCAGCACAATAAGTGTTGACAAAAAAGAATGGGAAAGCTATAATTTAGCTGATCCCGATTTTAATAAACCAGGTCGTATTGATCTGATCATTGGAGCAAATCTATACACTCACATTCTACAGGATGGAGTTGTAAAAATAAACGGGTTCCTGGGACAAAAAACTGAGTTCGGGTGGATTGTCTCTGGATGTAAAAAATCAAAGGAAATAAAACAATCGTGGCAACAGCGATCGAGTTGAACGATTTAGATAGATATTGGGAAGTAGAGGGAGAAGACAAAAATGATATCGAGTCTGAATTTTGTGAAAATAAATTCACTAAAACTACAAAGATAGGTTCAGATGGGCGATACATTGTGTCGATTCCATTTAAAGAGGATATAACCTTAGGAGATTCAAAGAAACAAGCCGTTGCTCGTTTTATGAATTTGGAGAAGAAATTAAATAGAAATGAAAAACTTAAGGTTGATTATACTAAATTCATGAATGAATATTTGGATTTAGGGCATATGGTCGAAGTGCACGATGAAGGTAAATATTTCTTACCGCACCAGGCTGTAATTAGAGATTCCAGCCTGACGACCAAATTAAGGGTAGTATTTGATGCTTCAGCAAAGACTACTAATAGTAAAAGTTTGAACGATATAATGTGGATAGGACCACGAGTTCAAAAAGATATTTTTGACATTATTGTAAAATGGAGAAAGTGGGAATTTGTCATATCTGCGGACATTGAAAAAATGTACCGTCAAATACAAATAAATGATAATGATCAGAAATATCAATATATTTTATGGAGAAACTCTCCAGAAGAAAAAATTAAAAATTATAAATTAACAACCGTCACTTACGGTACTGCATCTGCACCATATTTGGCTACTAGAGTTCTAGTAGATATTGCAGATAAATGTGAAAACAAATGTATAAGTGAAATAATTAGGAATGACTTCTACATGGATGACCTAATGACTGGAGCTGATTCTGTAGAAGAAGCAAATAAATTAGTCAAATTAATTTCACAAGAATTACAGAAGGTGGGATTCAATTTGAGAAAATGGATTTCGAACGATTTTCAAATATTGGCAACTGTGGAGGACACAGGTGATAATAAGGTGCTCAGTATTGTTGAAAATGAAAGTGTGAAAACTTTAGGTCTTAAATGGGAACCTCAAAATGATTTATTTAAATTTAAAGTAAATTGCACGGAACCCAAAGTCACTAACAAACGAGTAGTATTATCAACACTTTCAAAAATTTATGACCCATTAGGATGGTTGGCACCTGTTACTATTTTAGGAAAACTTTTTATTCAAAAACTGTGGTTAAATAAAAGTGAATGGGATCAGGAATTATCGACAGAAGATAAAAAATATTGGGAAAATTATAAAGAAAACTTATTGGTTTTAGAGAAAATTCGAATCCCAAGATGGCTTAATTCAAATAATAGTTCAGTAATACAGATTCATGGATTTGCTGACGCCTCCGAAAAAGCATATGCGGCAGTCGTATATGCTAAAGTAGGAAATAAGGTAAATATCTAGTTGCTCATCACAGTATCCAATTAGAAGATCAAGGGACACTATCAGTGTCATATGTAGGTGAGATAAACGAGATTCCTAAGGTTGTTTGGGATAAGTTAGGCACACCAATTATCAATCATACTTTAGAAATTAAGAACCTATTAAATGAAATAAATGATTTAAAATCTCATAAATTAAAGTTACATGAATTAGATTTTCATCATGTTACTGGCCATACATCCTTAATGTTGGCAATTATAATGATAATTGTATTAATTATATATTTTGTACGTAAAATAAAAATACGAAGGCAATTACAAGCCATAGCTATACCTAGCAGCATACTTAATGTCTAAAATAAATTATATAAAAGCAAATTGTTAAATAAACAATATAATCGAATACGATAATAAAAGAAAAAATTGTAAAAATAATTATAAGCTATTAAAACCCGGCCAATGCAAGAGATTTAGTTGCAAATAAATTATATCGAAGGAATAAAGAAATAAATACAGTCCACTAAATTTTAAAATTGCAAATACAAGAAAATGTTAATTTAAAATATACACCTAATCTTGCCGGCCCTTGCCAGAATGTTCAGACGAACATGAATATTTAGAAAAATAAGATTATTTTTTGGGCTCCGTTCATATCTGTGCATATGAACCGAGAGCTGTAAATTGAAATATACAAATACATATATGCAGGGGTCTATCTAAATGCATGCGTGCTTATCTTTAAATATAGCGGCCGTGTGGCCAAACACGCACTTGAAAAATATTGAACATGTAATCTGAGCTCCTGCAAGGGATCTCAGCATATCTCAGAATATAAGACAAACAAATGTGCGGCCTCTGCGTAGGTCATAGATAAGAGTAAATTTAGAATTCAATCTCCTATAAAAGAGGGAGACCGTTTTAAATAAAATCAGTTTCTTACAAAAACTCATGTGTAAACGTCTTCTTATTTGGGACTTTACATAACGTACATGTAATGAAAAAATATTATTTTATCACAGGGTATTAAATATATTTGTTCAAAACACCCAAATTCAATATATATGAGAGAGCCTTCGGTGCCACCTTAATATTAAGACCCTCGTTGACCTGGCTTGCACTTGACATTCCCTTTTGTGTCTGTCACATATAAAAAAGTTTTTCCAGAGTGTGATAATTGTCAAATTATCGCATAAAACGGCCAAAAAGCGAGAAAGATTCGAAAAGGAAGACCAATGGCAAAGTGAAGTGCCTGAGGAGAAGGAAAACCATTTCGGTCTGGACAATCCAGTGGCGTCAACTAATTGTAATGAATTTTTCAATTTTCCCTACCGCCCAGACACGCACACTTGCGCACACATGAAAAGCGCTTGAATTTCCACCACGGTCTGATGAATGATGCACACACTCGTTGCTGTCATTCATCACAGCAGTCGGAAATGGAAGCGCGTTTCTGCGGTCAACGTTGGACTGAGTTTCCCCACTTTTCCTCTCTAACAAGATTTTCTCTCCACTATCTGGACGCGATTGGGGTATGTGTGGCCTGACTTCAATGGGATTCGATGAAAAATTAACGAAGTGGAAGGGAAAGGGAGTTGCAGCTAAAATTCGCATTGGTAATCCCGAATAATGAAATTTTTAAAGGGGGACTATCTATCTATTTGCTTCTCTGTTTCTATTTTTAGCCAAAGCTAAAGCCTGAGCAAGGTTGGTCGGTGACCCTTGGGAGAGCTCATTTTAGCCTGGTTACCTGATCTGTCGACATTTTGATTGCTTAACCTTGTCCATTGTTAATTTCCAGTATCGTTGCAAATGTTGTTTGACCAATGCTGCTATTGACGTATTGTTTTTCACATCGTAGCCGAAAATGAAATCTAATTAAGGCTGTCGAGACCCCAGGAGCAGAAGATTGTATTTCCCCCGGACGCGATGGTAATTGATGCTAAATGTGGGAGGCCAAGGGTTAAAGGCTGTTTGCTGTTTGCTGTTGGCAAATGTAACAAATTGAAATAGCTCAGTGGGAATTGGTTTTGCGGCCAGCATGAGCTTTAATCCAATTTGGGTTAAGGCTGCCGTCAGTAGATCCAATTTAATTGTTGTTCTGTTTTTAAGCCAGATGCAAGGTTAAAGGCGAAATGAATTGGAATTTCATTACAACAAATTTAAACGATATACATATATGTATTAATGGATTGCTAATAACATTGCTAATGGATAATAATGTAATTGAAAAGAAATATATCTTTTACATCAGAAAATGGGCTTAGAAATCTCACTTTCCATTACCATTTACAATAAATTAAGACCTATTTTGTCGCTCTTATTTTCTTTTTCCGTCACTTTCTGGTACTCGTTGGCATTTTCCTGCCACTTTTGGTGCCCCATTTTATGCTGCCATCCTCAGCACTTCACTGCTGCCTGCCTCTGTCTGCATATAGTTTTCCAATTAAGCGAAATAATACAAAAAATGGCAACTGTAGAAGGCTAAATCGTAATTTCTGCCCAGCTTGTCATCTTTTCGGAACGAAAAAGCGAAGGGCAGAAGACAAAAGCAAAACAAAACAATAATTGAAATGACGGCAAAGAGGGGAATTCGGGGATGGAGACTTGGAGGATCTGTGGCCTGCTTAAGATATTCAAGGCGCACTCATTTGCACATTTCCGTTCCGCTTTTTTCGCTCGGCGGAAGTGCTGCATACGCCATGTTGCCAAACACAGACTGAGACGGGGATAGAGATAGCCAGACTAGCTATCTCTGTCTGACAAAGTGCAGCGTTGACAATTTCTACGCTTTAAGTGAAACGAGGTATTGCAGCCGAAACTCATTGCACATTGCGCCATCTTGTCGCCGGATGCGAATTTATGCGTATTCAGCTGAAGGAAGGCACCAAAAAATATATAAGAAAACCGAAGGAGAGTCCTATGATTGAGGGTATCAACTGTGAGATATCCTGTAAATAGGAAGACATTAGATATATAAAATAAAAAGTACCCAATACTAGAAACTAAAGCTATCGAATGGACAGCGAACTCTATTTTAGATTTAATCAAAATGAATTATCCTTTATTCAATGACTTGCCTTTAACCAATAAGCCCTTGTTTTCTGCAAGCTAAGCGGCATCAAATAAAGCAAAGAGATTTTCTTGCAATTGCTTTCTGTCCGTGTTACTTTTTGCATGCTTTCAGCTGATTTCTGTCCGCCTTTTTCCAGCAAATTAATTGCTCAGACAGCAGACAGGAAACTGAGAAACTGCAGGGAGAAATCTCCGCGACACTTTTTCATTTGGCATCTAAATTATTGTTTGCTTTGCTTAATTGAAAATTAAGAAAACTTTCGTCTTGCCAAGGTACGGAGTAGCAGCAGCAACATCTGTTTGTTTTCCCTCGGAAAATAAAGTTTTCCCCCACATGTATATGTATATGTTGTATTTCCGGTTAACTATTCAACCGCTTTAAGAGTATTGCACATCCCTGGGGAAAGTCTCACGCTCGACTTCTTTCCGCCAAAAGCAATTTATCCTTTTTGAAAAGGAATGTCATAATATATCCACATACTCAAACGTCCTGTGGGAATGCCTGACAGCTGCCCAGACGCAAAAAACAAAGACTACAAATAAAACAAATGGAACAAATAGCACAAGAAGGCCCTTGATTTATCGTTTAAGGAAAGAGTTCAACAATAAGTTATTCAACGGGGCAGGGTTTCTAGCCCCCACGAAGATATAAATCAAACAATTTCATAATGCGCATAATAATAAATCGCATAAAATGTATAAAATGTAATTAATAATGGCAATTTCCTCTCCTCTCCTTTAAGTCGCTGGGTCGAGGGGCTGCCCATCGCAATTAAAAAGGGGGCTGAAGGACCCCCCAAAGGGTTTCAATTTCGATTGGCAGGCGCATAATTGAAATGAACACTGAAATTGCATTATGCATAGAGTGAGCGCTGCTGAGCGCTCATGATTTGATGATTTTTAATGCAAATTTAATATTTAATTACAGCACATTTTATTGCGATTCGATGGCTGGCCTTGCTAAAAATGCACACGCCAACGGTTTGCATTTGATTGCGGCCCGCGTTTGAATGATAAATGAAGGCAGCTGATTAAAATATTTGCCCAAAATACGTATAATTTGGGTAGAGCTGGCGGCCTAACATATTTCACAAACACCTGGCCGAGTACATGGACTTTTAAAATTCGATTTGCAAACTAATAAATCGTCGGCAGTCGTTGATTTGTTGCCTGCATCAGTGCAATACCTCGCTGATCCATTTTCGCTGAAATGAAAACTCAATTGACTGCATTATAGTCGGGGGCTTTTTTTGCACAACTACACCTGGGCAAATCCAGCGATTTCTCATTGTGCAGGTGCATGTGTTGTGCTCAGCCTTGGCTTCTGTTTTTTTTTTTTGTGTTGTAACTGCCAATGATTTGATTGTGATTCGGGATTCAGATTCGAGTTCGAGTACTGATTCCCATTCTGATTGCCCAGCAAAGGCAAATAAATTTACGTGCCAGCTCAAAGGATCAAAAGCCAATTGAAAATTGACTGACAAATGTATGTTTGCATTTGCGTGTTGTTTCGCCAGGGTCTTAAGCGATTTGCTTGGCAAATAGTGACGGGCAAAGCCCTCCTTTGGCAGCAGTCCAAAATCAACGATTCCCCTTAGTCCTTGACCTTGTCCACTCATTAGGGCGACTCTCAAAGTCTATCTGTGCTCACGATAATTGGATTACTTAACTCACTTCGGCCAGCAAACAACTTTCAATTGTTGGAGCTGCGTTAATGCTTTTTTAAACTGTTCATAATTTACACTAATGAGTTCCCAGCCGCTAACTTCTGGATGGGAAAACTCTTGCCAGATTATTAAAGTTGCAATAAGACAGCAACAAAACAATTTAAAGTCGGGCTTCGGGGATTATTTCAGTATTCCACAATCCACAACCCATACCATATTCTTCTTTCGAGTGAAATGGTTTTCTATTGGTTTTTGCTTTTTTTTCCTTTGGGTAGCAGTTGTGGCTTATAAAGTTCCTGATGCTCATAACCTTCATGCACCTCCTGCACCTTTTGTCGTTATACTGGGCGTCATCCCCTGTCCGGCGAAATCTTAAAAATCGCGCTTTTGCGCTTGATCTCTCCTTTCCCTTTAATTGATGAGCAAAGCTTATATGATTATAGAAGGCCCTTTATGAGGGGAATTTTTTCCCGCATGTGTCAATGAGTCCTTGGTGGGCCGCATCGAAAATATTCTATGTGAACTGTTATACAAACTATTTTCTTACCATAAAAAATGGTTACTTTTAACAGGGGGATTTATTATTGCGCTTATGGGTTTATAGCCTTTAAAATCGGGAAATGTTACTTCGAAATGTTACTTCGAAAACCTGATAGCCAGTTTGATCTTATACAGATTTATAGCATAATATAAGTATAAGTGATGAAAGTCCTTTAAGCTTTTGCTTTGAAATGCAGAGGTATAAAATGTATAAGACAAAAGCTCTCGACAAACACAGTATATAATAGTAAAGTCCTGAAAGCTTCCAGGACACTTTAACTTATATTCAAGATTTGCTATAAAATGTAGCCATTTTATAGAAGAATACATTTCAACTTCTACTCAAGATTTGCTATAAAATGTTGGCATTGTTATAGAAATATGGCTTTCTTATAAAAAGCAAAATAAGCTTGAGTCGATTTTTAACGAAATATTGCCTTGTAGAGTTTTATGAAAGCTTATACAACTGAAATTGTAATTGAAATTAGTTTTTCTTAATGTCTCTTAAAATTTGGGTGAATAGTTAATATATTTAATATTCATATCGATAGCTAGTTAGAATATCGTATGAGCCTTACTAACCTTATGAAGCTTCTTTGAACTTATTCTCATTATTTAAGCAACTCCTTTATTGGCCATACTTTACACACTCAACTTTAGATACTTTGAATACTTTGTCTCGTTATTGGCGAAAACTTTATTGGTACCAACTAAGTAGGAAATATTTGGTCAGACTTTAGCTTTGGCTCATTATGGTGGCCAACGCGAAAATTGAGAGCAGAATATTTCGGAAAATGTAGCTTCAGCTGTTGCCAAAAACGCGCGCGCGTTTTCGTACATTGTTAGATGCAAAGAATCTGCTTTGCTTTTTATACGCACATATTTTAAAGTTTTATAACCAAAGGCGGGCACTTAAATGCAGCCATCAAAGGCACAGGGCCCTGTGGCTGCTGCCGCTCATCCTCATTCCATCCCCGTCTTCCTGCAGGATGTTCTTCCAGCTCCTGTGGCTGATGATGATATTGATGATGGAATTGGCAAGTTTAGATGAGCACGAGAAGTTTGCCATAAACACTCGAGCTGCGAAATGTTTATATGCACGATAAAATCATAAAAAGAAGTGACTCTGCTTATTAAATGCAGAGCGCAAAAACTGGTGATCAACGCAGCCGACTAAGGCCGCGATTTTTGATGACACAAGTTTGGCTGGGGAACTGCTAATGAAACTGCGCGTGAAACTATTTGGATGAGCAAAGTTCACTTATTGGATGAGTGTGTGCCTTCCTTTTGCTCAGATCTAGTTGAGTTGCGAAAAGAGAAGTTTTAACTGGGTTTGCTAAGCCATCTTAATGGTTTTACAAAGACTTGAATATTTTGTTAAAATAAAAAATATTTTTTGGTTTAAATAGTACAAGCTTGTGAACTAAACATATAGCAACCAATTATAATGATTATTTCCAAGATTCTTGTATAAACTTATTGCGGGGTATTTTTTTTAAGAGAAAGTATTTCTGTGAAAAATAAATATATCCCTATTTTCTTAAAAATAACAGAGAATACATATAACCATTTATTATAGAGCTTCATATAACTTTTTGTATAACTGGATAGAAAATCATTTTATTTTAAGCATTTCCAGTACATTGCTAATTTCTACGAAAAGTCTGTACACTTTTTGACAGCCCCTTGACTTGATTTAAGACTCTTTAATGATATCCAAATCGCGTCATATTTCCCGCCCACAAATTAACCCAGTTCCGGATTTAATTCAATTAGCTTGAGCTGGTCTCATGGCGTGGGCGGGTCACTTGGGGGCGTGTTTCAATCGCCAAAAACTTTTTGACATTCGCATAATTTATGTAGCGCAATTTGTTCTGGAGCTGGTCCGCAACATGCGATCGCATTGTTTGCCAGGGCAACATATTGCAGCAAAAAGTGCGCGGGGCCATAAACAATGGCCAAAAACCCACACACATTGGCACACACACCACACACACCACACGCGTGGCCATAAGTTGACCCCTAAAAGCAGACAACAGAATACACTCGAAATCATAAATTACAGTGCCCGTCGTGCTGTTGTTATCGTCCTGCATAAGTTAAAACCACTCATACGCCCCCTTGGCCCCGGACACCTGCCAAAAGCAAAATTTAAATAAATTCACTTGTCAAATATATCGTACATAATTTCAAGTGCATTTTAAATCAATCGCATGTGCTACACGATGCCACGCCCACCGACTGCCTGCCTTTGACTGTGTGTGTGTGGTCATATAAAAATATAGCCAGTTGCGTGCGGAAAGAGGGGGAAGTGGCAACCACTTGCTTGTTCGATATTTATGACAAATGTGACCATGGTTGCACTGAGAGCAAATATTTACGAAAGCGAAAAACCAAGAAAAGATCTTTCTGGCAGAGTTAGCCAAGTCTGAAAGCTTCTTAATAATTATTCAAGCAGTAAATATTTTTAGTTATTTGAATTTAACACATTTTTGTCTAAGTGTATGACAGTAACGGACGGAGGGCGTGGTCCAATGCGAGGGTCGCCATGAGTGTTCGAGATTAATGGCGCGTCTAAAATGCTTCACGTGCGAAAAAAATCTATAAAACTCACCGACTCACACGCACATACACCTTGGTGCGGGGCAACAACACTCAGGTGGTTTGTGACCTGCGGCATGTGTGTGTGTGCATCTCCACCCCTCCCCACAAACACACATACACACCACCTTCTTCAGTGTTTGTGTGCGCGTGTTTTTGACACTTTAACTGCGCTTCCACTTTGAGCATAACTTACGTCACGCTTGTTATTGTTGTTGTCGCGACTGGCGGCGCGGCATTCTTGTTGTTGGTATTGTTGTCACTGCAGCTTGTTGGCTGTCATTTTGCGTTTATTTTAGCCAGGTTGTAAATGGCAGCACTGTCATTGTTCAGGGTAACACCCGCCCCGCCCCAGCACCATTCCGTATCACAGAAATGGCTGCCGTCATCGGCGGATTGTATGCATTTTATTTTAGAAAATATGTACGAGGACTCTCAACATTCTCAAACTGACTGCAACAAAATAAGCTATGATGACTGTGGGGATTAGCTATATTAAGAGGATCTATCAATGCATTTTCGAGTTCACTTTCATGGGATTGGCATTCAATCAAAGGATGGCCCAAATATTTAAAAAAGACTAACATTATGTTTCATTATTTGTCTTGCAAATTAAATTCATACATACTTGCTACCTAAATGATATGCATCATCCCGGATATATTGAACATACCTGGAAGAAAAGAAAGAACATTTTGTTAGTCAAATTCGCAGCCATATTCCGTACGCAAACCTAATTTACATATATACCTCGGAAAGTATTCTTAAGATAACGAACTTGGCATAAAAGCCTTATCACTCTGTCATCCTCTCGAATCAGGCGAGCGGATCGAGTATTGTCAATCCGCCCGAGGGGGTGGAAAAATGCGAGGCAAATCGGCTTACAGGGAAGTATGGATGCATGGCCATGGCATTTATTGAGTCCCCCTGCAGCTGCATTTCGGACTAAGCCAATAAGCGTTCGAGTAAAGTGAAATAAGAGTAGGGAAAGGCTAATGCCGTGTCTCAGCCTTCGACCCGCTCGAATTTACTTGGGTATTTGCCTTCGGCCCACATACTTTCTCAGCGTTCCCCCGTATTTTGCCGGCTTTCGCCCAGCCTTCCCCGGCATCTGTCGTCACGTTTTAGCGCTTTAGTAGCTGCAATTTGTTGGAGCGTGCGGCCGGGCCAAGTGCACACATGCATGTGCAAATAACTTTTTACGGTAATGCAAATGAATGCCAATTTACGAGCCGAGACATTCCCTGTACTCGAGCAACACACCTCTGCCCCGTCCAATCGCATTAGTCAGGCCAATTTGCAACTGGCGAGGTGACAACTCAATGCTTCTCCTCCGATCCCAATAAAATGCCGAAGTTTTCAGCTTAACGTAATCGTTGGAGGAGTTTCTTAGTCAAATGAAAATACTAAAATTAGGTACAACTACGGTAACATTAAATGGAAACTTGAAAACAAGGAAGTCAACAAATAAATAAAAATAAATTTCGAAGTTTATTTCTAAGTAATTTGATGAAGAAATCCTCATTAAGCTCCAAGTTTAATAACTTCAATGATGCGATAATTCTTGTTCAATATTAAAGAGCAAAATATGGATTTCTGTTTTTTTTTTTATTACAAAAAACAACATCTCCTCGGAAAAACTTTTCATTTGTGTAAATATGCAACAGCTTTCAACTCCAGAAAAAAACAAAAAGGAAGCGCAGCCATAGAAAAAGTAAAGCCAATAAAAAATTCCTTTTTCGCTGAAAATTGTTCGACAGGTTCCCCACTGAAAGCAGCGGAAAAGTTTCGACGATCGAAATTCCAGAAAGGAAAAAGAGCAATGCATGAGGCAATCATTTATGCTGCGCTTTGTAGAAGCCATTTTCACGGGCTTTTCCCAGTTTCCATACAAAACAAAAGATGGCCTTATTCTGGGGTGTGAAAATTCGATCCCTTTGTCGTGACATTTGACTGGCAAATTATTTAAGATTACACAATGCGAACAATAAGCCAAGCCCGGCTCTTCCTTGGCCTCCGAAATTCCCGTCTTCAACACGCTGACCACGCCCAAATTGTTCGTGGGTGCACGGAGAGAAATACTAGCCAGTTGAGAAAATTCAGAAAAGTATTATTCAGATTATTCGAAATCAAAATGTTTGCTATAACTATAATTTAAGCTTTAACCTTTATTTTTTGTTAAATAGCACTTCGGTAACCAACATTTTTGGATTAACTTTAATTAACTTTAAAATTTAGCTAAAATATATCACAAATTCAAGCCTTTTTCTCTGAGTGCACCTGAGTGACCAGTTGTGCGCCCATTTCCATTCCATTTTGGATTTGCTTTTGAGTGGGTAAAGTGTGTGTGTGTGCCCTTTGTCTGGGTGGCGAAGAGAGGCCCAAGCATTATAAAACAATTTGTTGTTTTGACACCAGCATGCCGGGTATCCCCCTGCCGTGGCAGCCACCTCTTCAGCCCCCAACATTTATTTAACCGCAGCTGACCCCACCTGAACCCTTTTGGCCGCACACTCGTCCATTGTTTGCTCATTGCGAGACAGGATTTCGCTTTGCTTCCGTTTTGTTTGCGGCTGCCATTGGTATTTGTTTACTTGACTATGTGTGTGTGCGTTGGGTTTGCCTTGGGTCTACTTTTTATACGGAGCGAAGCACTTAAGTCCTGTTTATTTATTGTGGAGTCGCCCTTTAAAGCTGCAAATTATTTTAAGCGCTTAGGCGAAAGCTCCAAAGAAATCACTAATTGATAGATTAAACCTAGCACTGCCTCAGCACTTGGAATAATATTTATACAAGCTTAATAAACATTGCAAAACATATATGTTTGAAATATTTAATTCCTTAAGGATTTATAATATGACGAACAGATAATTAAGCTTCCTGTAAGCGATACTAAAAATAAAATTTAAAATGGAGATTAAGAAATTCCTTGCAGGAAAAAGTTTAATCAAAAAGGTATGCATATTAAAATTTTGCGTTAAACCCACCCACATACACACATTGCGCCCGAGGAAGCCTTTACGCCCCCGCAAATTTATGTGGCATACTTTCCGGCATTGTTGCACGAACACGTGGGAGGGCCGACAGCGACTAAGCGCATTGGATTACACGCAAATACGATCAACAATTGAAGTTGGTCTTAAGCCGGCTAACCCTAAGCTCATTACACTAAAAACGCCCGTGCGCGAAAGGGAGAGAGAGCAAATTTTGTTGATGAACTCAATTAGAGGCGATGGCAAAAACAAAGCCCAAGCCGCGGCAGTGCCACCCTCTATTAGCCCTTTTTTAATTAATTTTGAACATTTTTTGTTTTGTTCTTCGGGGTGGCTTGTTTGTTTTATTTATTTGAAATTTACTCAGGCGCCAAACTGTTGTGAGCGCAACTTGGGCGAAATCAAATTATGAAAATTATTTCCCTTTCTTTGCAGGCACACTTTCAATTAGTCAAATTGAAAGTTCTTGCCGAAGACAAAAGTTGGCCGAAACTTGGGCGAACTTAAAGGAAAATATAATGCGTGGACGTGGATTTGGCCCCACGGGCAATTTCCAGGACACATTGGACGTGAGTGCAGACCATTTTATTGCCTTTTCAACTTGCAGGAAAAAGCGGCAAAGAAATTGCAACTAAAACGCAGTCATGCTGCACAGGATAATCCATGGGATAATCCATGCGGCACTGCAAAGGGAGCCCCACAAAAAATCCAACAAAAGGGGTTGAACAACGCACGAAGCCCTCTCCTACTTTCTTTTTCTTTTTTTTTTTTTTGCGTCCACACATGTTCAATTGTATGCTAACAAAGCTTTTTTTATTGAGACCTACTGCTAGAGTGGGCGTGGCCCATCGTTCCACTGCAATTTCGCGGCCTTTGTGTTTTTTTTTTTTCGCCAGCTTTACGGCCGAAAAATTGAAATGAATTTTCGGCTTGGAGCATGAGTAAATGCATTTTTTAAACCGTACCTTTTTTATTACGTTTTTTTCGGCTTTTATTGTCTTGCCTGCTGGCCCTTAAATGTAAACATATTGATGATGTTGCCGCAAAAGATGAGCTTATATTTGCTTTCATCACAGCGATCGGTATTGGCAGGCTTAGGTGGGAAAAAGTTTTTAAATTAATACCCAGTCAGGTTGTATTTTTTGGAAACTCCTCAGCTCGGCTTTCAATCTCAATCGTTGGGTAATTATTTGCCGAAATGGATGTTTTACCTTACAGCGAAAAATAATATCCTACGTAGAATACATTTTGTGCCCTGTATTTTGTAAAATAATATTATTCTTACACTTTGTATCGACTAAGGAAGCCGCTGGATTGAGTCGGATAGAAAAGCCATTAATTGCCATTAAAAAGCCTTACGGAAAACTTTTTGAATTACAATCTAAAAAGTTGATTTCGGCAAGGAAAAACTTCCGCTCGAAGCTGAAGACTTCTTTACCTATTTCCAGGATAATCTGACCCGTCAGCCTTCCCATTTTCCGCAAAAGGCTGCCTGACTGAGTGGCACGTGATTAGGGCAACTCATATGCGCATAGAAAGCCGCGGGCCAAGTGGAACACAATTTGCATATATATCTTTATGAGCGGGGGCCAGAGAGTAACCAAACTGGAAAAATAACAACACGACCTGACCCTCCCAAAACAGCAAAAACTGAACAAAATGCAAAAAAAAGGGGAAGATATGGAACAAAAAAGAATAATAATATACGAACGCAACAATTTTTCGGCGTGGCTGCTGATGTTTTATTTTTTATGCAAATTTTGTTGCATATGAGAAATTGCCAGAAAATGGGCGAGGGGGGGCCCCGGAGAAGAGCAAAAAAATCATCATATACTCGTTGTATGTGAAGAACGAAATGTGCAAAAACTTTAATAAAAGACTGTGTCGGTAAGGGGTTGAGGGCTCCAACCATAAATTCGTAGAGCAGGGTGCGACGTGCCTCTTCAAACAAAGCAACACTCAACGTCGCCACTGCTCCAACAAAATAATTTCAGTAGCGAAAAAAGGGAAAGCATGAGGGTTTTCGGGTTGCTTGCATATTAAAAGTCAAAAGCGTTGAGCTGCTGAAAGGAGTAAAAGTTGAACAGGGGCTGGGGGAATGGAATTTCTTCTGCCTTGTTGCATGCAACACGGAAATTTGCGTTGACAACAATGCGACATGTTGGGGGTGGCCACGAAACCGGAGGTAGTCTTTGCATACCAGCTTAAATTAGTTAATATTAATAATTTAGCGTGTTTGCGGGCGGCAACTTCTTGCATAAAAAATGTTGAGCAATCTCAGTTAAGCAGGAGATAAGTAAGTTCAGTTTTAATTAAATTCGGAGAAGATTTCGCTCTCACTCCCCTTAAATATTATTTTTGTTTATAATTTCCTATGGAACTTAAATGGCATTTCCTATTAAAATTATCTTCTTACTCTTAACCTTTTAAATATTAAATTTTCCTAGTGAACAATTTTTCAAGAAGCAACTTAATAAAACCTAAATAAAGCAGAATTGTTACGGTTTGCTGCCTTGATTTATTTGAACTTGTTCTCTCTTCTGCTTACTTTTTCCAGTTACTGCCTCTTTGTCTGCAACTTCAGGGGAAATAAATCAAAAATTGCAATAAAATTGTTTCCGCTGCAGATGCGAGCAAAAAGAAAAACCCGAAAACTTCTAATTGGTAATTGCAATTGTGCACCGATGCTTTCTCGAATTTTCATTGTATCTTTCCCTCTTCACAGATACTCGAGTTTAAATTGTGAATTATGTTATGTGCACAGTTTTATGCATTTCGTTCTTTCCATCTTGATTTAAGCAAACCGAAAATATTGCTAATTATCTTGCTATGGGAATCCACTGATTGACACACTCCCCAAACCTTCAAGTACACCTGGGATAGGTAAAATTACACACATCTGCGTGTGTTCATGAGGGGAACATTTGGCGAAAACCACATGCGATGACAGCTGCTGACAAATAAACTGACGGCCTCACAACAATCAGCCAACATGACAACAAACAATTGTTCGCCATATTTTACAGTTGTCTTTGATTTAATTATATTTGCATCATGGCGCGATGAAACAATTAAAATTCATTAGAGTTAATTACGGCCGCAATTAAGGGGACATTTTCATCACTAATTAGGGGTAATGAAAAAACAAAACAACAACAGCAAAGAGAAAGTGAAGTATTTTTATTATGTTCTCCCGTTCGCTGTATTTTCCCACTTGTTTTCTTTGTTTGTTTTTCTCGTTTAAATGAACAGGAAAAATTTCCATAAAAGTCGCATAATGAGAGAATTTACAAATGGAACAGGAAGGATTGTACGGTCTTGCGTCATGTGGAATCATAAATCTGAACGGATTAACGGTTTTAAATTATATCTGGCTTAACTGAATCCCATAACAGGAATTTTTATCAAGCCAGAATTCCTAGCCACTTGTAGTTAGTATTAATAATTTCTTTCCAATACAAGCAGAGTTTAAAATCGAAAAGCCCTACTTGTATTAAAATGTCAGATTAAATATTAAGGCTCAGCATCCAAATCTGCTTATATGGCACAAGCAAAGGCCCAAGTAAAAATGCCACCGAAGCAGGAAAAAAGCAGCAATTATAAAAGTGGCAAACAGCAGGGAAAACAATATAAGAAAAAGGAAAAACAGTCTAGCCTGGCTGCAACTTTTGTTGTGCTTCGTTAGGCGACTTGCCTCAATCTTCTCTAGTTCTCCTCGGCGGTTTTCCGCGGCGCAAGTTTAAGTGGATTTTCATAATTTACGCGCTCTGCGCTCGGTGAAGAATCATAAATTATTACCCACAGCCGGGAGTTTTCCGCCACGCCTCCTTCTCGAGGCTGTAACAATTGCATTTAATTGTAAGTAAAATATGTGAAAAGTTTGTGTTGTCTTTTTATTTTTATTTTTTGCCGTATCGAGTGTTTGAAAACTTTTTCAAGTCTCCAAAGTGGGCGGAATTTATCCGTTCAAAAGCTTGCCGCCACTCCCACCGATTTTTCCACCCCCCTCGATGTCAGCGACATGTTGTTTTCATGTGATTTCCCTCTGTCAGCAGCAGCAGCTGCGACTGTGTGTGTGTCTGTCTCGGCGCCTTTTTGTTTTGCTTTCATGATGATGATTTTCCAGCTTGTGATTCTTATGTTTGCCTTTCGTCAACGTTTATGACAATATATCAAGGGAAGCTCCATCTCCATCTCCATTGCTATTTCCATTCCCATTTCCCATCGCTCCAGAACTTGGTCTACTTTATGCTTTTATTGGTTACATGAAAATATTTTCCACTTTTCCCTATTTTCTTCCTTTTCATCCCCGCTTTTGCCAGCCACAATTGTCAGCCACAGAAGTTATGAAGTATTTTTTCTTGTTTCCTCAGTTATAGATTGAGGAGGGAGGAAATTCGAGCGACATGTTGCCGTAAAGTTTTTAATTAAATTGTTAGATTTTACATTGACACTTTTTTCAGTTGTTGCTTGTGAATGACAAGCAAATTGGGTTTCTTGTGAGCAAATAATACATTGCCTAACCATGGGTGAAATTTTGTCAATATCTGTACAGGAATTTACACAATATTTTTTTGCTTATCCATGAGCTATATTAAGTGCAATATTTTGGAGAATTTACTTCCCTCTCCTATCGTTCAAGGCATGGCTACCACACTTTTTGGCAGTTTATGGCACGCACATTGTTAGCTGGGTCCTGAAAGATTTTCCAGGAAAAAGGCCACAGTCCTTGGTCAGTCCTGACCTCTCCCGATAAATGTGCGAAATGTGCACGCTCCGGTAATATTTTCCCCCCCTTTCACGCAAAAGGTGGAAGTATAGGGACCCAGGGAGAGCAAGTTGGCTGCGGTCTCATGATAAAGTTGACACTTTATGCGTTTTGGCTCAGCGTCGACAGCCTGAGGGCAGAAAATGCAAAAAGCCATGTGCAGAAGTGTGGAAACTCCATACTCACATGTGAGACTTTGAAAGTTTTTGATTTTGTTTAAAAATTTGAAGCGATTCCTTAACAAGAAAACTTTAGGTAAAGGCTTGAAAAAGGCAGCTCAAAAGATCTTTTATTTTGATTCAAAACAAGACCCAGATTGTATCAAACATTTTTTGCCTAACATGAGTACGCAAACTTTTTTGCTCTTTTTAGTTTTAGCAATTCGACACAAAAATCAATTAAACGCTTTAGGAACAGGTGGCGTATACGCAATATTTGTTGCTGACCTGGTTTCTCTTTTTTTTTTTGTACATATATGAATGTGAAGTGCAGTTTGTGTGGCCCAAAGCTAAACTAAGCAACTTAGTTAGGTTATTTAAATTGCTGGAGTTTATGGAGGTAGCCACTCTCCATTTTTCACTCAGCATTTTGTTTTTGCGGTTCTTGCTGTTTTAATTACCCCTATTACATGTAGATATCTCTGCACGTTTCATAACGAAATTTGCATGAATGCTTCGTTTAGGTTTTTGGCACTTTACTAAACTAATGAATATTTAAGTGGAACTTTAATTTTGATTGACGTTTAGGTATTCAATTGGAACTGTAAAAGGGAAATGTAAAAGGTTATTTAATTTATTTTCATAGCTAAAATAAAGTTAACTCACAACTCTGCAAAGATCATGTAAAAAGAATATTATTTTTCAATTTCTTCATTTAAATTTAATTAATGAAATATGCTGCAGCATACATTGCCTTCATCTTAATTAACTGCAGTTTTAAATCCCAAAACTTAAATCTTGAAATATATTTTTGAGTCATTTTAAATAAGGAAAAGCCCTCTTTAATACGACTTTTCAGGCTTCAATTCAGGACTCCTCATCAGGCTGTTTGAACAAAGCCTGTTTGCGCAATAATTTCGAGTGCACGCGTGTTCAAATGAATTGAATTGGATAATTGAATGCATGAGTGACTGACTGGTTGATTGACTGGCGGGCTGAGTTGATTGAGAGTCGTTGTGCAGAATGCGCTGGAATGCTCACAGCCACACCCCCTAATTCAACGAAATATATATTCCTTTTTTCCCCCAGTTGTACGTTTTTTTTTTGCCCCTGCTTTTGGGGTTAGGCATTGCATCGTGGCGGTGCGACAATCGCAACGCCCTTCAATCAAACGCTGCACACAAATTCCCAAACAAACCGACAGTCGGCCACGCCCACATCCGCCCATCAGCCCCCACGACCTGTCACTGCACGTGACAAATGCCGACAAACGACAAACGGCATTCGTTCGCCGTCCTCAGCCTGCCGCCTGGCGGCTATATGCAACCCTCTTGCCGCTTTCAATATTGCAATACTGCCGGAAGGGTTAAAAGCGCGCTACCTGAAGTTTTTGGACCGGCTTTGTGAGCCACTAATTTGCCAGATATTTCCTTTCATGCAGTTGGCTCTGACACATTTTCCGCGTAAGTCAATACCGAAATTTTTCAGGGTCCTGATTATGAAATATTCGCTCCAGATACGGGTAATAAATGGAATTGGGCACAATATAAATTTAGCACGATTTCCCCCATGAATCCCGCTTAGCTCTCGATATGATTTATTTATGCAAAATGTAATCATTGCGCGCTAGGTAATCATTAACGCAGCGAAATTAGGAAATAAATCAGTGGTGCGAGCTCTTCCTCACGACAAATTTGATTGGCTGAATAGCTAGCGCCAACAAGTAGATTCCCATCAAAGGAAAATGCTGCCCACAACCGGACAGGAAGAGGAAAATACTTTTCGCACCCGAAATTCACCCCACAATGCCTGTCATTAATCATTTGCCCTGAAAAAGGTGCCAAGCAGCTTGGAAGACGTTAATCTGCCGGAGAAATTTTGTCCAAAGCGAGTCCGAAACACTCTTCTGAACACTTTGCCAGGTCAAATTTTCATTCCATAGCCACTTAAAGGTAAAATGCCTAGGACTTTTTTCCGTGAACAATTAAAGTTGACTGTGTGGGCGTGGTCCCTTTTGTTGCTGACTTTTGACACGTGTCATTTACCTCTGAAGGCGTCAACGTCGACAACAACAACGATGTCAAACTGAATGAAAGTGAATGACAAGGCCATGTTAATGGCCATCAGGCCGCAAAGAAATACCCAGCATAGTTCCTGGCCAAGATGCCCTCTACAAAATACCTGAATTCTTCTGGCAATTAAAACAATTTCTTGTCCTCAGAGAATGTTAATTAAACGTGGAGCCATGTTACAACATGGAAATTGATTCGTACGCAATCAAGTGTGATAATTGCTAAACACAATGTTGAGGAAAAATAAATGCTGCAGATAAAGCATCTTAGGAAATCATTGTTCAAAGTGGAAAATATTTCTATGGTTTTAGTAGGTCATATGTGAATATATACAAATTAATATAAGTTTTAATTGATGAAAGAAAACCTATATTCAATGCTTAATTTCAATTTAAAATGCATTTTTGCACATTTTTCACAGGACTCAACTTTACTTCATCTCAGCATATATTTCTTTCGTAAAATATAAAATGTGACAATCCGATTATTTTCAGTAGGTCAACTCTAGTTTCTTTTGAAAAATTAATGTATTCTTAAAAAGACACTGCTTTTAAGTTAAGCTGTAAGAAACATTTCCTCCTCTTAAGGCTTTTTAATATTTTAGAAAAATTAAGGCAAACTTTTGGCAAGTTAAGAAAGTTGGTAATTCCAAATACTTTCGCTTCATGCTCTGCGAACAGAAATGCAAACTTGTACTTTCCCCCTTTTTACTTTTTACAACCAACTAACATGCCATTGACCTGCGCGTTCTATCGATGTTTTTGTTCAGTGCACCGGTGAGCTGTCTCATCAGAAAACGCTTAGGCAGTCGACTGAACCTCCATCCCGGTCCCTTGCCCGTGGCTAGCATTATGCCAAATGGGCAGTTCTTCTTCCACTGCCGGTAATTTATTTGCACTTTGATAGCAACAAGATGCATGCAGGGGGGCAGCGGCACCCATGGGTTGGGGGTGTGAAGACCGGCACTTATAAATCACCGAACGGAGGAGCAGATTCTGCGATGCTTTCGCTGCTGTTGTGGCCTGCAACTGCTGCTGCAGCGGCGACTAAGCAGTTTATTGAAAAGTGGACCCAAAGTGCGGCGCCATAAATATCAGCTCAAGTGGGTGCAGAGCCACGCCCACAGTTCCAGTGGTTTCATTGTATTTTCGGGGCTACTTTTTAAGCTTTAATACTTTGAAATAAATCAATTTTTAGAAGTTGCTTAATGTGACATATAACATTTTATTTTTAAGTAAGAAAAATCCTAAAAATGTGTAAATTTCCGCGCCTTCTAAAAGCTGAAATAATGTCCCTCAGACCATCGGAAAGGGAATGCCGATTGCAACTCTTTGGCGGATAAGTGCCAAGGTCATGGCGAATTGCATTAATATATTGCTCATCAAATAGCACTCGGCTCTCCCATTCAACAGATTCGCATTTTTGATGGCAGCATCCTTGCTCTATACTATATATGAGATGCATTTCATTGCATTCGCTTCGATGGCCGCTCAACATGCTCAGAAGCGCACTCGAGAAACGCCATGAACAGCAGTGGCAGGATGTTAAGAGTCCTTCCCCATTCACACAGATATGCACGCACGCACACAGCGGCAGCGGTGTGTGTTGGTTGAACAAGTTCAAAGACCTGCCAAAATGCCGGCACTGTTAGGAGGATTTTTCGCAAACGCCTTAACATGGGTTCCACAATGGCAGAGAGTATACGCTAACAGAGAGAGAGAGAGAGGAATTATCGAAAATGTTAGAAATTCAACAGAAAAGTTAACACCCAACAAAATCTGATTTCGAAAGCATAACATTCTAATAGAATTTTGTATTTTTCTGAAGCGGTTTCCCCTTTTTTTTGGTAATTTCTTATTAAATTGTAAGTATGTTGAGTTCTGCCCTAGTACTAAAATATATATTCTATTTAATTTTACTATATTCTTATCCCTATTGAATACACCAAGCAAGTTGCCAAGTTTTAAATTCATTTTACATAGTCAAACAAGTGACTGTAAACGAACATATTAGAGGGGAATGTGGAGCTTATTTGCTACCACAGAGTGTTATTTTTCCCCTTTAGACTCGAATGTTAGTCTGTTTTTTTGAGCATTTAAAACATAAGTTCCACTTTCCGCCGTAACTTAAGAACTGTATGCTTCCCGACATCGAAATGTTATATTCCGAGAGAGAAAAACAGCTGTAGAGCAGCTTGAAGCAGCGAAAGTCGCCGAGAATCGCGCTTAATTAACGAAGTTGCGTACTTCGTTTTATAACATCTCTGCGTGTGGATTTTAACCTCGTTTCCACCAGCCAGAGTTCGCTCCTCGTTACTGCGTAACCTTTTCTCTTTATTTTCCTTTTCTTTTTTTTTGTGTTGGTTCGGCAACTTTTTGTTATCTTTGTTGCTGCCGCTGCTCTCGAGTCGAGTCGCAAAAGTTGTTGACAGGCATCTCAGCTCGCAGCTCAGCTTGAAATAGTTTGCATGAAATTAAAATAATCTCTAAGATTTATTGCTCTAGAAAGCGCAATTGACTCGACTCGACGCGACTCTCGGGGCATTGTTGGATGAGCCTTTAAATATGCCAGCGGAAAATTTAAGGCGATTTATGCAAAATGAAGAAAATTAAAGAAAATGCCTGAAAGTGTTTCGGGTTGTTTATCGGTGGCTAACCAGAAAACGTAGCAGAAATTGGCCCAAGTGCCTGCAGCTTTGTTTAATGGTCGAAAGTACATATTTGCGTTTACTTAGCTCCCTTCGCCCTCCGAATTCCTACTTTATTTTTGCGTTTTCCCTCCATTCCCTCCCATTTTTTCGCTCGCTCCGGGCATTTCTCAAGACGTTGTCAGGTCCTCAGTAGTAAATGCAGCTGCCACTTTGGCCAACTTGTTGTTGACTTGTTGCCACTCTGACCGTTCGGAAGGATAAGCGGAAATGAAGTTGGCAATGCGGAAATGCCATTTTTCATGATTTCTTCTCTGCGCACACACGCACCCTCGCCCTCGCTCTCCGAGGCGAATGTTTTCCCTTCTCTTTGTTTCCCGCTCCATTCCGGGCTCCTCTTTCGGGTTTGCTTTTGACAAATTGTTTGGCATTGCTGGGCCAATATTAACAGTGCATATCCATCCATGGAGACCGACTGCATCTGGGAATTGTCTTGGTCTTTTATCTAATTGGGGGAGTAGCCGGCATCGAAGGGGTTACAGAACCGACAGCGACTGGAGTAGGATTTCAAGGAATTTAAAGTGGCAGATGGGAGTTAATCTCAAGCTGATTGGTCTAGCTCAACAGAGCAATTCATCAGCATAATAAATTCTTAAGCCTTTAAGCCTATAAGTATATATAATTGTTAGTGAATAAACAAAGAAATAATCTATCTTAGCACAGCAATAAAATAAATCCTTAGAAAAAATTACTCAGGTATGGCTGTTAATACGATTTTTCCCACATACCCGTGATTTAATTTAATATTTGCCTTCTAGCGTTTAAACTAAGTTTCATACACATACCTGCAAAGAAAAAGGAAATAAATTGCATTATTAACAAACAGATTCAATTTACAGCAAATATTGATGGTCATCGCAGACTATTTTTAATGGCTTTAACCGAAAGTTCAGTGTCTGGTGGAGGGGACAGAGCTCAAGGAGCATCGATCATAAATGATGGAGTGCGGCAATCAAGATAAATGGTCCCGTCGAGTGCCGGAGCCAACGGGCAAAAGAAATTCACGACTCGGCGGCCATTTATTGCCGAGCTCGATGACATCACGGCGTATGCGCAATGTGCGACGAGAACAGTTTTAAAGTGGCGAAAACAAACAAAAAGCCCGAAAAAATCAAACAAACTATTTACAAATTGTTGGGCCCTTGAAAGAAAGTCATAAATTGAATGCGTGGCAGGACGTGGCAGGACATGAAAACATTATCGAATATGAAACGAGAGCGCATAAAGCGTTTAGACCATAGTTTCCGGGCTTGTTTCTTGGCTCAAAATGGTTATGGGCCCAAAAGGCGGCAATGTTCGCTGGGGGTGGGGCCCAATTTTATGGGCTCAAACATTTTTTACGAGCACTTACTTCCGCCCCAGAAATTAGACAACTGCTGGGAACCGTTTATGCCCGAAAGGGTGTTGCCATCAAAAATGCTTCCCAATAAGCCGAGGCGAGATTCAGGCTGGGAGCGGGACTTTCGCTCCGTTTCTCTATCTCTGTGAATTTATGATGTGTGTAACAATTGGGCCATTGTTAAGGTCGCCCCTGGCCATCCGCTCGAGTATGTCATGCAAATTCTGCTTATTTTACTTAATGCGAATTTTACGAGTGCCAAGGAAGGGATTAATTTGCCCCTAGCAGTGTCTCAATTTTCGGCCCCTGGATAAATAATAATTTTCCATTTTCCCTGGATAACTCTTTCTGTCGTCCTTCTTTTTTTTTGCAATTCAGTGATGCTTAAAATTTAACTTTCCGGCATTTGTCATGTTTTGTTTGTCTGGTGTTTTGGTTTCCCCGTTGGCGCAATTTATGCATGAGGAAGCCAAAAGGCTGCGGTACGTGCAGAGGCTGCTCCTAAGCCTAAAAGTATGCATAACTAAAAAGAGCACGTTCCGCAGATAACAGAACAACAAACGGAAAGGAAAGCAAGAAAAGCGGGACAAGAAAAACAAGCCATTGATAACTGTGTGCAGAGAAAATAAAAAATGTGTGATTCAAAAATTGTATTACAACAGACTTTATTCACTGAATGGTTTTGACAAATATAAAAATTGGGGAAATTATGATTATCAAGCATACACTTTTCTAATACAAAGCCCGGAAAATTCTTTGAAGAGAAAATAATACAATTTGTGTTTTTATCTTGGATGTAATATAAAATAAATAATAATAATAATATGTTTCGTTTTCCACTCTGCACTTATATTTGCTTGATTTTTGGGTCCATTCTATTTTTCGATTGTGTGCGTGTGGGCTAACAGATATGTTTGTTATTTGGGCAAAAGATTTTTTGCTTTTAGGGCCCGTTGCCAATGATGTGGAAAATGCAAGCCGAAGCGCAGCTGTGGCCAAAGTGCTGGCATTTAAATAGGTCACAAGGTCGCAGCATAAAAGGAAAGCTGCTCAAAGCCAAACAATAATAAAGGCCAAATAGAAAAAGCACTAATGCTAAACGGAAACAGGGAAAACCGCGCAGTGGTTCGGATGGGAAAAACTCCGCCATCGAGGAAGGCGAAATTGCAATCAAATGCAGTCAAAGCGTTGCGAAAACATCAAGGTACAATATAAATACAAAAAATATAACAAAACAGGGCCAAATAAGAGAAAACCAGCGCCAAGCCAATGCGAAGCGGCAAAAGTGACAGACAAATATTGAAGCGAAATTGAACAAATTGCAAAACCACGGCAAAGGAATATCTTGGGCACTAAGAGGAGCTAGAGGTAAATTAAATCACATTGCCCAAGCTTAACGTAAAATCTGCCCGAGTCCTGGGAAATAAATACCTTTTCTTAATTTAAATAGAGTCTATGAAAGTTGAGAAAATGTCGTCAAAATAAGGATTTAAATGTAAGTAAAAATACACGAAGAAATATAATATAATTTAGGTATTTCAAAATATTACCTATTTGTTCAAGGATATTAAAAAATTTCAGAAAGCATTTTCCAGCTCTGAATATTTCTATCCTTGAACGAATAAGAATAGATTTTAAAGGTCTCCAATAAAATAAAAGTGTACCTTAAAATTGAGAGATTTTGTGATTGACTTGTATTTGTATATTTGTCATAGGATTTCCATAAACAAACATATATAAGTCAAATATTTCTCATATTTTTTAAGAGCCTGAAAATACAAAATCCCTACATCACAAATAAATGTAAGGAAAATATGAAACTGGAAACTTTTTGCCAGGGTCAGAGCAATGCGGTGAATAAAGCTCAACTATTGATGCCTGAGTTTTACTCCATTTCATGTGTAAATAGTAACCAAAATCCCAAAGAAAAAAGATGCCAGAGATTTACAATTTCAGCTTTTTCTGGCTGCCGCGCCAATTTTTCATACCGCCCATACACCGCATATACATATTTTTTTCGAGCTGCCGTGTAAAAGCAAATAAGGCAACATCAATTAAAAACAATAAATAAAAGCCGGAACAACTTTTGCATTGCATCAGCAGAAGTCCAAGCGGAAAATGAAAATGAAAACGAAACCGAAAATGAAGCCGACGTCGACGCCGAAACGGAAAACAAATCATCACCGGGTGCAGGCATTTAACAATAGTTTATTGCCTTTCTCTAAACAAGATCCAAAGCAGAGAGCTCTGTTTGTTCTGGCGGGGAAAAATTTCCAAACCACAAGCTGTTGCCAGAGCCGCCGGAAAGCCCTCATTCCGGCCGGCTGGCAAAACCAAAAACCTTGCCACAACTTTTTTGCCCCCGCTTTTCACTCAACATGAATATCAATATTTGTAAGCTCCGGTTAGTAAAACAACTGTTGTAATTTACATATATCTCTCTGCCCGCCGAATTTCCCTTTTCCAAGCCGCCATGAAAACTTTTTAATTTTCGTTTTCATGGCCACAAGCCTCCTCCACGTTGATTGCACATCATTTTCAATGTGCTGCGCTCTGCTAGCAAGTCTATTTTTTCGCCGTTTCCATTTGCCACGGCTTATGTACGGCTTAGCGACGTATTAAACAATTGAAAAGCATTTCCACAGACTGCCGCAGCAGGACAACAACAAGGATACGTATAGAAATCAAGCATGGAAGAGTGGAGAGGCGGAAAAATTGATTGCCATTTCAGGGGCAATTTTTAATGAACAGCAAATAACAATGACGCCAAGGGCTTACCCATAGAAATGTGTAACAAATGAAAAAGCACAACATGCTACATGCCACAAGTTACAAATCAAATTTGGGAAATGACATTTCTGCCAGGCGCTTAATTGTTTATTTTCATTTTGGATCACAATGTATTTATTTTGGTAATTAAATGGCAAGCTTGAAATGCCATAAAGCGAACTGTAAGTGAAATTTTGCAATTTCCAGATGAATTTAGTGTGAACAATTTAATTTAATTAAGAGGATCCGTAAATTGTTTTCAATAACTAGCTTTGACAATAAAATCAGCATCGCTTAAGCGGATTTGTGATAATAAAATGGTGAACACATACATGTATTTAATAGCTGTTTTAGTAAATATATATACGATGAAAAGTAAACCATTTTAATGGCAGTGATAAGGTGTAATTAAAATGTCAAAATGTTGCCATCGATGGGCACCTTGTACTGCAGGGGGTTCGAGATGATGGTCACCACCTTGTCAACCTCCTCCTCGGTGCACTCACCGGCTCGCTTGGTCAGACTGACATCTGCCTTCTTCAGCACAATGTTGGAATAGCCACGACCCTCACCCTTGATGGCGGTCATGGCAATGCCGACCTTGCGCTTGCCATCGATGTTCGTATTCATGATACGCAGGATGTGCTAGAACTTCTCTGGTATGACGAGAGACATTTTGCCGTTTGTATGAGACGAATTCTCAGAAAGAAAGAAACAGGAAGCGGCCCCGACGTTGGGATAAATAATTTTGTCATATATTTACCTACATAAGTTATCATTTTCTTTGATAACCAAAACTTTTCATGAAATAATGCCATTGTTAAGACGTAAAGCAAATCAGGATCAAGCACGGTTCTAGTTGCTTTGATTTTCCATCAAATATTATTACGCTCTGTCGGCTTCTGAAGGGTAATTCTTTTAAATCGCTCCAGTTTAAATGCTTTTAGTTTTTGACTCCCCTGACATCCTGGCAATCTGTTCTAGTCCCGTCAACAATCCGCACCTATGTCAAATATTTTTCCAACCAGCTTAACCATTCAAACTCAGGAGGCCCGGCCCGGCTGACGTAAAATGTTTTTGATGTCCGCCACGCCAAATGTGGCAAATGCCTGGCCAACATGCCGCATAAATAAAATGCCCCAAATGCACTCGACTAAACACACTCAGATACACCCACATGGCTACACACACACCCAGTCAATATTTGGAGAGCGAATTCGTTTTAAGGTTTTGGGGAATTGCGAGGCAAATTTATTTGCTGGCATTTGTAGCGAATTTCGGTCGCTCTCAAGAACTCAACAAATTGTTGCTAAACTATTTTGTGCACTTGCAATCTCCACGCGATAAAACTTTGGTCCCTTTGTATAAACAGAAAGTTCAAAAATATGTAGGAAAAGCTCAGGTGTTTGTTTTGGTATAAAAATAAGACATATTCGGATTCAAGTCCGTAAAAAATTTATAAAATACATAAATCCTGACCACAGAAATGTAATTCAGTTGCGGATTTTTGTTAGTTGGGGGAAATTTCTTTTTAGTAAGATATTGTATCTGCACCACTGTATTTTTCTTTACCATTTAGGCCATTAAAAATAGCTGGAGCTAATAAATAGCAGTATATTTATCCACTCACCTGAATTGGGTCCATTGCTGTTCGGTCGCGCCGAGGGGGCTCCATCCCTGGCCTCCACCTCGAGGGCGTAGGCGCCCTTCTTCTCCCTGTCGAACACGGTTTTCGTGAAAATTTCGCCGCTCTGCAGGTTGATTTCGAAAAACTCTTTGCCCTCGTTCCGCGGCGAGTCGACAATGTAGTAGTAGACCTACAAGGGGAAACACCACGAAAGATTCTCTGGTTTATTTCTGGACGTTTTTCTGGTTAATTAAAACATGGCTCTGGTCTGATACACACTCGCACACACTCTCTTAAAAGACTTCAAAAGGAGACAAATTAAAAATTAAATTCGAGAGTGGGGAAAAGAGAGAAATTTAATTACTGCTTCGGACATTAAAGCGGAACGCTAATGATAATCAAATCCCGCAACCTTTTGGGCGGAAAAGCGGGGACTATAAATGAAAACGCTAATTAGTGCGGACATTTCGCGCGTACATGCAAATTACTTGGCTTGAGGACACAAATTGTGGCTGAAGAAAAAGCATAAAAAAAAACATGGAATGGCCAGCGCCAAAGTGCCATATTATTATAATCGCGTGGGCGTCTGAAAGATCCCATCCCCATCCCCATCCCCAACCCGGCCCCAACCTCTTTCATCACAAAAGACATCCCCTGCGGTTCTTTGCGTCCTGCATTTTGCATTAGTTTCTCCCCAACGCTTTCTGGACCTTCACCGAGGGCTTAGCACACACTTGGAAGGCGTGCAAAAATGTTAAGTCTTTGACATTTATTAGCCAGCTGCCAGCTGATGGCCAAATGGACGCACCACGAAGGACGAAAGACGCGGTCAGCGAAGGAGAAAAAAACAATTACAAAGGCGTGAAAGGGTCGATGAAAGCGGAGGGAGAACTTAGGGATGGGGCCTCAAAACGGAGTAAAACATGAAGATGGCGATGATAATTGTAATTTAAAGAGCTTTATGAAGGCCAATTTGAGGGTTCTGCAAGATACTTTCAGGGTTATTGTAGATTACTGATTTTGTAGAAATATGTATGGTGTGAGTTAAGCTTAAAAGGATTTTAAATTTGTAAAGTAATAGATTTCAGAGTTTCCTTTAAATTCCTCCTATAAGTTAAAGCTTTAAAATATTGACCCTTTTCCCTGTGATTTAACAAAGATAGCCTTACTTCATTGACTTTTTTGTCTTTTGTTCACCATTATCGTCCTGTCTGTGTCTCTTCACTCTTCCGAATATCCTTTTTTGTTCGGTTGCTCATCGTCAGTGCCATTAATTTGCTAGCAATCGTCTGGCATTTCCGACAACTTCCCCCGCTCGCACACCTGCACCCTGCACCCGTGAAGGCACCCCCTCCTCTCGAGCTCCCTGTGCTCGGTACTCACCTGGTTATTTGGGAATGTGCCATCCTTGTCGATGGCGTTCACCTGTGTCACTTTTGTGCCAATCGGTTCGCCCTCGAGCACCGTTTCCTGTTCGCGTTCGGTGAATAAGGGTATTTCATCATTAACATCCTCGAGCATTATGTAAACGGTCGCTTCCGATGCCAATTGCTGGGCTCCGTTGTTCTGCAAAGGGATGGGAAACGAATGGGGAAAAAACCAATTTAAAAAAGGCTCACAATTGGGGTATATTTGATTTTTAATACATTTTTTTGCCGCTCGGACTTCTTGGTGTTTGTGTTTTAATTAAGCAGTAAAGGGCGTTTAATGAGTTTCGCCTGGCCGCTTTTTTGCTCCTGATAAAATATTTGTATATTAATTTGCAATCAAAGTTAAGCTCTCACCGTCGGCGTTGATTAAAAAATGTTTGAAATATTTTGTGTTGAGCGGGCAGTTATATATTTTTAATATGAACAATTTATTTTTTCCCCTTATCCTACCCCAGAAGGTGAATGTGTTGATGAGTATTTGAGCTGATTGTCGGTTTCACCCTTTGTCACATGATTGATTAAACAATGGGCATCAATCAATTGAGCAAATCCCATTGGCAACTTGTCATTTATTAGTCGTTTTATTGCCCAGCATTGGCCTTGTTAATATTCCCGGCCACAACGTCTATTTGCAAA
The DNA here is from genome assembly GCA_018153105.1 of Drosophila rufa. Classification (NCBI taxonomy): domain Eukaryota; kingdom Metazoa; phylum Arthropoda; class Insecta; order Diptera; family Drosophilidae; genus Drosophila; species Drosophila rufa. Next base: position 14,616,411 of record JAECXS010000096.1, read on the forward strand.
ATATTTGGCATTCACATTTCGGCATTACGTTATTAATCAATGCATATGAAATCAATATGAGTATATAAACACATGTTTGCCCTAAAATTGACAGCAGCTTGGACTCTGATGAAGACGATTGCCACTGTCGGAATGAATTATTTATTTTGTGTTCATGCCATTTTCCTCGGCAAACACATGTGATTTGTCGAGCCTTAATTAGAATCCATATTGACCATGATGGGCTGGAGCCAGAGGTAAGATTTGTGGGCCAGGGAAACTCTTGCTCTTTATTTATTTAGTTAAAGGGATGTTAATTATTCGACCTACTATACTTATTTAAAAGCGGATTTCTGTCTTTATGTCATACAAAAATAATCAACTTTATGCCAGGGAATTAATTATTTTTCTAAATTGTTTGAAATTTTAACACCAACCGCAGGCTTGATAAAAAATATTATTTGACATGTTTTCCAGCCGCAAAGAGGGATAAAAATGCGAATTAAAAATTAATACGCATATATTGTCCAACTAATACATGGCGCTGTTTAAACTTTCATGGCTTCGTCGAAACCGCAAACTATTTTCAAAATTCATTTGGAAATTTGTCTCATTTTACGGACGAATGAAGCGGGATAAGCCCATTGGGTCCATTAGCCTTTGGCTGGTAATTTGCACGAAATGAAACTGAAACCCTGCGCTGTATTAAATTACCTGGACAGCGAATGCAAATGCGAAATGTGCAGATAAAATCGTTTTGCGCAATTGAATGTTTATAGCATTGCGTTAGAAGAGCCTGCTGCCATGCGTTGCGGTTACTCGCGGAATTCCCATTAATATTTCAGCAGGCGGTTATATTTGTCTGGCATTTCGTGGTGCTTGTCCTTCGCTGAATAGCCAAACTAATGAGGTCGCCGATGCAGTAGAATTGCTAAAACTTGACATTGATTGCGAATGCAATTGATTACCGTTCAGCCGCGAGCTGTCAATCAGTCAATCGGTCGATGAGTCAGGCAGTCACTCAATCAGTTAGTTTCTAATGAATTCGAAAGGAGGCGGAGCCCGCATTTGCATTTCCAACTTGAGGGCGGCGGTGGTGGCTTGGTGCAAAAGCTCGCGCAAGTAATTAAAACTTTTCAAATCAAATAATTACAAACGTATTTGGAAGTCATTCTCAAATACAAAAGTCAAATACATGTCTAATTGAGCCTAAGACCAACTTGAAAACTTTCGGCTGCCGTCTGAGAATTTGCGCAAACATTTTGCAACTTTAAATTGAATTCGTTTCGAGGCTGTCTTCGACCCTAGTTGCGTTCTATATTCTTCTGGGGGCTTGAACTCACCTCGACACGTATGGTTAGATTGTACTCCTTGATGCTCTCGTAGTCCAGCGGATGATTTACTTTTATGTCCGCCCAAGTATCGCCGTTGTCCGGTCTTTGTTGCAAGTAGAACGTGTGAAATTTGTTCGTTTGGGCCGTCGACCCGGGCATCAGTCGATAGAACACTGTGGGATTGCCTTCGATACCCGAACTGCAGACGTCGAGGCCAAGGGGTAATTGTGGAATTGGTAAACAATATTAGTAAGTGGGTAATAAGAGTTTTTTATCAAGTCACATACTTGCTACATGAAATTATGATTTGTCTACAAATTAAATGGTTATTTTGTATACTTTTTATTGTCAAAAATCAATTGCTTAGTGGCGAATAATAAAAAACAAAAGAAAGCCTTGAAATTTTCCAAGACTTTCTCCGGCTTTCAAAGACATTCATACATTCACACACAAAAATATGTCTATGTTCAAAAAAACACATGCGACATTACAAAATACAAAAGGGCGACGCATGAATCGAATTCTTGCTCTTAGGTTAAGTGCGTTGTGCGCTTTAGAAAATTTGTTCACAAATTAATTTCTTAAAGCGTCTTTGGTGCAATTAAAAAAGTTGAGAACCGAAAAAAACGAAGGCAAAACCAACCGAATATAAACCAAATGGCTTCAAAAAATCTAATTGCCATTTGAGTGTGTCGGGAATGGGTTCGGCACATGATAATGAAAATCAAATTAGGCGCAAGAAAGAGCAAAATATGTACACAAAGTATACATATTTCGTTTGAGCTTGGACAACACTTGCAGCTGACAGGACGCCTTAAGAACGGGTCTTAAGGATAAATGAAAACTGTCAGGACTGCGCCAAAATGTTGCCAAGGACAAAAAGCACAAAAAATTATTGTTGCGGAATGGAGGAGGTGAGTCGGGGGCGGGGGGAAAATGGTTGGGAAATTTGTGGATTGCATGAAATTTTCTTGGAGGTTTTTTTTTTTTTGTTCTTGTAGTTGTTCTGTGATTGGATGTTGTAGGTGTGAGTTGATTTTAATTTCATTGGTTCGTTGTGTTGGAAAACCGAAAATAAAGTGTATTAAAATGATTTACACATCCGTTTCTGTACACTAAGCACTCTTCGCTTCTTGTCCTTTAGGAATGTGTTGCAGTTTGCTTAAAGCCTAAGTTCTAGAGTATATCAACTAGTGGCTATGATTCAAATAAGGGAAAATGAAAATCATAGAACTAAACCGGAAAGCTTATCAGTTTTCTATCTAGCAGATCTGTAGGTTTTTACATATTTATACCTAAAGTATTGTGCCCTCGACCTTGGCGCGTGTTTCTTTCTATGTTTCTTAAGGGACTCGAGGCGCCTCAAGAGCAAACACAATCATTATGATATACGCGCACACTCGGGAGGGGAGTCCTTCAGAGAGTCCTCCCCAAACACTTAAACCCTCTCCTAATGGCGTCTAATGTATATATACATATTGTTAACAAATTTCTGTGCTGGGACATGACCAGATAATTGCGAAGAGAAAACGCAAACGCAAACGAAAAAGGAAAACTCAGGATGAAAATGCTTTTATTCCAAATAATTTAAACACATAAAAAACAGGCGAGAACAGAAGACAGAAAGCAGAACCCAAGCACGTTTAATAGATTGTAATTTCCTTAATATTGCTCTGGGAAATATAAAGGAAGTGTACTTAAGGGCACTAAACTAACTCTATACAGCAGATTCAGGTTCAAACCGAGAATCGGGAGCATAATCAGGCTCAGGTGTGTGCAGGTGCGTAGGTGCAGCATTCTAACGATCTATCTCTTCATACCCATTTACGTTTGTTTTTATTTTTTACTTGGCCTTTCGGTTTAAGTGCATTTGCTTTTAGTGCGGCTGTGGAGGAAAGTGCAGGTTAAAAAATGCGATAGGATAGCATAATATAAAAACTGACTCGGACTGACTCATAATTAAAATGCCAGTGCCATGTGGCTGGTTTGCCACGAAGATAAAACGCTGCCCGGGGAGATCCACAGGAGAACAGTGTCGTTGCGGGGGTCAAAAGTCATTTAAGTGCTCTGCTTCAAGTTTTTTAATTGCAATTATAAAAAACAAAACTTTGCTTAAAATAAACTTTCCATTTTTTTCGCATTCCATCTCCTTCCCGCGTTTGCAAAAGGGGATTTCAGTGTATATTTTATTTTTGCCCCTGGCTGGCACTAAGTGGCAGGTAATTGAAACTGACCCAGCTCATCATGCGGCAAAGGTTAGCGACAAAGTCGACTTGTATGCCATTTCAAGTTAATGCAGTACTTTTATATATCAAAAAAGGAAAGAGCTAGAAAGTTTTATTTTCATTTTATGACGCTCTGATTACCCTTGACAAAAATAAGCAGAGATTTATGCAGTACCTCTGCGGCTTGTGAAAAATAATTTGAAAGAATTTATTTTAATTTTGACCTTCTAAATAAGGTGACACATTTATAAGTCGGCGTATTGTTGGCATAAATATGTACTTTTTGAGGCCCTACAAAAGGGTTTATTGTAATCTTTGGCATTTAATGGCGAGTAACCTTTGAACTGTCTTTATCTAAAATATTGCTTGAATATATTTTTTAACGAAACAAAAGAAATAATGTGCGTTTAATATACAATGTGAGAGTTGTGCAGTTTTAGCATATAATCGTGTATATTTCACTGGTGCAGTTTGGAGTGCTTTATAAATGATGGGAGTTCTAGGGGAAAGATGATATAGGGACAATGGCAGCAAGTTGGGTGAGCACGTAAAGTAACTAAGGATTTATAGAGAACGCAAAGAAATCGCGCTCTTCAAAGGCAAGACAACATCTAAGGCATATCTAGAGTAAACATTCAGAACACACAAATTAACGGCAAGACATGACACCAATAACCAATAAAATTTGATTAAAAAAAATAAAGAACACCTATCAAAATATTAAAAAATATGTATATGTAATTCTTAAAAATTAACTAAGCAAAATGTAATGAAATTTATTTCATTTTATGATTTTATGTATTTTTTTTTTGTGGTTAACTTTTTGCACGAAAAATGAACAGACCTGGCTTTGATCGAGACGACTTTGCCGCCGACGGGCATATTTTCCTTGACATAAATGGGCCCATAGACGGTATGATCCCAGACGGGCGGATTATTGGCACGATCGACCACATCGATTTGTACTTCGACAGTACGCGATAATGGCGGATAGCCCTTGTCTTGGGCCATGGCCTCTAACTTGTATGTCTCGCGCTGTATTTTGTATACATTTCACGACCGACATTATCAAAAATCGTTTTAAAATCAAGCAAGGCGTTGCAAAAATGACAGACGCGTCGATATTTGTTGGTAAATACGATAATCGTTTAGGAAAAGGCAAAAAACAAAATTATATAATATAGTTGGGAACATTTGTTTAAAGAAGTTTCTAATAAAAAGTGTAATTATAATAATTATAGTTTCGATATAGGTAAAAAGACAAAACTGAAAATTGTAAACCAACACCACTTGATAGATAAGTTAAAACTAAATGGAAAAATGGGAAAATTAAAACAAAAATGTTGTAAAGTTTAATGCCGTTGGCAAAAAGGTTTCTTTTTCATATGCAGTGCAAATTATTTAGTATAGTCTCGACCCTAGCCTTCAAAAATAAATGTTATATATTTATTGAATAAATATTTGTAGCATTTAAATAAATATTGTAGATATTTAAAACTAAATGGATAATTTAATAAATGAATATTGGGTTTTGTGCATTTTATAAATACAATTTTCATAGCATACTTTACACAGTTTGCTGCGGTTATATTTCTTTTAGATTTCGACTATTGCTTTTTAACATTTTTGAACACTTTGTGTAGTTACCTTGTATCCTAGAGCTTACATATATATATAAACTGCAACCTTGTTTTGGGCGATTTTTAATGTTAGAGTAGCGTATTCATCAAATGAAAACCAACATCAAAAATTTCATTACGATCCTCACAATATTTCAGGCATGTAAGGGACTTTTTGACTAGTTTTCGAGGGGGGAATTTTACAGATCGGAGGGGGAAAAAGCTAATCCAATGGGTAGTAAGTGAGAGAGAGAGACAGAGAAAAGACTTTGCCTTGTCAAAATTCAAAAGATTCCGAGGGATAACCATTGTAAAAAAGCGTGGTTCGCCTCAAAATCAAATATACACCAGATTTTCAGATTTTTTTCCATTTCCATTTCGATTGGTTTTTCTTTAATTTTAAGGGCTTTCAGGAAGTGTCGTTTTGGTGTCCAAACCCGGGCGAGCTTTTACGATATGTCACCACAAAAAGGACTTTTCGCATCGCAAAGCTCCCGTAACAGTGGCAAGACCGTATGTTCAAAATACCGTATGTTAAAAATAGATAGCTTAATGCTATGTTAGCCAATTGCTAGATGGTTCTCAAACTATGTTAGGGCAGACTGACAGCTGTTAGACTCGTTTAGTTTTAGTTTTGGTTTTAGTATAGGTTTAGTCTTAAGTGTTAGGTGTTGACTGGGGATTCTTGTTGGCTATACAAACCTTGCCTTAACCGATGTTACAACCGTGCCCACAGTGACATTCTCGCGTATGTGAATGGGGCCGTAAATGCTCTTATCCCAAATGGGCGGCTTATTATTGCGGTCGACGACATCTAACTCAACGTCGACATCGGCGGCCGAGGGCGGAGTGCCCTTATCGGAGGCGCTAACCCTCAAGCGATAGCGGTCACGCTGTTGATTGAGTTCGAGTGATTGATTGAATTTCGATTGAAGCGTTAACAGCGAGACGGGGATGGGTTAACATTGCAAGGAGTAGTCGAGGCCCGAACCCAAAATGTTAGCGTTGGTTACGTTTTTGGGTTTGTGTGTTGGGATTGCGTTACGTTACGATTACGTATTTGATGGCATCGTTGTTTAAATGTTTTTTTTGTTTTGTTTTTCGTATTTCAAATGTAGTTACAGGTTTATGAAACATAAAAAGCAAATTAAGTATACATACAACAGAATATTCGTAAAGAATTGTATTATAATATTCAAATATTTAGGGATTAGATCGGGATTAGTATGGGAGATATAGCATTATAGGTGGGTTCACATAAATGGTTGGATAAGAGAATTTATCCAATTGTTTTTCTTTTGACGAGACTATTTCTTGCTCTCTTTCGAGCTGTCCTAAGATGAGGTGAAGTTGGAGCTTCACAACTATTTACACAAAATGAAGTACAGTGTATTCCTGGAGTTAGTTTAGTCTGAAGATTAGCTTACAGTTTTCGGTTTTAGATTTATGAATTTGCGATTTTTTGGGGGGTTAGCACAGTAACACAGTTAACGCATTGGTTGCATTTACTTACTGGATAACAACCCTAAATCGTCGATAGTACCATGATTTTGTATATGTAAATATAAACGGGAAATTAAAAATAAAAACATTAAAATGCCTCGGTTTACTACCCTCTCAAAGAGTTAGGAAATTAGAAGAAATTATAAAGTAAAGGTGCAGTTGAAACCAAAATAGTTTAAGTAACATTTCCTAATATATATTCGGCCACATTTTTCATGGGCATGCAAAATGGAATGTTCTTCAAAAATATATGTCAAACATTGGTAAATATTTCAAAAACATAAACTTGAGCTAAGGCAAAAATGTGTTAAGCTTGCGGCAAGAGACCTTCAAAAAGTTGTATAGTCTCGACAAAAAGTTTTCGTTTGGATTTTGCTTGGGGATTTTCATCGGGAACTAGTTTTTTTTTTTTTGGGTAAAAATCAAAAAGTGGCATTAAAAAATCAAGCTATTGGAAAAAGGAAACTATAACTATTGTTATATTGTACCAATTTATTTGGTTAAAACCTTCAAAAATCGGTCACAACGATGCTCAAAAATATTCGTGATCGTTCTCGTTCCGCCCTTGGATAATTCCATTATGTACATTATTCTTACGATATATAAACCTAGCACCAAAAAAAATATTAAGCAGCTGTCTGTATAAGCATTTCGAGCCCAAACCTGTGATATTTCGGGTTTTGTTTTCACATTTTGTGTTAGTTTGATTTGATTCAAAAAATGTTAAAAATCAATTCGCTTTTTTTTTGGCATTCTTTGCTCGTGTTTAGGTTATTTTCTTTGGCCAATTTCACGCACTATAAACTAAACAAAACAATCGATGGAACCAAATAAAAATATTCGTTTAAGTTACATCTAAACGCAGGTATCGCGGGATGTGGCAAAAAAACTTGCACTGCTTGCACATCAAATTCAAATTGACCTACGACTCTTTGGCGGTCTTGTAAAATATTTGAATACAAAACAAAAGAAAGGTGCAGTTTGAAAGGAAACGGAAACAAACAATAATATATATATCGATATAGTTACAAGCCGCTTAAACTCTCTAAAACTTGTTAGATGTCAAGCATCTTTCACTGAATTCGTTAGTAAGAACAGAAGAGAGTTTTTGTTTTCCTTGATAAATCAAAAAATCAAAATAATAAGACTTGGTTAGTTGGGTATTTGGCAAACTCAAAATTGGGGTAATTGATATTTTTAAAATTTTAGCGGATAGTTTGAAAAGCAAACACTTACGTCAAGCGGTTTCTTGAGGACAATCCAACCGGACTCGGCCTGAATTTCAAAGTATTCCAGATCGTTGGGATTGAAGGGAGCAGTCAGGCTATACACAATAGCGCCGTTGTTATCGGCATCTTCGTCGGAGGCAGAGACGCGGAGGATATTTGTGCCAATGCTGGCATCCTGTTTCACATTCTCCACATATTTCTAGGCGAACGAAACAAAGTATTAGGTATGCTATTTATCATTTCTACAGTATTTATCTCTCACCTGACGATCGAACAGGGGAGGATTATCGTTGACGTCTGTGATCTCCACCGTGAAAGAGCAGACTCCCTCCAAGCTGGGATCTCCCTGATCCGTGGCCTTCACAGTTACCGATACAAACTTGCCATCGTCTCCCTCACGATCGAAGACCTTGTTGGTCGACACCTCTCCAGTTTCCTCGTCAACCGTAAATTTGGTTCCCTTCTGGTTTGGCTGCTGAACAATCGAGTATTTCACCTGTCGCAAGAAACATGCAAAATTGTTTAATGATTGACACAAATTGCGATTAGAGGCAGTGGCAGAGGCGCTTGACCTCGACACACGACATGCACTTTACGGTGCATTGAACTTGGCGGGCACGAAAAGAAAATTATGGCCAAATCTCGTCATGAAATCTCTCTATCGCCTCCACTCACATGTTGGTAATTGAATTAGGTGTGGGTAATCATGTTTGGCTTGGCCTCAAAACACAAATAACGTATAATTAATCTGCCTGTCCGCCCGAACGGGGAAAGTAATTAGGCAAAGGATAATCAGGAGAGGCCTTGAGGGTAGTTTGGTTATTGCTAATAGCTAGTAGCTACATCTAAATTAGTTAATGGGAAAACATGGTGGGACAATGTGAAAAGGAAGGTATTGATTACAGGAGTTTTCAACACTCATCATTGATAATTTTTTTTAGACAACCTACTCCTATGCTTTGCTAGAAATATTTCTCCTCTACTTTGAATACTATATAAATTCAATCTTCGTTCTTACCTGTCCATTCACACCCTTATCCTCATCGGTGGCCACCACCTTGATGACAGGACTGCCATTGGGAGCTCCCTCTTCCACCTTCGGGTAATAGGTGCTGCAGTCCTTGAACACAGGCTTATTATCGTTGACGTCGGTGATGAAGACAACGACGACTGCCGTTGAAGTGTGGATCGTTTGGTCCCCGTTCACACAACACGATCCATCGTCCATGGCGGTGACATTCAGCTCGTACTTGTCCCGATCCAGGGAAATGGCTTTGTTGTGCAGACGGATCACGCCGGTTATATCCTCGATGACAAACTGGCCCGAGGAAGTGCCGCCGCCCACGAAACCGAACCTGACATTGTCGCCATCCTTGTCCGAGGCCACCACAGTGGTTACCAAAGTATTCGGACCGGCATTTTCGTCCACATTCGGGGTATACACCTGCTGCGAGAACTTGGGCTCCTCGTCGTTCTTGTTCTTGGTGTAAACGCGAACCGTCGCCGTTCCCGACTTGGCCGGTTCGCCCTTGTCCTTGGCCGTGACTATGAACTCGTAGTAGGCATTGTTGTTATCCGCATCCAGTTGCTTGTTGTTCACGATAATTCCATTGGAGTCCACGGCGAAGTGGTCGTCGGACACAAGGTATTCGATCTCCGCATTCGATCCGGAATCCGCATCCATGGCCTTAACGCGGAGAATGCTGGTTCCCAGCGGAATATCCTCATCCACGTTGTGTGCCTGGTAGTCGGGCAGCTCAAATTTGGGGGCATTGTCGTTGACATCCGTAACACGAATAGTGAGCTGGAAAATAAATTTTAAAGTTAGTTTTTATGCATTTTATTTAAGCTTTGAGTCTTTTAATATTTGTCCTGATTCAGCTTATCATTATATCGGAAAAGCATTTAATCTTTTAAATATTTTAAACGACGAAATATAATATTTATGTCATTGAAATAAATCTATATTTATTTGCAACATAAGCTGTCGTTTTCAGCACTGCCACAGGAAAAACATGTGACAAAGCTAGCGCACATCTCAGTGGGGATTTCCCCTTTCACTCACATCGACGGAGGTGGAGAATCCGCCGGAGTCCTCGGTGGCTGTCACAATCAGCGAGTAGACATGCGGCTGACGCAGATCCTCGAAGTCCAACTCCTTGGCCAGCTTGACGATGCCCGACGTGGGTCCAATGTTGAAGGTTCCGGCTCCCTGGCCCTGGGCCTTCAGTGTATAGCGGATCTCGCGGTCTGCGAACGACTTGGCCTTAATCGAAATGATGCTGGAAAAGGGAAAGCGGAAGCGAAGTTAGCGGCGGGAAATGTAAAATTTGCTTGCATATTTTATGTCCATCCAAAGGCCACTTCAAGCCCTGCATGTGTGTATGGTGAGTGTGTGCTTGTCACTCGCTCCACTGCCTTTTGACAGTTGTTTTCCCATCAGAATTTCAATGAAGACCAACAAAAACACACACACACGCTGGGCAGGATAAGCAGACACACACAGTCTGGCTCACATTGTTATGCATAACTTTTATTGGCAGCCCCACGAAATTTGCATACACTGGGGCAGAAATGCTGACTTAGAATTATGGTTTCACATCGGGGATTTGGGACTTACTCGTTTGTGAAACTTAAAAAAAAAATCACTTGGACTGTAGCAATATTTAATATCCTTTTTAGGGATGGTTGTGTTTTTGCTGTATTTTATTTTAAAATATTGATTATGGTTATTCAATGTCTGGTTTTCTGGGAATATATCAATATCGTTTTAAAAATTCTTTACAAATTCAAAAAAACTTTTAGGGGGTAACTATCACCAGCTCAAAGCTATTTGACAAATTTATGTATAATTCAATTTTATATTTATTAAAAACATATCTTATCCCATTCAGCATTATCTTCTAAGTGCTTCTGATTTTCCCCAGTACATTATTTCGTGTGCTTCGACTTACTCTGAGTCCTTTTTCTGGTTCTCCGGTATCTCGGCCTCATAGCTGGGCATATAGAACTGTGGAGCCCTTTTGCCGCCCACAATCGACAGGCGTTCCTCGGGCGTGCTCTGGAACCGGCGATCGTCGACCTTGCCATTCTGATCCTCGGCCTTCACGTACAGGACATACTCCATGTCCAGCTGGAAGAGATCCGTGCCACGGGTCCTCACCACTCCGGATCGCTCGTCCACCTCGAAGCGTCCGCCGGTTCGATCGCGAACGATAAAGTAATGGATATTATGATCCGTATCCGGATCGCGGGCCTGGAGAGTGAAGACCGGAGTGTTGGGCGGAGCATTCAGTTGCACCACTGCCTGCATGGGCAGCGGCCGGTTGATGAAGTACGGCGGCTCATCATTGACGTCCTTCACCAGGATTATGACCCTCTGGTTATCCGTGTACTTGATGCCAGCTGAAAATGAGAATATGCAAGGAAATGATGAGAATCTTGCTTTTTCTACTCGTTTGTTTGTGTTTTTGCCTGTTCGCTTGGATTGCCAAAACTTTTGCCTTTTGTTATTACAACTAATGAATAGTGGTTAGGGGCGTAGCATAAAAGATGGTCGGAATGGGGGTGGTAACACGTCCCCTCCTCTCTTCTGTAATTTAAGGCTCTCGGATTACATTTAAGACCCTCAGAGTGCAATCAGCCGGAAAAGCAGTCTCAAGGCAAGGGCAAAATGTTTTTGTTTTAAAAGCTGATAAAATTGTTACAAGTTCTTTATGGTAAATGTTATTATCTGATGATTGTAGGACTCTTTACATTACAAAATTATTGAATGGCTTAAAATCTTTATTAGGTCCCTAGCTTCTTATAAAGATTATTATTGGTAAATTGTTAGTAAATTCTTGTTTCCTTTCTCAGTAAAAATTATCTTGAAAATTGTTTTATAATAGTTTATTAGCTTTTAATACATTTTGCATAGCTGTACCCTTCCTAATCATATAACTAAATAATTTTAAGAGCTTGAGGAATGCTTTTCCAACGTTGGCAACTTATAATTTCCACTAAACATGCACACAACAAATTTCTCCCACACAACAAAAAATGGTTAAACTTGAAAAAAATCAATATTAGGCAGTGAAAAGAGAAAGGTAAAGAAGTAATGCAGGGGTCGCATTTTTTCTTCTTTCTCTGCCGCCTTTGCAAAAAATGTCTGCACCGGAAAATTCCAATCATGTTGTTGTGTTCTTCCTTGTATTTTTTCTGCCTTTTTTGTTGTTGTTGGTTGGGGCAAACAAGAAGCGGCAAACGAGGGGAACCCCCAAACTGACGGACGCTTATTAGAGTCGTGTATATGACTGTGTGTTAATAAAAGGTGCGCGTTGGGTGTATTTTATACTGCGAAAATGTTTTATCAAGTTTATATCTCAATTATTTTAATACATTTATATCGTAGACTAAAGAAAGCATTTATTTTTTAAGTTATATTTACCTAGATGTGCAACATTTGAATAATTCGGACCACCATTATTGTCTCAACATAGACCTTAATAATTTACCATAAAATATAAACACTTTATTGGTTATAATTACATTTAGAAATATTTTTAGAGCCCAGACAAAAAATATAAGGTATCATTTAGTCGGAGTTTAAAACTCTTTGTTTTTTATTTAGTAAGGGGAGCGATGTGGGTGGTGGATGGTCGACTGGAGTAGCAGGCAAATAAAGCAGACGATTACCCTGCCCCCCATTCACGCAAAAGAAATTCGAGCGCCTTATAAAAAAAGGGGCCGGCAGAAAAAAATAAAATGAGAATAGAGGATAAAAAAGAAGCGAACCAAAATGGGGGTGAAGCATGTGTAATTTCTCAAGAGCAGCAAAGTGAATTGTAAACAGGTAGGAAAGGCTAACCCTTAACCCGTATAAGCAAATATTGCAATTGAAACAAAGACGCAGCGAAGTTTTCAAATAACACGAAGAGAAAAAACGCAGGGAAATAAACAACATTTTCGCTCAACAGATTGCACTGAAAATGCAAGAAAAAAGTTTTTAGCGAAGCGCATAAAGAAAATGCCACGGATCGGGAGGGAAACTCCGAGAGGGAAGGCGTAAGTTGGCAGAGTTATTTGCTGATTCTTGCCAACTTTTGTTATTTCCGTGACGGCCTGGCATTGTAACGCTTTTCTATGGCTTATTGTGCTACCGCCAAGCAGGTAAAAATTGCAAAAGAAATAATACCATTCTCCCTGCACATACTATATATAAATATATATATATAACTTGAAATTTAAATAATATGAAGCGAGTTTTATTGTTATGGCTATGTGTGAGCGGTACTAATGTGCACTGGGATTGGGTCTTCGCGCAAAGCAAGGCAGCAGCCAACATGGCGGATTTCCGTGGCGACAATGCACACGATGGCAGGGAAAATGGCTGCGGGAAAATGGAGGGGAAATAGAATGGAAAATGCCTTTTGTGGCCTGACAGAGGAAGAATGCGAGTGTGTGCGGCGGGATTAAAATGCGCAGAGCGAGAAGGATTTTCATTATGTTCGGCGTTACAACAAGCACGAATAAATGTGATTTGTGATTAAGTTTTTCGTGGGGAAAACTGCTTTTAGTTGAACCATTTAAAATAAGAGTTCCTCATTAGAAAGGGCACCACAACTAAACCCATTAGTTCAAGGAAAGAAAATAATTGTAAGTCTGGTTTCTCTGTAATTTTAGAACTCTTTTTATAATCAGACTAGCATAAATTGTATGCTATGATTATTTTCAAAGTTCAAGATTCCTATACCCTACACAAGTCTGGTTTTTATTTCTAAAATCTCTAAGGATACTTCTATGGAACGACTTGAAACTTATTCGCTGAAAATGTAGCAATAATGAGCCATCTTCTTCGTCACTTAGCCCGCTCACATTCATTTCAATTTAATGAAACTCCCTGGCACACTTGGCCCCCGTTTTTACACACCCCTAAACCGCTCTCATGGCTTCCCCTTTCTTATCAGGAAAGCCATATCCCGTACAGATGCACATTAAGTGACTGTCACACGCAATGCGGACTGAGGAGAGATCCTTGAGGAGTCAAAACCATGCAGCTACTATAATACTCGTAATCACTGCCAAGGGATGCCATTTTCCACCCACAGCCCACAGCCGCCCCCGTCCTGAGAACTCCCCTTCGGAGTCATAGCCATTGTCGTCATAAGCTAGCCAAAGGGATGCAGTGGCAGTGGCTCCGCAGGACGAGATTAGGGCGTTTCGAGCCCAAAGCGAGAGGGAGAGTCAGGGGACTTGCGAAGCTGGGGCACCGAGAGGTTAGCACTAAATGCAGCGCCCAAAAGCAGACGGGAAATATTCTGTACCGGCTTTGTCTCCATTCCCGTTTGCATTGCACTTCAGACGCGCTTTGAGACAACAATGAAAGCGGAGGAAAAAACGGTTCAGGCGAAATTCCTAAAAAGTTCGAAAGGGAAATGAAGTTGAAGAAGTAAAGAGTGCCAAATACCCTTTCGGAAATATCAATCCTTATGGCGGAAATAAGAATCTTTCCGCTAATAAAAAAACAAAACTATAATATCCTTGTCTCAGTTCCTTGAATTTAAAAGTTAAGGAAATGAGTTTTCCATGACAAATAAGTGTTTCTCATATTAATATATTCCACTTAATATTCTCTTAATTATTGTATTAGTATAAGAAATGCAATTCTTTTAATGATTAATAATTATTATTATTTTTTAAATTCTTTATCGACTGTTTCCCATAAGTTTAAGTACCCACTACGAGGGCATCGAAGACAGAAGCAAAAGTGACGTGAGGTTGAAAGTTTCTAAAAACTGCTGTGGCTGCACCTATAGCCCTCTCCCTCTGCCAGCATCTCTCCGTCTCTATCCACTTTCGTGGGGAGCAGAAACAAAACAAAAGTCGAAAGGAAAAAGTGCGAGACTGTCGTCGTGGATAGGAAAACAAAGCTGCTTATTGTTTTAATGGATTAAGTAGAAAGCAGAGCCCAAAGTGAGAGATGCTGCACTGAGCCAAAAACGGCAGCACGCGGAAGAATGTGGCCAAGAAAGAGAAGGGCAGATGGGCGCGAGAGAGACGGAGAGGGCAGCTCATCAGGGCTCAGACGATGATTTTTAGGGGATGTCGCTCATCTGTCTCTGGTGCCTTCTTCGAGTGGGTGCCAGCTTGAACTTTTTCAAGTTCTTCCCCTTTTTTTTTACCCCACATTTTCCACCCCCCTTCAAGTTTTACCACGCCGCCCCTGGCTGGCTTTCTCTTGCGGAAGCAAACCAATCTGTGAGATACGGGATGCGCGAATAAAAATTGAATTTGTTAGGAAAATTGACAACTGAAACTTGTGCTACGTGCAGCATTGATGTAATTTTTCTCTACACAAACACGATTTAAGAGCTTACGTTCCGTAAATTTACTTTTCAACGACCTTTTGACATGTGAAAGTCATGTAGGGCATTCCTTGAATGTTTTTGGTATTAAGTAATTAAAGGAAATGTAAGAATAAAGCTCGTTCTATCTATAAAACTACCAAAAACACATTCTTATATCCGCAACAAATTATGAAAGCATCAAATTTTTATCTTTTTCTTTGGTGAGTCGCAAAATGTTCTCGATTTTTCACCACAATTTAACGGCAACTTAACCTTTATGACTTGCTTGGGGGAAAGTGCCCCGCAACCCCAGAACCCGAACAATTGACACCCCACGATGTTCAACATAATCAGGAGGGTCAAAATGCGGTTCGGTTCGGTTCGGGGCTCTCGGCTTGATTAAAATGCAGTCAAGTCGAAACTTTATTCCAGGTACGCGCTCTCCAAATGAATTTCTTCATTTTCCTCTGCGGCTTGAATGGAAAACTTGAGAGCGAGGGCGGCGATGGGCCAATGGGGGCTCTCGGAGGGGATAAATACGTGTAAAAAATACAAGTACAGTGTTGAGAAGAGTTTTTCCCTTGCCCCACTCCCAGAAATATTTTTATGGCTGGTGTAATATTTTCGCCTTTTTCTGGGAAGAGAGCTCTTTGCTTTTTTACGGCCATCCCTTTGCCATGGACTTAATGAAGCTGTTAACAATGGATTCCTGGGGATTCCAAGCAAGAAAGTAGGAAAAACCCATTGCCAAATATTGAACATACGTATTGATTGAAGCGGGCGCCGAGAATCGGAGCTAATTCGGATTGAAGTTTTTGCGCGATGGATGCCATGATTGCACTGGAGAAAAGTGGCAAATATCCGGCGAAAAGGAAACAGAAGCAGGAATTATCGAATCGAAGAGCTTGAGCAAACTCAAGGGGTTCCCTTGGACGCACAGCAATCGATGGTTGAAGTTGGGAAAATGAGTCGAGAGGAAAACTTTGGGATATAATGAACTAAAAAGTAAGTTGTTGTTTTACTTTTTGATAAATTGGTTCTCTCACAGAAAATGAAAAGCAAAGAGAACATATTTGATATTGCTATTATTTGTTTCCGCTTGTCTTGTTAACAGGCTTGCTCTTATTTTATTTACTTTAAAGCGATGCTTATTAATTGTAAACTTCATCTGAAATGTTGAACAAAAATGTAGAAAATAATTTCCAAACCCTTTTATGTTTACTTTTTCAGGCAAGTTATTCAGCGAAATTAAATGCTCACAAGTTGTGTTTGCTAAAAACAATATCTTCTCGAAAACCAGTTTGCGCCTGCCTTGCTTAATGAAAACATTTGTGGGCATTAAAAATTTGTCCCAGCGCATCCAGATGGCAAAAGCCAGATGTGCAACCCAAGAGATACAGTCTGGAGAGTGCGTGTATCCGAAAGATGCAGTCACAGCGTGAAGCCCTCAATTTGAGATGTCGTTTATTGAGTCATTCAAGAGCCACGCAAATGAGTTAACTCCTGGACAGGTGCCACGGCAAGCCGCAACTGCAGAATCCGAGGTGCGAAAACGAGTCTGCGGAGGGGAAACTGGCTGCTTTCGAATGCAAAGATATGCGCGACTTCGGGAAATAAGAGAAAAACATCCCAGGTCCTCGTCGGTGGCTCCTGGGTCCGAGTTTATCTGGCAACAAATTGGCAGTTGCAGATAAAGATAAAGATAATGTTATGACTTCTGTTGCCACCGCTGCTGGCACCTGACACCTCGCCATAAAGCCGCGCACTTTATCAGGTGTCATATTTCGCGCGCACTGCTTCTGATAAATAAACTTGCAATTTAAAAACATTCCGGGGACATCATTTGGCAGGCTTAGGCGAAGACACATTGCACACCCAGCCCAGACATCCAGACGCTTTAATTGCCAATTTCCGCGCAGAAGAAGGATGGGCGAGAAAAATATTGCCAACATTAATAAATTAATTTGCACGCGTCGCATAAGGGGGAGTGAGAGATGACAGAGGGTCAAACTCGAGAGCTGCAACTCAATTAAAATTTACGCAATAAACTCGGAATTGGCGGGGATGAATGAAATGGGGAAATATACCGCTCATAAGAGGCCCGGAGGATAAAAGCGGTATTGGATTATTTAATGCCGCCATACTCATCAACAAAGCAAGGATACTTTCGTTAAACTTAAACAACTTAAACTAGCTAATGTAGATTATATAGAAACGGGAGTTAGAGTGAATTAATCCCTCTAATCCTTGCCCTGGGAAATGCAGATAGAGAGTGACAGAGCCCTCTATAAAAGACGCTTGAAAAATCACTTAAATTTTCAATTAACTTTCCTCACTGCAGATTCCACGTGGAGCCAACCTATCTTAAAGCTAATCAAACTTGATAAAAATCCATTGTCCTGCCATCCTTTCACCGTGTGCCACCTGTCTGCTCGGATTTTCCCACCTAGACAGCCTTTTGCATAGACAAGCAAATGAAGTGAAATTGCGCACATGGCGGACATTAAGCGAAAATTAATGAAATTTTCCTATGGCATATCCTTGCCGCCTCCAAGGTAGACGCAGTTTTGCGGAGCTTTATCACCAGGCTTTACTCCCCAGTTCCAGCTCCAGATCCAGTTGCCGTTCCCTGAGCTCCTGCTCATCCAATCCGTTGTTATCCGGGGGCTGCCGTGAGCTTGATTGAGTTTGATGGCGATTGTGCTGCGCCAACTGCGCTGCCTTGATTGCAATTTCAGCCATGACGTAGACCCGCTCCTCCGCAGATAGCCAGGGGCGTGTCGAGTCACGCCCCCTTGCATACCAATCAGGTGGCGGAGCAGCGGCTGCCCCCATCCGCATCTCAGGTGGCAGTCAGTCATTTAAGGCCTCTGGCAATAGCACGAGACATTAGTTTTTTTTGTTGCCTTTGGAGGTCCTGGTTGCTTCCTTTTTTCCATTCTCTTGGTTAAGCACAGGACTTTGGCTTTTGATTGATGAGCCAACCGAGCAGAAGTTGGCTTTAAGTTTTCCCCATAAATTTCAGTTTAGTTTTAGCAGTCAGCTGCCAACAGAGTGACATAGAAATGCACTGAACTGTGGACATCGGAGATAAAATTATGCAAAGGGAGGCATAAACTACATGGTGTAAAAATGAATATTTTTGTAGGCATGATTTTAGAAAATGCAGGCGATATTCAATTTATAATAATCAGATGAGATATCAGTCCTTAATATTTTTCAATTCAGGAAACCAATCTATAAATCTTGTATTTGTAGTAATAAAAGGGAATGCATAAGACTCTTAAGTGAGAGCTTTAAAAGCAATGTTTAGGATATATATTAAAGATACTTGTATAAGCTCGACATTTTTTCTCCTTTATAGAGTGCATGAAAAATGTTCTCTCCCTCCGACTCCATTGATTTGATTGTTGCTATTCCCAAGTGGTGCATAAATCAAGCTCTCCACGCCACTTCATTAGGGCTTCCACCATTTCTCCACATCGACCACCCTGGGGCGAAGTACAACCCTGGAAAAATTATAGTTTGGCCATAACCATTACCGCATTTAATATGCATTTTTACGAGCCTTACTTTCCAATAATAATAAGCAGCAGCGGCAGAAATAATGTGGCCCACATACACATACTCACGAGCACACGAAAGAGGAGCACTCACACTGATAAGGGCAGCACACAAAAGTATGCTATGAAAATTGTAATCATAATCGTAAAGCTTAGCATATATACGTTTATTCCGCTGGCTTGTGATTTGTGCCTCGCATGCGCCGCATACCAAAATCAAAATAAAGAGAAATCCCAAGCGGAAATCTCTGCCAGCCGTGCCTGACATCGAGCCAGTGGAAACGGCTCAAATTAAATGCAAATTCCGAAAAATATTTAAATGTTTCAGCGCATTAAGCTATGTAAATTGTTGTCGTTGCCGTTGTCCGTTGAACTGACACGCACTTTCCATTCAATAAAACTGCGACCACACAATGGCACATCAATTTACACAGCCTCACACGCCGAGAGAGGCGTGCTAAAGGGGGGTATAATTGAAGGGGCAAAGGATGGGAATTTGAGTCTGGCAAGTGTCCAGATCAGGCAACAACATCTGGCATGTTGTCATTAAAGGCCAGCAACCTGACCCCCCAAAATGGCAGAGGCAACTGCCAGAGGGATAGGCTGCGGTACACAGTGGTTCATTATAACGAATTTTAATGTTTATATATTTTATTCTGTATTATTAAGCTGTTTGTTTTAATAACTAAATTATCTTTATACTCTGAATGCGTTTTTTTTTTAAATTTTTATGCTAGGCTAGTGAATATTTGTTTGCCAAATTCATGATTCTCCTACCTAAAAATGCTTGAATAAAGATATTTTGAATATTTTAATATTAAATGCTTTCTTAGAAACCCACAACATTTTTTTTAGAAATTTAAAATCATATCAAAAGAAGTACGTTTTAAAGTTTATTAAAACAGGTTTCCGTTAAACTTTATTACATTAAAACTCGAATTTAAAGTCGGCTAGTTGTCCGTAGCCTAGACTTTTTGTTTTGCCAGTGCTTACTGTACAGGAAACCAATTCGCTTCCCTGGATTCTCATCCAGACCACTTGCCACACACACAGTATCAACAATGTCGAGCGTTAAATGAATGACAGTTGGACCACCTCTACGAGCGCGAGCATTTTGCATTTTAATGAGTAAACACCGAGATGCCAAGGGAATGGTGCTCGAATCCAGGAATAGTGGAGGCATGGGGGCACTGGACACCCCGTGGACATGGTGGCAGGAGCGCTGGTGTGAATACCGCAACGCTGCATATGCAAAGTGTGATTGGGGCCCGCCAAAAAAAAAAGAAATAGTATATATAAAAAGACAAAAAAAAAGGGAAAGCAAGCAAGGACTCGTTGCCCCCTTTCTCCGGCGTTTACAGCGAATTTCTGGTGTTTTTCCTCGGTTTTTGTTATGGTTGCAGCCCAGCTGGGGAGTTTAGAGGACCTCGATTTTCAGCGAACAATTTGTATTTGCAATGTGAAAACAAAATGGCCACCGAACATGGCCAATCCGCAGGACTCCTGCCGCACACAAGCCCCATCCCTTGGGCACACCTGCTGTTTGATTTGTGTTCTTCTCACTCAAAAAATAGTCGCTGGTTTTTCTGTTTTCATTTTCATCGAATGACCAAAGCTGTTAACAGTGAAAAACACTGTGCTAAATATGGTTTTCAGCAGTTTTTGCCTTGCTCTTATTTAAGTCACACCACTTCCTCCGCCACTTTTGGGTAGAGGGAAATTATTTATTTCGCCCGAGCAAACAAATGTTTATTGATTTAGCTCGGTGAAAGTTTGTTTTGTGATTTTAAATTGTGTTAACTATCGGAGAGAAAATCCACCATTTGCTTTCATTTAAACGAACAAGATTATACAGCTCAGCAAGCAAGATACAGAACGTTGTGGGGAAATTATAATATCTTTAATGAGAACTTTATCTACTTCATAAATTTATATATTCTTTTAAATTCTGTAGTTCATTAATGTCGGAAAATACAAAACCCTACGTCAGTTATACATTACTTTGACTAAAATATAAATATCTGAAAATATTCATTTCATGCTTGAATTAATTTTTTAAATACGTTTTAAACTTATTATGAATGTGCATTATTTTATTTATTTATTTTATTTAGTCCCTAAGCACCAGCAAAAAAAAGTGTACGATTATGTCAAGCTCATTTAACTTAAACCATAATTTAATTGAAAATGTCACTCAACAGCACTCAAAATTAATTATTAATTGTAATGCAATTTATTGTTAATTTATGCAACATAATAATAATGTGACAATTGCCGGCGGCTATCGTGATGGACAAAGCCTGTTGAAAATCGTGATAAATATTTCCACCTTCGTCTGGCATTTGACATTGATGCGTTCGACTAATTCTCTTAGAATCCGCCCGTAATCAAAGTCATTGACATGTGAAATTTTCACGGATCACTTGGCGGCAAAACCCAGTCGAGTGTGAAGATTTTGTGCGTTAACTTTTCATCAAGAGCCAGCGATTATTATTGCGGATAACAACTTCATCGCTCTCGGGTCTGCTAATTGGACCATGACGTGTGTGTGTTTGCTGTGCGACGCCCACGAAAACACAAATCACAGACTGTGAACTGTGATAAATAACTGACGCAAGAAAGCGTCAAGCTGAAATTGCCGCAGGCCAATTGTACTCGCATACTTCCAGCTCCTGCCAACTTGCCAGCTCCTTGGAAAGGGTTGGGAGCCAGTGCCACGCCCCCCAGTATATCGTTACCCCGTTTTTGCAATGCAAATCGAGTTGCCTGCCACGCACAGCGCCGAATGGAGTCCATGCCGTTCTCCGGGGCTCGTGTGTTCACGGGTTCCGTGTACGGATCCGGACTCCTTTGCGCCCCAGCTATGCTATATTGTAATAAACGCAATTTGTATCATGAATTATTACTGCGGCGAACTGGCCGAACGGATGTGCGGACTCAACTCTGTTCAGCGGTATTTTTTTTACGAAAAAGAAACTAACGGATACCCTTTAGTTAAGTAGATATTGTATAAATTAAGTAAGTACTTTAGAATAACTTTTTTAAGTTGTAACTTTTAAGTTTAACTTTTTTTAATGAGGTTTCTAGTTATTAAAAACTATAGAAAAAATACTATGATTATTTGTGTATGTATTTATTTATATTTATATTTAATTCCATTTAAAGCATAGTTTTAACTTGAAAAGTATGTATTTGATCGTGTAAAGTAATATACTAATTTATTTTCTGTATCCACTGAAATTGTACATCAAAGTCCATATACCCTTGCAAAACCATTTGCCATCTTCCGCAGAACGTAACGAGAGCTGAGTCCAGTCCAGCAAACGACGTTAGTTTGAACAAACTTGGTAAAAATGGTATGTGAAATTGCAATGCAAACAAATTGGAAATAAAACACACACACAACGAGAAAAAAAAACAGAAAGAGAATAACAAAAGAAGGACCCACTGTAGGACAGAGAAAGTGGGGGAAATAGCATCCATGACCAAGAAACGGCATTGAAATACATTTTCAGCATTTAATTTGCCTCGGTACTTTCGCCACACTGTTTTTTTATTAACTTGCAGCTTTGCAGTCTATAATTCCTTAACTGCATTTTTCTGCAAATTTATCGAAATAGTTTAAAAGTGAACAACAAAACGGAATAGATAGAGGAAACCTAAGCCAATCTGAGGAAATTGAAGCCAAAAGTTTTCCAAACTTAAAGTTGATTTTATGAATTCTGGTAAATAATCCCCCAGGGTTGTCCACCAATAAAGTCAAAGCTCGGCAAATTTGTCGGCGACGTCAGATATTTCTTTCCAAGTTTTTCTATAAAATATATCCAATGTCCTTATATATATATATATATGTACATATAATTCCGTCTTTATCGGAAGGGGTGGCTTCTTCTTGGCTTGTTTACTTTTCTGCTTTTTCGCAGCCGTCGTCTCTGTTTACTTCATCCTTATTATTCCATTTGTCGTTTAGCTTTCTAAGGGCTCTTCTTCCTGTTTTGACTGCTCAAATGGGGCGCCATTATTTATCCCTTGGACGCCATTAGGTTGCTGTGCCTGAGTGTGCGGCATTGCAGTCGCCAAGAACTAACTGAAAGACAAACTAAAAATACAAAAACACACAAAATAAGCCGCGTTTGGAGCTTCTTTTTTTTTTGGACGCAGTGCGCCATTCATCCTGCCGAATTTTCCCATTTTCCCATCCGTCTGCTGCTATGGCAACATGGTCGCAATAGACGCCATTTTGTTGCCACATCTCTTGGTGGAAATCTGTATCTGTATCTGTTTCCGTGTATCCATGTGCACGTCTGTCTCTGAGTTGGCAATGTCCTTTTCTGTGTAGCCTGCCCTTAGGCGTTTTGGCCTCTGTGTGTCTGCCTGCCTTTCCCTGTCTGCTCCTGTTTCAGTCCCTGATTTTGATTCAGATTCTGATTCGGTATCTGTTCCTGTTCCTGTTTCTGTCCCTGGCCATGGCCATTTATTTCGCTGTTCCTGTACCCTGTCACTTGTCAACTCCGATTATTTTGTAATTTGAAGTTTTCCCTATCCTCCAAAGTTCATCGCACATTGAACTTTGGCAAATAACTAGAAAAATCGATTGCTCAACATTTTTTTTTAATATTAAACGATGGTGAACAGTATTCTTCGTTAATTGACAGGACAAGTTTTGATCCGAGAACTGAACTACATTTATTTTCTATTTGAGCATTGGACATGCAATGTCTATTAGTAAATTCCTAACAAGCGAACCAATTAAGCTGAAATTCAATAACACATATTTCCACTTTTCCACACTTCAAACTGATGAAAAATGTGGAAAAAATGTTGCATAATGAATAACTTTCTGATTGGGAAATTGTAGACATAGCACCATTAATTAATAACGCCATTTTTAGTTTGTTTTATTTGCAGAATCAGCAGAAAGCCTATTTAGTTTTTATTCTTTCAAACAACAAACAACATGTTTAAGATTAGTTTTGCCGAACGTACTGTACATTTATTTTACATATAGTTTTCCAGCTTTCAACATTTAATAAGAGGCAATTGTAGTTAAAAATAAAATCAAACATTTATCTGTTACGGTTACTCGTCGATATTGCCATAGGCAAATATTGTTCGTTCATTTTCAATGTTGTCTATAAGAGCTGTAAGCTATAAAGGTCAAGCTTTTGCGGTTGTTTGACATTTTCAAAAAGTAATTACCAATTTCACAAGGACATTGAAACCGTAAAAAAAAATATGGAATGGCAATTTAAATTAAATTCCCATTAAATTGGACAACCCAATCAAATCGCCTGTCAAAATGCTCGCTTGGATTTGCATTTTTTACTCAAAGCAGGGCCACGTGTTTTCCACCTCATGCTGGGAAGGTTGAATGTATTTTCCAGGATAAAATGTAATGTATTTGAAGTGGCGTTAACTCGAAACCTGCTAAATATTCGCGCCGTGCTCGACTGTCACATTGAAAATCTTAACCAACCATCCTGCATCCTGCGTCCTGTATCCCTTGCTCTCATTTTTGCCATAGAAAATTTATGTAGCGAAACTTTTTTCAACCTTTTTCCCACCTCCGCTCGCCGGCACTTGGAATTTAGGGCAAAACACTTTTGAAGCTGCCAACACGGCGCAGATGTGGGTTGCAAGTTTACAAAATTTCAAGCTCTACAGGATCGTGTAAAGTTGAACGAAATGTGACATAAATGATTTTCGCTGCTTATTTTATTGGCGGAACGGAGCGAGAGGGCTGAGAAGTTGTTCAACTATTTACACAAGTTTTGTGTCTATGAATTTGAAATATTTCGGTATATTTTCAAGGCAAGCGATGTAATAGGTGAACAGTAAAAATGGTTATAAGTAAATCCGTTACTGAGATTAATAATAATAAGGCAAACTTATTAGTCTAAGTGTTCACTTGTGTTCCTTTCCTCAAACTCTATCTTAGTATCCAATAGTGTCTCTCCTCATTGTGACATTCCTCACATAATTGATGTAAAATGTTCATAATTTATATTAAAATTAAATTGCAACAAAGCCTATACATACATGATTCACTGCACAGTTTCCAGCATTTGCCGTAAACCTAATTTAAATAATTTCCATTACGGCATAGCTGCCAGGGCCTTTGACTCGCTTTTCTCGCTCGTCGCTCTCTGAAACCAGCCCCGACTTGCATATAAAACATGAAATTAATGCTTAATTAAGCAAGTTTCTACCTGCACCCATTACACACTACACACTCCATGTGCTAAGTGTGTGTAAGTATGTTGACTCGATTATTCCTCCAAAGAAGCGAGTGTGCCAAGAACTTTTCCTTGGCACAAACTTAAATTTTGATTTTCATAATTCATGCGGCAAGCTCATAGAACGGCTGAGCTTAAATTTCTGAGGAGTTTAGACTAGCAGGGTTGCTCTTGCATCTTCACCTGGACATTCGCCTTTGTTTTTTGGCAGCCAGCTGGATTTTATGACCCAAGGAAAGTAAAGTTTTTCTATATAGGATACAAGTCCAGGTTTGTCAAAGCAAAAAAAGTTTTTATCGCAATAAAAGTTGACAATTGCAAATAGAGGGGGGAATAAATGCCAAAGTGGCATATCTTTAAGCTTTTCTCAGGAGAACTACACCTGTGATCTCGCATACCACGGCAGGGAACGTATGTACTTGGGATGCCCAGAAGTACAGAGAAAAAACATGGAAAATATAAATTTTTCCATTCTGATATCTTTGCTGTTTTTTATAAATCCAAAAAAGAACCAAACATTGCTAAACTACTTTTTACAATTGTAAAATTTAATACCCAAGGGATCTCTTTTTATTAATATTTATTTTCTTTCTTTTATCCTTTTGCATGCAACTTTTCATTTTTCATGCAGTGCATAAATTGCATGCCTTTTCCCTTTTACTGAATTTTGTTTTTCTTTTTTGTTTGTGTGGCGGAATGTCAAAGCCTTGTGTTTCTACCCCTTATAGCATGGGCCCCCCTATTTCTTTGGGGAGTTATTCCAATGCAAAAAGGGCTGCATACATTTTTGGGCTAAACAATGCGCTTGGAAATTTCCAAAACAAACACACACGCTGGCCTTGTCTCCTTTTAGCGCTCTTGGCCCCTCTCTCTCTCTCTCTCTCTGGCACTTGATCCATGTCAAATCGTGCGTAGCTATTCACAGGGGGCTCCGAATCTCATTTTGGTTTCTTTGGGCCTTTTGGGTTCAGTTGCTGCGGAGCATTCTAATTGTTACGAGCGTTTTCCTGTTGGACTCGGCACGAGTCCTTAAACAAACAAGAATTTCACCAAACCCAACCCTTAGAATAGTTTTCTCCCAAAATGCAGACTCTCTTTCTCTCAAAGTTCTCAAATTCTCTCAGTTTCTAGGGCGCATGCTCAGCCAAATGTTCGAGTTTCACTTGTTTCTGGTCGTCTCATTTTTGGTTTTCACGTTCCACGAAGAACTCTCTCCCTCTCTCTCTCTGTTTCTATATATTTCTCCCTTTTTCCCCCTTTATACCCTTCTCTCTCCTCTCGAGTTTCCTCATGTGTATTGGCGTAGCATTTTAAATGAATGAAAAATATTGTCGTAAATTTCTTGTTCACTTGTGCTGCTGCCCGGCCCTTCCCTCTGCGATGGTGCAACGCTTTGTTAAGTGTTTTACATAGTTGAGTTTTCCGTTTTTCCCCCGTCTAGCCATTATCTGGCCCATGTGTGCATCCTAGATATTTCCTGAACCTCCTCCACCTCGCCCCTGGATGCCTATAAATTAACTCAAGGATGCCAGGATCCTTTGGAGAGCGTAGAGATTATTGTGCAAGAAATCTTCCATCCCTTGCTTGAAATACTAAACATGAGTTGAAGTGCCTAAGCGAGTCCTTTAATGATAATCTTGCCAAGATGTCATCGAGTGGTTGGTTAGACTTTCTTTAGGTATTTTCGAGAGTATAGTTTTAAGATAGGGTGGAATTAATTAGGAGAAAAAATCGCTTTTTGTGATTTCATGTTCCTTAAATTTACTCATTTTTAAACTGAATAACATGCCATCACCAAGTCTTCGCTCTTAACAAATATATTTTTAATCAGTTTCCAAAAGCTTCCTGCTAGTGTCAATCAAGTGACAATCAAAGCATTGCTCTCAAAAGCGAACAGTATAAGTGAAATTCTTTCATACAAAGAGCAGAAGCGATAGCGAGTGAGAGACAGTTGCAGTTGCAACATTTATGGAAACTGTTAATTGACTGACAGATGAACAGTCGAAAGGGGGTCGAAAAAGGGAGCGGGCGGATCAAAGGGGTTGGGGTCACCCGTTCCCACCGCAACAATTAGCGCCAGCAATGCGGAAAACTGCAGAGGAAGGTTTTCTCCACCTCTTCCCTTTTTACAACGTTTTTGCTCTCGTCGCGGATTCGAATGAAACCAGTGTGGGAGCGAGTGGGATTGTGAATATTTTTCAACATTTCATGAACTTTTCCTGGATGTTTAATTTCAGCTTGGACATTCGGAGAGAGAGCTGTCAGTTGGCTGAACTTTTCGTTCAAAAGCCAGGGCTGCAAAACGGGGAGGGGAAATGTGGTTTTTGGTTTTTCCAGGATTGAGGACTCAGCTCCAGTGGTCCCTAACTTGGTTACTGCTGCTCAGTTGATGCCTGAATGGTTTCTGGGTTGTTTTTAGTTCAATATTTGCTTATTGAGCCACGCTTGAAGTGACAGTTAACATACAGTGGCTGGACAATAAATATAAAGGGCAAAACACAGAGAGGAGCATAATACAACTTAATTATTTCTTTAATACATTATATCCAACTTTTACCTATTAATTAACTTGGGATAAATGCAATAAATCATTAATCTGAAATGGAGAAACCATTATCAATCTAGAACAATACTATTAATTTTGATACAAAATAACGTCCTAAAGACTCTCAACTATGAAAATAAAGTAAAGACACAAAGAAAAGGTTTACAGCCTTTTCTCTGTGCACAATCCTTCTCCCTTACATCGACTGTAATTGCTCGCCCTGTCAACCAAATATTTGAAAAGCAATTTGCCATTTTATCGCAACAAAAGATGCTACAGAGGAAACACACAGTGAGCCGGGGTGGTCAGTAAAACAGAATAGAGTCAAAGACAGTCGGCCATTTTCCTGTGATTTACATTTAATTGCCAAAATTGAGTTTTCATGCACACAAGCACAAAGGTTGACGTGGATATAAAATGGGTTTTAGCATCTTTGAGTGGATTTCTGCACTGTCAGATAATCAAAAGTAGATAGACTTAAACATAAATTGTGTATTGAGAAGTGCTGAAAAATTGAATTTTATCCTTTGTAATTACTCTTTCACACATTAACTGATTTCGGGAAAACTCACTGACACTATGGTTCTTACTTCATTTGATGGACCCTCCAGCGCATCCAATTAGTCGCGTTTGGTCATATCCTCTGCCTTGATTTTCATAATTTTCCTCCCTGAATTCCCATTATGCG
This sequence comes from Drosophila rufa, assembly GCA_018153105.1. Lineage (NCBI taxonomy): Eukaryota > Metazoa > Arthropoda > Insecta > Diptera > Drosophilidae > Drosophila > Drosophila rufa. The sequence goes on from JAECXS010000096.1 coordinate 14,644,660, forward strand.
GTTATTGCCTTGGTCTCATTATGCAGACGCATTTATTTTTCGGATACACATAGTTATGCATAAACAGCTGAACCAATTTGTGTGCTAATGTGAAAGATTAAATAGCTCTCGTGGTGGGTTCAATAAATCTCTGAATAAATACGGTGAACGCTCGCTAATTGCTTTACCAGTCTGCACATAAAATTATTGATTAAATGCATCCCAAATGGCAGATTTTTATAATAGGAAAATAAATTGTAAAAAGGTTTTAAAAAAATTAGTAAACTTGTTCTGGCCCTAACATTTGTTTATAGAGAGTAAATGTTTTCTATTGAGGCAAAATTTCTTCCTATTTAGAATTTTAAATTGTAATACTTCTCCACTTACCATTATGTCCCATATTGGTGATGATGACCCAAAAATCTATAGTCTTTTCTGGACCCAGCTCCTCGTAGTCCCACTTCTTCTTGACTCGCACAGCTCCATTTGTTTCCACCGTCACCCAGGGATTCTCATCCCTGATCTTGAACGTCTCCTTATCCGTTTCCTTTTCCAATTGAAAGACCGACTTGCCCTCGGTATCTCCGTCGGCTTCGGTGAATTCAATCCTTTTCGTTGGGCGCACCGCTCGGGTAACTCTCCTCTTTTCGCGGTGATGTGAGTGGTTATTTACCTCATCGTGCTCCAGATGTTGCATTATAAAAGAGACCGGTTCGGGTGCCAAAAACTCCAGCAGGACCTTGGCAGGCTTGGCACTCAGCAAGCTGGGATACCTCAAGTCGTGGGCTATCACTTCGATGAGCAGTTCATTTGAAGTGGGCTCACCTGCCAGCATTATCTCGCCGGTTTGCGGCACAATGATTACCACATTACTCGGAGTCTTGAGCCTATAGGCAATTTTATCCCCGTCGGCATCGGTGGCCTCCACCTTTCCCAGGATTGCGAATCTCTTGTATGTCACGCTGCTGTTGCTATCCATATTCACAGCTTTTTGGCCGGCGATGGCGAATTTGTAGTCCAGAGACTTGAAAATGGGTCTGTTATCGTTCTCGTCCAGGACGGTGATTTGAATTCTGGAAATCGTCTTATCCAGGCCATCGACATCAGAGGCTTCCACCGAGAGGTCGTAGTGGGCCCGTTCCTCGCGATCCAAGGGACGGTTTGTGACCAACCAGACACCGGACTCGTCATCACCATCAATTACCAGGGATTTGGCATTTACCTGAATGTTCTGGTTGGCCTTGCGTTCCTGCAAGGCGAATGCATCGTCCACGTTGCCATCGATAATTGTGTACCTGACCTTCTTGGGCTTGGCCAACTCCTCGTCGAGAATGGACCCGCTGAAGGCCTGCATCAGGGGCACTCCCCGCACCCTGGTTCCCGGCGGATGGTTCTCCCTCACCTCGCCACTGGCGTCGAGCAGGGAGCCCGAGAACCTCAGCATATCGTTGCGATGCATGACGAACAACTGGAGATTGTGGGTGTTGGTGACATTTGGCGATTGTTCGACAACCACCAGCTGAACTGGACGATTGACCAGCGGCGAGATGTCCGCCGTGGTCATTACCACACCATCATCCAGCACCGTGAAGTACTTGGAGTAATCGCTCTCCAGCATGTGATAGGCACTGGCTCCGCCGGGGGAGTGCGAGCTGCCGTTCGCCTTCACAGGATGGGTTTTGAACTTTTTAATGCTAAATCCGGGATAGGTGTCGTGCGGGAGGACTAAGGACATTTCGCTGTGGTGCGGCGATGGCTTTTCCACCTCCCCAGGACTCCCGGCCAGCATTCGGGCCGCATTTTCCGCCGACAGGCCGGCGAATGTGGTCTGCTCCTCGGCCACTATTAACTGAAGGGATATCAGAATTATCGCCCAGGTGTAGAGTTTAATTCTGTTGATTGTATAACGTTGCCTGAGCGGGTTCAGGCAACGTCGTGCCGCCATCTTGCTGGGGCACTTTTCGATCCTGTTTATTCGCAACACTATTCTGTGATTTTTCGCTCCCTCACTATCCTCTTTCAATTATCGGTTTTACACTTTACACCTGAGTCATTCATGGGTAAATTCCTTTGTCCAGACTGCTTTTTTCTCTTTTGATCAATACATTTTCGTGCCGTAAACTGCAAATAAAGTGGGGAAATGGAAATTGATTTGTGGTTAGTCGTAGGTCTCGCTTCAGGTAAATATTTACGGTCATTGTGCAAAGTTTATGGGTCAATGAAAGTGAATAATTTATTGGTCTGGTAAATAAATAACACTTGGCCTGGCCCCTGTCAGGGGTTAATCAAGAATGCAGGAAAGTCGAGTTTATGGGGAGTTCATGGAACAGGATAATAAAATATTTAAGGCTTGGGTGTCATTAATGTATTGCTAATATCTGAACAAATACTATTACCGCTTACTTAGTTTGCATTATGAATAAGTAACAAAACGGTTAAATTCGGTATTCGAATTATATATTTATATATAAAATTAAACGTTAATTTAATTTAGTTTGAGTTGATTAGAAAAGGAAAACGTTTCGTTGAGATTGATGTTTAATAAAGGGAATAAAAGATTGCTAAGAAATTGTTTTATTTGTTTAAATAAATCTAATCTAAAATTATATAATTTATGATATCATAATATTTAATTAATTTAATTCGTTTTAAGCTTGAATTATGTATTCACCAGGACGCCAAGAGTAAATTATTGTTCGCTTAGCAGAAACGCCAACTTAAATTGCCTTCCTGACTCAACATAAAGTTTAGGCTTGTAAACAAACATTTTTATCAAACACCATCATCACTTTTCCAACCAACAGCTGAGCTTCAGAAATTTGTCAACATTTCTGTTTTTAATTGCCGTGTGGCAGGCGGCAGGCGTCAGAAGCTCAAAGAGCATTGAGAATGTGGCACAAAGCGAAAACTTTTTAATGATATTAGCAAAAATATTTAAAATTCAGAATATTTTCAATGAGAGAGGGAGAGGACTGCAAGGGCCACAGTGTCCCTGCCTGTTTGAGTCAAGGACCTTGCACAGGATGTGGGATTTTCGGCTGCTCTTTGATATTCTCTTGACACGCTCTACATAACGCCTCAGCAAATGCATTGTCCCAGGTTCCAAAAGTTCACTTACATTTCCACCCCCTGAAATGTTTGTGTGCCACACATGGCTGACCTTGAAAACTAAAAATTTCATTGAGAAAATTATTTTAATTACCCCATGTGCAACACGCCACATCTACGCTCCTTTCCCTCTAATCCGACAACGGCACGCACCCTGTAATTGCGCTGCCTAAAATTGGGTAAGTCGGAAAAGGTTCCTCCCTCTTCCCGAGTTTTTCACAACAGCTGCACTGGCGCCGCTGACTTTTTGGTTATTGACCATTTCGAAATGTATATCCCAAATGTGTTGACAATGGTTTTATTTGCTTTTTACACGTAGCTCTGTCAACGAGGAGGATTTCTGGTCCAACAATTGTCGGCGCGGCGGAATTGTTTGCTAATGATCTTATAACTATATAGCCCGACTTGTTATTGGGTGTGACTGGTATGCGCTGACAAATGATTCTGAGGTGATTACAAGAGTTGTTTCTAGTGATCCGGACATTGGGCATAAAAAGGAAGCGGAGCTAAAAAATAATACTTGGAGTTACACGTGTGTAACGAATATTATAAATGATGCGCATCATAAAACGCCGTGACTTTAAAATTAGTAAGCATGATCAAATTTATTTAAGTATTTAAATAATAATCAGGGAACGTAACAACCATTGAGCTTCTGAGTATTACTCATACGTAAAAAAAAAAAACATAAATATAAATAATCTCAGAACATCTTATATTATGTTTTATATGTTCAAATATTATTCTCAGTTAAAAATAAATGCAACTATTGGCTAATTACTGTAATTAAATACTCCCCCTAATAGGCCTACATTGCTTCCTGAATTTGTCCATAAAATCGATGCCCATTTAAAATTGTTCAACGACTTCTCTCCTAATTTGAAAATGCCCCAGAGCCAGACTCACATATGTTTATTTCTCACCTCTTTGGGTTATCTCTGCTGCGGCATCTTAATTGCAATTAGCTATGAAAATGTCCCCGGCAGCGGAGACAGATAATAAAACGAAAACCTTAGCCATATCTGTGCGATCTGCTAATCAGTTGACGGAGTTGACTACCAAACAAATTATCGAAATGTCGGCCATTTGCATAACTCGCTTCTGCCGCTAATAAACCCATAGTTTCGGGGGTAACAAGCTCGGGATGTAAGCCTTATAAATCATTTACAATTTGTTTGGCAAACGATATTTTTTTCTCGGCACTCGGCATTCGGCTTCCAACAAAATCATTTCTTTGTCTTCCCTAATTTGATTGGCGGCAGCTTTCGGGTTGCTTCTGCGTGTTAAAATTCATTTGAAATGCCCCACTCTGTGATTAATCAAAACACAGTTCGCTTTTTGTTAATCCGTTTTGCCGGATAAAAACCTAAAAAAAAAAAACTTTGTTTCTTTCTTGTTTTATTTTTCATAGTGTCACTTAATTAAAAGCGAAGATAAAACGCGATACAATATGTAGGATAAAAGAGCTCCACTGCATAGCTCTACATTTCGGCATAAATGAATATTTGATGCTGGAATTTCGTGTGTTTTGTATGTATTTATTCAAGCACTCGATGCGTCATGGCAGCCAAAGGGCACGCAAAAGAATAGGTAAATGAAATGCATAAATATTTGGAAGCTGCTCTAGAGGTTTATGGAACTTGATGGAAATGTATCTTTGATTTTGACATAAAGATCAGTTAGTGAAATCAATCCTGCCTACTTTCCAGACGGCCAGAAAGTGGGTTAATGCATTTCGAGGGCTTTCGTTGCCAAAGAATAATTTTAGGTCCCAAAAAAAAAATGATAAAGCTGCGGCACGCCCCCACAGAGCATCACCTTGGGCTTTCCCCACATTAAAGTCATTTAAAATCGATTAAAAATCAACGCTGGCAGACCACCAGCCGAGTGTTAGCCCAAAAGAACTTGAGTGTGAATATATTTTCGGACGGACAAAGGGGACAAAGAAATATATTAGAGCTCAAGGCGTTGCCGGATTATTGTTTATTAGATTTTTAACTGTTAGCAACAGTTTTTAACAAGTTTCAGTAGCGAAGCTCGTAAAAGACCAACCCTGCTGCATATATTAGCTCGTGGCTTTCCTAAAATTTCCAAATTTCCTGGATTGAATGTCAACTGAACGCTGACTAATGAAGCTTTAATTGCCACCGATATATTTGCCTCTCCGTTTCGTGCCTTTTGTTGACTGTTTGCCAATGGAACGCTTTATTGATTTCTCCTGCGCAGTATATTACCCAATGGCATGCAATTAAAATTCACATTTTCATATTTTATTTACTCGCGCTTCACCCGCACAAACAAACGTTGTCGTCATATTTGAACTGACGATTTCTTTGACGCTTTCCACTCGGTTTTATTGCCAAGCGGAGCCGATTCATGGTAATTTGTGTACTTTTTGTCGGGTTTTTTGTCTTTTTTACATTTTATGTTAGAGGCAATCAAGGAAATAATGAATTTTACGAATTGACTCGTTCAAATAAAGTTTATTAAATGAATTGTAATGGTCAATAAAGAATATTGACTGCCATATTAAAGTTGTGGGTGGGTAACTTCCGAAATCTAATAATATGTGATATATATCTGTATAAAATATGTTCTAAAACCCTTTACATTAAGTTCAGCATTTTTTCACATTTAAGGCATATGTTCTGGTAATTCAAATTTATAAAAATCAATTTTGAAGACCATAAAACTGCGTTCCCTTTAGTTTTTCCATTTAAAGTCTCCCCTTTTCCCAGATACTTCCCTCATATTCTGGGAACATGATTATCATTTAGGACTCATTTAGTAGCAAAACGCTTCCTCTTTGTGAGGTCAAAAAAACATTTTTCCATAAATTCCCAAAAAAATTTAATTCAACATTTTTTACCAGGAACTGCGGGCAACCCCCAGGAAATTATGCAAATGGAAAACTAAACAAAAGCCAGCCCTAAATGGGAACATGATGAAGGGCTCGGAACTTGGAACTCCTCATGTCCAAGTCCACTTCATCAAAGGCGATGAGACATATTCGGTTTGAGGAGAGTTTTATTATTGTGGCACCAGCGCGTGGCACTCGACACAACAATGGCCCGAAATCTCCCCACACCAGGTAGAAGATTTGAAAGGAAATAGAATGCCAGACAGAGGGGTGAACACGCTTTGGGATTTAGGATTTTGGTTCTGGGCGGATCGAAAATCTGGTTTGTGTGTGTCCCTCCGAAATGGCAACAGAATGGTTGACAGGACTGCGTCGAGCAGAGTGCTTCATCAAATATGAAATAGGGAGGAAACCGAACGGGAAAGCCGGCCAAAAATGCGACCCTCTCCTCGGTGACAATGAAAAATTGAGCAGACAATGATTAATTGGCTTGCGCTCGCTTGTTTTGCTATTTAAATTGGAGCCAGGCCTGGTCGAAGAATAAAGTATAATTTCGAGATGAAATTCCCGTGAAATCAGCTCTGAAACTCATTAAATCGGCGAGTCCTGCGAGTATTTATGACCTGTCAACACTTTCGCACAAGGAAGGCGAGCAGAAAATGACTTTGGCATGCAAATATCGCATTCGGTTCGGTTTCTCCGTTCCCCAGGGCTATTGTCTCAGGCCGAGTCATAAATAAAGTCATTACGCACTCTTTTCTTATTTATGTGTGTATACATTTTCCCCAACTCCTTATCCTTCGTTTTCTTTTTTTTAAATCTTTTTTTTGCCATGCGCCAAAGGATTTTTTACGCACACAGACAATGCATGCGATCCAAATATTTGCATATCAGAAGAAGCCCGACTGCAAGAAGCGTAAGCACACAGTAGCCGGGCTCACGGCGGGCACTGGTGACTGGTGGCAAGGCACAGCGGAGGCGGGCACACAGCCCAGGTAAAGAGCAACCTGATACTCGCCTCCTCTGTCTGGCCAACAAATTACGTGTTAACACAGGGGCAGCCTTTGGTGACACGCCTCCTTGAGGAGAGACCTCTGACTGGACTGGCTGGTCGGTTGGTTGGTTGGCCAGAGGGGGACAAACCTGCTGGAATTTAGCGATAATGATAACTCAGGTAGCCGATCTCAGCAGAGGTGCGGGAATGGGTTGGTCCAAGCTGATGATAGTCGGGCTGCGTGCCACGTTTAAGATGATGCCTAATCATAGATAAGACAACTACACTGCCAAAAATCATGTTGAGGAATAAATAAGAATGTTTCTTACTCTTTTTTACGAAATAGAATAATTTTTAAACATTTTAAGACACCAAGCATGCACAAGTATACCTATATTAAAGTACTATAACCAATCATAGCTAATAATAACATCAAACAATTTCCTGCTTTAATAGCTGGCCACGAAAGCCATCAGAATCTAATTCCCAACGAATACAAATCGAATTTTCCCGTATTTACAATAGTTTCTTTTGCCGGCCAGAACAATTGGCCATTATAATGTCATTAAGTGGCACCCCGGAGCTCCATACATATAACGAAAATTTCGCCTTTGTCCGCTTCTTGCCACGTAATAACAATTTTAGTTGATCAAAAGTGCTTTCGGCTCGCAGCGTACCGAATATGGCCGAAGCTTTTAAGCAATTAAATGTGGGAAGGACCTGGAAGTCAGAGGAGGGGAGGCCCTCCTCCAACCGAACCCTTCTCTGCTGTCTTGGTTCCGGGAATCCACCCGGGAGAAATTAACTTTTTATTCCCCTCACTGCGAACGCCTGCAAGGTGTTGAATAGAGGTAACGCCTTAATTAAATTTGCAGACTTTTGTCTGGCTTTTTGCGGTGGCTTCTGTGTGCTGTGCGGTGTACACTCGTATTTTGCGTGTGCAGAGCGAATTCTTCGATGTGCCATTAAATGGGAAAATGCAGGTCTCGAGGCTACTGTTGGCCATTACTGATTACTTTTATTTGGTAAAGACGATTAAGCAATTTTGTGTGCTTGGATTAACGTTGCGTTCTGCATGCAATGGAAGTGGGAAAGAAGTCCGAGCGAGGACAGGGGCTTAACCCTAGAAAAGTCTCTAACTTGTTTTTAAATATTAGTAACAATCTATAATAGAATAATACAATAACTGAACCACACACAAAGCCTAGAATGCTCTTAGAATGCAAATTGCAAACCAAAATAATTAAAAAACATAAATAAACACACAATGCCACACTTTAATCCGATTAAACAGAATATTTGCAATATATTTTTCTAGCAAAACAGCAAACATATACCCAATTCTAATATACCTTGCCCGCAAGTGTTCGTGTTATAAAACCCAGAAACGAGGCTTTGGAAATTATTCCAGCTAACGAGAAATGTTCAACAATGGAACTGAATTAAGCATGAAATGTGCCAAAAACTTATGAGCAGAATGCTAGCAACGAAACATGAGCAACTAAAACACATTCGAGCAGAAAGAAATGTTGGCATAACGCCAACAAATGTACAAAATCTACAACCCATGACTGTCTGACTAAAAACCGGGGGAAGTACCGCACCTCAAACCACTGCTCGCCAGACCACCCCGCTCCACCCTTTCATCACCTTCCGCTGCACTTCCGGCGTCAACGTCAGCACAAAAAGTGCAATGCACTAAAATTGAATTAAGCAAAAAACAAATAGAAGCAAAAATGGGAAAAAGGAAGAAGAAAGCACCCAACAGAATAACAGAATACAAAACAAACAATGTAGAACGTAAAAATTGCAATCGATGAGGGGCGAGGAGAGAAACAAAATCAATTCAAAGGTGAGAGGGTGCCTCGGTACAGTGACCGTCATAGGTAAAAGGCCATTCAACTTGCCCATACACTATAGAAAGTAAATGGGCTTGCACTAGAATTTTGTAACTTATATAAAACTTAGTATACTTTAATCACAATTTGTAAAGAAAGTGACCCTCAAGTCTAAAATCGTTTCTTTTCAGTGAAGAAAAAATATTTCTTTAATTTCTTATTCAAAAATAAATTATTAAGAATTTTTAAATAAGAAAAGCATTATCCTTCTAGCCATTTAAACGGTAATTTATTTTTATTTAAATCTAAAACATTTGTGTTCCACAATTTTTTAATTTTGAACTTTAATAACAATTGTATATATGTATTTCCATATTATTTTCAATTTTTCTGTGTGTATCAACCCTCGTTCAATGCAGATGTGTTTGTAAATATGCGAAATGTAGCATCAAGGTTAAATATTTGCATTTGTTTACAGTCGCGGTGTTCGCACCAGAGTATTATTGTCTGTCGTTTATTTCCAGCCAGCGACTGTGTGCCACATTTGAAGGCCCAAAAGCCTCGAACGCTAATTAAATTGAGACCCAATCCGCCGCATAAATGGCCCGAATGGGGACGAGAATTAATTGGAAAGCATTTTCAATCCGTTAAAACAATAAAAGCGGTGGAAACGTTAAAACATCCCAAGTGGGAATAAATACGCCTAAATAAATAGCAGATGCGAGAAGAATACCCAAGGGAAGATGTTAGTACGGGGTCAATTTATTATTCTGCGAAAGGCAATCGATTGAAAAAGGTATATCTAAATTAGAAATTTAAAAGCCATTTAAATGGCAACAATTGAATTCAATAAAGCAAATGAATATTTATTATTCGCTTTAAGGACAAAAATATAAATATATAAGGGATTTGGTTTAATCTTCTGAAACCGCTAAACCAAAAATATAGAAAAAACTTTGTAACTTGTATTTATCTAAAACAAATATTGAATAATAATAAATAATAAATATAATTAAATAATTGTAAAAAACTGGGCTTTATAAATATCTCAGCTAAATTATAATGATTTTAAATAAAGTTTCCTAAACCTTAAGCTTTGAAAAATATATAAATATATCGTCTTCATTCACCCAAACAAGCTGAATACTTGTAGCTATAACTGACAATTTCTGTTTATCCTGAACGATTCATCGATTTCCGTCGCCTCCTTTCTTCCTCTTCCTTTTTCTCTCATTTTCTCTCTCTGTCTCCATCCTTTCTTTGTTCGTTCACGTATTTATGCGCAGTCACGTTGTTGCTGTCGCGTATGTCTTCTTCTTGGTGTTCCCTGAATGAATTTTACATTTTTATAGCGCCAGACCGCAGTCCGTACGTTCTCCCCTTTCCCGTGTGCGGACTCTGGATCACCCCTCATGTTCGTATTCGTACATCTGCATTTTTTTTGTTGTGTTCCTACAGATTTGTCACAAGTATTGCCGCACACGCCGCTCCATTCCCGTTTTTTTTTTGCCATTTGTCGTCACCACCCTCAGCTGCCCAACCCCTGGATGGTCTGTCCCATTCCCCTAATGCACTCGGAACAAATTATTTTATGAAGCTACATACTTGCATTTAGGATGCCAAAAACTTATTAGAAATTATATATGATCATTGTTTAATAAGATGGATGTACTTTTAATAAACACCTCCCTAAAATTGTTTAATTGTTCTTTCACAATTTAAGTTCCGCATTAATTTTAAGTAGACTCTTCTTGGTCTTACTTTGATATATTTAAAATTATCCATTAATTTCTCACAGTTTTTTTGTTTTTTTGTTTTTAAATGTAAGCTAAATTCATTCTACAATTTTCTAGTTTCATCCCATAGCTACCAGCTTTTCCCAGTGTATCCTGCTTTTGTGCAATAAAAAGGATGCGATGCGCGAGCGCACACACATAAATATCCCCAGCACATACACTCTCGCCACACACTCGCACACACATGAGTAGACGATGCCGGAACTGTTGTCAAAGGAGGAAGTGGAGAGCCAAACGGGGGCGGGAATCCGGGCGAATCCGGGAATCCGGGAGGAGGATGGATTCATTCAGAGGACCGAGAACAACCGCAGCAACCGGCAAAGAGGGCAATCACCCGACCCGAGACATCGGATCACAGACTATGATTTTTGCTTGGGGTTGCAATTCCTATTGATTTTCCATTGTTTTTGTTGCCGCCGCCGCTGCTGGTGCTGGTGCTGATGCTGCTGCAGTGCGGCAAGAGTTGCAAAAAAAAAGATTTAAGATGCTCCCTGGTTAAATTAGGATCCCCCTCCAAGTTGACTCAGCTCGTTTTTTATTTGCCACCCGCAGCTGTGGCTTCATCTCCAATTTGTTGCAAGTGCCACTTGGCAACAACAAAAAAGGAAAAAATAAACTAACCCGCTGCACATTGCCATTTGACACAGTATGCAGATTAGCAGCTAATGCCCCCTCCATAAATCTCCCAGTGGATTCTGGATCTCGTTTTGCCAGCTCTCCACTTAAGATTGATTGATTGTCAAGTGGATGAGAGAGTGGGAGTGGAAGTGAGGGCTTGCTTTGACCCCTGCGCTCTACAATGGCAGGGCAAATGCAATTATTCAGAATATGAGTTGATGTAAGCTTATTAGAGTTATAAGCTTAGCCTACACGGAGCTGAAGGATGTCAGAGTGGCCGAGATACTCGACAACCGACAGATACGCTATTTGGATAAGCCCTGACAAGCAGATTTCATGAGATAATGATTGCTATCCGTGCTCCACTTTTGTTACTACGGAATTAATGTTTGTTCTCTTCTTCAGAATTATAAGTACAATCATAAGACTCATTTTTTACCTAGATTGAACTTTGCTTTTTTTATTTAATACAAAAATCGAAGCTTAATGTTTGTGAAGAATGTTTGTGTCATTTACAAGCTATGTGTGGTTGGTTGGTTTTTTTAGAGAATAATATCAACTATCACTGAGAATACTTTTAAAGCTGATAATAGTTCTTAATTAACTTAAAATGGTTGTTGAAAGGCAAGTACTTAATTTTCAGTTTGCAAATATATTTTTTTATCTAGAAACCTTTTTACCTTTTTACATGTAAGTTTGTCCGAAAGCGAATAATTAAAAAAAGATGCAAGCCTCATTAGTCTGAAAATATGTATTAAAAAGGAAATCTCTCAGCTCAGTTTCATTTCAAACTTTTATACGGAGAGGATTTACTGGAGTAAATCTAAAACTAACAACTAACCACTAAAACTTTTTACCAGCTTAAATTCGTACACATTCGAATAAGTTTTTTGTAAAATATTATAAAATCCCTCGCTCACTGACGGGGTGTCTGCATTTAATTGCTCTTGCCAGCTAATAAATTTTAATTGTCCTCAATTAGCAACGGAATGCAGCGGAAAATATGGACAGCGAACCGAGCTGAAGTTAAAAGGGGGTTGCTTCTTTTTTATCCGATGAGGCCTTCGCTTGCATTTAAACAAATTTCCGCCGGCCTCGGTCGGAAGTTGTTTGCATATTTGTGCGGACAGAAAATGCCATTAGAAGCGACATCTTCTGCAATGCCACTCAAACGAAATGCCAAATGCCGAGGAAAGACGGAGAAGCCTCAATTAAGAAGGGGCATGCACACAAATGCTGCACATTTGGCAGAGGCAAAAGGAATATTTTCCAAGTTGCAAGTCGGACTGGCCCAGGTTGACCCTTCCTTCGCTTTTTATTCTCGTACCCATCATCGGCATGAGACACACACATGCTGCTCACATGTGCCACTCGGGTGAGACGAATGCATTAAGCAGAAATTTCATTCATAAAGATTTCATTTCACTGCATTTCATTGCTGGCCCAAAGAGACCACAAGGCGTTGGCCGGGTCGAGCGAAAATAAGTGCAAGAAAAACCCAACCCGAAGAAGATATATGGCTCAGGGGCGTAGGTAGCAACTTTCTGAGAGGGTCGTAAAATCCAGGCGCCGGTTAAACACTCATTTCATGGGTTCAAATATGGGTTCAAATATGGGTGCAAATATGGAGTTCTACCATTTTCTTGTATTTTTATTTCAAGGGATACTGTAATGACCATATAAACTTAACAATTATTTCATGCTCTGAGATCAAACTTCTCTTCTGCTTCTCTTGTGAACTGTAAAATGTGAACTGAACCTCTCATCAATGCAAGGCCCCCTTTAACTAAGCCCCTGTTTGGGGCATCTCGAAGTCAAACAGCTTGAAATTAAAATTCGGGAAACTTCAAAAAAAATATTATAAATGAGAAATTGTTTAAATATTTGCCACACACAAATGCCAGGCATGCAAATTCATTGAAAGCTCAAGATTCTCGATTTCACAATTCGCTTTGCTGCAACTCAGAGAATGTAAATACGGACATCAAGCAAATTATTGTCTACATCGAATGCTGGAGACGTGCGTTGAGAAGTCAGTTCTCTTGGGTTAGGGTTCAAATAAATTGCTTTTGACTTTCTGGTCTTGATGGGCCTTGACTTGTCGCTTGAGAGCTTGAGTGGAAAATTGCCGTGCAAGGAAATTGAGAATGAAATTAATAATTCGAGCCTTTTTTGCCATGCTTGCTAGCGGTAAGACAGCCGAAAAAAAAATTAATTTAAAATTCTCTACGAAAAGGAAGTTGGCAATTGTCCCGGGAACTAGCTGAGCTGTACGTATACGCAGTTCCGACAAAGTAAAATAAAGTAAATACCCTTTTTGTAAAGGATAAAATATATATAACCGGGTATCTCACCGTCGGAGCCCTCGGTTGTTGTGCTTTCTTATTACTTTTATTTTGCATAAGCAGAAATAATCCCTGTGCCCCGCTGCTTTGCTTTCAATTTAACCGCAAAGCAATCTCAATCAATCTCAATAGTTATTGACCAGCCCCCTCTGATTTTCTATATATCCACCTACCAAAGAGTCCAATATTTCACGTGCTTTTTCGCTTCTCGCGCCGCCGTCGCCATCGATCAATGAATTTCTTGTGCCTTTTTTTCGTGCAACATCTTCGACGGCGGCGGGTTTCGACCGCAATAAGTCAAATACGAGGCCAGCGAGCTTCATTATGATCGAAACAAAAAAAATATATAAAAACACAAGCCCAACCGCAGAAGGGAGCGAACCTCTTTGGGGCCAATAACAAAAAACTAAAGCTGAAGCAGCCATGGCAACAACTCGTCTCGGCCCCAAAAGGCAAGAACAATGCAGCGCAGATAAGTCAATTATATTGACTTGGCCAAGAACTCTTTGAGGCTGTCTGGGGCTTTTAAGGTGGCAAGCAGCTCTTTTTTTCTCTCCGCTGCTCCTCTCACAATTCCCACAGTTGAAAGCCAGCGTCACCGTCGCTTCGTCTTGAGTTTTTTTCGCTTTTGGCTTGAACCAAGGCGATAACATCAACGCTGTCAATGGCAAAGTGGCAAGCAGTGGGCCAAGATGAACAAATATTGTTTAAAAAAAACCTCGCCGAGACATTTAAGATAAATAATTCAAGTCATAAACTTTTAGATAAATAATTCAGGTTTTAAAATCTTGTAAGACCAAATTTGTAAGTTTTGTTCTGAGTTTATAAATTACATATAAAAACTACCAATCTGCTTTTATCATAAATAAAATGCTTTATTTCATTAAATTGTGGTTATATGCCCATAAAATATTAAAAATATTATCAAATCTATTTTCTGTTCTTTTGATCCACAAGAATTGCTTAAATTTATGTTTTTATTTATTTTTCTAGTTTTCTAACCACTTTGCAACCACAGTTGGTTCATTTTGTTCAATCGCTGTGCCACACTTTGCTCTCTTCGACCAGACGGTGTTTTATTATTTTCCTGGCTGGCACGTAGATTTATACTCATATTTATGTTTTCCTCTTATTTAATTTTTTTCGAATTGTGTAGCATCTTCGGACCGCTCTGAGCTTTCGGTCTTGGGTTTTTTGTTTGGACGCCGAAAGTGTAGACGCAATTTACTGATTACATTATTGCTCGCAAATTGCTAGATTATAGTTTGCTTGTTGCCTGCAAATTATGTCTGTTATTATTGCCTGACAAATTATAGTGATTAGTTTTTCAATAAAATGGAAAGATTTTTGTGTAGGCAATTTCGCGCTTAATATGTGAGAAAGATTGGTTGGAGCAAAGAAGAGTTGCCAAAAGATAAAATAATGATTCCAAATTGGATTTTTTTTTTTTAATAAAAGTTCCATAAAGAGTGAATTAAAGTTACAATTTCAAATTTTAAGACATTTTCGATTTTATCTCTGAAATATTCAAACATAATTCCAATTATTTGGAATTCAAATAATGAGTTGAACATTAAAAGTTACACACAAAGTCTATATTTTGAAGAATTCCAATTATTTGGAATTCAAATAATGAGTTGAACATTAAAAGTTACACACAAGGTCTATATTTCGAAGAATTGTCCGTTGTTCCAACGATTTTAAATACCGTATCTTTAAGATACAGTATCTCCAAACTGTCTGGAGGGGCACTTAAGCAAACTTCTTTTGGATTCACCCTTCACTGGTGGCTTCCATCCTTTTTTTCAACCCATCGCGACAAAGCAAACATGAAAGCGGAGACTAGGAAACCGGCAAGAAAGGCGCAGCCAAAGCAAAGTGCCGAGGAACAAGTGCAGCCCACATGGCGGCAATCCAGGAGAGGAAAATATATAGAAAACTGCTCATTCTCTCTCTCTCTCTCTTGCTAAAAAATCTGCAAAGCACTGAGAGTTTTTCCTCTCTCGCAGTCTCTCTTTTTGGGCGCAAGTACCAACCCCCCGGAAAGTGCCGAACTCTCTGCCACAAAAACTTTGCAGAGTGGTGCCAATTTTCCTAAAGGGAAACTATGCGGAGTACTACGAGCTCGTATTTTTGCTGATAAGCGCCAGCCGCTGTTTTATGCTGGGGCAGAGCGTTGGAAGGGGCAGAACATAATTGTAGCTCCAGACGGCGAGGGGAGAACGGAATCGATCGATTTTTCATGCTCCCCAAAAACAGAGAAAGAAACTGCTGCATACGCACAGGAGCAAAGAGCCCAGCGGCTTCTCGCTTCTCGGGCTGGGGCTCCGCTCTCTCTGTATGGGTGAGCGGGTTTCCCGGCGTGTGTGGTGTGTGTGGTGTGTGCGGCGTGTGTGTATATGTCTAAGGTGTGTTAACCTCAAATGCTCCGCACGCACACATGCTCAGGCAAAGAAACAAAATCAAGTGAAATTGTTTAAAAAATCTACTTAAAATGGGGTCATTTAATTTTTAAAACCTTTATTAAAATTGTAGATTAAAGCAGATTTTTTTTGTTTAAATTTTACACATTATTTCCATGATTGTTAGACTATTTTGCTAAACATTTTTGTTAACATGTATTTAACTTATCATTTCATTAAATATTTACAAATAATTCACTTTTTTTAAGAATATTTTTGCTAATGCGTGCTTACTTTAATGATTTCCTTTGTGTTTTCCTTGTGAATTCCTTCCGCCTTTTATTATAAACTTCAGCTACTAATCCAAATTATTGATTTTCATCTAGTGCTTGTATTTTTACTTCACTAATAGTACTCTCTGGGTTCTTGCGCTAAACTTAAAACCCGCTTAGATTTTGGTTTTATTTGGTTTCTTTGCACATTCGACACTGTCACGCACACTTTGATATATCTAACACATATATATATGTATATATATATATTATTCCTTTGTGGGCGTAAGTTGTATTTGCTTTTCTTTTACTTTCTGAATTATTTCTTGCTTTTTCGGTTGAATCGAATTATCATGAGCTTTCTGTGGGGACTTTTCCGAATTTATTTAAATTATTTTCGCTGTGCCCATTTCACACACACTCGTACGCACATGCACTCAAACACGCGACGCGAGACACGCACACATATAGGATTTTTCACTGCGCCTATATGTATTCGAGGGGGGTTGGGCGGGTGGTGTCTGTATATCCTGTATATCCTTTGGCGCGGACCGAACCGAAACTCAGAGTCTGCAGTCACCGCCGTCGTCGTCCTGCCACGAGCAACTCAATCGACACAATGAGCCCAGAGCATATTGGAAAAGTCCTCACAACCGCTGAGCGAAAAGGAGAGCTGGCCGAATTTTCCACCACCAAAAAAACATGTGAAACCAGAGCAAACTCTCCTGTTGAGTGAGAGTGAGTGGGCGCAGAGAGCGAGCATTTCTCAGGGGGATTCGCGCTGTAACAGTTGGAAAACCTACCAGAGAGTAAGGAAAACTACGGCAGAGCGAAAGGAAAACTCTCCCAGCTTCAACTAACACTATTCAGAGAAAGAGAGCAGGGAAACTTCTCTCAGAGAAAAAGGACACGTATCTCAGAGTAACAAATAGGAAAAATCTGCCCGAGAGAGAGCACCATCCAAATCATATGTTTTGCATTCCATCCCAAAAACGTGAGCCTACAGATTCCATCTCCCCCAAAACCGCAACTTGCAACTTCCTGACTTCCTACGTTTCGTTTATAGCCAACCTCTGGGCCAATTTATGCCAGCTCCTCGCATTTTAGGCAGTCAGAAAAAAAATACAATGTTATTTTTGGAAAATTAAAAAATTAATGTTTTAAAATTGCCATTCATATTTTGTGATTCTTACATAAAAAACATGGAAATATTTTTCAAAATTTATTTTGTAAATATTACTAAATAAAAAAATTTAAATTAAAACTTGTTTTTACAAAATTATGGCAATTAAAAATTATTCCTCATATTTAAGGAGTTAAGATAGATAGATTTATGGTTCACCTTTATTCCGATTGTAGTCAATGTGTTGCCCTTTAACTCTATTTGTGTAATATCCTATACTTTCACGAGTTTCCGTTACACTCTGCGTGCGAGTGGCGGGGGAAGGGGGTGTATTTATGGTCAAGAGATGCTCGAGTGATGAGCTGATGGGTAGTGTTTTGGTAAACTTTTTGAGGGTTTTTACAAAGCAAAGTTTGAAGTAATTAAAGAACTGGTTGGAAATTATGACACGGGCTATTTATGTCTTTGCTAAAAAGGTTCAAAAGTTGAGTTTGAGTAAACGAAAGTTTAAGAAAATAATACAACAAATATTTCAAAATTTAAAATGCCAGAGAGCTTATGTAAAAAGGCAAAAAGAATGAAAGGGTTTGGGAGAATGATACTAGTAGTTGGAGTTCATGAACAAAAATGTTTGAAAAACCATTTTCTAGGATATTAAACTGCATAGTTCTCTTTAAAAAGGTTTAAGATCTTTAAAATCAAAAATAATACTTCACAGTTTTTTATGTGTTAATATACTAAAATAAAAAGTAATGTAAATATGAAACTAAATGCAATAATATATTATAAACATTTGTCAATGCGACAAATTAATTTATTAACGATCTCTGTTATTTAAATTTATGTGAGGACCAGCAAACGTTTGAATTTCATCGATTTAAATTTTTGTACTTAAAAATTTTAATGAAATTGTATTGAAATTAATATTGTTTAAATAACAATGTTTACAAATGTACACTTGACTGTCCGTGAAGTAATAAGGCGAAGCAGCTGCCATAAGCAATCAAATTTAAGTTTTGCTTTGGCAATTTCAAAATTTCCCGACCATTTCCTCCCGAATTTCGCGACACACCCAACACAAATCTAAAAGTCAAGCAGAATAATTCAAGTCTGCAGTGGAGTTTTGCTGCGAGATTGCACGGCAACAGTCATAAATACTCATTTTGCATGAATGAGAAAATAAAATGAAATTTGCATTTGACTGCACACGACGACGAAAATTATTTGCCAGCAATATACTGTTATTTGGCGAGGGAGCCGACAGTTGTGCACACAATAAACGCCCCGGAGTCGGTAAATTTACCAAGAGCAGCGAACAGGACGCAACAGGAAGTTAGCCAAAAACAAGAAAACAAAATACGAAACGCAAAAAAATATAATCAAGAAAAAATCGAGAACTTCAGAAGGAGGAAGGAAGCACGCAAAATGCGCGCCATATGATCGGGCAAACAGAGGGGAGAAGGGTGACGACCCAACGGAGAGCAGCGAAATGGGAACACGTCAAGTGGGAAATGCAAGAAAACTCACGGTCTTGTGGAAACAAAAACCGAGGAAAACCCTTAGAAAAACCCCCCGAAAATTGCCTTTTGGTCTTAGAGAGTCTGCGTTGTTTACAACTCACACAAACACTCTACCAGGAACTGCACACAAAGAGCGTACACACACCACTACATATTTACGCACACAAGCACACGTACACACACACACAGAGACGCGTCTTCAAGTTACCGTTACGCGTGTTTCCAATTGGAATTAAATTCTAAAACGACGGAGCCAAAACTGAAAAACACACCGAACGCGAAGCCAGCAAACGGAATTCTGAGTGGGAACCTCTGGAATATCATGTCCAAAGGGGCGGTTGCGGAACGAAACGAAACAAAAACGGACCGGAAACGGAACACAGCCCCTACCCCAAAGAGAGAGAGAGAGATTAAGAGTGCGAGAGGGGGGTGCAAAAATCTGCAGACATTTTTGGTGAATGCAATTTTACGGGGAACAAGGAAGCCCCGGATTAGGTAGCCCCACGAAATTCTGTAATTAAGCAGGCAGCAATGTGTGATAGCGAGAGCGGGGGAGAAAACGGTTGAGAAAAAGGGCAAAAATGGGCTGGAAAATTTGGCGAAATTCTGGACTTAAAACGGGAAAGGCTGGATAACGGGTTAGGGCAGTTTTAATTTCAAATTAAAAAAGAAGGCCAATTAATTAACCATGAGAGTCGGATTTAAAGCGACTAGCAGCAAAAGCCAAGAAAACGACGGCCTGGGAAGTGGTGATGATGATGGTAATTTAGTTGACGATGCCGTTGACAGGTGGCTCAGGTGAGCGGAAAAGCGGAAATTTGGGTGGTTGAGTGGAAATCGCAGCGCTTGGGATCCCTTACACGAGATTTGCGTTAAAAGTTTTTAACCGAATGCGGGTGAAACTTAATTCCTGAGGATTTCCGAATAGTTGTTTGAAAGTTTTTGTGAAGAACTTTAGGGAACTAAATAGTAAATGAATTAAAATTTACACAGTAAAAAGGATTAATTAAGGTAGGAATTATCAAAGTAGAGGTCCTTTAAAGCTAAAACGAAATAAACAATATGAGAATATAATAAAGTTTTTAATACCTTTTCTGTAATCTGAAATTTATTAAACATAACCCGTATATACTTTCTAGTCTCATCTTTAACTAAAATCACCTTTTAATCATTTATCTTAATTTCTTAGATTTTCTGCCCACAATGTTCGCAACGGATTAGGCGCTGCTCCTGTCTAGAAATCCCTGTCTAGACACTTTAAATTTTTTTTTAAATCCTAAACTTTTGCATCTCGCACCCAAAAAAACTCACTTTTCCCATCTGAACCCAGTGAAATCCATCAACTTTTCATTTTCTTTCGATTTTTTTCGCAATTTCTTTTTTATATTTTGTGTATTCATATTTAGAGGCCATGCATTCGCTGAATATTTCCAGCACATTTCATATTCATGGCGCGTTTTGTTATTTTTATTAGAGCGATGGCAACAAACAGCAGCGAAAAATCTAACCAAAAAGTGTTTACATTGTCGGAGGAGGAGGAGGTTTCCGTCATCATCCATTGGATTTGGCTGTTGAATGTTTTCGGACTCTTGATCGATATTTTTTGCGTTTTCTCGGCATAATTTCGCTCATTAAAATTCCATAAATCGAGGCGGGAAGCGGCAACGACGACGGCAAAGACATATAATTGCTTTTCGTTCTTGATTGCATCGCGTGCTCGATAAGAAATGATGGGATTGTATCGGATTGGATGCGAGCCGCATCTCACCTCGCGCCAATTAAAAGGTTCTCAAGTTGTCCCGTGTCTCTCGGTTTCTGAGATACTCGTGCCCTCCCCTATTGTTCGCTGTTTTTCGTACCGTCTCAACATTTGGTCGCACATTGTCGGCACATGTTTGCTTTATGAGTTATTCCCCTGGAAATTGTTTTCAAAAACAAAGATGAGCATATGGGCAGGCAAAAGTGAGACGCCCTCGCCCTTATAAAAGGTTCAATTTCGTTCGGATCAGTTGACCTTTCGATGGGAAATGGGGATTGTAAAATGACAGAGGCCACGCATGCGCACACGCTCCGTGTTTTTTCTGTATTCATTTTTATTATTTTGACTTTATCAGAAGGCGGCTAATCCCGCTGATCAGTATGGGGAGACATGTCCGGGTTGGTAATGATGATGACATTATTGGCCGCAGACCAGCATCTTTTTGTGCGGTTGCGGCTTTAAAAATAATTATAAGCCTGCGAGCAAGAGCCCTAAACAAAACCCGAATTCAATGATCAATGCAGCAGAAGTAGTTTGTCTTTCGTCACCATCTGCTGCTTCTATTTGCCCTCCGTTTTAGTGCATTTTTATGTCACTATGAGTTGAGCGCAACAATTCCATTTTAGTGCGCTGTTGTGACATTTGTTTCATTTGTCAGCGCTTCATTAGTCATCAAAGGACCTGCCCCAGACACTCCCCGACATCCGATATGTGTCGATATCATTGAATTTGTCACTAATTTATGTTCTTTCCACGCCACCTAAAGGGAGAGGCAATTAGAACGCGTGGGATACTTAAATAAAAAATAGAACTAAAAAGTCTCTAGAGGAGGGTTGAGAATTGAGGGTGAAAATTCCATAGGGAGCTATCAAAAAGTTTGAACCAGTTGGGGAACGTTTTATATTTAGTGCAGGCAGAGCCATAAAATTAGTGAGCAATTTATTAAGGTTAGTGCTAAAATGGAAAGTGAGATTATGGTGCTTAAGGTCTTTAACTGAGACTTATTTTAAACTTGTTTCAAATTTTATTCTAATTTATTTAATAACTTTGAAACGAAAAACTATAAGTTTATGTTATTTTAAATCATTCATGGCATTACAAACTGCATAGATCTTATTTGATTTCGTTTACGTTTTATGTTTGTAATATTTAAAGTTTAATAAATGCATGTTAAATTTGCTTAATAGTCGTAGCTCAAAATTAATTTTATACATTCATTGTTTTCCCACATTTTGCTCCAATCTCACTTGTCATGCTGCGTGGCATCAGCATTTCAACTTTGCATTAAAACATTCATCTTCATTTTGCGAAAACAACTCTCTGCCGCATTGTCCCCCGCATTTTTGCTTCAGCCGTGTTGTCTGGAGCCTGTTACCAGTTGAGACACATTTCTGACCAGTCTGACGTGGCCTGTATTCCTGTATCTCATGGCTAAGGACCCTGCTCAACACCCAGGAACAGAAGCAGGAGCAGGCAGGTTGGAACCATCATCAGCTGAACGCTCCTCGCTGAGCAAACAAGCGGCGAAGGACCAACAACCACTCAAAGGAGCGAGGTAAGGCCAAAGGCAGTGATGGCAGCTGGTAATAAATAGCTACAGAAAAATCTCAAAAGAATTTTCCAAATTTTATTTATAATTATTATTATATATAACTCGGCAGCTTCTATTATCAAAAAATTTGGTTCAATGGCATAGCTTAGAACTGAACGATTAATTTATTTTATAAAATTTATGTATTTCTATAAAAACCTATTGTGATTACAAAATAGCTATAGTGCCAACACTGGTAGAGACCATCCAGATATCCTGCTGGTTTCACAGCACTCCCCAGCCCATTCCTGCGGCTTACACTCAACTCGGAGTCACGTACATGTCCTTCCACATGCCCACTCTCCTTGTTTTTCTACAGACATGGCCGGTACTTTGAGTTCGGGGCCTCAAACGATAAGTTCGCTGTTTGGTTTTGGCTCCTTTGGCTAACAACTTTGGTGGCCTCTCCGCTCAAGTGTCGCAATTTGATGGCACATTTCGTTAATGCTCACCTCATCTCTTATTTATATAAATTCAGCTTTGGAGCATTTTATTTGGATGCTTATTATCTTTAAAGCTTTTAAATCGAATGCCCTCATTAGCTGTCAAAGTGTCAAGTTGCTATTGGACACCTTAAGTAAAGCTGAATTAAAGTCCAAAATTATTACAAAGTAATGGTAACGAAGTTTACTTTCTCTTTAAGAAACAAAATGATTTAACAGCTATAAGTATGAAGAGGTATTCATAACAATTTCTTTTACAACTTAAAGATTTATTCTGCATATAAAATATAAGTTGAAATTAATGAAGTTAATTTTACATCAATATACAAAATTTTAAGTTAACAACAACTTATTTGTTTAAGTACAAACATTAATATCAGCTTTTATTTGCGCAATTTCACCAAGATTTGCGAAAAATTCACCAGATGAGTCATTATTTTCCGCTTGCAGGGCATATAAAAAATCATAAAATTCGTGGAACTGTCTCTACTCGAGTTCAGTTCAAGGTTTGCACTTACTCCATTCGTCCTTTCAAATAAGCTTGTCTGTTAAATTTTGCGCAAATGCCAAAGTTTACACGCATCAGCAGAAGCTTCTGCTCAGGAAGCGAAGGATATAAAGTAAGAGCGAGCGAAACGTTAAAGAAATCCAAATAAAAGCAATGCAATATCAAAAGTTTCCTCCGCCACTTTTTTTCTCGTTTTGGCTCTTTTATTTCCCCGGGTTTTCGCGCAGATCTTCCCCTCTTTTTCGAAACCCACGCTGCGAGGGCATTAAACAATTTTTCAGAAGACTTTTCACAGACTTCAGGGGCACCACACAGATATCGGATGAGTGTTTGTTTTCGGGGGTCTATTAGAAGCGACACTAACAAATTACGAAAATTGATGTGTCTGGCATTGATGAAGGAGCAGGGAACCAGGCCAACGGGATCCTAGAAATGTGGAAATGAAATTATAATTACAAACCGCCTTTTGTCTCTGGCAACTTTCTTAATTAAAACTCAATAGCGCGCAGCGAATGCCTGCGGGAAAATGATGAAAACAAATTGTGAACAACGTGCTCCAGGGAAAATTATGTCAATGCACAATGCAAAACTAATTTGCCAACTTGGCCGAAACAGAGCCCACGAGTAACTTAAGGCCAAGTGGAATCCTTTATTCTGGCCGGGCTGCCAAAGATTTGAGATTCCAGGGCTATCGCTAACACTTACTCCCGCCAAAACGAAGCGAACCCAAATCCAGAGCACAACTAACTCATAAAGCCAAGTGCAACTTTTACACTTTTCCAGCCGAGCCAAGAAAACAAAAACCATAACCAAACTGCTGCGTTGTGGCGAAACTTTCTTAATAGATTTTTGCTCTGCGATAAACTTTTTCCTATACAACAAAAGGATACGAGAACAAAATAGAAAAAAAAGTCCACAAAAAATAAAACCAAACGGGAAGAAGCATTCTCCTTCTTTCCTTCTAACTCAACTCCTAGCAACGAGTCTCGGGCTGTCGGCATTGGAATCGTATTGCGGACATCTTTTTGCTAAATTCACTTTAGTTGGGGAAATTGATTTTCATCTCTGGCCGGCATCTTGAGTTTGTATTGCGGCTTAGTCAAAGTTTTCCTCGGCTTCGATTTGGGTGGGGGAAGTGAGGAAGTGGAAACCGGATTTATCCTAATGCCAGGCTTATTGTTTACACATCATATTACATTATGGCGCATTATATATAAATGGTAATCAAATTGGTTTTGTTGAAGAACCGGGCACAGAAGAGTGTTGGCAGATTTGTGGCAAAGTTTTTAAAGAGATATGGAAATAGTGTACAAAAAGAAAAGGATATCCCAATTTTTTTTTTGAAATTATTCAAGATATAGTTATAGTTTTAGATTGATTTATATAGGAATATAGAATATTTAGAAAGAATAAAAACGCTTTTAGACTCTAGTTTTATTTTCACTTCTCTAGTGTCCGAAAATCACTATTGCGGCAAACCCTCAGTAAGACCAATGTAAAGCCTTGTTGAAAGGCACCATGAAATATTCGAATTGTACTCTACAGAGAGGCAAAGTGGGAAAAAATCAATGTATCCTAAAAAATCCTGTACCAAATTTTTTTGTACACACTTTCAACGTGTCTTTTTTCTTTAGTGTTGGCAAGCCACGTTTGATACAAGCCTGTTGTAAGCTCACTATAAGGCTCTGCTTTTCCCACAGCTTTTCGCACTCAACAGAGAGCCTTAAGCCTTCGGCGTTCTCCCTTCACTGTCAACCAATTTTCAGTCCTTTCTTCCCAGCACTGCCTTACCCATAAATCCTCCCCTCCAGTAACAAGTTAATCTTCATTTTCCTGCTGCCTTTCTATTAAAATGCCATGCATCAATGTGACCGACAAGTGGGAGAGAGCTGCAAAAACCTGAGGCCCAGTGTAACTACTTACTGGTCTTTTTTCCAACCCTCCTGTCAGGGGCTCATAAACTCAATTAGAATGAACGAGCTGGCAGAAGAACTAGCTAAAGTAGGGGCACCCACATGCAGATGCAGATACGAAATGCGAGATGCAGACTCACGGAGAGGGAGGGAGGCACTCATACATTGCAGTCGAGTTGTCGTGGAGGAATCCTGGCAAGGTTAATCAACAGCAACACAACACTCATAATTAGAGGGGGAAAATGAAAAGGAAAAGACACAGAAAAACTGTGCAAAACAAGCTATGTTTCCTTAGCTAATTTCAAGCCAAATTTTACCGTAACTTTAGGTAACTTTCTACTTTCAATTTATGAAAAATAACATCAAACTAAAAACATGTTGGTAGCTTTTCTCAACATCAATTTCGTCTGCCATCTAGTTTTCGAACTCAAATTAAATTATAAAGCAAACAGACCGTATAATTGTAATACTTTTCCTTTTTTGTAGCTATCTTTAAGGCTTATCTAATTCTTATTATTTTTTTCTTGACATCACTGTAAACGAGCAATGGAAACTGCGGTTTGGGGTTGGCAACTTTTGATTAGACAGGAAGAAGTTTTTTCCCCTTAAATTATTCTTCCCTTTTCTCTGCGTTTTATTTTCGCTCCATTTAATAATTTAATGATGGTGAATTTGTTGCAATTGCAAATGCAGGCGATCCTGTGGGAAGTTTCGTTCGCACTTAGCCCTGCCGGAAATGAGTTCTTGATGGCATTCGGGTTGGCCCTAGGACCACCCAAACACGAAACTTTCAAGTGCCTGGTCCACTCTGCTAATTAAGCATTGTCCGACGTCTGTTTTGGTTTTGGTTTCAGCTGATGCTTAAACCGCATGCAAAAACACCATTGGAGTGGACCAGAAAGCCCGAAATAAATTAGAGCTGCGACACTTGAGCACGTTTCTGCCCCGCAATATTCTCCTTTCCCTCACATTTTTGCTGTTTTCAATGTCAGACAATGCCCACGTCGCGTTTTGTCTGTTGGAAATTTATGTGTCTGCATTTCAGTTGAGTGCAGCAACAGAACTCCATCCGCTTCCTCATTGCGTTTTTCCCTGCTTTTCTGTGTCCCCCCGATTTTAATTTACTGTCTCCTCTTTTTTGGCTTTTGCAATTAGTTTTTGCGGCGGGCCATAAGCCGTGCAATATTGCTCAATAAATTTTTCATTGATCATAAACAAATTGAAATGTTTTTGTCGGACGCTTTTGTCTGCTGAATAAATATTCTCGTCGGCCAGCGGACATCAACATTCGGTTTTTGCCATTGCTCTTGTTTGCCTATTAATTGTTAAATGATTTAAAATGCATATTTCCACCAGATAAGGGAAAGCGTCGCTTGTTTCGTATATTCTCTGTGAAAGTTTCATAAATAGAAAATAATGCAGTTGTCAAGCGCACAGCGATAAATGTTCGATGCGTTTCTAGTTTTACTGATTGATTTAAAAACAAATTTCTTTTTACATACCTTATAGCTATTTAGTAAACTTTATTTACAAAGCGGTAGCACATCCTTAGCAATATTTAATTTTGTACCTAAAAGAGATAGATAATATTTATAAGTTCAGTAACTCAGGAATTAAATAACTTAAGTTAATTATTAGCTCTTTAGCAGTTTATTTGCTGCCTACCTATGTAATCCCATTTCCAACGTCACCATTCTGGATCTAATTTTGCGGCCCTGGCATTGATCTATATTGGAATTGCATCAAATCTTGTCAGTGTCAAAAGCCAGTGCATTTTTTAAATGCCAAGGACATGGCTGATAGGTCCGAAGCCAAAAGGCCAAAAGCCAAAAACTGTGAAACTGCCAGAGTTGGGGGAAGTCAACTGGTCAATAGAGAACGGCAAACAGTAAGGAAGGCAGACTGGAGGGGCTCTCGGCTGTGGGACAACATAGCAATAACCAGTATTAACTAGGATTGACTTGGACATGCCATGTAAGCCAACAACAATAAGGAGAGGTCCTGGCAAGCAATAAAATTGTTGTTGGAACCGCAAACACAAGGACATGAAGAGGATACAGAGAAAGCCGAGTTCAATACATGGCAAGTGCAGTGGACAACTATTTACCAAGCTTTTATGCACTCCTCCTGAGAGATGGGACCAAAGCGGGACGACGACGGGGTACAAGTAAATTAATTATTAATAACTTTCGGCGGGCATACTGCCAAAAGCTCCTCCCAAAAATTACACGAAAAACGAGAGCGTCCACTTGAGCGTTTATTGTTTTGCTCTGCATTTACGGAAAAGTTTCCGCGGTCCTCCGCAAGAAGAGAAGTGTGGCGGAAAAGCCAGACATTAGCCAAAAGTTTTCAGAGCTTATTTTATTCGATCTATATGGGAGTGAGACAATGGAGCACAGGGGATTTATTTAAGTGGGTTTAAATGCTTTCTGAGTCCTTCGAAAGATGCAAAAGTTTTGCATTTTGTTTGTTTACTCTGCATAAATTGAAAAGCCAAAGCCGAGTGCCTCTAATTACATTGCCAATACAAGAGAGAAGATTAAAAAAATAAAAACAATTTGCATCCGAATAATTCATCGAGTTCTTGGGGGACTTAGTCAAATGTGAGGTTTGGGGGGGAAATAAACAAAAAGGTTAAGTTCACAGCGGAAGTAGTGTTGCCGGCGGTAAATGGATTCTGAATAATTGAGGAAGGCCTAATTGATTTCTATTGTAGTTGCCAAAAAGAAGAAGCTCAAGGAATTTAATATTTCCAGCTCAGGCTAAAGTTCATTTGGGGATTCAAGGCTTCATTTCTCGCTCGGATTCTGTCCTTTTTCTGGTCAAGTTCATTTGATTATCTAAATGATGGTAATTAAAATTAATTTGCATTCGCCTGCCTCCACAGCCGCCCAACACATTGGCCGTTAAATGGGGAAATTAAGAGTAAATTGAAAGTGAAATTAATTGCAGGCCCGGGTGCTGCTCAAAGTCAAGTGGAGTTCATCAGAAGATCTTATTGTGCGTGCCAGTACAGTTGGGTTCAAAATCGCAGTACTAGAAATTAAGAGCTTATGGTTTTTAACTTATTAAAAATGTATTTCCCCCAATGAAAATATTTGGTGAAATTTCATATAAAATCAAAAATGAAATTAATTTTAAAAAAAACTAGAAAGAAAGCTAACTTCGTTAAACCGAAGTTGGTATACCCTTGCAGTCTGCAATTAGATCATTGAAAATCGAACCATTTTTGTAATGTTGAAAAATATCGAATTTTGTAAATTTTAAATTTTACATGTAGAATTTTACAATTTCATATAAATCGACCGATCGCTTCTATGGCAGCTATATGATATAGTTGTCCGATCTTAAAAAAATGAAAACCGTAATTCTAGAACCATATAAAACATCTATATCTCAAAATTTATAGAAATACGTTTAAAAACAGAGAATTTAAAAAATTGTTTACATTAATTTCGCCATCATTCCTATGGCAGCTATAGGATATAGTAGTCCGATTTCGACCGTTCCGACATATATACTGCGTGCTAAAAAAAATAAGACTATGCTGAAAATTTCAGCTCGATAGCTCAAAAACTGAGAGACTAGTTCGGACAGACGGACAGACAGACAGACGGACATGGCTAGATCGACTCGGCTGGTGATGCTGATCAATAATATATATACTTTATGGGGTCGGAGATGACTCCTTCACTGCGTTGCAAATATCATGGCCCTCTGCAAGGGTATAAAAAGCAAATCATTTGATTCTTTTTAGGTCATTTTCATCTAAATTATATTGTATATAATTGGCAAGGCTCGAAATTATCCTGAATTATCTAAAAAACTAAAGGTACTAAAAGTTTATCCACAATTGTGTCTAAGTACAAAGTCTTATCTCAATTGCAATTAGTAGCCGGCAGTCCAGTGAATGTTTAATGAATGCATCGAGCCTTTTGTCTTGCGAACAATTGATGAACAGCCGTATCTTGGGTGCCTGCAACATTCCCTCATCATCATTCAATTCCATTTCAGTTAGTTCGGATGGAGTATCATTTTTCATTCCTCACAGATTTCGCACGCCCAGTTTTCCATTCATTCCGGTCACTCAGCCAGTTAGTTTGTTGGTCAGTAGTCACTCGAGTCGCTCGGTTTTGGATTTCCGCTCCCCGCGTCACTTGACACTTGACACGAACCCAAACCAAGCCCAATGGAGGAACTGCTGAGGATGAGCCCTTCTCCCTCGTTCATTCATTCAATCGCTCACTTAGTCAGTCGGGCATTCGCTCATTCATTCGGGCATTCAAACAAAGGCGACGTCTCTGGTCAGCCAACTGTTGACATTGCTAAATGAATGAACCCTAGTTAAGTTACAAAATTGCATGAAAAAAAGCAAAACGAATACAGGAAGAGGAATGCCTTTAGAAGTTTAACGAATTTCGAAATGCTCTTGCACAAAATAGGTGATTTTTACCATTATTATTTTGTACAGTGTAGTAATTGTAAGGAAAGGCTTATTATAAAGTTTTATGAAATTAAATTAAGATATTTCATTAATGGAAGAATACGTTAAAAATATTTCCTTGGTGATTAAAGGGATTAATTGGAGGGGATAAATATAGAAGTCCACTATTAAACTACGTATTAGGTTAATATTTAGATTTCTTTAACTGATCTTAGATAGAATTAGATTTAGAAAATGCATTAATAAAGGCATTTTTAATGTGTTAAAAAATATAAATCGAATCAGAGAAAAGTACATTTTTATAAGATACCCTTCCATTCCGCTATGTAAAGCTGAATGAAAAAAAAAAGATGACAGACAGGCGACAGCGGAAGGGAACGATGGCTGGAAGGGACACATCCGAGTGCAAATCAAATGCATTAAGCGCAACGGTAACAGAGAGCGCTCGAGTATCAACCTGAAGCCATCTTAGTCCGGCCATTCCATTTATCCATTTAGCGCTGAAAAAACTATTTTCCCCACAACTCAAATTTTTTCACCTTTTTTCAAGTTGGGTTTTGAACCGACACTTCGCACGTAGTGGCAGTTGGAAACAAAGCTTCGAGGGGATGCAGCAGCAGTAGCGTAAATCCCATAAAAATGAAAATGGCCAAGGAAGTTGAAGATTGCAATTTAATTTCGACCGCAAACACGAAGCTGGAACTCCTGGGCAAAGGAAACTAATGGAGGAGTTCTTCCGGAGGAAAAAATGCTGACCAAATTGATGGGAGAGGGCGGGGGATGCATTATAACGACCCCATTTGGTAACCTTTCCCCCAGCTTTATTTGTTTGGGCTCCCCTTCGTCACATGTACGTCGCATTTATCACTGAATCGCACTTTAACCACAGGATATTTGATCTTGTGCCATTTGACATAAGCCTTGGCCAGTCTTGGCGTACCTACAGCCACCCAGTCCCCTCTGCCGTCCCCACATGTGGATACACATTTGACAAATGCAATCCCAGGGGGAGTGTGTTGTTTGTTTGTACTCTCGAAAATCAATAAACTGATAAACATATTGCATTGTCCGCCCGGTGGCTGAAAATTGAATTGAATTCCGTGCGGTCAACTTGCGGGATAAAATGGTCAAAGCAATAGTGGCATCGAATGGAAACAAATTTAAAATTAATGGCAAACGTTAAAACGGCGCTCGGCTGCCAAATGGGGGTGTAAATAAAAATATCTGCAAATTATTGGCTTAATTTCGGAGATTACTGGTTTCGGAAATGCGGAAATATTTAGGAAAAATATTAGATTTAAATATTGCTGACGCAGAAAAATGTTTGGCTTTTGTTTTCACAAATAGTCTATTCAAAATGAAAACCATTTATTTATTGCGGTTAATATAAAGGGAAATATTTGTGCACTTTCTTTAAATGAGACAAAATTATTTTATAGCAATAAGAATTTCTTTAAGATGTACAAATTTGTTATTTTGTTTTACCCTTAAGGTTTCGCCTATTAGTCTCACTTTAAACGCTCACTTTATTACAACTTCAAAGCTAATAACTCTTAATAAACCAGCTTAAAATTAAAACTTCCTCTGTGAATTCTAACCCACTAATTACTTTATTTAATCCAATTTGCCAGCAGCACTTGTCTCTTCCCAGATTTAGCCACTTGAATTAGTTTAATAAAATTAAAGTGAATTTATGCCAATCTCCTTCAGAGAGTTGCTTTTAATTAAATAAGTCGGTGAATTCCGAGAAAGGATTGAGAAGCCAGAAAAGCTTGGTGGCGGCAGGAGTCTCATTTCAAAGGCAAAACTCGAAGCTTGAACGCTTGACTGGCTTAAATGCCAGGAAAAGCAGCGAGTCAGCGCCGGGAAAACGCCCGAATTTCCCCTAGAAATATTTGCTTTGTTATTGGAGTGCCTGAATCTATTTTTCTGTTTATTTGTTGGTCCGCTGATAAAACAAAGCCAGAAGTTTACTATAATAAAATATAATGATTATGATGTGGAACGTTTTCGTACATCACCGCAGGCGTAATCAAGGAAAATATCAATGATTCAATTCATGACAAGTGTTTGCTAGTCGAACCCAATTTGTTGCTTGTTTTGACATCATCAGTGGCATTTCGCATCCCATTCCCTCTACCCATCAGCATCATTATCGGAGAGCTGCCGCTTGAATTTTTATGAGAAAAGTGGCCCCATAATCATTATGTATGAGTGCCATTTACCCCCCACTACTATACTCCCATCCGAAAACACTCGAGAAACCATCCGAGCAAGACAATCATTATCTTTTCTCGCCCAGCTTCAGTCGAGGGTGCCGTTCCGTAGTTTCCCCATTTTTTCCTGCCAATGTGTGAGCGAAAGAAAAACTACATTTCCATTTTTCCTCCCCCAGCATTTGATAAAGTAATTTGTCAATAAAACTAAAGATGGATGTGTACTTTTATAATAAATTCTAGAGCTTGTCAAGGGTTCAGTGTGCAGAAAAATCATTATTGTTCTAAACTACAGTACAAATCTCAAAAACAATATTATAATTTTCAAAGTCTTTAAATATTATATCATCAAAAAAGTTAAATTAGGCAATGCTTTTAAATAAATATTCGGATATGTGTAAATGCAATTCACATTTGAATACCTTAACTTTTGTAAAGTTAATTATTATTATTAATTATTATTCTTATTGGTAAACGAAATTCACAATACTTCTTAAATTTTATAAACACTCACTACTTCCTCGAAGTCTATTGATTAAATGATAATTTCAATAATTTATTCCCAAAATAAACATATAATTAATCATATAATATTGTAAATATTTCATGTATATTTTTTTCCATTGACTTCATTCAATCTCCACCTCTTTTTCATCATTTAAAAACCCCTCCGAGAATTTTCGTATATTAACTTTTGTGGCTCGCCCCGATCATTATAAATTTAAAAAACACATTAAAGGCCCATTGCCTCGGGTTTAACTCTTTGAGGCCCCCATGGTCAGCGTTGTGTGTAAATTAGTGGTAAAGCAAATATTTGCTGCACAAAATAAGCAAATTATATATATTTAGGTAGGCACATTAACAATTAATTACAATTGCCGTGCACAAGCGCCCAGCGTTTGATGTCGATGATGATGACGATGATGATAACGTGGCACATACGCCCCGTTGAACGCGGACAATAAAATTTAAATATTGATTTATTTCCCTCGTGCAGCCCCTTGACCATTTTTATGCCTTGTTCTTGCGGCTATTTTATGGGTCTAGTTAAGGTTAAAGCTGAAAGAGGGAGTACCGCGAACGGGCAGGAGGGAACTGGGACTCCCAGTTCGTGTGTAAATCAGCATAAATCCTGCTGCTTAATTTGCTTACCGAATTGGGTCATTAGCAATGATTTTACAATGCCGTAAAAAACAGAAAGAAACCTTAACGACTTGGCCAACTGGCGACGGCACTGAAATAGGTTAGGGCGGGCCTCCACCACCACCTCCATAGGAGTACAAAATAATGTGTAAGCTTGTTACTTGAAACGATTAACCCAAAAGTTCTCAGCTGCAATTGAGGAGGAAAGAAATACTTGGTGCTCTCACACATGATCATCAATTAGAATGCCTGCAGTCATAAACAAATTTGCGTACATCATCATTTATCATATGGAAAATAAATGCCTCTCACCAGCTGGCTCCATTGTGTGAGTGGCTTGCTCCACTTAAGGAGGCTCTTTGGCCTCATAAACAAAAAACTTTTGTATAAATAAATAAGGAAATAAGTGAGCGAATGGAAGAGCATTCCCCGAAATGAGTAGAGTCACCAAACCGAGACATAAATATTATTTAGCAAGCCCTTTAAGTAGTTGCTTAAAAAACGGCTCCTTATTAGTAATTCTGTTGTGACTTATGTTGTTTATGATAATGATGGCGATGATGTCGGCACTTTTCTCTGACTAACTTCCGCTGAACTGAAAAAAATAATACAAGTAGCATAAAAAATGATTCCTTGGGCATCATTTGCATCATTTATCATTTCACTGGGACACTGAGATATTTCATCATTGATGAGCCCTGACGTATATTTAAACCTTAACAACGAATGCAAGATTTTGGGCCATTACAAAGCAGAAACTCTTTGGTAATTTTAATTTATAGTTTTGGTTCAAATTTCTCGCTTCCCGCTTAAATCGTTCTTTATCGAGTGATTTGAAATATTCGGATTCGATTACCTATCGTTTAGTTAAGGGCGGTGATTTTTTATGTTTTCCTTTTTTTTTTGCACATAATGTATTTTTATTTCTCCTTATTTGGTTTTCGAAAGATTAATGTGTGGTCACCAGGAATCATATATCAAGCTAGGGTTCAGATACGCTTAAATTAAACACATTACTGTATTATAAGTATATATTGAAATAGGATTCATGGGAGCTCGATAACATACCTTTGCCATCAATCAAAAAGAAAGTATCGAAAGCCGCTGATTTTCTACTCACGATTTTGATTATTTTTAATTAATTTCGTTTATGATTTATAACCCATAAACATATGCTTATCTCTTGCAAATAAAACGCTACATTTTTACTGGTTATTAATCAGTCATTTATGCTCCAAAAGCTCGGCCGAAAAGGCTTGGCTTGGATCTCCAAACCCATTCCGCACATATTAATTAACAGTCTGGAGAAGTTGGCCATTGTCATAAAATGCTCAGACATGCAAGCAATTTGTATTATGCTTTAGGTGATTTAAGGGAAACGGAGGAAGAAAAGCCTCGCCCAGCAGAATTTTATTGCCTGGGCGCGAAGTTTGTTAACCCTTTCTGCGGATAGATATAAACCCTTTTTCTTTTTGTTTTGCTCTCCAGGGAAAGTTCACTTTCTGCCGGAAGTTGGATTCGACTCGACTGGGCTTGGCCAGAACGTACCATATCTGACTCATCCTCCAACGCTGGCACTTCTCTGCACCATTTGTTTTCGAGGTGCTAAGGCGCAGAGATTAGCAGATTTATGCGCAGATTTTGTACTTGTTAAATGCCTGGGTTAGGCATTTGTGTTTTGTCTAAGTCTCAGCTCGGTTTGCTGGTAAGCCATTTCGGTTTTAATTAAATTTCGGGTCCTTTCGTGTGGGATGTCTTTCGTTGAATCTAATTGTTTTTTGTTAAAATGATTGATATTCGAAATTAAAACTTTATTAATTTTTTTTGGTTAAAAATAAACTATGAAAACTGTGAACATTTTCAGATATCATATTATTGTATATACATATTATATTCTTTGTTTGCGAATCTTATATTAATATGGTTAAAATATTATTTAAAGTCTTGTAAATATTTATTATTTAAATTCAAAATATTCAGCAATTATTTATGTATGCTCACCTTTTTATCAACCCAAATCAAAATATTCCATTAGCTCCTTCCTTCTTTATAAACCACGAGAAAATCTAAGATTCAACGCTTTCTACTTTCCCATGATCTTTTCTACGGATTAATACAAGACCCAGATCATTTATTTAGATTTTAATTTGTTAACATTTTTTAATCATTTTCTACCGAGATAAAGTTCACATTTATCCATTACCAAGGCGACTTTGAACAAAAATTGTTTTTGATACGCTCGATTCGTCATTATCGGATGAGGCTGCACCCCGACATACACAGACCTATCGAACAACTATAGATCACGGGCTTAATGGCAGCTCAGAGATATCGAATAGAAATTGAACAACCGCCAGAAAAGAGTCTGAAAATATTTATCATGCTGTATTAATCAATTTCTTATGCTTCAAAACCCGAAAGAAACCAAAAAAACAAGAAAAGGGGGTTCGGATCTGGCAACGGGGATTGTCTAATAAAAAGCTGTCTCGCGCTTGATAAACGCGGCCGATAACAAAACGACACACGGAAGGTTTGCAGCACCCGCACGAGATGAGTCCGGAAAATGAAGAAAAATAAATAAATTAAATATGTGGATGGGGCGCAGTGGCAACTTCAGCGGCTTCTTTTCCATTTTCTACTGTTTTTTTCATTTTATTTTTTATTTCGTCTTTCTTGGCCAAACATTTCGTTTAGGCACGCCAACCCAACGAGAAACGGGGCCAAACCCAAAAAGAAGAAATTTCTAAAAGTCATCATTAACCATTAGCGACGTCATCGATTCAATGCGGCGGGGTCGATGCCGTGCTCGGCCGTCGACCGTCGGTTGTCGGTGTACCTAATTAATTGTTAATTAATTAACATAGATACAATGTGCGCGGTGAGTTGTGTGGCAATAGGCCACCAAACATTTTCACGGCTGCTGCTGTCGTTTTTTGTCATAATTTTCCTATCGTATCCTCCTTTGTTGGCTGCACATAAACTTTTTTTCGTTTCCTTCAAACGCATGCAACACGCACTGGCGCCAAAAACACACCGCATCCCAAAAAACACGCACTACACAACAAAATGTTGGACAAAACGCAGCGAAACAAACAAAAATCGACATTCATTTGCGTGTCGGCCTTTTGTTTTGGGCCGAGAAAAAATATCGTCATCATCACGCGACCAAAACAAAATAAAACACAAAATCCAGCAGCGGCAGCCAGTGGCTGACCACAACAAAAACTCGGCCCGAAGTGACCTGATCCCATATCAGAGGCCGTCAAATTATTTAGGGTTTATTTTTTCCACTCTACGGCCGAATGAAGTGTTTGGTCAAGTGATGAGCAAATTAGCTGAAATTGAGCTGATGGCAGTTAAATTAAAAAGTACTTTGCCGGGTGGAGAAGAAAAAAAGGTGGTTTGTGTCAATATTAGCTTTCAGTTGATGCGAGATATCACGAAAATATTATTTTAAAATTGACCATGGGCGCGGATTTTTGTAGTATTTATGAAAGGCATGTTGCCATCATCAAAGCTTTGCTTTGAGTCAAATTTAATAAACGAATTAATAAACATTATTATTTTCTACATTTTTGTTAATGAACTATAATTTAATTAATTAAATTAATTATTCCTTAACCGATTTCTGCCCTAATGAATCATTACTGATTTAACAATCAAGGAAAATCTGTGTAATTAATTTTAGTACAATTACTTTCTCACTTCAGTATTTCCATCAGTTCTGAGAGATTGCTCACCCATTACTCATCCGCATTTCTTCCGTAAAAAATGATACAAAAACTGTATAATTAAGAGTAATATACAATCACCCAACTTCAGTGTACATAAAGTCATTGTCGTTTTCCTCTAAGAAGTGCAGGCCACATCAAGAGACACGCAACATTCAAATCAGACCCGAAAACCAGTTACAACCATTACACATGAAGAAAATAGCAAAAACGGTTGAGAACTTTTAAAATTAAAATTCAATGTCAATGATTGAATTACAGTATATTTTTAGTAAGCTGTAAACTGTTATGAAATATTTATAAATAATTAGTTCTGAATAAAAGCTGAAATATATTTTCTAAAACCGCCTTAGTCTATTTAGAAATATTTCGTTCTGTGTACCGAAACCATAACTGTAACTGCGACCAAAACTAGACGCACACACTCCCAAAATCTCTGAAATCCAAAGCTTGCGGCTGGAAGCCATCATCAGCAGCCACAATGATGTCGATATCCAGCAGATACAGATGCGGCTTTGGACACAGATACATGGTGTGTCTTTTGTGTCCGAGCTGGGGACAGGCCCCCTTGTCTATCTAGTTATTATTGAAATTAAATTACCCTTAATTGAATCCGAAATGGTCAATAAAATCGCATGCCGACAACTATTTTGTTTTGGGGCTTTGATAGGCTCCGCCGACGGCAATCCCTCTCGTTTCCTCAATTTGTTTTGGTTATTTTTCCCTACCATTTGCATATCCATGGCAAAAAATTCATTTTCATTTTCATTTTTGTTACGTTATCGTTAACATTTTGTCTCTCTTTCTTTTGAGCACGCTTGTTTATTTAAACCAAATGCAAATTGAATTAATTGTTGTTATTTCTCTCAGATCGCTTATCGCTTAATGTAGCAATTTGTCTTTGTCTGCGATGGTCGATGAGATAAATCTTTAAATTGCGGCATTTTCGGGTTAACTGGTTGGTTGGGATAAACCTTCAAAATTTGTAACTTGGCATCTGCCTTGGTGCTATTTATATTAATGCTGCAACTACATTAATTGATCGTGTACAATATTGTTACAGTTCCTACGAGACTCTTAAGTATTGGTTTTATTTTTATACATTCAACTTAAATAATGGTTTTTATTTGCAGTAAGTACCATCATAAATATTCTGAGAATTTCCCCCATCTGCCTTTCCTAGATTCCCCTTTATAAAGTATCCGCGCCGATCTTGTCTGGTTTGTTTTATTTTTACTCGCTTCCCAGAAGCGCTTACTCAATAAGTTCTTGAGCTACTTGAGACACTTGCGACTCTTACATTCTCCTCACTGAAAAATCGATCCACAAGCTTAGCTCTAAATACCTAATTGATCGATCTCTTTCTGCTGCCCTCCGTTAGTGCCCTGGGATAATTGCCAGACTCGTTAGGCAACTAATTCCACTTCAATTTCCATTTAAGCACTTAAGAAAATGCACGTTTTACTCTTCACATGAACAATTGACGGCGCAGTGAGGAAGATCACTCAAACTCAAAGTCTCAGCGCGAAATCAAAGCCAAATCAAATCAGCGACAAGTCAAAAGCTAATTAACTGGAAAATGCGCAAAGAGAAAAAGGCCAGAAAGCAG
The DNA here is from genome assembly GCA_018153105.1 of Drosophila rufa. Classification (NCBI taxonomy): domain Eukaryota; kingdom Metazoa; phylum Arthropoda; class Insecta; order Diptera; family Drosophilidae; genus Drosophila; species Drosophila rufa. Next base: position 14,682,872 of record JAECXS010000096.1, read on the forward strand.
ATCGCTGGCTTGAAGACTGATGATCGTGGCGAGTCAAAAGTAAATTACATGCGAACATGAAAGATGCAGATAAAACATGCCAAACAAAATAAAGATCAGGCGAACAGCGAACAACAAACAACCTTTCAGGTAACGACATTAAGCATTTAGCCGAGCGAATCAGCGAATTGATGATCAGTCAGTGATCTATGCTGGCCCCAATGGATGCTCAGATGCTCCGGTGTGGAATGGCCCCTCGTTACTTGTTATTATGTATGCCAAACAAAGTCACAACAAGTTGACGACATGAAAAGAGCCACAAATAAATAAATAAATGGCCAGGACCATGAGATCGAAGCCAAACAGACGATCGCCCGATCCCATAGATCGCGCAGATCCACTCAGCTATAGTACATCTGTGCGGCATAGTTTGGCGTGCCTTCAATCAGAGGGAATACTTCGATGCACTCGGGAAAAAGGTCTCAACTCAGATATATAAAATCAAAAATAAATTCTGTAAGCCGTGAATCTTATATTTATTGATTCAACAGTCTTGTTCATAATTTCTTAATAATTCTCTTAGGCTTTCTAGCCAACGTAATTGCAAGTGTAAGTTCTTGCAAGAGCTTCCCTGGAAACTGTTTAGTGTTTTTAAAGTGCTCTCGTGGCACAAAACTTGTCAGAGATCTTTTGACCATAAATCCAAAACGCAACCGAGCGGGAGGAAGAGAACTTAAAAATGTTCCAGGTCTTTTTTTCCCGAACGAGAGGTGCTCTTACCTCCTGCCTGGCTGGCTGACTGGCTGGCTATGCCATAAAAGGTCACACACTGCATTCTGGCCAAACACTTGTGAACCCGTTTAGCCTTGGCCCGTTTTGGGCGTCTGGGGCTGGTAATTGCCCCCAAGATTTATTTGCACGCCCGCACCACACACTCGGGATTCTAGATCCTGTGTACTGGCTACGGGATACTGGATGCTGTACTCTGCCATTCTCCACTCTTGGCCAAACCGCACTCTTCGGGCCAAAACTCGAGCGTGACTGGGATCTTTTTCTTTCCGTTGGACAAAAAGATTCTCACGAACCGTTCCTCTAAAATTGGTTGACAAACTAGTCGGGCCTGCTCATATATGCCGGCCTATTTGCATACCTTCCTCCCTTTTGGCCTAAGTAATTGCTTTTGTGGCACGTCTTTAATATGTTTATTGGTCATGCAGATGGAGATGGAAAAGGTAGTAGAGGAGTCGAGTCGAGTCGAGTGAACGTGCAGCACCTCGGGGTGACTTTTGGACTCGATAGGAGGACGGCATTAAGTGGTAGCCAAATCAGTTTGGGCCCAGCTCTGCCACCGAGTTCCTTTCCCCCTCCATAAGTTTCATAAGTCGTGGCGAATTAGCTCTGGCATTGACTTTGGCATCTCCGATTGTGAGAGAATGCCCAAGGAGGTGCTGGTTATGAATAGAGTCGTTGCTTGTGGGATTATTGAAATAGCCCAGCCGAGATTACCGAATAAATGGTGGAACATGAGGATATCGAGTGCACTGAATGGAGGAATTCTGTGTGGCTTGGATTTTCAATAGGTAATTAAGCTTGGCCTTACACATCAGTTCCTGCCAACAAATAATTGGTATTATACTAAATTATGTATGAAATTTAAGTCGGCAGTTCATGGAGAAGTGATACAAGTTACTAAAGATTAAGATTACTAATTACTTATGGGAACGAAAATGCAAATTTGTATTAAAGTAGAGTAAAGGGTTTAACATGTAATTTCATTAAATTAAATTTCATTAAAAAGAATCGAAGATTAGATGGATTTTAGCCACAATCGGTTATTCATTTTAACAGAATATCAAAGTGTTTAGTTTTTGTTTTTTTACTGCATTTTCTTTACTACTTTTTAAATTCCATAATAACATGCCACTGCTCATCTCTAAATATGTTCCCATCCTACAGCTGCTCGCATTTCGAAATGAAATTTGCGGCGTCTCCGACAGAACTCGCTTAATGAACTCGAAAACACATTTCAGCATAAAACCGGGCATTGCAAAAAAACAGTTTCGAATAAATAAATAAAGCGACATCCTCTTTCGAGTGGCTAAGAGCTAAAATGGGGTCCAGCATTGAACGTTCTCCCCTTTGGCGAAACTTCATTAAAGTCGGCAGTCGGCAGAAGATGCCTGCAGAAATTATGAATTCAGTTGATTTATAAGTAGAGCAACTGGGAGAAGAAGGGGACCAAACCGAAGTGACAATCGGCGACAATTTCTCATTTACGAGGAGCTGGGAGAGTTTCGAGCTCAGCGTGATGAGCAATTGTGCAGAAAAAGCCTTACATGTTCCTTGTAGGGGGTTAAGACTGTGGGACAGACATTGACATGAACTGCCAGCTAATCGACGGCGAAATAAAAAACAAAAACGTGAGTGAGCCCGCGTTGGGAGCCACTCCGGAGATTCTCTGACAAGGCGACCCATTTGTTGTTTTCACTTGTGCACCATTTCACAGACACTTCACTTGCCATTCCACCGGGCTTCGTGGCAAAGGCGGGGAGTCACGGCACGACATATAGGGGCTTGCATTGGGGATACTACCCTGTAAAAACGGACCTACAGGCTTCTCAAAAAATATATAAACTTTAACATAAGGCACTTACAGTTTATGAGCAATAGCGAAAAACTCCCTTTCCATTTTCACAGTTAAAATAATGTAAGAAAATATTAGTCAGCTACTAAGTACTAACTATTGATTGCCAACTACTTATTCACGCAAACGAAGTCATCAAAATATTAACATCAGTTGCATTATTTATTAAAACTAATTTTGTGCATAACTATTTCCATTTTCCTTATAATTTATGCTCTTCCACGAATAGGGTATCGAACATTTTGCATAACTTCTCTAACCGCTTTTCATTTTTCTCAGACTCGGACTTTTTTTAGTTTAGCTGTCGCACCGCCTCCAAAGAACATTAAACGTGCATGTAAGGCAATAACTACTATTACGAGTAAGTCAGCGTCTAAGACTGCGACTAGTGACTTCAGGTTTTTGTTTTTGCCTTTGTCTAGTTCAGCCTTTTTGTCTGCAGCTTCCTGCAAGTTTGCCCCCCTTTTCCCCGAGATCTCGAGGTGAAGCTAAGCTGGAGATGAGGCTGAACCGAAGCTATAGAGCTGGAACTGCCGCTAACGATGTATTTATGCCAAGCGACAAACTGTGGGAACAAATAAAAATTTAGCAAAATGCCAGACACTGAAAGACTGAGAAAGAGTGAGAGAAAAACGGGAAGACAGAGCACAGAGAACCATCCGATTGTGGGTCGTTACACTCGGAATTAAAGTCTCCGTGAAGTCAATTAGTTTACCACAAGGTTTAAGTTTCTCCACAGAAAGTAGATTTAATTTATTTCTCTGAGAAAATATTTATATATATTTTAATGCACATTACTTTGTAAAATATAAATTCATTTACAAATTTATTTCTGATTTATGACTCGAAATTACATTAATTTGCTACTAGATTTCTATGTTACAGAACGAATTAAGAAACAAATTAATTTGGCTGACAAAGAAATAACACTTAATATTTTTCCCAGTGCAAAGTTGAACTGCAACTTTGGGGAAGAATTTTTCGATGTCATTAATGTCAAAAATATCAAACTGACAATATTGTAAAACTATCGATAATACAATATTTTAAGTTGTCTTGTCGGTTCCTTCAAGGCCCCATTTTCCCAGTTTTTTTATCCACTTCATTCCCACTTGGTTGACATTTGGATTGCATTCCATTCTGCCGGGGCTAAAAAACTTTTCAATGCAACTGCTTCTTTGCTAAAAACTTTTATCGAACGCAAATTTCTCACTGTCATTTGTTTGGCTCGGGTTCCGCTCTTTACAAAAAAAATAAATTAAATAAAATACAGCACACAAATCGCTCGTCACGTTTTTCGCGCGCATCTTCATCATCATCTTTCGCTCTCTCAGGTTTTCCAGTTGCTCCAGCATTTCAGTTCCAGTTTTTATTTTGTATCTCTTTCCTTTTCGGTTAACAAATTTTCCTTGCATTATTTGGCTGTCGATTCCAGTGACAGTAAACCCAAAAATAAGGACGCGAGTACTCGAAAGTGCAATTCCCTTGCCAGGGGATTTATCATAGAGATATTCGCACACAAAGGAAAAATACGAGAAAGGTGAAATACAGAAAATAACGAAGGTCTGCAACACACCTGAAAATTGCCGGGAAAAATAAATTCTTACGTATTAAATGCATGGCGTGCCGTCAACTTTCAGTAATTGAAGACTTTAATTATTCCATTAATTAATGAAATTAATATGTGGAAAATGGAAAGCTTCATTCAGGGGATTTTATAATACTGATAATATGTAAAAAAACTCAGCAAATTGACAAGCAGTTTGCAGTTGTAAAATTTAAATTTCGGAACTTTGTTAATTGTAAAAGTATTCATACCAATGTTAATAAGGAAAGGTCAATATTGATGTGATATATTAATATAATAAAATAACATAATATTATATTAAAAAATTTAATTAGTTCCAAGTACTTACAAATTTTATGTTAAGTTTATTGATTACATTGACTAAATAATTAAAGGGCCACTAAAATAGCATAAGAAATATATTATTTACTTATACAAATTATTTTTTTATGGATAGCCTTGTTAAAATCTTCTTTAAAAAATACTATTTTTAACACTTTTGTGTACATTTCTCTGGTCTAACAGGTATTTTTAACCGAAGAAATTCAAATTATATAAAAACCCGAGACTGTTGTGATTTTGTAGCCCAGATCAAGCCACATAATATCCAATTCAAGCCAAGTGAATAACAACAAACACGACTTTTCGCCTTGCCAAAAGGTCACAATCCCCCGATTACCTTTGAAGCATTAAACTGGCAAATGCAAACACCGAAAAACGGTTTTCATTTTACGAGTCCACAGCTTCCTAGAGCTTCTCCGCCTTCTACCCTCCTATCTCGTTGGTTTTCCACTGGGAAGCCTTTTCCGGTTTTTGCTGGTCATAATAGTAAAAGCAAATTGCGGCAATTGCATTCATCATTAGGCGCCACTTTTTGGGTGGGTACACGGGCATAGACAAAAGGTGGTGGTGTTAGCCCAAAAACCTCTCCCTCATAAATGATGTTTTTATGGACGAGACGAGCTCACACATTCCTGCAATTTACGCCGGGAGTCGAGTCGAGGAGTCGAGTCAGTGATTTGTTGCAGTTATCAGCATTTTTCATTTCCAAAAGCCCTCGCGGTCTGTTAACAGAGACACATCATCAACAAGGCAGAATTCGCAACGGAATGGTATCTACACTGGGAAATAACCCTAATCAATTACTTCAAAAAATATTATACGCCATTTAAGGTACAAAAATTAAATGAATATAATATTTAAATTATGCGCTTAACTTGCCTGTTTAATGCCATTTCTAGCACTAATTTAGTATGTCTTAAAATATAATATCGAATAAATCGTGGAAATTTTTCCTAGCTAATAAAATGTTTGATATAAATTAGATCATAATGAACTTTTTAGATTTTTTTTTAATTCCGTATCATTTTTTCTTAATTAATTTAAACAGGAAACTTGTTATAGTTTCGAAATATTTTTAGACTTTTTCAAGCAGTGTCTTGATGCAACTCGGATAGCAAAATATTAATAACTGCCCAGTTGGAAAGTGTCTAAATTCCTATCAGTGTATTTTAAGGCCCAGCGACGCCCTCCAGAGTCACCTCCCCCATTGTGTGGGTGAGTGGGTGCCATAAGTCAGATTTATGTGTGCAAAATAGTTGCTTGGATGTTTCTCTTTCGGTGTGTCCCCATGCACTTTACCCTTCTCCAAGGCGCTGGGCGTTGTGCGTTGGGGGTGTGCCAGAGCCTAGTTGGAGTTGTGCGCCGCTGCTGCTGCTGCTGATGTGTAATATGATTTGTGGGCTTTGTTTAAAAGTTTTACTCCAAGGCGTTGTTTGTTATTGTTGGCCAGAGGTTGACATTCTCTCATATGACAAAAGAAAAATGGCTAAGTAAGCTTCAAAAATGCGTCAAGTACTTTGTATTTAAGGGGAGTGGGTCAGAAAGGAGTGAGGTAACATATTTGATTTCACAGATAAAGCTGCCGTTTTGAGTGAAAAAGTAGAAGTGTATGAAATATTATTCGAGAATAGAATTTGCGGGGTGATAAATATAGGAATGTTACGGGTAAGGTAATTTTGGCCGAGATTTGAGCTTGGAATAAGAATAAGTGCTGTATGTGTGCTTAATACAAGAAAAAATGCAAACAAATATATTTTAAGGAATGTATAAGTTTCCTAAACATGAAAAATTAAATTTCTTAACGTTGTTCAGTTAAAGTGAATATAACTTTGTTTAAATATGTATGATTTTAATATAAATAAATAATAATTAGGAATAATATAATTTTCAGCAATTTAGATTTTGTTTATTTCCATCTCAGTTCTTATCTAAATAAAAACCTCATGCGGCCTCCTAGTAATCTGCAGATTCCACAACACAAATCTAAAAGTATCCCAAAGAGTAACCTGCAGTCATTTAACCTCAAACGATTTGTTAAAACATTAAATGAAATTACTGAAATTACATCAAAGAAGAGCCTATCGGATAAGAATCTCTCAAATTATAGTGAGACCGAAAGAGCGAGAGGAAACATGGAGATGGGAGCCATTAAATGAAAGATATTTCGCGCCGACGCCGCGAAGAATGAGATGATTGCAAAAGCGTCGAAAATATTTCACAATAAGTGCATAAATCACAATTTGTTCGCTGGCTGTATGGCAGATATCAGATAAGAGATACACTTACCCGCCAAGGGAAATAATCCAATCGAAATTGCGGGCTCTTCACAAGCGGAGAGGATGAGTAAAAAATAGAAACACTTTCCAATTTTTATTTATCTCTTGATTTCGGCGTGTGGCTTCTTGAGCTATTCAAATGCATTTCACTTGCGGGCGCTCAAAATAAACACTTCATTATTAGAAACACATGCAACGCATTTTTAGCAGGGGGCAAAAAACACCAAAGGGTTGTGTGGTTGTTGTTTTTATTTTGGTTGATTTTTCGTTGTTGTTGCCTCTGTTGGCCCCGCCTTGAGGGCGATTATTTAAAAATATACAATATTTTTGCTTCTCTATTTTTTCACATCACTGCACTTTAGCATTCTGCTGTTGTTTTTCCTTTATTTCGATTTTTGCACACGCAACGGAAATGCTATGGAAAAGATGCAAATGTACCGTTGCAGCGTGCTGGGGGAAAACTCGAGGAACGGGATCCCGAAGTGAAAAGGAAAACGCGCTGAGCTCCAAAAATAACTTTAAAGGGAGCCAAATCGGGGGAAGTTTAACGTAAGCAAAAGACCAAGTCACACCGAGAACAAAATCGGTTTACTTAATTAAATATGAAAATAATATTCCTGAGTATTTAATAACACTTTTTTTTTTTTTTTTACATAAACCATGCTTTTAGCTTTTAAAATTGAAAATGGATAATAACGATGTACATATAATAAATAATGGGGAAATGCGTCATATTCAATAGAATTGTTTAGTCTAAAAAAATTAATGCAATTTAAATTAAAACAATATTATTCAAATCATATTTAATGGCTTTTATCTGTGATGTCCTTATTTGATTTTTCCTTAAGTTTTCCTCTGTGCAGCGAAATTTATGCGCTATATGTTTTCTTTTCAATCGGCACCGTTCCTCCAATATTCCGTACATTTTTTTCGTTTTACACCTCCGTCCACGCACTTTTCTTTTTTTTATACGGAATGCACTTTTTTACGCACTCTTTCGCCCAAATGAAAATAGCTTTTCTTCCGCGTTTTTCCGCTTTTTTGAAGCTCCACGTTCGCGCGTTTAAATCCAACTGAATGGACGTCGAAAATAAACCGGCGATCATCGGAGCAGCGATGCTGATCCTCAGTTGTGGTTGTACAGCCATGGACAGATAATTAGCTCAATGCTAAAATAAAAATATATGCCGCTTATTCGGTTAAAAAGATTTATCAAATAATTGAATCCAAGTAAAACTTGAATTATATTTAGGAGTTCTTTAAATATTTAAGTTGGTGGATGGGAATTATTTTTGTATGCTACCTTTCTTCCCATGATTGTATGTGTATCTTGAAAAGACTGTCTTCTGCCGCGAGAGAGAGAGAACGGTTGAGAGAGCGAGTGAATTTTTGTTGTTATTCTTGTTTAACGCTGCACGTGCTACAAAATGATGAGAAAGAGTACGAGGAACGTGGGGTAAAAAGAGAGCTGGAGAGACGACGAATGATCGTCCAAAAGAGAGAAGTTCATTTCTGGTGAATGAAAAAAGCCGGCAAATGAACACTCGACAAGTTTTGTTTATGTTTTGAATGAACAACCGGCTTTTGGAAGGGACCTCTTAGTCGCTGATAGAGTGATAAGTGAAAATTTATAAAAATCAAGTTTTTTTTACGGACTCCATACTGTACTTAAAAGATTTAGCTTTTAAAACTTAATAATGTAAGCAATTTTTGAATAAATATAGCCATAGCGTGATTTAAAATTAATTTAGTTGATTTTTATTGATGACCTTTTCGCTCAACTATGATCCCATAAATCAAACTGATATTTGCCCATCTGTTCGTTCTCACGCTGAACTGCCGAGTCCGGACTTGATACCGTTATTCTTATCGTGAGCAACCTTGAAACGTTTGCGGGAATATGCGGTCAGCTGTTGTCATTAGCCACATGATGAGGCGAAAATGGCGCCATTAAAAAAAGCTTGGGTAAAAAGTTGTCATCCCACCAAAATGTGCAAGTGAAGATGACAGAACGAGAGAGGGATAATGTGTGGAAAGAGACGCCAGATCGGCAAGTGCACTAAAATGCGCTAATGGGGAAAGATGAAAGAAGGAAAAAAATAGTGACCCACAGACAACGAATGTCACGGATCGGGAACCAGTTTCCAAGTTGAAAATGTGTGACAATTATGAAAGGCGATCGACGGCGAGATATTGATGGCGGGAATAACAAAAGACAAAGCCACCGACAAACAGAAAGCTCTTAGATAATCATCTCTTTGAAAGCGCTGACAAAACAAGCGCAAAAATGGTAAAAAAGGTAAAAATAAAAAGCGGCTCAGGGGAGGGAAATGAAAACAAATAAATAAGAATTCTTTTCAAGCGTAACGGAAGTCGTTGAGAGCTAAATGGTCAGCGGGGCCAGTGAGCAATGATTAAGAACGGACTAACAAGCTGCCACCGGATGCTTAAGCCGGCTAAATTGTGGGGCTTATAACTGAAATTCGGGAAGCACTCTCATCTCAACATAATGTGGAATCTTCTACAAAGCCCCCAAATAGGTTCAATGTCTATTTTTGGAGGTATTAAGATGTTATTAACCTGGTGGGTAACTTCATCGATTTTAATATATTCTATTTGTTGGGCCTTTGATAGGTAAATAACGTACAAGTGTCAGATTTAAATAAGCTTATGGTGAGAAGGTTACATTTATTTTATTATAAATCATATACGAAATGTATTCTTGTATAATTTTCTCGATTCTGGCATTTGTAATAAGTCAAAATTGATGTGTTTGTAACCAAAATTCAAATTAATTTCCTTATCTATCGGAAGATTTTATTCGAGCTTTGATCATAGGTTCATTTAAAGGTAAAACACATTCAAAAAAAATAAATATCGGCAGCATATTTAATCAAAGTTTTTAAAATTCATATGCCAAGTCCCGTTCTGGTTTAGTTTCTCATTTCGACTAACTTTGTATTAATATTAAACATATACGAAATCCGCGCCTCTATCCAAATAATTAGACATATTTATGTGTTCATAAATATCTCAGATATGATTCCCATTCTCTCAAATTCTTTGGCTCCGTTCAATCCAGTTTGGCTTTGGTCGAAATCAGGGCTTCGGCAGCTTTTAATTAAAATGCGATAAAAGTGAGAAAATTCGTTGCGGTTTGTCTAAATGGGCACCACCGGCACCCAACGAAAAAGGCAATCAAAAGCCCAAAGAAAGAGACCTCGATTCGGAATAACTATGTGTGTGGATAGGGAAAAATCAACGATTTCTTATCCCGCTTTCGGTGCGCACTTATTTATGTAAATCTTGTCGTCGTCGTCATCGAAAAATCGTCGTCCCAGTGGGCAAACAACTAAAATGCATTTGTGGAGCAAACGGAGTCGTCGTAGTCCGCCCAAAAAGAAAAAATAAAAAAAAACCAATCGAAGCCAATCCAATTCGGATCCCAGCCAAGCCAATTCAATCCAATCCGATTCCGATTCCGATGGCCACTCGAGACGACGAAGGCGAACGAAGCCTATTGAATAATTTTCGATTCGATTTTCGTTACAAATACTATTTGAATACACTCTTTCCGCAGCTGCCCCGGCCTCCTTCTCCTACTTCCATTCATGGCTTAATCACTTGGTTACTTGATTTTCCACTTTATGACGGATTATGTGTAAATGTTTGCCAAAGTCTCAAAAAGGAAGCGAAAAGGTATTGAATTACTGTGAACATTTTAAGCGGAATGTGGCTGTGAGAAATGGCCAGCTAAAAATATTAGTGTTAATACAGATCCATTAATCATTGTGGGATTTGCTTATTGTGAGCTTTGGAGCTTTGTTTAAGAATTTATTTAAAAAAAATGAAAAATGTTTTATAGAATCTATAACACTATATTACAAAACAGACAGTTAAGAGTTCTCCTTAATTAATGTTTCTTAACGAAGCTTTAATCTACTCTTAAATTCCTCTGCTTACTTGGCTCCCTTTTTTAAAGCAGTGGAATGTAATTAATTTTTTAAACGCTGCACGTTTTTTATTGAAATAATCAAAATATATTGACTTTTTAAATGAGGATGAGCTTATGGCCCCGTTTAAAGACCAGCTCCAAAACAAGCCAAAAACGGGAGGAGATGAAGCTGAAAAACTCATAAAACCGCCAAACGCAGCACGTGATAAACGCACTTAACAGGTAACACCCATTTAGCCGAATGATGAATTAACGCTCGAAAGAAAAGAAAGACAGAGATGAAAAAGGAAAAAATGTGAAAAATTTTGGGGGAAGCCAACAATTTTTAGAGCCAAGACGCAGGAACAGAGGAGAATGAATTAAGAGCACCTGGAGCCAAAGCAACAAAACAGCTAGAGAAACAATGAAAACTAAAGCAATAAATTCAAATGTACTCCAATAATTTAAAAAAATTTATAATTTCTTCATATTTTATTAAAGAAGTTGGTAGATTGAACAGTTCGTGTTTCAGTTTTTAATCACATGAAAAAATCAGAAAAACAATCTGCTATAAATCCAAAAAATGCAAAGTCCTGGCCTTTCTATATTTATTTATAATGCATTATAATATATTTATTTATCAATAAGCACAGGAATTCAAAGGACTTGGCCTAATCCCTACTTAATAACTGTATAAATTTGTGTTTCGTATTTCCATAAAATGTTCTATAAAAACTTGAATCGATAATCAAGACTTTCGCTGGCAACATGAACCACATCCCCAGCAGCAATATGCTTGCAACATTTAAGCGTCACAATCCCCAAGCTCAAAGCAACAAAATCAGGTGGCAACAAAAGAAGCTTATACAGCAGCAACACGAGATATCGCAGCAACAGTGCCACGCTTTTCAAAGTGCTCCCAAGCCGCTGCTTCCATCAGTTTTGGCCACAGACCCACACTGACCCCTCCATCCGAACCCCAACCGAACCGAAATGTGTATGAGAGCCGTTTAGAATCGCGGTTGGTGGGGAGAATCGAAAGCCAACTGGGAGGAGGCGGAGGAGTGGCAGTCGAGGGACAGTTAATAAACTTCTGGCACGGCCAGGGCCCAAAACTTGGTCTAAAAGCGAGGCGAGAAAGTTGAGAAGCGCACAGAAATTAGTTGGAAAGACGTGCGTAAAGGTGTGTTGCGGACAGTTCCGCTTCAAACCGAAAAACAAGGGGGATCCAATGTGGTTCGGTCTCGGGGATTCTCGTCAGCCAGTCACTCAGTTTAGCCCACTTCAGACTTGGCACTGAGGGAATTTATGCAAAAATGTATTGCAAAATTATTCAAGGAAACTAAATGGGCAAAAAAAAACAAAAAAAAACATATATATGAGTTGTAATTTTATATATTTTTATGTTTTTTTCACCGAAATTAAATGGTCATCTGAATCATTACACGCAGAGTCTTTTTGAATTTTGACAATAGGATTGCTTACTCTGCAGAGAATATTTATCATAATTCCCATTATTTATAAGGACTAGTCAAAATCAATTACCAATATTTATCACATTTCTTTCTCTGTACCTTTTCCGTTCGTTATTCATTAAAACTGACGCATCCCCTCCAAACAAAAAACTTTTTTGACAAAGCAGACAAAAAAAAAAACTGAAATGCTCTTGCCTGCATTTTGGCCACGAGTCCGATAAAAGTGTCAGTTCCAAAAGTTTGGCCAACGTAGGAGCATCTGGCCAACAAATACAAAAATTAAAAGGGTATTTAAGAGAGGAAAAGGAGTATTTTCCGGGGAACAGTGTGTCGAGTATGAGCCTTCATTTGAGCGGGACAAATGGCTGCCATGCGGACGGAGAGGTCAGCCTGCTCGGCTTATTGGCTAAAAGTTTTGAAAACTAGGTGACAATTTTAGCAAGTATCCGTTTTAATTTATATATCAAGTTTAGTGCAAATTTGAGCATATAAGCAGAGAGATATAAGAGTTTTTACGAAAATGAAAGCTTATGGTTCGGATCTAGTTAGTTGCAAAGATGAAAGTTAGCTGGGTAACAAAGGACAAAGAAATTAAATAGGAATGAATTAATAAACAATTAATATATTTTTGTATTCCTTTAGATACCAATTAATAATGGTATTTTTGATTGAATTACTATATTTCCAAAATTGTTGTTATTTTAATCCACTTTTCAAGAACATTTAGATGAGCTTAATAATTATGTTTAAATTTGGTAAATTTTAAAAACCCAACAGCTTTAATAAACTCTCTTTATTTCCCTATATCCCTCACAAAACCCTTTGGCAAAAATATGAAAATGTGCATCCACTTGAAAAGTTTTGAAGGCGCGGCCTCATCCACAACATAAACATCAAGAGCAAACGGCAACCGGCGGTCATTTGGCAAAGGTCAACGACAACCTTCCTAAAAAAAAAAAATATATATAACTCAAACACTTTAATCCAGAACAAAAAAGAACAGAACTCCAACAGCCTCTAGTTGGCAGCTCATTATTGATTTTTTAGTCATAGACGCACACTCAGCAAAAAAAGAACAAAATCGCTAAAAACGTATTAAAATTAACTACAATTTTCTGTCGAAAGCTTGTTAGGGCTGTCTATATTAATAATTAACAAATTGTGCGTTGATTAAAAACATCATTAATTAAATATGTATCGGGGCATATGCCAGCTTCCAGCCACTTCTCTCTCTATCTCCGCCCATTTTGTGTTTCCCCTCGCTGTTTGACACGAAATTAACGCGTTTTTCATTTGTCATTAAAAATGAATTTCAACACTCGACAGTTTTGAGGTTTGAGCTGAGAAGAGTTAATTCGATTTGTTTGGTAACCCGTTTTGAAGTGTTTTCGTTGGGCTTAGTGGCTGAAATCTAAACTAGAATGTTCAATGGGCAAAAATAAATTTGTTATAACTTTGGCTATAGTTAAAATTGTTTGAATAAGTAATCCGTATTGTATATCATTGGTATGTGATTTTTATTAACGGTTTCTATAATTGGGTAGAATATTTTGAACAAAAGCTTGAAATTTTGAGAGTTTTTATAGAAGAGTCACTTTTTCTGTTTTTAAGCATAATTATAGACCGTTAAGTTTATATTTTATTTATATTATTATTCGAAAATATTAAATAATAATAACCACCTAAGAGTATTTAAAACTCTGTTTCCTCCCATTAAACTTAACCAAATCCCTCTTTTTCAGTGTGGTCATTTTTCTCCACTCCTCTGCCTGTCAACACTGGGCGACAATTTAGTAATTTAAATTGATTTATTTAACTAGAAATAAATAAAACTCGCAGGCCACAATTCGCTGTCAGACTTTTTCCGCTTTTTTCATTCTCCAGTCGGCGAAACTCTCTGGGCCACGCTAATTAAATTTAATTTGCCATTGATTAAACGTATTTATTTCGATGTTTTCGGGTTTTCAGGTAGTTTTGACAGCCCTGCCAGGCATCTCTTTCCGTCTCCTACCTGACACGTTGAATTATTAATTGTATGATTGATTGTTGTGCGCGACGTGTGGTCCATGTCCCGCACCCCTCGGAATTCCGCCCCGCGTTTCTTTCGCATTAGCAGCAAGTGGCTCGGAGAGCAGCTACTCTGCGGGGAGCTAACTACTCGATGAGGAGCTTTTTTACTTCTATGTGTCGGCCGATTTGGGCGTGAGAATCGCTGTTTCCTGGCCCTCTTCTCGGCTCGTTTCTCGCTTCTTTAACAATTGTTTTCTTCAATGAAGTGGCCTGATTAGCGTCGGCTGCCGCCGCGTCAATATTAATGTAATTTGTCGGGTCTGAAAAGAGCTTAGAAGAAACGTTGTAAGAAACTTTATTTATTTATTTTAATACTATTTAATAATATATACTTTTATTAATGTATTTTAATAAATAAGCATTTAAGATTATTAAATAAATATGGTACATTTTCCCAAAAGTATTAAATATTAAAGAACTCACTTCCTTTTTTGAGAGGGAAGCAGGTGTGATTAGTACTATGTTTCTGGTATTGCTATACATTTATCTAATTTTCCACTAGAGCAAGCGTTATATAGTGTAAAATAGCGGTTAGCGGGAATTTTATTATACATATTTTAAGTTTATTCCGTTACAAAAATCTGATTCAAATAATAAGTGTGTACTAATCATCTTTCAAGTAAAAATACCAAAGACGCTAGAAAATGCGCCCGAATGCGGTCACATTACAAATTACGTCCTTGGCGAGTTTCGTAGCACCCATCTCTTGCCAGCTACTGGCTGGGCGCTAAAAATCTCGCCTGTTAGCGCCGCCAAAGCGAACTCTGGCGGATGTTTTAGGAACATGTATTTTACACACCAATTTTTTATTCATACCCGGTACAACAACCACAATGGTGGACTCCGGCAGGTTGGCAGCCTTGAAGAAGCGAGCATCGGTGTCCTTCACTTCGATGAAAGAAAACATATAAATAAAACGACCGTGAGCAGGAACCATGGCTTTACCGATCGCCAGTTAAGAGCCCTTCCACTAGACTTTTCCCTGGGTTGCATTACGAGTACTTTGAAAAATTTGTAAAATGCTAATTTCCGGACTTCTACTAGGCCGTTTAATAAATCCTTTCTTAGTGTCCATCTTTATTCAAGCATTTAAAAGCAAATCAAGGCGATAGGTCCGGCCGTAGAAGCAGGGCGATCTATATTGTAAGAAACAAAAGATAAAATAATAATTTTCAATTCAAATTAATGTTAACGATCCTATTAATATCGTATGTAGCAAGTAGGCGGCTGGCAATAATTTATATAAAATATACATTTTTACTTAAAATCATTCCAAATATATTAAATACAAATTGGAAAAAAAAGTAAACCAGTTTTTAAATTTATTAAATTAATCCATTATATTTAGAAGCTAAAATTTCAATATTTGTATCAACTTAAATGTTCTAAGATGATTACCATATGAAGACTCTTCTCTTTCAGTCTTAAATTTTTAATACAAATCTAAAAGCCGAAAAATACTACAAATAAACGTTGCCACAATAAAAAAATGTATTTATTTTTGAAATTTATTCATATAATCATATTATTAGAGCAATATGAACTAGTTTGATTTCTATTTTTCCATAATTTTGTTACCTCTTTAAGCTCTTTAAAGTTCTTAAAATTGAAATATAAAGTATTGTTCATAAAACTCTTTAAATATGATTATTTTAATCAAAATAAACGATTCACAAGCGCAGGAAACTGTAAAAGCTATCACATTACTTATTCTCTATAGTTGTCTTTGTTTCCTGGTCAGTTTTCATTACGAATCCTTCCAGGAAGTCCCAGACATTCGATTCGCCTTTTCACAATAAGAATTTCCAAATGTAATTGAGCTTAATGCTAAATGAGCTAATTTATTCTGAATTTCAATGAATTTTAATTTTGCGCATTGTCCGCTCGCCATTCGGCCACGTATTCCACGTATTTACCTTTTATGCATTCTCTCTTAGGCCGAACGTAATACTCTGCCTGCCACAGTCCGCCAAAAATCAATTAAAAATAATAACAACATCCAGGCTAATGTCTGCTGGCTATTTTCGTTAAGTAATGGCTGGCGAATGGAAATGGAAAATTCCTGACCAAATGCAAAACCAAGTGAAATTCGGCCGAGCGTTGCGTAAAAGGTAATTCACGATTATTTTTAGACGAGAACTGCGAACAAATCGCAGCGAACATAATTAAACAAATTGCATGATTTTTAATAATTTATTCGGCCCAGCGAGGAATATGCAAGTTCATGTCCCGAATCAGGCGAGAATCAGGGTAATTAGCATACAATTTAGGGCTGGGTTGTACAAAATAATGCATCTGCATTTCCGCCTCGTTACATTTTACAAGAATATAAACATAAATACAGATTAAGAGTAATTTGCAATCACAATGTTTACAATGACCAAGGAATTTTATAGACTTTGGGGCGTTTTTGGTATTTTTGTACCTAGTTAAAGAGATTATTCGAAGCGTAGATGTTTCTTTGACCTGACCAGAAAGGCGTTTGAATTTAAATAAAATGTATAATATACTAAATGTATATATATACTACAGAAAACTAACTAATTTATAGGCTGTATTAGGCCTTAATTTTTGTGACTCATATTCAATGATTTTAGTAACAGCAAATTTATTCTATTAGGAGTATTAAATGTATTAAATTAAGCAAAATCCAACCCCTTCATCTACTGTAATACTGAGTTGCTGAGTAACTAAAGCCAGCGTACCTTTTCATTTATTTATGGTTCCTTTGTTCATGTACCTGCAGGGCAAGCAGCATCACCTCTCCTCCCTCTTCACACTCTTCATTTCAATGTTTTTCAATTGTCCAGTTCAGTGAGTACACTGCAAACAAAATTGTGGGCTTGGAAACCTTTTTTAATTAGTAATTATGTTAGATTTGTTATGACTTTTGAAGTAGTTCTTTTTATGAAACTTATTTTTTTATTATTTTTTATTTTAAAACTTATTTAAATAGGCAGAAAGTATTATGACAAAATATAAAATGCTATTTTCTCCATAAATATTAAAATAATAAAAAATTATTTCATATTGCTTTCTTTTTTAATTGCAGAAATTGGAATTTGTAAATATCCATTATCATAATTTCTCTCGAGTGTAACTATTATGATTTAATGTTTTCTCCCTTCAGCTGAGCTAGTAAATTGTGTCTACTTCAACGGGTAGTATTTGTGCATTTGCGGGCGGTTGGTGTAGACGCCTTGGGCTGCTTATTCCGGACGCCCGAGAGTCTCCGTGTTAATGCAACTAATTAGCTCGTTGCTAGGAGCTACTCCCAATCTACTGCAGGACACCGATTGGGGGTTGCAATTATTATTTGTGGTAACTGAGAGGGGATTTAATTACTTGCTCTCGATTTGGTGTTGCAAACTTAGATCCTCTTGGGCGACTGTATGCTTTGGGTGTTTATTCAGAAGTCTAACAAGATGGTCTAATGCCAAAACTATGCAAAGGAGCTTATTGTATTGTAATACTAATTATATACAACTATTTGATTCGATCCAATCATTCAGTTGACTTTGTGATTTGTACACGACTTCTAACTTACCTTTCACTCGATTTCGTAACAGCCGATATAAGCCATCAATTTATGCTTAAGTGGGATAACCAGTGGAGTTAGCCGGAATAAATTGATGGCTGGTGACCATATTTCATATCGATAGCTCAAAGCTGCTTCATTTATTATGCGCGGAAAAATGTTTTCCCGCCCACAGAGTCCACAGAGGGAGGCCCAGAAACCAGCAACCTGAACCGAAAAATTTCAAAGGTCACTGGCTCGGAGTTTATTTTACTTTTTTTACGGCCTAGAAGGAATTGGCCCTCAGTTTGGATGTTCCGCGCCCGGTTTCTCCTCGCCTCTTACAGTTTCTGGCTTGTGTAAGAGGCAATGCATGTTGCCCTGTCAAACGCTCCGTTGAACTTCGCTTCACTTTGCAGGAGGCGCTGAAAGTGGCTTCCTCCCGGCGGCGGCGGCGGCGGCGGCGGCGGCTTCCATTCGGACACCTTTGCCGGGACTTAACGGCGCGTTTACGGCACAAATGCCGGAATGTCTGGCCCGGAAGTGGGAGAAATGGGAGCGGCTCCAAGGATCATTAGGCAGTGTCAACAAGCGGATTGCCGGATTGGCTGCCATCCAGAAATTGTTAAAAAAAAAGAAATACGACAGGACACGCATGGAAATTACTCTTTATGGAATCGTATTTTTATTTTAATTTTAAGTTTTTTTTTGGGCTTTATTGATTTTTAGAAAATTATGCTTAGACTCTAACTACTAACAAATTGTCCATTAACTAACGTAAATGTAATTAACCATTTTTCGTGTATGACTCATAATTTAATACATATTACAATGTTATTATTATATTCTCGATTTCTGTACTGGTTGTGTAGTTGCTAGTAAATGCGGAAATATGAAATTGGTTTGATCAACACTCGTATTTTGTTTCCGGTCTCTGTTGTCGGTAATTAAATGTAGGTTTAATTGTAGTTAATTAGTCTATTAGTTGGTTTCCACGTGTTTTGTTTTCTGTTCGCTGTAGTAGCCTTTAATTTAATGATAGAATTACCGAATATTTAATATGTACAAAATTATGTTACAGTTTTTTCTTCTCCCCCATTTAGCTTTAAATTTCACCAAAGTTAGTTATGATTTTTCTCCTATTAAATTTTGCCACTCTGCTCCGTTGAGCTCTGCAAACTTTTGTGGCTGCGCGCGGGTTCGGTGGCAGATTTTAGCCTCGGCTTCCAGGTTTTTTAGGTGCCACCTGCTCTGCGGAATCGGACACGTTCCCCCTTTCGGTGGCGCACAAAAGTTGCAACGTTCCACATTTTCTGGGGGCAATCGGGAAAATTTTCAGGATAGTTTGGCTCAACTTACGTGCTACAGAGTTAACGCCGTATTTATACAGGGTCTTTAACTAATTTATAGCAAGTTTTATAAACTCTTTTTCATTGTAGTATGCTTAATTTAAACATGTATATTTTTATATGGAATTATTCTTTTATATATCAGTTGGTTCAGTTGGAAATCATTGCAAAGGTGTGCTTTGATGAAGGAAGAGAAAGATTTTAGCAAAGGGTGGGCCTTGAAAATATCGTTCTCTGAAAGTTGCAGTAGGGAAAGACGCCATAAAAACATTTTAAGGAATTTCAAATATTCTAAAAACTATTTCATTCTGTAGAAAGGAATTTTTGAATTCTTAAAAGGCATAGCAAAAAGTTAGATAGAAAGGAACACAGGAGATCTTATTTTTTGTCCAAGAACCTAATCTTTATCTTAAGTATGCGAGAAAACATCTAAAATCTTACGTTAGTCTTAAATTCCACTGTTAGCCACATGTACATACAATTAACCCTAACCAGACACACGAATACACATAACACCTGTTTTCGGGTTGGCGACCTCCTCTATTCCCCCGCCTTAGTGCTTACAGCTGAAACATCATTTTAACTACAACTTAACTATTTATTTTTATAATACAACTTTGTCGACATCGGGCTGGGACATTAACCCACTGACACCTGCACTAACAATGCCACCGCCCGGACCGGCCCCACTGCCAGTTGCAACCACTGCTAGGACACTGCCGCTGCAGCTGCCCAGGGATGATGATAATGCTCCATTTGGCCCACCTCCACTCCCGCCTCCCGTTGGCGATAATGATGACGCTCCGGGTCCTCCGCCTCCATCCGATGGAAGCTGCTTGGCTTTCGCCTTATCGTGCACGTACATGGCGGCCAGAGCATTGAAACGTGGACCCCAGTTCTGCAGATAGTTAAAGTCTTGATTCTCATCATCAGTGCCTGGAATTGGTCAAGAGGGAGAAGAGCAGCGAGTTAGAGGATTTCTTTGCAAAGTGCCAGCAAAGTAGATGTGGGAAATAAAAATGTCAGAAATTGCCATAAAATATATGATTTGAAGGAATTGAATCTGGAAACATTTTTAGAAAATCAAATCTACAGCTGAAAACTTTTAAATAACTTGTTAAAAAACAAAAAAATAGATAAAATATTTTGAAATTTGAAAAATGTGTTGAGAATTTATATACAAATTGTATTTAAATATATTTTAAATACCTGAGGCCAGCGAGCTCAGCGACTCGGCTATACTGCCACTGCCCTCGAACGTAAAGTTGCGCAGGTCGTCGAAGGGCGGCGCATTGGGATCCTTGTCGATGCGCTGCTTGCGCTCCTCCATCAGATAGGCCACGTTGAGCTCCTGGCCAGGTGGCAGCAGCGTCATCACGGGATCTAAGTGCAAACATTCGCCCAATTACTTGGCCAGTTCCGAGCACTTCCGTGCTGTTTACTCACAGATTATGGGCATCTTGCAGGCGGCTATGTCCGGCGGTCCTCCCTGGGCGCTGATTGGTATTTGCAGTGGCGTGATGTCAAAGGCCGTCATGTCGTCCTCGCCGCCGCCCTCGTCCTCGTAGCTGATAACCGTTTCGCGGACATCCTTCTCGGGACCGGAGCGCTTCTTCTTCTTGGTCGTCTTGCGTTTGCGGCTGTAGAGCACGAATATCAGGGCGAGAACTGTAACGAGACACAATAGGAAAGGTAAATGTAGTTATACTTTTTATAATTTCAGTTCAATGAACTACGTATAATATTTAGGAACTCTCAGTGTTCACCTAAAGTGCTCCCACTTTTTAGGACATTCTTTCCTCAAATTCTCCCCATAATAGTCCACATTTTTTGTCTGCCTTTTTGTCATTATTAAAATCTTTTTTTTTCCGGAGCGAAGTACGGCATGTTTATTTTTTCAACAAAAAACCATAGAAATTGTGAAACAAATACCTAAAGCGAAGCTGGAGTCTGTTCGTTGTCTGTTAACTGTCAGAGCCATAACAACAACTTCATTTGCGTTTAATGATGGTAATTAAATGTAGAAAAAACCGTTGTCCTGCTTTTCTTTTTCCTCTCTCTACCTCGCTCTAGAGAGGCGAGGCAATCTGATACTAAAAACCCTCAGAGGGCGAGAATACTTTAAAAAATATATAGTACTTAAGAATAAAAAACAAAAACATAATGAGGGCAAATTAAAGAAAGTTCCTAAGTATGATAAGTAAATTTTAAATAAGGCTATAGTTTAATTGGATCATCACAGTTTCTGGGTTGCATTTCCTTAAGGAAAATCAATAAGCTTACAGTGAGAGACTGGCAACAAACTTTTGTTAAAATATCAAGTCCAGGGCCGCATCAAGTTACCAACAATTAAATGAAATCAACTGGCGAGTTTAAGGAACAAGCAAGAAGTGAAGAAATGTTGGAGGATTCTTTTATAAATGAACTTTGCTTCTGCCGCTGTGAAAGTCAGCTGGCAGTTATTGCAACTAATGAATCCGCTTAGCCCAGCAGAAATGCTGGGGCATTAAAAACCGAAAAAAGTGGGAAATAAATCCCGGGAAAACATCCTTGGCTTGTCATTTTGGAGGAGCTGAGACAGAGTTTTAATTATTTTTACTTAGCTGTTTGCTTAACCTCCCAGAGCCAGGCCCAGAGCCAGAGCCAAGTTAATATTGCTGTCAACTGAAGCGCAAATGATAAAATGCAAGTCTACGAGAGACTTTCCCAGATATTCCCCTTCAGACAGCATTTTTTCCTTCACTCTTTCCCCGTCTCTCTGGGGGAAGGGGACTGGGGACTGGGGACTGACGACTGGTTTACACGACAAACAGAAGCAGAGATGTTGGGAATTTTCCGAGAATATGTTGCAGTGGTTGAGTGGTGGGAAACTTATTAATAACTTTATGCTACTTAAGCAAACTAAAGCAAAAGGGCAAACGCAGAAAGGACACAAGGACCTGACAAGTTTTCATGCAACGACGACTCGAAGAGCCTCGAAATGTGAATTTGGAATGCGAATGTTTTTGGCCGACTTGTAATCCGCTTAGTTGGCAAATGAATGTCAATGTGGGCGACCACTATCCTCCGTCCTTCATGAGAGAGCTCCTGCGTCTCTGACTGCAGAGCTGGAAAGTTTAATGCAACAATTACAGCATAAAGTTGCAACAGCAGCAGGACACAAAACCCAGTCCTCAGACCTAACCCGAAACCGACATCCCTGAATTGAACCGAAAATAGTTTATTGCCAGTTCTTTGGCCATGGCATGGAGTGCATTAAATTTGTCTCTAGCCGCAGAAAGGAGCGAGAAACTTTCTAAATTATCTTCCAGCACAAGTTTTGCTATTAATGTGTCCCGCACCCACCCCAGGAAACAGCCAACAGAAATCTTCGATAATTCGTCCTAAAAGCGAAGCAGACCAAATCTGCTAGGAAACTTTCACGAATCGAAGAAGAAAATCTCTCATAAAGTTTGACTCTAACTGGAGTTTCTCGGTAAAGGTAAAATAAAAGAATCTGAAGCAATTAATATTTGTATCAGTCAGTCTTTAAATAATTAAAAAAAGATACACAAGGAACCTTATAAACTAAATAGAGTTTTCTTTTAAGTCTATAAAATCATAACAAAATTTTCCCAAAATAAGTTAAGCGCCCTTTCATTGGCTAATTTAAGCTTTCAAACACCATAAAAGGAAAACATTTAATTAAGCAAAGTACCCCCCATCTGCACATGAAAAAATTGTGCTTTTGAATATGAAAAAAGCATAAAGCGAGCATATAGAAATTAAATTGCATTTGCACGCAAAGGCTTAAACGTGCTAAATAAATAATTTCGGCCGGAGGAAAGTTATAAAAACTATTTCTATTTCGATACGTGCCTGAAAGTTGAGCGCGGCAACAAAGCACAAAATGCAATTATTGGCCTAACCAAATTGTTGGTTCAATTTGCACTCTAAAAATACTTTTCAAAGCAGATTTTAAAGTCCGGAGCCAAGGATGAACTGCACAATATTTTGCTAAGCAGGCCATGGCCAAACTGTTCATTCATCAGCCTTTAATCAACATTACCTCCTCCGACCAGGAAAATAAAACAAGAAACCGCCCGAAAACTACACAGCAGCCAGTAGCTAGCTGGCAGCAGCCAGCAGCGGGGGAGAACATCTACTACTAACCTACTACGACTAACCTACATAAAAACTTGCAAAAACAAAGGCAAAAATATCCTGTAAGATGAACAAAAGCCGGACCGAAAGCTCTTTAACGGCCTTTGTTTGCACTTAACTATATAGCCAAGGACCCCTAGTAATATCTTGTTGCCGGCCTGAACTTGCTGACCAGGTCAGCTCATCAAGAGGGGCGAAACCGGAGGAGGGAGAGAAGGGACTTTGTAGTTGCTCCACTTGAAACTTTATGCTAAAATACAGTTCAGCGATTCACAGATTATACAGGAGCAGCGCCGGAGACAGGACATGAAAAAGCGTTGACTGTAAATAATGTTAGATAATTATTTAGTTTGTGTTTTCCCCCGCCTTCCCTCCTGTGAGAGTCACTTTGGGGTAAATCAACAGAACACACAAACAAAAAAAGTTAGCTATAATACAAGACTATGAGATACCCGGTAGTTATGGTTATTACTATTATAATATTGGCTTCTTGAAAGCAGAAGAAAGACGAGATTATGTCAACTGCATTACCCTAAATACTGTATACCCCTAAACTCTTCAAGACTACCGGGTACTTTAACAGGGAATGAGTGCGAATCTGTACTGAGACTGTCAGATTTTATGTTTCGGTTCCTGAGATATTTTCACATCATAAAAAAGGACAAGCGGGGTGGCAACGATGAAAGTACTCTACTGCGGCGCGGCCGTTTATTTATTGCGCCTATTTTGCGGTTTAGCGGTTTTATGGCCACTTCCAGCCTTTGTTTTGCCGCCCGCAGCCGACTGTGTAATTATCTGCCTTAGCAGCGACTAATTAGCTTAAGGTTCCGCCTGCCTTTGTTGTTGTCCCAGCTGCAGCCTTACAGCAAGGACTCATTAAAGTCGGCCCCCCGAACCATAAAGCGCCGGCCGGATAAATCAGCGTCACTTTTAAATATGGCCAAAAATAAATTGCCAACAGGCCGGGCCGGCCACGATTCATGCTGAGGGGAGAGCGAGCAAAACAAATCTGGAACGTGGTGAAAATGTTGCGCTAATTGAAAATCCTTTCAAATCCCAGACGAGCCGGCGAAACGAAAATAGATTGTCGCGCAATGCGTGCGAGGAAACGCATTTGCATGGACTATGCCGGACTGGACTGGACTGGACTGGGCTTGGCTGCAAGGGAATCGAGATCCGAGCCGGAAAAATAACCAAATGGCCAAAGCCACTTAACACTTGTTCGGAAAATCCATTAAGTGCCCAGAATTTCGCTGAAATTGTATTCCATTTTCAGCCATTTCTTTTTTAAGCAATAAAATATCTCTAATTGGCTCTGACAGCGGAATGGCTGGCCATTCGACTAAAAATAGCTTGAGAGGATTAGGATTTTCTAGCATCTGTTCTGCACCTTTACCTTTTGATAAACTATTTTTATGTACGAAAATTCAGCTTATAAAATTTGTATAAAATAAACACACTGTGATTTAAATTTCTAAATATTCTGCAGAATTTTCTGCTCCTTACTCTTATCTGTAAAAGTCTCTTGCAGACAACTTATAAACAACCAGTTTTTTCTCACGTTTTTCCCTAGCGTAATTAGCCACTATGCAAATATTTTTCACCCGTAGTTTCTTTTTTTTTTAACTAAACCAACAAATTGCCCCCTGTCTGGGCGTAAAAAGTGTTACAAAAATAAAGCAAGGAATACAGGATTTGTTGCCACTTTATGCTGTTGAAAATGCATGGGATCGCCATGTTAACCCGTAACCCCTCGTTCTTTTTTATTTGCGACCCACACACAGAGGACTGTCCAAACAGATGTCAGTGTCGCTCTATTTTTTTTGCTTCCGTTTTTCATGGGGGGCTGGAGGTCTTTCCTCGCAGCAAATTGCATTAACATGGAAAAACAGAGAGCAGCAGAGAGGAGCAGAGCTCCGTGCGGAATGGAAGGCAAGAATGTTGCTGCTTAAGCCGCTTAATTGTCACACATGAATGGGAAATTTTCGGGAGCCGCTTAGCGCATGGGGAATACAGTAGGACTGCTGTACATTGGTACCTTCCTGCGGTGGTGCATTTTGTACTTACTCAGTATGATAATCAGGCAGACGAATATGGCCCCCAGTGCGCCCATGCTCAGCTTCAGGCGCTGCCCCTCCTGGACGAGCTCACAGTTCTCGCCCCAGTATCCCTCGGGACAGATGCACCGATACCGGAGACGGGGCTCCAGATTGATGCAGGTGGCTCCATTCAGGCAGGGCAGGTCCAGGCACTCGTTGCGATCCACACAGCCCTTGGTGTCCGAGGACATGATGCGACCCTCGCTGCAACTGAAATGAAACAATCGCAATGTCGGGTGAGTTTCGGGAGAGTTATTACAAATTCAGAGGCGATTACTGGACTGGGGAGAAATTTATGATGCCAACTATGGGTTTTTCGCCTACACTCGTGAAAAATAATAATCCTAAAAGGCGCTTAGGGCCAAGTATAACTTATTTAAAGTATATCGAACCAATTTCTGAAAGCATTTTTTTATTTTTTGGAGTAGGAAACGGCACAGATAGAACTGTCTATGTTTGGCAAGTTCTTTCGAGACAAAATATTTTTCTCACATATTCAAAATAATTATTTTTTATATAGAAAATATTCTGTATTACTCGTTCAAGTTCTAGCTACCTAAAATATATTTCATTGGTTTTCTTATTTAATAAATACTTTTACAAAGCGTGTGGCAACTTTTGCCTAAACTTTAAGTGAAGTGTACCATCCTTCGCAATATATATTTTTTGCTCTAAAAATGTAAGCTTTTTTATTTTCCGACAAAGTTTTGCAACCGAGGAATAGAATAATTCCCCATGAGTTTTTCGCCAAGCTCCTCCTGTTTTTCGAAGCGCATTAAGGGCGTGAAGTTTTGGTTAGGAACGGGGATCCCAGACCAATTTAGCCGAGAGAAAAGTTAAAGCTTTAAGGGAAGTGCACGTGGTAACCGCGAAATGTACACATTTAAATTGAAGTCATTTGGTATTCCCATTGAGGACGGCTCCTTGTCCGACATCTTAGTGTCCCGGCTGAGTGACACAAATTCCTCGCGCGGCGCTGCGTTAACTGCTGCCCACAACCGGCAGCGAAATTGAGGCTAAAGTAAGCATAATTTATGACACGTCGCCACCTGAAGGCAAAACGTGTGCCACTATTTAAATTTATTTAAATAAAAAAAAAGAGAACGAAAAGACCAAGGACCAAAGACGAGCCTGGCGAACACGTGTTAAAAAGCAGCAGCAGGCCCAGATGTTCCTGTTCCCGAAAGCAAATGGAGCGAGAAGCTCACAGCAGGGGTGCTTAGTAGTCCTTGGTCCTTCCTCTTGCTCGGAAAGGAGGAGAATGGTGAAAGGGCATGATGCAGTGCCAGATTGGGTGTCCTTGCTGCTGGCTGTCGTCGGGTCTCAAATGGAGTCACTCCGCAAAACTAATGATGTGGAAAATGTGCTCTGCCACCGCCACTGCGACCCATCATCGATGAGGTGTTTCAGAGCAGAAGCCGGAGGATCAGGCGTCGTGTCCCAGATTCCCAGGCCATGCAAATGTGGATACTTTCAAGTGTAAGCACTCGCGAAAATACGAAACTAATTTCGAAGCAAAAAATATTTAAATATCGAAATTAAAACATAATAAAGAAAAGAAAATGTTTATAACAAAAATATAGTTTGAAACATATTACAATTTTATTCTTAAGTCGTTTGTATTTATAAATTCTACACAGACTTGCCCTTATTTATATTTAGTAAAATTAGTATATACAATTTGAATTTGTATTTTATTTAGATAGATAAAAAATAAATCTGCTTCCCTATTCTTCATTGATTTTGCCTGACTGTAACATATACTTCTGTGGTGTCTGGCTTTCCACGAGCAAAGGCAGACAGGCAATGACAATTGATATTATTTGTTTTGCATTGCTGTTTGGCTTTGTCTGTGTGCCTGCATCTGGAAAATGTCAGGAAAGTCCTTCTCGGCAAACTCAGCAATATGTGTGTCAGTCGGGATGCGGTTTGCTTTTATCCAAATGGCAAGGGTGAAAGTTGAGAAGAAAAATTACCCAAGAAATGGCATACATTTGATCCTTTTGCATAGGTAATAATTACTTTAAATCAGTCTTGTTTCACCCGAGAAGTTATTTTGTTCATTTGAAGCGCCAATTACCCAGCAATAATTCGTTTAGTTCGGTTTACTAATTACAAACAGTTAATTACAACTTTTCATGCGAGATTGTATTTCCTGTGCCATTATTAAATCACTAAAAGCCTTAAAAGGCAAAGGATCAAAGGAACAGGAAAGGGTAAAATGGAAAATAGATACTTACGTGCACTCGTATTCGTTCCACAAGTCGACGCAGTCAAAGGGATCCGGGCAGATGACATTGGAGCAGGGCCTGTTCGAGGGGCAGTTCCGCTCCACATTCCTGGCCATCGTCGCCTGGCCCCACTGGGTGCCGTTCATGGCGGGCGGCAAAGGCAGGTGCTTCCCGTCCAACCTGCAGTTCGAAGAAGAAGGAAATTCACAGAATTGGAATCCAATATATTATGCAGAAAGGGCTCCCTTACTGAGTCCTATGATTTGTGGCCCAACTAGCTAGTGACTGAGGAGGCCAGAGTTTGCAAACTGCTCTCCGATTTATTGGAAAGTTATTGAGCTGGCAAAATAAACATGTCTCATGCCTTTAATGTGTCAGCAAAGTTTTTGATATTAAGATATCTGACAATGAACTACTAAATATTGGGATTTAAGCTTACTTTATCACGTATTAATTACTCAAGAGTTTATTATTCTTTCTTGAAATTAAACACTAAAATAAATAAATTACTGAAATTAATTCTATCTAAGATCTGACAATTCTTCTTGACAAAACTGTCCAACTTTCAGTTAGGGTATCCTTTCCGTCCTCAAAGGACTAAAATCAGAAATGGGGGCTAAACTCTCACCTGATGTCGTCCAAGCAGCTCCGCTGGAAGTCGGCCTGGACCTCAAAGGTCTTGATGCCCGTATATTCGGCCTTGCCGCCCGCATACACGCCCTCCTGCTTGTCAATGGTCAGCCACTGGTGGCCGGTGTAGTGGAAGGACTCGTTGTAGCGCCTCGACTCCCCGCCGTCCAGCTCCATCAGGGCCGCCGATCCGTAGCGACTAATGCGAATCACGTGCCATTGTCCGTCGTTCACGGCCACGGCCGTTAAGGTGAGCAGTTGCTCCTCGTTCCTCAGGGAGTTCAGGTTGTACCTGAACTGAAGGTGACCCCGTCGCAGCTCCAGGATGGCATACTCGCGGTGGTGCTGGTCACTCACCCGGAAGAGCTCGCCCCCCTGCTCCCGAGTGCGGAATCTCAGCTGCAGTTGGGTGGAAAAGCGATCGGGTTCAAAGCTCAGGGCGAATTTCACATAGCTCTGGGCCTTGAAGGTGGTGGGAATCGTGGGAATATTGCAGCCCGGACCCATCCATCCCGGCTGGCAGTGGCACTTGGCCTGGACCAGGCTGGCCACACAGTTGCCGTGCTCCCAGCAGCGGGCCGTGTGCTCGGTCTTCAGGCAAACCTCGTCGGTTTGCGGGCAGGCGGGGAAGCTGTTCCTGGCCAGGGCCGGAAAGGCCAGGTCGTAGTGCTCGGAGTTGTGGATGACGTTGCGGATGCAGCCATCGAAGCCCTTGGAGCTGAAGGCGTACTGCCAGTTGTACAGGGTCTGATCGAAGTGCTGCCTGTACAGGCCACCCAGTTGGAGGGGCTGGTTCAGGTTCAGGGACTCGGCGAACGGCGGTATTTGTCCGCGGGCCTGGCACGCATTGTCATCGAACTCCGGCGGAGTGCCGTCCTCCATTTCGGAGACCAAGGCGGTGCGACAGAAGTCCACGACCATCCGCACATTCTCGGAGTCCCAGAAGATGTCCAAGCGATGCCAGACTCCGTCGTCCAGGGTCTTCTTCGTCTTCACCTTCAGCTCCAGCGTTCCCGAGCCGAAGTCGATGAGCAGCCTGGGGTTGCCCTGCTCCAGTTCCAGAGCCACGAAGTCGCTGATCACGCTCTCGCCCGGCTTGGGCGGAACAATAGGTCCGTTGTACAGGATCAAGCCGTCTGCCTCTCGGGTGATGAACTCCAGGCTGAGGTGCGAGTCCTGGCAGAGCTGAAGGGGCGGATACCAGGCCCAACCGTTGCCGCGAAAGCTCCGCGTGGACTGCTGGCACCGCGGCCCATTGTAGCCCACCGGACAGGCCACGCACTTCGGACCGTTCCGGGTCTCCACACACCTGCCGCCGTTATAGCAGAGGTGGGTCCTGCAGTTGTGATCCTGGTTGGTGAAGTTCCTGGCCCGGCACACGCACTGGGCACTGATCTCCAGGCGGACTCCGACCAGAGCGGTCCGATTCACACTGACCGTGTAGGGTTTCTTGCCCAGCTCCACCTTGGAGGTGCACGAGCCGGAGCCGCACTTTCCCTTGCCCTCGTGCAGGCACTCGTTGATATTGACCATGGTTATGTTCAGCCCTACCTCCTGCTCGATCTCCTCGCGGTGCATCTGCACCACCCCGTTCAGGCGAACGGCCTTGAAGTACGGCTGCTGGGTGGCCGATCGGGCTGCGAAGTGGACGTCTGTCAGGGGATAGGGAGTGTCCTCCTTGAGCTGCACACTGAACACATCCACATTGTCGCGATCCGTGTACAGGAGCTCGGCCAGCTTGTTCCTGAATCTCTCCAGCTTCGAGGGCTCCACTTGATTCTTCACCGGGTTCCAGGTTCGCACGAAGTCCTCGTCCGTAATATGGGCCAGTCGCATGGATCCCGCCTGCTGCACAGCCTCTGAGGTTATGTCGCGCACTGTGACACTCAGATTGGCGGGAATATCCTCCTGGCCGTGCTCGCGATCGTAGACCTTGAACTTCAGCTGGTAGCGACCCCTCCTGGTTCCAGATCTCATCGTAAGGATGCCCGTGTCCGTGTCCAGCTTGAATCTCTGGTGCTCCTGCACCTCCCAGTAGTACTTCTTGTCGGGAACATCCCAGTCGTCCGGATCGTTGACATAGACCCTTCCGATCGGCGTGTCCTGCGACTGTCCTTGATAATTGTAGACCAAAACTGACTTGCTGCCAGGCTGCATTTTGTTGTCATTCACGTCGCCAATGGTCACTGTCAACGTGCTGGTTCCCGTCATCGCCGGAGCTCCATTGTCCTTGATCTCGATGGGAATGGCATAGGTCTTTTGCACCTCGCGATCAAAGGGACGAAGGGATGACACAATTGCCACGCCATTGCCATTGTCACCTCCTGGAAAGGAGATAAATATATTAATATATATTTAATATATTCCATAACTAGTACAAATTGGCTCAATAATTATTTTATCCTGTTTTCGAAGTATTAAAATAAATAAGTAAGATGTTCTAGATTTTTGAAAGCATTTCCATTTCTCAAAATAAATGTAGTCTATTTATATAAAATAAAATGTATGACTTCTTAAATAAATTGATCAAAACTTTAAGGTAGCTCGCAGATAGTTCTTGCATTTGTAATACTATCCAATCGGACTCTCGGCGAATTTGCATCCGGCGAAAACGCACTGCAGTGCAGTTGGCAAAGCTAACCAGAAAACGCTAAAATCAAACAACTTGCAATTCAAAACCGAACCCCCTTCGAAGTTGCGCAACCTAATCCCAACCCTCTGGCCCATTCAGTTCATTCATTCAAGGCAATTGCCACACAATCAAAGGCGAAATCAAACGCTAAACCAAACTCTGTTTGCATAGTAATGGTGATTGAATTATGTTTCAGACAATCAGCATCATCAGCATTGTTTGTGCCACAAAGTTAGTAACCGAAAAAACACTGTAAAAGCCAACTGAGGAAACTGGGTGGCCAGAGATAGAGAAATTGGTAGGAAAGTGCCGCAGAAACGAGGGGCGGAGCGGAGAACTGTGGACACAACTCGGCCTGGAGGCATCATCTCAGTTGATGCAGTTGGCCTGCTCTTGTTTTCATTGCGATTTGGTGTTTTCCATTCATGGGTTTTCCCTAGAGGAAAGAGTACACGCACTAAAATGGATCAGCGTTCAGTCTACCATGCTTTTCTTTCGTAAAATGAAACTAAAAAAAACTGGGTCTGCATCTAAGAAAAAGTTAAATGTATTTTTGACGTTCTCCAAAATTCCCTTCAAGGCAATTTTCTCATTTACTTTATACATTTATGTTTTATTATATAAAAATAAGAATGCAGTAAAAAAGGAATTTTATTACGCTTTATTTAAAAGGATTTATAAATCAAATTAATTTATACTAAAGTCTTTTTTAGCATGTAACCTTCTATGTCTTTTCTTTTAATATTTATTATTATTTAATGTCTTGAGAAGAGTATTCTCTAAGCCTGCTCTTAACGGAAATTAAACTCCCAATCTCGATTTACTGTTTTCTTCTCCTCTCCGCTTTTGTAAAATGGAAATTGCTCTACACTTTTTGTAACCATTGTTGGGAGTTATTTGAAACAAAAACCCCGAACAAAAAACCAAAACCCAGAAAAAAAAACTTTAGAGAGCAGACCCAATAAAATCGATCAAATGAAAGAAAATTTGAGGTGTCGCTTGAATGCTGTCGCTGACATTGACAGCAAGTTTTTCAATTTTCCCGTCCAGTTTTTCTGCTTTGCCAGTTTGAATTTCAGGGCGAATTTCTCTTTTGTATTTGTGTGTCCCTCTGTTTTAGGGTCCATCCCCCATTGATGTGTTTTTATCACTCAGGGCTCCTTTTTATATTTTTTGGTTTCCGACCTGGCACGTGTTTGAGTGTCAAGTATCTCGACCCTGTCCGAAATTGGGCCCGAAAGGCCGTTGGGTATCAAAATAAATAATTGATTTCCAAACGCTAAATTAATTATTCGCCCATAAACAAATGCTAAGTATGAATGCCTAAATAAATAAGAAATTAGTTGGCATAGTCGCATGATATTAATTTGCATAATTACTTAAATGAGATGCGTAATTAGTATAAATTGCTGTGCCATATCTCATTGAATGCATTTTTAATCAAGCTAATGCATTTTATACGCCGAACATTTTATTCTATAATTTTCCAAAGTGTTGGCGATTATTTCTCATTAGCTTTTTTTGCGTCTCCATGACAGATGTGCGGCTTAGTGAGCGTTTTAAACATTTTTTTGCACGATTAATTATGCAAAGCGATTTGACCTGCCCTTGGACACATGTTTGGGATAACGATTAGCATTGAACTGTTTTTTATTGGCACAGAGAGCTTTTCTGGGGTTTTACTTTTTATATACTATTTGCATTAATTAAATAAATATACTTTAGGCAGAAATTTATGGAATTTTTGCTTATAAATTATATAAATTATTTAAAAATTACCTCAGCTTGAAAAAAGTATTAAAGAGAATGCGTAATACATTTTATTTGGGATTTTATTGAATAAATTACTTTAATGGTAAACGAAATAGTTCCAATGCTTAAGAATAACTTATGATATGTTCATAAATAAATGATTACTTACTGCGATCATATTCCACTTTGAAACCCGCTCTGATTTCGTCACTAGCCAAGGGATCCAAGCGGAATGTAAAGGGCCCTCCATTGCCCCTTTGGCGATCATCGGCATCCTTGGCTGCCACCTCCACGATTTTTCTACCAGATACGTTCTCCGGCAAAGTGGGCCTATAGTCCTGGGCAAATATCGGGGCATTATCGTTGACATCCTTGACTATCACCGTCAAGGTCGCTGTTGCAGTTCGCGCCGGATGCCCGTCATCTATGGCCAGGACTTGGATGTGATGCCGATCCAGGGTTTCCCTGTCCAAGGGTCTCTGTATGCTGACAGCTCCCTTGTCGCTGATCGCGAATTGCCTTCGGCGATTTGTGGACCGGACTATCTTGTAAGTCACCTTCGAGTGGCCTCCCTGATCCGCATCCGTGGCCCGAAATTGCTCCAGAACGGTTCCCACCTTCGTGTCCTCGTAGATGGAGACTTCAATGTGCTCGCGATCGAACTTGGGCACATTGTCGTTGATGTCCCTCAGCTTGACCACCACCCAGGAGTAGGCCACGTGGTACTTATCACTGCCGCTCTGTCCGTCGTCGCCCTTGTCGTTCACCTGAATGCGAAACCGGAAGCCGCTACTCTGCAGGGGATCCTCGTAGTCGAGTGGCTGGATGATTTTCAGCGAGCCAGTCCCATCCGCATTCCGCACCATGGCAAACTTGTCCGCCCCGAAACCACTATTCGCCACCACTTTGTACTGGAACGTGTTCGTTTCGTCCTCGTCCTGGACGGTCACCGTGAGGATGGGCGTCTCCGGGATGTAAGTGCCATTTGTCTCGTCCACCTCCGTGAACCACTCGTCCTTGGTGAACTGCGGCGGCATGTCGTTGAGGTCCTTCACTCGAATCGAGGCAGTGCCGGTGCCTGCGAAATCGGTGAATAAACATAACAGAGCAGAACGGAGTGCATCAGAATGGCGTCAATTACAGGCAAATGCAGTGGGAGAAAAAGGGGGATAATAAGGAAATTGAGACTTATATTTGTTTCAATATCTTGTGCACTTGGGTGGAAATAATAGACATCTTAAAGAGACGCTGGTTTTAGTGGTCGAAATATAATAAAAGCAGACAGACAGCAGACCTACACCGTAGCCAGCATCTCAAATTTCTAGAAATAAAATATTAACACCCACTCAAGGTCTCGGAAAGACAAGCAATCTGGTTGATTGAACTTGAATTAAAGAAATCAATATGTGGTCATTGAGGTAATTGCATAATCGATACTCGATATTTTTTGAGATACATGTGAAGGTGTCCGAATATTTCCAGACTTTATTAAGAGGCAATGGACTGCAAAGATGGCCAGCTCACGCCCAAGGCCTCGAAATTTTCTGGGAATTAATATTAACGCCCACTCAAGGCCGCTGCTAGACAAACAATCTGGCTGATTGAACCCCAGCCGAGGTGTGCAGAGTGTAAACTCACCCTTCAGTCCGCCTCCATCCATGGCCACCACCTGGATGGAGTAGTCGGGGGTGCGCTCTCTGTCCAGACAGCACACGGCCGTTTTGATGAGACCCGTCTCCGGCTCGATTTCAAAGATGGGCGCCCCCGTCTCCTCCTCGATGACGTTCTTCTCAATCGAGTAGATTAGCTTCGCATTGGTGCTTTCGTTGGGATCGTCGTAGTCCACGGCGGACATGGTCATCACGGGACTGCCGGCTGTACCGTTTTCGGTGACGTTGCCAAAGTAGATGCCCTGCGGAAACTGCGGCGCATTGTCGTTGATGTCCTTCAGGTTAACCTGAATGTCGGCATAGCCGACCAGGCCCTCGCCACCCTCGTCCTGGGCGAACACGGTGAAGCGCCACTGTGGCCTGCCATTCGGTTGATCTCGGTCCAGAGGCTGGAGATTGGAAATGCACTCGAAATATTTATTTATTCCTCGTTAAAGGTTGAGAAAAGCAACAACGATTCCGATTTCGAGGGAGGATTGAGGGATATATATTAAATAAAATATATTAAACCTTTGGAAGCTTAAAAGAAGCTCAGCAAAATATTTTAAAAACATTTTCAATTTTCTATACTTCCAATATTAATTTATTTGACTTGTTGGAATGTCCCAATTTTATTTTCGAGTGTGGATAAGCCATTGGCAGCTGTTTGTTTGTTTGCAAATTATTCTATGCCCTTCGGCAAACTGTAACTGAGCAGATTCCCTGGAAACCCTTGGGTCGTCGGCTATTTGTTGTGCTTGTGTGCCAACCTGGCTTCGATGGCATTGCGGTGGCTTGGTGGCTGGCTTACACACGAGGCGTTATTAGATTTCTATTTCTCATTAAATGAGTTATCCACACGAAATTGCATTGCCAATGACAAAATAAAAGCCATCCATTCGATTGAAATGTCCTGCAGTGTTCGTTTCGATTTGTGTGTGCTTGTGCTTGCCTCTAAATATGTCAACAATTCGGTCCTGGCCTGCCTTTGGCTTTGTCTCCTATTCAAATTACCCTTAAACATTGCTTGCTCAGCTAACACATAGACGAAGCCTATTCCGTTTGGCTGTATCTGTGGTCTCGAGTACAATTTGCTTTTACGATGAATTAATTCTGTAGTCTCATTGAAGTAAACGAAAGCTTAGCCTTGTATTTGTGCTCAAGACGCCTAAAACTGGTTGAGCTTAAATAAATTGTCCTAAAACATACACGTGTTACTTCTGATAGAATATATAAATATAATCAAGGTTGTATAAAGGTATTTATATATTTAACTACGTTGCCCAAGTAACTAACTAGCAAACTAACAAGCTACATAACTAATTTAAGCTCTAAATACTTTTTCCGAAATTAAAATCTAACCATTATTATATCTAGATGTTTAATTATTCGAAATCATCCTAGGCACATTTTATAATTATAAGAACTATGTTATTAAAATATATAAATTTATATAATTCTTCAAACTAATGTATTAATAGTCTTCAACTCAACACAAATCCATTCATTTTCCTGTGTCTTGCTTAATGCATAATGCACTCGATCTAAGTTGATTAAGCCAAACCGGATTATCGATTCGATTGCAAATCAATCAGCTGTCGGCAAACACACTTTAAGCCCCGGTTCGCTCAATTAAGACGGGGTAAAAAATATATATTCCTGCCACGTGACACGCAATGCGATTGCAATTACAATTTAAATGCCGTCAGCCAGCTGGCAAGTGGCGTTTGCCAAACGAAGAAGCCACCGACCCCAGACCCGAACCCCATCCACTCGGCTTAACTCTCTCCCTTTTTTTTTTGTTGCCCCCAACCCCCAACCAACCGTTTTCCTGCCTGATTTTACACTCAATTTTATGCGAGGAAACCGCGCTCCAATAACGAACGACGAACGTCATTTACATGTGGTCGGTTGTAGAGCGTCAAAACCACAAATGCCACATGCTGTCGCTGCCACGCCCACTTTCCCCATGCCGCCTGCCCGCCCAGTGCCCATTTACCCCATTCAGCCCACTTTATCCCTATCAGGGAACAGCCCTATCCGCCAACAATAAAACAAATAAAGCAAACCAACCGCCGGCAGCAACATTTGAACATTTTATGCAGCATGCGGAGAGGTCCGTGTGTAGTTCCAAGAACTATGCGGATGTCCAGCAGTGGTGGCAACTATTTTCTAGCTGGAACTAATTTTGGCAAGTGATTTTCTAGAAAATTACAATTAAAGAATTTTGAAATATAATTAAATTTAGCTTTGTATATTAATTTAAGTTTATGTACCGAAACTGTAAGTTAAAAACTACAAATTTTATTTATTAAAAAATCATAAGAGTGCCAAGAGTAAGAGAGGTTTTATTTTTGCCCTAATTCTATTGGACTAGTTTATTAAAAACACTCCACAACTACTTAATTAATTAACCTAATCCTAGATTTTTAAAAACACTCCACAACTACTTAAATAATTAACCTAATCCATTTTAAGCTGTGTTAAAATTAATGATTAGCTTCCTGTTCAGACGAACATGAATATTTAGAAAAATAAGATTATTTTTTGGGCTCCGTTCATATCTGTGCATATGAACCGAGAGCTGTAAATTGAAATATACAAATACATATATGCAGGGGTCTATCTAAATGCATGCGTGCTTATCTTTAAATATAGCGGCCGTGTGGCCAAACACGCACTTGAAAAATATTGAACATGTAATCTGAGCTCCTGCAAGGGATCTCAGCATATCTCAGAATATAAGACAAACAAATGTGCGGCCTCTGCGTAGGTCATAGATAAGAGTAAATTTAGAATTCAATCTCCTATAAAAGAGGGAGACCGTTTTAAATAAAATCAGTTTCTTACAAAAACTCATGTGTAAACGTCTTCTTATTTGGGACTTTACATATTGGTCATTCGAGCACTCTGCAATTTTCCCCCTTGTGGTAAGAAGTTCAGAACTCTAAACCAGCTCCTTAAAGTTTGTATGTTGTGCTAGACACACGCAGCTAAAGGTAGCAAAATAAATAACTCTTGTTCCCCCCTCTATGGTAAGGAACAGAGTATAAAACAAAAAAGCAAAAGGATAAAACAAGAGTCCTTATTGTTTAAATTATTATTGAAACACACAGAAAACAAAAACTGTGTTGTGGAGATACGGTCGTAAATATTCGACAGTTTGCAATTTTTCTAAAAAAATTGAGTGAAAAAAAAAACAACATATTAAAACTAAATAAATAAAGTATTTAGTTTGGGCGTTTGTTTCGAGGCCTTCAACATCGAAAAGTGAAATAAAGGGCGTATCGAGGCCAAAACCTCGAAAAAATCAACTGTCAGTGACAAAAAATATTCAAAGTGCGATTTTTTTCAAAATTAATAAGCAAAACACAAAAAAAAAAAAAAAATCTTCAAACATTAAAAATAAATCTACAAAACAAAACATCTACAAACAAAAAAAAAACATCAACAAAATCATCAAGCAACTACCAGAAGGAAGACCTACGCCTACAACAGCAGCAGCAACAATACATAGCAGCAGCGCCTACAGCAGCAGCAACAACATTAGCAGGGCCTACAGCAGCAGCAACAACATTAGCAGCGCCTACAGCAGCAGCAACAACATTAGCAGCGCCTACAGCAGCAGCAGTAAAATCAACAGAAACGCAGACAGCAGCGGCAATATCAACAGCAGCATCTGCAGAAGCGGCAAACACGACGGCAGCGACAGCAACAGAAGCAGCAGCTAAGTCCTATTTTTAAATTTGTAATTTTAACTTAAAAAAAAAAAAAAAATGATGTCCGCTGAGACCATTGCCCTTATTAAAAGGCAAGTAGAGATTACAGAGCTAAGTAGGCAGTTGGAAGGGCAACCAAGCCTTAGTTTTAACTACATGAAGCAGTTTGACGATTTAAAAACCGAATGCATAAAGAATAATTCGGCACTGCTAAGAATAGGAGTGGTCGATCATGACTATTTTAGAAATAATCATTTTGAAACAATGATGTCAACATTTCAAAATATAAAATTAAGAATTGATAAGGTGTTGAAAAAAGCAGATGAAGTTGAGGTTCCAAGTCCTAGCAAAAAAGTAGAGCAGGAATCAAAATTGGACAATGCAATTAAGCAGTTAGATGAATTTTTTAAGGGAAACTATTTTGGAAATTCAGGAAGAAAAAATAAACACGTTTGAAATTAGAATTAAAAAGATTCAATTCTACTGGGAGAGACTTATTAAATTAAAAAAAGTAAACCAGATTGATGTCACTGATAGGAGTTACGATGATATTTTGGAAGAATTAGAATTCGATATTTCATCAGTAACAAACGATATGAAATTGAAATTAAAGGGAGTTGTGCCAAAGGTAGAGGTTGGTAATCTAAAAATTGATGATTTACCAACACTACCTAAAATACAGGTTCCCACATTCTTTGGAGATTCCAAAGATTGGGACCTGTTTTATGAGTTATTCAATGAACTCATACATTTAAGAGAGGACTTGAGTCCGACCTTAAAATTTAATTATCTTAAGATCTCACTTAAGGGAGAAGCCAAAAAAGTGGTTTCTCACTTATTATTGGGATCTGGAGAAAATTACGAGGCCGCTTGGGAGTTATTAACCAAGCGGTACGAAAACAAAAGGAAAATATTTTCCGAGCAATTAAATCGCCTACTTGAGCTAAACAATTTAAATATGGACTCAAATAGGCATTTAAGAATGTTTATTGACACAATAAATGAGTCAATTCACATGATTAAATTAAAGGCACAACTTTCCGATGAGGTAGATATAATATTTGCTCATATAATTTTGAAAAAATTTGATAAAGAGGCTCTTCAATTGTATGAAAGCCATATTAAAAAGACCAAAGAGGTCCAATTATTGTCCGACGTAATCGAGTTTTTAGAGCAACGACTAAGTTCGATTAGCTCAGTTCAGGATGAAAGGCCTGTTAAAAAAATTGTAATGAATAAAGAATATTCAATCAACAGTTGTCCCATTTGCAAAGAATTGGGACACACTATATTACAATGTTATAAATTTAAATCCTTAAGTCCATCAGAAAGATGGGATAAGGTTAAAATAGCAAAATTGTGTGTAAAATGCTTAAAACATGAAGCTTATAAAAAATGCCTTAGCAATATATCCTGTTCTACTTGTAAGGGATATCACAACAGCATGCTCCATATAAATTATCAAAAAATTGAGAAAAAGGTAAATACAATCAATACGTCGGATCAAGCATTATTAGCTACGGCTAGGGTCCAAATTAAATCCTGTAAGGGAAATTTCGAAAATTTAAGAGCTTTGATTGACAGCGGGTCACAAAGTACAATCATTTCAGAAGAATCTGCGCAGATTCTAAAAGTAAAAAAAATTCGATCGGACACCGAAATTAGTGGAGTATCTTCCACAGGAAAGTGCATCTCCAAGCACAAAGCAGTTATTTATATAAAACTGCAAAATTCCCAAAAAAACTTTAAAAATTGAAGCTTTAATCCTTCCCAAGCTAATGAAGGCATTGCCAGCCAGCACAATAAGTGTTGACAAAAAGAATGGGAAAGCTATAATTTAGCTGATCCCGATTTTAATAAACCAGGTCGTATTGATCTGATCATTGGAGCAAATCTATACACTCACATTCTACAGGATGGAGTTGTAAAAATAAACGGGTTCCTGGGACAAAAAACTGAGTTCGGGTGGATTGTCTCTGGATGTAAAAATCCAAAGGAAATAAAACAATCGTGGCAACAGCGATCGAGTTGAACGATTTAGATAGATATTGGGAAGTAGAGGGAGAAGACAAAAATGATATCGAGTCTGAATTTTGTGAAAATAAATTCACTAAAACTACAAAGATAGGTTCAGATGGGCGATACATTGTGTCGATTCCATTTAAAGAGGATATAACCTTAGGAGATTCAAAGAAACAAGCCGTTGCTCGTTTTATGAATTTGGAGAAGAAATTAAATAGAAATGAAAAACTTAAGGTTGATTATACTAAATTCATGAATGAATATTTGGATTTAGGGCATATGGTCGAAGTGCACGATGAAGGTAAATATTTCTTACCGCACCAGGCTGTAATTAGAGATTCCAGCCTGACGACCAAATTAAGGGTAGTATTTGATGCTTCAGCAAAGACTACTAATAGTAAAAGTTTGAACGATATAATGTGGATAGGACCACGAGTTCAAAAAGATATTTTTGACATTATTGTAAAATGGAGAAAGTGGGAATTTGTCATATCTGCGGACATTGAAAAAATGTACCGTCAAATACAAATAAATGATAATGATCAGAAATATCAATATATTTTATGGAGAAACTCTCCAGAAGAAAAAATTAAAAATTATAAATTAACAACCGTCACTTACGGTACTGCATCTGCACCATATTTGGCTACTAGAGTTCTAGTAGATATTGCAGATAAATGTGAAAACAAATGTATAAGTGAAATAATTAGGAATGACTTCTACATGGATGACCTAATGACTGGAGCTGATTCTGTAGAAGAAGCAAATAAATTAGTCAAATTAATTTCACAAGAATTACAGAAGGTGGGATTCAATTTGAGAAAATGGATTTCGAACGATTTTCAAATATTGGCAACTGTGGAGGACACAGGTGATAATAAGGTGCTCAGTATTGTTGAAAATGAAAGTGTGAAAACTTTAGGTCTTAAATGGGAACCTCAAAATGATTTATTTAAATTTAAAGTAAATTGCACGGAACCCAAAGTCACTAACAAACGAGTAGTATTATCAACACTTTCAAAAATTTATGACCCATTAGGATGGTTGGCACCTGTTACTATTTTAGGAAAACTTTTTATTCAAAAACTGTGGTTAAATAAAAGTGAATGGGATCAGGAATTATCGACAGAAGATAAAAAATATTGGGAAAATTATAAAGAAAACTTATTGGTTTTAGAGAAAATTCGAATCCCAAGATGGCTTAATTCAAATAATAGTTCAGTAATACAGATTCATGGATTTGCTGACGCCTCCGAAAAAGCATATGCGGCAGTCGTATATGCTAAAGTAGGAAATAAGGTAAATATAATAGCTAGCAAAAGTAGAGTCAATCCGATTAAAAATAGGAAAACGATTCCCAAACTGGAGCTGTGTGCAGCTCATTTGCTCAGTGGATTGATCCAAAGAATAAAAGAATCTATTGAAAATGTGCTGGAGATCTATGCTTGGAGTGATTCCACTATCACATTAGCATGGATTAACAGTGGTCAAAGTAAAATTAAATTTATTAGACGAAGAACGGATGACATTCGGAAACTTACAAATACCGAATGGAATCATGTGAAATCAGAGGACAATCCAGCAGATTTAGCGTCCAGGGGAATTAATCCTATTCAGTTGACCGACTGTGATCTTTGGTGGAAAGGTCCAAAATGGCTAGCTGACCCAAAGGAACTTTGGCCTCGGCATCAACCGATAGATGAAACTGTCATAATAAATACCATATTAAATAACGAAACAAATGATCCGATTCACGATTTGATAGAAAGATATTCCAGTATAGAAAAACTAATACGTATAGTAGCTTATATAAATAGATTCATCCAAATCAAAACAAAAAATAAATTGTACTCATCGTTTCTCTCAGTAAGGGAGTTAAAACTAGCTGAACGGGTTGTTATTAAGAAACAACAGGAGTATCAATTCAGTCTAGAGATAAAATGTCTCAAATCTAAAAAAGAACTTAAGACAAATAATAAAATATTGTCATTAAATCCATTCCTTGACAAGGATGGAATACTTAGAGTGGGTGGAAGGCTGCAAAACTCAAATGCAGATTTTGGAGTTAAACATCCAATTATATTAGATAAAAGTTACCTAACAAACTTGTTGATAAAAAATGCCCATAAGGAAACTTTGCATGGAGGAATAAAACTAATGCAAAATCACATTCAAAGAAAATATTGGATTTTCGGGTTAAAAAATTCTTTAAAAAAGTATTTAAGAGAATGCGTTAAATGTGCAAGGTACAGACAAAATACAGCTCAACAAATAATGGGAAATTTGCCTAAATATAGGGTAACAATGTCGTACCCATTTTTAAATACTGGGATAGATTATGCAGGTCCTTATTTTGTAAAATGTTCAAAAAATCGTGGACAAAAGACATTTAAGGGGTACATTGCCGTATTTGTTTGTATGGCAACCAAAGCCATACATTTAGAAATGGTAAGCGATCTAACTTCGGATGCATTTTTAGCAGCACTCAGAAGATTTATTGCTAGAAGAGGAAAATGTGCCAATATCTATTCAGATAACGGAACAAATTTCGTGGGAGCATCAAGAAAGTTAGATCAGGAGTTGGTCAAGGCAATCCAAGAAAATATAATGATTGCTGCCCAGCTGGAAAAGGATAGAATCGATTGGCATTTTATTCCCCCGGCAGGACCTCACTTCGGAGGTATTTGGGAAGCTGGGGTTAAGTCTATGAAATACCATTTAAAGCGAATTATAGGTGACAATAGTTTAACATACGAAGAAATGTCAACGCTCTTATGTCAAA
Organism: Drosophila rufa; assembly: GCA_018153105.1. Taxonomy (NCBI): domain Eukaryota; kingdom Metazoa; phylum Arthropoda; class Insecta; order Diptera; family Drosophilidae; genus Drosophila; species Drosophila rufa. The sequence goes on from JAECXS010000096.1 coordinate 14,725,684, forward strand.
TAGAAGCATGTTTAAACTCAAGGCCATTAGTGAAGTGAAATGGATCAACAAGAGGTTCTGACACCAGGTCATTTTTTGATAGGAAGACCGCCGTTAGATATAATCGAACCGATGAAAAATGAGAGAATCGGAAATTTGGATAGGTGGAAACTTATACAAAAAATGAAAAGAGATTTCTGGGTGAAGTGGAAAGAGGAATATTTGCACACACTTCAGCAGAGAAACAAATGGAAGAGGGAAAGTCCTAACGTAGAAGAAGGACAAATTGTATTACAATCTGGAATCATAAGCCTATTAATTGACACCAATCATGGTCGGCTTAATACTAATATGTTAAAACCAAGCCAGTTGAAAAGTGAGATTGCCAAGATAAAAGATATGTTGTCGGAGACTTTAGTATTGCCAGGGAAAATGACAGGTACTGAGTTAAAAGAAGTTTATACTTTGCTTACAGCAAGAGGACTTTTTGTTGATAGGAAACTAATTATTAATGCAAAAATACCTTTGTTTGGTAGGCATGCTTCAACTCTCTTTAAAATTGTGCCAGTACCGATCCAAATTAACGAACGTTTGATTATGGTTCAAATAGATTCCGAATATTTAGTCTATAATTTTGAAATAGATGCTTATCACCTAATGTCAGAGCCAACGCTTAATAAGTGCCAAAAGTGGCAGTCTAACAAACGAGTTTGTGAAGGAAGCTGGCCGTGGAGGAGTGCCAACGATAACAGTTGTGAGATTACGCCTCTTAAACCAAACAAGGCTTCAAACTGTAGGTATAGTTCCATTAGTGAGAACAAATCATACTGGGTTGAGTTAGAGAAAAGAAGTAGTTGGCTTTTTAAAGTTCAGAATAACACCAAGGCTCGAATTCAGTGTGCCAGCTCCAAGTTACAGATAGTCGATTTGCCAGAACAAGGAATATTAACAATTAGGTCAGATTGTACTGCTCGAACAGATATCGATATACTAGTTGCTCATCACAGTATCCAATTAGAAGATCAAGGGACACTATCAGTGTCATATGTAGGTGAGATAAACGAGATTCCTAAGGTTGTTTGGGATAAGTTAGGCACACCAATTATCAATCATACTTTAGAAATTAAGAACCTATTAAATGAAATAAATGATTTAAAATCTCATAAATTAAAGTTACATGAATTAGATTTTCATCATGTTACTGGCCATACATCCTTAATGTTGGCAATTATAATGATAATTGTATTAATTATATATTTTGTACGTAAAATAAAAATACGAAGGCAATTACAAGCCATAGCTATACCTAGCAGCATACTTAATGTCTAAAATAAATTATATAAAAGCAAATTGTTAAATAAACAATATAATCGAATACGATAATAAAAGAAAAAATTGTAAAAATAATTATAAGCTATTAAAACCCGGCCAATGCAAGAGATTTAGTTGCAAATAAATTATATCGAAGGAATAAAGAAATAAATACAGTCCACTAAATTTTAAAATTGCAAATACAAGAAAATGTTAATTTAAAATATACACCTAATCTTGCCGGCCCTTGCCAGAATGTTCAGACGAACATGAATATTTAGAAAAATAAGATTATTTTTTGGGCTCCGTTCATATCTGTGCATATGAACCGAGAGCTGTAAATTGAAATATACAAATACATATATGCAGGGGTCTATCTAAATGCATGCGTGCTTATCTTTAAATATAGCGGCCGTGTGGCCAAACACGCACTTGAAAAATATTGAACATGTAATCTGAGCTCCTGCAAGGGATCTCAGCATATCTCAGAATATAAGACAAACAAATGTGCGGCCTCTGCGTAGGTCATAGATAAGAGTAAATTTAGAATTCAATCTCCTATAAAAGAGGGAGACCGTTTTAAATAAAATCAGTTTCTTACAAAAACTCATGTGTAAACGTCTTCTTATTTGGGACTTTACACTTCCACTTCTCTAATCCAGAGTAAGCAACACTGCTATCCACTCGTCCACTGCTATCCACTTTGACCCGTTTGTTTTTATGGACTTTGTCTGAAATTAATTGGAGTATATGTAGCTGACAACCAACGGTGGCATTTTTTGCATCTAAATGTCATTATTTTTTGTATGTCGTCGTCCATGGGCAGTCGGCAGTGGGTGTGTGTGCGGTTTGACACAGTTTTAAATTAATCATACGCCACCGAATCGCGAATCGCGCGGAAAGCTTTACAATTTACAAAAGTCGACCCATCGAGGGAGGTAAGGATTGACAGCAATCAGAAGCCGACAAAAAGTGTTAAATATTGAACACGTTTTCAAGCTCTTCCGTTTATGAAAAGAGTGATTCTGTTGAAAAATATTAAAAGAGGTGTCAAGTCACTCAACGTTTTTTTGCGGACACTCGGCTTCTGTGTGAGGGTACAAAGGGGTAACTATTCTACACTTTAAATTTGAGCAAATAAGAACAAATTTAATAAATTGAATTTATTTGTGTAATTAAATTATTAATTTTAAATACGTCAAGGTTTCTGGGACACATTTACTAGATTCTGGTAGATACATTTTAGACCTGAAATAGTTTTTTTTTAGATTTTATATATCAATTCTGCTGAAATGTTTTTACCTCTTTTCGTTGTCATTAATTTCCTTAACAAATATTTATTTAATCTTATTTAATTTTCTAAAATTCCAATAGACACCTTGTACCTTCAATACATTTCCTTCTTATTTTTTATGCAAATATTAAGCAGATGTAGGCGACTTTTTTAAAGCTAATAAAAATTATGACGTTCCTCGTGGACTTATTTTGGGTTATTTATTCAAAACCAGCCGTTAGACTACAGCCCTGACAAGGTCGTCCGACCCGCATAAATTCAGGGTAGCCCCGTTTCCATACTGCGAGTTTAAAAGACAGTGACCCTCTCATTTTTTAACTGTTCACTCGTCACACAATATAAACTGCGCCATTGTGCGAGCATAAACTGTGGCTCAATTGTGCCCGGCCAAAGCGGAGTCCCTCTGTCCGAAAAACCCCCGGGGCTTATAGAGTACCCCCAGCTGAAGCACAAACGAAAAACTTATTTAACTTTTTTTTTATTTCTCCCTGGTTTTTGCATTGCGGGCCATTTGCACGGTTAGCTGTTGGGGTAGTGCCACAGGGGGCACGGAAATTTTTGTAACTGGCTTTCATTACGCCCGCTTTACGAGGGGACTCGAAATTGGAATCTGTTAAAGGTAGTATTATACTTCATACGCTGTAAACACGTACTATTACACAAAATATTTTATTATTGGCAAACAAAAAATTATAATAAGGTTATATCAACCACAGAAAATATTTAATAACAGAAAACTATACATTTTATTTTCCGAAGTGTAATACATCCTTAAGTATGCAAAAAGGTATAACGGGACACTTACCTTGAGTACAAAAATATCGCCCGTTGTGCGATTTATATCGAATTTACTATTCGCAGGATTATCAGGGTCGATGCCCTGGCCAGTCAGGAAATATACAATATTTATTGGTCTATCTACATCGCCGTCGGTGGCGGTAACCTGGAAGAGAGAACAAAATGCGGTTGGTCACAAAAAGTGCATTATAACGGATAGAGAAATCAGAATCAGATTCAGGTGGCACAGAAATCGGCGGGGGGTTAAGCGATTTTTCGTGCCCTCGCTGGACGCTGCTTACAATATTGGAGGTTATAAATCAAATATGCAAATGAGCCAAATGCTTTAAATGTCCAATAAAGGGCAACGTGAATGTTGAAATGGGAAAAGCAGGCGAGTGGAATGCTGCTCGTTGCGGGGGCTGAAAAATCTGGACACTGGGCGTGGCTTTGCCAGGCCAGATTGCTTGTAAATTTATGCTTCGATTTTTTCGCTCTTCTATTTTTTGCCCATTTTATTTTGCTGCCTCTCGATGGCCACAAAATATTGTCAGACAGAAAAAAGAGAAAACGAAATGCTAATATTACAGAGATTTATGTAATTATTCAATCGGATTTGGGGTTTTCTTTTGTTTTATTGTTTTACTTTTATTTTGTTCGTTTCCGTTTTCGGCCTTGCGGTTAGTAAATGAAATCAGCATTTAGGAGCATTTTCTTGGAATATTTGATCATAGGCAAATGGTCATCGAGTTTGATTGGGCCCGGCCGAAGGGGCTTGGCCAGGGGAATTAAATCAAATAAATGGAAAACAATTGAGCAATTGTAATCTGCAGCAACTTAAAAATATGTTGGTTTAACTTAGGGAATTTCACGAAGTAATGGGAATTATAAATAAGAAAGTAAATGGTCTTCAAGGGTTTTCGGGCTTGATGATGTAAACTAACAAGTACTCGTAATCTGTTTTTAACAACCAGCAAAATACTCGAGAAATAGTGTGTTAAATGCAAAATGTAAATTTTGTTTCTAATGGAGATAACAACAGAATCATGTCACTTAAAGGCAATAATTGCCTTGCAGAGTGTGTATCACATTCTCCCTTTGAATCCGAGTATCCTTTTCCCTTTGGCAAAGTGGAGTTATCAGAGTATAAAACAAAGCAAGTTATGCATGAGTCCTGCATGTGTGCAACCCATTTTCTATTGTAATGGAAAAAAGCGGGTTTCAGTTGACAATTACAGGCAAACTTGTAGCAATATCCTTTGGGTCCTTGGTCCATTAAATCATCGTCACGTGTTAAGTGCCTGCCATTCCCCACCACCCCATTTTCCCCAACCATTTCCGGCTCCGGCTCCCGTCCGCCCCGCCATTCCCGCACATTCACAATGCGACAATTTACGTTAAATGTTGAACACAATTTGATATGACAAAAGAGTTGTCTACGTGCCATCATTGTGCCCATTATTATTGCCCCGCCCCGTTTTGGGGGCGGAAGCGAGCCTTCGAGTGCCTGCATTCCATTGTCCGCCCAACATTGTCCTCTCCCAGCACACACAATCCCGCCCCCCAGATCTCGTCCATTTACGGTAATAATTGAAATGCCTTTGCCATATATTCCCGGCAAGTGCAACGCTTTACATAAAAATATTTGCATTTCATTCGCCGCGCACAAGAATCAATTTGGGTCCAAAGGTGTCGGCGACGGCAAACGCATTTCGTTCAAGGATATATGAAAACATCGTCAATTATGCGGCCAGCCAGAACAATGCTTGTCTCCTGTAGCATTTTGCCACGCCATAAATGTGTAATTAAAAAATGGCCTGTTTTTTTTTTATTATTTTGGCTTTTGCCGGTTAAGGTTGCGCTCGTTGAGCTGTGCAATTTTAATTTGTATTTAATGTTAAAGTGAAAAGAAGCAAGTTGGCAGAAATTGCATGCTCTTTATATAAATGGGAAATCGATTGAATTAAGAGAAGTTCTGGGATGCTTGGATAAAAGCTATTAAATATGATAAGTAAAAATAAGTTAAATATGCGATTTTAAGTTATTATCAGCTATCCCTGCTAGAATCTATCTCTTCATTTTTGTTTTCAATAATCTTATCATCAGATATATAGAGCCTTTTCCTTACTGCATCCGCCAAAGAGTATTCAAACTTTTGCGTTGCCATAAACTCGTTTCCTTGTACTCTGTTCTTTATGCTGGTAAATTATGGCTTGAATAAAAGTCGCTTGTTCAGAGATATATACATACGGCATGAGTCTTTTTTCTTATGTGTGCATATTCGAATGCGGATACATAAAGTTGATGTATGTATGTATTTATGTGTGTGCAGTGCCGTTGCGCAACTATCACGTTATTATTAATGAATGAGTATTTATTTGTATTTACGCCTGAATTGCTCCACGCGAGCGGAGAACTTTTCCCTTTTGCCAGCCCCGCCTTTCCGAATTTTCTCCGTTTTCCCAATCACATTCCGGGTGCTATCCGTTTGCCACTTAAGTTTCCCAGCCTGCTGTTTGCCCTCGGCCTTCCATTCTTTTTTATTGTTACGTTTTTTCGGCTTCTGATGCAAATTACGTGTATTGTGTGTATTGTTCGGTATTTTCTTTGCTGTTCGTGGTGCTGCTGCTTGTGTCAATATTTAAGCTGTGTGAGGCCGATAAGTGTTGCCCTGCAAAGTAGGCAGCACTTTTAATCGGATCTTGTTCCCCCAACAATTGTGAAGAGTGTCTTCAATATCTCATTTAATATAATTTATATCAAACATAAGTTACCTGCAGAATGCGCTTGGGCAGATTGCGATCGTCTTCCTCAGTGATTTGTGTGCGATATGTTTGACGATCAAAAACCGGTGGATTATCGTTGACATCGCGAACGTTGATCACAACGGTGGTGTAGTTGTTTTTGCGATTTCGCGTCGCCTCCAGCCGAAGTTCGTACTGTGAAAAATAAGACAATAAATTAAAGTTTTAGCACAGAGGTAAATAAAATGTTTAATGATAGCAAACACCTAATAAAAGATCATATTCTATCCTCTTGATAAGCACCTAGGTTAAGGCAGCAAACGCATAATAATAATGCTATTTATTTATCAACTTAAAAAGCACTCATCCCACCGCAAACATATCTGAGCCAAATAAAAATCCATGATTGTTTTCAACTGACCAAACTCTGCTAATGCAGCAAAGTGAATTGAAAACCCCCTAACCTGTCCAGCTTAAATGTTTTAAAAACAAAAACTACATTTATGAAAATTTTCAATGGGAATTTCCGAGATGGCAAAAAATAGACATGGAGATTTATTCCGGCTTGACGTGCTTAATGCGCCTGATGCTGACTCCCGAGTAGCAATTTGAACAACAAAAGCCAAAATCGCATGAACGGGCACGGCAACTTTTTCCACGGGTTGAACAAAACAAAGAAAAAAAACAACAAAAATAAAAAGAACAAAAAAGAGTAAAACCAAATACGAAATTGGCAACACATGTTCGGGGCGCTGTGGCTTGTTGTTTTGGTTGTGGCACTAGCAGAGCTTGTTGCATGGCTGGGCATTGACAGCTACACGGATTTCCAGTCCTGTGGGGGTGCCAAAACAAGTTGCGTAGAGGTGATGAGAACGCAATGCAGGATATGGGGCGGTTCACCCATATACACATATGTATATCTATTATGCACAGAGAAATTACTACTCCAGAAATTGATCATATTAATTTTGTAATTTTATTATATCGAAAATAGTAGTAAGCATTTTAAGTTTTGCATATTATGCAAGAGAGAATACTTGATTGTACTATTTTTACAGAAATCTATATTTGAATACATTTTATACATACTCAATATAGTTTAAATTCAGTTATTTTAAATTAAAGCGTTTGTAATTCGAAGCTAAAAAATAAAAAAAGGCAGCTTGTTTTTCTCAGTGCCGGATGGGTGCGTTAGCAATCACGTTAAAAATGCGCATTGGGAAATGTAACGACAGCTGTAGCTGTCTATATATCCCTACCGCCCCTCCTCTAGCTCTATGAAATGGAAATGCTTTCGGCATGTAAGCGAATTTTCCCTTTTTCGGATTATTTTTTTTATATGCCTCGTCTTGCCTTGTTGAAAGTTTGGTTGCCTCCCCAGAAAGTTTTGCATAGTTTTACATTTTTTGTTGTTGTTGATGTTGTTTTTTACCAAAGCAGAAAAATATATAAATTATGCATGCAACGCAAAGTTAGACCCTAGCTGAAAAATGAGACTAAGAAAAATGTGCATCAACTTGTAGACAAGTGTCTGTACTGGAAGAAAAAAAGAAAAGCAAATGGAAATAGTTTTAATTAAAAATTTTACATTCGACTTTGGTGTTCTTAAGCCTGAAACGTCTTTAAGATCTTTTCTCACAACGTCTTAACTCTAGAAAATTTTAAGCAAAGTTTAACTAGTCTTGTTGACTTTTGTTTCTCATTTAAGAATTAAACTATTACTTTTAGATATATTTTTTTCCTCAGTGCTGGCTAGTGAGTAAATTCAGCCGACCCTGTCAGCAGTTGTAGACATTTTCCAGAGCAGTCGACTACTTACCCTTGGCCGCGTTTCGTAGTCGAGTGGACTTGCCACGTAAATGACACCGGTGGTGTTCTGTACGGCGAAGGCATTGCCTATGTTACCGCCTGTGATCTGGTATCGAATATTCGTCGCTGCAAGGATAAAACGAGAAAGTGGCGTTAAAAAGATTAAATTTAATGCGTCAGCTCACAGGGGTAATTAAGCTCGTTTGTCAAGGGCATGCGACGCACATGGCGTATACGTAATGTAAATTAATTCGATTGGATTCTATTAAGAAGTCAAAAGAAGCTGAAAATGGATTTAAATTAAATGAGAAGTCATCCTGTCCTTTTTTTTGATTAATGGAGACGAATAAATATTTGTAATATATATTTTCGTTAAATTACTATATAATCAAATTTTAATTTAGTTAAAGTTGTTTTATTTCTAGTTTGATGATGGTTAAGTTCCCCTTAACATAATTAATTAATTTCAGTAAGGGCCTCCTTTCGCATCAGTTAAATAAAAAGAAAAGCCCGCAGAAGGACAGATTTCTTAACGTCCGTACAAAACTTTTCCAAGATCAAAAACAAAGAAGCAAAGTCAAGGAGGAAAAACTCAGGCAGCTGAAATAATTAAGTTCATTAAAAAACATTTTGCACCCACGGGAGAAAGGCGAAAGGACACGCCCCTAATGTTTTAAGGGAATGTCAGCAACAACATGCCATATAATTTACTTATTTCATGTTTAAACAGCCTGCGAAAGTGTTGTCTTCTCTGGCGGAATATGAAAATGCTCTCACATGTGACAGCCGGGACACGTCTGATGGAAACCTGGGGGAAAACGGAGTGGCACTGCGGAGAGCGGAGAAAATGACGGAAAAACAGGGGGCTGATGTTGCCACATTGTCTGTGCATTTATGCGGAAACGTGAAAGGCAAACATTAGCGTAAATTAGCGACGCGCAAATCGCTTAACCTGCTCGGCTAGCCAAGGATGAGAGGGGCCTGGATGTTGGATTTTATATGTTAGAAGTTGCATGAGCAGGATGTCAGGAAGCTGGAGTTTTGCGGCATTAAAACTTGGCCACATTTGGCTTTTGCTGTTTGTTGGCCTTAACAGCTTACTGAACAATTAGCGAATCACTGAGAAAGCTGATTGAAAAGGTTCTAAATATTTGGGAAATCTTAAAATATTCGTTATTGTTAACTAGATACTAACATTTAATATTGAATTTGTTTGTAAAAAGAACACAAATTGTAAAGAAAAAAACTATTTTTGAATCCAAGTTGACGCTTCCCTCTAATAATACCATATTCGTCGTGTCATAGCGTGGATCTTGAATATTCTTACAGAATGAAGATAATTAAGAGTTTCTATTTGAGGTAACTGGGATTGTGCCCCATTTCGCGGCGCATCTGATCGTGGGTGAACTTGATGAAAGTATCATATTGCTCAGCCATTGCCTTAGTTAGCTTCACTTCATATCCTTCTCTAAGACGATCTTCGCGTTGTTTTATCATGTCAGAGCATATATCTTGCAATTGTCCGTAGGAAAACATATTTCGCTTATCCTGAGTAATGGTCTTTGCAGTTTTACGTTGTGATGTCTGCGGCTGTTCTGTATCTAAATCACTCTCATCTGAATCCAAGAGTACCGGCAATCCTTTCATAAAATTAATTGGAATCTGTGGCAATGTTTCCCTCTTAATTCTTTTGCTAGGAATATTTGGTTCCGATTTGGTGGAGGATCTCTTGAAACCAACATTTTGTTCAGTTTTTGTAGGGCAATCCATGTGTAGTCGCTTTGAGGGAATTATATGCAGGTACTCGTCCTCCGATGAATGACATCGCTTTCGGGTTACGCAATTCATGACGAAGCTTTTTAAAAATCTTGCTTTTTTAAAATTTTGGAATATATTACAAATGGTCTGTTCACTTTGAGTTGGAAAAGTAAACTAAGGGAGATAAGAATAATTTGAAGTTCAACAAATTCCAGGCCTGCTTTATAATGAAACAATTTTCAAATAGTTCAGTATTCTGTTAATAAACACGAAAATAAATCAGAATATTCATCTTTTTTATTACCAAGTATTGTGGCAGTTACCTAAAATTTTAGCATTTCCCCTCGCACACGCAATTTATCTTGTATTTTTTTCCTGCTATAATTTACTGCTCATCGCTTGAGGAAAACCTATAAGATACTCTCTAGTTTAAACATTTACTTGTGTTTGTTTTTCTTGGTTTTTTATAATGCCAGACAATAACAACAACAGGGGCATTAGGAGTAGCTCAGGCGAGCCGTGTTAAGTAGTCCCCAGTCCTAGACAATGACGTTTACAATTTACGATGTCATGACGCCATTTTTAAATCACTGATAATGATAATAAATTAATATACAGACACCAGGGACTCGGGCACACATGGGAGCAGCCGCGCCAAGGCAGTAAAAGTTACCCAGGCCCTCCCCTGATGTTGTCTGTGCGTACTTATTTAGCATGAAAAGTCATTTTAAAAAGTGGAGGAAAGCATTCTCTGCTTTCTGCTCTTGTTTTGATCTTTCTAGGCTTTCGTGTGTTTTATTTTCCTTGAAGGTTGAGGGTGGCAGCTAAGTGTTTTTGTGGCACACACTGAAGGCGGGAATTTTTGTTGTTCTCGGGAGAAGAACCTGAGAGGAGCGCCTTTAAGAATGTGCTTTTAAAGAGATGTGTAAACGAAGAAATAAATGAGCCACGCTTGCATTGAGTAGGTGGAGTTCTTAGAACTGGCTCGAATGTGACAACATTTGGCCAACACATGGCAACCACTCGCGCACACTCAAATACATAATCTTTTCGCTCATAAATTTCGAATGTGGCACGCAATGGCACAAAAGTTTTACAGCTCCATTCGAAATTCGTATTTCAAAGTAGACGCAAACATGGCAACGCAAGGAATCACATAAATGATTTGTCCTGACCCTGTTTCTTTTCGCGCAGCCTTCAATTCATATTCCATCCGCAGAAGCGAAAGCTTTTCCCGTCGCCGAGTAGTTCCCAACTTTTCGTGTGCACATTTATTCTTCCGTTTGCCGGCGTTGTTTTCCTTTTCCATGAAGGGCTACACTGGTCGCAGCATATTTTATATTAAGGAGTTGATTTGATTTGATTTTATTCTACATGTTACAAAGATATTATTTAAGTAATAGCTGCATTGGCTGATACAGAAATATTTGGCAACATTACTAAAAGATAACCACATATAATTATTTCCAAAATCCATTTTTACACTTTTTTTTATATTTACCAAAAATAAATCTCAACGTCATGTCTCTGTTTTTTCGAAATCAAAACGTTGCCATTTTGTTTGCATACGAATACTTGTTTTGTGGCACTGTGTTATTGTTGCGAGGACTGCTCCTCCTTTTTTCCAATTCGGGTTAATGCTTTTTTCGCTGTCGTCGCGCCGGCGACAACAAGGATTCAGACATCCTTCTGCAGAATGTCCTTTGCGAGCTGTTGCTGTCGTGGAGGCAGATCCAAGGAAAGACAAAGTTCTGCCCGCAAGCTTGGCGTCTCCGTTCGGTGGGGAAAAAGTTGTTAAACGCTTTCAATGAGATTTTGAATGTTTTTCGTGCTGCAAATCGTATCTGCCACAGACTCAGAACGCAGAACTTTTCCCACTCCCCCACGCAGTATTAACAACAATAATAATTTCCGCATGGGAATCAATAGAGAAATATACAAATACGCATATTAGATGCTCACTTGCCCCTCATTTGTGTTTGTCTTTGTATTTTATGGATTTATGCATGACTCCGAGCTGTATCTTTTGCTGTGTATCTTTGCGTTCAATGAGCCTTTATTTGTTAATATTTCGCAAATATTTGCGGTACATGGCCAGTGTCTAATAATATTTGACAATGGCTGCGGAGTATTAAAATAAATAAATGCTGTAAATGTTTATTATGAGCGCGTGGAATGGAAAAATATTCTGGAAGCGGCGCTTTAATATTTATGCATAAATTTGTGGCTCCATGCGGGAAATTGCCAAATTGGTTTTTTCTAAATGTTTATGGCATCCTATATGTACATTTTCGTATAATTTTTGCTTGCTTTATGGAAGGAAGTCGTTGGATTCATGGCTCAAACTGACTGAAAATATAACTGCCGCATGATTTAGCAAACATCATGTAAGCAATTGTTCTCGGATGACTTTGTTATTGCTCTCTTACATAAGTTGACGAAATGACAATTCGATTCCAGCCAAGGTAACTCAATTCCTGACTCTGGCTATCGTTGCATAATTATCTTTTCGCTTATATTTGAATTCTGTGCTCTATTTATTTTATATTATATATATTTGGATACTTCAATTCGAATGTCGTCAGCAAATGAATTTTTCGATGAAATATTTGTCAAAAGATTACACAGTTCAGAAAGTCAATTGCTTAAGATTTTATCTTGACAATTGATTGATAGGAAATTGATCTTTCCATACTTTGTATTTAATAAAAACATTACACATGTGCTTTATATATATTTTATTATAAGGTAATATGTAATAACTATTATATTTATAAAATGTTGGTAAATTTTAATAGCTTAATTTATAGATTTTAACAATAAAGCTTAGTATATAAGGGCTTTAAAAATCCACTTTGGTTTTTTTCTATGAAGTTTTCTATACTTAAATAATTTAATTATTATTACTACATAGTTTGTCGAAAGGATTTTTTCTGAGTATGTTTTTCTCTTAATATATTATTCCAATCTTATGCTTAATTGCCCAGACAGCTTTGCTAAATATATAGAGTAAAACGTTCTGACTTGTGGAAAGTTTGGCCTCAAGCAGCTGTCTACAGCCAAATATCTTTCAAATGCAAAGCATTACCCATGACAAGGGCACACGGCACCCAGACAATTAGAATTAAAAGCACACTTAATTAAATCAATTGGCAATTCATGCAATATATTCTTTGGCTCGGGCGATTAAGTACGATAGATTTCCCTGGCTCGAGTGGAAATCCAATTTAAGACAATGGGAAAATCACATAAAATGGGATGCGGGGAAGGGCTTATTGTTTATGGCTTATGTCTGGCCCTTCGGTTTGCTACTCACACTCATTGTGATCCTTGGCGTTGACAGTGAGGACTGTGCTCTGCAAATCGGCATTTTCATCGATTTCGGTCTCGTACAGAAATCTATCGAAATATGGCGGTGAATCGTTTTTGTCGGCGATACCAATGCGAACAAATTTTGTAACTGCAAATGAGAAAAAAGAAGACAAGCCATGATATAGATACTGTATATATACATATATATATAGATTGCTCGGTGCGATGCGCTTAGTGTATGAAATGCCAATAAGCAGCATTAATTATGGCAAATTTATTGATTGACAAATTGTGCGCGTGCCTCCTTTGCGGTCGTGGAAGTCGTAAACTTGTCCGTTTATGCCTGAAACGTGGCAGGCATAAAGAGTAAAATACGGCATATATTCCATTACTTAGAAAAAAATCCATTTACTTACTAGAAAGCTAAAAAAATAATAGTTAATAAGTTTAATAAGCTCAAACATAATTTAAAGGGAAAAATTATTATGGATAAAAAATGAAAATGTACTCAATTTGAAAGAAAGTCAAACAGTTAGAAATCAAAAGCGAGTTTCCTAAATCAAGTAAATTAAAAAAAATTTAATACATTTGAAATATCTATATAAAAAAGATATTTGTAATAAATAAATAAATATATTATAATTTTTCCAACATACAGATATTATATTTTTCTCTATGCACACTATCGATTTTTTCTCAAAGTGCTTTTTATTATTCAATGAATCTGTCATCCTGCTAAGTAAACTGTTAAGCACACAGGCAAAGCCTTCGCCCAAATGTGTCCAACTATTTTCTAGGCGCATAAGTGTAAGCTGCCAAACTAAAAGCGAACAAAAATCACAAAACAATCCACTCAAAGCGAAAACTTTGTCCCCCGTTTCCAGTCGAAAGCGAAATAAGTTTTTACCAAAGTGCACAGCAAATTGAAGGTTTTCCTGCAGCTGCAGGGACGTTTGTTTGCCTCGCTTTATTTGCTTATTTCCTGCTAATGTCTTGCCAAACAAAACTTTCTGAATAGTTGTGTAGCTTAGTTTTCGGAGGGAACGTGCGTTAATGAGTTTTATTCGAGCAGCAGCTCAAGGCGAACACCGGTATTGCACTTCACAAATAAGCGTGGATTTTTGCAATCCCCCTCGAGAAAGTTTACAGAACTACACAAGTCGGGTAAACTTGACAACTGTTTTCCTAAAAATATGAAATCCTCTTCAAGTCCTGCCATCAGCATTGAAAACCTTTTCGGGCTCTTAAGTTTTCCCTAAATAATTAAGTTACTCTCCATTTGGCTGCCAGAATATTTTTACGAGTCCGTCTTTTGTCAGTATAACTAACAAAGTGTTTTAAAACGTTCAATTTTCCCAAGAGCCTGGGGATGACTTAAAAGGTCCTTCGTCTTCTTTTTTATGGCAATTCCCACATGACGGAAGCAATAATCTGTTTTCACAATTTTTGTTCGACAAAAAAACACAAAAAGCCTGCAAAACTTTGGCATAAATGTATATGTAGGTGTGTATGATACAAGTATATTCTCTACCAAAATAAATATTCTTTGGCAAAGTAACCGAACCAGGCAGTCACACATCATAAAAGAGCCGAGAGGGCGGATGTGAGAAAGGGAGAATTAATATTGCCGGCAGCCGGAAATGCCTGACGCTCGTTGCGTATACGTAATATTGAAAAGATGAAAATCCTTTCGTCTGCAAAAACATTTTATTAAATGGACTCGGTCCCTTTGGTGCTTTAATCTTTTTCAAAGCATGTTTTAAAATTTAATTTAACGAACGAAAATATTGCTGTAGTATTCTGTAAGCGTGCAATTTATTTATCCATTATATAAACAAAAGCCGGCCATGTCAAAGGCCCGTAGTAGATGTGCTTGTTGTATTGCATTCCTTGGTTTTTGGCAGATGACATAAATGGGAAATACAATTTGTGGTAGCCAAGCGAAAGTGTTGAGCAAACTTTTGATGTTTCCCTGTGCGCTGAAGAAACTGGTAAACTGTTTAATCTATTTGGGTCCAAACATCGGATTTGTTTGCTTTGCTAGAAACTTAATTGAATTTTATCAAAAGTTGTCGGCATATAGGATCTTAAGAGCGATGTTTGAAAAACTAATTAAATATGCGAAACGCAATCCGCACTCGCCCTTTTTGGGGTGAAGAGTACTCTGGGTCGTGTTTATGGCAAAGCCACTTAAATTTCTCCACTTCAACTACTGCTCACACATCATTCATTCACTTGAATGCAACACGAACATGCTCAAGTCAAATTTGAGAACCCTTTCAGCTAAAAAATGAAATGAAAAACTGAATGAACTTGCTACCCGAGTCCCTCGTCATACACAAAAGTGAGTGTGTGAACAGGGGAGGGGGTAAGACAAATAGAATCTAATTTAGAATTTAGCTCTTTGCTTTATTTAGTTTGGAGGTAAGTCTAGCACGTAATATGGTCCTTCTTTTGGCTCCGAAAATGAAAGAAAATGAGGGAAAATGAAATGAGCAAAAATAAATACACACACACACATAGGTCACTCGTTTTCGGAGGTAGCAGCTCAAGCGGAAAGCTCGAATAAATAAGACCCCAGAAGAAGGGAAAAGCGTTTAGGAAAACCGACTCCCAGAGTTCTCCAAGTACCAAGTTTGTACCTGTACTAGTGTGTGTAGCTACAGTATACTGAATAAATACAAATACACACCCTTGCACACACACATCACACACATTTGGACGGTGAGCAAACATCGCTGGCTGAAATTGCATTTCCCAGTGTTTTATTTTTTTTTCTTTGCTTCGCTCTCAGCTATCTTGACTTAATTTTTTGGCACTCTGGCATTATGGTTAGGTAAACCGAAAAGGATGCCAGGGAATATGGACTGTGTAATACTGACTGAATTTGCAGGAAAACAAAGATGAAAATGAAAGTGCTAAAAGGGAAATCATATTGATTTGACCACTTTTAAAGAAGTTCAAAAAACTAAGAGTAGTAAGTTAAACTTAACATAAAAAATATATAATACTTAATATTTCATTAAATAAATATTTAATAATAATATAAATCTTACTTTAAATTACATCTACATCCCTGATCTATACACCTTTTCTCCATGTCTTTCCTTATCCCCTTGGACTGCCCTTCTTGAACGCCAAAAAAACTCTCTGCCTAGCTGGGTTAAAGTGGCTGCTTTTTTGTTGGTGTTAAATTGAGCAGCAAAGTGAACTGCGCCGCCCCGCTTTTCCGCCTTTTGCAGCCCCGCCTCTTGATTTCCCCCCTCAGTCAAAAGGGCTCACTTTAAACTATTAACGTGCAGGTAAGAGGAGGTTCGGGGCTCGAGGCGGGGGGACTGAAGGCTAGCGGCTGTGGCAGTGGCTGTTTCAGGTGAGGAGCCGTCAGCTATTTATGGCCGCATAACTGGCACACTAACAAGCCCGGCCACGCCCCCTTCAGCATCAACGCCCACCCATAAGCCATATGTCAGTCCATGAATGACTGACGGCTGGAACTACTTTTTTCCTTTTTCTTTATTTTTTTCCTTCCTTCTTTTTTTTTGCAGCCCCCCCGTAAACATTTCTCTATTTTATATGCTGCTTTAGAATTCGTTTTTGTTGTTCCTCTTCGCTCTTTATTTTTTGTTCAGCAAAGCAAAATAAATAGAAAAAAAGGAGGACTGAGAGGGAATGGAAAGGGAAAAATGTGTGCAAAGTGGCGTCAAATGTCAGAGCTGTTCAAATCAGCCATGGCAAACACAGATACATACCCTACACCCTGCAACGGTGCCTACCCTACACCCAACACTCGCCAGAGATAGTCAAAGTAGTTTTTTCAGAGTAAAAAGCGGAGGAAGCAACATTTTCTAAAAGGCAACAAAGCGCATCACATTAAAACTGACAGGACGGAAGGGGGAAAGTAGAGGAAAAACTGCGGGACGGGGAGCTTTCCCTTTGACAACTGGAATCTGTATGGGGTTCCATGGGTTTTCCATGCTGTCACTGGGTTCGGCTTATCCCCAGCTTCGGGTGGCTTTTTCGGACGCTTCTGTTCTACCACAGTCATAATATCTAATATTTGATAGATAAAATATATCGATTGACTGAAAGGGGAAAATATGTTGCCACTTGAAGTAGGGTTTAAAATTTAATAGTAGACTAATGCACACATTCATTCATGAATTGATGACTTTGAGTATGTTTTTATATCTCTGACCCAATTAATATTAAACTTTTAAAGTCCCTACTAAATAATTGTATTTTCTAACTCCTAGTCTTACTTTGTGTTTATTTTTGTTTATTCCTTTATTTCATATCTTCAATAACCTGCATTTCCTTCTTAACACACAAAGAATTCAGTACAATAAACTCATTAAATCATTACTCTACCACTTCAAAAGTTTCATATTTAAACTTCAAAGGCGCTCAAGTATTTGCCTAACAAAGAAAACCTAAATTGTCTTATTAGTCACCTCAGGCTTTTCAGCCCCCGTGGCATGAACTTGTTGGCGGAAAATCTAGTTACACAAATGCCTTCAAAGTTGTGCCACAAATAAATAAATTACAAGTTTTAATTTGCTAATTAGTTTCCAGGGCGAAGCGTTTGACAACAAAACAAACAAATAAATAGATAAATACACACAACTGGAAATACTTGCAAATAAAGTGAGAATAAATAACCAAAATGTTTTTGTGGCAATAATTTAATCCTCAAGGCGTTTAACGGGGCTTAGTGCGCACACACACAATACACAACACATTGCGTAATAAATTTTCAGCAAGTTTATGATAATCTCGTGTTGTGTTTACTCATGTATTTTGGATTAAGTTCTCGCTTTTAGTTTTATGTGTAATATGCAAAAAAGTATTGGTTTCGCAGAGTAAAACAAATATTGACAGAGATCGATGGGTGGAAGGGGCCTGGAGCTGCTGTCGATGGTTGGGAAAATACCACCCACTTGTGGGTGTGAAAGTTATTATTAGTTTAATGCGCCACGTGTCGGGGAGCGGAAGGGGTGGGATGTTAACAGTGCGTATGCGTGATATGTCATGTGGCAAAAGTTTAAACTGTCTGACAGTTTTTACACACACCTCCCCTCCCCGACCGAACGCATTATGTTGATGTATTCATAAGCCAAGGGTTCTGTTTCTGTTTCGGTGGATTTGTCCGCCGGAGCATGGGCATAATGGCAACCCATTTGACTTCTGGCACACATGATTGAGGTGAGGCGTCGTATGTGCATATGACTTTTATAATTAGTTTCACCATCAATTTATTACTGCGGTCTGCTCGCTTTGATCTTGCCAACAAATGCTGTTGACACTTGACAGTCGATGCGAATATTTTCCACAAATAATGGTGTCCATTAGGTAATTTAAATAAATTAAAACTTTTTTACTTGGCTGGCTTTTTAAATGAATTGTATGATTTATTCTGAGTCATTGTTTAACATAGCATATGGACTCTGCCCATAAAAAAATTATAATGATGCGTAAAATACTTTTTGCGATCAATTTTAATATTAATAATTAAATAAAAAGGAACTGAATAGTCATTTTATTATTTTGTTACCATGAATTGAATGATTTATCAGAAAAAATAAAGTATTTACGGATTTTAATTAACCAAATGAATAAAATAAATTAAATTTAAGGTAAAAATAAATTTTTTACAACTTGCCACTTCTGCTGACTAGATATTAAAATAGAAATTTTAGAGAAAAACATATTTCTATATATTAATTTAGCTATTGAAGTTATACTTTATTCTCAGTCTGAAACCTCCTCCCTTAGCTGATTATGCATAACAGCAAATCTCATCCCCCGAAAAGAGTACAATTAAATTCCCCTAATGAACTCGTTGAACCCGACGAAATCCAAATAATACCCTTTGGGTCCGGTCATGTATTCAATTCTCATTTTTTTTATCCAGTAGCGTGCAGCTCATTAACTTTGATGATGGTCAGCTCGAATTTTTTCGGGGTCTTTGCCTTGAGCCTCTGTGCTCCTGCGTTCAGCTGAAATTTCAATTAAAACCCGGTCTGAGTGCGCGGATTATTTGTATTCATTAGCCGGCCCCGATGATGATGATCATCGTTACCAACATCCGATGCCGGAAGTGACCTGCACTTCAGCTTTATCCCCACTCGCCCGCCGGGCTTTTGTGCGAGTTAACCAACAAAAAATTGTTAATTAAACTTATGAAATGTTTAGAAGAGGTTTTTTTGCCGCGCATTCCCAGGCACATTAAAAGTCCTGTGAGTTTCCTTTTGACCCAACTAATTAAAAAGTGTGCGCGGCGGCCAGTGTCAAACAAAGCATCAAACAACAAAACAAAATATTCCGGGCAAAAAATAAGAAGATAGTGAGCTTAACAAAATATACCTTGCCCTATTACTTAAATATTGTTTCAAAAAGGAAGTAATTATAAGTCTTTACAATTCTATCAAAACATTGAGAAATTACACTTTTGATTTAGGTTTAAAATATTGTCTTAAGAATGGTTTTCCAAATTTTGCATATATTTGATGGTATCCTAAATATAAATATATTATACATTTTAATGACAAATTAAAATATTTTTTGATGAAAATTATAATTATAAATGATATCTACATTACATCGAAAACATAAAAATTATTTTAAAATATGTATCGAAAATTTAAGAATGAAAATTTAATTTGGAAGTAACAAAAATATCTTGTATATTTGTCAGCAACCTTAACTCTGAGTGTACTCGTACACCGATTTAAAAAATATGTCGCTATTCTCGGGTGTCCTCGACAGCTTTGATGAGTTGACAAATATTTTGTCAGTCATAATGAGTTCGCTGGCAAGACAAGGTGAGGCAGAGACCTTGTTTATGGACCCCGTTCTCATCGCTCTCATCGCCGCTGTTCATTAACCAACTGGTCCACTGGCGTGTTAATTACGACCTACATCCGCCGCAGCGAGTGGGTTAAGGGGGTTATGGGTGCTGCAAGACCGAAAGCCGCAATTAAAAAGCTTGTTCGCGTAGAAATTGCGCTTTTATCAGTTCAGCTACGTTCCGTATACGCCATGTGGGCGGTGTTATGGCTTTGACCCAAAACGATCAAATTAAGAGTCACGCTAACTAATCAACAATTAATTTAAAGTTTTCGTCTAGACAAGAAAGTTTCAGATAAATGAAAAAGTCAACACAAAATTCTGATAGTAAAGTAAAAACTATATTAAAATAATTATAATAAGAAAGCTTAAATGTAAGTTTTAAATTAATTTATTACTTGAGTGAATGGAATAGTGCTTGAAAACTGCAATATAATTTTACTATATACAGTCTCTTGATTACTGCATAAGTTCTCTCCTTCTTGCAAAAAAAGGAGCTATTATTTTGCATTTGTTTGCCTCTTTGTATGTGCTCAAGTGCCTGGCTGCCTTCTTCATTATGGCATCAAGAAATCAACTAAGAGAATTACGCTAGAAGCACCGGGAAATATGAATGCATATTTAAAGTGAAGCAAGGGAGAGGCGCCACAGCCCCCGAGGTGTCGTTAGCCAGGATCCCTCACGTACACACGTGCAGAGATGCGAGATTCCGTGGGCTCTCTGTTCCTTTCAGCTTCCTCGCATATACCACAAATTACACTTCATGAAATTTTCACGAGACCATTTACATAAGCATAACGACGCGTCGGTGAGATATCATATGCACATCTAAGTGGCTAGTTCATTACACGCACTCACATTACGGGATTACAGGGTATACAAATGGCCGGGCACACTTACCCAAATAGGTGCTATTTGTCAGAACCCAAAAGATTTTTAATGGATCGACCATAACTACGCAGTTTCAGTTTGCAGCAGCAATTTCAGCGGCTGTAAGCGAACAAGCTGCTGAAAGTCGCAAAGCGCTGAGCAATTAATTTGCCTCGATGTTTTGCCAGGACCAAGATTCCGCGACACCTTGCCGCAATATCCTTCTGCCGCTGCTACCGCCGCCACTGAGTGATTAAAGTGATAAGTTTGGCGGATTCTCCAGTTGCTCCAACTGCTGCTGCTGCTGCTCCTCCTCCTGTCTACCTTCTGGCTTTGTTGATTTGCACTATTTTTAATGAGTTGCTGCGGTGGTCGTTGCTGTTGGTTTTGCCTTTGAGGTATTTTTGCAATTTGCACGCTGCACTTTTATGGCGTTCACATAAATCAAAACGCTGCGCGCTTTTCATAGTAGTTGGCATTAATATTTCTCCGTACAACTCGAGCTATAATTTTGCACTGAAGCCACGAAAAATATATATACGTATTACAGAATTGAACGTTCTTTCCGCGGCCTTGAACGCATAATTAGGTAAATACACTTTCAGTTTCTCTTTGAGCTTGTCTGTTTTTTCGACGGAGTTTGGTAATTAAAATTCTCATAATTATGTCCTTGTGCCAGTTTGTGGCAGGATAATTAAAATTTTCGGTTTATTTATGTCAGCAACAATGTCGCCCAAAACACACACACACCCGTCCACCATTATCCCCATTCGCCCTCGTAAGCTGCAGCTATTAAAAACTTATGACAATGTCGAAAACTCTAAGCAAGCATTTCTAGGAATTTTCGGCCACTTTTGTGGCCACTTAATTGGGTTTTGTTCACATAAAGTTTAGTTTTCAAAAATATGGAAACCCAACTTTTTAATGACAGGCAGGCTTAGGTGGAGCTGACTATTAATAGAGTTATCTAAACAAAGTTGATGGTTTTGATAGCATTATTATTTGTCTGGCGAGACCTTTTCATATTTGTGAGTGATTGACAGGTTAAAGTATAGAAATAAATTAAATAGAGCCTATGAGAATTATATACAACTTTATTAACTTCAATGTGAATATAGACATATGGCTAGCTCCCTTTAAGGTAAACATTAATATTTTATAATAAATGTATGTTTAACTATACCATTTTTGTATTGAATGATTTACTTTCTAGGAATCTTATTTATTATATTATTATAGAATTCACTTCAATGTTCTTTTAATTTAAGTTTAAGAATTTAAGAATCCCTTTCTTTCAGTATGAAGCCTTAGAAGGATCCTGTGTACCATTTAGTTCCGCAACACTGTTTATATTCCTTTGATTAACTGCTGCACTTGAAGGGATTTGTTATTTAGATGGCTAAGCAATTGCCAAGGCTCTGCTCCAGTTTTGAGTGAGCTCCGGGCAAGGTAGCGCCGAAATCTTGGCAATTAGATGCTAAACTCGCCTTGGAAATTCTCAAACGCTTCTCAAACAGTTGGCCGACGAGTTGGCCATTAGCTAACTTGGGCCTGGCCTGGTCCTGGGCCCAGGCCAAACAAAAGGCCGTCCAAGGCGGGCCAATTAACGCGGCTAAAACCGAGCGAAATCCGCCGGGGGACGGTTTTCAGTCCTGGCCACAGCCTTGACCTTTATCCTGGGGCGTGGACAAGCTCCTAAATATTTAATTGTTTATGCTATAAGGGGTAATGGCTAAGCCATTCTCTGCCCCCGGATCTTTCCCCCGGATCGCCCAAATGTACTTTAACAATTTGGCCCACTTGGGAAGAGACTTTTAATGGACAGCTGGCCGAAGGAGGAGCGGGCTCGGAACGATTAAAGCCGAGGAAAAGTAATTAGTGACTCAATTGCTTCGCTCTGGCGCTGAGTGCCGCATACAAATGGCCTGCTCTGGGCTTTGATGGGTTATTGGTGGTTTTGTCATAAACCCGTAAGCCGACAGCACAAGCTGGCCAAATCAATTGCCAGCCAACTGTGCGTGCTTAAATATGAATAAAAATGGGGGAATTCACTTGGGAAAAAATTGGGAATTCAATTTGCAATTGTATTCGACTGAAAAACACATATATCTGAATATATATCATAATAAAAATGTAGTTTTCATTTATGAAAACAAATTAAGAAACAAAATTATGTTTTTTTTTGGGTATATATGTATATCATTTGATATATTATGGAATATTGGTTACTGAAATATTCAGTATTTCAAAAGAGTATTATTTATTAAACAATTGATTCAATATCTAAATAAACACCTTTTTGTGAATTTAGTGTTTTCTGAATTATTATTCTATTAGCAATAGACTTCAGTTACAGAAGTGTCCTATCTTAAGTACAATTTTGGCTACCAAAACTTGATACATTTTTCTGAATAATTTTTGCACAAATATGAATCTCATCCCAATAACAACTCAATTTTCGTCGCAGTGCCCAAGAAGGGAAAGAGACCGAATTGAGGTCAGGGAAATTAGCGTCAGGCTTGCCGGCTTTAAGTCATTTTGCCAGCTCTATAATCCTCCTTTACGCAATTTATGCAAATTTATGCAAGCTTCTGCTCAAACGGCAGCTGCTGCCTTGCATTGGAGTAACTCGGAGCAAGAGATGGAAATTTAAGTCGGCAAACAAGAATTTTTTCCTGTTTTCCGTCTGTCTCCCGGTTCTTTTGCCTGCCAAAAAGTTAAACATGCTCATTTCTTAACTTTACTTTGAGCCGGGCCAAAGAACCAAAGAAGCAACGAAAAGAAAGAAAGCCTCAATGCAGCACAAATTTTGAAATTGCACTTTTCCGGCCCAAGATGAAGTCCTGGGTAAAAAGAGAAAAAAAATGAGCAGGAAGTGGGGAAAACTGTTGCCCAGCTCCGGCGGAAATACAAAAGCATAAACTTTCCGGCCAGAACTAACCGCAAGGATGGGGGAATTCTTCACCAGTCGAGTGTCCCGGGCCGACATTTGAAAGCGCCAAAATATAAAGCGCAAAATGTGGCGGAAGTTTAATGAATATAAACTTGCCAGGGAGGGAGGGAAATAAGCCAAGTAAATTAGCCAAGTTCACTTGCAAGAAAGCGGCAGAAGCAACGAAAGAAATGTGATATCCAGCAAATGGAACTGGAATGACAAGTTTATGAGAGCCACAGGAAATCAACTCGTTTATTTATGGCCGAGCTCCCTGCACAAGTGGCTGACCACCTGCGGAGTCGGATAAAATGGCTGACAGCTGAACTTAAGTAAGGAAATACTTTCAGGTTGTCCAGGAAGATAATATGATGAGTTTGAAATAAGCTAGCAAAAGCCCAGAAAAAAACTAAGCCATTGTCCTAGGAAATTTAGAGTATACTGATGTTTATCAATGTATAAAAAATGTATGATTTATTATTCGTTCTTAAGGAAGCCTCAATTTCTATAAAATACTCATAATATTTGCGACAGACAAAGACTTCTTTTGACGAGCTGGAGTTTATGTAAATAAAGGATTTAAACGATGTCAAGCCCAAACTGAAGTGCATTTGCTTGTTCCAATTTAAAACTTTATATAGGATTAAATATATCTAAGCTCAGCTTGGGGATGATCTAAGGAATTAGCAGATAAGGCTCAAGTCCCTAAGCGCTCTTGCATTCTGGCTGGCGAACCCCTCTCTCTCTCTCTCATATATTTCCTGTTTTTATTGCTGTTGTCGAATGCTGTTTGTTGTTGCCCGAACAAATGGCAAAAGTTTTCGCTTTGTTTTCACAATTGTTGACGTGCAATTCAAATGAGTTAACAACGCAAAAAGTGAGTGACCCACATAGCCCGCCAAAGCCACCATCTGGCAAACCAAACCAAAAACAAAAAAAAGGCAGGAATAATAAAAAATAAAAAGCTATAAAAGCGGAGAAAAAAAATATATGGAAAAAAACATGAAAAACTTGAAGTTGTAAAAACAGAGGAGCCAGAACAAGCAGGCAACATATGTATGTCCTTATTGTTGTTGATCCTGTTCACAGTTGCAGAACAACAAAGTGAATAAAGGCGGCAGGAGTTGGTAAAGTAAATGCACTAAGGAAAAAAGCAAGTCTGAAACTAGAATTTAAATATTTAAAATATTTAATATAAATTTCAAAATGTTCCTTAATAACCCCTGCAAGGGAATAAACTTGCTATCTCAAAGCACTGAAAAATCGTATGTGAATTAGAAAGTAAATTTAGGTGTAAGAAAACCCAAACAAATATATTTTTCTTTAATTTATTTATATATTTTACAACGGGTTTTTATGATGGAAACTCCACTTCCTGTATCAGTATTCAAGCTATAACTTTTCCGGGTTTCTAGTTCGATACTGAGCTTCGGACTTTCCTCTGTTGCCTAGTTCTTCTTCACACTTTTAATTTAGTTTATTTTATAATAACACCCAAGTGGACTCCACTCTGATATGAGTAATATATTTTCCCGAGTGTGGTGTGGGGGGCGGGAAACAATTATAACCAGCATTTCCGGAAAAACCCCCCAGATTGCCTGTTGCAGACAAGCAGCCAGCCAGCACTCAGCGTTCAACGCGAAATGTTTGTGCGCTCCGAGTGAAAATCCTCAACAAAATTGCATCCTAACAGCAACTTAGCAAACGCATCAAATGCGCTTAACAATTCAATTAGCGAGACATTGTTGGGCGGATGGATAGAAAGTACGTGCCATCCTTGTAAAGTCTGCAGCTTCTCGGCATCTCGGATTACCGCAGAAAGTGGAACTCCAGCGCAAGTTCTGCGGGCTGCCAAACAAATGAAGCGCCAAATATGCGCACGCAAAATAATCAATCGTCCCCCAGCCACGGGGAACTTAAATAAAATGCAATTAATTACAGGATGGCTGGGGAAACTTTTCAGCCAGAAGTAATTTGCAGCTCAGCTCGGCAACCATTTAAGATGTAGAGCTGCAGCCCAAGACATCCGACCGCAGGGAACAGGATGCTGCAGCAGAAACTCTTGTTCAAATTGTTCTCTGGCCGGCATTTGGCATAAGCAATTCTCGGGCTTAAAGGATTGCCAAGGAGCACCTTCGCCAGAGTATCCTGCTGAAAGCTGCAATTTTACATTGGAGCCGACAGCTTACCTTGTTAATTTGTCTAAAACTTCTCGAGAAAGTCGATATTAAGTGGGGCTTAGGAAGGGAAATTTGGCTTTTTGATTTGGATTTTGAGAGGAACTAAAATTAATTGAGAATTATTTTAGTTATTGCTCTAAATAAAATTGTATTGTTTGTATTTTTGCTGTAACTTACTATGGTAACTTTACTTTATTTGGCATAATTTATTTAAGTGATAATCTCACTGAACAAGCATGATAACAAAGCCTGTTGAGGAAATAATTGTAGTTAAATATATATATTTAGACGTGAAATTTTTTCTGTTTTGGATTAATTTTAAACGGACTTTTTGTAGAGCAGAGAATAAATACCTTTTTGTACAGAAATTATAATAATTTAATACACTTAAAAACGAATAAACTTATGTTTACCTATGGAATTAAATTAATTTTCTATTCAGACTACAAAGCAGTTTCCTAAATTCCCCGCATTATATACAACCAAAACTTCTACACGTCTCCCTTATTTCTTTTTTTTTTTGTTGAATTTCGCGAAAATATAATTTCACTAAAGCTCTGTTCTGACCTATTCAGGTTGCCACAGTGACCCATAATCGCCTTATTATACAGATACGCTACTGCGGCAGACGTGTCAAGTTGTCATGGATATATGGTATAGTCCAACAATCGACAGACGGCGATTGCGGCACATTCACTAATAAAATAAAATAGAAATGTATTTATATGTGGGGCTTGGGGAGGGAGGGGCGGATACACAATTGCTGGGCTGTTGAGAGGCGTTTGCCAACGACCAAATAACTAACCGCAAGTGGAAGTCACATACAAACAGAAACAGGACACTGGAGCAGCCGGGACACCAGCTGCAAAGCTGGAAGTGAGAAAATAACATTTTAGCTTTCGTTGGCTCGTGACAGGCTCACGGGATCCAGGATCTCAGGGTCTTTTTAGCAGGACAGCCACCCAACCCTCCGCAGTGGCTCTTTCATCCGCCTGTCCGATGTCAGTCAGCAGGACTCTTGTTGCTCCTGTCTGGCATACATATAAATATATATAGGTATATATATATTTCCTCGGTGGGGAATGCGACGTGTTTGCTGGGCGTGGAGTATTTATCGTGCTTTTATTTTGTCAACATTTCGTTTTTGGCCAAATGAAAATAAATTCAAATGATTTATTTACGAGCATTTGATTTATTTGATTTTCAGCATTTGCTGCAGCAATCGCTGCCACTCTGCCCAAAAATCCCCCCATTCCCTTTCCCTTTTCCATTTCCATTGCCACCCTTCGCACATGAAAATTGTATTGTATTTGCTCAGACTCGCCTTTGGTTGACGCTCTTTGATATGCCCCAGAATTTATTTTATGCGGAATGTTTATTTGATTTCGCTGCTTTTTTGCAGTTTCATTTTGGGTGCGACAGTCAATAAAAATTGCAGTGTATATGCCATCCTGTTCACTTTATTTCCCCCCCTCTGGGACATTTTGTGGCACTGAATTTTTTTTCGGACAGGATTAGAGTGACGGCGGCAATGAAATTTATGCATACAGAGGGACGAAATCGAAAATGGATTAAAAGGCAGGCAAATAACTCTTTGAGTGTGAGCGGAAATATTAGAACAAAATTTCAGTGTCAGCAGATCGAAAGCAAACTCAATAAAAACGCTAATTGGCGTATATATTGTTTAGATTCTTTTTTTTAGCAGCGGAATATCAAATGTTTTTTAAAGTTTCAAAGCCAGCGAGACAGCCAAAAGAAAGCTCATCTATTTTTCAGCCATTTATTGGCTCTATTTATTTGCTTTGCCTGGCCGGAAAGTGAAAGAAAACTTGAAACGACGGGAAAGTACACTTTTTGTTTGCCTCTGCCCCAAAGTAAGGCAATTCTATTTGGTATTATTTATCTAATGGTATTTGTCGTCGGGCATAAAAATAAATATATATATATATATCTGGCCCGGCCAGACGCGCGCCCTCGGCTCAAGTGTTTATGATATTTTGATTCTATTTCATACGAAAGTTTTGTCCCAAAGTTTCGTCGCACACAGACGCAGACAGCTCTCGGCAGCGTGCATTGATAATAATGACTCACCCCTTATAAGGACACAAGGATGCCAGGGCATTCTGTCATGTGACATAAACATTTTGTTCTCACGACTTTCGGTTAGTTTGCCGCAATTTTCTGCGACTTGGCGATGGGCGCAATAAAAACGCCTCGCCCGGCACTTTTGTCCAAAAACTTTCTTTTATTAAGATTAAAAATGACAAAAGCGCAATATTAGGGGGAGTTCACGCTCCTTGGCTCCCTGGCTCCTTGGCGGCCTGCTGATAAGCGTCAAAGACACTCCGCCAGCCAAAAGACAAGCTCATTCTCGCTTTCGCATTCAAGTGGGTGTCACGCATAAATTTCATAAATATAAGCGTCATTATTTCTGGCTTCCATTTTGCGGCCGCCATTGCTAAAGACGACGCCTCAGCCACGCCCTCGATTCGCAGCCCTTTGTCACGTCCCGAAAAACTTTTGTATATGTAGAGTACCCTCTCACAGGGGAAACGGAGGCTACAAGGCTACGAGGCTTCTTGGCTTCTTGGCTCCTTCGCTCCGGAACCCATCTAAATGGCGCAATTGTGCGAGTCTTATGTGGAATTATTATTTTCTACTTAGGAATGATGTGTGCCAGAGTGACGGAGAGTTACTGAGGCGGAAAATCAGTTAAAGAAAGTGTGAATTCATCCAAATAAAATATGGAATATGTTTAAACAAATTTAGATTCTCGAAACACGTCAAATTTCTTCAAAAAAGTTATAGGAAGAAAACCAAAATACTTGTGTACTCATAAAACCATCTGTTTATATTAAATTATATTTTAAATAAATGCAAATTAATCTTGCTCTAAGAGAAATACGGAAAAACTTCTATATATTTTTTTTCTGTTACATAGAAACAGATTTTTATTAAAAATGACTCTAATTTATTATAATTTTAATGTACTTAATGGCATTATATTAAGACATATTCCTCGGAAAATCTTAAATCTTCTTTACTTTGGACCCCTAGCCTCAGGGCTTCAGGTTCCCTAAACCAATTTCCATAAATTTTGGTTATGACAGCATATAGAACTTCTAAGACTAGGTGTAACACTCTTTAAGGCTACCCAACTCCTGGCAATTTCGGAAGGCCATCACTCAATTCCAAGATCATACTCCTTAAGCGCGAACTTGGGGCTTCCATCATCATCGATGGCATCGCGAGTTGGCCCGACAGCTAAAGTGACATCAATCAAGGCGCCCGGCCACGCCCCTAATGCGTTCACAAACACACTCAGGCACTCGCACACACTCGCACACCCACGCACCCAAACACTTTCCTGATTTCCCGTTATCAGCAGCGGAGCATGTAATGCCGATGCCAGTGCGAGTTTGCTGTTGTTTGCTCGTTATATCAGCGCTTGAGCTGGGATTGGAGCTGGGACCACGTGGCGTATGAGTGCTGTGCTGGCAACGCCAATTGATTGACGACATGAGCCGGGAAAATGGGGAAAATGGTGAAAGAAGGCGAGCGGAGGGCACCCCTCAAGTAAATCAATTATTGTGGAACAAAAGTTTCGCATTATATTGCCCTGACAAATTGCTGTTTGTTACCCGGGCAATCGAGCATTTGGATCATTAAAAAGTTGCCGGGGCCACAAAGGATTGTGGAAACATAATAAATTTCTTGGCATACACTTTCGGAGCAATCTTCGAGGGAACATCAAATTGCCGTCGCAATGTAAACAATTTTTTTTAATATATTCCCAGATATCAGAGAGGAAAGGAGATCAATAAGCCAGATACAAGTGGCGGCTGCGATTCTTGGCTCTCACTTTTGCCAGAAAGGCTTTTTACGACCGGACCTTCTCCTCTGCATTATGGCCCGCAGATTTATTTGCCTCGATTTTCGCTTTACAAAACTGTCCCATAAATATGCAAATTTCAGCGTTCTTCCTTCCTAAAAAGAAATACACAAAAATAATTCTCCGGAAAAAAGGGCGGAGAGGTTGTCAAAAGTATGTGAATAAATAAAGGACTGAAAACTCATAAAACTGCAATATTGGACACTTGAGAGCGAGATGAAGTGGCAAGAGGCAGAAGTGGGTTAAAAGCATGAATCACAGAGCTAAGCAAAGGTAAAGCAACTAGGACTGGCCGCAAATCACTTAAACTTTAGCGGAAACTCATTAGTTTCACTTGCCATTTCCCTCTTTTTATTTCCCGCTGAATTTCTCGCAACCATCTGAGCCAAGAATGATTTTCATTGTTTCAGTTTTAAGTGAGGGAGAACTTTTCCAGCAGCCAGCAGCCAGTCGGAGACTCACAAATCGATGGAAAATTAATCCACTGCAGTTTGAGTGCATTAAAGATGGCAGAATAAATTCTGCTTACTTTGCTCTTATTTTCCACTTATTTTTCACAGAACTTCCTCCCTCCCTCCGGCTCACTCAGCGCAAAGCCAATTAATGGCACTTTTATAGCCCAGAGATACAAGCTGTTGCCACGGAGGTGTTGTTATTTTCATTGCCTTTAACTAAACTTACTTTTATTATTTTATTGGACTCGCCACCGCCCCTCGCTCTGGTTTCCTTTTGCTCGTTTTATGGACGGACTACAAGGACGTGCTTTCAGTGCGGCGCGCCAAGGCTAATATAACAAAGAATTTGTCTTGAGGACATGCCATCATTTGGGCCAATGATTACATTATGCGATAATGTAGCTCCATAAAAGGCTGCAGGGTGACAAACAGATAGTTCAGGGGGCCAGAGGAGGCGGGGCCATTTCGTTTGCCATAATAAGCTGTAAAACTGACACATACAGTTGACCCGATTTTGCCAGCACATTCCTTTTGCAGCGCATCCTTGTTGCTCCCGGCCCGGCTCCCTTGCTTAATCCAACTTTAAAATTATACACTAACGATCCACGCAAACACACACACACACATCAGCGAAGGAAAAGGGCCTGGCGGAAAAGGAAAAGCGGGCTGCAGGGAGACACAGGCGCCAACAGAGCAAGGATTAAGTTTGAAGCACTGAACCGTGCGGGGAACTAATGCAGGATCCAGTCCTTGCATCGGCTACAATCACACATTCGCCGCTTACAGTCCAGGGAAAGCTCGGGAAAGGCGAGGAAAATTCGCTGCTTGTGAGAGAGAACACTAAGCGGAAAAATAACAGCTTTCCCCTAAAAAATTCTTAGCATTTTTGTTTCATATTTTCCAATTAAAATATTGAATTTTTAAGTCTCTATCTTTTTAAAAAAATATTTTTTACTGCGTTCATTATTCTAAAATAAATAAATATATATAAATGGACGATTTTTCTTAGTGGATATTTCCTTGTTGTTCCTGTTGCATTTTTATTCCGCTTTCCCTGCCATTGCCATGGCTTTTACCCTGGAGAACGTGTGTGTGTGTGGGAAAAGTCCATTCCGCTCTTGCGCCTTAGTTAGCCACTGAACAACAACAGCGACAGCGTAAAAAAGTCGCAATTAAAAAGAGAAAAGATAGGTTTGGAAAGGTAGCTGGCATTCAGTAGAGTGTGACATTCAGTTCCTTTGTGGAATTAGCTGAGATAAGTAATCCTATTCCTGTCCGAGATATGAACCTTCAAATAATACTTATTAACATTTAACAGCTCATCCCCGAGTCCTGCACGCTCATCCCCTTTGACTTATTAATTTATTCATTTGTTTGTCCTGTGAGTATATCAAATTGCCAGCGGCCATTATATCCAGCATGCAGCGCTAATTAAATTTATAAGAATTAATTTGGCAGCAATTTGCGCAGCCAGACAAAAGTGGCAAAACATTGCCAGTGGCAACAGTCAACAAAAGGAGAAAAAAAAGAAAATAAAGAAAAGATTGGAGATGAAATGGCGGAAAAAATATGAAGCCAGTAATAAAATAGGCAGCCGCTGAATTAATTAGCAGAGAGCTGCGTCTGGGGCCCTCTTCCGGTTTTCCCGCCCGAGTTTTTCTTCTCCAACTTCTAGCTAAAAATAAAAAAATCCCCAGTAAAGTTTGCAGTTTTAAAGAGAGTTGGTGGACCCCGAGCTGTGACAATAATTTGAACATGTCTCAAGTTGATCATTAGCATATTTCATAGGCAGGCACGCCTAAACAGGGCCAACGACACAATTTTCCCCGAATTGCCGAAGGAAACCTTTTCGCATTTTCCTTTTGCCTGTCAAGCCGGTGGAAGTCTCCCTGCACATCGACATCTTTGACGCGCCAAAAATGCACTCAGCCGTGTGACCCATTTCCCTTTTCCCCCAGAATCCAACAACGGCAAGCATTCCCTCCCACTTTCCCGACTCGTGCCGGAAAAAATGAGCTGCAACTGGTCCGTTGTTGCCGCTGCATTTTCCCGTTGCTACTATGATATTTCCCGGGGATCCATTTCACTTCTCCTTACCTAGAATAACAAAAATCTGGTCCGTAGTTACCATAAAATGATTTGATGAACGAGTTCTGTGCACAATTTGAGATTGCCTCAAGGTACACGGAGCTGTGTGTTTGGAAAAGTTGCAAAGTCATAAGTTGGAAAATTTCACTCTTAGCTGGCTTAAAGCAGGCTTAAAGTTTTCAGGGCAGATAACTTTGTATAACTGGGCCCATAAGTACGCCAGATTATTGGTAAGAAGTTGGTCAAAGTTCAAGAGGTGGCTCATACACAAATTTAAAGACCAGGAAAGGTGGGGAAAAAAATGCGGAATAATTGATTGCACTTTGAGTAAAGTTTTGGAAGCAATAATTAGTTTAAAATATTTTGCCAAGTCTGAGCTTTTGTTTTTAGGAAATGCTAACTAATTAGAAGGTAGTATAATAAGAATTATGTCATTAAATTTCTGTATTTAAAAACACCTCCTTGCCTCGAGACACTTTATTGTTGATAAATATCGTATCATAATCTCTGGTATAGAAAGTTAGCTTTCTTATGCCGATAATCATGTTCCCAGAAATTCTGATACATTTGATACACTCCTTACTAGTTCTTAGCAAAGGTATTCCCCTCTGGCTTTCACTCAATTAACATTTGGACTATGAAATTCGATGAAATCTCGTCACGTCTTACTTTGCTTATGAAACATAACAAAGCCCGTCACGTTTTATTATTTGCCCTTCTGTGCGGTCTTAAGGATTACTGTGGAGGGGGTTTCTGGGTTTCCCGCTTTGAGTGGGAAGATTATTTGCCTCGCTTTATTTTCGTGTAATATTTTCGTTATTTGCCGTGTTAATAAACTTGAACTGTAGTGGCTGGCATTCCAGCTTTCAACTCGGCTTTCGTGTGTACATATCTGTTTGCCACGCCCCTTGTGCATATGCATAGCCCACATTCGGGGCAGTTGACTCAGCTGTCCAACTGTGTGGACTCCAGTTGAGTCCCGACTGTGCTGAATCCCGTGCACCTTGCTCCAGCTCCCGCCCCCCGGACTGGTAACATACCAATTAATTTTTATTTATTTTAATTCCGCCCGTTTTCCTTGGGGGCACAGCCCGGTTTTCCGAGCTTTCCCGGTTTCCAGATCGCAGCCACAGTCGAGAGTGCCAGTTTTGGACGTTCCGTAACAAATTTATGCATTACTTGCATTTTATTGACCCAGTTCTCTCGCCTTCCATTTTTTCCCCGCTTTACTTTTCGCTTTGTATTGTGCGACGACAACGAGGAAAATGTGGAAATTAAATTTTATTTTAGCAACTTTATTTTTGGGTTCACCGGAAAACAAAGTAAGCAATTTCTGCGTGGGTTACACCAAAAAACTTTCAGTAGCTTTGCTTGTTGCTTTCTTTTATTTTTTTTGGGTAATATTTGCCATAGCTGTTTGAGCAAAGTTCAGTGGCAAAGTTTTCACAACAACGAAAAGTTAAGCAACTTTTAAAATATTTAAGTTTATTTTTTTCTGTAATGTAACAATTGCAATTTGAATAGCTTAAAATTCAGCTTTGAAAATTGAACAGCTCTGGTTTGGCAGGGTGATTTTTCTATTGCCTCTTTGATTTGCGGTAAGTGGGTTAATTAGAAATCCGGTAAAGTATAAAGGTTGCTGATGGTAACAGGCAGGGAGTAAATGATTGGCAGACAAGTTAAGAGGAACTACAGAGATTGTGCCATGCTCGCTGAATTTCTTAGAAAATGTGTTCGACAGGGATTATGGCTCTGATTTTTTGGTAGTTAAATTATTTATGGCCAGCTTTGATTTTATTTGTGCATCAATCTCTGGGTAAACTTTTTGCTTTATTTTAAAATTCAAACCAGTCTCGAGGCTGCATTAAAGAACATACTGGACCCAAAAAATTATAAAAACGCAAACTATGAATAAGGTTATAGAGGTTAAAGCAAGTTTGTTGGCTAAAAACTAATCTCATATGATGGTCAAGGCCCAAAACGGTCCCGGACTTTCCGATATGCGTGGCAGAGTTTCAAATTCTAGTGGGTATTTTTTCCTCCTTTTTGGCAGGTGCTCGAAGCCAAAGCAAAGCGTTCGAGTGGCAAAAAATAAGTTAGCCCGAGTTATAAAGTTATCCAACCTCTGACAGCTCGCTGGGTGGGAATGCCGGGGGGGCGATGGGGTGGAGTTAGGGCGGATGGGCGTGGAAAGGGGGGCGTGGCATGGAAAATGTTACGCTTGAAGTGTGCTCGAAGTGGGCGTGGTTATTTAATTAGGCTGCTGCTCTCGTGCTGCTACCACAGCGAATTTCATTAAACTGTTGTCATGTAGTCGTCGCTCGTTTATTTGCCCTGCTCAAACATTTCTGAATAAATTAGCCTGACTCCGTTTGAAAAGAAATTTTCACAGCATGTGTGTCTAATAGAAATGTAATGAAGAAAATTTTTGTTATTTTTCTTTCATTGTTGTTGAGTTAAGTTGGAACTTCTGCTCGGTGCATTCAAATTGTACGACGCCGTATTTCACCTCCTTTCGACCGCCTTCGATGGCATTGAGAGGTCGGTCTTTTCTTTGCTCGGATTTTAAGTCTCTTGATGGCCACAATAGAGAAAGGAGATAGTTTCGAGCTTGCTTGCCCAATTTGTGCCTTACTTATTTATATTTTTCCCTTCGTTTAAAATTGCTAGAATATTTTCCCTCAAGTTTGGACCCTTTGTTCGCGAATCGGCTTAGTTCGAAGCTTTTAACTTGAATTTTAGTTTGAGGTGATTGCTAATAGTTTCCTTAGTGGTCGGCCGCTGTTCCTTGGAAGTTATAAAGAGCTTAAAATTGGAAGCTTAAAAAAAATGTACATAAATGGTTTCCCCTAAAATGGAATTATTTAAGAATTTGTTTACTTTAGGGACTATTTTGTTTTTATTCTCTGACAACTGTTGTTGATAAAAATCTAAATATAATTTGTGAATTTTCTTCCAACATTTAAGATTAGATTTTCGTTACTTTATCAAAACTTTAAAATAATTTGTTATTATTAGTTCAATTATTAAAGAACTGACTCTGAATAAAATATATACATTCACTAAAATTAAGTGGAAACGTTATTAGAACGACTTCAGGCTTATCACACGAATTTAAAGCGAGGTAAACATTTCCAGTTTTTAATAAAAATCTCAACCGATTTGTATTAATATTTATTTAATACTCAGAGCTTTGGCATAAACAAGTTTTTATTTACTTAGCTCTCTGTTGTTTTTCGCCTATTTCCGCATATCGTGCTGTTTGAAATTTGACAATCGGATGCGCGATATTGGTCTGTGCCAAATGTCCATTGAAACTGGTTTTAATGAAGCGTGGCCACTCCAGTTCAAATTGATTGGCGGCTGGCAGGAACCGCGGACCGCAGGATGTATGGCAATAGATTCCGCGGCCATTTTGGCCATTTGGGGAATTTCCGCAATCTGCTGAGGTGTGAAGCCCCCAAATGTTATTGGGGCACGTTCGCGGATCGCTCGTGAGCAATTAGATGCAATAAATCACTGCTGCTTATCTGTCTGTGAGCTGCGGGTCCCTGATTCGATTTCCCTGACTCCCTCAATCCTTGGCAGCTCTGGGCCTCAAATTGCTCACATGGCTGCCTTTGCCTCACAAACAGGGACACCCTCACGTATATATACATACGTACTCGTATATAGGGACATAGGGCGGCATTGCAGGCCCGCGGCTTTTGGCTTGGGTAATGGTGCGGCGCCAGGATCCCCCAGGATATATGGCCAATTGTTGGCGCGCAGCGGTGAGAGTTGCAACTCTTTTATCTGTCGCCCATTGTAGCCCAGGACATATAATAATTTTATTTTATTGCCACAAACTCTGTGTACATAAATTGGGGGGGCGACATACTATAAGTGGAAATATTTGTGCGAGATCTCAAGCTCTTAAACTAAAGTCTAGACATTTTCTATTTAAAATAAAGCTTCAATGAAAACAATGCAGAGAACAATTTCACCAATACGAAGCCATAATAAAATTATATGTAATGGGAAAGTTATATATTACTGTTCCTTTTATCTGCTTTACTTTAATATATCATCAAAATGAGTCCCAACTAGTTTCTCCCTGTCTGTTTCAGCAAATGTAGTAATACGAACGATTTCAAGGACCCTCGTTGAGATTGACGGGGGATTTATTGCTGTTCGCTTTGGATTACTGTATGATTTCGCTGAGGACAAAATTTGCGCTCGATCCGGGCCGCACAATTGCTTTCTTAACCTGGCTTAACATTTATACATACGAGTATGCGAGAGTATGAGTACTCCAACTCCGACTCGGTATCCATTATCCAGACAATGCTGACACACGTACCCTAATCATAATGCCAGGCATCGCTTTTTATGTGATGGCATGTAAAGCTCGACATCAACCTCAACCCGAAGGCCACAAAAAATAATGACACCACACAAGACTCACTTACGGCAAATGAACCCCAGATGATAAATTAAGAGCGGCAAACATTTCACTTGCAGCGAGTGAATCCAGTGGAGCGGAAGTGAAAGTTCAGGTGAAAGTGGGGGTGAGCCGAGTGGAAAGCGAGGTGTGAAACGACCGAGATTTGGCTCCCTGTAGTGGAGTTTATTGCGAAATAAACTTGGCATATGTAATGCCGTTTAATTAAGCAGATAAATGCAAAAATCGTGTCCGTACAGCTCAAATCAATTAGCTGGGCCCAGGAAATGGATATGGAAACGGGGCGAGCGAGTGCGAGCTTGTCCATCCGGTTTATAGCTTGATTTATGCAACTAATTAGCAAAAGCATAATTTAGGACCCAGGAATATTATTATTTTATTAAGTCGCAATGAGATTAGGGCAACAGGATGATAATACCGATGACAGGGGCACCCTGGATACGGGATACAGCCGCCCATCAGCAGGACTCTAATTAGGCTGCTGCATAAATCATTGTTGTCCGAGTTCCCAGCCCTTTATATTTATGTATGCGTTTAGGGTTAGTTGTTGGGTTTAAGCCCGTCAGCCATAAATGTCAATTATGGCTTAGTTTCGGAGGAGCTCCTTCACATTGGCGCAGAGTGCTGATTGATAAATTGATTGATGGCTCCACTAGTTTGATCGTTAGCGCTTAACTCGCGTATTCTTTCTCCCCGCAGTCTGATTTTCAGCCGCTCTTCTGCCGCTGTCGATGTCATAAATTGAGATTAATCATGTTTTTGATGGGCTTTTCTTTTTTTTCTTTCTGGTTTGGGGTTTTGTGTGCACAACATGGATGGCACTTAAGCCGCTTAGCGCTTTCGGATTGGCGGCCCAAATTCGCTGTCGATGTGGGGACATTGTTGCTGCATTGTCCATAATTGTTTGCGTTATGCGCGCCATTTGTTTTGTATTTACTCGAGTGCAGTCGTTTAGACGTGTTTGCCTTTCGCCCAGAGGCCGATATTTACCGATGTTTATCTAACACAGTTCATTAATATACAAGGCTAAAGATAGTCCCCTTTTTGTGGGGCCACTCACTCATATTCAACAATATTAAATCTCATCATTTAATGGTGAAATTAAATGGGATTTGTCATTATAATTCAGCGAGCATTGAATTTCATTGAATTAAATGGTAGCTTTAATTGTTGGCTTTTATGTATATTTAAATATATCTTCCTGAAGAAAACATTTCTGTATTTATGATTTATTGCTTGTCATTTAATTTTATATTTGATTAATTACTTTAAAACATCCTACACTATTTGTCATAATTAAACACTAATAAGCTTCTGCACATTTCATATTATTTTTTGCCAAGTAGTTTTACAAATTTAAGCAGTGTTTTTTGTCACTTAAATCTTGTGTGAAAAAACAGTTTGATTTACTTTCATTATTTAATGCTCTTGGCTGGAATGTTTAATTATTTGTACATATTTTAGTAATTTAAATTGAATTCTTATTTATGCATAGAGTTTATCTCACGTGGAAGCACTGCCAAAGTTGTGCAAATTCTTTTTCAAAACTTTTCACACTTTTTTGCGCGCGCAATCCATCGCTTAATTAATTTTCCACGTGCATTCGCGTGCCGTGTAAATTCCAGAGATAGTTTGACGCCATTTCGCTAACCATTTGCAGTTAATTAATTACATATTCCATTAATCATTACAAGGGCGTGTGGATCGGGCGCGGTTTGATTGAATATATTTGTATTAATTGAGGCCCTCGCACGCACCACGTAGTATTTATTGTGACAGAGTGGCGTTTAAGCAGCGCGCACACACGGATATTTCAATTTAATTCCTTGCATTATTTATTTATTTCGGCTAAAAATGATGGCCCTGCGAAATTGGTGCGTTATCAGCGGCGCGAATAAATTCTCGGCTATCATACCACATTAAAATAATTTATCTCCCTCATTATTTGTTGTTGTTGCTGGGCTCCCCCGTCACCAAACTTTACATTTTGGGTGCAATTTTTCATGCTTTTCACACACAGCTCTTCTCACTCGGAAAACGCACACACACACACATGGCCGGGCACTCGGATGCCGGATGCTCGGAAAACGCGCTCACCGCCGTCAACAACTGAAAATGTACTGAACCCTCGAACGCAGAACCGACTTCAGATTCGGATTCTGTCTCGCCTACGGTTCCCGTCTCGGGATGCTGCCCTGTACAGTGGTCCTCTGTTCGGTAGCACTTACAGTGGCACTTACTGCTAACCGAGGGACATTTCCTAATGCGATGATAAGAAGCGATTGCCGAGAGAGCAGGAGAGAGAGCGAGCGCGCTCAGTAGGTTAGTAGGTTGCCTGTTAGCCGGCTTCTTGCAGCGGGGAAATTTACTCTTTAGCCGGTTGCTGTTAGCTGGTAACAGCGAAGCTGGCCAAACATTGGCGCTGTTAACTCAACAAGTCACAAGAAATCGAGTTGAAGTTGGCCAAGAAGCCCGGAAAAGTAGGCAACACAAATTGTAAGGGTTTATAAACATGATGTTTACATTTAATTCGGCAAGAGAAAGGCTTTTACATAATAAAATGCGAAAATGAATATAGCTAAAGTCTACACTTTGTACATTTAAACATGAAGTTTAATGAGAATTAACAAGAAATGATTCATTTAATTGAAATCTTTAATATATAGATTTTTATCTTATGAAATCTTCATTAACTTAAATCTTTCAGATTTCGATTTTAGCAAATATTTACTAATTATGTGTGAACAAAAAAGTTTTTCAGTATTTAAAACAAAAGACTTCGAGCCCCTGATTTTAACATTTGGCACTTCCACTTACAGAACAACTCTCTTAAGCTCCCAACAGTTTTCAATGTTGAGGCGTTTTCATTTGGCTTCGTCTCTCTCTCTCTATCTGCCCTACTGTTAAGCTCAACTGTTAATCCCTCCTGTAAAGGACGACTCTCTTATGCTGTTATCTTGCGCTGGCAAACATTTCATGTAACTGGCGTTAAGCCCAACATAAATCCATAAGCATGGAAAGTTAATTTAATTATTTATATCTGTCCTAAGCACATTGAAAAATTATCTGGAGCTGTGAAGAATTTCCTATTAATGCTGCAGTTGACATTATTCAGCATCATTTTCCGGCTAAGCTGGCTGTTTAAGCCTTAAAGATTCGACTTGGAAAATGTCCTCAAAAACCATGCGTCCCGGAGCGTCTGTACGTGTGTGTGAAACGATTGTTGCATAATTTAAGTGCCGCCCAACAACAAAAATAAAGTGAAAAACGAACAAAAAATACAGGTGGAAAGTTGGAAAATGATTTAAGCCGTTCCGGGGGCAGAGTGTGGCCATGTCTGCACGTTTCTGTGCTTTTTTTCATATTCTCCCTTGCTGCATGGGCGTGGGTTCCGCTGTTGGGCGGCTGTGGCCATTACTTTGTATTTAATAAAACAATGTTGTCAACGCCCCCCACTACCGAAGTGTTCCTGTCACAGGCAATATCCCCATATCCTGCCCATCGCCTGGTGAAAAATCTGGTTGAAAGTGGAATGCCTCCACACATGCCAAGGGCTCTACGGCAAATCAGGAACTTACTTATGGTATTTACCAATTTTAATTTTAAAGAAACTTTATATTTAATGGCAAAATTAGCCTTATGTATGATGTTTTTCTATGCATTTACTTACGTGAATATGGTATGAGGATTTCCCTTTACTTACCTGCAAAAAAGTTGAGATAAGCCGATTAAATTATTATATTTAATGTATTAGATGGAAGAAATGATCAGCCTCGGGACAAAGAGAAAATTATGGTAATATATCCTCTTTTATATATCTTATTTTCTTCTTATTTATAAAAAATATATATTTCTTTAACGCATGAAACTATTTACTAAATAGCTAAATTTCCTAAAATTTCCATATTCTAATCGTCAATTAGGTATATGTTCGCATTAAGCTCGATTCAAGAACAGTCCTCTCTAACTTAATGCAAAACTAATGCCT
This sequence comes from Drosophila rufa, assembly GCA_018153105.1. Taxonomy (NCBI): domain Eukaryota; kingdom Metazoa; phylum Arthropoda; class Insecta; order Diptera; family Drosophilidae; genus Drosophila; species Drosophila rufa. Next base: position 14,766,363 of record JAECXS010000096.1, read on the forward strand.
GGCCTGCTCAGATAACTGAAAAGCCTGTGGCGAAGCCGTTGGTTTCGAGGAGTATCATTTTGGGCATCCAATGCCTGGCTAAACTGTTTGGCTATGATACATTTCCGCACTGGATTTATGGGCATAGCCGCTTCTGCCACGATGTATGCAAAATATGCCTCTCTGCCTCTGCCTCTGCCATTTGGCTGGCAGGACGAAACATCTTGAGTTACTCGAGACGCAACAAAATCCTTTCGTCCGAAGTCGAAGCGCAGAAACCGCAGAAATGCATTACCCTCCTCCCGGCGGGGAAGATAGCAGATTCGGTTCAGTTTTCGCCAATGTTTGGGCATGTTGACTAAATTCGCCGCAGAGGAGAGCGGGCTAATATCAAACGGAAGTGCCAAACACAGACATACATAGGAGATCCCAGGACCTCTCCGGGCCATCCTTCTTCGGTTGGCAACGTCGCTCGGCGCTTTGCCTGCACTTGGCTTCGGTTTCCGTACACATTTGAGAAATGCATGTGGAAAATGCCAGCCACTGACTGCATTTGTAACTGTAACCAGTTAGAGACTGCTCACACAAACAGCCAAAGAGGTGAGAGTTTGAATGCACTGAGAGACTTAAGGAAATCTCTACAAAATACTACAGCATACAAGGATGCTTTAAACATTTAAATAATATTATAACTTAAGTACTTTAACAATTTTTTGGTAGTTGGGAAACGTTAATTGCAATACTAACTTCCATTAAAAATCAAACATCTTAAACTTTATGTTCGTATTCTATGTTTTATTAAACTTAAAATATTTATTAGACTTATAAGATCCCTAAAACGTATTATAATTGAATTAGCTTCAGGAGGTTCCCATTATATCACCTTTAAGAACTCTGATTTTCTTCAGTATTTTTTTTTAGTTCCAGGTTACAGGCCCAAGAATTTCTTGTAATTTTTCTCCGAGTGCAAATTCGTAAGAGCGTGCGTGTGCAGCTGAGTGTGTTTGGCTAAGCGGCGCATTTCCTGGCCTGGGCCATCAACTAAATAGCATTCATTTACGTTGATTTATGCTGACTGAGAAAAGAGTAGAATCTGGAGTTGGCGATGGGGAACGGGGGCCTTTCCAGCAGGAGGGAGAGACAGCTGGGAAAGTATCTTTTCTGTGGGAATATTTATGCCCCAAAATGACACTTTAAAGTTGCAATAAAAACTGTGTCGTTCTAGCCATTCCGCTTTTGTTATTTATAGTTGGCATTCAGCGATGTAATTACTTTTTCAACACGCACATGATGAGGCGGCTCCCCTCTTACTTGTCCGCGCCCTCTTTATCCTTAACCTACGCTCATTTTTTCCATCGCCCACCCCCTTTCAAACACTCAACCTTCGGGTCAAACGGCAATGGCAGCATTAGTCGTCAGGGTTCGTCGTTGTCAATTGCCAACTGCAATTGATAAATTGGCAATGGCGAAGGTTTCCCCATTTTCCTCTCATTTTCCGTGGAACTTATTCTTCGGGCGACTCTGCTCCCAGCTTCCTCTTCTGTCATTGACAGTTCAATGTGCGCACTGATGCGCAAATATCAACTCCAATACACACTCTCGGTACTCTACAGTCGCCGCCCCTCCCCGTTGCATGCCACCTCGCTTTTCCTTTTTTGCCACTGCGCTTTTTATGGCAGTTCGTGACCGAGTTGCAGTCGCTTTAAACTAGTTTCCTCCTATACATATATTTTTTGCCATCCGATATTTCTTTTTGTCTCTTTCGCGTGTTCCCTGAAATTGAATTAGTGGCTCTGGCAGTTGGGTTTCCTAATCTTCGAATGGTTTTAGGGAGCTGCCAAGTAATGGATGTGATAATTTGCTAAGGTTCCATTCGCCGGAACCGGAATCTCTCCACAGCACTTGGCTTTAGGTCGGTTTTCAGTTCATCTTGGCAGCCCATAAAAGAGCTGATGGGATGAGTTCATTAAAAGTTATTGGCATTGAACGTATGTGGTAAATTTTGTATATTTCATGATTAGCAGACTGCTTTATCACAGGGATTTTATTTTAAAATTAATTTAATTCCCTATGAAACCACAAATTAACTTTAGGAAATCATTGGATAATTTAGTAAGTCTTTTAAAAAAATAAATCTCTAATTATATTCACATTGCTTTGCTTAGTCAGATCCTTGTCTCTTACAAAAAACCCACAAATTGTGATTACTTTATTTTGATTTTAAGTTTAAAGCAATAAGTTTGCCTTGCCCACAAATTTCAAAGGACTCTTTTTTCCAGAACCTTTCACCTTCTATCCTTGGCTTTGTGTTGGTTAATTTGTTTTTAATCAACCGAGTCAAGTTCATAAATAAGAAAAGTTACTAGCTATGGAAAGCCTATGATGCCACAGAAGCTGGGGTGGTGTGTGTCCCACATTCTGAGGCCTTTATTTAGATTAATATCAAGGCTCCTTTCATTTTCCAGGATTTACCGACCTGCCTTTTCTTGTTACTTACAAATAAATTTTATATAATAAAAACTTTATTTAGAAGGCAATATACTCGACTCGACTTGCAAGAAAACTGAAGCCACAAAAGTGCGCATATAAAAATCTCATAAATTGAAATAAATAAGGAAAATAACAATTTCGACCCCGCACACACACAAACAGAGGGGGTCATAAAAATAGGGGAACCCCCATACAACGTTCTTCTGGCGGACCTTGCTGTAATATTCATAACTCTTTTCAAATGTGGTCAAGTGCTGGGAGAGTGTGCATGCGATGTCCCGTCCTTATAGCCGGTCTGTGGCCAGGATTCGACAGCTTTTGATATTGCCCTGGTCGGAGCGAGGATCTGGGCAGTGGCAGAATGGCAATAACTACAGTTGAGTGAGCTAAGCCCGCTCCTGAGTCTTAGCCTGCTGGAGCGACCTGACTTGAGTTGAGCTTGGCACATTTTATTAAAAACGAGATGGACGACGGCATGAAGTCCGAAAATTGCCACAACAAGATTCAGTCCTTGCCGTTTCCCCTACTTTTTTCTGTTTGCAGCTGCAACTGGAAAAATGAAGTCCATGTTTGTCACATTGGATGCCATGGCCTTTTGCTTTGTGACTCGTATTTTTATTACTTTTCGCCCGCATTCCCCTTTCCGCTTCCTTGGCCATGTCTGTTGCATTGTCTGGCGATTTATGGATTTTATTTGGCCACTTTTTACTTTCCTTGTTGGCATTTGTCGCCTTTTGTATGTCTGTTGGCTTATTGCAGACATTCTGTGATGTTATGTGCTGGCGACATATACATACAATGCACTGGAGTGTCTGAGTTCGATACTAGGCGGTTATCAAGATTTGTTTTTCCCTCTTTTATTTAGAAAATATTTTTCTTTATGGTTAAGAATTATTTACAAATCAGTAATAGTTAGTTTCTATTTTATAATTGTTATAAATGTAATTTATTTGATTAGAAAACCTTGTTACAAATATAATTTTCAAATAAATCAAATAAGAAAATGTAAGAAATTCAAGATACTTTAATCTAGCTCGCTTTGGCATCATTTTTTGGTTTTACATCCCTTTTTCCACTGTGTGCGGACTTACGTATTTATTTATACGAATGCGAATAGGAATGGCTGCAATGTTTTCGCACTTGGCAACACATGGAGTTTGTTTATTGGCCATGAAATGGAGACATTATGGTCACCTCCCACAGAGCTTCTTGATCCCAAAATGTTTGGCTTTGCTGCGTATCGTTCCAATGACATTAACCCACTTCAAAAGCTGTCTGGTCATGGCCCACACACAAATCTGCCATCAGCTGAATTCTAATTAAATTCACACTTAAGCAACCCCGAAAAGCATTCCGCACACTCGTTCTCTGACCGTTGTGTGGCCTGCCACAAAGTAAAAAGCGAAGAATGGGGTAGCCTGGTGGATCCTGGTGGATCCCTTTAATGAAACCGCACACGATTTGGCCACAGTTTTAGTTTGCACATAAAAGAGCGAACAAACAACTATAAACCGAGGATAACAAACGATGATAAGATGCTTAAAAGTAATTACAACGCATATTAAGTATTTATGAAACAATAAAACGTTTAGGCTAACGAGGCCCCGGCAAAGCCTTGAATAAGGAAAAGCCAAGCCCACAAAGCCAAGAAACAATCATTTTCAAATTCAGCCGGGTGGGATTGTTTAAAAAAGTTTTAGGCCCGCTTGGTGGGCCACATAAAAAACGGAGTGTAAGCGGAAATAAAACGCTACGAAATAATAAAATGTTGTCTTGCGCTGGGCAACCTCGTAAAAAATGCCGGCACATAAACAACGGAAAGAAAATGTTGGGGGATTTTTCAAGTGGAGTTGCGCCAGAAGGAAAACACAGGAAGCCGAATAATGCTCGCTGCATTGGGAGCCAAAAAATAATTTTCGGCCAGAAAAAAAAAGAGCAAACTTGTATAGCATTTTGTGTTGAACAACACCTAAAAAGTTGTGTACTATTCCCCCTGCCTCCTATATCTCGTTTTCTCTGTGTGTGTGTGCGTGTCAACCGATTAGTGCAGGACTTTCAAAAGTTTCTGCGGCTTTGAGAGAGCCGGAAAAGGGGACACTTGAAGCTCCACTGGTTGTCCCTTTAACGATGTCCCGCGAAGAGAAAAGTTCTGTGGAAATAGTTTATGGTTATTGCACTTGGAAATACATAGTACGAGTGTACATGCGTATGTGACTTGAATGGTTTAAATGATTTTAATTGTTATTGTCAACATTAATTGGACTTGTCCCCAAGTTTTAATGGCTCAAAGATAATATGAGCTTTTCCTAATTTATCAAAGTTATGAACGAGACCAAAGCTCCCATAGAATTCGGCATGCATTTGCGGATTAACCCAAGGGCTTTGGCAAACCAAACCTTTTCACCTGGTTCCCCAGTAAGCTTCAAAAAAGGGGAATCCTTTCTAATTAGCCTCAAAGAACCTACCTACCTGCATGTGAACATAAACAAAAATATTTCTGCTCCCCGAAATTAATAAAAACCCATCTCGTTTTATGCTCAAATATGTTGTCAAAATATAAAGCGACCTTTCTCGGAGAAAAAATAAACGAAATTCTCAAAAAAGGATTTACAAAAACAGGCGCAGACAATTCGGCATAATGAGAGGTATCTATAGATGGAGGCCGGAAAAAAATCCCAGGGAAAACTCCAAGTGAAATACGATAATTATGCGACATTTAGCAGTTTAGCAGGCGGCGGGAACAACAAGGACCGTCGCATTCAAAGGACCTAATGGCTGTGAGAAGGCTGCTCCCCGTGTAGAGAGTAAAAGCGAAAGTAAAAAAGGGTTACAGCTTTTGGGAAAACGACGGGAAAAGAACGAGAACGGCGAAAATAAAAGTAAAAAACACACAGCGGAAATTACAAGAGCCGCCAGTTGGCGACGGCACAGCGAACGAGAAAAAAAGGAAAAATACAGCGACAAGGGCCACAAATGCGAAATGAAATCGAATGCGCAGAGGGTAAATGTGTCAAGGGGGTGGGCAGGCATGGGTTAACACTAATGTGGGTGTATGTGCGTGGCAATGCGTTGCTTGGCTGGTGGGTTAAAGTTTTTAAAACTCGTTAGTATGCGCAGCGAAACGAAAAATCAACAATTTCTATTTTGATTATATTTTTACCACTGTGCCCGAGTAGTTTTGGGTTCGTTCCTCCGCAGCCGTTAGCCATTAAATGGCATATTGGTTTTATTCCATCTTTTTTTTTTTCAAGAAACTTGGAATGTTTAATTAAACCTATGAATAACAAAGAAATTGCCCAGACCAACACAATTTATGTCAAATCAACCATGCAGCAGAAACTATGTACTATTTTATGCTCAAAAGCTAAACTTTTATTTCTTACCTTAATTAATATAAACCTTGTATTTAGTTAGTTACTCCTTTTACCTGTACTTAATGCATTTTAAATATATGTTATTATGACAATTATTAGAAATGCTTCAAACAAACAAAACCATTTTCTTGAGGAATAATTCTATAATTTTTAGATCTAGATTTTTACAAATAAAAGGAGCTGTTCCATATTCTTATATTCAATTCTGTACTTTGATTACTTTAAATCGAATTGTCTTTATTAATAAATCTATTAGTAATAATAATACCTGAAGGTATCCTCACTTCGAGCTTAATCCCTTTCGTCCCTTATTTTTTAAGGCATTTCCAAAAGCAAAATAAAAACCTAAACGGGGCATATTTAATAAGCATTTAAATGAGCAAAGTTGTGTGCCCGAAAAAAGTTTACCCGCTCAATACCACAAACTGTATGTTTACCCCGGCGAATGCGTGATTTCCTTCCCCCACAAAAAAAAGAAGAAAGTTTTGAATGGCCGATAGTTACACTTTCACCTCGAGGCAAATGAGTCCGCCATAAAATTAAAAGCGTTCGCCCCAAAAAATGTAGCTCTACATGTGACGTATGCGAATCATCGTAAACATTTGCCCATATACATATACATATATGACAGACACATTTCGCTTAATGGCCAGGGCCATAAAATGGATTTAAAGCCATTTTTTGTGGTCTACTAAAAATCTGCTGACCAAGGCCAGCGACCTCAAAGCCAAATTAATGACAAAGCTTAAGTCCGCCCCCAAAAGGGCAGCCACAAATTGCTCAACATTTTTCAGAACGTATTGCCTTTTCCTTTTATTTGTAATTTCCAAATCTGGGAATTAATGCTGGGGCCCAACCTCAAATAGATAAAATGCAAATTCAATAAGGGAAGGCGGTTTAAAAAAAGCGGCCATTATAATGCTTTAGTTTCGTTGATTTCAATGAATTATTAAAATCACCCTGTCTACCTTCCGGACTGCGAACCTTTTTGGCATGCATATGGGACAAATAGGGCCCGCTTGGCTGCCTGCAGAAATTCCAGCCATTTTGCAAGTCAACTATGCGGCAAAGGAAAGTCACTCAGGAAGGAAACTGCTAGATGGAAGGTGGTTCTAGCTGCCCGTATCGTTGGCCTAGTCCACCATTCACGGCAGACGCTCTCCTTTGTTTGCCAGGGGGCCGCAAAAAATAATTGCCAGGGCAACCATTCTGGTTGGTACCACTACAAGTTCAGTTCATTCTCAAGGATAAAGTTGGGTAGCTGTAGCACAAAAATGTGTTGCGGTCAGATTTTGGAAACATTTTTGGGGAGTTAATTTGTCGGCGGCTGCTTTGAAAATAATAAGCCATCATCCACCATAATCGGAAGCTGTCTGAGCTGGTAATTTAGTTGACTTTACGCAGTAACAAAGAAGAGAGACATTGAGAAAAAAACTTCCCATTATTAAGAGATGTAATATTTATGCTAGAACCCTTCGTAAATCCATATAGATATTTTTTAATATAATTATGCATAATATTACTTAATGAATGAAGTCAACATTCTGTGCTTCCCAAATTTATTCTTAGTGAAAGAAAGAAATCACTTTCCTTGTATTATTAATTCACGAAATTCGTTGCTGCACAGCCCCAGGAAAGTTTTCCGTTGCATTTCTTGGCTGTCACTTGCATGAGATTTGGTCCTTTGCTCCTGGCTCCGGCTCTCCGCTTGGTTTACAAGGTTTACCTGGCTTACCTGGTCCCGCATGCTTGCATATGCATAAGTCAGAGGGTCTGTCTGAGTGACATGGCCAAAGACTCGTTTACCTGCTGCTGCCGGCATACGCTGCGTATGCGCAATCTGTTAAGCAAGCTCCGGGTCTTAGCCTAATTCCACGTAAGCGCATTACACTCCACAAGCTGTGACTCTTGCCATTAACCCACCAGCACTGCAAATAATTTAATATCTGATTTATGCGACGCTGCACACCGAGTGACTTAAGTAAGACCTGAATTCCCCGAAGCCCGGGAATAATTGATGACGGAAGGTCCCGAGTTCCTGCCCGATTTCACCGTTGACTGCGTTCAATAAATATGCAGAAACTTTAACTGGCATCTGATGACAGGTTAGCCAACTGCAATTCTAGCCACATCAACTTTGCCACCCGGACTCTTAAATAATTCACAAAATTCATTGAACTTTCAACTCGTTGCAGCTTCTGTCACCGCCAAATTATTGGCAATTATTCATGCGACTCGAGAGCAAATGTGTTTTATTGACGTGAGAACTATGGAGCTCAGCTTGAGGTATTTTTACACATTGCTAAAGATTTCTAACTTAAATATATTTAAATAATTCGAAGATCTTGACGGTTAATAAAGCAAATATAGCACTAGAATCTTTTTGTAGTGCAGATCTAAAATAATATTTGACTTTCCAAGAGGTTTTTCCGACTTTGATGCGTGTCCAAACTTTTAAATCCTTAAATATTATCCACAAAATGCTTGATTTCTCCAGCAACAAAGTAGGAGGATGAAAAACAAAAATGAGAAGCCGAGAAATTGCATTTACGCGGTTCGTTAGACCAACAAACAGAGAAAAGAAGCGAGGCAAACGGCTCAAAGGCCAAACCAAGTTGGTCCAAAGGCAAATCCGGGTCGAAACGGGTCGTGTTGGGTTTTGCTCTTGGCCAAAAGCACAGAATGCCAGCCAAACATTTTCGAGTGGCGGCTGCACCACCAGCAGCAGCAGCAGCAGTGGCAGCAGTTCCAGAATTATGCTACAAATTTATGAGACGACATAAATTTTGCAATGTTTGTTTTGGCTACACACACACAGTGTGCGCCAGTGTGTGAGTGGTGCAAGTAGAAAAACAAACCCAAATATCTAAAGCACACACACACACGTATCCACAGAAGAGGAGAAGGCTAGAAAGTAGCTGCAGTGTCACGACTATGAAATACCCGGTAATAAAAGCGGTCCTTAATTCACGTTGCTTTCAAATAATCATAGAATATAAATTTTATTTATTTGTTTGTTAACAAATAGCTAGACGTACTTACAAACACAAGCTTAAACCCATTGAAATTATTTTTTTACCATTTAAAATGTGGAAAGGTACAGTTAGATCTATCAGCTTTCTATGTCATCTATTTTCCTAGATATTTGCCAATAACCTTTAAATTTAATGTATCTATTTTATAGTTTTCCTCTCAGTTTTCTACTATATCTACAAAATTCCATACACCCGTTTAGTCTACGTGTACCGGGCATAAAGTGCAATGGCAGCCTTAGCCCATCCCACACAGCTGGGGGTCAGAATGGTCCTGCTCCATGATGAATGTCATGCGGTGAAATTTTAAGCCAGCAGAAAAACCCACGAATGTATGCAGGAGGGGCGCAAAAAAGGGGCGGTGGCTGGAAAAGGGGTGAAGCGGCGTATAAACCATCGCCTCGTCATTCTAAAATTGAAAAATGCATGCAACTGTTTTGAAGGTTGCCTTTGCATTGGCGATGGGCGTCTTTCTGGCGAATTTTACATGTCCAATTTTTTGCCGCTCTCTCTCTTTTTTTGGGATTTTCCGCCTGCCGCCATACTTTCTCCCCACCATCCACATCCACATCCACATCCATCTATCCATCTTTCTCACCAGTGTCCTGACAGGCAGCGACCTCGAAGCGCCGGCAAATAGACAGGCATGTAAATTACTAGCACATGTGCGTTAGAGGCAGCTGCCACGCCCATCGGCATTATCCCATTTGACCCCAAAAAGTGCAGAAATTTATATGTGTTTGCTCGATCTACATGTCCTGCATTGATGCAGTCCACTTCAAGTGCTTAGCCGGATGGGATTCCTCAAGAGAAGTGGTGTTACGCCTTTTTTTCTGATGGGGCCCCCCTTTTTAGCCGAAAAAAAGCACTTGACATCGTAAAAGTAAAAGTAGTGCTTACGAATATTTGCATAAATTCGCAGATGCTTGAATTGTTAAATTCAATTACTTTCCTTTCTTTATGTCACGATGCTGATCATCAATCTGGGAGAGAAATTCCAAGCTCTTTTAGAAAGCAATCTCTTTCCTTTTTAATTTCACAGTATTACCTACTATTGTTTGTAATCAAATCGTCAACTGGCTTACTTCACAGACAGAGTACCATGACTTAATTGGCTTTTACGGTCCAATTCGAAGATGACCAGCTTTTCACGTCAGTGCCTTTAATGAGTAACACCCCAGGGAGTTGGAGTAACCATTTTGACAGCAACTTGCAGTTTCATTCAAACGTCAGTTGCATTTTGCTGCAAAATTTTCTTCGTTTTTCCGTTTGTCTGTTCTGTGCGGTCGCCAATGACAAGGAAATCTCCGATGCAGCCCCGAAAACTTTGGTTCCGGCTTTCCCCCGAAAATTTCCCTTTTTTCTGTGCCAAATTGCTGGCGTGTCGAGGCGAGCAACACGTCACATGCATAAATGCAATTTTTTCCCCCCCATTACGAGCCCAAAAATTCACCCTTTCCGCCGGCCCGGACCACCTATGAATGTCATTCTGCAAGCAGAGTCAGTGCAACAGTTTGTGATGTTGCGCCTTGGTTTTCCCGTAGTTGTTGGCATGGCATCTGAAGTTACTGTCATGTCAACTCTGGCCGAGTAGAACGATATTTTAGCTGCATGTGTGCTAGGCTGCAAGCTGGCAAGCTGGGATGCTGCAGCGAGAAAGGGGAGTGGCAGGCGCATAGCGTTTATGTCTATAATTTCTGCAACGAGGCATGTATGCACTCGTTGTTATTGTTGTCAACATGCTGTCCACCAACAAGGGAACAGAACAGAACAGGACCGAATACACAGAAAACAGTTTGGACAGCAATGGTGCCTGGGTGCGATCGCTTGGAGTGCACTTGAATAAAAACCTAATTTAAAATTAATTTATTCGTATTATAAAATTCTTTTTCCATGTACGAACTTCATTATTTATAATAATACCTTTATGAGTTAAATCCCCATTTTGATGTTCTGCAAACAAATATCTGGAAGATTTATTAAAATATTTAAAAAAACAAAGTACAAGTCCTTAAATTAAAAAAATTTAAGATTAAATTAATGAGTACCCGTATTATTTTTTGGATTTAAATTTCGCAAATATCTTAATGATTTCACAACAATTTCCTGTCAGTGTCCTGCGTACAGAACAGCGACAACACTGTCAACGATTACTGGCAACATAAAGCACATTTAACATGCTATAAACTCGCCAGTGCACTGTCCACTGGCAAACATTAAAAGCAGCCATGGACAGGGGGACTTTGCTTGGAATTGGATTGCGGAGGCATAATTGAAAAGTTAATTTCGAGAGCTCTAAATTTCAATTAACTTGGCCCAGCCAAAGCCGGGGAATATGTGTGATCGAAAAAGGCCAGTGAGCTTTCTTTAGGAAGCCTTCGGGCTGTCATTACACTGTCACAGACCTGTACTTGTCACTCTAATGTTGATAACAATAAGGACTGAGACTAACTTTTACCCAAAATGTGGTCAATACGCAAATGCAAATGTCTGAAAGTTAGCCAACTGTTCAAGGCATTAACTGGCCCTGTCTGGTAATCTATTTCAGTATGAATCAAGCCACAAAAGACAAAAAGGGGAACACACACACAAATAAGTTTGAACAATGCCCAGTTTGGAACGAAGATAAACGCCAATGGCATCATGCCACATATGAATGATGGCAGAATACAGTGGGACGCAAAGTGCACTGGCCAAGGGTTGCAGGGCTTCCAGACTGACACACTAACTGCATGAGTGAGTGCGTTGAATGAATTGCCCTGTCCTCCAATTTGGACAACACTCGGGGGAAAAAAAAACCTAAATAGTTAGTGAAATATAAAATATTACAGCAAAATAATCAAAAAAAAAAATTACTTCTTAAGTCTTATTATAATTATATATTATATTTAATTTATAATTCAAACTTTACCTATTTAGAGTTAAAGAAACCCTTCCAAAGGCCCACCCTTAAATGCAATATTTTGCAGCAATAAATTAAATATTTAATACCTCTTAGACTCTTGGAATAAATGTAATTGAATGAGATTTAATTTTCTAAGTGCACTCTCGGCGCTCTCATCTATTCTCTTTCCTATACAAATGAATTGTTGTTTATTTGTCTCTTGCACACGCACACTCTGACAAATTGCCGTTGTATATTTCAAGGCATTTAACTGCTCCGCGTTTTATGCAACAGTAAATTGAAATAAAGGACTCGCCTCTCATGGACATTAGCTGTCCATCTGTGCGGGTGCACTGACCCCAGGAAGCTCGGTCACAGTTAAGAAATTTCGCCAGCTTAAAGCTTAATCCTTGGGAGATGAAATTCTATTTCACCCGACTCACTCCACACGCCCGCGCCGTCAAGGCAAATATCTTGGCAGCCAGCGCTTTGTGACATCGTTTGCATGCCGAACATGAATCTCAAAGATTTCACCACCGCAGCTGACACTCGTTAGCATCGGGAGACGGCCTTGATAAGGCCACACAGGAGGAACGTGACAAATGACGGGCAAAAGCTGTCTGCATTTCGCACTTTTTATTCCAAACTACGGCCCGAATAATGAGGTGCATAAATTGCCACAAGCCGGGGCTCAAATTGCATTATCCCTGATCGAAAAATATCACATTAGACGCATAATCAGGCACGCTCTGCAACTGTCCATCTCCTGACCCGAACTCTGCACAAATATGCATTGGGAAAATTAAAAGCAAAATCCAAAATTTACAGGCAGCAGCAGAGCTTCACAGGCATGTCTGTTACAAAATATTTATGCTAATATTTTGATGGGCACGCATAGTGTGTGCATAAATATTCCACCAAAATGTTCCCCAGGCAGTGCTAAATTAACCAGCAATATGATAAAATGTTTGCCTCACGTTTTTCTGACAACGGAATCTATCGGATTTACACGGGGGAGCTCAAAATGTTTTATATTCTCTTGACTTTTAGACAGAATTGGTTTGCAAACGTCTCTCAAAACTGGGCAAGTTAAAATTAGTTTAGTTCATTGAGTTATTCATTTCGGAGAAAATATTCTTCGTCATGTCTTTTTTATCCAAAATAATAATGCAAAATTATAAGTAAAGGAAAACTCATCAGATATTCGGACTCACACCTTACTAAAATTTTGAAATCAATTGAATTTGTATCACCTGTAATCTGATAATCTCGACCAATAATTTTCGCGTTCATGCCCGACTAAACAACTTGTTGACCCCAAAAAAGAATTCAATTATGCAAGCAGAATTGGAAACTTGGGCCTCAAGATGGGCAACCGCAAGTAAATGGAGGAGCAGAGGAAACTTCCCTCGGGGATGAGAACGGAGCACACAAAGGAGCACCGACTCGTGTCAAAGGAAGCCGCTGCCAAAAACACCAGCAACTTTGGATCCCGGAATTTCTAATACGCTGCAAAATTGTTTGCCTTGCGAGCAGAAGACAGTTTAACTTAAACTTTAGCTAAACAAAAGCAGGGGAAACTTTTTACGCAACCATCAACTTTACATGAAAATTAAATAAGTGCCGGCTTAAATAACTCGAGGGCTAGTGTAGGAAGTATCAAAAGGAATGAGAAAATGAGGTAGAAGCCAACAAAGCAAGGCTATGAAAGGCACTTCGAGAAATACTTTCAACAAAAAGTGCACAAATTATGAATATAGAAAAGGCAGCTACAATTAATTAATATTAAGCTTAAATATAAATATTTAATGTATACCCAGTATTTAATATTAAGTCCATAAATATATTTAATTATTTTTATAGGACTTTGGAATATGATAAACACATTTTTAAGTGCTGTAGAAATAATTGAACTAACTAAATAACTAAAATATTTTTTATATGGATTATACGAAGATATCATAAAGAAATAAAGAAAGAAGATATCATTGAAATTTTTCCTGTGCATGAATAAGTGAGCCAACAAGACACCCAGCTCATACAAAAGGATACAGCAAACAATGAAAAAGACGGCCAAGACGGAGAAGGAGGGATGAAGTCCAGCCAGAGGAAGTCATCTGCCACTTCCGCCGCAAATGACAGCCAGGTAAGAGGGCTGAAACATCCCGGAGATCAGATGGCGAGGGCAATAAAATCCTTCACTGCTGCTTTGACAGCTGCTACTTGTCATTTGCCGATTTTGATTTGGGGCCATGCATAAATATTTATTTAATTTTAACACTCTCGGCCCCGGGCTATTTTGATATCAAAGACAAATGTTGCCGATCAAAAAGCCAGTTAATTCACAATTTCTATGCTTTTGCACGCAGCCAGCCAGAAGTAGAGGGAGAGATCTTAATCAGAAACTATTTTCGGGGTCCTGACAAATTCGTGTCGCCTGCCTGGACATTTATCATCGTTTAAGGGTCTCCCGAGTCGAATATATGTATATATTCCCAGATTTAGATGTGCTTGTGCGCCTTGTCACAATCAAAAACTCTTGCAATCATTACGGGTTATTCCAGCAAATCTCTGGTTCTCTCGCTGGTTTTTCAACTTCATTTTCATTCAGAGGAGTCAGCAAGTTGCCGGCAACTTTTGCTTCCGCCTTGCTTCCCCGGCTGCAACTTTTCTCTGGCACTATCCCCTTGCCTCCCACACCTTTCTCCCAGCTCTGCGCCAGCCGATTCTCATGATTCTCATGACTCTCTTGTTCTCGGCGTCTTTGTGGCAGCTGCAAATTGTCGCATTAAAGTTTTTATCTGCGCCTTGTTTGCCGGCTGCACTTTGCCACTTTTCGGCGAGTCGATTCATTTCAATTTAATGCCACCGCAAATTATGCCTTTGTCGCGAGTTTTGAATTTTCGGCTATCCCGCACTCAACGTGGCGTATACGTAATCGAATTAATCTATCAATTGACAGCCCGCAGCCGGTTTAAGTGGAGAGCTGTGGCGATTTCAAATGAATCTCTTTATCGCCAGTGATGAGATAGTAGCACTATTAAAATAGTGACTCCATGACTAGAAAACTAAGCTATAAAACAAGCATACATATACATACGTATAAAAATCGCTCAAGAAATTAAAAAAATATATATTTTTTAAGGTATAAGCTGCTGAAACTAATATTTGGAATTGAAAGGTTGTTTAAAATAAATATAATCATTTATAATTATTAATTTTTATTCAATTATCATTCGTTAAGCTTGGGATACTTCATATAAAATACAATATACTAGGAAATAATTAAAATAACTTAAAATAACGTATTCTAGTGTTCCATTATTGCACGATGTCAAGTCTTCTAACAAACATTTAATTATTTTTAAGTTATCTCAAGACTTAAGAGTTGAGCAAAGCATTTTGATGGGTTAAAAATCAACAACCCGAAGATAAACTGCCAAGTGCAGGGATTCCACAGCAGGATATTAAGCACTTTAATTAACTTGCGGACGCGAGGCATTCGCAAAAGTTTCCGGGCATCAACTTTGAACCGCAAGGTAGTTTATTTCGCAAGGATTGCGGTCGGGGCTGTAGCTTCCAGCCGGCGGAATGCATTTGCTTTGCCCACTTACCGCATTATATGGCCAATAAGGATACACAGGTATGTGCCTTGTGCCTTCCCGCCGCGCAATTAATTTCTTGGAAAATATTTCGACACAAACGCGGGCTCCGCTCCCCCCTTCTTGTGGTGCTCGGTTTCAGCTTGACTTTTGCCTTTAGAGCTGAGTTATGCACGTGGTTGATTCCGAAACTTAAAGACAGTTTAATTAAGTTCCGTGTGGGGACAGAAAATTCGGCCAGAGGGAACACAGACTTCCGTGTCCTGTAAAATATTGTCCCCAAACTGGAGAGGCCATAATGCATGGACAAACAATCGAATATGAGAGGCAAGGCAGCTGACTTGCCAAAGTATGCAAACAATTTTTATCAAAACAGAAACTTAAATAAAGCAAACAAATTGATGTGACCCCATACTTCGATCTAACAAGATTCCCATCCCCATCCATGAAAAAGAAAGAAAACTGGGGACGGGAAAAACAAAAATGGGTCCAGTATCTTTGGCCCAGAGCACAATTTATTGGCTCGGCATTCATTCATCAGGAGGACGAACTCATCAGACTGTAATAATTTTCTATCAGAGAGTGTCACGAACAGGACGCCCTGGGGTGTGGGTATCAGGGGGTCCCATTTAGGGGCTGTTAGAGGGCGAAAAGTGGGCGGAACTCGCTCTAGTAGTGGCAACTAAACGTCTCGTGGAGCGATCCAGGGTGGCGGGGGCTCCAAGGAAGCTTAGCAGTCAAAGTAAAATTGAATAAAGGCACGAACGGCAATAAAGTGGTGGGCGGCGCCTCGGTGGAGGTTCTTATCCAAATAAACAATGGTGAGGAGAGGATGCGGAACGGTCAACGGGGGTATACTCTCGGAAAGGATTTGGGTCCTTCAGTAAGCAAAAAAGGGTATAGGTTTTTAAAACCAATAAAAATGTTGCCTTTTCTCAAATCTCTCCCACACAAGTTTTGGGAGACGCAATTTAGGGGAGTAAAGTTCTGATTAAAATAACTATCTGTGAACTATAGTAAAAAAGTTTTCCGCTAAGTCTAAGAGCTGGAATAAAATCCAAAAAAATGCAAGTGTTATAATTTATTTAAGTAGGAGAAGTACAAAATTCTTTGAAGACTTAAGATTCTTAATAAAATACTGCTTTCAATCAATTCCTTTTTGGCTGCCACTCAGCACATTTAAAATTTAAATTATGAAAGGAAAGTTTTTTTTTTCAAATATTTTTCAAAGCAGTTTACTTGGAAGGGCAATTAAAAATAACTCAATAAAAACAGACTCAATTAATTTGATTAATTTTCCTTCTTCTTTTCCTTGCCCTTTTCCATATATCCTTGCTACCCTATACAAAAATAGAGGAAGTGAGATGGCCAAAAAGAGAAGGAAATGTGGGCGAAAAAGTGGGTGGTAAAATGGGTGAAATAGTGGCAAGGGTACGGATGTGCAATGGCAGTGTAATGTCAAGTGTGCGGAAGCATAAAACAAACTCCTAACGGGTTAGCTAGCAACTCTTTTTTCACTTTCCCTCTTTCCCCGTGTGTGTGTGTCAGTGTCAGAATGTATGTGTGTGTGTTGTGTATTTGTCTATGTCAAGTGTCAACATTTACTTCGTGACAACACAAATTGTGGCTGTGGCCATTTTAACACCCGCAACGACTGCGAGTGTGTTTCTGAGGGTGTGTGTGAGTCGAAAAGCCACAAGTGTTGTCCCTTTTCGGGATCGTAACCCGCCTGTTTTTCCTAATATTTTGCTGGCATGTGTAACTTGTGTAACTTTTCCCAAAGACTGTGTGTGTGTGCCAGCGAGTGTGCGTGTGTGCTTGAGATTTTTCATTTTAGATGCGGTCGCTAACTTGCCACGCATTTGCCTCCATCTCTCTTCCTCACTCGGCTTCCCTTCCTCCTCTCGGTGCCGCTCGCTTTTGTGCATTGCAAATGAAGCCACAATAATAAAAACCGAAGACTCTTGTGGGTACACAGAGAAATTTTATGTTTCCTAATTAGATTCTAGATTTTTTAGATGTTATTTAATATCTATGAGAAGTGAAATCGTGATTTGCTTCTTTTAATTACAATGTATCTTGATTAAATAATATTCTTTGGTTTTCGTAAAATAATATTATAGGCATACAACAGGACAGACGTATTTATAATCGTGTAACTCAGAAAATTATTTTATTGAAGAGTTCGAGTATTAATAAATGAAAATGAACTGAAATTACGTAGTACTTACCTACAACAATTTGTATAGTGTTAAAAATATCTTAAGACTATTTTAATTTAATTTAAACAAAAAACTGAAAAGGGCTTATCATTATCTTTTTTTAATTTAAGTAAGTTATAACTGTGGCATTAGTTTTTTTTTCCCGTGTACCGCATAGAACATGTGTGCGTTTTGTGTTTGTGGCTTTGCCAGACTGCAACAACCTACAAATTATACTTTTCAACTGGCTTTCCCCTCCACTTACAACTCGTAGTTTCTTCCCCATCGCAGTGGCTGTGCTTGTAGTTGCTCTTATCTTCGGTGCTAACACTCTGAATGGCTTGCGGGTTAGTTGGCTTGGCTAACTCGTCGTCTGTCGCCCCTTTTGGCCCCGAGAAGTCATCTCCGTCGCAACGTAATTTCTAATTTGTTTGTATTATTACCGCAGTTCCAGGCGAGTTTCTTGCCTTTTGAGTTTGTCTCTATTACGGATGACATTTGTGACGGCTAAATTGAATAATGCTGTTTAAGTGGAATGTGCGAAGATGGTATACATTTACAATTGAGTTAAGATGTCCTCATGTGGAAATTGTCTAA
Organism: Drosophila rufa; assembly: GCA_018153105.1. NCBI lineage: Eukaryota > Metazoa > Arthropoda > Insecta > Diptera > Drosophilidae > Drosophila > Drosophila rufa. Next base: position 14,784,522 of record JAECXS010000096.1, read on the forward strand.
ATTTTACTTTGTGGTTCTGGGTGGTGTCGTATTACTTGACAAATGCATTTAATATTTAGCCATCACATTTCTATCAGAGGGTTCTCTTTTGGTAAGCTAGACTCTCTTAAGGTTTTCTTGTATAACACTTTTCTAGAAAATAATTATTGTCAAGGGAAGATTCTTTTTATAGAGTGGGAATTCTTTTACCAATATTAATTCGGTGAAGAATATCCTTTATTCGTAAATATTCCTTAAATGGTTATTCGATCTCGAAAATTTCTTATACCGATGCGAAAGCTTTTCAACAGTCTTATATGTTGAAATAAATGAAACTTTCTAGAAATTGTTATGAGGAAATTGCCATAAACTATTAAACGTTTATAGCTCTGGGATAGTCTTATACGCTTTCAATAAACATTTTCGACTAACAACTGATATACTAAACTCGTATTATATAAGAATTTATATTCAAATATCTAAGCTTGTCTTATACATTTTATATCTGTTATGTAAAAGCTTCACAAAAAGGATTTTATAGATATTTTCGCGGAGTTTTATAGGAAAAAGCTTTTAGCTTTGTCTATGTGCCTCATTCTTCGTCCAGTCTTGCTATAAAGCTTTCTGGAGAGTTCTTTGCAAATGATTTACTGACTGCCCAAATTAAACTATGCCAAAGTAAATTTTGATAGTCTTTTGAGTTAATTATTAGTTTTCTTTCTGGGCAAAACTGTAAACTGAACTTTTGGGAAAATGTAATTTCTTGTCAAAAGTTTTTTGAACACACTATTAGCCAAGTTAGCCACGCGTCTGGGCCACAAAGGTTATCCCGTTTAGTTTTTGCCAGCAAGCCAACCAGGCAGATCTTGGCCAGATGTTCACTTGAGTGACTCCGTAACACAGTTGTTTGTGCAATTTGCAGTGATTTTGTTTTGGCAATTGCCAGAAAACCCTCATACATTATAAAACAGTTTGGTCTGCCAGTTTGCAGGACTCAGTCAAAGTTTAATTGTTGAGGTTTCTGTTTGCGTCTGACATTTGTGTTTTTCGACCCTGCTGGACAGGAACTTCGCTTGCATATATATGGGAATTTTCGTGAGCCACTCATTAAGTATTTGACGCAAAAGTTTTAGCCGCTTTACTCTTATTTCGCCCCCGAAAAACCCACTATGGGTTTGTGTGTGGTCAGCTTCGCTGAGGCTTAAGTGAGTCTGAAGTGCAGTTGACTCTTAATTGGGGTCGAAATCAGCGGAGAGCGCGTAATTATGCAATGGAATTGGCTGCAGGAAGATTAGCATATTTTTTTCCCTCCAAAAAAATGCAGATATTAAGAATGCGCCATTTGGAGTAACTGCAGAGATGTCAAAAGCTTATCGTACGAGATAAAAAAAGTGAGACCGACTCCGGATGTCTGCCCCTAGCGGTTGCAATTTATAAAAACTTATCGATGTCATCAATCACCTAAGCGCACATGCGACAACTCCTTACCTCGCCGCGGCAAAACTCCACTGCGGAGTCTGGTCTAGATAAATAACTTTATTAAGTGCTGCAAGATTCCATGTGAAAGTCTCAAAGTGAGCGAGATCTCCCGAGGATGAGGGGGAAAAAATGAAACTGCACTTGCAGAAGGATGCGGGCCACAAATTGAAATTGAACTAGAATCGATGGGCTTTGAGCTGAATATTAATCAAAGTTGATTGCCTGTTAATATGGCGAGGCGATTTGCAACTAGGAAAAGTTTCTGTCAAGTGCATCAAATTAATTTCCGAGCTGGGAAGCATGTGCTCCTGCGAAAAGTTTTCTGTTCAGGACATCTTAAAAATACTGTAGTCCTTCAAATGCACATAGCTTTAACAGAGAGGCTTCAACTTAATATTCATCCTTAATGAATAGTAAATACAAAAACTACCTTGATTGTATTTTAATTGAAAAAGCGCACGCAAGTAATTTCCGAAGCGGTGAGCATCTGCTGCTTTTCCAGCGAAAACTTCTGTTTTCTAATAAACTTGAAAAATACAAATTAACTAAACGCCCGCAGACTTGCCCCAGAGATGCCGGTTCATAATTAAAAAGCTCTCAGCTTCGCATGGAGCAGAGTCTATTCCCGAGGGTTATCCCTCAACAACTTTAACTCGGAAGAAAGTAGGTGAAAGTACTATTTAAGCCAGCCTTGCTGAAATGCTCAAGAACAGCTACGCCGACAAGGGGCAGCGGAAAAAATTATTCCTCTCGTAGCGAAAGAACTCTTCCCAGAATAGAAAAACCGAAGGAAAAATATATATATCTGTATATGTATGAGAGCGGCAACTTTTAACCCTTTATTCAAAGAGTTGGCTATCTCCCTTGGTATTTTTTTTTTATGTTTCGCACCCTCACGAAAGGCAGTTTTAATTTAGGGAACCATTTGGAAGGGTGAACTTATTTGGGCTTCTTTATTTGTACATAGTTAATCTTTAAGTTGGCCCATATTTGCAAAGAGTATTTTAGCAGCGTTATGAAATATTTTAGTGATTTTTTTTGGTGTCCTCATTCAAGAGCGTAATGCGTTGAAAGTTTGAAATCAGCATTCAAATATTCGCATTAATTTACACGTTAAAAAAATCTTCGGCCATGAAGTTTGAAGGATTTACGTTAAAGCTACTAAGCTATTTAGTTCTTTTTTCTATGTTTTGAAAAAAATTAAATTGAAAATATGTTTTATTTTCTTTAGCATTTAGCATTAAAAAAATATTAATTTACCTTAAAAAAAACACAGAATCATTGTCTCCTAAATATCTTCTTTACTTCCTTTACTCAGAATTTATTTTTCAGATACTTAAAGCATAATTTGTTTTTATTTCAAGTGCAGTCTTATTCTTGGACCTGCAAAAATTACCCAAGGACTGGTCAAGTTTTCGCCTTCATCAGGCATAAAATAACACGGACTGGCACTTACCAATTAACAAAAGTTTCCAAATATGCATTTGAATGTCGAATGCGGCTGAGTCCATTCAAATTAGAAGCAGACGATTTAAAAGCCCCGCCACTCCACTCGCCGGCGTGCCTTTGCTCCCCCTGTCTCAGTGTTTCTCGGACTTTTCCTTTCGGCCCCAAAGGATTTCGCCGTCTCCTTTCCAGGATCCTTATCAAGCACAGTATCTTAGGCTAGCAAAAGTTGTCGATGGATGCGCTCAGCAGTTGGGATTTGTTGTCGCCACGGCGTAGGCAGCAGCATCTTGTCCGAAACTTTTTGATTTTAATTGTTGCATTCGGTGCTGATTGTTCTGTCTTTTTTATTTCTCGGAAAACAGAGGCAATTAAACTTTCGGTTCGTTGGATGGGGCTGGCAATCGTGCAGTAAATGACTGACCCCGTTTGAATATTATCCTGGCTGAGTCTGTGTCCTTAGTTACCGTATCTCTTTCTCTCTGTCACTGGTCTCTCTCTGCTCCTGGGCCTGTTGCAATTGTATGCAATATTCTGGGCAATTTTTGGACTCTGTCTGCGTTTTGTTCCTGGCTCTGCTTTTTTGTCTGGACTTTAAGTTATTTTTGCTTCCAGTTTTCCGTTCGTTTCTGGGGAGAGGACAATTTTTAACTGGATTTGGCAATTATTGCGATTTTGCATCTCCCATTGAATCCAGCTCAAATGGTTGCCAACGCTCTGAAAGGGTAAGAGGAAAGGCAAGAAGATTAGATTTGCTTATTTCGGTTCACAAAAACAAGGATTTGCTTAATGCTTAAAGTTGCCTAACCCAAAATTAAATACTGTTAAGCTTAAATACATGAAAGTATGCCAAACCCAATAGGAGGTTATTTTCATTAAAAATACGTGGCTTATTAAGACCACACCTTTATTTGTCAGTAAAAAAAATCAATGGAATGCTACATTAACTTGTTTTTATTTACATTCCCGCCCCAATTCCATTGATTAATTATAAACCCAGTCAAAGGCGAGCGCCGCACAAATTATTGTCATAATAAATATTGAACAGAAGAAAATAGTAAAAATCCACCACTGACACGCGGCGCGACAAACTGAAATATTAAGTGCGATTAAAAATGCAATAAGTGCAAGCGAAAAAACGCAAAAAATGCGAAATTGAATAATTGCGTGACGCAATTTTTTCCCTCACGTTTAATATGTTGTGTGCATATTTGCCAAGCAAACCGGCAAAAGAGCAAAATGAGTTAAACAGGAGCCACGCATAATTAATACATTTAATAAAGCTGGCAAATTTGCTCCGAGCACATCGCGGAGAGTCGGACCAATAAAAACAGAAGAGCTTATTTCGCATTTATTGCTGTCATTTTGGCTTTTCTTTATGGCTACGCAAATGCTGCCTTTGCTGGTGAAAGTGTCATAAAGATTTCAATTTTATCGACCTAAAAATGTTGCCCTAAATCGTGAGGTGCCAAATGATCTGCAGCAATATTGCCTAACGATTATTCACATATTGGAGGGATTATTTTAAATGCTTAAAAGCTAAGCAAATTTTTTCAACTTGATTGCAATTCAAGTCTAATAGATAGACAGCATAACTTCCAGGTATCTTGCAGTAGGGGCATTCCATTTCCTTGTTCGTTTCTTTAAAATTCAACTTTAAGCTTTAAGACAGCCAAGGTGCGCTGCTCTCATCGAAATGACAATGTAATGTTCGGAATACTGGATAATGATGGGGGGCTGTTCGGTAATGGTTCGTTGGAAACTTTGTCACATTGCATTTGAGATTCAGTCTAGTCTCGTCTCGTTTTTTCGCGGGCCGTGGCTTTTGTGTCATGAATTACTTTTCTTTACGTTTTGTCTTCTAACAACCGCACAAGACAATGCGTGTGTGTAGAGGCCCATACACATACAGCGTGCACACACACACACACAGCGGGCACACATACACACCGAGAGAGCGACTGCTATTTAATTTATGAAGTAGAGCCCGTAAAAATTGTGCATTGTGGCGTCTCCACAATGAGCAGAGTGCGAAGGGGAATGGATAAAGCAGAGACTTATCTTGCACTCCATGCACGCTCCTCTGTTTTTCCTCCCTTTTCCCAGAATTTTCCCAGCATTTTTCCAGCTTTTTTTCTGTGCTTGGGACAACAAAAGACAGTTTAGAAATCACTGAAGGGTCGGGGACCGACATTGTCATTATGTTTCGGAATAGATGCAAAGGTTTCGGTGATTATGCCAAGTGTTTGTCACTCGAAGAGGGTTTCTTATCCCTGGTTAATACTAGCCAACGTCAGAAATAAACTTAAAGTCTCAGCCATTATTTTAGCAAGTAAAATTTGCGAGCAACTTAAGGATTTCAAGAGCATAATTTGTAGCTATTACTGATCAAATTTTTAGAAAAACAAAATTAACATTTATGTGTGTGGGCCTTATAAAAAAACTACTCAAATGCCCAAGTAACAAGTAACTAAGGACGCTAAGGAAGGATCCACACCCATTCCCTTTTATTTCCATAGTCTGTCGACTAGTTTAATCAACGAATCCGTCCAAGTACTTAGCCATCTTTACGCAAATTTATTCGCCAATCATACAGACCATTTATCAAATACTTTTCTCATCCTTCCAAATTAGACGCGGAAACTTTTCCCCCCACACACACACACAAACAAGCCCTTTCGAGGGAAACTTTCATCGAACTGAGACCAATTTAACACCATTCTATGCAGCAGTAGCAGCAGCAGGGGGCGCAGTGGGTTAAAGTTAATCTCCTGCCATAAATCACAAGTTATTAATGTTCAACGTGTTCGCCCGCCGTGGTGCTCAATTTCCCAGAAGGAGCAGCTGCTGCATCACCGTGATTACCATCGTCAGTGACCCTATTGGCGTGTCATCATCGCAGGATCTATTTAGTCACCTAATTAGTGGCAAGCTCTATTTAAGCAAAATTTCACCAAGCAGCCAAAGTTTGATGAATTGCGCTTGCAGCAATATGTAATCGAAACTTGTGGGCGAGTACACTAAGGAGAATATAAAGAAAAAGTGTCTCTAATTTGACATTGTCAGCAAATTTATAGTTATAAATGGAAGTTTTTATTTTATTAAAGTCCCTTAAGAGATGAATTCCGTATTTATTAATTAATATTTATATATAAACTTATATATCATTTAAAAATTTATAAAATACTTAGAACCATTAGCCCATTTCCCTCAGTGCCTGACTACCGAATAAAAGCGACAGCAACGAGCTCATCCAAAGCTGTTCGAGAGAGCTCATCAACAGTTTGAAAATCAATGCCAGAGCTCGAATCACTCCCCAGAGCAGCGGGTGGTGAGTGTCTCAAATTTTCACATGGGACCAAACTTGCACTTTATTCGGACAATTGACATGACCACCGACACGTGTAAGCCATGGCACGCGCTCTTAGCATTCCACGTACAGTGCGGGACACACATATCTGTATATGCAGGGATATACATATATCTAGATCGACAAAAAACCCGACTAGACAATGGAGAAATAGCATCTCATGCTGCTGCAAAAGACATGACGGTGTCATTGTCATTGGCCAGCCGGGCCAACCAGAACTCCAGCGTCACGTCTCGTCAACGGAACCAGCTCCAAACCCAAAACTAAAACCGCAACCAAAATCCAAATGCGAGTTCAGCTTAAAGAGGAGGAGAGGAGCACAGGGACGAGGAGGCGTGGCCGGAGACCAGAGAGATTTGAGGAACAAGAGGACACACAAAGCATGAGTTATGGCTAGATATGACGACTATGTTCAACAATTTCTCTCCATGATTCTTTATGGTTGCGGTGCCGGTTGGTACCCTTCTGGCCGGGTGGGGGCTATGATTCTGGGAATCTGACGGAGCAATGCAATAGTCACTGTCTCCTCAGCACATGGCAAACATTTTTTACGAACGATCTACCGGATTTCTATGCCTTGCCAACATTTTTGAAAGAGCTTTGAAATTACCCGAAAATGTACCCAAAAGTAAGCTGGATCTTTCGCACAAAATTTATCGTTGTATACTTTCTGAAATTCTATAATTTTTCAATATTGCTTACACTTAACTTAAATAAATACATAATAAAGAAACAATATATTTTATTTATTAGCCCATTAGTAGTCGTTGTTGCCGAACCCATATTTAGTTGCTTTGCAGACAGCTGCTGTTGATCTCATTGTAGCATGTGCTTAATCCAATTTCCAATGCAATTGTCGCCACTGAGATATGTCAGAATCGTGGGGACAGATGCAACTCTGCCAACGCACTCTTATATCCAACTAACCCAACGGCATGCGTGTGGAGGAGACTCCATTGTGGCTTGACAGTGTCAGGATGGGGGACGGACGAAGTTTTTATGATTTCGCCAATTCCCACGAACAACGCCCCAACGATTTTCGAACCCGAGTTCCATGCGAATGATAGACAACTCTGTGATTATGCGACTCGGCGACTCTGCTCACAGCGGTGGTCTCGTAATTGTCGAAAATTCTCTAACCATTGTCCCGACACCGCCCCTCGACGAGCACAAGTCAGAGGATAATTATGAACATGAGGGGCTCTGTGCGGAAAACAAATGAAAGCATCCCCTGACAGGTGTGGACTCTGATTACGTATGGGCAGAGAGGAAACTCGATGAATGTTCGCCCGGTCAGTACGTAACGAATTAAACAAATCTTCCCCATATACACACTTTTAGCTAAATTCTTCCGAAACATGTTGGGTACCATAGCTTGTTGGTGATTACACTGGGTAAAAATTAGTTAGTTACCTAAAATTTAAAGTTTGATTTTCTTTTAAGATGATGATATTATAATTAATATGATTAATTTTAAGCCGCAATATATTAGAAAATCCTTTTAATTTATATACCTTTGACTCGGTTAGGTGTCTCTTAAACTAAATAGGTTCCAAATTAAAAGTAAAAACAAGAAAGTAAGCTACATTTTTTGTACATTAATTTCGCCATCATTCCTATGGCAGCTATAAGATAAAGGGGTCCGATTCCAGCCGTTCCGACATATATAGTAACTGCAATAAGAAGACTATCTGCTAAGTTTCATTCATTCAGACGGACATGGCTAAATCGACTAGGCTGGTGATGCTGATCAAGAATATATATACTTTATGGGGTCGGAGATGCTTCCTTCACTGCGTTGCAAACTTCTCACCAAAATTATAATACCCTGCAATATAATAGCCCTGTGCTATTTTCTCTTTGTGTAGAACCCCGGCTAAGCCAGGGCAATACTCCAATGAGAACGGTTTAGCAAATTGAAAGCTCAATCATGTTGCAGCAGCTGCTCGTGCGAGTGGCGGTACTCTGAAATGCTGAAATGCCGAAACGCGTGTTCTGCTGTATTTTTCGGGTTCTCCATGGCTACCGAAACTCCCTAAAATACCCCACACATGGCCAAATTATGTAAATGACATTAATCCTTATGGCGTACAATAGTTTAACGGTTCGGCGCTTTATTGTCACGTCCCAGAACAGCGGGCAGCATCAACAACAATGGCAAACTCAGGCAGTCCGAATGGCATCCAACCGGACCGAACCCAAGCCCGGAGCTCAGAGCTCCGAGTTCCGAGTTCCGGGTCCCGGGTCCGGACTTTTTATGCCCACGTGCTGGGGGATTGCGTGTTTCCCATTTCCCCCGCCAATGACAGCTAACTTTTCCTTGTTAATTGCGAAATCACTTGGTGGAACAAGAACGGGTATTTTCCCCTCTTTTCGGTCCCCATCACACACACACACAGCTTATATAATCAATTACGTGATCAACGTGATAACCTTCCTTTTGATTTGATTTATGTCCTCTGGTACTTGTATCTCAAGATAAACACGAACAAGCTAAATAAATAGCAAGGACTTGCCATTGACCTGAATAAATTATGTATTTACTAAGAACGATATGAAGATTTCATTTATTTACTCTATATCTTATATCGATATTTAATCTTAATGTCATAAATGTAACTTCAGTTTAAGCAGAGGATTTAATAAGCAAAGTGACAAAAATGCAAATGATTTTTGTCCAATAAATCAAAATCTTAATAGTGCAGCAAAAACCTTTAGTTTTAATATATTTGAATGAAGTTACTATAGGCTTACAAAATGAATTTACGGAAATTACTCCTTGCTGTTTTTCTCGCAGGTTTCTTTACTGTCCCAAAGATTACGGCCATTGAAACAGCCTGTATGGTTCCACTGCATACATTCATTCAATACCGAAACATACGAAAAAAATGGTTCACCACAGGCATAACCATCTTCACTAGGGAAAGCCTGATCTACACAGATGGCTAACAAGATAAGAGATTCACTTATCAAAGAAGGCTTTAAAAAATATATTTTACCAAAGATATTTCTGTCCCTTTGCAAGTCCGACTATTAGAAGGAGTACCTTTAATACGGCAACGAACTTCATGTCGCTTTTGTTATTGCGATTAAGGTGCAGACTTTACTATTATACTTCTAACTATAGTCAACTTTAAACCCTTTCGACACAGATTTCTAGTATGAATTTACATGCCTACTTTGATATCGGTGTCTAATCACATTTTACGTTAGCATTGTAAACCAAGAAGGAATGGCGAAGTTCTGAATACCCTTTCAAATTGTAGTGTGACTCAACAAATAAATTATATTTGTCCGATTTTAATTATTCTCAAAACGCATATTTTAATTAATCACATTACTGTTTGGAATGTTGTATCCATATAGCTAATAATATTTGCAATTGCGTAATATTGGACGGCACTGATGGTATTGGTTCCATTTAATCGGGCGTTTTCTTCGTTGATATTAATTACATAGCGTTATTAAACACTCGGCTCATCGTATATCAAATTGATTGCATGTCGACTCGAGTAATGGCGCCTGAATGGAGTGGAAGTGCCATGCGTTCTGCTTCCAACAATTTAACTGCTGATTATTAAAAATTAAGTGGTTTCAGTGGGAGAAAGGGGTGTAGCTGGTTGATTGTTATTGAAGCGTTGGCAAGCATCGGACATTAAGGGTCAAATAAAACCGCAATAATCGCTAAGAAAAGTAAATGGAAAAACTGCAGGCAATTACCTGACGCGCAGGGTGGGTGAGAGGGCGAAAAAAAAAAAGAAAACCAGCTGGTGGTGTTAATGTCTGACCATTTTCCAAAGTGCTTTTCTCTGCTACACTCGCAACGAGTATTTGCCGCACTTCATTGGGTTCATTCGCTACACGATTAATTTGTCCGTCGCCTAATTAGAATAATACAACTAATGCGCCAGGATCATGACCTCGTTCTCCCTCCCGTTGCGCATAATTAGCTGGAGCACTTTGTGTTTCACCCCCTTGCCAAATGTACCTCCGCCTGTTTTCATCCATATCATTAACCTGCGAGCCGCATAAATTCATGATGTATCAAAAAAAAAAGGAGGAAACCGTGGAGGAAAGACGGAAAATCACAGTTTGGTTTTATGTACACGCATTAGCGCGGCATTGGGTGGCTGCCCTTGGGACTCGGACTCCCATGGATGAGTGCTCTGAGGGCTCTGGCTGGTCGTGTACTTCTGGTTTATTAATTCGCTGGCAACATGCAATCGCCTTGTTTGCGGAAAACTTCATGTTGGTATTAGCCACGGGAAGGAACCGAAATTAGCCAGAGTGCCAACTAGCTGATGTCCTTCAGTGCTTGCTCAGCAAGTTTCCGGCTGGATGCTCCGAAGGTTAAAACAATTTGTCCCGTATCGGCAAAATAGGGGAAAAGTCGCGCATGGAAGTATCATCGAGAAAATAACGTGATACCGGTTGAAAAGTTAATAAACATGTGTTGTGTCACATAAATAACACCTAAAAACATGTCAAAAATTTAATAAATTCGTTGTAATTGCAAATACTTTCGACTATTATAAAATCATATTGACTTTTAAATGGTGTAAGTTTATTTGGTTTAGTTATTTATTTTAAAATGTTGCCCCGCTAATCAATTCGATTATTATGGGATAAAATTGTATTAAAAATGTTTTACAAATAGCACGCGGCACCAAAAGCTTAATATATTTATTAAATTACAGCTAATGATATTGATTTATTTTTGTCATTAAATTAGGCTTTAATTAGCTATCTGTTTTACGTAACGAACTCGTTTATTTTCTTGCTTAAAATGCATTTTCCCAACGGCTTCGTACCAGGATAACTCCCACTGCAATATCTATCCATCTATGGCCACTTAAGTGCCTTTGGTGACTCCTGACAGTCACCACTTATGCCCTTTCACAGAGGAAATTCTTTAAATATTTAAAGAGCAATCGCCTGGCCTGTCCTGGCCTGGGATCTCAATCAGTGCTTGAGAGGCACAAGAGCGGGAAATTAAACATGCAGCTCGTTCATTTTTGGGTCACTCAATTAAATGAGTGCATCTTGAAGGGCCCTCGACAAGGTAAATTTAGCAGGAGTCCTGCAGGACTCGCAATTTCTCCAACAAATCGATTGCCGTTCAATGCTCGATGCTCGATGCTGAATGCTCCTTGCGAAAGTCCTTTTCGATGGGATGTCTTTGTTGATGGCCTGGTCAAGTTGCCTTTTGATTAAAAGGACATTGGGAACTAAAGTAGAGCAAAGTATGTGCTAAACTTTTTTTGCTCCTCCGACGAGAAGGAAAGCGAAATGAAAAAGAATTCCCATGCCCCACGAACGTACTCAGGAGGTATGTAATTGTTAAGTGCTCATTACAAATACTCTAGACAGACGAGCTGTGGGCGGACCTGGGTGGTTTTTCTCTGCTTTCTCGGCTGATGTTGGGAGGTTCTTGGGTGTTCCTTGATGCCCTCCACTTCAAGTGCATTTTCAATTAAGGAGAGCAAAATATTTTGGCTGCACTTTCGGCAAAGGAGCCAATAAACTGTTGAATTTACTGCAGACCCTAATAGCTTTTCGCTCAGTTATCCATTCTCCCTTCAGTTTATTCCACAACAGCTTGGCGTGGCAAAGCGGATTTGCAATTCAGGTGAAATATTTCCACACATCCAAAAGATTCTCTAAAACCCCCAAGTACTCTGGCAATAATTTCGATTATAGCAATCTTCATAAAGTTCCGTATAATTCAGGAACTCTGACTAATTGCATTGCTAGTCAATCTCACCGACCTTTTGGATGGGAAGTGAAAACAAAACCAACTTTACTCTTAAATATCCGTATTAAATTGTAGATTGCCTCATCTGCTTGCCAGGGACTAAATAACAATTGAAATTTCCTTTGTCTTATCTGTTCAATTGGAATTCTTATTGGTAACAAATAATATTTGGAGTCGAAAGCTTCATCAAATTTTAAACACCTTAAATGGAGACATGGTTGGACTACCGTTCTATTCCATACAAGCAAAGCTATTTAAATTCGTTTTAAACTATCTAATTATTTACATGATTTAATCTCCTGACTTTTATTTGCAAATTTCATAATTATACATAACTTCCCTTCAAAGCTTACAATTCCAAAGTTTTAATTCAACTGCAGATGTTTTTGAGCTCCGTTTGTAGCTCAAAGCCAGTTTAAAGTTCAAAGACTCTCTGCAGACCCCTTCCAGCTTCAGGCTGTTGCCACTTTGGAGCTTACGTTAAAGAACAAATTGAATTGCTATTAGGCACTGTTGGCCACAATTTGCAGCAACAACTGGCAACTGATGTGTGGCAACCGCATTAGGACATCTTCCAGGCAGCCACTGTTTTGCCAGCACATCCTGCTCCTTTTACGGCTTCTTTTCCTTCTGGCGGCTCGCTCCTTTTTGCATTCACAGTTGGCTGACTGGCGTTGCTGGGAACTTTTGCCACTCGAGTACATTTTGTTTTTGCAGCCGATTAACAGTGAAAGGAGGGCAACACTCGTCTAAAAAATAAGACGCTGCAGGATGTTCCAAGCCGCCTTTCCCAGGTTCACACTTGTAAAAAAGATGTCAGGGGAGTACTTGCAGAATATATTAGTCTACACTTTCGGAAATGTAAAAAAGGTAAGTAATCTGAACTCTGCATTTTTGTTTGGAGGTTTCAAAAAATGGAACAAATTAGTTAATTTTTTTTTTAACGGTTTTGGAATTTTATAACCACTGGAAAACATAATTAAAATAAAATTATTTTTAGCTTAACAAAATTTTATAAAATCTTTGCATATGTGGTGGGTATATTTTTCGTGTGCATTTGCTTCTGTGAATGCTCTTCCACATTCTCCCCCATGCAAAGCTTGCCGCAATATTATCCAACTTGAGAAATGCACCAGCCAGGCGCATATTGACTTTTGTGTTAGCCAGATTGTTTTGGCCCTGGCAGAGCAAGTACCGAGCTTCTGCTCTTTCTCTGTGTCTATAACATTTGATTTTTACTATCACTCGGCATTGTTGTGGGAGTTGTGTGCTGTGGCTCAGGGGAAGCTCCGAAGAGATTACAATGGACATCAGCATAATGTGTGCTCGGCGAAATTGAATTGATTTTTTCAACAATTTTCTCGGTTATGTGGCATTACATTTTTCATTTGCATCGTTTGTAGTTGTTAACCTACTTTACACACAAGTTGGCTGGCAAAACTTAGCAACAGGAAGCAGCTGATAGCGGAAAATAAATATACACACACACACGTTATCAAGCTGCCAACAAACAGTTTTGAGTTACAGCAGGAAGGTGCAGGTTCAAAGCGATGAGTGTGGGAAAAATGGCGGGGCGGGGAGGGTATTCGAGGGGCCTGGCAAAAACTTGCAACTTATGCCTGCACTTTCACATTTTCATTACAAATATTATGCATGTGTGTGGTTAAAACCTAAACTCAGGCAAGGGAAAGCAGCTACGCAATGCTCTTTCTAAAGGTTAGAAGGAATATTTAAAAATTTAATTTAGATTTTTGCTTGTAAGTATACGAAAAACTTAATAAAGCAGTGCTTGAGGCATAAAATTCCGTTGAAATGAACAATAATTCGTCAGGAGCAAAGAAAGGACCTTCAGTCAACAAAAAATTAAGTATAAGTCCAATATTCTTTTAAGATCTTCCCAATTCTTTTAATGAGTTTGTTGGAGACAAACACAAGGGCATACCAGCGGCATTGAAAGAAAAATCTGACAACGCGGGAAAAGTCAACGAGTTTTCCAACGCATAGTGATAGACGGCTGACGGAACAGCTCAAAGAATTTTCCGTGTGTGCTTGCCACGGTATGTACAAAATAAGTTTCTCAAACAAAAAAGAAAATTACTTTTGGTGGGGAAATCGTCGTCGTCGTGTTGACGTGAATGTAATTTTCTGCAGATGACAAGTTATGCAAAGTATGGGAAGAGTTTTGGCTTTGAAACGAGATATGCTTTCCCCGCCGCTTACACACGCTACCTATTCTAATTCCCCGAAAATGTCAAAGTTTTGTCCTATCAAAAGTTTACCCAAAATGCAAAATGCGAATAAATCAGTTAAATTAACTGAATAATTGGCCTGCAAAAGCGTCGGACGGCAGACAGTAGTAGGAGTAACTTTTTGACCTGCTTTAAGCTTGTCCGGAAGTTTAACATATTCCACACACATACACAAGGAGAAAAGAATGGCCCGTGCAGGGTAGAAGAATTCAGAAAGTTGTCCGTGTCGGACGTGCAATGTTATAGAAATTGAAATAGTTGTGCCGACAAGTCGCAAAATGCAATGAGAAACTTGCCACAGTTGACAATTTTCCTCCTTTCTCCTTATAATTTTGTTGCATTTCTTTTTTAGCTTTAATTAAACTAAACTTACATGCGAAAAGTTATTGTTTAATATATAGAGAGATGTGTGTGTGGAGCGAAGAGTAAGCAAAAGTCATTTAAAACTTTTGTATGCTTGGTCAGCCATGACTTAGCATGCATATCTCATACTCAGGAGTCAGGACTGCGGACTGCGGACTGCGGACTCCGGACTCCGGACTTCGGACTTCAAACCCTTTTCCTATACAGAAAACTTTTTCGATATTTCAAATGCAGCGAGTACCAGAAGAAAAAGGCCGAAAAGAAAGGGGCCGACTGTAGACAATAACTTTGCAAAATCCAATTACGAGAGCTGAATGTGTTCGGTATGCCCTTATTTTACTTTTTCGGTAGGTTTTTCCTGCAGCCTGCATATTAAATTAGCCAGCAAATTGAGTATGCCGTGCAACCCTTGACCTTTTCGCCCGGCCCCCTGATTTCTGAGGTTTGTGCTGCCAATTCGAAATCAAATTTTCTTTATCACCGCTCGGTTATTCGGAATCAGGCCAAAAGGGATGTCCAACGCAGGCCGCACTAATAAACAAGTTAACAATGCACAAGGAGTCGGCTCGGGCATACTGGTTTCCAGATATTGCGTATACGCAATGTGGTACGTGTGCCAGCGTCGGGGAGAAAGTTGTACTTTCCCCTTCTGTGCTGCTGCTGCTTCATCTGCCCAGGAATAATTTCATTTGTCAATATGAAAGCGCAAAAGTGATTTACTTAAGTGTAAACTCATTTTCCACTCAGCAGCAGAACAATAACAGCAAAGGTAGCACAATTCATTGCTTTTTGTTTGTTGCCTTGTTGTTGTTGGTGTTGTTCCTGTTGCAAGTGTCACAATATTGCTGCTACAGCTCCAACACCAACACCAACAACAACAATGTCACTGCGCTTTTCACCTTAACAACATAATGGCAATCAACTGATGGAAATGACGCAGCCACAGTTTCCAGGAAGGATTCGAGTGGGTTTTCTCACCGGCTTGCGAAAAGGAATTGAAATTGGCTTGGTCGGAGGTTGCTCGCATGCACTGCAACAAATTTATAGAAAATGCATTCTACAAATTCTTTGTAATGGATTAAAAGTCGAGAAACATGTTGCTATTTATTTAAGATAGTCTCAAGCTTAAGCGGAATTTTTGTCACCTTTCTTAGAATAAAATACTTTTTCTTTCTCTGTACAAGAATTGAGGAGAACCAAAGGTGGCGGGGCTTGCCATTATTCATTTAAACCTGGGTATTGAGTAAAAAGTGTTGCATTGCCGCACAATCGGCAAATAAGCCCCCGGCAATGTGTATTCTTTTTCCTCCAACTCCACCTTCATTTCCTCTACTCCTCCTTTTTCCTGCCCTTGGCTTTCCTTGGTCTCCTTTTGCAATTGAGATATTCATCCAGCGATATACACACACTCCGTCTGCGGCTTTCGATTTGTTTGCGATTTAGAAATACAAATTGTATGGATGTGAAAGGTTGAGGTTTTCGCATTCGTTCTTCCTTCTCGGAAAATTTTAAGTAAAACCAAATTGGTTCGGATAGACAAATGCAGCATGTGTGTGTGTGTGTTCGGCTGTGTATTTGGATTGCGCCTTTATTTTTTATTAAATTGCCCAGATTTGCGCTGAGATAACAATCAGCCAGGCCAGGCCAATGGCAATTGCTCAAGGTATTTATGGGTGCTCAATTTGAATTGCCTGGGGAGAAACAACGATTTGTTGTAACAGCAAAAACGACTACAAGAAATGTTCATAAATAAATTATAAAAGTACTTGCCGTTTACATTGCCTGAAAGAGCATTATTAAGCGAGCTTACTTTTTTTGTTTTTAGCAATATGAAGACTTTTACTTACCGTTGTGTCTGTGAGTTCAAGGCATTAGCATTGGGCAAGGGATCTGCAAAAATAAATGAAAGAATTTCTGGTATTAATCTAATAATAATTGGAAATTAATATATGTACATAGGTAAGTATTGGTTTCTAAAATTAAAATATTTGTATACAAGTTAAGCCAGAAGTTTTAAGAAATTGTATTTTGTGTGGCAATATACATAAAGAATTTGGTAATTGAAAAATATGTTTGGTATTAACGTATTAGAGTATTCTTACATTATTTTATATTTTATTAATATAAAATATAAATATCTAGTATCTGAGAACTTCTGGTATTATCCTTATGTGCCTACAATCTTAAATTTTTTGGTTATTAATTCTATGTAATTTAATAATTTCTTTGAATACCAAATCACTTATTTAATTATTTAATTAGCATAGTCTGTTGTTTACCGAAATCCTGTATTTGAAGCTGTCATTATTAATAAATGTTCATTTCATTCATTTATTTTTCTTTCGTTTCGACAGCTTCCTTTTTAAAGCCAATTTTCCTGCATTCATCTAATGAAATTCCGTCCAATGTTTCCTTGGAATCTTAAATTTTAATGTCACAACACATTTTCTCGTTTTAGCCATTGTTGTTCGTGTTGTTGTTGTTGATGTTGTTGTTACTTTTGCCGGCAGTTACAACATGATTGCCAGACATTGTTGTTGGCGTTGTTGCTGCGTTACCATTTCAGATTACGGACAGAGTTTAGTTGGCACCCAGAGCTTTTTCCCCAGCTAGCTGACACATGCCTACAAGCTTATTTATAATAAAAAATCATACATGAGCGCACAGACAATGAGACAATAGACAAGAATGGTTGGTACAAGCGGAAAGGGGGTTGGGTTTTTCGGTGGCTGCACAAGGCCAGCAGGGGGATCCGGAAAAAAACAAACAACGAAAACGACAAAAAATTGTGGGGGGCTTGAGGGAAAAATGTGGAAATGAAAGGCGGCTCTGTCGGGGACTTGGGCTTTTCCTGCCTGGGAATTTCCAGAGCCGTCATTAACTGTTGTATATGTAGCTGTGTGGGTGTGGGTGTGTGTGGAGTTATATAACACACGGTCACATACAAGCACACCTCATCTAACCATTCATTGACATCATTTGGCATGGTAGATAACATTCAGCCAAGTGCACACATCATGCACTGAGAGATACATTCCATGTGATTTGCAAATTGTATTTAATTTGAATAAAATGAGTCTTGAGTTCCTCAAAACTTTTTTTTTCAGGCTCAAAAGAAATATTGCAGATAAATTTCTAAATACAAATAGTTCCGATTTATTCCGATTATATTAGGAAATATAGGAAATTATTTAATACTGAAATATCTATTTCCTAAATCTACTTTTACGATTGTTTTAAGGAAATGTTATAAATAAACTCATATTAAATAAATAAACTTTATTTTACCTTTGGAAAACCAAACTGAAACTGAGACTAGCCAAGTAATAAGTATTATGGCCATAGTGTATAAACCAAGTGTCAATCATTAAAGTCCAACCCAACACCATAACCCATTTAAGTTTTCTCATTTTCTCGAGTGTAGTGGGAAATAACGAGAGATGCTGGGCGGGTCAACTGTTGGGTTCGCTGGAGAGCAAAAGGGCGGAAGACCTCCCGCCACCTTTCGCAAGTTACCCTGCACAGCCGAACAATGTAATGAAATTTTCGAAATATCTATGATGATTTGCGGTTGCCATTATTGTCGGCCAGAAGATGCTATCCCCCCTCCTCACATCCACATCCACATCCCCATCCGCATCCGGCACCCTCGCACTCTTTGGCCGCTCCAAACGTATCCTTGTTTCGCACATCCTGGCAGTTGTAGGCCAGGATTCCATCGCATCGCTCTGCTCCGCTGACTTGCCCCTTGGTTTCCTGGCTCTATGGCAAAGTCAAGTGACTGAAGTCACACTTTGGGCTGCCTCTTGCCTTGTCCTTTGATTCCTTTGAGGCATGCCTGGCTGCATGTGCGTGTGTGGGGGTCTGTTACTACATTAAGCTTTGAGCATTGATCATGATGATATGGAATTTAAAATCATAAATGCTGACTCTGCGAAGATAATATTTTTCATCTGGAAAAATGTGTGCGAAATGCCCTGAAAAGTATGCTAAATTTAATTATCTTTAGACCTTGCAGCATATCCGAAATTAGTGTATTTCAACGACAAAATGAAATACCTTTAAAATCTGAAAATATAAACATATAAAAGAAAGGTATGCCTAATTTAATACGCTAAATATCATAGATTGTTTGCATTTACTTTTGGTATTCTGCTATTATAAGGACAGTCAATTCCATAGAAGTTACTCAAATCATTGAGTCTATGCTCTATTTTCACACAGAATTAATGTTATGGAAGTAAATAAATTATTATTGCTTGTGCTGATATTCTAGGAAAACTTTCAGTAGTTACTGCTTTATATTTGCAAAAGTAAATAAACCAGAGAAGTGAATAAAAATGGTTAGTACTTTAGTGAATTACACTCTCATTGGATGATGGCATTCATAGTTATCCAAGTCTGCGTTGATGACTCCGGGGCATGGAGAGAGAGGGAGATTCCACAAACTATTGTAAAATGAAACGTGTTTTTAATGGCATTTTCATTTCTCCTTGGGCTCCTTAATTTTTTGCTCCTGCTTCTGTTCTGCTGTGAATTTTCAATATTTACTCCGCTAGAGACCAGCCTCGAAATGGGCGTAAATTCAAACTGGCAGCACACAATAATTGTGTTATTTATGGTGATGACGGTGGCGAACAAGTGCGAGAATGGCAGCGCACTGTGGCGTACTACTGGGGGCTCCCAAAAAGTTGTAACGGAATTATTATGAAATTTGTGGGGAAATATAACGAATATGCGCATTCCGAATGCGACGAGTGCGGGGCATGAAAGCGTCTGAGAGTTTTGTCGCATGCAAACATAAATTTTTGTGTGCCATGCAAAATAACGTAATAACATTAAATATGCAAATGCCTTTTGTCAGCCATTGCATTTACACATGACAAACAGAGGAAAAGTGCGGCACGGGCATGGGTACGGGCACGGATTCGGAGACATGGTACACACATTTCCCTGTATTTGTATTCATTCATGAAGATTGCAGAAGGGATGAAATGGCGAAAAAGTAGAGGAGCCGTCGACTTCATCACACATTTCGCAATTTGCATAAAGTGAAAATGATGCACATTTCTGTTTTCCTACGACAATTTGCCCTTTATTGATTTTCTTTGATTTCCTTCAGTCAGTCACGGCCTCAACTCGCCTCCCATTTGCCCACACCCACACCCACACCCACAGCCCCGCCAATTTTCCGCATTTCCCACCCAATTTCCATGCCCAAGAAGCCCTACTCGAAGGTCTTCGACGACTCTACATGTGTTTTGAATGACGTTGAGTGCTGCTATGCAAACATTTTCTAACGAACACTTAGTGCAAATAGATTCAAGCACCGCCCGCTCATGTGGAGTTTTCCATTTTCCATTTACCACTTTCCCTCCATCCAAACACATCCGACCCATGCTGACATAGCCAAGTTTTTCTCGGTTTTCTTAGCCATTTTTTATTACATGGCAATTACTTCTTATTTTATGTTGCAGCTGCATCAGCATGGAGTCTTTCAATTTCATTAAAATTCCAAACAATTACATTTGAGCTGACACTGTGCACAGTCTGCGATTTCGTTTACATGTGAGCCTGGTGCCCAATCATTTTATATAGCTTCTACATTGCGAAAAACTCGCTAAAACAAATTTTTATTACTTTAATGTGTCAAGAAAAGTATTGTTTTTACACGAAATAATTGCATTTTTATTAGGTACTGGTCTTTAAAATTTATAACGATGGCTCTTACTATTAATTATGATTTCCTTGAAAATATGTATAAAGAATTGAAGATTTGTATAAAATAGGACTCCAGATATAAACACTTTAAAATATATACGATTTTTTTTTCTTAGTGTAAATGCAAATTTCAAGATGATTCCAAACGAGCAACGGGATCCATAAAGTGCTTAAGCTTCAGATTAATCAGAAGACATCTTATCCTGTCAAAAGACTAAATATTGTCGCCAACTCTACTGAGCAATTAAAAATTGCCAATTCCATGCACTCGAAGCGCTTGAAGTTTGTCAGTACCGAGTCACTTCCCCAGGAAACTTGTCCCATCGGGCTGCCGGCAAAGTTTGCCGTATCACCAAGAGCCACATCAATTGACTGGCCGCCCACCGAAGAATTTTCCCCCTTTTTCCTCTTCATGCCTCGGTTTTCCCAGTCGCAACTGCAACACATATTGGTCAATAAAGTACGCTCAAAATATTTGCCACAACTTGTGCACTTTACCTATCACACAAGTTGAAGTTGAAGTTCACTCTGCCCTGCTGCCCTCGTTCCCTCCGAGATTTGTTGTTAATTTTTGGGAAAATTTGCCAAAAACTCTTCGGTCGTCCCCGAAACATCCAGCGAATTCTTGAAATCCTTGCCACATGCACTCTGCACTTTTGTAGCTGACGCTCTGTGGCAAACTTTTAATTGATTCAATCGCCTGTGCATATTTTCGGTTCACTTAAGCTCGGTTTGGCTGTGTACAGTTCAAGAAATGTGACTTCGTTGTGATATATTATATTTCTCAAATTAAAAATATAAATAGGTAAAATAAATGTAGAAGACTTTATTTTGGATATGAATATGTAAATAGGAGTATTGTTATTATGGAAATATAAATTGTCGAGCTTAAGAAACAAATATGTGTTAAGCTTTTTTGAAAGCAACTTTACTAAGATGGCTTATTTATATCGAATTAATTTTTGTAACTATTCTAAGGTTTAACTTTAAGTTTTAATAAATAAAAACTGTATTGCTGATAAGATTTTTTCGAGTTCATGAGTTAGTTCGATGTAAGCCAGCAACTAAATATCCAACAGCAGCTATCAGCTGTCGCTAGTGGTGGCCAGGAGTGGGCACCAATGGGGCAACCAAATATGTGCGTTTTGCTTCCGGCGTGCTTGTGAAATTAGTTGGAGGATTAAATTTGTACTTTAATGGGATTTCTCATTAGGTGGCGTATTCACGATCGAACCGGAATATTTGCTCGATACACATACGCCCACTATATAACACGCAGAGCCCACTTTGCGCTCCGCAATAGTTCGTGGCCAGGCAAATATGAAACACACTGCCTGGGGAACACCAGCTAAGTTGGGAAATGTATGCAAAGCAGCGTGTTTCGAGTAAGCTCATTAGTTGTGGACTTTAGTTATGGTCGATACTTGAAATGTTTGAAATGTTTCAAAATGGCTGGTCAGGAATGTTATTTAGATTTCGCTAAGCTGTTGTATGGAACCTTAAAACCCTTCCATTGCGTCCAAGGTATTATTAAGATTAATTATATTGCTTTAAACGCTTCAAATAAATGTTTAGAGGTAAAATGGGTTTTAATTATTGGTATTTTTCTTATTTTAATTATTTTTATCAATTTTATTTCTTTAATCTTTTATTGAGAAACGTAGGGCTAGGTTAAAGAATGTCTATCTTCTAGTAATTCAAATTATTAAATTCTTTAACAATTACATTTGTACATTTTCTAGTAATTAAAATTGTTAAGTTCTTTAAAATTTTTATTTTTAAGCACATGGATTAATATTTATAAACTTTAAGAAAGCGACAATAAAATACTAAAAAGGTTTTTCATATCACATTCATTTAAAAATATTTCTGGTTACAGTCAAAGCAAGCTCACGAAAATCAAGGGAGAGCCATTCCGGCGGTTTTGTCCTGGGATTTAGAGTCCTTCTACAACAGCGCACTTTTCAATCACAACCCATTTCACTTTTAAGCCACCATCACATCCACATTTCAGCGCCCCGGCCGCGAGTTCGCGTTCACAATTAACCACTTGGCAAGCCATAAATTTAACACACACACAGCCGCATACAGTGAGCGAAAAACCGCAGTGGTCACACACATGCAGTCGCCAGGGCGGAAACCAAATCATTAGCTAGAAAAATTGACCATGCCAAACAAAAGGGGAGTGGGCCGGGGCTTTTATTGAATTTTTCGCAGCTACCAACTGGTGGATGTGAGGGCGAAATAGCGTCGCTCAGGGGTGGAATAAATTCGCATCAAATGCATTTTGCAATTTTCCGTCCCGGCAAAGTCATAGCGACCAAATGCAGTTAAGCGACCACATCCGCCAGAGGCCAAACCAAAATAATTATGTAACCAACAAAAGTATTCCCGCGCATATGCCCCATCATCCTGCCCCTTCACATTTCACAAAGTTCCGGCCACACAATGTAAACAAACACGCCAGATTTTTAATTTGTTATCTGTTTGCTCTCGTTCCTGTTTGTGTTTGTATTATATTTCCGCGGAATATTGTCGCTGCTGCTGTGATTTCAAAGGCGCTTAGAGCTTGTCGTTCCGCCCGAAATGGTTTTGTGATTTTATGCAAATAAAAACATGGCTCGAAAAGTGCTGAAACGTGTTTACATAGTTTTAAATATCTCCTGGCGGTACCTATGGTTTTATTTGAGTTAATTAAAGATTTTCTGATCGATTTTCTCCAGCCAAATAACTCCAGTGCTGAAATTGTAGGCATCTTAAAGCCTCTAAGCCCTCATATCTGACCATCTCGGTGATTATTAATGAGGCGGCCATAAAGCATTGCGCATTTCCCCGAAACTGGCCAAGTGCGTATGTGATAATCAACTGCAAGTGGCCGGCAAAAACAACACACTCACACTGCCCCTGCCACAGCAGCTGGCCGGCAATCAACGCTATCGAGCTGATTAAAATCGGAGCCATTTCCACTGTGAGGGCGAGAATTAAAACCGACAATGCTTTGGCGGTAGACCAAAGGGGGGGGAAAATGGAGGGAAAGCGACGGGAAAATGCCGGGCAAAAGGCTAAGATAACTGGGCTCCAAGTCATGACCGTATCATCGATGCAGGCCCCATAGAAAACAATTGCAGTTGCTGGGGAAACGCGATGTGAGCACTGGACAATGGACGGTGCGGGTGGTTAAATAGGGCCAAGAGCTTAAACAGAAGGGCTAAGGTGGGTTAGGGAAGTACCGAGCAGTTTAACCCTTATGTGAGGTATCCAGTTGCATCACAGCTTTCGATAGGTTATATCATGAGACGAAATAATTCAAATGTTCTGAGAACTTAAGTACATATCTTTTGATGTTGCCGAAACCATCAAGAGGGCTTATTTTAGCAGGTAACCCTGCTCTATCCATCTTAGTAGGTTAAATAATTAAGCAAAAGTTATATTTAGGATATAAAAGTATATTTTTGAGACATTTCTTAACTGTTCGATTTTGTTAAAGAAAATGATTTATTTTTAATTTCTCTAGCCACAAGAAAAAACACAATGAGTAATATAATTATAAAGATTAAGATTACTCATTTTCACTGCAAAAATTCTCCATTAAAACAAGGGTTAAATGGGCCAAAAGGGAGTAGGGAGCGGGACTAAGGGAAACTGGGAAAAGCCAGCATCGTTTTCATGTGGGCACCGTTATACGCCGAATTTATGCTTTGTCCTGCAGCAAATGCTGCAAGCAGCCGATGGCCAACACAACCCCTTTTATCAGTTACACTGCCTGCCATAAGTATCGCACAAAAGGCATAAGTGCAGGGGTCGAAAAAGGAGAGCAGGGGAAGAAAAGGGGCTTGTGGACACAGGAAGCGGACAGTTTATATTGCGCGCTGACAATTGAGAGCCTTTTGAACACAGTTGCCTTCGGGTGGTATCGCTTCAATTTGATAGCAGGTGCACAGACAGAAAATATACTTCTTTATAGTAACTAACTCTTGAAAGCTTGTTTAATAATCAAAAGGAGTTTTCTAAAGTCGTTAAATAGGTAGAAGTTTAAAAGGAAAACTTTATCAAACATAAGTATAATTTTAAATAGGGTTAAAGCGTTTAAATTTTCTTTTCTACATAGCTTTGCACAAATAAATTTGGCCTGACTTATAATTTAATTTATCATGTTTACACATCCTCGCGGAATCAACATTCACCTGCAGCATATCAAGTGGCTTGGAAAACAAATTTTAACTTATTAAAAGAAATTCCGAGCAGCCATGCAGATAGGGAAATGCCACTTTTCCCGCTTTCCACTCCCTTTACCACGCGATGAGTTATGTGTTGCGCAATTAACATTTGTAATGCTGGCGCACCCAACATTTTCCCGCATTCTATTTTATTTTTTTTTATTTTCATTTTTCGTTGGCAGAGCACTTAAAATTAAAAATTACAATTACATTTAACTTGGCAGACAGAAGCGAAAATTTTGCAGCTCTGCGCCAGACCGTTTCCGCGAAAGCCCTGCGAGTCCTCAAGATGTCCTGGCGATATTTTATTTGCCACTTGGTTGCCTGAAAGTTGCCAGTTGGCAAAAGCCAAGAAATGAAGACGCCGAACAATAAAGGACATGGGACACAGGTTTGCCATTTGCCATCTCACCCGGCTTTTTATTCTATTTTTGTTCGTCCGTTTTTTGGGTAGCAAAAATGCATTAAGTGGCAAATAGACGCATTATGTTTATTTGTTTTGGCGCCTTTTTTGATTATAAACTTTTGACTTACAATGCAAACGCTTTGGATTAAATGCGCTCTTACAGCAGTCATTTTAGAAACAATAGAAAACTAAATGTTGGCCAATAAACGTCAAAGGGGCCTTGACCACAAACTTTTAATTGAATGAATTTAGCCAATTTACATGCATTTTCAAGCGAAAATTTTCCAACAAAATGCTGCAACGGTTGAATTTTCCAGGAAGGCAGAATGGGAGACAAAATCACGGATGCACTGCAGTGTTCGGGAAAATTCGAAAATGCCTCGCCTGTCATCGACAAGAGCGGAAATTGAACTAATTATGTATTAGTTTGGCTCCAGGCGGAAAATTGCGATGCGATGCGAGGCGGACACAATTGGCTTTTCAAATGTCGCTCGTTGCCGATTTCTGAATATAAATTGAGGATGCGATGGGCAACCAAAAATGGTTTCCAAAAAGCTGGGCTTTTAGAATGCATTCGATTAGATTGGTTCGATTGAAAATCAAAATGGAAATCAATCGGACGGATTTGATTTAGGTGGGTCGATTTTTCAGCCTGAATTAGCAATGCCTGCAATTAGCTGAAAATGTCTCTGGATGTATGTACTTGTATGTATATGTTCCATTGTCCACACCCCTGGTGACCCCAATTCCGGTAGAGCAAATAATAAATGGCCATCGGGTTATTGTCCTGGCCCCAAACAAAGGGAGAAAAATCACATGAAAATCGCTGGCACTTGAGATAAATAAACATATACCCTTCACACAGATGGCCTTGGCATCATTGTGGGCAAACAAATCATCCAGCATCTCAATGGGGATGTGCGGCAACCTCAAGTTCATGGGGCTCGGGCTGCATAAAAATAAGCCATTCGCGTCTGGAGTGAATATAAGTATATATGAATGACTAGATCGTATATTATAAGTAGACGGCACATTTAGCACACATTAATAAAACCGCAAGAAACGTGCGACGAACAATGGAAAGAATGACAACAAAAAATACGCACACTGGGGAAAATATCAGGTAACCCTAGTCAATAATTACTCTTCAATTTGATGAGACACCGAATATGTAAGTAAAAATATAAAAAACCTTATTTTAGATTTATTCCAGCACATGATAAATTTTTAGTAATTTTATTCATGACAAAGTTTGTTGCCAGCAAGTTTTAAAAAGCTAAAATATTCATAAAATATATTATAAGTACTATTATATTTTCAGATTTTTCCCTAATTTAACCTTCTTTATTTCCGGTGCAGCCGAAAATCGGCGATGGAAAATCTTAGACACATGCAGACACTCCCAGCAGCAACAATCACTCATCATAATGATGCTCAGACATCGAGGATGAACTTCGGGATGAGGCCAGCCCATATACCATATATATATGAGTGTGCGATATGTGTGCTCCGGCATTTTTGGCAGGAGTAAATTAATTGAATTCATTATGGCTGATAGATGCATGCGTATTTGTAAGCATGTGCTAGAAACGGGCATTTAATCAAATGTCCACTCTGTGTGTGAGAGCCTGGCAGGAATTCAAGTTGCCCAACAGAGATAATCATGAGCAGCTCCTGTTTGCTGCATCCAAGCGAGTGGAAAACTTGCTTAAGCAAAAGCAAGTTATCAGATTCATTTTAGATTTTCGGCTTAATAGATAATTATTGATAGTATTGATCAAACAAGTCACAAGATTAATTGGATATCCATTAAATAAATTAATTACATTAGATGATAAGCTGCCTTAGGATTTTCACAATGCGATTAGGTTGCATTTCAGTGATTTTATGTTAAAAATGTGAATTTAGAATTGAATTTAGCATGGCATTTATGTTATCTATTGCCAAAGTGAATTTTTTTATGATTAAATAGATAATAATATTGTTGAAATAATATAAATGCCTAAAGAAATTAAAACAAAATAATTCAACAGTGGTTGAACGGCTGACTAAACTTTGAATTGAAGTTGGAGTACAATTGCGAGTCAATGGAATTTAGAAAAGAGCAAATTACTATTTAAATGATTTCAGAATTTACATTACAAAACCCAACTGATTTTAATATTAGATTTTTATTTATGGTGTGGCTTTTGGTCAGCCATTTAGTGTTGACTATAAACTTTCCACTCCAAACTTCCAAATAATTTTCGGGCGATTGCAAAGTATAAATCCTTTTCATATTAATATTTGTTCAATCCAACCGTTTAACCTTAATGGTGCTACAGCACATACCATCAATAAATATACCCAGGCTTTTGGGGGGCTCACGATGTGTTTGCGATTCCGCCCACGACAGTTTGGTTTGTTATTTCATATCAAACGCGTATATCCCGTATTTGTATTTTATATGTGCACACGGGGCGTGTGTATAAGGTATATATATAAATATAAATATATATATGCCGTCGAATATCCATTCAATTCCGACATCGGGCTCGAATGATACAGGCGGCATTATTATTGTTGTTACAAAATGTTTCCAATGAATATTAAATGTGTGCGCAATTTTAATTTGATTCACCAGATCGGTTTATTTTATATGCCGTTCGCGAATGCCATTCCTTTATTTTTATCATTACAAACAAATTACAATAAATATTGTTTTTGAGGGCAGCTTAACACGCCCAGAGGGTGTGAATAAAGCAGCTGAAGGGAACTCAGCTGGAGAGGCTATAGAATTTTTCTTTTGTTCTTAATTAAGCGACACGCACGCGGGTGAAGTTCCAAAATTCAGCTTGAAGGTGTCAAAGCGGAAAATATTTTGTGTCCAACTTGTTTCGATTGAGAAAACTGTGCGAATCGAAATGCTATTTATCCGTTTTCCTGGAATGAAGTACAATGAATGTGTATATTTAAGCTTTCTCTTTGCAACTTAAGCGTATTTTTTTTTTCGATTCTTTTGTTACCTCGCTTTTCTCTTATGCAATGCAATGAGAAAACACGGAAAATGAATATTAAATAAAGTCATGTTCGTCATTATACATACGTTCATTATGACAGATTATTCCTTACTTCAGCGCCTGATTTCGCTCATTGATTCACCGTATTATCATTTATAATGGGCGGATCAGGTACAGTGCTGAATTGCCTTCGTTAAGGTAAAGTAACTATCTTAAATTGTGAACTGAATGTGGGTTTCGGGTGGGGAAGATGCCACCGTTTACTAGACTTTTCAATTGCCTTTCAATTTGCCAAGGCGACTGCCACTTAACCTGTTAAGAAACCATGCCCAACTTGTGTGGGCTGCCACAAGGCTGACTCGCTATTAAGACACATAAATAAGACAGAAGGGCTTAAGGGCAAGCGCAAGTTGGGGTGGCACTTTAGGGTGGCTCTGCGGTGTAACAGACGTGACAGCCATTTAAACGGCGAGGAGCACGGCATTATGCAGACATTAATGGCTGGATGCAACACCACCGGCACTTCAATTAATTAATTGCAATTTGCAAGGCGCTGCAGACAGCGTTCGTTGGCCATTAAATGCGTTTAGTGCTCAGCGACGCTCTTGCTCTTGCAGGTAACATTGTGTAAGATGCCAGCATGGCGTATACTTGATGTTCCTGCACACGCACACCCATCACGTATACGCCACGTATTCGGCTGCCGCCTTCCGCCTGCCTTCAGCCGACGTGTTATTAACACCGCGTGAATCCAGCAGATGTCGTCATACCCATAATGCATCCCTGCAGCGCTGTGGCACGCATAAATAAATGATGATGATACGGCTGCTGATGCCTCAAATAAGATTCAGCATCATGCACGAACAGATTGAACCCACCTCGGCGGTTGTAGGTGCTACCAGCAAGAGGATTATGCACCTTCCTGAATTTCTGCCGCCGAGAAATGTATCCTTGAGCGGGAGGGAGCTGGTGCAGTTCCCAGAGGGAGTTAATCGATGCAGCGATGCGACCTAATTAGATCCCAAGTGACTGCTTATGATAGCCAAGACAACGCAGCAATCGCCTTCGTTAATTAAGTCTAATAATCCCCTAACGAACTTCAAATTGAAAATTGTAGCAAAAGGGTTTAAGAACTTCAAAGAACCGTACATAAGACTGAAGTGAGGATCTTAAGTCGGATTTAATTTTAATTATTTTGCATTAAAATGTATTGTAGAGCTAATTAAAATACAAATTTGCAGTACCAAATATAGCAATAAAGAGCTTTAAAAAAAAACCGAAAAATATGTCGTACATTCCTCTCATTGATGTCCAGCTACATGTATGATTTTGCATATAAATGTAAAATTTCGCACGAGGGTCAAAGAGCCATTAAATTTCACCCTAATTACCACAAATCGCCCGCAACTAATTTAATAATAGCAGCAAGCCATGAGGGAGGGCGGACTGAGGTCAGACGCTGGATGGTAAAGGGTAGATGGTAAATGGGAGTGGCAGCTGCATAAACTGGCCTCAATGGCCATTAAAAACTTCTCGTAGTTGGTATATATTTTTCCCACCCCACCCCCAAAAGCAACGGTCCCTTGCCTTATCACCCCAACCCTGTGTGTACGTACATTTGCGGCAAATTGACGGTTTCATTCTCCGGCAACAGAGTAAACTTTCTGGCCTGGCACTCAAAATGGCTCGAAAGTCTCGACAACAATTCGCTCGAGGGTCGGTGGGCGGGGGGCCGGAGGTAGCAAACACTTTATAGAGACCACTCGTAACCTCAAAGCGCAGACGGCATAAAACAATTGAACGTGAAACGTTTGACGCTAAGTCCGGTCTGAGGACGAGTACGAGCACCATAAAAAAATTAAGTGACACTCAAACGGAGGCACTGAGCGGCAGTGATTAATTGGCCCTCAAATTCGCTGCCATCATTAAAAGTTGCTGTCAATGTTGTCATCTTCATTTGGCATTATGATAATAATTGGGCCACGAACCAGGACATCGGGTCCAGGTTCAGGTCCCTGTCCTGGTCCTGGTCCTGTCAAATGCTCAGGTCAAGCCGGGCACCCCTCCCCCATGAAATGCCAAAAGTTAGGCTTGCCTGTCATCTCTCGTGGAAACGGGAAATCGGGAGAACAGGGAAAATATTTTCGAGGTGGCATGAATTTTCGCCAATTGATGGCGTTAGTCGGCACTCATGAATACGTCAGTGAACAAATACGCATAAAACGGCCACTTGATTATTGGGCGCTCCTCGGGAAAGTTTAATGAAATTTATATATACAACGGACAGCATGATGAATGAAGTTGTCTTTAAGGATTGAAACATCCTCGAGTCGGTTTTTGCTTAAATTTGAAACACGTGCCAGCCAAAAAGGGTCAGAGAAATGTCTCAACTGGCTTGCCAGCCAAAAGTGGGTTTGATAATATTTTTGAAGAGGGTTGAATAAAGATAACTTAACCATAGATATTTCCAGGAAATATTAGGTGATTTTGGGGCTTGATTTATATCAAATGAGTGAAGGGTGGCAGTGATTCCTTAACTCTTAGTAATCAAGTGCTCGATGTTTTCGGGAAACTTCCTATCTTTCCAGGAAATATTTGGTGCTAAGTGATTTCCCTAGGGATTATTATTAGTTCCTGGAATTCTAAGAGTCCTTGAATTTCATTTAATTGGCTTTTAGTATTCCAAGAATCCATTTATTGTGTTTCAAAGGCTTTTAGACTTTACTTAGTTAATATTTATTTATTTAGTATTTGTTTATGTAAAGCAACAAATTTACCAAACAAATTAAACTTATGTTATGTGTACTCACCTTAATTTTCTCTGCATCCAACGCGAATTTACTCAACTGTAAAAAAAAGAAAATTAAAATGTTATTAAATGCGAGCATATTATTTGCTTTTCTAATTTCTATGAATAAATAATCCCTGATTTATAGCTTAAGCACTTAAATAACCATTAAAACAAAATCAAATTCGAATTGTTCTTTAATTATCTTTTAATAGTTTCAAGGCTTATCCTAATAAGAATCAATCACCAGTTAGCCTTCCCTTTATGCATATAAACGATTTACATAAGCCAATTCATTATTCAGTTCTCCACTCTCCTCTCCTATTACAAATACATGTCAAAAATCGAATAATAAATCACAGAGCGTTAGAGTCGTACTTATTGCATAATTTATTTTCTAAGCTCGCTACTCTTTTGTTTTGCCTCCCTCTTTGCATAATCCCGTTCTCGTTTTTCTATTCTCTTTTTCCTGGGCGTATTGTGCCAATTTGGAGCTTATTATAAGTTCGCTTTTATTTTTTTTTTCCATCGATTGTTTCAAATTGCTTGTGCGCTTGATTAAATTTGCACTCAACTTTTCAAAGCTTCATTAATCATCCGATTGAGCAGGGGTGTAAATATGGCTGATAGAGCGCGGAGTACAAAAAAAAAACTAAAACTTTATCCAGGAACTTTGTTGTAGT
Organism: Drosophila rufa; assembly: GCA_018153105.1. Lineage (NCBI taxonomy): Eukaryota > Metazoa > Arthropoda > Insecta > Diptera > Drosophilidae > Drosophila > Drosophila rufa. The sequence goes on from JAECXS010000096.1 coordinate 14,815,977, forward strand.
AATTGGAGCCCCTGCAGTTGGCATTGCCAATAATATAATTTACGCTGCCTTCACAGCAGGCCAATTCGACGGAGTGAAAGGGAAAAAATTATGAGTTTTCTCAACGATTTGCCATTTTTGCAGGTCGGCGAAAATCTACTTTTCGTCTGGACGCTGTGTGAAATAAATTATAAAATTTACAACAAGTTCAGAGAGAGAGAGAGACAAGAGTAAGCTTTCATGACTAATGACCGTTGCAGTTCATGCCACCGAACTGAGAAAGTATAAATACAAAATATTAAATGTGAATAAATATTAAATTTATAAACTCAGACTTTTTTAACAAGGATTAAAGATCCTGGAGAGTGTGGGATAAGACCCGGATAAAGGACTTTGAAGGGTACGGGGCAAAGCGTTTTAATTATTCCATCCGGACGGAGAAGTGCATGTCGAGTAAATGAAAGTGGTAAATTCTCCTTGGCCGCGTCCAAAAACACAAAGGCCTTCATTTATTCATCATCAAAATGGCGGTCGCGATGGCTAAGACAAAGGCCTTTCTCGTGCCCTCCTTTTTCCCTTGCCCATTCTCCACAGTATCTCTGAGTCATTTGTATCACCAAGGCGGAGAAATGATTCGAAAAGGGAGACACTGACATAAAATTTATATACTTCGATGCATTATTAGTATATTTTACGACCTGATTATATGTATTTATTATTAAGGGAAACTTGATGGTTACCAATAACATCTAAAATATTTTAAAAAATATTTCCATACAAAGGAATACAAAAAAGCCATTAAATATCTTCTATATATTATAATATATAATATATTTTAATAAGATGATACCCATATAATATAAATAAAATTTTCCTAATACGACTTAAAGGATTTTTCCCAGTATACTAACAAAAAATAACAACAAGAACCGCAGTGACCGGCAACCGCAATGCCCGGAGTGCCTCGCAGCGCTGCCATCAGCTGGGAAAGTGGAAATGTGGAAAACGCTCGGGCTCGGGCACAAGCTGGGGTTCGGGGAAAACTGCAGAGAAGAGCGTAGAATGAGTTTCCCTTGTTCATTTAGCAGTCAAACGGAGTTTGCCAGTGTGGAGACATGCCTGTCTCCGCTGGGTTTCCGTTTCCTGTGCCATCTGCAAATTTCATGGCAATATATTTTTGCAGCTTGTGCGAAGAAAGACGGCAAGTGCCAGAGAGTCTGAGGGCGATGGGCAACTTTCCTCGCCGGGACATCATCAGTCATTTTGTCTAAAAGAATATATTGCAATTAAAAGCAGAAAATATGCTTTTACACTGGCCAGCAGAGCTATAAGTTTGCCGCTCATCCAGAGCCACATCCTTTGGTCTCCACCACCACCGCCACCACCACGGATCTTATTTATGAAGCGCCGCACTTTGGGCCACACCCACTGCATTTTGACTGCAGAAAAACTTTGGAAGGAGCTGCTGGCCTCCATCTTCATCTTGTTGCCACTGTTGCTGATGTTTTACTATCCAGCCAAGAGCAGCAAATTAAAATTGCTTCATTCTAGCCCTCCAAGTACGCTGTAAGTCACGCCTTGTTATGGCCGCAGCCGGACCTTCAATGGATAAATGGACGGATTTGTTGGTTGGTCGGTCCCGGCATCCTTGGACGCTCGTTTGGTAGATGAAAACTGCTGCTGCCGCTCGACACTTTATAAATTATGCGGATGGCAGTGGCGTGGGCTTTAATGAAATTTCCACCTCTTCGCCGGAATTGGATTAATTTTGAACTTAAAACGGAATAGGACTGGCCATAAAAGGTCAAAAGGTTATTTACTTATTCTCCAGTGACTTTAAAATAAATAAAAAATATATTTATAAGATCTAATCAAATATAATAACTGATTCTATTGAATAGCATTTGTCGGAATTTACTTAAAAGTTAATTTGGCAAAATACTTTTGCATAAACGCTTCTAGTGACCCCCAAAAGAAGTGGACAAAGAAACACAGCATCAGAGCCCTAATTAAATAAGTTGAAACAATTCCATTCAGCAGTACAACTTTATTACAATTTCGCGTTCACCTTTACTGCAAAATGTCACCTTCACGATTCAGAACTTTTTTAAGTTTAAGTTCAGCGAAAACTTGACTCAGCCTTTTCACGACTCTGCAAACTAGCAACAAGAATTTGATTACTTTTCATTTCGCAATGCAAGGCAGCTTGTAGAGCTTAAGCCATCCGCATCCAATTCTGGGTGCTATCCTCGAATACTCCACTTCCATTTCCATTACCATTTCCCAGTTATCTGGTCACTGCTTCAGCTGGCAACTGCATTTTCATAAGCAAAACTTTAACTGAGCATTCAGCCAGCAGAATTTTTCATTAGAAAACTTTTATGCACTGAGCGAAAGCGAAGGGATGAAGAAGGCAGGCATACCTGACGAGGCGAGGAAGGATAATCCGGAGGAAATGACGGCTCGAAAGTCATTTGCCGCTTTAGTTGAAATGTGTAACAAATGCTTAAAAAGCGCTGGGGGAACGATGTCGAACAAAAGGCGGCTCGCGCGTCTAAAATGTGTGTGGGTGCTCTGGCAATTTTATAAAAGCTTTGTCAGTTATGCCAAAAATTTCCGAGACCCTCTCTCACCATCCGCCCATGTCATTTGCCACACTTTTCACTCAAGACAATGAGTGTCATCAGGGGAGGCATCAAGTTTTCATAAGACCACGCATGCTGAATTTCTGATGAGTTCTCTCTCCCTCCAAATGGCAACCCTTCTCCACCGAAATGCCGCCGCCTACTTATGAACATTTTTTTATTTATAAGCCGCTGCTTCATGAGGCGTGCAAAGTTTTTGCCAGACAACCGAAAAAAATCGCTCTTAATAGAAAAATTTATTCGTGCAAATGCCCAAGTTTTCGCTCACTTTTAATGAGCACAGCGAATAGCATTGCAGATAGCCCCAAAGTTTATGCGAGTTGAAATGCAAAGTTTTTATTTGTGTTTCCGATTTAAATTCTTCGAATAAATTATTGATGCGAAACGGATAAGGGGCCGGCGCAAATATCAATCATAGCAAGCGTGTACAGCTGCTTGCTTTAAGCGTGAAAACAATTTGGACAAACAAGGAAAATTACTTTTAAAGCCCCGACACACTGAAAGACACATGTAGCACTTACTTCGTATAATCCAGCTCCCCCGTCCCCGAAAGTCGGATGGAACTCTCGACGAGAGTTTAAAGACAACTTGACATATGGGACTGCCGGCTAAACAAATCACATCAGAACAAATAAAATCCAGCACAAAGGCAACCGCCAGCAAATAGACAGACGCACACAGTGTGTGCGCTCTGACATGACCGTTAAGTAATTCCATATTTTATTTGCCATGCCAACACAGGCCAAAATAGAAAGGATTCGAGGGAAACTCCGCCACGCACACAGGCACCTTCAAGTGTTCGGTGAAAAGTCCCACATTTGTTTGCCGCATTCGCACGTGGAGGCATCCAGGCAGCGGAATCTGGAGGAAAATAAGATGAAACTAAGAGGAACACTATGTAGTAGAAGTTTTGGGGATACCCTGCAAGTAATGCCCTTCCTAAAATCAAACCTATGGACTATGACCAGCCTACACCAACCTTAAACATTTTAGCAATCCATCATCCATCGATAAATACTTTTAGTAATTAAAAACCCTTTATCTATCTGTTACCTTTATTTTTATAAAATACAACATACCCTTAAACTGTCCTAGTGCCGAGGTATAAAAATGGTAGCTCGAAAAACTTGTTTAAAGGGATTGCAATAAAGTGCCTGGCATATTGGGACTTGTCCCTTTTTCGTCTTCTATTTTTTACCTGCAAATATTTGGCATCTCCCAAATGAGAAGATTTTTTTCGCCACATGCCAATGATGGCCGGCGGCCCCTTAACCCTTCTCTTCCCCGGCCCCCAGTCCCGCCCCTGTCATCTGTCAGTCGTTTTATGTGCAATTCCCTCAAGTGCTTTATTTGGCAACAACAGAAAATGCTCGGGGACCCGCTCACAACATCGTTAACTCTTTGGCTTCGTGCTCGGCCTTTTTTCTAAACTGTTGCATATAATTTATTGTAACTAAAAGTTGTTTTTTAAGGGATTCCGTTTCGTTGGCCTTTTGGATTTTGTGGGTCTCTGGTGTGCAATTTTATAGTGCCTTTGTGTATGTTTATTTTTCTGGTGAGCTTAAGATTTCGGTTTGCCAAACATTCGACTGTCAGCAGTGACTTTGGTTGGGATTAAAACCGACATTAAGCTGTGATTAGTAGCAGACTTCCATTGACTTTTTTGCCACAACTCACTAGGCTTTATTTATTTTGTTCATTGTGGAGGCTTCGAGTTGCGAATTGGCACTTGAAAAGATCGGGGCTTATGAATTAAGTGTCATTTAAATGGGTTTAAGCCTCTTGAATAAAATATGACAAGCTGGTCATTGGCAGAAAGTCGCTTAAAGCTGACTTTGTTACCGAGCAACAAGCCAACCTTTTAAGTGGAAAATCATTTAACAGGGAATAGGGAACAGGGAACAGTGAACACTGAGAAGCCCCTCAACGACTTATGCATAATTAAAATATCTAATTAGAAATAATCACATTAAAGCGCCAGACAGCAAAAAAATATGTTGAAAGTGACGGTGGACGAGAGCGGAATTTTCGGGGCATCATAATGAGAGCGTTGACTTGCCGCAATGGCAAAATTGTTGACATTAATTAAAATGTCATTTAAATGAAATATATAACAGTGCGGAATTTCACTCTATTAGGGCGGGACGAAGTAAACAGCCGCCGTCATTCTTCCTTCTCAAGACGGGACAAAAGGGACACAATGTTGGAGAGACACACTCGAGTAACGAACCGAAGGACAACATCTCGAGAAGAGCCGACCTTCAAGTGGGCGGGACAATGGGAAAAGGGCCAAAGGGATACCGAATGAGGATGGGATATTAAGGAGGAGTATGCATGGGAAAAACGCTCCATTAGGGTAATGAACAAGTTAACAGGCGCATATTTCTCATTTCTTTCTTTTTATTGTTGCCGAGGGAAGACGCAAAAAAAAGAGAGAAAGAACGAAAGAAAGGCGCAAAAGCAATTTCAATGTCCCAGTGCTTGAGTTTAAATTTTTAATTTCCCCTTGTTTTCTTAGGCGAACTTCGACCGCTGCCACCGGTCAGAGTCAATATGAAAATGTCGGCAAATAATTATAAGTAAATTAATGAAAATTGAACAAGCCAGAAAGAGGACGAGAGGCAAAGGCGGTAAAAGTCAATGGAGTGTGCAAAATTGTTGGCAATTTGTTGTTGAGCAAATAGCTTCATGGTCATTATGCTGGCGACTCATTTGCAAATGGCCAAGAGAGTCCACCGTTGGCCTTCGCCTTTGCCCCGATGACTTGGCATCAAATTGGTTACTTTGTCTGGATTTCTGAGCCGAGGGCAAAGCTCTTTGAGCTGATTCAGCGCAAAAAGATTAATGATTCGACATCGGATCCGCTCGCTCGCAACTCGCTGGTAAACATTTTCCGTTTCCTTTCCGACGCGGCTCTCGCTCGCCCCGTCTGGCTGTCTGGACTTTCGTCGCCTTTGACTCTTATCCAATAAAATGAAATTAAATAAATTTTTGAGCCAAATCTTATTTGCGTATTGTCAGCTTTGTCATCATCAATGGCCCCGCCATCGGCTTCGGCTTCGGCGTCCTTCTTGTTGTTCGATCCAGTATTTATGTAGCCCCGAAGGATGAAAGAAGTGACTTTTATTTATGGCAATTGTTGGTGAACATTTTCTAAGCCATTTACCCTTGGACTTTATGTTCATTTCTTTGGCCATATTATCGAGTGGATGACTGGAAAGTTTCTCTATGTAAAGGCAACTTTAATTCGCTGAGAAATGAAGCTGAAATACTTTTGGAGCTCAATTGAAAATTCTCATGTCTGCCCACATAAATCCATGACAGAATCAAAATCCTCTGGAGTTTTCATCATGCCCAGCAGGAAGCTCAAATAGCATGAGAATAAATTTCGCTAAAAATGCAGTACAATCATAGTCTGAGCTTGATGAATACCTAAAAAAAATATCCACTATTCTTTTTGCAAACTAACAACAAATTCTATGGCTGCTGGGTATGCAAAATTCTTGCAACTAACTATACTTCAAACAGGAAAAAAATTTTACAAATATATTGCCGAACAACCGCTGCCCCACTGCTGGGCGTACTAAGTGAATTGGGGCGTGGTCGTTACAAAAATTCATCATACGCCGTGTGAAACATCGGATATATTTTTCGGGACCAAACAAGCGAGATTGATGAGAGTGGAGAACAAATAGGTTTCGGGTGGATTTGGGAGGATCCTACAAGCGATAGGATGCTGTTGAGGGGCAGATGCAAATTGTTTGGCTTTTCAGCTGGAGTAGGCAAACGTGTAAGCAGTCTAAATAAACCCCTGCGTATCCCAGTTCCAAATGAATGTGGCACCAAAAAGTCCATCCCATCTGCGTAAGTCCCCCAAATCACATGCAAATGTATGCACACACCTTTTCGGCAGAGCAAATAGCACAAACTAAACAGCAGCGAAAACAACAATCAGTGTCATTTACACAGATCTGCTAAATCGCTTTAGGTGAGATTACAACGGTAGCTTATTTTAATTAATTTAATTAATTAATCTTGTTGATAACATATAAAACTACAACACTATTTCAAAATATAACCCAGGCCAAGTTTAAAGTTTTTTAATTGAAAAACAATATTAAAGCAGAGAAAATTGTGAAAATATCCTGTGGATAAAAGTGTGTCAACAAATTCCCAACTATTCCCTACAAAAGTCAATATTTTCGGAATTTTCCAAATGCATTCGTGTGTAAAGCCCACAAGCCCTGTCACTTTAATTGAATCCTAATTTTTTCTCAAACGATTTTCGGGGGAAACCACAAGGATAGAGGGACAGCCAGGCTGCACTTGATGGGCGAACATTGTCGGTGAAGGAGGAAACCGCAATCACAACGCCCCAAGTCGTCGTTCCGGTGGTAATACAAACGACAATTACAACTTGCCTTCAAATGAACGTACAAACAGATGGACCGCAATCGGAGAAAGGGGATATGGGGTATTGAAATACTGGGTTTTACGGCGCTTTACAGGGGGGAGTCACGAAAGCGTACTAAAAGCAAATCTGTGCGGTTAAACGCAAGTGTCAGCTGTCATTTTTGTGGAGAGAATGCAAACGAAAAAATCCCAAGAACGTACGAATAAAAAGTCCACACACACAGACAGAAAGTGGAATATGCAAAGGCAATAATTCTTGGAGCAAGTGTAACAAGAAAATAAGGGCAATGGCAGTGGCAGTGGCAATGCCAGTGAAGCAGCTCCACGACAGACGTAATGAAAGCGGAGGCTGCAGCCAAGAGATGTCAGCATATGCACCGAAGAGCTATAAAAAAGTCCTCTACTTTAGTAATGGACCGAGAAAAAATTAAGAAAGAAAAAATGTACACAGAAAATAAAGAGTAACACAAAGTAGAGCCTTTCAAGAAAGTTCACAAAAATTCCATATTACATATAGAAAATATCTTTAACTTCTACAGTATAATTCTAAACAAAGTTATGATAATTGCATTTTAAAGGGTATTATTAAGACTTAAAAATATAAGTAGAAAGAGATTATTGGAATTGGTATTGATCTTATTTTCCTCTGTGTAGAAATAGAGATTAAGAAACTGAGTACGAAAAAAATCCGTGTGGCTGGAAAGCCGGCCAAAGGAGGAAAACGGATTTCCATAAGGCCCGAAGATAGATGGCACTCTGCCTGGTTTTTTCTGGTCCACCTTAGATCAGTTTATTCGATAGGAAAGGGACTACGAACAGTTGATAGCCAAAGGGGCAAGGACAAAAACCGAAGACAAAGCTGCAGTTAAGTAAGAATCTTGCATAAGCGCATTGAGAGATTGCTTAAGTAAATTGACGACAGCTTTTTATGCGAATTGAAAAATGTGCAGCAGAGAAGAAAAGAAAAATTATAAATTACCTGATGTCTAAATTTAAACTAAATCCAGATAAGCTTCAAACTTTACCAGTCCTAAATAACAGGAGTTATAATAAGGTAATAAGTTTCCATGTTATCTACTTGGTGAATATTCAAAATAGGTTTCGTCAAGAGTTAAAGAATAAGTATTTTTGATGATTACATGCATCATTATTTTAATTTATTTTATATAAAAAAAGGCATCCAAGTTATAAGCTCGCTGCAGGAAAAAAAAATTGTAAGTGGGATTTTCTTAAAGAATTTGTTTTTATTTTCACAGAAATGTGACCTTTTTCTAGGCCGCAAATCCAACGAACAAGCAATCTGGAATTAGCGATGCTCTTGGCCTTAAGTTCCTATAATGCTATAAGGTATCAGCCTTGAGCGGCTTCACACGAGCATCTAGTGGACACAACTGTCGGAGACATTTTCAAGAGTATTAGGGGCCAAATCCACTGGCCAGCAAATGATCAACCATAGACAAAAGCTGACGTACGACAACCGGCTAGATGGCCATGTCCTCGGATCCTCGGTAACCCCGGCCATCCCTCCACCCACCATTCTCCTCCTCTAATGCCTGCAAATCGCCTGATTATGGGCTTAAAGCCGGGCAGCCACATATATCGCCATAGAAGGAGCAGCTGGACAAGCCAGTTGTTGATGGGGAAAGCGGGAAATGGGGGAAAGGACACGACACGAGTGGCCATCATGTTGAGTTGTGTTGCTCAGCAGGATTTGCATGGCATTGCAGCGTTCTTCGGGTTTTTGTTTTTTAGTTTGGTTTCTTCTCTTTTTTTTTTTGCAGCTGGAAGACTCCTTGCTGCGACTTGGCGCCAGCCCATGAGCAAATCTGTGCCGTACATATGTACACTGAGGGAAAAGCGATGACTAAGCTGGCGAAGAAATTGAAGAAATATGATTCATGCTTTTTGTAGAAAGAATACTACTTACAAATAATTAATATGTAAGTATTGAGTTAATATCATGCTAAGGTTTAGATATATTTATTTTTCTAATAAAAATAGTGAAGGAGGAAAACCATTTTAAATGAGAAAATATTCTAATTAATGCTGAAAAGCATTCATACAGTTGTAAGCATCTAAAAACTCTTCTGTATAGCGCCTTCTCTTCATAAGACTCTAATACAAAATTTATAAAAATATCCTGCTATTCCCACTCAACTCCTCTGCAAAACTGAATTTAAAATAGTTGATTTTTCTGTGTACGCTGTGCTTGGTTTGTTTTTGTATTTGTGCGAACTAAAATCATAGTCATGTCCATGAATATCCTTAACTGATTACATGCAAGAAAGCTTATAAAAACAAGGGCACCGCCCGGCGACAATGACACAACAGCTGCTCGGAATGCAGGCTAATATCCTTGGCCCTGGGTCCTGTTCCTGCTTCTGTTCCTGAGTCTTGACTTGTTCGTGTCTCGGAAATGTTTTGCATTCCAAGGCAGCTGCTGGGCTTCCTTGGGGCTATGGGCAAAATAAATAGCCATGGTATAATGGGCAAACTGTTCCCAAGCACGACGTTGATGGGGAAAATGCTAGCAAAGTTCATAAATTTTAATATTTTTTGTAATATAAAATATTTTGAAAATTTTATTTGGAATTTTAAATGGTATTAAGAATGGACTAACCTTTTTTGTAAAAAGTTTTATTTCCTGTTATGCTCCTGTTTTAAAATTGTACATTTCATTTTTTGACCACTTTTATTATATTATTTTTCAGTTTTCTGTTTTTCAATTATTTACTGACAATGATGTGGCATATATCAGTCTTTTTGTGACTAACCACATTGCCGGTTTGTCAACTGTCACCTTTTGGAATTTCGCCAAAATTATTAAAAACCCATCAAAAGAATTTCAAATTCACCGAATGTAATTTCAATTAAATAACATAAATTTGCCTAATGTCTTTTTGGTTATGTTGAATTCGCTAAAGTTCATCCCATGAATTATTTAACTTTTTGTAAATAATAATTCAACTCTTGACTTTCTGAATTTATAAGCAACAAACATTTACAGGACTGTATTTATCCATTTAAATAACGATTAAATACATGAAATTGCCATCGCTTAAGTGAAGCCAATTAAAAGCAGCTCAAATATATGGCATCCTTGGGGGTCGAAGGACCGTCTCGTGTGGCAGTGAAACCACTGAATGTGGCCTCTCTAGCGCCAAACCACTTTTCCCACAATTACGCGCTCTTAATGAACGGCAATTGGGCGACCACAACAAGTTGAAAATTATGCTCCGTAATGGCCGTTGACAGCGATGAATGAATGCCATTGACAGGTGGAAGAGGAAGTGGAAGTGGAAGTGGAATGGCATGGGAAAGTGGAAAAGGAAGTGAGAGAGGGAAAGGTACTTCCCCTCGTCTCATCACATTAAGTGGCTCGCACATTTTTATGGAGGCGTTGGAGTCTGTCCTTAAGGGCCATAATGCAGCCAATTAATTATTTGACCGGGACTTTTGCCGCAGGCGTTTTGACTGACAGCTGGCCGTATTATTATTGTTCCCTGAGTGCGGCCATATGTCCTGCATCCTGCGTTCTGCATCCTGCAAGCGGCATCGGCATCCTGCATTCCGCATCCTTGGCGCATTGCGTGATTTATATTTTTAATATGGATTGCTTTCATTATGCATTTTTCACAATTTTACTCCTGGTGCTGGTGCTGGCGCTGGTGCCTTTGGCGCGGTCAGTAATTGTAATTTCTGTTGTTTAAAAATTTATGACCATCAATGGGCGCCCGAAGCTGCAGTGCAGTAAGGGATATATACTGGCTGAATTTTTATATATATAAATATTCGCCTGCGGCGCAAAGTGGGTGCAAAAGTGGCGCAAAAATAATTGCATTCCCCTTCGAGAAAATTGAAATTGCATATGGGGTAGGTGGCTTACACACTCGCACCCCCCGCAAACGACGCATAAAGTGAAGAAAAATGTATTAAGTGCAGGAACGAGACAGTTCATTGCGCCGGGACCCCTTCTCTCCCCCTTTGGGTACATTTTTCGACCAGAGAAAATTGTTGATTTCAGCACATGCCTGGTATTAATTAAGAAAAGACCCGAGCTGAGCTGGGCTTTTCCCCCCGGAAAAGAGAAACCAGGCCACAGCGGGCTTAATCCGGTAACTTAATGTTCATGGCAACTATCCAAAGGAGTCACTGTCAAAGTTATTAAGTCCTGAGCGGATTCGCTCACCGGATAAGCCGTTGGCAGTTAACATCATTAGACGATGGCCAAAAGTTTCTCCTGGGCAAAATCAAAATAAATAAAATCGCATAATAAAAATTGAAGTGAGCAAAGTTTGCGACGTGATAACTATGTGTGCCGGGGATTTCCACCCAGCACAGCTGGGAAATCCAAGGAGGCAAGGAGGAGCAGAGCGAGTATCGACACACTTAACTACGTGCGACAGGTGAGAATGGAAGAGGAAAAACAAAAATCTCAATAAATTCGCAGTAAGCGCTAAGCAGACAATTACTTGGGGATTAGCGTCATACTTAGGGCCAACTTGTTGGGGATCGAGAAATGCGAAAAAGAAACCCAAATAGAATTGTAGAGGCAAAAGTTGTCGAGCTAAAAATAATACTAGAATTAGGGAATCTAAAAATATCTCAAGGAAATTTATTTAATTATTTTTATACAATTCCAGCTAAGGGTAACTTTTTATTACAAAATCATAAAATTCTTAAAATTCATAAAAGTAAAAACCTTTTCCTAGTGAAAATATTCTCAAGTATCCTTTTACAAAGCATTTTATTTGTAAGAAAACCCCATCGATCCGTCGAAAATAAAATATAAGAATACATAAGAAATATGCATTAAATGAATTGATAAAAATCAATTCAAAAGACTTCTTGTCAAATATTGCTGAGTGCTCACAGGTCTGTAAAAAATATTTTCTTATATTTATCCATAAGAATTGACCCTCCCGTAGAGCTCAATCACTCAAAGGTAATTCAATTATATTTGCGGCTACACTGCACTTGACCATTATAAATGCATTCGAGTCGGAATCACACAAAGTCCCCGGCTTGCCCAAAGTCCCCACCCCCCTGGATTTTCCTTGCACTTGGCTTTTCCTTATACTTTTTGCGAGAGAGAAAGACTATTTTCGCTCTTTATCTTGGCCATGACATGATTTATATGCAGCTATTTTATCTGCTATGCGCACAAGTGGAATATGCGAGTTTTTGCTCACAAAATGGAGCTTCGAGTCCTGCAGAAACACAAAGCCTGCCAGCGATTCACCTATCCGCAGACACACTATAAACTTGGCTCTGTGGTCGCATAAACTTTGCGTATGCACAAAGTCCATATTATTTAAAATATGCATAAATTGGACTTAAAGCCCTTGCCACCACCACCATCACCCCACCTGCGGCGAATGCAGGTTGTATGCATTTTCTAAATACGTACATATATCCAGTAACCGAACATGAGTGCGAGACCTGATATGCAAAACATCGGTGAGCTTAACATGTTTCGGCCCCGAGCCAGGCATTTGTTGTCTTATATCCTCAAGTGGGGTATAATGAGTTTGTCATGAAGTTTGCCAAATAATGCAACAGAGTTCATGGAAACTTCAAATATTATGAATAAGCCATAAACAGTGAGAAAAAACTTTACCCAATACCGAAATACACTTGAGAAAAACTATAAAGAATAGTTGTCGTGACATTAAATAAATTAAATGTATAATAACTTTAAAATGTTTCTTTAATTGCTGACTACAAATAATGGGAAGATCTACTATTAACATAAATATGTTTTCAAACTTATCCAAACTAAATCCTACTTCCATGGCTCTCCTGAGCCAGGGTCAAGTTAGACGATCAAAAAGACATATTTCTCGCAATTACACTTTACATACCTCAACTTTAACTACTTTTGGGTAATCAAACAATGTCCAAAAAGTTTATCAATTCTTTTGTCATTGTCTTTTTGCCAGACGTTCGTTTTTCACAGGTAAATTTTACCTTTTTTTTGCCTACTTGCCGCCTGTCTCTGCAGTCACGTGTTTTTTCGCTGCGGCGTGAAAAAAAAAGTTGGGGAAAGCACTCATACTACGAACGTAGTAATGCCAGATTCAAGCACAACTTTTTGGGAGCAGCACCAACGCAAATACACAAACAGAGACAGACCGACAGAAATACCCCAAAGTGCTGGGTTGGGTTATTTTTGTTTTCCTTTTGCTCAGGAGACTTTGGCATGTGCCATATGGCATATGGCAATGTATATATGACAACGCAAACTTTATGGCAGGTGGGCCCGTGGGCTGTGGGCTGCGGGCTGGATTTGTTGAGTTGTACGGCTTAACGAGAATAACAAAAGTTCGCTTTGCTCACTAATCCATTTGCTTGCCCCTCACGCATTAAATGCATTAAGTTTTCCGCTGCAAACTTTTCTCCACTGAATGCTCTTGTGTTCTTTTCAGTTCTGGATTTATTTTACTCATTATTGAAAGAGGTCAAGGGTATATTGATTTGTTGTAAGTCGATATTACAGGATTTAAGCTCTAAAATATATAATTTATAACGAATATTTTGTAACAACGTATTAAAAAAATAAGTTGTATGATATAAATAGATTTTTAATTAAATCTCATGATAAAGGAAGAATACTTAAATTTTTCCTGTACAAACTGCTATAAGGTAAGCAATTTGTTCGCTTCCCTGAATCTGATCAAAATAAAGGGATATGAGAGAGTCGAATCACTCGACTGTAGCATTCTTTCTTGTTTTATAATTGAATTGTACGGCAGCTGGCTGGAGGCCCTTTGTTTACACTTGAAACTACTCGTATTTGCACACAGCTTGGCTCGGTGTTCACTGCCGCTTCCCCCATTTGCCACATTCCGTTGCTCCCTGTGTCTGTTTCGTGTGGAAAAATCTAATTACTTGGCTGCTATTTAACTAACTCCGGGTAGAATCCGCAGCAGCAGCAGCAGCAAAAGCGGCAGCAGCATCAGCACTCAGACAGCTTCCCGTACGTGTGTATTTTGTTTGTTTTTATTGCCAGGCGTGGCGAACGTGGCGTATGCGTAATATGGCTCGAGACGGGCCTACGTAGCGTGAGGATTCTCCCCGGTGATACATTAAGTGCTTATAATTGGAACGAATGCGCCAAAGTAACTTATGATGTTTACACATGACTTACAAATTGTTAACGACGTTCGGTTTTTAGCGTCTAGCAACCACCAGCACCGGCCCAAAATGCAACTGACACGAGCACCCACATATCAGATCTGTGGTGCTGATAATGGCCATGGTTCCGAACTGCTGCCACGAGCAGAATTTGCCTTGGCTCGGCTTACCTCACCATATTTGTCATGCACTTGAGCACGTCGCCATTTGTGGCACGAAAAGGGGTGGCAAATGGGTGGCATAGGGTGCCACAAGCCCTTGTGCTGCAGCTGTGACTATATGTGCAACAAGCAAAGCTTAGTTGGATCTCAAATGATAATCTTGATTGCCAAGAAAAGCTGCTATTAAGCATATAAGAAAACTGCTTTCAATATTTGCCAATTGAATTTCATATTTTAGGCAGCAAACAGATTAAAGAATATGTAGTTTATTCTTGCCTAAAAAATATAGGTAACGAAGAAGCTGATAATGCTGAAAGAATTTATATTTTCTTCGTTTAATTTGACTTCAGTGCTTCGGTTTTTTTAATCTAAACTTTACTATTTTCAACACAATTTAAGACTGTATTTTTTCCATATTTCCTAGCTATTCACTTTGTGTTCGCTTGATACAAGTAGCTTATGCCGCAAATGCAAGAAAATTTCCTGGAGCACAGCATCACTAATTGCACTTTCTTGGAATTTAATTTCCCTAGAAAAGCTTACTGACATAAAATCTGTTCTTAAGGAATATTCATAGTGCCAATTAGCAGGACTTAGTGATGCTGCGAGGCGCGAGGAATTAAAAATTCATGGATGGCAATTATTACGTATACGCAGGGTGTGACATTTGGTTTGTAAGCACTGGCAGAAATCTGGCAAGTCGGGGGCGGAAGGCAAATCCTCAGCAATATATCAAAACATTTTAAGCTAAATTTAAATTAATTATAGGAGAGGAGAGCTGCGCTCTCTTCTTTTCTGGTTGCTAGGGCAACTCGCGTCAGCTTCGAGCTGGAAAATTAATTACATGCAATAGCAACAAAGTCCTCGACTGATGGAGAGTTGCCTGCTGTTTCTGCCCCAAAATCAACACTCAAAGTAAACTTTGACAACCAAGATTGGGGGAGGTAGGAGTAGAGAAAATAGGAAAAATGCTGAGAAAATACCCAGGGCGAGGTGGTGACAAGAGGGGATGGTCGGTGATGCGTTAGGTAAAAGTTTGTCAAGTGTTCTGTTTACTTTGCTTTTATCAACATTAGAAATCAATTAATTTCGCTTTTATGCCAAAAGGGAAATCAATAAAAATTACATCAAATGTGACTAACTCTCTTCTTCCGTTCGGGACCTTTTATTGTCCTTTCTTCGAATTATTTCAGCTTCAATGAGCCTCAGAGTCAATGAATAATTTACCAGCCAGTTCGTAGGAGTTTTTATTAGTTCGCCATTTGATTTTGTTTTGTCGCGAAAGTTTTGTTTTAAATAAGTTTCAATGGATGTGTACTTTAGTCTATAAACTGCGGATGAGTTATTTGTAGATTGGAATTACCATCAATTCAATAACACAAATTGATTCAATTGATATCGAGCAATCTGTGGCCAACACAGGTTTTTTATATGCAATTTTTACGGCTTTATAGTCAATTAATTTTGGTATAAAAAGTCATTCTGTTATTCTACTTGATTTTGCTTTCATACGACATTTTTCAATGAAGAAAAAACAAATGAAATTATTCAGCATCTAAACTTACCGAAATGTATATTTTTTGTGCGTATTCCCAATGGTAATCCGAGCTGGCCGATTGTTTATGCCATGCATTTAATTAAAGCATTTATTTATTATCACACACAATGACACAGTCGCCCACGTAGACACTGATATTTATGTAAACATAAATTGGCAAACATTTTTTTGCTCCCTATGGCTGGCCTTAAATGTTTCCAAATGCCTAAATTATTTATGTAGGCATTCTTTTTTATATTTTATGACGAGATTAATTTATATAACGCTATTATTTTAATGCATGCTCAATTAAGTGGCGCCAACACCAATGCAATCGTAGACACATTCACATTCACGGAATATACACATATACGTATATGGAGCGCGTAATATGAAGCACTTTAATGCATTTATATCATCGATTTATTGCCATTTGCCGTTTGCCGTTTGAAAGTTTGCCATTTGCCATTTATTGCATTTTATCTGCATTTCGCAATTTTGTTGTCAATACAATTTCCTGTGCTTCTTGATCAGATAGCTGTATTTTTTTGTTCGATTAACATGGATTTAGGTCAAATAAAGCCACCGTTAAGATAGGGGTTTTTTCACTGATTTAATAAAACATATGCTTTAAATTTTGTGCTTTATCTAATTTTGATTAATTTGAATCAGTTATTCAGCATTCCATGCGAATTATTAAATATGCACAGTTCTATTTGATTTTTTTCTATCGCTCTTGTTTGCACTTTTTGATAAAGAATTTTGATTTATATTTGCAATTCTTGTGGTGATATTTTTTGTTCTGCCGCTCGGTTTTTATTTCACTTGATTATTCAGTTCAATCGTATATAGAATGGAATATATTGTGCCTATTTGTATGGTAATTTATGGTATACCCTTTATGGACGCTTCCAGAGTTGGGTTTTTCATAAAATATTTATTTTTTCAGTTACTTTTTTCGTTTGTTTGATATATTATTCAAGTCGCTATTTTTTTGGTTTGACGGGTTATTGAACTGTGTGTTCTTTTCGATTTTAAATACACTTATTTCAATCAATCTTTGTTTATGTATTATCTTAATTAAATTTCATTTAAATTTTCATTTATTTATTGTGTGATTATTCTATCGCAATTTTGATTTATCTGTATTGTTTTAGATTTTGATTAACTTTGGGTTTTTTGCCTGATTTATTTGCCACGCCTTTGGCCAGGCTCGGCGCAGTGCTAATTAGCAGCTGGACCTGCCACCTCCGGGATATTTATTTGTATTCCTCCAAAACTCTGCTGGCAACAAGTCAAGCACTAAACAAACACTCGGCCAATTTTTCAGCTACCTTTTGGCCCCAATTTGATTCGATTTCGACTGACAGGACTGTCAATTATGGACACTCGACTTAGCACCAATTGCGGGAAAAATAAACAGAAAATGTGCCGGTAAATCACGCCGAATTCACGCGACTTTCTACGAAGGATAACGCTTGACAGGACGCAGCCCCAGGGTCGAGGATAGTGAGTGTTGTGCACGGTAACAGCAACGCCGCTTGACTGACGCTGGGATGCTGGGACGGAATTTCTTGGTCAATGTTAACAGTCAAAAGCCGAAGTTCGAATTGTTTGTGGATCCTGTGGGGAAGTGCGCATGCCTCGCTCTCTCTCCGATTTTGGAACTCGGCTGACACACTTTTCGGTTTTATATTGCTGTAGGTTAGGGCCTCGTCTTAAAGCGAATCGAAGGCATTACTTAATATGCCTGGCACCTTTTGCGAGCACTCATTTCATGCTCCTGCCCCCGAGTCTGGGCTTAGCATGGCATAAATGATTTATATGGTGTTGCCCAAGTTTTCATTCATCTTTAATTCGAGCCAAAGCCGGACCCGGAGCCGGGCCAGAGCCAGAGTAACCCCGCATGCACACACGTCTCGCCACATTTAACTGCAGGTCAGTGTGATTTGTCCATTTGTCTGGCCCTCGCCCTTTCCGATGGAGCCCAGGGATAGGGTTTCCTTTGGACAGCTGCAAATTCATTTATGTTAATTTCGCTCGGTTAGACTTCTTGGCCGCAAAAACCAGTGTCGGTTCTCGGGGTGGTCGGCAGACACATTAACCATGGCCTCTGTTTGCCAGCTTTATGTACTCCGGCCTGTCAACACACAACGTTGCGTATGCGTTATTTTAATGAGGTTTTTCTTGCGCCCTGAGGATTAGTTTTATGATTGGGCATATTAGTCAGGACCCTCTGACAGCCGTCTGCCGTGTGCTTAATTATGCGTACTACGTACGTATTTATTTTCAGCATAAAATATTAACCAGTGGCAATTGAGCCGAGAAGTGAGCGT
Organism: Drosophila rufa; assembly: GCA_018153105.1. Classification (NCBI taxonomy): domain Eukaryota; kingdom Metazoa; phylum Arthropoda; class Insecta; order Diptera; family Drosophilidae; genus Drosophila; species Drosophila rufa. The sequence continues at coordinate 14,834,185 of JAECXS010000096.1, forward strand.
CAAGATCGACGAAGGCGTTAAGTTGAAAAGGAAATAATGGTGAGTCCTTGGAAATGATTCACAAAAATAAAAGTTGGCAGGATGACGCAAAATAAGTAAATAATAGCATAACCAACTTATCATTAAAAATATGCTTATGTAAATAGTTATGTGTTTAATAATAAATTAATCAGATTTTCTTTTTATTTTGGGATTCATTGATGACTTTGAACTTTGATTAAATTAAAAACTTGTCTCTGCCGCTCATACCTTGAATCTGTCAATATAATCAGGTAACTCTAATCTCTCTCAAAGACCCCCCACATATGACACTCATGAGAACTAACCCCCCTGAATGCGAAATGGGTTAGCCAAATACATTCTGATACACTCCGCTTTCCTCACAATAGAACACAATCAGGCTCGCAGCACTCTGTCGAAATGCGCATTCATAACTCAAAATGGCAAACTAATTTACGCCAGACTTATTATCTCTCCGGTGGCAACATGTTGACTAGTAGTCCACCCCGAGGACCTCCCGGTGCTCTCACAGAACTCCCTGGCATCATCGCGGCCACTTGGGCGCAGGCACATATACCGTAGGCCTCAGTGATGTCAATATTGTCCATTTGAGGAAGGAATTCTGTTTTTGTTAAAACGATTTAATACAAAAAAAGTGTTTTCAACAATTTAGTAAATTTTAAAATTAGTTACACTGTTATTTGCATGATAATTATATAAATATTATAATTTTAATTAATGTGTAAGCCTTGAAAAATAAGACAATATAATAATTTGTTGTGAGATATTCAAGGAATTTGTAAATATATTTATTTAAATGGAACGGAATTATTCTGCGTTGTATATTGTTAGAAAATATATTTCTTGTAAAAATATATACTTTATAAATATTTTGCATACGGAATAAAGTATGTCTTACTATTAAGCATACTTCTTTTAAATTATTTTCTTATCTCTTATGCTTAAATACTTTATTGGCAACACTGGCAACTATTCCCTACACGTGATGTACGAGGTGGGGCGTTGAGAGCTTAGGGGTTTGGGCTTGGCATACCAGAAAAGCACGTGTGCGCCAAATGCGTTCACCTCGCGATGAGCAGACACTCACGAAGACAGACAGACATGCGACACCGAGACAGTCACTGATACAAACACAGACCTAGATACAGCGAGAGCACAGACAGAGCAGCATAATCATAGAAATGTTACAGTGTCTCCGCATATTTTTTTGTACATTATGTGTCTGTGTCTGTATAAAAAAGAGGCGTGGCGGCCAACAAAAGGTTTCCAGAAAAGTGAGCGCAAATCTTCTCGTGTTACCATCTAAGTACTCTTTAAGATTTACTAACGAAGTTTAAGTTTTTGATGAGTCTGAAAAGTATTTCATAAACTCACAACGCTAGAGAATATCACTTATAATTTATCTTTTTCTTTTTGAAGAGCGCCAGAGAGTGCTCTTATAGTTCCTGAGATTTTGATTACCATTTGGATGTTTTTAGTATATGGCTTGATTAGTAATGACCTTGTTAAGTTTAAGGAAATATTTGTGTAATAAATTAGAGCTTTTACACATACCTACATCGGTAGCTGTTTCATACTTTTACTTTAAGCTTTTTAAATAATTTATTTAAATTTTTCGTCCTATAAGAATTGCAGGGTTCTTGGACAATTTAAAGCTTGGTCACAAAAAGGACTGCAGCAAAAAATCGCTTTCACCTGACCCGTTGCCATGTGTCGTGCAGGTGTTTTGTCATTTTAGCGACGCTGACGCGCCACTGGGGCGAGCTGGAATAAAGAAGATAACGCCGTCGCGAACTCATTCCCCAGGCTCAGCTCCTGCTCTTGGCTTTATTTACACTTGAGCGAATTGTTGCGCATTTGCGATGCGAGGCGATGCGACGTGGACTCTGGCAGACTTGGAGCCACGCAAATGAGTGCTCTGGGGGCCAGGCAACAACAATGATGAGCACGTTGACTCCAGCAGAAAAACAGCAACTGGAGCCCGTCTTGGGGAGGTACGAGCATCTGTCTTTGGAGCTGCAGCAAATGAGCTGCCGTTTGATTTTCAATGGCATGTGTCTGCCTCTAAGTCGGTGACATGTCGCGTGATTTGAATTGAAGATGCCATCGCAAATGTGCATTAATTTGTCAGGCCTTTGGCAAATGTGCATACTAAACATGTCTGCGACGGCAGTCAAATGCGTGAATAATGAGGGATTGAGTGGGGTACCATGTTCCTTCGCTGATTGCAATTGAAATGTACACACATGACACATGTGATGCCTCAAAGGTTTGATGTCGAATCTAAAAAAAGTAGGGTGTGTCAATACCCAGAAAAATCAGAGAACAGTTTAAAAATATCCTCGACTCTATGACATTTTAATTTTAAAAATAATTTACAAGTGCATACAGCAATTATATAAACCAATCCAATTTTATAAAAAAATATCTCCGTTCTTTTCAAAAATGTACAGTGGATTTGAGGCACTTAAAGCTGCTTTTACTTATTTGAAAATTAAAGCTCAAGGTTGAATTAAAAGCTTATAATTTAATAAGCAGCTTTATTAACTGATTTAATGACACTCCTTCACAGAACCCTTTTAAAGCCAAGCCTAATTTTATGTCCCCTTCTAAAAGGGCCATATAAAAATTCCGAATTATTTTAAATTCGTCAAATATCTTTCCTCTCATTACCAAAAATGCTCTAGGCTTTAAAGTATAATTTGGAGTTTTTTTTTTACACCTCACTACCGCATGTCATTATCAGTAGAATTGCATACTAAAAGTGGGAGTTTATGACCTGTAAAAGTTGTATCATGTTTCCCTTTTCCCCCATTATCTAATTTTTATTTTCAATTTTTGCTCTGCCTTTTAATTCGGCAAATTTCCCTTTTGCACTTTGGCAGGCAATAAAAATATTTTAATGCAACATTTTTCTTTCCCTCCTATTATACGGGTGCCCATTAAAAGGGCTAGGAATACGTAGAAACAAAAACAAAAAAAAAAGAAACGAACAAAAAACCCACACAATATATCAAAAAGGTACGAAGCTGGGCAAACATCTCTAATTTTTGGGGAATTTCTGCTGCTGAAGTTTTCAGTTTGACCAGCCAAACGAAAATGGTGAACGTGAACGTGGCCATAAACTAATTGAATATTTTGGGGCATTATCTATGCCATTTATTGTTTGAGTTTCGCCTGGCTGGGTTTCATTTGCAGCTGTGCTGTTGGCCCGGAAAGCGGAGTGGGAAGGTCCAGACGGAGAGAACGGAGAGGTTGGAAGGGACGGAAAGGAGATGGCCCTAACGAAATCAGCGCTGGCTCCTGATTTTATTTATTTATTTATTCGCCGGCTGCCTCTTTTTACTACTTCTGGGCCCCGCTTTAGTTCCGTTCCATGTCGTTTCAGGCTGCTGGTAATCTGTTTGTGTTTTGTTATTTCTCGTGTATAATTTTTTCCGGCACACATTTGTTCCGCCCCTTCAGGTCCGCCTCCGCCTGTAATACGATGCCACCCAATTTCTTCCTTTTTTTTGGTTCTTTCATTCCCTACCGCTTTCATCTATTATGCTTTCATCATCTGGTAAAGGGACTTTACTCACCTTGTTCCTTTTTAAGGGGCTATCTTCCAGGGACTTTGATTTTTGTGCTCTATTTGATTTTATTCTAGTATTCCTCTGCTTGATTTTATTAGACTTCTCTTAATGGCAGCTATGGGTACTTATCCTGTAATGATTTACAAAAATCTATCTTTACCATTCGAATTTACTATTTGTAATTTTAGTATATTTACAGCCAATAATGTTCTAGTTCAGTCCTTTAAGACAACCACTAAAATCGCCCAAAATGTAAACAAGAAATCATTTAAAGCGATTGCCGTTCACTGCTTGCCGGCCTGCAATGGAAAAAAGTGGCCAAATGACATTGCAAAGGGCTCAAAGCTCCTGGACACGCGGAGATAGGGACATGGGCAAAGGACAAATGCGGCTGCAACTTTGCGCGGAATGATAAAAATGGCAAAGGCTGCCGTTCGGGCCAACACACAGTGGCAGTGGCAAGGAAAAAATTGGCCAACAGAAAGGCACAAAAATCACGGACCAAGGGGCTGCCTTTTCCCTTTTCCTTTTTCATTTTTTTCCTTTTTTGAGTGTGCGAGGGAGCAAGTATGGTTCCAGGGCAAGTTACCAAAAAAGCAGCGCCAAAAATTGTGCTGCAAAAATTGCATTTAAGGTATGCAATAAAATGCCATGCATACATTTTGGTCCTGCTGCACTTTTTGCACTCGACTGCGAACAAAGGCCTTGGCCAAAAGGAGAGGAAAAAGTCCATTGAGGCACAAAATAAGATTATTAACATTGTTAAAGCGAACGAGAGCAGGAAGCTAGCGGATAACAGAGACAGGGCCCTCGACTTGGTAGCCCGAAAAGACGAGGCTACCGATGATTGGTTTTGGCCAACAGGACAACCGAGCGGATGCCTCTTTTTACCAGCTTTTTACCATTGTCGTGCTGTTACTCTCCGAGACTGAGGCTGAGGCTAAGGCTAAGGCTCGTCTGGTACACCCGAAATGCGGAAACTGTAAACTACAAAAAATTTATTTAAGGAAGCTTTCAACAGCCGCAGTAAGGAAAAGAACAACAACAGAAGAGCCACTGCTCTGTCGGTAGGGTAAAAATAGAAAATGGCAAACAATATAAGAAAACTATTTGTGGGCTTAGCCCCGAGGGTGGCCAAAAACTAGAAATTATAAACAGGCAACGCACAAGACCCGAAAAGATTATGCCCTTTAAGCGTTAATAGAGTGCCACTGAGAATGTTATTATTATTCAATTATAAATAAAATTTAAGTATATTAAAAAGTACCTTCCTGAAATTTACTTTTACGGAATATTTTAATGAAATTTTACTAACTAAGAAACAATGTTCTACTAATAAAATTCAGTGTATTTACAGTATGGATCAAAAATTAAATGGTATATAATTTTAATGATTACTTCTTAATAATTTGTAAGAACTCTTAGTTAGAGTACACTGTACACAACTGGGACTTCAATGAAATTACAAAGAGTGCGGCAACAAAATGGCAAACTAACAACGTTTTGGGGCAACACCAAGAGTTGACTTTTGGTCTTGCTTTTGGACTGGCTTTGGATCCTGGGTCCTGGGTCTGGGTCTGGGTCTGGGTCTTGGTCTCGGCCTGAGCCGGGGCAACTGATAACTTCCGGCCTGCAACAACATCATAAACAGCCACTTGGCACAATGAAATGGCTTTCTCCCCCTTGGCCCCTTGGCTTGCTCTTTTCTACTTTCGGCTTGCTCCTTGCACAGGACTCCGAAGGATCCCTATGCAAAAGCTGCCAAGATGATGGATGGAGAGCAAAAGGCTTGCATTGGCCAGTGCTCTGATGAAGCCTCGTTCGCCACTCTTTCCGAGACCATAAATTGTGAGGGAGCCAGGCGAAAGACATATGTCTAAGCGGTATCATCTTTGTGCATGTACCTTTAAATCTTCGGGTTTTACGCTCAATATGCTCGAGTTTTCCCCACCGATTTCACCCTCTTTCAATTTCCATTGTCATGGCCCCGAGCTGGGTTCATTTATTAGTGTCGCCGCTGCACTTGGCTGCGGCTTCCCTGTACTTAGGGTAAGTCCTACATATCCTTTTAGCAGGACTTGTCTCACACATAGACACACACACACACACATCCTCCTCCATCTCATCCGGTTAGCAGGGCCACATCATCTGTTGGGCTAAGCCCGCAAGGACCTAGTGATTTAGCCAGTTTGCAGAGGCCGCTTAATTATTTTAGACCATTAGTTCTAATCTCGTCGTCATTGAGGGGATTGGTAGCAGGATATTGATTTTAAAAGGGGCTTACGGCTTATCTACCTCGTTTCGGGTTAAAATCATTAAAGTTTAAAGTTTAAACTGTTTAAAAAGAAAGACTTAACTCAACTTAATATTCTTTTTGTGAAACATTAAACGAAATACAAATTTAAGGAAGCTGTAAACTTACCTTTTTCCAAGAGATTTCCCGCCTTGACTGCCCTCCTTGGCTTTAAGTTCTTTGAGTCCTTTGAGCTTCCCTTTTAGCCTTTGAGAAGGCCCTTTGCTCTGCTTCATGTATCCAATTTATATCGAATGTATCTGCTGGTTACACATCGAAATCCAATTAATGTAAATAAATACAAGAAACCAGCCAGAAAAAGAAAAATAAAGCAAATAAGCGAGTGCGTGGTTTCTTTTATTTAAAATTTGTTGTTGATGTCAAAGGAAGAGAGGAGGGTCCTGTGAGGCAAAGTAGTGTGGCGGGACCACATGTGTGCCCTCAACGCAATTAACGTTGCTTTTGTGCGGCGTCCACTTTTGGAGTCGCTGGAATTTCTCCCCACATTTCCCGCTCTTATCTTTCTCCGTGAGCGCTAATGCCCAGGCCAAGTAAAGCACGTTAATCTGTTGCAATGTGGCCAGCACACACAACACACACACCCGCACTAATACAATTTGCTTGGCCATTTCATTCGGTCCCTTTCCCCCAGCATCTTTGTAATTTTTCCTCGCTTTTTTCTGTTTTTTTGCGTGTTCCGCTTTTCCTTTGCACATTTGACAGAACGAATGGCAGCGGAAAACGGCAGCCGTTAAGCACTTTCGCCTCGTTTTTCATTGCAGCACAAGATTTGTTTGTTTCCCTACCTCAAACACGGTACGAGTATGTTTGCTCGAGTTTGCTGAGGAAAGAAACGGTTCTTTTCCGGTGTTTGCTATGCCAAGAAGTCCGTGCATATGTGGGCGGAGAGTTGATTTCTTGAAGTATCCTGAATTCGCATTCTCGACAAAGTTTATTTGACAGGCAGATGAGATGTAGAAGTTGCTAGATTTTATCACAAACTTCTGCTCTATCGGCTCATGCGATTAATCAAATATTAAATTGGAAATGGCAGTCCTTAACACCTGTTCGTTCAAAATTTAAATGCTCTATATTTTAAAGTAATAAAGGTTTAAAAAGCAATAAACGCAAACTTAGTTTAAATATTGTATAGTATAAAACATAAATAAAATTAAGCTAAGGAACTCACAACTATTTAATAATTCAAAAGACTTGAAATATTTCCTTAAGTTAAGGCTGGATAAAAGCCCGCCTGAAAAACATTTTCCATTTAATACATTTTGATTTTAATTTTAATATTCACTCAATTTTTGTAGCGCATTTCAATGACGTCCAATTGCCATACTTTTCCCTGATATTTGTTTTCATGTTTTGTGCGCTTTTCCCGGCTGGCAACTGGAATTGCTAACGGAATTAGCGCACCAACAGCCATGCAACGTTGCTCCTGGTTCCTGTTTCCCCTCCGTATCCAGGCTGCCGCTGCTGCCGTTACTGTTTCTGTTTCTGTTTCTCTGTCGGATTGCGATTCAGATTCAGATCCCGATTCCACTCCAGCTGGAGTTTGTTGTCTCTGTTTGGGCTCCTGGAGTTGCAATCGGTATATCCTTCTGGCTTTTTTCTCCTTATTCTTGCTTTCTTTATTTCACGTTGGTCGCGGCTATTCCTTACAATTTCATTTGGCTGCCCAGCAATATTTTATCTGGTTTTATCTTTTTATTTTGTGCTGCTGAATCCTCGATCCTTGGCGGTGGTGGGGCTTTAAAGTCCTCATGCATATTTAAATGTTATGTGGCCATTGCCCAATGTGCTTTTCTAAGAGCCCCGGCGATATGTGCAGATGGCATAATTGATTAGATGTGAAGTGCTTATAAGCGATGTGGCAGACCCTTGTGGGGGGCAGGGATGTCCCGGTGAGCGGGTGAAAAAGCCGCGGCAATTGTTAAGGACTATGTTGGATTAAAAGCCGCTCGAAACAGCAGCAGCTGAGTTTGAGGATTTCTCACTGTCTGTCAGACTGAGTGGTCTTTAGCGAAGACAGTTTCCGCAAATGGAATTTGTGTGATGCCCTGGACCTGCAGCCTGTTAAAGTATCTTGTATATTTCTAGGACACTTTAAGTATTAGTCATTCCATTTTCTAGGATATTTCTCTTTAAATTGCATTGTCCTCTTTAAAAAAAAAAAAAAAATAGATTAACCTGATATATCCAAACAATATTTTGTATACTCTGTCAAAACATACAAAGCCCTTGAACATTAATAATGAAAGATTAAATAGTAATATTAAAAAGAGGAGTGTGTAATGAAAATATTAAAATTAATACAAGCTTGAAATTTAATCTAAATAAATTCCCGGGGCCGAAATCATTTAAGTATTTGCAAGCTTGGGTGCAGCTTAGTCCACTCCTTCTTGTACCGGGCTGCAGCTTATTTTTTCTGTTTGCTTTGAGTTTGCATCACAGCCCGCGAACTGTTTGTCATTTTGCAGTGGCATGACACAAGGACAGCGACACCAAGGACATCCGAAATGGTTTTCCAAGCACAGGCCTCTCGTCCCCAAACCATATGAGCCAAGTGAACGACAGGACAGCGGCGTGGAGCTGAGTCCTGGCCGGATCCTTTGTCGGGGGTTTTGGTCCAGCTTTAGTTTGAGCCGAGCTGCTTGTTATGCACGCGCGCTGATGAAAGACGGGTTCCATTTTTGCTTTTTTTTTTTTTGCCGAGCTCCCTCCCTTCCCGATGTTTTTGGCTTACAACAATGTTGGTTTGTAGTTTTTGTTGGCAATCAAAAGCATGTTTGGCCAACAGCTGGCATGCGCCATTCATTCATTGTACTGGAGCGGTGCTGGAGGACAACAGGCGACGGACAACAACCGACTGCAATCATTTTTATTAATTTTACCCAAAAGGGAATTTATGTAGCCGGCCGAGTGGTGGAGTGGAGAGACCGGGGCTGTCCTTTCGGTCATTAGTTATGTGGCCAACGGGAGCAGGAGCACATAAAAGTCCTGGCTGCCGAGGCGTGCTCATATGTACATGCAGATCGCTCTCCGCTCTAATTGGATATTTTAATTACATTGGGCAATAAACGAAGTCGAAGAGCTCAACAAAATGGCCAAATAATAACTACACGAAATACGCATAGGATAGTAGGGAAGAGCTCGCTGAATGTTACTATAGATGTTGGGCACTGAGGGAAATAATTTGGGAGTTGCAGTGCTACGTGCTCCGATACTGAGAGACGCCTTGCACTTAAATTCTAGTCCAATCTAGAGAAAACTGTAGCAAACTTATACATTGTTTTTAAACATATTTAAATACTATAGGCCTAAGTCAAATTTAAGCAAAATCACTTGCATCAACAACATGTTAAACAACTATTTACAATGCGCCTTCGTTAACATTTTTATCTTAATATAAAGAAACTACAAGTATTATTATTTGCAAAGGAAAATTTCGAAAAGGCAAAGTACGTTTTCTTTAGACACAATAAATCAACTATTATTAAATATAAGCCTACTTTCATTTTTTTTTCTAAGTTTTTCTTAGTTTTAATAATTTAAATAGGCTATTATTTTAATTATTATAACTTAGAAAAACTTATTTAATATTAATATTATAAGAAACTTTATGGGTAAAAATATATAAATTCTATCGATCCATCTTTATTGAAAAATACATTTTAAACGAATATTTATTACAATCCTAAATACCTTATACAATCATTTCATTTCTTTCCCAATTTTAAATTGCATTTTCCCCCCTTTGTAAAGGATTTTTTTTAATCATTTTGCGCAGTGAAATATTCGCCACGTAATTTGTTTGCATAATAACAGTTTGCCATCATCCGCCGTTGGTGTTGTGGGCGATGGCTGTAGCTGCTGGCTCATCTGTCTGCATATTTCAAGAGCTGCTCAGCTGCTCGAATTCACAGGACATCAGTACGGCACTGGGACGAACAGCAAGGGCACCCAACCGAAGGAAAGCCGAAGATTGATTGCCTTATGAATGCGAATGGATATGCATATAAAATGATATTTAGAAATATTATCCCAGATATATCACGTCTTGATTGCGCGAAGACAATCCCACTCTGGAAATCTGTTTACTTACGAATCATATTTGGTGTCAAACTTTTTTAAAAAATTCCAAATACCCCTCGACAAAAGTGAAGCGATCCAAATGTTGGCGTCACGTCGTGTTCAAAGTAACATCACCCAAAATGTACCCCACCGCCGGCGACAGCAAATGCACATTAAAAAGCAACAATAACAAGCTGGTTGGACACAAGGAGAAAAAAATGGGAACCCGAAGAAAACAACCAAATGAAGCATATTCTTTGCCCAGAAACATAGTCGTTAAAGCCAAATGTGCTGATTTCCTTAGTGCTTCCCGGTCCCACTGGCAGCTCCGTCTATATGGCTGGGATTCCCCCCGAAAACAGACAGAAGCGATAAACTTTTTGTATGAGAATTAATTTGCGCTTTCGGCTCTGGTGTTTTGTTATGCTTTTAGTCCTAATGGCCATAAGTGGGCATATTTTGTATATGATATACAGCAGGTTCTGCTGCTGAATAAGAGAGACCCGAATAACACTTGGAAACTTTAATCCAAAGAGAAAATCATAGGGATTAGTAGAAGGCAGTAAAATTAAAATATTATTTATAAAGTTCACAGTCGGGCTTGATTTTTTGTTGCCTCTATTGTTATATCAATTGTATAATGCTGATACCAAATAACAATTCCCATCCAGTACCCATAAATCCCCTTGAATAATGCCCGCACTAAACTAGAACTCCGGAAGCATATTTACGATTTCCAAACTTGCTGACTCTCCAGTTGCTATCTTCTTTGTAATTGCCAATAAGTTAATATATGGACTGGTCCCAGTCGGTCCCGAAAGAAGAGAATTACGCTTATCGCCTTAATCGACCCCAAAGAAAACACTCGACAACAGGCCAAATTACAAGCAGCAACAAAGGGCGAATCAGCGGCAGAATGTCATTTAAGTGCCATAAAAGCCAAGTAAATAAGTAAATCAAGGGCGCCCAGAAATTATCTGCAGCTTAAATAAATTTGGCAGAAAAATATAAAAAGCGAATGTAAAGTTAAGCCAAGAAGCGAAACACCTGAGAGAGAAATGGACAAAGTTCCTTGGCAGCCCATCTTTCAAATTTAATGTCTAATTTAAATGTTGTAAATACCAACTGTGTGTGTGGGTGAGCGGGGTGTGCTTTCGGTGGGTGGTGTTTGGCGTTCGCCATTCGGCGTTCGGCGGACTTTGTTATGCAAATGACTTGTGCTGGCGTTGGCCAGGAAACTCACACAGTTAACACCAGGGTCGAGTGGCGTTGGAGTGGACGGCGGAGGGGGCATGGCAAGGACTAAGGCATCTCTGGTCAAAAGGACGAAGTGAGTCTGCCTCTCCAGTTGCGAATTTGCAGCTCAGCCCCTCACAATCGCCGCTGTAAATATCATTAACGTGATTTTAAAGCCGGCTCATAAAACTGCCAGAGCAGGATAGGTGCACTGAGAAAACAAAGATCTTAATGTTTTCTTACTTTTTCTACCGTGTCTAAAAAAAAAGTTGTAGTGGAAGATATAAAAACTTCAATTTTGCGGCTTTTACTTAAATCCAATTTAGAGAACTGTGAATTAATATTTATAACCTTTTAGAATTATACAGATTTTTTATTTTCCAGTGCATTTTCTACGGAAAGGGATAGCAGATAGAGGGCCGTCTCGAGTGTCGGAAATTTGCTTTTAATTTTTGCAGCATTCGTGGGCGTGGCCAACGCTTCTAAATGCCTTTTTGGTTAATGCAGCTTCTCTTGTTTTCATTTTTTATTTCTCTCTTTTTGTAGCGCCACGCACCTGCCATTTATTTCTACTCAGGCCCTAAATAATGTCAGGACAAAGGATGCCCTATGCCGGCGTTTTATTTCCTTCAAATGCAACCCCCATAATTCGGCAGGAAATTGAGACACACTGAGTTGTAGGGCCACCATAAAAGGAAGAAAAAAATAATAAATCATAAGAAGCACATAAGAGCATGTTTTCATCTTCTTACGTCAATAAAAAATAAATGTATAATTATGACATTTACTTATTTATTTATACTAATTTAATGACGTAAATGTTACTTTCAGAAAATAGGCAATTATATATGGTTTAGACCTAGATTAAATCATAAATATTTTTATGTATTAAAAAAGAGAAAGCAGACTCGCATAAATATACAATTTCCCATCCCTCATCAGAAATTCATTGATTTACAGCAGCAAGAAAATGCTTCTCAAAGAGCGTAAAATGTAAAAATAAAAAATGGAAAATATAGGAAATGTTCCCACTTGACAGGGCAAATCAAATTATATGTCGAGATCAAATGCGCAACCAGAATCAAAGTGGTCTAAATTTGGTCGTGACATTTCCCTAATGGCAACTGGATGGAGGGTGCTGCAGAAATTAGCTTAATTTTTAATGCGGAATGTCTCAATCTAAGAGCTTTAGGTGTGACAAAGGAATCTCATCATCCTTGTCATCGGAAATAGGGAATAAAAATGAATGAATAGAGTGTCGTGTCGTTGGCAAATTCTCCCTGGGGGAAACCGTACAACATACTTGACATACTCGGTAAATTTAACTAATTGAATTTGGTGCTTTCCCTCGGGAACCTTAATTAGAGCCGGTCCAAAAGTAGGCTAAACAAGTTACAAAGTTTTGGCCAACTAAAGTTCTTGGAAAATCGCGACATCAAAGTGTGCGCTTAACTGATATAAACCATTCCAGGAGCCGTTGGAAATTGCCTGAATAATTAACCGAGAGCATCAAATTACATTACATTAAGTGCCTGCTGCCGGTGAAAGTGTTTTGCCAATCTTTCAGCCGCCGCTTGTCTCCATTGTGGGCACGAATGAATATTCTCATTAAAATTACGCGCAGCTGCTCGCTGTTGGCTGTTACAGAGGCCGCGACCCGACCAGGACCTGGCCAAAGCCAGGACACAGACCAGACATTGGCTAGCCCTTAATTTAAGCACAAGAAACACAAAAAACACCACGATTTTACGCAATTGTAATGGCCACGAAACTTAACAGGCGGAAATGTTGTTGAAGTGTAAAACGTGCCCTCCCCCGCACATTTAATGCCACAAATATTATGTTTCAGCAGACAGGACACGAAGGACACGGCCATGGCAACGCTCCACTTGGCTCGCCGAGCATTTGCAGCATTTGAATGCAAACTTTTCCCATATTTCATTTGCTTCTAATTAACTTAATTTACTCGCTGCCCAGGGCCAACGAGATTCTTGTATTCTATTCCATATGTGAGCGGACGGAGAACAAAGCCAAAGTAACAAGTTTTGTCGTTTCAATTATGAAATGAGCAAAACAAACTTGCCGGCAAGTTAATTAGCCTAATCCGAAAAAGGTGAATTATAAAATGTTTTATTGCCGGCGACAGACAAGGAACACGTCTGCTTTAATGCGAATTTTCTGAATTCCGAGTACGAAATCCTAGGACATGCGACTGAAGTCTGGGATTAGCTCAGTCGAAAAAGGATTAAAAGCTAAAAGAAGAGAAACTTAAGGAGTTCAAGAAATGTCTCGTTAGTAAAAAACAAAGCGAAATGGAAAGCGAAAGTTTAGCAGGGAAAATTTAGCTTACTATTTGGGTCATCTAGGAATTTAATACTTTTCTTTGTAAACTTATCAGAATATTTATTGATATTATGTGTAATAAGTGAAATTGTAGAATGCTCTTTCATTGAAAAATATTTATTCAAGCTGCCGTAAACTCTTTTTTAATTTATAACCTTTGACCCGCTTAACTTTTTCAATTAACCATCTCCAATCAAAGTGCATCCCTTTTGCTTGCCGGCTTTCCTTTAGCTGCGCATATGCCATTTAAAATTAATTTTGATACCCCAACGAGACGATGATATTCAATTTGGTTAATGCGCTTTTCAGCTTAAGCGCAATTATATTCAATTTGTCAGAAATATATTACGTGCAATCCGATAAAGCCAATGCAAAGTGACAAAAGGTCTACTGAACACTCGGAAAAAAGGGATGCAAGAATGGGAGAAAAGGAATTGGGAACGGGATCGACGTGACCCCATATATGTAGGCCAACTTGTCAGCCATCTCCGGCACTCCCACTTTTCCCGCTCTTTTGCCGTACTTCTCCCTCTATCTGTCCCTTTTGTCACTCTCCATTCCGCCGACTGCCACAATAAATAAACAATGCGAACAAAAGAAATCCAATAACAAATTTTTAAACAAGTGTTAACGCTACCTGAGCCCCGCCATCGTCACGATGGAAATGGGAAAAACAAAAGCATAAACAAAATATAAAACAAGTATGGACGATACAGTCCATTATTTCGACCATTGAATACCCAGTCGGTGTCTATAAGAAATTGTTGCATATTTTTAGGCTTACTATTTAGGCAAAAGAATATTTAAGAATTTGACTCAAGACTTAATTTTGTCTAATTATTTGGGGACAAGGCTGTATACATAAATAATAAATAATTCGCTTTCATATAATACAATACTATGCGACGTTCGCACACCTTGTGAGTAAATTATTATACAAAATTATATGTATCTCCCTAAAATCATATGGAAACAACATATATTTAATGACATTACCTTTTTAATATCAGGTAGCTTATGTATTTATTTGCACAAAGAGGATATGCCCTTGAACAGTATGGAGTATCCAGCGTAAACAAAAAAAAAAACAGAAACCGAAGAGGGAAACGCTGCGTTTTAAATGTGGAAATGGAAAATGCAAGTACATAAAGTGCCAACCGGACTGACCAGAGACCAGAGAGCCAGGGATAAGCCCTGCCCGGGATCCGGGGATTGTCGATCCAGTCGGCAGGTTGAAACTGGGCATTGTGGTCGACTCTGCGTTTCTGCCACGGCGTTAAGTGCTATGCCAAAAAATATGCAAACAAAAGCCCCGTTTTCCATTGCCATTGCCACCGAAAATGCCCCTGCCTCTCCCTCTCTCTGTTCGTGCGTGAGTTGAGTGCGTGGAAAAATATTTGACTATAGCACCGGTCCATAAATACTGTGTGCCGAAGTGCTAAAATATCGAAGTAAATATACTGCTTGGGTGCTCTCAGTGTTTTCGCTTGTTGGTTATTAAAGAAGGATATTTTTAAATAATTGACAAGTTGCAAACAGAAACACATATAAATTGTGTGGAGTGGGAAAATAAGTATAATGGAGTGAGTTAAGAATATGGGAGAAATTATAAATCCTTGTACCTTATAATAATCATTACATTTAATTACTTCTATTAATATAAATATAAAATAAGTTTCACTTTATTTCATTTTCCATATTTTTTTCACTGAAACTGACTTTGAATTCGTAATAAAAAATTAATTTCTGCCACTCTTATCTCTTGTGATTCACAGTTGCAAATCAGAAGTATTACTTTGTCGCCTTTCTTTTTCCAATTCCAATTTCTCCATTCCATCGATATTAACAGCCTTTTCAGCTAATTAGCTTATATCAGCTGCAGGGTTTTTCCCTTTCTGGGCAATAAAACATAAGAAGAAACACTGTCGTCAGACACTTGCCACATCAGACATCGTAAAATTAATTTAGGTGACAAAAACGAGGAGTGACCGTGCAATAACGATTTGATTTACTGGCCAAGAGCTGCCAAAGTCATTAAATTTAGAACACACACATAGTGCAAAAACTTTGAGCAACAAAAATAATTGTGCCATTTTAGCAGTGCCATAAAAAACAAAAAAAAAACGAAACAAAATAGGAAAGAAAAAAATTAAAAACGGGACGAGAAAAAAATTGAAGGCGAAAACGCGCGAAATTTATGGGGCATCTTTGCGCAGTAACACGCACGCATATAACGAGCCATAACCAGTACACACACACACATACACATAGACAGCGGGAGAAAGTGCTTCTAACAGTACTTTGTTTTAGTTTAGGGCACAATGGCCGCCATCGCAAACGCCATCGCCATCGCAGGCCACACTTCAGTCAATAAAACGCAGGCAACAACATAAAATGAATGGAACAATGGCGCCAGCAGGAGGACAGTCCTTCGGGGCGGCGGTCGGGGTGAGAATAGGGATCTGAAAAGGGATTTCCCTTAGCTGAGCCTAGGCCGCACTAGAATAACCCCAAAACCCAACCGAGAGCCCCCCTTAAAGTTTGACCAAGAAACTTTTGTTCAGCTTTCTATCTGTATCTGCACTTAGTTGCAGCTAATGGCCAACGGGGGGGTGTGTGTGAGGAGGGGTCTGGAGAGAGGGGGGCCCAGGATCCAGGATCAATCATCAAGTTTAAACGCATTACACAGAGCGTTAAGCGATAAGCAGCTTTGTTGCATTTACTGACCTGCTTCTTCCTCTTGCAAGGAGATACATCTAAGACTCTGTACACACACACACCCAGAACCGTTTTGCTCCTCATCATCAACTCGAGCAATTTTATTGGGCTGCAGTGAGAGAAATCGATATATCGGAGCATTGCATTACATATTTAATTACATATTTACAAAAAGAAGATAATATTTAATGATCTAAGAAGCTGTCAGTAATTTTGGTACTCTTCTTTTTTTTAAGTATTATCAAATAATTATTGAGTCAATTTCAGGTTCGATATTTTCTCAGACTGTGGAATTCCCCTGAAAAAAAGATAGAGATAGAAGAACCAAGCAATAATACGCTTGCCTTGGCTCGTCTTGCTCTGAGTCGCTTATATTGTATAGCCGGTGATATATATACTATTTCTCCGGCAGGATTTACGATGCCAGCAGCAGGAAATCAGCAGAAAAGCACCAGCAGAGTTGTCTCTATTTTCAAGTTGCAAGGGACTCGCAAAGTGCTGGCTTGGAACAATTGCTCTAAGGATGGGTTTAAGGAGGTCCTTGGAAACTGAGTTAATGCAGGTGCAATGCAATTATGGTCCAAAAGGTACATAATAAATGACAGGGTTTTGTGGACACAATTACCAAGCAAAATGAATTTGATAGTTTTACATAGCATAAAATGGGTCCTACGTAAATTAAATAAGGTATAATCTCCTAAATATGGTGATAAAAATCAGATATGAGATTAAATAATAACATATATGCTTTTATTTCGACCAAATAAGACCTAACTTAAATTAAAAAGTTGTGCAAAATAAGTACAATTTGTAGGGTAACCTAATGTCATTAATTACTCCAACTGAATTTTCCTTTACCATAACAAAAGTAAATTGCTATGAGAAGGGCTATCCTCTATTAAAGCTCTGAATTTCCCTTCTAAGAAAATATTTACCTTATACAAACGAAACATTCCCTCTTAAATTGTGTGCAAATATTATCCGCTCAGAATCTAATTGGGCATTGGGAAGCCATAAAAAGGAATTCAAGCCGAGATGTGAACTGAAATTGGAGTGGCGCTGAAGCGGGTGCTGGTGCTGGTGCCCCACTCCTGTTTGCCTGTTCCGCCTCTGTCTCTGT
This sequence comes from Drosophila rufa, assembly GCA_018153105.1. Taxonomy (NCBI): domain Eukaryota; kingdom Metazoa; phylum Arthropoda; class Insecta; order Diptera; family Drosophilidae; genus Drosophila; species Drosophila rufa. The sequence continues at coordinate 14,851,571 of JAECXS010000096.1, forward strand.
GTGGTTACAAAACTATTTATTTAGTTGGTCATTTTGGTGTTATTTGTGCATGTAATAGACACACATATACAGATATGTGCCCGAACCCCGCGCATAAAGTGTAATATATACAGTGCCCGCCAGATATAAGGTCCTCTCCCCAACTATTGCCGGCCGCATTTCTCCTATCTCGTGTGTTTCTGTCACCGGAGAGACGCACATCCGGTCAGATCTATAAATTTCCTGTAACTTCATGCCGAATGTGTGTGCGTGTGTGTGAGTATGTGTGTGCGGCAATGCGAGAGCGTATTTATTTATTGTTGGCGCTAACTCGGCCAGGCCAAAAAAGTGCGGGAAGCCAAAAGGAAGACAATGAAAAAGAAATACGAAAAATGATATAAAAATGTTAGTGACCCAGGACACTGACAGCCGATAGAGCTCTCCATGTGTGAACAGGCGTGCACTGAGAAAAGAAATGGAAGAACTTAAGTAACGATAATTTTAACTACTGAAAAATATATTACATAAATTAGAATTTGCAATGATCTCAAAAATGCAAAATGAAAAGAAAAGCCTTATATATAATGATTGTTTATGAATATATTTATTTAGTTTTTAAAACAGGAGTTAGAATAATAATGATTGTATATAAAGATAGTATAAAATAATTACTTTTAAAACCTCTTCGTTTTACTATTTATCTATAAAAAAAATTATAAAAAATATGGAAAAAAATCTTTTAAGACTCTTGAAACTAAACCTTCCAAGATATATATTTCCTTCTTATTTTCTCAGTGCATGTGTATATGTGAGTGATTGTAAGAGTATGGGTATAACGATTATTGAAAAGAGAGAGCAGAGAGAAATGAAGCCAAATGAACGAACGCAATGCGCAGCGGATATCAAAGTGCGATTTATTTTTATTAGTTCCGGATGTCAATGTGCGGGAAATTGAGAAATTAGAAAATATTATACAAGTCCTTGGCTTGTTAACGCTCACCTAAATGCCAACACACACACACACACAGGCCCGCGTTAGATTTATGATTGTATTGGTGCTTTTATGAGTGTGTTTTATTTTTATGTCGCCACTCGATGATGCTGCTGCCGCCTTAACCTTTGACCCGGTCACGCCTGTGTCATTAAGTCGCCGATTCTTTCGGCATGGGGCCACTAATTGTGATTCACTTAATTGGCATTTATTCACATTTGTTTTGATTTTTCTCCCGTTATGTCTCTAATTGAAAAATAATAAATGCTTTAATTGCAATCTAAAAGTTAATTAAATTAGTAATTACAAAAAAATATTGTGCCATTTCTATGACAAACAAATTCAATTAAAAGCGCTTAATGGGAAACGCAAAGAATTAATTAGATAACCGAATGGCAGGTTAATAGGCTTGATTAATATTTTGAAAATAAGATTAAAAAGGGCGAAAAATAGCAGGGAAAATAATTTAAAACGAATGAGTTCATGTGGTAAATACCCCATTATTTGTTCAGTCCTATATTTATATTATTATTTTTTAACAAATTTGTATGCGGTTAGTCTTATAGACATATCTAAGTGGTTTTTATTTTCTTATTAGTTGCATCAAGCCAATTGAACTTGTGTGAATTTTGAGCTTAGTTCCAATCCTATCCAAGTACACAATTAATCCATTTTCCATTTATCGATTGGTTTTGAAATTGTCTAATTACACAACCGCCTGCGGGGAGAATTGAATGTCGGCAGGCGAGAATATTGGAATATCCATAGCCCATTTAACAATTGCAGGGATTCGTGGTTATGTACTTGCATGTGGGTGTGGCATTCAAATTTATTCAAAACAATTTTATTCAAATCGCAAAAAACTAATTCGGAGCACGTACGCCAGCTACAGCACGCGTTTGCCAATAAAAAGCAACGTTTGCCCTTTCCTTTCTCGAATCTCGGTTGGAGGGCCAGTAAATTTCATATGTGTTTGCTTAGTTTATATATTTGTTGTTTAGTTTTTGCCAACGATTCACAGCGGCCACTCGATTTCTATGCAAAAGCTAACGAGAATATTTTCCATGCTGCCATGGCAAATTATATCGTTTTTGCCTCGCCATTGAAGTTTGCCTATTTTGTGTGCTCCAATGCGTGTTTTTGTTTGAATTTCTGTGGTGCTCCGCATTGATTATATTGGCTGAGGGCACTTTGTTGTAATTATGTTTAATTTTATTACCGACCGACCCCCTTCGGATATATTTTGTGGTGATTATTTGGGCTGCTCCCTTGGGTTTTTTTGGTTATCCGTTAATTGCCGAGGGTGTGATGGGCAATAACACTCGAAGAAAATGTATTATTGCTTGAGGTAGCATTGATAAACATGAAATCTTGCGTTGATACAATTTGTTTTAATGAATATATTCTATACAAAATACATTTTAAAGTGCATTGATTACTTAATTATATATTGATAATGAATACATTTTATTTAATTAAATTTTAATGTATTGTTAATTAGCTAATATGAACAGAGTTCAATTAAAATAAAAAACTTATCAAGCCTGCTATTATGTCGATCTATTAAAACGAATTCGATGCTTTTTGACCCTTTTCCTTAACTGTAAAGCTGCTTCCAATATTATTTTACTATCTGAACGGGTAGGGAAATGTTATTACTTTGAAATATTTTTATTTTACATACATTAAATTGACCATGCCCTTATTTAAATATCGTAAAAGCACTTTTTCAAGCCCTCGATTGAAGATATTTTCGGAATGATTTCTTTTTTTTAAATACTCGTATCTTTCCTGAACAAACATTTATTTCGTATTTAACAGATTCCCAGCTTGTTGGAAGGCAAATTCCGCTGGACATCAATGGATGTTTGTTTCAAAGTGGCCACGCCCACCGCACGCCAATTGATTGGGGGAGAATCCTGCAGGAGAATCCAAAAACCCACAGACACATGCCGGTCCGCTGGCCAGAGTTGCCAAACAACGCGAACGTTTCTCTACTATTTTTTCCCCCTTTTTTTTGTCCTCTGCAGTAATTGAAGCAATAGAGGCTGCCTCGTCCCCTTTGCCTTCCACAGGGGAATGCTATCAATATTGGGCAACGCACACTTTTTAAATGCCCGCCAACAGATGCAGATGTCGATTTGTGTGTGGGAGTGTGTGCTAAGGATGTATATTGCGAAGTATCGGCTTTAACATAGCATCAAAACTATCGTACATCAATGTCAAACAGAGTCTTAAATATCACTTAAATATCACATTCTTAAAGTTATTATGGAATAAATGTTTTTTATTTAAGAGTTTTTCTCGTCTAAGTATAGGGATCATCCCATATAGCATAGATGAAGTTTTGAAATATCGAAAACAAATACAAAATGTATAAAAAAAAACTTATATTTGAATAACAATATTATCAATTTTAGACAGTTTAGGCTATATTACCTATATTTCTTTAATGTAAAGTAATACCCACCTAAGCCAAGAAGAAACTGACAGAGTTATCTACTTAACCAGATATAAATATTAAAATTATTATATTGTAATATTGTATAAATATCGATACGATTTAGATATATCGCTATTTATTTGCCATCTCTGCAGTGTGCTTGGCATACATGACATTCTTTCTGTTTATCAATTTTCCCTGGAAAATGGCCGGCGTATCTAAACGACAGACCGCAGTCGAGAGAGAGAGGGAACAATTTGCTGTCAAGTTTTCTCTGTGGCCTACAATTCAATACTGCCAAATTGAAAATCGATTCAGCCACGATCCCCGCAGATCCGCCATCAGATTGGAAACGTTGCCGAAAACTTATTTCCACCAATTAGCGCGACAGAAGCCCGGCTCCGTCCAAAAACTGGGCTTAATTAGGGACTAGCAAAAAGGAAACCACTTCGAGCGAAATATTGTTGTTTGCTCTGCGTGTTTTCAATAACAAAGAATAAATTTTCATGGCTCAAAATACATAAATAAGGAAGGCGTTAAAAAGCTTTTACATTAAATATGCATGAGAGTTGGCATAATTAAATTATGCAAAAGGCTGCGGCCGCGTGCCAAAACTGGCAATATTCTAGTTCTAATAACTGGCAAGAGCTCAATAGCCGCACACTTTAAAAATAAAAGTGTCAATAAATAAAAATAAAATATAGTTACGGACAATAATTATATTTACTTGCAGACAAATATATTTTGTCATAATTTACCATTAATATTTAGTTATTAATAAAATAAAAAAAGCTCTCTAAATATGCAAATATTTTCATATTTCCTTAAAAATTTGTGCACTGCTCGGATTGAAAAGAACACGTTTTCAGCCACTCTTTATGATAATTCAATTAAAAGTTTAAAGCTATCTATTTTCCCCACTAAGCCAGTCCTCTTGCTCAGTTTGCAGTTGAGCCTTAAAGTGCGCTTCGCCAGAACTTTAACCAAAGGCGAGGCTTTTCACTTTTCATCACTTTCTACCACTTAAAGTGGACCCAAGAAAAAATGCCGAAAAGAGCCGGGCCAAAGAAGAAGTGGGAGCAAACAGGAATTATGACTTTCATAAAGGCAATGCGCCAAAGAGCCCGCTGCGGAGGATCGTAAGTCAAAGGAGCTGACATCAATTCCGAGCTGCATGAATGAATGCACTAATAGCACTCGAAAGTGCCGTGGAAAATCCGAACTTGGCAGGCACTTAAACGAAATTGAAGAAAACTCAAATTATACGCGACACTTCAAGAATTTATGCCAAAAACTTGGCTCAATAATTTTTCTCCGCTTCCAGTTCTTGTTGCTCAGCCAGAGAGTCTGAAAATTAAATTGCCCAAACGGAGGCGAAATCATTTCATAGAGAGATAGTCCTGCTAATCCATTGTTTTTTTGCCAAACCCAGCGTACATTTGTCAGCTGTCCCCGCTGCCATTGCAACTCCATTCGCAACTCCATAGCTGGGGGGTTCCAGTATTTGACAACAAACCGAACGAAAACAAACACGAGCCAAGAGCGCACACTAAAAAAAAAGAGTTACCAAAAATCACAAGAAAGAATCGTTTAAAACTGCCACAAATCAATTATTGCAGAATATTTTCTAGGCAATATTAATCAAGTTACGCTTATTTAAAGAGTGAAGTTAATGTTTTATATTTTTATCTATTTACAAATGAATTTTTTGTTAATTAAAGTCCACACATTTTAAACATTAAATTTTTGTTAATAAATCAGTGTAAACTTAAGTTATGAATATTAAACAGTTGGAGCTTCTTACGTCTTCAAAAATAGTTTGTTAAAAATACAGAGAGGAAAGCATTCATTTAATTTTTCTTTAACTATTACTATATATTAAAACTATTTACCCTTTTAAAATTGATTTCGTAATTATTTATTTTTCCAAATGTACCACAGATAGCAGACAGATTGAAAGGGGAGAAACGTCAGTGCCTTGGCAAAAATATTTCCAAATAAAATGGTCGCAATGTGCCGGAAGTAAGCCAACTCGACTCAACTCCGCTCGCTTCCTTGCTCGCTCGTTTTCTCCGTCCGGGAAAGTTGAGTTCTCTCTGGGGAAACGCATTAAACTAAGCACTGCTCCAAGATGTGTTCCGAAATTTGAATTTGCTGCATTTGTATGCAATTTGCGTTTCGTCATCTCCTTTTGTCTCGCCTTGCACTTTCAGCAGCCAGCTTTCAGTCCCGGTCATTGTCTGTCATCATTTTTGCACTCTGAATGCATAATTCCCATAATCCTGTTAAATGTTAAGCAGTCAAAATCGGAGTGAGTCCAAAAGCCGGCACTTTTGCTTACAGATAATAATGATAAGCTTTTCAGCTAGATGACATTAAGAAATATATATACTCCAGTAGAGTAATTTATGAAAAGAATAATAAACTTATTCTTAAATAAGCTTATTTATGAAATTTCTCAAGCAAGTCATTTAAATCTGCAATTAGTTTAGTGTTTATATTGTCTACCTTGTTGAGCTTTGACTAGGATATTTTAAAGCTTTTAACAGTTTGCATAATTATTAATTTAAGTTAATAGCAAATATTTAACTAATCGTTCTTAAACAGCTTTTACAAACAAAATGCAAAGTTGACCAATAAATTTCAGTTATTCACTTTTAGAAAATTGTTCTTTTTCTAGGTAATTTGTAATTAAAACCCAATATTTTTCCTTATTAAATTTGCTTAAATCACTTATTTAATATATCTCCAAGCTACCTTTAAAGCCTATTTTAATAGCCCACTCGACGGCACCCAAGCAAACTGAAAATGAAGCTAATTTAAAATCAATTGCGAACAATGGCCGGATTTCAACCGCAAAACCGACGCTCAGGCACTCGCTGCCCACACTTTCCACTAAATTGGTTAACCATTGTTTGGGCCATGTCCTGTTTTCTGAGCCTGGGGCAACATCTCGGCCTAACATCTCCTCAACCCATTCAGGCAGATGGAAGTTGGCCCAGATGGCCGATGGGGGCCAGAATGATTATGACTGACATAACACCGGAAAAGCCAGAAAATGCCAGAGCCCTCTGCTCCCTTTGCTCGCTCTGTTTATGTAAAAACAATTTCTGGCCGGGGCTCTTGGGTGTTCTTAAGTGACGAAATATCAGAACTCAAAAACGGGTTGTCAGCACAAGAGGAGGACAACTCGTGCCACTGTCACTGGGTTGGCCAAATCTAATGAGTTGGGTGAGAGGACTCGGGGTCGGATTCGGTGTCGGGTCATTGGGATGGAGCCCATTCAGCTGTCGCTTACGTGAACGGGCTATGACTGGTCCACAGAAAAAAATTCTACCATATTCAGACAAAGATTATTTAAGATTTATTTAATAATGTATTACTTGGTGTAGTTTCTGTTGCCTAATAAATCATCAGGAAATCTTCTCTTTCTTTCATACTTTGTAGTGTAACCTTCTTTTTTACCCCTTTAGTGTCGTTAATTTCTCTCCGTGTGCCTGCTGTTGGTGATAGACACCCGGGATGAGCTTCAAATCGAGCGTGAATTCTTTTTTTGGCTCTTGTCTGCTAGCGGAGCCGCTCTTCTGCACGCCGTCCCTGCTGAAACAAAGCGAGCGAAAATGTCAGATAAATTTTTCAAGGGGCGTATACTCGATTTCCCCAGAGCTCCGCTGGCAGTCATTCAACCTTCAGGAGCAGACCCACTGCCAAGCTATCACTACACACTATTCCTATATATATTTATATCTGTGTGTATGTATAGGAGTTTTAATTAAGATGCCTGCACAAAACAAGTGTTGATGCTTCCAATTAGACGTAGTTACAATTAAACAAACAGCACAAAAGGCATTTGTCAGCTGCAAACAGCAGCAACAATAAAATATGCAATTATTTTGGGGAAATGCTTGACTGAGGCATTTGCACAATAATCGTAACAATAATAGCGTTGAAAGCAAAGCTAAATATGTTGAGACAACACCGCAAAATATGCAAGATATCTCCGGAGTTTGCCAGCAGAATTTTACACAGAAATCTGTTCAGAACTCGAGTCAGTCTCTGGCGTGTTGCTTTTAATTATATTTTATGGAATTGTACAAGTAGTCGTCCACCTGCTGCTAACAACTCATCTGTGTGCAAACACACACGTGTCCAACAATTTTCTAAATGTTCCAAAAAATGTTTTTAAACCTGGCCAGGTGCTAGTTTGACCAACTCGTTGCCGAATGCAAATTGCTTCCATGAAAGCTGACACATTTTCCAATACGACTCCCCATGGGCCTCGCACACCCACACTCATTGTTATGCTTTTACCTCAATATAGTATTGTGTATTTCTCAAATGACATTCAAACACTGATTTTACCTTTTCATGTTTGGCAGCATCCATAAGGCCAAATAATAAGGGAGGGAAAATCTCTTACCAAGAATTCTTGCATTCAGCAAGAGCTGAGCTGAGCTGAGCGGAACAAGCGAGAAATATTTTTAATAAAATAAATGAATATTTATGTTGGGGGTAAATGGAGTCATATATATTTTTTTTGTACTGCTAACAAAACATTTGATGCTCTACCAGATTCCCGAATAGACACAAGCTTCACGTGTTCAGCTGTTGGCAACATTTTTTGCGTTAAAAGTTTTCTGATTTTTCGATTCGCACAGATTGCACATTTCATTTACCTTTTTGCGGCTGACTCGGGGGAGTTGTATCCTGAAAACATTTTGTTATTTAATTTTGGTGGAAAAACATTTATTTCGTATATTCAAGCTGAAAATGGAATAGCACAACACATGAATAGCACAAGCCAAATGAAAGTAAAATTTGTATGTTTATTTAGATACGTAAACTTCAGCAAATCAACTGCAAATTGGGAGAAGTACATTTCTGAAGAGGAAATTAAGAGGGGAACGCACTCATGTCGTGTGCATTTGTGGTTTATTTATTTTAATAAACTTTCACTGATTTTAAAAATAAGTTCATTTTGGCAGTAATTAATGAATTATCCAGACTTTATTTTATTAATCAATTACATGCGTTCTGCATTAAAATGTCGCAGAAGTCAGGTTAAACATTTTCAGAAGCTTACCTTTGGCGCTTTAGGTGCGTGACATGATGCAAAAGTTGTGACAGTTGCCAGGGTTGCCACCTCCAAATAGCAAGCACCAAGCACCGTTAACGCCTCGACACTTTTGTCAAACGCAAACTGTCAGATAACGATGACGATGCCAATAATGCTGATGCCTTTTTTGGCACAGCCGACACCGTGGTGCTTGGCTGCTTAAATCGCTGTTTACGACTCTTTCTCACCCAACGAGTGTGTGCGGCTGAGTGTGTAAAATTGGATTCGAGTGACAATTGACAACGGGGCCGAAAAGTTTCGGGACCCCCCTAGAACCTCCGCCGCCACCCCCCGAAAGTTGTCAATCAGAGGACAAACTTCACAGCCTCCTCGGCGACTCCAACAACATAATCAACAGCAGCTTCTGTTGACAGTCGCGATAATGATGTCAGGCGTGTTGTACTTAACAAACGCCACTTAAACTGAACGTTACGTATACGCAACGTAACGGAACGTATCTGGGGCACCACATGCCACCGCCGATTAACGCCCGATTCGATCGGAAATTGAAAGCAACTTTTTGCCAGCATCGATGCTGAAAATTGCAATTTAAGCGACACTTTTCCCAGTGTTGTTGAGTCACCGTGCCATGATTTATTATATCGACCTGTTGACTATTTTTGTTCGGCCATCCATACTCTGTGAGTTGAATAAAATGTAACTCCAACTGAGGATAAATTAAATACATAATAAATAGCGTACCAAATAAGCCCAGTATTTCAAACTAAGCATTTTTTTGGTTTTTATTGTTTGTAATTATTCAATAGTTAGTTTAAAGAGAAAAGTAGCTCAATACCTGGCATATTTATTTATAGAAAATTATTACAGTTTCAATTAACACTTATGCAAATTTCGTATTTATCTTTGGGAACTTTCTTTGGGAACATTCTGTTCTGTATATTACGTTCCTGAACTCAAACTTATTCATGATCTCAACGTGTTTTTCCTTTTGCATGGGAAAGTTTACATTGCATGCCAACTTTTAAAGAACCTTTTTGGCTCCTCAGCTAATGGAAAGTTAAATCTCGACATATACATTCATGAATGGCATAAACAGAAAAAAATACAGAAAAAATAAAAAGAATAACACGAACAAAGTGATAAACATTTGGCAGACATTATCAAACAGATGTTGCCACTTGGAAAATAAAGAAAAAGGAACTCGACTCAAAGACGTGCCTGTCGAGTTCCCCGATGATTACCTGAACCGAAATAAAACAGACCGAGACAGCGGAGAGAGCATAAAAAGCAAAGTCAAAAGGTATTCCGAAACCCCGAAATTGGCAGCATATGTGGCTGAAGCACCCGGGCCATTTATTGACACAGGATTGTCAAAGCTACCTGGTTGAAGGCGGAAGATGTTCGGGACACGTTCGCCCTGGGTTCTCCGACCGACATCAATTCAATTAAAATGGAGCACTTAATTTTATGCCAAGTTCGCCGCACTCAAAACTCAACCCACAGGCTTGGGGGCCCGATGGCAAATCAAAAAGGAAGCTCGGCAGCAGCTTGTTCGCGAGGGAGGGGACTCTCCTCCGAGTCCCGGAGTCCCAGAATCCCGGTGTCCTGGAGGACTTGGCGTGAGCTTGTGCCGTGCATGCGATATGAGTCAATAATATTGTAACAGCTGTCTGTTTCTGGGGCTGCCCTTTCCCCCGTATTTCTACTGCTGCCAATTTCAAATGGAAATTTAAATGTACCCAAGGCAACGTCGGGACGCACACGCACAACCACTCGCCCGGGGGCCAACATGGCGGGTGGTATGCAAAATGGCTGATAATCAAAAGTACCGTTCACTATTTGACAGTTGATTTGGCAGGAAGCGAATGCATCACAATGAGGTGGTCACGGTGAGTTTTCTCGCCGAGGTATTCAGCCGATCGAACAGTGCGAATACTTAATGTTTAAAAGTCTCTAGTGATTTTTAGAGAATCATACCACGTACTATAGTTTGTGGAACTTAAATATAAAATTATCCCAATTTTTAAATTAAGTAATACTCAATCCTTTGGCTTCTCAAAGTTAGCTTTTTATTTATTTTTAAATGTTCTAACAAGTGCAGAAAACCGTGACATGTTATTAGACACGGATATTTAAGAGGGGACTTAAAATTAATTAAGATATCTGTGTCGAAAGTGCTTAAAGTTAAAAATAGTTGCAAGTACTTGACGGTGAAGTAATCACAAGAACAAGAGCGTCATGAAATCCCTTGCCGTATCAAATGTACTCCTTCTAATTGTAGGTTTAGCAATGGGATTAAAACATCGTAAGTATAAGATATTCGTAAAAAAAATCTTTGTTAACTGCATTTTTTTTTCATGTTAGCATATTGTGCAACACACCCGTATTTGATAGATAGAGGGAAATGTAGGTCTTATACTCCAAGTTTCTCTTACAATTCCGACTCCAATCAGTGTCAGCGTTGGATTTGGGGAGGCTGTGGTCCCAGGACAAATATTTTTACAACTAAACAAAGCTGCGAGTGGAGGTGCATTGAGTAATTGTTGTATCATTATGTGAACCTATTATTACCTTGTTCCAAAGTAATATTTCCAAACAGATTTAAATAGTTTTTTGAGGCAAAATAAATCAGGAAAGATATTTGAATATTAAATGAGCCGCCTTATTCAAACTTTATTTAAACTAGTTCAAATGTCAACACATTGGATTAATGTAATACTATAAAAACTATTTTATGCTAATTTTATTAGGTACATACATTAACTGATTAGTCATGAAACAAATCTATATTACGGTTTCATAATGAATTGGATTATTTCAAATCGATTTAAAAAATCAGTCGTTGCAAAGCCGCGCTAAAGTAACGTCGAGATCTGAACTCAAAAACAAGAAGCACTGCATATTAAGTTAAAAAAAAAGTTCAGAGCTGTGAAAGAGTATCAGATAAAACATATATTAATTACTTCTTTAAATACTTTTCGCATAAAGTGAATTAAATTTAATTGAAGATTAGGTAGGTATTTGAAAAAAACTACATAACTTTTTGCAACCTTAAAAGAATGTCATATAACCTATGATAATTATAATTATTTATTTATTTAACTCATTAATTTAAAGATTTTGCTATTTATAATTTAAAGTGTATATATAATTTTACAAACTAATGCCACCCTTTGCGGTATTGCCTTGCTGATTTTTTGCCGCTCTTTTTTAAGGCTACAGACACTTTTGTCTGTTTTTCATTCCGTTTTGGTCTCACCTCAACTATTAGCTAGGGGTAAAAGAAAACTCTGCAAAAAATGTGTAGTTTCGCACAGCAATTATACGTTAAAAGAATCCCGCTTAAGGCGACAAGAACTACAAGCTGCCAGAAAATACACACCACACAGGACAATTTGTTTTGTGTGTGCGTGAGCACATTTTTGGTGAAAATGGGAGATAAATACAGCTGGCACGGTACGGAGACTGGCATTTCCTTTTAATTGGCTTTAATTAAAATTAAAAGCTGACTGAAATTGAATATGAGGCACGGCAGCTCCTGGCTCCTTGCTTCTGCAAGATTCTTTCACCAAAACTGTTATTACTCGGCTGCTGATGTGGCACAATTTTCCACCCGAAACTTTCCGGCTCGCCCAAAAGTATTTGGTAATTATTGTTGCTGTACTTGTATTTTTAATTGCTGTGTGTTGTGGCGTCCGTAAAGTTTTGTCGCTAATTTGTTGAGCCATTTGCACGCAGTGTGGAAGTGGACTTCGCTGCAGACAAACTCGCATCCCGGCGACCGGAAATAAAGCCGCCCCAAGCTCTCACAATAAAATCTGTCCGCGTTTAGTGCCAAGAAATTGAATCGAATTGACGGCGGCCATGTGCATAAAAGTTGACTTTAGTCTGCTCTCTCACGGCCGCCACACCCCGAAAAAGTTGGCAATACAAGTTTAATGACTTTCGGGGCGGACTTATCGCCATCGCCCGTGGCCCTCCGCCGCATTCGAGATATGCGATTGTGGCCAAAAAGATTCCAGTGAAAGTTCAGCAGATACTGGTCCGAATTTTCATTGGGAGATTGTTGGAAATTGTGTGCCAAAGGGATGATTAGACAGGAGCAATGCCTTTGAGCGGCACGAACATCGAATTTTGCTGGCTGAATGACTGAATTTCGAACTGCTACAAAGATTTCTAGGAAATACAAAAAAGAGTATTTAATAAGGAAAGACTATACGAATACCTAATACCCCAAAATCACTATAAACTTTTATTTATATTTCGTTAGACTACAATAAAAGAATAATAGTACCTCATAGGCTAGTTTTATTACTTTTCACAGCATTCTATAATTTGTTAAATTATTTTGTTCTCTTTAATAAAGTATTGCTTTATCTTATTTAAATGAAATTCGTAACAAAAATCGTAATAATGTATTCTCTATTATTTAAATATAATCACCTCATCTTAGTGACATTTAAAATCACAATCTAGTTGCTTGCATTTCATTTAATTTTTTAAAATTATTTACCTTTTAATCAGAACCCATCTAGACGTCTGCTACATACGGCTGTTTGCCTAGATTAAAAACGGAGTCAGACAGAAAGACAAATGAAAAGTTGCGCATACGCAACGTGGAGCCCCAAAGCAGAAACTTTAAGCTTAAGCTGTTTATATTATTTTTCAATTTCCAGCACACAAAAAAAGGGGTCAACACAAGCCGAAGTTTAGAACAAAGAGTGTGTTGTCAATGCCAATCAGAATGTCAAAGTGCAGCTTCTGAAACAGAAGGCAGAAAGTGAGGACCGAAATGGAAAAAAGCTAACCAAGCAGCAAATGCGGCAAATAGGATTAAAGCCAATCTCATGCAGCACTCGCAGTCGGGGGATCTAGGTATTAACAAATATGTAAGCTTCGTGTAGGGGAGTGGCAAAAAAAGGTGTGCGACCCAACCGAGAGAGACGGATAGACGGCCGGCGAGAGAGACGGGCCGAAACAGTCGAACGTATGCTCCAAAAAATGCACGCAAAGAAATAAATCGTATGAAAACTCCTTTTATTAACAAGAAATGTACATACATATATGTTAAAAATAAAATATTTGTATAATAAGTGAATGACAATTGATTCTATAATGTGAATAAATACAATATAAATACGAGACAACAGTTATTTATTATGATACATTTCGTAACTATATAAGAATTTAAGAAAATTGTCTTATCCTATATATATTACAATTCTTTCCGTAAAAAAAAAAAAAAAAATTAATTGACTACATCTTAAAATATTTCCAGTAACTTATATATTTCATTTTTTAATCCAAATATAATTCTTTTAGTGTGCCAGGAATTCACAGTTAACGAAGCATGAAGCGGAGCTGGAGCGGTACGTTACCAACAACAAAGCCGGCCCAGATAAAGGAATTCAATCGAAGCTGCCAAGTTGACAGCGTCGAGCGTGGCAAATATTTAGGAAGCTACGTAAAACGTAGGAGAGAATGAACCGGAGCTACAGGAAAACGGGAAACCAAAACCCAATCGGAGACCAAAGTGCAAATATTGCCCGGGAAACGCTTTGCTGTTTGATTTTCACAGCCATGAGATTATCATCAGAAAACCATTAGAATTTTTATTGAATTCCGCACGCATATAACGCCTACCCGCAACAAAACGATACGGCACAGGCTGTCACCATTACGCAATAGAGATGGACTCTTTTATTGTCTAAAATTAGATATATAACCTAATTATCAATACAAAACTAAAACCAAATTTTTTAAGTAGCTTTAAGCCTGCCAAGCATCCAATATCCCAAAATATGGAACCTTTTACAACTCCCCTAACTTTTAAAATGTCTTAATATTACTTAAAGAAAAACTTGCTCTTAATTTCCAGAAATCTTCTTGGCCTTAGAAATATATCCTAGATCGAAAGCAAGTATTTCTGCTAATATTTATTGTCAATTCGCCCCCCAAGGGATGTCATTAAGGTGATTATCCTATATCATGATTATCAGCTTCCGCTCACGCGCACATCGCTACCACAAATATATACACAGTGAATGCTTTCCATTTCCCTTCACCAATATTGACACACGCTAGGCATTGAATTATGTGCCTTGGGCTAAATATACCCCGGAATGAAGACAGACAGGCAGACGGTGCGATAGGAGAGGAGGGCGCCACAGGACATTCCGAGGATCCCCAACACTTTCACGCGCATTTTCGTTAATCATTTGGGATTAGATGCCGAAAACAAACTTCCGCTTCGGCTACGGCATTGTTATTGGATTTGAATTGACTTTGTGTGGGGCATTTCAATTAAATCCACATGAAGGTCCCGACTCCGTCTGGTTAATCTTTTATAATTAAACTGATTTAGCCGCATTAGGCCAACACAGAGCGCTTCAGGGGTCAAGGGTCAGGGCCCGGACCTTTGACTTGTTAGCATAATTACGCCCCAATATCGTACATTCTCATTCGCCGGCTAATGCAAATAGATTGCCAACGTGGACACTTGCACAATTCACTGTGCTTACACTTAAACCTAATTGAAATTTAGTTGTCCACCGGCCTCTGGTTACGGCTACCACCGATACGGTTTCTCCGATTTAAATGAACCCACAAATGCACTTGCATTGTAACTGAATCCACAATCAAGCATATTGTCTGCTTCAGTCCGGGCTTTCTGTCATTGGTTAATCATATTATGTGTGTTCCACTTTGTGAATTGTGTGTGTGCGGCGCTTGAATGGTCTTGGTTTCTAGATTAGCCAGAATATAAGGGACTTTATTGTTATTTAACAAAAGCCCCCAGAAATATAGGTAAAGCTGGGATTTAAATCTCAAAGAAACAGACTCTAAAAATTTATTCACAGTCCATGGAAAATGAAAAGTTTCTAAGAAGTTTAAAATGATTGAGTTAATTGAGATAAACAAATATTTATAATACACTGTTGATGATTTGGTCGCCAAACTTAATTTACTTAAAGTTCTTCCCAAAAGCGTCTCCTTAAATTGTCATAATTCTTTTGTGCAAATAACTCTTTCGGCTAATGCCACAATGCAAATTTCAATTACTTTTGCCAGAGAGAAAACAATGGACTAAGCGACAGCCAGACGACAACAACGAGTTTTATGTGCTTTAAATTTATGGAATATTTTTTGGTCCGCAAAATACAAAACACTCTCCAAGTTCAATGACATCACAAAAGCCAAGAAAGACGCACCGAAATGCAATAACTCTCCAAAATGCATGAGTACACACACTGTACATAAAAATACACAAATAAATATACGGACATAAGCTACAGAGCCGAGGACTTCTTTTCGAAGAGCTCTCGAATTGGCAACAAAATTACCCAGACTAATTCAAGGGGCTTACCCCCGAACGGAAAATGCAGAAAAGGAAATGATAAAATTGCCAAAATGTAAGCAAAATATATGCATAAAATTTAATCTAGTTCGGGGGTAAAAAAAAACTGAAATGCTGAAAGCTGGAGCAAAGGCACGCTTCAATAGAGCTTTCACTTGAGCATCGCCAGCATTTTCAGCTCTCTGTTGCTTTTTCTCTGGCCTGGAAATTTATTATCATACCGATATGCGTAATAACTTGGCAATAAAAATAAATCTCGGGCCAATGCTATAAATATAAAAACATCAGCACAAATGCCTTATAAATAATAACGCGTATGATAGAAATGTTTGGATTTCAAATTCATTTCCAGCCTCTCCAACCGAAAGTTAAAATAAACAAAAAGGCACCGAATAAAAATAACGAAAAAGAAATGGGACCTAGGAGGGGAGGGAGAGCAATCATCATGGACCAATGCCCAGGCATGTTTATTGAGCGAAAATCTCCAATTGAAGGCACAAAAATTTGCCGCTAATATGAATATTGTCGTGAAACGGAAATGAACAAATGTTTTGACTGCTCCACCCCGAGAATATTCCTTCCATCAGCAATGAAGCATGCGAGATTTCATAAGAAAAGCGGAAAAGTGCAAAAACGTTGGGAAGCCGAGGTTGTTATACTCTTTTATTTATTACAAAATTAATTGAAAGAACCTTGTATATAATAAAGGTTTTTGCTCACATGATAATACCTAACAAAATGTATTGGGCTGATTATCTTATTTTACAACAACATAAATTTTATATATTAGTACGATCTATTAGATTATAAGAAGTATCTATGCAGCTTCATATTGAAGGTATTAACTGTTCTGTAAGATATCTAAAATGGGTCTGCATTATTAAATAAGGATGGACCATTACGAAAGCTTACTTTCAATACATAATCCCGAAGCGATTAATTCTGACTGACCAAAATTATAATACCCTTTGAAAGTGTGCAAAAATGGTAAGAATAAGGCGGAGACCGATGGGGAAAATGCCCTGGTAAATGTATTTCTTGCTGATTGCCTTTGCCTCGCACTCTCCTCTCCTCCGTTTTTACGCTCCGATATTGATAGCCCTGATCGGGGGGCGTGGCTGGGTATTGCCAGGACTCAGGGCAGCGGAACTTCAATTCCATTTGATGCAGAAAAATTGCTGGCAATACGTAAGTGCTCAATGGTAAATGAAATAAATAAACGCTTCGATGCGTATTTTGGATGCCACACAAATCGAGAATAGAGAAAGTGAGTGCTCTCCCTTGCCATAGTTCACCTTTTTTTTTGCATCTCTTTTATGCCATGCTTTTGTTTTTCATTTGGACAAATTGTGAAAATGATTGAAAAATTCATCTGACTTGGAATAAGCATATTATGACTGTCTTATTGATTTATTTTATGAACGGCAAATTAATAAATTGAATAATAATTTTGACCCGAGTTTCCTTAATAGGAAGTATAGGGTGTCATATAGACCTGTCCTTTTATTTATACTTGTAACTGCAGTTCAAGAATATTTGCTCTATCACTTACAAATTTTCGAACTTACGACAAAACAAACACACATATGTCGTATCAAGCTAGTTAAACAAGATTCATTTAACTTGGGGTAAACAATTTTAATGACAGCATTTGCACGTCAACAGCCCGAATTATCTTGTGAGTTATTAATATAATGCAAAATTTTTGCCCATAACTAAGCCGTCAGGAGAATGCAAAAGCAACAGCAACGGCAACGTCAAGAAAACAAAAACAAGGACTAGACACAAACACATGTCATGGCACGCACAGATTGAACAGATTTAACATGCGACGACATATGCCTGACTCTCTCTACCAGGCGCATTTACAAAATATATACAAGTAAATATACAAGGCAGATATTGTTTGCCTAGCTGGTGTTTAGAAAACGGAATATATGCGAGTGAGTGTGTATATATGGTAGTGCGTCCCATGTTTGCGTTCTCGTCACATGTGCTCTTGAGCTCTTGAGAAATTAATTTCAAGTGGAAACATTATATGCGACGGACCGGAGGGGCCAAGGCAAACAAATATTCAAAATACGGGCGCAGCAGACTTAAGTCCCCGGCCGACATCTGTGGACCTCGATAAGCCCACGACTTGAGGATGACGTGACTGGCATTAGCCCAGAGGCAGACGCTCGGCAAATGAGACATGTCAGGTGGGGACCATAATTGAAATGTATTTCTATTATTATCTGCCAACAGCTTAATTGGCATATTTCAGCCGGCATTAGTTTATCTTTGTTTATTACTCTCGAGTAGTTTTTTTTTTTTTTTTCTGTGGCTCAGCAAGGACCTCATTAATTAAGCTTATAGTTGGGGTAGTAAAAACTTCTTTTTTTTTGGCTGGTCGGCACACTAAATTCAAGCCATTTGTCAGGCCATATACATACATCCGCACTTCATTTAATGTATATATTTGATATGACCCCAAAGGTGTTTATTATTAGCGACACGGGAATAATGGGCGAATGAGTAATATTAAACCGCATCTCGCCTCATTACTCATACGCCGCGTGGGCTGCCAAACACTTTGAGCATCTTAAGAGGCTACTAAAAGGCAAAAGTCATAAAAGCAAAAAAGCAAGAGGAAAAAATAGCAGGGAATAAGGAAAAACAAATGCGAGTCAACGAAATAAGTGAAAATGCTGCCGAGTGGCTCACAAATGAAATAAACTACAGGCAAGAGCCTGTAGTAAAAGGTGCAGCTTCAGGGGGATGCGATGCGGGTTGTTTTGCTTTGGGGTCGTGGTGGTGGGCGTTAAAGTTGGTGGGGCTAAGTATAGCAACAATTATGCCTAAGAGGCAGACAGTCGCCAGTCGCTTGGCTTTAATAACACTTAAGTAAGGCAGCACAGGCAGCTCAAAAGGGGGCTGCTGCAAAGAGAAGAGAGGGGTGAAAACTCCACCAAGTCGGTGACGGATTGTTGCTAATTTATACATATATATATATATATATATATATAAATGCTTTTACAGTTACCCTTGTGTATATGTATGAATGCAGCACTCGAACTGTGTCCTTTGCTGGGCTGCCACATTTTTTATACTTTGTCGCACTTTTTGAGGCGTGAAAAAATGGAGGGAGCGAAAATAAACACTCGTTTGATGAAAAGAAACAATTGCGAAAAGTCATTGTGGCGCAAAAATAAACAGAGGCAAGTAAGTTTAACTTGTTGTTTTTCTTTTATTTACTCTGGTTAAATGGAGGAGCAAAATGTGTCTTTAATACTATTAAGCCTATTCAAGTTAATATAACAGAAAGATAATCCATATAATACCTTAATTGAATTTACAATATGAATGGAAATGAGCCATAAATTGTACTAAACAAATAAAAATGTTATAAAATTTACAAATAAATAAAGATAACCTATTTAAGAAAATTTTAAATTTATTTGTTTTAAAATCTATCTACTACATTTTTAATTAGAAATTTAATAAGTCGCTAATAAAAAATATTCTTTACATATTTTTTTGTATAAGCAGGAAGCACCATCATGTTAACTGAAAATATGTATTTCCGCGGGCCTCCAGAAGAAAGACGAGCGATGGGCAGCCATTCATATCGGTGCCCTCCACAGTCTTCTACATAAACACGCCCCATTAGATCGTCCTGTGCGCAACCTATCCGGAAAACCTCGCTAATCTTGTCTGCTCCAATGAGCCGCTGGTGTTGGTCCGCTCAGGGGTGTGTTCCTCCCGTTCGAGATTCTTGTTTTTCCTTGCAGCGCGCCTTGGGGAAATTAGTTTTGTGCGGTTTCCTTTGCCCTGCCACGCCTCATTTCTATTAGGGATTTTACTACTTCCTACCGACACGCTCGCACTCACACTCCCACCCCAAAACCTACACCCGCACACACACACATAGTTGGGCAGACATAAACTTCATTTCCGCTTCCTGCGTGTGTGCGTTTTTTACGTTCACTTTTATTTTATGGAAATTTCTCGCCATTTATTTGCCGCAAGTGCGAAACGGAAGTATTGTAATTTTTTTCCTTTTTTTCTAGTGGGTTTTTGGTTTCATGATAAATTAATAGGAACAATGGTTGGAGTTGGTTATTATTTAAAATGAGTCGAAAAGCTCATATTCATTTAATAAAGTGCGTATATATTTTATATGAGATTTTGGTATAATAAAAGATCACGCTGAAAATATAAACAGTTGGTTTGTCTCCAAATATTATTCATGCCTCCAAATATTTTCGCCGCTTATTGATTTAAATTTCCACATATTCATCATATTGGCAGAGCCAAACGGAAACGAACAGAAAATATATTTTATTGCAAGCTCATTTTGAAATTCTTCTTTTTTTTTTGGGACACTTTATTATTGGACAAACATCCGCTCCCACACACACATTGAAATAGATGTGCAGACGCCATAGGATGCTCATTTCTTTCCTCACCCTCATCCACCACAAGCGCACAAAACGAACTTTTCCCGGGCAAGTTTGAAGAATTTTGCCATGAAATATTTTCCTTGCCAGCATTTGTTGCTGCACTCGGCCACCAACTGTCGCACGGATGGAGGGCCAGAGGGGATTCTGCTGAAACTGAGGAAAATATTTGAAAACACGTAGCAAACATCAAACAAATTGCGGCGGAATCCTTTTAGCCGAGCGCTCCTTTCAACGACGTCGACAAACAGGAGCTTCTGCTGGCGCTTCCGGTTTGCCTTTGCGTTATGGCAGGACTTCCGTTCTGCTGGCTCCACTCTCCGACAGAAATTAATTCAAGCAGCAGAAGTGGCGCGGTGACAACCTTCCAGTTACCCAGCAGCTAACTGCTCACACCGCCACTTGACGTGCCAACGTTTTTTATTTACCCAATCCCCCGATTGCCACACGCAGTCTCTTGGCTTTTTTGGAAAGCCATTCAGCCAGCTATTCGGCAGTCGCTGCCAACGAACAAAAATTTGGATCCCTTATGTGCACTAAAAAGGCCACATGCTGCGACAGACAGACCTTGTGTCTGACGTCTGGACCCGGTTCGGTCCGGCCCGGCCCGGCGCACATGTGTTGGCCAAGGGACCCGAGGTCAAGAGCTGCTCCAAAAGTTCAATGTTTCGGACTGGCGGAGATGATAATAATTAATTAAATAAGAGACATTCTTGATAAGCCTATTCTTAAATTTGATTTTACTTAGACAGTATATTTTTAAGGAGATTAATTAAGTGGGGGCATTTTTTAACCTTTTATTTAGAATTTATTTGTGTCTTTTGCGTATTTGGGAACTCTGAGAATTTATTTAAAAATTTCCTTAAAAAGTTTATTACTTAATTAGATAGAACCTTGAAAAACATTCACGCTATGTAGTAAGGTTCTTATCCCCTGAAGTATAGTATGAAGAAATTGTATGGATAAATTCAGGAACTTATTAGAACATTTTCCAAAGTTTTCAATACTTATTTAATTTAATATTTTATGGTTAATTTGAGAGCCTTTTCCCTTAAGATAATATCGTTCTTACCTACAATTAATTTTTATAAATTTCATTTGTGTGGAAGAATTTAAATGAATGAAGGAATATAGATGAGGCCAAAAAATATCTCCACACAATGCAGACATAGCCACTCATGAATATAATCATTTGGGTGAACCACAAAAGGAAAACTGACAGAAAAAGGGGAAAACACACAGAATGGAAACCTTTGCCTCTGGTCAATATGTGTGGGCGAGGTGAATTATGCGGAAATGAGTCTGAATGCCAAGTTCTTTTGTGCGTGTTCTTGCCAATAACTCAGAGTGCCAGAGCAGGAGAGAGGCAGAAAAAATTAAAATGTTTTATCTGCCACTGAGCGTCATTTGCATAAAACCGATTTCTGGCAAGGTCCTCTCTGACATAACCAGAAAAATGCAAGAACAAAAAGAAAATACAAGAAAAAAGCTTGAAAATGAAAACTAAAGCAAATGGAAAACTTGCCGGTCGGGCGGGGAAAAGCTGCAAAATTTTAAATTAACTTTATGATGGCTGAGGCGGCACTCAACTGAACAAGCACATATGACAAGCAGCTTACTCCTTCCATATCGCTCTCCCTAGCCCAACCCCCCTTGTTCCACTTGGTGTTGCCACTTAATTAAGGACATTGCTCCCTTGGCCCGAGGCATGCAAATGAAGAGCGTGGCAGGGCGCAAAAAAACGGAAAAAATCATTTTCTATTAGCAAGCAAACAATTTTAACGCCGCAGTGTAATAAAATTGCCTCCATCAGCCATCCGAGAGGGGGATGGGCGGGAAAATAGCGACAGCCCACTCACTTATCAAGGCTGATAAAAAGCAATAACGGAAAAATACTTGTGCCACCCACCAGAAGCTGCAGCAACAAAGAGTAAGTAAAATCAGGCCAAAATGGCCAAGGCAAAGTGAATTTTTCGTGCACACACAGTCACCCCTCACCCATGCACACCCATACACACACACAGCGTTTAGTATGGAAATTAAATTTGCATAAATAAACGTCGACATGGGAAAGCGACAACGACAGCGGCAGCAGAAGGAAGAGCTCTCTAGCAGCAGCCGAGGACAATGACAGGACAACAGCCAAGGCTGCCGTCTGAATAGTGCCAGATATGGGGCGAAAACTTCTCGCTCGAAACCGAAGAAATCTCAAATATGTGTTCGAGTTGTGCATAAACAAAATTAAATATAAAGCAGGGAACCGAGCCGAAAGCCATGGAAAGGAAAGAAAAGGGTGCCCTCAGTGCAACCGCAACAAAAAGAAACACAATCAAAATAAATATCAACAATACAATACACAATAAAATAAAATAAAGCAGGGCTTTTTGTGTGGAGAGCGTAAAGAGAAAATAAAATGAGGCAAGTGCTGGCCACAAAAATGGTTGTTCGAGGGGAAAACAAAGTGCATTTGCAATTTGAATTCCAGACAAGTGTGAAAAGAGGATCAAATACTCTTCTATTGTGAATAGGAAATACTTTGAAAGGGTGTTCTTCTCTAAGGAGCTTTCACTCATGGTGATTTTAAGCAATCAATAGAATATCAAAGCCACAAATATATGTTTTCTTAATTGTTTGAGGAAGCCATTAAAAAGCACTTATTTTCTGATTTTTTAAATAAAATATATAAACTGATACTATCACCGATTTCTAAACAGAATTCGGTCATCAATTAAAGTTTTAGTTTAAGGGAAATATCAATTTTATAATTAATAAATCTCATTTATGCTATGCAAATGAAACCCTTAATATTCAGTAAACAATTTTATGGCCTTATCCACCAGGTTTTCCACTTTAAACGTAAAATAAGAGGAATGAAGTAATTTAATTCAAATTATTTCAAATGTCAGCTTGGTTTCTTCAATCAACAAGTCACCCATAAATATTCATAGGTCCAAAAAATGCGTAATTATAATAGAGTTCTTTTGCCATTATGCAGAATGAATCAGGGCGAATAATTTGCTCCATTAATATGCCATAAACAAAAGGGTTTACGTTTCCCCGACAGGTCATGCACACATGTGTTCCACAATATTCTCATTACGTCGGCCGGAGAGTCTCAGCTTCTTGGGGGGGCGGCCATTAAGCCACTGTGTTTAGTTCATTATGACAGGCAAACAAGAGGCCTTTTGCACACAGGGCCAGAGCAATATAGCGCTAATTTCGCCCAGCTTAAAGTCTTCATTATTTACAATGTCGCCAAAAAATTGAGCCGACGCCTGCCGCAAGGCCAGAGCAAACATTACTCAGGCTTAATGGCGCAAAAATGGGGTAGTGGGTAGTGGGGTGGTGGGTGGATGGGGGATGGTAAAAACAAGTTCGCCTCTCCTGCTGCGGCGCACCTTGACATATTTTCCCTTTGTCCTGGGGAGTTGAGCGGGGGAACAATAAATAAACTAAGCCAGCGCCAAAAGAAGCCACAGAATCTACACAGAAATCTGCAAACAAATGACAAACAGGAGCAGCCAGAGACAACTAAACAACGAACCAAACAAAACCACTGGGCGACAACGGAAAGGACCAAAAGGCACCACGGAGTCCCGAGTCCTGTGTCCTGTGTCCTGTGTCCTGTGCCGAACTGTATTCCCGCCTGCAAAAACCGAGAGAGAAAGTGTAAAATTCGTAGAGGGCAGAGGCAGACTTTTTGGCCATTTCCACAGGCCAAAACAGTTTTATGGCCAACTTTAAATCATGGTAAATGTTGTTCTGCAAATGCATTTCAAAATAAAACACTTTCTTTAAAATTTATTAAATAAATATAGTTTAAAAATTGATTGAATAAATAATAATTATAACCGGAGAACAGCTTCTTGTACAAGTATTACATATTTTTCAAGTGTTTTTAAAATCCTAAATTGAGTGGCATCCTTTGAAATGATATTCCAACGTTGCACTCCTTATGCAAACATGAAGATCTGGTAAATATTATGCCAGAATTGAGTACGGAATCGGGAATATCCTTTTACATCTTGGGGCTGGCCAAAATAATATTCATGTAAATGACTTTCGGTGGGGCGGTCGCCACCTGTAATTGCCCCTCAACTGGCATTGCATTCGCATGTGTATGGGTATTTGGAGTAAGCGTTTAGCAAATATAACAAACAACCTGCGCACATAGATACTCCGTGTGCGTGTGCGTGTGCGTGTGTGACATGCAAATAGACCAACACAATTGCTTAGATTAGTGTCCACAGCCATGAAGCTGTTGTTCTGCCGACTTGGCCATAATTCGCCGTGTGCGCCGGTTGTTTGTATTTGCCAGGGCCTGTGGGATTAGCCAAAAGTCTGGGACAGGTGTAATTTGAAGTAGCCCTGATTCGAATCGATTTCGGGAACGGAAACGGCAACGGCAACGAAGGCAGCAGCCAGACACTTACGTTTCGAATCCAATTTAGTAGCCCAAAACGCAGGTCTCATGTTTTATTCAGGAGTTGGCAAGCTTTGAAAATCTTCCCCCTGCAAAGTAAACATATCAAAATTTCATGTGTATACAACACTCTCACTCTTTCGCACCAATGCTTTTCCTCTCGTACCCCCTGGTTCTAGGAATTAAAGTTGTTGGCATTGGAAATGTTATGATATATCGGGCAAGGTCCAAACATAAATCAATAAATATAGAAAACTTGGGACAATTGTCAAAAAATCTATAAGTAATAACTATAATTTAGTATTTCTCAAGTATCGTTATTAATAAATTCAATTTAGAACCTTATCTACCATTTCAAGGAAAGTTATACATGCAAAACTAAACAGGCTTCGATATAAGCAAGTTAATTAATCATTTTATCGATTACAAATGATTGTTTTATCGATTTTTATTTTAAATTTCCATATTTTATTGCCGCCCTTAGCCAGCTTGTCGAATAAATGGCAAATTGCCGAATCATTGATGTAATTAATTAACAATCTACATTGAATCGCGCAGGTCACACGATTTTTTCCACAATATTTTTCCATATTACTTTTTCAATTGTTTGCCTGCCAATTAGTGATTGGAAAAGAAAAAAAGGGATTAAAGTACTGCCGAGCTACTGGAAATTGTTTTCCGACATGCAAGATTAATTGCCAATTACCAGATTCTATGTTCAATAAGTTTAATGAAGTATAACCGGCAATTAACTTCTGTTTTGTTCCCTTGATCCGAAATAGGTTACAGACTTTTAATAACGCATGAAATAACAAGAACAATGTAAAATTCACCTTTCTAAGTCCACCAATGAAAATATTTCTTAATAACTACAATATTTATTCCCTAGGATTTTTGAGAAATTGTTACATTCTCAGTAACCAATTTATTATCTCTATCCAAGAACGACGAAGCTTTCTCAAAAGGTAAAGCTGCATTTCCTACATTTTATTTACAATACTCGAACTCTTAAAAACCAACAAACAATGTACGCGAGGGCACCACTTCAAATTAAAATCAAATATTCCCAACTATCTCCAGAGTTGCCCAAGTTCAAGTGATGACTGTAAAACTACTATAATGTCAATCAAAATGCTGATGGGCCACATGTTGCCTTAAGCAGAGCAAAGTGGAAAAACAACATAGTTGCGTAGCTAACATTTCTGTACATTTCGATTGGGGAAATTGTTCGAAAAGCGGCAAAACTCTACCAGCTACCAGAAGGAGTAATAACATTTGCCATCGAAAATACGCAGTGAAAACCTACCCCTAGAATCCACATGGCTTCCACACCATAACAGCGACTTGGATCGAGTGTTAAACATCCATTCTCTAACCACAAATGTCTCTCGGCGGTGACATGTTAATTTCGAGGGAAACTTATTACAACTTGAGTGTCTGGCACCAGAGGGGGGAGTTGTGTCCTTGCGACTTTTGGGCTGAGAAGCAGCTAGCTTCTCTTTGATTTCCGCCCAGCATCAAGCTTTAATTTTAGGCAAGAGGCTAATTCTCGGAAAATTGGATTTGGCCAGCAGCAGCGGTAGGGAAAACGAATCAGCCTCCCAACGAAATTGAAATGAAAAAGCAAAATTTTTAACGAGCGCCGCTCAATTCCCTTTAAAGCGGCAACCGAAAACTTCCATAAATTTGAAATTATCAGCGTGGGTTGGCGGAGACCCGGAAAGTTGGTCACAAGGTGCACAAAATCATTTTTACCATACAATTTATTGCTTTTGGCTCTGCTTTTTTTCCCTCAAATATTTGTCACACATTCGCCCCCATCTTACACTGGTGTAGTCCCAAAAGAGGGTCGAAAAAAGTGTTTTATAAACCTTCAATTGCTGTCAATTTATTGACAACATGTCGCCGCAACTTCCTCTCCACTCAAAACCCTTAGGCGGAAAACCAGAAGGAAGGAATGGAGTCGCCGGGGCAGGAGCGAAATGGGAGGCGAAGACAAAAGGGCTGTGACCGAAATTTGTTTGCCAGCCTTGGGCAGAAAATATGACGAAGACGATTTTGGCCCGCCTTTATACTTTATTTTATTTTTCCGTCGCCACTGCTGCTACTCCCGGTATTGCTTTCGTTATTTTTTGTTTGAGCCTGTGTGAGAAATGTGAACAATTTACAATAGAAATTGCTGTGTGTGCATTTGGCTGACTCGTCGTATACGCAATCAGCGCGCGATTGCTAAAAGCATTGAAGGCAACAACATCGCGAGCGGAATCTTTTGCCGACAGGTGATATGGAGATACAACAGACGATGCTTTGTGCTAAATAAAAAATATACAACGAATTAGATGTACTCTTAAAAGTCCTAGCAAATAGAGGTTGACTTAGTAAGATAGGTAAAAAAAAAATTATAGATGTTTATTAACTAACTATTTTCGCAATGCATTTGCATTTGCAAGGTAAGATGCCTTAAACTCTTGATCTCAGTTATATTTTAATAAATGCATATATATATTTTTTATAAAACTCAATGCTAGAAAAAGATAATATATATATAATATTAGTTGTAAAAGCAAGCCTTTCTTTCTGGTTTTATGCCATAGATTCAACCTTAATTCTATTGATTTCCTGCCATACATTAATCCCTCTATACCCACCATTCCTAGAGCATTAAGGAAAAAGTAAAACAAATGTTATATTTTACATTTCAATTGTTTTTTATGATTGCGCCCAAAGTGCACACGTACAGCGCGCTTGACAATTCTCGATGGTTGTCTCCGATGTTTGGCATTGTTGTTGTTGTCAGCTGGTTGTCAATTTGGCTGCCGTGCGTGTAAATTGCACAGCAGCTGCTCGATTGACAATCTCTACCAGAGTGTTGGTGAGAGTGCGAGTGTGTATGCCATCAGCGTTCCGCTTGATTTTATGGGGCATTGCGTCGAAATTGAAAGTGAAAAATGCCTTTCAGGTGCTTAAGTGATGAAGTGCCAATTGCCTTTGCCTTTACCCCTGATTGCGCGTTTGAGTATTTTTCGCCTGTTTCCATATTGATTTCCTGTAAATTATTATTTTTTTCTACTCAACTCCCGGGTTTCCTGTTGTTTCGCTGTCGAAAATTTGCGTGCATGCTACCCGAAAAAGTAGGCAACAAAATTTTATGGGTCCCGGGATATGTGGGTTAGGCATGAAATGCTTGGAATGGTATTTATCAGGAAATGTCTTAAAGACCAAAATAGAACTCAACGGGTATTAACTTGGAATGTTGCGGCTTTAATAGAAAGAGATAAATATGAGTTATAGGTATTTTTATGCCGCTTACTTTTTGTTGAATAAAAACAAAGTTATAATATCCAAAGAATACTTTGGAAGTATTAACTTTATTTAACAAATATGTAACTATTATTATTTTTCTGAATTTTATGTGAAGATACTCACATCATTTTTGTTTATTTAATTTACGCCTCAAGGGAAATAAATCCCTCGCACTTTAAAGCAATTTGTCACTCACTTATACCAACACTTTCATTATAAGCATAACTCACTTATGCCACTCAAATCAGCGGCATAAAAATGCAAATTAAACTCCAAAGGTTAGGCTAACGCTAAAGAGTGGTGGCGGTGGCGAAATGTAAAGCATTATCCAGCCGGCAATCATAAGATATTGCAACTGGGCCCAACTCCCTAATGTACAGTTACGTCTTCAGAGCCAACTACTAAATTAAGGCGCCCGGCCATAAAGCAACGGCCCACAAAGCTGAAGAGGCTGGCGGTAGAAATGGAAAAAAGCACTGGCAACAAACAATTTTACAACTTTAGGCTCGCGCTTACATAAAAATAAATTTCTTATTTACATAAAGAAACTTTTAGGCTACCAACCAACAAACAACAAAATAATAAAAAAAAAAAACGAAAAAAAAAACTGAAATCAAAATAAAAACCGCAAGGAAGAATTCCTCTTCCCAGCGCTGCTGAGGTGGCAACAAACATTAAGAGCATCAACATTTGCATATTCCGTATATTTGGCTTTTGCCTTAATTTGTTTGCACATATAAGCAAACACAAGCTCGCAATCTTCACAAAGTGACTTTGCATGTTTAACAGCTCAGCGGGATAAGGATCTGCGGAAACTTTTGCTAAATTTTAGTTTAGATCAAACAATGAATGAAAGTAAATATTTGTACATGATCAAATTGGCCTTAATCGTTTCATTATCTTTCACGGTTTTTAGAATCTTTAAATATTATTATATAGAAAGTATATCATCAAATAAGTTGGTTACGCTGCAGCGTTTAAACAGAAATAATTTATGGCCAGAAATTACTTTTAAATAAATTTGTATGCTTAATAAAAAAAACGTTAGTACAATTGTAAAACTTGGTATGAAAAGCATTAAATCCTTTTTCTATTAGGTTTTAAATCAAACAAACAAAGCGGGAAGTCCCAAAGCTAATTATTTTTAGAACAAATCTGAATAAAAAACCAATAAAATTGCTTTTAAAATAGCTAACATAAAAACCCAAATACATTTATTATCCATTGGCATAATTAATCAATTTATAATGCAACTTTTATCTTTAACAAAATTCAGCCACAAAATAAAAAAGTGTTGGAAAACAATTACTCGATTTTAGAGCTTTCAGCAGTACGAATTATCTATCCCAAGATAATTCTTCGCTAAATAAATATGAAAACAGAAATTTTTAGTGAATTTATGGAGAGGAAACTTGCTGGGAGATTCGGACTAACCAAGCATTAGCGTTAACGATGCATTGCCGCTTCGGTTTTGGGAACTCTGTCTGTCTGGGTGTGTATCTGTGTGCAGTGCGGGTGTGAGTGCATGTGTTTGGAGTATCTGTATGTTTGCCGATGCCAATTCCCAGTGCAGCATTTGGCCCAGTGCTGGTTTGTTGATTTGCTTACGCTGCCAGACGCAGACAAAAGTAAATTTAGACAGGCGGCCGAGTGGAGCGCTCTTTTTTCACAGCCATTTGGGCACATAACAATCTCTTTTTTTTTTGTTTTTGCAGCGCCTAACGTAGTGCCCATAAATATTCTGGCATTGTTTTGCTTTATTATTTTTATTGTTATTGTTTCCCCTTCCAGCTGCTGCCGGGCGCGTTCGCCTCTTCACAATTTATGTTGATTATTTTTATGGCGCGGTCGCTTGGTGGCCAGTATTCAGTATTCAGTCGTATCAAAAACAGGAAACTAAAGCCCGGCAATATGTCAATATGGCATAGAGAGTCCTGGCCTTTGTTTGGTTTGTGTTTAACGTTTAACATGACAAATGGCCACGCCCCCTGGCTTAACGCTTGTGTTGTCAATGAATACGGCAATTTATGCCCATACATATTTAAAAAGGCCAAACAACAAAGCAGCGCGTGCGATAAAAACATGGCCCCAAAAGTTTTTTGGAAAATGTTTAGAAAGGGCCAGACTCCAGTTTGGGCGAAAAGTTAAAAGTAAAAACCATTCGTTTAAATGCAGTTGCACTTGTCTATATATTTTTCTTAGACCAAAAAAAGCAACAAAAAAATATAATAAATAATACTTAGCATTGAATTGTTTACTATATGTAGGTAAAAATAAGCTCAATGAGTATTAACTATATTTTTAAGCTATAAATATATTTTCATTCTCACCAATATGAATGACGAATCTCAAATTTCAAGCTTTAATTGCAATATCTTCCCTTTCAGCATATCTTCCCTTCTATTTATTAAATTCAACGTAGTTAACAGACGTTATAATCAATTCACTCGACACTGAAACTAATGAATTCCTCGACTGCCAGTGACATAAATTCTGCGTTTCACTCTCTATATAGACTATATATAAAAGCCACAGACGCGAATCCGGCAAGATGACACATTAACAGGCATCCGCACACAATTTTGAGGTTGAGGCTAAGCTCGGTCCCACAAACACAAGGAAAATGGAACGGAATGGCTGCCTATGGAAGTGGGAGTAGGACTGGAGTGGTATGTGGGTGATGGCTTCATGGTTGGCTGCATACCAAGTTTTCCGTCTGAGCCAGGACCTGCGAAGTGGCTTAAACGCGCCA
Organism: Drosophila rufa; assembly: GCA_018153105.1. Classification (NCBI taxonomy): domain Eukaryota; kingdom Metazoa; phylum Arthropoda; class Insecta; order Diptera; family Drosophilidae; genus Drosophila; species Drosophila rufa. Next base: position 14,882,338 of record JAECXS010000096.1, read on the forward strand.
GCCAAACCCAAAACCCTCTAATGCCCACCCCGCCTATCTTGAGACCTCAAAACTCGTTGGTTCTTTGGCCCCGATGCTGATTCTTTGTGTCTTGTATTTGGATTTTTGCCTCTGCTATTTTAGTAGCTGGCTATTAATATTTCACTCCTCCCCCACGTCCTGAATCCCCAGTCGGAGTCACAGTCCTTGATGTTTGTTTGTTTGCTCCTCGGTTCCTTGCCTGGCTGACGCCCTTTTATTGTTGTCGTCATCTTTGTCGTTGTCCTCGCTGCCATTAATACGCTTAACATGGGTAACATGATAAGCTAACAAGTGTGTTTGTCTAGGTTTTGACTTGGTTTTGATGTGGTTTGCTTTCACCCCGAAAAGCCTTATTGGCCTTGACTTGCTTTCTTCTCAAGCTGTTTCTCAGGATTACCTTGATTTGGTTCACTCTCATCACGAAATGGAAAATATTTTCCTTTTAATATAAATACTATTAACCATCACTTTTTTGATTAAATATGTAATTATTTAAATTAAAATTAATATATCGGATATAAATAATAATTAATATTATTACAAAATACATTTCTAGATTCTTTATTTATTCTATAGACACGAATTTCAAATTTACTTTTCCAGTTGAAAACAAATTTAAAACTTCAATCACATAAGTTCTAACTTAAAAAGTTCTCAAAGTTACATAACCAAATATAAAAAAAAAAAAATATTCTCTTTCTAGAGCGTTTATTATGTAAAACAATCCACACTGAATTCCATGCAATTTGTTTCCCTATTTGTTGTGTGGTTTTTTCAATCGCAATGTCCTAAATTAATTGCAGTTCATTATAACCATTGCAAGCCTACCAACCAGACCGCACATGGAAAATCAATTAAAAGCGGCGTTATACAATAAAACATTGGCACAGCCACCGCAAATCGCGGCCGCAGAAATTTAACACAAAAGCGTTTTGGAAATTTGTCCACCAAACACCAAATCGTTGGACAAACAAACTATTCAGCAAATCCAACAATGATCGTGTCAATAGTGGGCTTTTTCTGTGATTCGAGCAGGTAACAGTTGAAAAATTATTATTTTTAAATCGGAAAGTTCCCGAAAAAATCTCTTATCCACCCAAGGACACCAATAAAATATAAACTTGTATGTCTACAGCAGCACTTGCCCTTGTTTGCCGGGGGTAATATACATATTATAAATATCCGCAAGTACATTCGAATAATCCGTTCGTGTGCAGGTAGACTTGTTCCTAGCAGAGATAGGGATTATCCCCAGACGCAGACACATGGCAAACAAATGCAGGACTAACAGAGTACCCGAAATAAACAAAAAGTACAAACAATAGTAGAAGGGGACAAATTTGCATTTGATGCGCGTTTTATACAGGATGTTCAGGACCTTGGCATGGCGGGAAAACCAAATAAAACCCCCAACGATATACATAAAATATATCGAATGCAGCTTGTGACTGTGACTGCACGTGCATCTGGAGTGCATAAAAATTGCATTCAACAAAAATGTATAAGGGCTGCAAGGAAATCGTTTTTAAACTTTTAAAAGTCACAGGGGGGCTTAAAATAAATTATTTACTTTAATGAAAAATAAAATGAAAAATATTTAGAAGAGGAAAATCACGAATGTAAGGAAATAACAAACAAGGTAGCTAAAGATTTAAAGTAGTTAGGAATAGTAAGAAGTCTTTGAGATACAAGGTGTTCTCAAAAAAATACAAAAATAGGCGATAATAATACTTTGACTAACTATAATCAATGCATTAATACTATACTTTAATCTGTTAATTGCAACATTATTCATAAAGCTGCATTCCAACTTATTTTGAAATTTGTAACGCAGTTTAACGTTTGCTCCTTCTCTTTCCCCATTCGAAAATCGCTTAGTTGCAGTCCAATTTACTCCCCCAGGAAATACTTCGCCAAACATTCGTCTCATCAGGGAAAAGGAATGATTTCCGCATCTGCGGCTCATCCCTCTGCGAGCGGCATTCGTCAGCAGATGCAAGGACACCTGAGACTGACACACTTTCACTTTAAGCCAGTTGTAAAAGCGAGAAATTCACAGGATTAAGAGCCGTAATCCAACGCCTACCGGCCCCCTTTTTCGCCAGCGACTTTTCCCTCTCCAATCCTGTTCCGTTGGATCCTTGCAACCATAACCACCAACCCAACAGTCCACTTGTGCATCGGAGCGTTTTGCCAGCGACTTAACAACATTTTGCATTCTGCCCACTGTCATCAGCCGTTGTTCGCCCGCCCCGCCACCTCTCGCCAGACTCCTGAGTTCTAAGGCACTCAGAGAAAAATATTGTTTAATATAATTTTTTTAATTTCGATTTTTTAAACTTCATAATATATTTAAAATGTGGGTTTTATATAACACAACATGTAATGATTGCATTAAAAAAAATTATATTGTTTTTATTGGCCAACAATTTAAATATCTCACGGTTTTGTTTTTAATTCCCAAGATATTATTTGCAAAAGGCAAATTAGGCCCTTCACTTCAATATTTATACGGGACAAAATAATATTGATATTTAATAGGCTCCCAATAATGTTTTTCAATAATATTTAGTGTAACAATATATTTTGTATATTCTTTGAAAGATTCTTAAAATTTTAAAGACATCTTACTAATTTGTATCGCTATTTTTAATGTAAGTTTACACAATTTTTGTATATTTATTCGGGAAGTGCACCTGAGCCTCCCCTCTTTCCGTTGCAACTGCCAGTGCAACTGCAACGGCTGTCGTTGTTTCCGTTTCCATCGCTGGGGAGGAACATTTTGCGTAATCTTGTTAGATAATTACCGTGTAGGGACTCTGCGGTTTCCCCATCGGTGCGAGCCGGCCTCTCTGCTGCGTGTGCGAGTGTGTGTCTCGGCCAGGTTGGTAGGCCATTTCAATTGCCCTGCCCCCTTTCGTTGCTGCGTTGCTGCCAATCGGTTTCAGATACTCGGACTGCCGACCCAGTTTTCCGGGTCCCGTTTTGAGTGTCTCTGGCAGGGAGGGAAATTGGGAAAGACAATCGAAGATTTCCTTGGACAATCAGGTGAGGTTTAAGATTCACGAAATTATGGTTGCCCGTACTAGGGGCAGTCGATGTGTACAAAGTAAAACACAAGTTTGTCTCTTCGATTCAAACTTTCTGCAAACAATTGGATGTAGGGTTTTTGAAATCAATTGTATTTAATGATAAAAAGTCACAATCGTATTTAACTAATATTAAAAACTAGGATATTGGTTTTAAATCAGTTTTTGTGGTTCGGTTTGTATACAAAATAAACTCTTTTTAAATTGAATTCTTTTAGAACAAAATAAAATATTAGCAAGTCACAAATTGATTTCACATTATTTTTCAAAGGATAAACTATAAGCAGGCCGATTGCGCTCAATTATTTATTTAAAAGTGAAAACACAAAAAATCCATTTATTATCCAAAATTTCGGAAATTATTTTCCAACCGGATATCCTTGGGCAAAAAAGGTCGCTTTCAATTTTAAAGCTTTTACGCACACTTAATAGGCTTCATAATATCAAACAACGATTTTTGTTGCCTTTTAACATTCTATTTAAGCTCGGATTTTATAAAATCACTAAAACCAATTATGGGGCAATGTCCAAAGCCAATAATCGCCAATTTATTGCAACTATTCGACTAACATCTAATTTATTTATTAAGCTAAGTAGGGGATTTTCCACAAAGTGCACAGATGGGGCAAAAAATAGTTTTTGCATAAATTTATGTATGCCCAATGAGCAAAAGAAACGACAAAGTGAGTAGGAGAGCACGAAATTGGTCGACTTTATGATTGAATTTCATTCATTTCACTTCTGCTCTATCGATTGGAAAGCAATTATCACAATTGTGATACAAAAAAAAAAATGCAAATTGAAAAAAAAAAATCGGTTGTGGGTCTCACGCACTTAATTTGTTCATTGTTTTTCTCCTCCGGCAAACGATTTTTTCCTTTTTTTTTTTGTTGCTGATCGGCCTTTGGCTCATGGGCCACTTTTGCTTTTCTCACTGGCAATTTGCATAATACAAATTGCAATTATCTTTAATGCGCTTAAGTTGGGAATCAGGCTGAGATCTATTTAAATGTTCTAATTAATTTTTTGGCTTATGTTGCATTTGAAGGTTTTTTGGATTATTAAAATCATGGTCACATTTTCGAATTTGTACAAACGTTTAATTCCATGTAGTATCCTAATTAAATATTTATACTAGCTTACCATTTTTTAATTATCTGTCCCACTCGTATGCCTCTATTAGAAAAATAATACTAGCAATGCCAAAATACACATAAAAGCACAAAAATACAGGCATTTTAATAGGTTAAAATTTTGATGAATACTATGGCTTGGCCTTCTTGGACTCTTTGCAAAATTATGAAAGACTTATAGAAACATTAAATTTAAGAACTGGAAAAAGATAAAATAAACAAAACAACCTTAGGATAATTTTAATTTAAGTACAATGCATTTTTTTAATATAGTTACGATGAATACTAAAGTTTACCTTACAGTTTCCTTATCTATCTCCTTTCTAACACATTCTTTTATTAAAACCTCCCAGGGCTTAATTTGAAAATTCAACAAGTCATATTAAATTGCAAATTTGCTTACATTTACAATTTTAATAGTTTTTCAATTTTTCATTGAATTTGTATGACTTTTGCCACCCCCCTTTTCTAGTCTAACTTTTCTGACGAACAGCCAGCAGGAAGTGCTGGCAGGACGATGGATGCGAACCGTTGGATGACGCCATTCTGGCCGCATAAATATTTTAGATTTTGCACGCCAGACTTTGTTGCTGTCACAGAAAGTACGAAGGCATGAACGCAGTTGGATGGGCTTTCGAGGGGCACCAGCAGAGTGTACACAGAGCGGCTCCATTTTCCGAGAGCCTATCCCGGCAAGCTGTTCGTCCAACTGGCGCTCTGGATTGTTAGCAGCTCCGGCTCGTCGTCCCTGTCGCTTCTGCCTAGTTGGCCAACTTGGCAGCAGGCAACTGCAATGTTGACGCTGCTGTTGCAACGACGGCACTGCGGTGCTTGCGACAAAAAATATGCAAGCTGCGGGCTACTGTACTGTGAAAAAAAATTATGATAAACTTGGGGATTGCTCATTAATTAGGTTTATTCCATTTATCTGATATAATTTACTCAATTTGTTTAATTAAATTCATTATTATTAATGCAGTAACGTTCAAATTGCTGTCATACTAGCTCCAAAATAGGCTTAAAGTATTGAAACATTTCTTACTTTTTTCTCTGCTTCACTGCGCCCTTAACTTTATTTCATAAATTGGTTTTGTTCCTGGAATACAGCCTCCTGCAACATTATTGGGGCCTCTGGTATTAATTTGTTGCCTGCACCAAAAGTGCTTGATAAATATTTTAATTAAGAAGAAGCACAGCTCGCTCGGCTCAAAGCCGGGTGTCCTGATATCCTGACGTGCACGCCGGCCCGATGCGGTGGATCAGGTGCAAGTGCCAGGCAGGTCTTAAGGTCCTGGGGCCAAAGGAGATTGAGAGGACATATTGCCTCTCAGACTAATGATACACATGACGCACGCTTTTACAAGGGCCACAAAATGGCTTTGATGGATAAATAATATTATGTGAAGATGAAAGGCGAGTGGAGAAATTAAAAGTCAAGTATTTTTTGCGTAAATTGTAGTTTATAGCTTAAAGGATATACAAAGAAGGGAATGAGGCTTAAGGGTTTTAATTAAAAATACTGACAATCCCTATTATTAATATTATTATAATTAGCAGAATGTTTCCATTAGATCTTGGAAAAGATCGAAAAGATCTTGGACTAATCTACTTATTGTATAAATTAATTTTCACATATTTTTTATAAAATTATTGGTCGGTGGTTTAGCAAACTGTTCGCATTTTGAGATTTTGCCTTTTCTTTCTTTAATCAGAAAACTTTGAAAAACTTTATACAGCTAAGACTTTTTCGCATAGATTAATCAAAATTCACTGATAATTTTTGGCCAACCGATTAAATCTGAAACTAAAGTTGGAAGCCAGTGAAGTTGAGCAAAATTGAGCAAAGTTCAAGTTGAGTCGAAAATTGCATAAACTCATTTGTATAATGCACACGCTTCGCCATCCGAAAAACCACCCGAACCCCCATCCCTTGGCTCACCCAGTTTTCCACCATTTTCCCCGCTTTTCCTCAGTCTTTGTGTGTATGTGTGTGTGTGTGAGTGTCCCGCTCATCTGCATATGCAGGGGCGCTGAAAACTATGACTCGAAAATGTGACCTGCTGGATGCGTAGCTGGGAAAATGTCTGGGAAATGGCAAAGCGGGGCGGCTGAACTGGGCGGGCGGGGCTTGGGGGCATGGCCTTGGGCGACATTTAGCACTCGCCACGTAGCGCGGCCACGCCCACCCACTTTGGCCCGCCCTGGAAAACTTAGCCTGGAACATGGCGGAGCTTAACTGTGACACATTTTACACATAATTTTCAACACCTAAATCCGCAAGTTAGTGCCAACCATCAGATTTTGCACACGTTAACGCAAACATAAAGCGTCGGATTTTGGATTTTCGACTGTGCCGTGCCGTGCCAGCGTGGCTAAGGATCCCAGCTTCCTGCAGAAGCAGGTGCAGAGAGGATACCAAAAAGGATGCCGGACCCAACCTGTTTTGTGCATTTTAAAGCCAGCAGCCACGAATAAAAAATGGGCCATGAAATGCACAACTTTTGTGCATGCGGAAACAAAGGAAAAGTGGAAAGTGTTCAACGTGAAGTGGCTAGGTCTTAGCTAAAAATAAAATTGCTCTTCATGTCCAAAAACTTTGACCAGACAGGACTGGCAGTCTTTTGAAGACGTCAAAGGATCTCATGAACGTCCTTAGACTAAGCACATAAGTTTAGGGTGTTCTTTGGATTTCCGCAAAGCTTAAAATAAAGAGTGGAGTATAATTGCATTGAAAATATAATTATTCTAGGTATAAGTCTTAAAATATTATAAATAAAAAATGATTTATATTTATAATTAATAAATACAATAACTTTATTTTATCAAAGCAACTCCAAAAATAATAAAATATGTCTTAAAGCCTCAGTAAGCTGAATAATTTTTATATTTAACTCTTAGTTTTGCTTTCAAAAATGCAAGCCAACCCTGTAAACTCCAAATAATTTCCATTATAAATAATCTGCACCCATTCCGCAAAGCAAACCGCATTCCACCGGCAAACTGTAAAATAATGCTGCATAAATCTAAAATTTTTGTGTTCCACATTATACATTTACACATTACACCAACAGCCATCATCATAGGACCCTTCCGTTCCCTCTGCATATTTTGATTTATCAACATGGGAACAGGGCTTTGTAAATGTTGAACACATCTGGCTATATGATTTACATATCAAGCCGACCGTCAACTCGATTGTTGTTTCTCTTGAAGTTGTTGACCGTCCATCACGTGACGTGGCCTGTTTGTTTTAAGCAAAAGTTTACATTGCCTTACATGGCGCTGGAAAGGAGCGGATAAACTGCCAGATGAGTCGGCGGGGCAGGCGACGGAGGAAATGAATGAAACCTCCAGCAACTTGAAGCGGAAATTAATAAAAACAAAAAATGTGGCCAGCAAGCTGGGCGAAATAACATTTCAACAAAAAGAAGACAAAGGAGAATTAATATGCAACATTCTGATGTGGCATATGTTGCATGTAAATGCAAATTTCTCAGGAGTGCAAAAAATAAATATCTAATGTGGAGACGCCAAACAGAAGAGCTTCTCCTTATTCGTTTATATATAACGAATTTTAAAATGGAAAATTACAGCAAACAACAAATTAATAAATACCATTTGTCAACCTTAAAAATCTTATAAATACAATATTACAAATTGTATTGTTAAACTGTACGGCCAAATTTTAGAGAATTTCATGTATAGTTAGTTATTGTACAAAACATATTTAATTAAATCTTTAGATAAATCCTTTAGCATAATGTATATAATGCAAGTTAAGCTAATCAAGGCAAGTTCATGATTTGGCATAAATAGACGATAAAGAAGATTTCCCAGCCGCAGTATTTTGCCAATCAATTGCCGCCCCCCGAAGGCCGGAAAAAACAGGCAGAATCCGAGCACTTTTCCCACGAACTACAAGCTGTTTATACATATATAAAAATAACTGGGGTCTGGAAACTGGGAATAACGGGCCTGCAACCTTCCACATCCTGCCTCGACCTCGGAGACCCCCGACCTCCGAGTTGGCTTGGGCTTGGGCTGGCATAAAGATAAAATGCCCCCAAGGAATCGGGCAACAGTTTGTAAAAGTTTTCAATAAGCTTTGGTATATCGAAGCAGTTTGTGGATGCGCAGCGGAAATGCATAAACATTTATAAGAATTTCCTTTGAAAACATGTTAAACATAATTTCATGCCCAGGGAGGCGAAGATCCATGGATGAGAGGCGCTGTTGGGGGAAATGTAACAAGTGAAATCAATTGAAGTTACTTGTAAATGAATTTCAAGTTTTCCGGGGACAAGTTTACTTAATTTGTATAAAGTAGTAATTCTGAGGAAAAGTTGCTCATCGGCTTGCGAAAATGTCAATTGAAATTCCGGGAGGAAAGTATTTGCTTGCACAAGAAAATATTGATTTTGCTGAAAAGTATTTAAGTTTTGCCGTCATTTTTGGAAAAGTTTCATGATAAATTCTAATAAGCTTGTTTGCTTAAACAAACGGTATTTATTTTCCAAAGTTTAACTGCAATAATTGGGTTTTGTTATTAAGGCGAAAGAAATACTGTGAGTATTAATTGGATATTTTCTGCAATGTATTAATGTATTAATAGCCGAATAGTTATTTAATTTCGTTTATGAAGTAAAAGTATGAAGAAAGTAACTGCAATTAAATTGTTTTCTTTTTCAAATATTTTTAATTTGTGATAATTATATTTTAGAATTCTCTGAACCACTTTACTGATTTGTAAAATATTTATTCGTTGATGAATATCCAGCTCTTGGGCCTAATTAAGTTTTCGACGCTCCTATATGCCCATTAAAAATGTACATATAACTCTCCACCATTTAAAGTTAATTCGTTTGTATTTATTCAACCATTAAGTGGTCTCTTCTCTGTGACCCGGGAAATCCTGCAAACGAATGCTCATCCCTGGAGGATTTCCCCATGCCTAATGTCGCCATAACTCAATGGGAACCTATTGAATCACAGCAAATTAACATGCATATATTGGGGCCGATGGGAGGAGGAGGGCCTGGAGGTACGGAAGAGCTCGTGTAGAGCCCACAAGGACACATGTCGCCCCATGGCACTGCGCTGGACCCCCTCGAAGTCCCATCCCCGCCGTCAAATGAAACAGAACAGGACTCTTGCGCCGCTCGGCATACGAAATAAGCACAAACAAATTCGATAACAAATGGTTCGGAATCGAAACAACAACAAAGGATATATAATATATTTATAAAAGAGGAGGAGAGAAGACAAAAAAAAAGGAGGGAAGGACGCTGGCGCTTTTAGGAACAAATGACATATTGTCAGGGGCAGCAGACAGAGATGGCTGGAGTCGGCTGAGACAGAGACACCAACATATGGTTAGTCCGATGTGACTTTCTGTTTCTGTTTCTGTTGGTGTTTGTTTTTGCTTAACGTAAATATAAAATTTATTATTCAGCGAAGCGCATAAATTAGCCAAACAAGAAATCAGAGGCAGACGCAAATTGAGACCGAAAACCCCTACATCGCTCCCTCTTCAGATTTTTCCGACACAGATCAACTTGATGATGATAACAAATGAAATCAAATGAGTGGAATGTTGGATATGGCGAACCCATGGGAGACAGCAAGACAAGGACAAGAGCATCATCAATTGTGGAGAGTTCAGTTTGTGACTTCACAATTAAATTAATGAACTAGCGCATGTGGAATTGTGACTCCTTATTTGGCAAAATATAAAACAATTTAACTGATTTTGTGGTCTTAAGATGGACAATAAAAGTAAGACAACAAGAAATTCATTTCTTAAGACCGAAAAACCAAACTTTAATCTCTGACAAATTTGATTTATTTTTATTGAAAAATACGTATGCGTATTGAAAATACGTATTATAAGAATTGTGAGATTAATATTCTTTTGTCGTCATAAAAACAACATTTAATTATTTTCTTCCATATAATTTTTATAAATCATAATTACATATTAAATATATACAATAAATAGATACTGAGCGAATTAATTCACAATCATATTCAATCATATGCAATCATATTCACTCTACTGGTTCTGCCCAAGCCAGGCCTAAATTATAGCCCTAAATAAATATCAAATATCCGATCCAAATGGGCCCTCGGGGCATTTCATTACATTAGGTTCACACTTAACCATAAACAGGCTAATTAGTTGTCTTGCGCTTGACACACACAAGTGTTAATTTTCCCAAAAACAAACAAACACACACTACGCTCATTCACTCACATTCGGCTAATTAACACATTTTCGCAGTTTTTACAGTTTTCGCAGCAGCAACAGCTCTCTCCCGGCCTCTTTTCTGCTTCGCAGCAAGACCACAACCTGGAAGCTACATGGCTTTCGATGTGTTCCAGCCATAACTTTTGCGGCCCCAAAGTCGCTGTGAAGGCTAAGGACGAGTCCTTAGCTCCTGTATGCAAAAGTCCTCTTAGGAGAAAAAAAGGCTGCAGATTCTACAACAAAATCCATGGCAACATGACCACCAGCAGGCAGCGGTAACGGAAAGTTTTTGGCAAAACCGAGCCGAAACTTTCAAGATTCACAACTGCAACACTTGCAGTGTGTTGATAGAGCAAGCATACACAGGAAAAAATATTTATTAACATGGTGTGTTTTTAAAACGTAACAGCAATATATTTATTTTGAAATTTGTATAGTAATTTAGTGACCTGCATTTTTTATATAAATTTAATTAGTTTAATCATGCTTTTAATCCCCCTTTTTCCTGTGCACTCGCCTAATCTCCCAAGCACAGATACTCCCCACACACACACAGGCATACCCGAGCCATTGTGCACATCCTGCATATCCTGCCTGTTTACCAAATGAGTTTTGTCCTAGTTTGTTTAATGCCTTGGGTCGCAAAATTTATGACGACAGACGAGAGCGAGGCGAGGCCCAGGAAGGCAAGACGGCATCTCGTATCTATCCGGAGAGTTTCTTGGTCTAATGGACAGATAACTGTTGCCTAATTGTTCTGACATTCATATGAATCCATGGGGTTGAACACAGATAGTTTTAAGAGTTACTTTCCATATTATTCGTTTTCGATTCGTGTAATTTTATTATACCCTTGCAGGGTATTATACAAGATGTTTCCAGAAGTTTGCAATGCAGTGAAGGAAGCATCTCCGACCCCATAAAGTATATATATTCTTGATCAGCATCACCAGCCATATCGATCTAGCCATGTCCGTCTGTCTCTCAGTTTTTGAGCTATCTGAATGAAACTTTTCAGTCTTCTTTCTATTGCGGCTAGTATATGCATATGTCGGAAAGGCCGGAATCGGACTACTATATCTTATTGCTGCCATAGGAACGATAGGTCCAAAATGTTGTATTTTCGCTATTTTTGTAGATATTGGGCTTAAATTAAATACACGATCCTTTAATTATATTATAGCTATACATTGAGGAATCCTCGATGATTCCGCGATGATTTTATTCCTATTCATTTTCCGATCATTTCTATGGCAGCTATAAGATATAGTGGCCCGATTCCAGCCGTTCCGACATATATAGTAACTGCAATATAAAGAAATCTGCAAAGTTTCATCAGCAAAGTTTTTCAGCGTCAGTCAAGAAGGCAGCAGAGGAGGGCAGCGAAGGAGGCAACAGAAGCGGTGAAGTTTATGTCGCAGTGGATATAGAGAGTGAGCAGTGACCAGTGCTAGTGATAGTGAAAGTGACTCCTTAGGAAACGAGCCCATCGTTACACAAGTTATAATTTAAAAAATAAAAATTTTAAACAAGAGTTATTAATTAATCAAAGAATAACTTTTATTTTACAATTTTTATTTTAACAAAAAAGAAAGCAAACTTCGGCATGCCGAAGTTTGTATACCCTTGCAGTCTGCAATTGAAGTATTGAAAATTGATCCATTTTGGTAAACTTAAAAAAATATCGAAGTTTGTAAATGTACTTACACATTTTATATTTTACACGTAGAATTTTACATTTTCATATAGATCAACCGATCGTTCCTATGGCAGCTATATGATTTAGTTGTCCTCGAGAAAGGACAAAAATCCTCGAGGATTCCTCAAGGATTCCTCAACGATTCATCATCGATGACTTTTTTCCCCTGCAGCTGCCATTCAGCAGCCCTCTCTCCCGCCAAAACTTCTTTCTCTCAATTTCTCCGCCTTCACTCAATCTCTAATACTGCTTTCTATACTATTGTTAGCAGCGTACATCGCTTGTCTTAGGTGCAGCTCGTACCGCTCCGTTTGACTGGCAACTTATACCGCTAACCGCCGAGTCCCTAGTCAAAACACATCAGCATTTCGTTAGGAACTGATTCTTTATTTGGCGCTCACGCCTTTTTATAGCGGTTTTCACTTATATACTAGTTACAGATTCCTTATGTATAATCCCAGCTAGGGGTTATCTATGCTAGATAGTTTTTGGACATTCTTAGACTTTCCAGGGGTTCACAAGAGGATCTTGTGTATTCTTAGATCGGTATATATGTGCGTGCTGTTACACTTGATTACATGTACATATGTATATATGTTGACAAAAGCGCAGATGCTAGCGCATTTGTATACTTTATAAATCTTATATATTAGTGTGTGTATTCTTCTCACATTAGTTCTTACTGATAGGCGGCGTGTATATAATTAGACTACTTGAGCCCTTTATCTGCCTGTGATTTCCAGCGGTTCTTTGGGTGCGGACAATTATGCATGTTCACCTTTTTGAACAACTATACTATAATTCCCAACAGGTTCTCGCAACTGCTGACCTATAATAGTGACAAATTTCCTCCGATGATTCCTCCGATGATTCCTCCGATGATTCCTCCTATGATTCCTCCGATGATTCCTCCGATGATTCCTCCGATGATTCCTCCGATGATTAGTCCGAAGATTCCACCGATGATTCCACCGATGATTCCTCCGATGATTCCTCCGATGATTCCTCGATGGGATTCCTCGATTCCTAGAGAATTCCTCGATTCCTTGAGGATTCCTCGATGATTCCTCGATCGAGGATTCCTCGATGATTCCTCGATGTTTCCTAGATCGATGATTCCTCAATGATTCCTCGATCGAGGAATCCTCCTCGATAGAGGATTCCTCGATGATTCCTCGATCGAGGATTCCTCGATGATTCCTCGATCGAGGATTCCTCGATGATTCCTCGATGATTCCTCTATGATTCCTCGATCGAGGATTCCTCGATGATTCCTCGATGATTCCTCAATGATTCCTTGATCGAGGACTCGATGATTCCTCAATGATTCCTCGGTGATTCCTCGATCGAGTATTCCTCGATGATTCCTCGATCGAGGATTCCTCGATCGAGGATTCCTCGATCGAGGATTCCTCGATATTTCCTCGATGATTCCTCGATAGATGATTCCTCGATTGACGAATCATCGAGGAATCCTCGAGGAATCATCGAGGAATCTTCGAGGAATGATCGAGGAATCATCGAGGAATCATCGAGGATTCCTCGATCGAGGAATCCTGGATCGAGGAATCCTCGAGGAATCCTCGAGGAATCCTGGATCGAGGAATCCTCGAGGAATCCTCAAGGAATCCTCGAGGAATCCTCAAGGAATCCTCGAGGAATCCTCGAGGAATCCTGGATCGAGGAATCATAGAGGAATCATCGAGGAATCATCGAGGAATCCTCGATCGAGGAATCCTCAAGGAATCCTCGAGGAATCCTCAAGGAATCCTCAAGGAATCCTCGAGGAATCCTGGATCGAGGAATATTCAAGGAATCCTCAAGGAATCCTCGAGGAATCCTGGATCGAGGAATCCTCGAGGAATCCTCAAGGAATCCTCGAGGAATCCTCGAGGAATCCTGGATCGAGGAATCCTGGATCGAGGAATCCTCGAGGAATCCTCAAGGAATCCTCGAGGAATCCTCGAGGAATCCTGGATCGAGGAATCCTCAAGGAATCCTCAAGGAATCCTCAAGGAATCCTCGAGGAATCCTCAAGGAATCCTCGAGGAATCCTGGATCGAGGAATCCTGGATCGAGGAATCCTGGATCGAGGAATCCTCGAGGAATCCTCAAGGAATCCTCGAGGAATCCTGGATCGAGGAATCCTCGAGGAATCCTCAAGGAATCCTGGATCGAGGAATCCTCGAGGAATCCTGGATCGAGGAATCCTCGAGGAATCCTGGATCGAGGAATCCTGGATCGAGGAATCCTGGATCGAGGAATCCTCAAGGAATCCTCAAGGAATCCTCAAGGAATCCTCAAGGAATCCTCAAGGAATCCTCAAGGAATCCTCAAGGAATCCTCAAGGAATCCTGAATCGAGGAATCCTGGATCGAGGAATCCTGGATCGAGGAATCCTGGATCGAGGAATCCTCGAGGAATCCTCAAGGAATCCTCGAGAAATCCTCAAGGAATCCTGGATCGAGGAATCCTGGATCGAGGAATCCTCAAGGAATCCTCGATCGAGGAATCGGAGGAATCATCGGAGGAATCATCGGAGGAATCATCGGAGGAATCATCGGAGGAATCATCGGAGGAATCATCGGAGGAATCATCGGAGGAATCATCGGAGGAATCATCGGAGGAATCATCGGAGGAATCATCGGAGGAATCATCGGAGGAATCATCGGAGGAATCATCGGAGGAATCATCGGAGGAATCATCGGAGGAATCATCGGAGGAATCATCGGAGGAATCATCGGAGGAATCATCGGAGGAATCATCGGAGGAATCATCGGAGGAATCATCGGAGGAATCATCGGAGGAATCATCGGAGGAATCATCGGAGGAATCATCGGAGGAATCCTGGATCGAGGAATCCTCGAGGAATCCTCGAGGAATCCTCAAGGAATCCTCGAGGAATCCTCGAGGAATCCTCAAGGAATCCTCGAGGAATCCTCAAGGAATCCTCGAGGAATCCTGGATCGAGGAATCCTGGATCGAGGAATCCTGGATCGAGGAATCCTGGATCGAGGAATCCTCGAGGAATCCTGGATCGAGGAATCCTCGAGGAATCCTGGATCGAGGAATCCTCGAGGAATCCTCAAGGAATCCTCGAGGAATCCTGGATCGAGGAATCCTGGATCGAGGAATCCTGGATCGAGGAATCCTGGATCGAGGAATCCTCGAGGAATCCTCAAGGAATCCTCGAGGAATCCTGGATCGAGGAATCATGGATCAAGGAATCCTGGATCGAGGAATCCTCGAGGAATCCTCGAGGAATCCTCAAGGAATCCTCAAGGAATCCTCGAGGAATCCTGGATCGAGGAATCCTCAAGGAATCCTCGAGGAATCCTGGATCGAGGAATCCTGGATCGAGGAATCCTGGATCGAGGAATCCTGGATCGAGGAATCCTGGATCGAGGAATCCTGGATCGAGGAATCCTGGATCGAGTAATCCTGGATCGAGGAATCCTGGATCGAGGAATCCTGGATCGAGGAATCCTCAGGGAATCCTCGAGGAATCCTCGAGGAATCCTGGATCGAGGAATCCTGGATCGAGGAATCCTCGAGGAATCCTCGAGGAATCCTCAAGGAATCCTCGAGGAATCCTGGATCGAGGAATCATGGATCAAGGAATCCTGGATCGAGGAATCCTCAAGGAATCCTCGAGGAATCCTCAAGGAATCCTCGAGGAATCCTCAAGGAATCCTCGAGGAATCCTGGATCGAGGAATCCTCGAGGAATCCTCGAGGAATCCCTCAAGGAATCCTCGAGGAATCCTGGATCGAGGAATCCTGGATCGAGGAATCCTGGATCGAGGAATCCTGGATCGAGGAATCCTCGAGGAATCCTCGAGGAATCCTCAAGGAATCCTCGAGGAATCCTGGATCGAGGAATCCTGGATCGAGGAATCCTGGATCGAGTAATCCTGGATCGAGGAATCCTGGATCGAGGAATCCTGGATCGAGGAATCCTCAGGGAATCCTCGAGGAATCCTCGAGGAATCCTGGATCGAGGAATCCTGGATCGAGGAATCCTCGAGGAATCCTCAAGGAATCCTCGAGGAATCCTGGATCGAGGAATCATGGATCAAGGAATCCTGGATCGAGGAATCCTCAAGGAATCCTCGAGGAATCCTCAAGGAATCCTCGAGGAATCCTCAAGGAATCCTCGAGGAATCCTGGATCGAGGAATCCTCGAGGAATCCTCGAGGAATCCTCAAGGAATCCTCGAGGAATCCTGGATCGAGGAATCCTGGATCGAGGAATCCTGGATCGAGGAATCCTGGATCGAGGAATCCTCGAGGAATCCTCGAGGAATCCTCAAGGAATCCTCGAGGAATCCTGGATCGAGGAATCCTGGATCGAGGAATCCTGGATCGAGGAATCCTCGAGGAATCCTGGATCGAGGAATCCTCGAGGAATCCTCAAGGAATCCTCGAGGAATCCTGGATCGAGGAATCCTGGATCGAGGAATCCTCGAGGAATCCTCAAGGAATCCTCGAGGAATCCTCAAGGAATCCTCAAGGAATCCTCAAGGAATCCTCGAGGAATCCTCAAGGAATCCTCGAGGAATCCTGGATCGAGGAATCCTGGATCGAGGAATCCTGGATCGAGGAATCCTCGAGGAATCCTCAAGGAATCCTCGAGGAATCCTGGATCGAGGAATCCTCGAGGAATCCTCAAGGAATCCTGGATCGAGGAATCCTCGAGGAATCCTGGATCGAGGAATCCTCGAGGAATCCTGGATCGAGGAATCCTGGATCGAGGAATCCTGGATCGAGGAATCCTCAAGGAATCCTCAAGGAATCCTCAAGGAATCCTCAAGGAATCCTCAAGGAATCCTCAAGGAATCCTCAAGGAATCCTCAAGGAATCCTCAAGGAATCCTCAAGGAATCCTCAAGGAATCCTGAATCGAGGAATCCTGGATCGAGGAATCCTGGATCGAGGAATCCTGGATCGAGGAATCCTGGATCGAGGAATCCTCGAGGAATCCTGGATCGAGGAATCCTCAAGGAATCCTCGAGAAATCCTCAAGGAATCCTGGATCGAGGAATCCTCAAGGAATCCTCGATCGAGGAATCGGAGGAATCATCGGAGGAATCATCGGAGGAATCATCGGAGGAATCATCGGAGGAATCATCGGAGGAATCATCGGAGGAATCATCGGAGGAATCATCGGAGGAATCATCGGAGGAATCATCGGAGGAATCATCGGAGGAATCATCGGAGGAATCATCGGAGGAATCATCGGAGGAATCATCGGAGGAATCATCGGAGGAATCATCGGAGGAATCATCGGAGGAATCATCGGAGGAATCATCGGAGGAATCATCGGAGGAATCCCCTAGGAAATTTGTCACTATTATAGGTCAGCAGTTCCCAGAACCAGTTGGGAATTATAGTATAGTATAGAAAGCAGTATGAGAGATTGAGTGAAAGCGGTGAAATTCAGAGAAGAAGTTTTGGCGGGAGAGAGGGCTGCTGAATGGCAGCTGCAGGGAGGTATAAAAGAGCGAGGCAGGTCTTGAGGCAGGGCAGTCAGTTGGGGAGTTTTGTAGCAGTGGCTGCAGAGGCTGCAGCGGCAGTCAAGAAGGCAGCAGAGGAGGGCAGCGGAGGAGGCCCGGCGAGTCGGGCGTGCACTAATTGTTAGAGATAGGGCGTCTTGTGCCCCGCTTAGGGCAGGTGTGGTGGAAAAGAGGTGAAAGTCCCATTTAAAATATATATTTACATTACTTAAATCTAAGCCCCGGAGTTCTTATTTTGGAACAGCGCCAACAAATATAAATTTGTTGCAGCGAATCCTGGACGAGCTGTTCCGCCCCCGCCAAACAAAAATATTTAAATATTTTCGGCACGCTGCCTGTTTTGCCTTTTTCAATTTTTCAGCTAAGTGCCGATTTTTAAACGAATTAAACAAATTTTAAATATTTTTGTTTAAATAATTATTTATCATCACAAAACTTGTATCAGAAACTTTTGGAGTTGAAGGTGCCATCGTCACTTTTATCTCACCTCGTTAAGAGGTTTTTTGTTTGATATCAGAAGTTTTTAAAACTACGTATGTAGGTCTGCCATTGTTAGTGTTAATTAGTATAGCTCAATACCATGTCCAGAGGTCGTTCCTATATGACTTAGCTATTATTAAAAAATTATAACATATAGTTATGACCCCTATTATTAGCTGAACGTCGGATATCGTCAAAAAATTTGGTACCTCGTTAAGAGGTGTTTTTGGTGATATCAGAAGTTTTTGTTTAAAACTCAAATGGGAAAATTAACAAAAAATCTATATAAGAAGTTAGCTATATGGAAAGCCAATTTTTGGAGAAATGTGTTGTACCCCAAACGGTGAGCAGCAATCTCAAGGGCTATACGACCTGAAGTGACTATCAATATCAAAAAGCCATTTTTAAAACCATTTTAAAAATATTTAAAAAAAAAAGTATTATAAATTCTCAATTTCAATATTTAGATAAGTATTGCCAAGGCAAAGTAATTATCTTATCAAAATAACTTTCCAACGACATATAGGACGTTTCTGTAATTTTAGTCGTTTAGAAGTTATGGTCGCGGGAAATCGATTTTTCCCTGTTTTCCCGCCAAACTAGCGGGAAACGCAAAAACTAACTCAAATTATAAAAAAAAAATTAAAAATTTGTTTTTTTTTTTTCAAATGTAAAATATTTTAAGTTTTCTTTGATGGTTTTAAAATTTATTCCAGTTGTGCACGTCTCTATATGACTCCACATGTAATTTTACATATATTTATGTATAGTGCATGTAAAAGGTCAGGTATATGGGATCTTTGTTGAGCAATCTCAAGTGCTATATGTCCTTGAGTAACTATCAAAATCGTGAACTCCATTTTTGAAAAAATGTCAAAAACTTAAAAAATAATAATTTTAATTATAAATTTGTATACCCTTGCAGAGGGTATTATAATTTTGCCATAATATTTGCAACGCAGTAAAGGAGGCATCTCCGACCCCATAAAGTATATATATTCTTGATCAGCATCACCAGCAGAGTCGATCTAGCCATGTCCGTCTGTCTGTCTTTCGGTTTCTACGCGAACTAGTCTCTCAGTTTTTGAGCTATCGAGTGGAAATTTGTAGCATAGTCTTATATCTTCAGCACGCAGTATATATGTCGGAACGGCCGAAATCGGACCACTATATTCTATAGCTGCCATAGGAATGATGGCGAAATAAATATAAAAAAAGGTTAACTTCTCTGTTTTTAAACGAATTTCTTTAAATTTCGAGATATAGCGGTTGTTTACGGTTTTAAAATAACGGGTTTAATTTTATTAAGATCGACCAACTATATCATATAGCTGCCATAGAAGCGATCGGTCGATTTATATAAAAATGTAAGATTCTACATGTAAAATGTAAAATTTACATCCTTTACAAAATTCGATATTTTATTTAACATAACTAAAATGGATCGATTTTCAATGATCCAATTGCAGACTGCAAGGGTATAAATACAAACTTCGGTTTACCGAAGTTAGCTTTATTTCTTGTTAAATATTATATTAAGATAAATTATGTCAAGGCAAAGCTATTAGCATTTCAAAATACCTTTCTAACAACATATAGGATGATTCTGTATCTTTTAGTCGTTTTAGTGGTAAAACAAAAGTTGTTCAGCGCGAGCTGATAAATAAAATAAAAGTGGTTCCAGGACTCTTAAACATAAAAATCGACAGACCCACAGACAGATAGACAGACAACAGCACAAACGTTCTCAATTTTTTTTTTGGGATTTTTGCAACACCGGCCCCAACAGGTCTTATTTTCAAAATTTTCAATTTCGTACTTTCACTCCCATTTCTCCTGAACTAATCCGGTTTTGAAAAATCTTGGTATGCAATTTCAAAGTGGTTTACAATACCTTTTGATCAAGGTAAAAATGGTTCTGATCGGAATGTCGCAGATTTTCATTTCTACGGCTCTATATAGTTGTCTCCTTGCGCACCACAGTCTCGGTGCTCATCGTCACTACGTGGACTGCCGTCCACAGTGATAGTTATTTATCATTAACTTCGATGTAAAAATAAATTAATAGTGCCATGCTAGTTTACATTTAGGAATAATATGGCTTTAAATAATTTATTTTCGGTTTATTCATTTACTCTTGGTATTAATACTATTTTTGTAAAGTAGAACTAAAAGATTTCCAACACTATACGGTACGAAATTAAAGGTTGTATGATATTTTTGGGACTTTAATACAAATTAAGTGCCCCTACATGCTGCGATAATACCTTGAAGCCCGCGATTAATTTTGGTGACAATTCCAGTGAGTGCACCTGTTGCCCGGACAACGGTACCTGCATTCCTCAAATTATGTGTCGGTCAGCTCGTCGAAAATATTTCTGCACACGCGTGCCATAAATTCCATTTCATTTAGCTCTTAATTCAATTTATTTGTCACATTCTGCATGCACAGGAACAGGTGGCACACTTATTGAATGGCCCACGTAAATTAACCCAAAAACCGTTTCGTGCATGAAATGCCAAAAATTTAACTAAAATTATGCACCTTTGTGCCTGACAGAGCCGGAAAATGCGAGACAGGAGGGAAAAAAGCCACAGAAATGAGCGGCATTTGAATGGAACTCCACAAGTCCCCCGCCATCCCCTTTTTTCCACATAAAACGCTGATTGCAGCAACAACTCACCCCTATTCCCCCAGCGAACGTGACTGAGTTTACTCGCAAATAAATACATATCGCAGTAAGTGGAACTGCAACCACAAGAAAAATAAGAATTCGCAGCTCTATGGGGTTAAGCAGCTGAACAAAAGTTAACACAGAAATCCCAAAGATGTTGAAGTGCTCGAAATACAAATATGAAATGCGGCTGTCGAAACAAAAATGCAATTTATTGCAAGTCCAAAAAATACTCAGTAAAAAAAATATAGGTAAAGTCATGGCAGAAAAACGTTACGACTATTAGTTACCATGCTTTTAGATCTTTATTAATTTGTCTTAAATACTTTTATTTTTTTTTAATTTATAAAATCTTAACAATTTTAAAATAACTTTAAAATAAATCAAATAATTAGAGTAAAAATGCCGCAACATTTAGGTTTCTTTTACTTTTATATTGAGATGCTCAGAAAAATATGTCCTATCCACGTAAAAAGTAACATTTCCATAAAATGCTCAAAAGGACATCATTTCCATATAAACATTTTCATAAAATGAGTTAAAATCATAAATACCTCTTACACGCTCCAATTACTTGGAGTAAAAATTATTAAAATATTTAATGCAAAATGTTTTTACATAACTTTATCGCGACCAGAGTGGCCGCCAGGTGGCGCTAGTCGGCGAGCAGCAAAACGGAACCGGAAACGCTGCTGACAGCAAAGCCTGTTTGGAATGAAGGGAGGACACAGCTGCCATCGCGTTATCTGCATTTTGTTGATTCCACTTCCCCATCGCCATCCGCATCCCCTTCCTCTTCCTCTCCGCATTATGCATGAAAAATTCTCTCTATGTTTCGTTGTTTTTTTTTTTTTTGCCGCCAGTAAACTCGAGGGCGCAAGGTGCAATAAGTCGGGATTACTCAAAGAAAAAATAGTACGAGAAAATATTGCATAATGCAGAAAAGGCTGTAAATTGAATCAAAATGAATCGAAGAAAGGATGGCTGCTGGTGTTCCAAAGAAGGAACTAGTCAGTTCTTTAATATTAAGGAATTTAATAACTCGTTAATGTTGAAACACAAATTAATTTATATTAAGTTATATAGTAAACCCTTTTCTTATGACAAGAACCATATAAAATTTACAAAAATTGTTCATTATTGATTTCGTATTGTTTGTCTTGTTATTTGTACTATTTATCTTGCTTGAATTGCCCTTAAAGACTTACTTAGTAACTGAGGCACATACATCCTTCAAACGAAAAGCTAACTAAATGGAATGAATAGCCATTTGCATTTATTGGAGTGATCCCTTTGCACAGGGATCAAGGGTCATTAGGTGCCGCCAATGGAGAGCAGTCAAAGAAAAGCCATTGATATAGGCCAAAGCCATGGTTCCCCAGAGTCAAAAGTCCGGCATTAGTGCAAGCTAATTAATCACATTCGGTGGACTTACATTTATGGCAGTCGTGCGGACCCAAGGAAATTGAGGGAAACACATGCAAATGTCACATTAGCTTTATACTTTAATTAATTTCTAATCCCCGCTCATCGAAGGCGACTGCAATTAGATGGCGATGCTTGTAGGCTGGCAAGGATTACAGGGATACAGCCATTTGCCCGTCACATTTATCAAACCCTGCAGAGCTGCACCCACACACAGAAGCCCAAGGATATACATTTGTACATCTGAGCGTGAATTACGGAATTGACCCAGCCATCAACTACGAATTAGACATTTGAAATTTAATCGTCAAGGCGAATATTAGGGGTAGACAGGGGTGGACAGAAAGGAGCTGATAATTAAGACCAAAACTGGGCTGGGTTGGTTTGGGTTATCCAATGAATATCCTTAATAACTAAACCACAAGATTTGAGCATTATGTGTAATGAACTATTTGGGAATGTTTGTTATCCAACTATGCGGTGAGGAAAACAGTTTAAGAGTCTCATCATTGTGGGTTTGGTTAGGGATTTTGAGGGAGTTAACCAGGAAACTATTTACAATTACTTTACTTTATTTGGAAACAAAGAAAATAACTTAAATAGAGAATGACAGATTTAAATACATTAAATAATAATATTTTGAATTCAGTCTATCAAAGCTGTCAGTTATGGGCAACTTTTATGTCCTTTATCCACCTCGCTCTTCCCTTGGCCTAACTACCTAATTCCAGACTTAGAAATTGTCAGGATATCAGGCATAATAATTTATTTATTGCCAACGGCCAACAGCAAAACCAGTTTAGAAGCGGGACGCGGGGCCAAGATAGATCCTGCATAGATAAATGTGCAAAATGTGTTAACAAACTGCCACGCCCACCACGGTTCGAGGCACTTTGATTTGTGTGTAGGCCAATTTATCTGCCACAGAAGTTGAGTGCCACGCCCCCGAAAAGCCACCGCACATCTCCTTGGCCGGGGAAGGCAAGGCACTTTACACTCAAATTGTGTTAATTTGCATATTGGAAACTTTTGCCTAATTGAACATAATGCCACTTAATTAAAGTTAAGACAAGTTTTTGACGGTAAAATGGTTTTTGGCCCAAGGGGGCGGGTCGGGGCGGTTTCGGGGCGGAGCGGAGCGTCTTGGCAACTAAAAGTATGCCCAACATTTATGGCAGTTTGTTGTTGAAATTTACGGCAATTAGTTTAATATGAGAAGATTACGAGGGACGCACGCAGGACGTAATAAAATCCCTTTCGGCTGTGGGAAATTAATTTTTGAGGAGCGGCGCATCCTCCCCAAAATAAACAAGGACACTCAGACATATGGAAATCAATTAGCACTTGAAAGTCCTGGCCTCAAAAGGTTTAATGGCCCATTCTGTTGTTGATCTTTTGGCTAATTGCACGTTTGTTAAATATTTATAAGCAAAAATAGTTTGAGCAAAAATCTGGGATTCTCACAGGAATCGTGAGAGAGTTGTTTAGATAATCTCTATCAGAAACACTCTAATAAATGTATTGCTTCTATTACCTATTAGATTCATAGAAAATCAAATTAATTAAGTACAATTATTAGGGCTATAAACGGTGCATAACTTATAACTTATAGCAATGTATATATAAATATATATAACTATATTATATTTAACTAATTTATTACAAAATGTATTGCTGGTAAATATAAATAAATACTCAATCATCAAGATGTAGTAAGTTAGTTTTGCCGCAAACCAAAGCTTTAAGAAGGCTGAAAGCTCTGCAAAGAGCTTACCATTCAGTGTTCACATTATAATTTTTGAATATTTTAATATTAAAAATAAATATCTAAGAAAACTAGGCAACATTTTGGATACAAAATAAAAGGTTGAATTAAAATAAATTTAATGAAATCAGATCTAAACACCCATCCCTGCTGGTCGCTTATAAGCGAAAACGCGGATAATAATCTATTTTTAGGTTTTCCGTAGTATAATCTTTATTGTTTTTTATCTTTCAAATAATATAAAAGTTACAAGTTCTTGTGAAATAAAAGCATTTTCAAAATAGTGTATTCCTTTTTTGTTTACACAACAAATTAAAGGCATAAAAATAATGATATGATTAACCTTTAACCTTGACACACAATGTGTCATAATTAAAGACCGAATAACAGATTTTCCTTAGTTAGCAACATAAACCAACAAGATTTATCTTTAAGATAAGGCACGTAGTTCAGGTGAGAAAAGTTCCGCGACTTTTATCACTCAATGGGAGGCACTTAAAAATGGACCAGATCAAGTTGAAAAGCGGAACCCAACGGACGCTTTTATCTTAATTCGTTAGCCGGTGAATGGAATTTTTCTCTGTTATTTAATTAATTTGTGAAAGAGTGCATTACATTAGAATTCGTTGAGCCAAATGAAATTTTGAAGAAAAAGTGCTTAGATAGATAAATAGTGCTTGTATAGAACAACTTGTATAAACTAATTTGATTTATTTAATGATAAAAATCGCGTAAAAAAATCATGCAGGCTAATAAATTGCCAATAAATCCTCGTGAATCGGCGGGAGCATTTTCCTCGATGATGTTTTGGTAAATTTTTCATTAAATCTTCAAATTAAATAAGAGACGATTTTACATGGGAATTTTCAGTGGAAAAATGAAATTCTTATCAGTAGATAACAGAAGCTGAAAGATCACGTCTGTCACTTTCTCGTTATCATGTTTGGAGAAACAATTACTGTAAAGAGCGTTAATGCCCAACTACTTATTATCAAAATATTTATTTCCTAATCATCATTTTCGCAGCTTTGCTTTGCCGATTCTCTTCAAGGGCCGAAAGAAAACCCTGGAGCCCACGGATCTTTATCAGGCCTTGAAGGGTCACAAAGCGGAGAGTTTGGGCGATACATTCTTTGAGACCTGGCAGGCTGAAGTCAACTCCTGTCGTAATAATCCGAAAAAGGAACCAAGTATAATTAGGGTTATACTAAAGGTATTCGGCTGGCAACTATTTATGTCGGGCGTCGTTATTGGAGTGCTGGAATTGGGAACGAGGTGAGACTTATGATTTTTTTTTAATTTTCTGCTTGCAAAATAATTTAGTTATTTTATGAAAAGGAAATCCATGTTATCTTCTTTCTTCTTGTAAACTTCTTTTCCCTAATTATATATTTATTTTGTATTACAGAGGCACCTTTCCACTGCTGCTGGGGGCTTTAATAGCCGAGTTTACGACTAATGGAAATGGCGATGGAGTCATGGCTCAAATCTATGGGATAACCTTAATTTTAACTACTTTAGCAGGAGTTGTACTGCTCCATCCTTTTATGATGGGAATGATGGTAAGTTCGTAAAAAATATTTTCTATAAGAAACGTAATAATAAGCATTTTTTTTCGCGTAGCATCTGGCTATGAAGATGAGAGTGGCCGTAAGTACGGCCATTTATCGCAAAGCTCTCCGCTTAAGTCGCACTGCTCTGGGAGATACGACCACAGGTCAGGTGGTTAACCTTTTGTCCAACGACCTGGGACGCTTCGATCGAGCCCTAATTCACTTTCACTTCCTGTGGCTGGCACCGCTGGAGCTGCTGATATCCTCGTATTTTCTGTACCAACATATTGGCGTAGCATCGCTCTACGGAATTGGAATAATATTGCTGTATTTGCCAATTCAAACCTATCTAAGTCGACTCACTTCCAAGCTAAGATTGCAAACGGCCCTAAGGACGGATCAGCGAGTAAGGATGATGAATGAGATTATATCTGGGATACAGGTGATAAAGATGTACACCTGGGAGAAGCCCTTCGGTAGACTGATCGGACAGCTTCGGCGCAGCGAGATGAGCTCAATTCGAAAGGTGAACTATATCAGGGGAACTCTCCTATCCTTCGAAATTACTCTGGGAAGAATTGCGATATTTGTAAGCCTCCTCGGATTCGTTCTCATGGGCGGAGAATTGACGGCGGAGAGAGCCTTCTGCGTGACAGCTTTCTACAATATCCTGCGCCGAACGGTGGGAAAGTTTTTCCCCAGTGGGATGTCGCAGTTTGCCGAGATGTTGGTTACCCTTAGGAGAATCCAGGCATTTATGATGCGGGAAGAGTCCGGCGTTCCATCTTTTGAAGAGGAAGAAAAATCCAAAATTCTGGGTAAAGATCCTCTGGTGGAATTTCAATCCTTTCAGGCACGTTGGAGCCGGGAGCACAGCGAAGCCGTCTTGGAAAATATCAACCTCAGCCTGAAGCCTCCGCAGTTGGTGGCGGTCATAGGACCTGTGGGCTCTGGTAAGTCCAGTCTAATTCAAGCAATTCTGGGGGAACTCCCTTCGGAATCTGGAAAGCTGAATATTCGGGGCAGAGTATCCTACGCCTCCCAGGAACCCTGGCTCTTTAACGCCTCCGTTCGGGACAATATCCTCTTTGGTTTGCCCATGGACAAGCACCGCTATCGTAATGTTATACGAAACTGTGCACTGGAACGGGACTTTGAACTGCTCCAGGGAGATCGCACTTTGGTGGGCGAACGAGGGACCTCCCTCTCGGGGGGTCAGAGAGCTAGGATCAGTCTGGCCAGAGCTGTGTATCGCCAGGCGGATATATACCTGCTCGATGATCCCTTGAGCGCAGTGGATACCCATGTCGGTCGCCACTTGTTCGAGGAGTGCATGCGGGGATTCCTTAGACATAAACTGGTGGTCCTGGTAACACACCAACTGCAATTCCTGGAGCATGCCGATGTCATTGTGATAATGGACAAGGGAAAAGTGACAGCCGTCGGCACCTATGAGGAGATGCTAAAGAGCGGTCTGGACTTTGCCCAGCTTCTGACTCAGCAAACCCACGAGGAAAACGAGGATTTTCTAAAGGATCAGGATGAAGCTAGGACGGATAAATCCAGTTACTCCCGACAAAGCAGCCAGCAGAGCAGAGTTAGCGTCACTTCAGTGGATTCTGGCAAGGATTCTGTTATTGAGGACGACAGAAAACCTGTGCAGGAAGCCCGTTCCACGGGGAAAATCGGCTTAAGCATGTATGGAAAATATTTCATCGCGGGATCTGGATGGTTCCTGGTTGCCTTGGTGGCTTTCTTTTGCCTTGGCACTCAACTCCTGGCCTCTGGCGGCGATTTCTTCCTGTCATACTGGTAAGTGATCACTTTCATTATTATTTCTTACCAGAACACGTACAATATGGTCAACCGAATTGTTTGGTCTTGCTCACTCAAATACAGAAACAAAATTAACCTGTGAGCTCTCGGTCTGAGGAGCAATCCTATTTTCCGCTTAGTGCGGGCCTTCGGACTTGGGTTTCTCGTTGAGAGAAAACGCGTATCGGTTTCTTACTGACCGACATGATAGGAACAGAACCAGATATCGGTCGGCTTAACACAAAAGGTTTTTATATTTCCTCAAAAGAATGAAGAAATTTAGAAGGTAGTCCCGTCTGCTGTTGAAGCATTCGGACAAATTTTGTTTGATGGCATTTTGCAATGTATAATTACATATTTATATAATTTTTGTTATCGATAATTAAAAAAAAAAGATTTTAATGTCAAATAAACATTAATAGATTAATCCTAAAATGTTAAAATTAATTAAGGTTTTTTTTTTAATATGCCAATATATTTTAGGACTAAGAACTTAAACAAAAGGCGAGCAATCCAAAAACAAAAACGCATTTCGAACTGAAAATTAGTAAAAATTAAATTATATAAAAAACTTCGTCAGAGGCAAAGCATATGTGAGACACAGACATACATGCTCAAAAGACCTTTTTTCCATTTTGTTCAAAGAGACCCGGCTTGGGTAAATTGATGAGCCAAGGCAAGCAAAAAAAGTTGTCAAAAGTCGTCAGTTGACCAAAAGGCAGGCTCGAGGAAAAACAAGTTTGAGTGTTTGAGTGATGTAATGATTCTTACACCATTTTAATTGCAGGGTGAAAAACAACGATTTGTCTTCATCGCTGGACATTTATATCTTCAGTGGCATCAATATAGCCCTGGTGATCTTCGCCCTGCTGCGAACTCTTTTGTTCTTCAGCATGGCCATGCATTCCTCAACTCAGTTGCACAATTCGATGTTCCATGGCTTAGCGCGGACTGCCCTTTATTTCTTTCACTCGAATCCGTCGGGAAGGATCCTAAATCGATTTGCCATGGATCTAGGACAAGTTGATGAAGTCCTGCCCGCCGTTATGTTGGATTGTATACAAATATTCCTCACAATCACTGGAGTTATCTGTGTGCTTTGCATCACGAATCCTTGGTACTTAATCAACACAACGACGATGTTCGTGGCCTTCCACTTCCTCCGGAAATTCTACCTGAGCACCTCGAGGGATGTAAAGAGATTGGAGGCGGTGGCCAGATCACCGATGTACTCGCATTTCAGCGCCACTCTGAATGGCCTGCCCACCATTAGAGCTTTGGGTGCTCAGGAGTTGTTGACGAAGGAATATGATAACTACCAGGACCTTCACAGTTCAGGATACTACACATTCCTCTCGACGAGTCGCGCCTTCGGTTACTATCTGGATCTGTTCTGTGTGGCCTATGTGATATCGGTGACCCTGACGAGCTACTTCAATCCACCTCTGGATAATCCGGGACAAATTGGATTGGCCATCACTCAAGCCATGTCCATGACTGGCACTGTACAGTGGGGAATGCGACAATCGGCGGAATTGGAAAACTCCATGACTTCTGTGGAGAGAGTCCTGGAATATAAAGACCTCGAGTCGGAGGGAGAATTCGAATCTCCAGCGGACCAAAAGCCAACTAAAGATTGGCCTCAGAAGGGAGAAATAAAAGCCGAGCAACTTAGTCTTAGATACAACCCGGATCCCAAGACGGATAGTGTGTTGAGATCCCTCAATTTCGTCATCCAACCCCGTGAGAAAGTGGGAATTGTGGGAAGAACGGGAGCGGGAAAATCCTCCCTCATAAACGCCCTATTCAGACTCTCCTACAACGATGGATCTGTGGTGATAGATAATAAAGATATAGCCGCCATTGGGCTACATGATCTTCGGAGCAAGATCTCCATAATACCCCAAGAACCCGTACTATTCTCGGGTACTATGCGCTATAATCTGGATCCCTTTGAGCAGTATTCCGATGACAAGTTGTGGCAGGCCCTTGAGGAGGTAAGATAAGCTATATTATTAATCAATTAGCTACTTGAAATATGTCTCCTCCAGGTTCACCTTAAAGAGGAAGTGTCCGAACTGCCCAAGGGTCTTGAAAGTATGATCTCCGAGGGTGGGTCTAACTACAGCGTCGGCCAGAGGCAGTTGGTCTGTCTGGCCCGTGCCATTCTCCGGGAGAATCGCATCCTGGTGATGGACGAGGCCACTGCAAATGTGGATCCGCAAACGGACGCCTTGATCCAGTCCACAATTCGCAAGAAATTCAGGGATTGCACGGTTCTGACAATTGCCCATCGGTTAAATACGATCATAGATTCGGACAAGGTCATGGTCCTAGATGCGGGCAATCTGGTGGAATTCGGTTCTCCCTACGAACTCCTGACCCAGTCCCGGCGCCAGATCTTTTATGGAATGGTCATGGAGACGGGTCGGTCCAGTTTTGAGCACCTGTTGAAGATAGCTCAACAGGTGAATGGGAAACATTGAATTTCTTAAAGTACTTTAATAAAAGTATTTTTTATTTTACCGGTTAACAACTAAGTTGCGTACCAAATCGGATTAAATCTATTTTAAAATTAAAACAGAAAGTTATTTTATTCCCTTAAAATGGGGCTCCAAAAACTTCTACTACTTTATTATAATGTTTATATCAAATACCAAAAATTTTTGTCACCAATTTTTATTTTAAAATTTTAATCAAATTACTTTTAAGAAATTTAAGAATAATAAAATTGTTGTTACAAATTAATTTTATCTATTTATTTTTAAAATGTTAAAAATACCACAACACTGAAATTTAGCGCTTACATAACGCAAGCATGTCTGCTGATTAATCAAGTAAGAAAACTACAGTCGAGTGTGACAGAAGATGAGATCCCTGAACCCAAAGCATTCTGGCTGAAATTAAAAGACACATGGAAATGACAAATGAAGAGAAATGTTGATAGGAAAATGATGAGCACCGCTCATTGGTTCCTATTAAAACTGTAAGTTTTTATTAAAAATCTAAATTGTGTAATATCTAATCAATATTTGAGCTTTGCATACTATTATAAATATAAATTAAATATATAAATTTAATAGTTAAATAGTAATTAATTTTACAATGTGTTTTGAGCAATCGACCCACTGTACGTCGATCAGGTGAGAAAAGTTCCGCGACTTTTAATAAGATTAAATTAAAAAGCGGAACCCAACATACACTTTTTTATCTTAATTCGTTAACCGTCGAATGAAAATTTGTTTGTTATTTCATTAAGTGGAAAGAAGTGAAGAAAGAAACTACTGAGAAAAAGTGCTTACAATTGTATAGAAAAATGTGTTTAAACTAATTGTATTATTTAATTATAATAATCGAATAAATAAATCATGCAGGCTAATAAATTGCCACAAAATCCGCGCGAATCGGCGGGAATATTTTCTTCGATGATGTTTTGGTAAGCTACGCCAAAATATTTTGCAACAAAAATATATGATTTTACATGGACATTAACCGTGAAAAACTGCGTGAAAATTGCGTTATCAGAAATATATTTCCTAATTTCTTTTTTGCAGCTTTGCTTTGCCCATTCTCTTCAAGGGCAGAAAGAAAACCCTGGAGCCCTCGGATCTTTATCAGGCGATGAAGGGTCACAAAGCGGAGAATTTGGGCGATAAATTCTTTGAAACCTGGCAAGCTGAAGTCAACTCCTGTCGTAATATTCCAAATAAAGATCCAAGTATTATAAAGGTTATACTGAAGGTATTCGGCTGGCAATTATTCATGTTGGGCGTGGTTATTGGAGTGCTGGAATTCGGAACGAGGTGAGTAACACTATTTATTTTTTATACGTTTTCTGGTGGCGAATTATTTTTATTTGTTATGAAAAGAAAATCCATATGATCTTAAGATAATTAAAGTATACTTATCTTACTTATTTTTATTTATTTATTTATTATTTTCTATACAACTTATCTTACTTTATTACAGATTATTTATTTATTATTTTTTATTTATTTATTACAGAGCAACCATTCCACTGCTGCTCGGCGCTTTAATAGCCGAATTTACGGCTAATGGAAAGGGCGATGGACTCAAGGCTCAAATCTATGGCATTACCTTGATTATAACTACTTTAGCAGTTATGCTGCTGCATCCTTTTATGATGGAAGTAATGGTGATTTTTTTAAATATATTTGGTATGAGGAACGGAATTAATAAGGATTCTATTTCCCTACAGCACCTGGCCATGAAAATGAGAGTGGCCGTAAGTACGGCCATTTATCGGAAAGCTCTCCGTCTGAGTCGCACTGCTCTCGGAGATACGACCACAGGTCAGATGGTAAACCTTTTGTCCAACGACCTTGAACGTTTTAATAGAGCCTTAATTCACTTCCACTTCTTGTGGCTGGGACCGCTGGAGCTGCTGATATCCTCGTATTTTCTGTACCAACATATTGGCGTTGCATCGCTCTACGGAATTGGAGTATTATTGTTGTATTTGCCAATTCCAACCTATCTTAGTCGGCTCACTTCCAAGCTAAGATTGCAAACAGCCGTAAGGGCGGATCAGCGAGTAAAGATGATGAATGAGATTATATCTGGGATACAGGTAATAAAGATGTACACCTGGGAGAAGCCCTTCGCTAGACTGATCAGACAGCTTCGACGCAGTGAGATGAGCTCCATTCGCAAGGCGAACTATATCAGGGGAACTCTCCTATCCTTCGAAATTACTCTGGGAAGAATTGCGATATTTGTAAGCCTCCTCGGATTCGTTCTCATGGGCGGAGAATTGACGGCGGAGAGAGCCTTCTGCGTGACAGCTTTCTACAATATCCTGCGCCGAACGGTGGGAAAGTTTTTCCCCAGTGGGATGTCGCAGTTTGCCGAGATGTTGGTTACCCTTAGGAGAATCCAGGCATTTATGATGCGGGAAGAGTCCGGCGTTCCATCTTTTGAAGAGGAAGAAAAATCCAAAATTCTGGGTAAAGATCCTCTGGTGGAGTTTCAATCCTTTCAGGCACGTTGGAGCCGGGAGCACAGCGAACCCGTCTTGGAAAATATCAACCTCAGTCTGAAGCCTCCGCAGTTGGTGGCGGTCATAGGACCTGTGGGCTCTGGTAAGTCCAGTCTAATTCAAGCAATTCTGGGGGAACTCCCTTCGGAATCTGGAAAGCTGAATATCCGGGGCAGAGTATCCTACGCCTCCCAGGAACCCTGGCTCTTTAACGCCTCCGTTCGGGACAATATCCTCTTTGGTTTGCCCATGGACAAGCACCGCTATCGTAATGTTATACGAAACTGTGCACTGGAACGGGACTTTGAACTGCTCCAGGGAGATCGCACTTTGGTGGGCGAACGAGGGACCTCCCTCTCGGGGGGTCAGAGAGCTAGGATCAGTCTGGCCAGAGCTGTGTATCGCCAGGCGGATATATACCTGCTCGATGATCCCTTGAGCGCAGTGGATACCCATGTCGGTCGCCACTTGTTCGAGGAGTGCATGCGGGGATTCCTTAGACATAAACTGGTGGTCCTGGTAACACACCAACTGCAATTCCTGGAGCATGCCGATGTCATTGTGATAATGGACAAGGGAAAAGTGACAGCCGTCGGCACCTATGAGGAGATGCTAAAGAGCGGTCTGGACTTTGCCCAGCTTCTGACTCAGCAAACCCACGAGGAAAACGAGGATTTTCTAAAGGATCAGGATGAAGCTAGGACGGATAAATCCAGTTACTCCCGACAAAGCAGCCAGCAGAGCAGAGTTAGCGTCACTTCAGTGGATTCTGGCAAGGATTCTGTTATTGAGGACGACAGAAAACCTGTGCAGGAAGCCCGTTCCACGGGGAAAATCGGCTTAAGCATGTATGGAAAATATTTCATCGCGGGATCTGGATGGTTCCTGGTTGCCTTGGTGGCTTTCTTTTGCCTTGGCACTCAACTCCTGGCCTCTGGCGGCGATTTCTTCCTGTCATACTGGTAAGTGATCACTTTCATTATTATTTCTTACCAGAACACGTACAATATGGTCAACCGAATTGTTTGGTCTTGCTCACTCAAATACAGAAACAAAATTAACCTGTGAGCTCTCGGTCTGAGGAGCAATCCTATTTTCCGCTTAGTGCGGGCCTTCGGACTTGGGTTTCTCGTTGAGAGAAAACGCGTATCGGTTTCTTACTGACCGACATGATAGGAACAGAACCAGATATCGGTCGGCTTAACACAAAAGGTTTTTATATTTCCTCAAAAGAATGAAGAAATTTAGAAGGTAGTCCCGTCTGCTGTTGAAGCATTCGGACAAATTTTGTTTGATGGCATTTTGCAATGTATAATTACATATTTATATAATTTTTGTTATCGATAATTAAAAAAAAAAGATTTTAATGTCAAATAAACATTAATAGATTAATCCTAAAATGTTAAAATTAATTAAGGTTTTTTTTTTAATATGCCAATATATTTTAGGACTAAGAACTTAAACAAAAGGCGAGCAATCCAAAAACAAAAACGCATTTCGAACTGAAAATTAGTAAAAATTAAATTATATAAAAAACTTCGTCAGAGGCAAAGCATATGTGAGACACAGACATACATGCTCAAAAGACCTTTTTTCCATTTTGTTCAAAGAGACCCGGCTTGGGTAAATTGATGAGCCAAGGCAAGCAAAAAAAGTTGTCAAAAGTCGTCAGTTGACCAAAAGGCAGGCTCGAGGAAAAACAAGTTTGAGTGTTTGAGTGATGTAATGATTCTTACACCATTTTAATTGCAGGGTGAAAAACAACGATTTGTCTTCATCGCTGGACATTTATATCTTCAGTGGCATCAATATAGCCCTGGTGATCTTCGCCCTGCTGCGAACTCTTTTGTTCTTCAGCATGGCCATGCATTCCTCAACTCAGTTGCACAATTCGATGTTCCATGGCTTAGCGCGGACTGCCCTTTATTTCTTTCACTCGAATCCGTCGGGAAGGATCCTAAATCGATTTGCCATGGATCTAGGACAAGTTGATGAAGTCCTGCCCGCCGTTATGTTGGATTGTATACAAATATTCCTCACAATCACTGGAGTTATCTGTGTGCTTTGCATCACGAATCCTTGGTACTTAATCAACACAACGACGATGTTCGTGGCCTTTCACTTCCTCCGGAAATTCTACCTGAGCACCTCGAGGGATGTAAAGAGATTGGAGGCGGTGGCCAGATCACCGATGTACTCGCATTTCAGCGCCACTCTGAATGGCCTGCCCACCATTAGAGCTTTGGGTGCTCAGGAGTTGTTGACGAAGGAATATGATAACTACCAGGACCTTCACAGTTCAGGATACTACACATTCCTCTCGACGAGTCGCGCCTTCGGTTACTATCTGGATCTGTTCTGTGTGGCCTATGTGATATCGGTGACCCTGACGAGCTACTTCAATCCACCTCTGGATAATCCGGGACAAATTGGATTGGCCATCACTCAAGCCATGTCCATGACTGGCACTGTACAGTGGGGAATGCGACAATCGGCGGAATTGGAAAACTCCATGACTTCTGTGGAGAGAGTCCTGGAATATAAAGACCTCGAGTCGGAGGGAGAATTCGAATCTCCAGCGGACCAAAAGCCAACTAAAGATTGGCCTCAGAAGGGAGAAATAAAAGCCGAGCAACTTAGTCTTAGATACAACCCGGATCCCAAGACGGATAGTGTGTTGAGATCCCTCAATTTCGTCATCCAACCCCGTGAGAAAGTGGGAATTGTGGGAAGAACGGGAGCGGGAAAATCCTCCCTCATAAACGCCCTATTCAGACTCTCCTACAACGATGGATCTGTGGTGATAGATAATAAAGATATAGCCGCCATTGGGCTACATGATCTTCGGAGCAAGATCTCCATAATACCCCAAGAACCCGTACTATTCTCGGGTACTATGCGCTATAATCTGGATCCCTTTGAGCAGTATTCCGATGACAAGTTGTGGCAGGCCCTTGAGGAGGTAAGATAAGCTATATTATTAATCAATTAGCTACTTGAAATATGTCTCCTCCAGGTTCACCTTAAAGAGGAAGTGTCCGAACTGCCCAAGGGTCTTGAAAGTATGATCTCCGAGGGTGGGTCTAACTACAGCGTCGGCCAGAGGCAGTTGGTCTGTCTGGCCCGTGCCATTCTCCGGGAGAATCGCATCCTGGTGATGGACGAGGCCACTGCAAATGTGGATCCGCAAACGGACGCCTTGATCCAGTCCACAATTCGCAAGAAATTCAGGGATTGCACGGTTCTGACAATTGCCCATCGGTTAAATACGATCATAGATTCGGACAAGGTTATGGTCCTAGATGCGGGCAATCTGGTGGAATTCGGTTCTCCCTACGAACTCCTGACCCAGTCCCGGCGCCAGATCTTTTATGGAATGGTCATGGAGACGGGTCGGTCCAGTTTTGAGCACCTGTTGAAGATAGCTCAAAAGGTCCGTGAAAAATTTAATTTATTGGAAGTGGTTACATAAATAGCTTACTATTTTACAGGCTGACGAAAGTACATTGCGGACCAAATCGGAATAAATCTGTTTTGAAATGAAAAGAAAGTCTTCTAACAGGAAAGTTTCTAAAACATAATTTACAAATAAACTACATGTTGCTGTAGTCATTGTTTTTTAAAATAAAATGTCATTCATATTACTATTTTTCTTCTAATTTAAGCTTTATTTTAAATTTAAATAATTTAAATTCCAAATAAAAAATACCAGAAATATTTGAATCTTGATAAGCCGGAAATACCACGGCTTTCTTCCGATAATTTGGTATTTTCGCGAGAATTCCATAATATAATGTTTGTAAACAAAATTTTAAATGCGCACAAATATTTAATTTTTCATTAAAAATGGCCAGAAATGTGAAGAAACTAAGCTTGGCCAACAAATTGGCTAAAAGGGGCGATGTCATTAAGCCCACAGAAATAATTGGTAGGCAGAATCGAGCGGATAATGTGCGGGTAAGATGTAAAATAGGCTTTTAATAGCGATATAGTAAACCTTCTGAAATTTTGAAGGACATCGAAGACCTGGTGGGGGCTTCAGGATCCAGTAACTCAATTTACTTCTCACCCCTTCAAACCCGCAAGCAGCGGGAAACTTTAAAGAATATTAATATAAAAACGGAACCCATGACACCTTCACGGGTTCCGCCCAAAAAGATTAAACAAGAGGATCAGGATCAGTTGATATCCAAAATAACACTGGGTTCAGCTATGGTAGTTAAGTGCAAGGTAGTGCCAGATGCTATGGATTCCCCTATTAGGATTGACCGGATCAAAAAGGAAATCGAAACAGGAATCAAGCAGGAACCCAAACAAGAGATTGTTGAAAATATAAAAAAAGAAGTCGATCCCCAAGAGGAACCAGATCTAAACCTGGAAGTTGAGGCACCTCACCCCTTGTGGCTAAGCCACCTGCAAAATATTCGCTTAATGAGGAACCGTTCACCAGCGCCCGTGGACACAATGGGCTGTCATCGCTGTGCGGATCCCAAGGCAGATGCAAAGGTAAATATCCCTGAAATGTGATAAAATCTCTGCCTCATTCACAAGATTCCCCTTATTTTACAGACCCAACGCTTCCAGAACTTGGTGGCCCTAATGCTCTCCAGCCAAACTAAGGATCAAACTACTTTTGAGGCTATGAATCGCCTCAAGGAACGCACTCTCACTACATTTGGTATAAGGGATATGCCAGTGACGGAACTGGAGAACCTCCTGCATCCCGTATCCTTCTACAAGAACAAAGCCAAGTACCTCAAGCAGACGGTGGAGATCCTCATAAATAAATACGATTCCGATATACCGGACAATCCCAAGGAACTCATAGCTCTTCCAGGAGTTGGACCAAAAATGGCTCACATCTGCATGGCGGTCGCCTGGAACAAACTCACGGGTATCGGGGTGGATGTCCACGTGCATCGACTCACAAACCGTCTGGGTTGGCTCCCACAGCCGACCAAGGAGCCGGAACAGACCAGGATCAAATTGGAGAAGTGGCTGCCACGCAATCTCTGGTCGGAGGTGAATCATTTATTCGTGGGATTCGGTCAAACCATTTGCACTCCACTGAAACCCAACTGCGGCGATTGCTTAAACAAGGATATTTGTCCTTCGGCCTACAAGGAAACCAAAGCTAAGAAAAAACAGTAACCGATAGGAAGGCATTCAAAATTTAAGAAAAAAAAATAACACGCAAGAAAAGATTGAAAAAAATTAAAAAAAACTCGGGAAGGCGGCTAGAAGCCCAAATTCAATTAAGTAATTAATATTTAAAGCCTAGTACTCAGACACGCGAACAGCGTTTCTAAGCAGTGAGAGAGAGCGAGAGGTGAATAGTCGGGAAACGGTGTTCGGCAGCGCTGTTTTAAAGGCCGGTACGCAGACGAACGAACGAAATACCAGAAACATACCAGAAAAATACCAGGTGGCGCGAAGGGAGACTTTCGGTATTTCCAGAACGGGGGGAGGGGGAGAATAAAAAATTTAATAAAACGACCTGTTCTCAACTGTTGGCATCTCACTCTCTCTTACTGTTTCTTCACACAATTCAAAAATATAGATCCCGCCAAACACAATAATGTTTTCAAAAGCCCAGTCCAGGCGTTTAGAAGAGCAGATAAAGTTATAATAATTAAATTGGTAGAGGCCAATTCAATGATAAGGGATTTGGGCAATATTAAACATTTGCATAAATAAAGGCCTGGAAGGAAATAGGTCCCTCGATATTTGGTTATGACTTTGATGAGCACTATGAGATGTCACGTTCGATTTCTGAGATGAAGGCGTCAGAGGCGACGGTCACCGCCCGCTGCTGCTTAGAGCAGTGTCTGGCTGGACAAATCCTTCATTGCCAAACTCGAGAAGGACATTCAGAGGCCGCAGCTGCTGAGAGCAGTATCTGGGTGGACATATCCTTCATTGCCAAGCTGGAAAAGAACATGTACAGCAATGGACAGAACCGGGCGCAGGAGGAGTACCAACTCTAACCAAATGTATGCCAGCAAGGATCTCAGAGTCTCGCATCCATCAAGAACGAAGTAACTTTGAATCATTTCACCAGTCAAACAATTTGGTGGCAGCAGGAGTAGCTGCGGCAACCACCGCCACCACCCAGATGGTAGTTAATTCCACTTGGTAAGAACAGAATCACCAGCAGCAGCCGGTAGAGTAGCCCTTGTCCTGGTCGTCGATCCAGGAAAGAATGTTGGACAAGTAATAGGGAGAAAAAGAGGCGGTTGTGCATGGTCGAGAGAATCTGGGCGACGGCGTTGGTGGTCATTGTGCGCAAATAAGCTATTCCAAAACGAAACTACAAGTCTATGCGAATTGTCTTTCAAATATAAAATAAATAATTGTAAATATAAAACAGCTGATTTAAGATTGGTATGACCGCACCATTTACCTCCCAAAAATGCCAAAGTGCGTTTTTAGAAGCGGTCACACTTGAAAAATATTAAATCTTTTTCGGGTTGCGAACAGTTTTTCTGTCTGAGTACTAGGCTTAAGGCAGGAAAAAACTAAGATAATAAAGTAAGAAGAAAATCAAGTTTTATTTATTCCCATACAAGTTTTTAAATGAGATAAATTAATTTGTATACAAAAACTTAAATTTAATTCATAAAATATTTATAAAAAATACGGTATTTTAAAATACCACAACACATAATAACAAATTGGTATTTCCTTTCAGATAAAATGCGGTCATACTAATTGAATATTTGGCGCGTTTTGGTGTTTATTCGCAGCGTCTTGTGAAATTAACTAAAAACTCAATTCTCAAGCAATAAACAGCCATAAAAATGAATGATTCATGTAAGTACTTGGAGACAATCTTACCTAGTGATGAAATCAACAATTGCACTCAATTTTTAGTTGGAGATTTCAATGCCACACAGACGGCGCCCGCTGGAGCCGTCAGCAACCAAAAGGGAGAGGTGCGTAAAATAAAAAGTAAGCAAAATAAACTCACTGACTAATATTTCGGGGACATCCAACATGATTAGGGTATTGTGCCGCTGGTGATTAAGCAGATTGTGGACGCCCCCGAGGGCAATCTCGAGATGTTCGGCATGCAGTACGCCATGACCTGTGTGGTGGCCATTGTTCGTAATGTGGAGACATCCTCTACAAAGATCACCTACACGTTGGAAGATCTCAGTGGCCGTATCGATGCCCACTACTGGCTGGAGGAGGGCGACGCCCTTAAGGCGCCCGAAGTGATGGTCAACAACTATGTAAAGGTCTACGGCACCACACGGTCGCAGGCGGGCCAGAAAACGCTGATGGTGTTTAAGCTGCTGCCTGTCCTGGATCCCAACGAGCTAACCACTCACCTGCTGGAGGCTCTTCATGCCCGCTACAAGGCGGAGGATTACCAGAGCAAGGATGGCGCCGCGGGTGCAGTTTCCTCGGGCTC
This sequence comes from Drosophila rufa, assembly GCA_018153105.1. NCBI lineage: Eukaryota > Metazoa > Arthropoda > Insecta > Diptera > Drosophilidae > Drosophila > Drosophila rufa. The sequence continues at coordinate 14,922,169 of JAECXS010000096.1, forward strand.
TGGCTCCATGGCCGACTTCACCGCCTCGCAGAGCAATGCCATTGTCAGTGGGCTGGATCCCAAGCAGCAGGCCGTCTTCCAGGCCATCAAGAGCAATGTGTCCGAGGAGGGGATTGGTCGCAAGGAGCTCAAGGCTAAGTTTTCGCACATCAGTGATTCCGAGTTGACGTAAGTCAAGTTACTCTTATTTTATATTTAAAAAAATTCATTTTATTTGTGTTCTATATTTTACAGAAACATTCTGGACTTTATGATTTCCGAGGGACACATTTACTCCAGCATTGATGCGGATCACTTTATTTGCACCATGTAAATCGAATATGAAGTTATAAAAATGTAATTCTTAAATGCGTATTAAATTAGGTCTGTAAAAAAGTACATCAGTGAATTTCTTCTTGGATTATTTTATTAAATTATTACAAAGTGGGAAAAATATATAAGAGTATGTTTTGATTGTATTTCAAATTAACATTGAGGACATTAAGGCTTATATTTTTTATTTTTAATTTTTTGGGCTTTTTGGTATTTTTCCCCATAAATTCAGTATGACCAGTTGCCGTGGAGGAAAAAATACGCTCTTATTTTGACGAATACTAGTAATAATGGAGAACGAAAAGAGAGCTCATTGTTTTTGTTTTTGTTGTTGCTCTCTCTCTCTTTTGTGCCCACAATTCCGTTTCTCATTCCGCGGCATTCGGTCGGTTTTCTGTTTTAGTCTGCTTAAAGTCCAGTAGGAAGCCGGCTTAACAACAGTCTTATCAATGAATTAATTTAAGTTCCTCTCGAACTATAAGCATATCAAACAAAAGCAACAACACCATGGCGAACAAACATAGAAACAACAAAGAGATGCAAACCCTGCTTCTTCTCACCGTCTTATTGGGATTTTTTGGTGAGTTATAGTGCTTATATTTAATGTGTAATTGGATAAGTGCGCCTTTTAGCAAATGCCAGGCACGTAGAAAGCGCTTAAGTAAAGTTGAATGAACTATTTGTTGTAGTGTTTACACGCACACAAACGATATGCCGCTCCCACACACAGACACGCATACAAAACAAATGAGAAGAACTTTTAACTGACACACTTTCCAACTGGACCAGCTGATTTCGAACAGTGGGACGGAAAGTTAACAAAGGTGCTAATCATGTGAAGGTCAAGGCCATTTTCTTAAATTTTTTTAATGGTCTGGGTAAAAATTCAAAAAGCATTCAAAGTTAACTGTAAAACATTTTATGAAAAATATATTATTAATAACACAGTTAATTAATAGATTTCAAAAGAGTCAAACAATTTTAACAGTTTAAATTAATACTACATATCTGGAAAAATCTATTTTCAACTCTGTTATGTATTCCAAAACACACAGATGCTTCGAATGATATCCAATCCCCATCAGTATCCATCGCTTATCAATAACCAAAAGTTCTATGATGAGTCAATATGTATAAAATGGTTATCTATCGATAGATAAGGATTTTAACTAGTTTATCAGTATTTATAAGTATATAGAAAACTCCCAAATATTTAAACATCATATCACCCTATCCCGCTTCCCTCTTATCTGTTCCGCAACTCCCTGAACAGCAAACAGATTTTACCATTTACTCTCACATCTGGCGATAACGCCACCCACTGTGCAGGGCCACTTGTTGATAACCTCGATCCCAACCAAGGCTTCAAATTGTGGAATAAAATAAGCAACGTGCTGCGGCTCTGCCTCTCTCTGGGTGAAAGTTATAGCGATTCGATTGACTAATGACGTGTTCCATTCTTTCTTCGTTTCCCTCTTTTTTCCAGCGGAGGGACGATCTCTTTTGGTTCCCCCGAAAAGTCAGCAATTCTTTAAGCTGCAAAATGAAGTTAGTCTGGAGGAACTGGGACAAAGATCGAGTTCTCCCGCAACGACTTATAAATTCGAGACGGACCTGGAGATCAACTCGGTTTGGAGTCAGAATGAACAACAATTGCTGGAGGTTTTCATCACCGAGAGTCGAGTGGCTGCTGCCTCGGGAAAGGATCGTGCCATCAACAAGATACCCGACAGACCCTTCTACATCAGTCTGGTCGATGGGCAGCCCAATAAGGTCATAGCCCATACTTCCAAGGATCAATCCCTGCTGAATTTGGAGCGCGGAATCGCTTCCCTTCTTCAGTTAAAGTTGGATGCACCGCCAGAGAAGGGTCTGGATGTTTCTGGCCAGTGTCGTGTGTCCTACGACGTGAAATCCTCAACGAGAGTCGAAAAGACCAAGACAGACTGTGCTCTGTGGGATCTAAGGGTCACCTTTCACCCCGAAGAAGCTCTCGGTGTCAGTCAGCAGTCCCAGGAGCAAGTTTCCTATCAACTCACTTCGGAGGGAACGCTCCTTAAGGCGGAATCCGTGGAGACCCATCGCCTGACCCTGGCAGCCAAGCCGGATGTAGGCAGCTTGGTCAAGAGCGTTCTCGTCCTTCAGCAGAGCGGCCAGGGATCCAGTGATGTCAAGCAGCTGGAAGAGGACAGCATAGAAGCGGCCATTGCGAGTCTGCTGGAATGGTATCGCGTCTTCGACCTGGAATCCGATGTGGATGGCGTTATAAGCGAGTTGAAGGAGCAAACGGTAGGCAGGACTTCTTTTAATAACTTAATCACTACCTTAATGATATTCCCAGCTCCAGGAGCAACTGAAGGCTTCTCTGAACGAACTGCAATCCGAGGATGTGGGCAAGTCCTCACTGGCCCTGGCTTACGTCAAACTAATCCCCTTGGCTCGGATTTCCAGCCAAGAAGAGTTTTCTGCCCTGCTCAAGGAGCACACCCAACTCCTGCCCCAATTGGTGGACCTTATGGGAGCTGTTCAGACCTTTGATGCCCACAACGCCACCTTTAGCTTCCTGTACAAGGAAGCGGACACCGCCAACGAGCAGCTGGAGCTGCTGGAGAAGTATCTGCAATCGCTAGCCGTGGCCACGCACCCGGAGAGGAAAATCATTGAGCATTTATACGGATTACTGCAGCTGGAGACCGTCGCCAAGAAGCAGGCCAAACTGAGGGAGAGCATCGTTCAAACACTGGCCACCTTGACGCGCCAAAGTGGTTTCGATGGCAACGATCTTTTGCTGCAGCAAGTGCGGGCACATCTCCTTCAGGGAATCACCTCCAAGGAGCCCACATTGTATATCCGGGCTCTGCAGAATCTCCGGGATCCCGTGACCATTGAAGCCCTGCTGGAGCAGGCCCAGAGTCGCGACAAACCCAATCTGTCGGTGGCTGCTCTGCAGGCTCTCAAATCCTTCCCCGTTGGCAGCTTCAACTCCTCGCATCGCCAGCAGTTTGAGGGAATTTTCTATCAGCGCAAGCGGAGATTCGATAGCTCCGCTCGTACCTTGGCCTTGGATGTCATTCTTTCGCTGAGGCCAAGTCAGGAGCAGTTGGGTCAGCTTTTGGACTACTTGGCCTCCAATGATCGCCAGTTTGAGATTAAGACCTATGTCCTGCAAAAGCTGAGAATGCTGGCCGAGAAGTGCCCCAGATTTAGGGCTTTGTTCGAAGCGGAACTGGGCAAGAGGAGTCGCGTGAACAACTACCATGTGCTGGGACAGAAGGGTGAGTAGGGGCTTTATCGCTTTTTCCTAAAATTAATTAATTTAAATTAATTTAAATACTTTCCAGGTCTCACCACCGTGCTCACCCGCCAGCTCTCCCTGGCTCCCGCCTTCAACGAGTCCCTGCTGAGCACCCAGGAGGTTTCCCAGGGCATCCTTAAGCGTGGCTCCGTGGAGTTCCTGCTCCATGCGGGACGCTCGCAGGCGAGCACCTTCAAGCTGGGCATCTACACCGCCGGCTTGGGCTCCCTGGTGGGCGATGGCGATGCTGACAGTGGCAACGATGCCATCCCTGCGGATGATGAGCTCGGCAGCGAGGAAACCATCACGGCTGGCATGGAGATCAGTGTGCAGGGCTCCCAGCTGCGGCCCTTGATCTTCTTCAACGGCCAAACGGAGCTCATGGGTCATGTGTGGGGAGGCACGGCCTCCGATACGACGCCCGCCTATCAGGCCACCACTTTGGCGCAGGATCACGAACGCTACATAGTCCTGGCATCGGGAGCCACGCTTCACTGGCGAGTCTTGGGCGCAAGGAGTGTGGATCTCAATGGCAAGGTGAACTTCAGCCTGTGGAACCGCAATGCCCAGACGGAGATTCAGCAAAAGTGAGTTAAGTTAAACTTTAACCTTGTTTCTTATTTATTTATGTTAATTTTATTTTTTCCTAGCACTGGCAGCGCTGTCTGGGGACATGTGGCCGTTGGCTTCACCTACGCCAAGTTGGTCCAGGACTTCAGCCTCATCCACGAGCCAAAATTGAGTCTGCGGGCAGACTTGGACTTTTACAGTGGCATCAAGCTTTGCATGCAGCTTCAGCGCCCGGAGCAGCTACTAAAGTGAGTTCCCTTTTTCGAAAATATCTCTGAGACCTTTTCTAAGATTTATTAATTCCCGTTGCAGGCAAACCAGCACTCGTTCCGTTTTCCTGCAATCCGTGGATCGACCCTATGCCAAGCATGTGAGCTCCAAGCTCTCGCACAAAACTCCGGGCTGCACTTTTGCCCTTAACCAGAAGAACAACGAAATGTGCAACCTTATATTTAACGATTATTGAAAGATTCAAAAGAGATTTGCAAAAGGCTTCCTTGATATTAATCCTCAAAAACTGTTAAACTCAGAGATTAAGACTCGATCTAGATGTAAAACTCAAAAGAACAAAGACAATCTAATTTTCTATTACACCAAAGTCTTGTTATTGATCATGGGATTAAGGCATTTTGAGATTTCTTTTTCGAAAAGGGTTTGAAATTTGTCGAAACTCCTTTCATTAGTGTTGCCACCTTTAATTTATTTTCCGCCTTCCACGCCATTTTGAGTGGGTACAAAATTTGGAGGTGGGTGCACATCTCTGGGGGGCAGGCGGAAAAATTAGTTTCTTCCGGAAAACCACTGGAAAACTTCCAATATTGTCTCATAAAACACTAATATACCATCGACCTACGCGGCCTCTACAACAAACAACGTTGCAAAAATTTAAAATTTCATATTCGCAAACGTTATTTGAATACTACATCTTAGAGGAAATTGTTCTAAGAGGAGATTACAAATACAAATTTTGAATGGGCTCAATTTTTTTTAATATACTGTTTAAAAGTTTACAATTTTTCTAGTTAAAAAAAACACACTTGTGCGGAATTTAACTGAGTTTTAGATAAAATTTCTAGAAAACTAGGTAATGGATCCATCTTTTTATGTTATTATTTATTGGAACTTATTTGTATAATTAATAGAGCAAATATTTTACTGTTTGTTTCCTTTTTCTTCGGGATAATTTATCAGTGTCCATAGTTTTACTATTTTTTAACTTTGAAATTTAAAAAAGTTATATCTTTGTAGTCTTGCCATGTTTTTTTAAATACGTTCTTTGATTATGTCTTATCGAAATCAATAAAGTCCTGCTGCAGCTTTCTGCAGCGACCATACTCCGCGACGCAAAAAAAACGTAAAAAAGCGATGGTTTCAAAAATTGTATGGCGCGCAGCCCTGGTATTACATCCCTGGTAAACTATAAGATTTTCGTTGTTTTTTAAGATATCGGATTCAAATTAAATATAAAAGTTATGGAATTAAAACTCTCTCTCTCTCCTCTGTATATTAACTTCCGCTTCCTTTTAATTTTGCAACAAAAAAACTCTAAAGACCCCACTGTGCAGCGCTGCCACTTTTTCCACAAGTAAGTGGTTCGTGTCCATGGTATTTGGTACATTTAAGTATTGGTATTAACAGTATTTCTAAAAACGGTCACACTCTCCGCGGCAAAAAGAAAGAAGAAGTAAAACGGCTAAATCGGAAGTAAATAACAATTTGGCGGATACATCAGTAAAATTTCCTATCGGAATGTGAGTGACAAGCGGAAACACAGTTATGCGAGAGATATTAGAGAAGAAAGTTCAAATGGAATATTGCAAAAAAAATTAGGCCACCAAACGTTGCTCTTCTTCTTGCTGTTTAGAGGCCCGTCCGCTCACTCACACACCCATAGAAGTCGCCCAAAATAAATACTCTAATTTGACAGATTTAAAGCGAGTGCTAATCCGCGACCGATAAAATTGTTTACATGCGAATAAATCAATATTAGTGCCAACAATTGACGTTGTTAAATCAATGTGCTAAGCGTTTTACTAAAGAAACTTAAGCATTTTTTGTTGTTGTACACAATATTTACACACATTCGGGCAAACAATTGGAGTGCGAGCTAGAGAGAGAGAAAGAGAGCGGGAGAGTGTTTTTGTTGTTGCGCTATGCGACGTGTTCCGTTTATTTTCTAAATTTGTACGTGTATGTGTTTGTATGTGCGGGAATTTTTGTTGCGTGAAGTTGCAATAAAAGAAACCACGTGTAAAAGTGTTTAGCAACTTGTGCATTTGATTTCACCAGATAACTGCAAATATGGAGTTCTGATAAAACCCCGCTAAAGCCCATATGTTTCCCTGTTATTTGTGGGGCTCTTCGATCGAGAAAAGCACCCCACAGCAGCTGCCAAAGTGCGTTTAAATTTGGTTTTTGTTTCGCCACCAAATTTAAAGTCATTACCCGAGGATTTTAACATAAATTAGCCGGCAAAATTAGCATTTGTATTTATCATTTTCGCACCCATACATTAAAGGAGTGTAAAAAAAAGAAAAGGTTAAAAAAGAGAGACCAAGATCAAAGCCCAAATTTCGGCCTCTCTTTATCTCGGAAAGATCTCTTTTAATTACGCCATATTATTAAAATACTAATTTCTGTTCTTTTATTTTATAACAGCGTATTAAATAAAAAAGAATATTTTAAAATTAAATTAAGAGGTTTTATACATACATATGTACATGTAAATGTGGTAATGAGCTTAATCGCTTCTGAAATAATCACATATTCCTTATTAGCTAGAGAAACGAAAAATTCGTAATATCGAATATAACTATTTTTGTGAACTGCACTGTGAGAGGGGCCAGGCAATCTCTTTCTCCACACATACTTGCGCACTTGCTGCTCTCTGCCAGTTTCCCGCTCTCTCCTAGTTTCCTCTTCTCCATGTTTCCCATACTTGTTTACTCTCTCTAGTTTGACATCGAACTCAAGACTTCTAACTTAACTTAAACATCCAACTTCAAAGAAAGTCCTCTTGGTGAACGACTGCGACTTACCTACACTGCGGCCAGGTTAGCCAATCAGTGGCTATATCCGGCCACTTTTAAACAAAATTTCGTTTTTTTTTAATTTGCTGTAATAAAAAAATAGCCATTTTTAGCAATTTTAATTTATTTTGGACTAATTAATAAATTCGTTCCTTTTTAAATATAAGTATTATTAGCCATTTTTGGCTATTTTTTAGCCTTTTTTTCTGGCCATTTTAAGAAAATGTTTAGCCACTTTCGCTTCAGGAAACCTGGCAGCACTGCTTACCTAGTAATCAATTAACAAATCAAGAAAAAACAAGAAATGCCGAAGTTTATATACCCTTGCAGCCTGCAATTGGATCATTAAGTCGATCCATTTTGGTAAAATTAAAAAAATATCGAAGTTTTTACATTTTTATAACATTTACCAAACCGTAAAAAAACAGTTATATCTCGAAATTTATATAAATACGTTGAGAAACAGATAAGTTATAATTTGTTTCCATTCATTCTCCGATTATTCCTATGGCAACTATAAGATTAGAGGGTCATATATTTAATTTGAGCCCAATATCTTTTAAAAAGGCGAAAATATGACATTTTTGCTCTATCGTTGCTATAGTTCCTATAGTGGTCAGATTCCGGCCGCTCCGACATACAGTGACTCCATCGCATAATCGGACAAGTACCTTCTTATTATAAATGTGCTCAAAAACTATCAAAAATGTACGAAATTGATGTACATATATACTAACTGCAATATGCGGATGTGCTTCCTTCACTGCGTTGCAAACTTCTGATCAAAATTATAATACCCTCTTCAAGGGTAATAAATTGAACACTGTTTTGCTTTAGCTCACCAATCGCTTCAATTGTCAGTTTTTCATTTTGTTAATGTAGTTGGAGTTTGTGTTAAGGTAACATGTAAATGGGTTTACATTTCGAAGTAAAAATTTAAATGGAGATACTAACAGTTGACTAGAACGACCTTCCGGACCTTCTTCAGGACACTTTTTATCCCCTTCAGCAGATTTTTGTCCCTTTGACCACACTTTTTGTCTCTTTGACCACACTTTTTATCCTCTTCAGGACACTTTTTATCCCCTTCAGCAGATTTTTGTCCCTTTGACCACACTTTTTGTCGCAAGGACCGAGAGCCATTCGAGCAATTTACCTCATCACTGTCAAACATGTTCGAACGAACAAAAATCGTTACGTTTTTATTCACTAACGTACTTCGCCCTCTCTCGGCTCTTAAGAGAGCCATTCGGCAGCAATCGGTTTTGTTCGGCTTTTGAAGAAACCTATAAATACGGGTGCAAGAGCGCATTCGAAAAAAAAATATTTTTTAAAATTTGCGGCACACTTCGTCTCGCGCGTTTTGATTCAACATTTGTGTCTTCGGTTCCTCTAAAAAATCGTACAATATCTATATACAAAAATATGGATAAAATAAAATAATCCGACTTGCGAAATATTCCAAAATATTTTGATAACTTCAGAATAACTCTCTAGCAAGGTATCTGTGGTTTCCTCTCTTTGGCTCTCACCCAGTGCTTGCGTGTGTGTGTGTAAAGGCCAAAGAGCGCCCTCCTTGCCCCGCGGCACGCCCCCTTAGGCGGGCAGAATAAATTGGTTGCAAACACAACAACAACAAGAAAATATCCTCTTGTAGAATTTACCTGTGAAAGTGAAAACGTGACAACACGATAAAACGAACGAGGCAAGCAAAACAAAAAACGAGTGCATAAAAAACACACAGCGACACACAAACGAATAAGAGGAGCAGGAGCAGAAGGCGAGGAAGAAGAACAAGTGCAGCGACAAGAAAAGGAAAACAAATAATCAACGAAGGAAGTGCTTGAAAAACAAGAACAAAACAACTGAAACTTAATTGACAGGTAAGAAAGAAAAAAACCCACCCTCCTCTCATGCTGTCCTTTTGGTTGCACTTTTTCGTGTGTTATCTTTGCCTCACTTTTCCTATGATTCACTCTTTTTTTTTGTATTGATAACTTTTAGCAATTCACGACGACTAAAGGTTCGATCATAAAGTAATGATGAATATTTTCCATGATTCATTCCGTCCATAAATTTTATTCTAATTCTCTTTTTTTCGGTTTCATAAAATCCAGTTAGATTTTATAAGCCTTAAAATACCGTCTTCTTTTTTGTTGGTTTCATGTGCTTTTTTATACGCAACTGATTAGATAGGCACTTTTTTTCGTTCTAACCTTGCACAATTTATGACGGCAGCAAACCATGTTTTTTCGGGTTGATAATGGTCTGAAAAAGAGTTTTAAAATTGCAAAACCTTTTTTATGTGGGGGTCTAAATTAATAAAGAAGACAGACCTTTATTTATTTGCCACATTTGCAAAGGGATTTTGTTTCCAGTGGATCTTACCCATTTATTTGTGCCCTAAATTTGTAAATTAGTTTATTTAGTTTAAAAATAATTTATTTGGTTTTCTCTATGAGAATAGAGTTTGATATATATTTGGGGTACTTTTTGAAGGCTAACTATAAATTCATTTATACATTACAAGGGGATTTTTCTTCAATTTGTGATTTTTTCCAATTTTTTTCATACTTCCCCGAATCCAAATTTAGATAAATGCTTTATGTCTTGCTATGACTTTGTGTGACTCACTGATAGATAAACGCTTCTTTTCAGGGGCTTGACGAGCTACAATTGTGAAATTGTTTCTACACCAGTTCGCAATTAATAATTATAACTTCAAACATTTGTTTTGGCGATAAATACCTTCTATTAGACCCTCATAAATTACCTAATCTCTAGCTTTCTAGCCTTGCTTGCTAAACTTGGACGAAAAGAGGAGCAAACATTTGGCAAAAATTCAATTTCTGAGCGGGGCCCTATCTTATCTGTGGGGGAGATTGCCCCAGAAACGACCCAATTAAAGCAAAATAAATAAAAATAGGTGGAAACCTTTGACAAAGTTGAGTATTTATCTAAATGCATTTGACTGGCAATGGACAAATTGTATTTGGGTAAACTGTCTGTCAGACAGCGCCGTCCAATCGCTCGCTCACGTGAGTTTGACCGATACAAAACGACTTTTCAAATTTGCCTCACAAAATCATATGAGAAGAAAAAAAGCACAGTCGTGCAATTTACAGATCCGGCAGGCTAAAAAGTAAAATAAAACCCAAGCCGACAGACTACAGACTCGGACAGAGACTCAGACTCAGACTGGAATCGGAATCAATCGATTTCAATAAGTCAACGTCGCTTTGCATTCAGTCTCACATCCATTCAGCCATCCATCCAACCATTTATCCATATATCGCATATTCAGAGATTTGTGTACGTGCCTGGGCGACGACAACGTGATTTGCCCGGTGATTCACATCGATTATTATTATCCGAGTGCAACTGGCCAGCTTCTGTCTATAAGTCTACGAGTCTCGTTGAGTCTGTCAGTCAGTCGGTCATCCATCCAGTTCGTTGAACTCTGGGCGCAGGGCCTGAACTTTATCGAGAGTAACCAAACGGACTAGCCCAGTGCTGCTTCGCCCTAGCAACCCATTTAAGGTGGCCATAGGAAAATCAATACTTTTTCGTACACATAAACTCAAACCCGCCCTGGAAAACAGCTCTTCGCGCTGTGTATTTATTTTTGAGACCGCGAGAATGTTGCACAAACTGCCCGCTCGTTGGCCATAAATCTGGCTGGGTTTTGTCATGGGACCTGGTTATATGTTAAATTACCAGAAAATTAATTGTTTCTGCTCGCAGTTAGCGGTGAACTCGAATTTGGAAATCTGTCCTCTTTTAGGGGCGATTGTGTTAAGCTAGGTTAGTATTGTTACTAGGTTTGTCAAGGTAGGCGCCTATGTAAGGTAATAAGAGATTTTAATACATTAAAAAATATATATACAAAAATATTTGGGTATTTGATTCCTTTTTAATAATATTATTTTTATACTTAAGATCATAAAGATAACTAATTGAAAAATACATCGTGGCTTTGGTATAAAAAAATATGTTATGTTACAATATACAATATAACGTCGTTCTCAAAGTCATAGGAATTTGACTACAAAATACTGGAATTAAGATTCCGTATTCTTTCTATTATAACTGATTAAAACGAGATTTCGCCAGGACTTTTATTTATACTTAATCTCTGTATAAATAAATTTATCTTCCTCCAAGTGATTCACACTCTGATCTAATTTTGGCACATATCCGCTTTTAACCGTGTGATTGTGTATTATCTTTTATTGGACATGACCACCATTGGCTTAGATAGACGGGAGAAAATTTTCACACATCGCGCCGCTCTAGTTTTATGGGGCCCTCGCAAAATGCAGGCCGAAATTGAAATTGAAACCCACACGCTCGTAAATCCTAATCAAATTTATTAAATCAAGTACTGGCCGCGATGTGTTAATGACAGAACAGAACGGAGGAGCGAAACAAATATACGCCCACCAGATGGATTTCCTACACTCGAACAAACAACCGGTGAGCATAAAAGGCATAAAGGCGAGACTAAAATAACATTAAATATAAAACGGGGCACATGAAACCAATTTGAGCGATATGAACGAGCTGAGCGGCCTCTGTTCCATATATAAATCCTATATAGAGAGAGTGAGCAGATACATGGCGGGCATATGCCCGAGATAGCGAACAATCAATTTGTGCCCGACTTTGGATATGACTTTGTCGCTCGCTCGCTCGTTCGTTCACTCGGTAATTGTGCGGCATTAATTTGTGCAAGTAATTTCATTGAGCCCGAACCCGATCCCGATCCCGTTTGTTGACAACCAACCATTGCACGGCCCAAAGCAAAAGCGAAATATTTAACAGATGTCTGTATCTGTTGCCAGTGTATAAGTTAATATCTCGACTCGGGGTAAATATTTCTACATTTTCCCCCATTGATTAAATAACCTTGATTTCGCCTGACACCGTGTTGCCGTGTTGTAAACGTTATCCGTGCCGCGATATGTTGTCCGGATAAGCTGTAAATCAATAACCAGATCTGGCTATAACGTTATCAGCTTTTTTTGTACCAGGTAGGAAGTGTTGGTTGTGTTTAAGCTAATTCAATTGAATGGGATATAAGTTAATTATTGGAGAAGCTATTTTCAGCAGAGAGGAAATATAGTTTACAACTTTGTTGTACATATTAAAGTATGTAAAATAATATGTTTTTATGTTATGTAAGCTTATAGTTCTTCTATTCACTACATTGCATTTGTTGCTGAAGGTGAAGATCTCTTATTAATTGTAAATAATATTCTCAATTTACTAGTTCATTGTTCCCTTATCCACCAGCCACAATTGAGTGGAATTAATGTGAAAGCTTGCCACGGATCCCCAGGGAATTTATTTTGAATTGTGCTTATCCGCTGCTTCTCTAGTGGGTGGGTGGCCACTTTAGCAGGCTGATAACAACCTTACTTAGTCTCTGGACAATGCAGAGTGCATTGTGGCAATTTATCCGTTGCGACAATAATTTCCATATTTAAGCTCCAGCCTGGAGATGATGCCCCCAGAGACGTTCTCATTGCTCTGGTCTCGCGTTGTCACTCTTCATTGAGATAAGTTCAATTCGCACAAAAGCCATATAGTTGGGGCCTTGCTCGAAAACATCCGGCCTCGAGTCTTTTGTATCTGAATCTGCAAACCAGTAAGAGCACACGCGAAAAAATGATATTGCATAAGGATCAATCTGATTGAGTTTAAAATGGAAGGAACCTGAAAGTTTGTGGATAAATTCTTAGTTTTATAAAGAATTTCTGAACTGATATCTTTTTGAAAGCAAGCTAACTAAGAAAGATAGATAATATTATCACCAGAATTAGAATCCGATCCTATTTAATTATTAAGAGGACTCTGAATCTTTGATCTTGGATTTCTTTCTGTGCAAAAGAACAACTCGCCTCGATAATGGACCCCGCGTAGTTTGCTTTATTTTCGCCCATTGTGCTTTGCATACAGGCGTTTATTTTATTATACACATTTGAATAAAGTGAATTACGCAGAGAGCAGGGCAGACAACGAAAAAAACAAAATAAAAGAACAGAACAGAAAAAGGTCCCAGACGCCAGGTTCAGTAATGTGTGCTGAACTCCGCCCGCCGACGCTTAATTGAATTGAAAACTGAAAAATGAAAATACAAAACAGAAAAGTGAACTCAAACCGGACCGAACCGAACCCAAACGAATGAAAGCGAAAAAATTCCCCCAGAAGCCCAACAGCGGAATTCAAGTAGTGCGATTTGCGAAAAATTCTTGAGCTCCGCTTCTTTGTGTGTTTGCTTTCTGTCTTTTTCCGAGGCCTCTGGGTTCCATTCTGTTTTGCTTGCATATTTTATGTCTGTTGTTTATTATTTTTCCCTGGCTAATTTGAAGCTTTCGATCGTTGAGTGATTCAATTATTTGCTTTTTTCCCTACTGCAATGCATATTTTCTGCCTCGGGGATAATTCAATTTATTTCTGCGTGGGCCGGGGTCGGCGCAGATTTGTTTTAATTAATAATTTTTATTTCGTTTGCTGTGATGTGCATGCAAATTGTGATGCTTCCGGAAGTGTCAGTCATGGCCACTAATTATTCAGCATTTGCTTTGATTTCCTCTGCTAAACGAAGCTAAATTAAATTCCCACAGTAGCTAGCTAATAAATTTTATGTGCTATTTATGGACCGGGGAAAGCAGTAAATTGTCTTTAATTTGTTTAAGTTTAAAGATATGTTAGAACAATTATGCGACATTCTATGCATACTGTGCGTGTGGCGGCAGATGCCGGGCAGAGATAATTCGCTAAATCCCGAGATAGGTCTTTGGGCACTAGCTTTATAGCGATGACAAAAAAAACCTTTAATACAATTAAATCCTAGCAAACCATTTTAATGAAAATGCCATTATAATGACTTTAACATTGTTGTGTGAAAAATGTAATTATTCTGGCATCGAATTAACATAGAATTGTCATGGTAATACTATCCGTGGTTAACCGATTCCATCGAAGTTCATCAGTCGACCATTGAGCCCGCGAAGGGAAATTCTCGGAATGAACAAAATATTCCATTACACAGCTGCAATTGACGCAAATCTCTTGCAGCTTAAAAGCTAAGCTTTTGCTAATTTTGCGTGTCTGTGAAATTAGCGAGTCTTTGTCTGCCTACGCATCCACGAGGCCTTATAGCATATTTTCCATATTTCGGGCATTTAGCGAACGTGATCGCACAATAAGAAGGCAGCCAGGCAGGCGGTATTAGGCGGTTAAGAAAGTTAGCGAATCACGAAACACGCCCACCCAGCTGCAAAAGTCGAAGACTTTGCCGAAATGTTAACTCGTGCCTAACCTAAAATGGTATTGTATAATAAGCGATACCGAATTACACAAAATACAGAGGCATGGGCACAGGCAGAGGCATGGGCACTGCACGCAAATGAACACGCTATAAATATTTAGAAACAAGCCTCCCATTGTTTACAAAGGCGAGTAACGAAAACAAAACCAGCGCTAAAGCTGAAAAGGCGAGCAAAAAAGCGTCGTCGATAAAGCGAATCGCTGCGAAAAGCACGTGATGTTTTCGGCGGCGGCTGACTTGGAATCGAATCGAATCGAACTGAATCGAAACGCAAACGAAAAGGCTAAGCTAAACCGAAACTTGGCTCTCGAATATCATTGGAGTTCGCTGGAATGCCGAAAACAAGTGTGCGAGAGACGAGGGACTGACTGACTCACGGCGGGCTCTTACACATTTTGGCAGAGTTTCGCGAAAATATGCCATATGTAGGTACTCCTCCATATATACATATAAGAGTAAAAAATACATTATGATGCCATGATGATGGCATCGAACCGGTTCCACGCAAGCCGGCCAGCGAAAAATACAATATCGGCGAATGCACATCGGTGATGAATCTACAGTAAATATCAGTTGAATGTTTTTGTTCTATGTAAGAAACTATAATAATACCATTTATAAATATGGTAATTTATTATGCAACTTGAATAGATAACTCTTTTGTTTTCATACAGAAATACATAAAAAATTATGACCTAATTCTAGGCAGGAAAAACTGTCTTACATTTTTTAAAAATGTATGACCTAAGAGATATATGATTTATGAAATAAAACTCCAACCGTAGTCATATCTACTGTAAACTATAAAATTGTTTTCAGCCAATCGCCTAGTGGGAGGAGTTGATCTAGTCACACGCTCTGAGGTTGGCCATTGCCAAGATTTACAAGCCAGCCAATGTCAGCGACTTTAACTATTTACTATTTTTAGTAAGCGCTCCGGGCCCGACTGATAGCTCGTGACACAGTGCTCTGTCCCCAGTTCGAATGCTTATCAAGAAAATGCCGAAAAAATACTCAACTTTGAGCGCTCTTTCTCGCAAAATCAAAATAAATTGCTAACCGCCTTATCATCGAGTTTTGTACAAGCCAAAACTGACTTTTTAATGCTTTTCACATTGTCGCTATCTTATCGTTCAAAATATATAAATATGGTGCGTATTATGCATATTTTATGCCGTCAACGCGTGTTCTAAGTCACAATTTATGTCGCACGCCCAGACATTTGACTTAATTATTTGGTTTTTTGCCTCTGATTTGAACGATAATTGGTAAAGGCATTATTACGTGAGTCTAGTTCTATATTGAGGAAATTTAAGGTAAATTATTTTAATAAAATTGTTTGTTGTCTTATTTCAAAAGATTTTATTAGGAAAATACCTTAATAATTATGCTAATAATAAAGGACATTGTTGGAGCAGAACTTCAAAGGAATTAATACTGTCCGGCGCTTTCTATAATGCGTATTTGGATTATAAAATTATTCGTCATTGGCCAAAATTTGAAAATGTTTTTCCCATTCCCACCTAATTGGTGGGATTTTTTTTCCTCACGAACTTCAACCCAACCCCGGGGCTCCACTATTATTTTTTTAATTGCAGCTATTAATATGTCACCTTATCAAGTCCACGTTTTCAAGGATTATATAGATTGCTTAATCGAACCAACAGAGTATTTCAAGTAATCTCTAGTTCTCATGAATAAGTTTAAGTGATTTCTGAAACGAACGGGAAAATTAGTTAAATTATAGCTTGCGAAATTTATGACCATATATATCGGGCATTCCAAATTTACGGCGAACAAATTGTTTCTTTAAACAACTCGAAATTCCCTTTTGGTTGTGTTGCAATTTGCCAAGTGTAAACAAAAATGCGATTGCCAACACCGCCTGCTGTGTTTCATGTTTTATTATTATTATTTTTATTTGTTTTTCGACCAAGGGCTGTGGACAGGGCGTCAGAATTTACATTACTTTGTTATATAACAACAACCGGCACTGTTCTTGGCCGTGTCGTGCCGTTTCCTCCAGCGATTTGGCATCGTTTTAGGGACCATTAGGCGGCCCCCGAGGCGACATATGGAGGGATGTATATTAAATTGTCCATGTAATTAGCCATAATTTGAGTGCAGCGGCTACTGGCTACTGACGCTGCTGATGTCTTCATAAAAGACTCATTGACCGGGCCCCAAATGCGAGCATTAGCTAATGATGGCCGTATAGAAAGCGTTTTACATGCATATTAAGTGTCGAATAGTGGCAAATTAGCCACAAAATGCCTGAGCTTTGGCGCTATATATAATTTTTCGAAATAATGCCATATGGCGGGGATCGAATGGACGGTCGTGGGTTGTGTAATTATTTTGGGTTTATGGATATTTGAGCGGCCGACATGTCGTATGAGTAATATCTCCCATATCATACCCATCATTCGCCGTGTTGTCCAAACAGAAAAAAAACCCAACTAAGTATGGCAGCGATAATGTAAACAGTTGTAGTTCTCCGTACATCTCCGCATGATTCATGCGGCTCCATTTCACCCGACCAAAACATTCTCGACATGGAAAAAATAATACTGACAACGCTGCGCTTTGCCTAAATTTTTTCACCCATTTCTCTGCCGCATGCTCGTTTTTCTGGGCTGCATTGTGAACTTATATTTTTTCTTTCTGCCAGCCAAGCAAAGAAAACTGGACAAGCAAATATGTTGAAAATGCGCGCTTACATAACACATTTGCTGGAAGTTTTTGTGGCCCCTTTGGGGAGTTGGATTTGGCGGAGAGTGCGGCGGTGTTGGGTGGCCAAAATGAGGAACCGAGAGCCATAGCTTTTGGTGGCTCCAAGTGGCTCCCAGTTACGAGGCTGGCTGCCTTTGTTTGGCGGCTCCAGGGACGATGCTCGTTATGTGCGAGGTTTGCTCCAGCTATAGTTTAAAGTTTTGGTTTGCTAACTATTATTTAGTGTTTTAAAGAAGATTTTATAATCCGGGGTTTCTTGTTGCGGAACTTTCGGATTTATCTGCAAATTTAAGTTACATTCTTTCTTTACTTTAACTTTCATTTTTGGGGAATTGAATTTTCTTCTATTATTAAATCAAAATACATTTTGCGGACATTACACAATATTGTGATTAATTTAAAGCTTAATAAAATAAGTAATTTCCCTAGAAAATTCTCATTAATATCGAATCGAATTTTGGTTGATTAGTCTATATAATGATCATTTTGATGGTAATTGAAAGAAACTGACTTCTTAAATGAAAAACCTTAATGAAACTCTAGCTTAAATGAATTTATTCTTAACATTAGGTTCTCTTAACCGATTAAAAAAAGTATGTTTAATGCCAACAGTAATCAGAAATCAAGTCTGTAGCCCAATGACATTTTTAAAGTGATTTCTGAAGGTTAGTTCTGTATGCTATGAAATGCGATATCTTTAGTGCTATTAATTTAAACTTTATTTGTTGTCATGTCTATATTTTGTTCTTATCTTATCCCATCTTCCAACTCATCTGTTAACTTATATATAGAGACCCATTCCCTGCCGTGCTGCCTGACTTTTCAAGTAACTCTCGCAGACTCGCCACAAAAGCTGATGCCGTATTTTTATTTTCCTGGCATTTGTCGGCAGTGGATTTTCCTTGTGTCTAGGCCAAGTCAAGTCAGTCGGTTTCAGGCTCATATTCAGTTTCAGATTCAGATCCAGAGGCCTGGCCAAATGCCCATATATATATAAGTAACACAGCCCAGGGCCCGTTTCACGTGATTTTTCTTGCTTGCGAGTATCTCTGGCGTGGTGCTCATGTGCAATGATTATGAAATAAAATGCAGCCCCAGCTACCGTTGCAGTTGCTGCTGCTGCTGCAGTTTTTTGCTCTTGGGTTCAGTGACCCTCCAGTGAGCTCGATTGTTGTGCTGTTTGTGGCAAGTGCACTGTACAGGTTTTCCTTTGTTGCCAAAAAATAAATACAAGAGAAAAAAATAGAGAGATAAAGCGAAAAAATCAGCAGAGACCCATAAAACCTTGCGTGTATGGCATTTTCAGCCGTCACGAAGTCTGCCGCCAAAAAGGAAAAAAAGTCATAAAAATATAAAAGCATTCAAGAGGCGGCGGCAAGAAGGAGATACTGAAATCAGGTCAACAGCTCGGGGCCCCTTTTTAATTGTTCGTGCTGTCTGACAAATTTCAGTTTCAGTTTCGGTTTCAGTGGCTGTCCTTGCGGCAAGTTGAAGTTGATTTCCTTGCCAATCCATCCGCACTTGCCCTGGCCTCTCCTCTGTCCTTTGTCCTTTGCTTGCCCTCTGCTCTCTTGTGTCTGCCTCCCCCTAAATAAGCTTAAATTGATTCGATTACACTGGGGAAATAAAGGGCTGGCAATGCCATCAACAGTCAACCATGCCAACACAGAAAATAAAGGGCTAAAACATTTAGATAAATTCTCGGGAGTACCAAACCTTGTTTTAGAGAGAATTACATAATTTCCTTTTAAAACAAAATGGCGTTTAACAGGCATGCTCCTCTGAAACTTATTTAATTATTTACTAAAAAAATGTTTTGAGTCCATGACTTGCCCTTTGGTATTGAATAATAAATATTTTATTAGAAAACAATTTGATGCCTTCAATATAGCTTCATTTCGTAGATGAAGCGACATATAATAAGGTTACCTTTTCCATTACTTTCCGTTATTGAATTTGTTGCCACCTCCGCGCCGAGAGTGGCCTTAAATTGCATTATATGTATAGAATATTTCAATATTTTTTTAAGATTAAATTACAAGCTTCCTATGACTATATTGGAAGTCTTGGTATCTCTACTGTCCTCGCTCCCTGCCCTGCCATTCTCTTGCTCATGCGTGCGTTTCATTCATTCATTGATTTCAGCTCCAGGACCCTCTCTACGCTCACGCTCTTCCCCAGAACTCCCCAGGCCTCCCCTATCTCTCTTTCTCTCTCTTTGTGCTCCGAGTCCCGTCTCATTCTCCGGGTTCGGGTACACACCCTGCTTGAGCTGGCACTACGCAATTCTATCCTTGTTGTTATTTTTCGGTCTGCTGCTGCTGCTGACGCAAAGTGTCCTGTCACACCCACACAAAGAATAGCTAAGTAAATACACTAGCACATACATATATATACCAGTATGGGCACACACCCACACAATGAGCTTTGAGTTGTCCTACATTTTCTGTACTTTAAGGACTTACCGAAGCGAGCGATGGCATAATTTCACTTCCCTTTTCGACTCGTTTCCCCTTTGTTCCATTTTATGCCCCTGTATTAAGGGCATTACACTTTATGTGATGTATTGGAAATGCCTAAGCAAGGGTTTTACCATATAAAATATATATTTTCTTGACCTGAACTTTTAGCTTGTTGCTTAGATAAAGGACTGTAATAAAATAAAGCTTTTCTTCACGCAGGCATTTTTATTTGCTATTGATTTAAAGTTGCTTTCAATGATGTAATATTTGCAGACCCAATAACTAATTTAATTTGCCTACTTTTATCCAGATTCATTAAAATAATTTTCTTAGAATAAATAAAGGGATTTATTAAAGCTAGAGAATCCTAGCTTCGACTAGCCCGAGCTAGCCTGCGGTTCAGCTGAAATTGACACAGTTTTCATTGGTAGGAAATGGGTTTTGAAAGGACTTAAGGGTGTTTTGGGGTGGCGCGAGGCAGTTAGGAGGATCTTGCCTAAGTCATTGCACTTTCAAGGCACTTTCGAGGATTTTTAGTATGGAATGCTGACAGCTGCTTGGCCTAGTTCGAAAGCGTTTTCGCATGGCTTCGAAGGGTTCCTCAGGTGTGGCTTAAAAGTCGGCCTGCCAACCGAACACGCCCCCTCTCATATCGTATGCAAATTCCTCTCAAGTGGGAGGTCTCTTGTCGCTTACCTTCACTGGCGCTATTTTGGGCCCCAAAACAGTCGACCTAGTTATTTCAAAGCTGTCATTTATTTCGACACTAATTAATTTGAGAATAAATGGAACTTTGATGAATATTTCTGGCTAGGCAAGGGAAAATAATTAGGGCTTACCTTGGATAGAATAACAGAACCTAATTGGATAAAACACCACAAGAAATTAAATACTTTCTAAGTCATTAGTTTTACTAATTTAGAACTCAATTAAAATTATGTATTCTTCATTAAATAGATTCTTGGCTTGTATAACTACAAAGTCAATGTCTGAAATATAATCCCTCTCTAATTAGGCATAAGAAGTGTGAAAAAGGACTTAATCCTACTTATGGTTATTTCACTTAATTAGTTTCATTATCTCTTACCTTCTCTTTCACGAAGTTCCCATTGTAGCCCACACTTTATTTTCCCGACAATCTAGCAAGGTCCCGCACACGCTTATCATGCAGCAGGGATTAACTTTTGCTTCCCCCTCCGACACCACGAGCAGAAAACACAAAATAAAACATTTACCCAGCTGGCTCGAAGCTAATAACTTCGGTGAACTTTGGCGTAGTGGAAAATTACTTGGAAACCTCAAAAGTTTTCTCTCCCCGCTAACTGACGCAAATTGCACCGAGAATAAACGTGTCGAGAGTCGGATTGAATTGGATCGAATTGAGTCCCGACTTGACCCCGACAATGGTTGCACTTGCGTCACCATAGCCACCCACGGAATCCACGTAATAGTTTCGGTATTACTTGGGCCTCGGTGTCTGCTGTTAACTCATGGGCAGTGATTAGCACCGAAAAAAGCCTAACACACGATTTAAGTGAATTCCCAGCTAATTTCGAGTATTTTTGTAGGCTATTTTCGGCCTCTAATTGAGTTGTTTTGGCTTGGCTTTTTTTGGCTGACAATTGCCAACGGCTATGGTTGTGTTTAATCTGTGAAATTTTGTAATTGAACGAGAAATATTAGCATGTGCAGTGAAGTAGCAAATTCAACAAGAACAAAGCATACAATTTTTTTTTTTTAATTTTTGTAAAAAAGTTTTCTTCATTGAATTTTATTACGGTAATTCTCAGTGCATTTTTAACAATGGTTTTATTATAATAACAGTTCTACTAAGAATTTAATGCTATACTATTGCCACCCACTGTAGCTCTGACAACTTGGCCAATTTTTGGCTCATTTTGACCTCCAACCTGTCAGTAATTTCGTGCGATTTTCCTCGAATTTTTCCAGCTTCTTTTAGTTGACATCTCGCGACACCGACATGACATCTTGTTGGCTCATTAGCATAAACGTTTTAATTAGCTTGTGTTGGTTCCCGAGGAACGTTAATCGATTCGGTGCCGATACATTTTGTGTTTTCTTGAGGCTAAGCCGAGTTTAGTTGAGTTAGTCATTGTAAACTGTCCAATTGAATTCAATTGAGTGGCGTTGTGTTTGATTTCATTAGCGCAAATTGGGTGCATTATAACATTTAGATAACGTTCTCAAGTCCGGAGGCACAGCAAACAACAAATAAACAAGCAGCTCGACTGCAGTGTAAACGATTGTTAATAACTTTATAGACATGTCCAACCGATACCTGCCCGTCGCCTCTATTTGTGTAAAGCCGGTGCCGGTGCTGCTGCCGCTGCTGACGACGTAACCCGAGGCACCTTGAAAAAACTAGACGTAGCATAATATTGACATACATATGAAAATTGCAACGAAACGCAGTGAATCGCCACAACTTGAGCCGAGTTGAGTTGAGTAGAGTTGATTTGGAGTGAAGTGGTATGAAAGGGAACGGTTTGGCCAATTAACGTGGCTTAAGTGCGCCGATATTTGTTCTGGGGAAAGGGCGGAGCTACATAAATATGTACCGAGAGGCTTACGTTGCGATTCGAGAAGGTAGAAATTATTCCAGAAAAATGGCTTTTCGGTAAATAATATGGAAAAACTCGAGGCACAGTGACGGGTTTGTTTATTTTTGATTATAAAACCTGTCTGGTATGGTTCCATTAGGGATTTCCATTAGGTTTTGAGTTCTGAAATCAAATATGTTATTAAATTTAAAATAGGAATATGATGATCAAGTTGTTGGCGGTTTCTTTGATCCCAGAACCCACTATATTTCTTGTAAGGCTCGCAGATAATAGCCACACATTCCATATTAATTATAAGACACTTCAGTCAAAACTTTTCTTATCTGCTGGCCAAGCACAGTTTGCTTTGAAACTGCCATAGATACAACTTGTCTGGGCCACAAATCCGATTGACGGCACCTGCTTCTCTCTCTCACTCTCTGTTTCCCTGCCTCTGTGGCCAGGTAAAAAGTCCAACACCTTCTATCGGACAGCCAATCAAGCAAACGCAGCGATTTATCAGACATGTCCGTCCGCATCGTCCCGTCGACGTCCGACCCTCGTCCGGCGCCCGTAAAGCCCCCCTGAAATGTGGTTCTGGCTGCAGTTGACAGGCGAAATCATTAAGAGTGTCAAAAGGAAAATGAGAAATAAAAACTCAAGTAAAAATAATAGAAGTGTCTGCCGGCTGTTTCTGCTTTGTTTGGGTTTCGATGCGTGCCCGGAATATAGTTGGAAAATTTGCAATTCAATTTAGTTCTTTGGTTATATTCTTTTTTATTTAGTTGTCTCACTTTTTCCGCACACTTTGGAGCTCCCACTTGGCATACGAATTTTGACGAAAACAGAAGGAAATATGCGAGTAAATTTTTGGCGGAAAATAGAGGAGAGAAAAACCACTTTAGATAAATAGCTTTGGGTCTTTCAGGTTGTCGGAACGCAATGATGATGAGGTGAGTTCCGTGGAGAGCGGAGAATAAAGCAGTTGAATAATAAGTATACGCCGCGTGTGGCTACGCTTGATTACGCTAAATGAGTTTGTTGGCTTACGGCGATTATAAACAATGGGGGACATTTAATGTCTTCTTAGGTGGTAGAAGGTGTAAGGAGTTGAGAGATTTGTCCTACTAATTTATTCATTTAATTAAGCTGTCCGTTTCCTTTGCTTCAAGGGGTTCTACTTTTAATTGAAGTTATATTTCAGATATCTTACCTAAAACGATTTGTGTGTATTGCCCCTAATGATTGTTAAATATTTCTATTTGATTTATTTTAACGAAATACAGCCATGAAACTTTTATGAACTTTTAAATAAATTGTTTAGCAATTCTTTGTATATTATAAGTGCGATTGTTTATGGCCAAGTGAAATATTTGCGCCGGTTTATTTATTTTTTCGATTTCTGTTTGGTTTAATTAGAAATCAAACCGGCTGCTGTTGGTAGTCACAAACACCCTCAGAGCCTTATATATGCGTGCGATTTGATAAATACATATATATTATAAATCTGGCCAGTTGGCTTTTTATAGCCGGCCCGCAATTAATGAACGGACCAAGTTTTTTATGGGGCACCGGCGCCTTTGGCATTATCTACATTTTTTGAATGGGTCATGTCATTGAACTGACTTCGGTTCCGATTCAAAGGATTGCCTTCCATATGCCTTTGATATCTTGCCGATTGATGTTGATGGACTCCGAGTTGTTTGTTTGTGCTGTTTAAAACAATTGGAAAATAATAAACAAACTTCCCCCGATTTTATCTCATTGCAGACTTGGTAGAGCCGCCATATTCCGCGATTTGATTATCACACAGCTATGCCCTTGCAGTGTTCGTGCTAAATCGTTTACTATAATGAATTCCGCGCGGCATCATCGTATTGGAGTGTTTCTGTCTCCATAAGTTCGCCACCAGTCACGACGTCACACTAAAAATAAACAAGAAAATATCTAACGAAACGCAATTTAAACAAGGCTCGCAAATTGATTCCCACACAACGGAAACGGAAGGCAACGCTCTGCAAAATAAAAGCCATCTAGTCAAACGGAAACATCGAAGGAAACGGACCATCTAACAACAGCTGCCCGGCGTGGAGAGAGCTCTCAAGTGGAAACAGAATCAGAAACAGATCCCAATCCAAACCTAAACCCAGATCAAAAAACTTGACAGCTGAGGACCCGGAGTGACCGCAAAGCTGGCTAAGAAGATGCCATACCACCGCGGAGGAGATGCCTCCTCGCAGGCCGACAAGCTGAGCGGCATCGTGGAGGAGAGCGACCTGTATGAGGGGTTTGCTCCTCACGTCGAGACGTCCGGCATTAAAACCCTCGACTTTTATAATCTACCAAAGCCCAGTGGTGAGTACAGAATCGCCTGCATATATTATTTATATGAGATTTATGGGAGGTAAAAAATGTTAAATATTTAAAGAATTTAAAGAATTAAAGAATTTAATTTAAAGGTTGTGTTGTTAACTTTAAGTGGTGAGGAATTTATAGAAGATATAGTAAAGACAGTTTACTTAAAGTCCTGTTTCATTTTTATTAATTGATTAGCTGATTTTTGCAACCTATATTTGTAAGATATACTTTTCTTACTCGAGCCTTATTTAATCCATATGAAAATGGTTTTTATAGCTGCTTGTCACGGAATTCGTACTTAGGAATTTCAGGTGCAGTCCCTGTATTCGTGTAATCCTGTAAAATATAAATATATATTTATTTAAATAATATTGAATTATTATCAGTCAGTTAAAAATGTGTTTACAAATTCCACTTTCTGCTCTTTTTCTTGATTTATTCTGTTTACCATTTACTGCGAATATATAAATCAGAATTGATGCAAATAAACAAAATAAATTTAAACAAAAACAAATCTCATAAATTGACTATACAAAAGCAAATACCGGCGAACAAGTGATTAAAATGAAATGATCAGCAGGAGTAAGTAGGACCAATAATTAAAAGGGAAATCTCCTTGCAGACTTTAATGAGTTTTCACGTGCCGCCCCCGCACCCAATAAAGAAAGATCAGATGATCTCCACAGGCCTTTCCAGAGCACATGCTTCATTCATTGAGTGGGAAATTTTAATTTATGCAGTATTTGTTTGCTTTTTATATTTCGGTTCGTGCAAAAATACATTAATCAATAAACAGGCCGAGAACAGTCGAGTGAGAACCCAGAGTAAACACTAAAATAAATTAAGTATAGGTATTTTGAAAATAATCTAAGCCAAAATGTCCGTAACGCCTTCCTATTTTGCCCTCGTCGGTGTCGGCGCAAAAACACGATTCTAGTATATATTTCTCGGCTTCTCAACTGGATATTTTTCAGTTGCATATACATTTTGTTGGGCTATTACTGCACGCAACCGTGAAATGAAATAAAATAAAAATATTTGTATTTATTTAGGAAAAACCCGACGGCAACTGCCTGTCAAATTAATGCAACGGCTATCTGTAAACATTGCCGCAGCAGCAATTCTCGTATTTAATTTCGATTTATACACGAAAAATGGAATGGTAAAAAATCGAAAAAAGGTTTACCGATGTTCGGACAATATTTTTGTATAATGAAGAGGTGTTAACTGCTTAAAAAAATTTTTACTTGGTTTTACTCCCACTAAATGCTGTAATCTGTAATTTTATCGAGTGTGCCACTTTTCCATGCCCTTCACTTTATGTTTCGTTCGTATTTATTGTGTTTTCTCTTGGAAATGGAACTCTTTATTCTTTTGTTTATTTGCATTGAAAGTGCAAATTGTAATTTACATACGAATTTTACAACGAATTTTTCCCCTTTCTCATTTTTGGTGAGCATATACACTTTTACCTTTCGCGGAACTTTAATTGCGCCTTAATAAATGGGGAAAAAAAAGTTGAAATAATTCCAAACCTATTCCAGATTGTTGGCAAAAAAACTCTGCCAATTTTAAATTGCGTCTTATGATTGGAACAAATTGGTTGTGCAAATGGCAAAATCGATTTATTTTAATGTGCCATCGAAAGCCATTGCATTTAAAGCTTAAAACAAAAATTGTTTACGCTGCATCTCATTATAGATTGCGCCGCCAGATGGGCGGCAGAATTATTCCTAGGTCGAATTTATAGAGTGATAATTTTAATACATTTTACTTTGATATCCAACTTTGCTAGCCACTCTCGCTGTCAGAATGCCAAAAGCCGAAAACCACTAAATGCAATTTCGATTCCAAAGGCAATCGGGCGATGCAATCCAATCGAAACATTAGTGCATCATCACCCCCACTGACGACATTGGCCTTGATTTTGATTTACAAAATAATGTGTCTTGTGCGGGAAAATCCATCGAATGCATTTGGATAAAACCCATGACTATATTGGAGTCACCTTCTTGGTTTTCCCCCCTTCAGGGAAAATACCTAAAATTGACTGAAATCGAAAAATATACAGTTTCAATATTATACTATATTCCTTTTATAAGTGCTGAATATTCCTTTAACATAATTAATTCAGAGTATAGTATACTTCTGGCCTGCGCTGTTTGTGGGAAAAGCAAACAAATAAAAACATTCACGTTTTTATGGCACTTGGCTAGCTTCCAATTAATTTGTTTAAAAATAAATGCAATTTTTTCATCACTCTCGTGCTTGTGGCTGCTTCTTGTACTGCTTATGTTTCGCTATACATTTTTTGTTGCTGTAATATTTTGCGTTTTGATAAAAGTTATTTGATTTGAATCAGCTGCTGATCATGTGATTAAAATTTAGATTCTATAAACGAACGAGAAAATTTATGAGCAACATTTAGAGGGTCGTTGTTTAGATTTTTATGAAGGAATTTAATGTTATATCTTCAATAAACTGAGTGGAACGAAAGTTTAAATTAAACCCAATTTTATTGAAAGAAAAAATACAAGTCAGTGAATTGTGTACTATTATACCTATACCTGTCCCAGGCCAAACCTGATTTCAGTAAGTAAAAGATAGATTAAATTCTCTTAACCAAAACACACATAAAATATTAATTACCCTAATAAATTTAATAAACCAAAATAATAAGATATTATATAAATTTCTTGGGGAATTTTCTGTGTCATACTACTGGCCACGTGCCATCCTAAAAACAGATAGTATACCCGAATATTAAAATAGCCAGCAAAAATTCGAATCTTTATGGCTTAAAATCGAGAATTTATTTGTTGTTAGCAATAACAACATTTCTGCTTACGCAAGCAAATGGAAACAGAATATTTTCCCAATTCTTTTTTTCTTGTTATTTCTGCCGTTGACGTGCAGCGAAACCAAATGAGAGAAGAAAAAAGAATTTTGTTTTGCTATTTAATGCCAAATTATGTATTGGAAAAAAAACATTCAAGAAAAATAAAGGAGGGGAATAAATTTTCATTCAAGAGGCATTTTTTATGATCCACTTGTACGATTGAAAAAATGTTTTTCCAACCAAGGAATTTCATTTATTTCGAATAGAAAATTTTCCACTGATCAGATCAGGCGATCGGCGCTATAAATATATATGATTTTTACCGATACGCCCAATAACGGATGCCTCAGTTATGCGGCACACGACCCCGCATTTTCTATTGGCCTTTTCTCACGTGCTTCGAAAAAATTTCGGAAAAGTGTGCCCCAAATGAATCTCTATTCTGTAACTGGCTTAAACTGGTTTTTGCAAATTCCGTGTGTTTTATTTTCGGTTTATTTATGTTTGGTATCGTGCCTTGCCTCTCTGTTTTGGTTCTGCTTTTATTTTAAGTTAATTTCTATTTAATTTGTTTTCAAGAGGATTCTCTGGGTTATTTGATGGCGTTGCATTTTGCAAATCTCTTATATAAGTCACTCATTCGCATATTTTATAGTCTGCGAATTTGGTTGGATTTTTTTCTCGGTTCTTTTGAATATACATTTTTGATATATAACTCATTGGGATTTTTCTGTTGAATTTTTTTATTTCTGGTCTGGCCATTTCTTTGACCGCTTTGACCGCTGCCCCAGAATGAAAGTAAAATTTATAAATAAATCGTATAGGAAACCCCCCTGAAAGTTTTCTTGGAGTTGCTAACTAACCAGTTGAACTTTTAGCGTCTGCCACTTGAGCAAGGTTTCTAATTTAAAGTTGATTCCTGTTTGATTAGATTAACACAATTACGAATTATTCTTTTTAAAGCTGTGATATCAGGTTTGCCACTTTTTCGCTTCCATAATTTTATTGGCTCGTGCTAAAGGGTGTAAAATAGGTCAGAGATATTTAATTCTCATAGAAATATGTTTATGCTTATGTATTGCCTGAAATAGCATGATAATCTTTATCTTATATAGTATTTTCTAATATGCCTAGTACTTTAATGTTTCCTGAGATACATAAATCGAAATCAAGAGATGTAAGGGTATTTCACGTTCCGAGCACTAAAACTGATCTCTTCTTTTGCTTCATCATGTGAGTTCAGGAGATCAAATCCAAAAACCACACCACACGCCCACTTGACGTTAGTCTTTTGATCTTAGGAGACATAAAACAATCAACAGCATTGGCCTGTTGAATATCTCGGGATTCGGATGATGGAAGAGGTGGAGCTGAGTAAAAGGGCGGCAGATTTATTTATTAATGGCACTGTTTGTTTGTCCGCCAGAATATATCTCTATCACGATACTTTGCGTGACGATTGATCGTGAATATTTCTCGGTTGGCGGTGGCCACTGAGTTCTTGATTCCAATTAGGAGCGGAAGGTCTTTCAGCGAACATGGAATACAATTATGAATAAATACTATACCGTAAATCAAAGGAAATTTGCAAAACATAATTTCATGGGTAAGAGTTTATCAGAAATCAAGGAAATTTTCTTCAAATATTACAAAATAACAAAAAAATACATATATCACTAAAATTATGTGTTGCTTGCTTACCATACATATCCAAATAGATTGTGTGTAAGAGCAATAATATTTACCAAGACTGCATATATAAGAGCTGTTGCTTTAATTCAGACATCTGTTCGAGTTGGCTGAAGCTACGGATTTAATGCTGATTGATAAACAACCCAGCTAACTAATGATTGATTTGAGTCATTTAGCTTTTAGTGTAATCATTAATCGATAAATTACGCTAAAAGGAATTGTCTAACTTGATTTAATTCGTAATTGAATTTCCTTTAACCTTTTCTCTTTTGTGTTGGCGGTTTGCACTCTTGGCCTCTGTCAACAGCGGCGCCTGCAATTAGACATATGTACATATCGTAGAGTGTACGCAGATATATAGTTATATGTACATGCACATATCTTTCTGTGTGCGTTTGTGTTTGAGGTCACTGAGCATTAGAAGCTTTTCTTGAACAATATTTACGTTGCTGTTTTGTTTACATGCTCTTTGATTTTCAAATGCCTACGCTGATAAATTTTAAAAATAGCAATCAAAGAAACATAATACTTAACCATACCGGTAATATTATACCCTTGCTTTCAAATATTATAATATTTTTGCTAATTTTAATTATTAAAATAAAATTACTCCGATTTTCCAATTTTGTTTTAAACACTTATATGATATAATGTTACAATCTCCTGACAAAAGTCATAATACCTTCTGGAAGAGCATCTGCCTAAAATAAACAAAAAAGAGAAAATTCTTAAAATAAAGTTACACAAAAGCTGAAGAGATATTTTGCCGGCCGATAAAGCTCCCTCTCTCATTTCGGTTTTTGTCTCCCTCTCGGTCGGGCTTTCTCTGCCGGCGATAACAATGTTTGTATTTCTCACTGTTTTAGATAACAGAGCGAATTGTTGGGGCATCACCCTGCCATTATTTTTTTCCTTTTCTCAGTTTTTGCTTCACAGCCATACAATTTTATATTTATTTTCTCTTCCTGGGTTTTCTTGTCGGTGTTTTTGCTGTACGTGTAAATTATAACTTAGGTGTGCTACAGTTGTTGTTTATTCTAGGTACTTTTAAATTTAAATTGGACAGTTGTAAATTATTACGACAGCCAACAAGCAAAATGCAACTGATGATTGACCCTTGCACGGTCACGAAAATATATGTATTTCTTGAGTCTGTTTTAAAACCTTAAATATGTCCTCTAGCTAGAACCAATAAATATTTTTTTTGGGCTGAGAGCTTTCATAACAATCTTTTATATAAATTATCTAGGATACAAATATACATGTCTTATATTTATTTTAAGTAAATCCCACCAAAACGTAAACCAACAAAATTAGGTTTAGTTAAATTTTTTTGGTGGTTTTATTAACTCGTTGACGTTGTATGCATACCCACATTCAGGCAATCTATCCAAAAGTTTTCCCGAACTCGGTACCCACACTTTGGTTTTTGGTAATTTTTTGAAAAATATATTTTTGTAATCCAAACAATTATAATGCCGATTTTAATTGAGAATTTATAGAGTTAAATGGGCATGACACATTAAGAACTGAGCTTTCTACCCGATTTTACAATGACTTACACTGCCGCACCGGAATGTGTAGAGCTTAAGCTGCCTGAAAGTATGCTCTAAAAATATTCATGAACAAGCCAGTTTTGTTGGCCGTGCCAGAACAATACTCATTGGCGTCCACGACTGTATAACAGTGGCAGCGCTTTTAATGTTTCATCATTCAAAACAAAAAATTAATTAATAATTTTCTTTTTGAATTAATAGTGAGAGTAAGGTTTATTAGAATGGTGGGACTTAAAGCATTGAGGAATCTTCATGAACAAAAATTAGATACATTAATGTTATAACTGTGATAATAGGGTCGTAAACCGATGCAAATATGATATAAGTGTATATTTACGAATTAAATATAAACAATCATGTTTTGACTTAAATAAATTATAATAGAATCAATATTGAATCAATCAAAAGATAATGGTTCGGTGATCAGGTATTTTAAAATGAGAAACTGCTAAATTTTTAGAAATGTTATTATGTATGTTATAACACAAATTATTGGAAATATTAACCTAACAATGAAATTCTTGCATATTTATTTAGATAGTTTTTTGATCCTGTTCGAGATGCAAATAAAAATGTTACATTAATTACGCAAAACTTATGAATTTCGCGTAAGATTTCCTCAGACCCGTCTAATACATTTACCCTTGCAATCGCCGGTGTCATGGTCCATTGTCTTCGTTTCCATCTCACTTGTCGTCTTCAAATGCGACACTTTTGATTCACACTTTGATGATCGGTTGTTCAGCTGATCGGCGATTCAGTAACCACAAATCCGTGATCACATGAGATGACGACAATGGCAATAACAACAAAGTTGTCCTGCACTAAACACTCGATGGCTCATTTCAATATCAATTAAAATCGCTCCAGATGAATGATTTCACGACAATTCGAATGTTGTTATAACTCTTTTGATTTAAATATGCAATTTATGGCTCATTGAATTGCTTATGTGCCTCGCTAATAATGTTCAAGAATATTTTTCAACGTATCCGGCAGATGTAATGCAACTTCACTTATTTTTGCTCATTAATATTATTTATATGTTTGAGACGCGCCCCTTAAAAATTTCCTGAAGTTGAACGAACTTCGCAGAGCTGAAATAACAATACAAAAAAGCAAACCTTTGTTTGATATTATGTGGCGAGCTTTTAATTAGATAGCTTTTTGTTTTATTTTCGATGAGACTCGGAGCTTTTATAGAAAAACGGTGTCCCCAATGCAGCGTTCACCTGTCTTTTCGAACCCTCTCCCGGTTTCTTGCTCTCTCCATTTTCTCATTTTCACTGGGGAAGAGAGTGTCAGAGACAGAGAGAAAAATGCGACGATCGGCGGCGACTTCTCAACTTTAATCTCAGTATAATTCCAACCCTCGGGCCCGGTGGTTGTCGTCTGTCTCTGTCTCTCGCCCGATCCGTCCCAGTTTTTAGTATATATGCCCAAAAGTTGTCAACTGTCAAATCACGAAAAGAAATAAAGAGGAGAAGGCGAAAAACATACACAAGCCGCCCGAAGACGAAAAGAAAATCGAGAAAACAAACGAGCGTCGATCAATTGGAATATACTTTTCGAAACAAGTCGCGTGTCAACGTAATTACTTTAAATGTTTGCAAAGTGCGTGTGTAAATATGTGTATAGGGGCACATATTATTGGCACAGAGAAAAATGAAGATTGTTTTAAACCATGATCAATAATTGATTGCAAAGTGATTGATTTTATCATTAAATATTTAATGTCAATGTTGGTTCAAAGTATTACTTTCATTTAAAACTTATTTTAATGATATTTATTAAATAGCTATTATGATAATTACTTTTGTTATTCTTAATAATATTCAATTGATCTGGAAAATATACAATTTTTTCTCTGTGTTTGTGTGGCAGCCTCCAAAAATGTTGCATTCGAACTGCACATTAACAGCAAATCGACTTTTAAATCACGGCTCGTTAATTATCGCGCCTAGCTGCCAAACTTAAAAATAAACAAGAAAAAACACCTATGTGCGCTTGTTGTAGTTGTTAAGATACAACAACAAGCAACGATTATAATATATAAACATTGCTTTCATGTGTGTACATAGTCTCGTGCGTTGCGTTCACTGTTGTTCAATGGTCAGTCACTCGATCAGTCAGTCAATGCTATGTAGTTAATGACTGTGCGTTGCGTATACGCCATGTAGGCGAAAAATTAAATCAGCAAAGAAAGATACGTTGTCGTAATGGAAACTGATGAAAAACTAGAATGAATTGTTGGAATGAAGGGGAATAATTCATATAAACAATACGTTTTGTTTACAGTGATTTTTCTAGAGCAAACAGTTGCTGCCGCAACAATAAAAAAACTGAATGAATTGCCGAAGGTTTTTTCCTCGCCATTTCTTAATTAAATGCAAAATTATGCCCATAATAAAAGAAACGTGCTGTATTTAATAAAACACACGGCACGGCGTACAAAAAAATATACAAAATGGCATATAAAAACCGACCCCACTCAATTGAATAAATAATTAATTCCGAAATCGATTCACTAAAGTGCAATATGCGAGAGAGTAAATGCCGATAACCAGTTTCTGGTTCATCCCCACCATTTGGGGTGAAATAATGAAAATATTGAAAACAAAATGCGTTCTGTGCCAGGCTCAAAGAGGCGCCAATCGAGGCGCTACTATCACCGGTGTGCAGTTAACACGGCAATAACTTAATTAATTTCCCATATGGACACGGCCCAGGCTCGTGGTTCGGATCGAATCACAGCGAAACCGAATCCAAATCCGAATTCGGACCCTCCCACTTAGGCCGGACATTATATGATCCCCGGCGAATGCCAATTAATACCCATTTGCGAATCCCTCCCCCGAGGAAGCGCGGCGAGTTCGCGCCCAAAGGTCGCCCGTCATGTGCCTCGTCCCTCGAAATGTCGGTCCAGAAATATATGACAGAGGCGGCGAGAACGCGATGCTAATTGACAAATATCAAGCTCACGACCGATCGATCGATCGATGGATCGCCGCGAGATATTTATAGCGCGTGCTAAACAATCTGAACAATCTGAATCTGGCAGAGCCAATGCAGCGCCTCGTTGACTCGTGCTCGGCGGTCGGCCTGTGGTTCCCTTCTTCTCCATCTCTTCCCACTTAATTGATACGAATAATTTGCTTGGGAAGGCGTCGTCTAATTTGGTCAAATATCTTACTCACATGCGCACTGATCAGTGATCACATATTTGCCGATCTTATTTCTGAATCTGAATTCACAAACTCAATTTATGCAAATGAATTCGAGGTACCTCGAGTAATAAAATGTATTCAAAGTATTATTAACTGTGGGGTTGAAATGCAATTTGCAAGTCTCAATATAATTTGCATTTTAATTTCCAGGAATATATATATATTTATTCATTACTAATATTCATTCTTAATTATTACTAATTCATATTATTGTGTATGCGTAAATAAAAATTTTTAACTGACTTTTTCCTTTATTATAATGCAAATGCAATATTTCAATTTGGATGTAAATTTCATATTTCTTAAATTTCCTAAAAACACTTGGCTTAATTTAATCCCTTAGTGCTCTTTTTATAATACACTTTAGAGCTTTAAAATATTAGAGAAGCTCCCCAAAAATATTGAATAGAATTCGGTATATGATTCACTATTTGTGATTCACTTCAAATATACATAAAAAAGGCTTAGGTCCACCTCTGTACATTATCAGTCTCGCATTTTTCACTGATTCACCTTTCTGCTTCTGCTTCTGGTTTGTGCAAATTTTGTAGACACTTTTCCGCCGATCCGAAGACCTTGGTCTCTGTGGGAATCCAATTGCCGCTTGTATTTCTGGCCCAAATCTTGTTTCGCCCAATGACGCCTTTCTGCCCAATGCAATTAAGCCGAAAAACGCTGACAATTTGGAAGGGAAAAAAATCCGACGCAAGGAGGGCACTCGGCGGCAATAACAACATTAATCTGCAGTTTGCCAAAATGCAAAAACAAAAACAAAAAAAAGGTTGTCAAATTAAATTTAGCTGCAGCCGGCGATTGTTTTTCCTATATCCCATCGAGAGCTGCTCTCAGTTGGCAAGCGAGGCGGTGACAATGTCGTCAGAGGGGAAAATGTAATAAATTGCATTTGCAATTTACAATTTGCATGCCCAGAGAATGTGTTTTTGTTTCTGTTGGCGTCGCTAACCTTTCGCTCTAACCCCTTCAGCGGCAGATATGTCTTCTTGATTCCGACTAATTGTATTGTTTCCGCCAGCTAAAAATTGTACATTAGATCATGTCACAATTATTTTAGTCTGCTTAGAAGGTGTGTGTGGTTTGAACTATTTCGCATTAGATTGGGAAGAAGCCTTCCCTCTCACATTTTGTCTATGGTCTTCCACCGAAATACTTTGATCCAGTAATAATTTGATCAATTCTTAAGAATTAATAATTCATGAGAAGCGTTTATTTGGTTAAGGGGGCAGTGTCAGAAATTCGTGTTAATTGTATAAGTGAAAACTCACGAGTTCTATAATAAACTACGTCAATTACGGTTCGAAATTAATCAAATAGTTAATTGACAAGTTTTGTGTGTGCCGCTGTATAAATAATATTATTATAATAACGACGCACTGATCGTAAAGATATCGGTGCAAACTTTATCGGTAATTTCTTTATAGCCACTTGAGAGTTACCAATTAACTGCCAATGGCGTATTTAGGTAGACTGTGTTTTATGGAACCCTTGATTTCCCGAGACTTTTACCCACTGAAACGTATACCAAAGATGAATAATGGGGTTAATTTCGTAATTAATGTGTGCTCACGTAGGTACGTAGGTGGGTGGGCGACTCATTCCGTATCTATATCTTTATATCTGTTCCTTAGGGTGTTATGGAGCAACACTTAAGTGTCGCCAGAATTTTTGGCAATCTCTGCCCCATAAATATATACTCGACCAGCAAATGAGCAAGAACATTTTCTATAAAATCCGATACAGCCAAGTCAAAGATAATTGCCATTGGGCTTATTTTGTTTTTGGGTTTTCCTCAGATTTTTGAACATTTCGGTTAATTAATCATTGGCTCGCAGGCATGTGTGTGAGTGTCGTTGTGAAAAGCGTTTTTCCCAATGGCCAATGGC
This sequence comes from Drosophila rufa, assembly GCA_018153105.1. Taxonomy (NCBI): domain Eukaryota; kingdom Metazoa; phylum Arthropoda; class Insecta; order Diptera; family Drosophilidae; genus Drosophila; species Drosophila rufa. The sequence goes on from JAECXS010000096.1 coordinate 14,958,040, forward strand.
CACGCGTTGTTTATTTTTTGCCTGCTTTTATTTATACATTTCTGGTATAAACAAATGGCTGAGAAGCGAGTTGGCGGCTCTGACTTGATTTTATTTCGCCTGACGAAACATGTGAGAAAAATCAATTTGTGAAGACGCTAAAAAAAGATCAAACCCACGAAAAGTGTGTTGAAATGCGTCGAAATGTGTTGGGGCGGAAGCATCACGTGAGGTGTTTGATATACTAAGTTGAATTTTCAATTTTCTAGTTGAGCTTTTGCCGGTACACACACGAAATCGGGTCTCTGGGTCGTTGGATTTATGTAAATGATCGTAATTGAAGGAGGGTGAACTTGAAACGGGGTACAAAAATTAACAGCCTGTTGTTAGTTGATTTTCTAAGAATATCTTCGCTCTGCTGATTCATATATATTTTGTTTGTGTGATTTAATGCAAGAGTTTATTTTTAAAACGACAATATTGCGTATTTTATATCACATTTGAAGTATTAATAAAAATGTTACTACGCTTTTATGAGGACTAAATTCTGTTGAAAATTTTATTATATTTATTTGCCTGCCTTAAGTGCTTTCGCAATTTTTCCGCTCTCGTTTACCTGTTCAAAATATAAAGAAATCCACATTCTCAGGTTTTCCCCATAAATTTTATTTTGTGGTAGCCCTGGGCAGCAAAATTTTCCGACATTTGCTGGAAAATGCTCATAAATTAAATAAGTTACGTATACGCAACGTTGGCAAAGAATTCTCTTTCGCCGGCAGAAATTCTTGCCTGGGATTTTCCAAGCATATTTTCGCCATCGCTTACGAAATTTCCCCACAAAGCTATTTATAAAGGCATTTACACTGTATTTGGGTAAGCCGCTAGCTCGACGCTTTTCTTAACCCCTTTTTCCCACCCCAGAGAGGGAGAACAGCAGAAAACAGCTGTTTGCTCTGTGGCGCCGATAGGAGAATGCACAAACAAACAAAAATGAGAAAAAAAAAGAACGAAAGGGAAATAATGAAAACAGAAATAAATCACAAAATATAATAGAGAAGCGCAGAGACCCCGTGAAAAAAGCTCTATAAAATAAAGCTTGCACGCGCCGCCAGGTTTCGATCGCGCGCTCTCTCTCTTTATTTTGTTCACTTACCGAGGGGGAGCTTTCATTGAGAAGGCACGGAATGAAACCGGCCTGTCCGCCGGAAAATATCTGAGAACCCCGAACGCATCCGAACGCTCCGCACGTAGGCCTAACTGTCTGTCGTCTGTCTGTCGACCGACTAAAAACATCCGTAGTACACTCCGATTCCCGAACATGATCTAAGGGCAAATCCCGAGATATGCTCTTAATGGATCCTTTCAACCCTCGGCGTTGAAGTATTGAAATTAATTTCGAAACACCCGCAGAGAGGCAGAGTCGGCGAGCGCTGAATACATCGAAAAATGTGAACTGAAAATTTAAATGTGCTGCAAATTAAATTCAAGTGCTGTCGGCGTCGCTGCTCGGGCGACAGCGAATTGCAGATCGCAATAAATTAAAACAATAAAAGGCAGCAGTGTACCAGTATATAAAAAACACAAAAATTAAGAAAGCAAACAGCGAGAAACGAACAAAAAACAAAAAAAAACAAAAGAGAGAGACTGAAATCTACATAAATGATGTCGTTGTTGCTCCGGCTGTTGATAAACAGCGCGAAAAGTTCTCGGTGCCAAAAAAGCGAGTGAACAAACAATAATTAACTAAAATTAAAACAAGGTGATAATAATAAGTAAATAAATAAGTAATTAAAAAACTGAAAACGCTCAGAAAATTGCAAGAAAAAAAACACACAGTGAAAAATGGTTGGCAAAATCTTGGGCATTAAAGACTTGGAGCAGTTCAGCAGCCGGCGGAGCAGTGTCTACGTCGATCCCGAGTGCGACAAGTTCTTTGAGCTGCCGCTCTTCATTGCGGCCAGCTCGAACGACGTCACCACCAAGTGCCAGTGCTTCCAGTTCAGTCCAGGTAATAACACCACCACCACCGCGTTTACATCCCCAGCCCATCCGACGCCAAAGTCCAACCTCGTAAAAGCCCCAGACACAAACCCGAAAACCCAAAAAAAAAAAAAAAACGAAAACAGCGATAAAAATAACACAAGCCGAAAAACTAATGTTAATAGTTCAAAAACCAGTGAGCAAAAGCTAGCGACAGTTTTTTATTAGCTTGCTAAAAAGTGACAGTGATTTAAGCTAATAAAAAGGTTAAAGGTGATCGATCTATAATGTATTTTTGATTAAAAACACTATAACGTTGAGAATAATGTTATTTTGTATTAAAGAAATGTCTAGAATACGTTTGAAGTCTCTCTTTTATTATTAAAGTTCTTAAGATATATATTTCCTCTGTCTCTAAATAAAAAAAGGCTGAGCCTTGACCATTAAATATTGAGAAAACATAACATTTCTTTGTTTAAGAGCTCTTTAAAGAATAACCTAGACCTACATAATTTTCAAAACCTATTTTAACCTATTTTTCTATTTCGAGCACATTTGTGTTTATCCGAAATATTTCTTCTATAGTTACAACCTTGCATAAAAAAATATTCTTTTGAAGACTTTTGGAATTGCCTTGGATTTCCGTGTTTACCAGAAATTCACTGCGAGCCCCTAAACAAAATAAAATTCTTAATATGTTTAGCACTAATCAAAATGAATGCCGCCATAAACTTTACGAGAAAACAGCAAAAATAAAATCAATCAGTTGCGGGAATAAAAACGTTTTTTTTTCTTTTTCGAATATTCCCAGGTGAAGTTTCGGAAAACAATGAATGATATTTTCGTGAGTGTGTGTAAAGTCGATAAAAGTTTCCGCTTCGCGATAAACTCAAATCAGATTTCCCTATACATACAATTGCTAATTTAATGGCATAACGTTTTGTGCCTCTAATCGGATTGCACCATTTTAATGATGCCTAAGCGCATTTAAAATACGCGAATAAATCACCAATTAAAACGAGTGCTGGCTGCTTTGTCTTTGATGGGTATTTATTTCAGGACTTGGGCGTGGGCTTATGCCATAATACCCAATTATGGTGAATTTTCTGTGTGTGGTTTTCGCTTTCAAAAGAAAAACAAATGAAATTGATTGCGTTGATAGGAAAATTACTGCATCGGCTGTGAGTGGAATGTGTGGAATATATCGGTGACGCTATATGCAGCTCAGTATTTCCATAGTGGTTGTTAAAAAAAATGCAAATGGACCCGAGAGATTCGAATGGGGATGCTGGTTGCTGTGGCGGGGGATGGGAGAGGGGGATTAATTACCGCCAATGAACGAAGCTTCACTCAATTATTCCAGTTTTTATTATTATTGCATTTGCTGCAATGAACACCATAGCGAGCCATATCTTATCGCTTGCCTTCCCAACCTTTTATTGGCCTAATGCGATTCTCGTTTTGTGACATCCTAAACACTTTTTAAATCATAATAGAGCGAGTGTGCAAATAAATCAGGGACTCTGCGACTTAGTATCTGTGATTTGCTTGCCCCGATATTGATATGGCGCTGGCCCGGCGCTATTCCAGTTGGATTTCCAGCTTATCAGTCATCGGCGATAAGGGAGAGAGGGGGCCATGCAAAAATCGATCAGCTGTCGCTGCCTGTAATGAGACATGTCCGCACTGCAATCAATTACCCCCACGCCGATAGAGCTAATCAATATGGCAGCCCCCGATGGGGTTCAATGTGGCATTGAGGTGTGCTCGATGGGGATGGGGATGGGGCTGTCCTACATACGCAGTTGACCAGCTGACCGCGCGGGAGATAGCGGATCTCTACGGCTGTCACCTAATTGACACATCTACTCTAGAATGTGCCAGGGGGGTCTTTGATAAATGCTGATCTTAATTGTAGCTCGTAGTTTTCACAGGGGCTGGGGTATTTATTCAGGGCTAGAGATAATCTGTAGCGAGCTTAAATAAATAAATAATAAAAAAAAGGGCACCTTAAATACTTATCAATACTGTAAAGTTGTGTACTCAAAACTTAATTAACTATTTTATGGCCTTACTTTATAGACTACTTAACTTGGTAATTACAAAAAATGTAATATCAGCACTTAACTGATAGATAATAACACTACTGACTAAATTATATTATATACTTTTATTCCAAATCAGGAAAAATAACATGCATAACCCTTTGGTATATGAATATTCAACGTTTTCCTTTGAATTCATAAAGCTTCTCACAGATAAAAGCGCTTTCCTGATATTCTGATATGGCAAATACTTTCCAAGAAAGTTCGAAAACAGCTCAATTTCGAGGCATTCATAAAACAGAAAAGACGTCAATGGTTTTATGTTTGGGGAAATTTCCCTTGGATAAGTTACAAAATTGACCAAAAATCAAAAATCATCATGGGCCTAATAAATTCTGGCTTCGCTTTCGTCAGAAGTAAATATAATGTTGGTTTTTTATCAATGCTTATCACTTATCAGATGCACTTTCTTAAGTATTTTATTTTGACCACTTGTCGTATGAGTAATTCCGCTGCCTTACACGCGAAATTTAACTACTTATCGGCGGCGGTGCACAAGTATTTTTATATCTTGGCTGGCCCCACCTGCGAAAGCGCTTCGAAAGCGACTTTGATGATAGTGGAGAAGGTTCCTTTGCACTCGCATTTGAATGGGTCTCGAGCGGTAGTGATAACCTCAAGAACCCCCATTATTATTAGCCATAACAATAATCGTGTCATATGATTGCCATGGCTCAAGTGCCTGAATTCCAAAAACGGCAGCCACGACTACTTGTTTGTGGACTTTATTTTAACAATGATCAAGCTTCAGATATTGACCTAACCTAAGTGGGATTAGCTTGGAGCCTAATCGAATGCACAATCTTTATTTTTAGCCCTGCAATTAGTTTGTACTTTATCAACGGGTAGGGGGAAAATTATAGCAACCGTTCTGAATTTAAATTAGGTTTTAAAAGCTCACAAGAATAATTAGGTGAAATCAAATTACTTTAAATTAAATGATTAAATGTAATTACAGTAATATGTTGATTAATTTATCACATTATCTTTAACAAATGAACACCACAGAAGGCCTGTCAACTTTAATTACTAATAATTATTTCTAGTTTATGGTTAAAACTTCTAAATTTAAACAAACAAAACCATTATCATTAAGTTATATATATTTTTCCAAGGATTACCTCACTATTACTGGTCATATTGAATACCTAGAAGAACCCATAACCCTACTATTATTGCTATTTCGGGTAATCCCCAAGTCTTAACTATTTCCTTATCGATTCGCCACTATCTCTTTGTTTCCAGGCAAAGAACCGGCCCTGCGCTCCTACACCGAAATCCAACAGCTGCTGCAACAGGGCAAGAAACGTGACGTGAAGAATATACTCAGGGAGAACTCGTGGCCGATCAACTCCCCGATCCGATCCCAGCTATGGCCGATGCTGTGTGGCCAGCACCAGACCAAGGAGCACATGCTCGATGGCTTCTACTGGGAGATGGTCCATCAGGTGGGTGATCTTTTATCATTTCCTTATAAATTTATTCAAAAATAATATTTATTTTCGCACCCTTAAGGTCTTTGGCACCACGGAGCTGTCGGAGAAGCCCATTATGCTGCCCGCCTTTGTGGATGCCACCCATTGTTTGCCGTATCACCTGACCAGCACCGGCAGAGCCGTGGCCGATCGCATCGTGAATGTCCTGGGCTACGATTGCCCTGATATTACCTACAGTCCAGTATTGTATCCCATTACATCGATACTATTGCATTTCATGTCGGGTAAGTTCAAGTTATTGGCCACATACCATATACCACTCCAGCTCTGACATGTGAATGTCAATATTTGAACAAGTCATTTTTATCGCCTCTGAAAAGCACACAAAATAAGTGGCACAATTGTGAGGGAACCCTCGCCTAGCCGGTCCTCTCTCGTTTTATTCCCATATCTCTCTATATACGATTGCTATATATCTGCGGAGATTCTCGGCGCGTATCGCAGTTGGTTGCAAATTGATGTATCGTGATTTTATGGCTAATTGATTTGGCCAACATGCAATGAGCCCCTAAATAATTTCAAATGTAAATCTTGTTACTCCCTTGTGTTCAAGGTACAGTGGGGAGCCTGACAGAAATACGGTAAATACGTTGGGAATATAAATAGAAAAAAAAGATAAAATAAAGGACTATTATATCCATCATTAATGATGCATAGTAACATATCTAAACATCTAAAAATAATACATTTTATCAGGGATGCCACCGATATTGCAATGGTTTTAAAATCCGTTGAAATAATATCTTATAGTAAGCTACGATATGTTATTTCTTATAAAAAGGTCAAAATTATCGTGCATTTGGGATTTTTAATGAAAAAATTGCATACTTTTCGACACATTTTTTAAAAATTTCAAAAGTATAGACATTTATGTAGCCCCCTTTATTAATTATATAAAGTGTGAGAATATTATAGAACACTTTATCAGTAAAAGTATATATTCACAGAGCTAGTTTAGTAGTAATGTCTGACACTGTACCGCAATGTACTTGACCATAGTCAAATGATCAACGTCTAACTGTCTGCTTTAGTTCCGCATTTGTTGTTGTTTTCGAAACACTTTTTCTGGTACTACTTTATTATCAGCTAATCATTATTTCATTGCTGTTGTTGCGGGCGGCGACGACACAATAACACAAACTCAAATATTCAACTTACAGTATAGATTGTTTACTCGGAATTTGGTTTCATCCAGTCAGGTGTGGACTTGGAGTGAGTGAAGATCCGCTCGATTCCGCCTCCCTCAATGAATGGCAGGGAAAATTTCTGAATACGAAATGAGCGAAATAATCAAAGTGAAAATATTTGTGTGTACGTACACCAACAACCTTCACAACAACATCCATTTCGGAAGTTCATCAGGGGAGCGTCTCAATTCGCCGATTTCAGATTAACTTGACAGCTGGTCATGTGCCTGACCCTCTGATAACCTCACGCCATTGTCTGATAATTATTATTATCTTTTGTAATCTAATCAATCGCAGATGCGGAACCCCGAACTAGAATACAATTATAGATCTATCGATCTTGGTTCAATGGAGGATTATACTTCTCTAAGAATACTATCTCATGCCAATTATCTCGATTTTGTTTGGAATTGGAATAATTTATTTGCAACGCTAATGCGCCTTATTAGTGGGAGCCAGCTGATAAGCCGATTTTTATTTTTTGACGAGGAGGTCAGACAAACACTGTCATTCCGAAGGTTTGTTTACACTGTGCGAAATCGGTTGTCCTCCATGCAGCGTCTGTGTCTGGCAGATAGAGCAAAGGGAATTCCGGGGAAGTTCTCAAGGGAATTCGCTTTTGTCTAGGTTTAAAATAAATATAGCATTATTGAAGGGAGACTTTTAATTTGATTTGTATAAATTAAAGGTATTTATTTATACTTTTTAATGGGATATAATATGAATGAATTTTTATCCTGATTTAAGCATTCCATCGAGATTGATATCAATTGTTTACATCGATCGAAATGAAAAAGAAATGAATTGTTTTATTTGTTTTTATTTTTATATTTATGTATATAAGTGTCAGACCGAAGGACTCTCGAAATAAAGTAATGTTAAAAATGAGTGCCGCTCTTCAATCAACGCATTTCAATATGGAAAATATTTACGCTGTTTTTCGTGTATTCTCGCTGCATTTTCAAGTTCAAGAGTCGCCCATAAACAAATGTTTAAAGTGATATAGATAGCACAATATGCATATGTCTGTCAGCCCGTCTGTTTGCACTTTTGCTGCTGTTGACGTCATTGCGATTCGATTCGATTCGGTTTGATTCGTCTTCTTTTTGCAATTTGCGAATTTCGCCTTTACCCACTTAAAGTAAACAGACGGCGAACAAGAAGAACAGAAAAGAAAAAAAGAAAAAGGGGAAGATTTCAAGGCTTCTCCCTTGTTTGCATTCGTTTGGATTCTAAGTTTACTACTGACACACTTTTTTACAGCTGCATCCTCTGCATCTGTTCTATAATCTTTTAATATACAGAGAAAGAAAACTAAATAAATATGAGTTTTAATATTAAGAAATATGTTTAAGAAATGAGTTCATATTATTTTTAATATTAAATCGTATACCAAAATTGTAATACAAAAAAAACCAAGGTTAAATCTGATTAACCTTGCTTTAATTTCATTTCTGGACTTATAATTTTGCATTTGTTTATTATTTGTTGTTATATTTCCCAATGTTTGTGGCTTGCTTTGCCCTGTTGCTCTGCTTTTACTTTGATTTCGCTTTCTGCTCGACTAATAATGCCAACACGTGAGCATAAAATTCACATAAAACTCAGACAGAAGACAAAGCAAATGCGCACATATTTGTACTCTTTCGGTTATGGCTCTGTTTGCCAATTCTATTCCGCTCAGCTCTCGGTTTTGTCAGTCGGTTCTGGGTTCTCCATTCTTTAGCCGACGGGCTCTGGTGCCCCATTGTTCTGTTTGTGTTTCCTCAGCGTTCCTCAACGCCCTGCCCAAACATTGTCGCATCTACATGGCGTTGTGCATATTTGTTTTGCACGATTTTTATATGGAGTGGCTGGATCTCCGGGTCGCATCATCACATCAAATACGAGTAGTAGTAGTAATTGGCGATGCCGGGCACGCACAATTCGGATTAAAGTATATGGAATATTCGCCAGTACTTGGCTTTAATGGCCCCCCCCCCCGGCTCTGACGTCAGTCTTGAGTCAGGTAGGGAGTAAAAAATAGGAATATACATAACCCCAGTTAATTTGCATTCCTCTGTGCCCTTTTCCATTTATATTCATGGCCTCAAGTAAGCAGCCGAAAGGGGGAAGGTTTTCAAGGTTTTCTTGGGGTTTAAGAGAACTTTGCTTTAGTTCTTAATTTTCTGTAACAGCACAGTAAGAAAAAATTTAATTAAATCGGATTAAATAAAATAAATGATAGTTAAGACTCTAATAATCATAAGATTATTTAATTTCATATTTAAAGCCAGCAATATTTCAACAAATTCCATTTGGGAATCCTAGAGCAACAAAAGGTGTTCATAGTATGATCAAAAATGTTTAAACAACACAAAAATTATTAATAATAAACATACATTCTTAATAATAAACTTAATACTTATATTTTTTCTTCGTGTATTACATCTCCTTAATTTACAGTCGACAATCCTAACTAGCTGTCAAATTACTCCTCCTCCCACCGTCAATTAACAATTCAAAAAATAGCTGTTTTCGCTTTTATTTAAATTTATGAAGTGTATTATTTTTCTTGTATGCTTTTCCACTTTTGTTTTTGCCCTGAGAAATATTTGCGTTGTTTATGCTTGAGTTTGTTGAGCTAATTAAAGCAGAGCAGCAGATGAAATCCCGTTCTCCATCTTCTATCTCGACCAAGGGGGTGTTTAGGCTATCTTTTGAGCTATTTTTGGATGGTTTATATCTCATAAATAACTCGACACGTGCTCGCTGACGTCGGGCTGACTTATAGCGCCAACCTATGCTCAGTTTTATGCCGGCCATTCAAATTTAGAGCAGCCTTATCGGTCGATTTCAGCTAAGCAGTTGTAGTTTCTCCTGCCAGCCAGCGCTTAATTGCCTAATTAGTTGCGCTGCACTTGTGTTCTTTGATTAATTTCAATTGGAAATTGTTTACTTCTGACTGGCGGACTGATAATGCCGATGATGATGATGAGCCTGATGATGGGTCATTAAAATTTGAGCTGAATTGTGCCGAGCCGAATGCAAATGTGTGCAGATTAATACAATTGCAATGGCAGTTTCCACAAACCGACATGCGTCATGCTCTATAAATAGCGCGCAGTAAGCTCTTGAGGGGGCCCTTAAATATTTAATAAACTTATCAAATGTTTGCTAGCCAGTCGTCTTTCCGCAACAGATAAAAAGTTCAACCCACTACAACCCTGCACTCCAGACTCTGCTCCGATCCCTTGATAATCGAGAGCAGGCCGGGGCACCGGGGGAACTAAGTGGAACCGCCTTTGGCCGGAGTAATCCACTGATAAGCCGGCAAAATCCGCTGATAAGGCTCTTTTGTTTATTCCTCGGCGTTTGAAAGTAATTAAACTTTGTAATGCAGCAAATCAATTGAGAGGATTTGCTCCGCCGCATTACCCTCGCCCATGGAGGAGGGAGTTCACATCGGTTCAGTATCTAAATTGATTTTAAAGCCTGTCCAGTCCTTCGACTTGACTGATTGCTAATTGATCGATGAGTCGGCCCAAGAGCTGACTTACACAATTACATTTTTAAATGCCTGACAAACTTGTATCACTTGCTCGATGATTTTTAATCAGACTTTTGGAGGTGTGCTAATGAATCGCTCACGACAGCCGAAAAACAACTCGAGCAAAACTCGGCGAGAATATTTTTAGATCTGCGCTACACAGGAAAATAATGTGTGTTAAAATTTGAAACGATTTAACAAATGTTTGTTGAATATTTAAAGGAATTAAGAAGGAGAAAAAGTTTCTAATACATACGAGTATATAGATTTTAAACAGTTCATTACTCGCATACATAAATATTGATAATACAAAATTATTTCAATTATTGATTTCATGTTAAAATAAAATTATATGTGCTTCTTGCTTACTCGAAATCTTGCCCAGATCCCTGATCAGTCATAATTTTTAAACTAATGTATATATCAGTTTGTCGCTAAATTCGAACTTGGGAAATTTAGGGGCCATGCCTGCAGGATCTGATGCCTAATGATAGTAGGCCTCAGGAGGGCACTGCTCCTATGTTTGCTTATGTTATCTTGCAATAATAAAAAAATAATACAAAATAAATCAATTAAAATATTTGTGTTTCTTTATTTCTCCAAGATATAGACATATTTATTTTTCTTTGTGTATCCACGACATTGCATAATTTGATATAATTTCGAAATCAAATAATCAGAACGCACATCTCACAAGCTCGTTGATAAAATTGTGCCAGCTAATTATGGCAAATTGAAAGGGGACGCAGAAAGGCGGGGGAGGGAAAGGGAAAATGAGGAAAATGGCAGATGCGATGACGCTGGTCAAAGTGCACTCTATAAAACCGACGACTGGCTGACTGGCTGACTGACTGACTGACTGATTCCCAACGCATTCTCGATTCAATTTGCGCTGCGTCATTGCGGTAATGCCACCTCCACTTCCAACCATGCACTCAGTGCTCCTCGAGACTTGGAGCCACCACAAATGCCATGAGTAGTAGAGCTGCTGCTGGTGCAGTTCCACAATTAAATTGGAAGCGGATCTGGGGATCTGGACGGGATATGGATATACGAAGGGGGGCTGCATAAATTGTGGCTAAGGTTAGGCCTGTTATTAAATAGATAATTGTTAGGAAAACTGACTGCCATACGATCTCGCTTACAACTTGCCAACGCTGCAACGGGGCGTATTGAATATCGAATATTACGTATGCGACGTGGTGGCTATCACTTTATACCTAATGAGCAGTAAATAAAATAAACAGAAATAAGGGATTAGCAATCAAACTGATTGGGAATTTGAATATTTTAAACTTAAATTTACTCTTCTTTACTCTTGCAGAGGAGGAGGCGTACGTGTGCTTGGCCGGCCTGGTGGGCAGCAAGGAGAAGGTATTCATCAATCAAACCAAACTACAGCACGAGGTCACCTGGAAGACGGTGATGCAGATAGCCAAAAAGCACACGGTGAGTAGTCAACTGTCTATTAAACCCCACCGATCAATCAATCACTAACCAAGGTGGTTTTTGTATTCTACAGAAAAGTGCAACTTCGTATTTCCAACGTATTTGCCCGGGCCTGAAGCTGGAGCGCGTTTTCATGGACTGGTGCTGGTGGATTCTGGCCGGTCTGCCCTTCCAGCATCTGGTGCGGATCATGGACTGCTACTTCCACGAGGGCATCAAGGTCCTGTATCGCGTGGCCCTCGTCATACTCAACCTGTTTCACAAGGAGTGTCAGTCGAACAACGAATGGAGTCCGGATAATATTAAAAACGACATTGGCAATGCGCTGATCAAGTTCTGCAAGAAGATACCAGTGTCGCCGGCGAAGCTGCTCCATGCCGCCTTTAGTATTAGGGGACTGAGGTAAGTTACTTTAGCTTGATCTTAATCCTGGAAAAACGATTCTAGTTCTTGTTTTATTCCCTCCCCGCAGTACCCAGTATATTTCTAGAATATTTATCAAGACTGAAATGCTACTAAAAAGCCGTTCCGTGCTCACCAGCGGTTCGAAGCAATTAATCAAATCGCGTTCAAGTGATAATCTGCCCACTAGTCAGTCGCAGGTCAACATCCAGATGATGTCGCACACCCTGACCATCCGAGAGGTATGTACGCGAACACACACAGTACCCTCTTTACCCCTGAGCTCCACCACCATCACACAGAATACATAAAACATAATACATGAAGTACAGAATACAAGAGATCAGAAATACAAAAAGACAAACAGAAACCGAGTTAGGCATTCCGTTCGTTCAGTTACACAGCACCGCAAAAAAACAAACAAGCAAACAAGCAAACACCTCGTCTAATGGTAAACTCAGATTTATTTTTATTCGTTTTCTGTTTATGTTCCTCTCTCACAACAACTTCTCTTCGACAACGCACCCACAAAAAATATCCAAACAAAAAACCAGAAGCTGCACTCCGAGAGCTGTCGCAATTTGGTATGAGGCTAGATAAAAAATTATATAAAAAATACTATTCTAAAGACAATACTGTGATAATGCTGCCGATGTTCGATTGATTCTGCTTGTTATGTTCTGGTTTTCCTTTGAATGAGTTGAATCTTCATTATTTCTATTTCAAACTGATTAACTTTCTCCCCGAGTCGACTGAGAGTGCGCTTAATTGAATGTGTATCGCATGAAAAACCATAGGGAAATTATTAATTATGATTTAAGGCAATCAGTCGTGTGTATATATATCTTTGGAAATAACTGGTGTTATAGAAATCCAGTTAGTTCCCAACTTTTCTACTCCCGTCAAATGATTCGACTCGATTTTGTGTTCGTTCGTTCTGCTTCCACTTGACTTTTGTGTTGTGTTTATGTTTATGTTTCGCCGAATGATCTAACTTCTTGCCAAATTTCGTTCTTCGTTACTTACCAATCAAAGCGAAAGCTCAGCCTCGACACTATAACCACATCTATATAATATAACCACACACTATAAAACTGCTTTTTATATTAGTTTCCTTTGCTTTTCGATTATTATTATTGCCCAGCCAAGATACTCACATACAGAAATACTTACATAAACCAATAAAAAACCAAAAGAAATCCACAAAAGTGAAATTATTGCTCCTCTCTTATATGAAATATAGCTCTATATATAAAACGTTATTTTCTATTTTTCTTGTACCTTTTTTTGCTGCCTTGGCAACGAATGAATGAATATTAACAATAAACGATACAAATAATAATTGCAAACGAAAAAAAAAACCAAAAATAATATGAATTTGCGTACGCTTGATCAATGTTTACATACATTTTCGATACATCGGGTTCATTGCTACATATTGGGTGCCATAACTGTTAAATATTCCATCCATCTACATCATGATTATATGTATAAACCATATATATATGTAGGGCGAAAAGTCGCCCGGTCATAGAGCCATCGCAATGGGCGTCTATCCCATACACAATCTGAAAAGTCAAGCTTGTAAGAACGAAGATGTAAGTGAAAGTCAAAGTCCAACAATCCAAAATTCCACTCCTGCCAGTCCACCACCAACTGAGATATCCACACAAAAAACACTTTAATCGTATTATAAATATATATATTCCCATATTTATCGAAGCTTTTGGCTCACATTCCATTCAAGCCGCAAAAATCTGCATGCAGTGCCAGAAATTCGAACAGAAATTAGTTTTGATTGATTCTGATTTTAACTTTGTTATTTATTTTACCTTTTTTGCGTTGCCAGTCACAGTTTTTTGTACTCATCATATATTATTTTCGTTAGATATATAGGGTATAGAGGAGGCCAGAAGTATATTATAGGAGCTCGTTCTCATATGTGTCCCCCTCTCCAGTCTCATCCGCCATTATTGCATATAATTTGTTTGCTATATATCACATCTATATATCTTTTCATAGCATTTTGGTTTGCCGGGCACAAAGAATTTCATAAAAACCTGGACGGATAGACAATTTGTAAGCATTGCATTGCATTTTGACAACCCTCCAACCACCTGTTTTTACCGCCATTATATATCCATCCCATCCTCCACATTTATCCCATTAAAAAAAGTGAATGCAATACCTTTTCCCATTCAAAATTATACAGTTTTCCATTCCGTGTGTGCCGTTTTAGAAAATGTTTTGGGCAAGTCCTTTGTCTCTATGTAAAAGTGTCTCCTGTCCTGCCGCCGTCATCTAAAGTTAGTTAGTCTGTGAATTTGGAAGAGCCTCTAAAAATAATATATGTGAAAACTTAAACAAAAAAAACAGCTTACAGTTTGACAGCCAAGCTGCTGCTGCCGCGCCTCTGCCGCTGCGCTGCCGCCGCTGCTGCTGCTTACAGTTTGACCCGAACTGTGCCGTAGTTTATTGTAGTTCTTAGCCATCATCTCGAGAGTTGTGTTACCCCGTTGTACATGTTGATTAACCCTGGCTTTTAGTTGTTTTTTTGGCCTTTTAGTTCATGTTCTTTTCACTCTACTTTACCCAAACCGCCAACTTGTGTATTTTGTTCTGTCATTTGGCTAATTGCTACCCCTTTCAATACGTTACTCGTAGTTGTAGCCCAGTTAAAGCCTCTTATATTGGCCAATATCAGTTGGTAATAATGCTTTTTAAATGTTCTTTCAAATAGCTGTTCACGCTGTGGTCCTGGCTACCCGTGCGGATAACAATGTACCAACCGGTGCTGCTGTACACCACGGAGGAGCATGGCTGCTCGCTGACCACCTTCTACGTGCGGGTGGAGCAGCACGAGCCCACGCTGCTCATGATCAAGACGTGCAATAATGAGGTGAGATTAACTGAGATTAAGTTATTTATATTTTTATTTATTATATTATAAATATATTTATTTATTATATTTAATTAAAATCTTAATTTTCAGGTATTTGGCGCCTACTGCTCCTCGCGCTGGTTTGAAAGGAACGTCAAGGATGACAAGGGCCAGCGACAGGCCTACTTTGGCACCGGCGAAACATTTTTGTTCTCACTGTATCCGGAGCGAGCCAAGTACCCCTGGGTGGGCATTGAGGGCGACAAAGATCTGGGCCACAGTTCCGAGCTGTTTATGGCGGCCGACTCTAAGATGATCACCATTGGTGGCGGGTATGTTTCTGACATTAATAGAAAGTATTTGAATAATATAATTAATATTTTAATATTTTTTTAGAGAGGGTCAGGCCATCTGGATGGACGAGAATATACGATTTGGCAAGACGGACAGCTGCAAGACCTTCAACAATCCGCCCCTGTGTCCGTCGGGAGACTTTGAGATCCGCGTACTGGAGGTCTATGGCTTTGTGGGCATCTAAGATAAAGAAGAGGAGTTTTCAGTCTGACCGAGATATTGCCCGCCGATGATCAAGTGCTCGCTCAGCCAAGCCAACCTGTTCGACCTTCCCCCCGCGTTTCCTATATATACCCAACTCAAGAACCTGCAGATGGCTTCCGCTTCTGCTGAGATGATAAAACCGAGATGAGAAAATGTGTAAACATTTATAAAAGCTTATTTATAAATATATGTATCGAAAGTGTGGCCAAGCAGCAAGCAGCTATCGCTGCCGCCGTCGTCGTGTTAATGTTAAATGTTAATGAAAAACAAAAAGCTACAACAAAATTATATATTATATAATGGAAATACTCTGTGAGTTCATATGTTTCAAACCGCAAAGCTTTGAAATTACAATACCCTAGTTGTTATATAACCCTTTACATATATACAAGCATATATGCATAATGAACTATATTTAAATGTAAATCATGTATTTCTACAGCAGCAAAGAAAAACAAAATATTCCTTAAAAGTCGAAAGCAGAAAGCAAACCCACACCAGAAAACTTTTGGGCTGCAAATTATTCATTATTATTATTATTGTTTATTCATTTAGTTTAAAACTATGTATGTATGTATTTCTTTTTTCTGTAAACCAAATTTACTGACTTGACTGAATTCGTTATTAATGTTATTAATATTATTATTATTGCTATGTGTATAGAAGAAAGTGTAACTTGTGTAAATTGAATTGAAAAACAAATGAAAAAGAAAACAAAAACGAAACGAAATGTTTCTAAAAGTTGTCTCCCCATTAATTGGTCGCAAACAAAATATATATAGAGATAAAGCAAAAACCAAACATCTTTCGATTAGTTAGTGCTGCTGCCGACAATGATATATGCTCAGAAGATACTACAGATATATATATACTATATAGTTTATAGCCCACAATATTAAAACATTTAACGTTATTGCCTATAACTAACCGAATTTGTAGTCGTTTCACAAAGTGCGATGTGAGGAAAAGGTGAGGAAAGTAGGCAGTGAGAGCCCTCACCCATGTTTAATTGATCTCAAAACGAAAAACAAAATACGAAAAAAAAGAGAAAAATGTATTACACAAACAAAAACTGGAGAACAATCAATATAAATATCTTAAGATTCCATTCCAACGAAATTTCTTTTGCTCACTCACCTCGAACATTTTTTTGCACCTTTTTTCTAGTCAATTTTTATGTTTAAAAGAAAAAGAACGTGGTGTGTTTCCGCCCATTCCACTTCATCTCCACCACATCCCACTTGGCCTTTGAGCGACCGCAGATTCGGATAGTTTATTGAGATCGTTGCACTACTCAAGCGAATTGTTACAATTAAAGTGAAGCGAAGAAGAACCACAACGAAAATTGACGAGCAGGTGCAGATTGCAGGCAGCACTCCACAACAATTTGCGGAGCTGGTACTCCACAAATCCCGCACCCCAAGAATCCCTCTCCCTTGACAAAGATTAACCTTTCCCTGAAATTATGAACCTGCAGTCTGTGACCTCTAGGAAGAGCAGCAGTGGAAGAGCAAACTAAATATGATAAATAGCTTTTAGGTTTTAAACAAAACTCTCTGTGTTGTTGTTACTATGATTCAATGTATATGTGCAGCATTATATATATAGTATATGGCATATGAAATAACCGAACTCTACAACTACAAGTAGTTGATCCCATATAAAAAGCTAAAGCAAAGCAAAAGCAAATCTGTTTGTTATTTGTTTCCGACTGTGTGTGATGATGAAACAATAGGTTTTACTGTATTTTTGGTTGACTAATTCTTACACGCTGATTGAATCGATGATATGAATAATTGTTGATAGAGCTTAAGTCGTCGGGGAGCGCTGCTTGGTTAGGATTGTGTGTTTGGCATAGACAGTATTTGGTAAAGCAAAATATAAACAAACATACAAACAAAAAATCTGTAAAATCTTTTGTACATAAATTGTTTTCTATCTGAATTGTTCTCAATGTGTAGCTTAAATACGATATCTTGATACAAATATCCATATATATATATTTATATTTGAATGTTATTTATGTGTAGCCCAGCAAGTGACACGAATATAATCCGCAGCTAAGAGCCCAATAAGATGATATATCCCACATACAATAATTTATACAACAAACTGGAAATATATGTAAATCTAAATGTGTTTGAAGATCAGCTACAAGTATATATCGAGTATAATTGAACAAGTGAAACAGCAAGTGTGTGTGTCGATTTCTGAAATGTTATTTTTATTTTTATTTTCATTTAATTTATGCATATTTTGTAATTCATAAATTATAATTACATTGCACACACATACATACACACAAGCAGATAAATAGGAGGAGACGAGAAAATTTATTCAGTAAATAAATTATATTAAAATCAAGCAAGAATAATTATATTATTATAAAGATATATGTATGTTAAATCATTTTAGTGGATGTATAAAAAACAAAGAAAACAAAATCAAATAAAATGAAAATAAAAAAAATATACAAAGTCTCTAATTTATCTTAGTTGCTGGTTAGTTTTGTAGATAGGATTCATCGCTTTCCTAGGCGACTGGAGTTCTTTTATTATGAGTAAATAGGGTTTCCGGGAATACTATAGGTTATATGGGGTAATAGGATACATATATCTCCGTTCATTAGTTGGTAAGTAATATTAGCAAACCAAAAGTGGAAAGAGCAGTATATAAGGACAGAGGGATTTCTCTTGGTGCTGCATTGCACAAATCCGTGTTGCATAGTGTACATCCCAGGAAGGTCAGGAATGGAACCACCGGATCCGGCTCCTCGTCACAATTCATGCCCGCCGGCGAGGAGTCGCCGTAGTAGCAGGAGCGACGCACGAAACGCGACTGTCCAGGTGCTAAAAAGGCAACGAGGGAATCGTTAGAATTTCTCTACATAAATCCGAGTCCCAGCCAAAATATACTCACCTCCCTCATGGTACTTGGTGAGGCAGGTGGGCTCCGTTCCTGGGGCTCGCATGTCCGCCACCACTTCGCAGTCCATCGTGGCTATGTCATCGCTCGCGAATTGCTCCCCACACCCGGGATTATTGACGGAATCGCATTCGTAGCAGGTAATGGCCCGCGCTGGTGATGACGACATGCGTAAATATGTGTGTCAACGCAAAGCGCAGAGGGAGAAAAAAAAAACAAATCAAAACAATGGATCATATTCATATTTTATTCGTTTAAAAAAATAAGTATTCAAAAATATATTGTTTTTTTTTAGCCTGTTTAAGTTCAATTATACAGGAAATACTAAATTAAGATTTATATTTTAAATAGTTATATCTTTTGGCATTCTCGATTTGATATAATTTAAAGATGACCTAAATCTTTAAATCCTTTAACATTTCACACTATTTCTTTTATTATTGGCTTAAAATATTCCCCTTAGAAAGTTCCCTTTGTTTTAGATCTTAAAAAGAATACATTTAAAATCTCAAATTTATTGTTGAGCTATACGGAAACGGGTTTAGGTTAAATACCAGTTTTTAGCGAATTGATAAGAATCCAAACTAAGAAGATCTTTTGTTTGTGTTTGTGGCTAAAATACCTTTAACAATCATAAAAATGAAATAAATTTTTATTCGTTTTTTTGTGGGAATGAGATGAGTTCGTGGGGGCGGATGGGAAGCGTTGCTCACCTGAGCTGGCCAGCGTGACGAGCAGAAAGAGAGAGACAAGAGCACGTAGTAGCAGCATCGCAATCGCCACCGCCATCGTACCGCCCCCGAAAACAGTTGATCCCACTGTTTGTCCGCTGGGTACGCTGAGTCAATCGCTATAGAGATACGGCTACGAGCACACAGATGTTGTCTTCACAGCTGCCGAACCGATCGTAATCACATGATCGAGATATAGAGAGGGGCCAGCTATATAGCCACGATCCGACCACCGACTCGAAGCGTTGCACAGACGCGACTGAACTGAAACTGAACAGAACTAAAACCGAACTGAGCGAGCGAACAATCACATTCAGAATGTGAATTTGATTTTCAAAACAGCACAGCACACAGATTTTCACGTCTCCTTCGTTCGCGTTGTGGCGTTCGCTTTCGCATTTTCCTGGTACCTACCCCGTGTTGACATTGTGGCTAGCGAGGAGGAGGTGGTGGTGGGCGCTTCCAAGATATAGACAGGTTGCTGCCCTTCCCTATATCGCCTGTCGACTATATCCATAGCCATGGGGGGAGCCATTTATTTCCACGATGGCAGCAGGCAAAAGTTCATTAGTGGCATTTCGAACAAATAAACAATTTGGCATTCTGTGTAAAATTAGTTTTTATTAGTTTTCTATTCGGATCGCTCGCTCGTTTTGTTTGCCAGCTTTTCGGCTCATGTCCGCTAATGTTGCTCATACGCCCTGTTTGCCCCCTGATTGACCATTAACACACAGTGGAGCAGATCCGCGACTAATTGACCCTAAATTGCTGGTGCTACTACGAGGTTCAAGTGCTTGGTTGAAATCTATGGAAACTCTAACTAAATTGAACTAAGCTTTGTGTGTGTGTTGAGTGTGCCTTTTATTTTGCATTTTCTCTGCCCCACAGTGCCTGCGTCCATCATCTTCTCATCGGAGGAGTTGAGGTGCCAAGAGAAACAACACGATACTGGATACGATTTTCCACATGTCCACCGGATTCCGCTGAATGGCATCCGCCGCGTTGCAGTAGTTCTCGTTGTCGCACACATGACAACTGGCATTCTGGACGGCGGTCAGTGTGGGGTCCATCTTGCACCACACATCGGTGGCATTTACCTCGCCGAAGTAGCATCCTCGGACGATTTTGCGAACGCCATTTTCTGCGGAATATAAACATTTTGTTAGTCTACTTTCAGGCAGCCTTAATATAAATAAACTTATTTTATACGCTCGAGTTTAATGGGCTTGTATGTATCAGCGAGATGATATCAACGACAATCTTCGAGATATTTGAATATTTTTGAAATAAGGTCACAGCTGTTTGTATACGCCGGAATTCAGTGCTTAATTTGTTTTGCTTACTATTAATTAAATTTGTTATGATTTGCGTCACCAATCATTTGGGATTATATTTTTGAGAAAGACGCCTCCCCAAGGATGTGACAGCAAGCTAAGGAATACCAGTTTCTATAATTGCTTACGCAGGCAAGTCATTTTCGATTGTATTCTGCTGTTTATTGAACTCCAATCATTATTGCTTTGCGATAACATTTAATTAACCCAATCCTGATTTGAATTGACAAACATTTTCTTTGTAAACCAAACCAGTTTTGAGCTTTTGCTTAAGGTACTTAATGCAAATATTTTACTCACTCTAATACACATTTCTTTTAAGGTATTCCAATATTTTTGACAGATGTTTTTCTTTTACATTTTGCTTTACTTAATGTGCTATGAAATGGTCATAAATCACTTTAAAAGTCTCTAGGCTCAAAGCATTTTACAAATCATTTTCAAAGATGTTATTATCTTGTTTTGCTTTAGTGCAGGAATCTCTTTGTTGTTGGTTTTTAATGAGCTACGAAACTTGTTACAATTATTTTCTATTATTCAAGGTAAATATTTATTTTATGTTCACTTTTACTTTTGTAAAATTATCCATTTGAAAATTAAAGTGGAAATATGTGATTAGATTTTGTCTAATTTAAAAAAAGAAAGTATTTATTGACTAAAAAGAAGGCAGAAATATTGTTCCTGAAGTCAGCTTTAATTATTTTCTAATTAAATTGTTTAATGAAAGTAAATCTTACTCTTTTATAATAATTTGCATATTTTTTTCGATTATGATAACTTGAGTCCCCCACAAACTCACCCCTGAAGACCCGCTTCAAACAGGCCGTGGCATTCGGGCTAAGAAGATCGTTCTCCAGAAACCGCGGTGGGGCTATGAAGGCGCAGTCGTACTTGAAATGGTTCTCCACCTCGAAGTCCTCGCCACAGCTCGCCTCGTAGACGGATTCGCAGGCGTAGCACTTGATGCCATAAGCTAATGGCATTGGGGAGATGAAAAGATCAGAGATGTCTCTTATTTATGGCAGAAATGAGATCAGAAAGGGGGCAGCCGATGGCAGAAGAATACAAATTCAAAATACAAAACACAAAACAAAAACCAAATCCAAATACAAACAGAACAAAAACAAACCTGAGGCCAGCAGCGAGACGAGCGCGCCAAACAAAAGAAAATACTGCCGCATTGTTTTGGAATTGGGAAATTTGTTTCTCCAGCTTTCTCTGTTTTTTGGGGATTTTGAAGATTTTCTTTATCTGATGGTTTTATGGAAAATAATTCAAGTTGAGGGCCTATATATAACCCCGTTCACTCGTCACTCGGCACGGCAATTGAAGCGATCTCCGCGCTATTTAAATATAAAACACGTTCGCATACGTACGTAAATCCGTGAATTCTAATATATATCCGCAATATAAATAAATGTATTTTTTGCTTCTCTCCAAATGGCTTTTACATATTTTGTCTTGGCTTAAGCACGTAGGGAAATTAAAATGTAAACATGTCGATTCACACACAGTTTGCCAATTTTTCCCCGAGTTATTTTCAGTTTTTTTCGTTTTCGTAATTGTTTGTGGCGGTTTTTCCGGCTGTAGTGTTGGAGCCGCCAGTCAGTCGCCGGCCGCAAACGAAATCGAACTAAAAGAATGCCAAAAGCATTTTCCAAATTCAACTCCTTGGCACTTTTCTCTTTATCCGTTCGGCTCTCTTTTTTTCTGTGCCGTGAGTGCTGGTGCGGGAAAACTTTATGGCCATTTCGCCTGGCGTCATCGCTCGGCGTTTTAATTTGTCTAATTTTAATGAACGTTTTGTGTTTTCCTTTTTTCCTTTGGTTTTCCCTCTTTCCCCCAACATGAGTTGAAACTTATAGCGGCGGTCATGTGGGAGGTGTCGGGGGAAAACTAGGAGTGTGCGGGCCCGAACCCGAGAAAAATCACAGAGAGACTCTTCAGCTTTTCCGCCTGTTCTATTATCGTCAGCCAAGAGAGTTCCAAAAGTTAAGCAGAAAAGAAAGAGAAATACGCGGGAGACTGAGCGTTGAAAAATAGATTTCTTGTGGGTGAGGAAAAGCGATAAGTGTGCCCAGGCACGCACAGGTTTTCCGCTTTTCCGCTTGTCCAACTCCCTTCAACTAATGATGATATAGGCGCGTCGCAGATAAACCAACAGTTCATTAAATTAACACTAATAAAATCCCCCTTCAAGTGGGCGATCAAGGAAATTGCCATTTCAAATAAATAAAATGATTTTATTGTGGAAAAAAAGGCACGACAGGTGATGTACAACAATTAACAGAGATTCGAAAGTGACTAAAGCAGGTAGATCCTCTAAAGCAGAAAGCTCATAACAACTACGATTATCCTGAGGCCGTTCACAGAAATATCCTTTAGGCCAACACACGGGCCACGCCGAAGAAGAGCAGGATGGCTCCGGCCACGGGGGCCAAGGAGGCGGATCCGTTGCACTCGTCCTTGGTGCAGACATCGCAGCCCAGCTGCGTGGCGAAGGGCAGCGAGGGATCCGACTGGCAGCCGACCTGAGTGTTGCTGACATCTCCAAAGTAGCAGCTTCTAATGATCTGCGGGTGCTTGGGCACTGAAAGGGGTGGAAAATAAAACATGTTAGAAGTACTTAAATTGATTTAAAATGTATAATAATTTGTAAGCCATTGATTTAATTAAAATATACCAAAGTATGTAGTTGCTAATAAGTAAACATCACTCATTCTTTATCCAATAATTAGTCCGAGATGATCTTCATATACTCGTACATATTCTTTCTTTATATTCAAAATCTAATTTTTTATAATTTGTTGTATGATTTCTAATATTTATCTACATTTATCTAGGGATATTTGTTTGTTTGTTTAATTCCACTAATTTATTAACTTTATATAGAGAAGCCGATGTAAATTTTAAAATGTATTTATAAATATAAAAATATCCCAAACTTTTTGTAAATTAAGACTTATTACAATGTCTAAGATGTAATGAAATTTACATTATACAATTTATATTCTCAATGTTTAAACTAGTAATATTGTTGAATATCTCCCTTAATTACAATTGACCATTTTCGTGCTTGATTTTGTAATTTTTCCATATTTTGTGGTCTGATATACATATACATATTTCACATTTAATTATTTCTAAATGACTTTGATCATTTACTAGAAAATTTTATCAGGTCAATCAATGACAGAAAACGTTGTAGGTGTAATTAGTCAAGCTAAACAAGTAATAATAATCGAAATGGAAAATTCCAATTGCTTGCTATTTAATGGTGAAATCATCAATTTTTCTATTTTTATAAGCTTGCATGTATCGATAACAAAGAGTACATTTCTATTGATCATAAAAAATTCATTGACCTCTGGATCTCTCAATTGTATTTCAAGAACATCTGATAAACAGCAAAAAACGCATCAATAGGGGCCAAAGTTGACAATTTGTATATACATTTGCACTTTTAGCTTCTCTATTCCCAATTAAATTTTATTTTTAATTTGTTCCACCCGCACTTCCATAATTAATCATTATTTATGTCCATATATACCACCTTCTTCTCACTCCCTTCTTCTCACCCCCTTCGTATAATGAAGATCTAGAACATAGTCCAACTACAGGTCGGAATAGCTGTGACTAATTTGTGGGCTGACTTTGTGTCAGTGAGTTAATTACAGCCACTCCTTTTCTCACCGCCCTCTCTGAGCTTTTCGCAATGCGAAGCGAGGCGTGTCTCGAATGTTAATGCAATTAACAAATAATTGTCGGCGGCGATGTTGCGGTCACCGAGCATAAATACTCCTCCGATCCCCCAGAGAAATCTATGGAAAATCACTCGTCAAGAAACTGGCATTCATTATTCAGAAAACACAGAGACAGAACTACTCCCAGAGAATATTTATGCACGCCAATTGCCGGGCAATCAAACAAATTGCCTGAAAATGTTAAACAAATAACTCGAATACTACTGATATTAATATCTATTGTCCATGGTGAATTTATAATGCGGCGAACGGATTGCGTGAGGGACAGGCCTTAATCTCCCTTGGGTTGGGTTGGTGCCTATATGGTATCATTAATTTCTCGTAAATATGAAAGACTTCAGTGCTGCTTGAAAAACTGCGATTACAATAAAGAGCTGACACTGACTGTGAAGTAATGGTAAACAAAAAGATTAGCCTTATCTCTGAGTATATGGAAAATTCACTTCCTTTATAGATCATGTGCTGCCATAATCTGTAGGTAATACATATCAAACTGGAAGGCATCCAATATTTCTCATGGATTTCAAGCATTTCTAAATATACTTCTTGGTTGTGTGTATTGCTCTGATGTTCTCCTCGATATTTTGCTGGCAATCTCTCTTATTTTGTTTAATTTTACAAGGAAATATGGAATTGTTTCTTATTGAGACATTTTTGGAATGTAAACTGTAAAACTGTTTACTGTATAATAAATATTTTCAAACTAATTTAGGTAAAAAAGTAAATAATTGTTGGCTTAATCTTCTTATGACAGAAGATCTTTTGATATATTGCCGGACGTATTGGTACATAAGTTTTTTTATATATTCTGAAAGCTCTGCAATTCTTTATTTAAAATTATATTCAAAAACATTCTTTACTTTATTTTATACTTATAGTTTATCATTGTTTTGCTTCCACTGATACCAGAAAACCTTTTCCTCAGCTTAAAAAGTGAAAATTCACAGCGGAAAGACGTAGTGAAAGTTATTTTTGGAAATTTTGTTAGCCCTACTTCATCTAAATACATGGTTATGCTTCCAAGCCCCCGCCTGGTGGCTTCATGGCTGATTAAAATTAATCAAGCTAATTGGCCAACTGTAGACGGTGATCTGGTGAGCGTGGGCGATCGATTGACTGCGATGAGGTCACGATCTTGATCGGACTTACCCGTGTCCAAGACCTTCTTCAGGCAGCCGGTGGCATTGCGAACGGGGAAGAAGTTCTGCAGGAATCGCGGCGGGGAGATCTTGGTGCAGTCCAGCAGGAAGCTACTGTCCTTCTCGAACTTCTCGCCGCACTTGGGGCTCGTGATCGAGTCGCACTGATAGCACTTGATGGCGTACCCTAAAAAAGCGAGGATCTGTTGACTCTTGTAATTTGAGGATTTCCAGAAGATTGCATACCCGTGCAGGCCAGAGAGGCCAGGACGGTGAGGCCCAGGAAAAGCTTCACACTCGACACCATTTTCACTTTGATTTTTCTTGGTTTTTGAGAATACTATTTCGGACAGACCTTGACGGCACGACGGATGGCGAGCGTTTGTGGGCAGCCGGGTCTGAAATAATGCCAGAAAGCGTCCAGCCCATTGTCCATTGTATATCACTCGAAATTCCACTCGGAATTCCACTCGGAATTCCACTCGCCATTCCACTCGGAGCAAAGCTCAAGCTCACTCTTGACAGCTCGCTGGGAGCGGATTTCTCAAATGTACGTTGCGTGTTTGAATTCTGTTTTTATTCGAATTTGAATAGAAGCTGGCGCAATGTTTTCGTTTTTTTTTTGCTTCTCCCCGCGTTTGACACACATAAACACACGTATTTTTGTACATAAATATCAAGAATTTTTGCCGACTTGTTTGGGGTGATGTCAGCCGTTTTTGGCTCGTTATTTATTTTCATTTTCATTTCGCTCTTGGCACTCCGATGAAGACAATTCGGTCGCACCCCAAAATTTGCCAAAAAGAAGCGTACGCCGCCTTATTTTTAATATTTTTGGAGAATTATGTAAGCCCTTTTTAATGCCCGAATATGCTTTGCTATGTGCAAATGGCAAATGTCAACGACGTCATCGTTTTTGCTGGCTTTCTGAGTGGCTCTCGAAACCAGTTGCCATTTGTATTTTGCCTTTTTGCCTTTGGGATTCTAATGCGCAGTTTGAAACACACACTCTCGAATATTTATTCCTCCCTTCTCATTGTTGTGCAAATCACAACAATTAACAACGCCAGTGGCTGTCACCTAACGATGATCGCTGATGTATCATCAACAAAGCCCAGGCCCTTTGGAGGAACTCTGTCTACTAGGTACAGCGTCGTTGCTTAGTCACTACTAATTTATTATTGGTTTTTAAAATATATATTTGTTTAAAGTCTATGGTTCATAGGGTTTAGAATATGCCTAAATATGATCAAAAGATCATTTAATAAAATACATTTTTGAGTCGTAAAATATGCATTTAAAAGTTGAAATATGCATTTAAATTGAGTAAAAACTTCGGCTTTTATTAATCAACTCAATCAACTAATTTATATTCTATTTAAAATTATTGAATAAAAATGTATGAAATAAAATATGTTTATTAATCAATTAAAAGTCAGCTTAAGATGCCAGCAGCGAAAATGTTAAAAAATAAAGAGTAACCCATAAGCTTTATAAAAATAAATAAAGGATGAGAGTAGATTCTAATTACAAAACACGATAAAACGTCTAATCTATTTATTATAAAATTTTTATATTAATAAGTAAGTTTTTAATACTTTTTATCTATTTATGTAGGATCTCGGAAAATATATTATACTAAAACTAGGTAATTAAATAATACACAAATCCTATATAATTAAGTATCCTTACAAGAATCCTAGAAACATTGAAACAAAAATTCCTTAAAAATAAAAATTATCCCAGTTTAGCTCATTAATTTTTTAAAATTATATATTTTCTTTATGATTTCTTAATTGTATCCCCCTTGAATTGTTGGTTTGTACAGTCAATTAGCTCTCCCTATATATGGTCAGCATGCATTTCAACGCCCAGTTGGAATTGTTTTATTTATTGAAGCCGAAGTGTATTGGGTTTCCTAATCTCGCCAGCACATGGACAGACACTCGGTTAAGTGGCTTTCCCACAAATTTCTATTTTCTTCAATTAAGTAATTTTTCAAATTATGCTAAATGAGTTTGGGTTAATTGAGCTGGCGCAGACGGCAAGCGAAGCGGGGGTGGTGTCCCTCCAGATGCTACACCATCCAGAGTTCTCTCGGATCTCGGATCTCGCATCTCTCGAGACCCCGAGTTTCTTGAACTCTGCTGAACTGCATTTAACACTTTGTAAACTCACATCCGAAGGGTAGAAGCTTGGCTGGAACTGGACTTGACTTGCAAATGAAATTGAACTCAATTATATGTGATTAAGCAGGCAGACAAGCATAAATCCCACTTCCCGCATCGGAAGGGGAATCGGGCGACCCTTTGTCTGAACATACACAATTTTCGGCTGCCCATGTGGGTGCACATACTAATTAGTTCCCAGGTGTTTCACACTCCACACTCTCAGGTAAATAAAAAAAATGTGAATTCGGTTTCTGTTTCAATTTGTCTGAGTCATTGAACCGCCGTTTGAAATATTATTCATGACTTTACCTGAGATGTTCTCCGCACAAATTGCAATTTTTAGGGTGCCTTTGTGAATTTCTAGATTAAGTAGAATTACTGGAGAGTTACTCACTGCGGTTTGTGTTTGTGACTTACAAAGGGTTGGGAGGAAGTAACAAATAACATAAACAAATAATTGTACGTGAGGTTTTAACAGTCTATTTTACACTTGACTTGAAAAACAAACACAAACTCATTAAAAAACCAGGGTAAAAATGCTCTAGAAAAATTTTAAAATCATAAATTAAATGTTAAATGTTGCCAGATATGAGTCAAGCTTAAAAATTATTACTAATCTTGAATAAAACTTCATAGATAGTGTTAAAACTATAATATATTTTAATAGATATTGATGCCTGTTGGAAATTACTTTAAGATAATATTTTTAGGCATTCTAAAAAAATCTATCAAATTAATTAACCATTAAAATATTCATAAAAGAAAGTTTCTATTAAAAAAGTAATATGTTGATTACTTTTGGAAATCCTAGATTCTTTACAATATATCTCGCCTCTAATTTTTTGTTATCGAACTTCTAAAAAATATCACTATTTCAAAGGTACTTTGTACTTTGTATATGTATAAATAAATATCTACACAATTATTTTAGGATCATTCCTTAACCAATAAATAAAAACATTATTCGTTTGGCATGTTGCTGGGATAAATCTCTATCCTTCTTTTATTACGAATTTAAATGTAAACAGAATTTAACCAACTTAGGATCCTTGAGCGGCGAAAATGGAAATGGAAAATGCTACAAGGAAGTCGAGGGAATTACATGCTAAAGAGTTAAGATCTAGGCCAGAAGGCGGGCGACGCCGACGAAGAGCAGGATGGCTCCGGCCACGGGGGCCAAGGAGGCGGATCCGTTGCACTCGTCCTTGGTGCAGACATCGCAGCCCAGCTGCTTGACGAAGGGCAGCGAGGGATCCGACTGGCAGCCACCCTGCACGTTGTTGATGTCCCCGAAGTAGCAGCTCCTCACGATCTGCGGATGTCCGGCCACTGTTGAAACAAAAAAGTAAATATATTAATAATAAATAAAGGAAATTAAGAGCAAGGTATTTGTTTTGGATGAGCAACTGGGCAAACAGCTTTCCCTGCCGGTAATAACTAAATGAACCGATTGTTCCCCTAAAAAGCGGGGACTTGTTAATTGTTTACTTAAGTTTTATTTTTTATTTTATGACTACTGTACTCAATTGCTCTGGTAAACAGTCGATAACAATTGGTTGCGGTTAAAAAAAACGAAACTCCAAAGGCGGCAAATTACAGATGTCTGTATTTTGTGATCTCATCATTGAAGTTAATTTAAATTTTCACCACAAATTCGGCGATTGATTGACCGCCATAAATTAATATCAAATCTAGGAATTGCCCTAACGATCATAATATTTATGAGAAAATAATCGATGCCTGATTTGCCTTGCAAATTAAAATAGATATGTAAATGTTGTGTGAGACCGAAAAGATTGCGGCACTCAATCTCAATCTCGTCACCGCTATTATTATTTTCTAACCAACCGGAATTAAGCTGCTACTTTGATGTAATTACGCGAAAATAAGTCGCAAAGAAACGTGATGAGAAATCACGTTGAAAGGAAAGAAAACAAAAAAAAGGTAACATCGCAGAAACAGAAACGATAGTGAAATATTCACGCATGACATCAGAGTTTGAATACATAACCCATTTCCTGCGATGATCTCAGGGGTCGTTATTCAGGGTCTGAATATTTTCACATATAGAGAAAAAGGCTAACAAAAGTCACGCTTTATATAGTGAGACATAGGATATTTTAGTTACTTAAAATTAATGTCATAACCATTGAAAAATAAGTGGTAATATAAATGTCATTATCCAATAATTCAACTCAAAGAATTAGCTTAAATGGAAATAGCAAAAATATTGATATTTAGCATTTTCCTTTTCTTACTCGAAATGTAAGCTTGTCTCACCTTCTTGATTTTTTTTCTAGGTGTATTTTTGGGAACTGAAGTCTTACCACTCTCAAGGGTCTTCTTCATGCAGCCAGTGGCGTTGCGCAGGGGGAAGAAGTTCTGCAGATAGCGAGGGGGTCCGATCCGGGCACAATCGATCAGCAGATTGTCGTCAGCCTCGAATTTCAGGCCGCATTTCGGCGATGTGAGCGATTCGCACTGGTAGCACTTGATGGCATAAGCTGCGTAGAGGAAAACGAAATAATTTATTAGAAAAAAAATATATAACAAATATACTCAGGAACTGGCATACAAGGAACTCCAAAGAGAGCGATGAAGTGTTGTCAATTATAATTATATATATTTATTTTATTGTACACATTCGTAAATGCTTATATAATTTTCAAACTATAAATATATAAAATTAAAATCAAAGATTTACTCGACAACGGTTTTATTTTTAATATTTTGATTATGTATTTTTGCATTTTAAGCTCTTTTGTCTATAAATAAAGAGCATTTTAATTTATCCAAAAATAAGGTGTGTCTATCCCTAAAAATTAATGTTTTGGATCTAGAAAATTAATTGTTCAAATTTATTTGGATGTATTATTCCATTATGTTATAAACTCAAATTTAAGGATCAACTGTTTTATAAGAAAAATCTCCCGTTTTCGTTTTTGAAGCAATTATTAAATAATAAACAAAATAAGACGTTCATTTAACTGTTAAGTAAAATATCTCAATTTTAAGAGAGAGTAATTACTTGGAAAAAACTACTCTAATAATGTCCTTGAAATACACCGTTTCCATTTGCCGTTTGGCAACACTTTCTAATGCAACGCACCCGAACAGGCCAGACTGATCATAACGGCCACGGCCAAACTGCATTTCAGAGCGGACACCATCTTGATTAACACTTGGTTTTTGGGAATAAGCTTTCCGAATATAGACAGATTATAGATTGTTTAAGATCAGGCACGAATATGAACCGCCGCCAACGAAGTCTGCTGCACGTCTGAAAGCGACGAGCGCCGCGAGTTGTAGCAACAGCCGCCGTCTCCACCCCGAAAACGTGAGCAGCTCAAAAGTTTCAGACTCAAAATGCGTTGTCCGACTGTAGGTTTTGAGTGGAATTTTTGGCTCGTTGTAAATGCAGGCTTAGGTTTTCGGTTTTTCGATTTTTTTGTTTTGTTTTTGGGGTTAGAAAACCGGTTCTCACAGAGGAGGCTTGTGTATTTGAAGTGTTGTTTGGACTGCGGTCTAAGTTGATCATTTAATGGGGCTTTTCAAATGCATGCAGTTTGAATTTGTCGGATACACAAAATATTTGTTGTTATTTGCATGCAGTTAGTAATTGTTGAATATGGGAATACATTTTAAGTATGGCTTTTTTATCTGATAATTGATTATTTTTATTTTAAATATTGAAAGCCAGGGGCTAGGCGAGGAAATGTTAATATATATTTTTCTCTAATATCATATGACTTAGATAAATTGTACAATAAATTTAATTAAAAATCTGTTAATACTAAGAAAAATAATATGTTGCCTATATTTGACTTCTTGCTCTATACATTTTATTCAATATAAATATAAGTCTTTTATTGAAATAAGAGCTTTATTAATACATATTATTTCTATTTATTTCTGCTTACTAGAAAGTCAGGAAAGCTACTCAAACAAGGGAAGATCACTTTGATGTGAACATGCCATTTGTGAGTCAGGGAACAGATTTATTAACACTGAGACTCTAAAGTGTTGTTTACAATGCCAGCAAAAAATAAATTCCAAGTGACAGAATTTACTTGCTAATTCACAGCCCAAGAAGCGATGATTTTTCCCTGCCAAATGCACTCAAATCGAGTGACTTTTTCCACATCTTACTCAAGTTCTGGCAGACAAATTGCACAACCGCCCAAAAGTATGTCACCGAATTTGGAACGACTTTGCGAGGACCGAGGGCTGCGACTAGGAATTTGATTTGATTTGGCTTATCTCATTGAGCACGATCGAAGCTTAATGAAGCAGAGATACGGCTGGCGACACTAATCAACAAGGACGTCGAATAATTTGCATAAATTTAATTAGAAATGCCCAGCTGTTCGATGGCCAGCCAGCGGAGCAAGGACAACGGCAGGATATCCGTGAGGGTTGCATTGTCTCGCAAGTAGGTCGACTAATTGGATTCAACTTCTATGGCTATCCGAGTGTCGGCCCGGATTAGTGTGACAAGTGGCAGAGCACACACTGGGGGACGGACACAAACTACAAGCGGACGCACCGAGCAAGCCTTCATTTCCATGTCAGTTGGTGGAACTTCCACTGGATTACGACTTGTGGGGTTTGATGGATTATAGCGATAGGCAACGGATTATCATATATGGTTGTATTTAAACAATATTTAAATTTCGTTCTACACTTAAAGAAAACTATTATATAAATTCCTCATTCTTAACTAAAACTTTATTAATTGTCTTAATATATTTCAGTGTGGCAATAACACTTAAATTATTTCCTGTACCTCATTAACCCAGAAACTAAATGAATATTAACAAATATGGTTTAGTGATTTTTTTCCAGTATGTGCAGATTAATAGGTTTAGGTCAGATGCTATCACTGGTAAAATATCGCCTTTCAAGTTATAGTTTTTAGCTTTATTTAAGTTCGGAGTCGAGGTGATTTAGTAAGCAAAATTAAATCAGGCTGTGTCGTTTTTTTCGTGTGCCTTCTGGTTCTGGGAGACTTCTTTCTAGCTCCTCTTTCTGCTCAAAATATTCAGGATCAGTGCAAAAAAAAGAGCTTAGTTCTATGTGAATATATATATTTTTTTTAGTTCTTGGTAAAAAGTAGTAAAGAACGGGCTATTGATAATTATATTTTTTACATTTGTGAAGAGGCTTGCACAGTCAGTATATTTACCATATATACTTTTTCATGAGAGAGCTTTGTGTTGTAGCCTTGCTGATAGGCTCAGATCGCCGATAAGCCAGCTGCTCGAATTACAATCCGTAAGTCAGTGCCATTTCAACCCGCGAAAAGATGAGTAAGCCGCTCTTAATAATTTCGCTGCTGATTTTACCCGCCATTGTCGCCGCCTTGGGAACTCAGGTGGTCACCTACGACAACCAGCGGATGCTGGATCTGATCGAGAATCTCAATGGAAGCGTGTCCGAGCAGCTGTCCCTGGTGGCAGCCACTTGGGGCAAGCTGAGGGCCGACTACCCGAGGGATGTGGGCAAAATCGAGGACTTGAAGGACACCCTGCACTATGTGCTTTGTAAGCCGACGAGTAACGTCACCATGCGACACAACCTGCAGGCCCATCTCATAAGGGAGAATATCCGAGAACATCTACAGATCCTGAATAGCACGGCCCTCTTCCGGGAGGCCTTGCAGGCCGAGGATCACGACCAGGGCAAATGGCAGATGGCGATTGGCAGGCACTCCCAGAAGCTGCACTGCCTGTTCAAGCCAGCTCAGCTGGACAGGATCCTGCAGAAGGTCCTGCGCAAGCTCTACAGCTTGGAGAATACCAGCAAGTTGGCTGCTCTCTTCTTTCAGCTATATATCATGGGAAATCGGGAGTCGTATGTGACGATGATCCACGCCGAACTAATGCTCTACGAACGGTATAAGATCATTGGCCAGCAGAGCCAGGAATTTAACAGTTACATGGCCAAGCTCTGGCAGAGCTTCCAGCTAGATGACTTCTATCCGGAGCTGGATCAGTCCACCAAGCAACGCCTCGTGGATGCCGTGATAGACCTGCTGAAGTACCTTTAACTAAAATAAATTAAAACCCCGCTCAGTTGTGTAAACTTTATTCGGTGTGTGCATCTGTGTTCGAGTGCCTTAAGTACCTTGATTTGACTTTGTCCAGCAACTGTATTAATATTACATTTAGGTGTGAATGCTTGTGTTCTTTACATTAAAATATCATGTTGTACATAGACTATTAGTGAGTATTTACTGTGCTTGGATTGAGTACGGTATTTCCTTATAGCTTGAGTTTGTTTTAGAATTTAAGGGGTTTATTTTGAGGGGCTTTGAGCTTGGCGGCAAAACAGAAATCAACTTATAAGTCTGAATTTAAGCTTAATGAGTGGGGGGCGCTAGGGGCCCGGAACTAAACTAATTTAAACCGAGGACTAAACGTAAATCGTTAATCAGCAACAGCTCGGCCTTCTTTCGAGGCCGGGCAAAATATCACGTTCCAACTAAAATACAATACGGAGATGCATCCAAAAAGGGACTTGGATCCACTTAGATGGCCAACTGTTGGATTAGGGCCAGTAGGGGCAGGAGCAAGGCGAACTCCATGAGGGAGGTGCCTATGTAGGCTCCGTTGCAGCGATCGGTGAGGCAGTCCTCGCAGAATATCCGCCGCACATTCTTCTCCGGACTGGTGATGTTGCACAACTCCACGGGATCCGACTTGTTGGTGTAGTAGCAAAAGCGCTTGGTGATCAGCTTGCCATTGTCTGGAAAGTAAACAGATTTTCCCATTATTTTGTATGAAGAAAATCGATAAATTAAACAGTTTAAAAAACGAGAACTCACTCTCCTCCACAGTTTTGCGGCACACCGGTCGCTCGTGATCGGAGTGAATGGTGCTGTTGCAGCTCCTCAGCAGATTGATGTTCCGCTCCCTGATCAGATCCGTCGGTATGTTGTCCTCCTGGAAGGTCACATCGCAGAAGTCCTCCGACCCAATGGTGTCCGAGCTGCAATGCCAGCACTCCAAGTGCTGCTGCCGCTGATGATGCTGCTCATTTACAGCTGCAAAAAATCAAAATATAGAACGAAAATAATAACATTAGAAGAGCAAACTCCTGTTGACCTTTCACGGGGTCACCGTGCCAATATTTGGCAGGCGAAGAAGAATCAAGAAAAAGAACAAACTTTGTTTCCCCACTAAAAATAAACAAGGGATGACACAGTTTCCAGTCGACTTTTGGTGATTTTTCCCCCGGCCAAGGATTCCGCCCCAGAGGTTGACATCATCGTTTTCATGTGCCGCCCACAGCGAAAATGTGAAAATGCGAAAATGGAGAATGCGTGGCCAGTCGACGTGGCGCCACAGCCGAATTTTATTAAGTATACGCAAGCTAGTCCGTGCTCTTAAAATACTGGGTAATTTGTTGCCAGGTTTTGGATGGAGGCCCATTAACGTTAAAATGGTAGAACCTTTCAACCTTTCAACCTTTAATGGGTTATTAAAATGATAGATAAAATCTGCATTAAATTATGTCATTTTACTTTCTAATCTCTAAGATTGATAAGTATAGTAAAGGAACTCATAGAAATAATTAAGTTAATTAATATAAAAATATCTAAGGTGGAATTTATTTGTTAAATCGCTTAGTTTCTAAAGAATATTTTGTTTCTGTGATCTGAATCAGCTGATCCGCAAATATTGAGAATAAACATAAACAGTGAGATCATTGCCCAAGTATTATTTTCTCCCACATTATTTCCTGAGATTAAATGCCATAGTTAATGTCTCGCTGTCTGATTGATCCTCTGCCATAAATTTTCCATTTTTAGTATCACTTAGAACGGAACTATGTTTACTTTCCGTTTTCCTATTAAATTGAGGGTTTCATTTAGGTCTCTATTATTCCACTTACGCTTTAATTACATACTTTTTTAATTCAATTTACTTTAACTTTTGTATCCCTCAAAACTCAAATTAATACATATATTCTATTCTGTGATCATTTTATTATTTCCAATCATTGTTTGTTTTCTCAACGAATATAATTTGTTTTCCTTGTGCTCACCGCGATCGTTTCACACATTTAATTTAATTTTCACGCATCCAGCATAAGAATTCTTATAGCTCAGTGCTCTCGACTATTTATAGAATCAAACAAATGATTTAATTAGTGAGAGGGCTAGTTGATTGAAAGTCGAAGGTGGAGGGAATTTTTTATGGGCGCGAGGGTTCCCTAATTGGGTTGAGGTTGATAAGGTTGCGTGATTTGGCGTGACAGTGAATCAAGATCGCCTACAGTGTCCTTGGCGCAATTTTGCATGTCCTGCCAGTGGCAAGTGCCAAAGGATGGCAGCCGGGACTCGCCTTGTTTGCCTTCTGCCACAGGAAAAGGTAAACATGCCACAAGTCCAGTCCACCTTGAAGACACACAGTCCTGGGAAGGGGTTTAGCCTCCGAGGAGTGGTGGCTGTCAAATATTGACTGTAACACATTTATACCTCGTTTCTGCAAGCTTCTCGGCTAAATTACATTATTACGCCAGAGCTGGCGATATTACGTATACGCTCTGAAGCCTCCCAGTGCCGTGGCCTTGGCATGTCAGCGGCTTGGAGGCGTTCTACCGATGGCTTGTGGGCTGGCTCCACGTGTGTTACTGCCCCATATCGACTGGACATATTTTAAATCCGCCCCAGACCATTTTGTATCCGTTTTCCCAGCCTTGTTAGGTCCTTTATTCTGGTATTTCCAAAACAATTTTGGGTAATTGGCGAAGACGCGAATACCAGCTTTTTAAAGTGTGAGTAATTGATTGTTTTTTTCGGGGGCTAAACACTTAAGAAATAAGTGGTTTCCTTTCTTTAAAATATTTGTATTTTATGTGATTTATTGTTTAATAGAAAGAATATCTCAAAGATCCCAATTATTTTGAATTAATTCAATCAGAAATTATTTTGAATGTTATTGCAGGAATTTAAAGTCACTTTGAAGGAAGACTAAGTAATGTGTATAATTACTTTGTTTTTTTATTGAATAGTTTATGAAAAATAAGGCTGTCAGTATAGGATTTACTTATATCCTTTATTAAGCAAAACTTAGAAGTAATTGTTTAATAATTCTCATGAATTATTTAATTTAAAAATTTATCTGTGTAAAAATGTTATTTAAATAACATAAAAAATGTGTATCTACTTTTTCAAGAGCTTAAATTATTACAAAAGGCTTCAGATGAATAAATTCCCTGGTCATTAGTCTTTACTTTAATGTTGAAGGAAACCCTTAAGCTTCTAAGTGTTCTTTCTTGGTAACTTTAAAAATAACCCATATTTTCCCAGTGTAATTTATGGGCACACCAAGGTCGTGGCCGGAGGGTTTTATAACGCCCGCGCTTAGCATTCCGCAGGAGCTATTCGCTGAGGTCACGCACATGGTGCGCCTTGGTATGGCTTCCCTCGAGCGGGTCTTGGTGCAAATTGAAAGCTGAGACTTTTCTAGAGGAAGTTGCACTCCACTTGCTTCTTGTTTCTTGTTTATTTGAAACTTGCAACCCCTGTGTGAAAAACAGCCCCCGTAAGAGATGTGTTGCGAGAATAACAAAAATAAAATACGATACGGATCGGATGTGTGTCAGGGCAATCTCCGCTTCCTGAATGAAAGTGCGCCCCCCAAACCCTATTTATACTCATTATCAGTTGTCGCAAATTACGCAATTCATGCCATTGAACAGGGGCCGAGGCGGAGGACTAACCCCCGAAGAAGAGGACCAGACTCTGACATAGTTTCCATACTTCCCAGACCCGGGGGTTGTCACAGCCACAGCTCTGGTGGGGGGGATTGCGGCCATCAGATGCCGAAGACAGCGGGAAACTGGAGCAGACGACATCCTGGCGCCACTCTGACATGCGCAGTCTCCGCCAGGATACGGCGCAAATCCCGATTGATGCAAGAAAGCAAAAACAAAGCAATTAGATAATTGCAGGATACCAAAGCGGGCTAATTGGGAGCAACAGGGAAGCTGTATATATCGCATATAGAGTGACCCAATCACGGTCCTCAATCGCGCTCATCATCATCATCATTAGAAGCGATTCAGAAATACTCAGCGGAGCAGACTGCATTTTACATTCTGTTTGGGAAATCGAGTGAACCGCGCCGGAATGGTTCTGGAAACAAATATTGAAATGTCTGGCAGTCGGTCGAATATTTGTATTTATAAGGCGTGCAGGTTGCCAATCACTGAGAAGCGTGAAAATCACCGAAATGCTATTGCATGTGTATAAATAGGTGCATTTGGCGATGTTCATCAAAGAAGCAATGACCCACGAATCTTTCTCAAACTTACATATATGATGAGGAAGAATGCCGAAAGACAGTGTAAATTAAAATGTATTGCATACAGGAAATTCTGAAATAATATTTGTTTAAGAAAATTTAATCTTTAATATTTAATATTTCTCGTTATAAAAAATGTATAATTTCCCTTGATATCTCCATTATTTTTTGTTATTTTGGAACTATTTGAGACGAATAAAAATGAAAATTTAATCCCATTCGAATTACTCATAAATCTTTATAATTTTAAGCTATTTAAGCGTTCACTTAAAAATTTGAGAAATATTTCGTAATAATTCAAATTACTACAATGTTTTCCATGAGTTTTAGGAAAAAGCAGTAGCAATGTTTATGTGCTCACAAACTACAAAAATGATTGTATTTCCCTCCATTCCCTAAAAGAACAAAAAACCAAATAAAATGTTTTTTTATTTTTAATATAATTACTTGTCTTAGTTACGGATCCAGAGTATTCATAAATTATATAAATAATTTCTTCTCTATCAAACCATATTTCTAAATAGTAACACATTTAAACAACAAAATGATATAAATATATTAGCATTTCCTTGAGTAGGAAACCTCCTCGGTCTTTTTCTATATTTAATCTTTAACAACAAATCATAATTCCTCGAAAAAAATAAATGCTCAATTGTCTTTCCTCTATCCACACGTGTTTCGCCTGCAAAATAAACAGATGAACACTTTCTAAATTTAAGCCCCACATCGGCCCCATTAATGTTTCATTATATCCCGCCCCATTCGGTATTAATTTGTTTATGACAGATAAAACCGGCATTCACCTTCATCATTTTGAGTGCTGAGCAAAGTGTCGTCCATAAATCCTATTTCGAATCACTAATAACATCGCATAATGTGCCAAGAACATTTAATGGTTTCCACCTGAAACTCTTTTTTTAGTTGTAAGCCATTTCTGAGCAAATACGAAAATTTTTGAGAATTTTTCATAAACACCGCAAGGGAAACTCGTAAAATCGCTAGCGGGAACTACATAAACAAAATGTGCGGCAAAATGGGAAACAAATATTCATTCATGGGCTCTGAGTAGAGAAACCATCACACCTCAAAACTTAATGCGGACCGGTGACCTTGCGGGGTGGATGGAATTACAGGTGCACAGAAAGAAATGTAAATCGTTGAACATTTGATACTTAGAGGCTCAAAGTTACATAGATTTTTATAATGAGAATTATTTCAAAAGACTTTGCATACGTGTATGACAAAAATTAATAACAAATTAATAAAGGTGAGGTTTTCTTTTTTAATTACATTTTTAAAATTATTAACTTATCCACAAAAATTAAATAAACCATAATGTACAATCAATTTACTTAAGAAATATTTATAGATGATAATTAAATTAATATTACCTAAGAAAAGATTTTAGTCTTCAATACGATTTCAAATCATTTAACTTTTTCGGTCCGATACCATCAGAAATATTTAGGTCACACCTTAATATCTTTTTAATTTTTTTGCACCAATTTTAAGAGATATCTATAGATATTTAGATTTGCACAGCTTAGAAAGTAGAGAGTTTTTAAATAACTTTATTTCACTTAATATATTTTTCATAAAACTCAAATTGTTTCGGTGTATTTTTTTGCAAAATCTATGAAAATTATGCCCCACTCGTTCGCCTTTATGTTTACCAACCGATTTTTGAACATGTTCCCGATCGACACAGTTACCTCGAAAAATCGCAGCTCACCTGTGATGTGCCAGGCATTGGCCAGTAGGAAAGCTCCGGCCAGGACGATTTTCATCGGAACCGCTGACATGGCTGCTTTGGAATGTTTTTCGCTGAAATCCTATCGGGATGCGGACTGCGACTGAGTGGCGCCTGAGTGCTGTGTGTGCTGAGTGCGCTGTATCCTTCGAGGAGGCCAAAGGGTTCGTTGTGGGATTCGGAATCGAAATCGCTTCGAGAGCTGCGCGCGATGCAAACGGTTGCTCGGCCGAGGAACGACTGTGACTGTGGACTCTGCCGACCGAGGCTTCTTCGCCAGAATGCCAATGCTCTGGAAAAAAAAGTACTGAAAAATTCTCAACTGAACGCCAGGGCAGCGACGCGGCGCAGATGCTGCTGCCTCTGTCGGCAGAGCGGTTGTTGTTTTTGTTGTTGCTGCGCTTCCTGGGGAAGCCCCAGCCTTTTTCCCTTTTATTTTTATTTTTTGCGCGCATCCTTCGGAGAGCCGGCAGACAGGCAGCCAGACACACGCATTCGGTGTGCTTTTGTTTTTACTCGCAGCTTGGCCCTTTTTTTCGATTTCTTTGAGGGAGCGTCCGCCTGAGTACATTGCAGTTTAATTGATGACGTTGTCTTTTGGAAGAGAGTGTGTTGTCATAACTAGAAAAACAGATATCCCATAAAGATAAATGGGAAAGGATGTCAATAATATTTAGGAGAACAATAGGAGATTACTGAACCTGATTAGCACTTTGTTTGTTTTTCTCACAAAAATTGCAAGGTGTAATGAGGGGCTATATTTGCATTACTTACCTTGATCTGTTTACTTAAAGGTGTCAGTAGGATTCGGGAATAGTAGTACATGCATATATTAAGCTTTTCGAAAATTTTTGTAATTCGGTAAGAACTCGAAAAACAAAATGTTATTTTTAATTTAAAAAAAAGATAAAGAATCATGTTAAGCATTGAAAATGATTTAGAAAACCGATTTAAAAACGTCCCTATATATTGTTGCACACCAATAATTAATACCATGTTATTTTAATGCTTTCAAATTTAAGAAAATTTTTTTAAAGTGCATAGGAATTTTAACAATTTAAAAATAAATAAATTAAATTCGAAATGCGAGTCACACAATTCTGTATGCACCCTTAAGCACTCCCTAATTCGTCATAGATGACATAAATATGATTGGAATATATTAAATTTCATATTTTATCAGCACTTTTTCAACCCCAAAGTTGCTTTGAAAACTGGTTTAGAATGCAAAACGATATTTAACACCCTCTGGCGACTGAAACAAGCTGAAAAGTAGAGCATACAATGTTTGTTTGCTTGGAAAATATTTCATATAAAAGTTTCCATATTAAAGATAATTAAATATAAGCTTTAGCGTAATTATTCAGTAAGTACTTAAACACTACATATCAAAATACACATAATTAAGACATAATTATTATTAAAATAACTTCAGGACCATTAAATTTATTATTTATAACGGAAAAGATTTAAATTAAAACTTTGAACGTAAGCACATCCCTCACATGGTCACCCCAAAAGTAAATGGTTGGCGACTTGGATAAGTCGAGGCATTCGCCGCTCTACCAGATAGCTTTTTAGCAACGCATCTTACAAACTTTTCAGGGAACGGAGAAGGAACTATAATAATTATAGTAAATACTCCGAAAATCTAAAATACTTCCCATTTAACACCACTCTTGAGGCGATATAAATCAGCCTAAGACCTTTAACCACTTCCCAGCCATTAGGCCGGGCGACTAATCTATATCTGGATCTGTAACTACTAAACGCATTCAAAGTGATTCACATCACCACCGTGCGGTGTCACAGAAATGATTCATGAGCTCGCACGGAATTGGCCAAATTTGGCAACACTCTTACCAAATTGGCGACACACGCACCGGGCAGACATACGATTTCGTATGCAAATCTTGACACTAATCTGCCGCATTAGTGGCTCCTCCCAGTAGCCAAGAAAATGCGACAAAGCGTGAAATATCGATTGGACGGATCGGGCCGGGGTTATAGCCGCCTGATTCGATGTGTGCGCATGCGCAGCTCTAACCGTCAACAGCAGCCAACAGCTGCCCTCCGGGGCGTATGCGTAACATTCGATTGTCGATTCTCGCTCAGTTTTTCCAAGTAAAAAGCCCCGGCTGCCCCATGATAAATGGCCAGTTTTATTGGAAACTCTGTACGACATTTTCGCTGGCCAACAACAACAACACTACAACAACTTGGCAAAAAGAAATAAAACTAAAATCCAAAACAAATAAAAGCCGTGCGACAAGTTTAAATGGCCAAAACGTTTTATTCGCTTTACTAGCGGCTTGGCTTAGCTGCCACCCATTTATTATTTTATTATATTTTCATTTCTTTAGCGTTTATTTTTTTGCCTGGGATTTTCGTAAGTGTTTTTCTTTTTTATGACAGCCTTCGGTTTTCGTGCCATGTGACAAATTTTATTTATACACACCGTCGATTTTATGTGATTTTAATTAAAGCATAATGGAATTATCAAAGCTACCAGGCGGCACCCAAACGAGCAGCTCTTATTTATTATCAATCCAAGTCTCCTCCACCAGCAAATCCTACGCTCAATTGGCGGGGATCAAAAGTCATCCGGAGTTGGACACAAAATATACTTTGCGGAGATTCCACATTTGCGTGGTTGGCAATTAGCGGAAT
Source organism: Drosophila rufa (assembly GCA_018153105.1). Taxonomy (NCBI): domain Eukaryota; kingdom Metazoa; phylum Arthropoda; class Insecta; order Diptera; family Drosophilidae; genus Drosophila; species Drosophila rufa. The sequence goes on from JAECXS010000096.1 coordinate 15,000,403, forward strand.
TTCGCCAATTGAATGAGGGACTGAACTCATTTCCGCTTCGAGGCGGTGACTGAATCATGTAGATATAAGCAAGGCACATATAAGAATATTGTATAATAGATTGAGTTAAAGAAAGGAAACCAAATGCAACGCAGTCGGCGGCAATGTCAAGCGCAGTGATGTGAGACAATTACTTTTGATTTGCTTGGCACAAATGTGCTTTTAATGTGGGCATCGTCGGGTTAGGAGAGCTCCAGGCAGCGTACTCTATATATGCACAGACTGATCTTATAGTGCATTTTCTTTAGAGACAATAAAAGAGACATTAAAATACATAATTCTTCATAGATTAGATCATCTCTCGGGATTTGTAATAGTTTTATACAGAGGCTATTCTGGTTTTTAGTATGTATCTTAACCTTCTAAAAATTATCTAACCTTCGACATTATTGGTCTACTTATTTTGCTAATATTTAGCACAAGGAATTCTCCTTATATTTTTCCAAAAATTAAAATGTTGTACGTTCTTTTATATTAAATTTATTAAAATCCCTTCAATAAAGAAGTCTCTAGATTTATATACAGGTTTCCCTGTATCATTATTTTATTTTTCGGTTTGTTGGAGAGTTGTAGGAGTGTTGTATGGATCGGAGGATACAGAAATTTCGAAAAATTCCCCCTTTTGGACTATTTAGTCTTGACAAAATCCGCAAACTGATTAATTTATAATCCCCATATCTAAATATATATCTACATGTAGTCGGCCATGGGCACACAGTGGACCTTGTGTATCTTGAAGGGCACGTTGTGGTGGCGCTCGTCCAGCGTGACCAGGATGCAATCGAGGAGCTGCTTTAGCTGGCGCATCCTCAAGACATACGGGGCAGTCTCACCCTCCTTGAACAGGGGCTTCCCCTTCGCCTGGCAGTGGAACATGAAGAAGGCGCCGCCGGAGGCAAATTCCGGAATGTAACCAAAGGCCACTGCCTGCTCCCTAAGCTGCAGGATCCCGGTCTGCAGGTGCTGGCCAAAGAATATACTCAGGGCAGAGCCCAGGCTCTTGTTCTTGTTGTACAGCTTGCCGCAGCTGATCTTCTCGATGTCCAGCCAAAAGGGCTGGCCGTCCAAGCTGCAGGCGGTGCCGAGGCTCTCCAGTGCCAGCTCACCTCCCGGTCCCGGTTCTCTGCGATGCCTAGCCGCCAAGCTCAAGTCGTGGTAGTCCAGACCATTCACCATAATCCTGTCCAGTAGCTGCGTGTCCCAGCAGTCCAGCGAGTGGAAGCTGCCCGCACAGCAAGCCATTACGCAGCAGGCCAGCGTCCTTCCGGGAGCCGAAGTCATGCCAGGATTGAGGAGGATCTTCTTCTCCTTCTCCGGCTCCACCGGCTGGAGGCTGCCAAACAGCGACCAGAGCCGGTTGGGTATTTCCACCTGGTAGCGCTCGTTCCTCCTCTTCTGTAGCCCATCGGTGTTGTGGTCCAGCAGGCGGCTCCATTGCGGCACAGGATCGAGGCGATGACGCCTGCTGGAGGAGGCCGTGGCTAATCCAGGATCGGGACTGGATTTCTTTTTAGGGGATAGCCACATTTTGGAATTTTGGTGAAGGGAGAGTGCCAAGTGTTTCCAGGCTTAGGTGATATGGAGGGAAGTTTGAGTTAATATGTGACATTTTTTATGTTTTTTTGATTAAAAGTTCTGATAAAGCTTGTGGTTTCTTTTTTAGAATTGTAGTGGAATTTTAACAATAAACATTTGGTTAACAAAACTAACTATTAGCTATTTAAAATTGCACTTTAATTAATAAAAAAGGCATTTATCACACAGAGATTATAAGCAATTATAAACATATTTTGCTCAGTAGATTCAAATTCGGTTGGCTCAGCTTTACTCTGGTCGTTTCCCCTCAATAAAATTTCTTAAATTAGTACTTGATTTTAACATCATTTAATTAATAAAATATTTATTAAAAGAAAGAAATGCTAGACTCATTATACCATACACATATTAATGGCTTTACTGATTTCATAAATTCAAGTATTTAATTGAATATTTAATAATGAAATGCAAATCTACCAGGTTCTATTAATGTCTAGTTCTTTTTAAGTATTTTCTATTTTGTTTAAGATTGTTTTAAGGAACTGTTAAAGCTTGGTAAATATTGTATCAAAACCCCCTTGATACTTACCCAAAAATATAATAATTTATCCATTTATAAATACAGAGCTTACAGCAAGCAAATTCCAATAAAAACATCTCTCATACCATCTAATTACGATTTATTTATTTATGTAAGAGGCTGCGGCTGAAGGCCCTTGCCATTTCAATTACAAATACATAATAAAGATATTACAAAGATGTACAAATTACAACAAAGTTAAGTGAGTGTGATCGAGTGTTGAATGATGTGGGTGGAGTGGTGACTACGAATAACTGATTGTTTGTTTTGTGAGGGCGACCAAGTAACATCTACTGAATGCTGATGAATCCTGGATGATGGCGTGGGGACATTGAGGCTCCATCCCTTCGCTTGTGTGATTTGTGCTGATTCGTGGGGGCAAAGTGACTAAAAACTCGTTGAAGAAATCCAGTTAAGTCCGGGGGGCTAAGCACCGAGAGATTCCCGGCCAGCTTTAACTTCAGCTTGCAGTCCCGTAATTAAGTCCGGTCCGGTTCCGGATCCGTGGCTCATTTGCATGTCTGCCGGAAGGCCGCCAGCAGGAGTGGCAGGATTAGCAGGACGGCCAAGGGAGCGAATCCTCCGGCTCCGTTGCATCCGTCCGTGGTGCAGGTGCGGCAGTAGACGGTCTTGATGTAGGACGAGGTCTGGTCATTGGCACACTTGTCCGCCGGATCGTCCATGTCCTCGTAAAAGCAGGAGCGCGAAATCACCCGCTTGCCGTAGACTGAAAGTGCATAACAGTTTAAATATTTTAATTCAAACATTTTAATTAAAGTCGGCTGTGTGTGGTGGTGTGTGTGCGCGCGCATTAAATTAAATTTATGTGTACTCGTACGCGTCGGCGTGGGCTGTGCTTGTTTCTTAGGAGCCATGCAAATATCTCAGAAATGACATTTGCAATGGCCGCAAGGCGAAAAAAATAAAGTCGATGTGGTCAGGGGCTGAGGTATGAGCCCGGGTTGATGGATAGTTCGGCGGCTCAGTTAATTCAGTGGAAGTTGTCTAGGAATTTAATTTTTGACTTAATCTATTCACTTGATTAGTAGAAACATGCTTTAATTAACTGTTTTATAAAAATAATAATTTGAAATAATTTTAACTATTTAATAAAAATAGTTTCAACTTGAATTAAGTTATTTTGTTTAATTAAATCTAATTTAGTCCTATGAATTTATTTAATTTAAAATTAAAACTACATACCTTTTACCTAACTTGTCGGAACCTTTTATTAAAAAGAATGTATATTTAGACACTAAAACGCCGCTTAGTTTTTGGCTTAAATGTTTCTTAAACTTATAGAAGCTAAAATAATATTCAAAAAAATATCAAGATATTTCTATAAAATTAAACGATTCAAAACTCAAATCCTGTTTAAAGTTCTATGTTAATTTCAGCCACGAAACAAGTCCTAATCTCGCCAATCGATCTGTGAGAACGAAAGAAAGTAATTTGAGTAGGACCCGATCTGACCTCTCCCCCTCTCCACCGGCAAACGGGTTCAAGGCTGGTTATAGCTATGTGCCGGCAAACAAAAAATCGGCCTGCGAATATATATATGCGAATCGCGAACTACGAAACGCACACGATCTGCCAAAACGAACGAGTAGCGAAACTCGGCGAAACGAGAGACAATTTGCAATCGGACAGCAAATGAAAACCAGAAAGAGCAAATCGCACAAAAAAAAGCAAAAATAAATAAATGAAAATAAAGGCTCACACACAACAAATTGCGAGTATAGCTCTCAGAGGCTGAGTGTGCGTATTGGCAAATAGAACAAAATGACAAACTGGTAAAAACATTTCCAATGGAATACGGCAAAGTCGAACTTTAAGAGCCGCTCGAAATGGTCAACGCTGGCCATTTTCGTGATTGGCTCGATTGGCTCAGACGGTGGACAGTGGGCCTAATAAAATTGTTGACAATTGTCGCCTTATCACGGCCGTCGCATCAAACAAGGCTCAGAATGCAGCGGCCACTCGGAATGTGTGTGCCATTGCCACATTGCGCATACGCCGCGTGCTCCGCTCGCCACCTCGCCACTTCGCCAGTTGGTCAGCGCTGCGAAAACGCAACGAAAAATGCCGATCGGACATTGTCTACCGCACACACAGCGTAATAAATTTAAATTTTAATTAATTTAATTATTTATGGCTCGTTATGTATGTTTAAACCGAAAAAAAATGCCGAAACAAACATGGCAAATCAAAACAAAATAGAAAAGAGAGTTGGATAAGTGCTGCGAGCCAAAGATTTTATACTCTAGGTTAATATTTATAATATGGATGGAAAAAAAGTTAAAAAATTAAAAAAAAACATTATGATCGATAGGTTTGATTATTTAATTATTTTTTTATTCAATTGGTAAAAGCAAATAAACCTAAGACATAATGCAATTTTTGGCACAATTAATTTTTTTTTTGGCTGAAATTACCTTTAAATTCTGCAAAAATGTGAAAATGACTGGAAAGATTTTACTGTGATATTTAGTTGAAATGTTGACAGTATTAAACATTTATTTCTAAAATTATTTATAAATAATATATTATGTTATTGAAATTATCAAGAGCAGCCAAAGGAATTTTTCCCTGAATAGTTATATAATTTTCACTGATCATAATGCTATAAATAAATTAAAAACTGGCACAGATGTGTACCAAATTTGTTTATTAATTGCCTAAAAATAGTTTTAACCTTTATTAGTAATTTTAGTCAACTCGTCTTTTATTACATTTATAACATTTATAAAAAAGGAGCTCAATTGGATTTGGCCACTCTGGTCCCAAGCCCAAATTAATTTTCAGTGACTTGTTGAGCAAAACATATATATCAAACTTTGACAATATATAACTCTCCCTTTTGGCTCGACACGTCCCGAGAGAAAAGTGCATGGAATAAGCTGTTAGCGGCCAAAAATGGTCTTAGGCCGGCTTTACGCTTTTTGGGCTTAAAACACACAGGTTGCAAAATATTTGCCGAGTCAGTAAAACCAACAGCCTGCGGCTAATTGCCCGGCTTCACATTTGGGCTCTCGGAGGCCCGGTCTCGATCTTGGCCGGTGGCAGAATTATGGAATACATTTTTAATTTGACATTTTGCCAAAAAGTCAGCCACTCGTCTAAGCCGGGCTGAGCTTCATAAGCAATTAATTTAACGGCATATAAATTGATCGGGCGCGCACTCACATGGCAACAACAAGTTGCATCGCCTAGTTGCATTTTTCTCAGACACATTCTGCTGCCGCGTTTTCCGCCGATTTCCACCGATTTTCCCTCTCCTCGCGACCCGTAATTGAGCGCTTCACGCTGTGCAACAACTTAATTAATTTATATATATTTTGTGTATTTTTTCCTTAGCCGCTCGACTCTCGTATATTATGTATTTTGCGCATTACAAGCGCTGCTCATGTAGCTCTGGGGTTAGTCCCCAACAGTCGCAGATAGCCAGAGAGATATAGACGCGGAGACGGAGCCTCGGATTCAGTTGAGAGTCTGCAATTGCAATTTTAATTGCCAACTGCCAACTGCCAAGCGCAAGTCTTGCAAATATTCGCCGAGCCAATTTGTAGACGCTTGATTGCAAAAATTTAATGGTGTTCATTAATTGGTCATAAAAAAAAATGCGGATAAATGCGAATCAAAAATCCCTGTCCGCCGGTTTTCTAACAGCATCAGATGGGAGACAAGGCATACTAAATAATATTTGCAAATAACTATTATTTGGGCAAAAGGACAGATTAATTATAATAAATGATACAATAATCAAAGGTAAATTAATATTAAAGCAAAATTCATAAGAAGGTCTAGTAACCCACATCTCATTTTATTTGGTATTTTAAGTGCAAAGAAAATGTCCAAAATATTGTTAATAAAATTTAAAGTCAACCTACTCAAAGCGAAAAAATTCATATAAATAGTTATACAAAATATTTCCTGGATAAAGCACTAAATTCAAAGTAATTGGACTTCAAGCACTATGATTATATATATTAAAAAAATTGGATGTGAAAAAATTAAGTTATTTTATTTTAATTATATATTTTAAATATATATATTCAAAAAGTATCACATGTTGTAGATATTCATAAAAATGCTTTAGGTCTTCTATTTACTAAAAGTTAAATGAGTTTTTAATTTAAATAATAAATATTTGTAGTGTAATTTGTAATATGACATTCCTTTGTTATTAACATTAAATTAATTACATGTCACAAATTGCATTTTAAATAATACCGGCATACAATTTTATGGTTTTGTGCCTTTTTAAGGCTTACAATAAAGCTTTTGCTGGCTGAATTACATAATTTAAAGTCAACAACTATTTGTATTGCATTGTTTAGCCATCAATGGCCTATATTATGGAGCCCGAGACCGCAACGAGTCGTCTGCCGGCTGATCGGCATAAATTTATGCACGGCTGTCGTGCCAAGTGAATTTAGATCGAAATGTGGCGACACGGAACGCTTGGCAAATTGGCCAAAGCCAAACAAAAAAGGCGTAAAGTGTGATTTTGTTTTGTTTTGCTCTACCTTTCTTGTCAATATGCAAATGCACAAATTGCTTTGGCCACAGACAACAATAAAACCGGCCATAAACCAGACGGGCAACAAGCTAAATCGGACTTGAGATCTCCGAAAAACCTACCACGTACCTATATCACTCATACGCCCCGTTCGTCGGCTCTCGCTCGCTCTCTCTCTGTTTCTCTCCATAAATTTGCCGTAAATTAGCGGCACATGCAACTCGGCTCAGCGGGCCAAAATGTCGCCACTTGTTGTTGCCTTCCGCCCCGCCCCATTCCCCACCTGCCACGCCCCTTGTGCCGCCCAGCAGCTGCAGCACTCCAGAGCCGCAGTTGTCTTGTTTTGTTTGCTGTGTTTGTTGTGTGTCGCCTGCACTTGTTTGGACTTTGTCAGGGCAATAAATTTCAATCTCGTTTGACTCTCAGGCACAGCCACAGCCGGGTGTGAGTCTTGTCGATCCGGGTGATCCCCTTACTCCTTAAACTACATTGTAAGTTTACACTTGTGGAAAATATCGAGGCATAATAAATTCAAATTAATAAATAATTAAATATAAAGATAGCTGAATGATAGAAGCCAGGTGAAAAATAATCTCATTAGCTTTACAATTGCTTCTAAATTTAAAATCGATTGCTTTTCTGGCTTGTACATTAGCTCAAACTTAGAATTTAATATTTTTAAATAAAAAATGTATTAAATATTAATTTTTCCAAGTTAATCATATATCTTTTTCCCAAGTGTAGCCTGCCCAAAGCCCGCACAAGCGATCACAACAATGCAAATGCAACGGGTGCACAAATTATTCATGTGTGGCGTTATTTGGACTTTTTAGTTTGAAGTGCACTGCCACTGCCGCTGATGTGTGTGGGGTTTGCTTTTGTAGATACTTAAAAAGGGACTTTGATCTCACCTTCCTGCACCAGTTTCTTGCAGACTGGCCGCGCATTCACCGACTTCACGCCCACCGAGTAGGTGCAGTTCACGTAGCTCCAGTAGCGCTGCTGCTCCGAAATTACGTCCGGCTGGAAGGGATCGTTGCAGAACTCTCCGTTCGAGACGTCCGTGGAGCAGCGCCAGCAACGCAGGACAGCAGAGGCTAGAAAATAGGTAATTCTTTGTTATTAATTAGGGAATGAATGGTTTAAATAATAAATAAATTATATTGCAGAAATATGCAAGGGATCTAAATTAAAATCATTCAAGGTAAAACCGACTTTTCATAAATTATTTGGTGTTTTCCCTTTTGTTTTTACTTCACATCCTCTTCCCGGTTATTCCCTGGCCACTGGTTTCCTAGCCTTCTCTTAATCCTAATTAATTTCCTGTGTTCTTTGGAACTGAAGACCATAATAAAGTAACTAACTAATTATTGCTATTCAAATGGCATAACTGACCCGCTAATGAATCGAAGACCATCAAAACTCAACCGGAATGGCCATCATTTCCTGCTGCGTGCGATGCCTTTGGCGGAGATCTTTGAAATACTGCTCGGAGCCGCCACTAATTTGAGTCGGGAGCTGAGTCTTGGCCTGAGCTGAGTTATTTATGGGACAGCCTATGGGGCAACTGCCTTATAAAAGTGTCAAAAAGTTCGGCTAAGGCTGGTTTATGCGTGCGATTAGCCCGGCTCGAGCAGTGTGTAAATAATTATTTGATTAAACGGAGCCAGCAATTGTGGCTGCACGGAGAAAAAGAATCAAGTCTTTAGAATTTGTATATTATTCTACAACTATTTATATTGAATAGTAATTTATAGAAGATGGTCTTTAAGAACTAAGAACTCCGTTTAACACAAATGCCTTTGGAACAAAATCTTATTTTTGGTGATATTCTTTGTTGAGTTGTTGTTGAATTATTAATAATATAATAAAGATTAATTCTTAAGATTATGTGGATATTTTACACACCTAGCAATAGTCTCAGGATAAAAATATCTTAAAGGATGATAATTCTCTACTCTTTTAAGATGATCCTGCCTTCAAGCTGGCTAAACCTAGAACTTCCTCTAAGAGGACACACTCTGAGCAATATTCTTTGTATGTATGGGCACCGGGAACACTTGAGTGATGATGATGACTACGGCTTAGATGATGGCGGCCATAAAACTAGTTTCTCTGGCCAATTTAAACGTCAAACGCTAACGTTCGGGTTAAATGCACTTAGCCAACACGTTGAGGTGCGTTTAAGCGAAAGCCTAGATAAGTGGCGGGGAAAGGCGGGAGAAGTGTGCCAACGCATTGGCCGAAACCGAAACGTGTTTTCGGCCAGCGACCGCATTTGGCCATAAACAAGCGGCATAAACATTGCAATTTGCGTTCGATTCGCATTCGCAGTCGCATTCGTTTTCGCATTGGCAGTTGGCCCGTTGGCCGCTGGCCGTTGGCAGTTGCCAAGTTGCGGCAATTTGAGAACCGAAAAAGTGCCGCGAAAAACGTAGCGAAACTGAGATGGAAATTATAATCATTTACAATATATTGAAATTAATTGACAGTTGAATTGTCAGATCGTTTGCTGGAATTGTTTATTTGCGCGTCCGCTCGCCGTCGGTGGCAGTTTACTAATGGTAATGACTGTAATTCCGCGGCAACTCGTGGAAAATTGATATTGTGCTTGCATTATGCCAACTGTTGTGGCAGCCGCAACTGCCTCCCAAACATGGCCAAAACGCATACGAGTACGCGTCCGAGTTCGACTACGATTCCGATTCCCATTCCGAATCGGATTCGAATTCGGATTCGGATTTAGGGGGCTGCTAAGTGCGTAAGTATTTGTTGGACGAGATGTTTTCGCCGATAGTTTTGGCCATTGGAATTCGGCTTTAATCATCGCAGCAAAAAACGAGCGGGGGCCCGGGAAAAAAGAAAAACGCTGGCCCCATACAGGTCTTGAATTTCCAGACGATTTATTTATTATTTTTTGTTGTTCCTCAGCATAATTTATGTGAAGACAGATTGCATAATAATAACCACCATTAAATTAAATAAATACTCTAAGCCACAGGATTTTGTAGATTTTTTACAGTAAAAATTTAGCTATACTATTTAGGAGAAAATGTATTAGTTTACTTTAGAAGCATTACCCTTTTCATATTTCTAATAAGATTTATTTGTATATATTTTTGGCAGCGTTTTATTTGTATATATTTTTATGATCTTTAGAACATTTAAAACATTTTTTATTCAAAAATACATTTTTAAAATCCCTAATTTCGAGCTTTTAGATTATGTTATTTCTATAATATAAACAATCTGATTTTTAAATATATTTATTCGAAATGAAAAAAAATTTTGTCTTTCTTGTACTTGTACACTTCCGTTAATATTTAATTTATTCTTTAAAATACCAAGTAATTGGTAATTAGTTTTATATTATATTATATTACTTAATTTGTCCTTAAAAATAACACATATTATTGTTTACTGCTTTTGAGTTTCCGGATACTCATTAATTATTTATTATTATTTAAAATATATTTTCTCTTCTCTTCCTGATATATTGTTAAACTCTTTTTTTTTCTTTGTAATTCCTTGTCTATTTATATATGCAATTCCTTGGTATTTATTTATTTATTTATCTAATGCTAACAAATAGTATTAAACTAAGAGCTAACAGTGGTTTTTGGAGCCATAGCAGCTTAGGCCTTCGGCTCGTCCTTGGTATTTATTTTCTCTTTTCCCTAAGCTTCTCCTTACAAAACTCTACCCTTAAAATGAGCCCACGTATAAATGCACCCCACAACTTATTCCAGTCTTTTATTTAAATGCACAGCCAAGTAAACTTCTGGAAGTGACAGCTAGGCCTATAAAGTTGCTGGGGTTTATTGCCCTCTGCAGCTCATATAGCGTATGCACATATATCCCACTGAAAGTCAGAGTCCCCAACAATGGGGCACAGAGTTTCCCACACACCGACATATCGGGGTTCACATGCAATTTTTCCATTAAGCCGTAAAAACTTGAGGCGGGTTGCAAGTTGGACTTGCAACATTTTTCGGAGCTCACCCCTTGTAGATTCATAACCCTACGACTTTGCTTCCAAAGAAACGTGTTGATTACCAGCCCCGGCTTTCTTCTGAACTGTTTTTCGCCCCCTTGAAAGCACCCATAAAGTGTGGCTCCGTATCGCAAACTCCCCATTACGTCCCCAAGTTACGAGTTTGAGGAATTTCAGCGAAACGAGGGGAGTAGCCTTGTGACCCCAAAAAAATGCAATGGAGGTTCAATGGAAAGTTTGACTGACATGCCATCAAAGTTCGTTCAACTGCGAAAATGCCAAATGCGAAGCTCGCTGCGAACGTTTATCAAAATTGCAGCCCAATTGGCCCGAATGCCTAAGTAATAAGGTATATTTTAAAACGCTTCGAGGAATCGCAGGAATGTGGAGGGAAGGGCTATGGGAGTGTTGCCAATGGGTTGGGCATTAAATGTAAATATTTGAGCATTACTTAAAATATTTATGCTATCAACAATAAAGCTTTCATCATATTAATAATGTTTATTTATTTATTAAAGATGATAGTAAAGTTTACAAAACTAATGATAACATAATTTTCCATAATGTTGTTTATTAAAATAAATGAAATACATGAATTTAAAATATTTCTAGGCACTACAGGTAGTAGGTAGTAATATAATTCTGTAAATATTTTTTCTCTACTTTTAATACATTTATTCCAAGTATTTAAATATACTACACATCTTTATAATCTGTAAATGTGACTATAAATAACATCAGATTTTCTAATCAAACAGCACGAAACCTCCAAGGAACTTTATATAATTTTCTACTTAGGCAGGGCGTTATTTCACCCCACCCACAAAAGCTATTAAATACGTTTTTATTCACTCAGAAAATATAGAAAAAGTTCCGTGACTTTTTCGTTCAGATATATTACAGAAATATTTACAGAAAAAAGATTATACAACACAAAAATGGTTCAACTCGACTGCTTATTTAATCTTTGTTTATGAACCATAAAATCAATAATTTTTATGGAATTTTTTGTGGTATAAAAGTTTACACAAGTTCCAGCAATTTCATGTGGGTGTGTTCTCCCAGGGATTCCGATTCTAGACTAGTTTCCATATTCAAGATGACTGCGTTTTGTGTCCCAGCAAATTGCAGTGAATTAGTAAGCAGCTGAATGGATTTAATTAGGCCTGGCCCAGGCAGCTTGTTCGGCGGCGGATTATTAATTAAGACGATCTCGGCAACTGACAATTAAGATAAGTGGAAGGTTAAGGCTGGATATGCCTCATCGGGCAACTGACAATCAGATGAGCTGTTTACAAATACCAGAAATAATAAAATAGTGCCCCTAAGATTTGAATGACTAGGATAATCATGATGGCAGATCTGATAGAGCTGAGTCACTTTTTTATGGGGGCTGTCGTGAGTGGTAAATCTTGGCTTGTGGCGCTAAGTTTATGGCATTCAAAGTTGTCACTCCTGGCCACGCCCACGTAGCATAAACACAAATAAACTTTTAGTTGATGACATGACCAGATATGTATATGGCACGCTTTTCCGCAGAAAATTTGAAGTGTGCTTTGAGTAATGGCTTGTAAATTCGGGTTTATAACCGCTCTTACATAATGAAGACATTTACAACAATTATATAATAGCATTATGCATGTTTCACGAATACTTCTTTCACAGAACTGTCGCACCCTTTCGTGCTGTCCTAAATATTATCTAATTACTGCTAAACATTTCTCATTTTTCCAAATTCTCCTGTGGCTACTATTTATAATACTCATTTTCTCCGCAATTTTAAGGTTGAGAAAATATTTTTGTTCTCATTGTATTCGAACGTCAGGCGTTTGAAGTAAACATAAACACGAGTGTGAGCTGCGGAAAAAAATCGGGCAAGTGCATAAATATTAATAAATCATGGAAAATGAAGCTGTTGGCGAACGCTGGCCGGATTTTTCATTTTTCATTTTTCTTCTCTCCTGAATTTCAGGTATTTCAAGTGGATTTCAGATGTCAAGCGAACTGCGCTGATAATGCAAATGAAATAAATATTAACGAAGTGCAGACAGATGGCCATGCAAATCAAGAGGCTTATCAATGAGGTCAATTGATTGTGCTTTATAATTACAAGTAATTATCGCAGTTCATGGAAAAACACCGAAATCTGAATGTCTTAAAAAAATGCATTTCATTTGGAATTTACCTATAATAACATTTAAATTTAATTTAATGCATCTATCCTTATTTGAAGCAATTTAAGTTAATGGCTTTCAAACTTTTGTAGAATTATGAGTTTATTGAGAAGTAAATTACTCTTCTGGAAATTTTTGAATTAATTAATATTTTAAGAAAACTTTATTATTTTATTTTGAATTATAAAAACCTTTAATTTACATTACTTTCTCATAGCCCATTCAAATTTAAAATAAACCTGGTTTTAATTTTTCCCCCACTTTTAATGTAATTTTTTATTTTCCCTGCAAACTTCCTTCGTTTTCCTTAAATAATTTTTACAATCTTCCAGCAGCTGTCAAATACTTTAATCTGACTGAGATTCCCCCTTATTTTCCGCTTACATGAACCCCTTTTATTTGGTTCACTGAACCCGTGCTTGGCTTTTTGTTGCACATTTAAATGGAAAATCATGCCCACGCACTTGAGCAAGTCCGAGCCATCAGAAACCTGCGTTCCCTCCACTTAATTAGCTGCCATTTCATGGGGTGCTCAGGTGCATAAATGCTGGAAAAGTAGTCGTTGGTGCTGGGACCCACCTGTATTGCAGAACATCAGCAGGGAGAATAAGCCCAGCAAAAGGCAGCCTGTTGAACCGTAGGACGTCATGGTTTATTTTTCTTTAATATTTCTTGGGGTAAAATGGTAGTTAAATATTCAGAGATTACACTGCACAAGCACTGCACTTTAAGCGGGGATTCGAACTTGTATTTCTTTCCCAAAAAATATATGTATATTCGCTTGGCGCGATTTTCCGAACACGCATGCGACCCGTTGACAAACTGACAGCGAACTGAAACAGAAACAGAAACTGAATCGCCGCGAACTGAAGCTGAGAACTGAACACTGAACACTGAGCACTGAAAACTACGCGACAGTTGAACCAATAACAAAACGCACCCAACCCCACGGCACTCGTGTGAGATCGTTGAAAGCGAGCGATTGAAAGAGGGCTTTCAATGCAAAGAATAATACCACGATTGGTGGGGGCTATTTCGGCTTTTCGGTTTTCGGATTGGGTTGAGTGGATTTCAGCGGAACGAAGTTCGGGTTGGGTTTGCTTTTACGTTTACGTTTACGAGCTCGCTGCTCCGCGATGTGGCTGCTCTTTTAATGGTGGCCGCAAACACTTGCAGTTTCAATGGCAGGCACAGTGGCACTCGAGCTATTAAGATTTATAGATGGTTTTGGGATAGAACTAGACATTTTAAAGTCTAACAAAATTCAGAAAATCATTTATAATTTTATTATAGTGGCTTTTGAGCAATTAAGGTTCAAGGATGCTTTTAGGATAAGAAATAAAGATATTTTTAGTCTCAAGGAACAAGAAAATCACATGATAAAAGTAATATTTACCTTTAAAAAGTAAAATTCATTAAATTTTAGTTTTTGTTCGAAATATATTCATTGAAATATTTTATACAAGATTTAAATTAAACGATAAAAATTGGAATCTATTTAATTTTTTAGTATATGTATTATTTTAAATTATATTTAGATAACATATTGTTGCATTGATAAGTAAATATTTAGTAAGATTAAAATCATTGTTCAGAACAGACTAAAAACCTCAAAATTACTCTCTATTATTTATTTCCCTTAACATTAAAGGCAGAATAGTTTAACAGGATTATATTTCAGTATTTATAGGAATTTATGCTGAAATCTATTATCTTAAGGAGGAGTTTAGGCTTTCATACTTCTCCTTTGAGTATTTTTGAGCTAGTAAAATTAAAAAAAAAAAAGAGTGTTAGCATGGTGTAACTTTTTCCCCATAAATTTTAAGCTCCTGGAACCACTGTTCCCCATCGATTTGTTCTCTTTTTTTTCGCACCATTTGACGCTTAATGGCAGGCACCGCCAGAGCTGGATGCAATCGTCAACGCATCGCCGTCACTCAGACACTTTCAATTGGATATTGACTTCGATTTGGCCATCAGTGTCGCCAGTCTAATCAAGTGCAATGCTCTGATAAGGAAATGCAATGCTGCAATGCTGAGGGGTACAAAATGTGCCACAAAAAAGTGTGCCAAAAAAATTATGCGAGCTGGATATATTTGTGTTTTATGGTCGCAGCAGTTGGGTGAGTGCGAGTGCGTTTGAGTTTAATAAAGTTTGTTTTGCTGTCGAGTTAGTCGTCAAAAACATAACATTTTTACGACTTTTCTGGTGGTAACCCAAGGAAGTTAGTTTGAAAGAACGTTTTATTATATGGATTTTAGTTCAGAAGACAAAAGGAACCTGATTTCTTTAAAGATTATGCCAAGAAAAGCAGGAGAAATTTATTTAAAGGATACTACATAACATTAAATTGGGCATTCATTTAAAGTTATACTTCTTTATAGTTTTATTAGAGCCTCTAAATAAGATAAATATTTATTTATTGTAATATTTAGGGCTCTTGACATTTATAGAAAATCTAAGAAAATGTAAGAAAATTGCATATTATTATAGAACTGATTTGGTTGACGACCAATTATAGTCCTAGTCCCAGTTCAATGGCCAGACGAATAATCGGCCAATCACTTTGATATGAAATTATCTTCCTCAAACCTACATATATCCTTTCTGTGATTGTCCCGAAAAATACCTTTTACTCTAACACAAATAGGGAAAATCCAGAGCCAATGTACTCGGGACATGAAAAATGAGTTGACCGAGTTCGTTGAACATGAAATGTGTCACTTCTGTCGAGTAAATCCAATAAACTACGCCTCCAAGACAATAAACCAAACAAGACAATGAGGGGGGATGACAAGACAGAACCTCTATATAGATTGATTGTTCTATATAAGTAGATATGCAAAGCCGGGGAAATTGGACAGCCACTCGACGACCATTGACGTGTGAGTTCCCCTTGGGGGTGCGATGATTAGTACGATTTTTACCGATTTATTGATGAAATTCCTTCTGTGGCTGCAAACAAATTAGAAAATAATTGAAGACCGCTTCAGAAATCGATTAGTTCGCCGAAGAACTTATGTTGGTCATTATGCTGAAAGCCATTTAGTGAGTGGCTGCAATTAAAAGGAACAGGAAGTAATTAATACGGAGGGAAACTTGATAGTTAAGTTGAGCCTTCTGAGCGGAGGGGAATTGCCCGAAAGTTTTTATATTAATCAAAGTAATATTTGCCCTTCATGTTCCAATCTCTGATCTCGTCACGTTTCAGCATTTCCGTCGGCCAAATCTTGTTTGTCTGAACAATTCGCATCTGCGTCGCAGTCGCTGACAATGATTACGGCAAATTGCGGGCGAAAACGGTTTCGCTTGCTTGACTAAATAATAAACCTTAATTATAGGCTAGCCGATACTAACTCAACTTAACTCGACTCCCTAAAAACTTGACAGATCCGAGTACTTTTGATTTCGGACCATTTGCTTACAGCTTTGATTACAACAGCGGAAACGAAGCATACTAATTGCTTTGGCTCCGAATTTTTAATTTTAGGCAATTAAGATATTAAAAAGAGTTAATAAGGTCGCACAAAGTAGGGGAAGTTATTATGTTAAGTAAGGCAAGCGAAATTAATTAAGTCTCTCATTAAATATTATGTTTATAAAATATAAATTTAAATGCTTGTGTTAAATATTTAATGAAGTATTTCCGGAAAAATCCCTTTAATTTTCCTGAACTCTCTCCAATTTGGTTATTTATTATTTTAAGTAAAACTAACTAAATCTATAACGTTTCTCATTAAATATTATAATTATTACAAATTGTATTTATTCAAATGCATACCTTAAATATTAAAAATAGTATAATAGTAATAGTAGTTAATAAAAATATTAATTAAATCTTAAAACTTATCATAAAAATGTAGTCTAGACCTAAACCAGCTAGTACCAGAACCTACGATATTAGGATCAATTTTGGTAAGTTAAGCTTATGCTTAAACCTGCTAATACCAAAACATACGGTCAATTTGGTGAGTTTTCTTTTAGTGCCTACGATAATACGATCGTGGAAAAATACCCAATTTTCGAACCTGAATCTCGTATAAATATGCGTTCCACCCTATATCGCAACCATTCATTACGATATCAGACCCCCCAAAACCATGGCAACTTGATTGGCAACCAAAAAGAAATAAAAACCCCTTGACAACCAATTGCTTAGCCAAAACAAAGAAAATATTTTGGTTTTTCAGTAGCCTGAAAATATTGCAGCCATGAAGTTGCGAACGCGACTCTGCAAGAAGAGTTCTCTAAAAACCACCGAGGCGGCAGAGGAAGGCAGCCAAAAAAGTACAAATTATCCACTGAGTTGCGTGGATTGGAGCAGCAATGAGGAGATATATTTTGTGAGGTAACACTCGGTATTTTTTCCATTATTATATATTAATATCCTTGCAGAGTATTCTAATTTTAGTCAGAAGTTTGCAACTGATTGACATCCGATCTTATAAAGTGTATAATCTTTCTTGTTTTAATATAATATTCTCACTCCCTGCAGCGATGACCACCAGATCTTCAAGTGGAGCGACGTCAGCCGGGACTCGGTGGAGGTGGCCAAGCTGCCAGATGACTTTGTGCCCACGGACCTCCATTGGCTCCTGCTGGGAGGACGAAGCAGTGGCGGCGGCAAGGGCAGCGACACTCTGCTGGTCTGCAGCAACGATGGAAGGTTTGTGATCCTGAACAAGAGTGCCCGCGTGGAACGGAGCATCTCGGCCCATGGAGCAGCCATTAGTTCGGGACGATGGAGTCCCGATGGCGCCGGCCTGCTCACCGCCGGCGAGGATGGAGTTATCAAGATCTGGTCCAGGTCTGGCATGCTGCGTTCCACGGTGGTGCAGAACGAGGAGGCCATACGCTGTGCTCGCTGGGCTCCGAACTCCACCTCGATTGTGTTCTGCCAGGGCGGGCATGTGTCCATCAAGCCACTGGCGGCCAACAGCAAGCTCATTCGGGTGAGAGATATATTTATTGATATTTTTTATCCTCTAATCTTAGTTTATTTTTAAAAATAAATAGTGGCGCGCCCATGATGGCCTGGTGCTCTCGCTTAGCTGGTCCGCCCAGTCCAATGTGATAGCCTCCGGCGGCGAGGACTTTCGCTTCAAGATCTGGGATGCCCAGGGCGCCAATCTGTTTACCAGCGCTGCCGAGGAGTTTGCCATCACGAGTGTGGCCTTCAATCCCGAGAAGGATTACCTGCTGGTGGGCACCTTCAATCTGCTCAAGCTGTGCCACAGCACGGGAGTGAGTTCTTATCCGAACTCTAACTAATAAATAAATTACTAAATTATTATTAAATTCCAGTGGTCCTACAACAGTGCTCGCTTTACCGCTCCGAGTGTGGGCTCCTTCTTCAGCCTCTCCTGGTCGGCGGATGGCACTCAGGTGGCCTGTGGCACCTCCACGGGTCAGCTAATAGTGGCCTATGCCATCGAGCAGCAGCTGATCTCGAGGAATCTGAAGGCCACCAGCCATAGTCGGAAGTCCATTGCCCTGAAGGACATTGCCAATGGCACTCAGGATGTTCTGGATTTTCCGCAGCGTGTGATTAACTTCGGTCTGGGCTATGGACACCTGGTTGTGGCCACTACCCATCAGATTCACATCTTCAACGAGAAGCACATCAATACGCCGATCATCATCGATGGCAGGAATGATACAAGGGTCATCGAGGTGGGCAAGAAGTGAGTCTTTGAGTCTTTAAACACTAAGATGAGCTCTCTTACAAATTTGGAATATATTTTCAGATACTTTATGATCTTGGATGCCTCGTCCATTTGGGTGTACACCTACACTGGTCGCCTGCACTTGAATCCCCGGTATCCCGGCTCCCAGGCGCAGATTCCCCTGCTCACCTGGCGCTCCCTCTCCTTGGGCCTCGATGTCCTGGCCATAAGGGACAATTCGGACCTCACCCTGCTCCACCTATTCGATTTGATACCAGGTGCCTCGCGGCAGTATGATCCGCATTCTCTGAGGGCCAAGCAGCCACTGGCGGAGATCGCTGCCTGTCGGGCGGGCACTCCGGATGACCAGTTCGTGGCCTTCATAGACGCCAATCGGGAGCTGTTCGTCAGCGAGTCGCGTAATCTCAGCGGCGAGCGGACCGACGAGATCTACAAGATCGGAACGCAGCTCACCTCGATCAAGTGGGCCAGCGAGACGAACATCCTGGTGGGAGTGCATGACTCCTGCTACAGCATCTGGTACTGCCCCGGCGAAGGAGCCTCCGATCCCACCATCATTGCCCTCACCACAATCACCCTGGACACGGCGTAAATATTTTCAATTTAAAAATATTCCTAGCTTTCTTAACCCCTAAGTTCTCCTTATAATTCCCTAGGGAATTCGGAAAACAGATTGCCATCGAGAGCTTCGAGGATGCGGTGATCACCTTCCGCTGTGCCGGCGCCCTGCTCCCCGTCAACGTGAACATCCACTGCGAGGTCCTGCATCGAGCTCTCCTCGAGGGCCAGTGGCAGCAGGCGCTGAAGATCTGCCGGCTGGCCCAGCACGCCAGCTTGTGGGCCACCCTGGCGGCAGTGGCCACCAGGAAGCACCAGTTGCAGATTAGCGAGGAGGCCTACTCCGCCGCCCTGCAGATCGACAAGGTGAGCTACCTGCAGCACCTGAAGACGCTGACGCCCTCGAGTGCCGAGCAGATGGCAGAGAACTCGCTGATGCTGGGCAGGATGCTGGAGGCGGAGACGATCCTGTTGCACGGTCGGAAGATCCAGCAGGCGGTGGGTCTGTCTCTAAGGATGCACAACTGGCGAAGGGCTTTGGAGATTGCCCAGAAACATCGAGTGGAGGAGCCAGACCTGATGCAGCGGGTGCTCCAAGAGAGGAGCAAGTATCTCAAGGCGCTGCAAAGGCAGGAATGGGATCCGGTATACCTACCTCATGTGGTAAAAGAGGATCCCAATAGTAGTCCAAGCGAATAGAGGAGGAGTTATAGAGGTAATTTCTATGACTTTAATGTCAAAATTAGTTTTACAAATATTTCTTTTTAATTGGAAACTTAAAAAGATGAAATAAACTAAACAAAAATTCAACAAATTTAAATCTTTCTTATTAAGTTATCAAGATTTTATTGTTTTTAATATATGGTTGCTACTTTTCTGATAATTACAGCACCTCAGCTTTATTTATTATATCCTATATTTCCTTTTAGTAAGCGGGTGACAGCATTGGTTCCCCAGCTAATCCTCGGAGGACGTTATGGGCTGCCAGGGTAGCAGCGTCAATGCGGGTTCTTTTGGTAGCATAGCCCACATGAGGAGTGACCACTGTATGGGAATATAAAGCAAGAAATAAGTCAAGTATTCCATGATAATGAGACTTAAAAGATAAGAGCTAAAGGTGTCAGCCTGTCAAGAGAGTCAACGAGAAATTGTTGCTGATATACTTATTGCCTTAAAAAAATTCCATGGAAAGAAAATAATTACTTTTTAAAAATAAACACTTTATGGAAATAATCAATGTTTTAAAGGGTCTCGAAATAAATTAAATAATTCTTTACGGCTTCATAAAGATATAAAGTAACTCACCAACATTATCCAAAGCCAAAAGCTTGTTAGTCGACCGCAGAGGTTCGGGATCCATAACATCCAAGCCTGCGGCAAAGATTCGGTTGGATTTCAATGCCTCATAAAGATCATCCTGGTTGACAATTTCTGTAGGTAAACCATACCGTATTAAACCTGTAAAAAATCTGAAAAATGGCCAACTTACTGCCTCTGGCAACATTGACCAGCACAGCGCTCCTCTTCATCTTGTTAAAGGCGTTGGCATCGAACAAGCCCTGAGTATCCTTGGTCAAAGGGGATGCAATGACCAGGAAGTCACTTTCCGCCAGCAGGGTATCGAAATCCACCTTCTTTGCATTAAACTTTTCTTCAATCTCCGGACTAACACGACTCCGGGTGGTGTATAGGACGCGATCAATATCGAAACCGGACAGACGCTGGGCTATAGCCTGACCAATGCCTCCAAAGCCAAAGAAACCCACGGTGGAGTCACGAATGTCCTGGCCTAAAAGCCAGTTCAGGTGGTAGTTCTCCCAGTTGTCGCTAAAAGGAGGGAGATATATCAATGAAGAGAATACAAATTGCATATCCTGCTTACCTGTCGATCTTCCTTCTCCCCTCCTGGAATCTCCGGGCAGCAGCGATGAGCAAGCCCACCGCCAGATCGGCCACTGCCACGGTTAGCATTGCGGGAGTACTGCCTAGAGGTATTCCACGCCTTTTTAGCTCAGGGACATCCACATTATTGATTCCGGAAGACATCGTAGATACCGCTTTGAATTGTGGACCCGCGGCATCCAAAACCTCGGCGTTTAGGAGATCTCGACCGCCCCAAACGGCGGCATGGCAACCCTTGATCTTCTCCAGGATTTCGATTCGATTTTGCGGCGGTTCACTTGTCACCTGCAGGATCTCGCACTTATCTCTTAGGATATCGATTCCCTCCGGAGGGACATCGGTGTGGGCGATTAGCACCTTGTATGGCTTATTTGTGGACATTTTCTATGAAGGATTATAATTTGATAAACGAAATAAAAATAATTACAGATATGAAGGTAAAAACTTGGAAAATAATCACTGAAAGAGATTTGTTCTCTTTAGATGTCCAAATTTATTAAAGAGCGTTGGACGAAAGCTTTTAAGCTCTTAAAATCTGCAAACTATTTTTTAACTCACAGTTCCACAGTTCTTTTCTGCTGAACGTTTGTGTAACGACTGAAAAACTATTAGCTTTGGTATACCGTTTTTATAGGGTGTCAGATATCGCAGATACTTATCACCTGAAAGAGCTGACAACAGATTAACTTTCATAGTGCTTTTATTAACAAAAATTTCTATTGATATCACAGAATTACAGGAAATTTGGAAGTTGGTTGAGATAAATAAAGAAAATTTTAAATCTAAAAGGTAAGTGCTCAAATGAGAAAATAGAGAGATATACTTCGAGTAAAGGATTCCTGTTTTACTTTTCGTACTCAAAAAATCTTTTTAATTCTAATAATATTTTTATTTGAACATTGTTTTATTTTACAAATTCTTTTGTACGTAAATTCATTATTTAGTTTGTAAATTTTAGAAATTACTACTTTTATTCATATTTTTTTCAGTAAGCAGGCCTTATCATGGGCTTGCCTTCCATGGCATTGAGAATGTTATGGGCAGCCAAGAGACTCATCTCAATGGTGGTCTTCATGGTCTGAGTGCCCATATGGGGAAGGATAACTAGAAGATAAATTATAAATATTTAAAACGAACCCATATAAAATTAAACATTTTTATAAACCCACCGCAATTGGGCAGCTTAAGGAGTGGATTATCGGCGGGCAGTGGTTCGGGTGTGGTGACATCCAGGCCCGCTGCAAATATCTTGCCACTGGTCAAGGCCTCGTGCAGATCTGGTTGATTAACGAGGCCTAAAAAGCAGAAACTATAAATATCTAGAATTTTATTAAATTAATTATTAATTCCCACCTCCCCTTGCCACATTGACAAACACCGCAGACTTCTTCATCTGGCCAAAGGCCTGAGCATTGAATTTATCTCTCGTTTCGTCGGTGAGTGGAGC
Source organism: Drosophila rufa (assembly GCA_018153105.1). Lineage (NCBI taxonomy): Eukaryota > Metazoa > Arthropoda > Insecta > Diptera > Drosophilidae > Drosophila > Drosophila rufa. The sequence continues at coordinate 15,022,843 of JAECXS010000096.1, forward strand.
AGCCACCACCAGGAAATCGGATTCCTTCAGAAGCGTTTCAAAAGGCACATGCTCCGCCTTGAAGTCTCCGTCGTTATCCTTTCGGGTGCGAGTGTGGTAGAGGATCCTGGCCACATCCCAGCTCTGCAAGCGCTTGGCAATCGCCTGGCTGATGCCACCGAAACCAAAGAAACCGATCACAGAGTCCCTGATCTCCTGGCCCATCATCCAATTGATTTGCTCAGTTTTCCATTGGGACCTAGGGATATAAAAATAACAGAGATGAAGTTAATTTTATTAAATTTTATATAGTTAAAAAAAATCTTTGAGAAAGGGCATTCACACTTCTGCTTCGTTGAAAACTCCCTTCAAAGAAAGCTTTTCATTTATACAAAGCTCTTTATGCAAAAGCGACAATCAGCTGTTCGTTCCTACCTCTCGATTTCTGTCCGTCCTGCATGGAAATGACGACCAGCTGCTATCATCAAGCCTATGGCCAGATCGGCCACCGAATTCTTCACCACTCCGGGCGTGTGTCCCAATGGGATTTGCCGCAGCTTGAACTCGGGAACATCCACAAAATCGATGCCCGACGACATGGTGCTCACACACCGCAACTGGGGCCCGGCCGCATCCAAGATGCCGGCATTGAGGGCCTGGTAGTGGGCCCAGTAGATGGCATCCACACCCGGCACCTTCTTCAGGATCTCCTCCCGCGACGGCGGTACACTCTGGCACACAATGGTCTCTGCTCCGCGGGATCTGAGGAGTTCCAGCGCCGGCGTTGGGACATTTGGATGCGAAATAAGCACTTTGAAGGCAGTGGATGCGGCGCGGGACATTGTTGACGGAAAATATATAAAAAACTGAACTATCAGCCGCCGGTTGGAGCTCTAAACTGTTTAGTGGAATTTTCCCAGCCCCAAAACAATTCTCAAGCTTTTTGCAGGGGGTCGCTCTCATTCTCAGACTCTTAAGTTCTCATTTTACTCTTAAGCTTTGGCATGCAAATTGTGGCGGCGAGCTTTAGTTTATTATTTCCTACTTTGGTTGTTACTATACTCTTTTGTGGGGTATTTCGATTTTTGAGTCAGGGGTTGCTATATCCACAGCATATCTGTTAAGTGCACATTGCACTTTTTGTTTACATAATATTTATATATTAATATTTCAAAAAAAAAGCCTTTGGGTTGTTTTTAAAATATGTTGGAAGGGAAGGGCTCTGATAGAAATTATTTTAAAAATACCTCATCTTAATTAAGTATAATTACAACATTGCCTGGCACTACTTTCTAAATTATAAGGAGAGATCAAGTGCCCTTGATGTTTTAATTGAGTTACATGCAATCCAACTTTCTTAACATCTCTAGAATCTCCATTTCCTCAAGGCAACCTTTGCCATATTTAAATGAAGCACTTAGTGCACGTGTTTTTTTTATAATTATAATTTTTATTTTCACATCTACAAGCATGCCAAGGCCACTTGGACTGCCTTTCACACTTCGCTGGGTGCTGGGCGCTTCCCATATTTCCATTTGAGTCTGATTTGAATTTTCTAGTAGGCGGGCGACAGCATGGGCTCGCCGACCAATCCGCGGAGCACGTTGTGGGCGGCAATGGTGGCCATTTCGGCGCGGGTTCGCTTCGTGGCGGATCCAATGTGGGGCAGGACAACTGAAAGAAGACATAGATATTAGGGGTTAGAATTTAGGAAAGGAGCTAACTTAAAATAACATAAATATGATATGTTTGTATGTGAAGATAAAACCTTTAACGGACTTCTAAATATGGTTTGTAACCTTCAAAAAACCTTAGTAAAATCTCACCGAAATACTTTTAGACAATGTCAACCCCCTAAGAAGATAAGACCACATCACAAAACTGATAACAAGGCCATAAGTACGAGCATTTCCTACAGACTGATATCAATAAACCGAATTTACTCACCAACATTGTCCAGCGTCAGCAGCTTGTCCTTGGGCGACAGAGGTTCCGGATCCGTGACGTCCAGGCCGGCGGAGAAGATTCGGTTCGACTTCAGAGCCTCATAGAGGTCATCCTGGTTAACAATTTCTGCGTGGTAGATAAAACCATATAATAAATAAATAATAATAAAAGCTAAGAACTTACTGCCCCTGCCAATGTTGACCAGCACAGCGGTCTCCTTCATCTTGTTGAAGGCGGTGGCATTAAACACTCCCTGTGTCTCCTTGGTCAGGGGGGAGGCGATCACAATGAAGTCACTCTCCGCCAGCAGGGTGTCGAAGTCCACCTTCTTGGCGTTGAACTCCTCCTCGATCTCCTTGTGCACGCGTCGGCGGGTGGTGTACAGCACACGGTCGATGTCGAAGCCGGACAGACGCTTGGCAATGGCCTGGCCAATGCCTCCGAAGCCGTAGAATCCCACGGTGGAGTCACGAATATCCTGGCCGAGCAGCCAGTTCAGATGGTAGTTCTCCCACTGGTCACTGTGTAGGAAAGGGAAAGGCATTTTAGAAAATAACTGCTTAACTAGAATCTCCTTCAGACTCACTTGTCGATCTTCTTGCGTCCCTCGTGGAAGCGACGACCGGCGGCGATGAGGAGGCCCACGGCCAGGTCAGCCACCGCCGTATTGAGGACGGTGGGGGTGTGTCCCAGGGGGATCTTGCGCTTCTTCACCTCGGGCACATCCACGTAATCGATGCCTGCCGACATGGTGGAGATGGATTTCAGCTGGGGACCGGCGGCATCCAGGGCCTCGGCATTGAGGGGCTCATGACCGCCCCAGAGGATACCATCGACGCCGACGATTTTACGCAAGAGCTCGGCCCTGTCGGTGGGAACGCTCTGGACTTGGATGATCTCGCAGTTCTCCTTCAGGATATCGATGCCCTCCTGGGGCACCTCGGGATGGGTTACCAGGACCTTGAAAGCCTTGCCACTGGACATGGTGCGGTTCTGCTTCTGATTCCTGCTGCCCCTGCCAAAGAGGTCGGCGTTACTACCAGCTATAAGCAAGGCCACAATCAGTGGGAACAAAGGGCGAGAAATCGATACCATCGCGAGCCGTATTGTTGCGATCGAAGTCGAGCTTGGCGAGCGACTGAGCTCAGAAGCGGCATACGCACCCGGCTTTTAAGAGCGACGAGGAGGGCAGAATGGAGCTGCGACTGCTGCGACCCACGATCGTCGCCGATAAACCAATGAACCTGTTTAGCATTATGATCCGCGCTCTATCTCTTTCTGCTCTGAATATAGAAATATTTCCCAAGCCTTTGAGCAGCTGAGCAGTTGAGCAGCCCAAACTCAGTTCTCTTCTACGGCGTATAAGACGCTTGACTGGTTTTGAGAACTAAATTAAGTTACGCGACATTTAGGTGTAAACCAAGTTATTTCTGGATAAATATTTAACAAACAGCAGCTAAAAATAACCTTTAAGATGGCAGGCACTAAGGCATAATTCAGATTAATTTACAACTATATTAAATAAAATTAGTTCAATCAAAAACAATAAACAATATTTCGACTATGAATTAAAAACTGATTAAATAAACGAAGTTCAACTGACAATGTTTTCAAAGAAAATTCAATGCCAACTCTTCGCACAATTAAATTTTTAATATAATACAAGATTAATGCAGGCGAAATCGATAGGAGAATGCAAAATCTTTTCTTGGGATGAATGTCCAATGGCGCATAAACAAGCTTTGTTATCTGACAAACTCAAACTTTAGGCGCTTGATTAATATTGGAAAAAATTAATGTACAATACCTAAAAACCCAGTAACTGCCCAAAGTCAATGGGGTTATATATGGTCACTATCTCAGCACTTGAGACCACAATATTTATGGCGAAATTCCGAAAAGCAAACCTTCTAGATATGTTCACATCTAATCACTTGCCCACGACTCAACTCATTCAACATTTTTGACAATTTGATGCTTTTTTCGCATTGTTTACTGGGGTGAATGGAAAAAACCCACACTCTAATTTTGATACTAATTACACTTCATTCTCAATGTCACAGAAGAACAAACTAACACTCTTCAGAACTCTCTTAAAAAGCTAGGATTTACAAAAGCCTGCATTTTAAGAGAAACAATAATTTTTTTTAATAATAATTATTCGCTTTACACTATTAAAATTATTCTCTGCCACCAAACTCGCACGGCGAAGGGAAAGAACTGAAACGTTTCTCCGGGGGGACGGTCACGGAAAGCTTTTTTCAAGTACTCGCGATCGGTTCTCTTACTATATTTTCTCTTTTCTTCCACTCTTACCGTGAGATCTAGAATTTAGAATACTTTTCTGTTGTGCGCTTGCCGCACGACTGAGTGTTGGGAGCCCGAGGCCTAAACCTTTATATAGAGTTCCCGTCATATCAGTCAATACAATTATCAGTTTACAAAAAAGAGTTGGCTGAGCGATAATTTTTAATGAAACCATTTTTGGAGGTATTTGGAAAGTCATTAAATGTCAGTAAAAAGAGTAGTGAAGTTTGATGGATCTGTATAAACAAAATAATAAAATAAAATATATAAAATGTGTGAAAATTTGGTAATTATTTGTACTGTTAATTAATTTTCATTTAATTTCTATAAAATATATAAGCAAAAATATATACAATGTATATGTACATAAATATATGACTTCATAAATTCATTTAATAAAATGTAGAAGATACATTATTTAAAATGTGATTTATGATTGAACTTTTGATGCAATCGATTGTAAAATAAATGCAATTTCAATTGAATAAATTAATTGATGAAATTATCTTTAAGTCCTGCAAGTATTAAATTTTCTGCAGTTTAAATTGGGTATTATTATTAACTAAAAGATGAATCCCAAGTAATTAATTTTTTTATACAAGGTAAGTACCTATTTTTACAGAGAAGTAAATATGTATTTTTTGTTTAATAATATTAACCGGAATGCCAGTGCTATCAACATCACTAATCGCGATCAGTGACTCTTTATGATTAGACATTGCGTCCGTGACTTGCCCGTCCTTTTCTGGCGCTGCACAAACCTCGCTCTCCCCCCTTTCGCTCCCTACAGTCGTGCTCCTCACACTTTGGCTGCTTATCTCGCCGCATTGTGCTTGTTATCGGAGCGAGCGAAACAGAATCGAAACTCTTCATGGGGAGTGAGCAGTTGGGCAATCTGTGCGCCTGCTCGAAATACCAGTTGGGGACTTTTCCCATGCGAGCGGTGTGCGATTTCCAATTGGAATGGGCACCATTTGTTGCCGGAGGCAGTGGAGCCGTGGAGCCCTGGAACCGTGGAGCCACTGGAGCCACTGGAGACGGTGCCCGGCCAGCACTATTTCGTAGTTTTCGTACATAATGCCGTTTTTTTGTGAGCGGATCTGCTCAAATTTTGTCCGCAAAGCAGCAGGCGCTCAGCGCTGGCCAACGCATACTCGCCCGTCCTCCATTTTGCTTTTTTTCGTGTTTCTGTGTGAAAGCGGCGGCAAGAACCGTTCGCGTTGGCGTTGTCGTCGTTGTCAGTGCTGCTCGCTTGGCCTTTTTACAGCCAACTGCGTTTAATAAATATAATAAACGCTTGCCGCAAAATCTAGGTCCACAGGGCGGATGTGTAATTTTTTAAGAGCTGAAACAGATAATTAAGATCTGAAACAGATAAGAATTGATTCCAAGTAATGAAGTCGATATATGTTACCAAAAGTACGAAAGGATATATTTAGTTGTTCTTATTAAAGTTAATTGTAAGTGAGATATTTTTAAACCCTCAACACTGCTTGCTGTCACTGGTGTTGATGTTGTTCCTTACAATGCTGCAGCTGTTAATGTAGCCGTTGCTCCTGGATGTTGTTGGAGCTTGTGGTTTGTTGTCTAGGGCGCCAAAAAGTGCTTGCTCTGCGGCCTGACCCCCTATGCTCCACCTCGCTCGCACCCCCGAGAGGTAGAATTTGGCTAGACAGTGCACTTTGCCTAATTGAACAGAGGAAGGGGCAGGATGGAAAGAAAACCAACAAAGTATTGTGGCGCGTGATGCGAGGGTGGATTTTTTCGTTGTCGTGACGCCGACTGCGCTGTGTCGCTGCGTCGTGTGTGTTTGTTTTCTCTTTTTTCTTTGGCTTTGTTCTTTTGCCTCGTGGTGATTTTCTTGCAAGTTCCAGCGGCGTCCGTATATTGTCTGCGTTTCTGGTTTTCAATTCATGCTTTCCTGTTACCAAAACACGATGCGTCATTTTGACTGACGTAACCGGGAGACAGCTGTCTATCAGATGGGGCCGCCACGATGTTATCGTTATCGTTGTCGTAGTGTCGGGCGTTGGACGTTGCCATCGTCATTTACCGTTACGTCCGCGGCCGCCGGCATTGCCAGCGCTAAACTGCGGTTTGGCGACCAAGCAATCAGCAATTGATGACAGCAGACAGCTGCTAAAATATACCCAGAGAGCTGAAAAGCAAAGAAGAGTGCGGAAGTGGAGGAAACAGAGAGACTGAGAGAAAGATGGGCGGACGGCGAGTAACGGTGCCAATGTAACTGCAATGAAAGCAGCTGGAGCTGCGTCAAGTGGGCACTGCGATCTCGCCGGGGCAGCAGCATGCGATTTAACCCTCTAAATTACATTTCAAAAGTCTCTTTAAACTATTAATTTAACATATGTAAATGTTTATGTTTGAACTTTCGAATATAATATTGAATTAAGTTTTCTTATTCATGTATGGCTCTAGTCGTTTTAATAAATTATTTCTAAAATAATACTCTGAAATTTGGGCGAACCAGTTATCAATTTGGATAATAAACCTCAGTGGTGTAAAGTCAAATGTCAAGGTCACGTCGGTGGCATCTAAGCAGCAGCTTCCGACTCCGACGGCAATGGTAAGCAGCAGAAAGCAGAAATAAAACACATCTCCATCCTGCTTGCGGCGCATTCTGCTTGCTTCATATTCGGCGACAGAGCAGCGGGAATCGCAAATGGCGGCCGAGCGAGCGACAAAGCTGCAAAGCGAAGCGAAGAAAATCCCACCGCACTCCGCGCAGGCGCCTTCAGACTCCACCCAACTCCACAGCGAAAGACGGAAAGTAAGGGGACAAGACATAGAGGGAGAGGGCACAAAAAAAAAGTGGGCGAGCGTCACCGATTTTTATTGTGTAGGCTCCCTAAAATCGACGCGCAACATTGAGGCAGGTCCCTCTACGCGATACATTGGAACAGGCGGCCAGAGTTGGCCAGCAAGAAGCGAGCCGGCGAGAGTGGAGAGAGCAGCCCCATAGCAGGCGACGAGTGTGTTTGCGGTGCCTACTACACATACCCATACCCGACAGAGCCGGAGAGCGGGAGAGGGAGCTTCAATGAGCCCCAACAGGGGAGAGAGGCAGCTCCAGCGTTGGGAGAGCCAGTAAGCTCAAATATGTCAGAGAGAACCTCTGCAAGCTCCACTGGTGTGAGTGGTGTGAGTGGTAGTGGGAGCTCCACCACGTAGGTATTGGAGCGAACGAGAGTGCGCGAGCGTGGGAGTTGATGCGCACATGCATTTTGTGCAAACACTTATGTATGTAATATACATACATACATAAGTATATGCATTTGTCACTTTGTTGCTTATACACCCTTTAATTAAGCTACAGTAGAGTAGACCCGTTTTCTCTTTGTTTACACTAATAAAAAAAACATTAACGATGGGTTAATATCGGCCTCACAAATCTACACAGAAAGAAATCTAATGCATTTTCTGGTGAGCCTTTAGATTGTGGGAAATGCCTAATAGATGATCCAACGATCTTCATTGTTGATTAAATTGAGAGGTATCTTTTGATCTTTTCCCTTTAATGCACTTTTCGAGTGCTTAATTTACAGTTGCTTAGTCGTCGTCAACATCTCTGTTGGCTTTAAAACGATGTTAACATTGAGTGACGTCAGCCAAGGGTCGTAATTTACATGTCGCCTTTGGTTATTGCTCTCCGCTAGCTCTGTTACCGTTGCTTACCGAAACTTGATAATTATGGGAATGCAAGTGTTTTCTTTTGTACTCGCTGCTTTTTGCGGCTGGAGAATTGGGAACGCGTCCAGGGTCACAGCGAAGGGGGGGTTCAACCCCATACATATGTATATGTGCCCCCCAGGCAACGGGATGTATGTGACTACAAACAAAAGATGTCTTTTCAGTGAAATGTATCTTAAAATGTGTATAAATACGTTGAAAAACAGAGAAGATAACATTTTTTACATTAATTTCGCCATCGTTCCTATGGCAGTTATAGGATATAGTGGTCCGATTTCGGCCGTTCCGACATACATATATACTGCGTCCTAACGAAATAAGACTATCCTGAAAATTAAAGTCGGATAGCTCAACAACTGAGAGACTAGTTCGCGTATAACCCGACAGACGGACAGACAGACAGACAAACGGACATGGCTAGATCGAGTCGGCTGGTGATGCTGATCAAGAGTATATATACTTTATGGGGTCGGAGATGTCTCCTTTACTGCGTCGCAAATATCATGGCAAAATTATAATACCCTCTGCAAGTGTATAACTAAAATAATACATTTAATAACGGGACCCAGTGACGTTGCCTGAGGAACTGTCCCAATAGGAACCACGGGAACACTTCATATTAATTATAACATCTTGCTTTTCAAATATATGTACATATAATAATTTGTACAATATACGAATGCAAAATTTTTCTCGCTAAATGCAATAAGATATTTTAGACACTCATAAAAATAATTTGTAAAGGCAACTACTTCTTTTGACTGTGATATGGAATAATGATGAGACGTGTTCCCGCCAAATATATGGAATAAAAGTTATTATAATCAGTCAATGTGAAGCCGCTAAAAGATGAAGTCAACACCATAATCACAAGGACAAGGGCGTCATGAAATCCATTGCTCTTTTAAATGTAATTCTTCTACTGGTCGGTACCGCAATGGTATTAAGGGATCGTGGGTAAAATCAATCAATGTAAAATCATCTATTTTATTGTTTAAACCGCGCCAACCTAAGAAAAAATAATCAACGTACCCCAAATAGAAGATTACACAGAAAAATAGTTGTATTACTTTTTGAATGTTGCTCAACATGTTTCTAGCTAAATCTGTCTTCATTTGTCAACATTTCTTTTTTTCCCATGTCCGTGTCGTCAAGGATAGAGATATCTGCGGGGTCCATGAATTTATGGAGTTAATAAGGTGTGTGGGCTCTATTATTGGATCAAATTCAGGGAATGTAAAACAAAATGATACATAAATCTGTATGTTTATTGAGACAAAATAAGACTACAAAAAGATATTTTGAAAAAGAAGAGCTGCTGGATTCCGCATTAACATTCCAGAATTGCATAATCTCACGTGTAAAGGGTAAGCTATTTGTATTAGATACAGATTATTACCTGATTAGTTTTAGAACGAATCTGTATTATAGATTACATCCAATTGGCTTAAAAGACGACTGATCGTTGCGAAGAATCGGAGAAGTAAAGTCGTCTTCTCAGAACAAAGATCGAGATGAAGTCAGTTATCCAATTTTGGGCTCTCCTTTTACTGGTCGGTACCGCAATGGGAGGAGGAAAGGATGATGGTGGGTAACATATATTTTTGAAAAGATTTTTAGGTAAAATAAAAATCTTTTCTTTTCAGCCGTTTGTTCCCGAGTGCCATGTATTTACAACGGGAAATGAGAAATAATAAATTTCGAAAAAAAATGCATTAAAGGGATTTGCTGTATCCGAAAATTGCTTAAATTGTAATAAACCTGCACACAAAAAATACTATGTAAAATCGACTATTTTATTTTTAAAGCCGCGCCAACCAAAAAAAAAAATAGTAAATTTACCCCAAATAGTAAGGTTACCTTAAACTAGTAGATTACACAGGAAACATTTTACTATTTAATAATACAACTCCAAAATAATAGTATATTGACCCTAAAAAGTGTTGCTTTTACAAGAAGAATATTAGTTTATTCATGTATAGATTCAACATTCCCCTATTAAGTTTTTTTTACAGTTAAACAATTCCTTGTGAAAGATAATTTTTTATAATCTGTTTTCTTAGGGTAACAAATTGTTACTTAATCACATAAAAGCAGTAAAGAAATCTCATTAAATGAATATTGTCACCTTTAAGAACCATGGAGTATCGACCTAGAATCGAACCGGGGTCTCAAGAACTCATACACCGGCCGCCCAACCAACCGGACCACGGAGGCAAACCAAACACGAAAGTCTAGTACTCAAATACATAATAGGCCAATTTGTTCAAGTTCACTCGAACTCCAGATTTAGCCATCCCGTTCTACAGATCGCGGTTGGCTCAGAGCATAAAGCGTACGCTTAAAAAACCATAAGTTAGGGCAGAATACCGAAAACAAAATACGTGGAAACATTAAAATAATATGTTACTATTTTTTAAGGTTTATTTTACATATTTTTTTTTCTTTGTACGCACTTTACAGAAAACCAATAACAAAATTTTTACATAGTATTCTAACTATTTGTGTACCCGGTACCCATAGCGTACAAGGGTACACGGTATCCATAGGGTAAAAGGGTATTATTAGTTTGTGCCAACCGAGAATGTATGTAACAGGCAGAAGGAGAAATCTCCGACCACATAAAGTACATATATTCTTGATCAGCGTCACCAGGCGAGTCGATTTAGCCGTATCCGTCTGTCCGTTTCCTGAAAATTTGAGTAAAATCGGATGATAAACATGGAAGTTATTAAACAACAAGTTTCTGTGTTTCAACTTCTTCGGCCAAAAAGGCAATAGCGAAAAAAAGTGTTGCGTGCTTTCGTGCGCAGTTTTAATTCGTAATGCATCTACGTGCTGCTATGCATTAAAAAACTTTTTCTTGTTTTAGGCTATATTAAACTAAAACATCAAGAAAACATTTTTTTTGTGTATTTTTCAGAATTTAACTAAATTGAAAGAATAACAAAAACATATTTGTTTATAAAGCAAAGCACAAACGAAAAAATGCAATCCAATATTTTATTTATATACAAATAACAAGCAATTGGCATATTTAAAACAAAGCTCGTACCTTCTACTTTGATATTAATTTTAATTCTTTTTCGAATGTTGCTCAACATGTTTCTAGCAACATTTGACTTCATTTGTCAACATTTTGTTTTTTCCATGTCCGTGTGCTATTTAATTTCGCCGACAATGCTTTGGGGTACTGGGTATCTCACAGTCGGTCACCCTCGACTGTAGCTTTTCTACTTGTTCTGAGTTTATTTTACATAGTATTTTTTTTTTTTTTTTTTGTGGAAAGTTATTCGCTTGACAACACATTATAATAGACATTGAAAAATTTTAATTGTATGAAAAATCAAATAGATAAATATATGCTCATTTTTGTTAGATAGAGGTTTTAACTGATTAAATTTAGAACATATCTGTATTATAGTTGACATGTAATTAAGAGTAATTAATGTAATTTTTAAAAAGCGGTTAGAGCAAATTAGCATGGTTCTCCGCTTATAGTAACTAATTTATTTGAGATGAGCCAGTAGGTGAGACCCTTAGGTAATTCCCTTATCAGTCTTCAACAGATTACGTAGTCTTGGGGGTTTTCATTGGCGAGTCTTCTGTCGATGAGTAGATAATTTAATGATATTTTTCCAGAACTTGTATATTTTTTTCAAAAATCAATAGTACGCATAATAAAATATAGCTTCAAATTTGTCTGGAAATTAACATAAGAAATATCGGTACTACAATAAAAGCATACATCTTCAATTGTAATTTGTATTATAAATAATAATAACTACTTTTTATCTGTTATTGTTTTATAATAAAAAATTCGGACTCACCCTTTTCTTAGCTATTTTGCCCAATAATATAGCAACCTTACACATCAGTGTCAGCATTCCCTGCTCAGACCTTCAACACTCTAAACTTGGACACAATTTATACATATTACACAGAATTAACACAGTTCACAATGAGGAAAATCGGCGTAAGCACACCTTCGAAGGGTGTTCAAATGTCCTCGTCCGGGGAAAAGTCATCTTCCAAGGGATCGGACGGAGAGCGTAAGAAGTTAACGCCGTCTGAGTACCGCCAGAAGATGAGTAGCCTGTTCCCGCTGCCGCCTAAGCCGGACGAAATGTGCCACGATGCATTCATCAAGCAGGTGCTTAAACCCTACGTCATGGAGAAGAGGGAGGTGCATAGCGCTATAGCTGCGGACAGTTCGGATAGTTCTGGGTTCGAAATGGATCCGGAAGAGGCATTCCGGGCCAAGCTGTACCTGACCAGAAGTGCCAGAGGGACGATGATGCCGATGGCAAGAGCGACGTCGATTCTCAGTACGCGGCAGCGCGACTCCGCCGCTATAACGAAACAGATGTTTCAAGTGCGGTACGGCAACCTGATCTCCGACTTCCGGAACGTGTGCATCATCTATCAGCTGCTACAGCTCCAGGAGATCCTAAATGTAATGCGGGAGTACCCACCGACCGGCACCAATCCCAATGAGACCATCTTTGTGTGGTCCTACAAGAAGAACTTGAAGCGATTCGAACAGCAAACGAACACCGTTTACGTGGACATTTTGGAGAAGAATAAATCGGAGGCCACGCTCGATGACCTCAAGTTCTACGTAGATTTGGGCGAACTTATCAAGCTGGTACAGGCCCTGCTGACAGATGTCGTCAAGGATAGAGATCTCTGCGGGGTCCATGGATTTATGGAGTTACTAAGGTGAGTCAAATACAGGGAATGTAAAACAACAAATGGTAATTATCTGTAAATCACTTGAAAAGCGGTCCAAAATTGTACTAGAAAATATTATTTCCTTCTAAATATTTAATTGCCTACCACTAGGCTCCTTTTTCTTTAGTTTTAAACACTTATTAAAGTAATATTTATAAGTTCCTTAAATACTCAGACATCCTGGATTCGATTAGGTTTGCAAGAAATCTCTAGTGCTTTGAAATCACTTAAAAAGGCACCTAAAACTATGCAGTGATGTTAAGCAAAATTAAATCATCACCCATAAATTTGCTAAAAATTTCCAAGCATAGTTTTTATATTCAAAAATCCAACATTTTCCCTTAGGGACACCCAAGTGGACATCGAGAACCTAATTGCCGGACCCTATGAAACCATAATGGCCGAACACGACTCCTTAGTGGAAGAGGATAATAAGAAGAACATTGTTGGAAAGTTCCACAATCCCCAATTGGTGGCCAAACAGCGAGCCCTTAACAAGGAGCGGTATCAGATAGACTGTAAGTACTTTCGTAATTTTTTCATTTAACAAAATTACTGTATCACATTTTCTTATGATTATTGCTTAGATATGAGCCCCATAGAGTCTCGCTATAAGGTGAATTGGGCCTATGATAATGTGGAGCAGGGACAACATATAGACTTTCTCCGCTGTAAGGTTTGTACTCTAAAACACTTTTCTAGGAGGAAAAACTAACTCTTACCTGTTGCTTCCATCTAAAAATCCTTTTTCATGTATTTCTCTTAGGTTCTTTCCGATGAGCTCGAAAAACTGGCCGAGCTGACCCGCAAGGACTTTTACGTGTGGCAGAGCTGCCAACTGGAGTACGTGACTTTGATCGAACAGTACAAAGACCGCATAATCAGTCTGCAGATCGCCTACGACGATGACATGGAGGCTGCCGAGAATATGGTACAGGCCACCACCAACAAGGTGAACAAGTGCAAGGAGGACCTCAAGGCGCAAATGGACACGGTTGATATGTTCCACAAGAAGATCAAGGAAGTTCGCGATAAGCTGGCCATGGAAGCGGAGAAGGAACGAGCCCGTCTGTCAGCGGTAAGTTTGATGAAAAATGCCAATAAATAAGTCACTTCCTATAAACAAAAAATATAACAATTGCAGGCTCGGCCTTCGAAGAGGTTGTCCAGAATATTGGCCAGACAGAAGGCCGAAGCCAAGGAGGCCAAGAAGCAGGAAAAGCGCCAGAAAATGCAAGCCAAAAGGGAGGCCAAGGCTCTGGCCCAGGAGCTGGCCAAGGAGCAGGCCAGAGAAGAAAAAGCAGACTTGATGCTCTAGTAATCCCAGGCACTTTGCACTTTAACACCTTAAATACATTCAATACATTAAATACATTTACCTAATGCCATCAGATAAAATAAACATTCGGTTTGGATAACTCTTTGCCTACAATAAAATTTATTAAATCCAGAAACTAAATTTGTATATAGATATATGTTGTATATAGTTCTGTAATCTGTTTAAATTTCTTTGCTTTGACATAAAATAGTTGTTCAATATATATATATATATATAGATCCAATATCTTTTATCTGCGTTCTGTCTGTCTGTCTCTCTGTCTTACTCTCTAACACATTGCCCTGTTTACAGCTTTATCTCGGTCACTCTATTTTAGGGATATACATATAGATAACTACACTAGATTCATATTATTCCGTACTGTTTCGTTTGTTTGTTTGTGGAAGAAGGGGGTCCGCCGTTTAGAAACTAAAACTTTATACACATTTTTTACACAACGAAAATTAGCGCACGTTAACTGTAACTTAGATTAGTAAGTAGAACTAACGAAACTAAACAGGTAAATGGCTTAGTCTAGGAGTTAAACGGTAAACTATAATAACCAACTAGTTTTGCATAATATCAAAATGAAAACCGCTCTCACAAGTTATTAACACATAAAACACATATAGTTCCGTCCACACACAATTTGGTTTTAGGTCACTTAAAATAAAACTAAACATTAAACATTAAACAAGCTGAGGACTGGGCATCCATCCAACCGGGGTGTCCGAGGATTAATTGTTGGCGTGCGCCGTGCGCAGCTTGGCCCGCACATTCAGATACTCGGGATTCACGTACTGCCGGTCCTCGGCATCCTCCTGATCCTGCTTCTGGGCCGCCGCCTCGTGCTTTTGCGCCCGCTCCATAATCACACGGCCGAGCTCGCCCTTGAGGCCCGGGATGCCGCCAACAATATCCGCATCCGGTGAGTGCTGCTCGGCGGCCGCATGTCGCTCCTTCTGCTTGTCGTAGGCCCGTTGCAGTTCCGACTTTTGGTTCAGCACGCTTTTGCCACTGAAATAATAATAATAATAATTAATATTAAAAGAAAAATATATAGAAGAAAATAGAAATTACTCACATTCTGGCATTGAACTTGAGCTCTCGATGCAACTCCTTGCGATCGGTGTTTTCAATGCAGGGATTAATGAGCTTCTTGGGTAGGATCAGGCCATCTTGGTCTGTCTGCACACCGGTGGGCGTGGCCGGCGGGGAGCTGGTCATGGACATCATCGTTCCGGCCGCGTTCTCAACCTCCGCCGAACTGTGCCTGAATGCCGTATCTGAAAGATAGATGCGGAGAGTTCAACGATAAGTGAATGGATTCGCATTCTTTTCCAAGCTACACTGTTACAAAATTAAGCAATCGATAGTAAGCAGAAATATGATTGAAGTAGAGCTTAAAAAAATTACAATAAATGTGAATACGAAATTATGCATGATTTTAACCTTTAACAGGTTTTGAAAAGTGTTTAATATTATGCAATTTTAATCACAGCTTACATTATGCTAATTTTATTTTCTCCTGTGTATCTCGGCTGGATGTCCCCTCGTTGGACTGTGCCAAAGTTTAATTGGCACTTGGCCTTCCCCTCACAAATCAGTTCGGGCCTTAACCACCCAACAATGCACACGACGACCAAGACGAGAGAGAACCCAACAAAAGACGTCTAAAGCTGCGTTGTTGTCTTGCTCGTTTATTAAGGTTAAATATTTCTTCTCATTCATGTCATTGTCAATTTGTTATTACAAAAAAAAAAAGCAGGAACAAAAAAAGCCAGCAAACAACAACAGCTGTAAAACCGTAAAAAAAATTATGAGCGGCAGAAAAGAACAGAAACTCGATTCAAGTCAGCGGTAAAGTTTTTTCTTTTTCTCGTTCTGGTTTCTTCAGGCGCTGCTCGGTTCTTTTTGTAAATTTTTTACTGAACCGTCACCAGCGAACTTCTTTTGTTCACCCATCATATTAACCCACATCGCAGCGGACTAGTTAGTCGCTCGAAGCCCAAAACCTAAACTAGATTAATAGGCGATGATAAGGGACAGAGCAGAGAAATAAATACAAAAAAAAACAGCGCTGAAAGGGCAATGACTTTGCTGAAATGGCTTCGGAACTGAGAGGAGCCAATGGGTTCAGTGGGTAGAATTTGTGGCAGAAATTATAAGCTGCGAGTATAAATGCATTAGGGAATATTGCCAACAAATAATCTAGATCAAAATGGGTTAAAATTTGAATAAATAAGGCATAATTTATCAAATGCAACTAGCTTTTAAAGATAATTTGCTTAGTTGAAGTAATTACAATAGCATAATAAACATTAATTAAATGCAAAAGGTTAAAAAACCTTAAATATAATTTATTTAACAGCCCAAAGAACGGGGCCATCGATTTTTCAGCGGCTTTTAAAACGAATTAAAAACTTGAGTGGGCAGAATTTAAGAAAACTTTTACGAATAAATACTTATACAAAAAAGTGGGACAGCAAAGGTAATAAATGCTAAGTAAAGGCAAACAATGACTCAGTCAGTCAGTGGAAAGTGGAGTATTATTAATTATTTAGAGATTTCAGATGCTAAAAATCCATTAAATGTAAGTAAAAACATCTCTAGGGCAGCGAAACTTAAATTGGCAAACTAGTTCACACGAGTCTGAACGCTGCTTCTTTGTGAGGGTTAACCAACCTTAATTTCCAACTCCGCTCAGAGTTCGCGGTCGACAATCAATCAATCAATTTCATCAGAGTCATTTCAGACAATTCCAGCAAATTATGGTTGTTGATTCAATGGAAAACATCCAAGAAATCTCTTGTTTGGCCCGTCTCTAATGGCCATGAAAGCTATAGTCTCTGCAAACCTTTACCCCCTCGGCCATGCTGACGAAACCAGCTTCATTATCAGCCACTGGCTGGCTGCATTATGCTAATCATCAGATTTGTGCGTTGTCCCATATGTGGCACAATCGGAAATCGCATGCAAATCCGTTTTGATTGATTCAACTTCTTCGATTTCAAATGAAAATTTGCATTCGCCGACGCAACGTTGCTGCTGCACTGGCAATTTGCATTTACATTTTTAGCAATGTCTGGGGTCTGGGTGCAATTTTTCAAACAGTTTGGCTTGGTTTGACCCAATGCAATCAAGAAGGGAAATGGATGGGAATCCTAGGGTGGAGACTGATCTAAGTGGAAGTCTAATATACCCTTGGGGAAAGCATAAAAATGCAAAGGGAGTATTATTTTGTAATATTTCTATATACTTATTATTATGAGAAAGTGAAAATCCATCTTTGTTTTTTAATATTTTTAAGACCCCGTTGATATTCGGCAAATGATAAAAACTCGTATTCTATTTTAGTCTTGCATATTTAAATATTTATTCAAATTAAAATACCCAAGTGTCGAGGGTATATCCCATCCATTCCAGACGGGGCTTCACTTCACTTACGGCGGTGTCCATCGTCGCCCCAACAAGTTTCCACTTGCGCAATCGAGTGGTTCGACTGGCCAGACCCCGCCGCCTTAACCCCTTCCCAACTCACTGCCTTGCCATGTGGGTTAATGAGCGCTGCACATGTGTTTTTGGGGGGGAGGTTCGGGTGTGAAATTAACGCAAATGAAATAAATGGTGGCGACTCCATAAGGGAGCCCAGCCCCGGTACGAGTACCAGTCCCAGTCCCAGTCCAAGACAACAAACCCACTCCCGACCGGGCTAATTATATGCAATTTGTTTTCACTCCGAATGACCGGAGGCGACCCAGTCTAGGGCCCGTAAATCAAGACAACATTGGAGTGCATTGTGTGTGTACACAATTTATGATATGATGGCCGTAGAAGAGCTCTGAATTATTATCAAGTGCTTGACTGCGGTCTCCAAATGAAAGTTTTCCAGCCTAACCACACAACCGGGTTAAGGGACCAACAAGCCATGACAGCACAGTTAAATGCAAACCATTGTCATGCCGGGGTTAACTAGCTCAAAGATTACTACTACTATTTATTCACAAGGCGCAGCGGCAATTTTCTGACTCTGTGGCTTCTGAATTGAGAAGAGCTGGAAATTATGGATAATTTATTTAATTTTATTAACAAGACGAAATTTAGGGTTTTGCTTGAGTGATTTCTTAAGCTTTTTGGATTTATTGGAGACAATCTGAATTTCTCTCTTTTAGCTAAATTCAAGTTTTTGTAATTGAACGAGTTTTTATAGTTAAATCGGTAACACTTTTTTCCTACAACTTGACTTTAATTACCTAAATATTTTATTACATAGTTAGTTTATTTTATGTCTAATCGTCTCTGTTTACATCACAAAAGTCGTAAATTGCATAATGAAAGCTAAGTAACAAATAAATACACAGATGTCTTTTAATGACTTCATTGCAATCCGCATCTAAACCATTTTCACAGTTTTCAACTATTGTTTTGTCCCCTTTAAGATAGGTATAAATTTCTCTAACAAATTTCTTGGCATTTCCACATAAATTTATCCCAATCAACATTAAGCCCCGAGACTGCCGAACAAACCTTTTAAGAAACTCTTTTCAACCTTATCAGCCCATGATGTGTGATGGCATGTGATATGTGACTGTCTGACTTGGCCGAATTTTCTACACTTTTACCCGTACTTAATCATTTTACACCATCGCTGAAAGCCAGGTCGGTGGAAAGCCGAAAAACAAAAAGAAATAACCACGATTTCACTGACTTTTGTCTGATGCCTACCACAAGAAGGCTGTGCTGTGTATGAATAGAGCGATGAATAAATGAACGAATGTGTGAATGAGTGAATAACTAAGAAAATGAATTATTCACCGGACTCATCTTCTTGACTCACTTTCGAAGACGGACATGCGGTTCATGATGCTGCTGGAGATGTTCGACGAGGGACGCTGCATTTTGGCTATATATCTTCTTCTTCGGTCAACTAGCACTTTTTGTGTACACTTAAAGATTTTTTTTAATGGGGGAGGGGGATTTTTTTATATCATTTATAAGTAAGTGAAAAACAAGCGATTGTTGCTGGATTTTCAATATTTTTTTCGGGTTAAATTCGATGAAGTTCCTGTTTACAGTTCAGATGAAATTGTTCACATGGATTAATTTTTTTTGTTCAATTTTTTGTATAATTTTTTGTCTTTATTGTAGGCAAAGAGTTTTTTTTTTATAGATACATTTAAGTGAAAGTCAAAGAAAATGCATCCGTTGTTATATTAAGCACCATGATACTTCTGTTAGAGAAGTTGGGCAACCATATAAATTCGATTCCATTTGGCTTCTTTCCACGTATCGGATACTTATAAATATCCATATTCCTATTCCTATTCCTTTTCCGATTAGGTCTGAATACAAATGAAAATCCCATGTCTGCTTTTCAACTATACTGTAAAGAGGTCTTGAAAATGGAAATGTATGATGGTTAAATTTTGTGTGGGAGGAACAATGAATTGTTTTTTAGGTATTCCTTTATTTACTGGTTAGAAAAAATGTTTAATAAAAATTTTCTCAAACAGGCGAGCTGTTTGCTGGCGGCTAAAAATAGATACTATTGTGTGGGATTCACTTTTGGTTTGCAACTCGGTGACTTTCGCTTTCCTCGACGTTCTTATCAACGCGACAAACGACTGAAAACTGCGAGCCGAGAAGGAAAATGTTGGTAACCAGACCCCTCAATCGATTGCTGCTGCTGCTGCTGCAAGTTTGTGCAGTGCAACGCCAACACGTAACGCGTTTGGCTTGCTATTTTAGGCTTCCTCATTTGCAGCAGCTAACCAAAACGGGGTATGGGGCTTTTTCATGGGGGTTGGGGATGCAGTTTTCCCTGCCGCCGGACGGGCTTATGCAAGCCGAGCAAACGACCAAACAAACAACTGACCCAGATACGTACTATAGCCACGAACAGAGCGAACTGCTGCTTAGAACGGAGAATATAGCCAGCGGCGAACTAAAGTCAAAACGGATTAGATCCTTCAGAAAGTGAAAGGTCTTTGTTCTTAATAAAAATCAGCCTTCAACCCAAAAAGTCAGCTCATATAAAGCGGAAATATGTCTTTAATTAGTATCCTCAAAGCTGGAAAACTATTTTTGGGTATTATAATAGTTTTTGTAAATATAACAAAGATTTGTCATGTTTTCGAGTTTGAAACCCATTTAATTATTTTATAAAGAATATTATATTATAATTTTGAGAGCACTTTTTAACTGAATAATATTTAAATAATATTGCTGTTATTTTTTAAAAAGGAAATTAATTTAATTCCTTATTTTAAAGATATAAATATATATAATTTGTATATGAATTATGGGTTCAACCAATTAGAATAGTATATTCACCTTTAATACCCTTTCTTGTGTCGCATTATGAGTCAAGCTGCGACAAGGATGTTGCATGTTGCGCGTGTCATTTGGCAGCTGCTAGCTGGCAGTAGGCGGTAGGCGGTGTAGCCTTGACCCGAAGCTCCTGCCTGTCTGCAGAAATTTAAGGACATCCCTCACGTGTGCAGGATGACAAAGCACCGAAATAGGAGGTAGGCAGCACAGCATCCTGCGCCTGCAAGAGGAGCTTTTCCCGGAAGCTCGGAGCTCTCTCTCTCTCTGCCCCTGTCTCTCCCGCTCTCGGGAGGATTTCGGAGGAGCATCGGCACAGCCGCCGCCGCCTCCTCCTGGGGAAGAAATCGGATAAATCGACAGAGCCAACAGGGCAAGCTTGGGGTTGCCCCCAGCTTTATTTTCCTGGCCGCCTGGTGCTAATTGGCTCCATGGAGAAAATGGCCGCTCCACACACAACACAAACAAAACGGGGAAGCCACCAGCACTTTTCCCGCATTTTCCGGTCCCTTTTGTAAGATGCCGAGCCCAAGACATGGACCAACTTCTTAGTCGGCAGACAAACTACCAAAAAAAAAAAAAAAGGACAAGAAATCCACGAAATCAAGGAGAACGAACAGCAGGGGAAGTTTCAGCCACTCCAGTACTTCTCCAGCCGACCAAAAAGGGGCGGTTTCCCGGGTGGGAGTGGTTAATAGGGGAGTGGTTACCAGTGGGGTGGTTCCCACAGAGGCTACAAAGGGGCGGAACAGGGAGCCCGCCATTGAGCAACTCTAACTCAAATACTCCGCCTCAAATCAACCGGCGAGCAGGAAAAGACGATGGCTGCCACTCTAGACAGGAGCAACAGGAGTCGCCAAAACAGGAGCTATGACGTCAACAGGATTAGACAGAGACGAAGACGTCGAGGGAGAGGGAAGAGCGAGTTAGTGGGTGACAGAATGTGCGCGGGCACAAAAGGTGGAAAGCTATCAAGGTGCACAGAGAATAATATTTGAAAAGTGAAATATGAAATATGAAAATAATAAAAATAATAAAAATAAAAATAATAAATGATAAAAATAAACTCATGAAACTTTTTATTTTTTTATTTTCATCATATTTAATATTCCTTTACCATATTAGAGTGAAAAATAAATTGTATTAACACAAAAACATTTTTTAAAACAGCTTTGTCCCCATTCGCGACTTAGTAAATTTCTCTTCCCAGCTTCTGCCGGCACACGGACACTACACGCACAATACTTACATTCCACCAGTGCTTACAAATTGTAAATGTAATTGTACATAAAAAAAAGCTACTCACAATGTATTGCTTGGCCCCAAAGGCCAACCTCTACCAACTTTTACTATAATTATATTACTTAGTTATAGTTATTTTATTCCCTTATTAAATAAAGCCTTCAGATATTTTATTGTTAAATAAACTTTACTGAAATTAAATTAACTCGTTAAAATAATAACAACCTTATTTGTAAGTGCATTACAAGCTTTCTTTTCCGCCTTGAAAGCTTTTACAAAAACCCCGTAAGCTCCACATTTCGCCTCTCTCTCTCTCTCTCTGGCTCTGCGATACCCGTCTCTTTCTGTGACGTCACACGCACCAGCATCGAACCCTTGGGGAACCCTCGTGCCCTCTCTGTCACACGCGCAGAGGGTTTGTGCGAAAAACATCAATAAATAGATTTCCCTGATTTTTCAACAGGATAGCAGCAAAAAGCAGCAGAAGTCACGACAAACAACAATCGCTATTGTTCGACAACAACAACAAAAGTAACAACCAACCTAAAAACCTCCCCCTAATTCCCCCCAACGCCTAAGCACTCAGTCATAAAAGCTTTTGTCAGTGTATATTTCTAGTGGGGGGGCTCGTCGCTCGCCAGGTGATTTTCTCTGAGTGCTTTTTATGGCTGGTTACGGGTTAATTTACAGGCGACGAAATCAGCTGTGCGTGTAGTCAGGGGTTAAGAGGTTGTTCTGCTAATTTCCGTAGGAGTTTTTCTGGCTAGCAAAAAATGAAAAGAGATGGAAATATAGAACAGTGGGGTTGGTTTCGACCATTTGTTTACCACAAAAGTGAGTGTGCCTATGTCTGGTGTAAATATTTACTTAACAAGGCCAGAAATAACAGAAATAGAAACGGGGAGAAGAACAGTTCAATAAATAAACCAGCAATTGAATCGAAACTTGTGTTATGGCTAAAAGCAAATTTGTGTACATTGCTGGTTTTCAGGCAAAAAGTTCCTACTGCCCTGTGCTGATTTCGATTCAAATTTAAATGTGTCGATACAAATAGTTCAACTCTTTTTGCTGTCAGCCATCAAGTGTTTGGACATTTTCTTGGGGCAAATCTGACAAGTTTTTACTACTACTTAGCAGTCTTCTTTTGTGTGAAAACTTTGTTGGTCAAAACTTGTGTGGACCAAGTTTCTGTGGTTATTGGGTTTGGAATGAAAACCCAGAAGAATGTTGTTCGTTGGAATCGAAAGATAAAAAAGTTATAGATAATCTCATACAAATAAATCAAGTCTGGGAATGATTCAAATGCAAATTAGGCACGCCAATTTAAAATGAAAAAAAAATGTTTATAAATTGTAAAAAAAGCAGCCTTGGTTGGATTGTAAATAAAAGTAAAATGAAATGTAAACTTTCATAACTTGTAATTTATTTTATATAACCAAAGTATTAATTAACCACTTCCGGCCTCTGCCGGCACATGCACTGAATTTACAGAATTTAAACAACGCACAACCTCAAATTTAGACTTTTGTAGAGTTAAATATCTATTTTTTAGTAATAGCAATTCTTTATACGATATTACAAAATATTGTTTCTTTTATCTAGCCACTTCATTCCATTTCATCTCAATTTAATGCCTGGCAACCACTGATATAAACCCATAATTGAAAACATTTATTAATTTATTATTCTACTTTCGGGTTTCTTTCTCTTAATATTAAAATTACTAAAATATTTTATTTCCTTTTAATGTCAAACCAATACTAATTCTAGGAACTTATCACATTTTCTTAAACTTAAGGAAACCTACTTAAGTAATTTCTTTGCCAGATGTACGTGTTCAATAGCTTTTCATTTTCTGGCTCACAATTATGACACGGAATCTAATTACCAATTGTTTCGGTTCCAGCTAAATAAACCCACCCAAAAGCAGCCCCTTTTTTTCTTGTCTATTTCTCCCTTGTTGTAGGCGCGTGTTAGTCATAGAAATTTTATATTTACTATTTATTTGTGTTTGCCACATTGACTTGTGTTTGCCGCCAACAAGCCACACGCAAGGCTATCCCTATTAGCTACACAGAAAAAATTGTCTTTAAATAATGATTGATAGGCCATTACTTTATTAAATAACAATATAATTGGATACGGGGTTTAGTTATATACATGCATACGTATGTATAAAATAGAGTAAGTGTTAAATTTGATTATTAGGTAGTTCATGTTATGCATCCTTTTATTTATTGTTAATTTCTAAAAGGAATTGCTAGTATTATTAATTTAAATTATTTTTTTTAAGTCAGTTTAGTTAACCAAAACCACGATGATTTTAAAAATTATTTATAATATTTTTATAAGAGGACATTAAGAAGGAATAAATAAAGGGGCAATTTTTCTTTTTCCCCTATTTCTTTTGAAACTCTTCTTTTAACATTAGCCTCTATCCAAGCTTTAAGGTTTTTTTCCTGCCTCTTTTAATTTTAATGGCGTGTCAGAATTTATTGGCCACGTTTAGTCGGCCGTTTGTGCCCCACGCCCATCGCTAATTATCCGGCAGGTGAGTCATGAAATTAGCTAATCTGCCACGCCTCCTCCCCGGCATTTTATAGTGTATATATACAGTTTTGTGGTCAATCAACCCAGCTGGAGATGCAACCACAGGAAGTCGTCCAAGTGGTCAAGTCAAAAGCATTCGGCAATGTAAGTCAGTCATTTTCATTCCCCACCTGCAAAGTGGCTTACCGGCTTTCACTCAATCCCTCAGCCCCGCCAACTGTCCGCTTCAGTCACTCATTCAGTCATTCATTCACTTGGAGTCGCAGCCACTAATTTTCCGCGTCGACATCGTTGGTCGTCTTGTACGCGCTTTTAATAACAATTTTCAGTTTAATTTGTGGAATTTTTTTTAAATACATTTTTTATTTTTTTGGTTAAGCGGCTTGACAAGTGGCAAAAGACAAAAAGCAAAAACCGGTCAAAAGTCCAGTCAAAGTCCACTAAACACAGTCTGAAAACAGTTTGCATTGCGCAACGTTTGAGCCTCTGTAAATAAAACCTGGGAACGGGACACTAAATGGTTACTGGGAATTAGCGTGGGGAAACTCAAAAGACTCACAAAAAACTCCCTGAAAAACTCCCTGAAAAACTCACTGAAAACCTCCCTGAAAACTGACCTTTCCCTGGAACTAGCCGCAGCAACAAAAAATCACTTTGGCCCCAAACAGAGAGGGCCAGCGATTCCGAGAAGTTGGAACCCAGGCAGAAAATGCATTTCTAAATCTGAACAGCAATTTGTTTTATAAACAGAACCAACTCAACTCAGCAGCAGCAAATACAAACACATGTGGCATTCCGAATTTAACATTCCGCATAAACAATAACACAAACAATTTGCCCCACAGCCCCACACCACAAGAACTGAATTTTTTGTACAATAAACAGAAAATTTGTTTTTGCCTCGAGTCAGAAACGTTTATAGTTCGAACAAGCAGAAAATAAAAATGTTAATATATGGGTTCGACTGAAATATACCTGATATACCATAATTATACTCGTATATCTATGGAAATTGTTCTATTATATTTTAAAAATTTACTATATTTTTTATATTTTTAGGTCTTAGATAACTTTCAGAGATAAAATATTTAACTGATCTACACCATAAGTTTTTATTTAATTTATACCATCATAATTTAAAATATTCTGTTGTTCTTATTTATTCTTACTTATTTCTGGCTTTCTTAGAAAAGTTCGACCAAATTATCTGTAGTATCTCTACGCTTTCCCAAATATACACACACTTTGACCCCAAGATCAGAGGGTATACATAAATATAAAAAGAGGGGCGCTGAGTCCATTAAAAGAATTTCGTAATCGAAACCCCGCATCGGGCTAATCAAGCCAAAAAAAAATAAATTCTGAACCATAGCCATGCGGGTGCAAAACGCTTATCAGTCGGAATAATAATAGCTGGGACACAATGCCAACCACAAGCAGATGAAATAAATTTAATAAACATTTTTATGATTGCTCTTCGTTTCGGTTGTTTTTGCTTTTCGGCCAGAGCTTTATGGAAATTTGTTACTTTTTGATGTGGTTAAGTAATCTCAAGTTATTTGAGGGGATAAGCGATTCTACTTTTAGGCAAATATTTGACCATGAATGAGCATAAAAAGCAGACGCCAGTTCTTGATAAGAGGTTCTTTAGCTTATCTGTAGAATTTTAAAAATTCATAAAATGATTATATCCACATGGCAAATGCTGGAAACTATAAAAAGCTTTTGTAATGGGGCCCAGAATTTAAAAACTTTGGCAGTGTTTTTTGAAAATAAAATCATTACACTTTATGCAGCTATTTAAGTTTGAATGGCGCAAGTTTATATGGTGTATTTTATTGGTACTAAATAGGGGCTCATAAAAATTAATGGCGCCCTAAGGAATTTGTATATTTAGCGAAAGTAGAACAAGTCGTATTTTTTTAAAGGGAATGTTTTAAAGAGTTTTTCTTCCGCTATTTATTCAGCTTTTAGTACATAATTTAAAGTGCATTTAGAATTCTCAAGTTTTTTTCTAGCTCATAACATCTTAGTAACACATTTATTATATTTAACACGACTACTAAGCATAAGTAAGAACTCAATGAATATCTAGTCCCCCTTTTTAAAACTATAAATATTTCCATAACTCATAGAGTCCACCACTTCATTCTCTGAATAAGCATCTTTAAATAGCACAAGAATCGCGCTGGCTGATTTCATTCACCGAGTATTTCCATCCAAAATCAGATCTCAAAATAGATACGATTATGGCTGCATTTATGACACAATTTGAGGGCCATTAAATACGAATGCTTCGGCTGCCGTTTTATCGAAATGGGTCATAAATGCGATTAGTTAATATTCAATGCGAGACAATTAACAAGGAATGACTTTAAATCATAATGCGTGTAAATGAGCATTACAACAAAATGGCCTTGACGAGACGAAAAAAACATGAACAGTAGCAACAACAAGAAACTCAACAAAAAACCTCAAATTAGCCAATCAAAGAGAAAAAAACGCATTTCACGCGCTCGCAGACAGTAATAATCATTTCGAAAAGGTAAGAAAAAAATGTTAACAGTTTTATGTAAGCCGCCAGACATTGAAGAAATTACAGCACTTAACAAATAAAACACAGATTGCAGCCGGCTTGAAATAAAAAACAATTAAAAGCTCTAAACACGCATTTGAACCTTTCACTCTTTTATTTTCTCTCGCTTATCTTCCATGACGGAGCGAAAAATATTTGCCTAGCTGAACTCGCAAAAAGAAAAAAGCAAAACCTCAATTGAAATTTATATTGTTTGAAAACTCCATAAAGACATCAGCAAAAAAAAATCAATCAGTTGCGGAAACGGAACAAAAAGTGAGAAGCGAAAGAAATCAAATGGAACCAATCAAAGGAAAGTAAAGCCAATTTGCATAAGCAACTTTAATCAAAGGAGATTTATGGGGGAAGCAATGTTTTAAATGGAAAGCAAAATATTAGAGGAATTTAACAATAAATATGTATCGTATAATAAAGTAGTCAGTATATTTTACAATTTATTTTATAAATGGTTTGAGTGTCATCGAATTAAAAAATATAAATAAAATCTCTATCGATTAAAGAAAGTAAAAATAGACTATAAAAACCATTTCTCATCAATAAAAATATTTTATTAATCACATTTTTATCATAGTTTCCCAATGAACCATTAAATTTCCATATTGAATGGGATCTCATACGCGCTGACGTCACTTGCAGAAACTACAAAGAAATGGGGTTCATTTATCGTACTTGGGCGGTCTTTATATTCCTCATTTCTTACATTTTACTCTTTCTCTAACTGTATTTATTTACTTTTATTTATTGTATGTGAACGTTTCTCTTTGTTTACATTTTTCTCGCTCTTCAACGCCCTTTTTTGGTATCGCATGCAACAAGTTCCTCACATTGAAATATTAAAAATGTTCACAGGAAACCATCAAAATGTGCAGCGCGAAGTCGAGTTTTTCGAGCAAGGCTCTTTCTTTTGTGTCGCTCTCATTTCTCCGTATCTTTTTCTCTGTTTATTTGAGGGGTTGTGTTTTGATATTACCCTCTGCTCTCTGCTCTGTGCTCTCTACTCTTTTCCCTGCTCTTTTCGACGCTTTTCCACTTCTCCACTTTTCGAGAGACTCGCGTCATTGCACTTCGCATGGGGAACATGGGGGGCGCTAAGCAAAGGGTGGTGGTGGCTTCAAGGGGTGCAAAATAGACATAAAAAAAACATTAAGGTGCGTGAGGGGGTAGAAATAGCGAAATTCAGTAAATCATTGGTGGTGGCTGGGCTCCCGGAACAGTGGAGCAGGGAAATTATCTGCAGCTGTTAATGCAATTATCACACCCCACCAGAGTTCTCTGAGCGAGATAAATTGCAGTCAACTGCGTCAATTACGTTCTGTTAGATAATTGAATTTTTCCCATTAATGAACAAGTGTTAATTTGAATGCACTTCAGGTACAGGTGGATTTTTTCAGGTCCGTATTCTGTCGTTTCATAAATGTACATCAAAGTTTAAAATAACCACATATTTGCATCAGGGGTTGAATGAATTTAATGAAAGCCATGAACCAAAGTTTGTTTATATACTCCGTCTCATTTATCTTTATAATATCTACTTGTAGATAATACCTCAAATTTAATACAAGAAGTTCAATTTAACCTAAGTTTATTTTAAAGTCTTGAACAAGCTTTCGAGGACAACATGAACTTTTTTCATAATTCCCTAAGTGGCCTCTAACAACGGCAAATGTTCATTTGTTTGAAGGTGTCTTTAGCATTAAACTTGTAACTTGAAGCATTGTTAATTGGCTAACCCAGAAAATCAGCAATGGGTGACCATAGAGATCGACCTTGAAGATATCCCCCCCCGGCCATCATCAAAGCCGACTCGTGGTGTAACCAATTTCCATAATTTTTTAATGCGATTGGCCACACTGTGTGGCTGTGACTTATACTGCGACTGCTACCGGTGACTTCGACCGATGACGAGGCGGCCAACAAAGTAAAGAAATACAAGGAAGATGAAGAGAAAAACAAGACCATTCGACTGGCTCGGTTGAAAAGTCAAAGTCAAATGCAACACATAATACAATAAAACAATAAAGCTGCAAGAAAACCAGCAACAGCGACGAACGAACAATAATCGCAGAAAGGAAAACAAGTTTTCACTTTTATATTTTTTTGAGTTACTCGGGTTTCCAAACGCGATTCAATTGCACTACGATGTTGTTGTTGTTTTGTTTCTTTGGTCGCTTGTTGCTTTTGTTGGTTGTCGCTTGGGCAAATTGTGGCCATAATGATGAATTGCATAAGCCGGAATCGTAATTGCAATCAGTGACTACAACCGCCACAGTTGCTCATCCGCTTTTGGTCATACAGTCCAACTTGGCAAGGCCCGATTATTTTGTAGATTAAAAATCTAATAAGCTAGAAGCTAAACCTCATTTGGGTTTAAATATTTAATAAGTTCGTTAAGAATTTATACTAAAGTAAGTGCACATTTATGGTATAGAAAATGTTTGTTTCAAGCAAAAACAAGTATATTATAGATCGTAGTACTTAAGTCGAGCATGACAACCATTGTTCTGGTATTGCAATGAACATATTTAAGTACATAGTTTAGTTTGTTTTTTTTTAGTTATAACTGAACCCACAAATATTTTGGAGTATTGCTTTATTGAAGGAAATTTTTAATGACTTCCCTATAAAATATTAGCGATAAGGTTTTTTCACCTTCCTGTACTTTGAATTCCTCTCAAAGAACATCACATAATCTGAATAACTTCCTAAGATAATATGAAAACGCATAGTTTATACGTTTCAGGGTCAACAGTCTAAACATTCCAAAAGCATCTTGAACCTGATTATACCTAAACTAATATTGGTTTCACTTAGCCAAGTTGGCCTGTGATTGACACTCGCATAGATCAGGCCAAAACCTGTTCCCACTCACCTTATCTTTCTCCGCAGATTTGCGCAGGAGTTGGGATATCTTTTCGAGGAGCCCGCTTATCGAGCTCGCGATTTACGCGCGTTTAAAAATCTCCACACAGAAAACATGACCATATAAGGAGTCGCCTGGCAACCCAAACAAACCAACGAAACATCCACAAATGGCCATTTACAGCAACAAAAAGTGCGATGATTACGTATCAAGCACATGGCCGCCGCCCCTCCTTATTTGCACCCTGCGCGTCGTACATTTATATGGCCCCACCCCTGATAGTCAAAAAAAACTTTTCATTCATTCACCCAGCGCCTGTAGGTACCCTAAATATGATGGATCCATCCACTGATCCATGGCGGTAGGGTTTGCTTAAGACTAGCCTCTAGAAAAGCAAATATTTGTCATCTTGTGGGTATATCAATGAGGAAGTAAGTAAGCTGAGTGTTAGGGATTTACCATCAATTGGGTTATCATATATTTGTTTAGTTTTAGATAACTGTTAAACTCTTGAAGACAGAGAAAAGAGAAATATAACAACAACAAAATAATACATTACTATTATAATACTATATCCAATTTCGGATCAAATCTTGACTAGACTTTATTCCATATCTCTAGTATTATTATCAATCGTAAAATATTTCATAATATTATCAGTTCTGGCAAGGGTATACATTTTGTGTGAATTCTTTTATTTTCTTTATATCTATTTTCACAGCTTATTAATTGAATGTTTACTTATCATATAATGCCTCGTATACTTTCCTTAAGTATAAATCAAATTGTCAATGATATAAAGTAATTTAATACCTTTTTGAAACCATTTACTTAGAGTACAGTAATGTCGGCTATAACCCACTTCCTCTCCTATTCATTTTCACTTTGATTGCTCGGCTGTGTGGCCTTGCTGCCTATTTTTTGTATCGCTTTTTTTGCAAATCTAATCCAAATGGGAAGCGAATACCAGAAATGGAAGTGTTTTTTCAATTGGCATTTACATATGCTTTGTAGTTGACCTAATCGTAATTTCAGCAAACAAATTTAAAGCGCAATTTGGAACACAAAAAAAAAAACTAAAACAATTAAGCTGCTACAAATGCGATAAATTAGAAGCTCTAATGTTTTTGCAGAGATTATGCATGGCAATGAATTAAATTTATTTTATTGTGTAGTACCCTCGATTGCCGTATCAGTAAGATGTTTTTTGCGCAGAAATTTGAACTTCTTTATGTAGACATCTGTGCAAATTTTAAATATTAAACATCTGCTTCATTTGGGATTTGCGGAGCATGCAAAAAAGCGCACTTCATAGCAAATTTTGATGTGTCAGGGGCTTTTGAGTGGTCCATCAATCAAGCCAAGATTAATAGCATGCAATCGCGGTTAATATTTTTCAGCTTTTCCAGTTTTTTGGGTGTCTGAGCTCATCAGTGACAATTTATCAATCATTAACCCAACCCAAATGGCCAGCCATGTGACGAGGATGAGGGTTAATAACGCGAAGAGGACAAATAATAACCAGTAATTAGAAATTTATAGATAAAAATCAAGTGAAATATGAAGCATGTAATAGCCAGTGCACAGAGAAAAATAAGATGGTTCTGAATATAAATGAATATTGTTTATACATTGAAAAGGGTGTTTTTAATACGTACAAATTAAATGTGTTAGGTTACGTTATTATTGAAATGTTAATACAAATTAATACTTGGGAGTTATTAGATCCGTACATCTGATCTTATTTTTCTTAGGCCTAAACTGACCTTATTTTCTCGGTGTACTCCACACTCGAACATATGAGTGGAGCATACCCGAAAAACAGGCAAGGGTGTGAGAGAGCAAGAGAGTAGCAGAGGCCTGAAAAAGGGCTCTGGGACCCCATCCCCATCAAGAGTCAGAGAGAGCCAATGGGCATGCTAATCACGCACACAGCGATACGGAAAGAACAAAACAAAACAAAGGCAAAAAGAACGGGAAAACACATACACTCGCGAAACAAAAACCCCAATTCGATTTCGGCCTGCTGAAGTTTCCTCGGCGCCTGTTCAAATAAGTTTCAAATTTTGACAAATAAAACCATGGTTTTGTAATTTACGATTTACGAGCGCGCTATTTTCATAATGATTGAGCGCAAGTCGTTGAGGTTGCGAGTTGAGTGGAGTGTTTGCTCGGTTCCCAGAGGGAAGCATGGGAACATGGAAAAGGACCTCTATACGGCTCCCTTGTATTTATTCCTCTTCTCTGTCTGTCCCACAGCCTCACAGGCCGTGCAATAAAACGGGATTATGTACGAGTGTTTTCGGTGTCTACTGTTTTGTTTGGGTACACACCGGTACAGTAAAGCCTCTTTATAAATAATATGTGAATCAATACAGATAGAGATTTTGGTAGAATTAAAAATTAAAAGCCAGATAAAGCCATTAAAAATATGACACCTTTCAAATATATAGCGATTCCTGAGGCACTCCTGACAATTATTGAACCTTAGGCTTGGAGGTAAATTTTGGCTATAAACTTGACTATGCTGGTGAGTTAAATTAAATTCCCTTTTCCGATCCTTTCTACTAGAGGTGGAGAACTATCGATGGCACTATCGACACTATCGATGGTTTGGTGCTATCGAGCCCCCATCGATGGCAGTCCTGCACTATCGATAGTTTTGCACAACGCTGCACATCCTAAAAAAAAAATCATATTCATATTTGAAAGTGGAAAAAAAACAAAAAAAACCTATAGCATGGATAAGTTTCTAATAGTGAAATAAGGTAAAAGCAATTGTATTTTTAATTTTCGAAAATAGATTAAATGGAATTTCTTATTAATTTGCATAAGACCACAAAGCTACAAATAAAATGTATTTTTATTTTGTAGGATTCCAACATACAATAAAGTTTTGTTTAAATATAATTTACTAGCTTTCTTTCCATTTAACAGTTAAAACATCACATTATCGATAGCACTATCGACACTATCGATGGTTTGAGAAAAACAATCGCTGGTTATCGATGGCGCCGACTATCGATATTTCTCCACCGGATAGTTGGAGCGTAGAACGGGCGTTTGGGCTACTGAGCCTCTACTGTAGTTAGGGGACCCTTTTTTAACCAGTTGCCAAGGGGCCAAGGGGTTGGTTACTTCGGGTGCAGGCCTGTTGCAGGGGATGGAGCAGGGAGCATTTGTCGGCTGTTGGTGCCTAAAGAAGCTGCACCGACGGACGGAATGTGTCTAGACGTTTGATTACCGGGCAGACGCAAACGCAAACGCAAACGCAGACGCAGATGCCGCGAGGTCGTGGCACAGTGGACCTGAGGCGACATTTAAGCGTGGCTCTCTAATCGTAATTGCCCCCGATTCTTTATGCCACTTTATTGGTTTTTTGGGCTTGGCTTGACTAAAGCTGACATAAAGTGTTTGCTTATCAGCGCCTTCTGCGGACCCAGACGGGCATGTCTCCGCCACGTCTTGTCATCGATGACACAGTGGTGTGAAGCAGATAATGGGATAAGTGCGAAAATGGTTGGGTAATTAGGCTGGGAATTTATGGCAGCCAGTTCAGTGGAGATTAGGAAATTCCAAGAACCCAATTATTATTAATGGCTAATCAAAACGAGAAAATATTATTTAAATGCTATATACTGGTCTTTGTTATATTACTAAGAAAAGTGGTCTGTATATAACATTATTCAGTTAGCACAACTCTGAATTTTCATATAAACTACCTATTTCGAAACCCCTATCGAATCTCAGTTCTGGCTACTAATCACTTAATATCCTATATCCGGTTTTCGTCGACTAAAGATAGGATTATTACAAAAGAAGGATCGATTGTCTTTAGCGAATCCGGTTTTACGGATCACGTCATCAATCCGGTTATGAAACCAGGTTCTTCTGGCTCGAATGCCTAAATCGCATTCCTGAATTCGCCACATGCCATTTGGGTTTTAGGTTCTCGATTCTCAAGGTAACCCGATGCTGCCCGATTCCCGTGACAGGAAAGAAGGCACGTAATCTTGTTCGGGGTTGTTAGCAATCGGAATCTGGCCCTTTTTCTACCTGACTTACTTTCGACATTAGCGCTTATTATTCCGATCGGCATTTTTTTCCACATTTCGTCACAGAGCATTAATCAGCATTGTGTTACTTGCTCCTACCCTTTGTTTTAATAATGCGCATTTCAAATCCTATATTTCACCATGGAATATTTATTTAATATGTGGAAATTGCTCTATTTATCAGATATTGCAGATATTAGTTGGGGATTTACTCTTTATATTTTCAAAAATGTTTATTATATTAATCATATATTGTAATCTATTTGTGGTGTTCCAGCTTCTTAATATGAAATTACAATTTAAAATATGATATTAAAATAACTTCAAGATTATAATGATATTATGAGTAGATGAAACCAATTTATACCATTTTAATTGCAACTGTGAGGGATATCGCCCTGTGGCAACCACTGTGCCACATAAAAATCAAGGACTCCTCGGGCTGTCTGAGTGAACTGTCGATGGTTAAACTCTGAGTTTTTTCATCTATATTTTTGCGGGTTACTTTTTGCCAAAGGTCAAATCAAAGCGAAAGAGCCTTTGAAACGGGGGCCTTGACTTTTGCACTTTTGCACTTTTGCCAAATGTTTGCTGGAGGACATTGAGCAAACGGTCGAAGGACAAATGCGCGAGGAGAGGCAGTAAATAATGTTCGAAATCCGAAACTCACCACGAATGCCTCAAGTGTCGTCCTGCTCGGATGGGCTCTCCGGGAGGTAGCGGGCGATGGTGGTAGATAAACTGGAATTTCTGCCTCTCGATGTTTTGATTTTTTCCTGTCTCTCTGTCTCCTCTCTCCCTCTCCCTCTTGCTCAGCTGCTTCTGCCTTTTGTTGTTGTTTTCGTTTTTTGTTTATGTGTGTAATCCTTTTGTTTCTTCGGCTTTTGGCGCGCAATTTTCTTGTTTCTCGCTAGTTGTTGCTGTTGTTGTTGTTTGGCTAGTTTGCAATGCAATTTTTCAACACGCGAGACCGTTTTGTTATTGTCTATTTTGTTTTTGTTTTATTCGTTGTTATTGTTGCGTTGTGATTGCGGTTATTGTTGTTATTTCTTTTGCAATTTGCATTTCACGTTTTTTTTCGTTTTTTTTTTCGCAGCAGCTTCGACGACTTTGACTTTGTTGCCACACACACGCACACACCAAGGCACACACAGACACGACGAAACCCGAAAACAACAACAAAACAATTGCGAGGAAGCTGCTGGCGTCTTTTCTTTATTTTTTGTGATTTTCTCAAGATTGCAGTGTCGATTTTACTGCCTAGATTTATGGCCTTTTTACGGTCTTAATTGCAATTTCTTTTCTCATTGAATGGAAATTGTGATTGTCTCAAGAGGAAATCATAACAAACATTTGTTTACAATATCAATCTTTTCTCATTTGGTGTTCTTTGCTTACTATAACTTCTCGTTTTTTTTTTTTTGGGCGCCCGACGTTTGATTTGCATTAAGAAACCTTTTTAGTTACTTTCTTGAGATATCATTACACTGTTCAAAACGCACGCCACGAAGTGGAATCGAATTGTACCGGCCGCGTAAAATTTTGTGAATTCCCCGCTCGAAACGTTATTTTTTTGTTGAATTTGCACCCGTATTTATAGGCTCTTACGTTCCACAAGTCCCACATCCCACTTGCGTCCCACAAGTCACACATACAATCCAGCGCTCTCTCGGCCTCTCTCCCGCTCTCTCTGACATCATGGCTATGAATTGTGGGAATGAATTCGATTTTGATGAAACATTTGGGAATGTATTCGACAGTTCGTAGATGAGGGGGGGTGAGATTCGAGAGAGAGCGATTTGCTATAGTTTTCTTCAAAAGCCGAAGAGATTGAGATTTTGTGCTCTCTCTGTCTCTGCTTACGACGTACGGAAGTAAACAAAAACGTAACGATAGAACGTAACCGTTTTTGACGTAAGGTAAATGAGCCGAACCAAGTCCAATCCTACATTCTACACCAGCTTTAATGTGTAAAATTCCAAACTGATACATGACTTTACAGTAAAGTGGGGTTAAATTCGGAGGAGCAAATGTACGTAGTTTTATCCCTTTAAGTTTAAATATTTGTTTATAATTTAGCTATTTAGCCTTTTTTTTTTTAATTTTTTTGTGTCTTATAAAAGATGTTTGCAAAGGCTCAGGAATGTCCTTTGGAAAGACATTTTCGCGATTGTAGCGCTTAAAAAAAATATTGTTTGCAAGTTCAATATCACACCACACGAGAGTGGCTCTTGTTTTCGTGTTAGTTAAAATAGTATCTATAAATCCCGGAAACTGCGGGTAGAAAGATACGCCACTTTGCACAGTGATTGATCTTGTATGGAAAAAGCGGCCAAAAATACTTCCAGTTGGAATATAGATATACATAGATCAAATTTCTGTACTGCTATAAAGACCCAATAACATAAAGATTTTATAAACCAAAGGAAAATAACCATAACTTAAAACCCGAAAATATTATAAAATAACATATGCCCCGTTGCTTCCCTATTTCCAATTTTTATGGTCAATAAAATAGGGTTGCATGATATTTAAAAAATATCGTATAAATGATATTGTCATTTTTTGAAAAATATCAAAATGATTTTTTTAAATATCAAGAAAAAATATCGAGTATATATCGAGTATTTATGATATTTAAAAAAAAAATGCTATTTTTAAGATAAGAAAGCCTTTAGAAATCTCTTTCTCTCTATCTCATTATTCGTATACATTACCTCTCTATTGATCCTAACGACCCACATGAATTCATTCAAACAAAACTAACAACACAAATACTTCATATTAAGCTTTTATTACTTAAAGCAATGGAAGATACTGTAAGTTTACGTAAGTTAAAGTTAAAGTTATTTCCAATATTGTTTCGCCAGTGACTTTAAAAGTACACGCTGTGTTACGTGCCGATCAGTCATACGGCTGCGTGAGTCGCACACTACACATTTAATTGCCGAAGCCATCCTTTCTGAGGATACCGAGCTACCTGGTATTATCAGATAGCGTAGTGCCAACTTAGACAAATGTGGCATGGTCTGCTGTTGCGAAGTCCAACTGCTTTGGGTCAGCTTCCCAATTACTATTTGGCAAAGAAAACAAAATATCGGAAAATATTTTTAAAAAAATATTTATATATCGATATTACATTTGACCTTTACATTCTTTTTTTTTTTTGCCATATTTCTTCCGGCCAATCAAACTGTTTTAAATTTTCAGAAAACATAGTCAAATGAGTCACCAACAAAAAAAAAGACTAAGATCTTCAGCATCCATTATATAGAACTCAAGAACAAACCGTTGAAGTAAGAAATCGAAAATGGTGTTACAGTTTTGCTCCTCATCAATGTACGTGCAGCGACGTGGCTACAGGCACGTGAATTATCACAAACAATCTGACACCATCCAGCACGATCATGTAGACGATCAAATAAAAACGAGTAGGAAGGATCGTATAGACAGCTGATCCGACAAGGATCCTTGATCAGTACAATGCAGAGAATCCGAAAATTCTTAGAATGGAAGTGTTCTGCTCCTTTGGGTTGCCCCCGACGGATCCATACCCCGCAGATGGGTCAGATAAACGAACGGCACTTGACTCCTTGAAAAAACACTGATTTTAATCACTAGGCCTAATTTGCCTTCACTAATTCACCATTGGCCGGGATGATGATATTTGGGTAAAATGAACAAGTCTTCACAAATTGGTCCGGTTTCGAGCTGGAAGGAAGATCTTCCAGTCCGGATGAAGATAGCTTATGCTTAAATGGATCTCTCTTGTCTCAGAATACTAATCTTCACTTTAAACAAAAATTTCTGCGGAGATGTTCAAACTTTTTCACGGCCAAAAAGAAAAATGCGGCAATTGGCCGTGCAGTGTGGATGTGTTCTGGCATCAAGAAAAATACCCATAACGCCACAAGTATGTCGCGATACCGCCGATATGCGCCACTATCATAATTTAAAATATTAACGACTGTTACAATTTAAACTAAATCTCACACAAAGAACATCACTAGATTAGAGTGACCGCCACATGAAAAACTTTAAAAATCAAAAAAGCTTGGGAAAGGTGGCGCCACGATAACCGATAGGAATTATTTAAAAAGCGATAGGTGTATCTCATTTAAAAATCCACCTGCAAAAGCTTTTACGAAATGGGCTGAGCTTTGATTTTGGCAGCATGCAACAAAGGCGGTTTTTCAGTTAGAGACTCTCTCATAAACAAGACGGTTGTTGTTTATTCCATCGCTGGCCGAGTCCGACGCCTCATCTCCCACAATTGCTTTTGTTGTTTGCGTGGCTTTATCGTGTGTTTATAAAAACAATAACAACAAGTGATTATTGGTATTACTGAATGCCAAAAATTGTTGTGTGGCCGAAACATAAACATATGGCAGAAAACATAGTGGTTTTTCTTTTCCCGTTCGAGGCCTCCCCCTGCGACTAAGAGAGTTGCTTGGCCTTGGTGTTGATTCATTTCGGTTTCGGGTTATTATTTAGGCCACCTCCCAGTTCCCAGTCCCTGTTACTTATTCCCACCCCTTGTCTGACCGGCTATCCTCTGTCCTCCTTTTATCCTTGGCGCCACAATGGTGCGGTGGAGCGCTCGGTCGCGACGTCAAGCGCGCCAGGATGAAGTGGAGCTATTGGCCAGCAACAACAAAGTGAGCGGCGAGGACGATACGTCCGATAATGGTAAGTTGCAGTGGTGTTTGCAAAAAAAAAGGGGGAGGTATTTTAAAGTAGGGCAGTGCCAAACGAGCAAGAGAAAACTTATTTGGCTCTGATTGAAGTGGCCTATACTATTACATTACAACGCACCATCCTTTTTTTGTTTTCGTTTTTTTTATTTTTATTACAAGTGTAAGTATAATTTATAATCATTTCTACAAGTTCTTTGCTTTCGTCTAATGTTACAAGACAAATTTATAGATTTATGGTGCCTTTGAGTCGTTGTAAGTTATATTCTTAATTTTAAAAGAATCCCTAACTTAGAAATCCGATTATAGAATACTAACACTTAAAATTGGGTGATTTAAAATGTAAGGAATTTGTATTTTTCAGAGGTTTTTTATTTATGGTAAGCTTAAAAATGATTTTTAGTTTTGACTTGCACATTTTTATAATCGACTTAGTGCCAAAAAGCGATGAAAGCTCAAACTTCGAGTCATATAGTAACATTGTTATTTAAATTTGTTGCTGTGTTTGAAGAAACCTGTTTGCATTAAAAATAGTCTTTCTTTATTTGAACTGTGGTAACAGAAATCACATCAAACTTGTTTAATGTGCACTCTCTTTGATTTATAGAAATGTTTTCACAGACCAAAGGGAATAGTAATTAATTAATTAAGAAACGTTAATGCCAATTTCGATAAGCATTCGAAAGTTTATACAGACTTTTATATACATTTTTTACTAAAGTAGTTTCCTAAGTCTAGTTAGTTCCCCTTTCCAAAATACTTTGAGAGCCTTGAGCTGCCAAAACGATTGTCATTACTTCTGTTCCCCGATTGCTATTTTACGAGTGTGCTTATCTCAAACACATTTCCACCTTTTGCAGCCGCCTTCCGGAACTCGACGGACCTGACAGACCACGATGAGATCTTCTTGAAGGGATTACTGCGGAGCAATACCAACACGCCGCACAAGGAACTGATGGTAAGTAGACCAGAACTCATGAACGTAAAAGGCGGGCGAACAAAATAATATAAAAGCTAGCTACAATTTCTGACCCACTTATGCCGCCCTCGAGAGCTGTTCAATAAGAAAATTGCGCATACGGTTTTCCACATTTCCACGTTTTTTCATTCGCACTCGCACACAAAGGCGCAATCTTTGTTTACTTTATTGATGGCATTGCATGCTGATTTTCGCTCTAGATAGAATTTTCCGGGCGTGTGCTTTCCTTATTACATCATTTTTCTTGGCCCCCCACAAAGTAATCATTCACCACTCAAACACAAACCCAAAACCCTTCTTTGCGGAAATTCTGTGGCTAAAAATAGTCTAATTCACCCCACAAACCCGTTCTTAAAGCGAAATTTTCTTGGTAAATGATTCTCTGGGCTAAGACCGCTTAAAGCCACAAATGCTTCAATTGCTTTTCATCTTTTTTGTCTTTTTTATGGCGATTATTATGGCACATTAGCACTGGCTTTCGCACTCGTGTTTTTTCGCACTAAACTTGACCTCCTTTGTCTTGGCAGATGAGTTGGATTTTTTGCAGATGGGCGAGAGATTTTTATTAGATCATCGTGATATAAGCGCTGTAGTGGAATTGACCTGACCTGAAAAATATTTTCTTTCCTCTGACGCCTCTTTCGAGTTTTCTTACATGAAAGTTTGTAAGCTAATCATAGAGTAAATAATTTTGTGCTGTTTATGCGGCAAACACGCAAAGAAGCTAATGAAAACAATGGAGGAATGATTATCCAACTTTAAAGTCGAATATAGGATTCTCTGCAGAAAACAGTCACAGAAATAAATATTTTAAGTGGTGAACAAGTACAAAATTAATTTTAGAGATTACAATTAAATGCTGATTTAAATCGATTTCTTAGTTAAAATTTAATGTCATTCCGAAACAGATTTTAAAGGGATAATTGAGACCTTAGAATTAGTACAAATAGTTTATATTAACAAAGATTTTAATTAATCATTAATGCCTTCTAAATGAGCTAATAGAAAATATAAATTACCTAACTTAAAAAAACGTCCATTGATTGTCTAAAAAGTTTTATACAAATAGACAAATTATATTAAATCTATAATGTAATTTCTATATATGTATCTTAGATATTTTATGAACAAATAGGATTATTGTCATTAATTTTTTTTACTTAATCCAAATAAGTAAAGCCACTTACATCAATTACATCTTAGCCCTATTTTACACTAGCTCCATAGTACTCAAAACTATTATAGCCTTAAACAAGCTTTGCTGAAACAAAACAAAATCCAAGACGGCAAATGGAAATAATGGAAAGCGACATCGCGTGACGCGGATAATTAGAATCCAACCTTTTCCGAGGAATTTTCGATTGTTGGTTTTATGCTGCGGTCGGCGGCTGTTGAGAAAGGCAGTGAAAGTAATTAAATCCACGAGTCACGAGATAAGAAAATATGAAATGTCACTTACCATTTCCATTTCAAATTCCAATTCCACCTCCGGCTTTCCTTCGAACACTCCCCCAATTTTATGTAGATTACATAAAATAAGGCAGGCAGTAGTGTCAACTCTTTGACATCAACGCCCCAGAGAAGAAGTCGTTTGCGTTTCTGTGTGTGTGTTTCAGTGTGAATAAGAAAACCGGTTTTGAAAACATTTTTCAACGTAAATACAAATAACACATGCCAGTTTCCGACGACGCTTTTTATGTTACCTGAGACTTTGGTTCGAAAACGATGCACAAAAAGCGCTTAACTTGTTGGCCTACTAATGCAGCTGGGAGAGAAAAACATTTAGTTGGTAAGCAGCAAGAGCTTTTCAATGAGTAAGAAAATGAGCGAGTTGGCTTTAAGATGCTGTTAAGACCACCATAGCTGGTGGTAAGAATGTGCAGATACGTTACATCAAGACCTTTAAAGTTGGTATTTATTGCTTTTAGAAGTTGCTGTAAGATCTAGATTGAAAACGTTATACAAATATAGGTATACATTTAATTTTTATTATTACTTATTACCAAATTTCAACTCAAATAACTGCCAACAGCCATTTAATTTCAGCAACTCTGGCTGTGCAACAATCTTTATTTACTCATCTTGATTTTTTTTGACAATTTTTTAAATAAAGACGTTTTATGTTATTTGTATTTTATAAAAAATTGCACAGTCATAAGGCTAATATAAAACAAGTAAGAAAGCTACAGTCGACTGTGCTCGACTGTGAGATACCCGGTACCTAAACGTTTGCGCTTCACACTAAAAGGCAATTTAAAAATGTACATACATATGTACATTGGCGCCATTATATCGCACGGCCAAGGCTCGAATGCGCCACCTGTCGGCTACAGCTTGCAACAGCAGTGCCTTAGGGCGGTGTGTTAAAATTCGAACCTTATTGCTAATATCTCCCATGTTTATAATCCGATTTTACTGAAATTTTCAGGAAACGTCCGCTCTATTCTATTCATTTTTTGTATTTATTAACTTTTACCCGAAAAAAAACGAGTATAGCTTATTTAACGTTTTTTATGATTTTTGAGGGCGGAAGTGGGCGTGGTTTTAAAACAAACTTGATCTGCGTGCAACAGATTCCAATGTTGTCACCAAATTTGGTAACTCTAGCTCTTGTAGTCTCTGAGATCTGTTGTTTCACACGGACGGACAGACGGACAGACGGACATGGCTAAATCGACTCGGCTGGTGATACTGATCAAGAATATATATACTTTATGGGGTCGGAGATGCCTCCTTCTGCCTGTTAGATACATTCTCGGTTGGCACAAACTTATAATACCCTTGTACCCTATGGGTACCGGGTATAAATATAAAACGATTGGAAAACAAATTCATTCAAAACTGATCATTTAAAATCCCAATAAAACTCCCAGAAAACAAGCGCCGAAAAGTATGCTAAGTATTAGAACTGAATGGTGACTAGAGTAAATGTCATTTCTTTAATTGTGATACATCATGGCACCACTAAAATTTTTCTCTCTGTATTTCCATAATCACAAGCTTTGCATTTGAGCCACTGTTAAGTCTCACTTAACAGCGCTGCGTACA
The DNA here is from genome assembly GCA_018153105.1 of Drosophila rufa. Classification (NCBI taxonomy): domain Eukaryota; kingdom Metazoa; phylum Arthropoda; class Insecta; order Diptera; family Drosophilidae; genus Drosophila; species Drosophila rufa. The sequence continues at coordinate 15,065,187 of JAECXS010000096.1, forward strand.
GTTGTAACTTGTCCCACGGCTGAGCTTTTTACACGCACACAAGCGCGAGAGCGCCAGCAAGCTAGCGAGCGAGCGGGACAGAACGATGGCTAGCCCTCGATTCGAGAGCTTGTGAGTCAGATTCAGTTTTCAGTTTCAGTTACTTTCGAGCAGCGTTAAGGTGAGGTTGGGTCCGAAAATTCCGGTTTAAAGCGCGCGTTACGGTCTATTGTGGCTCATTCGAGTGAGTGAGCATTGATCTGCGACTGTGTGTGTGAGCGAGAGCGTGGCTTTAACGGGGCGGCATATGCAACAGTTAGTGTTCTCTCTGACTCTGCCTCTCCTCTTTTCCGCTCTCTGCAAACGTTTATTGAATTAAATACGAAATTTTCACATAAAAACGTGAAAGGCAGGTGCTAAACCAGCAGATCAATAATAACAATAGTGAAAAGCCTAAAATTGGAGCAGTTATTATCGTGTTGTGTGTTACTGCCTTGGTTACCTCGATTCCGTGAGCTTTGACGAGCTTAAATTGATGACGTAGTCGCCGAGAATTGTTTTACCCTCACATTGTGTAACCTGGCCAACAACAGACTTGGCCATGTTTTGGCATTTCCAAAAGAAACCCCAAACTCCACACTATCAAAAAATACAAGCGCTCCAAAAAAACACAAATACACTCGACCAAAAGAGAGGCTCTCTCGCCGCACGCACACAGAGGCAAGCCGCTCTTTTGGCTTTAACTGTTCACTCGCTTTTTGGGAGTGGCTCCCCAAAAAATTAAAAACTTAATTTATAAACATATAAAAAGGCATAAAGGCAACTGTAAATCTAATTAAATAGTAACATTTGCTTGTAAGCAAATTAAGAAATTGACAAATGATAACTTCATACTTTTATGATAAATATCACATAAAATGCAAAAAAGGTTTTGATATTAATGCCAGCAATTAATACCACGGAGAGCACGAACAACTGTATAAATACAACAGACTACTATGGAATTTAAAGTTGAAGTATCCACAAAAAATACACAACATAAAAGATCTAAACTCTTTAATGAATCAAACGACATAATAAGGTGTCAACTACTAATAAATTACCAAAAATATTAAATTATATCAAATTGTTGACCTATTTGTTAATATAATCGTATATTAGGTTAAATTTCCCCAGCATATTTCAACCTTCGCACGTCGCACGTCGAAAATATAAAAATAACGAGTAATAACAACGCATACCGTTGTTGTTTACCTGTTTCTTTTTTGGTGTGTGAGTGCGTCTAATTAACAGTTTGCTTAATTAGTAAGCACCTGTTGCGGTACTCAACAGCTACATTATATTTTAAAATTTGACGCTGACATGACGAACACATTTTGTCGAGTGGAGGTGAAAGCCCTTAGCTGGCACCAGACCATCGGGAAAAAGTATCAATTCCAATTGTGGGTGTGTGCGACAAAAAACAACAAGAAAAAGAAAATGGTTGAGGATAATCGCGTCGCGTGGGGCTTCTTCACTCTTTTTCACACGGAAAAATAGCGATGATATTGCACATAAATAAGCCAAGAACTGAACGGAAATACGATATTTGGCGGATTAAAATGTTTAAATAAATAAACACACAAGTCGGCAATGTCTCGCTATTCCAGGATTACTCATCAAGGAAATGGGGAATCGTTGAAATAATAAAGCTATTGAAGCATGCACAGCTATAAAGATGAATGAATTTTCAATTGAACGATTGAGAGGAAGTGGGAGACCCAATGAGCAATAGAAAATAAACAATATATTTAATTATTGTGGGTAAAATAAATAAATCTTAGAACTATTCAAAAGCCAATTAATCTCTCAAGTTTGTAGATTTATTTATTTGATAAATATATTGAATAACTAATTGTTTCGATATTCAAAACCTAAGAATATTTTTACTATTGTTGGCTTACACAATATAGAATATTCTCTAATTAGAAGCACTTGTACATTGTAAATAAAATATTGAGATCCATACTTAACAGATCCATGCTTAAACAAAGTAAATACAGTTTTTTTCTTTACTCACCTTACCCTTATCGTCCATTATAAAATTCCCACCATTCCATTCAGTTTTCTCCAAGATAAACTCCAGTTTTCTCCAAGATAAAGCTTCTCAGAATATAGTTCTTATAAGCAGATGCATTTTTGCACTTATCAAACGCTCTGGAGATAGTGTTTCTCATCAATTTGCAGAGAGCGAAAGAGAAATGGCATTCCGTCCCACGTGAATACACATGAATATTGCATGAGTTGACTCACAGATGAATTTCCCATCTTCGTGGGCGGATATGGCCAGGCCACAATAAAGAATACACTTCATAAACTTTAGAGAGGGAAAAATAATGCCAGGCAACAAAGAATGCCGGAAGATGAAATTATGTGCAATTAAAGCAGAAAATTCACTTTCCATGCGACCCAAATTCAAATGGCAAGCGACCCAATTTTTGACCTAAGACTCCAAATATTTTCTTGTCTTTTTTTTGTTTGAGCAACAGCTCCAGAGTTCAAAGGGGGTTAAGTGGTAACGGGAGAGCGAGAGGTTGGAGGCTGCCCGAAAAAGCCCGGGCCAATTAACGCACTCACTCAATTAAGTCGGAAGGCATCATAACTTGACCTAGGGCAGGCACGCCCCAGACGCGAAGACCAGCATTTAATTAGCCGCACATGACAGTCAGTCTTCATTCGGTGTTATTTCTCTTCTTTTTTGCAGCTTAACCCCACGGAGCCACAGCCAGTGCCCCTCTTCCTGCCCGCCCATCTGAACAATAAGCCGATCTGCGACGACATTATCCGCAAGTTCTCACCATCGAGGCGTCTGGAGTCGCGAGAGCTCGCCAAGCTTCTCGCCCAACCACATTTTCGTGTAAGTAATCAAAGGAACATAATTGAAAGGAATTAAAATCAATTTAAATAAGTCGATTGAAGCTTCAGAAAAAGGAATATAAAAGCAAGACTATGACATTTTTTATACAGATTGGAAAACGTATTATACACATTGCGTGAGGAATCAAAGGAAAGTAATCGAAAAAACTTTGTCTTATTCTCATTAAGAGATACTAAGAATAAATACTTCAAAATTGTTCTTTGCTGATGGAAAATTTTGAATCACAGCTCCTTAGAATGTTTGCAATTATCATTTCCTGTCCACATCTGTTTATTTTTTATAAGACTAAATTACTCGATAAAGCAACCCCCTCTTTAAATACTAAGATAAACAAACTCAGCCTTAGCTCAAGCAGTTTTTATATATTTAAAGAATGAGTCACGCTCCCTTTTGACTCTGGTAATTGTAAGAACTATAATTAAATAATTAAACACAAACTCAGCCATAATCTTACTACTTTAAACTATCTAGTTTCCCCAAAATAGTCTTAATAATATTCATACTAAGATACACAATTAATTTATTAATCTATTCCAGGCCCTTTTGCGCGCCCATGATGAGATAGGGCAGCTTTACGAGCAACGACTGAAAGCTGCCGGCGGCTCCACCACCCTACTAGAGATCGCCAGTCAACGCCAATCCGGTGGCTACCTATTTACCGAGGACATTCTCAGCACCAAGATGCCAGTGGAGACCATCAAGATGGTGGGCCTGCGCCGGGATCCCAGCAAGCCGCTGGGTCTGACCGTGGAGCTGGATGAGTACAAGCAACTGGTGGTGGCCCGAATCCTGGCCGGCGGTGTCATTGACAAGCAGAGCATGCTGCATGTGGGCGATGTGATTCTGGAGGTCAATGGCACTCCGGTGCGCAGTCCCGATGAGCTGCAAGTGGAGGTGTCGCGGGCCAAGGAGAATCTCACCCTGAAGATCGGACCCAATGTCGATGAGGAGATCAAGAGCGGTCGCTATACTGTGAGTGGGGGTCAGGTAAAACAGAATGGCATCGCGGGTCTCGAGACGGGCAAGAAACTAACGGTAAGTTTGATGTTTGCTTGGCTTTGTGGGGAGAATTGGGTTGAATTCTTCGCGGAGATTGCTGCTTGCTTGCATGAATTTTGATTGTTTTCAAGTTTTGTTTGCTATGGTTTTATTTATATACTTCACAAAAACTCAAATAATAGAAATAGAGTAAATTAAAATGTACTTCTTGCTTGTAATTATTCATTATTAAAAAAGTTAGACAACCAACCATATCATAAAGGATTTTGTTTGCTGAAAGCTTGCTATGCTATCGTTATCTTTATAGAACTTCATATAGTTTTTTTAAAACATATTTTAATTGAAAACATTCTTAAACATTGATATGAAATCTTTAGAAAGTGTAATATAAATGTCCATATATTCAAACATTTATTGATATCAGATAATAGTCGTTCTTAGACCAAATTCCCCTCAAAATTCTCGAATCACTTGCAACTAAGTAAGTAAATCTTGGCTTTGTCAATCATAAACCATCACAGGCTAAATTTATTTATTTTATAAATTTATTTTTTAATTATCAACAGTGTTATATGCGTGCCCTGTTCACATACAATCCCTCGGAGGATTCCTTACTGCCATGCAGGGACATTGGTTTGCCCTTTAAGTCGGGCGACATTTTGCAAGTGAGTTTGGGATTTAATCAAACATTTAATTTTCTTAAATAAATATTTATGTTTAAATACAGATCATCAATGTCAAAGATCCCAACTGGTGGCAGGCCAAGAATATAACCGCGGAGTCGGATAAAATCGGTTTGATTCCATCTCAAGAGCTCGAGGAGAGACGAAAAGCCTTTGTGGCCCCCGAGGCGGATTATGTGCATAAAATTGGCATTTGCGGCACAAGGGTGAGGATTTATTATATTCCTTTCTTTATTTCCGAATTAAGTTTAATTATTTCTTTTGAAATAGATCTCGAAACGAAAGCGAAAGACCATGTACCGATCCGTGGCCAATTGTGAGTTCGATAAGGCGGAACTATTGCTCTACGAGGAGGTCACTCGGATGCCTCCATTCCGCAGGAAAACTCTGGTTCTCATCGGTGTTTCCGGAGTAGGCAGGCGAACGCTCAAGAATCGCCTGATCAACAGCGATGTGGACAAGTTTGGAGCCGTTATTCCACGTGAGTTATTACACGATCTTTAATTAATATTTTATTTTAGGATTTTTTATGAATTTTACCTAACTTTTACAGATACCAGTCGCCCCAAGCGCGCCTTGGAGGAGAACGGCGTCAGCTACTGGTTCATGGACCGCGAGGAGATGGAGGAGGCGGTGAAGCAGAACGAGTTCTTGGAGTACGGCGAGCACAATGGCAATCTTTACGGCACCCACTTGCAGTCCATCAAGGATGTGATCAACAGCGGACGCATGTGCATTCTGGATTGTGCACCGAACGCTCTGAAGATCCTGCACAACAGCCAGGAACTGATGCCATTTGTCATATTCGTTGCGGCGCCGGGCATGGAGCAGCTCAAAACCATCTATGCGGATCGCAGGGCCACGGGCTCCAATAGGAATTTATCAGTATGTCTTAGCTAGATAACCCATAGAAGGCACTCCCTTAATCCAAGCACACGTCTATCCACAGTTTGATCGCCAGAGTTCCATAAGATTCAGCTCCAGACGCGCCCGTACGCTCGAGTCCCTAGCATCGCTATATGAGGTAATCGCGGCTTCCTAATCAAAAATAATATTTAAAATGTGATGAAATCACTCATCCGCTTGGTGCACCACCTAGGCCACCCTAGTAGCCCTCTTAGATCTCTGCCTGAACACCCAGACATTGCTTAACACATTCGATTTGTATCGTTCGATTCAACAGGACGACGACCTGGTGGCCACCGTCGAGGAGAGCAGCTTTGTGCAGCGCAAGTACGAGAAGTACTTTGACATGGTCATCGTGAACGAGGACTTTGATGAGACGTTCCGTCAGGTGGTGGAGACGCTCGATCAGATGAGCCACGAGGAGCAGTGGGTGCCCGTCAATTGGATCTACTAGAGAATGGAGAGACGCACTGCAGCAAAATCTACGAATAAGCTATTGCAACTTGGCCTGCCTAGAATATGCATACAAAACCTATTGCTATCACAATAATCAAAGGAATATCTCAGTAATTGAAGCTACAGAATCCCAGCACCAAGCAAAACTTTACAAGCAGCACCAAAAGATGAATAATATTCTATTTCCTGTTGAAAAAAAATACAGAAATCAGCGTATTGTTAATTCTTAAATCATTTGCTGACATTTTCCTCTTGATACCAATTAATGTAATGTATATATGCAATTTTTTGTTGTATAATTTAAAACGTGTGCCCTCCGTTTACGATTCAGTTTTTTCCTTATGTCTAAGCCTATTTTTACGAAACGAATTCGTCCATTTTGCAATCTCTTATGGTTTATTTATATACAAAAGAAGTCTACGTTTATCTCTTTTCAGTTTTATAATCTTAACGAATCTCCTCAGTACAACAATCCTTTCTGCCAATAAATATTTCATATAGTTTTTAGTTTTGTTTAACGAACTAGTTAAAATATTGATGTGGAGTAAAAAAGAAGAACAAATAAAAGTATGAATACATTTGGCTCAAAGAAATTGGGTGACTTTGTTTCCTTTAAGCCAGGCCCCAAAGTACAATTTATTTGCTGAATGTGTGTGTATAATGCCAAGCATTTTTAAACAAAGTATAGTTAGCAGGGAGATACGGGAGATAAATTAGGAGTTATAAATGCCCAGGGTTTTCTCCACCACGGCGTGGGGCTGGCGCATTTGCTCATTGTACTCGGGAAGATTCATGAAGTCCTCGAAGCCGATGGAGTCGCAGCGTCCAGTCAAGACATCGTCCATTAGGTTGCTGGAAGGTAAGAGAACAGAATAGAATTAGTCACTGATTTTAGGAAATTCTTATTAATGAAATTAAGTGCTATAATTGATGGAATGTACAATTACACAATTTTAATCTTAAAGTAAGCTAGGAAAGCAAATGAAAGCAAAGCAGTTAACCGGCAAATTCTTCTAAAATGAAAATTAAACACCAGAAATGATAGGGATCATCTTTACTTATAGATCAAGGCTGTGCTTTAGCCCGCCTGCAAGATCTAGGGCCAGGTGTGGCTACAGCATGCGAATTTGGTTCGCTTTTTTTTTTGACTTTACCATAAAATGGAAGACCCACAAGTTCCTCCTCAAATATAACATTCTGCGAATACTACCAAGGTTCTCCCGAATCCCAAGCTCACAGATAAGACCCACCTGGACGAGAGGAACGGCAGACGTCCCACTTGACGGGCGGCGTAGCGGTCCATGCCCATCCTTAGGGGAATTCCGAGGCCCTCGCGGTTGCGCAGCATCTGCATGTCCAGATTGTACTGATGCTCGTTGTAGTTCAGCTCCGAGTCGCGCAGCCGGTGGACATGGGCCAGTTGGTTGAAACAGTTGGCTTCCGTGGGCATGCCCACTCTGCCGGCAGCACTCAGCACGGTCACCTCCGTGGGCTTCACTTTCAGCGATGATGACTCGTGCTGTATGGCATGTTGGACTTTATTAGTATTTGCCTTATATGATGCCATCCTTTTACTCACCATTTTGATATGAATTTAAACAGATTTCGGGGTTTCACAAAGAAAATCGAATGATTTACAAAATATCTTGTTGAATGACAAACAAATTTCAGCAGCAGTGTGACCAGATAGCAAATACTTACAAATACAATTACTGGATAGACTAACGCGCTAGTACAGAAAACTGTTAGAAATTGGTTTATGAAATGGGTAAGCCTGCAACATCAACTGTTATAAAAAATGTTTAATTAAGGTGGAAGTCTATGATCTAAAAGTTGGAAACTAAATAAAAACTTTTGTTCTTAATTTATTTTTCGAAATATTTATTACTTACAGTTTGATTTTATGTTAAAAATTAATAATAATGCATTTGTTTAAATTTACACCTTATCTAACAAAATGTTCTAAAAATATACCCTAAATATTTACAAAATTTAAGTAAAATATAAATTTATTTTGAAACCATTTTCAAAAAAATAATGGTAGGGTTTATATTTTTTTTAAAGAATTTACCACAGTCTTGTAAAAACTTTAAATAAAGAATTGGTGTCTTTAATAAACAAAATCAAAGATATATCAAGATATTTGTGTTTTGTAATTGTAAATTAAGTTAAGTTAAGTAAGTTTCTTTTATTTCCGCCCCAACATATTAAAAGTTTAGGCTATCTTCTAATTTTAAAGTACAAGTAATTCAAGCCACAGGAACTTATGATTCTTCAATCAGAAATTATAAACTCTTTTGATTATAGTTTAGATAAATATTAAATAATTCTGCAATTTATAACAACCATAAAACGCACATTATATTTCTATTATTTGTAAAATAAATAAAAATTATGATTGAAAAGTACATGCTTTTTTTATGTAGCTTAATGCCTCATGGGAAAAATTTTTAGATTAATTACATTCCGAACATAAAAACAATCAAATTATATAAATTCCTCAAACTATTCGGAATTTAATAAATCAACAATGTTCATAACCATAGTCGTAACGATATTGTTTTATTTATATATTAATTTAAATATGTAACATTAACTTTTAATTTAATGTCTTCTTGTGTTGGAAAAATATTTATTTTTATTAAAAATATACTTTTCGAACGTCACTCTCTCGCCGGGGAAAAACTTGTGTCTGGGCTCTTGGTCGACGTAAATTTGTTTTATTAGCGCGTTTAGCACGTTTGGTCAAGTGACGAGCTGAGTGCTGTGATTAATTACACCCTCGCCTGGCCAGCAACGGACGGAGTAGATGTGTCTCAGTGCCTCAGTGTCAGCTCAGTGTGAGCTCTAATCAATTCGATCAACAAATCGAACCGAAAAAACAAAGGCTCCAAGCGTGGTTTTCCTTTTTTGCACCCACACCTTTTAGCGGCTTTTATGATCTTGTGCTCCACAGAGCAGCGATTCATTTGCATCCAGTGACAAACCACACGACAGAGTTTAATTAGTGCATGGTCACTAATAAACATTTCGGTGCTACAGTGTGTTAATCAAACGCCCGCAACAATAGACGCAAACTGTCTCCGGCCGATCCGATCCGATCTGAACTTGAAACCGAAAGGCAGTCAGAAAATATTAAAAACAAAAACCGGATGGATATCTGACTTAGTTTTAAAATGGAAAAATATTGCTGCAGCAGACCTTGCTGAACTTGAGCGGAAAGCTAAATGGTTTTATTATTTACAATTTCCGTAAATATTTATGTTGGGCTTTGCCTTTTAGGGGAATTGTAAATTATCAAACCAAAAAGTAATTACATTATAATTTACGATGTGTAGGCTTCCTCTTTATGCTGTGCGAATTCCACTGTCCTAAAAATTAAAGCTGACCAATTACAAATTATATTTTTATGATGATTGGGCTTCATTATATTTTATGGATTCAATTATTGGCAATAAATATGTAATTATTATTCATAAAACATTTGCCGTTTATCATAAATTATTATGGACATAAGCATATAACATTTAAGGTGCATCAACTTTATTTTAAATGAATGAACACTATTATTAGAAACCCACAATTAGATAATAGACATTAACTAATCAATATATTTATAATGAGCTAACTAATTTTTGTCACCTTTACGGCGTCTAGTTGATAAAGGAAACATTTTTGATAATAGATGAGATTGGGTTTAGTAGCGTGAGATGTTAGGATCGTTACTGATGCAACTTATATTGAGTCATTAATATTTAAAGATGAATTGCTCGATTTCAAAGAAAATGTTTTAAGATCTGGGCCTTTTTTTTTGGTGACCACTCCCAATCTCTTTTTTTTTTTCCTTCAAATCTCTTTCACCGATTGATATATGGCTCTTACTTTCCGTTTTATAGCTGCCGACCAATTAATACATAGTAGACGAGTCTGTGGCGAATCAACCAATTTACCAAGTCGAATATACCGCTGTATATATGGGTATATGAATGCCCAATCGGAAGAGTCAACTATGTATGGTCGGATGGAGATCTCAGGGCGAGAAGATCGAAATGTAAAAGTCAAATAAAAATATAACGTCCAAGAATTAACATTTTTTCACAGCAATAAATGCATAAAAGTCAAAGATGTGTACACAAAAAAAGTAATGGAGGGAACACATGGGCGCAACTAGAGGGGTCAGATGAGATCAGGGAATTCTTTTTAAAGGCAGCTTGATTGGACTGATATTCTCACTAGTTTTTTTTTTATAGATATTTACACTGAAATTAATTGTGGTTGAGTAAAAAAATAAATATAACACATTTTTGGTGTTAACCGAATTTTTATTTGGGAATTATAGCGCAACCTAAATAATGTATCTTATCAATGAATAATGTTCCAGAACGAGTTATTGTTTCAAGATGTAAATTCTTTTCTTCTTTAACTTCACCTTACAGTATAATAAAATAATAAATAATAAGTAATAATTGAAGCTGGTTTCCTGATATGTATTTTTATTTCCTTCAGTGTACAAGTACCCTCTTTCAAGTATGACGTATACAGTATAAAATTTATAATCTTTTGCAGCCCCGTCTCCGATGGATGCTGCTCATCGTCTTTGGCCATTGTCGTCGCTAATAGAGACATACAGCGTCCACTGGGAGTTGGAATTGATCACGGATCAAGATCGAGTTCGAGTCGGAGTTCGGGACAGCAGGCTTCGTTAACAGCAGAAGAACGGAAAAAGTTTGAATGCTCCAGCGCTTCGTTACTTTTCTCGGCAGCCATAAACTTTTATGGCAGCAAGTCGCAGCAGCGGAAGACTAGGACAATGGATCTGGGGTCGGGGACCAGGGACCGGGAACAGGGAGAGCAGAGCAGCTGTGAGCAGCAGTCGAGTCAAGATGATTGGGCATTATGCCGGACCAGAGTCCGGGCCATTCGGTATCTTTCTTTTTTTTATGTCCATAGGGGTCGTCGCTGCCGCTCTTTGACTATCCTCCAGCTCCCATGGGTGCCAATTAAGATACGAGGAAGAGGGTTGGAGCTGCCAATGGAGGAGGGGCAACTGCTGCTCTGGACCCTATTAGCAGCCATATTGCTGGCACACTGAGAGGAATTCGAAAGCTAAAGTAACACTAAATCAATCCGTCCAAGTTGTTCAAATTATTTTAGTTTTTAAATCATTATATTTCAGTCTCACCAATCGACATTAGTTGGCTGTATTTCCTTTCTTTCGTATTAAATTGTTTTCTGTTTAAGGCACAGGTCTTTAAATCAAGTTAATGGATTCTTAGTTTCATTCATAGTTTACAGATATTTCTTACCTTTTAAGAATTATTTCCGCTAGTTAAAAACATACTTTTGAGTATTTTTAAATATTTATATAACTTATTATATATTTACCAATTTAATTTGTTAAAATAATGTATTTACGCATGCAATTATATGTTATTTTTAGCTTGTTAAGAATGTTAATATAAATGTATTAATTAATTGGTTTAATGTAAGGAAAGAAACTTTACTTTTCGTAGTAACAAGTAAGATAGTAATTACTAAGTATGTTAGGCCACTTCTAATGTTATCACTTACCTATTCTATCATATGAAATAATAAATAAATAAAAGAAAACCTTTTATCTGAGATCTTTCTTAAAGAGTTTGTATTGCTTTTTTACTTAATTTTGATTACCGTTTTTCTCGATTTCCAATAGAATTTCTCATTTAATCATTTATATCATTATTTAATTCTTTTGTATATTTTTTTTAAATAATTTAAATTTATATAAAAATATCTTTAAAAGGATTTTTATTCTCAAACATCCGTTACATATTTTTACACAATATACTTATTTTTCCCCCTGTGTAAGTATGCATGGCTGCCATAAAAGTTATATCCCGTTCGTGAGTGATCTGAGTGAGATCGCTCCGTACTCTTTATGGCCCCTCCATTCGCTATGTATGCAACGATCAGTCCCCTCCTCCATTGGCCAACTACTGCTGCCTTCGCCTGAAACCCGAGATGCATTGGCCGTAAATCAGCCGGCTGAGTGAGAGATTCCCGAGTCCGTGATGCATTTTATCCATTTTTGAGAATGTCAGAAAGTCGGGGAGAGGAAATGGCGGACGCAAAACATAAGCTGTGAATTCGATGTAATTTTGGCAGCGGCCTGTTGTGTAATGCAGTAGCCGGGAAAAAAAGAAGGAACCAAAACAACAGGCGTCGGCAAAAGTCAAAAAACAATTTCGTTACGCCAGGATGACCAAAGGCCAGCGACCAGCGACCAGCGTCCCAGAGTGCAGCCCAACGGGTTGAGGAGCGAGTCAGTTCCACCAAATCGAGCAATATATGCCATATATCTCCGCCGATCTTACCGATCTCTCGACTTGTGCATGAAACCGAAACAGAGACAGAAACAAATGCAAACACACACTGCAGTCCGCTCCCAATTTGGTGTATCTTTTTTAGCGTGTAGGTGCGAAAATGTCGTCGTCCAACTTCCTTTATCGGGCTTGTCCGGCGGCGGTGCATGTGTTTCTGGCTATTTTGCATCTCCGCTCACATAAAAGTCAAAATATTTTCGGTTTTTTTTTTAAGACAAAACCCTGACGCTGTTTTAATCTTAAAACGTTTTTCCCAGTTCGGTCACGGTTCTCCTCGGTTGGAAACTCGTCGTGTATCAAAATCAGGGACAGGTTGTATATTTCTCGTCGCTCTGGCTTTGACATTTCCGATTCTGCTAATCGCCCGGCCCTATAAATCAACCCCTCAAGAGTCTCAGCCGGGTACAGCACTAGACTATACTTCTTATACTTATACTATATGTTATGGGCACCTATCGTCTGGCACTTCAGATCGCCCCGTTTGTTGTGACGGCTGGGCGCCAAGTGAATTGGCTTGTTCCTTTGCACTGAATATAGCAGCCCGCAACTGGGATTTTATTTGAATTTCTTATTTATTAGGGAATATAAAACGACTTGGTATGGTTAAGGGTCATCGAAATATAATCTTAACTACTAATACAAAACTGCTTCTTAATATGGAAACACAAAACATCCTCAAATTGATAACAAAAATATTTTATAATGTTGCTGTTCAGTTAACTTTTTCTGTAAAAATACAAACAGTACAATTACAGAGCTCAGAAATATCTGAAATATCATCTCTTAAGTGTCATATCGGCTAATCCATCAATAACATACCCCTAAAAGGATTTTAAAAAATTCAACATATTCTTTCTGAAGTTGGGGGAAACGTTGACTCAAAAAGTAATTCACAAACCTATTTCAAACCAAAAAGGTTAGCGATCATATAAAATATTACTCTACTTTAATTTTGTATTTTTTACAATTAATTGATAAAAAAATTGTTTTCAAATATATCGACTTAAAATGACTGGAACCATTTCAAAAACAAATTTTTTGGCAACACAAACGTTTTTCTTTCCTAACTTTTTGATTCCTAACTAAATTCAACTTAGTCCTTGAGTAGATGTATTTTAAAATCTACTGTTTTTGAGGGATATCATTCATAATTATGCAAAAATTAAAGAATTCTTGCTACAAAGTTAAAAATAAAAAAAAATTAATGAACAACTTTTTTTTTTACCAGAATATTTAAATTTGAAAATGTAGAAAAACCAAAATTGAAAGGCTTGCTTAAGGATTTTAAGCATTTAAAAATGAATTAAAAATTGTAAACTTTAACATGAGGCACCAAATAAATATTTCAAATACCAGTTTTTACTAACTTTGGTACCCAACAAGTTCAAAAGCTTTAATTAGGCCATCCCTGACACCATTTTTTATTATTACTACACTTAAATTCACACCAAATCAACTGCATTTAATGAACCTAACATTACCCCACTAACTGCAAACAAAATGCACTCGTCAAATACTTTGACAGCTGATTCCAATAGTCATGCGTGAGTGGAAGCGAGCCCACAATAGTACCATTAACAGTAATGGCCGAGCGGAGATGAAGGTGGGGGCACGAGCAGAGGGAAGTTTTTCTCCTCTGTCGTTGTTGTTGTTTTCGATAGGTGGAGCGTAACTGTTAATGATTAACCCCTATTAACCCTTATTAAATAAAAATAACATCAAATGATAGCATTTTCTTTTTCATAGTTTATTTAAATAGCTAAGCACATATACACACTTACATACGTACACAAGTTATAAATTAATTGCCGCCATAATTGAACTAAAGAAATCATTTGAACACGCTAAAATTGTGGGCGAGAACGTTAAAAATATTTATTTATATTGTAATTCTGCTTTTGTGCTCGATAATGCATTACTTTTACATTTAGTACAACTAGATTAGAGACTACGGCTAATTGTTATTACGATGTATAAAAGTAATAAACGTTAAACACTTTTATGTGGATATTTACACGGGGTGAAGAATCAAGTAGCGCTTTAAAATTAATTGCTTCTACTAAAATTATTGTTAAGCTTCTTGTAATTATTAATTTCTGTAAACGGCTGGGACGGCTGATGTGAATTCTCGTTTTGTTTTTTGTTTTTCTTGGGCAACTTAGAACCTAAGGCTTACTAGTTAAACATTTACTTTAAAAATTAAATTACGTTGAACAAAAACAAACAAAATACATACAAGAAGGGTGTTTTTAAAGGGACTTGGTGGTAAAAAGGAGTCAGAGTTAGCGTGCAAACACCAGGAATATACAATCACAAAAATTAACAACGTGCAATATTCCAAGTGAAACGCTAACTGTGCTCCCGAATTAAGCTTATTTTAATCTAGAACCCACACGGGGGTCGAAACAGTCTGACTGCGCGACCCAAGGGTTAAGCCAAGTCCAAGGCGAGAGCGGGACCACTGTATGCTGAGCCCCTCTCGCTCTCCCCCATCAGGGAATGCTGGTGGGGATGCGGCTCCATGTAGCTGTTCTCACTGCCTACGCCGCCGTTGCTGCCATTGTGCATGCCGTTCCCACTCCCATAGCAGGGATCGTGTCACATCGAGAGCGTTCCCACTGCCGCTGCCGCGGACATCTGTGCACTGTGCTGCTGCTGCAGCTGGTGTGAATGCGCCGCCGCCGCCGCCAGCGAGTGGCTGTGGGCGGCCAGGTGCGGATGCAGGCGCATGGCGGGTATGTTCATCGCGGCCATGGGATTCATCGGGTGGGTGAGGGCGTGCGGCAAGTGCAGGCCCGGCTCCAGCTTCGCCTTGGCGTCCAGCAGCTGGCTGTAGTCCGTGTGCTGCACGCCCATTACGTTGGGATCGCTGCCCTTCTTGTTCTGCTTGCGCTCCTTGGCGCGCCGATTCTGGAACCAGATCTTCACCTGGCGCTCCGACAGCGACAGCGTCTGCGCCAGCTCACTCTTCCGGCGAATGGTGATGTAACGGGACGTGCAGTACTCCTTCTCCAGTTCCAAACGCTGAAAATCGGTGTACACCACGCGGTACTTGTCCTTAGTGCGGGTTTTTCCTGGAGGAAGAAATAGATGGAGGAATTTATTATTTGGGTTGCTAAATCTTTGGAAACTTAATATGGTAAATCATGCTAGAACTTGGAACTTTATTTTTAAATATGGTTGCAATAACTTTTAAAATCTTAATATCATGCCAGGAGCAACTAAACTTAAATGCTTTTAAACCTTAAATATCTAGCCAATCACGGTATATTCAAAATAACAGCTATATAAAAAATATATTGGCTTAATATTTAATTAACGAAATGTGTATATTTGTATAATACGGCCACCTACTTAAAATATATTTTAGCTTTGTCCAAAGTTGTCTCGTTAAGGAATAAATGTGTGCGGAAAATAGATACTGATGAGGAAGCTTGGGTATCTTCCAAATAACATCTAGACTCTTGATCCTAATGATCAGTATTTTTGTCTAATTTTTTAAAAATATATTTTTTAACCTCGAGTCTAAAATGTGAACTTTCTATACTCAAAACCTTAAAAAATATATATTCAAATCAAGCCAAACAAGTGTCATAAATCTAGAGAAAAGCAAACCTAAGCATCCTGCAAAAAGTCTGTTTGAAATAAGTAAGATATTTCAAGATCATGTGTGAGATTGTCGTCAGAGGGCCATGACTCTTGGCCAAGTTACCGAGTTGCCAAGCTGCCAAGTCTCCGAGTCGCCTCGTTCCCTGTTTAAAATGGGTGTCAACCCAGTGGAGTGACTGGCGTCAGGTGGACAAATATGTTTCTCCCCGGCTCATCTCATCATAATAGATGACAATATTTAAATTATGATAGCCATAGAAAGCTGTCACATGCCATATAACAAGATTGGAGCCACCCCAAGTCGAAGCGGTTAACATGAAAAATAATTAACAAAAAAGCCGACATTACTGACATCGCAATTCTTCGTAAAATCGAGAGAGAAGGAAAGCGCGGCGGCTTACCTGGCGCTGAGCTGCGCAATTAGTCAATCAAAATTCAAACAAATGACAGAAACAGAAAACCACAAACACCGAAAATAGAAAAGATAGAAAAAAAAGAAAAAAACACTGAAGATTTGGATGAGCTGCAGCAAAGGCATGAAAAAGGCCACGGGATCGTGGCACAGTCTGCTTACGTGATAAACACACCCACACCAGCCGAGAATATTTCTGTGCAAACAGCATTTCGGGTTGGGGATTTTGCTCTAATTTTTTATGTACAGCCCTCGGTGTAGCGTACGTAGTGTTCTCACAATTAAAATCGAGCAAACAGGCAAACAAACAAATATTTTCACAGATGATAAAGTTCAAACGGCAACAGAAAGATATAGACCTAGTGAGAGAGCGAGGGGAGAGGTAACCACAAAGTGCAAAGACTAGGTGTTAAAGACCTCAAGATGCCCTGCAACTAATATGATAAATGATATATGACTTTTAATAATGATAAAATAAGCTACATAAGCTACGAGTCCAGTTAAGAATAATAAAGAGTAAGTCTATGGGTTTTAAAGTTAACTTTTTAATTATTTGTAGGAACTTCGATTAGAATAATATTTACATACAATAAGGGTTTATGCTCTCTAAGAAAACTAAACGAATATCGAATTTGTTTTATATAAAATTCTACAAAATGTATAATGAAACAAAAGTCTTGCCAAACATAAAATTCTTGTAATAATCACAAAACACAAATACTCTTGGTAAAAGTTCTCAAAATAATACCTTGGCTCTTAAGAACCGAAAGCAAAAACTCCATTAAACCGTTGCTTCTGCTCCCTTATCTCCCTCACTCTTCTATTTGTTCTTTACACTTTGTTTAGACGTGAATTTATTGCTGTCGCTCTTTGCTTAGTCTAATGTGGCAATCGCATAAGGAATAACTCAGGAGAAGAGTAATGTTAAAACCCTGTTAAGTACACACTCATAATCTAGTTTTTTTTTTTTTTTTTTTGCTTCACTTAATAAATCTAAAATTTTCAGTCTGCCTTGCCATTTTTTGTACCCTTAGTGGGGTAAAATCTTCTTGCGCGTGTTCTTGGGCCCCAATCTACTGATAAAGTGAGCTTGGGCCAGAACAATCCAACACAAAGAACAAAAATAACTTGTTTAGACAGACTTGACGGATTTGAGGAAGTGCACAAATAAAGAAAAATTAAAACAACAATATTATCAGCTTTGAGGATTTACCGAGTAAATTGTACAAAATAAAACATATTTTCGAATGATTTCGCAACATGAGGCAAGCCCTGAGTAAGATGAAGTCAACTATTCTCGAAGGTGTGGATAGTTACGTAAAAAGATCTCAAGAACAGATTTTGGCGGACATAAACATATCACAAAGAGGTTGATAAGGGGAGGGGTATTTTTAGTGAATGGCTTAGATAATTCGCTAATAGTTTAATTACATTTATACATGGGTGGTAATAATAAAAAGTCCTAAATATTTGGACTAAGACAAGATACATTTAAGAAAGGCTTTCTAGTTCCCTCAATTTAAAAAATAGCTCTTGGTTTGGATTAAACCTATAACATTATTTAATTGAACAATTAAAATGTAATTAAATTCATATTACATTTGATGTAAGCTTTTCATGAAGTAAAATTTGTATTTAAAAATATTTCTAAAAGAAAACAAAAAATCTTTTAAATGTATAATTTTTTAAAGAATTTAAAAATTTCCTTTATATAAAGAACTATATATTTTGCCCACCAAATGCGTCATCTAGCTCGCAATTCCTCTAACATCTCGACCTCATTCCAACCATCTGTGGATCAGAAAAACCCACAGCTCACCCTCCAAGAGGCTGCATCACATCGGGTTTATCTCTAGCTAAGACTCTGGAAAAAAAACACACACAGCTAAAGGCTTTATCTGGTTACCACTTGGAGGTTCCAATTTCTCACACCTAAAGCGGAGCACAAACAAGAGAAAATCCGTGCGGAATTAGAGACTAACTGGAGCGCACACTCACGCCCTCAGGTCCGGTCCCCTTTAGCTTGATTCACGGCTTGCCTGGCTCGACTGACCTTCACGGCCATAATCTAATAAATCGTACACGTATTATGTGCACAACTATAAAGCCACTATCCCAGCCGCACTGAGTGTTTTATGGGGTCCCCCAATAAACAGGCCAAGACAAACGCCATGAATGTGGATCAACTTGTGCTAATGCTAATGCTCCATTCCGTCTGAACCCCTAAGATCCTAGCCAGATTCTACACACTTTCCTCTGATAAGATTGTGAATGAATGGCGAAAAAAACAAAAGGGGATATCTTAATAAAAATCTGAAGTCACTTGGGCAAATAATTGTGCTCGAAAATCTGTCTGATATATATCCGGAGAGATTCATACATTATATATAATGGCCAGGGGCTTTAGCCACACACAAATATATAGCGCATTTTATTAGCAATTAAATAAAAAATTGTGCGTCAAGGTGTGACATTTTTTTATGACTTTGTCGCGTCATGAGTGAACGCTCCATAATTTATATCGAACGGGGTTCTTCGCTCCCCGATATATCCACGTGTGTGTGCCTCTGCCTCTCCCTAATTGAAAGTTTGATTTTCAACTGGTAATGCTATTGACTGGCGATTGTTTGCCATCGAATATCATCACTCCCTCCTTCCGCCCTGCACGCGTAATGATAGATTAGTTAGTTGGCTTAGGGCCGTCGGCAAAGTTCTGAAGGGAGAATATTGTATATATTCCAGCTTAGGTGGAGGAACGTACGCAGCACTCTCCTAATCCCAGTTGAGGTCTGTATCAATATCGGTGGAGTTACAGAACTGGAAAATCGTTCAGCATTTGTCCAGATAAGCTTTAATGGTTGTTCTTCACTCGTCGAGTGCGTATAAATGTTGTCTAGCGGGTTTTATGATCTGATTGGTTCCCTCTATTGATTCCTGCTGAAGAAGGAGCACTGTGCGAAATCTATTGCTGATTTTATTTTAAAATAAATTAAATTAACTAACCTATTTAATTCTCATTTTAAAATATTTTGCAATTATTTCTGCATTCTCTACGTATATTTTTAATATTTTTAAAACCTCTAAAATCTTTGCAGTGCACTTAATAATTCCTGGCTAAACAGCAATCCTACTGGCACTCTTTTATGTACAAATATACAAACATCGAGTGTGCCGACAAAGGAAAAGTGTTTAAGCTGTGAAAAATCCACTGTGGCAAATGTGGCTTCTCTAATATCAAACACAACAGAAATAGAGCATGAGCAAAGATCATTTGGGCCATAAATTATATCAGGTTGAGGTCTAGTCTGTTCCCTATATTAGAACAGCTGTTGATTGCTGGCCAATTATGTGGTCCGGCCCCTGGGGAAAAATCAGTGGCCAAGGACAAGGACAGTTAGTGCTTAGAGCAGTTACAGATACAGTTGGTTAGTTACGGTCAGAGATGTTATGGTCGGTCTACCTACAAAAGTGGCTGTGTTTTTTTTCACCCTCCCCGCCGAGCGTTAATTTGTCACTGAGTGTTGAACACCCCCCGTGACATCTTCCTTTCGGTTTGTCTTTTGGGAGACATTTATTACCTGACTTTGCTCGAATTTAAACGTTTTTGTGGTTGAAGATTAAAGCTTGAAGCGAAAGTTTTTGCGCCAGTAGCAGGGAAATCCTCGAAAGCGAGCGGAAAGAGCAATTTCATCTATGGCACCCCAGAGATTTGGACTGGCAGAACCACACCACTTGACTTTTCAACACCCTCTTTGCTTCAAGTTTGGCTTTCCACCTCCCTTAAAGTCTTTGCCGAAATATTTCGGGGTTTTCTTTGGCTCTTATATTTTTTCCTTATTTTTTTGCACTGTTTTGCTTTTGGCAGAGTGTGGTTTTCCTCTGCCATTTTCCAGCATCATAAATGTGGGATACTCTGGACGAGGGGAAGGCGGTGCTGTGGCTCTATGTTTGTTTTGTCTCTCACCACCCAAGCGACAATATAACAATAACATTTATTTGGCATTTTGCTGCTGTTTTAGCTGCTCTTATATCGTAAATATTAGCTCAAATTACATCATAAAATCATTTGATTCGATTTGACGTTTATTTCTCCTTTTTCCTTCTTTTCCGGGCTTAGAGCCTACTAGAACAGTTTCCGGTCCTTGAGGGCTGTTGTGTGTTTGGTAAAAGGGGTTACCAAGAGAGAGATTTTTTGGATTTTGGTGCCTTGTAAATTAGGGCTGACAATGTTTCTTTGGGGGGTTTTAGTAAAGGGGATTTCTTGGCTGTGAGGAAAATTTACGAGACCATATAATGTATGAAGGAGTTCAAGAAAGCCAAGAGCTAAAGCTCTTTAAGTAATCAGGACATGATATAACATAATCATTATTTTTAGCTGGAAATTCAAACTCAGTAAAATAATTAGTGATATAAAATATACAACTAAAGCTTAGATGTTTATTTTTTAAATGCAAAAATGCTGTAAGTTATAAAACCAAAGTATATTTAAGCTTGTGCGGATTAATTGCCTTAAAGCCTTACTTAGAACACATGATAACTTTATTTGATACTGTAATTTAGTTAATAGCTTCAAATTGCTGGCTAGAAAGAATTTAGCTTGGACCGGTTCATAAATAACCAAGTCACATATAGAAAATTGAACCCATACAACACACACAAGAAGGAAAATTCAAAATGGCCACCATCATCAACATGAAACATGCGACATGCAAACACTTTATATGGCATGCAGATGTATATGCAAATGTACGCTGTTCCTTCGCGTTTCCTGTCCCCTCTCCCCCATTTCTTGTGGCGAAGACCACTCCCAGCTCCCCCTTCGATCGCCGGAGACCGCGCCCATGGCACGCAGCCTTATAAAAAGCCAGGAGGATGGGTGAAAAAAGGAAAAAAAAAAAAAAACCGAGTCGGAGTGGAAATAATAATATTATCAGATCGCGTGCAACAAACGAATGCCGCTCGTACGTGTTCAGCTATACGTATACGTGGCACGCAACCGGGGAAGTTTGGACAAGGGGTTACCTTACGGCACACCAGCAATGGCGGAGATGGCGATGGCTCCGACTCAGCCCAAGACCCCATCCCAAGCCCACGCTCCATCTCCAATTTTAATTCCAAGTCTGACTCAGAAAGCAGCTCGTTTTATTTATTATGGCTCAAAGCCGGCAAAAAGAGGTGGAGCAAGCGGGATGGAGGTAACGCCGAAAGAGAGGCAAGTATAGCCAAGGAAAAAATGGCAGCCATCGGCTGAAAAAAATGTAGGCTGCTTATGGCCCGAATGAGTCGCCATTAAAGCCATAAATACTCCGAGTCAGGCAATAGAAAAATGCAGGGAAAAAATACAGAGAAAAAGAAGGAGGAAAAAACACAAAACAAGGGACTGAGAGACTGAGAGACGTACGTTTCTTTGGGCCACAAAAAATTGTTTCCAAATGTACGTTAATTATTTGCCACGACGATGTCGACGATGCATGCAATAAAATTTATGGCTATATGATATAGAGGAATATGAGAAGGTAGAGGCCTCTCTTTTACGATATCCCCCGACCCCAAAATCAACCCAAAATAATTGCATGCATCAAAACGCAAAACACAAAAATCGCATTAGAGCCAAGAAGAAAAAAAAGGTAACACAAAAGAAAAGTTAACAAGTACAGAAAATGGGGATCCAATGGCATGGATCCGCCTCCTACCGCTTGCGTCCAGCAAATCACTCAGATCCTCTAAGATGGGCGAGCTGCACAGGTCTGCGTTTCGATGGGGATTTTTCAAGAATTATATAAAGGATTAGAGTTTGTTAATTAAGTAAAGGTGAACTAAATTAGTTTTATAGTTAGATTGTTTATATATAAACCTCTTCAGTGCTTTAGGAGAATTTATAATATTTTTGTAATATGTAATGTCTTTGAATGGGACATTTTTATGTTCTTTGTTTCAGAACAATTGGAAATCTTAAATAATGAACGAAATCACACTATTTTTAAATGGAATTAATATTAATTATGAACAAGCAATATACAAAATTAAATATTTTTATGATTCCACCAAAAAATATGCCTTATTTCATAGTTATACATAAAATCGTTGACCTTAAAACTTTGTTTACTCATAAATAATGCTTTTTGTATTTCCTTGATTTTAGCTATTATTTCATTGGAAATCTACTCACGGAATCATACCCATTCTAAATATCTAATCGTAATGGATCCCTTGTAAAAAGGCGCCCAACTGTAACCACAAATTCAATAAACTCACATTATTGAAAGCAAATTTGCGCTTCATAAAACTATTAAGGAAAATATTATATGCTATAAACTCGACGCGTACAGCTCTGTGTGGCCAAACTATAAATTTTCTAGGGTTCCCGTTCCGATCCCCCTACCACTCCGATTCTCCCTTATCTGGCAGGGTTATACAAGGCAAACTCCTCGGGTCAGTGTGCAACAATATTTGTATAAACTGTGAGGTGAAACTGAGCAAACTGTTGCAAGCGCAAACACAATCAGGGAAATATACTACTCCAGCAGGAGAATCCCATCCCGGCCCGGTCCGGTCCGGTCCGACCCGGTCGGGGCAATAGTAATCCGAAGCTCATCAAGCGTATAATCATCCTAATCAAAGTCGGGCATAAAAATCACAAATATGGCGCAATCATATATATTCTCGTTGGCTCGTTCATTCATGGTGGTTATGGGTCATTATACGATGGCGGGGCATTTAATTTAGTTTTTTATAATTATTGCTACTTTATTGTATTGTTAAGCGATTAACGTTGGCCATATATGAGTATATGGGGAATTGCAAATCTTTCTTTCCGTATTTTGCTACCGTATCGTAAATGTTGTCACCTCATAAAAGGAATCGCCAAACAACTCGAAATGAAATCAGAATTTGTTTGGTTCTAGTCGCCTCTCCGACTCCGACAGTCACCCAGTCAGCCAGTCAGCCAATCACTCAATCAATCGGTGGGTTGACTTAGGCCTGAGACTTAAGCAGGTGTCATCCGAACCATCATCATCGCACACTTTTTTCGTTGTCATAATTTAGCCGTGGGCCAATGTTGATTGACAATCGGATTTCGGTGTCGCTTGGCCAAGTTGGAACCCAAACAAAAGGCTTTCGCCCCCGGGGTCCCTAGATATGGACTATATCGCATACAGCTCTCGACCTGGCACTTCTCGTCCATTATGATATTATGGTTTATGGCTGAACAGGAAACGTAAGCTATAATTTACAATTCCTAGACTCTCTCGCGCACTCTTTGCTGTTTACTTTCATTGATAAAATAACTTGAGGCAGGACTGGGTAAAAGATAATTGGAAAAAATAGGGGAAAAGTAAAGCGATTTGATTTCAATTATAAAATTATTAGTAGCGAGTTGTAAAATTATGCAGTGGGAGATTTAAGTAAATATTTAAAGGAATAAAAAGAGGTTATTAAACCCTCGAGGTGTAGTGGGTTTTATTAAATATAAAACTCTCTAAAAAACACACTAATTTCGTGTGTTAAAGATTCGTGGTAGGATATACAATTGTTTCGGAAATTAGCTAACCTTATCCATCAAATATTTATTGCAAGTAATATACACCATGGAAACACATTCTTTAAACAACTATATAATAGAGGAAATACCAACATACTATAATGAGTATTTATAAAATACTTTCTAAATCAAAATATATATATTCCCTGTTACTCATTTTGAACATTTTCCAGTTTAATTTATCACCTTGCTGCGTAAGCTTGCCGTAACCCCAAAATAAGCTCCCAAAATCCCGGGCGCCTCCAATATAAACTCGATACACCTCGAATGGTATATCAATATAAATTGAACAACATATACAAATATAAAGACAGATATAGAGACACATATAGAGACATAACATATGTCTGTGTGTCGAGGGCTTTGGCAGCTACCAGACTCAAATTTCTGGTTATTACCAATATCAGAGCCAATACAAATAGGAGAGAGAAAAAACCCAAACATGATTATGCTCTGTATTTGGACAACTAAGCCCAAAGTAAATGACACAATGGTAACAAGTCCGTGACAAACAGAGGTGCTGGGAATGGGAGGTTCTATGCTAATCCCATCATGTCAATCAAACCCAACGAACCGAACGCACTCGCTCTCTTCCAACCAAAATTTGACTTCATTTTTGACACATGGCGAGGGAAGAGAGAAAAACTGTGGAAGGGTAAATGTCAACGGCAAACATTGATAGTGTCGATAAGGGGAAAACGAAACCATAGTTCGACTGCAGCTAGTGGCCATTTTTAATGGCTTATCTAGGGGCCGCCGACCAGCCCCAAAATCAGCCCACAAATGTATCCTATCCGTGTATCTGGACAGGGAATACTACAACAATTTCTGATGTGGCGTTGAATACAATATAAATCCATGCCTTGCCATATATTCTATCTTTTCTGTTTTGTTCTCTTTTCTCTTTCTCTGTAGAATTATTTATGTGACTAGATATAAATTTTCTGTGCATATTGACACATTAAATCTCAATGTGTCAGGTGGCATTAGTTTTTTATGTCCCAACACGGGCAATGCTGAAAATCTACAGACAATCCCAATAAGAACCACCTTTGGCTGATTAATAAATAAATACTTCCTCGGAGAAATTATAACGATAATAAATTATGGGGTTGGAAGTAAAGATATAATTAATGAATTAATAATCACGGAAAGGTGAAAATTATTGTAAGAAGTACTTTAAAGGTAAATATAAAATATAAACTGGTTTTAGTTGTGTGTAACGGTTTGTGAAGCAAATATTTGATTTAAACGGGTTGAACATATTTAAGTAATTAATTTGTAATTTAAAACTATAACTTTCTGGGTTTTATTGAGTCCATACTAATGCGATTCCATTTAAAAAATTATTCCGTTGCCTACCAATATGAAGCGTAAAATCTGTTAAATTCCCAAGTCGGAATTCAGCGACACACTGCAATAAAGTTTCTGTTTGTTTCGAATAAAATCTTGTTCATCAATTTAATCAATATATATAAAAATATATACAGACTAAAAAAATAAATAAACATCGAACTATTGAAAATAATATTTAAGGCATTAAGGAATTTGAATTCCTTCAATTCCTAATTAATTAAAATTTAATTAGGTGCTTTCAGTTCTATGAAATTCTTTTCACACGTGCTGTAAAAACGAAGGGAACTTGAATTTCTTGCCATTTAATAATGATTGCATAGATTTGATCGTAAATGTCGCTATTTAGTTTTTATTGGAAGTAATACTAATTTTTATTGGTTTATGGCCCTATATTGTTTTAATCAATATGCCCGTCGCCGAACGCAACGGAATCGCTTATCAACAATGCTTTTGACGTTTTAGATAACACAAAAAAACTCTTTTTTTTGTGGCCACGTTTCCATATCATTCGGTGGTGGTGCTACATTATTGAAGCAACAGAAAATAGAACTCGTAACCGCCATATATATAGTATAGTACGGAACAGAACAGAGAGATGGAGGGGTGAGTAGAACCCAGGACTTATTGACAGGGCGGGCGTTTATTTGATTTCCCCCTCGCTAATCTAATCGCAAAACCTGCCAGAACCACCAGCCATTGAAACAAAAGTATAACAAGGCATCTGGATCCACCGACAATCGTGGAAATTGTCGCTGTTTTATTGCCACACCCCAAAAATTGAAGTGGGCCCCGCTTTGACGTGCCCTGCAACATGCCCCACAAAATGAAACCGAAATTGGGAACTTTTATAATTCCATTAAAAATCACGATATGTTTAGTCATCGAAATAATAGCGATCGCAATTTGAAATAAAAGTCATTGATTCACTAAGTGATTTATTGTATGTGAAATTATGTAATTGTTAAAGGGATAAAATCCCTTTTTTAAATCCTTTTCAATCTGATTGACAAATAATTTCATTATGGCGAAATTCCTGATAGTTAGTTCACTAACATGCCTACATTTTAGGTTTCTTAAATTACAAATCTTACTTTAACCGCATTAAATGTCACATATCAATTCTGCAAACATTTCAATAAAATGTTTAATTACTGAAGCGCTTACTGTACCGAATAAAAAAGGTAAAAGACTCAAACAAGAGAGGTGAACAAAGTTTTTGAATAATAAATAAAGCAAACTTAAGTTGCCTTGTCGGCTTGACCGGCTGGATTAAGCGACAACAACAGCAACCAGCGACGGGCCATAAACGTTAATTGCATACCAACAGATTTTATGGGCTTAATGGATATCGCCGATATTGTCGATATCGTCGTCTTACCCCGTCTGTTCCCCTCTCTCCTTCTTCATATTCTTCTTGACATGCGCCCAGGGGTCGTAAATCGTGAGTGTTTATTCGCCTTTCAAGTTTCTGTGTTTGTGAGTACTGCATTGACATTTGCATTGCTTTTGCTTATGTTTTTTTTTTACTTTTTTTTTAACGGAGGTGTGGGAAGAATGTAAACAAAAAGGAACGAAATTGCACAAAATTTGCATAAAAAAGTCACGATATAGAGTATATTCCATGATTTTGTGTTTTGGGAACATTTTCCTATAAGTAAATTTAACTCATCTTAAAATATGCGTAAATAAATAAATTTAAGCAAACACAGAAGGTGTGAAAGAACAATAAAAACAGAAAATATGAGGTTTAAATACAGTATCAATAAAATAAAATATGAGGAAGTTTTAAACTAAGTTCTTCGGGACTTTTTTATTGGAATAATTTCATAAGATATTTCTGTTTTACTTTTCCACTAATAAATTTAAATTTCAGATCATTGTTACCATTACAGCTCCTATAAATCAAATAAATCCAAATAACTACACACCTTTAAAGAAAGAAACTCCCCCAATTAGACACTCTCATAATGCTAATTGCTGTGAGATCGGTTCTGATCTCTCCAATCCCCCCAGCATTCCATTCATTCTCCTGCACTTTGTTTAGACTTTTTATTAAATATTGGAAGGTATTTTTCGAAAGAAGTTGATCAAACCATTTAGAAATTTTTATAGTTAAATTGATTTACGATACAAAATTAGTCAATAGAAGAGAGAGAGACGACGCAGAAGTAAGAGAGGGAGAGAGACGGGCACAAGCAAACAAACACTCGTCCACAGTCGGTGTAAGGGCATGCCCATAAATCAAGGCGTCGAATCTGGGGATCTGTCGACCTCAACTGAATATCATAAAAATGGAGCTTGGCCAGAATTTGATTTTTATGAGCTAATTGGCCATTGGACTTGGATCCGTGGCAGGTAAACGATTTCTTATAAAATCCCTATATATGTTCATGTAGGAACGAGAGGGAGAAGCGCGAACAGCACGAGCTTGACGACGGAGACAATGCACTTCACTGTGCCGCCAAAATAAATGGAATTTACGAAATTTGGATACGTAGCGAGGCGGATGCGGGAGAAACCCAAATAAGGCAGGGAAGGAGGAGTCGAAGGTCACGCCACTTTCAGGTAAATATCTATAACCAAAATTTATCAGAGTGACTAAGAGGTTTGGTTGAAAAAAGACAAGGGAAAAGCCTCGATTTTTTGTAAACTTTGAATGATATTTACGGACTGGTAGGAGTTTAATTTTAAACGTTTTATTGTACAACTATAGCCCTGGATTTCATTTGAAATTAATACTATTTAACCTTCTCATTAAAAATTAAATAAAATTGATCAAAATATATTTAATATAAATTGTATAATTATGATCATAGCAAGATATAAAGATAAGTTCCTTTGTATATCGTTTATTAATTGAAATTGTTTCCCTATATATGTAAATATATTTTTCCTGTAGTTCCCAAGCTTTCAGATAGAGATCTTATAGAGGTTTTCTCAGGAAATTCACTTATCAATTTAAGGTGTTTCTTCATGTGCTTTTTGAAGGCGCGCAGTTTCCCTTAGCCCTAAGACCTCTTATTAAAAACCTGCCATATCTAGAAGCTATAATCTATAATCAGGGGAACCCCTATACCATTAATAAAGATCTTATAGAGGTTATACTATTGCGCAGCTTATCAAAGGAAGAATTTAATGTACCCCAGTTTTTCGCCATTCCCACACTTCTTCTTTTAATAATAATTATTACTCTTTTCTATGTTCTCTTTGGAACACTCACCTGGTTGTGGTTGCGCTGGATAAGCGGGCTTCTTCATCCATTCGTAGTACTGGGGCTTCGATGGCGACGTCCTGTTGTTATTGTTGTTCACACTGTTATTGTTATTATTGTTGTTGTTGTGGGTGGATGGACTATTGTTGTTGTTGCCAGCAGCGGCAGCACTCAGATGATGGGCCAGGTGATGATGCGGCGACGAAGCGGACGTTGGAGCCCCCGGACTGGAGATCTCCGAGCCGGAGACAGTGATCGGTGGCGATGGCAAGCCTTCGGCGATATGTTGCTGCTGGTGACTGGACGGAGCCGAGGGATTAACGCCCTCAGTGCTGGGGCCGCCGCCTCCTCCAATGCTGCTGTTGGTCTCGTTCAGTTGGGTGGCCGGATTGCCGCTGCTGCTGTTGCTGCCGGAACTGGCCGAGCTGCTGGGCGCGGCATGGGCATGGTGATGGTGGTGCTGCTGCTGCATCAGCTGGTGGGCCGATGTGGGCACGTTCTGGACAAAGTTATCCGCCGTGCTGGAGGCCGGCGAGTGCCAGTCACCGGCGCTGGCCGCCGCCGCCGAATGGAACATGTGATGGGAGTTGTAGTACATCTGATGGGCAGCCGCCGCATGATGGGCGGCGTGCGAGGAGTCCACATCGCCGAGGAACTGATGGTTCGGCGGCGTGTGGTGGTAGTTGGGCGTCCAGTTCCAGGGCTGACCCGTCGCCGAGGCGTAGGCCAGGTTGGCGGCACTGTGCTTTTGCGTGTAGGGCAGTGTGTTGTAGTAGTGGGAGACCATGTTTGAGGTTATATCTGCTCCGTTGCCTTGATGATCCAGCTATACGTTTAATCCTTTTCTCTATCCCTTCGCTGGTTAATCCTTTGCTCTTGTGTTGGTTTGTCTCCTCTCCTGGTTTTGAGACGATCTTTAATTGCACATTTTATGCGCTCTACTTTTTATCTTTTTGCGTGTGTTTCTTTTCTTTTGTCAATTTTTACAGTTAGCACTTTTCTGGCGATGTGTTTTTCTAAGCTGCACACACATATACACCCACATACGATATATCGATTCCACTGTGTATTTTTCAGCACTCACTCACGCGCTTGAATATTTTGGGAAGCTCTGTTTTTTTTTTAATATTTATTCCGTTGCGTTGGCGACTACGTCAAGTCAGTACGCAAGTCGAACACGTACTGAAGTGACTGATAAAAAACCCACAGAAAGCAACAGCAGCAGATAAACCGGGCGCAGAGCGGCTCAGGCAGAAACAACCACCGAAGGCCCGCGCGCTCACACCGGTTGTCTCTTTCTGACCTACGCCAGCGACCGTAAGGTGGCCTTTTTTTAACCCTCATTTCCGTTGCACGTTCAAAATTCAAGATGGCTTGCGTTCGTTCGATCTGCTCGCCGTCTCTTTCGCGCACAGCGCTGCGATGGCTGGCGGGCAGTTGGCCACGCCCCTTTGAGCCAGGTAAGCAATTAGCGGTAGTTTCTCGGCCAAGAAAAACCCCTTTTCCTTTATGGGCCGCTTTCGATTTGTACGTAGTTTAATTGCAATTGCCGTTGGCTAATTAAGTAATTGCACATCTGCGTGCATTACGCAATTAGTGGCTGTAAAATTATGTTTCCACGGCCATAACATCGGCGATCCTAGTCCCCTTCCTCAAGTGCGCCTATCCATGTTTTACCGTCCTGATTTGAGGGTTTTATTTTCCATACACACATAAACCATATAGTTTTGTACAAACACGATGAGCCCCATTGTCCAGATATTTGTTTGCCCAGCAATCGTGGTTTATATGGGCGCCCCGATATAGTCTATGTATATCGCCACAGTTAAAATTATAAAGTTGTAAAGCTATATCTCTAATTGCCTTGTAAGCGATGGCAGACGACGAGGAAATTATATTAAATCGTCGGGAAGGAAGGAAGGCTGATAAAAGGTACTTGAAAATATCTCTTAAGTGGCATTATGTTATGTTTTATTACATTTATTTATTTAATAAAGAAAAGTGTCTTAAAAACTCATGGAATCCGAAACTAAAGATACTATAAATGCGGATACTATATTTTGAACTATTTTGGTTTTTCATTGAAAGCCTGTTGTGATCGTGAGTTCAATATACTTCAATATTTATCAATTATCAAATCAATGATACTTTAAAGATAATACCCATTAAAATCCTAATAGAATCTTTTACTTTAATCTTTTTCCATCAAACTATAAGTCTCAGTATAAGTATTTCTGTATACATTTTTGAAAATTTATTTACGTCCTTTTAAGAAAGAAATAAAACAATAACTGTTAATATTAAAAATATTGTTATAGTATAACGAAGTTATGTTTGTTATCAGCATTATTTACTTTTTATGTATCAGAAATTTGTATATTACGATCATATAATATGATTTGAGTGAATTCTGATCAATTATTTTCAGGGGTTTAAAGCAATATTTTACTATGTAAAACATCTATCGTAAATGCATCCGAGATTCACAAAATATTCTAAGATTTTCGGGTAGTAATATCTTTCCTTTCCACGCTTCCACGCTTGTAAAAGTACAAATAATTTAAAATCTTTAGCGATTTTTGTAAACAGATTTAACTATTTTATTCATTATATTAAAATGCTACAAATATCTACTTAAAAAATAAGAATATAGGGGCAATCTATCCATTGCGTTTTTGGGACTGTCTTCATAAAAATGGTTGTCAAAGATATACTTAATGGGAAGGGCAACTATTCTTTCTTCCAGATTACAAAGGTATAACATCTGCTTTAGTACTTATAATTTGTATTAAATGAATTGAAATTAATTATTAATATCGTCTCTACTTGGGTATCCATATATATCACATCAGTTATCCTTCATCTTCTTTCTTCCATCTCTATAAATATTTCCGCGGAAATAGCCTCTCCCTCGCTAATCCCAATTGTAATTCCAAACAATACGCGCTAAGCTCGCGCCGATTGAGTAATCCCAGCGAGTTCTAGAATTCCTCGTACTACCAGGACCTATAAAAAATACATTCATTGATCGCAAATATGGTCTTCAGTAGAGTGATCATAAAACGGAAAATGTCGCGTCAAATAATTAGAAGTGAATGCAGCTGACACAATGGAGGAGAACCGAGAGCCAGATCCCTGAAAAGGGAAAAGAGAAAAGGGAACAGAAGCATTTGGCCTCGCGAGGGCGGTACTTAAAACTCACTTATTAACGCTGAACTACCCAAAAACTGGTTCGGGCTCGGGATCGATCGTTTCCAAACAAAAAACCCCTTAATGTCCGAAAGACAAAACATTGTAAAACAATCGAAAGGGATCGCGGACAAAGGTGATTTTATGAGTCCGCGAAGACGACCTTTGAGTCCCGAATCCGCTCCTAACGGTCGAGCGGGGACACCAAACAAGGCTTATAAGGTGGTGGTGCTGGTGGGCTAGTGGGCTGGTCCTACCCATCGATCGAGGCCCATAAAGTTCACACAACAATTAGGCAGCCACAGCCCAGATTTTTGTTGCCTCGCAGCACTTTTTTCCTCTTTTTCGCAAATCGTCAACAATTCAGGGGAATTTACTGCGTGGGCTGGGCCTCCGCGGGAAGGGTAGGTTGGTCTTCTGGGTTCTCTAAGGTTCGGGCACGGGCACGGGCGCGGGCACGGGCAAGTCATGTAACAGGGTGGATATAGTGTTACCTGGAAGTCATTAGGGGCACACAAAAAGCCTAATCCCTAAGTAAGGTATGCAAACATTACCATATGCTATGATCTCCATTCCAGAAGGTTTCGAGATCAATCAAGTATATCAAGATATCTCCTTTAAGACAACAATCATGAACGAATAAACAAGGTGAAATAGGAAATAATACAAATGTTTTACCTTTGTGATAAAATCTTTGAAAGTGAATATTAAATTCGGGAGCAATCAATAACTTTACATGAGCACATATCTCTTGATAATCAGAATATACCAATAACATTAAATACACCCAAAAAAGAAAAAGAAAGCTAACTTCGGTAAACCGACGTTGGTATACCCTTGCAGTCTGCAATGGGATCATTGAAAAGCGAACCATTTTAGTAAAGTTGAAAAAATAACGAATTTTGCAAATTTTACATTTTACATGTAGAATTTTACATTTTTATATAAATCGACCGATCGTTTCTATGGCAGCTATATGATATAGTTGTCCGATCTTAAAAAAATGAAAACCGTAATTCTAAAACCAAAAAAACTGCTATATCTCAAAATTTATAGAAATACGTTGAAAAACAGAGAAGTTAAAATTTTTTTTACATTAATTTCGCCATCATTCCTATGGCAGCTATAGGATATAGTAGTCCGATTTCGGTCGTTCCGACATATATACTGCGTGCTAAAGAAATAAGACTAAGCTGAAAATTTCAGCTCGATAGCTCAAAAACTGAGAGACTAGTTCGCGTAGAAACCGACAGACGGACAGACAGACAGACAGACGGACATGGATAGATTGACTCGGCTGGTGATGCTGATTAATAATATATATACTTTATGGTGTCAGAGATGCCTCCTTCACTGCGTTGCAAATATCATGGCAAATTTATAATACCCTCTGCAAGGGTATACAAATCGTCATACAAACTATACTATTGTTACATGAATTCTATAGTCTTGAGTATTAAAAATTTCTTAAGAAGATGATTATTAATTTGATACTACGAAAGTACAAAAACTATACTAATCTTCCCCAAGACTTGAGAAAAATCACTAACGCCACAAACAGAAAAGCACAAAATTTCAGCTAACCCGAGGATGTTATCGAATTTTCGATGTAGATTCGTATAAAAATATTACTCGATAATATACAATTTAGAGTATTAAAAATGTACTATTGAGTACACATTTGATATTATGAAGTATCAAGTCTATACTAAACTCGTTATACTGCTTGGGTATATTTTTAAGACAACACGACAAATCCTTTTTTTCCTGAAAATCAGAATATACCAATAAAATTGAGAAATGGATCAAGAATAGTCATCCCTTTAATAGGATACTAAAAACCATATAATTACTCGAATATCTGATCGATTTTAACTGGTCTGCATATGTTAAACTAACTATTTCCAAATTCCTTATGTATTTTCTTAATTTCTCTTATTCTAAATCTATTAGGATATATTAGCTATTATTACAAATTACTTACATCTTTATCTATCCTTCTAACGATTAACCAAACTTTATGATTCATTTCCAAAGATCAAATCCCTTTCTCAAAAGAGGTCTTTATCAATGAAAGATTTATTCCGATCCTCTAAAACACTCTAATGCATCTCTATCTATATATCATAAATTAGAATCTTTCCCCTCGATTGACATTAACAACCTGTAAAGAACTCGAGATGGTATTTATAATTCTCCTTCAATTATGTTAATAAATCCATAAAGAAAGCAGAGCCAAGCGCCATTGGCCCATAAAGCAGACTCCAAAAATATAAAACTCGAGAGGCAATCAGACCCCGCCCCAGACCTTACCAGATATACTCGTAATAACTTATATCTGTACGGCTTTTTTTTTGGTATATAATATATAATGTGTTCGCCGTCGCCAGACGGATGTGAATGTGGATGTGGATGTGTCTTTGTCGTGCGCGGCCTTTGCTGTTTGTCGGTTCGTTTAACGTTTTGGAGAGTTTTATGGCGGGGACCGGGACCGAGCCCGGGCCAAACCCCACCACCACTCAATCCACGCCAGCAAGTGCATTTTGCGTTGTACGAACCTCCGGCTCGCCTCCTCCGCCTCAACCAGCACAATCAAACACCTTTATGAGTGCCGCGACATTAGCGATAAAATATCTTTGTT
Source organism: Drosophila rufa (assembly GCA_018153105.1). Classification (NCBI taxonomy): domain Eukaryota; kingdom Metazoa; phylum Arthropoda; class Insecta; order Diptera; family Drosophilidae; genus Drosophila; species Drosophila rufa. The sequence continues at coordinate 15,099,450 of JAECXS010000096.1, forward strand.
AATAAAACAAATTAAAGTGGAGAAGGACAACCACAAAAAGCGGCAAGTCACTTCTGGAAAGCCCGAATTTATTTTGGGATCTTTGGCGGAGTTTCCCAAGATTATAGGCGCAATTTTGAAAGGAACAAGTAATCGTTGAATTACCTCCTCGGTATTTTAAATTAAATTCCATTTGAATTACTTTTATTTTGTTAAGTTTATTTCATTATACGATCGTTGTCCAAAAAAATAGACATTTAACAATGTTAAGTATAAAGCGTGGTTTTGGGGTATTAAAATAAACAATTTAAAAAGAGAGTTTCACTTAAAAAGAAATTAAATACAAAAGGAATTTCATTTCGATTACTATCAATGTCTCTCCCTACAGTGAGTGCCTCGAAAACGAAGTGCACAGCAACATTGGATTGGTACATGCCACAGTATAATAGGAATACAGAGTGTAGAGAACCACAATATATAAAGTCTAGCTCAGTTTTGTTTTTCACAAGTATTCAGAATAATAACAGGCCACATTTAGCCGATGTTTATCAGTTTCAGAAGTAAAAGCGTATAAAAAATATATATGTTTTTTGCCAGGGGAATTTATAGCTGGAATATTCGGTATTTTTAAAGCATTACTGAGTTCTTAGCTTGGGAGAAGTCTAGAAAATATCGAAGTTTATTTATTTTCTTTATATAATATTTGCTTAAAGTTCTTTTAAATGTTTTCATTTTAAAGATAACTCGAATATTTTTCTTTTTAAATTCCATTTAAATAATATTTTTATTTATTTTAAATTTCAAAGATGTCTTAAATATTTTTCTTTCTTAAATCTTATTAAATTATCTTTTTATTTACTTTAATTTTAAAGATGGCTCGAGTTATTTTGTTCTTTTTTTTAAATCTTATTAAATCATATTTTATTTATACGATAAATAAATTAATAAGTTTAAGAAATTAAAGTAAAAGGATAAATTTTCTGAAATAAATTTAAATAAAATTCAAACATCTCCAAATTTATATAAAAAAAAAAAGAAAATTCTTAAAAATCAAAACACACTTTAAAAAATGCAAAAATTATTAAATTGGCTTCTATATTATCCTCTAGCAATGCTTTATACACTTCCAACCATAGCTTCCCCCTTGATATTTACTTTTTGCGGCTGTTGGCCATCCAAACCTTTCCTAATAACCCGTTGGAGTAAACCAGGCTACACAGATGTACACAGCTAATGTCCTTAGGCTTCTTAGATCGCTACAGATGTGTCTATTTATATATGTACAGAGGGGAATTGGGAATTGCTTGAACTCTTCTTCTCTACTCTAAACGAACAAAAAAACTACGCGGAGCCTAGAACCTCGTTGAGGATCATCTCGCGGGTCATCAGCTGACCGTTGTTGACCCGCGTCCGCGACCGACTCCGGCTGAGTTGGGCCCTTCGTTCCGCTCCCGCAGGTCGCTGTCGCCGGGCCTGTCGATTACGCTGCCCAAAGGCGGAGCCCGTTTGCAGGGCCTCCAGGAGACTGTCCATTACACCCTCCTGCGCCTGCGCCGCATCCATGTCCACGACGGCCAGCTTACGCTGCTGGCGCTCCTGTTGCTCCCGGACGGACTGCTCGCGGGCCTCCTGTAGCCTGCGCTTCTTCTCCAGCTCCTCGCGTACGCGCACATTCTCGTTGTGCGCGTTCTGGAAGGCATCCTTGAAGGTCTTGATGTCCGCAAAGAACTCCTCCATGGTGTACTTGCTCGGGTCGAAGGCATAGTACTCGCTGAGGTCCTTGTACAGCTTCTCCATTTGTAGCTGCATTTTGCCTGGAATAAGAGGGATTAGAATGAATGTTTACTGGGAACCTTCTCTTCCTCCAACTCACCCAGCACATCCACCTGCTGCCTGCACTCCTCCGCAAACTTGCCCATGACCTCGCTGAACTTGTCATCATCGCACTGCGGCACCTTGTTGTTCTGCAGATCCGTTTCCAGATTCTTGACCGCCGCATTCATTTGCCGCATAGCCTTCTGTATGGCATCCATGTTGACGCGCGACGCCTTATTCACATGCGACAGATCGTCGTAGAAGGTCAGGGCATCGGGGAACTTCTTCTCCACGAGATCGGCCAGATAGTGCAGCAGCGTCTGCTTATTATCCGCATCCTTCGTGTTGGTCAGCTTGGTGAGATAGCTGATCTCGAAGCCGAAGGCCGCCTCGTTCTTGGAGCCCGTGTTCATGTAGTTGCCGAGCAGCAGGATGAGCTCCAGGATCTTCGAGAACTTCTTGCTATTCCGAACCTCCTCGCAGGCAGCCGTGGCTGCCACAATATCGGGCTTGATATCCTGCACCATGTCCGCGTAGGTGAGCTTGAAGTTCAGATTGTGGAGGCGGGGCGAGAGGCGCTTGATTTCACCTGAAAAGGGAGTCTTGTTAATATAATTCCTTCTCTAAGATAGCTACCAAACCCACCTATTGTGGCCGCAAACTGTTCGATGGGCGGCAGTGGTTCCCCCTTGTTCTTGATCTCCTGCAGGCGCTTGAGTTGCTCTGGCGGCGGCAGGTACTGAATGAGGTTCTGCAGGATGTTGGAGCTCAGAATGGCGGTGTCGCAGCGCAGTAGGCAGATCTTGATCTGTTCGTAGGACAGATGCTTTAGGGATCCGCCCAGCAGAATGGCCAAATTCTGGGCAGACTTCCCGTCCAGCACGCGCAGATCAATGTTCTTCTTCGTCAGCGTCGTTGGCTTGTCCACCGCATCCTTTTGCTCCTTCTTCACCGGCTTGGAGGAGAATTTGACGGCCAGCTCGGCCAGGAAGTCGTCCTGGGCCAACTTGTCCTCCTGGCACTTGACCCAGAACGCCTTCTCGGACATTTTGGCCGGGACAATGGCCTTCCAGTTGGCCCGCTTCATGGGATTCTTGACTTCCCACTTCTTTTTTGGGCTTCAGGCCGTGAGGGAGCACCGGAACCATGGGTCCCATCATCATGGGCGGCGGTGGTGGTCCACCGGGACGTATCATCCCTGGCATGGGTGGCGGCGGTGGTCCTCCTCTACCCATTCCGGGCATGGGAGGCGGTGGAGGCGCACCGCCGCCCATTCCAGGCATTGGGGGAGGTGGCGGCGGTGGTGGTCCTCCTCTGCCCATGCCAGGCATGGGGGGAGGTGGTGGCGGAGGGCCACCTCCTCCTGGCGGTGGCGGCGGCATGGGTATATTCACTTTGGGTAGCTTATTGGGCGACGGTGCCGCCACTCCGTTCGCCTCCATCAGCTTGACCTTCTCCTCGAGATGGGCTGCCTTCGCCTCGGCCTCCTGCTTGGCGCTCTCCAGCTGCTCGATCTTCTTCTCGTACTCCTCCGATCGCTTCGACTCCTTGGCCTTGGCCTTCTCCACGATGTCGTCGAGCAGCAGGGAGGTGTCTATGTTGAAGTTCCGGTTCTCAAAGTTCGGGTCACAGTAGCCCTTGTGGAAGACGATCTGCGAGATGCACTCCTCGATCAGTTGATAGTAGGCGGGGCGGAAGTAGAAGTCATCCCGGATGTACAGCAGGTGCTGCAGGATGGAGAGGAAGTAGGGCTCCGAGGTGGTGTCCGTCACCATGTTCTTGAGCACCTCGAAGCACTCGGTGGCATCGTCCATGTTGAAGGTGACATTGTCGAAGCGCTGCACGAACTCCTCAAAGTCATCCTCCCGGATCTCGTTGAAGATCTTGAAGTGCTGCTGCAGCGCCTCATTGTTGCTGGTCTCCACAATCTTCTTGAACTCATCCAGCCGGTCGTACAGGCCCATCCGCATGATCTCACAGCGCAGATGGAGGCGGAAATTCAGGTCCGAGGGCGTGTTCGTGAGAGTGTTGATGAAAATCAAGCTGTGACAGGCCAGTTCCCGCTTGGGATCCTGCTTATCGGACGCAAACAGGGCATCCACTATGGGCCGGAAGCGCTCGCTGGCCTTGTAGGATGTGGCTGCTATTGTGGTTATTGCGCGCAGCACCTTCTCATAGCCATTTCGCTCGTAGACGATGCAAAAGGAGGCCAGCAGCTTGAGGGCCTCGCACATGGTCTGCGGCTTGCGCGGATCCAGAGATTGCGCCAGCAGCAGGACCACACTGTGCTGATCCGGATTGAGGACCACATTCAGGCCCCACGTGTTGTTCATGATCGCCTTCAGGCAGCGTATCGCCTCAAACTCAATCCGATCGTAGGTGCGATCCTTTTTCGCCCGCGTCAGCAGCTTTTCGATCTGGCCGATGCCCGCCACCCCGAACTCCTTGATCCATGAGATCGGATTGCTGGTGAGGGCCACGCGCAGAGATTCCACGCACTGGTACACCTTGTGCTCGCTATGCTCTCCATTCTGCAGGTACTCCACGTAGTCGATGGGCCTCTCAAACCGGGAGTTGGTGTTGCGCTCCAGTGAGTTTTTCCCTGGAAGAAATTGAAGAAAAGGAATTGGATGAGTGAAGGTATTCGATTACGCGCTACTTGTTAGGAATCTAGATAAGGCATGGGCATATATATTCAGGGGAATCACAGAAATCGCAGGCAAAAGCTACATAATATGTAGTACATATCAAATGTAAAAAATAACATCACATAAACGCTCTGGTAAAATGTGTGACCTTTAACAATTTAAAGCATACTTTCGGACCTCTTTTTTCATTAAATTTTTAAAATGGGGATTTTCGTCAGAAATCAAGTTTTAAATTAATTTTAAAATGTGTCTAAAAGTATGCAATAAATGCTTGAGGTGCGAAATTCTATTTAAATTTGATTTTTTTTACAATGTAACATTTTCTATTATTTTTTGTATACCTTTTTCAGGGGTTTAATAACCCTAGTGATTTGGGAGATGCATTAAATTAAATACTCGACCTTACAAAAAATTAAGTATTGCTAAAAATAATAATAAAATAAAATATTGTCAAAAATCATGTTTTCATTTCATTTAAAAATGTGTCTAAAAGTATGCAATAAATGCTCGAGGTGCTAAATTCAATGTACATAAATTTGATTTTTTTACAATGTAACACTTTGTATTATTTTTTTGTTCAGCTTTCTCAGGAATTTAAAACCCCTAGTGATTTGGTAGATGTATTACATTAAATAAAATTTGTTAAAATACTTTACTAATAAATAAAATAAAATATAACCTATACAAAAATAAGGAAATTAACAAAAAAAACAAGAAAGAAAGCTAACTTCGGTAAACCGCAATTTGTATACCCTTGCAGTCAAAATACCGAAGAAATACCGAATTAATATAACATTTACCAACACATTTTACATGTAGAATTTTTATAATTTTTATAATATAAAAAACGGACGGGTTTCGGACCGATACTTTTATAATATTAAAATCGGACGGATTTCGGACCGTTCGATCCTGATCAAAAATATATATACTTTATGGGGTCGGAGATGCTTCCATCACGGAGTTGCAAACTTCTGATCAAAATTATAATACCCTGCAAGGGTATAAAAAGCATAATGTAGCATCTAAAATGTTATGTACACAAATTATTTAAGTACATACAATTAAAGTGCCCTAAAATATCAGCAACCCGCATTAAACTCAAGAAAAACAATGGTTCATGCAAAGTAAATTTGTGATTCAGCTCACGTTTCGTTTAATGCTTAGATTAAATGCGTCAAGGTTTCGTTTATAAAGTTTTATTTAGGAATGGGTTGACCCCCTTTTGACTACACCCTTCCAGCTAAAGTCATATCAACGCTGCTAATGATTCATTCGGCATTATCTTTTGCACACTCTGTAAAATCGACGTACTTTTCTAAAAGCTAAATTTAAAATGTTTGCGATTGGAAAATAAGTCAATTAATTAGACTTATCAGTTGAGTTTAGTGTGGGAAAGATTGACATTAAATTTAAAATTATTATTGAGTCATTAGGGTTATTATTCAGTAACATTCGGAGTAAATTAGTTTAATTTCTGAATATGAAAAGAACCCGTAAAAAATCGTTTCTAACGACTTTACCTTCGAAAAAACAGATAAGGATAGGTGAAAGGCAATAAATAAAAGCCCAATAAAGAGGCAACCTTGGGAGGAACCTTCCTTAAACCACCAATCCCATGGTGTGATTACCTGCACACCACTGACATCACTCAAATTGGCCAAAGCCCAGCCCACACTTTATACATTTAACCATCAAAGCCCAACTACGCTAACTGTTTTATTAATTAACTCAAAACGGCAAGCGAAGCGTGTTAATGAACAGCTTTTTTGATTTTTTTGTGCGAGCATTTCCATTGTTTGTGTTTTAAATTTAATTTTGCAACAAGTGGTTTTCTAGGGGGGAGGAGTGTTCGGTTCGGTTCTGCCACAATAAACACGACGACCCACAAAGGAATATTTATCTGTATTTTGTTTGTTATTTCTTTACTCGGAGTTATCATTCCAACCTGTAAGAGTCGGGCGGTGTTTATTTACCTCAACTCGAGTTTATTGACAGCATCAGAATTTATTTTCAGCTTGATTTTGTCATAATGTGTTTAACGATTTTCGCATATTTGCATTTTGTGGCCGTTCCAAAGTGTAAGGAAAATCGCTCATAGAACTTGAGAGTGAGCAGAAATACAAACAAACTGTCTCTCTCGTCTATTACACTGAAATCAATTTGTGGGAATGGTGACAAGTGCATTTGGGTTTAAGATATATATCGATACATTTTCAAACAGATTTTAAAGACATTTTGTACTATTTATAAATAATACCTAATATTACAAATTCAGTGACTTACACTCGCATAAAACGAATCGGGATGGCACAGGTATCTTTAGAATTTTAAAATTTACTTAGTTAACACGGGAACATTCAGACCGAACTCGCAAAATGAGGCATTGTTTTTAACTTAACTAAATCAAAGCCTATATTTTTATTATTTACTTGCAAAAACAATAAATATTGATATCTAATATCCGGATTTCAAAGAACATTTTACATTAAAAAAGTTCCCAAAATCAATTAAAATTTCACTGATTAAATTTATAAATAGACATTTGCTAAGAATTCTTTCCCGTGCACTTTTGCCTTGTACTAGTCTTGCTCTCTTGCTCACGCTTCGTCTTTTTCTCCACCGATTCGCAATGCACTTGCTTATACAACAAAAAGAACGAGCGCGCGTTAAATACTTATAAAGGAAAAATATTTTCTCACTGCCACTTGACGTAATTTAAATTGTATAATATGCATCGAAAAAGTAAATTTCAATGTCTTTGCATTCTCGCTTTTTGCTGCTCGACTTTAGTCACGCATTCGTCGTATATAAGCTATGGCTTCGAGTTATATTTGATAAAAGGGGGAAAAGAGAGGGCAAAGATCACCCAAGGTTATTTCGCAATTACCCGTTACAAACGATAAGAGGCACTGCTTCTAGGCATACTTCCAAGTCTGATAATGGACCACGATGGACCACCAGTGCCAGTGGAAAGACTAACTGGAGCGAGACGCCAAGAATGAAGGCAAAAGCGCCGACTTAGCATTGAAATATGCTCGAGATTGAGATAGCGATGTGGCACAGTGATAATTATACTTGGTTACCATGGAGTACGCATTTACAGTTGGATTTTACATATAATTAAATAAACTGAGCTTAATGCTACCCAATTTAATAGCTTAAAAAAAAAAGGTTTTTATTGACTACTTCTAGGCGCCTTTTTAATTAATTTGAAATCCTTGGGGATTTCTGTAAAACTTAAAAAAAAATTACAGTAATAAAAAACATATATTTTGTATTAAAATTGTAGTCTTGAAAGCTAGTTAAAGTCAAAATTTAAGTAATCATTAAATAAAAGAAACAACTACAAATTTAAATAATACGAGAAAGAAAGCTAACTTTGGTAAACCGAAGTTGGTATACCCTTGCAGTCTGCAATTGGATCATTGAAAATCGAACCATTTTAGTAATGTTGAAAAAACGTCGAATTTTGTAAATTTTACATGTAGAATTTTACATTTTCATATAAATCGACCGAGCGCTTCTATGGCAGCTATATGATATAGTGGTCCGATCTCAATGAAATTAAAATCGTAATTCTAGAATCATAAAAAACTGATATATCTCAAAATTTATAGAAATACGTTTAAAAACAGAGAAGTTAAAATTTTTTTTACATTAATTTCGGCATTATTCCTATGGCAGCTATTCGATATAGTGTCCGATTTCGGCCGTTCCGACATATATACTGCGTGCTAAAGAAATAAGACTATGCTGAAAATTTCAGCTCGATAGCTCAAAAACTGAGAGACTAGTTCGCGTAGAAACCAACAGACGGACAGACAGACAGACGGACATGGCTAGATCGACTCGGCTGGTGATGCTGATCAAGAATATATATACTTTATGGTGTCGGAGATGCCTCCTTCACTGCGTTGCAAACATCTGGTCAAAATTATAATACCCTCTGCAAGGGTATAAATATCGGGATGCTCCACAAATCGCTAGGGTTTTTAATTCATTAAAAAGGTGCATAAAATTGTTTAAATACCAAATTCAGTGTTATTATTTTAAAGGATATTTTTAGAGACCTTCTCAAGGGATTTCAAATTCCTAGAGATTTCTGTAGGACCTCCGTTTATTTTTATATCAAATATCCAATCCATTTTGATTTCAGCCACTTAAAATCGCATCTCCAAACATATAGAATATATAGAATTATAATAATTGATATTATTTCGTATCTCTCAGATCGTTGACATCACGGCTATCAATACGAATAATTGTCAACAAAAATTGAAAAGCGAACAACTCGCAAATAGCGGTTTTGCGATACAAAAACAAATATAGCCGAAGACGGGTGGCAAAGCAAGAGCAAAAGGTGTGCAAACAGAAAGCGAAAATTTGCAGACACGCAACCTCCGATAAAGGTGAAGAACGCACACAGATACACGTACACGTACACGTTACCTGCTAATCTTATCGCGAAATGGAATGCAATGTACCGCGGAATACAACAAAAACAGAGAAAAGGGTAAGAGTCACCAAACTTAGTTGCACGACAAATCGATTTTAGGTGTTATTTTAAACCTGCTTGCAGAGCGCCTAAAAATCTGGTTCGAGTCTATGAAGTATTTGGATTTTTTTTTAATCTTTCTTCATATAACTTCATATTATAATCATTTTAATAATAAATCAAAATCATATATTAAAATATATAGACAGAATATTCATAGTTCGCTTTAATAATATATCACACATCTAACGAAAATATCCTTAGGTTAGTTAAAAATACCAACTGCAAGCCTCTATATATTTTATCCCATTTTTGTTTCACCTACAAGGGTATTAATGCATCGGCTTGCCGAAGTTAGTTATCCTTCCCGGTTTTGTTACCTTTTAGGTGATACAGGATCATCTTTTGACGCTCCTCCTTCGATTTGGCCAACAAGGGCTCCCGCTTATCCTTGGGTATATTCATATCCTCGATTATCTCCAGGAACTGGGCATCCACCTGCGCCTCACTCAGCTCCTGGATGTGCCGCTCCCAATCCTCCACGCCCTGGACAGCGTCATTGTCCGACGACACGGGCCGTCCACCATGGGTTAGGGTTCCACTGTTGATGCTTCCCCCCTTCGATTTCGAGGGTCTGCCGAACAGGCTCTCCAAGATCCCACCGCCCGTGGACTTTGCTTTTTCCTGACGAGACATTCTGCAAAAGATAAATCATCAAAATAATTAAGGTTTTTTCCATTGTGTTGTAAGGGAAAAAAACTTGAGCGCACCCCATCTTCTTGAGACGCATTTTGGAGAAGAACTAAACGAAAACTAAACAAAAACAGCAGTGGATTTTGAGGCATGCGCAGAATAGATGAAAAATTCGAAAGGAAAACTGCACAGCTGTTCTTTGTTTACAGTTTGCGGGCGAGAACTGAGCTGGCTGTGATTTTTTATTTCTGATGGGTTTCCAATGAATAGGGATGTGTGATGGGAGATGGTCGATCATTATCAGCTCGGTTTATTTACAATTATCTATCTCGTGGATGCCTCAAAGTGTGGAATTTTTAATTAGCTCTTACATGGCAAGTGGGAGGAGAGGCAATGAGCCAATGTATGGCTCAATTAAACAATTAAACCATGTAAATATTTAACAAGATTTATAACAATTCGAAAGTTCCGTTTAAAATTTTAAAATTTAATATTGTTAATTTTGTTAAATATTGTATGTTTATGATAAACATCAATAAAAGCTCATATTATAGCTTGAGATTGTAATAACAATAAGTCGTAAAATCTTCATTAATTAAGTAATTTTTTTGTGGGGCTTTTTTCCTAGCAAAATTTGTTATAGAAAAGTAGAGTAACTAGTAATATTAATATGCTAAAAAAAAAAATAATAATAATTATGTACCCATCATGCTAATCCATAATTCCATTTTAATAAAACAGGTTTCAAAAATATAAACTGCCACGATTTACCACTGTGCTAGCCAACAAAAGCATTCGAAGCGTGAAAACGGCTGATTAAAATCATAAACAAAACAAAAATCTCACGAATAAACGAAGCAAATTGGACAAATTCATTAATAATACCGCGCACTAAATTTACAAAATGATGCGATAATCACCGCAGACCAAAATAGGAAATAGCACGGAATACAGAGGAGAGCTAAATAGAGAACAGAGAGTGAAGAGCGATTAGAATTTATGGTTATTGTGTGTGATTCATATGCGGCCAGGCCGAAATGCAGGCCGTTAGCATTTGAATTGTATGTATGTATTGAATATCGAAGGATGCGGTGGGAACGCTTCGGCTTTGGCTTTAGACAACGCATCTAATGAATCACTAATGGCCAACAGCAGATGGAGAGGGGTAAAAAACGGCAAAATAAAAAAGCAAACGAGCAACAGGTTTTGCGGGATTGTTCTTGGTCGTTCCACTGAAGAAAATTAACACGTAATTATTACAAATTATTTGTACTTAAAAATAATTTTCTAAATTTTATATTTTTTGTATGTCTAAAATAATTGTTTCAAAAAATAAGGATACCAATATATCGTTTTACTTCTTAAAAGAAATGTATTTTAATTTAAAGGAAATCTAAACATTTTTTAATGTATTTGTAGCAAAATAGAAATTACTAGTAAAAAAAACTAAATTACCATATATTTATTGTACTTTTTTATCGGTGTTGAGTTTGTTTAAAAATCAACATTTAAAAAATGTTTTAAAACATTTTCAGGATTAAGATACAAAAATTTTGTTAGCAGTGTTTGGGGAATGGGCGTGCCAACTCTCCGCAAATCATTCACAATTGTCAGCCGGAGAAATCAAATTTAATATTTATTGTGACTCCGCAAAAGGCCAATTGTGAATGGGGCTCAAGTGTGTGTGTGTGGGAAGAAGCAGAAGTAGGGGAAGAAGAAAAGGAGGCAGCAGAGTGGAGCGACAAGTTCAAGCAGGGCAACAATTTCTTTTGAGGTCGCTACGCCGAGCAAAGCCAAGCCATGGCGAGCTAAAGCAAGCTAAGCAGCACAAGCATTTGCGGAGGAAATGCTTTCAACAAGATTTCTTTTGCCAAAGAATTTACAGCAATTGCCTCTTTCTCTATTTTGTTTACATGCCATAGAAGGCACTGCACCGCATCTTTCTCTCTGCCCCTCTCTGTCTTACACTATGTTATGTCCATATGTCTACGTGTGTGTGAATAGTTCAGAGGCCGCTGCAACTGCGAAAATGTAAACAAGCCCGAAAAAAGTAAAGGAATTAGACTTTTAATAACCGCTGGAATTCCAAGAAATGAGCCAGTTTTTGGAGAGACACAAAAAATGCGCTCACCTTCGCTTTGATATCTGTGTCGTCTGTGCTCACTTTTGATTTTTTTTCGGTGGTTTACGTCATAAGACCAGAAAAAATAATGGCTTGGCACTCACACACACATACACATACATACACTCGCGATCAAACGGCTTTGCCTGCTGTCAATTGTTGTTGTTGTCGTTTTTGGGTTTCTGACTTTTTGTTTGTTTTATTGCGCGACGCTGGCACAAAAAAGCTGCGCGTACCGCTTCAAAAGTGTGCTTGTTGCTGCTGCGTGCTTTTCAAATCCAAATACCAGTCAACAGCCTTTATGCGGAGGAAGCCTAGCCTCCGTGAAGTTGTTTTTATCTTACTTTTTTTAGTCGCTCTTTCCTTTTTGCCACCACTTGTTGCTCGGACGCCGTGGGTGACACATGAAATATGCACTCAGTTCTTCGACTGTTTCCCCAAACACTTGGTCGTATCTCTCTAGGCCACTTGGCACGTAGATCGTTGGTTCTTCGCGTCCCGTAAATCGCAATTAAAATTAAAACAGCAGCGTTTTGCTCAGCGCGTTGATCGGCAATAGTGTGACCGTGGCGAACTGCTTGGAAAATACCACTGGTAGTTATTTGAAAAGTGTAGTGTGCCCAAGTACTCACATCGGCGAATAGGGTTTCTAACTAGTAAGAGAGAGCGAGAGGTCAATAGTCGAGAAACATTTTTCGGCAGCGTTGTTTTAAAGCCTAGTACTACTTTTTTTGTTCCAGTAATAATGATTTAATTGATAAAATAGTGAGTAGAAAACTTAAAATAAAGCCTAATACAAAAAATTTCATGGGCGGTACACTTCATAAAACAAGAAAAAAAAAAGCAAGAAAAAATGTCAGATTTTTTTGTTGGTTGGGTACGACATTTCGTAATCAAAAAATGTTGTCTGATTAAAAATGTATGAATTTAATTGCTCATGATCGGAAATGGTGTTACCGTATTGCGCAATAGAAGATTTACCAAGTTGGCAGCCCTGTGACACCGAACATCTGTTTTCCAGTCGACAACCCAATAGCCTCTTGTGTTTTCTTTGATTTCGCTGAAATTCAGTTTTGTTTCCTATAAATGAGCCAAGACTGACTAGGATGCAGCGTGATAGGGACGCATCCGGGTCGTATGCCCGCAAGGGCAACCGTCCGCCGGGTCTCAAGGGCAAGGAAATCGGAATGTACTACCGCAATCTTACCCGGCAGCGCAAGAAGGAGCGTGGCGAGGACGAAACACCCCGGGAACCCAAAATCCGGCTGGGATGCAATGTCAGCGTGCCCAGTGGGGTACTCGAGCGCGTCAAGGAGTACATGGAGGAATACAACCAAGCACCGGCCAAGGAAAAGTCTGATGTGGATGCCCAGTTCCAGCGGCAGTTCCGTCATCTGCTGAGCGTTAACTTCGAGGAGTTCGTGGCGGAAACCAAGGAAAGAAACGAGGACGTTAGCTACACGAATCCCAAGCTGGACGAGAAGCTGCAGCAAGACCTGGAGCACCGCCAGCAGGAGGATGTGGCCAAGAAACGTCTCAAAGCGCGACAAAAGCTGCCCACGATGAGATATGCCCAAGACATCGTCCAGGCCGTGAAGGATAACCAAGTAATTCTAATTGTGGGAAGCACGGGATGTGGCAAAACCACGCAGGTACCTCAGATCCTTCTCGATGACGCCATATCCCGCGGCTGTGCCTCAGAATGCCGCATAATTTGCACCCAACCGCGTAGGATTTCGGCCATAACCATTGCCGAGTGGGTCAGCTACGAGCGTTGCGAGAGCCTCGGCTCCTCGGTGGGCTATCAGATCCGCCTGGAGAGCAGGAAGCCGCGCGACAGGGCCTCCATCACCTATTGCACCACGGGGGTGCTGCTGCAGCAGCTTCAATCGGATCCGCTGATGCACAACCTCAGTGTCCTCATTCTGGACGAGATACACGAACGCAGTGTGGAAACGGACTTGCTTATGGGCCTCCTGAAGGTTATCCTGCCGCACAGGCCCCAACTGAAGGTGATCCTGATGAGCGCCACTGTGCGGGAGCAGGATTTCTGCGATTACTTCGGCAACTGTCCCATGTTCCGCATCGAGGGCGTGATGTTTCCCGTCCGAATGCTCTACCTGGAGGATGTCCTGGCCATGACGAACTATGAGTTCGGCAAGTCCCGCGACCGTCGTCCCAAGCGCAACCGTCCCGAACAAATGATGCAGCATGCGGCGATGATAGAACCTTATCTACGACGCATTCGAAACTCGTACGACAGTCGCGTTCTTGAGAAACTGCGGCTGCCGGAGTCGGAGGGCTGCGAGGATATCGATTTCATTGCCGACCTCGTGTACTACATCTGCGAAAACGAGCCGGAAGGTGCCATCTTGGTGTTCCTGCCGGGCTACGACAAGATCTCACAGCTGTACAATCTCCTCGACAGACCGCAGTCCCCCAAGGGCCAGAGGTGGCGCGACAGTCTGGTGGTCTTCCCCCTACATTCCCTCATGCAGTCGACGGAACAGCAGGCCGTGTTCCGGCATCCGCCGTCGGGCAAGCGGAAGGTCATCATATCCACCATCATCGCGGAGACTTCGGTGACCATCGACGATGTGGTTTATGTTATCAACTCGGGACGGACGAAGGCCACCAACTACGACATAGAAACGAACATACAGACTTTGGAGGAGGTGTGGGTGACCAAGGCGAACACGCAGCAGCGAAAGGGAAGAGCTGGACGCGTGAGGCCCGGGATCTGCTACAATCTGTTTAGCCGCGCCCGGGAGGACCAAATGGCGGAGATTCCAACGCCAGAGATCCTGCGCTCAAAGCTGGAATCGATCATTTTGAGTCTGAAGCTGCTGCACATCGATGATCCGTTTGGATTTCTGCAAACCCTGATCAATGCTCCCAATCCGGAGGCCATCAAGATTGGGGTAGCCCTGCTGATGCGGTGAGTTTAAGAGTTAAATTTCCTTAGTCCACCAACTGATGGGTTACTTTTCATTCAGCATTGAGGCTCTGGACAGTGCTGGCACCCTGACGCCGCTGGGCATGCACCTGGCCAAGCTGCCCATCGATCCGCAGATGGGTAAAATGATCCTGATGTCTGCCCTCTTCTGTTGCCTGGATCCAGTTACCTCAGCGGCGGCGGCCCTGTCCTTCAAGTCGCCCTTCTATGCTCCCTTGGGCAAGGAGAGTCGGGTGGACGAGATCAAGCGGAAGATGGCCCGCCATATGCGCAGTGACCACCTCTTGGTGCACAACACAATCGAGGCCTACCGGGAGAGTCGCCAGGCGCATGCGGAACGCGACTTTTGCTACAAGCACTTTCTCAGCTCGATGACCCTGCAGCAGCTGGAGCGGATGAAGAATCAGTTCAGCGAACTGCTCTACAACTACAAGTGAGGGATATTCCCAGGGAACCCCCTAAGCCTCGCTTCATTTTCCCTCTCCCGCAGGTTTCTAACCTCCTCCAACTGCAAGGACACCACATCCAATATTAATTCGAGCAAAATCCCCTTGCTCAGAGCCATTATTGGGGCGGGTCTCTACCCCAACATGGCGCACTTGCGGTGAGTCTTAAAGCCCCATTCCACTGCAATATATTTTCGAAAAATTGAGGGTAGGTGATTCCACTGCTCCATCTACATTCTTGGGCGACATGTGAATCTAGTGGTTAAGTTTTCCTTCATCTTTTTGCCAAAAATATTCATAATTTCAAAAACAAGAACAAATTAGAGAAGGGTTAGAAAGTTTAGGGAAGGAACTTACGAAATATCGCTTAAGAATCGATTTTTTTTTTTTTGTTATGTATTGAAACTTTCGGGGCGAAGGGTGAATGGACTGACCGTCCATTTTGGTTGGACCATCCTCCCTTATGAGAGACCCCGTGTAAAAGAACGGACCATCCTTGAGAATGTAGCAGTGGAACAGGGCTATAAAAGAAAGAACCATCCTCGAGATTTTAGCAGAATGTTGCCACTCGAACAGGGCTATTAATTGGAGTGGCGAGACCTCAAATAATTGTTTTTTATCAATCAGAAAATCACGGCAGATCCGGAATCGAGTACGGGCCATACACACCATGGAGACGGATGATGGACGCCGCGTTAACTTCCACCCTTCGTCCGTGAATAGTGGCGAGAGTGGCTTCGATTCGGAGTACTTTGTGTATTTCCAGCGGCAAAAGTCCACCGATCTGTATCTGCTGGACTCCACAATGGTCTTTCCCATGGCCCTGATCATCTTTGGCGATGGAGTGGAGGCCGGAGTGACACAGAATAAGCCATATCTGTGCGTGGCCAAGACATATTAGTGAGTGGCAGGACACCAGCTAATAAACGTAATTAATGTGTAACATTTGCAGCTTCAAATGCAATCAGGAGACCTCGGAGGTGGTGTTGGAACTGCGCAGCAATCTGGAAAAGCTGCTGCTCAAAAAGGCCTTGTATCCAGCGCCCATCGAGGAGAATGGCTACGAAAGGCAGCTGATCAAGTGAGTTAGCTGTGGAGCTGAGTTTTTTTCCAATTCATGATTTTCCCTGGCCTTCGCAGAGCCATTGAGCTGCTCCTCTCGCTGGACGAAAGACTGGGCGAGGACTGCATGTCGTCGGATGAAATCGATGATATCTAGGCTGGTTTACATAGTTTATTTATGGTATAGCTCTCGATAAAATCCACTTTGTGGATGATGGTAATAAATTATAAGTGAAAACTAGTCATGCGCCATAACAATTCCCATCCTAGTCGTCCTCGAGGAGGGCAAACACATTGCGGGACCTGGGCAGATCCTCCTCAATGGCGCACTCGTCCTCGTCCGCGTTCGTCTCATCGTTGGAGCTGTCCTCGTCATCGTCCTCGCTGTCGGCGGCTTTAAAGAAATAAATCAATGTAAAATTAAGAGATCTTTGCGTGAAGTACTCACTGTCCGAGCACACCGACGAGGTATCGCCATTGGTTTCGCTCTCCGGCTCCTCCAGCTCCACCTGCTGATACTTCTTCACCTCAGCGAGGTCGGGATGCTGGAACCAGTGATCCCGCCGCTCCTCATATCCCGGCGGATAGAACTGCAGCACCAACTGCTGCTGGCCGGCCAGGCACATGCGTAGGATGTGATTGGCGGCCCGATAGCGATCCGGCCTGGCCGCCTTGGCCGTCAGAAAGCCTCTCTTGTAGGCCCAGGCATCGGAAATGGCCACCGCCGACCACTCGTCATAGTCCTCCGGCAGGTGAAGCCTCAAAAGCTGCGGCAGGTTCACATGCTCGCCGAGAAACTTTAGCGAGCGATACGGGACAGCCAGTTGGGAGATCGGGAAGCTGCCCAGGAGCACTTGCAGGCTCTTGGGCGTCGACGAGGGAAAGACTAGGCCGGGACAGTCGCAGAGGCGAACGAGGGGTGTCAGGAAAATGGTCTGAAAGTGCTTCGTGTGGCCCGGAGTGCGACTCACACTGACCACCTTCCGTCCCTTCAGGGCATTGATCAGCGAGGACTTGCCGACGTTGGGGAAGCCAATGCAGCCAATGGTCAGCACGCCGCTGTGGTATTTCACATGCTCGTGGGGCGTAGTGTCAATGCTGCTGCTGATCTTAAGCTCACCCTCCACGGCCGACGCCACCTCGTCCAGGATGTCCAGCTGGTCGCTGCGCATATCGTCGCGTATCTTCTGCTCCCAGGCCGTTAGATCCACCTCGCCCTGGACGTAGCGCTGGCACTCCTTGTAGATATTATACACACCCTCCATGCTCCGGCGGTGAGCCTGCGGCCCACGCTGGCTTCCCTTGCGGGAGCGCGGCAGGAAGGAGGCGAACAGCACGACCGGCAAGTGGGGATAGCGATCGCGGAAGTACTCGCGCCACGCCACCACCACCTGCGGCTCCACCAGATCCACCTTGTTGAACACCACAATGGCGTGCTTCTTGAGCGTGCCAATGACGTAGTCGTAGAGGGAGGGTGGGAACATCAGCGTGGCATAGCGCACGTCCACAATGATGAGCAGGATGTCCGAGAACTCGAGGACACGCCACAGCTGGCGCCACGTTTCCAGGTTGAGTTCGAACAGAGAGAGCTCCTTGCAGTCGCCAGCGCGTTGTTTCCGCTGCAGCTCGTCCACGTATTCCTGGAGAGGTGTTTGATAATTACATAGAACTTCAGCTTATGGGAAAACCTGACCTACCTTAAAGTAGCGATTCTCGCTGCGATCGAGCTGCTCTTTGGAGTTGGCCGGTGTCCAGGGCGGGCGCACTGGAAAATCGCAGCCGGCAAAGTAGTGCTCGTCCACCTCCCGCTCCTTGGCACTGAGCGCGTCCAGCGGCTTGAAGCCCTCCTGCTTCATCTGCTCCAGCTCCTTCTTACCCTCTTGGTAGAACTGCAGGTTATAGCGATTTACGTTCTTGTTTCGATTGCCGCCACGGGCAAAGGGCTGCTCCATCAGTTTTCTGGTGGTCTCGGGCACATCGCTGTCCTCGTACGACTCCTGGGCGCCCCTCAGGTATTTGGGCGGAACTGCCGGCGAATGCCATTGTTAGTCATACACAACCAACTGGTCGGTCTCTGTTTTCTTTTTTTCGTTTCGCCGTTCGCCGCAGGTGGGCAATGTTTTCTTACCTTTCGTGGAGCGTTTCTGCAGCATCTGGTCCTTCTTCTTCTTGCCGCTGAAGGCCACCTTGCGTCGTTGCTGGGGCATTGTTTTTGGGTCACGTCCTGGTCTAACTTCTGCGTAATTTTGTTTTGTAAAGTGCTCTCGCCGTTGCTAATTGTTATTGAATGTGCTTGCCGCTTGTCTTTTGCGAATTAAAAGTTTCCGTCGAGTTGGCATTCCCGAAACAATAAAAGGGTTGTCGAGCTTAGCAAAGCTTACTGTTTGCAGTCACGACCAACAATTAATTTGGTTTTTGGCTTAAAATGTACTGGAATTTGTACATTATTTAAAAAAAAAACCTTAAACAGATAAAAATAACACAAATTCTGGCTTTTGTTTTAAATTGACTGCTTGAAATATGTAGCTAACAAAGTCAAAAGTTTTTCGTGTCACGAATAAGCTTTTGAGGGCGGTTACTGGAATAGAATAATTGACAACCCTACTGCAATGTCGTTCAAAGTGCAAATTATATTCTCTTTATTAGTTAATTTGGCTTATAAAAGCCTGATAAAATGCCGCTAAAAGGCATCAAAGTTTTGGAATTTGTGGGCCTTGCCCCGGGACCCTTTTGTGGCAAGATCCTGACCGATTTCGGGGCCACGGTCACCCGGATCGACAAGGTAAACAAACATTGCCGACTTGTATTAAGCATTATTAAATTT
Organism: Drosophila rufa; assembly: GCA_018153105.1. Taxonomy (NCBI): domain Eukaryota; kingdom Metazoa; phylum Arthropoda; class Insecta; order Diptera; family Drosophilidae; genus Drosophila; species Drosophila rufa. The sequence continues at coordinate 15,118,493 of JAECXS010000096.1, forward strand.
GAAACTCTATTTGTTGCAGGTCCTGGAGAATCCATTGGATGTCCTGCAGCAGGGAAAGCGCACAATAAGTCTGAACCTAAAGAGCCCAAAAGGTCAGCAGTTGGCCCGACGATTGGCTAGGAAATGCGATGTGCTCATCGAAGGCTTCAGGCCCGGAGTGATGGAGAAACTTAATTTGGGACCCGCCGAGTTGTGCAAGGAGAATCCCCGCCTGATTTACGCCCGTCTCACGGGCTTCGGACAGCAGGGTCGTTTGGCACCGCGGGCGGGTCATGATATCAACTATGCTGCCATATCGGGCGTGCTGTCCATGTTGGGTAGGAGTCACGAGAAGCCCACGGCACCCATAAATCTCCTTGCGGATTTCGCGGGCGGCAGTGTGATGTGTGCTCTGGGCATCTGTGTGGCCCTCTTGGAGCGCCATAAATCGGACAGAGGTCAAGTGGTAGATGCCTCCATGGTGGAGGGAGCTGCCTATGTGGCCAGCTGGCTCTTTACCGCCCGGAGCATGGAAATTTGGGGGCAGGAGAGGGGCCACAACCTCATCGATGGTGGCGCATATTTTTATGATACTTACGAGACCAAAGACGGTCTCTACATGTCCGTCGGTGCCTTGGAGCCGCAGTTCTTTGAGGTGCTCAAGCAACGTTTAGAGCTGCCAGGAGACCTTTCCCAGTTCGGTGAAGAGCACCAGGAACAAGGAAAAAGGCTACTCACGGAAGCCTTTCTATCCAAGACCCAGGCTGAATGGTCACAGATCTTCGAGGATGTGGATGCCTGTGTTTATCCCGTGCTGGATTACCGAGAGGTGCATAAGCACGATCACAACAAGGAGAGCAATTCATTTGGGATAATTGAGGGTATGCCAGCTCCATGTCCAGCACCTCTTCTGAGTCGAACTCCTGGAAAGTTGCCCAAGAAGCCAATTGGGGAGTTGGAACTGATCGATGAACTGGAACTAAAGCCCCAGGAGCTAAAGGAGCTGCTGGAATCGGGAGTACTTGAGCTTCCAGAAAAGGCCAAGTTGTAGAGAATTAGGCCTGAGTTATAGCTGCTTTTCCAGAAACAGTTTTAAGAATAAAGTGTGTTCTTTTTTGTTACAAATTTAAAATATATTATATTTTCCGTACATACGCCCGCTTTTAATCTCATTGTTTTTTTTTCTCAGAATAATTTACCATTTTGTATATCCAAGTAGTGGTGCCCAAAGCAGTGACTCGAGAGTTTCTGTATCTGTTTGCATAAAAAGTTAACTGTTACTATTGGTATTCCTGTGTCTTGAAATAACGTCTGATTTCAGAGCCTTTGTTATGCACGTTTGCACCCTTTTTAGCGAAGAATCACAAGCGGTTCCCCAGTATCGGAAGGACTATGGCTTTAAAGAGCCGCACCTTGGCCTGGAGGGATATGCCCCTACCTGGATAATGAAGCCAATCCATTTTTTCAAGCTTCGTCCTTGCTGATCCGCAGACTCGGTGAATCTGCCTTCCTTCTAACTAGTTGATTTCCCACGCAGGTGATGAACACTTACAATTCTCCTGAGGAAATGTATAAGGCAGCCTGCCAGGCTGCTAAACCAAATATTTATTTAAATAAAACACATTTCTTTGTTGTCCTTGCATTCAAAGTACTTTTATTCTCGCTCTTGCACACAGACACATTATACATTTGCTAAAATTTCGCGTACAAGCTATCAGTCATACAATTTTCTTACGAACAGTTTTAGGCCGCGCTTTGATATTCAGAGGGTGGTGAGTAGCGGTGAGGAGGAGGGAGAAGGGGTGGGTGGTTGAACTATCGATAAAACAGCATATAAAGGTAACATAATCGATTCTCCTCTACATATCATCTCTATCGCAATCGCGGGTCAACGTTCGATCTCTTGCTCTCTTTTATTCTCTCTCGCGCGCTTCCTACTTACTGGCTAAATTAGGATTAACTAGCATACCGAGTAGCACATGTGTCCTTAAAGTTAATTTGGGCTAAAGCACCGCGCGTCAGCGTCTCCAATTGTCCGTGTATATTTAAGATAATCCATTATAATGCTCATATGTATGTGGGTAATGCATATAGTAGGTTGTAATCGTAATCGTAATTGTAATTGTAATGTTGGTGTAAATTTCACTAGTTGGCGTTTGGTGTATGTGTATGTAGTTTGTGGTGTGTATTTAGTTAAAGTACCTGGTCGTTGTGAGTCCTCGTGAGTCCTTAGGTAAGTTGTAGGTTGTGTAGTTGTATGTATATAGTAAGTCTCAGTTCTCAGTATAAAATCAGTACCATATGTTACGTTTCAATTTGTTTTCCTTCCACTTTAGCTCACACTTGTGTGTATTTATTTGTATCGCTCTTTAAATGTTTACAAAAAAATATCATTTCTCTGCTGCGCGGGGTGCTTTGTTTGTTTGTTCTCTCACATCTTAACATACATATACATATATCCTATCATATCGCTCTCACACAGGCAGACAACACGAAGGATCAAATCACAGGCAAAGTTACAGTTGCGTTTTAATTTTATTTATCGATTTAATTTGTTTATCGATCGACAGACGACGACGACGAGGACCACTTGCACACACGAGGTAAGGGTTAAAAGGCAAGCCCCTTGCTGAAAACCTTTTTCTTCTTCTTTGCTGAACGCCCAACAGTGGCGGGCCCAAAAAGTGAGCACACCATCGCCAGAGCGTGCATTTTTATTGAAGGCTTGCTTTTCCACCGATTACCATACAGCTTAATCTCTAGTGACATGAAATCAATGCTTAACAACTAGACGTAACAAACATAATTGTAGTTCTCGACTTTAATGATTTTGATATTTTTTCTTTTTGGAATGCTAACATACAGAAATACACTCAGTCACAGTTGCAAGCACGCACTCTTACAGTTCATAAAAGTAGGCATCATATCCATATGTTAGTATGTATAAGGGTAGAAATTTGTGCTAAATGATTTTGAGTGTTCTCGTTTGCTTTGTTGGTGATTTAGTCTAGATACAGATACAGGTCAGCCACTCAACTTTTCTTGCCTTTAACAACCATCATTGTCAATCATCACATATTTCATCATCATCATCATTCAAGCACAAGCATCATATATCATAATCATCAGCACCAAGCTTCATACTCAATCAACACACCTGTGGAGAATGTGCAAAAAGAAAAGAAGGTTGAGAAATCGTTAATAGATGTGTGCCATTTTTGTAATATTATTCAGTTAGCTAACTTATGTTACATCACTTACATTTCGCATACCACAGCCATAAGCGTTCAAAAGTTCCTTTTTGGGCGTTGCTCAGCTTTCGATCTTCCAAAGATTCAGAGAGTCATCATCCGCATCCAAGCATACATAGCTCTAATATTAATATTATTCTAATTAATTTTGGCCATTCAAGTTCTGTTTTTCTATTAAGTTGCCATTTCAAAATACAAATTTTTGATATGTTGAAATCTGATAAATCAATTTAATTTTTTTGTTTTCCTTCGTTTGGACGGCTGTGCGATATTTCTCTTATTGCAAAACGAAAAATATATTACCAATTAGTAGATTTCTTTTGAAATGACAACTTGAGCTACCAGAATTCACTGAAGAAAGGTGTAATATTACTTTCCAGCTTTATTCAGGGAATTCTTATTGTTTTTTATTATTAAATCTGCGCTTAACTCTAAAGCAGTTCACACTGGTTTCACTTGCTCTTAATGTAAATGAAATGTTTTTGAAAAGATTTTAAACGGTTAGTTTTGACTCGATTTTGCAATCTATTTCCTCTCTTACTGTTCGTTCACAGTCGCGTCTTTTTCGTAAGGTAGTTTCTGGTTATGTTTACTCGATGAATACATGACAAAAGAGTCAAAAAAGAAGAGTAAGAGTGTGCGTCGTCGTTGTATTGTCCTAGGAAGTTAGTGTCCCGTCTTGTCTTTATGCGCCTTCTACAATCCTATGTAAAGTAAAAAATAAAGCATGCCTTGTTTTGTTTTTGTTGTATACCCTGGTCCGTTGCTTGTTTTATAGCTTTAGTATCTTTCGTTTACCTAATATATATATACATATTAATTATACATATTAATTATGTGGTGTGCTGCAGGTAGTTGCTTGGTTGTTGTTTTGCTGTTTGTTTTCTTTTTTCTCGTTGTTTTTCTTTAGTATAAAAAAAATAAAATAAAATGAGAAGCAAAAATTAAGCGTCATTGGTTGGAATTAATGAGAGAGCACACTTAATTGTTGTACACATAAAAAAAAAATAGTTATTTTAATCCTTTTTGTTATGTTGGTGGGCACGAGCGTGGAAGTTAGTTAGTAAATAATTTATATCTATTGGGCTATCCCGAGTCTCGATTTCGTTTAGTTGGAAGCTATCAGGAGATTTTAAATCAATTAAATATGCGCCCAAAAGTATGCAATATTTTGTCTGTTTGAAATAAGTACAATTTTGTAGCATACTTTCGGGCACAATTTCAAGCGATTTCTCTGTTTATGTGTAACAACCACGCCCCTTTGCCTTTGTACGTCCCTAAGTCATTTCGTAATTCGTTTTTAAGTTCCTAAGTTTTTTTTGTTTTTTTTTCAGTCGTCTTTGAGTGGTTTGTGTTTTACATTTAGTTTCGTTTCGTTTCTTGTGTAAATTTAAATTCAAATCCGTTTAAAATCTTTTTGATTTGCTTACGTCTCTAGATCCATTCGTTTCTTAGGCTTAATTAATAATATCACACAACACACGCCAGCACACGCGCGCCAAAGGAAAAGGAAGTCATACTCATATCCATTTTCACACATCATTTTCGTGGATTTATTTCTCTTCTCAATCACAATAGTTCCTCTCGAGCATCCATCACAGACTCACACTATAAATATATAGGCTTAGGGAATTAGTGTCGGACAACAGGCACTCCTCAGACTTACAGATAATAGAACATACTCGCGCTCTCAGCTATATGCTTCGCTCATCACATTCAGTTCTCAAGAGTTCACAAAGCACACACAGGTCATTCATGCTTTTTTTTTTAGTTTTTCTCTTTTTTGTGGGATTTACATATATGATTTCTTAACAATTATAGTGCTGCCACAAGTTAATGTTTCCAGAGAATTGCGAGTGCAGCATAATATTTAATCTGTTGGGGTTTTCTTGTTAAATAAATTGCAGTTCCTACCGATTTTCGCACTTAAAAGTAAATTTGACAAAATTTTGCATAACAACGTGATCCAACTAAATATTTTTTTCGTAATGCCTAAAATCGGAGCTAAAAATCGCCAGAGTCGAGAGCGATTCCAAAGACACAGACTGACTGCCCTCACAGCGAAATAATTGTCATAATTGCATTTGTGGCGGTGAAAATAAGTTGTTTTTAGTCAGAGGGCACAGTCTGCTTTTGGACTCGCTTTCCATCTGTCCGCGGGGGTTAATAAATCTCACACGAAGGTCAAGGGGGCTTAACTAAATTAATTATAAATTATATCGTAAGAAGGAGGAGGTTCGGCTTTCGGCTTACAACTAGTTTTGGGGATTTATAAACAATGTGTCTTAGCATTTACACGTTGCACAGCAACAATATAGATCGGACAAACAAACTTAGCAGATAGATTGATTCTTTTTATCAGAGAATTCGGACTGGACTGCAAAAATAAGAGAATTGTGGACAAATGAAAATAGGAATTAGGTTGAAGTTTATAGAATGCGTCGATTTATCAGATGACAACCTACACCCAAAAAAAAAAAGAAGAGTTTAACCTTTCTACGAGTTGTCTTCCGTATGAGTTTAGTATAGATTTGATACTTCATATAAAATGTATACTTTTGAGTATATAGTATTTTCCAGTATTATTTTTATACAAACCAATACAATAAATTCGAAAACATATCGCGTTAGCTGGAGTTTAGTCCTTTTCCGTTTGTCGCGTTAGTGATTTTTCTCAAGTCTTGGTGCAGATTAGTATAGTTTTAATACTGTCGTAGTATCAAATTAACAAGCATCTTATGAAGAAATTGTTAATACTCAAGAGTATAGAAAGAGTATAGAATTCATGTAAAAAAAGTAAAGTTTATACGATTTTTTTTTTTTTTTTGGGTGTAGTTATCTTTGCTTTAGGTCGTGTATACAAATTATATTTAATTTAAATACATCAGGGGTGTCACAGAAATCGCTGAACATTTATTTGTGCTTTGAAAATATTATAAACTATTTAAAGATCCAAATTGAACGACACTTCTTGAAGTGATTCCAAGTCCCCAGCGATTTCTGTGGCCTTCTTGATAACCAAGTCTTGTTTTGTCAAAAAAAATCGACACATCCTAGTTGACCCATCATTCGCTGATGAATAACATATTAGAAATCATTCAAGATACTCACCAGTCTGGCTGCATAACATACAATTGTTTTTGGGGTTTGGATTCGGCGGAAAGGGAGGAAACATTAACCTCTAGCATCTAGCCTGGGATTTACTGCGCGATAACTTGGCTGTTGATCTTCTTGATCTCCTTAACGGCCCAGGTGCACAGCATCTTGGTGCGCTGGCCCTTGGAGCGCTTGCCCTCGACCAGGAAGTGGGTGATGATCGCATCGTCCAGCAGCGGATAGAGACGGGGTCCAAACGAGGTGCACAAATCGCCAATAAAGCCGGCGGCACTGGCCATCATCGAGTCGGAGACATCGCCCTCCTGGGCGATGCGCTTGATGAAGGTGATGATGTGCACCAGATGGGGCTCCATGTGCATGACATCGGGATGTGCCGTCTGGTCCACGCCCTTCAGGCCCTGGATGATGCCCGTGTACGCTTCGAGGACACTTTCGCGCAGCTCGTTGATGTACTCGTTCATGTCGTAGTTGTTGGCATCGATCTGCAGATTGGAGGCAGCGCGTAGCATTTCCAAAACGACGCTAAGATACTTGAGGAAGTGGCGGCCGATACTCAAAGCGATATCCCCAAAGGTGGAAAGGATCTGCGGCTTGACGCTGCGATGCAGGGTCGGCTCGGCCAGGTTGTTCATCATCACGGACATGATCTCATCGCAGTAGGGCACCATCAGGTCCTTAACCGCGCGGAAGATATCACCGGTGACGCCGACCGAGGCACAGCACACCTGGTACTCCTGGTGGTTCTTCAGGCCCATGATCAGAAAGTCTTTGAACGCGGGCATGTACTTGGCAAACTGAACGCCCAACAGTTCAACCAGCGTAGAGACGGCCAGGAAGGCATCCTCCTGCACACCACCCGCCTTGCCAGTGCTCGAATTGAACATGGTCAGCAGAGCGGTCATAATGGCATCGGAGATCTGAGGGGCATCCTGCTCGTGCACCTTCCTCAGCACACTCTGCAGCGTGGCGCAGAGCAGCGACTGCAGGTCGTTGAACTGATGCCGGTCGCTGTGGTTATTGATCTGCGTCTCCATCTGCATCACCTGGTTCAAGCGCTCCAGGATCACCAGCGTCGTGCGCTGCACCACCAGATAGCAGTCCAGGGGAGAGTTCTTGATCATGTCCATGAGGGCCTCGTAGGCGGCGCCCCTCAAATTGGCCTGGGCTCCATCCGACCGATCGGTGGTCACCAGCAGCTGCGTAATGATGAACTCAAAGAACGGCGACAGGGCGTAGGTCTCCGGGGTTTCGCCCTCGGTGGTCACAGCGGCCTCGTAGGCGGCATCCGAGAGACCGATAAAGGCCCAGCAAACGTTGGCCGCCACCCGCGGCTCCGACTTCAGGCTCTTCACGAAGCACTCCAGCAGGGTCTGCAGATATGTCTTGTTGATGGCCGCCTCGGGAATGATCTGGAGAAGGAACCAAGTCATTAAATCAGAAAGAATATCTTAAACCGTCTGAAACTCACGTCGCAGATGCGCCCAAAGGTCCAGGCTGTGGTGTCGCGCACAATGACGCTGGAGTCGTACATCAGGCGGATGAGCGTGGGCATGGCCTGCTCCACGAGGGGCTTGAGGGTGTTGGTCTCAAGGCCGTTCAACACCGATCCGAAGGTCATCACAGCTGCGTCGCGGTAGCGCCAGTTGGGCGACTCGATGTTCTCCTTGATGAAGGGCAGTACATGCGGCACGATCTCATCCTCGCAGCAGGTGGCCAGCACCATAAGGCAGACGGAGGCGGCCTTGGATGGGCTCCACGAGTCCTCGTCATCGCACTCGTCCTGCTTGGTCAGCTTCTCGACGAGCACCGGCGTTAGGAACTGCAAAGCGCCGCGAGCATAGTGCTTGGATACCCTCTGCGGGGCCCTGCCCTGGTCCGTGGCCTCCTGACTCTCGATGGCCAGGTCGGTCTCCTCGTCGCACACGTTCGACCAGAACTCGATGCCCTGCAGGGCCACCGCATCGTTGTCCGCCTTCATGGCCGCCAGAGTGATCGGGAACAGAGCCTGCGCCATGTAGGGCTCCATGAACTGATAGTACAGCGTCATAATCTTCACCAGACACTGCAGGGCCGCCACGCAGATCTGCGTGTCCTGGCATTGGGTGGCCTCGCACACCACCTCCATGATGAAGTTGCGCTCGATGTCCTTCTCAAAGTTCGACTTGGTGAACTCCAGCGAATTGTGCAGCGCTGTGGTGGCCGCCAAACGCACGTGATTGCTCGGTTCCACCTTGCGCATGCCGTGGATAATGGCGGTGAGAACATCGTTGGCCTGGTTCTCCATCACCCCGTGCCGAATGTCCTGACAGATGTAGCCAATGGCCTCCAGGGCCGCCTCGCGGTGCATCTCACTGGATCCCTCGCTGACCACCTTGTTGACCAGCGTCTGGATGAGCAGGTTCCAGCGATTGATCGGCAGCTCGATGACGGCCACATATGCCACGCACTGGGCGGCGCAAGATGGTCGCGTGTTCTCCGTACCCAAAGCGGCCAGGATCTGCAGGGTTTCAATAATTTACAATGTGAATTTCTACGTTATTTGTCCCAGCAATCTTACGTTATTCTTGATGAGCTCGCGAATCTCGCTGGGGAACTGGTGCCAGCGCTCCTCATACTGTTGACTGATTTTTTCGTCCTTGCTGGTCAAATGGTTCTTCAGCTGGAGACCGGCTGCCATGCGAGCAACGGCGCTGTTTGTCGTGTTCACCAGGATCTCCGACAGCGCCTTGAGAAACTCGGGCAGATTGCTGGCAGCCGCCTGCTCCAGGAAGTTCTTCGCCGAGAGCAGCTCATTTTTATCTGAAATGGTCATGTTTGAATGTATATTTTCTAAAGAATTTGTATGTGTAAATATGTGGGGCTGCTCTATTTTATTTAAAGGGAAAGGTAGCTTTGACGTGTCGCTGAGAATGGGGCCTAAATATGAATAAAAATTACATGTTCACGTAGGATTACTAGATAAACTCGTGGTTATCATTATTCAGCTTTTAAGAAAGAATGGAGATCTAAATCAAGTCATTTTTATTTAAATTGCTGTATTATACCTTATTATTATTCCTTATAAATGTAAGCCTAACAATTTTACTATATTTATTTATTTTTTAAATATTATTAATTTATTTTGTAAATATTATTTATTTATTTTTTAAATATTATCATAAGTTGGAAATAAATAGAAATTAAAAACATATTTTAACAAAGAATTTAAAATCGGAAAGATAAGAAATTATCTTAATTTCCCTCAGTGTAGGTGGAAAACTGTTATCTTGGGGCTCCCAAAAAAAAAATGTGGAGAATACAACAATTAACAATTGGCGGATATCTCCAACCGGAAGAACCAGTCGCATTCTTTGTGCTGAAATAAGCTTGAGAATATTCCACGACTGAGAAGCCTTGCAAGCGGATCCCTGTCGCTTTGAGGTTATGTTTGCCGGGGCCGCCGCCGCAGTTTATAAATCCTTAATTGTAGGAGCGCATTTATGTGCCGGAATACACATACACATGTACCCGCGCCCTATGTGCGACGAGCGAGTGTGCAAATGTGTGTGTGTTCCCCTAGCAACGAAACATATGCGAGCGCCTATTGCAACCCTGCGCAACATACAACGCGCGCGTCCCTCCCGCCAGCCGAGGAAAGAAAAAAAAAACGAATTCAATGAAGAAACGAGAATAACCGTGGGCGAAACTTAATAATATCCTAGGCGCAGTCATGCAAGGCAACTCACCTGGCGACACCGTCTTCTCCAAAATGGCAATCAGTTGCATGGCTATGTCGGAAGTCATTTTAGCGCTCTTTTCGTCTTTTTATTTTACTTTCCGTTTCTTTCTGCACGTCGTTGCGTTCGTGGGCGGGGGGGTTGGTTGGCGTGTGTCTATATGTGTGAGTGGTGGAATTTTTGCGTAATTACTAGACAATTGTCAAGCGGCTGCAAGTGAAATTAATACAGAATGAAAATTAATACATATTTTAACCTTACAGCGACTACTTTAAGCAGGTTGCAACGCCTTGAAAGTCACGAAATTGATTTTTTCGTGTGCACACACACACACATCAAGCTGGTGGCGAATCGCAGTTAACTCACCTTTTTGCTGTTGCTACGTCCAAGGTTCCACCTGCCAAAAAGCGCTGGATGTCAATCTGCAATTCCCTTAGTAATATTTTCGTTAAAGCTCACAAATTTGTTGCTTTTTTCGCGGGGGGCAATAGTTTTTAGTGGCTGCCTTAAAAATGAGTTGAATGGAACAGCGTGACCGCGCGCGAACCGTTTAATTATACTATCCGGCGTTGCGAGTGCTACCGAAAATAGGCTATAAAATACCAAAATCTGTAGGCTCGGTGGCAACAATTGGGCTTCTCCGGCAACTGACAGTTGGATTTGAATTATTTTGGAAAAACACAAATATACAGTCACAACATAAACCGTGATTGCCAGATTGTTGGTATCTATACAATTGTATAGAAAAGTTAAAATTGTCGTTCTGACTTAATTTCCGTGGGTAAAATCGAAACCGATTTCGCAGCCCTGTTTGGGCACTGCCCCTCCACACACAAGTTGGCAGCCCGCTCAGCTGGACTAGGTGACAACACTGTCATAAGCAATGCTGACGTTCGGCTAAAAAAATATAGGAGAAACGTAGTAAAAACACCCGAAAAGTAGAGTACTCCGGCTAATTAACTTCAGGATCTCTTTGCAAGCGGTCCGCAATCCGATTGCTCGTCGGGAGAGTTAGTGGGAGAGCTAGGGACAGCTGGCGCAACCCACGTTCTAGTTACAGACAGACATATCGGGGCAACTTGCGAATTTTTGCCTTTGCTGGCCACAACTCCAAGATGTTGCTGCTTTTCGGCATCGTCACGCTGCTGCAGGTCCTCCTGCCCCTGTTGGGGCCGGCGGAGGCCTTCTACCTGCCCGGATTGGCGCCGGTCAACTTCTGCAAGAAGGGCGAGGGCTCCCCCACATGCAAGGTAAGTGTATGTGAGTGCGTCGGCGGCGGCGGGTGTGTGTTTGTTTTACGGCCGAAACAATTAGCAATATCAGTGGAAATAGTGTAGTAGTGGCAATGTTCGGATGATGAATTCCTCTAATGTCGGTCAGGAACGGAAGCGCTGATAAGGCGCAGAGCAACAGCCGCCGCCGCTGGCAGTTAATATCGTTCCCCTACTAGTTCCACATCTCCGCTGCTGACGTCGACGCGGTTTCGCTTCTGGTTGGGCTTTTCGACACGCTTCCAAACGAGAAGTGTTCCGATTCTCAAGTTGACGCGGGACTGTTGGTTCAGCTGGTTTTTTGTGGGTGCGTCTGTTTTAAGGAAAAATGCTAGAGAACGCTACAACTATAACTAACTGCTATATGTGTAGGTAAGGTCGGTAGTTTTCAATGCAAATTTGGATTCAAGAGGGGTTTTTTATAACTTAATATTGTATTATCCTCTTATTTATAGGGTTTTTTTTTTATAAAATAATATTGTCTTCTTCTTCTCCCCTTATTTTTATGACTAATACAAATTTTTGCAGTTAAGATCTAAGAAAGATAAGGTCTAAAACCATGCGTACTTGCAGTTTTTTTTTCGCATAGAAATACAATTATAAATTACTTTTTGTTCATATATTGTTTGCTTAGTATTGTTTTGCTTCTTTAATTTTTGTATTTCTTACACAAATTTATGCCTTTAAAATAAAGAAACAACGTTATAGTCAATAGCCTCCACTATGAGATACTCGGTACTTAACTTAACTTAAGATCTAAGATCACTGGAGGAAAAGTAAAAGGTGGATAGATGTTTGATACTTTTTAATACTAGATCCTTAAAAACAAATATTATACGAACTTGATCTGCCTAGAGTCGGTACAAAGCTGTGATTAAAATACCATTGCTGTATCTATTTTAGTCTCATAAATTCAGATGCTTATACCAGACAGACATGGTATATCGCCTCGCCTGTTGATTTTGATCACAAGTATACATTAACACAAGTACCGCATTTAATAAAATTTATTAAAAGCAAAGGTTAATTTAGAAATTCTGAAAAGTTGAATTTTAATGAACTTATTTATTATTTGAAATTGTAGAAAGTCAGTCAGATCAGAGACTAATCGAGTAATAAACTAAAATAAAAACGGGTTTTCTTATCACAAAACTAAGCTATAAGCATTATACGCATATTTGAATGTACAAGAGGACCTTTATTTAATTGCTAACCCAACCCCAACAATACTTTGGTTAAGACAAACTCCCAGATAAGACAACACCCACATGAAATCATTACAAAAGAGTTTCGATAGCTTACAAGAACAAATTGTATTAATCTCCATAGTAAAACACAGATAAACGCGACACTTAGGAGCGGGGAAATACGAAATACCAGATAAGATTAAAGCGAAACTTACCCAGAATCGACTAAACACATTGATTGATCTCTTTATTTATTTATTATCTCCTCCAGTCGGATGTGGTGCTGTACGTTAACCGGCTGAACACGGAGGAATCGATCATACCCTATGAGTACCATCACTTTGACTTCTGTTTGGGCAAAGAGGAGAACTCGCCGGTGGAGAATCTGGGCCAGGTTGTGTTCGGCGAGCGCATTCGTCCGGGACCTTACAATATCCATTTCCTGGAGAATCAGCAATGTGCGGTGGTAAGGAGGGGGGAACGAGGAATTGCATAATCTGTGATTCACTTGACTATATTTGGACGGTATTATCGCTGCCTCTAGTGGCACTATCAAAGCAAATATCTTTTGCAAAACGTTTCTGACCTATTTCACGATTTAATCGAATTCCCCTGTGCCTTTGTAGGCCTGCACGAAGGAGTACAAGGGTGGTGATGCCGTGGCCAACCGCCAGATGATGGTCCTGAAGAAGGGCATCAGCTTGAACTATCAGCACCATTGGATTGTGGACAACATGCCGGTGACCTGGTGCTATCCCTTGGAGAATGGCAAGCAGTACTGCGGCACTGGCTTCCCCATGGGCTGCCTCGTGCGCACCGATGGCGAGGGCTGTCCCATTAACTCGATCTACAACCAGCCCATGCACTACTATCCCTTCAATCACGTGGACCTGGAGATGACCTATCACAGCGGACAATCGGAGGACTGGGGCATCGGGTTTGGCAACAGTGGACGGATTATCTCGGTGAAGGTTACCCCCAAGTCGATCAAGCACACGGATCCCGCAAATCCCAACTGCCTGAGCACGGAGCCGCTGGCCATTAGCGAGAACTCCCTGAAGCCGGGCGAGCAGCTGAGCATTGTCTACACGTACAGCGTCAAGTTCGTGAAGAACGACTCGATCAAGTGGTCCTCGCGTTGGGATTACATTCTAGAATCGATGCCGCACACGAATATCCAATGGTTCTCCATCCTCAACTCGCTGGTGATTGTGCTCTTCCTGAGCGGCATGGTGGCCATGATTATGCTGCGCACGCTGCACAAGGACATTGCCCGCTACAATCAGATGGATAGCGGCGAGGATGCCCAGGAGGAGTTCGGCTGGAAGCTGGTCCACGGCGATGTCTTCCGGCCGCCACGCAAGGGCATGCTGCTGTCCATTTTCCTGGGTTCGGGTGTGCAGGTGCTGGTCATGTCCATGGTCACCTTGGCCTTTGCATGCCTGGGCTTCCTGTCGCCGGCCAATCGCGGCGCTCTGATGACCTGTTCCATGGTCTTGTTCGTCTCACTGGGAACCCCGGCTGGCTATGTCTCGGCGCGCATCTACAAGAGCTTCGGGGGACTGAAGTGGAAGAGTAATGTGATCCTCACCTCGATCGTTTGCCCAGGGTAAGTGTAGCTTACGATAAACAACTTACACTCTAATACATTTTGATTCTATTTTCAGAGTGGTCTTCTCGCTGTTCTTTGTGATGAACCTGGTGCTGTGGGGCGAGAATAGCTCGGGAGCTGTACCATTTAGCACCTTGGTCGCCCTGCTGGCTCTCTGGTTTGGCGTCTCGGTGCCTTTGACCTTTGTGGGCGCCTACTTTGGATTCCGCAAGCGCGTAAGTTCGTAAATTACCGACTTGGGTTTCATATAAGTAATATGTGATGATTTCCCTTTAAAGGCCCTGGAGCACCCGGTGCGCACCAATCAGATTCCACGCCAGATTCCCGACCAATCGATCTACACCCAACCCATACCCGGCATCGTGATGGGCGGCGTCCTGCCCTTCGGCTGCATCTTCATCCAGCTGTTCTTCATCCTGAGCTCGCTGTGGTCAAATCAGATGTATTACATGTTCGGCTTTCTGTTCCTGGTCTTTCTCATTCTGGTCATCACGTGCTCGGAGACAACGATCCTGCTGTGCTACTTCCACCTGTGTGCGGAGGACTATCACTGGTGGTGGCGCTCCTTCCTGACATCCGGCTTCACCGCCGTCTACCTGTTTATCTACTGCTGCCATTACTTTGTGACCAAGCTCTCGATCAAGGACAGCGCCTCGACGTTCCTGTACTTTGGCTACACCGCCATCATGGTGTTCCTGTTCTTCTTGCTGACCGGCACCATCGGGTTCTTTGCGTGCTTCTGGTTCATCCGCAAGATCTACAGCGTGGTCAAGGTGGATTAAGGAGGCAGAGGATGGAGGGATGCGAATGTATTTTTGTATGTGTAGCCACAAATTTACACTTAAGCCTAACGTGTGTGTGTGTGTGATTTCAGACAGACAGTTTTCTGTTTAATATAATTACGATATTGATATATATGTGTACAGTAACATGTACGTTTGTATCAGATGGAAGGCAATGAAGCGCGCAATAATCTTTAAGCAGCAGCAGTAGGATGAGTTGGAATCGGTCGAAGAGAGAGATGTCTTTTGTATAGTTCACAGCGTTCTGTTAATCTTTAGGCCTAAAGTTTAGCAATATCCATTTGCCCCACTTCTAGAAAGGATTCCAAAAAAGAAAATAAATGCAATAAGCCCAGAGAAAGTACTGAGCCCTAGAAAAACCCGAAGTACTTTAAACACCTTTCTCTACTTGTAATAATCGAAAGCCTAACAACTGTAATTAGTGGCTCGGATCGATGAATTCAAATGTAATATTTTTTAATACCTTAGTTTAAACTATTTAAATCTAATAACTTGCGACTAAAGAATAAACGAAAAATATAAATTAAAAACCGGAACTAGCTCTTTCCTTCAACCCTTGCTCCCACTGACAGCACTTGTCAGAGAGGTCTTTGTATGGCTTCCAGTCTGGCAGCTTGCGGAAAACGGGGCACAGTGCGAATAAACATTTCCAGCTCGGAGCATGTCAGAGGCTGTGGACAGCGATGTGGACGAATACGATGAGCTATCGGAGTTGCGACAACGCCACAAGCCCGAGACCCAGACCTCGGTGGATGTGGGTATCCGCCAGCAATAACTCGCACTCCTTATTAATACCAGGCTTTTTACCAGGAGGCCTTCGATCTGGACGACCTGCTGCCCACCATTGGCGAGTTTGGCAAGTACCAGAAGCTGCTGGTCTTTGGCATCTGCCTGCCTGCCTGCATTCCGTGCGGTTTCTGTGCCTTTAACCAGCTATTTATGGCTGATACTCCGGATGACTATTGGTGCCGCATCCCAGAGCTGCTCGATCTGCCGCTGGAGCAGCGCAAGTCGCTGGCCATACCCAAGGAAATGGTGAGTTATTACTCACCTGCCACTAGCGGCAGCCATACGAGTGCCAGCCAGGTCAGGTAATCAAGTCAGGCCATTGATTGTGCGTTTGTGCCGTGAGTCAGAGGTCGATATCGGGGGTGGTAATTGAGGGAAAAGGAAAAAGAAAATAAATTAATAGGAAATACTTAAAAAATGCGATAAAATATTATCCATTTCCCTTACCAGGATAACGATGAACTCGTGTACAGCAAATGCTATACCTACGGCGTCAACTGGACAGAGATACTGGAGTCAGAGGAGGTGGAGGATGTCCTGACCTCCAGGGAGCCCAACATCAGCTGGCCTTTGGTCAAGTGCAGCCAGGGCTGGGAGTACAATAAGAGCAGTGTCTGGTCCTCCATAGTAATCGATGTGCGGCCCAACCAGAACGATACTCCTTCATTTCCCGCATCACCAAATCCTTCATGTAGGAGCAGCTGGCTTGACTCATTTCCCCAGCATGATATGTGATATTTATCTTTATAAAGGGAATAGTGATGCATCTTTATACCCCTTCACAGTTCGACTTGGTGTGCGATCAGGATATATATCCCACAATAGGACTGGCTGCCCTGAATACAGGCGGTCCCGTTGGAGTCTATCTCTTTGGCTTGCTGAATGATCGGGCTGGTCGGAGGCTGTCCTACTTTACCTGCCTGGCCACCTTGCTGGCGGGCAGCTTGATGACCTCGCTGAGCACGGACTTCTGGACCTGGGCGGGCAGTCGTGTCATCGTGGGATTGACCATTCCCGCCGTCTATCAGATACCCTTCATTATATGTAAGTTAAATCTATGATCTGTGATTTATTTCTTATATATTATTAGCTCTCGAGTTGGTGGGGGAGAACTATCGCTCTTTTGTGACCGTGATGACGTGCACCTTCTACACTTCGGGGATTATGCTGCTCTCGGTGGTCACCTACCTGGAACGGGATTGGGTGCGCCTTTCCTATATCACCTCGCTGCCCTTCTACGCCTATTTCCTGTACATGTTCGTGATGCCGGAGTCACCGCGTTGGCTGCTGATGCGCGGCCGACTGGAGGAGGCTCTCAAGATCCTGGAGAGCATGGCCAAGGTGAACGGCAGGCAATTCCCGGAGGCCGTGCACCTCAAGCTGGAGGCCCAGATCCGGCGGGACAAGCTCAAGAAGGAGAAGAAGAAGATGGCCAATGCGGGGCTAATGGATCTCTGCCGCACCCCCAACATGCGCCTGAAGACCATACTGATCACGCTGAGCTGGTTCGCCAACGAGACGGTCTATCTGGGCCTGAGTTACTACGGACCCTCGCTGGGCACCAACCAGTATGTGAGCTTCTTCCTCTCGGCGGTTGTGGAGCTGCCGAGTTACCTGTGCTGCTGGTACTTCATGGACACCTGGGGCAGACGGTGGCCCCTCAGCTTATCCATGATATTGGGGTAGGTTCCAAGAGCTTTCTTTATTTTCTGATCATAACCCCTCACTCTCTTCCCAGGGGCGTTGCCTGTGTGATAACAGTCATGCTGCCCGATGATGCCGTGGACGAGACCCTTGTGCTCTATCTGATATCCAAGGCCCTGCTCTCCGCCTCCTTCCTGATCATATATCCCTTTGCCGGGGAACTGTATCCCACTCAAGTGCGTGGCATTGGCATAGGAGCTTCCAGCTATATCGGAGGATTGGGCCTCATTGTCATACCCTTTGTGACCTACCTGGGCAAGGAGAATCTCAAGCTGCCGCTGGTCATCATGGGCTTTGTCTCGATGCTGGGGGGAATGACGGGGTTGAGGTTGCCGGAGACACTGCATCATCGGCTGCCGCAGACGATCGAGGAGGGCGAGGAGTTTGGCAAAAACTGGCAGCTCAAGGATTGCTGCAGTTGCGCCCAAAAGCCGTGGGTTTATTGTTAAGGAAAATATTATATTATGATGATCATATATATTTTTTCTCCAGCGATGTTTTATCTCAACCGCCGTCCTACGAAAACCTAGATGTCCTCGCCGGTTCATCCACCAATGCCTCTGAAGTGGAGCTGGAGTTGAGAGACAGTCGACGGGTGCGGGAGCCGGCTCCGCGGATTGATGAGCGGACACCGTTGGACACGACGTCCACTGGAGGTGCTCGCCCCATTCACCGGCCATCAATGAAGCGCTTGGTGCGCCAAATGAGTGTCATGGATACCCAGAGGACACACGATGGAACCATGCAATTGACGCATTGGATTTAGCTTGGATTTTATTAGAAGATATCCTGGTTGAATTAGAGGAATTATTTTTAATTAATTCATGCGTTTATACCATTTTTTTGATGTTATTAAATGTTACTTCAGTCGAAGTCCAACTTTGAGTTATCAAGAATTAACAAACCAATTATTAGAACTAAGTGATATTATTAATCTTTTGAAACAATCGCATTACACTATAAATATCATAGAAAATTAAATAACACTTAAGAGGCGCAATCAAGCACAATGTAAGCAATTGCAATTGAATGTGTATTAAATATAAATCAATAAAGGGATTTAAAAATTATACAATACATAAAAGTATTTTGCTTTCAAAAACTTTACAGAAAGCTCAAATATTTGTTGACAATATCAACCACAAATGTTGACTATCAGGATCGTTTAGCTAATTGTATTTACAATTATATTATATAACTTTTCCTGAACTCATAATTCAACAACGATTTTCCCCTTTGAAGATCAAATATTGATTTAATTGTAGGGCATTGCTATTAGGCATGTGTTGTTTACTTACTTACAATTATAATTTATAAACAATGCATCACATAAAGCCAGTAAAAACCGAAAATTATTCGTAATTCTTCAAACATATCCGGTAAAAATAAATAAATAAATAAGTATATAGCATTTGGCGACTTCTCAATCACCGCAAATTGATTTATGCAATTTATGCAGGCAATTATGCAATTAATTGTTGTCAAACAAAAAGAAAACTTGTTTACTTCGAAGCTCGAACAATGGAGGAATGCGAGAAATTGCCCGCAGCTGTCGGCCGCAGACTGCTAGCGGTCAGTGTCAGCCTTAGGAAGTAGTGCCTGGTCAACCCATGGGAATCACTCACTGTACAGGGTAATCGGAGGGGTTAGGGGTGTGCTGGAATAATATAATATTTATCTTTATTTATCTTTATTTTCCTATATTCCCCACACTGTGAGGTTTGCTCAAACAAAATATTTTTTTTTAATATCACCTTTATTGTCGGGAAAGGGTCCAAATCGAATGCTTATGGATGGACACCTCATGGCTTTTTTAGCCCCCAGAGCTCCTTCCCTTATGTGACGTTTACAAAAACCAAATATACACATCGCCGGCGTAATTTTTTTGAAATATCGTTTTGATAATCAGGAAAGTGTTAAAATTGTATGCCTATTTTCCAACATCCTGAAAGGACACCTGAGTTCTTTCCATTATTCCCTTCACACTAAAGTTTACACAAACAAAATATACACATTTCCGGACTGATATTTTTCAACTATCGATTTGTTTATCGGGTAAGTGTCAAAAATCGAAATTTCGAAATTTACAGTTTCAAAATGCGAAAAACCAAAAAGCAAACGAGTTTGAAGAAGTCACCCGCTCCGCGTCGTCCTTCGCAGCCGCCGTCCCCGTCGGCGCCACCGCAGAGCAGGATGCGTTTGCTGGATCTGCCGGAGGATGTGGTGCGTCGTATCTTCGAGTTCCTGCCCCGCTTGGTGGACAGAGTTCGGCTGGCCAGTGTGGCGCCCAAGTTCCAGATGGCCTTCGAGGCCTGGGCCCGGGTCAAGCGGCATGTCCTGGATATCGAGCAATTGGAGACGATGCGACTGCCGGAACTGATCGTCTTCTTTAGGGTGGCAGGTCCCTTTATCCGAGTCCTTCAGGTGGACTGCGCCTCCTTCCAGAAGGAGTCGCTGCTCGCGGAGTTCATATCGGAGTATTGCCCGAATCTGGAGGAGATCAACTACTCCAATGCCAACGATGAGTTCCACTACCGAACCATCATGTCGCGGATGACGCACCTGAAAAAGATCCACATAGAGTGCATGGACACCGAGGATGTGTTGAACTTCGATCTGGAGGCCAACCAGGATCTGGAGTCCTTCGAGCTGGTCAATGGCTGTTACACAGGTACGGGTTTTGGCCCTTAGATAAGTTAAATATTATATTTATAATTAATTTCCAGGCAAACACCTCTGTGGCTTTCCCAAGCTCAAGAAGCTGGTCCTGCGCGACTGCCTCCTTTGGAACTCGGGGGAATTCGGAATACCCCTCAAGTCGTTGCGCGTCCTGGACCTCGACGACTGCTGCTTCGAGGTGATGAGCCAGAGCCTCTACCAGAAGATAGCCGAGTGCTGCATTAACCTGGAGGAGCTCATCTTCTCTGGCGGCGACACCAACTTCGAGGTGATCGCCCAGCTGCCCAACCTGCAGCGCTGCACCCTGAAGACCTGGGTAACCTCCAATGAGCTGAACATTGGCTTCCTCACGGTGCTGGCCGAGAATCGTGGCAACAAGCTGACCCATCTGCATCTCTCTGGACAGTTCCTGATCACCAATGAGCACGCCCGCTGTTTGGGCCAGCTGAGCTCCCTCCAGGATCTGCGGTGGACCAACAACGATATTCTGGAGGATGATCACTTCAAGTTCTTCAACGATCTCACCCAGCTGGAACGGTTCGGTATGTCGTGGTGTGGCCGGGTGACGGACACGGGGATGATGCGACTGGTGCGTAAGTGTCTCCAGCTGAAGATCATCGACCTGCAGGACTGCGACGAGATCACCGAGGAGTTTGTGATTAATGCCATTGGATGCTGCTTCAAGGGTCCTGGAAGGAATCTGGTGATTAATACAAAGCGTACGAAGATCACGCAGAGTATCTTAACGGTGAGTTTAATCTTAAAAGAGATCCTGTTCATGTAGATCTTAAAAATGTAATATCTTTCAGCATCCCGACTACCTGGCTTCCTTAAACCATGTCAAGGTTAACTTTCAGACTTAGTAACTCTGGAATATAGCTAAGAAACGACTTAAAATATTACTTCAAGTTGAACTTCTAACTCACATGAAAAACCTTCCCGTAACTGGCAGTATCTGTAACATTTTCGTTGGCCTTGGATTCCCTGATATTTCAGCAATCTCGGCCAGAAGCACGAGACAATGGGATTCTCTCGGAGTCCGAACTGAGTCATGGGCGAGTCGTCCATAAGGAAGTGGCCACCAGCGACCACCGAAGTGATCAATATTTATGATCGTGCTCACAATGCTCCATTAGAGCCGCGATAATTGCGGACAAGCGTGTGTGAGCCTCGATGCACTTGGGCCACAAAAAAATAGGAAAAACGAAAAATCGAAATCAAACAATACAATATTCGATATAGTTCAGAATCCGCGATTCAATTCGATTCGATTCGAGCGATCGCCGGCAATAAATTTCGCATTCAATTGTTGCTCGATTGTAAAGTGATCTTTGTGTTTTTTGCTTTGCTTTTCCAGTGGCCAATGATGTCTGTGTTAGCAGCAGGAAGCTGCTGTGGACCAGTCCAGATCACAGACCAGTTGGTTACACTTGGAGAAGTCTATTAACTTGGAGCTTGGTCTCAAATAGAATCAGCATGGGGCCTTTGAAAATGTTTATTCTGGTATTTAATCTATAGAAACTCTTAGGAAATATTTACTATAAAAACTACTTAGTAAAAAGTCTCCAAATTCTCAGAAAAGCTTAAAGCTTTCCTGAGTTAGTTCTTCAATCTAATATCTCCAAGAATTATCACTTTTAAGCTCCAATTTCTAGCTCCAATTTGCTGTAATATTTTTGTGACAGTGCCCCAGGCCTCTGGCCTGAGATCAAACTCACCTGTGGCCAGTCTATATTGGTTAGTCATAGCGTTATGTTAGCCGATACATTTTGTGTTCACAGCCTGACCTCGAGTGGCTCCTTAAATGGCTGTCGTCGGCAGCAATCGCTTTGAGTCTACGAGTCTTCGATCGGGTAATACGATGCTGGGGTTCAAGGGGTTAAAGGGGGCCCACAGACAAATGCCTTGACATGTTCAGGTGTCTCGACTGCCTGCCTGACTAATTAGCTTACTTTAACTAGACCAGCTCGGTGACATTTGGAGACCAGAGACCATCTTCCGAAAGGCATCCATCCTCCGAGGAGAGTTTGCATGAGTTGAACAAATTAAGCAGAGAGGCTTTTGGGCCATCCCTACCCCACGACCATTTATCCATTTTTCCACAGATACTATATACTCGGAGCGTGGCCAATCACGCCTGTGAATTATTTAAAAATCTCCGCTGGGCCGTCGTCTTATTTCATAAGAGAGAGACAAGCCTTAAAATTGTTACCCTGATGCCATAGAAATTCGTGTTGTCGTTGTCGTTCACCGCCGCCGTTTGGAGCGTTCGGGGGCCTTGCGATTATGGGAAATGGCTTTTGCTTTGGCTCTGCTATCTATCGCTTAGCACACACCTCTCGATGCGATGGATGAACTTTTAGTGTCGCTTAACGCCTGGGAAGAACCCCGAAAAAGGGGCGGAATCTGGGGGATTTTCATCTTAATGGATAAATGGGAGTGAGTGGAAGTAAAAGGCAGACGATCGACGATCCACAGGGATTTACCTGGGAAAAAGTGTGGCAAATATGTAATGTCATAAATGTTGCATTTAATTGAATTGGTTTTTATGTAAGGAGGAATAAAAATATGTTAATTATAACATTGATAAGCCGAATCATTTTATTTATCTTAGAGTTTAAAATTATTAATACGATATAAGTGGCTTTTAATATTCACTAAAATCGTAATAAGTTGTATGTTAATACTCCGAAGATTTCATTAAATTTGTTTAAGCATTGAGAATTGGCGAATTTACCATTATATTTATTAGTATATTTATTTTGTTATCAGCTTTACCCTTACTGTTTTTATAATTTCAGTTCATTTGAGTGCATAATTACCTTCCATTTATTTTATATAAATTAATTCTTATGATATTTGATTTCCCCCCCTCCTCGGCGGCATTTAAACCAATCTTAACACGTTAACAAATCTCTTAATTTCGTTGGCTTTTGTTGGCAAAACATTTATATCCCCTTCGGATACGAAATACATTTTTATGAGACACCCACGGACAGGCATGCGGTGAACGACCCACTTTGTTTTGAATTCGCAAATTATTTTGTGGCACGCCACATGCTGCAATAACAACAGCAACACTAAGGCGACTTGCCAACATTAATTTAATATTAAAATTACAATATTTTCGTTTCTCTTTTTATGTTTTTTTCTTGGGCAGATCGGAATATGCCTCCATTTGATTCTCCGGAGATGTTTTCATGCACGATGTTCCCCCAATGAGGATGATGGCGATGATGACGTTGATGATGATGCAAAAGTTAATTTGCAGTGCACACTCCTTGTTCTCCGGTGAACTTTTCGGGGGAGAAGCGATTGATTGGCACATTAGCAGCAAATTGTTAGTACATCTTACTTAAGCCGTTTAATTAATTCCGCGCATTCTGACTAGCCGAATAATTCGGCGAAAAATACAATACAATAAAGTCGATAAAAAATAAAGTCTTGGTGTTGGTAAATCGAACTAGGAAATACTCTGAGCTACCTGTGAAAATGCTGTATGATAAGAGTATCTTTAAAGGCAAGATTTTTAATAAGGATAGGTATTTAAATTAGAAGAAACATGAATATCTTTAAAATAAATTAATTAATAAATGATTCTTTTATTAAAAGCACTAAAAAGTATCCAAAAATTCCTAGAGTTCGTGGCGGAGATTTTTATAATTTTAATTAATCCAATTTACACTTTTAATCTATATAATTTTCACTAAATGTTTTGAAAATATTTAATGAAACTTTTCATGCCTTACTTAATTTTGGCTAGATATAAATTAAAGTAAAAGAAAACACGAGGAATTGTGTAATTAATAGACTGAAATGTCTGCAAATCTCTCTTATTAACTGAAACATGTAATTTGTGGTAAGGGAAAGTATAATCAAGTTAAAGATATCTTGGTAAAAGCAGAAAAACAGAATTATCTTAATTTAACAGTTTTAACCAATATCATATGCATTAACTCAAACACCTTCACTGAGAGTATAAGCCGAATTAAGAATCCAAGAAATAGAAACCCAAAATGCGAGGAAAACAATCATCGGAGGCACACGAAGTGAGCTGGGCTTCCAGCTTCATCATCATCATCACTAGCAGCTCCATCCTCATCATCATCTTCTAGGGGCCTGCATCTCTGGCCAATTGCCAGTGGAAGACGTGCCTGGGCTTGTCAAGGTGCCCCGACTTGACTGGCTCCATATATACATACATATATATGTTATACTATGTTGGGGGCAAACATAGAAGCTACCTTCAATTTGACAAAACGCGATTGCATGTTGCCTTTCCATTGCCGCTGACCAAGTTCTGTTCGGCGCTATCAATTGATACAAATCTATGCAGTTTTAGAGAATATAGAGACATAAAACATGACCCACTCCGCCGGGCCAACCAACTGTTGCCACACTGAATGCCAATAAATAATACAGTGGAGCCCCTCAAATATATATATGTATGTGTTTACTGTAGTATCTCTGCTTACCGACAGAACATATCGGTCCGAGACAGGTCGAGGTCGCCTTTTGAGCGCCGCAGGTGAGAAAATGGCCAACAGTCGCCGAGAGAGAGACAGAGGTCCAAAGATGCCACTTTGCTGCCTCCGAACATGCAACTCGCAACTGGCTGCCACTGCCGGAGACTTGGACACTTGGACAGAGGCATTGGAGCGGTGAAGAAACCTATACGAAATTTGGGATTGATCTTTAAGGAAACTAAGCTTTTAATTTATGTTCTTTATTTACTTCGTTTAAAAATCAGGCAAATTTATCAACAAGTTTTTAATAATAATTATAAGTTGTCGCCAATTAATTTAATATTTTAAGAACTTATTTAGGAAAAATTAAACAAATAAAACAATAGTAGAATAAAATTAATAATAATTATTTAAATGAAAGTAGAAATTTCCCCAAATCCAACTATATTAATATAATATAATAATTGCTAGTAGCATATAACAGAGTAGACTATTGATTGACCAAAAATAATATTAAATTAAATTATTTTATATTAACGTATGTCTCTAGTTGTTGTTAGGTTAACAATTAGTAATTAAGTTCAGTGTACCGCCGTTTTCTTACATTTTATAATAGACAATTAGAGATGTCTGCGGATTCAAATCAGAATACACATGCATTATTTTTGGGGTATTAATAAAATGTAAAATATGTTACTAAATAAATATTTGAATTATTATTTAATTGTGTGATAATTCCTAGAATAAAATATAATAATTTTGATTTTTGTTGTGATATTATTTAAAGATCGAGAAAGTTGGACAAAATTAATTTAATCTGAATGTCATTTAATAATAACAAGTAAGAAAGCTACAGTCGACTGTGCTCGACTGTGAGATACCCGGTACCTAAACGTTTGCGCTTCACACTAAAAGGCAATTTAAAAATGTACATACACTACATTGTACATACATATGTACATTGGCGCCATTATATCGCACCTGCGCCACCTGTCGGCTACAGCTTGCAACAGCAGTGCCTTAGGGCGGTGTGTTAAAATTCTAACCTTATTGCTAATATCTCCCATGTTTATCATCCGATTTTACTGAAATTTTCAGGAAACGTCCGCTCTATTTTATTCATTTTTTGTATTTATTAACTTTTACCCGAAAAAAACGAGTATAGCTTATTTAACGTTTTTTATGATTTTTGAGGGCGAAAGTGGGCGTGGCCAAATTTTAAAACAAACTTGATCTGCGTGCAACAGATTCAAATGTTGTCACCAAATTTGGTAAGTCTAGCTCTTATAGTCTCTGAGATCTGTTGTTTCACACGGACGGACAGACGGACAGACGGACATGGCTAAATCGACTCGGCTAGTGATACTGATCAAGAATATATATACTTTATGGGGTCGGAGATGCCTCCTTCTGCCTGTTACATACATTCTCGGTTGGCACAAACTTATAATACCCTTGTACCCTATGGGTACCGGGTATAAAAATAAAACAATGGATTTACTATAACTTTAAGAAACATAAGCCTTTAGGATTTATGTTTTTAGTGTTTTCCAAATACCTAAGCTTAATATATTTTCTTAAATATAGTTTTAGTATAGGCTTTTTTTGCAGTGCCGCAACATCTTCTTCCATCTTGGGAGCCGAAGCAATTGGAGCTGCCTGCTGCTGCTGCGGTTCTGTCTAGAACATCGTGTGCTCTTTATCACTGACAGATTGTGCTGGCCATTTAATTTATGGCGATTCCCACATGCAGCACCCAATAGAAGAACATTGTTGGGAGCAGAAGTCTTGGTAACTGTGACACGGTATCGAATAGCCGCCGGCTGGAAGGGGGCGCACTCGAGTAATTCGACGCGAGTTACTTTACCTGGACAACAACGGCAACCTTTAGAGCAGCATCATCCATCTGCATAAATCAATTGTGACTGCGACGACTTACAAATGAGGCGGATATCTCGGGTCTTTTTTTATATTTCGATTATCTGTGGATGCTTAACCGCTTCCCTAATGCCAATTGCATGTGAACTGTTTCAATGTCAGGTGAATAAAGATGGGGATCTATCGGATACCTCATTAATCAGTTTCGATTGCACGGATGTCAGTCTGCATTACAACTGAATTTGCTTAATTATGTTGAGTTGGATTTATGGTTATTTTTGTTATAGAAAATTTAAGTAATACTTGAGAATACGGATTTGGAATCAACAGTAAGCTGATTAATTCAGTTTTAACTTTATAGAGCGTTATATACATATATGTATATAAATTGATAATTAAAATGATGATGTATTTCTTCTATTGATACAGATTTCATTCTCAATTTTAAAAATTAAATGGTTTTATAATTGAGATAAAATAAATTCTTATTCATGATTTATTTACCAAGGATCTTAAAGAAATTTACAATTCTCTGGTGCACCTGAACCTCTGATTTTTGTTTAAACACTCAGAAAATGCTTTAAATCAATAAAAATAAAAAATGAAGTAAAAGGGAATAATTATTGATTTAAAAGTAATTAATTTACAAGAAATATTTGTATAATTCGATGAAGAGCCCCAACTTGATTACTCCAAAACTTAACTATTTCCATGTAGACGTCATTACTCATTCCTATAAATATAACAAGCGAAAAGCTTAAATTTGCTTTAATTTATTCATCCCTCTACTGGATTACCATTTTTAAAATATCCCCATGCTATTTTTCCCTCCACTCGACTTACCTTCTGGCCATTAATGTCACGCTTAGTTTTATGGTCACTGCAAACTATTTTTGCCCGGAAAATGGCTGGGAAAAATAGCAAAAGGGAAAACCTAGTAGGCTGCACAGCACGTTTCGTTATCCTTTGGCTATTTCCGTGCACTTCGGCTGCAACGGAGCGCACAGGACACAGTAATGACGTCATGGGTGGGTGCTGTACCCCGACCGAAACGAGTGACGTCAGACGAGAGCGAGACGACTAGTGAAGCAACAGCGACGTCACCAAGTGAAGTGGCGGCCGAATCGAGGGGAAAACAGAGCCGCCGCCGGCCGGTGTTTTTCCTCAGTCGCTCTGCTTCGGCTATTTTCACCTGCTCGCTGTTCGTTGTACACCTGTACGCGTACACACACGGGCACACACACTATTATTTCATTCATTCATTCATGCCCGCCGTCTGCTGTCTCGCTCTGCTCAATTGCGCATGTCCTGCGCACCAAATTGATGACGTCTTTGTTCCGCCAATCGATTGCTGCCGCTGCAGCTGCGGCTGGCTGCCTCGGCTGTTTCCCCTGTGACGTCATTAGATGCGTGCCACCAAAAGAGGCAGCCAGCTATAAATAATGAACGCCAATTAACGCTGGAAATTGATCATTGGCAAAAAGTTAATTTGATGAGCTATGGACCGCAAGCCCCAACCGGAACCGCCTGCGAAGGATAATGAGATGCGGCGCTAATCAGATACAGTTTCCTTAATAGATATGTAAATTCTAGGAAATTAGGGGGAAAACCTTGCTCACTTACAGAATTTATAAATGTTTAATATTACCTACCTCTTATAAACTGTTATATGTTTAGTTACAAATTTGAAGTTCAAATATACCTTTGAAACTTTAAACTTAAAATAAAAAAAAAGCTTAACAAGAATTCTTTGGAAAGGACCTCAGATAAATCTATAAGTATTTATTCCCTTTATTTTAACTTCTTTAAAGAATTTTTTCTTGAGATCTTGTCTTTTCTTTTCAATGGTTAGAACATTTCTTAATATGTTCCAGTTTTTTTTATTATTTACAGAAAAATTAGTTTTAAGGACAGAAATTTTAATGCAGAGCTTGTGCACAACTAAATTGCTCTTTGTTTTCTTTAAAGCACAGTTTAAAAGCTTCCGTAGAACAATATATATTTAAGGGAAAGGTTTCTTGGTTATTATATAAAATAGATAATAGATTTTATGACACACTCAGAACCTTTGTCAGCTATTGTTATATCAATTATAAAATCTAAAGCATAAATCACTAAATTGATTTAAAAACTGATATAAAAAGAGCTGAAAGCAGTTGGTCTAGAAAGTGAATTGACAAAAAAATATATAAAAGTAAGTTTAAAGATTTTCCTAAACCTACATTTTTTGGTAAACAAAGTAAACATTCTAAACTTCCTAAATAATTGCCTATATCCCTAATTGCCTAAATCACTGTCATCATCCATAATTTAGAGTAGAAATGGTTAGGTAAAGTAATTACGGGGCCGGCACACAGCCCAATCATTACGAGTGCCCCCTAGGAACCCATGTTCCATCCTCCTCTGCCCATTCCGAAGATCCTCCTATTGATTTTACACGCATTATCCACTCAAACCACCCAGATGTGTGGTATATATGTACATATATGATATATATATATGACACTGGCCATATCTATAATTTTGGGCTTGTCCGCTGAGGTCAAAGACACACACGGCAAAAAGCCGGTTGTATCTGTGTCTCCCTTTAGCCACACTCTTTTAGTTTTTAGTGTGTGACCGAGGTTGTGCCGACGTCATGTCGAGCCGCAGCTACATTTTTCTATATCCAGAGGGGCTGGAGCTGCGTCAGTTAATTCAATTCCAGTGATAACACACACAGCCGGCCGGAGATACCGGCGGAACATATTTAATGGCACCCAAAGCCAAATACGCACGGGGGAAAAAATGGGAAGAGAATGTGTGGAAATATACAGGAAGATATTCTAGGTATATTAGTTTCATGATTTTCTCAATATTTATTTGGAATTCAATAGCAATTTTGTAATAAATGTAAGGCAACTTATAATATTTTGTTGCTAAAAACTATACAAATTTTATAATTTAAATTGTGGGGCATTAAAGGGTTGCTTTTTTTAAGGTTTACCTATTTTTTTCCGTGCAGAGACCGACGGGAAACATGGGACAAACAAAGAGCCAAAAGTGTTGCCTACTTAGGGGCGTGCGTGACGAAAATGCTAGGCAGCCACGCTGGGGAATTCGAGCTGGGGGCAGAGAGAGCTGGCTTCTGGTCCCAACCATGACAACTTGCAGACGTGACGCGGTCAAGACGCAACGGAAGCAGACCATAAAATCAATGCCGCACTTCCGTTCGCCGCTCCTATCTCCTTCCATTCCCTCCGGATTGCGGGATTGCGTGTCGATTGTTGCGTAGGGCACTCAATTCCAAGACAGTAGCAGGACCAGCGGGGGAGTGATGGGGGAAGAAGGGAGGAATGAAAGGAAGGGCTATAAAGCGGGTGGCAATGTATTCTCAAGGTCGTCGCTGTCAGGAATAAATGGGATAAGTTGTGCGGTTACTCGGGGAAATGAGTTACGCTCGAAGAATCTTAAAGTTAAAGGAGGAATTTAATGGTTCTTCTTTAAAAAGGAGTTTAAAATACTTGCAGGATTTTTAAACAAATTTAAGGCAGCTTTGGTAACATTTATATTCGGTGAATAGGATACCAGTTCCTTTTCTATTCCTGAAAAGTGTAGGGGTACACTTTAATAAGAAGTTCCATTGCCGAATTATTTCTCTTCGCTGACTTCCTACTTAAATTTAATTCCTTATACAACTTCATCCTCAAGTTTTCGTTAAGCCATAATCCTTTGTCCAGTATTAAGTCATATTTCAACATTCATTTAATAATTTCGGCAGGCAGCTCACCTACCTTCCCTGAATTCCTCTTTGAAATCTAGCCATAATAATTTACCTGTGAGTCCGTAAATCATCTCCCTAACCATCGACTTAACCCACTTAAAACCGCAAATGTGCATTGCCCCAATGGGTTCGTCCATGTTTTGGTTTTTTTGTTTTTGTGAGAGCGACTCATGCCAACTGGGCGTATACTTGATGATATTATGACATGTTCCCCGCCGAAGCCCCGACGAGCCCGAACTAAAAATGTTATTTAGGCAGAAAATAGCACAAAATTGCCACGGCAAAGGAATATACCTCTATATATTTATGTAAAGTTACAAATATTAATAGCTAAACGAAGTCAGAAACGGAGCCCCAAAAAAGGAGAAAAAAAATTATAGTAATAATGACAATAATTCGCTGCAAAATGCACCTGCAGGCTAAGCAGTCAGCGAGGTTTTCGGTTTCGTTTTCCTTTATGTTTTTTTCGGTTGTTGTGATTATTTTGTTAGTTAGCCCAGAGGAAGTCACCATTTTTTGGGCAAGGCAAGGCAAGGCAGGCGCACATCGAAAGTGCATTGGGTACAAAAAGGGTTGGCGAATCCCCGAATGCAATTTATGCAAATGAGCTAAGAGGCGCCGTTGCAAATGCAAAGTGCCGCATGCTAATTGAAATTTACAGGGGCTTTCGGTCGGGGGTTTCGGATGGAGGAGGGTGGCCCAAGAAAATCAAAGCCTAAATAGCAATCAAAAAGAGCAAAAATTCCTTAAATTAAACTCACGAACTGGCGGCATCGGCATCGGCGCGCAACGATGCGAAAATGATACATGCATTAAGGCCCAGTCGGTCTGCTTGGTGGCTTGACTTAGCTCCGACTCCGTCGCCGCTTGGACTTGGCCAAAACGAAGCAAATTTGGCTCGGCACATTTAGAATATCATCGCAGTGCAACTACAACAATAAATAATAGACAAAAGGCACCAAGAGAGAGAGACAAAAGCAAGGAGTGCCAAAAGTTGCCTTCGACTTCGACTGCGACTTCGACTTCGACTTTGGCTTGGCATGTCATGCTTAATACAGCCAATAAAACCGCCAACAACAACAATAGCCATCGAGACTCTTTGGCAGCAACAACTGCAACAAACTGAAGCAACAACATCAGCGATAGCAGCAGCAGCAGCGACAAACAGCAGAGAGCAACTCCAACGCTAAGCTGTTTGCATGCACTTTTTGGGGCCACCAGCGGGTCAGCCAGCGAACAGCAGCAGCAGCACCACCACCACTAGCACCGCTAGCACCACTGGCACCACTAGGTCCACTAATACCACCAGAAACAATGCCACCTCCACCTCCATCGGGCCGCCAAAAAGGAACAGCAGCAAGAAGCAGCCGCCTCGGCAGTGGTTCACTTTCAATATTTTCACAATATTGATTAAGGGAAAGCTATTTATTTTCGTGGGATTTCAGTTAATAATGGGCTTGCAAAAAAAATATATCTTCTTCGGACAATTAATCTAGTTAAAGGTAAAATTCATGACATGATGAATCGGTAATATAGGGGGGGTTGGAAAGTAAGGTAAAGTTATTTATTTCGATGGTGGAGTTTCTTCTGTCTTGCAAATTAGAAGAGGATTAAGCAGGATTCAGATTACATATCTTAAAATGTAAAGAGCATGAAATAAGTATGCCAATTATAAAGCAGTTGTTTTATAAATTAAATCATGATATAAATAAATTTGTATATTTAAATATATATATTTTCTTAGACTTTTATCACCTGTTTATTTTAACAAGTTCCAAATTAATTAATACCCTCAAATTCATGTATATTTGTACCCAACAAAAGGTCCTAAAATCACTTCCCTTAACCTATCCCTTCAAACCCTAAGGCATCATTATTTTTACACCCATTCAAGCACCTTCAAGCCACTGTGCCTTGGCGGCAGTACATGCATGGTTTGGTGCCTGCCACAGACCAGTTCCACTTGCGTCGCTCCCCAAAATCCAACTAATATATATGTACATGGGAAGCCACACCACACCACGCCACAGCACACTGCACCACTCACCACATTACACACACCGATCCCCCGGAGCCATGGCTGAAGTCGGGCCCCAAAGTCGGATTCGGAGCCGGACCCACAGACCCGAGCCAAAAGCATTATGGGAAAAAATCTAGCCAAAACGAAAGGAAGAGCCACTGCGCCCAAAAAACTGAAGTCGGTGCCACTGCCTCTGCCTCTGCCTCGGTCTGCAGACTGCCTTACACAGGCAGAAATTTAGTAGGATATTATATTTAAAATAAATTGGATAAAGCTTAAGCTGAGGTAATAATAAAATTGTTTTTTGTTTTCGCATTTTTCGTAGGCTTTTACTTTTTTATGGTTAGGAAATTTATCTGCGACGCTACAGAAATCACTAGCATTTTAAAATCAGCTGAAAAGGCGCCTTAAACTATGCTACATAATGTGTCATTGAAAAAATAAACAGATATGCAATGAATTCAGTCCTTTACAAATTTTATTGCTTACTTTTAAACATCTTTTTAAGGTATTTCAAAACCCTGGTGATTGCTAGTATGACAAATCTCAATAAAGTCGTAACCTATTCTCGGATCATCGCAAGGCAAAAAATTCTGAGTAGCTCCCACAGTTTTACTTTCAGAGATTTCAGGCTTAAGGAGAAACCGTCGGTTTTTCTTTGTTCTAACCCCATACCAATTTTCAGCCCGATCGGACAAGGATCACCTATAAAATTCCTTCAAATTATCTCTTCAAGACACGCCAGGAATCAACAATAACGTAAACAAAACATTTCTGTATCCATTAATTTTTTAAGATATAAAGTCCGAATAAATTTATATGAAATCAATTTCTTTCTGTGCAGCTGGCGTCGCTGTCGACGCAGCAGTCGGGCGGGCGATCCAGCGATCTCACGTTTTGTCTGGGGCTTCCAGCCTGAGAGCTCGAGAGCTCGGCAGCTCCAGAGTCCGCGATATCGGCTCGTACGCTAACAACAGTTAGAAAACGTGGCTTTGGAACCTGTCTAAAAATAGCCACAGCGAATGCAACCGAACACACGAACCTGCGACGACGATCGGATCGGGCCTCAAGAAAAGCCGAATGAAATCGAAACTTGTGAGCCGACCTCACCTACTAAGACGCCGCCTCCAAAGACGAGTCTCCGAAGAGTCTCGGAAGACCCGAAGAATCGGCTTCGTTTCGGGTTCCGAGCCTCGACTCTCACTCTCTGTGGCACCGACGCAGGCAGCGCAGCCTGCGTTGAGTCTTCGGGTTTATAATATTTGTTTTTTTTTGTATTATTTCGCCGATCTTGGGAGAGAAGATCTCAGCGGGCTTTTTGCATTATTTTCCTTGTTGTTGTTTACGAGCTGCAAACGCCGGTGTCAATGGTAAAGTGCATTAATATTACCACTTTTCCGGCGGGAGAGAGCGGGCTTGGGGGCGGGAAAATTTGGATCGTGTTATTGGTATATTGCCTAAATGATTTGTGGTGCAACTCACTTATATTTTTCACTTGCTTTTTTTTTTATTTGAACGGAGGATGGATGAGGAAAGAGTGATCTTGTTTATGAAGTGCCATCGCGGCTGGCAGGATGACGGAAAAAGGGCCAACGAATTGGAAATTGGCTAGCGATGTTGTGTGAAATGGATTTGTCTTGGAACGAGCCACAATTTAAACCTTAAAAATACTATAAACCTTGACTAAATATTAAAAAATTACATATTTTAAATTGCAGTTGATTTAATCTCAGAATATATTTAATGAATCAGTATATTAACATTTAGTTAAGAAAATATATTAAGATTGTATGGAAACTAAAATTTGATAATTCGGTAAAATAAATAAGGAAATATATTAGGAATGGCTGAACAAATGTGTATATAACTTGTAATAATCTATAGAACGAGTTTAAGGCCCTAACAGCTATAGCTCAAACTCTTTCTTAGCATTTTGTTTTAAATACAGGATAGCATTATATTTAATAATTAAATATGTTTATAGAAATCTAGAATATAAGTACTTTCATATATCTTTATATTCAAAATTGCTATAAATGATGTCAAAAACTAAAAGCAAAAGAAAATCTGTTAAAATAAGCAATGGTACATCATATTTATGTAGGACAAAAAAAAACGGACTAAATGTCGCTATTAAAATAGATAATGAATACTCAACAGCATTTGCTAGCTATAAATAGTCCTTTGATAGACTAAATCCCCATTCATTGCCATCTTTTTTATTCTATTTAATTATCCTTTGCCATCCCTACATGCCCTTGAAACGCAGAAGTTTTTGCTAGTCAGATTTAAGACCACACGCGTGCGAGTAAACATTTTCCTTGATAGCCACTTGAAAATAATAAATATTTTTCACTTAATTCAACTTAAATATAAATGAGCTTTACCTTGAGATCCTCTGCATTTCTAAACAAAATAATCAGTACATTTCTCTTAAATATATATGTATATGAGCTTTAGCTTAAGATTTCTTTGCATTTCATTACTGTAACAATTATCTAATTAAATAGTTAAAATGTACTTAATTTCCACGTCCTGCTTTAATTTAAATGCTATATAGCAATGGCTAACCATACTTAAATCCTTGGTAATACTAAATCCCTTTCATTAAAGCAATTAAAATGTTTTGTCTTCTTTGATTATCCTGGAAATTCCTGAACGCCCTTGCAACATAGCAAAGTTTCTGCCAGCCAGATTCTAGCCCACTCGCAGACGTGGGCTCTTACTCAAATAAACATATTCTCCGGAAATCTAGTATAGATTTCCGCGAATATCACCCACACACCATGGACCAGGTCCTGGGCCCTCTTTGTGAAATGATATGCAAAAGGATGCCCACACACGGATGAGGAAACTGGCCGGGACTGGGAAATATTGGGGGAAAAGTGGGTGGCGATGAAGGGCCTGGGGTAAATTCTGGGCAGGTGAAACGAGAACGACCATCAATCTCGACAGAGCACGACAAAGAGAGATGGCCAATGTCTGCGTTATGACGCACATAATTTCCGTTTTCGCTTTTCCTTCTGCTTCGCGTGAGAACTGTCCCAGTGCACTGCTTTTGGCCTGGCAGAGAGGGGAAAATGTGGGGGACTTTCCGGCGCAGGCGCTCTACCAGCGACGTCATCGATTTTCCTCGCACGAGCTGCGCTTAGGTGTTGTTGCTGCTGCCGCTGCCGCCGCTGCTGCTGCTGCGCTGTTACCATGGCTGCAATGACGTAATAGCCAGGCCGCAAAGGTAGGTCGTGTCACTCTCACTCGCTCACACTCGCTCTCTCTCGCGAACACAAACAAAACCCGAAAAGAAAAAAAAAAACAAACTAAAAGCGAGAGCGCAGCAGCTGCGACGCAGGCCGAGGCCGAGGCAGCGCTGCTTTGGCGTTGAATATAGTCGCGTGTAACCGTAAAGATAAGTTCAGTCGCGTCACAGACGCCGCATTGTTAACAACTTTTAGCCACACAGCCACGGCTCAGCCAGCAAAAAAAAACAGAAACCTAAAATCCAGAGAATCAGTTCTGCGGAAGTTCAGAAATGTAGAATTTTTCGAATCTCCAACACCTTCTAAACCTACGAAAAAACCTACACAAAATCTTGTTCGCGTTCAGTATTAAACAAAAGAAGAACCCCTTCGATTGACACTCGAGAGTTAAACAATTGCAACAAGTTGTTGTTCTATGCGGAAACGGAAGCCGGTCGACAACGCGGCGTATGTGTAATAATTGTAGAACGCTGCGTATGCTTGATATTTCAGTTTAAAGTGCGCGTTAGCCAAGCCTTTATCTTTTGAATTTAAACATTAATCTGTTAGAGAGCGAGAGTGACCCTTGGATAATTTTTGGTAAAGTACATTTTTGGAAGGATTTTATTCGAAAAAGAAAAAAGTGGAAAAGATTTTTCATATAGCACGTGCTGCTGAGGAACAATAATTTCGATCGGTGATTGTGTGTGTGCGCGTTAGTGTAAGCAACGTCCTTGTGCCTCCTACTACTACTTCTACATATACAAATACATGTCTATATACTATACCGTGCGTAAGTCATTACGTCGCCAGTTTGGCTTACGTCGTCACTGGCTCACTGCGCAAACGCCGAAAAAGTAATCACAAGAAAAGGAAAAAAGGAAACCGACTTTCAGCAAGTTCAAGTCTAAGGACAAACAGCAACAACATCAGCTGTGGCAAGGACAAGGCGCCATGAGGCCCGACTATAACTATTGCCACCAAGGGAAACCCAAGAACTCCAAGAACCACCAGCATTGAGAAGGACCAGTCGGGGAACTCTGACCGCCGTGCTGGATCACAAGCGCCGCTCAGGGCGCCGAACAGGTGTGCCTCTAAAGATACAATATACATATATATCCTATATATCTGTGATATCTGTGTTGTACCCGTGCCTTTCTGTTTGTGATTTTGTGTGTCATTTCTGGGCTTTTTGGGTACTCGTATTCGTTCGGTAGATCATAGTAGTATATAATGCGCGATCGGCTTGCCTCGCTGATTGTGGTGAAGCAAGAAGGCGGCAGCAATCGTATCGGCAGCCATCATCAGCCGGCCATCAAGTGCGAGGCCTCACTCTACGAGGGCGGCCTGTATCACGAGATCAACAATAACTCCTGCTACCGGCAGAACCTAAACAACAACAGCAACAACACTCAGGCACAGCAACACGCACAGCAGCAGCAGCATCAGCAACATCACCTATTGCCACCGCCCTTGCCGCCTCTGATATATCCCTGCCGCAATCTCTTTCCCGACGGTTGCGATATCACTCACCTGGCCTGCTGCAGCTCATCCTCCAGCTCATCCATCTCCTCCACCTGCTCCTCCTCCTCCTGCACCACCACCACCACCAACACCTGCAACAACAGCCACTTTTTTGCCAATGGAAACACGTGTATGTACCTTTTGTTTTTTTCCGGTGATGGGTTTTCCTTAGCGTTTATTTCTAACTCGCTAATCGCACACGCGGCGTATACGCAATATGAGGCAGGCGCCCATTGCCAAATCGCTCAAGAAGCGCCGGCATTCCGTTAACTGTTTGCTCAATCCGCTTGAGGGCAGGCCAAAACAAAAAGCTGAAAAATGCAAAAAGGCAAAATAGCCGAAGAAGCAAGACAAACATAAAAAGGGGGCGTGACTGCGGGGGTTAGACAACGCACAATGACGACATAAATTTGCATGAAAAGTGCTCAAAGTGCATCATAAAAATGGTGAAAATATTGAACAAATGGTAAAAAGTACGAGGGCAGTGAATACTCGTGGCCAAAATAATAGTGGCAGGGATTTGAAAGAGGTTTGTGATTAGAATAGGAAATCGTAAAGGGTTTACTATATTATAAACAAGGTATTAAGAGGAAAATATATTAAATAAATAGGGCAAGATGTTGTAAACGTACTTTCAAGTCTTGCAAGTGCTTTTCATTGTTTGAAATAGTTAAAAAGTAAATTAAATATTAAACAAATTTTAGATGATATTAACTAATTCAAAGCTTGATATACTTTATTGATTGATAACTATTAAACCCTAAAATCAAGTCACATCCACTCTTTATTTCTTCCCTTAATAGACATTAATATTATTTGGACACAATAGGTGTATGAGCAGATATATCTTGCTCTTGGGTGTGTGTGTGTGTGTGCATGGATTTTTCTCTTCAGCTCGTCCCATTTTTGTTGGTGTTGTGTTGTTGTTGTACACATGTTTACCAGCGTCAGCAAAGCGTCGCAGTGGCAGCAGACGGCAGCGGACGCAGCCTGACGCAAAATGATTTATAAGCTGCACAATAAACACACAGCAAATACCAATACAGCTAAGGAAATGGGGGACGCACGCACACACAGAGAGGGGCACACTCACACGGATGGGCGAGGGATAGCCAGCAATGCATTTTTATTAATAACCAGAGAAGAACCGAATAAAAACATTATCGAATGCACAGGGGAAAATAGGGAAATTGCTTGATAATTAAATTGGTAAAAATTAAGAGGAATCTTTGGGGATTTATTTAATTTGTAATTGAGCTAAAAAATATATTTAAATGTATATGATTTCTAGTGGGTCCTTGAAACATTTAACCGACATTATTTAATTCAATTATTTATTAATACAGTCAGAGAATATGCTCTAAAAGTCTATGAAATATACTTTCCTTGTCCCTGTAAACAGAAGAGTATTTATTCTAACTGGAAATTCTTCAATTATATTCTAAAATTTCCCTCTAACTGTAATATTTTGTTTATCAATTTCTTATAACCCCAGTTAAAGTAATATGATAAAAGATTTTACATTTATTCTCTGTGTAAAGTGCAAACATTCGGAGGAGGATCGATGGCGGCAGTGACATAGCCGTCAGCTTTCTGTGTACTTTGCACAGGTGAGTGGGTGGGTGGTTGTTCTATGGTTTCTGGCGGGGAAGAGGTAAACAGGTGAAATGGCGATAGAGGGAGAGGCGCTGCATTGCAGTATCCGTTTTATTGAGCCCACTTAATCGCCGCTGGTGTGGCGCTGCAACGGCTTGAAAGGCTTTGCCAATTCATTTGCTTTGGCCAAAATCGGTTACCCACTGCTGTTAGCCGCTTCTTTAGGCGCATGTACTTTGCGGCAAGGTGTTAACGCTCATTAAGCGTTGCCCAGCAGTCAGGTATTTAATACGGTGCGGTTAGCTTTTAATCGAAGTGGCGAAGTTAGCCTTCACCTCACGGTAGTTAAGTATATTGGACTTTTAATTTAATATTCATTTGAAGTTGGTTATAAAAGAGTTTAGAGTGTTTTAGTTTTGATTTTATTTAAATTCATATTTTCTATTATTTGAATTCATTTAAAGTGATAATAAACATTTTTTAAATTTGTTGAAATTATTATAAAATAATTATTTGAAAGAAAATCTCTGATTATCAATAATTATTGGAATTGTAAAGTGTGTAACAGACCAATATTCAGAAACAGCGTTGGTCACACTCTACGACCTCAAGAGAGAGATCGAGCGAAAAGGTGTGACCAAAGCTTATTTAATTAATTAAAATGAAGTTTGTGGTCCTCCTAAAATTATTTACTTAATATTATTACAAATTAAAAACAACCAATAGAGCTCCGCCGCACCGATTGCACCTAATTAAAATTGAAATAAATTCTCTGTGCATATCCCGAGACTATTAGCTGTGGCGAAAAAAAAAACGGAGATCTCTATTAATAAGTACGCCATATATCGTGATAATGGCAATAGGCGCCAAAAAGTGTCCGACAGCGAATGACAGCGCCGAGCAAAACAAATTGCCGAAGAACCGCCGCAGAACATATGACCAGGTGAGGTGTCCCAATGGGTGATATATGCATTTACAGGGACCTGGGGGATATTCGGAACGTCGGCAAAGGGTCGCGGCGCAGTCCCAATCCCATGACGCCAGCGGGGCCATGAAATCGGCCAGTTTAACGGATTACACGCGGCACACAATTTTGCACAGTATTTTCCGAGGCACGAGTGCAGGAAACGTCATCGTCGTCCGCGGCGGAAAAAAAGAAAATTGCAAACTGCCAGCGTCGCGATGACGAAATAGTCTTTCGGGGATGGCGCTCTCTTTGCGTCAGCTGCATCTCTATATTTCTTCTATATATACATCATAATTGGATCCGAATTAGTTCTATTGCAATGTATTTAGTTTTTCTATTTTTTCGCTGGCCACGTGCTCATGACGTCGTTCGGATGCTGCGGATGAGTTGGCTAAATGTGTTTTTCGAAAACAATTACGAGTCATCAGCCTTTGCAGTTTGTTTTTTCTGCTTTTACGAGTGTTTCTATAAGTTTTTATTTGTTTTTGTTTTATTTCATATTCACTGCAGGGCGTGTGAAAATATTGTTTCTTTTCTCTCACAATTTGCTTTGATTGCCCATACGCCCCGTTCAACATGGCAACATCTCCTGGGCGTAGCCAATTGCATTTCAACATGGCCCAAAGCGAATTTAAAACGTTTGCCTTGGCCACACCGTTAAAAAAGGTTTATATGAGGATTAACTTGTTAAGTTTTTATTTAAATTGAAAACTTTTAAGCTTGTTCCGTAAGCAGATATTGTTTTAAAGTCAAAGATTTACTTTTAGTTCTTTAAAAAAAGGGTGTACACTTAAGCACTTATAATGCCGCTCTGGTAATCAAGCTTGAATCCATTTAAGCCATCATAATTAAGAAGTTATAAAGGTATCCTGGAAATATATAATTTTTTAAATTGTTAAACATTTGTATAATTATTAAAATAGCTAAAAACTTACTTATTCAAACTCAATCGAAATTTTTCCAGTGCCCTTATATAGTTGTTCAATGCAAGTGTGTTTTTTTTTTGATAAACTTCCCTGGACAAAGATCTCCATGAACTTCGCTTCCCTCTCTGATTAACCCCAACCCAAATGAGCTTGATAAATGATGCAAAAATATATACGAAAAAAAAACCCCTCACATATCTATGACACCCGAAAGATACAAAAAAAATGGCTACTTCATTGTATAGTTATTCACGATCCGTCGTGCGTTGTGAGTTATCTCTGCGGCAGCTGTCGGGATGGCCATTGTTGATTGTTGCCTCCGTTGGCCATTGCTCATTCAGATACTCCGAAGAAACCCAAACCCGCGGAGCAACTCCATCGCGGAGAGAGACCAAGACCAGTAGTCGCCTGCCAAAAGTTGCGTTTTTGTATCTTTTTTTTTTTTACATTTTGGACAAACATATATTCGAGTATTTGCCATGAAGTTGGAGCCCGCGGCGCAGGTGTATCGAGAGGCGTTAGCTTTGTAGCCTACTAACATGGTTAGGAGGACTTCGGCATTTTTGCATGTTCTTTGAGTTCTTGAGATTAAGAGCCACGTTCAATGCTCAATTTTATGGACATTTAGTTCCGCTAATTATGGGTTTGGACTACCAGAAAAAATTATAAAATTATATTTGCATTTCAGAGTTGCGTAAAAGTAAAAGTGATTATTTGTTAACAAAATATAAGAAGTTAAGAAATATATATAGTGTCAGAAAGAAATTCTGGTTTTTATGTTTAATATTTGTTTAAGATAGCCTTTAAATACCAGCCTCACCTGCCTGCCTGTTCAATGATTTTTAAGACTTATTATTATGACTCTTTACACAGATTTTAGTACTCAACGAAAGCAGCTATTAAGTCAATTAAGCTGTCATAAATCCACGCTAAAACCTTTCCAAAATACTTCTTGGCTCTCTCTCTCTAAGTTAATCCTAATCTTGAATCCAACTCGAACCTATCTCAACTATTTCGTCTGGCACTTTGGCTGTCCATTTTCGCA
The DNA here is from genome assembly GCA_018153105.1 of Drosophila rufa. Lineage (NCBI taxonomy): Eukaryota > Metazoa > Arthropoda > Insecta > Diptera > Drosophilidae > Drosophila > Drosophila rufa. Next base: position 15,160,022 of record JAECXS010000096.1, read on the forward strand.
CTACGCGAATGAGTAAAAACCACAAGAGTGAATTTGTTAATTTGTGTGTTTCGAGTTGGTTTTTGTTTTGTTTTGTTTTGTTTTGGGATCTCTTTTTTTATTGTGGCCAGCCAATAGTTGGGATGAGGCCCGCGTCAGTTGGGGCAGATGGATAGGAAACTCTCGATATTAGCGTCTCATGGGGACCGTGCTCTGCGACTGCTTAATTATTTGCGTTGATTTATGCGAATTTTATAACGAAATGCAGGGGGCCCCGGTGGCAGGGGAGTATCCATTATTGTCTTGATCGCTGATCGATTGCCGATGGCCGATGGCCAGAGACACATCAACGAGCCACAGGCCCAGAGACCGTAGACCGTAGACCCATAGACCAGCATTAGTTCCAGTTCCCCTCGTTTGGGTTATCAAGAAATCAAAAGAAACACAAATCTGGCGGATAATAAAAGCGCTGCAAATGGGCAACCCACCTCAATTACGTAATAATTATAGTTTGTCTGGATTAATTGTATTTATTATATTGATTGTGTGAGAGTGCCAGCGAGCGTGTTTCGTTATTAATTGCCGGCAGGCCGTTCCGTCCGTGTCTTCAATTCGTTCAATGCGCTCTTCAATTGGTTCACACGATGCCAAAAAGCCCAAAAATAAATACGGAAAGCGTAAATTCCTACCGTTCGTTCCCCTGCTTGCTTCTGCATTGCTAAAATAATATCTAAATTCGTCTGTTTTATTTTAAATTTAAACAATTGCCGCGTAATTAGCCAGCGGCGATTTATAGTCTCAGTCCCTGCTCATCCTCCTCGATCCCGAACAGGCCGCAATGTCCAAATTGCAGGTATTTCAGTCTAAACGGGAATAGAACTTGTCCCCGGGTCGTTGAAATTATTTCAAGTGGTTTTCAATTCCGCATAGTTGGCTCTTAGTTTTGGGTATTTAATGGGTGAAATATATGCAGGCGACTAGGAAGCGCCATTCCAGTTTAGTTTCAAACTAAAACTCGATTTTGTTCGGTTTCATTTAATTCGAAATAACTGTGAATAGTTTAAGATGATGAAGTGATGATATTTATTGCATTTTGTTAATTTGATTGTAATAAATTACTTATGATTTATCTAAGAGCTTTTTAAAGTAAACATATAAATCATTTTCTGATTGTTGTTGAATTTAAAAAAGAAGAGATCATAAAGAGGAGTAAGGAGAAGAGTAAACCAGATAGTTAGAAATATCTTAAATGGGATAATGAAAATACACCTTTACAGAAGGTAATACTAACATAGTTATGGGAATTCATAAAAAATCATTTTTAAGAACTATTTGTGATATTCTCGAAAGCTTGCTTTTTATATCTTATGTAATATTTTTATATATTTTTAATGATTAATGGGTACTCCCTGAATCGGTGTTCCCTTAGTTTTTCCTAACATTCCTTCGCCACGTTTGTTTTGATTTCGATTTCAATTGCAATTCCTTTCCCTTCGAGTGCAATGTCCACTAATCACGAGGCGTTGTGGATGCGGATGTCACATCGGTGGCATGCAAAAAGAACGTGCAAGACCCAAGCCAAGTCGGTGTCATCAGCACCACCGAGTGGCATCACTAGCACCACCATCATCATTATCATCTGCTGATCGGCGGCGGCGGCGGCATGGGAATGCAAAGGCGTTCGAGGCGTCGCCAGAGTTCATCCAACATCGGACAGCCGGACAGGTTTTCCTTAGACGTTTTTCCCCTGATTTCCCTGCCCCTGGATCTCCGCCGCCTTTATAGTATTTTGTATTTTCGGTTACTCTGTTGGTTGTTGGTCAATTTCGGGCTGGCAGGCTGCTGGCGGCGGCGGCTCTCGCATATGTAAACCTTAATTTGAAACTGATTGGATTGCCTGGCCGTTGGCCTCTTGTTTTTCTTTTTTTTCCACAGATTTATACCTTTTTTCCGTTGTGAATTTTTGGTTATTTCTTAATTTTGCCATGCACTTGATGAGCTTGATGGCTTTGATTTGATTTTTGAGGTTTTTCGCAGTCAGTTCGATCGCCTTGAGTCTGTCGATCTTCTTGGGAATATGTTTTGAGTGTTTCAAGTCAAAATTTACAACAGGAAAACTTTTATTATTTTTGTAATATTTTTAAATATATTTATAAACCTGAAATGTGGCCATATTTTTGAGTAAAACGATAAAAAACACCTGCCACCTTCGGTTTCATCTCCACGGTATCTTTTCTCAATTCAAATTATAAATGCTGTAATTAAATGCAACAAAACGCATTGCACAACACTCTTAAAAAATTTCAGCAAGAACGGGCCGGGCAATAAATTCCAATCAAAACAAGAAAACACCAAAAACACGTTAAGAATTATAACCAAAAGGAAAATCCAGGCATCATCACAACGGAATCGAAAATAAGAAGAAGTAAACACACCGAACATCAAGCATTTTATGTGTCGTATAAGAAACCAACAAAATTTATTGTCCATAATGTTTGCTTGGTTAATTTTATTATTTTAATTATTTGCCTCTTGGATTTCCTATGCCCGGCAGAAGCCGCCGCCGCCACCTTGACGAATGTGTTCGCACTGTTGTTGTGAAAAGAGTCGTAAGAAAAAAAGATGCTGCAGTTAACAAGTTTTTCCAAAAACACCCCTGCACCCGCCCTCGCCCTCTTCCTCGATTGTGCGTATGTATTTTGGTTTTGTAATCGAATAAAAATTGTTTGCTAATACCTGGGCTGTCTGCCTGCTGTTACCAAGCTAGAAGATTCGTCTTTCTGCCCGGCCAGTTCTTGTCTTCTTGGCCAAACAAAATTGAGAAAACTAACGACTCTACAACAACGAAATGTACAAATTGTTGTTGCCGTCTGCCTAAGTAAGGCTTCAATTTGAAAGATTTTTGTGTTTTTACTCTTCAATTTGCATTGGGTGTTATGGTATTGGGAAACTGTTTGATTGAGAATTTTTTATTGTAATTACTCCTCGAAAATCACCAGGGAAATAGCTTGAAATATGACTAGATATGTCTTAAACTAATGTTAGCTAATTGGTTTACCTTGAAACAATTCGATTTCCATTATTTTCAGTTGAATTACAAGGCTTAACCAAACATTTCTTTAAAATAAGTAATCGAAAGCATTATTAAAATATTTAAAGTTTCCTTTTTGCCAGAGTCTACCTCTTGTCAAGATCAAATTTTCTTTTAATTCTAAACCCACGTAATTTTGTAAAGAGTACATTTAAAAGTCGACCATATTCCCTTTTCGGTTTCCATGTTTTCCTTTGGTTACATTGTCAATTGGCTTGTTTATTTCATGTTTTGGCGCGTAACTTGTTTGCTTGCGTGTTTGTTGTCGTTGTCGCACTTGAAGTCTGCAGCTTGAAGCTTGAAGATGCGTTGAGAAGAAGCCGAGACTGCAGCGATTTCTTTGATTGGCAGACAAACGGCCCACAGCAAGTCAGACCAGACAGACTGAGAAGTTTGTCGAGGTGTTCAAGCAAACAAAATTAAATGAAACGAATCTCAAGCAATTTTTGGCTTAACTTAGCTTTCTTATTACCAAAAAGAGTATATAGATTTAAAAGGGAAAACTTTTTTAAATACAAAATCAAATATCTATAATTTTTACTCTCTTCTTTAACATAAAAAATATAAAAGTTTGTAGAGGTGTTCAAGCAAACAAAATTAAATGAAACGAATCTCAAGCAATTTTTGGCTTAAGTTAGCTTTCTTATTACCAAAAAGAGTATATAGATTTAAAAGGGAAAACTTTTTTAAATACAAAATCAAATATCTATAATTTTTACTCTCTTCTTTAACATAAAAAATATAAATACACTTTGAAGTTCCATAACCTAATGTTTTATTTTCGGTCTGTATCTTTTTTAAATTTTGCAATGATTTTTCAAAAATAATGGGCTCAAGCTTATATTTTTATTCAATTTCAATTAACTAAAAATAAGAAATTATCGCATTTAAGTGTAATTTTTGTAGAAAATTCTATTATTCTCCCAATTTGCATTCAGATTTAAATTTAAATCAAGCTGATTAAACCCCAAAAGCGCAGAAAAACTCCTCCGTAACAATGAGAAAGGTCGAACAACGAACCAATTTTCATTGCATCGAGTCAAAAATACCCTGGCACCCTGGCAGCGAGTATCAAAAATTAATGTTCATTGCTAAAGTTGAGCCCGAATAAAGCAGAAACTAAAACTTTTCTCCGTGGCAAAACAACGCCCTTTGGGGCATAACTATTTTTAAACTGCCTCCTTTTTGTGCTCACTGCAGAGACAGAGGCAGAAGAAGCAGAGCTCACGTGCAAAAATATAACCGAGCTCGGAAAAATCGAAGAACACCTCCAACACCCCAGCCCGAACAGTAGCTTTTCACGACCCACTCTTGATGGCGTAATCATTACGAACACGGATGGGAGTGTGTGCACAACACACACATACGCACTTGGGTATACATAACCCGGAGATACACCCCCTGGCAGTGACGTCATTGTGGAAAAGCGCTAGGTCGGGGTCGTCACTATCTCTGATTTCGTGGCTCTCTCGGTTTTCCATCAGCTGGGAATAAAGCTGCCTCCCACCGAGGCGCCACCCCCCAGTGCGCCCGGAGAGTGCCTCACGACTCTCACGTGGCCCTCAAGGTCGTTTGGGTGTTCGCTCTCTCTTGCTTGTTTCTTTTTCGGGGTTTTTCGATGATTTCACACTTGTAGATACCGCCAGGACTCGCTAGCACACACACACTGACATAACACGCCTCTTTTTAGCTCACAACTCGGGCTTGTTTTTCTTTTTATGGCTGGCACTGTTAGCAGCCAGGACCTTGAGAATCGTGTGCGGAATTTAAGGAGGGAAAATGTAGGAATTTTAAGACGAAACGAAGCTGGAAATTATAGTTAAAATGAAAAGAAGATATCCTTAACAGGAAACTTAAAAGAAAAGTCTTACTTTAAGACAACATTAAGGTTAATTCCTTTGAAGGAATTTTTTAGGGCTCTTAATACATAGAGAAAAGTTTATAATTACCAATTGAATAAATAATAAATATCAAATTAACTCGAGACAGCTTGCAAACATTGTTTTTCCCATGATAAAACCTAAGAAATCAATATTTAATGGTCGCCCAACCTAAGTCCAAACCCATAACTTATAAATTAATCCGAGAAAAATGAGCCACTATTAAGGGGAAATGCGTCAAAGAACTGGCTGCTCAACTCCAACCATTGCCCTTCTGGGAACATGCAACATAAGCAATAAGTGAACAAAAAACAGACATGCAATTAAAGAAGCCAAACGCAAAAACAAAACAAACAGGGCTCCGAACTTGGGGGGCTCGTGCCAGAGTCATATAATTAAAGGCCCCGAAACACTCCGGCCGCCGGAGTTAACGCAAATCACAGCCAGACCACGCCAGCACACATTTAGTATTTGTGGCATATATACCCACTTATATGTTTGGCTATGTGAGGCACGCACTTGAAACTGATGACGTCCTTGGCTTTGGACTGCTGCACTCCTCGACTCGGGGTTCACAGCGGATCGATAAAGCCACGCAGGACTATTCGGGGCACAAACAACGGCTGTTCTGTTGCCAAGCCCCAAATAGAACTGGTGACGTCAAGACGGAAGCGAGACGGAAGCATGTATGAGTTGTCCCACTCTGCGTATGCGTAATATCGAGTATACCACGTGTGGGCGAACATCTTGGGGGATACATGTAGCTAATGACCACCGAAGTTGCAGTCCAGCAATTAGGGAAGCAATTAAGCTAAGCCAAATAAATAGACATTCGGTAAAAAAAAATGCTTAGTGCATAAAATATATAAAATATCATACCAGAAATAAAATCAAAAACATCTCTTGTGACGCAACTTCTGATAAGGAGTAGAAATTAAAAAAAGGGATAACCTTTTTAGAATCCAATTAAAATATTACATTTTTAATATATAGACGGAAATTATGATCCACTCTGCGTATACTTAATATTAAGCCTACCACGTGTGGGAACAAAAAGCTTTGTCCCGCAATTAAATAGCCAATTAAATGGACCATGAAGATCTAAGCGATGTTAGTCCACAGTAGCCCAAGTGCCTGGCAATTAGAAGACACATATAAAAAAATAAAATAAATAAAAAACTCTCTGGTGAGCTGCAAGCTCGAAGATGCCATCGCAATCAGCCGCATCAAGATTGGCTTAATTGAAGCAGCGACAGCGACGGCGAGCGTGTCTCATTACCAAGTCAAACACAGACTGAGTTTCGGCCAGAGACGAAGATCGAGAGGGAGACGGAGTTTTGGCTTTAAAGAGAGAGGGAGCGATGTGACAAGATTGTCAAATAGCCGGCAGCAGTGACATCAAGCACACAACATCGATGCAAAACGCGTTCCTCAATCATTTGTATCACAACACACACAGACGGTGTATTTGGGCTATAAAATACTTCTTTAAATTTCCATAATTTTGCCTTAGCCGGTTTTTGCATTTTTTTAGTCGTCTTTTTGGCTTTTTTTTTGCCGAGAGTGCCATAAATTCGCTGCTCAAATTCAGAACATTGCAATTAAAATAACGGATCAGCAGCCAAAGAGAGTTGGCTTTGTATTCTAACTAATCTGCATTCTTCCCGCCCACTTGGCTCCTTCATAATTTTGAAATTATAATCAAAAGTCTAAAAACAAACTTGTATCTTTGGCTTGACTTTATAAATTTCTGTGCGCATTTCCTGACCAACCTAAGCTTAGCAAAAAAAAAATAAAGAAATACAGACAGATGCTGATTCAAACTGTTAGCGCTGACCTTGAGAAATTATTAGCTGCTTCGCTTATAAAATTAGAATACGAAAAGAGTATACGGTTTTACTTTTATTTTCACCCCGTTCTTTATGATTTCAGCTTTTGCATTTTGGCTTTCGCTTTTGTGATTGAAATGAGCTGATTCCGCAGTCAGATATGTTTCACAGCGCGACATGCAACCTGCAGCGGGAATATAACAAGTTTTTTATAATATTAAATTGTTATATATGACCAGAGAATTATTTTATGATTTCTAATGGCGGATTTTTTCTCTTTTTGGCCATGTCAGGGGCATAACTAATGAGAAATTTGTGATAAATGCAATTATAAATGAATCGATTAGCAGAGAACATCTCGACGGGGGGCAGCTGTTCTATAAGATTGCAAAACGATAAGAGCTGAAGATGTATAATAAGCTGTTGGATATAAATTAAACATATTTAAATGTAGGAGAAAGAAACAAGTTTCTTTTGTTTTAAATTCCAATAAAGAAATGATTCTAAAATTAAATTAAATGGTTTAGGAGGTACTTTTCACTTTCACTTGGCAGAGGAATCTTTCACTTAGAAAAAGGAAGATTAAATTCACTGGAATGTAGCAATTGAGAATGCCTTAGGCTCAAAGGCACTTACAATTCATTAAAGTCTAGTTAAAGTCTTTATATATTTTTTTCTGAAGCCTCACCTTGCCACGAATTTGCATTTTTTAGACATTATGAACATTACAATCTGATCTTCGCACCTCACTCAGAACAGGATCTAAATATTGTGGGATTTTTTTTGTTCGTTTCTGCGGCACCTCCCAAGCGTAATCTCCGCCTCCATTAAGCGGCTAATTTATGCGCTACTAAGAGAACACATTAAGTCATTCTTCCCGATGACTCTCCACGATCTGTTTTCGTATCATCGGTTTTATGGTCCTCGCAGCTCGTTCGGTGTCTGGACTAACTGTTTGGTGCATCATAAAAGTGTTTAATTAATTTTTGTTATATTCATCATAATATCAGCCTTAATGAGTTGCTTTTAGCAACAAATTAACACTGCACAAAGCGTCGCTCACTTGACGGACCAAAAAATTGTCTCTATATATATTTTTTTAAATTTAAATTCTATTGCAATTCTGCAAGGGAATGCTTTTATAGGGAATTTGTACATTAGGTTATTCTAAAGTTATTTGTAGAATGTGATGTGCGACTTATTATATTTTAAAAACAAGGAGGAATAGAGTGTTATATTATAAGATTTTTACGAAATATGGGGAAAAATACAGATCCTCTTTGAGTAATTGAATTTTTTAAGTAAAGAAGAAAGTCAGGGCGGGACTTATGCGTTCAGTTATTTAAAAACTAACATTCTCCTTATTTTAAGTTTCAAATGCATCTTCACTTTGAAAAGGTTTTTAAGCTATTGTTCAGCCTGCCAGGGTCTCATTTCCATACATTTTCCTCCCTTGGAAACCCCCTCTCAACTATGAACTCCTGGCCTGCTCTTTAATCTGAATGCCCGCATTGTGTTCCAGTTACCTGATGCGGCGCCCACCATCATCTCCATCTCGATCTCCATCTCCATTTAAGCTCCAGCTCTTGGAGACCCCATCGACGCCATCGTGGTTGCGAAACTAAGCCGTAAGCCGGGGCCAAGCCGAGATCCGATCGGACTCTGGCCTTGAAAATCTAATATTCTCATTCTCATATACTCAATTAAAGCCGCTGCCAGTTTTAAAGCGAAGAAAAAAATAAAAATAAAAAAACGGCGCTTAGTAGTTACATTTTGCAGATGCTTAAAAGCCGTCAACGAACTCGATTGCGATGTGCCAGACAGCAAATAAAATTTTAGCCATACTCAAGCACATATATCCAGTATATATTGCCGTGCATCTGTGAGCGACTTGAAAGTTCTCAGACTCGGACTGACCATGTGTGAATCTGCAGTCGCGGATTTGACTGCATCTTGTTTTTTATTATTATTTTTATTTTTTGATTTCACGAAGAAGCCTTCACTTTTGTGGTCAGCTTCTGGCCAGTTTGCTTTGGTATTCCCCCGGGCTTTTGTTCTCGGAGCGCACTCCGCTCATCTTCGACAGCTGGGAACATATTTCGTTCAATTAACACATTTATTTTGCAATCGATTTAATGAACTCTCTTCAGCGCCCGCTAAATACGTCCATTTGGGGCCTAAAGACAGGTTCTTGGCCTAAGTTATGGCACTATTAAATTCCGACTGGCGACAAATCAGCGCATTCGAAATGCAGAGCAAATCCCATTAATCGATGAACGATATGACAGTTATGTATTTAGAGCTGATAAAACTGAATCAATTAATATGTTTCATACTTTAGACAATATTAAATATTTTTGGCTTAATTTATATTGGGTGGTTTCATGATTAATTGTTTGATTTATAGAAAAACTGTTACAAAAAATCTTTGAGAACGATCGGGAGAATAATTTCAAACATTATAATTTTTTGTAGAGTTTTATTTCTGATTAAATAATTCAGTTACTTGAGGTTTTTGGTGGAAAATGAAAATAAATATTTTTGAATACTTAAAGTATACAATATTTAAATATTTGTATCATTTTCAGAGAGTTTTAATTTATCTATGAGGGATACTAGATCTATCTATGATACTACTAGTATTTCTTTTGACCTTCTCCTCAAAATATTTTTAAAATATTTGGGATCTTTTATATTTTATTTGTTTTGTATTATATTTTCCCAAAAAGGTATTTAGTACTTCAAATTACCTAAATTGTGTGAAATAAAAATTAAACAAGTACCTAATAGCCGCTCCCTGACTTAACCCACTAAAAGCCAAACACTTCCACATCCTTTGAGCCACTGTCAAGCCGAAGCCTTGAACCACAAAGCAGCACACCAGAAATTGGTAACAAGCGAAGCCAGCCATGTTAACCAATGCAAATAAAAATACAAAGGCTAAGACAAATAGCAGATCCGAAACGCGCCCAGTTTCGGCTGTTCGATATTCAATTTGTTTGGACCCCTTGGCTCTTGGGGGCTTTCGGGGCGCTCTGACTTGCCCAGTTAACTGTTAACGGTCTAAACGGCCTGGCTCGATCGCAATTGGATAATGAATGATGCTTTGAACTGTGGCAAATTCTTTTGTCTGTCTTTTAACATTGAACTTTTCGCCATCTCCAGTCCAGAGTCACCACCGGCTCAGCCGCAGATACAGATACAGCTACAGATACCGCGATACACTTCGATTCCCACAGCTCTGAATGATTTATGGCTGAAAAAAATAATACAAATAAAGAGAAACGTATATGTAAAGAGTGAAACTCACTACGATTTCGATTGCGGATCTAACGGATGAAACAAGAACCTTGTTATGCATTTAACACGCCACGGAAAGAAGGAAAAATATATATAAATTCCCAACAATGTACATATATAAAAAAGAGTCTCCGTCTAAGTACAATAACGATAAAATGCGATGAATTATGGGGCAAGTTTTTGTTGTTGTAGCATTTGCCAGTGTGAGTTGCCAATCAGCATAATCGCTCGATCGGTGAATCGTTCCACGGGGAAAAATGGTTATTAAAACGTGATAATTATCATGATGATTTTTCATTGAGAGTTTACGGTTAAAATGGGGAAAAGAAGATGGGATTCATTGCTAGGATTCCGAACTAAAAAGAATAGAAAATACGTACAGATGATCATCTTTTACAGATGCAAGAAGCACCTTCTATCTCGAAAAATATATATCTATCTATATTTCTCTCTCTGTGCCTTAGTGGATCGCTGGATTGTTAGATCGGTGATCGTCAGATCGTCGAATCGTCACAGCAGCCATCACTTGCCGGCAATTGTGCATCGATCAAGAGACACCGACTCCGACCTTGTGCATCAATCCGAAATCGCAACGAAAGAAATGCGTGCAAAAAATGCTTCGGTTTTTGCCTCGATTTTTCATTTTCTTGGATCTCGGTTACAGCAGGCACTTTGCGAAGGTCTAACAAATTTCGGCTTCCAATTAAGTGGAGTCGAAATTAAAAGCAAAAAATAAAAATACAAAAAAATGTAAAAATTGCCGATGGTTTCGGAATCGGATTTGACTGCGCTTCTCGCGTGCTGTCGCCCAATTGACGTTGCCAACTTGGAACAATTAGCATAAATTAAAATTGGTTTACGGCGCACCGAAGCACACACACACACATAGTCGCCAATAGAGAGAGAGGGCACTAGTCTGGCGGAAAGAGACGGCCTGAGGTGCGAGAACTCATGATGCGACCGACAAATCCGCTAACGATGAGAGTAAAAGTGATCCAACCGGTCCGGTTCTGTGCACGGTGCGGTGCCTCTTCTATAGTTAGTCTCTGAATTTATGACCCGAGCACCCACTCCCCTCACTCCACTGTCCAGTGACCACTGCCCACCAGCCGAAATCCGAAATCCGAGATCCGATCCGATGCGATCTTAGAACTAAAACGCAGCGATTCGATCGCCAAATAAAAAGCGTTAAACAAAAGCAAAGTCACACAAAAGAAAGACAATCGTTGGATATAGTTTTAAAGGGATACCCTTAGTTATTAATTTAAATAAAACAATTTTGTCATAAAACATTAAAGATAAAATTAATACATAATACAAGAAAGGTTCTAAGTTTAAAAAAGTGATATTATTTCCAAATTGATTAATCAAAACCCTCTGGAGTTTGTAGAAAATTCTTTAATATTGAAAACAAAATACAAATATAATACTTTCAAATATTTTTGAAAGTAATATTTAATTATTAAACTATTACAATGTAATATTTATATGTTATATTTTAAAATATGGTTCATTTTTGCAGCACTTAAAAATTTATAAATAATAGGTGAATATTTTCACAGATCAAGGCTCACAATTCTTATTTAATAATACTCCACAAATTTTGAATAAAACATAATTACAATGCAAATAAATATAAAAAATATATTTAAGAAACCCTGGATATATTTAATTAAATATTAAGCAGCCCCTTTAACAGAGTAAAAACCACTAGAAAGCAAAAAATGAAACAAGCAAGCGCAGAGAACGCGCTGCGCATGCGCCGCATCATCATCTGCGGTGACTTTGTGCTGTGTTCTTTTTCCCCCTTTTTTTGTGCGACTTCATAACTGTGACTTGTGTTTTAGCCGTGATTTATATTCGCGTTGGCTCCGCTCGTGCGCTTAACTTGGCTCTGGCCATTGCTTTTGCTTTCATTTGGCGGCCTGGCCACTGACCAGTCGCCGCTAAATGCGCTAAAAAGCGAAGATTTAGAGACATTCTTCCACAAAAGCGTTGATTTGACTAAATTAAGAATCGGCGCAGCAACAGCAGCCGCAGTCGCATCAGCATTAAATTGTAATCAATTTTTCTGTCTTATTTTTTGTGTATTGCCACCGCTTCCCATGGATTCAGCACAGATTCGCAGATCATCGCAGACTGGTTTACCCAAAAAATATAAAAACAGTGTTCATTCTGAGCCATGTTCTTACAGCTTCATTTTGCGTGTCGCTGCTCAGTGAGCTGTCATCGGTTAGATTATCATTATTTCTTTGGTTTTTTGTGGAGCACAACGTTTTCTTTTTTTGAGAGCATAGTTTTGGTGCCTTTTTTTATGGTGTTTCTTTTGTTTCGGTGTCAGGTTACCTATTTAGATTGCACTAATCAAAGCAAACAATTAACAGATCTAAAAGTGTTTGTTATAAATAAACCCAAGCAAAGGAATTTATTAGTATTTGTTTGATTTTGTGTTAAATAACATGTTAATTCACGGCACCTGCTGTAAATTAGGGGTTTTACTATGAAATAAAAATATTTTCTTTAATTTATTTGTTTTAGTATATCTTTCTTGCTATTTCTTAATTTATTTAAAGATAAAAAATACTTGTAACTGATGTTTCGTTCTCTTGAAATGACATTGCCTTTAATAACCAGCTTGAACATAATTTTTTTGCCATTGAAATGTGTGTCTGCCAATATTTGAACTAAAAATTAGGAAAATGTGTCCATTAAGACGCCCAAAATGTTGTTTATTTGTAGAGCTGATTTAGCTTTTTCTTAGGCGGGCTCTTTGAGTTACCAGCATCAGTATTTAGTTAAACAAAAATAAACTGAAACCTAGACGCAGCCAAAAACATTTACTTTGCATGCCTCAGCAAATTAATTGTGTAATTAAGATTCCCCTTAGCCAAAATGCAGCCAACAATTGGGCAGACAAAATTACAAAAATAAAAAAAAAATAACAGCGAGACGCATTTGGAGATGGCTTCCTCGTCCTCGTCCTGCCGAAAAGTCGTGACTCTTCTGCCAGTGAAATCAGTGTGCGATCTTTTCCCGCCAATAATGCATATTAAAATGCCACGCTAATTGTTATTGTAGGCCCTCCTCCCGCACTTTGGATACCTAGTAGCTCCTTCTCTATTTTATCCCCTGAGCTGTGGACTGGCAATTAAGTAATAGACAAACAAACTTAGCTGGGGCTTGCGTGTTGGTAGCAACATCTGCCGAGGCAGCAACGCCAATTGCTGCAACAACAAGGCAGCCACTGGAATGGACAAATTTTTATGCACAAGTGGAGAGTCTGAAGTTGTGGGTTGTTGGCCAAGGCGTCTTTGACTATTAATTACCGCCAAAAAAAAATACAACAAAACTAAAAAGAAAATCGATGCTAGCACTACCACCACGGTGTGGGTGAATGGTAAAAAAGATGCAGCAGCAACAGCTAAAGAAAATACAGTTTAACTTCTATAAGAAGGAACTTTAATTTTTTTAGTTCATATTTTTATTCATTTTGTAATTTTTCATATCCTTAAGAACAATTTGGATCTTGTAGAATCTTCTCTAAATTAATTTTTGTCTGAAGGTGTATTTCTTCTATTTCTTTCCGAGCTATTATTATAATTTAAATATATGTTTTGGTTATTCGCAGGCTTATTTTATATTTAATTTTACTTTTTAATTCCTTTATCTGTTACTTTCGCTTTTATTTAAAATTGTAATTTATTATTTTAGGGTAACATTAGCTTTTTAAGGTATGTTTAAAATCATGAAGTTTTTCCCTAACGTTGACTTGCATAATAAAAATAAAACCCTTCAGCATTTTTGGTAATATTCCCCCAAAAAAATATAGAACTCCCTTAGGCAAACCTGAAGTAATAAAAATGGTTTCAAAACCATCAACAATTAGAGAAGTTCGACTGTAACTGAACAAGTTGAAATGCAATTGAATTTAATGTTTTCGGCCGAGATCAGAAGACGACTTTCGGCGACGACTGTGAGAACCCACACAAAAAAGCGATAAAAACGCCGAAAAATAAGACAAGATCCCCGGCTGTTTTATATCGCCGAGCTTTCGTTATGGGGGAGCGTTGTCACGATGCTGGCCCCTTTGGTTTAGTTTTTTCTTCGCCTTATATTTCTTCTTATTATTGCTGAACTGAAAGCGAGACAGTCGCAATGAGAATGACTTTGGCGCCCCCCCAAAAAACCAAAACAAAAAAAACAAAGCCAAGACCCACACGACCATAATAAAACAATTATGAGGAAAAATCGGAAAACAAAACCGAAGCCGAAGCCAAGACTGTAGGGCGACCTATCGATGGCAAACATTTATCACACCTTAGTTAACCCCAACACCTTGCCGAGCCTGAAACAGAGACAAACGTGGCTGGAATGCGCCGGGTTCGAGCTCGAGTCAAAAAAAATGGAGGGAAAATATGGCAAACGTCTCGACTTTGACTTACACTGACTGCAATAAGTTAATAGATCGAATTCGATTTCGATTTCTTTCGGGGGAGAAGCGCCTGCCAACTCCTAGCTGGAAAACAAAGCTTGTCTAATGCCAAAATAAAGCCCAGAAAAAAACCAAAAACCAAAAAAATTGCAAGGAAAATCCAAGGGGGAATGAGACGAAATCAAAAACGAAAACGGAGTTTGGCTTTTGGGTGCGTTCCGTGAACTCCACGATGTTTTTTGTGTGTCAGCCGGCGTGCCAGAGAAGCAACACCAAAGGCAATGGCAACAGCAACACCAGCACCAGCACCAGCACAAGCACGCCGGCACACCGGCACGCCGGCACACCGGCACGCCGGCACACCGGCACACCGGCACACCGGCACATCGGCACACCGGCAACTAGCAACTAGCAACTGGCAACAGCAACAACTAGTGCTAATGATGTAGACGGATCATCATCATGATGATGAGGCTTCGGGGCGCTTCGTGTGCTTCATTATTGATTTAATAACAGTCTTGAAGACACGCTTTAACTGCAGCAAGTTGACTTCGGCTCAGAGTCAAGTTGTTGCCGATGATGCCACGAATTCCACACCAAGCCAAAGCCACACCACACCAAAGCCTGAAATGAAAATAGAAAAAAATAAAACGTCTCCAGCTGAAATGAGCCAAAATTTAAACCAAGCCAAACGACAACGTCATGTCAATTTGGGGATATGTCTGCACACAGAAAAATTGCAGATTGATAAGGATTTTATTTTATTTTCGTAGGAAGATATAAATTTCTACATTTCTGTAAATTTTCTGTAGGTTTTTCAAGCTGAATAAAAATGTATAACTTCTATGAATCCTTTTTATGTTTAATACATTTATATATTTTATATTTTCCAATTTACTACATATATAATTATTTTCCCCTGTGCATCTGACTACATGGGATGTGCTCCGAAGATGGGGTTGGCATATAGTTGCCGATCATGTCAAGCACGATGTGATGATGATGTTGGATGTTTGACGATCATGTTAGTGCTTTATAGTTCGCAACACACATAAAGCCAAGTCGAAATGGGGCTTTTCCCCTTCTGGTGTGGGCGGTTTCAAAATGGGGTTGGTATGGGACGGAATGGGATGTGTTTGGGATGTGAAAGTGAAAGAGTCGCGGTCTTATTGCCTATTAAAATATAATAAGGAAGCCGTGGCCAGGATGAGTTCGTTCAGGAGGGGGCGTGCGCGTAACTCGATTTGTTTAAGTTTTACGGTTTATGGGAATGATGTTATGAAAAGTAAAGGGTGAATAGGAATATTAACCCTATTAGGCACACTTGTGAGATCACATAAGCCTTTGGGGCTCGAGATGAGGTCTCTCTGGGATTTTAAATTATTCATATTTATTATTTCACAGGTGAGGGTTTTTGTGAAAAGAAAATTGTCTACACATTTATTTTAATTTGTCTTAACTTTTTTTGTTAAATAATAAACAGGTTGTCTTTCAATAAAGCAAGTCCTTTTATTGCCTTTAAAAGTTAGTGAGTACTTTTTTAAGTTTTGCAAAAACCTATTAAATCATTTGGCATTTGTAAGACTTAATATTTAATGCACAATAACATTCATTTTAATTATCAACGAGCTGTTTGCTATTACAATTTTAATACTCATTTAAAAGCCTCCTTAACATCTCCAAAACATATTGCCATTTGCCAATTGTTTTCCCAAGAATCTCCAATTTTATTAGCAGGCCATAAAGCCATTTGGGCCGCTTTGTGCATGTGCCAAAGCGCCCAAAAGGTAAGCAAATTCCCAAATAGATAAATCTATTGTATCTGCCAGATACAAAACTCAAATTTAGATATGCAAACGAAACGAACAATTTTCCCGTACTCACACTAAATCAAATCTTCACGAGACTGGAGCTGAGGCTGAGCTTGAGCCTCAGCTGAGCCTGAGCCTTAGCCAAAGCCCCGACAAATATATGGGTTAGGCTCAATTTGCGATCTTTTGGGTGGGGGAGGGGGTGTGCAGTGGGAGGAGTGGTGCATCTTGCAGATACGAAGGCAAGACAAAAGGCAATATTGGCGTTTTAATGCATGTTTTGCCTTTGGTGTTTGCTGTGGCTGCTGCAACCTGCTGGGAAAAACACGGAGCTGCTCGCTTTGTTTACGACACTTTCGGGGGCCTTTCGGCTTTCCGGGGGAGGTGGATTAATCGATTTGGGAACCGCGATCCCCCACTCGCAGCTCCCCTTCCTCCGTTAACCATCTGTTTGCTCAGCCAAACGAAAGCGAAAATCCAAAAACCGAAAACCGAAAAACCCAAAAACCGAAACGTGCAACAATGGGCATAAAAAAAGGGTAGAGAAGCCAACTCGAAATTAACACTAATACGATTCCCAAAAAGCGCAGGAGTACTAGTACTCGATACTCGTACCAGGCCAGACGTCGCGTGTTTTGATAGCTGCTGATATTTCGCTGGGTTCGAGTGAAAAAAACTTGCGAAAAAACTCAACAATGCAACTGGCAATAAGAAGCCAATAAGCAGTAAAAAATGTTGATCTTTTCTAATGATGGATTGTGCAGTTAAAACAAAAATGTGGCCTCGGAAAGTGGTAAATTTTAAATTACTTTGTAGTATGGTATTTCTAAATTAAGATGGGTTTTATTTGGGAAAGGAAACTTTTATATTTATAATAACCCAAACGGTCTTAAAATACCTTAATTTTATGTAAAAAGCGATGCAGGTGCTAAGATTTTATAGCATTGTATCTGCCTAATTCTTAGAACTTTCAATAATTTAGATAACTTCCTAAACATTTCCGCAAAGCATTTATACTTGATATATTTTATATAATATTTCTTATATCGTAGAAAAGAAACCCTTCCTTTTTTGTTTCTGTGCCCAAATATTTTGTTTTTATTTATATCTTTTTTTTTTTTGCCGGCCAAGCTTCCCACCTCAAGCCCAGCTGCACCTTCTTTAGTGGCTTTAATTCGCGACTGAGATGCGCCTGGCAACCGATCGGAAAAAAATCTTTGCCAGAAAGCGAACGAAAATCCATTCCATGCCCGTAATTATGTAAGCGGCGTTCCAAAACTGGCAGCTTATTTATCTTTGTCTCAGCCATGTCAATCAGTCGGAGGCACACAGGCATAGGCACCATCACTGGCACTGGCACCACCGCCAGCTCCACTGATGCACTGCAGCATCACGTGCACCTTTGACCCGCGTCGGGTGAGGAGCCGAGTTTGGTGGGGCGCCGCTCAACATGCAAATTAGGCGGCTTCAATCTGTATAATAAATGTGGGGAAAAAAGACAGAGGCTGGGTAATTCGCATCGGTATTGGAAGTGGGATTGGATCGGAGCTGGAAACGCGACTGGAAGTGGGCCTGGGAGTGGAGAATCGATCGAGGGTGAGGGTCTTCCAAATGGGCAATCACCGGGGTGACTGAGGGAATCATGATTGAACTATATTTGGCAAAAACAATTTATGCAGATCTTTGTAGGGACTCGAAAAGGATTCGCTTCCATTTAATTATGTCAGTGTGTTGTTTAATTAAATTAAAGAGAATAAAATATTTTTAGAATTTCTAAGAAGTGTATCAATAATTACAATTTTCTGCAGTTCTATTCTGTCTTAAAACCATTTATTAAATTGATATCCGTTAAGTGACAGAATAATAAAGCTTAAATTAACATTTTATGCATTGCATAAAATGCATAGATTTACTTATAACCTTTCTAATTCTCTTAGTTACAATATTAAATATAATCACTTAGTTATTATCTCTTTTATGACCCTATAAAGTATCTAGCGGAAACTAATAATATGTAAACTATCCAATAAATTAATTTACTCGTCTTTAGTATTATTTGCCAGTATTCTGTGATTATTCCTGTTTTGATTAGGACTTTTAATTTAAATGTATTTTCTGTTCTAAATTATTAAATACACATTGCATTCCATCTAAATAAAGCCACTTTTGAGTGTTTTATCAAATACTTTTTTCGCAAGCCACTTATCTAAATTAAGTCAGGCTATCTTAAGTTATTCAGAGACAGTTATATTTAGATTCATCCGCTGACTTGACTCATGTTGGCTGCCTCCCGACTCGAGACTCCAATGAAAAGAACTAATGCTGATGAAGCTGATGATATAACAATTCAATTAAACCAGTTTACACAATGCGGACGATCAGGGCGACCGATTGACGGAGCATCTGCAACTGATCCCGGCTAAAACACCTTAGCGGCCAAGTTCTTTTATGAGAATTTCATGCAAATGTCGTAGAAGCGCTTCTAACCAGCTCGGGTTGCAATGGATTTTTCCTCTTTGGCTTATCTTATTTTTTATTATCATTTTTTTTATTCATTTATTTAACGAATCCGCTTTTGCATAATGGCCAACTGGACACTGGGCAGCGAAGAGTTGACCCATTGGCACGATCCCAAAGCATCTGCAGTTGGCGACAAGTGCCAAGACCACAAGTATTGGCCAATTCACAGATTTACACATAGAAAATTTGAATTAAAAGAGGTTTATTGGGAAAATGTATCAGTTTAAATATTACAACCAATATTTATGGAGTTTTTAAATTATAAAGAGCTTATTGCTGGGTTCAATAGATAGCGCAAATTTTTTCATAATCATCATTTCATTCGAAGCTCTCCATTATTATTTAAATTATTTTTTGTCATTTATTTAATAAAAATTAGGATGATTTCTTGCAGTGCGCTCACATGTAGAAGCAGATACAGATACAGATTGAGATGCCCGTGTGCAGATACCAGATACACTCACACCGATTGGGGGGCAACTGGTTGAGGTTGAGATGCGCTCAAAAATGACTTCAATCCGTTCGGATTTCGCTTATAAATCGGAGGGGAATGGAACCCGCACTGGCATGGGTACGGGCACGGGCACGGGCTCGGGCACTGGTACGGGTGCTATGAAATGTCCAAGATGGCCTTCGATGAATTTTGCAGCGATTAAAAAGCGATGACGATGATGTCGCCGCTGCTGGTTTACTTAGCATTCAAAGTGGCGCAAAAAGAGATTTATACGAATTGTTGCGACAATTTCAGCTTCATTTTTTTTCCCCACTGCTCTTGACTCATTCAATTGAAATTCTTCGACAATGTTGTTATTGTTATGGTCTTTTAATGATCTTGTTGCCGGAATGCCTGTTGTGCTGTGTTCATCTCGACGGTTGATATAGCCAACACTTCCAATGCCTAACTCGAACTGACCTTTTGCCACCGATAGTTCTATATTGTCAGCATCTGTATCTGCATCTGCGGCAGCATCTAAGTATCTGTTAACGTATCTGTAATTGTGTACATGGCTGACACAGTTTCAGTTTGCATTTAATTGTGCGGGGTTATGGGTTTTTAATAGTTATATCCATGGTTTATGCTCGCCAAGATTTATGCTCCGGCACCTTGCTGATTGCAATAAAATTGATTTAAACGGCCAACACTTGGCTGGACTTGGCATTATTGATATGTTAAAAAACATATTGCTTGGTATATCTGTATATCTGGCGGCAAATGCTAAAAATACTCCGCGTGGGTTCTGTTTCAAGAATTAATTTTATGGGTCTAAGGCTTACCTCGAAACAAAGCTGGCATTGAACCCATTTTAACAGCACTTAAAAATATATGAACATCTCTAATATTTTTACTGTTTTGTTAAGATTATGTATGCTTGTATTTAATATAAGCATTTACCATAAATGCAGAATCATTGTAAAACCAATTTATTTAATGACCACAATTCTGTGAAAATTAAGCGCCTCACATTTTAAAGATGTGTGAGTAAGGAATAGGACGTTGTGGCTAGATATACAAATAAATAGCTAACATTCTTTGTAATATTATAGAGAACAGCTATGATTAAAGTAATACCTATTTAACTTTTTAAAAAAACTAGATTAAACCATTAAGATTAAGCTAAATGTGCCGGTAGAGGTGGGACAGAGAAATTTGCTGACTCCCGAGTCAGGGCTCTAAACAATAATCTTAATAGAACATAAGTCAAAAATCAAACTACTTTCAATATAAATTCCTAAGATATAAATAAATATATTTCGACCATAATTAAATAATTTATTTATTAACTCATCATTGAAACCCTTTTCTGGCATCAGTTTCCGATTGATCAATTGAATCAGCATGTAATTATGCCATTTCCAAGAAGTGTTGTAAGCCAATTAAGGCAACATTTCAGAGGTGATGTTATCTCTTGATTCCCAGAAATTTATTTTAAACTGAATGAGAATTCAATATTTCCCTATCCCTAGCCATGTCAAAAGTCACGTTCCTTGGGCGAATTACTCAAAATGTTTGCTATTTTTCTCTTCTCCCACACTTATAATATTCGCCTTTTTTATATACATCTATACGATTTATTAATAATAAATAAACACACCTACTTTGTGAAGCAGCCAGAAACAATGACGCCGCCCAGAAGGCCCGGGTTCCCAGATCAATATGAAATATCATTCCAAATATGGCCTTGGGTCATTTAGAAAGCAATTCATCGAAGACGCGGCGGCTAAGGCTGGGGCTGAGGCTGAACTCTTCGATCTGCGAACAAAGAAAATAAAAATAGAAATAACCGAAAAAAAAGATGCTGAATAAAAACTACCGTGGGCTACTGCCAAAAATGCTACCGGGAAGAGTGAGCGCGATAAACATTCAAGATTACCCATTTTAACCATTGTCTTTGATGGCCCCAAACCAAATAAACCAGCGAACCAAACCGAAAATAAATCGCAAAAAAAAGGCACATTAAGAAATTTGTAATTTGGGTTGGGTATTTCTTGGCTTGAGCTTCGGCGGAGATTTCTGGCTGCATCTTCCCCGAAAAATTGCAGTTTTCTAATTATTTTTCTTTGGGCCCGACGAGAGGCAGACTTTCTGGCCGGCTCGTTAACAAATTTATTACAACAAAAGTGGGCAAGAGACGAAAAGACTTGCCTCCACTCGTGCTTTTTCTTGGCCATTGCATAAGTTTGCTAATTTTTTCCGTTCGTTTTTCTTCTTCTTTTTTATATAATATCGTTAATACATATTATTTGGCAAGCTTTGTTGTTGCCTCCTCGTACTCTCTGTACTTTGAACTGCGAACTCCCAATGGAGGCAGCGTCTCAGTCTCAGCCTCGGTCTCGGGTTTCATTTCGCTTCGTTGCCTGATCAATGGACCTGGACCTGGACCTGGACATGTAGGCATCTGCCGAAATTGACGGACCAACGCAGGGGAATCGCTGTGCAGTGACCCAAAGAAATGGTAATGCGAGTCCCCAAGACGACTCCGCTCTTCGGCCGGGTCAAAATGGCCCCAGCCCGGCCACTCAGTCATTGAGTCAGTGGGTGCAACAGTCGCCGTCGCCGTGTGAAGATCTGTGAGAAGTATACAAATGGGTCTCGGGTTCAGTTCACTCAAGTACAGTGAGAAAAAGGGATATTTCTTGATAAATTTTTAAGGATTTTTAAATTTAAATTTGAGTATAAGCTTTCCAAGGTAATATAAAAACTTTGCGGGTTCCGGAAAAATTATAAAACTTGAACGGAATCTGTATTCACTATTAAAATTCTAATTTTTATTAAGTTTATTGCAATAAATGCAGCAAGGCTTTCTATTTTTTTAGTAATATAAAAATATATATTACATTAATATCAACCTGCTATATTTATTCCCTGTGTATCCAAAGGAGTTTACTCATTTTGGTGCAGGTTTTTCTTGGCTGCAACTTGGCGGCGTTCGATGGTATCGCCTTTGAAATCCACGACAGCGACAAAGCCAGACTCCATGGCCTAATAGACATGGAGGAGTCCCCAGACTGCAGTGCAGTCTTCAGTCTCCAGTCTTCGGTCTTTGGTCCCCAGACCCCGTGAACCAGCCAACTTCCTGCAGTTCCAGAGTACCTTCAATGATGATGATGATGATTCGTCTGGGCCTTAGACTTTCACTATTAATTGTCGATTTTCATCAATTGTTGTTCATTGTTGTACTAACCATCTTTGTTGCTGTTGTTGTTGTTGCTTAATGGGTAATGGGGTTGGTATTTAAAGTTTTTTTTCGCAAAAATAAAAGCGAAAAAAAAACAGCGAAGAAGAGAAGAAAACCCAATTTCTGTTTCATATCGAAATTGGATCTATTACTCAATGGGAGATGCGACCAAGTGAGAGACAATTTGATTGATTTATGCAATAGCCAGCGACTCCTCGGACCTTTTCTCCATTGTCAGTTAATTGCTCAATGCAATAGAAGATGCAGTTGTTATATCACCGAGCAATTTAGGGTTTACTTCAGGAACTCCCCCTCTGATTGCTCATTTGCATTTCGGCTAGCATTTGACACGGTTTCGAGATGGCATTCTAGGCAAAAGCGATTGACGAGGCCGACAGACATCGCTTTGAATATTTGTCACTGCCAAAGTAAAGCCAAAATAAGGAGAGTCAGTAGAACACACATATATATGCATATAGTTCTCGGTTAGAGGTTTTAGTTTAGCCAAAAAAGTGCAACGCTTAATCATCTCAAAGACACATTTTTGAATTTCTTGTTTTCTTGGAAAAACTTGAAATTCTGGTCATATCAGAAAATCGGTTCTGAGATGCAAAAGATGTTCATATGATTTATTGGAATTTTATGGCCTAGCAAATATAATTGGGAAAATTTAAATTTGCTTTTAAGCACTACAAGAATCTTTACTTGTTGTTTATTATTTTAGTTTTAATGCTGATTTCCCACCAACCGAAACATAATTCTCTGTGCAATAATTCAATGTTTTTCATGCACCTATCATGAATATTTATAAATGGTATATATTAATACGTGTATTTATCTATTCATCTTTATTTTTCATTATTTTTTTGTTTTTATGACTGCCCTCTATGAACTATGTCCACGTTTTTCTGTTTTGTTGTTTTTTTTGTTGGTCCAAGACAGCTGACACGACAGCCGCCGCCGCCGCCATAATAACAACAACTTCCAGCCGAATCATTTATTAATTTGTCAAATTCAAGCCAAGACACCACACGTTAGGAAATACAACAAAAACCCAGGAAAATAAAAATAAAAACGTAAAATCTTGTGGGCTATGATTATTATTATTTTCGTGTTGCCGCTTTTTAACTAATTCTCGCAGATAAAAAGTGTCAAAAGAGTCAGGCGGCCAGAAGTCAACTGCAAATGCTGAAAAATCGCTAGAAAAAGATTAGCCACAAAAAAATATGGACAAAACAACG
Organism: Drosophila rufa; assembly: GCA_018153105.1. Classification (NCBI taxonomy): domain Eukaryota; kingdom Metazoa; phylum Arthropoda; class Insecta; order Diptera; family Drosophilidae; genus Drosophila; species Drosophila rufa. Next base: position 15,183,782 of record JAECXS010000096.1, read on the forward strand.
GTTGATTAGCGAAATATGAGCATGTGTGAATAATAGTTTTGTTGAAATTTGACTCATTTAATTAATGGTTAATGGAGACTGCTGACAGTTTATGAGTTGGTTAAAAATAGGCGTATTATAAGGGTGATTAGGGTATTTATTTTAATTTAAAATAAAATTGTATCTTCAGTGTTAGCTTATAGATTAAAATAGGTAGCAAAAATCTATAATATTCTGTAAAGAATGCCAACTCCAATTTCCATCAAAAGACAAAGCTTCTAAATTATGCAAATTATGAAAAATGATTTCGCTTAGCCGCAACGAACTTTAGCAGGCATTTTGCAATGCGAATGGCGGCGAATCAGCCAAAATATTTATTATAATCAAAAGCCGAACACCCGCAACGTGGCCGAGGAGGCAGCCACAGGAACGTGCAGCATCGGACAACACAATTTATTACATTTTATGTGCTGCATTAACCGAACGATGGAGATGTGATCCTCGTTTAGGTTTATTTCTTGTTTTCTTCTTCTGTTTTTGTTTTTTGCAATTTTTGGTGGCTACATCTTGGTTGCAACGTGAGCTCACCTCTTGGCCAACCCCGCCGCCGACACAATGAGGAGGTGTCTCTCGGCATCGCGGGTTATCCACAATATCCACAAATATATCCATATATTTATTTATGTGGACAGCGGGCATGGGACTGAAGCTGAGCATTTCTAATTAAGACATTCGATACGGGGCTTGCGTGTGGAACGCGAGACAATTGGGCAACATTAGCACACGGCAGCCGAGGCAGCGTCAGCAATATGAATCTGCTCATATCTGTTGCGGATTTTGGCATTTCACCAACCATTTAGCATTAAGCTCACCCTGGAGACTCGCCTCCACTTGGCATTCATGCCCGCTTGACTCTCTGCTTTTTTATGCATATTCTAAACTGCTGAAAGACCTTTCCTCACCTCCTCTTTTTTAAAAATATCCTTGCAGGTGCAGCAGCAATAACAGCAGCAGCAGCAGCAACAGCAACATCAGTCAGTGAGCCGAGGAAAATTAAACTGCTGGGGAAATTGAAAGGCGAGAAAACTGACAGCAACGACAGCGACAGCCCCGCAGCAACAGTAGCTGCCACCACCGCGGCAACATCTACAACAGCAGCTGAAATTGCTGTAACAGCAGCAACATCAGCAGCAGCAACAGCAGCAGCAGCAGCAGGAACAGGAGGAGCTGCGACAGCAACAGCCACTGCGACAACAGCGGCAATCCAAACAACCAAAATCAGCCAAGTGAGGCTTAATAACCCAGCGCCAACAAGCATGTTACTTTTGCAACCCAATGTAAGTTCATTTTTGACGCTGATTTTAAGAAGTTATAATATATACATATACCTTATGTTTGAAATAGGTAGAAATTTAGATTAGGGATGGCTTAAAAATATGTCCGATATGTCTATCCTTTTGATATTTAGATTAAAACTCGATATTTTCTTTATATCATCTGAATTTTCGATACTTTAGTATTCGAGATTCAAATAAACTCAATTTTTATCGAAAGTTATTTTATCGAAAACTCAAGTTTCTTTGAAAATATAGTTATTATCGATTTTAATATTCGATATTACAAAAATGTCATTTTTATCGAAATAATCGTTTTTTTTTTTTGTATAAAATATTAAGTACGATGTGTTTTCGATATTAAGATTTTATTTCAATTTCCCATAATTTCAACTTATCTAAGTTAAATTGATGAATATTAGGTAATGGTTAAAGTAATTTAACTTTAACTATAATTATTAGCTTGCAACAAGGGGTTTAAATTTAAATAAATATGAGTATTATGATAATACATTAAAAACTCTTAATGAACAATTTTTTTAAAACTCATAGAATCCCAAACCAAAACACTAAATTTCGAAGATTACTTTTTATAACCCAAGGCAAATATTTCCAATTTAAATCCCTAATAATTTCTGGGTTCCTTAAAAACATATTACTTTTTTATTTACATTTTAAGCCTCCCACTGAGCTGTAAAAATCGTAAAAAAATCTATGCAAATTTCCAAAGCCGAAACATGAATGGCAGCGCTAATTGGCAGCTGTGAAGTGTTGACTCCTCCTGAGTGGAGTCAAGGTGTTGCGGTGGTGCGGTGAGGTGAGGATCAGTTGCACCAGCAATTAGACAGCTATTGTTGGATGGGATAAATGTTTGGAAAACATTTTGGCATAACCATAACCAATTAGGAAATCACCAAACAAGAGTTTTCCCAGCCCTTAAGGGTTGCTTTTGAGTCAAGAGCCAATGGGCTTTGCGGTGGGGAGTGCGCATGTCGCCTCGGCAGGGACTAGACTCCACCCTCAGGGCTAGGTTGTGCTAGGATGGCTAAGGATAGCTAGGATATCTAGGCGGGAATGCTTAGAACAGTAACTCATTCGCCTGCGAACCGTATGTCGTTGCAGAGCTCCTTTAGTTCGCTGTCGCCCTTCGATAATTTCTCCACGCAAACCGCTACGACGACCACGACCACGTCGGCAGCCGCAGCTGGACACCACCACCACCATCATCTCCTCCATCAGCATCACCAGCAGCAGCAGCAGAATCATCTCCAGCAGCAGCAACAACAGCAGCAGCAGCAGCAGCAGCAACTGCAACTGCAGCAGCAATTGCAACACCAGCAGCAGCAACTTGTGAGCCCGCAGCAACATTTGCTGAAGACCGAGTCGCTGCTCTCCCATGAGGAGGATCAGCTGATCAGCAACCTGACCGACTCGGCTGTGGCCCACAGCGAACTCTTCTCGGATCTCTTCTTCCCCTCTGACTCCAACAACTCCCTGCTCTCGCCGACCACCAGCGGCTATCCGGACAATCCCGCCGAGGACCTGACCAGCTCCATCGAGAACCTCACCAAGTTGACTTGCCTGCGCGACAAGCGCCTCTCCTCGATCCCGGAGCAGCAGCTGAGCTCGGAGCAGGAGCAGCAGCTCTGTCTGCTGAGTCTGCGTTCCAGCAGCGATCCGGCAATTGCTCTGCACGCCCAGCAGCAGCAGCAGCAACACCAACAGCAGCAGCAGCAGCAACACCAGGAGCAACACCAGGAGCAGCACCAGCAGCAACTCCAGCTGATCTCGTCCATCGGTGGCCCTTTGTCCTGCGGCAGTAGCCTGCCCAGCTTCCAGGAGACCTACTCCCTGAAGTACAACAGCAGCAGCGGGAGCAGCCCCCAGCAGGCCTCCGCCTCCGGCTCAACGAGCGCACCCTCCTCCACCCCAGCTCCCACGCCCACGGACCAGGTGCTGACCCTGAAGATGGACGAGGACTGCTTCCCGCCTCTAACCGGCGGCTGGAGCGCCAGTCCGCCCGCTTCCTCGCAGCTCCAGCAGCTGCACACGCTGCAGACCCAGTCGCAGTCGCAGTCCCAATCCCAGATGTCGCATCCCAACAATGGCAACAGCAGCAGCAACAACAGCGGAGGCTACAACTACCATGGCCACTTCAATGCCATCAATGCCAGCGCCAATCTCTCGCCCAGCTCCTCGGCCAGCTCCTTGTACGAGTACAATGGAGTCGGTGCCACCGATACCTTCTACGGACAGCAGCAGCAGCAACAGCAACAGCAGCAGCCGAGCTATCAGCAACATGTAAGTAAAGAAAAGTTCTTGATCAATCTTATATTTAACTCATTAAAGTGCTTTGAAATAGTTTAACTTAACTTAAAAATAATGTATAATTTGAATTTTTAATTTCTTAAAAATATAAAAACTTTCAAATCGTAGAAAGAGCTTAAATATCTAGGAATCAATACTTTAAGTCAGTCTTAAGCCGGCAAGAAGCTCTTTCTAGCTAAAAAAAATCAGAGAAACTTTATACATTTTAATTGTAAAATTTTTAAGTAAAAACTGGTCTTAAAAATTCCACAAAAATGGCAATTAACGAAGCTCTTTTATTTTATTTTTTAAACCCTTCCAGAACTACACTTCCCACAATGGCGAACGCTACTCGCTGCCCACTTTCCCCACGATTTCAGAGCTGGCGGCGGCCACAGCGGCCGTGGAGGCGGCAGCAGCTGCCACCATCTCCTCGGGCGGATCACCCTCGCTGGGCGGTCCTGCGCCCGTACGCCGGGCTTCGCTGCCCGTGCAGCGGACCGTCTCGCCCGCCGGCTCCTCTGCGCAGAGTCCCAAGCTGGCGAAGATCACGCTCGGCCAGAGGCACACCCACACCCATGCCCACCCGCTCCAGCTAAGCTCGGCTCCGAATTCGGCGGCCAGTTCGCCGGCCAGTGCGGATCTCCAGGCGGGCAGGCTCCTCCAAGCGCCATCCCAACTGTGCGCCGTTTGCGGGGACACGGCCGCCTGCCAGCACTACGGAGTGCGGACCTGCGAGGGCTGCAAGGGCTTCTTCAAGCGGACGGTGCAGAAGGGCTCCAAGTACGTCTGCCTGGCGGACAAGAACTGTCCGGTGGACAAGAGGCGGCGCAACCGCTGCCAGTTCTGTCGGTTCCAGAAGTGTTTGGTCGTCGGCATGGTCAAGGAAGTGGTGCGAACTGATTCGCTGAAGGGAAGACGGGGACGGCTGCCCTCGAAGCCAAAGTCTCCCCAGGAATCGCCGCCATCGCCACCGATCTCGCTGATAACGGCCTTGGTGCGCAGCCATGTGGACACCACGCCCGATCCCTCCTGCCTGGATTACACCCACTACGAGGAGCACACGATGAGCGAGGCGGACAAGGTGCAGCAGTTCTATCACCTGCTGACCAGCTCCGTGGACGTGATCAAGCAGTTTGCCGAGAAGATACCCGGCTACTTGGATCTCCTGCCCGAGGATCAGGAGCTGCTGTTCCAGAGCGCCTCTCTGGAGCTGTTCGTGCTGCGTCTGTCATATGGGTCCAGGAGCGACGACACCAAGATGATCTTCTGCAATGGAACGGTGCTCCATCGCAGCCAGTGCCAGCGATCCTTCGGGGAGTGGCTCAACGACATCATGGAGTTCAGCCACAGCCTGCACAACCTGGAGATCGATATCTCCGCCTTTGCCTGCCTCTGCGCCCTCACCCTGATCACAGGTGGGTCCTCTCCCTATAAATGCAGTTCCTAGAGCCTAAAGCATCTAAAAACCATCACATTTTAACTTAGAATCATTCTATAATTTCACATTCATCCATATTCCTTTATTTATCACAATTATTAGATTTACTTATTTATTTTTAATCTAATCCCCAGAACGCCATGGCCTGCGGGAGCCAAAGAAGGTGGAGCAGCTGCAGATGAAGATCATTGGCAGCCTGCGCGACCATGTCACCTACAATGCCGAGGCGCAGAAGAAGCAGCACTACTTCAGCCGGCTCCTGGGCAAGCTTCCCGAGCTGCGCTCCCTCAGCGTTCAGGGATTGCAGCGCATCTTCTATCTCAAGCTGGAGGATCTGGTACCGGCTCCAGCCCTCATCGAGAACATGTTCGTGACCACATTGCCCTTCTAGGCGATAAGGCGATCCCCAAGCGTATCATCACAACCTAGCTTCCTTCAACTTTAGCCCTAAGTTATGCCCCCTAAGATATATATAGGTAACCCCAATCTAGCTTTAGTAGAGCCCAAAATAAATAAAATCTCACTGAAACTCACTGAAGAAAACCGAAATAAAACGCTGACCCAGGCCATATCTATAGACATAGAGTAGAGCTAGATAGACACACGTTAAAGACAACACACACACCCCTCGGATAATTACGTACATGAATATTTGAGAGAGGGTTTCCGCTGCAAAATCAGCTCCTGCGTGACTCGTCAAGGCTGGAAATTACAACTTGTTGACGTTAATTGTTAAATTGTTCCATTTCAACTGTCGAAATCAATGTGCCGGCCGCGGCACGCAATGGACACGGCTTATATAATATCCCTCGGAAGCCCGGACTCTTGAAGCTTGCTCAATATTAAGCATTATCAGACGGACAGACGGACAGACGGACACGGACACTGACCAGACGCTCTCTTGCCTTTTTGCTAACTTCTAGTCAATTGTTTTAAGGCAAACAAAAGGAATAAATAAAGACAAGCATGCAGCCAGTAGAGTTTTATAATTTATACCCTAGATTAGATCAGGCAGTTCTCTTGAAAAATAAACCAATACAGTTTCCACAAATTGGAAGCTGACACATAAGGTCCCACTTCCTATCCTTTATATTTTAGTTTCTCCCAAGTAAAGTAAATATTTTCTCTATAAAAATTCAAATGCCGATTCCAATTTGTGGAGCTCAACTATCATATCAAATAGCAATGCCATGCTTGCCGTTAGCCAATATATGTAAGCCCCCCTGCATATAGTTGATATCCCCAACCAAGTATTTCTGTTAATTCTTAGACTAAGGCTCCTAATAGTTTAATCTCTGAAAATACAGTAAGGACTTTTCTGTTCGATTTACGATTATGCACCGACTAGTGCACACTGAGAGTTTAAGTACCTTTTTGTGATGATTGTGTCTGACACAGAGAGAGTTGCACACAAACACACAAGCTAGCGGCTAAGATAGGATATAAGTATATGAAATATATATGAAATAATCTGTAGACTAAGCCCCAGTATTCGGTAATCCTATACACATGTGTAAATCCATAGTTAGTACGTTCGAAACGAGAGAAACCTTTATTTAATCTGAAAAACTAAGTTCTCAAAGATCTGTCTCTCTCTCTCTATCTATGTGTGTGTTATTTCGATAGAAAACCCCTCTATGTGATTTTGTGATAGATTGGCATTGAACTCTATATATATATATATATATATATATATATATATATATGTATGTCTATAATACGTATACACGCATAAATATATATTTTTATGTCCAACTTTTGTATGGTTTATTTTATATGTACAACTTTCTTTGATAACGAAAAATGAAGGCGAAATAAATCGATCGTTAGATAGCAAATATTTCAAATGTATGTTATGAGGAAATTTCTAAGTACCAGCCTTTAGCAACTTTCCAATTAACGTTTGTATTAACGCAAGACATTTTCTAAGTGTAAAATTCAAGACTTCTATAACTAAATGTTTACAACAAAAAAAAAAAGAAAGAAAAAACCAATATGAATAACATATCTCTTCAAGCTTTCGAGTGCACGGAACACACGTAGAACCGAAACCCAAGTGTTACTGAATCTATTTAAAATATATATTGATTGGCATGTCGAAGGCCGTTTAATACAGTTTTTCATTACCTATACAATTTAGATAGATCATTATTAAATTATTGTACATGTAGCACATCAAATGTTCGACAACTAGATTTTGTACCATCTTTAAGAAGAACTTAGGCCAAGCTAATATAAACATAAGAATATAAACCATGATCTGCATGCGGCTAAGCTGAAGCTATACAAGAAAACTAACATGGATCGAATTAATGTGAAGAGAATGGATTTGAAGGGAGTTCTTTTGGGTTTACGATGTCCAGACATATTTATTTTGACAACAAGTAGTTCCCAATAAGAACCTTTATTATCCAAAAACTTATTAATCAATAGCAAAGCGCAGAAAATCCAAGAGAAACCTTTCAGATCCACCCCTCACCAGTTAATTCGATCCATTCAGATATAAATCCTAAGCGAAACCATATAGAGCAATAATTCATAAGGACACACCTTGAATAAACTATTTAAAACTAAACCCAAACTTGTAACGGTTAGGAGCGGGAATTAAACAGGAAGAACATAGGAACAGTTAGGTGACCAAAACAGTTTGAAACGAGACGGAGACGTTAGGTAGGTTCGGGTTCGAAACCCTCAAAGCGATGCCATTTTTTAGCCGTTACAAAACAATGACTACATTGGATATCAATCATGCACATGAATATATATATTTAATATTATGAATATACTATATATATATAGCTATAGGAACCTACTTTGTACCTACACAACATGGAAACATCAAACCTACATACAGACATATTTACACCATATATATATTTTGAATAGAGCGACAACTTTTACAAGTTACGAGTACGAGTACCTACTTCTGGCGCAAAGGCTATGTATACAGCTGGATTTGGCCATACCGGAGCGAGCATATACATAAACATATACATATATTTTGGTTTATTGTTCTTTTGTAATTTTATAAATGCATACATAATAGATACTACTTACGTGAATGTCAAGTGTGGATTCATATTTTTGAGATACAGTTACAAAATGAAACAAGAATATAACAGATAAACGTGAAATTTTTCGATGAAACGATTTTAAACGAGATAACTTTTTAATATTGCTATAAAAATGATATATACACCTTAATATACATATATATTTTACTATGTAACAGTTAGTTTTAAGCTAGAAGCAGCGCATAAAGCTTTATACAACCGACAAACCGACAAAGAAATTCAAGAAATTGGCACAAATTAAATTAACATAGCATTAACTAGACGTTTTTCGAGGCATAATGTTATATATTCGTAATAGTGCGCGCGTCTATTGGTGCATCCGATGTTATATCTTCACAGCAGACCTAACTTAAGCTATATCCCAGCCCCGATTATGCGCCTACTACTAGCAATGAGCGGAAAGAGAAAGAAAGAGGTGAAACCTAAAGACGCTATATGTATACACTAACATATATCTATCTGATAGATGAGTACCGATTATAGCTATATAGCCCGTTGTGTAATTTAACTCTAATTTGATCGTTTCATTTAACAGTTAAGTATCCAAGCAGTACGCATATGAGTGTTATGAAAAAAGAAAAAAACAAAAAATAAAAGAGAAACTTATGAGTATATCCTGCAATTCAATTAACTATGCAATACACACAATACCAAGCAAAGCGAATCATTTCATTTCGATTTTAATATTAATTAAATAAAGATATAAGCCCAAACAAAACAACAAACTACGTTTTTTCTATATCTGTCTTTTGAGCAAATTAGTTATACGACAAAACCAAACCGTATTTACATAAATGTATACAAAACAAATCGTATATTTTCATTGGTTTGAAATAAATACAGAAAACAATTTACTTGTGTGATTTGAGTTATTTCTTCGGAGGTGTGGATGGAGTATAAGCTAAGATCGGGTAAGTTTTCAATCAATACTCGAAGTTTCTAGAACTTATGGTCCTGCATCCTTCTCTTGATTAGAAATCATAGTTCTTGTGAGGTTTTTCTTTTTAATTGTTTTTTTTTATTAAAAAAAAAACCAAATCTTTGGTTAGTTTCTCATTTAAATATAAAAAATTGGTATTGATAATTAAAGAACTTGCCTGTTCGGTTTGTTAGTTCTTTTTGGCTTTTTCCTATATCCTAAGACATATTTGTATATTTTGCATTGATATTATATTGCTTACGAGATTGGGCTTTTGTTCTTTCTAAGTACTTATATTATAAATTCCGATCGACAGTCTTAGGTACACTTACTTTCTATGTACAAAAATATAAATCCTCTCACACGTAGACTGAGAGAAATGAGAGGATGTCGTTGCGGCAGACAGGACAGCGGGTTTCGTAGCGCATCAGCAGCTGCTGGGAGCACTCTTTGCACAGGCAGAGGTGGCGGCAGGGCATGATGACGATGCTCCTGCTCCGCTCCATGCAAATCACACAGCCTCCTCTTCGGGGAGGAGAAGCGTCTACAGTATCATTGCGCATGTTTTGCATGAAGCGCGTCAACTGCTGATCGGTCCACAGGTAGACGCTCTGCGTCTTAGTGGTGATCTCGGAGCGGGCGCGCTGCAGCAGGTAGATGAGCAGCAGGTACACGTAGCGTCGGAACATGTAGAGCACCAGCAGCAAGGTCACTCCTATAGAGAGCCGGAACACACTGTTCAGCAGGCTCAGGCCTCGCGCCAGAATCGAGTGCACCACGAACTCCAGGACGGAGTCGAAGATGAGCAGGATGAACCTGGGCAGCAGCATCAGCAGCCACAGCGTGCAGTTGCCCAGATCGATGAGCAGATTGCAGAAAAACTGTCCCACCGACTGACCCAGATCCCGGGCATTGCGCAGGCCGTCTCTGGTGCCCCCGTAGAAGTACTCCGACACATCCATCGCCGCGTAGCACAGGTCGCAGTAGTGGCGATAGATCTCGCTGGCGGCGTACCTTACCATGTTCCATGCTCGCGTGCTGCCCTCCACCAGGCAGTAGCCGATGAAGTAGCTGGCCCACAGGAAGTAGTAGACGCCGGAGATCACCGCGTCGATCGCGCTGGCCACCGGCTGCAGCAGGCGCTCGTCCACGAACTCGGCTACCACGACTAGAACGTACAGCATGGCGGGGGATGCATCTTTTCGAATAAACAAACGCAAAATCAAACGAAAACAAAACAAATGCCGGCGGGGCAGTGTGACCATGCGAAGCTTGTTACTTAACACCAGCCTATCGTACTATCGAGCTATCGGCCCAATAATCGATCTAACAGATATTTAATTTTCAAACTTGAAAAATAATAAAATCTTTGTAAATAATTCGTTTAAGAACATTTATTATTGACTTACAAGGTAACACAAATACTTAATTACTCTCAAGGCCTCCGTTTCCGATCCCGTTTCCAATCCCCAGTTTGCTGAGCAAACTTATTAATTCGCTGTTGTTCCTCATCACAGCCATTACCTCCTGTTGCTGCTGCTGCATCACCCTCAGCCGATTCCTCTCCTCGATCTTCGCCAGCTGGTTGTTGTTGTTTATTGTCTTGGTGTCCACGTCCAGCTTAAGTTCCGATTTAATGTGATACAGTTCATCGCGGATGCCGTTTAGCTTTCGCTCGCAGTCCCGCACATCTTTCTCCAGGATTTGCGTCTTTAGATAGACGGTCTGGGCCAGCTTATACCAATCCGCCAGGCATTCGGCGATCTGAGCCACAGCGGGATTAACATTGTCCAGAAGCAGAGCCTTGATGCGCTTGCCATTGTGATCCACCTTGATCTTCTCCAGCGCATGGAACTGCTCATCGTTGTAGGTCAGCGTGCGGGTGGCTCGATCCCGCAGTAGATGCTGCCAGGAGTCCCTCAGCCGTTCCACAAGATACTTGGCCTGGGCGCTGGCTCTGGTCCGACAGGGACACTTCTTGCCATGCATAGAGGATGACCATTGGTCGCTAGGGAAGATAATAATATTGTCTCAGAAACTATAAGGAATATAATGCTGTAAACTCACTTCAGTGCATCATCCGTCACAAAATGTTTGTGCAGTTGTGAGATCACATCGGCGGCTCCATCGAAGTCGCTCTTAACATTCTCCAAGGCACTTAGCAGGGCCTTTAGTTCCTGGTCCCCTTTGGTCTAAAAGGTAAAGGGTTTTAAATAATATCCTCTAGATGAGGAATGAAACCACTCACCACTCTGGCCATGCTCTGAACCACATCTGCATAATCAATCACTGTGGACAGCAGGTTGTCAAAGCTCTCAGTTTTCCTTGAAAAATATAAATAAATATATTAAATGAAAGCAAGACAGAAAGTTATTAAAACTCACTTTAAAAGCAGAGTAATTGTGGTAATTAGCATCTCTATGAAGTGCTCCACGCCCTTTTTAATGAGTATATCCATGGAAGTGAAGATGTCCACGCGCCTCTTGCACTCGTGGCCCACACTGCAGGCTGCCTTGGCCAGGCTGGCGTCATTTTCCACCGAAACATTCGGTGGAAACACGGGAAACTTGGGCAGATCCAATTGCTGCGGCAGCTGGACATTGTTGTCATCGTTGCTGTACAGGAATATTGGCTGCTCCGTGGTGGTGGCCGGGAATGCCTTAGCTATAGTTCGTGGGGTAACCTTCTTCTCCAGATGCTCGTTGTTGAACAGCAGGATTTGCTTTTCGGCGTCCACCTCCGTCTGCAGGAAGATGCGCTCCCTGAAGTTGTCAATTTGCTCATCGGGTTCGAGGAACACCTCTACGGAGCTTGTGCGATTGGTGTAGAACACGTGGATGACGCGCTTGCGCAGGATCAGGGTAACCTCCTGGAAGAACCGATCGAAAGACCAAGTCTTCTCCCTGTTCTCCTCCAGCAGGCCAGCCAGGAGAGGCGTGACCAGCGTTTTCAATCCCTGCGACAGATGAGCATGAGGTGGCAGGGTGGTCGACCACTCAATGGGCCCATTCTCGGACAGCTGAGTGCCGGAAATCACGCCGGAAGCCTTCTTGGTGGTAATCTGGTGCATGGTTTCTCGGTTTTTGCGTCCACCGAAGGGCCTGAAAGGCAGATTCCCGGTGGCCACGTGGTACAGAGTGACCCCAATCGACCACAGATCCACGTTGGCCGTGAAGGAACGCTGTATGGACTTCCTGAGCACTGCTCGCTCGTAGAGATCTGGATGGAGGTACTCCTCAGTGCCGTAGAGCGAAGCAAATGGCTGATTATCCTCCAGTTCGCGGGCAGCTCCAAAGTCCGTTAGCTTATATATGGTCTGCCCGTCCTCCGAGATGAACTTCATAATGTTACCGGGCTTGAGATCGCGATGCACCAGCTTGTTGTCCCGCAGATGCTTCATCCCGGCGCACAGGTGCTCCAGCACCAGCAGGAACTCGTGCTCCGGCAGGCCGTACGAGTTCTCCGGGTCATCGAGGATGTTGAAGAGGCTCCCGCCGGTGCAGAGCTCCATCACGATCACCTTGCCTCGCCCCTCCTGGTCCTCCTCGATGGCCAGCAGCTTCACTATGTTCTCGTGATTGACCTTCTTAAGGGCCTCGAACTCCCGCATCTGTACATCCGCAGGACGCATGTGACTGTACGGATTGAAGGTCTTGACCGCCACCGACTCGCCGGTTATCTTGTTGACGCCCTAAGAGGTCGGTGGAAATGGAAAAGTGAGTCAGGCGGAAAATGTTGGCGCAGCACTTTGATCTTACCTGGAAAACGGAGCCGGTGGCTCCTTTCCCGAGAACGCTGGTTGTGCACCACACATAGCTCACGGAGCCGCGTAGGAAAGACATATTTGCCCTTCTATTTTGCACCTGTTTTACCTATTATTATTATTTTGATTTCTTGCTAATCGCTTGCATTGAAAGTTGCAAACAAAAACAATTGCACCGTCAGACCTATCGATTACACTGGCAAACAAAAATAAAGTTCGTCCAAGTTAAAGTTTTTTAATTACCTTCACTGAAAAATATAATATAAATAGGAATATAATTTGTCTTTGTTTTTACCTGATTTTAAATTAAATGTATAAACATAATTTACTATTTTCGAGGAAAGTAAACCAAAATAAACTTCTCGTAGTCCCTGTTGACCAGTGTAATCGATAGCAGGCCAAGAGCGGTGCGATAACAGTGACACTTCACACAGACCGATACCTGCTACTTCGATAGCCTGCCTATCGCCAGCCTTCCATCTCCAGTTTTTTGTTATTTTAGGTGAGCGTTGACATTTTTGCAGCGCCTTTTAGTTTATTATTATTTTTAACAACAAATTACAAGTTCAACACGAATTCGTGGTAGCCTAAATTGAAAATACGTTTTGGTATTCTAATTAAGCCCATGACAACCGCGCACGCAGAACAGTATAATCTGCAAGCACTGCGGACGTGCCTCATCGGTTTGCGAAAAATAGTCATTAAGGATTAAGGCCGCGATTGAGTTTAGCGAGAGCAACTAAAAAGATGCACATTCGAATGCATTTAGTGCGCTTTATGTACATAAATCTACTGCTGAGGTGAGTGGCCCAGATTTCGCAGCACCAGCGGACGGTGTTCCGCGCCGGAGAGTTTCTCTGAAAGGGGTTTTTCCGCATTTTTCCTTCTTGCAGCTGCTGTTTCTGGCTCTACGACAATGTGGCGGCAGCAGATGCACAGGGAAGAGGCCAAGGAGACGCTGCTGGCGGCGGCGGCGGTGGCTTGCACGGAAGTCCGACTGCAGCTGGAAACACACACACTAATCCCCGAAGGACGGAGGCGCCACCAATGCCAGAGCCCCCGCCCGCGCCCCCCGACGCGAAAGTGTCCAAAAGTGCAACGGAAGGCAGTGGAGAACCCATCATTGCCTCCGTTGCGGAGTCCGAGACTGGCAGCCGGCCAAGAACTGGGGACACGTCAGTGCCAGTGCCTACGCCCCTGCCCGTGGAGAAACCCTCGCCTCCACAACATCGTGTAAATAGCCATAGTGAATATGTTAGTGAATTTGACTCGGCGGCTAATGTAATGCTGGCGCCGCTTGACGAGGTCACCGAGGCCTCCTCCCCATCCCTTAGCTCCACCGCCCAAGTGCCAAATAATCAATTTAATCATAATTATATTAATGGCAATAATGCCGGGGTAGAAGTGCATAGTGTTAGTGAATCGCAGCAATTAGAGGAGCCAAAGGAGCAGCAGCAGCAGCAGGAGGAGCAGTCGCAGGAGCCACCACAGAGTCAACATCAGGCGAAGGAAAGGTGAGTGTCTTTTTATTGATCCACAATCGCGGTCATTTACTTGGGGCTTAAACAAGGCTTTTCGAATGTTGAGAGAAAAGTGGTTATTTTATTTATCTTCGTATAAGTTTTATTGTTTAATGCTTCCGGTCAAAATGGGGTTTTTATGGATGATAGAGAGGTTAGAGATTTTACTTTGAATGAAGTGCAACAATAAAGTTTATTAAACAAACGAATTAAATATTGGTTACAAATTTGAGCACACTTAAGCACTTAAATTGTGGTAAGCTAGACAATATTTTTTAATAATGTTTATGTGAGGAGTATGCACATACATTTATGATTAATGAAGGTAAATATTTCCCATTTCCCATTGCCATAATAATACCTCCTGCTGTTTGAGCACATTTAAGTGCACTTGACATTCGGAGCACCGAACTGCCGTTTTTACTGATAAGTTCCCCCTGACCCACTGACATGCCTTTTTATTTGTGGGTTCCATGTGAAGCATTTCCCGCTGGCGTAATTTCAGTTATCAATACGAAAGTATTTCCCCATTGACGTGACATATTACTTGAACATGAATTAACAAATGGGTTTACAACAAAAGCCAATTTTAATTTTAATTGCAGAGTAGAGGAGGAGAAAATAGAAAATATCTGATAAGGCAGTTGGGTCTGTGAGGAAGATAAAAAGTATAGGGTAATTTTGTTATGACGCGCAATGAACTGCAATCTCCGTCTTTGATATTTTTACCTATTTGTTTTTAACAAACAGAGACTCCATCTCAAGTGGAAGTGAAAAAATATTGGACGACTTTTAAGGGGAAATATATTAAGCAAGAATAACAAGAATTTGTTTTTAAAAGTTGTTGTACAAAATTATATAAATATTTTACTTGATATTTCAAAGATACAGTGGAGTTTCTATTGATTATTGATATTATTGATATTAGTAGTTAGGATCAATTTTCCCTGAACAAATTGTAGGTTATTTTGTAAAGAAATCTAAATGTATCTTATAGCTTTCTTACTTATTTGTGTTTATTGCTTACCAAACATAATTGAATACCTCATCCCATGACGATGAAATGAAATGGGTTAAGCGTGTAGGTCCCAAGCATTCCCACTGGCCTTCATCTACAACGCGAGCTCTTATCAGCTCCTATTTAGTATAACTTATATAGGGGTTCTTATTTCCCCGACAAACCCTTATCGGCACTGCCCGGTTCGGTTGTTGTTGTCACGTACCAAGTTCGTTCACTTGCTGTAGCCCCTGAAAATCTGGACTAGATCAAAGATGCCTTTCACTCATTCACGCGCTGGCAAGGTCACCGCTGAATGTTTTGCTTGGGGGTTCGCCTTTGTTAGCTAAAAATAGAGCTGTCCAATTTAGTAGTGATTATTGATGGGGACATATGATACGGGCCAACCACCGGCTACGTGGCAGACGATTTATATTCGATTTTTCACATTTCCGAGGCATTTCCCAGCGTTTTGTTTACTTACGTGCACGCGACACAGAGACGTCGTTGTTAATCTTTGCCTCTGAAAATGCATTTACAATTGCTGATAATTGTTTTGTGTGCTCGCAGCCGCAGAGCGCTATATATATTCACATATATACTATAATATAGTATGAGGAGCACATGCATTTGTTTACGTTTCATTGATAGAGTTGTGGGGCCCGCTACTTGATATTGATTAACTGCAATGCAATTATTTCCTTGCTACGTAACAGGGGGTTATTTTTAGCTTTGACGGCGCCAAACACGTACATCGTAAGCCTATCTTATCGTAATTCTCTTGTCTCATCAGTTTGGATTTATTTAATGTAAAGTATCATCGTTTGTTTGGCAAATTCATTAAAGGGTGTTAGCTGAATGTTTCTATTTGCTTAAATAATTATTTGAGGGTGGTAACTAACTTATTTTTGTTGTTACTATAAATTTCTAAAATTTTTAAGGCTATCTGGAAAGTATTTTCTGTATAGATGGGTAGTTTTGTGGTTGATTGATTAGGGGATAAAATTGTCGCCTTAAGAATTTTGTTAACTCTTATGGCAATGAGATCATAATATATACCTTACATATTTAAGAGCTAAATCCCTTTTTAAAATAATTACTCAAGAAAAACAGCATATATTTCCGTATAAATACTTGAACTTTCATTTTTTTAAATATCTTATTTAATATTTCAGTATAAACTCTTTAACGTAGTCACAATTTTTATTATAACCTCACATTAAAATATAAAATCAATTAAATATATTAATAATATGTACAGATTATAATTGATTTTATAAAATATATGCCGTATAAACTAGATATACCTAAAAATTCCATTTACCGATTTTATGTGAATTTTTGGCCCGCAGCTTATTAGGTTTTAGCAGTTAAACCGACATGTGGTAAAATATTTTAAATAATAACTCATTCGGGGGCATTTCATAACCGGCGGCTAAACTATATGTGAATTATATACGAAACTGTCTCTGTCCAGACATGATCGCCCAGCACCCATGCCCGTACCCGTACCCATACCCATACCCGTTCCCATACCCAATACCCAATACCCATTTCCATACCGATTCCAATCCGCAGCAGTCGCAGCTCCGACGATCACCCACGCGTTGTCTTGTCACAATGCCTTTTGCCAGTAATTTGCTTTACAGTTTTTCAATTTATTTTCCCCCTCCGCTCGGCGTGAGTGTACTTTCTAAATGCCTCCTCCGTCAGTCAGTCTGGCTGGGCCTATCTATTGCTGGTCCGCCGGCCGGCCGGTCATTTCATTCATCCCAAAAAAAAGCTGGGAAAAAGGCATGCTTCGGTTTACGATTCGCAGGCACTGTGGGTGCAACAAGTGGCAAAGGAAAAACGAATAAAAACAATGCAAGCTTATTAGTTTGTTAGGTTTAACGGTACTTAAGGACTACCATTCAGCAAAACAAACTGGAATTAATATTGTTTAAAAATGCTTCATAAATACTTTCATGTTTTCTAAAGCAGGGGAAGCCTTATTAAGGGGCAATAAGGCTTTCTTCAGCGTTATTTAGTAGTATTTTCCGACTGATATGTACACAATATACCCTCTTTTCACACCACAAAAAAACGAGGTATCTAATCGGTAGACCGAACTTTTATTGGCAGATCCTTTAAAGGCTTCGTTGAGCATATTTCCATATCGCCAGCGACTCGATTTTAGTGCGCTGGCTATATAGAGGGTGGTAAAAGTGTTAAATGGGTTCGCATCAAAGCTGGCTTCGATTTGATGTCATGTTTGTGTCTGGCTGGCCCCATAAATGGCTTTATCAGTACGAAATTTACTTTCATTTTTTGCATTTTCCTCGAACAATTTTCGCCAGCGCCTCCTGACAGACATAAATAAATTTTTCCAGCCGCTTCGGTAGCTGTGGTAGCACGCAGCCGACAGAATCAAAATCCATTTGGCCTTCCAGACATTTCACACATTCGCCAGAGAGTGTGTATCTGTATCTGGCAGGTGATCGGCGAGCGAATCTTTCGCCAGTCGGGGAATTACTTTCACTTTCGATGCAAAGGACTCACCACAGAGACTTTACAATTTGGGCTTTCAAATGCATCATGATCTTGTTTAGCGTAATCAAACTTGGCAAAAAGCCATTATCATGTGTCTAACACATATAATAAAGGGGAGTTGCACAGGGAAAAATTATAATCTTGAATTTGATGATCGTAAAATCTATATTCCAAAGGATAAAGTGAGAATTTCTAGCTATATTGTATGAAGGCATTAGATATTTAATTGTTATCCATATATCCATTTGAAAATGAGTTTTTAGGCTCGATTATTCCATTAAAAATATTATTCCTTAATGCTTCTTCTAGGCTAGTATTTACTTCCCTTAAAATCCGCTTAGAATTAATAATATTTTTATGTTTTACCAAAGGTTAGAGAGTCATGGGTGTACCTTAGTTGGTTTTTAGGAGAAGAATATATTATTAATACTTATTTGGCTTTAACAAGAATTTTCTTGGAAAAATGGAAAATAGGTAAAGGATTATTATTTATTATTTCCAGTGGACCGTGCCCATAAAATTCACAGATCGTCAACGGCGATCAGCCAATTGGCACTTATGCAAATGTCTCGTACATTCAGCTGCAGCGGAGGATTATATTATGTAGGCTGTACCCAGCCACAACGATCTGCTGTCAATGATCGCTCAACGATCTGCGATGCGATCCGATCCTCTCCCACGATGGAATGGTTTGGTCAGCCGATTTTATCGCCTCGCCTCAAAGTCCGAATATTTAATTGATTGTGAGCGTGCGCCCATTGACTTTCGTCAATCAATTTTGATCGCTGATCGCTGATGGCTGATGCCTGATGCCTGGATGCTTGATCGCTGATCGCCCAGGCGATCGTCGATTACTGATCCCGTTCAACTGCATTGATTAAGCCAGTGTCGTACGCCTTCACCTGTCTCTTTTGCCGGCATTCCTATCGCATTTTTTCGCTCTTTTTTCGCTCATTCATTTATTTAGGCGCCTCTCTAATGAAAATCGGAAAACAAAAAACTCTCCCGATTGAGAGAGGTGGCTGTCGTGAAAAAAGCCGGTTATTGCCGGCGTTTTTCTCTCATGTCTTGTTGCTCTTGCATTCGTTATTTGTTACTGATTATCTGGCGAAAATGCCGAAGAGATATCGTGGCCCAAAGGGGTGTGCGGGGCCCAGACATAGACGTAGACGTGTAGACGTTTTGGCATCGTGCGGAGTGAAAAATGTTTGAGACGCGTAGGTGTCCGACCGGGGGAACTAAGTGGACGGACGAAGGGGACAGGGCCGGGGACCAGGCAGCTGCTGCAGCCGCGACTTTGAGTTATTATACGATTTTTGTTGTTAAACAAATTAATTTCGAATTCTTTGCGTGGTGGAAACCGAACAAATAGTGGTTTTTTCACAGCACTTTTGATGGTGGCTTGTGGGATTATTACATTTATTGTGTTCCTAGATGAAAAATGCTTCCAAAATAACTCCAGCCGCTGGAATTTATTGGTAAAAAGCTAATAAGTGGTTGTAGTACAAA
The DNA here is from genome assembly GCA_018153105.1 of Drosophila rufa. NCBI lineage: Eukaryota > Metazoa > Arthropoda > Insecta > Diptera > Drosophilidae > Drosophila > Drosophila rufa. The sequence continues at coordinate 15,203,157 of JAECXS010000096.1, forward strand.
TTTGTAAAGATTATATGTAAAATGGAGGGGCTTTCATATGGATCCGGAGGTGTATAAATTATTTAAATTGAATATGTTTTTCTTACGAAGTATAGAAACCAACTTAAACTTAAGTTAAGGACTTACTTAGCCGTCATATTTTTAACAAACTTGCATTGTAATTTTGATTAATATCTTAACTTAAAATCTAAAATTGCAATAAACATGTTAAGCAAAACAAACAAAAACACAAAAAAAAACATGCATATGCATAAGCAATATCTTAACTACCGATCGAAGATCTTGGCAGCGCAATCTTTACACACAAAGTTCAATTGCTTTGCTGTGACCTAAACTCTGAACTGGAATCCACCCTCGGAGGCACCCAGAAAAAGTCCCATAAAATCCCCAGCTGCAATCGCAACTTTCTTTCGCAGCTTAGACTCCGACTCCCCGCCTATCCTCCCAATGTACCCTCTCGCCGCCCACTCACAGCACTGAAGGCTCTGCCAATACCTCAACCACTTAGCAACTCGTGTGTGAGCTTAGCTTTTGGCCTTACACTGCGAATTATTTGATAGTAAATTTGAGTAAATAAAAAATTGGAATATTTTATCAGGCTCATACTTGCTTCTAGAAGCTGAAATAAAATAGCAAAAATATTTTATATATTGTCTGTATGTATATAAGAAAGGGTAATGTTAGGATTATAACTTAACATAAAGAAATAATTTGAAGAGCTTTTTAGATGTTTGATTTTTGAAAAAAAAAAATATTCTGCAAGGTAATTTTAACTTTAATGTCTAATCGTTTTGACTTTATTTTTCAAAAATAACTTATCGGAACCATATACTCACCATACTTTAATAAAATATAATAAAAAAAGAAACACAATTTAAAATATTTAATAAATAAATCATGTAGTTAACTATCTTGTTTACTTATTGTGTATGACGTTGGTGTTGCTTGTTGCTGCTGCAGTTGCTGCTATTACTATTGATGTTGCTGTTGCCATGGCTCATTGTGTAAGCGCTTGGGTTCGAAAACACTTTCGCATTACAAGTGTTTATCTTTCAATGGCGTTTGCTGCTGCAGCAAGTGCAACAGCAACAGCAGCTACATCGATTGCAACTGCAACTGATGTTGGCTTCGTTCAATTCAATTGACACTTTTGGCCCGCTGTAACCTTTTTGCCGTTGTCGTTGTCGTTGCCGTTGCACAAAAGGAGTCAAAACAATTTGCTAAACACACACGCATCAAAGACAATTGGCGGCACTGTCACTGCCTATCTCCCTCTCGTGTTTTTGTTTGAGGCAAATTTGATTTTTATAGACCTTATTTGTTTACTGTCTGAGCTGAGCCTAAGCCAGCCCCTGCGCCTGAGCCCACGTTGCAGAAATTTACGATTAACAATTTCACTTTTCACTGCACTCGCAATTATGCTCGGCTTAATATTTGCTCATATTTATTGGCCCGATGGCTACGGCTACGGCTCTTGGCCATCGATCGCTATCGCCGGCCGTAAACCATACGGGCGCAATAAACATTTTATATTCAAATATGTATATCGTTAGATTTGGCCAGAGCATGCCTTCCATTCCGGTGCACTTTTGGGCCCGGTCCCACGCCGCATGCTAATGCTCCTGGCTGGCCAAGAGATTTAGACATAAACCTGTCACAAGACCGCAGACAAGACCAAACCCCCAGACAGGCGGGGACTGGGAACTGGGAACGGATTGCATCGGATCGAATCGGGATCCATTGTGGGGGCTAAAGCCGTTTCCGACACCTTTCCGCCACCCAACTGCAGCTGTGTCCCCGGGCAAGGAACACAGCGGCGCGGCCACAGCCCACAAAAAATCTTTTGGGGGAAAACTGCAATATTATTAAAGAAGACAAAAAAAATCTGTTTTCCCGCCTGCCTAGTGGCTTAAATGTTATGGCACATAAAATTGAAATGACTTTTTCCTATCCTTTCCGTTTATAACTATTTTTAACAAACAAAATATGTATAATGACCTTTTCGTTTGTTTTTTTAGTTATTTGGCCATGTGAGCTGCCTTTTGTTAAGGCTTAAGTTAAGGCTTCTCTAATTAGTCAACTTCGATTTTCCTGCAAACTTTCATAAAATTTCAGTTGTTTTTATAATCGGTAGCCGTAGGGTAGAAGGGTATTATAATTCAGAGACTGTAAGAGCAACCATATTTTGCACTCAGATAAAGTTTGTTTTAAAATTTAGCCACCACCACTTAAATTCGCTAAACAGTAAATATATATGTAATAAAAGATAGTTCTGCGGACGTACTCTGTAAATTTGAATACAATCCGACGATAAACCTGGGAGTTATTAGATAATTCTATCTCCATCTTTCTCGCACTAGCACTCTGCTCAGATAAGGAGTCGAGTCTGGAACCATGGTTTCGAACTGGAGCGATAAAAAATTGAACTTTTTAACTTATTTTTTATTTTTACGTTTTTGGGGTTGGGTTTACCACAGAAAATCGGATTCGTCCTTTAACTTGACGCCCAAGCTTTGGGTACCGGGTATCTCACAATCAAGCATTCTCGATGTTAGCTTTCTTACTTTTTTTATGACACAAGCCATCGACTTTTACGTAATTTCTGACGAAGCTAATGAAGACACTCCCATATGACTAGTATTCAGTGCCAATTTAAATATTATTTGTATTTAAAATTTATAATTTATCCAAGGTTTTACTAATGCATTTTTTATAAATATACTTCGGTAGGATATTGGATTAATAGATGGAACTTCCTTCAAACACAGTTTAAGTAGTTCTTTTAAGAATTTCTTTAAATAAAATCTACAAAGAAATCCCTCTAGCAAATATAATTAAATTGTGAAGGCTTTCAAAAATATCTAAAAACAAATATTACACAAATATATATAAGTATGGTTTCCCTTTTATATTTTTTTATTTCCAAGAATATTTAAATGACCAAATAATAAACTTAACTTACCTATATCTTATAATAATTATTAGGAAGCTGGGAATATTGGGTGAATGCATGAAATATGCTCTTGTCAGGCCTGAGCGCATTTGAAGCATTTCCACTTTACGGGCTTTCCTTTCTGGCCATCAATTCGGCTTTATTCGCGGCAAACGCACACTACAGCCGCCTTGGCTTTTCACACATGGCCGACACACACACACACACACACACACACACCTCACCTGGGGAGGCTGTGCGACAAGTTTGCCGGCAAAATGCAGGCTAAGTTTCAGCTGCAAGTGCACGCCGCTGATTGCGAGACGTCGATGTCTCGAGTGCTGAGGTAATGCTCTCTCATTCCATCGCACCGCACCGCATCTCATCTCATCTCTCCGGAGACTGCCTCTCGCTCTTTCTCTACCGCTCTCTGTGTGTGTCGCGGGAGCTCGTTTTCTCGGTGATATGGCGGCAAATATATCTGCACACTTGGACCACAATTACCTAGAGCCGACTCCGTAATACGTTCAGTTCCCATTTCGATTTCCAGTGGTGCGATCGTGCGCTCCGCTACCTCGCCGGTGGTGCCACCTCGTCCGCATCCTTTGCGAATCGGAGCGCCATTATCGTATCCATTATCCTTAAAGCGCTCGCGTGTGTGTGTGTCTGTGTGTGTGTGTGAAGGTGCCTGCAGTGCACTTTTGCCGCAAAACACTTGAATTTATTCGGAAATTGTCAAGTAATCGCCGATAAGAAGAATAAAGTATAACAATATCAGGATAATATTGGGAAATATATTTCTTTAAATAGCTCATTATATTTGTCACTTGATTTTTATTTCAAAAATTTATGTAAAATATAACTTTTTTTTTATGCAGATCTCGAGTCCTTTATAATAATAAATGTATAAGTTGTTTTGCAACGAAAAAGCCTTTTAAAAATATCCTTTTTAACATGGAAAAACATTTCTTGAAATAAATACATTTTTAACCCTATGAATTCTACTTTCAAGAATGTCTATTTAAGCATAAAAATGCAAAATAAAATATCAATTTTCAAACATTTTCAAAAGGTCCATTAATAGATCTTTATTTAAGCTTAAAACATTTTTTTGTAATACGAAAACCCCTTTATTTCTGTACCATATTGTTATATTTATTTTCTATCTGTCGAAAAGAAGATCCCTTAAAAGAACTACGCATTAAAAACCCTTTAAGACAACAGCTGTGACCCTTAAAACAATATCCCCCACCTAGTGTTTACAATCCTTCAAAGCCCAAAAATGATTTTGCATATCGATCGAGTAAATATGAATAATAGCTCTTAATTGCGATTATTTCCGCCAACACCTTCTGTTTGCCAAGCGGCAATATTGATTGGGGCTTTCGGCGCTGGCTCAGCTCAGCCTGTATTTGATCTGGCAACCGGATGGCCATTAAGCGAAACTGCCACCAAATGTTTATAGTTTAGTTTTCTTCATTGATTCAATAAGCGAGCCAAATCACTATTTGTAGCCACTCTGACTTGTGCAAATTTCGGTGGAGAGTCAACAGAAACCGTATGATTTGTGAGGAACAAACACAAGATAGTTGCTCCTCTAATAATTACACCCACATTAGAATATTTTCTGTGTTTATGCAGTCGTGACTTTGTGCGATATTTTAATGTGCATGAAAAATTTCAATGCTGGCCGAGAATAACAACAAAAGACATAACACATATTTTTGGCTGCAGTCCAAACATTTACAGATCTTTATATTGAGAACTGCAATCATATTTGTGCTTGGTTTTCCATTTTATAATCTTGTTTTGGTTAAACTTCATTTCGTTTCTGGGTTAACAGTAGTCTCGTGCTTCAAGTTTGAGTTTATAATTACCATAATTGAGCTCTTGTTAGCTTGAATGAGCTATTAACTTGCTAAAAGAGCTGATTTTGTTTACCTTATTGATGAAAATCGAGTTTAGTTCATTAAAAGCGTGAAAAGTTATCTAAAGAAGAAATTTAAATAGATGTAATGCCTTCGAGAGCTTTAAATAATCATAAAGTGGGTAAACACAAAATGGTTTTAAATACTTTACTAATCAATAATGTTTTAACTTTTTTTAAGTGTATGTATTAATCATGCTTCCCATTCTTTTTGGAATGTTCGCCAATTACCAATAAGCTCTTTAAGCAAGATTTGCGGCCTTTATAGACATATTTTCACTTTTCGCACCGCGAAAAACTAAAGCAATTTTCACATCGTTGCTGGAATATGTGCTGCATATATTAATTTATTCAAAAGAAAAGCCAGAAATTCCTGACAAACTTGTAGACAAGTCAACGCAAAATGCAAAAAAAAGACATGAAAAACGCAACTGCCGGAACGGCCAGGTTAACCCAAAATGCCTTACATGGCTTGACTTACTGCCCAGGCAGACAGTTTGAATACTTTACTCTTTGCGTTGTTGTTGAGGCAGACAAGTCATAAATATATATACATATATACAGGCAGCTGGGGAGTTTTCCTTCTTCAGAGCCGGGAGTGTGCAGGATTGTGGGCGTTGTTGACACGACTCGCGGCGCAGGCCAATAATTATTATAGAATACTTTGGTATAAAAGGTGAATTTACATATGTTGGGCAGACACAAATGGGTGGCTTCTCGCCCCTTCAAAAAAAGTAACCTGATTTAGAGGCTGCTAACCAAGATACTGCAACCAAAAAAGTGGGGAAAACGGCTTGGATAATTCGAGAAAGTTATTTTAATAAATAAAGGAAGATGGTTAGGAAATGTCTACTGATTTCGGAATCCTACAAAATAATTAATGAGTTTAAAATAAGTTTTCTAGAAAATCTACATATATTTTTAGCAGAAACAACTCGAACCTGGTTTGGCTTCGGGGTAGCAAACCTTTTGATACTTTTTTACACTTTTCACGTCAGCCGGCGAAAGAGGAACTAAACGCGATCACTTACGGTTGCAAATTTCGGTTAATTAGCTTGGGACCTTTAAACATAAAAACGTATAGAGCCGAAGAAGAAAAGCCGGGGCCCAGATAGACACTCTCTTGTTTATTATGTAATAAAAATGCATACAAATGTGCGCTAATTGTTGCATGTCGGCCCTCGAAAGCATTTTTTCTCACTTCGTTCGTACCATTTTTTCGCCGCCTCGTGACGCTTTGAGAGATTCGAGATTTGAGGTGGGCCAAGTCCCTGCTGTCATCTCAAGTTTCCGGTTTGAGGCACTGAAGATGCGATGGAGACGACAGTACAGAGGCGTCAGGTGGTGTCTGGGGGTATAAGTAAAACCGCTTTGATTTTCCATTTTTATAAGAAGAAAGCTATACAATATAGTTAGTATTATTGGGTGATTCCGGGCAACGAAATTAATTAATATTAATTGGGGAATAAAGCTATAAAATATATAGTTTGTGAATTTAGCCAGATATAAAGGCTTTTAACTTAGTAATTTTTATATAAAATCTTAAATTGAGGGTATAAAGCGTTCGTATCTCAGCAAACATTATTTGCTTAGGTCAGTTACTTCAATTTCAATTGCATTTTCCTCTGTCTTTGCTGCCTCGCTTGTTGACGTTTATACATGTCAAAAACGCATTGTTGTTGAAATAGTTTTCTGTTTACCCGATTTCGTATATATTTTTATATTTGGACAAAATATTTGTGTTTTTCACCAAACGAACAACAATGTATATCGATGATTGATTTTAATTATAGTAAAGATAGATTAACATAAAGCTTTGGCAAACTATTTTAAATTATAAGAAGGATAATGTGAGAAAGAGCTTCAAAGATAAGTCTCCATTAACATACTCCCATCTTTGGAAGCTACACTCAAGCACGCTCTGCCAACTTTTACTTTAAAAGCCACTTAAAATAATCTAGTAGTAAATACTCTTTTGAAAACAATAACTTAAAGTTAGCTCACCTTAGTTATATAGGCTCAATAATACAGAACAATCTGAACTAGATTAAACAGACTGAGCCTACACTTTATACTAAATATTTGCATATTTACTTTGTCTTGTGCTCAAAGTCTTAATCCACATTTAGTTCTTCTGACGGAAATGAGAAAACCCAATGTAGAAAAGAGGTGAGAGTCGAGAGAGAAAGTAAAAATCGCATTGCGACTTATTCTCCAGAATAAAGAAGCAGGAAATCCACACATGTTCAGGCGGTTTTATAGACAACAATAGAGCTGCAGCCATGACATAATAATATATGAACGAATTCCTACTATATGCATGCGAGAATACGCATTTAAAAGAATTTATTCAGGCCCCCCGTAAATTCGCAATTAATTGCGCGAATTGTTGAAAGCGGTCAGTGACCAAAATGAACAACAAAAAGCTAAGAATAAAGATTTAAAACATTGAAATGACGTATATATTTTACAGTTATCTCGGTCTCAACTTGACATAATTATTCCAACGTGCATAATTTATTTATAAAGCGTCAACGCCCACGAAATATTTGAGAATTATTTACCTCACGCACTCTTCTTTCCTTGGATGGCATGAATAATGCCTATAGAAGCTGTCTGCTTAATTAGTTTGATGGCTTTTACATTTGCCCTGTCAGTTGTGAAAATCATTTTTACACCAAAAATTCGTCAAAATTGCCAAAATATATTTTTGCAAGCTGCACCCAAAATGACAATGTTGAGAAATTGCTTTTCTATTTATAATTGAGTTCTTGTGGGGTTCTGTTTGTTTTGAAAGGTGTCATGATTCTCTTATTTACAAGCGCTTTAAACTGTGAATTACCCCAAAGAATAATTATAAAATTCCCATCAACTGGAAGTCAGCTGATAAGATCGTTCAATATGCATAATATAGCTCAGTCTCGATCATCTCTCTCAGCGCTCAGTTCAGCTTTTTCACAGCTGCTGCTGTTGCTCGCTAAAATAAATAAATAAAAACAAAACGTTCTCATTGTCACCTGTGGAGTTATTTGTTTCCATATTTACATAGCTCGCACCTCCGTCAGAGTCAGAGTCAGTCGCGTATTATGGCTTGCTCTAGATATTTACCTCTTACCTCTTGGCTGCTGCAATCAGCTGGATAAGACTCCAACGTGGCTATTTATGGGTTCTCACTTGCTTTGCGGATATTGAAGCCATCGTAGCACGGTCACAGCTGTTGTTGTTTGATTTTAAAACAATTATCACCCGCAATTAGAGCCCCCAAAACCCATATCGAATGTAAGAAAAATGCTGCTACAATTCGTTATGAAGTTCCTTTGTTGTGAGTTGAAAAAGCTGAAAACGAACCTGACCATGTTTCTAATATTCTTCTGGATTATATGGTTCTCGCAAATAATAGCCATATCAACGGTGTTCATGAGGTGATTTACTGAAAACCTTTTAACTGATTACATAATATACATACTCTATTAATAGTATTAATTTCTAAATTAATAATCCTTATTATTGCAGCTTTCCAGAGATCATTACGGAGCTGCCAACTGTCACTGTAACAGAGCTGCCTCTGGATAGCCTCAGGAACCGCCTGGATTCGGTTATTCTGGATGATACCCAGGCTCTGGCGAGCAATAAAAGCGAAGAGGAGGAGCAGCCACCTCAACAGGATCAGCCTCAGAAATTGCCCGAGGCGGCCATGGAAGTGGTGCCTCAGAAAGATGAGCAAGTGCCGAAGATAAACGATCCGGGAGGAGGCCTTGAAACGGATGGATTAGCCACGCCAGAAGCTACGCCGCCAGCTATCGAAGCGAATGCCACCAGCGAAGAGCAGGCTGCGGGAGGAGTGCCGCCCTCCAATGATACGGAGGCCACGGCGAATCTAACGAATGCCAACGAGGAGGTGCCCATGCCCGTGTTCTCCGAGTGGACACAAAAGCAAATGGAGGCCGAGGCCAGCCGGGAGCAGGCCATTGAGCTGGAGCAGCAGGTGGTGAATAATTCGGCTCAGCGCAAGAACAAAACGGGAGCCACGAGCCGGAAGCCACCGACGCTCAAGCTGCGCTCCAAGAACTACGCCTCGCCGGACTGCGGGGCCAAGATCATTGCCCACAATTCTGAGGCCAAGCACACGGACTACGTGCTCACCCAGTCCACCGATGAGTACATGCTCAGTCCGTGCGACAATCGGATATGGTTCGTGGTGGAGCTGTGCGAGGCCATTCAGGCCCAGAAGGTGGACGTGGCCAACTTTGAGCTCTTCAGTTCCTCGCCCAAGAACTTTACGGTGGCCGTATCGAAGCGCTTTCCCACCCGGGACTGGAGCAATGTGGGTCGCTTTGCGGGCGAGGATAAGCGCACCCTGCAGACCTTCGACCTGCATCCCCATCTCTTTGGGAAGTTCGTGCGCGTGGACATCACCTCGCACTATGCCGCGGAGCACTACTGCCCGCTTACCCTGTTCCGGGTATTCGGTACCTCCGAGTACGAGGCTTTCGAGACGGAAATAAGGCCAGGCGACGACCTGGATGACTTCTACGACGACTTTGGAGAGGGTCAGAAGGCAGCCACCGTGGGCGGAGGTAACATCTTCCAGAGCGCCTCCGATGCGGTCATGCAGATGGTGAAGAAAGCAGCCGAGGTCCTCGTGAAGCCCACGACAAAGGCTCTCAAGTGGTCAGCGGAGTCGCTGCTCTGCCGCACGCCTGCCTTTGGAGCCTACAGCTGCAGCAATTGCAACAACGTCCTGGTGGAGCGGATCAACAGCCTGATATCCTGCCAGTTCCAGCAGCTGCAGGTGCTCCTAAGTCTCAGTCGCTTGAAGACCGATCTTCTGCAGAGTCGCGTGTGCCAGGAGGATTTCGGCATCAGCCTAATGGTGGATACGCCTTCTTCGAGTAAAATGGGCAGGCAGCAAAGCTATTTCCTCAGCATGCTGCCCGCCGAGCACCTGGGAGCCATGTGTAAGCTCATCCAGACCGAGCTGAATGTCACCGAACTTCAACAGCTGACAGAAACGCCGGCGGCACTGAAGCACCAAGTCACGCCGCCCGAACAGCTGCAGGATAATGCCACCTCCTCGGGCGTGCGTCAGGATTGTGAGGGAAGCGAAGGAGGTGACGGAAGCCCAACCAAGGAGGCACCGCCAAAGGAGCCAGCCTCAACGCCCAGCCTGGAGGTTGTGGCCACCGAAACTAGCCAAGAGATGCCTTCACTGGAGATCCAGTCAACGACATCCAGCGAAACCGTGTCCGCCACCAATTCCACCGCGCCAGCCGATGTCAATATATTCAATGTGCCAGCGGATGGCGAGGAAGTGGCGCTCAAGGAGCAGCTGCCAGTTGCCCCAGAGCCAACTATTCCAACCACCTTGGAGCCCAGCGACGTGGAGACCACAATCAGTGCGCCGCCCATCAATGCAGGAGGAGCTCAAACCTCCAGTGAAGCGCCAGCCAATGGCGATCTTGCCATCGAGGAGGGAAATCCTGCCAATTGGGAGAGCATTGACAATCTCCTGACCACCACCACGGTGGCATCGATAACCGCTGGCGGTGGAGCAGCCGCAGCAGCAGCTGCTGTTGTGACTGGGAACGGAGCCGCAGGAGCAGCCGGAGCTGGATCCGGAGTAAATCTGCAGCAGAAGCTGACGAATGGCGCCCAGTCGGAGAGTGTGTTCATCAGGCTCTCGAATCGCATCAAGGTGAGTGCTCCCTCGGGTGGGCTTTCCATTCCAATCCCTCGTGTGCGTCATCTGTTGGCGTAGTGAGAGATATAGAAATAAACAAACAATCGAGCTAGCAACTAGCCCAGGCAACCGCCCACACAGACTGGGGAGTGTGGAGCCGCAGAAACCTTCGCAGGTTGGCAGGAAGACAAACGCAAAATTATACGCTTGCCAAAGGTTCTATAATTATGGTTACCAGCATTAAATCGTCAGAGAAAGGGAACTGATTTCCTTCAAAGGGTTTTTTTAACGTTAAGAAGGGGTTAATACTCTTGGAAGTTAAAAACGCGCTCAATAAGCTTATTTTGTTTTAAACCCAAAATTCGTATCCTTTTTTCTACTATAATTTACTGACTCTGAGAGAGCGCTTAACTGAATATCTTAACTGAATATCTCTCATTAGTTGTCGCGAGCAAAACAAAGAAAAACCAATGTGAAGGATTTTTCCGATTGTATTCCTACATAGACCTGTCTCATTTTTTAAAAGAATTACTAGATTTATGTCTAGAGTCTTTTCTTTGTTTTTAAATTAAACATAATTAAGTAATTTAGTTTGCTTACCCCTTTATAAGAGTATGCCCCACGTCGACTTCCTGCAGCCCTATTCTCTTTGTGACTTGTTTATAGTCAACTTGCGTGCTGGCTGCTCATTACAAGCGCCAGGCAGCCACTTCCCGTTTTGGACTCCGCCCAAAGGCTCCATCCTTGTAACAGTTCTGCCAGTTGAGCCATTGCCGACCGACGTCATCAATATACATATGCGAACTCATTCAAATCCCTAACTAAAGCTACAGAAGGAAAAAATATCTTTCTTCAGATCATTTGTAATTATTCCTTTAATATTTTTGTAACCTTTTATTTATATATTATTATGTTAAAATTGTTAGCATATCCTTGCCATATATTTTTCATATAAATAATTTAGAAATATTTATATTAAGTATTTTTATTATAATAGAAATATTTAAATAATTTAGAAATATTTATATTAAGTATTTTTATTATAATAGAAATATTTATAAATTATTTAAATAAAAAATACTTATTTATTTATTAATGTAAAGCTAACATTTGGTATAAAACTAAAAGCTTACTTAAAATTAGGAGCATTAGCTGCTGAGGCCTACCGCTCATATGAAAAATATAACCGAAGGATATACTAATAATTTTAATATATTTTTTATAAAAATTTTTTATTATTTCTATTATAGTATTTGTATTATAATAGAAATATATTTCTCTCTGTGTCCACCACCCGCACAATATTCGCTAACCGATGGCGTTGGCCAACGCTTTGTTCTGTCTTCCGCAGGCGCTCGAACGGAACATGTCGCTGTCGGGCCAGTACCTGGAGGAGCTTTCGCGGCGCTACAAGAAGCAGGTGGAGGAGCTGCAGCAGACGCTGACGCAACAGACACTGACGGTGCGCCAGCTGGAGGACCAGAGTCGCCGCTACGTGGAACAGGAGCAGCTCTTCCAGCAGCAGAGCGCCGAGCTGGCCGGCGAGGTACGGGCGCTGAGCTATCAAGTCCAGGCCTGCATCCTGGTCATCATCATCGTGGGCACCTGCATCTTTCTCATGCTCGTCCTGGGCACTGTCTACTATCGCAAGCTGCGCCGCCAGCAGCAGCACTTAAGAAAGGAGGATGGGAATCAACCTGTGGCTCCCATTAAGCCCAAGCTGGATCGCCGCAAGTCCTACGAGCAGATGCTGCCCCAATCGTCGCCCAAGCAGCGGCGTCCCAGCGAGGAGGCAATGCTGATTCTAAAGGAGTGCGGGGACAACAACCACCCGGAGCAGGAGCTGGAGCAGGAGGATCCTTCGAACAGACAGCGCAAGATTTCCGTGTGCTATGGGAGTAACAACAACATAGCCGCCAATATTCGGAGCTCCTTGCACCGGCGCAAGGGGGCCAAGCACTCCTGGCACTCCACGGAGACGCCGGGCAGCGAGCAGGCGGACAAGTTCTTCGATGTGGACACCCTCAAGAGCCAGAAGCAGAGCTCCGGGAAGACGGGCAAGAAGAAATCGCAGCAGCAACAGCAGCAGGCACTCAAGCGTCAGGAGTCTGCGCCAGCGGCCTTCACCGAGGCCCAGCTGGCCGAGGAACCGGCGACGCAAAGCGACTTTGACGAAAGCCTAATGCTGGACGACGACGACCTGGCCAACTTTCTGCCCAACAGCGATTTGGCCTACAATGAATTCATGCCCGAGGGTCCCTCCGGATACCAGATCCTAGACACGGTCGATGGTGTGGGGAAGCCGGGAGCAGGCAAGGAGCAGCAGGGTACAAAGAAGTCGCGTCGCCTGTCCTCGCCAGCGTTTTTCAAGTCGCCTTTCAGCAAGAGCAAAAACAAGGGCTACACCTTCAACAATGGCATCAAGAACAGCCACTCGGTGCACGAGCCCACCTCCTGGGAGTGGTACCGCCTGCGACGGAGCGAGAAGCAGCAGCAGCAGCAGCAAGCGAAGCTGGCCAGCAAGAGCCTGCCCAGTGCCAGCTTGGACAGCTCCTCGCTGTCGGAGGTGAACTTCCCTCTCAACCCCAGTGCCACGCCCACGCAGAACTCTTTCCGGATACTCGGCGAGGCGATACGCTCCTCCAACGGCAACGGCAATGGCAATGGCGTGAGTCTGGCCAGCAGCAGCAGTGGGAGCGGGAGCGGCGGCAGTACCACCTCATCCACCACCAAGAAGAAGCAGCGCGCCTTCAACAACCTATTTCGCAAGGCCTTTGACTTTTAGCCCCCGAACCCAGTGATGATTTTTCTATTACTTATTTTTCATTTTTGTAATTTTGGAGTATGTTGGTGCAAAATTCGATTATAGACGGCGTGTACAAATAAATTGTTATTATATTTTCGAAGAAGATGCTGAAGAGGCGCGAGAAGTGGAGGTGGATGTTTCTCCACCTCTAACGAGAAGCTCGAGACGGAATGATTAGAGTTCCTTTTTGTGTATGTTGCAGTGAAATGCAAACTGACTGTTAAGCGAAAAACAACAAATTTAAGTTTAGTACTTATGTGTATATTTTGTAGGCCGCTTGCTTGGCGTAGCTTATAGTCCAAGCCTCGATATATTCTTGCTATATGTCCCCCCGCCTAAACCCACGACTATGTCTGTACTTTAAGTGAACGAAACATTTGCAAATAATTGCCACACCTTTAGTTTGTTATTCTTAGCAATTTCTACACATGTACACCTAGTTAATTAGTTTAGTCTTTATTTATAAATAAATATATAATTAACATTTATTTAAAAACCTGATCTGTCTCTGTTCTAATAGGATTAAACTACACAAAATAATGATTATTATATTTTCAAATCGCTGAGAAACTCGGCCACCTCCAGGGCATCCTCGCTGGCCAGCTTGGTCTCCCTGACGGCACTGTTTAGAGTCCTGCCGGCGGTGCCCAGGCTCTTCTTCCACTGTTCCACAGTCTTGTACTTGACATCGTTGGCGCAGTACACAATCTCATTGATATCCTCGTCTAGTTTATAGGTACAGACCGCGGGGAAAACGTTGTGCAAATTGTCAATGGCCTCGGCTCGAAGCGTCTCATCGCGACACACCAGGTTGAGCATGAAGAGACCTTTGGGGCCAATGATCTCCTTGATGTGCTGCAGGATTTCATGGGCCAGAAAGCTTTGGGGCGGACAGCTCATGCCCAAGCTGAGATCCTTGCTGTCCACATCGAACAGGACGGCATCGAAGTGAATATCTGGAATTGGAAATTAAATATAATTAAACATATAATTATAAGATTGCATATATATGCCCACCTTCCTGGCGACAGCGCTCCACAAAGGCCAGGCCATCGTCAATGACCACATGGAAGCGCTTGTCCTGTTTCAGCTCGAAATACTGCTCAGCCACCTCCAGCATGATGGGATCTATTTCCACAGCCGTAATTCTAGTTTGACTGCAAAGTAAATACATTTAATTAACAAAAGAAACCATAAATATAGTAAACCAATTCGAAACCCACGGTAAGGCGGCATGAAGGAAACTGCACAGGCCTCCGCCTCCCAGTCCTATGACCAGAACATCCTTTTCCACATCTTTTTTGGGATTCTGCAGCGTCGTGGCTAGTTGGACTCCCACGGACATGTAGAGATGGTGCTGGCACGCCAAGTAGCCAAAGTCGATCTTCTTTCGCTCCTTGTTGCCCCTGATTTTTACTGAAAGGGAATTTGATTTTTAAACTATTAAGTTTAAGGGCCGGTTTCTGCCCTCACTGTCAAAGTGCCTGACAGCTATCTGTCCGGAAAAGGAAATCTTCAGATAAACTTATCGTGAACCAAATCGGTTTTCTGTCCTCCTAAAATGTATGTCAACGTGAAGAAATAACATACTGCTGTTAATTACTCTGCTAACTATCGATTATAGCTGTAAGGCACCGAATTGTGCTGTGAGGCGCAAATACACGGCTTTGGAATCGAAACCACTTAAAAGTGCTGTAAATATTTTTGTTCTTCAATTCTTTTGCGGACCGAAAAAGGTTTTACAGACAGTCTGGGACCTGGCTGAAATTAATTCTCACATTTTCACGATAGATAACCACATTTTCTTAGCCGGAACTTTATCTGGACGATACATTTTGACAGGAAGGTTAAAAACCGGACCTAAGTCAGTAAACGGACTTACTTGTCTTAACCAGAGCCTCCGACTGCACCACAAACTGATTGCTGAGGAATATAAGCCTCCGCAGGGTTTTGCCATTGGCCTCCACTTCCTCGATGCGGAAATCTCCTGATATCTTGGAGAAGCCACAAATCAGAGTCTCCCTCTTGCCCACATCGGAGCCCAGGGAGAGGTAGGGAATCTGTTCACTGAGCCCAGCCGGCGAGAGGTTCTTAATGCTATCGGCCAGCTCGGATTTCACTTCATCCAAGGTACTGTACACCTGGTCGCGATGCAGGGTAACCACAGCCAATCGCTGGAATTTGGCCGAGTCCTGCAGCTTTTTCCGGCCTGCAGGCGTGGCAAATAGCCACTCCACCTCTCTGCCCTGAGGAACAATAAACGCCGCATACTTGCCGAGTCCCCGGGCTGGCGGCTGGTCCAGAATGTGGATGGTGTAGCGTGGGGCCTGCTCAGAGGGTCGATGCAGATCCATGGTCACCTCATTGTGCCCGGCAATGTTGGATCTGGCCAAGCCATTGCACACTAAGGCGGCCTTTTGCACCGAGGAAACGGCATTGATGAGCTCGGCGGGTGTGCTGAATCTCTGCATCTTGTCGCTGCCGAAACCGAACTCGAGGAGCTGCAAAATGTAATGGTTTGTTAGTTAATTTAAAGCAGGAAAAGTACAAGTACATACAGGCATTGGCAGGCTCTTGAACTTGGTGGCGATCACCACGAAGACGGGCATTGTTAAGGCATCGTCGGAACTCTTCTCCTTGTTGGCCTGCTCCACTCCCAGGCAGTGAACGATTCGCAGCATGCAATTATTTCTGGGCATGAATTCCAGCAGAAAGTTGAGGATGTGCTCCTGCAGCAGGGATATGCATACATAGCGACCACCATTGCTATAATCATATATGAATAATAAAATATATATACATTTATGAATAATAATATGCCAACCCACCGCATGGTCCTTAGTATCTCCGTGAAATAGTTCTCCACCACTTTCTTGGTCTCCTGGGCATCGTCCACAAATAGGGCATCCAGGGTACCCTTATCCAAGGCCACCGAGAAGCTTTCGTCCGCAAATGTCATGGCTGTGGCATCCATTTGCAGGAATTTCATATCTGGTCGGGATTTGGCATTCAGTTCCAGCATTTTCTTCACAGCCACTGGTGAGATATCGATGTTTGTAATGTCCCTTAAATACAAAAAAATAAAAATTATTATAATTATAATTTCTTAATGATCCCAACTGTCTTCTTTTTGGTTTAAGTTAAATGCAACTGTTTCAAAGCTAAGACAAATAAAGGGGTAACAATTCTAAGCTGGAATTAAATAGAAAACGGGTTGATAATATGCTAATTTAATTGCTTTCCCGTCTGGGAAATGACCCTTTTACCATGGTGTACACACCATCCTACATAATAGTTTTTCGCGACAATTTGGTGGGGGGTTGCCTTGCCTCACCACACCTCACATCCTTACCGAAATCCCGTGTCGTACATGTCCATGCTCAGCTTGGAGTTGCCGCATCCCAGCATCAGAATCTTGTCCGCCGGCTTGATGTATTTGTGTATTTGGTCGCATAGCTCCAGGTATTCGCCATACCTTGAAAATAATTATTTTAAAACAGGCAAAAAACACATGTTGCTTCCTTGTAGTGGAGAGAGTCCCTTCCATACATACGAAACACAGAAGTACCTACCACTCAAAGGCCTTCTCTCCACGCTTCTTGAAGAACTCGTTCCAGTAGTCTGTCTGCGCGAATTCCTCGCGAGTTTTCGGCAGTAAATTCATTTTGTTTAATAACAAAAAATAAACAATAAAGCGGCAAAATGTGCAGCGCTGAGCGCTCGGCAAGTAGAGTGTGACCGTTCTGGCATAAACAAATTACCTAATATTCACTGTCGACGCTTTCGTGCGAATGGCAAGTTGAAGAAGAAGAATATAAACACGTGCCGCTTGCATTTGTTTTAATCGACTTGCTTACAAAAATGTCTAAAGTTAAGCGCAAGTCCGCCGCTCCTCTGGTAGAAGAGGACTCCGACAGCGATTCCAGCTTTGCCGAGTTGGGGCCCGAGGACGTGGAGTTCCACGACGAGGAACCAGACAGTGACAGCAGCGACGATGAAGGCCCATCCACCAGCAAAAAACAGCCAAAACTGGATCAAGCTGACGGCGAGGATGAGAAGGAAGACGAGAATGATGAAGATGATGACGACGAGGAGGAGGACGACGACGAAGATGAAGTGGACGACAAGACGCCGCGCCTGCCAGTCCTTAATCCGCTCAGCTTGATGCGTAACAAGGAGCAGCGCATGGCGCTCTTCAAGAAGATGAAGAAGGAAAAACACAAGAAGAAAATGCAGGAGCGCCGCGCCAGACGCAAGGCCGGACTGCCTGCCAATCCGGGCCACACGATCGAGAGCCTGCGCGAGAAGGACCAGACGGAGGTGGCCAATCTCAACGACTCGGACAACGAAGAGTTGCAAAAGGAGCTGGAACTGGACGATTTCAGCTCGTACTTCGAGCGCTCCTACGAGCCCAAGGTGCTGATCACCTTCGCCGACAATCCGGTGACCAAGACGCGCAAGTTCGGCCTGGAACTGTCGCGCATTTTTCCCAACGCCCTGGTCAAGATCAGGAACAAGTCGTCCGTGAAGAAGATCTGCAAGAGCGCCGAGCGCGAGCAGTTCACCGATGTGGTCATAGTGAACGAGGATCGCCGCAAGCCCAACGGGCTGCTGGTCATCCACTTGCCCAACGGTCCCACCGCCCACTTCAAGCTGTCCAACGTGAAGCTGACATCGGACATAAAGCGCGACCACAAGGAGATAACCAAGCACAGGCCGGAGGTGATTCTGAACAACTTTACGACTCGTTTGGGTCTGACAGTGGGCCGCATGCTGGGCGCCCTGTTCCACCACGATCCAGAGTTCCGCGGTCGCCGCGCCGTCACGTTCCACAACCAGCGCGACTACATCTTCTTCCGCCATCATCGCTACGAGTTCACCAAGGAGGGCAAGCGCGTGAAGCTGCGCGAGCTGGGACCCCGATTCACCCTCAAGCTGCGCTCCCTGCAGGAGGGAACCTTCGACAGCAAAACCGGCGACTACGCCTGGATCATCAGCAACAAGCGGCATGCCATGGAGTCGCGACGCCGCTTCTTCCTTTAGGTGCATTTCCATGCCTTGTATTTAGTTATAATGGTAACGTAAATAAAAACCAAATGATAATACAATTGACTTTGCTCGAAGAGAGAGATATAACCAATAGCGACCGCCACGTTGTTTTGTCGGGAGTAAAATAAAATACAAATTGCTTAGCCTAAAATGTGCAACACTCAACAGTTAACCAATTGGCACACCACGAGAGACGACAGGGGTCTCCGCCACAGACTACATGGTGGGGCACTGGGGATTGGGACCGCCGCCGACGCCGGCAACAGCGGCGGTGGGATCGCCGAAGGGCAGGTCACCGCCCGTCTCGGCCAGAATCTCTGGCGGCGGCTGTCCGTAGTCCTGCAGCTTGCGCATGTCGTCCAGCACCACGCGGAACTTCTCACGCTTCACAGCAGCCGAATCCTCAGGCTTCTCGCTCTGTAAATGCCCCTCGATCACCTTGTACAGCTCCATTTGCTTCTGGTATCTGGCAGAGATCGAATGTCAGTGTTTATTTAAGGTTTATTTGGATTTCTGCGCTTACCTCTCCTTGTCCTCGGCCGACAGCTTGGCGTCGTTCTCCTCGAGGTACTTCGGGTACTTCTCCAGCAGCTCCCGGATACTTGGCAGTAGGATCTCCGCAGAGAGCAGGCTCTGCATCATGCCCTCCATGAAGGGCAGGAACATGTTGCCATCGGCCTCGCCGCTCTGCTAATTATTTAATTTATTAATTGCTTGGCAACATAGGCGGAGCATAAAGCATATTTTACGTACACCGTCGAGGTTCAGGGAGCCAAACATGCTGGCTATGTCGTTCTCGGATGCGGGCGCAGTCAGGTTTTCCGATCCCTCCTGCAGACCCTTCAGGGCCTGCGAAATGCTGTCGGAATACTTGGACACGTCTTCGTCGGTGGCCGAGTTTTCGCCGCTCAGCGTGAGGGCAGCTGCCTCGGCCATCTTCTTGAACCCGGCCATGATCTGGTCGGGGTCTTGAGGCAGCGGTGGAATATCGCCGGTGGGCGTGTTGGGGCCCCCAAAGAGCGTGTTCATGCGATCGGCCAACACCTTGGCCTGCTCACTGTAATGCGGCGAAGGGTCAGAATACAAAGTTCAAGTGAACAGAAGAGATGTGGCAATCTGCCGGTGTGACTCACATGAAAAACGCATCCGGGTCGTCAGAGCCCTCGGCTCCCTCGGTAGCTGCTCCATCCGCGGCCTTGGCCTTCTCCTGTTTGTCGCCTCCGCTGCCGCTCTTGTCGAAATCCTGCAGAGCACCTGCAACGATTAACAAAGGCAAGTTGTGCGATTGACACACAGTGCGCGTTATATAAGGGGAGTCGCCAATTGATCGCTAATGGGGGGCGCGGCCGATACTCACTGTCCAGCAGGTCGTTTAATTCATCGCCGTTTTTCTTTTCCTCGGACATTGTGTAATTTGGGCAGGTTTCACGTTCGTTATTTCTAATAGAGCTGTAAAACCACCCGTTAGTAATCCTATAACTTGACAACAAAAAAACATGGGTTTTTGCACTTTCCTGGAACTGGTCACACGGCTGAGGGAGACCAAAACAAACTACGTAAGTGAACAAAAACGTAACGATTTTTGACGTAAGGAAAACGCGCCGAGACAAAAATCAAAAGGTAGAAGTTTGTTGTGCGAATTCGTTAAATTGGGAGCTATAAATGTTGTTATGGGAAACAACAAGGTCCCAGTCTTGACTTTCAGCAGTACGACATTTTTCAAATGTAAGATTTCATGAACCAGGCTCGCAGAAGGCAGCAGAAGGATGAGTAGCTCTGTGCTAACATGTTTTATAATAGTTTATAACAGTTCTCATATATCTTTTCCACCGCCCGATAAACCAGGCGCAAAAAAGACAGCAAAAGGACGAGTAACTGTGCTGACATATTTTATAACGGTGTATAACAGTTTTCTGCATTTTACAGTTTGAGAAGCAGGGTTCACGTGAGATTATACTCCTACAGATCTAGACCCATTGTCGTTATGGTCAAGTGCTTCTCAAACTGTAAACATGGCTAAAAGTACATAATTAAAATGTACTTAAAATGTTAAAATGTTAAAAATTAACATATATATTCTAAAGTTTATAAACTCAGAAACCAAATTTATTAACATAATATAAACTAGCACGAAAAGACTTTCCAAATTAATTGATATTTTGAATTAGTTATGCCTATTTTAAAATGCGATTTGTTAAAAAAAACATAATAATAAACCTGTTTTCTTTCCTCCAATTTTAAGTTTTCTTGAGAGCCAAGAAGTAAGTGATAGCCCACCGTCGCAAAATCGCTTTTATCTTGTTTTTAATTTAAAAAAATTGATAAAAATACCCTTTGAATTTTTAGCAATATTCAAATTTATTAATCTAAGAACTTGACTTAACATTATATTTAATGTTTTGCATTACCTGAAACTCCACAGACTCGACTAGTAAATCACCATTTGGCTACAAGCGCTCTTACATCCCTCTTTTGGCAAACAAAATGAGACAATCCAAGGACATTAGTCGAAGATTATCTAAAATAATCACCCAAAATATTTACGGTTGTTCTGCGAAACACCACACACAACACAACACACCAACTCCCCGGGCCTAGCACCTTGCTGTGCGTGGACGAAGATCGGCGACCGAGCTGCGACCAGAACCCAAACCGCACATAGCGGAGTGCTGAGTGCTGAGAGGTGAGTGTTGAGGGGTCGCAAATCCGCCAAGGTCACTCTTTAACGGCGACTCTGATGCGCGACCAATTCCGAAACCAGGACGTCACACCCACCGTGGCCAGGGACATATGGATTTTGCAGTAGGGAGTCCACTCCCGCCCGAAGGTCACCGGAAAAAGAGGAACCCCGCTTGCTTTTTCGATTCCTCTCATATGGTCAATTGGCTGGGCTGGCTGTTTTTCAACTTTAACCGCACGGTTTACCAGAAGAGCAAGACGAATCTGCGATTCGGTACGCCCACGCAGGGCAGCGCAGTATTGTGGTAAATTTTGTGTGTGTTTCTCCCTCCACTTGGGGCGGAGTTTTCTCGGATTCGGATTCCCTGAATATGTACACAGCGTGGGCGGAGCTTCGTCCGAAATAATGCATAATTTGGTGTTTTATTTGCGGCTTAGGGCGGGACAAACCTCCTGAAAATGCTTACAATTGTTTGAAATGGAAATTTCACTTTTTTATGGGTTGCCCTACATTTTTCTTCATACACGTATTTGCATTCTAATACTATTTCAGTTTTTCCTTTTTTTTCACGAAAATTTCCCTTTTAGAGGCAAATAAACCATTTTCTTCCAGCCAGAAAAGTAACCCACAGTTCTGGACTCAATACCATTGAAAATATGGTCCAAACTCGACTTTCCCAGAATCTAAGCGGTTCGAAAAGTCAAGACAACCGTCAAGAAGTCAAAACAAAAGTCGAAAACGTAAAAACCCCTTCGCTGGCCAAGACAATGGCACTCACACCCGATCGCAATAAAACGAAACTCGCTCTTTTTTGACATAATTTTTAGCTAAACAAACGAATCGCCATAAAGTTGTTTATTCGGATATAATCGGTCGCTGGACTTTGGGCCCTACCTGAACCGCCTGAACACGCACGCTAAGGTTCCGTAGAAGAGTGCTAGGAACGGAACCCCAGATCCGAACCGTCATAAAATACACATCAGGATCCGGATCCTCTCTCGCATTTTACTTCCTCGCACACACATTTTTTTTCGGGAACTTTGCGAGGATATGGAACCTTTCCATATACTTCTATATATTGGCTGCGATTTCACGGTCGCTGATCGCAGCGTTTTTACTTTTTCGACTCTTCAGCATCCTTCCAGCGAAGGAGGCGCGATTTTACGATCCACTGATCAGGGCATAATGGATTCCGCGATTGTTCGGTAATGGCAATAATTGCGGTTTTATATGAGCTTGCCATTTATGTAGGTTTCAGTCTGTGGCGTGTGACTGCAAAGGCAACCGATTATATTAAATGTTTATTCATTTAATTACGACAAGTATATTTATACCTAAAAAAATTCAACGTTTGGAAAAGGCTTCAAACTGCCTAATAAATTTCCCACAGGGATCGCGAATAACAGTTATGAGATAAATAAAAATTTAACCCAAAAAAAAGGATTACGACGATAGGAAAATTATGCATACCTTATTTTTGGAAGGACTGCAGAAATAGGATAAATTTGTATATTCAATTTTTATTTTATTAATCTTTTTTTACTGTTATTTTTGATTTTTAATAAAAAAGTTAAAATTAATTCTTATTTTTCAATTTTTATATAAAAGTTCCATTGTAATTTGTATTTTGAAAATACGAAAATAACTGTTATATTTAAATTAAAAGTTTTTTTTTGTATTTATCAATTTTTATTTTAAAAATGGAAATTAAAAATTGAATTGCTATAACTATTAAACAGCGCGGTATACTTGAAAGATCGAAGGATATCTTCAATCTACTTCTCAATACCTTTTGTTTGATGTATGTCTGCATGCATAAATTTTTACCATATGACATAAATAAATATGTACATAAATGCATATCACATACAAAGATACAAAAAAAGATAGGTATTGAGACGTAGATTGAAGATATCTTTCGACCTTTCAAATTCAATTTTTATTTTTAATTTTAAAATTTTGTAAAGTTCTAACAAGGAAAATAAGTTCAAAGCATTGCCTACTTATTGGCAACAATTGGCAGGAAGGTTTCAGATCACTCTAAATTATTATTCTGTGCCAGTATTAATTTCCCAATCCTCAACGTTTTTATTGGATTAAAGAGACTTCTTAAATTCATTTACTTTAATTTTTCTTTTGATAACTTTTTGGCTCTGCAAGGATCGCGACATGATTACCGCTCTCGTTTGATATTTGGGCCATGCTAATTGCGATTACAAGCCTGGCGGTTTTTCCTGGAAAACTCTCAGTTTTCCTTTGAACGAAGACAACTGCTCGCAGCTCTCCAAGACACCCACTGCCATCCACCATTGCGCAATGGGGCGAGCTCTTCACGCTCTGACACCCATTGCTCTCCATCAAAGTGCCCATGCAAATGAGCCCTTGCGTCTGTCGTACGTTTCCATCAAGGGAAGCTAACAGAAGAGCGGATGGATCCCAGGAGGAGATGGAGGAGGAGAAGGGTCGTCTGCTGCTCCAGATGATGTGGGTAGATGCGACTGCCCCTGGTCGCTGTTCTGTTTGATTAAGCGGAAATTAAGTGTGCGTTTCGGTTGCAGCCTCCCAATTCGCCATGCTTGCCTTTTTATCGGCAGCCGCTGCACATAAATATATGTAAGTTTATTTTTTATGTTCTCGATCCATGTTTTGGAAGAGTTGCTATTCAAGTGTTTGAGAAATTGCATCTAATTAATACCCCCTAAAGGGCAGTAATATTTAACAAGGGTTAACAGAAGTATTGATATGTTTTGGGTAAGTATATTCATCAAAGCATTTCCTGAAAAAATGTACAACGTAAGTTCCTTAATTTGTGTAATTAATAAGAATGTTTAAAGTTTACTACAAACATTTTATTTTATTTAAAGAGAAATCATATATTTGTTATCTCCCTAGGTTATATTTCTTTACCAACACTAGAATATTCAAATCTCTAATGTTTTAATAAGCTAGCAGTTCTTAACTCTGAGTAAATAAATAGTTTTTATTCTGAAAGCTTAAAACTCTTTTCCCAAATTTCCCATAGCTTTCCCTTCCTCTCTTCTTATACTAATGTATAAATAATCACAGGCTCTGGAAATCATTTTCCATTTGCACTTCATTTTTTTTAAAGAGAAACACATCGGGAAAAACGCAGGACGGGGCCAGTGATTAATGAAACAATTGAATAATTTTATTTAAATTCGCATACATCCGATCCGAAGCGTGGCTAATGGACAAACGCCGCCGAAGATGCCCCCAACAACACATACACAGAATCCAATCCCGCGAGATGTGAGAAAAACGCCACCTACTTTATGGACTGATACTCCACTGGTAACTAATGATGCCATATAGGGTTTCGATCCCCGATCGATGCCGCAAAGCAGAGCAATTACAGATCGAAGAGCCGGGCAACAGGTTGTTGTTCGTGATGGGAAATGCTGGAGTTGGAGATGGAACCACTCGACGGCCCCGGCCGGAAAACAAATTAATCTTGTTGACGTCGCGGCCTCGTCACTTTCTTCGGCAGGTTGAGGTCCAAGTCCAGGTCCAGATAGGGGCCCAGGCCCTGGCCCAGGTGTTTGATCTCGACCTGATGCTGATCTGCTGTTGGACAACGATGGGTTGCGCCTACCTTTGCGCCTTCTGTTTAATGATCAATTTGTTGGCCACCGCCTCAGATGTGTGCCGCCAGCGTTTAGCAGTCGATTGGCTTGGATTGTCGGGTTTTGTTTTGTTTGGCAGCGCTTTGTTGTGCCTCGGGCTAATGAGTTTCTTGAAAGTGGGTGTATGTGGCAGGGGCTCCCCTTTTTGCCCCTGAGGGAGGCTTCCTTCAGCCCTGCAGATATTTACAATCTTAAATGACCGGCGAAATATCAGCCAGACGTAGTGACGTCGAGGTTACACAGGGAAAAAGTTTGAGTTTCTTTTATTACCAGTATCTTATGATTTTTGCATTCATTTATTTCAGGAAAAACTTGTTTTGCATATTTTATTTTTGTTTAAAAATCAAGCAACCAAATGAGGGAATCCTACTCTGACTTTTCCACACGGAGTGCCCTTCCCTCAGCGCATGACGAATCCCTGGTGCGGTCGGGGTGCCAAAACCAACGGATTGTGGACAGGGGCGAGGGCCGAAGTCGCCTCCGATCCGATCGAGCCACATGAGAGATGCTAATTTGCAGACAAAGCAGTTCTGCGGAAGCCACCTCGCGACCCACAAACAACTAATGCCTTCAATTAGCCCGGCTAAACTGCTACCGAGAGCAAGGGTTAATCGCATTCGCCGTGCTGCTGATCGCCGCCGGGAAATCGGAAAATCGTACAGATCGAGACATTGGGAAAGGCCCTCGGCTCCCCGCCTCTGGTTCGGGTGGGCGTGGGCTGCGTTAAGCCGCAGTATTTGGCCCTGCGAATCCTTTACTTACCTGGGATTCCTCGGTCCGCCGGGTTTAACGCGTCCCACCCAGAAATGCGGCCATGGCCAATCGTTTACAAATGTTGATCAATAAAACGTCGGACTGTAATGCGATTATCCGCTATAATCGTGCGATCAACACTCGAGAACTTTTCCAAAATATTTGAAAAAGTCAACTGGCGATCAGCGGGATCTACGGGATCCAGGATCTGGGCCTAAGCTGGTGCGACTTTCCCTCTAATCTCGCACTTTGCCGCTATTTGTTTGCATGCTTTAGCGGGGATTTCGTTTTACGATCGCTCCGGAGAAAAGTCTCCTCTGTAGAGTCGCGGAGTCGGAGGGATGGCCAGCCCCTGCTACTAGGGACTACTCGTATTTACCAAAACTTACTGTGGATTATGCGAAAAGTCAATCGCCGCCCGGCAGTCTGTCGGGTTGAGTGGAAATATTTGAGGATCAGCGAGGGATACGCGAGGATCAAGAGTGGCTTTTGAGACATAAACTAGAAAATATCGTGTTAATCTGCAACATCCTAGGAAGATATATATTTAATGAAGGCAAGAATGGTGAGAAGTTCTTTATAATAAATTACAGATATTATTTCTCAAGGGAAAGTTTGGAATAAACAAAGCTAAACTAAAATTCAACTTAAATATTAAAATAAAAATATTTTATATTTGTTTTTAAATCCTCTACATAAATATCTTTTCTTTTGTATTTGTTTTTAAATCCTTAACAATTCTTAGTACCTTAAGTTTACAACTATTTTCTTTGCAATTTGAATACAGAGCAAAAGTAACCAAGGATAATATATGACGCTCTGGAACATGGCATGGTACATTAAGATATTCCGGCCAGAATTCCCTAATTTCTAGAAATCATGGCTCTAAATAGTACATTATCTAAGCATCCCGCCGAGAGTTCTGTGGGAAGAAGAGCCTTCCGTGGTCACTGGGCATGGAAATTGGTTGCACAGCATCCAACTCGACGGAAGGGAAGGCAGGCCTGATAAAGACATTAGGCGCAGGGAACGTGAAACAATCAAGGCCGTTCCAATGTGTGACAACAGACCGCATTACGTCCGGCCAAAGCGAATCGATTGCCAAACACACAACAGCAGCGGAAATCGAGAGGAGAAAAGTTGGGAAGAAGTAGCGTTGAAATTGAGGAGGCCAGAATGATCGACTAGGGGTTACTCAGTAGTTAGAGGAAGGAAAGTTTATACGTTATAAAATACTTCATATATGTGGACTGCAGTTCAAGATGAGGGATTAGGTACGTGGGATGTGGTTCGTTCTGTAATTCCTAGAGCATATCCTGAATTAGCGGTTCTTATTTGCTCTTAAAATTAGTAGGAATGGATACAAATAATAACATTTCCTGTAATAAGCCCTTGCTGATAGGAATTTACTAAAAATTAAGTATGCGAAATGGAAATTTAAAGCATAACAAATCTTAAAGTGTTGCACAACTAAAGCAAATGGATTAAATCTTACATTTTATACAGATTATATATTTTACCAACATATCCTCAATATTTATACAACAAATGTCTGCGAAAAAATAGGATTTTTAATTTAATTTGATACACCATATCGTGAAACAATTGCGTATTTACTTCTTTTGCCAGTTTTGTATTCTTTTAAAAGAAATAAAATCCCAAGAACCAATTGAGTTTATGATTTCATGAATTGTATCTGAGGTCATTAAGTAAATAAATAGTTATTATACTTAAATGAGAAAAATATTTCGAAGATTATAAATTGTATAAATAATATAATTAAAAATATGTTTATAAGCCATACAAGCTTTTCATAATATAACATTCGTTAACTTTAAATTCGAGATTTTAAAAGGCTTTTCACTTGAACACGACCAACTCAAGACTCGATTTTAGGAAATAAATGATTATTTTTAAATGAGAAATGGAAATTTGTACAATTAATCAATGTTTCCATAGATTATTGCGTTATTTGTTTGCCAGAATCGATTGCACGAGCCCTTCCAAGTCCGTCCTATGTATCAATCTGGAGGATCCCTAGTCCAAGCGATTTACTTACTTGCGCAGGTACGAAGGATCCGGATCTGCTGGCGAAAGTTGACGACGATCACGAGGATGATATTCATTCATAGCACCCTGGGTGGCATCATAAAAAGTCTCTTAGCATCCCTATTCATGGCACGGATATGTCTTCATTTTCCCGCTGGCCAGTTCGTGGAAATGCGTTCGAAGTTGGCTCGCAGCGTTTATGGTTCCGCTGCCTCCTACTGTTTCCTGCATCTCTCGGCCAGGTCCTTTCGCCTGCCAAGTCCGGATGCTGTTGCAGGACATTTGCAGGCGTTGATAGCGCGAAATTAGCGTTATATGAGTGGCCTTTTCAGCGCTCATTGTTTGCCTAAATTGTGAAATCAACGAGGATCGCATCGAATCGCGAATCGATCGGGGCTTGCGGCGCCTCCTCGGTTGAGATTTCCCCAAATGAAATTTCTTCGTATATGTTTCTGTGCCAATCAAGGTCACCATCGACTCAAGGTCGTCGGGGATTTTGCTATCCTGCTAGGCGCAAATGTCCTCACTGGACTCCTCACTGGGTACTCGGATCTCCTCCCGTTGGGTTTGCTTAACCAAATTCCCAACGGGCTGCCGCACCGACCAGTAGACACCCAACCTTTGTTGGCTTGCGGCCTCCGTTGTCCTTGATCGGCAACTGGACTTGGATCTGGGTCCGGATTCGTCACGTATCTCTGTGGACCGATTTCCTCGCTGGCGTTTCCACCGGGTTCCATCATTAATTCTCCTCCCAACACTTGGCGCTCTCCATTGTTGTTCCCGGCTTCGGAGTTCTCCCGCCCAGCGCTTTCTTTTTCCAGCGGTTTTACTTAACTTCTTTTTGAGGGTCTCTGTTGCGTGAAATTCCATAATTAATCAAACTCACGCGGAGTCCGGAGAATAGGTAACAACGCAACGATGCCATCACCCTGAGCACCGGAGCATAATGGTTTCAAAAGCGTGACAAGGATATGGTTACGGCTAAGATATATATCTGTATCCCTAAACCTTAAGGGAGTTTTGGAGTTTAGTTTTGTACTTTTTAAACACTGATCAATATCGGATATATTACATTAATGGGAGATATTCGATAATTTTATGGGAATTTATTATTTCAATTTCTTTCTTCTAATTTTATAGAGATCTTATTTTCTATTCGTTCTTGTATTTTATTTTTAATAAAACCTACTTATGTCCTACTTTCAGGACTTCCCACTCCGTTAACTAGTTCCGTTTTCAACCTTATAACTGCCAGAAAACTCATTGCACTCTTGCCTTTATACATCAAAATCTATAATGAGGTATCAATAAAGGATATATTACGCTTGTAAAGGGTGTTAAATGCGTACTCGATTGCATTATGGGTTCCAGTGAATATCGAATTTGATTTCCGGAAGCAAGTGGAACCCCAAGGAATGTCTAATGAAATCAGTTTATATATTATCTCGAGACTTATACCCCAATTCCTTAAGAGCTCCCTAACGAGGTATTAATGAAGGATATATAACGCTTGTAAAGTGTAAAATCACCATGATTTTCCGGAAGCAAGTGGAACCTCCATTAAAATCAACTTTCAGTGTCAGAAAGTAAGCCCAGGAAGGGGAGACGGACTGCCAAGGAGCCTCTGAAGCATGGGGGTTTCACCCTAGTTCCCTGGGTCTCTGGTTCCCTGGTTCTCCCAAAATCCCCCATCCAAAGTTCTCTCTCCCTTTCCACATCGCTTTTCGAGCTGAGACGCCCCCCGGCGCTGAGCGAGACGGTTGCTCAACAACCCAAGAGATCTCGCAGCAAGTGCGAGTGAGCGACATTAGCGGAGGCCTCTGCGATTGGTCCGCGTGGTGGTTACCTGCCAAGTGGCAGTGGGACATGGCCGATGTCTGGGTAGCGGCTTCACAGAAAGGCAACGATCTTGGCCGACGTTCGGCGAGAGAAGTCAGTCAGGCACAGACTGCGCAACGAGCCACAACGCACCTCGTCCTCGTCCTCGTCTTTGCCTCAATACACCATCATCGGTTTAAAGATTCTGGAAAAAGCTGTTGCAAATCGGTTAATTAACACCTCGCCACGCTCACCTATGACTTCGCTAGAGTCTCGCCAAGAAACTGTCTTATTTTAAAGTGATACCAAGTGACACCGCAGACATCTTAAATAAGAGAACACCAAGTTTGAGTCGCCGCCGGTTCAGAGCCGGGACAACTTTGGGGACCCTTGGAGCTCCGGAAACTATGACTGTAACCGCCTTTGCTGCAGCCATGCACAGACCCTTCTTCAATGGATATTCTACCATGCAAGGTAAGTTTCTTAGGGGTATATTCCTAGCTAGCTCCTAGTCTGGGATATCTGTAGCAAGAAGAGTTTTTTGGAAACTTCTTAGCTTTATGGGATACCTATAGATGGGAGAGTTTCCTTCATAAGTTCAAGCTTTTGGGAAATATTCTGTATAACTCAGATCTCTAGATTATCAAGACTTCTTTCAAATCAGAGATAACTATCTTCCAAATAAATAAATAATTTTTAAAATTTGTCTTAGAAATATCTAGCAAGAAACTTCTTAACTTTATGGGATATCTTAAATGGGAGAATCTCCTTAAGAAGTCCAAGCTTTTGGAAGATATTCTGTATAACTCAGATCTCTAGATTATCCAGACTTCTCTTCCTAAGTTTTATTTCAAGAAATTTTCAAAGACCCTTCAAAATTCCAATTCAATCTGTGGAATATCAAAACTCTTCGTTCTAGTAAAAGATCCTTTCGGGAACAGATTTCCCTTAGTCCTCAAATCGCTCAAGACCCTAAGACCTCTCTCTCTCCTCTCTCAAAAATCACAGATTCCGATCCCTCTGTGGCAGTTCCGATCCCTCTCCCACAACTCCGATACCTCTGAAAGATCTCTGCCATGTCCAAGGCCGTCGGCGACTCTCTAATGGCCATTAGCTGCTCGGCGGGAGAGTCGCGCGCCTCTGACCTTCGACCTTCGCTCGGAGCTGTTGCCCTCTTCCCGGGAAGTCAACTCCGGACGAAGGTGGTGTCGTAAATCAAGTGACACGCGCTCCGCGCTACCTAGCGAATTGGAAAAGCCTCTAAGACTTCCTTCCTCTCTCTCTCTTCCCTTGCAGACATGAACAGCGGCCAGGGTCGTGTAAATCAACTAGGTGGAGTCTTCATCAACGGTCGTCCCTTGCCCAACAACATTCGCCTCAAGATCGTCGAGATGGCCGCCGATGGCATCCGACCCTGCGTCATCTCCCGCCAGCTGCGCGTCTCCCACGGCTGCGTCTCCAAGATCCTGAATCGCTACCAGGAAACCGGCTCCATTAGGCCAGGAGTGATTGGTGGCTCCAAGCCGAGAATTGCCACGCCCGAGATCGAGAACCGGATCGAGGAGTACAAGCGCAGCAATCCGGGCATGTTCTCCTGGGAGATCCGGGAGAAGCTCATCCGCGAGGGCGTCTGCGACAGGACCACCGCGCCCTCGGTCTCGGCCATTTCGCGCCTGGTGCGTGGCCGCGATGCTCCCCAGGACAACGAGCTGTCCTCCGCCTCGGACTCGCCCAGCGGCGGCGGCCTGGCCAAGACCACGTCCAGCTCCTGCGGCTCGGACGTGTCCGGTGGCCACCACAACCACAACAAGCCCTCCGACGAGGACATCTCCGACTGCGAGAGCGAGCCGGGCATCGCCCTGAAGCGCAAGCAGCGCCGCTGCCGGACCACCTTCTCCGCCACGCAGCTGGACGAGCTGGAGCGCGCCTTCGAGCGGACCCAGTACCCGGACATCTACACCAGGGAGGAGCTGGCGCAGCGCACCAATCTCACCGAGGCCCGCATCCAGGTGTGGTTCAGCAACCGGCGGGCTCGTCTCCGCAAGCAGCACACCTCCGTCTCGGCCGTGCCCTCGGGCGTGGTCTCCTCCGTCAGCCATGTGCCCACGGCCACCTCCTTGCCGAGCGTGGTCTCCAGCGTGTCCAGCATGGCGCCTCTGGCCATGATGCCGGGATCCCTGGACGCCGCCACCGTCTACCAGCAGCAGTACGACTTCTATGGTGGCGCCGCCAACGTGACCATTTCCGCTGCCGCCGCTGCTCCCGTGGCCAGCAGCAATCTCTCGCCGGGACTCACCTCCACGCCGCCGCACCACCATCAGTTCTACAATCCCAACGGCGCCGCCAGCACGGCCAGCTACATAATGCCGGGCGGAACGGGTCACTCCACGCCCACGGAGAACATCATTGTGTCCAGCTACGAGACCCAGCTGGGATCCGTCTACGGCACCGAGGCCGAGACCCACCAGACCCACATGCCGCGCAACGAGAGCCCCAACGAGTCGGTGTCCTCCGGCTTTGGCCAGCTGCCGCCCACACCCAACAGCCTCTCGGCTGTGGGTGGTGGCGCGGGAGTGACCTCCAGCGGAGGCAGCTCCGCAGCCGATCCCTCGCAGTCGCTGGCCAACGCCAGTGCTGGAAGCGAGGAGCTGTCGGCTGCCCTGAAGGTGGAGACCGCTGATCTCGTGGCGGCTGCCAGCCAGTCCCAGCTTTACGGCGGATGGAGCTCCATGCAGACGCTGCGCCCCAATGCGCCGCTCTCGCCGGAGGACTCGCTGAACTCCACGAGCTCGACGAGCCAGGCTCTGGAGGTGGCCGGCCACCAGATGTTCCATCCGTACCAGCACACGCCGCAGTACGCCGCCTATCCCTCGACGCCGGGCCATGCCCACTCGCACCCGCATCACGGGCATCCCCATCACGGACATCCCCATGCCCATCCGCATCCGCATGCGCAGTACGCCGGCGGACATCCCCACTATCCGCCGCAGAACTTCATGCCGCAGAACTTCAATGCCGCCGCCTTCTCGTCGCCCTCGAAGGTCAACTACACAGCGATGCCGCCACAGCCGTTCTATCACCACTCCTGGTACTGAGAGGGGATCCTTTTCATAACAGTCTCCTCCACCTCCTCCTCCTGGAGCAGGTGCCAGGTGCCAGACAAGCCGCCAAAGATGTACATAGCAGGGAAGGGAGACAGCACACTTCTGTGCGGGGCAGTGCAGACGTTTTCCATATGGGAAAACCTCTACCACACTCGCCCCCGAAATAGTTCCAATTCGTAGACCTAAGCCTAGCTAAAACCTAGTACTAATTAAGCTAATTCCTACTACCAACTAAGCCGTAGCAAACCTAAGATGTATGCCTAAGTAGCAAGTGCCTTGAAAATAAATATACCTATGCTTATTTATCCCGTATTCCAAAGATCTTTTGCTGGCCATTGAGAGCAGCCTTGACACGCTTCTGTTCGCAGCGGGACGGATGGGAAATCCTCGGGGCCATTAGAGCCTTTAAGTAGCCGCTTAGCTTTCCACGGACCCGGCAGGAGATCCGTCAACAGTCGCCACGGGGGACAGTTGCGAGGCGACTGCTCTCGGAACTCCTGCTCAAGCTGTGACGACGGCAGTTTCCGGAAAAAGAGAAAACTCCTGAGATACTAAAGGAAAATAATATCCTATCAGAACCCCGAATCCGAATCCGAAGACAACTCCAACCAAGGTGTTAATTGCCCCCTTCGATTCCTTCGAACGGAGTAATTGCCCTCGTTCGGACTTGCCTCAAATTCACACCTCTCATCGCCCATCCTACGTGTCCCGAGCCTGGGCAATTAATGAAGTCATTACCCATTGCCCGAAAAAATGGTATCCTTGAGTCCGCAGACAGCTCAGACAGCCTTAGGCACACCCTGGCTCTATTATTTTAATCTAGAAAAAACTCCAGATCGTTCTTTGAGGAAAAGTAAATATTGACTTTACAATCGACTTAGGATTCGGCAAAGGACCTTCCAGGTAGAAGTAGAGATTAGCCAGGAAAATTGCACAAAATCCATTTAGATCTAGTTGATTCCGATCGGAGAGACATAATCCCGAGAACTCGGATCTCTGGCAGAACTCTAATGCCAATTTAATAGCGCCCCAAGATGGCCAACTGGGTTAATAAACCAATTACAATTTTAATTCGCTTCCCACTGGGCGAGTGGGGAGTGGAAATTCTCCGGCACAGTAGCCGGAGTGGAGAAGAAGAAAGCTGCGATCGGGAAATGATTAAATCCAAAATATTACGCATTAATTTTCGGTAGCGATCAGAAATTACCCAGCCAAGCTAAGGAAAAGCTCGGCGTTGTAACCTCCAAGACGCGGAGGCTGCTGCGGCGATAATGGAAGTTGGAAGTTGGAGCTGCCCAGAGATCATGGACGGGGCCGGCATTCTGCTTCTGCTGCTGCTGGTGCTGCCCTCCCCTCAAGCCGTGATTAATGAGCTGACAAAGTGTTGAACATCAAAGGCAGGGAAAACAGTAATTTACAACGATGCCGCCTCGCGAGATGAAACTTAATTTAATTTTTTATTAATTGTTGCCGGCTGATGTCGGTTCGATCTGGGGCAGATCCCTATGTACCTGCTGGTCCGATGATGAATCAATAAAGCCAGGCGTTCCTGGCACATAAGCAGCGCAAAACCTCAAAATATTTACTCGACAGCAAGGTGGACTAACCCAGTCGGACAGGCCAGGATTTGCGAGTTTGCGAATCAAAATTTCCCAGTTCCAGGAGACGGCCTACGGTTGCGAAAGGATTTGTAGCGTCACCGTCCCGCTCGCACTGCGCGAGGATTAGGCCGTTTCCGAAATAATCCTTTGCTGCCAGGAAGAATGCAGTAAACGGCGCACAGTCCTCCTTGCAGGTCAACTCGTTTTCGGCCCATTTACGACGGTGCCATAAACTTTTATTTGCTGTCATTCTTCGTCCTCGTGCGCAGGGCCCATCACTCAGCCAGGACACGAACCCCTTTCCGCGTCCTTTTGCAAGCAAGAGTTAAGCCAGGACAGCGAGAAAGGCTTAGCTTTCAGTCAGTCAGTCACTCAGAGTTGGGAGAAGTCACAGCCAGGTAGAGAGAGACTCTGGGAAGCGTTAGGTAGAGAGATCCGAACAGCGAACAGCGATAATCCTTGCTAATGAGGTGTCCTGTGCAAGGCAGATCGCAGATATGCGAAGTGGATGAAAGTCTCTAAGTCAAGGATAATAGGGGAATCAGGCGGATTAAGGGGAATGAGTAGACTAAGGAGGAGCCATCAAAGTGAATGAAGTCATTAATAGCTCAAAGCATAAATTGTTCTTTAATTGAAGAAATGATTAAGCGAAATTCTTTGTTTTGTATATTGAAAATAAGGTAGTTTTCCTTAAATATCTATAGTTAAAGTGTATCTGATATTAAGAGTAAGTTAGTTTCTGCTTTCGTCCGGAAGAATTATAATAACAAGTGTGTCTTATTTTCTCTCGCGAATATTCACAATATTCCTCACAAAAAATAGCTAGTACTTTTAGCTCTCTTACTATATATCTTTAAAATGTCAATATTCAATATTTAAGGACCTTTTAAATACATGTTAATATAGTTATTAAAGAGTACCCTAATTGACATGTTATGACCTTAACATCTCTATCCCCTTGAGACCCATTAATCTAACGATACACTTGCCCACCACGATCCATCCAAACAGATTCCAGCCGTATTGGCAAACATTTCGGTTTGGTCTCTGGACTCAACTACTCGTACTGTGAGCCCTGTCATCAGAACTGTAGAGATAGAGAGAGAGATATCCTCAGGACAAGGTCCTGTGTCCTTCGTCCTCGAGTTATCCCACTGACTCGCAACGGTGCTGGAGTCGAGAGCGCATGCTGTTAGCGCACAAATTGATTTGTCAAATCGAGGCGCACAAGGACATTGCCATCATTAACGATGATTGCCGTAGGACCAGGACCCGTACCCGTATCCGGCCGAAGGTCGTTGCGCAGTCGGTGCCAACGACTTGGACTTAGTTGGTCCTAGTCTCGGCGAGGTATTGTCAACACTTTGCGTACCACCAACTGTTTCTGTTGTCCTCATCGTCCTCCGTCTCTTTTCCGTCTCTCTCGAAACGGAATATATTTGGATTTTTATTAATAAACACCTTGCGAGAGCGACAGAGGGAGAGATCTTTCGAGTCGTAATCGATTTGGAATGCCCGGCGGGATCTCCTCTGCTCCTTTTATGGCATGGCTGCCAGGCTGGCAACTTGTCAGCTTCCTTTTGGCATCTGCGCCCAGCAAGTGGCTTCTGTCTCCGTCGGCTGCCGAGCGGTTCCATCGCCACGGAGATCGGTTCCCTCGCGGAATCTGGAAATCTGGCCGGAACGGTTACGCTACTTTCCACCAATTAAGCGGAGCTGCAAGCCGGATTTGTTGGCTAATTTAAGTTGTATTGCGAGTTTTGGCCAAGTCAAAGGCGCTCTCAGCTGGGGGGTTAACAAGGTGTGAGGTTTGGCGTGGAAAGGTTGTAAAAATTAAACCATTTTCTGTCACTTTCAGTTGTTAGATGATTAAAATAAATAATTATAATTAAGAAGGCCACTGAACTCACTTAGTCAATGAGTTTGTACCATATTATAGTGGAAGAAAGAAGGAATATCAGCAAACAAAAATATTTTTTAATTTAGTTATTGGTCTTTGAATTTTCTAACAATAAATACTATACAAGAAATATCCCTTTATTGTTTTCTAACTTGGCATTCGAATGGTTGTGAAGATTGAGCTTCAAAGATCGAAATAATGGAATATATTAGAGCGCCTTTTAAGTTAAATTGGTTAAATGGAAGCATTTTCAATGTAATTCCTAATTCAAATGCTGTCATAAATTCCCCTTAACTATTTGCATGCTTAATATGCTTTTAATTTTTCTGAATCTGAAAATTATAGTACCTATAAAGTACCCAGGTAGTATATCCACCATATTAGTTACTATATCTGAGAGATACTATCTACAAGCTCGCACTCAGCTTGTTGCATTCACCGACAGGTGGCGTCCTTCACCTTCCCCCAACGCTGACACACACACACACACCATAACTCCAAGCCAATTTCCATGTACTAAACAAAGCAGTCTAAGCCACCCAATTGACCATTTTGGCCAAATGGTAATGCGCGCGCCTCCATGCGGACATTATAATTAATGATAAGCACAAATCCCCCATTCGGCGGCAGCGACGGCGGCGAAGAAAACAATAGTGAACACTATTTTGTGCACTGCCAGAAAAGGAACAAAAAATTCAACATTATTCTGACATATGGCAAGAAAAATATATAAAATGTTTAGAGATTTCATTGGATTAAATTATGTGAATAAATTAATACATATTTACAGAAGCTTCTATGGTTAATATAGAGACACAAATTAATTTTAAGAATTGAACGGAAATAGGAAATTAAAACTTAATGGGTTCCTTCAATATTTTCTTAGTTTTCATAATCAAAATTTTAGATATTATTTAAAATATAAAAGTATAATAAAGCAATAGCTGTAAAATCGATTTTTTAAGAGCATAGTTAGCTAAACAATTTTTAAGATTTTCTATAGCTTTGTGATATTAGCGGTTTTTGTTTTTTTTTTAACATCAGTCTTCGGTTACAAAGCTTTAAAAGAATTGAACGATGATTTTTTTTTCAAGAAAATTTCAAAGTATATCAAATTTTCTCCAAGTGCCTAGTTCTTGGAGTTCAATTTCGATTTTCGATGTAGGAAAAAAGCGCGCGCGGCTCGGCTCTTATCGCCCGGGTTTCTCGGTTTTCGGGGGGAACTGGCATATTAATGGTTCATTACGGTGACCCGCTGGCCCGATCCGGCCTGGACACGGAGGTGGACACGGAGTGCAGCCCCAGCTTCAGTGGCAGCTCCTTTTGGCCGCCGTTCGGTTCGAGGCTCGATGGCTTTGTTCGGCTGCCGCGATTGTTCGCGACTTCCACCGCTGCCACTGACGCCTGGCGTGACGGTTTTAATTTTATTTTATTATTATGTACGAGTATATGCGGTGGCGCAGGGTGCCTGCAGTGTGCAGGGTCTATGGCTAAGGTGGGCCTCCGTCTTCCCCGCCCAGCGTGGTTGGGCATTTTATCATGAACTTGTTTTTATGGCGGGCTGCCTTCGTAATTAGTTGCGGGGCTCTAGTGCGCAGCGCCACCTACCGGCCGTGGCGGGAGTAACGAACGACATTGCCCGACATTTCCAAAACCCCAAATGGAGCTAATGAAGCTACCTCCTGGCTCGGAGGAGTCGGGAGCCCCCTTCGGTCGCTCCTCTAGGGCTTCACGGACGCGTGCAAATTCCATTGAAAAAGGAGTTAAACTCCGTTTTTTTTTCCATCGCGACGGCCTCTTGGCTTTATCTGCATTGGCCCGGCAATTTACGTGGCTTGCATTTTGTTTCCTTTTTCACTTCTTTGTATTATTTTGCAGTTCCGCGGAGTTACTACCTCAAGTTGGGGCTCCGTCCACATACTTTGTGCCGAACTGAAGTTGGCGGGCGCGGCGGCAGTCACTAATTTTGCTTGCGGAAATTGGAGTTTGACATGTGCCCATGAGAGGGTTCAGGCCCTGAGGGCTCAGCTTGACTCTATATATTTAGGGAAGTAAGTGCATAAATAAAAGGGTGAATTTCTACATCTTGTCCTTAAATGTTTCCAAATAATATAAGTCATTTTTAGAGATACATATATGATAAGATTTAGAATTAAAAAAGTAATTTCCAAATAAATCAAAAAACCAATCTCTTTGGGTCTTTTTGCTTTTACGTGTATCAGTTCAGTTCTTCAGGATTATACTTGTAGTTATAAAGATTATGTTATCTAAGAAATATTTCCATATACAAAAAAGTAATGACACTATATCTATAAAGAAAAGAATAGATGATGATTAGTTAGTGTCCTAATATAAAAGTATGTCTTACTTAAATTTATAGATCTTAGGAGGTTCTTAATATGTAAAACAAAAGGCAATTAATTTTGTTATTGTTATTTTGTTAAAATAATTTATTTTAAGACCCTAATTGAAACCCTTGTGATCTTCCTCAAGTACTTAAATTAAGCCTAGAAAATATATACAAAATATCATCAGCCAGTAGCTCAGAAAACCGCAGAACGACATCGTCTCAGTTCCGTCTTCCTCTCCTCCGTTGCCCGTTGGATACCAAATCCGTTCCAAAGAGTATCCGGCGGCTTGCTCCAGCGCACGAAGTACGTCTTGTGTACGGCGGCCAGCGGCGGCTTGGATTTGCTCCTTGAGTCCAGGCGCCGGCGAAAGGGCCAAAGGAACCAATGGAAGGGTCCGACAGGGCGCACCTGCAGCTGTCCAGGAGGCACCGATTGTATTGCCTCCAGCTGCAGGGTCGGATGGGGTTGCTCCACTATCACGGGGGCGGGTATAGCAGCCTTCTTACTGGGTGTACCTGTCAGTCTAGAGGTGGAGTTAAAGACCTCGATCTCATCCTGGTGGCGGGATGACCACGGCTGCAGGCAGCTCGATTGTTGCTCCGAAGGCTTCTCCTCCTCCGATTCCTCCCGAATGGGTGAGACCTTGCTGCCGCGATTGCACTTGAAACACCGCGGAATCCTGGACTTCGAGGGAGTTGGCGATGCATCTGGCGGCGGCATCTTGACTAGGATGAAGTGGTCGTTTAGCAGGCACACATCCGACACCTTCTCGAACTTGGGCTCCTCGCCGAAGAAGGCATCCAGGTCGATGTTCTGCTGATAGATGCGGTAGTCCTCGCCAAAGGGACTCGGCTGCTCCAGCTGCTCTAGGCTTGATCTTTGGCATTTCTCATTGGTCTGGACCGGCTGGTATTGCCTCCAGAC
Organism: Drosophila rufa; assembly: GCA_018153105.1. Classification (NCBI taxonomy): domain Eukaryota; kingdom Metazoa; phylum Arthropoda; class Insecta; order Diptera; family Drosophilidae; genus Drosophila; species Drosophila rufa. The sequence goes on from JAECXS010000096.1 coordinate 15,242,375, forward strand.
CTTCGGTGAGCTCCTGACCACCGGCTGGCTCATGAGTCTGCGATGCAGCAAGAAGATCTTAGTGAAGATTGGTCCATGGAGACGATGATATTGATGGTACAGAAACATTCTGATTGAGTATTTCGGAACCAGACCTGTGAGGCGTAGAAATGTAAGATTAAAGTTAATTAACTTGATACAAAAAGTGAGGAGATTGAGGGAAAACTGAAGCATACTTTCAGGGTTGGAAGGGAATTAAATTAAAGTATTACCAGTAGAAGCTTCAACGAGCTAACAATAGCAACAATAAACTTTATAAAAGTCCCTGAAAGGTGTTGACTGAAGTGCATTTTATTATCAATTTCCACATCCGTTGCCGATCTCTCACCTAGCCTAGACTAACAAGGAACCAAGTTTAGTTTTAAGTTTGGACATATGAAAGTTGCCTTGGATTTTGTTTCCATTTTTCTTTTCGGACAGGCACATTATCCTTCGTTTGACTTTTGACACTGCACTTGGCAAAGGACGCGCTATGAGAGGAGGACAAGAGGTAAGGAGGGGATGGAACAAAACAGAACAGAGTCCTTCGCCGGCTTGTTTCTCGGTTCCGCTACCAATGCCAACAGCAACAACAGTTGCCTGTATTTTATGCCCCACGAAAACAAAAGTTATATTTATTAGTTTGACAGGTAAACAAATCACGAGGACACCGCACTCACACACAGACACACACACACTGTCAGGCAACAACAAAATGCAGGCCAGGAGACAGGGGACACACTCACATTTTCTCGCTTCCCTTCGCGGTCTTCTTCTACTTCTTCTTCTTCGGGCCTCTTCCGCTTGGCCAGTTTCCGCTTCCCGCTCTTAGCTTTCAGCTCTTTCCGCCTTCCGCTATTCCGCCGGGCGTTGTTTGCCGCTCCGCTCGCCAACGGCAACTGAAGCCGCCTTTCAGGCCGAAGACTGCAGCACAGCCACATGCGTGGCCAATTAAATACCCTCTCCGAAGGTGGGAGCCACTGCCAAAATTTCAGACAGTTTGCAACGCACAGAACAGAAGCTTTCTTTCCCCCACAATCTTTGTACCACAGTAAAATATTAGTGAGACAACATTCAGATCCCCGAAAAACATTAAACCCGGGTAAACAGTGAAGGAAAAATCACCTCGCGTTGGGAAGGTACTATATTTTTGCATACTCTAGAATTTATGAAATAATTTATATAATAAAATGATAAAAATTAATGTCAAACCGAAACTTTTTAGAATACGGAATGCGTAATTGTTGGCATTACTGGATGATAGATTTTGCACCTACTTTAAAAGTAAAATGTAAAGCAGCTTCGGCTGAAAGAGGATGAAAACCACAAAAACATTGTTCTTACTTTCTGAAACTAATTGTATATTGATTGTTTTTATAGAAATTTTATGTTTTGTACAAGAAATATTTACTATGTTATTTAAAACTCCTCTAAACCTGATCGAATTCGATAAAAAAATTATCTTTAACTCCAATACATTTATAATTTAGAATCACAATTCTACAGAAGAATAATTTGTATTAATTGTTATAATTTCTGATATATTTAAATACTAATATTTAAATATTAGTGTTTCCTTAACAGGAAAAGTTTTTCTGTTTTGTGTTAGAGTATTCCAACGTCGATTTCCGACCCATTTCTAACTTTCACTTTTTTGTTTTGCATGTTAATGGAAGGACGAACAGACGAATTGATGGTTGACAATTAGCAAAACATACCAAGTGCAATGTTTATAAATATTCGAATAAAGTGCTAGTTACGTTAATGGAACATATGCATATTTAAATTGAGCTCTAACCAATGTCACGGCTGCTAAAATTAGTTTTCCTTTGTTTTTGTAACTATGGATTCAGAATTAATAGGTTGATTCATGGTGTCAAGGCATGAAAGCTCAATAAAACAATTGCGTTAATGGAAAAAAAAGCTTCAAACTCATTTTGTGTGTAACGAAATTGCATTAAACAAAAAAATTAGCACTTCAAGTACATGTTGTAAGTATTTGTATTTATAACTTGCTGCATCATGCCTAATATGACTTTGTTTTCCTAATATTATTGTAATTATTGTTGAAATATGATGCCTTTGTTATGAGAAATTTAGGCAGAACCAGCTATTGTGCACATAGCGCATTAGTAAGTATTTTTGACATGATCGAATCAGATATATGTTTATATATCTGGTAAACTCCATATACTTGCTACCCCCGGATTCCTAGAGGTTATTCCAAACTGTTTCACGTGCCTGACATGTCATATTGATTGTTAATGCACGCCACATCGATAAGTCAAATGAAAGCGAATTGTTCGAACAGAAGGGTGGAAATAACCACAAAGACTAAACATTAAGCAACAAGCTGGCGGCTGCCTAATAACCCATCCCATTAGCCATTAACCGCAGAACGCGTTGAGTAAACCGGGCAAAAAGGGGGAAGTACCTAGAACTCGTAGGCTGAAATTTGTTTACTTTGATTTGTGTTCGAACTGATGATTGTTTAAGTGGCAGGCTGGGCGTTAAAGCTGAGTTTGAGTTTGTGTTCTACCTGAAGAGAGGGTATTTACTGTTTAATTTAAGAAACAAGGATATTTCCTTATTTTCGTATAAAATTCCTTTTAAAGAGTTTCTTAATAAAATAAGGCGATACACTTTATAGATTATTAATAGCTAAAAATTAATTCTACTTAACTATATATTAATTTAATATCGTTAAATGTAAATATTTCGTATTTTTAGCTTTTTTAACAGTGTAATACTGACTTAATTAATCGCCTGCAAAGTGCAGTTGTTGCTACTGTGTTTTCTGTTGCTATTGCGTGTAGATGTTGTTGTTATTGACGCTGCTGTTACAGTATTTGTTATAGTTGTTACTGCCGCACTCGAAATTGACACCAATTATGTTTGTGAAGGGGTCGTCGATCGCTCAAAATTGAACGGCAAAAGCGCAGAGAGCCCTTCGATGACCTTCTCGAAAGCAGATATCAGAAAGAATAAAAAAAAGCAAAGGGGAAATAAAGCAAAGTCGCGAGAAAATGTGTATATACTTTATCCGTCTATGCGATACCCTGTACTAATGTAATAATATAATATAATAGTAATAATAATATCTTAATATTTCATATATTAAGGCGAACTCAAGCAAAACCTTTTTTTTTCTAAATATGTTCTGATTTATTACTTGTATCTACTAAAACGATTCCTATTTTTTTTCGATTACATAAATTCCATAAATATAGTATTATTAGATCAGTCGATTTAAACTCCGAAAAAATCAAATCCTTACATGAACCGCACTCTCCTTGCTTACAGGGTATTCAAGCAAAGAAAAGAAATGAAGCAAATTCGAGTAAAAGTGAATTTAATTGCTGAAAAACATACTGGTTATCAGCCAAGGACAACACTGGACAAGAGCGTTATCCGGATTATTCCCTCTCCTGTCTCTTTCACGCTCTGATTCCCGGCTATGAGCGCTGAACTTGAACTTGGCGACGAACTTTTGCTTACTCATCTCGTAACCACAAACAACACGGAGCGGCGTAAAAACGGTAAATCATGCTTAGCCAAGTTTGCTTAAAGGCAAGTCTCCGCTTCCCGGTCTTTTGTTTTCTGTCTGGACCCTGTTGAAGGTCACCTGTGGCTGTGGCTTGTTGTGGTTTCTTGTGCGAAGTTAAAAACAAAGCGCTACGATCATTTGTCAGGATCGCTTTCCGCTCTCTTCGTTACTCTCTTAAGCCACACTCTTGGAGCTTGAGGCTCCCGCGCAATTTAAGTGCAGGCTCCCTCGGTGTGGAGCGCCTGCCACTGGAATCATTTGGCGGCGAGCAGCCAGACTTATCGGTCGTTCCAGTCTCCACTTGGCTTCGGACCGCGATCCATTGGGAATATTGTGTAAATATTGCGTAAAAGTCTAATCTAAACTACGTATCGTGTTTCGAGTTTTTAACATAGAAAAGAAGTGTAAATTAGTGAAAGTGAAATTTTATAGTGGCCAATAGATTAAATAAAATGTTAAACTTGTTGCTTAATCACAGGATATTACATAGCAATCGAGCCGATTAACTTGCATTAAATTAATGGCCAAAACCATTTTAGATTTATTAAGAATAATGACTTTATGAATTGTGAATGATTTATGCAATTCTTCAAATTAAGTCATATTTTCAGATAAATGAGTAATTTACCTAGTGATAATTCTTGTAATCAGTATTAATTGCTTCATTGACCTAAAAATATTTAAACTGGAGGTCTTTAAACAAGTATTAAGTAAATAATTTGTATCGTGTTGTATTTACTTCTATATATTTGAGCTATTTTCAATTCAAAAAGAACACATGTTTATTATTAAAAATAATATTATGACTTATAAAAAGCATTGTGTAAACATTGGTTTTTGGTTTTTAATTGTTAAGTCGTAACAATTAAACCCCTAGTTAGATAACTTACGAATTGAGCTATCGAAGAAATCAGGAAAAGTATTAAGCCCGCCCTCGTTGCATTTTATGGTTATGGCTTTCGGTTGTTGCAGCAAACATTTTGGCTTCCCCATTGCAGTTGGCCATGTAAGTCAGCTGCCTTGCCTCTTGGCAGCAAACCAAAGAGCCAAGACCCGCCACTGGCCCAAGAGAAGAGAAGAGAACTGTGAAAAGAGAGCAAAGAGACTTTTGGCACCGCATAATCGAATCGCATGCAACAGGACAGGGGCGTATACGCAAATTAATTAAAAGGGTTATTTCGTTTAGGGATAAATCAATAAATCAATATTAATTTGCAATTATCTATTATGTGCTAATTGAAGAATATAGTTTTTTTTCATAACAAAAACTTCCTCTTGAACTTTAGTCCCCCTTAAAGTACCCCCCGCTTGCGCCACTGAATCGCTCGTTGCTCGTTTGTCTGTGCTTTTGTCTCTTTGATGCCTGCGCCGCATTGGAGTGCACGTAATTTTCCATTTTAGTTGCAACCGAAAGAAAAACGAAAGTGGAAATGTTGCGTCGCCGGCTGCCGTTCCATCTCCTCGCTCGCCCACGCCGCTCGCTCTGGGCCAGCCGGTTGTAAAGTCGGATGAAAATAAAACAAAATAAAGCTGAAGACAATTCGACTCCTCGCTAAGCTCAAAAGCCAAAAGTTGCGAAAAGGAAACCTCGCAAATACGGAAGAGTGAGAGTCAAACTAGCCGTGACTCAAAGTCATTACGTTTCATTACAGGCATCAAGCCCCCCAAATCGCCGCTGGTTCTGCTCGATTTGGCTGTCAAAGGTTGGAGGATTCCGAAACCGAGGAAAACCCATTGAGTCGCCATGATAGAACGCGAAATTATCCAGTAAGTGCAGGGCTAATTGTCACTAAGTATCACCATAAATAAATACGTAATCGAGATCCGAGATGAGTCGGCATTGCAATTGAAATACTGCTTTGTAATCTCCCAAGACAGTAAGAGCTGTCTTTGGGGAACAATTTTAAATATTTTATTTGAGTTTCCAATTTTAAGTTGCCACTAAAGTCAATATTTTTCAATCGAACCGCTCAAAATTATTCGAATTATTATCTAATGAATTTGATTTCACATTAATAATATTAATATTTTTTATTTTTTAATTAAAACAAAATCCGCTCATAATTGTGACCCTTAACTTCCATTCCATGGAGCTTTTACTGTAGTTGTTGGCTCAGCTCCCTCGAGTACCCCGAAAAGGGGGCCAAGACCCAGTGTCAATATACTCGAAGCAGTCTCAGTCTCAGTCCGATTTTCCATTATCTTATGTTGTACCATATTATGGGGGCTGGCAAAGTCCGGCGACCGCCAATGCTGTCTGAACTATCGTTTGAACATTGCACATGCAGCGGGCGCATACAAATAGATAAATTAAATCATTTCGGGGCTGGCCGAGACTCAGTTTTCAGCCAATATTTGCCAACTGCTGAAGTGCCAACTAATTGTTTTGCAATTCCTTTTCGATAAATGCCCAAATGGACTGTTGTTCTTTACTTTAGCACCACGCCAGCGTCGAAGCGCATTTTTGATGTCCTTCAGGACATCCTGCAATTCTTGGTGCTCTTCGTGCGCATCGTTCTGGAGTTATTCGTTAAACTGGTGGATACGATCTTACCCAAGCCTCAGAAGGATGTTAGTGGGGAAACTATTCTGGTAAGGAAACGAGTAGAGACAATATAGGTAATAAAAACTAGCTGGCTTATTCTTAAAGATTACTGGAACAGGCCATGGAATCGGTCGGGAACTGGCCCTGCACTACGCCTCTCTGGGCAGCACAGTTGTTTGTGTGGACATCGATGAGAAGAACAACCAGGAGACTGTCCTGAAAGCCAGGCGACTGAACCTTGGAGATGTACACGGCTTCAGGTACGAACTTGGGTCTTACCAATTTTACCTAACAATCAATCTCTGAACCCGCCAGCTGCGATGTATCCAAGCGGGAGGAGGTGATGGCACTGGCGGACCGCGTTAAGGCGGCAGTTGGACCCATATCGGTGCTGGTGAATAATGTGGGCATAATGCCCACCCACCCAATCCTGCAGCAGTCGGCCGAGGAGATCCAGCGAGTGTTCGATGTGAATGTTTTCTCGCAGTTCTGGACCATTCAGGCCTTCCTGGGCCACATGCAGGAGAAGAACCGTGGCCACATCATCTGCCTCTCCTCGATAGCGGGGCTGGTGGGCATCGCCAACTTGGTTCCTTACTGCGCCACGAAGTTCGCTGTTCGCGGACTGATGGAGGCCCTTCATGCAGAGTTGCGAGAAGGACCCTACAGGGATGTGGTAAGTCGGGAGAAGCCCCTCGTTAATTGTTGGAAATTAATTAGGTAATTATTGACAGATTAAGACCACCACCATCTTCCCCTATATGACGAACACTGGCCTGTGCAAGCATCCCAAGGTGAAGTTCCCCTCGATCCTGGGCCTGCTGGATCCCAAGCAGGTGGCCCAGCGGATAGTGGAGGCGCACCGCTCCGATGTCATGGAGGTGACCATTCCCAGTTGCCTGCTCCACATCAACAACTGGACGAGACTCTTGCCGGATCACTGTGGCCTGATGCTCAAGGATTACATCGACAGTGGCGTGGAGTCGGACCTAATTTAGTTTCACCTTAGCGTAGACCGTCCGAGCCGAGTACCATGATATTCATATTGGAGTATGATATTCAAATATTTACAAAGTGTACAAAAAACGAACAAATAAAATTTCGGGGAATAAATAAGTTTTGGTTTCCTAAAGTATTTCTCTTTAAAGCGAACAAGATAATGTTTATTATATATAGAAATAGGATATTTTCTATAACTACATAATTTAAATTTCCCGCTCTTAAATGTGATAATTATTTTACACAATCGATAATTCTTCTACACAGCTGATTATAGCAACATCAGTGTGACCAGCTGCGTTGCCATTGAGAACCAGCTGTGCAGTGTGGCCAGGCGGCGGGACGTGACAAAGAAAGACAAACAAGACCAAAACAATGACCTGTGAAGTGAAACATTGCGGAGAAATTCGCGATTTTAAGAAAGTTCAGGAGTATTTTGGCCTCGGACACGGTGAGAAAGTGAACCTTAACATACGTCAGCAGGCGGTAATCCTGGATTATCCTTTTCGAGCAGACGACAACTGGTTAAATGCGGTAAACTACGCCATCTCGCCCACTGGGGAGTTGATTGCCTTGGCGCAGGGCGAGAAGCTGGCTTTCCTTTCCACTTGCTGGAGCAGCCATGGTAACGCCAACAACACCTACGCCCTGGGCTGGTGCGGTGAGCTGGAGGACTCCAATCAAATTGTGACCAGCCTCACCTGCCTGCCGATGACTCAGAGCCGGAGGAGCACCGATGGAGCCGTCGAATGGACGTGCGTGGCAGTGGGCCTGGTCTCCGGCCTCGTCGTCTTCTACACAGACTCGGGCGTGAAGCTATTCTCTCAATGGTAAGCTGATAGAACTCGCCGATTCCTAATTTAAAATGTGCCTTACAGCTGCCAGGAGGATCCGGTGATTGGCGTCAAACTACAGTCACCGCCCCGTCATTCCGAGGGTGATTCCCTCTTGTACATCGTCTACCCGCGCTGCCTCTGCTTCATCCAGGGCCAGGACATCCTGCCCATTCTCACCAACTGCCGGCATAACGTACAGCGCGGAGCCCTGGAGCGCGGCTCGTATCCCACAGCCGATGTGGTGCCATTCCAGAAGTACAAGTTCAAGCAGGAGCGCGAGGGCGTGATCAACGACGCCGCCATTTCGAGCACCCAGCGACCACCGACCTACGACTACATCGTCCAGCAGAGCATCGGCCACGGCTACTTCGCCAAGGTGCACGCCACGCCGCCGCGAAGCGCCCAGGTGTTGGCCGCCGGAGCGGAGCCCTATATGGGCTTCTTCGATGCGGAAGAGGGCTACAAGACCATGTCGCTGGGCGCGGTGGCCAAGGATGTGATTGGCATAGCGTACAAGAACCTGCTGGGTGGCATTTTCCGACGTGCGCCCGAGCCACTGCCCTCGCCCGAAGAGTCACCACTGCCCGTGCCCACGAAAGAGGCGCCCATGAGGATACGCTGTCGCTTGTACGACGGCAAGAGAGATGGCCTGACACTGGCTGTGGCACCCGGCGGAAGGCTGGCAGTCGTCACGGACAATCTGGACCGAGTGATGCTGGTGGACACGCAGCAGGCCATCATTCTGCGCGTGTGGAAGGGCTATCGAGATGCCCAGTGCGCCTTCGTTCCCGTCAAAGAGCGATCTGTGCGCGGCATCAAGACGCACAAGCGGAAGGCCCTGTTCCTGGTCATCTACGCGCCCCGCATGGGCTGCCTGGACATCTGGGCCCTGCAGAATGGCCCCAAAGTGGCCGCCTTTAATGTCTCAAAGAGCGGACAATTGGTCTACAACAATCACACGGCTCTGGGCGCCGTCGCCAGCGCGGGAGGATCGGCCGGCAGCAGTCAGTCCCGCAAGGCGCCGCCCATTAATCACTGCCTCTTCCTCGATCCCACCGATGGCAGCCTGAAGGAGGTGCTCATTCCCTTTCATTATGCCCTCAGCGAAACCAGCTCCCAGACCTCTCGGGATATCCACATGCTGAGGCGTCTCAGGAACCAGCTGAGGACCATAAACCATGGCGACGCCCGGCTGGAGGAGCTGGCCGAGCTGGCGAGTGAACTGCAGACCCTAGAGGTGCGCCAGCAGTGCCTGGAGATGCTGCTCAAGAGCAAGAAGCTGCAGCCACGCGTCTTCCAGTGCATCATCAACGCGTTCATTGAGAAACCCCTGCCCCCCGACACGACCACATCCGAGGAGTTTGTGCATCAAATCCAGAACTACAAGCGGCTGACCGATCTCTACCTGGCCCTGAGTCAGGCCAGTCAGCGGGGTGACAACGAGCCGCCCATAGACCATCTGGAGCTCTCTGACGCCGACCTGGTGACCATTAACAAGCTGGTTTTGCTCCTGGACGATGGCACGGATGAGGCTAAGCCTGCCACCACTCGGGAGGTCAGCTTCAAGCTGCAGGAAGAGCACAAGAGCGAGGAGTTTGTGGATTACCTGAGCATCTTCAACATAGAAAGTCCCGATGGCATCACTTTGCTGAGGGAAAAGGCAGACAAGTTTGGCGGCGTTAGCATCGATCTCTTTAGCCAGTTCTTTTCGCAGGGCCTGTGCTTTGGCCAGTTCAAGCAGTGGATCCATCAGGCCTGCCTGCCCAGCATGGATCTGCTTACTTTAATTATTTGGTTCTGGCTGGAGAAGCCCTTCAAGTACAATAACTGGTAGGATTTATTTTCAATAATTTTCAGTTTCTTTGAGTATTTTTCCCATGCCTGTTCCAGTGATGAAGTCGTGGAGGACATGTCCCGGATTGCTGCCATGGTCCAGACCATTTGTGATCTGGCTGGCGAGCACATTCACGACTATGCCTACAATGCCATCTCTCCATGGTGGCAGGAGGTGCGCGAACTGCTGCTGGAGAGCAAACAGTTCTCGGGTCTGCTGGTGGCCATTGTCTGCAAAACGGTGGCTAGCAATTTGTGGCGCAGTCGCAAGGAGGTGAGGGTTTATTTTGGTAGCTATATCTCCATAATTAATCAAATTTCGTGCAGGGTTCCTGTGACGAGTCCTCGCAAAACGAGGAGGAGGAGCGCTGGGAGCGCATCTCGCATGACGAAGCACAGTGGGGTTTGCTCACCGGCAAGTTGGAGGATGTGGCCGTTCTGGGGGCTATACTGGGGTGAGTCCTAGAACTCCTAGGCTCCTAACTAGTCCCAGTTGATTGATTGCTTCTCCAATTACAGCAAACCCCTCACCTCCAGGGATCCCGTGGGCCCGGAAATGCCCTACGAACCCCCAGATTGCAGCCTCAAGAGCATTGTGAGCAGTGGCAAAGGAATCGTGACAGAGCTTACGGCCAAGTGGCTGATCAGTGCCCAACTGCATCCGAGTAAGGTTCTGGAGATTTCAGCGCCGGAAAAGGAGACTGATGAGGAGGATAAGACAAAGGGCAAGGTTGCGTCCAAAGAGGAGCTCTCTAAAGAGGAATCGGACCCCGAAGAGGAGCTGGAACTCGGTAAGGAAGTGCAAGATCCAAACAAGGAACCCTCCGAGCCCATCCTCGAGCGTTTGGCCTTGCTGCGGGCCCACTTTCCCTTCAGCTTGGAATCGGGCGTTCTGCTAAGCCTCATGTCCTGGCAGTACATGGTGCAGTGGAGCAAGCAGCTCTCGTCCCTCGATCACCTCAGAGCAGCCCTGCTCTGCCTGAACCAATTCCGAAGGCCGGACTGGGCCTTGAAGCACGGCATCTGCTGCATGCTGTGGAACGCCACGTTGAAGTTTCCCCTCCAGGCCGGCGCCAAGCTGATCCAGAAGGTGGGCCGCCTGCCGGTGGACAAGATGTGCCAGCAGGATCTGGAGATGTCGGCGGGGAAAGTGCCCGAGTTCCTCGAGCTCAGCCTGGACTTTTTGCAGCACTTCACCACCTCCATGGACCACGACAAGCGGGAGCTGCAGTTTGAGCAGTCCCTCAGCGAGGGAGCTCTGCCGCTGCAGTTCCTGGCCCTCCAGCAGCACCATGCCATGCCGCAGTTGCTCCGTCTGCAGACCGAGTTGTGCAGTGTCCTCCACTTCGTGGCCTTCTTCCAGCTGCGCATTCCGAAGCCGCTGACCACGCTCTTCGACGCGATGGGCAACAAGGCGCTGCTGGCGGACATAAATAAGGAGCTGCCCTATGTGCTGCCCGCTCCAGATCTTGTCCTGCAGCAGGTGCGCACGGAGTTCCTGTGCCGCGTTGTCTCCGCCACCATGGACCTGATCAGGGAGGATCTCGAGCAGCTCTATATCCTCGATCACGTCTTCTACATGGCCAAGATCTGTGCCCTGGCCGACAGCTGGGAGGTGGACAAGCTGCCCGTTTTGAGGCGACAGGTAAGCGAAGTAACCTTTTCTAATTGAAAAAAAGGGAAACGGGAATCGTAGGAAGCAATGAAATGTATTTTAGGAATACTTTGGGGTGTATAGTTCAGTTCTGTCTCAGTTCTTTAGGCAGAAACACACGAAACACTGGAGAGGGAAATATATATTTATTTTTTCCCTCTCCTCCAGGTAGTGGAGCTGTACGCTTTTGGCTACGATGCCGAGGCCCAGATGCTGCTCCAAGACATCTCTGAGGACGAGGAGCTGGGCCGGCTGCTGCTAGAGATAGCCGGCAGGAGGCTCAATCTCTACGCGGAGAGCTCACAGTCCACGTTCCTTAAGATTGCCTCCGTAGGCCATCAGTTGCTGGCCTACCTGGACAACCTGGTAAGTGCTGCCAGCGTTTATCACCCGCAGTACTGACTCCCACGACTCGTCTCGTCCTCGTAGAAGGAGCCCTTGACGGAGCACAACATCCAGATAGCGGCCACCAAGCCGGACGAGATTGATGTGGCCGCCCTCGACCGCCTGCTATCCCATGCCTACAAGTGCCTCTGCCGGCGCGAGTCCAAGCAGCTGCCCGTCATCGCCCAGATGTACAACGCCGTGCGTATCCTGCAGAATTGAGGAGGACACAAGACGACACCGGAGTTATTTAACAAAGAGTTCTTGACCAAAGCGTATGCCACGCAAAAACACTTCAACTTTACGAATGGATACAAGCCAAAGATGAAACACTATGCGATGCACACTTGACACTTGACGTCCGTGGGGATGCACTGGGGATATTATGTTTGATTAATTACTATACTATACTATTACTGTCCTCTGTCAGATTTGGTGACCTGTACTTTTATATATTAGTAATTATATTACGATTACAACCACAAAATAACAAATTACGAGTTTCTCTTATAGCCCTGTTCCACTGCAACATTCTGATACATTTTCGAGGATGGTCCATTCTTTTATAACCCTGTTCCACTGCAACATTCTGCGACATTCTCGAGGATGGTCCATTCTTTTATAACCCTGTTCCACTGCAACATTCTGTGACATTCTTGAGGATGGTTCATGCCTATATAGCCTTGTTCCACTGCTCTACATTCTGCTCCATCGAGGATGGTCCATTCAGCTGTTGGGAAGCAGTGGAATCACCAAACATTCAATTTTTAAAAATATGTTGCAATGGAATTAAACTTATTATTTTTTTAATTTTAATTTTATTTAAAGTTTAAAGTAATACATTCTTATTTAAATTTTAAAATCAATACTTGTGGTTTTGATTATAATTTTTCGATGCTCGAGTCTTGGGCTTGCCCTCTATGGTGGTTACTTGGTTCTCCACCTGCCCTCGACCTATTGGCTCCGGCGTAGGCAATCTGTCAGGCATTACAGCGGTGTGGACCTTGAGGTGCGTGTACACGGCAATGTAGCTCTGACTGGTGTCCAGTTCGATGGTCTGCTTTTGGCATGTCCGTCCAGGCAGGGAAAAGTGCTTGCCCAGAATGGGCTCTTTCAGAGATTTGGCCAGACACTTGCTCAGATCCCACTCCTCCATCTTGGACTTTAATATATTTTAAGCTATAGTTAATGTTTCATAATGTCCCTAGAAAAGATATCTAAGTTTTCTCTTTTTCTGGCTGAAAATTGTCTTCGATTCGATGGATACGACGTCCCAAGTTGTACTAGGTTAGTGGTACTGATTCGGACTAATCGGAAAGCAACTTTCCCTCCTTCGTGGCAACAAGTAGCTACCTTTTTGGCATTTCTTTTCATTGTCTTCCACTGCCACCGAGACCCCTGCTGGTTTGTGAGTTATTTATTTATTATTCGTAGCAGAAAAGTTGATTCTTTGGTTTGTTCAATTTGGGAACTTGGCAGAGACACGCAAGGCCAGGAATTTGCTTCGTGGTCGGGGCTTAACATGCTGATAAACATATAGGATAATGAGGAACGTCGTTAGAGACAGTTTCATGTGGTTCCTTAATGGCCTGGGGATTGCTTTTATGGGCGGCTTACAGTGAACAAACTTTATGGAGGATTCAAGGTTAATTCTAAATCATAATTTGAGTACATTCAATAATGAGAATATCTTGTAAGGCTTTGTTTGTTTTTAATGTGTATATACGGGCTTAGCTACAGATTTGTTGGTTTTTAGGTTGAACAATCACTTAAAGGTCTACTAGCTTAAGGTCTCTACAGGCAGCGGGCAATTAGGTCGTTGATGGCATTACCGCGGTCGCCATATTCGCCGCCGCGCTTATACGAGACAGAGACCTTCTTCTGCCAGCCATTGCTGGGACTCGACAACTGCAATCAGAAAGAATTCCCGATTATAGTAGATCAAAGATATCACTTTAAACAAAGAAAACCTACCGTAAAGGCGCACAGGAACTCGTTGACGGCCGCAAAGTTCGGCCCCACAGTGCAGATCTCGTGAATGATGTCCTCCAAGCAGATCACACCCTTCTCACCCAGCTGCTCCTCCACCATTGTGTTCGACTGGATGGCCGTCTTCTTGTCGTTGATGCGGGCGAAACCCTTCTTGAAGACCAGCTCGCGAATGGAGCTCAACGAGGGATTTCCATACACCACAAAGGGTTCGATCACGCGCAGCAGCAGCTGATTCTCCTTGTTGTTCTCCAGGAAGACGGCGTTGTGGCGCTGGGGCATGCGCAGTGTTCGGAATATGTCTGAGGTGGTCTTGTCGAAGATCTTCTTGCCCGCATGCCGCATCACAAACAACAGTTTCGGATTGGAGTCCGCGGCAGATGCGGCACTCTGTTCGGTGATGTTGGTGCGCAATATTGTTTGCTTGATCCGCTTGGCTGTGCGCTCGGCCTTCAGATAGCCCATCACAAAGGATTCGGCGCGACGGAACTTGTGGTGCTGGTGCTTAGCATTGCGGCGCTTGATGCGATCACTTGACCTCTGCTCGACGACCGACTGATCCTGGCGGATTCGCCTCTTGCGATGCCTCAGCACAGAGACTGTTTTGCCGGGCAACTTGTTGGGCACTGCATATCTGTGGAAGGTATTGTGTTTAATTAGTTACATATTACAGTTTTGTGCAGTTCTAATCCACTTACTTGTCCGACATTGCTGGTTTTTGGTTTTATAAAATGAAACACGTGCAGCTACCAAAACAAAAACTAAAAAGAAGTAGAGTAGTGACCAGTGAGACCGACCCTGACTGAGATGCGGTGTGAATGGCAACCATGACTGCGTTGCACTGTGACTGGCAAAGGTATTCAAATTCCAGGAGGGAGTTTTTATTTTAATTTAATGCTTTGTACATTTTATTCTTTTTTCACTGCAAACTATAATTAACATGAACTTCTTGTCCAAGTTAAACATATTTGGATCTAGATTTTGACCCGCTAGAGGGCACATTTTAAGATTTTCTAATACAGATGGCCAATAGTAGCAGTTATCGATAACCTTCCATACACGTTGACTGTCATCGGAATTCAAATTCAAGGCGGGATGTTTTTTATTTACACAAATTTGTATTTTACAATCGCTCATCACACCAAAAGTGCACCTGTTGTCCAAGGTAAAAACATTTACATATAGATTTCAATGGCAATGGCACTAGTTTGCGTTTGTAAACAATCCATTCGACTCTCTATGCCAATTTCCGGTTTTGAGAGTTTGTTTCTCTCTTTCAACATTTGCGATGACGCACACGCGCGAATTGTGCGCTCTCTGCTGTTTTGGGGTTGAAATTAATTTTAGTATGAAAATGCCGGTCTCGATGCCAACGCACAGTCGCTGTCCGCAGTTGAAGCCGTTCCGTTGTGTCGCGCTTGAGGTAATAAATCGTGATTTACAGCCAAACAAGATAAGCCAAAGAAGTAATCAACGAAAACTGCATTCCAAAACGTTGCAAAAAAAGAGAAAATTAAACTACAGCAGCTACAACTGCAGTTTTTCAGTGCCACGCGTCGCCGTTTGCGCCGTGATGACGAAACCGTGAAAATTAGCACGCGGCTGGGGCACACGCACCGTCATACCTCAGCCCCCATC
Organism: Drosophila rufa; assembly: GCA_018153105.1. Taxonomy (NCBI): domain Eukaryota; kingdom Metazoa; phylum Arthropoda; class Insecta; order Diptera; family Drosophilidae; genus Drosophila; species Drosophila rufa. The sequence goes on from JAECXS010000096.1 coordinate 15,257,818, forward strand.
CCCCATCTGCCGTTCCCATTGCCACTTTAAAGCTCCGTTCTGTTTGCGAACGAAGATAGTGTCGAAAAAACATAATTAAAGTTTATGTCTGTGACAGGGAGAGATTAGTTTGTGGTGCCAGCGTAGCAGAGAACAAGTCAAGGCTGCAATTGACAAGTATTAAAGCAATAGAGAAGAGCAAACAGGTTGCAAAATGTTTATTGCACGTGCTGGAAGATCTCGTTGGGACGGACTGATAACGCGCGCGAGTTCCCTGCCATAAAGTGGCATTTATTTAGTCTTAGAAATGCTCATTCCCCTTTCACTTTCCAGTGGCAATGCCAGGTACTCGCCGCTAGAGGAGAACCACACTTCAATCCCCCCCAATCATCATGGCGGACAGATATGCCAATGGAGTGACCACCAGTCTGGTGGAGCGAAACGGACGCAGTGCAGATGCCCCAGCAGAGCAGGAGGAGCAGGGGGAGGAGAAGATTGTCCTGAAGCGGAAGCTGACCCTCATCAATGGTGTGGCCATAATAGTGGGAACCATCATCGGATCGGGCATCTTCATAGCCCCCACTGGAGTCTTCTACTACACCGAGTGAGTGTACATACATAGTATCATCCTTAATTCAATTTATGCATAAAAAAAGGTCAATTTATCTGTTAATTAATGTTTTTATTGTCGCACCAATTAAGAGAAATTTATTAGTTGTCGATTTAGTTCCCTTGAAAAACTGCTCACTCGCAATTTTCCTTAAATATTGCGTCAGCTTTAAATTGGTTCTTAATGTTACAAGAAGGCTTGTCGACTTCCAAATTATTGACACAAAAAAAGCTTAAAAAGGTTGGGCGCACATTCCACACGAATGTCGGAAGTTGTCACTTACGGAAATAATTTATTAAACTTTTTTGTCATACAATTTATGGAAGTTTTTTTAAGAAAAGCTCTTTGGGAATATACAAATCGGTGAAGTTCACAGACCTACTTAACTTACTTAGCTTTAATTAATAGTTAAATTGGGTGATAAACTGTGTTTAATGAATGCTTAAATGAGGTGAAAAATCCAATACTACGATTATTAACGATTATGTCTTTTTTAGTTTGATGGTTTAAAGTTGGCACTTCATTGTTAACTTCTTAATTGAAATAGTAAACTAAGCTCTACAAAATTGTATTTACTATTTCCAAAATGCTCTTATTTATTACTCGCAAACTAGTTTTTGTTATTTACATTTTTACTGTCTGGGACTGTCCCGCTCAAGTTTTATTTATTATTTATTATTTTTAATAGTTACTATATTTACTAGCATCTCTTTTTCCAAGATTGTTTATTTACTCTATTTCTATTCACACATTTTCTAGATCCGTGGGAAGCTCTCTGTTGATTTGGTCAGCTTGTGGAATTCTGTCGACCATTGGAGCTCTTTGCTACGCAGAGCTGGGCACAAGCATCACAAGATCTGGCGGGGATTATGCCTATTTGCTGGTGTCCTTTGGACCACTTGTGGGATTCCTGCGGCTGTGGATAGCCCTGCTCATCATCCGGCCAACCACGCAGGTCAGTGTGCCTGCCTCGGTGACTGCTGTCCGCCAATTGAATTACGGAATGTTTATTTATTTTGATTGATGGGTTGTCGAGGCAAATAAATAGAAATTTATTAAGTGACGACGCACTACCTTCGACCGGAATTGAATTCAATTACGGAATAAAAACAAACAACTTTCTCTGAACTAGAATTTACGATTTAATTCTGTTACAATTTAATTTTGAATCAATTTATTATTTCTTACAGACCATTGTGGCTCTGACCTTCGCCCATTATGCCGCCAAGCCGTTCTTCGAGGACTGTGATCCGCCAGAGAATGCCGTGAAGCTTCTAGCAGCCATTTGTTTAAGTGAGTCAGGGGAAACCCATCCCTCCAGGCAACAATAAATATTCTTACCTTATTCCCCTAGCCCTGCTCACGGCCATCAACTGTCTGTCGGTTAAGGTTTCGATGAAGGTGCAGGATGTGTTCACGGTGGGCAAGCTGCTGGCCCTCATCATGATTATTCTGGCCGGACTCTACTACATGGCCACGGGCAAGCTGGAGAACTTCAGCAATCCTTGGGAGGGCACCTACACGGCCCGCAACATTGGCTACGCCTTCTACAATGGTCTGTTTGCCTTTGGCGGTTGGAACTACTTGAACTTTGTGACCGAGGAGCTGCAGGATCCTTACAAGTGAGTGAGGGGGCAGGGTTTTCTATTTCTGCCAACAAGACAAATGGTTGGGCAAGGATTCTTTATGCTTTATCCCACTCATGGCGTTTGCGTCATGCGCAGGCAGCAACAAGTTGAAACTTGTTGAGCGTCCTTGATGTCATAAGGGAGAGTGAAAGGGAGGGAGGGCTGGTGGGATGCTGCCTCTAGCTTTTCTTTTCCTTTTTTCCCCTAATGAATTCAATTTGCTCTCGAGAAGCGCAACAATCAATTTAAGTGCTCCTCCCCCGGCAAGAGCTAGAGCTAAGAGTGGAATTCTCGTTAAACAGCACGATTTTTTTCGCACTGAGAATAAATATTTCCATTTATATATTTTCACCGATTTATATCAAAATATCACGCACGATTTCTGATTTTTTCATAGGAAAAATAAAGCTGTTTATAACATATTGTTCCCCATTTCCAGAAATCTACCCCGTGCCATTTGGATAGCCATGCCCCTGGTCACGGGCATCTATGTCCTGGTCAATTTGGCCTATTTCGCCGTGGTCAACAAGCCGGAGATGCTCAGTTCATTGGCCGTTGCTGTGACCTTTGGCAATCGCGTCTTTGGACCCCTGGCCTTTATGGTGCCCATTTTCGTGGCGTTGAGCACCTTTGGCGGAGTGAACGGTGTTCTCTTCACATCGGCGCGTCTTTTTGCTACCGGTGCTCAGGAGGGGCATCTGCCCAAGTTTTTCCAGCTGTTCCACGTTAAGCAGCAGACTCCCATTCCCTCCCTGATTTTCACCGTAAGTTTGGCTTGGCATTTTGCATTTTTCTTGGGAATAATTAACTAATAAATTACCATGTTTATTTTTTTAAGTGCCTGATGTCGTTGCTCATGCTGCTAACGGATAATGTCTACCAGCTGATCAACTACTTCAGTTCGGTGTTATGGCTTTCAGTGGTGGCCAGTATAGCCGGAATGTTGTGGCTGAGGCACAAGAGGTTAGTATTTGTATTCGAATTATCATTCATTATTTATGCATAATTATTTAAATTAAATAACTATTGTAGAATACACCTTTATAATAAGTAGGAACATTACCGAAAAAAGGCGCTTCTCTCTTTTTGAACACAATATTTTCTTCCCGTTTCCTTTGGGTCTCCGATCGAATGCTCTCAGTTAAAATTTTCTTTTTACGCTCTTTCAATAACAACCTTTAAAGAGCGATTGGATTGAGAGTCAACAGTAGAGCAATAAAATTTAGTGATCAGCGTAAACGATCGTTAAAATTGTTGAGAATGACTTAAAAAAACATAAATCTTCATAAATCTACTGACAACCTAAGGCATAATAACGAAAGTTGCTGAAAATTTATGGCTTAGAAAACTATTACAACGTACTTACAACTTTTTAAACAATGTTCATATTTAATAAAAAATTTCTATAATGAATTCTCGTCTTAAATGATCACTGTGGACGGCAGCCCACGTAGTGACGATGAGCACCGAGACTGTGGTGCGCAAGGGAGACTACTATATAGAGCCGTATAACTGAAATTCTGCAAATAATTCAACTCCTTTCATTTTCGGCACTAAGCTGTAAAATATCAAAACTTGAAGCTAAAAACCAGCGTTATTAGAAACTCGAATTAAAAACTAGTTCAATTATTTGTAATGTATTTTTGTTCACGTTACTATTAATCGTCACAACATTTTAAATCAGAAACTTTTGAAGTTGAAGTTGCCATCGTCACTTTTATCTCACCTCGTTAAGAGGTGTTTTTGTTTGATAAATAATAAATGCTTTCACACATTTTCCAGGCCCGACCTGCCACGCCCGATTAAAGTAAATCTCGTGCTGCCCATAACATTCATGGTGAGCTGTGTGGCGCTGGTACTCCTCCCGAATTTGGATGAACCTGGTAACCTGCTCGTCGGCATCGGCATCACCCTGGCTGGCATTCCGTTCTACTACATCTTCATCGCCTGGCAGAAGAAGCCCAAGTGCTACGGGCGGCTGTCCAACTCCGTGGTAGAGCTTTGCCGGGCCATCTTCAATACCACGATCATTGAATCGAACGAGGCCCTAAAGTAGTAGTACAGAACTCACCCACATAGAACTTGGCGCATTTAGTTCAAACACTCGTATTTGATATTCAAAAATACTACTACAAGGAAAAAGAATATTGTGAAACTCAAATCTATTATATTTGAGTTTTAAATCAGTTTTAAGTTTTAAGAAGAAAACCCCAGACCCATTTGTATGATATTTTTTGTGCTAGGCCATTTTGGCATACCTCAAATCAAAATCGGCATCATCGATTGGAAATTATAGTTTAGTCGTATTTATTTGAGCAAGCTAGCTCCTCAGTTAACTGGTTTTACACAAAGATAGATAAACCGAGGCCTTTTACGGCTCACTTCCCACTAAAAGTTTACTTTAGAGTTTACGGCTAGGTGCTACAATACTAATTCCTTTTTTAGCATTATCAGGAAATACGCTTTGATGGGAACAATCTATAAAATGTGACTTGTTTAGGGAAGCAACAACACAGCAGTACAATAATAAGCAGCATATATTGATGTTTTTTAACTTAACCGCTTAGCATATTAAATGTATTATTGCAAGAAACTCGGAAAAGTGAATTTTAATGAATGGTTTTTGATTATTGGTAACTTGGAACGGTTTAAAAATATGAACATAAATCCTTTAGCTAAATTTGCCAGAAAAAAAGGACCAAGCTCGCTCTCAATTTGAAATGTTTTTAAATTCTGACCAAAAGTAGGCAACAAAATGTCACAAAGATATTTGCACATAACATACTTTTGGGCACTTTTTCAATAGATTTCACATCTATGGCGATCTCGGTGCTTATCCCTGTTTATCATATTAAATGTATTATTGAAAAGAAAAAAAACTCGGAAAAGTGAATTTAAATGAATAGTTTTTGATTTTTGAGATTTAAGAATCAATATGCAACCATGTAAATATATGAAATTAAGTCCATTAACTTAATTTGTCAGACAAAAAAAATAAACAGGGGTGCCACAGAATTCGCTCTAAGTTTGAAAGGTTTTTAAATTCTGCCCAAAAGTATGATAGAAAATGTCAATGTACTTTTTCAATAGATTTCAAATCTCTGGCGATTTCGATGCTTACCCCTGTTAATGCGTACTGGATAAATATTTTGTAAAATCTCTAGATTTGCTTGAAACTCCCCCCACACCTCTACGTGGAAGCATCCTCGTAAATCCTACGAAGATTGACATCCACAGCAGTTTCTACGAGGGTCGTGCCGCGTATGAAGTCTGCTGCCACAATATTTGCATGGAGGCCCAACTCATCGCGATAGAGAAGCGAGATCCGCCAGTTCACATTATCGGCCATCTTGCGCAGACCGCCGTGCTTGTCCAGAATGACGTCCCAGGTCTCCGGGGTCAACTCGGCCATATCGGCTACGGGGCGACTGTAGAAGCGTCTGCGGGAGAACAAGGTAAAGAAGACAAAATAGAGCCTTATCTAATCGCGGACCCTGGCACACAAAACTCACGATACATCGAACTCGTTGATGTTGCGCAAGTACCGCTCGAGACGCGTCCAAGTCTGTACGTTGCCCCAGCGCTGGTCCACGGGACCGAACAGGGTCTCCGGGAACTCATCCAGCATGGCCTGCTTCTCGTAGGCCAGGAACACGTTCTGCTTGCGGGCCCAAATGTCACGCAGCGAGGCACTCCAGTTCAGCGAGGGATGGGCTATGAGGTCCTGGAACTGGTCCCGCAGATAGGTGACCAGCAGGCGATGCACTCCCAGTCCCTTGCCGAAACCTGACATATATTATTTATTATTGTATACTTTATATTCCAGAACCATTTGCTCTCACCAATAGGAAACTCCTTGAGTCCGAAGATGATTATCTCGTTGGTCTCGTGAACAAAATCCCGCACCTGGTTGATGACCTCCTGCAGCGGCCGCTGCTTCGTGATTCCATGGTAAATGTAGAACTTTTCCGGCGAATTGCGGTAGTAGCCCACACGGATGTCCAGGTAGCGCACTCCGTGCATGAGCTGGCCTCTAATGTCATCATCTTGGGTCAGGGCGTACTTGGTCACCAGGCTTTCACGTAGCAAAGGATCAAAGTTGGGCCGATACGAGCCAGAGTCGTGGGTCCCGGGAATAAATAGATCCCGTAGACGCAGCTCGCCTATTTTGGACTTCAGGTCGTTCATCCAGCGAGGAAAGGCCTTGAGACAGGTTCTCGCCAAGATGTCGCCCTCTCCATTGATGTAACTGGCCCAAAAGCCATAGCAGTGGGTCTGGGCCGTCACATTCTTGGACAGGGCGTAGTCGAAGGGCACTCCGGTGGTGAACCACTGTGTGGAGAGACCCACATTCGGCTGCAGTCCAATCAGCACGGGCAGCTCTCCGCCATTGGCTACCCAGAACTCCTGGTTAACGGATGGATTGGGATCCGTGTAACCATTAATGGGCACATAATTCCCTGATCCCTCATCCGAACCACTTCCCTCTTCGCGGGGAAAGGCGGCCAGGGGAGTGCCAACGGGACGCATGCGTTTCTGGAAGACATGTGGCTCCTGAGTGGTGATCAGGACACGATCGCCCTTCCGCGCAGGGGCATTGCGCCAGGAGACCTCCAGGAATCGTTTGCGCGCACTGATCGTTAGCCAGAGCTTCAGGCTCTTTGGGTCCTCGAAGCGATACGTCTGCGCCTCGGACCAGGAGACAAGCAGCATCGACACCGCCAGCAGGAACGCTTTTCCCACCATATTTCACCTCCTCTGATTGAATTAATGCTGATTCAGACTGATTGCAACTGACGTTAATCAGCGAATCGGAATCAGAGCAATAAAGTAATCACGACACCCCGAGACAGATCGCAGAAGCGCTTGCGTCGAGAGCTCCGCACTTAATGAACCAAGCGAGACCCGAAGCCCCAAGCCCCGAGTCCCAAGCTCCAGGTGGAACTTATCTGTAAGTGGTGCCTACGGGCGCCCAGTACGAGCAATTGGAACTTGACACCCGAGACAGCTAAGCGAGAAAACTCGGCGTCGAAATTTTAAATGTAAATATTGAGACTCCCTCGACACTATATCGGGTTCTATACTTTTCAAATGAAGTCTCTCTGCTTGCCCTTCGGCTTCCCTGTAATTAATCAAGCGATTTGAATCTGAATCGACCTACAAATTGCATCTAAAATTTTCAGCGACTGCGTAAGTAGAACAATTGCCCGCGATCATCGTATCCGATTCCGAACAATAGGCACAGGAAAATTCTCAGGAATGTATAAATTATCAGATCTTATCTATTCGCACTCGGTCTTAATTGGCAGTGAAACGTTCGTTTTTAGAACACAAAGAGATTCCGGAGGTTTAGTAAATATATGTATTTCCTGTAGGAAGCGACTAAACAATGGGCTGCTCTACTATTATTTATGCTCAACTCCGCACCGACTAAATTAGTTTAAAGCTACCGAGCGACTTAGTTCAGGTCATTTCGATCCCACCTTCGCCTCTCAACTGAAGCTCAAATCTAAAATGGGAGAACCCAAACGAGGCAGAGCTTGTGTGAGATAGGTTCACTTGTGTATTTAACCTGGGGACTTTCATTTTTCACTTGAAGTTTGTGTGTCAACGTATTGAGCAATTACGATTTCGGTTCAAAAGATATTTATTGTCTGCATTAATGTGTATTCATAAATAGATTTTTATTTTCGGAAACAGATTCCTATAAGCTTTTGGAAATATGTTTCAAAAATGTTATGATTAGGTTAGTCATTATTTAAATAATGATTTGTATATAATTAAGAAACTGTTTTTATAGTAGTCAAGAAAAATAAGATAATTTTGAATATTTATTATTTATTTAACTCAAATGAATAGCATTTAGAATTCAATATGAAATCATTTTAAAATTTAAAAGCCCATCTGATAACGGTCTAAAAATACTATTCAGTATTTTCGTGTCAGTATTTTAAACAGCCCGCGACTTGGTCACACTGTTTAACAGCTGATTCGGCGTCTCCAGGCCCAAACATTTAATTATTTTGTTTTGTTTGTTGTTTGCCTTAAAATATCACTAAGAGGCATGTTGCATTCCCAGGCAATTCAGTCCATGCCCACACTGCATCAACCACTGCACTCGAAGGTATCGAATTACCTGAACAACCAGCGGAGAACGGGACAATTCTGTGATCTCCTCCTGGAGCTAGACTCGGACGATGCCCTGAGTTTGAGTGTTCACTTTTGCGTCTTGGCCGCCCAGAGTCAGTTGATAAACACCAACCAGAAGCAGCAGCAGTTTTCCATTCACAATCCATTGAAGATCACCATCCGGAACTTTACCTGCACTCAATGCCTGCACACAATAGTGGATTTCTTCTACGAGGACATCGTGTCCGTATCCAAGGAGCACGAGTCACACTTCCGCGAGCTGGCACAGATACTGGCTGTGACCGAGCTGCTAAACCTCTACCAGATGCAGCCATTGGGAGAGGTGAAGGAAGCTTCAGAGATAATAGCGCCCGGAGATGACGAACTGAGCTTGGAGAATCCTGTGAAGAAATCCGAAGATGTGTTTGAGAGTCAGCAGAGCTATTTTAAGGTGCGGTAGCACTCCCTTATTACCAATCCTTTTGGTTGTTAATGACACCCTATCCCACCCATTTACAGTTGAAAAACCCCAGAGCCGTGAAGTCTAGCAGCAAGGTGAACTACTGCATTGGCTGCGACTTCAAGTGCTATCCGGTCCAGAAGATGATCGAGCACATGGGCAGCTGTGAGCCCTCGCACCTCACCTGCTCTCTATGTGAGGTGGGGTTCGTGCAATGGCGCGAGTACGACCGGCATCTTCGCAGGCATTCTGGCGACTTGCGCAAGCCCTTCTTTTGCCTGCAGTGCGGTATTCGGTTCACCACCCGGGCAGCCCTCCTCGTCCATCAGCCCAAGCACTCGACGGAAACGCCACACATCTGTCCGCACTGCGGCAAGGGCTTCAAGTGGAAACAGGGCCTGAGCAATCACATCCTGGTGCACAATCCCGAGAAGCAAATGCTCTGCGACGTCTGCGGCTATAGCACCACCCACATGAAGGCCCTCAAGTCCCACAAACTACTCCATACCGGCGAGTTCTTTGCCTGCACTGTTCCCGGCTGTAAGCATCGCGCTAATCGTAAGGAGAACCTCAAGCTGCACATCGAGACGCACAAACAGGGACGGGACTTTATCTGCGAAATCTGCGGCTGCAAGTTCAGCCAGAGCAAGAATCTCAAGCGCCATGCCTTAAAGCACACGGAGAACGGTCCGAATCGTTACAAGTGCCAGCTGTGTGGATTCAGTAGTCACCGCTCCGACAAAATGAAGGAGCACGTACAGCGTGTGCACACGGAAAAGGCGGTGCAATTGGAACTCTCGGAAACAGTGGACAGTTCCTTTCCCGACGATTTCGACCTGCCCATTATAGAGACTTTGCCTTCGCCTAAAAAGAAACAGCCCAAGGAAGTCGTCAAGGAGAAGCTGAAAAGGGAAATAAATGCCGAAAGGCGTCTGAAAATGTTACTGCCCAAGGACACTGTCGAGTAGGTTTAATAAAAGGATGACGCTAATGATTAGCGTAACAATAATCTGATAACAGAAGAAGGATACACTGATATCATAAGAGCGGAAGAGCTTCTGACCGAAGAGAGATCTCGGTAAAAAACATATTTTGAAAGAAGGAAGGATTCAAACACCTTTAGCGATCACTAAAAGCTTGATTTCCCGTTCCAATGGAAAGAAAACACCGAAAAACATTTCAGAAGTAATTAAATTGCTGCCAATGTTTTGTAAACAACATTGTCATAAATTGTGGAAGGTTATTTCTAGATTCTACAATGTTGGGGCAGTAGTTCTATCTAATCTTATCTAGTCTGGAGCTACGATTACAGCTATTGCGATGTTGCCAGAAGGAGCGGCGGAACCAATGCCTCCCAATGACTAACCCGAGCGAGAGTTGCAACCTTATCAACGCCTGAGCGCTACGTAACTGATGTGTTTATATAAAAACAATTAGACCACAACAAACTGAAAGCTCAAAAGGTGCTATAGTAATTCTGAAATAAACAAATGTGATACGGGACTGAGGAGCGAGAAACTGGGTCGGCCGATCGATCAGGTTCTAACGCACCTCTATGCGACGTGGGGCCCCTCACGTTGCCCCACCGCCGCCGATAAATATGCTATTTCTGGGTAAATGCACCTTTCGGGGTCTTTTGTGTGACGGCCAATATGTATGAGGTGTTATATAACAACACTTTCCACTGGCTGCAGAAACGTGTGTATTATGAAAATATTCTAAAATAATTAAAATAAATGGGCAAGGCAAAGAATATGTTTGGCGCTGTATGTTTTGTTTTTTTGTTTACCGCGCAGTTTGTAAACAACAAAAAATTAAATTGCGCAGCAAAAATTGATAAAGCTTAAAGAGAGAGAGAGAGAGCAATAATAGGGTTGTCAGAGTAATAGAAGGTTATCATGACTGATTAAAAATCAGCTAATTTTAAACTTAGCGCATTTAAAATGTTTCTTTTTATAAAAAGCTCCATAAATTAATTTTCTCGCTTGCTTATAATTGGATTTATTAGGTTAAATCACCTATAATCGTATTAACGCCACGCAGTCTGGCAGCTCTGTCGGAGAGAGCTTTCCGCTGCCCCCAAGAAAGCTCTCCAGGGTATAAAAGGCCGCAGCTCGTGCGAAAAAACTTCAATTCCGTTCGCTCAGCGAAAAGTGGAAAAAATCGACTCACCTGGGGAATCCTCGCACAGACTGTGATTTTGCAGAGAACAAGAAGAAGAAAGGAAACAAGAACGCAGTTAATTTTGCAAGAAACTTGAAAAGAAAAAAACCAACAACATGTCCGAGGCCCACTTTGATGAGTACGAGCACTACAATTTCGACCATGACAAGCACATCTTCTCTGGCCACAGCGGCAAGCAGCGCTCCAAGAAGGAGGCCACCGAGCACACCAATCACTTTGATCCCTCCGGACACTCTCGCAAAATCCTCACAAAGCTGATGAACACCAACAACAACAACAAGAAGGCCGCCGCCTGCAAGAACTGATGCAGGGCATCGGGGGAGCGGGAACGGCAACGGGAACGCAAAGAGAGCGGCGGAGAGCGCAGCGCGTGGGAGAGTGCGAAAGAAAAGAAATCTTCGAATTTAAACGAGAAAAAAGGTTGAAACTGAAAAATCACAGCAGTCGCTGGAAGGAGAAGGAAAAAAAAAAGGAAGAGAGATAACAACAAAAGCCACCTGGGAATACATATTGCATTAGTAATTGCATTCTGTTTTCATGCGGCGCAAAACTTTGTGAACGTTATAATAGTTTTATTTTGCTTATAATTTCACAAACACAAAAAAAGGCAGATCTTACTCTTAGCTTCTAAATATTCCTAAACTAATTCAGACTTACACGTTTTAGTTGCTAAGCATTAGTGCGTTTCAAATTATGAAGTTTGATTTAGGTATTACTTATAAAATAAAGAGAAAACCAAAACTGAATTATCTCGGTATTTTTAATGTTTTTTACCTTTACAGCAATTTTAACGGCCCAAAGTCACGGTGTTCGTATTGGTCCCTGTATGCACTGTAAGTGTGAGAGTGCTTTCCAATGCCGTCAGTGTGTTTGTGCGCCGCTGGCTCTCGAGTGCACGTATAAACATATTTATAGCCTTTAAGTTGAACTCATTTGCACTCAACTCCTCGAGTATCGCTACTGCAATTGCACCAGAGTTTTTTCTTTGTTTATTGTCATCGATACGGCTGCACACAACAAAATGTATGCATGAATGATGCACTTGCGCCTGACATTTAGAAATGAGGTGTTGTAGTTTTGAAACGGAAATATTCCCGCGACCTTCCATTGAAAGTTCACAATTTACATACATTCGTACTCAATATATCTTCCGGTTTTAGTTAGCTTGTGTGAGCGAGAAAGTGCATTTATGCATATTGATCAAAATGTATAGTCTTTCCTCCATACTTAAAATGTATTTTTACATTTTGTGTGGAAACTTACAACATTGATGTTATTTTCCATTAACACGCACCCACAAACAAACAAACGCATACATACATACATACATACATAGGTATTCATAAATAGATCGTTGAAACTTTTCTAGAAAGGTCCACTCTAATGCCGCTCTCTCTACCTTGCGCTACTCTCTTTGGCCATTTGCCGGCTTTTTAAATTGCGTTGTTGATATTTGGTAAACAATAAAACAGACTCTCGACCAGGTGGTTTTCCTATATGCTATTTACGAGTGCCGTATGTTAATCATCACGAACGAATGACAAATATTTGGCAACTGGAATTTCGCGACGGGTTCTATCTGTTTCAAAATTGCATTTTTATTACTCATACATATTTTCTGGAAATTTATTATCAGTTTCCAAAGCTTGATTACTTTTTTTTTGCGGAAATTTGTGGTTTTTAGAAATGTATTAACTATATATTCACAAATTAGATTTATTAATCATAACTTATTTTGTGGAAATTCAATTGTTATAAAGTAAATATTATAATAGCTAATAATTATTTGGACATTGACACGCTATCAACACCAAATAGCTATAGCTTCATACATATCTCGAAGGTCTCAAACAAAGCAACAAACACAAATAAATAAAGTTTACGACCCGAGCTTTTTAGAGGAGAACAAGTGAGAATTCTCTTAAACAAATCGTGTAAACAATTTTCGGGGTAACGAAACTAGTTTGTCGCGGTGCGTTTTGCCGGTAAACAAATGACGCATTAGAAATTTAAGTAAGATCTTGTAGAAGTCAGTGGAAGTTGCGAACCATAAGTAAATGTGTCTTGATTACCATTAACTATATTTATAAACTATTCTTATTTTAAATGATAAACATATTTGGCATTCGGTTTTGAAACCAAGCTAAAAGAAAACTCAAACTGAAGATTCTTATATTCCTGATAGATGCCTCAGCAAACTCTTGTAGAATTACAATAAAAATACACAAATTAATTTTAAAATATAATATAAATAATGTATATTGTATATATGTATATTCTACAGTTCAAATTAAGTTTTTAAGAAGCTAAAAAAAAAAAAAAATCACAATAGATTTCCATCTATAAATTTTAGTTAGTAAGGGGCTGTCCATATATTACGTAATCACGAATTTGATGATTTTCGACCCCCTGCCCCCCTATGTAATCAAGAGTAATCATTGCAGAAACCCCCTCCCCTATGATTACGTAATCAAAAACATTTTGTTTCCCCATAAATTCATAAAAACATATATTTTGATATAAAATGATTACGTAATCATTGTCCAATAACCCCCCTCCCCATATAATCAAACATAATCATTTCGCTGACCCCCTCCCCCCTATAGGTGATTACGTAATATATGGACAGCCCCTAAGGTGTGAGGTTTAGTTAGAATAGAATACCTGCTGGAAAAAAAAAATGACTAAAGGCGATTTTTTGAGAAATTTCTAAAACAGAATACCAAGTAGAAACTTTCCGTTTCTTTCCGCTTCTAAAATTGTGTGGAATTCGTATTTTTATGCTAATGTTATGTTTTCACAAAATTCATTTTGGCTCAAAACTTTTGAGAACTTGTGCCAAGAATAAGTCTAAATTGTAAGTCTTGCATTAGGTATATGTAAAATTATTTTTTAAGATATTGCTTTAATGGCTTTGCTTTTAAGGTGGAGTTTCCTCTTAAATGCATTCTGCTCGGTACATCTAAAGGTACATATGTACATTAATTAAAAATAACAATGATTATAAATATCAAAGATCGAAAGAAGAGTTGTACTTGTGCATTATTAAAGTTATATAAGTTCTTTCTGAGAGTAAATCCTTAAGAAAGAGTTCTTAAAAAAAATACCTAAAATAATGATCTGACTTCGTAATGCTATAGCTTATTTGTGCTTCTTTTTCTTGTCGGGTAGAATGTAACCTGGCACTAAATATTTTATTGTTGTTTACCCGAAGACAACTTAATTGTTGAAATGGATTTCTATCTCGGTCCATAATGAAAGACACACGCTCTCCCCTGTGAAGCTGTGAAGATGTGTATTGTATTCGTAAATATGTAAGCCCCCTAGATCGTGAGTTACGCGTGCCACACGACAGACGATAGGTCCACAGAACCGTACTACCCAATTACGACTTCCTAAATTCCTCGCCGCGGTCTCCAGACTCCCCCTGCACCCGTCTTCCGAGAAGAGAACCATATTGCACACTTTCACCGCGAAAAAAAACGAATTTGTGGCCGGGGGATTATGCATAAATGAATGGGAGAAGATGACCGATGTGGCTCGGATCGGTAGTGGAGAGTACTGGCGATAGGGACCATGGATATGGTGCTAATTGGTGCGGCACTCGGAGTCGGATGAACCGTTAAATCGAATCTGGAGCAGTGGCCCAATAACGATGATGCACGCGGCCCACGGATTAGCACCTTTCAACGAGTGAGCTACTACTACGGCGATGTTCTAGATATGCCCATGTCCACCATTAGCACCATCCGCAAAGGTGGAGTTTTTCTGGAGCAGCATTCGGGGCTGTCCGTTTAGTTGACGATTAAACTCCGAGCCGACTGGCCGTGCGGTGTCTCTGGTGATAAAAGAAAAGGATTCTCCCTGGCAACAACAGAAAGCAACAGTGAAAAACGGATAATGTCTGCCTACGAGGAGATGTCAACGAAGACGCCGCGGCGTCTCTCGCCCGTTTGGTTTCTAGTGATCACCCTGCTCCTGTTTGCGACCACCTTAACGGCGGTGGCTGTCATCGAAGCTGGACGCGCCCAGAGCCACGACGCCGGTGAAAGCGATCTCCTGATCCTCACGCGCATGTGGAACCACTTCAAAGCTGGGGCCGAGAACGATACGGAAGTTGCCACCGTGGAGCGAATTGCTCGGGAAGCTGGCAATGCTACGGATACACCCACACCGCATGGGCAGGGCAGAAACTTCTACGAGGAGCAGCAGGCGGTTGTGGTGAATGCGGAGAGCATGGATCCTGTGATGGGACAGCGTCAAGATGCCTACGGGCCGCCACAGAGCAGAGAGGACTCCTACGAACAGGATCCCTACTACGATGTGGCGGATGACTATGGACCAGGACGATATCCTTATCCGGAGTCCAGGCAGCAGCCTGCTGAGGAGGAAGACTCATCAGCGGACACGGAGGAGGGCAGGGCCTCGCAAGCTCGTCCCTATGACTCCTTATTTGCTCCCTGGTCTTATGCAAAGAAACCAGCCCCAGTGGCCACTCATCCCGCGGCGGAGGGGAATAACAGGAAGCTCCAGGCTACGCCCAATAGGTGAGATATATCAATAACTAAAACTAAGCAAGAGGGATCTGTATGGAGAGATCATAGAATACCCGGTTATAACATTATATGAATTCTAAAGAAAGATCTTTAAAAATAAGACTTTTTCTAGGTAAAAATAAAAGGATACTGATGAAAGACATTGGCTATGTTTAAAAACAGACGTTTAGCTTTATTTTGTAGATTTTTCTCTGGATTTTGGTTTTAAAAATTTTAAGATAAGCCTTCTTGAAACTCAGAGAAACCAAAGTAATACAAATTTAAAATCGCATTTCATTCCTCAACATTTAATCGAAGAACGATAACACGTTGCAATTTTCATATCAGCGGAATGCATAATATAAATAAGTGAAGTCAAAGACGCAGTACGGAGATTACCAATATAAGTAAATACTTTTTCCATATTATTTTGGGACAAATTAATATTAATTTCACAATTTTATAAGCAATTTTCAAATAACAAAATATTTGCATTGATCGTAAATATGGTATTATGATGAGAGATCACGTATATAATACTTGATATTTCTTCAACTTGATTTTTCTTCACGATAACTTTTAGGTCCCCTTATCCTGCTTACGATGAGGTCTACGACTACCCCATGGGCTTCCAGCCGCGTCCACATCCGGAAGCACAGATGGCCAAACAATCCCAGCCCGCCCCCGAGAATGCAGTGGCCCAGGTTCAGAGCGAATCCACCCTGGTCACCGTCCTGAAGAGTCTCAAGCAAATCTGGGATTTGTATCAGGCTCTGATGAGCGCCTGGAACGCTATTAGCGAGCGCCATCAGCAGAGCTCAGAGCTATACCGCAAGGAACAGGCGGAGAAAAAGGCAGAGAAGGAACGCCTGCGTCAGCAGCAGCAGCAGAAAACGAGGATCAATTCCAAGAAACCACCGCGGGTGGAGGGAGACAAGAAGAACCAGACCAAAAAGCCCAACACAACGGCCACAAAGTCTACAACCACAACTACCACCACCACAACGACATCTGCTCCAGATAGCTCCGAAGAGGAGGAGGAGGAGCAGGCACAGAAGGTGGAGAAAGTTGAGACGGTAACACCTTCGGCTCCATTATCAGCCAAAGTGGAGTCACGGAAGGGCGAGAAGGCCAGTCTGAGATCGGTGCGAGGTTTGCGGCAGAGGCGAGATGCCGAGGCGGAAGACAAGGCCGATACGGATGTGGGCGAGGGTCGTTACATCAAGGGGGATCCCCTCAAGGGTTACTATGACTTCGTCATCACGGAGGGCTCCTACAAGTTCTGGGCCGTCTTTCAGGTGAGTTAGTGGGTAGAAAAAAGAAAACATAAACTTGCTTTAAAATTTTAAGTTTGGATTTAAGATTATTTAGTTATAATTAAATCTATATGTTAAATCCACAGGTGGGCACAGCACTGCTGATCATTTACTCCACGTTTGCTGCCATTTACTACTCCAAGGTGAATCCGCTGACCAGTGACTACGACTATACGGATTACCTGGGCGGCGTGCGCTCTCTGTCCGGCGGCGATGCCGATTTCGTGGACGACGGCGATGCGACGACAACGCCGCCTGCCTCGACCGCCTCCCGCATCATGGAGTGGATTCCACGGACGGCACACTCCGTCAAGTTTATTCTGGATGCCATCGACAAGATGCCTCTGGATCACGACAAGACCAAGGAGCCCGGTTGGTCCACAGATCAAACGGCGGATACGGCGAGAGGCATGAGATAGGGAAACTCTAACTATACGCTATAATTGTTAATGAAAATATATTTATGTTGAAGATAACTTTTAAAATGTGTTTTATTTTCAGTCTATAATTAAAAAGAGACAACAGGGAGCAAAAATACAATAAATATAACGGATATTTTAAGAAATTAAATGTTTTTCCTTGTTTTATTTTCGAATTACTTAATTGTCTTAATAAAAATTGTGACAAATTCTCTGAATTACGAAGAGCAAAATACTTTTAGGTTAAGTCTTAATAGATTGCTAACATTAAATATTAAAATAGAATTAAATATTGGGAATATTTGCTTGTTTCAGTAAACTGCAAAGCTAAACGATTTTCGATCCAATAACGGTAACAATTTAAACTTAATTCTCTTCTTCTTTAAAGCTCAACCATTCACACAATGTTAAAGGTGTTCTTCTTTTTCTCCCAACGCACATTCACAGTACGACGGATACACTGAGCAGCAGCTGTTCACTATTTTCGGAAGAAAACAACACGTAGCTCATCAACTTACAAATAATTTTTGTTTGTTTAAAAGAAACCCATGTAGGGGCATTTAAGGTGTTAAGAAAGCTGCAACAATGAATAGTGTCCACAGAAGATTGATACAGATATCGCTGCTTTTGGCCCTGCTTAATGCGGCGGTAGCCCACGAAGCCAAAGATTTTGACGATTCAATTTTGTATAAAATTGATTTTGAAGTACCCGAGTTGATTGGACAGCCAGTGAGTACAGGATAAACGTTGTGATTTTTGTAGAATTCAAGATTTAATACCGCCTAGGACTTGGGCAATCAGCTTCGGACGTTCTACACACCAGACAAGGAGAAGTACGAGTGTCTGATTCCCACTTTTGAGCGCCAGAAGGAGGAGGAGAAGTCCGACAAGCCGGAGTTGTGTAAGTTTCGGGTGTATTTCAAGGGTAATCTTCCCCAGCTCATTTTGGTTTCTTCCGCCAGCTCCCATCAGCCTGCTGCAGCCCATTTTCTCCGCTCTGACCTGTTCGTACCGCATCGAAGCCTATTGGTCGTATGAGATCTGCCACGGACACCATGTGCGCCAGTATCATGAGGAGCGCGAGGGCAAGAACGTCAAGTTCCAGGAATACTATCTCGGCAAGTGGGGCGAGGACAAGACGGAGCTGCTGAGCAAGGCCTGGGCGGCTGACCTGAAGACGGGCGGCAAGCCCAAGTACAAGACCCTCAAGATCGACAACACCCGATATCCCTACTTCGAGATGGAGTTCAGCGACGGCACCATGTGCGACATTATCGATGCTCCCCGCACCACAATGGTGCGCTATGTGTGCTATCCGCACGGCAAGGACGACATTTACTCCTTCAAGGAGACCTCTTCGTGCAATTACGAAGCCATTATTCTCACCTCGGCGCTGTGCGTCATCCCTGCCTTCCACGCTGAGGAAACCAAGGAACTGTCCATCAAGTGCTTCAACTCGGAAACTGAGCCGCACAAGCCGCTGAGCCTGCTGCGTTCGGAGCTCAGTGAGTGGGTGGAATCCGAGTCGGATCTCCTCGTTTCCAAGGAGAAGGAGAACAAGGTGGTGCCGGCCAAACTGTGGCCCAAGGCCGATGGCGACATGGTGACCTTTAGGTACAGCGGGGATGTGGATAAAATCATTCTGGAGCTGATGAGCAACGGGGACCTCGAGGTGGACAACGACTATCAGCAGCTTCTGCTTAGCCGGGCGGCTGGCCTTTCGATGCCCACTCCCCTCACCGACCTGACGCCCATCAAGGAGTTCATTTCGGGCAAGAATTGCCTGACTGGGGTAGGTTTTACCCAAGAATGTTGTCTGACTATAGCTAATATATCCTTTTCCGCAGGGCAACGGCTGGTGGAAGTACGAGTTCTGCTACGGGCGACATGTACGCCAGTTTCACAAGGACAAGAACAGCGAGGTAGAGCTGTTCCTGGGCTATTTCTCCGAGGATGCTCATCGCCAGTGGGCCAATACCAATCCGGATAAGGGCGCCCGACGTACCGGCTTCACATCCTCCATCTGGCATCATTACGGCAAAGGCACCCACTGTGATCGTACTGGCTTACCCCGCGAAGTGGACGTTAAGCTGACCTGCACGCCGGTCACCACCAGCGGCACAGCCGTGTCCATGTATCTGTTGGAGCCGAAGACGTGCCAGTACATCCTGGTCGTTGAATCGCCCACGATTTGTGATCTCATGCACTACGCGGACGCTCATGGCCTGGTGAAGGCGGCGAATCTGCAAAAGGTGCAGACTACCGGCAACGAGAAGCCGGCCACAAGTGTTCCAGCACCTGCCACGGGTCGTACGTCCAGCGAGGAGGAGGAGATTCGCGCTTAGATTAATTCCAACTCTAGTGAATTACTTGTAAAAACAAAAACATTGAATGTAATTTTAAACCTCGCCTTATTTTCTTTTGGGTGGATGCGTTGCTGAGTGACTGCCAAACAACAGCTGATAGAAGCTAGAGTACAAGACAACAGCAGCGGATAATGTTTTAGAGCTGTTAGGTTCTCAGTATTAAATTGATTTATTACGATTAAAATTAAAATCATGGCTTAAGCCGAAACATAAAATATGTAAAATAAGTGGATTTAATTTAATCGCATAAATCACAATACATATGTCTTTTTCAATGATAGGGCGAAGTGTTTGAGGCGTGTTAAAAAATATTTAAATTATAGCATTTTACGTTTACCTAAAGCTTTGTTCAGCTTCTTAATTAATTGTAATTGTTTCCAAACATATTAAGCTAAGCTATTTGTTGCTACTAGCTTGTCCACCGCTGTAAAGCTCACAGGTTTTTCCAATTGGTGTGTGACCGCACGGCGAATCCAACAAATTCCTCCATAACGGGACACTTGGAGAACTTGTCATTCTCGTTAAAAGTGACTACTCAGTCACACTGTTCCTTCGTGTGCTCAGAAGGCGTACAATAAATCCAAGTTTCTAAAGTTTTAACTGAAAATAGGTCAAACAACGTTTCATATTTGCTAAATTCACAGCAGTTTTAAGTTTAGATAAAGTGTGAGTACCGTCCGCCAGATGGGTTGAGTCACCGCCACCGCCGTTTTGAGGGCGTGAAAAATCAATGGGGTTGGGGGTTAGGCGAAAGAAGAAACGTGCCCCCCGCCCGGCATTTAGCGGGCTCAAAGGCGAGAAGTGATAAGCCGCCAGCCGGTCTATTACACAATTACCGTCGATCCGCCGCTGACCAAACCACTCTCAATCTCTTCTCCTTGCAGTCCTCACACGCACACACACAACCGAGAAGCGTCCGGCACGATGGCGATGTCCCTCAGCATTGGCTCGATGAAGCTGAACAAGTGGCAGGTGGCGCTACTCCTCGGCACTCCCCTGGCCATTGGGCTGGGCACGTATGCGGTCAAGCGCTGGACCGCTGCTCCCAGCGACAAGGCCAAGGACGTGGACGCGGAGGAGAAAAAGCGCGCCAAAGGCAAAATCGAGCAGCAGGGCATCTCCCTCGACGGCACCGCGCCGGACAAGGAGCTGGAGCGTAAGAAAAAGTCAGCCGAGCTGGGCGAGAAGATGTCGCCGCTGAAGGAAGCCACCAATTACAAGAACGAGGGCAACATCTGCTACAGGAACGGCAAGTACGACGAGGCCATCAACTTCTACGACAAGGCCATCGACAAGTGCCCCAAGGAGCACCGCACCGACATGGCCATCTTCTACCAGAACCGCGCCGCCTCCTACGAAATGCTCAAGAAGTGGTCCAAGGTAAAGGAGGACTGCACCGCCTCCCTGGAGTTTAATCCGCGATATGCCAAGGCCTACTATCGTCGGGCCCGCGCCTACGAGGCCACCAAGGACATGATGGAGTGCCTGGACGATGTCACCGCCACCTGCATTCTCGAGATGTTCCAAAACAATCAGACCATCATGTTCGCCGACCGCGTCCTCAAGGAGACGGGCCGCGTGGATGCCGAGAAGGGAATGCTCACCAGGGTGCCCGTTGTGCCCTCGGCTTGTTTTGTGAACACCTACATGCGCTCCTTCATTGCGGATCCGCTGCAGATCACGGAACTCCCACCCGCCCCGGAGACAGAGGCACCACCTGCCAAGGGGTACCTGCGGGCCCGGGAAGCCTACCTGAAGGAGAAGTACGACGATATCATACCCGCCTGCACCGAGGAGATCGAGTCGTCGGAGGCCGAGGCACAGTACAAGGTCGAGGCGTTGCTCATGCGCGGCACATTCCACCTCCTGTGCGGATCCTACACAGAGAGCGAGCAAGACTTTAATGCCATCCTACAAAATGGTAAGAATAGCCTGTATCCGCGGAGGTGTTCCTATTATAGAGCTCTCCAGAAGGTTCTCCCACATAAGGACGAATTAAATGATCCCATTTTCATCCCATTACAGTCGATGCCGATCCCACACTGCGCGCCTATGCGTACATGAAGCGAGCCGCCCTCTACATCCAGCTGGACGAGCGCGAGAAGGGCCTCGCCGACTTTGAGGAGGCGGAGAAACTGAAGCCCGACAACCCCGATGTGTATCACCAGCGTGCCCAAATCCTGCTGTTGCTGGAGCAGATCGAGCCAGCGTTGGCCGAGTTCAAAAGGGCTGTGCACCTTGCCCCCAACCACGCCATTGCCTTCGTCCAGAAGTGCTATGCCGAGTACCGGCTGTCGCTGCTGACCGGCGACCAGAGGCGTTTGGAGGACGTGATGCGCTCGTTTGAGCAGGCCATTGAGCGATTCCCCAGCTGCGTCGAGTGCTACAGCCTGATGGCCCAAGTCCTGTCCGACCAGCAGCAGTTCAATCAGGCGCAGGAATACTACGAGAAGGCCATGCAATTGGCGCCAACGAATCCCGCGCTGATCGTCCATCAGGCCATCATGGTGCTGCAGTGGCGCGGGGACGTTGAGGTGGCCGTCAAGCTGCTCAACAAGGCCATCGAGGTGGATCCCAAGTGTGAGCTGGCCTACGAGACCCTGGGAACGGTGGAAGTGCAACGGGCGCAGCTCAAGAACGCCGTGGAGCTCTTCGAGAAGGCCCTGCTGTACGCCAAGAGCCAGGCGGAGTTGATACACGTCTACTCGCTGCGGAATGCGGCGATGGCGCAAATCAATGTCACCAAGAAGCTGGGCATCGACATGAACTCTGTGTCGGCCATGGCCCAGTCCGGCATGATGCCACAGGGAGTCGTGTAGAATGGGGTAGGAGGGAGAGCATCGAGCGAAGCATTTAGCTAGAGACGCACCACCAAGAGCAGACCTACCTACTCCAACTAAGTTAATATATCGACCATCATTTACCTGTTATTTATATATATATAAAGCTTGTTTACGTTTATGCTGCTCTAGCTACACATAGCATATAGAAATCGTCATGTATTATTGGTACATACTATGTAATCTAGAATCTGTTGCCTAAGGAATCCACTAATTAATGACTAAGCCTAAGATTAATAACAAATAACAAGCCAGTTGTGCTCTCATTGCGGTTCGTTAAAGGCCTGCACATCGCCGGAGATGTAGCTGGCCCCAATTATCCACAGCGCAGCTCGCACGCTGCCCACCACGGCATAGTCCGCTTCCAACTGCTCCAGATACGGCATCAGCAGGCCGGGCAGGGCGCCCAATCCGCCAGAGATCCCCGTCAGGGTGCCCGCATAGTTTGGGCTCATGTCAAGCGGCAGAAGCTTGACGCTCGCGTAATAAGCGCCCATCGCCATAATGCTCCAGATCTCTGCTCCTTTCACCTCCATCTGTAGCATGTACATGGCGCCGCACACGAAGACCAGCCAGGACATCAGGCGGCGAGTTTGCGTGCGAGTGAGGATCTCCTGGGCAATGAGAAAATCACTCAGCCGGCCCGTGGTCAGCGAAGCCACCCAATTGCCGATGTGCGGAGCTGTCACTGCCAGTGTGGCGGCGAGGTTCTCCCATAGGTCACTCTTACGAGACCTTACCTCTTCCAGTGCCATCTGCAGCTCCTTGGGCAACTCCTGCTTGCTCCAATCATGCTGCATGGAGGCGGAGACGAGGGCCCACAACGGCTTGCTGGTCAGCATGCTCTTCCAAGGTGTCGGAGGAGGATTCGCTTCTGTTGGTTCTTCCCCGTCTGCTCTCTGCCTGTTGGCGTTCTCTTCGGGTTCCTCCCCTGCATCTGGGTCATCTCTAACTACCCTTTCTCTGCTGGCGATCAGCAGCAGAGAGGCGCTCGTGTGGCACTTGATGTAATCCCGCTCCTCGCTCTGGATGTACGGACAGTGGTCCGGCGTGCTGTAGCAAATGAGAGTCTGCAGGGAAATGCTTTTAAAGTTGTGAAAAACGCAAATCAAATCTTATTGAGGGCCGGTAAATACCCTCCCTGTCGAAAGTTTGAGGCAAGATAAAGTTCCGGCTTAAAACATTTGATTCTCTATCGAGTAAATATAAGATCTAACTTTAGCCAGAACGCAGACTCCCAGCAAACTCTGATCTGCTTTTCTTCTTAAAAGGATCGTACATATCCTTAACGTTAGTTGCCGTAAGAGCAAAACTTTCCAGGTTTCGCCATTAAAGTTTTCTCCCGACATTTTTCCAATTTGAAATTTTTTTCACCCGAGTTCAGTGCTTTACACTTTGTCCTAATAGAGTTAAGGTCAAATATTTGTAAATCCAGTACTAGAGAACTTCAAGAAGTGCTTGAAGATTTTTTAAGCCGCGGAGAAGCAATTACTCAAGCGAGTCCCGTGGCAGATCAAATGGAATATGTTAAGGAATTCACAAGCTCCATTTATGAAAAACCCGCCCTTAAAACAAATCGCCATAAAGTCGAAGAGTTGGATAAAAACTATAAGGATTTCGATGCCGCCATGGACGATGTTTCTTTGAAATTCGATTTAAAAATTAAGGCATTTGCAAGGGAATTGAGGCAAAGGCTGAGAGAGAAAACTGCCTCAAGGGAACAATAACTAATCAACATTCTAGATAGATTTGCCAAGACAGACCCAGCGGATTTTAGCGTTCAAAGAGGGACCTCGGTGTGTTTAAATAAGTTATAAATATAATGAAAAAATGTATGAATAAAATGTAAAAAAATAGATCAAATTTGAATAACATGAGTCAACTTACGAAACCCAGAAACCAGATAACAGCACCTCCTCCAACCAGATAAAAGGCCACCGGCCAGTCCTGCTCGGCCATCACCAATCCGCTGACCAGCTGGACCATTGTGATGCCGATCTCGCCACCACTGAGGACGCAGCTGGCCAGCAAACCGCGCTCCTGCTCGGGCACCCACTGGGCCAGCAGCGCACAGACGGCCGGAAAGCAGGGACCCTCGCAAAGACCCACCAGGACACGGACACCCACCAGCGCATAGGGACCTCCGCACCGCACTGCGGCCGGGGTGAGAAGAGTCAGCACCGCCGACGTAAGGATGGCCACTCCGAGGACCCATTTGCCGCCGTATCGCTCGGCTAAAAGTCCACCGGGAATGTGGGTGATCATGTAGCCTGCATAGAAGGCAACGACCACCAAGGATTGCGTTTGGCGGGACCACAGCTCTGCGCAGCTCATTCCTTCGGAGGAAGGAATCTTTGTGGCAGACTCCCGGCTGCTTCTCCTTCGTCGATTCGTTTGGCTCGCCCTGGGCACCTTACCCTGAACCTGATCCTTTCCCGCTTTTAACTTGTTTTTGTCAAGGAATTCCGTCTTATTGAGTCGCATGGCCAGTTCGAAGCGCCAGTTGGGCAGGGATTTGGGATTAAGCGCTGCTCCGCCGGAACTGAGACTGTATTTGACTTCGTCGCACTCGGCCACAATCCGGCTCAACGAAAAGTCCAGACACAGCCGCATCGTATAGGCATTGATGATGGCCAGGAGGGTGAAGCAGCAGAGCACCAAGCGCTGCTTGACCTCCAGATCTGGGGAGATGACAGGTGGGGAGTGGAGTGCCTCCTCCTTGGAGTGATAGTGGGTACTCACAGATAAACAAATCGCTCAGCTTCTGTTGAACAGCGGGCAGCATTTTAAGCAGTTTATTTCATGAATTAATTAAATTAATGAATTAAGGTAGAAAGCCTACTACTATTCCGTATTCATTATTTATTTTGAATATTTAGCTTGGCTATCTATTAAGCTCTTGGAAACTTATTTAGCTTTTGCAAATCTATCTTTGTTGCCGCTGGCAAGAATCTTTTGGTTCGGCTCAAAGCCCGGGGCAGGAGCTTCCGAGACCTCCGCTAAATCATCATATTCATTATAGTTTGAATCAATCTGATCCTGGCCACTCGGACCTTGGTCCTTGATATCCGGATACCATCCGGCATTTCGAGATTCTAGCCTGCGATTTTGGCCCTTAGACGCTGTTCTTTGAGGATAACCAGCACGTGCAACGTAAGAGTTTTGTATGTTCCGCTATAAAATGAAGGTAATTTTGAATTAAAATCAACATTTATACAGGATCCTCTCTAGTTGACACTTACGCGTTGAGCTGGGTGGTAGCCATTGGTCTCGGCATAGGCGAGTCCCAGGAGGACGCAGCAGCCAATGAGGAAGGCAAGAGCTATTTTCGATGACATCTTTAGTTCGGTAAGGGAGACTGAAAGACTCTGTGTTTGTGGCTGAGAATTCGGTGGGTTTTTATACTGTTCAGCCTCACAGTTTTTCTTAAGATTAAGGCATTTATGAATTATTTTTAGAGCATCTTAATGTGGAAATGAGCTTTAGACATATTTTAAAATATTTGTTAATACATATATGTATGTATTTTTATGATTTCTAGGAAAGTTAGAAAATTCTTAAGACATGGTGCAGCACTCGCCATAATTCTCAATTCCTAATAATAATGTCAGAAATAAATCAATGAGATAGATAGAGAATATTTATATACATGAAACATTATATTTATGAACAATTATTATGCTATTATTTTTTTGTTTTTAAAAGGAAGCACGCATGTGCTTCAGGTAAAAATATTATTATTGTTTATTTATTCATTACATTATCCCCAAACACTGGTTAAATCAAATTACATATTTCAAACAAGAGTTTCAAAATAAGTAAAAGTTTCCTTAATGACACTCATATCTTCACTCAAAGTCGTTCTCGGAATTCATTGATTTATTATTAATGAATTATATTTCAAAATGACAAAGAGAGACTTCTTAAGAAAAACATGGTTTTTAAATGATCCCTGCCATTTATTTCAATAAAGCATTCTCGTAAAGCCAAACATTAATTACTTGAAAGATATTTTTTTTTTGCCAATTGTCTTTTTGAAATTTATGAATTGAAAAAAAAAAAACTTTCTTAATGCAAGGTTTCTTGATGTATTTTGCTAGAAATGTCATTACTATCGAAGAACTTATAATGCCTGCAGTTTGATTTGATATTTTGATTTTGATATTTTCTATAGCCTGAAAATAAGAACTTTAGTATATTATAAAGTGTAAAAGAGCTGGTACTTCTCGAATATTGTCCGATCTTGATATTGATTTTTATACAACAAATCAGTAGGCCTTTTTATTAACGTATAACCTTTTTTGGAATCTACATCAGCGCAGGAATAATTCCTTCATTCAAAATTTAGTTTTCGTCTGTGCTGCACCTTTTTTTTTACGTCTATTCGGACTCTATTTTTTTTTCTATCTATAAGGTGGCTCTTTATTTATTCATGATTTTCATTCTTAATTTAATTTAATTTATTTTCTATGTACACACATAGGTGTGTAAAAGGTGGCTTAATTTAAACTAAAAGATCATCACCACCGTCTTTATTTATTCATGATTTTCAATTTTAATTTAATTTCATTTATTTTCTATGTACACACAAATTCATACCTGGTGTATACCCGTCCAATTGACAAGCCCAAAAAAAGGAATAATTCCTTCGAATGGCATCTCTGAATCTCTAAAACAATCCCCGTATTTGTGCTTTGTGCCCCGTATTCCGAACAAATCTGGAGCACGAGTGCATCCAGAACTTCAAGATATAGCAACTGAGGTTGGCTTTGCGCCTAGGGACGATCTACCGCCAGAGGACGAGGAGTATTTACTTAAAGCTTTAAGTTAATCCTCTTCGTCCTCTGGCGGTAAATCGTCCGGAGACGCACAGCCATCCTCAGTTGCAGGATCTTGAAGTTCTGTGTGTACTCGTTTTCCAGATTTGTTTGGAATATATGAAAAAACGGTACATTCTTTGATTATTTTGTTATGACCCAAAAGAAAATGGCATAAAATGAAATAAAAAACCAGGAATACGTTTTAAAATTTGCTTTATACACTGTAATTGACTAACGTCATTAAAAACAAGTAATGTCTTAGATGGGACACAATTAAAAACACGTTTCACTTTACACATTGATCAACAATCTAAAATGTACAAGTTACTTTTATCATTGGATTTTTACAGTACGGCAATACGACGACTAAATCTTAAACGTGAAAAGCGATTTTTCCTTTGATTAAATACTAAATAATAATTAAGAGAGTACGTTGCGTGTGCGCGATGCGAGGGAAGGATCAAGG
The DNA here is from genome assembly GCA_018153105.1 of Drosophila rufa. Taxonomy (NCBI): domain Eukaryota; kingdom Metazoa; phylum Arthropoda; class Insecta; order Diptera; family Drosophilidae; genus Drosophila; species Drosophila rufa. The sequence goes on from JAECXS010000096.1 coordinate 15,285,570, forward strand.
ACCCGGCCCTGGCTACCACAGGAATACGTAGGGGGGGCGATGGGGAGTGTAAGTAAATTCGCTTAAATTAAATCATTTGGCGCCTACTGCCATCGGCCGGGGCGGGGCTCATCCATCGGCCAGATCGGGAATACTATAAAACTAGCAATCTGAACAGCAGCCACTGCTGCTCCCCTCCGGTTGGCGGCAGCATTTGAACTAGAGTACAGCTGAACATATGGCACATTCGTGGGCGATCCGCTCTAGGAGCTCTGCTCCAGGGCACCCCTGGCCTTGCCGGACTCCGGCTTGCGTTCCTGCGCCTCAAAGTCCACCGTCCGCGGCTGGATGGGTGCGTTATTGAAGGGCTGAATCTCGCCGGATGCCCAGAAGCAGTAGACGATGGCCGTGACGAAGAGGACGCCAAAGGCCACCCAGAACACCAGGCGCCACTCCAGCAGCGAGGCCTGCGCAAGGATTTAGAAATTAGTAATTAAATCGAAGAGAAACTAGTCCGGTTTACTCACATTTGGTGTCATCACACCCACCAAATACGGCGTAATCACGCCCGTAATGGCTCCAATGCCGTTGGTGATGGCCATCAGGGTGCCAGCGTAGTTGGGACTCATGTCCAGGGGACTCAGCTTCATGCCCGCATAGTAGGCGCCCATCAGACCCATGCAGATGGTGAAGAGCACCACCACGAGGACACGATCGCAGCCGGCATAGGAGGCGCCCACCATGAAGATGGCCGGACCGAATGCAGCCAGACCCGTCATCACCTTGCGCGTATTCGTGGTGTTCATGATGCCGCGACGGATCATCCAGTCGGCCACGAAGCCACTGCCCACGGACACGATCCACATCATCACGTACGGCAGCGAGGAGTACAGACCGTTGGCCTTGATCGAGAACTGCAGCACATCGGCCATGTACTTGGGCAGATCCGTCACCATGATGTAGAAGCCCCAATCGTGACCGATCTGGGCGGAGACCAGGGCGAACATGGGCAGGTTGGTGAGGATGGCCTTCCATGGGGTCGGCGGCAAGTCCTGGTTGCGGCTAATGGTGCCGATCTCCTTGGTCAGATACTCGCGCTCGCTGGGCTTGATGAAGGGATGGGAGACGGGGTCGCTGTAGCAGAGGAAGATCTGCGGGAGAGATGGATTCCATATTAATTTGATATTTTAAATAAAAATGAGTTAAGAGTTTAACTTTAAAGATAAAGCAGGTATGGGCACCTAATTTAAAGCTCAGAGCCTCTTTATATCCACAAATACTTACAAAGATCACGAACCAGACGACACCGAGGCCGCCAAAGAAGTAAAACACAAATGGCCAGTCGTAGGCATCGAGGAACACGCCCGACAGCAGGTTGCCCATAATGGTGCCCACCTGACCGCCGCCCAGCACCAGAGCACCGAGCTTGCCGCGCTCATTGGCCGGCACCCAGGCCGCAAGGAGTACACTCAAGGCAGGGAAGGTGGTGCCCTCGCCGAGACCCATCAGGACACGAGTCACGATCAGCCAGTCGGAGCCACCCAAATCGATGGCCAGAGGCGTCAGCATGGTGAAGACGGCGGTGGACAGGATGCCAATACCCAGGGTCCACTTGCCGCCAAATTTCTCGGCCAGCAGACCGCCGGGGATGTGGGTGACAATGTAACCGATGTAGAAGGAGGACAGGATCAGGCCCTGCAGCTCCTCAGACCAGTCGTAGTCGCCGCCAGTCTGTATTTAAGATATATAAATTAATTTATGCCAATCTCTTGATGGTTTCGTGTCCCAAACTTACGCTGGTGCCCTCGTCCAGTTCATCGGGCTCGCAGATAGCCTCAGAGTCATCGTCCGTGGTGTTCCTCTTGATGACCAGCACCGTGATGGCCTGCGAGAGACACACGCGCATCGTGTAGGCATTGAGGATGGCCAGGAAGCCCATAATGGCCAGGATCACTCGCTGCGGGAGTACGAAATCTGCGAGGCGAGAAGAGATCCGGGAATTAGTTAATTAATTAACTTGCTGGTGCAACATTTTATTCAAGCAATTGTTTGCGTCAACACCGCGAATGGATTTGCGTCGTCAGCAAATTACTTATTTAATTCGGTTAGCGTGCGAATAAATAGTTGGACGGATGGGGTCGGCGGTGGCTCTTCAAGCCGGTCAATTGGATACAAATCAATTTGCGGTGATAAACTTCAAATTGCAGTTGATTGCCATAGCGCTATATATCAATTAGAGGGAGCTACTAGAGTCGATTACACTAAAAAAGCCATACAATACATGGGCAGAATTGCTGAACAAAGTGATTACTTTATTTTCAATTTCAAGTTTTACATAATAACCAAGGAAACATTTGTAGATTAAATAATTAAATGATTCACATTGCCTTGCAGTTTTTCGTTAATTTACATAAACCAGGAAAACAGTCATTCCCTTTTCCCTATTTTTCGAAATTAAATATATTATTACTAAATCAATTTCGTTTAAAGAAGTAATCTCAATTCAGTGTCTACTAATCGGGAGACTTTGATGAATAATTTGGATTGAAGAACCTATTTTTTTTTCATGCATATTAATCATTCTAAGCTTGAATGAAAATATATTTATTCAATTTGAATTTAGAAAAAATATTTAAATTAGGTCTGATGACGTTTGTATGTTTATATTTATTTCTTCTTTTAAGCATGATGATGTCTTACAAGTTAGTTCAGAACTCGTTCCCTACAGAGGCTACGTATTAACAATAATTGAAATATTTAACCCTAGTTCTTGGAACACGCTATTGTAAAGCTCTTACGCATTTACCAATAAATCAATAAACAAAACAACAACCTCAATAAACCAATCATAATATGCCAATCTATGTTTTTAAATTCAATAAATAACTATTTCAATATTGATTAAATAATAAAATAAACAATCTATTGATTTATGGTAGCTGCTATTCAATGAAATTTATTTGCTCTCATTCAATGTGTTCATTTATAAATTATATTAATTTATAGAGTTACTATAAGATGGCATTTAAAGTATTCTTTAAAATATATATATGATCCCGCTTTCGCACCAGTACACACACTTCCTGTCTTGTGAGGTTTATAACCCTCACTTGTTGGTGTTTAGTGCCGGCATATATAGCCACCCGATTATGGGGCTATATTAACGGCGCTATGCACTTGTGTTCACATGACCCTCTATCAATCACCAGGCACCGCGGGCGTTCGTTATACGATCGCCATATCGCAATCAAATTGTTAAGCGGAATTACGCCCAGATAAGGCCAAGAGTGTGGTAGATCTGCGATAAACACTTGGAGTGCAGATCGCGCAATCTCGCAATCTCTCAGGAGTATCGGGTAAGGGGAACGCGGAGCAATGACCATAAACCTATGGCGGGTGGCAGAGCCAATTAGGGGCTAAATTCCTTCTAAAAATATATATAAAGCATATAAAGCACAGCCTTGACTCGCGTGTCAGTAAATTTCTCTGCCCGGCCTCTGCCGGTACTCACAAATAAATGAAAAAGGGAATTATTGACGCGACGAAGGCTGAATCGATCACGCTAGATTAACATTGACCCATTTCATCCAAAAAAGATCTAACAAGAACGGCAAGCAAGCCGCATTCGAAATGAGCAAACAACGCGGGTTCTTCAGTAAACACAATCAGAATCCAATTCATGATAATATTATTAGATCACCTCCAGAGCCATATGTTGACATTTACCCACGACTCCACCTACGTCAGATTCCCACTCGGATTCAGATCCGTATAAACCACCCGCCTAAAAAAATAACAAATATTTGTTTGCTTTCTTAATGGATCGCAAAACTCCAGAAAGTTTACGATCGACCGTTTCGAAACGCCAATCTACGTCACTCTGGCTGACAAGTTTATTTTGCCTATAAATTAACATTAATAAATATTTTGGCTGCTGAAAGCCAGCAGCCAAATTAACAATGTGTCAATATTTGACAAGTTACTTAGCGGAATTTATTCGCAAAGAATTTGATTCGTTACCCCACGAGTGCGGCTAATATGATTACTGCCGGGTGATAAGTTGATAAGGCCATATAGCCCGGAGGCTCTTCTATACATATGTAAATGGGTGCTAATCATAAATGTCGGCCAAGTATGGCTATATTTCACTCGACCAATCACGCTTAGTGGCGTTTATATATGGCCGCACTCCAGCCCAGGCCCATCACGCACACCCTCGATAAGCTGTTTAAGATTTAATCAGAATTTAGTAAGGCAGCCCCTTATCGCCCAAGTAAGTAAGTGGAAATGAAAGCAAAGTAAGGTAGAGAAAGGGGAAGCTTACTTCCTCGACATTGGAGCTAATCAGGCCTAGTAACAGATATTTCAAGTAAAAAACAGCTAGAGAAGTCATCCTAAAAACTGTAAAAAAAGGAGAATATATCTTTACGACCCAGTTTAATTAGGTTTGAGTCAAGGAAAACATTCCAGTTAGCGAAACAAAAGCAATTGAACTTGATTAAAGTGTGGGATTTTCCCTAGCTACAAATTAAGTTATATAAATCGTTTGCCAATTAGTTTTAAGGGCTTCTGCCCTAAAAAGTTTAAGAAAGCTTTGTTAATAAATTGGGAAGGTTTTTAGAATATATAAAGGATATTTATATATTTCCTGGAATTTTTCCTAGCTTCCTCTGCAATAACACAAGTCTTTGCTTTAAAGTTCGAACCCCTGTGACTCAGGGAACTCTCGCTCTCTAGAAATCGAGAGTTTTATGATTAAATGCACATAAGTAAGGAGAAGTGCAAAAAAAACGATTCAAAATGCAGCGATTATAGGCAGTAAGTCACTCATATCCGTTGCAGTAATGAGAAAATGTAAACAATTTCTTCTGCCCGTCTGTCTGACTGTCTGTCTGGGCATTGGGCATTTCTGGGTCTGCTGCGGCTCTTTGTCCGGCAATCGCCAATGCCCAGTTGGGTTCAGTTCAGTGATCGGTGATAGCACGGCACGAATAAACACCATTTCTTTCTGCCTTGCATTTCCGCGCTCTTGCGAAAATTATGTCAATGGGCTGTAATGTGCGATTGCTGCATACGAATGAAGGAGGAATACCACCAGACTATCAGAACTCCAGATAGGCCTATGCGAGGCCCTTTCCATATGATAATGAGACTTTCGGCGGGCAACCAGGGGGCAATAGAACAAGGCGATTAGAGGAGGGTTACGGCTACGGCTCCGGCGTTCGTTCGGTGAGCGCAATCGGTTGATTTATGGCCAAGTTGTAAAGTTTTAAACTCATTAAGCTGCCTAAAAAAAAACACTCTTTGGAGTAATTTCGTAACCCTATGAAGGTCATATAATACTTAAAACAGCACAACACTAAAGAAAGCGATGTACTTATTCTTATATTTTTTTCACTACAGCTAAAAAAAATATTTTATTATTTTTATGATAGAGATGTCTATTTTTCTAAGTATCATATTTTTTGATTGTCCGCTATAATTGTTTTGTCTAATACTTTATTTCCATTACATTATAAATTATAGGAAACTCTCTTTTACTAAAATTCCTAAGTTTCACAGATGGTAAAAACAAGCTACAATTGTGTAAAAAAGTTAAATATAACACTACAAATCAAACTAACGATGGGTATAGAATAGTTCAATGAGATGATTGACAGGCTAAACCTAGGAAGATTTGGGATTCCCATTCTTACAAAGGTCCAGTAAAATTAGCTTTCTTCCGCTGCTTACGTGATATATTTGTTTGTGATATATTTCTATAATTTTGTCCGACTTTATTTTGGGTAAAGCTCTTACAAAAGAAATGGTTGCCCCATCGCATGGAAGCAAAAGAGAACCAGTGGACGGAAGAATTCTTTTTATTGCATTGACCTTGCCCAAAAAAGAACAGAGCGAGACGGGGCGAGGAAATGGGCAGAGCCATAAACGCCCGGACAACCATAATAATAACTGTTAACGTTTTTAATGGTTCTGACAGAATACCCTACAGCCCACACTAGATGGCATAGGCGACTGCGATCGATTCACATGCAAATCGTATGCAAAATATTTAACAATTATGTGGACGCATGCCGGGAATATTGAAGAGATCATCCACACGTCACATCACACACATCAAAAAGCCCAAACAAACGTAAAATTCGAGACACGACGACGAAACAATAATCGAATCGGAAGTGGCAAAAGCGTTTTGTCATTGTTTTCATTTATGCACATAACATACGTTATAAGCATTTAGGATTTTTATATAGCTGTCGGTCAATGTCGGTTAACCACTGAGACATTTTAACCCAAGAATTCGCTCGTCGCTGACAGTTCAACGATCGCAGGGCATTCCGAATTCCACAAGCACTGCCGAGAGCTTCCTTATGAGATAACGCGATGTGAGATGGTAATCATGGGTATTGGACACTTACACCTGGATAGGTTTATGCCCCATTGCGGCTGTTGTGTCATCCTGGGATTATTGTTTTGTAAATTTAGGAGACTGGCCAGTTCCTTCGCCACGGTTACGGGTTAAAGGACACTGCGGATCGTTATCGCGCACTCTTCGCGTTTTTACTTGATTTCGATTTCTATTCCGAATTCGATGTCGATTTCTTTTGCTGTTGCTATTGCTTTCTTCCTTGCACTTGGCGCACGCGCAAATTACGAAGACGGAGACGGAGACGGCGTCGGAGATGGGGAGAGAGCGCGCACTTGGCGAGAGCGAAACAGCAGGTGGCACCCACGCACTTTTCGTTCTGTCTCTTTTTACCAGCCGGTGTGTGCTTTGGCGACTTATTCCAAAAGCAGCCACAACAAAACTGTAAAGCAAATAATGATGATCTGCGAACCGATCCCGATCGCTATATCGCTCTGTGTTCTGCTCCGATCCGCGCACGCCGTCTGCCAAATTACAAATGAGAAATTATTCCCGCCGACTTTAGTTTATATGAGAGCAGATAAGCGCCGCTCTGCCGACGACGTCTCTGCCTCTGCCCTCTGCCGCCGTCTCTGCTGCTGCTGGAGTTTTTTTTTTTTATTCGGTTGGTCAACGATCGTGTATCGCTATATTGACAAGGAGTTGACTCGCTACACTTGTTTGTACATACTGCCACACTTGTGCACTGGGAAAAAATTCGAGGACACGGGTTAATCAACTCAAGAATAGCCCAAATAAAATAATAACAGTTTCCCAATCAGCGTTTATTTTCAAAGTCAATAAACGACTATTTTTGTCAACATTTATGCTCGCAATCGTCTTTCAATTGAACCCTAAACACAGTTGAAATTTATTTGCTCTCAATTATGATGTTTGTATATAAATCGTGCTGTTGCTAATGGAGTAAAGTGATATCAGAATCTTATAAGAGATATTTTAAATTATTCTAACATTATTTTTTAAGTCCCTACTATTTTTAGGGGTAGCTGAAACTTTCTTAAAACTTTAACTTAAAATTATCCCGCCAGTCACAAGGACGCTTTTAAAATCATTTTATGTTATTATCTGCCGTGTATAAATTAAATGATTAAGTAATTCGAGTCCCCTTTTTATTCTCAGTGCATGCACGGATGTGTGTTTGTGGCACCTCATAAAAACTCTCGCTATCTTGGCCGATCGGCCATCGGGCCTCCGCATGCGTGGAGCATTCAATCCAACAAATGCAACAACTAGTTCAACTTTCAGCTGCGCCGCCGCCGCCAAGGAACTTTGTTAGTTTTTATTTGCCCATTTCAAGCCCCGATTTCGATTTCAGTTGGTATCAACGAACAATCGATTCTGCGCTGAATACTTAACGGTTTTCCGCTGCCGCCGTCGCCGCTGGCGTCGCAGTCGCACTTGCACGCGCTCACTTTATGTCGCGCTATAAACTATAAACCGTAGAGCCGTGGAGCGAAAAAAAAAACCCAGCTATGTGCCAAATTGTGCACCCTGCTCCAATTTAGAACCAGCGGAACCGGAATACCCCAATCCTGGTCACACCGAACAATAAACGATTAAACGATTATAGCTGCAACAAGCACTCACTTATATAGTTTCCTATGACTAAGGACCCTGGAAAGACTTTAAAGTTACGCTATAAAGCTAGAATTCTCAACTGACTCGAACCCCAATAGAAAGTTAATGGCATTGAGTGCGAAGAACCCCTCTCCATATGGAAATTATTTATTTCTAATCTATTAATCTATTATTATACATATTGCAAATTATTATTGCACTTAACTTATGGATTACGATTAATTACTTATCATTTCTTCATAATCTTAAGTAACAGTTGCATGGACTGCTTGGAATAGAACCCTGATTAAAGCAATGAGATGAATCAAATATAAATAAAATAGGAAAACAAATGATCTCAGTCAGAGATTGTTAAGTTAAACTAATTTAATTTAGAATAAGATACAAACCTGATCATATATACATATAAATAAATAAAAAACAATAGGTAATGTGCCACAAATAAACTTTTTATAAGTATCTGGGTGCAGACATTTTTTATAAATACAATTTCAAGAACTTTTACATTTTAATATACACGCGACAAAGTATTTCGTCTGGATATAAAAACTAAATATATGTATACTTTTAAAACACATAAGTTTTGCGAGATTATGTTGGGGAACAACACATATCTTTCTTTGTTTACCCTTTCGTGCAAAATACATATAAGAAATTGGACTTTGAGTGACTTTGACAGCTACAAGACGAAAGATAATACGAGACTGTTGACACAGTATTGCAACTCAGATAAAGAATATCTGAAAGTTGCAATTTACATTTGAGGTTCCTTCGAACATTTTTCCAAGATGCAAAAATACGGAGTGCGAGATGCCTTTCACTCTATGCAGTAGGGTATCTAGTAGAGAGCGGCAACTAGTTGGAGCTCCGATAGAATTAGTCGTTGCAGTAGTTTCAGTTTTAGCTTAGTTAGTCAGCAACATTTACCGGTTAGAGGCGGGTTTCGTTCGGCTTTATGCAATGCAATTAACTGCAAATACAGAAGGCGAGAAGTAAGGGGAGAGGCTGGGGTTGCACTAGGAGAATAGTGAGCTCGCTCTTATCGTTTTTGGCCGGGTGAACCACCTCGAACCGCCCTGACTGACACTTCTATTGTTTAGTATTTATCCGTATTCATTGCAGGCATCGCTCGAATGCCAGCAGACTCGAAATCAGTTTCGATTTCAGTTTTTTAGTACGTACTACGTAGATCTACAATCCCGAAATTAATGTCTGAATGAACCAGTTACAGATGCGGTTCAAATAAGCTGCGGTTTTTATAAAATATGCATTTATATTTATAGCCGTCTTTATAAGTATATTATTTAAGAGTTGATTGCTTGACGAGAGCACTTAATGACTGGTCATTGTCAGAACGTATTATTATTTTACGATTTTGGTTCTGGCTCCCCACGTGAAATACTTGAGGTCTTCAAGAGAGAGCACTTATAGAGGGATTTTCGTACGCCCGTTGCCAAGTCTCCAAGTCTCCAAGTCTTGAAGTGTCCAGTGCACATTGCAATTATCTGGACTTGCAATCAGACCATTATCGCCGGAAATCCAGACCTTCTCCTCCATTGAAAATCCATTTTAACAATCAATCTTATCGCTGACACACTTTGTCCAGTTTTGAGATCAGCTAGGTGATAGGCACCAGCTAGATAATAATCGAAAGGCGTATGCCAAGCATATATAGACATGGAATATTCCGTATCTTCGTTAATGAAAAGTGACAAACTTCAATTAATGGTTGGACCCATCAATTAGTCGCACGCACATATGATCCGCTCCCATTCCATTCCATTTCGGACGATCCATGCAATCTGATATGTTCGAGCGATCCCAGATGATCTTCAAACTCGTTTTTCTGCGTTGTCATTTCGCGATGGCTTTACCAAGTCAGCGAACCATGCTGCAATTGAAATGTTTGCCTGTAAGTTCCGAATATATTAACCGATATGTAAATATATATCCGTCTAAAATCTAGCTAGAACTGGCTCCGGCATCCATGACCGAAAATACTACCAGTTTGAACTGGTGATTCCGGCAGTCGGCCAATGGGACGGACAGCAGTCAGACTTCGCGGCAGACAGACAGACAGAGACATCATAGCACTCAATATTTAACTCGCATACCGAAATATTTTGCGTTATATACTGTATACGATACGGCAAATTAATTGAAGCGGCCCAAAAGTCTTTTGTTTTTGATGTCCATTAATGGGATGTGGCGGGCGCCAAAATATTTATATCAACAGCACAACATAATACTCTGGCAGAGGGGATATCTGAAAAGATGTACAATTGTATTGGGGGATAAAGGAAATAAATGTTCAAGGTTTTATTTTTATATATTTACCAATTAATAAAAAATGCATCTAAGAAACTATATGAAATCAATTTAACCTTATGCCTAATAGTAAACCATGGTCGGGCACCTCATTTCAAGCCCGGAGCCCGATCTAAATAAAACGGAAAGGCCTTTGGGTGGTAACAGAGCCATTAAACTTATTGCACTCAGACTTTATAACAGTCCTAAATATAACAGATTTTATATTTTATTTTAAAATTCGTACTTTTCCACAACTTAAACATGCTATAGACTATTCCTTATAAACAGAGCAATTAAGAGTAACAAATTCTCATAAATTACTTTTAAAATAACACAAAAATAATGTAATTTATTAATAGAGATTACGATCGAAAAAATCTCATCAAGAGTATTTTAGACTTCGCCTTGCTCAAATCCAGAAATTTCCTGTCAACTGCGAAGACCTTTAATTCCATGGGCGCACACAGCAGATCGTATCAAAATAAAAGAACCCAAGAACCGGCATGTCTCGGCCAATTAAAGCCACAAAGTCAACTGGCAATTCCAGCTCTGGATTGAAAAAAGTCTCCAGAGAAGGACATATGTCAGGGAACTCAATCATAAAGACGATATGCACATATATATAAGAGAACATCAATTATTTAAAAATAGTTCTTAATATCTTTATTTTGCATTCCTGACAGAAAACGCAATTAAAACTGGTTAAGAGTTAAGAGAGATAGGGAAAATTATCATATACTATCTTTATTAAAGGGTTTTAACCATAATAAACCATACAAAGATGATATAAGCTAAAAATATTTTGAAGTATGCTGACAAGATACTTATATTAGGCAAGATAAGTTAAGATATCGTCAGTCAAGATGATCTAAAAGTTCCATAGATGAGTAACAGCTTACAGTAATAGATTTTTGACGCACATAGCCGACACTCCTCTACTTTTTGAGAGACATGTGCCTCTAACGAGTAGGTTTTGTGTCCAATTTTAGTAGCCACAACAAATCATTCAAGCGAAATCTTGCCAGGTGATCGACATCAGCGGTTAAGGCGAGAATAGTTCAAGTAAAATGCAGTAAATAAACACTTAAACAATTAAAATAAGTAAACCGAATCGAGCGAGGTGCGGAAATTGCTCCAGCAATTGACATTCCGAGGGTCATTCGACCGATGACAGGAAAATACTCGAAATTATAAAACCCCCACAGACCGCATATCGTCACGAGACTCGAATTACTTGGCCAAATTGGAGTGGTTTGGATTGGTTTGGACTGAGTGATTGGTGGGCTAAGTGATCGAAGGTTGATCAGCCAATGGGTCAGGGGGTTATGTCAATTCTGGGTATTTTTTCAGCTCTGTTCTGTTATGGCATATGGTCATAAAACCAAATAAACTGCGGAACAGAACGGAAAGAACGGGCAAAAGTTGGCTATCTTAAATATGCCTTTTACAACATGGTGGTACTAACCATAATATCGGCGCTAATCTTTATAGCCGCCGGAGACTATATAATGCGACTTTTGTACCAAGGCTCTGGGACTGAATAAGATAAGATTGTCCCTCCACGGAGGACAGGAGGGAATCTCCTCACCCCGCTCTCAAAGTCAAATCTGTGAGGCATAAAGCTCAGCATGTGATTTGCCAGTTAAACGGGTAAATACATATGTATATATCGGGTAGAGGCTAGTCCCATTGATACTGATACTGATTTATGGTCTGGGATGCGTCATTCCTCCACAAGGTGTTTAATAACTTAATTGGTCAAATTTTCTGGCTGAGATCACAGGTCGTGTGCGCCGCTTTATGAGTGAGATTGCGGCAAGGGAAAGTGCCAATTTTCGGGGTATTTTTAATAATTCCATAACTCCGCCAGTCGCCCGTCGGGGGGCTGGCGTTCGTTCGTGCATTCTACTGCCATTATATACGGTTTATAAATTCGATACAACACAAAACATGTAATAAATAAGCAGGCGCTTTAATTGTTTGCTCAACTCATTTGAAGTGTGAAAAGTGGTAAGAACTTTTAGCGGGCAAATGCCTGAGAGAGTGAGACGGGACCGATCAACTCATTTAATTGTGGCACTTAGCAAATATTGACTTCGGGTGAGTTTCCTAACAACATCTGGCCAGGTGAACCCCTGGCTGGCCGGCGATTCGGCGACAAGCCTTTAACACGTGATTCTGTTATTTATACAATATATATTTAAGTTCGCTAATTTGTGCGAAACGGAAGTAAGGCCGTGCATTGAATTGGGGAAAGGTTCGTCGCCGGTTCCTTTTGGGCCACCGAAAACCAGTTGGATTTGTATATAAAAATATTGCTACTGTATTCCCTCCGCGAGTCAACAGCGTAATCTAATAAATTATCGGCTCCATTGGGAGACTGCAGATGTGAGAAAAATCTTAAGCAAAAATAAAGAGAAATAATGGTCAAACAACAAGTGTTTCTACTGGGATGCTGTGTCGGGGAGTTCTTTCAGATGCCGACCGCCAAAAAAGCGAAAATTATGCTATCTCGGAAGGCGGCACATTACAAACCTGAATGGCCAATTGATAAGATTAGGATTTCGGAGGAGAATGGGAATGGGAAAAGCGGAGGGCAGAAGAGCGTGGGAATTTCCATTAGGGGAGCAAACACAAGTAGATGACGAATAATTTAAATAAACTTTATTGAGAATTTTTAAACTCTTGTATATTTCTTGTACCAATAACAATAAATCAAACAATAAATAAAACGTCTTGTCGGATTTCGCCGGGATTGAACCCGGGGCGATCTGTCAAAAGTAATGTACTCTGAATATTTAGACCTCTAAGCTACACTCATGTCTCCAATTATTTAAATACACTTAAATAAATAAATTATTGTGTAACGAAATCGCCGAGACTTTTAAATATATTAATACATTTTTCAAGGTTCCAAACTCACTGTAAATTTGTTTTTTTGTAAGTCAAAATAGCAATTTCTCAAATATATAAAATAATAAATGTAATAAAAATAAATAAAGTAATAAATGAACCTCGAACTGAAGGCTTACCTACGTTTCCGTGTTTTACAGCCACTAATAATATAAAACAATACAATACAATAATATTTGCACGTGTACATATGGACGTTTGGTTTTGAAATTCCAAAACTTGATGGCTAATAGCTATAGCTCGCCCTTTGATTACAGTGGCGATTATCGGTCAAGTGTATCTCACATGCGTCGCATGCCAGGCGCTTTACAGCTGCCATACAGGAAGCTATAGCTTTATTAAGGTGTTGACATCGGTTGAAAATGAAACTGTTTGCCCAGCAGTGGCAAAAACACAATTACCTCATTATATGGCATTTAACAAACTGAATTAAGCTGCGATGTTTTATTTTTAATTCGTTAATATTCTTTTAATAAGCCTTTGGATAATTTTATTAGGCAAACTGAGATATATGTATATATTCATTTAAACATAGAATTGAAAGTGTTGAGAATTTGTAAAATTTAAATTAGTATCAAAAAATGTAAACATCTATCAGAACATAAAACATGATTCACTAATTGGAATCACCCAGGTAATATTAATTAAAATATGTAAATTGTTATGTTATAGAGGAATAAATATTATATTTATTTTTTTATTTAAAGAGATATTATCATTACAAAAAACCGTAATTTAATGTGCTGCTACACGACTTAATATGCAATTTCTACATAAGTATTCGAATGATTCTACATGTTTAATTATATCAATCTTACATAGTTTGACATACATTTGACAAACAATGACGTCGATAGGTGTCGCTTTTTGCAATTTGTTTATTCAGCGTTGTTACAGATATCTACATAAAAACCGCTAGATTTATAAAAACATCTGATGTTTATTAAAAAATTAAATGCTTTATATATTTAAGTACTTTTTTAATCAAATAAATGTCTTTCACAATATTAATGCGTAATTCCACAGCTTGAGGAAGAAGTTGGATAATAAGAATTAGCAAGGACGGCAATAAAAGTGTCTTGAAATATTTACATTATATTATGAATGAGACATCTTTGAATTTGAATTATATTATGAATTAACAAGGTGTATAATTTATTTTGTAATTGAAAGCTTAGTCATTATGATCTTCCCATAACTAAACATATTTAAAATATGTTTAATTTAGCTGCAATATATAGCTAAAACGCTAGCACCGCTTTTGCCTATCGATAAAAACAGCTGATTGCTGCCCTGTCTAATGTTCGCGAAAAAAAGTCGCAGCAGCAGAGTTTCTTTGATAAGATAAGAGAAAATCCTTCAAATACTCAACAAAGCGGCGATTTAAGGCCCGTAGATCCCATGGTGGACGCAGACAGAACCCCGCCCAGTTGTAAAATGTGAGCGGACCACGGCGGCAGGCAGGCGCAGCAGAGGAGCAGCAATTGACCAAGTTTTCTCAGTTGGAAAACTCCATGGAAATAATGGGTGACAGCGAGCAGATTTGGCCAGAGATCGGCGTGGATCCGCAGCATGTGTGCGAGGCGGGCGTCGGCGAGGGCAGGTTCCAGCTGATCTGCGACAAGGCATGGCTGCAGTCCCTGGAACGCCACCGTCGGCTGACTCACTTTCCCAGCTGGCCGCTGTTGGATCGTCGAGCTCATCCCACGGGCCAGCTGGAGCACCCGTGGACGCGGATAGTGGTGCAAACGTATCGCAAGCAGCCGCAGCGCAGGGTCTACCCGCTGCCCAGGATCCCTGGTGAAGGTTCCAGTCAGGATCTACCCCTTTCCTACTCGCAGGCAGTGTCCTTTGTGGCCCACAACAACTTCAGGCAGCTGTGGGAAGAGGCCTACCGCCGCTACAATGGCGCCCATGTCAAGCTCTGCAGAGCCGCTGCATCGGCGCCGCCAGCGAAGCCACATCCCAGCCAGGGGCAGCTGCAACCCCATGATGTCGTCCTCAAGGAGCTCATTCAGCGCGTCTACCACTGTCCCGTGCTGCACTGCCAGGCGGACCGTGGCGACTCCCCCACTGGCAACCCTCAGGCAGCTGACTCGCTGGGCAGCTGCCACGCCAACATCTTGCCCGCCCTGGTGGCCATCGAGTCCTCCACGCACTTCAGCGTCTTCTTCTATCCGCCGGCCCTGGAGTGCAGCCTCTACGACTGCATCACCTTCAGTCCGGCGCTGCTGGGGAAGGGCTACAACAAGACCCTGTTCGTGATCTACCAGATCCTGCAGCTGGCCAAGCATCTCCAGGCGCAGGGCCTCTTCCTGGGCGACCTGCGCCTGCAGCACATTGTGATGCGTGAGAATCTCTGGCTGCAGATACTGCCGCGACTGCAATGCAATCTCCTGGAGGAGGCAGCGACGGCAGGCGGCGGCGGGGACATGTCGCCACTGACTCCGCTGGCCAGTGAGGAGATGACGGACTTGGCGGGGGATCCGCGACGGCAGCGCCTGCCCTCCTGCAGCACCATGTTCGACCTGCGACTCGCCTACGATCCCGCCCACTTCAACCTGCGCGAGTACGCGGAGATGTGGTGCAGCGGCCAGCTGTCCAACTTCGACTACCTGACCATCCTGAACAATGCCTGTGGCCGGAGTCTGACCAATGCCGCCCATCACCACATCATGCCCTGGGTGACCGACTTTGGTGGGAGAGCAGGAGCCAACTGGCGGGACCTGACCAAGAGCAAGTACCGCCTGAACAAGGGCGACGTCCATCTCGATCTCATGTACGCCCATGCCAGCCAGCTTGGCGATGGCAGCTACCAGCCCGTGGGCGACCAGGCCCCACACCACGTCTCCGACTTTCTCTCCGAGATCACCTACTTTGTGTATATGGCGAGGAGAACGCCGCAGAGCATCCTTTGTGCCCATGTGCGTCCCATTTGGGTGCCGGCGGAGTATCCGGTGTCCATTCAGCGCCTGCAGGAGTGGACGCCGGACGAGTGCATACCCGAGTTCTACTCGGATCCCATGATCTTCAAGAGCATTCACGAGGATCTGCCGGATCTGGAGCTGCCCGCCTGGGCCACCTGTCCCGAGGACTTTATCTGCAAGCACCGCGAGGCGCTGGAGTCGCAGTATGTCAGCGAGCGACTGCATCACTGGATCGATCTCAACTTTGGGTGAGTCAGAGGGTGGAAATTAAATATCATATATCATACAGATCCTCGATTATTCTTAACTCGATTTATTATCGATATCTCTTACACTTATTTCTATAATGAACTCTTCACACTACGGTTACATTATATCTAGTGTTAGTTGATCTCTATAATATGATGTTTCCACTATGTTCCTACAATATTTTATATTTATATCGATTTTTTATTTATAGTTATTTGTTCGAATTTTCTTAACTCGCTGTATATTTAATAATAAACTCTTCACACTAAGGTAACATTATCTCTAGTGCTAGTTAATCTCTATAATATCATGTTTTTTCAATGTTCCTACAATATTTTTTATTATAACGTTTTTTCCATACACTTTCAGTTACAAATTGAGTAGTTATTTGTTCGATTATTCTTAACTCGATTTATTATCAATATCTCTTACTTTTATTTGTATAATAAACTCTTCACACTACGGTTACATTATCTCTAGTGTTAGTTAATCTCGATAATATCATGTTTCTACCATGTTCCTACAATATTTTATATTTATAACAATTTTTCCATGCACTTTCAGTTACAAATTGAGTAGTTATTTGTTCGATTGTTCTTAACTCGATTTATTATCCATATCTTTTACACTTATTTCTATATTAACTCTTCACACTACGGTTACATTATCTCTAGTGTTAGTTTATCTCTATAATATTATGTTTCCACGATGTTTTTAAAATTTTTTATTAATTTTCAGCTACAAACTGAGTGGCAAGGCAGCGGTCAAGTCCAAGAACGTCTGCCTAACTCTGGTGGACCAGCACCGGAATCTCAGCCAGCGCGGCATAGTCCAGCTGTTCGCCCAGGCCCATCCTCCGCGAAGATACGCCACGCCCTGGTTCAATAAGACGGCTCCCAGGCTAAGTCAGCTGTACGCCAGTCCCTCGAAGCGTCTGGCCAAGAGCACGGAGAATCTGAACACCGATACCCCAGCGTCTCATCTCTCTGTCCGCCTGGGTGACGATAAAGGCTCCACCGGCTCTGTGCACAGCAGTTCCGCCTCTGCCTCGGCTTCCAACTTTTATGCCATCACCAATTTCATAGAGCTGCCGGAGAACTACAATCCGACGCTGTTGCTGCAGAATCTGGAGACCCTGGAGGCCTTCTATGCCCGCACCTTTCCGCAGCAGCGGGCCACCGCTAATCCCGAGGAGAAGATGATCAGCAGCGACCTCCTGTTCGAGCAGAACTCGGCGGATCACTCCTTCACCAATCAGTTATTCGCCGCCAGCGGGGAGGAGATGCCCGCCAAGTCGAAGAATCTGCTGAGGGAGGAGAAGCGGAGTTGCCTGCAGCATTTGGTGAGTGCCAGGAGGGAGCGGGATCTGCAGGTGCTGGGCTGCCTCATCGTGGAGCTCTTTGCCATGCAACGCCTGCGTCCCCTGCTCATGGGCAATGGCCTGAGTGCCACCTTTGAGGCTCGCCTGTCCGCATGCCGAACGGTGGCCCAGATGCATCGCCAGGAGCTGCCGAAGCTAGTAAGACGAGTGGTGCGCCTGCTGCTCCAGTTAGAGGAGTCTGGCGAAGGGGATCAAGGTCTGCCGCAGCCCCCCAATCCCGCCCAGCTGGTGGAGCCCATGTTTGCCAACCTACTCCTCCCCTTTCCCAGCCACTACATAGCAGTGTATGCCTTGGTGCGATCCCTGCACGCCTTCGAGGCGAACGCCGTGCTCCTGGAGTTGCAGACCCACTTCAGCTGCATGGGGGGAAGGGAGTGTGCCCGGTACACGGAGATGGACCGCCAGCGGGTGGTGTTCGAGCGAAAGATAGCCGAGTGCAAGGTCATGTCCTGCTGCGCCCATCTCCGCAGGCTCCTCGAGCCCGTGGCCTTTGCTTATGAACAATTTACTCCAGTGGAGCTGCTCCTGCCGCACATCATCGACCTGCTGCGCGACGAGCGCACTTCCATTCTGACCGCCTGGAACCTGTTCGATCCCATAGCCCAGGCTTTGGGTGTGAGCCAGACCCAGCAGCATCTGCTGCAACCCTTGCTCAAGCTCTACGACGTGGAGGGAGTGAGCTCCCCGGAGGATGGCGGAGGCGTCGGTCACCTGAGATTCTCAGCCAGCAGCTCGTTCAAGTCGAGGAAATCGGTGAAGCTGTATCACCACAGCTTCCTGCTCCGCCTGATCGTGCGCTTTGGCCTGCGCTGCTTCCTCCAGCACTTCATAGCCCCGCTCATCGAGGCGGTTGGGGGCTACAAGGAGCCGGAGCAGGGCAACGGCTATCACTACCACAGCGGCGGCAGCCGCAGGACCAGCAAGAATCTCAACTTTGCCGCCGAGGAGGAGGAAGTGGAGACCAAGCCGGACATCGAGGAGCTGTTCACGTTCGAGGAGGACCAGGACCGGGTGTCCTCGCAGGAGAGCAAGTCCATCGACTCGTTCGACATGCGACCCAGCACCAGTGCCGCCAGCGCGGAGGAGGCAAGAGAGTCGGACGGATCACCAGATAAGCTCGTGATCAATGAACTTATCTATGGCGCCAGGATATCCCCTGATAAGCTCTCCCTGCGGGAGGATCAGACCCCGCCCGTGCTGGTTCCCCCTCCGCTCGGGCCACGCTCCCCCACCATCGAGATTCCCTTGTGTCCCACGGCGGCCGGCGGCATCCGTCGCAGCTTCCAGCTGAGCGCCATTGACTGCGACATTGGCTCGCGGAAGAGCGTGGACAGCTTCGAGCTGATCAGCCAGGCGGTGGAGGAGCAGCTGCCACCGCCAACGGCAGCGGTGGAGACCGAGGCAGAGGCCACTGACTCCCTGCAGGCATCGGTCATCTCTCGCCTGTCGGAGGCCAAGGCCGTGCAGAACAACCGCATCAGCGAGATGAGCGCCGAGAGTCTGGTGTGGCTCTCGCATCGGCTGGGTCCGGTGCTCACCTCTCGCTTCATAACCAGGAACCTGCTGAAGCTGCTCTCGCTGTGCTATGTGGGCCAGGAGAACCTCTTGCCCGAGGTGGACGATGGCCAGTTCAGTTCCTCCCCGGAGGCGGGGAATCTGAATTACTTTAGCATAGCGAATGCCAGGGTGGCGGGCGATCGCAGTGCAGCTAGAGTCCTGGAGTGCCTCATGTCCATAGCGGCTCTCTACGGCGAAAGCTTCCTGCTGCTGCAGTACTTTCCGCACATCAGCGAGCTGATTGGCCTGTGCTCCAAGCGGATCACGGGCAGCCTGGAGGGCGCCATCATCAGTTCGCTGCAGCTGCTCAAGTACATGGTGCCGTGCCTGACCGATGCCAGCATCATGGAGCACCTGCAGCACATCCTGCTGGACGCCATCCTGCTGCCCATTCTGCGTCTGCTTAGCTCCACGAATCTCCAGATGCCCAGCGGCTACCTGGGAAGGTCGCTCCTTGCCCGCAAGTTCCTGGATGCCATCTATGCGCTGAGTGTTCGCCTGGGATCGGACATGACGCGGGAGCATCTCTGCCAGTCGCTGCTCTGTCCGTTCTTCCTGATCTTCAACAAGGCCTTCGGTTTGCCCAATGACTTTGCCTGCGATCTGGCCAATCTCTCGCTGGTGGGCGGCGGTGGAGCCTCCCAACCCGAACGTGCTATGGAGGAGTTGAGGGATGTCTTCGGTCCCGAGCTGGCGCACACCGCCTACCTGACGTTCTTGCGCTTCCTGGGCGAGGCCATCATGAAGAGGTCGCTGACCAATCTGGAGTTGGTCCTGACCCTGTGCCACGAGCACGAGCAACCCAGTGGCAATGGACAAAGTAAGACCCAACTCTCCACTAGTGTGAGTTCCGGCCAGGATGTGGACTCTGTGGACGCCACCTGCGACCTGGCCGCCAATAGCTTTGGCACCCAGATCGTGGGCAACCGCCTGCAGGTGCAGGCCCGGAGCAATGTGGAGCTGCTGGACATGGTGGCCTACAAGCTGGACCAGATGCCCAGCACTCGGCACCTGAAAGGGAACTGGCTGGCCTACTGGCGCCACGAGACCACGCGCAGCGAGAAGGATAACCAGGCGCTCAACCTCAAGCAGATACGCCTGCAGTCCTTTGTGGGCCACACCAACTCCGTGAGGGCCATCTACGCTTTGGATAATGAGAACAGCTTCGTGTCCGCGTCCAAGGACAAGACCGTGAAGCTGTGGTCGCTGCGCAGCGAGGGAGATGGCCGGAAGACCAGCGCCTGCCAGTTCACCTACACGGCGCACAAGAAGTCCATTAATTCGCTGAGCTTCCTGGAATCCCTGCGCTACGTGGTGTCCTGCGATGCGGGCGTGCATCTGTGGGATCCGTTCATTGGGCGACCCTTGGGGATACTGGATGCCCCTCGACACAGTGCTGTGACCGTGGTGAAGTGCCTGCCCTCTCACTCGCCGCTGGTGGTGGCCGGCACCGCCGAGTCCACGGTGAAGATGATCGATGCCCGGAGCATGGAGTACGTGAACGAGTGGCGGGTGTGCCATGCCGCCCTGCCCAATGCCACTGTGCGCTGCCTGGCGGTGGCTCCCTCTGGGAATTGGCTGGCGGCCGGTCTCTCCTCCGGCTGCATCGTTCAGCTGGACACGCGCACGGGGATGGTGATCAACTCGTGGCGCCCGATGGAGTGCGATCTGCTGCAGCTGACGGCGCCGAGTGATCATTTCCTGGTGAGCTCCGCCCTGGATCATTCCCTGGCCGTCTGGCATGCCCTGGATGGCATCATGCACTACCAGCTCAAGTGAGTTCTTTGGATGTTTGCCTCTGGAAGTTAAGCTTTATTATCTATATGATTTCCTTTAGACCTCCGCCGGAACCCGCCCACTTCCTGCAGAGCGTTGGGTCCTCGTTGGTCTATGCCACCACTGGCAACCGCGTGGGCGTCTATGCGGATGTGGCCCATTCCCATGCCTTCAACACCATCACCAAGCTGCGCTCGGAGACTTTCCGCGGCGTGCTGACTTCCCTGGCCGTCCTGCCCCTGAATCGAGCCTTCCTCGCCGGCAACGAGAGCGGTCACATAGCGCTGCTGTGTTAGAAGCTATATAGAATGGTTGAGGGGATACCATGGCTTGATATTATCAGGGATGTCACCGAAATCGATGATGATTTGAGAGGTTTCTAATGCACAGCGATTTCAGTGGCACCCCTGCTTATTAAATACCAATTTCTTTAGTTTACTTTGTATAATCCAAATGGCACCAAATATTATTTTAAAACGCAACACTGACACAGGTTGAACGTCGCTACAAAAAATTAAAACCATTTACCAGCGACTGACCCAATGAATTTATTCAGAAAAGTGCTTAATAAGTATTAATTTCCAATCGCACATTGTCAGTCGGTGGTATTTTTATAGGGACGTCCTTCTTTCTTATAGAAATTATTCCTTATACTCAAAAATAATTGCAAACCAAGTAAGCATTCCAGATAAACAATTTATGTATAGATATAGATATGTAGGTACAAAAACAAAGTGTATTTACAACTTGAAATGCTTAAGCTGGAAAGAGGTAAAATATTTCTTATGAAATATACAAAACAAAATATATTAATAACGATATAAATGGTGTTTTCTTCAGGATTTCGGGCTTCTTGGTCATGCAAATTATTTATGTTATACTAATTCACTTTTCCGAATAAGGTTTTTTTATAAAAAACAAAAAAAGGGATGAAAGATATATTTCAGTAGTTTTTGGTTTCGATTTCTTCCGATTTTATATTCTAAAACTCGATTGTTCGTGATATGAATTATCTTTCTTGAATTATTGTACATTTTATACAAATTAGTTACAACTCTATTTAAATTTTCAAACGTTTTAAAACTAAATATTTTTTTAGGAGTTAAAACCACTTTAAATCACCTTCAGATGATTTATTTTCGGAGTATCGATATAATTATCGATTTAATATTAGAAAATGGCTTTTCGAACAAATTAAAATAAAGATAATCAGTAAATGGATATTATTTAGTATCCAAAAATAGATAAAAGTTAAACCGAAATCGCTTTAGATTTGAAACCAATTAAAAAGGCTCCAAAAAGTATGCAATAAAATATTTATATGGCCAAATTAATCGTAAAATTCGTATTTTTGTAAATGAAAATCATTTAAATTGATCCCAATTTTACAGCGATTTCTGTGGCACCCCTGATAGATTTAGACATACGATTTACAAAAGTTAAGCTTACTAAATTAATTTAATATAGAAACATTTATTTGCTTTTGGAAAGAATAGGTATCAGCAACGTGCATCATCTGCCATATGCCTGGTGGTCATGATTCATTCTCACTTCCTGATTAATGAGACCTTCGATCGCAGTCTGGAACCAGTTTGCTGGACGCAATCAGAATGCGTTGCTGTGTGCTCTTTCTCGATTTCCTTTTGCGCATCGCCTTGGGCTGGGACAATGAACTTGCTGGGAGCAGCAGCAAAAGCTGCACAGCAGCAGCTGGAGGAGCTGGAGAAGCAGCAGAAGCGACGACGTTGCATCCGCCGGCTGGAGATGGAGATCACCAGGGGGCGAGGGAGAGGCGAGAGAGTATATGGGAGATTGGCCATTCGGAGGCGTTGCATTTATTTTTGGGCGATGCCGATGCCGATGCCTGGCGATGTGGAGATGGGAATGGGGATGGGGATGGGGATGGGAATGGGGACGTTGTCGTCTCTTTATGGCAACTTTTTTGCATTGGCATTTTTGTTGTGTTGTCGCAGTCGCTGCTGCTCCGGCTGCTGCTGCTGCACTCTCCGAAGTCTGGAGTCAGGTCGACGACGTATGCGTAAGACAATGATTCTGGGCGCTTGTTACAATGAGGATTTGCAGAGGACAATAGTGCGTCTAACTCCAGCGGCACCGGCACCTCGATCTCCAGGCCACCACACCCACCCACTGGGAGGCGGCGTTGGGTGCCCAGGCCAGGTGCCTGCACTGGGACTCACTTTGGTGGAGGAGCCACTCAACCATGTCACCTTGAATTTAAGGAGTCGCTGTCTCGGCAGTGCGTAAACTTGTGGCGGGGATAATGAGGTGATCAGGGGAGCAGGGCACTTCTCCCTGCCTCGCCAACCTTTCCCTTTTCCCAGAGATCGACTGGAAAGAAACTAGTTGGTTGGAGTGCCTGCAGACTCTTGGTATGGGATCGTCGCTTCTTGTCCAGGCAGCGCATTTAAGCAGGAAAATAATGGACGTGCCCTGATGGGTTGGGGCCTTACTTGATTATAAATGTAATAAGCATTCATAAACTTTATCAAATTTGCTTAAACAAATTTGGTATTATTAATTGCAAGGATTTGTTTATTTTAAAAAATAGTTCTAAGGTGCCGTGTTATTACCAAATGCTAAAAAAATGTACATATTCTTGATAAATATTACGATATTTTCCAATTTAAATATAATAATTTAAACCAAAAATCCTGAAAGCTCTAAGGTATTAACAAATGTTTTTCTAACTTTTTATTAAGTCATTTTTTAAATTTGTAATGAATAAGGACAAACTCTTTTTTTAATGAGTACCCGGGAATTTGATTCTTAAACTAATGCTTAAGTACCTCACTTAAAAAGTCTCTTTGATTCACCTTCTAAAACAAAAGAGCTTAATCAATCAAAAAATATTTATTATTTGGGTAATTTAATTAATAATAATGTATATATGTATGTATTTTTTTTTATAAGACCAAAGACATAAACTATTTATGTGTAAAATGTAATCCCTTTAAAATTTTAAACGTTTTAGAGGCCATCATGTTAGCTAAATAGTTTTAATCATCTCTCTATTTGATAATTATAAACAGTGGCAACATTTTTATAGATATGTAGCTCTTAATAGCCATTTTATGCTAAATATAGAATCTGTATTTTACATTAGCGTATGCTAGTCTACCCTTAACCAAATCCCTCCTCCCTCAAAAGGCGATATCGAATTCCCAGTTTATTTTGAGGGAAATTATTAAATTTATTATTTGCAAGTAATCCCGTGCAAGGTCACCACCACCCACCCCCACCATACATCCGAGTGCAAAAGTGGGGGCTACCAGAGAGTCAATCACACCCGGTAGAGTAACCGCCGGGTAACAACGTCACCGTCACGCGCAGTGAGAAAATATATACGACAATAACAATAACACGAACAAAGGCCCGGGCGGCACGACAGACATGAAAATATGTGGGGAATTCGAAATTTGTGAGAATCGCGCTGCATGAAATTTCACTCAGCTGCCCGAACAGGCAAGCAGACCTGAAAGCAGACGGCTTCGTTATGCCCGGAATGCGGCACAGTGGCCCCGTGGAACGCAACGCTCGGCCAGGGTTGCCGCGCGGCCGCCAGCGCGTCGGCCACCTGTAGCGCCTCGATCCCGTCCGGTGGTCTGACAACCCTGACGCGGAATGCCGGCGTTTTGAGATTCCGAAATATGCGGTCGGGAATGCCGCCCCAAAATTCCAACATGCCGGCGGATGTGAGCGAGATGGCGCGACAGGCGTTGCCAGAGCTGCCGTCGGTGCTCGGGCATTTTTGAGACGGCAAAATGTTACCAACATACAACCGAAAATTCCGACCAGGCGAGCAGGAGTGGCAGCTGGTTGCAGCGAACAAAATCCACCGCCCCAGAAGCAAACGGCGGGGCAGCGCACTCTGTGGCGCATTGAATGACTTCAAAATGTTACCATACACTCGAAAAAAGGCAACAGGCGCCGAGGAAATGCAAGGGCAGTGCGCGGGTGCGGTGTGTATAAATTCGAGACGTTTATGCCATCAATTTTATAACTCACACCCCCGAGCCGGGGGCGACGAGCCAATAAATTCTCGCAGGCCGCGATTCGGGCATACGTATTTTATAGTCGCACATTGCAGATCTGACATAATAACTAAGAGGAGCGCAGAATGCGTAGCAGCACGGCTGTTAGCGCCGCCCCGCTCGCTGTTACCGCCTGCTTGCCTCTGGGTTGGTGGGTACTCGTAATTAGCTCTTTTTCGGCGCGCCGTCGTCGTCGACATCCCTCTCGCTCTTTGGGCGTTGCTGGAATTCTATAAAATCGAATTTTTAACGTTCAAATGTTAACAGAGCCGCAGGAGCGGCCGAAACCTGGCCTTGCGCAAGTGGGTGCTGCTGCCTGACTTCGCGTCGTCATCCGTTATCGATTTCCGTCATGTTAATGCTGTAAGCCTGCTGCTAGTTAACAGGCGCCCACCCCATGAATTGGCATTATTAGGATTGCCAAAATCATAGAAAGACGATTAATGCCGGGAGACAACAGTCTCTCAGCTGCCCGTATGTAGGCCATGAGCGCGAGCGAGACGACAGTTTGCGTCGGCGGGGTGAGTTGGTGCTCTGTTGGAAATGGGATGCAAGCTGGGGAAAGAATCTAGCATTAAAAATATATATTGATGTTACTAGTTGTTTAAATAAATTTTTAAATAAATGAAATTCATTTGAATTTAACATAGAATAGTATAAAGAGATTTATAACTTACTTTAATTTGTAAAAGCCCAATTGTATTTAAAAGAGAAATAGAAAGGGAAAGTACCGAGAACGATTCTGGCCAGCAAATTCGCAACAGGGGCTCAAATGGCATTCAATCGAGTGAGGAAGCGGGACGACCGTATATAGCGCCGCCCATTCTGTGAGCAATTTAAACTCGTATGGATTTCAGTGCGAGAAACGCAGCGGCCATAATGGCCGACCGAGCTCCTTCGCGCCGCTGAGCGCCTGTTCGCAAACGATTAAATTCAGTTTAATCATCCACTAAACAGCTACGAGATACCGTTTCGTTCGTTATTATTATTATTACATGCAACAAGTCGGCGGCGGGCATACAATAAGAGGAATGTCGAAAACGACACATACAGAATACAGCCCCCGGTCGCAAACAAACGAATCGAATTGCGGCGCAAATTGGATTATCCGGAGTGAGCATCAACGACTGAAAAGAAAGGGAAGCTGAGTGCAGCCACATCTCTCTATCTCTCTAATCCCTCTCTACTCTCTACGCTCGTCTCGCTCGCACCTGCGACGACGGCTTCTAACGGCGTTTCTATTGAGTTTCCCTTGAAAATCTAATCGCTCGCTCGCCACCCGGCGCGCTGCTAAATCTCCTGGAGACCTAGTATAAATGTTTGTTGTTTCTTAAAGAGCAAGAAGAAGCCCCATTTCTGCCGCAGCCGCGCCACACTCACACCGCACGGGCGTCGTGGTCTATTCCCCCGCCATGGTGTGCGTGTGGGAAACACACAACTGCAACAATGTTGCTATGCTCCTCTCGCTCTGGATTTGCCGCCCCCGCTACCACCAGCCGCCGGCTCGCTCGGCTAGCCAATCATCGCTTTCAACGGGCGCGTAGAAATGTTGTAAACCGCTGCTGTCGCTCCTGGTGGCCTGGTTGCGTGTGGAACATTAGCAGAATTGAAACGCGCTCTCGGTATCGCGGATTGGTTGGACGCGGGCAAGCAACAAAGAAGCACAACTTCTTCAACCTCGGCGGTGGTTGGACTGGGACTTGGATTTGGACTGGCAACTGGACTGCGACTGCCACCACCTATGTAAATGGCGCGAGTGTGCGCTCATGAGGGGAGGGCTGCCGGCTGTCGATTCGATTTGCCATTATTTGTATCTATAGATACGGATACTCGGATACTGATACGGGAAGAGTGAATTGTCGCCGAGAAAAATACATCTAAACAAATTGGCTTCTGAAACATTTGAGAAATCTGTTGCGAAGGAAAGCTCATTTATGTTTATAGATACAGGAATGATTTAAAATAATACATTTAAATGTGAAAAAACGATTATTTTCACTAAAGATAGATGGAATCTACAATTTCTAGCTGTAGCACTTGTTTTAAAATGTTTAAAACTTAAGAAGCTCATTTCCCCTTTCCAAAAATAAACCTCCATTATGTTTAATGCCATCTTTTTTTGGTTTGTATTTTTCTGGAACTCTTGAAGTTCATTGCGTCTTAAAACTAATCAACTCATAAATACACAGGTTCAAGCATAATTCCCTTCCATTAATCCAGCATGAAACCCTTCAGTTTTGGACACTGAGAGCCAACGTATCGCCGCTGACACTGGCCACACTCTCCTGCCCGCCAGACGACCCAGAGATGGCATGCTTCTCCCGGATGCCCAGCCATGGCAGACGGCGCTCCAATTCCAGTCGGTACTTGGGATGACTGGTGGCGTAAACCCAAGGATCCAGGCAGGATACCGACTTGCAGGCCAGGCAGGGCAGCATGGAGACGAAGGGTGTGATGAGCTGCTGCTCCCCGAAGCATCCAATCAGCGCCACCACGGAGTACGGGGTCCAGGCCAGGACGAACAGCATGTAGATTATCAAGGCTGCCTTGGCAATCCGCAGCTCCACGCTCATGTTGTCCGCGTTGGCGTTGGCCGACAGCGACTTGACATTCATCTTCTTGGCCTGCTCCGCCAGCATCTTCTCGTGGGTGCGGACGTGGGTGAAGAGCTTGTAGTAGGAGACCAGGATCATGGTCATGGGAATCACGTAGGACCACACGAATATGGTGCGCACAAACAGCCGGTTGTCGTCCGTGTTGGTCAGATAGTCGAAGGAGCAGGTGGTCAGGAAGCCCTCTTAAAAGGATTCAAAATAACTCTTTCTTTAATTTCAGTTTACTTTCACTTACCCGGCTGATAGCGTCCCCAGATCTGGAACAATGGCAGCACCGAGAAGGGCGTGGCCCAGAGCCAGGTGAAAAGAATGCACAGGACTATCTGCCCATAGCTCAATCGTCCGTCAATGGGATTAGAGATGGTCTTGTACCGATCGAAGGCGATGAAGGCATTCGTTATGGAGGCTCCCATACCGGAAATGCCTCCGTTCAGAGCGTATATATCGCAGCCGAGGTCTCCTCCCACAATGTAGCCAACGGTGGCGTTGAGCAGATAGTGGGGCATATTGGTGCACATGAACAGATCGAAAATGGCCAGGTTCAGAATCAGCAGGTTGGAGGGAGTGCGCAGGGATTTAGACCTACGAATGAGTAGTTAAAAGCGGAATTTCCCAGGAGTCCCCTTAGCTTACGTGGAGAAAATCCAGATGACCAATCCATTGCCGAAAATGCTCGATATCATAAGGGCAATAAAGGCGATGTAGAAGCCGGCGTGGTAGTAGATAGGAGCCTCTCGGAATCCTCGCCAGTGGGCGTGCACTAGGTGCTGGTACTCCGCCGGATAACCATGTCCCATGGGGTAGACGGCTCCATCTCCGCCGGAGCTGTCGTTCATCAGGGCCTGCGGCCCACTGGGCCCGTTGAGGTGCATTTTTCGCTTGATCCGCTCCTATATTCAGTGTCCTTTGGAGCCCGACATGTCGGCCCGTGACTTGGCTCACCTTTGCCTGCCCTGGGGCAAGTGCCATCAAAATGCTTTTATAGCCGGGCCAAAGAATCTAATTAAGACGGATTAAGAGGTGCCAATGTCGTCGCGGGGCGCGTGTGCATACCTCAGGAGGATAATCCCAACGTCTTAGCCGCGACTTAAGACATTCTTACGCCGCTCAAGTTACGAGGGTCAACACGTCAGCGGAAAAAGGAAAGTCAAATGAAGATTGTAAGACTGCGGAATATTTTTTGAATATTTTTATACTTAGAATAAAATTAGGAGTTAAAATATAGGTTTATTTTACATTTTTAAGCACAGAAATATGTAGTTTTCAATTATTTTCTTATATCCTGCACTTGTTATGCTTTTAATAAAATTAGGAGTTAAAAAATAAATTGATTGAATATTTTTGAGTGTGTATTTATTATGTAGCACTCTTTTAAATAGCATTTCTTATTATTTTATATCAGAGAAAATGCTGTTGATTTGGAATCACTTTAAAAGTGTTCTAAAAGTATGCTACAAACTTTTACATCTCGCAAAAGAGAACGAATTCAATTGCCCTCGTGTTTTAAAATGGTAAATTAAATACTTTTAGGCAGTTTTTTAATCAATTGTAAATTGGAATATATTTTAAATATTATTATTATTATGAAATTATTATTAATATCAGTATATAATATTTCAATTCACATTAAATATTATTTTTTAGCTCTTGTTAATCTAATAAAAATATGTGTAAATCTATATTTTTTTAAATATAAAATATTTAACTAGGCAAAAAACGTGTTGAAGTTAAAGACAAATATTTTATATGTAACCAAAATCTTAGTTGGCTTACAATTCTGTTCAACTCCAACTAGAAAAGTCATTGAAAAAGCTTTAAAAAATCATTCCAACTTTAAGCTAGCAGGGATAAAGGAACTCCCACAATGTGGGCCCATCTATTAGTCGTATTTATCCTCCCCCTGCTGTCGGCATCCTCCTTCGACATCAAACAGGACCCCTTCCACGAGCAGCTGGTGACGTTTCTGCGTCCCGACGAGCCGCACGTCCAAGATGGCCAGACGCTGCTCCAGACACTGTACATCCACAACAAGGCGCATGTATTTTGCAAGCAAGGCACGCCGAAGTCCATGTGGAACGTGTTCCAGAGCAGTCGCCTGCGCCTGGAGATGCCCGCTGGCGGGGATTACAAGCAGTACAAAGCGGAAACCGCAAAGAAAGTCCACCAGGCGCACCGCCAACTTAAGGAGAACTTCGAGGGAAAGCCGATGGGCTTGGGGACAAGAAAGCATCGGATAATCCCGCTGAGTGCCCATAATGACGCCTGCTACGGCATCTTTACGGACAGCCCGTTTGTGCTCACCCTGGAGGTGAATTCCTGCGATATGGAGCGCGTGGCCCAGTTTAGCTTCGGCGTCGTGCTGTGGGTAAGTTGCCCGCTCCTGGCAGACTCGCTGCTCTGGGCTTACTGCTCGGCGGCGGCCTTGGGCGCCCATTTGGCGGGTGTGGTCGTGGTCTTTGGAGCTTTGCTCGCATCCGGAGGAGAACGAAGCCTCGCACGTCTTTGTCCGCTTAAGGGCAACTTCAAGCAGGTGTACGAGGAGCGACCCACTCTGGTGACCCTGACGCTGGTGTTTGGCGCCTGGATTGTTCAGGCTGGATGCAGGAAGTGCTGCTTTTTGTGGGAATACTGCATCGTTCGAAGCCTGCACCGCCGCGTGCTTAGGACCGTCTCCTACTGCCTCATCATGACCGCATCCGATTACCGCGGCTTTGGAAGGGTGTGCCTGTGCTTGCTATTCCCCTGGCCGGAACTCTGGTGGCTTCTTCTCTACCTGAGGTCAGACTTCGTCCGGGCTCCCTTCCTGAGATGGCTGTTCTATGGGAAAGGTATCAAAGCGCAGACCCCAAAGCCGAGGCGGAAACCCTTGCCGCTGGATCCGGATTCCATTTTGATAGCCCAGCGACGGGAGCCGCAGCATAACGCCCGGCTCCCTAGTCAGGGGAATAATTTGGGAATTCGTAGAAATGCAGCTCGGTTTTCAATGAACGAAAACAGTAGCTTTAACAACGTGCACATGCGGAATCACCAGGAAGAGCTGGATCGACAGGGTCGTGGAGATGAGGCTTACCCGCTGACTGAAACTGCAGCAGGGCTCTCCAACACCGGGAATACGATTCAGGGGATTCCTTCAGCCTATCCCGATCCCAATCCATCCTCTATATACCGGAGTCCCCCCTACTCGGTCTCACGTGATAAAGATACAAGATAAACAGAGAAAAGGAGTTATCATATTTCAAACCAATCAGATAAAAATAAGTTGGAAATAGCTTAGACTTTAATTTACATTGTAATACTGGTTACAGTACAAATTTTATGTATTTTGGTTCTTACTTTAGTTTATCCTTCATGTCCCAATAAAGCAAACCAGATCAAGGATATCAAATTCCAAACTTTGGAGCCTCCTGCATGATTAGTTTATTATATTTTCATAACTCAAATCGCATGCAAAAATGTTATAAAATTTGTTATATATGTAAATTGTTTTTCTAACATTGTTACATCGAATAATAATAATACTATAATAATTGCTACCTTAAATATTTAAGGATTTATGCTGTATCAGCAAGGTAACTTCTATAAGAACAATTTAAAACCTCTCGCCCTTTTTTAAAGAGTTTTAACACTTAAAAAAACAGTATAAATTCACCCTTTAAAGATTAAATTTAAAAAGTTTATCTTTAAACTAAACTTCCTCAAGTCTTTTGTGGTTTTAGCGACTTTTTTCGGTGTCACCGAACTTCTTAAGCATTTCGGAGTCAATTTTGGGTGAACTGCTTTAAGGTGCTTCCCCTTCATTCTCATTTGCCATTCCCTTTTCCCGAACATTTTGTAGCTGCCCTGTAAATGTACTATTTCTGCCCATGTCTGGTTTTGAATAACATAAAATAATCCGTATTAAACACACTCTTTGGAAGTAAAACTCTGATATTTCCCCATTTTACATGTAATTACACCATTTCATCCTGGCTGTTTACTGTACGAGCGCGGAGAACGGCAAGTAAAATTCGAATTTTAACGTCGCTTTCTGGCGCTTGCAGCGACAAATGCGGGTGCGAGCGAACACTTGCACGACATTTTCCGACATCGAGGCACCGGTTCCCAGCCGGCAGTAGCAAGCGGATTTCGGCATTCACCTCGAGCAACCATGGCATTCACATTAATCTCCGTTTTCGCGGGTTTAGCTGCCTTCGACCTGTTTCTTTCAGACGCAAAAATGCGCACCGGCGCCCAGCAAGCGAGGGCGGGTGCTGCCAGACAGAGATGGCACTATAGTGCAATGTACACCACCAGATAACAGCCAGCTATAGCATTGGTCTCGCTCTGGCGCAGAAAGGCTCCGCCTACAGATGTCTGCGCGCCTGGTTGGTTCGGCGCTGTCATTTCACAATGACCCACCTTCACGACTGACAGCGACGGCAAAAATCGCGTCGCGTTACGTCGCGTCGCGTCGACATCGCCTTCGACTCGCGCGATTCCGGCCGCCTGTCTGATTGTTGTTCTTGCGGCTTGTCGTTTGGCTTTGTTTGTACAACAAATAGTGCGGAGACGGCGACGGTGTTTTATTATATCAACAACAAAAAACAAAAACAGCAACATTTTCATTAGGCGGCCAGAAAATAACGTACACAGAACGACAAGAACACAGGCCGACAACATCGGTAGCAGAAACAACAGGCCAAACTCAAATATACACGGGGTAAACAAGCAACAAAAACAAAAACAAAGAGCAACAAAGAAGCGCAACAACAACACGACCACAGTTGATTCGCTCCGCCTTTGTTGCGAGGCGGAATTCGTGCCTTGTATCGAGAATATAAGCAGGGGTTGTTGGCTTTTTGTGCACCCTACATATGAACGGAAGGGCTTATTAATATGGCATAGGTACTTGAAAAAATGCTTTATTATATTTATTTTTAAAATATAACATTAAATTATAACTTTATAATTGCTTAGTTTTCTAAACAACTTATTCCATTTCCATATTAACTTCCCTTCGTTAGGCACAAAGTGATATGCCCGACCATCTGTAGAGCCCTGCGAGAACGAGACCTCTGCTGACACACACCGACTTTCGATCTCGTTCTCGCTCCCATTCTCGTTAGCCTCGCCCGTTGCCAACCTTCGGCTCTCGCCTTGACCGTAATTTGGGGGCCGTTCCCATTGCCATGTGAAGGACGCACCTTGAAACTCAAGGATTTTTGCGAATTTTGCGAAATTTTGCAAACATTTTCGGCAATCAGTAGGTCAGAGCGAATTTTGGCAAACTGGTGGAGCTGTTGATGGGCGGGAACTATCGCTGAAGGGGGGGTTTCTGCTCGACTGTCGATGACATAAGCAACTCGTATAGTCGTCGTCTCCAAGTGGCATTGAGATGCGCCGAACAAGTTCCCCTTCGTTTTTTTGGGTACTAGTGGTGGGGATATATTCACTCGATGCGTGGCGGCGGGTTAAATGAACTCTCGCCGGCGTGTTTTCCTCGCCTTGGAGCTGTATTTCGGGTGGCACGGTGGCGTGGTGGCCACCAGCTAGGCATCTTTGGGCGCCTCATAGCACAGGTTGTGATTTGAGCTTTTTTGGAAGCTAAGGTTAAGGTTATTCGCTAATTGCGGCGGTAACTAACCACAGTCAACGCAGCGCTAAACGCAGTGGGGCCACCACCCAAGTGGGAGTGGCTGTCGCTTTGCTCGCTGGTGGTGCACTGGGGCGATGGTTCGTCCACGGTTCGATGGTTGATTGGTACACGGGCGGTGTCAACGCCTCGCTTGTCCGTCCCGTGCTCGATAGTGCGGTCAGTCAGGCCCCAAAATCCAGTTTCGGGAACAGGCGCGCACGACCGAGCAACAAGTGGACGCCGCCCCGGCATTGGCGTCATCGTCAGCGTCGGCAGCGTCGGCAGCGGCGCAAATCAGCTCCAAGCATTTTATTTGTGCTTGGTCAGGGCGTGGTCTGCCAGTCGACTGGCCAGTGGCTCCACGGGGAGTGGGAATGAAACTGGGACCGGGAATGGGGCTGGGACTTGGTTGGGGGCTGCGAGGAGTGCGAGGAGGAAGGCGAGAGCAGTGGAGCAGCTCGACTCAACTTGGCACTGTTCCAAAAGGGCCAGGCATGGAGTAAATTAGAGCGTCGCCAGTCTCAGGGTCACTCCAGTTTTCCCTTTGTTTGCAGCGTATTTAGTTCAAGGCTATCCGTCCCCATCGTGGGTCACAGCCATGAGGCTGGCGAAGTTCAAGGTGAGTTTGATGTCGTTACAAGGTTTTCGTTGTCACTTAATTTACACTTTGAGAATTTATTATTGGGCCCTTGACTTGATTTTAGAGACAAAATATGGATAATAATGACTATTAAATTATTTAGTTCTACACCCAAAAAAAAAACAAGAGTTTAACCTTTCTACGCGTTGTCTTAAAAGTATACCGAGTTTAGTATAAATTTTATACTTCAAACTATCAAATGTATACTCCAAAGTTTAGTTTTTATACTCTATAGTTTCAATTGTGTATTTTCCAGTATTATTTTTATACGAACCTACATCGAAAATTCGATAACATCGCGTTAGCTGGAATTTAGTGCTTTTCTGTTTGTCGCGTTAGTGATTATTATGAAATATTGGTGCAGATGGTATAAAATTTATACTTTCGCAGTATTAAATTGATAAGCATCTTATTAAGAAATTTTTCATACTCAAGAGTATAGAATTCATGTAACAATCGTATAGGTTCTATGATGATTTTTTTTGGGTGTTCACAAAATGGTAATTTTTATAATAATATTGTTTATTTATTGTGTAGAAACAACTAAATACTTTTTTTAGTTGTTTAATATTTATATTTGATGTTAATTAAATTTGTTCAAATGGGACCATAAATGATTGTTTAATTAAAAACATTAAAGTCGCGTCTATAATTAAGAAGAATTAAATGTATTTTAATAAATAAATTATACTGAGTATATTGAAATAAATTATATATTTAAATTAAGAGATAGATGGGAAATCATGCCATTAAACAGAAACTTTTAGCCTTTATTGCCCTCTTTTTCTCCCCTTTCTGGATCCAATTAATTTGCGCCTGTTAAGCAGCTCCCCATTATGGAGCAGTAGGGTTGCTCGCCGCAAAAAAAAGCCAAGGCAAACATCAAAAGCTGACCACCACACGCTGACCATTGCCTCGGGGAAGTGAAGGAGCATAAGCATGACCGGACTCTCGGAATCTTGGAGCATTGCCAGCTCACACACACGCACGCAAAACTGGTTTCCCCCCAGCTGCTTCTTCTTCTTTTTTTCCTTGGGGCAACACACGCACACACACACTGATTTATACACGCGACAAAACTATAGTTGGCTCTTTTTGGCTTACGTCCGCCCAATGCTGGTCGCCTGTTACGATGCATGAGGGAAAACGTTGAACGCCCACAATGGACGCTCTTAGTTCGCTTCTTTGCCGTTAGTTAATCGCCCGGCGGCGTTAGGCGATAGTTTTGCCCAGATTTTGCTGTTTGCTGATGTTTCTGTTGTTTGCTGCTGGCCCAGCACAAATTTGTGCAATAAGCAAAATGACGGGCACAAAACAAAATGTCCGGCCGGAGTGGGCACCCGCCACTTCCGCCGACGGCTGTGTGGAGCTCTACATGATCCGCGTCGCGCCGCCATGCATTTTAGTTTCTAGACGGCACACACTCGCCATCTTATCACGGGGTAATGGTACTGGTGTACTGGTACTGCTGTATAGTTATAGTCGTAGAACCTCGGTCGCGTTGAGCGTTTGGGGGCAATTTTCCGTTTTCTGTTGGCCTGTGATGTGAGCAAACAAAATGACTGCTCAAAATTGAGCAAAATGTTCGAGCGATTGCAAAGGGGGCGAGTGTAGTGTGTTTGCATTAGAAATTGGCGTTCAAACAAACAATGTTGTTGTTTTTTCTCCGTTTTTCTCCGCTTTGTGTTGCACAGTGGGAAAGAGAAAGCGAGACAGCGGCAGAGGTGCGCAGGGCTCGCATTTGTGGGCGTGTAGCAATGGGTTTTTGTTGCCTTTTTCCCGCAGGTTTTTATTGCCCCCACTTAGAGGTGGCGCCATCTGTCAGCCAGTCGTTGAACCAGGCACTTTGATTCGATTTTGCCCTTGCAGCCGCCAATACACACCAGGGCCCCCCTCGTTTGCTCGGGCGAGCGAGCGAGAGAGCAAGTGCTGAGTTTGCAGAGTTTGCTCGGCTTAAAGAATTGTAATAATCACACTAGTTATGGCCTTAAACTGCCGCAATTTGTCAGCCTTGCGAATTTCTTTGCCTGCCCACACAGACGCATGCCGCCGGCTCACACACACACGCACACCGGCGCGACCAGTCACATTGAAAACCCCTGCCATGGTGTCACACTCGTCGTCTCGCTCGCACCCATGCGACCGGCGCACTGCACAGACGCCGCACGAATTCGCTGCCATTTCGCCGTGCTGCAGTTTCTGGTCGCCTGGTGAAAAAGAGGGAATTCACTTTTGGCGGGGTCTCGTTTGGATTTTTTGTCCAATCGGCCTTTGTGGGCGCTGCTGTCTGAATTTGCCGCTCCGCCCGTCCGACGACGAGTCCGAGCGGCGATACCTGATAAGGCGGTCGCAGCTGATAAGGCCCTGCCGCCGCCCCCGCCCTCCATTTGACTGGCTGGGATTACGTTCCTCCCCGTCGGCTTTTAAGGGGAGTAGTTAGTAATTGGCGTTAAATGGGCAGCAGCAAATTAATTCGCACGGTAGGCGTGGTTGCAGGCCTCCGCCCACATGGTCTGCCACTCCGGGAGTAAGGACTCCGCAGTCCGGAACACGTGCCATGCGACTCGGAACAAAAGTTCCAATTCCAATTCCGACGGCTGCGAGCTACAATGAAATTCGACAACGGCGACAATTGCAGGCTGAGCGAACATGAACAGAGAACCACACGCCGGATTCGCTCCACAACTGGGGAACGATTTCTGCCCCACCACACACGCGCCCTGGCAGGTGGGGACGTGCACCGCTCGTGGTGATGGCGGACTTTTTCAGACACGTTCGGTTTTCGGTTCGGTTTCTACCAGGCGATCAGAAATAGTAGCCGGCATTCTGGCTCATCGCGCAAACCAGCCGTCGCTTGGCTGGGAAACATCAGCTGCTGCACAGTGGGCCTCAAATGGTGAAAATACGAACAAATTTCTAAATGTATTTGTAGGTGTACAGTGGGGGAATATTCGATTAATTTTTGTCTTTTATAATAATGAATTTTAAACCCATTATTAACATTGAAAATTGAAAGTATTTTAATATAATTTTAATTATAAAGGGTTATACGACACTGACAGACTTTTAAA
The DNA here is from genome assembly GCA_018153105.1 of Drosophila rufa. NCBI lineage: Eukaryota > Metazoa > Arthropoda > Insecta > Diptera > Drosophilidae > Drosophila > Drosophila rufa. Next base: position 15,322,659 of record JAECXS010000096.1, read on the forward strand.
TTCAGCATAAGATTGCGATTTAATTAAGTTGGGAATTATAGTTCTATGAAAGCGCTTAGTGTACAGATGCACTAAGATGCATAATAACCTCATGTTATATAAAGTGAAGATTAACGAATCCAAATGTTGAAAAGTGGGTCAAAGAAAAGACAAAATAAATTTCTTACTAAAATGTTGTAAAAAATTGTAATAGTAGAAGAATTTAATTTACATATGTATCTAAAATGGCTTTTACATTATACGAATTAAAAAAGGTATTAACATTTTTGAGAAGCGATTTAAAACCTGGGAATTAAAGTTACTTTGTGGCACTTTAGACTTTGTAGTCCACGATTAAGTTTACGAATCTGTGGAATTAAAAATCATGCCTTGCACCTTTTTGACCCAGGGGAAACCACCTATAATCCACACCTTAACCATATAATTTTGACCTGCGGGAAAAAACCAGTAACTTGAAATCCATGTGCTGTGTGACCAAAACTCTCCACTTTTACCGAGGTGTGTTCAGTTTCTTGGGATTAATTCGGAGTTCACAATGCGGTCATACTAATAATAATCAGGTGAAAGCGACTTCGGAATCGTCGCGCGACACCGATAACGACTGTGATTAGTTAACCAGCGGCGACAACGGAGGTGAAAGTTCAAGCAGCCAACATGTCAGCGAAGGCACCCAAATCCAGCAAGCCCAGCGCCCCCAAGGCGCCGTCGGCCATCACGAACCTCTACCTCATCGCGTACAACGCCGGACAGGTAGCCGGCTGGAGCTACATCCTGTGGCAGCTGGTCAACTACTATCTGGTGCAGGGTCCCGAGTTCAGGGCGCAGCAGACGCTGTGGGAGTACACGCGGCTGGCCGTGATCATCTTCCAGAATGCCGCCTTCGTGGAGATCCTGAACGCGTCCTTTGGCCTGGTCAAGTCCAACCCGGTGGTGACTGGCTTCCAGGTGTTCAGCCGCATGATGGTCGTGGTCGGCGTGGTGATGGCCACGCCCACGGGCAAGGTGTCGCCCGGTCTGCCAATCGCCCTGTTCGCCTGGGCCATCACCGAGATCATCCGATACGGATACTACGCTCTGAATATCGTCAAGGTGGTGCCTCACTTTGTGGTCTTCCTGCGCTACACCACCTTCATTGCCCTGTATCCCATCGGAGTGACCGGGGAGCTGCTGTGCTTCTGGTGGGCCCAGAGCTATGCCCGCGAGAACAGCGTTTGGAGCGTGGTGATGCCCAACAAGTGGAACGCCACCTTCTCCTACTTTGGCTTCCTGTGGATTGTGATGCTGGGCTACATCCCCATCTTCCCGCAACTGTACCTGCACATGTTCGCCCAGCGCCGTAAGATCTTGGGGGGAGCAGGAGGAGCAGTAGCGAGTGGAGCAGCCAAAAAGAAGGCCAACTGAACCCTGACCAGCGACGAATGCAAATTATTGCATCATTTGCATATCTTTGGCCCGCGCACTTTGGAGCCGCGTTCGCTATTGGGGTCTCTCTTGCCTCACCTCTTACACAAGCACATTCGCTCGGACTAAGCTTAGCTATTAAGTGGTTTTTGTGTGTACAAATATAAACCTTAGATACTCTTCAAACTAATTTATTTTTGCTCCGGGCAGCTCCCGAGACTGGGGGTAACAGTAACTGACTAAACTATTGTAACGATTATTAGTGCTGCGACCATTGGATGGTCTTCAGGTCGATGCCCTCCTGGACCATCTCCCACAGCGGCGACATCTCGCGCAGCCTCTCCACATGCTTGATGCACTTGTCCGCCGTATAGTCCACCTCCTCAACCGTGGTGAAGCGTCCAATACCGAATCGTATGGAGCTATGCGCCAGATCCTCATCTGTGCCAATGGCACGGAGCACATAGGAGGGCTCCAGGGAGGCAGACGTGCACGCAGAGCCGCTGCTCAATGCCACATCCTTCAGGGCCATTAGCAGGGACTCGCCCTCGACATAGGCAAAGGACAAGTTCAGGCATCCGTTGTAGGTGGCCTCGGCATCCCCGTTCCTGATGACATGCGGCAAGGCACTCGAAATCCTGTCCAGCAGGCGATTGGATAGAAAGTCTATCCACTTCTTGTCGTAGTCCATCTCTTGGCTGCAGAGCTGAGCAGCCGCCCCCAGACCCACAGCCAGGGGGGCCGGAACGGTGCCGCTACGCAATCCACGCTCCTGACCGCCACCACTTTGAATGGGCTCCAGGCGAACCCTGGGCCTGCGGCGCACATAGAGGGCGCCCACACCCTTCGGGCCATAGATCTTGTGACCCGATATCGACATCAGGTCAATGTTCATGGCGTTCACGTCCATTGGGATCTTGCCCACTGCCTGAGCGGCGTCGGTGTGGAAGAATACGCGCCGGGAGCGGCAGAGCTTTCCGATCTCGTCGATGGGCTGCTTGACCCCAATCTCGTTGTTCACCGTCATGATGGACACCAGCGATGTCTCCTCCGTTATCGCCTCCTCCAGCTGCTTGAGGTCAATGATTCCGTTGGCCAGCACCGGCAGGTAGGTGACCTTAAAGCCCTCGTTCTCCAGCGCACGACACGAGTCCAGGACGCACTTGTGCTCCGTCTGGGTGGTGATCACGTGCCGCTTCTTGGTGCCGTAGAACCGCGCCACTCCCTTCACGGATATATTGTTCGACTCGGTGGCGCCGGACGTGAATATGATCTCCTTGGGATCGGCCCCAATCAGCTGGGCCACCTGCTCGCGGGCCTTCTCCACCGCCGTCTCCGTCTCCCAGCCGTAGGCATGGGTGCGCGAGTGGGGATTGCCGTAGTAGTTGGTCAGGTAGGGGAGCATGGCGTCCAGCACACGCGGATCCATCGGAGTGGTGGCCTGAGCATCCAGGTACAGGGGTCGTCCCTGCGTCTGTTCGTTCTTGATGTTGAAGCGAACCTGCCGCTCTCGGAATTCTGCGAAAATTCGGGATAATTCGATGATTATCTCATCTCGGGCGGACAGAGGACTCTCCGCTTACCTTGGGATGTAGCCGCCGGTTTCGGCTTGGCGGAGGTTGCCTCATGCCTGACTGCTGTGGCCAGGGCACTTGTGCCCCGGGAGCGCAGGACGTGCGCCTGGATTTGACCCAGCACTTTCTGCATTCTTATGGAATCCTAATTCGTGTGTTTTTCGTTATTATCAAGGCGGATTTCACAATAATGTGGCTAAAATTTCATAAAATACCACCTCACAAGCAATGTGACCGTGTTGTAATTACATAGAATAGCCCAAATTACATAGAACGGAAATCAGAAATGTGCATTAAGTTGGCAGGGCTACTTTTGAAATTCAAACTTTTCTTTCACTTATTCACGGATAATTAGGGTAAAATTCTCAGTAAAAAGAGACTTAGGAAATATAAAGGCTTAATGTAGTTGGTACTTAATATTTTGTAAAATAAAATATAAAATGTTTCTCGAATAAAATACGGATATTTAACGGCAATTATGTAGTTTGAATAAAAGTTTGAATGAATGAATTCGCATAGTGACGAAACACACCTCGAGTAAATGCTATATTATTTAATCTTAATAAAACATAATCTTTTGTGGGCCTTTTAAAAAAATTAAGTGGTTTAACTAGGGGTTAAAATAAATATGTTGCAGCAAGGAAATAAAGAACAAAATGTTTAAAATATAATTGAATTTAAGTATCTTCTGAATATATGTATATCTTATCTCAATATTATTCAATAAGTAATCCAAATTTGAGTTCCTGAAAAAAGGGTTACGTGAACATAAGTTCGAAACATACATCGTATAAATGCTATATAATTTCATATTAATTAAAGATAATCTTGTAAATTTCTTTAAAAATTTAATTAAATTCAGCTAATAAACTGTTTAAATTACAGATTAAATCAAGGAATTGATTAATAAAATATTACACAGAAAAACCTTTTTTAAATTCAATTGAATTCAAGTACTTTCTGAATATATTTTATGGTAATATTCCTGAATCAAGGAATATGTTTTAATAATTACGCAGTATCCAGAAAAGAGTAATGCAAAATATTCTGACATCGCAACCCCAAGGATGCAGAAAAAGGATCCCTCCCCCCAATAAATAAAAAACTATCTTCTGCATTTACTTGGACCAATTTAATACTTTCAAGTTGGGCTTTACAACACTCGTGTAATTTGATCTCGCATATGTAAGTGTGTATGTACATAAAAGCATAAAATATATTGCAAAAATACATATGAATTGTATATGTGGTATGTGTGTGGGTGTGTGTGTTATATAATTCTCTCTAAAAAGGTCATAAATCTTGCATATTGCTGTTAATTAGAATAATTGTTTACATCTGAACACTTAAAATTCACCGACTTTAATCCTAAATTCTAGTTTGGTTAACACGTGAGTTGTTGGGAGTTTCTGTGCATTGATTAATGTGTAAATCTGTTCAAAACTGCGGCATTGTTCGGTTAAAACGGCTTGGTTTAAAATATAAATATCGATAATTTAACAGGTAAAAAGAAATAGTTTCGTAAAAAACATACAAAGGCCAACAAATCCGTAAAATAATGTATACACAAGCCAGCATCTACATCTCTTTCTGATCTCGATCATAAAATCCGCCGGCGGCTATGTCAAAGCGTCTGCTCCGTGACCAGCACGACGCTCTGTTCCTGCGCGATGGCCGCCAGTTCCTTGAGCCACTCGTCCAGCAGTACGGCACACAGGGCCAAGTCCCGCGATCGCTCGGTGCCACTCGTGCTGGCAATGATCCCCATGGAGGCCACCGAGTCGAGGGAGGCTGGCTCCGAGTTGAAACCGCCGCCGGTCGTCGATGGACCGCCATCCATGCCGTGCAGCGTGCTCGACGAGTGGGTCGTGATGTTGGAGTGGGCGGAGAGGGTCTGGGTGGATCCGCCGATGCTGCTGTTACTGCTGCCCCCAGAGGCTGCCACCGTCGTCGTCGTCGCAGTGGATCCTGTGCGTGATGCTGCCACCGACTGGGGTTGAGTACTCAAGCTGGTCTCACACGTTCCGGAGGCTGGCTGGGCAGGCGGAAAGCCCCTTCCATCTGGACTGCTGCTATTGCCAACCAGATTCGAAGCAGCTCCTAGAAATGTCAAGCGGGATTAGTACGAAGGATAATCCTTTTATTCTTGGGTTAATTGTAACAGCAACCACAATAACAATAACATATAAATGGGATTACACAAATGTCTAAGGACTACTTGAAACTATTTTCTTAGCTTAGTGGGTTGAGTGGGTTAATAATAGCAATATATGTACAAAGCTCAAGGGGTTATCGAGACTACGATTTATTTTTTTAGCAAAGACTATGCCAGTTTTTAGTTAGGTTTTTTTTTTGGTTAAAACTTTATAAATACTTTTATCAAGCGTGAAATATTTACCGGTGAAGAATGCGTAAATTTGTGATAAGCCAGATGAAGCTAAGATTTGTTTTTGTTTGGTTTTTTGTTTTTAAGTTTCGTTTTAAAAAAATAAATAAAAAGAAAATAATTAATTAGAAACAACGACGCCAGCTAAGGCCATTTTACAGATATTTGTGTAGGTGTAATAGCCAGATATAAAGCCCTGAATGAGTTCTGGTAAAGGATATGTCAGTTCCACTATCTTTTAAAATGTGTTACACTTGTCGCTGTTGGACGTGCCTTTTATCGCTCTACCTTCATACAAAGTTTTCTCAGTGAAAATCTATTCTATTAAGCCCAAATTTTTGGCAATCGGTCAGTGATTCCGTGATCTGTGTCATTCGGAAATAATTGATTCGTGTTAATCAAAGACAGTGACTTTAAACACGCAAATCTATTCTCAGTTTTAATAACTTTCGTATTACGCTTTGCTGCCCAGTTCTTCTTGAGCACAGCGTTTACCGCTTAAAATTGCACCGTGTGGTTGTTGTTGCTGCTGAGCATTGCGTTTACCGCTTAATACCGTACCGTGTGGTTGTTGTTGTTGCCGAACAACTACACGCTCTTGTAATTTCTCTGAGCTTGGACAAAAGCTTTTAGTCGCGCTCTCTGCTTTTTTGTTTTGTTCGGTTCTAATCCGCAAAATATTTAAAATAATTTCTTTAATTATTAATCAATATCTTGCGCTTGTGCTGCCATTGCATTTATTTGATTTGCATTTTTCTGCACACAAGAAAAATGAGTACCTGCTGCTTCCCTACTTGCACGAATGGCCGCAAATTTACCGCGCGGCAATCTACGGTCTATTGCTGGCTCTGCGACAATGTTGCACACCCTGTATGCGCCGAGATGGGGCATACCGGTGCACGAGTTGCGGATCGTGTCAGAGCTCATGACGGTTTGGATTGGACGTGCCCGAGCTGCATGCATATAAAAAAGGAAATGAGGGCTTTTATGAGGCAGACTCACCTAGAGTTTCAGTCTCTTGCGGCCGGTTTCAAGGATTTATTAAGCCGTTTCCAGACGACGGAATCTCATTTTAAAACATTGAAGCTGCTAAGTGACTCATCAAACATAAAGAGGTGTATAAGTATTAACAATGATTTACAAGTTACAGACCCTGCAACCCCCCTTTTGCTGTTCAGCCCGGGAATTGGAACCACCAACAACGTTTTGACCGTAGCTGACGGCTCCGATGACGAAGACGATGTTGCATATGTATCTGGAATCGTACAAAGCGCTGGCCCAAGCTCGAGACAAACTGAGTCCAGCATGTCTCCTAGTTTGGAACCAGTAAACGACGCCCAACCATCAACGTCGCAAGCCGCAGCATCTAAAAACGCTTCGCATGCACCCGCCCGATCGGCTTCAACTTCGGATCTTACTGACGTTCCAAACTCTATTTATGCCAACCCCGTATTACCTCCGACAGTCATTATTTCAGCACCATCGTCTGGACCTCTGAATTCAAATGCAGCAATATCTGGAGTGGCACCAAGGAAGCCTGCACCTTTAGCTGGCGTTGCCCGGAAAAAGTTCGTGTTTGTCTCCAGACTCAACCCAGACGCTTCAGAATCTGATGTTAAGACCCATTTGAGTAGCAAACTGAATGTTTCTGGCACCGAATTTTCTGTCTCCAAGTTCAGTTTTAAGCAAAGACGTGATATATCTTCGTTTAAGATTGGACTTTCTGATGTTCTCCTTGATAAGGTTCTTGATATTTCTGTATGGCCGGAGCATGCTATTGTTCACGAATATGTAAACAAGATGAATCCTCAGGTTCGCGGGCCGCAGACTCCTTCACTTAGTGCTCCAAAAAACTAAGCGACTCATTTTCCATTCACTACCAGAATGTTCGTAGTTTACTCGGCAAACTGAGTAAGCTGCACGTCAATAGTGTCTCCTTTGATGCCAATGTGATTGCCTTTACGGAAACGTGGCTCAACTCCTCTGTCTCTGACTGCGAATTATTTGCTGGAAACTATGTTATCTATAGATGTGATCGTGCAACGCGTATTGGCGGCGGTGTCCTTATTGCCGTTAAGTCCGATTTAGTCTCCGAACCTATTCCCATAATGAGCATGGAGTGCATGTTAGAGTTTGTGGCTGTCCGAATTAGAGTTCACGATTATTTTGTGTACGTCTCATGTTCATATATTCCACCTAGGTCGGATATCAACATATACCAACAGCATTTAGCTTTAATTCAGTGTATTCAATCAACCCTTGGCAACAATGACCATCTTATTGTTATGGGAGATTTCAATTTGCCTGCCATTTCTTGGCGGCCATCATCTGAATCGAATATTCTTATTCCCACTGTACCCCACGATCTGGTACATGGTCTTATTGACCTTTCATTGGGACAATTAAACGCTGTGAGGAACTGCTCTAGTAAAATTTTAGATCTCATTTTTGCTTCAGAGTTTGCTAATGCCCATGTCTCTAGAATCGACCCTCTCTCCAGCCCCGAAGACGCTTATCATCCCACACTTGAAATCATTTTAGAAGCTTCAGCTCCATTATTGCCATGCCCTGAAGTCGAGCCAGCAACGTTTCGTTGCTTTCGCAAAGCCAATTTCATTGAAATGAATGCTTACTTATCCTCTGTGGACTGGTCCTTTATGGATTCACCTGAAAGCCCATCTAACATTGTAGAACGGTTTTACCGGATACTGGAATCGGTTTTTGAGATGTATGTGCCTTCATTTTCCTCATCCAACGTATTCCATAAGCCTCCCTGGTTCTCTCGCAGACTCTCTTATCTAAAAAACTATAAGTCTAGACTCTTTAAGAAATATAAGAGAACAGGGCTGCAAGTTGACCTTTCAAAATATTTAACTGCTCGTTCAAATTTCTTAACCCACAATTCCGAATGCTACAAAAATTACCTGATTCGCTGTAAGAATGAGTTTCAGGATAACCCTAAACAGTTTTATGCGTTCGTTAATTCAAAACGTAAGTCACAACAATTTCCATCTTGTCTTCATTTCAATACTATTTCCGCCTCTAATGAGTCCGATATTGCAAATTTATTTGCAAATTTCTTCCAATCTACATATTCGTCTGTTAGTTTTGACAATACCTCATGCTATCCTTATTCACTACCACACTCTAATTGTATTTTTATGCCATTGATTAGTGAAGATGATGTTCTTCAAAATCTTCAAACTATTAAGTCCTCCTTCTCCTCTGGTCCAGATCTGGTACCAAGCTGCGTGTTAAAAAATTGCGCTAAAGCTCTGAGTAAACCTCTGGCAAAACTTTTTCAATTATCCCTTCAGAACTCTTTTTTTCCTGACGTTTGGAAGGAATCTTTTATCATTCCGCTTCATAAAAAGGGAAGTAAAGCTAACATCGAAAACTACCGAGGGATAGCAAAACTCAGTGCGATTCCCAAGTTATTTGAGTTATTAATTACTGCTCAGTTACAGCACCAATGCAGCTCGATAATGTCCTCCTCGCAGCACGGCTTTATGAAACGTAGATCAACGTCTACAAATCTTCTTGAGTTTGTTTCTGTTATAAGGAACGCGTTTAAAACGAATGCCCAAACTGACGTTATTTTTACAGACTTCAGTAAGGCTTTCGACTCCGTGAACCACCATTTACTGTTAAAAAAACTTATTCTTTTAGGATTCCCAATAACGCTGATCAATTGGATTTCGACTTATTTATCGAACCGAACGCAGAGGGTAGCCTTCAAGGGTTCTTTCTCAAACCTTGTCCTTGTGACTTCTGGTGTTCCTCAAGGGAGCCATCTTGGACCTCTGCTGTTCGGCCTCTTCATAAATGATTTACCTCAGGTAGTTCAGCATTCACACGTAATGATGTATGCGGATGACGTTAAACTTTGTTTGCCACTCACGCAGTCTGACTCCCATACACTTTTGCAGTCTGACTTGGACAACCTTCAGTCTTGGTGCGTCCAAAATTTGCTGTTCCTAAACAACTCTAAGTGTAGCTTCATGTCCTTTTATAGGAGAAATCTTTTCCTGACTAATTACTCTATAGGGTCGTGCGAGCTTGAGCGCATTTATACGGTGACAGATCTTGGAGTCTTATTTAACCATAATCTAAACTTCACCGATCACATTGGCATCATTGTCGGGAAAGCAAAAGGAGTTTTTGCTTTTGTCAAGCGATGGTCGAAGGAGTTTGAGGATCCCTACACGACTAAACTTCTTTATATTTCGCTGGTTCGCCCGATTCTGGAATATTGCTCTTGCGTATGGTCGCCTCAATATGCAAAATATCAGGACCTTATCGAATCGGTACAGAAACAGTTCCTTTTGTTTGCTTTACGGGGATTAAACTGGGAACCTCATCGTCACCTGCCATCCTACGCTGACAGACTGCGCCTACTGAACCTGCCCTCGCTTAAGGATCGCCGGACCTGCCATGGAGTGATGTTCCTGCACAAGTTGATAACTGGACACATCAACTCGTCTCACCTTCTTGGCCAAATTCGATTCGCTATACCTATAAGGCCGTCTCGTAATTTTCGGCCTATTGCCTTGAAATTTTGTAAATCGAACTTTGAGATTCATGACCCTTTTCGCGTTTTATGTTCGTCGTATAATGATCTGTACTTTTTGTTATATGTTGAAATGTCCCTTGAGTTTAATGTAAATAATATTATTACCCATTTATCCTTGCCTCCGCCCACTTGATGTGAGTCGGAGCATATCATTAAAAATTACTCCAAATTGGGTGGAGGTATTTGTGATACTAGCAGAAATTTGCTATTGAAATAAATAAATAAAAAATATCTTTCTGTTTTTTAAGGCAGACCTAGACCGTTCAATAATCTCACTTGCACCTTTGAATGGTAACAGATACTTAACAAAATAAAATGCTCAGCGCAACTGCACTGTACTATTGTTACCCGAATTCTATACTCTTGAGTATTAAAAATTTCTTAATAAGATGCTTATTAATTTAATACTACGAAAGTATTAAAATTATACTAATCTGCACCAAGACTTGAGAAAAATCACTAACGCGACAAACAGAAAAGCACTAAATTCCAACTAACGCGATATGCTATCGAATTTTCGATATAGGTTCGTATAAAAATAATACTGGAAAATACAAAATTGAACCTATAGGGTATAAAACCTATACTATTGATTATGAAGTATCAAATTTATACTAAACTATTTTGAAGACAACGCGTACAAAGGTTAAACTATTGGAGTTTTTGTTTGGGTGTGGTTTGGATTAAATAATTAATACAAATGTATCAATGTATAGTTTAACTACATATAATTTCAATGACATGAAAATATGAAATTCCATGACTATACGTGGGCTGCTATATATATTTCTGGCCTAGGCAACACTAAGTGTTGTTAGGTGGAATCTGACATTTCCATTGAAAAGTTCGACATTTTTAAGCATAAACGTACTCAGAACGGTTTGACGGACGACTATCATTTGTGTTGTTTACAGTTACTTAAAAAAATCAATTTCGCAAAAAAATGGAATTAACTCGTGAACATTTTCGTGCGATCATTTTTCACAACTTTCGGCGTGGATTATCACGACAAGAGTGCAGCGATGAACTTAAATCTTTGTATGACTATGAAGCACCATCCTATAGCACTGTGAAAAACTGGTACAACGAATTCAATCGTGGCCGACGCTCCCTCAAAGACGAATTCCGCGAAGGTCGTCCAAAAACAGCCGTTGTGCCAGAAAACATCGATGGCGTACGTGAACTAATAATGCAAGACCGTCATGTGACATACCGTGAGATAGAGGCATCCCTAGGCATTTCTTCCACCAGCATACATTCGATATTGCATGAGCACCTGGCTGTAAAAAAGGTTTGTTCTCGTTGGATCCCGCACAATTTGACAATCGCTCAAAAGAAGGCTCGTGTGGATTGGTGTAAAGAAATGCTGAAAAAATACGATCGCGGTGCTTCAAAAGACGTTTATAAGATCGTCACAGGTGACGAATCATGGATCTATGCGTATGAGCCCGAAACAAAACAGCAATCGACCGTGTGGGTCTTCCAAGACGAGCCAAATCCAACGAAAGTTGTTCGTGGAAGAAGCACTTCGAAGCAAATGGTCGCCTGTTTCTTCGCAAAAACTGGTCATGTGGCTACTGTTCCTCTTGAGCAACGTAGGACGGTCAATTCTGATTGGTACACCACCATTTGTTTGCCTGAAGTCTTCGGTGAAATTCGAAAAACGAACAAGGGAAGACGAATCATTGTGCACCATGACAATGCGAGCTCTCACACATCGGCTCAAACCAGCGCCTTTTTGACTGGCCAAAACGTCGAATTGATGGGTCATCCGCCGTACAGTCCTGACTTGGCACCAAATGACTTCTTTTTATTCCCTCACATCAAGAAGAAAATGCGTGGTCAACGATTTTCGTCGCCAGAAGATGCTGTTGAAGCATTCAAAAACCATGTTTTTGAGGTGTGTCAATCAGAGTGGAAAAAGTGCTTCGAAAATTGGTTTGAGCGCATGCAAAAGTGTGTAAATCTTGATGGAGAATATTTTGAAAAACAATAAAACTATTTTCCTTAATAAATATTCGTATTTTCATTATTAGGCCAGAAATATATGTAGCAGCCCACGTATATCCTCACAGGCACTCATGCAGGGCTTTAATGTGTGTGTGTGATTTCTGTGTGTTTTGTGAGTGACATTGTGTAATTATTTCGACCCAAAACCAACTTTCTTTCCAACATCCAACGCTGCAGATTTGTAAACCGTTGGTAGTTTCTATTTTGTTTGCTTGGTTCTTCTTTTTTTGTAGAAAAATAGAAAATGTGCGAGAGTGTGCGGGAGATAGGAGCTTGCAGCTGCTACTTACCGGGACCGGGCGAGGAGCCATTGGCTGCTGCTGGGACTGGAGCTGCTGCGGAGGAGGTGGCCGACTTCCTGCTGAACATGCTGGTGATGGACTTGCTGATGCTCCTCCGCTTGTTGTCGGCGCGCTTGAAGGGATCATAGGCACTGCTGGGCGTGGCCTGAACGGGCGTGGCAGCCGACAGGGTAGCATACGCTGAACGCAGCAGTCCCTGTGGCTGCCCAGGATTCGTGGCTGACTGTAGCTGCTGTTGATTGTGCTGATGCAGGGGCGAGCCTTCGTTGCCCTTGCGGGCGTTCGCCAAACGGAACTCTCTGTCTATGAGCGAAGAGCGAGCCACATCGATGATCTCCAGCGAATCCTCCGTCACCGGCAGCTCAGCGTCAATCTGTTGCTTCAGAATGCGCAGCACCTGGTGAAAGGAGGGCGTGTCCGAGGTGATGGCTATGTCGGAGCGCAGCAGTAGGGAGTGGATCAGCGGCAGGGGATACCAGGCCAGGCGGGTGATCAGACCGGTCAGGTGCAGATTCACATACAGCGAGTTGCTCGTGAAGGTCTGCAGCTTGCCCCAGATGGCGTTGAGAAAGGGACCTAAAAAGGGATATTAATTAAGGGATTAGTATCAGCAACATTCCATTGGGATCCCTCCTCACCTAGGCTTACGGTGCCCTGCGCAAACAGATCCTCCGAGAAGTCCAGATCCGTCAGTATCAGCTCGTTGCGATTGTTGTGCGATATGCGCCAGGACTCGCGCCTGCCATTGCTTCCTCCGCCCAGAACGCTGCTCAGGCTGCTTATGTTGTGCTCCAGCTCTGCCTCGCCGGCTGTGGTGGCCAAGGTGGTGTCCGTGGCCTCGCTTTCCTCGTCCGCAGGCCGCCACTTGAAGGACTCGTAGCCGCTGGACTCGCCTATAGACTGCAAGCTGTCCAGCTGCTTCTCACCCGACTCACTGGCCAGAGCAATAGCTCCTCCTCCTCCCCCACCGAATTCGCTGAAGAACTGCTTGGCCAGGTCCAGGGCATGGGCATGGATACGTCCCTGTCCCTGTCGTGGCCACTTCTGGTAGCGATAGCTGTTCGCCCACTTCAGGCAATCCCTCTGGCACTGGGCAATCCTCCAGTGGGCCTCGAACAGATACGCCTGGATGTTCGCATACAAGCTGTCACCCGTGTGCACTCCATAATAGTTCCAATTAGCGCCGATGGTCTTGCTCATCACCGGCGAGGGCAGGCCGGGCAGCGGCGTCTGTTCCCCCGCCACTGGGGGTGTAGGCTCGTGGAAACTCTTGGGCCTGGCCAGATCCCGGGCCCGCTTCATCACATCCGGCGAGAGATCCAGGAAGAACTCGCTGCTGCTCAGATACGGATCGATCTTGTTGATCTTGTGCCGGTGCGAGATGGGCACATGCTTGCCCGGCAGCATGAACTTGAGCAGCAGCTCCAGCATCAGGTCCTCGCAGTGCAGGCCCAGCAGTGTGTCAAACAGAGCCATGGTCACCATGCAGAGATTGGGATCGGGCGAGTTCAGACGCTCCACGAGAGCGTCCAGTATCCGCTCCCCGTCGAACTTCTCCGTGTCGAGCAGAAAGCGCACGAAGGCCCTCAGCAGTCCGGGCTCGGTGATGGAGCGCAGGATCAGGTCCAGGTACGACATGGCCGAGATCTGGGAGTCGACGTTCGTCTGAAAATGTTTGCCCTTCAGTGTCTGCGAAAATGGAGCGCAAAAAGTTGTTTCGAGATTTCGAGGTGTGTTTGTGTGTGGTTAGCTACGGGGCAGGAAAATATTCAAGAAAAACACACAAAAGAAACGGAAACAGAAAGCTGAAGGCGGTGCAGAGATCCCTTAAGGGAGGCAGCAAATCTTCAAAATAAAATAAATAATTGCTTGTGTCCTGGGAATGCTTTATAGCCCTGTTCCACTGCAACATTCTCGATGATTTATAGCCCTGTTCCACTGCAACATTCTCGAGAACTTATAGCCCTGTTCCACTGCAACATTAAATGTATTACATTCTCGACGATTTATAACCCTGTTCCTTTGCAACATTCTCGAGGATTTATAGCCGTGTTCCACTGCAACATTCTGGCTACATTCTCGAGGATGTCCATTCCTTTACACGGGGTCTTCCATAAGGTGAGGATTTTCCATCCAAAATTGACAGTCCGTCCATTCAACATTCGCCCTGAAGGGGGCGACACTTAAGCGATATTTCGCAAGTTCCTTTCCTAAACCTTCTATCCCTTCCCTAATTTCTCATTGTTTTTGAAATTATGAATATTTTCGCCAAAAAAATGAATGAAAACTAGATCCAGTTTTGAAAATATGTTGCAGTGGAATTACACTATTAGTGGTCGCCTGTGCGAGGCGGCAAATACCTTCTCCTTGATCAAGCTTCGTGCTTTAGAATATGTACTACAGATAGACTTTTGCCAGGATCTTTTCTCACCCAATCCCAAGACATAAGCACTTACAAAAATATACAAATAAATAAAGAATAGTCAAAGGACAGGGACCAGTAATGAGTCGCTTGCAACCAACACCACAGAAATGCATCGAAGACAAATTTTCACGTGAAGAGACCGAGACGGAGACGAGACAAAGCGTAAAAACACACTAACCTGGAGGATCGCCGGTCCTAGCACCGGGACAATGAATCCCTGATACATAAAGTCCAGCAGCTGTTGCTTGATCATCTCGTGGGCTACCTGCACCACCGCATTGCAGAACTCCAAGGCGTTCATAAAGAGCGTCAGCTCGGGTATCTCCGTTACATCATCCGGCGTAATCCGATGCCAGTCAATGGAGCTGATCTCGATGCTGTTGGGCAGGCGCGAGTAAAGGCCACCCAGGCCGGTCACTAGCAGCGGGCAAATCGACGAGTACTGGGCTATGTACGTGCCAATGTTGGAGTTCTTCTGCGAGAGGGCCATGCACAGGAGCAGGGCATCGCGGGCCTGGTGGCCGAGGCTTCCCTCGCGATGCACGTACGGAATGAGCAGCGAGAAGATAATGAAGCTGAAGGGATTAAAGGAATAATTAGTTCCGAGAATGGAGCAGAATGTAGCAGTGGAACAAGGCTATAAAAAAGATCGTCACTCACTTGGTTGTGGTTCCACTCTTGGGCTGCGGCACGCTCCCATTCAGTATCTGCTCCTGCACCTGCGTTTGGGCGGAGAAGAAGAACAGGTCCAGCAGGTGGACATTCTGCATGAGGACCACGCACAGCTGGTTCAGCAGGATGACCAGCCGCTTCTCCAGGTCGGGCGGAAAGATCTCGCCCTGGCTGGAGGCCAGTATCTTGAGCAGGGGTCGCAGGAAGGGCTCGTGGCAGAGCAGCTGGTGGCGCGAATGGCTGACGAGCAGCTCGTACAGCTTCAGCTGCTCCAAGCGCACAGCGTTGGCATAGCGGCCCGTGGTGCAGGCCCATTCGTACAGCTTGTCCAGCAGATTCTCGCTCAGCAGGTACTCCAGGCAGGGGGCGGCCGGCGGTCCGCTGGCCTCCGCCGCCGGCAGGGAGACCTTGTTGCAGTGATGCAGCTCCACCAGCAGCAGCGTGACCATGTAGTCCAGGTGCGAGACCACACCCAGGACGTCGTCGTGCGAGGGCGGAGCACTGTGCTGGATGATCTCGTGGGCCTGCTGCCAGTGCTTGCAGAAGCTGTCGTAGCAGGCGCGTGGATCGCAGTCGGTGGCGGCATCAATGGGCCGCTGGCGTAGGCTGCCCGAGTGCCCGGATGTGGCGGAGGCGACGCCCCCGTTGTTGCTCTGTCGCAGCCAGCTCA
Organism: Drosophila rufa; assembly: GCA_018153105.1. Classification (NCBI taxonomy): domain Eukaryota; kingdom Metazoa; phylum Arthropoda; class Insecta; order Diptera; family Drosophilidae; genus Drosophila; species Drosophila rufa. The sequence goes on from JAECXS010000096.1 coordinate 15,338,672, forward strand.
TGGTTCCTATTCCTTCTAGCGGTGTGTGTGCGGTTTGGAGCCAAGAGACCACTGATAACTGCTCCGCGGTGCTGCTCCGTGTGTGCGTTCAGTTTGGCATATGTATGCGTGTATGTTTGGGTGTGTGTGTGTTGGTTATCGCAGCTTTGTGCTTTCGTCCGAATTTGGGCCGAGTGTGTGAGTATATTCCAGTGTTGCTTGTCTCCTTAGTATTTAGAAGCTAAAAAAAGAAATGTTACAACCTTATCCGTTCCATTCAACGCAAAAATAAAGCAAGAACAACAAGTGCACGCCGTGACACACTTACATGCACACTCATCCGTATGTATGTGTTTGGGCAGATTTCGTTGTTGCTGCTGCTCACTCACCTGATGAATTTGTTGTTGCTCTTCGTTGTCGTCATCATCGTCGCTGCTTTTCGCTCATCTTTCGTCGCCGTCTCTGCCTCTCCCCACGCCCAGCATCGCTCTATTTATGTTGACAAAATGTCGCAGCGCAGTTTTGGCACTTGGGCAATTTTACACATTTACGATTACAATTAAGCGATTGTACTAACACGAAGGCAGTAGCAGCAGCGTTTTAATACGCGTCCTTGCAGCTCGGATTCCATGCATTAACGTTGCTTTTTATGCTTGAAAACGTTTAAAACACTTTAAAGCCTCATTTCGCAGTATTTTTACGTGTTTTCGAGTGCAATTTGGTGTAAATATTTACAATTATCTGCACGGAATAGAAAGTAATAGCAGTGTTGCCAGATGAGAATTTTGCTTTCCCCCTAAAAAATCTCAAATCGGTTTTTAAAAGAAAATACCAAAGAACTGAAAATACCGTGTTACCGTTTGGTGAAAACTTTAAATACCAGAAACTGGTATCACCAAGCGGTACCACTGCAAACTAAAGTAACGCTATGGCCTCATTTACCCGCTAAATTCAAACACACAGATTTTGTTATGTTATTTATTGTTTTTTCGTTTAGACATACACTTTCAGGAGCATAAATGTTACAATGTCAAATTACACAGGCAATATATATTATAAAAATAACAAATAGAACGCCGCGGCGCCCAGCAGGTAAATATATAGACATAGGTAAATTTTTGTAGAGCTCAAGGAACGCGCTTCGGATTCGTTAGTCCCTCGAACGATAGAGACGTCTTACTTTGATAATACCATTAACCAAGTTAGAGTTGCACATATGGAAAATTCTTTGTATGATTTGGCTAACAAATAACGTATCTAAATCAATTGTTACTAAATATATGTATAGTTGTGTTGGTGCGTGTGGTGGATCCAACAGAGTTCGTTCTAGTGTTCGTTTGTCAGACTCACATCGGTAGGAGCGACTGGCTGACACTGCTGTCGTGAGAGACGGGCCGCTCGATGGTCATCGAGGACTGCGGCACCTGGCTGTCGGTGCTGATGCCCAGGCTGGCGTAGATCTCCTTCATCACGAACAGGATGGTGTCCTCGGAGCCCCTGTGGAGATTAAAATGTAAAATATATTCCAATTTAAAAGAGAGAGAGAGGGCTGCCATAACTCACCAGTAGCAGACATGGCTGCTTAGGGCAAAAATATATTCGTTGATAAACTCCAGCGGCGCCTCCTGCAGGACATAGTCCACTCGCTTCGAGTCGTTCAGCTTGCCCAGCGGAAAGTCGAGCTCTATGAACTCCGGATCGGAGGCTGTGGTGGAGTTGGAATCGGTGCGGTTTCGTAGTTTGCAGGATGAGCTGGCCACCGAGCTCTCCTCCTGATCTTCCTGCTGTTTCTGCAAGGCCTGCGATGAGGTCTACAAACCGAGCTGGATTATCGAATGCTCAGATAACTCCAAGTAACAAAAACCCACCTGACTTGCCGTCTCCTTCTCCAGCGACTCCTCCGCCTCCTTCTTCACCTTGGTCACTGTGGCCAAAAAGTTAACACTGTCCAGCGTGGTCTTGAATGTGTCCATGAACCGCTGCTTGATGTCCGCACCCACCCGCGTCATGGTCTCCCTCAGCTCCAGGTGCATCCTCTTGCGTCCCTTGTGGTGAGGGATCAACACCGGCCTTATGCCGTTCATGTCCGGATTGACGAGCGCCTCGATACGATACGCCACCGGATCGAAGGGATGGAATATGTTGTAGAAGCCGGGACACGTGGGCAGGTGGAAGTCCAGGCCGAGCTTATCTATCCCCCGGATGGTCACAAACATGCCAATGGGCGAGCCCAGGGCGAAGAACTTCTTCGGATGGAATATGAGCTGCGTGTAATTGATCACGGGCTGACCCGTGCCCGCCGGACCCATCGCGTAGCTGACCTGCTTGGGCTGCTGCAGGTCGCCGCTGGGCAGCTGGACCTTCTGGTAGCCCAGCTTCTGGGGCAGCTGGTCGTCGGGATTCTCCTTGAGGGAACGAAGTGAAAGCTACAGAGGGTTTTATATTATTAAATTATATAAAACACACTCACCTTATTCACCTCCTCGCTCTCCTTGAGCGCCTCCTGATGGCACAGCAGATCGAACAGGATCAGGGAGCCCAGACTGTGGCCCGCTAGAGAGACGCCGCCATTGAACTCCGGATGCCGCATTCTGTACTTCAGATACACCTCATTGAGGGCATCGGCCACGGTGTTCATGATCTTCTGACAGTACTTGGGGCTCGTGTAGAAGAGCACGTCGAGCAGCGTGTCGTTGGTGAAGTTGCGCAGGCGCGGTATGGACTCCAAGGTGATGGACTTGAGCTTCTCATCGATGCCCAGCTCCTCGGAGTGCAGGTGACCGTGCCAGGAAATGGGTAGGACTTCCACACGACCCACTAATCCCATGTCCGTGGAGTTCTTGTAGTGCGACTGGACCAGCTGCTGGGCAATTACCCGGAAGTCATCCACTGCGGGGGATTAGGGAATTAGTTAGGGGATTCAGAGCTCTCAAGATCCGTATCCAACATACCAACTTCCTCTACCGATCGCATCTTCAAATCGCAAGCGGATCCAATGCCATGAACCATGAACAGCAAGTGATCCACCCGCTGGGACTCGCCCTGCTCGATGGTGAAGTCATCCAGATCCCGCTTGACCACCCGCGGCCGCATGGAGCCCTGGGTGGTGCCACCCCAAGCACTCTCCGTGTTCTGTTGGGGGAGGAAGTGCACGATGACGGTGGGTCCGTGGAAGACCACCTGCTCGCTGCCTTCGAGGAGTATCTTTTGATGCCACTCGCCCGTCTCCGCCGATCGCTTGTACTCGGATTCCAGCACAGCGGCCGTGTCCTCCGTGTAGGGCACATACTTGGAGTCCACGCCCTTGTAGAACCACGAGCAGCGACGCACCTCGATGGCCTTGCCCTCCCAGTAGACGGGAGTCTTGGTGCGTTCCTTGATGTTCACATCGTAGCGGCCACCCTCGACGGGTATGATCAGGGTGGAGTCGTCTGGCAGGAGATATTGTTAGTAGTAGTTATTAGTAGTTAGTTTGATCTTAAACCTACCATTGTTCAGACTAGTTTCCAGCAGAGCCGAGTCATAGTGACTGAAGGGCGTCCAAATGAACTTGGTGTCCGCGTGCCGTTTGTAGAACCAATGGGCAACCACTGGTGTGTAAGTCTAGCAAAGATCCCATTAATTAATTAATTAATTAATATAAATAAACATTGAATAAACCTACAATAGCCACGGGTGGCGCAACCACCTGGACCTTCTCAGTGCTGTTGCTGTTGGCGTTGGCCATTCTGAGCTCTCTGAGTATCTCCTCGGGCAACTCTCCCAGATGCTGCTGAATCAGATCCTCGCCTGACTGGCGTTCCGGTGGCGTGTTCGGAGCTGCAGCGAGTTCGGAGCAGGCCGAACTTGGCGGAGCGAGTGTGGAAAACTCGGAGCAGGCCGACGAAGGCGGCTCCACAAGATTGGATACCGGTGTCTGCGAGCGCTCTGGCTTCTCCTTCACTGCCAAACCGCTGTGCACGATGTCGTACTTGAGTTCACCTGGGGCAGCAGGCTGATCCTGCAGCGGCGGATTGTTGAAGAAGTTCTGGATGCGCTGATCCTCGTTGGCCTGCTGCTGGCTGCTCTGCGTCTGCGACTGTGGCTGGGGCACCTGGTCGAAGAAGTTGACCGGATCGCAGTGGCTCGGTGGAGGAGCTGCAGCGGGCTCGGTGGCACTGGGGCCACCAAAAAAGTCGGTGAAAGAGTTGACACTTGAATTTGGATACGAATTATCGTTCGAAGTTGGAGCTGGGGCTTGTTGTGGCGCTTGCTGGGATTGGCTCAGCAGCTGATCGAAGCCGAGGGGAGCTGGCGCAATATCCTGGTCGGCAGGCGGCTCTTGGGCCAAGGCTGGCGGGGCTATGACTCCCTGTTGAACGGGCAAGTCCGGGAAGACGCTGCTGGGAGCGGGAGTTCCAAAGAAGTTAAAGTCTGCGGAGGGAGCAGCGCCTGCTGCCGGGGTAAAGAAGTTCTGCAGCGGCGAGGGAGTCAGTGGTGGCTGGGCAGGGGCCTCGATCTCGCCTTGTGGGGCCACAAATCCTATGGGAGGGGGTACCAAATCCTGTCCAGCCTCCTGAACCAGCGGTGTGGTTATAGTTTGTGCAAATGGGCTGAAAACCGTTTGGGTTTCGGAGCTGCTGTGGAATAGATTCGGTGTAGCGGCGGCGCCTGGAGTTCCAAGGAAGGCACTAGCCGGAGGAGCGTCCACTGTCTCAGTTGGTGGAGCTACTGGAGGAGCTGTAGAATCCCCTTGAGCTGAAGTCGAGAAGGAAATAGCTGAGGTCACAGGCTCAGGAATAAACGATTGATAAGTAGAAACTGCTGGTGGAGGAGCAAAGAGAGCACTGGTAGATCCAGTGGCTGCTGGTGGTGGATACAAAGGCACAGCCTGGCTTTGATCTGCTGCAGCCGGCACGGGCACGAATAGAGGAGTCTCCTCTGCCTCCACTGGCGCCGAGGGAGCTTGATCTGGTTCCACAACCGGTTCAATTACTCCAGGAGCAAACAATGGAGCCTCCTGGGATGCAAAGATCGGGTTGCTCGGTATAGAAGCTACCTCTGATGCAGGAGCAGCAAACAAGGGCACACTTTGTGTGGGTTCCTGGAGTGATTGTGCTTCTGTGGTTGCTGCAAACAAGGATTCTCCCTGATTCTCCGACTGCTTGGGTTCTTCTTTCTTAATAGCTCCTTTCGCCTGCTCGAGTTGTGGCACAAAAAGGGGAATACCCGATGTAGCTGGCGGCGGAGGAGCAAAGAAGGGTATTCCTTGGGTTGAGGATGATCCTTGAACGATTGTCGGTGGAGGACCACTTGGAATTGGAGCAGCTACAACCTCTTGGGGAGTAAAGAAGGTAATGCCTGTAGGTGCTGGCGTGAAGAAGGGTATTCCTTGGTTGGTTGTTGGTGGTTCCTGGACCTGTGGTTCCTTCTGAATCAATGTTGGTACTTCTTCTTTAGCTTCTTGGGGATTAAAGAAGGGAATTCCAGTAGATACTGGCGTGAAAAGGGGTATTCCTTGATTGGTTGTGGGTTCCTGGAGCTGTACTGGTACTTCTTCTTTACTTTCCGCCGCTGGTTGCGGAATAAAGAAGGGAATGGCCGAGGATGTTGGTGGAGCAGCAAAAAGTGGAACACTTGCAATGCCAGCTGCCGGAGGAGGATTAGCTATCGATGCTGCTGGTGCTGCTGTAGGTGGAGCAGCACTTGTGGTTAAAGCCGAAGGCGGAGCAGGCTGTTCCACACTTGACGGTACAAAAAGTGGAACCTCCTGCTGTCCCAAGGGATTGAACACAGCCGGAGCAGCTGTAGCTCCTCCAAAAGGATTAAAGATGGCAGCCGGAGCAGCTGTTGGAGCCAGGGGTGCGGCGTAGCCGGAGGTGGCAGTGGTTTCCTGGGCCGTCAACGGGCTCTTGTAGAGACGCGTTCCCTTTTGGAGGCGATACGAAGCCTGGCCAGCGGCTGGCGGTGGCGCAGCTGCCACAGACGGTGCAGCTGGCAAGGGACTCGGATTGGGGGGCAAGAATCCAGTTGCTGGTGGAGGAGTGGCTGTAGGCGCAACGGGCGGAACAGCTCCTGGTGTGAAGAATCCTCCTGGTGTCGATGTGGGCGGTAGATTTGGCGCTGATGTGGCTACCGGAAGAGTTGGAACAGCTTGTGTTGGGACAGGCACTGATCCTGGGTTAAAGAAGCCTGCGGCAGATGCTGGTGGATTGAGCAAGGGAACAGGCGCTGAAGGAGCCGAAAAAGAAGGTTGATCTCCTGCAGGATTAAAGAGTCCTCCAACAATTGGGGGAGGTGCTGCCGGGTTGAATATGGCCTGAGGAGGCACTGACGTGGCTCCGGATAATGCAGCTCCTGGTGGCGCAAAGAAATTACCTGCAGGTGGCGGAACCTCGGCTGATGACTGAGCTGGAGCGGCTCCAGGCACGAAATAGTTACCGCCTGGAGGTGGTGCCGGAGTTGGAGCCCCAAAGAAGTTTGTCAATGGAGCTGGCGGCTCGGATCCCGTTGAAATGTCAAAGTATCCTCCTGTCGATGGCGGAGGATTGCTGGGATAGCTGCTCACTGGCTCGCTGCTTCGTCCGGTGGCGGATTGCACCAACCCGGAGATATTCTGGAGCACTCCCGTGGGCACGAGGCTGGTCAGTGAGAAGAGCCCTCCGCCGGATTTTCGTTCCTCCACGGGCTGCGGAGCGGGCTGAGCTGATATGTCAAAGGGCGCAAAGCTGGGAGCAGGTACTGCTGTTGCCGGCGTCGGCTGTGGTGGATACGGTGGTGTCTGGAAGGGCAGAGGCGGCGCCGCCGCTTGGGTAGCCTGCTGTACCTGCTGACCTGGCTGTCCTGGCTGACCTGACTGATCCGAGAATCCGGGAATGGGAGCGTAGAGCTTCTTCTTGGCTGCGAATCGATAGGTGTTGGGATTTCCCGCTGTGGGCGGTGGTCCAGTCACTCCTCCTGGGTTCGGTGCTGGAATCTCTGTGGGAGCGTAGAGCTTGGGCGGCTCGGGGGCAGCGATAACTTCGTTCGCGGCAGCTGGTGGGGCGGCGTAGAAGGGAGGCGGCACCGGAGCTACTGGAGCGTAGTTGGTGGCCTGCTGTATGTATGTGGGCTGGATGTCCAGGCGCGGCTCCTCCGAGGGTTCCCTGCTGCCGGCGGCGTAGATGCGCTTCGAGAAGGTGGAGAACACGTTCGAGGCCACCGAGGGCAAGGCGGTGAAGGAGGAAGCCGCCTGGCTAAGCAGCGAGTCGTTGCCTGTTCCTGGCGGTGGTTCCAGCAGAGGATTGGCGTTGGGATCAGCCGCTCCTGTTGCTCCACTTGAGTCCTCGCTGCTGGTGTTCAAGTTAATCTCGTCGAGGGCTTCGCTGTCGTCGATGCTCGATGGCTGACCCACAGTCACCAAGGTTTTGGGTTCTAAAAAATATAAATGAAAGTAAATTGGATATAAAATCTATTAAAATAATTAAAATTAGTAATAATTTATACTTTAAACTTTTTAATTTAATAAGAAAATATACAGATACTTTAAAAAATGGCAAAGATTTAATATCTATTAAAAAAGTGTCGAAAAGTAGACAATAATTATTTTTTATATAAAGAAATAACTTTTTGTAGTCTAATTTTAGGCAGTATTTCTATTGGTTTTAAGCCTTAAGCTTCCTGTTTCTGATAATCATCCGTATCCGGATTAATAAGTATTACAAATTCTCATCACTGACTTGGCCTGGCTAACTCGGAAGTGGCTGAATGGGTGTGGCCAACTCCTCTCTCTGATTCTCGTTCTCCGCTCATAAAAAACCGAATCACAAATCAAAACACAACAAAAAGTTATTGGGGTGTAATGAATGCAAATTGAAATCGACCAGCGGACAAACACAATTAACAACGGAACAGCTCCGAACTGGTTTACGGACGCGGGCCTGGACGCGGAGGCGGAATTGGAATAGGAATTGGAGGTGGAGGCAGAGATAGAGAGAGGTGCTTGGACTAGGCCAGCATTAGCAATCGCGGACAAATGCTGATCTTTGTCTTTAGACTTGGATTCCCTCACTATTTATATTTTTTTTTGTAGGGAGTTTATTATCTAAAAAAAAAAAGTTGGCATATAAATATTCTATTTTTTAGAAATACTATATATCGCCTATAATTAAAGTTTAAAAAAGTTCCAGTATTAGCAGACATTTGTTATATATTTTTTGGGAAAATATTAGTAATTGATTTATCATTAGAAATAACAGAGAAACACCCAGAGTTTTAAAATCAATTGCAGTTGCACATAAAAGTATGCTACACATATTTACAAAGAACCAATTGTGTTTAAAAGTATGCAAAAAAAGTCACAAGAAAAATACACACTTTTATACACCTTATGAATTGAATTGAATTAATATAAGAATACTCTCTTCTAATATTAGGTCCCTTCAACTCAAGGACCTTGTAAATTAATAAATTAAAATTCAACTATTCCTTGGTAGAGTATTTTCTTCACCCGTCGCGCTCACAAATGGATTCCGCCTTCAATTCGCTTTATATTGTTTTTATGGTTCAACAATTTGATTAACCCATAATTAAGCGCAAAACCAACGGGTCAGCTAACATTTTAGAGCGGGTTTTCTTCCCCCCTTTTCGCCTTGCGGTGCATTAAAATGAAGTGAGGGCGTCATAAAAAGCCAAATCTTGGCATTAGCTTCAGTTGAAGAGACAGAAAATGTCATGGCATTTCGGAGGAGAAGAAGACGCCGCTCTCTACGGAGTTTTGCCGATGAATGTGGAATGGAAAGCATGGCAAACGTGCCGTTTGCTCAGCAAATACGTCAAAGAATTCACCTCGATCTTGAAACGTGATTGGATCCGAGACCAGAGCTGCAGCTTGGGTTCTTTGAGCTCCGAGTTTTTTCTTCTTTTCTGCCGGCCAAAAGGTTTTCACACCTCTAACCGCGACTATTTTAAGAACCACATTTTTCACATATTTAAGCGCGAGTTTGGAATTGTTCACCACGAACCGCAGCTGCATAACCACATTCCGAACGGCAGGCTTCAAGATTTAGAAATATGAATGCGGGATATTAAGGCACTTAGAAGGCCCCATAACGAGATACGATATATGCAGATAGAGCAGGTCTCAAGTCCGGGAAGATGCGTCCGGAATAATCACGACCATTTGCATATTAGTTTTCCTTTCTGGCCGAAGCAATTGCCATTTAGTTGGGAGCGATCAGGTCTATTAATCACCGGTATGACTTAGTAATTAAGGCATTATATACTTAGCCATAAATATGGTAATTGCAGGAATAATGGGTATTATAAAGCGTTGTGTAAGACAACTTAGGGATTCAAAGGAAATGTAATAAAAGTTGTAGAGTAATGAATGTAATAAATTGTTGTATTGATCTTAAAGTTTAAGTCATATATACTCTGAATGAGTATCTTTGAATGAGAAGTATCTCTGAATGAGGAGTATCTTTGTATGATGAGTGTTTTGAAAAGAACATTGAATCACACTTATGGGTTTTCTTAAACTTTCGTTTTTAACCTTATCTGTTAGCTTGCTACAAAAGGCCCAAATATTGGCTTAGCCTTGACGAATAATTTAAATAATTAGTCATTGTTGGGGGTTACAAAAAACCCTGAATATAATGCTTAACTTAAACTCAATAAATATGATTAAGTATTTCTCATTTCCCATTGAAACTGCCAAGGAAATCAAGAGATTCTGAATATTAATCTTCCTCAAATAGGCTTACAAAAAATCACAAGTCTAAAAGCTGAAATCTCCCATTGCCTAACAATTTTTGCTTAATTTTTTTTTCTACCACTTCCAAGCACTTGACATTGCCGACTTGTGTGTGCGTTTTATTTTTATTTTGTCACTTTTAGGATCGTCATTTGTAACGACTAAGCAAAGATTAGCTATAGCAACCGCCTGAGGTGGGGCTTGGAAAACGCTGAATAGCTGCGGCAAAAATTTCCAGTTTTCGGCTTGAGTTTTGAGTTGGCTTTTCGCTTTTCGCTTTGTTTTCATTATTATTATTTACAAACTGCCCGCATTGACAATGACGCATTACGACAAATGTGTTAAAATAAATAAAATAAAGAGACGTCGCTCGTCTAACCGCAAATGTGGCTGAAAGTAGAACAGCATAATTCATTCAAAGGCACATAAAAGGTGGAAGAATTTTCGGCTTTAATTTGGGCATGACATCATAAACCGATCGCGGCCACTCGATCTGGGGGCATATGGGCAACCGAGAAGTCTTCAACTCCAACTCCAAGTGCCTGCACATAATGGCACTCAAATAAAACAATTAAGGCCCACATAAGCACGTCAAGCACGATGAAATCATTTGCAGGATACACAAGCTCCAAGCTCGGCGCGATCGCAAACAATGCCTCTAAAAAGCGCTGCCCCAAAAAAAATAAAAAGATTGCCATCAATTTTGGAATTTAAACGCTGGCCGAAAAGGCTCGTGCAGGTCGCATGCCAAAAACCCAGGCCAAAAAGCAGCCCAAACAATAAAAAAAATAATATAAAAATAAAAAATAAAAAACAGAAGAAAACAGAAGACGGCAAAAATGTTTGGCATTGAACCCTCGGGCGAAACAAAACAGAAAAACAAAAAAAGAGACCAACATTAAATCAAAATAAATCTCAATAAATGCGTGCCTTTTGGAAATTGCGCGACGCGCCAATGATGATGATGCTGAAGAAGCTGCTCGAGACGACGGCCTGTCTGCGTCTGCCAGCGGCTACACAATATAAATAAACTGGGCACGACAGCCGATACTCTCTCTAAGCCCACAAGTACATTCCTATTTGGACACCAGCTTGGCAAACAAATTATTATTATTAAGAATTCATTTAATTAAAATAGGAATATCATAACCCGAAGCTGACAAAGGTCAACATTCCTTTGGGAATTCTACATACGTAGAATTATTATTTATTTTGTTCAGTAGTCTATGCTTTAGATCATTACCCTGACTTGCAAGTCAGAAAATTTCCCTGCCCGGCCTCTAAGGGCACACGCACATTATGCACAGATCTAAATTTACATACCTATAGTAAATATTTTAAATAGCTTTTTTCCAGCCGTAGCAATATTAAAGAACGTTAGGAATTTTTTTCATATAGAGTCACTTTGCTCTTACTCACTGAAAAACAATTTTAACATGTCATTGCTATATATCTGCTATTGTAAGCTTTTGTAAGACCTTGGAGAAACCCATAAATGTATTAAGAAGTCCGAAATCTCTTCGTCAAATTTATTTCCTCCTTAAAGAAATTATGGAAATGTCATAAAACTTGATCCAAACTTATTACGAAAGACATTTGTTATTTTATCTTGAAATTTGTCCATCAACTTTATAGTTTTTCTGCAAAGTTGGGTAATATTATCTAGAACGTTTGTAAACCTGTTGCGTCCTGAGCCATATTTGCTTTGCTCTTCCTGAAGGTCCATGAAATCAACGACGTATTGTCTTTTATCCGACTGAGAAATTTGGCTCTCGGCAAGATTTAGACGCTGTGCAAAACTCTCTACTACATTATCGCAGTTGTCCTTGCTTGATGCTCGGAATATGGCTTTTTGTAGAGATCTCTTGATATTATAGAATACGTTTTCCACCGAATCGTTGCGATCCACAAAATCCAGAATTTTGCAATCATATTCCGGATCCGTTGGAAGGCCACTGATGAATTTCTGAGGTTTTTAAAAAGGCTATATAAGACTAGGGGTTTTTTTCTTTGATGAAAATCTTACCAGCAGCGTCAGTGAAAAAATTACAAGATAGAAACGCATAGTTCGAGTCCTTTGAAATAACTGATGTTCTATGAACGAGCTCTGGTTCTTTTTATAGCAATGGAAACTCCCCCCTAAAATATTAAATTCCAAAAACTACCTGTATCTGAAGAATAAATCCTGTTTCTTAACAAGAATTTAGATCTAACCCCGTGTCCGTATCACGATACCCTTCGAAAGGCAGAGCAACGAGCCAGGACAGGCCGAACAAAAGACTTAGGCAACAAACTCAGGTAGCAAGTTCAGGTGAAAAAGGTGACGCCGGGACTCACATATTTTCGAAGGTATTTTGCGCCGGGTAAAACCCTTCGGAGTATGCTAATTATGTCAGCCACCCACTGCCACACCCTTTGGCCGCCCTCCGCCCCGTGACGCATCTGCGGCAATCTCGCCCCGCTTCCTCCGGGGCAATTCCGAGTGCGGATTCCTATGACTCTATCTTATCGACATGAGGTGCGGCTTTTTATCTACATCCATTTGCAACCAATTGTTCAATATTTAAACAATTTATGGGCCACAAAAAGGCACACAACTCCGACCACAGCGCGACGTGGGTGACAAGTACAAAAAGGTCAGTAATTAGTGGAGTTGTTTTAGTCGATCGACAGTCGCGGAACGGCTCAGAGCTGCCCCTTAACCTAAGCCCAGTGTGATCCGGAAAGGACTAGGGATAACAGTGAACCAAAGTGATATCAGTTTGAAACAGAAGAAATTAACAAACTAAAACAAAGCCTGACACCGCCTCGCACCAGTTCGGTTCTTCAAGCGGCTCGTTTGGCTGCCAGCGCTAAAACAAGTTGGTAATTTTTGATTAACACCCTCTGGGACATGCGTTCGCGTTTATATATTCATCATAAAATTAAACCAGCCTCGGCGAGGCACAAACAAACAAAATCACTAGCAGAGCAGGGCAGAGAGTCGGCAGCAAATGGAACGATAATCAAAAAAATCGACACAAATCGATTGCCAAATATTTAATTTGTTTTATTGAAAAGGTTTTCCTTTTGCCCTCTCTGTGCCAGAAAGTTGTTAATTGAAGCGATACCCCGAAACAAGTAAAAAATAAATAAAATCAGCAGCTGGAGCAACTGCAAAAGAAGGCGACCAACGAAATTGATTACATAATTATTAACAAAAGCATAATAAAAGCGAAGCAAAAAAATGCGCAAAGTGAAAACTGCGTGAGCTGCATAAATTCTCGTTGCAATAAATTTGTTTTGCAAAAAGAGGGAAACTCCTGGGTTCAGACTTTCGACTAAACTGTATCCTCTGATCAGTTTTGTTGAATAAAAAAGATTTAGTTAATATTTTTCACAGGAACATGTACCTTCATACAAAAATTGTATCAATTAATCAATCAATTAATAATAAGGAGACAAAAGAAATTTGTCTATATAATTTTGAGAATAATTACAACCAATATTATAATTAAATTGTGTTCAAAGTTAGGTAATTTAATTTCTATCTCGATATATCTTTATTTATTAGAAAGGGAGCTTCTGGCAGGCCTTTGAATATTTTATTTTAAGTTTTATGCCCTTTAAAGAGTCTTAACTTATCATATCAAAGACAAGCAACTATATTTCCATCATGGAATCGATTGATTTATCATAACTGGTTTTAGTACAATATTATTTCTTAGAGTACACACTTTTAAAGATAAAACCCTTACCAGACGAGAATTTCTGCCAGATGCCCATGTCACAGCAGTAAAACCACAAAATAAGCACTTAATAGCTCGACGCGTAGTGCAGCAATTCAAAGTCGAATATAGAGTGGTTCAATGGTTAAAGCCAACAACCGCAACATTAGGAAGTTTTCGACAGACGCACGTAGGTCAAGATGGGCACGATTTTGTGGGGGAAAATACGTCAAGTTAAGCTAAACACGCTCCACAGTTTGTCATAAAAGCCAAACAATAAAACACCAAAACCATTTGTATTACACCTTCGAACAAGCAAAGAGCCGCTGAGAATCGCAAGAACACGTTAAAAAATAGGCAAAAAATGTGTTTTACCTAAAAAAGCGACTCAAATGAATGGAATAGAAATACATTTGTTAGATTTGTTCACTGGCGGCACTCATTTCAAAGCAAACTAATTTCTAAGGAATTTTTTGGGACTCAGGTAAGGGCAAGCAACCCTTCATTACACAGAAAGAGGGAAGAAACCTCAACATTTCCGCGTACAACATTTAAAAACTTATATACGTACGCGGCTATATTTATTATGATTTTATTGATGCTATCAGCGGCTGGCAGTCGGCGTTGTCATATTAAATTCATTTCACGCTCCATTTTAATGCGCCGGCCAGTCGGGTAGTCGAACTTCCTACACAAGTTCACAGTCGCTCGGTTTTGCATGAATTTTCGACAATTCCCCAGCTGATTATTTATTCAGTTTGCATGCCGCCAATGCGGTTAATTTTTTGCCATAACAATTCCCTCACAAAAAAGGTCAGCATGTTAAGAACTTTGCCAGCCGCAAAATTTGCAAAAATGTAATAACTTTGAACTTGAAGAAATAGAGGAAACGAGGGCCTTAATTTGAGTTCACATTAATAAAAACAACCAAGCACTGTGCTGATATGGTTATTAATATTATTTTCTTTCACTTCTTAGTATAAACTTGAGTTCACCGATAAGAAATACATATAGAAAATATTGATAAGTCTCTGCCTAAGGGGTATAAAAGCAGTCCAGAGCTTTACCCGACTCGCATTAAATGAAAACTCATTAGGAAATGAAGTTATTCCTCTTAATTACATGTCTATCCTTGCTGGCGAGTATTTATAAAAGGACAACTAAAATCGAAGAATAATTCAATGAAATTCTTAGATACTTGTGCGGTGCAATCCTGTGGAAAGGAAAAATCTAGTGATCTGCCAGTTCTTTAAAAACATCGAGGAGTTCCACGCAGAACAGTGGGAGGATTCGGTAAATCTGCTAAAGACTCTCTTGGAGGAAACCATCAGAGCTTCGTCGGCTTATCCGGAATATAGGAACTACACAACATTTCTGCAGGACTATCTGGATCGTGGAAAGTCTATTGATCAGTCCACTAGTGTCCAGAAAAAGATGGAATACTTTCAAGGCTTCACTGAGATCGAAAAGAAGCCAGTTTTTGATTTAACTTCCGAGAAAGGAAAGGAGTTAGAGAGACCTTTTGATGGTTTCAAGTCGAGCCTGTTGAATGTCTTATCCAAATTCTATAAAAAATATATAAAAGCAGGACAAGACATGGGGCAAACATTGGCAGCACTAAATGTTACATTTTCAGATGAATTATTCATGCTGCTCTACCAATATCCACCGGAGTACAGGGGATCGGGTATTGAAAGTCTGGGATCTCGTATTCTTGCTTTAAGGGATAGATATCCGTGTGTCTGAAACAAAGAGCCAGGTTTTGTTATAAATAAAAAATAATTATTAAAATCATGTTCGGCAAATGAAGGTATGGGAAGATCAGTAAGAAGTGCTCAACCTTTCTATCGAGGATAAGGAATCAGAGGCTCTAGGCCTTGTATCTAATACAATTAGAATTAGAATTTCACATAACAAAGGTCAAATATAAAATAAAACTTATTATGTTTATTATATAAATCATAAACTAATTATTATTCATAATAAATACGATAATGTTGCTCTCCTTTATCTGTATTAAAAATGTATTATCATTGTTTGACCTTTAAGGCCACGAATAAACCAATTAAATGAGGTTAAAATCAAACAGAGAATATGTTTTACTTAAGAGAGTTCTCTAAACGATCTAATCCAAGCTCCATTGAGTTAAGAATGTGATTACTAAACCCATCAACTAGATGAAATCTTGTCCAGCTGTTTCAACTGCGATATCAGCATACATATGTGTGGCACAGGTAACACTCGGGTTGCATAACAGGTTGATACTACCACATATTATACGGGGAACAGCCAGTTAAGCGAAGATATTTCCATGGCGCTGGCGGCGCAGAGCACCCCAGAGCCAGTAAACAATCGTGTCATGAACATATCCAATTGTGGCATCAGCTCAGCTGCTCTCCAGCACGTTGTTTCGCTTTTTTATCAGTGGCACGCTCTTCTAGATTCCAGCCCGTGGCCATAGCTATATAGCTATAGCCATATACCTGCCCCGATCTGCCGCGATGCGAAAAGAGAGACCCGACGAGAGCTGAGCGCGAAGCAGAGCCGAAGCGATCCGATCGGATCCGATCCGAAATAAGCTGTGCTCCGCAAAGCCGCAGCTTGCGTTTCTGCTTTCAGTTTCATTTGAGACGTTGACGCGATCGCCAGCAAAGTCAGCTAAATCGGCTAAATCGCGACAGTTGGCCAAAACCAAACGAGAAGTACATTTAAACGGGTTAATCCAATACACGACCGAAAATCGAACGCTCTTATACTTTGTATATCTTATTTTTCCGTCGCCTGTTGCAAGTGAATTTCGGTTTCGTTGGTGATTTGCATAATAATAATCTGCAAGTTAATAAACAATGCAAAGAAGTGGGCAAAACTCATAAATAAAGTGCACCGCGTGCAGTGTAATTAAAATCCATTGAGATTTTTTGCGCGCACACAGCAAGGAGAAAACAAGTTTGTTGCCTAAGTTATTTGTTTTGAAATTTCAAAAATTCACAAAACATTTAATAAGAAGTATTACGAAAACAAAAACAAGCTATAAAGCAGGCCACGTCGACGAGAAGAGTTCCATAAAAAGGCAAGTGAAAGAATAAATTAAAGCAGGTTTAATTAATATATAAACACAGAGAATAGAATAGCAAAGATATAGATTTTGTGAGTAAAAAGTGGAGAGGAAAGCAACAAAAGCCGTTCCCGGCATATAAATCAAGTTCATAGCAGCGGAATTCAAGAATAAATATGTGAATCAATTTGATTTCAACTTGTTTTAAATGCAGTCAAAGTTTAAACTGTTACAACGCCGATTTGTTCCACGAACTGCTTCCCATTAGTTTACAAAAATTGCTATGATAATAAAGCCAATGGCAATTGATGTTGTTTCTAATCCCATCAAATCCCTTTGAAAGGTTTCCGACAATCAACAATGCCAAACCGTTTTCAATGCCAAGAAAATCAACAATAACAGCGCGTGGGTTCTCCAAGGGTTCCAATCCAATCCACACGGCTATTCATCGCTGATGATGATCGTCAAATGAAGCTGCCACAATTAGAGTGCATTTCAAGTCGAATCAACTAACACGAAGGGGCTGGGCTGGTCTGTGTTTTGGCTGACCGAGAGGGGGAGATGCCAAGCAAACGCAATTTGAATTTATAATTTTCGCAATTATTTTTCATTAATTTCTTTTATGGCGGGGGCCATAAAAACGGCAAATAACGTCCGAGTGATATAAAAATCATAGCGAAAATAAATGCTTACGCGTCTGTTAATCACATTCGAGCTGCCAAAGCACTCGACTCCGACTCCGGCTAATTGCACAAGCAACAAAAAAGCGACAAGAAATATGTAAATAAATAAAAAACCGACAACGTGCTCGGCTCGGTCGCCTCTCTAATTTGTTTATAGAACCCGTGCGCTTTTTATGAAGCACAGCGAATCAGCAGCTGATTGATGAACTGCCACAGCGTGCTGTGTTTTGTATAGAGTTTTTTTATCTCCGCACTTTTCTTTAATTGCAAAATAAATTGCCTTTAAATAATGATGAAGAACCTCATTGGGGTCGGACTGTTTTGAGTCATTCTAATCACGCCAGAGATTTAGACTAGTTTACATAAACAAATAAATCAAATTAAGGGGATTTTATTTGCTAATAAATATTTACATTTTAGGCCACAATCTTCTCGCATAAAAACTGAATAAGATTTACATTAAAAGTCTATCTTTTGTTAGATTGTTTTGTTTCTTTTACTTAAATACTTGATTTATTATCCCAAACTGCCATTTATTATGGTTTGTCTAGGCCGTGGTCTAGCTGTCTTCTATAATCTTATCGAGTTTCAAGGCGTCACTTATCAATAAATTTTTAAAAAGGGTTTCAAATTTAAATAGCTTTCATATCTTATCGATTTCTAGCATTTATTTAATTTTAATTTTAATAAAATATCTTATTATTCAAACCTCACGATTCAGTATTTCTTTCAACTTATTTCCTTCCGCGAAACTACTTTCTATTCACCCCAAAAACTTTCGAAATTTTCGGAACTGTGAAGTCCATTGCAATCTTCTTAAGAATTACGTGATCTGCAGCCGCAGAAAATCTAAGAAAATAAAAGCTGCTGAGCAGCATTCGAGCGGAGATGACTTATGAATGGTGGTGGGATTGTGCAATGGATTTAACCATTAACTCCGATAGAGACCAACAGACGAACGTGTCAGTTGGGAGACTCTCTCACGACTTAATCAAGAGAAAATACAGAGACCTCAAGGGAGGCCCAAAACTTTGGCTATCAAATTGCATTCTCTCCTCGGCGGCGGATTGACCTTGCAACGCACAAAAATGTACAAATCAATTTCGAGTTGAGCTCGGGCAGCTGCCAAACGAGAAAAACGAAGACAGAATATTTTAACTTAATTTATTTCCATTTTACGCATCGATGCGATATACATTTTGAATTTCAACTTGAATGTATACTTGTTTCTTTACCTTTTTTATATATTTTTTGCGGCTTTGCATATTGTTAATTAATGGCAGCTGCTCGTTTCGTTCGGAGGCAAAAACGGCCCTCTCTTCACGCTGCACATCGCATCGCAGCACAATCGTAATCACAATCGCAATCACGAGGCGAGTTAACAAAAACCGAGAGCCAAGAAATCAATCATTCAAATTGATTTGTTGGTAATTTGTTATTCAAACAGCCCCGGCACAAAACGGCCAGAAAATGCAACAACAAATACCACAAAAAAAAAGAAGTAAATACACAAAAACGTTGGGGAAAATAACATATCATAAAAGCGATTGTGCATGACGCCTTAACCAAAGTGTTAATTGCATTTTACCTAATTAAATATTAAAAATTGAGCAAATTGAAGCCAAAAGTTAGCGTGTTCCCTGCGGCTTAAATCAAGTTTAAACATTTTTATTTTATTCATTAACGAGTGTTCGCTCACATGTGTGATTTTTATAAAATGCCTTTTTTTATTGTCAACGTCGTCGCGACGTCTTCGTTTTCTGTGTTTCTATTTTCCTCACCTGCAGCAGGTTTGACAAAACCTTGACCATATACCTGTGTATATATACAGCTTTTAATACCCTATCCGAGCTACTTGGCCTCTTGGTTGATCTTTGCACGTACAGATTCATCTGCCCTTTATTGTTTTTCTGTTTTCTGTTTGCATTGAGCAACTTGGATGAGTCTCGTTCTTCAAGGCGTAATTGTTGCATGCCCGTGAACATGACTTTTGCTAAATACTTTTGCCTATTCATAAAAGTTAACAGTTTGTTTTATTATACATTTTATGTTCATATGTATGTACAAGTGTAACCTAGGTATTTTTATATCCCATTACAATTAGTTTTTAATCTATTAATTAATGTTTAAACAGCTTACAATCAGTTGGGAATTATTTTCTAGCAAGGTAAACAGCAGATTGGATTTCGGCCGGTTTTTAACTAACAAATAAAATTTAATCAAATCGAATCAAATGTAAAGATAATAAAAATAGGAAAAGATTATATATAAGCCGGTTTTATTATAACAAATGAAGTTAAAATCGAATTAAATTAAATCAAATAAAATATTAAAATAAAGAACAAAATAGTTTTAAGCTGGTTTTAAAATAACAAATGAAATCAGCTCAAATCAAATCATTTCAATTCATATTAAATCAAATCAAAACACATATTACATAATAAAATTATATTAAATTAAATTAAATAAAATCAAAGAAATCAAATCAATAGATATTTCAATTTATTTAATTAAGAGTTCAAGTACTTATTTATAAATCATTTATTCGCCTATTTAAAAACTCTCACAACTCTCTTTCTATTTCCGTGTAAATGACATGAATTCTACTGAATTTCACGGTTAAATGGAAATTTTCTCGAATCTAACGCATCTCACCTATTTGTTTCCTCGTTTCTGGCAATTTGCCGTAAACGTTCAATTTGTCAGCTGATAATTATAATTATTTTAAATGATTTTAATAACAAACACGATGATAATCACAACGAGCAGTCAAAACATTTCACTTTTTTCGCATTGCGAAAGTGTTGAAAAGAAGACAGGCAGACAACCGAAAAAAAAACAACTACATAATGTGTAGAAAAACTATAAATAACGGTTCGACAAAAGTGAACTCGATATAATCACGAATAATTGCGTCAATTAAGTAAGCGAAAGAAGTCAACCGATCAATCAATCAATCAATCAATCATTGAACTCTCAAAAGCTTTCCAAAGAGTCGTAATTTTGACATCTTTTGATGTGTTGCTCTTTGCAGACTTGGATGGTGACAAGTGAGGATAGCTAGAGGCATCCATCTACATATCCCACAGAGATGATATTGAGAACGCAACTTTGGCTGGGTCTGCTCCTACTGGGGCTGCTCCTGGCGCCCTGTGTTTCTGGCGAGGACGAGGACTATGGCGGCGGGGACATGGGCGGGTCCAGCAACGACGAGATCTTCGACACGGCTCAGCTGGAAGCGGAGGTGGAATCGGAGATGCAGCAGCAGCGAAACAGCTTGGAGGAGGATCACACCCAGGCCATGGAGCAGGAGATGAGCACCATGAGGCCTGTGGAAAGCAGAATGAACACCATGGCTCCGTACTCTCAAGAAAATACTTCTGGAGAGACGATGGAGGAAGCGCCCGCGCAGAAACGCCTGGCCACGGAGGAGTCACCGGCCAAGCCCTCCAGGGACTACTATTACGAGGATAATCCCGAAGAGGAGACGGTGGTCAGCACCACAGCCAGGGTAGCCACCACCATGATCCCTGAATATGTGCGCCAGGCCAAGGCCGAGAGATTCCCGCAGCGGGATCAGGAACATGATGTCTCCGACTACGCGGTGGAGGAGGAGGAAGCCACAAAATCGGTAGAAGAACAACTCCCAGCCGATGTGTCATACCAAGTGGAGCATCTGGAACCAGTTCCCCAGGCTCAAGTCCAACAATTGCCCAGTAAAGACAAGCCCAATCCTTTCAAGTATTCCACCGAAGATGAGTACTACGACGACCAGACGGAGATGAAGCCTCATACGACAACCATAACAACCTCCACCACACAAGGACCGTTGCCCATCCTAAGGGCTCGATTCGGTAGCTTCCCCTGGGCCACCACTCAGGCACCCAATCCTGCGGCTCCAAGCACAACCTCTACCTCCACGACAACCACTTCGACGACGACAACGACCACCACTTCAACGACAACGCCCAGTCCGCGGAAACAGGCCAAGCACATCCATGTGTCCGGTGGCCCCAAGGCGGAACTTTTGCCCGCCGATCAGCTGCGCAACTACATCAAGGATGTGTACATTCGCATGCCCTTGGCCGTGATCGTGGATCCCTCGTCCGCATCCTTGGAGCAGGCGAAGCGACTCTACATCGATGCTTTGCAGGACAAGAATATTGACATTAAGATTGTCTTGGTGACGCTAAATGGAGATGGTAAGTCAGACAAGGATTTACTTTCCTTATTTTATGGGAATCTTCGTCAAAGAATAAAGAAGTGAAGAGCGTTTTCTAATTTAAGTTAATTTAAATTCCCTTTTCCAGGAGCTCCCTCAGCCTTCAGCTTCAACAACACCCGCGAGTTCATCGCTGGCCTGAATAGCACCAAGGAGAGTGAGGGCGGCAACTCATTTGTGGGAGTACTCCATGCAGCCGAGCTGGTGCCCTACGACAGTGCCGTGTTTATTTCCACGGCTTCGATTCCACCGCACACGGAACTGGTCCAGGATGCGGCCATTACTCTGCTCAAGAAGAGGATCAGGGTGAGTTGGGAAAAGGAAAGGTCTTTGAATCATAATTTTAAGATTGAAATTTACACAGGGAATCCCATAATTATTTTGAGGATTTCCAGAGTAATTCAAGAAGGGTTATCTCTGACTAAGCTTAAGCTTAATCGAACTCGATTTCCGGGAGTAATTTTAAAGCATTATATAACCTTTTTTTTTGCTTTGCAACCCCTAATTCTTCCAGCTTTTCCTTCTCTGGTACGGTGAGCGATCGGGCAGCGAGAACGAAACGGAGGACGCCGTCGGTGGAATCCTAGGCGAGGTGGCCATCCGATCTGGAGGCGAGATCATCCACATTGTGAGCACCGAGCATGGGCAGCACATAGCGGGCAACACGGTGAGATATGACCAAAAACCTGACCAGCAATGGGGGTAATTAAAATTAAAGTGTGTGCAAAAGCAAAGGCAAAAGCCACAGCCAAAGCCAGACTCGGTTTCGGCCCAGAGTGTTGAAAACCGAAAGTGGCAGCGGCAGCGGCAGCAAATGGCAACAAGATCCAGAGACGAGTGTTGCCCAAGCAGCCAACTGAGACGAAGCCACTTGGATTACCTCTCGGCCAGGCCGGGCCAGATGGGCAGGTGGAGCTCGAGAGCCCGCGACTTGCCGCCGATGATGGTGCATCTTTTGTTGTTGTGCGGAGGCTACTGCAAAACTGGGTTATGGAAAGAAAAGTGAAGGGCAAGCAAATCTGTTGATAGAAAGGAAGCCTAGACGAATATGCCAAAAATAAACCCAAAGCAGCAGCAGCACAGCGAAAACAGGAAATCAAGTATTTTGTACTCGAATTCTGCAGCGATAAACAAAAAATCTGCATAATGCGAACTGAGCGAGTTCCGGCTTTTTGAATTTAAAGCTAATTAAAGTGGATTTTATTGCCTAAAATAAAATGGGGGTTTTACGCACAAAAACAATACATACAGATTCATCATAAAATAAAAACTAAACCGAATGAGCTAGGATAAATTGTGGAAAGAGCTTCACAAAAGTTATCGCAACCAAAACAGATATCGGAATTGGCCCATCCCTATCGATCTATTTTAAAATGTTTTCAGTGTGCCCATGACAAAGTTTAAGGCAGAATTCCTCGAGTAAAGTCAATATTGTTGAAACTTTAATTATTACAATTTATAAAAGAACTTTCTTACATAATCAATGAATAATTTCTGGTCAAAGAAAGCATTAATTCCAATTCTATTTTAAAGCTGGAACATATACTCATTTGCTACCTATTATCTCTCCCTCTTTTCCAGCTCACCCTGGTTGCGGACGCCTATCAGGGCGCCCAGGACCTGGATCTGCCGGTGGACACTACGCTGTCCAGCCTCCATGTGCGCATCGATGCAAACATGAAGCGGGCTTCGATGGAGACGCCGAATGGTGGTTAGTCCCTCTCTCCAAAAAACAAAAACAACCGAGTTACCAAGCACCGACTCCGTTGCTCTACCGCACTTACTAACGCAGGGTTGTAATTTAGTGTTTAGAGTCTGTGCCAAGCCTACTTAGACCTAAGTCCACTCCCTCCACAGATGGCACAAGCTCCTTAAAGGCGAGAGACATCGTTCTCTTGCAATAACTGTTCAGACAGAACCGACGACAACTGTGTACTCTACTCGTATTGTGTAATTTATGTCCTTAGCAAGTAAGAGATCCTTGACTAACCCATAAACCCGCCCCAGAAATAGCTGCTTATCTCTAATAATCCCAAGTCAGCTCTGCTGACATCTGTATATAGCCGACGGCCCCAAACGCTTTCCTTAACCAAAACGCTAGAATAATAATAATGCTCAAACAAACGAACACGTAACCCTTAACTGTAGTACAAAGATATTTCCAATATATGTAACCTGTATGTTTACTGTTTTACCGATAAAGTAATAAATGTTTTAGCTTTCTAAGGGTCCACGAAATAAAACGAAAACAATGAAAAGCAAACCTGATTTAACCATTAACCTAGGTTTAAACATTTATCGATTGAGTATTAATTCATGGCTTAATTTTGATGTTGGATATGAATTAGTAATCATGAATTAGATACAGGTTCTTAAAAATACAAAAAAACAGTACTTTATTTATATTTATTAAATAAATTATTAAAATAATAATTTATTAAATATATTTTATTTATCATTATTTCTGAATGTATGAACATTTAGAGAAGCTCCTATTTTATTTTTTAAATTATTTTTTTGTAATCAAAACTTCAAGATTTTGTTTCCAACATTTGTTGTTTAAGAAGTTTAGTTAATATTACAAAATTAAACTGTCTTAAACTCAGAAGGAAAATGTTAATTTAATTAACACTTTTGATTTTAAGGCAAACCTTGTATAATTAAAAAAAAAAAAAAACAATATACTCATAGGAAACTTTTTTTAAATTTCTTTGAACTTTTTAGAGCGTGCGCTGTACATTTCAGAAATATTTATCCTATGAAAAATATTACTTAAAAAATATTATTACATATTTACCTAAAGATTTCGAAAACACTTTTTGCTTTTGTATTTTTTTGAACTTCACCTTGCACACTTTCTTAGCACTTTGTGTCTCTTGTCCTTTTTGTTATCGTCCTGGAGGGTAAGTACCTTTATAATAAAGCTTAATACGCTTTACTTCTGTGTTTCTGTTCTAATTCTCGAGCACTTTCTCAACTGTCCGGCACAAAATGTTATTGTTGACTGACTAACAAAACGCAAAACGTAGAACGGGTAAGAGAATGGATCAACAATAAAAAGTAACCAGCGAGCGACTCCACCGGATTAATCATACGCCACGTTGAACGGGGCTGGACAAAGTCCGAGTTTATAATTGGCCAATAATGCGAAGATTGCGCCCCCGACGCGTCGGGTCAGACAGCAAAATAACTGTGACTCAAACAATTATTATAAGGCTCGAGCTTGGACTTATCGCGCGGCAACCCAATATAAAAATAACAAATAATCAACATAAGCATTGCCCGGTTGCAATCTTTAAATAACTTTTCGCACAACTTACGCTAATAAACAAAAGTTTTAATCTTCCGGAAGTTACACCAACACCGGCGCACAGCCACCCCACACAGACACGCACACTGGCACCCTGAATAAATCAATTCAGAGGGGCGGTGTTTTTCCCTTGCCTGCCTCAACTTCAATCCAATTGTGGAGTTTTTACGCGTCAGATTAAGGGTTTGCTTGCCAAAACCAGCTAATTTGCTTTTTGGCAATATGGCATATGCAAAATTATTCACATCACAGCATAAACATGCATACATACATACGTTTTATTAACAACAAATTAGACACAATGCCATGGTCAAGTTCGAAAAGTGGCCTGATTCGCCAGGCAATTTCGTTGGTTTTTGGACACTTTTCGGCTTTGTCGCCTGCACCGATTTGGGGCAGCCGTTAAAACAGCTCTTGGCCAACACTTTAGCGGCACTTAATTTTTCATAATTCGTTAATTTCACAAGGAAAAACAATTGTTTTGTGTCGCGACTTTTTTTTTGTGGACGTGTTTTCCTCTTTCACAACAACAACTAGTACGGCGCAGCTGCCAGGCCAGGTCAGGGTTGCCAGGGTCTCGGCCGGTGTCGAAAAATTACGTTATTCGTTTAGTTAATGTTTGTTAATTATTAATTAACACAGCAACTGCAAAATCGCGGTTAGAGCCTGACAAATTCAATGTTTATTGCACAATTTTACTGATTTTACTGAGACTGGAAGGAGTGGCAACGCCGCCACGAACACCTGTAACTGCTGTCCGCGTTGCGCTGTGACTGGCAAAGTCAGCTGTTTGATTTTCCAGTTTTTGTTTATTTTTCGTTTTGCTTACTTTATTTTAGAGATTAATTTGAAGAAATTGGGTAAATTTGGCGGAGTTAATGTCACGGAGACGTCGCACGAACTGGATGCCTACGTACCGCTGAACAAGCTGCGACGCACTGCAACCTTTAAGCTGAAGCTGCAGCCGGAATTGGCCAACGAAACGTACAATGTTTTTGTGCGCGCCGAACGAAAGGCAGATGTGTTTCTGGGTAAGTTTAGTGAAACAACAAGCGCTCGAAGCTCGAACCTGGCGGTATCGATTGCCGCACAGAACTGCGCTAATGAGTAGGGCTTTGTTTTTCGCGTCCGGAGATAACGACTCTCGCGTCCGGGGATCTGTTTGCCCGAATGACTGCTGCTGCTGGTTCTGCTGATAACCGCGCCTCAACCTTCGATGGAAACGTCAGCGTTGACGCCATCATCACCATCGGCGTCGTCTCTGTAACACGTGTGCACAGCTGGGTTCCTAATGTTTTTTCCCATTTCCCATATTTCCCGGCAGGCGACATCATCAAGCGCATCGACAGCTATTACAAAAGCGGGCAGACAAAGCCAAAGTCGGCTCGCATACAATTTCCCGACAAGGAGAAGGACACCGAGAAGCTAGAGGAGGATGTGGACTCGCCGAAGAACGAGATTGAAACCTTCTCGGACAAGGAAATCCAGAGTGCTCCGAGCCTGAATCAAACCCTGCTGGCTGCTGCCACCACGGGACAGCCGAGGAGCACCCTTAATGCCATGCTCCTGCAGCGCTGTGGCACCAAAATCGAGCTGAGCACGCAGTCCCAGCTCCTGGTCACTGCCGGACAAATGGCCACGCTTCTCTTCGAGGTCACCAACATGCGTTCGGAGGCGGTTTACTCCACCATTCAGGTCACCGACGAGCGTCGCTTCCTGGTGCAGCTGAATCCTACAAGGTGGGTTGGGTCTTTACTTTAAGTGTTCACATTTTGATCTTGATTTTATGTTGAAGATTGAATCTGCGCGCTCTGGAGACGGGAACCGTGCGGCTGACTGTCCTGGTGCCCACGGGAACGGCACAGGGCACCACGGACAGGATCACCTTTACGAATTATGGTCGCGAAACAGCCACCTTGGCGGTTAATCTTAAGGTGGTAACCAGCATCGATGCTCAGGTATGTGAGGATTTCATACATAAAATAAAGAGACTCAATAACCCTTCTTTCCAGGACTCAACTGGTCCCTCCTTATCGTGGGAGTTTGGCAGTCGCTGTGATTATCTCACACCCGAATCCCTGAACTGCGGCGAACGCTTTTGGACGCTGGACGTCACCGCCCAGGACTGGCAGTCGGGAATGCTGCGCTTGCAGGCCACGCCGCCCGAGGGACTCTTCTACAGAAACTACTACACGGCCGGGAGCACGGAGCCACTGAAGGCCACCTACATGGCCTCCTGTTGCGAGCCGAAGGTATCCCTTGTCGCCTACGACGCGGCCGGCAATCAGAGAAGCCTCACCATCGATGTGAGGGATGTGTATTTTAGCGAAGCCGCCATCGCAGCCATCTGTCTGGGGGTCATTCTACTCCTACTGCTGATAGTGGCGCTCATCTGGAGCATCGTGTGCTGCTACAGGCGGCGAAAGGTGTCGCTGGAACTGCCCACATATAGATCGCACTCCACCAGGAGCATGGAGTAGATCATTGTTTTGTTATTATTGTGCCAAAAAAGCGAATCGAAGAAATATAATTGCCATTAAACGATGATTTTCTCTAATTGTGTTAATAATCTTTAAGTAACTTATGGCTTCAGTTAAATAAATAAAGCAGGAGAATGGGTTTCAGTGCAGATCTTTTATAGACTCAACTAAGGGCGACAAAGTCCCCCGGTAAATTTAGAGAATCTCTCAAGTGGCCTGGCTTATCAGCTTATCAAATCGAACTCGATCGCGCAACAGGTCAGCAGCCCCCATCCCGCTTTGGGTTCCCCTCCGGCCAACGAAACCGTGACCCACTTACCGCGGTTCAAGATGCCAGCGATTAGGACGGGCGCCGGCGCTGGGGGCGGGGCATGGACCACGGGCGGAGCGGCTGGCAGGAGCTGCGGCTTGTTGGGGAAGTCATCGAAGCTCAGGCCGGTCACGGACGCACTCAGGAGCGGATTTTTCACAACACGCGTCGAGTTTGTTGGATTAGCGTTGTTGTTTATGCGAGACACGTCACCTTTCGATCTTTCCGACATGTTGACGCCCGATTTAGGACCTTAAACTGTCGGTTTTTTATGCGTACGGCAGCTAAATGTACTTAGCTAGCCAATGTACCTTTTTTCCCAAAGGATTTTCACGCCCACGAACGTTTTTAAGCGGAAAACCCAAGAAAACTTCCAGGCAGGCAGCTGCTGCTTCTTCCCGCGCTTGACAATCGCCACGAACGAGCTTTGACCATTCGCCTGGTTAGCGGTTCGTGGCGAATGGCCATGTGACAAGAAGCAGAGTAAGCAGATTTTAATTGATAAAATATTTACTTTAAATATTAAGTTAAACTGCATTTAAGCAGAGTTTTAAACATTAACGTAGAGTGCCCAGCGTTTAGAGGAAGCTTTTCCGCCATGACTTTGCTTTAGGGGAGGAAAAGCAAGGCGCAAACAGCTGTTTTTCCGGAAGGAGGTGGATACAAGCACACCCACCAAAAAACTACACTGATTACTCATCGTAGAAATGTCCGGGAATCCCTTCGACAGCGACGATGAGCAGAGTTCGGGCAGTGGAGAGATCCTCGAAGGATTCCTTTGTCCCATTTGCCGGGCGGACCTTAAATCCATTGACGTGCTCACGGATCACTTTGCCCGCCAGCACGCCGAGGAAGAGGCGGCCTTGAAATCCCTGAAGGATATCTTCACCAAGGCCAAACAGAAGATATTGAACAACTTTGAGGATGAGCGGGTGCCGGCTGCATCATCGCCCGGAGGTTCCTCCGCTTCAGCGGCTGCCAGGAATCCAAATGGCAACGGAGATCGCAACGGGCCGAGCAATGCCCGATCCCGGATGAACGTCTTCAACCATATGGGCCGGCAGCAGGCGGGTGCCGAGTGCTCGCACTTCGAGTACTTCCAGTCCATACGCAATCCCCGCCTGGAGCGCTATGCTAGCGAGACGAACAAGTTGATTATTAGGCTGCACCGCCTGCTCAAGGATCTGCCCACGGATTCAGTGCAGCGGCGGCAGCACGAACAGCAGACGGTAACCTGGCTGGACGGCAGCTCCGTGAAGTTGTGTCCCAGCTGCGCCAAGAGCTTTCACATTGCCCGGCGGCAGCACCACTGTCGCCTGTGTGGCGGCATCATGTGCAACGACTGCTCCAAGTTCCTGCCCCTCGAGAATGCCCGTAAATTGGCCCAAAATAAACTCTTAACATTAACTAATTGATTTACAATCTTGCAGTGAAACTGGCCAGTCTCTCCACCACCCGCAGTGAGCCCCTGCAGCAGCTGCATCAAAACGAGAACGCCATCCGGCTCTGCGAGCACTGCCTCTGGCTGCTGGACACGCGCACGGACATGCTTGAGAGCCGCACCTGTCGCCCCCTCCTGGTGCATGTCTACGAGGAGATCAGGCAGCTGCAGAAGGAAGTAACCCCCGATCTGGACATGTATCTGAAGATAATCAACAGCCTGAACGAGGGAGACACCATCTTCACGCTGGCCGATGCCGGGGCTCTGCGCGGCAAGATCGGACAGGTGGCAGAGACCATGGATGTGCGGAGCAAGCGGATCTTGGCCATCTTTTGTGAGCCCGGCAGTCGCGAGGAGGCCTTGAAGAAGGCCATTCGCTTGGGTTGCATTCAGGCCATCAAGGACCGGATGCTGTCGCTGCCACCTCTCCCAGAGGAGGCGCACATCCTGCAGATGCAGGAACGCCGGCGCATGGAGACGCAGCAGCGCATCCTCACCGAGCAGCGCATGGCCATGGAAGCCTACGAGCGAAATAACCTGGCAAATCAATCGTTTGTGGTAGTTTCGAATCCAGAAAGCGGTTCCTTCGCTCAGGGGGTGAGTTTATGCCTTCATTTAGGCGGAAGTTTATAATTATACATATTTGTATGCTCTCCAGTCGGATCTGCAATCCCTGACCAACTGGTCCGCACCGCAGGCGGCCAGCAAGTCCACCCTGGACGATCCGCTGATCGAACAAATCAACATCATAAAGGGCTACATCAAGCAGGCGCGCCAAGACATGAACTTTGATGTTGTGGAGACGCTGGAGCTAAATCTGCGCGAGCTTCAGCGTGAAGTGTACGAACGGCAGCGCCACTCCCAGGGCAGCACACCAGCCTCGCCCACAGACGGATCCAAGGGAAATCCTTTTGAGTAGTTAAGATATAAACATTCCCCGCTTCTGAACAAATTAAAAGCATCTCGCTACACGCGATTGAGTATATTTCTTTGTGCGAAAAAGCTCGAAAATCGAAGTGTGTGCGTTTAACGACCACTGAGATTCCAAATGCAGCAATCAATATCTTTGTCGTGATGAACTAAATCTAGGACTTAAGGCCCACGTCAGCGATAAGGGACTTGACCTTTGCTATATAGGCCGTTTGGGCGTCGGCATTGCTCAGCCCCTTGCGGTTATTCCAAGCCTCCCACTTGGCCTTGCCTTTAAAGTCCAGGAAACCGGGCTTATCTGGATGGGATTGGATGCGATTTTAGAGTTATATTTGCAGTGTGAAGAAAATATTCGGCAAACCTGTATTGCAATCTCCCACGGTGGCCTGCTTGTACAGGCTGTAAAGCTCCAGCAGGTCATTGTCCCCGGGCGTGGTGTTCAAATTCTTAACATCCTCCGCAGCCTGATTGAATTCCTGCGGGTTTTTATAAATTGTTTTACATTAAATAATACCAGTTCAAACTTTAAGTGCCTTATTTTACCTGCAATTCGGCCATGTTTCGTTTTAATAGATTTCTATCTAGCGGAAGTGGGTCTTTGGAAAAATTGCAAATAAATTCTATTAAATGGTGTGACCAAAAGGTCGTGGGCCACCAAATACCATAAACCGTTGGCGATATACTATCGTTTACAGCAACAACGTTGCTAATTTTTAAATTAATTTAATAGCTTACTAAAATCTGTATCCGATGCAAAACGAAAGAATTGTTTTTAATTAAATATTAAGAATATATTCAACATCGTGTCGCTTAGCTTTAGATAGCGCAAAGCTATCTGAACCAGCTTATGATCAAGAAGAAACAAAGAAAAATTAACTGAGCAATAAAATATAATATATCTTTAGGATTGCTAAATATCTTCCGCCCAGCGTTGCTTATCGAAGATTCTTAATGATTCTTTTGACAACTACAATTATTTTTTAGAAAAATAAGTTCTGTTCTCATTGTAGTTCTTGCTACAATATTTAATATAATTCCATAATTTTGAAATTGTTGATATTTTATTATTGTTATTAAAATAACGTAAGTATTATAAAAGATCAAACAAGTTGTTAAATTTGTTAAAGTTTACAATGAGTTAATAGCAGCGACTGAAACAATAACAGAAAACTGTTGCTGTTAACATAACATTTAGCATCACTCAAATGCTCTCCCACAAAGAGCGTTGCCACCTACGCATAAAATAGCTAAGTCTCTGAAAGCAGCTGAAACTTAAAGGTAAATAATCAATCCTTTGTAAATGGAACTTTGATTTTAATAAAATAAAAATTTCCTTATTTTAGAAAGTCGGCAAAGTGTGGTCAAATCGTTTTAAGCTTAACAAAATAAATTTTCTGGGTCGACAAGCAAATATTTTGTCTTTTGAATTCGACGAATTCATGCAGAATAAAGGGTAGACTTGTTATTTTTGTCTTTTTAATATAAACGCACATTGAAAAAACAATATATTTAGCGCTGTTTCTGGTCAACCGATTTTATTTTACGCAACTTTTAAATATAGGGATAAAATAGCTTAAAGATCACCTCAGGCGAGGCTATTTAAGGCAGGCGCAACGCTCAAAAAAACACTCAATTCGAAATGTTTGCAAGAGCGCGGTTCGTGTTGTCGGTACTTCGGTGAAAAAGAACAAAAAAATACATAAATCGCCGGGAATAAATATTAAAATTAAGATATTTAAGTTCCAGTGAAGTATTCCGGTGGTGTAATATGTTTTTCGCAGTCCTACGCGGCGGATGAAGCGATTTCGCAGACACTTAGAGCGCCGCCTGTAAAAATCGAAGCCGAAACGAAACAATAACAAATGCGCTAAGTGCTTACCAAATAATCCAAAAATTACACCGATGAAGCGGTGAAGAGAGCACAGAAGTGATCGAAAAAGAGCTCAGAAATAAGAGTGAAAGAAAGTGCTCTAGTGTGTGTTTTTTGTTGTTATTGATAAATCGCTAAAAATCGTTTCGTTTGTTTTTGTTGTGGTCTTCTTCGCGGAGCTTATGCAAATGTGGTGAGCATATTTTTCCCTGTGTTTTGCTCGGCTTTCAACTGCCTAGCAACTCCGAAAAGGGCGCTAAAACGGGAAGGTTTCTTTGGTTAACATCGAGAGATTTACAATAGCAAGTGTGAAGAGCAAACAGCAGTGGCTTAAAACCTCAACAAATGCCAGCATTTGATTTTTCATTCTGATTTCCCATGTTCCAGTTCTTTGTGTTTTTGTTTCCCTCTCCTTTGCCGCTGTGTCTTTTTCCCCCGTTTGCTTTGGTTTAACTTTCTGGCTACTTTTAATCGCGCCCTATCGTTCTCCCTCGTGCTGTGTTGTGTGTATTTTCAGCTGTTGATCTATTTTTAATTTCATTAACGTACTGCAAGTTTTTTTTTTAGATCCACTTCTCCCCGTTTATCTGTGTCAATTAGTCTCGGGAATTAGCGCAAAAAGAGGGAATAAAACAAAAAGCGTCAAATCAGCGCAAATAACTTTCATTTATTTACATAGCACCGAGCAGGCAGATAAGCGCTGGCAGCAGTAGTAACCACTGAAAACCCTTCATTGATTAATCACTCCCTTTCAAGTACTCCGAATGCGGCGATAAGAGCCACCAGAAGTTGACCCAGGGGCTTTCACTGTCAGATTAAGAAATGCACAGGAGGTAGAAATAATAGTCATATTTTTTGTTTTTAAAATAAATGATTTACAAAATGTAAAGGGTCTTTTTTAATACAATTTAACGATTTATTGTACTTTCAAATTTACTAGTTCTGGTAGTAGTGCTTAAAATTGCCAAATAAAATTACATAAATTTCTTTAAGGTTAAATAATTGCTTATTTTAAATAATATTAAATTTGAATAATATTCAATATTTAAAAAATAAAAAAACAAATTTCTAAATGCAGAAATTACATTTACCGTTTTTTTTTTTTTTCAAACTTAATTTTATTTACAACAGAAAAAGGTTAATTAGAAATCCACACAAAATATTAGCCGCTAATTTAAATTTTGAGTTAAGGGTTGAGTTTTTATTTATTTATTGAAAATGTATCTACCAGATACCAACAAAAATGTCATCATTTTCAAGTTAGATCTCTATTAAGCTAGCATATGTGTTGAGTTTTTAATCAGTGTTTACTAAACTAGATTTTTAAGACGATGACTAGTGATATGACTGCAGTTGTACCCCTCTTATCGGCCCCTATTTGAACTTGCAGTCGCACTCTGCCAACATATGGCAACGGGCTCACGGCCCGCTATTTGTTGTTGGAGGGAAATGCAACGCTTGGCATTTGTTTATTATTTACCTACCTGACCGGTGGTCAGGTGACATCTGCACAAGCCACAAATAATCATTGACAGAAGCACGCCTCAAACGGAAATTGCGCAAAGAAATATCAAAATTCAAAATTAAAATTGTTATCTTTATAAATTAAAAACCTGATGTAATTAAGTTTAAGCCTTTCATCGGGGTACAGAAATCTAATTCTGAAGCCTATTTGGGTTTAGCTCTTGACTTTGTAGTCGCTTGTTGCTTTCTCCTATGCGTATTTGCAATCAATAAATGACGCATTTTAATCGGTGAGAGCCACGACCATCGCCAGTCTAGACCCGCGGCATTATCGCGGCTTGATTTCAAACACACTTACATATACTCATATATTTATTGTCTCAATGAAACACAAATTCCCAGATGCTTTCGATGACTTCATGAATATTTTAAAAAGTGACTTATTTCGCATGCGATCAGATCTGTAGGTTAATTTAATTTTATTGAATTCGATTACTGATCTGATCAATGAATTTGAACTTTGCTTTCGGCGTTTATTCCTCGCTTAAGTTTAAATTTAATTTTAACAGCTGTTTAAACAAAAATGTTGTTTTGATTTGCGGCTATCTGCCTTTGAGTTGGTTTTTCGGAATATGTATATATTTATAATGAAATTTTTAATGATGGACGCTCTGAGATATAAACAAATGAAGCCATTCCACTTGACTGCAATGAACAAGCAAAAGAGCCCACATTGATTTAATCATTTCATTTATCAAAGTATCTTTTTTGATTACTTCTTGGCTGCACAACGGGCGGAAATGTTGTTGCAATTAGTTTATGTTGCCTTGTGCAACCTCGGAAAAGTTGTGCACAAACTGTTTGCCTGAAAGTCGTTACACCGACCAACTCGGCCCCAAGTCCAACCATCCACGCCCACGTACACCATCAGCTGAATTTGGCACGAGAAAATTTCACTTTTATTGTGGCGGAGAGCAGGCCAACCGAGCGACAACATCTACCCTCTTCTATAAGCTATATGTTGTGTACTATATGTAGAGCTATAGGTGGGTTTTTCGGGTGGATAGCGCCCTGCCCTGTAGAAGCTTTTTGGGGAACCACATTTATAAAACTGCAACAGCTGCAGTTATTTTTCAGCTTGTTTTGTTTGTCGCTCGACGATGCCACTGCCATTTCTCTTTTGTGTCCCCCAGTCTCTCTACCTCGGTTAACATATTTGATTTTCGATTTTTGCATGGAGTTCGCCCCTAGAGAATCCACGTGGAATACATTGAAATGTCATATGGAATAAATGAATTCACATTCGAGTTGATAGCTGAAAAAATGTGGTCCATTTCGAATAGAAACTATTTTTCATTAGGATTAATAGTTATATACCCGCAGAAAAAAAATGTATATATAGAGGGGTCAGTTCATGGGTAAACTTTAAAGAACTATTTAAGCTCATCTTAAAGCAAGTATTTTAGTTTACTTAGGAATATATAGGAAATAACTCGAGTTTGGACTAAAACTATAGAGTTGGAAAATATTTTTTAATTCTCTAGAATTTTTATCTTTATAAATTTTAGATGGCTAACAGATACGAATTCTTTAGTAAAGGTTACTTATAATTCCAATTAAGTTTAATGTCCCATTTAAATTCAGTTCATATGGGTTTAAAATTGACTATTTTTAAATAGACAACCAGAAACCGACTCAAAAATGTTCTCCCTCGTTGCAAGCTTAAGATAGTACCGTATATCTATTTATATAAATAAATAAAGCCAGTTCCTTACATTTCACATGCCAAACTTCCCCCCACGTGCCACGCCGAAGGCACATGTTTGAACTGGCTTGGGCTATTTTCTGTGCTATCCGGTGAGCATCCTTGTCTCTCTAGTTTTTCCGGCCAGCACCTGCAGGTATAAAGGATGCATTTTAAGAGGGTTACAGGCGGCAGCTGTTATTG
This sequence comes from Drosophila rufa, assembly GCA_018153105.1. Taxonomy (NCBI): domain Eukaryota; kingdom Metazoa; phylum Arthropoda; class Insecta; order Diptera; family Drosophilidae; genus Drosophila; species Drosophila rufa. The sequence continues at coordinate 15,373,783 of JAECXS010000096.1, forward strand.
TTTCCTCTTCGTTCGCCTACCTGCTCTTGGCCTTTGCCTTGTCGTGGCCTTTTTTGAACTAAAATATTTCAACAAAATGCCGCTGCCAGAGGCGAGCGAGAAAAAATAATATAAAACAAACGAATTCCTCAACATTTTGTGCGTTGTTGCGTCATCGCACACGGAAAGTAGCTGTGTATATATATATATATAGTAAGCACATAGTCATACCATACATACGCTTCTATCTAGAAACAATAAAACAAAACTCTGACACTGTCTGAGTCTGGTTTTTGGATTTAGTCATTTGCCGGTCTCGGGCGGAGAACTTGTTTCCGTTTTATTTGAGCGCTTTTAGCGCATACCAACAACATAGTTTACAATTTTATTTATGTACAAATATTTTCTGTCTCTCATCTTATATTAGCTGTCACTTGCCTCTAAATGCTTTAATTAAATTTTAGTTTTATCGCCGACAGTTTTATATCTATCAGAGACGAAATTAATTTCGCCTCACATTCATCCGCTGCTTATCGTCGCATTCTGGGTGTGGGTCTTGCAATCACAAATAAAATAAATGTATTCAGATATATATAAAGATATAGCTATATAGCCGGCTAGTTCTGAGTATCACATATATGTGGATGATTCTAGCTGGTTGACTTCTCATGCGTGAATGTTTTTTGCTTGTTTATTTTTTCGCAAAGTTTTGACGGCCGTGAGAACCAGACTGAGCCTGGGCTTAGTATTTTCATTGAGTTTTCTTCTCGGTTATGTTCTATACTATACAGTATAGGATATCTTCTCCCCCGATATCGAACGCTGCCTTATACAAAGTGTGCAATGACGCGTTTGGCTGCCTGTGGCCACGCTTCGCTGCCATTCAGGAATTTATTTATAACAAGAACATTTTTCTGCATGTACGGCATCAAGTTCTCAGATAAGCCAAGAGGGCCAAATATTTAGGAACAATATCAGATCAAGGGCAACTTTTGGCAACTCAATTTGATACTATTTGAAAGGAATTTTTGTAGAATCCAATCAAAATTCAAAAATTTTGAGGAGGTCAATATTTTTTAAGGGCTTTTAATTATATCAAATTTATGGAAGCTTTTTGGTTTTCTTTTCATATATTAGATTAAGTTGAAGTACCCATTTCTGTTGGTAATATTTAACTATAAAATATATAAAAGAGTAAATATGTTATGGTAAATATTAGCCACAGACTATAACAAATATTTATTGCAAAAACCGTAGCATACACAGTTATTTTAAAAGAAAAATCCTTTCACTCGTTAACTATCCAAGTATAAATAGCAAAAGTTTCTTGTTGTTAGCATACCTTCGACCTTGGAGTACTCAAATTAAATAAAGGTAAAGAAATACACAACTTGGGAAAGACTTTGACAGAATCGAAAGTTTCAAACGAGGTTGTTAGGTAACTTTCCACGTTATGACAGGTCCCGGCTCCTGCCCAAAGGTAATTTTCCCCCATCGCAAGGCCGTAACCTGTTGACTCAACGGCATCCATCAGGGCAAGTTGAGTCAACTATTTGGGGGCATGTTAATGTCAGGTCATAATCCTAAGGACTGCCTGTCAGGACGACACTCATTTGACAGCCCGACCCGCATGCCCAGTCCGATTTCCAAAGAAAAGTGTCTGGAAAAAACTGTTGCGTGTCTTCTGCGAGGGATTGAGGTATGGAAAGGAGGTTCGGACAAACTATTCCGTTGATGTATGATGATGAATGAAAGGAATATGACATTCAGCTGGCTTTAATGGTGCTTTCAGCCGAAAGAAACCCCTCTTTTTTTACGGGGGAGTTGGTAATGAAATTAGCAAGTGAACCGAGCAAAGGAAAGGCAACAGTCATAAAGCACGTAAAAAAGAGACTCTTCATTTTTTTACGGCAGACCAAATGAAATGGAAAGCTGAATGGATGTGCTGAAGGATACAGTCGTGACCAGTCCATTACCATTTCGCTACATTTGTCACTATTAATGTCGCGTTTGCCGGCCGCGACAATTTTCTGGGCGGAGTAATCGCACACATGTCCGCGATGAGTCCCGCGAACGTGCCTTTCAACTAAATTAAAAAAGGGAAAAGGGATCACAAGGCGGACGTGAAATAAACCATGGAATCAACGGACGCGATACTAACTGCTTCTGTTTTTCCTTTACGCGAATGCATCGCCCAAATTGTTTGTTAATGGACAACATAGCCGAGCAGTTCGCCATCGTTTTAGGCAGCCAGCACACATGGCGGATGTGTAATATGCTCTGACAGGTCAAACAGAGAAGCGGCGCGCACTGCACATTTTATGATATTTGCTCACCATGGAGAATCCACACGATGCCTGGGCCTCCACTCTCCCACTGCCGCCTTGTTGTGCACAGCTGGTGCAGTTTACAATGGGCGGAAATGGTCAACAAGGCAATAAAAGTATTTATTTTGAGGCAAGAAACTAGTTTTTTCTGTGTAATATTTTTGCATTAAGTGCTTAAAAAATCTGTCTCTGACATCCCTTTCTGTTTAATGAACTTTTATTATTATTACATGTACAGATTTGTATTATTTCCATAGAAACTTAGACAAAACTATGGGTGAGACATAAGAAGGAGAAAAGCTTAACATTCCTAATAGTTATTTTAATATATGTGTCATTTTCTCAATTGCTATTTTGACACTTCTGATGACAATCTAGAACAAGGATAATTTTAATTCATATTTATTTTTAACACGTTTATTTATAGACGAATTAAATCCACGGTGGATCTCGGCGGGAGCATTTTAGGGGGCTCGGTCGCCAAGATAAATGTAGGCCAAGACCAGATACGAATATGCATTTTGGTTCTCCCGCCCCTCGCCAACAGCTCCCGCCCTCTTCCCTTGACCATCTCTCCTGTCACTTTGAGTGAAACGAAGGCGTTGGCCACAGCTTGTCGGGCCATTAGCTCACTCTTTCCCTCTCGGGTGTGTGTGTGCGAGTGTGTGATGTGCTGTGTGGCGGTGCCGCAACCACTTTGAAATTAATTTCCCTTGTGAAATTTACGTATACGTAATTGTAAGAATCGCCCTGCATAAAAGAGCACGGAAAAACGCTGCAAGTGACCTAAATCTTGGCCAGATGGCGCTCAAGCGGCTCCCGGTGCATATGATATTAACGAGTCGATTTGGATTTATCGCACATTAACCAGTGTTAACAATTGTGTGCTTCAATTAACCCTTGTAGATTAATGCGGGCTGGAATTATACTGGAAATGTAATTTAATTTCGCTGTCATTTGGCTTTTAATTGAATATATCGTGACCCTTTAATTGGTTATGAAAGCAAGAATTCAAGAGATATTTCTTCGAGAAATCGAAAATTCTTTTCTTACCTTTAGTTTAGATTTAAAATAATATAAATAAATTGATTTAAACAGATTTTTTCTATACGTATATATAAGTTAAGGTATTAACAGATGACTAAGTTCTTAAAATTGTTCTTTGTTTTTGTGTTTATTTTGTTAAAGTATTGAGTCATGTACAAATACCGAGAAAATATGGTATTGCGAATTATAAGAGGACAAAAAGAGATATTGAATCATTCCCATAGAAAAATGTAAAAATTATATCGAACCAACCTAGATTTTGCTTTTACTTAAATGAAAGATTATGTACATTTTCCAGAGTAGTAAGTAGCTAAATATAGCGTAAATTTCTTGCTCTTTAGTTTCCTTTTAACTCAATTTTGCGGCAACCTAATTGCATGCGAAATTGTACGCTTCTTGAGCTTTTATTGGTGAGAGCGAGTTTACTTGTCCAAACGCACACGAAGAAAATGTCACATGAAATTTCATTATTTTCGCTACTCCCTCTTTAATTTGTTGTTTAGAACAAGCATTGCGTGTTTTCGAGTAATTATGCTCTGATTCTCGGATAGCTTTCGGTTTAAAGCTCCAGCCTGGCAACAAGGGGTTAACAATTGCCCGTGTATTGACATTGACAGTCGTCAAACAGAGTGACGTCATTATTAGGAACGTAGCTCCAGTAGCAGAGCGAGCGTGCGACATGCACCCGATACATATATGTGTTTATAGGAACAATTGCAGCAAAAATGTATAGAAACTTTAGGGAGAGGCCACCAAGAGCCACCACAACAATTCGCAGATTACGAGGTCCTAAAAAAGAAGTGGACACTAAAAATAGAGCAAGAAATGCTTGCGCTACTCGCTGGACATTTGTAATTAATGTTGAATTAATGGCCCGCAGACACGCGGCAAGGGAGGCGGAAAAGTCCGACTAACTGGACAGAGATTAGTTGAGTTTGTCAACGCTTTTCCGACTCTTCCCCTTACCCTGAACTTGGGGGAAATAAAATTGCAAATATTATTGCAAGAGATGCCAACGCCCAGACAAAGTTCAAGTGGCCGGCAGACTTGGCAATGAAGCTGCACTAATGAACGTCGGGGGAGAGCGGATCTCCGACGAGGGTGAAGGTCGGCACTACGACCAAGATGATAGCAGACTTGCAATTGAGTTCTCCTCCTTGCAGCTTAATTTTGTTATTCATATAAGGCGCTTAAGATAACGACACTGTGTCTTAGTTATTCAGAAACTTCAGAAAAGTTTAAATGCGGATATAGACATGGATTTCGTTGACGGTTTTGATTGCGGTATTTAAACAGACGATGGGAGCTTAAATAACTAGGATTTAAGGGTATAGTTGTAATTGGATTAAATATGAAAGCTTGGAATTCTTTAATTCTAAACAAGTTAGAATTAAATGTGTGTGAGTAAGAAATATAACAAAGTGACTAAAAATTGTTAACGTATTAATATTACATAATAAATAGCTAGACTAAAAAATATAAGAAAGTGTCAATTAGTAATTTAAAATTAAAATACTGTGCGTTGGGCGGCAGAGGCCGGGCAGAGAAATACGATGATGTGCGATGATAATTTGTAGGAGTTTAATGTGTTACTAATATGGTTATGTACTTTTCAAACAATATAAAACAAAAGTTGTTTACATCTCATAAATGGAATCATTAATAAACATTTTAATCTCTCTTCCCGTAATCATTGTAGATTTAATGAAACACTTAAGATTGTACATCTGTTAACAAAAGTACAACAATGATTTGTCATAAAAATAAAAGCAGAAATAATTTTGTTCACACCTTGTAACTGAAATTTGTACATTAACAGTGATTTATTTGTACATACCTTAACATCACGTATACGCCATATGTGCCGCACGCTGAGACATTTCGCCATCAGCTGTCTGCGTTCCATCCAAACAAATGTTAATATTTGTTTTCAAGTGCCTGAACATGCATTTCATCTGCATTTCATCCATGGCAGGCAATGGCAACATTGAGAATCTCAATACCGACAACGAGAGACATTGAAGTGCCTATTGCGAATATGTGTGCCAAGTTAACCCAATAAAAGCACATGCAAATGCCACTTATGCTCGATATTCCTGCTCTGACGGGGCAAATGGAATAACAATAAACATTTGGAGCAGAATGGAAATAGGAATCCACATACAAATCCAAATCGAAATAGAAATGGGAATGGAAATGGAAAACGAAAGCTAGAAATGTGGCTGCAACAGGCCGCAAAGAGAACTCCCAGTCCACCCCCAACAGATAGCAGCTGCTGGTCTCTCGATGGGAATATATGTGCTGATATCTATGTATCCATCCATATAGATTATAATGCTTATATTATAATGCCAAACAGCAGCACCAGCAGCTCAGCAATCACCGATGCGTGTATGGCAAATGAATTAGTAGCGAATAACACGCGGGTTAGGCCTTCCCCTGCTGGCATTTCATATTCATTGTCCGGGCGTCTGGACGGGGTTCTAGCAGGGGGACGGCGGAGTAGTCTATGCCCATAACCGAGCCCCAAAAAGCATAGCAGCAACACGTGTCACATTTGATTTTTGATGGAACGATGCGACGTGACGCTGTTTTTTGGCGCGGAGAAATGGTAACCAACTGTGATTTCGGGCTAACTTCGATGCTTGGTGATGGCCAACAGTGGATGATAAGAGATTGTACTATTTCGTATTCTTTGCTAACAAATATTTTAAATAAATATTTAATTATAATCATTCAATGATAATATCAATTATTTAAGTTACTTCAACATTATTTTATGTGCATTTCAGTATGTATAAGTTTTTCTTTAATCACTGATTACAGAAGTAAACATAGTTCTTAAGACTACATTATTTATCACTTCATTTATCATTTAAGCTAAGCTAAGAAAGACGTAGTCCAAACCGCATGTCTATTTAGAGCTATCTCTATGCCATCTCTCCCGGAAAGAAACTTTTTGCTGTAATTGTGCATTAAATTCCCATATAGACAGACGCATTGCCATCAGCATTATTGTGCCATTAGACATCTGCTCAGACAGACATACCCTGCATCCCCTTTGCCTTCTGTCGAAAGAGCAGAGGGGAGCCACATAACCAACCGGCATTTATTTTGCTAAAACAGTAGAGTGCTATTTTTTGTTTTTGATGGGCCTACTACTACTTTTTATCGCCATTAGGGGGCTCCTCCCTGCTGGTTGTTGTGCTTCTATCTTTTTATACCCCGTACTCTGGGAGGTTATTAAAGGGGTATGTTGTATTTGCGCTCACAGCAATCTATGTCGTTTTGAAATCCATTGAAGATATGCCTAAAAGCATGCTTTAAATTATGTTATCACCCAATTTGTACACTAAATTTGTAATTTTTGGTTGCTTCCTTTACAAAAATTCGTTAAAAATATTATATCAAATTAATTGCGGCTTAAAAAAGGCTGCAAATTTTACTATTTACCAAAAACAAATTCTTTACAATAAATTTAGGACATCTAATATTTCATTGCATACTTTTGGACGAATCTTCAATTGATTTAAAATCTCTAGCGACTTTTATGACAAAATTCGCTTGCTTTGCGCCAATAAGAATGCAATATTTTTAAAATTTTAACGATGATAATCGCTTACTTTCGCCAAGAAGTATGCAATATTTTTTATGTATCCAAATTATATGCTGAGTATTCTACTGTCGGAACACTCTGGACTATATCGTTATTTCTTTTTCTGTTTTTCCTGTCTAGCTGAATCTGTTTGTTTGCCCAAGGGCGGCGCGGGTGCGGGGTGGTGTTTGGCGGGCGGCTGTCGCGTTGGGTGTGAGGGGTTAGGTGTGGCACCACTTGAGGTTTGTCGGCTCGGCGACTCAGCTGTCAGACCCGCGCTTTGCCGAGTGCTCCTCCGTCTCTTTTATTAGCCCACATTATGTCGGATATATTTGCGTTGGAGGCGTTGGCGGATTGCTTTCTCCGCCTGTTCCCTCTGCAATTCTGCCGGCCCTCTTTGTTCGTTGTTCTTGTTAACCCAGCCAAAAAAAAAACAATACAACAAAAAATGAAGAATTAAAAACTTTTGTACATGCCAAATTACGTCATGGCTGTTGATCTTTTTTCGCCATTTTCCGTTGTGTGCGAAATTAGCAGTTTTGTTGATGTTTTTTGCTCGCTTTTTGTGTGGGTATTTTTTTCTTTGTATTTTTTGCTTGTATTTTGCATTGTGAACAGAACACCATTGAATAAGTGTGGCATCAGGTCAGAATTCAGGCAAGTTTTTCAGTTTTATACAATGGATTTGAATTTAAAGTAATCTCTCAATGAAACTTTTTTACAAATTCATTAAAATGCTAAACAGAATTTCACATGCTTTTGTTTTCGATTAAGCTGGAATTATGAATACAAATCAAGGGTTTAAAATTTTTAATAAATTTGAAGACAACAAAGCTGTAAGAAACGAAAATATTTATATATTTTGTTATTAACTAAACATTATTTCCTAAATTATCCTTTCTTAAAAATTAAACAATATAGATCAGATATTTCAATAGTAGAATACGACTATAAAGTGCCAACATCTTCATTAAAATAAACTCATTTTCCATTGAAATCCTTAGTGCATGCTCTCAAGCCATTATCCTTAACCTTAACTATTGTGCCAATAGTTTCTGCCCCATTAGTTTAGAGCGAATTCAAATAAATGCCACATTATGAGCCATTGAATGTCAATTACACATCCATTATCCATAAGCCAGCTTGTCTGTGGGCCCCCGCATCCTCGCCATCCTCTAATCGCCGCTGCGTGGCCACTCCTCGCTCCTGGCGCAGCTGGAAAGTGCGGAAAGCGGAAGAGGAAAATTGAAACTAACCCAACCCAAGGCAGGATAGCGTGCGACTACCGACAGCCACGCCCACTTCACAGCGAGGGCTTGATTTTATTTCGCTTTTCTTTATTTTTTTGTTCTTTTCGCCAGTGTTAATTAAAAGTGTGTCAATGTTTATATCCGTAAATTAGTTGGGTCTCTCTTTTTTTACTGTGTTATTTTTTTGGTGGGGCTGCTTAATTAAGAACCAGCAGAGGAGTTGAGGCCTTAAAGTGGCTGGCAAGTGGAGCAACAGGAGCTGGTTCCATTACTCCAAGGATAATTTCTAATAGATTTTCTCTCTCTTGCAGCTGCTCTGCGCGGTTTGTGGCTACAAATTGCACTCGGAGCTGAGGCTTTCATGAATGCTTCTGCGTCGGTGTCGGAGTCGGGGTCTGAGTCCGGAGACGCAGCTGGAGGAGAAGCAGTGTGAGTGCCGGAGACGCAGACGGAGGCGGCAGCCAAGCGTCCATCAAAATGGTCTTCAGCTATGCGTGCATGGTGCTGCAGCGCATCGTGGTGCCGGCAGTGCTCGTCCTGGGTGAGTAAAAGGCTTCGGAAAGCTTTACTATAACTACTAATAGTAAATAATGGATCCATATCTCTCATCCGAATCAAAGATTCAATAAATTGCACGCAAATTTGGCACATTTAATATTTTTTTATCGATTTCTCCATGCTGGGGAAAGTGCAGTTTGATTTATGCCGATTTTTAAAGTCCCTAGGAAGGGGAGTTTTACACGAAGCTCTTGATCTTGAATTTTTAAAGCCTAAATAATATATATATTTGAACATACTTAATATTTTGATTTTAAATAGCTTTCCTCATAGTTTTATAATTATTTTAGGTCAAGTATAACCATAATTTTAAAGTTTATTAGATTTCTCACATAATCATACATTAATTAAACATAAAAATGTATTAAAAATAATTAATTTCCTCGAACTTAGCTGCCCTGATGCGACCAGTGGGCATATCATTTGTGTACATGCTGATGTTCTTTATGTCGCCCTTCGTCCCGCTGGCCACGCGTCGCAACTTCAAGGGATCCGTCACCGCCTTCTTCATCATCCTGCTGGCACTGAGCACGCTGGTCCTGCTGGGCCACATAACGCTCCAGATCCTGGCGGTCAGCGTCACGCTGCCCATCTACAACTGCTCGTTCAGTGAGCGCCTCCTGCGACACATTGGCTTTGTGAGCTTCGTCGATCTGAAGTGGGTTACTCTTGAGAGGGTGGCGAGTACAATTTAATTAATTGTAAACTTTTTTAATTATCAGAACATTTGCCATAATTGAGTGGCTGCTGCCGGAGGTGCTTGTGTTCGCCACCTCCCTGGGATCGTATCTCACGGTGAAGCGAGTGGCCTCTCAAACCGTAGGCGCCGAGCAGCTGGAGAATGGCGAAGTGGTTGAGGGCCAGGCGGCGGAGGCCACCCAAGCGCCGGCTACAGATGCCAACGGAGGGGATGTGCAGCAGGCAACGGCCACGACGCCCCTGCAGCAGCAACAGCAGCAGCTGAGGAAGCGGGTGTCCATGATCAGCCAGCACATACACTTCGAGGGACTGATTAAGATCTGTGAGTCTAGGACTAAATGCCGAGGAACCAATCAAAATTAATGACATGCTTCCCTCCTCAAAATCCATCGACACATTGACAGCTCCCCTCTTCTGCCTGGCCACGCTGTTCTTTGCGGCCGTGCTGCGTCCCTCGGTGCCAGGTGGCTTCTACTTTCTCATCTTCCTGCTGGCCGGAACTTACTGGGCAACCTGCCAGACGCTGCAACGGTGCGTGTCCCCATCAGTGCCCACCATCGCCTCCATTCCGGACAATTTACTGACTTTTCTTTTGTATTGTCGCACCTTTTCTTTTTGTCCAGGGGCTTCGCGTTGTTGCTGCGTTGCGTAATGGTTGTCCTCGTGCTGCACTCCCTGTCCATTGTGTCCTACCAGACGCCCTGGATGCAGGGCCACCTCAATCACACCCGACTGACAGCTCGGTAAGTATAAAATCAAGGGGGAGAAGAAGGAGGCCGCAGGACATCATTTGACGGGATCTCTCTATCTCTGCCCCATCAGCTTGATTGGACTGGAGCCGCTTATTGAATCGTACTGCGCCTCGGATATACGGGTTCTCTTCTACAATAATGAAATGTCCCTGGACTCGTACCTTAATCCGTTTGCGTTGTTTTTCGCTTACTTCGCCCTGGCCCTGACCACCAAGCATCTGATTAAGCCGCGGGTAAGTCAGTAATTAAATCCATTCGCAATTGATTGCCTTAAAGCTCGACTTGCTTCCTCTCTGGCTAAGAGCAACTAACACGATTTTCTTCATCGGTGTCACCGGCAATAATTAATGAGACTGAAAACTTACAATAATTAGCCTTTGTTGTAAAATACAAAAATTTATGATATTTAAAAAAAATCTCAATTTCCTCAAAGTAGTAATTAATTAATTAAATGTAAACATTGATTTCAATAATAATTTAATCTAATGTTTTTTAATGACAATAAATGTGGTACATTTTTTTAAATTTCAATTTAAGAATTATCCTTAAAATGTCCTTAATTTATTTAAATTAATGGATACACAGAGATGCCACAGAAATAGCTCTACATTTAAAACCACTTGAAACTCGGTCCAAAAGTATGCTACAAAATGTTACAGTGTCTAAAAATATTTCAATGCATACTTTTAGAGACTTCTTTTTATTTAATTTAAAATGTAAAGCGATTTTTGTGGCAACCCTTGATACTAAACGGTTTTTATAATCAATAAATGATTAGTAGAATTAAATATTTCCTTAATTCGATTAATCATTTCTCAGTTATCCCTAAGAAACAGCTTTTCAGTCTTACCAAAAATAAGCGCAATCACGTGACATACTTTTGTATATTCTCTCAATTTCTGGTCTTCTTCTGCTGCCACTTGCATACGGATAAAACACACAATTTCCTTTTTTTTTAACACAACATACTCTGCACGCCGACAAAAACCAACCAACACTAAACCACACCTAACACCTAACAACAAATCGTCACTAACACACCAAACACTCGAACACTCAAACACCTGAACACCCGAACCCGTGGACACTTGAACACCGCCGAACCGCTGATCCACTCGAACCACTCCGCTCTCCAAGCAGCTGGAATCGAAGCCCGCCACTGCCTTTGGCCAGCAGCTAGATTGCAACAGCAGCAGCATCAATAACACCGGCAACAACAAGGTCAACCGCCAGCTGTCGCTGCTCACGTCGCAAACATCGCGGGGTCGCCGGGATGGGTCCAATCCGGGCGGAGGTGGCACCACCACTATCACCACCACAGCCACCACCGCCACGACCGCAATCCGCAATCAGCGCTTGAGTGTAAGCGAGCGAGAGTGGATTCAGATTGGGGTTTATATTTCTATTTTGGGTGCGGTGTGTGAATGTGGAATATTTTAGGGGATTTTCGGTTGGAAAAATAAATCGGGAATGGGTAATAGGGAAAAGGTAGACAATGTCCAATAAGCCAGCTTAGCTTCATGACGAGGAAGCGCTAAACTATGGCAACTATGAAACTCAATGAAAAACTTTGCTTAGCTTTTTCTTCCAATGTTTGGTTTTATCATTTTTATTAGCTTACGTTTTGGACAATTTCATTTAAGAGGATTAAGTTGGGAAAAAGAAACTATTCGAGGCTTGATAGCATTTTTTTTTAAATTTTTAATTGAGATTCGGGGAATAATTCAGATAAACAAAGAGGGTAGAAAGTCTTAAAATTTCTTTAAATGCTTTTAAATGAAACCTTACAGAATTTTTATTTTAATAGGGATCCCTGGAATATCGCTACTATTTTGAAATCCCTTAGAAAAGTGCCCAAATGTATGCTAGAAAAACAAATTTACCCTGAATTATTGTCCTTAAATATTCTATCGCATACTTTTGGCCACATTTTTTTGGATTTCAAAACAATAACGATTTTTACAGTTGAAAATAGCTTATAAAATATTGTAAATTTGAATAAGGATACCAACTCTCCTACAAACACTATACACAATTAGTGAACTCAACTAAAACCCAAACTAAATGTCTGTCGTTGCCTTAACTTTTAACCCCCAAATCTCGGACCAAATTTTGAGACAATCTTGTGTGTGCGCCTTTCAACTGAAACCTGAATCTTGACAACTTGTGTTTTGCGCTTTTTCCCCGCCATTTTCCTTTACGTATTTTTGGTTTTCGTTATGATTTTTGTTTACGCTCTCTCTTTTATTACTTCCGCTTTAGGTTTCTTTACGCCGTGATCAGCGTGCAACGTTGAATGAACCGACTGAGACGACGCCTGTACGTAAACTAACTCCACTCTGTATCCTCCTGATCCCAGCCTAACCCCAGATCATTAGACTAGCGCTAGCCTATCTCTCTTTCTGTCCTTCTATCTATCTATTTATCATATATATGGCCTCGAGCCTCTAACGTCTGTCATTTGTCGATGTTGAAGTTTGTGCTCGTCCTAACATCTACATATGTAGCAATCTATAGTACTAACCCCTAGTAATCTCCTCCAAGTCATGAGAGATCCTAACCAAATGTAAAGTAACCTTGATACTAACCGCGTCAGTGTGACTGTATGATTTGTGGGCCATAAAACGATCACCGCAACAGCGATCCAGTATAGTTTGCACCCGGATAGTAACCTATATCGATGACATTAATACCCGTAGTTGTCCTAGAACTCTAGAACTCTCTCTGTATGTACATATATCTCGACTAGTAAGCTTAACTATCTCCTATATGTCAGCCCTGATGCACTCAACTCGGAACTAACAAGCGATTAACTTTCCCCATACAGTTGGTGCGTCAAAGTACCCGAAAGGCACGCACACCTCAACCGCTGGAGAGTGGTGGGTCGGCGGTGGCGCCCAGTGGCACGCAGCGGGGCAACGACATCCAGCTGGATTCAATGGAACAGCGATCGGAGCAGGAGAACACAACCACCTCCATATTGGATCAGATATCCTATGGCTTTGTCAGCGTGGGAGGCTTCATCTATCAGAATAGCTATATATTCACCAATATTCTAATGATGGTAAGTTAAAGTGAACACGTAAGGGTTCTTATTTCTAAAATAAATAAAGATTTGTAGTTGAAACCATAAGAAAGTCGGAATAAAGCCTTTGAGAGTTTGTTTCTGACAATTGCGCTCTCAGCGGTACAGAAACCAAAAACTACACATCTTCGGGGAAAATCACGATCGCCATGTTGAAATTTTGTGATTAATCTTTATTGAAATTGTTTAGGAAACTAGTTTTAAGGAAATATTAATCGGAATAATGAATTAATTGAACCACAAACCCTTTGAAAGAATTTTCGTATCAGAATCTTAAGACTTTGCATATTAAATTAAGGAATTTTAGACTCAAATGTGGAAGACAATATTTAAAATACACAAAAAAAATCCTCATAGAATCTTTACTACTTTTCCATGAATTCTGTACTCTTGAGTATTACAAATTTCTTAATATTATTAACTTGATACTACGAAAGTATTAAACTTTACTAATCTCCACCAAGCCTTGAGAAAAGCACTAAATTCCAGCTAACGCGATATGTTATCGAATTTTCGATGTGGGTTCGTTTAAAATGAATACTGGAAAATACACCATTGAACCTATAAAGAATAAAAACTATACTATTAAGTATACATTTGATATTATTCAGTATTAAATATATACTATACGTTATACTGCTTTAGTATATTTTTGAGACTACGCGTAGAAAGGTTAAACTCTTGTTTTTTTTTTTTTTTTTGGGTGTAGGTTCCATTGACATAATAAATGATCTGATATTATTATAAACTTTATTAATAATTATTCTTCTGAAAGATATGATCTGAAGATATTAAACAAAATCTATTATGATTACCAATAATATGGATTACTTCCTTAGGCCTGGTCAATCGTCTATCACAGCTGGCTGACCTTTGTCCTGCTCCTGTGGGCCAATGTGCTGTGGATGATACCCAACCAGCGGAAGGCCATGATGCGTTCCAGTCCCTTTATCGTGCTCTACGCCGAGGTGCTGCTGGTGGCCCAGTACATTTACGGCATGGATCTGACTAACAGCGAGCTCCCCACGAAGGTTTCCGTAAGTTCGTTCACGACGCTTGAGTTAAATTAAATTAAATTCAATTTAATTAACTGCATCTTTTCTCACAGACGGCGGGCATTAACCTGCAGCAGATTGGCTTCGAGCGTCCCATCGAGAACCAGATGCGTCCGTGTGTGCCGCTGATCGTGAAGACCGCCTTCGTGCTGATGTTCTGGGTGACGTCGCGGCAGTTCTTCAAGGAGAAGCGTGACCGGCGAAGGGACAGCACGCTGGCGGATATCATTGCTCCGCTGCAGATCACCGTGGGATCGGCTGGGTCCAGTTACCTCATCAATGACGGCAAGAAGACCTCAAAGTTCCTAAAAAAGGCCGGGGATGTGATCAAGAATCTGCTCGTGCGCCTCTGGATTTGGCTGCTGGTGCTGGTGATCTTCCTGTGCGCCATTACCGGCGAGAATATGACGGGCTTCCGCATCTGCTACATGGCCCTGTTCCTATTCTTCTTGCTGGTCTTTCAATCCTCGTCCAAGGCGTGGGTGAAGATCATGTACGGCTTCTGGCTGTTCCTCATCTTCTACGCCATGTCCATACTGATCCTGATCTATACATATCAATTCGATAAGTTCGATACGTACTGGAATGACTATCTCAATGTGTCCAAGACGCTGTAAGTAATTTTTCTTTAATTTCCAAATATTAAGTATTTAAATCTAAGTTTAATATGGGTTTTCATGTACCCAACTCCACCTAATCACCATTTCTTTCTACCAGGCAAAACGACATCGGTCTGAAGCGCTATCAAACCAAGGATCTGTTCCTCCACCTGGTCTCGCCCACGATTATTGTGATCCTGACCGTGATCCAAGTGCATTACTTCCACAAACGCTTCATTGCGTCGCTGCAGCAGCAGCCGCCTGGCTCGGCACAGCAGAAGCCCACGGAGACAACTGCCTTGGAACCGTCGTCGGCTTCATCCAAGCGTCGTGGCAGCGCCGGCTCCCTTCGCCGCTCTCAAGGCCCGTCGGCGGAGGCTGCTCCCGGGGCAGCCACCACCGACTTTGAGACCTCCGTGCGCGACTTGGTTCGCATCTCGTTCCGCAAGATCAAGAACAAGTCGGAGTACATATTCAAGAACTTCAAGGACGTCTTCTGGCGCTTCCTCGAGCTGCACATCATGAAGGCCGTCTACCTGGCGGCCTTCATCTGCAGCGTCAGCGAAGTCTGCGTCCTGCACATTGTCTTTGTGGGCTTCTGCGTGCTGGGCGCCACCTCGCGCAAGGCCATCCAGGTGGTGATCAGTCGCCTCATCTCCTTCATTGTCACCATCATAGTGCTGTCCAAGATGATCTACCAGATCGAGTATCTCGATCACACCCAGTACAACGTGACTTGCGTAAGTAGATAGCCTTTGTAAGTACCTTCTTCCATTCTTCCACTTCCAACCCCTTTCAGTCGGACAACCGCACGGCCAACAATGCCGAGTGGGTGGGCCTTACCAAGGCCAACAGGCTGGAGGGTGGGCTGATGGGTCTGCTGCGCACCTACATCATCTACATGGTCATTGTGACCATGCACGCGGTGATTACACTCCGCCAGCTGCAGATGCGCGTGAAGATTGGGGCCCTGAATGCTCCGCCCACCAAGCTGCTGTTCCCGCACATTGCCCGAGCGGATGCGGAGAAGGATCTGGTGGGGCTGGTCAAGTATCTCCTGAACTTTGGCTTCTACAAGTTTGGCATTGAGATATCGCTGATTGCTCTGGTGTCCACCATCACCTATCGCCAGGACATTGTGGCCGTGGCCTATGCCCTTTGGCTGGTGGTCCTGCTGCTGCTGAGGCGCTCGCAATGCGCCAAGATCTGGGGCGTGTTCCAGGCCTTCTTTGCCATCTCCATACTGATGCAGTACATAGTGCTGGTGGGACTGCCGCCGAGCTCGTGTCTGGGTAAGAAGTTAACGGATTATAGAAGGGGAATTACTATAGAGGAGTCCTTGCAGTTTATCCTTGGGACACTGGGCTCTTTGGCGAGGGCATTCAGCGCTGGACCATGCTGCCGGGAGCCCTGCACTTCAACCACGTGCCCAAGCTGATCTTTGACTTTATCGTCTTGATCATCCTGAACCGGCAGAAGAGCATCTTCTGCATCGAGGCGAGGTATGCCAGCAACGACGACTATCCGGGGGGCAGCAACCGCAGCGTGATTGCGGACATCGCCCAGCTGGGCCGCGTGCCTTTCGACAATCCCACCCACGACTTTTGCTCGTACATCCGCAACTACTCGGATATCCTGAAGAACGGCGTGCTGTGCGGCTTCTACTGGTTCACCCTGGCGGTGGTCTTCCTCGCCGGCACCAACATTGCCGATCTGCTGGCTTTGGGCTACCTAATTGGAGCCTTCATCTTCTTGTGGCAGGGATCCGACTTCTACCTGCGACCCATTCACACCATCATCTGTCGCTGGAAGTGGCTGCTGGCCTTCAATGTGGCCAATATCCTCATCAAGACCACCTTCCAGATGGCCGGGTGTCTGTTCATGACGCAACTAACCACGGATTGCTGCTGGCTGGTGCACATGCTGGGCATCACCTGCACGAGCAATGTCCAGAAGGAGCCCATCATGCTGCCCGAGGACACGGTGGTGCTGCTGGCGCCGGGTGAGTGCCCCAAGATCACGCACCAGGTGGTGCTGCTCTGGGACACCATCTGCTTTGCCTTCATCCTCTTCCAGCTGCGCATCTTCAAGTCCCACTACTTCTGCCACATAATCACGGACACCAAGGCCAACAATATCCTGGCCTCCAGGTGAGTTTGTCTCTCTTTTTGGGTTTGGGAAATTGAAACTTAATGAATAATTTCCATGGCAGAGGAGCTGATATTATCGAGAGCCTGCGGCAGAAGCAGATTTCCCATCGGCACGACCACGAGAAGCAGGTGCTGCACAAGATCAAGCGGAAGATGGAGCGCATCCGGGCCACGCAGCAGAAGTTGCTCCGACCGCTGGACAAACAGACGCACTTTGATGGTAAGTGGCCAAGGGTTACTCCTCCTTTTTTTTTATTAGATTTTTCCGTTCGCGTCGCGTTTTTTGCCATTTCCCCTTTTTGAATTTTGATCCTTTGGGAAATTGTCGCGTGTGTGTGATTACTGCAATTAATCTTCGGACTCCTCAAGGGCAACGCACGCCCTCGGAGCACGATCTGTCGGAGGTGGCGCCTCTGGCCCACAACAGCAGCTTTACCTCCTGCCAGGGATCTGGCTACTTGACGCCCGATGGACAGAGTTCCTCCAGCTCGGCGAGTTCATCGCCAGCCAGAGCCTCGATCCTGTCCAGCAGCAGTGGCGGCAGCAGCAGCGTGGAGAGCGAAGATAGTGCGGATGCAGCGGTGATCATCGAACCGGAGATCAATGTGATGCCTAGCGAGGAGTTCACGGACTATGTGGATGTGCAGTCGGTCAGCGAGGAGGAGACAACGACAGTGGCACAATTGGAACCCGTGGCAGCCCAGGGGCAGGGTATTCCATTTAAAACCTTGGACTCCTCGAAACCCACCACTCCGAGTACGGAGGCATTGTCCGCTCTGCTTACCGAGGGTTTCTTGGAGCCAAAGAGAATCTCCCTGGGCCTGGCCCCTTCCGAGGTCAGTGCTTCGGTTAACATGCACAGCCTGGCGCCTCCTCTGGCTGCCTATGCCACGGCCATGGCTACTAGTGCCACCAGCTCGGTGTTGTCCTCCAATCTGACTCCGAATCTGCGCCGAGAACATCGTCGCCAGTCGTCGACCAACGCAGCTGTCTCCTGGAACGAAACCGTGTCCATCAAACGATCGCCCATCAAAAAGAAGCAAATGGTAAAGTCACCTCTATGTGACCTGATCCTGCCTTATCATTCAACCCTCTCTCGCAAACAGTCGGCGGATAGGGATGAGGAGGAGGTGACCATGCGCCACAAGTTGCTGCATCGGCGCCACCAGAGCATGGGCAATGCCAGCTACTCGCTGGAGGAGTCCCAGTCCCAGTCCCAGCGGAAACGTCTGTCCAGCAATCTCTCGGGGGCCGGGGACGAGGCTTTTCTGCGATCCTCGCAAAGACCGCATAGCTGGGGACCCGTGGGTACGGTCAGCTATATGGAGTCGCTGATGTGCGCCTTCTATGAGCCCGCTCTGCTGCATGGACCATGTATTGGATGAATCTTTGCCTTCACATAATAATTATAATTAAACTTTGCTCTTAAACGAAACTCTGTACAAAAAATACAACCTGTTCCATGATGTGCGTGCTCTCTTTAAGATAATAAAAGCAATTGGGGTCGTCGGACCCCAGCAACTGCCTCTCCGAGTCTGACCTGTAAATAGCACTGACTTAGATGAACTTTATTATTAATTAATTACTTCTTTATGGGCGAATGAAGGCGCGCGATCTCAGAGCTCCTGAGCGCTTCTACAAGTGTAAAATAAATCTCTTTAACGATCTCAATGTTGGATTGCTAGAATCTGGGGGTCCTGCCCATGTTGTAAATCAAGATTTTTAATCTGCATGAAGATTGAAAAACTTTTCTAAATTCTTCCTTGACGCTTTTTTGCTCTAATTTATTTATTAAAAGTGATATGGAATCTAATCTAGAGTTTAAATAATATTTAATTTGATTATTGCAACTCTCCGAAGATCCCTCTTGCTATAAGCATATTGAATGCCCGGGGATCGGTTCAGAAATAACTTTAAAACTTCGGCCAGCCGTTGAGAGTCTTGATTTCGATTAAACAAAATGTATTTTTCTTCGTTTTTTAAACATTTTCATTTAACTTTTTTATTTTATTATATTTTGATTATTTTTTAGAACATGGTTATCCACTTCCTGCACCAACAGTACGCAGAAGGAAGGAAATTAAATTACATCCACATGGTAAAGAAGTTTTCGTTTGTTGTGCCTTATTTGTTTGATATTAAAATATATATAACTGCCCCTACCATGTAAATAATTTGATGCATGATTCCGTGTGCTGCTATGTAAATTGAATGCGAAATGCAGAGCCTAGCTATCCCTAGCAACTACTACTTATTTATTCTGAATGTTGTTGAAAACGCTAACTATAATTGCTGTGTAATTTTGGTTAGATATCCCTTTGCTCATAATGCTTTTCTAATGTTTTCCTAAAGCCACACGCGCCGGCGATTACTACATGTTCGAGGAGATGGACGACAAGTTCGAACTCGACCTGATACACGACGAAATCGACTTCCTGGAGGAGGAGAACATCACCGAGAGCGAGATGAAGATGCAGCGCCGCAAGACCCTATACGATGTGAGTTCTTAGGGAGTTTTATAGCCCTGTTCCACTGCAACATTCTGCTACATTCAAGGATGGTCCCATAAAGGGGGATGGTCCATCTATTGACCATTCGTCCCGAAAGGTTTTATACATACTAAAAAAATACCGATAAATCGTATGTTCCTTCTCTAAACCTTCTAATGTAAATAAATCCGGATCAGCTGTTCGGCCCATTCACATGTCGCCCAAGAATGTAGATGGAGCAGTGGAATCACCTACATTCATTGTTCAAAAATATGTTGCAGTGGAATGGAGCTTTTATTCGGGTTTTATCTGAGATACAAAGACCAGTTGCATGTGAATCCATCTCTCCCGCATGACTACTTGAACCATATTTAAATTCTTGTAAATTCCCCAAAAAACAAAAAAAAAAACATAAAACAAACATTTAAAATTGCCCTGACCGAACCGAAAGGTGTGGAAGGACCTCAATGATGCCGAGTATCGTCGCCACTTTTATATGCGCGAGCGTTCGTACGCATCCGAGCCGGGCTCTCGCATTGCTTTGAAGTTGGACGATGAGAAGGAGAAGAAGGCCAGCCACGAGCTGGGCCTGACCACCGACGACGAGGACGAGGACGACGATACGATTGAGTGCGATGTGGGCATACGCACCTCGACGCTCTCCGAGCCGCTAGACTTTGGGCGTCGCAGCCAGACGCTGCTCGAGGTTGTGAGTCTGAGCAAGCAAGCCGAGTTATATTCTCTTTAATTGGCGCACCCCCTCGCATTTCACCTTATTTGCTCACGAGTCCTGCTCCAGGACCTGCTGCCGACCAGCAGTTGGGCGCGCACTCACCTCAAAATACTCCAAATACTGTACAAAAAATACAAAAAACAAGCGATATTTATTGTATATGCATACTGTATAAGCTTGGTTTTAATTTCGTTATAAATGGTGTCAATGTTTTCGCCCCCTTTACCTGCTGACTCTGACACAGTTGGTTTTCCCTGACTTCCCACAGAAATCCAAGGACGCTCCCCCCAGCGAATTCCCCTCCACCAGCAAGGGTGTATCCAAGGAACGCGACGCGGCCACGGCCACGGCCACAGCCAGTCCTGCTCCCACCAGAGATGTGGCCGATCTGCCAGTGATCCCACCGCCGTCTACGACCAGCTTGAGGGGACCAACCGAGGCCAGCGCCTCCAAGGAGACTTCGGATAGCAAGTCCAAGATGGAGATCGACAGCGGCGAGGTGACGGCCAAGGACTCCGACGAGGACTTTGACACCAATCCCATCATCCGGCTGCTCGAGGGCTTCTTGGTCACGCTGACCATAAGACTGAATCGCTTCTCGCGCAACTATCGCTTCGTCAATCGCATTCTGGCCGGCGAGAAGAAGACCCTCAAGGTGGGTTTTTAGTATATTTTATTTTATTTTTATTTCTTTTATTTTTATATATTTATATATTTATACCCTTTATATATTTATACCCTTAATATAATTTTGCCATGATATTTGCAACGCAGTGAAGGAGGCATCTCCGACCCCATAAAGTATATATATTCTTGATAAGCATCACCAGCTGAGTCGATCTAGCCATGTCCGTCTGTCCGTCTGTCTGTCCG
Source organism: Drosophila rufa (assembly GCA_018153105.1). NCBI lineage: Eukaryota > Metazoa > Arthropoda > Insecta > Diptera > Drosophilidae > Drosophila > Drosophila rufa. The sequence continues at coordinate 15,394,974 of JAECXS010000096.1, forward strand.
TCTGTCTGTCTGTCCGTCTGTCGGTTTCTTCTCTCAGTTTTTAAGTTATCGAGCTGAAATTTAGTCAGCATAGTCTTATTTCTTTAGCACGCAGTATATATGTCGGAATGGCCGAAATCGGACTACTATATTCTATAGGAATGATGGGGAAATGAATGTAAAAAAAATTTTAACTTCTCTGTTTTTAAACGTATGTATAACTATAAATTTTGAGATATAGCTGTTTTTTATGGTTCTAGAATTACGGTTTTCATTTTTTAAGATCGGACAACTATATCATATAGCTGCCATAGAAGCGATCGGTCGATTTATATGAAAATGTATAATTCTACATGTAACATGTACATGTATTTACAATGTTTACAAAATTCGATATTTTTTCAACATTACTAAAATGGATCGATTTTCTATGATCCAATTGCAGACTGCAAAGGTTATACCAACTTCGGTTTACCGAACTTATTTTTCTTTCATGTTTTTAATTTTATTTTTATTATTTTCTTTATTTTTAAATTATTTTATTTTTTATTTCTTTTTTTATTATTATTTTTTTTATTATTATTATTATTTATTTATTTTTTATTTTATCGACTTTTTATTCTATTTGAATTCCACTTAAATATGTTAATTTGAAATTTTGATATTTCTTTTCCAGGAATCCAGCTCGCTGAATCGCCTGGGACTGTCCAGTGCCGCTGCCATGTTCCACTTCCTCAAGTCCAATCTCGAGAGGTATTTAGAAAGCCAGGCTGGAACCTGGAGTCCAGTGTGCGCCGCTTGCGTTGAATTTGAATTAAGTTTTGGTTAAATATTTTTTTGGAAACTGGAAACCCGAGAGCGTCCCTAGAGTAGCGTGTTCTGGACTTTATTTTTTGTATTTTACGTTCGTTACGAGTTGTGTTCGTTCGATTTCGATTCAATATTTATTTATTTGGTATTCTTCTTTTCCTCTTTTTTTATTTGCATATCCGTTTAACTTTTGTGTTTCGTGTTCCTGCTTCCACAACAACATAAATACTCTTGCTCTCGAAACCAACAACACACCACCAACTCACCTCCTCCATCACTTGCTGTTGTGATATCGATATCGATGTTGATGTTGCTGTTGTTGAAGCGATGACAGTGCCGCGCCCGCCTCCGCATCCACACCGCGGCGGGTGGTGGTCACTACGCCGCCATCGAGCGCCATCGAACACCCAGACACCAGCACTCCACTGAACACGAACACGACCACCACACCGCTATCACCACCCGAACCACTGCCTCCACCAACAACAACCAGTACACCACACCAGCAGCAGCCTCTGAATCGCCCGGCTGACGAAATCATCGAGCTGCCCGTAGACACTGTCGATGCAGCCACTACCTCTAGGTAATCGAAACTCACCCGAAAACGTTTGATATTAGGATGCGGGAATCACGAATTTAATACTATTTTGCCTCTGCACTTATTCACGGACAACTATACAACACTTTCAATGAGAGATTAATGCATTAATTGCTTATTAATTGACAAACCCGAGCGGTCTACCGAAAAAAATACCAGACAACAAATTAATACGATAGAAAATACCGTCTGTAAATTGTATCTAAAAAGTACATTGACGTCTCATTACACAAAACGGAAGCTTCTAATGAATGAAAACTTGAGCCCTGTATCATAGCCGCATAAGAGATAAACCAACTGGCTAGATATGAGAATATAATATTAATTATAATATTAAAATTACATAAAAGTAAATGAAGACCTAAAATAATAGCTATTTGACTTAAAAAGGCCTAGTTTTAGCCACGAAATTAATGTGCGTGTGACGACAGAGGCCATGCAGAGAAACTTTTGCTGACTCGCAAGTCAGCGCTTTGGTCACCACTTTTCTAAAGCAATTCCTTCATTTTCTGAGCACCTTTCTATTGATTTTTTATTTATTTTCAAAATCTTACAAAATATTAAACATTCTGACATTCCATTTGGCTAGCGGTAAATCCGATATTTATGAAATTTATGCTAACAACAACAAAGAAAAATCCCAAATTCAACAATGAACAAAAAAAGATCCTTACTAATTTCTTTTTCTTACATTCCACATTCTACTGCGCGCGCATTTCGATCATCCGAATATATCTTTTTGATTTCGTTAGGAAACAATCAATCAATTCATCGCCGCCAACCAAGGGGTAAGTAGATCGAATAAGCATACTATACAAAATCTAAGACTAAAACCGAGATCAGTAAAAGCCACTAACTTGCGGGTGTCGGCTCCCTAAGACATCTCTACTACGATCTCCTAATACTTGAGCAATATTTCTCTATAAACATAACTGTAAACCACATCTATCTATATACTGCATTGTGACACCAACTCTCCATTTCACGCCATTCCATTCTCCTCCTCTCGTCACCCCATCCCTGCGTAACTCGTACATATAGCACGATGATGATGCTTAGTCGAAAATCGGACTGCGGCCTGCCCGAGATCCGCATCAAAGCGCCCTCGGTTGAGCGGGGCAGCGCACATTATTACCATAATCATCACAGTGCCGGCGGCGGGGGCTCGGGATCGTTGAGCAAGCACTGGTCCTACGAGCAGGTGGACAGGTACTGGTCCCGCCCCCCACTAACTAAGCGTAGTGCCCCCACTCACTATACCTTAGCCCATTGATGTGCCTATATTAATGTCTGTTGGTGTCTCTTTCGGTTTGTGTTTTTAAAGCGCCTCTCTAACTATCTGTAACTAGGTGGGTCGATTTATAAGGACTTATCCTTTGGGAAAAAATAATTCTTTACTGAAGAGTATTAAAAATTTCTTAATAAGATGCTTATTAATTTGATACTACGAAAGTATAAAAATTATATTCATCTGCACCAAGACTTGAGAAAAATCACTAACGCGGGATAACAGAAAAGCACTAAATTCTAGCTAACTCTGATATAGAATTCTCGATGTAGGTTCGTATAAAAATAATACTGGAAAATACTCAATTGTAACTATAGAGTATAAAAACTATACTATTGAGTATACAGTTGATAATCTGAAGTATAAAATCAATACTAAACTCGTTATACTGCTTGAGTATATATTTGAGACATCGCGTAAATTGGGTTAAACTCTTGTTTTTTTTTTTATTTACTTGGAAGAAAAAGTTGGGTTTTTTTCTATAACGTGTTGTTACTATTGCTAGCAACTTATACTATAGTACGAAAAAAGAAACCCCAGGGATTACTTCCTTTTAAATCGACCCTCTGTAATCTGTATCTTATGTATATATCTTTCAAGCTCATTGCCATTGCCATCCTCATGATCATGGTCATGGCCAGGCTCAGAACACTCTAACATCTACTACCTACCATGAACCTCTGTCTGTCTCTACCTTCTGTTTATTTTGGTAACTGTAACTCTGCATCTATATATTTCTGTATCCGTACTTCTGCCTCCTCCCATAAGTTGTATTCGCTGCTATGATTTAAACCTATCTCTATGCGTTCTTTGCTAGTATGTATCCGTTGTGTGGCTTCTCGATTAACCCAAGTTCAAACCTAGTTCCACACTGATGCACTCACGCATGTAGACTGTGGAGCATGCAGCGCACACATATTCCTAAGAGAACAGAGCACCAAGCATGTCCAGTTGATAATAGATTCCATGGATCTGCCCAAAGAGAGTCTCGGGAAACTAATATTTCTTTTGGCGACCTTCCAGCGCTGGGGAATTCAACCTGGAGGAGGAGAACTTTGCACAACGGGATCACCACATCATCGTGGAGGTGCTGATCTCTTCATGGTACGCCCTGCTGGCCAACACGGATCTCATTTGCTACATTGTGGTGTTCATCAATCAGGTAGGAACATATTGGAGTTCTCTCTTGGAGTATACTTGATCTTAACTCCCTTTTCCAGGTGGTCAATGCCAGTTTGATCTCGCTGCCCCTGCCCATTATGGTCTTTTTGTGGGGCACCTTGTCCCTGCCACGTCCGACGAAAACGTTCTGGGTCACCCTGATTGCCTATACGCAGGCCATTGTGCTGATCAAGTGCATCTTCCAGTTCAAGCTGATCTGGGCCAACTATCACAATCTGCCCAATCAACCCCTGACACCTGCCAAGATCTTTGGCGTGGAGATGAAGACCCACTATGCCATTTATGACTTGATCCTGCTGCTGGTGCTCTTCCTGCATCGTTATCTGCTCAAGTCGCAGGGATTGTGGAAGTCGGGCTACAAGGACACGGATAACCAGTTCACCAGACCCACCGCCAGCATGTAAGTTCTTAGTATTTTTAATACTTTCCTTGCTTTATTAGTTCATTCTTTGACTTAGTGACGATCGCGATGATAGCGACAATCTATCGCAGCCCGACTCGCGCCAGCTGAACGAAGAGGCTGCGGCCCAGAAGATGAGTCTGCAAGTGAGTCAGGCCTCCCTGCCAGGATCGCCAGAGTACAGCAAAACAGGCATCAATCAGTTGGAGTAAGTATCAAGAGGGATTTTCTTTTCAGTTTATATAACTGCAGGCGGAGTTTCTAGCTCAGCTCGAAGTTAGCTTTCTCTCTTGTTCTTCTACCGTAGTATAGCTGTAAGTTGAGGTATTATCTCAACTGGGTTTTATTATTACTAAGTATAGGTATTAAAGAATAAGTTGGAAAATAGTACAAGTTTCTTTAGTTTTCAGCTTTTCTTATACCGCGTCGTTTTTTCTGCTGCTGATTTTCTGCTATTTTTCTGCTTTTGTTCTGCTGCTGCTCTACTGTAGTGTGTATTCTGGTAGACTGCTGTTACTCTGCCCTTCTCCTACACAGTCTTACATACCTTCTGCGGGTTACTGCTGTTACTCTGCCTTTCTCCTACACAGTTTTAAGTCTAATTAATATTTAAATGTTAAATTGCAGAAGAACCAAGTACACTTCATCGCTGCACAAGTTCTTCTTCAGTCTGGTCCACAAATCGCGCCTTGCCACAGATGTCTATGCCCTGATGTTCCTCTGCGATTTCATCAACTTCTTTGTGCTGCTCTTTGGCTTTACAGCTTTTGGAGTAAGTTAAAAATTTAAGGACACCAAATCATTGAAATTAAATTAACATTATGATCCCTAATATACCAGACCCAACAAACCGAAAGCGATGAGGGCGTCCAGACCTATTTGGCCGAGAACAAAGTGCCCATACCCTTCCTCATCATGTTGCTCGTTCAGTTCCTGCTCATCGTCATAGATCGAGCTCTGTACCTGCGCAAGGCCCTGGTGAACAAGATAATATTCCACTTCTTCTCGGTGATTGGCATACACATCTGGATGTTCTTCGTGGTGCCGGCTGTCACGGAGCGAACCTTCAACTCCCTGGCCCCGCCCATCATCTTCTACGTGATCAAGTGCTTCTACATGCTGCTGAGCTCTTACCAAATCAAGTCTGGCTACCCCAAGCGCATTCTGGGCAACTTCTTCACCAAGGGCTTCTCCATGGTCAACATGATTGCCTTCAAGGTGTACATGCAGATACCGTTCCTGTACGAGCTGCGCACCATCCTGGACTGGGTGTGCATCGACAGCACCATGACCATCTTCGACTGGCTGAAGATGGAGGACATCTTCTCGAACATCTACCTGATACGCTGCACCAGGCAGTCGGAGACCGACTTTCCGGCCATGCGGGCCCAGAAGAAGGCCTCGCTGTCCAAGCTCCTGATGGGCGGCACCATCGTCCTGCTGATTGTGATTTGCATCTGGGGACCCCTGTGCCTCTTTGCTCTGGGGAATGCGGTGGGCACCTCGAATGTGCCCTACCAGGTGTCTCTGTCCATTCGAATTGGACCGTATGACCCTATTTACACCACGAACAACTACGACAGCATCTTTGAGATCAACCCCGAGATGTACTCGCAGATGACGAACGCTTACATTAAGGACAAGCAGGCTCTGACCTTTATCACGGGCTACGATGCCACGGATGTGGCGGCGGTCAAGCTGGCAGGGAACTCGCCATCTCTTTGGAACATAGCACCGCCGGATAGGCAGCGGTTGCTAAATGATTTGAGAAACAGTAAGTTCTTTATTTATATATATTATATTAGTAACTTTTGTTCTGTGACTTGTAATTGGTTTTTATTATGAGCTTCGCCGACTCGAGGTTACCTCTTTTAACTATTATCTTGGTATCTCAACTAAATCTCTTTCATTACCTCAGATCACACTCTGAAGGCCCGCTTCTCCTATACCCTCATGCGCAAAGCTCCGGCCAAGGGACTCAAGGAGAACGTGGGCGATGAGCATGCCATTTCTCTGGACGAATCCTTTGAGGGCCGCGCTGCGCTCATTCACATGCTTAGCGAGAACCACGACCAGGACCCAGTCATCAGCGTCAGCAATGGGAATTCCACAGCCAATGGCACGGAAACCACCAACATAGCCACTCCCGTTGCCGAAGAGGTTGTGGTGCTGCCCGCCATGATACCCAAGTTCATCAAGGTTCTCAACTCGGGCGATGCCGCCGTGGTCAGTGTGCTGAGCGAAAAGCACCAGGACTACCGACCGCTGGTCATCAAAATGCATCGGGACAACGAGACCAATGGGTTGTGGTGGGAGATCCGGGATTTTTGCAACGACACCTTCTACAACGAAACGCTGTCCAAGTTTGCCTACAGCAACTGCACCTCGGGAATTGTGATGTACACCTTCAACGACAAGAAGTTCCCGTCGACGTTCAGTTTCCTTACAGCGGGAGGGTGAGTTATAGCGTTCTTGCATTGTTTTATATACTTTATATATTCAATATTTATTCCTGCAGCATCATTGGCTTGTACACCACCTTTGTGTTATTGGCCTCGCGCTTCATGAAGTCGTTTATCGGGGGCCAGAACCGAAAGATCATGTTCGAGGATCTGCCCTACGTAGATAGAGTACTGCAACTGTGCCTGGATATTTACTTGGTGAGATATTATTTTGCTTTAAATAAGTGGAACGGATTGGTGGGTATCGATAGTCAGATAAGTTTACAAAGCGGCGGTCTTTGACTTGTTAAAGGCTTATCCTCGGGATAATCGCGTCGGCGTCAGTTAGTATTAACGCTGTAAACACCCAGGCTTTTATTTTCAAATAATAACGTCGGATTGATTTTATTTCTAATGATTTCGTTTTCTCTCGATTTTTCACGAGCTGATCGTTCTTATTCGCCAAACCAAAGTGGCGAATCTTAAAAATCTATCTTAATTCTATGCGTTTGGACTATTATCGATAACATTATACCAACTGGTCACTAATGTGACCGTGTAATATAAAATGAGGTGTTTAAAACGCTTATTTCATTTTAGGTACGCGAGGCCCTCGAATTTGCTCTGGAGGAAGATCTGTTTGCCAAATTACTCTTCCTGTACCGATCGCCCGAGACGCTGATCAAGTGGACCCGTCCCAAGGAGGAGTATGTGGACGATGACGGCGACACGGACTCCATACCCAGTCGGATGAGTGTGCGCCGGCCCGAGCAGCTGCAGCCGCAATAACATAGGGCTAACCCAAGCGCTTAAGTAATCTAGAATTTGTTTACGTATCTAGTACGTATTGCGTTATCGTAGGTTTCATAGTCTTTTTTAAACATTTTTATATGTCGGAGGAGTCAAAAAACACACAAAGTACACACATCACCCATATTTATACAGTTTATACAGTTCGTTCGATCTTTTGTCAAAAGTACTGCCCGGTGTGTGATGGAACTGTGAGAGTCAAACAATACTGTACACCAACTATTTTGCATACATTTACTGTGTACGTGTGCCTAGCGTGTAAGCAGCGAAGTAATTAGTCCTAAGTAAGCGAAAAGTGTTGATGTTTGTTAGTTTAAACAGATGAAAATACTAGTGAATTGTATGTAATTGCCTAACTTATTTAAGCCACTCGTAGTTAAGGAAAAACTAATAATAATAATGATGAAAACTCATATTCAGGGAATTTAGCATTTTACAGAAACCTTAAATATATATAAAATTAACCTAAATTGAAGCATCCTAGGCCTAATTAATGTTTTATATTTTTACGAACGAATAATATCATGTAATAATATTAATCAAAACTGCTTCGAATCGCGCATACACATTTCTATGATATTTGCCTTGTGTGTGCCCTTTACAAAACGGATTAAAAGGATATTATGTATGTGTTAAACTGTTTGTTATAGAACTGTAGATCGTGTACTGTGCGAATATGTTGCAAATATATAGAGCGTTGACTTTAGTTATAGGCATATCATCACGTGACATATTTTTGTATTGAATGCAAGTATCATTTGCTTGAGCGAACCTTATTCTAGGCAAATTCATATCAAAATTAAACTGTTAATGCTTCTCCGAGCGAAATTAATCCACTCTACACAAATATCTCCCATAGGCAATCTCCTAAGATTAATACTACACGCCAACTAAATCTGTATGTGCTATTTTGTATGTGTATATCGAAACGAATTAATATAAAACAATGTAAAAATCAAATCATAAACGAATGAATTTTTATACCAACAAACGAACAACCTAAATCGTATATATATAATAGAGTGTACCTATTTTTTAGCGTTTAATTTTCCATAATAAGCTTAACTACGTGGAACTTACTTACGAACTACAAATAAAGAATCGAAATTTATTGTAATAAAATATTTAGAGCCTTATACTTTTTGAAGTCATATCAATGTGCGAGCGCTCAACCGAACTGCTGACTATTCAACCGAAGACCAAGACAAGGAGAAGCTATGGGGTCTGTTAAGACAGAGCAAAAAAAAAAATTAATTGCTACATTTTCCGATTCCTCAAAGAATGCTCATGAATCAATCATAATGAAGAAAAAGCTCGGTCTTATCAGTATAGGACGGCGACACAAAGAGGAACAAAATTGTTTGTGTATAGCGCCGGGGGATCGAAAACCTTACCTGTGAGATGGGCTCACACAAAGCCTATGCTGTGAGATTTTGCAAAAACGAATGTGATGCGTGGGCATCGGCTTGAGCATCACGGCTCTAAAGCTACAATTGTGAATTTTCGAGTATTATAATTATTTTTATACTAATCTACATTGAATTAAGTGTTCTTTTGTTTGTCGTGTTAGTGATTTTTCTCAAGTTTTGATACAGATTAGTATAGTTTTTATACTTTTGTAGTATTCAATTAATAAGCACCTTATTAAGACATTTTTAATACTCAAGAATAGAATTCATGTTACAATAGTATAGTTTCCAGATGATTTTTTATTTGGGTGTATCTTAAATAAAAACACAATAATTAATTACTTAACACAGTTAAAAATTCACAAATATTGCAAAATATAATTAGGATTCCTTGGTTTATTCACGGAATTCGCGTGGCACAATTCCTATAATGGGTGAACTGCATCTCACTGTCCGCACTGCCGGCACTATCGTTGCTCTGCTGGCGGTTGATATTCACGGCAGGATACACCTCCTCCCACTCCGATTCGCTGCGACTGAGAACACCACGCCGTCGGTGTGGGGTTGTCAAGGAGCTGTCCTGCTGCTGCGTTCTGGCGGTGGCAGCATTGGTAGTTGCAACAGGCATCGGGTTGTTCAGCATTTGCGTAACGCTCTTGGACAGGCGAATCGATTGGATGCGGTTGTAGCCACTGCCCGCTGGCTTGTAGCGTTCCAATCTGGAGGTAAGGCGCGCCATCTCATTGGTCATCCATTCGGGAGCCCGCATGTTGTTCAAGTGCGTCGACGGCGATTGCTGTTCAAGTAAACTGAGTGCAGAAACGGCCAAGAGCTTTTATAGCCAACAAGGGAAGGGGTGACATAAGTAGACCGCAATCGATACGGCTTGCCCTAAGCGAGGCTAGAGCTCACTCAGTGGCTCAGGTTGGGTTTCCACCCTCCCCCCAGTGTTATTGACCTATTAACCAATCAAACACTGGGCCATGTAACACCTTCGATTATTGCAACGAAATTGGAAGGTGGGTGGAAGTGGTGAGGCCCTTGCTAGAGCCTTCAACTAGAGCTGAGTTCCTTTTTGATCCACACCCTCCACCCTGAATTGATCAGGAACCCTAGGATTGCTGTAATCTTGAGCTTTCCTACATCTTTTAGCGCCCAAAGTGACGTGCTCTGATCTTGTTTATTGCTGGACACTTGCAGCTTCTAGAGCTTGTGCTGTAGGTCAGTCCCACCCTCATTGCATGCTTTTCGATAGCCCAAAGACCTGTAGAGACTGCTGTAATCCTACTGATACCCCGATTACTATTTGAAATCAGTTCCATAGTCCGACTTCTGTCGAAGAACGGACAACATAGCTTTGATCTCTTGTGCGCAACGAAATATACATAACATTTAATTAAGAACTAAGCGAGCGACAGAGAGAGAGACGAAGTTAAATAAGAATAACAGAATAAAATAGCCACAAAATTCGAGCTAGTGGTGGTGGTGGGGTCAAACTGTGCTATGTACATAAGTCGAGGTCTTAGGACACCTTGCAGTTGTCGTCGTGCAAATGATCGCCATCGAGCTGGACCTCGTCCTCGTAGGTGGAGAAAATACCGCCCTGCAGGACCTTGTTGACGGCGGCACGCGCCAAATAGCCAGTGGTCTCCGAATAGGGCAGTGAGTAGAATGCCTTGAGATCCTCGTTCTTGGTCTGCTGGGGCTGGGGCTGCGTCGGGATCTGTATATTGTTGTCCTTGCAGTACATGGCAAAGGCCTCGGCCAAAATGCCGTCCAAGTCCAAAGCTTGCTTGAAGTGCAGCTCAGGATTGCTGGAATAAAAATATTAACTAATGTTTATTAATCTTACCCTTTAATCTCTCACCGATTAAGAATGGTGGCCACGATGCACAGCAGTTCCACGGTTATCTGACGCCTTTCCGGGCGGTCAATGCAAATCAAAGTCTCTTCCACCAGCAGATTGAAGGTCAACTCGCCGCGACTCATGTTGGTCAGTGTGGGCGTGGCGGGCAGGTGATGACCCTGGGTCAGAATGCCCTGGGGAGTGCGCTGGAGGATCTCCCAGATCTTGTTGTAGAAATGTTTGGGCACGCGGCACAAGCAGCCCTCCAGTTGGCGGCGTTGCAGGGTGGTGAGTCTGATAAGGAGGTACTAATAAGAATTTGAAATAATAATCCCCATTTCCCCAATTACTTCTCCTCCACAGCCCACTCGCTGACGGTAAGAACCTTCTGCAGCAGGATGCGAACTTGGAAGGGCGAGAGATTGTCCACGTCGATGCTCTGCTGGCCAGAGATTTGCAGATAGATCCTCATGGCCTCCAGGACCCAACCAATGCGGATTTTGAGTATGCCACGGAACATGGAGGGATTGGTGGCTATCAGGCGACCGCAATAGAGAACCACTTCCTGCTGCAGCACCGCCTGGATGACATCGTAGGGCTGGACACTCGTGTACATCACATTCTGGATCTCTGCCGGCGTCATGGGCTTGTCGAACACCGTCTCCTTCTGGCCAATGATGCCCACGGTGAGTTCCTTGCCATTCACCAGCACCGTGGTGATAAACGGACTGATGGAGTCCACTATGTGATGGAGGAGCGAGGAGCAGTAACGCACGGCCCGCCAGTAGCGCAGGGAGCCAGCCCGATGGTAGAGCTGCGTCAGAGCCGTGTTCACATTCAAACCATTCACCTCGAAGTGGGGGCCTTCCCGATTGAGCAGAATGCCCCACAGTTGGCACAAACAGTAGATGGAATCGGTGTTCCGCAAGGCAGTTATGATGTCCGGCGTGGGTTGTTTGTCAAAGTGCTAAAATATATAACGAATATTTATGGGAAAGTCCCCCTTTTTGTAGGATTACCTTATAGCCCTGTTCCACTGCAACATTCTAGAGGATAGTTCATTCTTTAATAGCCTTGTTCCACTGCAACATTTTCAACATTCAACATTGAACATACTCGAGGATGGTTCATTCTTTTACACGGGGTCTCCCATTCAAAATGGACAGTCCGTCCATTCACCATTCTCCCCGAAGGTTTTTTGCATATGATTCTTAAGCGATATTTCGGAAGTTCCTTCCCTAAACTTTCTAACCCTTCTCTAATTTCTCTAATTAAATGAAAGCCAGAATTTCCCGAGAATGTAAATGGTGCAGTGGAATCACCAACATTCAATTTTCAAAAATATGTTGCAGTGGAATGCGACTATTACTTACCGCCACGGAAACCTTTTCCTCCACATAGGTCAATGCCTTGGGCACATCTGTTAGCGACTGGTAGCCGATATACTCATGATTTATCTGCGAGAATGCGTTCTCGTTGTCCGTGAGATCGCTCTGGTTCATGAAATCCAGATGCTCAATGCAGGAGCTGCTAATCAGATTCTGCAGGCGTCCGATGCGCACCTTCATGCCGTCGCAGTAGCCCTTCTTGAGCATGGCCAGCAGGTCGAGCATCTCCTTGAACTGCGGATCCCTCATGTGCTCCTCCCGGATGAGCAGGCACACGGTGGGCCTGCCCGACAAGCGCCAGTACTTGCCCACGAACTGCAGCTCCGTCTTGATGTCATCGATCAGCAGCGCCATGTCCCGGTACAGGTAAAAGTCGGACACCTCGAAGATAAGTGGGTAGCAGAGCACGGTCATGCCACAGATGCGATAGACCTTGCTGGTGCCAAGGGAACCCACGGGTCTCGAGGGACGACCGGACAAGCCAACCTTGTTGTTGACTCCCAGATGTTGATAGACTTTGATGAGCTCCGTGGAGCTCCAGATTTGCACAGGTTCCACCTGGAGAAAATAACCATTTCCTTTCTCCTTACATTCTTATATTCTTTTGGGTAACTCACCTCATGTGGGGTCTGGGTTTGAATGCCATAGGTGGCCATCATGGCCTGCAGTCGCATGGACTCGGCAATCAGGACGATCTGGACCACAAGGTCTGTGGCAGTGCCCTGTAAGGATTAGCGAAGCAGGATTACAAAGAGCTCTACTCCCTTATGATGGATTAAACATGTTAGGATGCATGAGGCCAATTCAAGATTCTTGGGATTTTGATTTTAATCACGTGACAAGAAAATTTTCACTGTGCCAAATGCCAAAATGCAAAAACACACAAAAAGTGGAAGTTTTATAGGGGGGATGTGGAAAAGGGATGGGAAAGGGGAAACTAGCAGGTGGGTTCAGCCAAAGACCAATATAATCACTAAGATACCGAACGGCCATACCTTTGATTTGCAATATGCAAGCTACTTTTTCGCTAGTGACGAAAGTTAAGAGTACGTGTGCATACAAGAGAGCGGGTGGTTCTAAAACGGGTGGTTCTCTGGCTTTTGAACAAAACTTCAAGAGAGCCTTGAGCCAGCTCTAGAACCATCACGAAAAGTGCAAAATATCGTATGGCGTCACTCATCTTGAAGATTCTAATGTCTTTGGTTCAGCTGTAGGATCTTGGGGGAGTACATAAAAAGTAAATACAAATCAAGAATATTAAAGAATTTAACATGCCAAACAAGGGTTATATAGGACAAACACTAAGTTCTGACTGTATAAAGTCAATTTCGAATTTGGAAATAGCTTACAAAAGAATTTAGAAAAGATTTAAGACCTTTTAAAGGATAGATTTAATATTAAGTGCATTATTGTTCGTTTGTTAACATGGAACTCTTTCTGATCTTGCCAATTCTTGTCCCTGAATAAGGTGAGAAAACCCAGCCCAGACCACAAATTACCTTCTTCTTGTCATCCAATATAAGAGGAATGCGTGGTTTCTTTTTAATGTACAATGTCGATTATTTAGCAGAGGAAAATATGAATATTTAGCTATTTATTAGTTCAGTTAGGGCTCAAGCAAAGCTGCTGTCTCTCGGCATTTTGGTTTTAAAGCAAACATTTCTAGTAAAGGATGTTTGTGGCACTGAAGGAGGTGTGATCGTTATTGGGTAGATTTCTAGGCCAATTCGTACTGCAACATTCCCAGTGTTAACACCTTTGTAACGACAACATTTTGTAGCCAAATCAAGCTTGATTGTTCTATGGCCTTTTGGTTAAGTACATTCAAAGTTAGGAACTGATAACTACGAGAACTTATAGAAACCCAAATTACTTACAGTGCCCGGTTTAGCCTATATAGAGCGTGTGTATGCAAATTATGCGGAGTATATTGATAGGTGTATAGAGAAAAGAAAGAGAACCGAAAAGAGTAAAGAGAAAACTTTTGATTTAGATACCAAAAAGGAATTTGTTCGCTATATACATACAAGTAACACGGGGAGATACAGAAATAATAATATTACCATGAGTAAATATAAGCAAATAATCATTTCTACATAGTGTAGGTGTGTGTTTTTCGATCGTCATAGTTATATATCTTCGATCAGTGTCTTGCCGAACATGAAAGCCACAGTAAGTTAGCTAACTAAGTGATCTTTTGGTGCGCAGTGTCTGTGTGTCTAAAAAGCATAATTTAATTTATATACACATGGGAGTGGGGATAGTTTCGAGTGTCTATTTAATTTGGAATTTAGAGATATCAATAATTTTGTTGGTAAAGCAGAACATCTACTTACTTTGTGTTTTTCGTCAATAGCTTTGCCCTGTTATGTTACGAAACCAATTAATATGTTTTTGGGGTTTTGTTTTGTCATTTTGGGTAGATAGATGGATGTAGTAGCGGTAGTAGTATGTAGTATTTGGTAGTGGAAAATGAATTATAGAATATAATTAAATATCAAGAGCCAATTATTCACTTAACCCATACGGACAGAGTACTAAGGCCACAGAACACTTATGTGTAAGGGATACCAATTGGGAGCGAACGCAGACACACACGGCAGACACACAAGACTCATCATCATCATCAGCGGCGGCAGTAGCGGCGTCAGCAGCGGAGACCCCCAATTAGGCGAGTTGGAAAAAACACCCGACGCTATGAAATGCGGTTCCAAATGAATATTTTGAAGTATCAGTTCGTAAACAACAGTTGAATGTCTTTCCTTTGCTTTTCTTTTCAAGATTTCTTGTTACTCTTATTTAGTAGCCACTAATAGCCTCATTCCACTGCAACATATTTTCGAAAATTTAATGTAGGTGATTCCACTGCTCCATCTACATTCTTGGGCGACATGTGAATGGGCCGAACAGCTGATCAGGCTTTGTTTACATTTGAATTGAGCGACTCTTTTTTTATCCATCTATTATCCATGCTTGGAGCTTTGAAATCTTGTATATCAAAGAAAAATCGGGTGTTTTCTGCCGCGACAGCAAAGTAGAAATAATTTTAAAAACAATAAGAAATTACAGAAGGGTTAAAATGTTTAGGGAAGAAACTTACGAAATATCGCGTAAGAACCGATATATATTTTTTTTAAACATTCGGGGCGAATGGTGAATGTACGGACCGTCCATCTTAGATGGACCACCCTTCCTTATGGGAGACTCCGTGTAAAAGAATGGATCATCCTCGAGAATGTAGCACAATGTGGCAGTGGAACAAGGCTATTAAGAAAGAGCGATTCGGTTGAGCGATCGCTAAATGCTTAAGGAATCTGTCAATGATACTGATTTTTGGGACAACTAAAAACTGTCAACTGTTATAGACGAATTCTGGTTTAGAGATAACTCCTTAAGTAATGGAGTTATAAGTACTTGTAACTTTACTTAATAACCTTCAAGTTCTCCATTTCATAGCGCCTAAAACCCCCTACGTCTCCGGAATCCAACTCACCTGGAAAGCTGAGTAACGACCCGCCCTCCTGGGGCGATTATAACTTGGCAAGTAGCGGCGAATCGGATCCAATTCGTTGATGTGCAGCAGTCCGGCGGTCAGGAGCTGGGCAATGATGAAGAAGGATTGACCCCATAGGAACAGCGATTGCGAGGGGGCGCGCATGTAGGAACCATCTCCATCTGGAGCGTAGTACATGGTCACCACCGGATCTCCGTTGGCATCAGTGCGCAAACAGCGGCGCAGATCGTTTTGGAACTCCTCGATCTGCTCGTTGTTGTTCTTGAACACGCCATCGATGATCATGGCTATGAAGAAGAGCGGCCATTCGCACTCCAGGCCCTCGAACTCCTTTAGCTCCCCAGAGTGATAGTAGCGACGCGTTTTATCCTCGTTTTTGCTAAGGAAACCATCGCGGGTGAAGCGTTTGAAGCCCATTTTGCTGCGCAAACGATTCACCACGTTTTGTTTGGTCTGTTCTACCAATCGGTCCTCGTGGGAGGCAAACGCCGGGAAGGATAGGGTGAGCAGCAGGGATGCATCAACGCCCTGAAAGAAAGGATCCCCATTATTTATATATTATTTTTTAAATTTCTATTAATGTGAATTACCTTTGAGCTCGACTCCCTGGGCAGCATTGTCTCGAAAATACTGCGATTGCGGTTGTGGGCATCAATGTCCACATAGACCACGCTCCACGAGGCTCCCTTCTCGCCGAACAAGTTGCAGCCGTTGATGGCCTCCAGGGCGGACTTGGCCATGCCAATGGACGAGGCATGGATCTCCGGAGTGCCATTGTTGTACTTGGATCCCCGCTCCCACATGCCGAAGTCGGGCGTTCTATATGCCCGCTCCACGTAGTACACCAGATTCTGGACGAAGGCCACCTCGTCGTGGGTGTAGATGATCTGCAGGCCAGAGGTTATCATTTGGACCAGGAACAGCAGATAGAGCGATACCTGAGGGAAGAAAATAATAAAATTTAGACTCTTATTGTACAGAAATCAGTGTCAACTCACGCAATCGATCTGCAAATGGTTGTAGAACTCATCCGGATAGATCTTCTCGCCGGTGTGCAGCTGGAACTTGCTGTGGAGGGCGTGCTGGTTGGACTGACGCTGCTTGAAGAGCTCCACCCGCGAGGCCTGCTTCACCCAGCACTCCAGGATGCCGCGCATGCACTTGACCGTGCTCTGACCCAGCTCGTAGGACTTTCCGCGGTCATCGTCGATGCGCCGATAGGCCTGGTACAAGCTCCACACGGCGGAGGCACAGTAGACACTGTCACGCACCGAACCCACCACCTGGTCGGTGCTCATCACCGGAAACAGTCCAGTGATGGGGCTCTGGTAGCGCAGCAACTGGCGCTTGACTGTCGGGAGAAAGTGTTAGAATTGCCGGTTATCGCATAGCGCAATGTGTCAAAGCCAGTCGATTGGCAAGGCAAATAAACAAACGAATCTGTTTACAATCATGCCAGCGCAAGCGTCGGGCGTCGACATTTCGCGATGATTATTAATAGACAGACGCCGCAGCGTTTAATTGGTGCTCAATTGGGGACCAAGGTTATATAAAGCCCTCTTTGCGCTCCTCTCCCTTCCTCACCAATGCCATAGTAGATGTCCAGCTGCTTCACTGTGTCCTCGTAGTTGGAAGTCTTCAGGAACTGGTCCAGGTTGATATCTTCCAAGCTGTTGTGGCGGCCACTGTCCGGGACCCCCGAACTGCCGCCTGGGGTTGTGAGCGAGAGACCGAGTCTGTCAATGGGATAATGGATTATATCCTCTAATCTGTAGGCCTATTTACTATATTTTTGCACTTACGATTTCGGCACATTCCGCATTTCTATATTTTTCTGCGCTTTAGTTTTGCGCCCAATGAAAAATGTACCAAAGTCAAAAAAAAGTCAAATGCTTGCAACAGCTGTTCTCTGCAGCGGAGTGTGACCAGCGAACTTAGAGTAAAATGGCCAGTTTAACATTGAGCTTTTTAAAGTGCGCGCGCAGTTCAAAAAGGAAATGGAATTAAAATTAAATAAAGAAATAAGCTATAAATAACACCTAAATTGTTAAGTTTAAATTAAATGTAAGCTAATAGTTAAATGTTTACCTGCTTGAACTTGTCTCAAGTTTTATGGTGTGTGCGACCTTTTCACAACAGTGCACTTGGTCACACTGCTGGACAGGTTTTCCGGCGTTCTTCGCGAACAATTAACATGGACAATTACCATTAACGCCGCTCATAATCATCTCTCTGCCGCTTAAGGCCAGGTGAGATCATCATCACATCGCTGGCCGTGAAATGCAACCGAAGATGCTGCGCTCGCTGCGGCTGTGAAAGCGTGAGAAATCGCCGGGAAAATCGCTTAGTGCAACGAAGTACTTAAACACAACTCGACTGAAATGCCAATCCTGCTAATACTCACGGGGATTCTCCTATTCCTGTCCCCGATCCACACTCACCGACCGGAAGATGCCAAGCACCTGGGGGGCGAGTTGACCTTGCCCAACCTGCCGTCTGAGCACCTTATCCGCTACCTAAACACGTTTCCCAAGCTCAAGCAGCAGCTGCCATCGAATCTCACTGGCAAGGCCACCATTTCAGCGGCCTGCTGGGGCCACGAACGGGATTGCACGTCGGATGGCCGCTTCCAGACGCCGCAGTGTCCCGGAGACCACACCGGCTGGGCCAGGAGCAAGGAGGCTCAGGTGAAGACCTTCTACCAGCAGGCGGACTTTGGCTACATCCAGGAGCAGCTGGCGGAGCTGGCGCCGCAGTGCGTGCCCACCTATCTGGGCGATTCGTCGCTGGAGTGCACCCACTACCTGCGCTTTTGTCGCGGCAGGAACCTCCTCTTCGACTTCAGGGATCTGGCCCAGCGGGAGGAGCGCATCCGCTACCACATGGACGTCCTCAGTCCGGGTCAGCTGCTGGGCCACTGCCAGCTGAATCGCACGAGGCTCGCCGGTGAAATGGATCACATAGGCTCGGCACTGCAATCCTGGGGGCCAGAGCTGCGCAACCTGGAAGTCTTACCTCATCCGATACTAGAGAGCGGACTCTGCGATCTCGTGGTGAATACGCCCACTTTCATAATGAAAATCGATGCCACGTACAACATGTACCATCACTTCTGCGACTTCTTCAACCTGTACGCCTCGCTATTTGTGAACCAATCCCATCCAGCGGCCTTCAATACCGACGTGCAGATCCTTATTTGGGAAACCTATCCGTATGATTCGCCATTTAAGGACACTTTCAAAGCCTTCTCGCAGCGACCTGTGTGGACCCTGAGCGATGTAGAGGGCAAGCGGGTGTGCTTCAAGAATGTGGTGCTTCCACTGCTGCCCAGGATGATCTTTGGACTGTTCTACAATACGCCTATAGTGAGTGAGGAAAGATTAGGTGTAAATGCTGATTCTAATACGTAAAATTTTGTAGATCCAGGGCTGCTCGAACAGCGGTCTCTTCCGCGCCTTCTCTGAGTTCATCCTGCACCGCCTGCAGATTCCCTACAAGCCTCCTCAGCGCAAGATTCGTATAACTTATCTATCGCGTCGCACCAAGTACCGTCAAGTCCTCAACGAACAAGAGCTGCTGGCTCGTCTGGAGGACAACGAGGAGTACTCCGTGCAGCGCGTTTCCTACGAGAGGTGAGATCATAAATAATTGTATTTAATTTCCTAATTTTACTACAATAGTTATTCCTTTCAGGCTCTCTTTCACCGATCAGTTGGCTATTACCCGGAATACAGACATTCTGATAGGCATGCATGGCGCTGGCCTGACCCACTTGCTCTTCCTGCCCAACTGGGCCTGCATTTTCGAGCTGTACAACTGCGAGGATCCCAATTGCTACAAGGACTTGGCCCGTCTGCGTGGCGTTCGCTACCGCACTTGGGAGCAGCGCGATCTGGTCCATCCGCAGGATGAGGGTCATCATCCCGAGGGCGGGGCACACGCCAAGTTCACCAACTATAGCTTTGATGTGGAGGAATTCGTACATGTCGTCGCTGAAGCCGCCAAGGAAGTTAGATCCCACAATGAATTCCCCCAGAACACACAAAATCCTTCCATAAAACCGCAGCACAACGAACTGTAGTAGCTTGCCCTAATTGTGATTCAATGCATTTATTTTGCTTTTTTTTGTCAGGTCCAAAATAAATCGGTATTATTAAAAGTAAACTGTTTTAATCACTGTTTTTAATTAAATTTTTGAAAGTAAAAAAATATATTTGAAAAGGGCAGTGTGACCGAATAATAAAATAAAAACACATCTTTGAACGCCATATGGTATCTCTTCAACTTCCTGCCACGGTCACACTTTTGTTATTGTTTACTTTTTTGTTTGCCGGCTGAGTAATTTTAAGTAATTCCCATACTTTTTGTATACTTACACCCTTAACAACTTAAAACCATGGAAGTGGAGATGCTCAACCCCGTCATTACAAATAACTCCAACGAATCCGGCGTCGAGGAGCTGGACTTGAAATCCTGGAGGTCCGTCACGGAAAGTGTGGATAGTTTCCTGGCCATATTGCCCACAATATTGGGTTTCATTCTCTCGCGGCTACTTTGTGGTCACCTGGCACAGCATTCCACGCAAAGATTCCTGCTGGAGTTCCTTTTGATTGGCTTTCCCACTGTGATTCTGATGACCGTGGGCAGTGCCTATAGCTACACGTATTCCCTGGTGGTTTCCATATCTATTTTGGGTTATTTGTACGGAAATGGAGGCAGGGATGATTCACCAAATACCAAATATGAGGTCGGCAAACGTCCTATAGTCTTTACCCTGCTGAGAGCGACCGCTTATAGTGGAACCTGTGCCGCCATTCTGGCCGTGGATTTCCCTTTTTATCCCACGGATTACCGCAAAAGCAGGACCTTTGGAGCCTCTGCAATGGACATGGGAATCGGCCTGTTTGTGGTCACCATGGGTTTGGTCTCACATCGGGCAAGAAGTCTTGCTGATCTGAGGAAACTGCCCAGATCGGTGGTTCCATTGCTGGTTTTGGGTCTGGCCCGCACCATTGTCATCACAGTGATTGATTACCATCAAGATGAGTCGGAGTATGGCAAGCATTTGAATGCCTTCTTTATCCTGGGACTCACCAAACTGATGGGCAGCTTCTACAGTCTGCTGGTGAAGTCGGATGGACAGCTGCTGGGTCTAGCAATGAGTATGTATTTATAGAGGATTTATTTTTGGAGGAACTCTAATATCTTTATCTATCTTCAGGCTTGCTTTTTATCCATGAAGTTGTGCTCCAAATGGGCCTCTCCGAGTTTGTGATGTCCTCCGTTCCCCATGACGGTTTCCTCAGTGCCAATCGAGAGGGTTTAAGTTCCCTTCACGGCTCTGTGGCTCTCTACTTGCTCAGCATTTACCTGGCCAAGTGGTACACCGCCCAAGATCATCTCAGTTACCAGGAGTTAATCAGCAAGTTAAAGAAAATCCTAGTGGCAGCCGCTTTCTGTTGGATGTTGAGCTTTATTGGCGCCTATTTAACAGGCATTGCTCGTGTAACCTTCAACTTTGGCTATGTGATTTGGATGTTCGCCGTCTGCTTGAGCCTAATTGTGATATATGCATTCTTCTTCGAGCTTAAACTTGTTAAGAACCAGAAATCAATTGGAGATAGCCCCGAGAAACACAGCCAATCCCTGCCCACCTTTGTGGAGAGCCTCAACATGAATGGTCTGACGCACTTTATGCTCTCCAACTTCCTCACGGGTATGGTTAACATGGCTTTGAACCCGGGAAAGCGGAATGATATCGAGTGTGTGGCTATACTCTCCGTCTATATGTTTGTCTGTGCTGGAGTGGTCTTCATTATGCTTAAAAAGAGCATACGCTTAGCTTAATTTATAGATTCTAGCCAAAAATGTGATCAATGTTGTTAATAAAATACTAATTAATACCTTAATTTAGTAATATACCTTAATTTAAAAAGTATTAACGCTTATTGTTTAAATGAGTTACAAGCTTTCCTGACGATCAAATGTGATAAAAAATACATTGCAATGCCTAGAATTTTTCACATATATCGATCTTAGACTTTTTGAATTGACTCAAATGGCATGATATGACCATTTCGCATGACCAGGAACACCATGGCGGGAGCCTGGGAACCGATCTTGGAGGGCGAGCAATTCGCATCGGAGTCCTTGTACACCTCATACACTTGGCAGCCGTTCTTGGTGCGAATCAGTCGTGTCCAGAGCCACTTTTGTCCCTTGCGTTCACATCGCGGAGTCCTCTTGGGCGTAAGGGAAGATTTCAACTGCTGAACGGCCACGGAGCAGGCAGAAATTGAACGCATCAAGCGCTCCTTCATCGCGATATTACCGGCATTCTGCCGCTTCTGAATATCATCTGCCGGACGCTTGAAGTCCACACGAGGAGACCTCTGCCGGGGGCAGCTGGCAGCGGCACTTATACGACTCGATGGGCTCTTGATGCACGATGGCTTTGGGCTGCTGCACGCTGGGGATTCCTTTCGCCAGTCTATCGCCCTGCTGCACGGCGGACTGGAGATCTTGGTTAAGGACGTTGAAGGACACGTACTGTGAAGGGAGTTTTTTCGGACCAGAGAGCAAACGGAGGAGCAGGACGGTGTAGGACTGCAGGGCTTATCCTTACAGGCAGGTTCTAGGAAATAAACATTATCATTAGGGTTCTTGGGTCTTAACATTTAGGAGACACTCACTCAGGGCCCCCGAGTCCATCATGTGGCTTATCTTGGTGGCACCCCACATAAATAGGATGCGATCCAGGGCGCTCATGACAACCTCATCGGGATACGGACCCACAACATTGTGGAGAAGTGAACGATTCAGATACAGTCCGGGCTGGCACTCGCAACACTGGTCTGTCTGAGTACCGCAGCAGCAGCTCATGGTGTTTGGTAAAAATAATCTACTTTTGTCTCATTTATTGTAAATAGGTACCCAATTTTTCGAATAGATTTGGCCCAAAAGCCTGACAATGAGTATTCTATGAGTGTTCAGCGCCGAGTTGCTCTGCCTGGAGTTCAGGACAGATGTCAAAGGTGCGATATCCGGCTTAGGCGCACGAAGGCCAAGGCGTCGACACAAAAGATAAGATTTCTATTAAGGAAATGACAGAAATTGCCGGCATTGTCGTCCCTGGGCAAGCCGAGATGAGCACACTCTCGCAGTCAGAGGTCGAGCGACTGGGCGAGGATATTTAATTTAATGGCGCAAACAAAGACCGAATCAAAGCTGAGCCTTCGGGGTCAAAGGAGAGCGCAAATGACCAGCAATGAGCTCTTTATTGGATGAGGAAAGCTAGGGTAGCAAGGGTTTGTTGGGTTTTGGGAATTAAATAGAGGCTATTTAGTTTTTTTAGTTTTATAAATATTCAATAAATGGTTAAAATCAAAATAAATGAATTTAAGACTCAACACATTAATTGTTTTCTTTATATTTTAACGTTCCCATCATGTCAGGGTTTTTAGGAGATTTTATTTATTTCGAAGGCAGAACCAATTTAAAATTAAAATAAGTATTTAAATGTGATGTAAGATCCAATTATATTATAACAGAGTATCTGCGATTCCAAATCATCGATAAATCCATTTTTTTTTTCTAATTTTTTATATCCCTTCCGCCTTGAATGTAATTACGGCAACAGTTTCCGCTGCTGATGCGTAGCTTTGTTCTCCGTCCGTCTGTGATGCGCTTTTAATGTCATATCCTGGCCAAAGATGAGACCGTTGTCCTCGGTGAATCTTATCTGATTTCGGACGGCACAAATGCAATTTCCGTCCGCCAGTCGCCTGCCCACCCTGCGACCTTCTCGCTCCCCTTAACCCTTCCCCCCAAAAGGCCCGCAATTTATGCTGAGTTAATAGTTGGCAGCCCAATGTAATCAAATACATACATCGGGGGCGTGGCCAGGAAATAGGCATCAGGATACGGGAGCACCTGTTCGCTCCTGATGCGGGGGTGGCTTTTTGCCTTTGATGACAGATTATTTTCATTAGCGCACAGCGAACGCTTGCTGGCCATTTGGGGAGGCGAAAATTATGGCCCTTAATTATTATTTCCATGTTTTCCGCTGGTTTTTCGCCGGCATGTAAAACATGACAGCGGGGGCTGGCCGGCTGTGATTGATGTGGCCAACAAGCAGGTTGTGAATTGGATATTCTGCTTCTCGTACTTCTTTTCATTATTTTTTTTTTAAAGCTGCCAATTTGCTGACGTTTTTTTGCGACTGCTCGTCAAATCGGATTCCATTCAAAAGAGCTTTCATAAAAAGAGAGAAAAACTCGAAATATATCTGTGCATATGCATGAGTGCCTCGATGTGTGTTTATATATCTGCGGAAGAGGCTTAGGGCGGCCCTGGGGAAATCGCTTAAGCCGTTCATAATGAATATCATGTGTATTTGCCGATGTGAGAGGGAGTGTTGAAAGGGGCCGAGGGGTGACTAAGCCGCAGGACATTCAAACGGCAGAGGAAGTTCGCCTCGCAGAAATTATAGCATACTTGGGGGGGCACCTAAAATGCTGAAGACTCCAGGGAAATCGATGAAATTTTTGGAGGTTAAGGCAAGTTAGTTCAGAAAATAATTAAAAAATAATATCTCTATTTTTTTAACTAAGATTAAGTATAGCTTACATATGAAAATTATATTTACCTAATAAACTTCCACTATAAGTAAGCGATGCTTCGTGAAATCTCATCTCTGCTTATGATTGATTTCTCCTCCTTCCAACTCGTTCTCCCTCCTTACAATGCCAAACAATTCCATGAAACTTCACAAAGTTCCACATTAAATAGTGATTCGTTATGGCTTCCTCAAACGATTCGAGTCCCCAGAATTACCACAAGAGTTCATGTCTTGGTCTGAGGCACACAGACTCCATAACAACTCCTGGCGCAGGGCAAACAAAATGCTTATCGAACAACAGTTTTTATCGGAGCTTATGCGTCATGGCAGCGGGCACAAGAAGCCGCCGCTCCTGCTCCGTTCCTTAGCCTCGGTCGTATTGTACTGTATTTTTGAAATGCTTTTAGTGAACGAAATTGCGCAATTGTGGAGCAATCAATGCGAGGCCAAAAAAGTGTTGGGCAAAATGAAATGAAGTTGGAGACACAGGAAAAATAAAGCGGTATGGTATATCGGTTTATTGAATTTGATATCTAAAATGCATCGATTTAAGGGAATAAATATATTTCAGATCACAACAAAATCATAATAATGTATGCTCATAATAATGTTGTGATCTGAAAGATATTTCTTAAATATTTACCATTAAAAACATTTATAAATTTGTTAAGACGAAACAAGAAGTAAATATTTTTCACAAGACTCTAAGGTAAAGGAAAATATTCTACAACTACTGTATGATCATTTACAATTTTTGATTTACAGTGATAGTGGGGAGTCATTCCCCCAATATTTTCAGTGTGAAAATCAAGCGTCAGATGGAAATGCAAACGCAGACAATCGGTTGCGATGCCAACGGTCTGAATTGGTCTGGGTCTCCTCAAAATTGCGTTGCTGTTAAATCGTGCAGAACCTGATGCGATTATGGCCATCTCAAGTGCAGTTCAGGCTCCATGGGGTACTCAGTGGAAAGGTGCAAGTGCATCTTCAACGAGTTACAGCAATTAGCAAAAATATTTCACATAAATGTACCCTCTCTCCCAAGTCTTTTTCTGGCAATCGCATTAAGTGATTCCAGGTTCTAAGCATCCTACTTAGTGCCCATGGCTATAAGTCCCAAACATTAAGAAGATTAATTCGCAAAGTCGCTTGTTGTTATTGTTGAGTTTTTCCTTTTTTTCACCCGGCAAATCTCAGATAACGTTATGCATCATTGTGTCAAAGATTTGACAAATCTTCGGAAGGGAAAAATAAGGAACTGGAACAATTTCACATTTCTCAAGTTGAAATGCGAAGCCAGCTCTCGGATTCCCCCATCGATACTGCTCGCACTGTGAAAGCAATCATTAAATAAGAAAAGTTTGCTTGGGGAAGCTGGCCCTGTTTGGGCGGGAAAACAAATGTAAGGAGTTTGATAAACTCACACACAAGGACCACAAAACATTGCGAAAAAATCGCAATAAAAAGCCAGGACAGGACAGGACGTTGCCCCGGCTCAGTTGCCATTTAATAAAGCCTCACAAATGGAGTAACTTGCCTCAGTTCTCCCTTTTCTTTTTTATTTTTATTTTTTTCTGCCACACAGCAAAGTCAGCAGCGTAACCGCAACACGTTAACGGTTTCGGTTTCACTTTGTGATTTACAACAACTGAAATCGGGGGAGGCTGGCGAGGCTTTTGGTTCTATATCCTCTTCCCCAGAAACGTCTGCTATCCTGGCATCGGTTTTTCTTTTTTTTTGTGATGTCCCGAGCCCGACGCGCTCATGTGTGAAAAGGTACTTTGGGAGTTCCCTCAGTCTGCTGGCAATTGTTTTCCTCAGATCCCAGATCTCCTGCTTGTCGGGCTGTTGCATTTTCTGTCGGGGATAAGACATTCCCGGCAAGATATTAAATACCCTTCCGTTTGGCTCAGGGTTCCCGGCAAACACCAGTATACAAATTACCTTCCCAGGGGAAACCATTGATTTTGGCCGATTATTTTGATATGCGTTGGATTTTAGGTTGATTTGATTGCAAGATTTTATTCGGAAAGCTAAAGATAATTCTGTTATTATTATTGAAAGATTTTATCCCATCATATTGAGATACAAGTTCTATAAATATTCGATAAATTATGAACTACTTTAAGAAACTGGATATAAATTTACAGAAGTCTAATAAATGTTTAAAGAAATTTAAGAACTCTATATGGTAATAATTGTTATCTCAAAAAAATATTTTAGTGCGTATAAGTATTAATTAATTAATTCCTAAGTTTAAAAGAACATTTCTCATTACAAAATAATTTTATTTTCCTAGAATGTGTGTTATTTTGATGAATTTGCGACTTGCTAAACGCTTCAAAGGACCGTTTCATGGAATTAAAATTCAAAATCAGTCGGTGGCCATTTCCAAGTCATTAAATTCATTTGCAGCCAAATGCCAAAGTTAAACGAACGAAACTTTTCCACGTGCCGTCCATAGATAAGGATAGATAGCAACAAGGGGCGGCACCGTTGTCCCAACAACCTGTAAGGGCCAACACCCACCCAACACTACCACCCACATCCCACATCCCTCTTCATCCCTGGGAGTGGCAAACTTGGAGTGCTATCAAGCGGACAGCATCGTGCATATATTACGCGTAAATTGCCTTGGTATTCATTCCGCAGAGCTAATAGAAATGTCTGCTAGTTAATTTAGCGTCATGAAGTTGTCCGAATATTTCTCGGGAGGTCGGTCGGCAGGCATTTCTCCCTTTCGGTTGCCTGGCAATGGATGAGACTTTGAAGTGGCTGAATGGGGGGGGGACAATTTTTGGATTTTCCAGGAATATATTCATTATGGTTTTTGCTTGCAAAACTTGCAGAATATTTCTTTAAATTTGGATTTTAATTCATGGTTGTCCCTTAAAATATTATTAGCTTTATTTACTTATTATGATTATTTAATATTTATCATGTTTTCATTTATTTCTTTAAATTTAATATATTTTATATTTAATATATTAACATTTGGTTTTCTTATTCTTCAGTTACATAGCCGCTACTATCATTTTTATTATCAATTTCATGTTCTTCATTTTGATTTATTGAGGTTTCTACGGCAGTCTCTGCATTGATAGATAATTCTTGAGTATTTTGTATATTTCCATTCTTATCTTTCGTTTTACTTGTAGCTTCGTTCAAGGAAATTTGCGATATTCTTGGCATGCCTTGAAAAGTCCTGAGAAAATGTAGCCTAAACTTTTCCTCTGGGTCTTCGGAATCCACTTGCCTCTCATGCTTTTTCCGCTTTCCTGTTTCATAATCTAAAAGATCATCACTTAAATCGGAATTAAGATCTCCATCACTTGAATCTGTACTCTTCCGTAACTCCTGGCTAGTATTTATAGAACTCGTGGAGCTGTCTAAGTTTAATCCAATATGAGAAATACTTTGGTTAAGGGAAGCAATTTCGATTTCTTTTGATTGATCTGATTTGGCTTCTGGCAAGCGCTGACGAATTTTTTGGATTTCAAATTTCTCCACATTTCCACTGACATTTTTGGGATCGTTTTTCTTTTCTTGAGTCTTCGAATTACGTTTTTCTTCTTCTCTGGAACTTGATAATTCCGGTGAGATGTATGTTTGTTTATTGAGTACAACTTCCTCAAATTTTTTTAATTTACGATTTTCTTCAGCGCTCCTCACATTGGCAGTACGTGAAGATCTTGGAGCTTTCTCGATGGTTTGCTCTTCTTCAGTAATAGGACTTTGTGAAGGTCTATCCAATTCCGTTAGTTTCTTACTGAACTCTGGAGCATTTATTTCATTCATCATTACATATTTATTTTACTGATGATTTTGAATATTTTTCAAAGCCATCTTCTCTCAATGGTGAAATAATGTCAGCTACCCTTATATAAAAAAAATATTATATATATTTTAAATACTAACTAAAAAGTATGGAACAATATTTTAATTTTAAGTTTCAGTGTTTTTTAAATAGAGAAAAGTTGAATAACTTCGTTTAACATGAGCACTTTCACCCTTTAAATAAACCTTCATTATATATATTTCATAATTTGTTGTGACCTTTTGGAAGTATTTCCCCGTTATCGTGAATGGAATTAGTTAATTTTTTACACAGAAATTTGATATTCGGACATTGCGAATGGTATAAATGATGATATTTGTACGTGGCCCACACGCAAAAAAAGAGAAATGGGAAAAAGCTCGTAAAAAAGTGTGTCCTTGGCGGGGCAAACTATTTATAGATGAAAAATAGAGACCATTGACGTCAGTGCACTGTTAAAAAATAGCAATCGGAATGAAATGAAAACTCAGTCAGCCTGCAACCCCTTTTGGCAGTCAGCGACTTCTCCTGCCATCGCCAGCCACCCCTTTTATCTGACGACACTCCATTAATTGAAGCCCCTGGATTACGGAAACGGCATTGTCTTGCCGACACCCGTTGCGAAGTCCTGTCTCCGCATCTCGATGCGGACAAATCTCTATAATCCCGATAATTTCGTTAATGGCTTTAATCACTTACTCGCAGGCTGGAAAGGATTATTTTGTAGGGGGAAGGAGCGGGCATAATTTAAATTTCATTTAATTTTATGCGAAGCTCAGCGAAATTCACTCGAATGGCGGCCATTGCGACGTCAAGTCCTGGCTCCTCCTTTTTGCTCCCGTGTCCTTGTGTGCATAAGGTCACACACACACACACAAACACCGACTCACAGGGTACAGAATTCCATATATAAATATATGGAAGGCTGTTTACCTAAGCGGCACAATAACATGTATCTATATACACCCAATTAGGCAGCTACAATTGTTGCCACTCGCCAGCGGGGTAAACTCAACACTCGGCTTTGGGAAACTCAACTCGAAAGTTTTCCCCCCGTGCGGCGGCGGGGTGAGTTTCCCCGGAAAGCTCCGTCCGTGTGGCGGCAGCTATAAAAACCACGGCCCCGTCGCTGGCGCCACACACAAACCACAATCGTCGCCCAGGAATCGGACGTGAGGAGGTGGAAAGTCCCGAAAAACCAACAGCAGCAGCCAAAAGCAACAGGAAGGGGAATTCCCCTAAGCGAACAGAGATGCCCTGGCCTGGACCTCGATCGCTGTGGCAGCACTGCCGTCGGAGCTGGCGGAGATGTGGCCACGGAAACAGGAGTGGCATCCAGCTATCGGTGGCCTGGACGCGATATCAAAGGATTCCGTAATTACTGGAATCTACCACCGCTTGGGAGGAGGCTTCACCGCTGCTCCCCTGCTATAATATCTCTCAATGAACCTAAAGAATATCATAGCAACATCATATCAATCCATATCGATCTAGACCCTATGATTAGCCAATTGTTTTTATTGTGGTATTGTTTTGTATTTGATTGGAAAACAAATGTGATTTTGATAATAAAATAAATTACTTATCAATGATAAGTTAATATAATAATCATTAATTTACATGTATTCTTAATTAGTTCTTAAAAAGGATGTGGGGATGAAAAATTAGTTAGAATATTTTGGTGCCGTTGGGATATGAATAGGAAAATAATTGTACTATCTAAAGTTGCTATTCGCTATAAAAATTAATAGATTTTTAAATTTTTACTTCAGAGGATTTTAAAAGGTGTTCTCTTTTTAAAATACTAATAAGGTTTTACCTTTAAAGAAGTGCAATGGTAACGTATCTCATAAACAGGAGCCATTATCAAAGTTAGTATTCTTTACAAAAAGTTAAATCTACTTTACCTAGCATTGGTTTAATCAATTATTATATTTTACACATTTTAATATCAAAAATTATATTCTTTATCCGTATTTGATAAATAACTAAATATTTTTACATTGTATATATTGTCTTATTTTTTAATTGGATTAAAATGTGCAAATGTCTATTGAAGTTTTATTTTATTTTCAAATCGAATACTGAAATGGGTGTGCCTTTAAACTATACATATTTAAATATTATTAGGTATCCTAATTATTTTTAAAATTATAGTTTTATATACAAATAAAAAAGCTTAGTGCTTTAAATCCCATTGTAATGTTGTGCTTATTTAAAAATATATACAAAAAGATTTTTACATAACGGAATGCACAAGAAATTGCTGGTTGGAATTCGTAAAAAAATTGGCAAACAATGTGTAACTTTATTACGGAAAACTTTTAGGATCCAGACTTTCTTTGTTGTTTGATAAGAAGTGTTTTCTAAGTACATTTTATAAGTTATATAGTTATAATATAATATATATAGCCTTACTTTTAAGTAATCGCTTAATCTAATCTTGCAAATTGTATTTATGTGTATCTTTTACTTATTATTAGCCTAAACCTATTTTCGATTAATGAAATTGTTTCTCTGATCTTTAGATTTTGAAGTTCCAGAATTTTTATTTATTTTCCATTTTACGTAAAAGGTAATAAAACCAGCAAAGAGCAAACAATCGATGTGATTGAACCATCATCATCGTACAAAAGCCGCCATCAAGTTGGCAAATAACCAGGCCTATTTCGCCTCCCCCGTGCAGGACGCTCGAAAGTAATCAGAAAACTTTGGTGAATTGTGGTGGGCGGTGATAAATTTGCATATGTCAACACGAAAGAGCAGCAACAATTGCCCCGAAAGACAATTTATTTATTTATCTCGTTGGTCCGGAGATCAGGATGGAAGATGGAAGGCATTGGAGCGCAAGAGATACATTTGCCCGATGAGCAGAATTGAAATGTTAATTACACGAGTTCCAGAGGGTTGTTTTCCCTTGTTGCCGATACACTTGGCAAACAGTTTAAAAAACAGTCGAGAGCGGTGTTTAGACACTGGCTAAGCAAACAATCCGGCTCGGCTGGTTCGTGATTTGTTTGCTCAGCTCTTAATCAGCCCGAGTTCTGAGCACTTTCCACCGAGAGCCGGCGGCAGTGAAAGTTTAATATAACCATCGATAGCTTCTGGCTGCAATATCGACTGGGCTAAACGCTGACAAACAGCAAGTCCCAAGTCAGGGGATGTTCCGCCCAGACCAGCCCATCCCATCCCAGCCCGTATCCTGTAGCCTGAATCCTGACATTGATGAGGTGTGAATGCCACCGCAGCGCCTGCCTTTGTCTTATGCCTTCATCATTGCGAATGCTGCCGTTGTGGCATCCACTTGAGGTTAATTGAATTTCATAGCGTCCTTGCTAAATTGAAAGCGTTTTTTCCCCATTTAAGCTGGTTAGTCGGAACTCCGAGCGGCTGGCAAAGCGGAGGTAGCATTATTAATTGAATCTGATGGTAACTGAAAAGTTTTCAGCCCACGTAATTTGATCTGATGTTCTGTTCGGACATTTTGGAAATTGTTTATCATGATTTTCCACAAAACAAAGGTTGATAACTGGATTAAATGGGCATACATCAATAAAAGTTAAGTGATTGTAATTAAATTTAAATTCCCATTCTAAGATACAGATTCAGTGCGTGGCGTCAGAAAATATTAAGAAATAAACCATAAAAGTAGAATACTAAATAAAGAATAGACCATATTAAATAAATATAAGAATATACATCGAATATATTAACCAAATAAAAAATAAATGTAGAATATATTTACTTAATAAAGAATAAACGTAGAGTATAAACGTATAAATTAAATAAAAAATATAAATGTAGAAAATTTTAATATAATAATAAAGAATTAACGTAGAATACATTCACCAAATAAAGGAAGTACGTAAGATATATAAAACTTAGAGTATATTTATTATTGTTGGCTTGTTTATTGTTATTATTATTGTTATAAGTAAAATGTAAAATTTCATAACAAAACAGAATATATTTTAAATTACTTCATACTTTTATTTAACTGATTTCGGTTAATATTGCCAAGCTTAATAAAATTCCCAGACAAAATTAATAAGTTTATGCAAGGATTTCGAGTAGTTCTCAAATAAATAAAGTAGTTCCTTTTGTCAAACCTTTTATTTAAAAAACCTACTCTTAACGTTTTCCTATATTTATATATTTTTTTCGACAGTTATTTTCTCAACAAAACCCGGACTCATAAGATCTACTGTAAAATCCATAAGCAGCAGATTTCTTATTTATTGTTTGACAACTTCCCATATCGAGTTTCCCAACTTTGGCGACACATTAAAAGGATTTGGTCTGGCACGTGCCTCCGCACACTTGAGATGCGTGAAGAGAAATAAAAAAGGAAGCGGCTCTCAACATTTCTTAGTGGAAACTTGAGGAAAAGCGCGAAATTAGCATTTATTTTCAAAGAGCCTGTTTATTTAGCTATTTATTCAATTTTAATTTCAATTTTTCCCCCGCAGTTTGGCCTTAGAACAATCAGTCACGGAGGCAGACGGAAATAGATGCGATTACATTTAATTGAATTTTTTCCGCGCTCTGTTTGCGCAAGGAAAGCCAAAAACAGAATTGAATGTATTATATTACCAATAAAGAGGAAAAGGAAAAATAATAAAAAATGCGGCGCGCAATTGGCAATACAAAAGGAAAGTCGGAAAACGTGATGCCGCCAAGTAATCAAATTTCAGGACATTTCTTCGTGGAAAACTTTTGGGGGAGAATGAAGCCGAGCGTGTTAGGTTAAAGGTGGCTCATGCATTATTTATACGAACTAACAAGCCGCAAGTTGTCATAAAAATCCGCCACAGAAATTACCTGTTGATGAGCCACAAAGCGCTAGTTTAACCCTCAATTACCAGGCCTCTTGGGGTTGAAATTGAACCACATGAGCGAGGGTAAGGTTTCTAGCTGGCCCCCTGAGGGAGGCATTAAAATTTTATCAACTCGCCGGGGCTGATGTTGAATTAAGAAGCACTTGGCACGTTAAATCAATTTGCCATTTTATAAATCTTCATTTCGCACCTGAGACGTGATGGCGGCGACAGCGGCTTCCCATCGAGCAGAGCCAGCCACAGGTGGTCCTGCGACGGCAGGAAGGAATAAGGAGCTTTAAGCAAAGCCCTCGGCTGAAACGTGACACCCCGGAGCTGCCAAGGATTTGCACTTTTATTTATATTTATTTTTTGGCAAGCATTTTGCCCACTACTCGTATTTGCATTGCGAACTCGTTTCAATTAGCTAAAATGTCCCATTCACACCATTTGCCTGATTGTTTTCGCTTCCACAGCCACTGACCAAATGTGTGTTTGTTTTTCGGAGCCGTTCATTGCCCATTTGGGGGCATTTTTAATTTCTGTAATGCCTTTTGTGATCTCTGAATGGCCGCAAAGTGCACTTGAGCTGCGTAGTATTGTTACGTTTATTGTCAACGACAGTGAGCTTTTAAGAAAATTATACAATTGCATTATGACGCCGCCACTGACCACTTCGGGCTCCGGAGGCTCTAAGATTGAATGGCACTCGATTTTTGTCTCTAGAGTTAATGCACAGGAAAAAAGTGTACATACAATCTTTAAAAGGAGTTTAAGTTTTAGACGAAGAAGAAATTATACAGTTTAATTTCACTGACAAACTTTCTGCCTCCTGACTTGTGAGTCATCAAAATTCGCGAAAGTGTGATCAAATTTTAATGTTTTGGCTAAATCTAGATCATTTTTTAGGCAGTAAAAGAAGGCATACCTATTATTTATTAATTATTTTATTCGTTTTTTTTTTTCTCATTAAACGTAATGTATTAATTAATGTATTCCATGGGCACCACTGATCTTAACCATTCAAGAATTCGATGTTTTAATATATATAAATTTATGGAATACAATAGGCTGCATTTTCTCTGTGTATCTCTATCGTTAAAGTTTAAATTTTCGCTCGTATATCAAACGCATCGGAAAGGAGGCGGTCCTTTGGGCCATGCCACAAGCAAAATGCGCAATCCGTGGGAAAGGGGACTTTGTATTACAAATCGCTCAACGGGCGGCCCACGAAGGACGGTCTGTCAATGCCTTTTTTCAGTCGCTGGGTGGCATAAATTATGACCGCCCGGCGTTCGTTTCCCGCTCCCAGGTCAGCCCCTCCACTGCGGTTATTAAAATGCTCAATGCTCTTACCCATACCAGAATTTGGATCCGTACTCCGCTTTTCCGCCCACAACGACTCCAGTTCGAGTTCCCATTGTCGTCAGACAACTGGGAAAAAGTGTAGCACACTCGCCGGCGCCGACTAATGGCAACTGAAGTACCAAAAATACACTGGCACTAACCTATTTTCTGCAGATGTTGAGTAGGTATTTTCAAAGAACACAGTTTTTTAAATTCATAGAAAATAATGATGATACATATATAGGTTTTTCTTTCTTTATAGCTTGAAACTTTGACCCAAAATCTAAAATAGCTCATATGAAAACCATTGAAGGAAGATAGTCCCTATATTATATTACCTTAATTAATTTAAGTAAATGGTCTAAATTTATTTTTAAGGCTAAAATTGTTTAATTTAAACCCCAAACTGTGAATCTTTCAACCACTGTCCTCTCTGTAGTCTAAGCTTCCTTTCTGCCTGATAATCAATAAAATGTTTTGGCATTTACTTTCATTGTTTGCTGCTGCTGATGCTGCTGCTGTTGCTGTTGCAACGCCCCTGCAGCCACGCCCACGCTCAAGGACTATATTTGCATATTTCGAGTGGCAAACTGGCAAGGCATATTGCGGGGTTTTTATGTTATATCCTGCCGTTCGCCGTTCGCCGTGCTCAAGTCCTTTGCACCGGGCGTGCCTCATGAATTGTTTCACTGTCGTCGTTCATTTGGGTTGATATCCCAAAGACTGAGGACACAACATGAAAGTCGCTTAATCTACTTAAATGTCTTTGAGTTTGAAATCTCCCTTTCTTACAGTTTGCAACGGAAGCAACTTACACAGGAATAAAGGGAGTTACACTGTCTTCGATTTAAAATATTATACTATTAATCTGTGTTATTTTCTACTGAGTAATACATTAATATCAGATCACTATTATATCGTAGGATATTGATTTAATTACGAATTAAATTAATTATTTAATTACCATTATTTTTCTGCGTGCATCCTAGTCTTGGCACATTGAGACAGCAACCCCCCTTTTAAGACGGCGTTATTAACATGGATTTATGGCGTATCGTTCGACGACTTAGAGCCGCTATTAGCACACAAAGATGTAAACAAGTTGGAACCAGGCAAGGAAGAAGGACCTCGTCTTTGGCTCACATGTCAATCAAGTCGCCAGCCAGTAGTCTGGCAAGGTAACAAGGCAGAAAAACGCAAATTTAAGCTGGAAACTCACGGAGGGCGGCGGGGTAGCGGCAAAAGGTAGCATCGGATAATTTCAATTAAAAATGCCTTTGAAAAGGCATTCGGTGGCTGACTGGGCAACCAGGACAAAGGCTCCTCATTGATGTCCTTGTCTCGCCGTATCAGCAGTTTTAAATCAGGGGTGGCTCCGGGGCGGAGAGAGATGTGATACGGGGTGAGATGCAGCTTAATTGAGTTTCGCTTTGACGGCAAACCGCATAAAAGGCGCAACAACTTTTAAGTATTCGCATTCACAGCAATTAAAGCCCTGCCTCCACAGGACTCTCGGCTCAGGCAAGGAAATTTAATATTTTTCTAATGAGGCCAAAACACATTTTGCGGCTTCTTCACACAGTTGACCAAGGGGGCCTTAAGGGAGGGCTTAAGTATTATCTTTAATTTAATATGGGAGAAGTTATACATTTTTAAAACAGATTCAAATTTTGGTTTAAGTTTAACTATAAAAGGGTATTTATAGGGACAAAACCTTTGTAAAAAATGTTAACTAACTTTGTATTAATATTCTTCCTAACTTTAACAAAGCAAGATTTTTTCTAAACTATTTTCAATATTTTCTATACTTTTCTACTAATATTTAACAACTTCCTCTGCCTCAGTGACTCTCCCTTCGAACTTTTTTAATATTAGCACCCTGTTCCGCTGAGATTTGCACATTTTCCATGGCCAGTTTTGGGGGTGCACAAATATATACATAAATACGTACGTAGGTCTGCCTTTTCAGCATCATAAAGTTATCAACTTGACGAGCTTGTTGTTGCGATGACGCTGCAAACAAATTTTCAAATTTTCACTGTTAACAATGGGCACGACGTCGTCGCTCTTGGAACCATGGAACAACCACGTCCACGCCTGTCACTCCGCCGGAGTGAGTGGAATCCGGCGCAAAGTCATTTTGTCAGCCCGTCCGCCGGATGAGTCCCCTTTCCCGTCCCATCCCCGTCGCCACTCATGATGCTTGATGGCAGCATAATTGATGCACTCGAGCGTAAGTGATTAGATTCATTATGATGCCTGGCAGGCAATGGCAACGTCTGGATCAAATCGGTGAAGAAGCGCCGAGTATCAGGTGTCCAACAGCGAATTGAAATGTTTAAAAATTTATAAAAACTCTGTGGTACTCATTTAAAGTCCGAAAAACCCGAAGGTCCTAGTTGGGACTGCCCGCTGCTGCTAAATGATGTGTGACAACATTTTTATTGCCCATTCTCGGTCACCCCTGTCCTGGCTTGGTAGGGGTAAAAGCCAACGTACGCCAACATTAATCAAGACATTCTCGGGCCTCAGATATACATTTATATTTATGCATTTTGAGGGTAAAACACAAAAAACGAAGCCGCGCCAACAAAGAGCGGCACACGCCAGGCGACAAAAGCATTTGCTTCCGGTATACCGCCGGTCCCACAGAGTCCTTACACTGATATAAAAAGTGGGCCTTAAGTTATATGAATTTTAAGGGTACTTTTACTATTAGTTTTTTAAAAGCATAAATAAATAAGTAAAAATTAATTATGACATGTGTAGGAATATAGTAAAAACATCATATTATTTAAGACAAGTTGTTAATATCTAGTATTAGTTTAACTCTATAATATGATGTTTTTGCAATTATAATGTAATTATTCTTCTCTCGTTTCTAGTTAAATTATTTTTTTTAAGATTTTCTTTAAATTGAATATTTTATGATTAATTTTGTAGGAATATATTTAGTTATGATGAGATGAAATCCAGAATAAAATGGCATCATAATAGGTGTGTCCAGGCCTAGATCTCCAAAGGAACTAACTTATTTAAAGTAAATTTCTACACCGGCTTTCACATTTTTTCAGAATTTATAAAAATTCTATTAATCATTATATTTCTTTAAGTGTGTTGGAGGGAAAGGAGGTAGTTTCCGAGGGTGCTTTGATTTTGCGTGAGTGGGTTCTGTGCATTCTAGCCTGAAATAAAGTTGCACTGACTGACGCGCTTCGCCTTTTGTGTTTCGCTCTCATTGTTGTGCGGCAAGCGAGGGAAAAATGTGTTTCAAATGAATAAATATAAATATTCCTTCTATGACCCTAATGGATTTCATTGTTGCTGTTGGACTGACAAAGAGTTGAGCCATAAATGGAGGCATATGCTAATTATGAAGCGGAAAGCCATTCTTAAATTTTTTGGGGAAATAGAGAAAAACTAAACAAAATACTTTTATACGAAAATGCTTGTGACAAAAATATTTATTACCTAAAACAAGATTTTATATATTAATTTTAGGCTTCTTTCATATTAAGCTTGATTATTTTGTGAAATTGAAAATACCTTGCTTCATTATGAACTTATTTAATTGATTACTTTTCGTAAAGAGGTTTCCGTACATAATAATTTATGGGAAATTCACTAAAATCTGCAGTAGCATGCGATTAAAGTAAAATCTATAGAAAAGCGAGCTCTGTGTTATTCCCTTTTCCCATTTTCTGTCCGGTATTTCCGTCATATCTCCCATGCTTCCAGCTATTTGCACACAAACAAAAATAAATATTAAATCTCAGGAATCGCTCTGGGCCAGAGACACCCTGAACTGGCAACCCCCGACCTCTGACCTCATTCCCGGCATTCGGTTTATTACTCCTACTATGTGGCACGCTTATCGACGAGCGCAGCATTTAGTTTTGTGATTAAGTGGGAGGACATGTGGATTGACAGCATGAGTCTGCAGGATCAACAGAAGCTCATCAATTTCCCGACCCCACTTTTCCTGGGAAAATCTCATTTCCCTGCTTTTTACGGATTCCGAATTGAATTTCATCCGCTTTTAAAGTCGTCACATTTTCAGCTGGTAATTAAAACCGCTGGGAAACCCTTTGCTGACAGTTATCCTTAGCTACTCCTTCCCCAATTCAGCCGTAAATCACCCAACGAAAAGCCATACATCATAGACACCACGGGGAATCCCCCGAAAAAATATAAC
Source organism: Drosophila rufa (assembly GCA_018153105.1). Classification (NCBI taxonomy): domain Eukaryota; kingdom Metazoa; phylum Arthropoda; class Insecta; order Diptera; family Drosophilidae; genus Drosophila; species Drosophila rufa. The sequence continues at coordinate 15,433,435 of JAECXS010000096.1, forward strand.
ACAAAGATGACACAGTCTGTAAAAGTTATTTTGTAATTAGTGCAAAAGGCGAGGACAACGGGATACGGCTTTAGGGGCGACGACACAACAAGCCCAACAGGATAATGATGATTACGCTGGCGCAATGAAATTGAAGACGACTTTCGGCCGAAGCTGTACTAATTACCGCTGACGTGCGACGGAAAGCGAAGCCAGGACATCTATTCCCAGGATCAGGATGGGACTCCGACTTCTGCTGGGCGGGGGACTGTCAACTCAAGTTTGACACTTTTTCGCTGACGATTTATGAGTGCGGGCGAAAAGCTGCGTCCACTGATTTTGGCACAGTGGGGCTGGAAGAAAAATATTTAAAAAATGTAATATTTATTTAAAGAATTTAGGGAACAAGGGAATAATATCGAAAATCTCTATACTTTTTTTAGGTCTTAGTATTTTGGGTATTAGTATTTTTAAATGGTATAAAGGAAATACTTTATATTTCAGATGTTGCCAGCATCAATCTTGGTAGATTTGTGCGTATTAGGCTTTGGAAAATAAGCTGGGAAATGGGAGTAAAAAACTAGCCTGGGACTTAGAGATAAAAGAGACCCAAACAGTGTTTTTTCGTTAATTAAAAGGCTACACAAATATATCTATAAAATAACGTTAAGCTTTTCTATATTTTCGAGTTAAAAAAAAAATTAATTCGTAAGTATTTACGACAGAAAAAATTACCTAAGCTCAGAAACTTCAAGAGGTTTACTTATTTGTACTCATTAGATAGAGTTTCAATAAGCCCCACTGTGCACCGTGGTACTCTGCCTGACACTCGACACTCTAGCTGCCTGACAACGCCGCCACTTAGTTTAGAGTTTTATGGGCGCAATTCGATTATTCTTCATTTACGTCAATCAATGTGGAGGCTGCCTGTGCATCCCCTTAATCGCTTTGTTTAAATAGTAAAACGCTCTTTGCGGATCGGGGCACTTTCTGAAATTTAATATCACTCTCTAGAGTGTGTTGTGGTGGCTGCGGATGCTGCTCCTGTTGATGTTGTGCCGCCGTCTTGTCTGCGAAAATGTCTGCCCCAATGTCTGCGTTTCCCTGTGTAGTATCCTTTCTGAATGCGAAAATCCTTTGCGGCTGTTTTGTTGATTTTCATTTCATTTCCCAGCTCTGGTTTTTTTTCTGTTCGTCCTGTGCTTCTTGTTTATTTCGCTTTGCTGTTTACTTCCGCAACTTTATTATAGCTTTTGGCTGAGTTGCAACTGTTTGGCTGTTTGCTTTATGCTTATGAGGGTTAGGCCAACGCGTCGTATTAGCAACGTCGCCGGGCCTTATGAGGGGGAGTCCCATAATGGGGGGTTGCTTGGACCGGAAGCTGGGATCTCGGGGAGCCGTAGGTTTCTATTTTGAGGATTATGAATTGGCCCGGCTGCTTGATGGCTGAGAATCGAGGCAGTTGCTCACACTGTTGACCAAGATTATTGGCTACTTTAAGTGGCCAGTTGTGGAGTGGAAATCACAGAGAAAACTCCACACATATGTACGTCCAAATGGTAACTTAATCTTCTTGGAAGTTTCAAGGACTATTTGTGAAGTTGTATCGCGATTACTGCGAGCATTGAACTCCTTTTTTTGTACAATTATTTGATTTTTGCAAATTTGATTATAATTATTACTGTTATTGCTTATACCGTTCATAGAAGTAGTTGGTCTGAAATGGTTTTTCTTAGGGAATATTTTAAATATAGTTCAAAAGTTTGTTTAATCATAACTTGAACAATTTAGAATGTAATTACTAAATAATTTTTTTTGTTTGTGGTGGTTACAAATGCATTGGGCTTATGGATAATTGTCCTAAGAGAAAATGTTGTACCTGTATATTTTTCCAAATATTCCTAAAGTAAAAGCAATGGTTTGGAAAGGCGATATTTTAGCTTAGCAGGGTGGTAAAGTATTAGTCAGAAGTTTGCAATACAGAAAAGGAGACATTTCCGACCCTATAGGATCCTTTATATATAAAAGATATAAGTATGTTCTTGATCTTAATATTTTCCATAAATTCTCTATCTATATCATAAATCTGAAATCAGAAAAAGATATCTTCGTTGTCTTTAAACATTGCAATTTTTACGATTTAGAACTAAAATTTAAATGTTACATAAATAAGGCTGCTATAGAAATTATAATAAAATATTAGGAAAATTATTGTTCTTCAACATAACTCTTTTAAATCGAGAGGTACTTTTTTCTTTACGATTTTAGAGAATTTTATTGATTTAATTCTCAGCCTTTAAACAAATTACAATTTAATTATATTTATAACAATAAATATTATACATTTGACATTTGTTGTACATTTATAAGTAAGCATTTCAAAAATGTATTTAAAAAATTTGGTTGAGCTAAAAAGAAAAAGTATTTGGCACATTGTATGAGAAATATTTATTAAACTTTATTAATTCCCATGAATTAACTAAAATCCCCAAACTTAAAACATGAATTGAATCATCTTTTGCCCATTCTCTTTTAAAATAAATCTTTTAAAATAAATCAGTTGCTGCCATTAAAGTGGCCAGTAACAAATGGGAATCCATTAGACGCGGATCATATTAGCTCCACAATTTTTGGCCAATCTTCCAGCACGTATAATTCCAATCGATCAAATCGGTGAGGAGGGGACTAATTTATAAGAATGAAACAACATTGTACATTGAACATTGTAGATGCTCATCCACAAATCTGAGCATTTTTCGAAATTTTGAGTTTGTAGCTATTTTCAAACCGCCCCCAGCCCCCCTCGAGAAGCAGACGGAAAACATTTTCAAAATGGCTGACATTTCTGTGGGCTGTATGTACGGGAAAATGTCTCTGGGCCCGTGGAAAACAATGGAAAATGGCCTGCCAACGTTTTAATAGCATTTCACGCACGACTGAGATTCGCATGCCAACCCAGGGGGAGTCCGTGGATCCACCTATGTGAACGGGAGACGGGAGGTATCCGAGCCCGGCCTGTGATTGGTCCAGCCCGGCCAGGTGGCTCTGGAGCCCCAACTCCGGCCCCAAGTTGCCTTGCTACTGTTGCCATCCACCCTCGACCAATGTGGTGGAGGAGGACATTCCGGCACAGCCCGTCCGGCTTCTCGGGCCTGCGCACGGCGCCATCAGTCCTCCGGAGAGCTTTTCACCACAGCGAGTGCGAGTGGGACCGATGCCTCGATTATGCTGCGAAGGAGCATAATCCGGCGGCAGGACATCCATCTGGGCAGACAAGAAAGGCGAATGCCAGCCCCGTTAGTTTCACTTCGTGCGTTGTCTTGCTGAGGCCAAATCGCGAGCCTGGAGCTGCGGGTATATATCCTGGGAGAATATATGAGAAAATACATCAATAAATACTGGAATATAGTTGAAAATATCTGAATAATACAGTGCTAATCGAGAGTGTTGCGAAAAAGTGTTAAATTCAGTTTGAATATTAATAGAATTATGGTTTTGTGACGGCTCGTCTCGTAACACCCTTGAAAAGAAAAATTCCAGTCTATATACTACGCGCCACCCCCTCCCCAAAAGTGTCGCCGTAGCCCAAGAAGAAGAAAAACTCATACCCACTCCCAACCCAAGCCATATATATACCAGATTGTCCTCTTGAGCTCGCGACTGAGACGGCTGCTTATGTATCCAGTGGCGACGCCTTCCAACCATCGCCACCTGTCCTCTGACGATCCTCGGTCTGGGGTCCACATCGCGGCTGGATGCGACCTGGCTGGCACACAGTCTTCAGACAGAGTTGGATTCGGATCGCCAGCCTTGTCGTCGTCGTCGTCCTGCCGCCGGTCTCGTGGTCAAACTCTGTCTGAATGTTGTCGTCCCACATTCTAAGTTTTTAATTGCTTTACCCAAAAGTTTTCACTTCCGTTTGGGTTATTTTTACTCATTTTACGGGGCGAGTGTTGTTCAGAAAATGTGAGACGGATATTCTATTCTGCTAAATAAATTTTAAAAACACTTAAACTATATAATCAGGGATCATAGAAATCTCTAGATACCTAAAATCGTTAGATAATGTGTTTAAAAGCTTGCTATAAAAAAAAGAGTGCTTCCTCAGGGAAGATAATCTTCCATTGCATACTTCTAGGCTCATTTTAAAATGATTTAAAATCACTAGATATTTTCTATGTGCCCTCCTTGATAACCTAATTCCAATTTATTCTATGGTCCTTCTTCCAGCGTATCGCGTAGTGTATAATCAATCTATATAATCTGTTATCTGTGTACCTTATTTGTGATATCCTAACCAACAACAACAACAACAAAATAGTTCATAATACATAACGAATTTTGTTGATTAACAAAACTTAATTTAAGCCCAAAGCAACTAACGAAAACTCTGCTTAGTTTCAACTGAATCGACGATTACATAATCGCGCACGACGGCAAAATGGATTACGTAACTTTAGTGTGGCATGTAAGTAGGCGTAACCGGCAAAGGTCAAAAGTACGGCTATTTTTTTTCTGGGGGCAAAGAGGTCAGAAAGGAAAATTCTCGGAATTTTCTGAAATGAGTGAGAGTGTCTTACAACGGAAGATAGGAAAATATTCAAATAAATTTTATAAATGCTTGTATTAACTATCTTCTTATTTTTAATTAAAAAGTGAAAGTATACTATTGAAGTGAAGTTCATAAGATTATCGGAATAATTTCAACATTTTTAACTTCTTTATAAATGGGATAAATATTTAGTGGTGCTACAGAAATCCCTAGCGTTTTGAAATCACTTTAAAGTGGTAAGTATGTCTACAAAATGTTTCATCGCAAAAAAAACATTTGCATTGAATCTGATGCCTCAAATATTTTATTGCATACTTTTACACACGCTTTACTGTGAAATCCTACTGATTTCTGATGCACCCCCAATGAAGTATATCTAGAATTCATCAATATTACAATGTATAATGTACAATGTATTACTTATTCAATATAATTAAAATTACGTGGTTGGATACTAGACCATGTTCACTGAAAAAGGTTGCAACTATGTGGTAACAATACAATTAAATTAATTTGTAGGCCTTGGGTAATTTAATTAAATAAAGTTAACCCATTTTCTAACATTTTAAAATTAATGCTGAAGCCAAAAAAAAATGAACTTTTCATATACAAGTACTTATTATATTTCCAATTAAGAAAGCAATTTCCATAAGAACCCTGACTAACTTATAGCCTCAATTGGTAACCCTTCAGATGAGGGCTTACTGCCAACCAAAATAAGACTCTCAAATTTCAGACAGAAACACACTAAATGAAGCATAAAAGGCAATCAAAATAGCCAACAAAGCCAGAAATATTTACAAAATGCTTTCCCGGCCCACAAGCCTCCCCGAAACTCATACCAATAACCGTCATCCCCCCGAGGAAATTTATGAACATAAGCCGCTTACAAGAAATGTGCAAAATGCTGAAATTGTACGGGACTTGTGCTTATCAGTGGCGGAACACAAATCGGTGGACACATTAATAACCCGTACAAATCTCTTTTGCAGGGACTGTAACTGGAAATGCAACAACTCTCCGCCCGAATAGGAAAATTATATGGCGGCCAAGTGAAAAGCCCCCGCTGAGTGAGAGCGAGCCAACCCGAAAATAGAGTCATCAAATTTGTGCCGGCTTCACGGAAATTAACCGCCGCTGATTCGCCACGCTTATATACACGGCAATCCGCCGTGAAGTAGGCAACACAACACATTTATGCGCACAAGTGATAAAAGCGGAACAGGCAGCGAAGCACAACACAGGCGCTGACTCAGGCGGAGGACGCAGCGATCCGGAGACAGGCGCAGGGAGGAGTCATCAGTAAGGAGTCAGGAGCAAGGGACAGCAACGCAGCATCGCCATGAAGGGCTTGACGGCGTTTAAGGAGAAGGCGACTGGCGTGTTCGGCGGGTGAGTGTGCCAGGATAATCGAATCGAAACGAGTCAGATACTAATATTCATACAGCAAACGATGTAACACTAGGCAGCACGGTTTTGGTTCTAGAAAAGTTATAGTACCTATGGTTAATAGTTTGAAAAATACATTCTGCTTACAATATGGGTTCCTACAAAAAAAAAACGTTGAATATCTAGTCAATACCCAATTATAAATTGCTTTATTAATAGGTAATAGGTAATACTTGTAGGTAACAAGAGAGCTCTGTACGAAGTGAGAATTGAGGAAAAATCAAAGAAGATTTTTTGATTTTATAATACATTCTTTTATTTTGTTTAGTTTATGATTTTTGTTTCTGAATAATGTTATAGGTGGATTTGGTGGCAACCAAAAAGATTTTTTTGGCAATCCATAATTATGGACTTTTAATATGAATATTTATAAAAACTTTGAAAGAGGAAATATGCAATCAACACGAATTTTTAAACTTATTTTTCCCCATATTAGTATTGTGTAAGGATACAAGTATATTTCCAATTCTAAGAGCTGAAAATTTGATTATTTGTATAATTTAAAAACAGTAGAGCAAAACGTACTTATTTTTTATGGATTTTTATGTTATTCTAATTATTATTTGTAAATCATTTTAATTATCCGAAAAAAAATGATAAAGTAAAGTCACTCTTCAGACAAATGTAATATATCCAAAGAAAAAATCTTTTAAGTTGTATTTAATGTTTTCACAAACTAAGAAATTCTTTTTTTGTATTGTATGTTTATAGGTAATACGGGAATTTTTGTAAGAGCTAAGAGCTAAGCTATATTAATAATAAAATTTTGTACATAATTTTGCCTTTATTATTTTAGAAATATAGTAATACATTTTAAGAGAGTTGATTTATAAGGGATTCCCAAATTAAAGTAAATCTTTTTCATTTCGAAACCTTTTTATTTGCCGGCAAGCTAGGGACACCTCACTTTTGTTGGCAAGTGTAGCGTGATGGCGATGAGCAATAGAGCCCAGAATGAAATATGAGTGCAATCAAATGGACTTTAGAGAGACAACGAAAAAAAAAGGCGAATTTAATTTAACGCAAGGCTGGTCGCCGTTCGTGGTTGGATGAACTTGACCATGCCGCTGAGGATAATGCAGTAAATATGTATATTGATACGCACTTCCGACTAGCCGGCGTCGGGAAACTTCGGCACGTGTCGGTCCGGTGGAAGTTGTGAAATTATTGGCATGCTTAACAAGTCATTAAAGGTGGGCCAGGACGAGGTCCTCGCTGCGTAGCCGGGCAGTTGCAGTCGAAGTCTTGTTCGGACGCGCTGGCATGCCGACGAAGCTCACCGATGTCTCTGGAATTCCGAGCACGTTGGCAGCACGTGTCCGGAGACTTCGACTCCGGCTTCCGGCACCTTCGCCGCCCTCGAGCTCAATAAAGTTGTACTCATGGCAGAGCATATATTGGGCAAACACTCAATGAATGTGTGTGGAAGTATGCAATATCATGGGGCACGCCACACTCCTTCTGCCACGATTTCTCAAGGACCTTGGGCGCAAATTAGAAATTGGAACAATAGGTGGCACATCGCTTTCATTAAGGAATGTGTTGCATGCCAACGGAGCGAAGGAAGGGCTGCTGCAGTGGCTCACGCAAATGAAATTGATTTTTACGAGCGGTTCGTTGCCAGGACCTGCCTGCGGCTGAAGTCCTCGAGTGGCACTCGGCGCGAAGAAATTGAAATGCCTCTTCGGGGGCGAGAGCGCTGAAGCCGTTCCTTTATCCTTGCCAGTGAAAATGAAATTAGAATTGTCATTGAAGACGCGGTCGTGTCGCTGACAAGGCTCCACCGCCATCACAGCCCCATTACCATTCCGCCATTCCATCCACCACAAGTGCCGGAGCAAACAAACTAATACATATAGTACTTTATATCTCTGGAGTTTGCCCCATTTACGTATTTTTTCTGTATGGCCACGTTAAAGTCAGAAGCGAATGCTGAGCATCCTTCGGCTTGTGGCGCCAGTTAGCAGTAATCTATGCGGCGCCAAAAAGTCTGCAACATTTTTACTGACAATCAAACCGAAAAACTTTAGCGCCAAAGATAGTTGGCGAGACGTCAAAAAAAATGCTGGCTTTATTGGAGCACTTCCCTTCCTTGATTTTTGTATGTTCATGTAACAGACGAAGAGGAGATACTCTAAGTAGAAGATGATAATTAAGAAGGCGCCTAAAAGTATGCCAAGACAACATACAAAGGTATAGCTTATATCCGTGCATACTTTTAGGCACGTAGAAAAGTGATATTTAAACACTAAAATCTGATTTCTTTAAAACTTTAGGATAAGAACACAAATTTTTAGCTGATGTTTTGGCATTGGTAATTCTTAACAGGATTTTTTTTTAATGGTTGTTTACTTCTAAACAAAAGTTATTTTAACCGAATTCTACTCCAAGTAAGAAGCATAAGTTGGAATACTAATTAGAAATAAGCTTTAAACTTATTATGAAACCTTTTTTTTACCAAGAAACCTAGATTTCTTCAGTAAGTTTCTGCTAATTATTAACAATAAATCGGAATATTAATTATTTTTTCAACTTATTAGGTAACATTTTCTTACCAAGTTACCTAGGTTTCTTCAGTAAAATTCCTTAGATTTTCCACGTAATACCTTAAATGTCAAGGCCTTAAAATATGCCTTTGAAATGGTAATCGAAACGTCTTTTGGCACTCAGCAAACCTAATGATGGACATTACGCCAGCCTCTGCCCTTCGAAGGGCAAATAAAAATCGCCGCATAAAAATTGGCGTCAGCCTTAAAGTCGGTCAAGGCAGGAGATGACGGGCAAAGGACGCAGAGAGATCCCTGTAGCTGGGTTTTCTCCTTTCTTTTTCCTTTCCAAGGGGCTCCTGCGTGACCAGACAAGGGTAGCTTTGGCGGCAGACAGTTGAGTTATGTGACAGGCGGCGACTTCGACGGCGACTTCGACGACAAAGTTATCCACTGTAGTGGCTTGTTTTCGGCTGGTGGCTGCTTATTAGTTTGTATTGCATACTTAGGGGGACTTTGTCTTGATATTTATGAAGAAAAATGCCAACAGAGGGGCTATCTGCGATGAGATGTGTCACTTATCCCGGGTTAATGGATGGCAGTGGAGTGGGAGTGGGTCACCCGCCCGATATCATCCATCAATCAGCCGGCGACAAGGTCTTTTAACTGTGTTTAAACTGGCGGCGGCACCTGTTTGCCTCGGAAATCAAATCTGGAAATGCGATTTAAGATTCCTACCTGCTCCAATCAACTCTAAATACCCCTGGCAATGCTATCAGCACTTAATAAAATTGAATTTTATATTCCCAGCCACACGGGGCAGGCAAGTTCTCGGCAATTCCTACCCTCAGTCACCGCAGCTCCTTGGGGACCTTGGCTGGGAAAAACAACAACCACCTTGCATTTTTCCGGGGTGGTGGCTGGAGGGTGGCAGCTGTTGCTGCTAACAAGCCGAAAATATTTGTGTTTTCACGCCCTCTCGTTGACCTGTTGATTTGGCCTGCCACGGCTCTAATTGGCATGAATTATGTCCTCAGAGACAACTGTTTTCCTATAGATATTGTTAAAGAAAAAATTATGTTTTCTAAGGAAATAAGAGGGAATTCTTTCTTTTGCTTAAAATTACATTATAGTCTTAAATTAAGTTTATATCCCTTAACATCAAATTAAAATTATTGATTTATTTATTTAGCATGAAGCCCAACATGGAGAAGTTCGAGATATCGCAGAGCTATCACGGCGGCCATGGTGGCTACGAGGAGATGGAGGGTGGCGACCGTGAAGGACGCGGTCCGGGCGGCGGCCACGCCTACGACGACGACGACGACCGGCCGGACTCGCCCGCCTCCTTCGAGGAGATCGAGCGTCCACCGCTGCGCAAGATCGACAAGTACTGCAAGGCGGAGTGTCCTTGTATGCCGGCCCGCTACACCATTGCCACCATGGCCTGCGTGGGATTCATGATCGCCTTTGGCATGCGTTGCAACATGTCCGCCGCCAAGCTCAAGGGCGAGCACAATGGGGTGAGTTTTTACTATTACTTTAATATTTTTTTCTGGAATATAAATATTTAAATAATGAATCAATGTTCTCAACTGATAGTTCCGTGTCACTTAAATTGAGTGGTTTAGAACCTAATCCTGTAAAATGTAAAGAAATTTGGAATCATTAAGGATTTATCTTTGTCATTTTTGTGGAGAATAATAAATATAAGGTCTTCAATTAGTGTAACTTAGTACTTATAAACATTTTGTATTCTTTATTTATTTTTACATTTTTACTTAAAGTCTGGGAATTACAATTAATTATACGAGGCTGCTATAGATATCATTAGCTTTTGAAATCACTTAAAAAAGTGCACAAAATGTTGCTACAAAATGTTACATAATTTAAACTGAATTTGGTACATCAGACATGTTGTTGCATACTTTTAGACACCTTTTTAAGTGATTTCAAAACTTTATTAATTACTAAGGCACCTCCAATAGGTTTAAGAAAGGATAAAACCGTTATTTTGTTATTAAATATAAATAAAATATTATTTTACTTAATATTCACTTATTAACGATTTAACCTTTGACACGTTCACACATAGAAACATTTATCGATTTCGCTTGATCTTTTGATTTATTCCCATTTAATCGAGAGTTGTTTAATATAATTTCTGTAAAAATGTGTCCCACCCATCACATTTGTTCCCTTTAAACTTTAAACAGACGTGCAGTTGAGACCACATTTTTAAATTGAACAAATTGACGACAATAAATGAGCAGAAATTCACGTCAAAGCGTGGGTGGCCCATCAAATTCGCCTCGTTTGGCTAGAAGCTCTCTCTTGTCAATTAGGGCAAGTGTGTGTGGGCAGGGCATCACTCAAAAGTCACACACACAAGGACCACGCCCCCACGGCGCATAAAATAGAAATCCATTTGAAACTGAGAGCATTGTGTGTGTCATCCGCCCTGACGCTCGTTAATAAAGGCCTGCGGCAGTGCTTAATGATTGCCGAGCTCTCTTCGACACTCACTCCCTAATGGCATTTCCGGTTTATTGCAGAGCGTATTCATGAACTGGACGGTTGCCGTGGAGAGCCATGTGGACTCGTCCTTCTTCTGGGGCTATCTGATAACGCAGATTCCCGGCGGCTTCATCGCCTCCAAGTTCCCGGCCAACAAGATCTTCGGCCTGTCCATCGTCAGCTCCGCCACGCTGCATCTCATCGTTCCCTTCGCCATGACACTGATGCACGGTCATGTGGTGATTTGCGTGCGCGTCCTGCAGGGACTCTTCGAGGTATGTAACCAGAATTCGATTTCGCCACAGATCAAAGCCGGGGATTACGGCTGCGTGATGTTGCGAAAAGAAAGGGAGGGTTACCAGGAGGGCTGGGTTCGGGTCTAGATTTTGCTTTATGATAAAGCAAATATGTGAAATGGAAACATGTCCTAAGCCCTGAAAGGGTGGGGCTCGGCGGAAGGCAAAGGAAAAATAACAAAAGCATTTATTTTAATGCGATTTCTTTGTGTAGCTTGGACTGGGAAGTGGGGAGTTTGTCATTTTTCTTGGGGAAAACGTAAATGTAACATACTCTGGCAAAAATGACACATTCGGGGTTCCTTGTGTGTCTTTTTTGGGCAAATATAAGAAACCACTTGAAATTTGAAAAGATTTTCGGAATGATGAGTAAGCTAGATAAATTCCCAGAGGTTAAGAGGTTCTGAAAAACTATTCCCTTTAAAGAGAGCGCATTTTATCCTCCCAGGGCGTGACGTATCCGGCCTGTCATGGCATCTGGCGCTTCTGGGCGCCGCCCATGGAGCGCTCCCGACTGGCCACCCTGGCCTTTTCCGGTTCCTATGCCGGCGTGGTGGTGGGCCTGCCGCTTTCCGGTCTCCTGGCGGATACCGTGGGCTACCAGGCGCCCTTCTACGCGTACGGAGTGTTCGGAATCATATGGTACATGTTCTGGCTATGGCTGTGCTTCGAGAATCCGCGCAAGCATCCGGCGATCAGCATACCCGAGCTCAAGTACATCGAGAAGTCGCTGGGAGAGTCGGCTCATCCGACTATGCCTTCACTATCCACCACTCCTTGGCGGGAGATAATGCGATCGATGCCGGTGTATGCCATCATCATTGCCAACTTCTGCCGCTCGTGGAACTTCTACCTCCTGGTGCTGTTCCAGTCCTCGTTCCTCAAGCACAAGTTCGGCTTCAAGGTGGAGGAGGCGGGCTTTGTGGGCTCGCTTCCGCATCTGATCATGACCACGATAGTACCGTTTGGTGGCATGCTGGCGGATCACCTGCGGAAGAACGGCATCCTGTCCACCACGAATGTGCGGAAGCTCTTCAACTGCGGCGGCTTCGGAATGGAGGGTCTGTTTTTCCTCTTCGTGGCCCATTCGTCAACGGCGGTAAGTCGCTTCCTTTGTGGGTTTTTTTTAGGATTATTATAGGCTTCTATATTCTACAGACGGGCGCCATGTTTGCCTTGACCTGCGGCGTGGCCTTCAGCGGCTTTGCCATATCCGGCTATAATGTCAATCATCTGGACATTGCTCCTCGCTATGCCAGTATCTTGATGGGTCTCTCGAACGGCATTGGCACGCTGGCTGGGATCATAGTGCCCTACGCCCTCGATGGGCTCATCCAGGCCAATGTGAGTAGCAACAGATCTTTTTAAGAATTTTTAGAAACCAAACTTGGCTCAGAAATTATTGACTTAAATTCCTACAAATACTTACTTAATCTAATATATTCCCTTAGCCCACTGGCTGCTGGACCACAGTGTTCACCCTGGCCGCCTGTGTTCATCTAGTTGGCTGCACTTTCTATGGCATCTTCGCCTCTGGTGAGCTGCAGCCTTGGGCAGAGCCGCCGGCCGAGGAGCAGAAGGTGTGGGCGCCACCGGCGGGAGCCATAACCAACACGGATCCCAGTCAAGCGGGCATGCTGGGCAACTACATGAAGGAGACCTCATTTGTAAGTCAAAGAACCCTTAAATTACTTCTTAAACTAACTAACTAATTAATTAAATGACTTAATTTTAATTTATTCGAAATTAATAATTATTAGGGCGCCCCCGAGTACAATGAGCAGAGCCAGATGCAGCAGTCGGGCGCCATTAGCTATGGCGCCACGGGTCACGTGGCCAACAATCCCTTCGCCATGGCCGGAGCCACTGCACCCATCGTCGAGGAGGATGCCCCGCCGTCGTACGGGGATGTGTCCAACACGTACGGCTATACGCAGGATGCTGTCGGTGGAGGACAAATGCCGTCCTACGATCCGCAGGGATACCAGCAGCAGCAGTAAGGTCCTCACACTCCGCTCACCGATATATATCATAGCTTTTAGTTATGGCTGGAAGTCGTTGGGAGTTTATTGTTTGCCGTTAAAGATTTTCCTTAACTTTTACTCTCTCTCCTCGAAGTGGTTGGATTGTTGAAGGAATCCTGGCAGAAAAGATATAATCAAAGAGTAAAATTAGACAGAGATTGGCTGGACCTGAGGTCTTGGCCTGGAAATCTGTTAGTTGCCATTGAAACCCCGTTTTACCGTTGATAAATATATATATGTTTAACATTTATAATTATATTTAAAAATAAAACAGAACCTCAGACCTCAGGTCCTTCAATTTCTCAGTCAGGGATGCCCAGTCGGGGTCCTCGGAGTTGTACGAATTAGGAGAAAAGTCCGAGGGTCCAAAGGTACTATGCCTGGGCAGCCCTGTCCAAAGCCGATACATATGTGACTAAACAGTAATGAGTTTTCAGCGAATGAGAATAACGAGTTCCACATGCCACACTAACACAATGAAACTATGTACCTAACAGAGAAACTACATATGCAGAGACAGCAATACCGTTAGCCAATACCACTACCATAACCCATATTAGCCCACACGGACTTACTGGCACAACAACAAGTAACATAGCATAGTTTAGGGCGTCGCTTCCGCGAATTTCTATTTACAAGCTGCACAAGTAAAAATGAAACCACAATGCATAGCAAATGGGTAAACACAAGAAAGGGAAATTACTGGAATATATATATATTCGACATATTCGACATGTGTATATCATAAACCACATAATCCAGACACGCACCACGTCTCAAAGAAAGTAATATACTTATATTTAACTCAATATATACGTATAAAAAGTGTATGCAGAATTATATATAACATATATAGCCAAAGATTGTTGTTAACTCTGCGGATAGTCCCCGGGCTATCTGCAAGTATTATTACCGTTGACGATATTATGATCTTCTGTGTAAAGAATTACGGCATAAGCACGAGAACATTTTAATCAAACCTAAGCAATTGTTGATGTTCGGCACGAATGATAACCATACAAAGTACTAGCTAATCAAATATACATAATACCATTACCGTTGAATATTGTCACGTGTTTAAGTTTTGTTTTTGTTCACCGAAAGTAAGCTCTTGTGTTAGAATAGCATGAGCAAGGCATGATGTAGGTACTAAATGATAACACTTAAGTAGATAGTGGCAGGCGCATATAACCTCAGACTTGGTCTTCATATGCTCACTACTTAATAGGCACTAACTAGTTTATATAAATTCTAAACAGTGGTCTAAGTTTGTTCGGGTTTTAAAGTCAGGATGCATGATTGTTTCTAATAAATGTTCTTAAATAAAATATATCAACTCCTTTGGGATAATTTATCCTGGCTTTAAAATCCAAATTTACTGCAGATCTCTCTATAATATTAACTAGTAACATTCAAAATTGAGTTTCATTTTGAAGATAAACTATATTCTTTTGAACTTTTAAACCTTTCAATGTTTTCTAAATGTCTCCCTTTCAAGAAACTCAACTAAAATCTCTATAAATAAATATTATAAAACATTATTAACACTCTTTAAATCTCTCTGAAATTAAATTTACAAAAATACTACTCAGTAGATTGTAAATAAATTCAGCACTAATTTAGTTTAAATATTTACCATATAATTTAATTCGTTTTCTTTGTATATTTTAGAAATTGCACCAAACTTTGCTTTAAGCGCACAATTTTCACTTTTAAATGCACACTTAGCACTTATTTATTGGGTTGTTTATTGCACAATTATATATTTATATATTATTCTTATTATTATTAAAAAAATTCAATTACTGCCACAGTAAATGCATAATAATTAGACGCACTTACTTTCATTACTCCTAATCGTGTGTACATTATCGAAAGGTATTAAACTATATATTAACATATTATAGATAACTATTTAATGGTAACATAAATTATTCACAATTAAATCACTATGTATTAAAAGTGTGAAAATTTTCTAACTAAAAGAGTCAATTCTTATACCGTAATTTGTACAGCGCAGCGAATAAATATTTACGCAAATACTCGACTAGCTACTTTAAAAAATACAAATAGCAAATAATTATTACAATTTTAAATGTTAGAAATCTGTGGGAATCCCATCTGGCAGAATTAACAATTAACACTGCTTGTGAAAGCGACAATACCTAGACGATATAAGCTTCTTAAAGGTTAATTAAAATTAGTTACATTTGCGTTTTATCATTTTGATTTTAGGCAAAAGTTTTGAGGGAATGCTTTTTGCAATTCAATTCCACAAAATGTTGGCCACTGGGGCGTATGTGTAATATTAGAATAGTAAAAAATCCATTCTGTACATAAAATCATACCGTACTCGAAGGAGTATGGTCTCTTTTTAACTCGAGATCCTTACAGGAGAGACGAACACCTAAGAGACTCTCACCCTAATCGATCTTATTTCGGTTTTTGTTTTTTTGAGAGATACTCAAGCTCTCGGGGCTGTGTGGACAATAATGACATAAATATGTTAACCCAAAAGCCACGGTTAGGTCTTTTGCTTGCTACCTACGCGACACTCTGTAAATAATTAACTTTTATGTATCTAGTAGCTGAATGCCATCATTAAATGCTTCTGTGAGTAATTTAAGTGTACATAAAGCCAAATTTAACCAACTGCATAGCTGAAAACTACGCAAGCGCACCTATAGTAGAGCTAGCCCACAGTTGATAGCGACGGAAACGGGTTATGTCTAGGGTGTTTTAACGACTTGCCCAACATTTCGCACAGATATATATCCGCACAAAGTCACAATGCCGTAAGCCAGTAATCGCACTTAATATAAATCCGATAAATACTCAATCAGTAATATAAAACCATTCTTCGGCGTGCCGCAAAGAAGGAACTGTATCTGTTGTCAAGTAAAATCGAATGTAGGAATCGCATACTTGAACTGTGTATATATCTAGTGACAAACAAATATTCTTTGTGTTTACTGAGAGTTCTGTATACAAAATATATTAAACATTAAATCAAAATTAAATTAAATTAATTACCATAATAAAAGACACGATCGAGATCCCTTTTCTGGCAACACCCGCCCATGTTGTATTATTTGTATATGCTAGTTAAACCAAATTAATTAATATATTCCTGTGTATTTCAGTGTATGCTCATTAAACAAAAACAAACACATACAAATAAATATTCTAAAGGTTAAAGACAGCCACGAGGCCTCGGGCCACAGCAAATAACTATTCATTTTTAATACAGCTTCATAATAATATATATAATTGGCTACAAATGTAATTTCCATTTGGTTAACCGACAATATGGAACTGAGTACGAAGCATGAATGAATATACGAAATACCATAATTACAGATCATAATTAAACAGAACAAAATTATACCTAAACAAATGTATTTGGAATTCAATAAAACGAACATGTTAAAAATTATGCCAAAATATTGAAATTCTCTTTATTTCAAACAATTTTCAGCCTACTTCTTAATGATTAGATCTTTTACGGGTAATTTGTACACAAGTCCCGGAACACTGGAGATTGGGACTCGTTCCGCTCCCAACTCCCAATTCCCAACTCCCAACTACAATGGCGGCAGTTAGAACTAGCAACAAAAATATGAAATAAATAGGTAACATTTAGGAAACAAGCTAAAATCACATGAGTGCTACGGTGAAAAGATGCAGAAATGCAGGCGGTCGACGAAAGTGATTCAAATTAAAATAAAATTAAAGAAGAATCCTGAACTCTTTTGTTGAAACCGCCTGAACTAATGAACAGAAGTGAACTTAATAGAGCTCAGCATTATCTCCGCACTCCCTGGTACTCTCCATTGGAACGCCCCTTGCCGGGAAAGCCTCTAGCAAAGGGCGCCTTGGCATTGGTGGTCACATAGTAGTTCCCTCGAGCTCTGTAAAGGGTATACAGAAATATATTACTCCAAATATATTCAGAAATTGGCCCCAACTTACTTGTGAGAACAGTGCTCGCCCATCAGCACATACTCCGAGTCCTTGGGCTCACACCAGCCTATCAGGTAGGTGAACAGGTTGGGACAAGGACCCGCATAGAAGCCCCGCGTCGTCGTTATTGACTCGATGAAGTAAGGTGTGACCTTTGTGTGATCACAGGCCAAGGTCTCTGAGGGTTTAAGCTTAACTTATTTTATGTTTAACAAGGAAATCCCACCATTACTCACGAAACAAGGTCGCCGATCCCACACAGGCGGGCTGCCTGGTCCCACCATTGACATAGAAATCCGCATGGCCACTGGAGTGCCACTGCCCCAGTATCCCGGCTCCGGTATGCACCACGTCCACAAAGTGAGCATCGGTCGTGTCCAAGTCTCTGGAGTTATTAGCGCCCGCATAGAAGAATATCGTTGGGTCCAACGCCGTGATCCTGCCCAGCTTGCCTTCCTCAGGCTTCAGGTAGTTGGCCACCAGTCCGGCTATGTGGGCGCCCACACTGTACCCAATAAAGTGCAGGTCGTCCGGCTGGACGCCACGCGGATGCCGGGCGAGGTATTTCACCAGCTGGGAGATGCACAGGCTGCCAAACCGCGGAGCCCAGTCCATCTGGCTGAGGCAGGGCTCCTTGACCGCGTCGGCATAGTCCACGATAATGATGTTGTACTCACCCACACTGAAGTAGGCCTCTCGCAGATCCGGACTGGGACTCAGGGTCCTGCCACCGCCAAAGCCATGGATGATGATCTTGGTGGGATGCCGCGGATTGAAGTGCGTGTAGTAGAGGGCGTTGGCGTCCAGGACATCTATGAACTCCGGCTGCTCCTGGGTGCGCCGCGTGTACAGGTAGAACTGGATCTTCGGGTGCGGACACCGGTACGGCTTCTGCAGGCAAGATTCCGTCACATAGACCTGGGTCTGGTTTTGGCCAGCCGCCACCGCCGCGGCCACAACTCCCGCATTTTGGCCAGCTTTGGGGAAAGGCACAGGGAGAAATATTTACAAGAAAGCAAGGTAAATTTATATTTTTATTTTACAATAATAATACAATTAAATAGCTTTTGAAATTAAATATATAATTATGTTCAGAGATAAATATGTTCACAGTTTTGGCTATTCTGTTTAAAAATTTTTAATGCAGTAAGTATAGGTTTCACCCTTCTAGCTATGCTCGAGGGTGATCATGATAGAAATCGAAAGATATAAAATTATTTTGATATTTAAAAAATATTATATGAACAGTATTTCTTATTAATTTAGCTGTTCACAATATTTAAGCTCACAATTATATTTTGTATAAAGACCCAAGTAAGAGTTGATATTTTTAAGGCTAAAATTAACCAATAAACTTGATCTTTAAGGAACTAAAATTGATTACAAGATAAAATTGATCCTTGCTGAAATTATTGTGTATGGATTTCGGATATAAACTTCGAGCTTTAAGACATGCCTCGACTCGAGCTGACAAACTAGTTTCGCTCTCTGATATTACATTTAATTGCATAAGCCGCCAAGCTGCCAGCGACATTGAATGCCTGCAATTTGGCACGCTGCAAATGTCATGCGATTGCTGTTGCTGCTGCAGTTGCAATATGTGTGGCTTTTGCTGTTGCTGTTGCAGCACCTATGCTGCCCCTGCCCCTGCTGCTGCAGAAAGTAAAAGTATCGCCAAAAACGGAAGTGACGCTCTTTGTTTGTTGTTTGCGGGGTTTTATTTTTCTATTTTTTTGACAAAACGTGCTGCTCATGATATAACTGGAGCTGGCAGCTCCAACTGGATGCGGAATGAATATGCGTAATTTATTCGCTGATTCACGAGGAAAACCCATTTGAGATCGGCTTATCCGACACTCGAGCTTGTTGGCTGGCAACAGATGTGCGCCGGAGTGGTTCGCATTTATAGGGAGCTGGATTCGCACAGGCGGTTCTGCGGCTTGAGGTTTGCATTAAGACATTGCTTTCTTAATTTTTTAATTTTGATTATAATTTATGTTAGTTATGAGGTTTACAAAATTATGGGCATTGTTTAAAGAGTCTTATAAAATTAAGAGATAAAACCTTCTTCTTCTACTCAGCAATATTTACATTGGTTTCTTTGCTTTATAAACTTTAGCCTAATTATCTTTAATGAGAGTTACTAAATAAGGGTTTTAGACTCGTAGTTTATTCTAATTTTAAAAATAAAGCAAGCAATATTACAGTTTACCAAATATATTTTAATTAGGTAAAGCCAGAGCTTTTTCCTAAATAAAAGTTACAAAATTTTTAAAATTGTAAGAATTATATTTAAAATATCTTTATTGTAAATTGTATTACTCAGCCAAGCCAATCCATATAAAATTTACCTAAACACTTTTTCTATAAACATATCAATATTTAATTTCATGAATTTTTTAAATTATATAAAATATATTTTCTACAAACATAAAGTAAACAACAAGTAATTTAAATATATTAACTCAACTTGCTGAGTTTAGGAACTCAGTTAAGCATGAAACATGACAAAAAATCTTTAAGTTTGTCCTAAATTCTACTACTAAATTTCAAACCCTAATAATAAACAATTAATTCAGTTTCTGTGAAATTTCCCAAGTCAAAACAAATATCTGCATTTTTTAAAACAAGTGCATTTCTAATAATAATGATAATAGAATCATCTAATTGAATTTCATGACTTAAAGCATAATTTACGAACTAGTTCCACCTGGCTAGTCAACAATTTGTCGTCACTGGCAGCAGAGTTAGCTCACCTCACCGCATGCGTAAGAAGCCGCCGAAATGCGCTTTGAATCCAAATTGGCAAATTAAAAATCTAACCGAAAGCCCAGAGAATCGGCCTTCAGCTGGCTCAGCTGGTGGCGCCAAATGGCAACTACTACCTACTACCACTTACCGACCACCGATTGGCCCACTTGCATTTGGAGTGCTCCTACTCGAACTCGTACTCGTTCGCGAACTTTGGGCGATAACCAAGAGCTGGCGGAGTCATGCAACCGGTATGGGAAACTGTTGCAGATGCAGACTCTTGTCGGTTGGTTGGTCACGGGAAATATATTCGCAGATACGATTAACCGTGTGTTGCCTTATAGGGCATACCCACATGCATATGAACGAGTATCTCTACCCCACCGACATACTGCGATTACGGGCTGATATATGTTGTCATTCAGAAAATCGGTAGACCCAGCAGCGGCTGATGGACGAATTAATCATGCAACGGGCGTCTCTTTACATCAGACTGTCTGTCTGGCAGCAACTTGCCAACATAATGTACACTCCCCCACAAAATCACCATTTAGTAACCGCTAACCACTCTTCAATTAGCAATGGTCATGCCTCAATTGCCTTGGCTTTTCAGTTTTCATTTGTTTTTCACAATCGTTTCTTTGTCTTATGTAAGCCGAAAAGTGAATTAACCCCCACTCCCTGGATATTTTCATTTCCATTTCTATTCGTGCATTACGCATGCCAATTAAATGCCTTTTTTCGGGTTTGTTTATACTTTTTGGCGGGAAAATGGGAAATGGCATTGGGGGAAATGGCAGTTGCGGGGGAAAACTCTGTCCAACTAACACAAATCAGACCCGAAACGGAAGCGGCCGAATGCGGAAGGAGAGAAACGAAATTAGACGTTGGCCACGGACAAAGTAAAACAAAATAAATACGAGATACTCATCGCCTGCTAAGTGAAAGACGATTTTTTAGCTGGTCCGCTTTTTCTTCGCCTTTTTTTTGGTTTTACTCTCTGCTTGTTTATGGGTTTTTGTGTTTTTTGTTTATAGCCCCGAATTGTTTGCCATGAGTCAGCGACATTGTTTGGCTGGCTTTTACAAGGGGATTATTGACCAATTGACTTCGGGTCCAAATCGATATCGAGATTTGTGGGCCTGACTTCAAGGCTTAAAACATATTTAAAAAATTCTGATTAAATTGCTTAATAACTTGTTATTATTTGGAATTTTTAAGCTTCAAGTTCGTTAGATTGTTGGCCCAGTTTTGAGGCCATAATTGCTAAGGCTGCGCTGGGATCATTAACCTGCAAGCGTGATTAATGGCAGCCCTCGCTTGAACCCTTAATTCTATATTCCAAAGCCTTAAGCTACTGACCGTGGACCTGCCCCTGGCCCTCTGAATCCGGGTGAGTCCAAAACTCGGCAATGGCACGCATGCCGGCATCGCGCATACGCCCCATTAGCCGGGTCCCAGCGATGACACCTTCATCGGCACAGGCAGCAGCAACAATAAAACAATGCCAGGCAGTAAATATCGCAAGAGCTGCGAAACAAACACACCTGCGAAGAGTGTCAAGGTGCAGGGGCACATCCATAAATATGAGTATTAAATTAAGACCCGAATTATGAGCGATTCCAGAGCGAAAAAAAAAGAAACAAGCCCAAAACGGTAGTCGGGCCAATTAATTAACGAGGCGCGAGGGATTACAAAATCCGCGCCGTGACAAGGCAGCATACGGTTTTCTGTGTAGGATGAGCCTCTTCAGACCAATATCCCATAACAATGAAGTCTTGTGTGTACTTGCAGAGAGATGCTCTCGGAGATATTTATACGAGCATTAATGTTGACCAATAAATGTGAGGCAAGGTCACAATTGGATGACTGCGCGGAAGGGAAAAGCCAGCGACAGCTAAATATATTGTGCAACTAGTTAAAACTGAAATTTATGCCGACGTCAATTTGAAATGTCAACAGAAACAGAAACATAAACAACACCAACAACTGGCGCAACAATGACAGGGCCAAAAGAAAGGCATGGCCAAAAAAAATAAGGTGCCAAACTCCAACCACAGGGCGAAAGTAAAAGTTTAACCTAAATTCATCTCGCATTCCTTGGCCCGCAGAGTTTCTTTTAGCACAAGACATACGAACCGGCGAATTCGAGGCGGGCCAGAGCCAGAGCCAAGCAGAGCAGCAGCTGCAGCCAAAAAGATGCACTACACGGTCTCTTCACACACTCGAGCCACATATTATTACTATTTGGTTTTTCTTTTTATTATTTTTTGCAAATTCACGCTTCTCTTAGTTTTTATTGCAATCGAAAGTGCGGTTATATAACGCGGCTATAACTCTTCTGTGCGATGGGCTTTGGGTCAAGGCCTGCCCGTTGACCGGCGACGGTTGGCTTAAAGTGCAAAACTCTTTCTTAGGCACCAGCTCGAGAGCTGGTCATTGGACTCGATTTCGATTTCAGTGCACAGCAAGACGACGGCGAAGCTGGCGAGGCATAATTCCGGCTGCCTCAAATTGATTCGGTTTTGGATTTTACCACACTTCTTTTTATATTTTTTGCGGGCCCGCGCGCGCTGTCTCTCGAGGAGATTCGAACTCGGCTTTCTCCACTACGAACTCAGCGGACACGTGCGCTTGGCTTGCGCTCTGGCGAGCAACTGACGGCCGAGTTCGTGTCCGAAGTCTTTCGTTTTGCCGTGCTCGCTGGGAGCTTATCCGCCGGCTAATGCAAGCTCGCTCAGCGGCGGAAGCTTTCGCTTTGTTTTGGTATTTAAATACTAGAGATAAACGTGAAGAACAATTAAGTAAAGTGCTAAAATATTTGAAATAATTAAACAAAAAAGTAAGAAGTACTTAAAGGTAGTTTTCTATATGGGAAAATATTAAAAAGTGAAATTATAGATATGTTTAGCCACAATTTGTATGTATATTTTTAGGAATTAAACATTTTATTTATGTATATTAAAACTAATTGTTTACAGTAGGGTTTGAGCTCTTGCAAATCGGGGCCTTCAGCTCATAAGACATTATTTGCTTGTTTTATGTAAGATTTAATAGGAGAACTTAAATATTAAAGACTTTAAGCAGTTTATACAAATTAATGCTTAGTTGTAAGTAGTTAAGGGGGCTTGGTCTTGTTTGAATTAATTTTTAAACTAACTTAAAAATGTAGGAAAATGTATAAACTAAATAAAATGGTAACAATTTAACGAAAACAACAAAATAAATCTCAATAACTTTTCAGGTAATTGTAAAGTTCCAAACTTTGCGGAATTCAGCTATATCCATTTCGACATCTATCAGCGGCCCCTTAGCAAAGGGCGAAACTTCATGGGTGCTCAGGAAGTATGAACCCGTAGCACTGAAAATATATTAATAGAATTTATGAGAAATATAGTAAGGATTTATAAAAATGTCTTCATACTCCTCTGAGACAAAGTAGCCCATCTGGGAGTTGGGCATGTTCGAGTAGTGGCTGCAACGCTGCGAGAAGAAGTCGAACCAGCCGCCGCACTGCTGCGCCCAGAATCCTCTTCTGGAGACAATGGACTCTCCATAGTAGACTGCCGCCCTGTAGTGATTGCAATTGAAAAACCTCCAGTTACTGATATAGCTGCAGCCCCGCTGGTTGAGCTGGTCGAGATTCGGATAGAAGTCGGCGTGACCCATCGGCGGCAGCATGGAGAAGAAGAAGGGATCGGTGTGGATGACGTCCACGAAGTCCGCATCGCTGGCATCTAGCTTGTATTGGAGTGAGAACTGCGTCATGAAACCCGGACCCGCCGGATCCAGACCCGTAATCCTGGCCAGCGGCTGGCTCACATAGTTGGCCACCATTCCAGCCACCTGGGCGCCCAGGCTGAAGCCTATCAGGTGGATTTCCTCCCGCCTGTAGATGCCGGACGAGAGCAGGTTGTTGATCATCTGGGCCAGGCACTCGGAGACGATGGGGGCATTATTCACTGCCCAGGGAAAGTAGCAGGGCCAGCGCACCAAGGTCTCGTAGTCCACGGAGATCACGTTGACGGGCTGAGTCTGGAGCAGCACATCCCTCACTTCCAGGTTGGGCGTCAGACTCCTGTTGCCTATGAAGCCATGGATGAGTATCTTCAGCGGCAGGCGAGGCTCAAAGAGCTCCGGCCGGGGATTAAGCGGATCCAATTGAACGGGATCATGGCGGGTTTGGCTGGGAAAGTCATAGAAATTATATTCCCAGATATCTATCCTGGTGGAAGCCCACTCACTTGGTGTAAAGCCAGAAGGTAACCCGGGAATTGGGACACTCGTGCTCGGCAAAGACACAAAACTCGGGCAGCCAACCGCGCAGCTGTATCTCTCCCTTGCAGAAACCGGAGATTATAACCAGGAGGAGGAGGAGGATCACGGTTAGAGATTCGCTCATGACTAAGGCCCAAACAGCTCTAAGCTGTCGTTCTAACGCCAATTCTATTAAATTTGCACCGTCGCAACATTGAGAATTGCATGCAAAATGGGGGCCCATATAAAAAACACACGCACGGGCAGGTGATAAAAGAGTCAAGGCTGCGCGAGAGGGGGAGGCAGTGGGTCAAGGTCGCTGCGGGTGGGGTTAGGCGCTAGAAGCTGGCAATGAAAATATATTCCAAAATTTACATATGGAAGAGGAAGGTTGCTCCAAGAGGTAAGCATAATAATAATGAAAAAGAATAATTTAACTGGAGAGTAAACGCTCATGCCAACTCTGTGATGAATGTAGTAACGTGAAGTACTTTTATAATAACCCGGAACTTTTGTAATATAATTTTATACGGAACTTTATGTTTAACAACTGTGAGTTTTGTAAAAATTGTATGTTATGGGAAGCATTTTTCGCATAGATAATATTTTTAATTGTTTCTATGTTCCTCTTTAGCATCGACGCTAGAAATTCCTACGAGGTTTAGTTTGGGTTACTGAAGAGGAAATGGTGGTTCCCTTCTGAAACCGATGCGAATCCAAAACTGCAGCTTATCCTACATAAAACTAGATTAGTTTTGTCTCCCATTTTCCTTTTAATTAATTATGGAATCATTGTATATATATTTTTTGGACAAATTTTAATGTAAAAATATTAAAAATAAATATAATTTTGAAGTAAACAAAAGTCACAAAATTCGATTTTCTTGATTTATTTTATTCCAAATAAATATTATGCTCTTAGGAATAACTTCTACCCAAAGGCTTATCCTCCTCCCCATCGATCCAGTTCAATTGCTGGTCCAGATCACCCTGATCCATTTGTAAAATGAGTTTCACAGCCTCTAGTTCGAGGAAGCCCTCCATTAGTTGCGGCTCATAGTCAGCCGGGATCTCGTCAAGCTCGGGATTCAGCCGGATTTGGGCCAACGCTTGACTATTGTCCACATCCTCCTGCTTGCCCAGGGCAAAGGGCGGGGAACTCGCCGTATTGAAAAAGAATGAGCCCCTCACTTCTTTCGAAACATGGTAGCCCATTTTGGCCTGTAAACCCGCCGTGGGACAAAGGCCCACGAGATACATCAGCCAGCTGGAGCACTGACGACCCCAGAAGCCCTTGGTGGAATTGATGGACTCGGCATAGAAGCGGGGAGCGCGTTCGTGATTGCAGCTGCCAGGATCACTGGGATTCTCCTCGATGCAGCCGGGCTGCCGGGGTCCGAAGTTGGGATAGAAGTCCACATGTCCCATGGGACTCATCATTCCGCGACCCAAGACATCGGTGTGAATCACGTCCACAAAGTCCGCATCTTCCGGATCCAAACGCCTCTTGTTTCCGGCCAGGATGAACAGAGGCTTGGCTGGATCTAGACCCGTGATCCTCGTCAGCTTTCTCTTCAGATAGTTGGCCGTCTGACCGGCCACCTGACCGCCCAAACTGAAGCCAATGAGGTGGATTTTCTCGTTCGGAACTATGTTCCGGTCCACCAGGTTGTTGATCAGCTGGGCCAGGCACTGGCTGACCAGCGGCAGGTTCTGCACGGCCTGGATGTAGCAGGGAGCGGGCACCAGGGCTCCGTAGTCAATGGATATCACGTACACGTCCTCGTTATCCAGCAGCACGGGACGGATGTAGGAGCTCGGAGCAAAGTCACGGTATCCCGTGTAGCCGTGGATCAGGATCTTGAGGGGGCGAGGCGGCTGAAAGTCCCAGGGGTTGAGGTCAAGGGGATCGAGCAAGATGGGCTTGTCTCGGGTAGCTCTGTAGGAAAAGAGGAAATGTATATTACAAAATAAAAAACTATTAGATTGTGCCTTTAAGAAATTTTAAATAAATTTTATTGTTTAATTAATTGATTTATGTTAAAACACAGTGTTTATAAAGTAATTGTTATAAATAAAAATGGTTAGGGACTAAAAATATTATTTTAAAATATGTTATGACTTTAATATTTATTGCCTTTCAAATATTTGTACAATTTTATTTATTGTAAACATCTTCTGACATATTTTTATTTATTTGATATCGTTAAAAAGCAAATGTAAATATTTTTAATTTTACTTCCATTTATCTAGTTCTATTTTGCTGTTTTTTTTTTGCTAAGTATCTATTTATATATGGACAAATATTATTTTCAGGCACCCGTTGCCTTAAATAATTGCTTTACTCGAAGTTACTTAACAAATTTATTCACAATAGATTTTTATGGGTAGTAAAAAACGAAACAAGGTCGACTACAAATTTAACAGGAAATTGTTGAAATATTTTTAAAAGAATATTTTTCTATAAAATGGACATGCTTAATTATGTATGATAATATTTTCATATCATAGAAAATAATCCGCCATATTAAACTATGTTAATAATTTCGGTTATTAGTTATGGTAGGGCAATTTACTAAATACTTATCTAAGATAGGAATTATTTCCCTTATATTATATTTGTTCGTTGACATCTACTTACTTGGAGTACAGCCAGAAGGTAATATTTTTATTAGGGCATTCGCCATGCACGACTCTACAGGAGGGATTAATCAGTCCCAGCAGCGGATTGGCATTCACACTCCACGCCAGCGCTGCTCATCCAAGAATATTACAAATAAATTATTAAGTATAATTTCCAAAGAGTTAAATTTGATTCGATCCACTTACCCAGCAGAGAGAGCCACGCCGCCGACTTCATGTCCCATAAACTTCTAAGCCTGTGCCCGAACTGAGTTTTGGCCACCAAGAGCGGCTGCTATTTAAAGTGGAGCGGCTATCGCGGACGGCGATCGGTCTAGCGAAGATTGGGTGGTGGCATACATAAGCACCCACACAGGTGCAGATGGCGGTGTCACTTTCGATCGGTGTCGCCCGAGAACGAAAGTAGTCGAAGTTCGCGTGGTTGTCGAGGCGGCTGCGTTAGAAAACTGAACAAAACGAAACTCAAAGGCCAAGTTTAAGACTAATTTTCACGTTGCAAAGGGGTGGTAAATGCCTCATTAAAGCGGTTATTGT
Organism: Drosophila rufa; assembly: GCA_018153105.1. Lineage (NCBI taxonomy): Eukaryota > Metazoa > Arthropoda > Insecta > Diptera > Drosophilidae > Drosophila > Drosophila rufa. Next base: position 15,460,886 of record JAECXS010000096.1, read on the forward strand.
AATTCAAATGTTAGGTGCCATGAAATCGTAATTTGTATATATATAAGTGCATTCAGATAAATATAGTTAACAGGTTACTAAACCACAATAACTTTTACGAAATTCAATGCACGATCGCTTCCGTGATGTAATAAATTCGGAGGGCTTTTGCTATATAGATAGTGGACTTAATTGAAAAACTAACTAAACACTAAGATATTTTTTACACGAACTAAATTCTGACTTTACTATTAAGATAGTGAACCTAATTAACTTGAGAAGTGTGAACTAGGAAATGTCACGAATATTTAAAAAATATATTCGCAAATAAAAATGTATGTACACTTTGTATGTACTCAAATTTATTTATTCTTTTTCTCGTATCAGTGAAAGTGAACTGTTAAATAACCAGTTGAAAGCAAAATCACTATATCATCTTATCAGCAAATTATTTAAGTAAATTGCTAAGTTAAAGAGTTGATAAATGGGCAATTTGTTCAATTAATTTCAGCTTAAGTGTTAATATTTGCAACTAAAATAACTCTTTCAAAGAAGCACCTGCCTCAACGAACAGCAAACTAAATGAGTATGTAGTTTATGAGGCTTGGCTACTTTTATAAGTTATAAAATGTAGTTATGTTTAACTTTAAGTGACTTTAGCCATTTATGTGTAGTTCTGGGAGTTTTAACCAAATAGCTCCATAATTGTATTTGAGCAACTGAACAGAGAGATAAAAATGGCTAAATAATAAGATAATAACAAATTTAGTAACTTTGTTGTTAGTAGGTGTGGTAGAACGGTAAAAGATACACGTACCCATAATATTTAACTAATTTTTGATTTCTTAATTTTTAAATTATAAATGTATAATTTTTTCTTTACTCTGATCGGGAATATATAACAATGTACAAGCCTGAACTGGCGTTATCTACTGCCTTAAGCAAGTACCACAAATAAACGTGATTTTTTTACATGCCTAACGGTTTTCATGTAAAATTGCTTTACATCTGCGTGACATAGCATTCAGCTTTAGAGACAAGGCAATAGCGGAAGTTATCAAAGCTCTGATAACTGTTGATTTATGCTGCCGGACCAGGGGAAATAGTTGAATACACTAGAGGTGGAAAAATATGCTGCACTTATCAAAATCTCTATTTTTTTCGTTTATATACCGTATATTTCGTTTTAAATTTTATTTTGTTCTTATTGGTTTGTCATTATATGAATTCCTAAAATTTAAATTATCTTTTTTAACCATACTTTTAATATAAAAAATAAAATAAATATTCCTGCAATATTTTATTTATTTAATCAAACTATATATACTATAGTTCTCCAGTGTTCCCAGATCAGGGGTTTTCCCCCTAGATTTAGGGGTTTTTTGATGTCCTAGGGGGAATTTTAAGGGGGAAAGAATTTTTAGGGGGAAAGTTAGGGTTTTTTTCGGAACTGATTGATTTAAATTTTTTAAGAAAATCTCTATAAAATTGCTTCTTTTTTATTATAAATCACCTAAAATGAAGAAAATATCAAACTAAATACGAGTTTCAGAGGTGGAGAAACATCGATGACATCAATGCTGGCATCGACGTTTCTTTCGTGATAGTCAATCGATAGTTGTTCAGTTACGTCTTAAATCTTCACGTTTTTGTTCACTTACGTTGTAGATCCCAATTTTTATGCTCTCCCACCCTTTATGGTGTTGTTCTGTTTATTGCCGAAATTCCACTTGGCGCGAACAAACGTTAATTTAAATTAACTTAAAGTGATTAAAACCAGTGGCCTTTGGCAGTCTGAGAAAAAAAACAACCATGAATTCGACTGAGTGAGCTAATTAATTTTGATTAATACTAATTATATTATATTTAATTAATATAAACTTGATATATAATATATATACTAAATATTTATTAAAAAAAGGCAAGAACGTGTATAGCGTCTTAAAATTAGGCGGAAAAAGTGGGTCTAAACCAACGTGACCGCTTATGGTATTCTTTACAATGTAAAAAACGCTCTCGCTGTCCATAAACACATTATATTGTTAAAAATTGTACTTTATTTAGTTCGGCACCATGCTACTGATAAAATTAAATAAAATTCGGAACAAAATAGTTCGTTTCTGGACATCGAGAGCGTTTTTTACATTGTAAAAAAACGTTTATATATTTTGACTGTAAGCTAGTGTAATTCAAAGACCTATTTCGTTTTAGCATAAGTATATTTGTAAATAGCAATTAGTACAAAATAAATAGATTAAATAAATCGAATTTATTGAGTTTTGATTTAATTAACATATTTTTTAAATTTAGGGGGAAGACTGGATTTTTTAGGGGGAAATAACGACTATTTGAGATTTTTTAGGGGGAAAGCAAAATTTTCACCTGGCAACACTGTAGTTCTCAGCTGTTTTGAAAAATGATAAGTAAAACTGGAATTTTAACATCATCGCTGATTAGGATCGGCCGCGACAACACCTTACATAATGGCCAAGCGACAGACCTGGGATCAGGTGCGCCAGATCTTCGTCCAGGCGGTGAACGCAGTGCATCCGGAGAAGATATTCGCGGACTTCCAGCGATTCGATCTGCGTCCGCAGCCGGGTGAGAATCCCAGCGAGATTTACGTGAAACTCAATGGCGAAGGGCAGAACATTACCGGGAAGACATGCCACATCGTGGGATTCGGAAAGGCTGTCCTGGGAATGGCCAACAAGGTGCACCAGGACCTGGGCCAGCACTCGGCTGGCGGTGTCTTGAGCGTCCCGGTAAATACTCTCAGGCAGTTCCATCAAGCCGTTGCGTCCGGCTTGAGTGTCCACGAGGGAGCACCCAACAATCTCCCGGATGAGAGCGCCCTGAAAGCAGCCCAGGCCATCAAAGAGCTTGCCGAGAAGATGACCTCCGAGGACGTGCTCTTTGTTTTCATTTCGGGCGGTGGCTCTGCCCTGCTGCCCTTGCCCAGGGCTCCCCTAACGCTGGAGGACAAGCGCTCCATTGCGGACAAGCTGATGAAGCGCGGTGCCAGCATCCAGGAGCTCAATGCCGTGAGGATCGCCTGCTCGGACATCAAGGGCGGCCGCTTGGCCACGTTCGCTGGCAATGCGGGTCTCCTCGTGACCTTCGTGCTAAGCGATATCATTGGAGATCCCCTGGAGCTGATAGCCTGCGGTCCCACCATTCAACCTGTGAGCGGCGCATCTGCTGCTGAGATCCTCAAGAAGCACCTGGTGTGGGAGGAGCTCTCGCCGGAGATTCAGAAGGTGTTTGAGTCGTCAGAGCAGCAGGTCAACCCTTCGCTGCCCCCTCACAAGGTCTTCGTTGTGGGCAGCAATGTGATAGCCACCACAACGGCTGCCGAGGAGGCGGAGAAACTCGGCTACATTCCCTGTGTGCTCAGCTGCTCCGTTCAAGGGGATGTAGCCCAGGTGGCTGGCGACTATCAGCGCCTGCTGCAGGGAATCCAGGAGGCGAAGCACCAGGGCATTCATGATCAGCAGCTCAGGGAAAAGTACGCCTTCGGTGAGAGGAGTTTTCCGGGCTTCAGGGGAGCTCTAGAAGAGCACTTGGCCAGCAAGAAGCCGCTGTTTCTCATATGTGGCGGGGAGCCAGTCATCAAGGTGAGTGGAATTCTACGAAGGAAATCTTTGATTACTTGAAGTAACCATCTATTAATCTCTTACCAGGTCACAGGGCAAGGACTGGGCGGCCGGAGTCAGCACTTGTCCCTGCTGATGTCGCAGGCCCTGCATCGCGACGAGGCTATGCGGGACTGCACCTTCCTCAGTGCCGGAACCGATGGCATCGATGGACCCACAGATGCAGCCGGAGCCATTGGCCATAGCAGTGTGATTGAGTCCTACCTGAGCAATCACACCCTTGACGAACTGGCCGAGACGCTGCGCAACTGCGACAGCTACAACTTCTACAAGAATCTCGCCGGCGGCGACTACCACGTGCTCACCGGGCACACGGGAACGAATGTGATGGATCTGCATTTTCTAGTCGTGCCTTAGTCCGCCATCCACATATGTGGGGCAGTTTGTCGTTAATGGAGCTGCTCTTGAACCGCAGCGACGGGCAATAGTCGTTTAAATTTGTTTTTACGATTTTCCTCTTTAATTTTGCTCTATGAAATTTTTACGAGTCTTTTCATTAACATTTTTAATATCCATTCAAATTCAAATATTTTGTGATCTTTATGCTCGGCGACGCTCTCAAGTGACAGCATAAAATGGCAATTAGCTTTCATTTCCTAGTTATGAAATCAGCAACCCCTGGATGGCTGCTGTTGCATTTCTCGGTCTGGGATATTGTCTCGATCGTAATTATGTGGCAGAAAGATATGCGATAAATCAATTTGTATAAAGCATAAATATATCCAAGTAATTCCCATTTAATTTCCATTTCTTTTGTACTGCGTCTCATAAAAATGCGCTGCTAATAAATCATCTTAATTGTTTAAAACGCCAAAGGCACAAACAGTAGCAGTAGTAGCAGGCGAGTGAGCGGCAGCCAGCCACTACAACAATAGCCAGCGATAATTGCAATTAAAAATGTAAATTTATTTGTTTCGCTTTATTTTTAGCAGCTGGAAAACTAAAACTAAAACGCGACGCGCGCCCAGTTGCAATTTAGCAATTTTTACTAACTAACTAACACTTTGACTGCATTTTTTTCTAATTGTGATTGTTTGATTTCCCCGCTCGCTCGATTCTTTCGTTTCTATCAACGCTTCTTATTGTTTACTCCCAGTACGCGTTGCCTAGTATAATTATTTTGCCGCGCATTTGCCACAATTATTAAATAATCACATTCGCCAGTCACTCTCTTGTGCTATTTTTGCTCGATTTGGTTTGTTATTAACTACATTCGTTCGTAGTACATGCATTAACTGCCGGCAGAGCGAGATGACTAAGTTCTGATTCCTTTGAAACTATACTATGACAAATCTGAGATATCTAACTAAAGTAGCTGCAGTGCACAAAAGTCATTTGTCTCTATGATGAATTGTCCGCAGATATCAATGTCATGCGCTGGAGAAGTGCTCGATAGATATAGTCAAGCATCCATTAATGGGAGGAATTTGTACCTCACTTGAAGCTGGAATGCCCAGGCCCAAGACATCATCGATTGAAGTGGGATTATAAGCCCCTTTAAGGCATTTTATACTCTGGAAGTTTTAAGCAATATTTTTGTATAAATGTTATTACATTTTTTAAAGTAAATGGGATGTGATTTGAATTATTACTATGTACTTAATAGTAGTTCGTTAAAATCATATTATTTTTTTTTAACTTGATCTTTGCTTGAAATATCTTTGTAAATATTACATATTCAATTATAAATGGCAATATTACTGAAAACTATATTATATATGTAAGTTTTTATATTTCCTAACCCTTTTTATGAACTGTAATAAAATGTTATACATTCAAGAAAATACGTGTATTAATAATCCCTGATGTTCCGAAATACTATAAACTTGCATGAGAGCTAAACTACATAGCTTTTATTATTTAAATTTTCCCTAAAATAAATAAAAAACAGTTTAAGGAAGCTATGTTCTGGACTAGAACGAATTGAAGTCAAGGATTTTCTTAGCTTATCTCTCCCCAGAAAAAAAGGAATATTTTTCCGATACTTAAGTAAATTATGCTTACCCTGCTCCCTAGAAAATACTCCAAAATTCTACTTTAAAAAGTCCGTAATTGAATTGAAATAAGGTCGCTGCTGAGAATTGATAATCTCTTAAGAGATTACAAGGAAGTGCTAGCTGCTGGCTCGCGTTACACGCCTCTTAAGTATTTCAATTGACGGCTGCCTTCAATTAAACGCTGCCCACTGACGGATCAGTAGGGCCACTCCGAGATCTGTCGCAGGCGATTAGAAACGTTTCCGTTTCCGTTCTGCGGCACAGCAGATGTCATCATCATCATCGTCATAATCGGCAGTGGCTATATTTAACATTTTTATTAGCCAGTGACCAGTGAACAGGGAGTGACCACCAGTAACTCCCCTCCCACATGGCCAGCTGTGGAATGTCGCGTCAATTTGTCTGCCCGTGCATACGGCATGGCAACAATCTCGGCGAGCATCTCATCCTCCCGTACCCATCGCCATCGCCATCGGCATCGGCATCACAGCAGATACGGCCATGGAGTGCAAGTGTCGCGTTGATTTATTAATTAAGCATTGGAGCGCGGCAGCTGAGCAGCGCGTGGCAGCCGGAGCAGTCGAAGCAGCCGGAGCTGACGACGATGCTAATGAAGTACTCGCTGGAAATTTTAATTAACGATCCCCGATCCGATCTATAGCATAGATTCCTCTTCTTGGCAGATGTGTGTTGACTTATGACATCACACCCGAGAGCACCGATCACCGAGCACCGACCGCCGAGCACCGAACACACAGTGAGCACCGAACGGCGGCGAACACCACCAGCTGCCACCGATCTGCGCCAGACAAGCCGACGACGCTTATCACACGCATCGAACATTGCGCATACGCCGCGTGGCCCGGCCCGGCCCCAAAGCCAACAATTAAACATTGTGTTCAACGCCTCCGGCGACATACATAAATTTCGTTCGCTCGCTGGTTGGTCTGGCTTGGCTTGGCTTGGCTTCGTTCGTTTGTCTGCTCTTAATTTGTCTAGACAATGGCAAAGTTCACTCCGAACAAATATAATATAGGCAAAGTTCAATTAACGCTCTTGTCACATGCCTTAGTTGGGGGCAGAAAATAAAACAAGATACAAGTTTTCGAAAAAGTAAATACGAGGCATTTGCATATTGCTGGGAAATTGACTTGACTAATGCCCGTGACTCAGATCCTTAAGTCTTTGGATGGAATCTCTTAATTTGAAGCAGATGTGTGTGCGGGGGAGATTCATGCCAGTACAGTGAACTCTTCTGTCAGTGAACTGCACATCGTTTTTGGGGGAGATAGTTAAATTCCTTACGAAATTCCATTGAATTTAATTAAAGAAATTTCACAAAAACCGAGTGTTTAAGGACATTGCCCCACAGAGTCAGTTTCTGTATTTCTGAAAACAAGTAAGAACCGAATTTTAAATATATATTATTCTTAAGGGTAGTAAATTTATAATAGTAATATTTTCTAAACCTAAAATATAAAACGTTGAAGAGATAATGCATTTGAGAATGAATCAAACATTTTTATAAGGTTTCCCTGAACGCTTTCAACCTTTTTCGATCTTGCATCATCGGTTGCCTCTATATTGATGTTTATTGAAACAATTATGCCTAAGCGATGTTGGCATTAATAATTTCGGCCTGCAACTTGCCATTTATCAAAAGCACTGATCTCTCCATATGCCGAATGGGCAGCTTAATGTCAATCGTCTCTTGGCTGCGATCTGGGGACTTGGCTCTTGCCTCTCGGCTATTAATGCATTACAAATAGGTGCGGCAGACCACAACAGCAGCCACTGCAGCAGCAGCAGCAGTACATTTAAAGAAAAGTCGAGGAAGTTATATAACTTATATACAAATTAATTTATTAAAGTACGAACAATGTCAGTGATTGATCAAGTATTAAGAAATTTTGGAAGCCAGTACGATTTGGTTTAATCCGAATTTACTGATTTTAAAGTGATCTTCCGTGACCCCAGAAACAATTCATTTATTTGATGATTTGACTGTTTCAGTGCGAAAAACGGATTGAAGTCATGGATCTTCTTAGCTTATCTCTCCCCAGAAGACGCGGAAAATGTATTATTATTTAAATTAATTTGCTTTGCTGTACATAAATATTTCCAAAAAGGGAACTATAAGCCAGCATTTCTTTGTGTGTAAGGGACTTGGCCACAGACGCCGCGGTGCCGTTGACCAACGTGACTGAGATTGAGATTGGGGACTGCATCTCGCTCTGGCTACCTGAAACTACCTGAACAAAAAAAGAAAACCCAGCAGCAGACGACCTCAAGTGTAAGGCAGCGCAATCGAGTTGCTGCTACGCTTCGCCACAACATCAGCAGCAGAAGCAGCAGCAGCCACCGCAGCAACAGCAGCAACAGCAGCAACATGCAACATCCACAGTCCAGAAGCAGTTCAAGTTTGCGCCAAGGAATTCCTTGCCGCTGAAATAATTAAGCATTGCAACATTGTTTATTGTTGCTGCCGTTGCCGCTGCCGCTGCTTCTGCTGCTGCTGCTGCTGCTGGTTGCGGTGATGTTGCTGCTGGGGTGTTGCAGGCTCGTTTAACAAGGCAGCCAAGTTCTCAACAAGTGCCTCCTCCTGTTCTACAAGTTTTTGCCTCGCTTTTTGCGGCAGTCGGTGCCGGTGCCTAGTGCCAGTGCCACTCTAAGGAATTTCCATTTTATTTACATTTAGAATGTGCCCCGAACGGACTCGTCGCATGTAAAGCGGGCCAAATCGAAAGCTATTAGACCTATTAGCATATCGGCCTGGAACATAACAAATTTAGTGGCAACATTGTTGCTGTCCCGATAAACTCACCACAAAAAAAAATTGAAAAATCAACCCGACCACGTTTATTACCGCATCGAAAGGCCATAATGCCAGTCAAAAAAGAATAGGAAGCGAGACCGAGACGATCGTTAAATATGTATATATCTCGAGAAAATAAATGTAAAAAATGCCAATCGATTTACGTTCAATTTACAGCGTTTACCTGATTGTTGTGGCCAGCCCACAGTTAACTTAATTGCCACTTCCCAACAGCTTTATTTACGGAAATACAGGCCGTCAAGCGACAATTTCCACACTGAAAATCGGTATCACACGGGGGATATACACACTGATCAAATTTATGTGGCATTTGTGATCTAGAAAAAATGAAACTGATTTGATGATTTAGAAAAATAAAGTTAAGTCACTTACTAGCTTTAATACTGCTAGATTATTATGTGACTTCTTAGCATTATTTAATATACTTTTATGTAAAAGGTTTAATAGTTAGATCAGGTTGTATATCTAACTTTAGGATCTTTGTTTTCCATGTGCATCATCGTCGATTGTGTGAAAGTGTTGTCAATGCTGCCGCTTGGCCATAGCCTACAATCGCGATCTGGTGATCAAGTTGGAAAGGAAAAGAGCAAGAAATAATCACAACGACTAGGCAACAACTAAAATTTTCCATAACCTAAAAAAAAAAAAATGCGGCGGCTATTTTTAAAATGCACAATCTTTGCGAGATGCGTGCGGCTATCTGTCGGTCTGCCCCTCTGTCTGTCGATGCCGCCAGCTGTGTGCCATAAGCGCCCCTTGGCCACCTCCTCCACTCCACCCAACCGCCCCCCCCCTTGCCGCCCTCCTGGCACTGTGTTGTCTGCGTTTATTGATTTATTAGAAAATTCCAATGAACAAGTTTTAATACACGACACAGCGAACGATGAAGTCGATGTTGTCAGCATGCTTGTTGTGCTTTTTCTACTCCTTTTTCTCCGCTCTGTTGTTGTTTTTTCTTACGTATGTATGTATGTGCGAGAAAGGCTAAAAGGAGAGAGAGAGAGGAGGCAAGTGGAAAAGTAACAAGTGCAATATTTTAATTACGCTGCAACAACAACAGCGGCGAGGGCACAAGATCAGCAGCATGAATTAAGTATGCTGCTTGGATTTGGGCAGCCAGCGTTGCCAGACTGCTGCGGGAATTAGCTGGACCCACATGACGTATACTTAATGCATTGGAAATTGGTGATTTCTTATCAAGTTAATAATTGAGAGCTTGAAAATAAATAAGAGGTAGTTCTGTAAAGACATTTTGGGATAAATTGCCTTTATATCTTAGGTCTACATAATTTTTAATGAAATACTAATGTGAAAAGAATTAGTTCAATACAAATATGATTTTGATGCAAATTCGGTGTCTTTAAAATTTACACAAATGCCTAATTTTGAATCTCTGGAGCTTGTTATTAAATCAGATTAGATGGAAATAAATGAATTCATGAGTGAAGTATTTTCTAAATCAAATTATGAGTCTGAATGCAAACACTTTAACTATTTTTTTGTATTAATTAAGTTTAGTTGAAGTATTGGAACATATTTCGAAGGGAGTACCATCCTATCAATGTTAGCTCTCAATCAACATGTTCCCCGTAAAACTCTCACTTAAACCTATCCAAAACATTATCGAAATTCCAAAGACTCCAGCCCAAGCAGTCCGGCAACACCGGGGAGCGCTGCTCAAAAGATTGTCTACTCATAAGCCCCCTCTAAGCATTTTGCAATCAATTTAGATTTGCATTAGCAACGCTGCAGTCTTAAGGCCGAGAGTTAGAGCCAAAAATAAACCGAACCAGTTGGGCCAGCGCCGAAAAGTCAAATGTGTAACAGTCTTTGCCGTTTGTCAGAGAGGCCCGAAGAAAGTCGCAGAGCTCGAGAGTGAAGACCGAAGATCGGAGATCGGAGACCGGAGACTGAGAGAGTTGAAATATTGTAATTGTCTTCAGCTGCCCGAGTGACTCTGACTTGTTTGTTTGTTATTGTTGCCTTAGCCGTTGCTTGTTGTTTTTTCTGCTTTTTTTTTTGGCTTGATTAATAATTAATCGCACTCACACAGCGGCGTGTTTCACGCATACATGCAAATCGGCCGCTTGTTTTAATTACTCAACTTAAATGGCGCTTTGAGCGACTTAAGCAACTTGATGCTGGGCTGCCGCGCTGGTGTGCGAGCGTGTGTGCGAGTGTGTGTGGCGATCGACTCTCACTAACACTGGCTCGAAACTAACTAACTAGCTCGCCACGGTTGTTACACTCAGAAAAAGGGAATTAAATGGCTACAACTGTGCCTTTTTGGTACCTACAAAATTGTTTTCTTTCAGAAATATGCTTGGAGAACCAGACTTATTTTTTGTTTAAGAAAATGTGGTTTTATGCTTTACTATCAAGACCACTTCATAAAACTGCTATAAAATCAAGAACATTAAACAAATAAGTAAAGCAAATAATATTACATTTAAGGAACTGAAGTATAAATTTAGGATATTGTAGTTTATTAAGAAAAGGTAGTATGTATTTTCTTCTACTAAATAGTGATGCTTGAAAACCGGATAAAAGAGAAAATTACTTAAGTTTTTAGAAAACATAAATATCGGTCGCTTTAATATTACAATTTTAGGATGGGTCTCACGTGTAGAAAGTTATAAAATATCACATAAAAGTGGATTCGAAGTATCGAAAATCTACATTTAGGCCTTTCCCTTAGTATCAGCAATATCTAAGTGAAATATTTAATGTAATTAAAAGTACAAAATCACATAAGATGTATTTTTCCGAGTGTATAGCTGCTGTGGTTGTTGCTGAGCCCCACAGATGCTGTTGCTGTTGCTGCTGTTGTTGCTGGTCGGCTCTGCCGGATCGCTTTTGCCTGCCTGTTTGCCTTGCCTCGGCCGCTTTGGACGCTCATTCAGTTTTTTGCGCTCAACGCTCGTTGTACGGAACCGAAAAAGCGTTCGTCGCTCCAGTGGGTCGCCAAATCGGAATCAGAAATTCGCTTATTACAGGCGATTGTGTATATTCTCTAATCACTTTTTTTCTGCTGTAATCGTTCGCGGTTTCTGCGGCTGCGACGACGACAAATAACGAAACGAAATAAAGTCGCGTAAAATAAGAGTTACGGCGGCTACGACAGCAGCAGCAGCAGCTACATCGACATCGCCATCGACATCGACATCGCCATCATATCATCGCCTGAAGAACAGAAACAGAAACAGAAAAACAGCTCGCGAAGTTCTCTCGTTTCCGCGATTGCTCGTCAGCGATTCCGATACCGATTCCGATGCGAATGAAATAAAATTCCATCGCATATCCATATCCATGGGTGTGCGTGGTGTGTGTGCGAGTGTGCGTGCCCGTGTGCCAGTGTGTGAGTGGTGTTGTATCTGAAAGTGGTGCAGATAGATCCAAAGTCTCGGCTTGGCGACCACCATGTGAAGTGCCAGTGATTTCCATAGGCCAAATCGATACCGAAATCGCCGTATCTTGTGGTTATCGTATATATATATCGAGAGAGAGAGAGTAAACCAATATCGAATAATGTATGCAGCGTTCGCGAACTGCCAGAATTGGTTGTTGTTGCAGTTGCAGCCAAAGGATTTGTGGATTTTGGAGCGTAACTGAGCGACGTGCAGCAGGTGCACCAGGTGAGTCCATAGAGGAAAACCGAAATTTAAATCGAATTCCACCCGAATAACGCTCATACGCCATGGTGGCTGCGTGTCCAATGCGAGATCAATCGTCAATTAAACGACAATCTGGCAGCACGGGCGAAGCGAATCGCACAGCTGACCGCGCCGAGAAAACTGGAACTTGTCGTGAACTGGGCAGAGATATTTATTATATATTATGAATCATATAAATGGGGGCCTAAGGCGGACTGATAAATAAAATAAGGCTGAGCGAAATGTGTGGAGTTCACAACAAGTGCCTGTGTGTAAAAAGAAGAAATCAGTTGATTATGGGAAATGGGAATGATGAATTGGGAAATATTATGGGTTTATCACTTTTATAACTTTTACTTTTCTTAAATGGGAATTTAACTAAAATATGACTTAAATAAGTTATTGGATATCTAGCTTTAATTTGTATACTTCTTAGTCACCTATTTCAAATTTGATTAATTTTCCTCACATTCTCATAACAAGAACTAGGCTTTTGTAAGATTTAGATTTATTTTTGGCAAATAAAGTCGGGCAAAGCTAAATAGAGAGACTTATATTAATAAAAAGCTTATCCTTTAAATATTACTTTAAAAACAATTTAAGTCAGGTCTTCTGTTTTATTTTCTATAAGCAAATACTTTTTTTTTATATTTAAATATACGTTTTATGGTGAATTAAATGCAAATTAAACCAAACAAAATTATTTTGCCATATGGAAATTATTTTAAAATAACTTTTTTCTTTGATTTCACCCTGTCTCCGGGGCAAAAGGGAAATTCTATCACTAGTCCTATACTTTATCGCTGGGCGACAAGTGCATATCGAGTGTCAGACTGAATATTCATGGGGGCCAATGGCAATTGATGAACTAAATCTACGGCATTCCACACAAATCACAATTAGCGGCCTGACACTGACATTGGCCGTGGTAAAAACCCTTTGACCATTGCCATTGCCATAGAGTTGTTAATTTATGACGCCATTTGGCTAATTGAATAATTATATGTGACTGGCTGGGCGTGGTTATAGTTTGTCATGGATTTGACATCGATCACGATTGCATAAGCCGCGCGAGATCGAGATCGAGATGGAGATCGAGATGGAGATGGAAATCGAGATCCCACACACGACTGAATATCGGAATCGCGGTATCAGAAACAGAATCAGAATCGTAATCGGAATCCGTATTCGTCGATTTGCCTTGCTAATCAATTGCCATTTTATTGGCTCTAAATCAGTGTTAAAGTTCACCCCACTAAGCTCAATTAGTTTATTAATTGCGCTGTTTATTTGCATATGTGAAGCGCGGACTGAATGCTGGAGAAACCCGTTGGCTAGGTGTGAAATTGATAGCATCGAAAATGGGCAAAAAATAAAATCCGATAACAAAACTAAGCAACCGCAGCAGCAGCAATATCGGCGGCAATATATACAACTACAGCAGCAGCTACAACAGCTGACGAAGAGACCATGAAGGTCTACCACTTTCGGAAAGTCGACGAAAAATGAAATAAAAATCGTGAGCACGCAATGAAGCAGCCAGCTTGGAGCTGCCTTCCATCTCCATCTCCATCTTGGCCTGGCAAATCACGTTGCTGATAACAACAACTAAGCAATGCGGCAATAATTTGCTGACCAGCCAAGTTAAGTGGCTACTGGTCATCAGCAGCAGCAGCAGCAGCACAGCAGCAGCAGCAGCAACAAGTAACTGGCTTAGGCCAACATTTTTATCAAAAGTGGTGGCATTAGCCACCCTACACACTCCCCCCTTCTCGCATGCAAACGAAACTGGTCAGGAGCCCGGCTCGGGTAGCGTCTCCCAATAGTTTCACTTATTTTACACGCATTTCTTAACGATAAATAAATTCCACAAGCAGATGCGGCCAGCACAGCACAGCACAGCATCAGCACAGCAACAACTTGGCCCGGTCAGCAACAACTTTTGCTATCACGTTTCCATGCAAACAACACAGCCACAAAAATATTTTCATCGGCATTCGCTTGTACTTGAATTGCTCCAAGAGGCTGCTGCTGCTGCTGCTGCTGCGGCGGCTGCTGCAGCGACAGGTGGCAACAACTGCAACTGCAACTAATGCCGCAGACTCGATTCAGGTGTTTGGCTTGGACTTTGGCCCCCAGTCTGCCTTTTGGCCAAGTCCGATGCTCGGTTCTCCAGTCGCTAGCGCTAGATTTCCGCCTGATGTGGCGCCCCAAGGCAGTCGAGAATGATATCCGATATTGCTCGATGGGTTTATGGGCTAAACAGAGTTACGCCTTGACTTAAACCACGTTCGTTGCATAAGAAGTCGCTGGGTGTAATTTACGGAATTATATTAATTGCTAAGATCATTGGTTGCTATAGATATGAGCTTTATTTTATTTCAAAATTATCAATCTCTAATAGAAGCTTGTAAATGCCGAACTTGGCCAATTTATGAGGCTTTGTATAAGCTGACGTTCAAGTAAGGCCTCTGAGAGACATCTTCTCCGCCAGAGTCACCTGCTAAACTTCTATGCTAAACGAAGATGAATGAACTCGAATTCAAGGTGGCCCCACAAAGCGATTTGGCAAAGTCTTCTTCTGTCTGTCAAATCGAGAACTGATCAATTTTGGTTTTTATTTTATTCTCTCTCTTGAAAATATATTGTATAAGGTCATCTTCTTCGGAACCCGGCCATACAGGTTTGCCCAGAAGATGCTAAACGCTTTAGTTTCTCCGGATCTCCGTATGCCTTTTCTCTTGATTTTTGGCGGAGGCAACGCGGCGTATACCTAATATCGTAAATATGCGATGCGAACTTGAGTTACATTTCCAATTCACTTTTCCCGCGGCCTTTCTCCCCACTAAACACTGGCGTATCATATCAATTTCGCAGATATATTCATTATACATATATGATTTATCACGTCTGACACTTGGGCCAAACCACTTGTCAAATGGGAAATAACAGCGACAACGACACCACGCTGTGATTTTAGATAAATTCATAACTCAGGCCCGACTTGTCTTGCCTTCAAAGTTCAAATCACTTGGCACTCACACTACTCGGCCCGCTCACTCACACTCTTATTCGGAATCAGACTCAGACTCAGACTCAGACTCACGCTGGATCTGTATTTTATGCTAATTATTTATTTATTATTTATGCGTTATTTCAGCGCGCGTTCGCTTCGATAAGCCTCAAATGGAGAGACACCATTTACATTTACAGTTATGTCGGCCCGTTACTGTTTGTTTTCATTCTATATTTAATTTTTATTTGCGCTCTTGGCATTTTGGATTAAATCAGCTGTTGCCGCTGGCGCATTTCGATCTAACGAACTTGAAAACGATAACAACCGCCCCACCGCCACCGCCACCGACGACAAATGTTTATTATTATTTTTCGGTCCCGATCGGTTGTATTCCGTAGTATACTGGGAATAATCAGCGGGTCTCCAGAACAGAATTTAATTTTTAAGAGCTCGGGCCTAGAAGGAATTTCGTAGTTACGCCAAACATATGTTTTGGCTGCCGATAACTGGGGCAGCAGGAAATTCCCAGAACTGATTGAATGGGAGGCCGTTGTTTGTTTTAGTTCTGAGGGGGCTTTACCAGTTTTTTCCATTGAAAAAATATAGATAAGATAAGAGTAAGAGTTGTGCAAATTTCTTATCCAGTGGGAGGCTATTTGTTGGTTAATTCATTCATTAAATTTTAGATTAAGAATTAAAGCAACGATAAGGATAGGATTAAGCAAGTATTATAACATTATATATACAGGCTTAAATATTTTTGAACAGCTCTCTGTGCGCTGTTTATTAAGTTTCATTAAGTTAAACCCCAAATTAGAAATGTTCTAACCAATTATCACCATTTATATGCCCAAGGAAATGAAGCCTTGGTCCATTCATTGGCCTCAAGCCTCTCATTTGTTTACAGAACTCGTTCTCCACCTCGGTCCATTATTATTTTCGTTCAATGTTTACCTTTTGTTTGTTTGTTTGACAACATCATCTACGATGATCATGATTGGCGGTGCGAGAGATAGTTATTATGACGGCTTCACAGTTTGCTGGATACGTCAGTTGAAACCACTTTCGGTTGGATTCGAAAAGCTTAAACTAGATTCGAAATCCAGATCTTTGCAACCATTCAATAACAAGATTGACATATCTCTTAGTTGCCAACCACGAAAATTCAAGCTTCTTCTGCAAGAAGCTAAAGATTACGCTTCGAAAGATATGTATTTTTATAATGCTTAGGACATGGTTGTGTCCCCAATAAGTTTGGACTCGTTTCCCCTTTCTGTTGCTATAATTACTATAATTGCAATGGTTATAGGGAGATTCGCAGTGAAGTCAACATCCTTCGGTGCATTCACACTCTTTGCGGAAAGCTTTTGCCCGCCGACTCCGGCTCTAAAATGCTCCATTTTCACTGATGCAAATCGCTTATCAAGACAAGAAAGTGCCAGCCAAACGCATACTTCTGTAAATTGATTTTTTACAGGGTGATGAGGGAATTGGAGTATACTTAAAAACAAAAAGGGGTGGGACCTAAGTTAGCCAATTAAGTTTATAAAAAACTTTTCCATCAAAAAAGATCAAATTAAAATAAATTTAATTAAAAAAGATATCGGGGTTAGAGATAAACGATTTTATTAACCATAAAAACATTCAAAATGTTCACAAAATATCTAACGAATTCTAGCTTTTTGTAAGAATAAATAAATTAAAATATTTCTATTAGAAATAAAGTTCGCTATTATATTTTAAAATTCTTGTGGAGCAATTAAGCTTTTAATTATATTTAGCGACTACAATTTTTTTAAAAATCATTAAAAAATATATATTAATTTGTTAGGAAATTATTAAACCTTCTATTTTCCAACCTTTTCCCATAATCGACCCTTTTCTGGTCACCCTGTTCCCGGCGTCTGAGTGGGACACACGGCTTCCAGGCGTCCAGGCATCCATTCCTGCTCCGCTCTGCTTCTGCGGCTATCACTTCACTTGACTTCACTTTTGAGGCGGCGGTAGCCTCGCCGTCTCCGCTGGCCGCCCCCTCTCCACCTCCTTTGCCTCTGATAAGAGCCCGCTCTGCCCGTCCCAGTCGCACCGCTTGGGCATCGCTGCAAAAGGTCTTCTTTGTTGTGCGTAGGAAAAGAAGAAAAAATCATAACAACGGCGAGAAGAGGCAGATGAAAAACAGCACGAGGTTTGCTGAGGCGGCAACGGCGCTTGGTTGTAGCAATTTACAATAACAGCAGCCAGGTCTACATTGAACAAAATACCAGGGCATTATAATAGTTCGCAACATTTTATGGAAAAGGTAACTCAAATTAATGAAAAAAAGTTTGTATTAGCTTGAAAATAAATCAGAGATTGTGAATGAAAAATGTACGACCTTAAACTTTTCTTTTTATATAAGAAATTGTTCAAGGGCGCTTGTACTTCTTATGAGTCTCTAGAATTCCCAAAAGGGGTCTAGCTGACAAAATAAAAGATTAGATAGGTTGTTCTCTAAAAAGTTATAATACATATAATTTATTCATTACTTTAGTCAAGTGTCATTAAAACAAAGGATTATAGGCACCCATTGGTAAGAAATTATTATTTCAATTAAAGGATAACATAATATTAAGTACATTTCCTGCCTTTTAAATCTTTGATCCTTGTCTTTTAATAAATTTGAATTGGTATTTTTCCTTTTAAAAACATTAATATAAATATTTATTCCTGTGTACACACACTATGCATATTATAAAAGCAACAAAAACAATAGCAACAGCGGCTAAAACAACAGGCCAAGCAACAACAATAAAAGTAGCAACAAAAAGAAAAACAAAAACAAAAGCAACGAGCGTCATCGACGACAACAACGACGACGACGACGACTACTCCAGCAACTGGCAGTGAGACGTTGATTGCCACGGAATGCCGTCAAACAGGTTAAAAATGTAGGTAGAAATTCAATTAAAAATTGGTTATTTATTTATTTTAGCATGCACAGAGATCGACTCCACATACGTAAATATCTGCCAGATATAGGCATAGTCTACCTCCCAGACTCCCTCCCCCCGTTTTATTTTTCCCGGCCAGCTCTTTCCGCCAAATAAATAAAGTAATTCGGTGAAGTAATTTAATTAAGCCTTATTCGTTATTTTGCGGCCTGTCGCCGTGCCAGGAGAACTCAAACTCCCGACTGTCAATCAAGCGGCGTCAAGCGTGCTCGATTTGAAAGTGAAAACCCCGAAAAGCCCAGCATGTGGCCGGGTGACTGCAGGGGGATTCAGCCGGGGCCAGTTAGGAGCAACTGCAGCTCAGGTGCAACTCGTTCCAAAGAAATTTGCAATAAAAACAAATGTGCCCGAGAATTTGCATGCGAATCAATCACACAAGAAATCATGGGGATCGAGTAGTCAACTTGCTGATACCCTGCAAGGACTCAAACTAAATTGTTATTGGTTAACAAGTATTAATATAATAATAATTAATATAATAAGAATTAATTATAATATTTTGAGTAATAACTAATAAGTAAACTCTTTACAATCAGGATCCCTTATAAAACAATATAAATGAAACCAAGTAAAGGTACAGTACCTTAAATAATAAGATAGCCTAAGATTCTAAATTGAATTTTGGGAATTATTTAATTCCTTAGGCAATTTTTTGAATTATTCATTAATTAGTTATTTGGTTATTATAACAAAGTACTTGGGAATACTTTCGATTAAAGGATTATTTAAAGAGTTTGCTTATTTTCAAAATTATTAGAAATCTTGAAGCCATTTCAAATGAAATAATTATAACTATGTAATTAAATCCATTTAGGTATTATTGGCAATCCTAAATAGTTCACTTCAAAAATAATTAATTTAATTTTAATTTATATAATATATAGTATATACTTTATATAACATATATTATTTCTGCTTTACTAATCCCATCTAGGACAAGCCGATCTTGAACCGAATCAATCCGATAAGCTTGCCCTTAGCTCGATCTGGTTGCTAATGTATCCCAGCATCCAGCTAAAACCGATCGCATTTGCTTTTATTAATGCAAACCGCAGAAAGTTAATTTTAGCTGGGCTATTTATAAATTAGCAACTTTTGCGGCCCACTAACAACCGATCGAGTCATGTGCGATCTGCCCATATATGATATACGTAAGCGCAGATATAGTTACGAGCCCAGAGCCCGTAACTGGTTGCAGATATTACGAGTGCGATCGCAACCCAGATCAGACGGGGAAGCAGAATAAAAAATGTGAGATGCGAGAATCATCTCAAATTTGCCTGATGGATCGCCTCAATTTGTGCCTGTGACAGGCATGATTAAGATACTAATGCGTTCGATTTGCGGATCGCTTCTGCCCAGCTGGAAGCTGCCTGTCTCTGACTGATCTGTGCAAAGATTCAAAATTCACACTCAAATTCACTCGAATTGTTTCAGTGTCTCGGGCGAACTTTGCTTCCAGGAAGTGGCCACCAGGTGATCCCTGATTGCGATCGCGATCGCACTCCGCTCCGCTTGATATATGATGGAAAAGTTTCGCCTACTACCCAGCATGGAAAATCTGCGGTTGCCTACTTGGAAGCTTTTTTCCACCACTAAACATTTGCTTGGGGGATTTCCAAAGTCCATGAAATTTCGCCCAAATATGTGAAATAGAAAAAAATTTCAATGAACCTGCATGACACGCATATTCGAGAGCAAAAAACTTCCCACAGGCTGGGAAAGATTGTGAAATGATGGCGCCTCTGCTGGGATCCTGAGAATCATAGTTTCGCTGAAATATTGTTCTGTGTACTTTTGTATACCAAGAGATTTAGGGGATTGTTTGGAAAACCTTTAGGCAAATAAAATTTTGTATTTGTAGAGAAAATTCTGGATAGTTGCATAGCCTTTTAATTTTTAAGGGGAAAAAGAAAGTACTAATTCATACAAAAATAAATTCTGAATAATATTTCCTAAAAATAAGCTTGGTATATTTTGATTTAAAGCATCCTATTTCCAAGAGTTTCTGGGTAAAAGAATTAGATTGATCAGCTTATGGTATTTTATTTATTTATAGATTATGCCTTAACTTAAATACAAAATACTTTGAGACATTTACATTTACTTTAGATTTAGTTAGCATTATTCTCTGTGAATTTTATTCCATAATCATCCTTTGTTTATTTCTGTTATAATACCTAAAAATAAATGTAGTTTTGAAGGTTCCGAGTGAATGTATAAATATAGAAGCAATGTTTGCCCAAATAAATTCCCGACGAGTTATAGATCCTCGGCCAGCCATAGCTGACTTCCATCAAATTCGTGTCCATCATGGGAAAGGCATCTGTATGTAGCTTTGATCCCTCGACACTCTTTCAATCTGTTTTATGGACCGCAAGCCATATATTCCTATCAACAAATATGCGCAATAGTTGGCCCGGTCCAAGGCTCCTCGCGGGTAAATGAACTGTGGCAGCCTGTGTTGCCATGACCACCAACTTAGGCCTACCAAGCGATTCGCCATGGAAATTTTCATGCAACTTTCGGCGTGTAAATAATTAAACCATAAAAGTCAATTGAAATTGAGAATGTTCCGATGGCAAAACGGGCCGCTTTGAGGGAGCCTAGGCGAAAAAATCGTACTTATTTATGGCATTTATGGGGGGCGGTGGCGGTGGCGGTGGTGGTTCTGGTGCTGGGCCATAAAAACTTATGGATAGCCAAATTCACGGATAAATTAAAATAATTGAAATACTTTGAAAAGTTAATTGCGCTAGGCGAGGCGAGCTTGTTGATGCTAATGACCAAACATAAATTTTCAGTGGGCCAAGAGCAGGCCGGCGGAGCGGTTGGCAGCAGCTCCATAGATACAGATACATCTTGTGGATATTTCACCGGCCGGCAAGGCGCGCATATGTATGCAATATGTTTTTTCTCTCTCACTCGATTTTAGTGGCCTCGAAATCACTCGCCTCATTTCCATGAACGCATTTTCATTGCGCGGCCACAAATCATAAATGTTTCGCTCTCCTCCCGGCCACAAAATATTTAGACAGATTTTGTTGCCAAAAGCCGTTTACAGGTGGTGGCTGGCGGTAGCCAGGGACGCCAGGGCACCGACGGGGGCTGTAAGCACACTCTGGCGAGAATCAACTTTGCAGCATCATCATCCCAGCTGGGCGGCGTGGTCAAGGTTAAGCGGCTGCTCCAACTATGCACATCTGTATCTGTATTTCTATCTGTGTCTGTGTCCAGGGATGTATCTGGATCTCTACACTGAGAAAAGAAATTATTTCTTAGAAATATTTACGAGAACATTCGTATTTTAGGAAATAAATATTAGAACTATCATTCGAGCATTATTTTTTAGAAAAGAAAGGCTTGCTCAAGGAAAATATTATATTCTTTAAAGGGAAATAAGTATTTAATCTTTCTTTTTAAATTAATAAATTATATATATTTTGTTCCTACAAGACTTAAATAGGGCTTAAAACAAATAAAATTAAATTAAATATTTTAAGGTCGAGAATACTCTGCGTGCTACAAAAAAAAAGCTATACAATACTTTACAAGAAAATAAATATAAAATATATATTTTTGCTGTATGTTAGCAATCAGAAAAGGTTCTAAAAAATATATATATTTTATCGTAGGAATTTCAATGGTACATGAATATTTTATATGACTATATTTTATATATATATTATGAAAAAGTCGAATTAACATGCTACTAATAAAATCGTATGTCGCTCAAGGGACATTATTAGCTGAAGCCATATTTAGAGAATAAATCAATAGTAAAGTGTTTAAATTTTATATTATTTTGACTACTAAAATTGTATATTTTTCCCCAATATATTTTCACATATTATCCATTTCTCACCGTGTGCCGTATCTACTAAGTTTGTATCTGTATCTGTTGGCTGGCGCTGCAGGACATCATCATCATCGGCAGGCGTGCGCTTCTTTTAACGATTTCAACAAAAATATTTCGCTTTCTGCGCTGCTCATTAATTCGTTTCGATTAAAAATTACTTTTTTCCCCCTTCGCTCTCTGCTGTTTTTTTTTTTGCTGCTCATCTGCAGCTTGTTGTGCATAAAAATCACAGCAAGAGATCGCTCGGAGCGTCCCAGCAGCGCAGCCCCCGGCGAATGTATCTCACAGTCACCGTCCACCGTTCAGTATCTGGATTTGTATTGGGATTTGGATTTGGATTTGGATATGGATTTGGCATTTTGTCTAGCGGTGGAAAAACAAGTTGCCGTTGATGCGAGTGCCTCTGAAACTTTTATGGGCTGCCTTTTTTTTTGGCTTTTCTGGTCTTTCTTTTTGTTTTGGCTTTTTCGGTTTGGTTCTGGGGGCTTTTGCTTTGGTTTGTTTATGTTTAAAACGTACGCTATGTGCAATTGCTCTGGCAGCCCATTTGTTTATTATAAGGTCTCCGGCAGACTTCCCATGCGTGCCACTTGTTCTCACTTTGTGGCTTTGTTTAGTTTGGCTTTGGCTTTGGCAACTTAATATACAGAAATATACATATTCGTGCGAGTAGATTCGCTTATGGCTGCACTCGCCTTATTTATGTGCCTTTGGCATATTTTTTATGCGCCCAGTTTCGCGGTCTCGCGGTCTCGCTCTCACGTAATCATTGCAAATATTTCGCACTGATTTGGGATCGGGATTCCGAAATTGTTTCTATTTTTCGACTCTTGTTGTTGCGGTTATTGCTGCTGCCGCTGCTGCTTTGTTTATTTCCCAGACGCCGTCGACTGCGTGTGCGTTTGTGTGTATTAGCGGGAAATAATAATTGAAAGTGTATTTCTGGGAATAGAATTTCAACAATTTGTAAGTGTTTTAGCCAATTTTTAGCGAATGCAAAAATCAGGAAGAAATATCGCATGATGTTTTGCTCAGGAATTCGATTTCGATTCGATAGAAGCTTCTTCGCTAAATTAATGGTTTGTTTTCAATTCGAGTTGCACTGATGAATGTGTGGCGGCAAGGTTCCCTGGAAATCGGATCAGTCAACGGAAGACCGTGGGCTTAAAAATTAATAGAGTAAATATACTCAGATTTTTGGTGGGCAGCTAAAGGTGATGAGCGAACTTTGAGGCTACACGGAAGTCGAATTTATTTACAAGAGTTCCGTGGGTGTTTGCCAATTGACCTCCAATTCGCTTTCCAATTTAAGAGAAATTAAAAACAAAATAGTAGGATGATCTGAACAATAGGTTATAATAATTAATAATATTATTATTAATTTACAACTAAAAAAAAATATATAGAAGGCCCTACTTTTTGCTCTTCATTCATTGACTGCCCGACTTTCATTCTAAACTCCATGTATGAGCCATTGATATCTTCACTTTCATTATGCGCCTCAATGGGGGTTCCCCGCCCCACAAAATAAACAGCGAAGCCCTAAAATGTATACCGTTAATCCCAATGAACTCACACACCCGTCGAAAGAAAGCCAAATCCGAGCTTAGCCAAACAACTCGAACGCGGCCAAATGACTCGACAAATATCACGCATACGCCGCCGAGATCAATGGGCCTGCAATGCATTGCTTTCCACAAACACGCCCTGTCCGGGTAATATTAAAATCTCATTACCAATGCTAATTAAAGGAGGGAGCCACAGTCGGAGTCGGGAGTTGCTCCGATCAGTCATCAAGTTCAAAATCACAATTTTTCTTAACGCTTTTCCCGCGGAGAGCTGAGAGCAGAGAGCGGACTCTGTGGATGCACCGGGCGGGCAATGTTTGTTATTTTCCAAGTGCCCACACGCTCTTACATAAATTATTAACAGCCGCGGGCAAATAAATAAACAAACATTGGACCAGCTACCGCGGCAGTCGCTGCTCTTCTTCGGCTATTCCGCGGCAACTGCAACTCTGGATCGTCGATCATCGCCAACGCTAAAGCTGTCATCATTCGTACCTGACGCTACTCAGATCGAGCAAAGTCCGAGTCCCAATCCGAATCTAAATCGGTGTCGGTGTCCCTGGCATTGGCAGTATTTAGTAAACAAAGACAAAAGACTTTTTTCGCTTGCCGCTTAGCTTTATCAATTGGGAATAATTCATTTTTGGAGGTTGTTTCTAGAAAAATTATGACAATTATGTTTTTAAATGTTGGTCAGGATTTTTGATTATATTTTGATTAAGGTTTTTATAGACCCACAATTAATTGGAGTTGGTTATGTTTTATAAAAATAAAAGTATGATTTTAAAATAATTATATTTAAACGTGTGGGGTTATTTCCATTTATATAATATTTAGTTATTTAACAATTACTTTTTTAAAGAGCTCCTTTAATATGATTTTTTTAAAAGCATTCTAATATCATTTTCCTTTCTCCATTAAAATATTTCTCTGTGCACTTATCTCTTCTTTCCTTTTTTCGACTGCTCGTGTGCATTACTGACTACTTAACAGCAAATCACTAAACATGTTTAAATATTTTAACTTGTTCGGTAGCCTGTTTGTCATTTGCCAGCAGCCGCATTTGCCGAGCGGCAATATCTGAAAAAAAAATAAAAAACAAAAAAAAAACGTCTCGCAACGCGTCCCGTCCCAGAGGCCTTGACAAAAGAAATGAACTGTTTAAGAGTGCTGCAGGCCGATGGCTTCTCTTCACCGGCCAAGATCATCCCAGCGGAAAACTACAAAACCCAAATTGAAAAATCATCAACCTCGTCAGCTCTGAATCTTCTTACTTGCTTGGCCCTGGTCAATATTTGACTAAGAAATTTTTCACATTACCAGCGATCGGGCAAGGGTAGAGGAGAGTGATCTGGTTGATGTCCAGCAAGCATGTTTGGGGTGTATTTGTTAGAGAAAAATTAAGAAAGAAATGTTATTTTTAAATACTAAAATATAATGGAAATAAATCAATTTGTTCTATATGTCTTCATTTAAAATCATGCAGTATTTGTTTCATGATAGCTTTTTTCTTTAGTATTAATGCAGCGTATTTTCTAGTCGAATCCTTTTGCAGCCTCTGCTCCTTCCTCCTTGGACTGCAGCATGTTGAGTGAAATGTTAGCAGCGCTCGCACAGATACAGGGGCAACTGGCATGTGGTGGTTGCCTAGGAATTGTTTACATAGCAGTGAAGCCCAGCCTCGAGATCTCAGCCCAGTCGCAGTCGCAGTCGCAATCGCAGTCCCAGAGCCAGAGCCAGAGCCAGAGCCCGATCCCGATCCCGTTCCCTGTTGTTTGATGTCGGCCTCGTTAAGAGCCAACGAAGCCAACGAGTTGCGGAGATTCGAGGCAGCATGTACCGCGTTGTTTGCTCATGAACAGTTGAGCGTTGTCGTTGCCGGCCGCTTACTTTGCATTAAGTTATTTTCATTTTCAATAGGCCGTGGCTAGGCTTCACCTGGAGATGCTATTGGAGATGGAGATGGCCTGAGTCCGAGCTCGATTCCTGGCCATGGAGTGGAGTGCTGGAGTGTGTGGAGTGTTTTCCCTTCGACGGCGCTCTCGAGTGCTCTCCAAACTGTTGAACTTCACTTGTTTTCCCCAAGCTATTAAGCCACTTGATCGGGCATATAGTATTTCCAGCCTCCTCCTCCTTGCCTTGCTCATTTTTGGCCTTCCAGGAATTATGCAAATCCAGTGTCGAACATTGCGTTCGCCTTCCTCCGACCTAGCTGAGGAGCGTGTGATTTATGCCCCTAAATCGCTCTAGCCGCTACTTCTGATTGCATAATTAATGAAGTTCGGCCGGATGACAAGTAACAATTTTTTGGTGGGAAAATCTCGGCGTGCGAGCACCATCCATCCATCCATCCTCCGTTTAATTTCCAGCTACAAGATACAAATCTTCAATACCCTTGTTTATTTTTGTTCCGCTAGATCGGCCGCCCCTCGCTCTGGCTCGTCTTCTTTTCTTTTTGTCGGCACAAAGTTGCAAAAATTGATTTGCCAAAAGTTTCCCGTCAGCGATCGCAATTATCGAGAATGCCCCAAGCAGGCCTCGCTACCTGTATTTTCACCTGGACCCCTCCTTCTCCCCTCTTCTGGCCATCGTGGGGGCCATAAATTAGCAATTAAATGAGCTAGTGCGAACAAAACACATTTTCAAACTAAATATTGAAACGCAATAAGTTCTCCAAATCTCTTGGGGGAAATAAGACGCATGGCGACAGTGGTTCCGCAAATGTCTTTTGGTTATTTTTCATGGAATTCCCTCTGAAATAATAATTACAACATGTTGAGTCCGTTAATTGCGAATGCAAGTTGAATAAACATTAGTTCAAATGGTTTTCACATGTGCAAGACATTGAATTTGTAATTAAAACTATTTTATGACATCAAACTGGGAGTAAGAATGAATCATAATTATCATAGTTTAGTTTACGTATTTTTTACTATTTTAAAATAATATTAGTTTGCTTGGATATTGGTCTAAAGAATACGTTTTTGTTTATTTGTAGATAGATTTCTATATCTAGAAATTAAGAGATCAAAAAAATCCTTTCAAGTTTATATGCGATCCCTGTAACCGCTGTATATTCTCTGCTTAAATATAAATATTTAAACCATAACAGATATCAATTATGTAAATATAAATAAAACACTTAATGCTGAGCTTTTAATTTAATTTAACTTGCAATTCAATGTAGTTCTATTCCACTGTTTTGCACTTTCCTCGCTGTCTCTAATATAGCCCCAATACCTCTAAAAATTAAGCTGAAAACTTGGCCCTCTCTCGCTGGGGATCTCTCCGATCTCCTCGATCTGCCCTGCGGCAGTGTTTGGTGGGGATTGGGACTGCGATTTCGATTGGGATTGGGATATACGACGGCGGGGCCTTTACGGTGAATTGCGCTGCTCGTTTTTGGCGCGTTTGCGCTTTGCGATTAATGCGCTTGTGTAAATAAACAATAAATATACAGTGCGCTACACGCCGTGGGCAAAAACTACGACGACGTAGAAGAAGAACGAACAGTCTGTGGCTTTCGGTGGCCAGGGGTTTTGGCGCACAATTAAATGTAGCATTTTATGCTGGGCACGATCCGAACTCGGGGAAGGCCTACCTCCGGAGAACACCCCACCTGGGTGAGTGGGTGGCATGTGTGTTATATTTGGGACATTTCCCTTTGGAATTCACACCCTTGGAATTTCTGTATATTAAAAATAGATCGGGAAAGTTGATTTTGAAAATGTTTACCTGTATTTTTAAAGGGTTTATTAATATTTTATTTATCGTATATATCGTATAATTAGGAACAGATTTATAAATAATTTCTATTTAAGAAGTTTAATGAGCTTTCATGTATCCAAAATACTACATTCTTACGAATTGTTTTCTTGAACGTTTTAAAGGGATTCTGATTGCTGTTGACTTTCTCCTGAATCAATTATATTAAAAAGTCTTGAGATCTTTTAAATACTTGTTGAATTATAAGGGGTTTTCCTTGACGGAAAATCAATGAACCCACGATCGGAAAAGATCAAATTGGCTTTTGGTTCGACTTGTTTGGGATGCGCACGAGCTGCATTTGGCCGGCACGCTCAGTTGGCTATATTCATATATACTATGTATCCCAAGACATATCCCTCCATTTGGCCCCACACTCTGCTCCTCTCCTGCGTCTGTCGTCGCATCCAGGCGTAACGCACAAATTGTATTGATTATGCGGCTGCCATGCACTTTCCGTGTATCTTGTATCTTGTATCTGGTCGCTCCGTAAATGCTCGTTTGATTTGCGAAGCAATCTGTTTGTTGTGTAATAAATTAATGCACTTGATTTCAACGCTTGGCCAATGTCTGCGAGTGTGGGAGGTGTGAGGTACTCCGGCCTGTGGACTCTGGAAGTGTAGGAAGTTCGGAAAGGATGCTCTGCACCCAAGCGATCTGCCGCAGCAGCTGTTGAACTATGGACATCCGACCGTGCAAAGGTGATGCTTAAAGGGCAAAGGGCATACCCTGTGACGACTTTTAATTTTGTACAATTTACTACATTTTAATGTGGGGCTTCTGGATATTATATATTCTACAGTTTATTAAATTGATATTCCTTTATTAAAAGGTAGAAGTTACAGCCTTTCCTATGTACGCAGTTAATAGCCCCCAAAGATAATTAATTTCTTATTAACTCTGCTGACCTTGACTTAGTCTTTCGCCTTTGGCGGCCATAACTCACTCACTCTCGGATGGATGGGCATACGTACATATATATTGGCAGCCGTTGTTTACATTTTCATTTAGTTAAATGCAATTCGGTCCATAAATTTCGGGGCTCTCTACCTGGAATCAACCATTAGATAATAGTTTTATTTTGCTTATATAATGCTTATATAAGCAGACGTACCGCGAAAAGCGATCAAAGGTCAGGCAACAAATTACAGACGCATTTCGCTGGAAGGCGCCAACAACGCAGAAAAGCGTGGCGGCAACTTGTTCCACGTACTCGCACACATACTTATTGTACTCAGTGTGGCTGGCTGGCGGTAGGCTCGTGTATCTGTATCTAAATCTGTGCACAGGTGGGGGAATTCTGGGGCAGCGCCTTGCCTTTTGATGTTGATTAATTGCAAAAGCTGCTGATTGATTTTTATTGCAAATATTGATAAAAAGTTTTGTATTAATTAACGTGAAAAACACGCGTTTCGTGTTAATTGGAAAACGGTTATTGAAACTAAACAGAACCCGGAGCAGAGCCAAGTGAGCGTACGAGCTAAGCAAACAAACAACAATAACAGAAACAACGGCAGCAAACAAACAAACAGTCCGTGAGATACAAGATATAAGTTGCATTTTGTAGAATGTACAAATTAACGCAGCCGAAAAGTTCCCAGCTAGAAAGGAGGCTATGGTTGAGTGCCTCGACCATTAGATACCCCGGTTGTCAGTGTCCTGTGGCTTAAAGTGTTCGAATATTCAAAGGAAATTAAATCTTTAAATAATAGTCAGGGATTAAGGCCTAGAAGCTTGATATCATTATCGATGTTTAGTCCAAGGAACTGAGATCTTGGCATCATCGGGCATTTTAATTCATTATAGCTCTCTAAGATACACCTTTGACCTAGGATTTCTTTTAAAATTCTGTTCTTTGGGTACTTTAAAGTCTGTGTTGCTATTAAATCCAAATATTTCAAGGATCAAGCTAACTGACAAGCCCAAGAACTTAATAGTTACACATTGCAGGGTATCCTTTTGCCAAAAATATTATATACCCTTGTAATGTACGAGTACCTGGCATAAAAATTAAAAGTTTCGACACAAGAACAACAAGATCGCAGCCAACTACAGAGGCTGGGTATCGCTCAGTATCTGTATCTGTAAATGTACCTGTATCTGTATCTGTATCGGCGGGGATATGTACCAGCTAACATTTGATTTATGCTCAACTTTGATATTTACCGCCTAATAAACAAAAAATTAACGCAAACGCAGCTAGCAGCCAGGCCGGGCTAGGCCGCATTATAGATGTATCTATGTATCTGAACCGGCGTCCGCCGCGTATCTGTATCTATTTGTGATTTTCGCTTTGATTTGTACTTGACATGCGTGCGTCTGTCAGAGCGGCAATTAAACAACATCAACATCGGAATCAACATCGGCGAGTGCCTGTGCCTGTGCCTTGCGCCTTGTGCCCGTTCGGATCGCCAGACGCCGGCGATCATCGGTAGCTAAGCGCCGAGCGGACTCGATGCGATGCCCGATCCCTATCCGCGTTGAAAGGGCAAGCGCTAATATTTGGTATTTGTTTGGGAAACGGCAGCCGAGACCCGAAGTCGAGGAGTTAGCGCCAGGCCACCAACGTGGCTGGGAACCTGTGAAAACCGCCGCCCTGTGAATGATGTCCGGGAAGAGAGAACTCTTTTCGGTTCAGTTTGGATGATGTCAAGGGGACATCACAGCCAAGAGAGACTCGTATTCAGATTTGCTCCAGTAATCGCCTTGGTAATTAGTCAACTGAAGTGGCCAAAGGGCGCATCACTCGGCACTGGCACGCGGTGCGCCTTGAAGTCGATTTTGTGGCAGTTTCTGAGGCTACACTTTCAGAAAAGTTACCATAAATTGGGCCTCCTATAAGAGAGATTTGTCAATAATAAGGGGCAACATTTTCCGCAGGATAAACTAAGTTCGAAAGCTTAATTTGATTTGGGCAATTTTCAGAGTATTTGTCTTATTTTTCTCGATGTAAAAATGTGACGGGACCTTGGAAGATTCCACAAAAAAGACGCCTGCCAGTCTCTCCCTCTCTCGAAGGAGCAGTCATAAATCAATGGAGTCCGGGGGCAGGCAGGAACATTGCAACAGTTGAACATTGCTGCATCGCATTGCTCCTGGCCAGACAATTGGCATGGCTAATGCGGACGGGGCAACTCATAAATTTATTAATTTTTAATTAAACTTACAACGATTTGTAATTCCAACATGGTAGCTCCATTTATGGCCTCGACTGCTGATGGACTCGCCAACCAGTTGGCCAACTGAATGAATCCCTGCTGTAGCTGTAGCTGGTGCTGGAGCTGGCTCATTCCGCCGATGTCAGCCCGGAAACAACTCATTATCCTAATTAAAACGTGCGCCATGCGCGCCCGTTGCCATATATGAGCAATGCACGCGATCTGGCAATCGAGGCGAGTCCGAGTCTGCGGCTGCATGCGAAATTAGAAGATTGCTGCGATCCGAGATTCGAGATTCCAGATTCGAGATGGGACCTACCTCCGATAAGATCGCCCATCAGATGGTCGCCGGGGAGCCTTGATTTATCGCTTTCGCCGCAGCAAGTGTAAATATTTGATGGGATGGCATGACATATCGGGGGTTTTATGGATGTCATTGGGAGTTTTTCTTTGCCGGGAAGAGTATAGGAGATTTCAAAGGATTTTAAGGCTTATATTTAATGGATTTCCTGCAGAAGATTATTATTTAAGACTAGAGCATTGCAAGGACTATTCAGATTCTTCATTTATCTTAAACTGGAACTATTTGTTAATGGATTTAAAATTCTCACGGGATATTCATCTTTCTAGGATTGATTAAACTCCTTTATATCACTTAATACCATTAGTTTTAAATACCATTTGTTCGAAAATAAATCCCTGATTGATTTTTAGTTTTAAATCTTTAAAATCTTAAAAAGATTATGGTTTTTGCTATTATAAAAAGCACTCACGCTGCCACCACTAAATGCTGAGCTGATGACGAGCGGCTGTCTCCATTCATACGCACTGTGGACCGTCGGTCAGTCAGTCAGTCAACAAGCCAGCCAGCCGGCTGTGAGCCAGATGTGGCGGGGAGTTCGAATCGGACCTGGACCATTCACCAGGCCAGACTACATAGAACAGATCGGCGGAGGAGCATGGCTTGTCCTGCCCAAAACGGGATGGTAGACCATCGGCCAGAGGAGGATCACAATGGGGATGCGGATGCGGGGATTCGTTCATTGTCATGTGTTGCATTTACAAGATGCCAGCTGGCAATGGCAACATTTCGCAGCAATTGGCCGGAATTGTTGCGGCAACATTGCGGCTGCTCAACATGTTGCTGCCCCATGTTGCATACTGATCAATTGCGGCTTCTTTGCCCGATTCCTGACATGAATGGCTTTAACCATTTTTGGGCCTACAGTTAAATGCTGCGGAGCAACATCTGCGCCGCGTCCAATTGCATTGATAATGAGTAAATCGAGCTGCGGCTTCCCTATGAATGAATCTCGTAAATTGCCGGGCTTGGCGAAGTTTATAAATTGTGCAGACAACGGACAGCGGACAGCGGACAGCGGACAACGGACAACAGAGTTTATAAATTATTTTCAATGTCAAACATAAGCCTTATAAATAAACAAGTTATCGATGGCTGTCCGCGTAAAAATAGATCAATATCGATGGCTGGACCGAGGCTGATTCGCATCCCTCTCTTTGGGTCACGAATGCACATATCTGCAACAGCTGCGCGAACAAACAAACAGAAGTGCATTTTGCGAAATTAAATTTTCATTTTGCGGTTGCACTTAATTTGGCAATCGTTGCAATAATTTTGTTTACAATTTACGATGCTACGAGTATGTAAACTTTTATGCCTTCCCAGACTTTGCTTCAAGTCTTTGCTACACGAAACCAAAAAAAGGTTACTTTTGATTTACAGCTTGCAATAGATAATCAGAAGGTTTAAGTTTAACTCTAGGTTATATATTATGAATTTTCCATTTACATATTATATTTATATTATTTTTAAATTCGTTTTTGGATACTAAAATAATTAAATAGAATAAAGTAAATATTTTTTTCCATATTTTCCTTGGACTATAACCATTTTACATACGAATGGTAAGTCTTATTCAGATTGATTTTGTTTTTCTCTCTGCATGGTTGGATGCTGCTGTTGTTATGTTCCCATCAGCACCTTGTGCTGCGTTTGTTTTGTGGTTTTTTGCCGCATCCGAACTGCGAATTTATGGCGACAAGGTGACAGATTCTCAAACGATTTTATCATCTCGGCAACAAAGTTCAAAACAAAAGTTCGCTCAGCCTGGAAATATCGTATCGAGTTTAGCGCCCGATATTGTTTGGATAGGATGGGAGTGATGCCTACTACTTCCCCTATTTTATGGTGTTTTTTGAGTCAGATCTGCAGCAGGAGCATGGAAGATGTAACATAACTTTATGGATCCACCTGCAAATGTTTACCTTCGCCGGATTGAGGTCTGATTCCGATAGGAGCACTCATCGTTCCAATGAAAAAGGATGCAAGGAGGAAGTCTATAAAGTGTGAAGTTAGCTTTTTCTGAGATTCCGCGGAATAGAAAAAATACCTTGCCTAGAAATAAGCATAGTTTCTTTGAATTAATGATTCTTAAAGTTTTTTATAATTCGCTTTCTTACAAAGTTAAATATTTTCCTCATTGTCCGTTTAATATTAAACATTCCACCCAATTTTATAGTCTCACAAAAACCAATTTCGATCAGGAAACACACTCCATACTCCATCACAATTATGTTCCAAAGTCTTACAGCATTCTCCGTGCAATCTAGAGTTCAATTAAACTAATATCCCACTCAAATCGAACGGGCAACAGACGAAATTAAAGTGTCGATACATAAAAATCAACAATAAATATTAAGCAACATTTATGTAAGTGGCGATTATTGCGCCATTACGACTAGTTTATGTGGTTGATGCGGTACGAGGAGCAACTATACGGCGCGGCCTCTGGAAACAACGATAGCAACGAGGGCCTTAGCAACAGCATATGGAACGAGAGTGTTTACAGCCCGAAGACAAAGTAAATTAATGTGTTCTGTGGCGGGATGGGATCCGAAATAGTTTGTTTAGACAAGCAGATACTCTCTCTGTCTCTCAGGAACACGGACTGAACCTGAACTTCGGCGGCAGATTGACTTCGGTTGGAGTCTCTCTGGTTAAATATTTATGAAATCATAAAATTTGATGTCTCCCTTCCGTCGGGGGCACTTGACAGTAATGCGACCATTACGGGAATGTGTCGAGCCCGGGTGCTAATGATGATTTTGATGTGCAGCGAACGGATTGGCTGCAGGCCATCCACCGAAGTCCCAGTTGCAGGCCCAATCCCGAGCCCGGGCATGGCCATTGCCACAGCGATTACGTGAAGTACTCCCCATTTAGAATCCCATTTCAGCGATTTCCCCATGCCGAGCGATGTTTGTTTTATGCACGATCTGTTGTTTTACAATCGCTGTAAATAAATAGAGGCCGCAGATCAAAGGCCTATCAATTAGCACCGATTTC
Source organism: Drosophila rufa (assembly GCA_018153105.1). Classification (NCBI taxonomy): domain Eukaryota; kingdom Metazoa; phylum Arthropoda; class Insecta; order Diptera; family Drosophilidae; genus Drosophila; species Drosophila rufa. The sequence continues at coordinate 15,494,730 of JAECXS010000096.1, forward strand.
GATTATGCTGCATGCTGCATGCTGCAGGCTGCATGTTGCACTTGCAGCGGCCCCCGATTTTTGTTGCAATTCACACCCAATTAGTAATAAATTTGAATGCGCGCTGCAATTGGCCGCCATTCGCCTCAACAGTTATGGTGGCCATTAAGTTTTATCGATGGCGCTTCCCAGATCGGGGACCAGGGACCTGGCAGTGGTATCTGGGAGCCTAGTTCTCGCCCTCGATTTGATTTGTGGCCCACTCGAGAGGGCTCGGAGCCCATCCAGTCATCCGCCTTTGATATTCTCACACATGCCCCCTCCAAAAAAAGATACGTGGATGCTTAACCGAACTTAATTGCAATTGACTTTTAATGCCTATGCGGGCTGCCCGCTGTGTTAATTCGAATTCAAACTGTTTCCATGAAGTGGGAGCCATGTGGCTCCCTCCCCCATTTCCTATATGGATTGCCTCACGACGATGACGAGCGCCAGCCGACTCCATTGAGATCGGGAAAGGAACTCCTCAATCTAGGATCCTTAAAGAAGCTTTTTTATATTTTCTATGGCTGTAATTCTTCTACGAATATTTTTATTTAAAGCTAGTTAAGTTTGTTATCACTACTTTATTAGCTTGGAATATAATAAGCTCGGGCATATTAAATTCTTATCTCACTTTCAAATCTTTTGCGATTAGATTAAAGCAAACATGAAAAAGAAACTATTGCCCCAAGCAGGGCTCGAACCCGTTATCTTAAGACGCACCCCCTTGTTTTCTAAGCGTGACTCCTAGCCGCTGAGCTAGCGCCCCATCCTTATCCTGGGGAAAACCGGTTTCCTAGTGCTCTTATAAATATAAAATAGATCGAACCCGTTATCTTGAGACTCACCCCCTTGTTTACTAAGCGTGACTTCTAAGCGCTGAGCTAGCGCCCCCACCCTTATCCTGGGGAAAACCGGTTAACAGTCCTCCTGTAATTCTCAAGTTCTTATTCTGCAATGTGTGGTTTAAATACCCGCACAAACAAAATTTCATCCCCCCATCCTAACTAACAAAAGTTAATACAAAAAAAAAAAAACAAGCTAATACAAAACAATACAACGAGAATATCTTTTCCCAATTAAAGTATTTAAGTTAAACAAATCTAACCCCTTCAAAATTTGAACTTATTAAATATAATAAATAGAAAGGAGAAACAACCAAATGAAGGTTTCACCCAAATGCAGGGAAACCCTGCTCAAAACCATGTCAGGAAATTATTTCCGATGGAACTCTTTGCTAACGACGAAAGCGTCAAGAAGAAAGATTCACAAAAGGAAGGTGAACTTTCAATATAGAAGGAAACTTCGGAGAAAGCGGCTATGGAATCGCTTGAACAAGGCTTTAATGTTTGACCGATCAAGAAAGAAAACAAGCGTTCAACAACAATATTATACACCTCTCTGCGAAGCTATGGATACGGATAATTATGCAACCGAATTTTGTGAGCCAATGGATATTGATGCAGAGTTCATGATGCATTTTCATAATAAAAGGAAACAACATAGAAAGTGCAAAAGGAAAGCCTTCACATCAAAGTTCTTTAACAAGTCAAGAAAGCGAAGAAAAGTATCTAAAGCAGTTGAAGAACCTGCATCTTCTAATAATAAATCCGAATTCTGTGCGCCAATTTTGTGCGTACAATTAACTGTCCTAATATAATATAATATATCAATTTAAATGTATCCAATAAATATGTTAATAAAATTTTTAGTTCTTCTCAGTCCAATTCAACCCAATATAAAATAAGGATTTATTAGCCCTATTAATCAGTCACATCGTAATAATACTCTACAAACTCATTTTACTCACCAATTAAACCAACTTTTGATTGCACCATCGAATGTACTCAACTTAAGATGACCCCCTGCAATTTTCCCAAGGAAATTATTAACTGGCGCTAATAAAACGCTCCTCCACAGCCCGCTCTGGGTATTGGGTTACCATCAAAAATGCATAAATCAAGCGTAGTCCCGGCACTGATCCTGATGGCGGCTAATGGCCGGCGGAGGAGGCTTTGTTACCAATTTATAAACAAACAAAACGATTCCGACAGCGGGTCACAAAGGAAGGGACATCGGCGGCAGCATCAAATTACCACAAGATCAGACCAAACCCGAGACCGAGCGAAGCCCGCTGCTTACAAAACGCTAAGGATCAGCTTTCACGAGAGATGCAACTTAGACTCGGAGTCCCCAGTTGCAGTTTACAGCCAGTTTGTCATTCATCACAAAACAAAACACACAATAATAACGTTTTAATTGAACAAAAGACGCGGCCAACAAGAATCCAGAGCCAGTCGAGCAACAATTGACAATGTCGGACGTAGGAATCGGAATCCGATTGTATCTTATAGTATCGGTATACATAGTATCGCATCGAATCGGATCGGATCGGATAGAGGCTCCTTCTGTCTGCAGTTTTGCGGCTGCGGCTGCCTCTGCCTCTGCCTCTGGGTCGAGTTTTTGTCTCTGTGTGTCGTCTGGTTTTTCTGTTTTCCTGAAGTGACTGCGACTGTCACCTTTCCATCAAGTCGACGGCAGGTTCTCGCCAGTGAAAGGCTCTCGATGGCCGTCCACGTGCCAAGCGGCATTGTTTGGCGACTTTTGTTCGCCGGCAAGCCTGGCCGGCTCGAGGTAATTGATTAGCTGGCTGGAACAGCGAAACAAAGCGCATCGATGGCCGCGTTATAAAGGATCCCTAATGAGGTTCATTTGTTGTTGATGAACTGTGTGCAAACAGCTGAAACGCTCGACTCCATGGCAATGGGTGTATTGGGTTTCCTAATTGGGGGAGATTCCTCCCTCCTCGGAAATGTATACATCTTTATTAGGGCAACCTTTGTGTTATCAGATCTGCTGTGAGGAATTATTATGTGGCAATATTTCATAATTCTAGCTCGTAAAATTGTAGTGTCAAGTCATTATGTTTCTGTTAATAATTTTATATATTTGTAATTTAATTTTTATGAGAAGGGACTGCTTCTGCGTGATATTTATGCTTTTTTGATATTAAGATAAGCCTCACTTCACTTTTAATTGCTTTATTCTCTAGATTTTTAATTTGTAAAATAGTGACAGATTCTAGCCCGATAAAATATCCCTTTACTGCCCTTTGGCCTGGTCTGATGAGCAAAATATCCTGTCTATCGAACCCTCATCCTCGTAGTTCCCATCCTCTTCGAGGACAATTAGGACTCACGCCCCCGTTGCGTAGCAGGGAAAACAGAATGCAAAAAGGGATCATGATGATCCTGCTGTGACCAAGAAGAAGACCGAGGACGAGGGCAAAGAGCTGGCATGTGGTCATCCTGAACTCGCCTGAACTGTGCCAAGGAGGTTTTTGCGCTGCGAGATCTTTTTGCCAGGCACTTGCCGCTGCGGGCCGAGTCGTTTATAAATGACACACGAGCCGAGTTGATAAATGAACTGCAGCTGATAATGGATTGGTCCAGTGAAAGTAGCGCCAGGGATGGCAGAAATACCTACGCATATATGGCATAGCGATAAGCCACTCTCAGGGACCCGATTTCTGGTGGTCCACTGGCTCTCGGCCGAGATACGGCGATAAGCCTGGCCGTGCAAAAGGTAATTAAATGCCATTAAAGTTGAGTGTGGAGAGCCAGCAGAAGAATTCCAGAAGAAGGCAAATGTATCTGTATCTGTTTATCTGCCGGATGCCAGAGAGAGCGAGAGCGGCAAAAGAAGGAGGAGCACAGAACGACACCAACACAACCAGAACGGAACATAGCACACAGGGCCCAGTGCGCGCAGGCGGAGATACCGAGGCTCGGAGATACAAAGATACAAAGATGGGACTGAGCGACAGACCGATTAACATACAAAAGGATCTCCACGAACTTTGGAGCCCGCCTTCTTACCACTGCCTCTGTGGTCGTGCGGCCCTGTATCTGCGTCTGTGTCTGTGTCTGTATCTGTATCTGTAGCTGTGCTGGTGGAGTGGCGCGGAGTTCTGTGTGCGCCAATGGGCATGAATCACTGGACGGGGAGGTGGGGCATCGTGGGGCCAAGCAGCCACAGAGACGACACAGAGTCAGATACAGCTCCAGAGTTAACTGAATCGGAATTAAGCCCTTGGGAATGAAGGGAAAAACACTGTTTATTCATATGAAAGGATTAAGCTTATTACTTCAAATCTGATATTGATAAATAACAAATAATTGTATTTAAATATCAGATTTTAAAGGGCTGTACAATATTCTTTTAAAATATAAACACAGTTAACAGGGAATAAGAGCTTACAATACCTAAGCCTTCTTCATCAGCCTTTGATTAGGTCTAGATCCCATTACATCGGGAACTACAAGAGCTGAAGTCACGATATTTCGTATAGAAAATCATTACATTAGTTAGAATAAAAAAACAATTATGAACTTTCAGTATTCATAATATTCCTGAATAAATTTGAGTATGCGTGTCATCCCAAGTCCAACTTGTAGTGACTACAGTCTTAGAATTATCTTAAATACAATATGTTCCGTAGCATTCTTATTTTTTTTTGGGTGCATCATGTTCCGGTTCTCGGGAACCGGAGAAATAGCCGGGAAATTCGACGCTCGCCGTCAGATCCCGGGGCCAAGAACAGTACTATAAGTAGGGAAGCACAAGTGCCGGTCAGACGGCGACAAGTGAAGAACAGGAACCGAACAAAAGGCTACTTAAGCAGCCTTGGCGCCAGCTTGCCATGTGTGGCTCTTGGGCGAGAGTCCGAGGAAAGCCAGAATGTCTGGCAACGCTCCATTTGGTCAGTCTCTCGACCAGACGTCGCGACCAGGAGACGACGCCATCGGACCTGAATGAATGTGAGATGCTGCGAGCTAAGAAGGAAGCAGAGCTTCTTTGTCGGAGATCACACAATAGGTGGCCCTTCACCATTTTCTTGAAATTGAGTAATAAATATATTTGTACAGAGTTCTCTATTAAAATCCCTTCTAGGATATTAAAATATATTTATTATATTTCAAATATATTAAGAAATATATTTTTACAGAGTTCTCTATTAAAATCCCTTCTAGGATATTAAAATATATTTATTATTCCGAAGGGGATAAACTGCTGCCAGTTTTTTATTCTGCCATTCCATTTAGCCCTTTGAGAACCACTCGGAGAGACTGGTTACTTTGGCTGAAATCTGGCGAAACCTTCTGGCCTTGCTTGTAGTTGTTGGCCCAGCTCCACCTACCAGTCCCAGTCGTCTTCTTGGCTAGTCCGCAGCACCTGCTCGCTTGGTAACAACTGCCGTAGCTGCAGCAATCTTTTGTGGCAGAGTCATGTTGGCTGCGCATGCGCGGGTGTGTCGAAGTCGAGGCCAGAGAGTCGGCATCCAGTTGAGGGCCAGGCATAGTACGTACACCTTGCTACAGAGTCATCTCCACAAACAAACAAACAAGCAAACAAGAACGAAAGGCAGTTAAGATGCATTTAGCTGCCGGTGCGCTGGTATTGCTTTCTGGAGTATCTGTGTGCCGCCTGCGTGCGAGAGAGCCGGCCAGTGTCATTCCTATGGCTGCCGCCGTCGCTGCCCTTTTTTTACCTCTTGCCTCTTCCGACCAATAAAATTATACTAATTCCTGACTTTTTGATTCCGTTCTCTGTTTGTGTCTGGTTGCCAAGGATTTCGTTACCTAAGCGCACACACAGACAGGGCGGCCGAGCGGCCGAGCGGCCGAGCGGCAGAGGAGCTCTCGCTTGCACCTATGCCGGCCAGGGAGATGCGAATGGAATGATGACCAGCCTCATCATCATCTCCATCTTCATCTCCATCTCTGCTGGCTGCCTGGCTGGCTGGCAGTTCCGACCCAAGATCCCAGACTGCGGAGCAGCTCCAGGAACGGGCAGACAGTTTGGTTTCGTACTCGGCTCACTGCGCTCGTGCGGCACACGAAATTTCCGAGAGCTCTAAAGGCGGACAGCAGAGCCCTAGATGCTCCACTCGTCGGATCTATGACAAATACTCTATTCGTTTTACCATCAAATGTAAGTAAGGAAGGCTGGAATATTACAATTAAATTATATAATTTAACTATCTTTGAGAGAGCGTTAGGCGATGAGTTTTATGGATATTATTTGTTAATTATTTGGAGGAGTTTTCTTAAGGTGAATAGAGAATTCCCTTAATTAAAGCTAAGACTTCTTTGCAGTTTTGTGCTGAAACACCATTAATGGTTCTTGGATGTTGTATTTAATTTTTTAAGAAAGAAGGTGACTTAAAACTTACATAAAGAATTTATTTATTTCTTTGTTAAGGCATTTATTTAGGTTGTTAAAAAAGAAGAACGAGCTGCAGGCTATTTTCATGGATCTAACTGAATTGAGTTTTGCAATAGTTTCTTAGTTCAAGTTCTGCAGAATTTATTAAGTTTAATGAATTTATTTATTCAATCAAACTAAAATATATAAATTGACAGATAACAGAAATATTTTATTTATCATTTCCTTTCAAAATTGTATGATAAATATTTCTCATATATAAGAAAATGAGTTTACAGAAAGACTTAAAGCTAGATAAGCAGTTGATCTTAAGATATCAATCTCTGGTAAATATTATCGTATTTATCTCTGTTAAAATTCAACCAAAAAATATGTTCTATTCCTAATACTTTCCCCAAATTTCGCAACATTTCACCACAAACCGCAAACCCTTCGTTTTTCCAAAACAAATGCCGAACAGAGAATTCCCGTGGCGAAAGCTCAGAACTTAGCTTCGAGTGAGAATCTCCGAGAGAAACTCACTCAAGATTTGAGTACTCTTCTGTGTGCGGGTGTGTGTGCGAGCGGAGAATTCACTCGAGAGAGAGGCTCGAACGAGGAAGATTTTGTCGTCGTCGCGCTGGCTGGCCGAGAAACTGGCGCTAGACGAGGTGCGTGATCATGATCGGGCGGCGATAGCGAAGCCGATAATGATGATCGCGGAGATGAGGCGAAAGCCCAAAACTTTTTTGTTTTCCCGAGAACTCTCCGATCCGCTCTCTTCTCGCGCTCACTCTCATCTCCGCCTCTCTCGCTGGCTCTCCGGCCGTGGAGCGAAGACGAAGACGAGAAACGAGCGATCGGCGATCCACGAACGAGCGGCGCCGAGGCTCGCGGCTGTATCTGTGTGCGTGTAGCCGAGCGTATCTGTATCCGAGCCGAGTATCTGAGTATCTGGGTATCGGAATCAGGTAGAGGTAGACAGAAAGGCGTTAGTCGTTCAACAGCGCTGATCGAGTTTAAATCTATAGCGAAATGAGCGGCAAAGTGCAGCACTCGGCGTAACCCAGAGCCAGAGCTTTCGAGGAAAATTCTTTCGGCCAGCGAGAAAAAGTACTCGCATCTGACAGATACGCGGCGCGTGAAAAATCGTTGAAATTAAAGCATCCCAAACCCAAACCCAAAGCCAATCCAACCGAGCGAAGATCGGTGCGGAAACAAAGAAATCGATGCCTAGCTGGCGCGCTCGCGATCGTGTGTGCTCGGTGTGTGTGCGGTGTGTGTGCTGGGTGTGCTGGGTGTGTGTGGAATGTCAACTGACGGGTTGTAAAGGGAAACCCTGAAATTCGAACAGCCAGCCGCCAAAGCAAATAAAGCTGTGAATACGAATCAAAAATACAACAAACAGATACAGATAGAGGTACAGATACAGATACTGGATAGTTTGTGAATTCCAAATAAAAAATAGTGCGTGTGCCAATCGGTGAAACTATGTGGATTACCCTCCTCGCCCTGCCAGCGATCAGGAAAACCCCCGAGACCCGAGTTCGGTGCCGCGAGGAGCGCGAGAACGGTTCCGGAACGGCCAGGAAGTGACGGGATGAGCAGAGTGTCCGCCTGTCCAGCTGCAGATACCCGGGAAAGCTGGGAGTGTCATGTGCCGCGGCATTCCGCACCGACGCCTCGAATGCTGCAACACTATTTTCGACAAGAACTCGCCGTACTTCGCCCACAATTATTACCGCAGGCGAAAGAGCAAACGAAGGAGAACCAGAACAGTAGCGGGGAAAATCGCCGCTATCAGATATTTACATTCACATTTACACGAGCGTGATTTATTTGAAAAGCGAAACGCCATAAACATCTGTAAATTGTAAATTGTGCAAATACATATACGTATATATCCGAGTGTAACCGAAAGCCGAAAGCCGAGCACTGCGATAACGGATCCCATTCCGAACCCGAACCCGAATCCGATCCCGAATCCGAATCCGAGTCGGATCGCGATCCCCAGACGTCATAAATTCAGTGGAACGACGAGACAGTTGGTCGCTCCTATTTTGCTTGCTTTTCGGGCGATCCATCAAACGGCTTTCCAATTAATAACCGAACACATGTCGTATCAATACTCGCCTTAGATACGGGCCCCCGGAGATCCAATATCAAGCGATACCACACCACCACTCGACCATAGGAAACTTTATAAGACTGAGGTGAGTGGAGTGCCAGTGTCTTTCCCGATTTTCCGTATTTCGACTTTTTCGATCTCCCAATTCGGCCGCCGCTAAGCTTATGTAAATGTGTCAGAAAATTTGAACTTGCTGCGCGCTGTGAGAACTGCACACAAAACTGAACCATTATACAATGGCCCTGCCTGCATTCGATACCGAAGTTCATTTGATATTGAAAATTACTTGGAATGTGTTCGGTGTTGTTCGCCTTGTTCGATGGCATGTGTTGGCATTTGGCATTCGCCAGGGATATTTGAGAAATTTGAAGTTATTCCCTGGCCGAAACCGAGCAGAAGTTGGCTATAGGAATTGGTAATGGGATATATGCATGCTTTTCGGGCTATTCTTTTACTCAGGGTCGTTTATTTGAGAGTGAACTTTAGGTAGAAGCTTTGAGAAAACTTGCAATTATTATTTATTATTTCTGTAGCAAATATCTAAAGAAACTTAATATAGTTATGATAAAAACAAATAAAAACGAACCAAACTATTTATATTTAGGCTTAAAGCTTAGGCAGATAACTTAAAGAATATATTTTTTTACCCCGTTGGATCTCAGATAATTAACCTATCAGAAAATCTATTATATTTACTTCGTTTTGTTTCCATTTCCTAAATTTCTTCCTAAATATTAACCAATTGGTGTGATTCCTAGATCCAGAAAGGCGTGAATCTCTCTTCAAGTCTCCATCTTAATACCAACCTGTTTTTAATTTAATCTTTGGCTACGCCTAATCAAAATATTTCCCCACGTATATCATAATTGTATTGTGCATCGTTTTTCCGGGAAAAACACAACTCCCGCGACCTTTGTTGGCCGGCGCACAATAAAGTACCGTTCTGATACACAACTAATATCATAGCTGGGAGACCCGACCCTCTCTATAAGTGGGAACCAATCTCTTAAAAAAGAAGGAACATAAAAAGCAGCGGCGGCAGCGCACAAACGAAAATGTCAATATCCTGGCACATAAATAACCGAGAAGAATATAGACTTCCATTGTATCTGCTGGGTGCGTGAGCATCCAAGGGTTTTGGGTCTTCGTTTGCGTTTATTATTAACCAATCTAATTGCTGACGTTGTGCGGCACAGATTACTATACTATATACTATATATATACTATATAGTGTGGCTAGTATGGCAGTGTGTGAGTGGCCGCGTATTGGGTAACCGGAATCAAACGTTAATAAAAATGTGTCAATTTGCGAAACATTTCGGAGTCGCTGCTCGGCGCTGCGACAAAGCTGAAATTTGAACTTTAGCAGGGGCTTGCGACATTTCACAGCTCGAATTGAGCTGAGTGCGAGTTATAGTCGTGTATTATCTATAGATATAGTATCTAGTAGCGCTGAATGGACGGCGTGCTTGGAAATCCCGGGGATCGCCCAACATTCATGCGTCCAGGGGAAACCCCCGTTTGTCCCGATCACACATCGCAGGTAGAGGAGGAAATCATTTAACTGGGAATATAAATACGCTAGAACCACAGCCTATGCTGAAACTGAAACCACACGCAACCCACGGAGTTCTGGGAACATATTAAAAACAAACAACAAATTATGAACAAATCATAAACATATTTATGAAATTCAATTTCATTCACCCTTTCCCTTCGATCTCTCTCGGTTCTTTCCCACTTTTCAAGCCGGGTCTTATCGGGGCCCGGGCCCCGAGATCTGTTGCACCCCCCAGCGTGTGCCATCTTCCCCAGATCCCTAGCTCGATCCCGATCCCGATCCCGATCCCAATCCCGATTCCAATTTAACCATATTCGACAAGAAAGAACAAATTCCCTTTGCGCCTAAGCGCCCTGTCATATAACAAATTTTTTAGTACAAGATAAGATGCTAATCTTTATGTGAAAAACAACATGTAATTTGTTCTAGGTGCGTGTCCGCGTCCCAGTGCCTGAGTGCCGCTGCGTGCACCTTTTCCCTCTCTGTTTCGGGGCTCATCTTGAGATAAAATCTGGGAAATTTATAGCCTATAACCAAAATATATAGAATACTTCTAATAATTTTCATAAATTTTCCAGATACGTAAGTTGCAGGCGGGGGGGGGTTTGTTTTTTGTGCATTTGCCGCCTGTTTGTAAATCAAAGCGCGGCGATAAAGCGGAAAATATGACGATCGAAGCTACTCTAATAACTGAAGAACTCTCGGACGGGAGACGGGGTACGGGGTACGGGGTACGGGGAGAAAGGGTTAATTCGAAGGCAGGGGGCTTTATTGGATTGAATTTCTATTCGTAGACATAAAACGATGCACTTGGCATGCCCAAATGGCCCAAAAGATCGTGTTGCAGTGCAAAAAGGTGCAATGTCCGCCAGCAATTGCAACACTTGCTAGGGGAGTGCGAGAGCGACAGAGAGGGGTAGCTAAAGAGAGCGGCTGTCCGTGTGTGTGTGTGTGTGTGTGTGTTGGCGAGAGAGCGACCATTTTTTAGTTGCACCTTTCACCCCGATGGGCTCTCTCTCTCTCGCTCAAATGGGCCAAGAAAGAAAAAAGGAAGCGACGCCTGCAGGTCGCAGTCGCTGCCTCTGCCTCTGCCTCGGTCGCTGCCGCTGCCTCTGCCTCGGCCGCTGCTGCCTCTTACCTGGCGAAGAGGAAGAGCCCAGCGTTCAGTCGAGCAGCGCACGTCGTCCAACGCGCACACACACACACACACACGCAGACAACGAGCCAAAGAGTTGGACTCTCTTGCGCCGCCACCTATAGTCGTCCCGCTTGCGCCCATGGCCAGAGAGCTAGAGTGTGAGTGTTCTTCACTCGCCTCTTTGAGTGGAATCCGAAAAGCCGAAGGCAGAGGCCGAGCGAGAGCCGAACCGTAACCCTTGCCCGAATCGCATCCGAATCCGATTAACCCATGTCTTCGCCTTTGTCTCGTTTCAGAGTTGCAAGCGACCATGCGCGCATGGCTTCTACTCCTCGCAGTGCTGGCGACCTTTCAAACGATCGTTCGAGTTGCTAGCACCGAGGACATATCCCTGAGATTCATCGCAGCCATCGCGCCCCAGCGGCCCATAGAGAGCACCGCCGTGGCGAGAGCATTTAACCTTCAACCCTTCAACGAGCCTTCAGCGCCCCACTTCGGAGGCAGTGATAGCAGTGATAACAGCAAACCTAGCAAAAAAAGCAAAAGCAAAAGCACAAGCAAAAGCAAAAGCATAAGCAAAAGTGACGCGAACCGACAGTTCAACGAAGTGCATAAACCAAGAACAGACCAATTAGAAAATTCCAAAAATAAGTCTAAACAATTAGTTAATAAACCCAACAACAAAATGGCTGTCAAGAAGGAGCAGCATCCTCACAGGCCAGCGTCCACCAGCGAGTCGAGGATCGAGTCCATCTTCGTCGCGAAGGAGGAGACGGAGCAGCAGCAGCAGGAGCTGGAGCCAACGCTGGTTCTGGACAAGGAGATGGCCACCATCAGCGTGCCGGCCAACGCGCAGGCCATCATCGCCGAGCAGGAGCCATCGACCTACAGCAAGAAGGGACTGATCAAGGACAAGCTCAAGCCAGATCCCTCCACTCTAGTCGAGATCGAGAACAGCCTGCTCTCGCTGTTCAACATGAAGCGGCCGCCGAAGATCGACCGCTCCAAGATCATCATACCGGAGCCGATGAAGAAGCTCTACGCCGAGATCATGGGCCACGAGCTGGACTCGGTCAACATCCCCAAGCCGGGACTGCTGACCAAGTCGGCGAATACAGTACGAAGTTTTACACACAAAGGTAAGTCCCGCCATATTCCTATAATTATTTCCCCTTAATTCTCCGGTAATTTAAGCAAAGGATATAGCTTTTAAATTAGCGAAATAATCATTTCTAGCGGGGCTTTAGTTTTTGCTTTGATTACATTTACCACAAGGAGTTTGATTTTTATTTTTGGATTTATTAACTAACTAGGTTAGTAATGAAGCAATTGGCTCATAAATTGAAATTGTAGTGCTTTCTTTGTGGTTACCGCCTTGAACAACCACTCTTTATTTACAAAATATATAGTTTTATGTTGACTTTGGAAAGTATAATAATTGTAATAGCTTCAGAAAGATATTAAGAGCCATAAACCCGACCAAGGAAATGAGCTATATTCCAAGATTGTTGGTTATATTAATAAAGTTAATATAATTGGACCTATTTAAGTTTATTATTTATTAGCATTATAGTCTTTAATAGTTAGTGAACATCGCTAATAACTATAGCAAGTCTTAACAATTACAATGCATTGAAAGTTAGACAGAGTAAAAGCTAGTTACACATGCAGATTAATGACTTAAATAGCTCATTAGCCATTATTTTTAGAGCAGAATAACATTGATATATAACCTTATAAATATTTCAACAATTTTATATCCATTTTAAGTATTTTCAAAGGAAACTAAGACTTCTTTTTAAAGCTTCAACATTATCAGAATGCTCCACACTTTTCTATTAGTAAAAGAGCTATTTCAATCTTCAATATAATTTCTTAAGCTGTTCCAATTATTCTTGGGGTATTTTATAAATAAATTTGTGCTTCCTCAGCACAGCACATATTCTTGAATTCAATTATTAGATCACATAAAGCATATTAGTACCATTTTTAAACAAAGAAACTTTAATATTTTATCAAAACACAAGATAGAAGTTCCCATAAATCCAAGCCAACAAATAATCGGATCCATTTGCAATCACTTACCATACCTGATCTTTCCACCTGCTCGCAAAAGGCTTCGATTTGCATTCCCCCTAAAAATATATGTACATCTAGATTCCCACTCATCGCAACGCGGACTTTCCGCTACCAAAATGCGAATGAAGAGCGCTTCGGATTTTCCCTGAAATTCCGTTTCATCTAAGCGATTTGCATACCTGCTCCTGCGTTCCTTCGATACGATCCTTCGATCCTTACCTGTATCATTCACGCAAGCGCTGTGAAATCACGCGGAATTTCCGCGGCTTTCCAAAATGAACCACCGCAGGCGACGGCAGGATGCACGGGCAAGAGGACACACTCGTGTCCTTTTACCTGGCCTGTCCCGCCATCGTTGGCCCGGCGGTGACCTTGAAAATATTCTAGAGAATTACACCAGGATCGCTTAGCGCATGCGCTAAATGGCTTTTATATTGTATTTGTAAAAATAACAATTATTATTAAAGCGTATTTCGCATTATTTTCCGCAGGATTAGAGGGTCGAACAATAAAGCAGTTAGAGCAGGTAACCATCGTCGAGCCATCGGCTGAACAAACACACGGCACACAAGTGTCTAAAGCCAAGTGTCTAAGCCGCGTTTGTCGAGTCGAGTCGAGTTTTGGCCACTTTTCGGCCGCCGCATCTGTGCTGGTCCTGGCAGCGGGACTCTTTCCTTCCCAAAAGAATTTACGACTCGTCGCTTCCCTTTGTGAGGGAGGAGGCACTTGAGAGCGTCGGCGGCGGCGGCGGCGGCGATTCAAATTAAGATTTTCGGCAAGCGTGCAGAGTTTGCACCTTGCCGGATAGGATAGGATATGGGTTGCCAGGCCAGGCATAGACCAGATATAGACAGATCAGATCCGAAAAGGTAGGCCGGGGTGGGCCAGGTCTTTAGCGCAGGCGCCAGTCGTAAAAAGGCGGCTGGCCGGACAACTGGAACGTGCGATTTCGACCTTCTTTGTCCCGGATTGTATTGCACGCTCGAGTGCCGTGTACTTAAGCAGGAGGTACTTACCGGTCTGCCCAGGTAGACAACGCCCTGCTCATCTGCTCGGCTTGGCTCATAACCCCACCGATCGAGCAGGGCTCATGCACTTGATCTGGCGGATAGTCTGGCTTAATTCGCCGGATCCCAATCGCGGAGCCATAAAATGGACAGCTGGAAGCGAGGGCTGTACAAAAAACAAAATTCGTTTTTTAAAGGTTTCGCGTGGAGATTAGGAGTTGACCTTAGAGGAGGGATATTGAGATATTGGGTATTATAATCGTATAAAACATTTGAATATTAATAGGAAAGACGGTACATTGCCATTGCTTAACTATTTATTTTAATTACACAATAACTTGTATATTTTTTATAAGGTATCCCTACCCAAACTCATGGCCCATCTTCCCATTTCTCCATTTATCCTTGCAGATAGTAAAATCGACGATCGGTTTCCGCACCACCATCGGTTTCGCCTGCACTTCGACGTGAAGAGCATTCCCGCCGAGGAGAAGCTGAAGGCGGCGGAGCTGCAGCTGACCCGCGACGCGCTCAGCCCCCAGATGGTGGCCAGGACGGCGTCGTCGGCGGCGGCGGTGAATAGGACGCGCTACCAGGTGCTCGTCTACGACATCACGCGGTTGGGGCTGCGGGGCCAGCGGGAGCCGAGCTATCTGCTGCTGGACACCAAGACGGTCCGGCTGAACAGCACGGACACGGTGAGCCTGGACGTCCAGCCGGCCGTGGACCGGTGGCTGGCGGAGCCGCAGCGCAACCACGGGCTCCTGGTGGAGGTGCGCACCGCCCGCTCCCTGAAGCCGGCGCCGCACCATCATGTGCGGCTGCGGCGGAGTGCGGACGAGGAGCACGAGCGCTGGCAGCACAAGCAGCCGCTCCTGTTCACCTACACGGACGATGGGCGGCACAAGGCGCGCTCCATCCGGGATGTGTCCGAGCGGGGCGGTGGGGAGGGTGGCTCTGGCAAGGGCGGTTCCGGCGGCGGAAGGAACAGGCGACACCAGCGGCGACGCAAGAACCACGATGACACCTGCCGGCGGCACTCGCTGTACGTGGACTTCTCGGACGTGGGCTGGGACGATTGGATTGTGGCGCCGCTAGGCTACGATGCGTACTACTGCCACGGGAAGTGCCCGTTCCCGCTGGCCGACCACTTGAACTCCACGAACCATGCCGTGGTCCAGACGCTGGTCAACAACCTGAATCCCGGCAAGGTGCCGAAGGCCTGCTGCGTGCCCACGCAACTGGACAGCGTGGCCATGCTCTATCTCAACGACCAAAGTACGGTGGTGCTGAAGAACTACCAGGAGATGACCGTGGTGGGCTGTGGCTGTCGATAGACTCGAGATTCTATAGCCCGGAGTGCAGATGGAGATCGGATCGGATCGGATCGATAGGAGATCGGAGATCGGAGATCGAGAAGCGAGCGAGAGAGCATCAAATGCTGTTTGGTTCCAAGCCGTCAATGCTTTAAACACAACGCAAACAAAATGGACTGAATATTTGAATTTTAAGTGTAAATCGTTAGACTTTAATCGTATGTATCCGGCTGCAGCCACGCCCACAAAACCACAAACCACGCCCACAAACCACCACCACCACCACCCCACCCTCCGTCGCCCTTGGGAGCTGCCTCTGTCCGCCTTCCCCAGCCAGGCTGGGGAATCCCCTGGAGCAGAGCGAGCGCAGAGTCCACTGTATATAGCCGCCATGCCATGTCCTCCTCCAACCGGACACCCTCGTGTCCCCTCCCGTGAGCTGCTGGAGAAGAAGCGAAGATTTCGGAAGAGAGAGGAGACCAATTGAACAAATTGTATAGAAATGCTAATATATATTAAACTACTATATCTACGCGAATACACTGGTATTTATGTATGTCAGAGCTGCTCACAGAGTGCCCCCGAGGGTCGGTAAGCTTCGGCAACCTTCGTGCATAAGCCGAGTGGCCTCTGGGGACCCTGAGTGAGCAGCTCTGACGTACGTATATGTATGCATATGCATATGGAAAGGAGAACTCTTCGACTAGACGTTTTTTGTTAATAATTTTATAAAGCAATCCATTGTAAATGAGCTAGTTAACGAGTATAATCGATGAATAATGACTTGAAATTATCTAGGAACTATCTTGTATATGTACTAAATACACACACCAACACACACACACACACGCGATCACACACTCATCCACAAGCGCACACACAAACGAAATGGTATTTAAAAATCGTTCCGAATCCAACTAAACGTAACTGTAACTGTATAAACAAATAGAGGGAAAGAACCTTTCTGAACTAAAACGTATGCTCTATAAATATATGAATAACTATTTACATCGTTATGCGTTCTAAGCTAAGCTCGAATAAATCCGTAAACGTTAAATAATCTAGCCACGTAAGTCCTAACCGTTAAGCTCAGCATGTTGGATAAATTAATAGTGACGAAAGAAAACTGAAGAAAAAACCCCATATAAAAAAGAGAACTCGAGGAAATGAAAATATCGCTTGATGCCTGATGTTGCAGAGCACGATTTGTATATGTAACTTTTCATATAAATTTTATTATTTTATTTATTTAAAACAAAGCATATTTTTGATGAAGATGATGACGATGATGATGCAGGAGCGATGAGGAAAAAGAAAGATGGAAAATATAAAAGAAAAACAATTTATTAAAAAAATATGCACTGCGGTTTTTTTATTTGCAATATTACAAAGACCAATGATGTTTCGGAAAGTTCTGGATAGTTAACACAGTAAGTAATGGCGTAAACTCTAGATTGATTTTATTAATAGAAGTGGAAGTGAAATTAAGCAAAAAGTGTGTTTAAAAAAATATGAGAAAAAATCCTTCGAGCCGGATTTGAACCAGCGACCTATGGATGCCTGCCATTGCACTTCGAATTCCTCTACAGTCCACCGCTCTACCAACTGAGCTATCGAAGGTGTTATCAGTCCAGGTGTTCATTATAAAGTAGGTTTAATTGAAAACAATTATTTTAAAATATTTGTGAGATATTTTCTTAACTCCAATGGACGTTGGTGGCTAAAGATTAATGACTCTTCAGTAAAGTAACTGTGGCTATGCATAAATTCTATAAAAAAAAGTTTTAAAAAATCCTTCGAGCCGGATTTGAACCAGCGACCTATGGATGCCTGCCATTGCACTTCGAATTCCTCTACAGTCCACCGCTCTACCAACTGAGCTATCGAAGGTGTTATCAGCTCAGGTGTTCATTATAATGTAGATTTAATTAAAAAGATTGGTTTAAAAATTATTTTTAAATATTTTAAAAGATATTTTCTTAACTCTGAAAGACGTTGGTGGCTAGAAATTATTGAGGCCACAGTTACTTTTTCATGTAGTTGTACATAAATTAAAAAAAAATGTTTTAAAAAATCCTTCGAGCCGGATTTGAACCAGCGACCTATGGATGCCTGCCACCAGAACCCCACTCCTCTGGAATGGTGCATTTTGAACACTTCTACAGTCCACCGCTCTACCAACTGAGCTATCGAAGGTGATGTCAGCCCAGGTGTTGAGTCCAATTTTTGCTCACTTATCAAATTTGGTTCAAGAAGTGCCGGGCGAAAAAAAGAAACAAAGCAAAGCGCTTATCGCAGCATTAATAGCAACAAAAAACCGCCACAGGTATACCCCACTACGTGTTGCGCGTTCGCCGCAGATAAGAAGCGTGTGCAAAAGTTGCTTGTACTAAGTATTTAGATTAAAGCATAAGAACAGCGAAGCATTTATTGATTGTAAATAAAGCAGAAAACCAGCTATGAAGCCGCGGCACAACGGGTAATTTGTTGTGGGACTTAATGCAAGTGACACTAAATAAGTCAGATCGAGGCGCTTGATAACGATCTGGCTGCATATCAACTTTCCTAGGAACTGTCCAGCTGAGCTTAACAAATTGCTGGCAAATGAGATGACAGGAATCTGGAAAAACT
Organism: Drosophila rufa; assembly: GCA_018153105.1. Taxonomy (NCBI): domain Eukaryota; kingdom Metazoa; phylum Arthropoda; class Insecta; order Diptera; family Drosophilidae; genus Drosophila; species Drosophila rufa. Next base: position 15,512,818 of record JAECXS010000096.1, read on the forward strand.
ATTTAAACAGCTGAATGAACTTTGATGCTGATAAGGCTGGCTAATAAATTTAAATTATACATATTACACTTTGGTGCAACAACAAAAATTCACTCACATTCCATTGATTCTTTAAAGCAATGTCAAGTAAATGGAATTATATAACAGCCTTAAATGATTTCAAGAAATTTAATGATCATTTCCAGTTTTAAGTTGAGGTTAGTTACTTGATATAAATGTTAAGCTTAAATAAGTAAGGAAATATGTATGATTTCCTTTGATTAGAAAGAGCATTAAGAGCTTTATTTGAGATATAAATATATATTAACCGCAATCAGGGTATAACAGACATCTTTTTGAATTATATTCAAAATTAAATTACTTAAAATGCACACTATTTTATTTTTCAAAATAAATACTAAGCACACTGAAGCATTTTAAAAACAAACAAATATTTTGCAATTCTAAAGAAGCATAGAAAACAAAAGTATAGCGCAATCCCAAGTTCAGCCGCACTATTGATTCCTCCCCTGATAAGACTGGGGATTGCCCTAGAGTCTGCTGTAGTTGAGAACCTAGATTCGACCTTTGGCTATTTATAGACCCGCCGATAGGAAGCTATTACAAAACCGAATGAAATGAAAATCAAATTCGAGATGCAATACCATTTCCAGTGAGCTCGAAGACGGTTGCATGAGTCATGCGGGGATTTCGTCTGGGTTTATCGGGAGAGTAAATTAATTTACCCATCCCAACCCCAAGACCGGACACTGTGCGTTTTTTCGGTTCAATTAAATGACTCATCATGCGGCAGGGAGGCGGAGAAAACTAAGAGCCATTGACTTGCCACACACAAAGCCGGGACGAGATAAAGTCCGCTCGGGGGTCCTTGCCAAAATAGTTCTCCTGCTCTCTCTCTCTCTGATGGGTTTCCTAGGAACTTGGCAATTTTTTAGATCTATCCAGGAGATAGGACAACGCCCACATATCGAGACAGGGCGGCTGTTGGGAAAATTCATTCAATCATAGCGGGAAATTGATACCCAGATCAAGGGGCCTCACCGACCGACCGAGCGAACTGATCGAAGACCGCTGATAAGCAAAACTGGCTGGAAACTCCAAAACTCTAAAAGGGAGAAACTAAGCCGAGAGCCGAGAGCCTCTATTCCGAAATTCCAATTCCGAGTCATTCTTAAAAATTATGAACATTTGTTGTAACATACCTGGGCAAATTACCAATGGCCCACGGAACCCTCGCCGCGGGAATCATTTTTCCTTATCTAACAAGACGTTCTGGGCAATCGATCCGCACACACACACACTCGGCCCTAACTCCCTCGGACCTTGCTCAATGGATCACACACAAATCGCCGCTCATGGCGCTTAGCTCTTCGCCCCTCCTCACCTGCCCTCTCACCTGTCCCTCATCTCCGGCGGCTGCATCTGTGTGCGAGTGTGTGTTTTGTCGGTAATTATCCGTAAGCTGTCAGTTTTTTCGCTCCGCTTCCTCCAATGCACTTCTTGGCTAACCTTTTCTGACCACGGTAAGTGAACGGCATTAGAGATGGTCAAGTAGCAGAGGGTCGTGATAAGACCTTCGATATTTTGGAAATTACATTAGGGTTATGCTTACCCTATAAGGATCAAAAAGCATATGTGACCTTTAATCGAAGGTCTCTGTTCTAAGCTAACAAAGTTCTTTGCAAAATTTTTAGTCAATAATTTATAAAGAAAATCTCTGATCAAAAATGTGCTCTATGTAATTGAAATTTGATTTATTCAATCTTTATTTTCTATCCTCTTTTGATTAATAATGACAGCCTAACTTGTTACGTAAAGATATTAGTTTTTTGTCAAATTTGAATGATTCTCTTTCCCCATATATCTGTCACGCTCCCATCTCTAAGATATATACACATATAGATCAACTGATACTGCTACGCTGGCCGTTTTCGTTCTTCGATTTTTTATGACTTGCCGCATTTTTTGGCATCCTAATTGGTTTGTTAAGTATTCCCCCGTCCGCCCTTGTGCCTTTCGGGCCGTCAAAAATTGCCCCTTTGGCTTATCGGGAACACACTTTGTCCGAGAGCGGCTGCCGTGGCCTTCGTGACATGGCTCCTAGGCCTCCAGGAGAGTTCTCTGGACCCTGCCGGCCGGCCACTGATAAGACGGATCGTGTCTTCTGCGCGCCTGCGGCATGATTCACTTGGTCCCGGGGCGGGCCACAGGCGATGCTGCGTAGATACAGCATCCCGGGGAGATGACTCACGGCCGGCGTTTACTAGGTGGCCACGTTAATTGTCGCCCCCGATACGCACTGTCTTTGTTTACACCCGGCGCGCCGTGCCGTTTCATCTCCCCGAAACGAGAAATCCAAAACAATCGCCACTCACATTCGATATTCATTGCTGCTGGCTCTGCATAAAGCCCGGCTCATTTCCCCGCCTCGGTCCCGCTCTTCGACGAACTGCAGCCACTTAAATTTGGCTTTAGCTGATAAGTTGTCGCTCATTCGGTTTGTTTATGAACTCGTTTTGCGGCGAGCCATATATAGACCTTCGATAGCTCAGTTGGTAGAGCGGTGGACTGTAGACGGTGATTTCCCAGAGTAGACATCCATAGGTCGCTGGTTCAAATCCGGCTCGAAGGATCCAATTTTTTTTTATATTATTTTTTTTATTTACTTTTTGCTTTCTTAAACTATTTATAGTTTGTTAATGTTTAAGATACCATAAGAAATACAAACAAAAAGCTGAAAACAAGGTTACGCCTAGTTAGGAATTTACTTTACGAGTTTTTTTTAAAGAAATAAATATGTATTACATGTTAACAATCTTAAAGTCTTTTTCTGGTATTGAAATATCAATGAAAGAAATATGTAATGGCTGTGTACTACATATTTAAATAATTTGAGGTGAACAGCAAATTCAAGAATTTATTTTTACTGCCTAATTTTTCTTCTGAATTTTTTTCTTTAAAGAACAAATTTCCTTACCCAAGAAACTATAAATGCAAGATGAATATATTTTGTTGCATATGTAATTAGTTTTTAAGTTTATATTTAAAGTTAATCTAACAAAATAAACCTAATTTTGAGTTCCAAGTATTGTTTCGGGTTATAACCTCTAGATTTTATACATTTTATTAATTTTTAAAGCAGCCATACATCAAATGTGTATTCTCCCAAGAGACACACTCAACAGGCAAGAAAGGAAAGTCAAAAAGAGCCCTCTGATAAATCTGAATCAGATCATAAAGGAGAAAACAAATTGTAACAGAAATTACAGCCCTCAATTTGCATTTGTCCTATCACAAAGGAGACGGCAACAAAGCCAGAAGAGCCAGAATAATAACAACTGGCAGCCAAAAAGGCAACAAAGGCCTCGGCCTCAGCATCGGCATCGACATGGGCATAAAAGTCCAGACTTTTTGACTCACAGCCGCTGAATCGAATTGCTGCAGACGTCCTGCCGCTTTGGCTGCCGTTTTCTCCTCCGAATGCCAGCTCCTGCTCCGGCTCCTCCTCCCGAAACAGATGCTATCAATACATCATTTGCCTTTGTGCGGCTGTCACAAATTCATTCACCTGTTCTCGGGCCACGACTTCATCATCAGAAGCCCGAGCGGCAGCGGCAGCGGCAGCTTGGCCAGACAATTATACTGCGTTGATCTCCAATTAGGCTGTCGAAACTCCATTTACACGGCCAACGGGCGTCCCATAAAATACTCACTCGTCTTTCATATCGGGGCAAATATGAAGGCATAAAGGCAGAAAGGCAGAGCGGCAGAACGGCTGGAAACAGCCACAGATTCAGGTCTCGTTAAGGTGCAAGTCATCATCGCATCGCATCTCCTCCTCGGGAACCATCATCATCCTCCTCATCGGCAAGTGAAGTAAATACAAATATGAATGAATTGCTCACTGGCTCCTTGGGTAGATCTGGATCTGCATCTGGATCTTGGCAGATCATCATCCGGCATTGTCTCAGCCGTCATCCGCCTCGATCCCCGATCCGCCTGCCTCAACCAAGTCGAGTGTTCAGGCGTACAACTCAAGAGTGTTTGCCCTTTCAGCGATCTCGATCTCCAACTCGATCTCTTGGCCATATAACAGTTGCACTTTTGCCTGGGCTGAAGTTCGAAATTCGTGTAATTTCTTAATGGCTCCGCTCCGATCCGATCCGGACCAGAGTGCATGATGTATGGCTCTCTTTGCTGCGAAGCCTTATATAGGTCTGGTGTGCTCGACCTTAATTAGTTCAACACTCGTTAGATATTCCACAAGCCGCAGGCATCCGCCGGTGCCCATTTGCATGCCGCTGATCATGTCGATGGCATGCCGTCGCAGAACTTAATACTCACGTCGGAGACCAGCTTTTTCCTCATTACTGAAATTCCAATAGATCGGTCTCTGGCCGTAATGAGAACTTGACATACCCTAACAATTATCTTGAAATTATTAGCCTAGAATTTTGAACAATTTAATGTGGTTTTGCAAATTACTTCCATCACCACGTAGCATGTCCATCTGTACTAACTTTTTTTAGAAAATTACAGGCTCATATTTTAATCAGTTCTAAATTTATAAACTTGCTCATTGGTCAACTAACAAAGTAAATAAAGAAAAAACGTAATACTTTAACGCAGACATTTAGCTGAAATTATTTCTTCAGGACCTCTTGCTTGCCACTTCAAGTCGTAGTTTTTTCTTAGCTTTTATTACCATTAAACACTGTAATCAGCATCCTTCACCTACTTCTTTTAACTTCTCCTTTTGGCCTGGCTACCCTGCTATAAGGCAGTTAATACCGTGAATAAAGCAAAAGTCTTGGTATTTTAATAACCAGACACACACTCGGGTGTTAAAATGGGGCGCCACAGCCATGGAAAGCCCAGCCAGCCGCTGTGGTTGCGGTGGACGCAGCGCGTCGCTTTGTCTGCAGCTTCGGTTGCCGCAAAAAAAAAGAATAATAAGAAAAAGATGTATACAAAAAAAGAACAGACGCCAAGAATACTTTCCAGCTTTCCCCGGCAGACCGACCGAGAGGAACGTACTGGCCGGGAGCAAGAAATCTTATTAAAGCGTAACTAAATGCCACGGATTAATGTCTAACAGGCGGTGGCACCCAACAGGTGCTGCGCATAAATGCCAGTTTAGAGGCCGGTCTGACAGCAGGACACGCTGGGTGGAAGTGGACCCCACATGCGCCATTAGCATATAAGCCCCGGCCGGCTAATGAAGGCGAACTGCAAGGCTGCCGCAGCAAGTTCGCTGCCTAAGTCATTCGTTAGGAGCTGGCTAGGAGGATCTGGCGGAAACGGGCGCTGGAGCTGGGCTCTGTGGAAAGTGAGGCACCGATGCAGTGCCATATTCGAGTGTAATCAAAACAAAAACAAAACAATTAATCAGCTGAAATCGCAAATGAAATGGCAATGACTGCCTGTGAATCGAATATATTTGTATTTAATATCCAATTAGCATTTCCGAACGTGTGCCCTGCTATTCAAATGAGGCGAGAAGTTAATTGAATGTGAATTCATTGCAGCATGTTCGAGCCGTGTGAACTCAGCTGGAGTTTGTCTCCTACTCTGCCCAAGTCCGAGTCCGAGCCGAGTTGGAAATTTGTTTGTTACGCGACTTGATAACTCGTGGCACTCGCTGTGACATTTATGGGCTTGTTCCACCAGCCCTAATGACTCAACCGAACTGGACCGTAAAATACCAATGTTTATTTCCTGCTCCAACCCCGGCGACCGTCATTAGAATCAAATTGAAAATTATCTTTACAGTTATGCATTAATTAAGTTTTAATTGTCCCTTTATTTGCAAAATACCCAATAAAACGGTTGCCATACAACAAAAAGCTACTGCAGTAAAGATAGATGTATGCAAATATTGTATTATTCGTTGCAACTTCTGGTTAACTTTCTATCCAAGATAATAAATGTGAAAATTACAAATTTTATCAAGTGAAGGGGCAAGTTATCTCCTAAGTTCCCTTTTAAATAATTGTACACAAACTTAGAACACTTACTAAATATCCAACAATCAGGTATCTTATAGTCATATACTTCCCTCTTGCTTATTTTTATAATTAATTAATATATGTTACTGCTGGAATATTAATAAATGCAGGCAGGCGCCGTATTATAACAAGGCTGGAAATAATGCCAAGTAAATGAGTTGCAATTTATTTTAATATTAATAATACAATTTATATATATTAGCTATGAACAATAAAGCTACAAATCACAATATTTATTGGTCATAATTTCCAGACAATGAGAATACAAAAAATTACTTAATAAAGTAATAAAGATTTCTTTTATTGACATCAGCTTATTAGAATAATTTGTAATGTTTCAATTTGTTGGGAATTGTTTATAGAGAATTTCAAAATCTCAACAATATTTGCAGATACTTAACCCATGTTTATCGTTTCATCATCCCCATACTTCAAGACAATTTCCCTTTAATCCCCTAGTCACTAATTCAAGTTCTCTGTCACTAATTGCATTAAATAAACAAAATAGTTGCTTATATGCGTAATTATGAATCGCATCAGCCCGAGCAATTTTCCAGCTCCCCCCTCATCGCTCGGGCCGCTCATCGATTCAAGCAATTAATAAACTAAAGACTGCATTTGAATTTTCAATTTGACACAAGCTCCCCGCGTCCCAGCGGCCGTTGAGTGTTAGTTTGATTTATCATTTGCTAATTGAAAAATTATACTGTTTTGTATTTGTCAGGCAGTTAGTTAAAATGTTGTCATGTGGGGGTGATTATGGCGGGAAGGCGGCCAAGGGGCGACTGACAGTGCCAATTTACTGAATGATCCGAGCCGACTCGGAATCAAGCACGCTGCCCAGGCGCAGGTTGTAAATGATACGACTGAGGAATTTTTCCTAGGAATTTTGATTGAGTTGAATAAGCAATCGATTGATTTTCGTATTTAATATGTAAACGAATTGTGTAAGTGCCGGGGATCTAAAAATAGCCAATCGTCAAATAGCCGCGCAATCGAAAGACTTGGCGAACGAACTTGATCCCGAACACTCAGCGAACGGCTCTCAGGCTCTCATTGTTATCCTTCGGCGGAGGGGAGGTATGCGAAAATTTATAAGCTACCCGGCGAATTAATGCACATAAATAAACAAAATGTGACATTGAGCGAAAGACAAGCGCACTTGAAGTATTTTAATTGTCTAAATGCCAGCGCTGATGATCAGCTCCGAAAGCCGACAACAAACCGAACCGAAAGCAACCAGCAACAATTGCTCGACTCTTTGAAGCTACACTAGGCAACAAGGGTGGGTTATTTGAGGGTAGCTTACTTAATTCTTGGAGTAATATCTCTAACAATAAGTATATGTTTTCTAACTTATCATTTATATTATCGAACACTTATCGAAAACCTAATAAGCATTCAATAAATTTATTATACAAATTATTAAATACCTCAAACTAAACAAGGCTATCCGGCTCGAAGGACCAATGTTTCGGAATTTCACTCTTATTTATATGCCATAGTTTTTTATTTGATATTTAACTAACTCAAAAAAAATCCCCCTCTGATGAGTGTACTCCAAACTCGCCTCCCAGATGAGACTTGGGAAACTGTGGTAGCTGTGTGGCTGGCAGGAGCCTTTTGGCCGCTTGCGCCTACGACAATTTATGTGTTGGCTCGAAATTTCTCACAGAAAACAAAGGAAATTCCAGTTGGTCCGCAGGAATGTTTCGGCGAGTGAGTGGCGAGCGGAGCTGCGATTGGGCCGCCGCCGCTGACATTTTGCATTTCGTGCAACGCATTCCTCGGGGCGCTGCCGGGCGCATGCGTACCACACACCAAGGAGGACACACCGAGATCCATGGAACCCATCCACCATGAATCCATGGATCCATGGAGCCTGGACCATCGTTCGTTGCCGGCATTGACACTGATGAGTGCGGCGCAGGCAGCCTCGAATGTCGTTGCCAGAGGCAAGAGTCCCCAGTCCCAGTCCGAGCAAGAGCAAGAGCATCGCATCTGGCCGCCAAGGTGGTCACCCCAAATGCAACACGCAACAACAACTGCGGCGTGATTGTTATGGCTCTGGTTGCCTGGCTCTGCCTCTGACTCCGACTCTGTCTCTGGCTCTCCCTGCCTTGTTTCCCCACAGTTGCATTGTAAATTCGTAAAACAATAAAGAAATAAATTACTTTCGGCCCCAAGTCCAAGCTCAAGAACTCTTGTAGCAGACTCTGGCTCAGACAGGCGCACAAAGAACACGACGAAGCGTTGAAATCGTCGTGGCTTTTGTCCGAACAGGAACTGTTCAGCTCAGCCCAGCTCGGATCGGCCCAGCTCAGCTCAGCTCAGCTCAGATCAGCTAAACAAACAAACAAACAGACACAACATATTGAGGGAAAATGGCCGTTCCCTCGAATCCAGCCAGCCAGTGTGGCCCCGGACTCGGCCTCTGTTCTCCATCCTCCCACAATTCCCTCGGCGGAGCAAACATAATGTCTGACATGAACTTTGCGCGCTGCTGAAATTGCAATTTTAATGCAATTCGTGAGCCAGCCAATCGTTCAAGTCCAAGTACAATTGGACCACCCCGGTGCAGACCGATGCAACTTGTATTTGGACTTGGTCTTCGACTGGGAAAGGGGACTTACTGACTGCGATTGGAATGGCGATGAAGACGGCACAAGGATGGGGGATATGGGCAGGTCAAGTTCTCCAAGAGGCAAGGGAGAGGGAAGGAACACCCAACACCCGCACCAGGCGAGCCAAAATGATGATGAGGCTGCCACACGAACATATGCCGTCTATGGGCGAGGGGCGATTGAGTTTTAGTGACAAAGAATTCTATAAATAAATTCTCAAATTAAATTAAACAAAGAATTTCAGATTTTATTAGAGTACTCATACTTAAATTCATGGATTTATTGAAGTTTTTAATATATTTTCTAGGCCTAGCTTAATTAAGTAATATTTTATGAATGTGTAATATAATTGAAAAACTATAGATTTATTTTTCCAATAATTTTAAAGCCACCCTCGAACTTATGAGCTTCCGCCCCGCGGGCATAACGAAACACAAAGCATTTGGCGTTGCCAAGAAGTCTGCCATGACAAAAGCTCCACGCTCCACAGTCGCCCAAACTGGGCTCCGTATCTCCGTATCTCCGACTCGAGTGGATGTGGATGTGAATGTGGATTGGTGCGGAGTGATCGGCAGAGATCTGGGACTGAAAACAACTGAACACTGAACACTGGAAACTGCGACTGAGAGCGGGGTGTCATGAAATGCCAAAATGTCTAGCTGCGAACGACCGAAAAGTAAGAGATTCGACATCAACACAATGATTTCAATAATCAACGGCGGACCCGTTGTTTCTGGTTGTTGATTTTCGGCTTTTGATTTTATGTGTTGCTCTGCCCCGAGGGCTTAATCTAGATATATACACACACCGAACACACCGAACACACAGAGGGAAAAAAGCGAAGAAAATCATCGACAATCAGCCCCGAAAAGTGCTTCAAAAACAAAATAAAGGTAAGTCGAGGTTTCCCCTCCTTTGTTGTTTCTCATAATTTTTTTCGAAGGGGCCCGAATGCCACGCCTCCCTCCTGTCCCACCAACAAACGATCAATACATTTTGCGTCTTTAATGGAATTCTTATCGTGCAGCAAATTATTGTTATTAATTATTTTCAATTCAATGGAGCAGGTAAGGCAGCCACATCAATTGCTCAGCTCGGCTCGGCTTGGATCGGCTCGACTCTGCTCAAGGGTTGGGAGCGACACGCTGTCTGTGACTGTAACTGCCTGAGACTGAGGCTCTCGGGCGAAATATAAATATGAAAAATTTCATTAAAAATTTATTAGTATTTAGCCCCGGCTGGTGTTTGCGCTCGTGTGGAATTGAGTGGATTCAAGTGGAGTGGCGAGGCACACCTTGTGGTGCAAATTAGAAATCGCGCTGATTGCGGATTAGCCTCCAGTTAAATGATGTTTGACTGATGTGGATGGGGATGCCGTCGGAGCTGGAGCTGAATCTGGTGCCATGGAAACAGATAGAGGTGGGTCTCCAGCTCATATTTCAACGGCACTTACAATTTAATAAATTTTATAATTGATGGGGTGGGACTACAAAATATACGCGGGTGGATAGATAACAAATTGGTATGACTATATTTTGAATACAAGTTTTAAAAAAGTTATTTCCATTTTATTTGAATAAATGGTTGATATTAAATTTGTTTGGCCAGTAAAACGTATTTTTTTGAGCTTTAATAAATTGGTGGGGAGAAAAAAATAAAATTTATTAGGCTAAGAAATCTTTGTACAGATATTTAGGAAGACTCATATATCTGAAGCTAAAATTTAAACTAAAAAGACGGTTAACGAATTTATTTAAGCAAAATAAATAAATAATAATATACACTACGTTTTCTCTAACTAAAAATAAATATTATATTAAGAAGAGAAATTTAAGGAAATTTTAGCGACTTGTTAGCAAACCCAGAAAAAGCCCAGTCTGTCCAATATTTACCATACTTTCACAGGTGTTTTTCCTTCTAATTCCACAGGTTTAACCGTCCCGTTTAGTACTTTTTGCCACCGTCTCCCTCTCCTATATTTATAACTGAAAACAATGTTCACTATTCATTGCCCATCAACGTTGGCGGCATCAAAGCCTTTGGCTGTATTTATTACTTCTCTTCTTTTTTTGCACCCCGTGGAGCGCCAAAAAGTAGCCAAGCGTGTGTCGATCGCTGATCTTTCGGCTTACAAATTAGAAAAACCAACAGCAGCCGCAGGATGAAGATGAAGATGAAGCTCTCACAGCGGGCCGATCATGATGATCGTTCATCATTACCATTTATCATGTTCAATATTCAATGCGTTTTGCGTGCACAGCAAACAACAAATAAAAATGTCTGTTTGCTGGCCTTATGACAGGCAGAAATGCCTGCCATAAATGTGTTATACGAGCGAATGAGCAGCGAACATTCAACATTATTTTAATGATTTGTAATGGTTGTCAGAATTTTGGAGGCTGTGCTTTATGGGAGTGCTCGGCGCTGTTGAACTTTAAGCGATCTCATTGATGGGAATTCCTCGGCATGTGGATAAAATAAAGAAATTTAAAGGTTGTAGGCAGCGCCTACTCCAGAAATCAATTGCTAAATAATTTAACTGCTTTTTACAACCGTTAAATAGCCATAAAACGATCAGTTAAAGCTTACTGTTTGGCCATAAATTTGTTCAATAGACTACGTAAGTGCATTGTTTACAATAACTAATTAATTGTCCAATTAACTTAATTGACAATTAATTCATAAAATATTTAAAAATCTAACCAAAGCTAAGGCAAAATAAAATATATTTTGATAATTTTTTCTCATTTTAATATTCTTAAATATACATTAATAATTTTCGTAAAAGGTATAATGGCCATTTAGATTTTTAAAACTCTGTTAGATTGCTTCCTTTAATTCACAAAATGAAGCCATTAATTTTGCTGCCCACTTCTGCGGTCTAACAGATTACCAACTTCCTTTTCAGCACCCACTCAATTAATTTGTTGCTATTTTTCGGCCAGTCTGTGTGGTCGCAGTCATATCCCGACCGCAAATTACTAATCAGCCGGGTCCGCAGACTCACACGAAGCGGCTCGGTCTCAGTCTCGGTCTGAAATTTATGCGGCTGATTAGCGCGGCTCAAACATTTTTTAGCAGCCAAACAAATTAGCCCCACTTAAGGCCGACGATCGGGAATTATTCCGTCAAAAGCGGAGGCTTCCCAAAAAGCGAAAACTTGGCCAACACCCGAAGTGTCTATGCGGACACCTCGACTACATCCTATTGCCAGCTCCGACCCCAGTCCGATCCGCAGTCGAAACAGAGATATAAAATAAAAACAAAAATCATATAAAAAATCGTTAATAAATTTCACAGACGGACAGAGCTACGGACTGCGACTGGATCTGGGGATATTAGGTGGATGGGGATACGATCCGATCCGATCCGAATCCCGATCGGGATGGGCAGCAGCTGCAGAGTGGAGTGGAGTGGGTAGAGCTACCCTTTTATGCGGCCAGCTTTGGGCCCGAGGCCAGATAATCTAAAGTAAAACCCGTGGAGCATAAATAAAAAAGAAATTACTTAATTTCTTAATAATGTTGAGGCTGCCCGGGCTGTTGTTGCCAATGGCTTGTTTCGACAACTTTTTTATAATCCTTTTAGGGGCTCTCCCAGAGCGGCAGCTGCACTGTGAGAAACGCCTGTGCGGGCCCCGCTTTTCGGATTCGTTGTTTATTTTATTTTTGTTTGTATTCTTTACTGCTTTTGTTTTACATTCTGTTGAAATGAAATCTTTATTTCCTTTCGTGACTATAATTAATAATTTTTGGCGGGGAGAGAGAGGTGGAGGAGCGCAGCATCTGACCACCGATCACACCACACACGCAGATCATCATTATCTCCGCGATGATGATCGAGCCGAGGCCGGGGTCTACCTCTCGCTCTCTGTCGCTCGGCCTGTGTGGCGAGCAGAAATTGTTTTATGTCTGAAAATTGTTGGTTTGCCACAGCCCTTGATTTTGTTTCTGGCTTTAATGGTTCCCTGGCGGCCAGCCTGTCTCCTGCGGTTTGACTTTGTGTCTTCTTCTCCAGCTTTTTGGGTGGTTCCCCGTGTGCCATGTGTGTGTGTATATTTCTACAGGCGTACTGCGTAGTAAATCATTTGCTAATTAGCAGACAGGATTCGAGGAGCAGAGAGATCTCACAGAAGAAGCACCAAGAGAGCGTGTAGGCAGGCTGCGCTAATTTGAATATAATTGTGAGGAATCAAAGTCTTGGCAATGGCCGCAGGATAGGTCCCTATAAATGGGAGAAATGCTTCAAGAAGAACTTAATTTAGTTTGGTATTTAGTGACAACGGCCATAAGCCAAAAGTCAAAAAAGAATAGAACTCTCTCTACAAATTCCAGGCGCATCACTTCTCGTAAAATTTAAATAATCTTTAAATTTCTATGTTAATTCTGAGTGATGAAAATTAATTGATCGATTAATTCTTGTGTTCCAGCATTCAGCGAAATTCCTTCATAAATCCATACGAGCTCAAATTGCTTGGGAATTCCCAACCAAATGCAAAGCTAAAAAATCACTCTCCCAGCGCTGCTGGCCAGTTCGCTGTCCAAGTCTTTTGTTGCTGCCACTAAGCTTCACTTTCAACGGCGAAGCCAGAGATCGGCATTCCTTTCGATTTGTGGCTGTTGTGGCTGCTCAGCCGAGAATTAATGTCTTGCGATAGCAAATTTAATTTATTGCGATAATTTTTCATTTTTATTTTTGTCAACAGCCAGAAGGGGAACAGCCAACAGCCGAGAGGCAAAGGCGAACGCCGGAGCTGGAGCTGAAATTTGAGAGGGGTCCAGAGGCCAGAAATAATACTACCAGTGTGTGTGCATGTGCGAGAGGAGTCGAAGTGACCTGCGATAAGCGGTACTAATAATGGCTAATAAGGCCATTATAAGGGTATAAATTGTTTTGTTAGCACTCTCAATAAATTCTGAACAAAACTGTGTGTGTGTGCTTCACCCCACCAGCTGGCAGCGGGATGGAATTGGATCTCCTTAATTTATGTTAATGGAGACTCGGCTACAAATTGCAATGTCTCTGTTTGCCCTTTGTCTTCTGCAGCTTGGATTTTATTATTTGCATATCATTGCCGCCAGATTTTTAATAAATTTCCATGTTCGCTGCCTCTTCTGTTTTTTCACTTGCCGCCGTGTGGTTGTTGTGATTGTTTTTAGTGGCTTTAGCGTTTATCGCGGCATCTGTCCCGATGTCCTCGGTGTCCCAGCCAACATTTTGTCGGCACTTTTGGTCTTTGTTCTGCGCTGCCGAGCTGCTGCTGCATTTTTGCCTGCTTTTTTCTTATTTTGTATTTAATCGATTGTTCATTGTTCGGCGATGGTGGTGCTGCTGGGGGTCTTAATGTGGCAGCCGCATTTATTATTTCGACATTCTTAACGAACCCCAAATTTATGAGTTAATACAAAAATAAGCATAGGGATGCGATGGGATTCTGCGGCCAGGTCTCAATTTGTAACCGGTCTCCCCGCCGAGATCATCCCCAGCTGGTGAAATTTCGCTTCATAAATTACTCACTTAATTGCCAATTTGCACTTAATTTTTTGTTCTCCGCCGCCGCCACAGCCGCTGTCGCCGTTGCAGTTAATTAAGCCGCTTCAGCCGCATTGCGCATACGCAGCGTGTGCCGGCGAAACTGCACGAGGCGAGAGAGCGGCAAAACGGGCATTTCGCTCCGCTCTTCTGACCTTGTCCAAAGGTTCGCACATCGATACGGTTATTATTTATGCTTAAATCGCGGCGAGCGCAAGATGCGTGACCCCCAAGTGGTAAATGGGGGCTCGAGGGCCAGGAGGAAGTGGTTTAAAATTAGCAGTCAATAACAGCTGAGATGTTTTGTGTTTGCATACAACATTAAGCTTTATATTTACCTAAATATGTACTAAATATTATGTACTAAATTTAGAAATGTTAATAAGGGTAAATCAAACTTGATATTATCTCTTTAAAATAATGATAATCCATTACTGAGACATTTCTTTGCTGATGCAATCGGCTTACTGAATTTAATATAATTTGCTCTTAATTGTGAAGAACAATAACACACATATTTAACCAAATAGGTAATCGCCAAGCGGAGTAAAAATATATAGCTTATTTAAGTTAAATTTAATGGCTAAAAATGCTCTACGCATATCGAATTAAATGTTTCTGGCTTTAGCTGGAGACGTGTTGTCTGGCAGCCAAAAGTCTACGCCAAAACTAGGCAAAGGCAAGCCGAATGGCGAGACCAGCATTAACAAATAGAGAGCGGAGCGGCTGCGAGGGGTTTTGGGGGGACGGAACTCTTTTCTTTGCCTGAAATTGAAACCAGTATTGTGGCTTTTTTCTTTTTGACAAATGCTCAACATGCGACAGCTGTTTACCCAATAAATCCATTAGCTGTACAAACAGCTACAACAAAGACAATAAATTTAGCAATTGACAAACAAAAGCGCTGCCTAGGTGTGACCAATAATCGATAATTGTAGACTAATTTATCATTAATAAATTTTAAAACGCTAGCGTTATAAAAATCGAATTAATTTGGTATCAAGTCAGTTTGTTATGTAGTAAAAAATACCAAAACCAATATTTTTGCAACCAAAAAGAGCAATTATATGATTCAAACTTATATTATGGAATTAAACAAATTAAACAAATTAATCTATAGTAAAACTTATAAAATTATGTAATTTTTTAAATATTTTTTAAATATTTAAATATCTATTTTCGTTCCCTTTGACACCGCTAACCAGACGTGACTGCTGAGCCTCATGAATTTCTCAGCGAATTTTATAAGCAGATGTGTCTTTAAAACCTTTGAATTTTTAAACCAATTTCATAAACAGATGTGACTTTGAAGTCTCATGAATGTTTTAGTTAATTTTATGGGCTGACGTTAATATGCCACTTAGTTCGTTCGATGATAGCCATAGATTTTACAAGCTTATTATTAAAAACCAAATTATTTCCCTATCGTTCTAAGCTCTCCGCTTGACTAGGTGCGCCCTAGCTATGTAATTAGCGAATGCAGGGCTTATGTCTGGAAAATAGTAGTTGCTATTGCCGCTTATCTACACATCATGGCTCTGGCTGCTGGCGTAGACACAACAGCGCCAGCGGTGAGCCGATGAGCCGAAGAGCCGATGCGAGTGACGTTGGCAACAGCGCAAAACAAAAGACTCAGGCAGCAAACTTGAAACCGCTGTGGCACATTTCTTTGCTTATCAAGTCGCCAGTGTGTATATGTGTGTGCCTGTGTAGCGAAGCGTAGCTGTATCTTATCTGGCCAATCAATCTTTGTTGTTTGTTTTAAACACGTTTCATAAAAATTAATTTTTTTATTTATTGAGCAAAGGCCTTTGATGGCGTGCTGTGAATGATCCACTGCGAGAGATACGTCCGACAGTCGTGTGCTACACAAAACCCACCACCGATCGGGGGGACAGAGGGAGAAGGCAGGGGGCGGCGAAACACCTGCTGGGCAACCCTGCCTCTGTACCGGCTCGAACCCGGCCCTCGCTGGTTGTTGTTGCGTTATTATCATATGATATCATCACCCGAAATTCCTCGCTCGCAAATAAATCCTACATCTAAATAAATTTCAAATTCTTGGCTCAACGCACACACGTACGAGTATCTCCCGCTGCTTTGTTTGCATAGCGCGGGCAGCGCTGCTCAACATCATAAAATATTAATTAATTAGTCAAGGAAAGAAAAAAGGTCTGTCTCTCTGTCGCGGTTAGAAAGCGTGCTCCACTCCGTGTGAGCGACAGAGGCAGCAAGAGGCCCGATCTTGGTAGTAAAACTCCCGAGATAAGCTTAATCATTAATTTCTTTTGTATTTGCTCAGTCCCAAGACTCAAGCTCAAGCTCAAACACACAAACTGAAACAAGTTCAAGTTTATGGCCCGCTATCTGTCCTCGCTCTTTCGGATGCTGCTACACTTGCTCTTGAAGAAGTTGTTAAAGTTCTGTTTATTGACTCGAAAACGATGAGAAAATCAGCCAAATATTGTCCGTCTCTGCACGCTGAGCTGATTTGGTCGATAAGCAATTTTATTTTTATGCCATGATTAAATGATTCTTTATGGGCTTCAACGAGAGGAGTTGAGAACTCGAAACTTGTTTTCGAAATAGTATTAACCCATTAACGGTTTTTTTTCGGGGGCCCATAAAGCTCAAGAATTTCTTAAAGAAATCTGATGAGGCAGTAATTGCTGTTTCATTGATATGGGGAAAGTATATACTTGTATGTTCAATTATTAATGATGGTCATTAATTATAACATTAAAAAATAGGAGTATACATCTTCAAGACTTAAAAACAATTAAAGTTGGTATATAAAAAAGCTTCCTAGGGCTTTATTTTATTTTTTCTACACTCCAAACATCAGTGGGTTAACAGATTAACAGTAAGACCTCACAGGGCGTATGCGCAATAAGGAAATGGCAGTCGACTTAAAAGGCTTTTAACGCCAGCCTACGCCCCACTGCACCACTGAAGTTCAAGTGCAGACATTGGCAAACACAAAAGTCAGAGAACGGAGCTTTGCATAATAACAAAAATTGTTAATAAAATATAATTGTTTAATAGTAATAGTATGCCGTTTCCCTGCCACGAGCTGTGGGAGCTTACAAAAAAGTCCCGGCACTAAATCAATGTGCAACAATTAATGTTAATGCTTCATAAAATGTTGAATATATTGCTTGTCGATCTGCTGGCCGCCCGCTTATTGTTCCTATTTGTTTCTCGCGCTGCTTTATAGAGATTCATGGCGCGCACGTTTTTGTAATATGTCACATCAAACTATGCGCAGCCCGCTGCATTGGCAATTAGTTAACCACTACTTAAACGGCAGCAACAACAAGTGGGAACAACAATCGGCAGTGCAACCGCAAATTAAATTGCTAACAAATTACAAAACAATTTAGAAGGCATTCCGAAAATGGCAACCCACGATCCGAGACCGTTGGATGCGCCAAGCATTTTAAACTAAGCAATTAATTCAAGGGTGACGAGTAAAGTACCCTCTTATAATTGAATTAGAAACGAAATATATTAAACAGAATATAAATAACTTGAGCTTTAAAATAGATATGCCTTAAAAAAATAAATTATATTTTTTTCAACACAATAAATAACTAAATTACGAAGTTATCAATATTGTTTTACTTTTTAAAAATTCGAACATAAATTTGGTGTTGAAAGATTTGATGGTAAAGTCGTTTTTAGCTGCCACTATGTTACACTTTATTTTGACTCGATTTTCATAAAAACATAATATTATATTAAACCTTGAATCGTAAAAAATATATAGAACAAATATATATATTTATATCCACAAACTCCCTGCCGAAATATCCATGCCCTGAGTAAGTTTTTAGCTTGTGTGAACAACAGGCAAAACTATTTGCGGCATTTGTCGACAAGATTTCCATTTTGTAAAAAAATATTTCATTTGACAGCCGCAATTTAAATGGCCAACAATATGTGCATTAAGACAGCTGGAATTTTCGAATATTTGTTGATGGCTTCACCAAAATTGGCCTCCAAATACTTACGAAAAAACTCAATTTTATTCTCGAACAGTTCTAACAAGTTCCCCGTTCGCCGTCTTGCATGGTCACGTTGGTGGTCCGCCGGCCAATTGCCGGCTCACGTTTTCCAACTCATGGTGGCAGCTTTTCGGTTTACGAAAATCACTTGAGCCGCCGTCGGTGCTGCTGCTGCTGCGTGGAAATATTTTAAATAGTTTTCTAATAGCAGCAGCGAATAAAAATGCTGCCCTCTATGGCCGGCAATTGGGTTTTCATACAAAAAAAAAGCACTTCTCATGACCATAAGGATTTAAGTAGCAATCACACCATGCCAAAAGCGAGGCGACTTGAGATGCTAGTTCTCAGAAATTATAGTGATTAAAGAGAAAAGGCTATAGCTACTTAGGAGAGTTACTGCAGGGTAGACTTTGTTGCTTATTTATGTTTCACAAAAGAAAATAAATTTTTTTAAATTATGAAGATCGATAAGTAAGTTAAAATCAAAGAGCTTATAAAATCGGACTCCTATTACTATGTATTGTCATCAAAAGAGAATAAAAAACTCTTTTACTATAAACTTTGGTATCTACCCCATCCAGATTCTCCGATTTTTGAAGAGCTTCCAATTCGCTTTCAAGGCCGCCGAATTCTTTGATCGCGCGCCGATTCGTCTGCGATGCGTAAACAAGCGTCTCCAATTGCCCCATAAAAACTCAATTGCAGACAAATTGTCGCCAAAACCGAAAAAAAGAAGAGCAGTTTATTTTGGGCTCGACAAGCTTTCGATGTGCGTTTCGACGGAGGACGAGTATCGATTACAATTGCACTCGAATGTTTACGCTCTCCGTGCGGGAAACTTTCGAGCCGAGAGGCCCCACAAAGTCTAGCATAATAAAGGCCAAAAAACAACAAACAGAGCTGGCCAAATACGGTACGGACGATCGAAAGGGGTGCCGGAGCTGTCTTAATAATTCTTTTTATTATTAATAAATAAGGCTTAGTGGGGCCGCGTGTTGTTGTTACTGTTCTGACTGCCGCTGCCACTCGGTCTGCTTATACTTTATTTTATGGCTGCTTAAATAAACAAAAGGCGTGTGGCTTTGGCTCTGGCTCTGGCCAAGGCTTCGCATTCGCCATCTCCATCGACTGCGACTTTGAAAAGCGTTTAAGCGGCTTTGAGCCCGAAGATCTGTCAGAGATCACAGATCTTTCGTCTTTTCGGCTGCTGTCATCGCTGAAAAATTTCGCCAGCCCCTGCCGTTGTTGTTTGTGTTTCACATTATTATTATTATTATTATTATCTGCTTTGGCCGTTGTCGATGTTTTGTATTATTTCTTTCTTTTTTTTAAGGTGCTGCTGGGTGTGACAAATTAACGTCGTGCTGCCCGAGCAGCTACAAAAATCCTCAACAAAACCGCGCGACGTCAAAACGACGTGCAAAACTTGTGGAGCCAAATTGTCTGGTTGGTTGTTTGTTTAAGCTGATTTGTTGTTGATTCCGCTGTTGTGGCGGCCTGCGAGTGTGTGGACGTTGTGCGTGTGTGTACATACTGGATAGTTAGAAAGTTAGAGCTTAACATTATTTATTCGGTCATATTTTAAGTGGTATTATTTTGTTCAAGTTTATTTATAGTTTCAAGTGGTCCAGAGAACGCAATTATATTTTTCTGCATTATTCTGAATGGAATAAGATACACAATAGTGACAAAGCCAATTATAAATCCGAATTCTTGAATGCCATTGAGTAAGAAAATTGTTTTAACTTTTCTATTTATAAATTTTTTGGTAAACATAATTAAGCAGAATAAAAACTATTTGTAAATTGTTAGTAAATATCAAGAAAATAATTTAATAAATAAATATCAATGCCATATTACGATTACATTCATAGGAATTTAAAAATATTTAATTTGCTTCACTTGCATTAATAAAATATTTTATTTTACTTTTGTTTTATTGATTTGGAAACTCTGAATACCTTTTCTATATTAAGTTATTCGCTCTTAGTTTCTTTAGTTTGTGCAAATATGGTGTCACTTTGTGCTATGCTAGCTAAATATTAAAATGCCGTCTAAAACAAGTCAAAGTCAAGTTTTTACGAGTCGTCCAAGCCATAAATTACCATCCACTTATGGTTTTTGATTATTTTTTAATGCTCCGCGCTTTCGGTAATTTATGGAATTTTTATTTATGAAATGCGCAATTTAGAAATAAATATGCGAGTGGTTTCGGCCACTCCGTCAAAATGGGTCACTAAGCCTGACAGTTATAGGCCAATATACAAGCAATCTCGCGCTGAGCGACTTGGCCAGAACAAAAGACTGAGGCAGCGAACGCGCCGTGGGTGCTGCACGTAGTCTCGGATCCATTCACAATTAGGCATGCAAATCAACGCTGTCAACGTAATTAAATCGTAATGACCGACAGACCAACTAACGGTCCCAGATGTCATAAACTACATCCATTCGGCAGGCGAGGGGGGCGGCGGGTGGCAACTGGGCTTGTCGCACTAAAAGTAAACAATATCTTAATGGCAAATTAAAGCCGCAAACGCGTTTGCCAGCAGCAGCAGCAGCCGCGGCACCCCCACGGCCGGACCTCCCCGGCGACTGTTTATTTTATTGCATTTAACTCTTATTGTATCTCTATTATTTCAGGAAAATAAAAATCCAAGTCTATTTCCACGACTGCGGTTTTGTGGCTAACACTTTGTTCAGGCGCTATTATTTATTCGCTAGTTGGGGTGTGTTTCACCCGGTCGAAACGCGTGGGCGGGTGCTGCTGCTCTACCTGGCAACACTTTCGAAGGTGTTGGGGCTTGAAAGCCGAGCTCAGGTCCCCCAGAGATTTATACGTATCAAAAGTGATAGTGGGAAGGCATTGAAAAAGCTGAGTAATAAAGGAAGATATAAAGCTTTCGGTAGAATAGGGGGAAATATAATTTATACAATTTTTTTTTGGCTTGAAAGAAATTCATCGAATAAGCCAAAATAATATACATTTTATATTATGATTAAGATGAGATAAATAATAATATAATTCATATTACAATATATTATAATATAAAGGCCAAAGATGTTAACTACTTTTTTAATTTAGTTTAATATTTATTTAGAAATAGTATATATATTTTCAAGGTCTAATTCAACTAGTTGAAAGCTTCAAGCTTATTTAAAAGTTAACTTCCTTGGGCCTTATCCCATTTTTATGTCTTTAAATATTTGTAACACACATATTCCTTAATTTCATATCTCATCATTACCTCTAAAACATTTAATTTGTTATATTTATATTCCCGACACACTCAAACTCAAAGTCCGATTTTTCAAACTCAAGAAACAGGATTAACCCTGGCGACATGTTGGCTCCTTCAAGTGGCCGGGCCTGTCTCCTAGGTGTTGTTGCTTCGGCATTATTCATTAGCGTATTGACCACGTCAATTTTTCATGATTAAAAGCGAAATGTGTTGGCATTAAGTGGAGCGGCTCGCAGGCAGGGGGAGTACCCGTGAGACCTGACTTCAAACGAAACCTATTACTCATACGCAACGTTGCACCTGCAGCAAGCCACAAAACTTAATTACTAAGCAGGAAATATTAGCGCACATAGTTAAAGCAAATAAAACTAATGAACAAGAAATATTAATTTGGCCAAAATCAGAAACACGCGAGGCAGCCGCAGAAGCCACGACGACGACAGCAGCGACTTTCGAGTGCCGCAAGAGCTGGATTTGTTTGGATTTTGTGTCGGAACCAAACCCAGAGCAACACTTTGCCACGAAAAAACCTGAACATGCATTTTAATTGCAGTGGCCCAGGCTGTGAGCTCCGCTAGGCGAAGGCAAACAAAATGCTCTGCCACAATTTGTTTAAAGCGCGGCACCAGCGTGAAAAGGAAAGTACTAGGAGTATCTCTACAGAGGAGCTTAGTTACCCTTTGGATTGAATATGAAATATATATTTTAAGTAAGTTGCTTGACTCATAATTTAAAGAAGATCTTATCTTGAATCCTTTCAGAGAGGCATCCTCTTATAATTGGATTTAATATTATGTTTTCCCTAAATAAATGCATAAATCATGTGCCTTTATATTAAAAAAAAAAACTTTAAGACTCTGTAAGCTCTTTAGGTAAATTATCCTTTAGCCTAAATGTTAATTATAGCCGCAATTACTCCGTTTTTCAGGGTATTCCGGCGAGTGGCTCCAACAATTGTCTGCCGCTTGTCTAGTCGTCATCGTCATCGTCTCCGCTCTGGTTGCTGCTGTTGCCGGGGCTTCACTTATTGCACGAAGCTCCGGCGGCAACAACGCTATACTAACGATGCTTGGGCCCAGACGTCAGACTTCAGCCCGCGGCGGCAGCAACAACAAAAGTTGAGCAATCAAATAAAATAGTAAGAAAAAAGGCAAAAATAGTGAGGCAAAAAAAAGGGGAGAAAAAAAAACATTGTCACGTCAAATTCATGTCATTTAATTAATTTTGTTTACTTGCCGCAACATTAATTTGTTTTTGCTGCTGTTGCAGTGGCGACTTGTTGTCTTTGAAAAAATTTTCCATCGTCGCTGATGGAAACTGCCGTCGCCGGTTATATATACATACTTATAATATATGTACTCGTATACGTAGCCAACTTGAATAGCATGCCGAAAAATATTTTCCCACATGACTGCACTTTATGCAAATAAAACAAGACAAGAAATTCGCCTGAAATCAAAGTTCTCGTCGGGCATTTCGCATGGGTTTTCTTGTCTTGTTCAAAGATTTGCCGACAGACTCTTGACGGCCTGTCAAATAAATGTCGCTTTATTCAAATTTCGCATTCGCACTAATTGTCTTCGGAGGCTGGAAAGACAAAAGGAGCTGCTAACGAGCCCGGGCTTGCCAAATTTAAGTGCAGATTAGCCCCGGCTTGGGCAGACTTTGTGTCGCAGGCTCCTGGCTCCTCATCTCCAGCTCCATCTCCATCTCCATCCCCATCTCCATCGTCCTCTCATCGGATCTTCTCAATCAACTTTCGATCAAAACGCGCCGCAGTTTCGTTTCGCTTTTGTTTCACACACAAAAAAGGGTTCGAATGGAACCTTTTTGGCGGCGTTTTGCATGGCTCATTTGATTTTTGTTTTAGATGCGTTCTGATAGATCACAAAAAATGTTCAAGAACAGGCACAGTGGCTCATGAAGAATATGTATTAATCAAATAAATATAACGTGATTAGCTCCGTGATAAGTAAGCAAAAAAATATGTTAAACGAGATATTATTTAGAAAATCGTTTCCCTAAAATATTTGCTTTTATAGCTTATCATTAATATAAAAGGTAAATAGCTTGATAATTAAAACCGAACAAATTTTATTTAAAAGCTATATATTTTTACCAATTTCCAATTGCCTTTCCCACTGTACCAAGATCCTGGCAAGACGCTTATTCATATTGAAAAACGGAAATTATCAAACGAATCGAAAGAGATACGAGTACGAGGGCCGAGGAACATACGACACCGGATGTCTGGAAGGGCCATGTTCGGGCATTTGAGGAGCAAAATGCCGAAGGATATGGCCAAGGCGACTAACTGCCTACAAAATGCCTGCTTAACCTGTGGATGAGTTAATTAAATCTGTCAATACCGGGCCCCAAAATGCAGCAGGACGCTGGCAGGGCAAGCTGGCCATCAAGCCATGTCCATGTCCCTGTCCATGTCGTCGTCCATTCAAGCGACCCATCATCATCATCATCAGCAGCAGCAGCAGCGGCGGCGGCAGTGGCAATAAAAAATGTAGCGCGCCATGTGCGGGCCCGAAAGGAGCCGGGATCGAGGATCGAAGCTTGAAATCGGGAACTAAAGCCCGGCTACTTGCCTGGAATGTAACTCGATTCCTATTAACTCATCATCTCGGGCACTGGGGCGTTGGTTCGATTCTCCCTCCAATATATCTATATGTTCTTCGTCTTTCTGCCTCTGGTGGCCCGGCGGATTGAGAAATGAGGCAAAAATTAAATCAGTTTCGGTTAAGCGAGGGGGGAATGGGAATGAATCCAAAGCGACCACGGCTTAAGGCAATTTGTAGCCCTGTGCGGTCCTTTTTCGCCATCATCCGCAGGTGAGACTGTGTGCGAGTGCGAGTGTGTCAATGTGTGCTCAGGCCCTATAAAGGCAAATGTGTTCACACACTCTACTAATAGCTTCATAAATAATAACCAAGGAGGTCAAAATGTTGTCCAAATCGCACTGACAAAAACTATACAAATATAGATAAAAGCAAAACTATTTAGAAAGAAAATAAGAATTGATAAGTTAGGCCTTGAAAACCTTTGGTATTAAATATTTTATTATGACTTTAACTTTTCTGTAGCTTTCTTTTAATTATTAAATATAAAAAGCCCGGGGATAAAATTCTCTAATAAGTATGCAACGGTTTGGAAAATGTTTAGCTTCCCTGCGGAAAAAAATAAAAATAGAATTCTAGGCTTGTTCTAAACTTTTCTCTGTTTTGTTATTTCTTTTTAAAATATCCCAAAGATATTTTTCTCACTGTTGGTAACAGTAGAGAAAGAGAGAGAGACCTAAAGAGATTCCAGCCGCCTTGTCAGCCAGTCAGTCGCACATCCAGTTCCTTGGCCACCGCCCCTTTCCTTTTCTTCCTTTGCTTTCCGTTTGTGCCCCACACGGCGTAAGTTCTTTCATACACTGAAATGTATTTTTAGTTAATTTATATCATACAAATAATTTCAAAATAAAATAAGTTAATAATATAGTTGTTCTTTGTAATATTACCCATTCCCAAAATAATTATTTCCATTTCTTGTTTGCAGACATTACCTTTAACTGGATACTTTTTTACCTAAAGTAAAAACTCATAAAGCCGATTTTAAAAATGGCAAAAAAAATCTTTAAAGTGTAGTCGCAGCTGTGTGTGCTTGTGGTGGATTGTACGTCTCAAGTTTTCAACAACAAGATATAAGCCAATAAAGAAGGAACGTCGGCGAAAAGGATGAGCGGCCAGCGAACAAAAAGAAAGCGCAGGCAGGGAGAATACCTTAATTACGGTTAATGGAGCGTTCGAAAACAAAAAAAAAAACGATGGATATACCCCTTACATATATATATAGCGATATATACGTGAGCGTGTATCATATGTTGGATCTCCGACCGAGTGCCACGGCGAAATAACTTAATCACATTTCCAGAAGACATGGCGCGGGACGACCGCAAAAATCTGCGAGCCATGTTCGTAATTTTGTATATAAATGAGATGCGGCCACCTAATGAGCCTGATTAACCAACCCGGTCCCAGAGATCCTCCGATCCTCACGGGCGGTCCGGTATACCCCCTCCCTCTGAACTTTTTGGCTTTGGACAGGTACACAGAAACTCAATATTATAAGTTCTTAAATTAATAGTTTCTTGTCAAACGTTTTAAAATCTGAGATTATCAAATTACAAAAATTAAAATGTAAAAGTTTTTTTTACATTTTACTTGGTTTTTTTATATTTATAATTAAATGCTTACATTAATGGCTTATAAAATATAATTCAAAAATACTTATTTATAAATTCTTGAGATCCTTTTTAGAGATCCATTATCCATACCCGTCGAACCCCCGAAAAATACTCACCTCATTATTAGGTATTTTATTCAGGTATATTGATATTTAATCTTATATTCAAATAGATTATTTCTCTTTGTGTCTTCGTTGCGGTGTTTCATTTAACTGCTTTCATGCCACAGATCGCGTCGAATGGGACGCGTCCTTTTGACCTCGAGCTGGGGTTCGGGATCTGCGATCTGGCATTTGCAAATCTGTGGATCTGTGGATCCGTGGCTCTGCCAATCTGGGCTCTGGGATCCCAGGCACTCGGCCCTCGTCTCGCTCAGCTCTCGCCTGTGGAATCTGGAGCTGCGATTTTATGATCTGGCCTCTGAGACGCTCTTAATTTGCATACGATGTGTCAATGATGTGGACTTCGACGACGACAACAACGACGGCGTCGCGTGTGGTTTTCCTGCTGTCGCTGTGGTAATAAAAATCGGTTTTGCCTTAAATGCCATAAACAAAACGCCTGAACATTTTTGCTGACAGATGTCTTCATTGAAAATTATACATAGCCCTGGTTGTCGAGCATCAAGGGGGCAAGGGTTCTCCTTCTTTTGCCTTTATTTATACTTTTTTTTTTTGTGTTAAAAGATCGGGGTTTTGGGGCTTAGTCCCAGGCGTCAGGTGGCTTAAGCGTGAGAAAGTTTTCGTCGAGACTTGCCAGAGCATTTATAAAAGGTACTTGTTGTTGTTGCGGTTGCTCCTTGGAGGGGATTTGGAGTATCGGAATACTAACCATAGGATTTAATAAGAATTGGGGCTTTGTATTGCGATTTGGGAGTATGTTTTTATGTCTTTATTAAATATTTAAATGTATTGTTAGGATAATGGATCATCTTAACATCATTTTTTATACTTTAACCGAATTATAATAAGTATTTGTCTAACTCTCATTAATATTTGTGCATAATTACTTAAAAATTTAATACGATTAAACGATTTAAAAATCAATAAAATTCTGCAAAGTTTCATACAAAAATAAGACAAAATTTTAACAATCTTTCAAAGAGGTTTGCAATTGATTTAATTATGTCCACCAAAAAAAATATCCCTAAGCAAAGTAAAAATAAAATTGTTAGTAACGTATATATTTTAAATAAATTTTTTAACACTGTTTTTAGTGCACCTATTTATCTTAATACTTTAAGGGTATCCCACTCGTCTTATCCTAATAAACCCAATTTTTTTCGGCTGCTCTTAGTCATGTTTTGGCTATTTGGAGTTAACTGCCTTGACTCATGGCGGCTGGTACCCGTTGCCTCTCGACGGACCCGCAACATAACTTAATCATAACTTTTTGGGTGGCCCGCAGTGGCCAAAACAATGCTGAATTGTTCTCTCCGGCAAAAAAACACACACACAAAAACAGAGAGAGAGAACCCAGGACCCAGAAGGGCGTCCAGGGGAGATACACTTTGATTTCAATCTGATGCTGGGCCAGCATAATAATATTGTATCATTGTATCGCAAGGAGCCGCCGCAGACGAGGACGCATCGTCGTGATCGTGGGGGTTTTGTGTGATTGTGTAGCCACGGGCTCTGGCCCATCATCATCTCCATCATCAATGGCAGCTCTGGGCCTACCGATTCCCGACTCCCTTTTGTGGGTTTCTGGCTGTGGCTCTGGCTTTGCTTTTGGCTTGGGCTTTGGCACGCTGAAAATTTTATGACTTCATTTGCTGACCACCAAGCGAGTGAAGCAGAAGCCTCCCGAAAAAAAAAGAAAAAAAGAAGGCCAAACAAACGATCCAGATCGCCTCATAATAGGCCGCCTTTTTTGCTTTTTGATGGCCAGTTTAGAGCTGGTCTTTTTCGGCGGTTCTGCGGATGCAATACCCGGAATTTCGTGCAGCGGCAAACACAATAGCCCAAAGGATTCTCCGAAATTCGATCAGCTTTCCGATTGGGTGGCGGCCACTCACTCAGCGCCGCTGGAATTAACTAGCTCAAACAAATTACTTGAGAATCCCCTGATCAGGCCCCACCAGGCTTATGTCGGTAAATAATAGCTATTGCTTATTGGAGGGTTCATTATGGCGGGTTTGTTTACATTTCCACGATCTTTACATGGCGTTTTAGAAAGTTCTTATTGAGTAACTTAAAAATTGGTAGTTTTCTTGAAGCTAAAAAGCTTAAACTTAAACTACTTTGCCTAAAGATAACAACTTCCCTAGAAAAGCGAGGTCTTATGTAATATTAGACACTATATTAGCTTAAAAGATGTCGCTTTTGGAATAATTTATATTTCGTTTAAGTCGAAAAACTTTCCCTTGAGCAAGCAAGTAATTTTCCCAGTACTTCTCCAGATTTTCCTTTGCCACCAGTCCAACTTGCACAATAAAACCGACAAGGGAACCACGTATCGCATTCTGTAATTTATGCACTTGTACTTTGAATCACTTAGTTGCTCTTGTCCTGCTCCCTGGAGCTCCTTCCCCTCTCTCCACTCTCTCACCCCTTCTCCTGTCAGTGGCTCATTGTTGTTGCTGTTGTCACACACACACAACACACAGGAGAGCGATTAAGGCGATTCGATTGTGATCTTATCAACAATGCGCAACGATCAGCGGCGGGCACAACAGCAACAACATTAAGGACAGGAGGACACACAAGGAGTTGTCAGGAAGGGGAGAAGGAGAGGTAGGGGAAAGGGATGGGATGTTCAGGATGTGCAGGAGTTAAACGCGAACAAGTCACAATTCTCGGGGTGCGTGCGTAGAACAGCTTTATAAATGTAAATTAGATCTCGTTTAGCATCCACTATGGGCCTCGTAAATAAATGCCAAATGACATCATTATCATCAAGGCTTTGTTCGCTGCGCACACACTCAGTGTGTGCTCGGTCTGAGCTCAGCTCCTGGGCCACAGTGGTTAGGATGACACTAAAAGTGTGGTGAGATTTTCAGGGAAAAGTAGTTTTTAACTTTATCTAGAACTTTATTTAGGAATAATTTTTGGTAGGTTTTTTATAGAAAAGTTATATGCTTACGTTCAGGGAATTAACGACTTACACTTTTATAACTCATTTCATAAATAATTTTTTACCTGGTTACCTTTAAAGTAAATTTTACTCAAGGTTAAAGAACATGCAAGGTTCTATGGCCATTTATTCGATTTTGAATAAAGTATTAATTCGGATAATACCTTAATAAATCTCTTAATTTGACCAGTGTGCATTGACAGCCTCGGCCCGAGCTCCTTTTCTCTTGCTGATACCCATCCGATCCCAATCCCAATCCCAATTCCGATTCCGATCCCATCCGATCAGATCCCTTGTGCTCCCTTTTCGGTTGGCGGTTGCTCCCGTTTCGAATGTCTCTGTTGCTCGTTATCTCGTTGTTGTTGCTGCTGCCTTTGATGTTGTCGATGGCAGCGGTGATAAAGGGGAGTGGGAAAGGATTCAGGAGGGGGCACAAGGAAGGAGGCAGGATACCCTGAACCAGGAGATATAAGCGCTGGACCCTTATCAGTGGCAGGCGATCGGCTCTTGGCCGGTGATAATGACTTGTAAGTACAAAATGGCTTGTCAGGATTGCGGCTGATGTTGCTGTTGCTGCTGCTGCTGCTGCTGCTGCTGCTGCAGTTGCTCCTGCCCGTTGCGGATGCTGCAATTCTTTCGGCAATCTTCTGCTTTTCGCTGCACATTTACAATTTTGCCTGCACATCACTTCAATTAATTTCGCTGCCTTAATTTGCGTTCTGTTCGCGAGTTGCAACTCCAGCTGCTGTTGTCGCCGGAGCCTTACAAGCAAATCGTGCTCGACGGCGTCCGTTCGTCTATGCCAGCTTCATTATTTTTTCTCCATTTTTTTCCTTTTATTTAGTTGCCTTTTTCCTCTTGTAAGCGGCAGCAGCAGCAACATCATGAAAAATGCATTTCCAATGAGAGGATCTGCGCGGCCACAGCCCATTGCAGACTGTCTGTCGCTCCAGCCTTAACTCACTTAAAATTCTTGGGCCTTGTACTCCACCAACTGGCGACTGGAGAATGGGTATTGGGTATCGGGAATGGGAGGCTGGGTGTGGGGGATTGGGTATGGGGAATTGGGGAGAGCGAAGAGTTACAACCGACGACTGCGAAACTTTTGTCAAGCACTGTGAAATTGCTTTGGCGAGGCGGCGCTTAAAACCTTAAAAACAAAAGACGCTGATGGCAATGAGTGTGTGTCCAGGATGCGAGAATGCTTGGCCAGAATGGGCACCATACTACAAAAATTTGGGAATATACGTTTTAATCGTATTTAAAATATAAATATAGAATTTTATTTAGACTATTTATATTCAGAATATTAATAGAATAAATAAAATGATCTCCCCTTTCTATCTTAAATCGAAAATAATAGATTTTGAAGTTAAATTGGGCTGTAAAATCTAATATATGCAGTCATATTATCCTATTTGTATTCTGTTAATCAGGGAAAATTATATAAAAGTAATATAAGTAATTTATTTGATTATAAGCATATTAAGCATAATAAGATATTTTTTTTCATACCAATGAATTCCGCATAAGTTAAGGACAAAGTTCCAAAGTACTAACTTCTTTCTATTATAATTATCTTTCCTAACCTTACTGGACAGTGTGAATCAATGCTCAAGTTAATGACTCTCTATGCTGAACATGGTCAAGAGTTGCCAGTTGCGTAGTTTTTTCCTGGAAAAACCCTCGCCCACATAATTTTCCATTCTTTTTAGCTTAGTGACTTTTGGTTCTGACTGACTCCACTGGCCACCGGATGTAGGCGATTGCCGCGGCGGCTTCTAATTGCCGGAGAAAGGAGACGGAGATGGAGAGGGAGATGAAGGCGGGGGTCAGAGGGCACTCGACTCGAAAAGACCGGACATCTGCTGGCCAGGCCAACAAATTTTCAGGCAATTAGTGAAAATGTTTCAATTTACGAAACACAAAACATCCAAATGATAAGCGGGAAATTAGTAAATAAAGACATCAAAGCGCAGGGGAGGAGCCACCAACCACCAAAAATGAGAAATGGGAAAAAGAAGCCGGCGCTAATGGCGCTAGAGAAAGACAGGTGAGCCGGGAATGGAAAAGAACCACAGATGCATACAACAGGTGATTAATTATAAACACTGACAAAACATAAAAATAAAAAATTAACCACGCACACACAAAACAAACGAGAGACCCATTGAGATGCAAGTTACGAGTGTAGGCAGTTAGAACATTTTTATAACCCCCATTTGCCGAGGCATGTGTGTGCCCATTAATCGCCAGTTAATTGCCTACAAAGCGGCAGCTAATTGCTTAAGATCTTTGAGAAGTCACTGATGTAGGGAATATTATGGCAGATGGATCGTAGGATCAGGGCCAATAGGGTCAGTCTGAGGTGCATACCTTACCTATCAGTTATAGAAGAATAAAGTAATTTTGCATTGGGAAAGGGAATTTATATAATTTTAGTGCTCCTTTTCCTTAAATAATTATTATTCTCATAATATTTTTAAGGAAACCTCTATCTAACTACATTTATTTAAAGAAGATTTTCTATTGGAGCCACAAAGAAATGAATTTAAAATGCAACATTTGTTATTACTTTTTCGAATGGAGGCTAGAACTAAAGTTAAAATTTTCCCCCTAAGTAAGCCATCTCACTGGCCCTACCCACACCCACTAATAACCAGAGAACCATTCTGTTCTGTAACCGCATGTTAGTTCGACTTTATTATGCACGAGTCTAAAACAAACCGCACGCAGAAATAAAACCGGCAGAGCCGGAGCAGCAAAAACTACTTATGCCCAATGAGGCCGGGAGGCCAGGGAGGTTGGACATGGGCCCAAAGTGGAATGAGAATGGGAATGGGCATGGGCCTCGTCTTGGCTTCTCTTCGGTTCCCAAGGCAGGGCAGATGCCGCAGACGGCGGCCCAAAGAGCATCTTCTCCGGCAGACAAAGCGGTGCGTGTGCAATTGCCAGTCCCAGCCAGAGCAGCGTCAGGCACAGGCCACCAAAAACTGGCCAGGATCCAGGTGGGTTAAGGGAGCAGTTACGGGGGTTACAGGTACGGCAACTTCGAGGCTCAGGCTGAGGCTGTGCGGCATAAATTGCGCATAAAACATGGAAAATGAAGCGATAAACTTGAGATACGCGATCGTAAAGCAAAGGCAACGTCGTCGTCTTCGTTGGTTTACCTCGCTGGCCTGACCCGGAGATACCTAGTGCACTGAAAGTTAAATAATATACATTAAAAATGTACAATGAATAGTTTTTATTAAAAAAATTTAAAGCGAAGTAATACGTACATAGCTAACTAGTATCAAAGGGAAACATTATCTTGAACTCATTTTTACCATTTTAAATTCTTCATTTTCGGTAAAAAAACTTAAATATATATATTTTTTTAGAATTCCTAAGTTCCTCTTTTTATTTTCAGTGACTGCGAGGAGTCTCCCTGCTGGAGAGCAGCATGTGGGGTAAAATCTGACCATGTCCAGTGTATTTGTTTATGTTTGATGAAGCTGTTGGCTGCTGTTTGTTGGTGGCCATTAGGAGCGGTCCGGCGAACAAAAAACCGCCCGAGGCCAGGATAATGAAGACCCAGAAAAGTAGGGTTCCTCCCCATACCCCATCCCGCTGGCCACTCCTCGGCCGGTTACAATTTCCTTGCATTTATTTTGATTTTGTTTTCGTTTTGTTTTAATGACCAGACCCCGGCCAGGTTGGGGCGAGTGGAGGGGCGTGGCCGGGCCATGAGATGCGTCACGCAATAAGATTTTTGTTTAAATCAATTTCTCGTTGCACATTCTGTGATGGCTCCAGGAAATGGCCAACAGCCATGCGGCATCCTCATCTTTTATTATTATTTTATTTCACGTCCCCCCTTCTTGATTTTTTGTGTTTGTTTTATTTAGCGTGTTTTTGGTAGCCCGGCTAACAAGCCGCTAACAAGCCAGCTCCCACTCCTCCTCCTCCTCCTGCTGCTGCTTCCCAGGATGATCCATCCCGGGCTGCTCTTTTATTGCCAGCAAATATTTGGAACCTCTCCGCCTCCTCGGCCTCCGTCTCCGTTTCGGCTCGTTTCTTCATCTTCGAGGGTGCTGTATTATTATTTGGCTGATTAATTAACATGCCGCTCCCGATCGCCGAGTGGATTGGACCACCGAAGGCGGCGGCTCTCAGAAATGTTGGTGGTAGCACCGACTCGAATAACAACATCAATAGACACGGCTACAAAATGCTGACAAGGATAAAAAACAGAAGGAGTCCAGGGAAGATCAAACAAAATTAAAATGTAAATTATCGATCGAAGTTTGGAATGCAACAGGAGTTTGAAAGGGATCGATGGGTTTATCTCCACTATCTCAGAGAAGTTTAGGTATAATTACAAGGAGATTAAGACATTTATTTGACAAATGTAAATATTTTAAAATTCGTAAAAAAAACACTCAATAATTGGGGAAGTTTAATTTTCTTTGTTAATAAAAAGTAATTTTCAAACATTGGAAAGTTTATTGGGTGGAAAAATAGAAAAGGTTGAAAAGGTATTGAAGAATTTGTTTCTAAGCATTAATTTAATTCGTTAAATATTGATTCTCTTATACAAACATAAAGAAAATTTATAATGAAAACTAAAAACAAACTTACGTTTAGCATTAGCCGCTAAGGATGTTACAGATTACTGTTTCAGACATTTTATGCATTATAAATGTAATAGAAAATGGTAGCATTATATACTATTTATTTAAGTACCTTACATTTCAAAATATTACATTAGGATTTCCCTGAACATTATTCCGACCTTAAATGCTCGAAAGTTTTAGAAGGTTTAGCAGGTTTACGACTGCCCATCG
This sequence comes from Drosophila rufa, assembly GCA_018153105.1. Lineage (NCBI taxonomy): Eukaryota > Metazoa > Arthropoda > Insecta > Diptera > Drosophilidae > Drosophila > Drosophila rufa. The sequence continues at coordinate 15,546,375 of JAECXS010000096.1, forward strand.
CCTGACCATCCCGGATCTCTGTCTCTATCTTCCCAGACTTTCCATGGCCAGTAAGCCACCATTCATGGCTCGGGTGGGAGCTAAAGCTAAAGCTAAAACTGAAGATGAAGATGAAGCTGAAGATCCGAGGCCCGAGAGCTCGAGCTCGAGCTCGCCTTCTCTGTCTGGCCCGGCACTTCATTTTGTGGGATCGTCCGACCGCCTGACTGGCTGTTTGTGCCCGGCTCCTCGAATTTTGGAATTCGTTCTGCCTTGTTAAGAGTTGTTAAGATTATGATATATGTATGGGATGTTGGCGCAGAGAGCCGCCGCGTGTGTATCTGTGCGAGGTGCTCGGGCACTCGGGAAGACCGGAGAGCCGAGGGCAGCCGGAGGAGCCAGCAGAACCAAGACGACGACAGCGGCAGCCATTATGATTCACAGCAGGAATGTGGGAAACGGCTGCCTGACCATCTTTTATTTTTTCTTTCTGCATTTTTTTTTTCATTTTGGTTTTATTTGGGGTTTGGCTTTGTGCTCCTCTGGTCTGGAGTTGGAGCTCCAGAGCTCCGGAGTCCACACAGATACTCACGCACACGGCGGCAGTTGCATTTACCACATAATCGATTCATGCATGTGGCAAGTTAAGAATTTCTTTCATGTTGCGTTTCGTTGTTAGTTTCTGTTGCTCGTTTTTCCCTCTCATTTTTTCCTTTATGATTTGTTTGAGCCGCATCTTTTTCGGACCACCCGTGAAATCACTTTGGGTTACCAGTTACCTACCAGTTGCCAGTTACCAGTTACCAGTTTTGTGGCGCGGACTCCGACGGCTGCTGGCTCTGCCCTCCGCCCTCCTCCCTCTGAATTTTTCGGATTTTGGCCTTTTTGGGTCTCGGCCGGGCCGGGGCTTTTGTTAAATTGCTCTTGTTTATGTTAACATTTAAATTGTGGCCACGGGTAGTCTGGATAGTAACCCAACCCAGGCTCCCCCCCAATCCCAATCCCAATCCCAGTCCCAGGCCCAACCAAAACCAATATTTAAACTCAACGCTCCATGAATAATCATCGTCATCGTCTCAGCGTCATCATCTCATCTGTGGCCTTTCAGCAGGGCCATCAATTCTGATTTACCAAAAGTGTTAATTAGCCTGCGTATCGCTTTTTTCCTCTCCATATTTTACTCCTCACTTTTTGTGTTTGCCAGCTTATCTTGGAAAACTGTCTACAGTGGGCACTCGGGATTCGCTTTGGAATGGTTTTGAGTCAGAGTGGAATCGGGTGTATATTTTGGGGGTATTTATTGGGTTCGATTTAGGTGATTGCTTGGGAACTCACTCTTTGATCGGATTTAATGTCAGAGCTTTAATGTAGTTTAGGGTATTATTTTTTTAAAACATCAATTAAGATACATAGGTTTCTTATTAAATTTTGATTTGCTGAGTAATGAGAGAATTGTTTATTAAATTAATTTATATAATACTTTATTTTGGGATTTAATACCTTGATAATCTATTTAAATTTGTAGTTTATCCTTTACAACTTTTGCAAGCAAGATGTTACATTATTTGGCTATTAATTTATTAAAATAAAATACAATTGACATTATTTTGTGTGTCTAAATATATTTTTTAAGTACATGTACTTAAACACCTTTTTAAATCAATTTGGGGAATTTATTCAAACATTTTACTACTCTTTAAATCCACATCAATCTTCATGCAAGGAAATTTCTTTCATTTTACAGCAGATAAATTATTTTTTCTATATTATCTAAAACTACTTGGGATACTAAAGAATCCCTAGCAATATTTAGTTAATTTAATAATAAACAGAGTGAAGAAATACATTTATTTGTAATATTCAGGAATATTTAAGTTTTTCCTCTTTTTTAGAGAACAAACGAAGGAAATTTAATATTAATAAGCTTTATATTATACATCAACTCTGAACAAGAAAACTAATAATAACATTGTACTATTATCACTTGCCATAAGCTAGGAACTTCATAAAAACAGGCAAGATATCAAAGCACTGCCAACACTCTGGGGTTCCGGGGATAATTTAACGCTATTCTGTGATTGACTTGCCTGCCTGCCCGTCTCCCAAAGAGGCGACATTCAATCAGAGCAGCAGCAGAGCCTGGAGGGGTTCGAGAAACAACAAAAAATACCAGTTGAGTGCTCCAGAGCTTCGGAGCCAGAGCCAGAGCCAGAGCCATCGACTGACTGTCCATTCATAGTTGGCCAGGGATAGTGCTAATTGCTAGGGTCTACCCTGCCAACTTCGGCCGCTGTCCCCAAGTGCCGCGCATAGTTGTCGCCCCATAATTGTGGCATCGCCGCCGAAGGCATCGGGGCCATCATCGCCTCAGCCGAGCCGTTGACTGGTTGTCTGTCAGCTGTCCATCAAAGCGTTGCCAAGTTGGTGTTAATGGGTGCCTAGAATGCGAGTGCCCCTTGCCCATGCCGCCGCCCATTCCAGGTCCAGCTCCGGCTCCCTGGGCTTGTCGTACACGAGGCTACGCATGTTTTTGCTTGTTGTCCTTCGGGGATTAAGCGTCAGGTTGGAGTAATTGCCGAGTGCTGAAGTTCTCCCTTTGTGTTCGCTTGTTTTTCATTTTTCTTGATTTTCTCTTGATTTTTTTTTAGTTGCCTGGCATTTAATTTATTTTTGGATATGCTTAAAGTAAACGAAAGAAGCCACACAGACACACAGTCGCGCACCCAGCCCAATACAATCCCTGTCCACTCCGCTCAGCAGCAATGGAATCGGAGCAGCCGCTCCTAACTCGCCGACGACGTCGACGGCGACTGGATCTCGCCGCCCAGAGCCGAGAGCTCCTTGAGGAACTGTCGCGCATTGGTCAGCGTGGAGGCGCCGTAGATGATGCGTCGCTGCACATTGGATGTCTGCTTCTGCCTGATGAAGTCCACCAGGTTCTGGTACTCGATATAGTTCCCACCGCCGACCATAAAGACCACGGCGTCCTGGAATGGAGCCCTATTCTTGGGCAATACGTCGCCGCCCTTGAGGAGCTTGGGGTCCAGATACAAGTAGTCATCCGTCTCAGCATTGCTGCGGCACTCCATCACCTGCTCGGTGATCTTGGTAACAGGAAGATTCTGAAAGAGATCTTTTATAAGATGGATGCTAACTTCAAACCCAAGTGGAGAGTGCTTACATGCCGCTTGACCACCAGGTTCTTGACGCCCTCCATCACAAAGGAGCTGCCCTGCGAAACGAGCTTGGTGAACATGGACACGGTCTTGGTGCCGCCGCCCTCGTACTGAGTGGCCTGACTGATTCCCGGCGAGCGGTTCATGATCGCCTTCCAGCGCTGCACATAGGCCAAGGCAGTCAGGTCACAGCCGGCCGCCTGCAGGGCCTCCTTGAGTCGCTCCTGCTCCGCATCGGGAAGCTGCTGGGCGCAGATAAAGTAGATGATGTACAGGCGCAGCTTGTCCTCCGCCTGGCCGAACTCCCCATCCCGCAGCAGATCCAACAGCGGCCTGTCCAGCGTCTGCTTGGACATCACCTTCTCCTCGATCTCGAAGTACGAGTCCAGGCGGCGGGCCTTGATGTAGTTCAGGATGGCAGTGGCGATCTTGGTGTGCATGTCGATCAGTCGCTTCTTCTCCATCAGCTGCGGCAGTGAGTTGACGGCGTTGGTCAGCCGGGCGGTGGTGTCGTTGACCAGCGAAAAGGCTATGTCCGACTCGCCCTCGATGCCCATCGAGGTCTTCAGGCGCTTGATCTCCTCCTCGGAGTTGCGGTACGACTCCAGCTCCTCCTGGATGGCCTCGGCCACTGTGGGAAACGGACTGCCCTTGTGCGTCATCCAGAAGCGATCGTTGCGGTCCAAGTCGCAGGCCTTGGGCTTTTTCCGGGCTCCTAAAATGTGCAAATCATTAATGAATCCGCTCGGTCATAGCTATGACTCATTTACTTGCCTGCACTGGCTGTTTCATCCTCCACGTAGACCAGATTCAGTCCCAAATCGAGGACATCGTGCACCAGCGCCTGGTACGACCACGTGTGATGCAGCGGCGTGGCCAGATCCATGTTCCTGTCCAGCAGCAGGAGCACAGGCCGCTGGAAGCTGAACACACCGCCGCCCGCCTGCGTGGCATCCATGTGGAACAGATTGGCACGCGCATCCCAGAGGTTCTCGCGCAGCTTCTTCTCCAGCTTGCGAGCCACCATCTCGGCGGCACTATTCCGCGGACAGCGGATGATGGGTACGTTGCCGAGGGTCACAAACAGGGCGAAGAGCGAGTCCACAATGGAGTCCATCAGCGCCTCCATCTCCTCGTCTCGGGTGTTGGCCCGATTGATGGCGTAGTAGGAGAGCTGATCGCTCTGCTGGTGCTTCAGCACGAAGAAGTCATCCTCCAGGCTGATGAAGTTCACGTACTGGTCGTAGACGCGATGGATGTTGGCCACGCAGCCGGCGTGCAGGGCGGCAGCCGCCAGATTCTCGATCTTGCTGCGTGTTATCGGCGCCAGGAAGTTCAGGTGATAGACATCGTACAGGCCGTTGGAGAAGTCCTGCTGAATCCTGTCGAGATTCTCGTCGGTGGGCAGGCAGAAATAAATAGCCGGCACATCTGGGATGGAGTCGCGATCTGAGTGGAGTTGCCTGAGGAACGAAATCGATATATATATCACTAGATTCTTGAAAGGGGCAATATCCAGGCTCTTACACATGCAGGGTCACGCCCAATTCACGCAACTCCTTGATGGAAATAATCGGCGATATGATGTCCTGGCCGACGCGATCGTAGATGAGGATCTTCCACACGGGCTCCGCAGCTAGCGCTTTCGGCTGCTGCGAGTTCAGATTAAGCATCTGCTTAATGGCATCTGTAATAAGAGTGGGAAAAAGCCATTAATTAAAGCTTTTCCTTCGGCAAAGGGACATTGCTTGGCCGGTTTCTCACTGATTTGGCGCTCCCGCAGGGTCAGCATGGTGTTTTGTGTATGGTGGCCGGCGAATTAGATGGATTTTGGCGAATTTTCAGCAAACTATTCCCGGTTTAGTAGGTAAAAAACATAGTTTACAAAAAAACAACACGTCACAAGCGACTGCGGGGCAACGCGTTTAGCCAGTTTTAGTGCATGGTGCAGGCAACAGCTGGTTGGCCAGTATGAATGAATGCCGCAAAAATACCGAAACTGGATTCGAAAAAATACTATGGAGCTGGTATATACCAGGGCTCCATTGCCATATCTATACAGCGTTTTGCATGGTCACACCCAGTGTTGCCAACTATTGGTAGTCAGTTATAGAAGAGCAAGCCAAAATATTAAAAATTTACTTTATTTTAACAATATATGTTTCATACTTAATAGCTTTTTAATATATTCCGCTGTCCGAAATTTGTTCACTTCAACGTCGTCGTAATTTTCACAAGTACAAAAGAATTCTTTGTTTCTAATCAGCCAAATCCAAACAGATTTTTCTAGTTTGATGCAATCCGAATTTTAAATTAGTGACTGCGTGTCAGCGTCACTATGACATATGATTTGCGAATAGTTCCATAGCTTTATATTATTTAAACTATTCAGACACACGAAAAGTGTTTCTAAGCAGTACTATAGAGCGAGAGGGTGAGTATTGACCTCTCGTTTTGGCTCAATGCTTAGGAACACTTTTCACGTGTCTGAGTACGGAGCTTTTGTGAAAATTAATATCTATTAAAAATAGCCAAGATTGGCGTGAAAATAGCTAAGTTGGCCACACCAAATGAGAGCTCTTTTGGCATTGCGGTACGGTCACACCGGTCAGCTGATTTCGAAAAGTCGCTGTGAGACCATTTGAGTCAATCGTTCATTCACTCATTCATTTTTTTTTCTTCGAAGCGAGTGGTTCGTTCGTTCGCGCGGCGTGGATTTTTTACTTTATCGTCTGTCGCATCGCAAACGTCGCGCTATGATTCTGGAAGAACAGTATCCGATGGAGCACGCCGCGATCGCGTATGCCGTGTCCCGCGAGTCCCATATCCGCTGGCGGAATGTAAACGGTAACGACCTCAGAGATCAGGCGCACCGCGGTGTTGTTGCGGCCAAGCGTCGCTGCGGCTCTCGCACCGTCAGCCGCAATCACTTCTTCAAGCACAGTCGCGCCTTCCTGTGGCTGCTGGTCTGCAACATGCTTGCCATGGACCAGGTCCACTCCCAGCTGCTCATCAACGTCCAGAACCAGGTGCGAACCCACAAGAACCACAAAGAAAACAAAAAATCAAGGCAACCAAAAATATTGACATCAGCGACGCCAGCAGCGTTGCCCATTTGATTTTCGAACACCTAATTTCGAAAATGAGCACACCAAAACAAAACAGCACAAAAGAACGGAGAGAAACCGAAAACAGAGAGAGAGCACGCGAGAGCCTTCTGTTTATTAAACCAAAATAAACAATTAGTTTGTCTTAAACAAAACTCAAAAAGATTCCACTAAATATCAGTAGACAGCAAGTCGAAACATAATGGCAATGCAGGCATTTATAGGTTAATCCTATACCAACCACCGATCAAAAGAGTTGTGAAGAAATTGACTAAAGAAGTGTTTTTAAAAATTCATATTCATATGAAAACCAATATAGTTTGTTAAAAAAAGATTATAAACACAATTAAATATTAGCTGTTTTACTATTTAGGGAAAATAGTTCTGACCTAGAAAACAGCCCAAAAAATTAACTTTAAACGAAAAAATAGAACAGCTTAACAATTTTATTGAGTAACTTAAGATACAAAATATTACTCTCAGTGAAGGTTTCTAAAATCAAAACATGCTTTTGAAATAATACTCGGAATAATATGAAAATTAAAATGTATTTATAGGGAAATATTGATTTATTAGATTCATTAATGTATAAATAAATTCATTTATACATTTATAGACCTAAAAGTTCAATGTCACTGATGGAATTTCACTTTCCTGACATTTCACTTTTTCCGCCCCAATATTAGTTGGTTTTGTTGTTCGGCTGTCTCAATATTGACACTTTGCTTTCGGCTTTTCCATAAATTTTAGATTAGTTGGCCAAAAACAGCGCCGGGCTTATAATGAAAGTTGACATCAGCCGAAACTCTCGCTCTCTCTCTCTTCCCCTCCACCTCTTTTCTCTTTCACACAGTGGCAGCATATTTGTTTACATGTGACATCCTTCATTGTTCTGCACTTTGTCCCTGGCCCCAAAATGTCCTCCTGATGGCTCTCTTCCTCCTCTGCCCTTCTCTCTTTTCCGTTCTCCATTCTGCTTTCTCCTCGTCCCTTCTCGCTGCTCCCTGTCATTCTTTGTTTACATGCGCCTTTGTGCAAACACAGAGCCAAGCCAGCAGCAACAAGAACCAAAACAACATGAGAGAAAATAAAGGATATAGTGTATTTTTGGGGGAGCCAAATGCCAAATACCCTTGTAGGGCAGTCGTTTGAATAGTTGCTGGATAAATGGGGTCAGAAAATAGATAAATCCAGATGTAAGCTCGGAGAAGCTTATATATGAGAAATATTAGGATTTAGCTAAGATAAAGGATGTCTTAATTAAGTATTGTATTTATTTAATCATGTTTGAGAGGCTTTATGGCTTGAAATGGTTTTAAATTCAGAAATGAGCTATATTTTAACCAAAAGATATTAGTTTACCACACAGAAAATATAATCCTAAGTAGTTTGAAGTATATTTTTAATTCCTCTGCCTAAATCAACATTTAATATTTGATTTTAAACCATATTTCTTGTTTAGCCTAATTAAGTTTATTAAAAAAAACCATTTTAGTTAAGTAAAGCCTTCTTTTTAGAGCAGAAGACATTCCTTTTTATTTTTAACAAACTCCTTACTATACATATATTACCCTTTAAAAGAGTGTATGGCCACAATAACACCCTCTGCCAACATATTTGCTCGTGTACACGTGTAAAGGGCAAATTTTGCTGTTGTTGAACTACATTTCGAGATGTTGTGGTGGGGGGTGGCGAGCCGAGTCCCTCTCATCCTGCTCCTTGCCAAAGCTCATCTCCGTTTCGTTTTCGTTCTCCGTCCCCCACTCGTGTGTTTTTTCCTTTCCTTTTTCTATTTTTCAACTCTCTTGACTCTAATTTGGTTCATGGCCGCCCAGCTTCAGGACTTGTCATAGTTAATTCAAGTCCTGACAACACGGGGATACCCCCAAGCTCGTGACTGCCTTGGCGCTCTATTAATATTTTAGATGTGAAGGGACTGTGCTGAAAAAGTAATTTAACATCCTCTAACACTTGTTGCTTTTTAATCCGATTGCTTGCAGGGCGGCGAGGTGATCCAGGAGAGCATTACCTCCAACATTGGCGAGGACCTGATAACGCTGGAATTCCAGAAGACTGACGGCACGCTCATCACCCAGGTCATTGACTTTCGCAATGTGAGTAAAGAGAAGAGAGACCGTCGGAAGAGGAATTTAAAGTTAAATCGTGAATATTTCTCATTTTCTCCGACAGGAGGTTCAAATCCTCAAGGCCCTGGTGTTGGGCGAGGAGGAGCGGGGCCAGAGCCAATACCAGGTCATGTGCTTCGCCACCAAGTTCAACAAGGGCGACTTCATCTCCTCGGCGGCAATGGCTAAGCTGCGCCAGAAGAATCCGCACACCATCCGCACTCCCGAGGAGGACAAGGGTCGCGAGACCTACACGATGAGCAGCTGGGTGCAGCTGAACCGATCCCTGCCCATCACGCGCCATCTGCAGGGCCTCTGCTCGGAGGCAATGGACGCCACCTACGTGAGGGATGTGGACTTGAAGTCGTGGGCAGATCTGTCGGGTGAGTGCATTTTCACGTATTCTCTTTGGGGTTTTAAGAACTGGTTTGGATTAACAGCAGTTGGTTTAGCAGATTTGTAGGGGTGTAAGGTATTTTTGAGCAGATCTTAGAAGATTATCGAAGTAATCTTTATATTTATATATCCTGAGAAAATGCTAATCTTGATGGCTTTAATCCTGAACTTAATGCTCTTTTAAACAATTTTATTCCCTAGCATGTTTATAGAAACAAAACATACAAATCGCGTTACTCGTTATACTAACGTAATTCGATTTTAATAGCGTACTTGCAAAACTCTAGGACTATTTAAATCCCAGAAGTCGGCGATTACATTTGCGTGTGACGCTAGAATTAGGTCAAGTTGTACGGAAACACGATTTATGTTTGGTAAAAAATGTAGCATTTCTGTATCCTTGCGGGTAACACGCTAAAGGTACAGGAATTAACTAAAACTACATTAAATATCAATAAATAAAACAATGAATTTCAAAAGATGAGGTTAACGAACGTCTAAAATTAATTTTAAATCAAATTTTGTGAATTTGGCATAGGATTTCTTTGGTTGATATTGAAAATTATATTACAACTTTCTTAAGATATTTCAAAGACAAGTGAATTTAAGTTTGCCTGGTCAACAGTTCCAAAATCGATCAATTTAATCCAGTTTCCTAAAAGTATAAACAGAACAGGAAGAAGTAAATTCCTTATATATATTGTTTTATTCAAAGTACGGAGTTTTAAGTTTCGGATGTTTGCCTGAAATCTTCGGAAAGATAATAAAGGAAGGCGCAACTTTTGGGGGTAGATGTATATATATACTATTCGGCCAGCTCTGGGGGTATTTTCCGCCTTCAAACTTTTCTGTTTACATTATTGTTTCGCCTCTCCCTTGGCCGTATCTTATATGGCGACCACAGGCTCATCGATTTCCAGCCTGGAGGCGGCCACCGAAAAGTTCCCGGACACGCTCTCGACGCGCTGCAACGAGGTGAGCAGCCTGTGGGCCCCCTGTCTATGCACCCTGGAGACCTGCATCGGATGGTATCCCTGCGGGCTCAAGTACTGCAAAGGCAAGGGGGCCGCCGGAGCGGACTCCTCGGGGGCCCAGCAGCAGCAGCAGACGAATTATCGCTGCGGCATCAAGACTTGCCGCAAGTGCACACAGTTCACCTATTATGTGCGACAGAAACAACAGTGCCTCTGGGATGAATGACGACGCGGCGAGCTGCAGCTGGCGCAGATGCAGATGCGCTGCGCCAGGCGGCGGAATGGGAGCGATGATGCCACCTGCCCGGGCAGGGGAATTGCTGGCGAAACAAGAGCAGCGACGATGGCGACAATAACTGGAGCAGGAACGGCAGCGGTCGCTGCGAAAGATACAACGGCAGCAACAACGACGACCAACAAATTACGCCAACTGCTTTTGTTGGTTCAGCAGCAGATGCCTTTTGCTCTGTGGAGTTTTCCGGTCCATCACATTTCCCAGCCTCAATCGCAGTCCCACACCCATACCCATTTCCATTCCCAATCCCGTTTCCAGCAGCAACATCAACAGCCACATCCACATCCACATCCACCCCACCAGCAGCAGGAGCAGCATCATCATCATCAGCATCATTCGCAGGTTGCCCCCACCTTGCGTCACCCGTCATCGCCATCATCATCGTCCACTACTTCCACAATGGCCGCCATCGTTGCGTGATAATGAACACTCGGAATATCCAACAAGCTCTCCCGCTGCCCCTCCTCTCCATTCCACGTCCAAAAAAATGAGTGTTGACACTTTTTCCGCTCACGATTCAAGATCCTGGACGCTGCGGCCATTTGAATGCAAGCCACCGGTGGAGGGGCCACCACAGAGCCACAGAAAAAAAGGAGTTGAGCGAGAAATATATGTAAAAATGTGCTTCTGTATACTATGTATATATATATGTATATTTAACGATGATTAGCTTTTAGCCAACTTATGTTTTACGCTTATGCCGGACCTGGCGCAGACCTAGGTTAGTTGTTCTAATTTAATTTGGCCCCAAAAGAGCTCGCTGGATGAACAGCTAAGAAAGTTGTATGCGTTCTTTGTTTTACATTTTCCTCGTTTCTTTTTTCTTATATCAAAATTGACTCTTCAAATATTAATACTACCTTTTTCCTCATTCAATTACTTAGCATTAGCTCCTACTTCATTTAGATATATTACTGATATTATTCCACCTAACTAATACGCTTCGTGACTTGCCTCACTATTCGCGAAAGTATTTAGGAATTGCCAACCATTTTTCATGAAAAGCTTCTCCCCTCGCCTTTATTTACCTTTCCTATTCCAATTTCAATTTGTTTACTTTGCCTGCCGCTTCACACTTTTTCCATTCACATTGTGTGCAGCAATTTCGTTTAAATTACCCCTTTTACAGCGTCTTATATATCCTTTGTTTGTCTTTTCCTTCACTTCACTTTGCCTAAACTGAAGCCTGATTAGATGTACTAAGCCAGTTTCACGTTCCAAGCTTCTTTTCCACTCCCAATCCGTTGAGCTCAAGAATATTAAGTAGGTATAGAGATATAAATAAATTAAATGTGGCCTTAGCATATTTTATGAGCGCTGGAAAAACGAAATGTTAATTGAATAAGCAGGAATTTGTCAGGCGCAGAGGTCGTAATTAATTGTGCTCATAATATTTGTAACAGAGAAACCACAGAAAATATAGGGGATAGAGAATGTGGGGAACTCAACTAACCAAAACGACTGCCGCAGTAAAAGCTTTTCTACCTTTTTTCACACACCACACAACAAAATGGCTGTTTGAGATACAAACCCTTGCGCCTCCCCCACATTATTCCACTCTTTTTCCAACTATTTCTCTATTCTATATAAAAGTAAGCCTGCCTGCCTATTTGCCTTCTTGACTTGTAATCTTTTCCACTTTTTATTCGAAACCAATGAAATACCTTACGATGGGAAAACTTTAAGCAAATTTATTGATACCAATAATAAACAATACCAAGAACAATAATCTATTGTATAAATTTCAAGAACCTAGTCTACTTAGGCTGTTAGAAAGGCATATTTTCCTAAAAGCATACTACTACAAAATGAGAAATCTAAGAGAAAAGAACACAAAAAGAAAATGTCTTTAACAAGTTTCGACAACAAAGAAAAACCAACGGTGATAATAATTTTTTCTACGATATAGCAAGGCAACTCCTCGACTCACTGTATAAAAATGTAATGGAAATGAAAGCGATCAAATGTAAAAATTGATTAGTATTACTAAGCATTTAAGAGTTAATCGCGGGAGCGCGACCTAAACGATCTGAAATGTGTAAAGCATTAGCCAATAATAAACTATTAATCAACTAGTCCTAACAAATAATTGAAATTAATAACTAGACGTAATGGAAAAGCTGACAAATTCTACATTTTATAAAAAAAGAAAGAAATGAAAATGAAAATGAAAACTTTAACCACCGTTGTTTTACTAAGGCTAGCATATTTTCTTCCAGGCTGAGGGAGGATATTAATGCATTTTTCCTAATCATTGAAGAGCCACCACCGGAATAGCCAACCTCTCTCAATGCATTAAAATGCTCGGCGTGCTGTGCGCTGTTTACCCAACCCTCCAGCGCTTTAGTGCTTCAGGCTTCAGGCTCCAGGTCCTGATCCTTTCCGCATCCTGCGGACGAACAAACAGTCCGCAGTGCAAGCTGCAGGGCAGGAGCTGCTGCTCGTCCTTGCCGCTGTCTTGAGCCAGTGGCAAATCCTTTATGCGATTTGTAATTCATGAGCAGAGCGCACAGATTCTTATCATTTATTTTACTGCGCAATCGGTATCGACTGGGAGGGAGCGAAGGACAGGGGCAAGCTGCCTGCTGGCAGACATCTAGACAAACACTTGCAGCCAATAACTATATTCATGGCGTCGACTGTTTCCGACGATAGCTTAAGACGTGCGGAAACCAAATCGGCGTCGTAGAAAATTGAATTTGTTACCATTTCGCAGAGGAGGAGAACGGAGCAGAACAGACCAGAAGGAGCAGCAGCTTCTGGAGCCTGAATGGCAATCCCAATCCGAACCCAAGGGGAGCAAACGTATGTGCATGCCTAATGAGCCATGAAATGCCAAGGCCTGGATCCTTTTTCTCCGCTCAGCTTTTTTTTTCGGTGGGTCACTTCCTGGTGGGCAATCAGCGACAGCTGGCCACTCGAATGTCCTTTGGTCGGCGGCCCTGACCCAGCTCGACCCACCGAACCCCGACCTCTGGCGTCTATATAATTAAAGCATGCAGCTGCTGGCGTGTAAATCAAACAAAATCAACTCTCTTCGCAGGCTCTTAATTAAGTTTACACTCTCGGAATTCGATTTCTCCACCCATAATTCCCGTTGGTCAGCTGTGCACCCAGCAAATGTGGCGGCATTGAACAGGTGAGTGGAAAATTAGAGTATTATTATTTAAAAATAAGAAATACTTAAAACATATCTATCTATTTTTCTTTAATGTATTCCTTACTTTGTTTTCGAAAATGTACTGATTAACTTTATACTATATTTAGAACAATAATAACATTTTATGAAGATGTTTAGTTAGTGTAGAATTATTTTATCAGTTCGTATTTATTTAATACCAATTTTAAAGGACTTTTAACCATAATCAATTTACATATATTCAAAGTAACCTTCAGGTGAATAAATTAGTAAATCTATAAAACTTTCCATCGCCCCAATTTATGTTTCGTGTTTGTTTAAATTGAAGAGGTTTTCTCGGAGTTTTGTTCAGTCCAACTTTGCCATTGGAATCCTTCAAAAATCTCCGCTCTTGACATTTGCAATCGGCATTGCTGTGGTGCCTCGGTGTCGGTTATCAGGCCAGCGAAAGCAGCTTTCTCCACCCGACTTTCCCCCGAAAAAGTTCTCGAGTGTGGGTACGGGTGAGTACGTACGTATGTACATACATCCACGTGTGGGGTGGATTTTTCCAATGCGCCTGTGTGAGTAGTGGCCGTGCTCATTGCTGCGGCCGTGCGAGTTTTTCCTATTGACTTTTCAGGTCAAAAGGCGGCTGTGCGCTTAATATTTGCATAACTACTTAAAGCAACCGGCACGGCACGAACACGGCATGTTCTGGTACTTACATGGGCTCGAATCCGAGAGCTCGGAGGCTCGGCAGCTCTGTCGTTCGTTGGCCATTCGTGTGCTTATCTTTGCGTTAAATTAAAATCACTCATACGCCGTGTAATCATCGCAAATAGGCTCTCGAGAGCTCGCTTCTGCCGCAAAGTTCAAGGCGCACTTAAAGCGTATGCTGAAGGATACCCAGCCCCACGTCCTCCCAGCTCCGCCACTAATTTGGCTGAGTCACGTAGGACAGTGAAACAAAAGCAGCTGCAAAGCCGACGACTTGCAAACTACTTTTGAAATGTAATTTGCACTTTTCCCAGCTCGACAAACTGACACACTGACTGACATCCTGGCAGCCATTGTCATGGGGGGATAGCATTTTCCACCCCTCCTTGGGGGTAATTGAAACTTTTAACAATTAGCAGGGGCACAAAGTTTATGGCCAAGTGACTAGGCCTAATGGCTGGCATCATTTTTGTTTGTCTGACCCTTGAATTGAACTCAAATTTAATGATAATGGCTACATTAGCGTCAAGAGCCTGCGGGTTAAAAATTATTAAAAAGGAGGAAAAAGGTCCTCGAATCGATTGTATATGTTTGGTATTTGTGTCCTTCGGAGTGTTCCCTTAATAACAAATTTTTAAATTGAATACAAATATATGTAAAACCTTTTTGTGAGAAATATATTAATAGTATGTTTATATGCTTAAATCTATTTTAAGTCTTTAAGCTATATTAAATCTATAATTAAAAGACGAATCCGTAAATATATTATTTTTCTAAGAAAACGTAATATTAATGGGATTTTTGTAAATACCTAAATAATTGCCTATTTGCAAAAATGTTTTTATTCTGTTCATATTTTCTACAACTGGATTCAGCAAAATATAACATTTGTATATTAATTAAAGGAATTTGAATTAATGACATAAAGATATTGATTACATATTTTTTCGAACTTCCTAACTCAAATTAAATTTCAGCATTAGTCCCTCTTAATATGCTCATCCAATTATGTTAATTTATCACTTTTTTTCAAATCAAATCGATTTCCCTTGTGAAATTACTTTCCGGAACACCTGCCGCCCTGGGGCCGTCTTCATTTGTAATTGTCATTTGATGACAGTTAATTGAATTGCTACAATTTTATGCCCGAGCTCTGGGCGATACCATAGCCTGCCCAGAAACTTTTTAGGGACCTTTCCCTCGTCTTCCGCCTGTCATCATTATCGCAGCCATTATGCGTGTGGGCAGGATGGACAGGAGCAGCCGGGACTCGGTCGGGCCTGAATTGCAGTGCACATAAATCAATGACAATCAAAATTCATTTCGTTTGCGTTGATTTATTGCTTTTGTTTGATTATGTGGGACGGAGGACACGGAATCCCAAAACAGGGTTCTGCCGCCGCCTTATCAGCATTGCATATTAATGTGAGTTATGTGTGCGCCATAAAGAAGGCAAAACAAAACTAAGCCCAGAGCTCCCTGGAATTTCGCTTTATTTTTGCCCTTTCTGCCGTACAAATATTAAAGATACACAGAGGGAGGCACGGCATGTGCACGCCCTTTCGACTGAGTAGCAACCTTTTCTACGTTTTTATTCCGGATCTTCTGTTTTTTTATATTTTTTTCTTTGCTGTTCGGTTTATACCAACGCCCCCACGCTGCTGTCAAATCATCAATCAAACGCGTGTGATTTGCTACAGTTCAAATTTCGCTCTCAGTTCAATCGTTCAGCCATTCAAGCAGAAATACAAATATTTGCTTTTTTCCAAAGTACAAAAGCAGCCCTCAGGCGGGTAAGGAGGTAAACACTTGGAAAAATTATGAATTTTCGAGGAAATGGTGGTCTTAAATTGATAAAGAATGTTTTTCGCAACAATTACTTGCAAATTTTCTATTTAGTTCCGGAAAAGTGTTTCTGTTTGGTTTATAAATTTCCTAAAATTATGTTAGATCCTTTTAGTATTTGCCTCAGTGTTCCTAGTAAGGGTTGGGGAAAAGCCAGCTGGCAGGCCCTGCCAAGGGCTTAGTTCTGTCCTTCCTGCCTGGCTGACATGGCTTAAAATCGAGGCCTCTTCTCTAGCTATTCCCGTCAAGAGGCAGCAAAAAAGGGTAAGCCACTCTTCGCTCACAGGTAGCAGCTGTTACTCCTCCTCGTTCTACCCAATCCTGCGCTCCGCCCTTTCCGACTGCCTAATCTCCTGTGTGATGGGCTGGCAACCTGTTACATGATTCCCCTACCATGGCCCCGAGGAGCCGAGGCCAACAAATGGCCTCCGTAATAAGGCGCTGTGAAATTATTTAGAAAATTTAGCTGGCCAAGGGCAGCACCTTTCGGAGCTCTGGGAAAAACCGTCTCGGCTTGAATTGGATTGGTGGCGGGGCTGGGACTGGGGCTGGGGGCACAAAGTAAAATGGAATTTGTTTTCATCTCATAGAAAAAGTTTTGTGGCTGAAAAATGGAGAGAGAACGGAAAAGCTTAAAAGGTCTAGCTGCTTATTATAATCTCCCAAATCATTTTCGGTTTACCCATTGAGCGATTATTTAACGGGCGGTCAAGCTGGGATAAGAAAAGGAAGAAAAAAAATATAGAATTATTTATTGTATTCTTTTCTGTTAGAAAAATATAAGTTTTAAAATTTTCTCAATTTTTTTTTTTTAACATTTAAAGACAAATAAAATAGTAAAGATATAAAAGTCAGTCAAGTAAAACTATATTATAATTAATTTTTACTGTGAATGAAATGAAAATCAGTATTAAACAAGGTATTTTAAGTAACCACTATAAGCCTCTTTATTTATCGTTTATATAATTTTCTTATTAAACTAAAAATGAGTCCAAAAATCCTTAAGCAACGTTTTTGCGAATCCTGGACTTAACCACCCATTGTGCGGCCCACAATTAGCCTTAGCTTCAGCTCCAAGGAGATCCGAAAGTCTCGGCACTTGAGCAGCTTCCGGCAGATGCTCCAAGGAGCCGTCCGGACTTGCAGGGCTTTTGAATTGTTGCCAAAAACAATTTATGGCAGCATTGTGTCGTTCTGAATTTTGCGCACAATTGAGAATTGTGCAATTGCAGTCGCAGCCGCAGGGGGATGAGCTAAAAGGGCAAATGACTGTCCCAGCTGCCGCTTAAGTTTTGCATATTTATTCAATAACGAAATAAGCGGCAGTTAAATTGTAAATAAGCTCTGCGCCAGCTGCCGCTGCCACTGCCACAATAATTAAAAACAATGCGCGCCTGAGTCGGCCGGAGTCGGCTAGGAAATTATGCTTAAAAGTTTAATGTGCAACGCCGGCAGGAGGTATGAGGAAAAGCCAAGGACAAAGGAGCGCGGAAGGAAGCGGCCGAGGACGAGACAACCAGACGCATAAATCTTTCAAGTGCTCACTTGGCTTCAATGCAACTGCTTCAGCATTTTCTTTGACTGCACACAGAAAAAATCCTTAATATGGGCTTTGTATTTTTATAAAATTAGACCAACAAAAAATATTTAAATAATACTTATACTTCCCAGCTTGAGCTTCTCTTTTAAAATATAATTAATCACTGATTTGTTAATGATAATAAACATCGTATTATTTTTGAATTCCTTTTAAAATTATCCCCTTAAATGATTTATCTTTTATCCAACGTTTTAATTTTTAGTAAAAATATCCACAAATTTGTTTCAAGTGAAGCTACTTTCTCTGGCGGAGTCTCGAGTGCATTTGCTAATGACAAAGTCAAACAGGCGACAATGGGAAGCGAAATGCCAGTGTCTCGTTTATTGTGCTGCGTCCTGAGTCCTGCCGCCTGCCGCCTGCCGCTTGCGTCCTGCGTCCTTGAGTGCCCACAAGCTGCCGCTGGCGATTGTCGTGCAATGCGGCGGCAAGTGTTGAAAGCATGTTAATTGCTAACCATAACACCAGCAACAATAACTATGCTCCGACTACAGCTACAACTACAACTCCGGCGCCAGCTTGACAAGCAGAGGCGAGGGGAAAATCCAGCTGGGAGGGGTTTAGGCCTTTTGCTCCACTTTTCGCCAAACATAAAAGCCAGAGCAGCAACATTTACATGTGCCAAGCGGAAGTAGCCTCCATCTGCCCGCCACCCGCATATTTCCCCCCGCCTATATTCTTCGTTCCTATTTTCCACACCCTATTTTTCCCCACCCCATTTCCCTCCCGCCCTCCTAACTAGGCCTTCAAAGCTCTCGGCGCGGAAGTATTTGTCGTGATATTTATCGCATAAGCCATTTCTCTTCGGGCCCTCAGCGGAAAATTGTGAAAATTTAATTGAAAATATAGCCGGGCCTTGAGAGTGGCCTACACGTACTCCTCGGTTGGCCAAGGGGGGATTGTGTAGCTCATCAAACATTAAAGCTTTTCTCTTTTTTTTGCATAATTTTATTGATTGCGATTTTTTGGCAACAGCTGCCACCAAGCGTTTGCAATAAGAGCAGAGGGAAGCGTATTAAACAAATAAACATGGAATATTAAAAACAGGGTCATGACGACCTCATTTGAATATATATTTTTTCGGTAATATTCATGATATTAAATACATTTGTGTGCAGCCTTTATTTTCTTTAATTCAATCAAATGTTTGTAAAATATTTATACATGTATTTATTTGCTGTTGTTAACTATCATTGAAATTGTTTGTTTAAATGAAACCAAAGCATTTTAGTTTAAACATGGTTTCTTTATTTTTTAAATTTATTTCCTTTGGTTTATGGACTCGTTCATGTTTATTTCATTTGTACCTTTTATTTGATACTTTAGCACTCCTTCTTTTTGGTGTAAATTTTTTATGGCCCAACTGGCGTTTCATTTGAAAATCACAGCTGAAGGGCTGCATTAAATGATGCATTCCCGGTTGAAATAAAATCTAGCAGAACAGTCTGCGAAATAAGGGTGTTAAGGCCAGAAGCAGGAAACATTTAATTTCAACTTTAATGCACATAACTTTTTAATTAAAAAAGAAAAGAGAGCGAATAATATCCGAGCAGCGAACATCATAAAAATCTCAAGCACATAATCCTTTTTAAACGGTGGAAGCAAAGGAAACAACAAAAAATCACGTACAATTCTGCATTCGCTAATTAATTTGTTTATTTAGGCTGGTGGCCTCCTGATGAAAAATCCGCTTACATCTAAGCTCTTTGCGGATTTAAAAAATAATATGTTTTATTAAAAAAATCAGATTCAGAAAAGTACTTTTGTTGAATAATAAGTTGAATTAGTTCATTGAAATCCCGTAAAAAAGTTTAGCAAATATATATGTAAAACCTTCCCAAATGGAAATAAAATATAAACCGATCAAGGCTAGTTTAATTTATGAATTTATTTCAATTCTACTGCAAATATCTAGAGCCTTAATTATAGGTTTTAATTATTTGACTTTTTAACTTTACATTTATTATATTTATGTGGTTTAATTAAGTTAAGAGATAAATATCAAAAAGAAAAGTATAGCACGTTTTTCGTAGCATACTTTTTAGGGACAGTGGAGGTGGCCTGTCATTTAATGCTGAGGCTGAGCATAAAACCATTTACAAGCACTTAGTTTGCATATAACCTCAACACAAATAGACGAAAGGGTTGGAATGGCAGAGCAGGGGAGCGGGGAGGAGCTCGGGATGGTTTTGCAGACGCATTTGCATGTGAAATATGCATGAGTTGCCATCTCCTGTCTGTCCGTCTGTGAGAGCAAATAAACATAAATGTTGCGAAAAAAAACGCTGAAATTGCAAATGACAAGTTTTGCACTAAGCAGCAGCGCAAATACACAGCGGACACTGAGGGGGGGAAGAGTGGGAAACATGGAGAAATGTGGAAATTGTGGAAAAGCAGGAGAGGCAGGAGCGGCAAGAGCCGCTTGTTACATTGACACACTTACTGCATGATGAAGCAAAATGAGTGACAAACTGACTGCGCGACGCTGTAAGCTGCTTATTAAGCAGAGCGAGAAGGGAATTGCACTGCGGTGCGACCCACAAAAAACAGCGGGCCAAGAAATATAGGCGAGCGCAGCAAAAGCGGCCAACTTTAAGTAAATAAATGGGTTACTTTCACTGGGGCCGCTCGTTCGAGACCCAAATCAATGTCAACGAGTGCTCGCCTTTGGGATCAAGCTTGTGCACAGAAAAAAAATACAGAAAAATATCAAGACTGATGAAAAATCAAAGAAATTGATTTCAGAATATCTATAGTTATTTTGAATCTCTGTTTATGGTTCCAAAATGATTAGGAAATACTTATAGTATACAAATTTATAAATTTAATAAGTACATTTTCCGTAATACCTATGTACCCTTTATTTTCTTCTGTGTTCAGGGCCACCAGCACGTGCTTTTCCCTTGATGAAGTTGCCAGAGTTGTAAGCCAAAAAATAAGGCGAGGGGCGAGTGGGCCGCAGAGACTGAGTTAAAAGCCGAAAAACTTGGCACACGCAAAAAGGTTTAGACGCACCGTCGAGATTTCTTTTTGGCCAGGGAATACCAAACTTTTTCCATTGCTTCAATAAATAACCAAATGACAGGCTAAACAAAACATTAAAGGAAAATAGGGGTGCAAGAAGTGGGAAAGCGGGAATGCTCTTTCTAAAACAATTAAAAATAAAAGCATATGCCTACCAAAAATTATTTAAATATTAATATTTCTAAATACATATTTTAAAGAAATACAAATTAATTTATATAGTTCATAAACAATATTTCCCTTATCCCTTCTTATTCCTATAATTTTTATTACTCTTAAAAATTATCATTTTTAATTTTGTTCTCTGCAAGTATATACGAATCTCAAACCCCACAGACATCAGTAGAGTTTACCCTAAGCTGCTTCAATAAGGGCAAAGAAAAATTCTTAAAAGCTCACTTGCTTTGCTCGCTGACATGAAAATGTGAGCGTTGTGTTCTCATTAATTTGCCAGCAACAATAACAGGAAAAATAACAACAAGCCCAAGAACTGCATGGGGTTAAAGGAATAGAACTGAATGCTTTTCATGGCTGCCTGGAGCTATTCTTGTTGTTAACGTTAGCCTGAATGCGGCTGCCCTTTTGCTTTTAACGAGCATATATTTTTTGTAGATCTGTAAATATTGCGCATACGCCACGTTGCTGGCTATATGAATTATACTATATATATTTTTTTGCCTTTTTATACTTTTGTCCTATAAATAGTGTAAATAAATAAACCTTCATTCTTATTATCATTATTAAATGTTGTATTGTAAGTTTTGGTTTTTTTTTCACCCTATTTTATTATACTAAAAACGTTCAATATTATTTTTCGAAGAAAGCACTCTGAAAATAAATTGTTAAAGCTAATAGTTTGTAGTTTTCCGTTGTGTAGTAAACACTGGGTGTCTGCACCTTAGTACTTTACGTCTTCTCTGCAGAGGGAAAAGTGCATTTTGACGTTTTCATGCGCTTGGTTGATCTCCAGCCGGAAAAGTTAATGGAAAACAACTCGCACACCAAAGATGAAAGTGCAGCTTCAATGCGGGCCTGTGTGGGGATTTGTAGCTCTATTTTTCAGGACTCTGTCAGTTGAACAAAAGGTTTTGGCTGTTGGCTCAAGTGTTCGATAGCTTTTGTGGTGCGCCTGAGTGTGCTGAATAAATGGGAATAACACACGTTCGGTTTACTTTTGCCGCGCAGTTGTTCCCCGCCTTTGTAACATAGGCCTGCTGGTGCCCCACCTGCCACCGGCCATTGTGTGCTCTGGGCCCGGCTAATTGAACCTACTCCGACATCGATTTTGGATTTATATTTCTCCAACAGCCTTTGTAATATCTGCAGCTGCTGCATCTGGCAAATGTTTATGCCAGGGACCATAATGCCCAATCCGGGGCTCGGTTTGGATTTCGCATTTTGAATTTGGGCTTTTTTTCCGTATGCATTGCCTTTCATCTACCATGTTCCCCACATGTCTATGCCAACCAAGGTCTCAAATTTAATTAAATTTTTGGTTTATGCCTCTGTGAAGGCAGACCTTTATCGGAATTATTCGTGGCAGGGGAGAAAGAGCTCGATGTTGAAATCAAATAAATCGAATAATTTGTGAAATATAGTCGAGAGCTATTGAATTGCAATGTTTTAATTCAAATATTGTGAAAATACTATTTTATTACCAATCGAGTGCCTAGATTCAAACGTTGTGCAAAAGCTAATGAAATATGAATGTAAAAAATGCTGAAATGCCAAAATCAAATTGCACAGAGCTATTTCTCCAATTGTGCTTTTCATTTTGAAAATTTGAACGTAATTTAAACAGAATATATAGTTAGATTAAATTGAAAAGCTTAGTTGTGACGCAATTTAAGCAATTAAACAGTCTGAAAATGTCTTAAGAGTCATTTAACTAGGTTAAGTTTAAGCAGAACTTTTATGAAATGTTTAAGTATTTATATATATATTTTTTTTTTTCATAGCTCCAAGATATCCAAGGTAATCACACCTGACAATTATATAAAGGCTCTAGTTTGCAATTTGTAATGCGAACAGGTGGAGCACAGGTGTCATCTTCTCGTCTACGGAATGCTCCAGGTGCCCATTAAATCCATCTTATGAAATCTCTTTCACATTTAACCCTCTGATTCGCCGCACCCTTTTCCCCGGGAAATGGCACGCCTCTCGGTGAGAAAATGTTACACATTAAAACCTTTTTGTTGTGCTTCAAAAGTCGTAAAACCTCGTTTTATGAATGCGATTAAGCGCGTGAACTGCAGAAGAGCATATTTCTTCTTCACCGGACCGAATTCCACCTCGATCCTGCCTCCTTGTCCCGGGGTTTGCTCTCGTCCTACTTTGCCGCTGTGCCGGAATTTGTCATTTTTAATGACTGTGAAAAGAATGCGTTCGTAATTACATGGCAGAAACGAAAAACTTTCAGCGATGTATCTGTGTGTGTGTATGGGGGGGTCTGGAATTTCCCTGGTATTTCACTGTATCATAAATTATTTTACTTATTATACTCTTTCTGGTTATGAAACGGGTTATAGCGGTACGAGGAGGGGGATAAGTAAAAGGATCCCACAAAGAAGCACATTTCATGGTGCGGTTCTGCCACTTTTTTAAGAGTTTTCGTTTACAAAATGAGTTCTGTGGTGGCATTGTTTGGTAAGCATTCCAGAAACAGGACTTTGGGAGTTTTAAATCGATTTAATTATAAATATTTTGTGATTTATTTATAGACTAATAAGTAAAGGCTAAATACACTTTTTAGATACTCATAAATAGGGCAAAGATATTAAAAACAAATTAATAAAACTATAATTACGAAAATATAATAATATAAAATATAATAAATATAATAAGTAAGCTTTACTTAGAATAGAAGATCAAGATATCAAATAAGCAGGTTTCCTAATGACAGGGCACCTAGTTTTCGACCGACTATCGCCTCATCTTAAATTCAGGCCGCTTCGGTTCCACCCATTCTGGGGCATAACTAAGTAGCATGAACCAACTTGAGATGGGCCACTTTTCCCACCCGCCAGCCCCGGCCATTGTTCCCCCACTTAAATCCGCTTCCAGCTCTGCCGCTGTCTTTCGGCTTCCTGCCCTCCATCCGCATCCTTGT
This sequence comes from Drosophila rufa, assembly GCA_018153105.1. Taxonomy (NCBI): domain Eukaryota; kingdom Metazoa; phylum Arthropoda; class Insecta; order Diptera; family Drosophilidae; genus Drosophila; species Drosophila rufa. Next base: position 15,569,841 of record JAECXS010000096.1, read on the forward strand.
AGGTGGCGATGTCTTTGCCTTTCTTTCCTGTCTTTCTGCCGTCTCTCTTTTTTTTATATTTTTTGCCGAGCCCGGCATCGCTTTCTTTTTAGTTGTCGTTGCATTCGCACTTAAGTGATTTTGACACTTGTCCTACTTTCCATGCGTTGATTTTTTATGTCAGCAGACCGACCAACCGCCGCCCCTTGAATCTCTATAGGGGATGGCATACCTCTTCCTGACGAAGTTGTTCACCTTTCAATAATGCCGTGACAGACGGCGACGGAAGTGCCATGGTGGAGTGTCTGGAGCGGAGTTGGAGTGTACCAACTTTTTCCAACAACTCATTCCCACAGTGTTTCCCCTTTTTTCTCTTAAATACACTGAGATAGGATGGTAATCGGCTTGGGAATTGTGTTTGTTTTATAGAGATTTTGAGAAGAATACATCTAAGACTGAAGGAACTTTAAAGGAGACTTACAATGTTGCTGTATTTTTTGTATAGATAATAATTTTAGAATATGATTGTACGAAGCTCAGTCATAAATAATTGGAGCTCTTAAGAAATCTGTTTTTACAGTGTTGTTCATTTACGTTTAGCTCTTTTATTTGCGTTCGTTAGTTGTAGTTGTAGTTGGAGCTGCAGCTGCAGTTGCTGTGGTTCCAGTTGTCATCATTCCGTTCATAATACTCAACGTCATCAGCGTCTTTTGGCTTTGCACAGCGCTGATGGGCGTCAGGCGGCTGAAGTGCACTTTTGCGGATTTGCCTGATGATTTGTCGCTGTGTGTCGCCCAGAGTTCTCATTCTTCCTTTGCCCTCTGCCCATCTCTGGCTGTGAGCTCCTCCAACTGGCTCTCTGACTGCTTGTCATGGTGCTCTGGTGTCCCTTGTATCCTGTCCCCTGTCTCCTGTCTCCTTTGCCTGTTTGTCTTAGCCCACTTCACAGGCGCATCGCTAGCTTGCCAGCCGGCAGTTCACTTTTTGGCTTTAACTTGAGTTCAGAAAAGGAGTCACAGGTGTAGTGACCGTACTATATATATCCGATTTAAAGCTTATCACCAGAAGAGTGGTTGCTAAGAATTGTAATATATATTTTTCTGTCCCAGTAACTACTATCTTTAAGTAAAACTACAAGGGAGAAGCTTAATACTTATATTTCTTTCTTATATATATTCTTAATAAAATAATAAGTTTCCTGTGATTTTTGGGTTTAGTTTATATATACACCTGTTCGTAATCACTTTTAATCGATATCGAGCACAAATATAAACTGTTCACCTCCCTTTTCGGAGAATAATGATATCTTTTAAACTTATTAGCAAGCAATGTCTTCGTCGCTTTCGCAAAATAAAGTAATAGCCAAACTTGGGCAGATTAAATCATTTCCTGTCCTAACCCAACCCAGAAGATACACATGCACGCGATAGCTGAAACTTTTCATCGCCCAAAGTTTTGACAAGAATTTTGTCTCCCTTTTCTTTTTCAGCTATTTTTTTTTTTTTTTTTTTTGTGGGGTTCGCTGTCAAAGTATATTTTACAGCTCTCTAAGCCACACGCACACAGGGCCAGGACCACACACCCGCACACACACAGAGTCACTTTGGCATTAAAAACTAATTTTATTTCTAATTAATTTTGACGTCTCGTCGTTTGCGGTTAAATATTCGGGCACGCGAGCAAAGACTTTCTGCCATTGTGGTGCGGGTTTCGAGGCGAAGTCATTAAAAAAGTTGCCAAAAGACTGGCTGAGAACAACTTTCGGCACGTTCAAAGGAGAGTCCTGGAAGGAGGATCCTGGGAGGAGTCCCGGGCGCTTGTGGGCGGCTCCTTGTGTATTTAGTTGTCAGCTCCAGCTTTGGCGGCGGTGCACATTTTAAATGCCTCAAATGAAATTAACAAAGAAAGAGCCGTAAAATGTCACCGCAGCAGGTGTACAGCACACACACACACCTCACATCGTATATTCGTAGCTGCCGCTCACACAGACTCATATCAGCCGCAGACAGGATAATACGTATACGTATATATACGAGCGCCTGGCAACGCCTGGCCTTATCCCATAGCATTGGGCCACCGACTCGAAGGCTTTTGGTTAAATTTAAAATGAAGTTGGCTTTTTCAAGATGCGGAAAGAAAGTTGACTGCGGTGCGGGAACAAAGCCCAAAAGGTGCTTAAATTCTGGTTTACAGATTTGCTTGGCAACAAAGTCAGACCTCTTGGTGGGATTTGAAAAGGTTTTGGATTTTAAGAGATACTATAAAGTGTACATTAAAAGGTAGGTAATAAATTAAATTAATGCACTTAATCAATTTAAAACCTTTTATAAAAAGAGCCTTAGGTTTAAACTAAGACTTGTACAATTTAAAATTGAGCATATTAATTGTGAATGTAATACTTAGAAATCATTTATATATATTTTATCAGATAAAATTTAAGCCTAAATACTTCGAGTAACAGAATGAAGTAATTTTTGTTCGACAAGCATTTTCCTTTAAAAACTCATTCAATCACTGAGCTTCGGCTTTCTGTATTTACCCTTAAAACTCTCATCCCTTGAATGGGTATATTATAGCGGCTTTTGGCTCCATCCCAACGAAAGCCAGGGTGAGAGCTCCTCTGCCTAACCGATCATTGTTCTGTGCATTGTGCACACTGCGGCGTATACGCAATATTTTTCTGGGGTTTTATTTGGCGCTGGTCATATACAACAATGTATGCAAATAGTGTTGGTATATGGCTACGCCACGCCCTCAGCCCACCGCCCGCGCAGCCATCGCATTGTAAACAATATTGTCAACAAAATGCCCGCAAAAACACACTCGCTCACACACACAACACACCATTCCCATACACTCATACTCGCACATACGATAGGCGAGCAAACAAAAGTTGCACTGGCGCTCGTTTTATTTGGGTTTGCCCAAAGGTTTAGGCAATGGCAATGGCATTTTTGATATGAGCCTCCAAAAAATACGTAAAAATGAGGCAGGCCTTGGAGATAGTAGACCTGAGAGATACCTCGTTGTAGAAATTAAAAGGATTTATAAATTGTTGTAAAATATAATTGGTATTCGGAGTACAAATTTAATTTTAAGGTAAGCTTTCCAGTAATTATAATTAATATTCGCTTTGACAGCCAAAAGGCCAATAAATTTAATGATTTCTACTAATATTCCCACATTTAGCGCCTTAATTAAGGTTATTTAAATTAATGATTTTATTAAGCTTTATTGCAGTTCATGTTTAATAAAAGACCGATGGTATCTAGATCAGATTGTACAGTTTTATTGTGCCTATGAGTATACTTTTGACCCCTGTTGATGGAGGGTGTCACAACGCAGCGTCAGAGGCAATAATAAAACCCTGGGTCATTTGCTAAAGCGCTTAGTGTCCGAGTTTATTTGTCCAACGCCTGTTCGGCTCCACGTTTGTGTAGGCCCTTTTATGGCTTTATTAAAACTAATAAACAATGGCAGCCACCCTGGGCTCCACGGCTCCACTGCTTCATCGATTTCTGGCGTCGGAAATCGGCTTTCACTTTTGGTTTTTCCCTTACTAGCCAGCCGAGTTAATGTCTCCGCAGTGGCCGCCTCTTTGTGCAATTAACGCGGGTAATCCCCTGAAAGCGGCGACTGGCCGGCTCGATTTAAATGCATTTATTTACTTAAACCGTGTAAACAATTGATCAATGCGCTGCCGTCGCATTCTATAAGTAAATAAACAGACGCGGCCGCCTGAAATATTCAATTAAAAGTTGCGAGGAATAAAAGCTGCCTGCACATCTCCGCATATTCAGCGAATGGAGCAGAATGTCAACAGTGGTGCGGATGGAGCAGTTTTATTCAGTCGCTGCACAGCAGGATTTTTGGCACCATAAACTCAGTGGATAAGCCACACTGAAACCTGTTACATGACAAAGTTTTACCTCATTTCAAATCGAAATAACAATTTTTAGAATTAATTAGAAAATTATGCAGCAAATATTGAATTCAATCTTTATTAGAAATTCGCTTATTTACTTAGATATTTATTTAATTTCATGTAACTTAGTGTCCAAACAGTAAATAATTATCTTATCTTAAATATTAAATTAATACTCAGCATATAAATAAATGTTTGTTATCAAATCTTTACCAATTAAATGGCTTTATAAGTGAGTTTAATGTGATTAATCCCCACTGTCTTTTCGCTGTCCGCTGAGGTGTGATGCCCTTAATTGTGCCACAAAGTGAGTTATTCGTGAAAATCGATGGAAATTTGCAGGATCCGATTCGGTCCTTGTAACTGCAGCTGTTGCTTTTATTGTTGGTCCTGCGGTCTGTTTGCCGCACCGGAAGTTGGCTTTAATTCGATTGTCTGGGCGGAAACAAAAGCACTGGCCGTTGCGATAGAATCTCAAAAATGTAAAAATTAATTCACTCCCTGAGGAATGCATTCAAATGAAAGTTTACTATATAAAATCAGCAATAAAACTGATACACTCCCCGGGGAGTGAGACTAATGGAGTTTGAAAAGTTGAAAGCCATCCTTAAAATGCAGCGAGAATGCAGGGTCATATTTTGTTGGTTGGCCGCCTTTTCAGGCTTTTCTGCCGGCTTCATTAGCCATTCCAAAGTTGGCTGTATATCAGGCAGCAGATTCATCTTAATATCCGACGTCTTTGCGCCTTTTCGGGGACTTTTCGGGGCCTTTTTGCCAGCCAGCTTGCACTTGGGGCCATAATGTTTGCTCCTGCCGCCCACAGCCTCGGCGGCGTCTTTTCGGGACACAAACTTATGCCGCACATTATGAGAATGCCGTTGAGCGAACGTCGCCGGCACATAAATTAATGAAAATTTATTTATGCCCCCCGAAAAGTATAGAGCAAACAATGGCGCCAACTTCTCAGGCCCCAGAACACAGCAGGAGTGAGGGGGCAGAGAACGGTTTCCAGTGCATTAGGCAATGAATTTGCCGCCGCCAAAGGTTGCATATATCACTCCGGGAAAGGAAAATGTGCACCGGCGCTGTATGAGCAAATGTCATGCGACATGGCAGCAGCGACAACGGTGGGGGTGGACGCTCAAACTAAAAAATCAATTTGTTAAGCTTGAAAGGGGAATTTTTTTCGGAGCACCCGTCGCTTAGATAATATGCTTTTGTGTCGGGGTGGAAATATTTGCCAGGATAACAAGCAAGGTGTCTCGTGTCCGGGCTGAACAAAATGACTTTTCGTGCTGCTTGCCAAATGGTCAACATTACATTTCCTATCTCCCACCGCCATTTTCCCTCTTTGCATGCAGTTTCCGCTTCCGTTTGGCTTAGTTGGCTCTGTCTCTTCTTCACTCTCTCGCTCTCGCTCCTTTTTTGGCTCGTTTCTCCGGCACTTTGCATGTCGTCACGCGCTTCGTGTCCTGCACTCGAAGTGCACTTATCATGCAGAAGGTCCAGGACATTGTTCACTTGACTGCGACATTTTGTAGATGTTTTGTCGAAAATGTCAACAAAATCCAGGGCATTAATACCGTATTTAGACGGAAGTTTGTTCGTATCCTGTTTTCCTTTTTATGTCCTCTCTGCCACATCATCAATTACACATTTTACAACCTCTGCGTCTGAGCCCTCTGTGTCCTTCCCAGTCCCAAATGGGCGGGGCGGAGAAGAGTGTGCCACGTTCGGGTCACTGGCAAAACAGACATAAATCAAACATTTCCCACGTTGCGAAACAATTTCCGACTCAAGACTCCCTCTGTTCATGTGCTCCAGTGTCTATCTTTTAGATGAGTTTTATTTATGGCATCCGCCAAAACACAAACTCACGAAACTCGCACACAAACTGGCACTCAGGCAGTCGGGCGGGCAGACAGACATTTGATAAATGTATAGACAATATGACTTCAGTTAGAAAATTTACAATTGCTTTTAACTTGATACGTAATTGTTGTTGCTACTCTTGCTGCTGGCTCGGTGCCTTTGTGTTGCATTTTGATTTGTGGTTTATAAGCCTTGCTGTGGGCCATAAATTTGGCTTATTTCACATGCCATTGCCGTTGTTGCGAAGTTTCGGCAATTGAATCAGAACTTTAATGCCCATTTACACAATTGCTGGCGCTGCGTTACATGGCGTATGCGTAATATTTTCGAAAAACATTCTGTACAACTCCTATTGACCGTGAGAGCTTTTTATTCAATTTATAACGAAGCTTGTGGGTTTGCTCACTTGTGAAAATTTTATTTGTAATTTTAAAAATAATTATGTCTATTGAATTTTGACAGAACTGTGAAGAAACGCTCCAGAAACCCATCAAAATCCGCTTAAAATGATTACCAACAAAGTACCCATAATTACCTTTACTTGCATACAAAACTTTATCTGATTATTTCACTTTAGTTACTGCAAGTTTTCCAGCTTTAATACATCTTCAGTTTGTGTTACTTTTTCGCTGAAACTTTGTGCTCTCTTCATTACGTCAAAAGCATCTGGCAACTGGCAGCAGACAAAAAGAAAGAATAAGAATTTAATTTGCTGCGCAACATTTCATTTAATTCATTCCTTCATTACTTTCATTATTGGTCACATTTTATGATTGTTATTTCGACCGAGCGAGGAGCCCTGGCATTTGCGGCATGCAGCTTAATTTAATATGTCTTTCACTCAGCCCTCAGTTTATTTGTGCGACTCGGCCCGTGATGATGTTTTCTTTATGGCGTCGTTTTATGTATTTATTTTCGTTGGTTACTGAAAGGGTTTCGGGGTGAATAGCCTCTCACGGCACGTAACTCCAGCAGATGTCCAATCTCGAGTGCTTAAATTATTTATTAGGCATCTTTTGCGACAGCTTACGACCTTATGAAATATTATTTTCTTTGTGCCAAGACAGCAATAACAAATGAAACATATGGCCGGGGAGGCGGCCTGTTTCGGTGGGTCAGCTCATAAATTATTAGCCGGATCGTGTGACCCACGGGTCAGGCATAAATCCAATCAAATTGACAGCAAGTCATCGCATACAGGATCTGCATATTCATTAGGCATTTTGATATACGGCCTTCTCATGGAAATTTATATTAAATTGCTCTGGGAATAAATACTTTGTGTACATTTGTTACGAAATTAACGTCAAAAGTTTCACTTAATATTTTAATTGGACTGTGTGTGCATAGAATATTAAATGGGAAATAAATAATATATTACCTATGATATTTTAACCCATAACTAAAAAGAAAGCTACCATTATGATATATATTTTCTGCTCTCACACATAATTAAAGTTCCCTGTGTAGCTCATTCAGTTAACTAAGGGAAAACTTTGGTTTCAACAATATTAAAGCCAAGCAGAGGAAGAGAGGATATATCATTTATTTGGCATATAATTTATATTGAATAGCTTGGAGGTACTCAAAATTCAGCAGAAACTCATAATGAAAACTCCGCCTTGATTTCCTTAAAGATCCCATGGCTATTTGATACTCCACACACTAATTTGCCACGAGCTCTGCGACATGTGCTTTACATTTTAATAATTCATTTCTATTGTTGTTTGTACATTTGACCAATTAAATTGTCCACCCACGGCAGCAGCAACAGCCTGAGTATTTATTCATAAATCATATACGAGATTCGACAATATCAAATTTGGACTACTTGTCAAACCACATTATTTACGGCTGATTGACAGTGCACAGAGCTTTTTGTCAATCGAATTGGTTGGAAAATTATTATTAAAATAACAAAAAATAAACAAAGTTCAGTCGTTTAATTTCGTTTTTTTTTTCGATCTGCAATCTTGTTTTTCTCAATTCGTTAGAATGACAAGGAATAAGTTTGCTACGCTGTAAAAAATTTAATTTAATTTGATAATTTTAGAAGTTGATATTTTTATATTTTTTTTTAATGAGAAAAAATTCGAAATGCAATGAATTTAAGTGATTCACAGGTTTGAATTCTTAGATTCAATAAGCCTACAGCACTACAGGTATCCTTTATGTTTTCTATTAAGTTAAATGGAATCTGACTGCTGAAATCTACATATTCCATAAATCTATTAAAAAAGGTAAGTTTTTAATTTAAATGAAATTGATATAATATTTTATACAGTACCCATAACAATTAATTTTAGTGTAGATGAAACTGACTGTGGTGCAAAGACATCTAGCAAGTTGGTCTTGAAAACGCAGTCTGGCAGTAAATTGTAAGTTTATTTCGTATGAAATTTATTTAGCTTGTAAAGTGTAATCTCAATGCTGCTCCCTGCCGTTGTTTGTGTTTTCGGGGCTACAAATTTGCCATATCTTAATGCGGAACAAAGACACATAGACTCGACTTTGCAGGAGTTGGCTCTGGCCTGGCGACTTGACTAAGGGAAAACCGAGCAAATATTTATTTGGACCTCAGTGCCGGAGGGCGGAGCTGGAGTTATCCTCCACTTGCACCTGAACCTACTGCAGATGCAGCTTCTGATCCTTATTCTAATTGAATTGTTGCTGGGCGGAGTAAGTTAAGCTAAGGTCCGCAGAGTGACTCTCTGCAAATTCTAAATTAACAGCTAATTGTGTATGCAAATTAAACTGTATGTGCCACTGCAGATGGCATTTAAATCATAATTTGACTAAATTAATTATTTATTTAGTTTTGCTCTCGAAATTGCCAAGATTAATAATGCATGTCCTTTGCTTTTAGCTTTTAGGGAATAAGGTTACTTGTGGACAGAAGGCAAGAATGCTTGTAAAAATACATGTAATATTTAATTATCAGTTGAAGCAATAAGAGAGGTAGTATGATTAATGTAAGCGAAAGAATGAATAAGTCATAATATTTCTACAGAAAATGTAAGTAGCCAATGTTAAAGTCTTAATTCAAATAAACCCCTTTTATATGTATAGCAAACTGTTTACCAATATATACATGAGTTCACTTTTAAGAACTTGCATAAAATGTTGCTAATTTGTCATAATGGAAATGATAAATTAAATAAACATACAAATATAAATTATCCAGGCGCCATAAGTTGATTGACTGAGAGACCAACATAACACTCTTGGCAAACACTGGTCAGTGTGCAAACAATAACATATTGGCATCAACAGCCGAGACATTTTATAGATTTATGCAATCCTGGTATAAAGCTCGGGTAATTTCCGCTCTCTGACAGATTGGGGCTGGCTGGAGGGAGACCTCGAAATGTCCATCAAAAACGTCAGCAGCCATGACTGTGGCAATGCCAATCTACACAGGAAGAATGAAATATAACAACAATACCCTTTATGATGCCAGTACTAATAAATTTAAAATGTTTGAATTAATTAATTAGTAATAATAAATTTTAAACATGACATTTGAGACAACTCTCATAGTATTTCTACTAACTTTGTATAAATAAATCCATAAATCTTTTTGTAGAATAAAATATAACAAAGGTTTAATAATAAGAAGGTAATATTAGCAAAAATATTATTCAATTTTCCTTTGTGCAGCTCCGATAAGAGAAAAAGCAATTTGCGTAAACTGTCAACGACAAAATCACCCTCGAGGAGTGCAGTCGGCAGGACTCTGTGCTGCACTTTGTATTTATTTATCGGATGATTATGCATAACTGACACTTTAAAGCCAACGCTAATTAATGCGCCTGATTATGTGGTCGAAGAATATGACATATCCGTAAATCGGCGAGCTGTACATCCTGCGCTTGGCATTCCGCGCATAACTGCACTCGCAGGTGGCGTTCGTGCAGATCACCTTGTGGTCGCCGAGGTGCTTCAGCAGCATGCTGTGCGTCCCCTCCTTGGTCACCCGAAAGTTGTCGCTGTCGTTGTAGAGCACCCGGTTCTGGAACCAATCGAAGTAGCTGAGGTGGTGCTTTGCCGGCATCAGCTTCACCCGGCCCTCGAACACGCCGCGCCAGTCCACGTAGTTCGGGGAGTTCTGGAAGCGAGACTGGCGCAGGCTCTGCTCCAGGTCGATGAAGCTGGAGATCTCCAGGCCCTTTTTCGAGCGCATCAACAGGTAAATAACGGTCTAAGTTTGAGTAATATTATTTAATAAATATTTAGGAAGGAGCCTTCACCGCTCACCGATATTTGCTTCTCGAGCAGCTTCTTCTCACGAATGGCAAACTGCTTGAGGACCTTGTCGTCGTTGTTCAAAAAATCCCCGAAGAGTTGGAACCCAGCCAGGCCGCGTGGCTTCAGCAGGATCATCTCCTCCTCCCGCCGTTCGTCAAACTGCTCCAAGGTGAGGAGTCCGGCCAGACAATTCTTCCCGCAGGCATACTTGATCAGCTTCCTCTGGGTCTCCTTGTTGCCCAAATAGCGCTCGTCATTGAGGCTGATGAAGCTGTCCAAATACTCCTGGTAGTTGCTGTAGGCGAGGAGGCTCATTTTATATTTAATTACTTTAAAGGTGGAACAAGAACAAACAACAGAAACTTAAACAAATAATCTGCTAAACAAAATACAGCGTTATTACACTTTTGTGTGTATGTCAGTGTAGCTGTTGTTTGAAATGTATAACATTCAAACAAGTTTGAGGAAAATACATGACTGACAAATGGCAACTTTGGCTCAAAAGGCAAAACTTTTGCCGGGCTTTGAAAAGCATTCCATTTCGACAGGAAAGTGAAATTTATAATAATTATTATTTATGTAAATACACCATCTTAATTGAAAAACTTGTGGAATATCTAGTTGAGCCGATAGCCGGAATGGGCCCTAGCAATTTGTAGAAACTTTAACTTCATGTGCTGCACAAATAATTAAACATTACCCCACATAGACGAGGACGAGAGCTCTTGCAAGAATCCGCAGCTCTGTTCGTGCGGCAAATTTAATAAATGGAAAAAGTTTCACAATGCCCAGGCCCCGACTTTGCCCTTGTACCTTTTGGCCCAGAGTTCTGAATATTTTCAATTACAGCTTTCTATGTGCCACGCCCCCACACACCGCCACACACAGCCACACACTCCCTGCCCACACACGCACACGCACGCAGTCAGGGGCATTTCGCATATTAAACTAATTACTTCATCAACATTTTAAACTGCGCTCCAAAAGGAAATTTGCATTTTCAGCCTGTGCGTATGCAGCGCGCTCCTTTGTCCTTTTCCGCTTGATATCCTGTTGAGCGCACACTGTCGCGGATTAGCAGGCAGGCTAGCAAATGACACCGACAACGACGCCGACACCTACTGCATGGAAATACTCTCTACAAATTGCAGGAGGTGTGTGGGCTGGGAGACTCTGGATAGTAATTGAAACAAAATTAATTAGATTTATTATTGTACGGAAATCTGGAATGATCTAAAGAAAATAAGACCTAATATTTAGGTATATAAGAAGTATACATGATTTAAAGATAATATCTCAAATTAAATGAGTATAATAAAAGACCTTAAAATATACATGGCATGATAAATAGGCTCCTGAAAATCAATATGATAGTAATTGTTAATAGTGTAAAATCAAGAATAAATACAGAAGGTATTTCTGCCACAAAAAAATATAATAAAATCTCCTTGGCCCATAAATAAAATTCGAACCGTAATTAAACGAATCATTTCAATTAGACATGTAACCGATAAGGCTAATCAGCGAGAATGTAGTTAGCATTAGTAAGGGTGTGGATAACGTCTGGCGTTTCCTGGCAGTTTTCCAAGTCGCTTTTCAATTTCCACACAATGCGCAGAAAGATTTTTGTCCGCTCTCCCGGTGTGTGTGTGTGTGTGAGTGTGCGTGTCTGTGTGAATTTACGCTATTTAGACACGCTTTCCCACTGTTTGCAGTTGTTGCTGCCGTCGCTGCAGCAATTAACATGCAGCCGCTGCCGACACTTGCAGCTCTCAGTGCTGCGCTTTCCCTCTCAGGATTTTCCGCACCCCCAGCCGCAGTTTTCCGACACACCCCCCAGCCCCTTCTGCGAGTCAGCTGCTGTTCCGTTTTGCGTGCTTTGTCGCCGTCTTGAGCGCGTAAATTGCTACTTCGTGGGCCGAGGCCCCCAGCTCGCCCGTCAGAAGTCTCCACTTCCACTTTGCTGCAGTTTACTGCCAGGACCTCCAGGACTGCTGCGAGTACGAGGACTCCGGAGTCCGGACTTCGACTCCCATTCCCCGTTGCTCCCGCGGCGTCTTGGCCGTTGCCATTGTTTGACTTGGTCATTAGTAAATGTACTTTGTCGCAGCATAAAAAGGAGTTAAGTGCGCACTCTAAGGATTTATGTGCATTACCCAGGAATGAGGCAGCAATGCTCGATGCTGCCTTACCCATGTGTTAAGTGCACATTTTTTGATGAATGAGTCGGGGAGCGGCGAAGTGTAAGTTCCTCTAACTGCTTTGCAATTGCAGAGAGCTCTGAAAGGATTGGGCCTGGCATTTATAGTTGAGCGGTTGCTTTCATTATGCCATGGGCCATGCCAATCATTAACCCAAGGAGTTGCACGGAAAGAAATAATAAATAATTATGGTAGTAATAAAAATAGTAAATAAAACATCGAATATAATTAGTTGCGTTCAATATTTTTTTTAAATAAATTAAAAACGGCTTTATCAAAGCAAATTCCTCTCTCAAATAGTTATTTCCTTAAATGAAATGAATTTGTGTAAATCTAAATTGGAATTCCATTTCGCACTCCTTTACCCTTTACTCGTTCCCCACTGACAGGCAAGTCAACATAACTCCTGCATTGAACTCCAATGCAATTTCCCTACTCTAATGTCGTTTGGCCATGCCACATGTCCTGCAAATAAATTGCAGTACGGACGAATCCTTTGAACTGCTGGCAGAGGCCAACACAAATTATTAAGTTACCATAAATTGCTTTCGCCGGGCCCATACATCTTGCCAATGAAATCAAAGCCACATAAATTGCGCAAATAATTCTGCCAGCTTCCATGCTCCCTTACTTTCTCAACTTTCTCTGCTCTCCCCTATTCCCTGTGGAGATTTGCAGCGAATATGGCGTACGACGAGTGCAGCAAAGACAAAGGACGGGACCGAAAGAATCATCACTTACAACTGACCACAAAGCTCCGCAGCAGCAGCCACATCCACTCTTCCGTCCACATCCCTTGGGAGCGGTCCCGCAATCGATCAAAGGGAATTATGTCTCAACACAATTGTAAATAAATCTTTGCGGCCATGTGGACATCATGTGCATGCCGAGGTCCTGGCCGAAGGACTTAGCCAGTACAGGGAGGAGGGTAAAAGGGGACTGAAATCCAGCACATCACTGAGAGGAGTATATGAAGATTGAGTGGTAATGTGTGCAAATCCAAAGCTTTCCCCCAAGTTGTTGGCTCCGCATTCCTCGCTTGCCGCTGACATCTTGGTAAATTGGTCCTTAGCTGATTGCATCGATTGCCAAGTCCGGCCGTTCGGTCTTAGCCAGAAACTGGAGAATTAAGTCTAAATGCCGGAAATTAATCTGCTCAAAAGGACACACAAGCCGAGAGCAAGTCCAGCCTCCCCCAGGCCAAATGCAATATTATTCAAAGTGATTTCACAAGTGTCGTTGGCATTAGGAAATCGCCTTGAGGTCCAGCTGCCGGTTCCTTTCAGCCCCAAAATTTATAATGCGCATCGATAATGATTTGTAATTTAAAGCTCAAACTAATTTCCGGCAATTTTTGTGGCTGACACGCGCCAAACATCTTTTCACTGTGCCCCGCGTCGTCATCTTGTTTACTTTTCATCCGCCAGGAAAAACAACTTGGAGCCAGGGGAAAAACGAGGGTGGGACGGTGTAAAAAAAGCAAAGTTATCGGCGTAATCATTGAGCCAAGGAAAGAAACATCAGAGTGGCCATTAATTTGTTTCTTGTAAACTGCCTTGCCGAGGGCTTTGTGCAATCAACATGAACGTGAGCATCCTCGGTTCGCATTGGATTGTTTTCGATTGGTTGGGGTGACTTCCCCACAGGAAATTCGACAGCAGGAAATGCGAAATGGCCGTTAATGGAGAACACAGTGCGTATGTGTAACGTGCCAGAGATCAGAGTGGGCAATAACTTGCCTTACGTGTTTGATGCAAATCTGTTAATTGGGTATTAAATCAGCAAAGAAAGTAACTGCAAAGCTTACCTATTATTTATTGATTGTTATTATTAATTTATGTGTAGTTTATAAATTCACAAAGCAACATAATAGCAATGCATTTTAAAATAATTAATTAATTATGAGGCCATAAATATGGCAATACAAAGAAATGATCTCATAATTCAAGTCAGAGCTCAACTATTTGTCAGCAACTCTTTATTGCTTCCGTTCTGTTGATTTAAAGAGTCATTTGAATAACTCACAGAAATGTAGTGAGTCAGGAAAATATGCATTGTTATTGTAAAATAGTAAAAAAAACATATTTTATACTCTGTTTAATTGATTTAAAATATGCAGACAATACATACTCAATTTAATTTGAGCAAATACAAGATCAACTGCGTTACGTACGCCGGTTAGGGCGATGTGAGTCATTTGGTTAACGCGGAAGAAAATCCAGCGAAGCCAATGCACTAATGCTCTAGAAAATCAACACGGGCACGATTGCACAAAAATTTGGCTCTGGCAGATGACACCGCCTAAAGTCACCAAATTGGGCCATGCAATCACCTGCAACCCAGCACCGCCGATTTTGCTGAACTATCAAAACTTAGAACAAAGACGACCCACATAAAACTCCAGCCAATAGGCGACAAGAGGAGAATTGGTAACACTAGATGAGAACACTTTTGTGTTCCATTCCGGAGATTCCTAGGCAATACTTGGCACAGTCGTTGGATATAAAAGACCCCCATATAGCCGTACCGGAGGGAAGTAAAAAGTCGAAGTCAAGAAGTCGAAGTCAGAGAGTCGAAAACCAAAGTGAATGCGTACAAGGCGCTTAAGTTTAAAAGTCGGATAGCATTTCGCGACCGCGGAAAATGTGCAATGTAGTCCGTTCCAACATCCCGTCGAACAGTGCCGCAGACCATGTGAATCCTGAAGGACATTCAACATTTTTGCAATGAACTGTGCAACCTTCAACAGCAACTTCAAACATCAATCTTCAACATCATCAAACCCTGAAGGATGTCTCGGACAGCCAAGAGATCGAACATCGACCAACGGGAAGGAGCAACCTATGCACCAACAAAGACCTCAATAACGACCTACCAAAAACAATCTGACAAGAAACATATAAGAGCAAAACCGTCACAACAATTTCCTGAACTTATAAACTCATTTCTAAAGCCAATACACTTCTAATATTTTTATTTAATGTTGTAAATCATTAAGCAAAATTTTGTGCATATAGTGAATCTCTAACACCAACACACAGCACGATATTATATATATGTATGCTTAATTCTGCCTAACCTTTCCAACCAATAAAACCTCAACTCCGGAACGAGAGCTCTCAGCGATGGAATAACAGAGGGTGAGTCAAAGGGACATTTTTTCCCAATATTGTCAGAAATATTTACATATATATATATATTCGTGCCCCATATACACTATATACCCTATGACAAAATATTAGCTTCCCCAAAATACCCTATATTCTAAATACACCTAAACATTAAATACACAATTTAAATCAATTCAAACTAGCTATAACAACACCTACTCACACACTTTAATGTCCAATACACAACTGACCAACCTTTCTAATAAATTTGTAATGTGAATTTAAAGCAACAAAATGCATTGGTAGAAACCCATTAACAGGGGGGCATTGGTACAACTGGTAGACTGGGTCAAGAAAAATGACATAACTTTTGACGAACGACATGAACAAAAGGGGATCGTATTGCACGGCCCGCGACGATCCAAAGGCGCACGAAGTTTGCGATTGGGGAGGGAAAACGGCCAAAACATAGCCCGATCGTTCTTACGATCAAGCATAAATATGCTTGCGGGGCAATGTGGACAGAAAGACAGACTGACAAACGATTTCTTCTATTTTTCAGGCACGTAAATAATTGTTCTGATTACGTTTGGAGAGGATAGTGGCGTCCAAAGAACCCACCCCAAATCCGGCGAGCTCAGCTGCACAAATCGTGTCTGCTATCCGGGCGACCACTTCCTCAGCCCTATGTCCTCCAAGGACTGAGGCACCACGACAACACCGACGTAACAGAAATGGCGCCCAACTCAGGCAATATCCTTTCATCCTTATTGCCGAAAACTTATTTTCATTGACGAGAACAAAACCTTAGTATTCAGATAAACATTTTTTTTTGTTAATGCTTTTTAAAGAATTGAGTGTCATCAGAGCTGATCACTTTGGTGTCAAAATTAGCTAACAATTTCTATAGACTTTTCGTTAAAATTCATATTTAATATATATAGGTATATATATGATTTTTCTGTATGTTCTTTTAAAGTCACCAACTTCACAGACTAGTGCAGAAGCTGTGCACGTGTAGTTTTTGAATTGGCATTTGACTTTGAAGACCCTTTTAAATTTTAAATATTCAATTCAATACTTGAATCATAGTTACTCGTTGAAAGAAATAATACCATAATAACTTCTTTATAAAAGTGCAGACCATTTTTAGAAATATTTAACGTAACCAAACTTAGCTGCGCTTCCTGGCCGACGCTATCCATTGTACTAGGCTAAGCCAGGTCTCTCGCGAGGTTCGAGTCCAGGAAGAGCAGGGTCGCAAGCGAATAACGGCGCACCACCAACCGGTCTTAATAGTATCCAGTCATCGCCATAATATAACCGCCATCATCGGTTGGGGTAGCGGGTCGTCATCGTTTGTCGATCCAGTACTGAAGGGGGTGGGGAATGACCGTATCCGTACAGCCGACGCTATCCATTGTACTAGGCTATGCCAGGTCTCTCGCGAGGTTCGAGTCTGTACGGTTACCACGACTAACGGGCGGGACGACAGTATTTATCTCTCTGGCCGACGCTATCCATTGTACTAGGCACAGAACCAGGTCTCTCGCGAGGTTCGAGTCCAGAGAGAGAGGAGCAGGGAGGCAATTCCTTTCGCCTGTCTGGAATAAAGCTCCATCCGTCTGCATGTGAGTGAGTCTACCTGTTTCCGACGACAGGGGGGAGGGGGTTCGGACAGAGCCTTCCTGTGGGTGAGCAGCAGTCCAATGTACTGTGTTTTCCTAGGAAGAGGTCAAGTGGGCGCAGAAGGAACTGATCACTCCGGTGGAGGGCAGTTGAATCCATTCAGCGAATTCACTTGAATAGGGTTTTTTTTTAACTTTTATTTGGGGCTTAATTTCGGACGATTCTTGACCTATACCAATACCCAGGAGTACCAGCGCACCCCGTTTTGAATTACACAATTTTTATTCGTCATAACACTTTTTGCCGCTAAGCAAAAATATTGAAGCACACAAAAACAAAAGAAAATAACTTAACAAAGCCAACAACGCTCCAACACGTATAAATATATATATCTTATTACAAATAAAAATTAACTAACAAACGCAAATAAAGAAGTACCGCGATTACACGGCAGGGTGGTCGATTGGGTATTTATACAATATTTAAACATATGGCAGTTGATGGAGGACCGCGCCGATGATTTTGAGTTCGGATATTATGACTTGACTAGCGAAATGACCAAGGCGTTCTCAACGTCCGAAAACGACTACGTGACCATTAAAGAACTTATGGAACGGCGTCAGGGATACAATGAGAGTTTTTATGATTTTATTGCACATCACATCACCAATAAATACGTTGGCGGCGTTTAAGAAAGAGGGAATCCGAGTCGAGAAATGGATCCGAGAGAGACCGTCAACTCAACGTAAAGCAGCAGCAGCACATATCTTTTTACACCCAACAATCTAATTACAATAAACATTCCAATACTTCACAATAGCCCAAAATCAATATACAAATGTCAACCCGGCTAGCTCAGTCGATAGAGCAGGAGACTCTTAACCTCAGGGAATGGGTCGAGGCCCACGTTGGGCGCGTGAAAACAGCATAACCGTCCGCACGTTGATTTTTTTTTACGGGACCATTCCATGCTGATCAGCATCGACGACCCCGAGCCTGTTACGTACGCCGGTTAGGGCGATGTGAGTCATTTGGTTAACGCGGAAGAAAATCCAGCGAAGCCAATGCACTAATGCTCTAGAAAATCAACACGGGCACGATTGCACAAAAATTTGGCTCTGGCAGATGACACCGCCTAAAGTCACCAAATTGGGCCATGCAATCACCTGCAACCCAGCACCGCCGATTTTGCTGAACTATCAAAACTTAGAACAAAGACGACCCACATAAAACTCCAGCCAATAGGCGACAAGAGGAGAATTGGTAACACTAGAAGAGAACACTTTTGTGTTCCATTCCGGAGATTCCTAGGCAATACTTGGCACAGTCGTTGGATATAAAAGACCCCCATATAGCCGTACCGGAGGGAAGTAAAAAGTCGAAGTCAAGAAGTCGAAGTCAGAGAGTCGAAAACCAAAGTGAATGCGTACAAGGCGCTTAAGTTTAAAAGTCGGATAGCATTTCGCGACCGCGGAAAATGTGCAATGTAGTCCGTTCCAACATCCCGTCGAACAGTGCCGCAGACCATGTGAATCCTGAAGGACATTCAACATTTTTGCAATGAACTGTGCAACCTTCAACAGCAACTTCAAACATCAATCTTCAACATCATCAAACCCTGAAGGATGTCTCGGACAGCCAAGAGATCGAACATCGACCAACGGGAAGGAGCAACCTATGCACCAACAAAGACCTCAATAACGACCTACCAAAAACAATCTGACAAGAAACATATAAGAGCAAAACCGTCACAACAATTTCCTGAACTTATAAACTCATTTCTAAAGCCAATACACTTCTAATATTTTTATTTAATGTTGTAAATCATTAAGCAAAATTTTGTGCATATAGTGAATCTCTAACACCAACACACAGCACGATATTATATATATGTATGCTTAATTCTGCCTAACCTTTCCAACCAATAAAACCTCAACTCCGGAACGAGAGCTCTCAGCGATGGAATAACAGAGGGTGAGTCAAAGGGACATTTTTTCCCAATATTGTCAGAAATATTTACATATATATATATATTCGTGCCCCATATACACTATATACCCTATGACAAAATATTAGCTTCCCCAAAATACCCTATATTCTAAATACACCTAAACATTAAATACACAATTTAAATCAATTCAAACTAGCTATAACAACACCTACTCACACACTTTAATGTCCAATACACAACTGACCAACCTTTCTAATAAATTTGTAATGTGAATTTAAAGCAACAAAATGCATTGGTAGAAACCCATTAACAGGGGGGCATTGGTACAACTGGTAGACTGGGTCAAGAAAAATGACATAACTTTTGACGAACGACATGAACAAAAGGGGATCGTATTGCACGGCCCGCGACGATCCAAAGGCGCACGAAGTTTGCGATTGGGGGAGGAAAACGGCCAAAACATAGCCCGATCGTTCTTACGATCAAGCATAAATATGCTTGCGGGGCAATGTGGACAGAAAGACAGACTGACAAACGATTTCTTCTATTTTTCAGGCACGTAAATAATTGTTCTGATTACGTTTGGAGAGGATAGTGGCGTCCAAAGAACCCACCCCAAATCCGGCGAGCTCAGCTGCACAAATCGTGTCTGCTATCCGGGCGACCACTTCCTCAGCCCTATGTCCTCCAAGGACTGAGGCACCACGACAACACCGACGTAACAGAAATGGCGCCCAACTCAGGCAATATCCTTTCATCCTTATTGCCGAAAACTTATTTTCATTGACGAGAACAAAACCTTAGTATTCAGATAAACATTTTTTTTTTGTTAATGCTTTTTAAAGAATTGAGTGTCATCAGAGCTGATCACTTTGGTGTCAAAATTAGCTAACAATTTCTATAGACTTTTCGTTAAAATTCATATTTAATATATATAGGTATATATATGATTTTTCTGTATGTTCTTTTAAAGTCACCAACTTCACAGACTAGTGCAGAAGCTGTGCACGTGTAGTTTTTGAATTGGCATTTGACTTTGAAGACCCTTTTAAATTTTAAATATTCAATTCAATACTTGAATCATAGTTACTCGTTGAAAGAAATAATACCATAATAACTTCTTTATAAAAGTGCAGACCATTTTTAGAAATATTTAACGTAACCAAACTTAGCTGCGCTTCCTGGCCGACGCTATCCATTGTACTAGGCTAAGCCAGGTCTCTCGCGAGGTTCGAGTCCAGGAAGAGCAGGGTCGCAAGCGAATAACGGCGCACCACCAACCGGTCTTAATAGTATCCAGTCATCGCCATAATATAACCGCCATCATCGGTTGGGGTAGCGGGTCGTCATCGTTTGTCGATCCAGTACTGAAGGGGGTGGGGGAATGACCGTATCCGTACAGCCGACGCTATCCATTGTACTAGGCTATGCCAGGTCTCTCGCGAGGTTCGAGTCTGTACGGTTACCACGACTAACGGGCGGGACGACAGTATTTATCTCTCTGGCCGACGCTATCCATTGTACTAGGCACAGAACCAGGTCTCTCGCGAGGTTCGAGTCCAGAGAGAGAGGAGCAGGGAGGCAATTCCTTTCGCCTGTCTGGAATAAAGCTCCATCCGTCTGCATGTGAGTGAGTCTACCTGTTTCCGACGACAGGGGGAGGGGGTTCGGACAGAGCCTTCCTGTGGGTGAGCAGCAGTCCAATGTACTGTGTTTTCCTAGGAAGAGGTCAAGTGGGCGCAGAAGGAACTGATCACTCCGGTGGAGGGCAGTTGAATCCATTCAGCGAATTCACTTGAATAGGGTTTTTTAACTTTTATTTGGGGCTTAATTTCGGACGATTCTTGACCTATACCAATACCCAGGAGTACCAGCGCACCCCGTTTTGAATTACAAAATTTTTATTCGTCATAACACTTTTTGCCGCTAAGCAAAAATATTGAAGCACACAAAAACAAAAGAAAATAACTTAACAAAGCCAACAACGCTCCAACACGTATAAATATATATATCTTATTACAAATAAAAATTAACTAACAAACGCAAATAAAGAAGTACCGCGATTACACGGCAGGGTGGTCGATTGGGTATTTATACAATATTTAAACATATGGCAGTTGATGGAGGACCGCGCCGATGATTTTGAGTTCGGATATTATGACTTGACTAGCGAAATGACCAAGGCGTTCTCAACGTCCGAAAACGACTACGTGACCATTAAAGAACTTATGGAACGGCGTCAGGGATACAATGAGAGTTTTTATGATTTTATTGCACATCACATCACCAATAAATACGTTGGCGGCGTTTAAGAAAGAGGGAATCCGAGTCGAGAAATGGATCCGAGAGAGACCGTCAACTCAACGTAAAGCAGCAGCAGCACATATCTTTTTACACCCAACAATCTAATTACAATAAACATTCCAATACTTCACAATAGCCCAAAATCAATATACAAATGTCAACCCGGCTAGCTCAGTCGATAGAGCAGGAGACTCTTAACCTCAGGGAATGGGTCGAGGCCCACGTTGGGCGCGTGAAAACAGCATAACCGTCCGCACGTTGATTTTTTTTTACGGGACCATTCCATGCTGATCAGCATCGACGACCCCGAGCCTGTTACGTACGCCGGTTAGGGCGATGTGAGTCATTTGGTTAACGCGGAAGAAAATCCAGCGAAGCCAATGCACTAATGCTCTAGAAAATCAACACGGGCACGATTGCACAAAAATTTGGCTCTGGCAGATGACACCGCCTAAAGTCACCAAATTGGGCCATGCAATCACCTGCAACCCAGCACCGCCGATTTTGCTGAACTATCAAAACTTAGAACAAAGACGACCCACATAAAACTCCAGCCAATAGGCGACAAGAGGAGAATTGGTAACACTAGATGAGAACACTTTTGTGTTCCATTCCGGAGATTCCTAGGCAATACTTGGCACAGTCGTTGGATATAAAAGACCCCCATATAGCCGTACCGGAGGGAAGTAAAAAGTCGAAGTCAAGAAGTCGAAGTCAGAGAGTCGAAAACCAAAGTGAATGCGTACAAGGCGCTTAAGTTTAAAAGTCGGATAGCATTTCGCGACCGCGGAAAATGTGCAATGTAGTCCGTTCCAACATCCCGTCGAACAGTGCCGCAGACCATGTGAATCCTGAAGGACATTCAACATTTTTGCAATGAACTGTGCAACCTTCAACAGCAACTTCAAACATCAATCTTCAACATCATCAAACCCTGAAGGATGTCTCGGACAGCCAAGAGATCGAACATCGACCAACGGGAAGGAGCAACCTATGCACCAACAAAGACCTCAATAACGACCTACCAAAAACAATCTGACAAGAAACATATAAGAGCAAAACCGTCACAACAATTTCCTGAACTTATAAACTCATTTCTAAAGCCAATACACTTCTAATATTTTTATTTAATGTTGTAAATCATTAAGCAAAATTTTGTGCATATAGTGAATCTCTAACACCAACACACAGCACGATATTATATATATGTATGCTTAATTCTGCCTAACCTTTCCAACCAATAAAACCTCAACTCCGGAACGAGAGCTCTCAGCGATGGAATAACAGAGGGTGAGTCAAAGGGACATTTTTTCCCAATATTGTCAGAAATATTTACATATATATATATATTCGTGCCCCATATACACTATATACCCTATGACAAAATATTAGCTTCCCCAAAATACCCTATATTCTAAATACACCTAAACATTAAATACACAATTTAAATCAATTCAAACTAGCTATAACAACACCTACTCACACACTTTAATGTCCAATACACAACTGACCAACCTTTCTAATAAATTTGTAATGTGAATTTAAAGCAACAAAATGCATTGGTAGAAACCCATTAACAGGGGGGCATTGGTACAACTGGTAGACTGGGTCAAGAAAAATGACATAACTTTTGACGAACGACATGAACAAAAGGGGATCGTATTGCACGGCCCGCGACGATCCAAAGGCGCACGAAGTTTGCGATTGGGGAGGGAAAACGGCCAAAACATAGCCCGATCGTTCTTACGATCAAGCATAAATATGCTTGCGGGGCAATGTGGACAGAAAGACAGACTGACAAACGATTTCTTCTATTTTTCAGGCACGTAAATAATTGTTCTGATTACGTTTGGAGAGGATAGTGGCGTCCAAAGAACCCACCCCAAATCCGGCGAGCTCAGCTGCACAAATCGTGTCTGCTATCCGGGCGACCACTTCCTCAGCCCTATGTCCTCCAAGGACTGAGGCACCACGACAACACCGACGTAACACGGTCTTAGCCAGAAACTGGAGAATTAAGTCTAAATGCCGGAAATTAATCTGCTCAAAAGGACACACAAGCCGAGAGCAAGTCCAGCCTCCCCCAGGCCAAATGCAATATTATTCAAAGTGATTTCACAAGTGTCGTTGGCATTAGGAAATCGCCTTGAGGTCCAGCTGCCGGTTCCTTTCAGCCCCAAAATTTATAATGCGCATCGATAATGATTTGTAATTTAAAGCTCAAACTAATTTCCGGCAATTTTTGTGGCTGACACGCGCCAAACATCTTTTCACTGTGCCCCGCGTCGTCATCTTGTTTACTTTTCATCCGCCAGGAAAAACAACTTGGAGCCAGGGGAAAAACGAGGGTGGGACGGTGTAAAAAAAGCAAAGTTATCGGCGTAATCATTGAGCCAAGGAAAGAAACATCAGAGTGGCCATTAATTTGTTTCTTGTAAACTGCCTTGCCGAGGGCTTTGTGCAATCAACATGAACGTGAGCATCCTCGGTTCGCATTGGATTGTTTTCGATTGGTTGGGGTGACTTCCCCACAGGAAATTCGACAGCAGGAAATGCGAAATGGCCGTTAATGGAGAACACAGTGCGTATGTGTAACGTGCCAGAGATCAGAGTGGGCAATAACTTGCCTTACGTGTTTGATGCAAATCTGTTAATTGGGTATTAAATCAGCAAAGAAAGTAACTGCAAAGCTTACCTATTATTTATTGATTGTTATTATTAATTTATGTGTAGTTTATAAATTCACAAAGCAACATAATAGCAATGCATTTTAAAATAATTAATTAATTATGAGGCCATAAATATGGCAATACAAAGAAATGATCTCATAATTCAAGTCAGAGCTCAACTATTTGTCAGCAACTCTTTATTGCTTCCGTTCTGTTGATTTAAAGAGTCATTTGAATAACTCACAGAAATGTAGTGAGTCAGGAAAATATGCATTGTTATTGTAAAATAGTAAAAAAAACATATTTTATACTCTGTTTAATTGATTTAAAATATGCAGACAATACATACTCAATTTAATTTGAGCAAATACAAGATGAACTGCCATATCCATAAATAAGAAATGATTAAAGATTGTAAGATTTGATTTATCAGAATTATTTATAACGACTGAACATAATTTATGTCTAAAAAAAAAGGCTGCTATTTTAATATTTTAATTTCCCAGCAAAGTAAAGACGGAAAAATAATGTTTAAGACATTTCCCAACTTTACTCGAAACATAAACAGGCCTGTAAGCGATTACCAGTAATAAGAGCACATGTTGATGGAACATTAGAACATTACGAGATGATGGGATGGCAAAGTGGGAGTGGCACTTGAGCCCACATCTGCCGCTTCCTGAGTCGCTTGTCATGTCTATTGTTAGACGCACGATGTTGCTGCTGCTGCCGGTTGTTGTCCTCGTCATGTCGGCCATTAAAATCGTGTACGCCATATGCCAGCCATATTAATTTTTTGCCACCCGGAAGCTGGAAATCGGGGCCCGGAGCCGAAGCCCGGCCCGGCCCGATTGATAGGCAGTTGCTGGCGCTTACGTGGCGGCTGTTGCCGGCGACACGTGAGCACTGGATTCGGTTACGTGGTTATGGTTGTCGCCCTTACACAATTTCCTTGGCTCATAATGCGCCCTGTTGTCCAACAGGCAATTAAATCAAATGGAAGCGATGCTGGGGGCGACTGCTTGATGCCCAAAAAGGATTATGGCCAATTGACTGGCGAGTAATCTGCTTAAATTGTAGTTACTTTGCAGTGGCATTAAGGAATTAAATGCTATTGAAAACGAAATTAAATTAAATGTTTTAAAGGAAAAATAAAGGGGGAAAGGGTATCATTTATTTTCCTCCACTTTACCCGGACATATTCAAGCCACATCATTAAAATATGTTCTTGTTTCTTGAAAAGTTTCCGGCCCACAAGTTTGCTGCTTCCTAATTCCTCAGTAATGACCGACCGACATCAACTCCTTGGTCCGGGAGTGCTGGCAATCCTTGCAGTTAACCGCACACAATTTTGTTATTTCTGCGGCGGAGGAGCAATGTATCTGGCTTGAGGGCAAAATCCGCATAAGGGGAGCCTTTTCTCCAGCTGTCAGTGGCTCATTTGGCTGCTGAAGAGCCAAAAGTCCGGACGAAGTTGGACACACGAGCCAGCAAGGACGAGGGGATCATACGTATCCTTTGGCCGCAGTTTATTTTCGGGGGCATTTTGTGGGGGAGAAAACAAAAAGTGAATAAGTTGTCGCCTGTGTTTGCTTGAGACTGCAAAATGGCCTGCAACCATCCCCATGGAGGATGTGTTGGCTTAAAACAATGTAGGAGGGACACTCTGGACTGCACTGGGTTATTCCTAATCTCAGCTTAGCAGCTGAGCTTATCCTATCAGTGGCAGATATGTGAAGAAGACCTCCGGGGCATAACTCAATTTTGCTTTTTGTTTGGCCCAAGGATAAAGTCACGATCGCTGGCCTCCTGCTCTTTGGGGAATTTCCCCCTTTCTTTTCTTGGGACAAACAAATAGGATTTTAATCATATTCCTCGACATCCCGCTGCCTTGTCTTCGGAATATGTCCTGCTCCTTGGGTGCCTGCCACACTGAGCCTTAATAATGCCCAAAAGCATTTTACCAAAATTGAAAACTCGTGCAAATAATTTGCATAATATACGAGACACACACACACACCCAGCGGGGGTTAGGGAGGAAAACGAGAGTGAAATAAAAAAGAATGTCGCCTTGTTCCTTTTTTTTCCTGTCAACACTCTCGCAGCCTGGGTCATATTTATATTTTGTATTTATTATGCATACGTATGTATATAATAATACGCTTCCCTTGCCACAGTGGTCAAAGAAATAGACAAAATTCTTATCAATCAATAATTAAAAAATATTTAAAGTATTTCAGTAAGATTTAGTTGCACTCTCACCTTAATACTATATAAGCTAAATATTTGATTTGTATATTAAACTAAAATAAAATAAATCAATGACTTATAAGCAATTTGTTCTTTACTTTTGTGTAAATATGTCTCAAAAACTCTTGACTTTGAAATTAAATATCTTTGCTCCTTAAACGTTCGTACATTTTACAAATCATATATTCCCCTCTTCGACCCACTGTGCCAGCTTATTTAATATGCAAGGCGCTGGCATTTCACTTGGAAAACGAAATTAGCCTTAAATTATTGGCCACACGACGGGCTTGATTATTAAGTACTTGACACACATTCCCCCACTCCCGCCAGAAAGGGCTCACTTACTTGGGACATATATACCTATAATTATGGGACGTTCTGCCTCAAATCGGGATATATATACTTCTGTCTAACTGCTTTTTATGCCAGTCAGTGTTCGGCCCCCTCAAGTGCAAATTTTCCCATGTCCTCGTTGGCTTCAGTCGCAATTTATTTATATTGTCCGGAGCTGTCTACCTAGCCATTCCGCTCCCGATCCCGCTCCACCTCTATTCCTCTTCGAATGACCTGACTCTTGCCATTGGCAAAGCTTCAATAATTGCTGCCAAATTGCAGGCGAAGAAGTCAGCTCTGCGGCAAATGGCCGGTCGAGGGAAGACTTAATTGAAGTGTAAGCTGTTGAAGATGGAAGCTGCATACCATCCGCATTCTCCGCACATCGCCGCCAGCTTTTTTTACACAAAAAAAAAAAAATGCTAATATATTAGATACATTTTATTATTTAAACCAGATAATATATGTTAAAATTAGTTGTTTAGATTTAGATAAGATATATTTTAACATAAAATTAAAGAAAACTTTTATAAAGAGATAATGATATATATTATAGATTGATTTAACTTAATTTTTTTTCAGTGCAGTGAAGCCAGGTCACGTCAAGCTGAAAAGAAAAATAAGAATTAAAAAGTAAAAAGAAAAATCGGTGGGAAAAAAAATAGGAAAAAATGCTGCAGAAAACCGAAGCCAAGGCTCTAATGGATTAATTTACTTTGTCGCAGTGCCAAAGCAGCTGCCAAAGCACTTGAAATTGGAAGGCATCAAGGCGTGTAAAAGGTTTTTGCGGCCTGCCACGCCTCCGTCTCCCTCTCGCCGCCCGCTCTCATGGGTTAAAATTCCCGCTTAAATGGCGCCTGTCGTTTTCCAACCTAATTGAAATGCTGATGAAAAGAAAATTGTTGTTGAAAAACAATAATCAAAAGTGGAAAACACTAAAACGCTTTCCACATTCGTACACCTTTGTGTGGATAAAAAAATAAAACGAAGCCCAAAACAAACAAAGCCCGAAAAGCAACAACAGAAAGGCGGAAACAATGTTGCTGGCCGTGTTTTTTGCCCCAATCCCAGACTAACTAGTTAGCTGAAAGGAGGAAAGGACGACGACCAGGTTTCCCTTTTAACGATTTTCAGTTTCTCTCAGTTATTTATAGAATACGAAAATAAACACCGGGCTTTTGTGGGAATCAACTTGGGTTTATTTTGGAAGAGCCAAAAAAAGACAGGTATTTTTAAAATAAATTTAGTAAAACTCTTGAAAATAAATACATTTTTAGGAAGATTGAATCGTTGCCATATACATAGGTATAGCTTTTATATTATTGCATTTTCCTGAAAGGAACGCCAGTGTCGTTTAGCTCATAAACATAAATTCATATTAAGTATTTATTTACTCTGGTCTTAGTTGGTCTAAAGTACCCTGGTTTCTACCAATATTTGCACGACGCGCTCACTTCCTCAGCTTGCTGGCTGCCATATGTTGGTCAAAAATAAATTGAAGTGGTTTCCTCGCCGCTCTGCCTCTCAGCCTCTCACCGCTCGGCATGTGTGCGACAGGATCTCTCGGAACAGGATGCCTCGCCTTTGTGTCTGGTGTGGAAGCCGCAAGCATTTAGCAAGCGGCGCCTTAACGTTGGCAGCACTATTTCAAAGACCGAGATAAAAAGCGGGCAGGAGGTGGCAATTTCAGCATTAAATTAGGTGAATCCCCCCGC
Source organism: Drosophila rufa (assembly GCA_018153105.1). Lineage (NCBI taxonomy): Eukaryota > Metazoa > Arthropoda > Insecta > Diptera > Drosophilidae > Drosophila > Drosophila rufa. The sequence goes on from JAECXS010000096.1 coordinate 15,598,027, forward strand.
CGTTACGGCCAGGTGGGACAGCTTAGCCTTTGCGACATCGTGTACCCGCATGTAAAGTAGTTTTTATGTGGCCAGCCCGGCCCCCTGTGGCCGTGCCCCTGCCGCCGTGCCGAGCTGTTGTGAGTGCATCATTAATTTTAATTTGTACTGGCCAAGCAGCACGGCCAACTGGCTGCCACGGCAAGGACACCCAGGACGACCAGGACACCCGGCCATCCAACATTTATAACCCTTCCTGGGGTCGTTTCCCTGCCAGCAACCGCAATCCGACAACGTCACTTGCATGGCTGTTTAGTTTCACTTAAAGTGCCTCTTTGTTGTCTCTCTCGACGTCCTTGCAGTCCTTTTTACCATACCCCCCTAACATAAGTTTGGCAAAGCTGAAAACCCAGAATTAGGCTACAGCCTGGGAATTATGAAATGTGATGGGAAAATATTGTGCACCTTGGTTAGTCAGTAAAATATTTCTTGTCCTTTTTATGGCCATTCCGGCTGCACACAAAACCACAAACTATTCCCCAGCTTAGTTTGATTTTTACCACACTCAATGGCCTTCCAAAAACATATATATCTTCACTTTTATTAGAATAATCAATTGAATCAAAATTTTAGTTGCATCCGATTTTTGCCAAAATGAATTTTTGTGGTCAAACTTGATATTGCCTGTGCGAATGCTGCAAATACAAATTGCAGGGAAAAATGAAATATTCTGCATCAATTAAAACGGATTTCTACTAGTTGGAAAACTCAGAAATAATTCACTAAATATATACATTCGAAACTCACCGAATTAAAGAGTGGAAAACTACTAAAGGGACTTGAAACTTTAAGTTCTTTCTCCTCTCGGTTCCACAGCCTTGCCAAAGAAGCCTTTTCGTTTTTCGGATGAGCATACAGGGGCTTCAATGTAATTAGCAGCTTCTTGTGAGGCCATATCAATAAAGTACAATGGCAAATGTCTCCATTTTGGCCACTGCAATTTGCCAACTTTCAGCAGGTGAACTAATCTACTGTCGTCCCCATGGAATCACTAAATATTTAGCACCGATTTCACCGCACGGAACCCCATAATTAGTTGAAGCTTTCCCGGCCCAACTAATTTTCATTAGGCCTCAGTTGAGTGGAGGATGTGTGCGTGGAGGCTGAAAGGATACGCCAAGTTTCGGTGTTAATCGCTGAAAGAGAAAGTTTTACGTCTAAAAAAAGGGTAACTTTTGTGGGAATAAATTAAATGAATAATTTGTGGTATTGGTGGCCAAATGAATCGATCATTTGAATCATTAGCAAATTAATTGACAAAAACTTGCATTATTTATTTTGATATAAATCCTAGCACAATGTTCGTGAATTTCTTAAACATTTGTAGTCATTATTACTTAAGAAAAAGGAACTTATTTTCAAAGAAGATTATCTTAGGAAAAATTCTGATATTTTTTCACCAAATTCCCCACCACAAAGTAGGCCCGAACTGATAATAATATCTTTTTATCGCTTGCTTAACTTTCATGAACCTAGATGTTGCAATAACCAGAGGGCTTTGGCGGCGAACTTCTCCAACTGGAACTGCCCTCATATAAGCTCGCAATCAGCGGTTATGTAGAGCGAGGAAAAGCCCGCCCAGCGCAACAACATAATTACACTTGTCAGTTCATTGTACCACAAATGCTATACGCACACATGGCTATAGCCCCACTCTCCACCATCCTGATACACAGGAAGAAGTTCAGCTTAATATATTATTAATAGTAATTTTTAATAAGAAGTCGTATTGATTATTTTCTGTTATATTAATAATGTTTATCGAAAGGAATACCAGGAAAATAGAGGTTGAAGAACAAATAACTAAATATTACCTTGCTGAAAAAAAGAATTTCAATAATTAAGTATCAAAAGGTACATTTTAGATACTGATATAATGAAATAATAATTTAAGTACCAACCCTTCAAATTGTATATTGAATTGCAAGGACTTTGCTTGCAGTGCACCCTGGACCACTGCAGTGGTCTTTGGATACATCAGATCCAGTGATTTCTTCCCTAAATTTATCGCGACGCATAAAAAAACATAAAAATCTTTCCCTTCCCATTGAGGTTATCCAGCTGCTCTCGTGTGAGCACGAATACATAAGTGATTTTTCAGAACAAGATGAGCTTGAAGACAACAGTCTATTTTTTCTTGAAAACTTCGAGCTGGAAAATGAAGAAAATGATGAAAATAAAGAAAATTAATTAAAAACTGGGTTTTCACAATTTTTAGGGCGGGAGGGGGCGTGGCGAAACTCCTATCTACAACGTAAGCACGTAGAGGTTACTGAATTTGAAAAGTTAATATCTAAAAATGCATGTAAAATATTATTTTTTCGATTTTTTGGGCAAAAGGGGCGTTGACACGCCCATTTTTCTAAAATAGGTTCTTATGGTCTATAACAACATAATAAAAAAAACCGCAGTGAAAAATCTCTTTTGGTTTACTCACAATAATAAATGCCAGATAAAGTGGTCATTTTCCCCATAGTGCACTGGTGGATGGGATGGGGGTCAGTGGACGGACATTCCGTGTAACCAAAGTCGCATGTTTCACGTGCCAGCAGCAAGAACTCGGCTTCATGATGACGCTGCTAATGGTTGGCGGGAAAATCGAGATGACGATGACTATGATGATGATGATGATGATGTCGCTGATGATGGTAATTTGTTGTGGCTAATTGCGTTAAAACCGCATGGGCAGGCATTGAAACGTGACACATTTTTGCGCCATTTTCGGGTCACGCCAACAGGCAACTGCTAACTGCCAACTACCAAACGGCAATGGCAACAGGAGTAGTTGCTAAAATACATATAAAATATGCGCAATATAGCAAACACACACACACACAAATTGACCAGCAAAAAGCGGCGCCTGCCACAACATTATGACTATAACATCCTTTTATTCGTCGCATGCAAACCGTTGGAAGGACGACAGGCATTGAAACAAAGTCAGGCAAATGTTTTCAGCCTCTGGCAGCAGAGTGTCAGCTTCAATCAGCTCATCCGCCCCGTTGTCCCTGTCTCAACGCTCGTCTATCCGCATTTCCAGCCATCGTGTCCAGGCAATAAATTTGTCAATTTTTATTTATTATCTATCTCCTTTGTAGTCCCAGCCAGGGATGCGGTGTTTTTTTGGGAAGTTTATTTTGGCAAAAGTTTAAGGCTTTAGTTTAGTTCTCTTGTTTAACTCCATGTTACGTATCCACCACTTCCCCACACAATGGAAGTGTGCTGTGATAACGATGATTCCGAAGCCAGGCAAACCGGAGAACCTTGTTGCGTCTTACCGACCGATAAGCCTGCTGCCCACATTTTCTAAAATATTTGAAAGAATATTTCTTAGCAGAATGATGGCAGTAAGAAGCGTGCAGGATGCCATTCCAGACCACCAATTCGGCTTCAGGAATCACCATGGAACCCCTGAGCAAGCCCATAGAGTGACGCAACACATTTTGGATGCCTTCGAAAATAGACAATACAGCTCTGCTGTCTTTCTGGACGTCAAGGAAGCGTTTGATAGAGTGTGGCACGATGGCCTCCTATTCAAGCTGAAATCTCTCTTGCCAACTGCTCAGTTTCTTCTGATAAAGTCATATCTGCTAGATAGAAATTTCATGGTTGAAGTGAGAGGTGCGAGATCAACCATCAGACGCATAAGAGCTGGCGTACCTCAAGGTAGTGTGTTGGGTCCTGTGCTTTACACCCTATACACCTCTGACATGCCAAATCTCAGTGATCCGGGTACCCTCCTGGCAACGTATGCTGACGACACAGCCTTCATTGCTAACTCTTCGTGTCGGATTGAAGCTTCCAGAATGACGCAAAACTTCCTGGAGCTCTACAGCGTGTGGTCGAATCGATGGAACATCTGCATTAACGGAAACAAATCTCAACACTGCAACTTCTCCCTAAGGCATCAAATCCTTCCTAGGGTTAAGTTCCAGGACACGCTCATCCCTCAAGCTCCTCAGGCACAGTACCTGGGTCTCATCCTCGACAAGCGGCTCACATGGAGGCAGCACACCACCAAAATTGCAGCCACATGTCGGAATAAGCTTAGGAAGCTCAATTGGATGCTTAGAGGAGGGAGTCAACTAAGTCTAAGTAACAAAGTTCTTCTGTACAAGGCAATAGTGGTCCCTTCAATGACCTATTGCATCCAGATATGGGGTACGGCGTCTGACTCGAACATTATGCGCATGCAAAGGATCCAAAACCGAGCGCTGCGCACAATCACTAATGCGCCGTGGTATATGAGGAACGTGGACATTACAAAGGACCTTCACATCCCCACCGTGAGGGAGCAAATTAATCGACACTCGAGTCGGTATAATGAACGACTTCGAGTCCATGCGAACCAACTAGCTGCTTCATTGGCAACACCGAGGACCAGAAGAAGGCTTCAAAGACGGCACCCAGGAGACTTATGGATGGGAGGACGGCAGAGAACGAGAGTCCTTCCCCAATAAATACATTGCACTGATTGTCACTTCTTTCCCTATGTTAGGGAGATTACCGTTTCCATGTTATGCATCCATGTTATTTTTGTTACTATTGCTAGTCCCTACATTTTATAACCATTAATTTGGTTGATTAATGTAAAAATAATATATATGTGTAAAAAAAAAAAAAAAAAAAAAAAGTTTAAATGATGGTTAGAAGTTGGAAAAAGAAATCCCCCAATAGAGTTATGTCGAATATACAAGTTATCTTCTTATATTTGGAATATCTAAGCAACGATTATTTCCGTTTCAAAATTCCAAACATACTTATTCATTATTTTGCATTTCAAAAACTAACTCAGAATGTTTCTAGAAAGCCCGCAGCTCCCGCCGACAAAGGGGCCTGAAAAATACCACAAACCGATGATAAGGATTCTGCGTTGATAGACACAAAACTTTATACACTGGCGATGCATGTGTGTGTGTGTGCTTGTGTGCTTTGAGGTATGCTACCATTTTTTCTTTATTTATTTCCACACTCCCTCGACGTCTGTGTGTGTTCGTTCGCATTTTTTTGGTGTGTTAGTTTCCAGCCATAAATAAAATTTAAGCTACACCAGAACGACGACAGCTTGCGCGTGTGTGTGTGTCTAAGGCGTGTGTGTGAGCTGAGTGTGTGTATATGTGGGCACTCAAGCAACAAAAGGTAGAGCGGCGCAGTGGCATTTGATTTATGATTGCTCACCCAGTGAGGTTAAGACTTTGAAAATATTTTCACAGACACACAAGGCAGGCGAAACCAAGAGGACATTCCTTGGACTAGGCAACTGATGGAACTGGCACTGGGACTGGCACTAGGAGAGTAGCATAGGCTGAAGTTCAATGGCCCAAGTTGCGCCACATCAGCTGCCGTTGCCTGCTGTTTCGTGAGCCTTTGTCGTAAGGCCTTTATTAGTTGTTGCTGCTGCTGCTGCAGCCATAATGCACAATACACATGTTGGCACACACAAGGACCAGACTCACACTCACACGCACGCCAGAGCAGCACACTTCCTCACCCGTCCTGCCTGCTGATCCTGCTGTTCAATCTAATGGGCGCACATGTCTAAAACTGTGAAACATTTGCCTAAGAATCTCGCACGTTTCCTGCGCCAGGGAAAAAGGCACTGCCACATAATGGGTGACAGAAATAAAGGGAAAATATATATCAAAAGATCAAAGCTAATTTAATTCAGTAAATTACAAAATATATTCTGAAATAACTTCTTCCTAGAAATATTTTTTCTTATGAATAAATTAGGTTCAAATTCGAATTCGACTTTTTTTATACCAATTAATTCTGACCAAGCTTGGACTTTTCCGCTTAAATAAATATAGGTATTAAAAAGCATAGCGTTATTTCTTTTTCATATTTTTAAGACCCAAAAAGACGTCCTGTGTAATTTTTCTTCGTGTCGATATGTGAGGAAGGATGAGTAACGAGCTGCCTCACGCTGCACGTGCCCGTTCGCTTTATCAGGCCAATAACGTGTGCGAGAACAAGTTCCAGCATAAGTCTGGCCGGGGCTGCATTCAACTTTCATTGTTGCTGCTGTTTGCAGTTGTTGTTGCCGGGGCTTTCCACATTATGGAAAATAAACTTGCATATCTTATACTGAGGCGAGTCGAGTCTCGGGTCTTTGGCTGCCCAACTTTTCGGTTCGTTTTAAACGACTGCTGGCTCCCATTCCCCAACCCCAGAATCATTTGCAAAACAATTAAAGTTCTATTAGGCGGCAAATGCAAATTCAGCTCGTTTCGGGTGCCTTCTTCTCCCACAAAAGCTCGCCCCACTTGGCTGGGATTTTTCCGTTCTGTCGCATAAATGTGTTTGCCAGTTTAGTGCATAAGCCGTTTTAATTGTTTCGTTAAATGAGCCAACAGCACCGACAGCAGCAGCAGCAGCAGTAGAAGGCTTAACCATAAAAAGTTTTAGCCAAAAAGAAAGGGAGAACGAGAAAAATGCTTTGCATGTTCTTTTATGATATGCAGATTGTTCGAATTTTTTAAATGAACTAAGTGCAGAAAAAAGCATTTAAGTCTGCCAGCCAGATTATCGTTTAATGGAGCAAAGAAATTGCTCATTTAATGTTTTTCGAGAATTAAGAAAAGGAGCACTTGTGAAATTCCATTCCGTGTTAGCTAAATAAATTTAACACGTGACTAAAAGTCCATCACAAAAGTTTCCTTTTTCATTCAAATTATTCTTAAATGACTTTAGGCCAATACAAAAGAAATTAGAAAATATTTAAAATTATTCCAACACTTTAATTTCATTAAAAACATTTATGTACTTATAAAAGACATTTTTTAATGAATAAATATTATTTACTCGACTTACCTAATTTCTTACGTCTCCTCTGGAGTTTCCTTGACTCCTATTAATTATAAACAAACATAAAAGTCCCGGAAATAAGAGATTTTTAAATAGAATGTAGTTATAGTATATTTTCGTACATCCATTTCTATAAAGCCTCAATGAATCTATCCGGTTTCATTCGGTAAAATATTCCCCGCTTCCCAAACCAGCAATATGCTCTATCACTTCCTTTACAATTTGTCCTGCAATATTTTTGCAACAATGTCTGGACCACTGTCAACACTTTTTACCTCTCGCTTTGTGTTGCATCGATGGTGAAAAATGTATTTTATTTGTGCAATTTTTTTGCCGAGACAGTTGCACAATTTGTTTAGAGGTTCGATTCGGCAAATGTTTGTCAATATGTTTTTATCAAATAGCAACAATATTTACACATGCATAAATTTGTCTATCCGTATGAGGCAACCCCATGTCCCCTCCCATGCCCATGCCAATGAAGCGACCCCCTGCGCACGTGTGTGCGAGAGAGACACGTCCATTGGGGAGTTTTATGTTTGTGTCAATAAAGTTTTATTTTATTATTTCGATTCTGTGGGCATGTGGAGGGGTTCGTTGGGCGATAGTGTGCGTGTGTGTCTGTTGCCAGTGGCATCCGCCAGTTTGCTCTATTGAATTTATACGCGTCACACTCTCTCACACCTTTCCCATAGTCCTTTTATACCAGGTATTTCTGGAATAAAGGGGTATATTGTTCTGAACAAATTTTATGAATCTAATAAACTTGTTTCTGTCAGATTCCATAATAAATTCCACTACAATTACCCATATTGTAGCTGTTGAAGTTTCAGGGATATACAAAAATGTACTTAGCTATTAAACTTCAGCTATTATTTTGCATAATTACTTATTTGTTTTAATTACAAAATATTTTACAGATAATGTCTCACCGGTATCCCCTAGTCGCAACACGTAATCACACCTCCCTTTCGTGTTATTTATTTTTCTCCGTTTTGTTGCAATACGCACGTGGCAGGACCAAAATAAAACATGTTGAGCGAGCTCAAAGTTATCGAATTTATGTTTGACTGTGTATTGAATTTTAATGTTCCTTGGCATTTCCAAACGAACCAAACGCACAAAATGCTTGAGGGAATTCGCTGTAAAACTACTTAAAATAAACTCAACGCTCGAGCTCTTAAATTGGATTTTGTGCAAAGGAAAACGAAGAGGGAAAATGCAAAGTTGAATTGGAATCTGTATGGGCGTTTGGGGAGTAAATAAATTTTGTAAAAAATATGTTTACCGAATAAAAATTTCTGCAATTGCAACCGCAATCTGCTCGGCTGCCTTGCCTCTTCGGTTGACATTTACATGGAAGGGGAAGCATCAAAGGCAGCACGGAGGAGATACGGTCCGCCCCCTTTGCCATTAATATTAGAATTTATGGATGCCAACTAACAACGCCAGCAGAGGCAGAGGCAGCAACTGCAACAGCCACACCAACAGGGACTACAATGGCAACAACTTTGACAACTAGCAGCTACAACGACAACAACACAGCACAATGTTAACGCCATCGTGCATTGTTAGCAAATTCAAGTGTCTGGCGATGTACACTCAGATAATGGAGAAGATATCATTATTAAAAAACAGATCCATTGAAACAAAATTATATTATTCCTTTGCCCTCGTCAAGTGAATTAATACAAATTATTCTTTGCCTCTCTCCTTCAAAAATTAAATATATTTTTGTGACAACTATTAATCATTGATTTTTTATCTAATTGACTTCTTAGCTTAACCAATAGATTAGCTTATTTAGAAGATTATTTTTTTTAATTTTAAATTGTTTTCCTGTTTATGTTTCATAGATATTTATTAAAAAGGTTTCCCAAAAAAATTCAATATAAATACTTTAAGTCCCAAATTTATTGTCCTTTTTTTTTTAAATACGATTTCAGTTTCAGATCAAGGTCTAAGACTCCTCTGTGTTTGTGTCTCATGATTTACATGATTATTGTGATATATACCGCTTTCCCGTTACATTTCTCCGAGTGTAGCATCAACATTTGCTGCAGCAGCAGCAGCAACTGCAATGCCGGGCGGAAGCAGCAACAACAGTTGCTGATAACCATAACATTGAGTGATATACGAGAGCGAAGAGGGTTGAGTGCTCCAGTCTCTGTGTGTGTGTGTGTGTGTGTGTGAAAGTCCTTCGAATGTGTGTGAGTGTGCGATGGTATCTGTGTGAGTGCGCTGCTTCATTGCTTAACGCAGCATAAGCAGCAGCACAGAGGCAGTCAGCCAGACACCAGCGAAGCGGAGAAGAAGGGGTTTTCGATGGCCCCACTAATTTCTGCTGCACATGCAATTTTTTCCATACCCAACACACACAGCCGCTTATCCTTTGCCCCATTCTTTACCGCCACCCGTTTCTTTATCCCCGCCCGCCCCCACTTGTGACAGTTTTAATACGCTTTCCGTTCGAGAGCTCGGCGAATGCAAATGCGAGGGGTTAGCAAATCATCTGAGCAGAGCTGAGAGTGACAAGCTGCTTAGGAATACAGGAGGGAATTTAAATGCAAAAACTATGCAAATCAATGCGATTCTTAACGTTATTTTTATAGTCTTTAAGTACTACATGTGGTGGCATTAAGTAAGTGCTTCTAAGGCTAAGGAATTACTTTACTTAGTAAGTCTTATTTTATTCTTGAAATTACATTTTAGTAGCTTGATTATTTTGTAATTTTCGATAGACTTGTAGCTTATTTTTGATATAATTAAGCTTTATTTGTTTTTTATTGATCTAGATATTAATTACTGCCCAACTTTAAGTGCCAGCTTGGTTTCTCCTTCGAAGAGTATATCCTTCTGTGTCCTTCCCTGATATTTTATTGCTCTTGCTTTTTCGCTTTTGTCAGCCCGACGCCCCGAAAGCTTGCAGGCAGTCAAATGCAGAAAGAGAGAGAGTGCAACGGAACTGCATTAAGCGCGCCCGATTGTGTGCTTTAAAAATTATGGCTAGCCCGATATTTTGTTTGGAGGTCAGCCATATTGCAAATTGACTGCCTAGAGCTCAATCAAAATGTATATTACCCCAGAAAGCCGAGGGGCCACGAAAAAAAGCACCCACTCGAGGACAGAGCTCGCTGTTGCCAAGAAGTTGGCGGGCAAAGTCGATAAGGGATATAAGAAATATATTGTATGAGTTTTTGGAGTCGACATATAGATTGTTCCCGTACACACACTCACAATCGCCCGTTTGTTATTGTGTTCTATTTTTTTTTTTTTTTGTCGTTATTTTTTTGTTGGGACTTTTGCAGCCTTGTGGCTTTTATTCGGGCTTCGTGCTGCTCTCAACTTACGACGACTGCAACTGCCAAATGTCTGCCAAATATATAGAAGTCTATTAAGTTAATGTCGCGTAATTTAGCAAACTGTCAAAATCGCTGGCAAGTGAGCAGGAACTAAATTCGGTACCATTCAATAAGTTTACTTGACATTTTCAATGCTTTGGCAGGAGCCAAGTTTCCGAGCTATTTGTGTGTGGATATTTTCGGTACAATTGACTTGGTCTTGGCTTGAATTTTTAAGTTCAGTGAATGCTTTAGCACCACTTTGCAGTGGAAAGATTTTAAATTGAACAATATTAAATTTACACAATATTGAACTATTATTACCTAACTTTACATATATTTGTTAATCAGTTTAGGGTTTAATATTTCCACTTAAACTGAAATAGTTTACCTGTTCTTATACCGGGTACCCATAGGGTACAAGGCTATTATAAGTTAGTGACAACCAAGAATGTATGTAACAGGCAGAAGGAAGAAGCAGCCATCTCCGACCCCATAAAGTATATATGTATACTCTTGATCAGCATTACCAGCCGAGTCGATTTAGCCATGTCCTTCCGTCCGCTTGTTTGTCCGTTTGTCCGTCTGTCTGTGTTGGGAAACAGATCTCAGAGACTATAAGAGCTAGAGTTACCAAATTTGGTGACAAAGTTGGAATCTGTTGCACGCAGATCAAGTTTATTTTAAAATAATTTCGCAACTCCCACTTCCGCCCCGAAAATCATAAAAAACTGTATATAAGTTATAATCGTCATATTCGGCTTAACGTAAATAGATAAAATAAATAAGCAGAAATTCGCGGACGTGTTTTGAAAATTTGAATAAAATCGGATTATTAACATGGAAGTTATTAACAATAAAGATCTTCTTCTTCTGTGCCAATGGGTGTTGCTCAACATGTTTCTAGCAACATTTCTCTTTATTAGCCAACATTTTCATTTTTTCATGTTCATGTGATATTTAATTTCACCCACAATGCTTTGGGTACCGCTGTCAAGTTGGATTTTATTTTTGTTCAGTTATTAAAGCACTAATCTGGATAAATCCACCAAAAATTGAGTGCTTACTTATGGGGATTTATTCTCTGGATGAGCCATTTTTGTTTGTTTGTTTAGTTTGTTTTTGTTTTGTTTTCCAAATTTATAAGAAAAAGGTTAAAACAGTAAATAGGTATATATTTTATAAGTCTGGAAACGCTTTCTTCTCCCTGTTTATTTAAAATAAATTTACGATCAACTTGGCCTTGAAGTGTATCTGAATAAAAATGTTCAACGAAGTAGGCTATTTCGAGAAATGTCAAGTAATGGGAGCCAAGCTGGTTGTAACCTAGCTCAGTTCGTCTTGTAAATCGGAAGTGTAAACATCTATTGCTTATAAATTGTTATATAGTATATATACGTAGTGTATTATAAATTGTTATATTTTATTTTTATATTCAAGAAAAATGTATATGTTTTTGGAAGTACTTTTGGAAAATGTTGCTGGCCAGCTGCCAGTAATCAAGCTCGGCGAAGAGACTGTTGTGTATGACCTCAAGCGGAAGTTAGAGAGGATCACAGGAGTGCCGTTTTCGCAACTGAATATTCAGTTCCTTGGGCACCTACTTCGCGATCACGACCTGATCTGCAAGGTGTTTAAGGAATGGCAGGAGCTCGGTTTGCCTGCCTCTGGCCAGGCTTCGCACAAAACGGATCTGCTGGTCCTCCATGAGGATAAATTGAAGTGCTGGCTGGGATTTGTGGATGGCAGCAAGTGTGGTGAACCCGGCGAGTCAATGCTGATAAACATATCAAGCAGGGGTTTTACTACTACCACATCTAGTTGCAGTCCTTCCAGTTGTAGCACCTCGCATGGAAATCTGGCATGTGGTCCCTCTATGGACGCGGAATGCATCGCCCAGAGCAGCAGCAACATCAGCAGCATCAGCGCCCTTTCCAATCGGAGTCAGGACGACAGTAGCTGCCACTCGGAGAAGTGCTGCCTCGATGGCAGCAGGGATCGCCCTGCGTACGCAGATGTAATGCCTGAAAGCCGACAGTATGCAGTGGCCATGGAGGGCGATCCCAGCAGCTTCGACACTGAAGCTCTGCATTCTATTATGAATTACATAGCAGTGCGAATTCCGAAATCGCTAGACGCTGATGGCCTGATTTTCAGCACCTGCACCCCACTGGTGCCCTTGGAGGACGGACTGCTCATTGTATCTGCGGACGGCCACACAAGTGAATGGATCGAGCAGGTTACTCGACCCATTTGTCCACCCTTCAGGTTCGTGACTTTTATACAGCACTTCGATCTGGTGCGGTGGTGCTTCAGCATTCCAACACCAAACGAGCGGACTTTCTGCACGATCTTCAAGGTCCTCGAAAAGCAGAATGTCCCGCTGGACACCACCCAGTGGAGTGTAATAAGTCATGCAACCCTGGATCCCTGTGGCGAAGATTACGCTCGAAAGGCGGTCAGCACAGATTATCCGAACATGGAGGTGGTTGTTTACATAGACAAGAGGAGCGCCGAACAGATCTCCGAATGCTTCAAGCTTGATTACTTGTTTTGGCAGTTGCCGTTCACCCAGTGTGAGGGCATTTGCTAAGGCAGTCCCGGTACATTTGTTTTTAGCGACTAAAACAGAATTATTAGTTCGAACTTAAATTTATTGTTTATACACTTTTTGAGATACGATTTATAACGAAATACGAAAAAATTATTTGTTTGGCCAAATTCAACAAAAGCTATCTCATTTAATGGGGGACATCTAAGTAGCTCAAAAATTAAGGATTTGCAGAATTTTATTTTGGCCAAATCGAAGATCCAATCGAAAATGTATAAATTATATTTACTAATGGTTTTATTTTTAATATATAACAGAAGTGTGCTCATCAGTTAAATATAACGAAACAAAAACACCTCTTAACGAGGTGAGAAGTGACGATGGCACGTTCAACTTCAAAAGTTTCTGATATCATATTTTGTGACGTTTAATAGTAACGTTAACAAAAATAAATTACAAATAATTCAACTAGTTTTCGGCACTAAGCTGTAAAATACCTAGCCTTGAAACTAAAGACCAGCGTGTCGAATTATGTATCCGGCCACGGAAAAATAGGGTCTATGGAGAAATGATACACGACCGCCAGTTTGTTTTTGATACAAAAAAATCGAAGACCATTTCTAGTAAATGTCTCACCAAAAACTGAGTGCTTACTTATGGGGATTTATTTTCTGGATGAGTCACGACCATAAGTGAGAGGAAATTGTTTATCAAATTTATATAAAAACAAAAAAAAATGTCCTTAAAGCCGCCAGTGAGTTCCGCAACGGCTACTATATGAATCGCAAATCGAAAGTAAATATAATTCATACATTTTCGATTGGCTCTTCCATTTGGCCCAAATAAAATTCAGCAAAGCCTTTATTTTTGAGCTACTTAGATGTCCCCCATTAAATAAAACAGCTTTTGTTGAATTTTGCCAAACAAATAATTTTTTCGTATTTCGTTATAAATCGTATCTCTAAAAAGGTGTATAAACAATAAATTTAAGTTCTAACTAATAATTTTGTTTAAGTGCTAAAAACGAATGTACCGGGACTGCCTTAGCAGATGCCCTCACACTGGGTGAACGGCAACTGCCAAAACAAGTAATCAAGCTTGAAGCATTCGGAGATCTGTTCGGCGCTCCTCTTGTCTATGTAAACAACCACCTCCATGTTCGGAAAGTCTGGGCTGACCGCCTTTCGAGCGTAATCTTCGCCACAGGGATCCAGGGTTGCGTGACTTATTACACTCCACTGGGTGGTGTCCAGCGGGACATTCTGCTTTTCGAGGACCTTGAAGATCCTGCAGAAAGTCCGCTCGTTCGGTGTTGGAATGCTGAAGCACCACCGCACCAGATCGAAGTGCTGTATAAAAGTCACGAACCTGAAGGGTGGACAAATGGGTCGAGTAACCTGCTCGATCCATTCACTTGTGTGGCCGTCCGCAGATACAATGAGCAGTCCGTCCTCCAAGGGCACCAGTGGGGTGCAGGTGCTAAAAATAAGGCCATCAGCGTCTAGCGATTTCGGAATTCGCACTGCTATGTAATTCATAATAGAATGCAGAGCTACAGTGTCGAAGCTGCTGGAATCGCCCTCCATGACCACCGCATACTGTCGGCTTTCAGGCATTACATCTGCGTACGCAGGGCGATCCCTGCTGCCATCGAGGCAGCACTTCTCCGAGTGGCAGCTACTGTCGTCCTGACTCCGATCGGAAAGGGCGCTGATGTTGCCGATGTTGCCGATGTTGCTGCTGCTCTGGGCGATGCATTCCGCGTCCATAGAGGGACCACAGGCCTGATTTCCATTCGAGGTGCTACAACTGGAAGGGCTGGAACTAGAGGTGGTAGTAGTAAAACCCCTGCTGGATATGTTTATCAGCATTGACTCGCCGGGTTCACCACACTTGCTGCCATCCACAAATCCCAGCCAGCACTTCAATTTATCCTCATGGAGGACCAGCAGATCCGTTTTGTGCGAAGCCTGGCCAGAGGCAGGCAAACCGAGCTCCTGCCATTCCTTAAACACCTTGCAGATCAGGTCGTGATCGCGAAGTAGGTGCCCAAGGAACTGAATATCCAGTTGCGAAAACGGCACTCCTGTGATCCTCTCTAACTTCCGCTTGAGGTCATATACAACAGTCTCTTCGCCGAGCTTGATTACTGGCAGCTGGCGAGCACCATTTTCCAAAAGTACTTCCAAAAACATATACATTTTTCTTGAATATAAAAATAAAATATAACAATTTATAATACACTACGTATATATACTATATAACAATTTATAAGCAATAGATGTTTACACTTCCGATTTACAAGACGAACTGAGCTAGGTTACAACCAGCTTGGCTCCCATTACTTGACATTTCTCGAATTAGCCTACTTCGATGAACATTTTCATTCAGACACATTTCAAGGCCAAGTTGATCGTATATTCATTTAAAATAATCAGGGAGAAGAAAGCGTTTCCAAACTTATAAAATATATAACTATTTACGGTCTTAATAATTTTTTTATAAAATTGAAAAACAGAACAAACTAACTTATACGTGTAGTCATGGCTCATCCAGAGTAAGTCATCCCATAAGTAAGCACTCAGTTTTTGGTCGATTTATCCAAATTTGTTCTCCTAATAACTGAACAAAAATAAAATCCAACTTGGCAAAGGATTCAGAGCTTAAATTCTGGGAGATGCAGCTATGGATATGGCCCAGTGGTCTGCGTATACGGAATACCCTGTCTATGCAAGATAAAATTTTGTGAGAATTTGAATTTTACAGTAAATTTTCTTGTGAGGTTTCAGCGTTTCATTTAAGAGTTGAGTAAAGTTAAAATAGGGTAATTATATTTAACTGAGGAGCACACCCATATTGAGGCCGCAGGACAAGGCCACCGGTTACTTCATTGCCCAATATTTAAATCTAAATAGAGAACTGACTTGGCTGTCGTACGGTTCGAAAATAAACGGAAAACAAATTATGGACATTAAATTCTTATTATTTAATGCAAACATTTGTTGGTACCGGGTATCTTACAACCGAGCCTACTTGACTGTAGCTTTCTTTCTTGTTAAAGTCCGTGAATGGCAAGCGTAAAAATAAGTATACCTTATTTCAGTTAGGTTATCATGGACATTATCTGTTTAGAATTGAATTTTGAAGACATTAGAACTAGAATGATAATTTAAAACAAACAGCCATTTAATAACTAACAGCATAACAGCATCACAGACAGAGCTACCTGACCACCGGCATTTCCTTTTAGCGTTTTGTAATTTGGCTTGTCATAATAAAAAACAGGCGAAACAAACAACAACAAAATGCTCAGACAGGCAGAGCGCTGCGCTGAGAAGTACGCAAAACATTTGAATTATTTACCATAAACTTTTTCCCCAAACTCGCACACAAAAAGCACGGACAATTCCCTTTGTACAAAATGGCAGATACTCGTACATTTCCCTCCCAATCGTCGCTGATGCGTGGCCCTGGCCATACAAATTTTATAGCATACTTTTACGGGCATTTCCGTTTTGTAAACATGAGCAGGCGGCGGAAGTGGAAGTGGAAAACGAGACACAAGAAGGAGAGGCAAAGAAGAAGGCGAAGGCAAAGGCGGAGATAAAGAGCACAACTTTATATGATTTTTATTTGAAAATACCAAAATTGATTTGATGCTCTCTTCGTGCAGAGCGAACACGAACATATTGACAGTCGAAAAAGAAACAAAACCGAAAGGTAAGTAGAGAGCTGCAAAAGCATGTCCCAGTCAGCGCATGCAAATTGACAGGAGCCACGTGGATGTAGGTATTTCACCTGAAACGCCTCTACTTTTCTCTCATTTCGTTGCAGCATCGGCCATTGTTACATTGTTGGAGAATAACAACTGCATTCGTTATGAATTTGCCATTGTTTGTTATCACAAATACTTCTCAGTCATTGATTACTTCTCAGAGGAATTGATTGCATAATAAATCGACATTTTTCACAACGATGGCTATATTAATTGGAAAAGTGTCTGCGGTTCGAATATGATGCAAAATCGCTTCAATTACCATGAATTGTATCACAAATTCAGCATGGATTTCAATTGTTTGCCATTATTGGTCGATTGCAATTCGGCAAACGTGTTGCCAATAATCCATTTAATTTTTAAACATTCTTGCCACTTAACTGGC
The DNA here is from genome assembly GCA_018153105.1 of Drosophila rufa. Taxonomy (NCBI): domain Eukaryota; kingdom Metazoa; phylum Arthropoda; class Insecta; order Diptera; family Drosophilidae; genus Drosophila; species Drosophila rufa. The sequence continues at coordinate 15,614,925 of JAECXS010000096.1, forward strand.
CTTTCCGATAAAATGATAGCGTTTTGTCGCCACAAACAAAAATAAATTTTATTGTTGTGCATAAAATACGTTCTAGAATTGTTCTCTGATGCTGAAAAATTTTACTATATATGGAAAATTAATATTTAATTTCTCCGTAAATATTAAAATTAGAAGCTTTTGTATTTTTAAATTAATTAAATATTCCCAAAAGCATCGGATAAAATGGTATCATTATTCACGAAAGCACTCTTAACTGTATCTGTTTATCTTGATAATCTAACTGGTACTTGTTTAATTTCCTTTAATTAAATTATTTACCTTAAAGGGTAGTTATCTTTCTCACTTTCCTCAACAAGTTCAATTAAATTTAGGCCTTCAAGAACTTGGTAAATTAGTTGCCTGGCAATGTTCTCCTGCCTTTTGATCCGATGCGTGTGCATTGCGGCTTATAGTTGAGCTTTCCGGCGGCTGAAACCAAAGACGCAGCTGCTGCTGGGTTCCGGATCCCGCACCTGTATTCTTGGGTTCCTTTGGAGCTTAAGAAGCTGCTTAAATCCCCGGTACTTTGACTATGCAATGCTAATTAGCTGGAAATGGGGTAGGCCTTTTGTTAATCAACCGGAACGCCAGTCTTAGACAGCCCTGAGCGATGCGAACCGGACAGCCTGCCCTAACCAAGGTCCAACCCCTTTGTGGAAGTCAATGGATTTTGCGGCGGCATGTGAATTGAACTAATTAAATATTTACAAAAGGCAGCCCAAGTCTATCAAACAGCCATTGAACCTAAATTTAACTTCATTAGCCGCGAATCCTGCGGTCGTTCTCTTGCAAGTCAAATTTAATGGGAGCTTAACAGTATTTAAAGTTTACCAAATACAAGGTTGTTTGTGAAGTAATACCAAATATGGTAGAAAATATTTATATTGAGTAGTATTAAAACCTACTTTATGTCCGATTTAATTTATTCTGTTTTTAAATGCATCTGTAAATGCTTAATTCGGCTTTTCAATGGATCTTACTTACTTTTAACTAGTTTTTTTGTTCCTTCTTAAATGAAAGTCAAGTAAAGTTATGATAAATGGGAGGGGAGCCGCGGCCGCAACAAATCATGAAAACATAACTAACGAAAGTTTAATTTGAATTTCAAGTTTGCGCGAAAACTTTCTGTCGCAGTTTCAGCTTGTCTTCTTTCCTGCCTTTTTCTTTACTCCTTTCGGCCGCGTCTTACCTTTTCCTTTGGCATTCGCTACTCTATTATAAACTTCCGTTCTGTTTGCGGACAAATGCTTGGCAATTACTTTTTAAGGTTCCCCGAAACAAATTGATTGCCGTCGTGGAGTCCTGTGACGGTGAGAACGGGACGAACGCCGGCGAAATAGCGAAGTGAAATCAACGTTAAAATAATTCACATCGATAATGCCGCTTTAATCGCATGAAACTTCCGGCAATTTGCCGAAGAGTGTTGAGTGCTTGAGTTGAGTTCTGTCTTCCTGTTCCCTCAATGATTTGCCTGGGGTAAATTTTAGACAGTCTCGGATTGTGAGTGTGTATATTGTACACTTTAAAAAATATATATTATAATTTGTTTGTATATTAAAAAATATTTAATCAGGAAAATAATGAGGTTTAAAAGTTTAAATATAAATCGTAAGTAAATAGCAAATTTTTGATTACAATAATGGCCGTTTCAAAAATATTAAATAATCAAATATTGTATGTTATTTCAAAAAGGATTTTAGCTTCAACACGTGCAGATCTTATAAATATTTACTTATAAAAATTATAATAGCGTAATTATTATCATTACATTTCAGAAAATATTTCCTTGAACAAAATACATTTAAATTCCTTATTTTCTTTAGTGTAAGCCAATGAAAGCCCCAGCTTTGGCTGAACGCCTTGCTGCGCTAATTTTGTTAATGTATCCTTTATACATACAGAACACCGAGGCACACACACCCAGGCAAACACACACACACTCGCCACTCTCCATTCTCCACTCTTAATTTCGTGTTTTGCTTAACTTTTCCTGTTCTGCCGTGGGGCCAAAGGTGAGTCTCCTTAAAAGAGGGGCCAAATCGTTGACTGTGCAGTCGTCTACAAATCCGCCGGCTTTGTGCAATCAGCGTTAACTTGTTTTCCCTATTTCACATTTATATTTTTTCCCCTCGCTCATTCGTTGTTCTTTCCTTCCGCTCTTCACTCTCCTCTGGCTTAGGTTTGGCCTTTGTCCCACGGAGCGGATAAAATACGCAGCGAAGATATGGAAATGTTTATTTAAAAATTTCGTCTTCTGCTTATTTTCGTTAACTCACCCATCCAACGGGCACACGGCGTATGCGTAATAAGAGTTACACGCCGGCTCACATTACGTATACGCAGTGGTGGTGCGGGTGTACTTCGGGTTGAGTGTGGGTTTTTGCATGGGAAACATGCCAAATGCGTACTCTTAATTTCCTTAAACACTTCATTAGCGCAAATGTTGTGGCATCCGTGGGCGACGGGCCTTGGGGAAATCAATTGAGAAAGGTATTAACTTTCAGATGAATTTTAATTTATCTTTCGTCTTTACAGAATCCAGGGTACCCCACAAATCCTGGGAAGCAATGATAGGAGTCGTGATAACCTTATTCTATTTTTACCGAAGAGCAAATACTAGCTCTCCTTGTTCCCATAAATCAACATCGATATCCGCCCTAAAGATTTGCTTAAACCTGTGCGAATCTGCTTCCTTAAAGGCACCCTCTTACTCGCAGCCCAGCCCCACTTCAGTTACGTTCTATAAATTACTGATGGCTTTTCCTTGAACAGTGTGAAAAGAAATGTAGACTACCTTATATTTATTTTCATATTTGGCCTTAGATAAAAAGAAATAACAAAAGATTTGGGAGAAGTGTCTATAAAAATTATTATAAGGCACTAAAATTGTGTATTACTTTTTTCAAGATTTAACAGTATAAAATACATGGTTCTTATGATCTAAGTTTACTTAAATTTCTGATCACTTTAAATGTTTTCTTTGGATGTAATTTATTCCAGTGCAAGCACTTCGAGCTGCACTTTGTCAGTGATTAGTTTGCCCAAGTGAACGCATTATATTTGCTCAACTAAAAAAATTAACGCATGACTTGCTGCCATATGACAAAGGCCAGAACTTCTTTAAGCAGCCGAACAATAAGTGGAAAAAAAACTCATCTTCAGTGGATTGCATTCGGACAGTTTGAATGGGGTTTTATGCAGCTCAACTGTCACTAATCGAATCGGGGGACGCGAAGTGGGCCAGGACTCACTGGATCAGGTTCCTAGGGAAAAGGAACGAGGGGAGGAACCAGCCATTCAACAGTCACTTAGCCGAGTCCACGGATGCACTGCTCTGTGCATCCTTAATTAAGCGCAGAAAGGAATTGTTTAATCTGCCCGAGAGTGTCCTCGTCCTTTGGGTCGCCGTGCAATTAAGTAATTGAGAGAGAAAGTCGGGGTGGGGAAATCAATTTGGGCGAAAATCAAAATCAATATTTTACTTGCCGAAAGCGCCGGGCGCGTAATGCAAATTTTCATAATTGAAAACTAAGTGCTGAGCAAAAAGTTTGCCATGAACCACTTTCGGTGGCCATTTACAGGCCGTGACTTTGTTTTTATGCCATAATCATGCCCTCCTCTCTCCCCGGATTATAATTTAAACGGGTTTCTGGTGTGAAAAACGAAAACACGCTGCCAACTTTTGGCATTGTGGCCCGCAGAAACTCTGGCACACGCATACACTTTGACTTTGAAAAGTGGGAAAACTCAGGGGGCACCCAAGAGGGGTGCCTTGTCCCCACTTTAAAGTCTTTGCCCGGCCATTCAATTAAACTGAGTGTAGTTTTCAATAAACACTGCGAAAGTTCCATTTGAAAAATGGCAATAAATGCGCGTCCGCTCCCCGCGAATTCAATGAAGTAGCTAAGGGCTTCAGCAATTCCTGGAAAAAAGGGAGCAAAGTGGTCTGGCCATATCGAAGGGTCGCCAAATGCAATTTGTGCTCGAGTTCCAGTTACAGTTAAGCGGATTGCCCCGGACATGTATATAGAATATTTATATACTCCTGGCTTAGGCAAGGAAAACACACAGAAGCGGAAAAACGTTGGAAATCAGCACTTGTATGGGAAGCAGAAAAGGTTGCAACGGGCAAACTGTTGCTCTCGTTTTGTAGTTTTCCCTCGGATTGTCTCGGACGAGGACTGTTTAGGGGATTTACTTAATGGTCAATACACTGGGCTTACTCAGACAAGGTAAGTACTAAAAAATATATAAATAAAACCTAAAGGTTAGTTTTACCTCATGCTAGATTTTAGCTTAGAAGACTACACAGCATTATTAGTTATTTAAGCTACAATTTTGCGCTGCGTAAGACGAACACTTCCTTGTTTCTGCTTTTTTTATCTGAGCTTTGTTTCGTCGTTCTCTCATTTCATTCAGCATTCCCCATCTATTCTTGTTACATGTAGTTTATCCGCTTTTCATCGTTGTCCCTTTTAGGGCTTAAGCTCGATTTTCAACTGCTTCGAGCGACATGTGCGTGCGATTCCCTTTTTCCAGCGATCGGGAAACTTAACTGTCACTCGGAAAAGTTCATTGTCAAGCAGCTGAAAGAGCAGCGGATTGTGATAAGCAACAGCCTGCAGCGTGGCAGCTGAAAAAGCCGGAAAAACTTGCGAAAACTTTCCGTTCCAACGCAGCTCTAAAAGGAGCGGGGAGCGCAAAAAAGCTGAAACTAATTGTTTGGCAAAGTTAGTGAGGGGACGTGACTAAAATATCAGGCGAAGCGTATCAATTACGGGGGCAATGAGCCGACAAAAAGAGCCATCGAACCGCCCTCAAACAAAGTGCAGCAAAATTTTGCTGCCAAAAGATCCGGCAATTGCCAACTGCGTCGCACATCATCAATAAAACATTTGGTTTTGTGAATAAGGCCCAAAACCGAAATTGTGGCCAAAAGAGTTACAGCAACAGGCATAAATCAATCACTTCCTGCCGCTCGAGCAATTGGGCCCCTCACATCAAATTGGTTTTGCATGGCAAAATTTTATTTATGGCCTCGTAGCACACTGAGGAAAAGGGATGGCACATTGGTTGTCTTTCCTATGATAATTGCCTTGAATACAAGGATAACTTACCTGGAGTATGCTTTCCAAATTCTGAATATAGAAGGGTTTACTCAATGGATTATTATTTTCTATAACTATTTTTAATTAGGTAATATTTTAAAAACGAAAATATGATGGGCAAGAATTTTCTGCATAAGTTTCCCCCTCAATAATTCCCCTCAGTGTATCAGCACTCCTTTTGTTCTCGCCCCGAGTATTTTCCGTATTTTTGGCTCCTCAAATTGTTATTTGTGCGTTTCTGATTTGTAGCACATAATCGACACGAGGCTGCCGACAGCATTTGCTCTAATAAATATGATTTATGCGTTGGCCGAAGCTGCAGCCGAAATGGGAAACGGAAGTTGAAACAACTCACTCTAATGAGACATTGGCTCGGTCTCGGTCTTGGTCCCAGCCAGCCGACATACAAGCTACCACAAAAATGTTGTCCCCGGGACTTGGCAAAAGTTTACAATTTTTTGATTGACTTTCGCCTGATTGATGCATGAGTGGCGGCATTCGATTGACATTGATTTATGGCCCAGCATCGGCTGGCATATTGCCCAGACATTGGTGACAATTGCTTCTGCTCTCTGTTTCGAGATTTGCAATTGTTTTCAAAAGTTTTGTGCGACTTTCCGGTCTGGCAGAACATCAATCAATTTGTTTTTGGCCGGAAATTCCGTTGACTTCTGCACTAGATATGTGAATATGTTTTTCTGTAAGAAATTGGAAGTTCTAAAAAAATTGTTGTTAGAAAAGTGTTGATAAAAAAACGTAGATCATGTAGGTTAATTCTTACATTTTGGCCCAATTAGCTTCGACCTTTAAAATATTTTCAATAACTTTAGAAACAATTTAAGAAACCTCAAACCCCAACCGTTACTTTTTGTGGCCACATGTGAACAAGAGGACTAGAATATGTCCCTTTGATAGCGCTTTGACATTTAAAGAGCATTTAAAATATGTTTTGTCCCGACAACCTTCGGTGTATATGTTCCTGGCCCCGCCCCTTCTTTATCCCCACCCATCGCTTACTACATTATGCACTCACAACACTCGGCAGCTCATTCATTTTATTTATTCTGCACTTCAAAGCTGTGTGTCCTGGGCTAAGCTCCCCGCCTGCCTTGCCCCCTCCATTGGGGGCCACTGCCAGCTCTCACCTGTCCAAACAGCAAACTCGGTTGAGCTGAGGTGAGCGAAAAGAATTTGCATAAAACACAAGGCTGGCAAAAACTCGACACTATTTCATTTCAGCTCCTGATGTCGCCTCTCCCTCCCTCTTCTGTGACTCCCCTTTTTCTCGTATGTGTGTTTGTTTTGACATCAGTTTTTCATTACGATTGTCACGCACCCGCGACTTTTTGGGGGAAGAAGCGAAATAACCGCAGCACAGCAGTAGCTGGACAAATAAAAAATCGTCTCTCCACAAATGCATTTTAGCTCTCACTGATTAAATATGAATTCGGTGGCTATTTGGCAGCTTTAAAGTTTAATAAACTTGAGAAATCTTGATGGTTTTTATATCAGCTTCATTTAACCACTTTGGGAAATGTGCTCTCTAAGTTTTTAATGGTCGAATCGGGTTTGGGTGATAAGAAAAGAAACCTCCTTCCTCTATATATCACTAAACTGTAAACAACAAGAAAGAAAGCTACAGTCAAGTAGGCTCGGTTGTAAGATACCCGGTACCAACAAATGTTTGCATTAATTAATACGAATTTAATGTCCATAATTTAGGGTGTTTTCAGTTTGTTTTTCCAACCATACGACAGCCGAGTCAGTTCTCTATTTAGATTTGAATATTGGGCAATGAAGTAATTGGTGGCCTTGTCCTGCGGCCTCTATATGGGTGTGCTCTTCAGTTAAATCTAATTATCCGATTTTAACTCTACTCAACTCTTAAATGAAACGCTTTTGTTGAAGTTCGCCAAACAAATAATTTTTTAATTTTTCGTTATAAATCGATATCGATATTCGATATTATCAAAATAATCATACGTGGTAATGAAAACGTTTTACAGTTTGAGTTTCCCGGTTATGGACACGATAGAGCTTGTAATTTGTGTCGGAAACTAAAAAACTAAAATTATTTGTGTTCATTAGAAATGCATCTTCTATTTGAACCTTAAAACCTCACAAGAAAATGTACTGTAAAATTCAAATTCTCACAAAATTTTATCTTGCATAGACAGGGTATTCCGTATACGCAGACCACTAGGCCATATCCATAGCTGCATCTCCCAGAATTTAAGCTCTGAATCCTTTGCCAAGTTGGATTTTATTTTTGTTCAGTTATTAGGAGAACAAATTTGGATAAATCCACCAAAAACTGAGTGCTTACTTATGGGAATTTATTCTCTGGATGAGCCATGACCATAAGTGAGTTTGATTTGTTTTTTAATTTTATAAAAAAATTATTAAGACCGTAAATAGTTATATATTTTATAAGTTTGGAAACGCTTTCTTCTCCCTGATTATTTTAAATAAATATACGATCAACTTGGCCTTGAAATGTGTCTGAATGAAAATGTTCATCGAAGTAGGCTAATTCGAGAAATGTCAAGTAATGGGAGCCAAGCTGGTTGTAACCTAGCTCAGTTCGTCTTGTAAATCGGAAGTGTAAACATCTATTGCTTATAAATTGTTATATAGTATATATACGTAGTGTATTATAAATTGTTATATTTTATTTTTATATTCAAGAAAAATGTATATGTTTTTGGAAGTACTTTTGGAAAATGTTGCTGGCCAGCTGCCAGTAATCAAGCTCGGCGAAGAGACTGTTGTGTATGACCTCAAGCGGAAGTTAGAGAGGATCACAAGAGTGCCGTTTTCGCAACTGGATATTCAGTTCCTTGGGCACCTACTTCGCGATCACGACCTGATCTGCAAGGTGTTTAAGGAATGGCAGGAGCTCGGTTTGCCTGCCTCTGGCCAGGCTTCGCACAAAACGGATCTGCTGGTCCTCCATGAGGATAAATTGAAGTGCTGGCTGGGATTTGTGGATGGCAGCAAGTGTGGTGAACCTGGCGAGTCAATGCTGATAAACATATCCAGCAGGGGTTTTACTACTACCACCTCTAGTTCCAGCCCTTCCAGTTGTAGCACCTCGAATGGAAATCAGGCCTGTGGTCCCTCTATGGACGCGGAATGCATCGCCCAGAGCAGCAGCAACATCGGCAACATCAGCGCCCTTTCCGATCGGAGTCAGGACGACAGTAGCTGCCACTCGGAGAAGTGCTGCCTCGATGGCAGCAGGGATCGCCCTGCGTACGCAGATGTAATGCCTGAAAGCCGACAGTATGCGGTGGCCATGGAGGGCGATCCCAGCAGCTTCGACACTGAAGCTCTGCATTCTATTATGAATTACATAGCAGTGCGAATTCCGAAATCGCTAGACGCTGATGGCCTTATTTTTAGCACCTGCACCCCACTGGTGCCCTTGGAGGACGGACTGCTCATTGTATCTGCGGACGGCCACACAAGTGAATGGATCGAGCAGGTTACTCGACCCATTTGTCCACCCTTCAGGTTCGTGACTTTTATACAGCACTTCGATCTGGTGCGGTGGTGCTTCAGCATTCCAACACCGAACGAGCGGACTTTCTGCAGGATCTTCAAGGTCCTCGAAAAGCAGAATGTCCCGCTGGACACCACCCAGTGGAGTGTAATAAGTCACGCAACCCTGGATCCCTGTGGCGAAGATTACGCTCGAAAGGCGGTCAGCACAGATTATCCGAACATGGAGGTGGTTGTTTACATAGACAAGAGGAGCGCCGAACAGATCTCCGAATGCTTCAAGCTTGATTACTTGTTTTGGCAGTTGCCGTTTACTCCATGTGAGGGCATTTGCTAAGGCAGTCCCGGTACATTTTTTTTTAGCGACTGAAACAAAATTATTAGTTAGAACTTAAATTTATTGTTTATACACTTTGAGATACGATTTATAACGAAATACGAAAAAATTATTTGTTTGGCAAAATTCAACAAAAGCTATCTCATTTAATGGGGGACATCTAAGTAGCTCAAAAATTAAGGATTTGCAGAATTTAATTTTGGCCAAATCGAAGATCCAATCGAAAATGTATAAATTATATTTACTAATGGTTTTATTTTTAATATATAACGGGGGTGTGCTCATCAGTTATATTTAACGAAACAGAAACACCTCTTAACGAGGTTTCTGATATCATATTGTGTGACGTTTAATAGTAACGTTAACCAAAATAAATTACAAATAATTCAACGAGTTTTCGCCACTAAGCTGTAAAATACCTAGCCTTGAAACTAAAGACCAGCGTGTCGAATTATGTATCCGGCCACGGAAAAATAGGGTCTATGGAGAAATGATACATGACCGCCAGTTTGTTTTTGATACAAAAAAAATCGAAGACCATTTCGAGTAAATGTCTCACCAAAAACCGAGTGCTTACTTATGGGGATTTATTTTCTGGATGAGTCACGACCATAAGTGAGAGGAAATTGTTTATCAAATTTATTTAAAAACAAAAAAAGTGTCCTCAAAGCCGACAGTGAGTTCCGCAACTGTTACTATATGAATCGCAAATCGAAAGTAAATATAATTCATACATTTTCGATTGGCTCTTCCATTTGGCCCAAATAAAATTCAGCAAATCCTTTATTTTTGAGCTACTTAGATGTCCCCCATTAAATAAAACAGCTTTAGTTGAATTTTGCCAAACAAATAATTTTTTCGTATTTCGTTATAAATCGTATCTCTAAAAAAGTGTATAAACAATAAATTTAAGTTCGAACTAATAATTTTGTTTCAGTCGCTAAAAAGAAATGTACCGGGACTGCCTTAGCAAATGCCCTCACATGGAGTAAACGGCAACTGCCAAAACAAGTAATCAAGCTTGAAGCATTCGGAGATCTGTTCGGCGCTCCTCTTGTCTATGTATACAACCACCTCCATGTTCGGAAAGTCTGGGCTGACCGCCTTTCGAGCGTAATCTTCGCCACAGGGATCCAGGGTTGCGTGACTTATTACACTCCACTGGGTGGTGTCCAGCGGGACATTCTGCTTTTCGAGGACCTTGAAGATCCTGCAGAAAGTCCGCTCGTTCGGTGTTGGAATGCTGAAGCACCACCGCACCAGATCGAAGTGCTGTATAAAAGTCACGAACCTGAAGGGTGGACAAATGGGTCGAGTAACCTGCTCGATCCATTCACTTGTGTGGCCGTCCGCAGATACAATGAGCAGTCCGTCCTCCAAGGGCACCAGTGGGGTGCAGGTGCTAAAAATAAGGCCATCAGCGTCTAGCGATTTCGGAATTCGCACTGCTATGTAATTCATAATAGAATGCAGAGCTTCAGTGTCGAAGCTGCTGGGATCGCCCTCCATGGCCACCGCATACTGTCGGCTTTCAGGCATTACATCTGCGTACGCAGGGCGATCCCTGCTGCCATCGAGGCAGCACTTCTCCGAGTGGCAGCTACTGTCGTCCTGACTCCGATCGGAAAGGGCGCTGATGTTGCCGATGTTGCTGCTGCTCTGGGCGATGCATTCCGCGTCCATAGAGGGACCACAGGCCTGATTTCCATGCGAGGTGATACAGCTGGAAGGACTGCAACTAGAGGTGGTAGTAAAACCCCTGCTGGATATGTTTATCAGCATTGACTCGCCGGGTTCACCACACTTGCTGCCATCCACAAATCCCAGCCAGCACTTCAATTTACCCTCATGGAGGACCAGCAGATCCGTTTTGTGCGAAGCCTGGCCAGAGGCAGGCAAACCGAGCTCCTCCCATTCCTTAAACACCTTGCAGATCAGGTCGTGGTCGCGAAGTAGGCGTCCAAGGAACTGAATATCCAGTTGCGAAAACGGCACTCCTGTGATCCTCTCTAACTTCCGCTTGAGGTCATACACAACAGTCTCTTCGCCGAGCTTGATTACTGGCAGCTGGCCAGCAACATTTTCCAAAAGTACTTCCAAAAACATATACATTTTTCTTGAATATAAAAATAAAGTGTAACAATTTATAATACACTACGTATATATACTATATAACAATTTATAAGCAATAGATGTTTACACTTCCGATTTACAAGACGAACTGAGCTAGGTTACAACCAGCTTGGCTCCCATTACTTGACATTTCTCGAATTAGCCTACTTCGATGAACATTTTCATTCAGACACATTTCAAGGGCAAGTTGATCGTAAATTTACTTAAAATAAACAGGGAGAAGAAAGCGTTTCCGAACTTATAAAATTTATCCAGAAATGGCAGCCCATTTTGAATTAAAATTTAGAGTGATCTAAAGAAAAATCAACTTACAAGCTTACAAGTAATGAATAAATTGTTAATCGCAATATATAAAGAAATATTCTCTCGGAAAACCAGGAAGTGTGTTCCCATAGTACTAATTCCCAGATTAGCTATTCAAGATACCGAATGCTGTCCCCATAACAGGCAGGGCCAGAAATGGGTTAAACGGAAATTTAATTTAATTTCACTTTGCCCCACTCACAGCTCTTCGAAATGGAATGGAACGGAGCGGTCTGCCGTCTGCGGCTCTCGAATGGCCAACTATTTTTCGATTCGCCACAAAAGTCGTTCTCGCAACGACGGCGGCTGCTGCTTTTCGGCTACATTTCTAGTTCATTTCCGGCTAAAAATGAGCTGCTGCTCGTTGGGTATCCGCCACGAGGATTCGGGGACTCACATGTGGCTCGCATTACCGTGGCTCGCCTCCACTCGATGGCAGGTTACATGAGCCCGAACACTCCCATTTCGGCACGCCTTTGTGCATAATTTTCCAATTACCATCAATAAATTGGCCGCAGCTGGCCTAAAACTTAATTGAGAAATTATTGCGCCGCAGCAAACTCGTTTAGTTAGCACTTTAATTACCGTTTAGCATTTGCAATTTGGCAAATTTTTTGCAATTTTAGCTGCAGCTGCTGCTGCTCCTAGTCTCACATCGAATCGAACTGCAAATCTCAATGCTGCAATTCGTGCTCGGCAAGCAAACATTGCATAAATTGCATGGCAATGGCCACTAAAATGCCACACGGAATGGCAGCACGACTTTTGCCCATCGTTTTCGCCGCAGTCTCTCCCGGATCCTCCTGCCTGGATCTCCCTGATTTCCCATGGTTTTCCCAGCCTGGCCATAAGCCAGAGCCAAGAGTATGGCAATTTGTAGAGCGCAAAGTTCCCCATTCCTTGCACAGTTGATTTTTGTGGAAATTGCGACAAAGTCTGCGGAACGAGTGCGAATGTCGCAGATAAAGACACAATATTCAGATGTATTTTTGCGGGAAAAGTTTGAATTGAGCTCTAATCGAAAAAGAAAGCCAGACAATTTGTAAAATAAAGATGATAGCTGAAAAAGCTGGTAAGACAATCCCTTTAAAACATATTCTAGAGGGAAATGTGAACCAAAAATCGGATCTAGAAATTTAATTTTAAACTTTAATCCATAGCCTTTCTCAAAAGCACATTTAAGGATTTCTTTCTGGCCAAAAAGGCTACCCCTGGGCTATATTTAGCATACTAGAGTCAGGAGCAGTAGCTGGCTCTGACTTTTTTTGACTTTTCCATGCATTTCTATGAGATCTGCTGCCTGACATGAATATATACATGTATATGCTCCTTGATGCCCCTTAATCAATGGGGAAATCACAATTCCAACCCCCAAAACTCTCCTCCTCTCTCCTGCAGCTCAATGCGTTGGCGTTTTTCTCTTTGGATCGTGCCTGGAATGAATTCGCAATGAGTTGCATATTCGCACAGGCGGCGACGGTGCCACCTGTTGCTCGTTTCCCACTAATTGCCCCCGAAAACTAGGCAACACAAATTGTTTTCCACAAAGCGAAAAGTCAATAGGAAAATGGAAAGAAAAAAGAGGATACAGGATAGAGGAGAGCCCGCACAACTTGAAACTTAAATACAAGAAGCGTGAAAGCAATTTGAGGAGCAAATTTGTAGCCCCCCTGTCGCGCTGTCGTCTCCCAACTTTCGTCGAAGTTGGACTTTTCCTGGGAAAAGTTTCTCGCTCGCCTTTTGTCCTGTCTTCCGTTTTCCTTTTTTTTTGTTTTTTTTTTTTGCAGTTTCAGTTTGAAGCATAACAATCGCATTTGCCAACTTCATTTATTGTTTTGTTAAGCTGCTAACTTTAGTTTATTGCCATCCAGCAGCATCAACTGGGAAAGTTGCCCTCCTGCCAGCCCTCCGCACATAATTTGTCATATTTTTTAATGACTTTCCAAGTGAGCTTCCTGTGCGGAGCTGTAATCGCAAATGAAACAAAGTCAACACAGCGAGAGCAGCAGCAAACAGCAAAAGCCGGCAACATGAATTGTCATTTTGTGTCGGCTAATCTGCTGTCGGCTTCTCTGTGTTAGTTTGTGTCCCTTTTCGGTCGCACGTGTCGTATACGTAATTTGTGGTTACCTGATCCAGTTTATTCTAGCTGGATGTTTGCCGCCCCGCCCCTTGCTCCCCTTTTTGTAATTTATTTCATGGCGACTTGCCATTTATTATGCAAACGGCCGCTGGAGTGTGGCCAACAGTTCTGGGCCATAAACGCAGACAAACACCAAATCTGGCACACAAATCATTTTCATTATGTATTCCCAGGCCCAAACCCAGGCCGCCACTGCATAGCCCTCAATTTTAGTGGAAAATTTCACCGCAATAGCGTAAAAATAATTGAAATAATAACGAATCGCATGGAAATCAACATTTTTCACTTTCAACGAACACAATTTTATGTTTATTGATTCCGAGCGCTAGCCAAATGCAAATTATCACAAATTAAACGGTGGAAATCGACATCGAAAAGCGGCAAATAAATATATTCAAAATATAAATGCGCATTCTTGCAGCAAATGGCATGGAAATTGTGTAATTAAATTAAATGCCGTATGGGAATTAGCGCAGCTTGCATACGAAAATAGCCAAGGGTTACATTATTGCTAAAATATTTATGACTAAGCACTTCAAATTATAAATGCCATGGCTTGACTCTAAATAACATGCTTTCATTCAAATTTAATAAGGTCAATTTGTCGAGCTAAATCGCTATTATTTTCGGCAACAAATGTAATCAATATGAAGTGGTTTAATAAAACATAAAGGAGTCGTCCTTTTGATTACTAATTTATAAGGATTAAGCGATGCATATTTAATGTTTATTGGCCCGAAATCTATATAATATATTCATTTTTAAAGGGATATCTGGTCATGTTTATTGTTAAGCATTTACTTAGCTAATAACTTAGTCGTGTTTAATAAAAAATACGGAGTTATTTATTTTCAGTTTAAGAACTAAAACAAAACTAGACCCTTAATATTCCCAGTCACATTTTAAATTGAAATCAGATTTACGAAATGCTCAACAAGTTATGAATGCAAAGATGTTATCCTTTTTGCCTTCTGCTCCTGCATTCTAAATCAGATCCCGGGCCACAGACCCATGGCCCTCCGCATTAATGCAGCTGCGTGTAAACACAGACAGACAGCCGGGACTCGCTGGCCTCCTTGGCTAAACATTTATTTGTTTATTTACCGCTCGCAGCTCGGCCCGGAGATGGCAACTCCAGGCACGTCAGCAATGTCAACGGCAGCCACCGCGGAGACAACGGTGAAGGACGACGTCGACGTCGGCGCAAGCGATGTCAGACCGCAAAGCATGTCCTGCTGGCGCCGCAAGGTATGCCGCAGTGTGGCACACAGAAAAACGAGGAAGCCAAGTCGGAAATTTCGTTATATCCCCAGCTAATGCTTTTCAGTATCAGCTGGAAACGTGCCTTAAACCGAATATGAAATATTAGTGTTTGAAAATTCGATCTAACAACCGATTACCACTTTCTCCTAAAAGACAATTCCACAATACACAAGAAATTAGATTTAGAGATTAGACTCCCTCTAGACTTTAATCCCCTTAGTTTCCTTAGATTTACTAAAATGTTAGTTTTAAGCTCCATGGAGTCTGGTGAGCTTCACAGCGAACTTTAAATTTTTACTCGGTTCCTTCTTTGTAAGCAACGCTCCACATATTTTCTTCCCCTACTCCCGTTCGCCGCAATTCAATTAAAATTTGCTGGAAAACTCATTAGGAGAGTCAAGCGACCATAAAGTTGTCAACTATTCCCGCAACCACAGGAGGGGCGCACACGACGTATACGTAATAATATTCTGAAATTGCACTCAATTGGTTCGTTATGAGGCCTGAGGTGTCAGACGGAGCCCATTCTCCGCTCCTGTTCGCCCGCCATTCTATTCATCAGCCTCCGCCGCCCATCACTTCCGCTTCCTGCGCCACTCCATACGCTGCACTATAGGCTGGATGACTACTTTTTGTGGCCAAAATTAAAAACTTCAAAGCAAAACGAAATATTTGGGTTCGGTTTTTTATTTTGGGTTTTTAATAAGCTCTGGAACATATATCTTGAGAAAAAAGGCGTGGCGCCGCCTTTTTTAATTAAATTTTTTTTTCAGTGTAGATATACTTTTTTTTTTTTTTTTTTTTTTTTAATTTTAAGTAGTATTTGTAAGTAATACAATATGTAAAAATGGGCATTGTCCTAATTTTATTTCATATAAAATAACAGTTTGAATCTTTTTTTTCGTGTTTCGGCCCCCTTTTCTCCAATATAAGTATCTGGATGATCCGTCCTTCCTATAATATGATTTTAGTTTACAAGGACTTTGTAATCCGTCGTTAAAAAATGCAATTTCTTTAAAATTTATGTCGTCTCTGTGTTTTATAAGTGAAATATATCGATTTTTTCCTAATACTAGGTTGCATCTAAAAAGTTAAATTTTAGAGTAAGTGCGCAAAAGTGCACTTTAAGATTACATTCATCTGAACAAGAATTAAATTACCTACAACACAGTATAAATATTAGGGTGAAACTAGGTGAAACTCTCTTTATATCTCTGGTTAAACATGAGTTTTTGATATTAACTAATACAGCAAAAAAGGCTGTTAAAAACACTCAATTACAGGGATAATCAGAAGCAATCCAACAGTTAAAAATCATTAACACATAGTAAAAACCATTCTCTTTCGTTGCCATTATAAATTGTTTAATAAAATCTTAGTTTAGTGCCTTTTTTATTAACTTTAAACAGATTGCTTTTTTTCGAAAACAAGCTCACGTGCGCACGACACTCCGAACAGCTGTTTTTAACAGCCGATAGCTTAACAGAGCGTGCCTCTGTTAAAACTTATGTTACGTAACATTGAAGACTGATGTTTTACTAACACAATGGCATCATAAAATCTTAATATTACGGACTTTCGAAAAATGGGTTTTTGGCCACAAAACGTAGTCATCCAGCCTATAGTGCGCTGCCTCTATGGATGGATATTGTCGCTTGGCAATTTGAAAAACCTGCCGCTAACAAGAAAATCGAACACTTTCTGGCAATTGTAGGCTTTGTGTGTGTATGTGCCTGTGTGTGGAGGAGTCTGTGTGGTTATGCATGTGGGCGGGCTTGGGCACGTGTGTGCGTATGTGTGTGAGGCCATCAACCCTTGACAACTTTGCCTTCCCAGACAATTTTGTAAAGTTCGCTCTTCTATGCTTCCTTTCTTCCATTCCAGCGCCCATAAAATACATACACTCAGAGAAATTGAGGGCACTGCAAGTGAAAGTATAACCATAAATATTTAATAACGAATTTTATAAGCTAAAAGTTAATTCCTAACAAGGTTTTGTTCGATTTTAATAAAACATTTTACTAAAGGCTTAAAAAAATATATTATTTCTCAAGAAAAAATCCCTGATAAAAATTATTCTAAGAAAAAAAAGATTAGATTTTTAGTTTTCATCCGAGAAACAGCAAGTTACTTTTGCAGGAATTTTTTCTCCGAGTGTACAATCTAAACAGTTTTGCCATTCGAATTTATCGAAAGAGTTTCCCAAACACGAAGGCGAAGGCGAAGGCGAACTAGCGTGCTGAAGCACACACGCAGGCATCGTGTAACGACAGCGCTTTGATAACTATATTAGTATGCGTTAGTACGTCATGAGTTTGAGGGTTCCGCTTATCGACAGGCTCACACTTGGAGTTGCCTTCCATGCGCCTTTTATTTATACTTATTTTTTATTTTCCCCGATAATTACTAAACGTTTTTATTGTGGCGACAACTTGATAAAAAGGCCCCTAAGGCCCGCCCCTAAATTTATGCTAATGGGTTTCCCTTGGCTTTAGTAAACCTTTTTTCCCTTTTAGGGAACGTAATTTATTTTTTTCCTTTCTGCGGCAAGGCCTTCGAATATGCACGATAATAATTTTATAGTGTTAAATGGGCCACAACAGCAGCCGGAGAAACCCTTTTGCAGTCGTTACAGAACATTAACTTTTGTGCCAACGGACGCAATTTAGTCCCGACAAAACGCTAAGCATATTTTCTTATCACACAGTTCCCACACCGGCACACTCCCTCACACACACTCGGGGGTGAAGCATATTTCATAGGGCCCGGCTCACATAAATCATCAGAAATGCTAATTAAGCGCCCAGGTCTCCCGAGAAAGGACCTCGCCGGGAGCCCCAATCAGATTGAGATTTCTTTCCGCGCTTTTCTCATACGCAACCGAGGAAATTATTCCGTGCCCATTCCGCCGGGAAGTAGAAGTAGGAGCTCCAATTTCATCCCAGGGATGCCGCTGCCGTATGGAAAATGATTTTCACTTTATTGGCCAATTGTTTTGTCGGTCGTCGTCCTCTTTGACTTGTCGATGTAATTTAATTTGACAGCTCAAAATTCGCAATTTGCATGGGAATTGCCAGCGGCCAATTGGCAGTAACGGCACAAAGTTGAAAGTAAATCCGCGAAATCGTTTTTACATACAAATAATGAAAATGACATCAGCAGAGCTTCGGGTTTCAAAGGGAGTGAGGGCGGAAAAATGGAAAGTTGAGTGCAAAAATTACGCGACCCGTGCGTGACTGAAAAATATTGAAAATAGAGTCGAAAGAGTGTTGGCACTGTGGGAAGTTTGGTTTAAAATGTAGTTTGAAGTAAATATTTAAAATAAAAAAAATAATTAAAATAAATATATATAGTCTGTTCACCCTAATATTAATTTCCGAATTACTGATTATTTCAAACGTAAAATTGTTTTATTAAATATTATAGAAATAAGTCTGAAAGTGTACATCGGAAAATGTAAACCGAAATAAATTTTTGAATGGAAAATCCTTCATGAGTTTGTGCCTAATAAAAGTTGTACTGTCTGTATTTTCCATATTTAATCAAACAATACATCTGCTTAAATTAATTCCTTACCCCCAGCATTCTTACTTTTAATTCTAAGTAAATTTTCGCCACTGTGCAGCCAATTGACATTAGGGGCAGCTGTTTCCACTGGCTCACTGCTGACCCTTTCAAGTCGCGACTTCGGGCTCATTAAGAAGCCATCAGGCTTCCGATTGCAAATCCTTGCCGAGCAGCAGTCGCAGTCCTTCCGGCTGTGAGCGCCACAGTGTGCCTGTAATAGGAGAACATGAAATGGCGGAGGACAGGACGCGGAGCCAATGAGTGAAGTAGTGCAGGCGATGCAGAAACGCCAACGTCCAACTGACGATGGTCATGTGTTTTATGCAAATTCAATTGTTTCCTGTTGCATTGCAAATTGTTTGCCACTGGCAATCGGAATCGACGCCCAGCCCCGCTGACAGTGGATATGCATTTGTTGCTCGGATCGACCGACAGTGAGTGAACGAGGGGGAGTGGGCTGGTGCTGGTGGGGCGAAGGGTTGAGTGCAACATGCCGGCTGCCCGGAGCTGCCACTCAAGAGATGCGCCTGCATTAATGAAGTCGCCATTGCCTGCGAAAGGCAGCTCCACGGGAGAATACGGGAATATTCGTACACTTAAAAAATAAATGCGGTCTAAAATAATACATATAAACTTACAATTCTCTTAAATTTTAGAAATAATTTCTTCAACGAAAAGATACGTTTCTAAAACAAGGGGAAATAAAAAAGTCACTTAAAAAACCTCAATAATAAAATAAACCGCAAAAAAAGGTAAATACCATTCAGATAAAATGTGAAACATCAGAATTAAGAAACATGAACTTAGAGATTATTTTTAGCCGATATCTTTTATGAAAGCACCCGGTACTCATTATATTGCTTGAGTAACATCAATTTTAAATTTAATTTAATAACAAAGTTTGTGTCCATAAGCCGGGCTTGCATGTCCCTCTGTTAATATATAAATATTTTTGGCACACTTTCCAGCTACAAGGGGAAATAATAAAGTTTTTATTTGAGGCAAGCACCCCTGCCCCACAAACAAATTTCGCCCACCACGAAATCTGTGTACCAACAGCAACGCCGAACGACAAACAAAACCGAGCAAACAAATTAGGCGGCAATGACATGCAACTTTAGACGCGCCCACAAAACACACACATCACACACTCGACTCACACTCGCCCCGAGGAGGAACTTATATATATTTAACCCACACACATACACCCTCGTAGCTCTGATGCCACAATTTATAAATGCCATAAGCCCCACATGCGATTCCTTTGGCTCCCACTCGCCACCATACCCCGGCGAGTGCTTGACAATTTGCATACAAATGTGTACACAGAATAATACCTGCCAATAAAAATAATTGACAACTGACAGTAAAAATAAACAAACCCACACACTTGTGCGTTGGAGGGGCCGAGGCAAAGCAAACATTAAATAAAATATGTATGTCTATTCGGCCAGGCCGCTCACAAAAGTCTCGGAAAACTTTAAGCAGCTGTCAGATTGATTAGGCGGGAATTTCAAAAAGCGTGGGGATCTGATAAGCTAGGAGGCGGAGCGTGTGGAGTCATGTGGCTTATGCCTAATAACGTTGGCATCGTCACCTTGATTGGGGAATACGGAACGTGATTTTCATTTTAAATAGATTACATAAGGCGAGCTTAGGTAGGTAAAATATACTTTTGTAAGACAAAATAATAGAATATAAAGTCTATAAGCACATGTAAATCGTAATAAATATTTGCAAGGTGCAAACATCATAAACAATAGGTTTTATAAAAACAACCCAATCAATTTATAAAACGTTGTACTTAATAACTATATTTTTATACCCGGTAAACATAGGGTACAGGGGTATTATAAGTAAGTGTCAATCGAGAATGTATGAAACAGGCAGAAGAAGGCATCTCCGACCCCATAAAATATATATTCTTGATCAACATCATCATTTTCATTTTTTCATGTTCATGGGCTGTTTAATTTCATCCACAATGCTTTGGGTACCGGGTATCTCACAGTCGGTCACACTGGACTGTAGCTTTCCCACTTGTTTCTTATTAGCTCTGCACCTGGAATTCAGACGAGCAGAATTCAGTTAATTTCTTTTTCAGCCAACTATTTTAAACTCAAAGTCCGCTGCCAAGTTGGATTTTAACCTGGATAAATCCACCACAAACTGAGTGCTTACTTAAGGGGATTTATTCTCTGGATGAGCCATTGTTTGTTTTTGTTTTGTTTTCAAATTTATAAAAAAAAAGGTTAAAACAGTAAATAGGTATACATTTCATGAGCCTGGAAACGCTTTCTTCTCCCTGTTAATTTTAAATAAATTTACGATCAACTTGGCCTTGAAATGTGTTTGAATGAAAATGTTCATCAAAGTAGGCTAATTCGAGAAATGTCAAGTAATGGGAGCCAAGCTGGTTGTAACCTAGCTCAGTTCGTCTTGAAAATCGGAAGTGTAAACATCTATTGCTTATAAATTGTTATATAGTATATATACGTAGTGTATTATAAATTGTTATATTTTATTTTTATATTCAAGAAAAATGTATATGTTTTTGGAAGTACTTTTGGAAAATGTTGCTGGCCAGCTGCCAGTAATCAAGCTCGGCGAAGAGACTGTTGTGTATGACCTCAAGCGGAAGTTAGAGAGGATCACAGGAGTGCCGTTTTCGCAACTGGATATTCAGTTCCTTGGGCACCTACTTCGCGATCACGACCTGATCTGCAAGGTGTTTAAGGAATGGCAGGAGCTCGGTTTGCCTGCCTCTGGCCAGGCTTCGCACAAAACGGATCTGCTGGTCCTCCATGAGGATAAATTTAAGTGCTGGCTGGGATTTGTGGATGGCAGCAAGTGTGGTGAACCTGGCGAGTCAATGCTGATAAACATATCCAGCAGGGGTTTTACTACTACCACCTCTAGTTGCAGTCCTTCCAGTTGTAGCCCTTCGAATGGACATCAAGCCTGTGGTCCCTCTATGTACGCGGAGTGCATCGCCCAGAGCAGCAGCAACATCAGCAACATTAGCGCCCTTTCCAATCGGAGTCAGGACGACAGTAGCTGCCACTCGGAGAAGTGCTGCCTCGATGGCAGCAGGGATCGCCCTGCGTACGCAGATGTAATGCCTGAAAGCCGACAGTATGCGGTGGCCATGGAGGGCGATCCCAGCAGCTTCGACACTGAAGCTCTGCATTCTATTATGAATTACATAGCAGTGCGAATTCCGAAATCGCTAGACGCTGATGGCCTTATTTTTAGCACCTGCACCCCACTGGTGCCCTTGGAGGACGGACTGCTCATTGTATCTGCGGACGGCCACACAAGTGAATGGATCGAGCAGGTTACTCGACCCATTTGTCCACCCTTCAGGTTCGTGACTTTTATACAGCACTTCGATCTGGTGCGGTGGTGCTTCAGCATTCCAACACCGAACGAGCGGACTTTCTGCAGGATCTTCAAGGTCCTCGAAAAGCAGAATGTCCCGCTGGACACCACCCAGTGGAGTGTAATAAGTCACGCAACCCTGGATCCCTGTGGCGAAGATTACGCTCGAAAGGCGGTCAGCCCAGACTTTCCGAACATGGAGGTGGTTGTATACATAGACAAGAGGAGCGCCGAACAGATCTCCGAATGCTTCAAGCTTGATTACTTGTTTTGGCAGTTGCCGTTTACTCCATGTGAGGGCATTTGCTAAGGCAGTCCCGGTACATTTCTTTTTAGCGACTGAAACAAAATTATTAGTTCGAACTTAAATTTATTGTTTATACACTTTTTTAGAGATACGATTTATAACGAAATACGAAAAAATTATTTGTTTGGCAAAATTCAACTAAAGCTGTTTTATTTAATGGGGGACATCTAAGTAGCTCAAAAATAAAGGATTTGCTGAATTTTATTTGGGCCAAATGGAAGAGCCAATCGAAAATGTATGAATTATATTTACTTTCGATTTGCGATTCATATAGTAACAGTTGCGGAACTCACTGTCGGCTTTGAGGACACTTTTTTTGTTTTTAAATAAATTTGATAAACAATTTCCTCTCACTTATGGTCGTGACTCATCCAGAAAATAAATCCCCATAAGTAAGCACTCGGTTTTTGGTGAGACATTTACTCGAAATGGTCTTCGATTTTTTTGTATCAAAAACAAACTGGCGGTCATGTATCATTTCTCCATAGACCCTATTTTTCCGTGGCCGGATACATAATTCGACACGCTGGTCTTTAGTTTCAAGGCTAGGTATTTTACAGCTTAGTGGCGAAAACTCGTTGAATTATTTGTAATTTATTTTGGTTAACGTTACTATTAAACGTCACACAATATGATATCAGAAACCTCGTTAAGAGGTGTTTCTGTTTCGTTAAATATAACTGATGAGCACACCCCCGTTATATATTAAAAATAAAACCATTAGTAAATATAATTTATACATTTTCGATTGGATCTTCGATTTGGCCAAAATAAAATTCTTCAAATCCTTTATTTTTTGAGCTACTTAGATGTCCCCCATTAAATGAAACAGCTTTTGTTGAATTTGGCCAAACAAATAATTTTTTCGTATTTCGTTATAAATCGTATCTCTAAAAAAGTGTATAAACAATAAATTTAAGTTCGAACTAATAATTTTGTTTCAGTCGCTAAAAAGAAATGTACCGGGACTGCCTTAGCAAATGCCCTCACATGGAGTAAACGGCAACTGCCAAAACAAGTAATCAAGCTTGAAGCATTCGGAGATCTGTTTGGCGCTCCTCTTGTCTATGTAAACAACCACCTCCATGTTCCGATAATCTGTGCTGACCGCCTTTCGAGCGTAATCTTCGCCACAGGGATCCAGGGTTGCGTGACTTATTACACTCCACTGGGTGGTGTCCAGCGGGACATTCTGCTTTTCGAGGACCTTGAAGATCCTGCAGAAAGTCCGCTCGTTCGGTGTTGGAATGCTGAAGCACCACCGCACCAGATCGAAGTGCTGTATAAAAGTCACGAACCTGAAGGGTGGACAAATGGGTCGAGTAACCTGCTCGATCCATTCACTTGTGTGGCCGTCCGCAGATACAATGAGCAGTCCGTCCTCCAAGGGCACCAGTGGGGTGCAGGTGCTAAAAATAAGGCCATCAGCGTCTAGCGATTTCGGAATTCGCACTGCTATGTAATTCATAATAGAATGCAGAGCTTCAGTGTCGAAGCTGCTGGGATCGCCCTCCATGGCCACCGCATACTGTCGGCTTTCAGGCATTACATCTGCGTACGCAGGGCGATCCCTGCTGCCATCGAGGCAGCACTTCTCCGAGTGGCAGCTACTGTCGTCCTGACTCCGATTGGAAAGGGCGCTAATGTTGCTGATGTTGCTGCTGCTCTGGGCGATGCATTCCGCGTCCATAGAATGACCACAGGCTTGATGTCCATTCGAAGGGCTACAACTGGAAGGACTGCAACTAGAAGTGGTAGTAGTAAAACCCCTGCTGGATATGTTTATCAGCATTGACTCGCCGGGTTCACCACACTCGCTGCCATCCACAAATCCCAGCCAGCACTTCAATTTATCCTCATGGAGGACCAGCAGATCCGTTTTGTGCGAAGCCTGGCCAGAGGCAGGCAAGCCGAGCTCCTGCCATTCCTTAAACACCTTGCACATCAGGTCGTGATCGCGAAGTAGGTGTCCAAGGAACTGAATATCCAGTTGCGAAAACGGCACTCCTGTGATCCTCTCCAACTTCCGCTTGAGGTCATACACAACAGTCTCTTCGCCGAGCTTGATTACTGGCAGCTGGCCAGCAACATTTTCCGAAAGTACTTCCAAAAACATATACATTTTTCTTGAATATAAAAATAAAATATAACAATTTATAATACACTACGTATATATACTATATAACAATTTATAAGCAATAGATGTTTACACTTCCGATTTTCAAGACGAACTGAGCTAGGTTACAACCAGCTTGGCTCCCATTACTTGACATTTCTCGAATTAGCCTACTTCGATGAACATTTTCATTCAAACACATTTCAAGGCCAAGTTGATCGTAAATTTATTTAAAATTAACAGGGAGAAGAAAGCGTTTCCAGGCTCATGAAATGTATACCTATTTACTGTTTTAACTTTTTTTTATAAAATTAAAAATCAAATCAAACTCACTTATGGTCATGGCTCATCCAGAGAATAAATTCCCATAAGTAAGCACTCAGTTTTTGGTGGATTTATCCAAATTTGTTCTCCTAATAACTGAACAAAAATAAAATCCAACTTGGCAAAGGATTCAGAGCTTAAATTCTGGGAGATGCAGCTATGGATATGGCCTAGTGGTCTGCGTATACGGAATACCCTGTCTATGCAAGATAAAATTTTGTGAGAATTTGAATTTTAGAGTACATTTTCTTGTGAGGTTTTAAGGTTCAAATAGAAGATGCATTTCTAATGAACACAAATAATTTTAGTTTTTTAATTTCCGACACAAATTACAAGCTCTATCGTGTCCATAACCGGAAAACTCAAACTGTAAAACGTTTTCATTACCACGTATGATTATTTTGATAATATCGAATATCGATATCGACTTATAACGAAATACGAAAAAATTATTTGTTTCGCCAAATTCAACAAAATCTGTTTTACTTAAGAGTTAAGTAAAGTTAAAATCGGGTAATTATATTTAACGGAGGATCACTCCCCTATGGAGGCCACAGGACTAGGCCAGCAGTAGCTTCAATGCCCAATATCCAAATCTAAATAGAGAACTGACTCGGCTGTCGTCGGATAATATATATTTTTCTTTAATTTAATATTTCACAAATATAGTTCGACTGAAGTCAATACGCAGGTGCATTAAATTTAATTGGGTTATGGCAATTTAGCCAATAGGCATTAAGTAATATATTATTTTAACTTGCTAAGCTAAAATAACGCCCCAAGTTATCGGCATTAAATTATTCTCAATATTTAGTGTACAAATTTTTTGGTACCGGGATCTTATAACCGAGCCTACTCGACTGTAGCTTTCTTTCTTGTTTCATCTTGCTTGTAGTGTTTTTTTTTTATTCCCCTATTAATATCTTCATTAGGTTAATCTTCCTGTGGCAGGTCTAATTGAATATCGCATGTGGGGGCGGATCTAACCAAGTTTTTCATACTTTATACTTCTTGTGTGAGAACGCCACGCCCACACCGACCGCCCAAGAACCCCTCTCTTCAACACTCGCCATATAATCCACGCCCCTTACCGCAGAGCGACCGGCAATTATGCTGCCTTTGCCTTTTGTGAGCTGAACAGGCCAAGCGCACTTCATTTGCTGCGCACAACAAACAAACTACACATGCGTACACAGAGAACAACATTAGAATATTGTGCCCATGTAGAAACACAGAAAAAAAAAATCCTCTTGCTATTAAAATAAATAGATAGAAATGTGGTATTAAATATAAACTTTCATAAAACCAATTAACCATTAAATTTATAATATATAAAATATGTCTATGCTTACCTTTTTCATAGACTCGATAAAAAGCTCTCAATTATTTTTGTAAGAGTCTGTAAAAATATTCCCAAATTTAGTTGCATCCTTTATGATTTGCGATATTTACACCTCTAATAAAAAAGTTATTGCTGTGTACATACCATACGCTCTTACTCACCTACCTACGATTACGCCCCGGATCCACGCCCTCACTGATATTACTTCAGTTCACTAGCCAGCAGGCTGCGAGGATTAAAGTTAACAAATAAGGTTTAAAAACCTGCTGCGTGTGCGTCCTGTCACGCCCCCGTGCCTTGGGTTCATGCATCGCTTTAATTAGTTTGTACAGGCAGTAATTAAAATATTTTAAATCTGCTCCACAAGTATTGGCAGAGAAAAAAACAAGGAAAAATTCCTCTTAATTAATTGTATTATCTTGAATTCCTCTTTTTTGTACCATTCTAACCAATATTAATGGAATTTCGGGGCGTAATTAATTAGTGTATGAGAGATGGATGCCTCTGCGACCAAAAAGTGACACAGTGGCAGGCTGTCTCGTAATTGACAAGCCATTATTGTAATTAAAATAACTCATACGCAGCGTTGTCACAGTCAGAAACCAACAGGCCGCCTGGGGCAGGGCAATGGGAGTTGGTTGGTTGGTGGTTCATGGTTGATGGGAATAAATCATGCTGTTCTTGTGGGCGTCACTTGTAGCTTTGAATTTATTTATACAAAACAAACCGAATCCCTTGCACCTTCTGCTGGCCGCCTGTCGTTAGCGTTTGCGGCACGTTTTGATTTCTGCGGTCAGAATAATTGTCGCTTAGGTAATAAAATTTGATTTATTCACTGTAACACTCGCACTGTCTGATTTTAATGGCTGGCGCGAACTCTGACCGAGCCGCTAAAAACAAATGGCAAAGTATTTTAAATCCAAAACGCCCGACAAATGCTCCCCAGTGTGCCATAATAGGCGGTGGCAAAAGGCGTCAAATAAAATAAACAACGAGCCTAAGTGTCAGGTGTGGCGAGTGCTGGGTTTGGATGGCTTTTCAGGAGCTCCTAATTGGTTTAAATTATTAATGTTAGCTCTGTTTTGACCGGTTAATTGCCACTGCATATACATTAGAATATTTATATATGTTTTAAGCATATTTGATTTCTTAAGAAATCATAATGTTAAATAGTCCCATAAATAATAATACATTTTTTAATCGCTTTAAAAAGTATAAAATATTGTCCTAGAATTTAATTTTTCTAGCTTTTATCTACTATTGCGGCGTAAATAATTGATGGTGATAATTATGGTGGCCTGCAATGTAATCTCCCGAACATCGTCAATATCAATAACTGTCCTGGGTAATAAATAAACTAAGAGCGGCAAAAACTGCAGCTAAAAGCGAAAACAGAATTCAATTAAAAAATACTTTCTGGCATTATTTAATGCGGCAACATTTGTTAGCCACCGAAGCCGGGCAAAATCACTGCATCACCTCCCACCGTCCTCGACCCCTTGGCAGAAAAAATCGCATTAAAAGCCTGCGAAAAGAAAACAAAAGCAGAAATCCCTCCGCTTTTCCGCATTTCTTTCTTTATTCTTTTTATTTCTCTCTTTTTTTTTTTTTTTTTTTTTTGTGTTTTGTTACCCAAAGCGCATTTTTCACTTAGCTGGCAGTTTTGCTGGCTCGTCTCTCCGGCGGGCTTTGTTTGCGTCTGTTTTCCGCGCTGGCCAATCACGCATTCGGCCACGGCCCAGTCCGGCCCAAAACCGGCGGATAAGGCTGGAACACAAAAAGCGGAGAGCGGAGCTCGGAGGAAAACACAGGGCAGCACCAAGAGTAACAGCAAAATCGAATGCAATTTATTTTCTAGTTACTGTTAAGCTGATTGCAACGGCGATGCAGGCGATACCGATGCTCGCTGTGTCTCTAACGCTTCGAGCTTGCATCCGTACACTTGCAAAAAAAAATGGAGGATCTATAGCTGCATGAAAAAATACTGCGTTTTTTTTCCAACATGTTTTAGAGTCTGGAAAAAAATTTGTTGAATAGTAAATATGTGCTTTCACTTAAAGTTGTTATGCCAACGAATCAAACAAGTCCATTGGGTTTTGAATTTATTGGAATATGTGAATTTTTCAAAGTTATTTAATTAAATATTTTTTAAAGCAAAGATAAGTATTTACTTTCTATGAAAAAAATTACAACTATAAATCAAAACATTGCTACTTACAAAAAAAATTAAATTTGTTTTTATCCTATTATTAATTTTGTTAAATTAAATAAGCAATAAATACATTTATCTAATGATGTACTTCAGAGCTCTTCTTTAATTTAATGCTTAATATTTAATTCCGAAAGCCACGTGCAGTTGAAATTAATCTTTTTTGTGTACTCTCCAGCTCTCCTAAATCCTTTGAGCTGTAAAAGGGGCCTCAGCCCATCCAATTCCTCCTTTTTGGACCGCCATGATGCAGCAGCGAACGCACAAAAAACAAACCTTTTGTAGCCGCGAGTTTTGGCTGTTAAAGGCCAAAAGCGTCACTTAAAAGCGAATCAACAGCGTACAACTGCCTTTTGGCATTAGAGTTGCTCGGGTTCGCTCATGAACTTGTTAGCATTTCACGATGGCACTTGAAACACGAACTGGTTCCTTTTAGAGAATGTAAATAGAGGCATAATCATGCCACAAAAATCCATCTGGCTACTGGAAGTTTTTATTAAAAATACTAACAATTTGGGAGACCACCAAAATTCAATTCTATAATTTTTAAATATTATTATTCAAAGGCAACTATTAATTATATTTATTTGAATTTATTTTAATGAAAAAATAGTATATATATCAAATATAATCAATCTTCCACGACTTAAGCTTAAAACTCCTGTTTAAGTCCCACTTAACACAACCTATCTCCAAATTAGTTCACTTTATCCACACATCTCCGGCTGTCCTGCAGTTCCAGGACTGCTGATGGCGATTTTACAAAGCTGAAAGCAAAAATTCCAATTTAAGCGGCGTGTCAAAATTGCAAATCAAAGTTTAGGGTTCCCGGGTCCGCAACTTTGCCGAGAGTTTGTATGAAAATTGCTTGATTGAATGCCCGATTGAGTGACTGACAACTGCCTGACAGCAATAGAGGCACACAAGCGACGGGGGAGTCCCTCCTGGCCTCCTGGCCTCATGGCCAGAAAGGACAATTGCCAAATCGTCGCAATTGTTCCCCGCACAGCCACACACTCTCGCACACGAGAAGGGTAGAGCGAAATGGTCGGTTAATTTGAGGCAATCACAAGGCAAATTGAACCCACAGCCAGCTGAAAAACTGTTGCCGAGTCGTCACTTATATGACCGAGAGATTGTGCTTGCCGGGGTAGTATTATAGTTTCAGAAAGGATCAACCAATGATGCGTATTGGCCGGAGTCTGAATCTGGATTTCAGTTCTCTTTGCCATCGCCCGAGGCTTTCAAATGGGACTCTGAATGCTCACAGTTTATGTAAATATATTTGGGGATTGATTGGCAAGACAAACTGGGTAACAAGCAAGGAAGACACACACGATGAGTTGAGAAGATAAGGAAGGATATGTGGACCTTACAGGCTCTGTTGCACCTGTTCAGTAAGTGGTCAATGCAGAGATGAATTTCTCAAAGACAAGTCAATCCTTGAATTTACCAATGATTTAAGGGTGAATTTACCACAGATTTCTCGATTTTTTACATCAATAAGTAACCACCATTGGCTTTTAAGCACATAGCGCATCACCTCAGATCATTATTAATGTCCAACGATAAGGCAGCCGAAATACCTCCAATATCCTGAGTAGGGCTTCCAGGAAGCCCCCGAAAAGGAAGCTCCATTAGCACGTGCTGTTCATGCCAATGGTAGAGTCCACTCCTGACAAGAGTCAAACGGTTTCCAAGGGGGAAACAACGTGCATGTAATTGTGTCGCCAGGGACAGGCGGCCTAATCCGTAGCCCGTGGCCACTTTTGCTCCTGCCACTTAAAAATCCACTTAATCCCGCCGACTTATAAAAATAACAAAAAAAAAGAGAGAGAAAGCGAGGAAGGAAAGGAAAAATCTCGGGGAAGCGAGGGAAAAGAGCGCCCCTCGCTCTGACGTATTCAAACTGCAAGTCGATTGTTATTTTTACGCCAGCGGCGGAAATAGACATCCTGCCTGGCGTCCTTCGAGCAAAAAAGAAAACTTTAACACAACTTTCGTGGAAAGCGCGGACGGGCAAATAGGGAAATGGCTAAGGAAAAGCGGGCAAGTCAGTGTCGAGCGAATTGAAGGAGTAAATTTCGTGCGGCAGTTGGCCAAAGTTTTTCCCTCCGACTGGGCATGTTAGGACCTTGTCAGGGGGCTTGCCCGTGGAATCAGGTCCGCCATTATTGAAAGTGCCCGTTGAGTAATTTAAAAGTTTGCCTTAAGTCCCAACTTGTAGTCACCCATTGAACGAGCCAAGGTATTGAGGTCAAATTGATTCTTTATAATAACAAAAATCGGACTTAAATCATGTGGCTTTTGAAAAAGCTGACAAAGTGAAATCAACGATGGTTTAGCGATATCTAAATAAGAAAGAATATATTAATGTTAATGCACTCTAATTAATATTTTACAGAAGGATAAAACATTATTTCTAATAACAAGAGATCAAGAACAAGATTTTAACATAATTACATTTTTCAATTATATTTAAATTGTGTTTTTAAAATAAAATATTATGCGTATGCTTGATTTTGATTGTAATTTGCTTGAATAAATAAATAAATACATAAATCAAAATAAGTATAAAATTAAATACCATTTATTTTAATTGAAATAAAGTTAATATAATTTTAATACATTTTTTGTGTTTTATTTTCGATGTTTTCCCATCTCTAAGCTTTACAGTAAGCCAGTTGCCGATGAAGGCCAACTTGTTGTTTCCTGCCGGCCGATGCATGCAACCGATTGCCTCTGGAGTACATAAAATTCCTCAATAATTCCGTCTTGAGCTGAAAAACAGCTAAAGTTTTGCGCTGGCTTTGTAGTTCATAAAAGGCCGAAATAGAACCTCCTTCCAAATTTGATTGCCCCGAAATAAGATTAGTGTTTGGGGGCCCAGCGAAATCCGCTTTTATTACCGAACGCATTAAATATTCCTGCGTCATTGGTCAGGGCGGCAGCCGTCATGGGAAAAGGAATTTGTGGTGCGTGGAAATGGAAATGGAAAAGGCAATCTGAGGAGGTGGAGGTTGGGCGAAGGGACGAGACTATGTGTCCAGGGCCATTTGGGATTTGTTTTACAATTCAGTCACGCGCTTCGCTCGTTTCTTTTTAGATTTCGTGCCCACCTTTTTAATTAATTTCTCCTTTCGCCATTTATGCGTTTCAAAGGATGCTCGTTAGGGCTCCTCTTTGCCGCGCTAATGGTGATGTCCATGCAAATCAAAATGGCGACACGCCGACTTCCGCTTCCGGCGCACGCTTTGTGCTTTCATGCTCTTATTCTTTTCCCTCTCTCTCTATCTCTCTTGTTGCTTCCCACGCTCCAGCTTAATCCTTCGTCCTGCACATTTGTCGCATGCGTTAATTTATGTTTGCCTAGTTTCAGTTTTCAAGTTTTGTACTTAATTAGCATAATGAGAAGTTCTCGGCTGGCAGCGTTATTGTTCGCTCTTGTTTTCCCCGCTGCAACACCCGAAACTACTTCAGCCAGGAGTGTATTTAGTTAGTTTGTTGACTTTTCGAGTGTCTGGCAGTTGCACACTTACAGCGCAACTTTGATCAAACATTGAAGACTTTGACGCATTTAATTAGAACTTTAAGCCGCCACGGAAGCCACGGAGATTACCTGAAACAATTTATAAATGCTCTTTATGTGGAAGTTTTATCGTATTTGAAAGAGAATATAAAAGGCTACTCTTCCATATTTGCTTAAACAAACTAGCTTTCTGCCAGCTGGACTTCTTAAGTTATGTTTTCCACAGAAAGAGTCACATAAACCATATTTATCTAAGGACATTTGAGATTCTCTGACTTTGCCTGCAGTTGCAGTCGCCTGACGAGGCATTCAAAACTTCACAAGCCCTATGGAAAGTTTTCGGGGGCACCGACAGAGCACCCATTCACATATTCAATTAGAGTTACAACTTCAGAAAGTTCAACGGCAATTTGTGTGTTCTATTTGGGGGCTTTTCGGCCAAAGATTTCATTAATATTAAAAGAGTGGGAATTCTTTGTATGGCCACAGAAACTACTATAAATGAAACGCTTGTCAGTGCTTCAAGCGCACATAACATACAGAGGAGAGAACTTGGCCAAAAGGACGAACTTTCGCAGGCGAGGGCAGCCAGCTGTGCAATTTGCTACGAGAACTCAACAATTTGTGTCTGGAAGGCATAAGGACTGGCAGGGAAGTCTGTTCGGAAGTCGTCTTCTGCCGGGGAGTTGGCCAAGGGCCGGCTTTGATTGATATTCCCCACCTCACTGCCTTCTCCGAGTTCTTAATCCTGAATTTCCCCCTCTTCCAACGACTCGTCACCACCTTGGTCTTCAGTGAGATCGATAAAGGTATTTTCGGAACGGGATCTCTTGGGTTTCCTTCTCCAAGTACTGGAGCTGGAAGCCTTCAACAACAGTTTCTTATCCACCATTGGCTTGGGCATATTAACGGGCTTGGGCACACTTTTGGGGGAAGATTTGGAGTCTTCGTCGTCCTTCCAGGAAGTAGTTTCCCCCGGCTGGAGCCGATCCACCCATTCGTAGGTCCCTCCCGCCATGGGCATCCAGAAGACGAGCAGCTGGTCGCTGCTCACGAACATGGTGACCAGCGGATTGAACCGCAGACAGCGTACCGCTCCCACATTGTTCCCCTTGAGCACGGCCACCGGGTTACCGTTGTCCGCCCGCCAGATGTGGATCCGGCCCGCGTCCGCCCCACAAAGCACGAACTGCGAGTCCGGCGAGTAGGTGGCCTCCAGCAACTGCCTCTGATCGTTGGCGTAGCCCGTGAAGGACTGCAGGTACTTCCCGTCGAAGGCGTTGATGCTGAAGCACCACGACTGATCGGTGCCCAGCAGCAGGCTCTTCCCGTCCGGCGCGAACTGCAACTGTGTCCACTTAGCGTTGGGATTGAA
This sequence comes from Drosophila rufa, assembly GCA_018153105.1. Classification (NCBI taxonomy): domain Eukaryota; kingdom Metazoa; phylum Arthropoda; class Insecta; order Diptera; family Drosophilidae; genus Drosophila; species Drosophila rufa. Next base: position 15,647,887 of record JAECXS010000096.1, read on the forward strand.
CTGGTAGTCGAACTTCTGGCACGGCTCCACGCCCAGCATCCGCACATCGTGGATCTCGATCCGCTGCGTGCCCGAGCTCGTGGCAAACACCAGGCCCGCCGGATCAAAGGCGCACAGCGGACTCTGCAGCTCCTTCAGGTGGTGGGTGAAGGTGGAGGACCGAAAGTCCCACACGTAGACCTGGTCATCCCGTCCGGCGCTAAGGAACACGTTCTCGCTTCCCGGCTGAGAGACCAGCAGACGGGCACACTTGGAATGGCCACTAAAGAGACGGACGCAGTGTTTCGTCTCGAGGTCCACGCATCGGATGGCACAGTCGTACTGGGGGTTAATTTTAAATTAATAATTAAATATAATATGAAAAATATTTAAAAATTGCTTTTATTATTTCCCACGAAATACAAACATACTTCCCGGAATGCTTTGTACCAAAAGGAAGTTAACTTTCAGGAAATTCTTCAAGTAATTCTTTAAGTTAAATATCTCTTGGCGCAAAAATACTCAGCACAAGCCATTGCCTTTGTGGAAACTGCTTTGAGGACTCTTACCTTCGAGGTGGAGTGCAGGGCGCGAGTGTCCTGCTGGGCGAAGCAGGCCACCTCCGGCGAGTAGTGCTGGAGGTTCACCTGACTGAGCGCCGCTTGGCGGGCGCTGCTGTAGATGGTCAGCTTGGAGTGGTCGCAGGTGAGCAGGCGCCGTCCGTCGCGCGAGAAGTCCAGGGAGACGGTGTGCTCATCGGTCTCCTGGAAAACCTTTGCAACGCGAAACTGGCACATGGCGTTGTCGGTTAACTTGATAGACATTTTACTGGAAAAAACTTCTCAAAATTAAAGGTGACGTTAGAAGCATATAAAACGATATTTGAGGCTGACTTAAGCCCCTCTGCTATCTGTATACCAGATTCAAAATCTATCTACAACCCCTTCTTAAAGTCATCTTGCCAAGTCATCTGTTTTAAGATTGAAGGAAGCGATGAGTCCGGGCTTGCTCCACATCAACTTAATTAAATCAAGTGTCGAGCCAACTGGCACGCCTCTTTGGAACGCCCCGTGGCCACAGCTGGGGATGCAGTTTAATTTCCATTTCGCGGCCAAGTCCCTGATAGCTTGGTTCCTCCTCATTGCGTCTCATTAGGGCCTGGCGGGCTGGTGGGAATGGAAGGATAAAACAGTCTGCTGAGTTGGCAACGCAGCCAGTCTGCCTCCACTTGTTGACCAAATGCCAGCCACTCGTTATTTAGGCCGATTTGCGTCATTAGTGCAGTGGAAAAGCCGAGGAAAACCCACCGCCGTCCACTTGAAATCGCAAACAAATGTTGCTTCCTCCGGAAAACCCATAAGCTGCGACTGGGCGGCATCTGTCGAGTGTGCAAGCATTTTCGGCAGTAATAATCGAGAGAAAATCTCCCAGGATTAAGTTGACTTTCAAGTCGGGAGTTGACTCGATTATTTAAGGATTGAAATTTAAGACTAAGATGATGAGAACTTGATGCTGTAAATTAAAAAAATTTAATTAAAAGCGTTGAAATACCTTTGAAAGGTAATCCCAAGTCTATTTAAAGATTGAATAATTTGTAAGGCTATTTGTTGATACCCTAAATATGTCTCTCGAAGTTCAGCACAGCTGCAATGGATTCCCCATCAAAATGCAGATCTGTGCAGCGACCTCGGACTTAGCACCTGGCCAGGAGATTGCGGTCCTCCGATTGTTGGTGACCCTGGAAATGGAGATGCGGATGCGGATGCGGATGCGCCTTGGCTGCCAGCTGCCCCGAAGGCGAATGTAATTGTAATGTAAGCGGAAATAAGCGCCGCGAGGACACGCAGTGCTCGGTGCTGATGACGAGGTGCCCTCCCATCTGGCGGCGCATTTTAATTAAAATTTATAAGCCTCGGTCGGGGATTTGGCACTGAGCCACAAGATGTTTGCAGGACCCTAGGCGGGGCAGCAGGAGCGCCATCCGAAGGCGTCGCGCTTTTAAGCTTTTAAGTTGCGGTGGCTTTGCGAGGCTGCGAATCGGATTTTATGTGAAAATCAACTGCGGTTCGCATAAATTAAAAATCAGACAAAATGCGGAGCGGCTGGAGGGATAGGAAGTCTCATTTGTAATTAATTTGCCGTATTAGCTCGCTGGCTCTCATAGCCACAGGTATTTGCAATGATCCCAGGTGAAACACAACGAAAAAAAAAGCAAATAAAAATTACCTCGCAATTTGCGCATTTGTGGTTTTGCCTGTCGAATTAAATTAATTTTATTTAAACAGAAAACAATTTCGAATTATTATTATTACCCATTTCAATGGCTCTCTCCATAATTGGTTTCCATCAAATGTTATTAATAATATCAATTTCTGTTTATTGGTGATGAGCAAAAAAATATGGCCAATAAATAAGTGACATTGAACCTATGGACACTTTAAATGCGATTACAGTAACAATAAAACTCTTATTATTTTTACCAATTGAAAAAAGGGGAAAAATTGCTTTGTTTTTTTAATTTGATTTGCAAAAAAACAAAGGTTTCATACACATATTTTATAGAATTATATTAAGAGCCAATTATTCAGAAACAAATGTTGTTTTACTAATATTTACATATCATTAAAAGTATTTTTAATTTATTTAAATGAATGTAGCTTTGAGTTTTGATGATTATTATTATGGATGCCAACATAAATTATATAAAATAATATCGCAAGACTTTACACAATTTAATCATAAAAATCTGCATATTCCAAAGTTCAATTAGAATAGTGACCTTCGGTTAGCATATAATATTATTTATCAAGTTTAATAGTTTTAATTGTGGCATCATTTAAAGCCTTTAGTATCCTATTTGGTTATGTTTTCCCCCCTCTAAAACCAAACAAGCATATGAATATCTGTGTTATTAACTAAACCATTTACATTAAATGCAAACATCTCTTCTGGTTAGCCAGGCAACACTCACCGGGTAATCATCACCCATTTCGGTTGCCAGGGATTAGTGTCCCGGGTGTTCTTATCGGTAAACACCACTCACACAATCGGTAGAGGACCCAGACCCAGACCCGGACCAGGAGCAGGAGCTGCAAACTGGTGGCCATTAATTGCCGCCTTTCGATTATCCTCGGACGGCCAGCGTCCATTTGGCAGCCAGCCAGCCAGATATATCCTGGTCAGTCAGCCAGGATTTCTGTCTGTTTGCAAAGCACTGTTTATTGATATTTTATGCGCCGCTCTGCGCTGCAATTGCTCTAATTGCAATTTTAGGCACGTTCCCGGGCCATTTGCATAACATGAGTTCGCCATTTAATTGTTCAAAGCTGCTGGGTGGCAAAAAATAGATTCAAATTTTCGGCACATGTCATCGAACGTGAGCTGGGGCAATGGCAAAAAAACGAATTATAAATCTGCTGTTGCCGCCTGGCCGCAATTGGATTGCATCATGTAAGGCCAAAAATCGGGGCACGGCGCCAATGGATTTTTGTTGTTAAGCCAAAGTGCAATTTGCTGTCAAGTTTTGTATGAATTCCTTAAAAGAGCATAAATTTTACATGCCCATGGAAAATTGGCTGGGTCGGGGGCGAAGTGTCAGGTTTATTAAGGACCCAGGCGAGGTCGCACTCGACTTGGCCCAGGATTAAGTGTCAAAATGGCAGCACAGCTAAAAATTTGTGCAAATTTTGCAATCACATTGGTTCTTTGCTTCTCGGCGGCGGCGGGTGTGGGTGTTAGTAAATCCTGGAAACTATGCGTTTGTCAAGCTGGGAGCACCCTGTTCCCTCCTGGAGATGGAGCGGGATCAGGAACAACAAAAATTGCAGTTCACATGCCAGGAGGCGAAGTGAGTCGAAACCAAAGCCAAAGTTCAAACACAATTTCTCAAATATGCACAGGCATGTGCCGAAATGTATGTGAGTTCATAGGTATGTTTTGGGAACGCACTGGAAAAATTTTGAAAAATGTTAAAGAATAGGTTAGAATTCGTACAGAATTAACCTAAGATTTAATAAGTATTTTCTAGCTTAAGTATCTACAAAATATAATATTTAACAGGAACAATTACCGGACACTGTCGTATAGGAAAAACTTCACTTCACTCAATTTTTTGTCGGGGCATTTAATGAATTTACAGATAATTTAGATCATATATTTATCATTTATTTAGCACAAATAGTTTCAAAATCAATTAATTCGTGTGAGCTATGAATTAGAACTTAAAACAAAGACTTTTTAAGATTTTTTCTCCCAATATAGATTTCACAAATAATTAAATAATAGACTCATAAATTCTCCCACTGTAAGCCCCTGCTTTACTGTATTTTGCCTGCGTTTGAGCCTGTCCGAATGGGTCCTTCATGCGTTCCTCATGCGTTGCTCAGCAGCTGCCTTGCACCTCTGGAATTGAATGGTCCACGGCCACGCCCTTGCAAGCCGTAAAAGAAGATAAATGGCAGAGTGAGCCATATCAGACACAGTCAGCCGCCAGCAGCTCTAACTGCTTTGCATTTGGCCTGCATGCATAGAGCAAACGGCACAATTTGCCATCTTGAGGCTGCAGACGTCAGCCGTCGTCAGATGGAAGCCTCTCACTGGCCCGTCCCGTGTGGAGCCCCGGCCCCGGCCTCCTTGGCTCCCTGGTCAACTCTGCATTTGATTAAAATCGGATAGCCGCCTCTGATGAATTGCACATGTGACAGTGGCTCTTTTGTGCCAGAGCACAAGGCAGACGCTGCGTATACGTAATACGTATGCGTACTCTCCAATTCCCCGCCACTCCACGCCATCTCACCTTCGCCTTTCACAACTTCAATGGGCACAAGGAGAGGAAAAATTTAATTTAATATTCATATGACTGTAAAACGCTACAAGAGTCACAAAAAATGAAATGGACAGAAAATGCTCGTTAAAAAGAAAGCCAAAAGAAAAGAACAGAAAATAACTGCGAATGTATGAAATAAAAAGGAAAGTAAAATTGGAGACACGATTTGACACATAAACGAAAAAGAAATACACTTGTTTTTTATTTTTATAGCGAGATAATGTAACAGCAGCAGAATAAAAAGTAAATTTAAGAATCAGTTTTCCCTCAATAATAAGGAAATGGTTTTCTCTTAAACAAATGTAAATGTTATTTCTCCCTAAATATATTAAACCTTTTATTGACCTTATCCCCAATCAATACTTTTCTTCTCTATGAGAACTTACATAAATCTAGAACCTTCTTCTGCATATAACAAGCAAAATGTATTTAATATTATTTTTTAACAATAGTAAATGCTATCCCACCAGGACATTGTGGATTTCCTTCTACAGAGTAATACACTACAGCGTTGGGCAGTTAAAATACTTGCCGTAAGATCTGTCGCCCAGAAATATGACACTGAGCGTCGGAGGAGGCTGGCATTTTCGGGGGGCGTGGCCGGAGGATTGCCCCACCAGAACGTCATACAAAGTAAACACCGAACTCGGCTCTGACAGTGGGCATGAAAATTTATTGCCTTCACCCTGGATTCCCGGGCACCCAGGATCCCGGACTGCTCGGGACTGCCAGGCGTTGGAGTTCCGAATCCGTGGCGCATTAAATTTCGGTGGCACGGCGATGTCTGCCACTGCAACTTGGCGTTCCGTGGCCCTGACAAAAGTTGGAAATGTTGGCCATGGCCAGCTCTTCATGCGGGTAAAGAATTGCGGACGCAAATGAAAATACTATACAGGCGAATAAATTCCAGGGCGAGGAAGAGCTGTGAAGGACCTCCTTGCTATATGAGACCGTTGTTCGAAATATATATTTTTTAATATGCATAAATTGCACACTTATTTTATTTAGTTTTATTTTCGGACATCGCACTAGCAACTAACGACGGTGAAGTTACGGATAGCCTGGATAATACTCTTCCATTTTTTGGAATACTAAGTTAAAGGGATGTCCAAATTAAATGTGTAACAAATATTTTGACAGAAATAAAATCTCCACAAATCTACAAATATCCCAAAAGATTTTCATGACCAATCTCCAAAAAAAAGGTAGAAAAGAAAACATAGATAAACAATGGATTTTCAATACGTAATACTAGCTGTTGCCATATAGCTTAGAATTGTAAATACATTTTAGCTCCCATTGTTGAATAGTCAGCTCTTTTCTGTTCATATAAATCGAATAACCCTAACGGATACACACCGAGTATTTATGTATTTATGATTTTTTCGCAAAAGCTGGAAATGAAAAACCAGAATGGAAAAAAGTTAAGAAGTAAAGCGGCTTGTGCCTTCAGTGCAGACAGCGAATTTAATTCGGGCCCAGAGTTGTTACTTGTTATTTTTGTTGTCGGATGTCCTGACAGTTGCCAGTTCGTGTGTGAGTGTGTGTGCCCTTGAGGGTGTGAGTATGACAGCTTCCTTCGCGAAGCCGTTGACAGTTGTCAATGTTATTAGCGATATTAAGGAAGCGCCAGGATGTGCATGTGACAAGCAACTCACGCAGCACGCAGTTGTATGTCACAAATGAAGTGACATCAAGGATTTTTAATTTCCTTAACAAACAAAACAAATTGGAGTTAAGAACTTACAAGAAAGCTGACTTTAATATGAATTAATTTTTTATTTATTCTTCTAAAATATAAGAAAATATTTATATATATCTAGATAATCTACAGATCACGCTCCCATCTCTGGGGAAAAAGATTAACCTAACAACTTGTAAGTTACGAATAAAAACAAATAACAGCAAACTGTTAATCAAGACCTCCGGAGATTCATATACCCCACACATTTCACTCTAATTGAGTTCCTTTGGCTGACCAGTCCTTGGCCTTGTGTTTGTTGGCAATATCTTGGGCCTGATTCTCTTAAAGTCAAACAGCATTTCCGTTATCTATGACTTCCCAAGGACCACAAAACTTCATCTATGCTCCCCAAGCAGGATATATCCCACGCCATTGACTGCACACGTATTTGCTGATTGCGAAACAAATATTGACAAGGCCTTAGAGGGCATGGCACATTCTCAGCCTTTTTCTCAGTTTCTCGCACTGTCATTGTTGGTAATTTGGCTATTTTTTAGATATAAGATAAGTTTGGCTATCAAGCCAAAGTTTAATAACAAGTATACTATTTTAAAATTAAAATGATTTTAAGGGAATTCATCTCGGAATTCAAAGGAATTTTCATGATTAAAAACCAAATATAGTCATCATTTCCATATTAAACTCTAAGCCTAATTATTTATGTTTACTTTTTCAGACAATTAGTTTTAAAAAATCCCATTATAAAGTAGCTGAAATTCTTTCTGCATTATCTTCGAATATTTATATCCTGTTCAGCCATTTTAAAGAATTTAGTGTGGTGGCAGCACTGCTGACGGTCCACAGAGACGCTTCACTTATTTTTTTTGGTCTGCCATATCATGTTCCATGTTGACGCACTAGCACAAAAGCTGAAATTATATTTAAAAGTTCTCCTTCTCCCCTTCTGTCTGCTCTGCCGACTGTCTCTCTCTGTGGCTATTTTTTCGGACTTTCTTGGCTTGCGGATGGCATGTTATTTACTTTTGTGGTCATTGTGCGCCAGCCTCGGAGGAGCCCCCAAAAGCCCCAAAGTTATAATTCTTTAAGTTTTTATCTGCCACATACACACACATACCAAGCAGCTTGGGGGCAGGGGAAGCGGAACAGAGGGTCGCCCGTCTGGCTGGCTGGCTGCTCAACTGGGCGTGTACGTAATATTCAGGCAATAGCTATGGGAACTTAATGGGGGTGCCACTTCACCCGTAATTTTTGCATATTAATGATTTATGATGTCGAGGGGAGAAAGCTAACGAATTAACAGCAAGGAGGGAGGGACGGCAGCAGCAGCAACGACCCGAAAGTCGCTGTCTATTTTCATTTAGAATTCGCTTAATTTTCATTTGCCTCCCTAATGAAAATGTTGGACACCAACCTCGGCGGGAAAAGTGAAAATTCAGCTGAACCAAAGCCGCTTGACTCTTTGGACCACTTTCAATTTTAATTAAGAGTCCAACCCCGCCCAGCGAACCTTTAGCTTCTTCCTCGCCATTCGCGTCGGTTTTGTTCTGGCTGGCTGCTTGCTTACTTTTAGGCGATTTATGGGCAAACAGCAAATTTGTTAAGCTAATGATGCCATTTTTCCTGCCCAAATTACCTGACCAGGCCCACCGGGCGGATGATCCGCCCTTGGCTCTGCCCCAGAAATACACAAATAAAATCAGGACAAACAAGGAGAAGGCGAAATTCGCCAATGCCTAAGTCATGTGTGTGTTTTATAAGGACAAATTGCTTGGAGATGCTGTGAACTGTTTCGGGAACTAGTTCTTTGGTAAAGAAATTAAATATTAAGTTGAATATATAAAAATATTTAATATATTTATAAATAAATTATATAGAAAGCTGCAAATATGCATTAGTAATTGGAAGCTTAAATAATTTTAAATCTTTATAATAACTGAGCTTCCATTCAATTCCCAATTTAATTGAACGAATCCGAATCCCTCTGTATTTTAGGTAATTTCTTCATGGATTACCTACTCAACCACCTCTAGCATCAACTATTGATATTATGGCCCAGCGTTTGTCCAGCAAGTTGTGCCAACTCAGCAGAAATATTTGCTCTGGCTTACCGGCGGATAAGTACCTGCCATAAAGGCCGAAGATACTTAACCTGAGCTGTTCTTTATCCACAATTCCGCAGCAAACAGCAAACAGGCAGTGGCTGAGATGGCTAGTAAAGCTGCTCTGTGATGGCCAAGGACTAGGACGAATTTCCATTTAATTAGCGGCCACGCTTGTCCGGGTAAATCAGGGGAACTGGCGGAAATGCAATGAAAGCAAACCGAAGTCTATTAAGCAGGGCAAAGCCAAAATGGCAACGGAGCGCTCCGATTTAATGCCAATAAACCGCGTAAGGCAACCGGCATCCAGACATCCCAGCTCTTCTGTAACAGAGCTAACCAGCCAGAACCAGGGGAAAACCCCAGACTGGGAATCGGACCCCAGCCCGAGGCCCCAGGACTCCCAACAATGTCCAATGGTAAATGGAGATGGCAGAGGGGGAAATGAGTAATCTACCAACTGAATGTGCAACATGCCAATGCACATGATGTGTTTAATGGTTAAATTGTTGCTAATTCCATTAGCAGTTTGCTGGCCTGCATTCTGTCTACCTCTCTGTGGGGATGCAGAGGGAGAAAAGTCCAAGGTACTTTAAATACAATTAAAATTAAATGAAATTAAATTACAAAAAGGAAATAATATAGAAAGTATCCTTCTCTTGAATATACTTCATCCCAAGAATGTATGTATACTCCACCCTTCGATCACGTTTTTCCGTTCAGTGTACGGATGTGTGATAGGATCTATTTGTGCCCCTGTGTTGGTGTCCGTGTAGGTGTGTGTGGAGTTGTATTTGTGGCCAAAGTGTTGCAACGCCGGCAGCTCCAGCGAACCAAAGAGACGGGCAGGCCAGATCCGAAAGACGACCCACTGGCCAATGGAACGTGCACAAATTAATGTTAGGTTGACGCAATGTTGGCAAGGCTCGAGTACCGTGACCCCCTCTGAGCCCCCGGTTCCCCTGCTTATCCTCGTCATCATTCCCCCACTGCCCCCTGCTGCCATCCAGCCTCTGGCCCGCTTCAAATTTGGCACATTGTTTGCCAGGGTGTGCGGATTTGTCAAAAGTGTTTCGGGGTGTTGGGTGCGGGCACCGGAGCTGATTGGAAATGCCATAGATTTCGAGCCACTCACAGCACGACCAGGAGCAAGCCTTTACCACGACCCATCATTTACGGCCGGAAGAAATTAGCCAGCTAAAGTTTCCATCAAGCCTGGAGGGATGTTTCAGTTCAATGGGTTAAGTTAATAGTTACGAGATTTCGATCTCTACGCTCATTGTAAGGAACTTAGAGTCATTGCTTTCAGTTAAATATAGAAAATAAAATATCGAAAGAGCAGGAGTGTTTGTTTCTTGTTAGCCCTGTATTATTCCTATAAATAATTAGTCTAAAAATTCACAAAAAATAAATATTTAAGGCTAGTGATTGTCAGAATAAATATGGTTCCGAAACAAAAATACAAGTAAAGCAAACTAAGCGAGAAAAGAGTTAAAACCCTAAAGCAAATATTCATAAAATAACTTAGGCAGAATATTACAATTTAACAGCAAAACATACGTTAATATAGTTAAAGGCATACATAAATATTACATGACTACCTAATTAATATGATAAAAACCTTAACATTTGCATCCCCTACCTTAATTTGGTACTTTTTAGGTCCAGCATAAGAGAAACTATATTACCCTTGCCCATAATCCGTACTCTAAAGTGTTGAATATTCACACTTATGCTCTGTAGTGGTGGTGGCAAACCCGTAAAATCTGTTTGATGGATTTAAAATTTCTGCATCAAAGATTTTTCGCACTTACCCCACAACGCTACCCTCGTTCCAGCGAAATTAAAAGCTTGCCTTTCGAATGATTTAACCCCGAAAAACCCTAAAACGGTGAGCACATTAAATTTGTTTAGTAGGTGCACTAAAGTAAACGCGACAGGGCATCAAGCCGCGCAAATGGTTATGGTATCCCAAGTTAGGTATTTCACCTGTCCCCCAGTCCGTGGCTGTGCCCTCCGCCGCCGCCGCTTCATTCAGTTAACGCGTCGCAGTGGCGTAGTTGGCACTTTTCTATTTATTTGCCCATTAACGCTCATTTGCGGTTATCAGGTAAATTGGATAAAAGCCAACGTAGCATGAAGCCAGCCGGGCATGCCAGCTCTGCCTGTGCCTGTGCCTGTGCCTGCTCCTGTGGAAGTCCTGTGGAAAGTCCTATTTTCCCCAGCCAGCCTGCCCAGGTTTTGCCCCGCAGCTCACTCCCCTCTTTTTACCATTCCGCTTGCTTATCTTCGAGCGTTGTTGCAACATGAAATGAAAGCTTTGCCTTTGGCTTTGACTTTGCCTCTGGCCACACTGCGGGAAAATCGGAAGGCACACTTTTTTCAGGAAATAAGAACCAGAGGCGTGGTAAAAAGAAGGAAAAATATGGAAATATTTAACGGCGATTGGAGAATGAATTTTTAGTGGGAGCTTTCTGAACTTAAAACATTGCATTTGTATTTGGCTTATACTCTGGTCACACTAAAAACTCTATTAGTACGAAAATCGACCACATTTGAACATTTTTCTATAATGAAGATGTCTTTATAATTAATTTAAGGCATTTCCGGGACTCATCTCCCTTTAATAAATTTAAATGTTTGCCTAATTTTATAATTTTATACAGAAAGACCGTCTAGAATTTTTTCCTGAAGTGCAAGACGGAAATGAAAATCTTTTAAGTGTCCTCCTGCGCTCTTTCCCCTCTCTATGCCCCTCCTCTCTCACCTTGCGTATTTATTTCGCTTTTGCGTTAACTGCTCCAGTCATTAACATTTTACGACTGTTTGATCCTGGCTTCCCAATCCACCGCCAAATATATCAAAATTCAAATTGAATTCAAATATTTGCGGTGGCAGGAAGCAACCGTAATTTTCGCCTGCAATCCGCAATTTGTTTAGACTTTTACATAAAACGTTCAGTGGCAGCTTATGAGGGCCACATCAAATTGTATATCCACAAAGGGAATACTTCAGTTCCCCTTCGACAGCCAGAAAACTTTATGCATTCGCTGCGAGGCGGGAAAAGAGCGCAAAATTTAAATGCGCCATATTGCAAGCTCAAATGAAATTTTGTGGCTTGTTGCTAAAACAAAAAGCGGAAAAAAAAATGTAAATAAAAGCAACAAAAAAATATAAAATACAAAAATTGAAAGCTATGGCCAGCGCCTGCAACACAATACTCATGCACACGCGGTGGCATTGTGGCTGGGGATCGGTGTCGTCCTTTGTCCTTCGTCCTCGCTGCCGTCCACTGTATGCGGTCGCTCAATATGAAAGTGCATAGAGTAAAGGCTCAGCCATGCACTCAGAGAAACATACAAAAGTTAAGTGGAAAATTCTGAATTGAAACCTGAAAGAATAATTTTTTAATTTATGCCTATTGGATTATAATTATTATTTTTGTTGATGTTTTAATTCAAAGAATCGCTAAGAATAAATGACCAATTCATTCCATAACCGTTTGCGACTTTTGATACTTCTTATGCAGAATAAAATTATAGATAGCAAAAAAAAGCAAAATTATAGATATTAAAAATTCAAATTATTATCTGGCAGAATTTTGGTAATATTTTTTTTATCATGTAGAGCTTGAGCTGAATAGAAGCTGAAAGGGGGAGTGTCAGTTGGTCTGCGGTCGGTTTGCGCTAAATTAAATTTTGCCGCGGTTGCCCCCAAAAGTCCAACACACTTGCACTACGAAGCTGCACACCAACGCACACAGACACACATACTCGTAGAAATTACTATTGCGCCAAAATATAAAAAGCGAAAACCCAACAGCAATCCTTATACAAAAGCAACATCTGCCCTCTGAACTTATGCAACACAACGAACAAGGATGTGAAATAATTACAAAAAACTTGGGTTTTATTTTCGCAATTTTGTATATTTCAGTTCGACATCTCCATTGAGGAATACTCCCAGGCCCGTGTCGGCGCCCAGGGGCACCTTTTTGGTCTGCTCCACCAGGTAATTGGAAAGGATGTGAACGATAGCAGTCTTAACACTCAGCTGTCCAACACGCATACCTGGAATTGAAGGATAAGATTATATATATTTATATATTTAGTAATTTTAATTACCAACAAAGGAACTTTAAATGTGTTTGTAAATATCATACTTATGGAGACCGGAAATATTTATAAACAACAAAATGTAACTTTTAAATGTTCAAGTCTAAGCAGGATATTTTTAATTGAAATTCTCAGAGTGCCGGACTCACCTAAGCATATCCGAGGACCATCGCCGAAGGGCAGGAAAAATCCACGCTTATTAAAGTCACTCGCCGCTCCATTCTCAAACCGATCTGGTCTGAATTCGCTGGCCTCTGGATAGAAGGCGTCATCGTGGTGGTACTGAAAGGCGGGCACCATCACTGTTGTTCCTGGCACCACATCCACAGTTTTGTCCTTGCCCAAATCAAGCTGAATGGTCTTGGTGCAGATACGCATAAAGAAACCAATGGGAGTGGTAAGACGAAGGGATTCTGAAAAATAACATATCTTCTTTATTGAATATAAGGTCAAAATATAAAAAATAAGTAAATGAATACTGAAGCTAAAAATAATAATATTTTTATTTATCTTTCTAGATAACCCTAGACCCCCTTGCACCTACCATTAACGCACTGATCCAGATAGGGCAGGGCGTTGAGCTGCTCGTAGCTAATATTCGCATCGGAGGCCAAGGCGTCTAAAATTTCCGAGCGCAACTTTTCCTGCTCTTCGCGGTGCTCGCTCAGCTGATAAGAAAAATTAATTATTTGTTTATACTTCTCGATTACAATATGGACTCACCGAATAGAGCATGTGGTAGAGCACAGCTCCGGACGTCTCGTATCCGTCCAAGTGCACGGTGAGGGCATGGCCCACGGAGTCGTGGATAGTATTCCCGCGCTGCTGCAGCTGGATCAGGTGGGACAGGTAGTCCGTTCGACCCTCTCCACTGCCGCTCTGGCGGAGCTTCACCGCATCCTGGGTCAATCGCAGGAAGAACTCATCCGTTGCCTTGGTGAAGAAGCGCATCTTGAACAGTTTTCGCACAAATGTGGCCACCAGGGTCTTGTTAAAGCGGATCATCGAACTGAAGGCATATACCGTCCAGTCCGTGGAGGTCTTCTGGAAGGCCCCTATCTCTCCGACGTCACCGCTAAGCGAGCCCGCATCAATGCCCCAAATAAAGTCAGCCATTACGTCGGCAGTGAAGCGATAGGAAAGCTAGAACCGGAATTAATTAGTTTTACCTTTTAAGTATTTATTTTATACCAACAATACTCACATCTCTGGTTTCGATGACATCGCCCTTGTGGTGCCTCGCCCGCTCTATATAATCCACTAGCTTCCGCCCGCTGTGCTCCCAGATGGCGTAGACCATTTTCAGCCGGTTTGGCGTCAGTCCGCCCACACCCTCAGTGCGGCTTCGCTTCCACTCCTCGCCTGAGCTGAAAAACGGTGACTTTGCCACATACTTATCCTCCGGATTGTGGCCGACGAAGCTGCTGGTTATGGAGTCCCGAAAGTGGTTGAACTTGTCCACAAGAACCTCATGGGCCAGAGCGGGATCGAGGATGAGAAGCTGGGGCTGTCGAGTGATGAAGGTGCCCACCGCTCGATGACGATCCTTGTATTTACTAAGAGTTAAATAGCAAAAATTATACAAGTATTTAAATATCTATCGTCTGGCTGATACTCACTCATACACCTCCTGAACGTCGAGTATGAGACTGCGGCTCTTGTTTACGAGTATGCCCGGATAGGTGCCCAAAATGGTCAGAGGCTTGGCAGTATACACTCCCCTTTTATCCCAGTACTTGTGGTACCAGGTGAGGTAGACATAAACCACGGCGAAGGCGACGTGAACGAAGCCCAAGACCAGAGCGACTGCAGTCAGCATGGCTAAACGATCAGATCTTCGCGGGGTCCGAATGGAAACTGCCGGCTATTTGCACTGATAAAGCCCAGTAAAGCATTGGAATCTAAATACTATATACACTTCACTGTCAAACTTAATCTTTACTTTACACCGGTAGAACCGGTTTTTATAAGTTTTTAATTAGTGTCCGGCACACGAGCATTGATAAGAATATCATTGCCGATAACTGCGTGTTGGAGAGGTAAGTTCTCGTAGAAACAAGAGGCAATCTCCGCCATTACTTCTTAATTTTATTTCATTAAATACAATGTAAAATAATATAAGATTTAAATATAATATTAAATCTGAAGTACTATTTCACAAGTTTATGAAATGTTTATAAAACTAATCGCTCGAATAACAAATAAAGTATGCATTATCAGTAGACTATTAATCATTGTATTGGTTATATTTCGCATTAATTATATAAACAAAAGCATAAGAGATTACTAGAAATCTATCTCTGAAGTCGTCGATATTCCAGATTAACATTTCCCTGCAGCACGATCCCGAAGCCAGCGTCTTCGCTGGGAACCAACCGTTCTTTGCTCCTTATCACCTCAAACTCACTGACAATGTGAGCCAAGGCCGATTTCAATGTCAGCAGGGCCAAGCGCATGCCTGATAAATATTAAAAAAAAAAAAATGTTAATAAAAACCTAGATAGCCCATCTCTGGAGACTCACCCATGCAGACGCGGGGACCATCGCTAAACGGCAGAAAGATCCCTTTCCTCATTAACTCCTGATAGGCGCCATTGTCAAAGCGTTCGGGCTTGAACACCTCTGGTTCGGGAAAGTATTGTTTGTCGTGATGGAACTGATAGTTGGGTATCATGATCGTAATGCCTTCTTCCACTTTTAGACTTTTCACTTCATTCAACTGAATTGTTGTGGGAACTGTGCAGACTTTCGTGTATTGCGGTATCAAGCTGCTTAGGCGTAGAGATTCTGTAAAGTAAATAATAATATTAATAATATTTAAAGTAATCAAAATATAATATATTCACATATAATAAAGATCTAGTGTCTAACCTTTATAATTAAGTTTTAGAAGATATTTAGAATATCCTTTGAAGACATTTTTAATATTTTAAGGTAGAGATACCTTCTCAGATACTATCTAGAGCCTTTACTGCTTTTTAGGGCCCTGTTTCACTGACAGTTCATATTAGGTAGGTCTATATATTAGCTAATTTCTTATCCACAAACTTATTTTCTTAGCAATTAAATAATTATTAAGTGACTTAACATTTACTAACCGTAAACCACTTGCTCCAAATAAGGAAGGGAGCTCAGCTTCTCAAAGTCAAGGCTCCTTTCGGTTCCCAAGCCAGACAGTATTTCCATTCGCAACTTTTCCTGAGCTTTTGGATGCTCGGATAACTGGAAAAGCCAAGGAATCTTACAGTCTACCAAAGGATAACCCCATGATCACTTACATAGTAGAGAGCGTGAAGGAGAGCAGTCCCTGTGGTATCGTACCCATCAAGCAACACGGTCAGGGCATGACCCACCAGATCGTCGTGGGTGGCCTGCTTCTGGTCACGAAGCTGCAGCAGATGCGAGAGGTAATCCGTGCGAGCGACATCCCTGCCCCCCTTCAGGCGCATTTCAATGGACTCCCTGGTCAGGTTGGAGAAGAACTCGTCCGTTTCCTTGGGATAGAAGCGGAAGCGCAGCAGCACGCGAACGCAGGGTGCCACAATAGAGGCCATGAAAATGGAGATCATGAAGAAGGCGTAGCTGGTCCACTTGCTGGCCATCTGCTGTAGCTTGTTTGGTTGCTCCGTGGGTCGTGTTAGGGTTCCAGCATCGATGCCCCATATAAAGTCCGCCATTACATGGGCCGTGTACCGGAAGCAGAGCTGCAAGGGTAAGGAATTTTCTTGTTACTCTAATTCATCTCCTCTTGGACTCAATCTCTGGTCTCAACTCACATCTCTGGTCTCCAGGACATTGCAATGCTCCGTCATCTGGCGCGTCATGTAGTCCGTCAGCATCTTTCCACCCTGCTCCCAGATGGCATAGCCCAGCTTCAGGCGATGCCCGGAGACACCCGCCTGGGCGTCCGTGCGAAGTCGCCGCCAGGACTCCCCGGATGCCCAGAAGGGATTGAGGCGGGCGTACTTATCCCATTTGGCATGCTTGATGTACGAGCTGGTGAGGGTGTCCTTGAAGCAGCGGAAATTCCCGACCAACACTTCGTGGGCCAACTCAGGATCAAGGACAAGGATCTGCGGCTGGCGGGTCACGAACACACCAACGGCTCGATGTTTATCCTTATATTTGCTGTGGAGCAAGGTAAATATTGTGGCTATAACTTTCTACATCGAAATGTAGGAAAGCTCACTCGTAAATCTTCTGCACGTCGGTGACCAGGTTGCTCTTCCGGGTCAGCAGGCCCGGATATGTGCCCAGCACCTTGAGGGGACGAGCTGTGATCAAGCCGCGCTTGCGCCAGTAGTTGTGGTGCCAGGTGAGGTACAGGTAGATAGATAGCCCCAGCACATGGAAAAGGATCAAGACCAGTGTCACCAGTATTAACATGTTGCCGCTCTCCGTGCTCTGGCTGCTGACTGCAGGCTGCTCTGGCTCTCGGCCAATACTGATAGAAAGTACGGAATATGCTCCGGCAGCACTGCTTTCACCTCCACTGCGCTGATAACAGCTTATTGGAGAGATCATTTCTCGGGGAACTGCTGCCAGACTGTGATTTTTGTTTACCTTATAATATTGAATAAATAAAACAGATGAGCGACGAAATAAATCAGAAATTTCTGGATTAACGATGCTTGGGTGCGTTAAGGTTAAATTGATAACTTTGTGACCTTGCAATCTCTGTAATTTAAATATAGTAATAATATAAACCTTCTGCAAATTAACAAATAAAACTCGTCTGTATTTTAAAAATCAATCTTAAAAATATATTTACGGAATACCAGCTACAAAAAATCTCCCTTAACAATAGATTTACTCTGCATTAAGCAACGGAATTATGTAAAACTGTACAAATATCTCCTCCTGGCCCTCGCCCTGCATCACCAGGTGCAGCTCCAACAGCCCCATGGCGTTGGTCTTGATGGCCACCTTGGTGGCCACCTGCATCGCCTTGTTGGTCAAGCGTATCTGCTGGCTCTTGTAGCGAGCGACCACCGTCTGTTTGCAGTTAAACATCATCATCATGGGACTTGTCTTGGCCACCTCCACGCTGAAGACGGCCTGCATGATTCCCACGGTGGTGATCTTGAAGTGCGGCCGATCCGGCGAGGTCACAAACTCGAATTCCTCCGCCGACTTCTCCAGCTCATGGAATACTTTCGAGAGATTCGGACCACGCACAAAGATGACATTCAGATCCGAGCCCTTGAGGTTCAGGTCGTAGTCGATGGGCTCCTCGCAGTCCATCGTTTTTATGGCGCACTCGGTGCTCACATCCTCGTCGTCGTACGGATATAGAATGATCTTCAGGGGATCGCCCTCGTCGCGGTACATCATCTTCAGGCTGCAGTCGGCGGATCCAAACAGATTCAGGCACTCCGAGAGCACGTTCATCTTCAGGCCGAAGCTCTGGAAGTCCTGCACATAGAACTCCTTGAAGGCGCCGGGCGGCATGAAGAGCGTCGCCTGGATGGACTTGCCCTGCTCCACGGTGATGCGCAGCCCGTCCTCCGACATCTGCAGCATGCCATACTGGGGAATATATAAGAGATGATAAGGCTTCCTAAGCCCCAATGATCGCAGTTCTTACATCGTTGAAGCAGATGGACTTGATGGCTTGGTTGAAGGTCTTGACGTGTTCCAAGCGGCCCACGAACTTGTAGTCGCCGTGCGGCGACGCCTCCTCCATGTTAGTCCCGGAATATATCGCCCCACAGCTGCCGCAACTGCTCCTGCTTGATGTCTTGCTCGGTCCTGGGCTTGAGCAATTGATGGAACCGCAGGGCCAGCACGTGGGGGCAGGTGTAGGACGCCTGGCTCTCCTCACTCCAGCCGGCTAGATGCCGCTGCTGGCAGCTGGGAATGTCGTGGTAGAGGATGCCCCAGGGCAGCTGGAGCACATGGCTCTGGAAGAAGTCGCACTTGCAGTAGTTGATCCGCGGCAGCAGCCGGAAATACTTCGTTTCCTTGCTGAGTTCCACCACGCACCGCTGGCGGTTCCCTCCAGCGCGATAATAGATGAAGCTGTAGGTGTCCAGTATGTGCAGGGATCGCTCCACCAGTTCCTCTCCCAGCAGGCGTGACACTTCGTAAAAAAACTGTCCCTGTTCTTCCCCTGTGAAGCCATTAATTTAAATAATTAAAAGGGGAAGTTGGCGTATTGGAAACAAGGAACTCACCCTTTGATGGGCTCCCAGAGGCGTCCTTTTGATGATTTTCAAAGATTTGATCAATCAATTGTGGGAGGAAGCACTGCGAGATGTTCTCAAATTTTTCAGCCATTCAATCCATTTTGTATCCGCGAATTTTCAACAAATTTAATGAAAATAAACTCAAGGCACAGGAATACGCAACTATAGCCGCCAAAATATCAGCTGTTCAAAACAAATCAACTGTTATACAACTGTATACTTGCTTTTAAATAACGTGTCAGCACTGGTTGAGCGGTCCGGAGCCTATGTCGAGATTTACGGTGTTTTCCACGGAAAATCGAGTTTTCCTCATGTCCCATAGGGCAGCGCACATATCCGCTGCAAGGAACGTTGAGCGCGGAAGAACTTTGAAAACCGAAAACTTTCCTCGAAAGGCTTGGCAACTTCGTGACCCCCTCTACGGTCCAAGTGTGACCAGTCGCTGGGAAGGCCAAACTCCACTTTTTGCACTGCTTGCAAACCGAGTGAAAACCGCCGTATTTAAATTTGCGCGAAATTTCAGTTTATTAACCAAATTACAAATTTGTCAATTAAGCTATTTGTTTATTTTAAACGTATTTCTTAAATATTACATATTTTAATAGGCCAAATATACCCAATGGCGTCCTTTTTGGTATGAAGTCCTACTAGAATATAATACCACGAAACCCAATTAGATTCAAATAAAACCACAAAACAAGTGCTTCTTGGTTATAGGATTGGTATAAACATCTTCGAGATCTTCAAAACTATGTATTCTACATATACAGCTTCGTGTAGTGTTAAGTTTCTATATCTATTGGTTACTATCTGGATGAGTTGTGCGTTGCTTGATCTCCGCCACTTTTTGGTTAAACTTAATAATAAAAGTAAGTTCTAAATTCTTAATGCTAAAACATGTTCTCCTTCTCGTGTTTGAGACCAGCGCTCCGTCGCTTTCCGTTCTGGATCTTCATCATCTTGTTCTCGTCGGCGCACTTGGTGGTGATGGCATTGCGCACCTCCTTCTCAGTGGCATTGCACTTGTGCGTCACTGCGAATATGATATCCTGGATCTTGAGGGGATCGAGCATCTGCTTGAGCGGCTTCTGCTGGTCCTTGAAGGCGGGCGACGGCTTGCCGGTCATCGAGTGGGTGCCCAGGGTTTCACGATCAAAGATCGAGACGAGCAGCTTCCTGGTGGCGAGCGACGAGACCGACCAGTTAATGTTCTCGAAAATGCTGGCTGGCACACAGGTGTTGTTGGGGCCAATGGACACCATCACGTTGTCCATGGGCTGCTGGCTGCTGCCTTTGCTGAGATCGGTGATGCTGCCGTTTCGGAGCTTGACATGGCCCGGCGACTTCGAGGGCAGCTTCATGCCGTTCTGACGCAGAAGGCTTTCCTCGTTCGTTCGTTCGGCCACCTGAATCTCCTGCAGCTTGCGCCGCTTAATGAACTGCAGGGGTTGGGTAGGGGAGTCCGCCTCTTCCCGCTTGATGCCCGTGCCTATCGTGTACTGATGGGAAACTTGGTGTTGCTGATGCTGTGGCTGCTGGTGCTGCTGCTGTTGCTCCTCGCCCAGACAAATCTCCAGGCGATCGGAGTCCGCGGATGTGCTCAAACTGTTCAAACTCTCTGCCGCCAGGCGAATCTCTATGGCGTCGGCGTCGTCGGAGGCCGATATGATCTTGTAGTCGACGATCTCGGCCCTTGGCTGCTGGGTACCCTGCACGGGCGCACATATAACCGAACTGGGCGGCGTCAGGATCTGGTGGCTCTGGACCGTGGGCGGGGTTGGCGGCGCTGATTCCGCTAGCAGGGACGACGCCTGCTGCATCCTGGCCGATGTGGCGTGAATCTGGGACAGGAGATCCGTGTGCTGCTGCAGCTTGGCCTCCAAGTAGCGCACCTTGTCGCGCAGCGCCCGGTTCTCGGCCTCCACAGTCGGATCGGCGGCCAAAGATCGCACGAACTCAAAGTCCTCGCTGGAGGTCTGGGACCAGGCATTCAAGTACAGCGGCCTGGTCCGCCACTTGGACTCCTCGTGCGGATTGGCCTCCACGATGCGATGATATTGCTGTAGAATCAAGGGAATCATTTAGATCGTGGCCTTTGCAGGCAACTCGGCGCCGCTAACTCACATTGTCCATGTCGATTGCGCGCCGGATCTGCGTCAACTGAGCGCTGGACTGGTGGAAATTGGCGGCAGAATGCGAAAAGCGGCCTGCATGCGATCGCAGTAGGGGTGGTTTTCCTCCGATCCGATCCGATCCGTCTATTTCCTCACCGATTCCTCGAGAGAAGGCAAAAGGGAAACAACAACTGAATCCAGCCACACGGACGCTACCTGCACGCATACACGGCCCGATCGCTTGCATGTGCAAGAGGCAGAGTGTGTGTGTGCGATCGTTCGGCTTCGGCTCTCTCTATTGTTTCCCAGGTAAACGATATCCTGCAATCCTGTTTCGGGAGCAAGAAGGCACTAGGTATTTTTCCCAACTAGCCCAGCTGTCCGAACCTTCGCGTTATTCCATTTCTATTTTCACCTTTTCGCATAGGATTCGCGCGGGAACCAGAATTTTTGTGATCGTGTGTGTGCTGATGCTACGCGCAGGGTTGTCGAGTAGCGTTCGGATCCGGCGAAGCACCAACTATCGACTGCAGGCACGATCCTCGAAATACTTATTTATGTAGTAGTTAATACTTTCTTGAGGAAAAAAAAAACTCAAAATAAAAAATGTATATTTTAAATTAAATATGTGATAACACAAAACCACTAAACCAACAGATAAAGACAAAACTTTTAAAATTAAGAACTATCGCAATAATAAGATATCTTACAAAGCTCACATTTATCAGATTCCAACACCAGAATACAAACATTTTACACACAAAAATTAAAATTAGAAACGGTGATATTTTTGACCATTTTGACCAAACTAAAAACTGTTTTGTTGTTTTGTAATTTTTTTTTTCAAAATCACGACATTTTATAATTTTATTGAAATTGGAAGTTGTATGGTATACAAAAATGTATCCTAAATGCATTGTTAGGCATTGCTTCATTTATTCCAAGAACCGAAATAGACAATGGTTGGGTTTTGTAAATAACCGGTTTTCAGGACTCGATGTAATCCATTGGAATTTGTGTGTATTGGGACAGCTTTGAATCCTTTTGGAATACATACGAGCCCTTGGGCAAACTCAGTCGCTCTCTGATCGGAAAGACACCCCTAAATTGCGAACGAGAATTTAGGGAACATAATCGTGTCAATTTAAGAGGGGCAAATTTAGGAGAACATTCATTATTTTACATGGTACTAGTAAAGAAGAAACGTTAGCACCTAGGTTTTATATTTTTGATACGAGTTAATTGTAGTAATTCTGGGGCTGGAAGATCCCGTAGAGTTGCTTCTTGGTATCAGACGGACCAAACGTCTCTCTAAACCTTAGACTCTAAAGGACTCTAAGGATCTCGGGTGCTAGCTACTTTATCGGTAACAAACTATCCTATATAAAAAGAATGATTATTTCACATAATCACATTCATATAAAAACTATGATTTAGTATATGTATTTATTTGAGTATAATCAGATTTTTTGTAATATTTCCCATATTCACAACACGTGCCAAGTCAGAGTCGCAGATCTTAACGAGAGCCAGATGACCATGCATTACATTTTTTGATAGTTTAGTCTTTGGATATTTAGCCTCTTAATATGCCCAGGTCAAGTTATGGGTCATTAGACAGACTTGATCAAGGAATCCTTATTATTAAAAGGATTGAATATTTCCATTACGACAGTTTTCCAAAAGTCGATTTTTTTTCGAGATTTACATGAGACTCTTGACAAAAAGTCTTAAAAATTAAACCATCTTATCTAGGTTATCTTAATATTAAATTCAAAATCCAAAATTATTAAATAAATATAACAATCATAAGATAATAAAATAAGTCAGCATTTTTTAAAGAAACCACCAATATTCCATTGCTCCGTGGAAGTATCGCATGTAGTCGTGATTTGGCGACCTTGGCACAGCCCTAACAGAAGATCAGGTAGGATTGCCATCTGGTGCAGGGAATAACCGTTAATCCGAGGCCGTAAAAACATAATTCCGAAACGATTTCAGCCAGACAATATTCGCAAGATTACCCTTAGAGCCCGCTGCAGCTGCACATTTCGCCAAAAGCAAACCTTTTCGCTACCTGTTGCTAAATCCGCGAAGACAATGGCCGCCGGATTCCGTCCTTATGATCGGGACTCTAACCTTACAAATAGCGAGGCACCTGGAATTTGCATGTCAGTCATCCGCCGACCGGAGCCGCACCCACACCCACAGCCGCCAGTATACTATCATCCACAAACTGCAGTTCTGCCCTCCGTTCAGTTCTCGCATCCTTACCACCAGTATCTGAGCCAGTTTGCTCCGAACTTTGTGCCCTACTACTACCGCCTGCTCTCGCGCCCGATAATAAGGCAGGAGGAGATGGACATCGAGAACTATATCAACCGCGAGGTCGCCTCCCAGCAGGCCGTAATGCGCCAGAGGAGTGTGAGGCCGTTGGGACAATTGCAGCAACTGATGCAGCCTCCCGTGCAACAGATCCCTGTGAAACTTCCGAAGAAGGACGTCCGCCGCAGTTCCCCTCCCAAGCGTCGCATTATCAACGCCCAATTGGTGGCCATAGCCACACCATCTGGCATTAAGAACATAGAGCCATCGATAGCGCCCCTGCCGCCCGTGGAGGACTCCTTCAAGCAGCAGGTGGCTAAAATCCAGAAGAGCCAGCACCACTATGAGCAGCTCTTCGGCCGACTCACAACGATGTTGAAGACCCTCAACCAGCGCTACGACAAAGATTACCAGGATGTGCCTGCACCGCCGTCTAAGAGGCCCCGTCATATGTCCACCAGCTCCTCGGAGTCCAAGGACAACGCCGCCGAAAACGACCGAGAAAACTCGGTCCAATATCCACAGCGTGTGCAAAAGGAGGATGGCAGTATAGTCTATGTACTGGGTCCGAATGGCACCGAGATCACCGCCCCTCAGTACGCGGAGGTGTTCTTTACCAACGCCCCAGTGGCCACCAGATGTCTCCTGTGCGTGGTCTTCACCAGCGATGAGCTAGCAACCCACACGCTCACGGGAAAGCCCTCACCCGCATTCTACGGGAGGGAACGCCCTCCCAAACTGCAGTTGGACCAGCGCAAAGTGGACGATATCGTGGTCAGTGTTATGAACCGAACCGGAGGCAAGGAGCGCGTGATCCGAGCCACCATCACCACAAAGTGCGCGGATACGGCCAAGAAGTACAAGCGAAGGGCCAAGAAGGCGCAGAAAATGGCCATAAAGGAGGAGCCTTAACGGATTCAGGAGTGATAATTAATTGGCTAGATTAAATCCAGCTTGGGTCAATATAAAAACTTAGAAGATCATTATTACTTAACGACGTGCCACAAAGGCGCTAAGGGCGGATGTAAATAACATTAATAGATTATATGTAACGGTTGGCTAGTAATTATATACATAGCTGTGATTGAATAAATAAACTGACAAAAGAAATGCTAGCTTGGTTTTAATAATTAGTTTGTATCACTACGATGTGGAGCAATCATCAAATCGAACTTTTTTCAATCACAAATTAACGAAATTGATTTATTCGTAGCCATTTGCACTTGAATTTAAAAAATAACTAAGCTATCCAAAACTTTACTGTTTCTTCGCCTTGGGGTCCCAGGCCTCCACTTTGTTGGGTGTGGTTGTGTAGGGGTAATAGGCCTCTGTAAGAAAGGATATTCGTTTATTCAGGATTCGATTGGGACTGGAATACGATTACCCTTAGTGCCAGACAGATTTTCGCTGTGATCCGCAATCCACTTGTGCTTGGGACGGCAACCATCGCGAATGGGAGGAAGGTCGGTCTATAAGAAAGTAATTAACAAATAAATATGCAAATCAACTTTAAAAAAAGTACTTTAAATCCTTCCTAAAATGGGATCCCATGCCATTTTGCATTTTAGATTTAGGTAATCAAAGTCTCTCATGGATATACTGAGATCAATAACTATCAAACATAAAATTCCTACACTTCTAATTTGCTAAGAAATATTTAATATCGAACAATACCTTGTAGTGCATCCAGCCGTACCACTCGGCGGGTATCTGGGATCCATCGTAGTCCATGTTGACATGGGGGGCAAACTCGATCCAGCGATTGCGGCCGTAGAAGTAGTAGGGGTTCTCGAAGTACTTGTTGCCATACTTGTCGATGCCCACCAGGGTTCCGATCTTCAGATCATCGTTCCTGCAAAATAATGTTGTTTTCCGGATTGAAGCTGTCTTATATAAGATTCCCGGGGCTTACCTATAGAGCTTCAGGTACGTTGCCCTTAGGCCGCCCGACTCGCGGATGATCTGGAACAGCTTGGTCAGCCGGTTGATGCCCAGAAACTTTGCCATCCTGTCGGGGAATTCAAAGGGTTTAACAAAATTTAAATTATTTTTGATATTATTGAACTCACCTGAAACAAAAACAAAGTTAATCTGCAGTGTGACCATGGATGTGGAAAAATACCTCAGGATGATACTAAAGCATTTAAATACCATATCTCTTGGTGGTATTTCGCCCCGCCCGGTCACACTGCCAGACATCTGTTTGCCGGACCTATTCTTCGTGATTCATTTTTTGGGAACAGAAGAAAAAAGAGCTTGAAAGGCGAACAAAAACATGGCCAAAAACACGTCCAGCAGCGCTTTCCGCAAGATCGATGTGGACCAGTACAACGAGGACAACTTCCGGGAGGATGACGGCGTAGACAGCGCCGCCGCGGGGCCGGACGAGAGCGAGATTACGACGCTGCTGACGCAGGGAAAATCCGTGGAGGCGTTGCTCAGTGCGCTGCAGAATGCCCCGCTGCGGTGCAAGAACCAGAATGTGAAGGTAGGCCATCCGCCCGGCTGATGTGGCTAACTTCTAATCTCCTCCGGTCTTTGCAGGACCACGCCCTGAACATCACATTGCGGGTCTTGCTGTCCATCAAGTCGACGCAGATCGACCAGGCCATTGATACCGTGGATCAGAACGATCTGATCGACGTGCTGATGAAGTACATATACCGGGGATTCGAGATCCCGTCGGAGGGCTCCAGCGGCCACCTGCTGCAGTGGCACGAGAAGGCCTTCGCCAAGGGAGGAGTGGGGTGCATCGTGCGAGTCCTGTCGGATACGAACCGTGCCTAGGCGGGATTACCATTAACCAAAGGCTGTCATTGAGTCGTCACCACCCCCAACTCCCTTCCAACTGATTCACACGCATCGCGGAGCATTTAACCAACGCAGGTCTAAGCTGGCGTCCCTCTTCTGTTCTTTTGCCGCAATACAAATGACAACGTTTTCCAAATTAGATTTTAACTGGTATCCAAGTATTAAAGTTTTTATTACAAAAGATGAGTGGCAGCAAAGTGACTTTAATTTACGGGTTTCACATAGGGTAACAAAGCGAAATAAACAAAGTATTAAGAAACGTATTACGAATCTCTTCAGATTAGTATAATTTTTATACTTTTTTAGTATAAAATTAATAAGCATCTTATTAAGAAGTTTTTAATACTCAAGAGTATAGAATTCATTCAACAATAGTACAGTTTCCATGACGATATTCTTTGGGTGCATATTTTCTTTATAGTTCATGTGTCCCTATACGTAGGAAGCTGCAATAAAATGCGAGGAATTTAAGGGTAACTCTAGAATTTCTTCCATAAATTAAACCTAACGCCGCATTCTCTAAACGTTACTCTCTTTATTTTTCACTAATCTTATCAAAAATACCTCCAGTTCCGATATAAACACATACAAAGAAGTAAACCATGTTTGATTCAACCTTTTCTGCTTTTATTTGACTATTCAATGTGTAATAAGTGCGTTGGGTAATCTGAAAAAAACCAATCACGGCTTCCATTACACCATCCTAAAACTGTATAAAGCGATGAGGCTCGAAATGCTGCAGTAGGATTACGCTAAAATGATAGGCCCAGAAATATGGAGTTGCATGCAATTTGATGATGATATTTCAGTGCTCAGGAGGGGGAACATTTAACAAAGAAGGAGTTGAGTTCACTTCAAACGCGTCTTCAATAAATAGTTTTGTTTTTTTATGTCGCTTATATGTGGGGATTATTAAGTCGAAGCAGGCTGACCCCCTCTCTACCACATGTGAGTCTCACGGATCTCGCTGATGATGTGATTCGCCCGCGTCAAAGCCTGAAAATAATAGATTTTTATTATGAAATGAAAATATTTAAAGATATTATTAAGACTTGAACCTTTAGCATGTCGGCCGCCTCTTTCCTTCGCACTGCAATGTGATCGGACTCGTTGAGCAGTGTCTCGGCCCTGTCCGACTTATAGAGATGGGTGACCAGTTCGCTCTGCAAGTTGTCCTTGACGTAGTTGACCAGGAAATGCATAATGGCCTTTGGTACCGAGTCCTGTATGGATTTGCGCACAATGTAGAAATACGATTTGATGAGGCGTTCTGCAAAGTAAATAATTCATTAAATCAGTAATTAACACTTGAGAATGAAGGTCTGAATACCCACCGATGACATCGCAATCCTTTTGCTCCTTGTCCGTCAGCCTGCGCGGATTGTGATTGGCCGGAACATCGGGCAGCAGATTGACTGGCTTCACCGGACTCACAAGATTATTATGAACCGGCGTGTTGCTGGCCGAGTTCTCAATGCTGTCCGGACGCGTTGGGGCCGGCGGTAAGATGTTTGACAGCCAGGTGCTGGCCATCGATGCTGTCGAGCCCTCGCCAATGTGGTTCTAGATTCAGAAATAGGTTAAATATGAGGCCTGAAAATATATAAAGCAGCCTGTCACTCTCACCTGCTCATGTGCATCATTCTGTTGGTAATTCTGCTGCTGCTGCTGTTGCTGTTGTTGCTGTTGCTGTTGTTGCTGCTGCTGATGCTGGGAGCCCTGCGAAACCTGTGGCGACATGTGGTTGCGCGGCGTGTTGCCTCGCCTCTGCAGATTCACCTGCGAGTAGGGATCGTTGTCCGTCTTCAGCAGACTGGGCACCAAGGCCGCATCCTTGTGGAAATCGGGATGCTTGGTGTTGATGTAGGCCAGCTCGATGGCCACAATGTTCTCCACCATGACATTGGTATGCGGCAGACGGCGGCGCAGCAGCTGGGTGACCACATCCACAATCTTCTCATGGAGTTTGGGGAAACTGTAATAAAGATAATGAATACTGGTTCAGGCTTCTTAGCCATCTAGGTTCACCCACCGCAACATCTCCTGCTGCACCTCATTGCCGCAGTGCTGAACAATGCGCTGCATCTCCTCGTGAATGAGCTCCACGCAGCGAAGGGATGGCTCCTCCAGCCGGCGGATCTGGCGTTTCACTAGCAGCTCAAACGATACCTCTGGGACAAACAGCGCCGGCCGCGGGCCCGTTGCATTCCGTATGGCCGTGAGTATATCCATTTTGCTTAGACCCGCCAGCGGGTGTATGGAGTCCAGGGTGCGGCCGAAGGTCTCGTGGAAAATGTAGCAGATGCGAGCGCCGCCGCACAGCTCCGTGGTCTCAATATTCCGCGCGGTGCCCTCAATGGTGGAGCAGTAGGCGCTGGCGAACTTCGTGATGATCTGCAGCAGCGTTTGGCTCTTGTCGGAGACGTCCTCGCCGTAGGAGTTAAGCAGCGATTGGAATTGCGTGGCCATGATATTCACGCGAGTCTGTAATAATTGGAGAAACATATTTGCATTTAATATTAATCTTAATTCATAGAAAAATATAAGTTCTTCCACAGTACGCTCAACTTTTGACGTATATTTCTGATCACCTAAGATGAGTTGGAAAGTTCAACAGGGCTTGACTTACCTTCAAATCCGGCAGACAGTCACGGATGTGGTGCATCAGCAGTCGGTTCAGGGTCTTGGCCAAGTAGGGCGTGCCGTTGCGAGTGGCCAGCGTTGGGTACTTTCGCTGCAGGAAGGCCGCCTCGTCCTTCATCTGGTCATCGATGTGCTTCTGATCCATGATATCCTTTTGCGAGCGATTCATCACACCGATAATGCCCAGCTTGACGGGTATGACCCGACCGCACAGGATATCGATGGCATCAGTGCCCGCATCCATGAGATCCAGCTTGGTGACCACGGCCAGGGTGCGCCGCCCATCGGGATCCACGTTCTTGGCCAGTTTCAGTGCCTCACTGGTGGCCATGTCCGTGTTCGCGGCCGTCACAGCCAAAATGATGGAGTTGGGGTTCTCAATGTACTTGAGAACCAAGTCTTTGATCTGGGCCTCGATATCCTCCGGCTGATCGCCCACCGGCACCTTGGTGATGCCGGGCAAGTCCACCAGCGTCAAGTTGACCACGTGCGTGGAGAATATCTTCAGGTTAATGGGCTCCGGGCAGATGCCCTTGTTGTTGCCGGCGGCACGCTCCGTTTCGTTCTCGATCTCGTTTCGGATCTCATCGAAGTCCGTGAAGCACTTCTTGGAGTGCAGGAAGCGGCCCCACTCCTCGGCATTGGAGGTGCCTGCAGGGAATGCGATTTAGCCACTGGTTGATGGATAAATATAGATTATAGCTCACCATTTTCAGAGGAACGATTCTCGCGATCGTCGAGCGGGCAGTAAATCAGCTGGAGCACCAAGGGGCGACGGGTGACGATGCCAGTTCCGCGGGGCAGGAAGGAGCGTCCCACCACGCTCTCGATCACTGAACTCTTGCCGGAGCTCTGGAAACAAAGGGGTGTGAGAAAATCCGCATTAAATGGAGTTAGAACTGAGACTGATAAACGTCGATGACCCGATAAGGAGAGCTTCGAAAGCGTGTGCAACAAGGAAACACTTGGAATCCCACAGATTAGCTATTGTTATCTGCTACAGACGTAATTTTATAAGACGAACATTCTTAAACCTTAAATTAAGTAAATAAAAGAAATAATAAGCATTATGGATAATTTTTTAGGCCCTAAAAATTAATATCAAGTCTAGTCTTAGCGCCTTTACCACTGGCATTGCATTAGAATTCCCAACTAGTTGGTCATAAGCATTATGGATAATTTTTTAGGCCCTAAAAATTAATATCAAGTCTAGTCTTAGCGCCTTTACCACTGGCATTGCATTAGAATTCCCAACTAGTTGGTCAGCAGTCGGATACTGATACTGACTTGGGTAATATCTAGAAATTAATGTATATTCAAGTCTTGCTACTTTTATTTTACAAGATCTGTATGTGTGTTTGGCATAAAGTCGACAATTATTATTATTTGAAGCAGGCTTAAACTCAGGCCTTAAAAAAAAAGATTTTTCTAGGAATATTGCTGAAGTGGCATCATTTAAAAAAGTAATCGATTTTACGCATATTTTTACAAAATGTTTAAAAGCCAAAGCCGATCGTTTCTCCATTTAATTCAATTTACGCAGGCTCCCCTGTACTTGGTATCACCGACTTGCCTTGCTCTCCAGCACTTCGTCATGTGGAATTAAATCTAGATTCAGGAATCAAAGTGCAATTAAAGCCGCGATCGAAACACACACACAATCGCATGTATTTGTTTGGCTGTTGCGTGTGTGTCTGTGCAGGAATGTGTCACAGCAGCTGTTTCTTTCCTCATATTTTTTGTATAATACTTCCGAGTATTGATTTTCCATGGGTGCGGGCGGCAAACATTGCCAAATATAATTATATAAACAAAAAGCCA
Source organism: Drosophila rufa (assembly GCA_018153105.1). Classification (NCBI taxonomy): domain Eukaryota; kingdom Metazoa; phylum Arthropoda; class Insecta; order Diptera; family Drosophilidae; genus Drosophila; species Drosophila rufa. The sequence continues at coordinate 15,678,512 of JAECXS010000096.1, forward strand.
GGGCTAGTCAGTGGATTATCGCGGAAGGGAATCGATTGATTGAAAAACATAACTATAAAATGCCGGCAAGCGCATCCCCATTATATAATTTTGCGGGCGCCTCAAAATCCAGTGAAGTATGAAAACACAGAGAAATCAAATTATTCGCATAGTTTTGCCCGTGTTGAAGCTCTCCTTTTGGGGAAATCGCATAGTTTGGTTTTTGGGGGCGGAGAGGTTTTTGCAATTCGCTTACCTGGCTGCCGAGAACAACAATTTGTGGCAATTGTATTGAGTCCGAGCCCACCGTGTTGAAGACGTCCTGCAACTTGTTTATAACTGGGATTAGGGCCTCCATCGTGCGTGCTGTGTGCTAGAGGTACTTCAGATCGCGTTCGACTCGATTTGCTGTTTATTCCGCGCACATTGGGCGAATCTATTGGTTTTTTTTTGTTGGTTGACGCGAGTACCTAAAATATTTTTGCAATACGCCAGTGCTGCACAACGAATTTAGACTGAGCTACAGGGCTGCCACACCGATGGAATTCGGTCAGAGTTAGGTGGCATCTGATGAGAGCTATTGGCCATCGCTAATTTTAAGGCGGTTGGGCAACACCGGCGAAAGCTTTCTTCAAGCACAAGTGGCAAGGTACTGAACTCAAGTTTATATTGTTTACTTATGTTCTTTTGAACTCCTTGAGCCAATTTATTTTAGTACTGAATATATTTGTCCTTATTTTATTACCCCCAATAGTCTCACCTATGTTGCAGTACATAATTGTTGTAACTCTTATTTGAGCCAATGCTGCCATATCCAGTGATGACATGGCAAAGCGCGCCAAAGCTTATATTTTTGAAAAAAGAAAGGCAGACTTAGAAAGAGCGAAAACAATTGATTATAAAGCAAAAGATAATGAAAGATTGGAAACTAATTCAGTTCACGCTCCTTTTATGGTAAAACAATCAACTTGTCAGATAGAACATAGCATTCTGAGATTTTTCGGTTTTATATTCAATTTGGATTCAGAACCTAAAATGCTCGAATGAAAAAATGAACAATTTATCTGGCGACAATAGATGGCTCATACCACATACCAGCCGCCCGTCTCAATAGTTATCTTTCTTTCATTTTATGGATTTTATTTATTGGCTTTCGCTTGACAAACAAAATGTACATTCAAATGGGTATGTGTGGAAAACCGAATATGTGTACATGCGAGTGAGGCAGCTTTGCCTTTTGTGCAAACTTAATGATATGGGCCGAACTGGATCCCCGAAGCCCGTACTCCGAGGCCCACACACCACAATGCATTGTTGGGAGCATCTCAATATATCCGTCCATGGCGATAGATATAAGGAATGAAAACTGGGCAAAGGACATCGAAGTTTAAAATACTCTTACCTTATTTATAATTTAATTACCTTATAACTAAATTATTTCTTTAATCCTCATACTACTCTAGAGATTTATAGATTTCTTTATTTAGAAATAAGTTTACTTCACAAAGTTTTGCTTATTAAAATAATAGAAGGTACGATTTATTTTCTTTTTAACAGTTTACAGCAGCAGCAGCTTGTCAGTGTAAAAACGGAAAACTTAAAAAAATATGTAACTATCATAGACTAAATCAAATGTTAGAGACAAAATCAAAGAGAAGCAGCCGAACTCCGACAGCTAGGGACCTCAGGCTCCCCCGAATCTGTGTTGTAAAATATGTGTCGCTTGATGCCGCCCTTGTCAATGACCCCAACGCGCACCACTCCTCCGGAGCTGCTGTCGAAGTGTATGCCCACCTTGACAGCCGTCTTGACAAACTCGATGCACTTTTCCAAGTTCATGCCGGGCTTGTAGTGCTGTCTCACGTAGCCTCGGATAAAAGGCGAACCGGAGCCGCCGACGGCGCAGGACGAGCGCGTCATCATTCCGCCCAGCGGTATGTCGTAAACCTGACCGCCGCACTTCTCATCCCAGCCAGCGACGATGATCCCGGCAAGCATGTGGTAACGGTTTGCATAGCAGAATTTGCGGATCTCGCAAGCGGCTTTTAAGACATCAGCCGGCTTGCCGATGCTAGATTCGTGGTGCCTCAGCAAGCTGGACACATGATCGGAGATGGCCTCGGTATCGGCGGCGCCTCCGCTGCGGCAACAGTAAATCTTGTCGGTGAGGCGGGTAAGCTTGTCGACGACCCGGTTGATCACGAAGCGTCCGGCGCTGGCACGGGAGTCCGCTCCGAGTACTACTCCTCCATCAAACTCCGCGGCTATGATGGTGGTGCCGGTGCTAAAGGGTACCAGGTGGGAATCCATTCTTTTATGCTTTCAATATTATCAATTGAACTATCTAATGCATTTTTTCTTTTGGAATAGTACAGAACGACTTTGAAAGGTATTTCAAGGATAGGATTTATTAAAATGAATTCAAAGGTAGAAAAGACTAAACTTTACATATAAAATTAAATGGTGCCTCAATATTTGTGGAAAATATAGAAGGAAGATATTTTTTACAAAGTAAAAAATTATAAGAATGCACCAGATAACCAAACAACGAGCAATAAGGGTATGAAAACCCCAAAAGCAGCCAAGTGGTCAGACTTGGAGCACAAACAAAATGCGAAGAACGAGCGACTGGCCTCAAGTGCTCGGGATTTGCATGTGGCCTGGGGAACTCCTTCGATTGCTACATGGATTGGGTGGCTGCTCTATCGAGGAAGGCCACTAGCCCGTTCCTGTTACCAAAACCACATTCGATTGCCTTCCATGCATTGTGTGTGTGTGTGTGTGTGTGGATGCCGGGGCTCATCTGTCGTTTTTATCGGTTTATATCAATGTGCTCGAGGATGCTCGGCGCCCGGTACACCGAGCATTCACAATTCGATAGTGGTCCAAATGGACCAGAATATTAGATGTATGGCCCTCACCCACTCACGTCTGCATCATCTGCCCCACTCGATAACCATTCGCATTGTGGCCGGGGCATTCTTTGCCACATTGTTGGTAATTGAATAGAAAATCACAATGCAAATTGAAACGAATTATTTGATATAATTTTTAAATGCTTGCTTCTCGATTTAATGGATTATGCTAGGTTTGAATATCGATTAGATGGCTGAGCTAATTCCATTTTAGCTTTTATTGAGAGATTATTTTGTGTAAGCTGTTGTCTTGCCATTTTAAGTTTATAATTCTATTTGTGAAAATTTCACATGCATTCGAAGTTATTAAGAAGTTAGTTTTAAATGCAATTTAAATTCACAAAAGCCGTATAAGAAAAATAAGTGTTAATAGTAATAGAAAAGGGAATGGTTTGTAGTGCTTATTTTCACCTACACTCAATCAATTAAATCACTTAATTTCTACATTACAAATTAATAGCATCCACCTTCTAAGTTTAGACTAAGTTTTTTAAGCATTTCCAAGGAACAAGAAAACTTATTAGATAACTCAAAAACTCTCCTCAAATAGTTTCAAACCACCCATAAGTCCCATAAGTCTAAAAATCCCCCATTTCCGTTCTCCGACAAACTAAAGTTAAATTATTCTACTGTGAATAGCGAGTAATCTAATTTTTTGCTTCATTATTATACATTTTAGCCGGCGGCAAGTGGACTTCTTTTGCATTTTCATAGATAAACTTTTGGCTTCCAATTAACGAATTTGGCCAGAAACTTTCCGGAACACCTCAGCTGTATCTGTATGCTGTATGTATAAATATTTCGAAATTTCCCTCATCAAATTGGCATTGTTGGACCGAGGAACTTTCGTATCTGTCCTGACAACTTGCCGAAATGTGCGGCATACAAAACTTCTTGGCTTGACAGTTATTGCGAAGGACAGGAGGCGGTGGGGGCTTTCCTTGGCCACCCATCGTCCTCCGGGGCGGAATATTAATTTGATAATTTTACGGTTGAATGCAAATTCGGTGTCAGAGTCCTTTGCTCTCTAATTGACTGACGCGAATGTTTAAAATATGAATTTCAAATGAGGTTCAACAATTGTCTGCCAGCGCTTTTTTTTCGCTCCTTTTGCTGGTTTCGGTTGGATTAATTATGAAACGACGACGAGGACGATGATGATGGCGATGATGATGATGGAGTTGGAACAGCTTTGCCCCGGTGGAGCATTAATCATGTGAAAGTAATTTTGCGCATTTGCATGCGTTGCAGAAAGCGATAATTTTCATCCATCATTTTCAAGTGTTTCCGCAGGATTATAGTGCAAGGAGCAGTCTGGATCGACTTGACGATGCATTGCCTTGTCATATCCCACTCGGTGAATACAGAGGAAATTTTACAGAAAATAAAATAAAATGTTTATAATAATTATCACTCAACTTAAGTCATTTCTTACCTATACCTTTAATAGTTATGTTTAATAGTTTAAAATTATTTTAGCTCTTAGTATTTTAGTATCACATAAAAGTTGGCAGTTTTTATGTATTTAATTGACATTTTAATAAAGCTAAATTATTTTCCCATCTTTAATATTTTTCATGTAAAAAATACATTTAAAATAAATAAAGTTAACACTCCACCATTCTTTAACATATTCCAATTTAATTAAGGCACTTGTATATATATATCTTTCTTTCTTCAATATTATCAATATTAATTTTTCCAGTGGATATGTGGGGATTCCCCTCATTATCCAGCTTCGTGTCGTCGTCAATTATTCCTGTTCTACAGACTGCCTGGAAGAAGAACTTTGCATTTAGTTGATGAGCTCCTCCAGCTCCTCCATCCATCCTTCCCAGCTCTCGAGCCACTCCTCCTTGGTCTTTTGTGCCTCGGTGCTTTCAGCTTTCATCTTTCAGCTGACTGCCAGTTGATCAATGGCTCTGCTCGTTTTCCATGGTGTTTCTTGCAATTACGTATTTATATTGCGTATACGCCATGTGAAGACGACGCATGGAGGATGCCCTGTATAAGGGGAAGTTCCCCGAATGTTCTTGGCCCAACTGCAGCAATAATGAACTTTGATTTTCTTCCTCCTCTTCCTCTCCACAGCCACATAAATGCTTCACAGTTTGTGGCCTGGCTGGAAAATGTGAAGAGATGAGGAATTTTACACATGATTGCTGAGGAAACTCCTTTACACAAATTATTTAAGTTAGTATGACTTTTTGGTTTAATTAAATTAAGACTTTTTTATTTAATTAAAAATAGTAGAGATATTCCTGGAGGTTTTAGCTTTTTGGAAATTGGTTAAAGAACTTGAGTTATGTATTGTATACCTAATAATATAATATGTCAACATTAAAAGAATACGGAATAATTCAAATGTAATAAAGAATAACGCATTTATTTTTAAAACACTTTCTTAAATATGTTCTTAGTTTTTATACACCTTTGTTCTATACACCTTCTTAAGGTTTTTATACACCTTAAGTAATTTTTTTTGCAGAGCTCACTCATTAGCATTAAACCATTAGGAGGCCATAAAATGTCACTGCTTTCTAGCCATTTCAGAGTCTATCAAGTGGGTTAAATTATGAAGGCCATGTGGGCAGACACTTGGCTGCCTTTTTTGGTCCTTCCACGGATTTTGGCGGGAGGACGTGGAACCATTTAGCAGATGTCGCCGCTTTTGGCACACAACTCTGTGGCCATTAATCTGCCTGAGAATGCGGCTGCCAGATGCCGGGCGAAAAGTGCGAAAGAATTGCACACATGTTTCCTTATATTTTTGGCAAAGCCCTCTGTATGTTTAATTGGATTTGCAGCTAAACGGAATTAGAACGATCCGGGTGGAAATTGGAGAGATATATTTACATATTCGAGTTGTGGCATCTTGGCAGGAAGTCCGCAGGCAGACACTGGCAAAAAAATAATCGAAAAACTTGAAAAAGTTCTTACTTGGTAATTAAACAGACGGATAATTAATTTTGTAAGTAGGAAAAATGATTAAAAAGTATATAAATAAAATAATAATTCAGGAAAAATTTTAAATTAATTAAATTATTATTTTAGCGATCATCCGCCTTGCTCACATTTTTTAAATTATATGTATACTATTCTGTGTTCAGTTTTTCAACCAAGCTTATTTTCTATAAAAAACAATTTCAAACCAGTATATTTTATACATTTATATTCCAACTTTTTGTTTCCAATCATTGTTCTTTTTAAGCCTTTTTTTAATTTTTCCGAGTGTCGCTGCCAGGCGACAACAAGCAAGTGTAAATTTCACTTGAACTGATAATTTCACTCAATTTGTGTGCGCTGATGAGCAAAGTTTTCCCATTTGCATAAGACTACGTGTGCCCCGCCCTCCAGCCCGCGGCTTTTCCACCCCCGCCGAAGGACCCAAGCCCTGTGCAAGTTCTCATCTGACGACGTCGCTTCTAGTGATTTCTTTTCCTCGAAGGTGCCAATTAGGGATTTCCGCCTCAATTACTTTTGCGAGCACACGAAAACCAAGTTTTGTATGATTTTCGCATGACAAACTTAGGGCTCTCCGCCCCTTGGATTCCACTTTCTTGGTGCTTCCTTGCGGAAGGGGGAGCACGCTCTGCGACTTCCATCGCCAATGCCACATCCACGTCCCCCGAAAAATGTAATTGCACGGAGTGCGTCCCCAAAAATGTCGGGTGTGCGAGATAAAAAAATTCGTTTGCATTTTACATGTCTCATCTGCAGGTGGCGAGAGCCGGAATAGTTCATGTGGCTCTTCTGGGGACTTGGTAATTTCCATTTCAGCTGAATGCGTTTCCAGTTCGCTGATTGGTTTTCTAAAGACTCCAAATGATTCTCAGATGCTGCTAAAAAAGCAATAACTTAGGTGAAACGAAATAAATATCGGGTTCTGAGATAATGAGTAATTTATACATTTTATTAAATATTTAACTGTATAACTTATCTTTTGTAACTAATGTAATTCAATATTTTAAGCATTAATATAATATTTCGTTTTTCAAGAAATGTTTGGCGTCCTTAGAAAAAATAAATAATTAATGGAATGTTTGTTACTTTAAAGAGAGCAAGATGTTTCTTTCTTTATATTGCATATTAAATAATAATAATAATAATAGCTTTTTTGAGAGATTTATTTACTTATTACACAATTCTTTGAACTAAAATGTAGCTTTCAAAAATTAAGAATTTATCTATAGAAAATACCTGAAAATAATTCCATATCTATGGAGTCTAAAACCGAAAATAAATCGTCTATTTAACCTAGTTATCACTACCAACCAATTAATGCAAACCCTTTGTTACTTAATTTACGGTCTAAGAAGCACTTATATAATTACCTAGCAAATATTCCAATCTATATCGGCCAACTCAGACTCTGGTTTTGTGCTATTTACGGTCCGAGAAATCGAGATCGGTCGGGCGCAATAAAATGTCCATTGAGCCAGCACACTAACCAGTTTCTGAAATCCCAGAGAGAGAGAGCGAGCCTTTCAAATCAAAATCAATATCGGACTAACGACAAAGGCAAACGTTTCAGGACCTTTTGTCAAGTCACGGAAAGGCCTGCAAAGTGGGGCCGAGCGAGCACTTAGCAATATTGCATTGCAACCGGCCTCAAATCGAAGTGGTTAGATCGGGGGAATTACTTGTCGGCCGTCGGAAGGAGTGAGATGTGTGACGAACCTTCCCCAGTCCCCCTGTTTAAGTGTAATTAAATTCACTCTGCTCCTGCCCCTGGCCGGTTCTCATCAAATGGATTGATTTATGATGATGCGGCCTTCTTCTCGTCCTCCTGGCTGACGAGGCATGACATAATAAATCGGTGTGTGCTGGATGGGTCCTTGCACACACACACACACACACACACATGAGAAGTGCAGAGATTTGAAAATTAATTTGCGAAAAGTTTTGCCTGCTCAAATCTGGCATTTCGCCTTTTGCCTTTCGCGTTCTATGCGCTATATTTATATTTATTATTTAATTTGGCCCGCTTCTATGTACTTTGGCGCATTTTCATGCTTGACTGCTGCCTCTCTTTCTTTTCTTGTGTTGACGGCAAAGTTTAATTTTTATTGTTGTTTGACTTTGTTAAATGATTTTTATTGCCTTTCCTGTGAGCTGCGGGGAGTGGAGCAAGATGAAGAAGCCTTTGTAGGAATTTAATAAAACTGCTGTGACCATATTGCCGAGCAAACAGTGCACAATGCTCCAATTTTCCATCAGCAGGCAGGGGGCGGCAGACGACTTCGAGTTAACCAATCCTTCGTCCTTTCTGCCTCTCCCTACCTCTCATCCATCTATGTCCCTTAGTGCCAGGGAATTTATTGACGCTCCCTGCTGAGTTTGACGGTTCGACTCGAGATATATGAGGGCCATTTGATTGTTTTGTACATACTTACGAGTGGCTGCCAGATTGTAAAATATTTCACCCACCGGCAACTTGAAATATTCCCGCATAACTTATAAGCATCTTTCGGTTAGAAACTGAAAGCCGCCAAAAAGAAAAAAAGCATAAATAACAATCTCGGTGGAAAACCGCAACAAAGGGAGTCGGGAAATAGGCAATATTACAGTAGCCTTAAACATTATAATGGCTTGGTTTTAAATATTATTTTTAATTTGGTTTATTTTAATTTATGTAGAAAATATATTTTATTTTTGAAGATTTAGAATTGTCTGTACTAAAATAGATAACACTTATTATATTTTTAAGGCTTGCTACTCTTGATAATTCTTAAACGAAAACAAATAAATAAATTATAAAGTTATAAGATTTTAGGGGACTTTCATTTTATTTAAGTTCTTTCTGAACTTATTTTTTAGAACATGTAAACTCTCAAATTTTATTTCAAAGTGCTATTATTGTGACCATAACTGTAGTTTCCTATTTACTGAATGTAAGAAGAAGGAACATTTTGGCGTCACCACAATAAAGGAGCCTCTTAATAGAGGCGCCTGATGTTGAAACAAGTTTTTTGGCGGCTAAACGAAAGAGTTCAGAGCAATGAATTTAATTATAGATGCCAAGGTTCATGACTTTGATGTTTTTGACTAATACAGCCTTCAAGGGAATTATATTGTAATAAGTATGTTTGCTATGATACAAAGTGAAGCCACAAAAACATCAAATGATTTTAAGACATTGGATGTGATTTTAATTTAATTTAAAAATATCACTGGACTCAAATCTAGTGATTAATATGCCCATCATGTTATATTTCCATTGTTAGTTTCACCTCAAATAACTGCCTGTTAAAGTTGGCTAATTATGAGGGTAAATATAAAACCACGCCTGGGGTTAAGCCAGCCATCTATTATTTGTCGCTCGGCGAGCTCACAGATAATGATTAATTGCAGTTTGCTGGAAACCAATGCGAGTCCACGTCAAATGAATTGCATAATCGCCTGTCAATTACAGGACTGTCAGATCTCTGGCAGTTTGGAGGAGGAGCTGTCCCCGATGCAGAATTAAACAAATTGCGCTGCAAACTACGTATACGTCGTATTGGGAATGAATTCTGAATGGCTGCCAAGCGAACAAAGCCTGGATTGCACAGAAAATAGTTGCCATGCCGAGGAGCTGCATTTGTGTCAACTCGATTGTTATGGATGTTTGCACTGCCGAGCGGTATATATCTTTTACAATACCCGGGCCCAGGCCTCGTCCCCCTTTTTCCCCGGCAATTGTCCTGCGAAGGACAATGTACGCATTGCGTCACTGCGAGAGATACGCCCATTGTTCGGCCTGAAACAAAGCCAAAGCTCGGCGCTGCGACATTGTGCCCCTTTGCTTTTGGCCCGGCTTTAGTCGTAGTTTTAATCTCACTAATGGCAACCACAGCAGAGTGCTGGGAACTAGTGCCTCCACAGGCTTCAAGTCGATGGCTACAATAGACTCATGTCACAAAAGGTCGTTGGCTGCACACGACAATTCCATGTACTATATCTCGAAATAAAATCAGAAAGCCAAAGCTGGCCGCACAACAGGTTGCGAATCACCGTCGATGGTTTAGTTTTTATTTAGTTTCAAAAGCTGGGCTTATCGTAATATTAAAATTGAGCTTTTATCAATGGAAATTCACAGGTAGTGATAAAAGGGTCGTCTTATATATGTAAAATATATATTATTCTCTTGGCAAAATATACACATATATTTGTAAGTATCTAGGGAATACCACACAGTAATTAACGCATATATTCTATATATTATCACTCCCTAAAAAAGACAGTATGATATAATTGAATTAGTAATTCGAAGGAGAGAAAATAAGGGAAATCACACCTATTACTAAGAGAATTTGAGCGTCTCAAAGTGAGCCCTTACTCACTGTCAATAAATAGATCTCGGAGAGATTACAGATTGAGCGAGTGAGAGACTAGCTGCACCTGAGAATAGAACAAAAATGCTGTGAATCAGTATAGATTAGTATCTCCGATCGGAAACAGGTTACTGCCGCAATGCTCGAGCTGCGAATATTGGGAATACCTTTGATTGCATATTTCATCATGCTGGGCAATGCTGAAGCTTGTAAGGCTTCAATATAATCTGTTCAATTACTAATCAATCTCTTACAATCTCTGATTACAGATCCCAAAGTTAGGCCCAAGTATGTGAATGACTTTGTTTTTCCCTCGGAAAAAGAAAACGAGAATCAAAGACTTCCCCTTTGGGAGCCGATCACCTTTTACGACAGCACCGAATCGAATATCTACCAGGGACCACACGGCGAATGGGTGATAAGCGATATAAAGCAGCTGGACAAGTGCCGAAACTTTAACATCGTTGTGAACTCTGGACATGCTCGCTTGATTTACATCAGTTACAAGAATGTGGCTGATCCCGTGGAGAGCTTAAAAGAAATTTTTGTTCACGATCTTAAGCTCCCGGAACTTTTGAACGAGCTACAAATTGTTAAGCAGGGAAAACAAAGACTAGTTTTTGAAGTGCCAAGTGCTATATACGCCCTTCTTACCCTGCAAAGGTACTGTCATCTATATAATGTAAGTCAACATCTCAACTATGAAATTCTCAATGTAGAGGAGGATTATTAGAGATTCAAGAATGAACATAGAAATTATAAAAATATGGGTTATAGTGCAGCTGTGCTTATAAAATATAAATACAGAATTAATTTCAAACAAGAAATAATTACCTGAGCTGGCTTTTCCACTTGAGTGATTGACAGAAAGTTCCCCCAATCAATTCTCTTGACTAGAATTTATTGCTCGATGATATACTAATATTATTAACTCATTATATATATAATTGAGATGGGATGTTCCCTTAAAATACATCATTATGTAAGCTACTAGTGTTAGGTATGATGTTATAAAAGGCGTATAAATTAAATAAAAGCTTAATAAGTGGTAAATAAAAGTAAATAAAAGCAAATAAAAGCTTAATAAATAACGTAATTTCGTATGCTCAAATATTTATAATTGGACTCGCAAATTACCAAAATTTCATAAATGCTTCGTTGGAAGTTTATCAATCGGGTTGAGCGGGTACTTCCCAATGGCCATTATTATTCCAGTGAGCCGGGCTAACTGACCACCGCTGTAATCTATTGATTCGTTTGGCCAAATCAAACAATTGAAAGCCATAAATACGTGGAAGTGATTTAGATGCGGATGTGAATGCATTTAGGATACCGGTCGCCAGGTGAACGTGAACTACACGAAGGCAATTAAGTTCGTTCGGCGTCATAACGCATTTTGTGGGGGCGTGGGGCGCGGGCCATGGGCATGGGCATGTTTATTGACGTTGCTGTTTCTGTGCTAACTGGGCCGGAACCCCAGCACCAGCCCCCTCCCTCCCCCGCCATCCGCCAATGGGCCGATTTTAGCCTGCACAGGTTACTTTGCCCCGCTTGTTGTCGCGCTGGTCGCCTTCGCTGTTGAACATGGCCACAATGGAATACCATAGTTGGGGAACGGGAGCAGGGAGCAGCCACCAGGGAGCACGGAACGAGGAGGTGGGCCAGCGGAGCTTTACAATTTACACATTAATTATGAGCAGACATGTGTTGTAGGCGTTTTGGCCAGGATCCCGGCGTTAGCTCGAGTCGTGCGGCGCGGTAACAGGTGCCTCCTGTTACTTCATATCCTTCACGGGCACTGAGAGAAGTCGGCACTTAGATGGTAAGGAACAGAGTATATTTACTCGCTTTGGTAAGTAATATTTTCTCTGATTAAAAGGATTCAAAGTAAAGTATAAGAATACTGAAGGGAAACATTTAAACTTTCATTTAAAAGTCCGTAGAATGTGAAATATTTGATAATGATGATGTTCTGAAAGAAGCCCGCTATTTGAAATAATATAATATATAAAACAATAATAAGAATTAATTTGGATAACCTCAAAATTGCATCTTTTACTAAATAATATTTCTTAATTCCATAAACAACTCCAAATATATTATTTTCAGCACATAAAATCCAAAAGTAGTTGCCTAGAAACATTTTTAATTCCTAATTTTAACAGTTCACTATTTTTCGACTCTAATTGCATAATTTATTTCGCTGAGTGCGTAAAGTATGCAAATTTCAGGCTAGGCAAAATATGCCCCTGGCCGGGTTTTATGGCAGCGAATTAATGAACGCAGGCAACGAGCCGGCCAGCAGCGGCAGCAACAAGGACGCCAGGAAGGGTCATTATTTTGCCCATGTCCCTGCAGATCCGCTCCTGCAAGCGCCAGCCAGCAATGCAATGTGGTCCGGCCGCCCTGTGGCTCCACGGAACACCTCCTTTATGCCCCCGGCGCCGTGTGCAATAATAGCAATAATTTATCACCCCGGACCCAAATTATGCATGAACTCAATTGTGCGTGAAATTAAATTTTAAGCGCAAACAAGGCGACTTGTCGGCTCGGCCCCTGTTTACTCCAATAATTTGGCTAATTTCACTTGCGAGAGCAGCACACATCCCTAAGCCCACAGGCCACAGCCCACAGCCCACAAACCTAGGCCTAAGCCAAATATAATTGAAAATATTTCAAATTCCTCAAATGCAGCCGCAAATGACAGGCATATGACTTGCATTGGTTTTCCACTAATTGAGAGTGTCTTGCGCTCGACTGCTTCAAAGGTTTAATAAAAATTTTATATTGTCTTGCATCTTAGGGGAGATGTTAAAATAATTGGTTCTTAAGTGGTTAAAATTGATTTATTGGTGTAAGAAATACTAATTGAAAGATAAATGCTTAAAGAAATTCAGGCAGAGAATTAAAAGTCTTGATTTTTAATTATTTATTATTACTTCGAATAATTGATTGGATATATATAAATTGACAGCAATAATCACTCAATTAAACTAGTTATACATTTTTTAAAACAACTTCCGCCCACTAGCAACTCTCTCTTGACTTCACTTCCTGTAGAAACTTTGGAAATTCAAAGATATTTGAGTCAGTTAAAGTACATTTGTACCTCCAGCCCAATATGTCGGCGATGAATTTCCAAGAGACATAAAATACCAAAGTTTTCGATTGCATTTTTGTCGCAGAAGTAGCTCTGATTGCTTTAAAAATAATTTATTGAGTCAATTGACTTTTGCAGCGGAGTCTCCGCAAATAGACGCACTGGCAATCGAACTTGCAACCACCGGGGAGCTGCACACACAGATATACGTATACGCAAAGACTCTCTCGCACACAGATACACTTGATTTGATTGTGTTGACTCTGCAGAGGGCGAAATAAACTTAAGTGCAGCCCTCGTCGTCGCCCTGGGTCTCGGTCTGCTTCCATTCGAAATTTATTGCGGCCGGAGTTCGTTCACATGGCAAGTTAAAGCCTCGGTTACATGACTCATTCAAACTCCTGCATTTGCTCATTTCGACTGGGGCTAAAGTCCAGACCCGCACAAATTTTCGGTGCTCTGACTCTAAAATGCGACTCCAGTGCCTTGGCTAGGGCAAGCCGAGTCACACATGTCAATTCAATTTGATCGGAGGACCGTGACGGATGGAGACGAAGACTGAAGCAGGCCTAGCCAGAGAGAGTTCCTGTTTTCTGGTCCTGGAGGACCATACAACTCCATTCAATGCTCAATGGTGGGGATGAGGGGTTTAGGGGAGTGCTGGAATTGGCCAAATAAAAATGTCTCTTCTCCGTCAACATTGATTGACAGACGGGAGATGTGTCTGTGGCTTGCCATTGGAATATCATTTATAATTGGAACGCATTTCCAAATTCACCAGCTCTAACTCGGGTTTTTCTTTTTTTTTGTCAAGCAAATCAGAACGAGAAAGGGCGGAGTCTAGGCATGGGAAAATAAGAATCGTTCCTTGATATTTGTAGTTCTAAGAATTCAATTTGCTAGAGTGGCCAGGTATCATTGGGTTGATTTCTGATAATAATCGAAAAATTGTTGTTAGTTTTAGGATTTAAAGTAAAATAAGCATTCAATTTTATGGCTGTCTTTTCCGTTAACTTCAAAGTTAACAGCATGAATATGTTTAAAACAAACAGAAGCTAAGATTTTAAAACCTATTGCTAAGGTGTCTAAAAGTATGCTACAAAATATTACATCTTACAAACAACAAATTTACACGAATTAAAGACCTAAAATATTTAAGTTCTTATCCATTTCGATTTATAAAAAATTTTATTTTTGTAGCCCACCGAAGGCATAAGCAAATTTTTTTTAAGTACATGACATCTTCCTAGATAAATCTAAAAAGAAACTTTAAAAACTAGTACAATTCGAAAAGGATTACAAAAATTTCTATTGGAACAAAGGCTCTACACCAAGTAATGCAAATGTAATATGAAACAGAGAGTACAGTACAACTTCGACAGTCCGGACACATATAGTTTTGGGCAAGTCCGGATTATCGAGTTGTCCGGACTATAGTAGTGAAAATTTTTAAAACAATCTAAGTGAAGTAAATCCATACATATGTGATATGATTTATTAAAATACATTTAATTATTATATGAAATATATACATATTATGCTTTTTTGAAAAAGAAGTTATTTTGTGTTGACTAACTTTGTTTAGATGAATGATTTGAGCTTTTTGCTCAATCCTCTTCAACAAAAGAATATCCTGCATTTCAATATTGTTCTCCTCAGCCCACTGAATACAAACTGAAAATGCTTTCTTCGCATCTGCAGTAGATATATTTGTCTTAGTAGCCATTTCCACAATGTCGTCTTCAGAGTCTGTAAGCTGCACTGGCGATTCTTTTTGTTTAGCATGTTCTATTATTTCGTCATCCGAAAACTCCATTGAAAATTCATTTTCACCAGTTGCCCAATCATTGACATCTTTTTCAGTTAGGTCATTACTGAATTTTAAAGCTAGAATCAAATTTTGAATGGATTTTATGCCATCAGCGATGCTATCAGTCAGCAGTTCTTTACGCAGATTCTGAAGAGGTATCAAATCTTCATCATCCCAACAAGATGCAGTTCTTGGCCACAATGCAGACCAGCTTTTTTGAATATTTTTTTTGCTAATGCTTTGCCATGCTAAATCCAAGAAATTAACCGCATCTTTAAGGCTAAACATTTTTAAAGTTTTAACCACATCGACGTCATCAGCATTTTCTGATAAAATATGTTGCAATAATTGCTTTCTGTAAGTAACCTTTACATTTTGTATTAAATTTTGATCCATAGGCTGTAATATTGCAGTACAATTTGGTGGTAAAAACATAACTTTAAAATTTGGATCAAAATTTATTTCATCCGTTTTAGGATGTGAAGGAGCATTGTCTAATATCAATAATGCTTTAAGTGGCCTGTTAACCTGTGTTAGAAATTTTTTTACTTCTGGAATATAATGGTTTTTGAACCAGTCGACAAAAAGAGACGTAGACATCCATCCCTTGTTAGTTGCTTTATATATCACTGGAATTTTATAACCTTTAAAGGCTCTTGGATTTGCAGATTTGCCAATAACCAAAAGAGGAAGTTTATGTGTTCCGGCAGCATTTGAGCATGGCATAAATGTCACACGATCTTTAGAAATTTTTCTTCCTGGGGCTGATTTTTCATTCGGATGCACCCATGTGTTACCAGGCAACACTCTCCAGAAAGCGGCAGATTCGTCTGCATTATAAACTTGATCTTCACTTAAATCCATCTCAGCAACAATGCCAGCAAACTTCTTTTTAAACGGCTCTACTGCGCTTTCATCGCTGGAAACCTTTTCACCACAAATTTTTAAATAACGAATACCATGCCGTAACTTAAATTTGTCTAACCAGCCTGAGCTCGCTGAAAAATCGTCCTTTCCCGTTATCTTTGTATAAAAAATTTTGGCCTTTGCTTTTAGTATTTCTGATGAAATCGGGATATGATTGTTTCTTTGCTGCAAAAACCATGTGTAAAGCGCGTCCTCTAACTCTGGATACTCTGCTTTTTTCATAACTTTTCTTTTTCCTACAAACAAAAAATTACATATGTTATGAAAGTGGTTTTATATATTATTTTGGTTTAATATTTACCGGGTCCGTTATAGGTATTCGAAATAAATTGATTTATTTTTCCCTTATTTTTTTAATGTCGCAAATCGTTGATTTAGGAACATTAAATTTTTCGGCAACATGCCTAATAGTTTTTCCCTCATCAAGACTTTTTAAAATTTCACACTTTTCCTTTAAAGTTAGTGTTTTATGTTTGCGTTTATTATTTAAAGACATGATACTTGGTATGAAGTTACTCAACCACGCTCGCGAAAGAATGCACCGAAACTGAAGTAGTGCCAAACGTACACAAAGGTTAGAATAATAAAACAAACAAAGTAAAAACGGGAAACCCCCGAAATTTATTTTTTGTTCTTCCATAAGAAAAATTGTCCGGATTGTAGAGGTAAAAATATTATTTTGTCCGAAATGTAGAAGTGTCCGAATTACTGGAGTGTCCGGACTGGCGCATGTCCGGACTGTCGAAGTTGTACTGTACATGACATTATTATAAATCAACGTGCATGCTAACCAATTCTGTTATCCAACAGCCACTGTGCAGAGTCTCCACTCGCATTCAGCAACAGAATACGAAACTCACCACCGCAGCAGCAACAAATACAAAGGAAGCAAAGATACTGAATTTTGTCGCTTTGTGGTCGAGTGGAACGTAAATTTGTATACTACCTTTTGAGGGACTTGTAAGTATAAGAGTGGAACCAGAAGATTATTATTAAGTAGGTATGTATATACAAATAAATGAATAATTATATATTCATAAAATTAATTCTTAAGGTTAATGATTTATAAAGTCTTGTCTTGCAAAATGATAAAATATTTAACACAGTTTTATAATTAAGAAATGCCTCAAAATAATTTTTAAAAACAAAAAATCCTTTGTCTTACACTTAAAAATAAGTCCAAAACCACGTTCCTCGTTTTTGGTTGCAATTACTTGCTTGTCAAAAATGTTAAAATCTACCCAGAAAAACGCAATCATCAATAAAATTAATGGCTCCCAAAAATACGTATTCCCCTTTACCAAATCAAACTTTTTAAGTAATTGAATTCATGCAAAAGTTCAACGAAGCAATTCAATGCTGCATCACATAAAAATCCCATAAGAATTTGTTTTCAAATTGTATTTATGGCCTTTGGGAGTGCGAAAAGATGAAAAATGTGTATCAATTCTTTGGCAGAGGATGCAGGCACATGCAGAGTGCGAATATTTTATGCTTTTCGTTGCCGCATTTTGTAGTTACTCGACACTTTCCCAAGTATTGCTGTAAATTTTGTTGCTCGAAATACAAAAATATATGCAATAAATAATGCGAGTATATACAAATATTTCAATTTTGCCATTTGGCAAAGTTTCGAGGGAAAACAAATGTAAATTGTATCTTATCTTTATATTTGCTTTGTTTATTTATACTCAGGCAAGTAATTTGTAGCCTTGAGTATCCCAGTATTTACTTAAAATAAATTTCAAATATATTGCAGATGATGCAGCAACTCCAATAATTTGTTTTTTATTATATTTTTTCACCAAGCGAGCTATTATTTCTCCCCACTAATTACGTATCGGCCGTTTCCGTTTCTTTTCCCTTCATTTTACTTTAATTAACTTATTTAATTGCGTACGGTTTGGAATTCACTTCGAACAGTTGGTAATGCCGCCATTATTGTGTTTTTGTTTCTGTGGAAATGAATAACAAACTGAATGAATATATCAGCAAATTATGCATCTGGCTCTGTCTGTGTTTTTATTTCATTTGCTTTTGTGGCATTGACAGGCTGCGAATGAATGGGAAAATCAATTAGGCAATGTAATTGTGTGGAAATAATCATAAATTGAGTTGAAATTAATCGCAACAGTTTTAAAGCTTAGCACAAATAATGTCGGATTGCATATAATGATTTAAGTCTGCGAAATCCGCAGACTGAAAGGTTATGAGCACGGTCCAAAAAGAAATTGCATGGAAGACCATTTAAAATTTTTAATTACGATAATTATGCACAGTCCAACAACGAAACCCTTTTAGCAGAGATCTAAAAAGCGTTCAAAAGGGGTTCGCAAAAGTCGTAAAATTCAAGACATTAACTTGAACCCTAAATCGTAACTTGAAGTAAAATCTTTGGCTTACTCAGAAATACCCAAAGTGATTACGTATACGGCAGGTGGGGCCCACCATTTAAAAATGAAAATCTAATTTAATTAGCCTTAATATTTATTTTTTAAGCCAGTATTAGCTGCATAAATCGGAAAATGGTTTGCTTATTATTTATATATACAAATTTATGTTGCGGCTCTGGTTTTCTGGCAATTTGTGTAATTAAGCTTTTAATTAAAAAGCCTTTGCCAAAAACCGCAATTTTGATTTTTATATTCCGCCTAACCGACATTTTCAGGCGCCGAAACTAATCAATAAATTGTTTATATATATATATATATATAAGTAGGCAAAAAATGTTGTCCACTGAAAGCAATATTCAGATCAATATTCAAAGGGTACTGAAGAAAAGTAAGTAGCTTATGTATTGCGAAGCTAAAGCCAATTTCATATGATTTGGTCATGCAATTTTAAGAGCTAAAATCCCTGCATCTCTGATTTGCATTGGAATCCAAATAAAGAATGGGTATAGAGACGGACCCGGCCAGCGCATACATATTCAAAAAGATTTCGCATGCGGCGCACATTTTTGAATACATTTGACAATTTTCGTAAGAGAAATGAGAAATATTTGCATTTACTTGAGTAGCAGCAGCGACAACGACGAAAACTACGACGATGACGACGGCGACGACGGCGGCGGCACTGCAAAAATGTAATTTCCATGAAAGCAGTCAGCTCCGGAGTGCGGGAGACGGAATCCGGGATACGGGTTACGGGTTACGGGCAACGGGATCCGGGGAATACGGAGTCATGAGCCAAGCAGGAGTCATCCGAAGTGGCTGCAAGTGCGCATGCATGCGGGCCATCCCACGCCTTCTTTACTGTCTTTTACTGTGCTACACTTGGAAAATAAACTTATTTATCTTTCAAATTTTAGCTTTTCGAATATTTATATTATCTTAATTTTAATACATGAAGGATTCTTGAAGAAATTCCAGAAAATCTATTATATATAAACAGTCATAATATTAGTACAAGTTTTTCGGTGGAAAAAATAACTTCTAACCCGAATTGGTGCTGTCAACACAGAAGACGAAGAAGCATACACAGAAACTTTATTGATTAATAACTTTAATGTTTATCGTCCGTATTTACACAAATTTTCAGAAAATTTGATTTCTCTGTTTAGATTTGAATATTGGGCAATGAAGCTATTGTCCAGCGGCCTCTAGGGGGTGTTCTTATTAGTTGAATATAATTATCCGATTTCAGCTCTCCTTTTCTCTTCTAAGTATATTTGATTGAAAATCGAACAAATTTGTATTTGTTTAAATAATGGTTTAGGGCTTCAAAAAAATTATACCAAAAGATTGAATTCGAGCAAAGCTTTCTTAATGTCAAAATTTTCCATTCTGCCGTGATGCATCCCATATATATACATATATCTCAAGCGCTTGAAATCTTTAAACGCACTTATCTCGAAACCATTTTTTTTCAGCTTGCCGGACACGACTTTAACCAATTTTAGCCAATCGATCTTCACGTAGGATGTTTTCGATAATATCGATATTCGATATTATCAAAAAAATCATATGTGGTAATGAAAAAGTTTTACAGTTTGAGTTTCCCGGTTATGGACACGATAGAGCTCGTAATTCGTGTCGGGTACCAAAAAACTAAAATTATTTGTGTTCATTATAAATGCATCTTCTATTTGAACCTCAAAACCTCAAAAGAAAATTTACTGTAAAATTCAAATTCTCACAAAATTCCATCTTGCGCAGACCACTAGGCCATATCCATAGCTGTAGCTCCCGGAATTAAAGCTCTGAATCCTTTGCCAAGTTGGATTTTATTTTTGTTCAGTTATTAGGAGCACTAATCTGGATAAATCCACCAAAAACTGAGTGCTTACTTATAGGGATTTATTCTCTGGATGAGCCATGACCATAAGTGAGTTTGTTTTGTTTTTCAAATTTATTAAAAAAGATTAAAACCGTAAATAGGTATATTTTAAATAAATTTACGATCACCTTGGCCTTGAAGTGTGTCTGAATGAAAATGTTCATCGAAGTAGGCCAATTCAAGAAATGTCAAGTAATGGGAGCCAAGCTGGTTGTAACCTAGCTCAGTTCGTCTTGTAAATCGGAAGTGTAAACACCTATTGCATATAAATTGTTATATAGTATATATTCGTAGTGTATTATAAATTGTTATATTTTATTTGTATATTCAAGAAAAATGTATATGTTTTTAAAAGTACTTTTGGAAAATGTTGCTGGCCAGCTGCCAATAATCAAGCTTGGCGAAGAGTCGGTGGTTTATGACCTCAAGCGGAAGTTGGAGAGGATTACAGGAGTGCCGTTTTCGCAACTGGATATTCAGTTCCTTGGGCACCTACTTCGCGATCACGACCTGATCTGCAAGGTGTTTAAGGAATGGCAGGAGCTCGGCATGCCTGCCTCTGGCCAGGCTCCACACAAAACGGATCTGCTGGTCCTCCATGAGGATAAATTGAAGTGCTGGCTGGGATTTGTGGATGGCAGCGAGTGTGGTGAACCCGGCGAGTCAATGCTGATAAACATATCCAGCAGGGGTTTTACTACTACCACATCTAGTTGCAGCCCTTCCAGTTGTAGCACCTCGAATGGACATCGGGCCTGTGGTCCCTCTATGGACGCAGAGTGCATCGCCCAGAGCAGCAGCAACATCGGCAACATCAGCGCCCTTTCCGATCGGAGTCAGGACGACAGTAGCTGCCACTCGGAGAAGTGCTGCCTCGATGGAAGCAGGGATCGCCCTGCTTACGCAGATGTGATGCCAGAGAGCCGACAGTATGCAGTGGCCATGGAGGCCGATCCCAGCTGCTTCGACAAGGATTATATTCTGAATTACATAGCAGTGCGAATTCCGAAATCGCTGGACGCTGATGGCCTGATATTCAGCACCTGCGTGCCACTGGTGCCCTTGGAGGACGGACTCCTCATCGTCTCTGCAAACCCTCACACAAGGGAGTGGATCGAGCGGATTACTCGACCCATTTGTCCACCATACAGGTGCGTGACATTTATACAGCACTTCGATCTGGTGCGGTGGTGCTTCAGCATTCCAACACCGAACGAGCGGACTTTCTGCAGGATCTTCAAGGTCCTCGAAAAGCAGAATGTCCCGCTGGACACCACCCAGTGGAGTGTAATAAGTCACGCAACCCTGGATCCCTGTGGCGAAGATTACGCTCGAAAGGCGGTCAGCACAGACTTTCCGAACATGGAGGTGGTTGTTTACATAGACAAGAGGAGCGCCGAACAGATCTCCGAATGCTTCAAGCTTGATTACTTGTTTTGGCAGTTGCCGTTCACTCCATGTGAGGGCATTTGCTAAGGCAGTCCCTGTACATTTGTTTTTAGCGACTGAAACAAAATTATTAGAACTTAAATTTATTGTTAGCACACTTTTTTAGAGATACGATTTATAACGAAATACGAAAAAATTATTTGTTTGGCCAAATTCAACAAAAGCTGTTTTATTTAATGGGGGACATCTAAGTAGCTCAAAAAAATATTTGCAGAATTTTATTTTTGCCAAATGGAAGAGCCAATCGAAAATTGATAAATTATATTTACAAATGGTTTTATTTTTAATATATAACAGGGGTGTGCTCACCACGAAACAAAAACACCTCTTAACGAGGTGAGATAAGTGACGATGGCACGTTCAACTTCAAAAGTTTCTGACAAAAGTTTGTGACGATTAATAGAAACGTTAACAAAAATAAATTACAAAATTCGTGATTACGTAATATATGGACAGCCCCAATAATGCAACTAGTTTTCGGTACTAAGCTGTAACTAAAGACCAGCGTGTCGAATTATGTATCCGGCCACGGAAAAATAGGGTCTATGGAGAAATGATACACGACCGACATTTTGTTTTTGATACAAAAAAATCGAAAACCATTTCGAGTAAATGTCTCACCAAAAACTGAGTGCTTACTTATGGGGATTTATTTTCTGGATGAGTCACGACCATAATTGAGAGAGGAAATTGCTTATCAAATTTATTTAAAAACAAAAAAAGTGTCCTTAAAGCCGCCAGTGAGTTCCGCAACTGCAACTATATGAATCGCAAATCGAAAGTAAATATAATTCATACATTTTCGATTGGCTCTTCAATTTGGCAAAAATAAAATTCTTCAAATCCGTTATTTTTTTGAGCTACTTGGATGTCCCCCATTAAATAAAACAGCTTTTGTTGAATTTGGCCAAACAAATAATTTTTTCGTATTTCGTTATAAATCGTATCTCTAAAAAAGTGTATAAACAATAAATTTAAGTTCGAACTAATAATTTTGTTTTAGTCGCTAAAAACAAATGTACCGGAACTGCCTTAGCAGATGCCCTCACACTGGGTGAACGGCAACTGCCAAAACAAGTAATCAAGCTTGAAGCATTCGGAGATCTGTTCGGCGCTCCTCTTGTCTATGTAAACAACCACCTCCATGTTCGGAAAGTCCGTGCTGACCGCCTTTCGAGCGTAATCTTCGCCACAGGGATCCAGGGTTGCGTGACTTATTACACTCCACTGGGTGGTGTCCAGCGGGACATTCTGCTTTTCGAGGACCTTGAAGATCCTGCAGAAAGTCCGCTCGTTCGGTGTTGGAATGCTGAAGCACCACCGCACCAGATCGAAGTGCTGTATAAAAGTCACGAACCTGAAGGGTGGACAAATGGGTCGAGTAACCTGCTCGATCCATTCACTTGTGTGGCCGTCCGCAGATACAATGAGCAGTCCGTCCTCCAAGGGCACCAGTGGGGTGCAGGTGCTAAAAATAAGGCCATCAGCGCCTAGCGATTTCGGAATTCGCACTGCTATGTAATTCATAATAGAATGCAGAGCTTCAGTGTCGAAGCTGCTGGGATCGCCCTCCATGGCCACCGCATACTGTCGGCTTTCAGGCATTACATCTGCGTACGCAGGGCGATCCCTGCTGCCATCGAGGCAGCACTTCTCCGAGTGGCAGCTACTGTCGTCCTGACTCCGATTGGAAAGGGCGCTAATGTTGCTGATGTTGCTGCTGCTCTGGGCGATGCACTCCGCGTCCATAGAGGGACCACAGGCTTGATGTCCATTCGAAGGGCTACAACTGGAAGGACTGCAACTAGAGGTGGTAGTAGTAAAACCCCTGCTGGATATGTTTATCAGCATTGTCTCGCCGGGTTCACCACACTTGCTGCCATCCACAAATCCCAGCCAGCACTTCAATTTATCCTCATGGAGGACCAGCAGATCCGTTTTGTGCGAAGCCTGGCCAGAGGCAGGCAAACCGAGCTCCTGCCATTCCTTAAACACCTTGCAAATCAGGTCGTGATCGCGAAGTAGGTGCCCAAGGAACTGAATATCCAGTTGCGAAAACGGCACTCCTGTGATCCTCTCTAACTTCCGCTTGAGGTCATACACAACAGTCTCTTCGCCGAGCTTGATTACTGGCAGCTGGCCAGCAACATTTTCCAAAAGTACTTCCAAAAACATATACATTTTTCTTGAATATAAAAATAAAATATAACAATTTATAATACACTACGTATATATACTATATAACAATTTATAAGCAATAGATGTTTACACTTCCGATTTACAAGACGAACTGAGCTTGGTTACAACCAGCTTGGCTCCCATTACTTGACATTTCTCGAATTAGCCTACTTCGTTGAACATTTTTATTCAGACACACTTCAAGGCCAAGTTGATCGTAAATTTATTTAAAATAAACAGGGAGAAGAAAGCGTTTCCGAACTTATAAAATATATACCTATTTACGGTTTTAATCTTTTTTAATAAATTTGAAAAACAAAACAAACTCACTTATGGTCATGGCTCATCCAGAGAATAAATCCCTATAAGTAAGCACTCAGTTTTTGGTGGATTTATCCAGATTAGTGCTCCTAATAACTGAACAAAAATAAAATCCAACTTGGCAAAGGATTCAGAGCTTTAATTCCGCGACTACAGCTATGGATGTAGCCTAGTGGTCTGCGTGTACGGAGTACTCTGCCTATGCCACATCGAAAGAGGTTCAAAACCTCACAAAATCACATATCAATTTTTTTTATATTTTTATTGTAATATTTTTTTCTTTGCACTTATTTTTATTGGTTAATTTATTTATTTTACTAATTAATTAAATTGAAGTGAGCAAATTATAAATATACATTAAAATAATTGATACATTTTAAATTTATTTATCATGATGATGTGATTCTACCCACTTATTTCTCTCAGTAGTAAACAAAAAATTGCAGGGAAGACGAGGCGTTGACGGCATTGGCGGTGTCTATTGTGCGGGTTAGCGGCGGCTGCATTTGCATTCCGACAGCAGATGCTCCACACACACACCCCGCACACCCATCCGCCCACCCAGCCATGCACACACACCCAGCGGAAGAGGACCGAGAGATTTTCCAGAGCCTGTCCGGCTGGCATGAAATATTTGACTTTTGATTAAAGCACCGACTCAAGTGCTCTGCGAGACTGCCTGGCGCTCCGCTGCCACTTGACAAGATTCACTTGTCTTTCAAATGCATTTCATATTGTGTTGCATAATTTTCTGCGGCTTCCCTTGCCTAATGTGAAATGTGCCCTGGAAAAATTTCGAAAAGCCCCCCGACGCTCTCGGGTGCATTGTGAAAAGTTTTCCAAAGATCCTGCTGGGTAACTGGTTCCGTCGTCGTCGTCGTCGTCGGCCTGGCTGTTGCCATTGCGGTGTGGCAAAATATGCATTGTTTGTTGTGGCGAAAATAAGCGATTCTATCTGTTGGCCGAGCTGCTGCACTTTCAGTTGTGCCGAGAACTAAGCAGACAGAGAAGTTTTATGGAATTACAAGTTCGGGTGCGGAATACTCCAGCGATGTGGCATGGCATGTGATGGAAACGAAGAAGTTTCTAGTGCCTGCACTTGATTCTCACAGGTTTTTAGGAGTGAATTCTTGTACCAAAAAAATCTAAATCATTTGGATCATTTATTTATTTCTACCTTTAGGCACTTAAATTATGTCAAAAGTTAAACTTAAGGGAGCTTCGGCAAGTAATCCCAATGGAGTTTAATTGGCATGCGAATGAGAGGCACTTAAGCCCAGCAAACACCGAAAAATCTTCGAGGCAACACTTTGTTCAGACCGGGACAAAAAATTAATCATACGCTCCGGTTGCCAGCACAGTCAAGGGGAATTTTCACGGATAAAGGGGAATATTATTGCGGTACAAAAGCGAATTAATTTTTCATAAAAGGCGAACCACGCGGCCACCGCAGCGTCGGGCGAAGGGTGCCCTCCATGTCCTACTCGGGCTCCTGTTCCTGCGGTTTGTTGCTCACGCACGTACCTGGGAACCCATACACCACCAAGGGGATGTATACTTGCATACACTCGGGGAAAAAAGATCACTTGCCAGATGAATTACTTAATTTATTAGTAACTGGGTTTGCATTTGTTTAAATCGCTTTGTTCTTAACTAAAAAGCAAATAAATTGTTTATTATAATGGCAATGTCTGGTAACAGCTTACTAAATTATTAATTAGTCCGAATTTTGTATTCTTTAAATTTTAAAATATATTTTACCTTTCAGTATATCTTTTCTCGCTCTGCACAGGCTGGGCGCAATTAATTTTCAATGTGCGCTTTATGCAGCTCCTTGCCGGATCCGGATTTTGCTCTCTGCGGCAGGAATGCGGCTGCCAAGGATCCCCCAGTTGCGATGCGATGGCGAGTGCGGCGGGGCGTGCTAATTGCCACCCAAAAAAAAAAAGGCGGCAAAAGAAATGCAGCAGCCCTTCGAGTCCTGCGAGTCCTCTCGAACTCGAACCTCCTCTTGATCGCATCGCTGGCTAATGTGATGTGTGCTTAATTTCCGCATTTCAGCTAATTGGCCTCGTTCGCCTGGATTTTGCTAATTACTTAATCATCAGCCGCACTGACAGCCGCCAGGCTTATAAATAAATGAAAAACACACGACTTACTTATCGTTTGAGCATATTTTTAAGTAAAAAGCTGTAAATGGGAATCAATAAAAACATTATAATATTTTAAATACCATGTAAAATGGACACAAAATTACTTTAATGCTTTAGAATAATAATTTATGTTTTTCTGTTTAAAAATCTAGCAAATTTTGAGATTATTTGTGTTAGAAATAATGATTTATTTCAGTGGCACTGCCTCTTAGGTCTTATCATCATTTGCGCACGTTTTAGCGAGTAGGTGTGCCCCTTAAACTGATACCAGTTGATGCCCTTGCCATGGACGTTATCGCCGTATTTGCCCGCCAAGTTGCTATAATATGAATTAAAATTAATAAATTACACAAGTAAAATAATATTGCCAACATTTACCTGTGATGGCAGGCATTGTACCACCAGGCACTGCTGTAGGTGGTGGCGCAGTTGGCCGTAGCGTGCTTGTCGTTGTCCCGATCCTTGGTGGTGAACTTCTGGCCCAGGTGGGTGGCCAGAGCATCGCCGGCATTGCCCGAGGTATTACCCAAGGACTCCAGCGCAAAGCCATCCTGCTCCGATCCGATCCTAAAGTTGTCGTACATCTGGTAGCGCCGGTCTCCCTCGTTGTCCTCCAGCAGGACGAGCAGTTCCTGCTGCTCCGCTGTAGTAATGGCATGGAGCTTCTCTAAGCCCAAGAAGAACTCGTTCTCCAGCTTGCCAAATCCGTTCTTGTAATCGTTCCAGTCCCGGAAGAAGTCCTCACTTCCATCTGTACGTCGCAGGAATAAGGTCCAGCCGCCGCCGTGACTCAGCTGATCGCAGGCCACCACAAAGGGGTGTTTACTGTACTCGGGCACCACAATCACATTGATTTCACTGTGCTGGGTCAGCACCGAAGGTTCGGCGCAACTCTTCCCATAAAGCTTTGTTTCCACACCAGTTTTGGCGAGGCAGCTGTCTAGTTTCTGGGTCAAGTCATCCAAAAGTTCACCATGTCGCTCCTGCTCCACACTGAAAAAATATTGGGAATAAATATTGAATACTTTTAATACTTTAAAATATTTATAATCATTTTAAGCGAAATATTTCTCTTATTTAAATGTTCTTATAATAATTTTGTAATAAGTATTCTTTATAAATTAAATACTTACCGCACTGCAATCATCTGAGATCGTATTGAAGCCGCATTGCCGCATATCGTTGATATTTCACAAACTTTTTCCGCGTATATACATGCTAATATATTGATGACTAAGATTGAGAATAAATTAAAGCTCAGCATGATTACTGCACAGATCAATTGCTCGGGGAAGACTGAGCTGAGATGCTTTTATATACTCAGAGGCAGCCAGATTTAAGAAGAAGAAATACTGGGGTTTCCTTATCACTTGCCGTTGAATAGCCGATTGAATGACTCTTGTGCGATTATTTCAGTGACTCCCCTCAGAATGTTGACGTCTGAATTCTACCACAAAAAAAACCCAAGCATGCATTGATCTTTCTTTTATATTTAATTTTTGCTTATAATGTAAATTCACTAAATCATAAATAAAATAAAATCTTAACTTAATTTTCCGGATCTCTCAAAATAATTGACTCATCGGGAAAAATCTTCAGCAGTATCGAACCTGTTCTTATCTAGCTCTGATTGTAGGACAAGTATTGTTGTAAATTCCATTCGCATCCATTAAAACTCGTTCGACTGTCAGCATTTCCTGGCCACCAGGAGGAGGCTGTTCTGGTCCTGGACCGATGCCTCGGCTGCAAACTTAACTACGAGCTCATCCGCAATCATCCAAGCCACTGCTGTCTGTCAAATTGAGCGCAAAAGCCTCGGCAGCCAGCTCAGGTGACATCAGTTCCGACTCGTTACAGTTTGAAGTTTACCGTGTGTGACAGGCCTGGGGCTTGGTTTGGTTCGGTTTGGTTTGGTTTTGTGGGCGGAGCTCCGCAAAAAAGTTCAACCGAAAAGTTTCCTCGGCAGAGAGACAAGTTAAAACAAAAGGATTTTTTTTACACGCGGAAAAAATAAAGTTTCGAGTTTAGAGACATTTTTACAAAATTTGTAGACTCTAGTGGATTCCAAAAATATAAGTTTGTGGTCGAAGAATATAAGTAAGCCACGTTTGACTTGAGGAATATGAATTACAATGCACAGACCTTTTTATACTTAGAATAAATGAGAATAATTTTTTTTTTAGATTTTTAATGAGCGATTTTAAGTTTTCATCTCTGTAAAATAAACTTTTACTCCTATTTTATTTCCTTAATGAGGCATTACATTTTCCATTTATAAAATATTGTACTCAATGAATTTTAGAATGTTCCATTTCGTTTAGTACTCTCTGATTGTTTGAAAATATTTAGAAATACTCTCAAAAGTATGCACTGATATATTTTAGCCAGGACATCTAAAACGAAATATTTTACAGCATGCATGTGGACTACATTGCGAGAACTTTGAATTCCCAAGAGAATTCTTAAGAGTTGGGAAATCCGAAGAAATAAAAATAATAAAAACCTATAGAATAAAGATCTAGATCTAGCTTTTTCGTAATATATTCCTATTATTCTATCTATTTTCCTTCACAAAAAGATCCCCTTAGGACAATCCACCACTGCCGCAACGCCTCTGTCCAAATCGAGTGGGGTAAACAGAAATTCGGGGCATAAATCGAAATATTATCAAGATGCCAGCTCGTCGCGTCGCAACTAAATTGTTTGTAAATTTCCCCGCAGCTGCTTCGATTCGACCGGGCGGCGCCTTCTGGCCAAGAACAACGGGCCGAGCGGCAGAAATTTGTGTAAACAAGTTTTACCTACCTATGGCCGAAATTTATATCTCGGCTAGCATTGGCCTAAACATTTTGCGAGCGTGTTTTTTTTCCGGGCTATGTACGGGTTGTATTTCATTTTACTTCAACACTTTCGGCAAACACAAGCACACACACACGGAGAGTCGAGTGCCTTGGGGCCAACTTTGGGCATAATAAATAACATAAAAATGAAGCGAATTCAACCTCAAAGTTCAATTCGAATAACCACTCAATAGATCTGCCGACTACTCCTGGGAGCCGGCCCTCGGCCCTCGGAATCGCACTTGGACTCGCCTCCATGTGCATACGAAATGGCCGCCGGCTGGCCTGGAATAGACGATGAATTTAAATATGGCCAAATTGAGTATTGGGCACGTAATAAAAAAAAGAAGAAAAAAAGGGCCAAGAAAGGCGGTCGGACAGCCGGGACGACCGTTATGTATGGCATCGTAAATAAACCCTTTTTTACTTAATCCAAATTCGTCCCCGGGGAACAATTTGTTACACAATTTAAAAAAGGACCAGGACCAGGACGGGGCGAGCACTGCTGGCTCGGAGCAGGCATTTAGATTTTGGTCCAAGTCCAAGCTGTGTCCTTGCCAGGTCCAGGACCCGGGTCAGTTGTGCATGCATTGTCCCCGTCCGAGCTGCAATATTTTCGCCATAAAATATTTATATTTCCCCGCTCGTCCGGCCCGTAATAAGGTTTTAAACTTCCATTTCGAATGCATATTTGATGTGGCTTAGACACGGCGAATATGCAGGGCAATAAAAGAATCCGACGGAAGATATGAGGATGAGCCGAAAGGATTTTGAATTGCTTTGCTGGCCGCGGGGTTTCTCGTATATTTCCAGTGCCTTGCACTCACTGATTTCCTTGGAACTTCATTTTGTAAGCATGCATATGTGTAGATTCTCTTTAATGCAACTTAAAAATATTTTTACGCAAAGCGGACCTTTTTACAGAAAGCCAAGAATGAATTCAATACCATCAACATAAGAGAAACCATTTATTGCTGACACAAAAAGGGAAAATCAATTGCAAATTTAAGTAAATTTAAGGAGTTAGACAACCAATTAGTGAAATTAAAAGTTCAGTTAATAGAAACGATTTACTAGTTTCGATATTTGGAAATATTAATTCCGATAATCACCTTGATAAGCAATTTAAATGTTTGCTATATTAAATTATAGCTTCACGCATTTAAACATCAAATTTTAATTGAATATTTTCTGATATTAATTGCTTTTTGTGTTAAACAATCCAAATACAGACAAATAGTTATGTTAATTAAGCACTGACAATGATTGGAATACCCATAGAAGCAAGCCACTGTGTCCAATTTGGCTCATCTTCCAGCGATTACCAATTTTCCTTTCGATTTCGCCGTAAACCGAACTCTATCAGCGAAATGAGCTTCTAACCTAATCAACTGGGCGGCAGATCCTTTGAAGCCTGGCCGGCTCAAAACAATAACAAACTGGCCAGCGACAAAGGCAGTGGCAAGAGACTGAAAAGCCGCGCCAAGTTTCCCCAAAAATTAGCGGAAACGGAAGCCAATCAGCTGGCAGCGGAAACCGCATTGTGCCGCAGCACTTCAATTCCGTGGCTTCGATTATGATGAGGCTCTGGTCCCCATCCTCTCGGCGGGATCTGGCTCCGGCTCTGGTTCTGGCTCTGCGGTCAGAACCGAAAATAATGGCCAAGAGCCAAATTACGTTTCCGCCATTTGGTGCCGGGGCAGCTCTCGCTTGACCGGAAATTGTGAAAAATCAACTCGGTCGAGGGGTCGCACAGGGGGAATGCCCGATATCCTCCAAGTCCGGATTTTGTGTACGGCGGACTGACTTTGCAAGTAGAATTACCGCGTAACGAGCATATTTCAATATACGTAACTAATGGAAATTGTGACCTTTGAAGGCGACCATGGATTACTCTGCTGGCTACCATAGAGAAACATCTTGCTAAAAACCTTTTAATTAAGCGGAAAAATAATATAAATATCAGCTATGAAAGCTGGAGTGGCATTACAAAATTTAAACTAACAATAAAATAGCTAAAATCTACAGAAAGGGATACACGCCTTTCCTAAGTATACAAGAATTTAAAGAAAATATTCGATAGCAGCGGGAGAAAATAACAGGGAAATTTTGTTTCAATGAAAAGCCTCAAGGAGTTGACTGGCGTGCCCCCGAAAAGAGTCAGTCGGTGGAAATGTAAAACGCCCGGCATCTGGCAAATGTCTGCGAATTTTATAATGAAATTCCACAGCGTTTAATTATGCCCCGAGCAGTTAGTGCCATAAGCCCTCTGATCCGACAATGGAATTCGGAATCTACTCTGCCTGAAGTTCAGCTTGCCGTGAAATGTATAAAATTATTATTTCAACGAATGCCAGAAGACTCACTAAATCGAATTTGAAAAATCCACAACCATGTGCAGAGAGCAATCTGGCCTGCAATTCAATTATGTAAATATTGTAACGAACATTAAATAATTTAATGGAATTTCCTTAATGTGATGAAGCCTTGTGATTAAAATAACAAATTAATTACAAATTAAGCAGCTTAAACTTAACAATATTGAGGTAAATGTAAGCATGCTTACTATAAGCCTTTAATATTTTTAGTACATATATACAATTTAGTACAAAAATGTATGCACACTTAACAAATATTTTCTATAACTCTTTGGGAATATTTAATATTCAAGGGCATAACACAGAGATTCCTCAGATACTGCGATTTACCTTAACCCTTTAATATTATTTATATATTATTATTTATTTTATTATTACTCCTTTTCCCTTATGAACCTGAAAATGAATTAAGTTCTTGAATACATCATACGTTCTCTCTTCTATCAATTGACTTTGTGGGCAAATAGCCTTAAATTCCATCGTTTAAGGCTGACTCAAAAATCCCTTGTTAACATGTTCGTCCTGGCCTCCACTCGATATCCATCCAGCATAGTTTGTGCCCTTATCTTTGCCGCTACGTGAGCGCACGTATGCGCATTCGTTAGCCTTAACTAAGGCCGCGTGCAAATCCCTCGCAGACCATAAATTATACACGGAAAATTCGGGGAAAAATCTGAAAAGCCCGCATCGCCTGCGGGTCGCGACGAACGTGAGGGGTTCGCCAGCCAAGTGTCGCTGTCGCACTGAAAAGCGGCAACTGTTGCTGATGCATTCGATAATTAAATACGGCAAAACAAGATGTCGACAATTTGGGATTTGAATAAACACACTAAAGCTATTTAACTTTGCCCGAGAGTGCCTGACCCACATCGGTCGCCGGTTTTCCGCTCTTTCATCTTCCGGCCCGCCTCCATTTCCTCAGTTCCACACTTGGAAAAAACGTTATTCCTTAATTTTAGCAACCAGAAATGTAATTTTATATAATAAATGTTTGCTTTCTTTTTCTAAATAAAATTATTTTAAAGCTTACGGACTTCTTCTTGTGTTTTTCAACTTATAACATGTTTTGCGATACCTGGTAGCAGGAACCATAGCTATCTGCCTTTTCTTTAATGAACTGAAGACAATACTGTAATTATTTAAATATTTTTAATTCTAAAAACAATATTTAAATAATTTCTTGATTTTTAGACATAATTTCTATCGCTCTTAATAGCTCAATTTCTGGTTTGATATTCCTGCAAGTGCACATTTCCCGCGCACGCAAAACTCAAAGCAAGCAAAGTTGAGGCGCCGCGGCGGAGACTCTGTGAAATTAAATAAGTTGGGGCAACCGCTAACGAGAAAGGTGTCTGGCACTAGGAATTAATGCGGCGGTTATGCGAAGCAGCCCCCGGGCCAGGATGCGTGGATGCCAGGATGCGGAGGTGGTCTATGCGGCGGTTCGGTGGTTCCATGGCTCCGGTGTTGGTTGGGTGGCAACGCGTAAAATTGCAGAGCACATGTGTTGGGGGCTTAATCTGTTTAGGCAACACGAGAAGCGCCTGCCGACAACTTGGTCTAAAACTTCAGGTAGCACTAACTTCACCTGGCAGCCCGCAAAGGCGGGAGTGGGTCCGGGCCCCGGGGTCACAGGATATAATGCACTTTAACACCGGAGCAGGGGAGCAGCTGGCAACGCAGGAGTCGCTTCCTGCCGACACTTCTCCTTCGAGTCGTTAAAAATGTTTAGTTGCAGTCCTTTGTTGCTGCTGCTGCTGTCAGGAAATTTATTTTCGATGTCAATTTGAGCAATTTGTGGCGCAAATTTAATTGCAATTTTTGGCCAGGCATCAAATATCAAGCAAGCAGCGAGAGACTTTCCAAGAAATAAAGTTCATTCAGTTTGTGCAAACCAAAATGCAACAGCCAAGTTCTGACTAAAGGCTGCGCCTTAATTAATACACAATATTGGAAATTACCATTTCTTTTGGG
Organism: Drosophila rufa; assembly: GCA_018153105.1. Classification (NCBI taxonomy): domain Eukaryota; kingdom Metazoa; phylum Arthropoda; class Insecta; order Diptera; family Drosophilidae; genus Drosophila; species Drosophila rufa. The sequence continues at coordinate 15,712,130 of JAECXS010000096.1, forward strand.
CCGGAAAAACATTTTTTTTTGCTTTTTTGGCTAACCACAAACAGTTTGAAATGTGCGAAATTGCCAACACTTTCATTTGCGGTTTCAATATTGCACTAAAAAGGACGAAATATTTTATTTCTAAATTGATTTGTTTCCCTTAAAGGCAGCTGCCGCCCTCTGTACTATTTGACTAAATTATGCTACATATTAAAGGAGGTTTAAATTTAAAAGGAAAGCGAAATAAGCTATACATACTTGCTCAGTCTTAGGAGGAGAATTAATTACAAGGACAGCACGAGTATTTTCCATATAATTGATGCATAATTTAAATATTCAGTCGTATATCTAAGCTGCCTTTCTATCCTGACATTCACAACCAAAAAACCCTAGGATTCTCGAAACGATTATGGAAAATATTTGTTTTCCATTAGCAGTTGACATCTTTTGATTTAATTACCGCCCGGGCTTAAGTCACCGGACTTCGTTCTGAATTTATTACGGCCGAGGTCACTGGCAATGAGCCGGTGAATTATGGAGGCAGGGGCGGGCACCAGGACATAATAAGTTTGCCGCCGGCAGTTTTCATTTCGCATTCTTGCCTACCTTTGGCCAGGTGCAAAATTAATATTCGTTATCAGACCGTAAGCTGTGCATGTGACAAATAATGCCGACTGATTTACTACACAAAACACCGTCAAAATGGCCGGAGGGCAGGCTTAGCAGGGAGCAAGTGCCAGGTGCAGCTGCAGCTGCAGGATGGCCAGGACAGGCCGCCATCGCAGCAGGACATTCACTGCCAAATGCGATTACCGGAAGGACCGAATTCAATTTATGTGAGCGACCGTCCTCCGTCCACCGTCCACCGTCCTAGGACAAAAGTAAGCCGGCGAAATGTGCTGGAAACACTCGTGCATTTTCGCCAGCATGATTAGTTAATTAAAACGTCAGCTTTCGGTCGAAATGAACTGTGTGTTTGCCTTTTGGGCTTGGACTCAGTCCAGTTTGGCTTGTCCCTGACATTTATTAATTTCGAATAACATTTGATAATGACACGTCCTGGGCCAGGTGACTTCGATAAGTCTGTGACACCGAATTTAATTGCTTAATTGAAGATGTCCGCAAGGACATCGAGCTCCGTTTTCGTTCTCGTTGTCGCTCTCGTTTCGTTTCGTTTCGTTCGCTTTCACCATTTTCGATTTACATAATAAGTCTCTAATCTAAATTAAAATCAACGAGTGGCCGCCATTTGCATTAATTAAGCTGGCCAGGAGCCAAAAGTATTGATTGGGATCGTTTCTTTGCTCCGCTTTTCGACATCCTGTCATCATCAGCAGGAGCACGGATACGGACACGGACACACGGAGTATCTCCGGAATATTCGCTTACAAGTCCATTTCGTGTTCGCTCCGAGCATTGTCAGCGCCCTTTAATGGTTCAGGTAATAAACATAAAAACTAATTTCCCCCCAAAAAAAGCCAAGAATGTTAATCAAAAGATTGTCCTGCTAGATTGCGGCGACATAACAACAACAGCCCTGCCAGCAAGGACACTGCACCCCAAAAGGATGGCCATGTTCATGTGCTACCAAAAGCGGTTTCGGTTTCGGTTTCGGCTCTGGCTCTGGTTCTGGTTCGGTTTGGTTTGGTTCACTTCTGCCGGCTTGGAGCTCTGCGGTTTCTATTTTGTGGTAATTTCCGTTTATGTTTTTGAATTTTTTACCCACGACTGCGCAAACACAACCGACTGCTGATGATGGTCGCTTTTTGAGCTCGTTGCTCGCTTCCTCCTGCCTCGGATGTTTGTTCGAGGCTCACTGTGCTTTTACGGTTGTCTCCAATGCTCGTCCTCGTATTTGTTTTTATGGAATTAAAAAATTCCTGCCGGAAACGGACCTTAATTAAGCGGGGTCGACGATGTGGACAAAAAGCCATCTAGCTAAATGATTTTTTAGCAATGTAAATACGATTTTTAAAGGCTAGTTAAAGTGTAGAGTCTTTTTATATCCCTTTAGTTGTAAGGTATTGTATATTCATAACTTCAAATTCAAATTAAGCACAATAAAACTCCGTTTATAATCTTCAGTTATAAATAATTATTTATAAGACTATCCCCATTTTATTTTATCAATTTTAATTTTTCTGTTTAGGATTTTAAATAAATTAAAATATATCTTCCACAAAGTATTTATTTTGTAGGCCAACTGGATTTTCTATTTAGAATTTAAGCTTTTAAAATCTATCTATAATATATGGAAGTCACATTATTATTTAAAGCTTTAACTTTAACTTTTTTGTTACCATTGACAATTATTTTCTCTCCCTCTCCTTGGAACTCCATCAATTGCAGTTGTTTAACATGTAAATGGTAAAAGCATTGCACTGATAAGCACCGCATTTGGCACCTGGGAGAGTTGGCAAAAAAATAGCCTATATTAAAAGTATTATTCTTTCGCCGCTGCTGTGCATATTGTGCAATAATAAAAAAGGCAAGGAACCGGGCGGGAACAAAGCGGCAATGCTTTCAGCTGTAATGATAAATGAACGCAAACTCCGGACATAAATCAACAGATGGGGGCGCCGCCGCTGCTGGAGTGTGGCACCTCCGATGCCGTTGATGGGATAAGCCCAACTTCGGCCGCGAACTAACTACGGCTATAGTCCCCACTGCAGCCCAGCACCCCTTTGGATGATTTAAGCCCGAATGCCTCGGCTCCAAAATGTGTTGTGGGAAATATGCATAAAAGGAACACGGCAAAGTATCACGGGAAAACCGAGGAGCGAGGAGCGAGGAGCGAGCAGCGAGCTGCTCACACACACACTCTTTGTTGTCTGTGGTGTACGCGTACAATATTTTTAATTTTTCAAATTTTTTTAACAAATGAAAAAGAGAAGCGCGAGCCAAAGGTGCAGGCACCAGCCCCGGTCCCAGTTGGGATCCCAGTCCCAATCCCAATCCCGAACCCGATTCCGCAGAGAGACACCTATGGAGCGCGAAAGACCGCCCGGAGGCAAATGGCGCAGCCACAGCAACGGCACCCATGTGGGTCACACACAACAAACACACACACACACACTCAGCCACAACACAGCACCTCCCCCGGATGAACACCCTAGCCAGAGAATAACCCCCAACTCAACCCCATCCTCCACCACATCCATATGCATTCGCATTCAGACGTTGCCGCTTCGAGTTGAAACATTTTTTATACAATTTACCCAGTGTTTTTTGGGTGTATTGGGATTATTTTTGATTGCTTAATTTTTTAAAATAGCTTAATAATAATACGTGCAACATAAATGGAAGTTATTTTGAAATCAATTTAAATGTTGACAAAAAGTATGCTAGGAATCCTTCTTAAGTATTTATTTTTGCTTCGTCTTAATGGTTTTCTTTTTTGGTTCTATAACATCCTATAACTTTGCCCAGTTTTTATTTATTTTCTAAAGCTGAACCTATATATTTTTTATATTATTATTTTAACTTAAACTCTAAAGTCTGAAACTTTTAATTCTGTCAAATAAGGTCAGAAGTTCTCAAGAAAAGAAAATCAACAAAAATTTATTTTAAAAATGTCTAAGGTATAAATTCCAGGAAATCTTCCCGTCGAATCTTTAGCTGCCTGGCCGTTTCACTTGTTTCGAAATTGCATTGTGAATAATGTAGTGTTAATTCTCGAGAGTGCCATGTTCCCTGTTTTATGGGTTTAATGCTTTTGTTTATTGGTCTGCTGTTGCGTCAAGCAAGGTTTCGGCTCCGGCTCTGGCTCAGGCTTCAACTGGACTTCGGCGGAGGGCAGGCAGGATGCGGCTGGATATGGCAGGACATGTGGGACTCGGAGAAAGGGATTCGCCGGCGCTGCTGCTGCTGCTGCTGACATGCGATAAGAAAGCGCGCATTGTTTGGCCGTTGGCTTTGAGTCCGGTAAGTTGTCCAGCTGGCCCCCTTTGGGCTCCTTGCCTGACAGCTGACACGGTTAACAAATTAAATTTGCATTCCGTTGGCCAACGCCCCAGTAAGAGGCGAATGACTATTTATTGCCATAAATATTCCCGGCCAGGCAGTATCATAAATATCCGAAATAGATACAGTCTCTAATGTCAACACCTCACGAATCCCTGAGTTCTCGGCTTTCGGGAGTGCCCTGGCTCATCGGGATATTTCTATTTCTGCCGCCGTTCGCCGTTCGCGACGGAATTGATGTCCTCGACAAACATTTTATTCGATTCTCTATCGCCTTTCAGCACGAACACTTTCGGCCTGGCATGCATAAATTAAAGTCGTAATGGACAATCAATAATTATGATTGACAATATGGTCGCAGTCGCATTTTCATTAATTGATGGCCTGACACATTTCATTTCGGGGCCGCAACTCCGCAATTGGAATGCGTTTATTTGATTTTGCTGGACTCTTGTCTCTGGCGCAAACATGTCGATAAATAAAATCTCAATTCGGTTTTTTGTCGTTCGCTTAAAATGGCTCGGAAAAGATTTGTGGCAATAAAAAAAGGGGCTGGACAATGCATAGAGCTGTGACCTTAGGTGTATGCAACTGTAAAAACTTGTTTCTTTATTTTTTATCAAATAAAAATGCATCATGTTATGTTTTTAATTTTATTTTATAACTATTTCATTATATTTTAGGTTAATAAAATTTTTATTTCTGAACTTTTCTCAGCTTTAATTATTTGTATGTGCCTGCCAGACTTGACGTTATTAAAAACGATTGTTGCTTTTTAAGGGCATTGTACACTCCCTTGCTGTTTCAATTTGAAGCAAACCCTCTGCCATTTAATTTCAAGTTGCCTTTCTGTATAGTTAACTGCTCGATAATAATGGGCAGAGCGAGTGAGCATCCAGGACACACATGGCCACACATCGCATAACCCGAATAAACAATTTTAATAATTTCGTTTTATGAAAATGAAAATGGCGCTCGGGTTAAATGATTCGCAAAGAATGTGGGGGTGAAAAGAGAAAAGTCGTAGCGTTTAATGTTTTGCACGGCGACGTGTCCTTTCGCCCGGCCAACTCGAATTTCAATCATTTCCGGGGTGGAGACGAAGAGCTGTGGACGCGCCCTTTGACCCGCGGGCCCCGAAACTGGATGCCATCCAATCAGCAAAAGTCGCTGCTGCAAATCTCTTTTAAATGAGCCACTAATTGCAAACTGAAAGATAATACACAAAGACCCAGCCACGGCCCACACTCAGTTGCAAACTAATCAAGGGGCCACTCGCAAAAATGGGGGAGAGAAAAAAATTCCGTAGTTAAAGGAGCAATTATCGCAGAGATAGGAAGAACGAGTTTTTGTTTTGCGGCAAGTTTCGGGGATAACTTTTGCTCCCTGCGCTTGTGAGGCACGTTTATCAGTCGGTAAGTTTCCTCCACTGCCTTTCTAGCTCGTCTTTCCTTCGCCTTTGTTAACTTTCCGCCTTACTAATGTCCATCAGAGATATAGGGAAGCCCGAAACTTTTATTTTGTAAGCAATGTGTTCTGGATCTGGCGGGGCTTTTAAAAAGTTACCAGCACATGTGTATTTACATAGTTCTAATCAGGAAGGGGCATCGCAGCTCGAGTGGATTACGGCACATGTCTGGCCGGGAACTTTCTTCCCGACAACTTGTTTTGGTTAATCAAAAATATATGCTAGATTAACAAACTTTTACCCAAGCTTACCCAGAGAGAAAGTGCGAAAGTGTGAACACAGTAATGATAAATAAGCAAAAAGAAGTCTTAGTGGCGTCATTAGTAGCGACACTTGCCAGCGATTTCTCAGAGTAAGTGAGGAAGTGTCGAGCAATCTTTATTCTTAGATAAATATTACATGAGAGCAATAATTCAATAATAATAATTAAAATTTATCAGCTATATCTATAAATTTATACAGTAGCATATATATTTATTAATTGAGGTTACTGCATATTTACTTTGTTATTCATCACTTTGTTTACTGTTTCTTTTTAAAAATTTCCCACCATGTCAATGAATTTTTCTCTAATTAATTAAATAGTTTCGTTGGTGACCCATATATTTCACCTCCATCACATTCATTAATGAACTATTTCAGTGTGTGCTTAAATAGTTTGGTCAGTTGCCAAAGCTCCAATGCCGCCTATCAATAGCTGTGCTGGACAAAAACCTATGGGTGTACGCAGTTCGCACTTTTATATGCCAGCTCTTAATAAATTTAATTAAAGGGAGATCCTTTTTAATCAAATCCAACAAAATCAGTTGCTGGAAATTACATTTAAGCGACACACAGTCAAAGAAAAAAGATAAAATGTAAAATTTAATTTGATTTGTTTGCAGAACTCCCTTTGAAGTTGTATTTCAGATGGAAGAGCATGGAAGGGCGCTCCTGGGATCGGGGGAAGCGCTGGGAGGACCGGATTGTGTATGATGAGATTATTTGAATTACCTTTGCAATCAAATTGACACCACATAGACGTCCTGGACTGACGGGGACAGACAGTTGGACAGGAAACTGACAGCGTCAACCGAAGGGGTGCGTACTCCATCCATCCCTCACCTTCATATCCGAGCTGGTGCACCGGATAGACAAGGCGGAAGCGGCAGACATCCCTGCCAGGGTCTCATTCCCAGTCCTGGCCAAGTGTCACTCGGAATACTCTGCATTATTCAGGCGAGCACGTTCAAATTAAATTTTCACTAATGCCCAAGGATCTTACCTGAGCAGGCTGGTAATTGAACGTAATAGGAATTCGAGCCACTCGACTTTGGGAGATGTCAACGAGAGCACATCGCACATCACCGGAAATAGTTGGAATATAATTTTAGTAAATACTAAATAGTACAGATATAATGGAGAACAATTGGGACCACCAAGGTGATGAGCGATCGGAGGATTCAGGATGGTGCACCGAGAAGGAAAACTTTAAGGGACAAGCCGTGGAGTCCTTGTCTCTCAAGGAACAAAGGAAACAGGGAACCAGATCCCAGCAGAACTCGGCTGTTCGGGCTAAAAATGTGTTCAACCATGAGAAAGTTACCCTCAATCCCCCGTTCTTGCCACCACAGGTAGGAGTTGGAAATATCTTTAAATTTTGTGTCTAATTTAAGCTTTCGCTTAAAAATTCACAAATATTTCTCAAATCAGATTTTATCAGTTCTTAAAATTATGAATATTTATAAATCCTATAAACCCGCAGGCCTATCGCTACAAGGACATCTATTCCAGTCGCAAGGACCTGCTTATCCAAAAGTGCATCGAGCAGGAGCGCAAGCAGCGCGAGTTCCACAGTCGGCCGATGCCCAATTTCCGGCAGGTGCACGAGCGCCAGGCCATGCGGATCGTGGAGCATCGCATCACCATGCCAGTGACTCCCAACGTGCTCCGGATTTCCCTGGAGACCGAGCAGAAGCGCCGCCAGCGCGAGGAGCAGCTACTGCGGGAGCGCGAGGAGGAGACCAAGCTAATGCAGCAGTGCCTGCGGGTTAAGCCCATCCCGGCTAGCAGTCGCCAGCCCTTGAAGCCGGTGAACCGTCAGCCGGTGAGCTCGAGCTCGAGCGCGGTGAAGGTGAAACCCTTCAACCTCTCCGCCGAGCAGCGTGTCCAGCAGCGGCGACTCTTCAATGTCCAGAACTCCCAAGTGCAGGAGATGAAGCGTCGGGAGCTGGAGGAGCAGCGTCAGCGGCGGGAGCGGGAGGACCACCAGAGGCAGCGCCAGCTCACCACTTTCCGGGCGCGACCCAACCCATTTGCAGGCTGTGCACGTTGACCGGCGGAGGAGTTGCCTGCTTCCTTTCCTTGTTTGTTTGGATTTTTCGTTGCAAATTTGCTTTGTTTGTTGTTTTCTTTTTTTGTTGTTCGAAGAAATTAAATTACTATAATCACCAGCAAACAGCCACAAACACAAGCTCACAACGAAGGTTACAGTTGGGGTCAAGTTTATAGGAGGGCAAAGAAAGTTGTGAAAAATTAATCTTTGAAACAAAATCGTTACTGAACTTAGTAAGGGAGCGTGCCTAATATATAATAGTATATATCATATATATAAGTAAGAAATATAACGAAAACAAATATTTAAAATTTTTTCTAACATTGCATAAAAATATCTATGGCTACAAAAGTAGCTATTTTACTTAAAAAAAGACTAGATATCTAATGTTAACATTCTATGCATACTGTGCGTGCGCTGGTAGAGGCCGGGCAGAGAAATTTGCTGAGCCGGGAGTTCGGGTTTTGGGCACCACTGTTATAAATGAAATACCAAGGATAAAAGTGCAGTTAAGATATGAATTAAAATATACCGACTAGCACTATAAATCCCAACTTGCTCCTTTTCTTAGATTTTTTTTCAAGTTATAAATTAAATAAAGTTTTCTTTGCTAATCCCTTTACTGCAACTGTAGGTTTTGATGATGGTGTGTGTGTGCTTCCGCACATTCAATTTGTTCATTTAAAATGGCTTAGGTCGGCGGCTCCATCAATCAAGTGGCCCCGGCCCCAGCCCCAGTCCACCTATGTGGATATGGATGTGGATGTAGGTAGCATATACATGGGGATCCGATTCGATCCAATCCAATCTGCAGCGGAGGGCAACGCCCACGTGCTCCACTACAAACAATTTGTTGTAAGTGTATCAATTGGTGCGCCTCCACGAGAGGAGAGTGTGTGGGTGCGTGGGTACGGCGCATAATCAAAAGCACAAATACTAAAACAAGCACTCAAACTGTCAAAGCGATGATTGATAGTGTTGACATTCGCTTTTTGGCTCCAGCCATCAGCCATCGGCCATCAGCCGTGGGATCTGACTTTTTGTGCATGGGACGCTTTGGCGGCGGCCTCGTCCTTTCAAAAGGATTCCTTTTCACAATCCCTCCATCCCCCATCCTCATATCCCCCCGTTCAGATCATCTGTCCTCGTGTGCGCCTCTATGTGTGAATGATGAATTGCATTGCATGTGTTTATCGAGCTACACTGAAACAGGTATTTATTGCAGGCCTGCCGGGCAGGTTTAAAGGAGAGCATCCATCACCAGAGCTCGGTTCGAGTTGCAAATTAAATGCAATTAAACTGTTACAAGCTGCCGGCAGACGACTCTGATTGAGGGGAGTGTTAAGGCTGATGACTTTGGTCTAGGGTCGATATTAATTCAACTCACTCTCTGTTTATTTTAGAGTATTCTTAGAACAGATTTCATGTGCGGCAACCAAGAGTTGGTCTGAAATCAAATTTTATTTTAAATCGGTAATATGCATACAAATGTAGCCATTTTGTTAGGCAGTTTATCTTTAAATTTATATAATTATATAATTTATTATATAAATGTATACCTTTTACAATTAAAAGTTCAAGCTAATTGTCTTTTCGTTTATTCGAAAATTAATTTATTACATTTAAATCTATACATTAATATACAATTAACTTGAATAAATTAGATTTTACGAACAAATACATTTTTTAAGGAATTTGAAAGCAGACAGGGTACTGCTTACAGCTTTCTTAACATTCACTTTTTTACATTTCTCTGTATTTTCGTTAACATACAAAATTTATGTACATTAGCAGAACCCCAGCCTTAGCATTCTGCAAGTTTAAGGACAAGGGGCAAACTGTCCTAACGGTTAACAGAGCCAGTGGGTGTTTGTTGCTGTTAGCGTAACTTTAGCATAATGTTTTGAAATAACGGTCGGCACAATGTTAAGGGTATGTCTAGGAAAAATGTGAAATGCCATTTTATACTTTAAAAAATATTAAAGAGCTCATTTTTATTACCTAAACAAGACAAATGAATTAATTTAAAATAAAGGATTAAATATTAGCTAGAAAAAAAAAATAGTAAGGCTACATATTGAACCGTTTTTAATATACGAGTAGCTATAATATAAAAAGTAAATATATTGAATATATTCTCTTTTAAGAAAATAAATGTTGAAATATTTGGCACTAATAAATTAATATAATACTTAATTACTTGAAAAACGGTAGTAATACTATTTTATTATTAATCTTCCTCCCTTATTTTACAGCTTAATTCAAAAAAGATAAATTTTCTTTGCTTCATTGTGCAGGAGTCCAAGGATTAAATACTAAACTTTTTAAGAACGATCCACACCGATACCCGAAAAGTACTTTTAATACCAAAATTCCTTCCCCTTTCCGGTTTAATGACGGCAACTCCACTAAGCCTTTCTAGGCCGGGATTAGTTGCTAAGCAGCAGCCACTTGTGTACCTTTTAAGTTAGTGCTTATATTTGCCCGTCAAGTTAGTGGCTGTATATGTGTTGAGCATAAGGTGACAAGCGCCGGAGCTCATAAAATGCGTGTCTTGCATTTCGGATTTCTGATGTCGGATGTGGGCTGTCAGTTGTCGGATTTGGGATGCAAAAGTCCGTGGAGTGGCGAATTTTATACGAGCTAGCGAGTGGAGCAATTGCTATTCAAGGCGGAACAATGTGCCGAATTTGATGGGCGCCGTATAAGAGAGTTTGCAGAATGCTTCACGGCGTCTTGTGGCTTTTTATTTTTTGGCTCCTTGCGGAGGCAGAGCCAAAGCTCCTTGCGGTTAAATGAGACGCCCGGAGAAAGGATCCGGATGCTCGCATTTTGCGGAGCGCGGAATTTAATAATGCGCTGATGCATGCAAAATAACGCATAAAAACGTAAAAATGCACGCGAAAAAGTAAACAAAGCACACACACTATATATGCGTATATGTAATATGTATACGTACCCGCAAAAGTGAAGAACGCGAAGGGGGTCGCCGTAGTTGCGCGGTAGTTGGGCTGCAAGCGCCTCGGAAAAAACAATTTTCGCAGTCAATTTTCTTTTATAAGCAGAAAATATTTCACAGTGAAAATATTATATGAATATTGGCAGCCGACAGCCGACGGCGGTTTCGGCCTGCGACTTCTCAAGGGCTCAGATTGGGGCGGGCTCAGGCTTCGAGGGGGCGTGGCAGCCCGAGAACATATATAAAAATTGGCCAGCCGAATACACTTTAATTGTAATGAAAAACCACGAAAACGTTGAGCGGTTTCCCAATATTGAATTGGGCCGAATTTTCCTTTTATTTTAACGAAAAGGGAGATTAATATTGTACTTTATAAATAGCAAATAAAGAGGATTACTTAGTAGACTTTTGTTACAGAGCTTTATAGCACAGTGTATTATTTAAAACATGTTTTATTTTATTCCCACTTTTTAATTAAATATATGTTTTTAATGGTGCCGAAAAAAGGTTCAACAAGCCGAATTTTGCATCGTTTTTTCTTAAGGGATGCCCAATTTTTTTGAGCTTGGTGCATATAAAAATATTACCACATGTTTTTCGTGAATGTTATTAAATGAGAAACTTAATTTTCTAGCTTATAAAATATAGTAAGAGCGATATGATTTATTTCGTGAACCTTTTTGGGAAACAGTAAATTCAAAATATGTGTTTCTATCTTGACAAGCCATATGTCTCGATTGTTGCGAAAAAGGGACTAAATCAGAGACAACAAAAGAAGAGCCAATTTAAAGGGAAAATAATAAAAGTGAAGTATTAAATCTGAGCGAACGCCCAGTGCCTGCAATGAGGCTCATAAAAAGAAACAAAAGCGGTGAGTGCTGGAGAAAGTACAGGAGAGTGGGGGTACGAATACCAGACGCACAGCAATTGCTGCAGAAAGTCAAAGTCATTAAAAAGTAATGTCATCGTCAACGTTTCTCGGTTCCAGGACTCCCATTCCTCTGCGCATTTTCCGCAGAAGCCCGTGACGCTTAGTCGCCGTCTCAACTCCTTCAGGTCCATTAATGATGGATGACGACTCGGCTTGCCTAGAGCCCGGATCCGGCACTCCGGCCACCCACATCGCCGGGCTTCTTCTGCTAACGCTCACCGAAAATGATTTGATGAAAACATTTGAAATTTTTATCGGGTGCAAATTTATGCAGAACTGTTGATGTCATCGCCATTGCGTTGGCCGCAGAAAAATGATGACGATGCCGTTGTGACGTTGAAATATGAAGGCGCATTACCTTCTACTCATTGCTGATTTACCACCCCTGACTTTTCATTTTCCCCCGCATTATTTCCCCCCACACAAGGCGAGGGCGACAAGGCGCGTCCTGTTTTTAACAGTGTGCTTGGCTGGGGCCCGATAAGAAGTTGGTGTCCTTGTTCTTTTTATGGGATTTAATTTTGATTAACATTGGGGGGTGCACTTAAAATTTGTAACAAATGACTTTGAAATTGATTGGAAGCTGGCATTCTTTATTTTTATATGCACCATAAAGCGTTTCACAGATGAATTAGCGGGGAGAACGGCCGTTCCTTGCGTATGTGGAGTGCCTTTAAGGCTGTCAAGGTGTAAAGCATTGTTGTTTTATTCCCGTGTAAAAAGTTATTTACCTGGCAGTAGGTGTTAAAATCCTTGAAATGGCAGCACACACATGAAACTTTAACATATTTTTGGTATTTATTTATCCTATAGTTTCATATGCGAATTCGCCATTAGTGTTGGTCTACTGAATTTTTAACAAATATTTGGCTCGATTACTGCAAAGGCAATATGTACCTTTTAAAAAACACAGAAAATCATATTTTGTTGTTTTATATTTTGAATAATGAAACACTCTATTCATACTCAGTTGCGTAACAAGGGATTTTGGGATTAAATGTGTATTCGTGGGAAAGCACGGAATATTGCTGTACTTTTAGAGAAGAGTTTTACTGTTTAACCAAGTAATTTGTGAAAGTTATTATATTTTTAAAATATATGTATATGAATATGAGCAAAAATGTTGCATATTTTAATTATACTATATCGCCGACTTTGCCCGTTGTTTTTCTCTCATCCTCGTCGTCTTTACTCGTCATCTTGAACACCGTTTGTTCGTTACTTTGCTCTCAACGAGTATAAACTCGTCCATTCGATCGTCGATGTCTGATGTCTGTCAACGACAAATACAGACATCAAGAATATGTCTCTTAGAATTTTACGATTGTATATTTTTCTCACATTTTTATATATTTTCCACATTTTATATATTTTTGTTCTGGGTTTTATAGTCCTAGAAGTTTGTGCTTCGCTTGCGACTCCTGGTTTATTATTGTCCATACACCTTGGCGAACTTTTTATTGTGGCGCATCTATTGCATAAACTTTAAGCAAATTGCAAATGAAAGTTTCTGGGATTTTACATGACAGTTTATGGGTTTGCAATGGCCATGTACCCGGGGCGTAAGTACTACTGGGTTGTGTAAGCTATAGAACGGTATATGTGCGTATATGGTCATGTGGCAGTAATATGAAAGTTTTGCTTTTTTATGCGTCTGCCGTTCCCGGGGGGGGGCGAGGTACCGTCGGTGGCGTCAAGTTTTATTGCCGGGGGATGCGACCAGGAAGGTGGTTACGGGGTGGATGCCGCAGTAGAGTAGTGACTCCGGTGGCATGGTGGCTCGGTGGCACGTGCACTCCCACAGGTGACGATGGCCTCGTTTATGAACAAACAGCAAAATGTTGTCAACATTTCAAATTTATTTGTTCAATATACAAGCACACACCAACAGATGCCGACATGTGTATGCGGAGGAATCCTACATATGTCCGCGTTGACTCTGTTTCGCTGTGCGGGTGTGCGAGTGTGTGTGCGTGTTATTAAATTAAACACAGAGCTGCCATCAGTGGGCCAAAAGCATTCATTAGCCACGTTTACTGCACCCGTGGCGACCTCCATTCGTTCTGATGAGTTTTTTCCTTTTCCGCTTTTTTTTTTGTTTTTGTTTTTATTTCTGTCTCCCATCCAGCAAGCGAAACTTTCTATGTTTGCTTTCTCTATATACCCAGGTTTTTCCGGAGGGTTCAATGGACTTTTTGGCGCAGGTAATATTTTTGAAGTTGTTTGAAATTCATGTTAGGAATTAAAGTATTGAATTTTTTGATTAGCTTTTTTTAAATGTTGAAATAGATTCTTAAGGAAACATTAAGATATAAAATAAATAATTGAAATTACAAGAAGGGTTCTATTTTAATAGCTTACAATTTTGTTATCCAAATTTTGCTCATTTTCTAATATATGTATTTATCAAGGATGCCACAGAAGTCGTTTTCGGATTTTCAATAAATTTAATTGGTGTCCCAAGAGATGCTACTTATAATAGTTTTAGAAATTCCCATTTATAACAACTTTTTGAACATTCAATTACTTTCCCTTTCCAATTGATTTAATTTTTCTAAAAAATGCTGTGATCTTGGACTTAATACGTTTTCCTTTTATTCTTTTCTTTTCTTAAAATGTGAAAAGGATAAAGGCTATATTTAAAACATTTCTAAAACATTTCTAATGGGATTTTAAAGACCCTTATTTTCGCTCTAATAAATATGTAAAAATTCTTTATAATAAAGAACATCATTATCTTTATATGGGGCATCAAGCATTCGACTCTTTTTGACTTCTCCTCGACATTGTGAATTTTTTTCATTACTTTGTCTATTTGCTTAGCATTGTTGTTCCTGCTCCAGCTCCTACTCCTGCGCCTGGCCACATTTTTGTTGGCTCTGCTCTTGGTGTTATTATTGCTGCTGTTGTGGCTGCTGGTGTCGCTGACGCTTCGTGACTTTGTGAATGTTAGATTTTAATATTTCGTCCTTGCCCTGCGCCCATTTGGTGCTCCAGAGCGTCACGATGACGGCTACGTGCGCCTGTTCGCACACAGAAATGATTATTGCACACCATTTTGGCAAATGGCGGAGGGTCTGAGCCCGCTCTTCACGGCAAACTGAGAACCCAGAACCCATTGGCATTTAAATGTAAACATATAACATAGAGAAAGCGCCACCAACGGCTGCAGTTAAATGCGATTCTGGGCCAGGCAAACGCATTAATTCTAATTAACTTTCTGCGGTCGTCTAAGCCCAAAGAGGTCCTGTTACCGCACTCGCTTTATGAGCACTTTTCGGGATCCGTACCGCCCCGGGTCCGAATTGCGTAACAAATGAAGTGCAGGCAATAAAAAGCGACAAAGGCAAATGGCGGGCCGGCGGGCTCCTCGGCCTCCTTACTGCGTTCCGTGCGTTGAGCCATGAAAATGGAAATGAAAATTTATACGCTTTGCGGCGAGGGAAGCCGGGACATTCGGGGCTCCGGCTACCCAGCTCGCCGTGATTAAAACACCTGCGCCGACAGCTGTCGGAGAGCTGGCACACATACGGATGCGTTCAAGAAAATAGCAATTAAATATTTTAGAACCCCTTATTTCATTTCAAAATGTTTACTCCCTTAAAGTAGAGTAACCTTAGTACCCTTTTCGGTATTATTTATATTATTTATGCTCATTTTAATAAAAAGGTTTGAATATTTATTATTTAGCTTATTTCTTGGTTATTAAAATTCAAATAAACTTTTGTATATCAAGTTTAAAACTTAGTTGCTTTGGTGTCAGTACTAAAATGTTGAATAGCACTGTACTGTTCTTGGCCCGCAGCAGTTGGGCATTGGTAACTGGAGTTGGCTAGAATAACTCCCTTGATTGTCCCTGGCAGCTGGCTAGGCGATCATAGCTTTTCATTTCGCCAGGCTAATGAAACGTCATGTTATTTATGGCCAGGATGCGCTCTAATGCAACAGCATTTCTCCTCATTTAGGCCTTGGTCGAAATGACCATCGAGGGAGAGATTCCAAGAAACACAACCAAGTCCTGTCATGCGTTCTTCTTAAGGGCATCGCGGCTATTGCAACTATCATTTTCTGGTTTCTGTTTAATAAAATCTATTTAGACAGGATGTAATAATCCTTCAAATATAACAATAATAATATATTTATACCGATGAAATGAATAACAAATAAACAAAATTGCATTAGCTTTTTAAATACCTTACGAATTGCTAATAAAATTAAAATAATGTTGCTAAAACCCTCGAAAATTTACTTAAATAAACATAATATTCCATCCTAAATTCTCTTTATCCAAATGAGCCTTTTTCTTAAACCAACAGATACTCGTTGCTGAAAAAATGAACGGCCAGCAATGAACTATAAATTTCTTAAGCACATAATTCATTCAACTATCCCAGAAGCTAAACAAGCAAAAAGCTGAACTGGAGTCGAGCCATTTGACACGCTGTTCAATTTGTCTTAAAAATCAGTGCAAGACCCTAAATTTCCCCCTATAGAAAACCCGACAAGAAGCGATCCAGACATATTGCTCACTTGTCACTTCAGTGAATGCGCCTCAGCTTGGATTGGGGTTGGGGATTGGGGATTCGGGATTGTCGGCTTGGAGTCCGGGGCTTAGAGCTCTGGGTCCAGACCTTTCGCAACCCAAACGTGTGCGGCATTGATAAATTTCGGGGCGTGATGGCGAAGGACCTTCGGGGCGAGGCGAGGCGATTCGAGCCAAATGACTTCCAGCGGTCACGCCATTAAGAATGCTAATGTGTCTATTCAATGCGAATTTTATGCAAATGGCAAGGTTAAAAGCAAAATAAGAGCCGCGCTCTGGTAATGCGATAAAAAATTTGACACATCATCACTTTTCAATAAAATCAACAAATTTTATTTAAGTCACCCCCAGAGGATGCGCCTCGCTGGCTCCTCGGCCCTCGCCCCCTGAAACTTTTTCGCCCTCGTCCTTTTCTTTGCATTTTCCCCAGTTCTTTTTTTGTTCGCAAAAGCGAAAGCCAGGAAGGATGTGGATTGCTGGGGGGATGGTTGCGAAATGCCATTTTCTTTGGGATTGGGACTGGTGCTGGTACTGGCATTGTAAGCTTATCCATTTTGGCCATACGGTTTTTGCCATGTTTCCCTGGCTGTGTGCCTTATTCCTCCTGGCCCTGACCCGGCCCCGCTCTCTCCGCCTTTGTTGGCTGCCTTTTCTTTTGGCTTTTCGCTTTTGTCCAACTGCCGGCCATTGTCCTGGCCACGGAAGTAGCCAGCGGCCGGTAGGCAGTGGGGCTTTCAGGCTCCGAATCGGGGATCAGGATCAGACGAGAGGGCTCAGCATCTCAACATTTCAGCTGGAATTTGGAAAATACTTTGCATTTGGAAAATCCGAAATCCGGTTATGTTGCTAATTTCTCTCTGGCCCTCCTCTTGCGGCCCTGCTTTGGTTAACTGGGATCGATTACAAGTTGGAGAGGAAAGCAAAGCTCTCAGCTAGCTAACTCGACTGTCAATCAAATGATTGATGGCACTGACGATTGAGCCGCCAGCGAAACGGATTGGATTCAGTTCGGAATATGCACTTGATGGGCAGCCTCGCCGCATTTCCTCTCTATTTTCCAAGGCCTGTCAGTGCCTGCGTTCTCTGCAGCTGGAAAAGTGTGGCAGCTCAATTACATGATTTCAGGCACCGGGAAAAAATATTTGTTCACTCGAAAATATTATTTAGGAGATAGCCTTACAAGTTAAATAAGTTTTAAGAGAGCCATTAATATTTAATTCATATTAATATATATTTAGAAATTATTTATAGGGCCAGGAACTTATTATTTTAATATATTTCCCCTCCAAATCTTCGTTCTGTGTAATTTATTGACGCCTGCTCACTTGACGTTTCAACAGCAGCTTGGCCATAATCTAAGATATTTACTTTATGAGCGGTCTATGGGCGTTATACTAACAGCTGTGTAAATACTATTAACGCCTCATTCACGAGCGGCTGCCAAAAACATTCACGTTTATGTTCATTGCTAAATTGCCCTCGCTTTAATTGCCGGCGATGCCCTTGTCCTTGCAGCCCTCCTTCGCAGAAATGTGTTTCACCTTTTCGTGTAAACATCGCGTGCAATTATTTACCCTTCGTCCTTCTTCCGCTCCGTCCGATGGCCCGAAAAAATTCCATTCAATTGAACAAAACGAAGCGCTTATCAAAAAACATTAAGTCGGCAGCTGAAGCCGCGACAGCAGCGAAAACAACAAACAATTAAGATCGGGAACCAGATTCAAAAAGGGTTGACGCTAGAGGGACTTTCCAAGCTAGTTTTTCACGGGTAATTCTGGACATTTTTCAGGAAATTAAAAGAGAGTGAGCAAGGCACGTGTCAAAATACAAAATGCTACAAATTTATACCTTTCATAATTACTTTGACTCTATAAACTTTTCAGTTAGTGTTTGCAATGCAGAAATTAAATAAGAATTCGTAACCTAAAAGTAAAATTGCCTTTTTAAATTTTAATAGATTTTAAACTCTCATTTTCATTGTACTTGTAAGAAAATAAATAAATTAGGCAGAGCATTCATTACAGTCATACACAGTGTTTGTAACACATATCCAGAGTATGCTCCAATTCATATCAAAAGGTTTCTTAAATTTCCTCTGAAATTCATTATTTATTATTGATAACAAAAGATTATGTCATTCAGCTAGATATTTGCTCTGTTACATTTTTGCCTAGATTTGCCTAATAAAATATCCTCGACAAGAATAAATATGAAATTCCCTTGGCAATCCTTTCGCACACCATATCAGACATCAACGTTGGCTTCATTAAAAGAAAGGATCTCTCTCTGTGCCAAACATGAAATAATGAAAAAAGGGAAAAAAGCAAAATGTGACGGCAATTTAATTAAAAACTTATGAATGAGTGAACAAAAAAGTTTGCTCATCCTTAGACCTCAAGATGTTTTTATCGTTGTTGTTTTCGCAAATGGAGTCCCTCACACACACACACTCCCATTCCTACTGAAAGTTTGCGAGTAGTGTTTGTGTGTTGGCTTTGGCCAGATGGAGATCAGCATGCGAAGCTCAGTCGACGCTCCGCATCAGGCATCAGAGTTTCCATAGCGTAAAAATATAATTGGAGGAATTTAAAAAGTTTTTGTTTTAGTTTCGGGCTCCGCTCGTCAAAGGACCCTTTTTCCGGGCACCATCAAAGTGAGGCTGCTGAAGTGCTGAATGCCGCTTGCCTCCTGCTGGATGAGGCCGCCTCTTTCTATAATCTGAGGGAAATCCAATTGCCAAATCGATTCCGAAGTTTTCGTATTTGGCCAGCGCTCAAGAATGCATTGTAAATGTATTTACACAATTTTGTCTCTTGGTCGCAATTTCACTTGGCACATTCGCAGGCATCTCTCATCCGAGAATCCCAGGCAATCCAACAATCCAACAAGCCCCGAATCCCAGGGCCAATCCGTTGGTTTAGTTTTGTTTCGGTGCGGTGCGGCCCGGTTTGGCTGCCCATTTCATTGTGTGCACTCGGGGAAAAGTGAATAAGAAAATTTGTTTGCCAACTTTCGGTGTAATTTGTAAACATCAAAGAGAATGGCAAAGAAAACATGTCGCCGGCTGAGTCAAAGGGATCAAGAGTTGCTTTGCGAATTCGTGCGGAAATCTTCTACGTGTGCGGCATGCCAAGAGCCGGAATATGTGCACAGCGCAGCGATGGAGCGCCGAAGCGGTGTGCCCCGGGGCCGGTATTTTCCCTGGCCACCTCCTGCTCCTCTCGTGCCGCTTCCCCAGCTCCTTCGCATCCTGTCCTGTCGTTCCTCTCCGCTGGCAATCCGCATCGTAACTGATCCAAGATGGGGGCGGGCTCAAGGTGAATTCAGCGTGGTTGGGACATCATCGTTTATGCAGGTTACCCCTGCCGGCGAAAGGGAAATACACTCGGAATAAATGGCCTTCAGATATGGCGAGTCCTAGACAAACTTGTAAATCTTCAGGAGTTCAGAGATAAAACTCCTGGGTAATGTCTGGGGATTTTAAATTTGAAATGTGTCATAATTTAAACAGAAGGTTAAGAGCTTGCACAAAAGTATATTAAATTCATAAATTTCATCACGAAAATCACATGGTTCATAGGTTGTCAAAGAAATTTATAAGTTTAATAAAATCTACAAGAGATGTCCCTTAAAAAAAATAATTTGTTGTATTGTAAACTCCTTACTAGCTCCTTAATGAGTGAGTATAAGTCCATTATTTTAGAAATATATTTGCTTGCTTTACCTGAGTTGTTTATATAATATAGGGTTTTCTACCGTAATATACTAAATTCTGGAACAATCTACTTTTCTGATGCCTTCGAATGGTCGTGCTAATGAAGCCTCCGTCTGAAAGTCCAACGGTTCGCCAAAGTTATGATAACAAAGAACTAATTAAGAAACATGACGTCCTTATGACAGCCTCGGCTTCGGCAGGACTACACTTTTAGCTTTTCGCCAGCTCCCAGCCGCATCTCGACGGCGCTGATGGTCTGATGTACTAATTAAGTTTCGAACGTGACGAGAAATTGCAAGTGGCAATTTCGTTGTTTGATTTTTCGCAGCGAATTTCTCTGGCCTCGATTTTTTCCCTTCGCCCGAGTTATTTCATCTGAATAATTAGCTGCAAAGTGGGCGGCGTCTCCGGCGTCTCTGTCGTCGAAGGATTCCTGATGAGCTCCACGTCCGGCTGTGGGTGTGCGGTCATTCCGGGGTGGAGCTGCAAATTAGAATTAATTTTCATGATGTCTAGGCAGTTCCGAGAGTATCCCCAGAGAAGCAGAATGAAAATATATTTTCCGATAGTGTCTTTAAGATATTTTATGGGAAATGCTACAAAAACTTAGTAGAAAACAGATATAAAGTATTACCTTTTCTACTTGCAATAACACAAGGCTAGCTTGGCATATGTAACTGAAATTGGTTACTTTTTCCATGGCATTTTTGTCCTTTTACTTTATTTCAAATTATTTTAGTCTTAATCACATACCAATTCCTGGTTTTTCTGCATCAATTCATCCTCAACTCTTTTGTTCATAAGCTGAATACGGCAACTGACGTTCCTTTGCATATTATTTTCATTGCCATTCCTTTTTCCCCGGATTTTTCCGCTTTTTTGCTTGAGCTCAGATCGGCTTTCGAGCTTTTTGTTGAGGTTTCATTTCGTTTTGGAATTGTAATTACTTCGGGAGCCGTACGTTCCGTTGTCTCCTGGCAGCGTGTTTTCCTTGTGGCATCCTTTAATATGCATTTTTCGCCTTTGTCTCCGACTCTTTTGAGAGTGGAAAAGGGAATTGCGCGGCACGGAGGGAAGTGATAAAAATTACCGTGGCGGGGATTAAGAAGTTTCGCTATTATCATTCAAATTATAATTACTCGCAATTGTTTTTATAATGTTCATTAACATTTAGCGGCTTCAGAAGCTGCCTGCCAGCAGTTTGCCAGCGCCAGACATTTCCATAATTATTTTTTAAATTGCAATTTTCCTGTGTATTCTGCTGCTGCCCGGGAGCGGGGATTTTTGTGCGAGAGAAGTGCGAGATAGCATGTGTTAATTAGGTTTGGGATCCTCCGAGAGCGTAGTAATTTTTCCTAATTTTCCCAATGATATTCGACCTTGCAATTTCCCCGAAAACTCTGCAGAAGTTTCATGTGACTTTGGTAAGTGTTAAATTTCTGTCACTTTCTTTGTTTTGCCGACAACAAATTGGCCCCAGACACGCAAGAGTCTCCTCCCTTTGCTGCCGGCGAATAAATATGGCAAATTAATTTTTCATAGACACGAAGCTCTCTCTGGTCAGTCAGCCAGTCACTGGGAGGTGGTCGAGTTGTCTGTTTCAATTTATCTGATGATTGTTTAATTAAATAATTTCCACTCAGCGTCAGTCGCACAAAAGCTAAAGTTCAGTATGACAATGCAAATGTAAACACACATATATCCCTCAACGGTTTTTTATCGCAAATCTTTATCGGTCCCTGGCAAATTTATGATTTATTTCGGTTTTTTTGCAGTTCAACGCCCACAATTAGTTCCACTCAAATAAATCAAAAGAGCATTTTTGTAAATATTTACGCAGCATGCAAATATTGCACTTGCATTTACAGTTGTACACTTTTATGGCCACGAGCCCTGGCATTAAGCCGCAGTGCTTTCTCTCTCCTCTGTTGGCCGTAATGTAATATTTATTTGTCTTTGGACATATCCACAAAATTGCTCACTCGCATGAGAGCACAAAATACCAATTCGGTTATAACACTTTTACTTGTCGTACATGGAGTTATAAAGGTTTTATGATCCAGGTATAAAGGGTTATGTTTGTGCTTGTCTGAAGAGGCAAACAATGAAAATTGGGTTTTATACTGAAATATGGATTTTATATTTGCGCCTTGAATATGAACAATTTTGGGTGTTAGAATTCACTTATGTTTTTACGTCTATCTCGTTCCAAGTGCCAAGCTCATCTCTCTCTAGTGTTGCCAACGCGAATGATAGTTCTCTCCCGCTCTTCGGGAGTTAGCGAAGACAAACTGCCAGTACCGCTCTCGCCGGGAATTAGCGATGACAAAACTGCACATGCCGCCCGCCAATGCTCAACGTAGCTGCTACGTCGTAGCATGATAGTATCCGGATTAAGTCAGCGCTGTAAGAGGCAAGGTTAGTCGAAAAAAAGGAGAATAACTAGTTGCAGAGACAGAGTTAACTACGCAGTGGTAGACGGCATAACTTGGAAATTGCTCGTTTAAATGTTCCATTTTGAGTTTTGATGGTGACGACGCGTACGAGCTCATCCGAGCCAGGATGTAACTGAATAATACGTCCCAGATTCCATTGAGCAGGAGGAATCCCGTCGTCCTTTAGAATAACCAGATCATTTAATTGCAGGTTCTCGGTAACTTCACACCATTTTGGTCTTTTCTGCAAATGTGCGAGCCAATCGTGAGACCATTTGCTCCAGAATCCGTGAAGCATTCGTTGCTGATTGAGGAAGTTTTCGCGAAATTTAGCTGATGGGGCTCGACATTCCGGTGGTGCGAGCATGGCGTCGCCTATTAAAAAATGTCCTGGTGTGAGATAGCTCAGATCTTCGGGGTCGGCTGTAAGAGGGCACAGTGGTCGGGAGTTCAGGCAGGCTTCGATCCGTATGAGCACAGTTGCGAATTCTTCGTAGGTCATGCGGGTACCTCCCGCAATCCGTGTCAAGTGGTGCTTGACTGCCTTCACGTTCGCCTCCCACAGTCCTCCAAAGTTCGGGGATCGAGGCGGGTTGAAGTGCCACTCTATTTGCTTGTCGGCTAGTTTGGCTGCAGCCTTCGTCTCGTTGTCACGGTGCCTGGAGTACTCAGTTCGGAGAGCTTTATCTGCGCCCACGAAATTGGTGCCGTTGTCGCTGTATATGTGTCGACACAATCCGCGTCGTCCTGTGAACCGATCCAGTGCCCAAAGAAAGTGATCTGACGTAAGTCCCGTCACCACCTCCAGGTGGACAGCTTTGGACGCCATACAGATGAATATAGCGATGTAGCCCTTGTAGGTTGCAGTGCCTCGCAACCGTGCAGCTTTAAGTTCAAAGGCTCCGGTGTAGTCAATGCCTGTTGCCCAAAAGGGACGACATGGCGGGTTGATGCGATGGCTTGGTAAATCTCCCATGAGTTGTTTGCCTACCGTTGGACGAGCACGGAAACATTGTATGCATCCTCGAATCATTCGTCTGGTAGCTACGCGCCCATTTACAATCCAGAATCGTAAACGGATTTGCGCTAATGTAAGTTGAACTCCTCCATGGAGCGTTGCGTGATGGGCATCCTTAATAACCAAATCTGTAAAAGAGTGCATTGCGGGTAATATTATCGGATGTTTGCGATTGTAACATAAACGTGCGTGGTTTAAGCGTCCACGGACCCGAAGAACGTCTGCTTCGATGAAGGGGTTAAGATTTCGAAGTTTGCTTTGACTCGGAAGGGGTCTCGAAGTTCGTATTGCCTTTATGTCGGCGGTAAACGATTCCGCTTGAACAAGTCGAACTATGCAGAGTAGGGCGGCATTAAGTTCTTCTAATGTTAAGTGACCTGTCTGTCGATTAGATTTCTGCCGAGAGTTCGTACTGAACCTAAGAATGTAGGCGGTTATGCGAATGAGACGGATCAAGGATGAATACCGGTTGATAATGCTGTCTTCCTTTACTAGCATGTGGATGTTGATCTTGTCTGGTTTGGCCTCCAAGATGCTTGCGTCGACGACTGGTTGAAATGAATTGGGGGGCCACTCCGTGTCGATGAGACTCAACCAAGCTGGGCCGTTCCACCATAGGGAAGATGTCGAAAGTTCTTTTGGACTTCTTCCGCGTGTGGCAAGGTCAGCAGGATTTTCAGTGGTATCGATGTGCCGCCATTGTTGTGGTTTTGAGTGTGCACTGATATATGCCACCCTGTTCGCCACAAATGTTTTCCAACGGTTTGGGTCGCCGTTTATCCAATGTAAAACGATCGTCGCATCGGTCCAGAAGAATACCGGGATGGGCTCATTGGTCCATTGTTGGTTCTCCAAGACCCATCGTACCAGCTTCACGGCGAGAACTGCTCCGCTTAATTCAGTTCTGGGGATTGTTAAGGGTTTTGCAGGAGAAACCTTGCTTTTGGCTGTAAGTAGAGAAACAGAAAATGAGTGTGATTGCTGTACGCGTAAGTAGACTGCTGCAGCGTAAGCTACGGCTGATCCGTCACAAAAGGCTTGGATTTGACAGTGCTTCAAAGAATCGTGGTAAAGTCCAATCCAGCGTGGTATTGTGATAATGTTAATGTCGCCCAAGGAAGTGAGAAATCGCTGCCAGCGTACTGCTAGATGCAAAGGAACTTGATCATCCCATTGCAATCCGGTGATGGTCTACTTCCTTTAGTATAATTTTAGCTGATATAATAATTGGCGCTATCAGGCCGAGAGGGTCAAATAACCGTGAAATAGTGGTTAATATTAGTCGTTTCGTATTACTAAGTGGAGGCTCGTGATTCATCTTGTATTTAAAAACATCTAAGCTTGGCAACCAGTACATTCCAAGCGTCTTGACCGGGTCCTCGTTGTCCCATTGTAGTAGGGTGCTGCTGCATCTATGCTTGGCGGGGATTTCTGCTAATAATGCCTGACTATTGCTCGCCCACTTCCTTAACTCCATGCATGCGCTTTGAAGAGCTCCAGATACTTGCTTCATTTTGTCCCTTGCTGCTTCCACAGTGTAGTCGCCTGTAAGCATGTCATCGACGTACATCTCCTGCCTTAGGACATTTTTTGCTCTTGGGTATCTGCTAAGTTCGTCGTCGCCAAGTTGATGTAGCACTCGGATCGCTGTAAACGGGGCGGATGCTGTACCGAAAGTTACGGTGGTGAGACAATATTCGTTGATTTGGCCATCGGCTGTTCTCCAAAGAATTCGTTGGTACTGGTAGTCGTCGGGATGTACGTTTATGCACCGGTACATCTTCTGTATGTCAGCTGTGAAAGCGTATGGATATTGTCTCCAATTTAAAATAACTGAGGCCAGGTTATTCTGTAACGTTGGCCCCACACATAGAATGTCATTGAGAGACCGACCATTTGAAGTCTTGGCGGATGCATCAAATACGATTCTGTGTTTGGTGGATAGACTTTCTTCTTTTATAACTGCGTGATGTGGAAGAACACAAGAGGATACCGAAATATTGGTAGTGGATATTTGGGTGTTCTGTCGCTCGGTAGTTTTAGCTGGTGTTATCTGGTCCAACTCGAAATACTCGTTAATTCCGTGGCTGTAACGGATCCATTCCTCTGGCGATCGTTTAAGACGGCGCTCCAAGTGTAGGAAACGGTTAAGGGCCATCTGATGGGATCGTCCGATAGTCATCTCTGGGTCGAAAATTGTTTTAAACGGCAATCTGACTTCATACCGTCCATTCTCCAGACGCCTGTGGGTCTCCTTGAAGAATTCGTCGCACCAGGCCTCTTCGGTCGAAAGCGGATGGCGTTCAGGAACTGCTTCTAGTTCGCAAAATTGTTTTAGCAGCCTTTCTGTATCTAGAGTGGTGTGATAACATCGTAATTGCTGATATGGTTTCGGTGATCCTGCTTGTCCCGACAGGACCCATCCAAATATGGTGTTTTGTGCCATGGGTTCGGTTGCCTCCCCGGTTCGCAAACCAGGAAGCAATATTTGAGACAATAAATCTGCTCCGATTATTAGGTCGATCCGTTTAGAGCGATAAAAATGAGGATCTGCGAGCGAGAGGCCTGTAATATGTTCCCAGTTCCGAGAAACGATGCTATGCCCGGGTAAGAGGGATGTTAGGGAATTAAGGACATAGGCATCGACTTCTAAACTGGATGAGATGTTAATTTCTGAACGAATGGTGAAGCTAACGGTGCCCTTACACGGCTGAGTCTTACCCGCTCCAACTCCTGCAATCGTTGTGCGCGTGGAGCCCTTTTTGAGACGTAGCGATTGGACAGCATGTTCCGATATTAGGGTTGCTTCGGAACCATGATCTAGTAGGGCGTTGACCGTGGCCTCTTGTCCGGTTCTTTGGTTGATGATATGGACTCGGGCGGTCGCTAGTAAAATGCTCCGTATTGGTGCGTTGGAAGAAACTGCAGTGAGGCAGTTCAGGCTGGAGTTGCTGAACTGGGGGTGATGTGCTGCGTTGGCTGCAGGCACGGAGCCGGAAACTGTTGTTACCGGTGGGGACTGAGTTTCTTGGGTGTGTGGCGGACGCTGTGGGTGGTGCAAGAGCGTATGGTGACGCTGACCACACTGCTGACAGTTCCGCGTGCTTGTGCACCGTGAGTGCGTATGGGATGTTCCCAAACAATTGAGACATAGTTTAAGCCTGATCGCAAGCTCCTTTCGCTGATAAGAATCCATTGACAGGAATGCGGGGCACCTCCGAAGGATGTGGCTAGACCCGCAGTGCGTGCAGCGAACGGTGTTTGTGGAAATCCGCGCTTGAGCGTTATGACATTGAAGCCGTCTGGTGGAGTCCGAGGGTGGACGTACCTGCTGCGCGAATGAGGCGTTTCGGTTTTCGATAGCGTCGATTGTGACAAGTCGATCGTTGAGAAACTGTTCAAGTTGGAGAAAGGATGGGACTTCTGTGCAGCTGCCTAGGTGATGTTCCCAAGCCGCGTGCGTCTCCTTCGGCAATTTGGTGGACACGTAGTGAGCGAGCCAATGCGATGGTTCCTTGGCTGACCCAGTGATGCGCTGCAGTGCTCCCTTGCAGACGTTTACGGTACTCAGCAGAGACCGTAGGTCTTCTGCCTTCTCCTTGTGTAAAGTCGCCAAGTTGTATAAAGCATTCATATGGTGTGCAAACACAATGCGTGGGTTGTTGTACCGCTTGATGAGCATTGACCATGCAACCTGGTAATTGGCATCGGTCAGCTGGATCTGTTGGATGTCGTTATCTCGACCTGCGGGAAGGGAATTCTTTAGAAAGTGAAATCTTTGACTATCGCTAAGTTGCTTGTTTTGATGGATTAGACGTGAGAATGCGTCGTAAAATCCTGGCCATTCGACGATGTTACCCGAGAACTTGGGTACTGGTATTTGTGGTAAATTAATGCGTACTGCTGCTTCTGATTGCTGCTCTGGCTGGGATGTTACCTGAGGTGGTTCCGCTGAATGGATCTGCTTGTAACTTTCGTCAATTATGCAATATACCTCCAAATAACGTTCTTCAAACTCCACGGCCGCACCTTTGAGATAGTAAGACGTCTCCTCGTATCCCGCGGCGCATACCATCCGAGTGTGTGTTTCCAAAAAATTGGCCTTTAAATCGTCCACTTTCTGGAGTCGCTTCTGGAAATAAACTGCTGTTTTCCGGGACGTGGAATCCTTCCGAAAACATTGCAAAGTTGACTTAAGAGCCTCGTGTCGATCAGCTTGCAGCTTAGCTAAGGTCTCCAGACTATTATTTTCGGCCATTGCGTAACTCGATTACAGTTTTAGAGTCACAGATCAGATGTGCACGGTTGCCGAATTTCAGCGCGCGAGCAGTGCAATTAGAAACGGTCACTGCAAGCTTGCGGTAAATCTTGTTGTTGTTGTCGATTTGCGAGTTTCTGTTCCCGTTGGTTTGTAGAGCTTGGCCAGCGATTAGAATTCGCATTAGGTGTGTTATATTTGTCGGGTTTCACCATGTATGTTGGATAAAGCAAGTAAAGATTCCGTTAGTTAACGCACATACGTAATATGCCGGCGTATGGTTCGATATTCAAGGGCGAGATTCAGACTTTCAGTTCCCCTCATGGGCCACCATAATGTTTGTGCTTGTCTGAAGAGGCAAACAATGAAAATTGGGTTTTATACTGAAATATGGATTTTATATTTGCGCCTTGAATATGAACAATTTTGGGTGTTAGAATTCACTTATGTTTTTACGTCTATCTCGTTCCAAGTGCCAAGCTCATCTCTCTCTAGTGTTGCCAACGCGAATGATAGTTCTCTCCCGCTCTTCGGGAGTTAGCGAAGACAAACTGCCAGTACCGCTCTCGCCGGGAATTAGCGATGACAAAACTGCACAGGTTAAGATATTGTTTGATATTAATTATAATAAAGGTGGAGCAAAAGAGAGTTTGATTTAACAACGAATTTTATATCCTCATTACTTGCTTTAACGCTAAATATTATTAAATTTTGTTTTGTTTTTTAAATTCAATTTTAATAACTTAAAAAGCTAACCAACAGTATGTATATTTTCCTGTCTTTGCCTAGATAATAATAATTATTTTCTCCTGAAATATATTATTGTTTGTACAATCTTTAAGGTTGTGCTGGGACCTGGAAATCCATCTTAAAATCTCTCTCAACCATATCAAGGCGGCCCTAAGCAAATTACATCTCAACGTAATTAAGTCTTAGCCTTGTTTAAATAGAAGTGCCCATTGTCCTGCACAAATGTGCATTTGTGCAACTGTGTGTTTAATTACGTCAAGCATTCGCCAGCCACTGCCATTAATTTCAGTTTACAAAAGCCTATTTGTGATTTGTCAAAATTGAATTTGCTCCTTATCGAGATTTGATTGATGGCCAAGGTTTAATTCCCTTGCCCCAATTTGCGTCCATCGAAGGCGGCCCTTCTTGCAGTCGTACGTGCTGGTCCAGCACTGGAGTCCTAGTTCCCGAAAGCTTTCAGATCCCAGATCGTCGGCGGCGTCTGGTACTTGGGAGAGCTGAACAACTTTTCCCAACAGCACAGCACTTTGTTCCAGACATTTGATTGAGAGCTCTGCGAAATGCAAATGCAATGCGGATGTCATTCAAAGCGACGAGAGCGGGGGAACTTCGAGGGAACAAGTCACTCAATGCCATCGCAGTCGCAGTCGCTGTGGCACTCCACCCACTGCATTCCACACATCAGCACATCAGATTGCATTCGATTGCAAGTTGATTGCGGCACTACATGAAGATACGGATGCGGATGCTAGTGCAGATGCGGATGCGGATGCGGATGCTGGTGCAGATGCGGCTGCTAGTGCCGGAGGTATCTAACAGTTTTCGGGCGCTTTAAAAGTGCAGCGGCTATTACTCCACCGGATCTAAAATGTTGCAAGCATAAAATACACTTCGGGTTTTTTCGTGCCCGCATTGAGAGGTCTCTGGGCTTGCAGAGAGGTAAGAGGTAATATAAATATTGCAAATATTGCAATAAACACTCTCTTAAAAATAAAAGAATTTAAAACTAAGTTTAGAGATATTTAAATAGTAAATTGAAATAATAAGGAATTGCCTTTCAAATGTCTTTAAATTGTAAATATGTAATTCCTTATTGAAGTCTAAACCTAAAAATATTTTATCCTGTGTGAAAAATTCCAAAATTAAATAAAATAAAATTCAAATAAAGAAATAGTTAATTAAATAATCCCACTAATACCCTTTGGGTATCAAAAAGTTCATCATTTCGTATTCCAAAGCCTCTTGCAGTTGTTGTTCTCGTCGTGCAAATCTCAAATGGAGTCACATTTTCAATGGTTGCTGCAAAACTTTTGTCAACTTGTGGGCGGCAACGAACGGGGTCGGACCCGGGCTAGGGGTGGGCGTGGCCGGAAAAAATGGCAGCCGGAAGTTGAAGTGCTGTTGGGAATTGCAAAAATTTGTTGCCTGCCATTGTCATTTTTGTTTTGCGGCGCGGCTCGGCTCGGCAGCTGCGTTGGCGGCGCATTCGTGCGTTTTATTCCCGCCCAAAGCCGTGAATTCAAAGCCATCGGCGCAAAATCGAACATCCAGACCCAATCCAATAACAACAGCGGCGATCCGACTGGGGACAGTCTTTTCCAGCCATTGAAATTTCGCAGCTATTGTCAGATTTTGGTGTTGCCTGTCATGCAAATCCCCGGCACAACGTGAGCAGCCCGTCAAAATTATGTGTGCTTTGACTCTTAAATGGAAAAATCGCTGACCAAAGAAAGCCTGACATACATTTGAGTATTTAAAGGTATTTTTTTAGTGAAAGGAGAACCATTTAGGGCCTAACTTTGATAGTTAAATCGATTTTATCGATTTTATCAATATAGGTAGTTATCGTAGGTAAACGATTTCTTTAAATTAAAGTTTTGAAATGTGATTAAAATTTATAAAAGGATTTTTATACATCTTGTGAACTTAAATATTAAATTTTAACTTATTTTCGTACAAGAAATTTTCATAAAATAGGAATTAATAGTTTTATAGATTGATTTTGATTTTGAATCGCATTTTTCTTTCAGAAAACCTCAGAAGGTAAATCAAAGCATTGCAATCTTTATCGACTGAATTGTCTCTCTGTCTAAAAATTAAAGTGGCAAAGTTGCCAATAAGTCGTTCGTTCGATTCGCAAACAATGTGGAGCAAATGTGCTTAAAACTCTCACAATGTCCACTTAATGCCATTAATGGACTTTTAAGTGCCGGCCAACACTGCTCTCGGACTTTGCTGCTGAAATGTTCCTTTGATTTTGCCGTGCATTTGGCCGGAATTTCCCCCAGTTCCAGTCCAACCCCTTCTCATGGTCCATCGATGTGGTTCGGGGTGCTGATCCCAATGATGCGAATGCTGCTGCGACATTTAGCCCATAATCCCTTGGCTCGATGCTCCAACACGTGCGAACTTTCGTCGTCCGCCTTTGTTTCTCTTCGGACGGCGGAACTACTAAAGTTTTCGGGCGGAAAATGCAAAAATAACTGGTTTAAATTGAAAGATTGCTTAATAGTTTATTGTTTTATTGACTGCTGAATAAGAGAAGTTTAAATTGATGCAGGCACTAGTGAATTTTTAATGAGACATTAGCTAAGACCAATATTTGCAGAGCTTTTAATAATTTCACCTTAAGTTTTGAATTTAAAATGCAAAGGCCAAAAGACTTAAGTAAATTAAGTATTTATTATTACTAAAATAATAAATACTGCTGAATAAAAAGCTAAAACTTGCGATTTTTTAAAAAGACATTCGACTAAGACAGCAACTATAAAAATACTGCTCCAAAATATTGCTCCAATAAAGTTCTTTCTTTAATTCATATCATATGATAATTCCAATTAACATTAACAATGTAAATAATTATCGGTAAGCCATTGAAATGTAAATTGTGGATTTTATTTTATCTCGAAATAACAAGTATAAAAAGTTAAAAGGACAGATGGCTGACAGATTGAAAATACATAATAATTATGTTTATTCACACTCATCACCATAAGTGTTGGATTTAAATTCATAAATTCATCAATTTGCGCTGCAATAAATTCCCACGGAATATTTAACAAAAATAAAATCAATAATAAACGGACTTATTCAGTCCTGTATCTGAGTTTTAAGGGTTTATTAATTAAGCCTACGACTGTCTGGAGAAATCCTTGCGTTGTGTGTGTATTTTCGGCATCAGTAGCCGTCTCCTGGTCCCTAATTCCCCGGACACAATGACTCGATGTCCGGATTAGACGCATCCAATGGAGCGTAACAAGTGGTTGCTCTCTTGAGGCTTTTGCATTTCAATATGCTTAACATTAATGGACCCGAAGTTCAGCAACCGCATAAAATACGGTGACTTGAGCTCATCTAAATCCGTCTCTCCTTGGGATTTCCAGCCTGCCCCGGCCAGGCATAATTTGTTGGACGTATTTTATTTATGATGCTGGTCCGGGTCCGAGTCGGAGTCGGAGTCCGGCTTCCTGGGCTTGCCTGTGCCAGAAGATATTTAAAATCAAATTTGTTTAATTTACATGCATAAACGCGTCAAATTTGCTTTAGAATTGTGTAACAGGCCGGACAAGAGCACTTGGATGTGGGTTTTTCCGGGGGATTTTTGGGGTTTTCTGGCAGGGAACATGTGTGCTCAAAGGCAACAACTGTTTCCGTTAATATAAAATGCAAATTTTGAACAATTTTTAGCTGGAGCCCGCATCCACATCCACATCCACATCCACATTCCACACCCACATCCTGACCGTTCCATTCGCCTGCGGTCACTTTGGTTAGGGGCCGCACAAGATATGAGTTTGTAATAACCAAATCGTTCGGGAGGGGGTTTTCTGGCTGGGTGGGCTCCCCTGTTTGGTCAAATGCAATGAGTAGTAAAATGTTGTTAGAAATTATGGCCCGAATTCGCCGGATGTTGTTCATATCCCCTCCGTAAACGCACGGAAATATGGAGCCGGCAAAATGGAAATTTCTCCCCCTGCAGAAATGATGTTGGAAAAACAATTTCATGATGTTTTGATTTCGGCCACCATATGTGCGTAAACACGGACAGAGCAAACGCAAACGCAAAGCCAGATCCAAACCCAAACCCAGATCCCAGATCCTCCCGGTCATGTTATCCTTTCTCCACTCGATTGACAGTTGTAATTTAAGTCGGGCCGTGAACAATTCACAGGGTCTGGTGGAGGGACTGCCATTTAATTTCCATATGAATCGCCCAACGGCGCTTGACTTCGATTTTTGCCATATTTTTTGCAGTCATTTATTTACATTTTCTCACCCTCTCTCGGACACTCTTGGGCCCTGACAGCAGGGGGACTTATTTATTTAGTGCTTATCTTCGAGGCGCATAAATGAATATCGAATCGGGGCGCATCGCTTCGAATTTATTCCCCTTCGGTGACGAGCCGCAACACAACATCCTCGGATGGCTCCGGATGGCTGTCCATTTCAATGCGGTTGTTGCTTGTTTATCCAAGCCCGGGGCTCAGTGTTGGCTCAGTGCTGGCCACTTGGTTGGACAGAAGTGTCATTATTTTTTGCTAAAATAAATATTTTACCTTATTTTTAACCATTATCCTTGATATATAATGGATTGAAAACAAAGCTTAAGAAAATTAACTGAAGGTGGAAACTTCTTTTTTATATACTTTAATACTTTTTGTATTCTAGAAAAATATGTATTTTACAAATAATTATAAAATAGCTCTGTTTAATTTTTCATAAAATAAAAAATATACTAGAGAAAGCTTGCTTAGTTATTGTTTTTGAATTAAATATTTTAAAGAGAGTTATTTATTATATTTATTATATTTCCTTGCCATCACTACCTTCGCAGTTGTCTCGACCCTTTGGCTGTGTGTGTGTTCAAGTTGTCCGGACAGTTGGCTTGGCCGAGAAGCCACTCTTAGACCGCTCCGCCTTTTCTTCGCACTCGTTCGAGGGGAAAGCGATAGCCTGTGCTTCTCATTTTCAAATCCGATTAGCATCATTTAGTTGGGACACTGTTGTCGCCATCGAAGGGTCTATTATTTCCATTAGATTGATTTCGCCTGAAGAGGTCCCATTAGAGTGTCTCGAACGGTTAGCATCCCCCAGATCGGGCTGAAGGTAAACTGACATTCAACCAAAATGGAAATCCTTTCGTTAATATTTTATTCCTATTTCTATTTATTTGTATTGTAGCGTTTCACGGAGCTTCACTTCCTTACGATCCAGATGGCCCTTGAGGCTCTTTGGAAATATGATATTCTCATTCTTAGTTTAAACAGAAAGCACGAATCTAAAGGGGAATATTCCAGAAGTTAGCCATCCACATCGTAATACCAATATTCAGGATAGAGTCACAACAGTTTCAGAAACAAGGTACTTACTACTTTTTATAATCACAGGCTTGGTTTCAATTAACAATTCCAATTCCAATTTCAATTCCTATCCCGGAAATAAATCATTGACTAAACCTAGTAAATTAAACCAGAAATTGGAACGCACTCGTGGCTAGGACAAATGCCACCTGGAATAGTGCCGCCTCCTCGAGTGAGTGACTTCAATTACCCCACACACTTTCGGATGGCAGATGGCAAAGTGTTTCACTCGCCAAACAAGTTCCAGATTGCATCTTTATCTCGGCCCGTACATATTCTTGCAGGCAATAAAAGTTTCTGGGCAATAAATCTGCAAGTTTCTGGAGCGAGACCTCGAACCCGGGGAGAGGAAAAACATCTGCAGTCGGCGATGCACACAAATTGCCAAAGAGTTGGCCATGGAACAGGTGGCCCAGGAGCAGGATGGGGACCGGGATTTTATGTCTTGCAGGTCACTGAATCACTTGGCCTCCATTCGGCTTAGCTTTCCACCGGGAAAGCGAGTCCGTGTGGCCTTATCAATAGGTCCTTGATATTTGCGTTGATAAAAATGAAGCCCGCTTGGAATGGAGAAAGGAACGCCGCCGGCTGACGAAAGTGTTGACGCATACAAATTGTGCATTAGCGAAAAACTCGCAGCTTTCGGCGCATTAAGTTGCAAATGCATTGGGGGCAAACTCCGAACCCGGCCGGGGCCGCTTTTCCCCATTTTCCCGGGGACTAGCGCGACAGCCAGTGGCGAAAATCTGCGAGCATCCGCATTTGCATAAATGCAATTTAAAATCTGAATTATTCATGAGCCCCGCCATTTGGCCATTTGTCTGAATGACCACTTGTGGCTTGCTTTTGCCCCATGATTCTGCAGCAGCATCAGCATCGTCCCCGATCCGATCCGATTCCCATGACCACTCCCAGTCCCATTCCGATTCAGAGTCCCAGCCAGCCAACCCGGCGTATACGTATTTATTTTTTTATGGCACTGCATGTGACAACTTAATGGTTTCCGTTATTCGTTATTCGTTATTCGAAAGCAAAAGCAAAACTGCTGATGTCAAATTGTCGATAAGGATTAACTCTTCCGTTTGTGTACATTTCATATTAGCAGCTGCACATTTGATTTCTCCACTCAATCGGACCGCCGCCCCCTCTCCAATTTTCCCACCCGATGCATCGGGTGTTTATTCTGGATTTAGAAATTACTACAAACGTATATGTGTGTTTATACGAATGTGTGTTTGCGGAGTGTTCAATTTATTGAACAAACACACTCGAACACTCGCACACTCGCCCTGGCCATGTCCATTACTCTGAGGCGCTCCGAATCAATCTATTTGCCAACGTTTTGGTTAATGACTCACTTTGATGTGGCAAATGCACTTAAGGCATCGTGTCCATTTATTGTAAAACTTGACTCGAATCCCTGCAATTAGTTGAATACATTTTCGTCTGAAACAAATAAGTTTGAGGAATCGAATCTGCAAGGACCTTCTGGATGTGACTTGCAATTTATAATTTTTGTACCCTTAAAAGTTAAGCTGTAAGTTGTAAGTTTTCCTACATTTTTGTATTCAAATTTCTTGCTTTGCTTCTCCTTAAAAAATATTTCATTTATATTTGGTGCAAAATGGTAAAGTTTTCCTTTTGATCTCGACTAGGCTTTGTCGGAAACTTAAACCCACTTTGTAAATTGCCCCAATAATGAAAAAAATAAATATCAGGAATAACAGCCGGAAACCTTATAACACGATACCGAAAAGGCAGAAACAAAGCAAAACTTTTCCACTCTCCGCCCTTAGCTTATTTATTTTGTTTCGTTTTTTTATTTTTGCTTTTTTTCGTGTTAACAATATTATAAAACTTTGGCGATTTCCTTGGGCCTCACTTCACAGGTGTAAGAACTTGTTGGCCGAACTTTGCCGCCGGGCATGGGGCTGGGGGATTGTGTTTCATTTTTCAATTACGGAAAGTTGCCGACCCTTATTGGCCCCGATAAGCCCGGAATTAGTTGGACTGCAGCTGCAATATCCACGGCCTACGGTCTCCACTGAATGCTGGCTGCTGGCTGCTGCAGATGTCACAGGGTCGGGAGCAGGATCGAAATCACAGCAGAGTAAAATTGTTTTGGATGCCGGCCAACCCGTCTGCTGCGAGATAATTTCCTGTCATTATTTTGTGGTCTTCCGCAGTCGAACGTAAAAATTGCGACTCAAAGGTTTATATCCAGCACGGCGGACAAACAAGCGAGCAGGACGGATTGGGACTCCGGCTTTGGCTCTGGCTCTGGCTCTGGCTCCCCTTGTTTCCTCTCCTGGCAAGGGCCATAGTCCTGAGTCCGGAGTCCATAGTCCGGAGTCTGTTGCCTGCTGCTGCTGCTGCTGTCTGGCAGTCGGAAAAATTGACTGCATTGCCCACGGGTCAACAAATAAATTGGTTGGCCGGGCGGCGGGCCCGACTGCCATGTTGATTTTGAGGTCATCGCTGATATTGCGGATGCGAATCGCTTTTGATTGCATTGGCCGGCTCGAATTGCAGTGCTTCAGTCCCGAGATGATGACGCAGTAACCGCACTGCCATGGCCACTGTTCGGACAGATGGACTCTCTTGCCTGGCTTTTTGAAGCTGCTCCGGCTCTACGGTGTATTAATTGTGGTTGCCATCGGTGAGAATTTCCATTTGCCATTTTAAGTGCGGCTTGACGTTGTTTTCATTCCCCGTTAAGGCCAAAAAAGGCTGTGCGTCAAATATTTATTACAAACGGCCACACTCGGGCACGCCTATGGGCACACTCGCACATTCAGCCATTCAGTCGGCGGCTGAAAGACAGCTTTTTTTGGATCAACTCACCTGCAAACTGCTAAATAAATCAATGCGGAGAATTTAATTCCATTGGCTATGGGATGCACTATGTATTGTATTATATTTCAATGTATTGACTATTTAAATATATATTATATATTATATATATTAACTATTTAATATATATATATATATTAACTATTTAAATATATATTATATATTTTATCCATGATAAAAGTATTTCAATTTGTGTGCAAAAGAAAAAGTACAGTTATTAATTAAACAAAAAAAAGATAATGATTTTCAATACGGCTCTTATTATTAGTTTAAAATATATAATATTTATTTTCCTGGAACTGTGCATTTATAATTCATACCCTTCAAAGAAAATGCTCTTTTTTTAATTTTCCAAAGGATGATTGACTTATTTATTGATTGACTTTATACCTTGCACCTTAGGCTCCTAAAAATGAGACCCATATATTCCTATCATACCCTAACATCCATACTGTATCGGATCAAGAGCTCAGTATATACATTTTTTTCGGCTGACTCACACCCACAAATGGACACATATCCCGCTTTCGAGTGCCTGAGTGCGGGCTGGGTGAATATTTCACGAATTGAGCTGTCATGCAAATGTGGCATTTCTGTTTTTGAAGTTGACAGGCCTCGAAAATTGCAGCGTACATCTAGATTGAGGCATTGACATGGCCACGGAACGTCCCGACGGCGGAGGTGCGGGCGTGCGAGTGTCAGCCGAGTTATTGTTGCACGGATGCCGATGCCGCCGCAATTGTCAGTTCCATCAATCAAGGTCGCCTGACAGCCGCTTGAACGAGAGCGTAGCCGACGGATCGCCCGGGGATAGAAGCAGCCAAGTTCTCCACGTTCCACCGAAAAAATATGTACTTTATTAGCAATTTTAACTAAAAAGAATATTTATCTAAATATATATTTTAAACATTTTTACAAATAAACATTTTTTTTCCTAAATATATATTTTAATAATGTATTTCTTAAAGAAACCTATGTCTAGCGAAGCTCCCTGTTATATTAATTTCTAATTTAGTTTTATACATTATTAAGGCATATATAGGTAAACAATAGCGTTCATATAAGAAATATTTTTTCTAACAATTTAATTTCCTATTCACTATGACATTAATATCTTATCTTCGTATCAAAATAATAGTTCTAAATGATTTATTTCTTCTACTTATAAAGAATATGTATGTTATAAATACAAATAAGTGAAATAACCTAGTTTTTTCACTGTGTGCGCAGAGAAAACAATTTCAGTCTATGGCTGTCACCACGGCGAGCACACAATTTCGCACTTAATGCGCTAATAACTCAGCTGGCCGGGGCGAAAAATAAATGACGAGAGCGCGGAGCCCAAGAAATGGTAAAAGTTTTATTGAAAGCGCCACACAATTTGTTTGTATATTTAAATTATCATACAATTTCCCAAAGTTTCGCCGAAAATGAGCGCTGACCTGACCCCCAGTCCCGCCGTTGACCCCTCTCGCCCCGTCA
Organism: Drosophila rufa; assembly: GCA_018153105.1. NCBI lineage: Eukaryota > Metazoa > Arthropoda > Insecta > Diptera > Drosophilidae > Drosophila > Drosophila rufa. The sequence goes on from JAECXS010000096.1 coordinate 15,750,158, forward strand.
TTATGGCCCACTTTCTCGCCAGGACTTGTTTTTGGGTCCTTTTGGGCGCCTTGCCATTTTGACTTGCGCCACTTGGCGGTGGGGGACGAATGGTCCTGGTCCTGCTTTTGGTCCTGCGATTGGGTGGATGGGCGCAGTCTCGCGGCATTTGAATTACATTTGTGTAATTTTGCGGAAAAACTTTTTTATTTGCTAATTTCGTTAAATTAGAAGCGAAAATGAAAGAGAATTGCAAATGGCATTATAATATGCGCCACGAACCATTTTTGACAGGCACGTCGCTAGTGGCCAAAATAATTACACATGTAATTTGAAATTCTTTTTGCTGTCCCTGCCAGCGGGGAAAACTTTACGATTTTCTTTAATTATCAAAAGTGAGGCTGCAGAGGAAATTCGGAATTAATATTTCAAAGAGAAAAAGGAAGGAAAAGTATGAAAATAGTCACTATTGAAATGAGATATAGGATTTATGCACTTAAATAATTATGAATGTAACTGAAATGCATACACCTTACTTACAATTTCTGAATTTATTTTAAAACATGATTTTAAAACTACAACAAATTGAAATAAATACTTAGCATAAAACTGATCAATAAATAAAAGTTATAAAATCGATTTAGATACGATTTTGATTATTAAACAAATTAGATTTAGTGATATAGTTAATTTAGTTAAAGTATGAATATATCATGACTTTTGTGTACTAATTTCCCTTCTCAACTTTGTGATTAAATCGTATTTTATTTGACTATTTAGTAAGGAATCCGAAATAATTACTATTTTATAGTCTGCTCTCGAAAGCTTAATTTAAATAAATGTTACTGAATAAATAAAGAGTGAATGCCGGCAAGAGTTTTCGTGGCAGTTGACGTGCGGCTTTTATTCTCGTGAAAGGTGTTAATTGAGTGGCTTCATTTGTACGGCGGAAATGGCCATCAATTAAGGTAATCACGCAACAAAGTCACAAAACGCCACGCCCCCTATGGCCACAACGCCCGCCTAGGAGACGAGACTGTCGTCTCCGGATTTGGCTCTGGCTTTTAGACTCAGACATCGGCCTGGCCTGGGTCTGTGTGCGGGGACCGTCTAAAAAACTGCGTGACTGACACGCCACGCCACCAAGTCGACGTCCGTATCCCTGTCCGCATCCGCGTCCGCATCCGTTGTCCACTGGCCCGTATCCGGGGCTTGGCCACGGCCTTTGTGTCCGGCTTTGTTTGCCGGCACAAAAGGCAGAAAGCGCTCTTAATTGGGCGGCTAACTGAAAGTGGCTGCGTCTTTTCCTATTCACATGTCAATCAAGGCGGTGGCACACACACACCCCACACACACACAGAGTCCAGAACCCGGTCTGCCATTAGGGGTATCAATTTCAAAAAGAAACGAGTTCGGCCCGGGGTCTCCATAGCCTCCTGCTGGCACAATCAATTTATTACACACCGCTGCTGACAAGTTCCTAGCAATGCCTGTGACAGAATGAAAACTGTTTGGGAGGAGGTCTGGGGCAAATAGACCCCACAAATTTACATCTTCTATGCCAGCCCACTCTGCCATGCACTGGGATAAAATTAGCAATAATTTAAGGCAACTTTTTAGATAGTATTAGGGATTAACTGCATCGACAGTGTTTGTTTTTAATCCTTTATGCATATTTTATATTCCCATATTAATTCAAAATTCTTTCTTATTCCTTGATTTAATTTTATCAACAAAAAATATAATTTCAAAAGAATTTTAAAGTATAGTTTTCTCCCCGTGTACGATGCAAATATTGTAGAGCATAAAATGGGCATTGACGAACGTGCTGCAACATCAAATGATGAGATTATCGTAAACTCGAGCAGGACCATAAAGCAGGCCTAGTAGAGCAGGACAGGGACAGGATGAGATGCTACAGGACCTCTTGTGGCCGTAAAAGCGCTTAATAGTCCATTAAAGGGATTAAGAGAGGCACCCGGAGACCATAGAGCCGCCGGGGCCAAGGAACAAATTTCCGAACATGTCCATGTCAATAGATGGCCGGCGTTAAAAATCAAACAGACGGAAGGTCGGATGGACGGACGTACGGGTCGTATGCGTATTATTGAAAACTTCCAGACCAGACAAGGACGAGAAGGGGCCGTTCTTTATTGCAGGCCATTTGGCTGGGCTTAATACGAGCAAATTAAACTAAGCTCGGCAAATTGCGTTTCGGTCACGTTCCGAGCCGAACGGAAAAATGGCTCCATTTCCATTTTCTCTAGCACATTCCGCTCCAGAATAAACACATGCATAGAACGACGGCGGCCCCCGCTGAAAATAATGCAATAAAAGCGGCATAAAAATAAAAACCAAAAACAAAGCAAAACAATTCGAATACGAATGCGAAACGGAAGGCAAACAGTATCATGTATGTATCGTACAATTGTATGGCGCTTAGTCTGTTATCCCGACCATAGAATACCCGACAATCCTTTTTATTAAACATCATTGTATTCTTTCTGGCGTCCAACTAAGTTATATTATTAATACCAAGTCTAAGGAACCTTATATTAAGATCGTTATTTAATTGAAAAAATGTACAAATATATTTTAATATTAGAAAACTCCAAGTCTTTCCTTTGGTAAACTTTAAAACCCTTAAAAATAGCATACCCCTGCAGAGCAGGGCTAAGGGGTATGAAAATCTTGGCGGGGAAATGTAAAAGCAGCGCAAGAAATCATAAATGTAATTGAGAATTTTATGGAGGGTGCCAGTGTGCCACCCCCTGCATGCTCTGCAAATAAAAGTTGAAATTGTCGCGTAGAAATTTCGGAGAATAAAACGCGGAATTTTCCACAAAGCCCAAAACGGAAAAGGGCGATCCACCAATTTTCCCCCTTACACACACATGCATGACTTTGACGCTTTCCATTTAAACTTCTTCTGGGGGAAACGATAGTCATCCACACACACTCTCTCAATGGGCGCCTGTTCGGTTTATTGCCAGCAATCAATTAAAACGGCAAAGTCATTTGTGACAAAAACATTCACAGAAAATTTGACTTTTTGCCTTTTTTTTTTTTTCAAATTCTGCCTATGGCACAGGAAAATCGATACGCACACACATGCATACATGTTATTGTAATATTTCAATGTCACCAGGAACCCGCTTGGGAGAAGGGGCAGTGGGTTCTGTCGCAAAATTGAGTAAGTCGTTCCATGCACTTGCCAAAATGAATGGTGGTAGCCAAGGAAAACAAGGGTAATTTTTCCTTACCAGGAAAACGGCATGAAAAGTAAGTAAGAGCTTAGGAACATTTATGGGATTTCGAGAGGAGACAATAGTGAGCTCTACAATTGCTTAGAGCTTGGCTCTGATTATATCCGAAGTTACCTTTTATTATTCGAGATGGAGTGTATTCAGGGATATTTTCTAAAAGGAAACTCTTAGTTCAAGACCCAATTAGATTATAGATAATCATGTTAATTTTCATAAATAGTATTCTTTCTAAAATATCTGATATTTTCAATTAATTAAAAGCACATAACTTGTGAGACATTTTTGAATAATTTCTATAAATTCCACGGAATAATCAATAGACCTTAATTTTCTATTGAAATCAAACAAAAAGCGAATTGAGTAAACCCTCAATTCCAATAATTACACATATTTCTTTCAGCATTACTGAAATATTAGTAAACAGCCTCATGTTGCAGATGTACTAATTAACTTTCACCATTTTAAATAAGGATTAACTAGGCTTCAAAATGATTAGAGAGGGTGAAATTAATGCCCGGAAAGTGAAACATATTCAGTTATTTAAATGCGTATATTCACTTGAGTAAGGGTCCCCCAACTCCAGCCATGCCATTCATCCGCTTAACATTTTACCATAATCAGATTTCGGTGCTTATGTGAAAACATGCAGAATCCGCTTTCAACGTGAAAGAAAAGTGTTCTCGACGATTTTCCGCCCACCGACGCGCCGACCAAGTTCGATTGCAATTAACTAAATACATGGAAAACCAAAGCGATTTTGGCACGGCCTAATGAATATGCATTCCATTCATTAAATCAGCATTAATTTATTTAATGTATTGTTTCGGTCGGTATCATTGTTGTGGGCTCAGCGTGCTTTTTTTTCTCCTGTTCTCTTCTTGTGCGTAAATTCTAATGAACAACTAATACATGCGTGTGTGCTCGGCGGGGGAAGGGGAAGTGGTAGCTCAAATAATTGATATTGATGGTTGTAATCTTATTTAATCCCTAATTACAAACAAACGCATGGAATCGAGCTCAGGCCACACAATACGCAAAACAAACATAATACATAAATTATTTTTACACAGACAATACTCCCTCCTATGGAAATTGGGTAGTTTTATTAATTTGAGGTGGAGATATGCTAAGATTCAATATGAATATCGAAGGATACTTAATGTGATATCGAAAAAATCGATTTTATATTATTTTTATTTTATTTTACACTTTTATGGAGTAGGTTAGTACACTTTACTTACGAATAACTATATATCAGGCCAATTTAAAGCTTACCCAATATCTTAACTTTTATCGAATCCTCAATCCAGTTATCGACTAAATCGAAATGCTTTGCCATCTCTAACTCGCATGTGCCACCATTTGATATACCAAAAACATGCAAATACTTGTGGACATCCCCACACATCCCCCCGCTCGAATGGAAACAATTTCCTAATTAGTTTGATTAGGCGAAATACTCGCGAAAATGCCTATATCCTTGCCGACTTGCCGCACTCCTCGGATCCATTAATTAGCACCGCCCACTCCGCAAAGAGTGGCGGTTTAATTAGACAAACACCGCCGGGAAATGGCAAATTAAAGCCACACCACCACAAACGGGAAAAACAGTGTGGGCTTCGACCAAATAATAATTTGCTTAATTAAGAATCAATCATAATTCGATTGCCAAACATGGAAATATATAAATGTGATTCACACGAGTGACTCCAATCGTAGCTAATTAACATCTATTCTCCCATTAAATGTCAGTTGTCATCAATGCTGTTTTTTTAATGATGTACGATACTGATTAAATTATTGATTATATAGCGTGAAAAGGTCTAATCACCACCGCTCTTGCTTGATTGCCTTTGCTGTGAGATTTTAATTAATATACTGCATTTAATCGGGAATAGTTAAATTCGGAATTAATATTTAGTGCAGTCATATTATTAAGTGGACTCAAACTCAAAGTTAATAGGGTAAAAAAAAAAGTAAGAATTCAGATTAATATAAATACATCAATTAAGGTAAATATATATCTATGCATATATTTAAAATAATAAATATTACTTTTTCCTTATCTTTACCTTAATAAATTTACCAAAACTCAAAGTAGCACACCTTTGACTTTCCTGCAAAATTAAAAAACCTTCGCTCGTTTATCCAAAAATAAAAGTGATTGCACATCGAGGGAATATTCGCCTGATGGATTTCTAATCTACACAACCAAACCAATTTTAATATGGATAAAGTTTCTTTTTAGATGTTCCCTTGCTATTTGCTTAAGTGCCGGGCCATAAGGATTTCCGCTTGTCAGCAGGAAATCGAGAGAAATAAAGAGCCCGTACCATATCCACCCCAACCCCCTTTGGGGTCCGTCCGTTCTATTCCCCAATCAGTTTCAAAACCTGTGCGCCACACTGATTCCGGCTGAACTGTCTGGCAAATGCACACAAATGCAACAAATCCACGGAATAATATGGATGTGGCAGCCACGGGGCTTTTACGGTCCGGCCAACGGGGATTACGGGTCTCCCATTGTCACATGAGCGGCCAGTGGCGATGTCAGTTGTTGATTAAATAAAAGAGTCGCGCTCCGGAAAAAAATAGAATATAGAGATGGAGGGAGAGCACACAACAAATTCGTAATAAAAACTAAACTGAAAAAGTTTACATTTCACATCGATTCTCTGGCAAGCCAGGCACCGAGAAAAAATTCAAAACTTTGGGGACAAATATCTGAATCTGAATCGAACCTTAAGGCACCAAAAGCTTATCTCTTACTTAACATTCCTGATTTATTTAAGGTCTCATAGGCTACAAAACATATTTTATAAAATATAATTGTCAATATTTACATGGAAAATCGATTTAACCTTTGATTTAACTTTTGTTTTCTGTGCATACAAAAAAGTTGAGAGGGCAAAAAATAGAGGGCAGCCAGGGAAAATGTGGAAAGTGCAACGAATAAATAATTCAGGCCGAAATGTCAAACAGCGTTGTGTCGGGATGATTTCTGCGGAAGTCCTTGCCGTCTATGTCTCTGCTCGGAACTTTGCAGCATGAATAAGTCAGCTCAGCTCAGCCATTGTCTGGCTGCAGATACCAGTCGTCCTGAGAGCCCAAAGGCCCCCTGTCATATCCCCTGTACCGGCAGAGTCTTCGGAACTCGTCGCCTTTGTTAAAAAGTTGTTGACGCTGATGCTCTCTACGTGTAAAAAGGTGAACAACATTTGTAGACGACTCCAGCACCGGCTCCGGCTCCGACTCCGACTCCTGACAATTGAAGTGGCATTTCGCACTCCGGCATCATCTGTCTGCCAAGTGCCTTTCGGAGTTTGCTCACGTCACAATTATTTGCAGCAACTTGAAATTTATACCAACCCCTCCAAATTAATACATCAAACAGCCATCCGCCCCCCTGCTGGCCACAACAAAGCCAAACAAGTAATTTCCATCAGAGACGGAGTGGGGGGAAAATTGCAAGGGCGTTTGCTATAGCCAACCAACCGACCCCCGGAGAAGGGCAGAAAATGAGCTGGACATCCCCTTTCGGGGGTGAAGTCCCATTGTGTTTCATTACTTGATGGCAGTTTATTAAAAAATTTGTGAACTTAATGTGCAAGTCCAGTCGGAGCTGGGGTGGTACGCTTTTGGAATTTAATAAAAACGTCAGCACTGAGGCCCGCCGGCAAGAAATCACAACCCTCGAAACTCGTAACTAGAGATGGCACTGGACCATAAAATATTCCACAGATTATATGGCATTTTCAGCAACTCTTATGTAATATAAATTCTCCTCTTTCCTTTATGATTTATTAATAAATTTTACAAAGCGCCGGTAAATGCAGCTCAAAGCGAAAAAAGTATGTGCAAATTACAATAATTCACGCAGCTTTTCGTATAAAAAAGGTCAATGAAAGTTGACCACAAATCAATAATAGCAAAAAAAACCATTTAAAAAAAAACCATATTAAACCATAATAAAACAATTAAGTTTTATGGTGTAAACAAAAACATATTTCATTTAGAAATATATATGTGAGTTTATGCTTAACTATAACGATTTATTAAAAAACTGTCATATGTATTTAATTATACTTACCTAAAAGAAAAAAATGTGCTTATGCACAGGAGACAGAGAAGGAATTTCTAAAGCAGATAATGATTTTAAATTTGTTTAATCCTTTAAGAAGTAGTTATTGAAATAAATAATGAAATCAGAATATATGTACAGCTTAAACTAATTTCTTTAAAAGGAATTAGTTAATATTTATAAGTGGGTAAATACATTTAAATAAAACAAATTTTAATTGTAAAACACATGTATTTTATTTTCAGATCTAGGAGAAGATTTGCCATCTCTATTTATAATTTCTAGTCCACCCTTTTATGGTAGTTTGACCAAAGCCTTGAGGGAGGGTTTTCTTCTCCAGTTTTTTCGGCTCACTCCTAACCATACCTCACCCTTGAATTGGTCCCTTCACTTGGGGGTTGTGCCACCCAGAGGGTGGCATCCGCTTCCCGTTTCCACTTCCCCGTCAGCCACCCCAACCCTTGCACCGACTGCTGTGCAACTGTTGCTTCTGTTGTCTGTTGCCTGTTTTCTGTTTTCTGCGGCGATGGCCTTTGTTTTTCCAATGTGTCGCATCATTAATTTCGTACAGATATTTGCCTGCACCGGATCGGTTCCCTCTGCCATCGAGCCATCGACTGCTCACGCCTTTGTATCTGGCGCCGGCGCCATAAATTTCGATAATGTGTCAATTTATGAATGGGCGCCCCGGCAAAAGTTATCCATTCAACGGGGCGGCAGGATTTGCAGCTGTCAGCGTCTATTGATTGTTTTATTGATGGGCCCAGATTGACTTGGCCAGCGTTCTTTATGGCCCCGACAAGTGAATAGCCAGACGGGGCAAGATAAACAGCCCTCAATATATGGGTGAATAAGTTGTTTGGCCCACAGACAGCTGACAAGTGGTAGATGCTCCCCTAAATCACACTCGAAACAATAAACATAAATATCTGGTATTTTTTAGAAGGAATGGGAACAACTTTGAAATCTGAAGCGGGTCGGTTCAGTTGCTCAAATAGAATTTTAAGCCAGGACATAACTGGCTTCCTTTTTCAAGAAATATAAATTTATTTATATTACAAAATTATTCTCTTTAGTCCTTGTTATCGTATTTAAGAAACGTAGGTAAATAAATTTGAATAGTTTCCTTTTTATTATACCCTAGCTGGGTATTATAATTTAAGTCCGAAATTTCCAAGGCATATTCTTGATCACCCTCCGAAGCTAGCTTATAATAATAATTAAGTAAATTAAGATTTTCTCAATTAACAAATATGGTTTGCCTTTTCCGAGTGTATTCGAAAACTTTGGCCCACAATAAGTAGCTATCACCAACTAGCTAACACAATTAGAGACTTTTCCCCGCGTTTTTTTGCAACTCACCAATCGCGGTTCAGGTTGGAGTTCATCGGGGCAAAAGTAACTACATAGTCATCGCTCCGTGTGCTACCCGGGAGCGACTTTAGCCAGCATAATTAGTTGGCAAAATACTACCAGAGCACTTGAAAATGTACGTAAATTGTTTAATTGTTGCGCCAAAGGAACTGAATAATTTGCTCAATTTTCATTCATTACTCGCCGGGTCTCGTCTCTTTTTGCACTGTTCTGTCCCGCTTCCCAGTTGCTAACCAATTTCAGTCCCAATCTATCCTCTGCCCAGCTGCGGTCTCTCTCTGTCTTTGCCTGGCATTTCTCATCATCATCATCGTCGTCATGAAGCTCCTCATCCGCATCTCATCTCTCGGCGTCATAAAAGGCACTTCATTTGCATAAATGAATTCTGTAAATTTTGAGTAGCACTTGGCGCTGCCAAAGAGATCACGGCTGAGGAGGCAGCGGCATATTGCTAGGAATTCCCATCTGCGAGGGCTTATCCACAAACCGCAATTCAATGCGTAGGCCAAACAAATTGATATGAATGGCCTCGTTTCGGCTCTGGCTGCCAGGCTGCCAGGACGAAAGCCAGGGTCCTCGACTCGAGTTGACTCGACTTTCGAGTGCAATGCATCGGGGTCCCGTCGGGCTTTCTATTTAATTAACATGTGAACTCCTCAAGCGAATGCGTATTCAATGTTGCCATTCAAGTGCTCACTTCATTCGCTTCTTCATCGCATTTTTATGTGCCTTTATCTGCCCTCCATTGGGTATGGGTTGGATACGACTCGTAGTTCTGCAGCACTAGAAAAAAAAAAAAATCTAAAAAAAATATCAACAAAAAAAGATCGGGAAAAAATGTATTTTGTATTATTTATTGAACTAATATTATTGAGTGAACATACATTTTGGGCAAAATAACATCTAATAAATGAAATCCCATGTTTTCCCTAATATTATTAATGGAAAACTCAGAATTACCAAGTACATATTCGTGGAAAAATGGTAACTAACTACATTTTTAAGCTGTTTTCTGGTCCCGTGCTCTTATAATTCCCAACTGTGTATTCATGAAGGTTTTATTACTTTAAAGAAAATATTTATGCATACAATAAATAATTGTTCCTCTTTATAGCAAGTTTGTGAATGTGGATATATAAAATTAGTTTATAAATTTGTATTAAGCCTTGTATAACTTATAAAATGTTGAATACTTTTTTTAGTGTATAACCACGGGATTTTTCTTCTAATTACACTACCATCAATCGACGCATAAATTCTGCTGCTACAATCAATTCCCGGGAACGGTCGGTAATTAATTACTATGTATTCAGTACCGATGTAGGCGATATGCACGGGAACATAGCTGCAGGGACATTCAACTTTTATCATTATGATGCGCAAACGGTCGCAACTTTTTAACACGATTTTAGCCCGCAAAGTAAATTAGTTACAGTTCGCGCTGCTAAGCGATTTAGTTTGTTGATTAAACTTTTCGCATAAACGCCAGGACCTCGCCTGAGGGTCACAAGCCCAGCTAAATACACACACAACCCAGCTTATGAATTAATGTAGCAATTTGGGAAATATTTTGGAATATAACGCATACGACGTGTGAAACGAGCTTTAAAAAGGGAACGCTCATAGTCAAAGTTTTCTGGTATTAATATTAATATCCATAAGGGTACTTCATTAATCAGGGGATAATTTGATTAATATAAATCTGAACAAACTAAGTCACTTTTGCTGAGTACCTCCTAAACAAAAGAATTTAAATATAATATCACTTTATTAACGCTCTTTTAGGCATACATCTATTCAGTTAAGAACTTACAGCATATGCAAATGCTTTTTGTAAATAAAACAAAACATGTACGTACATACACTCACCTGCGGGAAAAGTTTACTTTCCTGCCTTTCACGTATCGCACCCTCCGCCACAATTTGAAAAGTGCAATTTGGAAATTACATTTAAATAATTGAAACAACAAATGTTTGGCAGTAGAAATTTTGACATTTTAGAGACTAACGAGATCGCTCAATTTGATGAGACAAGGCCGGATGAATAATTCATGCAAAAAATAAACTAACTGAGCCCCAAACCACTCAGACGCATGTGAGAGTACTTGCCTTTCGTCCTCGCATATGTCCCGAGACATATGTACGTTTAATATAGCACCAAGGAGCAGGACACACACAATGCCAGGCATTTTGCTCGCCAGCTGTGGGTAATTTGTAAACGTCAAAAGGCAAACATTGAGTCCTGCCTGCTATTTCCAGCTCCTGCTCCTTCAGCTACTGCTCCCTGCCTGCCATGTCAAAGATCAGAGCTAGCGCTCCACGTCCTGAATGAATTCGCACGTGTCCGGAATGGAAGATGCCGACCGACTGTTTCATTTTAAATACAATTTATTGTGCATGTTAGCATGGCTGAAACTAAACCGAGCCACAGCGCCAGCATAATCCGCATTTGTTTCCATGCCATTTAATATTTAATGTGGCCCCGTCGAGCACCGGCCCGAAATGTGGCAAAATTGTGATTAATAAAATAAGCCAGAAAACATGTGTCATCCTCGTGCATGCCGGCTGCGTGCCAGTCCCAACCGTCAAACCGTTGAAAACTATTTCAATTCCCATCTCAATACCATTCCCAACAGCGGTACTATAGGCTGCTGCTGCTGCTCCTCCTCTGGCAGCACTCACGTCCCGGAACGTGTTCGATTCCAATATGGCCCTGGGTTTTCCATATTTACCCGGCATAAATTCTTAATAATCTGCCCGAAAAGCTGGCACAATTGATAAGTGAAATGCCAAAGAGCCACTACAACTGGCAGCTAAGTGAAATGGTATCGAAAACTATATAGGATTTATTCTTATACTCTAGAGTTTTTCTATAAATTTCTATTTGGAGCTAAAATGTAGAACTGTAAAGAAACAAATTTTTGAAATATAAATTCAAAATTCCTCTCTTAATACAACGACTTTACAGGTTTCCTTGGCTTATTTAATGTCTGAAAATATTCTCGGAAAAATTCATTCCCCATCAATTTATAATTGCCCCAAGATGAGAGCGTTCTCGGTCCATTTCCGGAGCGGAGCTCATTTCACGTTTGAAATATTTAATTTATTTTAATTGCGAGTCAACTCTTTTGATTTCTTCGCTGGATGCCATTATGAGGCAGTTGTTATTTTCGCATTTCTGCTCCTTGTAGAGCGCCAAAGAAGCGTTTCTCGAGGAGCCGCGACAAGTGGCGAGGCAATTATGTGCTCACCCAGCCGCCGAGTGGGCCACTCAAATTGCCGGCAAGGCGAGGCCAAAATGCATTTAATTTCTTAAAGGGGCGCGTAATTAGTTTGGCTCGGTGACGGTGGGTCGGTGGTCCTCCGCCATATACGTGAAAATATATACATACTATATGTGCAGGAAAGCTCCTTGCGAAGCGGCGCGTCCTTTGAAACACTTTCAAAAGTGCCCACTAATGTGTTCCTTTGAGGCTGTAATTATTTTGCAGCCCAGAGAACCCGTAACGACTTGGTACTTATGCTTGCAACAAAAATTAAAAGCCAGGAAATACATTTGGGTTTATTTTTTCAAGATATGAAGGGGTATATAATCTATTTTAAATATTGAAATATATTAAAACGCTTTATTTCCGTATGATATTTGCTGTTCCCTGAAATCTGATGTACTCATTCCGAGTGATGGGCCCAAGCCGAGCTCATTTCCAAGATGCAGCCGAGTGCCGAGCATACAAATCAAGCCATGACCCAAGTGCACTTTCCCGTTCCAAGGGAGAAACATGGTGGTGGTGGGAAATTCTCGGCCTGGCTACACATTCGGCCATTGTTTGCCTGAGGTGCTGCATTCGGTGCCGGTGCCCCTGCCACTTGGCACGTTCACCTTTGTGTGGATGGTGGCTGTTTGGCAACATCCAGTCGAGGACGCACTTGAAGACAACTTTGTCGCCCCGCCAACTCTCCATTTGCGGGCCTCAGGCGGGGCCTAGGATCAAGGGACTGCACCCATCACTCCACATCCCTCCTGGCAGCAAACTCTAGGGGGTGGGAATAACAAAGGCCTGGCCACTTGAGCTGCGTAATCGCGCCGTTGAAGAGTCCTTCGGCATTCTCGAATATTTGCATTTTTAATAAAGTGACAATGCAAATGTTAAACACCCTTTGAGCCTGTGTCTATGCATATATACAAGTTTCAGGGCCCTGAAGCATTAAAGTTGGAAGGCCAGAGGGCCATATTTATCTTGGGTTAATTAAACAAGGTTTTGTGCCTTCAGATAAAGGTAAAAGGTATAAATATTACAGCAGAATATACCTAATGTCTCAGAATAAAATAGCTAAGCTGAATTTAATGATTAGATTAACCTAAAATACATTTCTTTATATAAGATTTCCTCACATAAACAAAAAAAAACAGGAGCTGTCACCATCATTAAACCACAGAGCGCAAATAAAGGAGAGTGGCAACGCCCCGGAAGCGAATATCCGTTAGGGACACGGCCACACCTCCGCCTGCAATCAAGGTCAAAGACCACCGCCCAGGCTTTTGACCCCGACCCCTGGGCCTGGGCTGAGTGACAACTTAATTGTGGTTCACGGGCAAACAAGCTCTACTTTTCGGCAAAGTTCGCGCCAAACTTTCATCGCGCCCAATCCCAATGACAACGGCATTAATAATTCAATTTCGTGTCTGAAACAGGAACCGGAAGAGGCACTGGGCACGTGCCGTGCCCCCTCGTCCGGTTGTTGTCCCAATATTTGGCAATTACTTTCCAGCCAAAGCAAAAGCCAAAGCCCAGCCATCTCTCACCTGGCTTCTGGGTGGGTGCCAGGTGCATAGCCCCCGCCACTTGGCTGAAAGCGATATCCCTAATCTATTTAACCTCCATGTCAACTGGGTCTGTTATGACCCGTTGGGCTGCTCGGGACGGCAGACGCAATCTAAATTACCCCGGCTTGTGCGCCCTAGGATGTGTCGTCACATCCTGTCACAGGGCTAAAGTGTCCTTTTAATAAGCGTTTCGCAGAATCACCTTTGTGTGCGGGGGTTATGGCCTTGTTTTCATTTTTGCTAATGGCCCACAAGTCGGCCATTGTAAAGCCGACCTAAGACTTACGGCTTCCCATACCCAGTGATGATGTCCTCAGCCATTTCGTCGAGGAAATTAACCTGCATGGTGAGGCAGGAGCAGGAGCAGAAGCTGGAGCTGCTCCTTTGGGCGAGCCCTCCCCTAATGCATTCCGGCAAATGGAGTTATTAGGCTCTGACTAGAAGAGCCCGGATGCCGTAGGTGTTTATTCCGTTCACTTGAACACTTGGCTCACTCAAAATCGATCTCAGGCGCAGCAAAGTGTTTCCTTTAGCTTTCACTCAAAAAAATATATCGTCAAGGTCTCGAAACATACTTTTTAGTTAACTAAATTTAATTATATTATATTATCAATTTAACGTCCCCGGGAAATTATCGGCCCCTTGGAATTAACGTCCCTGGGAAAACAATGTCCCCGAAGAATTAACGTCCCCGGGAAATGAGAACCCCCGGTTATTTTTCTCCCGGAGAATTATCTCCACCCGGGAATTATCCCCTCCGTGGAATTATCTCCTCGTGATCCCGCCGGGAATTATCTCCACCCGGAATTTATGATGAATGCACCTCTTTAGGTTTTCCTTTGTATACCCGTTACCCATAGGGTACCTGGGTATTATAACTTCGTGCAAGCTGAGAGTGTATGTAACAGGCAGAAGGAGGCATCTTCGACCCCATAACGTATATATATTCTTGATCAGCATCACCAGCCGAGTCGATTTAGCCACATGTATTCCCCAACAAATATTTTCTACTGACTTTCCCAGCGATCAATTCCCCTAAAATATATCCTGCTAATACCCCGCTAAGTGACTGGCAATTCCTTTCCCATATTAGCGCCGCTTCCTGCATCCGCAACCGACAGTCGAGAATCCATCAGATGCTAAAAGCTGCACATAAACGGCATTAGCAGGCGGGAGAGGCTTAGAAATGAGTCTCTCGAGTGTGCGAGCCGCATACAGCTCAATTTTCAAATCCAATTCCCCGGGGTGGATAAATGCGTTAGGCAATTTGTAAATGTAACTAACAGATACAAATCTGGCAAGAATGCGTGGCCGGAACAGAACAGAAGAAAGCGGACTGGAGCCGAGGCACATAATCAAAATTAAAATAAGAATCTCATCGCTCAGCCGCAGACAATGGGGAGGGGAGGCACTGCGCGGCACCGGGAGAGATACATTCTGGCAGATATGACACTGGGAACAAACGACCCAAACAAATTACACTTTTTCCTCCGCTTTATTGTTGGCAATTTATTCGCAGCTAAATTGAAATACACACCATTTACCTGCAGACAACAGCGCACAGCCACTGACTCCGGTGACATTGACAAACGGACGAGGGGCGGCCAAGTGGGTTGGTTGGCCTGGTCTAGAAACCAGATCGTGACATCATCTCATCCTGGTGCCCCGTCAACCGGGGTCAGAGCTCGAAAAGCAGCGTTGGTTGAGGCCTGCAACCAATTCCATTAAAAATATCAGATTCGATCATCTTGTTAATTAAACCCGAGCGAAATAAAAACGAGGTTATAGGGTACAAAAGGACTTAAATCTAAAACTGGTTTACTTGATACCCTTTTGAACATTTTAGGGAGTTTATATATAGCCAATAACCTATCTAAATAGGCATTACCCTACTATAAATATAATCTAAATATAAATTAGAAAGATACATTAATAAAAAAATTTAAACCCATGAAGCTACCAAAGCTGCCATACAAGGACTACAGGTAAAATTCAAACTAAAGGGCCAAATAAAGACCCACATATCCCTGTGTCCTGTGTCCTGTGCATATACCCCAACTCAGGGGCCGAGTCCGAGGCTCAATTGGCGTGCCGAATGAATGGGGCGGGCCGGCAGAGTTTTTGATTTTAATTTAGATAAAGTGCGCTATGGAAATCAGTTTCGCTGTAACTTTCCCGACTTATCCGCGCTCCAATCGGCCCCAGACAACTAAACACTCCATAAATACAACGGCGGGAGAGCGGCGCGGAAATCGGAAGCGGGCTTAAGGAGAGCTGTAAATTGCACGCTTTCATGTAGATAATTAATCAACGCGAGCATTCGGCAAGTTACCCGGCCCGGCCCAGGTGCTCCTGTTGTGGAGAGTTCCACTTTCGAGCTGAAGATTTCGGTTTGCGGCGAATGTAAATGCAGTTTTATGTAAATTTATTTCTGATCTTATCCGTATAATTTTAAGTTCACAATGCAAACGGTGAGCACATTGTGTGTGCAGCCCGAGATTTATTGCCGGCGCCATTTTCGGAGGCGTTCGCGGAAGTCGAATCAATTATACGCCCTGTTGGCCACTCGATCCACGAAGGGAAATTGATATTATTCAATATAAATTAATGCAATTAAACATTCGGCTAAACTCGTTGAGCGATTAGGGAGGAAATCGGAACCAACGCAGTTCAAGAGGAAAATCTGATATAATATGCATGGCGGAATTTACAAGTTTCCCCCTTAACATTTGTTGTTACTATTTGTGAGCTGTTGCTTTTTTATAAAAATAACATTGAAGCTGTGTAACGCATAAAATACTTGCTTTTAAAAGTTATTTCTTGTATATTTTCTAAGTCCGTGATATATTAAATATTCCATTTCACCGTTTTGGTACAAAATCAAATGGGATTCCTCTTGATTTGCAATAAAATAAATTTCTCTAAATACATTTATAAAGTATACACTTCCTACACATATTTGTCTTTTCGGTGTTGGCTATTTTCTTACACATTTTGCCGAAAAACAATCAGCCTTAACTTCGATAAAAGTACTCGAAATTCAATCTAGACCGACACACTTGCATCGCCGGAGCAGCTGGGACCTGGGATTGGGGGCAACATTGGACCTCCACGTGCATTTCTGAGGGCGTTTGCTATTGCAAATGGGAAAATATTTAAATGTAACTCAATTTCGAACGCAATATGCGCTCGGAACCACTCCGGAGCAGAGAGCGTGTCCTGCCGTAATACAAGATATTTTGATTTGATTTATTTATAAGTTCAATTTGTGCACATTATTTTTCCAATATTAAGCTTTGATGCGGATGCAGTCGAGTCGAGTGGAGTCCACCAGGGAATGCAAACCGAATCAATTCAATTTGCCAGTTCTCGAAAGTGCAAAGCGAATGCCAAATGAAGATGACTAATATTTGTAGCGAAGGGGGGACAATTCTCCAACATCCCTGGAAAGTGTCGGGAGAAAAAGGACCAAAGAGCACATCTCTGCATCCACACATCGCGAAAAGTTGTGTCCTTTGCATTAACAACCTCAAGTTTTCCTTGTCGAGCTGGAAAAGTTGGTGGAAAAATGCAAGGAGAGGCACAGCACACAATTGCCGGTGAAAATAAAAGAGAATGAATTTTTTGTGTGCTGTTTCTTCAGTTGCTGCACATAATTACATGAAAAGAAAATTAGTGTCGAGATTCGCTTTGAGCGCCTCTTCAGGTGAAAACTTTTAATGAGCAATTTTCTTACAAATTCCCAAGTGTTGCCGCATTTAATTTTTTAATGAAAGAATTTCGTTCAACTTTCACTGCCAGCCGCCGCCGTCGCCGCTGCACTGCGAGTGAGAAAATCTGGAAGGTGATTTTTCGACTGCGACCGCTGTTCTCCCATGTTCGTCAATCAGTTTCGGCATCGCTTAGGACTCTCATATTTCTTGGGTTCTTTGGAGTGCGTAGTTTCGGACTCATTGGTGGAGGTTCCAGCTGCCTTCTAGGTGTTTGTTTTTATTTATCGGCGGCAACGAGAGAGCGAGCCCGGACCCATGTTAATGGCCGATTGACACGCCACTTGGCCGTGATGGGGCTTTTAGCCCGGCTCGCACTTGACTGCTGCTCCCCGAAAACAGACGAAATGCTCTGCTACTCCACAGGATTAATGGGGGGAGGGAAAGTGTTCGGATGGCGATTCCCACACTCGCCCAACGAGGTGCTAACTGAGCGTGCTGATTGCTGCCATTTTTGATAAGGAGTCCGCATTAATATTTCCCTTGCGTTGGTTCACACAGTTTTGTCCAGTCCACTGATACTCACCTGCTGTCCGAATGGCTCATTAACACCACTGAATTCACACCTGGTAAGGTGTAAGGCTAGAAATTAAACCGAGACAAACATTAGAGGGCTTGGAAAAAACTTTCTGCCTCGGTCCCAAATTTATATTTAGGCTCTACTTTCAAACAGAAATACAAAATTAAATTCTAAACAAACCACACGCTTCTGGAACACTGTGCTCTTCGAAATACAAGCCCCTATCCAGCGATGGCCGACTACACCAACTTGTACAGATGCCGCAAGGTAGTGATAATAGTATCTGAGGGGCCCACACCCTGCTAATGGGCAGACTCCAGCTGGTCAAGTCATCTGGCCCTCGAAAACAGGCAAATAAAAGACAAATTTTGGTACATTTCCATATTCATAAATCTACTGGGAAAACTTTGAATGGCCACATGTCCATGAATCGACATCTCACAGAATCAGAATCAGAATCGGACTCGAAAGGAGTGTGGGTGGGTGGTCGTGAGCTGGTCCCGAGGCTGCCCTCCGACTAAATCAAGTGTCTGTTCGGTGTCAGTTTAATTGCAAACGTAAATTGGATGCTGTCATTTGCTACGTTTTCATTTGTTCGAAAGTTGCCCAGCCCCGTTTGCTGCTGCAGCACCCCTGCTGCAATTTCCATTGACTTTTGCTGCCATCCGTTCTGACGGACATTTCTGGCAGCTGCTCCGGCTGCTTCAACTGCAGCCGGAATGAAATCTGGCCAGAGAATGCCAACGTTGCACAAATCCCAGTTTTGTTAATTGGACTCATTTTGGTTGCTGGTAGCTTGTGTATTTTAAATTGACATTTCTGACAGTCACTGGAGGAGTCAAGACTCATTTTATTTGTTCGACTGCAACGGCGCCTTCCTCTTCGAGTTCCAGATCGCATTCCTCGCCGGCCTGCTGCCACCTGAGAGTCCAGTCGAAGATCCCGTCGTTGACGTACCCGAAGCGCTTCAGCAGATCGAGGAACGACTGCCGTATGAGCACGTAATGCGGCTTCTCCTCGAAGCCCAGGGATCGGCAGTAGCTAAGATAGCCCGAAAACTCGTCCGGATAGCCCCCACACAGCTCGTTCAAGCTAGTGGACTGCTTAGCCTCGGCGATCATCTCGTAGCGTTGCCTCCGAGGACCCGAACGGACACCCTGCCAGGGCAGGCTTCCTCGCAGCATGTACATCATCAGGTAGCCCAGGGCCTCCATGTCGTCGCGGCGGGACTGCTCGCCGCCCCACATGGCATTGATGGAGGCGTAGCGGGCAGTGCCCACCAGATGAGTGCCGGGCTTGGGATCGATGTGCTTGTTCTGTATCTCGTCCCAATAGTTTTTGGCCAGTCCAAAGTCGATTATGAACAGCCGGTGGTGGAGCTCGCCAATACCCATGAGGAAGTTGTCGGGCTTTATGTCGCGGTGCAGGGTGTTGTGCGAGTGCACAAACTCCATGCGCGCGATCATCTGCTCCGCCAGCATGGCCACAGTCTTTACCGAGAAGCGGCGGTCGCAGAAGTCGAACAATTCCTCCAGGGACGGGCCCAGCCGCTCCATCACCATCACGTTCATGTCGCCCTCCGTGTAGCAGGCGAAAATCCGCGGAATGCCCTCGCCGTTCTGCAGGCCCCTGTACACCTCGTACTCGTCGAGGAGCTGCGGCTTGGAGGTATACGCGCACTCCAACTTGACGGCCACGCTCTGTCCGCTGCTCCTGTCCTCCGCCTTGTATATGTCGCCGAATGAGCCGCAGCCGATCTTGTGGTAAACTATATAGTTCCGGGCTAGGACCGACTGGCTGTCGGAGATATATTCCACTACTTCATCCCTCATGCTGCTTCAAATGCGGTTTTAGGTTCTTTAAACTTTTTTTCACATTTACGGATGGCGTCTGTTATCGATAGGTATTTTCCGAATTTTTGCATGAGCCTTGCCAAGCTTGCAAATATGTATATCGAATAGAAATACGAATAAAAAATACTAAAAGCTTATCGACTACAAAGATGATGCAATCAAACTATTAACACGGAAGTTTTAATTTACAAAAAGACTTCCGTATTCTTAATTTAAGAATTGAATGCATTTTTTAAATTGCCAACATTTTAAAACTTTTACAAAAACTTTCACATATAATGATGCCATAATATTAAATGTAATTTTTATTTACTTTTTTCCTGGTGCTAAAAGGATTTCCTTATAAATGAATGCACTAGTCACAAGTACAAAATTCAATACAATACAATACACTTAACTTAACATATCAGCCTTATAGCATTTTACAGTTTACAAATTGAGCTTATATCTAACATAATGCAGAACTGAAATTTAAAAACAAAATGGTAGACGATGGTGACTCAATCGGGCTATTTTGTCTCTGTTATTATTAAAAAACATTATTTGTTTTTTTATATTATTGAATATTAATACCACATGTTCAACATCAGTGTGAACGACGTATAATGTCGTCAAGGTAAATGCCACACTTCACCAGCTATTCGATAATCGGTGGCTATCGGAATTTCGAACGAAATAGGACCACGTGTTCTTAATTCGAAGCAGCAAATAAAGAAATATTAAATTAGCGCTATATCCTCAAAAATCTACAAAAGTTTATGGTTCTTATGTGCGAACATTAAGAAGAAATATTTTAAAAGTGTACACTTAAATGAAAAGATTGCGAGAATAGAAATTACTTTTAAGAATTATACGAAAATCAGAGGTTTTAGTTTAAATTAATTTATTATATTTTCCCGTAAATGTAATCCGTCATTATGCATTTCCATATAGATCTAGAGTCCTAAAATAGGGGAAGCATAGAATTGAATCTTAGTAAATGAAAACTGTGTGCAACCTACTGTAAATATGCTGGAGATTGGCTCTAAGACACGGTCCAGTTGGAAGCTAATAGGTAAGTAAAGTTAAGAGAACCCTAAATTTAAAATAACACTAAATACCATATCTCAGAAAGGAGCTGGTGGCTTAGAGCACGCTGCCCAGCAGACTACAGATTCCGGCCTACAAAATGGATTAGCATGCATATTCGGAGCGGGCTGGCATTTGTGATCCGGGACACAGGGAAAGATCATGATGTGAGGCGTGGGCCGAAGGCAATGGCTCTGGGACTCGATTTGCTGTTCCGTCCTGAAGGTCTGCAGCAGCTCCCGTTTGAGTTCTTCCACGATACTCCTGCGGCAGCAGGACTCCCTCTCCCAGTCTGTTACCAGTTTGGGGCAGCACAAGTCCCCTCTGGGGTTCGACCCCGGGGATTCGCTGCATGGCAGCAGCGAAGCAGTGTAACTTGCAGTATATTCACTT
The DNA here is from genome assembly GCA_018153105.1 of Drosophila rufa. Classification (NCBI taxonomy): domain Eukaryota; kingdom Metazoa; phylum Arthropoda; class Insecta; order Diptera; family Drosophilidae; genus Drosophila; species Drosophila rufa. The sequence goes on from JAECXS010000096.1 coordinate 15,771,287, forward strand.
TGCGGACCAGTTGAGCACGTGGCACTTGTAGGATTTGGCAGGCAAACTAGTTGCATGTTCTCCGGACTATTTCTTGGATTTCTTTGCGAGGAATTCCTGGAGCCCTTGCTTATCGTCGAGCCAGAGCTGCTTCTTGAGACTTTGGTTAAGGAAAACGATCTAGTACGTCGAGGTGGAGAGCTTCTAGGATTTTGTCTCGGCCAACTGAAACTTCTTCGTAGACCCAACTCAGGTCTGTGGCAGTTAGGTTTTTCCATAGCATCGACATCTCTTTTTCCTTCGGTGCAAAGGCTTTTGTCACTGTTTTGGGAGCAGGTTCCAGAACTTGAATTCGAAGGACAGCTGCTAGAGCTGTTCGTGTTCAAGCTAACTCTTTTGTTTGATGTCCTTTCCAGGCTATTATTTGCCCCTTTCAGGGTGGATCTCTTGTTTAAGTCGCATTGGATCATGGTCGGGGGCCTTGAGACCATTTCAATCTTACTTGGCAAGCACAAGCCGGGTCGAGGGGGCCTGAAGCTGTTGCTCTCTAGCTTATCGGGCGACCAGGCGTGGGGATTTCCTCGGGTAGCTCGATGGAAGCAAGACTGCCGGGTTAAGCTCCAATTTGGGCCAATACGATGGCGGGGGCAACATTGGCAGCCCTCCGCGGAACCACTTATTTTCACCCGCGGAGGCTTTGAACACGCATCAATGCTTTTTCTATTGACCCGAGTTGTCCTGGGACGTGGGGTTCTTTGGGTTTTTGAAATGATAGAAGGCGATGGAGAAAACCTCACGTTCTTAAAGTTGTTTTCCTTGGAAGCAGAGGGACGACTGCCGCCTGTAGAGCTACCGCTAACTTGTCTCAATGTTTCAGGATTGGATGATTCTGAGCTGTCTTCGCTCTGGCTGCTGATCACCTGGGATGAGATGACCTTAGGGCTGGCGGTCATACTGACATCAGTTCCCCGAATGGTGAGACACACATTTATTTGACTCGGCTTTATGGGTTCGTTTTTCTTTACATTATCGTAGAGACTGCAGTTTCCGCTGGATATCCGATTGCAGCATGTCTTGCTGGGCCTGGAGTATACACTGGCTCGCTTCCGTAAGCCCCGATCGCAGTGGTCACACTTGGAGCGGTGCATTGAGCCCAGAAGATTGTACATGGAGTACTGGTGGGTATCCTCGCAAACCTCCTTGCACTTTCCCCTATAAACCGTAGGATAGTGACAGCCTATTCCCCTCCTGGGACATCTTTGAGATACATTTTCCAGCGACGGATTGGGTTGGGTCAAAAGGCTTCCTTTCTGCCCACTTGCAGGATTCATTTTATTTTTCACCAAGAAGCAGTGGTTACTCGGCTTCGGGGAATTTTTAGCAGAATGCGTTTTGACATTATCTCGGCAATCCACTTGGGGACTGTTTATGAGGTGTTGACATTGCTGACAGCCCTTGAACTTTTTCGACTTGTTTCGGAAGATATTCGATCTCTTCAGGCACATTTTGGACTTTTTAAAAAATCCCGATATTTTTTGCCTAATTGTCTTTCGCTGGCGATGTTTCTCCACGTCGTACAGAGATGTTCTTGGGTTAAAAGATGGGTGTATTCCACAACCTCCTAATGATGGTTCTCTTCTCAGCCTGCAAGCAGAGTTCGACTGTTGAGGACCAGTGTCACAGCCCGAATCCGATCTCCTTGGAACATAGTTCTTCTTTCGCTCCTTCCTTTTATAGGGTATATCGATTGTGAAAAATACTGAAGGTGCGGCTGTATTTTTGCGTATTTTATATGGAATTTCCGAGCCAAAGTCTACAGATCTCTCTTTATCAGGAGAGGATTTTCTAAAACTTCTTCGCTCGTGATGATCATACTTTCTGGAGGATAAAGTTTTACCAAAGTTTTCGAAATTTCTCTGGCGTCTGGGTATTTCATCAACGATTTTGTGCTTGTAACTTCTGTGTGAGCGAGGTACTTCATCTTTAATGTACTTTTTGTAGGGTTGTGGAATTTCCGGCTCTTCATAAAAATTATATTTCCTTTTCGCAGAAGTTCTTCGAGGGATCCTTTCTTTGGTCTTGAAATTGTTTTCATACTTTTTGGGCGAAGCTGTATTTAAGATTTGTTTGGAGATTCTTTCATATTGCTCTGACGCTTCTCTTATCCTCTTAAAATGATCACAATACTTTCTAGGTGGAACTTTTTCGGGCTGGTAATGTAGCTTAGCGGTATTTCTGTGATGACTTTCTGGTTCGTGAATTTGTTTCCTTGGCCTAGGCGACTTGTCCGTATCTTTGAACCTATCAGTCTCGGGTTTATAATTCCTAGACTGCTTAATTGAATAGTCTTCCTCCTTGTAAGTTTTATTTGGGATCGATACCTTTTTCCCATAGGGTTGTCGAGACTTGGCTTCTGGTTTCGGAACGGGCTTTGGAGGTGGCCTGGGTCTCCTTTCACCGTAATCTTCATTATCGATATGCTTTGATTCGGAATATCGACTTTGGTTGACACGTCCAGGCGGAGCTTGTGAGTCCTCGTAGCGCTCTTCGTAATCGTAATCGTTTGGCTTATACCCTCTTGCATTATTATACTCCTCATAATCATTGGAATAGTAATTGTCATTATCATAATTTGAACCATACTCGGGTGGCAGCGATCCCGAGGCTTGTCTAGGTATATAGGTGCTCGATTCTATATAATCTGTGTTGTAATCATCGTACGGTAGTTCTTCTGGGTAATAGTGACTGTAGTTCCTATAAGGTTGAGGTACGTAAGGTTCTTGACCTCGGGTTGGCCTTTCGTTGGTGTAGTAATCATGAGGAGCTTCATATTCCCTTGAATCTTCCGCCTCTTCAGGATAATTAGGAGTTTCATATTCTTCGTTCCGATACGATTCGTCTGCATAAGGATTGCTGTACTCCTCCTCATACCCATTGTATGTCTCATAGTCTGGGGAAACATAACGATCAGCAGAGTCCACAGCAGGGAAACGGGAACTCGAGGCTATATCGGCACGAGTCCATCTTGGCCTAACCGAGCGGTAATGGAAGTGCCTCCGGCTGTCGAAATACGCCGTGTTATTCCTTCGGCCGCCAAGACAGCGGCGCCTTAGTCCGGATCCCCGATGATCGAAACCATCACGACTCTGGGCATAGAATTTATTTGGCACCCCAAATGACATCGCACTCTCCCTAATTGGATTGCTCAATCCTCCGCCGGGATTTCGCTCTGCAAATGTGTTCGAATTGGAGTGAGTCGATGCCTTGCAAATCTCGTTAATCAACTCACGCTTTCCATTACGGAGCCGGGTCCTTGACGCAGTAATCTCGTTTCGGTGGTCACAGCGCACTCCACCCGATATATCGACATTGAAAAACATTAATGTCCGCTTCCATTCGTCCTCCAGCTTGGCGCTGCTCTCAAATCGGATTACGCTTTGGCTGGTCATAGTAAATGACATTTTCACCAGCCCTGGCTGGGACTCAGGCCCCCACAGTCGACGGCACTTTAACTAGGAATTTAATTCATATTGATTGTTTGCTCGACAGTTGGTTGATATTTTTCCCAAATATGCATGGTTAAATCAATTATCACTTCGATTTTAATAGGCTTTTAAAATAGGGAAAGAGCAACTCGGAGTATTTATTACCACAGTGACCAATGGAGAAATATGTAGCTCGTTCCAGGATACAGAAATCAAGGTATCAATGAGCCACATTTTATTATCCCGACGAATGGCATTCACTTTCGCCATCCCTTGCTGTTTGCAGATCTCGGCTTTAATTGCAGGATAATCGCCTGAAATTGCAAACACAAAGGATGTAGCGCGGCAAACGGAAATGGGAATCAGAATGGGAATGGAATGGTCGTCATTACTTCAAGGGTGCTAGAAAATATGTTTTTAATTGCGGAAATATTTCCATTTCACAAATAGATGTGATAATTATTCAGAATGGCGCGAATTTCCATCACATTAAAATTGCAGACAATGGGGGATAGTAAAATGCAGCTAGCGGATAATGAAAATCGTGTTCAAGTGCGGAAATGCTGAAAATTATTTCAATGAAACACAACTAAGTGCTTTTTAAGTGCCCCCCAACGGTGGCACCAACCAAACGGAAATGGACGCAGACGAGCTTGGTTGGTTGGGAGGGTTGGTGGGGTTGGCTGTCAGGGACAGGCCACAGGACCCTCTCCTGAGAGGGACAATGAATGTACCTCATAATGAATGTACCATGTGAAGCGACAGTTACTTGGTGTCACATGGACGTTATAAAAATTCCTTAAAGTATTGGTACGATTCTTAGACGTATCGATTATTTAATGACACCTGGGGACAAGTTTACTGCTTATGACAACTTAATGTTTTAATGATATAGTTAATAAGAAAGTAAATATGGTTGCACATCACTGAAAAACCTCTTAGTTTGTTTGATTTTAATAAAATAGCAAAGGTATTAGGTGGTCTTCAAATACTATGAATAGTCCTACTAGCGAGATGAACGATCATCAAGAAATGGAAGTTATTTTTAGTACAATACCATGTGGTATGGCCTCCAATACCATGTGGCCAAAGGATAGTTGGAGTGAATAATATAATATATATTTCAAATATATATCAGAATGCATTTTAAAAGTTCCTCGAAATGAATTCCAATAGAGACAAACAATGATTTTTTCTTTCAGTAAAATTGATTTCTCTTCAAGTGTCAGGAGTGTCGCCTTGATCATTTAATTAGCTTGTTAATAACATGACGCTTATTTTGCTAATTGCTCGGAAAGTGGTGTTAAAAAGGCCTTCCACCGGTGAGTCGACCATCAGTGAAAGGGAAATTGGCAGGCGAAATGTTGTCAGCAATCAAGGAGCTTAGAATCGAGTACTACCGCTTCCCGATTGCCGCCTGGCGAGTCCTTGGGGCCATGGCCCTGAGCAATGGCAATTACCTTGGATGGGCCATGTTCCTGAACGTCTTTGCCTCACTGTTGGTGCCGGGCTTACTTCTGTCGCTCTTCAGCTTCGAAACGTCGTTTGAGAACATCACCAGCTTTACACAGACGATCACCGCGCTGTCCGCCGTCGTGAGGTTCGCCATGTACGTCCAGAAGCTGCCCAAGCTCACCCAGATGCAGCGGGTTATAGCCCGGCTGGATGCCCGGGTTATGGGGGAGGAGCAGGTTCGCTACCACCGACAAATGGCCAGGCATCTGCACCGACTGTCTTTAGTGTTTGTGGTGACCTATGCGGCCATCATGGTCAACGTGGGCGTCTCCTTTCTGTTCGTAAGCGAACGGAGCCTGCCGTTTATCATGTGGTTCCCCATCGACTGGAAGCACTCGACGGCGGCCTATGTGGCAGTGGTGCTCTTCCAGGAAGTCGGCATGTTCTGCCTGGTCCTGCAGAACTTCGCGAGCGACTCGTTTCCACCTCTGGCGCTATGCCTCATTGCCAAACAGTGCCGGCTGCTGAACCTGCGCAGCTCCTGCATTGGCTATGGGACGGGAACTCAGAAGGCCAATGAGGAGGAACTTGTGAACTGCATCAAGGACCAGAACAATCTCTATCGGTAATATCTATTTAATAAATATTTTTACTAATTGGGTTTCTGATATTTCTCTCCAGCTTGCTGGAACTCACCCGCAGCGCCATCACCTGGCCCATGATGATGCACTGCATCGTGATAGCCGTCAATATCGCGCTGACCATGTTCTGTCTGGTCTTCTATGTGGAGACCCTGCACGATCGCATGTTCTATCTGCTGTTCCTGTACGGCAGCGCCATGCAGACCTATCCGCTGTGCTACTACGGCACCTTGGTGACGGATAGCTTCTCGGATCTCCACTACGCGGTCTTTTGCAGCAACTGGATTTACCAGAGCCGAGGCTACCGCAGAAACATGCTGATCCTGGCAGAGCGCACCAAGAGGCGGCAGGAGTTTCGCGCCGGGAACATCGTGCCCATCCATCTAAGCACTTTCGCGGCCATCTGCAAGGGGGCCTACTCCTTCTTCACCTTGATGAACGACGTTACCCAGAGCGTGAGGAAGCAGTAACCTGGTAGCAGGGATATATCACTCAAATTTTGAGAACTCAAACACATAAGTAGAGGGAACAATAGCCCACAATTTACACTGGAGAAATAAATACTCACTCAATACTCACCACGAATTTCAAATTTATCGTTACGCAAATATGGCGATGGAGACCATTTTGGGGATCAAGGGGCCGGACTTTGTGATGCTCGCTTCGGATACCATGCAGGCCAAGTCCCTAGTCTTTATGAAGGATGGTAGGTTTTATAACTATAAAGACTCTTAAAATAGGAAAATAAATATGTGCAACCTTATACAAACAGATCAGTCAAAAGTCCACCGTCTATCTGACTTTAACATGATGGCCGCAGTGGGCGACGGCGGCGATACCCTACAGTTTACGGACTACATCTCGAAGAACCTGCACCTGTACAAGATTGCCCACGGATATCACCTGAGCGCCCGGGCTGCGGCCCACTTCACCCGCCGGCATCTGGCGGATTACATACGGACCAACACTAGGTACCAGGTGGCCATGCTGCTGGCCGGCTACGATGCGGTCGAAGGACCTGACCTGCACTACATCGACTCCTTCGGGGCGGCACAGTCCATCAAGCATGCCGGTCACGGCTGGGGCAGCATGTTCTGCGGCAGCATCCTTCAGAGATTCTGGCACGCGAACCTCACCCAGCCGGAGGCCTTCTCCGTCCTGAGGAAGTGCGTGGTGGAGATCCAGAAGCGGCTGATCATCAACCAGCGCAACTTCGAGGTCTTCGTGGTGGACAGCAAGGGAATGCGCAAGTTGGAGGCCATCAATCCCGGCTCGCTGAGCAACGAGGCGCTCAGCCTGAGTTGGGAGGTCGTCAGAAATTAAAAGTGTACTTTAATGCCCAATAATTGTGCGCTGGGTCTTCTTCGGCTAACTTGAACAATTCGCCAGGGATTAGTTGACGTGACCGGCTCGGGCTTGAGTGGGCGGATGGGGATGCTGATGTGGCTGCTACATGCCATGGTTGACTGCCGCCGTGTATTAGCATATGTGGCCTGTTCTCGTTCTCCATGTGAGCCATCTGTCGGAATATGTGTGGGCCCCTTGTTTGCGCAGCAGTGACGCAAGTTGGACACTTGAAAAAAATTAAAGAATTTAAAAGAGAAGGGAAATGTTTGCTTTAAACTTCTGCATGTGTATAAATATGAATTTATGTTTGAAAATAAATAATAAATAAGTAAATAAGCTTAGATATATATTTCAGGATTTTATGCTTGCACTGAAACTCATTTTATTCTCCAAGTGCACCCTTCACTGGCTACTGCTACATGAAACGTCAACTGCTGCGAATCGGAAGCAGAAAAGCCAACATGTCTCTATTTCCCATTTGAACAACAGTCCGTCAGGATGTCAGTGGAGGAGTGGCGAGTCCCCGGCAAAACTCATAAAAATGAGCACGGATTGATGCAGAAATGCCCTGGCATTGTTCGTTGCTAGGTTGAGGTCTGAGTCGAGGACTTTCCCAGCTGTCCTGCGATGGCGCCTGCATTCCGTGCACTTCTGCAGTCAGCGAAAATTGTTTGCTGCCATCCGTGGCAGCTTCTATTGCTAATTGGCCGCACATGACAAAGTATAGCCAATTGAGTGGGTCACTTGCAGCGATCCGAACCGTAAAATGTCAACAGTGACAAAGGAAAAGCCTGGTGGCTCTTCTTTAAAGTTTCTCAATCGATTTTAATTTGAAATAAATAATATTGTATATACTTTTTACAAATAATCCCCAAGTCCAAATTACATTTCCCCATGTTACAAATATCTCCCCCTCACAAATACCATTCCTTAAGTATTATTTTATGTTATATTTTATAAATGCTTGTCGTTTCACATATTTGTTCATCCATATAAAATGCAAATGCATATATTAGTTTTTATTGGGCACTTTACAAGCCTCTCACGCAGACTGCATGCCATTAGAAATTAATTAGCAATTTAATGAAATGGCCTAAAAACATGGCTGAAAAATACGCACCAAGCTCGCCAGGCATGGCACTGATTGAAATTTAATTGATTTATGTGAAAACTAATCAAATATTAAATTCAACAAAAAAACGAGAGAACAAATTAACAGTTTTTCTGGCTCTTTTTTAAGTTTGCCAAGTTTTTCGAAGTCGAGGTAAAAACTTTTGACATGTGAGCGTCTCAAATGAACGCTCCTGTCTCAGGACACCTGTCTCCAGCTCCCCCGACACACCACCCACTCCACACCTGAAGCTGTGAAATATATTCACAGCCATGTAGGGGAAAAACTTGCTGTCTCCAGGATAATGTGCATGTAGCCCTTCTCCCTCCCGCTGTGGTCCTGCCACCCGGCAATTTGTGACGTTTAAGGGCGCAACGAGGCAGCGACTTCCTGACAGGACATTAACTTTCTCGCATCTTCGGAGTCGCTCCATCCGACTGTCTCGCTGTTTGCTGTTTGCGTGACGACTCTGATGATGATTCATGATGATGATCCTTGCAGTTTCCTCCCGCCACGCCCATTCTGCCATTTCGCTGTCATTTTTCATGGGCGTGGCGTGGCGTGGGTTAGTTGCCTTTTTCGACAGCCTATTAGTTTTTATTATTAGCTGCAATTAGTTTTTCGGCCTCGACTGCTCCGCTCTGGTCTCTTATGACACTTTTCTGCACATTTTTCAACGGAATGAGCGTCATCTGTTGCCGCCAGCGATGTTAGTCGGAATACACAGGGAGAAAATGTAAAATTATGCTTAGTTTGTAATAGATTTGGGAATTCTGGACTAACTCAACTTTTCCCCAAAGTGTTCTAACATTATTTATGATTTTTGGTTGAAGAAAACTATGAGAAATAAAAGTTATTTATGAATTGGCATCAAGTTCTCTTACCAATTCTTAGTTACCGGCTTAGGTTTTTCCCGAGTGTAGCTGCTTTATCTGCTGTTTTCTCGCCGGCATTGACAAGAGCCAAACAATGGCCCGCTGCCGGCTGGTATCTATGATAAATTATGGCCAAAAGTCAAAGTCATCAATCAGAGGGCCATGTTTTATTTGCCGCCCGTGGCCATTTGCCATTTGTTTCGGGGCCAAAGCCACTGGCATATGGAGCGGCTGGACGCGAAGAGGATGGCAGGAGCGACAAGGAGGCGACAAGGACAGGACAGGCGGCGGCGGCCAGAAAGGATTAAATATAAATCGCAGGTGCGTAGTAGACGGCGGACCAGGTGTCGGTGGCCGGGCGACAAGCATTTCGATTTAATTTTCATTAAAATTCAGGCATTAAATATGCAAAGGGTAAACTGCGGCTCTGGCTCGGCCAAAGCCCATTAAAATTCCTTAAAGACTCCGGCCCCGACACTCTGTCGCTGGGGCCAGGACCGGGGCCAGGACCAGGGTCAGGTGACTCCTTTTCATTCTCGAGTGCTTATTAAAATTGCAAAGGTCCCGGATTTGCGGACATTATGATGCGGTGGCTGCGAATTTATGCCGGGCCTGTCGACATCAGCTGCGCTTTCGTTCCCCGGCTGTTTAATTATGCATTTTTATCTGGAAGTCGTTCGGTCAAAGGGCGAACGTAGATGAGGGTAAGCCGCCGCCACTTTGCCACTTGAGGTATGAAAACTGCAAATCCACGGCCTGAGCCCACAATAACCGAACGGAGCGTGAGTAAGCCTTCGTTTCCTCGGTGAGCCAAGTGACAGATGCCGTCCCCACGCTGCGTATACGCGATATGCGATTGAAAATATGTCGAGGCAAAGGCAGAGACACATCCACGTGTCTGTGTATCGATTTGCTGTATTGATGTCACCACCAGGTGCAGCGGGAGCCACGGCATCATCAAGCTCCCACAATTGACAACTAAAGTTGCAATTAGGAGCTGTGGCAATCCTTTTTATCTATGGATCCACCTTTTGCAACCACTCCCTCTGCAGAGGATTACCCCGAGCAGGAGAAGTATTCACGAAAAACACCTACACGCAGTCGGGCGGGTGGAGGTTTTAGTTATGCCCGGAAAATGCCTTGGGGAAATTAACGAAAAAAGGAAAATGTTTCAAGGAAACCCTCGTTCAATAGCTTTGTTTTCGGGACGGAGTTTATGGTACCCAGTTACCCCATTTAAAGGTCATTTGAAAAATTTGAGTAAATTACGAAATGGGTTGGCCTTTTTTTCCCGGAAAAGTGGAATATATTTTATTTTAAATTATGGGATGTTTACGTTCAGGGATATTTTTTGAGAGATATTACCAATATGGATTAAAGAAGCTTTTATTAATGATTTTTTAAAATAATTTTAAAAATTAACAGTTACTTATTTTTCGACTGTAGTCAATGCATAGGAGCAGGAAATCTAGTTGGCTCACAACAATTTAACTATTACGCATTAAGGGGGGACACACATGTTAACGGTCCATATATAAAAAAAATGTAGGCATTTTTCGTGATTGGTTTTTTAATATAAATGAAAATGTTATACAGTTCTCAGTTCGAGTTTCCAGGTTATGGACACGATAGAGCTCCTAATTCGTGTCGGATACAAAAAAACTTAAATTATTTGTGTTCAATATAAATACATCTTCTATTTGAACCAAAAAACCTCACAAGAAACTGTAAAAACCAAATTCTCACGAAATTCCATCTTGCATAGACAGAGTATTCCGTATACGCAGACCACTAGGCCATATCCATAGCTGCAGCTCCCGGAATTTAAGCTCTGAATCCTTTGCCAAGTTGGATTTTATTTTTGTTCAGTTCTTAGGAGCACTAATCTGGATAAATCCACCAAAAACTGAGTGCTTACTTATGCGGATTTATTCTTTGGATAAGCCATGACCATAAGTGAGTTTGTTTTGTTTCCAAATTTATAAAAAAAATGGTTAAAACAGTAAATAGGTATACATTTTATAAGTCTGGAAACGCTTTCTTCTCACTGTTTATTTTAAATAAATTTACGATCAACTTGGCCTTGAAGTGTGTCTGAATAAAAATGTTCAACGAAGTAGGCTAATTCGAGAAATGTCAAGTAATGGGAGCCAAGCTGGTTGTAACCTAGCTCAGTTCGTCTTGTAAATCGGCAGTGTACACATCTTTTTCTTATAAATTGTTATATAGTATATATACGTAGTATATTATAGATTGTTATATATTTTTTTTTTTTTTTTCAAGAAAAATGTATATGTTTTTGCAAGTACTTTTGGAAAATGTTGCTGGCCAGCTGCCAATAATCAAGCTTGGCGAAGAGTCGGTGGTTTATGACCTCAAGCGGAAGTTGGAGAGGATTACAGGAGTGCCGTTTTCGCAACTGGATATTCAGTTCCTTGGACACCTACTTCGCGATCACGACCTGATCTGCAAGGTGTTCAAGGAATGCCAGGAGCTCGGCATGCCTGCCTCTGGCCAGGCTCCGCACAAAACGGATCTGCTGGTCCTCCATGAGGATCAATTGAAGTGCTGGCTGGGATTTGTGGATGGCAGCGAGTGTGGTGAACCCGGCGAGTCAATGCTGATAAACATATCCAGCAGGGGTTTTACTACTACCTCTAGTTGCAGCCCTTCCAGTTGTAGCACCTCGAATGGACATCGGGCCTGTGGTCCCTCTATGGACGCGGAGTGCATCGCCCAGAGCAGCAGCAACATCAGCAGCATCAGCGCCCTTTCCAATCTGAGTCAGGGCGACAGTAGCTGCCACTCGGAGAAGTGCTGCCTCGATGGAAGCAGGGATCGCCCTGCTTACGCAGATGTGATGCCAGAGAGCCGACAGTATGCAGTGGCCATGGAGGCCGATCCCAGCTGCTTCGACAAGGATTATATTCTGAATTACATAGCAGTGCGAATTCCGAAATCGCTGGACGCTGATGGCCTGATATTCAGCACCTGCGTGCCACTGGTGCCCTTGGAGGACGGACTCCTCATCGTCTCTGCAAACCCTCACACAAGGGAGTGGATCGAGCGGATTACTCGACCCATTTGTCCACCATACAGGTGCGTGACATTTATACAGCACTTCGATCTGGTGCGGTGGTGCTTCACCATTCCAACACCGAACGAGCGGACTTTCTGCAGGATCCTTAAGGTCCTCGAAACGCAGAATGTCCCGCTGGACACCACCCAGTGGAGTGTAATAAGTCACGCAACCCTGGATCCCTGTGGCGAAGATTACGCTCGAAAGGCGGTCAGCACAGATTATCCGAACATGGAGGTGGTTGTTTACATAGACAAGAGGAGCGCCGAACAGATCTCCGAATGCTTCAAGCTTGATTACTTGTTTTGGCAGTTGCCGTTCACCCAGTGTGAGGGCATCTGCTAAGGCAGTCCCGGTACATTCGTTTTTAGCACTTAAACAAAATTATTAGTTAGAACTTAAATTTATTGTTTATACACCTTTTTAGAGATACGATTTATAACGAAATACGAAAAAATTATTTGTTTGGCCAAATTCAACAAAAGCTGTTTCATTTAATGGAGGACATCTAAGTAGCTAAAAAAAATAACGGATTTGCAGAATTTTATAAGGGCCAAATGGAATAGCCAATCGAAAATGTATGAATTATATTTACTTTCGATTTGCGATTCATATAGTAGCAGTTGCGGAACTCACTGGCGGCTTTGAGGACATTTTTTTTTCTTTTTATGTAAATTTGATAAACAATTTCCTCTCTCACTTATGGTCGTCACTCATCCAGAAAATAAATCCCCATAAGTAAGCACTCAGTTTTTGGTGAGACATTTACTAGAAATGTTTTCGATTTTTTTGTATCAAAAACAAAATGACGGTCGTGTATCATATCTCCATAGACCCTATTTTTCCGTGGCCGGATACATAATTCGACACGCTGGTCTTTAGTTTCAAGGCTAGGTATTTTACAGCCTAGTGCCGAAAACTAGTTGAATTATTTGTAATTTATTTTTGTTAACGTTACTCTTAATCGTCACAAAATTTGATATCAGAAACTTTTGAAGTTGAACGTGCCATCGTCACTTTTATCTCACCTCGTTAAGGTGTTTTTGTTTCGTTATATTTAACTGATGAGGACACCCCTGTCATATATTAAACATAAAACCATTAGTAAATATAATTCATACATTTTCGATTGGCTCTTCCATTTGGCCAAAAGAAAATTCTGCAAATCCTTTATTTTTGAGCTACTTAGATGTCCCCCATTAAATAACAGCTTTTTGAATTTTGCCAAACAAATAATTTTTTCGTATTTCGTTATAAATCGTATCTCTAAAAAAGTGTGCTAACAATAAATTTAAGTTCTAATAATTTTGTTTCAGTCGCTAAAAACAAATGTACCGGGACTGCCTTAGCAGATGCCCTCACACTGGGTGAACGGCAACTGCCAAAACAAGTAATCAAGCTTGAAGCATTCGGAGATCTGTTCGGCGCTCCTCTTGTCTATGTAAACAACCACCTCCATGTTCGGAAAGTCCGTGCTGACCGCCTTTCTAGCGTAATCTTCGCCACAGGGATCCAGGGTTGCGTGACTTATTACACTCCACTGGGTGGTGTCCAGCGGGACATTCTGCGTTTCGAGGACCTTAAAGATCCTGCAGAAAGTCCGCTCGTTCGGTGTTGGAATGGTGAAGCACCACCGCACCAGATCGAAGTGCTGTATAAATGTCACGCACCTGTATGGTGGACAAATGGGTCGAGTAATCCGCTCGATCCACTCCCTTGTGTGAGGGTTTGCAGAGACGATGAGGAGTCCGTCCTCCAAGGGCACCAGTGGCACGCAGGTGCTGAATAACAGGCCATCAGCGTCCAGCGATTTCGGAATTCGCACTGCTATGTAATTCAGAATATAATCCTTGTCGAAGCAGCTGGGATCGGCCTCCATGGCCACTGCATACTGTCGGCTCTCTGGCATCACATCTGCGTACGCAGGGCGATCCCTGCTTCCATCGAGGCAGCACTTCTCCGAGTGGCAGCTACTGTCGTCCTGACTCCGATTGGAAAGGGCGCTGATGCTGCTGATGTTGCTGCTGCTCTGGGCGATGCACTCCGCGTCCATAGAGGGACCACAGGCCCGATGTCCATTCGAGGTGCTACAACTGGAAGGGCTGCAACTAGAGGTGGTAGTAGTAAAACCCCTGCTGGATATGTTTATCAGCATTGACTCGCCGGGTTCACCACACTCGCTGCCATCCACAAATCCCAGCCAGCACTTCAATTGATCCTCATGGAGGACCAGCAGATCCGTTTTGTGCGGAGCCTGGCCAGAGGCAGGCATGCCGAGCTCCTGGCATTCCTTGAACACCTTGCAGATCAGGTCGTGATCGCGAAGTAGGTGTCCAAGGAACTGAATATCCAGTTGCGAAAACGGCACTCCTGTAATCCTCTCCAACTTCCGCTTGAGGTCATAAACCACCGACTCTTCGCCAAGCTTGATTATTGGCAGCTGGCAAGCAACATTTTCCAAAAGTACTTTCAAAAACATATACATTTTTCTTGAAAATAAAAATAATATATAACAATTTATAATATACTACGTATATATACTATATAACAATTTATAAGAAAAGGATGTGTACACTGCCGATTTACAAGACGAACTGAGCTAGGTTACAACCAGCTTGGCTTCCATTACTTGACATTTCTCGAATTAGCCTACTTCGTTGAACATTTTTATTCAGACACACTTCAAGGCCAAGTTGATCGTAAATTTATTTAAAATAAACAGGGAGAAGAAAGCGTTTCCAGACTTATAAAATGTATACCTATTTACTGTTTTAACCATTTTTTTTTTATAAATTTGGAAACAAATCAAACTCACTTATGGTAATGGCTCATCCAAAGAATAAATCCGCATAAGTAAGCACTCAGTTTTTGGTGGATTTATCCAGATTAGTGCTCCTAAGAACTGAACAAAAATAAAATCCAACTTGGCAAAGGATTCAGAGCTTAAATTCCGGGAGCTGCAGCTATGAATAAGGCCTAGTGGTCTGCGTATACGGAATACTCTGTCTATGCAAGATGGAATTTTGTGAGAATTTGAATTTTACAGTAAATTTTCTTGTGAGTTTTTGAGGCTGAAATAGAAGACGAAATTATAATGAACACAAATAATTTTAGTTTTTTGGTATCCGACACAGCTTTGCTGCATTCCTTATTTTGGTATAATATTTTTAAAGCCCTAAAGCATTATTTAAACAAATAGAAATTTGTTCGATTTTCAACAAAATATACTTAGAAGAGAGAGAAGTAGAGCTGAAATCGGATTATTATACTTAAGTGAAGAGCCCACCCCTGTATAGGCCGCAGGACAAGGCCGCTAGTATCTAAATATCTAAATAGAGAACTGACTCAGCTGTCTCGGCTCGGTTTGAATGACAAACGGAAAACGCCCAAAAACCCGAAAACTATATCCCGACGAGACTACCTTCGATAATTTTGTCATGGTAAAGAATGTAGATATATACTAGTATACATTTTTTCTCGTACCTTAAAGTTTCTTAAAATAAATCAATCTATCCTTGGAATAACTGTTAGCACTTATTTATACTTGCTAACTTCCTACTATATTCACTTGGACTCTATAAGTCGAACATTACTAGAATTAAATTGTTCAAAGATTAAAACAATGATTTCGAATTCTGTACCTTTCAGCACCGGCACCACCATCATGGCCGTGGAGTTCGATGGCGGAGTCGTCATCGGCGCGGACTCGCGAACCAGTGCCGCTGGCTTTGTGATCAACCGCGTGGCCGACAAGCTGACCCGGATCACGGACAAGATCTACTGCTGCCGCAGCGGAGCCGCCGCCGACACCCAGTCCATCGCCGATAATGTGTCCTCCGCCCTAAGGTACCACGAAAGTAGCATCGGCAAGCCAGCCAGTGTCCTCAAGGCCGCCAGTGAGTTCCGCAACTGCTGCTATATGAATCGCAAATTAATGCTGGCGGGGATCATCGTCGCTGGCTGGGACGAGAAGTGCGGCGGGCAGGTGTACAGCATTCCGCTGGGCGGGATGATGACGCGCCTGCCCTGCGCCATCGGCGGTTCGGGATCACCTTTTCTCCAAGGCTACGTGAGGGAGCACTTCAGGCCCGGCATGGACTCTGAGAAGTGTATCCAGCTGGTCAAGACGGCTGTCCAGCTGGGCATGCACTTTGACAGCAGCTCCGGCGGAGTGGTGCGCATCGGGGTCATTGACAAGGATGGCATCAAGCGACACATATTTTACAACACAGACTCTGGTGAGCCTGAGGTGCCTAGCTGTCGGAGTTCGGCTGCTTCTCTTTGATTTTGTCTTTTATATTTAAAAACTACAAAAACTACAAATGTTAATTAGTAATAAATGTTTAAATCCCAGTTTTGTGATTTTCAAATATATCCTTATTCTGCAAAATGATTCCCTTACGCTTTTGTTTACAAATGCCCCCATTGTTTACACATGTATCTATTGTCAGGGAAAGGATAAGCTCGCTGCCAACATTAAAACTTGCATTACATACGGGTCCGACCGCCGATAAACGGCCTATAAATCAGGCACTTGGCCGGCGATCGCGTCAATATTCGCCTCTTATGCAACCAATTTTATTTCGCGTCGCTCGACGAGCATAAATCACGACTCCTGATGGCCAAAACGGGGTGAAATGGTCCAAGGATGGATGTTGTTTCTGCAACAAAATGTCCCAGCATTAAACACCAGAGATGGCATAATTTATGGGAAGGCCCGGATTCCGGGAACGCGATGCCCGGAGACAGATGTGACATCAGCAGTGACCATCGTGACATTAATGCTGCCCTTCAGGCGTGAGCTTTCGGATGCTAATGGATTGCCATCGCGAAATTAAAGAGTGCTTTCACAGTTTGATATTGAGCAGCTCAGAATTTGTTCAGCTAAATTACAGAATAAAAAGCATACTTTAATTAATTGTAGTTTCCTGATTTTTCGAGTGAAGGCTCATAAAATTGTTTATACTTTATTTATTTGGAGATTTACGAGAGGATCCAAATTATGAAATAAATCGTGTTTAATATCAAAGTAAAAGTATCGATTCAATCGATAGAATATAAATAGTTTTTATTTAGACACTAACAATTTTTCCGATTTATTGTGAGTCAGGCTTAAATCTAGTCTGTCTGGGTGTCTTATGGAAAAGTTTTAATAACTAGCATGAAGTGCATTGTAAAATATTTTCGCACCTCGTGCCGGCGATCCCATCGGACAGTTGTAAGCCAACATTTTCGCTCGACTATTGTTCGGCGAAAAAGTTTATATGTGTCCGTGCGATGGAGTCCCTTGCCTGCACCAATCCCAAGTACATCCATGTTGATAATCCCACTTCACATACTTTTCCCCATCCGCTCCACGCACTGCATGTGTGTGTGCACTGTGTGTGTGCTAGCCGAGCGAAAAAATAAGGGGGGAACGGGGCATAAAAAGTTGCAGTTAACCTTTTCAGCATTTGTCAGAGAGTCAGAGGATTTGTTTGCCTTTGGGGCTGGCCAAAGCCAACATCCTGCCGGCTACGGCTCCGGCTCCGGCTCTGCTAGGACTGCTTCGCCTCCATCAGTCCGTCTGTTTGTTTGTTTATTTTGCCCGTACGTCCCACTATTTGTTTTCTTTCCAATTTTGTAATTTCAAACTTTTTCTATTGATTTCTTGGCACGCATGAACACCTTGGGCAGCAACGACAGCCGGCAAAGTTGCCAAGTTCCTTGGCGAAGGGTGCGGGTGGGGGATTCAATTTAAGTTGCGGGGACTCCCCCGCGATGACCATGCGTGGCAGCCATGCACACACAGGAAGAAAGAAGAGTCCATAAAAAAAGTGCTGGGGAAAATGCGAAGGAGCGAGAAAAGTTTCCAATGCACTTAACACTCTGTTCGCAGGCGAAGGATGGAATGAAGGAAAAACTGTCAATGGCATTGGCAACACATTTATTAATGTGTCAATCGGATTGAAGACTTGCCTGGCCAGAGAGCACAAAATGCGAACGATAAAGTTTTTATCCAGAAAGGGATCTGCAGCTAGGATTAGAGTTTCTTATTAATTTTTTCTAGAACTATCTTCCCTGGAACCCTTTAAAAGGGAACTTAGATTCCTATCTGATCTCGGGGACTCGTATTAATCAATTTTCCACAAAAAGAAAAAAAATAATGGAAACATTAGGAAGCACAAAACGATTACATGACCCCGGCGGTTGCCTCCCTTCCAATTCCCAGTCGCAGAGGAATTGTAATTATTCGAATTGTTACTCTTCGCTTGCCTAATGACTATTAGCTAAATGAAAACATTGCGTGCCGGCGACATTTTATTCGAGTGCACCACCACCCGCTCCATCCAGGGCCACCCAGGGCCACCGGGAACGGAGCTTTATTTGCTATATTTCATGCCTGCCTGCACTTATCTCCGATTGTCCATCGGCCGGAGCGGAGCTGAAACCGCCGACTGACTCCGGCCAATGTAATTTGGCCTGGTCGGGGAGCTTCGATTCCACTTTATGTTCTAATTACTTGCACAACACAAAAACGCCACTTCAATTTGAATTAGAGTGAGTGTTCGCCGCCCACATCCCACGTCCCACGGCCCAGGGTCCGCAGACCGCCTCCTGTTCCCGGTTAAGCCCTTATCCTGGCCACAGTTGGCGCCACAACTTTTAATTACAGCAAAACAAAATTGCAGATGCAGTGCCGCGGTCCCTGGCCACGGTCCCTGGTCCCCGGTAGCCACTTTCAATTCCATTCCTATTCCTATTCCTATTCCAAATCCCTGGAACGGCCGTGCCAATGGCGAATCCAAAAAGCATATTAATTGCGCGCTGCGTAGGCGTCGCCAGTAATGGTCTATAATCGATTTAAGCACTGGCATTATGTGGCCGAGGGTCTAAATTGCAATTTCGTGTATGACAAATGGGTTTTCGGGTTTTCTGGATATTACACTGAGCGCTATAAACAGAAGAAAGGTGGGAAATTCATCGAAAACACTTCGATGAAGCGCCAAACCTTATTCAGTAAATATAAAATGTTTAAACAAATGATTTCAGTCTACCCATGAATTGTTCTGACTTATAGAATTTTGTTGAGTGCATTTAACTGATATTTGTAGTTGGGCAAAATGAATTTTCCACTTTAACCAGAGTTTGCTTGGCCATTTTTACATGTTACTCCACACAAAGGGAAAATCGATACTCCCATTCATCCCGAGTATATCTGGCCACTATATCTTTGCGTTCTGGCCCAAGTTCACTTCCAATTAGAAGCTGTTGCGTGTAGCAATTGACCATCAAAATCAGTTCATAAGAGACAGTCTCCCCCAATCTGCATGGCCACAAGTGTGCGGATGGCCTGGCTAGTGGGGTGGCTGTGCGGCTTGATATATACGAATGTATGCATGTATATACAGATATATACAGATATATAGTGCATATATAGTGAGCCACCCAGGGCTCGTTATTGTTGCCGCTGGCTTCCCCGTCAACTGCAGCTGGTGGTGGCTGCACCACAAAATTCAACGCAATTTGTAAAATGAAATCGATTCAATTGATTGTTGACTTCGACAAACACAGACTCTTCCCTCACACTCGCTCACTGACACATGCATTGTGTAACACACACAGGCACTGGGAAAAATTGTATGGGATTTTATTAAGCTATTTACAAAAAAAATCTAAAAAAATAAAACTATGAAAGAAGTAAGTAAGCTGATTAGAAGGCACACGCTTTACTTTAATAATCCCTTCTATTTTTCCTCGCCTAATAATCAAATAAATTTCTCTCCGTGCAGGACCTTCAACCTGCAGTGGGATGGGTGCCGGGCGACGACGGTGACAGGTGTCTGAGGGTGGACGTGTTCATATCGTTGTCGTCCTGCGTCCTGTGTTCTGTCTCTCTGTGTGTGCACTGCACTTTGCTTGATTAAATTTCAATATTTACTAAAATGTCGCCGAACTCTTTCTGACAGCTCTGTAAATTTCATAACCGGAATCGACATAAAATATGGTCAACTGTGTGTAAATATAAGCTTGACAAGCGCATAAGTTGACTCAAATGGCCCCGCGTTTTTCTCTTCCCTTTTTTTGTATTTATCCGTCGCCTTTGGCCGCTGGTAATTTGTTATAGTTTGTCAAGTGCTTACAGCAACAAATAGGATATAACCATCTAGATTTTATGGATAACTGATGAGCGGGTCTGGTGAAAGCATCAGATGGCTAAAGCAATTACTCAGCGGACTGAGAGACGGGATTAATTTAATGCTTTGCTTTTGCCAATCAGAGAGATTCATTGGCAATCATTACTTTGAATTAAACAGATATATGAGTTTACAAAAACAAGAAAAAGGGGAATATTTCATCTGTTGTTATTAATGAATGCGCTGATTGATAAATTAAAGGATATATTAAACACCTGATGTAATTATTTATGCAGAAATGTTTCCAAGGAAAATCAATGTAATATTTTAAATCCGTTTTGCTTTTGCCTTCACCACATGTCATCTACATTTATTACATAAAAATAAACGTTCGATACCAGCTCTGGCTAAAATATTTCCTTTATTTCTAACGATAATGGATTCATTGAATAAATTCGAAGAGGAAAGTCGCCTGAGCGATGAGTGAGTTTTCCGCGGTTTAGATTAGTTCCTTCCCTCATTAGTGAACTTTTTCCAGGGAAGAGCCCAAGGGGACAGACTGCCTGTCGGATGAAGAGAAGGCCCCAGAAAAGTGTCCTATCTGGATAAGCTGTTTGACCAACTGGTCCTCAGTGAAAGCAAGTCTGATTCGGGGGACTTGGGACTTGAGCAACTAAAGCTAGAGACCATTGCTCCCGAGAAAGACCATTTCCAGAAGCTCTTTGGCAAGCCCACCGATATCTGCTGGGAAGAGGCCTCGAAGAAGGGAGATCCGGTGGGACCCGACCTCGAAATCGACTACGAAAACATCTTCGAGGACGTGAGCAAGCTGGCCGAGGTGGAGAAGCACCTCCAGTTGCTCTACAGACCCTTCATCTGCATCATGGACTTCAGCTGCCGGTTCAACCTGTACGAGCTGGGCATCCTGATGCCCGACACCCGCTTCGACCCGGGCAGCCATCCCTCTGTGACCGTGAGGTTGCACAATCCCTGTGTCCAGGTGAAGATCTACGCGGGCGGCAAGATGGTGGCCACCGCCCTCACGGCCGACGCGGCCCGGAGTGCTCTGTTCAAGGTGATCCGGATGGTGCAGGACATGGACTACAAGCCGGACATCAAGACCTTCAGCAAGAACATCGTGCACGCCTCCTTCAGCATGCCGTTCAAGCTCGATCTGGAGCTGCTGTCGCACCGGCATGCGGAGCTGGTGACCAGCAACCCCAAGAGGCGACCCTTTGTCACCTACACCACCGAGAACGCGGGCGTAAGGTTCGCTGTGTTCCCCACTGGCTTCGTCTTGGTTTTGCACTCTAGTTGCCACAGCGAAACCCGTTCGGCCATTGCTGCCCTATTGCCGATCTTGGCCAAGGTCCCCAACGGGTATCCCATGCCAGAAGAACACCAGGGATCGCTGGACGCTGATGTGTCCTACAAGCTGCTGTGGGAGAAGAAACTGGATGAGGACAAGGAGGGGCTGTTGCTTTACTCCTGATTTTTGTATTGCATTGTAATTTGTTATTAAATTAAGTTTGAGGCTAATTTTTAATATTTTGATATTTTGATACCGAAATATTTAATATAAATGTAAGACTTTATTTATCAACGATTAGTGATAACTATAAAAGTTGCCCTATCATATAAGGTCTTCCCACAACTTTGCTAAGGAGTAACTCTAGTTTTAATCGTGATATTATGAGATCCCGAGATACTGGTTTTCGCTTAGTTTCGCTCTGTGAAATCCAGCGAACATTTGTCATAAAGCAAAGTTGTGCACGTGCCCTGTTTACACTCGCCTGCAAGAGTTGGGCAACTTGTTTAAATACGTGATTTATTCGGCCGCCAGCTGCTGAGCGACCACCAAACAACCAGTGACACTCCACTACAGCTAACCACTGGCAATATAGGGATGGCATAGGGCCTAGGCCCGGGGCAAAAGTTACTCCGACGAGCGAGGCTCTGGCAAAAACTGAAAACAAGAAACAAATGGCCAAAGAAGTTGCAACCGAAGCTGCAACAGGCGCATACATAAATAACGAAACATTTTCGCACACTTGCCGGAACTTTGCCGGGAAAATGTCACATTATGCGGAACAAGTTGCCGCCTTAAACACGTTTCCGACGTGCTACAGCACCTTTCCAACTGCTCCGGACTTTTCCGGGAAGTATTCGGTGTAAAAATATTTCGAGGAAGTCATATATTTTGGATTTTAGGTAATTACTAAGGGGAAAGAAAAAAAAAAAGTGATTTAGAAAGGTATCAATGCTTATTTTTAACCTTACTTTTATTTTGGGGAAAAATATATGTAGGTTAATTCTTATAATAGTCGCTCCTGCATTTAGAAATTTAATAAGGCCACCTAATAATATTCCAAATAATTATTTTATAAAGGTTTTCTCATATTATTCATTATCAATTTTGTAGCTACTTTATTTTCGATTTAGGGGTTCCCCAAAAAAGCCTTTATTCCTTTTGTTATTCCATTATTTTCGATCGATATACATTTTCCCGTATTTCAAAGTCCACAATGAAAACTTTGTTCATTATGTGGGCACACATCTTACATGGCATTATCGGTGACTTGTAATCTTCCGAATTTCAATGCTTCTACACAACAAAGAACAAAGAAACTCCATCACATGTACGAAAGTCGAGAGCGCCAGGGGATATCGGATTGGGACAAAAAGAAATTACGATGGAAGAGCAAAATAATACGCAATTTATCTATTTTTGAGGTAGGCAAACTTCGATGGCCCTAAGCGCTTTTTGGCCAAAAATTTGCGGAGAAAAAGCAGCAGAAAGCGGAGGAGGAAAACTACCGATACGATGCGATGCGATGCGATGGCGATGTGCTGATGTGGTGGCAATCGGGCAAGGGAATCCGGGGAATCCGATTAAAAAGTTGAACCATCAAAGTTTAAGAAAAGGAGGAGGGCGATGGGAGATTGGGAGATAGAGGGACTTGCGTTTTATGAATTATGCATTCTTGCCCAGGGACTTTTTGCTTCAAAGCCAAAAATTATCCACTCGCCCGGCTAACGAAAAGGGTTGCGGTTGCCTTTGAAGATTAGACAACTTTGCCAGAGTAACTGTTTTCGCATTTATAAGATCCCATAAACTGCATAAGGGAAGAAACCGTATTGAATTTGAAATGTCCTCTGGGTCCGTCCCAAAGCTCAGCAACTCTCATAAGGATTTAATAACAGTGCGAAATGTCAGCAGATAGTTGCCATTTTCCGTTCGCCTCCGTCTGTGGTCAGCCACAAAGATTTTACACTCAAAAAGGTGTGGCAAGTGGACCTTTGCAATTTTAATAACTACTCGAGAGTGGCAAGCCGGTTCGTTAACCAGCAGGACACGGACTGGACTCCCAGCCGGAGCTGCACTAAAGGTCTTTTTGCATATTTAACAAACCGGAATTTAAATGAAAATTAATCCCAGTCCAGAAGCTTTGGCCCACCCCCCGGCCGCAAATGTGTTTGCTTTGAAAAATGAAACTGCAAACGAATAATTGCATGCGGAGTCTCCCACGTAAGTGATTCGTTTACCTTGCAAACCGGAAACGTAATACGTAGTATCAATACATACAGCTTTTCAATTAAGCCAAGTAGAACAGGTTCTCAGGGGAAGTAGCTCTGAGGAAAAAAATAATATTTACAATACTTTCAAAAATATCCCTCATCATTCCGCCTGCCCTCTGTCAATAAAATGCGTATTCCTTGGGACTTGGTATCGGGGGTGGAAATACATAAATCTAAAATTCCAGGCGCCAATAAATTTTCATTTTGATAAACCCCCATAAGCCTTTTCATGGCCAAAAACAAACTTCTGTGATTTATGAAGTTCTCGGCTACCGCTCGACTTCTTGGGCAATAAAACACAGAGTCCCTTCACAGCCATCTATGGACACGATACAAAACTTTTTGTTTCCCCTCTTTTTCAGCTCATAAGTATGCCGATTTTAAAGACTCAATTCGCACGACCGAAAAATAAATAAGAATCACTAATCTTTATGAGCCGAACGAGTGTTTTTCCGGCCATAAAAAGCCAAAAGTTTTCTCGCAAATAAACCAAAGCGTCGATGTGTATGATATATTTTTAGTGTTTGCCGTTTGCTAAAAAAAAAAAGTAAACAATAAAAACTGTTCGTCTGTTAATACAATTTTCATAAAAATCATCCATTTAAATTACAATAAAATTGGGTTTTTTCGCAGTTTGGTCACAGCTTGCCCTGATGTAAATCCATAAACAAAATGAGACATGTTCGCCCTCTAATGTTGCTGATTTTCGCATGCTGCGAGGGTTAGATTCCCATAACGATGGGGGACATGTCATCATGCCTGACATTTGCGTCAGCTGGCGATCAAAGTCAAATTAAATTGAAACAACTTTTCGACGTGGGTCCCTAGCCCGCACATATTGCTCGCTCGCTGTGAACAAAGGGAATTGTTTAGTGCCAATTATGGATTTCGTTTTTTGTCGCCTGCCGCTTGAACGTGACCAAATAAATTGCACAAAAAACAAAAAAGCTAAAGCTAAACAAGTGCCACCGCTTTTTGCCATTATTTTGTTAATGGAATCCCTGCACACAATATATGCGATTCCTAATCCCATGATTATTAGGGAATTTATTCACAAACGTATTTATCTAATTTGCATTTACATTAATCGCTTGACTTTGGGGCTACATCCATTCATTTATTAATGTGTTAATTAGCTCAATTACTGCACTGGCCAACACTGCGTATGCGCGATGCCCAGAGCAGCGAAAGGTAGTTTCCCAATTCAGTTGTTTCGATAATGTCGGACATTCGATACAGCCTGAGCAGGAAGGCATATAAGGGTTTTCTCCAGGGTGCTTCGCTCTGCATTTACGCCTCATGTTGTATTTTCGATCTGGGCTCATTCCGATATGTTCCAAAGAGTCAGAAGCTGCGGAAGCACAACACCTTCTGGCAATGGACAGCCATCGCTACGTGCATGAAGCTGTTCCTCCTCTGGCTGGAGTTTCCATATATTTTGGTGTGCCTTGGCTTTGTGTACTTGCTGCTAATCGGAGACTCCAGTCAGTTTACTGAAAACAATACCTATTACTGGGTGCACCTGATGGCCGAAGTGGCGATGGCCTGCATATCCACCCTGCAACTGCTGTGGTTCAGCCATAGCTCAGCATACAGCTCCCTCATTATATCGATGGTAAATAAGATGCTTCACATAAATCGCTTGGTTAGCAGGAATTTCGGGGATGAGCACTTCTACTCTGATGACTCGCTGGTCCTGCTCTTCCTGCTAAAAGTTGTGCTTACCCTTCACCACATTCTGGCCCAGTATAGGCCTCATGAAAAGAGTCTGATAAGTGTTCGATATCATACCGTGAATGTGATCCTTTTCGAGATATTTTACTGCTCCTATTTCCTGTATCAGCTGCTCCTTCTGGGGTGGCAGCGAACCCTGTTGGCCTTTCTGAAGTCCTACATCGCCCTTGTACAAGCTCGAGGTTCTCCCTCCTCGGACCACCACCGCAAAGTGATAGATGTCTTTGACATCTACACCCAAATGGGAGGCATCCACTTCCGGGTGACCAGTGCCTGGCTGAGGGTCTCCTCGATGATGTTCATCAGCGTGTATTACACGGCCCACGAGGCCACCTTCATCTTCTACTGTCTGTTTGCCATGTCCGAGATACCCATCTTCACCCGAGCCTATCTGGTGATCCTGAACAAAGTCGGCACTTGTCTGCATCCCCTCGTTGCCGTTCTGCTAATGGGAATGGCCAGCGATCGTCTGAAGCACTTCGAAGCTCAGCTCTGCGACAGGATATTCCTCATTGAGTTGGTGCTGTCTCAGGAGGATCACTTGATCCTGCAGCAGTTTGCCAGGCTCATCAGCTGTAAGGTAAGTTTGTAACTTGGAATTATATTTTACAAATAATTTGCAATTAAACCTTATACATAGCGCCAGAGCTTTCTGATGCAGCAACGATCCTTTCCCATTCGTAACTTCATCTGGAACAGGGGATCCATCTGCGATAGAGATCTGGTCTTTGACATCTTCGTTTATCTCATCATCAATGCAACCACGTATCTACAGTTCTTGATTGGCGACAATAGCAGCGTTTGTGAAGAAGCCCTGTGAATAAGAAATACATTTATAAACAGATACTTGCCAGTTTAATTACATTTAGAAAATGAAATTTATAATAGATTAAACGCGATTATCGGAATATACTTTATAAGTTTGGAACGCTTTATTCTCCCTGTTTATTTTACAAAAATTCAAGATCAACTTGGCCTTGAAGTGCTTATTCGAGAAATGTCAAGTAAGGGGAGCCAAGCCGGTTGTAACCTAGCTCAGTTCGACTTGTACATTTCTCGTGTAAACATCTATTTCTTATAAATTGTTATATAGTATATATACGCAGTATATTATAAATTGTTATATATTATTTTTATTCTCAAGAAAAATGTATATGTTTTTAAAATTATTTTTGGAAAATGTTGCTGACCAGCTGCCAGTAATTAAGCTCGGCGAAGAGACTGTTGTGTATGACCTCAAGCGGAAGTTGGAGAGGATTACAGGAGTGCCGTTTTCGCAACTGGATATTCAGTTCCTTGGACACCTACTTCGCGATCACGACCTGATCTGCAAGGTGTTCAAGGAATGCCAGGAGCTCGGCATGCCTGCCTCTGGCCAGGCTCCGCACAAAACGGATCTGCTGGTCCTCCATGAGGATCAATTGAAGTGCTGGCTGGGATTTGTGGATGGCAGCGAGTGTGGTGAACCCGGCGAGTCAATGCTGATAAACATATCCAGCAGGGGTTTTACTACTACCACCTCTAGTTGCAGCCCTTCCAGTTGTAGCACCTCGAATGGACATCGGGCCTGTGGTCCCTCTATGGACGCGGAGTGCATCGCCCAGAGCAGCAGCAACATCAGCAGCATCAGCGCCCTTTCCAATCTGAGTCAGGGCGACAGTAGCTGCCACTCGGAGAAGTGCTGCCTCGATGGAAGCAGGGATCGCCCTGCGTACGCAGATGTGATGCCAGAGAGCCGACAGTATGCGGTGGCCATGGAGGCCGATCCCAGCTGCTTCGACAAGGATTATATTCTGAATTACATAGCAGTGCGAATTCCGAAATCGCTGGACGCTGATGGCCTGTTATTCAGCACCTGCGTGCCACTGGTGCCCTTGGAGGACGGACTCCTCATCGTCTCTGCAAACCCTCACACAAGGGAGTGGATCGAGCGGATTACTCGACCCATTTGTCCACCATACAGGTGCGTGACATTTATACAGCACTTCGATCTGGTGCGGTGGTGCTTCACCATTCCAACACCGAACGAGCGGACTTTCTGCAGGATCTTTAAGGTCCTCGAAAAGCAAAATGTCCCGCTGGACACCACCCAGTGGAGTGTAATAAGTCGAGCAACCCTGGATCCCTGTGGCGAAGATTACGCTCAAAAGGCGGTCAGCACAGACTTTCCGAACATGGAGGTGGTTGTTTACATAGACAAGAGGAGCGCCGAACAGATCTCCGAATGCTTCAAGCTTGATTACTTGTTTTGGCAGTTGGCGTTCACCCAGTGTGAGGGCATCTGCTAAGGCAGTCCCGGTACATTCGTTTTTAGCACTTAAACAAAATTATTAGTTAGAACTTAAATTTATTGTTTATACACCTTTGTAGAGATACGATTTATAACGAAATACGAAAAAATTATTTGTTTGGCCAAATTCAACAAAAGCTGTTTTATTTAATGGGGGACATCTTAGTAGCTCAAATAAATGACAGATTTGCAGAATTTTCTTTTGTCCAAATGGAAGATCCAATCGAAAATGTATAAATTATATTTACTAATGGTTTTATTTTTAATATATAACAGAAGTGTGCTCATCAGTTAAATATAACGAAACAAAAACACCTTAACGAGGTGAGATAAAAGTGACGATGGCACGTTCAACTTCAAAAGTTTCTGATATCAAATTTTGTGACGATTAATAGTAACGTTAACAAAAATAAATTACAAATAATTCAACTAGTTTTCGGCACTAAGCTGTAAAATACCTAGCCTTGAAACTAAAGACCAGCGTGTCGAATTATGTATCCGGCCACGGAAAAATAGGGTCTATGGAGAAATGATACACGACCGCCATTTTGTTTTTGATACAAAAAAATCGAAGACCATTTCGAGTAAACGTCTCACCAAAAACTGAGTGCTTACTTATGGGGATTTATTTTCTGGATGAGTCACGACCATAAGTGAGAGGAAATTGTTTATCAAATTTATTTAAAAACAAAAAAAGTGTCCTCAAAGCCGACAGTGAGTTCCGCAACTGCTACTATATGAATCGCAAATCGAAAGTAAATATAATTCATACATTTTCGATTGGCTCTTCCAGTTGGCAAAAATAAAATTCTTCAAATCCGTTATTTTTTTGAGCTACTTAGATGTCCCCCATTAAATGAAACAGCTTTTGTTGAATTTGGCCAAACAAATAATTTTTTCGTATTTCGTTATAAATCGTATCTCTAAAAAAGTGTGCTAACAATAAATTTAAGTTCTAACTAATAATTTTGTTTAAGTGCTAAAAACGAATGTACCGGGACTGCCTTAGCAGATGCCCTCACACTGGGTGAACGGCAACTGCCAAAACAAGTAATCAAGCTTGAAGCATTCGGAGATCTGTTCGGCGCTCCTCTTGTCTATGTAAACAACCACCTCCATGTTCGGAAAGTCTGGGCTGACCGCCTTTCTAGCGTAATCTTCGCCACAGGGATCCAGGGTTGCTTGACTTATTACACTCCACTGGGTGGTGTCCAGCGGGACATTCTGCTTTTCGAGGACCTTAAAGATCCTGCAGAAAGTCCGCTCGTTCGGTTTTGGAATGCTGAAGCACCACCGCACCAGATCGAAGTGCTGTATAAATGTCACGCACCTGTATGGTGGACAAATGGGTCGAGTAATCCGCTCGATCCACTGACTTGTTTGGGCGTTTGCAGAGACAATGAGGAGTGCGTCCTCCAAAGGCACCAGTGGGGTGCAGCTGCTGAAAGTCAGGCCATGAGCGTCTAGCGATTTTGGAATTCGCTCTGCTATGTAATTCAGAATATAATGCTTGTCGAAGCAGCTGGGATCGGCCTCCATGGCCACCGCATACTGCCGGCTTTCAGGCATCACATCTGCGTACGCAGGGCGATCCCTGCTGCCATCGAGGCAGCACTTCTCCGAGTGGCAGCTACTGTCGCCCTGACTCCGATAGGAAAGGGCGCTGATGCTGCTGATGTTGCTGCTGCTCTGGGCGATGCACTCCGCGTCCATAGCAGGACCACAGGCCCGATGTCCATTCGAGGTGCTACAACTGGAAGGGCTGCAACTAGAGGTGGTAGTAGTAAAACCCCTGCTGGATATGTTTATCAGCATTGACTCGCCGGGTTCACCACACTCGCTGCCATCCACAAATCCCAGCCAGCACTTCAATTGATCCTCATAGAGGACCAGCAGATCCGTTTTGTGCGGAGCCTGGCCAGAGGCAGGCATGCCGAGCTCCTGGCATTCCTTGAACACCTTGCAGATCAGGTCGTGATCGCGAAGTAGGTGTCCAAGGAACTGAATATCCAGTTGCGAAAACGGCACTCCTGTAATCCTCTCTAACTTCCGCTTGAGGTCATAAACCACCGACTCTTCGCCAAGCTTGATTATTGGCAGCTGGCCAGCAACATTTTCCAAAAGTACTTTCAAAAACATATACATTTTTCTTGAAAAAAAAAAATAATATATAAGAATCTATAATATACTACGTATATATACTATATAACAATTTATAAGAAATAGATGTTTACACGAGAAATGTACAAGTCGAACTGAGCTAGGTTACAACCGGCTTGGCTCCCATTACTTGACATTTCTCGAATTAGCCTACTTCGATGAACATTTTTATTCAGACACACTTCAAGGCCAATTTGATCGTGATTTTTTGTAAAATAAACAGAGAGAAGAAAGCGTTTCCAAACTTATAAAATATATACCTATTTACGGTGGATTGATCCAGATTAGAACTTCTAGTAGCTGAACTAAAATAAAATTCAACTTGGCAACGGACTTAGAGCTGAAATTCCGGGAGGTACAGCTATGGATTTGGCCTAGTGGTCTACGTATACGGAATACTCTGACTATGCAAGATCGAAAGAGGTTCAAATTCTCACATGGGATTTTATGAGAATTTGAATTTTACAGTAAATTTTCTTTTGAGTTTTTGAGGTTCAAATAGAAGATAATTTCACCCACAATGCTTTGGCTGCCGGGTATCTCACAGTCGGTAACATTCGACGGTAGCTTTTCCACTTATCTTTACTGACCTTGACCTTCCCCCTCTACACGTATAATTTTTGAAGTCAACTAGCTGAGTCATAAGACATGGCTGCCCTTAGATGGGTGGCTAAATAGAGTGCCCCAAAACTAAGCTCCATTCAGTTGCAACATGAAGTCCTTGGAGTGTCTAACGCGGCGATTCCTGGCTGGAGCATTCTGGCTAATGGGCCTGGTACCCCTGCCACCGATTTCCCAGTCACGTTGGCTGCTTCTATCTCTCGGGATCCGCGGCTGTTGGATAGTTTACATATCCTATTTGCTGGCCGTCGGGTTCAGCTTCGGTGCGGTGGCCATCGAAAACGTGGGCAATGTGGTGGGCACCGCGTTGTTCATGGGGAACTGCGTCTTGGGACTGCTGCTCCTGCTGGAGAGCGTACTGAAGCAGAGGACGCACACCCAGCTGGAGGACTTGCGCATGCAGTCGGAGCTGCAGCTGCAACGGCTGGGAATGTTTGGAAGACGACGCCAGGCGGGATACCTGTTGTCCCTGATAGGTGCCCAGCTCACGTGCGATCTGGTGCGAGTGGCGATCAATGCGATCAATTCGGATGCGGTGTCGCCTGTCTTCAACATCTCCCTGCCATTGACATGGCTCCTCCGCTTTCGATATGTCCAGCTGGTGCAGCACGTCATGGATCTGAACCAGCGATCAATCCAGCTGAGACGGTCCCTGCTATGTCTGGCCGCCGGCAACGAGCTCTGGCAGCCGTACGGAGTGCTGGAGTGCCGCCAGCTCCAGACCCTCCGCACCACCTACGAGCGGATCTTCGAGTGCTACGAGGCGCTCAGCGACTGCTACGGGTGGGGGATGCTGGGACTGCACCTGCTGACCAGCTTCGAGTTCGTGACCAACGCCTACTGGATGCTTATGGGTCTGTACGATGCCCAGAACCAGAACTTGCTGAGCCTGATCTTCAACGGGGCCACCGCCATCGACTTTGGCACTCCGATTGCTACTTTATTTTGGCACGGCGATGCGGGCGCTGAAAATGTAAGTTAAAGTGTTATTATTAATCCCATCTCTAGGGCCCTAACTCCTTGTTAAATTAGTGGACAATCAATCAGCGGTAGCCCCTGATTCTGCCAAATCATAGCTAATTAACAGTGACAATGATGAATTGGCTTAAATAAGCTAAGTGCTCCCGGGGCCTCCTGTCGCTCTCAGTAGCCATGTTTCCTCCGACCAGATTACAAGTCACCGCGCGTGTGGTCCTCAAGTTGTTTCACCTTCTCCTGGTGTTCTTCTCCCT
This sequence comes from Drosophila rufa, assembly GCA_018153105.1. Taxonomy (NCBI): domain Eukaryota; kingdom Metazoa; phylum Arthropoda; class Insecta; order Diptera; family Drosophilidae; genus Drosophila; species Drosophila rufa. The sequence goes on from JAECXS010000096.1 coordinate 15,802,992, forward strand.
GAGCTCCAGTCGATTGTCACGCTCGATGCTGTGGACTCGGTTTCTTGCTTGGACGGTCTGGTACGGGTTTATCTTTGCCCGGACGGTGCTAATCGCCCAAACGATGGATTGCAATCTGGACTGCATGCTGCGATATATCCTCACGATATGCCAGACGGCATCGCATGCCTTTCTGGTGGTCAGCACATTCATCCAGGGGTTCCGCGCCGATCGGGAGCAGCCCGATGAAGTGACCATTTTCGAGGCCTCAGATCCCTGGGTTGCCTTCACAGTCCTGGCAATGCTGGCCCCCATTCTGATAGCCGAGTACATGGTGGGCTCCAATGTGGCTGGCTATGAATATCGCGTTTGGGTTTATCACATGAAAACACTGCTCAGCTTCTTTGCTCTGCAGCTGCAGATTGTATCCTTCATCTCGGAGGTGATGGAGGTGAACATCCGGGTGCGTCTGGCCAAGTTTCAACTGCAGATCCTGGCCAGGGAGCTGTCCAGCCGCTGGCCTCAGTCCAAGTACCAGGCAGCTAGCCTGGACAGCCAGGCCTATCGCATCGAAGCCCTGAAGCGACGCTATAACGAACTCCACCTTCTGTACGATCGGATCAATGCAAGCTTTGGGGGCAGCCTGCTCATCATCGTCATTGTCTTCTTCGCCGACTTTGTGTGCAATTCCTACTGGCTCTTCGTGGATTTTAGGACCACTCCCAAGAAGCGGCTCAATGCCATTCTCGTCAAAATGGGTTTTATTTTCAATGTGGCCCTGCAGATGTCGGCTGCTTGCTGGCACTGCCAGCAAAGCTGTAATCTTGTGAGGAGATCTTTCTTTATATTTTCTTTTACTGTGTTTTATGGAAAGTGTGCTCTTTCAGGGTCGCCAGATCGGATGTCTTATTTCCAAGTTGGTGAAACCCCAGGGCAGCAAGCGATATAATGAGCTGGTGAGCGAGTTTTCCCTGCAGACGCTGCATCAGCGTTTTGTGGTCACCGCTAAGGATTTCTTCAGCCTTAACCTGCATCTCCTGAGCAGCGTAAGTTAAATGATTATATCTTTTATATTCATATTATTCATTAAGGCCCCATTCAGATGTTTGCAGCTGTGGTCACTTACCTGGTCATCCTTATACAATTCATGTTTGCTGAGAGAAGCGCCAGGGGAAATTCGGGATAAGTAACCATAAAATCTGTACAAATATTTTTAAATATATTATATTAAATGAAAAGAAAATAAGTATTGCAAGCTGTTTCAATGACCAAATCATGCTATTTAATGCCTATAAAATACAAATTTAACATCCCCATCTCCCCAAAGCATCTGTGTGGGGAGTTTGCAACCCCTAATAAAACTATTTAAATGTTCGATGATTTAATTATGAAGCACACACACTCTCTCAGAGCCTCCCAGAACCAGACAAACCAAGAACTGTCTATCTTTGTCACAGCTTCCCAGCATAAGTGTGTAGCTGGAGAGTGTAACCCTAATTATTTATGCCGCCCACGACTTGGGGATGGGTCGGGTTTCGGTGCCGAGGGCTGGGGCTTAAGCTAAAAGTTAGATTGCGCAAAGTTTTATCTTCGCTTTCTTAAGCGCATTTTACAAGGCAAAAAGGATATGGTGGGGAAGGACGATAAGATGTAAGGGGCGGCGGGCGAAACTACTTCACGCATATTAAACTGACATTTCACAAGCAGAAAACTTTTTCTAATATGCAAATTCATGCCAAATACCAGGGAACGGGATAAAACAGCCGCACATCCTTGAATTAACACGTGCGAGTTCGCATTAATTTGTGTAAACTGGTGTTGGAACTGCTTGGGGTTAGGCGGCGGAACCTATGTGTGTATACAGTGAAGATCCGCCAGATGGAGGAGCAGTTTTTGTCGTTAGCTATGCAAATGTCGCAAAATAATATTTACCACACTGGCAGATGCTCAAGATGTAACTGTGCCGCCACTTCTGGCCCCGAATTAGCATATAACAACTGCAACAGTCGCTTATAAATATTTATGAGTCGCCCGGATTAGCACTGCGGCTGTGTACTCAATCTTCCCTTTTTTTTGCTTCTCAAGTTACTTGGTTTTGGTTTGACAATAATATAAGGCTTGGAAGACTTGCCCAACACTAATTAGTGGTGGATAATTAATTAAAATTAATAAAAACACAAAAGAAATATGCAAAATTAAATGCTCTAGTTTAATATGACATTAATAAATGATATAATGAAACAGGATTCTTATTGGCTAACAGCATTAATTTTTATAAACAACCGATAACTATGGACATATGATAGATAATCGATAACTTTCATGTGTTGCATTACTACTTTTTCAACCACTTTACAACACTGAAAGCCAGAGCAGCTGACAGCTGCCAAAATGTTTGACGAATTTAATTTCTTTTGGGAAAAGTTCAGCATTAGAAAGCTGGACTATATAATTAGGAGGCCTCCGAAAATAAATGGATCAACGTGAGCTCTACTTGTACTCCAATCACGAATCCGAATCCGAGTCTGAACCTGAGTCGGAACCCGAACCTGCAAAAGAATTCAAACCAAAAGCCGTGGTGCCATGGGAGTCGATGCAGCCCCGTCGCCGTGATCCCTCGGAACCGTTGGACGAAACGGAAGCCAGGTTGATCAAGGTCTTCAAGGATAACCACATCATGAACGCCCCCGAGGCCTCCCAGGATATGGAGATGATCTACACGAAGTCCATCTGCAAGAAGTGTCTGCTCTTCCGGCATGTCTGCCAGATTATTGGACACCATGTGCAGGAGAACAGCCCGCAACACCGAGCAAGAAAGTACAATTGGATTCCGAGACGCTATTCCAGATAGGGAGTTAGTGTGCCCTGCCAAAAAGTTCCTAGTCAAGTCTAAGCTCAAGACATAAAAGCAGCACTACAATTATGCCATAACACTGTGATAATAAATAATGGAATGTAGACAAGAATTTAGGGTTTCCAGGTGTGAGAGATTTGAGATTTAACTCTTAACCTGTGAACTAGAAGGAAAAACATTTTAAAATTAGTTTCATACAAGACTTGAATTTATTTATAATATTAATCAATTATACATTAAAAATAATGGGCAGAACAAAGATGATTGGCTTGTGTGATCTCTTGAAATTATATGAAACCTAAGTAAGATTCAGGATAACGAATAGAGTTGATAGTTTTTTCCAATATGATTGGTTATATATTTGTAAATTCCCTCAATGATATCCTTAACATCCAAGCTTACTATCTATTATCCATAATTGATTAAGCACCTCCAATCCAAGAAGACTTCATATTTAAATCTTGCCGCTAATGCAATCACCATTTAAGTTTTCGGTTGTGTGATGAGTGGTATCTAATTGCTTTTTAGTGAATTATTAGCCAATCCAACTTTTTGGACTAATAGAAACTTGCATGCATGAATATTTTATCCACTTTACAAACTGTTCAACTTTTTTGATGAATTTTCAATTTGAAGGCGGCTTTGTCTTCGCACACAGCTCCAGGCAGCGAATTTTCGGTCATAGTGGGGGGCGGTGGGGGAGTTTTTAAATATTCATAAAATTTGAACAGACAGAGAGAAGTTTCGAAATTAAATTAGTCAAATGAACAAAAGTTCATTTACACTCCATACACGAGGCTCGGTTGTCCATACTTACAGAATCCATTGTGTGTGCGGCAAATCCAAGCCCCGAAAGCTGGAATAAATTACTAATTAATGCAGGAGAGTAGCCCATATTGGGTCATGTGTGTGTGTGTGTGATGCCGCCCCCTTCGCATAATTCAGCCCCCTGTTTTATAGTTGGCAATCTATTGCGATTTGTTGGCTCGTTGGAAAATATGGTTTTCCCCTATTTTGCCATGCCCTTTCTGCATTGGTCGCAGTGTGCGAAAGCGAAATTGAAGTTTTATGCTAATTTCAGCATTCCATCCTGCTCTCCCTCGCCCATTGTCCTGTCGCTCTCTCTCATCTGGTTGAGCCCAGGACCTTATCTAGTTGTCGAGTCCTGTCAACACAAGGCATTACAAGGCAATTACGAATTTGTTTATGGCTCTGGATCTTCTCGTCGACTTGCCACTTGCCCACGTAACTCGTAGATCTATCTGGCACAGCATGAGCAGGGCAGAGAGACGCATTATGCCATACGTTTCGAGAAAATCGAGAAAAAATATTGCACAATTGGTTTCACTTGCAAAGCGAATATACGTTTGTAGATGCAATCGTCCTTGGGTAGAAGCCAAGATAACTTGGATTAATGGGTAGAAAGACAATAAACGTGGCTTAATGAAACCATAACAACTTATTAATTAATTTAAATTTTAATGAACATTTTAAAGCACAGATATGTGTTTAGGCTTTAACTTAAAGGGATATTTCATAGCAGTTTCCTGCAAACTATTTTTTTGAATAAATAAATCACTAAAAGAGACATACACCTTCTTGTCATCGTTAAGCCAATTTAGAACCCAAATCCCACATGCAATAATTTCACAGCTTTATGCTCCAGCTCCCAGATGAAGAATTTAATCAAGAACCACTCGAATTTGTTGGGGACACATGTACGATAAGTGTACACATGGCCCATAAGTCAAGCCTAATAAAATTCCACTCTGCCAAATTCGAACGACAAAAGTAATCTCCCAACTCTGCCAGGCAGAGCAACTCCCTCTGCCGCCCCCCTGAGTGGGGTGAAAAAGTGCGTCACTTAAAACTTTTGCACTCACTTGACCAGAAACTTTTATTTTCTGTTAGCAAATTTCCCACGGGTAAACCGAAGAAGTAACAAAATGTATATGTACTGTATGTACCGGGGCGTCTTGGCGAGCGAAACTTTTTCCGTGACCACAAATTGAAAATATTTCTTCCCAGTCATATTTTATTTTGGCAGCTCTCGCCCGTCCGAATGTAATCTCAGAGGTAATCAAATATGGTTAGAAGGTCGGAGATATACGCATTTAATTAGTGGGGAGGGAACCGGAAACCGATCTGGCTTAAATTTCAGCCTTGTTGACTCGTCAGGGCAATAAAAATGGAAAAGTCTACTACGACGACAAAGGAAAATAATGAGCGCCGGGAAAAGGGCAAGGGGAACAAAAAAAAGAAGAGGAGGAAAAACTAAATAAATAATTCAGTATAAAATGTCAGGAGCACTGGGAGCGTTGGCCGGGAAAACGAAGATGTCTCGACAAGTCTTCGCCTCTCAGATGCAGTCAAGGAAGCAATTGTACTGTCTGACTGCTGTTTTCCACTTTAGTTTGCCACGCCCACTCTCTCTGTCCACCGCCTCCATCCGCCGTCCTCCGTCCGCTTGGTAACTTGTTGACGTTGATAGTCGTACGTGCCGAAGGTGAATGGCATCTGTGGACGCGAAATTGAATTCGTGCCTGGCAGTTCCCGTTCCCGTTCCCGCAACTGGATTGAGTCGCAGTGGGATCCGGCAAGGGAACAAGATCGGGAATGGGTCTGAAGCTGGGGAGCTGGCCAGGATGTGTCAGGTGGCTTTACCTGCTGACTTCAATATTTTGTCGCATTACGTTGACAATTTAGATGTTTGTCTCGCGCATTCTCGCAGGATTCAATTTGGAGCAAATGCAGCCCGTCAGCCAGCCGGGGGAAATCTGTAAAGTTAACTGTAAGCCGGTAAGGGAAAAACAGATCTCGGAACGGGTCCTCCTCCCGGGGATTGGGATTGGGATTGGGATTGGGATTGGGATTGGGTTGGTATGGGCTTGGGCCTGGTCTTGGTCCCCTTTAAATGTGGATGCTTACATAAAAATCAGTCGGCTATGGCCTGGCCCAGTCATTCATTAGAGTTGTAATGTCCCTTCTAGCCCGGAAAATACTCTCTGCAAGGATGGGATTTTATAGTTGAGGGTTTGCCATGTGGCAATGGATGTGACTTTCTGATGCTCTACTTATGGGAATTGGGTGTATTTTTGCATTTATTTTACTTAATAAAATGTTACTTTACAAATGGGAGGTTCGAAAATATTCCCTTCAAGGGTTTTAGGAAGAAAGATAACATTATTGAATTAATTATATTTATATCTTTGATTTTACAATCGATTAAGAAGGATTGAATTAATTTTTTTATTTTTTGTCTTAGTAATAAAGCTGGAACCTTTATCTTACTTGAAAATATTTAAAAGCCAAGCTAATTATGCACTTCTATAATTTCAAAGTGTTCTTATTGTATTTATTTGTTTTAACTTGTGAATCTATGAATATAAATAGCTGAATACAGTTCTTTACCCTGTTGATTTTTACAGCTTTCAAAGGATAGTGCGTGAACTCTTCTTCCAAAATTGTTCACATTTTCTGCATATGCCATATGACATATGATATGCAGAGTGCCTGATCTGGGTCGCAACCGACATGAGCACTCACTTGGTTGGTTGCCTTCAATTTGTGTCCGCAGTTTCGAAATACTCTTTCTGCCTTTGCCCCTCGCCTCCCTCCTAACAAGTATAAAAATTGCAACAATTTTTTTGTTTTTGTTTCTGCTCTAAAAATGTCACATTCGTGAGGATTGGGAAGGGTCCTTCTTTGTGCCACCCCCGAGATTGTAATGTGACTGTCGCTGGCAGCCAGCCCGCCGCCCCACTCACCCCGAGAGTTGGCATTTCATTGTTGTGCTTTTCCATTCCCATTTTATTTATATAATGTGTCTCGAATGGGTGTGTGTGTGTCTGCGTGAGGGGTGGCTGGATGAGTGTGCGGGTGTGCGAGAGTTTTTCTATCAAAGCGCAGGAAACACGTGCGGGTAAAACATTTTTCAAGCTTTTAGCGCTGCATACAAATCAACCCCGAAAAAAAAAAAAAAAAAATCAAGAATAAAAATCCCCATTCACAATAATTTGTTGAACTTCATAAGAGCCAGTGCTTTGGGTTAGTCGAAGCGCAGCTGATGGCGGCTGATGGTGTGGTGTTGGCCCGGCCCATCCAGCTGTTGCATTATGTAAAGCCGCCGGCGTAATAGATCCGAGAATGTGGGAAAATTGTAGATGCAAGGAACAGGCCAGCAGCAGAGAAAAGCCAGCAATTGCCGGCTTCTGAATTGGTAGTGTTCCTTCTTATACCCTTGGCAAGGGTACTTGCATTTTGTAAGAATTTAACAGTACATAAATAGATTATCATTAATAATAGGAAGTTGAGCTTTATAGTTTGGTTTCTTATAGTTCCCAGTTCAAGCGATATAATAAGATATTAAGATCTAACTCGATATGGTTACCCAATATCCTAAAGCTTCCATAGTAATTTCCAAGAAAATTTTGTATGAGACGATATAGAATGGTTTTTAAGCTAGAACCCCTGCTAAAACTCGAAGGGTACACAAACTTCGAATTGCCGACTGCCCAGCTCTCTCTTTTATTATTTTTTTCTGGGGCTAATTGAGTTTTATATTATTTAAAGCACTTACTTATCAAACTTCAATTCCGTCTTCTTGACGCAGTGAGTTGCATATGCGAATGTGCCCATTAAAATGCCACAAATGCAAATTAATTTAATTGAATCCAATTTGGCATTCGTATTATCTTTCCCATTGTTCCCTTAATTTAACAATTGACAGAGAGCGAGGGAGAGAGACAGGGAAATGGGGGCGGAAAGCAGGCGAATTAAGCGGGGAGCGTGGAAATTGTGCGGGCAGGATTAACCACACAGTGGAAACTATTTCGTAATCTGGATTTATAAATGTACGCAAATGTGCGGTCCCAAAACGTATAAAGCTTTGGCCGAGACTTTTAAGCTTATTAGTGGCACTGACAGGGTCTGTTTTCTTTTTACTGACGAATTCTAAAGACAAACAATTTAATAAATTAATATATTTTTAAATGATTTCTGATTTTCTTTCTCATGGATTCAGAGACAGCTTTAAGGACCAAACAAAGCCATCTAATTGTGCATCTAGTAATTCTTACATATAGCTGCATTCCGTAAAATTAAATAAATGCTTAAATTGTATATATATATAATACCTATATCTTTATAATAAAGACAATTCAATGCCATGACTCGTGTTATTGTTCCTAAAAATTTATTCACTTGTAATGTCTGACAATTTGCGCTTTTATTGTTTCTAAAATGTTTCCTCACAATTACCACAATTCCGACATTAGAGCTGAATTTTCTTTGTTTGCTTCTACATAGTCTAATAGGGAAAACCATTAGAGCATGCAAAGTCAAAATATAAAATGTATAAAAAATAAACAAGATAACCACAGATTACATTTTACAACGTATAGCAAATAATAATTCCCCTATTACTTATATTCTGGTTGGACTACACTGAATTTATTTTGAAAAATGCACTGAAAAAAAAATGGTATAGTGCCTTAATTAGTCACAAATTATAATAAAAATATTATAAATGTTTCGTAATTTACTTCCAGAAGTAATACTGTTCAATATTTCTTACTAAGCGCATTTTGGGTTCCAGATAATGAGCTATCTATGTATATTATGCTCCCAAGAGTTTTCTGCTTCCTTTTTTTAAAGAAGGATAAAGCTCAGGACTGTAAACAACAGAATTATAGCAAGAGGGGCGACTTTTAGAAGGCAGTGTTAAGTACTTTACAGCGGATAAAAAATGTTACGAGCCAAACAAATAAAAATCAAATGGCATATTTTTGATGTTACTAAAAACCAAGATAAACTGTTTAATTTAATAATCAAGAAATACAACGTGTAGAATGTAATATATAAATAAACAAAATATAATCTATTCGAAAATCATAAATATTTGAAAATAACACCAAACTGTTGCTTCTCTTAACAGAACCCGAGCTTGTGCCTTCAAAACTCACCATACTGAAGTTATCAGCGCAGTAACAGTGGAAGAGCAAGCGCCTGCGCAGTCACGGACTGAGTCACGAGTGGCAGACGGGGATTCCCGAGTGCCGCTCAGCCGCTCTCCGGCTCGAGCGAGTGCCGCTCTCATTGGCGGCGGAAACTGTGAGTGCTCGGCTCACTCGCTGCTGCCACTAGGACCGCCTCTGCCGCCGCTGCTGCCGGCGCTGCAGCAACACTCAGTCTGCACTCCAGTCGCGTGGTGGACGCTCGTCCTCGTCGTCGCTGCCGTCGTCGTCGTTGTTCGGTTCTCGGATTTCGCCGGCTGCCAAAGTCACGAGTTTACGAGCTTAGTGGGCGGTGATTCCCCCGGCCGGCACCGGGTGATTCCCCCTATGCAAATACGTGTGTGTGTGCATACAGGCTAGGCTGCAACATAAATTAAATCGAATTAAATCCGCACAAGACTCAAACTAAAGTCGAAATATTACAATAATTGCCCAGTTACTGTTCCTTGTGTGTGTGTGTGTCTGTGCGTGCTTTAGGGCGACATCTGTTGACCGATTTCCGCTTTTCCCCCAGTTTTCCCGGCTTTCCTTCGTAACGAATTTTAATTGCGCCGCTTAGCAATATCGTAGCTTTAAAAGGAAAATAAATCAGTTAAAGGTAAGACTCGAAATAATTCAATAACTCCAGAAAATATCATTTATAATAATAAGTAAATTAAGCCTTTTATACCTAATAATAAATATGTAAGTTCTCAATAACAAATCGAAATAGTATTTCTATAGACACTTCTATAGACACACTTCTTTCTCTATTTCTCCGGTAATTTCCTGAAACTTCTCAGACTTCCCTCATGATAAATAAAACGATAATTAAATTATATCCAGTTAAGTTCATAAATATCCCAATTTATTGCCTGATTTCCAGGAAAGTTGACAATATTTCATGCAACCCATAAGGCACATTTAATGTTAAAGCTATGCGACTTTCACTCGGCACGGCACATCCTGCACAGATTAAAGTCGAAAGCAATTTTAAATTTATTACACAAATACCCAGGCATGCACATGGACGGAATTCCATTGGATATGCGCATCATAAACAACGTCCAGCACCGGAACAGACAGCATATTAAAAATGTGACTATAACCTTGGCTTCCACCGGGTCCCATTCCTCCTTCCGCCCTTGGCTCCCACGTCCTGGTAACCGCACCAAGGCCACAGCAGCCACGGGTCATGCTACAACACCAGACAGTGGTGCCTGCTATCGATGCCAAAGAAGTATCGGTACTTGAAGTATAGTATTAGTAGATTAAATCGGATTTGTAAATATTTTGCATTCCTCTGAAGTTGTGTGGATCTAAAGATATGTAGATATTGATTCCGAAAATATAGAAATCCTTCTTGGAAAGCTTTGTAAATAATTAAAATCTTGAGGATTTCAGTGGGTCTGATAAAGTAAAAAGAAAGTATTTTGGATCCTCACACTAACTAAGTTCCAATTAAGATTTTAATTGTAATTCAAGTAACCATCTTTCTTAAAATTGTTTATTTAATTTTTTACTTTATCCATACTGCATCAAACTCCTTTGATCCTTCTCAATTTTGTAGTCACTCAAGTATACATTTTTTAATTTAATAGAAATTCCTTTAAAGAACTCGAAAGCAACCCCATATACGTCCAAAATCTCAGACTTTTCCTGCTCGTGACCTCTGCATTCCACCAAATTCGACGTGAAACCAGCAGAGATTGCAGCACTGACAGCCACATCGGAGGGAAGCCGTCCGTCTTTGCGGATTGTTGTGCACAGCACAGCTCCCTCGTTGTTTGTTATTTGTAATTCTTACTGTACACATGACAATAACGCCGGTGGCGGCGGCGACGGCAGCGGGCGGAGTAGCTGCATCCCCCTCACCCCGTATCCATGTCCATCTCCAGCAACCCCGGCGAAGGCGTGACGGCATGCAATGCATCCTCCGAGGAGGCGAATGCGGCGGCCCAAACCCACTGCGACTGCGAATCCTTCCCGGCTCGGGCGGCCAGCTCGGTGGTGCTTGTGCAATAGTTTCAAGTGGCCGGGCAACTTTTTCCATTATGAATGGTGCGGTTGCGCTTTTTTCCATCCATTATTTACGAGTTTTGAGTGCAAACTTGTTTCGCCAGCAAACAAGTGGCGGCCAGAGGATTAGAACACTTGCCCGACCGCTCGGGCTCTGGCTCTAGCTCTGGCTTTGGTATCGGGGATCGGGGGTTATAGTGAAGAACCTGGAAATAAGTGCAAAAGTTTCTGCCATAAGCCAAAGACAAAGCCAGTCTCATTCGGAAATAACCGGGCAGGAAACGGTGCAAATTGGAGCAAGAATGTGATACCATTCAATTACTCGATGGTCCAAGGAAACTTCCTACAATATTTATAGGGTACTTTTGGAAGAATACCACAAAAGAAATTCATGAAGCAATTTATTTACACACTTTGTTGGTTTTAGATAAATAATGTTGAATAATAAGTCTTTAATTGGAAATTATATATATTATATTCTAAAAAGGAATCTAGCAGGCGGAGTTGAAAACAGTTTCAAATAAATTAATTAAAGCCTAGGACACGATATAAAATTGTAGTTAACAATTAAAAGAGACTTCCTCCAAGTATCAAAAGCTTCGAAACTGATGCCTTACCCCCTCTCATGCCACATAGAATGCCAAACTTTTTTCGCTACCAATATATGTGCGAGTGTGATCAAGTTTTATGCTCTCTTGTTCAGCAGCTTTTGTGGATGGCAATTTTGATGATAAAAAGTTTTGGCCATGTCTGGCGATGGGTCGATGCATTTATGCGTGTGCATAATTTTCGAAATCACTTGAGTATTTTGCGAAACAAAGTCTGAAGTTTCGCCAACTTGTTTCACGCACTTTCAGACTCCGACCCGGGGCTAGGTGCATGCACCGCCCGGAACGGCACCCATCCGAATCCACCCCCTCCTATCAAACGTTAGGCCTTCGCAATCTGCCGCCATACACAAGTTCTCTCGTGCGGAGAGAGAATGTTCTGCATTCTCTGACATTGATAAATGATTTTCCCCCCGAAAGTTTAGCAGAAGAAAACCCAAAACAAGTGGGCCAGCGGTCGGGCTGAGGGGTGGGTGGCTGGAAAATGCATTCATGGCAAGAAAATTGTTGTTGCTCACTAAACCGTGAACCGAGAACGGAAAACCCTGCACGGGGAAAAATGAAGCTTGGTATTAGATGGATTGACAAGTGTCTTAAATCGTCAGAAAATAATGTGGAAATTAATTCGAAAGGCTTCTTTACCAAAAAAAAGCTACTTAAACAGTAACGTTTCGATTAATTTAATTGATTAATTCAGTTTTAATTTTTAAACAATTAATTAAATTAACCCAAGTCAACTCCAAGTCAAAAGCCATATAAATCGAAAGACAAGAAATATTAATAATTTCTTTCTGTGTGAAAATGTGCCTGGTGAAATTATCGCAGCTCCGCATGCTGGAGAGCCAGTGACAAGCGCAAAAAGGCAGAGAAAGAGAGAGAGCTGAGCTTGGGAAATCATAAATAAAATATAGGAGTGCATGGGGATATACACAGTATATATAGAGCCTGGCTCTGGTACTTGTGCCCAATTTAATTATCCTCGCCAGCCGAACGAAGTGGCCAGGCCAAGAAATTTCATTCACTTAAAACTCCGGAGCGAAGTTCTTCCGAGCGAATGCAAATGAAAAACCACAACGCATGCTCAAGCCGAGTTTTCAGTTTGAGTTTTCCGCAATTTCCCAGGCTCCAGTCCCCTAGGTTCCTTCTTTCCCGGTCCCCCGTTCAACATGTAATTAGAGTGCGAGGAATGCGCGCGGTTGCCAAAAATGTTGTGGCCGTGGGTGCTTTGATGTACATATAGGAATATCCCCATATATATATATGTAAATATATGTATATATATATATATATATATATATATGCATATATATGTATATATATGCCTTGCCTCCGTAGCAAGATGTAAATGTAAGTATTTCGGTCTGCAGGAGCATCTGGCTGGCCGCAAAAGTTCAAGTTTGCTGCTTGTCTGCCGCCGGAGTCCTGCCTCGAGTGGCACTGCCTGGGCGGCCACTTGCACAGCTTGTGTGTAAATTGGACGAATGTCCTTACGTCCTTATGTCGATGTGTTGACATCCAAAGTGCACAAAACCGTCGACGCAAAAAGTAACAAAAACTGCACAAACTTTATTTCAAGTTGGGCCCGAGCAGTTGTTGGCCTGAGCGGTCAAAACAGACAAAGTTATTCGGTTACATCCGTCTTTTTAAATTCTCCTGCATACTTGAGTGCATAGTAATTTAAGTTTCAAATATATTTGGGATGCCATAAGAAATCGCTGTTTATGGTAAAATAAATCAAGTATGCAATGGAATATTGAAGGTGTCCTTTTATGAGGTTTAGTATTTTGTAGCATACTTTAGGACTGCCTTTCAGGGGATTTTAAATTCTAAGCAATATCTTATTCTAAGAGATTTTATTTTTAAAATCTAGATAAAGCTATTTAAATAGTTTTAAGAATAATGTTCCAAACCAAACTAATTTGCACTGAATTGGGTACCTGAAACATACTTTATTAGGGGATTTAAAGTCCCTTATATTTTACCAAAAACTTGAAAACCATTTAATATTAAAATCAAATAATTAAAGTATCGATATCCATACAATTTTTATAAATTACTGTAATTAATAACCATATTTTTACATTGTAAGTGTGATCTCAAATTGCACATATTTCTGAATACCGACATATTAAGTTGCCATTTACCAACTACCAATCCACACTCACAATTCTAACCGCAAAAGCATTAAACTGGACGGCTCATCCATCAAAGAGCGCTCGAGCTCTGATTCTCTTCAGTTATTTAAAACGCATACCAAACTCATCATTAATTTCCTGCACATTGCCCATAAATGCTGGCTAGTTTATGTCCATATTGTATCGGGTAGACTGTGCGGAATAAATTGCTTTTGAAATTTCTGCTCTTTGTCCATAAAGAAAGGGGAAGAGCTGATGCGCATTCCGCTCGCTCGCATTATTAACGCGCATAAAACTCACATATAAAGTGATTTAAATTTATTAAATATAAAACGCCACCACAACGCACAGCCCCATTCCGTTCACAGCGCACCGAACCAAAGATGTGAGCGCATAACAATTGCAATAAAATTTAACGTGCATCGATAAAAAGAATATCAAACCCAATAAAAACAACAACAACAAAGGCGGCAGCGATCCGCTCCGGAGAAGAGAACTTCATTACTTGTTTGAATGAATGGAAAAGTTAAAAAAAAAAACAAAAAAAAGGGAAATTCGAAAATACAAAAAAGTGGGGAAAACAAAAGGAGAGCGAATGTGATGGAAAAACCCCACAATGGCCTCTGCCAGGACCCAGGGATCCGCAGATGCAAGGGGTCCTGAAAGGGGACTGCTGGGGCTTTATGCATTCAACAAATGAAGCGAATGAGTCGAGCCATCAACAAAGGCGAACGTTAAATGTTTTATATTTAAGAGCTCGCCAAACAACCGATATGTGAGCGACTGACTATAACCATTTTTCTACTCGGCCCGGCTGGCCTCGTCATGAATAATTATGATTTTCAATTTAAAGAGCATTTTCCACACCCACACGCTCGCACGCACACACAGCCCGTTTAATTGCTTTTTCTTTCGAATTTTCGAATCGATACAGAAATTGACTTCTCATTGTCCGGCCCCCTGGAAAAATTTGTGAGGCGAACCTAAATTGGATTTAGATTTTAAAGCAAGCTTCAGGAGTCCACAAATCCAGAAAAAATTCCCAGCTAAGATGTTGATCAAGAAAAATAATCCAATTGCAATCTCAATGCTGATTTGTGAGCAAAAAAATATCGGCTAAGCAAATAAAAACTGTGTATTTGCCAATCTCCCTTATTTTTCCACACTCAATGCATAATTTATGCGACAGGCGGTAATGTTATTATTCCAAATCAGGCAAAAATATTATTGCATTTCCGATACGCCCGCGTGTATATACGAGTATGAATATAATTTTAATGCAGCACTGCATGCAAATGGAATGAAAACGTGGCTAATTTTCCTTTTCGCCTCTAAACGAAATCAATGGCAGCTGTCAACACGCCAGGCTCCCGCTCCGTTCGAGTTGGGGCTCAATAAAAATAATAAATAATAGAAAAATGCGCATAGAATTGCCATCGAGATGGGTGCCGAGCGGGGGAGGGAGTGGCATAGGAAAATGTGCGTGACACTCGCTCAACTCTTGGGCTTTCATGGTCCCCGAAAAGGAAAATACGGAAGTGATAGAGACTTCTATTTACCGAGAAAGAGATAAATAAATATAGCGCTTAAATAAATATAGAAATAATAAATGGAGATTAAGGGTTTAAGAATCTAACTAAGCTATCGATCTTTCTAAGTAGAAAGGATACCATTCGTTAAATATCAGAATAATGGCTTTGAGATATGAATACATTAGGTTAAAGTTAATATATGCAAATAAATTGGAAAAATATTAAATGCCCACTTAAATATAAATAGTTAGCTGCTCTAAAAACAATTAAAGACTGCTTTAAAAGGGTGTTCTCTAGACTCTTTAGACTCTTATAAGTATTCTACTTCCGATATAGATTTTAAAATGTGCTCTCCGGGGCGCTTTGTATTATTGACTACGACATTTATATGCCACCCAGCCAGCCATATGCGCATTTTCACATAATAGACACTCGCGCTCAGATACAGATGTATGTGTTTGTGTGGAATAAGGAGGAAAAGCCTGACAGGAGCGGGAATTTCGGCGGTTGACATCCTGACAAAATTGACAGGAGCAATGGATTCAGACACTGGCAGGCAGGGAAAACAAACGGGGCTGAAAGCCTTTCACTAATTAGGCAGCACATTTTCAATTAGGCGACGCAAACACAAAATAAAGCGGGACGCTCTACAAAATAACCAGCTAAAGTTTCTGGAGGGGGTGTGGGGAGAGGGGAAACTAGGAAAAATATAAACGCATTTTATATTAATGAATCGAAAATAATTGTCTGACATCAAACAACAAACAACGCGACGCCACACGCCACGCCAGAGATATTTAATAGCCAGCCACAAAATAATTACCCTGAAATAATTTACTGCGAATTAGAAACAACGACAAACAAAACAAAAGCGGGCAACTTGCGCAATATAAATTGGAATTTGTTGTTTAATTGGAAATTTGATGCGCTTCTCCGCCCTACAACTTGCTCCTATCCTCTCCTCACCGCTTGGCCAACGAGCAAATTGAGTTTTTCTCAAAATATTAAATTTCATCAATACGTACGTACGACGTACCCATTACGCTCGGCAGGGGCATCATTATTTCAGAAAATAAAATGTTGCCCCGACAGCAGCTCGGTTTCTTAGGATAGATTTACCGCACGGGGCATGGCTAGGGCTTGGCTCGGGCTCGGGCTTGGCTTTGCTTGGATGAGGGTCAGGGTCTGTCAGGTATTTTCCATCAATTAGTTGGTGCTCTGGACGCTGCTGCAATTGAAACCAACATTTCCTGGGCAAACTTCGATGTATTTTCTGTCCTGAAACATAATACAAATGGTCATGGATTGAAGAGAAAATTAATGTACTTACTGGCTTTGTAATCACCAGGATATTTGTACAGTTTAAGCAAGATTAACTACTTTGGCTGGGAAACCTTTCTGGGGTATATAGTATAATCTCAGCTCAGAAATTCAGCAGAAACCTTTAAATAAAACTCGAATTTAACTATAATAATGCATTTAGTTTGGCATGCTTTCCCAGAACCACACATCATAGAAGAAAAAAAAAACATACATCAACAACATAATATTTAATAAATAAATATTTCACATTTTCCTTGCAGGGAAAAAAGAAAACATGCAGAACCGCTCTGGAAAGGATCAACAGCAATTTAATTAAACCGCAATGAATTCACTTGATTGCAAAGCATAAATATACTGAAAAAACAAGAGCGTTGCCGATAAAATTCCTTACTTGCATAAAATATGAAATGCATCAAATTTTCATATTGCCATTTGCGATAATTAAACCATGAGCAATTCCAATCACCGGAGCCAGACAAAGCCGGTCGCTTAAAAATGCATACTCCCAAGTCTCGTCGTCCGAGGTAAGTTCTTAAAATAAACACAATGTAAATATGAGACTCTAATAAAAGGCCAGGACCAGGACGTCTTGTTCCTGTTTGAAATACAATATTTTCATACAATTATGTGCGCGGAAGGAGGACGACGCGGATGTGGGCTTGGACGTGGGCGGCATTGGGGAAATTTAATAAGAGCCAAGAGCTTTTCTACACATTCAAAATATTTTGACAAGTTTTTCAATAATGCAATAAAGTTGCCAACGCGCCCCCAGGCGCTAGCAACTTCTCTCTCGTCCAAGGACACTCCTGATGAAATGAAAATATTGCCCACAATTTGTTAGGTCCTGGCCGAGAACGTGGGCCCCGCCGGAACTGGTCAGGACTCGGTCTTGACTTGGCCATTTGCGGCTACTTGTTTATCTTCCTGCATTACTTTTGCCGCTGCCTCATCTCTTGTTTTCGCCTTGGCCGGAAGAGAGATTTTTCAATAGACTAGAACGGAGAGCCGGACGGGCAACGCATAAACAAATAATAAAAAACAACGCAGGCCAGTGGCAATCGCGACCCTGACAACGACCTTTGGGCCACTCATTTGTCAAGGGCGGGGCGGTGGGTAGGAGTGTATAAGAGTTCCGGAAAGGAAGCCAAACACCCGCGGCCCCGGGGCATTCATCTTGGTGCCATGGCAACCAAGACATATGGCTCCGCTCCGCGCGCTGCCGGTGACCAAAACAAATTAAAGCCCCACTTTAAGACACAACCAACAAATCAAGTCCGGCAAACCAAACCCAAAGTGAAAAGAAGCCAGCAGGCATCCTGCACAGGGAGGAGACCATTTTTACAAGATTTACCTGACCGGCATAAGTAATCAGGCCCTGTGTCCTTTCTGGGCCAATCGAATTCTAAACTGTCGTCCGAAAACGATTTGGACACAATACTCAAATCGGGGAACAGAGGGCCAGGACAAGAGACCATCAATCTGCTGGCAGGCTGGGAGTTCTGTTCCTGAAAACGGTTTCATCGATATGGAGAATCTAAAAGAAAAAGAGAATTTTCTTTTAGATTTTTATATACAAATAGCTAAGAAAATAAAATGTAAGATATTTTCCTTAAGATCTAGAGTTGTATAATTTAAAAAAATATATAAAACTAATTATATCTTAGCATTTAAAAAATTAAAACAAGAGAGATCCTTTTATAGTCATATTTCCTGCAACTCGCCCTCATTCGAATGCCATAAAATGCCCCAAAAGGTAGGCTATAAATTCTGGGCCCAAATTAAAGTTTAAGAGTTTCGAGGAACTTGAGCAATTTCCTGACCTGAGACCTCGGCTAGCCGACAATGAAATCGATTAAGCTGCCCATGTCGATGTACACACATCCAGCTCCCCGCTCCCGTTGCATGGGCCGGACCCAGGTCCACATCCTCGCCCATGTCGATGTCCTCGAACAGTTTGCAGCAGCAACTCATTAAAAAGCATTAAACGCCAGGAACGGAAGTCATTGGGGGCTATCAGACGGAGACACGCTTCCGCTTCTCTCCTTGAGCGGTGCCTGCTTCTTCGCTTCCAGTGCCTCTCCGGCACAGATTTACGGGGCCAAAAGTGCGTAGAGAGAGCAAAGAAAAAAGGCACGGACGGAAGGAGGGAGGGAGGCCTGCCTGTCCGGACAGAGATTGTCACCGGGCCAATTGTTCCAGGGCAAGGGAACTTCAAATGATTTATCGCCCGATAGTTGAGTTCAAAAGCGAAACGCAAAGAGGCAGACGACGGCAAGGACTGTCGCCCGCACAAATATTTATTTATAAAATTGTTATCCCAACCAAACGGAGTCGGTCTCTGTTTCGAGGGCGAGTCCTTCGATCCATGCTCATTGCCAGGCATTCGCTCATTTTCAAATCGGATTTTATCAACTGAATGCCATTCTTGTGCAAATATCTTATCTCGCTGCCGCACAGGATAATGGCGACTTTTTCTCGGTACATCCCTGCTCTGCTGTGCTCTCCTCCTTTTGGCTTTAGCCGGAGCTCAGCCCCGGCTTTGGATGCCGCCTTTGTATGGCTTTGGAATTATTTCGAAAGCGGAAATTGATTTTCCCTTCTTATTGTGCACAGTTTTTCGTGTTTCTGTTGCTCTTCGTTGCCGTGCTTTGCCTGATTTCCCCTGACTCTTTACATACAAATAATTTGGCTGAGGATGAAGGGAGACGGCGCTTGGCATTTGTTTAGCCATAAATGGAAGCCCGCTTTCCACGTTTTTCCCTTCGCAGCGCCTCATTTGGCGCTATTGCGATGATAATGCGGCGATGATTAGAAGCCCCGAGAAGAGCTGAGCGCCGAAAGTGCTTCAGCGAAAGTGGATTTTATCCCGGAGCGGATTTTAACCCTTCTTGGTCTGAAGTATTCTGGAGCAAATTCGGATTTTATACAGTCTGATACAGGATTTTTTAAGGCTTCTTAACTTAATTCTCGTTATGGTAGAAAAAATCTGAGATTTTTTAGATCATAATAGAATATAATCAATATAAATATTACCTTCCATGTTTCGGTAGCTTAAATACTCACCTTTTAAGTAAAAATCTTTAAAAAAAAGAACATAAAATTACACATACGCCACGTGAGCAGAAAAATGAAAAGTTGCTCATACGCAACGTTGGCTCCTAAGGGGTTAACCAAATTTGGGGCGAATGCGAGTGGAGTAGCTGGGCGTTTCTGGGCCAGGCTATCAGTGGTCCTGCCCTGACCTGGGCCATTCATTCTCGCTGGTGTCGAGCCTAGTCCGAGGTCCTGCAACCGCAGAGCAGCGCTGCGCATCCTTTGGCGCCGCGTCTTTGACATTATGAATGATCAGCATAAATTTCCCTGAGCTCTCGCGCTCCAAGGCCCAGCTGCAGATGCTGCGGCGAGGAAGAAAAAAAGAGGAGCGGCGAGCGGAAGAGCGAAACGAAGCCAGATAACTAGCGGACAAAGTGAAGGACGGCTCAGAAATTCATTTCATTTCATTTCCTTTGTACGTGAGCAACATTTTTTATGCAATTCCATGTAATAATTCTCTTGGTTGTCGCCTTTTCACGCATGAATATTCAAGCGAGCGGCAGCGACTGCCTGAGAAAGGAGCTAATGAGACTTTCAATGGAATTTGAACATTTCTTAAACCCAAATCGTGCCCGGATTAGTTTATTCACAGGCAAACAGAGCCGAATTCCTGGCCACTCGAATGCCCCAGAAATGTTTGGCCAACAAACTTGCACAATGAGCCCCAAATAAGAGAGAGCAAATAATGTCAACCGAAAAAGCGAGATGATGCCCGGTCCCGGCCCCTGGAACGGAAAACTAAATTCAGTTTACATAATATAGCTCATAAAATATTTTTCGCACATTCATTGCCCCTTGGCCCTAAACTAGGCCACACTCCAGTGCCCCTCGAACACAATTCGGGCATAAACAATAAAGTAAAACGACAATGGAGACGGCGACGACGAGGACGACTCCGACGACTCCGACGACGACGAACTTGAAGGGAAAATAACTTGAAACTTGAATATTTACATATGAAACGAAAGCCACCCACGCGACACGAACCGAACAGACACACAGGGAAGAATGTGGGGGGTTATGGATCAGTTCTGGGCCGGAATCGGAGTTGGGTTCAAGCCAGAGCCTGAGCCTGAGAGTTCGAGGTTCGAGACTAAACAGCACTAAATTAATTCTGCACAATTTGCATTAAAATATGCAAATAAAAAAGTGAAAGAGGCGGAGGCGGGAAGCGACCGTTTAGGGTTCCCCAACTATAAAGGGATACATCCGCCAGGCAATATACCATATACATGCCAAGAGTCCCACCAGCGAGCGTTAAGCATATGTGTGCTCAAGTGGCTGCAGACAATGGTAGTCCCGGGGCCCCGGGTTCGAAGTTCGGGGGAGTTGGCCTTTTAAATTTCGAATGCTCTGTTATGGCTTTAATGGGCCCCACAAGCCTCAGGAGGATTTTTTGGCAACGGGAGTCGGCGTTCGAGTGCTTCGATTATGAAAGTGCCACCCCCTACCCGGCACACCACATTATTGCATGTGGTGCAGCCAAAGCGGGAGCGGGAGCGGGATCGGGATCCGGAGGTGGCCACATGTCTGTCTGGCTGAATATTACACCCGGAGAAGCTCGCTGCAAATTTGATTGTTCTTGGAGAGCGCGTGCCTCGACGTGGCCGCCAAGAAAACGGGCTCCAAGGACCCCGGGAAAATGGGAAATGGAAAATGGGTAACGGGTAACGGGCCCTGGCGTCGGCATCCAATGAAGCATGAAACTTTAGCACACTTGCAACAGTTTCCCATTTTTTTCCAGCTCTCTTTTTTTCCGCCAGCATTTCCTATCCGCTTTCTTTGCCCCGGATCCTCTCCATTTTGTTTTTTTTTTTGTTTTTTTGAGAAATATGTTAGCTGCGACTTTGGTAATCTGCAGCGGGTGTATATCCGCACAACCGAGTACATACACACATCCGCAGAAAGAGAAAAAGAGAGACCAAACTGGATAATGGCGGGGATATGCGTGCACAGTGAAGTGGCGATATGCTGAAGCAACAACAAAGTGTATAAATCCGGTCGATACTCCTCCAATATATACCTACTGCCAGAGTGACTTTAAAGAATGGAATGGGTTATATTGAATGCAAAATGGTTGCAAATATGGGAGCCTGCTCTTAATAAAGGAGTTATTAATCAAGAGTCTTGATAAATCTGAATTTAAACAGAGTCAATCAATTAAGTAGGGCAAGATGTAATTAAAAGAGTTCATAATTCTAAAGTCACAGTCAAACCTCATCTAAGAAAGCTAAGCTTGATTTTAATATTTATTCTCAAAAGGCTAAGAAACCTCTAGTTAGGATACATTGCCTCAAATGATTTCCTACCAAATTATTTACTTCGGAGTCAAATGAAATAGAATAAATTACTATTAAATTATATTAACAACGACTTTCCTGAACATCAAGTTGCAAGGCTGAGAGGCAATTAGTAAATGCTTCAATGATATTTATATCCAATATCCAGGCTTCAGTAACTTAAAACCTGCCACTCAATATAATAAACGATTGATGTCAGCTCACAAATAATATTTAGTTAAATACAATTGAAGTTCCGAGTTCAGTTGGGTGAGCGGGTTGTGTGCGCTTGTGGTTGGTGTAACAAATACCTTTCTACAATTTTAATTACAGTTCCGATACGAACGAACGAGTATATCTAGTATTTCCACATTCAGGGTGCACGCCAGGGACTCCATGATTAATTTGAGCAGAAACATGTCAATATACACACATATGCGGGCACGCTATTACCTTGGTGCTGCTCTTACCAACATCCGATCCCACATATAGCAGTGCATATATCGGATATACATATGTGAGTTGCAAAGCCACAAGCCAAACGAGTATTATTGCTAAACCCGCTGTACGCCGAGGAAAGCTTCAGCTTCAAGTGCTTGTATTTTTTCTATTTCGATGTTTCGCAGGTCCCAGGGTCCTCTATGTGTGTCTGTGTATGTGGCAATCGATTTTTAATAAAAACTGCAAACGAAATCTGTAAGCATATTGTTTGGCTATAAAATTAAAAACCAACAAGCGCTGCTCTGTGTGTATAGAATTGCAAGTTCCGCGAATGCTGGCCAAAATGAAGAGAACACACACTGTGCGGAAAAATATTAGCTAACAAAAATAAGGGAAAATATGGGTTTGAAATCCATTAAAAGTTGTGTATAAAAGTATGAAATTAAATGTGAAAAGTTTGGTTTGGGTATAAGTATTTAACTGAGTTCA
Organism: Drosophila rufa; assembly: GCA_018153105.1. Lineage (NCBI taxonomy): Eukaryota > Metazoa > Arthropoda > Insecta > Diptera > Drosophilidae > Drosophila > Drosophila rufa. Next base: position 15,825,737 of record JAECXS010000096.1, read on the forward strand.
AGATCTGGTGATCAATCACTGGTGTAGGAATTTATCACCTTAATATTATTACCTCCAGCTTTAAAAAAATGGGTTTGCAAAAGCAAGTCATAATAAAATTATTTTTAATATATTACCCAAGTTTTTTAAATTCTTTTTTTTTAATCCTTGAGAGACTTTTACTTATTTTTTCCAGTGCCATCTATGCGGGAAATCAGTTGTATTAGTAGCCGTTTACAGTTACATTTGCCAGCAGTGGATTTTTAGATTTCCATTTGCGATTTCGCTGCTCATTCGCCCAGTTTCTCTGTTGTTCTTCCGGAGCTAAACAATTTTCGCAAATGAACGGATTTACCCATTGTTGCTCGCGCCCGTTGTCTGGCAAATAAAAGCACGATTTTAGTTAATTACCGTTGAGCAGAAGAGACGAGATGATGGAAAGGACATCGGACAGCGTCTGCTCTGCATTTTTTGCTTCCTTTTCATGATACCATTTCAAGCTTAAAATAAAAGAACTCCGGCAATGAAAGCGCGGAGAAAGCTAGACAAAAAAAATGAATAAAAGAGGGAAACTCAAAGACGAAGCCAAACAATAATAACAACAATGCAGTCAATTGGCTCAAAATAAGTTTTTATGGGATTTGCATACTCTGAATGGGAGAGAAATAAATGTAAACAAGGCCAAAACAGCGTAGACGCGTACAAAATGTACAAAAATTGCCTGCAGTTTTGCCGCATTGCCCTCGAAAACAAAAAAAAATCCCACTCGCTTGCTCGTTATTATGCTGTTGCTTCAAAATTTGCATTTGCATAATTTTAATTTTTATGAGACGCGCCTGTTTTTCTTAATTGTTTCTCGTTAAGAGAGTGAAGCAGCTACCGCCGCAGTTAATAAAAACAGAACATATTTAATGCGCGCAATTACTTTGCATACGTTACGGCCGCGCCAGGATACGAAGGAGGAGGAGCAGGAGCAGGGGCACAGGCAGGAGTAGGAGCAGGAGTTGGGCAGTGCTCGCGCCTAAAACACTCCACGCAGATTTGTGGAGTTCAAGTGTGCGCCGGCTCTTTTACGGACCACGAAGCGACTTGTCCGGTTCTTTACATAATAAAAGCGTAAACACGTTTTCACCATCGGCCAGCCAGCCGGACTATGTGGACTCTCTGTGAACTACAGCCGTAGTCCCATTACAATGGCGCCAGGCAGCGAGGAAAGGAAAGCCGCCACTTACGCGTGCCTGGGGCGAATAAAATTGGCTTTTTGTTTGGGCAGTTTTATGAATTGCTTCAATGCTCATTTACCGGTCGGCCTAATGGGTGCATTGCCGTATTGCCGTAACAGCCGCCCACTAAATACAGTCACACCCTCCTCCCAAAAGGTCGTAATGCTAGTAAGAGATCTATAAAGTGCACAAGTTTCGGTACTTTTATGACCGGCTGTCGGCCATTGAAATGACTTTTTTCGTTAGCCTCTCGAGAATGTGAGCCAAGAAAGTGACTAAGCTAGGGGTCCTGCAGTTCCAGTCACTAGTGAATCACGACTTAATTCACTAGCTACATGTTCCTGTCACTTCTTGGCAATTCAAATTATTTTAAGAAGAAAGGATACAAACATTAAATAAAGTAAAAGGGTAAGGGTGCCGTAAATGTAAATTTTTCCTTTGAAATATTGACAAATTTATTTAAAAAAGTTGTAAAAAAAACCTATTTCCATGATGGTCTTAAGGAGAACAGCCCATAAAAATCACTAAACCTTGCCGAATATTAAATGTTTGATCGAAAAACCCCAGAATTCCATTAAAAGGAAGCAACCGAATCGTTTTTCATTCTATGATCTACTTGCAACTATTCAAAAAACTTTGGCAACCGTCACTCATTAACGCCCTAGTCGCTCCACTCCGAAATCAATTATCTGATGTGCCAAAAAAGTTGAGGAAGTATCAAAAGCGGCTTGATTTACTTGTTCAACAACATCGGATACGGATACATTGGAGTCGTTCACACAGCCTTTTCGCACTCGCTGCCAACCCTCCAAACACAAAAAAGAGCTCGAGTGCACATATCAAAGGAAGCCCAACAATAAACTGGGTTAGGAATACCAGACTCGACCGACACGATTTCAATTTGCTTAGTTGATAAATGCCAAAAATTAATTCAGCCAGCACACAAAATGCCTTACTTCTTATGCAAGGCAGACATAGAGTGCAAGGGTATATGGTAGCTACCCTATAGATCCTGGAAACACTCGAACTTTTAGATAGCTTTTTAGATTAAAGCCAAAGGCATGCCAAGGCTATAGTAGAAGAAGGCCTAAGACCCTAATTTCTGTGTCGGTCTAACTATAGATCAAGAAATAGAACAAAAGGCTATATATGAGAAAAAAATCATATATTTTTTATATATTTATTTAAAGAACGGCTCACTAAAAAAAAATAGTATTTAACTTTAAAATGGGCTAGATTTACAATTTTACCACACTGGTGCTTTATGGATTCTGTGCTTGTGCAGACAGAGGCAGGGCAGAGAAATTGGCTGACTCGCGAGTCAAGGTTGTGGTCACTGCTGCTATAGCTAAAATTTGTATCTATATTTTCCTTATGCAATCCAAACCCCATAAAGTATTCAATATATTCTTCAACAGGTATCTCATAGTCGGGGCTCTTGACAAAATCTTTTCATTTGGTTATCTATGAGTGTGTGAGTGCTTCTAATTTACAAGCACACGTATATAAATATGCATGTGGGTAACTAGAAAATATTTTCACTTTTTGCCGTGATTCGTTTTGGGGCCCCGGCACACACACAATGGTTCAGAGTATTTATGTAGGAAGAAAGTTGGCTTTCTTCTGGCTGTGTCAGGCACAAAGTTGCACCGGCCCTGCACTCCCCCTCGCCCACTGCCCCTGGCCGCTCGTAAATGTACTAAATAGTTTCTCACGTGACTTTTGCCCATAAAAAATGGCTTTATTGCTGCACACGTATTCATTAATGGCAGCAATGAACTCACATGTGAACTTCGAGGCGGTGTGGGTTTGCTTGAGGAATGCTCCTTCCCCCAAGAGGAGACCTCCTCTCCCCCTACTTGTTGTTGCCGGCTGCATTCAAAAGCTGGTTGCAAGTCGTCTGCACAGGAAGTGCATATTAATTGTGAAAATTTGTACGGATATTTCTTCGAAAAATAGCTGCCCTCCTTTCTTGCTGGCTTTTAGACCCGGCTAAATCCATGCCATACTCCGAAAAATATGGCTTTAGTTGGAATTCCTTGAAACTTGCAAAGGGAGTGAGCTTGGTAAATGCACAAAAAAAAAGGGCAGCGGGAATGGATAAAGTTCTTGAAGGCTTTGCTTCGATAAGTGTTGCCAACATAATAATAGTCCCTTGGCACTGGCTTATTCCCAACAAGGTTTACTATGACTTCAGTAATTGTTTAAGCTTAAGCCAAGAACGTTACATAATTTTGCATTATTTATAAAGAACTTCAACAAGCAGGGTAGACATTGTAGTTCTTCGAAGTCAAAACTATATGAATATGAAACATTTTTTATTAACATTAAACATATAACTCTGAATTGTATAAACTTTTCAATAAGTTAAATTGAAATATAACCCTTTGAATCTGCATTAATTTGGCGTAAGCTGTACCATTTCTTTGTCATTTGGGTTTATTTTTTCACCGATATTTTATTCAAAACGAGGGGCGTAATAAATAAATTTCCATAATGAGCAAAAAAGCGGCTGAATGGAAATGTAAATCACTGAATTTTTCATTGATTTCAGTTGATTCGAGTGTCCAGCCATTCCTTCGATTTCGTTTATTCTGCCTCGTTTTTTTTCAATTATTCGCGAATTTCGAATAATTCAGCGCAGGACTGCCCTCGTCCCTGTCATCCGCTTGTAATTTCGTAATAAGGCAGTGAATGTTTTAAAGCCGCTTACCGTTAACAATCATGGCGGGCATAACCGAGGAGGCGGAGACCAAAGTCCTGTCCGGGGTAAAATAACATGTTATTGCACTTTTCTTTTAAATGAATGCGGCGAGCTCGCCGGAGAGAGCGCACATGACAATTGCAAGGCGCTGATAAAAGTCGGGGGTATCTGCGGTTGCTCCTTTATCCTCCATCCTCATCTCGCCCGCATGTCCTTCGCCTTGACAGCCGGCGAGGGGGTTGGTCGCTGTCAGGGAAAGAGTGCATTTTCAAACCGCAAAAATAATTAAAAACTTTACGCTTCGCCCCCCGGGGTCTGTGCTCGCATTTAATCCTGTCAGACAGGACACTCTCGTGTCGAGGTCAACCGATAAAAATCAAAGGAGCCGAAGTCTTGGCCTTTAAACCGCGCAGCGGTTAATGAAATTGTCTCGCCGCCTCTGACGGACGCCCACGGCTGGCAACACTTCCTTTATCGCCGCATCCTTTAGTGGCGTCCATTTTTTTTTTTTTTTGCTCAACAAACAGTTTTCTTTTTCATCAGGTTCACGGTGGATGGTAGAAAATCTGTGTTTTTTCACCAACTATCAGCGGACCTTAAGTCCTTTTTGTGCTTCTGTTACTTTTTTTAATAACAAAGTCTGGAAACCTCATTCCAATACATCGGGAATACAAAATAAATACCTATCCTTCAACACCAGTTAAAATTATTATTTAAAATTCTACAAACCTGAGAGTCTTCGTGTAAACTCGCCTGAGAAGAAAATCCTACTTAAATATAGTTTATATTTTTCGTTTTATATTAAAAGGATGAGACTATCCAAGCGGAGAGCTGGATGCAGCCAGCTTAATTACTTCCAAATTGGCGCAAAGCGAAACTTTTCATTTTCTCGTTGCCGAAAACAGAATCTGGCACTGCGGCGAAATGGGTTAAGGACCAAGGCCAGACCGCCAGCCATCTTTAACGATGGCGGTTTTGTGCGATTTCGGGGGCTGGACGGGGCGAAAGTTTCGCCTCTTAGGCCCGTAAAAAACATTTGCGCAATGTCAACAAATTTGCGCGCTTATTAGATTTTCGTGGTTGCACACAATTTCGCCAACTAAGACCGCCGCAGCGAGATAAAGTGCAGCCTGCGAAAATATGAATAAAATAACGAGAACTTTTCGCAAACGGAAGTGCACGCTGCTTTCTTCTTTCGTATTTTTTTTTTCGGTCCTGCAGCTCCGCGCCGTGGGTCAGACTTTTCTCCAGTTCTTTAGCTTTCCCGGGCTGCGGTTGACCAGCGGACCACGCCCATTTGGGAATGGGATTGGACGAGGACGGGGACAGGTCCACGCCCATTTGCGCGACGGTCACGGTCGCCGGGTCTGCTAATGAGTTTTGTTGTCAGTTCTTGCTGGCCAAGCACAAATCGGCGGGTCGGGGATCATTTGGCTGCTGCTCCTGCTCCAGTCCAGCTCCAGCTCCAGCTCCTGCTCCTGCTCGCTCTGCTCTCCTTGGATTTATGCGCCAGGAGTCGTGTGTGTGCGGTAAGTTAATATTTGCTGCATAAATTCCAGTGCGTCGGAATTTACTGCGCTTCGTTTCGCTCCTTTCGCTTCCCCGGCTGTTGTGCTGAAATTATGAAAATGCAGTCCACTGGCCACCGCACACACACACACATCCACACACAGAGTCCTGCGGGATCAGAATGCAAAGCTTGGACCCTGCCAGGGACACACGAACACAGGGATATTAATTACTTTTTGCATTTTTAGCTCTGCGCCTGGAATTCAAATGAGCAGAATTCAGTTAATTTGTTTTCAGCAAACTATTTTTTGGTTTTCCTCCGGAATTTAAGCTCTAAATCCGCTGCCAAGTTGGATTTTATTTTTGTTCAGTTATTAAGAGCACTAATCTGGATAAATCCACCAAAAACTGAGTGCTTACTTATGGGGATTTGTTTTCTGGATGAGCCCTGCCGATAATTGAGAGAGGAAATTGTTTTTAAAATTTATTAAAAAGGATTAAAAGCTTAAATAGGTATATACTTTATAAGTTCGGAAACGCTTTCTTCTCCCTGTTTATTTTAAATAAATTTACGATCAACTTGGCCTTGAAGTGTGTCTGAATAAAAATGTTCAACAAAGTAGGCTAATTCGAGAAATGTCAAGTAATGGGAGCCAAGCTGGTTGTAACCTAGCTCAGTTCGTCTTGTAAATCGGCAGTGTACACATCTTTTTCTTATAAATTGTTATATAGTATATATACGTAGTATATTATAAATTGTTATATATTATTTTTTTTTTTCAAGAAAAATGTATATGTTTTTGAAAGTACTTTTGGAAAATGTTGCTGGCCAGCTGCCAATAATCAAGCTTGGCGAAGAGTCGGTGGTTTATGACCTCAAGCGGAAGTTGGAGAGGATTACAGGAGTGCCGTTTTCGCAACTGGCTATTCAGTTCCTTGGACACCTACTTCGCGATCACGACCTGATCTGCAAGGTGTTCAAGGAATGCCAGGAGCTCGGCCTGCCTGCCTCTGGCCAGGCTCCGCACAAAACGGATCTGCTGGTCCTCCATGAGGATCAATTGAAGTGCTGGCTGGGATTTGTGGATGGCAGCGAGTGTGGTGAACCCGGCGAGTCAATGCTGATAAACATATCCAGCAGGGGTTTTACTACTACCACCTCTAGTTGCAGCCCTTCCAGTTGTAGCACCTCGAATGGACATCGGGACTGTGGTCCCTCTATGGACGCGGAGTGCATCGCCCAGAGCAGCAGCAACATCAGCGCCCTTTCCAATCGGAGTCAGGACGACAGTAGCTGCCACTCGGAGAAGTGCTGCCTCGATGGAAGCAGGGATCGCCCTGCTTACGCAGATGTGATGCCAGAGAGCCGAAAGTATGCGGTGGCCATGGAGGCCGATCCCAGCTGCTTCGACAAGGATTATATTCTGAATTACATAGCAGTGCGAATTCCGAAATCGCTGGACGCTGATGGCCTGATTTTCAGCACCTGCACCCCACTGGTGCCCTTGGAGGATGGACTCCTCATTGTGTCTGCAAACGCCCACACAGGGGAGTGGATCGAGCGGATTACTCGACCCATTTGTCCACCATACAGGTGCGTGACATTTATACAGCACTTCGATCTGGTGCGGTGGTGCTTCACCATTCCAACACCGAACGAGCGGACTTTCTGCAGGATCTTTAAGGTCCTCGAAAAGCAGAATGTCCCGCTGGACACCACCCAGTGGAGTGTAATAAGTCAAGCAACCCTGGATCCCTGTGGCGAAGATTACGCTCAAAAGGCGGTCAGCACAGACTTTCCGAACATGGAGGTGGTTGTTTACATAGACAAGCGGAGCGCCGAACAGATCTCCGAATGCTTCAAGCTTGATTACTTGTTTTGGCAGTTGCCGTTCACCCAGTGTGAGGGCATCTGCTAAGGCAGTCCCGGCACATTTCTTTTTAGCGACTGAAACAAAATTATTAGTTAGAACTTAAATTTATTGTTTATACACTATTTTAGAGGTACGATTTATAACGAATTACAAAAAAATTATCTGTTTGGCCAAATTCAACAAAAGCTGTTTTATTTAATAGTTGGGTATATCTAGCAAATCGTTGCATTTAAAATGATATTTAAAGAGCACATCCCAGTAGAGGCGCAGGACAAGGCCACCAGTAGCTCCATTGCCCAATATTCAAATCCAAATAGAGAACTGAGTCGGCTGCCGTGCGGTTGGAATGACAAACGGAAAACGCCCCAAATTATCGGCACGTAACGGCGCAAATTGCAAATACCAAATACCAGGGAGCCGGCGAGCAGTTGAGTTGCTGCGTTTACAAAACAAACACACAAAAAGCGAAAAGCACACAAATATGACACTGAATTGTTTTTCATGGTGCCAATCGAAGCCTCCACCTGGACGGACGGCAGGCAGGCAGTGACTGAGGAATGGTTTCAAATTCCATTTGACACATTTTCGCTGCCGATTCGATATTGCCGCCGTTCGGTTTTGTCATGCTCGCTGTCATTTTTATTATGTTAGTGGATGTCCGTCCCAGCACCGGCAACACCACCACCGCCACAACAGCCATCTGCGTCACGGCAGGCACTCGGCCTGCAGGTGGGCTGCAATTGGAAATCTACATTGTAAATTCGCGAGTGATTTCTGACTTGGTTTTTCCATTGACCCCGAATAAAAGGCAATGAGTTGCGAAAGCCGGCTTGATTTTAAGACAAACTTTCCATACAAACCCATAAGCCCCCACTTTAGAGCAGTCATAAAACTTTCGAAACCACTTGTCTCCCTCCGGGCAGTAATCCGGACATTTATGGACCATTTAAGCTCAGGTGCATGCGATGAAAACTTTCACCCAAAGTTATATTCAAAATATTCTCCAGGCGAATCTTAAAGCTAGCCTAGCGGGCTTCTGGCCGCCACTGGATGGAGAAGTCGTCCTCCTTCTGGAACTCCCTCTCCCAGAGCAACTTAAAGTTGATATCGCCACGGCTGATTTCAAGATCGCCTTGTTTCTGCTGTTTGGGGGCCTGGTAGAGGTATAGTATGGGCAGGACATGGGCAATGGCCCGCTGGGTGTCCTTGGGACGGGTGGAGAACATCACGTACACGTAGCCCACGGGGAAGATGGCGAACTTGATCATGGTCTCGGGCATGCGGTAGGTCACAAACGGCTGCTTCCTGGGAACGTACACGGTGTAGGGCTTATTGCGGGCGTTCAGGGCCCGCAGGTCCAAGGGGAACGGCATGCAGAAGGTGGCGTTGACCACGTTGAACTTGGGGTGGAGCAGCGAGGGGGAGTAGCCGCCCACTTCCGCCAGAGCCGCCGCCATTTTGGCCAGAACCCGAAGAGCACTTCCTCGGTTAAAGGCCTGGCAGTATATGTTGCCATTGGCATAGATCTTAACGCTGCCCATGGGAGCAAGGTGAGTCATCATCAGGGCCATGTGCCTGTCGGGATCGTAGATGCTATCGGACATGCAGCGTCTCAGCTTTCGCAGATTGTACTGGCACTTGGTGTCAAGGAAGCAAGTGAAGGGTCTACAAGGATGCGTTCGTACTCAGTTAAACATTAAACTCCAAGAGGCGGGCTCGCCATTTACCTGTATAGCAAATTCAGATAGCGCTCAATGCCAGCCAGCTTGGACACGTCCTTATAGATATCAAGCACATCGGCCTCCGTTGGAGTCACTGGGCGAGGAGTCTCTTTTACGGATTCACTCTGGCTCGTTTCCATAGCCTGGGCCAAGATTTTATACAGGTCCAACGGCGAGAATAGAGTTTCCCGGAAGCTTGGTTCTTCCTCTGGTTCACGCATTCTTCTCTTCATCGCAGTAGTTTCTAAGATTTATGACTTATGTTTTTAGTTAAGCAATGAGAATTACTTTTTCTCTTCGAAAATTAGAAAATTAAAACGCAGAAGCTTGCTTGAGGGTTGCCAGATCGACAGAAAGTCAGTGTTGCACATCGATGAATTGCGATTAGTGTGGAGCAATAACAACTTTCAAAGCACCAAGCGATAAAAACTAAACAAATGTAATTTTCTGCGATATAACTTACTGAGTGCAATAATTAAGGGATAAACTCATTCTATTAAGTATGGGGGAGTGTAAAATTAGCTTTTTCCACTACACTATGAATAAATTTTCTTATGTGAAAAGTTATCAACTATCGCATAAAAATGCAAAAGAGCATATTGCATTTTCTTTCATGAGAACAGCTGCATTTTATTTTAGCATTTTGATTTGTTTTTAAACAGCATTGACTGTAGTTGCATTTGTTTCTTCTACGCAAGATTTATATACCGTTTCAACAAATTAAAGACATGCAAATTGAAGTCCTAGTAGAAACTAATAATTAATAATTAATATTTACTTTTGCTGCGGAATAGATAACTAATTGGATCTTAATTAACGTAAGAGTCATTAAAGTTAAGAAATGTTGGTAAAATCTGCTGGACTACACCAAGAAAATACTTTAAAATTTCTTTAATTGTTGCCATATAAAATATTTGAGAAAATATTAGTTTTTGTATGTAATACCTCTGTATATCAAAGATAGAAAAAGCTTCAATAATTTAATTATTCATTTTCTATTAATGTGGTCAACAAGTCTTCAATGTTAAATTAATTTCATCACCAATAACATTTGAAAATATTATTCGTCGTAATAAAAACATTTCATTATCCATCCAAATTAAATTCCATCAAATTTATGTGTTTTAAAATTAAAAGTTGTGAAAATATGCGTTAATAAATTCTTTGATATCAGGCAATTTATATTTTCAAACCGATTTATTCGCCAATTAATTGACGGCTGAGTTAACCCCGTGGCAAAGCCATTAGTGCTCTGATTAAATTAAACAATCCAATTCAGTGCATCAAACACTGTGGCAATCCCTGGGAAACAAACGCAAAAGCAAACAATCAAAATATCATTCAAATTCAAATCGCAGAAATCGCATAATTGAAACCCCATTGAAGTCCATTAATAACTTTATGCAGCAGCGCAGTTCAAACACACGGATTCGGGCAAATCAAACACCAGCACATGCTCATATTTCTCAGCCGCCAGAAGGAAGGCTGCGATGGGATGGGGCAAGTGGGCTGGACTTGACGTTAGCTCATCAAACCCGAAAAACCACTTTGCTCAACTCTTTCAAAGTGCATACATCATCAACGCTAAGCCAAAACAAAAAAGCAATGCAAAGGGAGCGAAATGAACGATGGCGACGGGTAGCAGTGGGTGCTGGGCAGGTCCTGGGGCTGGTTCTGGAGCTGGGTCTGGTACTGGTGATAGCGAGACCGGGCAGCGGTACGAGGGTGTTGAAAACTTTTGTGCAATGTTGATTTTTCCGCAAGAGTCGTTTTTTGCCATCACCGGACGGACGACGGAGACCGTCTACGGGGTCCGCGCCGGCTGATGGTCCACGGCAGGGAAGCGAGGGAAAGGGAACCGCAAGCACTTTATAAAACCCGCAGCTCAGCAAAAGTCTTTCAATAATAATAATATTGGGGCGCAAGAGGGACAACAATGGCTGAAATGGGTGAAAGTGCTCGGCTCATGCGTCCCTAAGGTCATAGGTGAGAAAAGAAGGTTCACACAAAAAATAACAGAAAGAATTTCCAGATTTGTGCGGATTCAGTATTCATTTAAATTGTGAATGTCTACAAGGATTAAGTTAAAGTTTCTATAACTTCGTCTGCTCTGAAAATATGTTTTTTTTTTTAATATTAATGTATTTAAATATTAAATAAAAATATCCCCTAAAAATTTTAAATTTAAGTCTCTCACGGAATTCAATTAATGGAAACTGAACCGAACTGCCCTCGGCTTTAGTGACAGTTTCTATGACGTCAAAGTCCATTAAAAATCAAATGGCAAATCGTGTAAATCACAGCCTTGACTTCGCCCCATACCCTTGTCCTCTGGTGACCCCTTGAAGTGGTAGGAGTTCCTGGATTTCTACGTGGATTGGGAGGACGATTTGGGACTGGGATGGGTGTGGGTGTAGTGGTGCTCTGCTGCTGCTGCTGATGATGATGATGACAAACAAAACAATGGAATCAAAGCGGTTAATGGCTTTTGTGTGTAAAATGAATGAATGCGGCAACGTTTCCTGCTTTCATTTGCAGCGTCATTTGCTCTGGTAGCCTCTCTCTTTTAACCCTCACAACCCTCCAGTGGGGGTCTGGGGGTTGAGAGGTCACTGGTTCGAGCAGTTTTAGTAACATGTTTGTTTGTGTACACTGTATGTGCACTACAGTAAAAACTTTAAACTGGTTTATAATTTATAATAAATTAGATAAACCCTTTTGGAAGATACAAAAATAATTATGACTCGAAGAATATAAGCTGTATATTTTTTACAAGTTTCCTAATGTTTATGGTTTCTTGGTTCTTGGTAAACCTTTTTCCTCTGAGTGCACACACATTCCCATAGGTAAGGGGCCGTTACAAGCGCTAATCGATAAAGGGGAGAGACCATTCAGGATTCCTCGTGGCTGGGTGGGACTGGGATGCTGACATCGCCGGCAATGCAACTCCACTTTCGTTATTGGTTTTTTGTTACAACCCTGCCAAATGCCAAATGCCACATGCCGCAAGGATGTGCCCTCGAAGCCCGGCGAGATTTCGCTCCCGCCCAGCTCTTTGTGCAACCGATAATTAAATCGAACAAAGGCTTAGAGATTCAGTCAGATTCAGACAGTCCCCTTGCAGTTCCGCTCGTTTATCAACTGGCGAATAATCCCCGGAACTCACCTCCATTCACATTCTTGCCTGGAGGCGCCTCAGACTGAAATCCACCGTCTGGAGTGGTTGCTCCTCGGGCAATTAGCAGACATAAACAAATGGATAATCCGATACTCGGGAGATTCATTTATTTGTTTGGCTGAGTAATATATGAAGAGGCCTGGCGGAGCTTAAATTTTAAAGTCAAGAATTCTGGAAACATATCGAATACCTACCTTATATCCTAATCCTATTGAGGACGAAGTATGCTCTACTCATCGATACTTCACCATTTTGTAAGCACTTGAACTGCGAAATATTATTTGCATTATTTGACGGGCAATTTCTGCCGGCTTAGCGCGCAGACGGGGAAATCAGGAGGCATCAATTCGGCAGACAGGCGGCTAATTAGGCGATCAAGGACTGCCTGGGGCATGTCAGCCAACGCCCACGGGCCGCGATAGTCATTAGAACGGGGTCAGGAGCGGAGGCTAAGGGGTGGAAAATCAATAGCTCTATTATTTGGCGGAATGTCGACGACGAGGACGCGGGGGGCAAAACGACGCGACTTGACTCCGTTTGATGTGTTGATTGACAGCCTAATTGAGGTTTCTTGACTTTTTCCATTGGGGCAGGCCAATGACCGTTTGCTGTTCGCGGGGCTAATAATAATATTGTTGGCCTAATATCGCTGGGGGAATAACAGCTTGTTTAGTTAGTCATTAGGCTGGGGGTTAAAACAAAGCCTCCGACCCCATACTTGAACTCTAACCCCCTCGGAGCACATTAAATATTTGCCGAAAGTCGCACTTGATTGCCGTTGTTGTTGCGGTGGCGGGCTTCCGTTTGAATTTTTTATTGATTCAACTGTTTAATGTCAATTGCTGTGCAAATACCAATCAAACGCTTGGTTTACGCAATTAGCCAGCAAGTGCCGCCCCTTCGATATCCCAGCTCCAGCTCCAGCTCCAGACACTCTCAATTAGCATTTACATTGCGTGCAACATACTGCAAGACATAAAATTAACGCCGTCCCCGGAGGGACCTGCCCCTTTTACGATGCGGGACACTGGATACTGGATACGGGACTGCTGCTCGGCCTTTAATTTTGAATTTTGGGCAAGGCTTTCGAGGAAAGTTCTGTCCCGCCGGTATGGTCATTAAAAAGTCTGAGTAGTGGCCAAGAGAGCTGAGTTATTCACAACTTTTTGTTACGGCCAACTTTCAAAGGGTTGATTGAACTCTTGAATCGAGTAAAAAATATAAAAAGGAACAAACTGAATAGGCAGGCGAACAATAAATACAAAAAACCTGGTGAGAAAAGTTTACAAACATTTGTTCGTTGTTTTGGTTCAATGTCCCATTGATGGGATGGGATTGAGAAACGGAGGAACTTCCGTTTTGTGAACTCAATTATGTGGCGTATCAATGCGCAAAAAGTTTCCGCTCAAATTCAAAGCAAAAATTTATAACTCCGAGCTGTGTGCTACTAATAAAATCCGGGACCGCAGACTCTCTTGGCCAAGAGAAGCTTGCCAGCTAAAAATAATTTTCTTCTCTCCAAAAACAGCTTTCGAGTGTTTTAAAATGATTCCGAGTGCCACTTAAGCGTTCCAGCGCACAGCGCGATATCCGCTTGTGCTCATTCAAATCGCATGTAAAAACTATCTAGAATACTTTTTGGCACTCACACAAGTGCAGGCGCCGAGAAGTCAAGGCTTGGAACTGTTCCAGATCTGCCGAGAGCCACCCCCTGCTCATTCTCGTCCTTCGGATTCTCCTCCTTTTTTGCAAAGGAAATCCAAGCTGAAGCGGAAGTGCATAGCGCTGAAATAAAGTGTTGCATACTGTTCGGGGCAACAATAATAAAATATTGCATATTTTGCGGCCACACAAAATCCAAAGGCAAGCAATCCGTTTTATGGCCCTTGGCGCTGGGCATATTTACTTTGGCCCTAAGCTTGCCACAGTATTATTTATTGCCGAGCTCTGGCTCAGATTTTAATCGCTATTTTAGGTTCTTATTCAAAATCTTAGAAGGATTTTGAGATACGTTAGCAATTTGCTCAGGCTTTGAGATTTAGAGGAAGTTTATTTAATAGTTAACGAAAATATTTACTTTTAAAACAGGGATTGTAAAAAGTTTTACTAAAAACACTTACTAAGGTGTTTAAAAGTATGCTATAAAATGTGTTATCTTAAAAAAACCAATTCGCACTGATTTTGATGTCTCAAAAATTGTATTGAATACTTTTAGACAGATTTCTGGTGCACCCCCCTAAAAATACTATAAACTCCCACATGTATACCGTATTATTAAATACCATGTATATATAGAAACTATTCCATACTTCCAGCCACCTTAATAAAATCCTTCAAATCGTTTGAGACTTAACCTGAGAAGTAATAAAGTAATAAGTAATAATAATATGCATGTGAAACCCCAATGCCTTTGCCAGACATAGTTCCAGGGCGGACTTAAGGGATATAGTTGAGATTTTAAAATTAGACAGTGTAAGGGCATCACAGTTCCGTGTCATTATTAGATTGCCACACCGGATTTTCTACACTTTGTTTGGCTGCGACCTCGATTTCCCTGGCCTCGGCTATGGCACCCCCATGCCTGCCTCCAATTTCAAAGTGGAACTTTAATGGCAACAAATGCTCTCCCGCCAGGACGACCATCGCCATTTTATATTTGGTATTTTATTACATTACATTTCCCTGGCTTATTACATTTTGGCTTTTAAGCTGTTGACACAACTTGATTTCCGTGCGACCCGGGTACCGGTGGATGGAGGAGAGGAGAGTGGCCTGGTCAGTGCCGGAATCGCCGTCGAGTTCCTGTCCAACCGCCCACAGACTCGTCCAGTTCGTTTTGTTTCAGCTCTTTCTCTGTCTTGCTTTCGCTCACTTTTTTTTTGCCAGTCCGGCCTCAGACAATTTTGGCTTTTTCCTCTTCCGAGTTTCACTTTTGGAAGTTGGGAAGTCTGCTGGGTGACCCAGAAACAAAAGTGTGTCTAATGGGTTTCTGTTATGTTTTTTGACATTTTGGGAATAATGTTTCCGCTTCCGGTTTAAGGTGTGCGCTGCGCTCGTACTTGTGCCTGTATTTGCTGCAATTTCCGTCTCCGTTTGTCGCCAGTTACACAGGACAAAAATGCAACTCAATGGCAATTTGGTCACTATGATATTTATTAGCTAAAAAAGCAGCATTAAATCAAGATAATTTCTTAATTTAAATGGGTTTTTGATCGATTTTATCATTCAATTGGAAATGAAAGGCCATGAATTGCCTATATTGCACACTTTTATTTCCTGTGCAGGCCAGAAATAAGGCCAGCTCGTAAGCTGGTTTCATAACAGGCAAAAAGGGCAAGGTAGAAAAGTGAAAAGTCATGGAAATTTCCGCCTTTTGCGAATACTTTGCCTTTGCCCTGCGAGAGATCAACATCAAAGATGTGCCATTCCGATACTGCCAGCTAATTTCAGCGCCGTAAACATGACAACCTAATTATTTTCTTTCCTTCCTTCCACGCAGTCGGCACCACATCATCATCATCATCATCGTCATCGTCATCCACTGAAAACAACGGGGAGGCGGTGTGCACTGTGCAGTTGTGATTAATGGGAAAGGCACCGCGCGGCTGCGACATTTGCATACGAAATTGAAAATAAATATTTGCACTGATAAATAAAAAGAAGGGAGCTTGCTTGCTAATTGCACTTTGACTTTTCGAGCGAGTCCTTTATACAGGACTCGAGTGTGTGTGCGGGCTATACATAGACACTGGCGCAGCAAGGACAGATGGCTCAGGAAAAATTAGCAAAGTAATTCACGAAGCAGGCTGCGGGGGGCTGGGTGTTTCGTCAGGACCTTGAGGCCTCTTCATGTCGACAGACAGGACGCGTCTGGAGGGTGCTCGCCTTTCCGGCTGTCCTCGTCTCTGGCGCCATTTGATTAATATATACTCAGCCGCTCCCAGTTCTCGCCGGCCCCGTGATTGTCTCGCTTTATTTTCGACAATCGAAATTAATTGCACTGCTTGAGGAGGTCCTGTCTGCGCTTTGTTCCCAACTTTCGCCCAACACCTGGCGGCGTCTGCTGTCGGGGTTAAGATTGTCGTCGAATTTCCCAAAAAAGGACCGACGACAACGGCAGAGTAAATGCCTCGAGCTCACTCTCTGTCTACAGGCACAACAAAAACCGAAAGCTTAAAATGCAAAAATCAATAAATTTAATTAAAGCGGTTATTTAAAGTATCGAGAGGGAATTACGGGATTTAGGGGATGCCATTAGGGCGCCGCTTGGGAGGGGGGTGAGCTTATGCCTACAGAGCGGATACATATTTAAATTGGTTTGAATTATGCTTAAAATGATTTAATTAATGTGTTCTTTTGTGGCTACGGTCTGTGCTTTATGTTCCAGAGTCGCTGTAGAAAAGGGGTTTATGGAAAAAATAAATATAAAACTAAACAGAGCTTCTGTGTTCTTTCTAACGATTAAATGGTTTATGTTATATATTTAATCAAATAAAAACACCTCTTAACGAGGTTAGATTAAAGTGACGATGGCACACTCAACACAAAAAATTTCTGATATCAAATTTTGTGACGATTAATAGTTATTTAAACAAAAATATTTAAAAAGTTTTTAATTAGTTTCAAAATCGGCACTTAGCTGAAAAATTTAAAAAGGCAAAATAGGCAGCGTGCCGATTTTGAAACTAATTAAAAACTTTTTAAATATTTTTGTTTAAATAACTATTAATCGTCACAAAATTTGATATCAGAAATTTTTTGTGTTGAGTGTGCCATCGTCACTTTAATCTAACCTCGTTAAGAGGTGTTTTTATTTGATATCAGAAGTTTTTTAAATGACTTATGTATGTACATACATAGGTCTTCCATTGTTTTTATAAGTTTTTGTTTGAAACTCAAATGGGAAAAATTAACAAACAAAATTCATATAAGAAGTTAGCTATATGGGAGCATTGCTACTAATTTTGATGAGAAAGCAAATTTTCGGAGATATGTGTTGTACCCCGAAATATCTCAAGGGATATACGGCCGGAAGTTACTATAAAAATCGTGAAAGCTATTTAAAAAAAATGTTTAATCTAAAAAAAATAATTTTTATTCTAAATTCTTAATTATAATATTTAGAACATTTTTGTCAGGGCAAAGTAATTATCATATCAAAATACTTTTCCAACGACATATAGCACGTTTCTGTAACTTTAGTCGTTCAGAAGTTATGGGCGCGAGAAATTTCCTGTTTTCCCGCCAAAGTAGTGGAAAAAGCAAAAATTAGATTAAATTAAAAAAAAAAATTTCAAACGATTTCTTTTAAATTTAAATTATATTAAATTTTTTTTGATGGCTTTAAATTTTATTGCATTGTGCACGTCTCTAAATGACTCTACATGTATTTTTACATAAATGTATGTATAGTGCACGTGAAAGGTTAGGTATATGGGATCTTTGCTACTAATTTTAATGAGTAATATCTCGAGAAAGCGAATTTTCCGAGATATGTGTTATATACCAAAAGTTGAGCAATCTCAAGGGCTATATGGCCTTGAGTGAGTATCAAAATCGTTAGAGCCATTTTTAAGAAAACTTCAAAAACTAAAAAAAAAAATTAATTTGAATTATAAATTCTTAAATATTATATTTATATAAATTATGTCAAGGCAAAGCTATTATCATTTCAAAATACCTTTCAAACGACATAAAGCACGATTCTGTAGCTTTAGTCGTTTAGAAGTTATGGGCGCGGGAAATCTGGCTTTTCTAGCTGTTTTCCCGCCAAACTAGCGGGAAACCCAAAAAGTCGTAGAACAAAAATTATTTAGCTCGAGCTGATTAATAAAACAAAAGTGGTTCCAGGACTTTAAAACAAAAAATACCACAGACAAACAGACAAACAAACAGACAAACAAACAAACAAACAAACAGACAAACAACAGGACAAACGTTTTCATTTCGGAAAGGCCGTTGAAATCTTGTTTATTGAATATCTTTTGAACGGAGTATCGGATCAGGACGATCGAGGTGTCATTCGACGCGTATTTAAAGCTAGATCACAACAACCTTAAAAATTTGGGGGTTTTTGCTCAACCGGCCCCAATTGCTCCAATTTTCAAAATTGTCAATTTCGCACTTTCACTCTCATTTCTCCTAAAGTTATCAGTTTTTGAAAAATCTTAGTATGCAGTTTCAAAGAGGTTTACAATACCTTTCGATCAAGATATAAATGGTTCTGATCGGACTATCGTAGCAGATTTTCAATTCTACGGCTGTATATAGTAGTCTCCTTGCGCACCACAGTCTCGGTGCTCATCGTCACTACGTGGACTGCCGTCCACAGTGATAGAAGCTGAAAACTGATTAAACTTTCTTTACTTTACTTTAAGGCTTGTAAATGAGATATTTTCTCTATATATAATTTTATAAGAAAGCGTTTCATAACCTTACTTAAAGCAATCTTTGAGATATTTTAAAGATGTTAGATCATTAAAGCAAACTATCTATTTATAACGTATACTTAGGCATGGATAAAATATAAATAAATGTGCCGTCATATTGCTACCAAAAATGATACCAATGAGTTTGCATAGGCAATCATCCAGCTGTCGTTAGCATTTCCCTCTTGCTCGAAAATCACTTTGGTATTTTTGGGGAAATCATTATATTTAAGAGGCATATTCCGGCGAACTATCGCTTTCATCCTCGACAATGCCAATCAGTTGCATCCCCAGGGCCGGGACCCATTATCATGCCCCCAAATGAGGGCCATTCATTCGACCCTCCCGCAGACCCATATATACGTATATATATATTTATGTATATATATGAACATATTCCATATATAAGCATGTGTATTTATATTTACTATTTGCGTGCCCGTCATTATCGTTATTAGAGCTCATTAGCAGCGTCATTGCGAAGCCGAAAGAGGAGGCTATGTTTGGGTATTGGTTACGCCTCACATGTGTGTGTGTGTGTAGGTGTTGGTCCTAAATGTGGTCCTTCACCAGCAAGGAGAACAAGGGGAAAGGGTGGATGAGCTGGATTGGATGTGCCATTGAACGCCAGCTAATTTGGCTCCAGGCGCTTATGGCTGCTCCTGATTGAACCGAAATCGATTACTTCTTATTAATTTCTGGTTGGATTTTGGAATATTATGATTATAGATAGCATATATGTAGAGATGCTTAAGGGTTTTATCCTGCCTGGGAACAATTTATTTAATTAAAGTAAAGTAAAGTAAATGTGAACTTCTTGTGAAGTCAAAGGATTGCAGCTCACCATTGTTCGGGACGCCATTGTCATTTGCAAACGGTTGCGAACTTAATTTCTGTTGACCTTCCGACATCATCAGGATCCAAATCTGGATCGGAGTCGCAGTTGGAGTCGCGATAGCCTCCTGTCTGTGTGCATACGTGGTCCAAATGCCTGCCGGAAATCGTCTGCAATGTGCGAGATAACAATTTTCATGGCATGACCAAGGCGGCTACGCAGTGAGTAGGAAAAGGCCACCCACTGGACCAACACTCCCATGGCCACCCAGACTCCGCCCCCGAAGCCGCACTCATTATTCGTAATGGTGCTGATGGTGATGATGACAACAACACCACCTCCGGCGACCACTGCGAAAACAGATGAGGAGGAGCGACGGCGGCCCCGATTCCGGAATCCAGCGAAAGGGAAGGCGAGGAGTAATACAATGGGAATGCCATTGCCGTATTCTGCATTTCAGAGCTTGTATTCCCGTATTGCATGTTCCGTGTTTCGCCGGACAGGACGATCCAGAATGCCGTCGTAACATTTAATTTCCGTCAACTGGTTTTGGCGCGGGGGGATTGGAATCCGGGATACTGAGGGATCTGGGACTCCGGGAGCCCGGGAGAGAGTGCTCCACGTAGACACAACATGTCTGCGGCTAATATAAAGCGAAGAATGCCATGACAAACGGGTTGAGCCACCAGAACAGACACGCTGACCACCGAAACAACGACAATGGCCCTGTGGTCGATCCTGATGATGGCACTTGTCCAGCCGTAGCTATTCCACTCCGTTCCCGGCCATTAAGCTCCACTGCGGCCATAATCATTAGCTACGTGCGTCGTCCCCGGGGTTTGTTTGCATTCAACAGTTTTGATTGCTGATTGCGCACGGCGACTGATATAATTCCGTCCATCAAAAGGGGGTGCTCCAGGTGCTCCAGGTGCTCAAAAATGGTTTGTTTCCCTGGGAGAGAAGTTCATGTAGGGAAAATGGGAAATTTTAGATAAATATGCTGACATTTCTCAAAGCAAGACTAAGTAAATGTACATTTTATCATGTACATTAAAGACTCCTACCTCTTACAATATATATACTTTATTCTAATCAATCATAAATGATTGTATAATATTGTGCTGAATAAATCCATTGAACTACACATAGTTAAGCCAAACAAAATACCATTATAAATACCCTGATTCATTCGCTTTAAATTCGTAGCAGACAGAAGTAAAAACTATTTGAAAATTACCACATTGAATTAATGCAATAATCACTTAATCAGCAAAATGCTTTTTCCAAAGCTCTGATGAATTACTAATTAAATAAATGCTTTTCCGAGTGCAAATAAAAAGCTGCCAAAGGGGTTAAGACGCATGAAAGTATTTTTGAATTCAAATGAAAGACATTTCATGGGAAATGTAAATTAAATTCTATGAATTCCAGAATAAATAATTAAGCTGATATATTCCCCTTTTAAATGTATTTATACAATTTGGCCCACCTTGAATATTCTAAAAAAAATTAAGTAATTAAATCGTGCTTAAGGCATCACCAACAGCTACGGCAACCAACGGTAGAGGATAAAAAAGGAAAATATGTAAATGTTGTCATAACGAAAATGCCGCAGAGAATCGCCCATCTGGGCGAGGAGACGACCTGCCTCAGTCAGGATTAAGTGCTTTGTTCTCCGTTTGTTGCTGCTGCAGGAGGAGGCTTCGAGAATGAATTTCAGCATATATTTTATGACACTCGACTTTTATATTTATGCCCCGGCCACTACATTCGTCTGTCTGTCTCTCTGTCTCGTTTTGCAGCACGTCGCCCTCTCTGCCGTCCCTGTCGCCCAAGGACTACGCAGGACTTGCCGGCTGCTCGGCGCTGGCTTTTGTCCTGTACCTAAACACACTTAACGCTGGATTTGTCTACGATGACAGGTGAGAAAAATTTAACCGAATTAAAAATTCCATATGTCAGCACGTTGACGAAGGTAAATGGCTGCGACTCTCCGCCAGTCGAGACATTGGTCCTTCGTCCTCTGGTATTTTTGGGTGCTCTGGCTCTGGTTATGGCCAACAGCGATGTTTTGTCGCCGACTAGGTCCCTGAAGAGCGTAAAAAGGGCCAGCGAAAAATACAAAAGTTTATTATTAATTGTGCGCCAAGTGCCGCCATTTATTTGATAAAATCGCCGTAATAAATTCTGGGACCCGCCTAATTGTAAAACTTGAAGCGGACCAGTTGCCGGCTTATCGCCTGTTGGCCATTGTTGATATATATATATATATATGAGGGCCAGTGCCATTGTCAGAGTCACAGTCACAGTCAGAGTCAGAGTCACAGACGGAGCAAATTAAAAAACAAAATGTTGATTTATGCCGCCGCTCCTCACCTGGCCGCATTGAAATGCTGCAAACGCAAACGAAATTACCCATAAATATCAAAAGTCATGTACAATGGACAGGAATTTCCCCAAGGAGCACAGCTCCATATATACAATGGTCTAGCCCTCCAGCAAGAGCTCTCTGACCATTCCGGCGAACAAGTGACTCCTGTTACTGCTCCCGGTTCAACTACAATGCCGGCGAACAATTGCCAGGATTTGAGGTGGGGACATGGCATTGGTCTTGGCTCTCGCTCCGACTCTGGATCTGGCCAAGTTATGCAGAAAGTGCTCAGCTCGGAGCTCGTTATTTTGTGCTGTCCAGAAAACAAGCGCAAAACTTGCCAACATACACACACCGCGCGCAAAAATAATAAACGCAACTTATGTAACTCGGCCGCCCCTTTTGCCTTCACCAAAGTTGTGTGTGCGAGTTTATGTTTTTTTTGCTCGGGCGGAAGCTCCTGCGGTCACTTTCACGCAGTTGCCAACACCAGTTGGAGCACCAGGACTTTCGTCCTACACAGGAGAAAATAAGAAAACAACCAAAAATAGACTCAGTCATTGTTATATTGAAAGGAAAGGGCTTCTAACTAACAGAAAGTTAAATTTAGCAAGCATTTGAAATTAAGGAAGGTAAGGAAATGGTTAACAAAACGAAAAAAACATAGTGATTTCGAAAACTAAGAATAACAAATCCTTAAGAAACCCATCCTATCTCGATTTTGTCTCGGTGCAGGAGCCTACCTATCGGTTGGTCCTTTCGTATGCCCTGCGGTCATCCCACAACATGGCCACTGTGACCACACGAGCACAAGTTATTATTGTCAAGCCAGGCCAGACAAAACATGATTTATTAAATGGCAGAATTCCCTTCAATTTGTTTCCTATCAACTGGAAAAAGAGCAATGGCTTGCCTTTGGGCCTGGGGAATGGGCACTGGGAGCTATCGTTGCCATGTTTCGGCATTAAGGAATCTCTGTTGCTGGCAATTGTTAAGGAGAGATATGAGATTTTAATAAGTTATGCTTGGCAGCTTTTTGATCGAGTGTGTTTCACGGCACAAGTTGCTCCAACAATTGAACTAATGGGATGTGCTTATAAGCGATTAGTGGCTGCCATTAAATTATTTCTAGCCACTTCAAATTTTAAGCTTTAATATTTTAAAGAGAATTTAGCACCTTGGCTGGTAACTCCGAACTTCACACCTTCAACTTGATATATTTTCATTTTATTTCAAAGAGAAGAAAGCGAACCGTAACAAAATGTTGCCAAACATCCCCCAATCTGCAGTCTTACAATAATTTATGTGCCGTATTAAAAGACCAGCGACAGCAGCAGCAGCAGCGGTAACAACGTTACGTATACGTAATTTTGATGGCACACAACCATCGGACGATAGGCACACTTCACAGCGGAGGTGGGTGTGGTGTGCGAGGTGTACCGATGTTGTGTGTTGTGTTCTCCAGCCAGAGTAACAGAATTTTGTGCTCTTTTTTTTCGGTTGTGTATATATAAAATCGAAAATTTTCACTTTACATAAGCACAACACCAGCAGCAGCAGCAGCAACAAATACAAATGGTGTGTTGTGGGTAGCCAGGAAGGTGGATGGCAGGAAGGCAGGACGGCAGGATGGCAGGAATGTGGTGTCCACATTCGGTGCTGATGCTATGATATATTGTCTTCAACAAAAGCCAACCACAGCCCTGTTTGTCTGCTGTTCCCCCGTACTTATGTGAGCATGTGAGGTGAGGCTCACAGTGGAGTGGAAGCTTAAAATATTACTCCGAGTTAATATGGAAGGAGTTAGGCTCACGAAAAGCTATTAAATAAATATAGTAGCTACTTTAACATGGAATTCGAAAGCATGTGAAGGTTACTTACGTTCTATATTAATATAATAATATGTAATACCTAATTCCTAGTCATAATTTGCCTAACAAACAAGTTAATGGACTCCTCGGATCCTTTGTTCCACTGTACACCATGTATGTTGTGGTTGTTCTTACTCGATTGCCTGAGTCTCTGCTGCTCCAGGTCCTCTACCTACTGCTGCTCCTACTCCTGGTCTTCCTGGTCCTCCTCTTCCTCCTCCTGCTCCTTCTGCCCCTCCTGATCCTGTCTTTGGCCTCCTCTTGCTCGAGTTGAGAGTGAAAAGCGAACGATAACGGCAGCAACATGCCGCACTTGTAAGCTGCTTGAAGCCTGGCCATTGTTGTTGCTGCTGCCTCTGACCTCTGACATCTTACCCTCTGCCACTCCCCCCTGTTACTGTTCCCTGCCGCTGACAAAGTGACGTTGTTGTTGTTGTTTCACTTGGTGGCGTTGCTGTTGCCATTGGAGGGTGTTGATGTTTTGGTTGTCGGCCTCGCTATTGCTATTCATTCACTAGTTATACGATGATAAAGCACAAAAAAGGGAACTGCGGAAATTCTGCTGATGACGATAATGTTGACGCTTACGATGGCGACAACTTCGACCCTTTACCCATTGCCCCGGAATTAAGCCCATCTGCATAGAACAGCCGCAAAAACACGACTTTACGACTTGCGTGTGTGTGTGTGCATTCGCCTCGAGGTATGCAATGAAATTTCTTTTCAATATTTGCCCAGCTACCTTCGTCTTGCAAATGAGGCGTAGAACAATTTTCGGTTCGTTTTTTGTGCCAAGGAAGATGGTAAATGCTTACCAGCTTCAAATAGAAGCAGTCTTACCCAGCCTGAAGGCATTAAATGCCATACAGCAAAGGTTAAAATAGTAAGAGCAGTCAAAGAGATACCTCTTTAAGAGCTTATATTCATAATTAAGTCTCCTATCCATATATTTTATTCATACCATTAGGATTTAATTAATTTGAATTGAGATATGCCTCAATAAATATTTAGAGATTTAAAATCTTTTCTTATATAGCCTAAAAGTATGTATTTTTTAATATTATTTTTTAATGTTGCATTTGGAATATAGAGAAAAAGAAAACGTATTATCTTTCTAAGTAGCTTTTTAAACTAATTTTGTGTTACTTTTTTTCGAGTATAATTTTTAATGTTAAGGAAAATGTTTTAATTAATATCTTATAGCTGATTTCAGGCACAAGTTTTAGAGATATTTCCACAAGCTATGGTTTGACACTTCATAATTTTATAAAGAGACTTTCAAGTTTAAGCTTTCAAATATCTTACTTATACTGATTTAAGGAAAGGTAATTCCCTCTTAATATTTCGACCACAAGTGTGTATGCCGTGCGAGCTCTTCCCAATTTAGCAGCTCCTTCATCTGCGTTCAGGGCTTTTGCTTTGTGCCCTTTCGATAAGAATTTGTTTGCTCGCAACGACATTTTTGTGGCTGCTTTGGCGCAAACTAAAAGGATCGGAAGGGCTGGAAGGGGGGTGTTCCGCCGAGTGAGATCCTTTGGAATGCCAATTGAAATTGAAGTGTAGATGAGTGCGTCCCCACTCGCTCCCTTTTCTCCCTCAACCATTCAGCAGCGACGCTGGTCCTTGCCAATAACTTTGCTTTATAGTTGGGCACGTCTCTCCGGCGAATTTGTAAACCCAATTTGTGGCAACACCACCAACCTCCACACTTGGCATCCTTTTTATTACCATTTTCTGGCATTGAAAGAGCTGCCTGCATACACACACACACACGCACACACCCACACAGGCTCACACGTGCAATAAACCTTGCCACAATTCATATTTCCGGTCACCCATTCCACACGCCGCTCGTCGTCGAATGATAAATAAAATATTAAATTGAAAACCGAATTTTTATTCAAAATGCTTTCCAACTTATGTGTTTGCACATGACTTTTCTTTGGAGTCCACAAACCCACCCCAAGAACCTGCCATTTGTGACCCGGGGCTTCGGCGAATATGTATTTCGTTTGCATAACCTTTGAACTTTTGTACACCCATAAGACCCTAAAACTACAGCCGGAGGCCACGAAAAGCTAAAGTAAATATCTCCGCACATAACTTGATTATTTAACAAGCCGACATTTAATTTTCAGTCCAAAAATGAAGCCAAACGCTTTTTAACTTGCCAGAAATGTTGATTTAAGTGAGCGCATTCGAATGAAATATATAATAAATTCTTTGGATCAATAAATTAAATGTATTTAATTGAGATTCCGTGAATTATGGAGGTTATGGAATCCAGAGTTTAAATATCCAAACTAAATATGAGTGATTAGGTTAGAAAAATATTTACTTGGCACACACAGAAATAGTTTATTCGTTTGGAAGTCATTAATAGACATTGATCTGTTGTAAAAAGCGAAGCTTAAAACCCCTCACCTGAAAACATAATGCGAAAAATAATACTTCAGCTAAAACAACACATAAGAAAAATATTATTTTGTCTGTAAAATTATTATATATTATTTTAATTGGTAATTTAAATTAATAGAGAAACCTAAGCACTAGCTTGTCAGCCTTTTGCTTTGGCTTTGTTCATGCTCCCATTATTTTTCCTCCACCTAAAAGTCCCCTTTAAAAAAAATCCCACCACCAGCCATTATACCCTTGCCTGGAGTTAGAAAGTTAATTAATGACATTTACTGGATACATCTAAAAACTAATTATGCATAAAATGGCCGGGGTATTATTGCAAGCCCTCCATAAATTTCCGCAAGCTGTGCAGCAATCGCACAAACAACGCCGATAACAAACTAGCCCTGATCCTGATTATACGGCGCTCTGCCTCACCTGACCCGGGACCCGGTGCCCGGTTCCCGGTGCCCCTGTGCCGGCCAAATCGATTAGGACAACAAGGAGCGCTACAACGGCGAGGCAATTACCAAGGACCCCTCGTCCACTACACAACACAATGACAATGTTCGTGTTTATATGTATATGTGTGTCCTGGCGAACAACAAAAGCACAAAATACGCCAACAAATCGGCAATTAATCAAGCCGCAAGTGCACGGAAGGGGGTGGAGCTGAACGGGGGGGTTGGTCAACTGTCGCTTGGCACTTTAACAATATTTATGCCGAGTGCAAAAACAAAAGGACAATAAAAATAGCAGGCTTTGAAATTGTTAAGGATTAATATTACAGACTTTTAAATGCCCTAGAGCTCATTTTTACAAAATATGGGAGAAGGGAAATGAAGTCATACCTCTGAAAAATATTAAATTAATTTATAAAACAAAATAATTATCTATGATTATTGTTATTGTCTACTTCAGTGTAAATCTTTCTGCTTGGCTTCGTTCGTTCATAATATTATTATAATTCCCTCAAAACTTTTCATCTTTTTATATAATTTTCTCTTGTAATCACTTAAGAAACCCATATACCCTTCTAAAGAGTTTTCACCCATCTAAGTAAAAGCAAAATAAATAGGACTATAGGCCGAGCCACAAGCAGTCCCATAGAATTTGAGGCTGTCGAGTTTCGTGTAGCAGGAAAGCCGAGATGAATCGAGTCAAGTTGAGCAGAATCACCCAACCTTGGTGGAGGCACTAAAGATAGTACCAATAAAGTGTGAGGCAAGGGAACATCGGCTAGATACTCCGGGCCGAGCAATTAATCATTTTAATTAATTGGACAGGTGTGCCACAGGTTGCTGTCTGCTGCTGCTGCTTTCAACTGAAGTAATGTGAACCCTTACACTCCCATGACAACACTTAAAGAATAGGATATCTTAGAATCAACATTAAGGCCATACAATGAAGAATTTTTAAGTTACATTTTCTAGACAGAAAAAATGTTTATTAAAAATTATATAAATATGCAGCACATTTTTGTTCAATGCTTTAATATTGAAACATTTCAATAGAGATTTTTCCAGTGCCCAAAGCTACATCTATATGAATTTTCTCTCCAATCTCCTTCTCAGGCGCGCCATCTTGGCCAACGGAGACGTGACGGCAGCTCGGCCACTGTCTCATCTTCTGCGGAATGACTTCTGGGGCACGCCGTTGTGGGACAGCGGATCCCACGGCTCCTGGCGTCCGCTGAGTGTGCTCAGCTTCCGAATGAATTTCCTGGTGGGCGGACTGAGTCCCGCCGGCTATCACCTGGTCAACGTGCTACTCCACTGCCTGGCCACTGGTCTGGTGGCGCTAGTTGGGCATACTCTCCTGCCTTTTCGAGTTGGAGTCCTGGCCGCCGGCGCCCTATTCGCCGTGCATCCCATCCACACGGAGGCGGTGGCCGGGTTGGTGGGACGGGCAGATGTGGGAGCTTGTGTGTGTTACCTGCTTGCTTACCTCTCCTACCGCCGGCACATGCTCAGCCGGGAATGGGGATCCCTGGCTGTCACCATTGTCCTTGCCCTGGCCGCGCTGCTCTGCAAGGAAACGGCCATCACGGCGCTGCTGCTGTGCGGATTGTGCGACGTGATGTCGGCCATTGGAAGGGAAAGTAGTGATAAGGTGAGTTGAATTATAAGAAATATATTTTTTAAATAATTTATATAATTTAATATAACTTATACCCTTAATATTTCATTACTTCCTTTCAGCATCGTTTGCGATCTCTCTCCATACTGAGCGTCACCTTGCTGTGTGCCCTGTACTGTCGCCTGAGTGTCCTGCCGCGTCCCTCCGCCGCCTTTTCAGCCGCAGACAATCCGGCGGCTCATGAACCCTGCTTTTTGACTCGGTTTCTGACTTTTCTGTACCTGCCGGTGGCCAACTTTCGACTGCTCTTGTGGCCCCAGGAGCTGAGCTTTGACTGGGGCATGGAGGCGATGCCACGGATCAGAACGCTCTGGGATGTCAGGAACGTACTGAGCATCGGCTTCTACGGATCCCTGATTGCAGTGCTTTGGCGAACGTCTGGACTGCGTCGCTCCACCGCCTCGATGGACTTTGCGGAGGTGGCGAGCATATCCCTGCCGCTCCTCAGGCGATTGGGTGGCAATAGCTGCCACACTTGGCTGGGCCTCGCCTGCGATTGCCACCACCAGGTGTCGGAGCATGCGAGATCGGCTCCAAGCTATTATCCTGCCTCCAAGAGCTCCTCCTCCTCCTCCTTCACAGCCACCTCCTCGCCCGCTGTCTTTGTGAGCGTGGCCTTCCTGGTGCTGCCATTCCTGCCCGCCAGCAATCTGCTCTTCTACGTGGGATTTGTAATGGCCGAGAGGGTGCTCTACCTGCCGAGTGTGGGCTACTGCCTGCTCTTTGGCCACGGCTTTGGCAGTCTCTGGCAGCGGGTCCATGGCTCCCGGCGATCCCGGATGCTGCTCCTCTGCGGCCTGGGGCTGCTCCTTGGAATCCAATGCCTGCGCACCGTCAGACGCAACCTGGATTGGCGGGACGAGGAGCAGCTGTTCCGAAGTGCAATCAGCGTGAATACCCCGAAGGGTGAGTGCACCCACATACGCTTTTATTGTGGATTCTCAAAGGAATGTTTTATTTGGCTTGCATGGCGTATGAGTAATATTTGCGGCATATTTTTAAAGTTTTATGATTACTATCCCATATCCTTTTGTAATTCTTAGCAATTTGAGTTAAAATATTCTTCAAATAATCCTTTTAAAGTCCAACTTGTTTTAATTTTCCAGCTCTGGGCAACCTGGGCAGCGTTCTGAGCTCCCAAGGAAGATACGAGGAGGCGGAATGGGCTCTGACGACGGCCCTTAGACATCGACCCTCTATGGCCGATGCGCACTTTAATCTGTGAGTAAACGTTCCCGAGGAGCATGTGGGCAGTTGAAAAACGCGAAAATCCTTTGGAAATCGAGGCGAAATTCGCGCCTTAGCCGCTCCGCCACACGAAACCTGAATCCAAAAAAAGGATGTCGGTTTTTTTGCTGGCAGCCTTTTCAAAATTCAAAAGCTCAAAGTGAATGGCTGTCGCGACCTTGGGGTTGTGTTGGGTTTGGGTATGGGGCCATGGGTTATTGGGAGCTTACGGGGAGACTGCTCTTAATGCCGAACGGCAGATGCAGCTGCTCCTCCTGCTGCTCGCTTCCGTTTGCCAGCAAAAACGTTCGGACAACATCTGAGGAAAAAACAAAAAATGTGCAGCGAAAAAGGTGAGGTTTCCACCCCCAAACTGGGTGAAAAGCGGCGGAAAAGCGGGTGGAAATGGGATGGAAGCGAAGACTGCCCAGTTACATCGCGCATACAAATCAACTCGGTCAGAAACTTTAGCTCCAGCGCAGGGGGCACATGTTTTGCATCTTTTGGATGGCAATTTGCATGCACTCGGCAGCCATCAACAGCAAATAGCTGCTGGTTGCAGCCAGCCTTCCCTTTTTTTCTACCTCGCATCGCCCACAGAGCTACCCCCAACCCTGTTGTCCTTTTTTTGTTGTCCCGCTTTTATACCTTTGGAGCGAGCCTTTGAAACAATACGACTGGAAATGAATGCAAGAGCGGCGGAGGCGGAGGCATTCCGCA
Organism: Drosophila rufa; assembly: GCA_018153105.1. Lineage (NCBI taxonomy): Eukaryota > Metazoa > Arthropoda > Insecta > Diptera > Drosophilidae > Drosophila > Drosophila rufa. Next base: position 15,855,913 of record JAECXS010000096.1, read on the forward strand.
TCCTAATCCCCTCCAGATATGCTGTTAATTAGGCCAAAACTGAATGGGTTCTCCGGCCAGCGTTCAGATTCCTCGCGATACTTGGGATTGCCGGCTGGAGTTAAGTACACATGGAGTTGTAATTTGCATTCGGGGCACATGTTCCATTTAAAAGGAGTCCTAGGAAGTCTTGAATTAATTGTGGCTCACTTGATATGGGTTTCCGGAAGAGTTGTAATACAAGTTATAGCAAACAAATGCCTTCAAATCCTTATATATTTATTCTGGATTTTCTAATTTATGTCCAGAGATATCTATTCTCGCCAAGTCGAACACGTACATCAAGCGTACATCAGTGCAATAAAGCAGCAGCTGCGACAATTGCATTCTTCGGCATTCCGAAACCATTTCACTTGTCTAACACAATAAATAAACAAAAGCCCCGACATATATAATGCCCTGCACACACACACACTCACATAGCAACAATAACATATCTGGAATTGTAATAGGAATGGGAATGGGAATGGGATTGGGTCTGGAAAAATGGAAACAACAAAAGAAACAAAAATTGGCATTTCTGCTTACAAGCTGCACTTGATGCAACAATATGAGAAAATAAAACTGCTGACGCATGACGTTGGCATCCTGCTTATCCCCCATACCCAGCACTCAGAAAAAAAGCAGGTACTAGAAGGTTATAAAAGGAAATAAATAATATATATTCTATATGAGAAAATTATATTTATAATGATATTGTTTGGGGATTCCTACTTGTCTGAAACTACTTAAAATCTTAAGTAAATCAATGGTACTTGCTTTTGGCCCAGTGCTTTCCTTTTTTCCCGAGCTCGAGGCCAATGACACTTCCACTTTGGACATATAGCAGGCACACTCGAGCACTCGCACACTCGCAGACACACACACAAGGGCCTTACGGGGGCAGCTTTGGATAGTCATAGTGCAATTTACTCGTTGCATCGACGCTAACGGCGACCGCCAACTGAGAACGCTGTGAACGCTGTGAACGCTGAGCAGACGCCCCCTTATGACTATTTTCCCTCTCGGGATTTGGGCAGCAGCTTGATGGCGGGGAAAAGGGTGAAGTTGAGTAGGGAAAGCGGAGTGCCATGCATTACGAGGGAAACGCAAACATGCCAACGCTTAACGAATCGCACTCGACACCCCATCGAAGGCCACCATGGGACCGGAAGCGGAAATGCTTGTCAAAAGACACGCGGCGGTAATTAAGATTTCCACTTGAGCTTCACTGGGCGAAGGGAAGAAATAATGACAGTGTATATTAAGTAAGTTTCTGTCCATTATTCCTCAAATAAATCTTTCAATAATTTAATTTTAGAGATACAAGTTCTCTAACTTAAAATAAATACTTTTAACTTGGGTTTAGGTCTCTCCCTTCCACTGTGGAATGGGCAGCGTGACTGCTACACTCCTTTTGAATATGCAGGACGTCATTTTCACTGCTGGCCGATCCTCGGTCTCCCCCTTCTCCTCGCATTCGCCTTAGTGTCCTTGCGAGCCAAGCACCCCATTGCTCATACGCCCTGTTGTCAGTATTGTTGCTGGTGCTGCTGCCGCCTTGGCGCTGCTTGTTGATTATTGTGTTTGACATAATAGGCTTTACGCTCCAAAAAAGGAGAGCAAAAGACGCATGGTATAAATCCTTTCGCATTGCTTCCTTGGCAAATTGTAGGTAAATCCCTTTTCGCCCGCCTGCCAAGTCATTTTTCCAGCTTCCCGTCAGGGGAAAAGTTGCCAACAAAAAGAAATGAAGGAACAGGGGGTCCAATACAAATAATTGCTGAGAACTCCCGAGAGCTATGGACAATGGCGGCAGCTGGGGAGCTACCTCATCATCATACATCCGCCAAATTGCCTTCGTTGCGAAAAACGGAATGCTAAAAACTATGGGAAACATTCGACGCAGCGAGGCGCACTTACCCCAGGGAGGAGTGCATTAATCGCTTTGTTTCCCTTGGAAGCTCCATTTAAGTAAATATTTAACTAAAGCGTTTTGTTTTACCCGCGACGCTTCCAAAAAGCCTCTTTAAATTCCATATTTGTATGGTTTCGCATTTGAAGTGTAAATGCACGTGTTATATACACAGGAATTATCAGCTTATGGCCAACTGGCGTATTAATGCTCATATTGAAGATTATTTTGAACAGTATATTGGGCAGTCTATTTTTTGTGACTGAACGAAAGTTCTAACAATAACCGAATAAGGCTTAAAAATATATTTCATTTATTGTTCAGTGAAACGTAAAAGATAAATAAACAAAAACTGTAGAATATTTTTCAGATTATTGAAAAAGGTTTCAAAAAAGTATCCCAAAAGGTTTAGACTTCTAAATGTTCCTTGTTGTGAGGAAATAAATAGTAATAGTAATTTTCATAGAGTTGATTACGATAAGTTCTAGGCCAAATCTTGGTAAACTTTACTTATCCCGTCCTATAAGCTTACAAGCTCTTGAGCAGCTCTACAACATCCCTTCAAGTCCTGCGGACAGCCTCAGCGAAAAATATATCAAAGTCAAAGCAAGTAAAAAGACAAGGAATAAGGGGAGCAGAAAGAAAGAAAGAAAAAATAGAACTGTTGACGGCTTAGATACAATTTCAAATAATGTCAATGACATAAAAGCAAAGCGCGAACTTCATAACTGCTAAGGCTTCTCGCCTGCAGGTTATTAACTTGGCTCAAAACGATACACGAGACGTTGGCCGCCGCAGCGGCACAGTGGCCTCTGGGCTACGGAGTCCAGAGCCCGGAGTCCGGACCATGGAGCTGCAGGGAAGCCAACGCAGAGATTTCATTTTAGTGCCGTGAAAGTTTAAAATGCTTTTCTCGACCCCCTGCTTTCCCGCTTTCCCACTTCGTGCCATTTTCCATCCGCCTTCGCAGAGTAGCCTTTGCAGCTTATCGAAAAGTTGTCTGATTGAATTTTTGCCTTGTCCACTTGCAGAATGCAACGGCAGCAGCAGCGGCAGCTTCAGCCTCTTTTACATGGCCTCCGTCTTAGGTGCACTAAAAAAAAATGTGTGAAGATTTGTTTGTTGGCTATTTAATTAAATATTTTTTGTAAAATTACAAAGAGTTGACCCAGACCAAGTGGTTGTTTGTGAAAATAATTTTTTTAAAACTGTTATCTAGATTTTCTTGGCTTAATAATATTTCCAGTACTTCGGCAGAAAACAGTAGAACTTTTATCACTTTCGTAGTTATTATCAAGTCATAAAATCCATTAAAATAGTTTACTTTATTCATATTTTATTTCTTATATATTTTAATTGTCTTCTTTATTAATATTTCTAATTATACATAAATCCTTTGTACTTATACTTGACTTTCAACTATATTTTCGAGAAATTAAATAATTTCTTCTCCAAAACTGCCTTTAGCTAGTTTAAAATTAATAGAAAATTAATTATGGGTCCTTATTAAGATACAAAAACATTTTTAACAATTGATTTGAAATTAGTATACATTTATTCCGCTCAGTGCCCAATAGCTGGCTAATCTGAAAGTCAAAAAAGGCGATTGAAGCATGTACATTATGAAAGCTTTAAGAGCTTGCCAAGCTGTGAAATTGTGATGTTGGTAGTGGTGGTGGTGTGGCAGCATTTTCCGTTTTCTAATCGAAAATCAATGCCAGGTGCCCTTCAACCCCGCCCCGAAACCCGCAAGCCCTGGGTGCGTCGCGGATAAGCAGCTGTTTGTACATTATTTACTCGTAAGCCATCAATAGCCGGGATATCTCCGGCCGAGCACCTTGCGCCCTGCGGCTACGGATCCCGGATCCAGCCACGTGCCACGTCTCTCTCACATCCAGCTCCTGTTGCTCCTTTTGGTCCTGGTAAAAGAGTCTAGCCAGGCGCCAGTCAACTGTCATGGATTTGTTGTGCTCCTCGGCTGATGCCGCTCTGATTTTTAGCTGCAAAATGCCACAGCAAAGGATAAGTTGAGTGGTGGGTGTGGATGCCAGGATGCGAGGATGCGAGGATGCAAGGATGCGGGTACTGATGCCAGGCGGCGGGAAGTCAAAGTAACAGGCAGGCAAACACCAAAACCAAAAAATCACTGAGCTGTATAATTCGATTTCTGTTTTCCACCCCTTCTGCTCGCTTTATCCCTGCCCTGCACTTATTTGGAGAGTGTGTGTTGCTGTGTTTGCTTACCTGCACAAAGCAAAAAATAGCACCAAAATAAATAGAAATAGAACAACATGGGTCTGGTTTTTTGCAGACCCCACTGGAGGAATAGTATAAAATAGAATACTCAATATTCAGTTGAGCAAATCCATCCGTTGTTCGGTTGCAATTCGCATGCATTCACATGGTTCCCTTTTTTCGGTTTATTTTATTTTATTCCCAACCCTTTTTTATCCTGGATTGCAAATGGGGAAATGGCCCGAAACTGTGGGCAACTACGAGGGGCTTTCAACATGGAATGCCGAATGCCGGAATGGCAGCTCACACGAAAATAAAATTTAAACAAATTCAGCTTTCGATGTTGCGGCATATGCGAGTGTTTATTGAAAAGTTTCCACACACACACCTCACCCTCACCCTCTTTTGTCTCCCAGGCGAAAAGCTAATCGATGAATCCAAGGGGTCCGATATGCAAATTTCTGGAATAAAAATGGGGAACAATTGTAAAAGAAAAAATATTTTAGAGTCATTCAGGGGACTAAGCAAAGGGTTTCGTATTTTTAAATAGATTTATATTATTTAAATCATGATTATTTATTACTTTCCTAAGCTACCTTCTATCGAAGTAATATTAAAATCCAGTTTTGATTTAATTAATACTCCAAAATTGTTATTTTTTCAACTTGCAACATAGTTTTCTGACATATTACATCGTTGTCAAAATAAGGCCAGCTTTATACTTCACAAAAACACATAAAATCATATAAAATCCAGATTAAAGAATAATATTTTATTACTTACAAAAGTCAAAATATTTCCCTGTGATTTTATGTGATTTTTTAATAAGCTGCAAGTCATATTTGCACATTGTCATGTGCAAGAATTGCACAATTCTATGCTCCAGAGTTTACCAGCTCAGGCAAATAAAACCTAGTTTTTTTTTTTTTTGTATCTTGACATGTAGCTAAGATATAAGCTGCTTTTTGTGGAAATCCAAAGTCTTTACAATCTGCCCTCTTGTTGATTTTATAGTCTTGTCGCTACTCAACACAAAATTCAGAGTGTGCGCCGTTTGTTTGAATAATTTTGTTATGTTGCTGCCACCGTTGCTGGTGCTGCAGTTACTGTGCAATCTGTGCTTAGGTTTATTTTACACTGTTTCGTTGCGTTTCGTTCTTCGGGATTGCTGAAAATAAAACGCTGCCTTTATCTAAAAGCATTTACCCATGGATGCACAAGAAAAATTCGGTGGAATGTTAACTGGTGAAGTTACTAGTGAACTTCTATAAATCAAAATTCTGTATCAGCTTTAAAAACAAGTGTAACTTGTAAAAAACTTTCAGGATTATAATAATATATACGTGTATTTAAAGGGACTTTGCGCTATAAAGTTTATTTATAATAGGTATTTTATAGTAAAAGCGAACTTTTAATTTGGTTGTAAGACTTTTAAACCTATTAATACCTTTAGAAGTCGATCAAGGACGACAAAACGTATTATTCATAATTTAATGAGTATAAAATGAGTGTAGAATGTCTGCTATATTTAATATTTGGGTTAAAGTTATCTATACCTATTTAATATTAATTTTTAGATTTATGATGCATTTTCATTCATATATATTTAATATATTATTTACATTTCTTTCTGTGTAAGCCCAAAACGATGTGTTTGGTTTGGGCGCCCAGACATCCGGTCATGTGTGAATAACCACCAGACGACACAATGGATCTATGCATATGGACGGGGCGATGCTTGTTTGTGAATCAAGCAAATATATAAGCTGGGGCTGGAGGCATATCCGACTCCTTCCATGACCACTCAAAGGGCGGTCCCTTAATTAAATGATGCCTAGCCAAAATCAACTTGAAGGTCAGCATTCAGCGCTTTCAAGTATTCGCGCCGCCGCCGCCGCCGCCGCTGCCTGCAATTAGCCCGTGGAAACCGCAGCAAAGCAAACGCAGAGTTAATTTACTCCCAACACTTTTAGAGGCAGCGAGCAGTCCTCGTCCTCGAGTTGAGGAACTTTGCTTTCCACAGCTCTGTCCTTTATGGTTTTGCATTTTTTTTCTCCCCTCTTTAATTTCCCAGAGTGTAAGGAACTACAAGGAGTGTTCTTAAAGTAAATTTCTTTGAAGTTTAGTTCATTGTTGGATCGAGATAAGAATTCAGGGCGGCCGAGAGGAAAATAGTTTGATTTCACTTAAATATTTTGCATATTTTAACCTGATTCCAGTGATAGCTGATGCTAGCTTAAAATGTTTAATTTAATGATGAATAAGGCTCAAAAATTGTCAATAATTTTGTATTTCTTTCACATTTGCCACAAATATTTTTCTCTAACTTTTATTTCAATTAATCCTATCCCCATTTGGTTTACTATTTCCAGGGGTGTGGTGCACCAGCGGCAACTCAACTTCAGTTCAGCTATTCCCTGCTATCGCCGGGCCATTGGATTGCGCCCTCAGCTGGCCGTGGCCTATTTGAATCTGGGCACATCCCTGATATCCCTGGCCGACCATCGGCAGGAAGCCATCTCGGTGCTCCGGATGGGAGCCCGATTGGATGGGCTTGGGGTACGGGATCGAGGGGCTCATGAGGAGGCACGCTACACCTGCTACCTGCAACTGAGTGGCCTGCTCCGCTCCAAGGGCAATCTGCAGGAGGCTGCTTCGATGCTCAAGGAATCCCTAGAAGCACTTGCCTCACTGCCCCAAAAGCAGAGGGCAATGCTGCATCTGCGTCTTGGGGAAATCCATGCCGAGATGCAGCATTGGGATGAGGCGGAGTATCAGCAGAGATTGGCCATGGAACTGCAGCCGCAGCAGGGAGCAGCCTATGTCACCTTCGGCCAGACGCTGGCCAGGAATGTAAGTTGGGAAAATTCCTTTCCAATGAAAAGGTAATAATAAACTTGTGGTACTTATAGGGCAGTCGCCTGGCCGAAGCGGAAATGTGGTTCAAGAGAGCCCTGCAGTTGGCGCCCTTGGAGGCCAGTTCACATCATCATTACGGTAAGAATAAGTAGTTATATTATTTATATTTAAAGGCTTTAATTAAGAAGATAAATAAACAAATGAATCGGATATAAATTCACCTTTCTTTCAGCTGACTTCCTGGAACAACAGGAGCGGCATCAGGAGGCGCTCAGTCTCCGCCTGCGTGCGGCTGCCCTGGCACCCCATGACTACGTCCTCCAGTCCTCCGTGGCGGATGCCCTGCGACTGCTAAACCGCCTGGTCGAAGCAGAGTTGTGGTACCGAAAGGCGGTCAATATGCAACCGCTGGCAGCTCATGCCCACGCCAACCTAGGGGCCATCCTCCAGATGCGAGGCCTCCGGAAGGATGCGACTGAGTGCTATTACAGGGCCCTGGAACTCCAACCAGGACATGCCATCAGCAGGGCCAATCTGGCCAAGATCAAGGAGAACTGGGACACCAATACGTAGCAGCGACCGGCTGCTGGAATGTATTTGTTGAGATGTTGAGAAATAAATTGTAGATAGAAGAGAGAGATTATTAAAGAATTGACGACACTGTCAATATATTTTTGAAAAATAAATATGGAAATAATTAAACAAATTTAATGAGTTTTTTTCGGTGATTAAAAATTAAGAGAGAGAAGGTAGACATTGATATTATACTAACCTAGCATAATAATAATATATACTTCAGAAAAATTAAATGTACTTAAATTCCCAAGTATAAATCTTCATAAATCTTCAATATCTTAGATCTTCGTTTTGGCTTAATATTCGAGAACAGATTTATTTGAATTAAATCTGCTGACGAAATCTCAAAAATATAATATCTATCAAATATTTAAATTATATATGTAACAATTTAAATGCTTTTGTGTTTGCCCTTCAACCGCAATTAGTTGTGCCCGAAAGGATGTGAAAATGCCAATCTGTTGCCGACGCGAATTCCAAAAAGCCAAGCAGCCCACGCAGCGAATTATTTCCATATCAAGTCGCATTGGGTTTCATCTCGAACCGAACCAGAGCCAGGTGACGGGGCCAAAACGCAGACAAAGGCCCCAAAAACCGAAACCGAATAACTTGGGGAATTCTAAAACCGAGCAGGGAGCAGACAGACAGTCGGCGACGTGATAATATCAAGTGGCTTTGACAGAAAGCGACCTAGAAGCGAACCCAAAAGGAAAACCGCAGTAACCGAAAAAGGGAGGAAAAAGGGGGGAAAAAGGCGGAAAGCGTGGGGAAAAACGGGCGTAGAACTTCATGCGAGAAATAGTGCTTACTAAGCATTAAATTATAATTAAATTTTAAACAATGGAATTGAGTTAAGGACAAGGACGGGAGCAAAAAGCTCTTAATCACAAACATGCGCAGCCACTTCAAAGGTGAGTCCTCCACCGAAACTCACAGGCCCAGTCCCGACCCAGTCCCAGTCCCATCGTCGCCATATCAATGTGAAGAATGGAAAACAGAGAGCGCAGAGTGGAGAGCGGAGAGCGGAAAATGGAATTGCCAGACTGGCTGGCTGGCTGGCTAAGCATATGCGCATATAAATTAACATAGACACCCGAGTATTTAATTAAAATTCCATCAGCGGCACACTCGCACACAAACACACACAGATATGACTGGTATACCTGCCCAGGTAGACACACATTTTAGCGCTAAGCCGTTCAGATGCCGATGCCCCTCGAGTAAATCCACCAAAAACCACACACACACGTCCGACGAAATCTGGCAAGCGCCTTTGGGCCTCCGTCAGTCGGAAGTGCAAACAAAGGGAGTAGCCCCAAAATACACACACACCCATGGCCCATCCAGGCAACACACAATCCTGGTAGCACAGGGAACTGGCCTCCCACTGGACACCCTTTCTGCACTAAGCAAAATTATTATAATTAAAAATAATAAGGAAGGAAGAAGTCCTTAGAATAAAATACTTTTAAGTGGAAACAAGAATTACCTTAAAACTCTATGTTCTATGATATTATTTCTTTAAATAATTCATGGAAAATTTCTAAAGAAAATTAACTAAAAAACAAATTTTGAGCAAAATGAATAAGAATTATTAATTCTTTGATATTAATTCTTGTGTAATAAAATGTACAAATAAATGTACACCTGTTTAAATGTGTGTAAAAACGAAAAACTCATTATAAAATATATAAAATAATGATTAAAATTAGCTCATTTAACATTAAAAATCTCCAAACTCACATTTTTTAATCCAAATATAGTTGAATTAGTTTCTTTCAGTGTTCCAGGTGGGCAGAAAGATGAGCAGGTTGGAAATCAGTTGGCGCGGACAACTGCCGGTGGCTGTGGTGGCCCTGGAGCCTCTCCGGTGAAGGTAAAGAGACCGCCTCGATACTGACTGATGAAGTGGCACTTCTGACACCGTCCGTCCCAACTCAGAACTGTGATGATTATGATGACTGCGACTATGATCGGGATGAGCACGGAATCCTAATTAAGGCTAAGCAGTCAGGTAAAGGGTTAACATTTCCTGAGAAGTGGGCACAAAGGTCTACAGTTCCATAATTAAATATGGATTCCGGAGATTCGAGTGAAAGCCACCTGAGCTCCTTGACATTTAGCAGATTTGTGCGTATAAGAGAGAGGCCGGTTTTTGTGGGCGACAAGGTCCTTGCGGGCAAAATGTGGTCGCAATATTATTAAGTAAGGTATTAAATATTTAGGTATATACGAGTATTGATATTAAGGGATACAAGTGTTTATATAAATGAATGTGGTTCAGGAAAAAATTAACACTTAAATATTATAGGAATATGAAAAATTAAATAAGGGATTTACAAGTTTTAGTTCTTTCAAGGAATTATCATAAAAAAAATGGTAAGTAAAAATTGCAAGAACGGAAATACATTTTTAGAAATTAATTTAACGAATGTTAATTGAAAATCATGTCAAAAACTTCTTGTACAGGCTACAACTTTTAATTAACAAAGGGATCCTTTATATTTGTTCCCGTTATCCTTACCGAACTGCTCAAAGAACCAAAATCAACGCCAATTCCGTTGCAATTAGCTTTATAGTCAAATATTGCACAACTAACAGATGCGACTTGTTCGTTGACAAAACCATGGCCTGCTCCATATGTTGTGTCACCACTTTCCCCCAGTCGTTAGTGGGTTTTTGGTGCAACCAAACACATTGCCATGCCCCCTCGAAAATCAGGCAACAAGCCACCCAAAATGTGCCAGAATCCAAGTCTCGGCAACTTGCCCAATGAGTATTTAATGCGTCAAACTGTTTAAATTTCTATTGGATTTTTTGTTTGGACTTCTCCTTTTGACTTTTGTTTTGGCCACAGATGTAGTTGTTGTTGTTGCTGTTTCGGATTGTGCAAAAAGTGACGCTCGGCTTTCAACTTTTTGACCAAACACGGCAGAGGAGACAGACACACACACACACATGCACATCACGCAAATGGTCATCCTGCGGAACCATTTATTTTCCACTTTGGCCGAAAGACAAAAACAACAAAGTCATACACACACGGAGATAACCGAATACAGATATTCCTACACAGGAAAAATATATTTATATTATTTTATACAAAATAGTTTAGACACTTTTATAAATATTAATAAAGTCTCCTTAAATTAAGAGTGAAAATCTACGACGTTAATAGAAAAACAGTTAAGCAATTAAATCAAAATGCGAGTTTATGCTAAAAAATCCTAAAGATCTTGTCAAAGAAAGCTTTCTAGCTATAAACCTTTCTCTAAATAAAATATTTTAGTAGTCCATACCAAAGTTGAATTTTTTAGAAAAACCTCCCGACCACCTAAATTCCCTAAAACTCAAAGACACATATTTTTCCCCAAGTGCAGATATCCGCACATACATAGATACATCTAAGCGGGGGCAGATGGAAATAAAGAGAGATTCGGAATAAAAACTAAAGTAAAACGAAAAGTTTTTAGTTAGCTTTTGATGAGGGTCAACTCTCGAACTCAACGGGTCTGTGGCGCAATTTTCAAGTGCCCTCCCTCTGTGCCCTTTTAGCCTGCACCCTCTGCAAAAAAAAAAAAGAAAAAAGGATGACATACAATAGTTGGGGACATTGTTTTTGACATGACTTTCTATCAAAAACAAATTTGCCCTTCTTTGTGCTTCCATTATTTTGTATTGTCCATCTCACTTTTTTGTCACGAATCGAGTCGTATATGTGGGCTACCAGAGAAGGAGGGAAATTCGGGGAAAAAACAATGAAATTGGGACATTGACAACTCAATTTGTTGAATTTGTTTACAGCCAAAGCATTAAATTCAATATTCGAGCAAAATATTCAACAAAAATAAATTGATTTTTTTTGTACTAATGAAATTTCAGAGAATTGAATATAGGTTGTATCAGGGCGATTTTAGATTTATGAAATATAAAACTTTAAAACGTATTTTTTGCCCCTGAGCTGAAACATTTTTTACAAATTCGAATATTCGTTAAGATAATTGTCACCTATTCTTTTTTTCAAGTAAAGATTTAACCTCCAGCAAAATCATCTCGCCTCCAATTAACATTTGTCAAGTGCATTCCTTTAACCAGACAGCTATAAATAATTATGAGAAATATGAAGACATGATAATATGCATATATACCTGCCTGGGACAGCGAAAAGCCGCAATCGGATACAGAGAAACAAAATTATTGCAACGGACGCATTATAAACCGCAATCAAAAGACGCAGCAGAAAGCTTTGTTATGACGAGGAAATGTGCAAGGCCACAAAATCAATGCTACGCACACACACACGCACTGCAGGGTGTCGGAAAATGGGGCTGAAAAATGGGGGGACAATGGAGGTGAGAAGCCGCACGCAGCCGCTGTCAAGTGCAGCGACTGTCTGAGGACTCGGAGCAAAGCCAGCTGCAGGAAAGCCGGGATAACCAACTAGCTGGCAGTTGAGTCGCGGCTACCACGTGCCACACACACACACATACTCAGCCAGCTGTCAGAAGGGCTGGAGAAAAGCGGGGAACCTCCAGACTGTTCTGCTCTCCTTAACTCGGCAAAACAATTAGTTAGAAATTAAATTTTTGCCCCATGCCTCTAACGCTAGGCATTGCATGCAACATGCAACTTAACTTTGACCCCGACTTAATTGCCGGAGAAAGTGAAAACTTTCGGGGTAAGCCGCCGTGTCAGCATCAGTTTGGCACCAAAGTACAGGACAATTGGGGCCAAACCGTGATGCCGTCAGGGGCACCCATCAATGATGTATTTTTGATTGCAGCTGCTCGAAAACACAACAATCAGCAGAAATTGCGGGGGCGATGCTGGGACAAAACGCAGACAAAATGCCAAAGCACAGAGGACAAAACACAGAGCACAGCGGCAATCATCATAACCTGTAGCTTCAGGCGAAGCGTAACCATAATCCTCGACAAAGAAATACACGAAAAGAGCGAAAGCCACGACCATGGGATACCCGGTACTAATAAGTTAAAGTGTATATTCGGGACTATCAGCGTGTTCTTTGAAAATATCTGTTAAATTAGCATTTTAATTTTGTATATATTTTATTACGTTAAAAAACTCCACTAATATTATACACGTAGATATGGCTTTATTCTATATCTTAGAAAGGAACAAATACATTTTCAGTAGCAAAAGCAAGGAATAATAATGGCATTACTTGGATAATTTATTTAATATAACTTTTAAGAAAATATATCCAAACTATGTGTATTATCTCCGCCTCATTACCAACACTATATCCCCCTGGAACTCCATGAGTACCGCTTATAAAAATGGGGAAACAACTCCAAGTTGCTGTGAACCCAAGAGCAAGAGTTCACACCGAAATTGAAACCCGAGGATGGAATCTGTGGCATAATCTGAGGCGCAAAATGGAGATGACAATAAATTCGATTCGATTTCGGTTTTGATTTAGTTTAGTTTAGGGAATATCATCATCCCTGTATTACCACGGACCGAATGCCGCCACCCAACCAAGCCAAAAGCCCCCAAAATGGCGATGTTGAGATGCCAATGATGATGATGATGGTGATGATGATGGCGCTTGCGATGGCAATGGGAGCGATTGTCGCCTTATGGCGAAAGGAAAGTAAACACAAATAGATAACAGACAACAAATAAAAACCAGCAAGGCGAAATGAAAATAAGACAAAGCACACAGACGGATGGTTCGCGACTCTTGGTTACCCAATTCAGGGATCCCAAAGCGCCGAAGGACCTCTGTGGAGAGCGCCAGTGTCGGAGTCACTGCCGTTGGCAAACACATTCGCCAAATCCCGCTCAGCTTAAGTTGGCTTTGAAATTTTGATTGAAAAAATCACAGAACGAGCGCTAGAGCGAGGGAGCAAGCGGGCCAACTTAGACACATCCCTCAGAAAAGGGCGACAAATAGCGAAATGTTGCCATAGATTCCGATAATGAGGGAATGGCGGAATAGAGACCAAATCCGCCGGACAATCTTTGCCCAATAATTCATTTTCATTTCCCCACTGTTGCTGCTGCTGTTGCCGCTGCTGCTGGTATTTTGATTTGGCCGAATTCCAATTATGGAACCCACTTCAGCTTAGCCGCTTAGTCCAACTTGGCGGCGACTGTTGATTCGCTGAGATAATTCCGGGGAAAGAAAACATAATTGGAAATGTAATGCAATGAACTTTGAGAACGAAAATAATCGGAAAATCGCTGGCAATACCAACAAATATTTGTCCCCCGGATAAGCGTAGGTTTTTGTGATGTAGCCTCAAATTATAGATAATGAAATTGTAATATTAATATTTTGAGAATTTACATTATGAGAAATAAGTACGATTTGGGTGTTTACTTTTTTTTTGGCAGTGTTTACTAATATTATTAAACTTATTTCTTTTTCAGACAATAAAATAAATGTAAAATAAGTAAATATGCATTTAATTATGCATAAATATAACATGTTTATTTTGTTGGTTTTAAAGGTAATAAATATTTCCAGCCAGTTTTTTCATTAGTATATTTCTTTAATCCTTCTTGCACAAACATGGAACAAAAGTGTAAAAAGCTAAACGATTCCGAAATATTTTTATATATATAATTACCATTCGTAATGTAAGTTCAGTATGTTTGTCTATGTAATTACATAATCGAAAAGTCGGTTAATTACAAGAAACTACAAGGTGAAGCAGCGTTCCATCTAGGGCTGGAGGTGAGGGAGATTAGCTTGTGATGATGGGGAATCCCCAACAGTAATCTAGAATTTATTTTACATACATGCGGTTAAAAACTTTTGGCGCCATCTGGCATCGACTCCCCAAATTGTGGGTGTAAAGCTCAGCTAACTCCAGCGTGGACTTTAACCGCAGGTTAGTACATTGTAGAATGTATATATTTCGTACATTAAGGTAGAAATGTATAAATTTTGAAGTTCTCTACTTTAAAATTAACATTTAACGGAAAAAATTATATATGTACATTATATTTAAAATGTCATAAATTAAGTCATTTAGATTTTTAAACACTTAAGCATAAAAAGTGTTTTCGCCATCAAGTTCAATTCCTTTATTGATTGTTAATGTGTCTTAAAATATTTTCACAATTTCTTTAATTTTTGTCTAACAAATATTTTATTATTCAATTTATATTTATTTTCACCTTCTTTGTAAATGTTTGCAGTACTAACATTAAAATTAACAAAATGTGAGCCCAACAAACATTTAAAAACGTCAAAACAAAGAGAACAAAGAAAGTTCGATTATCATTATCAGTTTTGAGTGACTGTTTGCGAACATGTAAGCCATTTTTATAAGCACTTGACACTTAATACATGTGTTACATCCAGCTTGGAATGACTAAACCAAAAGTAATCAAGCCGCAAAACCACAAATGGAGACAAATAGCTTAAATTTTTTATATAAAGTTCCAATCTTTTAGCTATAAAGTGACTCATAGTTAATTAAAATTAAAGTGAATTAGATACTAATAACAAGAGAAAAAAATTCACCCTCGGTTCCATCTTTAACAGCTTTTTTTAGTGCCTTACAAAAGATAGTCGTAACTAATTTAGACTTGCACTTGCTAATTAATTCAAATGGGTTTCCCACGTGCAAGGAAGCTGCAACCGAAAGTCTATTGGGTTAGATCAAGTTCAGATTAGACAGACTCTTGCGATCACGTTTCATGTACTTGCCAATATTTTCTAGGGCCTAAATAGGCGTATAAGTGTATTTATTCAAAACCTGTTCAAAGGGTAAGCACCCACTAAGCATGAAATAGATCATTAATCAGTTGTTAGGGCAAAATACCCACAAATTACATGGAAATATCGATTTTACATGTTAAATGGGTCCAGATTAGATGCTCAGATTAATAATTTATTAGCCTTGGATGTAGTTTGATTCAATAATCTGAAAAATAAAATTTAATCGGTGCTTTCCAGACTTTGTTCAATTATAAACTTTGTAAATATGGTCAACTTAAGTACATAACCTTCACTTGGTAACGGTAACTTACCCTTAATTAGAGCTATAAAAGATCACCGAGGTTACCTTTAATTTCAACACACTAAGCTGGCTTTAATTAAGTTTCCGACTGAAATACAACATATTAAAGCTAAATAGAAACCATTTAGATAAATGATCCACAGATCAAAACGCAGTGAACTCAAATAAATTGTGTGCAGTATTTAATAAACGTCAAATTAAGTTGTAAGTGATTCTATTAATATCAATGGGGTGCCGGGAAAAGCCATATTTCTACAGTCAATTATATGATTCCGATTGTACTTGAGCCGACTGGGGTTTGCCTCAAAAGTTTGCCGTGTTCAAGAGCAGCCTGTAATTAAATACAGTCCCCGTGACAACAACTTTTTCCGAACGGTTGTGTCAAATTAGTCTCGTGTTGTGAGTCAAATCGAATAGTAGCTAAATCAATTTTTTTGCAATGGAAAAGGTTGAGTTATTGAGATACAAATATCCTCTTTTATGTGAAATTATAATATTTAATTAAACGACATTAAAAAACTGCATTAATTTCAGTTTAAGAGCTCTGCTATAAATTGTGTAATGAACTCATAAAAATCTCTAATATAAACAATTGAATAATATAAAAATCATATGCATGTGCATGTATAAATTAAAACGGCTATAAAGTTAAAGATATATATTTTATTTAATCATAAAGTTTCCCACGTGTCCTCTTCATAATTTCAATGACAAGTCACGACTAAACTTTAAACCTGAAATCAATACCAGAACAGATTGTGTGCATCTATCCATTTATTTTTATATCCGGGTACTTAAGCGCGTCACTATTAATTTACAATTTTTCATTGGGGCTTGCTCAACCATTTTCTGGCAATGACACGAGAATCGAATAAAGCTGGAGGCGTAGTAGCTCTCCTTTAACATCTGATATTAAGCCAGTTGGTTCCACCCAGTAACACCGGAATTTAAAAAGTTTATGAGCGAGTGTAATTAAAATGTATAAACAGATTACACACGAAGTTTTTTAATTATTAGCCTAAGGTTGATGGCATTAGGGTAATAAGCGGACAGGTCTGAAAACTCACACTCATGGCTCACTTATAATTCTATATATTTAAGCGGCTCTGCGATCAGGAACTCGCGATAGAGAAAATGCTGAAGTCCGGGGCCAGCAGCATCGTTTTCAAGGACCTGTACTATCGGCCCGATGTTGGCAAACATAAAGGTGAGTGCACCCCGGTCGAATCCAGAATTCATTCAGAAAATGTGGCTAATAGTTTCCCCTGGCTGATTTACATATCGCCGTGACTGACATGCAAATAAAAAGCATACTACAAGTATATCTTTATTGGAAGTCAATCCCATCACAATGGGTACGTCACAGGTGCCTAGAACAGTTGTCATATCTTAGTACCTGACTTAGTCTAAACTGCTATTCAATTGGAATTTAATGCACGCTGCAATCTATTCGATCTTCTTCCAATCACAACTGACTTGGCTAAGTGGCTAATAAATTGTTCTGACTTAATGACGGAAAAAATGTCTAATTGGTTCGTTTTATCAATTATCAAAAACCATAGCTTTTCTCTAAGCTAAAAAGTAAGTAAACAAACGATTACGGTGTCAATAAAGTAAACATCGAGAAGAAAGTGTTTAACTGAGCAAAAACTTGACCCATAAAATCATTAGCACCACAGAGACAGATTGAACGTTATAAAAATCGCTAACCGGTTGTCCACAACGTAGTCGTCCGTGTCAAGTCTGGACGTCACATCTATAAGATATTTCGAGTTATGGGCTCTTCTGACACTTCTGATTCAATTATAATCGATAATTATCGAGTGGTTTCGAAAGTATTGCGTTTCCTGATCAACGTAACAGCAGCGTTAATAAATCCACTTCCCATTGACATTTGGTTCTCATGCATAAAACTTGTGGATTTAATTAATAAAATTACGTGATTATTAGAGCCTAGCTTTTGTTGCTGATTTTAATTCGTACACTTAAATAGTTTAATTGATTCGGCTTATTAATACTAAGGAATAAAACCACTTAATAATCTGAACTGCTTACATTTATAGAACTGTGAATATGGGCCAACTCCGAGAACATATTAACCATTATAGACGATAATTAAATATGATTTTTCAACCTTCAGCAAAAGTCTCGATTCATTAAATCCTATCAAAAAACCGTTTAGATTTATAGGCTGCAGTTCAATGAGATTTATCTAAGGTGCACGAGTCGAGCTGCTCGTCGAGTTCAGTCAACCGTGACGGTGCACACGTCGCAGCTCCCCAAAACCCCTTTTGTACTCTAACTATATTCCCAAAGCAAAGACCTCCCGAAAATGCGTCATCGTACGACCCATAATATAAAAACACAGAAAAAATATTACCAATAAAGATCAATTTAATAATATTTATTATCAAAACAAAGCAGATAGTAATTAAAGACAATTTATAATATCTCAACTTAAATCAGAAATTAATAAAAAAATGTATACTGCAAAAAGTCAACTTAATATTTCATGATTAAATATAAATATTAAACATTTTATATTTCCAATTAAGGAGCTAAACACCAATATTAAATGTTGCATTTTTTTCTTTCAGCATTATCCTTATAATATTTATACTATTTTTTTCTGTGCACGATAGCTACTGGCGAGGGGGCACTTGGAAGGAGGATCTCGGCGGGGTCAGCGGCATTCCCATCGAGCTTTTTTTGGCGCTAGCTTTTTATGCTTCGCTATTTGCTGCTGGATTTCATAGCCGCTTTATTTGTTTTATTCCGAATTTTGTGGGTTAGGAAGGCCAGCCGGTTGTTGTCGTTCGGCTCAAAAAAAAAGAATTGTTAAAAGACTCGGTGCTGTTTTTTATGTAGTTTCTGATGTTGCTGATATTGCTATAATACACTGTGCGAAAATCATAAAGAAACATTTTTTAGTAGCTGAACTTGTAAATAAAATTGCGGCCCTGTTACCAAAGAAGTTGCTAGTATTGTTTTATAATCGAAATTAATAATTTTGATACAATTTTGGAACATTATATATAAATTATTTTTGATACAAATCTACGTTTAATAAATCAAATATCCTATTTTTATTTATTGCCAATTTTTATACTCGGTAGGGGTACAAAGTGCCTCAAGAAAATGTATGTAAGATCCTAAAATAAGGCATTTCTGATTCTATAAATTAAGCTCGCTAAAAAGTAAATTGATATGTGAGAAATAATGTTTGGGCGCGGACTTTTAAAATTTTGGTACAATCGGATGATAAATATAGAAGTTATTAGACAATAAAGTTTCAACCTTCTATCTCCATCCCGCTCGTTCTCGCACTTAAACTTACCTTAGACGGTGAGTCGACTTTATATTTTAATCTAAGGCACACAGCTTTGGCTACCGGGTATCTCATAGTCGAGTAGACTCGTTTGTAGCTTTCTTACAAGTTTATGTTGTAAGCTAGTGTCGCTGCTGCTGTATTAGCCGATGTTGCTGTTGTTAATACAACTTTTTTTGTGCTTTAGGCTTATGTTTAGGCTTTTGCTTTTGCTTTTTGGTTCATAGCTATTACTGGTTTTGTGGTACTTCTTGTATTTGTTGTAACTAAGTGTGTTTTCTTTGTGGTGCTGCTGTTGCTACTGTTTTTACTGCTTTGTATTTGCTATTTCTTGAGTGTTTCAGCTTTTGTTGGTCTTGTTGTTTCTGGTATTTCTACTGCGGTTGCTGCTGCTTTTATTGTTCCTCTGCTGTCGTTGGACTCGTAGCGTGTTTGTATGCGCCGTCCGCCGTCGACCGATGTTCGAATTCAATGTCAATGTCAAAAGCGATCGCGATCGCATGTCGGATCGAAGCACGCAGCAAAATTGCGGCTTACAGAGCCGCCGATTTGTGGTTGCCTCCATTTGATAAGACACACTTCCATCTATAATACAGATTCTATATAGACGCTGACACAAAAACAAAACCAGATGCGCTTTGTCTAGACTGTAGACAGACTCTCGATTTTTTAATGTCGTCAATTAGCAACGAGTTCCACAATATATATTTCGACCAATTGTTGCTGCCATTGATCCCCGAAAAAGTGTTCATATTAAAGCCAGTTTTCTAAACTAACTTTTATGAATTAGAAACCCGATTGAGCCAGTCAAATACATTCACAAAAAATCAATTTTTAATAAGTCTTTGTTGATCAATCAAAATGCCTCTCTGGACAGCCCTATATTTAAAATGTCATAATAATGATAGTAATTTATTTATATATTAAAATATTACATGCGCGAAACGTGGGAGATTCCAATTAGATTGGCGTTGTGAATTTATTAAACATTTGTAAATTGTTAATTCAAAATGCAAATAGCTGAAGCTTTCCAAATATCGTTACATTAATTCACTTACCTAATGACTTAAAGATGATATATCACTTTGGTCCTGGATATTAAATTATTAAATCGAAATTGTATAACTACTTAGAATTGAATTAAGTGAATAGGTGCGCAACTATTTTATCAATTATTACTATTCACTGCTAATAAAGTTTTTATTTTATTAGTTATGATAACCTTATCAGTAACTTTATACAAATTTGCAATAAGCTTAGACAATTAGCCGATTAATTTATTAATTATATGTGTTCTTCGCTTAAATAAGTAAATTTTTAGCATAAGCTGATCAGTTAAATCAGTCCTTTAAATAAAAGCAAATTTATTGATGAAAAATAATATAGAATTCTTTATTCTTTTTGGAAATGATTATAATATAATTATGGGTATTTTAGGGATGTTATGTGTTATGGAAGTGAGACGTGGCATTGCTTATATGTATACCATTTTTATACTGTAATGTAACTCGCCGATAACAATCAACAAGCACGAGTATCTGTCCCCATTACGTTCCATCATTATTGAAGTGCAAATAACAGTATTCCCCTGGGCGGGTCCGACAAATAGAAGGTCGTATTTCATATATGCATGATAGGTGGTTAGAGGAGGCCCAGATATACGGTATTCTCATTCAGATAAGACCGACTAATTAAAAGGCCAAACGAAAGGGCAAGGGCGAAAGCCATAGGCGAAACCAGGATACACTCTTTGTAATAAAAAATATATTTAATTATTACTCTGATATTGATATATAAAAAAACCTCAATGAGATTAAAAATAAGTACAGTTTTTATGACAGCATTAAGGGCAATGTAATAATACAGTTTAAATATTTAAGTAAGGGTCTTAATGGGATAGTTACACTCTAAACTCCCTAAGTTAGGGTCAAAGGGGCCAAAGGTGTTCTTGAAGTAGAGCTTTAAATAATAGCTTACCCAATTGCAATAATTTTTAATCCGACCTACAATTAAAACGGCTAATGGGAAAATTCCATAGTCGGCCACTTAAACATATATATTTAAATAAGGATGTTACATCAAACTATTATTAATCCATTAAGCACCCATTATCAATTAACAGGTGAGACTTACACGTGTAAAGTACATTGCTTATATTAAATATTAAATAAGAAGTGATTCCATGTATTTTGGGTTCAAGTCAAACCAAAAACCAAAGTTTAAAAATTAAATGATATGCGAATTCCTACTAATGAGTGAGTCCCATCCTCAGCATGCGTTGGCATTTTTTTAATAGCTGAAAGGGTTTCAAGGCGATAATGGGTACAACGATATATTAAGCAGCAGCACATACAAAAAGTATATTTATTCAATGAGTTCTGCGTTGCAATATATTTAATGTCATAATAATATTTATTATCATTATCACCGATAACACTCTTTCTGCTAACAGGGAAATTATAGAGCACGTTAAGGGGAAGACGACAAACCGGAATACCGATATGCAAAATAGAATTATAAAAGATCAGCTGGCTAGCGGTTAAATGTACGTAGCTAACTAACTTTATCCTATGACTTATAATATGCGATAAAACTTAATCTTAGCAGTAAACTAGCGAGGTCTATATACTCCACGAAAATTATATTCTAAGGTTCAATTTTTTTTAGCCATTTCTTATTAATTAGTTATTAGTTATTAGCTATCAACCTAAGGCCAAAGTCACTTCCATGAATAGGGAGTTACCACCTTAAGAAGAAGCTGATAAAGAAGCTTGCAACATTCAAAACATACATCTTCTTCGCTGAATAATAGAAAATATATTTTTAGGTATAATATAATAATAATAGATATTTTTGTATTAATCTTAAGCTGAATTATTATTTTCTTAACCACAAACCTAAAAAAACTGAAACTTAATACTTTGCAACTCAATTCTTTAATTAAAAATCCACAATACCCTCTATAAGGTTATTTGAAGAACAGCAGCATGTGATATGCATTTTGCACATTGTCCGCAACGCTAAGAATACTGAGAATCGAATTGAATTCTCCATACAAATCACTCGGGATATCATAAACAATGGGAATCCGGCGCAAAGACTCTCTGGCGAGACGCGGAGAGAACGCCTTTATTAATAACATTAGATACAGTGGGCCCTACGATGCGGGTCGGCCCCATTAATCCCATAATATCTACGCTGCGCCGGCGGCAGGCGCTTCAGAAAATAAACTATTCGAGCGGACGGCGTTGTACTTAGCCAGTCGCTGTCTGAAAGTCGCCTCAGTCTCGCGTCGCAATTCGAGCGATTCGGAAGCGTTTTGCCCACGTCCGAGTTTAAAAGCGTATATATATATATTATTTCTGGTTCTTCAACGCGCGTGTTACAAACCAAAAGTTTTGCATATTCCCAGAAAGAAATTATAAATAAATCTGGACTTTTTTTCGCGCCAACAATTAAATGCCAATTGTGCGCATTGTGTCTGTGATTCTGGTGTGTGCTTGAATAAACGAAAAAAGTTAGATATACATATTGAAATACAAAGCGAAAATCTCGACGATCGCAAAATATTTCGGTGCAAATTGTGTGAGTCTGCAAAAAACAAAAACGGAAAAAAAAGGAATAATAAAAGTGAATTATCTGGAAAACTGAAATCCATCAGAAGTTGAAATCGAAATCGAAACTGAAACTGAAATCGGAAATGTAGGCGAATTGCAAACAGTATTGAACTTTGATGGGGCTTTGATTTAATTTCCAGCTGTGTGTTCCATTTCTCATTCTATTTAAAATTTGGCACGTTCCCCTGGCAACTTGCTCCGAT
This sequence comes from Drosophila rufa, assembly GCA_018153105.1. NCBI lineage: Eukaryota > Metazoa > Arthropoda > Insecta > Diptera > Drosophilidae > Drosophila > Drosophila rufa. The sequence continues at coordinate 15,878,664 of JAECXS010000096.1, forward strand.
TCTCGGGGCCTTCGCTTCGCTTTCTGGGTCTCTTATTCTTATTGTAATGAAATCATACAGAAAATAGAGCACAGGCCGCCGCGCAGCGCGAACACACATAAACAAATGAGGAGGCATAACAATTTATACTCGGCCGATTCTTCATAGATCAAAGTTCACTCCGAGATTATTTCGGTATACATATGTGAATGCGTTAAGAATTGAGCATTTTTCGAACATCTCACCGCGAACATCCATCCATCACGCATACGCCCGGGTGGCCATTTACGACTATGAGGCCGAATCCTTGGGCGTCTTGATCAAATAAACTGGAGCAATTATTTGCATTTTATTAGTCAGCGATTATGCCCTGCCAAATTGTGATGATGATATCACCCGTCACCAGAGCCAGAACGGGAACCAGACCCAGAGCCAATGCCAAGATGGCCCCACCCGCTCGTTGGGTCACCACTGTCATTGTCACCACCGCGGAATGTGGGGCAGCATGCCAGGCCTGCTCCACCCGGTGGTGGTGGGTGGGTGGTTGGCTGCCTTGGGTGGCTCCAGTTCCCGGGTGGTGTGGAAAAGTACAATTTGTAATGCAATACCCACCGCTTTGCATGGGTCTCCAAGTTCGCGCCCCAATCTAAACACAAGTGCAAACAAAGTCTGTCATTTCACATGCAGAGGGAAAAAAATTAAAGGAATATTGGTCACCAAATTAAAGAAAGAAATCCCATTTTTTTTACTTTTTTTTCACAAACTATAAAAAAACGCAATAAACTACCATTAAAATAAATGAATTTGAATATGTTCTTCTCATGGAGAAATGCTACATACTTAACAGGTTTTTTAATTGGTTAAAAATATTATAGACATTTCTTTTAACGATCAATACCTTAAAGATTATTTTCCTATTGTCTATAGGAAACTCTTGGTTTTTCCGAAAAAAAATCTCTTGGTTTTTGTTATGAGTGGGGAAAATCACACAATAAGTAGGTCAAACGGAAATTTGCAAACTTTAATCGCTTTCTTATAAAAATAACCCATATCTCTGACATTTTGAATTCATAATTCATAATTCAAAAGCATATATAAATAAATCTTAATAAACCGTAGTATAAATGGTAAATAAAAAGTAAATGTATACTTAGTTAATGAACCCAAGAGAATTCAGTACAAACTTATAAATCCCTAAAGCACAATAATTCCATTTTATTAAATATATAGGGATTTGAATACTACTATTTTTTTGTACAATAAAATATATGGATAGTTAAAGAACCCATGAGAGTTAACTATAAAAGGATATATACTTCAAACCTTATAATCCGTTTTTAAAAAATAGCAAGGGATTTAGATTATATTATTATTTTTTACCAATTGAAACCAATTAGTCTTAGATTTCTCTCTCTGCACATGATACATTTCCCATATATGTGAGTGCGTCAAAGGGGCGTAAGGGAGCGGCAGCGCGAAAGTCTGACCCTCCTTATCATCTATTAGGGCAAACAAGCGACTTATCGGTGCCCGTCGGTCGTCCATTTGCACCAAGGAAATGGATGGGAGCCCATTCGAATTATATGTAACAGCCCAACGCCCAGCGCATCGAGAGCGATTCGAGTGAGTCTTGGCTTTCGGCTGAGCCGCCCTTGAATTCCGATTCCTCTAATCAGCGGAATAGATGATCACGAGTCAAATATGTAGCCCAAAGCATAATTTGGTTTCGTTTAACCTTGTCGCCACTTTACTCGTTATATATCTCTGCTCGGTTTTGTATAATATATGGCAAGCCACGAGCTTAAATGTGTCCGCCAAGTGGTTTGATATCTTCTGGTATCGGCTGGGGTGACAGGAGAATTCTATTTGCGGACTATAAAAGCATGAATGAGCGTCACTCAGCGTCTTTGCATTTTCTATTCGGCAATTGTCTAGCTTTCCACACTGCTATCTATTCTCGGAAATAAAAGTTTGTTTTTTTAGAGAAGAGCATGCTATATGCACTTGTCTATCTAAGTGGGTCACTTTAGGTTTTTGCGCGTTCCCTTAGGGGGAAGTGGCGTCTAGTGCTTTATAGATACAAGATAGTTGTATCAAACAAGCTACAATTTGTGTTTCTGACGTGGATATCACTTAGTAACCCGTTAAACTATATATATCATACCTATTCTGCTCAAAATAGCCTTAATTTATTGCCCGCTCAGTAGTTTTATAAAGGAAATGACTTCTACAACTTGTCACTTCGGAATACTGTCAACTTGACAGTCAAGAAACTATAAAAGACCTTGATAAAGTTGTAAAAATCCACCGTTCGGTAGCCTGAAATGATTGCTGAGTGCGGCACTATTGCGCCGGGTTCATCGTCCACACTTCAGAATGTTTTGCAAGCTTTCAAAAGGTATTACTAAATCCGCTGACAGAACCGATGAAAACTTGACACCTTTCCTGAGCTCTTGACAGATGATAATTGCCCAAGTCTCTTCGTAGTGTAAACGTCGTGCCAAGATCGCTGCATGAATGAGCTACTATATTTGCATTCGGGGTTATGCAAGCGGCTAATTGAATGCAAATCTCGGCTTGTAAATCACAAAGGGTTCCATCAGGTTATGCACTTATTTATGTATTGTTATTGTGCATTCTCTAGCCCTACTACCTAGTACTATTACTACTATAGTATTGCACAATTCATGGACACAGACACGTGCATTGGGTTCAGGAACTTTGCCAATCTCAATTCTGTACGAGCGATCGAAGCGATTGATTGACGAAGTATTTCTCTTTCAGCACTTGCCGTTTTGTTTACTCAATGTGTGTTGTATTTTGTTTATGCAAGACCGAGATTAGAACGTATTATGGCTGGCATCTGTTTTTCCTGCTACCCGGAAAACAAACGTAGATTGGCCCGGGAAATTTATAGTTCCAAACGGTCCCACTAAGTGATTAGTGGGCGTACTAACGGATGAGTCATGCCCACAAATAGATTAGCAATTCAGCGAAGCGTGCTTATCACTTAAGTCGAAGAATTGCGCGGATGGATTATTAATTACAGCCGGCAAAGCTTTCAACCAGGAGCAACCTTGGCAATGGATTAACATTACCTAATGACACACATTTAAAATAAAATAAAATGAGATTAGAATTTAATCAGCTCTAGCAAACGCTTATCAGTTATATATTAGTGACCTATATTATTACAAAAATATAAGCAATGGTTCTAGACACCCAACTATTGTCTGCTTTTTGGGGTTACCTAAATGGTATATTCTGGAGAGACACTAAAATCATTTTTATGATTGCAATTTATGTCTCATTGATTTGTAATTTTGACGTTCCTTAGCTAAAAATAATCTAATTGCTAAACAGTGCTCTTAAAAATCATAAACATTTAAGACTTTCTTAAGCTCATAAACTATTAATTATAATAGTATAAAAATGGACCCAAAAAGCTATTTAAAATTTATTTAAATAAAGAATTGAGTTGTTCGAACGCTTGAAATTCCAAATTAAAATTGTATAATTCCCTATATTATCATTTTTATTATTTCCCACCGTTTCCGATCAAAAATAACCAAAGAACAAGTTATTAACCGCTGTCTAACTCCCGGGTAATTACTTAAACGTATTTCAAATTCAAATTCAAGCTTGGGTTATTTACAATTTCACACCCCAGGCCTTGTCCAGCAACTCCTCAATAAATGCCCCCCTTTGAGTACATATTATTTGCAATATTTGTTTAATATCTTGAGATTCACCCAGAATGACTCAATTCAAATGTGAAAAAGTCAAAGGCAATGTTATTACAATTTATTTTAATTGATAGCAAGTGGCATTCCAGAGTTCTGAGCGCAAGTGTTCGCCTTCCCAAGATATGTCTCGAACCTACCGCCGTTGACGATATTGTCGATGTTATTATTATTTTTTGTATTATTATTATTTCTTATTGCCGCCGCCGCCGCTGCGGCGTTTGTAATTTTATCGAACCTGCGGGTCAGGCTGTGGCCGCGAAGGTAGAAGGTAGCAGCAACGCCGCTTTAATTGACATTATTTTCTGAAATGAATAGATAACCATGGGAGCCCCGGCCAGCTGCCGGCCGGTATGAGTGGTATAGCATAATGATAACCTCAATTTGGTATATAAAATATTTATTTACTGGGATCGGAGCTGCCTGCCAGCCGCCGCTTCCGTGCGCATTGTTTTGCTCGTCCAAGGTCTTATGCAGCCAGCCAAGTGGCGTACCGAAATCTTGAGCCATTAATTCAACGGTCACGTAATATAATTCTAAAGCCTGAAACCCAGGCTCTGGCTCTATATCTGAGCCTGACTCTGGCCATTCAAAGAAGGAATTTCATTGCGCCAGATTCGCAAACAAAGCCAGTACAGTGGCCGCTTTGAAATTAGATGTCCGGGCTTTTAAATACGTTTTCCGATCTCCGGGGTTTTTGTATAAAAAAAAGATTTATATGCTCAATGACCTCAAAACGTAGTAATTGTTAATGCTTATTATTTCAAATCCTTTTCAGGTGCTTAAGTTTTGGCGAATTAAGGGCTAATTTGTTTGTTATAAAAGTTGTTATGAAAATATAGCATTGGATTTAAGTTATAATATTATTAATTTTTGCAGTTATATTAAAAGGTTAAAAAGGCATCATTTTATATAAAGAAATATAAATGTTTGCTGTAACAAGTGTATAAAATTCATTATCTAAAAATAATACAAATAAAACAGAGAACATATTTTTCCCATTGCTCTTAAATTTATAGTCGTATTGGGTGTTAAAACCAAAAACAATTTTGACTTATTCTTGAATTGGTTTTTAAGTTTAAAATACAAACTGTATAAATTTAGGGAACTCGAACGAATAATATATTATTTAGAATATTTAATTAATAAATAATTAAAAGCATTCCCTAAAAAAATTAAAGTCATTAACAAAGGGACTTTTAAATAATATTATACATTAATTGAATATGAACTATAATTTTCTATACCAAAATTTAAAAATCACTTTTAAGGTAATAGTGCTTATTAAGAACATTTTTTAACATTTGTTTTTTCGAGTGTACTAAAAGCCATAATTATGAATGGTTCTTGTTGCCTTTTAGTTTATTTCATCAAGCGATCTCTTTAATTTCCTTCCTCCTTCTCTTTCGTACCCTTTCTTCACTATTTAGACTCACTTTTTTAGTTAGTGACGTCGCTGCCTCAGTCAACGCAGCGCTTTGACGGCTGCTTACGCAGGTGTCACAGTTGTTGTTGTTCTCTACAGTGTTCACTGACCGCCGCAACGTTCTCTTTTTTTACCATTTTCAAATGCATTTTTTTTTATTTTTACATTCATGCAATTTGGTAATTTTCCTTGTTTTTATTGCTTTTATTAGACGACGGTGTTGCAATTCCGAAAGCCAAAGTCAAAGAGCTTTTCGTTTTGTTTTTCGCCGAACGCTGTGGCCCCGATCTCGAACAACTGTTTGTTCTGTATACTTATTGCAGTAAACTTGATTACCTTGTCCAAAAAAATGTGGGCATATCATTTTCATTAAATTCACTGAAAGGGGAAATATTCTCTACGGTATACTTTAGCTTAAAAATTCATTTTTGTCACATTGAGTCAACTGAATTTGCCCCAGAATATAATAAATATTTAATTAGAAGTTTGAAAAAATTAGATAAGACATTGGAGAATATAATTTATCCAATATTTGGTCACACTAAATGTACTTAAGGAAAAATAACTAACCTAAACTAACATAAAAACTAAACAGTCCCCAGAATAATGGAAGAATGTAAGAATAACTTAAATTAAGCCCTCGGAATCTGTTAAGAAAAAAATTAATATATACTATTTGCATATTTGAATATATCCAAGGTTGGTCACATTAAGCACACAGGATTTCAGGGAAAATGCTTTGATATGTTTTTTTTTATAGAAGAATTTCCCAGAATTGTATAAATATTTAGAAATAGGTTCTGTATTTTTAATCCATTAATCTCACTTAATCGACAGGGAGTGGGAAATAAGTATTGCAAATGGATAATACTACCTGATATAAATTGCATAATGAATATCTATAAATATGTTTCACATTAAACCCCATGATTCATCAGAGAAGGGTAAATCAGTAGTTCATTGGAGGTCTGAATAATCCCTACTTGGTAATAAATCATTAAATCATACACTATTTGCATACTAATATGCATAGATGTGTGCCATACCCTAAATTCACTCCTAATCCCACCTGCAATCAGCAAATTTCCCATACTAATTTCCCGAGATCATTACAAGGGCCGAGAAGCATCTGTGGCGTGGCAACAGATACTGAAAAGTTATCATTACAGATACTGAATGTCACGTAGAGGGTGTTTTCCCTAGAATTGAACTACGTGTGGCATGACTAATTGAATAATTAGCGGAAGTTCTTTGAAACTAGAAAATGGAGAACACCAAGTCGAGCGGGAGAAATGTAAATGGAAACTGGATTTTTTCTTATATTGGGAAAATATACGATGGGAAATCTTGTGGTTAATCTCTAAACGATATAGATCTTTTAGTATAAAGACATTTTATAAAGATTTAAGTTTAAAATTCTATTTAAGTGTTCCTTTATGGAAAATCTTATCTTCAAATATTTAGCTTTATAGTATATAATTTATTTAAACATTTACTTAATTTATAAGTAAAATCCAAAGAATTACAAATACTTAATAGCTTTTGAAGTCTTAGTTTTTGCTTGCTCTAAATTTAATATAAAATATTATTAAAACAAAAACTGTTTCTAAGCTGTAGGGTGTCTGCAATTCATTCAACATAAATTATATAAATTATAGAAATTCTCACACCTTGTATTTACTACTTTTTGCAGGATTTCAACAAATCACAAGAATGGTATTTCGCACATAAATTTGTAGTTAATTTTTTTATTGTTTTTTCGTGAGTAAACATTTGTGAGTTTTCGATGTTCTGGTTCCGCTGGGCAAGGTCGTTGTTTATGGCTTTCGTTTTATAATTGTTTGAATAGGCAGGCAGGTGCGAGTGATTCGATATTTCACTTGAGTCATAAATTGAAATACCAATTTGTCTGTTATTCTTTGCGCCCCCGAAAAAGTCGAAAAAAATCGAGAAAAAAAAAACAGTAAAAGGCGACAGGCGGCTTGCGTTAAACTTGAAATTTAACGCGCCTCTGCCGGCTCGATTGTTGACTTCCAGCGCGTTTTGCATTGCCGAATTGTATTTGATATGCGAATGCCTTATTATAATAAATTTTATATTTTTTCTGTATTTTGTTTTGTGCTGCTGCTGCGCCAGCACAGGCACAGGCAGAGGCTGAGGCAGCGACTGCGGCAGCGGCAGCGACTGCAGCCGAGGCAGAGGTTATAGCGCTGAGTCGGCGGCGACTTCTTCCGCAGTTATCAGTCGCCAGCCAACGGGGGCGCATGCGCATAACCGGGACTTTGTCTAGTTTTTTTTTTTAAATAAAACAGAAAACTAAGTGAAAACTATACGGTTCGACGGCTCTCAGTTTCGGCTTCGGTTTCGGTTTCAATAGTTCACGAACTTGAGGTCAAGACGCGCTCTAATTGCCACCATAAAAGCTTTTACTTGGGCAATTCGCGGTGATATAATTCCTGACTCGGGCAGCCACAAATTGCACCTCCTGACCCCAGGCCCTACCATTATCTGATGACTTGCAATCCATTATAATCACATCCCATTGTTGTCCAGGCGTTTCGCAAACAATATTCAAAAGTGATACCCGAATTTCTGATATGAGTAAATAATGTGCACGGCAAGACGCAGGCAAAGCAAATAAATATCGATAAGCCTACCAAAACAAATCAGCAAGAACGTTTGTAAACACACTCAGTGTACTGAATAATACGAAAGCACACACACAAAATGGATAGCAGCAAGTTGTTGAAGAATGTCTACGGCATCGACATTCACTTCGAAGATCTCGTCTACCAGGTTAATGCACCCAAGCAAGGTAAGAAAGCTTCGTCTATACACTGTCAGCCCTCCAAAGAAATTGATTCTATTGTCTAATATAAATATATTCCTAAAGTGATTGTGATTAAGAAAGTAAACAGCAGTTCAAGGAAATTTTGTACTGTTTAATATATATTTCTGGAGTGATTTTAATTAAGGAAAGAGAAAGCTGGTTTTATCGAAATATTTCGTAGAGAGAGGAGACTTAAATAATAATAAAATATTAAATTATTAAATATTTATTATATATAATTGTGGTAAAAATAAATCCTTTGGAGTTATTAAGAAATAATATCCATGTAATATATTTTTTGTTTAAATTAGAAAACTTTTGGAATTATTATGGAAAACTCGGCATCTATTATAATAATAATAATAATTTAATCAGAAATAGAGATGCAAACCCAAAATAAATTATTATATATATTTTATTAACACTTTATATCTGATTTTTGCTATAATAAGGCGTGAAATATATTTTTATTTAATAAATTTGTATATCATAAATAAATATAAATAACATCGCCACTTTCCAGAAACATTGTATAAATTTTCTTAGAAATTTTTTCCCTCAGTGTTAAAAATCTCAGTAGTGTCAAGTGCAAATGCTCTCTTAATCTCTCTTAGCACTTAAAACTGTGCCGGAAGAAAGATCGAAGATCCCGGACCACAGGTGCTTTGTCTACACTGATAGTCCTAAGTCAATAGATTATAACATTATCGCAAGTGGAACATACATTTAAATAATAAAGACAAACAACATGCTCTTAGATTGACCCATTTAGGTTGTCAGAAATATATATTCACATATTACTTTATGATGTGTGCAATATTGAAATGAGTGTTTCATTAAATGCCACTGTTTTTCATGTCTCCCGAAATGAGGGTTTCATTTTAATGCCAGTTTTTCATGGCTCCTAACCTGCTAACCCCTTTTACACTCCGTTTAATTACTATTACTATGATTGCCGAAATCTGACATGGGAGAAGGTTAAGTAATTAGGTTGAGGTTCAGCGGATCATAAACATTAAACGAGAGGCATTTGAAATAGGATCATATTCTGAACCAGAATGTGTGACAATAATCGCGGCCATTAATTAACAGGAAAAAGCAATTACTGTCTGATTTTGATAAAAACACTCTAATCTAGACTTTGTTTTGATTTTATTGTTTTCTGGGTTTATACAAGATTGCCTGATAACTGGTTTTGATTTTATTTATCTTATTTGTTAATATAAAATGATGTTTATTTGGGAATTACTTTCATTTATAAAGAATAAAGTGTTAAAGTTGAATTTGAAGAGTAATTTGTATATTTAAACCTCATTATAATAAAGAAAATTACTGTATTTAATTAGACATACGTGTATAGCTTATATTAAGCTATTTTATTCATAACTTAATTTTTCCTTAGTTAATAATATTTACTTTAAACATATATTTACAGAAAAGAAGTCAGTCTTAAAGGGCATAGCTGGTACGTTCAAGTCCGGCGAGCTAACCGCTATCATGGGCCCCTCGGGGGCCGGTAAATCTAGTCTAATGAACATCCTCACGGGCCTGACGAAAACCGGAGTCAGCGGGAAGATAGAGATCGGGAAGGCCAGGAAGTTATGTGGTTACATTATGCAGGATGATCACTTCTTTCCCTACTTCACGGTGGAGGAAACCATGCTGATGGCGGCAACACTTAAAATCTCCAATAAATGTGTCAGCTTAAAGGAGAAGCGAACCCTGGTGAGTTGGCACTTAAAAAACTCTGTTCATCAGTATTTCTTTCTACTAAATATATTAAAGTTTAAGGTCTCACTAATTGACTCGTGATTTACAGATCGACTACTTGCTGAACTCGCTGAAGCTGACGAAGACGCGGCACACAAGGTGCTCCAACCTGAGTGGCGGCCAGAAGAAGCGCCTGTCCATCGCCCTGGAGCTGATAGACAATCCAGCAGTGCTATTTTTAGACGAGCCCACAACGTGAGTGAGAGGTGCTCCAATCCTCGGACCTTAAACCAGTTGACAGAACCCGACCTTGAACCTGATCTCTGATCTCCGATCTCCCACAGCGGCCTGGACAGCTCCTCCTCCTTCGACACCATCCAGCTGCTGCGCGGCCTGGCCAACGAGGGGCGCACCATTGTGTGCACGATCCACCAGCCGTCTACGAACATCTACAATCTCTTCAACCTGATCTACGTGCTGAGCGCGGGTCGGTGCACCTACCAGGGCACGCCCCAGAATACGGTCATGTTCCTGAGCAGCTTCGGCCTGGAGTGCCCCCCATACCACAATCCCGCCGACTTCCGTGAGTAGCGACGCCTCCCTTTCCCTTTTTTTTCTGTTTTGGGATGTATATTAACCCTGATTACTGCGGCATATCAGATAATTTCTTAATTACAATTAACTCATCAGGTCGCACTTGTTACAATCACTTCTGTGTGCTAGCTATCAGATTTCCTTCGCTATAATTTCGGCAGGATTGAGCTTCCGTTTATAATTATAACTATTGGAGTTTTATTTCGTTTTTATTATATTTTTAATGTTTAATAAATAGTCTCAAATTATCTTTTGTAAAAATAAGATGTATACATATATATTTAATCATAACTCTAAAGGCTGATTCTTGTAGAAAGACTATTTCTAGGTATTGACTTGCCATTAACAAATCCAGTTTTAAAATCATTTTAAATCGTGTAAAGTTCCTCCAATAAATAGTAAACCATTCTGAGAAATAGCAAACAAAGGGTTAAGGACGCTCACTAAAAAGGTGTTAATTGTTTCAGTGCTGGAATGCGTGAACGGCGACTACGATGATCATACAGAGGCTCTGGCCGAGGGCGCCAAGGACAGTCGCTGGCGATACGATCAGCAACTGATGCAGGGCGAGACTCCAGATCCGCCCAGTGAGGCGCAGGTGGCCAAGTTCAATGAATCCCAGTCACCTGGACAGCCGCAGCCGCAGGTCCACAAAATCGAGATACAGCGAATGGAATCCTCCAAAGACCTGACGAGGCACACATTTCCGCCCACGGAATACATGCGTCTCTGGCTGCTCATCGGTCGGTGTCACCTGCAGTTCTTCAGGGATTGGGTGAGTTATTAAGGAAAAATATATATAAATATTTTTAAAAATAATACATACTTTCTTCTACCCTTTTCAGACCCTTACTTATTTAAAGCTGGGAATTCACATACTCTGCGCTATATTAATCGGTTTGTTTTTTGGCGATTCGGGCAGCAATGCCACCAAACAAATATCCAATGTGGGCATGATTATGATTCACTGCGTCTATCTCTGGTACACCACCATAATGCCGGGGATTTTAAAATGTAATTATTAAAGATTTTTTAATTTTTTAAAGTTATTATATGGTTCAATTATTGCAGATCCCTCCGAGATAGAAATCATTAAGAAGGAGACATTTAACAACTGGTACAAACTTCGAACCTATTACCTTGCCACCATTATTACCTCCACTCCAGTTCATGTGAGTATAAACTCTTATAATCTATCTAATGTAATTATTTCACATATTAAACAAGGTTTAATCTAACTAAAAAAACATTTCTATGACCTCTGTTTGACGAGGAATTACTAAATTAATTAAAATTCTCAACCTCTTATTAATAATTTAGAGAAAAAAAAAACATTTAAATAATATAATACAAAAAGTGTTTTATTCAATTTTTTTATGATTTAATATGTGATCCATGATCTCTATTTTCTAGATAATCTTCTCCACGGTATACATAACGATAGGATATTTAATGACCGAACAGCCCATTGAAATGGATCGATTTGTGAAGTATCTGCTGAGTGCCGTTGTGGTGACTATTTGTGCGGATGGCTTGGGTGTGTTCCTTGGCACCGTTCTGAATCCTGTGGTAAGGACATAGCTCGAGAGTTAAATCCTTTAAGTGGATCTCACCATGACCGTGTCTTTCCTTACAGAATGGAACATTTGTGGGTGCGGTTTCGACATGTTTCATGCTGATGTTCTCCGGATTCCTCATCCTGCTCAACCACATTCCAGCGGCCATGCGGTTTATTGCCTATATATCTCCGCTGCGATATGCCTTGGAGAATATGGTAATATCCCTATATGGCAATCAGCGAGAACAGTTGATTTGTCCACCCACGGAGTTCTACTGCCACTTCAAGTGAGTTTAATATGAAAAATTAGAAGAAAGTATACAAAAACTTAAGAATTCGGGATCCCAAATCCGAATCTGATTTAGGGTTGTCTATAGAGCTATATTTCCATAAATTTTGACAGAATTCTAGGCCTAAACCATTTTAGAGGCTTAATTTTAAAGCATTGTTTAGCAACGAATATTTTTATGATTTTTTTTAAACAAACTCTTAATGTTTATAATAAAAGTATACTTTTATAAAAGAAAAGCACAGACCAAGACACTGCCGAAAAGTAAAGTTGGAAAACGGCATCAGTTCCTCTACGGTATCTTAAAGCATACTTTACGGCAGCATCTTTATTTCCCGTAATCTTCTAAAACAATTCAAAAGTTTAAATAAATAACATTCCAGTGTAATAAATTAATTAATTATTACACTTATTATTAAATAATTAATATTAAATATCTTTACGCTTACAGGAACGCCGTCACCGTGCTGCGTCAGTTTGGAATGGAGCAGGGCGACTTTGGGTATAACATCATGATGATCCTGGCCCAAATCACGCTCTTCAAGGTGCTGGCTTACTTTACGCTGAAGCACAAGATCAAGACGACCTGATCGCGTGACGAACTAGTGCGGGTGCTTTTAGTATTGGGCTTAATTTGAATCGAATGTGATTTTATGTTACTTATATATCGCCTAGTTGCAAGTAAATCCCAACCCCCATTTTTTAAATCGGCGTGTGATACTTTAACAAATGCAACGGACCAACTGCTGCTGCAACCTCTAAGCATAGCGAATTATAGTTTTTATACTGTTTACGTATTTGGATCTAAAAACATTTATTTACGTGTAATTAATTGTCTAGTTAACCTAGTTGTAAGATATATCTGTATAAACAAACGAAAAAAAATAAATTAAACTAAATAATTAACTAATATAAGTGGTTTTTTTAATGACGACAGGAAAGAAAGTTTTTGAAAGGATATATTTGAATTTGAATTTAACTGACAGTTGTAATCTTATATTATTTTAAATCTTCTTCATAATTAAAGTAAACAAGTAAGAAAGGTCGAGTCGAGTAAGCTCGACTGTGCGATACACGGTACCAAAATATGTTTTCGTTAAATAATAATAAGAATTCAATTTGAGGTCTCTATTTTCTTTTTTTGTGTCAAAATAAAATCCTATTTAGCTGACAATCGCCGCGGGAGCTACAGCTATGGATGTAGCCTAGTTGTCTGCTTTTACGGAGTACTCGGAAGTTCGGGAGAGGTTTAAATCCTGAAAAAGATCCCAAATAAACCACTTTATATTTATTTTTAATCATTTTCGTTTCAATTTTTTTATTAGGTAATATATTATTTTAACTTGTTTACTTAATGCGTATTGGTCAAATTGTCGTGACCCAATTAAATTTAATGCACCTTCGCATTGACTTCAGTCGAACTATACTTGTACAATTTTAAATTATAAAAACAAAAAATTAATCGCACGATTTGAATATTGGGCAATGAAGCTACTGCTGGCCTAGACCTGCGGCCTCCATAAGGGTGTGCTCCTCAGTTAAATATAATTACCCGATTTTAACTTTACTTAACTCTTAAATAAAACAGCTTTTGTTGAACTTGGCCAAACAAATAATTTTTTCGTATTTCGTTATAAATCGTATCTCAAAAAGTTCCAACTAATAATTTTGTTTCAGTCGCTAAAAAGAAATGTACCGGGACTGCCTTAGCAGATGCCCTCACACTGGGTGAACGGCACCTGCCAAAACAAGTAATCAAGCTTGAAGCATTCGGAGATCTGTTCGGCGCTCCGCTTGTCTATGTAAACAACCACCTCCATGTTCGGAAAGTCTGTGCTGACCGCCTTTTGAGCGTAATCTTCGCCACAGGGATCCAGGGTTGCTTGACTTATTACACTCCACTGGGTGGTGTCCAGCGGGACATTCTGCTTTTCGAGGACCTTAAAGATCCTGCAGAAAGTCCGCTCGTTCGGTGTTGGAATGGTGAAGCACCACCGCACCAGATCGAAGTGCTGTATAAATGTCACGCACCTGTATGGTGGACAAATGGGTCGAGTAATCCGCTCGATCCACTCCCCTGTGTGGGCGTTTGCAGACACAATGAGGAGTCCATCCTCCAAGGGCACCAGTGGGGTGCAGGTGCTGAAAATCAGGCCATCAGCGTCCAGCGATTTCGGAATTCGCACTGCTATGTAATTCAGAATATAATCCTTGTCGAAGCAGCTGGGATCGGCCTCCATGGCCACCGCATACTTTCGGCTCTCTGGCATCACATCTGCGTAAGCAGGGCGATCCCTGCTTCCATCGAGGCAGCACTTCTCCGAGTGGCAGCTACTGTCGTCCTGACTCCGATTGGAAAGGGCGCTGATGCTGCTGATGTTGCTGCTGCTCTGGGCGATGCACTCCGCGTCCATAGCAGGACCACAGGCCCGATGTCCATTCGAGGTGCTACAACTGGAAGGACTGCAACTAGAGGTGGTAGTAGTAAAACCCCTGCTGGATATGTTTATCAGCATTGACTCGCCGGGTTCACCACACTCGCTGCCATCCACAAATCCCAGCCAGCACTTCAATTGATCCTCATGGAGGACCAGCAGATCCGTTTTGTGCGGTGCCTGGCCAGAGGCAGGCATGCCGAGCTCCTGGCATTCCTTGAACACCTTGCAGATCAGGTCGTGATCGCGAAGTAGGTGTCCAAGGAACTGAATATCCAGTTGCGAAAACGGCACTCCTGTAATCCTCTCCAACTTCCCCTTGAGGTCATAAACCACCGACTCTTCGCCAAGCTTGATTATTGGCAGCTGGCCTACCACATTTTCCAAAAATAATTTCAAAAACATATACATTTTTCTTGAATATAAAAATAAAATATAACAATTTATAATACACTACGTATATATACTATATAACAATTTATAAGAAATAGATGTTTACACTTCCGATTTACAAGACGAACTGAGCTAGGTTACAACCAGCTTGGCTCCCATTACTTGACATTTCTCGAATTAGCCTACTTCGTTGAACATTTTTATTCAGACACACTTCAAGGCCAAGTTGATCGTAAATTTATTTAAAATAAACAGGGAGAAGAAAGCGTTTCCAGACTTATAAAATGTATACCTATTTACTGTTTTAACCATTTTTTTTATAAATTTGGAAACAAAACAAACTCGCTTATGGTCATGGCTCATCCAAAGAATAAATCCGCATAAGTAAGCACTCAGTTTTTGGTGGATTTATCCAGATTGGTGCTCCTAATAACTGAACAAAAATAAAAGGATGGTAAAGGATTCAGAGCTTAAATTCTGGGAGCTACAGCTATGGATATGGTATGCAAGATGGAATTTTGTGAGAATTTGAATTTTACAGTACATTTTCTTGTGAGTTTTTGAGGCTGAAATAGAAGATGCATTTATAATGAACACAAATATTTTTTGTTTTTTGGTATCCGACACGAATTACCAGCTCTATCGTGTCCATAACCGCGAAACTCTAACTGTAAAACTTTTTCATTACCTAAGGCAATCGATTCACATAGTATTTTTTTGATAATATCGAATATCTATAATATCGAAAAAATCCTCTTTTTTGAGTGCGTCTCATGGAAAATGTCTACCAGGCCCGAAAACTAAAATGCTCATTATTATCATATTTTTGGGTGTATACATATAAAAAAACGTAAAACCCAAATCAACATTGTCATATTACAATGGTTACATAGCATATCTTAGTGTTTCCATGTAAAAATCGGCGAGAAAACTGAAAAAAAAAATAAAATGTTAGTATTTTTTTGGTATTCTTATATTAATTTTTCTCCAGCAAAACATTTAAAATGTTGGCACTTTTTCTACCAAATCTTCTCTTCGATATCTATTAAGTGTGTTCGAGAGATTAGCGTCAAATTGGAGAGTGGGGTCTTAAATTAAAGCTACATTTTCTCTTTTTAAAGTGACTTTTTTTTACTTGACTATTCTTTCAAATTCTCAGAGTTTTGCATTTCTTTACATGCAGCTAAAAAGCACTTCCGTTTTTTGTGTGTCTGCGAGGGCATGTTTTTTGCCAATAAAAAAGAACCTGATATCCACCGAGGCTACTTTGTGCACCAAGCGTAGATCTAATACATTTACGTAAAAAAAATATATATATATCTATATTTTTATGGGTAGTTTAATAGCCATAAAAGCGTACGAACCTGTGTTCGCGATGCTGGGAAATGCCCATATACATATATTTTAAAAAAAAAAAATTTTGTTGTAATATTATCTACACATCTTTAATTTTTGTATTGGTTAAATTATTTATGTTACTGGTTTAAAGGTTTTCCTAATGCGTAATAGTTAAATTGACGTGAGCAAATTAGATTTGCGGCTCCTGTACAATGACTACTGTGGAAATATATTTGTTAAATTTGTAATTAATTTATAAATGTGATTAATAATAAAAAAAGGACCAATATAAAAAAGCGCAACAGATTTCTAGCCCGGAAAATAATAGACAGAATAAATAAACGGAAAACCTGGCGGGCACACTGATCATCACTAAATTAGCCAGATCTGGTTAGAAAATATTTGAAAATTGTATATCGTTACGTTTTGTTCACTTACGTGGTTTGGTTACGTCTCGTTCGGCCAGTATGACCAGTTGCAATTGAGGAGAATATCCGCGCTTTTTCTGACGATTTTTCGGTTTAAGTGCATGAAATCTGGGCGGGCACACTATTCACCAACAGAATTCAATTGCCAAACAAAACATATTTTTATAATTATAAATCCAGTGAAAATAGTAGAAAAACCCCGACAAGAAGCAGTGGAAAAGAATCGCCGACATGTTTCGATCGAGTTTCGACAAGAATTTAGGTGAGAATCAATCCCAATGACGGTAGACGAAGGGACCAATAAAAGTGACTCATCAGAGAGCAAAAAAAGAAAAAAAAAACTTGCAAGAAGTAACAACAAAAAGTGAATGAACTGGCGACGCATTTGAAGAGTGCGATAAAATACACAAAGACCGATTGATAATGGACTTTAATTTTCAGAGAATGCTACCAGCCATCTGCGCTTGGAGCCGGACTGGCCCTCCATCCTCCTCATCTGCGACGAGATCAATCAGAAGGACGTCACGTAAGTTGGTCTAGTTTGAGTCATTTGAAGAGTTTTAATGGAAATGTTACCTACTCCATGCAGCCCCAAAAATGCGTTTATTGCGATCAAGAAGAAGATGAACTCACCCAATCCGCACTCCGCCTGCTACTCGCTTCTGGTGCTCGAGAGCATTGTGAAGAACTGCGGGGCCCCGGTTCACGAGGAGGTCTTTACCAAGGAGAACTGCGAGATGTTCAGCAGCTTCCTGGAGTCCACGCCCCACGAGAACGTGCGCCAGAAGATGCTGGAGCTGGTCCAGACCTGGGCCAATGCCTTTCGCTCCTCGGACAAATATCAGGCCATTAAGGTATGGCATATTGTCGTTTTATTTGGTATTTTAAAAGATTTGAACGTATTGCGTGTTGTGTCTCCCTATTCATTGGGTTCAGGAGCGGATTTAGGTTAATTAGGAGCTTGAAAAATTCTTATTATGTTGCCTTATTTATCAGTAAAAATGATCCTAAGCCATTTTTTCTATTAGAAAGGTTAGAAAAAATGTACTTTAGAAACGTTTCTCATATTATTAAATGTAGAACCAAGTCCAAGCTGATTATCCTTTCGGAATCATTAGTTTTTAGTCCTGAACAGACTGTATAGTAATTTGTATAATATATATTTCATTGCCACATTATTTTTCTTACCCGAATAATGCCCCCCCTAAAGCCCAAATCCGGCCCTGACTTTTCCTATTAATTTAATTAGTGACAAAGCAAGAGGCTTGTTCATGCAAAAAACTTCCTCAGTTGCCTCAAAATGAGCTCTGAGGAGGAACTTAGCCTAGATGAGGAGTCCCTAGTAGGTAATTTCATAGAAACCCCCCGCAATTTATGAACAAATCTTCGCTTACAGGACACCATGACCATCCTGAAGGCCAAGGGGCACACCTTCCCCGAGCTGCGTGAGGCGGATGCCATGTTCACGGCCGACACGGCGCCCAACTGGGCCGACGGGAGGGTATGCCATCGCTGTCGCGTGGAGTTTACCTTCACCAATCGCAAGCACCATTGCCGGAACTGCGGCCAAGTGTTCTGTGGCCAGTGCACGGCCAAGCAGTGTCCGCTGCCCAAGTACGGCATTGAGAAGGAGGTGCGCGTCTGTGACGGCTGCTTTGCGGCGCTCCAGCGTCCCGCGAGCGGCGGCGGTGGCGGTAGCAGTGGAAAGCCTGCCGCCCGGGCCACGGACAGTGAGTTGCCGGCGGAGTATCTGAACAGCTCATTGTCGCAGCAGGTGCAGACACCCGCCCGCAAGACCGAGGCTGAGCTCAAGGAGGAGGAGGAACTGCAGCTGGCGCTGGCCCTCAGCCAGTCTGAGGCCGAGCAGCAGAAGCAGAAGCAGCAGTCCCTGACATCGGCCGCTGCTGCCTATCGCCTGCAGCAGAGATCCCCAAGTCCGGAGGCTCCGCCCGTGCCCAAGGAGTTCCAGCAGCAGCAGCAGCAGCCGGAAGAAGCCGCCAATCCGGAGCTGGCCAAGTACTTGAACCGCAGCTACTGGGAGCAGCGCAAGATCAGCGAGTCCTCCTCCATGGCCAGTCCCTCGGCCCCGAGTCCCATGCCGCCGACTCCGCAGCCGCAGAGCATCCTCTCCTCGCTGCAGCCCAAGAGCGCGGATGAGGTGCAGATCGATGAGTTTGCCGCCAACATGCGCACCCAGGTGGAGATCTTTGTGAACCGCATGAAGTCCAACTCCAGTCGCGGGCGCAGCATCTCCAACGACTCCTCGGTGCAGACACTGTTCATGACCCTGACATCGCTGCACTCGCAGCAGCTTTCGTACATCAAGGAGATGGACGACAAGCGGATGTGGTACGAGCAGCTGCAGGACAAGCTCACCCAGATCAAGGACTCGCGTGCGGCCCTGGATCAGCTGCGACAGGAGCATGTGGAGAAGCTGCGCCGGATTGCCGAGGAGCAGGAGCGCCAACGTCAGATGCAGATGGCCCAGAAGCTGGAGATAATGCGCAAGAAGAAGCAGGAGTATCTGCAGTATCAGCGACAGCTGGCGCTGCAGCGCATCCAGGAGCAGGAGCGCGAGATGCAGCTGCGCCAGGAGCAGCAGAAGGCGCAGTATCTGATGGGCCAGGCGGTTCCGCCGTTCCCCTATCTTCCGCCGTCGGCGGTGCCGCAGCATGGATCGCCTTCGCATCAACTGAACAATGTTTATAATCCGTATGCGACTGCGGTTCCCGGTTACCCGGGACCAGCGCCTGCCCCTGCACCCAATGGGCATGGACAGTTTCAGGGCATTCCACCGGGGATGTACAATCCACAAATGCAAGCCCAGTTGCCACCGAATCTGCAGCAGCCTGGCGGAATGATGCAGCAGCAGCCACAGCCACAGCCCGGAAATGCCCACATGATGCCGCAGCAGCCCATGCCCGACAATCAGTTCGCCAACCAGCCAACAATCCTACAGCAGCAGGCGCCAGCACAACACCTTCCGGTTCAGCATCCGCAGGCCCAGCAGATTCCGATTCAGCAGCCGCAGCCACAACCTCTGCCACAGCAGCCTCAACCCCAGCAGCCTCAGCTGGCTCACGTGATGCTCCAGCAGCAGCATGTGGTCCAAACGCATCCACCGTTGCCCAACCAGGCCGTTCCTGCTGCTCCCCAGGCGCAACCAGTCACCGAAATAGCCAACAACCAGGTCCAAGCAGTGGCTGCCGCTCCAGCTCCGCCTCAAAACGAACCAGAGCCCGTGGCCGCAGCCCCCAAGGCGGCCGAGCCAGCCACAGCGGAACTCATAAGTTTCGACTAAACCAAACCATGTTATTCCCCCCTTTGTATTACCCTTCAGAGTTGGGCTCTAAACCGTTCTCGTGTGGATGTCAGGCCAAAAAGTGTGTCCTTCTATTAAGTTTCGTCTAGAACCAAAATTCCCGAGTTCATTGCGGTTATTAGTTACTATTCCAAAAAGCTTTCGCTGCTAAAGTCACGAGGAAACGTTTAATTGTTTTGTTAAAAGCGAATTTTTCAATTGAAATCGTTTGGAAAAAAGCTACGCGAGATCTGTTTAGGCCAAGGACAGCTCTTTTATCAAGTTTTAACCAACAACAGCTCATGTTATTCCCAAATAAACTACAATTTATATTAATTAATCCCGATCCTTGAAGTTTATTGAATTCCCTTTTCATGCATCTGTCAGGGCCGCCACTCCCGGCAGAACCTTTCCCTCCAGCAACTCCAGGGAAGCCCCACCGCCCGTGGACACATGCGAGACCCTCTCGGCTCCGCCGAATTGCAGGCAAGCCGTGCCCGTATCTCCGCCGCCCACAATCGTGGTGGCTCCCAGCTCAGTCGCCCGGATTACTGCGGCCAGCATTTCCTTGGTTCCGTTCGCAAATAGCTCCAGTTCAAACAAGCCCGGTGGTCCGTTCCACACGATGGTCTTGGAGGCACAAATGGCGCCAGCGAAAATGGCCCGGGAGACCTCGCCCACATCGAGACCCATCATATCCGTGGGTATGCCCTGCTTCACATCGGCTTTATCCACCTTATCTGGCTTCGCGTCCATCTTGTTGGCTATGACAAAGTCCACGGGAAAGATTATGTTCACCTTCTTGTCCCTGGCCTTGCAGACCATATCCTGGACCATCTTGGAGCCCTGCTCGTCGAAGAGGGACTGGCCAATCTCCATGTTGTTGAGCACTTTCAGGAAGGTGAAGGCCATGCCCCCGCATATGATCATCACGGATACGCTGTCCAGCAGATTGGTGATCAGGGGAATTTTGTCAGCTATCTTGGCTCCCCCCAGGATGGCCAGGAAGGGCTTCGCTGGATTGTGGAGAACCTTGGCAAAGTACTCCAGCTCTTTGGCCAAAAGGAAGCCGGCGGCCCGCACCTTATAGCCGTCGCCCATCATGGAACTGTGAGCCCGGTGGGCGGTACCGAAGGCATCGTTCACATAGATATCGCCCAGTTGGGCCAACTTGGCGCGGAACTCCTTCACCTTGGCGGGATCGGCCTTTATTTTCTTGTTGTTGGCGTCCTTGCTGCTCCCCGTCTCCTCGGCATAGAAGCGCAGGTTTTCCAGCAGCCAGACGCTGCCCTCGGCGGGATCCTTGAGAGCTTTCAGTGCGTGATCCCCCACACAGTCGTCCAGAAAGCACACCTGCTGGCCCAGCACCTTCTCCAGCTCCTTGGCCACGGGCTCGAGGCTCATCTTCTTGTCCGGCTTGCCATCGGGGCGACCCAAATGTGAGGCCAGAGCCTGGTCAGGGTCAAGCGGAATTATTACTCCGAAAAATCCCCATATTACGGACTAACTCACCAGGGATTTACATTTTCCATCTATTATATGCTTGATACTGGGTAAGGCTGCGACAATACGCTGATTGTTCGTTATTTTTCCATCTTTCATGGGCACATTGAAGTCCACCCTGCAGAGGAATGGTGGAGGTGTGGATTTTTTATAAATTACCATAAATCATAAATAAATCAAGGACTCTTACCTCATGAACACCCTTTTTCCGGCCACATCAACGTCTTTCAGGCTCAGCTTCTTCACCTGTATTCCCTGGCTGCCAAATGACCTGGAACTCACTTTCCTACTCAGTCCAGATAGGGCAGCCTGTTTCGACTGATACATAAATCTTAGACGCGGGCATGGGAACAGGAACATTTTGGATCAACTAGCTTTACTGTGAATTTCTCCACAAAGCATACTCCATTCGCAATATTCATGTATGTAAGTCAATAAAGTTTATGAAAAAAATCTAAACAATTCAAATCCGTCTCAATAAAACCAACATACAGTAGGGGAAGAGTCGCGAGAGTCGCCGGCGAATCGCGGAAGAGTCGGGGTATTGAGTCCCCGGGAAAGTAACATCCCAGGGAAATTAACGTCCCCGGGATTTTAGCGTCCCCGGGAAATTAACGTACCCGGGATATATGTGCCCAAGACAAATTAAGGTCCACGGGATACTAGCGTCCCCGGGATATTAGCGTCCCCGGGCAATTAAGGTCCCCGGGATATTAACGTCGCCGGGGATTACGTCCCCGGAAAATTAACGTTCCCGAGAAATTAACGTCCCCGCGATATTAACGGCCCCGGGATATTAGCGTCCCCGTGAAATTAACGGCCCCGGGATATTAGCGACCCATGGAATTATGTTTCCCGGGGAATTATGTTTCCCAGCAAATTATGTTTCCCAGGAAATTATATTTCCCAGGAAATTATGTTTCCCAGGGAAGTATGTTTCCCGGCCAATTATGTTTCCCAGGGAATTATATTTCCCCGAGAAATTAACGTCCCCGGGATATTAGAGTCCCTGGGAATTATGTTTCACGGGGAATTATGTATTCCCGAGAATTATGTTTCCCGGGGAATTATAATTTCCGGGGAATTATGTTTCCCGGGGAATTAATGTCGCCGGGATATTAGCGTCCCAGGGAAATTAACGTTCCCGAGAAATTACGCTCACCGGGATATTAACGTCCCCGAGAAATTAACGTCCCCGGGATATTACCGCCCCAGAGAAATTAACGTTCCCGATAAATTAACGTCCCCGTGATATTATCGTCCCCGGGAAATTACCGTCCCCGGGATATTAGCATTCCCGGGATATTAACGTCCATGAGAAATTAACGTTCCCGGGGATTTAAGTTCCCCGATAAATGAACGCCTCGATAAGTTAACGCCCCGAGAAATTAACGTCCCCAGGGAATCGCGAAAGAGTCGCCGGCGAATCGCTGAAGAGTCGGCATTTAAACGCGGGAGAGCCGCCAAATTTTAAGTATATGTGTTTTGCTTTTTTTTTATTCAAATTTTTTACTATTATAAAAAATACCTATAAAATATTATACTATTATTGGAAAAGTTACATATACTGTTTAATTTATAATTTAATTATTTATTCTATGTAAAAAAAAAATCGTTCTGGCAACCACATCAGACCTTACGCGATCTGGCAGCCCTGCCTTTGAACATATGATGAAAACACAAGAAAAGGAGGGAAAGATAACAATTAATTTTAATTCGTTTGACTTACATTGAAAATACAAACAAAGGCCAATAATGGGTGGCGGTGACTTGGTAAGACATATTTCGCAAGATGACGGGCCTAAAAGTAATAATTTGCGTTGCAGAACCTGAAGAAATCATGGCATCCGCACACGATGAAAAATCAGGAGCGCGTCTGGAAGGCCGAGGAGCAGGCGAAGATGGAGGAGCGCAAACTGCAGGATCTGCGGAAGGAGATCAACGAAGAAAGAGATAGGGAGGAGCTGCGAAGATTGGGTGAAAGTTCCGGGGTGTTGGCAAACCACGGAGGAGCCGCCGGCGAGGCCAAGCTGGAGTGGATGTACAAAAGTGAGTCCTGTCATTTCCACACAGCAACTTGGCTAAGTAACTCTCTAAATTCCAGACAGCACGGAACTGATCAATCGCGAAGAGTACCTGCTGGGCCGCAAGATAGACAAGTCCTTCGAGACGCTGCAGGCCGAGGAGCGTCGTCAGGACCAACAAAACACGGTCGGCGTCAAGCAGTCCATCAACCATGTGGAGCACGACTGTGTGCCTTTCTCCATTCGGGAATACCGGAACCTGCAATCAACCGAACAGGTGGACATGCAGCGCAAGACTCTCGAGGATCCCCTAATGCTGATCAAGCAGCGCGAGATGGAATCCCGCCGGAAACTGCTCGAGAATCCCGTCAAGCTAAAGGAAATCCATCGCATCCTCAAGTCCGAGCAGGAAAAGAAGGCCGCCAAGGAAAGGAAGTCCAAGAAGAGCAAAAAATCCAAGAAAAAGAAGAAAAAGAGCAGCAGCGGTAGCGAAAACAGTGACAGCGACAGCGACGATGATCTTGACCAAAAGCTGGCCCGCCAAGTCAGCAAGCTCAAGGGCGACTCTGGCAACGGTGACCTGAAGCTGGACAAGCTGCTGGACGCCAAGTATCGGACCATATCCAAGCAACTGGACATGGCCACCAAGAAGAAAAAGAGCAAAAAGTCCAAAAGGAGACACAGCAATAGCAGCAACGAGAGCAGAGATGATCGGGAGCGATCCAGGGAACTGGAGCAGAGGAAAATGGATACAAATGAGAGCACCAGGCGAAGGAGCAGGAGCCCAGATGACAGAAAACAGAGGGAGAGGCGCCGAAGCCGCAGTCCTTACAGGCAGCGACGAAGGAGCAAGAGTCCAGCACAGCGCAGTGAGAGCTCCAGGCAAAGGAGAAGAAGCCGAAGTCCAGAGGAAAGAAGGGACAGGCGGAGAAGCCGGAGTCCAGAAGCAAGGAAGGAAAGACGCCGCAGCCGAGAGGATAGAAAGGAAACCCACAAATTGAGAGAGAAACACAGGAGTAGAAGCCCTGAGCCCCAGAGAAGGGAAAGGGAAAAGGATCAAAGGGAAGATCGCCGAGAACGCAGTCCCCTTGCCAAGCGTCCTTCCGTTGGCAAGCCCAAACTTAGCGAAGCCGATCGAGAAGCTCGTCTCCGCGAAATGATGGACAATGCCACTTGGCGGGAAGCGGATCGCAGCCAGGTGGTGCGCAAACACCGAGAGGCCTATGCACGAGAGGAGGCCCAGAACCGAGACCGCGACTTTGACAAGGAGTTCATCAACAAGGAGGTGAAGAAGGCCATTGCCAACCAGAACTCGATTGGCGATCGCATCCGAGCCAATCTCAACAACATCCAGCGCACCGCCTCCTCGATGGACACCAACTTTGCCCGCAAATAAACTACAATTCCTTTATTGTGGCTCCACAAATAGATTCAACTTTGTGCTTACAGGATAAACGACGTGATTAACATATAAATATTGCAGAGAGCGCGCACACAGCTCCGCCTTAATGGGTTTGCGGTTTGCTGCTTAAGCGTTGCTCAGAGCGGCCACGCCCGGCAGTGTCTTGCCCTCGAGCAGCTCCAGCGAAGCGCCGCCGCCGGTGGAGACATGGGAGACAAGGGCCTCAGTGTTCCACTTGGCGCAGCAAGAGGCAGTGTCGCCGCCGCCAATGATGGAGACGGTGCCGTTCTTGGTGGCGGCCACCACACCATCCATGATGGACTTGGTGCCGTTGGCAAAGTTGGGGAACTCAAAGACGCCGGGGGGTCTGCAAATGCATAAATATAAATGAAGATAAATCGAAATAAGCCGTGGGACATACACCTACCCGTTCCACACGATGAGCTTGGAGCGGGCAATGGGCGCCGCGAAGAGCTCACGGGTCTTGGGTCCCACATCCAGGCCCATGTGGCCATCGGGAATGCCGGCCTCCACGGTGGCCTCGCTCACGGCGGCGTTCTCGGCGAACTTGTCGCCGCAAACAAAGTCAACCGGCAAATGCAGCTGCACATTGTTCTTCTTGGCCTTCTCCACCAGCTTCTCGACGATCTTGGAGCCCTCCTCGTCGAACAGGGAGCCGCCAATCTTCATGTTGTTGAGCACCTTCAGGAAGGTGAAGGCCATGCCGCCGCCGATGATCATCTCGTTGACCTTGTCCAGCAGATTCTCGATCAGCTGGATCTTGTCGGCCACCTTGGCACCGCCCAGAATGGCCAAGAAGGGATTTGGGGGCTTGTCCAGAGCCTGCGAGAAGTACTTCAGCTCCTTGTTGAGCAGCAGTCCAGCGGCGCGCTTCTCGAAGCCATCGCCCATCATGGAGCTGTGGGCGCGATGGGCAGTGCCGAAGGCGTCGTTCACATACACGTCGCCCAGCTTGGCCAGGCTAGCGCGGAACTCCTTCACCTTGGCGGGGTCAGCCTTGACCTTGCCGCCGCTAGCGTCCACACCCTTGCCCTCCTCCTCCAGATAGAAACGCACGTTCTCCAGCAGAATGACCGATCCCGGAGCGGGGTCCTTGCACGCGGCCTCCACCTCGCTGCCCACGCAGTCGCTCAGGAAGGTGACGTCCTGTCCCAGCAGTGTCTTCAGCTCGGCAGCCACGGGAGCCAGAGTGTACTTTAGGTTCTTGTTGCCATCGGGACGGCCCAAGTGGGACATGAGCACCACAGACTTGGCCTTCTTGGCCAGGGCCAGCTTGACACTGTCCAGGGCAGCCACGATGCGTTGGTTGCTGGTGATCTTGCCCTCCTTGATGGGGACATTGAAGTCCACTCTGCGAAAAACGGAATCAAAGTTTATGCAACGGATTTTTTAAAGAATGAAAAGTATGTTTATAATTACCGCATCAGCACACGCTTGCCCTCCAAGTCAAGGTTCTCGATGCTCAGCTTGTTGAAGGCCATCTTGAGGATTTCTTTGGTGCGTGCTAGCAAACTCCGGGATAAGATTCCACTGATTAATTCGCGAATCTTGTTCTTCTTTTACCAATTTGAACACACAGACACACACCAATACCCTTGCATCCTGCAATTAGGTGGCAACTTCGCGGCCTGGAACCGATAACAACTAAAGATTGGTGGTTTTCCCCGCATTTTCTGTCCTGTCTTTGGGATCAGAAGGGTGCGCGACGAGAAGTTAGATATTTTCTGTAGCGTAAAGGTACTTGGGTAAGTCCAAAAGGCGGGAAATTTGCATGCAAACAAATTTGGGGGGTCGGCCGACAGTCTGGCAACTCTGCTTGGCAAGGTCATTTGTGGGTCGCCGGTTGTTTTCCAAGCTTGCATGTTGATTCTAGAGCTGGCAGTAAATCGATAACATCGCATCGGCCTCCCACCCACACATCGATTGTTTTCGGCTTTTCTAATTTTAAAGATTATTTTTGATACAAGTGCTGCGCAAGTACAGACCCAGATATTATAAATAGCACTTTAGTTCATATTAAAAATATAAATTTGAGTTTCTAAGTTCGCTTGCAATTCCAGTACTAAAATGCTAATGGCGCCAAACTAGTGCTGCAAGTTTATTGCGGAATAGTGTTGTGAAATACTTGAGGATACTTGTGGACTTGTGGAGTTGCCAACAATTTTGAACTAAATTCGAATAAATGACATTATTGGCCCATTTTAGGTTTTGCTCTTTAATTAATTTTTCTAAAAGTAAATTTTTGTATTCGGAATTCCTATTGAAAATGTTATATAGTCAACCTTTCAACCCCTTTCAAAGGACTTTCATCGACGCTCTAGAAAGGCGGTTAAATTTGAAATTGTAAATTCAAGGAAAAACTAAACTTTCTTTTGAATTATACTTTCATTTCTGGGGGAAACTTAGCTTTGCTTTCTAAGATCCAACCTCTCTGACTTTTATAATATGTGATTACATATTCGCAAAGTTCCGTTCATATATAATTGCCGCCTCTTGGCGTGTGTAAATATGTAATTATTAAATAAATAAATGATTTTTGGTCGGGCCCAATAAAGACAACTCACACACAAAGGCGACTGAATGGACGATGGGCTATTGGCCGCAGTTTTATTTTGGCTGTACTCTTACAAACACACGCTCACGCACAAAACAAATGCCAATGATGCCACCACGGCTCATCTCTTTACCCCAAATGATTCATTCATGGCCGGCCACCACTCTTTTTCTCTCTCTCTCTCGCATCCGCCGGTCTGAGCAACCACCGCCAGCATACGGCAGTAGCACCACCACCCACCACCCAACTGCCACCACAAGTGCTCAATGCAGCGAAATGCATATGACGCAGATGGCAACAAAGGTAACGGGGAATGGGAGAGTGCGAAAAGCGGTTGAGAGAGGAAGAGCATCAGTACTGTCCATTTGTCCGTTTTTCAGCTAACCATGCTTGTCTCTACCAATCTTTTATATATTATTTTATATTATATCCGAATATCCTAGATGAAAAGGGAGCAATTAGTTTTCAATTAAAAAAACAAATAAAGTCATCATATTCCTAATTTACATTAACAACTGTGTCGATCTAGGCAAACCTGGGAACTATAAGAGCTAGAGATACAAGACTAGCTATAAAGATCCTTAACAAAGGGAAGTAATACCCATTGACAGATTTCAAATTGCAGAAACAATGAAGTAACTGAAGAAGGTTTCTTATCCTTTTAATCCAACAAAAAATTTCCTGTGATATCTATTTGCACCTAAGAGCTAGATTGGTACCTCTATGAGCTGCTGGTGATGGTAATGCACCTATTTCTGGCGCTTTTCAGTTGCAGCGATGCAGTAGCTGTCTTCTCTCTCTCACCTTTCAACAACATCACCGGAAGAATGTCCACTCACTCACACGTCACGGGTAGTCTACGTAATTAAAAACGCCACCATAAGGACACGGACCCACTCACAGTGACACCTTGCTCCAAAGGACCTGCTCTGTGTCAGGTAATATTGGAAATCGAAGACAATGGGGGCCGCTGAAATTCATTTTAATAATTGCGTGTAAACCGCCCGTTGACGCAGGTGGAACAGGTAAGCGGCCCATGCGGCACTCGTGTGGAAACATTAGCACATGCCGGGAAAACGAGACCCGAGAGGGTCTCGTAGATGCGATGACCGTCTTCCAAATCCAGAGCCAATCCGAAGCCAGAGCCCGAGTCGAGCGGCCAAGCGAATCGGCTATCTAGCAACAGTCTAACAGTCGCTCTAGTCGCGTCGTAAACCTGTTCATGTTGTTCTACCAAACGATGCCATGTACCTAAGAGACGCTCCAAGGGCGGGCTATAGTGGCTACTCAAATGCGGTACAGTATTGTATCGGTCAAACAATTATCAGAATTCATCGAAATATAAACAATGAAGCCAGAAAAAATTAACATATTCAGCAAAAAATTTGAAAGAAACTCTGCCCTTTTCCGAATTCCATTTCGATCACATTTTGCGGCATCGTGGGAATTCAAGCTATGAGAATTATATTAATAATAATATCCCAGTGGAAATCATGAATGTAATAAAATAGCTTATCTTAAACCATATATAGCTAGGATATAAAATAGTATTTAGGGATTCAAACTGATATAACCAAGTATAAGAGTATATGAATACTTGGATATTCTCCATACAACATTGGTATTTCATTTCAAGTTCAACTTATCATTCTCAGTCAAAGAATTTGCGAAAATACTCAAAGATTGAAATGTACTGATACATAACCCCACAAGCGATCCCAATAACTTACATCCCATAAAAACTTAACAACCTCATTACAGATCTATTAGCACCTCAGGCAAGTCGGGAGGGAACTTAAAACTTAATCGCCATGAATACAAGCTGATGTGTGTGCCCAGATACACATGCTTGAGCGTCTGGCTATCGATTGTTTGCATTGAGATTTGTTCACACCTTTATGCTACAGCAACTTAATGACGCAACGTGTGACTGCACTGGGAGAAATTCTTAGGGTAGGTCATGTCACAGACTACATGCATATGTATGTAAGGAAGACCTTTAGTAAATTAGGCAGAAATCTTGAAAAATGCCATAAAAGGAAAAACCCGAGCAACTTTATGAGGGAAACTCTTAACTAAACAGGAAACTTGGGAAAGGTTAGGGTTTTCGGAACCACTAACAGAGAACTGGCGCAGCAAGCCTATGGACAGATGTTGGTATTCCGGGAAATAGGACCTTTTTAGATGCCAGCCTCCCCGCCTGCCTGACTGTCGACAGTAGCAGCACCTTTCTTATCGCTTTTCCCAGCAACTCCTATCGCCTAACCTTGAAATAGCGACATACTCGTACCACCTTTGGTATGAGAACTGAAGGAAATTTCTCTGGTTGTCCTCGAGAAGCTAGATACCATTGTTCACTGCCCAGAGAGAAGACTTCACGGGCCCGGTGAGAAATGCGATTCATATCGCAGAGGTGCGCGAAAGGCCCACGATTCTCGGGGGAACGAACGCCGAACGAATACTGAGAGTCCGGCGGGTGGCAAGAAAGGAGAAAGGCCAGAAACCAAGCCGCAAAACGGAGACGCAAATCGGCTTATCAGCGAACGCTCTGGCGAAAAGTCATCGCTTCTGCTCAAATATGTGATAACTCAGTTGCCAGCCCACGATTACAGGTGTTTACTATACCGCCGATGCCTCGGAACAGGTTCGTCGCTTTTAATTAGCGCCAAGCGACTCTCGCCCCATCGACTGCCGGCTGCTCTGCTCGCTCTGTCGTTGACTGTATTATTCAGATTACCAACTATACCCTAGGTATTTGTATTTGCCTTTGCACGAAAATAGCTGAATGTATGAAAGGTGAATGTATGGCGGGGACTCGACTACGGGATACCTGGTCTTTGAAGGGAAATATTGAAATAATAAAATATGGTACAGTATAGCCGGAATGGAATTCAAAAATATGCTATAAAATATTGGAGTTCCCTAACATAATGAAAATGTAGTGATATATGATCTGGATATTTACACTATATTAAGCCTTTATTGAATTTTCTCTAACCGGCCACTGAGAAAATGTGCCTTAGGGTGTTTTATTTACGTTTATGTTTGTTACTTTTCTTTAAAAAAATGTAATTTAAGAAACTGAGGGTTATCTTTAACTTTTTTCAAGATTAGCACAATCACCTTCCGAGTGATCTTTCTTTTAATAGCAATTTCTAAAGAAATTAATATACCCCTTAGCACATGGATTCCCAGGTGATATGTTATAGCCCCGTCGGCAGTTCTCGTATATATTAGTCGATTCCTGAACCAAGTCGGTTCGTGTAACGAACAGTACCATCAAATGGCCGAACCACAAATGCGAGATCAACAGAAAGAATGGCACATAAAAAAACAAAGAATTGAGGTGGACCGTGTTCGAACTTCGAGCGTGTTGGGGCGATAAGCATTTGACGCTGAATAGACAAGTGATGTAAGCAAGTCAGTGGGGAACAAATGAAAAATATAATCACGCGGTAGCGATTCTGCTGCTAGATTCAAGACCCATAATCTGAAAAGTATGAATAATAAAGCTGAGTTTATAAAGTAGAACGAACAAAGGTTATGAAATATTTTCTATTCTATGAAGTTATAGCAATTCGAACTATTAAATTTGGATCTTGATTGACAGTATTCACACTACGTGAACTTTAAAATAAGGATGTAATTCCAAAACCTAACAGAGTTCCCCCCAATTGAGAGCAATTAAATCGTTAGAATCTCAAAAATAGATCCCCACTTTCCTAGGCCGCGGAAATCACCTGCGCTTCCCCACACGTTACCAATCAATTGACCCCAATCCGCGACGACATTGCTGCGGCCCACGCTGGTCCACTCTATAAATACGAGCAGAACGGCTCCACACTCGACATACAACGCACATCTGCAGCAACAATGCTGCAACACTTCATCCCATCAGCAGCAGCAACAGCAAGAACAACAGCCACGCCGACTGTCTCACGCACACACGCGCCCACTGGCGCCACCGCCGGACCGACAAAGCGACAAAAAGCCACTGCACCACACACGAACACACACACCTCCCCCTGAACCACCGCCCCTCCCCCTCTTCAACCACCCATTGCCAAGCAGCAGCAGCGGTGGTGCGCGCAATTTTCAAATTTAGCGCCAAACTCGCCCACAACTGTACTCACGGAACCCAAGCAGATTTTGTATGAAAATAATCAAGAAACCCACTCAACTTGTCAATTACAGATCTAGTTTTGATCACAGCGCCTCGAGAGAGACGCCAAAATTAAGGTAACACCCTAGGCTATACCCTCGATCGGTTTCGGATCCGATCTGAATAGGGGTCTTTGAGATATAGGCGAAAAAATGGGCCGAACCAAAATCGGCAAGAAGAAGCAGCCAGCAATTTGTAGCCATGCGAATGACGGCAAGCTCAGTCTTGTACGAGCCGTCGACGCGTACACATATCCGGTGGTTAGGACCTAAAAAATAAAACCTATCTAACACCGGGGGATATCAGTGGGAAATCTATGAATCGTCCTTCTGGACCTCGTAGCGCCAGCTGATACACCTCCTATAGCTATACTATACTCTTTAATCGAACAAGAAATCACTGCAAAAATATTTCCAAAATCTTTCGCTTGCTAGAGGTCGCTGCTGCTGCTGATGTTGTTGTTGTCTTCTCTCTGCGCTGCCGCCATCGACTGCGGCTGTACAAATGCCGCGGCGGTTTTTCAGTGTATTGCATTGGTACGGTACTGGCGTGGGAGAGAGAGTCTAGCAGCAGCAGCTTCGCTCTGCGAGCGAAAGAGAGGGGGGACTAGACCAAGACAGAGAGAGTGAGAGAGGCCGCGGGAGCGAGAGTGCTTAAATAGACGGGCCGCAGCTGAGCCGCTGCCAGTGTGTTTGTGTGCTTCGTGCGGTTTGGATCTTCTCTCTGTCGTCTCCTCCGGATATTTTGCGCTGCTTTCTTGTCAGTCGACTGTCAAAACAACAACCCAAAATTCCACTCTGTTCTTCACGACAGCAATAATCAAATCGCTCCCGATCGGTTAATACCAAGTTCCGGAAACACAACAAACTAAACAACACAACAGAATGTCGGCAGCCACAGAACAACAGAACAACGGCGATGTGGCCGTGGAGAAGGTGGCGGCGGAGGATGTGGCCGCCGTCAAGGACGATCTCAAAGCGAAGGTGGCCGCCGAGGATAAGGCAACCGCTGCCGACGCAGCCGGCGATGCGGCCGATAACGGTACGGCAAAGGACGGCGAGGATGCCGCCGACGCCGCCGCCGCCGCTGCCCCCGCAAAGGAATCAGTGAAAGGCACCAAGAGGCCAGCCGAAGTAAGTACCTTTATCGATCGCGCGCCAATCGATGGCCGCTGGGTTTTTGTTTACGCGCTTTGAAATCCTCAAAAAATGATTCACTTGGTGGCGAGTTCTACTTTTCATGCGGGAAAAAAATTCTAGAAATAGATATACACACGTTTTTCAACCGCGCGCACTCTCGCAGTGGCTTATATACCCAAAAGATACACAGCGAAGAGAGTGGGGCCGCTCTCTCGTAGATTGGCTAGTGTGTTGTTTACGATTAACCAAGATGATTGCGAGCCACTAATCAAAGATTATTGTTGTTAGGTTCAAATCGGGGTTAGAGGACCGCGCGAGTACAGTTACTCAGAGTCACTCAGAGGGGTGGATCGGGGGGGGGATAATGTATTCTTAATCAACTTTAGAGCGCGCACTAGAGCAGGTCATTAGCATTAACATTGACGTGTCGCAAAAGGTATTACAAAGCCGCAATAAGATACAGATAACTGATGGCAAAAACGGCGGATAGAAGGAATAGATATTGCAGCTATAGCGGGCACTCTCGGCGATGCCAATGCACTCTCTCAATGAAAACATACACATTGCCGGCCGGTAAATTACTCATGTCATGGTTTCCCCGCTTCCGAATGTCCCCAAAGAGCACGCGGTTTCTCTGGGGCCTCTGACTGTCGCATTCCATAATCAAGAAGCACATTTCTTGATAAAAATAAAATATAGTTTGGGTTAGTAAGGCAGATAAATTGGCAAATCAAGCAGTTCTCGATTCTTAAAAAAAAATCAAACTCGAAATAAAAATGTACAGTTTAACGGGAGAGCGCGCTCTCTCTCTCTCCCTCTCTTTCTGTCTATTTTACCAACTCTCTCCTCTCTCGGTGGGAACGCTGTGCTCTCTCTCTCTTGCTCCCCCGCTCTCTCCCTCGTAATTTGTATACATACCACGGGGCCCGTTTGTCTGTTTGCGTTTGTGCTTACATTTATCTTTCACTTTTTTTCCTGCTCTGCTTTATGCGTATTTATTTTGGTACATAAAACAAGACAGTTTTACAGGGTGTCCCAAGGTTCTAGATACTTTCTTTTCGTTAACGAGAGAGTGCAGTTTAGATGGGAAGACAATTAATTAAATTGAACTGGTCTCAACTAGATTAGATTAGAAAAACTTATTTGTCTCTAAGTAGATTTCCATTTAGCTTCCTTCTGTAAGGTTATTGTGTTCAGTCTTCATCTCTGTACACTTCTTGAGATAGATTTTCACTCCGTTTCCGTCTGGAAGGTTGTTTTCATTCTTTCCAAATTGAACTTTCTTCTAGAAGGGTTGTCCTTGTGTGTCAATACTGCCTGAATAAGACTTCCATTCAGCTTCCTTCGAGAAGGTTGTTTATATTTTTCCTGAGGTTGTTTTCCGTTTAATTTCCTTTTGGAAGGCTGTATTTATTTATTAAATTCTCCTAAAAGGGAGATTTAATTAGTTTTCTTAAGGAAATTATGGAAAAACTTGCTGTTTTATCTTTAATAACTTCCAAATTCATTATATCAGTATTAGATACTATTCCAATGTAGGTATCGAGTTTATAGATACTTAGCATACTACAGTTTCTTAAGTATTCTAGCATTTTCCAATACTTCATTAAAGTATCTTACTATCTCTACTCATATTGTATCTACTAGATCCTCCTTATCCTGCATGACCCTGTTTTTTCCCTCTCGTAATTGCACATTTCTCGAATACTTTGGTCTCGTGACTTATGCTGTAAGCGGAATAAAGGAATAATTGGGGGGAGAAGAGCCCGTGAGAGGCGGTCTGCTTTTCATTTTGCACATATTTCCACAGCGAGCTTGTTTTCCGCTTTGTAACAGTCGGGTAAATAGTAAGTGGCCATGTATTGCGGGCTACTCTTTGACTTGGGAACGTGACCGCCTATATACCGGGCCATGCTGCTGCCATGCTATATAGCTTGTTGTTGGTTGGCCAGCAGCGTTGAAGTTGAACCCACGCATCCCCGTTGTTGTTGTTGTTGTTGTTTTGCGCCTTTTTCCCGCTGCAGCAGCTGGCGCGTGAGAGAGTGAGAGAGATTCATTCATGCAACTGCTGTGTCGTGACGCGTTCTCAGGTACAGTTTCTTTGGCCCGATGGAACGCTCTCTCTCCCGTTACTCTCTCTCTATCTCTCCCTCGCTCTCGCTCTCTCTCTCTCTCTCTCTCTTCGCTGGCACGCTTGGCTTAGCTGGTCTCGTTTCGTATCTCACGGATACGGATACATATGTCGCTGCCGGCGTCGGCGTCGCTTATTGTTTTTTCCATTATGTAGTAAATATGCCGCCTAGTTTATACAATATACAAACACACGCACATAGATCGATGTAACGCGGCTGCACTTGTAATTCGCTCTCTCTGTGGCTCTCCCGCTCTCTGGCCTCTCTTTGCCGCAGCGAATTACATTGGCGCGCGCATTTTTCAAATGTTTTTTTACGGCGAAAATAACGATTTTCGTCGCTGCCTGTTTTTGTGGGCTGAAAATATACATTTTATGACTATGTGTATACACGCACACGGGAATTGGAGGGACTGGGACTGCGATTGGGGATGCCCTTGATCAAGGAGATGTGTGGGTTTGAGTTGGGCGCACGCAGGGCTGTTATCATCAACCTTTGCTGGCCTTTCCTCTACAAATTTCTCTCTTTTCCCTCTTTTCCAGGCCAAATCCGCAGAATCAAAGAAAGCCAAGAAGGCAGCCGCCGCCGATGGCGATTCCGATGAGGAAGAGGCTCTGGAGGAAATCATCGAGGGCGACAGTGAAATCGAGAGCGACGAATACGACATACCCTACGATGGCGAGGAGGATGACATCGAGTGCGATGGTGAGTTGGGAAAACATAACCCCTTCCCGCCCTTAATCCCTTTAATAAAATTAATTTCCAATATCCCTCCTCCCTCTGTAGATGACGATGATGATAATGATGACGGTTCTGGCTCGGACGATCAGGCGTAATAATAATGTAGTCAAAAATACAAACAAAAACAAACAAAAAATTTAAATTAATAATAAATAAAAGTTACAAGCAAAAACAAAAATAAAAACAAACAAAAAAATAATAAACCAACAACCAGAAAATAAACCACAACAAGGAGAAGAAGATGATGATAAGAAGAAAGTGAAGAGAAGAGAAAAAAACACAAAAAAATCGCAAAAGTATATAATTTTTATGTTTAAGAAATAATTTTTTATTTCTTACCTTATTTTAATTGTATTTTATGTGTACTTTTTTTATAAAAAACTACAAAACAAACAAAAATTGTAATTGAAGGCATTTTCGTATAAAAGCAATCTATACGGAAACCCAACAAAAAAGTAAACATCCCCACTATATACAAGAAAAAAAAAAAACCAAAATCTTTCTTTCCTTTATGTCATAAGTCCTAATTTAGACGCCAAGTTTATGCGTGCAAGAAAAACCTTTACAAAGATATGAAAATGTAGCGTGAACGAAGCCCACACACACACCCACACACAATACACAATTATTAAAATTCATTATTAAAATTAGACGTTACATTTATGATGAATGATCGAAAGAAACAAAATACAAAACGCAAAAGCAAAAGCAAAAGGCAAAAAATTGAAAAAAGTGAAAAAGCAACAACAGCAAATGCAATTAAATACAAAACAAAACTATAAAAACATAAAAATTGTATTTAAATAAAACGCAAAATCCACATTGACAACCGATTTCGGACACCACTCAAGTTTTAGCTATGGTTTCAAAATTTGTCCACCTCACACACTTCCGTTCCCCACTGCCCACTTGGGAATTTCTTGGTCTTCGCTTTTATTTGGGGAAAAAGAGAGCAGAAAATAAGAAAAACAACATCGGGAAGTTTGATTTCTATCGTTCTGTTTCGTTTCAGCATTTAGCTATTAAGCTACGACTAATCTTAAGTACTTATGTCAGTATTAGAGCGAAGGGTTTAATATATACATATATTCTGTTGATAAATTGTGCGAGGGAATTTGTAAATTGTAAAAACCGACCCGAGAATCGAATCGAGCAAGAAATAAACTTTTAATGTTACTTGAATCTCTATTAGTATGGGTATACCCCGCAATATTTATACACATACAACAATAACGAGTTCTTGAAATATACAAACATACATTTAACGACTGATATTCGGACAAGGAAAAGTGCACAGTTGGTCAATCAAGTACTCTCTCTCAAAAACCACCCAACCACTATCACTATCCGCCAAAACCGAAAGCAACCGATATAACCCAGAAACAGAGACATATACACAGACCACCCACTGACCCAGATCCGGCAAGGAACGAGCATTTAAGGCTTAAAGCTTCGATTGCACACCAATACAACTGAACAATTAAATAGCATATAACTGACGCATATGCCGATGATATATAAGCCAATTTGATACAGATAAAACAATGTTAAAGAAGAATCATGCATTTTTGTAAATACAATCTCTAAGCATATATAAATGTATCTGCAGAAAATGAACATCCAGAAGTAGTGAAAGGCAGAAAACAGAACCACGAATCGATAAAGAGAGATTATGAAACATTTTTGAAACGATGAAATAAATTATTGTAATTACGTAAAAGCGACAAAAATCATACGTACCTATACCTCCCATTGGCATCTATCAGATGCCAATAAACACTTTGTTTCAATGGCTTTTGGGGAGGGGGGCTGTTTCTTTCCATTTCGGGTGGGGCAACAACCCCGTAACCGGGAAACGGGATGGCATGGGATGTTGATAGGGGTAGGACATGTAGGTACATAATTCACCGATTGGCCTTTGTCATTATTCCGTTAGCATGCGGTACAATGATCCCATCCCTCCGAGCTTTCGGGGGTTGAGAATACTGGTTTCTGCCATCCTCCCTGTAACCCAAAATGATTAAACGTGGCAAGGGATGGAAGAGGGTCTCGATTGGAAACCAATACTTCGATTAACAACAGCTTGTCTGGGACCGGAAATAGGTATTTTTTAGGGTTGTGTGCGGAGAAAATATTGAAGCATTTAAAAATACTCTACAGCTCTTTAAGATAACCTTAATTTCAGTAGAAGTATCCACACAGATATATTTTGTAATGCTCTTTTTAATGCTTAGTGCCAATATAGATTGATTTTTTTATGACAGGCTATAGATAGGATATATTGTAAGAAAAGTAAAATACCTTTACTACCTGCTACTGAAAAGCAGATACTTTGATGGCTATAACGCTTAAAAACGGACTTGTTGCTTAAGGAAAAGATGAATAAGGCTAAATCGGCTTATCTGGTGATGTTGATACAGCAAATATATAATATATAGTCAATTTTGGGATTAAACCATTTCATTTCAAGAATATTTGTTCTCAATATTGGCGTGAGTACTTTTGTATTCATTTTGAGTTTGTTTTGTTCTCAAAGTGGGAAAAAAATACTTATACAAGTACTTAGAATAAAAAAAAAAACGTACACAAATTTAGAGGAGTACGTATTTGAGAACGTGGTTTCTCAATGTTATAATTCAACTATATTCCATCTCACAAAGAAAAACAAGTAAGAAAGCTACAGTCGACTGTGCTCGACTGTGAAATACCCGGTACTTAAAGGTTTGCGCTTCACACTAAAAGGCAAATTATAATTGTATATACATACATTGTACATACATACATTGGCGCCATTATATCGCACGGCCAAGGCTCGAATGCGCCACCTGTCGGCTACAGCTTGCAAACGCAGTGCCTTAGGGCGGTGTGTTAAAATTCAAACCTTATTGCTAATATCTCCCATGTTTATCATCCGATTTTACTGAAATGTTCAGTAAACGTCCGCTCTATTTTATTCATTTTTTGTATTTATTAACTTTTACCCGAAAAAAAACGAGTATAGCTTATTTAACGTTTTTTATGATTTTTGAGGGCGGAAGTGGGCGTGGCCAAATTTTAAAACAAACTTGATCTGCGTGCAACAGATTCCAATGTTGTCACCAAATTTGGTAACTCTAGCTCTTATAGTCTCTGAGATCTGTTGTTTCACACGGACGGACAGACGGACAGACGGACAGACGGACATGGCTAAATCGACTCGGCTGGTGATACTGATCAAGAATATATATACTTTATGGGGTCGGAGATGCCTCCTTCTGCCTGTTACCACTAACCATACAACATATAGACTACTCATTTCATACAACGAAAATGGACACAAAAATTTCTTAGCGACAGGCCCCAGGCCTGTTAGCGGCGGGCCCCGTCGCTCTCTCGCGGCTCTCTCTCTCTCTTCGCTCTCTCATTCTTATGACGCACACTGATTGCGAGAGTTCGCTCGGTCAGTCGGAGAGTCGCGCTCCTTTAGGAAGGCTGATTCTGCGCTTGAATTCATCTTTATATGTATGCGTGCTCATGCATTCACGTACACGGGTGCATGTGTGCGATCATTTCATTTCGGCCCAGCAAGAATATTTGGTCATTTGCTACTTTTCATACTAGGTACCCTAACAATATGGGCATATTCACTATTGGGTTAATTGTAAAAATAAGAATGTTATATGTTATAATATAATATAATATAATATTATAATATAATATAATTATAATATAATATTATAATATAATATAATATTATAATATAATATAATATTATAATATAATATAATTATAATATAATATTATAATATAATATAATATAATATATATTATTTAAATAAAAAATGAAGTTTTGTATATTGTTCCATTTACCTTTACAAAAATATAAAAAGTATTTTAGAAATTTCATCTAAATTAATTTTTTTTAAGTTTTGAAAAAGTCTAACATCTACTGTTTAACACAGGAGTATATATGTATATGTGTGTATATTTATCGGTAACTAATTCGAGCGGCGACTTTTAAATAAAGAAAATATTTAAAAAAACATGCATAGAAATATATACAACTAGATCATTAAATAACAACAATAAACCAAATTCATAACAAGTGTCCGGAAAAAATATCAATAAAAAATGTAAACAAAACAAAGCCAATCGGCTGTTTTTGTTTCTGCCCGCTCCCCTAAAAAGCAATCGTCGGTAGGGTATGCAGGCACCATCCGCTCGCATAACAACAATAACAGCTGATTTGATTTCTCAACCACATAAGAGCAGTCGGTGTTTTAAGTGACACCGACTGCAATATGCCCTGTTCTTATCTCAGTAAAAAAAAAAAGAATTTTATTTAATTAATTTATTTTTGTAAAGGTAAATGGAACAATATACAAAACTTCATTTTTTATTTAAATAATATATATTATATTATATTATATTATAATATTATATTATAATTATATTATATTATAATATTATATTATATTATAATATTATATTATATTATAATATTATATTATAATTATATTATATTATAATATTATATTATATTATATTATAACATATAACATTCTTATTTTTACAATTAACCCAATAGTGAATATGCCCATATTGTTAGGGTACCTAGTATGAAAAGTAGCAAATGACCAAATATTCTTGCTGGGCCGAAATGAAATGATCGCACACATGCACCCGTGTACGTGAATGCATGAGCACGCATACATATAAAGATGAATTCAAGCGCAGAATCAGCCTTCCTAAAGGAGCTCGACTCTCCGACTGACCGAGCGAACTCTCGCAATCAGTGTGCGTCATAAGAATGAGAGAGCGAAGAGAGAGAGAGAGCCGCGAGAGAGCGACGGGGCCCGCCGCTAACAGGCCTGGGGCCTGTCGCTAAGAAATTTTTGTGTCCATTTTCGTTGTATGAAATGAGTAGTCTATATGTTGTATGGTTAGTGCTGTTACATACATTCTCGGTTGGCACAAACTTATAATACCCTTGTACCCTATGGGTACCGGGTATAATAACCTACATATCGTTGGATACTAGCACCGGGGGCTAAGGTGTTAGAAAATAAATCACGCATGCCCAAGAGGAAGGCTTTTGTTGGGCTCCGAGGTTGAGATTCTGTGACCAACCCTGATTTGAAAGAGTATATAAATTAATAAAATATCTTCCCTTTCCCAAACTATTATTAAGACATGTCTCCTTTACTCTCCAAACCTTAAAAAAGGATTCTTTTACAAAATGCAACTCCAATTAAATTAAAATTTGATATTATTTAATTGGAGTATCAAATTTAAAACATTATTAAATAACTTTACAATTGTTACCTTTGAATTCAACTATAGCGTCATGATGAGCACCTGGTCACCTTCAGGATGTAGAGGTATTCGCCAGGAATGCGTCGCTCCATAAACTTAACAGCCTTGAACTTGAGGCCTTCTAAGTGCTTGATAATTTCCTCGGGCTTGTTCTCCCGCAGGAGGAGTAGGTAGAGAACGCCTCGCGGCGAGAGAATGTCATCTAGTTGCTTCAGTAGAATGTCCGTGACGCGCCGACCATCCTGACCGCCAGCCCAGGAGAAGACCAGATTGCCTTCCGTTGCGGATTTGGTCTGCGGATCGAACCTTTGGGTCTGCAGCTCCTCGTCGCTGGTAACCACATAAGGAGGATTGAAGAGCAGAACGTCCACGGATCGCCGGCGCAGCGCATCCGCCAGATTGCAACGTATCGGGCTCACTCGTGCTCCATTCCGGGCAGCTGTTCTTCGGGTGGCATCGCAGGCTTTGGGATTGATATCTGTGGCGAGGCACAGCGAGGAACTGGCCAGCTTCTTGGCCAGAGCTGTGATAATCACCCCCGAACCGGAACCCAATTCCACACACAATCGCGGCTGCAGCTGCTCCAGATAGTCCAGATCCTTCTCCAGGGCGTCCAGCAGCAGAAACGAATCCTCCGCCGGCTCGTAAACGTGTTCGTAGTCCGCCAAGCTCAGGTGGTCGATGTGGGGCGTCTCCATGACTGCCCTTAGGATATGTTGGTGCTGAGGGCAGAGTCCAGCAGTGCCTGTCGCCGTCGCTGCTCCTTCTCGATGAGCTTGTGCAGTCCCGTGAGCCGCTCCTGGCTGGTGCCCAGCACGTTGCTAATCACCGTCACCTTGTGCTTCACGTTCAGCAGCTCCTTCACCTTGTCCGCAAACTCGGGAATCTGACTCTGCGCCCGCTCTATGTCCCGCAGTTGGACAGCCAGGGCGTCCAGTTGGCCCCTCAGCTCCGCCTGCAGTTGAATTGTGGAGGCCACACGCTCGTCCAACTTTTCGATGGTGGGCTTGAATAGGTTCGTGATGCCCTCGGCGAGGATGTCGCGCGTGGGATTCGTGCAGAAGTTCTCCGTGTTCTCGTCCAAGGATGTCACGGTGCTGTCCGAGTCCTTGTCCATGGCAAAATCTGATCCCAAAAAGTGAAATAAAAGTTATACTCTTTGTCAGTTGAAATTCGCCAGAAAACGAGCGGATTTTCTCCCCCACAGCAACAGGTCACACTTAAACGACTCAAGACCACAGCTATAAAATAGCTCAAAAATAGCTTAAAAAACTTTTAAAAAAGCTACACAAAAAATTACAAATTTAATTATAACTTTTTTTTTATTTATTTACAAGCTTGTTTCGGATTTGTAACGGTACACCGCGTTTTTTACTTCACCGTTTCCTTTAAATAAATTCATATTCCCTTGGAAGACTACTGATATTTTTCTTAATCGATCTTAATAGGGATTAAATAATTAATAATTAAATATAAAAATGTCTTTAAAAGTAGATAAAATTAAACATTTTCAGTTTTCAGGCCGATGGTTACATGAGAGCCAAGTGCTTCATAAGCTATGTATTCATTGATTTACGATTTTTTTTTTGTATTTAAAGTTTCGTTAGTAATATATACACAACAAATTTGATGATAATTAATATTTTAGTTTTCAGTCCTGGTTGACCTTTTGCTAATTTTGAAAATTACTCTGATTCAATTAAAAACAAGGAATGAAACTTCGGCAAGCCTTGCAGTTATAAAATATTTAATAGTATTTACTTATTTTAATTCTTTTGATGGTAAATAAAATATATTTCTGACTGTATCAGCCCTGGCTTAAGTCCTCGAGTCGCAGGTGCACCATTCGAACATCGCTCACGCACATCCCTAAACTATCGCCGACGAGCTCCTTGTGTTATCGATATACGGGATGTGAGCCACTCAGCCATCGCTAATAAAGTATAATAATAATTGATAAAAAAATTTATGCGCTGATTATAGCTATCGGTGAAATGGATACGTACTCGGTGGACGTGGTGTACCAGGCAATCAGCGCCCTCTTCCAGGGCAACAATCCCAAGGAGCAGGAGAAGGCCAACAAATGGCTGCAGGACTTCCAGAAGTCGGTGAGTTTATCCCATCCGGTGTGGTTTGTCCTCGTCCTCACTGTATTGATGATCCTTGGTTGCCCTACGCAGATCTACTCGTGGACGATTGCGGACGAGCTGCTGCATCAGAAGCGGGATCTGCACGCGAACTACTTTGCCGCGCAGACGATGCGGAATAAGATACAGAACTCCTTCAGTGAACTGCCCCCGCACACGCACGAATCCCTGCGGGACTCGCTGATCACCCACATCGGCCAGATCGACGAGCAGACGGACAATGTGATCGTCACGCAACTCAGTCTGGCGGTGGCCGATCTGGCCCTCCTTATGGCCAGTTGGCAGGAGCCCATCAACGATCTTTTAGTGACTTTGGCGCCGCATCCCGCTGCTATTTGGCCGCTGTTGGAGGTGCTCAAGGTGCTGCCCGAGGAAATAGACTCCAGGTATCTGAGATTGGGCGCCAATCGGCGGGAGGAGGTGCACAAGCAGCTGGACGCCAGTGCCGAGTGCGTTCTGAAGTTCCTTTGCCTGTGCCTCCAGCGCGATGATCTCGACCAGCAGCGCGTGTGGAATGCCGCGCTCCGGACCTACAGTGCCTGGCTCGTGATCCATGCCTTTCCCGTCGCCCACGTCTACAACAACGCCCTCACTCAGCTGGCATTCCGGCTACTCTCGCAGCCGGAGACCTCGGGAAAGTTGCACGAGAATGCCACGGAGTGTGTTTGCGCCCTGCTCTCCTGCATGAACACACCCAACGAGAGTGAGTCCTCGGTGGAGGCACAGATCTTTGCAGCCGTGTGCACGCTGGAGACGCCCTATCACCTGAGTGTGGCGCACGAGGACACCGACAAGACGATCAACTACTGTCGGATATTCACCTCGCTATGCGACGCCTTCTTCAACGAACTGCTGGCCGATCCCCAGAAGCCGCACTACTGCCTCAAGGGCCTGGACCTGGTGTTGCTCTGTGTGGGGCACTTCGACTACGAGGTGGCCGAGATCACCTTCCACCTGTGGTACAAGCTCAGCGAGGATCTCTTCCAGCGCAACGACGACAAGCTGACGGCCTTGTTTCGGCCGCACATCGAGCGACTGATCAGCGCGTTGTATCGGCATTCGCAGATGGAGAGCGACCACGACGGGCTGATCGAGGAGAATAATACCTTTTATGTGAGTATGGGGAGGGAGACTTTAAATAATATCC
This sequence comes from Drosophila rufa, assembly GCA_018153105.1. Classification (NCBI taxonomy): domain Eukaryota; kingdom Metazoa; phylum Arthropoda; class Insecta; order Diptera; family Drosophilidae; genus Drosophila; species Drosophila rufa. The sequence goes on from JAECXS010000096.1 coordinate 15,922,955, forward strand.
TGAAACTGGGGGTTATAATTGAAAGCTGAGTTTGAAAGCTATTTAATTTCATCAGGTTGATAAATCACAAAAAGTGACACTATTGAGCTTAAAACCGGTTTCAATCGAAAAAAAATTAGATAAAAAGACTATTAAATACTCTTTACTATTCATTAATAAATAAAAAATCATACAATTCCTTCTCCCCTTGAGATATAGAAATGTTAGAGGTTTAAAGAAGCCTGTTTTGAACCCTCTCTTTCAGGACTTTCGGCGAAAGGTATCGGATCTGATCAAAGACGTCGCCTTCATTGTGGGCTCTGGAGCTTGCTTCAAGCAAATGTTCCTGATCCTCCAGGCGCCTGAAACCACTTGGGAATCTACAGAGGCGGCGCTCTTTATAATGCAAAACGTGGCCAAGAATATATTGCCGTAAGCTTAAAGTCATTCTCAATACACAGAATCCAAGACCCCCTCCCATTGCAGAGATGAGAACGAGGTGATACCCAAGGTGGTGGAGGCCATCCTGAATATGTCGGAGCAGACCCACATAGCTGTTCGATACACGGCCATCCTGCTGATCGGTGAGCTCTGCGACTGGATCGAGAACCATGCGGAATCCCTGGAAGCCGTGCTCAACTTCCTGCTGTATGCTCTCCAGCAAAAGAATGGCCTGGCACCGGCTGCGGCCATGGCCCTGACCTCCATTTGCACCGCCTGCCGCCAGAAGATGGTGTGCCACATCAGTGGCCTGGTGGAGATCGCCCGCAGCCTGGACAGCTTTCAGATCAACAACGACGTGGCCATTGGCTTGCTCAAGGGCATATCCCTGATCCTAACCCGACTGCCGAGGGAGCAGCTCCAGCCTGCGCTGCGGGAAATTGTGGGCTTTCAGCTGCAGCCGCTGGCCCAGCTGGTGGAGACGGGCAGCGTGGGCAGCGTGCAAAGGGGAGAGCGGAGCGATCCCGTTTACTGGATAGACAGAGCCTGCGCCATCATCAGGCACACGAATCCCGATGTGCCCGACACCGTGGAGCACCCAACGGTGGCCATTCTGAACGATGCCTGGCCGCTGATATCGCGGCTGATGGACAAGTACCAGACGGACCTGCGGATCATGGAGCGAACCTGCCGGCTCATACGCTACGGCATCCGGATGGTGCGGAAGCAGGCCGTGATGCTGGTGGAGCCGCTAATCAAGCAGATGGTGTTGCTCTATGCCGTGCAGCACCACAGCTGCTTCCTGTACGTGGGCTCCATACTGGTGGACGAGTTCGCCAAGGCGAGCGAGTGCATCGGCGGCCTGCTGGAGATGCTGCAAGCCTTCATCGAGCCCACCTTTGGCCTGCTGCAAATGGAGAATGGCCTGAGAAACAATCCCGACACCGTCGACGACTTCTTTCGGCTGGCCTCGCGCTACCTGGACTGCTGTCCGCAGCAGCTGCTCCAGAGCAGCCTCATCACACCGATCTTCCAGTGCGCGCTGATAGCCTGCTCCCTGGACCATCGCGAGGCCAACTCGTCGGTGATGAAGTTCTTCGTGAATCTCTTGGTCTGGGGCCGGGGCAACAGTCACAGCCGGAACGTCGAGTGTCGTCCTCTAGTCGTGGAACTGGCCTGCCAGCATGGCGGAGCGCTGGTCATGAACCTGGTCCAGGCCTCGGTCTTCCAGCTGCACTCCTACATGCTGGCCGATGTCGCGGAGGTGCTCCACGAACTGAAGCAGGTGGTGGGCAACGAACGGATGCAGCCGTTCCTGGTGCAGGCGCTGGAGGCGCTGCCCAAGAAGAACAGCGGTGGCTATGTGACCGCAACGCAGCAGCAACTGGATGATTTTAGCAGAACGGTACTAAGGTGAGTGTTGGCTCTTAATTAAATTTGAAATTGAAAGCTTATTCAATGCCCAAACAGCGCGGACACCACGAAAGCCATTTCGCAGGCCCTGAAAACCTTTACGAGACTCTTCCGCTGAGCTGCTTCCCAGGACCTTTGGCCAATTCTGTACATTTAAGAGAAGAATGTATGAAAAGCAACTGCAATGGCGCCAAACAATTTGTTGAAAACGCACGTAGCTCGCTCTATTAATAACCTCTAGTTGAATCAATTGTGTGTGTGTGACGTCGTAAGTTTTAAATATTTAAATATATTGTATCATAATGAGTGCGGTCAAGAGATCCTCACCACACGGCCCTAGCATTAAGGTTACGATTAAATAGCGCACTCCTAGGCTTAAAGTTGACTCAGAAACAGAAAACCACAAGCAACAAACCATTAAATACCTTAACTCTTAGTCTTAAATCATTAAAAAGCTGGACACATACGAAAAGAAACCTTGTATTCTGGAAAACATTTGAGTATAATATTTATTCGTTGAGAAAAAAACAATCACAAGGCATTTGGCTGCAATAATAAATAACAGAGGGAGTTGTTGTCTCAGGCTGATATGGAATTTTAGGCTTGGGGGGTATTAAGACTGTGCGTCATGGTAATACAGTTGTGATTCATGGTAATGGGGGGAATATTTTTGCCACAACTCCCGCTGGCTACTAATCAGATGAATATATAATAGCAAAAACAATGCGTAATGTAAAACAAACACGTGAACATAAACCTTTAAGTTGCCAAAGTAGTTTACGATGACCAGAGCTTGAAAATAATAGTTGACCTTTTTAATATTTAGAGTTACAGCATTGATTGAGGTGAAAAAAATGATTAGAATTAATTTGGTTCTCAACTGACTCAAAGAGTGACCGTTCAACTGAAATGCTCTTTAAAAACTGTTACTGTAAGAGCGTAAAAGGAAATGCTCTTTAAAAACTGTTACTGTTAGAGCGTATGAAGCGATGATCAATCAAGAAAGTGCTTAATAATTTTGGTTACCAGCTGATACATGAAATGCTCTTTAAAAACTGTTGCTGTAAGAGCGTAACAGGAAAAGGTCAACTGAGAACACTCAAGCAAAGACTAAAATTTGTGTTAAGTCCAGACAGTGAGGTTATGCCCTGCAAGGATAAAAGGTCAACTGTTATTTACTAGCTCTGACTTTTATCTCTACAGATTTCTTGATATTAAGTGTGAGGAATATTACTATCTCGTGGGTGGGATTTGTAAGCAGACTATCGGAGACTACACACCGAATTTGAAAGAATATTCCATGGTTAATTTGTACATCACAGTCGGAATTTTGAAATAGCCAATATTGAGTTTGCTTTTAAGCTGATATATTGTGACCTATTCAATTATCTTTTAAATTCCTTCCTGATTTCAGTAAAAAAACGAACTACTTTGGAAAGCCTAAGGGTTGCTAAATACTCCTTTTACCCTTAATATTAATTGCACATGTTCTATAATTGCACTTTACGCTTAGCGACTACGAACTACAGAACAGAATGGAGAATATTTGTTGGTGGAGATTCTGATTTAAATGGTTTCGGTCCGCGGATCGATCTTGTGAATGGCCTGCATAAGGCTTTCGGTGTTTGCAGTGTTGATGCCCTGCTTGGACATGTCAGTCAGTCGGTCGGTGATGGGCTTTTGGTCCTGGCCTCGCTGCCACCTTAAGGAAGATCGTAATAAATTTAAAAATAATTATTTTTGGTAATAACTAAGCCTTGAACCCACCAAAGGTGTGCGCAGGTGTGCAGCAGGGGAATATAGAGCGGCAGCAGATCAATGTCGCACAGAGTCTCGAAGCGACTGAGAGCCAACAGAGCCCATCTCTCGGCCGCATGATGGGGTACTGGGGATGACGTGCAGGCCGCCACCAGGCGGCAGAGTATCAACAGAACCGGTCGCGAACGATTCATGTAGATCTTGTTCAGCAATCGGAAACAGTTCTCCAGTATGGGTATGGCATTCTCATGGCGCCGCTCGTCCAGGAACTGGCACGCCCTGGACAGCTCGTCGTGCTGCAGGAAGCGCAGAAAGTCCTCTGAGTCCCGCAGCTTCGTCTGACCGGCCACGTAGGTGAGGAAGGCCTCGAAGGCGGCACTGCGTTCGCCAATGAGCTCGGACTTGAAGTTGCCCATCAGCACCTTGGCCGGGAAATACTTGTTGGCCAGCTCCGTGGGATGTTGGCGCTTCAGGCCCAGGTAGAGCTCTCGAAAGTCCGTGTAGCGACGCTCGATCTTTGCCGGCTGAGTGTCCGGGGTGGCGCCATCCTGGCTCACTGTCAGCTCATAGACCACAAACCGCTTGATCTTGACATCCTCGCCATCGGGCGGCATGATGTGGGCCAGCAGGATGTCGAAGCGGAGCACGGTGCTGCCATCGGTGAGGGGCTTGTAGGTCTGGGCACTCGATGAGGGTCGCTCCCAGACGCCTAAAAATAATTATATTTTAGATACATTTCGTGTTTTTAAGGTAAGTACGTATTTAAAGTACCTTAATTAGAGCTAAAATGGCTTAATGTTATATATTATGTATAATTTAACAATTTTTTAGGCAGAATTCGACATTTTTAAAGCCCTAGAATCACTTATTTTATGTTCAATATGTAAACAATCCTCAAGATTATCTTACTTTCCGTTCAAGTTAAGCTCCACTGTGCTCCTTCGTGGGGGGTAAAAGTGTAAAATATATTAAACTAACCTTTTTGCAGCGCCTTATCAGCCTCCGGCGGCGGAATGTCGAGCGCTGCCGCCTCAATGGCTGGACTGTCCAGCTCATCCGGACCCGGGGCCTCCCCCTCGAACGACGGTTGATGGGGCAGCAGGCGCTTGGCCATCACAGCATGCACTGGGAGAATAATGCAAATTAGCTAAGTCAGACCCGCTAATTGGAGGTTTCTCCCTACTCACTCGCCAAATTGGGAACGGATACTCTTTGTGTTTTCTTGTTTTTGTTTTTTCCACTGGCTGCTGTTGCTGCGCTCGATCCGCAGCTGGGCACTTGCAGTTCGCTTCTGGTTAATGGCGGATTATGCGGTTTGCATAGTGCAGGCGAGTTGAGTCAATTCCTCAGTGACTAATCCCGCCCCAAACAAAAATATTATAAGTGCTGAGGCGCAGAAAGTGGGACGGGCGGTCTTTGTCTTGGCGCGGGTGAAACGGACATAGGCGACGCACAAACACCCTGCGCGGGGGAGTATCAGCGACATGAAACATGTAACTTCTCATAGTAATTTATTAACTTACATCATAATCTTTTCAGATTCTCTAAATAATCTAATAATCTCTTATACATAATATGTAAAATTAGCTTGTTAAGAAAATCGTATTATTCTGAAAGTAAAAAAGTAATTCTTCCTAGCAAACAAATATTTTTTTAAATTGCCTGTTATCAGATTTATTTTGTATTACATATGATCTAAAATAAAATAATACACAACAATTCATTTTATTAGAACAATAAATATTGTTATATATTGGTTAGACTCACGAGAAGGCTTATGAAACCGAAACACCCTTTGTTGTAGGGTATGACAACATTGAGCAAGAAAGATAATCGTTTCCAACACTGAAAGTGACTTTTAGTATTTTAACGATAAGCTTTTCTTCTTCTTATACTAAACTATTCGATTTTTGTAGGTATCGATTGATATTCCAGCTCTAAAAAACACCCACAACAAAAAAACAAAAGAAAACTAGTGTCTCGCCTTAAGGAATTTTAAGGGGGAAAAATGACGTTGCCCGAGTTTTTTGGATGCACATTTATCGCGTTTGGACCACCGTTCGCCCTGTTCGTCTTCACCATCGCCAATGACCCGGTGCGGATCATCATTCTCATTGCGGCGGCATTCTTCTGGCTGCTTTCCCTGCTCCTGTCGTCGCTCTTGTGGTTCGCCATGATTCCGCTGCGTGATGTCCTGGCATTTGGCGTCGTCTTCTCGGTGCTGTTCCAGGAGTGCTTCCGGTACATCATCTACAGGATACTGCGCAGCACGGAGCAGGGACTGCATGCGGTGGCCGAGGACACCAGAGTGACTGACAACAAGCACATCCTGGCCTATGTATCGGGTCTGGGGTTTGGTATTATCTCGGGAATGTTTGCTCTGGTCAATGTGCTAGCTGATATGGTAAGTTATGGCAGGGAAACTAGTTTCCATATACTAAACGTATTCCCCTTTTCAGAGTGGTCCCGGCACCATGGGTCTGGAGAGTGGCTCGGAGCTGTTCTTTGTCACCTCGGCAGCCCAGGCTCTATCCATCATTCTCCTGCACACTTTCTGGAGCGTGATCTTCTTCAACGCCTTCGACACGAACAACTACCTCCATGTGGTCTATGTGGTGGGCAGCCACCTGTTCGTCTCCCTCATAACGCTGCTCAATGCCAGCGAACTGTATACCGTCACGCTGCTCCTTAACTATGGGATTACAATCTTCACTGGCGTCCTGGCCTTCCGAGTGGCTGGTGGAACGTCGCGCAGCTTCAAGAAATTTATAACATGCCAATGAACAAGCGCTTAGTATTAACTACCCTAGATTATAGCCCTTGGATAACTTTATTTAATGCTAACAAAATAACCTGTATATGATTGATATGTAAATGATTTCAAATATGAACTGTAAGACTGTTCTTAAGTGACTCGTTTATTAAAAATATGTGTGTACTGATCCAAATTTCGATGGAGTTCTCATTAATATTTCCGTACTTCCCGCAAATCAAATATTTCTGTGTGATTTTTTGTTTTATATTCTTTATTTTGGATACTATTTACCTCGATTAACGATTTTAATCATAAATGAGCCAATGATGACAATTAATCTGGAGAATGTAATATCGCTTCCAGATTGGCAAATTCAGATTAGAATCGTAGATCGTTCCATCGGTGTGATATACTTATCGAATACATTGAATTTTACGATTAGGTTGCACCAATTGCAATTATTAAATATAAAGTGGAGAATACAGATTATTTGCTGGGAAGCAAACGCCGGAAAAAAACTAAAAATAACTACTGGCTATAGTCCATTTTCCTGACATTGATGCCGTAGTCGGCCAAGGCCGGCTGCAGATCCTCCATTGTCAGCGTAAACTTGCGATCCTTGGCCTTCGATCCGCCGGGCGTGTTGCTGGTCTGCATATGGGTGCGTGCCTTCGAGTTCTGCAGTGCGTCGTCGATAATGTCGGACATGTACTTCTGAGCGGCGATGCTGATCAACCGGACGATGCGCTTGTCGTCCGCCTGGAATCCTCCCATGTTCAGATAGTGCGATGTCACCGCATCCGGAATCAAGGGTGTATAGTCCTCCAACTGCGACATAAAATCGCTAAGATGTGAGGCCGGCGTGGAGCGCTCCCGATCTCCGATGGCGCCACCAGTGGCACCTGCGCCCGCAGACTGTCCATGGTTAGCAGATGAGCCACCGCCGGCACTGGAATTGTGGTAAATAATGCCAAAGTTGGAGCCCACCATTGTCTTAAATAGAAAATATATGCGAATGGAAGAATATTTGATTCTTTTAGTGCTATCAATATCAGTGTTGCCAGATGAAAATTTTGCTTTCCCCCTAAAAAATACATTTTATTTCCTCCTAAAAAATCCAGTCTTCCCCCCAAAATTAAAAAAAATCTGATAAATTCAAACAATTAAAATAAGAAATATCTAATTATGACGTGGAACGTTGCAAAGCGGAAAAATGTCGGTGGAATACCAGTTCTTAGTATCTTAAAGGCGGGTTCACGGAATGCGCCAACATCAGCTGGCAAAACTTTTAAGCGATACAAAAATCGTGTGCAGTATTTATTTTGATATTTTTGCCAATTTAGGGGACTTATAATAAAAAAAGCAATTTTTTAGAGATTTTATTAAAAATTTTAAATCAGTTCGGAAAAAAAACCTTAAACTCTCCCCCTAGGACATCAAAAAACCCCTAAATCTAGGGGAAAAAACCCCTGCTCTGGGAACACTGATCAATATTTCGAATACTTAATCGATAGACAGCTCAGAATGCAGTTTGTTTAAAAAAATGTAAGCTAGATAAAAAGCTTGGTAATAGTATTATTTTTATTTAAGTATTTGAATTTAAATAGTTTAATGAAAGTCAACCCCTTACAAATATACGTTACTACGCTCATGGCTAAGTAGTCGATAATACCTGCCAATCGATTGAAATTGAATGTATACAAACACACAAAAACAACACTTGCATTGTTCGCAACAAAAACATTAAAGATTTGCAAAAATACTGCAACTAAATTGAAAGTAACTTGGAAATAATGGCTTCCGACGGAGAGGACATCAACGTGACGCCCGCGGAATCACTGGCATCAGCCACAGACACCGAGGACGAGGAGATGGGAGGACAAGGGCATTCGGACATGGAAACCGATGAGGAGGATTTGGACGTGGAGGTTGTTCCGGCTACCGCCGAGGATGCAGATATGGATGAGCTGCTGCGTCAGCTGGAGGATTACACGCCCACCATTCCGGATGCCCTAACTACGCACACTTTGAAACGGGTATAAAACCACATATTTCGATAGGGATTACGAAAGATCTACTAAGATTTCCCTTACACCTGCAGGCTGGCTTCTCCACGGTGGACCCCCAAATTGTGCGTCTCATCTCCGTGTCCGCCCAAAAGTTCATCTCCGACATTGCCAACGACGCACTGCAGCACTGCAAGACCCGCACCACCAACATACAGCACTCCAGTGGCCATAGCTCCAGCAAGGACAAGAAGAACCCCAAGGACCGCAAATACACGCTGGCCATGGAGGATTTGGTTCCGGCCCTGGCCGATCATGGCATCACCATGCGCAAGCCACAATATTTTGTTTAGGATTATGTAGTTTTATGTGAAAAGTAGAATGCAATTTAAACCTTAAAGAAGTTAATATTAAAACGTTTTTCAGTTTGTGTAAATGTAAACCTAAAATATTGAAAGTTTCCAATATATTTCATGTGAATTACCAAATCTTTCTGTTAAAAAAAAACATAAAAAACTAGTAATGCTCAGATTTTGGCTTAACTTTATTGCAAAAGTAGTAAGAGATTTATAAACTCTTAATTGTTTAACAAAACATTACTTGCTACTTAAATCTAAATCCAGGTCAATCTGTTGACTCCTCGTCGGTGTTATCTTCTGGTGAAAACATTTTCTTAAAGTCCTTCACTTTGATCTTTTCCGGCACGAAATCTTGCAGAAACTCCAAGTTTTTGGAATTGCAGACCAATCGGGAGAGATGTCCGTACTCGAGGAAGGGGTTGGCGCCATTACAATTCGAGGCTGCATGCGCCTCGCGGGCGAAATACTTCACAAATAGTTCCGTGCTTTTGGCCATTAGGAAGAGGGCCTCTTTGTCGATCTGGCCGGTATTAGTTGCCTTCATTATGGCTTTGATTCTCTTGAGGGGCATGACGGTGCCAGCGCTGGGCGGCAGCTTTCCGGGATTATCCATGTTATTTTTGCTCAGACTTTCGAATTCTAAAGAAGCAAATTCCCCGAATCAAAGAGGCGGTCAAAAATAAAAGCACCAAATTAAAATACCTTTCCCATTTCTTGGTATTTTTGTATTACTTTTATAAGATTTTTGAGTTTGTATTAATTATATTTATTTTTTAACTAATACATATATAACATACAATATGTAGATTTAAAAAATAGTCCAAGGTTAATACAATATTTTGTTTATTAATTCTGTTTTTTAGTGCTATTGTGTTGGCCGTAACTGTACATTAAGACAATTAAAACATTAAAAGTATTGTTATATGAATTCTATACTGATAAATAATAAGTTTCTTAAATAATGGCTTTTGTTAAACTATAAGATCTGTGTGTGATCTTGGCATATAATCGAGTCTTGATATATGTACATACATATGAGAAATTAAGCCGAATAAGACCTCGAGTTAGCTAGAACCCTACAATGTTTAATTTATTTTAAACTATATTTATCTAAAAATGAATAAATAATTAGCATAAAAACAAAATTTATTTACAGAACCAACGCATTTGTGAGCAACATAATACCATAGCGCGTTCCTGCCCATCCAATAGGTTATTTTTAGTGCCTTTCAATGCTTCTGTCAGCCGGCCGCAATTTTGTTCGTGTTTTCAGGTAAGCGCACGCTATTTTTTAACAAATTAATTACCTAAACTGCAACAATTATATATCTATATCTACTACATCATCTGGACAGTTCGCGCTCCATTGCGACTTGCGGTGCTAGAATGTCGAACGAAGTGGAAAAGTCCCAGACGGCAGCTGCCAGTGAGGATACGATTTTCGGCAAGATTTTACGCAAGGAGATTCCATGCAAATTTATCCACGAAGACGATAAGGTAAGGATCAAAGTCTAATTGGTCTATAGATAGGTACTAAGCGGCATTATCTTTGTGTTCCCCAACAGTGTGTGGCCTTCCACGATGTGGCTCCGCAGGCACCGACCCATTTTCTGGTGATCCCACGTAAGCCGATTGCCCAACTCTCGCTGGCCGAGGATTCGGATGCCGACATCTTGGGCCATCTCATGCTGGTGGGTCGCAAGGTGGCCAAGGATCTGGGCCTGGAGGAGGGCTACCGTGTGGTCATCAACAATGGCAAGCACGGCGCCCAGTCTGTTTACCATTTGCATTTGCACTTCCTCGGCGGCCGCCAGATGCAGTGGCCTCCTGGCTAATGTCCTCTTGGGACTATTGCGGTCTAAAATCTCTAGGAGACCTACGATCTTAGGGGAAGAAGATTCCAGAAGATTCATACAAATAAATATAATATAAATAAAATAAAATAACCTCTATTTGTACCTTTTGAAGGTGAAATTCCACTTTCCTGATTATTTCCTGGAGAACTCTAAAACAATTACAATCAGTAGAGTGTTTAATGTTATTCTTTATTAAAACCTTATGGGAGACGGATAACCTAATTTTTGGCCATTAAATTAACATCAACTTGAGGGTTAATGTATTTGTTTAAACAGAGAATTAATCCTGGATGTAGCAGCCTATGAAGATGTATATGTAGTTCTTAAATGCCTAGCTTTTCCCTAGGTACCAAAATGTATCGCACGATTCTTCTCCCCAATAAATATTATTGAAAATCAACAATAACAAAAACTACAAAATATGTAAACTGTTATCTGTTCAGGGAAAACTCGAGCTCGTAGCGGATGGAAATCGCTCCTTGAACTCCACGACGCGATTAAGGAAGCTGCTCAGCTTGCCCTGGTTACGACTCTTGTCCGCGAAACTCTCGGGATCTTGACTATTCAGGAGGATCTCCTCCGCGTTCAGTTGGTGGGCAATGCTGCCTGAGCGACGCAACGGACGGCGGACCAACTTGTCCAGCCGCGTGCCCACCACCAGAATGGGAACGTGCTCGCTTCTCAGGATCGAACGCGGTCGCCCATGGCGATGCTTGCAAATCTGACGCAGTGGTTCGTACAGCCAGTCGTGCAGATTGTCCTGCGAGCGCAGGTCCTGCAGGTTGTACACCAGGACAATGCCATCAACGTTCTTGAACAAATCGTTGCGCTGGACGCGCTGCATGCGATCATTGCTGTTTAGATCGACGAATTCCACAAAGTAAAGGATATCGGAGGTGGCGGGCTTATGCCGAGGGAACTGGAACTTATCCGAACGATCCGACGAGGAGGGCGATGTCCAGTTGGGCGTCGGCGGCAAGTCTACCGTGCTGGGATACTCGTGCAGCCGCACCTGGATGTTCCAATAGCGCTGGCCCACGGATCTTGAGGCGACCGTGGGCGTAACAGCGCTGCTGGCCATCAAACTGGTCACGCTCGTCTTGCCCACACCTGGTAAGGGTTGAGAGTTAATAAAAGATCTCGAGGAGAATGTAAGTAACTGCGCACCTTTATCCCCCAACATCAGGATGCGGACCGTGGGCACGTCCTTGAGCTCAGTCTGTTCCTTTCCCATTTTTCTAAAATTTCTGGCTGGATGTCTCTGTCACTACAACTAAAATCCTAGCCACTAATAACTAACTCCTCGCCTACTCCGATTCAAAAAACATATTTATCCCTTGAACATTGGTTTTGGAAAAAACCACAAATAAGTCCCCTCATTTTATGCTGTAGACCCGGGTTGAAATATCTCAAAATCCTTGTGAACCTTGGGCACCGTAACAAAACGTAAATACAAATCAACACTTTGAACAGTGGAAAAAACCAGGGACAACTCAGGAAAAACTCGCGTTTGATTAAACTTAGAAAAAATCATTCGATTTATTGCCGCTCTTTCGATAGCTTCGATCCATGAAGATATCGATTCGTTACGCTTCAAATCTTCTTCGAAACAGATCCGCTGCCGTTGGATGCCGCTTGAATACTAAAGCTACCTTATACAAAATTGTACGTTATAGATAAGGAAATTGTGACTCTGAAAATATAAATGCCAGCTTAACTTATACAAAGAACGAGATTGTATAGCATTGCAAATACACACAGTCATGGACAAGGCATAAACTCAACCACTTGATCTCAGGCTTAAATTAAGATAGTTAATATAAAATATTATATAAAATATTAAATAAAATATTATATAAAATTTTATAAAAATATTATATAAAATATTTTCAAAGTATAAACTGTGAATATATGACTAAAAGTATGGATTTTCTTTTTAATCTATGTAAAATTTCTGAAAAAAAAAATGTATTTTAGTTATAAGGGTAGATTTCCACTACGTTGCTTTTTCCAATTATCGCACGAGAATCACGAAAAGCGAAAAAGGTGTTTCTACTAGGAAAAAGCGCTTTTTAGCACTGAAGGGAAACAGCTGTTTTTTGTTTTGGTTTTGATTTGGCGCAAAATTAAATTTAATTCAAAATTCAAAACAATGTTAACTAAATGAAAGAGCTAGACTTTATTTATTATATGCGGCTAAGTAACAATAAAGATTTCACGTGGTTCCGCCAGCCAGCCGCTTGACAGGAGCCCTAAGACCCCATATATTGCGTAATCACGATTTTGATGATTTTCGACCCCCTCCCCCCCATGTAATCAAAAGTAATCATTGAAGGAACCCCCTCCCACCCCTCAATAATTACCTAATCATTAAAAAAAAAAAAAAAAATTAATTAAACTATTTTTTTTCATTGTTTTTTGTTTTAATCTGTGGATTCTCCAAACGGTGCCGTTATCCAATCCTTAATATTATATATTATTGGAACCTGACTTGTCATAATTTTTGGTTTCTCTACGCTGAAATCATCTTGAATATACTCCTCGTCAAGCCATTCGAAGTCTTCGCATCCTTCGTGTGATTGAACCACTAGGCATTCTCCCTTTCGCCGCCCAGCCACACGATAAACGGTTTTCTTTGCTTTGCCTTCCAATTTTTCTGTTATATTCTTATGGATTTTAACATGCAAATTTACTAATTTTTGAGAGGCAAAATACAAACCACACGATTTACACATGCGCTTCTTAAGTTGGCTTTGTACCGACGGACAATATAAGTCGTAGGAAATCTAGATATAAAGTGGAGATTACTATTGTGATTTAATTAATTAATTATTATTGGTTTTAATTAAATGGTTTTAAATGCTTACCTGAAGATATTTGTTGTCTTCATTCAATGAAATCACAAGAGCTCTGCGAATTATTACCACAGGCTTGACACGTCATTCTTCAGTCTTGGCTATTGTTTGAAAGGACTCCAAGTTCAGAACCTTGTCAAAATCCTTGGCATGACTTTCTGCGGTAGATGACGAGTGCTTTCCACTTCTAATGCTGATAAATGTGGGGCCAGAATATCCGACAGCTTTTGGGTCTCCCATTTGCTCAGCATTTATAATTACCCCAGCATAAACCGATGGAATTAGCTTATGCCTTGGAGCAAGATGCATTAGCAGAGGTGCTTGCTTATTTGCTGCAGTTAATCCAATCGGCACCCTGGCCTTGTCATCTTGAGACAAAAAAAAAACTTGACCAGGACCGAGAACTGAGGCTTCCTTAGTTTTATCAAGCTCTTTTTAAATTTCGATAGACATTGTCGAATTTTTTGCCTGTGATAGGACCGATACCTTTTGGGTTAAAGAAATAATATTTTCTTTTGGCTTCGTTCAAGTAGTTTCGATTTCTAACATGAATTGTACTCTCTTCATCTACAATATAAAAGTATTTAAGTAAAGATATAGTATGTCTCTTAATAAATATTAAAATCATTTCTAAATGTATTACCCTTTTTAGGCCTTAAGTCAATGGAATTTTCTTTTGAATCGATCGCTGATTCAGAAACCTCATTTATAGGAGTAGATATATGCTAAAAATATTTTTTTAAATTTAATTAATATGTCCACCAAAATGCAAAGCAAAGGAAAGGGCCACAATAATTAATAAAAAAGGATACAAATAAATGAAATTAGGTAAAATCGGAAACTAAGAATATTGTAATATTTAGTTTCCGATTTTAGTTTTAATATATATAGTGTTTCAATGAAATTCAAATTTTTTTCATATCATTAATTATTATTATGTCTATTTTAAGCATTAAGACATTTTTCTAATATAAATATTTTGTAATACAAATTGTAGAAATATTGCTAAATTAATAACAAATAAAAAAAATGATTGTACCTTATGTTCCAGAAGAAATTTGGTCAAGTTTTGGCAACTCTTTTCAAGTCACAAATTTGGCGCGCAAAAAGGTGCACGAGCAAAACAAACAAATTGGATAACATTAGATAAAATGTACTTACCTTTGAAGCATTTATAAAAAATTACATATTTTTTACTTTTCTCTGTTGCAACTGCTTTTCATAGCTTTTTATTAAGTCACTAATATATTTCTGGAACTCGGTTTGCTCTATTTTTGCCGTTTTCCATATTACAGGAACTGCTTTTTGGCAATCGGATGCTTTTTTGTCTGGATAGAGCGGTTTGTATGCTTTAAAAAGCGCTTGAAAGAGTACATCCAATTCGGACGCCATCGTAAATCACTTGAACACACAATTCACAACCGATACTAATGAAATATTTCCGGGTAAATCACAAATTTTCACAACGAATTGCTGATTTTTGATCTGCAGAAGGTAGTTCATGTACTCGACTTTATAACAGGGTTGCATTCGATACTTATTGGTAGACTAATCGGCGCAACATTAAGAAGTGTTGCCAGATGAAAATTAACAACAAAAAACAAAAAAAAAAAAAAACATAGATAGGGGGTACTTCCACATGCATTTGGGTATCAAAATTATGTTGGGGACGCTCTTAGTTTAGCCACAATAAATCTTTAAAGTTTTGCCAAATTCCCATACAAAATGCTAGCAGACACGCACACTGACAAATTATGAATACACAAAATTCAAGCTCCTGTCTGTGTATCGTCGCGGTACAGTGGGCTGTGAAGCTTAAAATTATTGTTAAACTGTGCTTAGCGTAAATACTATATACGAGTATGTCGACACTTTGCACACTTTGAATACATTTATGCGAGAAATATAAATAAAACAAAAAGTTGACAACGTAAAATACGTAGTAATTAACTACTTTTCAATATTAAGACGTACATTTGAGTATAAAAATTATATGGAGAATTTTATAGTAAAGAGCATACAGTTTGATGAGGTAAAATAAGAGTATTGCTGTGATCATTATGTCATAGGGAACGTAAAGCAGCGCCTCCGGCACTACTTTAAGTAATCCTAATTAATTCTCTTTTTTTTTTAACCTATGTTATTTTGCACGGCCGATTTTTGCTTTTGACATTAAACGAAAAGAAGGACATGAAAGGTCTTTTATAATATTATATATATATATTCTTAATATTGAAATACAAAAAAAAAATGGAATTAAAAAGTTAATTACTACGTATTTTACGTTGTCAAATTGTTGTTTTATTTATACTTCACGCTTAAATGTATTCAAAGTGTGCAAAGTGTCGACATATATAGTATTTACGCTAAGCACAATTTGACAAACATTTTAAGCTTCAAAGCCCACTGTACCGATCACACAGACAGGCGCTTGTCATTGTGCGCGTGTTTGCGTAGCAACGGTTTCCAAGCACATTTTGTATGGGAATTAGGCAAAACTTTAAAGATTTCTTGTGGCTAAACTAAGAGCGTCCCCAACATAATTTTTATACCCAAATGCTAGTTGAAGTACCCCCTATCAATTTTTTTTTTTTTTTTTTTTTGAAGGGGCTTCGTTAATAGAGAATTACCTTTTTTTTCATCGACGAATTTTTATCATCGATGAAAAAAATTCATCGATGAAAAAATTCATCGATGAAAAAAAATTCATCGATGAAAAAATTCATCGATGAAAAAAATTCATCGATGAAAAAAAATCATCGATGAAAAAATTCATCGATGAACAAATTCATCGATGAATAAAAAATCACACAGACAGGCGCTTGTCATTGTGCGCGTGTTTGCGTAGCAACGGTTTCCAAGCACATTTTGTATGGGAATTAGGCAAAACTTTAAAGATTTCTTGTGGCTAAACTAAGAGCGTCCCCAACATAATTTTTATACCCAAATGCTAGTTGAAGTACCCCCTATCAATGTTTTTTTTTTTTTTTTTTTTTTTGAAGGGGCTTCGTTAATAGAGAATTACCTTTTTTTTCATCGACGAATTTTTATCATCGATGAAAAAAATTCATCGATGAAAAAAATTCATCGATGAAAAAAATTCATCGATGAAAAAAATTCATCGATGAAAAAAATTCATCGATGGAAAAAATTCATCGATGAAAAAATTCATCGATGAAAAAATTCATCGATGAAAAAATTCATCGATGAAAAAATTCATCGATGAAAAAAATCATCGATGAAAAAATGCATCGATGAAAAAAATTCATCGATGAAAAAATGCATCGATGAAAAAATGCATCGATGAAAAAATTCATCGATGAAAAAATTCATCGATGAAAAAATTCATCGATGAAAAAATGCATCGATGAAAAAAATTCATCGATGAAAAAATTCATCGATGAAAAAAATTCATCGATGAAAAAATTCATCGATGAAAAAATTGATCGATGAACAAAAATCATCGATGAAAAAATTCATCGATGAAAAAATTCATCGATGAAAAAATTCATCGATGAACAAAAATCATCGATGAAAAAATTCATCGATGAAAAAATTCATCGATGAAAAAATTCATCGATGAAAAAATTCATCGATGAAAAAATTCATCGATGAAAAAATTCATCGATGAAAAATTCATCGATGAAAAAATTCATCGATGAAAAATTCATCGATGAAAAAATTCATCGATGAAAATATTTCATCGATGAAAAAAATTCATCGATGAAAAAATTCATCGATGAAAAAAATTCATCGATGAAAAAATTCATCGATGAAAAAATTCATCGATGAAAAAATTCATCGATGAAAAAATTCATCGATGAAAAAATTCATCATCAAAAAAATTCATCATCAAAAAAATTCATCGATGAAAAAAATTCATCGATGAAAAAATTCATCGATGAAAAAATTCATCGATGAAAAAAATTCATCGATGAAAAAATTCATCGATGAAAAAAATTCATCGATGAAAAAAATTCATCGATGAAAAAAATTCATCGATGAAAAAAATTCATCGATGAAAAAATTCATCGATGAAAAAATTCATCGATGAAAAAATTCATCGATGAAAAAATTCATCGATGAAAAAAATTCATCGATGAAAAAATTCATCGATGAAAAAATTCATCGATGAAAAAATTCATCGATGAAAAAATTCATCGATGAAAAAAATTCATCGATGAAAAAATTCATCGATGAAAAAATTCATCGATGAAAAAATTCATCGATGAAAAAATTCATCGATGAAAAAAATTCATCGATGAAAAAATTCATCGATGAAAAAAAATCATCGATGAAAAAAATCATCGATGAAAAAATTCATCGATGAAAAAATTCATCGATGAAAAAAATTCATCGATGAAAAAATTCATCGATGCAAAAAATTCATCGATGCAAAAAATTCATCGATGCACAAAATTCATCGATGAAAAAAATCATCGATGAAAAAAAATCATCGATGAAAAAATTCATCGATGAAAAAATTCATGGATGAAAAATATTCATCGATGAAAAAAATTCATCGATGCAAAAATTCATCGATGCAAAAAATTCATCGATGAAAAAATTCATCGATGAAAAAATTCATCGATGAAAAAATTCATCGATGAAAAAAATCATCGATGAAAAAAATTCATCGATGAAAAAATTCATCGATGAAAAAATTCATCGATGAAAAAATTCATCGATGAAAAAATTCATCGATGAAAAAATTCATCGAAAAAAATTCATCGATGAAAAAATTCATCGATGAAAAAAATTCATCGATGAAAAAATTCATCGATGAAAAAATTCATCGATGAAAAAATTCATCGATGAAAAAATTCATCGATGAAAAAATTCATCGATGAAAAAATTCATCGATGAAAAAATTCATCGATGAAAAATTCATCGATGAAAAAATTCATCGATGAAAAAAATTCATCGATGAAAAAAATTCATCGATGAAAAATTCATCGATGAAAAAATTCATCGATGAAAAAAATTCATCGATGAAAAAATTCATCGATGAAAAAATTCATCGATGAAAAAATTCATCGATGAAAAATTCATCGATGAAAATATTTCATCGATGAAAAAAATTCATCGATGAAAAAATTCATCGATGAAAAATTCATCGATGAAAAAATTCATCGATGAAAAAAATTCATCGATGAAAAAATTCATCGATGAAAAAATTCATCGATGAAAAAATTCATCGATGAAAAAATTCATCGATGAAAAAATTCATCGATGAAAAAAATTCATCGATGAAAAAATTCATCGATGAAAAAAATTCATCGATGAAAAAAATTCATCGATGAAAAAATTAATCGATGAAAAAATTCATCGATGAAAAAATTCATCGGTGAAAAAAATTCATCGATGAAAAAATTCATCGATGAAAATATTCATCGATGAAAATATTCATCGATGAAAAAATTCATCGATGAAAAAATTCATCGATGAAAAAATTCATCGATGAAAAAAAAATCCTTCGATGAAAAATTTTCATCGGTGAAAAAAAATGCATCGATGAAAAATTTTCATCTGTGAAAAAATATTCATCGGTGAAAAAAAATTCATCGGTGAAAAAAAATCATCGGTGAAAAATTTTCATCGTAGAAATATGTTGAAAAACGACGAAGTTATAATTTTTCTCTATTAATTTCCTAATGTTTCTATGGCAGCTATATGATATAGTGGTCCGATTTCCGTTGCGAAATATATACTGCGTGCTAAAGAAATAAAACTATGCTAAAAATTCAGCCCGAAAGCTCAAAAACTGAGAGACTAGTTCGCGTAGAAACCGACAGACTGACTTATATTTCAAAGAACACCTCAAATTTGTTAAAGAATTTATTTCTTGGAATCTTTTAACTCCTAAGAATATGATTTATAAACTTTTCCACGGAAAGTTCTAAGCTTTAATAATTCTATAAGATATGTATGTTTAAATAAAATTTAATTAAATATTATTATGCATTCAGGAAATAATTGTAATCAACAATCAGCAAATACTACTAACGTAATCTTTTAAAGCCATTTCTCAGCCCCGCAGATTTATTTATAAATTATCTATCAGCAGCCGTGATTGAAAGGAAAAAACATAGATAATAGTTTTCAAACATTTGTTTATTGTTTATAAACATTCCTCGTTTCATTTCACATATTTTAGTTCGTGTGTATCTGTGTATATTCTGTGTCGTTCACATCGCTTGTGTTTTACATTGTTACTAGGCTGTGGAGATGTTGTCGGTATCATAGTTTGTAATTATTGTTTTCGATGCGGTTGCAGCATCGTCTTGGGGCAAAGGGTTACCTGCATTTACCGCCGAACCGCACAGGTGTCAGAGTGTGTGTGTGGCTGTGTGTTAAATTCTTTTTGCCTCGGAAATAAAATGTTATGCTTGTCTTGCAATACAGTTGCATTATAGTATGTATATATATATATGCAGTTTATTCAATAATATTAATTCGCCCGCAAACCTTGCCTGCGAAGCCTCAATTTAAGATTCGTTTTGGTAATAGCATTTAAAACATATATTACTATCATATATGGTTTCACTTGCTTTGGTTTTTTGCCTTTAGTGTTTTGTTTGTTTTATTCTTGTTTGCCATATAGTAAATATAATTTATTTAAAATTCAAAAACAGCTATAAACAGTTTATCGTAAACAACAAAACTCCGGAAAGAGTCATAAAATGATATCCGCGAGTTTAAGTGCTGGATGAGGTGTAGCTGTGTGTGTGTGTGTGTATAGGTATATAGAGTCTGGATATGAATCTGGATCTGAATCTGAAGGATGGAGAAGTACCTGGACCTTATGTCCGTGTGTGTATATCGCTTGGTTATGTTAATACTTATATACGGTATGTCCTGTTCATACTATGCGGTGCTGTCGATGGTTATGTATAATGTCTGCTGCCCCTCCCCCGATCGCTGGGTATATATAAAAGGATATCGCCGGGAGGCCAATCCTCTGCCGTATGTATGTATGTATGTATGCTCGTATCTATGCATATAATGCGCACGCTAGGTGGCCAGATTAACTCATATCAACATCAAACATTGTCCTATATCTTGGGTTTGTATTACCTATAACGCATATCTCTATATTGTATTTGTCGTTACTCATTGTTCATTACTTGCTACTCGATCGATCGTTCCTTCAGGTGCGCCCTCTAAGTGTGAGTTTTGCGTGAATCTCTATGACGGGAATGGGTGGGCGTTCTAGGCATGGACATCCCTGCTCTATGGTGAATGATAGGAAGATTGATTTGGATCTTTTGATCTTGTTCGATAGTGTTAGAGCCAAATGGAATACTTGTTAGGTCTTTATGCTCTTGTCTGGTGGTTGCTAAATGCATAATGCCTGATTTATCGAATATAAATTACATACGTACATATCTAGCAAATAAAAGTACATGGACTGCTACATTATATTGTTTTCTGTTTTTTTTTATCTTCCTTTGCTTCTGTGTCCTATATTAGTTACTTATATATTTACCTTCCGCTCTTCCTACTTTAATCCACTTTCTAAGTATTGATTTGTGCTTTCGTGATGGGCTATGCGCTGCATTCTGCTTGCTTTGAGAACGATTTGAAATAAAAGTAAGAGAACTGAAGACATTACTTATACATATATTGTATAACTAACATGTATACTTTATAATACATTCATGTTTACGACTTGCTTTCTTTTTTTGGTTTTTTGGTCAGTTCGTGGGTGTCTCAGTGTGGGTGTAATCGTGTGTCGCGTGTGTGGTTGTGCTTGTGTATGTACATGTCGATTTTTGGCTAACACTTACACAGTCGCACAAGGTTTTCTGGTTATCTTTATCGTTTTGCTCAGTGTAGTAACGCTGTGTAAATAAATATATACCAACTGAAGGAAAACACAAAAAGTTTTGCTTTTGTTTTGTTTAATAATTATATATATATATATATAGGTGTATATATAATTTGTTTTATTCACTTTCTCAGTTTTAATTTAAATCAATAATCAACATCATTTTATATAATTTCATATAATTTGTTTAATATGCAAGTATATATAGTTTGTTGTCTTCGTCTGCATCTTGTCTCTTTTGTTGCTGTTGTTGTGGATAGGTTTCGATCTTTGTTTGTTTGTAATTTACCATTTGTTTAATACATATTTTGTGTATCCTTGTGTCATTGTTTTTTTACTTTTTTATTATTTGTTGCTGTTTTTGGGTTTGAGATAATTTACAGTAATTATTTTGGAAAAGCAAAGTACTTTATTTTTGTTATTGAACAATACTCGTAATAAGTTGTATAGCTTGTTTTTCCGGTCTCCTTCCATCGGGGTTACGTCACATCGATTTGTTAAATTTAGATGAATTATATTACATAAATATTTTTTGGTATTTTTTCTCGTTTTTGTAGGTTTTTGCATTCTTATTCTTTGTGTGTGTTTCTCATGCATTATATCTCTTGCGTCGGTGAACATAACTACAACTGTGTAAGTGTGTGTACAGGGGATTCACAGATCCCTAACTACTCATTATCATTATCATTATAATATACCATTTACAGGACAAAAAACATCTAATGTATTAGTTGAATTTCATTTACTTTCAATATGGAAAAAATCAGAAAATCATGGCTCATCATTATTCCTCTCCTCCAATGTCTCGTCTTTTTATTGGAATTTTCTCTATGCTCTCGAGAGGTGTTTTTTGTTTTAATTTTTTGTTAGCTTAGTTAGCTAATTTGTTTTTTTTAGGTAGGTAGAAGTTCTTGTTATCGCCGCCGCCGTTTTTCTTCCATATTAAAAAGTTCAAGTTCTTAGTAGGCTTGTGCAGCAGGAGCACACATTTTTTAAGTATATATAAATGTATATTGTTTAGATGTCATATACTTGAATATAATATAAATAGTAATAACTATTATTGTTCTTAATATTTCTTTTTCTGTTTTAACATTTGCCATAATCATTTAGTTAGTATGTATATTTTCATTAGGTCCTAATATGATCTCAAAATTAAAGAATGTAGTAAAGTCGAAAAGGATAAAACGATTTGTTAGATAGTTGGAGAAACCTTAATACTTGATATAAACGAAGCAACTAAATAAATAGTACTAAATCGAATATAAAATATAGAGAAATGTCTGCCCAATATTGGATTTCCAAATTATTATTTAGATTTGTGAGGAGGAAATCCAAAAAAATATTGCCACATCATCGAACAGAACTGAGAGCCCTATTTATGTTCCTAAATTATTGTGAATTATTGCTAACTAAAGGGAAAATTCCAATCTGATCCGTAGTGCAAAATGTTCGATATTATTTTTAAAGTTTAAACTGATGATATATTCCGTTGAAATCACGCTTCAAAGTTTAACTTTCATTATTTGCTTTTGGGTTTCGGTTTGTTTTTGGTTTTTGGTTTTCTACTTATACGTCTGATTTTGTTAGGTCGTCAAAACTCAGCTCTGTGTATACATAACATTAGTCTATGCAAGGGTTATACATAATATTTATATATAATATATATTTTACGATTCGGTTCCATTTCCTCCTGTGAATATGTCGTCTGCCACGTTCATTTCATTTAAACACACACATAGATTTTTACTTACACAGTTAAGTACGTAATGCTCAATAATTTTAACATAATAAATAATTTACATAACAGTTTAAGTTGCCTTTACGCTCTTTGCTCTTTTATATATTCATTAGTCTGTAATATTATCCACTAGTAATCCTTCAACAGTTGAAAAACAAATTGAAAACCGGAAAGATTCATTTCATTATTGGACTAATTTAAAACCGAAATAAACTTAACATTTATAAATCATACTCTCACCTCTCGGCCATCGTTAAATAGTTTTCATTTTTCTTTTTCATACATTGAGTATATATAGAGTTTTCTGTAATAATTTAACATACTCGTAATTTTTCATTTAGCTTGGAAATTTCTGAATCAATGACAACAACGAATTCATAGATTTTAAAATGATTTTCATGTGTGAGAGATCGTAGGTAAAATCAATCGAATTATTTTCAGATTTCCGTCGGGGGTGATCATAGTTTCCACTTCGATTTGCTGTTCAACCAATGAGATATATAACTTAGACACCTAAGGTATTACTTAATCGGCTTTGGTTTTTGTGTATTTGAGTGTGTTTGTGGAGATAACTGCATAGATGAACAATTTGCTTTAACTACGATATTTCGCTGATTGTTGCTGTCGTTCCGGGTGAGGAGGATCAGTTGTAGCTGACGTTGATGATGCATCGATTTCAATGTTTTGACGGTTCGCTTAAGTGTTCTTTGGTTACTTTTATACGTTTGATAGATGTGCTGTAAGTCTGCGAACGATAGAATCAATTGGATATGGTAAGACTTTTAAATATAATTTAATTTATTATTTTATAATAACCAAGAAAGAAATTTTACAAATATAAACTCGTCCTAGTTCAAAACCACGGTTCGAGGCTCGACTAGCCATCTCAGGTGAGTGCGAGCAGAATGGAGATAGAAATTGCAACTGTATTCTCTTATATCTCCCATGTTTATAATCCGATTGAACTCAAATTCGCAAAGTAATTCCGCCCAAATGTCCACAATCGAATTTCCACATATTCTAATTTATTATAGGAACTTCTACATAACCCTTTAATACCATATCCCATCCCTTCTCACCTGCATTTGTTATCCATGGTAGCGCCTTACTTCATGTTCTTCAAGATCTCGTCGGTCTCCTCGGGATCCTTGAGAGTGTGCCACTGGGCGATGGGCCGACGGGGCGAGGCCAGCATGTCGGACCAGTGACGCAACTCGGTGCCGGTGCCCATGCAGCCGAGTATGCAGCGGCCGATGGGTTCGGAGGTGCCAATACGATCATAATCCACGACGGTCACAACGAGACAGATTTTCTGCGCGCGAGCGTGGGGGGGGAAAGAAGTGTTCAAGGAAGAGTACCGGCATTAGTATGGGATATTCTGGCATTGGCCACCTTCGTCGGTCTTTTTTTTATGTTAATTATTTTTTTTGTTGAACGGGAGGGGGCTGCGCTTTTGAGTAGAAGAACTTTTCGGTATTTCGATATACGTGTTCTGTTTTGGGTTTTGAGTTGTTTTTGGGGTAGAAGTGGGAACTGTTGTTTGGCTAACAGGCAGACACACTACGAATTCTTTTTTTTTTTTTTTTGGGAAGCAGGCGTTAGACAGAGGTTTCAGTCTCTACGTGGGGCATTGAGTGCTGTATATTTGTAGAATTTTTAGTGCAAGCTACTTCCGGGCCAATCGTTTAGATTGTTCGCTGGAAATATTTCATGGGCTGACTCATAGTTTAGCACAAGCTCTTAAAGTTATAGTTTTTTGGTTTTCGGGTTAACATCTAAAGGCGCTCAAGCATTACAAAAAGCTCCTTCAAAAAGGGTTATGCTTGCTGTGGAGTATTTTTATTTTTTTGTATATCTTTTTGTTTTTCTTTTTGGTTTTGTGAGTTAACAAGCAGAACATGCAAATGTCTAAAGCTAAGTATGAGTAGCTTAAAATGATAAATGTCGAAACATAAACTAAAGAAATTCCTAAAAGCTTTCGAGTAGCTTAAGGTGAGAAGCAAATGAATATGGTCGATATATATTTCGAGATATGTATATCTCGTCTCTTTTTTAACCTTGGGGGGCTAATGAACAAATTACTTTTCTTGATATTCGATAGCAGTTCACTTAAGCTGTGGCAAAAAGAAAAATGTTCATTAAATACGTGTAAACGAAAATGTATAATATTCAATCCCATTCGTCGTTCTTTGTTAATTGGTCGGCATGGGCGGGTCCTACTTATATATGTTATAGAGAGACAGGGGGCTTTCTTGGGCTAGCACACGTAACGTAACCGTAACAGAGTTCTCCCAGTTTTCCAGATCGTTTGGACTTATGTTTGGTTTGGTTGATGAACTTGGTATATTCATGGTGATACGCTATACTTCTCTGTGGTGGGTATTTATTCTGTGTATTACTGTATTTGTACTGTAGCTGTTGTGGTGCGATTGGTATTCGATATTCAAATCAGAAGACAGTGTCAAAATAATGGACCCACTGATTTGGTGGTTGCGTGGTGCATTATTGACGCCGCTAGTATAGGAGTTTGCGATAGTTTGTATTATGGAAAGAGTAGTTTAAGTTGGTATTTCGAATTTGTTGTATATTGTATTCACTGTACTTCACTGGAGTGTTGTGAGTTACAGTGTGTGTGTGAGGCTCGTGCTTAGCTGCATTGACGGCAGGGATGCCCACAGATCAGATTACGAAACAATAAATGAAAAATCCGAAGGGCACTTCGGGCGCACAACTGGGCATCCCTGCTTTTGCTGTTTGCTCGATTGCGAGCGAAGCGGCGCACTACTGCTTGCTCTCCATTCAAAGGCGTCTAGGACAGTGTGTGTTTGGGCATCTAAGATGCCTGATTGATTGAGTTGACGTCGAATATCCTAAGCCACTAGGCATGCCTGCTGTTCATTGCTTCCTTTTTGCCAGATTGACACAGTTAAGAACTAAAACATAAACCAAATCAGCTGGGCTAAGCACACATCGAGGCTGGTTAATAACTGAAGCTTAAATCAGGTTAAAACTCGTTTCTCAAAGACTACTACACAATTAAAAGCAGAGGAAATCATAATTTTTCAAACCGAACATTTGCTAAATTTTCAGGACTTTGTTTTGAATATTTACAATAGTAAACAACGGATTATCCAAAATAAAAAGCTTGTACGAATTTCGATTAAAATTGTAAATTACAACATTAAACATTGAATACTTTGTTTTTTGTTTTTTTTTTTGTATAGATCTTATAGAACACAAAGATTGGTTAAGTTAGTTTTTGGGGGGGAAGTTTAAGATATCTTTATATGGGTTTTACGAAGATTGTTCTCTAAGAGTGTTCGGTTCAGAGTTGGGTGTTGTTGTCTCTTGGTTGGAATACAAGTATTCAATATATGGATATATATATATATACGGTATATATGTAGTATAATTAACAACAACGATTGCACGTAAGTAGGCTAGTGTGTGTTAAGAGAGGGGAGGTTGGGTACTCAAAACTCGGTTTAGTTTTTGGTTTGGTTTGGTTTGTAGTTTGGTAGATAGTTCAGAAGAGGACAGTAACAGTAGTAACAGTAAGTAGTAGGTTAGTTTGTAGAGGTAGTAAGTAGTAGTAGAGTAGTAGTAGTAGTTGTGGTTTTTTATAGGATAGTATAATACATTCTCGCATACTTGTATTTGTTCAAATGGTACTTCAAATGAGAACGACTCATTATAGTAAGGGTTGAGGGTGCATTTTTTGATACTTGTCTTCTTCTTTTTCAAACGTTTGCCATTTTGCATGATTGCAATTTTCACATATGGATCTATAATATAGGAAAGAATTGAAAGAAAGAAAAAGAAAACATTTTCGTTTTTATAACAAAGTAAAATTTTACCAACAATCTGATGATGAACACATCTTCTTCATTTTTTTGTTTTGTTTTGGCGTTACACACATATAATTAATTGACACCAAAAAACATTGATTATTGTATATAAAATAGATCAATTTTTACTTTGCAAACCCAAAAACAACTAAAAAGACGCAACGAGATATGAAGAAAGCAGGCCATAGGATAAGAGTATAAGCTAATATCAAATATTTTTAATATTAAAATATACAGCAGCATGGCTACAGAAATCCCTAGATATTGACTTGAAGGATACCCTCTTTTGATAGGATTCTCAAATAAATACTAGAGATTTCTATGGCATCTGACATTCGCTCTGGCTTGATATCTTTTCCAAAAATTATTGCAAGTTAAAGTCGATTATCGGATACTGGATAAGTTTTGGAACACAGCAACTTTTTAAACTCAAGGCATATACACAAATGTGTTAAATCAAAATGTACATAGATAAATAAGATATTATCTGTCACATTACTTGGAAAGTTTCAATCCGAATATTTTCAGAGCATTAAAAAACATACTGGAAAATGTTCTGTTGTTTGTAAAAGCCTAGAAGAACTTTAAATTGGGTTTTTGGATATATTCAGCGGCAACGTTTGTAACTTGTTCGTTTGTGGGATCTCCAGCTCGGGACCCGAAATGATGTCGAGTGTTTTAGTTAATAAATAAATTGTACAGATTACATGCAAAAGTGAAGCTAAAGCAAGCGAGAATTCAGTCAGTCGATGAGCTCTATCTTCGGCGTAGAGCTTAAAGTTCAATTTGGTTTTCTATTGGCTTGGCCAGGCATACAAAGGTATATAAAAAACTGTGCGAATATTTCGGGATGGAAACGTTGCCGGACGATAAATATATCCACTGATTTGATTTGATTCGATTTGATTAGAGAGTAAATGGAATAATTGGAATTTGTAGCGTACGCGAATCAGGTTAAATACGGTAAGATATGCAAGTTGATAAGTTTGGCGCTAATTGATAGTTGAAAAGTAGTTGACAAAAAAGTAGTTGGAATAAAAGTTGTATTTCTTTGCTCTTTTTTCTCATATATATTTTTTTTCTTCGCAGCAAACGTTGCCTTGGCGTTTGCTCGGCCTCAATATGTTGTTATAGAAATCAGGAAAAAACAATGGCGTAAAAAGGAAAATAAAACGAACAACGTACTTCACACACTTAGCTAATTACACACATAGAAAGAAACAAAACCGCCGACAGGACCTAAGGGGGCCTAAATCAATGCCACGATCGATCCTGCCGACGCATTGGTATAACGCCACATTACCAGACAATCCGCCCACGTCCATCTTCTTCAGGTTCTTGGCCTCCAGGATGACAACGGTTAGCTTTCCGGCAGTCGGCACGTATCGCAGTGAGAAGCAGATGTCTCCCAGCTTTTCCTGTTGTGACAAAATCCGGAGAAGAGTTTACAGTAGGGTTAGTATTAGTTGCTCGGGGTAGTTAAGGGTTGCATCAAACAACATGTCACACAGAGACTATTGATACATTTACATACATATCCATTTAAATATATATATGGGTTAATAATTATATAGTTTCTATATCAATTGGGCTCAGCACTAGACCAGAGTGCGGGGGAGTTATATCAAATTGTAACCAGAGAAAGGTAAAAACCTTAGTCAAGAGATACCTTTCAACCAGGGATTAAGTTTAACCGACAATTGAATAAATGTATTGCTTTACAAATAATTTTGTAAATATCCTAGTGATTTGAAAGAGATATTTGATTGTGCCTTTAGAAAGGGAAAACCTTTTAACCACTGGATACATTTAACTGACAGTTAAATCAATTGGTTAACTCATTTCAAATGATTTTGATTGAGAGAAATTATGACCTTAGGCAGGTGAAAAAAATGTTAACCTCTGGTTAAATTTACCTGTTAACTGCTTTATTAAATCTTTTTTAATGATTTTGAAGAATTCTGAATGCATATTAAGAAACGGTGTTATATTCTGTAAATATTTTAATGTTAACTAGATGTTAACTTTGTAAGCCAAATTTGGCTCTTAGTTAACCATAGAATAGGCAGTTATTAGAATTTTAAAGTTAATTAGCACCGAATACTTCTTAGATTTTCACAACCAGTTAAGCTAATCGAGATATACAGATGCTCGTTAACAAGTATAATAAAACAAAGGACATTAGGTCAACGTTAAGACGGATTATACACGTGAAAATAAGGAAATTAAATACACTCGTTATAAGTTCAAGTTTAAGGGGTGGGGTAAACAGTACAGTATTAGTAAGCAATTGTTACATCAACTTTAGTTCTTTTTCTTATATCGACAAAACGAAAACGCCACAAAAAAGTACATTAAAACATTTACTGCACGTCTTAGAGCTTCGATTTTGTTAAGTGTATATATATATATACCTAAATATATGTATATCTGAGAGAAGAGTATATATCCAAAAGAAAACTGAAGAAACTAAGGCAAAGTATTGAACAGAAATTAAACTCGTTGATATTGTTTAAGTGTTATTTGTATATTAGGGACTCGTGTTGTTTTCGGCTATTAATTTGCTTTTATTACTTGATAACCATACCAAAACTTACAGATTCACTTTGGAGTTATATTTGATTCATTTGTTAGTTTAGCATTTCGTTTGTCTTGTTTTCGATTTTTTTTTAATAACACCCAGCTCAAAACCGACTGCACAAAATGCAAAAATATTTTGGCTTTCAAAATTGTTCTTAGTAACTATATTGATATGAGAACAGGAGAAGGCAGAGACAGAGAGATAAGAAGTTGAAGTCAAGCAGAGTTGAACCGATTTTTATGTACAGTAAAGAGACTAATTTTGGAGCTCTAGTTGGACCCGTATTCGAAAGGAACGATATATCAAAATGAATAAAATGTTACTTATACAGAAAATAGAGAGACAGATTGATTTCTTATGTACATGAAAGGTTATTAAAGATCATATATATTTTACAAATGAAAACACTATCTAAGTACTCAGTATTTCTATGGCTTAATATATGTATATAAAAAAACCCTAGGCTGGTTCGAACCTCTTGCAGCTTTTGTATTTAAATTTTTATTATTACTCATAACACAAACCAATTTGATGCCAATTCCTCGAACACTTCTCCAAGGGTCAAACTAACCCGGGCAATCAAAAAATCGTATTTGTTGAACTATAATTTGTTAGCTATAGAAAATGTGGTTGTGTGTTATTTGGATTAGTTAAAAAAGTTTCAAGACAGAGACAGAGAGCGAGCGAGCGAGACAGACAGAGAGCGAGCGAGCGTTATAGAGAATTTATAGAGTTTTATATCGGAGTCACTTACCGCAACTTTATAGTTTTTTTTTCTGTTAATATTTTGATTCATTGAATTCGATTCATGTTCAGGATTTTTTGCGTTTTGATTTGCGTTTCTGGGCCTTTCAAAATATTCTTTGTTAAATGTTTGGTGAATGTCTCATGGTAACTAAAATGTTTTAAAATCACAATCGAAACGGAAACGTTTAACGTTAACAAAAACGAAACAAAAACGTAAAAATAATCAAAAAAATTGAAAAACAGGATTATTGAGCATTTGTTTTTTGTATTTGACTGTCATCGAAGCTCTGCTTACACATTACAGTACACAATTAAGTTATGCAAATGAAAACATAATTACAGTACACACATATCGGGCGAGACAGCGACAGAGAGCTAAACACAAAAACGTAAGACTTAAAAAAGCGTTTTCATATTTATTCCATTTTAATTATAATTTTTATTTCCATTTTATTTTTCATTTCGGTATTGACTTGTCCAATGGCTTGGCTCTTAATTCGGATACATTTACATTTTGCTGGTCGAACAGAATTTTAACTCAAACACAACGAACAGAACTTGGAACACATTTATGACGACAACAACCAAAGCAAATAACGATAATTATGAATCTCTTCTCCTTCGATCGTATACTTACATGTTAATCGCATGATCACGTTTCGGATTGATTTCCCCATGGCATGAGTCAAAAATTTCGAGTACAGTTTGGAAATTTCGAGTTTTCGAATTTTGTGTTTACAGATTTTTGATTGATTTTTTTTTGTTTTTTTTTTTTTAGCGATACGTTCAAAAATAATTAAAGAGAAAAATTAAGAGCGTATTAAAAACTTTTGAATTCCATTTCCAGTAGAATTTCGATAAGTAATAATAGTTGTTAATTTTGTTTTTGTTTTTGAATATTTGAAAAATGTTTTTCGTATAGTTTTGTAACCAATTAATGGTCTTATGTCCGTGTTTGAGGTATGTGTGATGTGTATTCTGGTGTTAGTTACTAATACTTAGTGTGGTTTATATATTAGTATAAAGTCGTAAGCAAAAGGAAATACATGCAGTAGAGTAAAAATTGGTTGAAAAGGTATATTGCAGTGTCTCTAAACTAACTGGTAAGTAAGTTGTAATTCATATAAGGAAAGGTTACGTTATTTAGTTTTTTTTGGCGTTGAAGCTGATTATCCTTGCATTCAAAATGCATGGAAATTGTTGGCTTTAAACAGTTGCAGGATTTTGTTTAGGATTGTTAAATAATTTTATGTGATATATTTTTTGTATTTAAATATAAATTTCTTTGTTCTGAAATCGAAAATATTATTTTACAATATTTTATTGGTGGTATCTATTTGAAATCTCATTAAAATGTTACCAAAAATATGCAACGTTTATTTAATATCGGAAACCTGTACTACAATATTTCAAAGCATGCTTTAACGCACCTTTTTTATTAAAGCTGTAAGTAAATATATTTTTATATCCTTTTAAATCCGGCAAGTGTCTAAGACTTTCGACTTGCCGAAACATATTTAATTCTTGGACATTTCCATTTAATTTTCATGTCTGGCATTCAAAGGCGAAAACTTAAAGCTTTTCCATTTCTGAAATTGTGTTCTTGTGTCTGCTTGTGTGTGTCTGTGTGTGCTTGTTAAATTGTGTGTTTGTATTTGTAAATGGCCTTTGTGCATTGTGGGTGTTGTTGTGTGTGTATTTGTGTATCTGTGTTGGATCTTTTCAGAGCATTCCTTTCATCATTTTCGACCAATTCAATTTAATCAATGCAAATATTTTACAACATTTCAATTTAATTAGTTAGATAATTTGTTATTTGTTATATATTTCAAAGAATCGTTTTTTGTGCGTTTTAGTGTGTCTGTGTGTGTGTGGGTTTTACAGAGGAAGAGAGAGAGAGATAGTGTCTGTGTGTATGGGTAAAAGTTTGACAGACTTTATGCAAATAACTTGGGGTGCAAAAGTTGATTACTACTTTAAGAAAGTTATGCAAAAGTTTTCAGTTTTTTTCGATGTTTAGTTATTCCAATCAAAGTGCAAACAAAAATTGTGTTTATTATGTTTCTTTTTAGAGGGGGAGAGGGGATTAACTCAGCAACTAAATAATTGTATCAGCATGGTCAGGAGGTTGGCCCGAAATCGGGCAATTAGCTTGGGAAATTGGAGGAGGCTAGAGAAGAAGATGGGTTTGGTTTTTGCGGCGGAGGAAAGTCACTCAACCATGCTGATTTTTGTTGGCCTTTTTCTTATGCCACACGTTTTCCCAACAAATTAATATTGCAGTGTAATCATTTGCATATGGAAATGTGAAAACATTTGTCATAAAATGCTTTTTCTTTTCGTTTCGTTATTACGTGGTTGCAAACAGGACAAGAAATCGTTAATATTAATACAAAAATTCAACTACAATATTAATGATGCGAGAAAGAATGCAGACATAACAATATATCGGGGTATATATTTATGCAGATATATATAGAGACAGAGAGAGAGACAGAGAGACAGAAAAATCAGAGAACAATCGCTCAAGACCAAAATTGATTGATTATCATGGAAAAAATACAGAAAGTTTTGAAGATTTAGTAGGTTAGTTTAGCCAATCAGTCAAGTGTGGATCGATGCATTATAGACAGTTTTAACATATTATTTTTGTGTACAAGAGCGACAGTTCACAGAGACAGAGCATGTTATATAGAGGGAAAATCATAAACTCAAATCGTGTATGCAAAGGTGTTAAAAAGTTCTCTTTGTAATGTTTTTTTTTTTTTTTTTTTGATTACTTAAGTTTTTAAATGATGTTTTTGTATTTACCTTCTACAAAAGTTCAAGAAAACAAGAGTTTATATGTTTCGAAATCAATTTTGATTTTTTGAGGGGGGAATTGGAGAAAGAGAAATTTAGAGTTTTATTTTTATGTTGTTGTAGTAATTGTAGCTGTGGTGTTTTCGGTTGAAAAGGGTACAAGGAAAATCATAAAACTGTCGGAGAGAGAAATAGAGAGAGAGTGGTAGGTCGTAGGGGAAAATCAAGGCAAGGCGCGCTTTCCCACATTTGATTTTCCCCCCTTGTTTGCTGTTGGTTTTTGCTTGTTGAGTATTGCTTATTTAAATGGTAAGATAATTTCTGTTATTTATTTATATTTGCATTTTGAACTGGGTGTGTAAAAGTTTCGTTCGAGATTCGAAAAACTTTTGCTTGTCTGTTCCGCGAAGTTTTCATTGTTTGATTTTTTGTTAATATTGTTTCTGTTTTCTGGAAAGTTTTCTGTTTTCTTTGTAATTGTCTTTATTGGTTCCCTGCCCCTAAAATGTACTTTTCGAGGGGGCGGTGGATTTTGTTAGGGGTCGTGGGGCGGGGATCGTTGACTTAAAAACAAATATCAAGTGGGTGTCACAAATGCTTTTTGATTGCTTTCTGTTGTATTATTTCATATTCATATATATATATTTTTTTTTTTTTTTGGTCGTGACTACTAAGGTTCGAATGCAAAATACACACAAAACACAATCGAGAGAGGTCACAGAAGTCAACAAATGTCACACGATTTCAGTGTTGGCTTAGTTTCGGCTCAAAAAACTGAGAGTAGAAAGTAACGAACCCAATAAATCATACGGCTTACAAAAAAGAGAAATAGAGAGAATAAAGAGATCTCAACGGATTGTTCTTGAGTTGGATTTACAAAAAAACACTTAGAGGCACACAGAGTGGTACACATAGACAGAGAGAGTTACGGATAGCTGTGGTCCCCCCACGGACCCCCATCTGGACCCCGGCCCAGCTCCACATACCTGTCCGCCCTCCCCTTCAACGCTGACCAGGTCGCGCCACTCCTCGATCGTCTGCGCCAGGTCGATGGTGCACAGTGGCACCTTCACCTCGCCGATCTGGTCGTGCTTCGAGAAGCGATCGAAGTCGAAAATGGCAAACACGAGCGTCTTGTTCATGGCATCGGCATAGGGCAAACTCTGCGGTAAATAAGGATATTAGGGATATGATTTTAAATATTTATCAAGTAGCATTAATTGATATATTTATTTCTTAAACTCTAACCTTACCTTAAAGGTGAAGGTTTCGTTGAAGACTGGACTCAGGGTCTTGCGGTGCACTTTGGTCTCGAACTTCTTCTTCTTGTCGGGCAGCAGGTAGACCTTGACATAGGGATCAGAAGTTCCGCCCATATCCAGGGCAGGCAGTTCCTCAGCCTGAATCACCGTCACGGCCAAACTATTTGAGTTGAAATCGTATTCCAGCTAGAAAGAGGGAGATTCAAAAGGCGGCGCCAGCAGGGTATTTCGGTTTTTGGCCAAAGTAGAGAGATCGAAAAATATATGTTAGTCAATTTGTTAGATTTGTATTATATTTTATTGTTAATGTGGTGGCTGGGTCTGATTTGGGTCTGTTTCGCACGAGAAAAAGATTAAAGAAAATAACACTCGAGGCACTCAACAAATTTCAGATTTACTCTTCTAAATCGAAGTAAAATTTGTAGAAATAAAATAGTTTTAAGTAATTATAACTTCAAAGCGATAATGAACAACATTTTAAATACTTGTTAACTTTGCCTCTGGTTAACTGAAAAGTGATTTAACTAACAAATCTTTAAGGTTAACGATTAGAAATTTACTAAGCTAATTACTTCAGTGCAAAATGTTGCCAAGTTTATAGAATTTTAAATGTTTAAAGTGAGTCTTGACTCAACTTTCCGTTAATTTAACCTCTGCTTAACTAAATAATGTTCTAAAATCCACAAATTCCTATTAAAAATTATTCGAAATTTATTAAGGAACTTATTTCAGTGGAAAATGTTAACAAGAGCTCCAAATTAAACTTATTTAAAGTGAGATTTAACTCTACCGTACGTTAAATTAACCTCTGGTTATTAAAAAAGTAATTTTAAACAACAAATTCCTATGGAAACCTATAAATATGTAGTAAATAAATTTCTTGAGTGCCAAATGTTACCAAGTGGAAACCAAATTTCTGGGTTTAATGTCATTTTGTTCAGAGTGATTGAAACCTTGAAGAGGAAGTTACAAGACTCGTTAGGCAAATGCTGAGTATTTATTTGTCCGCTGTTGTGAGTGGTGAGTGTTTTTCCATGTCAAAAACATCGACTGTGCACACGCTTAACTATTTGGTTAGTATCGTATTTCGGGGGTTACTGGGTAGCGAAGAGGGCGCGAGACCCTGGGGTCTGGGGGACTGGAGAAAGGGAGAACCCACCTTGAAGTTGAGGCGGCCCAGCTTCTGCTCGCTCTGCTTGTCCTCCTCGTCGCCCTCCTCGGCATTTTCGGTGAGTTCCTCCATATCAGGCTGAACCTATGACATACCAGAACCCAATAACTACTAAGATTTGATGGCGCGTCAGACACTTACTTTCTCCTTGTACGCCGATCCCAACAACTGTACCGACTTCATGTCGACACCCTTCTTACCCTTACCATCTTTGGTTCTTCGCTTCTTCAGAAATCTCCGTACACAGAAGAAGATGATACCAAAGACGACGAGGAACACGAGGATAATGATGGCCACCACGCCCCATGTGGGCAGGCCCGTGCGCTCGGCGATCGCTTCGGTGACAACTTCGCCGGCATGCTCGATCTTTTTGATCACCGGCAATGAGGTTGTTGTGGATTCTAAAATATTTGAGCAATTAAATATTTGATCAAATATGTATTTATTATTAGTTTATTAAATTATTATTATTTTATTTATTTTTAAGTTCTCACCCTGAGCCTCTGTGGTTGAACTCCGTGTTGTTGATTCCACCTGTGCGATTCTTTGACTGGCCGCTTCCGCCGCCTTCTCGGCCTGCTCCAGCTGCTCCTGCCTGTCCACCTCACGGAACTTGGAATGATGTGTTTCTGCTTCCAGCTTCTGGTCCACGGATTCCAGTCCTACTGACGGCTCCGAAGCGGACGCTGGCGCTGGTTCCGCTTCCGGTTTGGCGTCCGCTTCCGATTTCGCGTTTGGCGGCATTTTGTTTGTGGTGTTGCTGGAAATACAAAAGGTTTTTGTTTGAGGTGATTATAGACCTTAGAAATTACTTGAAAAATGTAATATGGTATTAGGAGATTTTTTTGAGACTATCCAGCAAGAATTACTTAAGAATATTAATTAACATACTATCCAATAATTATTAAAGGGTTTATTTATTTAAAGGGTTTTTACTTTATTTTGCTATTGCCAAACTTTTTTAGAATGTACTTTTAATGTATTTTTAATAAACCGATAGTATATTCAGTAGTTTCTAGTAGAGATAGGCACAATTTTTGGCGACATTTCGATAAATAAATAATAAATATTAGCGTTATAGCCTTTTCAAAGTGTTCCACTTTCGTTAAATGTTCCCCATTTCCGTTATTCAACTTGAGCGAAAACTTCCAAGTATGTGCGGTTAATTTCCAGGCTGTCGGAGTTTTAAAAATAGCGAAAAACAACAGAGTCGCCACAAAGAAATCCCACAAAAGTCGTTAGCAACTTTTCCTACACTCGCATCCTTGAAACACTAGAAATGCGCTGACGGCGCCAACTAAAACGGGAGGCGGTTATTATGTGTGGTGTGTGGTGGCAAACGCAGCAAGTAAAAGTGCTTATCCTTAGCCGGCCAAGGGCACGCACTCTCGCCCAGAGTCACCCACACCCACCAGATATATATAGTATGGTACAGTATGGCGTATATACAATGGCACCCACACAGAAGGCTTTGAATGGCAGGGATCCCCCGGCCCGACTTTGTCCTGTTTCCTCTCTTTCTTCTATAATTGAATTCATTAATATTAACAGCGCCCCAGCTCGTCGCTTTTGAGTTCTTCCATATTCTACCCTCTGTTCTTCTGCTTTAACCATTTGAGCCGTATTAATTATGGACGAGGGGAATCATCTGCTTGAGTTGGGTCCCCAGATCCTGCATTATTGTCGTCTGACATCCACTGACCCTGAACCGCCATTGTCGCGGAGACGGTCTCCCGGGATTTCAGGGCTTTCCCAGCTATATAAGCATGCTCATATCTCGCTGATTGGCAATAAGCTGTCGCAGCTCGGGGCTTCTGAGTCCCTGATCTCCGCTGGAAATTGCAATTTGGTTAACCCATCAAAAGTTGAATGACATGTGTCAGCTGATGGAATATTTCAGCGTTTTTTTTGGGGTCTTGGTAAATAAATTAAAATGTTTTCAGGTCACGGGGACTTAAGAAATGAATCTGCGGATCCTTAAGAATTTATGAGCATCATAACTGATTCTCTGAATTGTATTCAAAATATTTATTGGGTCCCTGAATAAGAAATCAACGTATTTGGCCCTTCGAAGTGGAAAATATAAATCATTTTAATTTCAAAGGTGAGTTTTATAATTTCAGTTAAAATACAGACTCATTTAATACAAGTTTTTAACGCAAAATTAATATAAAGACAACAATGCATTGATATATTCATAACAACCTCAAACAAAAACTATTTCCTTGTATAAACGTATCAATAAGGAGTCTGTTTCCAAATATTCCACCCTTTCCCCAATCGTATTCCCTTTTAACTAATTAATTTCACCATCAGGAAATCCTACTTGAAATAAGCTGATTATCCCTTTGTAATACTTAACAATGTTCGCTCCCACATCACCTTTTCACCTCTTGTTCGCGGAATTCTATTAAGCCGGTTGCGTTTTTCATAAAGCTTCCAGAGCCAAAGATAAATTATAATGGCCAACCACCGCCCAACCACTCAACCGCCCACCGAGGAAAATAAAAGGAAAAGCGGAAAAGCGCCAGCAACAAGCTCGGCGAAAAACAACAAAAACAGAAAACTTATGTAGGAGCAATATAGGGCTAAAGTGACTTCAAATTGCCGCTGTGTTTACTTGGCAAATGACGTCAAAGGACATCTATACCCTGGCACACTCACACACACAATCACCCTCACACAGCGGAAAAGCTGGAGCCGCTTAAATGAAAAGCCCGCAGGCAGCTTTGTTTATTCGGTTCCATAAATATGCTTAAAATTCAAATGTTGTGGGTGCCAGGCGCGTAGAAAATTTAAATGCAAACTCTGTGTTTGTCTAACGAGAACTTCCTTTGCGGGCTGGTCCTAAATACAATTTGCATGGAAAGTATGCGGAATTATGTTGTGAGGGTTGCTTAACCCCTCGAGGCGAACGTAATTTTTATCTAATTCATGGAATTATCACTTAGACGTGCGATTATGCCTTAGAGCTAAATAAATTATTTAAGATCTTCTATTTCTGAGAAATCATTATATTCCGAAATTTAGTTAAAGATTTTTGGGGTGGTATATTTCCTTTGAGGCTTAATAGTAAAAGGGGAAGCAGTTAGAAAAGTTTTAAAAAATATTAATATGTTCTAGTTCCAATAAATATAATTTTTTACAATATACTTATACAGTGAGTTTAACGTATATGAATTCCATTTCTATGATTTCGAGCTAATTTATTTATATTTATTCTGTTAAGAAAAGACCTAGTGTTAGGATTTCGTGCTAAATGAAAAAAAAAAATCCAACCACGCCTTTAAGCCTTTGGATGCGGCAAAATAAATGGCCATCAAATCAATAAATTTAAATGCATCTAGGACAGTTCCCCAGTACAGCAGCTGCCTGGAAATGACTTCATGGAAAGGAAGAGGAAAATGCGAGAAGACGCAATAAAAAATGGCCAGCTAGAAAGTGCCACGAGTCCCCTCCTGGCACATATAGCCAGATAAATTGAGTTGCAATCCAGGGGCAGAAAAATAAAATGGACAAACACTTAGCGGAACTTTCCGGACCCCAGGGGAAACTCATCAATAATAAATGCACACGCAACAATCAGAAACACCTCCTGAAAGTCGTCCGGAAAATGGCAATCACGAACAGGAAGAGGCCAGGATACTTGAACCCGAAGCCAAAGCCAAAGTCAAAGCACTTTGGTCGCCATATTTTATTAATGCACCAAAAAGACCTGGGGCTGAATTATGTGTTGCCATAAAAGACCTGCAAAAAGATAAAAAGTTCCTGCAGGTTAATAAGAACAAGATGTGCAACCAGCAACTAGGGAAAATCTACAGGGAAAAGAAGGTCACAGATATTGTATGTTGCCGCGGTGGCAAGCAATTTTGTCATTCTGCCAGTTTTCGTGGTACTCTTTTTCGCACGGGTCAACCGGGCGTATGGGTAATTTTTGCGGTGCCCACTTGTCTGGGGCCGAAAAAGTGGCAGCAAAATAACAAACTACGCAGTTCGAAGCGAAAGGCGAACTTGCCTTTATGGCCTCAACAGCTGCTTGCCATATTTGCGTTTTTTGCAAGTACTCGTACTCGTTTCGAGGGCCTGTAAAAAAGCTCAAATGGTCAGTGAGTCCATTGTTGAGGGCCCAATTGATGGGAAAACATTTTCAGTAATTGTCAGAAGTGTAATAAGTATCAGGCAAAGTGTATTTTATTAAGGGCATTACGTTTGGGAATACGATTTGGTATTGAGAGGAGGGCTCCGGATAATAAATGATGATGGGGAGTCAGAAACGGTCGGAAATGGGACTAATTTCCTTTAAATTAAAATTGGTTGTATTTTTTGCATATAGAAATGTATGGAACATTCTTATTCCCTTGTGGATTAAAAATATATTTATTTTGGTATATTGGATCACATTTAATATATAATTATAATCACGAAATGACACTTTATCATCACATAAATAAATACTTTATATCATTAACTCTTCAACTCTTCTTGTATTATAATTGCATAAAGTTCAAAGTTCATGGACGAAATCTCTGAAATCCAATCTATAACCATTTCCTATAATTATTTTCTAGTCTATACTTTATTGGCAATCTTCTTGCCATTTCTCAGAAGGCCATATCAAATTAAGAATGCAATTACCACACTTTTATTTGATTTAAGTTTTAATAAGGGTTGCTCCTGTGCTGAACCCCACTCAATTATTTAAAGTTCATTTTCGAGGCATTTTTCTAATAATAACGACAAAGGTGTGCCTTTGTCAGAGACCCTATAAATATACCGATTGTGGGTGGATTTTTGTGCAGAAATCTGAAATCAGAAATCTGATAGAGCGGCGAATGGGTGGGCGTTTGGTGCATTGCAGTGACACGCTGAGAGCGCGAGGTCGGAGGGGAAAAATCAACAATTGGCTGCAGATTAGGGGTAAATTCGCCAAATGATAAGATAATGTTCGCTTCATCAAATATTCAGTGGGGGAGACCACCAGTCACCAGCCATCGACCACCGACCAGACCGACGACGACGACTCGAGCGATGTACCCAGCTGACAATCAAGCTGTCAGGGCAAATTAACGCTGGATAAGAGTGGATAGACAGGCGGCCATTATCCATTACCGCGCTGGATAAACAAAACAAAAACAACGGTAGCTGGTCCGCAAAATAGGAAAAAAAAAGGATTCGCTTCGGATCTATGGCAACATCTGTGGAACCCACGCACGCACGTAATACGGGCGAATCGAAAATCGCATGGGGAACCTCATCCCGAGTCCTTTCCGTTCCGATTGCCGAGCAGGAAGCGGTTGAGCTTTTTGCCGAGCCGGAGAGACCCAGAGAGAGGGAGAGTGTGGAAAATCCAAAGAGAGGGAGAGCGAAAAATCTACACTCGCTTTTCACGTTTCTCTCCCGCTTTACTGCGCACATAACCCAGAGAAGGCAACAAAATAAAAACTCGGAAAAATGGCAAGAGAAAAGGGAACAGGGAAAATGAAGAAACCCAGCTAGACGGTGAAGAAGGAATGGACGAGGCCTGAGGACCAAAGAATGCCCGAGGAGAAAAACCAATTTTCCACATCATTATGCTTTTCGCTTTCATTGAACAATCCGCCGTCGCCTCACAATGATAGCCCGAAAAGTGTTTTCAAAACCAAAACCTAGAGTTTCCATTCATATTCTTAAATTTTACACAGCCTTTCCGTCTCCGGGAATATCCTTTTCGGCTGGCCTAAAGGGTCAAAGGCTCTCTGAGAGGGGGCGTTTTTGGGGGGCCAACTTGATTATTGGCAATTATGTGCGGTTTCTCCGCTGGCTTCTCTGCTGGATTTTTATGGCAATACCCTTAATGGCCGGCCGCAGACTTCCATCACAATCTCTGGCTGTCTCAAGCTAATTACCAAAGAGAGACTTAATCAGGTTTAGCTCTTATTAGACGAAGATAAGAGGCCACCCATTGAATAAGTGATATATGTGGCTAAGGAGCGGATTTGGCAGTCTGGCAGCTAATAAACTTAATTAACATAAAATATGTCTTGACCTTTAGGCTAGAGCTTGTCATGGAAACAAGATTTAGGGGTTTGAAGTTAATAGAATTACAAAAAAATTAATGCAAGTATATTGAGTAGAGTTTGTTGAAATTCAATCTATACTAGAAGACTTTCCCATTCATATTTTATTTAATGTTTTATAATATATTCGAACACTTTACTAAATATATTTTATATAGGTTCTCTGAGTTTATTACCTTTTCAAATATGTTTTTTAAGCTTAGGAAAATAATATAAATATATTCGAGTAATTTAAAAATTATAAACAAATATTTAGTAACACTATATATATAAAGTATTTGTAAGTTCATTAAAAATTGGTATAGTATCATTAAGTATAAATGTAAAATATTATTTGAAAGGTAGTCCTCAAGTCTTACTACAGTTTATACATTGAAATTTATCTAAGATCCTACAAAATAAATTACTAATAAAAGGTAAAACTATAATGACCTCTATTTTACATTATATTTCTATTAATTACAAGAATACTCTGCCCCTAGAAGTATGCTACATTGTTGTGGCAAGCCTTAGACTTACCTCCTCCTAATTCAGACAATTTTGCCAATATTTCCAATCGGACTAGCCGTAATAGTTCGGGCTCGCTTCCTTCGGTATTTAATGTGCTTGTTTATCGTCCGCTTTATTAGTTAGATGATGGGTTTTGAGCAGCGTTTAACGAAGCGAGACTCCAGCAAAGGGGAGCTGAAGGGTGGTGCGGCGGCAGCCTGGCAGGAAGGATGATGATGCGGGTCCTGGCGTTGTGTGTGGGTGCGGTGTGCTCCTTCTCCTGCGGCTGACTTCCTTTTTTTTGTTTTTTTTTGTGGCTGCCTTTGGCTAGTGAGGCCGCTGCTCGCTAGTCTCACATGAATTTCGTATACTTTTCGGTTATAATTGATTTATTAAATGTATTTTATTTAAATATTTTGTGTATTTTCCACCAAATGTCGGGAGAAACGCGAACGAAGAGTGGGAAACCCAGAGAGAGAGAGAGAGAGAGAGAAATGCAGAGAGTGAGAGAGCGGGAGAGAAACGCAGCGTATACGTAATATCCAAATACAATGGTATGCGTAAATATTGATAGAGCGAATTTGTGTGTCTCTTTGCTCAAAAGGTTATGTGTGCGTGCGTGTGTGTGGGTGTATGTGTGGGTGTGTGTGGGCGGAGAGAGAGGCGGGGGTTGGCAAATTCGCTTTTCCCTCAAAGAAAGCAAATTCAGGATAGAGATTTTCTTAGGGCCATTTCGTTCGTTTTTTTCGTGTCCTTTTGGCTGGCCTCTGAGCTTTTCTCCTTCTCTCGCACTCAGACACTTGAAGTTGATGAGGAAACCCCTTTTTTTTATGACTTTAATTTGTTTATTAGTTTAATTTTAAATAATAAAAGCCTCGATTAGCACGAAGATGGCGTTTGCATATTAATTACTCTTGGTTTTTTGTTGGCTCGCGTCAAACCGAGCACAGAAATCATGTGGAAAAATCAATATCCCAGCAAGTGGCTCACATGCGTTTTCACTTTCAATGGTAGCCCATTTTTCCTCGCTTCGTTTTTCTTTATTATTCGTCTTGCACTTGGGAATTTTCAATTCAAATTTTCTTGCGTTGCTGCCATTTTTCCACGAAAAATTCTGATACACAAAAAATGTTCTCCTTTTTTGTAAGCGCGTGCTACACACACACACACCCACAGACACATAGACACAGAGTGGCACGCACACATACACACGCGCACAACACTTTTCGGTGCTTTCGATGGCGCTTTCATTTATATAACAAGAAGCAAAACACTATCACGGCATTTTCTTGCATTTTACCAATTATTTGTTACAATTTCTTGGATTATTTGTGCTTTTTTTTCAGAGATTTTCCATAAATTTTCACACTCTCTATGCAGCTCTAGAATTTTTCTTGCCCATTCACCTTCAGCCTAGCGCTTTTTACTTCAGCAGTCAACTTCCACGGTCGATGTTCATTCGCGTTTTGGCTCACACGCTCAAGGAGCAGCGAGGAAAAAGCTTCGGCCACTCGGGAGACTTACTTGGTGGTCCAAAAAGCAAGAGCGAATCGGTTGGGACATCGATTTTGATTCGCTGGTCAGCGGGTGACCGGGGAGGTGATTACCACGAGCTTTTGGCAGTCTTTTGGAGACCTCGGAGGGGAAAGGCTCTGGGCCAGCAGGACTTGGCAAATCGCTTACAGTTTTAGCAATCAGCTGGAATTTAGCGGAGTTCTTAAGGAATTAAAACTAGTAAGCAAAGGAAGGATGTTACCAGCTATAAAAAAAACATCATTCTCTTTTATAAGATACATTTTAATTTAAATTTAACTGTGAAAAAAACGCAATTATATGTCGTTGATTTATTATAGAATCAGTAGTTATGTGGCTTATATATTTTAATTTAATATATATAAAAAAATTCCTGAATTAAAAATTATTCAAAATCTAATCATAAAATATTATTATTTAAAAAAAAAAAAAATAAAAATTACATGACATTACAAAATATAGTTAAACTATTTTGTCACGCTTTTTATGTCTCCTTGTAAATTATTCCTAATAGTAAAAATAATTTCTAAAATATAAATTTTCCCATTTACTTGTAAACACTTAAAAAAATGTTATTATAATTTCCGTTTATTTACCTTTATCTTAACTGCTAATTAATTATTCAAATATTTCTTAATTAACTCAAAAATCTTAGCAGATTTTAAAACCAACCCCTAATTTTCTCTCACGTTCCCTTTCTTTCTCTTACTCTCTCCCCGTGGATTCTCTCTACGAAGGTAAACATCTGACATCTGACCGCATGTTACGCTGAAAGCTCCGTCCAAAACCTGTGCAATGTATTTCAGTGCATGCGTACTGGGGCGGAAATTTCTCAATGACAAAGGCTGCTGCCAGCAAGGACATCTGTAGGGTGTGTGTGTGGGTGGCTAAAAGGCAGGATGAAACTTTGCTTATAAAAGCTGCAATGCTGAGAGCTTTCTCATCCAAGTTGTATGGTTATTTAAGTTTCCCCCAAAAGTTTTCCCATTTAGTTCAGAAAATTATTGAGCAGATGTCGCCAGCTGTGATTTAATTCCACCATAAACCAACTAATAACCATAAACCACACACTAAGCTAAGCAACTGAAAGCAAATCAGAATGCATGGAGAGCATCATTAATGGCCTTCCTGCACTTCCGGTGCGCAATTACGCATGGCAAACACAAATCAAATGCCGAAATTGTGCGACATGGAAGTCTGGTCTCGTGGCACGTGATCCTTGCCACACTCACCCCCCTCCGCCCAAAGGATGAGCTGCAATTATAAATTGCGTAATCAAATAAATTTGGCAAAACCATATAACTTATTTATACGGCCTAAACACACACAAAACTGATTTCAGACCGGAAACTGCAACTTTTTGCCAAACAAAGTGGCGTGCATCGGTGTAGAATATATTTACATTTTATGGGCCGGACACACTGAATGGCCTCCGTACTGTCAACAAAATACAAATCAAATAAACTATACTGAGGGGGGCCTACGAAATTCGGCTTGAGACTCGCAGTCGTGTTCG
This sequence comes from Drosophila rufa, assembly GCA_018153105.1. Classification (NCBI taxonomy): domain Eukaryota; kingdom Metazoa; phylum Arthropoda; class Insecta; order Diptera; family Drosophilidae; genus Drosophila; species Drosophila rufa. Next base: position 15,967,954 of record JAECXS010000096.1, read on the forward strand.
TCCTTCTGTTTGAGTTCGTGCTGAAATCGTTATCCTGTTACTTGTCATTAATTCGACCCTTCGTGCATATTGTTATTCCTGTCATTACTCCGCTCAGTGCTCCGTCCTACTGTTGTTGCTATTATTGCGGCTCTGTGCGTCGAGTCGTTAAATTAGCCGCTTATCAATTATGTATTTGAATTTAATTGGCCAACTAGAAAGCTCCCGGGACTCGTTGGCCTGCCTGAACCTCCGTACGACCCTGATTTGCCATTGGAAAAAATAAAAAAAAATGTGCTTGTAAATTAGCAAAATATGATGGCAAACATAAATGCACGGTGGAAAGTAAATAAATAATATTTGTATTGTAAATTTGAACATTGTAAAAGCTGTAAAAGAAACACTAAGAATTGTATTTAAATTTGTTTGTTTTTAAATCCTTAAACTGAAATGTCATGCTTCGTTCCTTGACATGCTAATTAAACACATCGAAATGCCTGTCAAAGGAACAATTGCATTTAAGAATTGATATGAAAACGATTTGAAGAACGACTAAAAGGGCACGTTGGCTGGGTTTTTTGTTTGTGCATTCTGCTGTCCAGCTGCAATTGAATTTTGTGTGATTTTGGTCATTTGTCGTGGTTATTTGCTCGACACAGCTCCCGGCGGTCTGATTTATTCATTAAATAATGTGTGGCCACTGGCCACGTCAGGCTCTTGTGCTTCCATCCCCTCTCTTTTTTCCCGGAGCTCTGAGCTCCGGCTCCCTCATGCGTCATGATTTTCTACAAATAAATTGATTTCAGTTTTCAGCATTAATTTAATAGTTGTTGTTATGGGCTGGGCGTTGCTTTCATTGTTATTGCAATTGGCTGTGTTGCTGGGATGCCGCTGCTGATGGTTACATTTTGTAATTTCATTTCTCATGGCTCCGCGGATTCCGGCAATTGAGCATTATGCAATGCATTTACATATATATGCATGAAATCGTTTAATTGCAATTCAGGCTATGTTTTTTTTTTGTTTTCTGTATTTTTCCAATTTTGGTTTTAACTGTTTGCATTGTTTGCGACCAATTTGCAGCAGCATTCCGGCCTTTTTGCCTTTCTTTTCCGACCGAAAAGCTGCTTGATGTCTCTCTTCCGCCACTCACTCGGATATGCGAGGATAATCGTAAACCAAGTTGGAATTTCCATTTACGATTTTTACGATGAGCGTCGTTAATAAAGCATAATATGTTGACCTCAGATAGCTTTCATCGGTACAGTGCCAGCCAGTGCCATAATTCTGCCCCTCAGTTTTGCTGTGGCTTCTGCGGACTGCTCTGGCTCTCGCTCGGTTTCGGTTGTCCCAACCACAAAAAGCAATTTGCATTTGCACTTTTCGCTTGCTCTTGTTTATGGCCATTTATTATTTGACGGTTCTGGCTTAGGCAATGGAGCTGATGGGATTACTTGGACTCTAAAATGGAAACCTAGATGTCTGATTTACTCAAGGAAATTCACTGATTACACTGCCTAACACAAAAGTAGATTTTTAAGGGTCTATAAAAGAGCATCAAGTGTTTAGGAATAGGATTTTCTTTTACTGCAAAGTTAAACGCTTCGGTTTCAGGTATTTATTTCTGATATAATCATTTGTATCCTTAAAAAATCCCATTTTCTTATAAACCTAACAGGATTCTGAACTGGAAAATTCCTTCTAGAATTAAATCAAAAATCTGGTTAAGCCGTCTTAGCGATACATTAAGTTATTGCGGCTTTCCGCTAAGAGCCAGTAAAGTTCGTTGAGGTCTAACCAAATCCGATATGGCTCACGGGTAAATTCAATCAAAGATCAAACTTATTACTTAACTCCAAAGTTTTCCCCAGTCGTCGCGTCGTCTTGGCTTTAACAAATTTCTGATGCATACCTCTAGGGACTTGGGAAGCACAAAGGCCGGGGAAACAATTTAATCAATCACTTCCGCCCTCAAACTATATAATAAGGCACAAATCTGTAAGAATAACCTGTTTGACTTGCGAAACTTCCATTGCGTAAATTGATAAATCCTTTAATGTTTCGCCCCCTAGAAACCGGATAATGCAAAGGGTTCACCAGGCCAGTACAGAACAGTGGGCCGTGACACAATGACATACACACCGACGGCGGGCATGTGGATATGGGAGAAATCAACTTTCGATTTCGACGAAATAAATCCACTTTACAGATTGAGACGACAGGCAGGGAGCAGAGGCACGAGCAGGAGCAGGAGCAGGAGTTGGAGGTGGTTAAGGAGAGGGAGAGGGAATAGGAGCAGGCTCTGCGACGTGAGGACATGGGGGAATTTCAATTCCTTCTAAGCACGACGACGACGGGGACAAACTCATTGAACGGGGGTGAAGACAAACACGTGCTAAGAGACACAGCTAAGGACAAAGTAATAGCAGCCTTACCTTGTTGAATTTAAGTAATTTAATACTTAATTATATTGTCTTTTTATTAAATAACAAATTAAAAAAAAAGGAAATCAGCCTTTTTTTTGAGACAGGCTATAGCCTTGTTTTCATGATATTTAAGTTTAAAAATCCCATAAACATAGCAAAAGGAAAGTCGTTACTTAAAGCTAAATAAATATATTTTTCTAGGCTTAAAATATACATATATGTATATATACCGCCACAGTGATATTTTTCCCAAACAAAATTTGAATAGCTAATAAATTCTTAATGCCGACAAATTGGCGAGCTGAATAATAATGGAAATACTAGCATTTAAAAACAACTCACATCTACGTTTAAATAATAAATCTATTGAATAGCAATTGCATTATTAATTGGGAACGCTATTATTTTGCCAAAATCTGTATCTGCACATAGCGATGGCAGGATGTTGTGCTCAAATAATTGAATTCATCAAAGTTAACTCGCACAATTGTGAAATGCTAGCGAGAGCCACCGCCACCGCCACCGCGGATGCCTCAATGCCTCAAGCTTCCGAGGATTGTTCCTCCGATTTCCCTGCCTGTCTCAACATTGGTTCGAGTTTAGTTCTGCAAACTTGTCCTGTGTGCGTTTCCTTTGATGATGGAGAGACAGCGGCTAAATTCGCTAAAAGAATGGCGTACGAAAAGATTTGCGAATTGACAAAGTGCAAGTAGGACGACGACGACTTACGGCACGAACATGCCAAATGAACGGGTAGGCAGCAGACGGCATCTCATAAGCGAGCACGTGTGTGCCATGTGTGTGTGCGCGTGTGTGAGTGCCTCTAAGGACCTCCCCCAGGCGGTGGGGAACTCGAAAATCCATGTCAGTGTCACGTAGCAGAGCAGTGCCCCAAAACAGGAACAATAACAACACCAGCAGCCAAAGCGGCAACCAAGCAAAATAAAGAAACACAAAAAATAACAACAAAAGTGTGCTCGAGACGATAAAGAAACGGATACTGTCAATGTGACTTACCCCAGATACACTAATAGATTTCTGCAGAATACGGAGAGTGAATTAAGGACCTGCCACAGAAGAATTTGTTCTGGAAACCCTAATTTGACCCCGGTCTAAAAGGGGTTCTAAGCCAGGCAACGTGAGAATATTAAAGGTATTTAGATCATTTTACAAATTTATCTTCCGAAGACTACTCATAATGTGAACTTATAAATATTTATTCTATTAAAGTATCTTAAGACCCTATATTGTATCCAATTGTAATCATCTGCTGATACATTTATAAGAAAAATGGAACACGATACAAGGCATCATAACCATCGACGTATATAGCCTTCACCCTAATCCCGGCCCCTATAATAATCCATGTACCTGAGCCCGGGCACATCTGCTGCGTCTATTAAGGCTCCCACTTTCATCCGGCGCCCCATCCTTTAGCTATTTCATTTCCCTCATTGTTTTTCCTGCTGATTGGTGTCTTTGTGTTCTCTTTTTTCTTGGGCTCTTCCCCCGTTTGTATATCTATATTTGTATCTGTTTCGGGTCGCTGCCGGTCTTGTTCATCACATCAGCTCAGGCTTCATTGGCATGCGGCTTCGTCGTCTCAAGGATATTCTGTGCTCGCATTGCGTATACGCCACGTTGCTCGCTCCGTTGATTAAGTCGCTCGTTCGCCGTGTTTAATCAATTATGCGACGTTTGCAAATTCACGTAGCTGCTCGAGTTATTTTCGCTAATCACTGGAATACAATAAACATAAGCTGCCTCATCCATAAGATATATATATAGTGAGTGTCTAAAGCCCCAGAGATGCCGCACTTCATTCAAGGGTCCCAGCGGCTTACAGCGGCTTCAAGTGATTTTATGGATGCTGGACAATAACTCCCACTGCCTCCCTTCCTGCTGGCCGGGTCATTTTTCATTCTGATGAAAATATTGATTTCGATTCCCTTCGCCCCGTCTTTTTCCGCGACCGACGTGATGTTGATGTCTGTTTGTCAGTCTAACGATTGCTCCTCCTTCGGTGGTTGCCTAGGTGGCTCAGCGCCATCAATGAAAAAAAGGGAAACTTTCCCCGATTACATTCGTTTGCCCATCGATTCCTGGCGGTTCCCCTCAAAGATTTATGAGTTCTCTCCTCCGCCTCGGAGTCGGGGAGGCAAATGAAATATCGCCAGTGGGCAAATATTTGCGATGCGGAAGGCGCGTGATTCGATTCCGAAGCCAAACGCAACGAGGTGAGCCCGCTCCGTTCGAACCGAGCCAAATCAATGGCCAACGAGCGAGTGCACCTGCGGGGCACAGTGGGTTTCAGTGTATTCACAATTCTCAATTCCACAAAGTGCTTTACAATATGTTGATGAATATACAGTAAAGGGTAATAAAAGTATTGAGTGAACAGTTGAATAAATATACTGTAACGATATATATATAATGGGTTTTAACATTAAATTGTTGCTACTTTAAATACTAGGTTTTAATTGTACATAACTCCTGACATTTTCTTATAGCTCTGGAGTACCAATTAATAATATATTAACTATTTACTTACATTCCATTAAGTATAGATTCTCGATAAATTAAAGTAACAGAAATAAATGCAAGAAAAGAAAAATATATAATCATAATTATAATTATAATCAATTAAAAATATAATATAATAATTTAAAGAATTTTCTACAGAATCTTCCCCAAACTAAGGATCTTTTAGTACTTGACCAAGACCACAGTAGATCGCTGAAATATTTACCATTGCTTAGCTGGAATTGCGACTCCTGGCTGACAAGTAATAAGGTCATCAAAAGGCCAGCGTTCGATGCGGTTTTGTCGACTGATTTATGAAGTTGTGTGGTCAGCACACGGCAAAGTCGCCGGGAGAGAGGACATGGCCCGAAGGGGTCGAAAATGCAGCCAGCCAGCCATGACAACTCAATTGAGGACATCGCGCATACGGCACGTTGTACGCCGCTACCTTTCAAGGGGGCAAGGATGTGTCACCGCTTGGTCAGTCACAGATTTTGCCTTGTGCTCTGCACTTTCCGGTGGCTTTCCTTTTCCTTCCTTTTCTTTTTTTTTTTCTTTGCATTTTTGGAAAGCGATTTATAAGCGTTGCAAGCATAAATAAACAAACAGATGTTCGGGTGAAAAAAATAAGACCGCCGGAGGGGTGGAAATCGGGGCATAAAGAACTGACTGGCAACATGTGCTTGGCCTTCGCTGTATTTATTTACTTTTGCTCTTTTATAAAATATTTTTTAATGCAGCCACAGGGCTGCCAATTTGTGCAGATTTATAGAGGCTGCCAACATCATCCCGCCGGGTATAAAACCAGAGAAAAAGTCCAGCAAAAAAAAGAATCCCGTACATAACCGACGTTCTCTGTTGACAATCGCCACAGGAAGTGGGCAAGCAAGTTGCCAAGGATGCCTGAAATGTGCATTGTTGTTGGTGGCGCCGCACTGCTGTTGCAAAAGGGTCATAACTGATTGCTGCAAACACTTACGGGCGGGGAGGGACAGTGTCCTGCCAGGACACTCGCCCCAGCCGACTGGACAGCGGGCAGACAGCAGCACCAAAGCAGAGGGCAGGATAAAGGACGAGGCACGAGGACAATGCTGCGCATTGAATGAGCATTTGATGGCTGTTTTTGCAACGACTCCTGGGCATTCGGGTTACTCGTGGCTCATGAGGCGGGAAAGTTATGGTCCGCCAAGCACAATTGAAATATTTCAGGGCTTCGACAGTGGCTCGGTTTAGGTGCCACAAAAGTAAGGTTTTTGCAGTTCGAAACTGAAATAAAGTTGGTACAGAATGAAACATAGTTTGGTAAGCCAAGATTTTAGGGTCTTAAAAATGTTTTAAAATTATATGTGTACTTCCTTTTAAAAATATTTATTCATATACTATTTTATTTATTTCCCTTAAAAAGTCCCCTCTGGGGAAGTAACATAAATTTAAAAGCAAAAATGCATGTGGTAGGTTAATGGAAATACAGATTCGGGGCTGGTCTCTGTGAGAGGATAATAGATTTAGTATGTTATGCTTGGCCCTTGAAAGGGCGTCAGCTCTTGGCTGTTGTTTCTCTGTGTTTATTGTTGTTTATATATTTTTTTGTTGTTGTTTTGCAGACGGCAATCGCCTGGTCAACGGCAACGTCATCCCCATCGCTATTGCCATTGCTGGACGTCATCATTAACATCAACCAACGTCATCGTCATCGTCGGCGTCGTCGCAGGATGTGGTGCAATTTGTTGCTCTTGCTGCTGTGTAAGTGGGCGTGACTGTCTGCCAAATATGAGCACCGGAAATTAGCACACAACACGGTCACACCCCCCCCCGGTGTCCAGAGAATGGGGAGCGAAAATTGAATGGATATAGGGCGGCGACGAACCCCTCTTAACCGAATAATTACTTTCGTCCCTGTACTGGGACTGGCACTGGGAACAAGGGCTTTTAGTGGCCAACTGGCAGCCATCCATCTGCGATGACCCTTCCCTTGGCGGGATCACCGGATCTAAATTAACAAAGGACCTCAAATTAAAGGCTAATCAGGCACTTGACCACTTTGTTCACTTGACCCGGACCCAAGGAGTTTCCCTAGCTCGGCTCCAACGGTTTGCGGTCACAAAATGGATTTATGATGCATGGCAAACAAACCTGAAACTACTTCACAAACTTCTAACACATTTCATCCAAGGCAGCATTTCCACTTTGCCATTTTCGCCCAGCGAACCGCTTTGCCAACCCAACTGCAAATCAGGCGAGTGCAACTCCAACTGAAACTTTTACAATGATTCGGTTTCGGTTTCGGAGAGAGCATGTTAGGGAGTTTTTGGATTTTTAAAAGGTTTTCACTAGTGTAGTGGCGACTGAAGAGCCGCGAGATACATTTTTTTACCTAGAAGTAGGCTACAGATCATAAAAGCTTTAGGCCAAGTTTTTTTTCAGCTCAAAAGCAGACAACATTTTTGGCAACTTTTAAGCCGAGCTTTTAGTGCATGTGCATAAAATTCGTGAGCTGCATTTTTTTTTGTGGTATTTGCCTGAACAGATTTTAGGGAAAATATAACAGATAGCTCATAGCGGCGCCAGGGAAGATCTGGAAAGCTCTTGTTCCAATTAGGAAATTTTTCGCTGCTGCTAAGCCTGAACCTAGGTCGCTCCACCTATTTCCGTGCTAAACTCTTTTCAAATCGAGATCCGGTGGAGTGCACAAGTATTGGAGTTGCTTCTCGCAGACCAAATCTTAAATGAGAGTTAAGTCCAAGCGGACAGCATACAAATTTGAGTGCGAAGAAATTTAACTTGCCGGAGCTTAAGCAAACTCAAGTGAGTAGGAAAGCTGGCAGTGTCTGTGTGAAGTGCGTAACCCTTTTTGTTGCACAGGTCACAGGAAAGTGTCTACGAAGGTTGTAAGGCGACCATCTGGCGTCGACCAGTACCCAAGTGGAAGAGGTTATACTTGGGAGACCCCTTAAATTTTCACCGGGGACAATCATCCAGCGGGTAAATATTTCGAAAAGCGTGTTTCGGTTATTGGTTGCTTACTGTGGTGAATTTAAAATCAACAGATTGACCCCAGCAAGCAGTTTTTGAGTTCCGGTCCCGAGGAGCACCCCCTAAGCGGGGCATGACGGGCTAGGAAGCCGAAGGAGGGATGAATACCTAACTCTAGTGCAGTTAAATCGGCCACCAGCACGCATGCGCGACATTCTTAAGTGACAATTTTTTTGGTGATGTTTGGCAGGATCGGCAGTTTAAATTGTTTGACCCTGGCATGACCTCTGTGCCTTGCTGCTTTAACCTATATTCGGTGAAGTGATCATAACTAATGGGTAGTCCCGATCAGTAGCCATAGGCAACGTCCGTCGTCCGACCGCTGTGTATGCGCGAATTTAAGGCGAATTAACTGCGCGAATTAAATGTCCAATCTGAAGGATTTTTAATCTTTGGAAAAGATGTGCCCCAGTTTTGTTTTATCCAAACGGTCTTAACCTACATGGCATGGCGTAACGCTTACGTAAGCCTTCTCTGATTTTTTTATGCAAACTTTTGCTGAAACTAGAAGCCAAAAGAAATGAGAGGAACTATCTTTGAAAAATTATGAAGGAAAATTTATTGGAAAATATTTAAGTAATTTTAAAATTTAGGTTTAAGCAAAATTAATTAGTTTTCTTGCTCAAAGCGAAGATTAGGGTAGAGAAATATTTCTTTATTGCTTTTGTTTCTACTAACACGATGAAAGCCAGCCTACTGCTTACACTGGGCCAGGCCAAACAACCATTAATTTCCAGCACACCTTCGAGGGAGATCGATCTTTCGCCGATGGATGAGATGCGTGAGTGTTAATAAAAGAACATTATTTTTAAAAGTTTAAACAAAAGCTAAATAATAAAACATGAAAATTCTACACTATGCTAAAAGTTTACCTTGAATTAAATGTCGCTACAAATTGAATTAATGAATTACTCTAAATTGGAGATCGCAAGAAAATTAAATTAATGAACTATCTCTACTAAAATTTTAACTTTAATTATGGCAATTTATGAAGTAATGAGAAATGAAGTGAACTAATTTAGCCTTTCAAATAAATTCAACTTAGAGCAGCGTTCAAAACAAAAATTTAAATTAATTAAACAAAGAACTATGTTTAAAGATGTTATTTTTAAAATTTTTGAATACTTTAAGAGTATACATATATAGTCTAATTCTCTGTCTGCCTCTAAAAAATGAATTTAAACGTAATGTTAGCCTTAATCAGTACATTTATATTAAATCTTAATGTCTAATGAAATCATGAATTCTTAAATCTCTGTGTTTTTACCGACTCGAATGATGACTCCACGGTCGTAAGAATCAAAAGGGATCACCAGAGCCATGCTCTTGCGGCAGGTGATCGTAGGTAGGGTGGGCAATATGCGAGCGCAACAACATCTGTGTCTCCGCAAAAAAATTTTAGTTTTTTCTCTCTTCTTCTGCCTTTTCTCTAAACTTCCGCTTTTCCTCTATCTCCTATCCTTCAGTGAATTTTGGTTATCATATCTTCCGGTTTAGTCTAGCTTTTATTTTTGTCGCAGCACGCTCAATTCTTGTCTTGTTAGTAATGATGTGTAGTCCGTGTCCGAGGTCTGGGTCAGCAAGACCACCACCCCCAAAGCCGACGAGCTAGAGCCGGAAACCTACAGCGTGCCCCAGCAGCTCAGATCCTCCCAAAGCAGACGAACTTGAACGTTACACACTACAGTTATAATTCATTATTATTAATAAGAAAAGTGGCGCTCAACGTGTGGAGCCTTAGTAAAAGAATATTTTTATTAAGACTCGCGGATAAACAAATTCATTCCTGATTATTTAACTCCCTCGTGTCTAAACAATTCTTGGATAACAGTTTTGCGAGTATTGGTATTCCTAACTGGCCAGAGTTTTAACGTGTGTGGATTTATAAAAGATTCTTTTTAATAAAACTCGAGGGTAAATAAATTATTTCTATTTCTACAATTCTATCTTTCTTTCAATTTCTTTCAAGCTTCTATCAAAAAAATTTTTTTTGTTTTTCTGATAAGTCTTGGAAAACAGTTGAGGTTAATATCTGTATTCCCAACTGGCCAGATTTACAAGGAAGCAAAAGATTTTTTCCTTAACTTAAAAGAGATGACAAGGTGGCTAGTAAAGATGAGGAAAACAGAGGAAGCAATACAGAGCGCTCATCCTCTGTCCCAGTTTATAACACTAAGTCACTGAACTACTCTTAACTATAAACTCAACTACACGGAAAATATAGGCATTTCTTCGAAGTCGTGCCATATCCAGAAAGAGTATATAAAAAACTTCTTTTATTCTTTTACTTTTTCCTTGAAGTTTTAGTTTCTTTCGATCATATTCTGGAATACATGCGTATCTGTCTCTGAACTAATCGCTGTCCGAATTCGAAATAAAGAAAAAGAGCTTCCCTCTTTTGAATAGGGCTTAAATCTAATCAAAAGTTTTAACTTTCCAATCTTTAAATTTCCGAGAAAATTGATTTTTTTTAATTATGATTCTTCGAGACGTGTGACATCTAATCAAGAGTTCGGTAAACACATTTTTTGTATATATATATTATATCTTTACTTCTCTATATTTGGCTTTACTTATCGAAAAACAAAACAAAGCAACATTTTCAAAGAAATTTCGATTGCAGTTGATTGGTTAACTGTTGTCGGAACGTCAATAATTTTATTTTTTTTGCATTCAAACCAAATTTTCGTATCTTGTGGGAATGATGGGGTTAGACCGATCTCCGGAAAGAGGAGCTGAATCAAGCCCAAAGGTCGTTTGTCCGTTATGTACAGCAGATATGAATCCTGCTGAGCTTTTTATAACCAGTTGTCAACACGAGTTTCATAAGCGATGTATAGAAGCTCATTGGAAGGATAGCGCACAATGTCCGGTGTGTAAAGTATCTAGTAGACCGGCAATTTCGAAGCCTATAGAGGTATCTGAGAGACAAACCCGAAGTGGGTCAAAAAAACGACAGCCTTTAGATGCAGTTGCTCAGCAAGCATTAGATAATACAGCTTCGACCTCAGGACAAAGTGCACAAGTTAATAACAGTGGGGTTAGCAATTCAAGTGTTCTAACAGCTAATGCTATAACGTTACTGGCTATGGAGCGAAGATTACTCGCTACGCTTTCGGAAAGGATGACCGATTTGATTCAAAATTCAGTAACTGACAGCATAACCAGGGCGTTAGCAAGCACCAGTCGTGAAAGTGACAATTCTGAGAGTGAACATTCGTCGCGTCGATCGCTGGGTAATGATGATGATAGGGTCGAAACTAGGAATGGAACCGGAAGCAGTTCAAGACAAGTCCCCTTGGCACCGGGCTCTCCCGCATCCCAAAGAAGCACTACGTCCGAGTTGGTGAACCGACCAGATAAGGTCGTGCATATCCTCAATGGATGGAAGATAAAATATTCAGGAATAGGAGTATCAGTAGATAATTTTATTTATAGAGTAGATACACTAACCCGAGAGACGTTAGGTAGTAATTTCAATCTACTTTGTAAACACGCAAGCGTCCTTTTTGAAGGGAAGGCCAATGAATTTTATTGGCGTTATCATAAAGCGCACGGCGAGATTCTTTGGGACACTTTCTGTTCAGCTTTGCGTCTTCAGTTTCGCCAGAGCAGAGACGATGGCGATATCGAAGAATTAATTAGGAACACTAAACAAAAGCCAAATGAATCTTTTGATTGTTTTTATGATACAATATCTGGCCTAGTCGATCAGCTGGAGCATCCATGGACGTCAAGTAAATTAATTCGAGTTCTTAGAAACAATTTGCGTTCAGAAATTAGACATGAGATCTTGAACATTGATGTTAATACTGTTTCAGATCTAAGACAGATTTGTCGCAGGCGCGAAGCCTTCTTAGCCGATGTTAAGCGGTGCAGTGGCTACGTGCGGAGCACTCCGTTCAGACGAGAAGTGTCTGAATTTAGTCAGGAATGTGAAACTCAGGTAGAATCAGAATCCGAAAGTGAGGCTGATGTCGAAGCGTTTTCCTTATTATGTTGGAATTGTCGAAAGGAAGGGCATAGATATCAGGATTGTGTATCTGAAAGAAGAGTTTTTTGTTACGGTTGTGGAGCTGCAAATACTTACAAACCAAGCTGTAGTAAGTGTTCAAAAAACTCCAAAACCGGCATGTCGAAGTCGCAATTCAGACAGAAGACTTCGAGTGCCTTCCGGAGCCAAGCCACGATGACCGAAGAGTAGTAGATGCAGCAAATGTTACTCAACTTCCATACCCTGACGAACAACAAATACCTGCTAGTCCTTTGCTACATAGCAAAATCCCAATATTAAAGGGAATAACTATACCAGTAGACAACTATCTACATGATTTGCAAAAACATAAGTCTCGCAATTCTACTCGAATAAAATCATTCTGGCAAAATGTCAAGCAATGTAGAATTGGCATCGAGTATATAAATTCACTACCGACAGGACCAAAAGATCCTCGACCCTTTTTGCCAATTCGTGTACTAGATCGAATAGTTTACGGCCTTTTAGACTCCGGAGCGTCAATTAGTTGTGTGGGAGGTAACTTAGCTCGTGAGGTAATGACCAAAGGAGATTTCAAAGTCATCAAGAGTAGTGCTACAACAGCCGATGGTCGGTCACAGCAGATAACAGGCTTTTTCCAAGCTGAGGTGGAATACGCCGACGTAAAGAATCGGTTAAAAATTTACATAGTGCCCTCACTGAAACAGGATTTATATCTAGGGATAGATTTTTTGGAGGCTGTACGATCTTCTTCCCAGAAATTTGAATATAGCTGAATTAGAGTCATCGGAGACTGACTGCAAAGTCAAAGTAGATCAGCACAGACTGTCCGAGATGGATAAAGCTAAACTATCGAATGTGATTAATTGTTTTCCGTCGTTTAGCCAAGAAGGTCTTGGTAAGACCAACCTTATATCACATTCTATTGATGTAGGTATGGCTAAACCAATAAAACAACGCCATTTCCCTGTCTCAACGGCCGTTGAAAAGGCGATGTATGCCGAGATTGACAGGATGATACAACTAGGAGTGATAGAAGAGTCCGACAGCTCATGGTCATCTCCAATTGTTATGGTAACGAAACCTGGAAAGGTCAGAATTTGTTTGGATTGTCGCAAGGTGAACAGTTTCACCGAAAAGGATGCATATCCTCTTCCACAAATTAGTGGCATATTGAGTCGCTTGCCGAAGGCCGAATATATAACAAGCCTTGACCTAAAAGACGCGTACTGGCAAGTACCTTTAGAAATTTCTTCTCGCGACAAGACGGCGTTCACTGTTCCTGGTAGACCCCTCTATCAGTTTAAAGTTATGCCGTTCGGGCTTTGCAATGCCACAAGTACAATGTCTCGATTGATGGACAAAGTGGTGCCAGCTCATCTGAGAAACGAGGTTTTCATTTACCTAGATGATCTGCTGATAGTGTCTTCAAGTTTTGAGAGGCATTTAGAAGTGCTAAGAGAGGTTGCGCTACACATTAGGCGTGCAGGCTTGACTATCAATATTGGCAAAAGTCATTTCTGCATGCTGAGGGTGCGATATTTGGGCCACATAATCGGCGATGGAGGAATCCGAACCGATCCCGAAAAGGTTGCCGCAATCAGGGATTTTCCTTTGCCAAAGACTTTGCGTAATTTGCGAAGTTTTATGGGTCTGTGCGGATGGTATCGCAAGTTTGTTCCCAATTTTGCGTCCCTTGCTGCCCCTTTAACAGATCTGATGACCACGAAAAGAAGATTCAGTTTGACAAAAGCAGCTGTAGAATCTTTTGAGAAGCTAAAGCAATGTCTTAGCGAGGCTCCTGTTTTATGCAGTCCTGATTTTTCGAAGCCGTTCGCAATACATTGCGACGCGAGTAAGACCGGAGTTGGAGCTGTATTAGTCCAAGTTTCGGAAGAAGGAGATGAGCGTCCTATTGCCTTCATTTCGAAGAAATTAAATAAGGCGCAACGAAATTATACCGTCACTGAGCAAGAATGTCTCGCTGCGATCGTGGCTCTTAAAAATTTTAGGGCATATGTGGAAGGACATAGATTCAAAATCATAACCGATCATGCGTCATTAAAATGGTTGATGTCTAACCATGACCTAAATTCGCGTCTAGCTCGATGGGCTTTGGCCTTACAAAGGTATGATTTCGAGATTGAGCATCGCAAAGGTTCGCTTAACGTAGTTCCCGACTCCTTGTCTCGGGTAAACGAAGACGTAATAGCTGCGATAGACTTGCGGGATGGATTTCTCGTAGATCTAAATTCCGATCACTTTAAATCAGCGGAATATACCGAACTCGTGCAGAAAGTGAGTGCAAATCAGACGAATTTTCCGGATCTTAGGACCGATAGCGGTTACATTTATCGAAAGGCGGAGCATTTGACAGGAGAGCAAGTGCACGATGAATATGCCTGGAAGCTCTGGGTGCCGAAGGAACTGGTTCCTGAGATACTTTCTCGCGCTCACGATAGTTCGTTGTCTGCTCATGGTGGGATACACAAGACCATTGAAAGAGTTAGACGTTATTATTTCTGGCCTGGACTCGTGACAGATGTTAAGGCCTATATAAATGCTTGTGAGGTGTGCAAAACCACAAAAGCACCAAATTATGTTTTGCGACCACCCTTAGGAAAAGCACCGGAAAGTCAACGATTTTTCCAAAGACTATTTATAGATTTTCTTGGACCATACCCCAGATCCAGAAGTGGAAATATTGGGATTTTTATCGTTCTCGACCATTTTTCCAAGTATGTTTTTCTTAAACCAGTAAAGAAGATAGATGCAGGTTGCGTTATAAAATATTTGGACGGAGAGTTGTTTATGTCGTACGGCACTCCCGAAACGATAGTGTCTGACAATGGATCTCAATTCCGTTCGCACGCTTTTCAGAAATTAATGCAGCAGTACGGCATTAGGCATACGCTGACTGCTGTGCATTCGCCTCAGGCTAACGCCTCTGAGCGCGTTAACCGGTCTGTTATCTCTGCAATTAGAGCGTATTTGCGGCCTGATCAGAAAGATTGGGACGAATACCTAAATAGGATTAGTTGTGCGTTGAGATCATCCGTACATTCAAGCCTAGGAACATCTCCTTACTACATGGTTTTCGGGCAACACATGATTACTTCTGGCTCCACGTATTCTTTGTTGAGGAAGCTCAACCTATTGGATGACCGATCCCTAAAATTTGACCGTCAAGACTCGTTCGAGATAGTGCGGGAGAAAGCATGCCAACGGATGTTAACGAAGCACTCCGAAAACGAGAAGAAATACAATCTTAGGGCTAGAGTTGTTTCGTATGCAGAAGGGCAAGAAGTATTTCGTAGGAATTTTAAGCAAAGTTGTTTCCAGACAGGATACAATGCTAAATTCGGTCCTTCCTTTGTAAAAGCCAGAGTTCGCAGAAGGTTAGGAAACTCTTACTACGAGCTAGAAGATTTGCAAGGGAAACCATTGGGTACATACCATGCGAAAGATATTCGCCAATGATATGTCTTCAGTCGGCATCAGTCTAGGGTATCAGTAAGATATATACCCTAGCCAGATGTTACCGGGGGGCTTTTGTAGTGGCGACTGAAGAGCCGCGAGATACATTTTTTTACCTAGAAGTAGGCTACAGATCATAAAAGCTTTAGGCCAAGTTTTTTTTCAGCTCAAAAGCAGACAACATTTTTGGCAACTTTTAAGCCGAGCTTTTAGTGCATGTGCATAAAATTCGTGAGCTGCATTTTTTTTTTGTGGTATTTGCCTGAACAGATTTTAGGGAAAATATAACAGATAGCTCATAGCGGCGCCAGGGAAGATCTGGAAAGCTCTTGTTCCAATTAGGAAATTTTTCGCTGCTGCTAAGCCTGAACCTAGGTCGCTCCACCTATTTCCGTGCTAAACTCTTTTCAAATCGAGATCCGGTGGAGTGCACAAGTATTGGAGTTGCTTCTCGCAGACCAAATCTTAAATGAGAGTTAAGTCCAAGCGGACAGCATACAAATTTGAGTGCGAAGAAATTTAACTTGCCGGAGCTTAAGCAAACTCAAGTGAGTAGGAAAGCTGGCAGTGTCTGTGTGAAGTGCGTAACCCTTTTTGTTGCACAGGTCACAGGAAAGTGTCTACGAAGGTTGTAAGGCGACCATCTGGCGTCGACCAGTACCCAAGTGGAAGAGGTTATACTTGGGAGACCCCTTAAATTTTCACCGGGGACAATCATCCAGCGGGTAAATATTTCGAAAAGCGTGTTTCGGTTATTGGTTGCTTACTGTGGTGAATTTAAAATCAACAGATTGACCCCAGCAAGCAGTTTTTGAGTTCCGGTCCCGAGGAGCACCCCCTAAGCGGGGCATGACGGGCTAGGAAGCCGAAGGAGGGATGAATACCTAACTCTAGTGCAGTTAAATCGGCCACCAGCACGCATGCGCGACATTCTTAAGTGACAATTTTTTTGGTGATGTTTGGCAGGATCGGCAGTTTAAATTGTTTGACCCTGGCATGACCTCTGTGCCTTGCTGCTTTAACCTATATTCGGTGAAGTGATCATAACTAATGGGTAGTCCCGATCAGTAGCCATAGGCAACGTCCGTCGTCCGACCGCTGTGTATGCGCGAATTTAAGGCGAATTAACTGCGCGAATTAAATGTCCAATCTGAAGGATTTTTAATCTTTGGAAAAGATGTGCCCCAGTTTTGTTTTATCCAAACGGTCTTAACCTACATGGCATGGCGTAACGCTTACGTAAGCCTTCTCTGATTTTTTTATGCAAACTTTTGCTGAAACTAGAAGCCAAAAGAAATGAGAGGAACTATCTTTGAAAAATTATGAAGGAAAATTTATTGGAAAATATTTAAGTAATTTTAAAATTTAGGTTTAAGCAAAATTAATTAGTTTTCTTGCTCAAAGCGAAGATTAGGGTAGAGAAATATTTCTTTATTGCTTTTGTTTCTACTAACACGATGAAAGCCAGCCTACTGCTTACACTGGGCCAGGCCAAACAACCATTAATTTCCAGCACACCTTCGAGGGAGATCGATCTTTCGCCGATGGATGAGATGCGTGAGTGTTAATAAAAGAACATTATTTTTAAAAGTTTAAACAAAAGCTAAATAATAAAACATGAAAATTCTACACTATGCTAAAAGTTTACCTTGAATTAAATGTCGCTACAAATTGAATTAATGAATTACTCTAAATTGGAGATCGCAAGAAAATTAAATTAATGAACTATCTCTACTAAAATTTTAACTTTAATTATGGCAATTTATGAAGTAATGAGAAATGAAGTGAACTAATTTAGCCTTTCAAATAAATTCAACTTAGAGCAGCGTTCAAAACAAAAATTTAAATTAATTAAACAAAGAACTATGTTTAAAGATGTTATTTTTAAAATTTTTGAATACTTTAAGAGTATACATATATAGTCTAATTCTCTGTCTGCCTCTAAAAAATGAATTTAAACGTAATGTTAGCCTTAATCAGTACATTTATATTAAATCTTAATGTCTAATGAAATCATGAATTCTTAAATCTCTGTGTTTTTACCGACTCGAATGATGACTCCACGGTCGTAAGAATCAAAAGGGATCACCAGAGCCATGCTCTTGCGGCAGGTGATCGTAGGTAGGGTGGGCAATATGCGAGCGCAACAACATCTGTGTCTCCGCAAAAAAATTTTAGTTTTTCTCTCTTCTTCTGCCTTTTCTCTAAACTTCCGCTTTTCCTCTATCTCCTATCCTTCAGTGAATTTTGGTTATCATATCTTCCGGTTTAGTCTAGCTTTTATTTTTGTCGCAGCACGCTCAATTCTTGTCTTGTTAGTAATGATGTGTAGTCCGTGTCCGAGGTCTGGGTCAGCAAGACCACCACCCCCAAAGCCGACGAGCTAGAGCCGGAAACCTACAGCGTGCCCCAGCAGCTCAGATCCTCCCAAAGCAGACGAACTTGAACGTTACACACTACACTAGCAGCTTTTAATTTTAGTTTAATCAATTTTGAATTTTATCTCAAAGTATCTTTAATATAATTAATATAAGAACCAAAAGATCTTAACAACGTAATAATTACACTTTTCGTTTACAAATACCTAATAATATAGTCACAGCATAAAAAATCATTTTAAGTAGGTTTAAGATTAATAAGACTACACTTTAAACATTTTTGACAAAACTTTAAATGTCTTCTAAATTATACAAATATTTTAGGAAGAATCATTATGTTAACTTGCATATAATTCGTACTTCATAATTTATTATGAATATTAAAATGCTTATTTAAACTACCTATAATAATAAAAGGTTGTATCTAAATTAAATATAATGAACTTAAATGAAGTTTACACAGCCGAGTAGTAAAGTTCATTCAACTAATTTCAGCATTCCCTTCTGCCGCCTAAAAGACTTTCGCGCAGCAATCTACCCTCTCAATCCTTGAATAGATGAAAAAATTGCACATCTTACGATGGGTTCAGAAGGAGAAAAATTTCGTAGAGCCCGGATAAACTTTCTCCACACATCCGCGGCCCAAGGCAAAAGCAAAGCAAGAACGCAGAGCAGGCCCGTGATGAGAAGCAACTTTGCTGCTGCTTTTGTACAGCGTGCTTTTGTGAGCGGCAACTTCGTTTGCGTCCATTTTGAAATTCAAAAATGTGCAATCTTGTGTGCGTGTGTGTTTGGCATACATTAGCATCTCTTGTACTCCCCGTGTGTGCGTGTGTGCTGCATACATTTAGGCGCGTGTGGAAGAAGCCGATGCAATTGCAGTGCGATGCACAATTGCTTATGAAATTGAGCAAACAAAATTGCGGAATCCCATAAAACGGCAGCTAATGAGCCGAGCAGCACTCAGGGGTTAATACGAGAAAAAAACTCAATACTTTGTTGGCCCTTTACGGCCAGAGTTTCCAGTCTGCGATTTTGACCAGAAAAACGATAAAAACCTATGTTAGGTAAGCTCAAAAGCTGCACGGTATGTTAAAGCAATTAAAAAGGTGAAATAAAAATAAAATTTAATGTTATATTGTTGTTTAAAAATCTTTAAAATTTAAAGATAAGTCACCTTCCCTTATTCCACATAAAACTTTAATAAGAAATCGTACCAAATTGATACAACTTTGATTTACCTCAGCTCGCATTTTTCTAGATTGCCACGCTTTCCTTTTTATGATTTCCTCTCAGCCACTTGAAAAAAATATTGATGAAGCTGTGAATAATAAAAGACAGCTTTCGGGGAGGAAACAAACTCATTAAGAGGTTGCTGGCCAGTCAACCAGTCAACAACTTCGGGCCACAAAACAAGCCATTAAAAAATGTTTAGTACATCGACTATGGCAGAGACAGCCGCAGAAAAAGCAACAGAAACGACAGCAAACTGCCAAACAAGTTCGAAGGGAAAAACTGTAGAGGGACGGGAAAAAAAGGCGCCGCAAAATTGAAGGCAAATGTTTAGTGGAAGTTTAGCAGAGTTACTGGGGGAAAAAGTTGGGGACGAAAGCGAAAAAACACGAGTGTCCCCTGGGCGCATTTGGCCAGGGGCCTCCCTCCGCCTCCGCCACTCACCTGTCACGTGTAAAATGCCGCCAACGGCAGTTTTTGACCGTAGACCGGAGAGTCCTTCGTCTGTGAGGGGGTCCTTTTGTGCTCTGTTCATGTAAATTGAAAACAGTCACCAAACGGCATTAAGAAAGCGAATGAGGCAATGAACTGGGCCTTTGTGTGACGGCGAGCAAACGTACTCGTACGTTAAATTAAAAATTAACTGTCACCAGGGATAAATTGTCAGATTGTACGAACGACACGAGCACGGGCAACAGGCAGCGGCAATTGTTGCTTAAATGAGGGATTATGTTTGGAGTGAATCGGGTAAAAAATGTAAAACATAAAAGGTGATGTTAGGTGATCTTTGCACTGGGTTGAGTTTGAGAGGAAGGTGCATAAGTGAGAGTATTGTTTGAAATTAACAAAATATATAATTCAAGATTATCTAAAATAATTCAATGAAAAATGTTAGTATATAATATTATGTATTGTATCCTCGAGTCACGTAAGACCCACACAAAATATAATTTATCATACACTAATATTAAAATAGGAATATAATTTAATATTTAATTTATGATAATTGTAATGTAAAATGATCTATATGTCATTTATTATGAATATTTCTTTATGAAAACTGTAAAAAAATACGAAAAAACATAATCTTTAAAATAGTTTTGTGATATTCTATAGGATAGAGATTAAAAAATATGTATCTTAAATAAATTAAGTATAGAGAGAAATACTGAATAATTATATTAAATGTCGCCAACTTAAAGCCACCTACTTACAGCTCGAATCCTCCTCGGGGCTGTGTTAAACAAATGTAATCTGCTAATAGTAGCAGACTCCGTAAGCGGCGACTCGCCCACGACCATTTGATTCCTCCATTTCCATTTCCATTTATATACTACCACATAGATTCACGGAGGGCAGTCGTGCAAATCTAGAAATAAACTTCAAAGCATTTAACATTTGCCCACTGACCAGGGGACACGCCCCAGAATCGCCGGCGATGTAATCTACACAATGCCATGGCAGAGTTTTAATTGCTACGACACTGCCAAGACACGGCTGACTGGATAGCTGGAGCTGTAGCTCGAGCTGGGGCCGGAGGTATCGGGGATCTGGGATCGGGAATCGCTATCCAGGCGTTGCCCGCTTGCTGTTGTCGTTTTCTAATTTGATAAAGATAAAAATCATTTTCTAAACGCCCTCGACGTTGTCGCCGTCAAGTGTGTGCATGGCCGTGACAGAAGGAGAGGAGGGACACCGAAAACAGGACACTCCCATTCCAGGACACGCTCTCGCAGCTCGTTGGCTGCCGCTTAATTGAATGCTCATTTCAACGAGCTTGGGATCCCGCTCCACAGCCCTCCAAGCGTCACCGGCTTTAATTGCATTTTTATTTCATTTCCCAGCAATTATCGCAAGTTCGTGTGCAAATTCTATAAACCGACTAAAGAAGAGGGCGATGCACAGGGGGAATATACGACTCGAAGTAGATCTTTAATCTCTAGTAATTTATTAAAGTAAATTATACAAATTTGGTGTCTCATTTGTTTGGTATTTTAATATATTTATTGTGTTGTACAATAATCACTAAAAGGTAGAAATTTATTAAAACCAAATGTGACATAAACCAAATGTATTTCCAGTCAAACTTTTGAAACTAGTTAAAGTATACATTCTTTTTTTGCATACTGTAAAATATAAATAAATTTATTGAAATAATAAAGAGTAAATAAATTACAAAATATTTTTCCCCAGCGTACTAGACACTGTCCAGACGCGTCGAGGAAATGGCAGCGGCAACATCCCGAAGGCGAGAGGTCAATCGTGTCATGGGTGTATCCGTGCCATGTGCAACTAGTTAGCAGCGTGTGTGGGTGTGCGGTCTGATGTTCTGCGAATCCGTAATTAAAGGTAGCCAGGACATGTAGCATTAGCTCCTTCCCAGTTACTGCTGATATTTATTGTCCTAGCTGCGTTTTCTGCTCTCTTATTGTCAGTGCAACTTGGTGTTGCTGTTGCAGTTGCTGTTCCTGCTCCTGTTTCTGTTGCTGCTAGTTGTTAGCAAAGCAATTAGCATGAGTTTGTTATTGCAACACACGGCACGGCAAGGACCTTGCCTTCCAGGAGCGAACAAACAGGACGAAAGTCGCAGGCGACACGGCGACCGTGTCCGGCGCCTGGTGAAACTTTTACTCCGGGCCCGGAGGCCAACTCCCCTCCCAATGCCGGCAAATAAGAATTTAATTTATTTACTCTGCAGCGGGCAAAGTGTTGGCAAATGGCCATGTAGCCATTTAACACTCGGCAAACAAATCACAGGTAACTGAAACTTATGAAACACACAGATGCTTAGATTGAGTGTTTGGGTTCTGGGGAAAAGGATAACGAGCTTACATCGATAGGGAGTCGATGGTACATAGGAAAAGAGGGGTAACGGTCAGGTAAATATGTAGCTTCGAAAATTCTGCAGGCCTTTGGATTTAAATCAGCTTTCTTATAATTCAAATTATTTTAAGTCTCTTAGATAATTTTTGCATTTAAATAAAACTTTATATTTTATTTTAGTAAAATAAATATATATATATCAGTGAGGTATATAAAAACAAGAAAGGAAGCTAAATAAGATTATATACCCTTGAATATAAAAATAAAAATAATTGTAAAGATCATTTGTTTCGTTTTTAAGCGAAATCTTTAAAAACAATGGAAATTGGTAAATTTGCCCTGATCGTTCCAATGACAGCTATATGATATAGTGGTTCGATCTGGAGCGTTCCGACTTATATACTAATGGGAATACAAATACATTGATAGGAAAACTAGTTTTAATTTTATTGTTATCAGTTCTTCTGAAAGCTTATTATACAATTTGAATAAAGGATATTAAAATGACTGAAAATTGCCACTATAATCCAATTAATTTGTATCATCTTTACTTATTCAAGTATTGTTTAGATTTATATTATTATTATTACCAGTTTTTAGATCCCATGCTATTTTTTATTACAATAAGTTCAATTCTTTAAGTTATAAAGGCGCCACACAATAGACTTTCAAAGCGTTTGATCTTCTTTCAACCATTTTCCAATCAGTTCGACCTTCACCGATTCCCTTTCAAATCGAACTCTCCATTTTTCCAAGCCGTAGCTTAGATTTAGTGCGACTTTCTCAACTCCCCAGACCCCGAGAGTCTGAGCCATCTCATCACTTACTTCCTCCGATGCGGCGGTGTAACCTTCAGCACCTTTTAAGCCGCTTGGCGTGTCCTTCAATGGCTCAAAAATCCCATTCCCCATTCCCGCTCCCTCCCAGCGGAATCTGTTGCTTTGTTATCCTGCGGTCCTCTTCTATTGCATTTTATTCACTCGACGGGGAGTCCCTCCTTTCGCTTGGCTGCATTTGCACTGTGGGCTGGCAGGGGGTTTGATTTCGGTTTGCTGCTCTTCGTGGATTATGCAAAAAGTTTTTCATTAATGTTGGATTTAGATATTTTTTCACGCTCTGTAGCTGTGTAACTTTCCCCCGTCCCCCGGTGAGCGTTTTTTCGAGTCGAGCTGCCTCGATTTGGTTCCCCCATTTCCTATGTTTTTTGTTTCCTTTCCTGCGTTTTGGTTGTTGACAACGCAACTTTGGTCCCAGGATACGTTAACTTTTGTGCACCGCAGCGACGAGCAACGAGCGACGGGCTCAGTGCAATGAAAGTTGGCACCACAAAACACAGATACGTTTGGATAGATAGATAGATAGATAGATGGCGAGATAGACAGCCAGACAAACACTTAACAACAGAACGCTGGAAGATGCCACACAGCAAATTTGCTTTTCAAACGAACTGGCAAATGAAGGATGAATTAAGGAGTGGAGTTACGTTGAAGCTGCCTGGAGGAATTTTTAGTCTGGCCAAATTTTATGCTACAAAGAAATATTTTGTAAATTGAGTGTCCAGACATTTGCAAATTGAATTAACAAAGGAAGTTTTTATATTTTTCTGAAAAGGGATCAAAATTGAGTTTATTTCTATATTAAATTGTGTAAAAATAGAAGCCACACTTTTTTACTTTTAGAAATTATATTAAGTTTTTAGAGAAAATGTACAGAAAATATTCTAGGGAAATACATCAGGTTTATAACATTTTAAGGAGAGTCAAAAATGTTAGTAAGCTGACAATTCTTGATATGATAATATCTATGATATTGAAGTCATAGAATAAATTTTTACCTGATTTATTTCTCACTTTTTAATATATTTTCCAACCAAAACTATTAATTAAATATTAATAAATACAAAAAAAAAATTCTCTGAGTGCTTCATAACATACAGTTCTTACAAAAACATTTATTTTTTTCATTGCTACATAACTTGGACTTTCTTCCTTTCCCTATATACATATATATATTTATTCTTTTTTCGTATCTGGTCGGGCTTTGGTGGTTGTTTCTTTGGAGACACTTTTGCCGCTTTGCAGTGCAAATTGTTGGGTTTGCCGTTGAATTCTCTTTTCTTTCAGTTTTTGCCGTTTTATTCTTATGGTATTTTTTGTGCGGTTTTTATTTTCTTTTGTGGTGTTTTTCGATTTGTCTGTCGGCAAGCATTGGGCGCAGGGGCGAGCTCACAAGAGCTCACACCGCTTCCGCGCCTCGGCATTTATTTGAGTGTGTAAACTTTTGCTACTTGAATTTTTTGGGGATTTTCCTGTGGCAATTTCACAGTTGGTTCTGCCCCATACCCCATGCCAACTTTGATAGTTTTGTCAAAAGTTTTTATTGCGATTTGTTGCAGCTGCAAGTCCAAGTCTTGTAAAAGTAATGCTCATCCAAGAAACGGCGAAAGAGGAAGCAAAAATGCGGGAATTCCCCAATTGATATTTTTGCGAGTAAGCGATGGGAATGAAGAAACCTTGAAGTTTTCAGGGGCTTGGGCTGAACACGATGTTGTGGGGATCTTCTGGGGCTTTAAGGGAAGTGGAATAGCTCAACGCAATATTTTTGGTGGATTTTTAAGAATATATAAGAAACAGGAAAAAGAAATCCACTTGTTTAAATTTATATATACAAACTAAATCCTTTGCCTGAATATATTTTGAAAACTTTCGCTTAAAGCCAAGAAATATTTTTGTAAATAAGTACAAGCCTCATTTTTGTTTGAGTATATATTATATTATATATTAAATTGTATTCTCTTTGAAAGGATTAAAAATCCCTTAAGATAAATAGCTTTTTAAAGTGAAATCTCCGTTTATGATATATGAATTTTATAATTATAAATGAGGTATCGAGGTGAGGCACGAGCAGAGCGATATCTTAAAATATTTTACAGCTAAAACGATGAAGGGGGGACATCACTTGTTACTCGTATCACAATTCTCGATGACCACAACGTCGCCATAGTTCGGAGGCGGTGTCTCCGGCCTGGCCGCTCCCCGCTCCACCACATCCGTGTAGAACCGAGCCGTGGAAGTCGGTGGCGTCGTTGGCGTGACCGGCTCCCGATCGCGACTGCTGAAGAGGTTGCTGCGGCTCAGGCGCCGGATGAGCGTGGCCGTGTTCTGATTGATGGTCCGGTAGTACTGACTCCTGGCCGGTCGTCCGAACAGACGGTTCACGAAGTTGTCCTGCGGTCCGTAAGGCTGCCGGACTATGGCACGCGAAGCGGAGCTGTGGGGACGCTGAGGATTCGAGCGCCTTGGGTTCCTTGACCGCTGCGGAGTCCAGGTGTGGATGGTGGGCAGGCTCTCCTGCGAGGGGTCCAGGGGGGCTGGAATATATAGGATTAAAATTTTAATATATATTTTTAAGGTAAAAAATTTTAGTGCCTTACCTGAATCCCCATCGGTCACCTCCTCGCTGCTCTTTTTCTTGCGCATCTCGCAGCAGCTCTTGAGGCAGAGGGCAAAGGTGATGATGAAGATGACCATGCAGACGCCGGTGGCTCCGCCCACAATGAAGGCCAGCTTGAGGTCGTCCTCGTCGTAGGAGTGCGTGCGTTCCATGCCATCGTCCAGCTGGGGATTCCCTCCCGCGAGGAGTTCGTGGCTGACGCGCTCCAGACAGGTGCGATAGCGCAGACAGAGCTTCTCGCGACTTCCCTCGCAAACGTCGCTGAGCGAGGACATCTGGCCATTGTCCTCCTCGCTGCTCTCCTCCTCACTGGAGTCCAGTTCCCGCCAGATTTCCAGCACGGACTGTGGTCCTTGGGTGCTGGGCTCCACATGCTCCATTCGCTGCGACTTCAGGGTGGCCGTCTCCTTGACTTCCACCACCTCCGATTGGTCGGACTCCACCTGCTCGTCCCCCACGCAATCGCTCATGAAGAGCGCCACTCCGCGCTGTCGTAATCCGGTGGCCACTTTGGCCAAAGCTCGATCGCAATTGAAGGGATTTTCCTCAACATTCAGCGAGGCCAGGTATCGCGGAGCATGGAAGTCCCCCAAACTTAGCGTCAACAGGAGGTTCTGGGCCAGGTCCAGCTGCCGCAATTGGGGCAGGGCACTCAGCAGCTCCACGCCCAACTGATTTACCTGGGAGTTGCGCAGATTGAGCGAACGGAGCGATGGACTCCTCAAAATGGGTCCACCGCCCAAGGTGGCCAGCTTATTGCCCTCCAGATTGAGGTGGATCAGTTGGTCATTGGCCTCCAGGATGTGCTCTTCGATCTGTTCCAGGCGATTGTACGAAAGATCCAGATACCGAAGTCGGTGCAACTCCGCAAAGGCATTGCCATACAGGGTGTGAATGGCATTGTGGGCCAGGGTAAGGTTGAGCAGGTGAATTGTGGTCTATGGAAATTTAAATTTATAAGAAATATTAATTATATACATTTATAACATTTAAAACAAACTAAGAATTTATGTAAAAATATTTTAGAAAGTAAATAAATTATAAAACAAAGTGATTGAATTCGTAAAGTTGTCTTTCAGCTAAAATATTTAAGGTTGTTCTTATTGATTAATTATAAATGATTTTAAGAGTTAATATTACTTTAACATTATTTAATACCTGACAACCTTCTTTAGCTTGTAAATAAATATACTTTGTTATTGCGATAAGTTCCTTCGCTTCTCTACGAACAAAGGTTGTGAGTAATAATAAAAAAAGGTTGCTACGATTTAAAAGGAATAATCTCGTATTTCCTTTCTTAAATATGACTCGAACCTTTTTTATATACACGTAGTATTTCCCTAAACACCTTTTCAAATACTCATCGATTTACCTTGAAGGAGTCATCATCAATGCTGGTTATATCATTGTAGCTCAGGTCCAACAACTCGACAGTTTTTGGCATTTCTATATTGGCGCTTATCAAGCTCTTGGCACTGGAAAAAAAAAAAAAAATAATGAATAGAAACGCACCTCTCACCTCTCTCACGCTGAAGACTCACCTGCATATTGCCCGATTGCGTTGGGCGTGGAGATCGCAGTGGCAGACGCTGGGACAGAACATCTGCAGCTGGGTCTTGCTCCGGCACACCTGGAGGAGGACGCAGAGCAGGAGGCCCACGTAGAGCAGGATCTGCTTAAGGCCCAACCACATCTTGGGCTTTACAATGCATTGCAGAGCCATATGCTGGCCACGACCATAACTTTCTTTCGACTGGAACTAATGATTCGTCATTTTCGAGGCGCTTGCCTGGACAGCGCTCGGTAACTCTTGACTGACTAAACGTTGTCTCGGAGTTCAGGCCATGACTAACTGATGAGCTACCTTCCAGTGGTGGGTTGTATTTGTTTAAAGCGGGTTGTGACTAATTAATACATTTTTTAAGGCCATAATGGCTCAACTTATAATCACATTTTATTATTGTAAACGGAATGAACTAATTTAATTTATTAATTACTAACCTGTCAGATATTTTAATAAAATAATATGCCCTGTTACGAGTGCTCTACACTTCCAGTGCTGATAAGATAAGCCTCCTTGGCTTTTATCTAATCAGCTGATGCGGCTATATTCGTGCCCAGGTGAAAGAGCGCAAGTTTTTGGGTTTGGGGTTTCACTTGTTTGGAAAATGCAGACCCATAAAAACTCCAATA
Organism: Drosophila rufa; assembly: GCA_018153105.1. NCBI lineage: Eukaryota > Metazoa > Arthropoda > Insecta > Diptera > Drosophilidae > Drosophila > Drosophila rufa. The sequence goes on from JAECXS010000096.1 coordinate 15,995,466, forward strand.
GCTCAGGTGAAAAATAGGTAACTGATAAGGTAGTTCAATGTGTTGCTATCTTCAAGTATATAGCCACATTTATGTCCTATGCTTAACTTTCAAAAATCAACGAAATCTCAGAAGAAAGTATAGGAAATTGTACTTTAAAGAGCTAAGTTGTTGGGTGTGAACTTATCAATAATCACACTTTTTTGTAAGTGCCTATAATTTGTATTGATAAGCGTATGGCTAACGATGATTAAGACATTAATCATTGGCTAAGATTACAGCTAAAAAACTTGCACATTTACAAAATTTTTTTTTTTTTATTCCTTATACAAATTAAATATAAATGAAACACCTAAGAACAAATAAATAAAAGTTGTTGGATATTTTATTGTAATACAGCAAATACTTTCTAAAAATCAACAAAGCCTTATTAAGACTTCCCTGATAATTATTTACAACCCCCTATTACCATTTCAACAATCACTAACTTCAGATTGATTTCCGATAAGATTAAAAGAATTCAAGACTGAAGCTATGAAAAATTAAATATTTATTGCATAATTTTACAGTGGCACGGGGCACTTGTACATGATATTGAGACGATTGATATCGGTGGGAGTCATAATCAGTCGCTGGCCCATTGCTCCTTGGCCCTCCGGCTTCAGGGCCACAATGGTGGCCTCGCCATTCACCGAAAAGGCCAGGGAACTATAGTGCAAAATGCTGCCGTAGTCATAGGGCTGATCGAAGTCCCCCACATCCTCGGCCTCGTACTTGACAAAGTTCTTCTCGTGGCCCTCGGAGATGTTCTCCTCCACAATCTGGACGTACTCATCGCGATCCGGAGAGCACTGCTGGTGGTGGAAGCCCAGGGTATGGAGCAGCTCGTGCTGGATGGTTCCCAACTTGAAGCAACCCGCGTCCAGTTCTCTGGGTTTCAGTTTCACGGTTCTTAAACCTGGCTGATAGCCGACATTGGAGCTACATCCCGAGGTGGAGGGTATCACCGAAACGTAGTCCTCCGCATCCTCGGCAGCGGGCACGAAGCGAATGCAGGAGGATCGCTCGATGAATTTCATGCCAAGCTCAATGTAGGCCACATAGGGAGCCTCTGAACGGGTTTAAAAATATAATAACTAAATACTAATTCCCCAGATATCTGCCGGTTGTCATACCAAACTCCTCGGAGATCCTGTAAGGAACGGTGGCATTTGGCCAGTGACGCGTCTCCGATAATTGTCCGTTCCGGCCGAAATCCACATCCATGTCTCCCTGGAAGTAGCCAGCTGTCAGCTCGGGATCCGTTTCCTCGCGGGGAGTGTCATACGGAGCTGAGAACACCCCGGAGCAGAGAAGGCCCAGCAGGGACAAGTAGGTCCAAGCAGCAATCATTTTCGACTGACCTAAATGGCATTAACTGCTAATAATTCGCTAATTATCGCAAAGCATGAGGCTATAAAATCCCCTACTTGTGATTGATAGTGATAAGCGGACTATAAAAACTTCAAGATAATTCAGTAAGTATTTAAGAGCTTTGTTTCAGTTCGGCCAGCTAAAATGTATTTACTTATAAGAGGTCATGAGAATTGCAATATCTGAAATATTTTATTGATATAAAGCCAGTATATATTGTATCAGTTTACAAGTTAATTTAAATAGTATTAAATTTACGTTTGGATAGGGCACTGATACATAGTATTAAGTCTCTTGATATCGATATCAGACATCTTAACACGTTGACCCATTAGGGCCGCACCTTCTGGGTCTAGAGCCACAATAGTGGGCTGACCATTAATCGAAAAGGCGGTGGCGGCATAGTGCAGAACGCTTCCATAATCATAGGGCTGGCCATAGTTTCCATAACTGTCAGCAGATTTCTTTTGAAAGTTAGATTCCTTACCCACGATGATGTTTTCCGGCATAATCGTCACGTACTGATCACGATCCGGAGAGTTTTGCTGATGAGTGAATCCCAACACATGGAGCAGCTCGTGTTGGATGACTGGTATTCTAAAGCAGCCTTTGCCCAGCACGCCGGGTACTAATTGCATAATCCTAACAGAGGTCCCATAACCCAGCTGCGTGTTGCATCCCTCGGAGGACACGATCACTGAGAGATAGACTGTCTCATTAACAGCGGGCACAAAGCGAACACAAGAGCTCTGTTCCATTTCCCGCATGGCCTGCTCTATGTAGGCCGCGAAAGGTGCTGCTGCAAGTGGAAAAAATACAAGAAAATAATTTTAAATTTTACTCTTTTAGAATATAATAAAAACAGAGAATGCTCTTATACCAAACTCCTCGGAGATCTTGTAGGGAACGGTTGCATTTGGCCACTGACTGGAAGCGGCCAAGATTCCATTTCGCTCGGAGTCCAAAATGATGTCCCCCTCAAAGTATCCCTCAGTCAGCTCAGGATCTTTTTCCCCATAAGAAGGATCCAGGGGAGCCGAGAACATCCCAGAGCAGAGACTGCCCAACAGGAACAAGTGAACCCATGCAGAAATCATTTTTGACTAAATTAGAAAGCCCAACGTGTGGACTTATATATAATGAGAGCCATAAAAAATCGAATTTATAACTGATAATTGATAATTTGAATTATGACTAAAACTTATAGCTATTGGTGCCAAGGCCAAGAAATCCAGGCCAATCTAAAGAACACACTGAGAATAATTCACCACAAAATCGATAATGTTTTCTTTATAAAAAGATAGAAACTTCTGCCGGCGAACTAAAAAGAGTTGGCAAATTATTGAGAGATATATTTTTGATAGAAAAATGATTTATTTCTTAAGCTTAATTGGTCACCAAACAAAGGAGTTTACCAACGGCTCTTACTTTTACCCTCAACCGATCAACCAACGATAAATGTTATTAGCTTATTAGCCACTTTCTTTTTGTCAAATAATGCTTGTTTATTGTGTGCTCAGTTTACAATTATGTTGGGCACTTGTACATTTTGTTGATGTTGTTTTGATGATGTTTTGCGTCATAATCTTCGCGTACTTATCACGATCCGGAGATTTTTGCTGGTGAGTGAATCCCAACGCATGGAGCAGCTCGTGTTGGATGACTGGTATTCTAAAGCAGCCTTTGTCCAGCACGCCGGGTACTAATTGCATAATCCTAACAGAGGTCCCATAACCCAGCTGCGTGTTGCATCCCTCGGAGGACACGATCACTGAGAGATAGACTGTCTCATTAACAGCGGGCACAAAGCGAACACAAGAGCTCTGTTCCATTTCCCGCATGGCCTGCTCTATGTAGGCCACTAAAGGTGCCTCTGCAAGGGGAAAAGGTAAAAGAAAATTATTCTAATTATTATATTTTGATTTTAAAGTTTACTCTTTTAGAGTATACCAAACTCCTCGGAGATCTTGTAGGGAACGGTTGCATTTGGCCACTGACGGGAAGCGGCCAACATTCCATTTCGCTCGGAGTCCAAAATGATGTCCCCCTCAAAGTATCCCTCAGTCAGCTCAGGATCCTTTTCCCCGTGAGAAGGATCCAAGGGAGCCGAGAACACACCGCAGCAGAGACTGCACAGTGAGAATCGGATCCCTCCGCTTTTATTTTATGTGGTGTGTTCCACACTGAAGGGATTATAACCACAGCATTCAAATGTACCCACAAGTGAGTACATAATGCACGTGTCTGGATTAAGCGCCAGCCAACGGCCCTGGTTTAGAAGCTATAGAAAATATATAGCGATCACCCCGGTACAAATTCGAGTGCACGTTTGTCGGGCGTGCACTCCCTTATGTGAGGGGCGAAATCTATTTAACATCTCTACTGATCTAATGGTCACAGCACCAGGTTGTGTAACGCAACTCCACGTCGGGCCAAAAGGCCCTACCCGCGATTTGGGTGTCAACCACAGCCACCACGATACTCCCACAAGGGGGCCTACCTCAATGAGCAGACTTGGAGCACTGCTCAACCCGTGGTACCGAAATTACAGGCTCGGTGGGCCTTACCCCTTTAGCTCCGACAAGCTCGGATAGGGCACCCATACCATATTAGTCGCCTCCTATGACAAGCAATGGTGAACTGTGATAGTATTCTCAACCGCTAACCACACAGCCAAATTGTTTTTTTTTTTGCAGGCGGGCTATGGATTCACGATGACGGTCAGCAGACTTTGAAGTGCTTTCATTACCCGGAGCAAAAGGGGTCAATGCCAAGGTAATCTCAAGGCTGTTTTAAAATTGTGCAGTGAGAATGGGCCATCAAAATATATTCTAAGTTTATGAGGAACACGAGCCGGTTTAGTCCATTGTTTGAATTATCAGAGGGAATATACTAGGTTAACGCTGGAAGCTTTCTTATATGAAAGGTATTAATATTATATTTATTTTTTAATGCTAAATGAGTTCCCCCAAAATCTCCCATTGCAGTAAAAACTCTCAGTGTTACATAATTTTAATTTTAATACATACAAAATATTAATGGCAAACGTTACAATGGAGATGGACACTTGTACATTATATTCAGACGATTGACATCGACTTCCGTCATGATTAGCCGTTGGCCCAATTGGCTCTGGCCTTCTGGATTCAGGGCCACAATCGTGGGCTGCCCATTCGCGGAAAAGGCCTTGGGACCATAGTGCAAAATGCTGGCATAGTCGTACGGCTGATCGAAGTTTCCCAATTCAGAGGCGTCGTACTTGCGGAAGCTCTGCTCTTTGCCCTCCTTAATATTCTCCTCCACGATCCTTACGTACTCATCGCGATCCGGAGAGCACTGTTGATGGCGGAATCCCAGAGTGTGGAGCAACTCGTGCTGGAGCGTTCCCAGTATAAAGCAGCGTACGTCCAGGTCGCCAGGTATCAGCTTAATTATTCGCACACCCGGCTCATAGCCCACCTGGGAGGAGCATCCCGCCGTGGAGGTGATCACATGAAGGTAGTCCTCCGCATCCTCAGCGGCGGGCACAAAGCGAATGCAGGAGGATCGCTCGATGATTCTCATGGCGAGCTCTATGTGGGCCGCTTGGGGGGACTCTGTGAATGGGATTAATTATTAATAATTAGTTTTTAGAGCATGTTTTAATTTTAGCCAGATTTTAGGCTGGTGTTATCCTACCAAACTCCTCTGAGATCTTGTAAGGAACAGTTGCATTTGGCCATCGACTTGTTGGCGATATTTGCCCATTTCGACCAAGCACCACATCCATATCTCCTTCAAAATAGCCAGCAGTCAGCTCGGGATCTGGTTCCTCATAAGGAGTATCTAAGGGAGCTGAGAATACTTCAGAGCAGAGAGTGCCCAACAGGAACAAGTGAATCCACGGAGAATTCATTTTCGACTGAGCTCTGAAGCTTTTGAAAGTCGTATAAATATTACAAAAATTATGGTCATTAAAAAAAGCAACTGTTAATTGATAAGAAAGTGGAATTTGTAATGTTTGCTGTAATCTCAAGAACTTGGTGTTCAGGCAGCGTAATCTATGCGTAACTCCAATGCCACTTAAAGGCGGTTAACAAAGCCACAGGGTAAGTAGGTTCGAGTATCTCTCACTCCCTGGAAGCTGTAGAATTTCCACCAAATGTGTCTGAGTTCAAGCAGTTGGTCGGCATTACACTGGAAAAAAGAAAACTTTTTAGGAAGGGAATTTCTACATTTATAAAATATTTCAGAGATATCCCAAAGGTATACAACACTAAATTTTATGAAACACACTCAGAGTAAAGTGGGTTCTTTTTCTTAAGGCATACTTTTGGCCACCATTTAAAATCCTAATTAACCCTTTAATAAGAGAAAATAAGAAGTTAATAATTGGCTTGAGAGCTTTCCTTTTTTGCGAGTGCCCAAGTTGATCGTTAACCAAAGCAGCTCGGGGCTACTTAGCAGCACAGCCGGCGCTTCCGTTCGGGCGGAGTCACAGTTGCAGTCACAGTTCCTGGCTCAGTCGCATTCCAACTCCTATTGCCATTCGCCTGGCCAAGATGTAATGGCTGAAAATCCACTTGTCCCCTTCCCCATCCCCTTGGCTTCATTCTTGGCCCGCTTGCCACTTTGCTTCCGCACTCGGTTTGTTGGCTTTAATTTATGGCCATGGCCAGCCAGAGACTGAGAATGCGACAAGGACAGCGCCTTCTGTCAGTCAGAAGGGAGCAGGGGCGCGGCCAGTGGTCGTCACATCCGCTGTTTGCCGGGGTCTCCGTGCTGCAAACTTCAACTCAGCCCATCGAATGATCACCGCAAAAATGGCAACTTTTCCACACACATTTTCGGATTTTTCACTTTTCAGCCAGCTCTGCTGGACCGTCGGAAATAGTTAACTTTTATGCGCATTTCAAATCGCAAAGTTTTGCATTCAAACTTTATTAAAATTGCGCTCGATGCCCGTCCAATTGTTGGCCAGAGCCAGCTATCCAGGCAGATTCTGACCAGCTCCTGGACAAAAATCCATTGCGTTGATATTTTTTGTCGGCTGCAATCGCCGAGGAGGTTCCTTTTCATTGTCTCAGTGGCAGTCTCCGGATTTTTCGGCTGCAGTGGGAGTAGGACACCTTTGGGAACGGTTTTAACTCTCTTAATAATATTAAATTAAATTTATTAGATGCTATACAAATTAATTAGAATTTATTTACTTAGAGTGACGTTTTGAAAAGGCTCTAAAATCTCAAAAATATTTAACTTAGATTAACATATGACGGCGAGACATAACTTAAGCTGCCATCTAAGTTGCCTTGAAAATTCGTAATTATCTCGCTGCAAATACTCCGACTCGTCTGACTTTTGAAAGTGCATTCAATCGTTCTCCATGTGGAAGGAAATTTTAGGGGTTTTTCGCTGCTGCACATTTGCATTGTTGTTTTGACTGCCGGCGCCTTTTTGTGGCCATCATCATCTCCCCGGGGATACCCGGGATTCCCTATTCCCGGGGCCTCCCAGCTGCCGCACTAATGACCGACATTGCTTCCTAATTACAAAAGTTTTGCATGCACTCGCTGCGAAAAAGGAGCTGAGCTGAATTGCTTGCCGAAAATGGGTAGAAAAAAACTTTGAAGTTTATTTTATTTCCTTTATTTAATGTTTGAGCGCTTAAAGTTGAGCTTTTCATTTGGTTTTTAGTGGCCCTAACTAACGACTCCATTAACCCAAGGCAGCCACAATACACATGTTTGGCCAGCAGGAAAAATGTGTACAGTAGGAGAAATAGTCTTAATTTTTACAAAAGAACTTTCATTCATTTTGTGCAAAATATATTTAATTAAAAAACCTTGTTAGAATTAAATACTCTGATAAGAGTGTAACCTTTTCCACTTTTCTTTCGAGGTTAATAGATTTATTATATTAATTTAGATTTTGGCAAGCTATCATGCTTATCTTTTTCCCAGTGAAGAAGAGGAAGCCAGATAAATGTTGTGCAGAGGCCGTGGACGAAGAGCTCTCACTACATTCCAGCTGCACATATGTCATGTGACACATGCTGACCCGGGAACTGGCCCAATCCCGATCTGAAGTCCTCAGCCACGGGGCCCCTCGCCCACAGGCTCGAATGTATGTGTATGTATGTCCTTCTGCCCATGGGCCGCACTTAATGATAAACAATGCTTGCGGTCAGTTTAACATGCCGCGCTATTACCCTGCCACTCGGCCAACGTGGCCCCTCGTCCTTCGTCCTTCGGCTCGCTAGTAGCCCTAACCAGTGGACAATTTACACGCTGAAACTGAACGACAGATGGGGGGGGTGGACTAATTGATACCTCTATTCGTTGGGGAAAATATACCTTATGATCCGGAAATTATACGATCAAGATAGCAGCTATGAATGTTTACAGATCGATTTTTTTTTGAAGGGGAAACTATTAAAGTTGTTAATATTGTAATTTGGGTGTTGATTTGGTGGAAATATATTCATAAGTGTTCCTGTTACTAAATGCCTAAAATCCTAAGTTCCTGTTTTTAATTTGATGAAAGCGTCTGTGCATCGATGCATCTGCTAGCATTTACCTAAACAATATGGCTAGAAAATATAATGTATTTGGATATAATAGTCATTTTCTTGAATAAAAAATCAACATATTTGCATGGTTAACCAAGTCAATTAATAAATTATTTTATAAACTTTTTTTGAAAGGTAAATAAGTAAAGTAGCCCCCGTATATACAAGTACACCTTCAGCGTATTCAAACTGTTAGAATTTCTCATTGTCCAAGATTCCCCAATCTTTTTTTTTGCTGGCCAAGTATAACTAGCAAAGCCAGGATAAGAAGGAGCGACAAAAACAGTATGCTTAAAAGAGCAGTAAATGAGAATTTATCCACTTGCTGACCAACGAGACCCCCTGCGCCCTTTTGCATTCCCATTCGCATTCGCAGAAAAACAGAGGAACGGAGGAGGAGCGAGTGGAACTGGCGGACACACGCACATCGTAAAGTTTTAATCGGATGTTGTCCAGCTTTACATGACGCCATCTACTGGCTTAGAGTGCAATATCCTGTGGCACGCGATAACATCGAGCAAAAGAGTTGGGAAGAGCAGGAGCGGCGAACAAAGGACAACGGACAGCGGACAGTGGACACGGGCAGGATTCGGTTCGTGGAACGGATGAGGGCGCCACCCTGGTTTATGCGAAACGCCCGGGCAAAACGCTTCTGGCCCTTTGCTTTTTGACGGCATTTGGCAATGCCACGCACAAGGATGCCCAAGGATAGAGAGAGAGAAAGAGAGAAAGAGAGAGCTGGCGCCCAGCAATTCCATCTATGGGATACAAAGCCGGCACAGTTTCGGGATACAGCTACAGATACAGATGCCAAGGCTAAAGCCAAAGCAACGGCAACAGCCGCTACAAAGGCTTAAAAAGCGCTCAACACGGAACAAAAAAAGTGAGCGGAACACAAGGATGGGGAAACTACAGAAGGAGTTGCTTTCACAAGTCGAATTATTGAGACTCTAATAAATATATTATAGAACAAAATATTATTTTAAGGTGGCGTCAAATCCACACATAAATCTTTATTTCAAACATCTAAAAAAAAAAACAGGATTATAAATAAGAGTTTGCAGTTAAAATAACAATTTATTTATGAACCTTCATAGTGAGCAAGAAAAAGATTACAAGGGACTGTAAATTTCCGTCAAAGAGCATTTCCCCAATGCTATTTACCATGCATAAGTCCCACCTCAACTTCAACTTTGGCAGAGGCAGACCTGAGGCAAACCTCATAAACAATACATTGTATCCTGCCAGCAAAGTGCATACAAAATGGCAGTGAAATGTGTGGCTGCTCTTGTTTTCTGGACTTTGGTCAGCCGCCTGGCTAGACGCACACTTGGCTGGATGGGCCAGGATGTGCCGGGCCGGGGCAGAGTGATGGACCACCACCGACTGGGACACGACACCCACCGAACCACGAGCGAAGCAACGAACCTCGTTGTCATTGTCGTGACAGGAAATTAAGATGAATGTGGCGAGCAAACTGCAGTTTCTACGCCGCAGTTGCAGCTCCTCGCAGTCCTTTATTTCCTTTCCCCCATTTTTTTTTGTTGCTGTTGTGGCCCTGCTGCCTTATTGTCGTTTTTCTATTCGGTTAGACAAGGGAGAGACAGACGGCTGCCTCTTAAAATATTCATAACACAAACTGTTGCCACTATCTGCCCGCCCAGCACCAGGATGTGCAGGATGCGGGGGCGGAGGCGGTCCTGGGACAAATGGCATCGCTGGGAGTAATCCGGGCAAAAGCTGCAGAAGCGTGCGAAAGTTGCGCGTCTGAATTAATTGATTTTTATGAATTTGTTAAGTGAGTTTTTCATGCTCCAGCAGAGGGTTCATGACTGGAAAAATGTACGCCACGCAGAGAGTGCAAAAATATGTCAGTCCGTAACCTGGTTTAAAATGTCAGATATTTTATGCGATGATAATTATTACCACAGACATTTGTTCATGGTTTTTCATCTGTCTATGAATGTAATATAAATAAATATTATCTCTCTCTTGTTTATTGTTTATTCAGCATATTCGTATGTAAATAGTACAAAATTAGCAGAAATAACACTTGCTTTATTGTAGTGTGAATGCTGAAATATTGAATTTGAATTTATGATAATTAGCAGCGACAGGATATGAATTATGTGTATGACAACTTATTTTAAATATTCCTTAAATTATATAAACAATTGAAGTCTTTACTTATCAGCCAGGAATTACAATTAATCAAAGAATAAGATTTAGTTATTTTTAGTGAATTAAATAGCAATATGTTATGTATTATTTATCATTATTAATTATGAAATTATGAAGCGGAGAACAGAATTATAAATATTTAGCATTGAAAATAAAATAATAATAATAAAAGAATAGCTGCTATTAATAATATATTTTTAACTTGCATAAATTTTTAAAAAGTTGTTATATAAGTTCCCGCATGTTTTTCCTTGTTTACATCATTACCTGCGTTTAACAGCCCCAAATAAAAGCCAATTCCCACGGCCTGGTCCTGGAAAAGTTGTCTCAAATATTTTAGGACAAGCCATTACATGGTAAATGAGGCAATATTAATGTGTAACTTTCAAATGCTTCCGTTCGGCTTGGAACTGGAGGATAATAACTTAATTGAGTCATTGCACGCATGGGAGAGTACATTTAAAAGTTGGGAAACTGTCATCGTTTCGGCTCCGAGACTAATCCTGCCTGCAGGCATATATATAAGCCGGAGTTCAGCCATTACTTCGCAGTCTCTGGTTCATTATGGTTCGTTACGTGCCCCGTTTGGCCGACGGCGAGAAGGTGAAGTTGGCCTGGCCTCTGGCCCTGTTCCGATTGAATCACATATTCTGGCCCTTGGATCCGAGCACGGGAAAGTGGGGACGATATCTGGACAAGGTCCTGGCCATCCTGGGGTGTCTAGTCTTCGTCCAGCACAACGATGCGGAGTTGCGGTATCTGCGCTTGGAGGCCGGCAATCGGAATATGGACGAGTTCCTTACCGGAATGCCCACCTACTTGATCCTGGTGGAGGCTCAGTTCCGGAGTCTCCATATTCTCCTACATTTTGAGCCACTCCAGAAGTTCCTGCATCGTTTCTACACCAATATCTACATAGATCCTCGCAAGGAACCGGAAATGTTCCGGCGGGTCGATGGCCAAATGCTTATCAATCGCTTGGTTTCCGCAATGTATGGAGCAGTCATTTCTGGCTACCTAATAGCACCTGTCTTTTCCATCATCAACCAGAGGAAGGACTTTCTCTACTCCATGATATTCCCCTTCGATACGGATCCCTTGCATATCTTTGTGCCGCTGCTTCTGAGCAATGTTTGGGTTGGCATCATCATCGATTCCATGATGTTCGGCGAGACCAGCTTGCTCTGCGAACTGATTGTCCATCTGAATGGGAGTTATTTGCTGCTGAAAAGGGACTTGGAAGTGGCCATTCAAAGGATCTTGGCTGCCAGAGAGCGTTCTCACATGGCGATGCAGGTAAAGGAACAAATTATACAAACCCTCAGGAAGAACGTGGCTCTGAATCAGTTTGGCGAAGAGCTGGAGGCCCAGTATACGGTGAGGGTTTTCATCATGTTCGCCTTTGCAGCGGGTCTATTGTGTGCTCTGTCCTTTAAGGCCTATACGGTGAGTGTTATTATAATATATGTATATGATCTTTATAAAATATATATTTAAAGAATCCAATGGCCAACTACATTTATGCCATTTGGTTTGGAGCCAAGACTGTGGAGCTGCTATCCTTGGGACAAATAGGTTCTAGCTTGGCCTATACGGTGAGGCTTAATAACTTTCCTCACAGATTTTTATTTAAATTTTTCCAACCAACATACAGACAGATTCCCTCAGCTCCATGTACTACCTTACCCATTGGGAGCAGGTCCTGGAGCACTCCACAAATCCCCAGGAGAATCTGCGACTGCTTAAGCTCATTAATCTGGCCATTGAGATGAACAGCAAGCCATTCTACGTAACGGGCTTGAAATACTTTCGCGTTAGCCTGCAGGCTGGCTTGAAGGTGAGTTATTTAATACTGTTTTGTCCCTGCATTCGATTGTCATCTCGTTGTTCTTTCACAGATTTTGCAGGCATCCTTCTCGTACTTCACATTCCTCACCTCGATGCAGCGTCGACAAATGAGCAATTAAATAATTCAGAATTTTTTAATGGCATATCAGGCGGGATTCCGGCATTCCGGCTACTGCAATTGCTGCCTCCTTCTGCGAGTCTAGTCCACTGATACAAATGATTGCATATTAAAAGTCAATTATTGGTGAATTAATTTTAATTAAATTAAATTGATAAAGGCGCTGCTGGCTCACACGCATCATTGACTTTCGCTTCTTTTGCGCTTTTCATGCTTGTGTCTGTGCGTGTGTCTGTGCGTGTGTGTATGTGCGAGTTTGAGCGCCGGGAAATATGCAATAAAATATTCATGATTCCAGTGCTGCAAAAACTTGCAAAAAGTTAATAAAACTTTTGCCTCGACGGGCGGGTAATGAAATTAGAATATCACCAGACAGAACCGAACGAAGTGAGCCTGGAAAAAGTGGAAATTTTCAGCTCTGCATGTTTTGGCATCTCTGGCAATGATCAGCCGCCATTAAGGCCGCGTTTCGAATGGAGTTCGGGTCTCCGGCGTAAGCCATAAATCTTCAACTTCGCCGGAGACTCTCCTGCCTATCGCGAAAATTCGCACTACCATCGCCGGCCCCCCGCTCAGCCCGCTATGTTTCAATTTCCTCTGGCACGAACGTTTTGGTAAATTAATCCATTAAAGTTTCGCCATGAAAATGCACAAAAGTTTTCACATAAAAAGGTCTTGTATCCCGCTCGCTCGCCTGCTCACTTCGCCTGTCTCTGCCTTCCGCCCATAATTTCCTGATATTGATAATTAGACCTTCTCCAGCGCCGTCGATTTCTGGCTTCGACCTGCCCCATTAGCCAATTTGTACTTCATTAGCGCCATGTTGTTTGACTGGAATTGTGTGCCGGCCATTGAATTGTTTGCCCTGCATCGGTCGCTGGCTAATGAGTGTTATTTACCCCGACTTTTGGCGGGTAAAGGGGTTTAGCGCTGCCCCTATTTAGTGGAGTCCTATATTACTGTTGGGCTTTGCAGTTCCTGTTTCTGAGAGAAATATTCCAGTGCTGAGTTCTAGACATTTTATTTTAAAACTTTGATTTATATTTTATATTCATTACAAGTAAATAAACGAACCATTCATTATTATTAATAATTTATTAAGAGTTGTTTGCTTGTATGTATGTATGTAGCAGGCAGAGGGAGGCATCTCCGACCCTATAAAGTATATATATTCTTCATCAGTATCACCAGTGAGTCGATTTAGCCATGTCTAGGCTCTGCGCCTGGAATTCGAATGAGCAGAATTCAGTTAATTTGTTTTCAAGAAAACTATTTTTTGGTTTTCCATCTGAATTTAAGCTCTAAGTCCGCTGCCAAGTTGGATTTTATTTTTGTTAAGTTATTAAGAAGACGTATCTGGATAAGTCCACCAGAAACTGAGAGCTTACTTATGGGGATTTGTTCTCTGGATGAGCCATGACCATAAGTTCGAGAGGGAATTGTTTTTCAAATTTATCAAAATAAGATTAAAACCGTAAATAGGTATATATTTTATAAGTTTGGAAACGCTTTCTTCTCACTGTTTTTTTTACAAAAAATCACGATCAAATTGGCCTTGAAGTGTGTCCGAATAAAAATGTTCATCGAAGTAGGCTAATTCGAGAAATGTCAAGTAATGGGAGCCAAGCTGGTTGTAACCTAGCTCAGTTCGTCTCTTAAATCGGAAGTGTAAACATCTATTGCTTATAAATTGTTATATAGTATATATCGTAGTATATTATAAATTGTTATATATTATTTTTATTTTCAAGAAAAATGTATATGTTTTTAAAATTATTTTTGGAAAATGTGGATGGCCAGCTGCCAATAATCAAGCTTGGCGACGAGTCGGTGGTTTATGACCTCAAGCGGAAGTTGGAAAAGATCACAAGGGTGCCGTGGTCGCAACTGGATATTCAGTTCCTTGGACACCTACTTCGCGATCACGACCTGATCTGCAAGGTGTTCAAGGAATGCCAGGAGCTCAGCTTGCCTGCCTCTGGCCAGGCTCCGCACAAAACGAATCTGCTGGTCCTGCATGAGGATAAATTGAAGTGCTGGCTGGGATTTGTGGATGGCAGCGAGTGTGGTGAACCCGGCGAGTCAATGCTGATAAACATATCCAGCAGGGGTTTTACTACTACCACCTCTAGTTGCAGTCCTTCCAGTTGTAGCCCTTCGAATGGACATCAGGCCTGTGGTCCTGCTATGGACGCGGAGTGCATCGCCCAGAGCAGCAGCAACTTTAGCGCCCTTTCCAATCGGAGTCAGGACGACAGTAGCTGCCACTCGGAGAAGTGCTGCCTCGATGGAAGCAGGGATCGCCCTGCTTACGCAGATGTGATGCCAGAGAGCCGACAGTATGCGGTGGCCATGGAAGCCGATCCCAGCTGCTTCGACAAGGATTATATTCTGAATTACATAGCAGTGCGAATTCCGAAATCGCTGGACGCTGAGGGCCTGACTTTCAGCACCTGCGTGCCACTGGTGCCCTTGGAGGGCGGACTCCTCATCGTCTCTGCAAACCCTCACACAAGGGAGTGGATCGAGCGGATTACTCGACCCATTTGTCCACCATACAGGTGCGTGACATTTATACAGCACTTCGATCTGGTGCGGTGGTGCTTCACCATTCCAACACCGAACGAGCGGACTTTCTGCAGGATCTTTAAGGTCCTCGAAAAGCAGAATGTCCCGCTGGACACCACCCAGTGGAGTGTAATAAGTCAAGCAACCCTGGATCCCTGTGACGAAGATTACGCTCAAAAGGCGGTCAGCACAGATTATCCGAACATGGAGGTGGTTGTTTACATAGACAAGAGGAGCGCCGAACAGATCTCCGAATGCTTCAAGCTTGATTACTTGTATTGGCAGTTGCCGTTCACCCAGTGTGATGGCATCTGCTAAGGCAGTCCCGGTACATTCGTTTTTAGCACTTAAACAAAACTATTAGTTAGAACTTAAATTTATTGTTAGCACACTTTTTGAGATACGATTTATAACGAAATACGAAAAAATTATTTGTTTGGCCAAATTCAACAAAAGCCGTTTTATTTAATAGTTAAGGGAAAAGTTAAAATGAGGAATTATATTTATGCAAATTTTTGTATACAAGACTAGATTTATATCCAACACTTTTTTTAGAAACGAAAAAATTAAATAGCTGTTTTATTTACGAGTTGAGATTATTACTCCCAACAAATCGCTGCAACTAAAATCGCATGATTTTATTTAACTAATATTGGGTCAGTAGTGCCCAAAGCCCTGACTCGCTAGCAGCAAGTTTTCTTGTCCGGCCTCTGCCGACACACACAATATGATAAGACTTAAAGAAAGACACTAGTGCAGTGAATTTTTAAGGCATATATCTCGTTCTATTTCTTACACACAGAATTATCTGCCTGATTTATTTGATTTGAAAGCATGCTAGCTTAAATACTTTTATGAACATTTTAATTTAATTGAATGACTAAAATTTATTGAATAGAATTACTATTCAATTTCTGTACACTTCATTTGCCCCAAAAATAATCTGAAATCCGAACTAAAACAAGTCCGAGAAAAGATGTATGTGTCCCACGTGGACTACAAGTTGGTATGCTCAGCTGCTGGTATTAGATGCCTGATATCTTAATAAGCATTGACTGCCAGCCGTAATAATAGCGCTTAATTAGAACGGACAGGCGGCGGTGCTGTATGGGAGGGCTTTGGGGCTAAATACTTGGCTTATGCAGCTCTCCCGCCGGCTTTGCCGGAACTTTTGTGCTAACCACTGAAAATTTTATATTTATGCCTGTGCTGCCAACTGAAGCTAAAAGCAAATACACAGCCAGATAAGTACTGGGATAGGATAGTGCAAGCAAATGTGGGTAAAGTTCTTGGCTTGTAATTATCATTAGCGATATTGTGTCTAAACTTTTCGAGCCGCGCACTCTCGCACAGCAACAGCATGCGAATAAAGTGCGAGTAAGAACGGGGTTTCACCCCTTTTTCACAGCTCGAAAAGTTCAGGGGCTGAACTTTGATTTGAACGGAAAGCAGGGGGAACGGGTACTGGCGTTAAATCAATTACAGCGAAAAAGAAGAAACTTGTTAATTGCCAGATAAAGCAGCAAACGTTTCGCTCTTTCGTCTCATGCAATGCCTTCTCGACTGGCAACGCGTCGTATGCTTAATTAATTTTAAATGCACTTTAAAACTTTGCCCCCCGCCCACTCGCCCGAGAAAAGTCATCGCGGGAATACAGGTGGGGATGGTGCTCGGATTTCCACCTTTAAGTTAACTTTCTCCGTCCCAAACGAACTAGAAAAAGACTGGAGGAGACCGACCTCGAGGAGAGCCCATTCATGTGTGACTGCATTTGTCAGTCTCGGCTCAGGCTCAGCATCCTGGCATTCGCATTCCTTTGCCCAGGTCCTGTGAGTTGTGTGTGTAATTATGTCAGAGATTATGCCCACAGCCACGACGGTGCTGCTGCTACAGCTGTCTGTCTTTAATACGCCACCGCAGCCACCAGGCCCCCTTCATTCCGACTAGCTTCTTGGGGATGGTGCCTAACTATGGATTATAAACGGAGGGTTAATCAAGGTTTGAAAAATCTATGATAACTACAAAGTAGTTATACATATTTATTTGTAGCACAAAAATATATATAAAATATAAACTAAACTATAAACATGAGGAAAAAAAAGCGTTTCATGCTTCCATTAGGAAATACTACATTTTATGATTAAATAATGTAAAAAATATAAAACACATACCCAGCTAGTACCAGAATCTAGCTAACTTGGCACCATTGTTTCTCAGCTTTTTCTCAGCCTGTCGTCGCCGTCAAAAGTTTGTGCGGTCTGCCAGCACATCCTCCCTCAGCGCCACAAATGTGTTGGCATTTGCTTTTGCTTTTACTCGGTGCCTGCTTTAAGGGAAGGTCTTGAGATATTTTTCAGAGCTTGCCTTCGCCACGCTGCTCATATGCAGTTCCTCAGCTGCACTGCGAGATAATGTCCCAGAATCAAATAACAAATTTTAAGTAAATTAAAGATTTTATTAAGCTAAGTTTTTTTAAACTTTTAAAAGCAGGGTCTAAAGTGAATTTGTATATTCTTAAATTCCCTAAAAAATGTTATATTATTTTAACTTTACCCAAGTAATATTCTTATATACTTTCTTTTTCTTTTTTTTGGCTAACTTTTATTTATATTTAATTATAATAAAAACCATAAATTAGAAGGGAACTCGGAGATCTTTAGATTAAAAAATTCCACTGAAATATTTATATGTAACTAAAAATAAAAAGAAATATTCCAACTGAAATACCTCAAGGACTTGACATTATCTAACAATTGTCTGCCCAGAAATTCGTCTTGAAAATCACCCACTTAGTGCCTGCCAGCAAACCTTAATTACAGTGTACTGGGCTGCTTAAGTATTCTCATTTCCCTTTAGTTGCCGCTGCTGCTGGTGGGTTTTTGGCTTTTGCCTTGGCTCGTAAAGTCGCAGGAAGTTATTATCCTAAAAACTTTACCCCTGAGGCCAATACAAACAAAGGCGTAGCAGGGCAACAAAGCGCAGCATTCATGTCTGACTATGAAATGGCTATGGCTGCACTCGCACAACCAACACACACCCGCACACACACACGTCTGGTTTGCTATGCATGAAAATAGAATGTCATAAAATTAGAACGATCGCAAGGAAAGGAGAGGGCGGCGTGGCGGTGCGGGGCACAAAAACACAACACAAAGAGCCGCAGCTCGGGAAAAGAAAGCGAAACGTGGCTCCTGCCAGCTGACTTTTTTACTGCTCTTGGCGAAAAGTTGATGGCCAGGCGTCCTAGTGGCCGCCTTAACCCATTAAATTCTCTTTATTATGCCGGCAATATTTTCTCAAAATAAAAAGCGGGAAACTCTCAAGGCATTATGACTTGAGAGCGTGATAATCGCGTTGGGATGCTACGCTGGCGTAATATTTTCTTTAAAAAAAAAAATAAAATTGATTTAATTGTGTTTCTTGAGGGTTGCCGGCGAGAAGAGCAAAGGTTTGTCTCCTCATGTTTTTTGATTAGAATCTAAGATTGGTGTTTTCAAGGATTTAGTCAGAAGATAAGTCAAGATATTTAGGGTTTTATAATTAAAAAAACTCAGCTCGTTATAGTTTTTTAAAATATAAGAGAAGTTTCCCAAAATAAATTAGATTTAAACCCACGCTGAGTTTAATGAAATGCTACAGAAAATATAAGTATAATAAACACTTAACCTGAGGCATTTTACGCCCCAATCCATTCGAGTTTCATTCATTTACCATTCATAAAGTTTATTTATTTAAAGATCCCTAAGTCGTATTAAATTAAAACCCATATTTGCAATGGTGTCTAAAGGTAAGTACACATTTTAAATAGCTTGTCGCTAATGCTAACCACCTCAAAAGCTGATAAACCCAGGAGCAAAACAGCTCGACCACCTACATAGTCCGTACTGGATGACGTTGGCCCATCTTTGGCTGAAACTAAAAAAGCAAATGCACTGCTTGCATAAATTAAATGTTTACGACTTCCGTTTTGTGTGCAGGTAGCTCTGGAGAAGCTTTGGCTCTAGCACAATTTGTGCCATTAAAAAACCAAATATATGTATATGCGAGTCCTTGTGTGGGATAGGAGATAGGGGGGAGCTGAGGGGCGATCCGGGGCGCTTCATGCAGATAGTTGGTCCTGGGATTATATGGAAGGACTCCTCCGGTTGGCTCTTGGTGCGGGCTGCCTGCTGGCTTGGTTAGTTGGTTAGTTGCCTGGCGCGCTAATTTTTAATTACGACCACTAAATATTCAATTTTTAGTTGCCGGCAAAAGGCAAACACTTCCTCTACGCTGGTCTGGGGCTTTTTGTTTTCCAGATTAACGGGGATGGGCATGGGGAGATTCTGGTTTCCTGTCAAGTGCAACTGCTCGTTAGAATTGCAAATGCTGCGATTACTTTGGGAGAGGATGTAGTCTGGCAAAGTAACTACTATATGGAATTAACAAGACTGGGCCGTTTTTTTCTATATTTTCAAGTCCATGTTTCTAACAAAAAGCTTTAATTTTGGAGTTTAGTTACCACAAGTCAGACGCCAAAAGTAAATATCAAAAACTACTGAAAATATTCTAGTTCTTGGCAATAAATGGTTGTATTAACTGAAGATGCAACAACTTGCTGTAAATGCGTGTAAAGAAATTATTAAACAGAGGATTACAGTATCCTTTTTCCAATTTTATTGCAATACACTTTAAAGTTACTAAAAATGTTTCTCTTAAAGTGGCTGTTAACGGGCACATGAAGATAAGCAGTATATGCAGTTTAGAAGGTCCACATCTAGCGGACTCATTTGAGTCGGATAACTAATAGTCACATTAGCCTGTAGAGGAATAATAGTTCTTTTTCCATTCTTGGAGTAGGCACGTTCGTCGTAGTGCATAAGGCTAGCGTAATCGTAGCCCAGACCAAAATTAGTTACATTTTCAAGCTTGTCGAAACTGTACTTTAGGTCTGGCCTAATATTTTCAAACTTAATTTCCACAAACTGATCCCGATCCGGCTGTTGATGGGTGTGATGGAGGCCCAATGCGTGGAGCAGTTCGTGTTGAATTGTGTCCCTGGTCATGCATTCAGATCCCAGATTGAGTTTCTGGGACTGTTTGTTTTGGTACCCAGCATCGGCATAACAAGCCTCTTCTAATCGTGCAATCAACACTTTTGGCTCCCAATCGCTGTATGCCCTGCGAAATTTAACACAAGTCCTTGAAGATATTTCTTCCATGGCACTTTCTATTAGAGCCATGTCCTTTTTATCTGTAATTGAGTAAGTCTTAAAGGTTGAACTTGATCCAAAAAAAGTTACACTTACCTATACCGTCCCCAAAACTGTAAACTAGAGTGCTATCTTTCCAGTAATATTCTGACCATTTTAATGCAGAACGACTGGCCTTATGTCCTTCAAAGAACTGCAATTGCTCTGGACTGTATATGACGTCATCAACTCGAACTCCTCTGGAAGGACGAGAATGGACCAATGGTCCAATTGCAAAGAGCAATGCGAATGGAAGGAAATGCATTTTAAAACTGTTGCCCAAGAAACGAGTGTAGAGGGCTTATATACCTTTCGAGACATATCTATATCTCTAATTTCACTTCACTTCGCCTGTGAATGCATCTATTTTTAAAGTTTAATAATTAATTTAGATTTGTTTTTGCATATTTTGCATTCTTCGCTTAATTGTTGTCGCATGTCGACTGCAGCTAAACGGTTTCAAGCTCGCAAACTCTTATTTCTCTGTCTGCAAGAAAGTAACTTATCTGCACTGAGGTTTGCTAATAAGTTTTAGCAGAGCAGCCTAATACCTATAGAAAGTAACCATGAAAAGAAAAAAAAAATAATTGCTGCTTAAATTAAGCTAAAGAGTTTTCTTAAGAAGTATGAAGCTAGGATAAAGAAAAAGCGGCCTGCAGGAATAACACTACCCAGGATAGACCAAATCATAGTTTCATTCCTTTGACTATATTCGCTCCTCTTTTCTCGCGTCTATTTAACACCTAACCCGTACCTAGAGTACTCTAACATTTAAACATAATTTCATTTTTATTTAAAATAGTTTCTTTTAATTACAATTTGCCCTTTAAAGTGCCTGTTAAAGTTAACATAAAGATAAAAAAATTAGCAGTACATGCGGTTTAGAGTTGCCACATCTTTCAAACTCAGCCGAGATGCCTGACCAATATTTGTATTAGCCTGTAAAGGAATAATCGTGGGGCTTCCATTCCTGGAGAAGGCAAAGGGACTGTAGTGCATAATACTTTCATAATCGTAGCCCAGCCCAAAGTCAGTCACTCCTTCGGCTCGTAGCTTCTCGAAATTAAGTTCATAACCGGGCTGAATATTTTCTGGGTAAATCTTCACATACTGATCCCGTCGCGGATCACTTTGGGTGTGATAGAAGGCCAATGCGTGGAGCAGTTCATGCTGAATCGTTCCACTGGACATGCATCCACTGCCCAGATTGAGTTCCTGGTTCGACCTGCCCAGGTAGCCTATATGAGACCAGCAGCCCGCATCCTTTCGTTGAATGACCACTTGTGGCTCACGACGATTGAATGTCCTGCGAAATTTGACACAAGTCTGCAAAGATATTTCTTTCATGGCACTTTGTACTCGTGCCATGTCTGTAGATGCTGTAATGTGATTAAATTAAAAAAAAAAGTATTGGTTTTTTAATTTTTTATACTTACAGAGTCCAACACCAAAGCTATAAACCAGAGTGCTCTTTTTCCAGTAATATTCTATCCAAGATTTAACAACACGACTGGCCTTATGTCCTTCAAAGAACTGCAATTGCTCTGGTGTGAATATTATGTCATCTACTTGAATTTTATTCAAAGGACGTGAATGGGCAAATTGAAATCCATATGATAAAAACAATGCGAATGTAAGGTAATGCATTCTTAAAATGTTGATCAAGTATCGAACGAATGGCTTATATACCTTTCACGGCGTACATTTTGATATCTTTATCTCTAGATAAGAGGACTTACCAGCACGATTACTGAAATTATTGTCTAAGGGTTGTTATATTTTTATTTATGTTTATTAACATATTATAAAGCTTAGACAGGCCTTTTAAATTTATGGTTTGTTTAAAGTAGTAAACGTAAAATAGTTAAGATTACAGTTTTATTATGAAAGCAGTTTCCTTTGATATATTTCAGTAAATTAAACAATAAGCAATAACTCTTTACAGTAAGTTGCCTTTTAGTGAGTTTAGTAAGCTTTTCTAAAGATCTAACTGGATTGAAATATTACTATCAACACTTTCCAGGTCCTTAGCCCCAGATGTTTTATAAGTCTCTCATTTAGCTGCCAAAAGTGTATATATTCTTTTTCAGCAAGAGTTCACCTAATCAGTGACCTGTTATCAGTATATGAGGTGTAATAAACGACGAGTAAGTCTAATGCTAATTCATAAATAGAGCCCCAAAAATATGCTATACACCGTATTTATAAATACCTTAATTAGCTACTTAGTAGTCTCATTGATAAGCACCTTTTGCTAGCTCCCTATCGTTAAGGCAAACTAAGCGATTAGATATCACATCGGTACCGTCAATTAAGAAATCGTAAATAATATAGATTAACTATTATAAAGGACTAATCACCGGCTCGTGCTTAAAATTGGCTAGACAGTATTGAATGGAACGCCCGGCGACCGACATGTATTACCATAGTATATTATCCCTGATTTTGGCTCTGATTAGCGGTGCCTTGGCCCTTCCAGCTGCTCGGATTGAGACGGATCCAGAGCTAACAGCCGGATTTGTCGAGGGTGATATGGTGCCCAGTGGATCGCAAAGGAATATTTGGCGGAACGAGACCTACCGGTGGCCCAATCGGATTGTCTACTATCATATCAATAGCTATATAGGTAAGGGATTAAAAAATATATTAAATAATAATTAAACTTTTCTCTCCTTACAGATACCGAGCATCGCAACCAAATTGTGAAGGCTATCCACAAGATCGAGTCCGTTTCCTGCCTGACCTTCAAGGAGGCCACCACCGATCAGGAGTATTATGTGAATGTGACCTCCGAGGAGGGTGGGTGCTTTTCCTATATCGGCTACCTGAATCGCGTCCAGCAACTGAATCTGCAGAATAACGAAATCGAAGTCGGATGCTTCCGGCTCTACACTGTTGTCCATGAGTTCCTCCATGCCCTGGGGTTCTTCCACCAGCAGAGTGCCGCCGACCGCGATGATTATGTGGAAATTGTGGAGGAGAATATAACCGAGGGCATGGAGTTCAACTTTGATAAATATACCGAGGCGACAGTCAACGATTTTGGGGAGAAGTACGACTATGGCAGCGTTATGCACTACGGTCCCTATGCGTTCTCCAAGAACGGCGAGAGGACTATAGTAGCCTTGGAAGAGGGCAAGGAGGATGCCATAGGCCAGCGACTCCAGCTAAGTGAAACGGACATTAGGAAACTGAACGCCATGTACAATTGCCCCACTGTTTAGGGCATATTTGTTCCTGTTCCCAACCGATTACTCACTCCTCATTCTATATAGAATACTTTCCATCCGCCTTTCGCAACTTAATGATGATAAATTTCGCCTTCTGATTGCCACCTCAGGCTCGCCCTTTTCGTCGCGAAAAATATAATCTGTTTTTTGTGTCGACAAATGCAATTAGTTGAATGTTCGTCTCTGTCATTCGCTTTCAGATTAATTTTGGCACTGCTTCTCTTTATTTTTGGGAAGGGGGAAGGCTTTTGTAAGCAATTGTGACTGAGCTTGGGGTGTTTTTAAGGTGAAATGGCGCAATGGGAGAGGTCATGTTGGTTAGGCATTGTTGTATTTTGGAAATGAAAAGGCAGGCGAAGTGGGGAGCTTGAGTCCCAAATAAATGAAGATAAATGTACTACAACGAACTTGGGAAATGTTGTGATATTTTATGTTGTGATTATGTGATCTTAAATAACCAGAAATAAGATATTACAAATAACTACATACAGAAAAATGTATAAGAGGCATTCTTGAAATCGATACGAAAACGAGGGATCTGAGGGGGAATCGAAAGAGAGAGAGAAGAATGAAGTGACATCCGCTCTCTTTGTAATCTGGAAACTTATTTTAAGATTTGTATTTGTATTAATGTATTTGTCTTTCTGGATTTGCCTGAGTGGAGCATTTGGTAAAATGCTGGACTGAAGTGCTGAGTGGCCGGGTTTCATGTGCGAGTAGAGCCGTAACAATTGTATTTTAAAAATGTGTGAGTATATAAGATTATACATATTGCATTTATATACATACCATTTAACTTTACATATTAAATTAAATATAGGTCTGTGTTTCCTAAGCTCTAGTAACATTTCATATGACCTCATATTCAAGTACATTTTTAATTTTTATCAGGAACGATTCGTTCTTGACAACGAGAACTTCTTTTTAAATCAAGAACACTCACTCTCAAAAATATGAAAAATATTCTTAATATGAGAAATATTCCTCTCGTTTCTAGTATTTTAGTTTTTGACCTGCATTTAAGAAGAAAATACCAATATTAAAAACGTTGAGAACGGGTTTTCCCCTCAATGTTTCAACCCAAAAGTATGCCCCATCAGTTTTCATCACCAAAAAAACCCACCTAGATCTAATCTCGATGACGATGGGA
Organism: Drosophila rufa; assembly: GCA_018153105.1. Lineage (NCBI taxonomy): Eukaryota > Metazoa > Arthropoda > Insecta > Diptera > Drosophilidae > Drosophila > Drosophila rufa. Next base: position 16,019,731 of record JAECXS010000096.1, read on the forward strand.
ATTTCACATCGAATAACGCCTCTGCACATATAAAAACAGAAGGTATTTGAAACTAACGTGAAAAAAGATTACTTATACGCATTTATATTAGACAGGTAACCGCTGACGATTAGATAGCATCTTTGCGGCGACCATTGGTCAATTTAGCCGGCTATAAAAGCTTAACTTTAGCAAATACCATAAATTATCCATGGTCGAAGGAGACCACATTGCCAACTCTTAGTTGGCGCCCCGATCAGTATTTTCCCAATCGTAGAGCCTACAACATGACGACCTGGCCATTGACTTTGGTGATCCTCTGCTTGGCCAGCAGCTGCCTGGCTGCTCCTGCCACCCAGGAGAGGATTGAAACCGATCCGGAGCTGACAGCTGGCTACATTGAGGGCGACATGGTGCCCAGTCCCCAGGGAAGGAATGGACTCATAAATGAGACGTACAGGTGGCCCGATCGCACAGTTTACTATTACATAAATTCGGATATTGGTAAGAACATGCTACAGAACTGTAGAAATAGAACAGAATATATAGAAATATTCAAAAATATATTTTATTGTGAAATATAAACCTTTTTTTATAATTTAGATACTGAACATCGTAATCACATTATTCGCGGCATTCGCATCATCGAGCGTGACTCGTGCCTGGTCTTCAAGGAGGCCACAACTGATCAGGATTACTATGTGAATGTCACCTCGGAGGCTGGGGGTTGCTACTCGTATGTGGGTCATCTCAACAGGGTCCAGCAGCTGAACCTGCAGAACTATGAGCTTGATACTGGCTGCTTTCGGCTGGGAACCATTGTCCACGAGTTCCTCCACGCCCTGGGCTTCTATCACCAGCAGAGCACCTGGAACCGCGATGAATACGTACGCATCGCCGAGGAGAACATCCAGGAGGGAACACAGAACAATTTCAACAAGTACGACAATGAGACCGTCAATGACTACGGGGAACCCTATGACTACGGCAGCGTCCTGCACTACACGGCGTATGCGTTCTCCAAGAACGGAGAGATGACCATTGTGCCGCTCCAGGAGGGAGCCGAGGAGATCATGGGTCAGCGGCTGCAGATGAGCCAGTCCGATATTAACAAGCTAAATACCATGTACAAGTGCCCCAGACAGGTCTAATAGAGAGGAACTTTTAATGTTTGTTATATATACATATGTTAAATAATGGCTGGGGAATTTCCTAACTTAATAAAAACTCCTTATGACTATTAGAAATACTGTTCCTTCTTTTTACTTGATTCTCTAAAAATGTTTCTTTTACATGTTAAAGATGTTATTTTTAAGTAAGTAATGATTGAAAAAGTATATAAGAAATGGCGAAAAACATGAGGGATTACTGATTTGTTGCATAATATACATAAAAAAGATTACAACTTAGGAGAAACAAAATGTAAAATAATATAAAAGAAAAACAATTTTACTAATTGAAAAAACTTTTAACAATAATGCCTAAGAATATGCAACAATTATACAAAGCTAATGACGCCATTTTGCATTTCAACTGTTTTGTTGACCGAAAAAATGTAAATGAAGTAATTAATACATATTTCTTTCTATATATTTAGTAAAACCACTTTTCAGGGTGCCCTTCCTTTCAATTTATCAGATCAGAAACTTTTACAAACGGCAAAGAGCGCTGCTAAATCAGGTTTTTTAATACTTTAAATAGTTTAACAAGTTTAACAGCATATTAAAGTATTAACTAACTGACTGTTCCGCCAATTCTTCATGCCAATACCCAGTGTTAGTTCGTTTTCAGACTTCAGCATGTATATATCTACATTGGTACTAGCTATATTATTGAACATTGTCCATGACTCGTTTAATGAAAAAGCAGATGCAACTGGGAGTGATGATATATCTATAGATACTACAAATTTTGAAGCGGCAAGAAAAGCTGATGTATTTTCACATGATACAAATATTAGCTCTACTGAAACGCCAGCGATAGCTGATCTATCTACAGATACTATAAATCTTGATCATACTACTGAAGCGCCAGCTGCAATTTGGCCAAATCACACTGTCTTCTATTCGATTAGCTCTGTATTTAGTAAGTGATTCTCATTAAAGGTTATATTCAAGAATTATAATATTAATTAACTCTCTATAGGTCCCGTTCATTTGAAAAAAATAAGTCGTGTGATTGACTTTATAGAGGAAAAAACGTGTATTAAATTCGTAGCCGCTTCCAAGGAACAGAAGAAGAAGTATTACCTGTTTATTGCCGGAGTAGGCGAATGCAGCAGTCAACGTGGTTGGATGAATGCAATCAGACAAAATCTAGTTTTGAAGATGGACTTGATAGGTGAAGGATGTTGGGTCTACGGCAAATTACTTAAACTGATGCTACGCACTCTGGGCTATGAGGGACTTAGTCCCCCTGATTATACTAAAACTCGGTTGGGCCTCAGGAAAAAACATTTAAATAAACTCAATAAGATGTATCATTGCTTTGGGGGTTGGGAAGACGAATAAAAAAGCCCTATTTTAACTTTAAAAACTGTTTAATCAAATACATAATTGATAAATCAACTAATAATATCATTCTTTGGAGGAACAAGGATAAGCTTAAGTTTACAATGGTTTCTGAAAGTCAAATTACCAAGCCTTCCCCATCCCTTGGCCTTTTGCAATTATATCACAGAATATAAATTTATGTAACTTAGCAAATTCACCTTAAAGCATGCAAAATGCATTTCTCAAGCGATAATCACTGCCACGAAGGTGAGGCTTTCGATTCAGTTGGGTTTTGGACTTCAACATGGTGGCTATATGTTTATCTCTGATTTTGTTGTTCGCCCAGGGAGAGACCAGGGCTTTGAGCAACCTTGCAAGCGATCCGGAACTCATGCCGTATTATTATCAAGGGGACATCCGAACTCCTCAGCATAAGACACGGAACGGAATCGTCGAAGAGATTCTTCACTGGCCTAATGCCACAATCCCCTACGTTCTCGAGAGCGAGTATTTTGGTAAAAATACAAAATAATTAAAAAAAGGCCTACACACTTGACATTTGAATCCCTTTCACCCAAGCCAACGTACATATAACGCAGATCCTAGTCGGCATGGCCATTATTGAGGAGAAGTCATGTGTCCGTTTCCGGGAAACCACGGTACAAGAGGATCCACTTGCCCTCATCATTACTGCAAGGTTTCCCGGCTGCAACACCGATGCTCTGGGCTTCAGGAAATTAAATAGGATTAATCTGCAACCTTCAGATATTGGCACTGGTTGCTTCCGCATCGGGACCATTATCCATGAGTTCCTCCACATCCTGGGCTTCGAGCACCAGCATGTGGCACACAATCGCGATGAGTATGTTCGCATCGTGTGGGAAAATATTTCCAAGGAGTTTTTCATAAACTTTGTGAATGACGACAATGCTACCCAGTGGCACTCTTATGGCGAGAGGTACGACTACGACAGCGTTATGCACTATATTCCCAAGGCGTTCACCAAGAACAACAAGGACACTATCATCCCCCTGAAGCCAGGCTCCGGAAACATGGGCCAGCGCATTGGAATGAGTATATCGGATGTTAGGAAGCTTAACAGAATGTACAAGTGTCCCGGCTATTACTAAATGGTTTCGATATGGTCTTTAGCTCGTTAGCTAAGAGGTTTATAGGCAAAGGAAGCAATAATATTACTATTATTATTTATAATTATTATGAGTAAATGTAGTTTCTTTCGTTGTACAAAAATAAATCTTAAACACGGTATTGCTCTCTTCTCCTTATTTTCCAAAATCAAAATGGGAACCGTTTGTTGGCCATGTTTGAGTACCTTGAACGGGTTATCACAGCAATCCCCGGCATGGAAAATCGAAGAGAATTCTCCGGAGCGATAAGAACCCGAATTCAAACATGGGAATGGGAATGGCAATAGACAACCCAATACCGTTTAGCGGATCGATTACGCGTGTCGCGGTTGTTGGGCCATGCTATCAGCTATCAACTGGCGATTTTGCCGGAATTACTCATATTCTGGAAGCCTTAATTATATATATTCTTCTGGCCACTCAAGAATTCAATCACTGCTCCCACTTGACTTTCGGTTTTTTACATATTCTGCTATCACTGTGAATTGCGGCAATCCGAGGCACAATTGGTGACGTAGGCTGGCGATATTAATCGTAAACTTACATGACTAATGAAGGTTTTTTCGGGCGCCCCGATGACAGGTGAACATGTACCATAAACCTTGATCCAATTGGACGTTCCCTCCGTCATTATCAATTTGCGAAATAGGTTTTTGCCCGTTTGTATCTAATCAGAAATCTGAAGGCTTGTGCACTTGCCTTATATTTAGGTGGACGTGTTCCCTGGCGAACTTACTAGTCTTGATTGCGGAACCCAACTGGCAAGATGTCGAGGCTTGGAATAGTATTCTTTCTGCTGCTGCAGGTGCTCCTGAGTTCTGGAAAGCCCCTGCCCGCAGGTGTCTACGATCCAGAGGAGTCTGCTGGATTTGTGGAGGGCGACATGGTGTTGACGGCGGAGCAGGAACAGATACTGGAGCAGGGTGCTCCCAAGGCACGCAATGGCCTCATTGATACGGAGAAGAGGTGGCCCGGCAACGTGGTCGTCTACCGGATATCGGATGACTTTGACAACGTCCACAAGAATGCCATCCAGACGGGCATCCAGACGCTGGAGCAGAACACCTGCATCAGATTCCGAGAGGCCACCGACGAGGATACCTACTACCTAACGGTTACGGCCAAGGCCGGCGGCTGCTACACGGCTGTGGGCTACCAGGGAAAGCCGCAGGAAATGAACCTGGAGATATACCCGCTGGGCGAGGGCTGCTTCCGGCCCGGGACCGTCCTGCACGAGTTCATGCACGCCCTGGGCTTCTACCACCAGCAGAGCTCGGCCATCCGCGATGCCTACATAGACGTGCACTACGACAACATAGTGCCCGGGAAGGAGTTCAACTTCCAGAAGTACGCCGACACCGTGGTGACGGACTTCGAGGTGGGCTACGACTACGACAGCTGCCTGCACTACCGACCGGGAGCCTTCTCCACCAACGGAGAGGACACCATAACTCCGCTGGACCCCTCCGCCCAGATCGGGCAGCGGGTGGGCCTGAGCTCCAAGGATATCGACAAGATCAACATCATGTACAAGTGCCCCATTCTGCTGTGATCCAGAATCGGGTGGACTGTGTGCCTAGTCAAATGTGATATATACCTACTATATTGTATCCGCCGACTGAGGCGATTAGATCGTTTTTATTGATCTACGCTATCATTGTCATTGCGCTGCGGCCTGTACTATTTTTAAAAGAATCGTAAATTAAAGCTAAATACCCCTTCAAGACATCGCCTTCGTCTCTGATTACTTGTTATCTGCCGTGTGCGGAGGCTAAAAACTATCAGCGTAATTGTATATTGAAGGAGGAGCTTCTCGGGGAGACCAAAAACCACAAACCTGGCGCCCATGTGTCCTGGCCTCGTAATTGCGTGCTGCTAATGCGATTTATATGCGAGATGCAAATGTCCTGGGGAGCAGATGGGTTCTAGCAAATGGCTGAATGTATGCCAGGGCGCAGGATGCAGGACCCCGGCCCGTAGGCACTCAATTCTCGCATTTTGACAGCGCTTGTTAGACCATAAATTCGATTTTCGTTCGTTTCGACGACAGAGCTTTCCCCATTTCCCCGCCGCCTTGGCCCTCGCACATTTGGCAATGTCTTCCATTGCGCATTGTTTCATCCGAAATTAAGAAAGGACCTTCTCCGTCGCACAACGAGCATGTTTGCCAAAATTAGCATACACCAAGGAACGTCACAAAATCTGACATGCTAAAATTAGAATGCTAAAGACTGGTGATCGATGCCATTTTAAGGAGATATTGACTGGAAATAAAACAAGAAAAGGAATTTCACCTAACCTTATACAAAATAAATACTAAATTTCTTAAAGCCATTTTTAAAGTGTCACATGAATATAAAATATAAAATCAAATAAGCACATGTTTGTTCTAAAATTAGCTTAACTCTTTCGCTCATATATAGTATGTGTTCTCAATTAACTCTTAACTGATCGTGTTAAATTGGAAAGTGAGCTAATACTCTATTATCTCATATTTGCCATAAGTCCGATTGCTTTTAATTTGCGATTAAAAGTCATTGAGATTCTTTTGTTGCTGCCGATTTATGGCGAGAAAATACTAAAAATGTTCAGGTAAATTACTACGAATCTACTGAATGAATGGATGTGTGGAAGCACCTGTAGGCCTTAGCCTAGATTGCACAACCTCATAAAAATATTTGCACACCTTAATTACAATGAGGCCCTTTGTGCAACCCCTTAGGAAATTAGCCCTTGAAAAGTTTCGATGGTCGACGATACAATAGTTTACAGTAACCGCAGACCCCAGCTGCATTTGTTCTTATCAAGTAAATTTGCTTTATAGCTTATAGATAATGATTAATAGTAGAAGCCGATGAAAAAACACTTACATGCCTTAATTGCACTTGTCCATATCATCAGGAAAAGTATATTCGACGTTGTAGAAGTGTAAATATATTTTAGCCATATTTTACTCATAAAGGAAACAGCTTTAATTAAGGTCTGCCAAATAAATAATTGTCTTTTATAGAAAAGTGTAAGAACAAAAATTTTAAGTTTTAACCAATAATTGTCTGGTCGGCGCTTTTCTCGTAGATGTAAACTGCTACCTCCATGGTCACGGTCTGTGCTTATCGCATTCTGGGCGGAACCCTCGCGATTTTTCTGCTGCTCTCGGCGACGGCCTGATGGCCATTGGATGTGCTACAACTGGGGGTGCTGCAACTGCAGCTGATATTATTATTCGATATTAGCTGCTGTCCATGTCTCACCTTGAGATTTGGGACGAATTCTCGACCACCAACATTCTCTCATTCTCGCCGCACCCGCTGCCGTCCACAAATCTGAGCCAGCACATCACTTGAGCCTCACGAGCCTCATCAAGGACCACCATATCTGTTACCCACGGAGCCACGCCAGAGGCAGGCATGCCTAGTCTCTGGTATTCCTCAAACAGCCTGCCGATCCGGTCGTAATCGCAAAGTTGGCGCCCATAGAACTGAATATCGATTCGCGAGTACGGCACCGTTGTTATACTCTCTAACTTTCTCTTGAGGTCAAAAATGATTGTAGTGTCGTCGGGAACCTTTATTAATGGCATCAGGCCATCAAAATTTTCCAAAAGCATTTTTAAAAACACAACCATTTTTACACCAAAAATTTTAAGAATATTACAAAATAATTGTGATAGATGTAAGCACTATGGATTTCCAAGTTGAACTGAGCTAGGTTACAACCGGCTTGGCTTCCATTAGTTGACATTTCTCGAATTGGCCTACTGCGATGAATGCTTTTATTCAAACGAACTTCAAGCCCAAGTTGAGTGTGAATTTTTGTTTGTAAACAGGAGAAAGAAATGGTTTCCGAACTTATAAAGAACATAGCTAATACGCTTTTAATATTTTATTTAATAAATTTTATAAACAATTTCTCGGTTAGCACGAAGTTACAATACCGTATAGGACGTTCTTTAAAATTAAGTATTGGTTTTATTACTTACTCATAGAAAATTAAGATTGCATAACCTTATTATAACTTATACTAGAAATATATTTCAGATTCGATACTGAAAACCAATATAAATAGAATCAATGTGATTATTATTATTTATTTTTACCTAATTCCGAATGAAATAATTTTTTTTTAATAAAAAACTTTACAAAAGTATTTATGTAAAATTTAAAAAACATTTGAGCTCGTAGTTAAATGAAAATGTAAAAAAAAAAATTTCTCCATATATGGGACTTCCCGTACATGTGTATATTTTTTATTAGCCGACCATTGATCGGCAATCAGTTGAGTTCTGATATAAGAATTTACAGCCCTAATCAGACTCGTATTTTTTGGTAGATCATTGTCTGACTCATGAGCATTTCACAAGATTTCCAAATGGACATCGCCTTTGACACTCTGCGAAAAGTATGCAACAGCTTTGTGGCCAGAAGGCCACGGCTAATTGCACTCCGCCCAAAAGTGAGCAACTGCAGCCGCTGGCCATAAATAAGGCCGCATTTTCTATTGCATTCAATATGCAAATCAGTTGCAAACAATTCCAATTGCGCCGGCACTTCGGGGGTTCCCCGCTTGCCAATAATAACTCATGCGGCAACAACGGGCGGCGGGAAAAACTCGCGTCCACAAACAGAAGCGGATGCCAGAAACCCAAAAACCGAAACCGAAACCACATGAAATATGAAACGAATTGTAGCAATTTCCCAAGAGGCGGCCAAAGCGCATATGTGACCGAGCTGGGAGCCGAAGCTCCTCCAAGATGAGCCACTGAACTGCAGGAGCCGTGTCCTTTGGCCCCGGCGATTTATTGCTGACGAATGCGTATTCAATTTTAAAGCATCGCCGAAATGATTTATACATTTAATTTTATTTTTCTCGCCCAGCCGCTTAGCGGAAATGGGAAATCACTTGCAAGGGATCCACAGCCGGTTCCGGACTTGCATCGCCGCCGCCCCCCTTTTTACGATTCATGTTTCCTTCTCTGGGCACAATTTCTCATCGTTCATATTTATGACTATGACGTCGTAAAAAATTATGCTTTAATTTGATTATGGCACGCCGGCAACGTTGAACGCTGCGTATACGCAATCTGCCTGCTTTGAAATTCGCGAGAGGTTATTGGGTCATCGCCTGAGCGACTCGCACTCGTGATTGACTTTTCTGAGTACTTTAACCCTAAGCCCCTCTCAAAGCTGACTTGCAGTTCCGGTTAACTGGTGAGTGTTTTTGAATTTTAAAAGAAATTTCACTTTGTCGTCAAGTGCCATCAACTAAACACTTTTTATCAGCTTGCTTGGGGTTGGTTTGAGCGGGTATGAGTACAAATATAAGTTTAAAATGAAAAAAAATGAAAAGTTTATAATGAAAACATATAATATTTTAAATTAATTTTTGGGAGCCTACCTTTGCCACATATTGGTTTAAAATATATTTGTAGCTCTTCATTTGAGCTTTACATTGTTTTCATATGTATTTATTACCGAAAAAGAATCATTGTTTTAAATTAGCTATAGGGTAGTCCCTTATTAAATGTATTGAATTTATTTATTCAAATTTATTTCAATGATTTCTAATATTTTCTATTTTAAAATGGGCAATTCCCATTCCAGAAATAAATAGATTTTAATTCAGAGGCCCAACCCCATTTGCCAGTGCTATACTCATTTCCCCTGCATATGTTTAATAGGATTTATCTGTGCCTTGCTTTTATTGCCTGTCTCTCCATTCCAAAAACCTTATCGGGACAAACGATTTCGCTAAGCTACTTAACTGTAACTCAATCAAACGGCGGACTAATTAATTTGCATTTGCATTTCTTTGGTATCCTTTAAAAGCGAACCAGCCCGCCATCAACCGCCCTCACATACACATATACACTGACTCCTTTGCCAGGACACGTTTAAAATGGTTATTTTGGCCTGCCTGCCTTTTGTGTGAACATTAAAATCTTAATTTGAATATGTAACCGCTTGTCTATGCCACTCTTAATCCCCATTTGGCACACTACCCACCTGGGTGTGTGTGGGTCCTGTGTGTCCGGCGGGTGTGCCTGGGTCTAGCATTGTTTTCCACACACACCACACCTGAAACTAGTCTGCCTTTGGGCGGCATCATGTTCATTTAAAAAGGTAATTTCGGCGCTGAGCTTATTATGCTCATTAAGTCATCAGGCGGCGTCCGAAACGAAATGGGGGCAGGACCGGGATCGGGTCTGTATCCTGCTCTCAGGACCTGGACCACCAGGAGCTGGGCAACATTATAAAGTGCACAGCCCCGGCGACCGCAAAACGCAGTGCATTCATTTGCTGTTGTTGTCTTATGCAGTGTTAACAATATATATACAATATATAAATTAAATCATAAATAATCTTAAAATGCTTACTAATTTTCGGTTTATTTAAAGTAATAATAAGTATTATTAACGTTTAATTAAAGCTAAAGGCTTGTTCTCTGTGGAATCTTCAAAATATCTAAATTTCTAAAAATCAAATTTGTATCTGTTTCTCCCAGTGTACTTACTGGTTGCACTTCACTTCACTTTACTCCACTTGCTGCTCGTCCCTTATTTTTTAGCAGGGGCCAGGACATCGAGCGTGAATTAATTTTTAATGATGTTGTGTGCGCCGCAGTGAAAACAACTCCCATTTTGTTGCTGTCTGTTTGGCGAGTGTGCGGATGCGAGTGTGCGTTGTGTGTAGCTGCGTGTGCTGTGTCCTGCCCAGGATGTAGGTCATTTCAAAAAATTGTTTGCTTTAAATTGCATTTGCGTTGGCCGTGCGATGACATGATGCACTATCCGCCGCCATCCGGCAGTCGCCCATCAGCCACAAGTGTTTTTATATGCACCCCCCGCCCCCCTCTCAGTAGAGAAAGTGGGGTCAGGTGAGGGGGTCCAGGTCAGGGGGCGCGTGGCACCTCAACCACGAAAGCGTGAGGACCACGCAACCACGCACAACCATGTCACCGGTTTCAGGGGAGGAGGAATGGAAAGCAGATGGTGCTTGTTTAGCTATTAGCGGGGAGATGTCCTGCAAATAGTGTTGTCAACCAAAAAGGTGGTTGATAAATAAAGCTGTTACAGTAGAAAAAACCTTAAAATAAAATAAACATAGGTGAAGGATGCTTGAATTCGGTATGAGGTAAAGAAACTCCTTGAAATATAAGAGTTTAGCTGGTTAAAATATTAGGTTTAAATTATTTAAACTTGCTTTTGACTTAATTTGAATTCTCTTTCAATAAATATTAATTATAATAAATAATAACATTTTCTTTGGCTACAAATACCCCAAGCTGCCAGCTATGGCGGCAACCGGGACAAGCCCGAGTGCCAGTGGGTCAACTGCCTAATTAAAAATATTATTTTGCGTAATAAGTTATGACACCTCATGCGCTGCACTGCTTGCACAGGATTAATTCACTCCGCCTTTTGTTGTCCTTCCCCTCCTTTGTGAAATTTAACCGCCTTCTTTATAAATATCTTGATCCCGGGCAGCCACTTAATTTGCTTGATCAACTTGGGTGTTTAAAATTCCTTTAGTCCCGCCGGCAAAGCAATTAAGCGATTAATTCGCATTCATTCGCCGCCTGCGTGTGCTCTAGACATATATAAATATATATGTATGTGCACCTCATATGACAGGCGGCGTATAAATCAAAAAGGGGATTTTTATTGTGGCTGCCGCTGGCTATTGCCAACATTGGCCGGTTTCTGACTTAACTGTCGCTGCTGTTGTAACTGTTGTCGCCGCTGTTCTTTATTTTCTCAACTTTTTTGGTCCTTGGCTACTCTGGTGTTGATTCAATTGCACGCACACGCTCGCCAAAGGTTTATGCAAATGCAATAAATTACATTTTATTATGAAAATTTAAATGTTTCGGCCCGAGGAGAGAGAGAGAGTGAGAGAGAGAGCGAGAGGTGACAATAACAATAAAGGGTAGTAAAAATCCAATTAATTGTTATTTTATTTGTTTATTGTTTTCTGATTACGGTGCAGCGTGTACACTTTAGGGTTCAACGCCACATTTGATTTATTGTTAAACATTTATTTTTATAATTTAATTAAAACATTTATATGGTCGACACATTAAAAATTATAATTGTATTGCCTTTTTTTTGGTTAAGAAAAAGCCTACACCAAGTTATAGCCATTTTTCGTTTGCCAATTTCTCTGGCAAAAAAGAACAAAAATATTACAAGAGAGTTTATGTAAATGGAAAATGATATTCGTTTAAAGTTTGATTTTTTCATAAATATTAATATCTATTGATTTTGAAAGGTAAAAGTAATTCCCTTGTATTCACATACCTTTTTTATTCATACAAAATGTGTAACATATTCGAAAACAGTTTTTACCTAACAGAAATTTTGTACTGCCTTGATGACGAAATTAATTTGAAAACGTTTTTTATTTACGTGTGAATATTGTTTGTTGAATTTTGTAGAAGGAGGCAGCACAGCAACATTTTTAGGTATTTTTTTCTGTGCTTAAGTAATTCCTTTCTATTATTTAACAGGACTCCCTTCACAGCTAATTGCTGACTGCATTTGCTAGCATCCAGAACAAATGATGCGGTTGCCACTCACCCCACTCCATGTTACCCTAACAACTCTCTTGAAAATTCCTACAGCACCTTTTTATACCTTTATTTGACCTGTCAGTTTCAGCTCATTTATCACCGCCAAATGTCTCGCGTTTGTATTTATTTATACCGCTCCGAGGGGACGGCTTAGGAGAGCGGACCGTGTGTGATCCTCGTCCCTTCAACATCGCTCAAGTTGACAAGCCGCCGGAGCAAGATAAATTATTATTTTAATTGCATTTAAATTACACGTTGCGTTGCACGGGGCGTATGCGCAATAACCTACAAAAAGTCAAGGCTGCCACGCTTCAAGGGACATGGCAGTAGTACGCCTGGGAGAGGAGGGGTGCTTGACCGCCCGCTGCTAGATTAACAGCTACCCATGGAGAAGGGGACTTGACCGGCGATTTTGGTCCTTGCCAAGCGCCGTTTAGGGGATTTATTGAGACATTTTTATGCTGAGGCCTCGTTTTATACACTCTTCGGGGTTATCAAGGAATAAATCATTACTTTCAGTGGCTCATTTGCATATTTTTCTAAAATATATTTAATATGATTTATTACCTGAAAGAATTTATCATGAAACTTGACAATTGGAGGTTAAATTTAAATATGACATAAATTTAAATTTAAATACAATGGTTTACAAATGTGAGGTAAATTTAATTTTGTATTATTAATAAAAATCAGTTTGTATTTCTTTCTAACGATATTATTAAAATAATTTATTGTTAAGAAAAAAAAAACAAGTGTAAAACACTTTTAACTCCATGAAAAATATACTGACCCCCCTGACCAATAAAAATACAATTTTAAATCATATATTACCTTTCCGAGTCCATAAATACTTTCAGGGCATCCCAGTTTCAGCTTCGTGAATTTTCGTTCACTTTATTTGATATATGAGAGCCCCTGGGATCTCCGCCGTAGCCTTGAGCAACATTAATAAATGCTGGCAATGCTCGGGTCCTTAAATCCCGATTCACCTGCGCCATCTGGTATATTTTTTGTACAATATATATATATGTACATTTTTCTGTGTGTTATAATTGCCAACCGCCCGCGGCGACTTGAACTTTTGTGAACAATCTCCCGGAACAGTTGGCGGCTCCGGCTCCGGCTGCGACTCCGGCTCCTTCTCGGCCAGAAAGTGAGGCGGCAATTTATATTCATGAGTTGTTGTAATGCATGTACAAGTTGTTGCTGGTGTTGCCGGTGGATTTCCCCAAGAGCACGCTTATTGTTATCCGAGAATTAACTTCTCTTATCGCGACGCCTTGATTTGCGTGCCCTGACTTTTGGTTCATACTTCGCATATCAAGCTTGTTATGGCCCTGCGCAAAATGGCTTTAATTATGGCCGCAGCTCTCTCCCTCTTTCTGTCTGTCTCGCAAATCTTTTGTGTGTGCTGCTAGAATCCCTCACGCAGGAAATAATTGCCAAAATATAAACTAGTTATAAATTATTAGCCCAGCACTGGCAGACGCATCTAAAGCTTCCAGTGACAACGGCAACAGCATATCCTGGCACATCCTGGCCAGCAGGCAAAATGGCAAAGACAAGCTCAAGATGTAAGGGATAAGCACGGACACAAGCACGCATGCAGACAGAGAGAGCTGTTGACTGCCATATTTTATAAGCCTGTGCTGTGCGGTTGAAAATTTAAACAAAAACCCGAGCTACAAAATCGCCGAGGAGGGGAAATTTTGCCTAAGTTATTTGTTGGAGGGGAAGACTTTGAGATACAAAAGAAACGAAGCTTCATTACGCTTTCTTCTGGGTTAATTTAAATGGATTATCATTGTTAGAGAATATAGGATAATATTACAAGCTAATCAGAGTTCTTTGAGTCTTATTAAGTTCATTTATTTCTTACCAAGATATGAAAGTAAATAATTCCCAACTAAATAAACGAAAATAAATATATTGAGTTCAGTATTAGGTAGATAAGAAATATTATAAAATAATTTGAGCAATTTTTTTGGCTTTATTTAGTTTATTTATTTATCATAGGAAGAAGCAATAATATCTTAAAATTATTGACAAACTTTTATTGCGTTATATTTAGTTGGGAATAAGAGTTCTATTAGTCATTACTAAATATAACGCAATAAAATATTTATACATAGCAATTGTCCTTTACTGCTATTTTTATAAAAATATTGTTTTAATATTGAATAAGTTAAAACTGTCTTAAAATTTTTTTTTGTTGTCTAACCATTTCAAAACAAATATAGGAAAATAAATCACTATAACAGGTAAAATAACATATTTTTAAATATATATAAATAATAAAACAGATTAAAGTTTTCAGCAAACTGAGTCGTTTACATTTCCATCTACTCCAAATGCTTCGCTATTCAGTGTGCTGAAAGTTTGATCCTGTTGGAGCTCGACAAGCTCCTTGTCAAAGTTCTAATGCCCTGGAAAATGTGTTTAGGAATCAAACAAAACAGGGAAGCGCATCCGCACAGGACTCAGTACTCAGCGCCCCCGCCCAACCCGAAACGACGTCGTCAGCAACACATTAAAGCATCTTCATTGTCCTTGGATGCTGCTGCTGTGCGAATATGAGTACAAGGATATGGGAATATCAGTGGATGTTGGCACTTGTGTGTATGTGTGGGCTTGTAAGCAGATAAAGTCATTTGCTTTGATATCTTTTGCTAATTATTGCCAAAGCGTAGTCTAAGCCGGTCTTGTGCAGCAGCAACAACAGGAGCAGGAATAATAAATGACAACAATTCCAGCTAACTGCGGCTGCTTGAATCCTTTTTTCACTCCGAGACAAACACTGGCAAGCAGCCTGGCAGACCACAACATCCTTGCCGTGAGGAGGCTGGAGTATAACATTAACAGCATATTATCCTTCCATGAATCCCCCGTACAAAACAAAAGCCAACGAGGCATAGAGCCGTCGAGGATGCGACTTCCTAGGGCGGCCGATTGAGTTTTCCTGCCATTCCACCGTTGTGTGTTTTTAAGAAAAGTGAAAAATATGATGAAATTAATTTTTGTGTGTTTGGATTTAAGCACTTTCAGCTCCAGTTCCGGCTCCAGCTACTGCTCCTGCTCCTGCCCAGGCCTCGGGTTCCTGTTGAAAGGTTGAAAACTGAAATGCCGCCAGATTAAATTAAAGCCTGCTGAAATGTTGTCATTTATAATTTTGGCACAATTGCCGCTAATCAAATTGCTGCCAGAATGGGAGAAAAGGGTAAACCGAATTCCCAGAACCGGCAGGGCAGGGACTCCTTGCCCGGATATTTCTCGTGAGCTTTTTGCACGCTTTTGCTTTTTAATATGCCATAAAATTCAATGGCTGAGGGGAGATTCCGCATCATCTTGGTTCTCTGCTTTTGGCAGAGCCAAGCGATAAAGTAGACAACCCCGAAAACAGCATCCCTCCATCCCTTCATCCCGCCATCCCCGTCCCCCTCTGGCCAACCATTTATTGTAACGAATCTATTAAGTGGAAATTTATTTAAGCAAAAGCAAAAAGTTTAAGCCATAAAATGTAGCTTGTTGTGCTACTCGGCTGCTGCTGCTGCTGTTGCTTTTGCGGCTGCTCAAGAGTACATAAAAATATTAAAAAATAGAAAAAGGCCAAGGAGGCGTCCAATAATAGGGAGGCGTTGCCATTTCGAGCATATCTTCGCTTTCCGCTGCCGTTGATATTTTTATTGCGGCGGCGGCTTAGGTTCGGCAATTTTCCTCAACCAATTCGAGGGAACGAGTCGCATGGAAATTTGCACAGGATTTTCCCAACAGCTTGATTAAGCTTATGGATTTTCGTTTGGGAACTCTTAGGCATAAATTGGCCATGCTACCCAGGCGTATGCGTAATATGCGAGTATGAAACAGAGATGATGAATACTATTATGGAAATATAAGCTTGAAATATGGTATACACGGAAAATGGTAACAAGGATAATATTAGGAAGTTCCATCACTCATTGGGTAATTTAGTTGCCTCAATTTGGTCTCAATTTTAGTTTGAGAAATCTACTGGAAATATTGAAAAATGATTTAATTTTTAATGAGCATCACCAGACGAGTCGATCTAGACATGTCTGGATGTCCGTCTTTTTGTCTAGGTAGTTTCTTCCTATTCCGTTTAGTATACAAGTCGGAACGGGCCAGAGCGGCCTACTATATCATATATCGATCGGGCCAAATGAGCCAATATTCGTAGTTTTTAAAGATTTTTAAATGTTCTCTTAATTTAATTGTAGCAATACATTTTAAATTTCACCCAACTCAGACAAATAAAGGCATTTAAATTTCAGGCGCAGAACGAAATATACCAAAAAAAAAATAGGCTGTTACATGCCTATGGCTCAGCCATAGCTCAGCATACAGCTCCCTCATTATATCGATGGCAAATAGGATACTTCACATAAATCGCTTTGTTAGCAGAAATTTCGGGGATGAGCACTTCTACTCTGATGACTCGATGGTCCTGCTCTTATTGCTGAAAGTTGTGCTTACTCTTCACCACATTCTGGCCCAGTATTGGCCTCATGAAAAGAGTCTGATAAGTGTTCGATATTATACCGTGAATGTGATCCTTTTCGAGATATTTTACTGCTCCTATTTCCTGTATCTGCTGCTCCTTCTGGGCTGGCAGCGAATCCTGTTGGCCTTTCTGGAGTCCTACATCGCCCTTGTACAAGCTCGAGGTTCTCCCTCCTCGGACCACCACCGCAAAGTGATAGATGTCTTTGACATCAACACCCAAATGGGAGGCATCCACTTCCGGGTGACCAGTGCCTGGCTGAGGGTCTCCTCGATGATGTTCATCAGCGTGTATTACACGGCCCACGAGGCAACCTTCATCTTCTACTGTCTGTTTGCCATGTCCGAGATACCCATCTTCACCCGAGCCTATCTGGTGATCCTGAACAAAGTCGGCACTTGTCTGCATCCCCTCGTTGCCGTTCTGCTAATGGGAATGGCCAGCGATCGTCTGAAGCACTTCGAAGCTCAGCTCTGTGACAGGATATTCCTCATTGAGTTGGTGCTGTCTCAGGAGGATCACTTGATCCTGCAGCAGTTTGCCAGGCTCATCAGCTGTAAGGTAAGTTTGTAACTTGGAATTATATTTTATAAATAATTTGCAATTAAACCTTATACATAGCGCCAGAGCTTTCTGATGCAGCAACGATCCTTTCCCATTCGTAACTTCATTTGGAACAGGGGATCATCTGCGATAAAGATCTGGTCTTTGACATCTTCGTTTATCTCATCATCAATGCCACCACGTATCTACAGTTTTTGATTGGCGACAATAGCAGCGTTTGTGAAGAAGTCCTGTGAATAAGAAATACATTTATAAGTAAATACCTGCCAGTTTAATTACATTTAGAAAATGAAATTATATGAACATGAAATTTATAAAAGATTAAACGCGTTTATAGGAATATATTTTATAAGTTTGGAAACCCGTTATTCTCCCTGTTTATTTTACAAAAATGCGAGATCAACTTGGCCTTGAAGTGCTAATTCGAGAAATGTCAAGTAATGGGAGCCAAGCCGGTTTTAACCTAGCTCAGTTCGACTTGTACATTTCTCGTGTAAACATCTATTTCTTATAAATTGTTATATAGTATATATACGCAGTATATTATAAATTGTTATATATTATTTTTATTCTCAAGAAAAATGTATATGTTTTTGAAAGTGCTTTTGGAAAATGTTGCTGGCCAGCTGCCAGTAATCAAGCTTGGCGAAGAGACTGTTGTGTATGACCTCAAGCGGAAGTTAGAGAGGATCACAGGAGTGCCGTTTTCGCAACTGGATATTCAGTTCCTTGGACACCTACTTCGCGATCACGACCTGATCTGCAAGGTGTTCAAGGAATGCCAGGAGCTCGGCATGCCTGCCTCTGGCCAGGCTCCGCACAAAACGGATCTGCTGGTCCTCCATGAGGATAAATTGAAGTGCTGGCTGGGATTTGTGGATGGCAGCGAGTGTGGTGAACCCGGCGAGTCAATGCTGATAAACATATCCAGCAGGGGTTTTACTACTACCACATCTAGTTGCAGCCCTTCCAGTTGTAGCACCTCGAATGGACATCGGGCCTGTGGTCCTGCTATGGACGCGGAGTGCATCGCCCAGAGCAGCAGCAACATCAGCAGCATCAGCGCCCTTTCCAATCGGAGCCAGGACGACAGTAGCTGCCACTCGGAGAAGTGCTGCCTCGATGGAAGCAGGGATCGCCCTGCTTACGCAGATGTGATGCCAGAGAGCCGACAGTATGCAGTGGCCATGGAGGCCGATCCCAGCTGCTTCGACAAGGATTATATTCTGAATTACATAGCAGTGCGAATTCCGAAATCGCTGGACGCTGATGGCCTGATTTTCAGCACCTGCGTGCCACTGGTGCCCTTGGAGGACGGACTCCTCATCGTCTCTGCAAACCCTCACACAAGGGAGTGGATCGAGCGGATTACTCGACCCATTTGTCCACCATACAGGTGCGTGACATTTATACAGCACTTCGATCTGGTGCGGTGGTGCTTCACTATTCCAACACCGAACGAGCGGAGTTTCTGCAGGATCTTTAAGGTCCTCGAAAAGCAGAATGTCCCGCTGGACACCACCCAGTGGAGTGTAATAAGTCAAGCAACCCTGGATCCCTGTGGCGAAGATTACGCTCAAAAGGCGGTCAGCACGGACTTTCCGAACATGGAGGTGGTTGTTTACATAGACAAGAGGAGCGCCGAACAGATCTCCGAATGCTTCAAGCTTGATTACTTGTATTGGCAGTTGCCGTTCAATCAGTGTGAGAGCATTTGCTAAGGCAGTCCCGGTACATTTGTTTTTAGCGACTGAAACAAAATTATTAGTTCGAACTTAAATTTATTGTTAACACACTTTTTGAGATACGATTTATAACGAAATACGAAAAAATTATTTGTTTGGCCAAATTCAACAAAAGCTCTTTTATTTAATGGGGGACATCTAAGTAGCTCAAATATAAAGGATTTGCAGGATTTTATTTTGGTCATGACTCATCCAGAAAATAAATCCCCATAAGTAAGCACTCAGTTTTTGGTGAGGAATTTACTCGAAATGGTTTTCGATTTTTTTGTATCAAAAACAAAATGGCGGTCGAGTATAATTTCTCCATAGACACTACTTTTCCGTGGCCGGATACATAATTCGACACGCTGGTCTTTAGTTACTAAGCTGCCGAAAACTAGTTGCATTATTTTGTATTATTTGTAAACGTTACTATTAATCGTCACAAAATTTGATACAAAAACTTTTGAAGTTGAAGGTGGCATCATCACTTTCATCTCCTTGTTAAGATGTATTTTTGTTTGTTATATTTAACTAAAGAGCACACCCCTATAAAGTATAGTATAAATTGTTTTATATTATAAATATATTATTATAATTAAATATATTATTATATTATTATATTATAAATATAATTTTTCAATTTTCGATTGGCTCTTCCATTTGGCCAAAATAAAATTCAGCAAATCCGTTATTTTTTTGAGCTATTTAGATGTCCCCCATTAAATGAAACAGCTTTTGTTGAATTTGGCCAAACAAATAATTTTTTCGTATTTCGTTATAAATCGTATCTCAAAAAGTGTGTTAACAATAAATTTAAGTTCTAACTAATAATTTTGTTTCAGTCGCTAAAAACAAATGTACCGGGACTGCCTTAGCAGATGCCCTCACACTGGGTGAACGGCAACTGCCAAAACAAGTAATCAAGCTTGAAGCATTCGGAGATCTGTTCGGCGCTCCTCTTGTCTATGTAAACAACCACCTCCATGTTCGGATAATCTGTGCTGACCGCCTTTTGAGCGTAATCTTCGTCACAGGGATCCAGGGTTGCTTGACTTATTACACTCCACTGGGTGGTGTCCAGCGGGACATTCTGCTTTTCGAGGACCTTGAAGATCCTGCAGAAAGTCCGCTCGTTCGGTGTTGGAATGGTGAAGCACCACCGCACCAGATCGAAGTGCTGTATAAATGTCACGCACCTGTATAGTGGACAAATGGGTCGAGTAATCCGCTCGATCCACTCCCTTGTGTGAGGGTTTGCAGAGACGATGAGGAGTCCGTCCTCCAAGGGCACCAGTGGCACGCAGGTGCTGAATATCAGGCCATCAGCGTCCAGCGATTTCGGAATTCGCACTGCTATGTAATTCAGAATATAATCCTTGTCGAAGCAGCTGGGATCGGCCTCCATGGCCACTGCATACTGTCGGCTCTCTGGCATCACATCTGCGTAAGCAGGGCGATCCCTGCTTCCATCGAGGCAGCACTTCTCCGAGTGGCAGCTACTGTCGTCCTGGCTCCGATTGGAAAGGGCGCTGATGCTGCTGATGTTGCTGCTGCTCTGGGCGATGCACTCCGCGTCCATAGCAGGACCACAGGCCCGATGTCCATTCGAGGTGCTACAACTGGAAGGGCTGCAACTAGATGTGGTAGTAGTAAAACCCCTGCTGGATATGTTTATCAGCATTGACTCGCCGGGTTCACCACACTCGCTGCCATCCACAAATCCCAGCCAGCACTTCAATTTATCCTCATGGAGGACCAGCAGATCCGTTTTGTGCGGAGCCTGGCCAGAGGCAGGCATGCCGAGCTCCTGGCATTCCTTGAACACCTTGCAGATCAGGTCGTGATCGCGAAGTAGGTGTCCAAGGAACTGAATATCCAGTTGCGAAAACGGCACTCCTGTGATCCTCTCTAACTTCCGCTTGAGGTCATACACAACAGTCTCTTCGCCAAGCTTGATTACTGGCAGCTGGCCAGCAACATTTTCCAAAAGCACTTTCAAAAACATATACATTTTTCTTGAGAATAAAAATAATATATAACAATTTATAATATACTGCGTATATATACTATATAACAATTTATAAGAAATAGATGTTTACACGAGAAATGTACAAGTCGAACTGAGCTAGGTTAAAACCGGCTTGGCTCCCATTACTTGACATTTCTCGAATTAGCACTTCAAGGCCAAGTTGATCTCGCATTTTTGTAAAATAAACAGGGAGAATAACGGGTTTCCAAACTTATAAAATATATTCCTATAAACGCGTTTAATCTTTTATAAATTTCATGTTCATATAATTTCATTTTCTAAATGTAATTAAACTGGCAGGTATTTACTTATAAATGTATTTCTTATTCACAGGACTTCTTCACAAACGCTGCTATTGTCGCCAATCAAAAACTGTAGATACGTGGTGGCATTGATGATGAGATAAACGAAGATGTCAAAGACCAGATCTTTATCGCAGATGATCCCCTGTTCCAAATGAAGTTACGAATGGGAAAGGATCGTTGCTGCATCAGAAAGCTCTGGCGCTATGTATAAGGTTTAATTGCAAATTATTTATAAAATATAATTCCAAGTTACAAACTTACCTTACAGCTGATGAGCCTGGCAAACTGCTGCAGGATCAAGTGATCCTCCTGAGACAGCACCAACTCAATGAGGAATATCCTGTCACAGAGCTGAGCTTCGAAGTGCTTCAGACGATCGCTGGCCATTCCCATTAGCAGAACGGCAACGAGGGGATGCAGACAAGTGCCGACTTTGTTCAGGATCACCAGATAGGCTCGGGTGAAGATGGGTATCTCGGACATGGCAAACAGACAGTAGAAGATGAAGGTGGCCTCGTGGGCCGTGTAATACACGCTGATGAACATCATCGAGGAGACCCTCAGCCAGGCACTGGTCACCCGGAAGTGGATGCCTCCCATTTGGGTGTAGATGTTTCTTTAACATCTACAAGAGCGATGTAGGACTCCATGAAAGCCAACAGGGTGCGCTGCCAGCCCAAAAGGAGCAGCTGATACAGGAAATATCGAACACTTATCAGACTCTTTTCATGGTGATGGGTAAGCACAACTTTCAGCAGAAAGAGCAGGACCAAAGAGTCATCAGAATAGAAGTGCTCATCCCCAGAATTCCTTTCTACTTTTAGATTTATTTGAAGCACTGGATTTACCATAGATAAATGAGGGAGCAATATGCTGAGCTATGGCCGAGCCACAGCAGTTGCAGGGTGGATATGCAGGCCATCGCTACTTCGGCCATCAGGTGCACCCAGTAATAGGTATTATTTTCAGTAAACTGAGTTTAAAGTTTTAAGGCGCTTGAAATATACATGGGCATGACGGCAGAATGGAACATTTTAATTCTTGGAATCTTTTGGCAGACTCAATTTTTTGGAATGCTATTTTTACGATCCTAAAACACTATTTAAGCAAACAAAAAAAATCGATTTTTTAAAAAAATCTAATTGGGTGTCTCCCCTTAAATGATACGGCTTTTGATGATGTTTGCCAAACAAAAATTTTGTCGTCTTTCGTTATAAATCGTATCATCTATAAAAAAGTGTATAAACCATAAATTTAAGTTTTAACCAATAATTTTGTTTAAGCCGCGAAAAAGAAGTGTACCAACTGCCAAGTAATCGAGTTTTGAGCAACTCCAGATCTGGTCGGCGCTTTTCCCGTAGATGTAGACTGCAACCTCCATGGTCAGCTAGTATGTGCTCATCGCCTTCTGTGCGTAATCCTCGCGCACTTGCTGCTGCCCTGGGGTCCACAGGGACCACAGGCCTGATGTCTATTCGAGGTGCTACAACTGGGGGTGCCGCACTCGCTGCCGTCCACAAATCTCAGCCAGCACATCACTTGAGCCTCATCAAGGACCACCATATCTGTTCCTTACTTAAAGTTCATTCCCTCCGATATTGTAACCTTAAATATTAACCAAATTACTCACCAGAAGTGCTGTCAGTCATGCCATTTTGTTGTCTTAACAATCCATGATTATCCCATTATGGAGGCCATTTTCCTGCATTATGCAGACCCACTTTTTGTGAGACCCGCTTAAAAAATACCCCGGGAAAGAGAAGGAGAATACGCATTATAAATTGAACTTTCCATAGCCTTAAAGCAGGTCCCTGAAAAAGGGGATTTCCCTTGCCGCTTTCTCCTCTCCCTTTCGAGGTAATTTGCCTCGGACACAAAAGGCGAAAACAGAAAAAAAAATAATAAAAGGGACTCCTCACAACTGAAGCTCGTAAGTGAGAAAGAGACAATTAAAAATCCATTAATTTGAGTAGCGGCAACCATGTAAAGCTACTTATATCGCCTCCCAACCACGCCCACAGTGGATGTCCCCAAACCGAATGGAAATTTACATTACATTATACTCGCATTTAAATAATTTTTGCAAAATTAAAACGTAATGCCTGGGACCCGGTTTCACCAAGGCGAAACTTTATGCCACAGGAGTAGAGCTGCGTAGGGTCTTTCGGTGAGTGTGTATGCATCCTTGATGCATTGACCGGGCTCGGGCAGGCCCATGGCAGTGAAATTATTTATGTGTCGCACATTTAACTTGCACATGGCAAAATATATATTTTGCATTTACCAAGTGCACTTCCATCATTATCCTGCCGGCAGCAGGAGCCACTCACCCACTCAGGATCGCACAGCTGAAGCCTGACCGGATGCAGACACAGGACATCCAGCCGGCCGGCCAGCCACCTCGTCCTTTAGGGCCGCACTTGCATTGTTTTTTGGCCAGGCCAACGGATTAAAATGCATGGGTTCATGAAGTGGTCATCTGTCATCTTTGCGGTAGGAAGAACTTCGCATGTTGACATTGTCGCAACAGTTTATATATGTATGTATCTGCCAAGGGACCCGAAAACATATACATCGCAGATACCCAGAGAGGGACTCGTCGAGCCATATCCAGCTATTCAAGACCGACTCGAAATATCTTCTTGTTTTTTTTATTAGCGAAATCTTCCAAGGGATATATTGGGGTATAAGGGAATTAAAAGTCAAGAAATTCTTAGGAAAATGGGATATTGAGATAGGAAATTATGGATACACTTCTCTAAGTTAAAACTCATATTTCTTTGGGGAAAACCTTAATTAAATACATTTGGTTACCCAGACTTCATTGGGAATGCAAATATCTAACTTAAGCTGATTAATATACATTCGTTTTAAATTATCTAATAATATTTACTCTTTTTACAGAGCAACCCATAGTCCTTTCGATAGAACAAACGTCTCGCTTTTAGTTATTTATGCTGTTGCTGTTTTGTTGCTTTTGGAGCGATTCTGCTCCTCTTCTGGCCAGGGTAACTGGTGCGGAGTTCCCTTACAAGCCGGATTAAATATGGCTTAAAAGTCAGTTGACACGAGTTGGCCATTTCTCGCCGACTACTTTTCACTCACTCCGCATCCCCGGTCCCCTTGGCCTTGTCTCCGGGGCGAGCTGCTGTTGTTCGGCGGTGTGAGATGATAAAACATTTATGCAGATAGCCGAGGCCCCGAGTGCAGCAACAATCATTGACATTAAGTGGAAAACGTACTGGGATTGGGGAAATGTCTTTTAGATGTCATTTAAATTAATTGCAGGGAGGAGATTATTTAAAAGTGGAAAATGATTTAATGCCACAGGCTTAAAAGTAGCTCAGTCGGGATGGAGGAGCTGCCGAAGAAAAAGTGGCCTGGGGCTCAGCTCTTAATATCTCCTACTTCAGATTGTTGCTCAGCCAAGCCAGATATTATTTTGCCATCCAATCATATTTTTCAATTACTAGCAGCAGCAGCTCCATGCCAATTAAATCACCTGCAAAATGTCCAAAAGGGAAACTGAATCCTGTTTAGTCAACCCTTATCTAGCCAATTATGAATGGCCATTTGGCAGGAGATATTTTGTGATATATTTTTCCCTCTTGCCTTGTTGCCTTGCTTAATTGCTTGCTAGCTATTTATTGATTTTCGCAAAAACATAGAAAAAAAAAAAAGAATTTAGAACTGGAAAGCATATCTCGTCCAGCCCTAAAAGGAAATGGATCAATTTGCAAAGGTTTTAGGGTAAGAAAAGTGATTTTCCCTGGAGTGGGATTTTTTTCTCTATCACGTTACGATTGTGAAATGAATTTTTGAGGTGGTTTTCAGAAGGTAGCTCTGATGTGTGAACGGAAATTAGTTTCATTAGGTTTTCTGATGATTCAGACAGCATCGTTGATTGGATAATTGAAGCTCTGGCCACCGCTGTACACCGGGAAGTAAGCCAGATAAGTCTGAACTTTTTATATCCTTAGATTTATAAACTAATAATTTTTAAAATTATTACCCAATATTTCAAACCTTATTTTTAAAATTTAAAATTATTTTTAAATTATGGAAAAAATCTTGCTGTGTAATAACTCGTATTTTCAGAGAGAGTTTCTCGAAATCATAAAGCCCCGATTCGCCTCGATTTGCGGTCTAATTTTCTGTACTATTTCTGTGCAGCTCAAAGGACACTTGGTGACCAGCTGTCTGGTTCTCCGTCTCGGTAGTGGCACTGGCCCTGGTGTTTGGTCCTGGTCCTTGTGCCTTGTTCATCCTGCATGTCGCACGAATGTTGTATTACGTCCTGACATGCAACATGAATATTCACTTTGCACTTTGCGGGCGGAGTGGCTGGGCGAAGGATTTGGGATACAGGTGTTTTCCCGGACTGCCCCGGGGACTGGGGGGCGGCGGCGGCGACGGCAGGACGATGTTGATATTGATGTTGTCCTGCTACCCGAATTTGCATCTTAATCTCTGCCGTCAGCGGCGCTGTTGACAAGCAGCACGAGCTGGAGCAGGACCAAATCGCATGCTTACGCACTCGAGAGTCCTGGCCGGACTCCCCTGCTGATTGCTGTTTAGTTTTGCAATTTAAATCAAAATTTCAGGTGCAATGTCCTGCCTGCCAGACTGCCAGGCTGCCAGCCTGCTTAAATTGGCAGCCCGTCTTGGTTGCGGTCCCTGCTAGTCCTGTATCCAAAATGGCATACTTATCACCCATACGCCCCCATGGACCCTGTATCGCAATGCGGTTCGCTTCGGACCCCCCTAATGCTCTAGCTAGTTGGCTTTTATTTCGGGGTTGCTCCGCTCCGTTCCGGCTGCGGCGGAGTGAAATCAAATGAAATGAAATGTAGATGCATATCCTTTTTTTCCCGGCTGCTATCCTTGTATCGCCGCTGTGTGTGCGCATGTAAATTGTATAAATGTGCGCATAAATTTTCGTAGGCAAAATTTGAAATTCCGATTTTCGACCAGATTGGTAAACAATTTATGTAAGCAACCGAACTGAGCCAAACACATTGAAAATCTGGTCAGAAGTGTCCTCTGGCTTTGTTTTGCCACCCCGACAGCCGCCCTTCTGCCGCTTGTCGGGGTGCCGGGAATCATGTAATTGCGTAACCCTTTCGATAATAGGACCCTTGAGTACTGAGTGTGTGTGTCCTGGGTTGTCCTTGCTTATGGTTATGACCACACAGACAGACAAACAGACTGGCCCCATCACTTTTGCTTATCTTAAGTATTTTACTTATGTGCTGTCGGAATGTCCCCGAGTTCCATCTCATCTCGATGGTCCCCCAAAATGTTCCCCTGTTTGCATTTGCACATTTTCCAGGCCATTCTGGGGACGAGACTTACAGGCCGTTTCTGTAAAGTTTTCTGATTTTTTTTACACGGTATTCGTAAACTTAGGGGATGCCTGGCAGGTTTGATACCTAAAATATATGGTAATATTAATTTATCGATAAAAACAATATGAAACCTACAACATCAAGCAAAATTGCAAAAATAATTAAATAATATTTGCTTTACCCCTAGTAACGGATATCTCATAGTCGGGATACTTCAAAGAGACTCCCTTTTTGTTGTTCCGAAGAGAGATCCTGACCGAGATTTCTGAAATTAGTAAGCGATTGATTTATGGTAGTTGTGAGGTGGCTTAACCACTTCGACTGAGATCTCTGGAACCAATCCTTCTGGAAAGCATCTTTCACTGGGGTCTTTTGCATTTATGCCTGGCTGTGCATGGCCAGCAGAATATATATTTTTGTGAAATTTTTTTAGAGAGCGAGCCAGCCGTCAGTTGTTGTGTGGCCCCAGACTCGGCTGGCTGAGCAGAGCAGCTCCTACGCTCTCGACAATTTGCCATTAATTGAAAACAGATTTGCCGCCGAGATTGCATTGTCGACAGGCATCTGATTTCCGCACAAATTAATTATAACTGCCATTGACAGGGAGCAGGGAGCCATTGGCGAGTGTCCAGCAGACTGGGAGTGAAGCAGCAGCCGGCTGGGCTGGAGCACGGTGATAAGGCGACAGCCGAGTTTAATTCAATTTTATTGAGATTTATTCAGCCAGAAAGCGCAGACTAGCGAAATGGAAGCGAAAGTGCTCGGCTTTGTGGCCATTAAATGGCGTATTAAATTGAACGTGCGAAATGGCTTAGTTGCTGCTTGCAACTAAATAAAAACTTTTATAATTGCAGCAACAAAACGCCGGGCGGAAGCGGAAATGCCGACGTGCCAGCGGAAATGCAATGGCGTGGCGGCGAACGAGAGTGTCACATCACCGAGTAGACATATTTCTGCTGTGTCCTTTTCGTAAGATGAATGTCCTGCATATGTTTCAGACGTTTACATTTTTACAGCTAATTAATTTCAATAATTGGTATGTTTTATGGCCTCCGGTAGCACAGCTTCAATAATGGATGGCCAGGCCTTTATTAACAGATATAAATAGTGCCAAAAAGAATCAATTATTATTTAAAACACACTTTAAACCTAGATGTTGGTTGAATAATGAACAAGAGTTTGGTCCTGAATTTCTCCTTAAAGTTAAGTCAACAAACTAGCCATTAGTTGAGTAAATAACAATTTTTAAATTGAATATGTGCCTGGAAAAGCAGAGCGAATGATACAGTTTGATATTGATTTTATTAGAATAACTTTATCTCTTGCGAGACTTTAAAGCCTAAAAAGTTATTTTTTGGTAGAATAAACCAAAATATAATTGCACATATATATAATCTCGAAGTGGTTTTATGATTTTAAATGGCTTCCCTCAGATTTTATTAAATTAAACAACCATGAATAATAAAATACAAATATAAACAAGGAATGTTTAGTGAGGTAGCAAGAAAAGAATTGTTCAGCACTTAAGTTTGAAATTAAATTGTATTAACTTACTTTACTAAGAGATACTCAGGCTTCTTCCAGTATAAAATATGATAAATCAATTATAATTAAGCAATGTTTGCACAACTCCCTTTAGAAACAAGGAAAGCGAAGGTGAAAGTTAGCAATTTGGTGATGCAATTATGCTTGCAGCTTACATTAAGATGGATAATGTATTTTAATTGAGATTAATTGCCACTTGACCTGTCAGCTGTCCATCCCTTAAGGCAACTGGCAACCAAAATCGGAATCCCTATATATATACAGACTATCTGTGTTTGATATTGCAGGCATTTAAATCGAGACAACAAATTAGTTTTATGTTTAGTGTTATGCAAATAAAATTATCGTTTAGCCTGACACTTTTGGCTCGTCGAACGAAATGGATAAAACGCTCGAATAGACAGTCGGATGGATTGATGGCTCTACATATTGATTTGTTTGCCAGCAGCCTCCTGCCATCTGAGTGCAGATATATATTTGTACATATTCCCATCGCTGGGGCCGTTTCAATTATTTTGTTTTGGCAAAGCAGCTGCAGATACAGATACTCGGTGGGTATGTGTGTGTGATTTTAATTAAAAATTGATTTAGCGAAATTTGCATAAATTATGCATAACTCGACGGTAAGCCAGCACAACATGCAAGCCCATACAAGGCCGGCATTTGCGACTGTGTCAATAAATTAGAAAAGATTAATTGGAAATTATATAAATATTTTGCAGAGCGCTGCCAAAAAAAGCACCGCTCCCCCCTGTATCTCGACCACATTCCGAATGTTCTAATTAAAGATTTATTATTTACATTCAAGCGGGAGTATCTCTTCTGCTAAATATACACACTGTGCCTTGCTGCTGGAGTATAATTAAAAATCATTTAAGCTCGGCGACTTCAAGGAGAGTTCCTTTTGTGTCTGGAAAGTCAGCCAAAAAATATGCAAAGTTCAACTTCAGGCGGAGTTTTCGCTGTGGGGCAGCGGCGCAGGCGGGTGCAACAATTTATTGTGGCAGCGTGAAATATGGCAAAAGTTTTGAAATGAAGTTGGTCGAGAAGGACCGCAGCCACATTAACAAATGAATGGGTAACTGAATAAATGAATGACAGAGTGAATGATGGAGCGATGAAGTTCTCTGGGTTTTGCAAAGGGTTTCTCTGGCGAGTTATGATACGTTTCATTTATAAGGATGCCATTCTTAGAATATAAAGGGAATGTTATAAATACTATATTATTGTTTTTATTCTTAAAGAGACATGTAGGATCTTCAGGTATATAAAATATGTTCAATGATAATAAAATATGATATTTCCTTTTTTAAGTTTCATAAATATTAGTTCTTTAATTTTAAAATTTATGACTTTTAAAATAGCATTGATTACAAAGTCTAATTATTTAAACTTAAAAAAACTACAGAAGAATTTCTTTAATTTTAAGAAGATATACTTAATAAATTACAAAGTTGGGAAATACATTTAAAATAAAACAATATATCGATTAATATCTATTAATAATCCAATGAGTAATTGTATCCTTTAATCGTATGAAGTTTATTGCGTATTCCTACGGTATATTTCAATATATATCGCTATCAATTCATATAACACTTCCCACATTATTGCACTAATTTGCATTTCGGTAATTTGTCGCCATGTCGATTGATCCTTTTATTCTGGGCGCCGTAAAGTGAACATGAAATATTCATTACAACAAAGGCAAATAAAAATCAATTCATTTCATTTGTTTAATGTTGTTTGGTTTAAATTTCCCTCAATTTAATTTACCCCAAGCAAATATTTATCGACACTCTTACTTGAATTGGTATTTATGCTGTTGCGGGCTATATTTTCAGTGATTATTTTTTTCGTTTTCCTCGCCGAGAAAAACATAACCTGTGGCTCTTTATGGTCAAACACTCGAACACCCTCTTGGGCCCACACCTGAAAGTGGAAAACGGACTTGTTAGTTTCTTGAGCATTTTATTTCTTGTTTTTTTTTCTGCCTCGTTGGCAGAGCCGAAACCAATTTAAAATCAAATTTTCCCCAATAGAGGCCCGAGGAGGAAAAGCTCTCGACATAGCTTCGAGTGCAAATTAAATAAAATTGCAAAGTCGAAAAAGAAAAATGTAGTCCGTTTCGCTGGGTCTCGGTCTCTCTCTAGTCGGCCGGCGTCGATTGTCTGTGATTGATTTTAATCGCCTCAAGTGATTTCACTAAACGATTCAACTTCGAAATTGGTTACCACCTCGCATTGTGTCTGCATATATTTTGCATGTGGCTGGGTGGTGCCTTACTTTTGGCGCCGAGTGTGGCGCCGCTTCCGGCCATTCTGGCAACAACATTTTCAACTGTCCGCCACACGTTTGCTCACCTCGAAAGTGGCAAGCACTCAGTTTTCAGTCGGTTTCCAGTTGAAAGTTCTAACGAATGTGTTTGCAATGTCTGAATAACCTCATCTTTTGAGTTGGGAACTATTTTCCAGACATCATAGCGTCAGGAAAGTGTTTTTAGAATTGTTTTGAAGACAAGTTCTTGGGTTTTCTGGTTGAAAATTATAAGGGAGTTGTGAAAGATTTTATCCATGTATTTCTACAACTGATTAGGGTTTATGGACATTTTTATAATTATTTGCGACTAAACAAACATGACTGAAACATTTGTTTTCTCAATTAGGATATGCCAAAAAATATTAGTAAAACGATATATTTATTTTTGAATAACTAAACATTTTAGTTACACTATTTTTCAGCTAAACAGGGTATTCCAGAGTTCAACCTCTTCTCCCTCGATTGCCCTGCATTTTCTTGCTGTTTGCTTTCGCAACAGTTTCATAAAATTCAATTTAAATGCACACACTTCCGCGCAGAATATTCAAATGAATTTCAAGCATAACAATTGCATTCCACTCTCCGCCGCCCCCACGTGTTATTAGTTGGATGGAGTGGATATGTATTTTTATTTTTTTTTGTCTGGGCTTCGTGGAAAGTGCAATCTTGATAGCGCTCTGATTGACACTTTTCGGGCAAAGCTCGCATTTAACTCGACGCGCTTAATTAAAGTGGCCCCGACCCCTGGACCAAACCCGGCCTCGGTCCAGGTCCTGTTCCGGGCCAAATGAAGCCGGTGAAAGGCTGACCAACAAAACCGAGCTGAGCCGGGCACAAAGGCGGCAAATAACCGTGGTCGACAAAAACCTGGCACAAAGTTTCGGGCCACAATTTGACTTTTTTGTTGCCGCGGCCAATGCAAACAAACGGAGGCGACGAAACCAATACAAACAGAGCGCAGCGGCGGCAGATAGAGCCGCAAAAAAAAGGCAGAAGAAATAAAAAATGACAGAAATGATGCCCGTCAGATTATCCTGTTGCAAGGCAAACAACAAATTTTCAAGAGCACTGCAAGGCCATAATCCTTGAACCCCAGGCCACCGAAACCGCTAGGGAAGCTGCCATAACATGGCTGATTACCCGCTGCAACTCGGCCAAAAACCACTAAGCGCCCCGACCCAAAGTTTTCATTAAAGTGGCTCTCTGTTTTCGGCTTTCAGCTGGCTACCAGCTTCCAGCTCCCGGCTCCCGGCTCCCGGCTTTCGGCCTTTGTAATTGCTTGGCATTGAGGAATTGGCAGCGCTGAGAGCTTAGCCCAGTTTGGTTTTGGTAACTGGCAGCTGCTGAGTGACAGTCGCCAGGTGTGCCCCAGATTGGTCCAAGAGATTCGGCGAGGATTCTGGCCGGGAGCGAATTCCCCGAGAACAGCACTGAAGGAATTTAATTGCAAAATTTTACAGGCTCGCGTGCCATTCAATACTCTTTCAAATGATGGCAAAAGTTTTCGTAAGGAATGCACAAACTTACTTCTATAAGAATATTTGTGTCTTAAATATTAGTCTGCAACATTCCTGTCATTTTACTTAGGAAATAAATTGCTTAAATGCTTTTAAGTATCAACTTCAATCATTTTAAGTTGAGTAATTTGTTGTCTTAAATAAAACCGGCTTGCTGGCCTACATATAATATGAAGTCTAGTACAATTTTATGATATAAATGTAATTATAAATATATATAAAATGCTTTTAAAGAGATTTAAGTGATTTAAATGTGAAAATGTCCACCATACAAATAAATACAGTAAGTTTTTTGTATTACATAAATATTATTGATATATTTTAGTGCTCAATGTTAAATAAAAGTTAAACACATTTAATACTATTATTTTGAATTCTTTTAAATATTATTTAAGCCTTTCTCAATGTTTCTTGCGTAAAAAAATAATTTTTCAAGATACCCAATTCTAATCCTATATAAAACAGCTTCCCTTTTTTTCAAATATCCCTTTTTCAATTTTCTCAACAGAACTTAAATGTCTTCAGATAGTGAAATCTTTTGTCGCTGTAAAAATGTTGATGTCCGCTTTATAGACGCACTTGGAACTCACATAAACTAAGCGCTTCGCTTCAACACTTAAAATTTAATTGACACTTTAATGCGCCGACGATCTGTCGTTTCTAAACCCATTTACGCCTCGACTTTCAAACTTTTGGCAATGCCCGTTCCCAGCCATTGACTGTGCCATGCAAAAAGAAAAAAATTCACTGAAAATCGTCCTTCCATTTCATTTCCGGCAGTCGAGCGCTGGCACACTATCCTTGACATTTTTCCCAGCAGCCATTTGCACTGCTAGTTCGCTTCGCTTCGCTCCGATTCAGATTTACGTTTTTTTTCGGGCAGTTTTTTCATCTTTTTTCGCCGCTTTGTTTAATGAATTATCAGTGCGCTCATTACCAGCACTTAAGGGGGGCGTGGCAATGACACTGCAGCTTGAGTTTGTTTTATGTCACCGGTGTCCTTGCGCTCTTAACCGCAGGCGCATCGAATGGCAGATGCCGCCCCCTCTCCGCCACTGCCACTCTGCGTTTTTCCTGTGGAGGATTATTTGACATTGATGCGTTGACTTGTTGAACTTGCGGTCGAGAGGACAATATCTGCTGGCTTAGCCAAACACGAAAATTAAATCCAAGTGGCATTTAAGCGCAACTCGATACATCCTCCTCCCCTTGGCTCCAGCCGGGGCTAATCAATAAATGCAATTGCCATTAACTTTTCGGGCTTTCGGGCAGAGCGCAACTTTTGGCCCAAACTCTCCGTGTGTTTCGTTTGCCAGTTTGGGGGGAAAACTATTTTTCAATTTTCGTTTTCGCAAGGGCGGAAACTTTTTGTTCGTACAGCTGCCTCGGAAAGTAATGCAACATCCATTAAAAAGGACGACAGCAGCGGCGGCGCTGGCGGGAGAATGGATGTGGTGGAGGAAGAGGCTCTGGCACATTAAGCAGCAGGCAGCATCCTGTTTCGTCTCCTGCCTGGCCCGTGCCATATCGATTGCCAATGTGGCCAATTGAAAAATATACAACAAGCCCAGGGGCAAGAGGGAAGGTTACAAAAATTACACAAAAAAAAAACAGCAAATACTTATTGAACAATTAACAAAAAATAATTGTAGGAATTTTGGTTTATTTTCTAATCGGAAATATGAGCAATTTATATTTCTCTGTAACATAATATTATTAAAAATCTAATATTAAATCCTATTTTATATGGGTAAAATCTCAATAAATA
Organism: Drosophila rufa; assembly: GCA_018153105.1. Taxonomy (NCBI): domain Eukaryota; kingdom Metazoa; phylum Arthropoda; class Insecta; order Diptera; family Drosophilidae; genus Drosophila; species Drosophila rufa. The sequence goes on from JAECXS010000096.1 coordinate 16,053,559, forward strand.
TAATTTACTAAAATAAAAATAATCAAGATAAAGTATTTAAATTTATAAAAATACCTAACAATTTTACTCTTCTTATTTTTAGTGGAATAAAACTCATTCATTCCCAACTCAAGGCCAACAATTGGCACTTTCCAGTTGGTTATAGATCTCCTTCTGAAAACCCATCCATAGTCGTATTGCGATCATTCAGGACCCTTTTTTGTCATCACTTTGGAATTTGCCACAATGTGAAGCTAGCTTAAAATAAACAAAGCAGCAGCAGCAGGAAAAAAGGCAAGGGGAGCTGAAAAGCTGGAAAACTGAAACAGGTAGCAGCTGCCTGGCGCTAAAGTGCCAACTTATGCCACGAAAATGCTTGAATATAATGGTCGTTGAGGGAGGCATGAAGGAGGGTGGCTTTGGGGGGTAGGTTGGGCCGTGGGCCGTGGGGCGTGGGCGGTATGCAATTGTGCGATGCCACCACAAAGGCCGCCAAGATGACGACGACGGCGGCGGAGGCTGGGGCGGTGGCGACATGCAAAAGTGGAACGAGAGCCGGCGCACCGCTGCTGCGTTGGCATTAAGTGGCATGTGGAAGCGGCTACAAGGACACTGATAATGATGGAAAAATTCCCTGGGCACATACACATAACACACATTGCTATGTTAGCTCCGCTCATCGCTTTATCAGCCCGAGGAGTCAACTAGTTGGTACTCAGCTTAAAGGTCCTTCATCGCCTTGGCCAAGACTCAGAGGGGAAAATAAAACTAACAGCTTAAGTCCTGCACTTGGGGAAATTTTGGATTGAAATTAATAGAAAGGATTACATTTCCAAAATAAAAAAAATATGAATCAATAAATAATCATAAATCATTTTTTGAGTTTTGGCCTATTTTCTTATGGGAAATAGAAGCAATTTTATTTTTTAATTGAAAAATAAAGGTTTTTGTGCTTAAAAATATGTTTAAAGAGCGGAAATATATAAGACAATCAATCTTTAATATAAATTATACTATGAGGACAAGTTGTATATATATGAATTTATTCTATTTAGCCCTGTGTTAAATATTTTTTTTTTATTCATTTAAACTTTCAGTGAAATGCTTTTTAAAATGTATCCCTTTCCGACTCTCGTATATATCCCTAATACCCTGCCCTAGTCGCATATATAAAAATTGCACTTGCAACCGCAAGACAGTGACAAAAAGGCACTTGCCGCCTCTCCCATCTCGTCCGGCGTACGGCGTCCTTCCTCGTCCTTTCTGCCACTGACAGGTGCAAGGCAGGACATTGGGTGGGCCATGGGCGTTGAAGGAAAGACTGCAGGTGAAAGGTTGAAGGAAGGTAACTGAGGAAACGAAATCGACCTTGACTGACAGCTTGACATGAACTCGACTGCTCCTGCTCTCGACGTTGCTGCTCTTTACTCGCCTTCACGCCAACATCCAGCTTCGGGCTCATTATTTTCGCTTTAGCCGGACCCGGAGCTGGCCTAAAGAAGGGCGCGGGTAGGGTATGCGGTGAATGTAAATGGTTTTCGTCCTTAAAGCCAACAAACCGCAAAGAGCTGGGCGTGGATTCCGGGCCTTGGTCCACGTCCCACTGTAAGTAACTCCAACTAACCAACTCGATGCCCGGCAAATGGAGTTCGCTCCTCGAATTGCCAACCATTCTCGGTGGCCTCCTCCGACACGTCTGCGTGCCCGAAATTCATAAGCCAGTCAGTCGGGGCCTTTATCAGCCAGGCGGCATTGCTTAATTACATGTTATTCACGTATAAATCAAAGCGAACGGAACGAAATTGAGATCACCCAAGGAAATTAGCTGATAAAGTGTGGCAATGGTATTTCTGGAGCAAATAATTATAGTATTTTAGGAGGAGTTAAATAGGGGATTAGTGTTTAAAGTTTAAAGTTAAATACAAAATCTTGAAAATATCAAAACATTTTTAAATAAAATTTATTAAATAGTAAAATATTTCAAGAAACATGTATTATGATTTTAATTTAATTAAGTTCTCTCTGAAATAAGTTTAAGAACTTACGTTGATCAAATTCTTTACTCCTTTAAAATGCTTTAAAAAGAAAATTAAATAAAAATCTGCAAAATTGTAAACATTGTAAATGCCAGGCAGCAGACTTTTATTTTGATTTAAATTTCTGACTCGGCGGCATTCTTAAAATATTTACAACTTTGGTAGGTTTTAGGACCTGCCTTAAATATTTATGAGATTATGCACGGGGCGCAAATGAGCTATTGATGTGGCCCAGACCACAGGAGTATCGGCTCAGATTCCAGGGCGATTTCCATTTTACACAATGTTTCCCGAATGGCCCCGGCAAGTAGGCAGCGTTTTTCATTCGAGTGCCTGGCGGCCCCAAAGACAATGTCAAGCTCCTGCGACATTGTGAGCGCGCGTGTGTGTGTGTGAAGGATATGGGGGCATAAGGCATAAAACGGCTATCATGTCGTCGTTCTCGTTGTTGCCGCTGTCCCAGTACCGTGCCAAAGGTTCATAAATTCGTTTTAATCCTGCTTTATGGCGACATCACATCGAACATGAACTTTAACGCGCATGTGACTACGGCGACGGCTTCATTTGCATTTTACAACTTCATTTGGCAGCCGGAATGCCAGAATGCGAGGCGAAAATAAAAGAAATGTGCGCCGAACCAATTGGCGCAGTTTCTCTATGAGGGGAGTATCCGGCCACGCCCACGTCCCACCTCCGCCGCCCCTCCCCGGTTTTTTGGTATAAAATTATTGTTTAATCTTGGCCACTGGGCTCAGGCGAAAAAGGGGAGCGTTACACGACAAGCGACAATTACTTGCCCTTAACCCTTCCCCGGAAAACAGGCGACCGGAAGTGGACATTTGCACGCCTCTCGATTAAGTCCTCGGACAAAAAAATAACCCCATTCGATCCATTAAAACAGGATGCCTTCTTTTTTTGTTTTCTTTCAATTCTCAACTAATTTATTTTTGCTTTTTCTGGTTGTTGGTTGGTTGTTGTTGTTTTTGGGTGAAATGTTTTTCGAGCTTTAGTTTAGTGACACCCTAAAATACGTTTTTGGTTTTTCTTTGTTTTAAATTACAATTGAGTTTGGATCTAATTGGTTTACAATTTGAATAACCGAAAAACGAACGTGTCTAACAATCAAGGAGTACGTATCAATCGATTGATCAATCCTGCAGTCTGTGCCAACTCAAACTTATGATACTCGTAATCGTATTTAAGGTCATCTATATTATCCTTGTTTATATTGAGATCGCTTAAAGTACAAAACACTTGTAGTTAGACTAACACGAGAGCTTTTTGGGGGTTTCTAGGACTAGGATTAGGTTCAGATAGGTGTGTTCGAGATAGTGTTTATGTTTTCTTTTCTAAGGGATTGCTGTCTATACACTTACAATGTTTTATGCTTTTCCTCCCCATGTGGGGGTTCGTGTTGAATAATGCGTAGTAGCGAGTATAAAGAGTGGAAAAGTGTTTCTATAATACAACAGAGGGGCTGGGTACCGAACCAGTTGAGTGTCCTCCAGCTAACTAACCCTAACTAACTATCCAGAGACAAATGCATATCGATCAGGGGCCTTGAGCTTGCCAAGGGATCTCTAGCTTTACTATGGCAGTGTTTGGAAATAAATTGTATTTTTGAAGAAATAAAATATATATATCCGTTTGTAGTAAACAAAGGTACAAACATTGTTTAAAATATTAAACAGCTTGTTTTTTGTTAAGAAATAAATATTAATTCGAAAGAAATAATTTTGAAAAATATTATTTGTATTTCTGTTTAATTAAAATTCCCTTTCCGGCAAGCTCATGCCATCTTCGGCGATGTCCCTACTCCTCCTGCGGCATCACTCGATCCTGCGGCTGTACACGATTTCGATTAGCTCTTGAAGATGTCCTGCCCGGGCTGCGGCGAGGCCGGGGATCCTCCCGCTCCATTCGCTCCGCCGACACCACTGCCGTCCCCGTTCAGCCGCTTCAGCATGGCATTCCGGTGCAGCCAGTAGGGCGGCGGATCCGGCGGCTGTCCCGGGAGCAGGGTCTTGGCCTTGAGATTACTCGCCGCCGGATGAGGCTTGGGGCTGTGCGAGGCCGCACTGTACATCACGGGATCCGCCAGCTGGGCCGCCGACTGGCCGATGGCCACGCGCAGAGGCGTCTCCTTCTTGCGGATCGTGTCGCAGGTCTCCTTCATCTTGCACAGCTGATCCTGCAGGTTGCGGTACTCCTCCAGGAAGCGCTCCAGCTGCGCGGCATGGTAGTCGTAGGCGGCCACCGAGGAGTTGGCCGCTCCGGCGGCACGCGATGCCAGCGCGGAGAAGTCCAGGAGCGGCGTGGCCGCGCTGGACAGCGATCGCTGGTGCTGCACGGGACTCGAGGGCAGGCTGGGCTTCTGGCCCAGGTGATGGCCCGCCAGCAGGTTACCCTTGTGGGCGCCACTCTGCACCAGGTTGAGGAAGCTGTTGGCCCTCTGGCCGCCGCCCGTGTACGTCGCCGTGCTGGAGTAGTTCGCGTAGCTCGATTCCGCCGAGTAGCGTCTGCCCAGGCCCATGGCCTCGTTGAGGAAGCTCCCATCCCCCAGCGTACTGCTCCCGTACTTGCTCGAGTTGTCCGCCAGCAGCGGCGACTGGCTGTCCGAGGAGTTGCGGAAGTACTTCCCGCTGGTCTTCAGCTTCCTTGGCAGGGTGCACAGTCCCCCGTTCAGGGTGGGCCCCACCTGGCCCTGTTGCTGCGCCTGCGCTGCCGCGTACTTGGCAATGTCTAGCAGGTCCGGGTAGTTGCTGTCGAAGAGATCGCTCTCCTGGCCCTCGCTGCAGAACACCGAGGTGGCCATCTCGTCCGCCGCATGGTTGCCATAGTGGCCATAAGGCGAGGCTGTGCCACCAGAATTCAGTGAGGCCGAGGCTGCCGAGCTGGCCGGCTTGCTGTGCGGCGAGTTGATCTTTGTGGTGGCTATGGGCGTGGTCTTCCAGGTGTGTCCCGCATAGCCCGCTAAGCGGGCAGCGGCGTCCACCTGGCTGGAGATCGAGCTGGAGGCGGAATCGGTGCTGAAAGGGGAATTAAAAATAAATTAATTTTAATTAATTATGAATTTTAAAGAATTTAAAATAAAAATATATGTCCCTAGAAATTTCTGTGGCTTCCCCTTATATTTCTGACCCATTGACCTGGCTCTTCGGTATATATATATGGAATTCCTGTTAAGTAATGCTTCTTTGACGTTGGGCCCTCATGTAAAAATACCACGATTGCCGTTGTTGTCCGTATCCTATGTGCGTTGAGTGCTTGACTTTTCAGATTCTCGTTATTCGGCAGTGTCCTCGTCCATGAGGATAACCGGCGCCGCATCCATTAACCCGCACTCGTATTCGCGGCAAGACCCTCTCTTTACATGACAAGCGCCAATCAGGCAGAGTGAGTTCTCAGTGTGCCCGAAATAAAGCACTTCTCGAGCCGGATGTGGATGTGGATGTGGATGCGGTGTGTGCTGGATGTGGGATGTGCTCGCATATTTCGCGCGTCATTAGCACGCGCGTTTTCTCTGGCCGAGCGGAAGGCGGAGATGGAGGTAGCACGAGGAGTGAGATTGGGTTCAGTGGGGGGAACGGAGGAGCGTAGGCCCACTCTCGAGCTCAAAGTGGAAGTGTCAAGTGTTGCCCATAATACGGACGCAATACGGAGATCCGGGCGCGTTCCGCACTCGAGCATGACAGCTCTTTGACAGGGACACGGACACCCGGTTGGGGGACAATTGCCACTCGAAGTAACGAGAACCGCAGAAACAAAGGGGCGCCCGGAGGGGCCAAGGGTTGGGCACTGACAAAAAAAAGGTTTTTTTTAAGGATTATTAACAAGCTATATTTAGGAGTATTATAATGAAAGCATAGCTTAGATATCTTCGTTACTTTAGCTTTTAAATGGAGATAGGTCTAGGGTATCAGCCTAACCTTGCTTATTATTTTTGAGCTAATCAATTTATAAATAAATATTTTATTTCATATGTGATTATGTGATTTTACCAAATTAAGTTTTCATTTAATAAATTGTAAATTTAATAAATTGTGTGGGGTTATTTTTATTTTAAACCGATTTACATCATTAAAATTGATATTAAATAATAAATAAATAACACAAGTTTTTTCCCCCATTGTATGCCAACTCACCCGCCGATGTCGATGAGGCGCGGTATGTGCAGATCCGTTTCCTCCAGCGGCACTGGGTTATTCGCTCCGGATGCGGTGGCAACGTGTCCCTGGGAGCTCTTCCTCGGCTGCGGCTGGCTGGAATGTGGATGGGGCTGGCTGTGCGGGTGCTGCTGCTGTGGGTGGTGGTGCTGCAGCTGCTGCTGCTCCTCCTCCTCGTCGTCACAGTGCGTGGACACGTGCAGGTAGTCGCCGTTCCTTCGCTGAGCACTGCCCGCACTCGGATTCACAATGGCCGCCACCTGGCCCGCATCGTTGTCGTTGAGCGGCGTGTGGGTCGCCGCCCGCAGGTAGCCCTGCTCCTCGGCGTCCTGGAAGAGCCCGGCGCCCGTGGCACTGCCGCCCCCACAGCTGGCCCCACCGCCCAGGTCCGGCCTCGTCCTGGCGGTCATCTCGATCTTCTCGTAGCTCTCACTCCGCCGCACCGGCGGCACCGAGTTCCAGAGCCGTAGCTTCCGGCGCCTCTGCAGGGAGCACAGGCAGATGGCCGCGAAGGAGGATCCGCCGACCAGGAGTAGGGCGGCTATGGCGCCCAGCAGGACAATCCTGACGCCCCAGGGCGCTTCCGGTGGCCTCCGGGACACAGCCAAGGTGACACTGGCCTCCACCTTGCCGGCCTTGTTCTCGGCGGCGCACGTGTAGATCCCCGCATCCTGCATGTCCGCCGTGAGAATGGTGAGGTTCGAGGCATTCCGCAGCATGTTGACCACGTAGGTCTTCCTGCCCTGCGTGGCAGCCGCTGTCCTGGGCTCCGAATCGGAGTCACCATCGCCGCCGGCACTCAGGTTGGCTATCAGGCGGTTCTTCAGGAGCCACTTGACCGCCGGCTGGGGCACGCCCTCCACGTAGCAGCTCATGGTGATGTTCCGGCCCTCCACTCCGTGGGCCGTGGTGTCCGTGGCCACGATCTGGGGCACGCAGGCGAAGTCGTCCACATCGAGCTTGTCCCAGGCCCGCCCCGAGAGTCGTGGCGGGGACTCGCAGGTCGGGGGTATGCCGCTGGGGATGTTCTGCTGCAGCATCCAGGCTCGCAGCGGGCGCAGGGAGCAGCTGCAGTTCCAGGCGTTGCGGGCCAGCTCCAGGCCGTGCAGAGAGGCCAGCGAGGTGATGGTGCCACTCCGCACCTCGCTCAGCCGGTTGCCGTCCAGCTTCAGCCACTCCAGGCTGCTCTCCAGCCCGGCGAAGGCCCGCACCGCGATGTGCGACAGCCGGCAGTCGCTCAGCTCCAGCTTGACCAGCTGCGGCACATGACCGAAGGCGTCATCCGGCACTCTGAGGATGGGATTTCCGCTCAGCCGCAGCTCGCGCAGCTCCGAGACATGGTAGAGGGCCAGCGAGGGTATGGCCGATAGCAGGTTCTGGCTGAGATCGAGCTCCACCAGGTTGATCAGCTTGCGGAACGCATGCCGCTCGATCAGGCGCAGGTGGCACCTGGCCAGGTACACCTTCTGCAGGTTGAGCAGCTGGGCGGCGGCGAAGCTGTCGTCGGGTATCGACTGGATCTCGTTGCCGCTGAGGTCCAGCAGCTGGGTGCCCGCGTCCAGCGGCAGGGGGATATGTGTGAGGTTGGCGTTAAGGCACAAGACGGACTCCTTGCCGCTCTTCCACTTGCACTCGCACACCGCCGGGCACTCGGCCCGCAGCTGGCCCATCTGGCCCAGCCAGGAGCAGCAGCACAGCAGCCAGAGAAGGTGCAGCGGCAGGACCTGGCGCAGACGCGGGATCAGGGGCGGGTGCAGGCGCCTCTGGGGGCGCTGTGGACGCGGCCCTTTTCGCCGCACCTTCGTGGCCAGCGTGCGGCTCTGGGCGCTATTGTCGCTGGCTATGTCCTGGCTATGTCCTGGCGCAGCCGGGCTCTCCAGCGTCGCCCCTCCCGCTGCCATTGCATACTCGAAAGGGAATAGTTCCGGATGACGATCCCGCCGATGGTCCGCCTCAGGCCTGGAAGAGAGGGAGATGGGGCAGAAGTTAGTGCGGCTGTCATAAACTCAGAACTGCGGACAGTTTAATGGGCTCGAGGAAGGCACTGTATATATTCTATTGTCTGCAGTGAGAGAAAATAAGCTGGGTCTCTTTGAATATGACATAAAACGTAGGAAAAAATTCATTTTGGTCCTTCGAGTTGGATTTGAAGCCCCTATGGGCCGACATGGTTGCCTTTTATAAGCTATTTCTTCGGACCAGAGATTTTCTCAACAATATTAAAAGGACACATTTTCAAATACACATTTTTAGTATTATAACACATTTTCTTTTTTTAAATAAGCAGCTATTTCATTTCATATTTTTTCCTGTGCACTTCCATCACAACCGTCACTGGGCCACATTAAGTCATAACAACACTCTGCCAGGAGACCCACAAACCCATAGGAGTTGCCTCACCCCTCCGCCCCGTAACCAACCCTAAAGTACAACTACAAATTTTGGCTTTCCTTAGTTTTCCTTTTTGCCTGGCATTTTTTTTGTATTTTTTTGGCTGTGCCCCGCGGTTTGTTTGACTTTGCTAAGGTCCCAAGTCGTCCACTGAGTGGCGTGTGTGTGTTATGTGTGTGTGTTGTGCGGCATGTTGCAATTATGGCCCTCGACCATGCAAACCAAAAACAACTAGTTGCCCCTCGTTGCGATGCCGCCCTCAGCGCAGCTTAATATATGAAATTTGCATGCAGGCAGGCAACGGGGCGTATGCACAACATTTTGGCATTTCCGCGTTAATTTTTCAAGCCCAAAACCGCATGGCTGGCAAGCTTAAATCTCAGTCTCCCTTTCCGTTTGCCACCTGTGATGCCCGGCCAGAATGTCGTTACTTATAATTAAACTAAAAATTAAAAGGAAATGAAGTGTTGAAAAAGTAGAATAACTAAATGGGAGAACTAGAAAAGGGTTAAGTAGGATCTTATGAATAATTAATCCTGCAGAGCTAGGGAAATGCATGAAATTGAATTAAATTAAATGAAAATGGGAAGAGGTGTTCATGGAAGCAAATTGCAGAAGCTTCGCTTTCCTTTTCAACTTAAATTTCATTTTTGGAATAATTTAAGGGAAACCAAGTCCCAGTTTTTTGAGTAATAAGTACTTTTCGTAATAAAATACCATAAAGCCCCACAATATTTCCACTAAGAGGTGTAACCCATTTTGCGAATTGAATTTCTGAGTGAAAGGAAAAAACCGGCAAAATTCAATGGATGGCAGCGCTTTTCTCGGTTTGCACACCGGGGAAAAACGCATCGCCGACTAGCCGCTGGCATTTCAGTCGAGTCCCTGGCTCGATTTCGAATGGTGCTCTTACAAATACCTGGCGGCCACGCCAATCGATTGATGGCTTAATTATATATTAATACATCGCATATATTTAATTTAAATCGGACGATTGGGTAAACACTCGGCAGTGCTCGCGGCCCTTGGCTCTTTTGGGCAGAGTTGAGCACTCGTAGGGGAATATTTTCGAATAGAAACAGGAGTCAAATCAGTAACAGAAACAGTAACTGAAACCGGAAGCCACAAAGCAAACAAAATGCTTGCAAAAACCGCGATGGTGTCGAGGGGGAGTGAGTGGGTTAGAATGGAATGGCTCTGTCACTAATGCTAGTATATGTGTGTGTGCGATGGTGTGGAGGGCGTTTAGGGGTCAATACACTGGACGACAGCCGCAGAAATGAAATAAACTTTTTGCATGTAGCTGAAAAATACTCAGCTGCATTTTTGCCCCCAGCCCCAAAACAAAGACAAAGCGAGAGCAAGACAGGGTATTGTAGACGGATGAGACCTAATGATACCAATTATGGAAAATAATGGCTTGGTTTGTAAAAATGGTAAAGTGACTTGTCTCACTGTTATTAAAAGATATTAAAAGGTTGTTTTAGAAAGCTTTTTTTTTTTTTTTTAAATGTAGTTTAAAGATAGAAATATGGTATGATTGTAGTGTTTGCTATCAATACTATACTAATTTTACTTGCAGCTCGTATTTAAATAAATTTATTTAATAATATTTCTTGGTGCTACAAGGATTTCTTTATAAACTAATGCACTAGTCACAAAAATAATAATGGAATATATAATAGAAAATAAAAGTCTGTTATTGATTTGGGAAGTGACTAAAAGCATTTTTCTATTATTAAATATCATTCATACTATCGATAATAATTTTGTTTAGAGCTTTTAAATATATAGTAAATTTGTACCTAAAGATAAGTAAATTTCTATAAATCCAACATACCCTGAAACCCTGCCACAGATTAATGGGAATAAATACGAAGCAGATACTGCAAAAAGGGAAATGGGAATGCCGCAGTGTGAGTGTCTGTCTCTATGTGTTCGTGTCTGTGGTTGTGGCATTGTCGTTGCCGTTTATCATATGTGAGCACTGCGCCGTGAAGTATGCAACATGCAAATGCAAATGTTGCTGGCTGCCTTTGTTGTGGCCTTTCTTCGTCGCGTCGCGTTGCTTCGCCTGGCACCTTCTTTCCTCGCAAGTCGTGTTTGTTCTTCTGCAGACACTAATCCTATTTATGTTGCATTGCAGCGGGGTTAATAATTTTATTTCCAACTGCACAACTGCAGTGTCCGCTGCAGTCGCCGCTCCCGAAAGCCGCTTTTCCTGCTTATGACACACGATACGTGCCCGGAGTTCGAGAAACTTTCCATGGAGTTTGTCAGCTCTAAAAGCACACACTCCTCTCCCAGACATAGACACACTTAGGAGCAATGGCCACAGTGGAGTACGGTGAAGGGCGGGAAGGGGATAGCTTTCTGCCTAATGAAACTCACATTAACGCAAAGCTCTCTCTGCTCTCCTTTCCAAAATGACAGCTCACAAATGTGAGATCTCACATGTCACTGACGATTTCCAACAAATAGTTTATCCAAGCTCCATGAGAGATAATGCTACACTTGCGGAAATAATATATATTCTGGAGAAAAGGGATCAAACTGATTTATTCTAAGGTAAACTATTATTGTCATTTGGAAAAGAAATGTGAGTAACAAGCTCTTCAAATTAATTACATGATCTTTTATGTTATTTCAAAAAAATATATTTATTTTATATAAAATTATTATAAATACGTGAAATAAATATTTATTATTATGCCTATTATTTATGCCTTTATAAGTTTCTCTTTCTAAATAACTTAGAACTTACTAAGGGTTTGTCATATCTTCTTTTTTTTTAAGAGTTCATCGCGTCCACAAGTCCTCTTTGATTATTTATGCCTGCGCGGTGTAAGACGTATTATGTGACAGTTGCCAAATGTTAGCTGGCTTTGTTTTTGGCACAGATTTTTGGCCAACTTTTGGCAGTATCCTTCTCGTTCTCACACACACACACACGCACACACAGCCTCTAGCCCGTGCTTTAATGTAAAAATAATGTCCTCTCAGGCGGCATTGATTGCAAATAAATTACGCACACACAGGGAAGAGCTGAGTTCGAGTGAGAGAACAGATTAAGTGGCCGAAAATGCTGCCATCGTTGACTTCATAAAGCCACGCACACACGCACACTCTCGCATATTGGGAAATTCGAGGGGAAATGGGAAAAGCCGTTCGCCAAAATGGCAGCCCCATTAATTTCACTTTGGCGCCGCGTTCCGTTTGCTGAAACTTTAATTAGAAAATCCCGGCAAAAAAGATTTTTGTGTAATTTTCGCTGCTTGAATGCCTCCGCTAAGCCGGAGCTTCCTTCCACCCGACGACTTCCCTATCTGGCTTGGCGCTGATAATGAAGTTCTTTTGCTTCCATTTCCTTGTATTCTTTGCATTCACACTTCCGGCTTCATTATGCGCGAATTATTTTAGCTGCACTTCCCCGCCTCGTCCCGCCCCGCCTAGATTTTCCCGTCTTCGACCCGCCGGAGCCGGAGGTTGGAGCAAATATTTATCCACTGCTGCTACTCGGAGACTTTGATAGTAAATTCCCTTTTAATACTCTAACTTTGTGGGGAGTTCAATGATTATATCTCAGGCCTTAAGATTATCTTTAAAAAGGTTCATAAGCATTTTATTTATTTTCATAAATATTTTCCTAAAGATTACACTAAATTCTAGACAAATTGTAAAAATTTCTTGTTATTGTCATGCATTTTTATTATTAGATTATTTATTTATTTCTATGTAGTTCAAACCCGCTTCCGTAGCAAGAAGGGCATCTAGGAACCATCACTTCATCAGCGGAGGGCAAACGGAGTTAAAAGTAATCTCTACTCCATTCCCTCCAGTTCGCTGTCATTATTCATTTTTGTGTGCATTTCTTTTTGTGCTGTGTAACCTTTTTTGCCGCATTGTTTTGCAGCTGTAAAGCAATTTTCGCAAGCATAATAGACTTTACCAGCTAAAAACAAAAAAAGTGGGAAAACAACTTGGGGCCTGAAGAGGGGAAACTCCAAGCAAAATGCCAGAAAAATATAAAGCAAGAGCAGCGGCTGCGGCGGGGAATAAAACAGAAGCTAAGCGTTATTTCTCAAGAGGCTCGGTCCGAGGAAACGGCTCGTGGTAACCTGGGGAATACACTTTTTTTTATCCCCCCCTGATTTTTCTCGAGTCCTCCGGCTGCTGTGGTCAGTTGCAGTTTCAGGTTGGGAAGCTGCCCTACTAGGCCTAGGGTCCTCGCTGCCACATTGTTTGCTCGGCTGCATCCTTTCAACTCCGCCGACCCGCAGTCCCATTTTCGCCAAGTGCCACTCCAGCGACTGTTGTTTGCTATTTGTTGCTCGCCGCCCTTTGTCAACATTTGTATTGCCATTTGTTGTTGATTTTAAGTGAGGCATTCCAGCAAGGGGAGTCCTTAACTTGTAATATTTCAGCGAAAAGTCGCAGGATTTTATAAACTATTCGGTCAGCTGCCAATGCTAACGACCCCTAGCAAGGGAAAAAGTGTTATTTTAAATAAGGAAGAATATGTATGAAAAATGTATAATTACAATTAATTATTTTCCCCATAAAATCTGAAGATAAATATTTTCCTTTGAAATAAATCCAACAAACAGCACTACAAACACCTCCTTCATCAACTCAAGTACCCTTTTCTTTCCTCTGTTTCTACATCATGTTTTCCAAAGAAAATTCCCATATTTATGCCGTGCAAGTACCCGCACTCAAACATAAGTTTTCATTGAGTTCGACACTTATTGGGCATGATAAATCACTTGTCTTGGAATGGCAGGTTCAATGGGCGCCATCGGCATGGGTAATTATTACCATAGGCAAATATAAATTTATTGCCCCCGAGCACAGCAAAAAGGATAGATGGTCTGGTGTTTTGTCATCGCTGTGAAAGTTTCGTGTGCGGCAATTAAATAAACGTTTATCTTTGGGCAGGCCGTAAAAAAGTTGTTGGCTTAAGTGCCCGATAAGCAGCCTCCTCGCCACTGGCTGGTAGACCTCCGGAACGTGTGTCTTATTAAGCCATAAATAGAGAAATAAAAGTTAAATTATAACAGGCAGCTAGACAGGCACGCGCACCTTTTTCGGAGACCCATCCCCGTCCCGAGTCTGGATCCAGTTGGCAGGACCTCCACAATAACCAATAATACCGAAAGCCAATAAAAGTAAACAACCCGGGCCAACAACAAAACAAAGCCGGAGGGCAGCCCGCATACGTATTGCGTATACGTATTACGTATACGCACACCGACCGCCACACACGTTTACAATATCCTTAACATAAATATCCAAAAATACTGAGGGTGCTTCAATTTTACGAGGATACGGAGTCGAGTCCCTTCTCCATCTGACAACGTGTTCAATTGCCGCAATAAAACTTCTTGATAATATGTGAAAATCATACAAAGCACAATATTAAATTAGCCCACAACGAAAATGTGAATGGCATTGACGGCGACAACAACAAGCGGCCAACAAGGCCAACAAAGCACATCGAACATTAAATTGTGGCCAAGGACCATAAAATGTGCAAATGTCAGCCCGAAAAAGCGAACGAAAAAGTTGATCAGCATATTCTTTGGCTTTTTTTTCTCCATCTTCCTTTCTGGGAAAGACGAGAAGGAGGCGTGGCCCGAGACAAACTGCCGCAAGGTAAGCAAGCCCATAGAATCGAATGGTTCCATTTAAATGTGGGATCCGGGCATCCATTTCATCGGATGTATTTTGTAAATTAAATTAATGTGTGCAGACATTTTGGGAAACTAGTCCGATTGTGGTGAATAATTTCAGAGGACAATTCAGGCCGACTAATCGTTAGCCTGTCTTTTACGTTTTAGCTTGTGAACACCCAGCAAAACTAATTAATTACACAAACTAAAACTAAAAGTTTCTTCAGGAGCCTTTCCTGTGAGGCTCACTGAGCAATTATAGTTGGAATTAAATTAAGAAATTAAATGAAAAAATAGTTTGAGTATAAAAATAATTATGTTTTTAAATGACAACTAAATATTGACATATGTTAATAAATTCAAATTGTAAGCTGGAGAATATCAGAATTAATTTAAGCATTAAGTTATAGCTTCGATCTAAACATACTGCGAAATAGAAACAATTTCAATATGAAAACAATTCTTTTTTAAAGTGCACTTTCACCTGCTCTGCTTGTAATTCAATATTCCATTCTTCACTGAACCTTGAATGGCATTCCCATCCACCTTTATTTGTTTGGACGAGATGCAAACCTCAATCAAAACAAATGAAAACAGCGCGTCACTTTATTTGTTTGGCTCGGTTTTGGGCACACCGAAAAGTTCCAGGACAGCACAATTGGTTTGGAGTGACAGTTATTGATTATTTAGCCAGGACCTGGATGGTATGTAGCGGAGGCTGCTGGGAAATCACGGAAGTGGGGCACAGGGTCCCGGATCGAAGGCGGCAGCTCAACGCTCAACTAATTGTCCAGTTTCGACTGAAATGCCATGACAACGTCGCTGAGGACGCCGGAGCAGATGCAACTTTAATGGCGGGAAAAGGGATTTTGGCCAGGGGAGCTTGGAGTCCGGAAATTTGATTTGCCTTTGCTTCAGCTCAGATATTCGCCAGGAATATCGCACAAAGGGAACGCCCTTCGACGTCAACAGTTTTTGCTTTCGCCACAAGGGCAGCTTCTGGTTAAATGCATTTTCCAACTTTTTCAATGCGGCTGCCCCCCGCAGCGCAGAGTTCAATAATAACATAATATATATATACTCGTAATTTTTTTGATTTTCCCTTTTTCTGGCTGCGATTTCCCGGCGCGTTTTCACGCCAGGCTGATTCGATTTGCACTTGAATCGGTGGCTGGCTGTGGCTGTGGAGGTTGCAGTTTTTCCGACTGAACGGAAATTCCAGCGATTGGGCCAAATTCCATTGCCATTTACTTTCATTCGGTTCGCAAATATTTGGCAAAGCTGAATGCAAA
This sequence comes from Drosophila rufa, assembly GCA_018153105.1. NCBI lineage: Eukaryota > Metazoa > Arthropoda > Insecta > Diptera > Drosophilidae > Drosophila > Drosophila rufa. Next base: position 16,069,095 of record JAECXS010000096.1, read on the forward strand.
AATTACACATGCATTGTGTCACCGAAAATTCCAGCCACGGCTATTATGCGCAAATCAAACATAACGATTCCGATTCCCGATTGTCCGAATGCCACGCACACATTTCCCTATATCAACAATTATTTTTTGGTTGAGTATTTTCAAGATAAATAAACGTGGACGAAATGTTTGATATTATTTTAGGGGTAGAGAGATCTTTTATGTAGGTTAAAATTAAATTTAGGGTTGAAATATAAAATTAAAGGGTACAATAATATTAATACTAAGTTTAATAATGCTATTTTAATATATGTTTCGTTAGCAAAACTATAAATAATTCATTTAAAAATAAAGAAATGTAAATTCTTCGATATACCACAAAAAAAGAGATGATCAAGAGATCAGTTTATATTGTTTTATCCTAAATATCTTTAATTAAAAAGTTTATACAACTAAAAAAAGATTTTATGAAATATTTCCATATTTAAATAAAATGCTTTAACTAATTCCTTTTTCCGAATTCCGTGTGATTGAATAATTAATCTAAGCTTGGCTAATCCTACATTGTGATATCCCACAAAGTTGCTCCGAGTGGGAGATGCTTGTAGAAATCTTTGTGAGAAATCCTCTTATGACAACAAGGCGAACTCAGACAGTAACCGACTTGATTGCACTTTCTTAGCTTTCCACCTGCCTGTGCCGGTGCCTGCCATTCTCTATTCTGTTTTCAATTTCCCCTTTAACTTGTCCCGCCTCACTCAGCCGAAGAAGGATAATATTGCCAGAGTGCAGCCGTTGACTTTTCCAATTGCAGCATCAACATCGACGGCAGCTGGAAAATCCCCGTTCCTCGGCGCCACAGCCGCCCTGCGCTCAGCTGATTGCTTCGGGAAAACTTTGAAACAACATGTAGTGGCAGCTAAACTAACAGATAACAGATAGCAGATAAGGGATAACGGATAATGGGCAGCTCCTGGTGACGGAGTGGTTCGTCAAGGACTCCTCATTCCCATTCCAATCCCCTTTCTTGGCTTTTCCATTTCCACTTTTGTCGCGTTTTCAGTTCACTGGCAATAATCAGCCGAGGGAAATCTTTGTTTATTAGCGCTGCCACTGAGAAGACAGTTGTCCGATGTCCTGATGTCCTGGCTGCGGATTGATAGTTCAGGAAAAATGCGGATGAATCTACAGAACTTTCTTCATTTAAAGTTTTCTATTAAAGTGCCATGACCCCCTTTATGGCTTATAAAGTAATCTTTAAAATAAAATCACAGACAGAGAATATGCAGAACAATTGAATTAGAGCGTGATATGCAATAACAATATGTTGGCACACATTGTTTTAGTGCTTATCCCGCCGGGGTATTGAGCGTAAAAAACGAGCAATTTATTACTGTCATCGGCCGGGGAGCCGCTCGTCGAAATGAAATGCAAACACACAACTCGGCCCATTTCTCATAATTGAAATTGTAACGGATCAGGGAATGCAAATAAATACAGCCCGATCCTCGGCCCATTAAAAGCCTTTCAATGCATATTCCGCCCCGTCCATTGTGCGGGCTCACGAATTATTGCATATGTATATATTGCACGCATCGGCGATAACCCCACCGATTTTTTACCCCAACGCCACTGAGAGCCCTCTGGTTGACCCACATGGCATTTTTCAGTTGTTAGTTGCAGTCAATTAAATGCAAGGGATTATATCAAAATCTTTGCTGTTTTTAATAAATATGCAAACATTTGCATAGAACATGGCCATAAAAAGGGATAGCTACTACCGGAAAAAAAGGCCAGTCAGCCAGCCTTTTTTATTGTCTGCGCTCGGCCACGATTGGGAATTTATAATAACCGGCCTATTTTATGGCTTTAACGGCGACAATCGACAGGATAAGGTCCAAAACATTTTGCAAAGCCCTCAAAGCCCTGCTGGATGGATGAGAATCCCATTTCCCATACGCTGGGGAACGGCATTAGTTTGGCATAAATTTAAGGCTTACCCACCTCTGTTCTAGTTATTTATGCAGAATAACAAAAGCGCCGCTCAGAAAGTATTTAAATATGCATATGAAATGGGCGGCTGAAGGGGGATTAATACAGTGGATTAGCCCCACCAGGGAAGTCGTTACTGCATTGTTTTCCTTAAAAATCTTCCTTGGTTAAAATAATCCTCGAATGGACCCGATGCCATAAGTATATTGTATATAATTTTCGTTTAAACGAAAAGGGATTTTAATAAATTCAGCAAATTCCTTTTCCTTACGTAAGCAAGGGAAGTGGACCAACAAGAAAGGCCTAGAGTGGCTTTGGTTTGCTTAGAAAATTTGCAGGTTTTTGCAGCTTAATTGAAAAATGGATATATTATTTTTTGTGCCATAAATAAATAGAAAACGATAATTTAATTCTATTTGGAAATACCCTTCCAGACTCGAGTAAATGTATACAGAAGAAATTCAACTTTCACCTTTTCATAGTCAGATTTAATTTAAAATTTAACCAACTAAGCTGAGATTTCTCCAACAAAACCCCCCTTTAAATTTTTGATTTATATTTTCATATTTTTATTGCTGGCTTCTCTGGCTGCAGCATCCACTGTACCCGCTGAGGTATTGGCAATATAGAATTTTTAATACCTTTTGGCTGGATGCACAGGCACAAAAGAGTGCCACACCTGACCACACACACACAGCACTATATCTCGGCTACCCATACCCCGATACACCCCCACATATATCTACATATAAACGTGTATAGTTTATTTACCATTGTTGTTGGCTTTTGTGCGATGTGGGGTCTGTCTGTAGCCGTTGTTGTATTGTTATTGAAAAGCATTTGGCCATCAAATATGTATATGCTCACAGTATGTATATTCTACCTATTCAGATATCAATATACTCGCACACACAACAGTGTTGTGTGTGTATGGACCGGCATTCAGGTCAGTGGATCAAAAATGCCAAAGACGACTTACAAAAGTTAAAAACAGGCTGGCCATCAGCATCGAAATGTGGGCAACTGTGTGCCCCATAAATATCCGTGTATGCACGTCTGCCTCATCTGTGCTCCACTTTCGCTTTTTGTGTTTGTGCACTCGCCGGCAAGGGTCCAACTTTCGGTCAAGTGGAGCAGGACTCTCTCCGCCCCAGAGAAGGACCTGAAGGGCGAAGGTCAGCAGCTGTTCAATGCGCTGGAGAAAGTTTGGGAAACCTTGGGAAACCTATCACAACTTTTTCTGCCATTTATATAATTATAATAATAAGTTGTATCCTAATTCAATTCAATTTGAATCTTTGGCAAGGGAAATAAAGTTTGTTATTAGAGTAAAGAAAAGGAAAAAACTTAGGAGATAAATATACATTAGCACAAGCTATAAATATATATCTAAATATTAATATCTTCAGATATTAATTCCAAAGAAATCCCAGTTCAATCAAAGCCTCGGAAATGGACTTGCCCAGAGTGTGAATCGCATTTCTGGGGTTAGAGTGAAAAGCCCCAGATTGTCGAAATCCCTGCTTCCCTCAAAAGCCAATAAAAGTCAAAGCCAACTCCCAATGCCAAGTCCCGATCCCATTTTCCGCCCATTTTCCACCCATTTCCCCAGCAGCAGGAACGCCTTGCATTACCATAAAAAGGCGAATGCAGTTCGGGGACTGCAAGCGAAACGCCTTTGTATGCACTTTTTCTTTTCCTCGCCAAACATCAGCCGGCGAATGCAACATTAAGGCGAAAGTGTTGCTCCTTCCTGCTCCCGCATCTGCATATGTGATGGTGTGCTATGTGGGCAGGAGGCATGGCCCGCTTATGCGCCATTATGCAGGAATGAGCGAGAGGCAGAGCGAGAGAGATCGGTGCTAAGTGCTTTTTCTTTGCTCATGAGCGTTGGGAATGCGGGAAGGGGGGTGCATCATTGTTTGCCCATTAGGGGGTGGTAATGGGTTAATAGAGGGGCTGTTGGAAAATTGCAGGGAAAGCGGCAAGACCAAGTGAAGATTACAAAGGGAGTCAAAGCCATATATTTGGGCCTTTTGCAAAATAAAGTGCTTCGAAAGCTCTTTAATGAAGTCCAGGGAAAATCCTTTCTTTATTAAACTCTCATTAAATCAAATAAGATTGATTCATTTTAAACAATGAGCATTATTTGCATCAATAAGCCACAATCACAAAAGCTAATATCATGAAAAAATTATGGCAAATACTTGCATTGATTTTGATTTAATTAATGGAATTGGCTTTTTATAAAAATTATGTTAATGAAACTATATCGCAGATTGTGTTTTCTTTTAAATAAATAATCATAATTCAGAAAATTTTATGGCAATTAACATTGAATTATTAAACAAATAGTAATTAAATACGAAGTTTATAGGAATTTGAATTAAAATAAATGAGAGGAATATTGTAAAAGCTTTAAATTAAAATTAAGAAGTTAAGACTCTGCCAAAAAGGATTCACCTATTATCAACTAACTTTTATTTTTAGATAGAAGCACAAGTGATTACTCAACTGTATATAAAATCCAATCCAATCTTATGCACTTTAGTCACATTTGATTTCAGTGATTAATCGAGCTAATCCTTTTCGCGACCTGTAGAGCATTTGGCAATCGTTTTCGCAGGACTTTTGTGCTCGGCACAATAGAAGCCACTAAAAAGAGTAAACAATTTGCGCGCATAAAAGCCGTAGAGCAAATAAACTCCTTCCACAAAATCCTGGCAGCCCAGAACAATGCAAATAAAACAAAAGCGAACGAAACGAAACGGAGCAGTTGAGCTTGCCTACTAATGCAAACAGAGCCAAAGCCACACAAACATACACCACACTAACCCCACACACACACACACACGTACACACTTTGGCAAACACACCCCTTAACCCACACACACACACACACGGAGGCCGCAAGGTGCTTTGTGATGTTTTTGTTGTTTCTGTGGCGGTTTGCGGGCTCGGATGTTTAATTTCAGCTGCGGATAGGCATCCAGCAATTTTTAATCATGTTTATGGCCAAGCAAATACACACAGATTTAATTGCACTCCAAAAATTATGAATTCAAAAAACCAAATAAAATAAAAACAAAACACAATTTAAATTTCCATAAATTCAAAATATAGATTAGCCGAAAATGCCTGTGTAAGCCACAGTAATTGAATCAGAACCATTTATAATCGGACACCGAGTTTGAAATTCATTTCGGGGACTCAAAATTGGTCAAATGCAATTTAAGTGGCATTTTTGCATTATTAATTAACCAGCCAAAAAGGATCAATCACAGCAAAGCAAAGGATTCAGAAGAGACCTGGATGGAAATCCTCTTACTTTTCTAATTTAAATTCACCTTTCGCTGAGGCAGCCATTTTTCATTGTCTGAATCAATCCGCGCTCGAAATTTTAATTAAATATTTAAATTAAATGTGCAAACAAACACCCGAGCTGGCAAATAAACATAAAGGGGAATAAATGCTCATATACACCTACATGTGTTGTTGCCCCTGTCCTTGGGTTCCCTTTCAGCCATTTAGGTTGTGATGAAAGTTCTCTTTTTTTCTGCATAATAAATACATTTTAGTAGTCCGCCATTCATTTGCATTCATTAGGAATGTTATTCGTGCGGGCGGTTGTGCGGGGGGTGCGCGAGTGTGTGTAAGCAATTAAACAAAAACTCCCCCAAAGATGGCGACGGGCGACGGGAATGGGGCAAAGTCAAGGACAATTTTAGCTTTACACGTGCCACGCACACACAGATCGTGCAGGATTCTAGAGCCTCGAGCCTGGAGTCCTTGCCGGGACAATCAAACCGTCCTGCAAATGTGGAAAGGCTTTTAAATATGCATGGCAATGCACAAAAGAGCGAAATGCATTTCCCACATGACGCTGATTACACAGAAAGCGAATGAAATACTCTCACTTTTGGCAGGAGGCTGGCAAAACAATGCCAAGGATAATTGAAAATTTGAGGGAGACTGAAAATGTCCTGCATCTCTGATGGGATTAAGTAGTTACCTTTCTTTAAAAATGCTGAAGAAATACTGTACCTGTAAGGTCTGTATATATTAAATTAACTTACATAAAAAGTTAAAGATAATAATAATAAATTAAAGATAAATAAAGAGTATTAACCCTTCTTGTTTCATAAATTGGCATATATATTTTAATTACAGGTATGTGCCATCACCATTGTTCAACTTTAGATATGAGGACAGAAAATTTCAATTAATTCCCCCTGAACTTTGTGGTCTTTATGCAAGTTTCTGATGCAGAATGGCCTGTGAAATCCAGGTATGCCCGCACAGTAAGCTGGCGAGGACAAAGGTCAAGTCCCAGAATGCCACGTAGGCAAAAAGAGACCGCCACCTGCTCATCTGCTCACCTGCCGGCCTAGTTTCGGTGTTCCGTGCAGCATCTATCCCAGTCCCAGTCCCAGCCCGCCTCCTGTGCTCCATATTACGATCTGACCTTTGGCCATTGTATCTAAAAGCCTGAAAATGTTGCTCCGTCATGCGGTGGGGGGTAGTTTAATATAGAAAAGGCCGAGGCCGCTAGAACAGCTGGCCAACTGACCATTGGACATCCCCTTCCCGGCCTCGGTGCCCTTTCCGCTTTTCCCAACTCATTTTTCGATTTCCCAGCTTTTCCTGACCATTTTCTCGGGGCAACCTTCAGACCGGGCCGCAAACTTTTGATTAATGTTTGTTAGTTTGTCTCGGCGTAAAATGTATTTGTTTTAAAACAAAATGCAGTGCACAAAGTGTGAACGAAAGGTGTGAGAGAGATGCAGATAGCACTGCTCCTGGCCATATCCTTTTTCCCGTTTCCCTTCTCCTTCCTCGCCACCACAGCCAAAGGACTTTTGCTTTTAATTCTCTCTGTGCTTTTTTATGGCTTCGCCCGTTCGCTCTCGCCCAGCCTGGCATATATATATTGCCTTTTTTTTTGTGTTTGGTGTGTGTATGTTGGTCCTTTGCTTATTTATCCCCCCTTTATTCACTTTATTTTGGGTGTTCATTCATCTTCACAGTCCGCAGGCGCGCAGAAAAAATATTTTTTGATATATTGACTAGCAAAATATTTGGCTGTTACACGTGTCTATGCACACAAACATAGAGCAAACACTATCCAAGAATGCTTTTTTGCCTCGAAGAGATTTTCGCACTATAAAGAACCGAAGTGAAATATAATTTCGTTTATTTTAAACCCTATGCTTTATGCTTTCTCAATTTTCATGTAATTTCCAATTTTTGTGGCTGTGAAATCCGCTTAGTCCGATTATTGCTGTATTATTTTTGACTGCAATTATATTCTTTTATATATTTTTGTTTAACTTATTTGATGGCCACTGTTTTCGGTAACTTTTAGTCATATTTTGGCATATACTTTTATAGGTTCCCATAGGCTGTGGGTGGGTGGCTGTGTGTTCGTTTGGTATGCGAAGTAGTCAAGCGTAAACTAAAAGATTAGAATTTCAAACATTTTTTTGCACTCAATTCTTTTTAACCGATACCCAATTTGTTCGGGGCCCTGCTCTCCTCGCTCCTTTGTTCCTCTTCCTTGTCCAATTTGTAGAGCAGCTGCCAAGAAGCGGAGAAGGAGCAGGGCATGACGGAGGAGTCTCGAGCAAGACAAACGAGGTCTTAATGCGACGCCCCCGAAAAGTAGGCAGCGGAACACTTTAAAGGCACCGCAAAAGGACGGCGCTTAATATACGTTTCACGCTTGATTTGTTGCCCACAAAAATATGCTTTAAATGCCTAATGGCCACAGTATTTGCTGTTGTTGTTGTTGGCTTCGTTTCCTCGGTGGAAACGTGCTGATTTCCGGCTCGGGATAAAGGATGCCCGCAGGAGGGTTTAATGAGTGCGCCCCTTCGCCCAAGCCCCTAGGCTTTGGGCGAGACAAGGCACGCATCACGAAATTAGAAGGGATGGGCAGATAAGAATTAGCCAGCTGGAGGGAGCTAAGCTTCCATTGTTCTTCTTTTCATAGGGTTTTTTCATAGGGTCTTAGCAGAAAATATAACCAGAAGATGATGGCTTTAGGGATACATACATTTTTAGTTAAAATATTTAGTAAATCAGGAAAGGTTCTTTATTAAATTATATTTAAGCAAATCTTACTTGGAGATTACATAATTAAAAAAGAAAATAAGGAAAAAGAATAGGCTTAAATATATAATAGTTCGCTAAACAATGTGCTTTAAGTTATCTTTAATAAAATGAAACTTACTTCGAAAATATTTAAAATTAACTGAGATATTTGTTATTAAAGATTAAGGATTTATTTTATTGATGCAATATCCTGCGAAATATATCTTAAAGGTTACAGCATCATGAAACCGATATAGAATTGCGAAATGGCAAATTCTCCGCCCTGTTTGATCAGGGTGTCGATGCAAACTAAATGCAATTGAAACAAAACGCAGCTGCCAACTGAGGGAATGTCAAGTTCAGAGTTGCGTGTAAAGTGGAATGATGGAATGATGCAATGTCAGTTGATTGCGAAAGGTAGTGGAGCAGTGGGGAGATGAATTTAAGGGGCGTGCTGAGTGAGACATATAGATGCCACAGTGACTGACTAATCAGAGGAACGCCGAGGTTGTCAGCAGTCGAGGCAGCGATTCAACCGTCATCGTCGGCGGCGCATGTAAAGCGATATTTCAGCTGTCAGTTCATGCTTCAACTATTCCAAATCAAATCGATGCGAAAGGATTTTTCCCACACCAGGTCTCCTGAATGGTTGGCAATGATTTATGTTAAAAGGACTGCACACACGCAAATTGCGAGGGAGGCGGAGGGGAAACGAAAGCGTTACACCTTTTACCAACGCTATGAAATCGATTGCGTATCACCTATAGAAAATGCTGGAGAAAAAATCAATTCACAAAGTTAAATTCAACGAAAGCTGATGGAACATTTTTCTGAAAGATGATAAAGGTAGAGAAAATGCGTAGTTTTATATTTTTGGAACTTAAATGGAGAATTATCTGAATTTCTTTATATTTTTTCTCTCTATAAATATTTCTTGAGATAATTTTTTTTAGGTAAAAGTAAAAATAGTTCTGTATTTGAGTAATTTTTCCATCATTTAAAATATGAGTAGTTTCACGTTATAATTTTTTATAATTTGTAATGTTTCTTAGATATATTCCTCTAATATGTCAGTGCTATTACGCATTTTCTGACTTAAAATCAAGTTTTTGTAACAAAAAAACTTCAATTTCGGCCTCAGGGGCTTAGTCCTTAATTTATTAGTCTCCTTGATTTTCGCAGAGTGTTCTTGAAAGCCAGCTTTCGCAGCTCCTTGTCCTCTACACTTTTCATTGTCGTGTGACTTTTTCCACCATAAATTCACAAAAGTGAATCTACATTGCAAATGCAAGCGACTGTGCGAGTGTGTGTGTGTGTGTGCGGCCGGGGGTGTGTGTATCGGTGTGTTAAAAAGGAGAAACAAAGCATAAATGTAGTTCAACGTGTTTCGTGCCAGGACACAAAAGGAGCGGCAGAGGAGAGCAGGGCGGAAGGAAGCTAACGAAGCGTAAAGTTTGCTACCTCCCCCCCCATATTTTTTCACCCCCTTTCCACATCCATTCCGGCAGTGTTTGCCTTGTGGCATTTTTTATTAAATATTCCTAATAAATTATGCAAAATTCTTACATTGCCCAGCGAGAGCGAGCGAAAGGGAAGGGAGAAGCGAAATGGAGAAAATGGAAAAATGTGAATTCTGGTCAAATCAAAAAAAGGGGGCGGCCATCTGTGCGTGTGGGCGTGCCATAACTATCAATAACTTGGCCCCAAAAGCCAGCCTCAGATCCTTAGACCACTAAAGGGCACAGCAAAAAATGGGAATATATCTATAGGGGCAAAGAAAATGAAAAAGTTACTTTAAAAATGCTTAAAACTATCGATATTTCTGACTTATAATTAAGAGTTTGTTTTCTCTGCAATGTTAAGGAATATTTTAATATAATGTTTCATTTTTTTAGCCACTACTTTCGTATTAACCAACACTTTCAGACATTTTTTTCCTTGTGTAAAGTAACAATGGTCGGAAAATGGGATTAAGAATGAGATTTTCTGGGACGGCCAACGGGGGCTGCATTATAATACAATAAAAGTAAAGGATATCGCTGTATCCGCTCGTGTTCTGTGATAATAAAATAAAATTGAAATATGGTTTGCAATTGAGTGAGCGCATTGAGTGGAAAGCCCGAAATCGCTTTTCCTGCGTGGAAAAGCCACACAGGGATTGGCGACCCTGTCAGCGACGATATCTTTGTATCTGAGAGCAGTTTATCCGTGACGGATGTTGTAAAATGTCCCTTGATAGATGTGCTTCAATAAGTTGACAATTGAGCGAAGATTTTCACAGAGAAGTTATATTACTTTACTGTGAGGAAGCTACTTATTATTAATATTAAATAAAAATGTCACCATCCTTGAAAGATGAAATAAACAATTGAATTACCTTCATTAAGTTGTAAATATTTATTTCCACATGCAAATACCTTTCCCAGGAGACCCCGAACCCCTCTCTCTCACTGACTCGCTGTCGAATCAACATCCTGGAAAATTCAATCAATCCACAAATGAATGCATCACAAATACAAATCTCGGCAAAGTCAAAGAATTGTTCTGTTTTCCCTCTGGTTTCCGAGAAGGGTTTTCCCAAACCCAATGTTGAGTCAACTCAGCCGTAATCAATTTACAATCGCATCATCATCATCAGCATTTGCCCGCTCGATTTTTCTTCACAATTGCCTGCGCATTCCATCAGCGGGGAGAGCTCGTGAAGTATAAAAACGGTTAAACAAAGAAGTTGGCTTATGAATTAATAAGCTCACACAAGCAAACACAAAATGCGCTCACATCCGCGAGAGGGAAAACCCCACAGACAGGGAGTGAAAGCCTTTCAGAGTCGCTATAAAAAAATCTGCAGCCCCAGCAACAAATACAGTGACAGCCATAACAATAAATACAACAAATGTCTTATTTATTTTGGATTTCTTGCCAGCAGCGAGAATGGAGCCAGCTGAAATTAAGTTGCCGCCTGCAGCTTTGTAACACCAGCACAGATTGCCACGCCCACGGCCCCAAAAACGCCTTCCACACACACACACACCCGCATAACAACAAACAAGAACAACACAATAACAGGAAAAACAACAACATCAGCACGAAGGGAAGGCAAAGAATGTTTATCTGATTTAAACGTTGGCAACAGTCAGTCGGCCACATTTCCCCGCTTCACCCGGCTCTTCCACCCTTGTTCCCTTCTGCTTTTCCCCTTGTGGCCCCTTGTGGGGCAACCTTTTGCGTGTCTCTGACTGTCGCCCCCTTTTCCCCGCTTTTCTCCGCAAAAACTTATGTTTTTTTCCGCCGCCACCTCTCTCCTCTGGCCAAGCTTAATTTTCACTTCTGGTGGAAACTTTAATATTAATCATACGACCCGCATGCTCAACGAAGGCAGTCCAGTCTACACAAAGAGAAAAATGGTGGCTTAAATGAGAAGCTAACTTTGTCATAAAAACTGAGGACAAAGTTAACATTCTGTTTTTTCAGGGATTGTAGTTTTATTAAATGTAGATTAAGGTATGATTATAAAGAAGATAAATGTTGCAATAAGTAAATGAAACCCAGTAGCCATTACTCCTTAGTCTCCTTATAAAAGATGAAATAAATATTCAATATATTCTTAATTATCAAGAAGTTTTGAACTAATTAAATAATCATCTGAACACAGTAAAAGTTACCACTTACTTAAGACCCACATACTCTGCTCCTTAAACTTAGAGATTCCGACACTGAAACTTAATTTTACTGAGGAAAACAAACTTCCCAATCGATTAATTTCTTTTCTCTAAATGTCTAAATATAAAGTTGCAAACAAAAACTAAACCTATCCTTCCAGATGGTTACCCAGGACCGCCACATGAATCGCAAAGTGTAAATTTCCCACGGAGCTTCGGAGCTTCGTTGGTTTTGTGCCCAAGTCCAAGTCCGTTCTATTGACTCTCTCCCCCGAGTGAAAATGTGTTTTCTGCGGTTGCAGTCGCCAAACGTCAAAAGTTCTTAGTTAAATTCGTTTTCGTTTTTCGCAAACTTTCCTCAAGTGGCTCATTGTGGTTTGCTGGCGCTGTGAAATGTTGACCCTCCAATGAGGGGAAACTAGGAAAAGCGAAGGGGAAGATGGAAAATGGGAAGTGGGAGATAACCATCGCGACACTTGCTTACTTTTGACAAGGACACGCAGCACGCACACACACAAACAAGCGACCGAAACTAAAACTAAGACTAGGACAACACTCGCGCCATGCTCTCTGCGGTTCCCGGCTTCCGAGGAGTCCCGGCAGCCACAACTATACACATAGCTATATATATATATAAGACCAAGTTAAGACTAAACCCAAGACATGCTAAAACTTTTCGGATGTGCCGGAGAAAACGCAAATGATTAAGTGCGTAGCGCGCCATAATTCAACAAGACAACATTGCAGCTATGGCTGCCAAGGGAAAACCCCAACTGACAGGAGTGGGCTAGCGAAAATATGGGGTTTTCCCCGCAATGATGCAATTGCAAATGACATGGCCAATGGAGCGAGTTGCCCGGAGTGCCGATGCGAATGCCAATGCGACTGCGGATTGCCTCGGTAGGGATAAGTTTTGATGGAGGCGAATTGAATTTGATGCGACAATGAGCTCCGGCTTGAATAAAGCCAAATGAGGAGCGCGAAATCACAGCAAAGGGATTATGGCGCAAATCTGGCATCCAGGGTCAACTTTGGCGTTGCGTAAATTAGCGCACAAAAGTTTGGCATTAAGTAGAACCTTGTGTTAATGTTGTCTTCGTTGCGGCAAACTCAGCTATTTTCTGGCCAAAAACTGGCTACTATATGCACATAAGTAGGAAAATAAATATAAAAGGAATACCCAGAAATTATATCAATGACATAATAAAGATTAAATACTATTTAAGTAAAGTTTTAATATATTTCTTTATAGATCACTCAACTATTAGTACCCAATTTGCTTTAATTTTGCTGAGCACTCCGCTGGCTTTTCCGCTGGCTTTCCTGCACTTGTTTGCTAACAGATTTCCCAGCGATGGCAACAAACACGAGTTTTGCTGTTTAGCATTTCAACGGAAAAACAGACTGAGCTGTTGAGCTGCCTCTGCGGCAGTACAGCAATTAATATGTATCTCTTACTCGGCACGCTTTATCGCTCCGCTCCACTCCTTGGATCCGCTTTTTGGCCCGGCAAATGGAATTTCCCTCTCTCTCTGGCTAGATTCTTATATTTTTGTAGCTATTTGTTTATTTTCCTTTGGTTTCTGGGTGTTGTTTTCCTGCTTACATATATATTTTTTAGCTCCATCTGCTGTTGGACAGAAACGTTGCACGTAGCCATTTTATTTAGTGCCTGGGCATTTGGCACAGTTACAGTTAGTGTTACATTATGCCACGCCCAGCGCCCATTGCCCATCCACGGCCATCTCGAGACCAGACCAGACGCACATTTTTGGTAGCATTTCTCGCAAGTGATTTATGACAGGCTACATGGCGTATACTTGATATTCCCTTTTTGCCATTGCATGCAAAACGCATTTTCGCAAATTTTTAAATGGCTGGAAATTCAGAAAGGAGGAGGAGGAGGAGAAGGACGAGGATGAGGACGAGGAAGTGGAGAAGCAAAAATGAGTGGCAAGAATGGGCACGCGCTCGAGTTAAAAAATTTAATTAAAATGCACATTTGTTTGTCCTTGACAGCGTTTTATATTTTTACTTAATTGGGAGAGCCGAGACGAGCAGCGCCTCTAAGCGAAATGAGAGCACACACACCTGCGCCGGCAGATGCGGCTGGGATAGGGAGAGTTACGACCCAGAATGGGCTCCTGGAACGTTGACACAGAAACTAAAACACGCACGACCAACCTGAATTAGTCGGCTCAGAAGTGTGCGAGTGCGAGAACGAGTGCGAGAGTGACTCCAGAACGTAGTTAGGCAGGCAGGACGACATCCTTCTGGCATCTTGATGCCATTTTGCAACTACTCGAAATGAAAGCGGGCCCCGGCAGAAGTTAACTTGATTATGCAGGGGGGACATGTCGTTGATCAACTTGCGTGAGATTTAATAGAATTGACGAGGTGGGAAGAGGTCCTTGCCGTAAACGGCAGGTGACATAAATAGCGAATCAACCGGGGCTCGTCGTGTGCGGATGAGAGGCTGCTAGTTGAGGTATGGTAATCTCTGCACATTCAGCAGAAAATTAAATTAACGTGACTTATTCGGTATAATGTTTCTATACATTTTACTCGAGCTCATCAAGGGTTTGCTTGCAACTTCAACCTGCAATTAACTTAACTTTCAATTGAAGTCAGTACTGAATTTCCCTCATTCTGAATATTAATTCGAGTATCAGTTCGTTGCCAATTATTAACGTGATTTACTAATTAAGTAACCAATCCTCTGACACCGGATAGCTGCTTGCCTGGGCATCCATTCGGCATCCGATTCCCACAGCTTTTGGGGAACCATTTCCGCCTGCTGAGTGCCATGCATATGGCATGGCACAGAGACTTTGCATTTTCTGGCGAACTTCTCCTGCTGCTGCTGGTGTTATATTTCTGGCGGAAATTGGGAGCAGAACGAATTTGTTTGGACCTTCGGTGCACCGAGCAGCGTACGTGCCGCAAAAGCTGCCAACTTGCTGCAATTTTTCACATTCCGCCCCGACACCGACACCGACACCGACTGCGACTCCGAATCGGATTGTGAATCCGTTCCGACGTCCCTGCCTTTTATGGCACGCAATTACGGGGGATTGGCATTAGCCCGGAACCAGGACTTGCCGGGATCAGCCAAACTAATATCCATTTCGGCTTGTCCCCTGTCCAAAACAAAACGCATTAAGGCGGAAGTGCATTTCGGGTTTATTTTGCATCTCGCATTTCGCATTTCGCATTTGCGAGCGGAGACATGCACGTATTCATATTTACCTAAATAACTACTCCGAAAGAGGCAGGGGCAGGGGCAGGGCAGGGAGGGACATTCTCCTGTTGTCCTTTTTATGATGGGCATACAAATGCTGTGCCAAAAGGATTTTACTTACAAACGAGCGAGCAGAGGAAAAAGTGCAGAAGAATCGCATTGTCCCTTTTGCCAGAGACGACGAGCTGAGCTCTGCTCGCAGGATGCTGGTTGCAGGGCGACGGACGAAGGACGAAGACGAAGACAAGCGTACAAGGATATATAGTCTGTCCCTGCTGTGGCATACGGATTTGTTTTGCCCCGCTGCAGATGATGAGGACGAGGCACGAGGATAAGGACGATGATGAGCCTGCTGCTCCTTCGCCTCTCAACTTATGTGCAGTCACGGTCTGTCTACTTTGTCGTTCGCCCCGTCCCACTGTCTCACTGTCTCCGTGTCTCAGTGTCTCCGTCGCATCTTGGCTGGGACATGGGACATGCATAAGTGGCTGCCTCACAAAACTTGTTATTTGTATTTACTTTTGATTGTTGCAACTGCATTTTGTTCTCTGTTTTCGCAGCCCGTCTTGCTCTGCAGACACAAGTGTCAACACAGAAATTGCACTTTACTTTAACTTTTATTCTCCGGCGGTGCTCTCAAAACAATTAAATGGCTGAGTTGCTGGGCTGCTGTGCTGTTGGGCTGCTCAGCTGCCGCCCCATGCAGCTATTTTCGGGCTGCTGCATTTTTTATTGGCCAACTGTCAGGCTTGCTTGCCCTTAAAAATTTGCATTCCCGCTCTTTGGGCTTCATCCGCCTTTTTTACCATTTTGCCATTTGTTTTCCTTGACGTCACTCACTGCAAAATGAACTGTCAAATGGGGAAAATCGAAGGCAGTCGGCACAAGTGAACGAAACGAGGCTGTCACTGCCTGAATGATGCTTTAATGGGACTCATGTCATGTTATATATATATATATTTATATGTAAAGATTGGTACATGAGAGAAGAGCGATAACGAGAAAAAATATTTGGAGATAAGCTGTTACATGAACTCTGAATAAACTCATCCAAATTCGATCCGGATCGTGGAAAATATCAATCAGAAAATGTTATACAGTTTGGTGCCTTTAAATACATACTTGCGCAACATCAATCACCAATTTATACAAGTGTTTAGTATTTTTCTTTCTTATTTTCTTATATTTTTAGGAAACAAATTTAATAAAAACTTAGCTAAAATAAAAAGGAATTACATCAGCGCAGTAAAAGATTTATCTTACAATTTATTGGTGTTACTTTTTCCGCGTTAGTATACCTAATACAAAAATATATAAATAAATCTTTATAAAAAATAAATAAATGCTAATTAGATGTATATGTATATCAAAAACGATCCGGATCGTGGAAAATATCAATCAGAAAATTTGATAAATCTCGGTGCCTTTTAAATACATACTTGCGGAACAAAAATCACCAAACTTTACAAGTGTTTAGTAAATAAATAAATTTAAAATTTTAAGGCTTTTTAAAAATATTTTATTATATTTGTAGGAAACAAATTTAATACAAACTTAGCTAAAATGAAAAGGAATTATCAGTGCAGTAAAAGTTTTATCTTAAATTTTATTGGTGTTACTTTTTCCGCGTTAGTATACCTAATACAAAAGTATATAAAAATAACTAGATATATATGTATATCAAATAGTTGTGTACTTCCAAAATGTATTATAAGGCTGGGAAGATTATAGATAAAAATCCCTTGGAGTTCCTAACCTTAGATAAAGTATGACTTTATTTTCTAGTCATTTTTTTGGGTGCTTCATTCTGGCATAAATGTCCTTATTGACTCTCGTATTTGCTCCTTCGGTTCCATGCCACTTAACCGAACTCACTCAACTCGAATGCATTGGCAGGCAGGCAGAAGGACGGACCAACACATGACGTCACGAACAGGTCGGGACTCCTGTTGGCATTTCCCAAAGAACCTCCTGCTAACACCAGCTTTTCCCATTTTCCCCCTGATTTTCCACACAGAGTCGGCAGCAGAAATAAGTGCCCCTGCTGCTTGCCATTGGTGGTGGCCAGTCACCCACAAATAGCATTTTGTGTCTATTTTAGTGTAATTTTCCACTTAAACGGTTTTTCTGTCGCCGGCTGCTGGGAAAGCCTTTGGCGAAGTCCACCCAGCAAGAAGTCATCTGCTCGTGCTGCGTCTGGCAGCCGCCAAAAAATGGCAAGTTGAAATGAAAATTATTGGTTCCCCCCTCCCTGCTGAAAATGTCTAACCGAAGGGGGGGTGGGAGAGATGGGGAAATATATTGGACGCCCCCAAATTGAGTTTGAGCGGTTTTCCCACACACAGACACACACACGCCCCCTAGTTTTTCCCTCCTCTCCTATCGATTTCAATTGTGCTAAGGCAACTGTCTCTCCATCCGGCGACTCGCCCGATTTTCCAGCCATCCCTCGGCCCCCCCTTGGCACCCCTTTTTGGCCAACTTCAAAGTGAGCAGCGTGCAATGAAATTGACACCCGCAGCGTCGACTCCATTGGAATGAAACTATGGACGGGTGAAAAATAAATGTGTAACGAAATGGAAGGAGCTCCTCGCGCCCCGCTCGATTCCCTTCCGCGATTCACCCTTCCCGCCGCCTTATATTTGCCTTGGCAATAAAACCATTTTAATGAGATTCAAGCTTTAAATTTCGCGCTTTATTTACGTGAGTGTTGTGCAGAGGAGTGTGATGCGAGGGGCGGTGCGGAGGAAAAGAGTAACAGGGCGAGTGGCCACAAAGGGGCGCGGCATAAAAGTGGGCAAAAGTATGTTAACTTTGATGGCTCGTGGAAGGAATTTGAGAAGCTTTGGTACCTAGTATACCTCAGAGGAAACATTAAATAAAATAAGCTTTAGAAATTAATATTTTGGATTTCTTACATATTTAAGTAAACATATTAAAAACCTAATCAAAATATTAAAAATGTTATCCTTGTTGTAAAGTTATTTTTACTACAACCAATTTAAATTTGGGAAAATTTTCCTTTTAAAAGGATTTTTTTTTTCGGTTGATAATTTTTTTTCATAGTTTTATCTATATGCTTATGTGCAACATTTTTTTTTTAATGCTGCTACATATCCCTTGTCATTTATAAACGCTTAAACATTTTATGTTTTATTTTCCTATTGTATTCAGTGATTTTAAAAATATTTATTATATTTTTTTAGAACCCCTAGAATATTAAATAAAGAACGTAAATTATCATTTAAATATACATTTTTTTCAGTAATTGAAGTAAGTGCATTACATGGCAAAAAAACCGGGCATACCCCGGAAGGAATACCACAAAAAGGTGCCAACTCAATTATGTAGCTCCACGGGAATTTTAATTAAAAGCCTTCAGATGATTTAATTGATTCCTGTGCATAACGCATACGCCTAGTGGGCCGGGCAGCGGCCGGGCCGGTCGCAAGCTAACTACGTGGAATGTTCCATTACTGACCAACGTCAGCTAAGCAGGCCACTTAGAGAGAGTTGGGCAAATATTTTAACAACTTTGTTAGGGCATTTTTAACGAAAATTGGACGCCAGCGCCCAAAACAGAAGGCGACTTGCGAAGACAAAGCGCCTCCGAGATGGAGGTTTGCACAGTTAATAATAAAAACCATTTACTATGCAAATATTTGATCGGCTGGCAGGTCAGCGGGGAGGAGGACGGAGGACGGCCAAGGATCGTCCATCTCGGGCAATTTTTCACGCTTAGCATATGGGGAATTTTGAATTTTGGCAGCTGGGTTGGATGAAAGATGAGCGGAGTCAAGTCAGAGTCCAAGTCGAGTGCCGGGAAATGTGTTTGCGATGGGCTAAGTATGCCCTACACTGTGCACATGCATTTCGTAGTCCACCCTCCGACTTTTTCGACTTTTAGTTCTCGGTCTCGTGTTTGCTTTGACTTTCGAGCGGCGGAGCAGCCATGAAAAATTAAAAAGGGATTTCCATGCGGCAGCTGAAAAGCATTTTCAATGGCGGACTTGAACAACTTTTCCACTCGCTCGCCTGTCAGCATTTTCTTTTCGATTTTCCGCAGCCTCCCAAGATGATGCATGTCCGACATGTGTGCTTGAGATCGAGTGGAAAGCGATGCAGGCTGTGGCGGATGTGAAGCTGCTGGATGTGGGTTAGTCAACCAAGCATGTGGCCTGCATTTAATTATGGGGATTTCCCCGGTTTTCCCGGCCACTGACTGGCTGCTAAGAGGGGCTAATTCAGCTGTGAGAATGTGAATTGCCGTGGCCAGTAGTCTGCGGAAAGGGTACTTCCCTGGCCACAAGTTTGTGGGTTCCAACGCTTAGAAATTATGGCTATGGTTAGCGTATCGGTTTTCCTTTAAAAAGGGGCTTAGGTTACTTAAACTTAATAAGCAAAACTTATCTTAATTGTACGAATATTTACTGCCTGTCCTTACTAGTTTCCGATAGTATCAAAAGTACTATGTTATTTAATTCAAAAGTTACTCTCAGTTTAAAATATGTAAACTTAAGAGTCTTGGCATTTTATTGTCAATCTAGTCCAAGCCACTTCTGGCAATCACTTGGCCCCCACTCTTCCGGCCAAGTTGTTTGCCCAAAACGAACAACTTTTCGTTGCACTTTCAACTCATCTGAAATTGCGATAGGTCAGGTTTTGTCAACCCCGAGAAACGAGAATCGACAGACGACAGACGAAAAACGAACAACGAGAGACGGGAGAGTTTCCATTAAATTTTGCTGCTCGATTCATTCGGGGCAAAGGTGGTCGAGGACATCAATTTGCCGCCCCCGCTCCGTTAAACTCTAAATAAAATATAAAAAGAGAATGTCGGGGCTTACCTTGTGCAATAATAAAAATTCGTTGTACCAGGTAGTTGGCGACTCGTAAAAGTGTTGCCAATGTTGATGTGGCTGCTGTTGCTGCTGCTGCTGCTGCTGCTTTTGTTGTTTTAGCATCAAATGCTTTGGCGAACTTTTGGCTTAGTTGTTGTTGGCGATTTGCTGTTTGTTACTTTTGTATTAGCCATAGGACATAGTTGTTGCCATCGTTGATGACCGAGTGAGTGGACCTGCTGCCGCTGACGATGTTGATATTGCAGCCATGCTGCTGTCCATTGTTTGTGTTTCGAGAGAGAGTTTTAAAACGTTTTGTGCTTATTGTTTTAGCCACTTGTCATGGAACGAATTTGCAAACTATTTTATTTGCTTGTCTCATGCCCTTTTAGGCAATTGTAAACAATATCTGCCCTCGTCTGCCTGCCCCTTTTCTGATGAATTGTTTATGGGCATTTGGCTAACGATAACAATAAGGGGGGAGAACAATAAAAATTTAATTTTTAAATATTTTCGTGTGTGCGGATTTCACATTTCTCCCACACTGACGATGATGATGGCCGTGGCAGCCCATATGCCGAAAGATTTATGACCAAACAAAATGGCAAGACATCCCCCGCCGAATCCTGCTACCCAGTGCCCCATGAATTATGCAATGAAATTTATTTCATTTTTCCCTTATACGGGGTGAGAGAGCACATGAGCATTTTTTTAGGACTGTCGGGCTCGTCGACAGACCTCTGTTATTGTTATAAATGTGGCAGAAATTATTCTTTAATTTATGAAAAAAAGAAAGCCAAGAACAAGTAGCTCCAGCTCCAGCTCCATTAAAGCAGCCCTGATAACTTTTCGCCGTGGCGGGGGAGAAAAGTTTGCCCGAGGACCCGTTGACACCTCGGATCCTCCAGGACTCCGACTCCCCCCTGACCTCGGCCTGGCCTTCCTTCCACTTATTAGTCTGCGTTTTGCAAATATTTGCATACGAGGCACGTTTCAGTCATTTTTCTTCAGCCCATTCCTTTTATTTTGTTCTTATTATTATTATTATTACTCCTGCTCCTGCCTCTGCTTTCCCGATTTTCCATTTTCGCCGTTTTCTTCGTCCTTTGTTAAAGTGTAAATGCGAGATTTCTTTGCGCCATAGTAAGCAAAATGCGGAAAATGGGTAGAAATATGCAGAGAGAAAAGTATTTAAATCAGTTATGAAAATTTTTAATGTCCGCCAGTTGGTGTTGGGAACACGAAATTACCCGACACAGTGGAGAAGAAAGTTTCTTTCATAAAAAAGATAATGAAGGGTCATAATAAAGACAAAACTTTCCATAGGAAACACTTTTAATGAGATTCCTAATAAAGTTTCTTAATTGAGGAAAAGCTAAGAGATCTTGGGTTCAAATTGCACTATAAAGTAACTGAGTTTGATAAGTGAGTGGAAGTTATTATTAATTTCCTTTTTTCAAATATCCCTAATAGGCAGAGATTAGTTGGCAATTTCCAAGAAGTATTTAAACCTAATTTACTTTTATACATGAGTTACCCCACCTAAGTTCGTCACTTATTGGACACACTTGTTAAACATCAAAATGCCAAAGAAACCCGAAACTTAGTGTCCAATTTAAAAGCTGCCTTGACAAGGACCGCCGAAACCCCACCAATTGATATCCTCAACATCTCCAAGGAACTAATCCTTAAGACGACCCCCATAATCCACTTAATCCGCCGAGCCGAACACGTTGCTCCCTATCAGACAAATGATTTCGGAAAGAGAATAAAGGAGCACTGTAAGGACATTTGGCAGGCTTCCCCATTTAGCCCCCCCGCCAGCGACCCCTGATTGCTGCTGTATTTGTAGTCCCTGCTCAGGCGCCACATCAATTTGTAATTTGTAAATGAAATTGCCTTTGCCGGGCCGGGTTCCCTTTATTTTTGCCTCATTTTTTTTCTCGCGCCCACCAGTAAAATGCAAATTTGTCAAATTGATTTAAAGCCTTGATGTCGGCCAATTTAAATGCCAGAAATTAATTACACATGCAGGCACATGAACTGAGGGTTTTTGCTTTGTTTCTTCCATGCTTCCGACATCACTTGACACTGTGTTTCGGGTGTTTCGAACCTTTGATCTTTCCGGGGCAGCTTGCTGGCCACTGCTTGCCTGATATTCGGATATCACTGCCCGATTTCGCACTGGCACCTCTCACACATTCAGTTGGCAGCTCCGGCCCAAGTCAAGTATCCGCACCGTTGGCCCGCCGCTAAACGAACTCCGCCGCGCTCCCGAGTGAACTGACTTACGGCCACGAGTTCCGCCAGCAGGTGACCCGACCTCAGCTTCGTTCGCGAGCCGAACTTCGCCCTTATCAGAGCCGAAGGGACGAGCCGAGAGAGCGCAACGCAGTCGCAGAAGAGAGAGCCGGC
The DNA here is from genome assembly GCA_018153105.1 of Drosophila rufa. Classification (NCBI taxonomy): domain Eukaryota; kingdom Metazoa; phylum Arthropoda; class Insecta; order Diptera; family Drosophilidae; genus Drosophila; species Drosophila rufa. The sequence goes on from JAECXS010000096.1 coordinate 16,091,315, forward strand.
TTTCGTTGGTGTGTGGTGAGTATACGCACACCACGCGTTGGTGTACCGTCCTATGTGCGGTGTGTGGTGGGTCCGAGCAGCTCTTATCAGTTATCAGTGCAAGGAAGGCTCTTATCGGCCTCCATCCTTGCTGGCAGCCGTCTCGTCCTTCGGCCTGACGAATGTGGGCAGGCGTCTGCCAGGAATGTGCCAAAATGTCGAGCAAACAACGTCGCCAAACTGGTTTTTGTTTGTTTGTGCATGAGCCGAAGATAAGTCTGAGGCTTGCCGGCGGAGAGAGCTGATTTTTCAGCACTTGCTGGATTTCCAGAAAGTCACTCTGTTGTCAGTCATGTTAGCAGACAAGTTTTGGGGCTGTGCCTGAGTCTTTACTACAAATACCCACTATAATTGGCTGATTTTTTCCATTAAAGAAATACCTTTAATTTTCGAAATAAAATAAAACATTGAAATGCGCTCACTTATTAATTATCCTGTTCTTAACGCCACTCTTCGGTTAAAACTGTTGTCCGGTGTTTTACAACTAGTAACCGCTTTCCCATCCTCCACAATCCTGATGAAGAGGAGTCCTGTCGTGTCCGAATCCTGCTTTTCTGCAGTCACAATGACTCCGCTGTCAGTTGTCAGCCTGTCACCTCGGAACATTCATTCCGACTCCATGCCTCCTGCCAGCCGGCGAGTGTGCTTTGTTTTTGGCCAGTCCAGCACGATGCTAGCAGAAGGAAATCCATCGCTTTTCCGCGCTTTCCTCGCCCGTCGCGCTTTCCTCGGGGCGAAATCAATGCAGCGGCATGTCAGCCTGGTTTATTGGCTTCCATTTGGCCCGCTAAAGAGGCCAAACTAATTACCGTGCATAATAAATCAGATCCCTGTCATAGTCTGCCATTAGTTTGACACCACCCGCTCCTCGAGGTCTTCTAGCATTTATGCAAATTGGAAGCATTGCCTGGCAGTGCCCGGGGCGAGTATCGCAGTATCGCAGTATCGGACTCGGACCACCGCCTTCTGCATTATTAATTGCAATTTGTTTGCTATTTTTTCCAAGAAAAACAACCGGTTGTAACCTAATAATGGTCAAGCACGGGCTACCGTCGGGGTGAGTGGCTTGCCTTTGCCTTCCCCTCGGACAAACGAGTTTATTTATGCAAAATTAATTGATTTCTATTGAAAACGAAGGGATAACAGGGAGTGCAATTGACACATTTTCCTCGGGACGGGACCTTCGCATGCCAAAAGGGGGAATAATGACGGGTAATTTATAATTGTGGTTCAATTGAGGCTTTTAAAACGGAATTGCTTACCAAAGGGGAAAAGGGAAAATTTTATAAGAATGCCTTTGTAAAGAAGCATTCTTCAGTGGTTTTTATTTTGCCATAGTAACTTGAAATAAACTAACAGGTATTTAAGCCGCTAATACTGAAGGAAGGACTGATTTCTAAGGAATGTAATGCAGATTACTTAAGTGACTACTCTTCGATTGTGAATCCTACCTCAACTGCCTGAAGAAGTTAACTCTCTTGCGAGCCTCGGACAGATTGTGCATGTGATCGTCCAGGAACTTGGAGTCCAGTCCCGTTACGAACTCAAAGTCGTTCTTGGGCTTGCGATTGAACAGTATGTCCGGAGACTCGGTCTTTGGGACCAGCGGCTTGCATCGGTTAGGATAAGGCTGCGAGAATTGTCGTCTATAGCTCGACAGCATCGGGGGTTCCATGCTGTCCTCCATATCGCCTGTGCCATAGCGGGGACTGCAAGGATATATTTTCAAGTAAAGATATACACTTGTAAAATTTGTATAATTCGAAGTATGGCTGACTTTACACTTACTCGTCCATACTAAATGACTGAAAGTTGATCAGCTTCTTCCTCTGAGCTGGAATCGCCTTTAGCCCCTTGGCACTCTGCTCGAGCATCGCCTGTGTGGTGGTCTGCAGCTCATCCTTGGCCACGGACTCCCACAGCTTGGTCTTCTTTTTGCAGGCCATTATCAGATTGGGTCTGTGATCTAGCTGTAAACTGGCAGTCGGATCGAAGTGTTCTGGGGACTGAAGGGTTTCTCAGAGGGGACTTATTTTGCGTAATCTCCCGGGCACCAAAACAGAAATCACATCATTAAGCAGCGAGAGTGAGTGAGAGTGAATGGCGAGCAGTCGCTGCACAATATTATGGATGCCACAATTCAATTCAGAAGCGGATTTGTTGTGGGCGGGGGCAGCTGGTTCCTGATTCAATAGCCGATGATGAACATCGACATCGAATAGTGGGTCAGCAGTAGAAATTCGCAGGATCAAAGCCAAGGGGGCCGTGCTGGGTGGTCGGTGCTCGGTGTTCGGTGTTCGGTGCTCGGTGTGTTGTGTGTGCGCTTCGGTGTGTTTAGTGGGGAGCCCGGCTACTATTGCCAATAACAATGGCCATGTGGCTCTTTGGCGTTTCTCATAATGAGCTGCCACCTCTGTTTGCTCGTGCAGCGACATTAATACGGGCTAATTAAACAAATATTATGTGCATCCTTCTGCGTCAGGCTGTGCTTGTGTGTGGACTGGGAGTGTAATAATGGCGAGCAGATGTGGCGGCGTGATTTTAGTTTTACTATTTATGAAAATATTTACATTTTTATTCATCCATTTTCATTTCGGGTTTATTTTCTAAAAAACACATTTTTAATTTTGCTAAATAAAACAGATTTGAGATAAATGTATTGAGATAAATTATGTCAATATAAATATTTATTAAATGTTATCATTATATATTGCTGTATAAACTTACCATATTCATTTATTTCAAAGTTTCTTCATTCGAAATAAATTTATTGAACATTTTTTATTAAAAATAATACTAAATGACCTTATCTAATAATTACTAATCAAATTTATTATATTTTATTATTTTATTGATATATTTTTACAGGGTTTCAGTGACATTGTTTAAGCGACCATTATTTGCTAGAAAAGCTTTTTATTTCTTATAACTATCTTTTCATAAATACAAAAACTAGATTTTACGTTATTTAAGGTTCTCAAAAAAAAAGATAAGCCAGTTTTCTTCTATTAAAATTTGTTTGAAAAAATAAAGTTTATATAACATTCTCCGCGAAAATGCGACATCAGAAATGACTTTGGGTTCTTAAAGGGGCAACATGAAATTATTTGAGGAGATAATTAAAAAAATCCTTGTGCTTTTAAGCATCTTGACAGCACCATAAAGGCACTGAGTAACCGAAGATATTAAAAAATAAATCACGACGAAGCCCACTCAATTCCGGAGTCACGTTCGCATCTCGGCCAGCTTGAGTGTATCTATTAGCGTGCTTCTGGATATCGGCGGCCATCGGGTCATCGATGACACCAAACCAAATGTTCAACAACATAATGCCGCCGAGTGGATTCCGGGCAATCGGAAGTGAGGCAGATAATGAAGGGGATGTCCCCCTACTGGGGATGGGGCGGCCATGTGGCTCATAAATTATGGGGTAGCATTTTGCATGCGCTGCATTTTGCGGCGCATAATTTGCATTTTTAAGCATTTTCACAGTGCATTGGGCATAATTAAAAGCAACGATACCACCGCCGATTCCGAACGCAAGTCCAGCTGCAATTTGGATTCCGAAGCCAACCTTGAAGGGGGAGAGAGTGCACCGGGAAAAATTATTTAAATCTAAGATATTAATTTTTAAAATGTGGATAAAAGTAATGATAATTTTTAAGTAGCCTTGAAATTACTATTTATTTAATTAAAATATTTAGAACACTCCAGATTAGCTTAGGCTAAACATCATTGATATTTATTGAGTGTATAAAATAGTATTTTCTAATAAATAATTTCTCTTGTCTTTATTTTTATTTATAATCAGTGCATCTACATTTGCGACATTCGAGATTCTCACCTTAAAGTTTTCTTTGCCCCCAGTTGACGTTTACAAGGTTTTCTGGGCGGGACTCGGCTGCTGCAGGGGCAGGCAGCCGTGGCGCACTTAACAAATTAATGTCAAGCCACAATAAAAGTCAACAGCTGGTTGCAGGGACGGCGAAAGGCAAAGCTGAGTGCAATGTCATGCTGCGTCTTAGTCGGAAAGGGGGTCGGGTCGGTCGCAGGGGGTGGCACGTGCAATGAACAGAATCCGACACACATAAGTTAAACAAATATACTGCGCACCCTCGCACACATAAAAATGCAGATGCAGTTGCACAGATGCTCGGCGCCATAAAGTCTCCGGAGGAGAGAAGGCATGCACCTGCTGCCAAAGATGCCAGATTCGAGATGCAAGATGGGAGATGCGAGATTTGAGATGCGAGATTCGAGATGCTAAATCAAATTCAGATATTAAATAATCGAATTCCTCGCATGCACATCATTTCATATTCACGTTCTCGCACATTCATTCCACATTCACATCCGCACTTTTACTCACTCGAATGAAAAGTTTGCCCTTCCTCCCGGCATTTTTCTCCTCTGGCCGTTTTGTATCTTTGCATCTTTAAGCGTTTTTTCTCGCCAGCGCGCTTTGCCTGAGACTTTGCGCTTGACATATAATTTTTATGAGTGAATACAGAAGCGTGGTAAGAGGGGATTTTTCTATTAAAGATTTTTATTTTATTATTCTATTCCGCTTCAAGTAAATGCTTTTCCTACCCCTATTATACCCACAAATTTTAACAAAGCCATGATTGAAACTTCATAAACATTTTTTTTTTATTCTATCCGATTTTCAAGGTTCTTAAACAGGCATAAAATTTAACTATCAACGAATCCCCCTCCTTGGGCCAATGTACACCTCTGGCGTCGCATAGTTTCTGTATCCTTTCGTTATCCTTTCTGTGCGTATGGCAAAAACTTGTGGCACGCACGCCGGCCCCAACTTTTGATGTCTGAGGTGTGAAATTTTGCCAGCTTCACGACGCAAATAGGCATAAAATTATTTAAAACTCGGCGTGGGGGCTGCACCAAAGGATGCGGCATAAATGCGTGGCAGTTTCTTCCCATATCTTCGCGTTGATATTCCATTTTCCGCTCTTAAAGTCCAGGCGGAACACGGATTTCTTTCTGCAATTTAAGCGGCTTTTTTGGAGGCTTGATACCATTTTCCATAAGCCTGGGTGTATTCCTTGCAAAATTCAGTCAGCATCTCAGGGGCTTTATCCAAGACAACGTCCACCAAAACCAACTCGGGACTAGGAAGATTCTTGAATTTAACGTAGAGGAACTTCTCTTTGTAAGGGTTTTCGACCATATCCAGAATGGATTCTATTTGATAACCTCGCTCAAAGGCGTTGAGCGAGGGAACTGGTGGGACATTCTGGAGATCCAAACAGAACTTCTTGTTGATCTTCTGCTTTTTTGCAGGGCATTCCTATGGGTTATATTAATATTAATTAATGAAATGCTTCTTGGAGGTTTTGGTTTAAATTATATATGATATCACTTTTGGCATTATATTAACTTTATCTTAAAGAGAGCGCTTAAAAAAGTGTAAAATAGTTTTTAAGGACCTACTTAAAGGTATCTTTACTTACATCTTCCTTATGGTAGGGATACTTGCGTTTGCGGCCTCCTAGACTCATTTCTCTCACTGAAAAATATATTTTAATTTGTATTTCTTAGTATCGTTAGTGTACTGTGAGGGGAAGGCAAGCTGAGTCTGAAACCTTTTCAATTCTCACTCCTCTGCCGAGTGGAGTTCCATGGCCTGCTGCTTGGCCGGGAAAATTCATATGACTTTCGCTTCTGTTGCCGGTTTTCCAAATGAACTTCCTGCGGCCAAAACAACTTCACGGCACTTTGAGCCGGCCCATGGCAACGTGGTAACAACTAAGGGCGGCGGAGGGGGTTGAAAAATGCAGTTAAATGAGCGGAAATGCAAAATTAACTCGCCACGAAAGCACAGAGCAAACAAAGAAATTGTTGTACAACTAAAAAAAAATCGTAAAAAATGCCACTCCCTCACGCACACACACTCACTCGAAAAGCGAAGAAAAATGAAGAGGAAATAGAGAATGAGAAAATCAAGTGGCGTGGCACAAAAAAAGGGGTAGCAAAAAAAGAAACGCAATTGAAAGCAAGTAAAGCGGCAGCAAAACGAGAAGCGAGCGGAAAAAATACATATAATAGCTGAATAAACGTTGCCACTTGGCCAAATTTAATGCAAATATTTGGCCAGCCGCAAAAGGAAATGTTGTTTTTCCTCATCCTGCCGACAGTCCTTTATTGTTTTTCCCTAATCTGATGGCCTCTCGTGAAGGCGTTCGCCGGAAATGAAGTGATTAAACGAGTTTAGCAATTATTGTAAATTAAAAGTCAATAATATACTCGTATATTTAAGTATTAGCATTAGAGAGAGAAGCTCCAAGTTTACTGTACGACATAATTTTTTTAATGCCTTTTTTTATTTTATAATACTATTATTTTATTATTAATACTAATTGACATACAAATTTAGCATACTATTTTATAATTACTGGTTAAGGGGAATGAAATAATTAATTAACACTTGAGCATTCTCAGAAATTGTTATCCTTAAGTTAAACAGAATTTACTCAATTCAAGGACCATTTTCCATTTGAGGCTTTTCAGCGTAATGGAAAATGGCCTGTGCCTGGCAATCTCTCCCGACCATAAACCAAATTTCCACGCGCTTCTTAAAAATATATATTTCCGGTCTGCCCGTCGCACCCCTGCAAATTATCCCCTCCACAAAGAATTCCGCTGAGCTTGATAAATAGAAGCGTAGCATTTTGAGAATTGTGCATGATTTATCTTCACTCTGGCCCCGTTTTATGCCGGTCTCCTGTTTATTTCCATGCCTGCGACTACGACAAGGATAACGCACTTTTCGGGATTTTCGAAATTGTATTTAATTGTTGGGGTTGCCCAACAGGACAGGATTCGCTACGACGCACGAGAAAGTCCTTCTCGCTTGGCATTTAAAATTAAACAAACATTCAGCCTCGCCATGGAAATGACAATAAAAATAGCATCAAATTTATGGCATACCGAAATAGAGAGGAGAGAAGAGGAGAGACAACGAGTAAATGGCAAGGAGGAGCTGAGCTCGTCGAGGACATTTTATTCTCATGCATCTCCCTTTTCGTTCTATTCCATTTTGGCCTGTGCTGAGACTCGCTCACTTAGAGAAACAGATGAATATGGCTTTTTAGAAATTATTTTATAAATTATATAAAATAAACTATAATATCTAAATAGATTTTTAAAGAAGTCTATACTTTAATATATATTTTCTTTCTGTTTTCACAAATTTATAAATAAAACAAAGTCAGAATTCGATTTTAAGCACAAGGAAAATTATTCAAATTAAATTAATGGTTAATATTTTAAATAAATTAAGTTACTCATTGACCTAGCTATAGTATTTCTTTTACTGTCCTTTGGCAAGTGGCGTCTGTTAACTTGGCACTGACTTTGGCTTTTTCAGTCGCACTGACTTTGCACAATTAATGGCCACCTACTGCCGCAGCCTCGCCGCGCCCGCAGCAGCAGCCATTCCCAATTTCGCGCAATTATTGCGGCCATTGTGCGAGAACCTTTTGCCAAGTGTCTTGTGTGTCATCGTCACCGCTAAATTTAACATAATCCTCGGATGCTTCGGAGCGAAGGCTGCCCACTGCGCCTTCCGCTCCTTTTGGGCGCCAGGAAATTTGTTGGCAGCTGACGCGACTTGGCCAGGATGTTGCGCGGGGCCCTTTGTTAGCCCTTTTCTTCGGCTGCCCATCCTCCGCGCTCGCCTTTCTTCTGGCGCATAATTAATTTCACGTTCTTGCCAAAAATTATGCGACAGGACTCGTTTGCCCCACGTCCTTGTCTCTCACTGTGATTCCACTGGGCACGGCTCGTTGGCTTCGGTTTGTTGTTGTATTTGTTTTTCATTTTGGCAGCTTAAGTCCTCCAAAAGGACACTCAACTCGGCCAATTGTGCGCCGAGAGTGAGCTTAAAATAAAAAGTTCCTCGAAATAATCAGTGTAAACGGCTAAGCCCGCAAAGATGCCATTTTGTAGGACTGAAAAAGCGAATCATATTCGTTAAAACATTAGTTAGTTAGATTTAAAGATGGTTTCACTTGGAACAAACAGCATCTCAAATCAAATCCAGCCTGTTGTTTAATATACATAGCTTTAAGGTATTTATTTACCAGCATTTATTTATACTAAATACCTGCATATATATTTACAACCTTTTAAAAGTGGCTGAAATCTGTGGCCTTTTTTGTTTTTCTCTCCATCAACCTGTTAAGCTCATTTCCTTTGTAATGGAATTTATATTCCACAAGCTTAAGTACACATTGAAAGCTTAAAGCTGATCGGTATCAGGACTGGCAGCTTGACTCGAATCGACATTCTAGAATGCTGCAGCATTCCATATGCAAACAAGAGTCGGGCCAGACAAACACTATCAGAAATGTGTATTTATCGATGACCCCGGTTTAATCTTTGGCAGCCTTGAAAGCACATTTCTCTTCATGAATTGAATAACCATTCAGCCACGGCCTGCCCCCTCCGTTCACACCAGCCCGCTTATAATTGTTTCGCAGCTGCAATCGATAACAATTTAAATCCATTGCTGCCAATAAACAATTATTGCAGCTACAGCAGAACAGGCTCTCCGCAACTCGGCCCGAATATTCCCACACTGGCCATGCTAACAGGGCTCAAATGGGTTCTAGGCCATCAGCCCCATTAGCCACAGGCTGGTAGTCGCATATAAGCCATCGGCCATCGGACATTCGGATGCCGAGCCGCTGAGCTTTTTATCTTCATAAAAACGCCGCCAGACAAAACACACACACAGAGTCAGACGGACTGGGGACTAACCAAAAACGAAATTCATTGCGAAAATTTCCCAAAATTGGCGAACGAAAAATTGAGTGAAAATTCAGGAGGGAAATGGCCGGACAATCCATCGAGGAGCACTAAATAAAGTTTGCACTGAAAAACTATTAGGGAGTAGGCACAAAAAAAAAGAAAATCACTTAGAATGTCACAGACGAAAAAATAGCAACAGCCCAGCAAAAGGCACAAAAGGGATTTATTTGTCCTGCGTCCCGGCTATGAGATACCTGGCATTCCATAGCAGAATATGTGGTGTACTGTGAGGCAATCGAGTTAATTCCTAACTAAGAAATATTTCAAATTATTGCTGTGACCAAACAACATTTTTGTTTTAGTAAAAAAAAGTATGAAATAATACTCAATAATTAATACTTTAAAACAGCAATCTTTCCAAAGGCTTAAACTATACTTATGCTCTCTTAAATACTTATTCAGAATAGTTTTTATTCAAATCTTTTACCAAAAAAATAATATAAAATACTTAATAACTTTCCCCGCTATTGAAAACACTCAGATACCTTTGTATTTAAGGAATACCGGGTATAGAAGTTTTTCCATCCATAGATATTTGCAAATTCAAAGAGAGGCAATGAAATGGCAACCAAGGACTGGTTGGGATTGGAGAAGTTCGAGGCGGTTTTTGGGGGAAACAAGCCGAAACAGGAAATTAAAATCGAATCGTGTGTGTGCTTCGAATTGTGCATCTTCCATCTGAGCACGTGTAGCCGAGCAGATATATATACGTATATGTATATCTGTGCATCTGGGGGGACTCCTTCCGATAAGTAGACGCCCCAGCACCAAAAAGTGTTTAATTTGATAGGGCCCCGGGGATTCACAGAGGGGCAGTCAAAAAGTTTGCGCCGTTACCTTGACTCGCAGAATTTATGTGCAAAGTTTTTCCGCGTCTGCGTCTGTGTGTGTGTATGTGCGTGGCCAAATTATGCAATTTTAACGCATAAATTTCATGACTCGCGACCGGCGGCCATTGCAGGGAGGAAGCCCCAGTTTCGGTCCTTGGTCCTCCATTCTGGCAACTTGGCGTTCTCCGCCCTGAATTCCAGATTCAGCTCCAGTTTCAGTTACAGCCCCAGCATCCACTTCCTCGGCTTCGGCTTCGGATGCCCCGGCAACTTTGGCCCGAAGTTCACACAAGTGCGACTGTCTAATTAAAGCGTCCAGCTGCCGGGACATCTTTCCTGCCCCAGACTCAGCCTCAGGACTCTGACCCATGCTCGTTTTCAGTGCCAGGGCCAGTGCAATTTAAATGCAGTCTCCCCGAAATAGGGAAAACCGCTTTTTATGGTCCCACTGAAGGGCATGGCAGCTAGAATATAAAGGTAAATTAGATTTTCAATATTTTTAAGAAATTATATTTTTCCCAAAATTTAAAATAAAATTAAGACCCAAAGATCTATTAAAATCCCTTTCCCGACATAAAAAGTCGCCTTTTCAAGTGCTCCCTAATGACTGCCGGCCAATCTGCTCAGATATTCATATATCCCGGCAGTGCATTAATCAACTCGGAGTGTATTCCATCTTCGTCTCGGCGCGACTTCTCGGCAGCCGGAGTTCGGTGCCGGTCCCGCTCGTAAATATAAAAGTTGGCATCGCTCCCCGGAGACAAATCAGTTTGATTTTGATTGCATCTTTTACGGCCTTTGGCACCTTATAACTTTTTCCGCCTCACCTGAGCGGTCCCGTGAATTCTGAAGTGGCGGAGGGAGCAGGGGCCTGGGGTCAAGCTCGGAGCCCGAAGCAGATGTCGGGTTGCCTTTCTATCATGGCTGCCGCTTGTCTTAATCCTAAACAAATGCACTCCGAGAAATATAAAAGAGAAGAATTTAGTGAGCTGTAATATGTAACATACTAACAATTGGATAAATCTAAAAAATAATATAAAAATTACTTTATCCAAAACATATCTACCAAAACATCATTGGAAAATTAAGGGAAAATACACATTTTTTCAACTTAAATTTAAATCAGAATATTATTTAATTAGTTAAATAGATTTAACATATTTAATTGATTGGGGCCAAATGTTTTTCTGGAACCATTACAAATATATTTTGAGGATTAAATCACACTTGTAACCTTTTTATTAACAATACCCTCACACCTTTATTGTAAGACTTTCTTTAATATAATTATAAAATAAAAACACCTCTTAACGAGGTGAGATTAAAGTGACGATGGCACATTCAACTCCAAAAATTTCTGATACCAAATTTTGTGACGATTAATAGTTATTAAACAAAAATATTTAAAAAGTTTTTAATTAGTTTCAAAATCGGCACGCTGCCTGTTTTGCCTTTTTTAATTTTTCAGCTAAGTGCCGATTTTGAAACTAATTAAAAACTTTTTAAATATTTTTGTTTAATAACTATTAATCGTCACAAAATTTGGTATCAGAAATTTTTGGAGTTGAATGTGCCATCGTCACTTTAATCTCACCTCGTTAAGAGGTGTTTTTATTTTATATCAGAAGTTTTTTAAATGACATATGTATGTACATACATAGATCTTCCATTGTTGTTATAAGTTTTTGTTTGAAACTCAAATGGGAAAAATTAACAAAAAAATGCATATACGAAGTTAGCTTTATGGGATCATTGCTACTAATTTTGATGTGTTATACCCCGAAATATTTCAAGGTCTATACGGCCTGAAGTGACAATAAAAATCGTAAAAGCTATTAAAAAAAAAATTAATCTTAAAAAAAAATTATTTTTATTCTAAATTCTTAATTATAATATTTAGAAAATTGTTGTCAGGGCAAAGTAATTATCATATCAAAATACTTTTCCAACGACATATAGCACGTTTCTGTAACTTTAATCGTTCAGAAGTTATGGGCGCGAGAAATTTCCTGTTTTCCCGCCAAAGTAGTGGAAAAAGAAAAAAATTAGATTAAATTCACAAAAAAAAAAATTCAAACGATTTCTTTTAAATTTAAATTATATTAATTTTTTTTTTATGGCTTTAAATTTTATTGCATTGTGCACGTCTCTAAATGACTCTACATGAGTTTTTACATAAATGTATGTATAGTGCATGTAAAAGGTTAGGTATATGGGATCTTTGCTACTAATTTTAATGAGTAATATCTCGAGAAAGCGAATTTTCCCAGATATGTGTTATATACCAAAAGTTGAGCAATCTCAAGGGCTATATGGCCTTGAGTGAGTATCAAAATCGTTAGAGCCATTTTTAAGAAAACTTCAAAAACTTAAAAAAAAAATTAATTTTAATTATAAATTCTTAAATATTATATTTATATAAATTATGTCAAGGCAAAGCTATTATCATTTCAAAATACCTTTCAAACGACATAACGCACGATTCTGTAGCTTTAGTCGTTTAGAAGTTATGGGCGCGGGAAATCTGGCTTTTCTAGCTGTTTTCCCGCCAAACTAGCGGGAAACCCAAAAAGTCGTAGAACAAAAATTATTTAGCTCGAGCTGATTAATAAAACAAAAGTGGTTCCAGGACTTTAAAACAAAAAATACCACAGACAAACAAACAGACAAACAAACAAACAAACAAACAGACAAACAACAGGACAAACGTTTTCATTTCGGAAAGGCCGTTGAAATCTTGTTTATTGAATATCTTTTGAACGGAGTATCGGATCAGGACGATCGAGGTGTCATTCGACGCGTATTTAAAGCTAGATCACAACAACCTTAAAAATTTGGGGGTTTTTGCTCAACCGGCCCCAATTGCTCCAATTTTCAAAATTGTCAATTTCGCACTTTCACTCTCATTTCTCCTAAAGTTATCAGTTTTTGAAAAATCTTAGTATGCAGTTTCAAAGAGGTTTACAATACCTTTCGATCAAGATATAAATGGTTCTGATCGGACTATCGTAGCAGATTTTCAATTCTACGGCTGTATATAGTAGTCTCCTTGCGCACCACAGTCTCGGTGCTCATCGTCACTACGTGGACTGCCGTCCACAGTGATAATATTAGAGAATTAACTTATATTTTATTACAAGTCAAAAACATATCATATATTATATATCATATTATTAATTATATTTTTAAACTGCATTCTCTCAGTGCCTATTTGTGCTTCCGCTCAACTGCAGTTTGGCATCATTGGGCCATGTCCTGTATGTGTTTCGTCATGTTTTGTCGCTCGTCCTTCGCCGTTCGTCCCGTTTTACTCGTTTTTCCTGGGATAAGCTCGTAAAACTTTTCGCAAGCCAGCAGCAGCAGACGAAAGGAGCGGCGTAAAGAAAAAACTTGACTTTGTTTATTGTTGTTGTTTCGCTTTTTCTGGCTTTGTTTGCCGGAAGTTTTATGCGTGAGCCGAAAGGTGACCAAACCGGCAAGGAGAACATAGAAAATTAAGGACTCTGCCCCTGCTCTTTAATGAATCTCCTCCGGAAAACACAAAAACGCAAAAAAAAAAAAAAAAAAACAAATTTTTAAGCCGATGGGAATCCTCTGTTCCATGGCAGCGGGAAAAAATGTCACACACAAAATGCTTTTACAATTGAAATGTCAATAATGTTTTATGACATTGCAGCGCAACGGAACCAGCCGAAGTACTAAGGACGAAGGAAAATAAAGTGAGGAGGACCCTCCTCTACCATTCCGTAAAAATATTTTCATTTGCCTGACAAATCTTGACATGCAACAGCAATCAAAAGCGACGAATGTTTGTGGCCTGTCTTGCGGTGTTTGCCCGAAATTGGCCAGAAACGGGTCTCGCAAAAAGTACAAACGAAAAGGGACTGAGCAAATCCAATTCAAAATGCCATCAGACATTCTAATTTCATTCATTTTTCAATACAATTCCAAGGTCCGAGCCACTCACTTCCTTGTGGCCGCATAAATTGTGATTGGGATAAAGGCAGAACAGGACGAAAACACGGAATCAACTGCGGCTGAAACAGTGACTGTGTCGAAGCCCCGGCTCTGACTCTGGCGTGACTCACATCGGAACAAATTGAATTGCTTCAATTTCCTTGATTTTGGCAGTTTACATATCCCAATTCTTAGGCCTATCTTGAAATGCATCCCGTGAAGGTATCATTCAAAGGTTTACAGAAATACCAAGAAATTTTAGTGCGCTTGGTAATGATTACATTCCCAGGTCCATGAAGTATTGTGACATTTTCTGTACCCTCTGTTTATAGAGGAATTACCAACATATTCTCTATATTTCAAGGAAATATCAGTATTGTCATACTTACTGTTCCTTTGTATCAGGTTAGACAATCATACCAATTGTACCTAAGGAAATCAGAACACACTTGCACGTTTAAGGAATTTCCCTGATTCCCTCACAATCAAATTGTGAGAGATTCAAACGAGAAGCCCAACAGACTGAAAGACATTAATTGGGCTCGAGTGTGGGACTTGGGGGCGAATTGAAATTAGCCATTTCGCATTGTTTGATCGCAAGGGCGAAATTCAATTGGGTGGCCCGCCGCCGCAAAAGGATAATTAGCATCATAAAGCACCATGGCAATGCTCTCATGTAAACTAATTAAATCTGCAGCGGCAACGATAACAATTGTGCTAAGCTTCGATGGCAGCGCTTCGTACAGAATGCAATCACAAATTAATTGTGGCAATAATTGCTTTATAAATAACTGTAAGCCCACGTTCAACTAAAGTTACCTTGTTCTGCGAGTAAGTGTATATGTTTATTAATACTCGTGTGTGCAGGTGCACAATGCTGTCTGTGTGTGTGCGTGTGAGGGGAATTTATGAGCCTGGACCATTGAAACGTTCTGCGGCAGATTACTTAATAAGCAAGTCAAGTTGATTTAAAGCCGCAACTCAAGTTGACGCCTCATGCACTGGAGTGAATTTATCTTCTAAAGATATTTTTCCCTTTAATTTATTTCAAGCTTTAGTTAATTCTTAAAAATATTTAAAATAGACTATCTAATTTTCAAAATAAAGTGTTAGAAACCAGCTTGATTTTTATTTTAAATATTTTTCCAAAATCCTATAAACATTAATAATCCCATCCATTTAAACAATATATTATAATTTGTTTGTAAGGGTAATGCTTTATTTATTGTGTATTTATATTGGCTTTAAATGAATGTTCAATGTTTTTTCCTCAGTGGAAAGTGGGAGGTGGCGGCTGAGCTAAACGCTTGCCTAATGAGGCCAACGGCGCGTATGATTGATTTAGGTAACTGTTAGTGGGGGCTGGATGAAATCCGCTTGGGGCGCGGATTTCGATTTGCATATTTCATAATTCAATTGATTCGCACTCAAAAGATGCGCTCGGATTTTAAGCTCAAGTAGCCCTTGACGTAGACAAAATAAGCTGAAAATTGGGCATTATGAAGTGAAGTTGGGAATTCCGTCTTAAGCACTTACCTGCAACAATGACTGCCAAAATCCCTAATGTATACAAAAAGCGCCTGAGCTTCGATTTAGGAGGCTTTGATTTTTCCTGCGTAAACTGGCAACCCCCAGGCTGATATTGCTTCAGAATAATTTCAGCAATATCCTCTGGTTCCAGGCGCATCCCTACCGTCTCGTCTGCTTGGCGTGGAGTTTTCCTAGGATCCAGTTCGATCTGGACTTCGGTAGAATTCCATACAGTCGTACATGTTTCTTCATTGGCCAGCACTGCTTCTGCAATGCTTTTAACAGCCAAATAGCAGTGGGGTAGATCCTGGATGACTGGCGCCAGAGTTACAGTCAACTCGGTAGTATCGAAGCCCCTTACATAGCCACGCATGGGGAAGACCTTGTAGTCAGTGGCATTGTCCAGTGGGATGCGATACTTCACATCCTGGTCGCTGGGATTCAGGAGCGTTACCAGTCGCTTCTGGGAGTGATCGCAGGGCGCCTGGAAGCTCAGACTCATGGGAGTCACAATTAAATTGACGCCAGCCATGTTAAGGGAGAAATTGGAATTTGATTTTTGTTTTTAATTTCGAGAAAACAAAAATGGTCTAAATTCTCCAGCGAACGCTTCTCGAATGAAAAAAATGAATTAGAAACTAAGGAACTTTAAGAAGGGAGCTTCAAGGCACCAGTTGTTTCTGAATTATTTTCTGAGAATATAAACATTAATAAAATTGGTGTAAATTTTCCTGCGAACACTTCTCGAATGAAAAAATGAATTAGAAACTAAGGAACTTTGAGAAGGGAGCTTCAAGGCACCAGTTGTTTCTGAATTATTTTCCGAGAATATGAACACTTTATACCAGTTATTATTAATTGAATTAGATTAGTCAAGCAACTTACAAAATATTTATTTTATTAAGCCAATAAATCACTAGATTAATAAACCAATTATTGCAAAGTAAATATTTGAAAGTACAGCCCTTGGTGATGGCAGAGGCATAATTCAATGACCTAACCCTCGGAAGCCACTGCCACCGGGACCCTGTCACAATTACGTCAGATTTAAGTGGCTCACGTTACGGCATTCCCTAGTCCTTCGACTTATCCTGATCCACTCGAGCCGTCCTGGGGGAAGGAGAGCTGGGGAGCGGCCAGTCGCCGCTCATTATGTAAATTGTATTCCTTGTGTATTTGCCACATCGATAACATTATTAGCAACAAATGTCCACAGCCCTGGCTGCTGACCAATTTTGTCAGCTTTGCCAATTTGGGGCGACCCTCGTCTTTGCTTTTTTCCCTCCGATTTTCCTTTTTTCTTTTCCGAACTCAATGGGCTTCGCCTTGGGTCTTGGAGTGCGTCCGCTGTCAACGGCATTTGTTGGACTCTTCCCTCCGCCTCCCACCGCCCACGATTTCGTCCTTTTTTCACAGGATCCCATTCAGACTCATGAAGCAGCCTGCATTGTTGACAGCCAGCACAGCGACAAGTTTTTTTTTCGCTCCGGCTTCGGACAAAACGGTGCGTAGTTGAGCGCAGCTGCTTCAAAATATAATAAATAAATAAACATAATTTATAAGTAGCAGATTTTTTACGTCTGTGTTGGCACAAATGCTCAAGGACTCCCACTTCCACACGCAGACAAGGATCTGCCCGCACTCGTATTTATTTCTTTTTTATCCCGGCAGATGAATGCGCTGCTGCCATGTTGTGGGTATTTTCGCCGAGACAAAACGCGATGAGATTAAGCATCTTTTTTGTCCTTCGGAATCCTGGCTCGGATAAAGCTTGTTGTTTCTCCCCGTGCGTGTGTCGTCAAGTGCATTGCGTGTCCTTACGTAAGCATGACGTTGATGATTCAATTCAGGATTACCACGGACGCAAGTTTTTTGCTACGCAGATACTTCCATATCTGGCACTAATTCCGAGATTTCTGTGGATGTAACGTCATGTGAACGTGATAGGTTACAGAATAATAATTACTTAGAAAAGGGAGATTTAATGAAAGAGCTATTAAAGTTATATTTAGTTGGTTTAAAGTGAAATCTCCTTAAATTTATTTGTTTCGTTACCTATCGCTTTAATTTAAGACTCTTTAATATCTTACCTGTGGAATTAACTAAAGGGTGAGCCAAAAAGTAAAAGGATTTTCACTTTTAGCGATCTCTGCCGCCAATCACACACTCTTCCACTTAGCGTAACGTAACGCCACGCAACACTTTGCGTTACGTTGACCCTTCTTTGTTGTGGTTCGCGTACCCCTTGACACTCCACAGCCGCTCCACTCACCCACTTGACCCACACTGCCACCACATTGCACTTTAGATTGTCAAAACCACAGCGGCCCCTATTTTTTTGTTGTTTCCCCTGCAAGCCAAAATGAAGAACAAAGAATTTGTAGAAGGCCTGGCTAACCGGAAGTCGAAAACACAAACGTTCTAAAAGCCGCACTCAGCAACAGCGCGGGATATATAATAATACGTATACGAGTATATATGTACGTGCGATATGGTATATATGGGTGTGACGCACAAGACCGGGACACACCCACACACTCGACTCGAGCCGAGGGAGCACATTCAAATGGTTCCATATTTCTTGACAATTTAGGACACCATTAGCGAGAAATTATTACTGTGCAGCCAGTAAGTGGAGTGCGAGAAGTCCGAGTGGCGGGACTAGCGGGGGCGGGAATTTTCCGGCGGGTAAGGGGTGCTTCCATCGGGTTTTTCATGGGGCACAACGAGAAGAGAAAAAAAAAATGGGGGGCGACAATAGGCGAGGGCGGCGTCGTCCGATTTTTGGCATTGCCAGCTCGGTGACAAGCCCCCCAGCAGCCATGAAAATGCTTAGGGGAAAAATCGAAGAAAAGTCGGCTCGGCACCGTGGTTCAGTCAAAATAACTAATAACAATTTACTAGGTTTCTCAGTCGAAAATATTTTCTAGTGAACCGTTTTAATTTATATTAATCATACGCACAGTTGCTATTGAATGAATTTATTTTTATTTATCAATCCACATAGAATGTAAAATAGAAAGGTAACAATAATGTGAATCTCAAAAAAGTCTTTATGGTTCCCAAACGAAATAAGATCTTAATTGTAAAGCCATATTTGAAGGCTCTATAAATATAATAATCATACGTGATCATTTCAATTTACAATTTGCAAAGACTTCTCAAATTTCATATAATGAATGCAGTTGAGCTTTCTAATAATTTGAAATCGAAATAAATTAAATATTTCATGAATTTTTAGAAATTAAACGTTTGAAACCACTGTGCATTGGTAGCTGTTTCGCCTTTTTTTTTTATTTGGGGGAAAAAAACGCGGAAAACTTATGTGGGTGCTTAAGTGAACCATTAGCGCCGCGCGTCATTAAGTTGTTTCCGCTTCGCACACTTCTCCCACTGTTTTCCTTTTCGGCTGTGGCAAAAGGGAAAAGGGATTCGCAGTCCCGAGTCCGGAGTCTAGGCCCAGACATTCCGTTCGAGCGGAATGGGCCACGTTCTCGAGAGGCTCGGGGGAGCACGAGGTATCGGGGCCTGTGGGCCACATCATTAATGGTTATGGACCCAGACCCGCACCAGACACAAACACCCAAGACGGGCTCTTTTTTCGTGCTCGCCGCGGTTCATTGACCAGCCGAAGGGGGCGCGTTGATTTATGCCCAGTATCTGGGTATCCTTCTTATTTTCCCCCCGCGAAGTGGCTCAACATGTTTTCCGGCCGCTTTCCTTTTTTTTTTTTTGAGGCGCAACTAGACGGGGGTCCAAGGGCGCGGGGCAAGTCAAGTCCACACGCCAGCCCAGTGTCAAGAGCGAAATTCAATTAAACGCAAATCGGTGCAAAAATCACACGGACCGTCGCTGCCATGTTGTTAGCCAGGCCAACAGCACTCGAGAGCCGCCAGCAAACAGACACCGACACCCGGCCAGGAGAGCCTGTTGGCCAGCAACTCAACGGGCCATCAATGCCAGGTCCTTGGCCAGGCCACCGCATACTGCAGTCCAGATTGGTTCCGTTTAGTTCGGGTCAGTTCAGTTCAGCTAAGAGCAGTTAGGAGCAGTACTGCAGGCGGTTGGGCGCCACTTAAACAGTAAGTCCTGTAAACACGCACACTGTGCAAAAAAAAAGATAGGGGTAATTGGTGGAAAGTAGGGGAAAAACTAAAGATGGAAAAACCCTATTCGGGCCGGAAACTATTGGCAAAAATATAATAGGTTAAACATTGTTTCTAATACTTTAAATAATGTTCTTAAATAATGTTCTCTCAGTGCACACACCTGAAACGCAGCAGCAAAAGGACGACGTGGTATGCGTGCAGCAGGATAATGGCAAATAAAACCCGACGGGCACTGTGGCAGTCGGAGCAGCGTGGGTCCTGGCATTGGGCTGGGCATCGGGATCAGGAGCCCCTGAAACTGCCTGACGACCCGACAGCCATTACGGGTTAAATGGATTTGATGAGCGTTTATGTGCAGTGGCGGCGATTGCATGTTCTAATTATGACAAAGCTCCGGACGGAGTTTAACGCGCTGGGCCCACCCACCAGTCCATCCCCTTAACCCCTGTCCGCCCCGCTGGCTTTGTCTTGCGCCCTGCATGTCAGGTATTCCGTTATGCGAGTGCCAGTTGCACCTTACGTTACGCAAGCATACGCCAGCGTGTTATGTAAATGTTTGCGTTTATCGCCGTTCAACGAGCAAAGCGGAAATTAAATTTAATATTAGGGCTGCAGCAAGTGGAGTAATAACCACAAGACAAAGGTATTTATTAATGATACAGAGAGTGTTGTAGAAAAACTAGAAGCCGTGGGCTTGTTTTTAGTAATTCGGTTTCAATTCCATACTTAAAAATAAATTTAAAAAATAAAAACAGATTTCTGCGATAATAAATAGTTAGAGTTAGAGTGCACTCTATTAAGTCCCTTTGTTGTTTAAAATATCAATCATTAAATTTAAATTAAATTAAGAAAACCCTAGACTATTTTTGTCAAATAAAAAGAAGTAAATCAGAGATCCTATTGCGAATTTTTCACACCCTTCCGGAATCCCACAGGCCGCCTACATACATTTAAGGCTATTATTATTGTTACCTTGGCCGTATTTCTCGACTCCACCTTGCCAATTGGCTTATCAGACAACCGCCTTTGGGTCACGCCCCGTGCAAACCGAATTTGCATGTTTATTGTGCGGTGGCTTTATGGCTGTAATAGCAATAATTAAGGCTTATTTACAAGCTCACAATGCCGGTGCTCCGGCGATGGCGACAACAATTAGAGCGCCCTCGCCACGAGGATAACGAGGGGAGCGGCGGCAGCTACTGCAGGACACAACGACCAGCACAGGTGGCGGCGGCAGCTGGCTAACAGGGTTCTGCCATCCGCAGGAGCTTCCTCCCCCTCCTCCTCCGCCACGGCATGTGTGTCCTGTGCAAGTGTGTGGTCATTTGACGGCTCATATTGGTAATTATTTGCACATTGGGACAAGGATAACACACACGAGGCAACGCAGGAGGGGCAGATACGGAAGGACGAGGTGTTCAGGGACAGTCGAACGCTTTGATTAGCCCCTTGAACCAATACCCGGCCCACCCACCTGAAGCACCTGAAAGCAACACAATCAACGGCAGCCTGGGAAACAAGTACT
The DNA here is from genome assembly GCA_018153105.1 of Drosophila rufa. NCBI lineage: Eukaryota > Metazoa > Arthropoda > Insecta > Diptera > Drosophilidae > Drosophila > Drosophila rufa. The sequence goes on from JAECXS010000096.1 coordinate 16,112,137, forward strand.
GCATGCCAATGCATGGCAATGCACTCGATTGAAGCTCGAACACAGAAAAAAATTTATAAAATTATTTGAGGGTTTTCTTAAGAAGATTTCAATAATTAGTTAGCAACTAAATAAAGTAAGCGCTTAGGACCAAATATATACATTGAAAACAACATGTATTTTGTGTAAAAAAATTATTATGTAGAAATCTTTAAAGGCAAAATAATGTTTTCTAAACAGAGACTTAAGGAAGTGTTGCAATTCAAGTGTAGAATAAGAATAAACTGGAATATAAAAAAAAAAATCCAAATCTAAAATTAATTTCTACTACAGAGTTAACTAAAAAAGAGAAAAAGGAAGGACCACGCCAAAGTTGCTAACAATTTTGACAACAAGAACACATTTTAGCCTAAAGATGTTGGGTAAATATTTCTATAAGAATTTGTATAAGTAACCAAACAAAAAGATTATGAAACATTTAAATATAATTTTTTATTAGCTTAACAAATTTATCTATGAGAAGTAAGAGTTTGATTTAGAAGCGTCAAAAATTGGTCAATATGTGCATTTTTCCAGGTGCAGCCTGCAGCTCTCAGGCATCAGCTCTTGAAGCGCTTTTAGCTGGCAAATGAAATGAAATGCTTCCCGAATTGCCGATTGAGCTGAAGCAATTTGGTTTATACCTTTTATGCGCGCCAAACACAAACATTTTGCACGTAAAGGCAATAAACCCTGCACATGCCCTTTGTGTGTGAAACGCAGGTGGAAACGGCTCAGGTGAGTCGAGTGAGTCGGTGGCATTGAAACCCGAAGGATATATGGATAGGAAAAGTCTGTGAGCGAAGCCGGCAGGATGCTCCTCGCCAATGACGATATCATTTCAAATTGTTTTCAATCAAATGTGACTTGCATCTGTAATTTGTATGCAAACGAGTAACGAGTTGCCTTCGCATCTGCCATTTCCCTCAGCAACCCATCAAACTGATTTGTGATTGACATGCTGGGAGTGCTGCGGAAATGGCTGGAAAAGCTGGGAGAGCTGGCAGAGCTGACGCAGCGGCAGCCGTCGGAAAATAAACTGCCTCCGGGGGGAAACTCTCCGGAGCCGGGCCAGTTGATTAGGTTTTGATCGTGTCTTGGCTCGGCGATGGTATGGAAATTGATTCCGACGCGAGGGACCTAGGGAAAACAAAACAGCATCCTCTAGCTCGGTCTATCAAAGCTTATTTAATCATGGCAGGTGATCCATTTTGATGTATCTTATTTCACAGTGATATGCCAGCCCTCGGAGTTACGTATTTTTCATAAATTGGAAAAGATAAAGGATTAGAGCAATGTATAATTTTCATTAGGAAAGCAGCAAACACTATTATTTTTATGAGCTATTCTTTACAAACATTTTATTGAAATTTTAAAGTTTATTGTATTTAAAAATGGTTTATTGATGATGAGCTTGAGGACACGGCAACGACTTTAGGAGACTCTGGATTTCGATCTCTATTCAAAGGCACATCATTTAAAATATTTATAGGAGACGATTGACTTGGGTTCGGTTGAGGTAGAAGTACAGGCTCTGGATTTTGTTGAGAGACTACTACAACATTAGGTGCCGGATAAATCGCTGCTTGATAACCTTGAGGTGGAAGGGTGAACGCCACAGGTAGATAAGACCCAGATAGATAATTTTCCGGAGGTAATGCTGGGCCGCCTGGACACGCCGGACAGGGTATGCAGCTTGGCAGATAACACGGCATGGAGCACCTGAGCTTGCCACGAAGACACTTGGACTTCCGACGCCTTGAGCTGCGACTCCAGTCATATCTTACACTTCTTGCCTCAAGTATATCTATAAGTTGTTTCTCCACATCGCTGCTTGGATCGATCTGATCCTGCATCCGAGCCATGGGAAGAACACAAATAAACAGGAACGAGAGGAGATTTACGGCGACTCTCCAATGCATTTTGGATATTTTGTGGTCCTGTCCCGGCGAGGGGAGAATAAATAAATCTAAAATAAATGTTCAACGTCAGTCGTCTTTATAAGCACTAGCAGATCGAAGTGACCCTGACCTTTCAGCTCCTAAAAGGCTTGTAAATCGACGTGAAATCTCAAATCGTTATGGTCACTTAACTTACTTAATTATATTAAAACTAATATTTTGTGGACTTCTGTGATAAATAACCGTAGCATTAAAAGCACTACTTTGCTTATAACAAATATTTAGACTAATTCGAGGTGTAGTCTTTAACAGTTTTTTATATTTATTCCACTTTCCCATTGGTCTGTCTTTCTTTATTTGTGCCACAATGTTAATTTAATTATAATGCGCGTGTTAATTAGTTAATGAAGCGAATTGTTGCAGTCATTGTGCGATGTGCATTGTGCATGTCACTGGCAGCTCCACTCGATTGTGCGACGTCCGCTGGCAGCCACAAAGGACGTCTTCATCAGCAACCTCATCACTTAGTGAACTTTAACCCCGCCTGGCAGCCCACTCGGCAGTGTCCTTGCCAGCTGCCATCCGCCTTTGCCTTGCTTAGCCCGCCTTTTGTCTGTCTGGGGGCCATTAGAAAGGATATATCCTGGCTGGGCGCTCATTAAAGACTAAAGAATGGCGGGCTGGGCGGGGCTGGGAAAAGGTAAAAGGAAAAAAGCTGTTAAAAATAATATGCTTTTCTATGAGAAAAACGGCCCACGCAATGTTTGATTTCTTCTTTGTTTTAGGCCAGTGTCCGGCAGCCAACGAATAGTAAATGTTCTTCATTGCAGAAAATTATAAATATATTCCCTGTGTTTAAAAATACATTATTGTACAAATATCTAGCCTCTTACACAAAATTGCAGTCAAGGAAGATAATTTAAAACTTAACTTGTTACCTAGATATCTGGTTAAAAATGTATATAAATGTTAAAAGCATATCAATTTAACATAACAAATTTAAGTCAATATTTATTTTTTATACCAAATGTTAGAGTTTCTTTTAAACAAGTATACCCCAAGGACCCCAAGAAATGTCGGCTAACGCGTGCGTAAAATTGCATTACTGTTATTACGACGGGAAAAAGGACACTTTTGCGTGGAAGGCTTAATTCCTGGCACCGCTGCTACTTTTCTCGCTTGTTGTTGCGGTTGGCAAGCAATTTGGATAAAGTGAAATGTACTTAAGAGCAAAAGGGCCACCGTTGGCCGCTTGTCATTGAGCGAAATAGTCCCAAAATCAAAACGTTTCCCTTTGTTCGCGGTAATTCTTCCCCTTTTTTTCCTAAATTAAATGAACAAGGAAAAGAAGGTAAGTGGGTTGATTTCACTCTGCTTCAAGGGAAAGATATCTGACCTTTAAGACTTTAAAAACGAAAAGAGAGGCCTTGTTTTGTTTTCTTTTTCCTGGTAAAAAATATGGCTTTCATAACTCAGGCAAACACACAATGGCAAACACGGATTGAGCCGTTTATCAGTGGGAGTTGGGGCTTTTCCGGTGTTTTTTGGCTGGGGTTTTCCACCTAAGAGCTTACACATGTGAGTCGCAGAGTCGCAGAGTCGCAGAGCCGAAGAGCCTGCGGAAATCTACTCGCTTTGTTGATTTAGTTTGCACTTGTTGCGTGGCTAACAAATTGTTATCCTTTATTTATGGCGGATTTCGTCGCCACGGAACGTTCCGGCTCCTGGGGCTCCTACTTGTGCCCCAAAAATGTCGCAACAAGGCGCTAAGCGCATTAGTAGACTCCGACTCCCTGGAAAAACGTCCTGCGAGTCCTGCTAGTCCTACGAGTCCGTGTGTGCGGCGTTATTTATTGGAAGTGTGCCGAGTGCGGTGACAATGCGCTAATGTGTGGCACGCTGGGCATAAATTCCGTTCTTATTTCCACTGCATCCAGCTCCTGGCCTCTCTTTAAAGAGCCTGCTTTGAATTCTCCCCACGGCCATTATCGGTCGATGGAAATAATTGCACATTGACCACTTTTAAATCGCCGCCAGCTCATGGCGTAATCTGTTTCAATTCACTAAATTCGGGCTTAGAATAAGTGCACTCGTAAAAATGGGAGCCAAGAAGTTATAAGAAATATAAAAAATATGCCAAGGTGTGCATAAATAAAAAGAGTCAAAGAAAATCCTCTGTGACTAGGAAGAATTTTTATATTTTGATAAATCTAACTTGAGTAGTAAATAATATAGTTCTGTGTATTATAGCCAGAGCTCCGGCTCAACATGTGGCAGCTGGGGCACGCACAGCCAGTTGAGTGGGGGAAATCGCATATAGCACACATAAACTCCTCCGCTTTTATGGCAATTGCGTTAAAAACACGCACGACAGGGCGACGCGGGTTAAGCGGACAACGTGTCGTATGCGCGCTCAAATCAAATGAAGCGCAGTTGACGGCGACATCGCGCTGCAAGTGTCGTATGTTGCAGGTCCTGGCCGTGCTCCTCCTCCCTTTCTGTGTGCCGTTGACATTGCAACGTGACGAGAGTGAGAAAATATCGGGAAGTGAGCAGGAGCACCAAGATGCCGAAGGTGCATCGGACAGATTCCCGCGTGCGCATTAATTTTCCATTTAACTTATATTAAACTGCCATTTAGGTGTCCAAAAAATACATACAAAATTAATATAGCTCTCAAGGGGCTCACTTTATTTGCTTAAGAAAATCTTAAACTAAAAATATAAATGAATTTAAATCACCAAGAATGTTTCCAATTAAAATAATAGTGCAAATTGAAAAGAAAAAAAGGCAGTCAACGAGCAATTAATAAACATGTATCGCTTCCATGCGGAAAACAAAACTAATTAATTACTGTGGCTGGGCTTTTATATATTTAAATTCAAGCACTTTGGCCGGGCCAGCAGTTTTATTGCCGGCACAAACCGAACTCGATTTGTTTCAGCCATTTGCCATAAATAAATTTGAATAGATGTATGTGTGCCGAGGGGGTGGGGGCAAACAGTTTTCCATCATTTGGCGAGCAGTCACATCCATCAACTGTCAAGCGACAAAACCAATTGGCGTGTGTTAGTTTCGGATTACTCCATAAAAACATCAAACATAGAGGCATAAAAACAGTGCAGCGGAGCAACAATAATAGCCGGGATATTGACAACGACAGCAATTTTTGCTAGTCAAATAAATGAATTGAATTGTTGTTTGCCGTTCGTGTTATTTGGGAATTGCACGGAATTGCATTTTCGAAAACGCTTTTCCAAACTGACAGCCGGAGACGTATCGCGAACTTAATTGCTATGTACATAATGCGATGGTCGAGCGGATGTAGAGTGTAGCATAAATATAAATAACAGGTTTAAGTTAGCTTCCTTTATTAATTGAAACATATTCCTAATGGCCCGAATTAATGGTCAAACAATAATTACCCTAGAATGTCTTGAGTAGAGAGAAAGCTAGGTTTAATAGAACGTTCCTTGGAGATAAATTTACTATGACATGTATATGAATTCATTTTGCCTTGTAGTCCTCGCAAAGCCTGTTAAATATTCAATCGTCCATTTTGTATTTGCTCTGAATTTTCTTCGACGGCGCTATGCAAATTGATTCAGCGGAAAATAGCCCGCAATTAAATATTTAAAATGCAAGTGCGCTTTCATATTTTGTGCCCATTTCAATTTGACTTGCTTGTTGTGCGCTCCCATATATTTTCCTTAGTTTTTCCCTTTTTTGCGCTGCTCCATTTTCAGCGCTTGCGAATCAAATTGAGGCTACCAACTGTCGGTAATTTGCATATTTGAGCTGAAAATTGTCAGCCAACGGAGCCCGCTCGAACACACACACTCTTTGCCTGATTGAAGGAGTCTAAACTGGGCTTTTATATGGGAATGGGAATGGGAATGGGAACGGGCGTGGCCGGTTAAATCGAGGGACTCAAATTGATTTATTATGCGGTAATTGTTTTGGCCCACTTCGGAGTCTGCATACTCAATAGGGTTTCGAGGCTAATAATACACTTAACTGCTCGAGCATTAAAATAAGTGACTAGGATAGCAATTGTCAATTGCAAAAGGGAGAAATTGGCTAAAGACTTTGGCACAGATAAATAATTGCACCATAATGTTGTTCCCATCGAACTTGGCTAATTGACCAGTCAGCTTTGCAATTTATTTATCAGAAAATGTTAAACTAAATCCTAGATTATTTTAATTTTCAAGATATACCAACCCACTTTGATTTTAAGTAAGCACATTTTCCCACGAAAGTGGGAAAGTGGGAAGTAATTCTCCCATGTCAACCCGTTGTGTAAATAATTAAAATGGGTTTCAGATCATAATTGGCCATTGTAATCACAGTCTCCTTGGGTAATACAGCTAGCTGCTTAGCCAAAGGCCCTGTGGCCATCGCTCATTAAATACTAAACAAAGCGGGCTCCTTATCCGGCCTTATCCTTGGCTCAAATCCCGGCTGCTAAATGGCCAACAATTATGCACAGACAACGTAAATTTCAATGATTTCATTGTGTGGCTTTTCATTCGGAATTTATTGCACGAGCAGCGCCGGCGACGGGGATAAAAGGGGTTGTGCGAGTGGGATTTGGTTTTAGCCGCTGCGAAAAGTTGCAGACTCTGCTGGCGGAAAATCAACATGAAAATAAAGTTTTATATTTATTATTTAAAGTGGTTGTGTGTAATTCTGCGAGTGTCGACGGCGATGGCAAATTAAATCGTTTCCATAAGCCTGCATCGAGGCTGGCTGGCACATTAAAGTTTTATTAATGAAGTGCTCGCTTTAAGCAAACACTTTGGCGACAAGCCCTCCGGGGAAATGGTAGAAAGGACGAAATAAAAAGCGTTTTGCATTCAATTTGCATTTTTCATTTCCTTTCCCATTTTATGGCAGCGAAAGAGGACTGGAGCGACCAAAACAAATGTTGCCATCACGCCGCTGTCATTCAATCCAAGATCAATTGCTGTAAAAATGACAAAATTATGCCAGTTTCACTTTTTTCTTCTCTTTGGATGCCTGTTGGAAAATTTGCAGTAGATTTTCTCGGTTTCAATTTGGCTTAATCTGTTCAAATGACCGTCACTTCCCCCACCCCCAATAAAAAAAAAGAAAAACAACAATAGCAACGGAAAAACTAGTCAAAGCTGCAATTTGACAGATTCAATTTGCTGAGCGAGAGTTTTATAAACCCAACTGGGAATGATTCGTGCGGAAAGCGAATGGTTAAATTGAGTGTGTTCCGTCTTCGTGTTTGTGTTTGATGATTATTAGGGAAGGACTTTGCACTCGAGGGGTCCTGCCTTTAAATTTGGCTGGAAGCCTGAGTGCTAAGAAATTGGTTAACGAAGGAATTTAATTTTCCTAGTATATTTTACTTTACGGATTTATTTCGGACTTACTTTTTAGTACATTTTCCTACAATTGTAATATAATTTTTTATATATAAATTAATAATCTTAAAATACTTTTCCTTTTTGCAGATTTTATGTGGGAAAACGTAAAATAAATAATTTGCCACGGTCTCAGTTTCTAATTTCCTTTAGACTTTTTTTATACTTTAAAGTTGGCTTTAAGCAGCCGCTGGCCAAGCCGCCCTTCCTGAACTCATATCTCAGGCAGCGTCTTTAGAGCCATTTCCACGTCTTCCTCCGCCGCGTTGCACATTGCACATTATGTGTGCTCCTCTAAGTGCCGAAAAAGATGCAGCAGCTGGAAACTTCGAGATGGCCCCAGTAGTTCCTAGTCCCTGACAGTCTCCCCGCCCGCTATCTCCATCATCGTCAGCGGCGTCATACAGAGAAACTGAAATTAGAGGGCTCTTAAAGAAAGAAAAACTTTTGGCCCAGTAATGGCTTCATAACACGCAACATTACAGGGCAATATAAGTGCGGGGGCAGCTGTAGCTCCTGCTAATATGCAACTATATATTAAGGGACACTATCCCCGCAGTGCCCCTCCATCTGGCAACTGTGTTGACTTTGGCGGCACCTGCAGCAGCGGGATCAGGACCTGGAGTTGCGCAACAGCTGGCGAAGAGCAGCTAGCTGCCGTTAATAACTGTTATAGTTGTAATTATAATAAAACTTGACTCTAAGCATGGTTGATGGAAGGATGGCCAGGAGTTTAGGAGTTGAGGAGTGGCAGCCACGCCCCACGCATCCTTCGGCTAACAATCTGCCGGCTGTTTGGCTGGCTTTGCCAGGCATTTGAAGTCAAGTCAACATAAGTTGCCAGGGAAAACTCTGATATTTTGTATTATAACTTTTTCGAGGGATAAAAGGTGCCTGTAATTATTCAAGTGCATTTTTCATATAAAATATAATCAATAGTTTCTCATATATCGTATCGAAGTGCCTCATATTTGTTTAAGTGCCATGCCATAACAAGGAATAATGAGTATAAGCATCTCTCAAGAACACTCTTAAAGGGCATCCAAGGATCGTTCACTATTCCCCCCCAAAACACAACTGCAGCTTATTAGAGCTTCATGTCCTGCGGGCGTTTGCTCTGCTGTCTTCCGGTTGGCGGTTCGCCATCTTGGCCATCCTCAAGCTCGGTCTCGTTCTCGTTCCCGGCTCTCATCCTGGCGTCTTGACTCGGAAAATCCTGTACGATTGCTGTTTGTGGCGGCAGTGGGAATCGTTCTACTGGGCGATGCTTGAGCACACGGCAGACGCACTTCAGCTGGATGGGAATAAAGGATTGGACGTGGATGTGCAACTCTCTATCGCTGCGAGTGTAACTGTCTGGGATTTTAATTAAAATTTTTGTTCCAAAATAGCTCGCTCACAGGCGAGGCGAGGCGGCCAAGTGCGGAGGCGGTGAGTGCTGAATAGTTGGCTATCCGGAAAATTTATGGCCAGGGGGAAAATCTGAAATCTGTGCAGCAAAAACTATAAGCTGACATGAGCGGAAAGTTTTATCTGCACTACACATGCCATGCCATGGCCGTATCCCTATCCTCCGCTCCGATCGATGGCACTCCGGGCTAATGAATATTTTCGAATCAAAAAGGGAAGCGGGGTAAAGATGTGTTGCAACTGCGGTTTCTTTGTTTCCTTTCGTCTTTTGTTTTGGCCGCGAAGCTGCAGCTTCCGCTTGGCACCCTTTGACTGCCCCGCCCCAGCGCCCCATTAATGCCAAATGCCAAGCGCGATTGCAAAGGCGTCGAAGCATGAGCTGAAACTACTCTGTGGGATGACATTTTTGCCCAGAAATTACCATGGGAAAAATCATGGGAATTTGTGGTATAAAGAATATGATTTATATTGCTTAATGGGGTTATTATTAAACTTATTTAACTATCTTTATTCCTAATTTATATTTCTAAAGGGTAAAACCGAATCTTATACTCACAAAAACATATACATATTTAAAAGCATCGAGCTCGACTAGCTGAGCCGTTCTTATAAAAAATTATTTGTAAAGACCGTCTTTATTCTCTATGTAAATATTAGTTAAAAATGAATAGCATTTTTAATTATTTTGTTTGTGAGAGTTTTCCCTCTAAATCAACTCCTGATGCCCACTGTCTGCGGAGGAGGAGCGGACCACTTCGTCGCGCAATTGATGGCATCGATGGCAGCGGCTACTGCGATTTGAATCGCAATGGAACACAGAGCACAAAACCAAATTGAAGTTAGCTAGGACTTTCCCCGCCATTCCTTAACCCACACCCCGCTTAACCCCTTGTGGCTTTGCTATTTCCAGGCGTTTTTTAACTCTCGTTGGCTTCTGTTGCCTCGCCGCTGCCTGTTGCGGCTACTTGCACTTCGCCTCTGCCTCCGCATTTTTCTGGCCTTTGGCTTCTGAGCATTTATGGTCCATTCGGTCCCAGGCCTTTGTTTCGGCGGACACATGCCACAGCCTTTGGCGACGGTCCTCGCCCTCAGCCTCGTCCTCTCCTCGTCTTCGTCCTCGTACTGTTTTTTATGCCATTTTCCCAGCCACTTTCGCCGCGGCTTCTGGCTCGCCATTTGCCGTTTGACGTTCGCGTTTTGGTTTCTGAGTTTAATTTAGGGGTTTCACATGCGTCCGCAGCCTCGGGATACGCTTCAAGGATAAATGGCATAGAAGTACATGGATAGATAGATACAAAAATATTTTTATTTTGGTTTATAAAATCCCCATCTTTACTATTTAATAATACTGCGTTCTTAAATTTTTAATGCTACTTCATTTTAAAGACTATTTTATTTTTAATGGTTAATACGAATTCAGCAGAGTTTGATATTTCAATTATTTCCTTTGAATTGCATTTCGAAATAAGAAACAATATATTAAAGTAATTGCAGCATTTCCTGGGATTAATAATTAAATAATAGCCTTAAATTTCTGCTTTAGTTTCTTTAGTGACCGTTGCTGGAGTTCATCGTACTGTCTCGATTTAATCCTGGCATCGCTGGCTTTATGGGCTCACCTTCCGTCTTGGAGGTTCACCGACGAAGCTGTTGCATCTGCCGCTTTTGGTTGACCGCCGGCAAAGTTTTTGGGATTTTTCGATTTTTTTCCGGTCCGCTGTTGCGCCATTAAAACGGTCGTAAAAAGGCCGCCATCCAGGCAGAGAGAAAACGCGCAGAAGTATACTATAGAAGCGGCGCTCGGGGGGCGCTCATAAAGTTTTGGGGCGCGCCAGGATCATCTAAACTTTTTCAATTCGCCGCGGCAACACCTACAAACTCTTACACTGAAAGAAGCTAGCGGAGGAACTTTGGCTAGTCAGTCAATGGCTTGACTTTTCGCAAGCTCCTTGCCCGTCGATCCCCGCCCTTGACTCCTTTTTATGGCCGAAGGACTCGCAAGCCTCGTAAATTTTTAAGTGCAGCTCATATTTTTTGTACATGTTTTGTCTTTCCCTTTTTTTTTGCTGCTTCTTGGACTTTTGTTTTGCGAAATTAAATTGTTTCGCCGAAAAACTTGTCGAAGCAGGGCAAATTTAATTTGCTTCTATATAAATATTGCGAAAGTGAATTTTAATCGTCCTACGTTGTGCGCCATCGTCCTTTGAACATTCTCGAAATTGAAACAATTTCCTTGGCAGCTGCTCGAGTGGCTCCGGTTCCCCGACTCCCCGATTCCCCGCCCCCCGATAGCTCCGATTCTCGATCCCCTGGAGAGCCGGCGGAACGGGTTATTAGTTTTCTATGTTTTCGTTCGACAGCCAGCGCCGGAATAGAGCGGAAATTGGTTTTTAAAAATCCATTATGGCCCCGAGACGGAGATCGCTCCGGGACATCCTGTTGATGATTCCAGGCACAAATTGATTGGGCCAGAGCCTGGCCCAGGCAGCTCACCTGCCGCGAACCAAGTCCAGATGGGCTATGCAATTAACCAGCGATTCCGCCAACTAATTGGCGGAGCAGCTTTCGACATAGAAATCAACATAATTGCTGGCGGGAAATTCCACTTGCGAGTAGGGCAGCAGCTTGGGGGATTTTCCTTCAGCGGAATTTCCATCATTGTCGGTAGCTGATGGCGTTTCCTTGCCAACTGCATTTTTCCTCGGCATTCCGCCTCATTGGGCTTCGGCCCGAGCTCCTTGAATTTTCGACATCGTAAATAACTTGAGTATCGGCTTTGCTGCACTGCGAAAATAAAGTCTATTCTTTATTTTTAAATCAGATACTTAAGGTGTCTAAAAACTTGAATAAGAGTACAAATTATTTCATTCCATAAAAATGTAAATTCAATTTCCATATTTATTCTCTTTAGTTACAAACATTGCATATTTTTCTCCGAGTACATGGCACTTCCTGCGTTTCCCAGTGGCATCCGTTTCCTCTCCGCAAACACACACTTGTGCACACTACGTACGTTGGCAAACTGCAATCGATATCAAGATACACTTACAAAATTAACTATCGTCAACATACGTGCCTGGTAAATGCAATTACTTGGCGATTGACGGTCTCTGGCTCTCGCCCTGCCTCCTCGCCTCTCTGCCTCTGCGGATGGCAGCATCCTTGCCTGCCGAAAAGGATCTGCCGCTTGTCTGTGGTGCAAGGTCGCATCGAGAGCTCGTCGTTGGTTCTAGTTGGGTTGCATAAAAGTGCATGGTAATTGCATTAAGTTGCCTTCTAATGAACGCAACAAGCAATCAGCCAACAAACTGTTGCATTCAAAGCCCTACTAATAAGTGGGAAGAATTTAATTTAAATGCTAAATGCTACATATGCTTTTAGAGATAGAAAAAAATGAAAGAAACGTACGCATTTCTCCTCCTTTCATTTCCAAAAAAGGCTAAGGGAGATTCGTTACCTATGTTTATCCGCTAAAAAAATTAACTCGACCAACGGATTAACAAAAAACATCAAAAACAACCCAGCGTAAATGTTTAAACAAGCTAACGCAATCAGCCAAAACCCGTCGAAAGTGTGGGCCCGTAAATAAATTGCGCATACGCCACATGTTTGCCTGAGGTCAACGAAAAACAAACGAATGAACCAACAAAAAACATCTATTAAAATTATTGCTGCGTTTTATTTGCCATTTAAGGAGGAGAGTGGCACGGAATTAACAAATTGTAATTAGGCTTAGGCTGGATTAGGGGCAACTTGTTGAATGGGGATTTTAATTGGGGCCAGCAGTGCGGATTTAGTTTTCACATTGTCCTCGGGCAAATTAAATTATTGCGGGCATGTCATGAATATGCATGGCCATAGACGGCGTCGTCGGGAATCCAATAAATTAATTTACGAAAATATTTTAAAATGTAAATTGCTCGAAAACGAATGACAGGAATAAAATCACCGAAATGCACAGGCCAACAGCGCTTGTAAAGCAATGTCAATTTGATTTCAAAATCTGTGTGTGTGTCTCTGTCTCTCTCTCTATCTGGATTCTAATGAAAAGCCCAAGCGATTCGGGAGAAATTTAATTTTATTGCTGCCAGCTCTGTTTCGTCTTCTTTCCCTCGTCCTGGCAGCTATGTACGGGTATTGGCCAAGACAAATTTCGTTTGCCAAGATTCCACGGTAAACATTTGAAAAGCGCTCCGAAGCCGCTCCGACAATCGGGGAATCCCCCGCTGGCGCAAATAGAATTGAGATAAACGCATCCTTTTGTATCGAATCGCGAGCGCTTAGCTCGGGCTGCCGGATTTTGGATTCAATCCGGATCTGAATCCGCATCCGCATCCTTTACGCTGCCGCTGGGCTCCTGCTCCTGGTGCTGCTCCTGCTGGAAGTTAACTGCGCCTCGTTGGGCCCACAAACAAATTTAATTAAATTGACTATAGCAATTTGCTTTGTGTGCGTTCTCGGAGGCGGAATGCTATGCGGATGTGTTGGATAACCGTTAAGTGGAGCGGCTTCTGGGCACGATGCACGATTTTTCACCAGGCCAGATAGGCGAGCAGCCAGCCATAGGCAGTATGGACCAGGCGGGGCTTATGGAACTAGGATTCACAGGAAATCCCACTGAGAGATATTATTTAGAGACTTGGAAAATATATTATTATCGAAAGAATATGATATAAAATCTGGCTATCCCTGAATAATTAAATCAGCTTTACCCCGACCCTAAAACTAGGATACTTCACAGTCGACTCAGTCCCTTTTTTTAGTTTCCTGCCCAGCAAGCGTCTGGCAAGGATTTCTTTGGTAACTTTTATATATTTTTTCGCGCTCCATAAAGCAGCCAAAGCTGCAGGCAAGTGTGTGTGTGTGCGCCGTGACTTTGTGGGTGTGTGGTTGTATAGGTGTCCGGGTGGAAGGCGAGTGGGCGTGGCAGCCGCCCCGCACTTTTCATAATTAATTAGAAGCTGACGAGTCTGGACGACTTTCCTAGACTAGCATCCGCTAAGCTCGCCTAGTCCGCCCCACTCACCTTTGGCCATTAATATGAGAAGTTTAGAGACAGAATGGAAGCCCTGTCTCAGAATATATAGAGGGAAAGTTGCTGCATCAGCTGCTGCCTACTAGGACTTGTCGTATTTGGGCTCTTGCTTTTGCTTTCGGGAAACTTAATTTGTTTATGCACAAACATTATGGTCTTAAGCTACTTTAGTTTATGCATCACTCATCCCCAGCATCCCGATTGCACTAGGCCACAGTATATTTACAAACAATTTCGAGTCCGTCCACACTTGAGGCTTGAGCTGGGGATTCAGATTCAGTCGCAAATTCAAATTTCATGAAAAGGGTGGAGCGGCTGCTAAGCCGAGTGCTTTGGGCCTCCATCTGCACAATGGACACGTAAATCCAGGTGATAAATTAGCAGGTGATTCATCACGAGTGCTAAGACTTTGCCCTGATTGCGGGCTCGGAGGTGAACCGATGAATTTTTACCTTCGGCCTCTCGACCTCTGTCAACTTTGGCCTGCACAAATTATGTTATCCTGACCGAGGTCACAAGAAAAAATGAAAAATTGAATTTAAAATGGATTCCAGTGTTGGTGTTGGGGATTTTAAGCTCAGAAGAAAGCAGATCATGTTAAATTTAAGTCAAGGAAATGGATGAGTTATTCTTTGCTACAGATTGAATGAATTTTACATAAAAAATAATTTTAAGGCTGGCTAGAGGTCTTAAAATGTTTATATACTATGCAAAATTTTTACTAATAACCAATATATAATTAAAAGAGAGTTTTGCTAACTCTAACTCAAGTTGGCTTTATTTAATCCACATAAATTGAGAAATAACAAGGTTTCCAAAAATCTATGTTCTTATACTGTAACTGTAACTGGTTAAACTCAGCTTTAAGACCCTTCGATCACGATAAAATATGTATTAAACCTGTTGGTAATTTGTATCTATGCCCCGCTGTCCTCTAACCCACTTGCAGTTTCACTGACTCTTCTGAAACTTTCATTGATCATTAAGTGAAACTTTGGCCATAAGTTGAGTAACTTTCACCTTATGCTCGAGTCAAGTCCCTGGGTGACGAAAGAACCTTCTCCATCGCACCGCACTTGGCCCACAGGCACCGGCTACGGCTCCGGCTCCCCTCGATGTTGGCCAGCCGCAAATGGCAATGTTTATTAGCCATAATGATGCTGACAGTGCAGCGAGGACAGCGGGCCAGGCGTTGCCATGGAAAATATGTCCTCGTTGCCAGGACAGCGTGTCCTGTAACTTTGAATAAACTGGAAGTTTTGTGTGAGGCGAAAGAAGCAAACAACAAGAGCAAAAATCGTGTCCTGATGCTGCCACTTTTCACTGCACTGCAAGAAATTGTACTATTTTGCTTGATAGTCTATCTATAAATCTCTCTCATAATAAGAATATAAGAAAATAAGATATAAGGTATTATTATTAGTGTAACCAATAAACCAATTAAAATATCTAAAAACTATAAAACTGAGTTCTGTTATATCGTTAAATATTTTAAAGAAATTAAAGCACAAAATTCCTAGCTTATTTCCATAAAATACACACCTGTCCATAAATTTCCTTCGAGTGCAGCCACCGTCTGTCACCTCCTGTCCCCGGTACAATTTTCCTTGGCTATTTATAACTGTCATTGCCCGGCTGGCTGGCTGCCTAGCTGGCTGGCTGTCTTTGTTGTTGTCGCGGAGCGTCTTTATTTCGTTTTGTAGGTGAGAGCAGCGCATCCTTGGCCACCGCTCGAAAGGCTCACCAATCACTCGACGCCCGGCGCAAATTGCGGTCATTTCTTGTTGTCGCCTCAGACGGCGGGAATTACAAGCCCCAAAGTGGCTAATTTGTCACTCAAGAGGGCAGCCGGAGTGGCCGCAGGACAGCTGGCCATGCAAAGTCCTTGCCGAGTCCTCTCGGTCTTAGTGTCCGTCTCCGTCTCCATCTCAGCCTCGGCCTCGGCCCTAATTCGATCATCCGTTCGAGTGCCTGCGAATCAATTGCTCATGCCGTATGGACGAGGACGAGGATGCGAGTAGCTTCATCCTGGCACATCGTCTGAGCAAATGTTTTGCCTGGCAGAATAACAAAGGGATATCGGTATCGCAGTACGATGCGATTCGCATGTCCAGCTTATACCCTCCATCGCCTTTATTGCGATTTTATTGAGCAAAAATGCAACTTTGAGCATGCAAAATGTTTCGCATGAATTGCCATTGGGGCACCAAGGGGCGGGGGATGGGAAAATGTAACGGAAAATGGGGGCGAGGAACTGCGGAAAATGTCTGCGCCGAGCAGGAAAAACTGATCAGCCAGTGGAGTTCTGAGTTGGAGTTGGCTCAGAAGCTAAGCACTCTTCCTTCTCGTAAGGGGTTGAGTTTATACATATATCTAAGGCATTTTTTTATTTAAAAATATTTATAGTGTCATTTATTTTAAGTACAGACACTGTTTATAATTATTATATGCTAATTTTAAATGAATTAAGAGCTTTAACTTTGAATTGTGTGGCAATGCATTAGTAGAGAGATAACTATATAAAATAACTTTATTTATATATTTATACGATTTTACATTTTCGATTTTAAGTCAAAAAAAATTAAAATGCTTCTAAAATACACAATCAAAGTAATTAAAATTAATCCTTACAGATTTGCAAGCAAATCCATGCATATTTTTCCTTAAAGGAAATAATGACGCTGTTTAAATGCGAATTATTTTCTTAGCACCCGAAATGATCCCTTTTTCTGAAAAATAAAAAATAAAACCAAACCGAAAAGTTGCTCATCTCTATCTTAGCCGGCACAATGCAAATGCATTGCATCTGATTTTCGGTTCGCCCCTCGGGCAATTGGATTTGCGTACTCGAGGATAAACATTTCAATTGCCGTCCAGGCCAGTGCTTCATTACCTTCCTTGCCTGCCCCGGCTGCCGCCCGATGCCCACGAGAATTCCCTGCTCTTTGGCATTGTCTGGTAAGCCAAACTTTTTCAATCTGGCCAAACTGGAAATGCGAATCGAAACGAAACGAAACTATTGCAAATTAATTTGAATGAAAATTGGGTGGCCCAGGGCCCTCGGCGATATAAGCTTATTTCCCCTCCTATGCTACCTGCCCGGCGTGCCACTAAATTATGCAAATTAAAATATTGTACACATAATTACAAATGTAAATCGCATTAATGTTGCATGGCCAGCGAGTGCGAATAGTCCTGGCAAAGTCGATATAAATTTGTGGTCAACATATCACTGGAGCCACTCACCTTCCCGGGCCAATTGTTTACACATTTGGATAAATAACCCCTACCCGAGTCAAGCCTATTTATAATGCGTTCGATCCGTCTCTCGTTTCGAGTTTTTATGGCGAGTGTTTGCACTGTTTTGCAAGCGGCAAATGACCGCAAATGATTTTTATAGCTGAGTTAATTGAGGTTCGGCGCGCGGTTTTCATTTGATTAAGTTTAATAATTGCCACGGAAAATGCGCAAATATTTGTATCTGACATTTGCACCGACCAACCGACCGACCGAGTGAATTGTGAGTCCGGCCCGGTGTTGACTTCAATCAATGTTGAAACACAGACATATTTAAAGTTAAATCAATATTGATATTGTGAACTGGCTGAGGGGCTGGGCAGAAACCGCAATGGGATTAATACCATAATTATAGTACTCTACATAAAAAACACTGTTAGAAAAAAAGATGTAATTAATTGGAGAACATTGCATTACAACATGGTAATTGTACGTTTTCAATGCTCTATAGTTAGAGACTTTTTTTTAGTCGCAATATTATATGTTATTGAATGCCAGTACATATGCATTGATCACAAATAAATTATTTATAAACATCAAGAATATTTGTGGTGCAACTTTAATAAAAACCTAAATAATATTTATTTACTTTTAAAACTATGTCTATATTTTTTATGTTGCCATTTTATTCTCTGTTTTATTAGATTAATTTAATTATAACAAAATTACTTTTCTTAATCGCTTCCTGTAGAGTTCATTCGCTTCGGAAATAGATTCTTTTTTATATAAGAACCCATGGCAGGCCTATCAAGGTTAATCTACTCCATGCTGGATTTTTTCGCAACGCCCAGACCTATGGCAAATGTTATTATTGTTTCAACCACTTTACATATGTAGATGGATTGCGTATATTTGTACTTTTTGCCGAGTGTTTCGCTCTGATATATTAGTTACACTTGCTGCCTTTTGGCCATCGGTTGTTTTTCCTTTTCCCTTTGTTATTTACATGCGTGTGCGGTGCATGTGGGAACTTCGGAAAAGCAAAAAAGAAATACAAAAAATATATATGTATACAAAAAAGGAAGAGGAAACGGCAGCCACATGCTGCGGTCAGCCGCACACATCAACGAGCCGGGAAAAAGGACGAAGCCGGCGAAAGTTATTTACTGCAAATCGGTCGACTGAAGCGCGGATCGCAGATGGCAACATTT
Organism: Drosophila rufa; assembly: GCA_018153105.1. Lineage (NCBI taxonomy): Eukaryota > Metazoa > Arthropoda > Insecta > Diptera > Drosophilidae > Drosophila > Drosophila rufa. The sequence continues at coordinate 16,130,345 of JAECXS010000096.1, forward strand.
CTGCCAAAAGCTGGCTTTAAAAACGACCCCACTGCGCGCCGGGCTCAATTAAAATTTGCGAAAATTATTTAAAAACTAACAAAACAGGAAAACTTTCGCTTGGCACCAACCACCACCGCCCCGAGATGCCAGAACCCACTTGATATTAATTGAGGCCACGCTCCGAAATAGCAAGGCGAACTTCGCTGCCGGCCTGCACTCTGATTTATTTTTCATAGCTCTGCGTTTAACATCCATTTGGATATCGAGTGGCTGCTGGCCCAGAAATTGGCCAACTTTACTTGGCTTCTGTTTTGGCCAAAGCCAAATAGAAACAAAGGCTTTTGCCAAACGGAACTGAGCTGCGGAAATTTGTAGAGGAGTCGAGGTAATTAGAAAGTTGACTGCAACTTCTGGCTGCGAGTAATGATTCTGGAAAGTTAATTCTAGCATACCCGATGGGGGATCCGAATAGTTTTCGATTTTTAAAAAGGTAAAAGCTGAGTAATTTAAAAACGAAAGTTGAGGCGAGTTTTTACGGTCGAATTAATGTATTAGGAACCAATGTTCACATACTTTCAACTCGGTCAGTTTCCCTGCGCCAATTCTAAACGTTTGTAAATTTATCTTGATTTTTTTTATTTTATTATTAACCACTTTCAAGCCTGTATTTATTTTTCCCGAGCACACACTTGCGCCTCGAGTGCTTTCCAAGAACGGAATATATATGGCCGGCATTTGTATTAGCCATCGCTTGCAGTTTCGGACTCTTAACTTAACTTATCTCATCTTGGCTCGTCCTGGTCGAGGACGCATCTCATCTCTGTCTTAGCCGGCTGTCGCCACTCGAGAGTCAACGAAAATATTTTCCAGCTGTCAGGAGCAGGCAGCAGGACCTCTCCAAGCGGCCACTTGTGCTGGCCAAAAGTGATTGGGCCAACTCGGCTGCAGATGCAGCTGCACTTTCCCATTCGTATTCCCAATATCCTCAAGGGTCCTTGGGCCGAAAGCGTTGGGGACATTTGTCTAATGATGACAGACCGACAGGACATATGGACCGAGCCAGGACTTTATCAGCGGAAGGCATTCTCGGGCACTGGCCAAAGTTATGAGCCGGGGCCAAGTAATTAAATGTAATTTAATTTGGCCCACAGCTGAGCACAGACACAGACACAGACCCAGGACGCAGGACGAACTAATGAATTCCGCGCGAAAAGTCAAGGGGTCGGAAATTTATGATCACGGCAAGGAGGCGACGTCCTGCGGGGACCTTGACAAATGTTCGACGTTAGACGTAGGCGACTTAGTGCTCCGAAATTTGGCAATAAAACACTTGGCAATTACACAGTCCCGGACTTCGAGGCCAGGACCAATATTTCTTCCTCCGCTCGCACAGACATTGCTCGTCAGCGCAGCATTTTAATTTTGGCCAGCTTAATTTAATGAAGACATTTCATTTTGAAGGCCTTGATTTAGGCTTTTAACCCAGGGAAATGGCAAAACTTTTCACACAATTTTCCCGCAAATTGTGGGCCACCGTTGTTGAAGGACTCTTAATGCAACAATTGTTGCAGCAATCGGGCAAAATGGACCCTTAGCGCCGTCCATTGATGGCTGTTTTTCCTCTCCCTTCCTGGGCACTCAAAGAAAAATACATAAGGAAGAAAAAATTACTTTAAAATATTTTTTCCTCGAAATAAATTAATACTTTGAATAAAGTTGGTAGGTAACCGCTTCTAAAGTAATTTTTACCCGATAAGAACATGTATTTATTTTATTCCAGACCTTTAGGGAATAATGTATATATGAAACTTGCAAATTTGAACATCATAAGTAAAAAAGTAAGTTTCACTTGATTCAAATATATTCCCTTTTAATTTTTTAAATTATTAATGGCTAAGAATTATTTCAAGTGCACGTGTTCTCGCTACATATGCACATATAAATGCCTCGTTCAGGACTTTCCCCTGCATTTTCGCCCAACAACATGCGGGATGTTCGCGTCATTTATGCAAATGAGGCCAAGGATGCGTTGGCCCATTTAAGCTCGCCTATTGTGCGTGATTCCCCCGAACCCCGAGCCACGGATCCAGAACCCCGAACCGTTCCATACCCATTCCCATTCGCATTCGGATTCCCCTTTCTCTTATCCTTTCCGTATCCTGCTGCCTGGACTGGACTGATCGATAATTGTCAGCAGCCAAACAAAACGGCAGCGAAATGGCCAAAAGCGACATCTCGCGAACGTGCCTCACATGCCACCGAACTCAAAGGGGGGGCAAAGAACAGTTTTTGGACACATTTCCATACAACTTTCCAATTGAATGGCCACTGTTGGCAGCGACTTATCCAGCAAAGTGAGAAAATTCCCGTAAGCCAGAAGCAGGCAGCAACTTTAAAGCCAGTTGGAAAATTTTTCCAGAAAGTAGGAAGCGAGAAAAAAGAATGGTTACTGGTTTAAATTAAATTCTCTGATCTGGCTTACTTAAGAGAGAATCAATTTTTATCGAAATGTAATATTAATAAATTTTGTATACTATCTATTTTTTAATAAGTTCAACAATAAATTAGTCCTTACCATTTTAAACTTTTGTTCACATAACTTCGAGAATCATTTAATTATTGCCTTTGCACATCCCCTGGTTTCATTGTAATTCCTTCTCCAACCGAAATGAAACTTTGTTTTCCAGCTGCCTCCTTCTAAGCCATTTATGGGCTTTACAATGCATAAAATATGTTTTCTTTTGCCTTCCGTTTGCCAGCCATCTCCGGCCCCTGACGATATGATTGGCGTCTAATGAAAATGGCCCAGTGATTAATGAGGCGAAAATGATGTGGCATATTGAACAGCAATTACAGCAGGCCGCATTATGCGGCGTTGGGAAATTTTCGGCAATGTGTTGCATCGTCGGCGCCTTTTCCTTTCGGCCATCTCGACAGATGGTGGCCATTCGGGGCCAATATTCCGCCGACACTTGGTGACCCCTCAAACATTGTTAATTAATTAAAATTCAATTAGGCGGGCTTTAGGTGCCACCCAAAGTCTTGTCTGGCGGACGGAGGACGCCTTGCGTTGTTAATTGAAAGCGCGAGGCGGGGGAATTAATTCAGGGGCGCATTTATTAATATTCATTATACGCACTGATGTGCGGGGCCGAGGGCTGTGCATTTTATTTGCTTAACCCAATTCTGGGCCTTCGAGAGTTTTTTTCACTCTCTCGCTCGGTCTCTGGCTCTCTGTTTTTCGCTCTCTGTGCTGGGAAGGACTTTTAACCTTTTGTTTTTGATGCTTCTTTCGCTGCTTCGGTTCTTTATCTTTGCCTGCATTGCCTTTGACACTGCAGCACTCGGTGTCCTCGGATTCCTGGCGCTAGAGCGAACCGAGAGTCCTGTGTGTGACTCTAAGTGTGCATAAAATATGGCGCTAAAATGCAGTTCCACTTCCCAGACCGACTTCCGGCTCCTGCTCCTGCTCCAGCTCCTGCTTGTGGGCACATTCGTTAGCCTGCTTTTTATGGCCACGTGCGATGTTTAAAATTTACCCGTCTGCCAGTATTTTTGCCCAACTCGAGAGTTGCTTAACCCCGGCCAGGTCCACATCCTTGCCGCACCGCACACAGCTGCATTGATTTCATTTTTTACGATATGGATGGGACTTGTGACAGGAATTTTGATGATTTTCCGTATTTACTTAAATGCTGGCCAGCATCACATTCTGCTTTACAATTTCTATATTACATTTCCGTTTATTTGCCAGCCCCAAATTGGATTTCTGGCCCGAATGCCGGCCATCTTGGCCGGACTTATTAAAATGCGGCACGCAGCAAATGAATTTTTCAAAATTCATGCCCCAAAAGCCACCGCCACCTCCGCAGTCGCAGGGCGTGTGTGGGATCTATTCGGAGAGTGTCAGAGATTTACTACAAATTACGGACTCTATCCGACCGGCACATCGCCGCAGCACTCGCGGTGTCCAGTGGCAAGTCCACTCCGCGGCAGAGTGCTCTTATCAGCGGACATGCATCTTGGGTGCGGCATCGCAGGACCCACCTCCAACCTCCCGCCTCGCGGATCCTGGTCGCCGCCGTAATTGAGCCGGAAAATTACATATTTCAAGCTATTTTTACGCCGCGCTTAATGGCGAACGTGAGAGCAGCGGCCAGAGTTGTTTGTGGTCAGCAATGAAATAATTTATTGTTGCCCACCTTGGGGCGTAACTCCCCTTCCACCTGGCCCAGATAAGGCCGTGATGGGTGTAGGGGGTGGGCATAGATATATACCTCACATAATTACACCCTGACCCGCCGGATCGCATCGGATCGTAGCGTATCCGCTCATCGACCTGCCCTCGAAGGGTGAAAGAAATGTGGAGCAACCGGGATTTATCGCGCCATCAAAAGCCAACTGGAGCCGTGGACAGTCCACTTGCACCCACAGTTTAGTTAATCTTTCCGGTCTCTGGAGCCTTCAGGCAATCGAGGTTGGATCGGATTGGTTACCTGCTGATGAAGTATCTCTTAGTATATTTTAAATAAGCTGTCTCCATCGACCTCTGAAATCTCTCAAAAGAAGCTAAGGCAGTCAATAGAAGTCGGAAAAAATGATAACGAATTAAATTGGATCACCCAACAATGATTAAACCCAGAGAAAAAGCGTTCGCTTCAAGCGGCAAGTGGGTTTTCTTTATTAAATATCTTTGTTCAAGATAAAGCCGTGACGATAAGCCATACACTTTTAGGAATCGCTACTGAAAGCTGAAAGAAAATGTATTGCCAAAATAATTCTCTACAAAAAAGCACCACTCTAAATAGCAAAAGTTGTATTTTTGATAGCCTTTAAGCTAAACAACTAAAATATATTTATATATTGACGACAAATAAACAGCAATCTGTCGCTCAAATATATTTTAGAGGCAAGAGCTTCCAAGATAAACATACAGAAGAAATTAAAGTTTGCTAAGAGTTATAAACTGTAAACGAACTGAGATTTAAAAATATTTATTGAGCTTATAATGAAATCAAATTGGCTTGGACGGTTATTTATTAATATTCTTTATTTTTCTAATAATTATATACCCGGTTTTCATAGGCATTTACTCCACATGAAAAGATAGATAACGGTATGAAAGACAAGAATTCCGATGCCGCCTATTACATCAAGTTATCCTTTGAATGCACCAGTATCCCTCGCGTATTCTGGCCAATTTGCCTTGGCCATCATTTATTTGGCTTTCTTCAAGTCCAGGGAATCCCCCAAGCGAGCCATTCAAATGCAACCTCCGGTACTTTGTCATCTTCATGGCAATTGCCTCTCATCCAGTCAAGGATCCACTGTCTTTGTCTTACTCCTTGTGGCGAGGACTTGCCAAAAAACGAACTTTCATTGCCCAGACATGTCAAGTTTCGTGCAATTCATAAAAATTAATTAAGAGCCCTGGGGGCAGCTGCCAACCACTTGGCCAACACTCTTGGCCCTTTCGAGTGGTGCGAGTTATTGCCAGTGTTATTGTCTTGCTGTTATTTCAGACTATTGACCAGCTCGCACTTTGAGTTTGTTTGCTTTTGCGATGCGGCCTCCGTCGCCCTTCCTGCTTTCCTTCCTCCAGTAGCCACTGCTGCTCCTGCTGCAGTCTGAAGAGATCCGAGTGTTTGTCTCCTCCAACTCGAGAGCTCGAGAGCAAGCAACTTGTACGTTACTTCAGCATACCCTTACTGCGAATATAGGCAATTGATAAAGATAGAATATATTTACTATATATTAAATGAGTTCCCTTAAAAACCCTCAGCAGGCTAAGCCCTGCCATCCGACTGATATTCCTATTTGAAATTCTAATTCTGAATTATTCCCCACATTGGATGCCGTTTAAGCCTCAGATAACTCAAACACAGATTCACAAGCAAAAAGCCTTATATTTCGACCAATTCGGTTTTGCTGCCTTCATTTCGGCCGGAGATCGTCCCCGAGATGGAGGAGTATTCGCGCGAGCCGTGTCCCTATCGCATCGTCGACGACTGCGGCGGAGCCTTCGCCATGGGCAGCATCGGAGGGGGCGTCTTCCAGGCATTCAAGGGGTTCCGGAACGCGCCCCAGGGCATCGGACGGCGCTTCGCCGGAAGCGTGGCAGCCGTGAAGTCCAAGTCGCCGGTGATTGCCGGAAATTTCGCGGCGTGGGGCGCTATCTTCAGCGTCGTGGACTGCAGCCTGGTTTATATGAGAAAGAAGGAGGATCCGTGGAACTCGATCATCAGCGGGGCCGTGACCGGAGGCGTCCTGTCCGCCAGGAACGGGGTGGCCGCCATGGCCGGAAGTGCGATCATCGGCGGCACCCTGCTCTGCCTCATCGAGGGCGTGGGCATCCTGTTCACCCGCCTCTCGGCGGATCATTTCCGGAATCCCTCGCCACCAACCATGGACTCCTCACCTAGCTTTGGCTTCGCCGGCGCTCCTCAGGCCAACGCCTCTAGCTAAATTTATGTTCTGGTTCGGTGGATGCCCTTCGATGTTGTAAGGAATCTTATCACCATTTTAGTGTTCGTAAATTTGACAAAAAAAAATATTCAAACAAATATTAAAAAATGTAAATTCAGAAGAAAAGAACCAAAGAGTATCCATAGATAGACTTTCCAGGAGATCCGCCAGCTTACTTTTCCCTATCTTCCTGCCTGGGCTTGTTCAAGTTGTTATTTAATTTTTCACTTGCACTTGCCGGCCCGGTTGTGTTTTCCCAAACCAAACCAGACCAGAGCAGACCAGGACAGACAGACAGAACACAACGAACCAAGCCGGCTGGGGATGAACCAGCTGATGCCTCACCACGGAAGCAAAGTTACCAACTATAAATTCTGGCTGAGATGCTGCGGCCAGCCCAAGTTGGAGTCGAAGGCATAAATCGATGTCAACGCCGCTTAAAAACGCATTTCAAGAGGCCTCTGCAATTATAATTGGCCAGGACCTCCAGCTCCTGCCGACACGTTTGATTTGGCAACACGTCGACTAATGCGTTTTCAATGATCCCAGCAGGACTGGGATAGCGAGAGGATGTCGAAAGTCACGCGAGTTTTCCCATAATGAATGATGCTCCGGCGGTTTGAGTTCCAAAAGTTTTCTAATGGATTCAGCGAAATGAAGCCGGAAATTAGTAAACATTCCACCCGGTGGCTGGGCTGGCATCTGGAATCAATGGAGAATGCAGTCAGCCAGCCAAATTTAATTAAGAGCATCTCACATTGTAGCAAAATTAAATTTAATACAAGTATAATATTAAGAAAGCTGCAGTCGAGTGTACTCAATAAAGGGTAAATCCTACATATTGAGCTTAGAAATTTAGGAAACTATTTTTGAAATTATAAATTTCTTACTTGAGCGGGGAATCAAAATTACCTTCACTTTTGCCAGATTCCTCTCCCCTCAACGTCTAAAATCTTATTTGCGGCTTCTCCACATCCCAACAATACTGTCTTTATTCCCATCTCAAAGCCTCCTCTGACGGCTGGTGCTGCTTAATTCATTTTAAGTTTGGCAACTAAAAGTTTCATTGTTGCCGCTTTGAATTTTACCAAAATGGATAATTATTTTAGCAAATTGCGCGAAACGCTTGAGCCGAACTCGCAACTTGCCAGGTGGAAAGTGGCAAGTAGCAAGTGGCTTACCTGTCTGCCGAGGTGTCTGCCCATCATCTAGGAACCAGGACCTCTGGGATCCCACTCTGTCCCGTGTTCGCCAGTCAAACAGTCAACAACAACGGCGTCGGTGGCGGCAGCGGCGGAGAGCCATAATTCAACGCGAGTTTCGGCAGACACGGAAAAGTTTCAAGACGCGTCGGTCTTTAGCTCCGCCACGCCCTGTCCACATTTTAATTAGTCGCATTTGTTGCAAGCCAGCCGATTTAATGCACTCGAAATCATTTCGCAAAAGTTTCCAGCAGCCTCGGTTTCGCGTTGGGGGCTCGAGAGCCACCTCCTCGAAATGAAATAATTGCTAAACGCTTCCAGAATGCAAAGCAGGCAGGGATACGTAGTGGATATGTAAGAGGTCGGGTGTGTGAGTGATAAGAGTGCGGGTCGAGGGTGTTCTTAAGTTGGGAAACTCTTTGAGAAAGAAAAAATAAATATTATAATAAAAATAAATATAAAAATAATTAATTAATATTAATAGTGTCGAAAACTCAGTTATTTTAAACCACTTAATTATTTTTTGGAGAATTTGCTTCTGGGAACCGGCAGTCGCCACATAAATGCACGTGTAACCGAAACAGTCTCTTGCAGAAATCAGCGACAGCGGCAGATAGTCCCTCCCAGTTGTCGCTACGTGCGGAGCATGCGAATTGCGAAAAGTCCCGGCATCGGGGACAACTTTTAACACAATTTATAAATGCTACACAATTTATAGAATTTTTGAATTAAACGCAAAATGTGTTCGGTAGCGTGGCGACCGTTGGTTGGCGTTGGCGCCAGCATAAAAGTTGAGTCGGCCGCAAAAGTTGGCCAGACTCTCGCAATTGTCGAAAACAAACAGCCAGCCGCTTGTGGCAATTACCCCAGTCAAACGAGCGAAAAAGTTGCTAACCAGGACTCGCCAGATGTCCTTGCAGGCCGGCCGAATGGCCGAATGCTGGACCTAAAACTCTTAAATTCTGCGCCCCACCAAATGCAATTACAAAATATTTACGCATGCATTTACATAATTATTTAATTGGGTTATCAAATATAAGCCGATTTGTATTTATGTTTCACGCCGCCTTTGCGCGCTGGCTGCTTAATTGGTTTTTCACGAAGCCAAATGGAAATCGCAGCCCGCGAACAGAAATATCAATTACTATTAAATTATAAATATAATTTCAAATTATTTACACCGAAATCAAATCAAAAGCATTGATATCCCGTGTGTGGAAAAAACGCGCAGAGTTTAATTTGCAAATTCAAAATTGGCGGCAAACAGGCAAAATGTTATTGTGCTACGTGAAAAAAGAAACAAATTGAAAATCTATTGAATAGAATATTTAATTAGCAAATCGGAAGAACTCAGTACTGCATCCATTTAATTCCCAAACCAACCGCCATATCCATTTTCGCTTAAAATATGCGAACGGTGTTACATTATCAATTAGAGAAATAATCCGAAAAGAGTTTGGTTTAGTTACAAAATGGTTTAGAACATTGATTTAGCTGGCAAATATTTGTGGAGAATATTTAAGATTGGGCCTTCCTTGACAAGCTTGCAGTATTTTTTTTTCAGTTTGCATTGAGCTCTTCAACTGAAAATTTCGTTTTTTATATTTTCTATTTCTTTATTTATTAATAATTTAATTAATCCTTTCAAGTTTATTATTGCGTGTATAATTAAATGAGAACTGACTAAGTGGGAGGCTTTAAGCCCAAACCCTTATATTTACTTAAAATTATATTGTCTATATGTTATATAATATATATTTCTATAAATAAAGTGTCGTAAAAAAGACCAGGCCAAGCTCAGGGATTTCCTATATTATTTATTCGTGGTTTTTAGATACCAGCTAATTTTCTCTTGGCCTGCTGAAGCTAGCATTAACTATTCGAAAAGCCTGACTGGAAACACAAAGTCCAAAAATGAAAAGTTAGACGCATTACTTTTACATTTGACACCTTAAAAACTGAAGACGATCCATGCCAATTTTTAGGCAGTGGCCCAAACAGAAATCGGAGTGCTCCGGCCTTGCCAAAAGCATTCAATAAATTGCCGCACGCAACTCCAGCGCCGCACAATGGAAATGAAGACATTACGTATACGCCACTTTGTACCTGCCAGCGTGGAACGTGCTCTGGCTCACCCAGAGCCAGGACGCAGGGGGAAATGTATTAGAAACGGAAACAGCTCAAGGGAAACACTTGAAGGAGCAAAATACGATTACGATTACCCCCGAAAGAAAGTCGGGAGCAAAGTCGTCGGGCTGGCGAGCCGGGGGGAAAACAATTTGTTGAGTGCGAGCAACAAGTAGGAGGCCGGGACGAAGGTCCTGCTCCACCACAAGGTGCCCAGCCAGGGGCCAACTATCGAAACTAGGCAACTGTAACTACACGAAGCAGCGGGGGGAGTGCTGGGGCGAGTGGGTAGGAGCGCAGGAGCATTCCTTGCAGACGGCGCGCCGCATAAAAATTTATGATTATGTTAAAATGTAAAAGTGGCAGCCGGACGAGCCAGGGGAGAGCGGGGTGCGAAGAGCAAAGGAGAGCGCAGCAGGTGAACGAAATCGTGTTAATGTCCTTGTCAGTGATGGGAAAAGAGCACAGCGAGAGCGTCTTATAGTCCTTGGAATTCGGAGATATTAAAAATAACGTTTACTTTAAATTTATTTGAATCATATTTTTCAAAAATAATAAATACTTTCAAAATAAATAAATTTATATAAAAGTCATCTCGAAACCTTGAAAAAATAAGTCAATTTTCCCTTATTTCATCAATATTTCCCTTGTTTTGTACAAATATTGCTTTCTTAAGGTCACGTACTCCTCTCTAGCATGCTTGCGCTTCTCTTGGCCAACTGGGTCGTCCTGTGGCATATAAAATATGATTTTTGTGCTTAAACAAAAATGCGACAAAACTGATGACGGCAACATCGCGGGTATTATGGCAAATAATGACACTACAGCGATGGCGACGACGACGGCAACGGCGATGGCGATGGCAACATCAACAAATGATAGCAGCTTGCTGCAATATAGCAATTTTTAGCATTTTCTTCGCTGTTAGTTTCAGTTGCCATTCACGTGGCTGTCAGCGGCGTTGGCAGGAGTCGCAGTTTCGTTTGACTTCCGAGATGGCCGGATTTGTGTCGACTTTTGTTGTCTGCCAGTCAGCCTGATTTTTTACACGCCTCGAGCGAAATTGGCAACACACATGTGACCCGAAAAAGTAACAAAAAGTCTAGCCAGAATTTTTGGGAGCAAACCTGGCACTCTCCTAATTACGAATTTTCCTTAGCATTTAATTCCCCTCCCATTTAATTCCACGGACTTCCAGCTGCTAAATAAATTCAGATGAGCTTATCTGCTTTGTTATTTCCTCACTTTGCAATAGTCAAATCTAGCGCCTTTGTGGCATAAGTAACTTTAATATTTCTCAGATTTGCGACTCTTGGAAATTACTTCCTGCCAAAGGCAGCAGCATCCGTATCCGAAACCGAATCCGACTCAGAATCCGAATCCACATCCGCTGCCGGATTTCTCATCCGTCTGCAAACTGCAGCCAGGATAAGGGAAAAGGGAGCATCAAATCGATTATGTTGCTATTACTTCCGCCAGTTGTCGCTGCCAGCTGCACTCGCCCAACGCTTCCCATGATTTCCTTTGACGAGCGATCCCTCTCATCCTGCTTGGATCAAGAGGGAAAATCTGAGAAAATCGCTGCAAAAAATGTTAAGAATTTTATTACCATTTTATATAAGTACGTACGGAGTCCCGACAAAGGACTCGATAAATTATAAACATTATCTTTATACAGTTCTTATAAAAAAGTAAGGTCTAACCTCTAACTTACCCACTCTCTCAACCTTTGATTTGGCCTGTTGAATCGACTGCTTAAGATAAGGAGACCATGACAGGATAATGACGTATAGAAATCCTCAGTTATTGAGTTGGCAGGAACTTGGCCTGAGGGGAGCAACAGCTGTGGAGCACACACATGTTGCCACAGACCCCTTGGCCCTTTCTGCCGCCCCAAACTAGCTAACCATATTCAGTCATTCCTCTCCAGGTCCACTCCAAACTATTGTCGTTTCCACGATGGGAATATTCGCTCAGCCAAAATGCAAAATGGCTATTAAACCAGCCCCGAGCAGGGGGAGCTCGATGGGTTAAGGGCGCCGCAACCCCCCTTGATTGCCTGGCAGGTGGCCTCCCCCGTATCATCGTCATCTGTCGCGCCTCTGTCGGGTGCATGGCTGCCGGCCACTTTCCACCCCATTTTCCCAACCATTTCCATTTCGGACGGCACACAGTGGGGTATTGGACCCGAAAAGTGGCGATTAATTCAAAAAACGATTTTTGCGTTCGATACATTTGATTATATTTTTTTGTTAATACATAAAATTCTGCATTTAACCATATATGAGTTTTTCTCCTCAACCTAACAGAGGCTGAGGAATCGGTTGTCAAAGTTGCAATATATTTTCGGTGTTTTTAAAAAAGTAAAAAAAATCCCTTTCTTTGAGCATTTTGAAAAAAGAAAATTGTTTCTTAAACGAAAATATACGCCAAAAAAGTTATGCAATCTCTAAGATAATATATTTAACTATTTTTTAAATATTTTTTTAACAATATAAATTTCAATTTTATAAATAAAATTATTACAAATACAAAAAATTAGCTAAAAATTTCACATTTTTTAACTTTAGGTAGACAAAAAGTAATGCGCCACGCGGTCCCACGCGATATTTTAAATGAGGTGTTATTCCCTAGATATTCAGCTTAACCGCCTCATTCACACAATTTTGCACAAATTTGCACAAATTTGTTCAAATTCAATTTTAGTGGATATACTGATAGCGCGCACACTACAAGCGCGGGCGTTGCGCTGCCAGCTGAGTTTCTAAAACCCGCCGAGATCAGTACTGGCGCCCATGAGACATCTTCAACAAATAGAGACTCATCTAGCGAAGATTGAACAAAGATTTCCAAAAAACCGAAATTAAATAAATAAATAAAATGTTATATAAAAATAAAATATTTTTTTTTATTTATGGGTTTGACTAAAAATACCAAATAAAGAACAGTTTTTTATTTTTTTTAGTATTTTTTCGTAACATTTTTTGAGTTTTTAAAAAAACTAGTTGTTAAATGGTGAACAAATTTTGTAAGATTATTAAGTCAATAATAATACATAATAACAAATAATTTTTTTTTTTAACTTGGTATTTTTAGTAAAAAATTAAATAAATTAAACTATTTTTTATATGGCAGCTATAAGATATAGTAGTCCGATTCTGATAAAATTTTTCCTTAAAATCTGGAATATTTTGAGACTTCTTATGTTAAAATTTGGTTACAAAATTCTTAAAAACAAAAAAAAAAATTCATACTAAAACAAATTTGGAAAAATTAATTTTAATTTTAAAAATAAAAAAATTATTTAAATTAAAAACGAACAACTTTTTTTTACTAAGATTTGTCATATCTAACAGGAAAAAAAAAGTCTCCATCCAAAATATGCCCACCTGATTTGATCGCCACTTTTCGGGTCCAATACCCCACTGTGCGGCAACCAGGTCAACGTGTGGAGGAGGCATCGCCCGCTGGGCATTCAATTGCGAATTCAATTGGCAGTGGATACCCGAAATGCAGCAGTTCATGTTGTCCAAATGGCTAATTAGCTGGGAAATGCGCTAAGCACTTGCACATAATTGCCCCATAATCCTGTCGCTGTTGTTGTCCTTGTTGCCGGGATCATGTTCAACGAACTCGACAAGATTGAGGACACTTTAGTCCTTGATTGATAACGAATTCAGCTCGAACATCAAGTCGGAAGAATAAGGAGCACTGGGAAAATATTTTCGTTGCTTTAAGAAATGTGGGACTTAAAGTAATTCAAAAAAAATTAATAGAAAATGTAAAAGTTAAAGATTATATAAATAATATTTATTACTATTATGTTCCCTTTAAATTATATATTTGCAAAGACTACAGTAATTTATTTCTCCTCCCAAAATATTCCTTTGACACCTTGGAAATATTTACAAAAACCAGGGCTCCAACTTGGCCATAATAATATAATTTTGATCCCAAATTTCGCTAGCCAGAAGGTCGAGGTCGAGTAGCATTTCCTTTAAAACTTTGAACTGTGCTTGTCACCCGACCAAATCGATCTTGGCCATTTCTCCGAGTGGCGGACGAGGCGTGTGCTAAATGAGGCGCGTTAATTAGAAACCATTTCCGAGAATTGGCTGCAGATGGAATGACGGAGGCTGTGGCCGGAGTCTCGTGCGTGCCATCTTACACTCAATTGATTTAATAGTCCCGGCGTTGGGAGCAGCTCATTGTCCGGCCGGCCGGAGGACTCTCCTCGGAACGGACCCGCGCACATGCTGTCCCCGCTCGTTAAGCCGTGCGATTGTCCTCGTTTTATGCGTGTCACATAATAAATCTTATTTGATTTGTTTACTTCCCATTACTCCTTGGGCCGGGGCTCTGGCTACTGGATTGCGGGGATTCTGGACTCTGGCCGGCATTGTCCTTCGTGACTGTCATTAAACACGGGTCATTGTTTTTGTGGCCTCCAGCATCCTGACAGCTCCTGCATCCTCCTCTCGGCCTAATTCGATTGGCCTCCGTTTAAGTGCCGCATTCCGTTGGCTCCTGGACTGGGCAATTTAATTAATAATCAAATTACGCATACGCCACGTGACGCGCTGCTCTCAATTTAAATGCGATGCTCCACAGATACTCGCATTTAATAAATATCTGGCACACCGGACTTATTTGATTCAATTAAAGCCGTCTAGGAATCCAATTAGGCCCGATTATGGCGAGATCTGAGAGCATAATGCCCACAAAGGCATCCGTAATGTGAATTCCCATTCCCTTATTGACAAAGGAATGCCAAATATTGCTCAGTTCTTAATTAGGCTCAAAAACTATTTTAAATTTCAGTGAGCTGGGGCAATTTTATTTGCTGAGAATAAGCTCTTATTGTATTAAGTAAATTTTAAATTTTAAACATTTAAACAAATTATAAAATGCATTTCTGGTCCTTTACCCTTGAGGTATTAACACCCATCTGGGCCGGAGCCGCAGCCGTTGCCAGGTCCAGGAGCTGGTCTTCCTTGGGAAGCTGGCTTGGACTCGAACGCCTTTTCCTTGGCCTCCACGGCAGCGGACACAGCCCGGCATGCCGCGTTCTTCACCTTCTCGTACTCGGACTTGGCCTGAGCAAACTGTTTGGCAAGACGTGCGCCTCGCTCCTTAGCCATGGCCACCATTTGGTTCTTCTCCTCCAGATCGGCATTGGACTGTGCGCTCAGGGCGTCGAGGTCTGCGAGGCTGCTCTTTATCTGATCCACCAAGGCCTGCAGAGCGGCCACATTGTTGTCTGCCAGCTTGGCGGCGGCTGCAGCGGCAGCCACATTCGCCCGGCTGGTCTCCAGGGAGTCCTTGATCTGGCCCACCGCCTTCTCGGCCTCCCGGATCTCCCGTGCCAAGTTATCCACGATCGCCTGCTTGCCCTCGACCACGGAGTCCGCGGCCCGGGCGGCGGCCATCGCCTTGTCCGCCAGCAGCAACTTGACCTTGCGCGAGGCATCATGGGCAGCGGCAGCTTGAGCTTCGTTGGCGGCCTTGGCCACCTCGGCCGAGTCGTAGGCTATTTTCGTGGCCTTGAGCCGGGAGTTGTAGTTGCTTCCATTTTCGCCAGTCATCGTGGCCTTGTACGGCGGTCGGTTGCAGGATCCTGGCTGATTGCACTTCATTGTACCTTTGCTACCGCCATCCGAGCCGCAGCTATTGCCGGCCGATGGCATGTCGTCAAGGGAGTGGTCCCGGATGGCAACCATCCCGTAGAATGGGAAATGGAGCAGCAGCAGCACCAGGCAAGTCGATAGGAGCTTCATGTTGTAGTGCCAAGTTGAGAGAAAACACACAGTTTGCTGGGCTTCCACAGGCCTTGAAGTATTATTTATAAGCATTAGTTTCTAAAGTTGCTAAGAGTACTAAGCCTTTGAAACATATGTAGAAACATCGTACCTACTGGCGGAAATGTCCATCAATAATACGTAATTCAACTCAATTGATAAGCCTTAATAAGCCCGAACTTATTTCAATAGCCAGACAGTATTCACTACCAATTTAAGCTTGTTAACTTAAGTCCTGCAATTAGGCTTTGACAAATGAAATTTCACTGCAATATAGCCCAAGTAAGATGTCGTCTTCATCACCTCACATCTGCCTAATCGATGTGGCGAATAAATAAACAGACAGAGGCACCGTAAGAACGGCATATTGCCCGGGCAGATATTTTCATTCGGACCAGTAAATTGCTTGCATATTTGGGGAAATTAGCCCCGGCCACGCCCACCGTCTGGAGAAAACAATAACCATAAATGTTAACAGGGAGCCCAAGTCGGCTCGGCCCACAAAGCACAGGACTTAATGATGCCCAAAAAGGGGAGCCACTCGAGCCGAAAGTCTGTGGGCCAGGACATTTAGCATGTGCCGGTGACAGGTGCTAAGGTGTCGTCTGCCGGATTCGAATGCCATTTCTATCGAGCCCATCTCTGCCTGGAATTAATTAGAAAGCTGCGGTCGAGCCGGGCCGCTCCTCTCCTTGTCCTCGGAGCATTTGTCAGCAAATTTAATTTGCGGTTACCTCGGCAGCCGAAAGGACACCCAGCTCACACAACACACACAGCCAGCTATTTAAATTTGCAGCCGAAAATCTGGGCAAATTCCTTGATTAAATCCCTCCTTTTCGGGGCGAAGAGCCCTGTGATTGATTAACGTGTGAGTGTGTGTCGAATCGAAAGTGTGGGGCAGACGAGTGTATCCTTTTTAAGCAGCATCAGCAGCCAGCAACAAAAGTCAAGCCACGTCGTCTCATTGCCGGGCGAATGACTGATTGTCCTTGGCCCTTCGAAGCAGTGAGTGCTGCCACTGCATGCAGCCCCCGGCATCCTGCCATCATATATCCATAACTGAGCAGCCAGCCGGGCGACACGTTTGCCCATGAAAAATCGTCCCAGGAATCTTATTATAAAACATGTGCTTAAGTAATAGCATCCGAAGTGAAGTGTTTGACTGCGCTCCGTGTCGTGTAACAGATTGCCGATCCACTCCCGGGCACAACGGAGCTAAGATTAATTTGTTTGCACTTTGCCGGCGATGTCCTGGCGCCGAGTTGATGGAAATCAAAATTGAAACGGGAGTGGGAGTTCTATGTGGGTGTCCTATGGGACTGCCAAGGTGAATCGAACTCTTATAGGATATTTATTGATTATGGTTATGGGTAAGTAAATAAAAAAAATTACCTTGTTATTAATAAACCTTAGGACTAATACATAGCTTTATCTATTTAAAACAATTTCTGTGTTTCTTTTTTTTTTTTAATCTTTGTATTAGTAATTCAGTTAACAAGTCTTGAATCTGTATGCAATCTTTACAATTATTGTCATCGATTGTATCGCTTTAGATCTGTTATCCTTGTTGTTATCCTTTGAGGCATCTGGCAGTTGTGCGTGTGCTATACATACACAGTGACTATCAAAAGTATGCGCATAACTCAGACGCTGCCATTTGCATGCTTCGAGTGTTTACAAATAGGATTCGGACTTGGATTTTTCCGCATTGCATAAATTCCCTTTGCGCCAACTTGGCGAGTGAAACTTTTTTGCAACATTTTATCAGATTATGGAGCACACAAAATGCAACTTCCTGTGCTTTGGATTGTACTTCACCGTGTGTGAGTGTGTGTATCCGATATAAGAAGAAAGAAAAATACAACTCGAATGTGTTCTTAGCTTGCCCACATATTTCGCCAACTAAGCGGAAACATTAAAATTGTATTTGTGAGCCAGAATCGCGGGTTTCCTAAGGACTGGGAAAGTGAAGCCGAACAGTTGTGAATTCACGAAATCAGCCGAAGTTTAAAAAGAAAAATAAATAAAAAAATTAATAAGAAAAAAGGTAATTAATAAACAAATTATATTCAATAATTTCATCTGTATAATTACTATACATATTGATTAATTTTAAACTCGTTAGACAGCAGGGAAAAATTACAGCAATAAAATTTTAATTGGAGGCATTTTGTTCTTTGAGAAAATATTAAAACTATTTTAGTAACAATTGGCAAATATATTTTAAAATATCATTTAATAGTTAACCCGAATTTACCCAGAACTTTTTTTTTTTTAGATTTTCTTTAAAATTTCTGTATTAATGTAATTCGACCTCATGAGCACGAAAATGAAGTCAGTTTTCTGATACACATTGTAGTTTTTCCGGAAAATGCGAAAAACAAGCGTTACCATATGGTCACCGTGGGACTGGTAGGGTACAGGTTTTTAAAGAGAACATCAACTGTGGTCGGCCTTTTTTTTTTAATAAAAAGTATTTAATAAAGTTGTTTTAGGATACTTTTATGAATATCATATATAGTGATGCACATTTTTTTTGAAAAAACAAAGGATTATATTATTATTTGGTATGATAACTGGCAAAACAGTTGACACAAAGTTGCATTTTCCACACGCCATTCGTCCTGTTACTTTACATCCTTCTCCAGCACAACGTCTACGATTAGATGGCACTACAAAATGATCAGTTTTATCAAAGCGAAGAGCGTAATCAACTCGGCCCGGTTGCTGCGCATGTCTATGGCTAGGCATCGGACCAACTGACTTGGCTTTTGAGCCGTAGTGCTTGCAGTAAAATACAGCCAACTGTCGTCGAAATTCAAGTTGTGTCATCGCCGGCTGCACTTTACGATGAAGCTGCCAAGCATTTTGAACACAGGCATCTATAAGCCAGGTAAAAATGACATACCACCATTTTTTTCCCCTGTATGCAATGCGGTAGTGGGCCAAGTTTTGGTCGAATCGGTCTACTCCGCACATATATTTGTTGTATTCTGTAATAGCACATGGTCGAGGTACTTGTATTCTAGCTCTTTTTTCTCTTGAATAACGCTGAGCCATTGATTTGGGATTTTCTCCAAAGCTCGAAGATAACATACAGACAACATTATTGTCTTTCCACTTTACCAAATGAATACCAGTGCTCTTCATAGTAATTGATTCTGAGTAGCCTCTATTTTCCGATTTCAATTCTTTTTTGTGAACAAGTGGGCAGCTTACTGGAATACGATTCTCGCGAATCGTTCCTGTAGCGTTGTATCCGCACGATTTTAAATAGGCTACGAGAGGATAGCTTGTAAAAAGGTTGTCAAAATAAAATGAAAATGGTAGACCTTTTAATATGTCAGGAAAATCATCAATCATACTGACCAAAGGAGCAGCACATTTTCCAAACTTTGCTTCATAGTCTTCATTTGAGCGAGGATTTTTTCCTTGGTATACTTCAAAGTTCAACATGTAGCCTGATGGAGTGCAAAGAGACCAAACTTTGTATCCAAATCGTATGGGTTTGCCTTTTATAAACTGCTTGCAGCCGTGTCTGCCAAAATAGGATATCATACTTTCATCATAGGAAAGATTTTGTTCGGCATGAAAATTTTCTATCATTTTTGCTTTTAAATGATCTGTGATTGGACGCAATTTCCACATTTTGTCTGGATTTGCACCGGTTTTTGATGAGGCTTTGGAATTGTCTTCAAAGTGAAGATTTTGTAAAATTTCTTGAAATCTATTTCGACGCATCGTGTCACTTACAAGATTGTTACGAATGTCTTCATCTTGACTCCATAAATTTTTGAAACTGGCGTGGTAATTGTAGCCAGTAATGAGCAATATGCCGATAAATGCCCGAAGCTCGCCAACTACTATATTTGGGTTAGGTCTATTTTGTCCAACCGCGTAGACTGCGCTTTGCTCACAAATGTGTTTTAAAAGTGTATCATCGAAAAACTTTTCGAATTGCTGGTAAGGTGAAAGTTCACGGCAATCTTCGTAATTTGCGGTTGGGAATATTGGAATATATGATGGCGCTTCATTCTTTACCCATTCAAATGTTGTGTTTTTGTTTCCTGGTGGTAAAGGAATGTTTGAAGTCCTCGGCTGCACTCTGCATAGTCGTTTTTTCTCTGGTGATGGTGGATCCTCCGCACATGTATTCTCAGCAAAAATAACGGGCAGATCTTTTATATTTGGAGCTACAAAAAAAGTAATATTTATTTAATGCAAAAAGGATAATCCTCATCAAGCTTACCTCCGATATCATCTTCTTCATTTATAAACTTTTGAAAATGTTGCCCACTAGCCATTACAACTTCACAGCCACTTTTAAGCTGGGCTGGGCAAACATTGTCGGGGATGCCTTCGTACTCATTATCAGCATCATCTTCTCCAGATATGTTGCCATCGATAGGAGGTTCTATGTAAATTGTAGTGGGGTGATCGTTTTCTTCATTCTGATCTGTTTCATCAAGCTCTTGAATATAATCAAGCATTTCTTGCAAAGATAAACCCCTGATAATGGGAAGATATATTAAAGGCAATAAAAAATCAATTAATGTGATAAAAGCAAGCGTTTGAAAATACATAAAAATTAAAGCGAAGTCAAAACAAACACAAAAATAATTACTTTGAACGGTAAAAAAAACCTGTACCCTATCGACGCCACGGTTACCATATGGTAACGCCATTTTTTAAATGCAAATAAATGATAAATAATATTATTTTGTGCATATATGTTTATATCATAGTTTAATTCATTATCTTTCGATTGGTGCGTGTATTATTAGAATTGGAATAATAATAAGTCTTATTTTAGTGTACTTACCGACGTGCCATGACAAAAAACAGTTTTTTTTCACTTTTTTTTTTTTGCTTCACTTTAACCTGCTGTCACTGCACTTGCTAAACTCCGAATGACAAAAACGAACATGTCTTCACAAGCGACACGCGTCGCGCGTAAAATACAGTTACTTTTTTGTGGTTCTGTTTTGTAGCTTTTGAAATAATAACGTAAATGTAGCGACGACTTTTGTGTGATCATATGGTCACCGTGGGTTAAATCGGGTTAAGCCATTAAATAAAGACTTTTAAGGCAATACTCATGTATAATAATTTGATCTCTAAATATATTTAATAAGTAATTCCGAATGGCATGCCTTCATTACAATGTTATGGATTTTTCCGCTTTAAACGGAAATGTTTTGAACGACAAAAAATAGTAATTTTTCCTGCAAAAGGAAACCAAAAGTACAGGTGGCAAGCCAAACAACTGGCACGCGAAAATCGCATCAGTAATTTGTAAAGAAAAACAACTAAACTAAAAAAAAGTTATAGAGCGTGCTATGAAAAGCTGATGTCTAGTGATAGCCCGATCGACGACCCCCGCCCGACATATCCTTATCAATCTCTATCAAATGGCGCTCTGGAAAGCAGCTTTCGGGGCCCGAAGATGCAGATGGGCAAAAAAGCCCTGACAAATGGCCAACAGAATGCATATTTATGATTGCACACACCACACTCACGTAGCTTCTCAAACAGTTGACCGCACTCAAGGACAGGCCGAGTCCTGTGGTTGGCTTTGGCGTTGTAGGCACTTTCCTGCTACTACTCTGGTTAAAATGCCAACACAAACTTTATACGCACGTAGTCAATTACTCACCCCGATCCGAAGTTGGCTGCGAAGGGCTGCCTCCCGCTACCTCGTGCATGTGCAGAGATGTGCACATACTTTTGTGTACCAACGTGTCTTGTCATTTTCCATTTTGGAAGCTCGCAAAAGTAAACAGTTCGAAGTACACATATTAAACCCATCGAAATTGATGTGGTCTCGTCATTCTATTTAAATTAAAGATCCTTTGGGTTAATTTCCGTCATACACGCACCTTGATTTCTTACTTTGTAACTTAAAAAAAAATCGAATTCGCGATACCTGACTTTATTGATGCGAAATTAATCGAATTACCAACCAGATTCTACCTACTTTCGGAATCCAATTATATTAACCCTGCATATATTTGATCCCTCAGAAACCCACCTTATCCTGTGCAAAACAAAAATACTTTAAAATCTATGTAAATGCAATTTTAACGAGTACTCGGGCCTGGGCCTTCTCATGCTAAATTCGGATCCGGCTTACATGTATTCCCCACAGGACAAACAGAGAACAACTCAATAAATATTGCCCAGAACATAAAATTGAAAGTATTGCCTGAGCCCATAAACCAAACAGAACTCTTAACATGCTGCCGCTCACCCGCCTGTCCTTCGATCCGAGTGCATGTTCGCCCTTTGTCTTAATTTCTTAAAAGGCCGAGACAATTACAATTGGAATTTATTTGGCATTGTGGTCGTCCTGGGCCGGAAGAGGAAAGCGGTGCAGCAGAGATGTCATGAGTTACTGTTAATTAGAAAATTGTTATTCAATGGATTGGAGGCGCCTGGCTTAAGGGTTTTAAAGTGTGAATGCGTGTTGGGGGATGGATAAGACCAATTTAAGGCATAACTGTCAAGAGTGGATTGGAATTTACATTTATTATTCATTTGAAGTATGCCAAACTGAATGGATTTATTTTATTATAATTTAATTTCCGTATAAAATAAATTCTGAGTTCGTAAAGGGCACTTTAAAGAAAAATTTCAGTTGGTTATTTTTGCTGTATCACCTGTAAAACTCATAGAAATAAATATAAAATGTTGACAAGACATTATTCAAGGGAAGTTTTCATCATATGCTAAAAATGAATAGAACTTAACGCTAATATTATAACTTACAAAAAGACCCCCATTAAATTAACTCTAAGTGTATGTCAAATTTCTAAGAAATAATTATTAAACATTAAATCTACTAAGAAACTTAATAAATAATAAATAATAGTTTATCACTTAAGCTATGTGTTGTACTGTGTATTGTTCCTTGTTATCCCCTCCGATGGATATCCTAAGGGAATTAATCAAGATAAGGAAAAATATCAATATCGAGAACGTTGAGAACGGTTTTCCCTTAGTGTAGAATTCCTTGTTAATATAATAACTTACAAACAGGATTCTAAGCTGGGGAAGAAACACACATATAAATTAAACCTTAAATATATAACATTTTACTAAGAAAATAATATTAAACATTAGTTCTACTAAATGACTAAATACTTGGTATATTAGAATAAACCAAAATGCAGATAAATTGGCTTTATGAATTTAGCCAAATTTTTCACCATACAGTCTTGGCCTCTTAGCCAATTCCCCAACATCTCTGTTAACAATTTAACAGAATTCGTTTTGAAAATGCTGACGATTTGGGTTCACAGCTTGGGTAGAAACGACATCAAATGTAAAAGTTTCTGCTTACTGTCCGAACTTGTCTGTATAATGTATTATACATTCGTTGTCGCACTAGTTTGATGTGAGGTACTCGACTTTCCTAGGATAAGGGGGATTCCCTTACTGTTTGGCTCTTAACACATTTGTCGCCATCTTTTTTGCAAGCATATATATATATATTTATTCTCAATGTCTTGCAGATCGTTCAAGAAGACAATTTGGAGCTTACAATTACAATAACAACTATGTAGAGGTAAATGCTAAAAATTTAATAATAGTTTATCATTTAAACTGTGTGCTGTACTGTGTTCTTACTTGCTTTCCCCTTCTATGAACATTCCAAGGGAATAAGTCATTAGTTAATTAGAATTAGTTTTGGTGTTGCAATCTGGGATTCTGCGAGTCCTAGCATCCAAATCCGCTAGCGCTAAATTTTCAAAATTTGATAGGGGCTTACATCATTGTTTTTTCAAAAACTGAGCATATTTATTAATCTAATAAAAACTGACACAGAAAGGCTTCCCGAATTGAAATTAGGACTGCTTTGGCTTTGTTACAGGGTCCGTAATTATTATAATTTTTATTATAAATATCAAAAAATAAAAGTTATTTTTTAATTTTTATTATACAAATCAATTATAACTCTTAAAATTGATTTAAAAATAAAAATCAAATTTAATAATTATGTATTAATTTGTATTTAAAAATCAAAAATAACTCTTATTTTTGATTTTTATTTAAAAAATTGAGAAATAAGTGTTATTTGTTGATTTTTATTATAAAAATCAAAAATAAAAATCAAATTAGAATATCTTTTAAAGGGAAGAAATTATAGCACGGATCAACCTATAAATATGATCCGCTTTTTAATACCTTTCCGTTGATATATGTATGATGCATATGTAACCAAAGTACCCACCCCAAGATCGCTATGAAGCTTGAAAGTAATTATAATTAATATAACGTAAATTATGTCAGTGATCAACGTTGCACTGCTTTCTGATTCATTTGTTAATTGACTTAATCAATTTGATTACGATGGGTCGCAAGCCAGATACAATTGTTCGCACATTTTTTGAATTTTTACCAAAAAATGTATCAAAGTGTAAGGTTTGCAAACGTTTTTTTACGGGAACATACTTTACCAATTTAAAGAGGCATCTTCTGGAGTCGCATGCAGACATCTACTCGGCTGAGTTGGACAGAGAAGGAGGTCAACCTCCGGAGAAGAAAAAAAATTTACAATCACGATGTCATCAAGTGAAGTAAGTGCAGCCTGTGTGCAATTGGTGACTGAAGAAAAGGTACCACTCCAGTTGTTCGATTCAGCCCCTTTTAAAAAACTAACGGAGCAAATTTTTAACGGCTTGGAAATGAATCCAATAACTTCAAGAAACGTTATGCTGCACGTTACGAAAAAATATGAGATCGAAAAAGCAGTTTTACAAAAAAGGCTTAAAAATAAGATGCTGTCGCTGAAAATTGATATCGCCTCGCGACACTCGAAGGGAATACTAGGGGTAAATGTGCAGTATTACCGAAATGAAGCCATTGAAGTAAACACTCTAGGTATTATTGAGCTCCACCATAAACACACAGGACTCAATTTAAGCAAAGAAATAGAAAACATATTGGCAGACTTTTCTATTTCAAAGCAGCAAATATATACGATTACTTCTGACAATGGCAGAAACATTTTAAAAGCAATCGAGTGCTTAAATGAAGATCCGATTATTGTTCAAACTGTTGATGTCGAAAATGAGGAGCTGATGAAAAACATTAAAATATTTTCTATATCATCAATCCGATGTGCTGCGCACTGCATGCAACTAGCTGTTAAAGATTTGTTGGACGATGAAAAAAGGGGCGTGACTGTCGCAAAAGCCCGTACATTGGCAAAAACTCTGCGAACTCCGACATTCAGGTTAGTACATAAAATGGATAATATTACTTTAATATTACATTAAAATTCCTAATCCTCTTGTATACTGCGTTTAGAATTGTGATTTCAACCACATCTCTACCGCTACCAATTATCGATGTACCAACAAGGTGGAGTTCAACATATGAAATGCTGAATAGTGTATGCAAATACGAGGAGTTCATCCTGCAGAACTTTCCTTCGCAGTTATCCGTAGAGCAATGGGAGGATATTAAAGTGTTACTATCTGTGCTGGAGCCGATTGCCGTAGCCACAAAAAAATTGCAGAGCAAGCAGCTTTATTTTGGCGACTTTTATAAGCTGTGGCTAGAAACGAAGCTAACTATTAAATCTATGAAGGGCAATGCCCATAGTGAGGATCTAGCCAATATCTTAGAAAATCGAGAAAAATGCTAACAACCAATGAAGTAATTCTGTCTGCAATTTATTTGGATCCAAGAATTCGTCGAATTCTTATGAAAAATCCCCTTCACCAGGCAACAGCCAGAAAGCACTTAGTAGGATTGATGCGGCAAATACTTGCCCTAACACAGAAGAAGGTTAGATAAGAAGTTTAAAATATTTTTATTATGAATAATAATTTTAAGTATTTCATGTATTATCAGGAGAGCCCAATTAAAGTGGAGAAGGTGGATGAACCAAATCCCCAAAGTTCGTGCAACCTTTTGAAAGCGTATCTAAGTTCAATTGAGGTGGACTCTGGCAGCGAAGAATCGGAGGAAGAGGACGAACCTGAGATCAAATTGGCTACAACTGAAATCTATGGGTATTCGCCAAAGACCATAGACCCAAGCGTGGACATTATGACCTATTGGGAAGAGAAAAAGTTCATTTACCCACGGCTGTATCGTCTTGCTAAGATCCTGCACTCAGTGCCTGCTACCCAGGTTTCTGTGGAAAGAGCTTTTTCTGCTGTAAAACTTGTACTAACAGATTTAAGATGCAATCTATCTGAAGATTCCATTAAGAAAATTATGTTCTTAAAATTAAACACAGATAAATCTTAATAGATTCATAAGGCGTTTACTAATATTGTGACTAGAGGGAATATTTGGGAAGCTAAAAAGTGTATACATATGCATATACTATACATGTAAAATGTATTCGCTTGCGAATGACAAGTTTTTTATCCGAGAACTTCGACGGACTTTAAATTAAGGAAAATGTTAACATACGTTCGCTTACAGCGAATTCTCAGAGTGAAGATATATAATCTGGTATTAAATGTTCTCTTACGATGATGCAGTTGGTGATGATTCGCTTTCATGTATTGAAGAGCAGATCATATTTATTGGTTAATACGTGCTATAGAATCCTCCTTTTAGAAGATATTCCAATTTGATTTTTATTTTTGATATTTATAATAAAAATCAAAAAATAACTCTTATTGTTTGATTTTTATAATAAAAATCAAAAATAACTTTTATTTTTTGATTTTTAAATAAAAATTAAAATATAATTATTATATTTGATTTTTATTTTTTAAATCATTTTTAAGAGTTAAAATTGACATTTACTTTAAAAATCGCGAAAAAAAGTTTATTCTATCTTAAATTTCGCTGTAAAAAAATATCATATGTGTATTTTTCCAGCACTTCCCAGACGATTTCTAGACCTTTGATTTTTATTAAATCATAACTCTTATTTACGGTCCCTGCTTTGTTATGATTAATTTTATCTTAGATTATACAAAAAAAAAAAAATGAAAATTTTGGATCTTCTTAAGAGACTTATAGCCAAAAAGGGAGTGATAGCCAAAAGCCGTGTATTTTCCATCGTCGTTAAAATTGTAAACACTTAAAACCAAAATATTGAAAAATATCAGAAAACAATTTTTGATCGATTTTTCAAAATATGATAAGGGGGTGTACCTCATCCTTTTTTTCAAAAATTTACGAATAATTTATTTATTTAAATTTCTGATCTTAATAAGCATATTTATTAATCTAATAAAAACTGACACAGAAAAGCTTCCCGAATTGAAATTAGGACTGTTTTGGCTTAGCTATGAGCTATTTCTCCAATAACGAAAATTCCTTTTTCATCTGACTGTTTTTTTTTCGTTCCCAAAACATCAAAAATATTTAAGAAAATAAAAATTAGCTTGCAATAGAGGGTATGAGGTCGTTCCGATCCGGCGATGCAGACGGATACAGACAGGAAGATGAGAAGACCCGACTTCTTCTGCTCTTTGTGCCCTGCAAGAGAGAGGGAGCGAATTAAAGTGTCTACTGCAGCTGCACAACTGAACTATAATATTAAAATGTAAAAGGGGAATCCCTCTTATTTTTTTCTTTTGAAAATTTTTTTGGCTTTGCCTAAAAATCAACTTTACGCCACTGACTCCAAAATCGAAAAGACCGCATGCCACGCCAGCAAGCGGTAACCTCAATCGGTCCTCCCGAAGATAAATCTTCCTCGGGTGAAAGGTTGACATTTGGGTCAGTAAATTTCTCTTACTTACCTTAAGCCCAAGGATCGTCCTTCCCATCCCTAGCTACGACCAATAACCTCTGATCGCTGAACCAAGTCAAACAAAATGTATACAATAGTTAAGAATTGGTAAAATTTAGTTTTCTTATTATGTTCAATGTTTTGTTTTTAAATAATTAAATCATAACTGAAAAACATTTTAACAAATTACAAATGGCATTTATCGTTGTGCACACTGGACCTGGTCGGGGTTGAGCTCCTCATTTCATTCAGCATTTTATCAACCGTCTTTGCTGCGGCCGTTGCCTGGGGCATGACCTGGTCTCCCTGGGAAAGCTGTTTTGGATTTTTGGCCTCCACTGCCGCGGACACAGCCCGGCATGCCGCGACCTTCACCTTCTCGTACTCGGCCTTCGCCTGTGCAAACTGTTTGGCCAGGCGGTCGCCACGTGCCTTAGCCTTCGCCATTATTTTGTTCTTCTCCTGCAAATCGGCATTGGACTGCTCGCATAGGGCGTCGAGGTCAGCGAGGCTACTTTTTAATTGGTCCACCAATTCCTGCATGGCGGCCACATTATGGTCGGCCAGCTTGGCGGCGGCTCCGGCGGCAGCCACATTCTCCCGGCTGGTCTCCAGGGAGGCCTTGATCTGGCCCACTGCCGCGTCGGCCTCCCGGATTTCCCTTGCCAAGTTATCCACAATCGCCTGCTTGCCCTCGAGCACGGATTCCGCGGTCCGGGCGGCGGCCATCGCCTTCTCCGCCAGCATCAACTTCACCTGGCGGGAGGCATTTTGGGCAGCGCCAGCTTGAGCTTCGTTGGCGGCCTTGGCCACCTCGGCCGATTCGTACGCCAGCTTCATGGCCTTAAGCCGGGAGTTTTCGTTGCCGCTCATCATTGAGGACTTGCCAGGGGATGATCGGCCGCAGGATCCTGGCTTAATAGGCTTGCTACCGCCATCCGATCCGCAGTTACTGACATCCGATGGCATAACTGCGAGGGCGTGGTCCGGATTGGGTTCCATCCCATAGAATGGGAAATGGATTATCACCAGCACCATCCAAATCGTTAGGAGCTCCATGTTGTAATGAGAAATGTGAACTGTGAAATGTTGAAGCAAACATCGTTGGTTACTGGGGTATTATTTATAAGCTTAGCATGGAGAAAGCAATAACCTTAAATTTTAACAAGGAGTCAAAATAAGATCGGCCCACAAGGCAGGAGCCACTCGATCTAAAAGTTTGTAGGCCAGGACAGGTGCTAAGATGGCCGGTGACAGGTGCTAAGATGTCGCCTGCCGGACACTAATGCCTTTTCAATTGCTAAGAGGAAAATGGTAGGAAATAAATAAGGAATAAGCAAAATAAGAAGGTAGACTACATGAAAACCAATAAAATAATCTGAATAATTGGTATTTTTTCTAATTCTAAGCTAGTTGCACGATTGAAAAACAAATACAGCAATATAATTTTAGTAGAGGTTCATTGTTCTCTGAGTATATATTAAAAACTAAATCCAATTTATTTAAATTGTAATTGGCAATAATATTATTGAGCCATTAAATAGAAGCTTTAAAAGCAATACGCATGTATAATAATTTTGTCCATAAATATATTCACAAAGCATTTCCAATGGGCATGCATACAGCACAAAGGTATGGATTTTTTCGCCCGACTTAAAGTGGAAGCTTTTCCTGCAAAAGCAAAGAAAAATAAAGGTGGCAAGCCATGCGGAAATCTTATCAGAAATTTAAATAGGAAAAAAACAGAAAACAGCAGAAATCTTACGAGTTACTGTTAAATAGGAAATTGTTATTCAATGAATTTTATGCGTCTGGCTTAGGCTTTGTATAATGTATCTGTACAAACAAGTCGAATTTAGAAATAAAACATGAATTAATACAATACATAAAGCAACAATTCTTTATTTCCTGATAGAAAAATAAAATCATTAATACATAATCATTATACATATACATATATATAGTTTGCTTTCCTGACTACAAAGCCCTGTGAATCTAAGCCCCATTTTTTGGGCCACAGCAAGGCATAGCAAGGTGAAGCTTTCTTAACAATTTATTCCGCTGTCGCACTAGCTCGATAGGCTTAAATGGTAGAAGCGAGGTGCTCGACTGTCCCACGATTAAGGGGGCTCTCCCTTAGCTTAGCTCTGAAGGTAACCAAGACCTGACTGATTGGCTCTTAATACGTTTGTCGCCGTCTCTTTTGCAAGTAAATATACTCAATATTTTGCAGATCGTTCAAGAAGACAATTTGGAGCTTACAATTACAATAACAACTACGTAGAGGTAAATGCTAAATAATTAATAATAGTTTATCATTTAAGCTATGTGCTGTTACTTGTTCTCCCCTCCGATGGACATTCCCAGGGAATTAGTCAAATTAGAAAAGCCCAGAGTGCAACGAGACCCATCTAGCAATTTTTTGGACTGTGATTCTTTCACTTTCGGTCTCGCAATCTGGGAAGGCGTGTGCTGGCGAGTCCCTCTAGTATATAATGGGATTCGGATCCCGCGGCTTGTTGGAATACTTCAGGCCCAGATCGTCGGCGATCTCATCTATCGCCTCCAGAGCATAGTCCAGCTGCTCCTTGGTGTGGGCGGCCGACAGGCAGAAGCGGATGCGTCCCTCCATGATGGGAGTGGCCGGGAATCCAGCGCCCACCACTGCGATGTGACGGGTCGTCAAAGTGCGAACAACAGCGCTGAAAAAAAGAGCGATAGATTGAGATTAAGTAAATAATACATAGTATTACTAACTATGTATGTATATTATGTTTAATTTATATTAGTTATAATCGTTACAATCATTCCACCTGCTAGTACAAGTTCTTTATACGAATATATCTATATTTGTTTACAATTTTTGACTACGGTTTTCTTTCAACATATTTTACTCGAGGCTATCATATTTGTATTCAATCATTTCCCAAGCGAATTAATGTTGACAAACGCTAATTAAACATAAATTTTGGATGGAACACTCTCTAGCTAGTGAGCATCATTCTCAGTGGCGGATGCATTGGTGTCAGCATCATCAGTCTCATCATTTCGCGGCACACCACTGCTACTGGGGCCTTCCTGATCCTGATCATGATCACTCAACCGTTCCTCGGAGATGGCATCGTCTAGTTCGCCGGACAACGGATGGCCCATGGCCTTGGCCTGCTTCAGGTACTTGTGGTTCTCGGCATCGGTGAGGAGTCTGAAGGCCAAGTCCTTGCCCACAACAGCCGCATTGATGGTGAGATCCGGGTGCTCCTCGTTCCCCAAAGAGCCACGGATAGCCTGGATCCCATGCCGTATCAGCTCGTCCATGGTGCACTTCTCAAAGCTCTCCAGGTTTCGCTCCAGGTAGGTGCGGGCGCTCTGCGAACGAGCCCCAATGGCCATCGACTTGCAGTTGAGCACCGTGGCCGAGGGCATCACCTGGTAGATGTGGGCGCCGTTCACATCGTAGCCCGCCACCAGCATGCCCACCCCGTAGGGCCGACGATTGTAGCGCTGGGTGGTGGCCTGCATCTTATTGCCCAGGGACTCCACGAAGCGGCGCACTGGGTACTCTGTGTTGTAGGAGTGCCGGTAGGACATACACTCGGTGCGCAGGTAGTGGCACAACTGGCGGGCATCTGCCGTCAGACCCGATATGGATATGCCCAGGTGAGCGTCCACGGGCATGATCTTCTTCTGGAGCGAGTCCACCTCCGACGAGGCCCGACACAAGGCCACGAGCACGGCGTAGTCAGTGCTCTTCAGGCCCACGGTAACCGTGCCCTGCTTCACCGCCTCCATGGCGTACTCCACCTGGAAGAGGCGGCCCTGCGGACTCCACACCGTCGTGTCATTGTCGTATTGGTTTCGGAACATAGTTCGTAAATTTTCTATTGTGTGTGTTCTTTAACTTAGTAGATATGACTACTAAATCCCTTCTTATTTGATATATAACTGAACTTCAAACTCACCCAATCTTGGAGAACAGATACACCAGCATGGGCACCACCGGCGAATCTTCGTGGCCGTAGGTAATCACTCCCAGCTGAGCCAGACGACGGCGGAAGTAGCGGGTGTTTCGGGCCAGCTGCATTATCTTTTTGCGGCCAATTTCGGTGCCATCCTCACCCATAATCGTCTTCATGGAAGTCAGGATCTGCTGGGCAATGGGTGGCGAGATGGAGCTGGCATAGCAGTGGGCATGGCTGTTGGTGCGGAGGAAGTCAATCAGTTTCTGTAAAGAAAATATAAGATATAAGTTATATAAGGGTATATTCGACTTTGGGAAGCAAGAGACCTACCTTTGATCCCGCCAGATAGCCGCCAGCACTGCCGAAGCTCTTGGTGAAGGTGCCCATCAGAATGTCCACATCCTTGGGATCCACATTGAAGTAGTCCGTGACTCCTCTGCCGTGAGATCCCATGGCTCCCACGCTGTGTGCTTCATCCAGATACAAGTAGGCCTTGTACTTCTTTTTCAACGCAATAATTTCCGGCAATCGAACAATGGAACCCTCCATGCTGAAGATGCCCTCCACCAAGATCATGACCTTCTTCCACGGCTGGCCTCCCTTCTTTGGGTTTCCGTAGCAAACTCCCTGGCGCAGGACTCGCTCCAGATCCCGCATGTTGTTGTGCTTGAAGACCTTGGTGGTGGCTCCGGACAGGCGCAAGCCGAGGATGATGGAGGCGTGGTTCTTCTCGTCGCTGATCACCAGGCAGTCGGGCCCCAGAAGCGAGGGCAGATTCAGGGCGTTCGTGGCGAAACCCATGCCAAAGACGATGGCATCTTCCACTCCGAAGTACCTGGCGGTCAGGGCCTCCAGCTCCTGCAGCTGCTGGTTGTTGCCCAGCTCAGAGCGGGAGCTGCAGTAGGCCAGTCCAAGTTCCCGGGCCTTCTCCTCCGACTCATCGGCACATCGTCCCGTGGCGGCCGCGAATCCCAGGTAGTTGTAGGATCCCAGATTCAAGCAGCGCGTCTCGGTGCCCGTGAACTTGAAGCTCCAGCCATAATCGTCGCTGACGCGGTCCTTCAGGGTGAGCTCGTCGCCCGGCACACTGCAGATGGGACGGTTCCAGCAATCCTTGATCCGCCGGTAAACGTATCTCGAGTAGAAGCTCTCGAAGGCATCGTACAGCGTCACGTAGCCCTCGCGTCCCTTCTCCGTGGCCACCTTGGGCACGAAGAGCAGCTGGTTGATGTAGCCCAGGATCATCAGCAGGTAGAATCCCAGGTACGTCAGGCAGGCCGTGTGCAGCGGCACCTCCTCGAAGGAGGTCTTCTGGCTGTGCTCCAGCTCCGGCGACAGTATCCCCTCCGCCTGATTGGGCTGCGTCTCCTCGTGATCCCGCAGAACCGTGGCGTGTCCATTGGGGATCGGGGACCTCTTCTCCGGATGGTAATTGGGCGAGCGGTTCTGTGCAAAGGGGAGAGATCACCGATTAGTGGCTAGTTATCGCTTATTGATTATTGATTATGGATTACTGTTGCGTATCGCCGCAAATCTACATAGCACCCATTGAAAAACACTTATCAGTCAAGTCAGAGGGAGCCTTATGACCACCAGGTGCGAACTATTATTAATTTCGCGAGCTACACTGGGGAAAAGGTGATTTCTTTTAGAAATAACTAAAGACTTAGCGATGCTATGCAACTTCTATGAAAGCTTAAAGGGTTCCTTACACGCATAAATAAGAATCAAAGGCAAATAAGCTTTAGCTTTCTAGCAGATCCAGTATATTTAAAACCTAAACCAAATTTAGATTTTGTTAGGCTGTGAACCTCTTATGGTAGCTTGAAGGGAGTGTTCCTTATTCATAAATAAGAGAAATAAGCTAGTAAGCTCTAGTAGATCTAATATATTGAATAACTAAACCAAATTAAGATCATCTTTCAGAATATATTGGTTGTAAAGTTCCGAGATCTCCACCCCCGATATACTGACTCTCCCTGAGCTGTGATTCTTTACTCGATCACAGCCCCAATTCCCGCTGTCAGCACTTCTTAACTTGATTGCCCTTTCAGTGCGTTCAGTCAATTCTCCAGCCAATTAACATTAAACTAACAGATCTATATGTGAGCGTGTTCAGATACATATATGGATGTGGTCACACGGCATGTAGCTGTAGCTTTACTCTGGCACTCACATCAGCCGAGTTCGGCATGAAGTCACACATGGAGAGAGACAGAAGCCATACACATGTACATATGTAGCCCAACATGGCACACTTCCAGCGGCCCAACAAATAAAGAACTATAATTAACTCATTTAAATGGACAATACAGGTAATTCGCTTATTGATTTTAGCGCGGGCAAAGGATGCGATAGGGGAATAGCTCTTCACGGGCGTTGCTGATATATACACCGATGCATGTATCTCTATATACGAGCGCCAACTTAATCGTATAACAATAACGATTCGGCGACAATAATATTTCGTGTTTATTATCATTTGCCACCGGACTTGTTTACTAAATATTTCCACGCAGCCGAGAGGTAATGGAGGATCAATTGGGTTACGCTCTACCGGGTTTTTTAATGGACTTGTCGGCTGTAGGGTATGGGTTACTCAACATGAACGAACATTTGAGTAAAGCGGAGTAAATACCCAGATAAAAATCGAAGCAACGCTGACCAAATAAACACAAAATGTGTAATAGTAATTACGCGAAAGGAGGACAGACTAAATATAAGGAAGGAACTAAGGGGTGAGAACTAGATAATGGCTTCCATATGTCACGGATCCGAGATAACGACCGACAGGGCAGCCGGTGCAAGCCAAAGTTCTCAAATACTAAATGCTTTTTTAAGGGGTTCCCGTTGTCTTATTATGGCTGAGTCATTGGCTAATTTAATTTGAATTAAACTAATTTCTTAACGAACTCATTCTGAATATTTCACCATTTTGGTTATTTCCCCTATCTTGATGGAGAAAAACTTATAATTTAAATAAAAGCAATTTTGCATGCTGATAAAAATAAGCTATAAATCCCAGAGCGCCATATCTCAAGGGTGAGTGGTTTCCAACACGCGCAGACATTGTTCAAGCCCGCTGATAAAATTAATAAAACATGCGAAAACCACCTTAGAATTGAACTAAAGCATGGTTACAGTTACTGGCAGTTTTTCATAAAAATTATAAACACTTTAATGGAACTAAATCAATAACGACTTGGCACCAATAATAATAATATTATTAGGAAGAACCTTTTCACATAACTGAGCCATGATCTTATTACATTTCTTAGAAGAATAAATCATATATCAATAATAAAATCGTTGCTGTAGCATTCATTGAAGGTAGAACTTATTTATTCACTTGATAACCGCAAGTTTTCTTGGTAATATCTTATGCAAATGGGATTACATTTTTTTATTGAAATAATAGCATGGAAATAATATAATTTCTATTTGAATTAGTTTTACCTAGCCCCATTCTTTCTATTTTTAAACACTAATGGAGTTGAAAGCCTCCTATAAGCAAATAATCTCTGCTTAGTCTACCTGCAAAATTGTCTTATGCACCCTTCTACTAGTAGAAATATATATATAAAAGAGTCTTATCTAAAATCAACGCCCACCCGAAAAAAACGTTGCCTTCAGCGATTGTGGAAATCGTGTGGATCATGATTCACCACCCGGCGGGCGCTGAGTCGCATTCTGCGGGGCTTTACGTAAAAAGATTGCCCGGAATGGGCCTGATAAGGCGTTGCCGGCATGGCATGACAATATTATTACCACGATTCCACACTGAATCGAGTGGTGATGATGGGCTCTTTCAACAAACAAGGTGCACCTTTGCAATATGTACTTATTGGGGACACACAAACCTGGGTAGGTTATGGCCAGACAGCAGGAGTGTCGGTGGAGAGGTGACAATAGATCGATTACCAAGTGCACAGACTGTAATAAAGTTAGGAGAGACTATTTTAGGGCTTCCTCTCCTTGTTTTTCGTAGGTTTAGTTTTTTGGTAGGAAATTCGCTAGGTATAAGCTTGTTTTATTGATATAGTAGAGCGATTTCTACTATAAGTTTTCTAGTTCTAGCTAGTTTGCACACTTTTTACTGTGGTTTTTGGTAGCAGGCGCCGAGCTTGACAATCGGTGCCCTACCCTGGTCTATACTTTTGAGTTATACAAAGTAATAATAATTCAATAATTAATTAATAATTCATAATTATGTTTGGAACCAAAAATCATAGAATAACTAATTTTATTTAAAGATTTATTTAAGATTCAAAGGTTATTTATTTCAGTGGGGATTAATTGTTCGCCTTTGGAAATATAATGGTAAAACTCGAATCTGATTCATATTTTATTGCTAAAACTTAGTATTGGCCCATTATTTTTATTATAAAGTCCAAGAAGCTTTTAAAATTTATTTCTGTCCTAGTTTAACTTTTTTAATGGTTTTTTTTCATACTATCTAAAGTTCAGACCACGTAAAATGAATTTAACGGCTCCAGTGTCAGCCATCATGACCTTTTGAAAAAAGCCAAACATGTCCAATTGGCCAACACTTGTGGCACGTGCCAATGGTAACAAAAACAAATGAAGGGGTGGGAAAACATGCGAGGAAAGCACTGCAATGGAAAAACCGAGGACTGCTGACCCAGAAAACGGGAAAATCGTAGAGCTAGGGGGCGAATTCGCCGCAAAACGACGAAGGGTGTGCGAGCAGCAACAACAATTGCGGCGAATCTCTACAGCTGACGCTCTCGTTCTCGCTCTCTCCCCCGCTCTATTTATGTTCCCTCCACCACACACACGAACGCACACTTAAGTAAAATCAGTGATTCGCCGGCAGCGAGAACGCGAGAGAGAGAGAGAGAACGGAACCACATTTTTCGGCCAATTTTTATGGCTTTTTGCATATTTTGGCTTTTTTGTCAGATGTTTCTTTTGCTTTCTTCTCTCCACTGAGCGAAAAGCTCTGTGCTCACCTTGGCCTCGGCAGCGGCGTTGGCGTTGCAGCGACGCGTGCGAATTTCCGTGTAAGCGGGTGCCGAGAATTTTCGCTGATTAAGGAAGGGCTCCGCCTCCCCCTGCGGCTCCTCCGCGTGATTGAAGTTCACCCGCCCATTACTCGGACTTCCGTTTCCAGTTCCTCCATTCGGCAGCTTTCCATTCGCCCCATTTGTGGTCGCATAGCTCTGCTCGAAAACCGTTCCAGAATCGCCGTCGAAGTTGCCCATATTTGACCAGTGATCACTCCGATTCCGAATCCGAATTGAAACGCGCCCAAAAAGTAACTGAAAGGCAGGCGTTGAATTCTTTAATCAATCAAATAAACAGTGTGCCTGCCTGCCTTTCCTTTAATAGCGCCAAGACAGAAATGCAATTTTCCCTCGACGGCAGATGGCCACACTGCCCAGAAACGTAATAAAACTACGTAAGTGATAAAAAATGTAATCTTTTGAAGAAAGCAAATTAAATATAATATAATCTGCGAGTTGTCTAAACCTGTTTCCTTATTCTAAACTGGAATGATCAATAATACATATTTGAACCTTATTTGGCTAGATTTTTGAATGGATTTACTCATTTATACATAGGAAATGTGATTTTTCACAATTTGTTAATAGTTTTTAGTTGTAGATATTTAAAGTCGCAACATATTTTTCCATTCCTCTACAGGTAGAAAAGACGTATCGATAGTATCGATTCGATACGTAAGGATACAGTGTAACCAGAGCTAGACAATTTTAACAGGCAAAATATCAAAATATACCAAAACCAAAGGCGCCAAATTTTAAAAATAGCTGGAAATCATTAAGATTTTGTTGTAGTACTGGCTGCTTAATATTTTTATATGATATTTTACATTTTCATTGCAATTCTTTTATATAATGAAGTAAACACAATAATAAATTCAAAAGCAAACAATCTGGTTTTAAACTGGTAATAGATCAAACAAAAACACCTCTTAACGAGGTGAGATAAATGTTTGTGACGATAAATAGTAACGTTAACAAAAATAAATTACAAATAAATCAACTAGTTTCTAATTCGACACGCTGGTCTTTAGTTTCAAGGCTAGGTATTTTACAGCTTAGTGGCGAAAACAAAACTAGTTGAATTATTTGTAATTTGCAGCAATCTCAAGGGCTATGCTGCCTGAAGTGACTATCAAAATCGTAAGAGCCATATTTAAAAAAATTAATTAATAATGATATTATAATTTAATATTTAGAACAATTTTCTCAAGGCAAAGTAATTATCATATCAAAATACATTTCCAACCACATATAAATGTAACCTTAGTCAAAGTAAGCAAAAGAAAAGCAAAAATTAGATTAAATTAAAAACAAACATTTTTAAAACGTTTTTTTCAAATTTAAAATATTTTAAGTTTCCTTTGATGGTTTTACAATTTATTGCAATTGTGCACGTCCCTATAGGACTCTATTTTTTTCGATAATGTCGATATTCGATACTACCTGAATCGATTGCCATAGGTAATGAAAAAGTTTTACAATTTCAGTTTCCCGGTTATGGACACGATAGAGCTGGTAATTCGTGTCGGATACCAAAATACTACAAATATTTGTGTTCATTATAAATGCATCTTCTATTTCAACCTCAAAAACTTGCTTTTCCATTTTATAAAAAAAAAAAAATTAAAACCGTAAATATGTATATATTTTATAAGTTTGGAAACGTTTTCTTCTCCCTATTTATTTTAAATAAATGTACGATCAACTTGGCCTTGAAGTGTGTCTGAATGAAAATGTTCATCGAAGTAGGCTAATTCGAGAAATGTCAAGTAATGGGAGCCAAGCTGTTTGTAACCTAGCTCAGTTCGTCTTGTAAATCGGAAGTGTAAACATCTTTTTCTTATAAATTGTTATATAGTATATATACACGTAGTATATTATAAATTGTTATATATTAGTTTTATTCTCAAGAAAAATGTATATGTTTTTGAAAGTACTTTTGGAAAATGTTGTTGGCCAGCTGCCAGTAATCAAGCTCGGCGAAGAGACTGTTGTGTATGACCTCAAGCTGAAGTTGGAGAGGATTACAGGAGTGCCGTTTTCGCAACTGGATATTCAGTTCCTTGGACACCTACTTCGCGATCACGACCTGATCTGCAAGGTATTTGAGGAATGGCAGGAGCTCGGCATGCCTGCCTCTGGCCAGGCTCCGCACAAAACGGATCTGCTGGTCCTCCATGAGGATCAATTGAAGTGCTGGCTGGGATTTGTGGATGGCAGCGAGTGTGGTGAACCCGGCGAGTCAATGCTGATAAACATATCCAGCAGGGGTTTTACTACTACCACCTCTAGTTGCAGTCCTTCCAGTTGTAGCCCTTCGAATGGACATCAGGCCTGTGGTCCTGCTATGGACGCGGAGTGCATCGCCCAGAGCAGCAGCAACATCAGCAGCATCAGCGCCCTTTCCAATCGGAGTCAGGGCGACAGTAGCTGCCACTCGGAGAAGTGCTGCCTCGATGGAAGCAGGGATCGCCCTGCTTACGCAGATGTGATGCCAGAGAGCCGACAGTATGCGGTGGCCATGGAGGCCGATCCCAGCTGCTTCGACAAGGATTATATTCTGAATTACATAGCAGTGCGAATTCCGAAATCGCTGGACGCTGATGGCCTGATATTCAGCACCTGCGTGCCACTGGTGCCCTTGGAGGACGGACTCCTCATCGTCTCTGCAAACCCTCACACAAGGGAGTGGATCGAGCGGATTACTCGACCCATTTGTCCACCATACAGGTGCGTGACATTTATACAGCACTTCGATCTGGTGCGGTGGTGCTTCACCATTCCAACACCGAACGAGCGGACTTTCTGCAGGATCTTTAAGGTCCTCGAAAAGCAGAATGTCCCGCTGGACACCACCCAGTGGAGTGTAATAAGTCAAGCAACCCTGGATCCCTGTGGCGAAGATTACGCTCGAAAGGCGGTCAGCACAGACTTTCCGAACATGGAGGTGGTTGTTTACATAGACAAGAGGAGCGCCGAACAGATCTCCGAATGCTTCAAGCTTGATTACTTGTTTTGGCAGTTGCCGTTCACCCAGTGTGAGGGCATTTGCTAAGGCAGTCCCGGTACATTTGTTTTTAGCGACTGAAACAAAATTATTAGTTCGAACTTAAATTTATTGTTTATACACTTTTTTAGAGATACGATTTATAACGAAATACGAAAAAATTATTTGTTTGGCAAAATTCAACAAAAGCTGTTTTAAGTCAGCTAAGTAGCTCAAAAAAATAACGGATTTGCAGAATTTTCTTTTGGCCAAATGGAAGAGCCAATCGAAAATGTATGAATTATATTTACTTTCGATTTGCGATTCATATAGTAGCAGTTGCGGAACTCACTGGCGGCTTTGAAGACATTTTTTTTGATTTTATGTAAATTTCCTCGTCTCACTTATGGTCGTGACTCATCCAGAAAATAAATCCCCATAAGTAAGCACTCAGTTTTTGGTGAGACATTTACTCGAAATGGTTTTCGATTTTTTTGTATCAAAAACAAAATGACGGTCGTGTATCATATCTCCATAGACCCTATTTTTCCGTGGCCGGATACATAATTCGACACGCTGGTCTTTAGTTTCAAGGCTAGGTATTTTACAGCTTAGTGCCGAAAACTAGTTGAATTATTTGTAATTTATTTTTGTTAACGTTACTATTAATCGTCACAAAATTTGATATAACCAACAAAAACACTTCTTAACGAGGTGAGATAAAAGTGGCGCTGGCACCTACAACTTCAAAAGTTTCTGATATCAAATTTTTTGACGATAAAAAGTAACGTTAACAAAAATAAATTACACAAATTATCAAATCAAAATACTATTCCAACGACATATAGGCACGTTTCTGTAACTTTAGTCGTTCAGAATTTATGGGCGCGAGAAATCGATTCTTTTCCTGTTTTCCCCCCAAAGTATTAAAGCCACAAATTTTAAAAGATTTTTTCAAATTTAAAATATTTTAAGTTTCCTTTGATGGTTTTAAAAATGTAATCTTTGCTACTAATTTTAATGAGTAATATCTCGAGTATACGAGTATACCAAAAGGTGAACAATCTCAAGGGCTATATGGCCTTCAATGACTATCAAAATCTTTAGAGCTTTTTTTTTAAAAACTTCAAAAAGTTAAAAAAAAAAAAGTTTTAATTATAAATTATTTAATTATGTCAAGGCAAAGCTATTAATATTTCAAAATACCTTTCTAAAAACATATAGCACGTTTCTGTAGCTTTAGTCGTTTAGAAGTTAGTTAGTTTAGAAGTTAGGAAAACCAAAAAGTGGTAGAACATATTTGGTTCAGCTCGAGCTGTTAAATAAAGTAAAAGTGATTTCAGGACTCTAAAACAAAAAAATCGACAGGGAGACAAACAACAGGTGCTCATCGTTACTACGTGGACTGCCGTCCACAGTGATTTTGACAGGCGACTTATGTAGATAATTTTGACTTCCAGTGGCGCCCCTGGCGACGTAATCGATAGCTTCGAAATCTGGCCACAGCGTTTCCAGGCGCATCTGTCAAAAATTTAGATTTTTTTAAACAGCATTAAAATTTTATAATTTCCAAAATCTAAATTATTAACAATACTTAAAGGTGATTTTCAGCATGTGGAAAAAAACGCCAAACATTATTTACATTATCATGTTGTTTCAAAGCTGTCTTGATATCGATCCTTTGCTAAATCGAACATAACTTAATATTTTATTTTATTCTCAATTATCTAACGAATTTATTATCGATAATCTAACGACTTTTACAGTTCATAATATTGTTTAAACCTCCCTAGTTTCACAATAGTTCAACGCTTTATTTTCTCCTTGATTAATCCTAATCCTAATTGGTCGAATTTCGAATACTAAAACTTAATTGTCTTTCAAAATAATAAAATAAATTTTAAATGAAAAATGTTTCTCCCAACTTCTTGTTATATTTTATAGTAAACTAACCTTAAAATTTTGTTTAAAGAATTTAAATTTTATAATAATTCTAAAATAATTTTTAGCATGCGGGAACACGCTAAACTTTATTTA
Source organism: Drosophila rufa (assembly GCA_018153105.1). Classification (NCBI taxonomy): domain Eukaryota; kingdom Metazoa; phylum Arthropoda; class Insecta; order Diptera; family Drosophilidae; genus Drosophila; species Drosophila rufa. The sequence continues at coordinate 16,171,638 of JAECXS010000096.1, forward strand.
CACTTTAATTTCATTTCTATGTTGGTATTGACCTTTGCATAATCGAACTTTAATTAATACTAAATTTCGATGAAATTTATTTTCAATTATCTAACGATTTAGTTCTCGGTTATCTAAAGACTTTATTGTTTAAGCCCCACTAGTTTCACAATAGTTCAACGCTTTATTTTCTCCTTGGGCGACTCCTGAATAATCCTACCGCTTACGCACCGAAAATTTCCGTATTGCCCACACATGAATAAATTCGCTTACAATGTACAAAAAACGAAGAAAAGCGGAGAATACCAGGAATTAAGATATATTCAGATAAAAGTGCGTAAAGCGGCAGTTGTAGTAAAATTCATGAGGCAGGCCAAGTGCGTTGACTTTTCGCAACACAACAAGGAGACACGTCTCGGCCAGTGGATCTGGGATTTGGGATTTCGTGGATCATCTCCGATTCGCAGTCTGTGTTTTTCACTCGTCTCTTATTGCGGAAGAATTTCAACTATTTGTAAATTAATTGGGCTTGGGCGATGACACGATTCAAGGATTTTCAGGGCACATTTTAAAAACAAAACATTGAACTCGCCCGTTGTCTTTGGGCTCTGTTTCGTTTTCATTTTGGGTTTCGGTTTCAGTTTCGATTTCATTATGCGCCGCATCTCAAAACCAAGTAAACAACAAATGGGAAATGGTGGAAAACAAGCATGTCAGCATTTTGGCGTCTAATTGAGTTGGAAACTCTCCGACGGACGATGATAAATCTGTCGCTCTGTGCAAAATGCCAACACGTTCCCCTGCGAAGTCAGCACTGATCACTGCATCGATATGCAAATGATTGCCAAATTGTCGTTGCCAGAGATGCCAGCAGCCGAAGCTGCCTCCGAATCTGTATCCGAATCCGACTCCGAGGCCCAAGTGGGTGCTACTGTCAGGGCTGGGGCCCTTTGAGCCGAGGGCCCAGAAAGCGGGCCAAAGCATCCAGCGATTGCCAATCGACGACGGCGGCGGCACCCTAAAAGCAAAAGGTTCCCTTAGAGGGCAGGGGGAAAATCACATACCCTTTCCGAGTATTATTGATAGATTTCGAGCCACTAATATTACAAGATAAAGTACAGAAAAAACGTACTACACTTTGAGTAAGAAACTTGCGTGTAATTTGCATTTGATAGTGTAATTTCTTTCAGTACAACGTGTAGTTTAAAATTTTAAACTCTTCCGTGTAAATGTGTCTAAAATGTGCTTTAAAATAATTTTATTTAAAAAAAACTATATATTTTAGAATTCTTAGAAACAGAAAGGTATTTAATTTATCTATTATATTTCTGGTATTTCTGGATTTCCCCCTTTTTTCATTAGTCAAACCACCGAATAAACTATAATATCCCCTGAAAGATGTAATGTATTTTAAAAGTTAACCAATTTCTGTCAAAGAAATCTGTCTGCCTATCTCCCAGATCTGATGGTGCAAATCGCTGCTTATACTTTTGTACTTTTGAATGCCACAAACCGTGTTGCTTGTCTGCTATTTTCGGCTGCTAACTGAGATTCCTGTTGTCAAAGTGCTTGGTGTTGGTGCTACACTTAAAAGAAATAAATAAATATTTTAAAGATTTTTAAGAGCTTTTATGTGTAATAAAGTTTAATTAAAAAGTACTTCAAAATTAGGTTCAATTGAATAAATATTTGGAAAATATACTAATACTTAATAAGAATATTAATATTATACATTTATACATTTCTGTGTATTTAACGGTGGTTCACACTGTTGCCTGCTTGTTTGCGGTTTTTGCACTTTGACTGCTAAGTTTATCGAGTGCGGAGTTCAAGTACACTCGCAGTTGAGTCGTTTTTCGGTCCTGACAAATATTTGCCAATTGTGTAATCAAATTGCTGGATAAAATCTGATCTCTTCAGAGGGTTCTCTTTACTAAAAAGCAATCAGAAAAATATTTCTTTTTTTCTGTAGGGCACTAGAACATAATTTAATGCAGCATAATTAATAGTGACTCTATTTAATTATATTTGTATCATATATTTAGTATGAATTCTGTGTGTTACCTTCTCAAGTGTTTTATTAATTTCTTCAGCATCAGCTTTATATTTCAGCCAGTTTCCCATTTTCCCTGCCCTTTTCGTCTTTGCAACATATCAGATACATGCCTGTTGCTCTTGCCCCATCAGCAGCATATTTGTTGCTTTTGTCCCGTTTTGCATAATTACGACTTGGCTGGCTTAATAAATAAGAAAAGTTCACAAATTTCCATTGGGAGACGCAGGCGTTGCTCTAACAAGCATAAAAGGCGCATTTGCATATGCATTTGTGCGTGAGTGGGCGTTGCAGTTGCAGCGGAGTTGCCGATGAATCACGCGTGATATTTCGCAGTTGCAGTTGCAAACTGGGTCTGTGAACTATTGTCTGCTCCGGGTATTACCTTTTGCCGCCGTATTATTCTCTTATTTATCTGCCCCGCCCCCCAGCCACTCCTCCTTCCATGTTTGAATCGAGTGGACTTTGCACTCCGCCAACGGGTTGACATTTTCATTATGGTAACTCTTTTATTTTTCCTCGATGTGTGGATATGTTTTCCCGCTCTCACTCGATTGCCACCGGCGTCGTCAAGAAACAGTGCACATGACAAAATTTTTCAGATTTAAAGGAGATTTTTCAATTGATTTTTAATAGAAATATTAACCAATAAGCCGATGGCTTATATTGCAATTACAAAAGGTAGTTCCTAAGGTATTAAGCTGTCACAAAAACCCCAAAAATTAGCTTTTGTAAATAAATATTAATAGCACACAAAAATATAACCCTAATATCTTTTTAACTCCAAAACCAATTTCGAAATAATATGTATATATTTTTCTTTGTGCAATTTCATAGTGGCACAGGGGGCTAAAGGGCGTGGCCAGGTATGGCAGTCACTCAAGCGATTTTCAATGCGTTGACAGTTCAGGTTGTCAATCGTTTTGTGTTGTCTAGTGTAGGTGTTACAACTGTTGACTTGACTCTGTGCCTTGTCTTGTGATTAAGCTGTGAAGTGCAATTGAAGGCATTTCAATTGTCGATTGTCAAGACCCCAAAAGCATTAGCATACTCGCAGCAAAATGGTTCACGGGAATGCGTAGAACTGTCAGGGGAGACTTGGACTTGTACTTGGACTTGGAATGGCAAAGCAAACAAGGGGTCTTGCTGTTGTGTTAATAACAAATTAATCAGGCCTTATTTATTCAAATGTATATTTTAGTTTGTTTTGTAGTTTTAATAGAAAACGTGAACAAAGGCTACGCCGTTATCAACTTGAATTAAACCCATTAAATATGTAACTTGGGAAGAGCAATTTTAGTACTTACTAGGATTTAGATTGTCTAATTTTTTTCTCCTGGGATTTCAATTGCTATTGTATCTGGATATTTTAGATATTCCTCTATCTCCAAACTTCCATTACTAAGATTTAATCGCTTAAAATGCGACTTACAAATTCCCCAAGACTAGTTAGTGCCCACAAATTTCAGCCAACACAACAGGCAGCAACATTGGCTAAAATAGCAGAGGAAAAAATGTCCAACATCAGATTTCAATTATCGCAATGGCAAAAGGAAGCCGGGGAGCAACACCCGACGACCCCGATGAACAAACAGGGATAAAAGCGCGGGCAACTGGAACAAGTGTCTCAGTCGCAGCCTCAAATCGCGGAGAAGCAGCTGGAAAAATGCAAATTCGATCGGCGAGCCACGTCCGTTAAAGTGATTTTCACATGGGCAATTAATGTTTCAATAAACGCTATTCTAGCAACAGCGAATTTGTAGCAACAGCAACTGCTGCGCATGCAACAGCAACTGTTGCTGCCGATGACGCTGCCGCCGTTTCATGTTGCATTCGAGCACCGAAAACTCGCCGGGTGTGGAAAATGTTATTGAAATTGGCTTTTTATGTTTATGAAAACGGCCGCTGAACTGCGCGCTGAGGAGGAGGAGGAGGAGGCGGAGATCTCCAGCAGGAGCAGCAGCTCGGATTCCCATTTCCATTCCGAATCCGATTTCGACTCCAGTTAATTACTGCCATTTTCCATCGTATTTATGCTCACGCCTCGCTCACGTTTTGGCCATCAGCGAGCATCGCGAACGCGTGCAGTGCGTGAAAATGTTTGCTAATTGCCCGGCTTATGGCCAATTTCACTAAATTTGTGGGCGGCCCATCACATGCGGGGGATTGGGATGCAAGGCGGCCTCTTGTTGTTGGCAAATCGAACACAAATTATGTTATTCTTCCACTAAAATCTTGTTTGCCAAGATCCCCTCCAAGCTAGGATTTTCTGGGGAAGTGTGAATGGTTTTTCCGTTGAAGGTGATTCTGCAATGAATGAAAGATGAGAGCGGCAGTGCTTAGTTTGTAAAACTATTTTGTGTTTGATTTCATAAAAATAATAGCGTTTATATATACATTTTCAAAGAGAGAGAGTAAACTATTTAGGGCCTTTTCTTTTTAAATTTGAAGATTCCATTTGCTTGGGGAATTTGTATTAACTTAATTTATGCTACTCATGATTCCCGATTTATATGGATTAAATCAGCCAACTATGCCTGGAGTCAGCTAAGAGCTCACTTAATAAATATAGGTCCATAACTCCTTTTAGCCCTTTAAGTTGTGAGAACTTCATATGGAAGTTGCCATTTGTGACCATGGGAAGATGCCCACATTCCGCCGGCAACCCAAATTCGCTGCTGGCAACTCGAGGGAAAAATGCACTGTATGCACCGGCACCGCCAGCAGCTTGTAAGCTGGTGGTGGCGGACCACAATTAAGCTGTCTGCCCTTCCGAAGGCAACCTGTGGTGATGCCGGCAAGGCTGCCGAAAAAAGCAGCCCCACAATCTATGCCTATTTTATATGGCTCGTCGCCCGTCACATTCCACCAGATCCACCAGATCCACCGGCTCCTCCAATCTCCAGCAGCTTTTGGCTCTCGGCTGCCACATGCAAATCTGCAATTCCTTTTTTTTTTTTTTGTGGGCCACAAACCGGCACTTAGGCTGGCTTTGATTTGAAGTTCGTGTCCCTATGCGAACTCTGGCTGACTGACAAACTGACTGGCTAACACCTTGGCTGTTCCCCATTCCCCTAGTGACACACAGGGAGAAATGTCTATTGCTTATTGCTTACTTAATATTGAAGGAGAATATTTTTTTTATCAGGGAAATGTTTGGAGTGTAATTATTTTTAAAGCTCATTTATTTTATTTAGCTGAATTTCCTTTTATTTAGCATGTTTAATAATAAACGTTCAAGAACGATTATCTTGTTTAATTTGTAATATATTTAATAACATTTTCCTGTGCAGATCCATTGGCTTGAGTGAGTGATTACAGTTGCTCGCCGGACGGTCGCCCCAACAGGTTACCCATGGGAAATCTTACAAGAGTCGGGGAGAGGAGCCCAATTACCTGGGTACAGGTCCAGGTTCCTCCTGCTGCTGCTGCTCCTGCTGCTGCCGCCGCTGCTGCTGATTTTGATTTTGAAATTTGAACTTGGGGCTAAAGGTAAAAATTGTTTGTCGAGTAATTGCCGCATACGTGGGCTGCTACATATATTTCTGGCCTAATAATGAAAATACGAATATTTATTAAGGAAAATAGTTTTATTGTTTTTCAAAATATTCTCCATCAAGATTTACACACTTTTGCATGCGCTCAAACCAATTTTCGAAGCACTTTTTCCACTCTGATTGACACACCTCAAAAACATGGTTTTTAAATGCTTCAACAGCATCTTCTGGCGACGAAAATCGTTGACCACGCATTTTCTTCTTGATGTGAGGGAATAAAAAGAAGTCATTTGGTGCCAAGTCAGGACTGTACGGCGGATGACCCATCAATTCGACGTTTTGGCCAGGCAAAAAGGCGCTGGTTTGAGCCGATGTGTGAGAGCTCGCATTGTCATGGTGCACAATGATTCGTCTTCCCTTGTTCGTTTTTCGAATTTCACCGAAGACTTCAGGCAAACAAATGGTGGTGTACCAATCAGAATTGACCGTCCTACGTTGCTCAAGAGGAACAGTAGCCACATGACCAGTTTTTGCGAAGAAACAGGCGACCATTTGCTTCGAAGTGCTTCTTCCACGAACAACTTTCGTTGGATTTGGCTCGTCTTGGAAGACCCACACGGTCGATTGCTGTTTTGTTTCGGGCTCATACGCATAGATCCATGATTCGTCACCTGTGACGATCTTATAAACGTCTTTTGAAGCACCGCGATCGTATTTTTTCAGCATTTCTTTACACCAATCCACACGAGCCTTCTTTTGAGCGATTGTCAAATTGTGCGGGATCCAACGAGAACAAACCTTTTTACAGCCAGGTGCTCATGCAATATCGAATGTATGCTGGTGGAAGAAATGCCTAGGGATGCCTCTATCTCACGGTATGTCACATGACGGTCTTGCATTATTAGTTCACGTACGCCATCGATGTTTTCTGGCACAACGGCTGTTTTTGGACGACCTTCGCGGAATTCGTCTTTGAGGGAGCGTCGGCCACGATTGAATTCGTTGTACCAGTTTTTCACAGTGCTATAGGATGGTGCTTCATAGTCATACAAAGATTTAAGTTCATCGCTGCACTCTTGTCGTGATAATCCACGCCGAAAGTTGTGAAAAATGATCGCACGAAAATGTTCACGAGTTAATTCCATTTTTTTGCGAAATTGATTTTTTTAAGTAACTGTAAACAACACAAATGATAGTCGTACGTCAAACCGTTCTGAGTACGTTTACGCTTAAAAATGTCGAACTTTTCAATGGAAATGTCAGATTCCACCTAACAACACTTAGTGTTGCCTAGGCCAGAAATATATATAGCAGCCCACGTAACGAGCTGCAGTCGAAGTGGAAGGCAGCTCTGGAGGTTTTTTGCAAATGTCGAGAGACGAGCCTGCGGGCGAAAACAAAGAATCGGGTTGGCGTTGCACTTTGCTCTGGCTCCGGTTGTTGCACTTGCACTGAGAAAAATATTGGAATATTCAAATAAATATATTTTAACCTTACATCTGTGATATACTAATATTTCTATAATAAATCATGCCAAAAACACAAAAAAGGTAAAGAAGAATCAAACTAGAGTATACGGCTTTTTATAGCAAATCAATTGATGGGAAGAAGTTGGTAATTATGAACTTAAGGATACCATACAAATTATGTAAAAATTGTATAAAAAACACTAAAAGCTTAATAAATACTTTTTTTTAAAGATAATATGTTATTATTTTAACTATACATTTTTCCCAGTGCCCTTTGCTGTTGCAACTGTTGTGCTGCCCACAACCCCTTACGTGGCGATCAGTGCGTTAGAATGGACCAAGTGGGCTCACCAGAGTTGAACTCCGCTCCGGTTTGGTTTCGTTTCAGCAGCGAAAACCAACGCCCCAGCCGAAGTCGTGCAAATACCAGAAACTGCAAACTGCAAACTGCAAAACGGCAAAACTGCGGCAAAGCCGGCGAATGATAGCCAGCGTCAGGTGCATTTCCATCAGCGATAATGCCATGTTGCTGTTGCTCTGCAGTTGTTGCTGTTGCTGTTGCATCGATTGCGGAAAACTTGCAACAGGCTGCTGCCACAGCCGCAGCAGATATCGCAGTTGCAAGATCACCGAGAGCTGGCTTTGGCTTTGGCCTGGGCCAACAATTGTCTGAAATTTTCAACGTTTTCAGCTCCAACTCCAACTCCGATTCCGACTGTGTGAGGCATATTATTTGCACTTTATTATCACGTTAGCCAAATGAGCGAAACGTGCAGATCACCGGGGATTGGTGCTGGTGCTGGTGCGGGAAACCCTGGCTCACCTTTGACCTTTCCAGGTGGGTGATAGATAGACCAGGGCTACCTTACCTTACCCTGTCTAGCAGCTCCCAGCTCCCAGCTCCCAAGCTCTAAGCTCCCAAATAATAAAGAGAATGGAGGCGGAGGTGCTGCCACGTGGGCGTGGCCGCGGCGAGGGCGTGTGCCATAATATATCGAAAAAGCATAAAAACATTTGGCAACTGGAAAACGGAATCTGGTTATCTGGCCGAAAATCTCTTCGAGGCATTTCACATTAGTCTCGGCGCTCAGTCTCCGTTTCCACCTGGCCGGCAGCGAACTTTTGGTTTTCATTAATGCCGGTCACTCATTTGTTACTGCTTCGATTCCATTTTCGCCATTCGGCATATAAATTACAATTATTTGGGTTAGTTGGGTCATGTGGGGGCCAACTAATCGGCTTCAAGTGCTGGAAATAGCCCCTGGTTGGGGTTGGGGTTGGTTATCTAATCTCTGTGCCACTTGTTGCTCACAAGTAGACCTTGCAGATAATGATAGTCATTTTAATAAGAGCATTAATCATTTAAAATAAATATTTAAATATTTAAATATTATAATTTAATATAATATGGATATTTAATTCCAACACTCTGATAACTACATAGCTACTCTTTAGCTGCCTTGTGTTAAACAACTTTCCCACAGTATGTGTACATAGAAAGGGGATTCCCTGGGAGTCAGCTGTTACCTCCGGTTCACTGGTGGCAATTTTCCCGCCCACTGAACTGGGGCTTTCCACCCGCGTCAGCTGTTGCTGCTCGGTCACAAACACGTTCACATTTTTCTCAACACGGCCACATTCCCTCACGCATTTGGGATTTTTGCCATCAATCATTATATTTGTCCCTGAAATCAAACGCAAAAAGCATCCTGTTGAACCGGCGATCAGGAAAAGGACGAAGGCAACACACATCCGGGTCGACATTCCAAAGAGCGGGACAAAGCGAGTGCTTAGAGCAGGACGAGCCAGCCTGACCGCGCGGGTGAGAGTGAAAGCAAGGTCATGGCGAAATATTATGCGAGCATTCTTCAGAAGAAGAGTCCTTGAGGTTTATAAAGAAATAAAAGAGTAATATAGGTTGTATTCACGGAAATCGACTTCTAGATACTTAGTAAATGTGTTTCTAAATTTTATAAAAATAAATTCAGATATTAAAGCAGGCATAAAATATTATAAACTAAATATATAATCAAATGAATATATATTCAATAATAATAAAATATGTTATAAATAATAAATTATATTGGGATGGACCTCAAATTAACTGCTGCATTCAGAAGCATACCGATTAACAAAGGTCTCTGTTTTGGCGGTAATAAGATGCTTGTAAGATGGATATGATACATTAATAATTAAATAATAATGATACAGAAAAGACACAATATACCCTTATGCTCTCCACTTACAGGATATAACAAGGACATCAGAGACAGAGAGAGAAATGAAACAGAGAGCGCGCGCAGCTGCTGTTGTTATGGCAACTAAGGGTTGAAACACTGTCTGACTCTCTCACTCTGTGTGGCTGTATCATCCCCTAGAGAACTTCCTGAATTTGCTGGTCGCCTGGTCGATGAAGGCGCCAAAATTCAACATTTTCACTTGTGTGCGTGGCTCGCTAAATTTTTAAATCGAGACAAATAGAGGGTTGGGCATGCGGGCGGCCGAAGGACATGCCCGGTGAGTGGTGGATTCGGAGTTGCTCACTTGAGCTGCAGCCTCCTCGGGGTGGCCCCATCCCCCCGGGAAGTGACTCCTTCGGATAATCCTATTTGCGACGTTTTTTCTGCATTTTTTGTGTGGTTTTTTTCCTTTGGCTGGAACAAATGTTAGCCGGGATTTAAATTTCATATATTTTTTTATGCGTGGGAGAGAGAAGATTGGCTCAAGTGCACGACATAGCGTAGATTTTACTTCTCAAATGTAATGGGCGACCAGAAGTAGCCACAGTGCGGCGATAGTCGGCGCACCACCCTCTTTTCGGTCCAAAGTTTGCCACCCCCTTGGCCTATCGCCGCACACAGACGCAGCACACATCACATTATCACAGCGACACGCATTTTAGGCTAACAGGCAACCAAAACGGCCAACAGCATCACGCGTACTAAACTAACGCCGGATTCGGTTCGGCCTCCCAGTCCGCCTCCCCAGGACTCGCAGCCTCCCCCAAAAGCAGCATATTACCACACTAACCACCCGTTGTCCTCCGAAAAAATGAGTACACACACTTTCTCTACACGCACACGGAAATATTCAACTAATGCTCCCCGAAAAGCCGGGGAGATGTGGAGTCGGAGAGCACACACAGACACGCAGCAGGGATACGAGTTGCGGATGGTGTAGAAAGCGCATCAGAGGCGCAGAATCCCAGAGGAGGCGGACGCGCGTATTCCCGATTTTCGATGATTTAGAGGTGCGCCAGGGAGTCGGCCAGGTGATACCACTTGGTTGGGTTTTTTGTTGAGACTTTAAGGCTTTAAGAATATATTTTTAAAATATGTTTAGTCAAAAAGAATTAATCACATCCTGAGGGAAATTAATAAGAGACATTTGCTTATAAGTGAAGGAGGAAAACTCATGCAAATTAAGATAACAATTAATGGAATTATACAATATTTACTTCTTTTTATTTCTTTTATTTATTTTGTATTTAAATATTTATTACGTCTTTACATAGTTCTATATGGAACGGAGATCTAGACTTCAAAAAATTAAAAAAAAAATAAAATAAAGGAAATCTCGTAGCTAGATATAGATCCCAGATACATGTTGGAGACATAGTTTTAGGTTAATAGAAAACCATTGAACTATTTTCTTTAAGCGTCGAAAAATTCTTAAAGGGTAAGCATCGATACCGCCTATTTAAATTTACCTTCTTATTAAAAGGGCCAACACTCTCCGCCTAATCACCTCCATTCCAGGGTACTTTCTGCGATGTGGAACCTATAGCTGTCATAATTTCTGCTTGTTGGGTGGACGTGTGACATCCATTGCAAACGCCAGAGCGGGAGGGGCTTACTTTCGCCGACGAAGAGACAGAGAGAGCCAGTGCATCTCCGGCTCCGACTCCGCTCGTCAACTATCGGCTAACGGGAACCCAGGAAGCCGAGTGCCCCTGCTCCCACTTCCTAGGTAAATGGCCTTTTCCCGCTGCGTCACGCGTTTTTCCGCTGTCCGCATCGATTTTCACACGCCTCTTGGGAAATGATAAGAATGCCAAAAGTTCCAGGCAACCATAAGCGTGCGCAGTTGGACGCTCACTCCCGTATCCCCTGGTATCCTTGGAGTCCTCGCCAGCATTCCCAGCATCCTTGACATCCCGATGTTGGGGCAGGTTATGATGGAGGGCTCCGCGCCTGTTCCCGGCACACTGAGCACCATCGATCGATGGAATTTTCTTTATACGCCTTGTGATAAGAGTGCGTGGGAAAGCCTGGCAAGGTCACCAGTCACCAGTGGATGTGTGTACATGCGTAGATATAATAAAAGAGAGCTTTGGGTTGATAAGGAGCTGATAAGGTGGAGTGCCACTTGAGATATGATAGGGTCTGCACTCAAGAATAATGATTATATGACAAGTAGCGTGACATATTTATTGGGTTTGCAATTAAATTGTTTATTAATTGTACTTTATATAAATATAAAAATTAATGTTTATTTGAATTATAATTAACTTTTTATTAGGAGCCGTTTATATGTTGTTTACTTAGTTTATTTCAAAACAAAATATAAAAAGAATAATCAGGAAATAGCCAAATAAACCATTTGTCTGCAGCAGGGACCCCTTTTCTGTGGGCATCTCGATGCGGATGCCTGGATGAACCTGATATGCCCGCTTATGACATTAAATCCGTTACAAACTCGTGAACCGCCTGGACTTGTGGAACTTGTGCAGCCGGAAAGTAGACCCGGCAACCTGGCCAGAGTTCGTGACATGGCATCAACAGTTTGTCATTAAACATTTCGACAATAATTTGCTTTGTGCTCGCCTTTATATATAAAAGCAGTATTCCTTTGATTCGACTTCCCGAATTGTAACAGTAGACGACGACGACGACGACGACCTGGACTCTCGGTCTAGAAATTGTTATGGCAGGTAATTTACATAAAAGATAAGTGGGTCCATGCCGGGCACTGCACAATTATTATGGGACCTGTCTATTGTGCGGATAGTTGGGGAAACTCTCAGACAGAAATCCAGAGGCCCCAACCACGATCTTTCCTCCTCGCTTTTGTTATTGCCAACAAATATGCGCTGTCTTTGTAATAATACCTATTTTTTTCGTACGTATTTTTCTCAAGTTGAGAATGCTCTTGGTGACTTCCTAAAGGCATTAAAGGCATCAAGACTTGTCGCTGTCCGTTTTGTTATGCAAATACCGCTCAGGTTGCGTATACGACGTGTGGAGCCATAAGGCGGGCAACGTGTGAAACGGGGATGGAAAATGTTATAAAGAACGACACGTTGAGAAAATATTGCTAGCAAGTTGTGAACACATTTGGGAAACATTTTGAATATGAAAGATTAATTTAATCAAACTATTGTTAGTTAAATAAATATTTTATTAAGAATTGTATTGATTTTACATGATATTTACGGTATTCATATTTAATTAAGAAATTCTTCCCTCCTCCTGTTTGTATCCTTTTTTGCCTACTTTTATCCATAATTAATTCATTAAAATAATATTTAGATTACATAATAAAATCCATACTTTTGTCGTTAGTGTGAACTCTAGACTCCAAAGGTCCCTGAGTCTATTTTTTTTCCAGACAATAACCTGGCAGCCCTGACCCGCTTAGTTAGCGTTATCGACATCGTCGCTCCTTCGCTCGTCGTTCGCCAATAAAACAAATTAAAGTCAGCAATTGACGGCGGTTAGGACCTGAAGCTACTCGCCTTGAAAAGCGGCGGTTACAATGGATTTTAGCTTGGCTTTTCTGGCCGATACCGCTCGCCTGACTCCGCTCCGACCGACTTCGACTAAGAGCCTTATCAGCCGCCCGAAATCGATGGCGCGACCATTTGGCAATAATATTTTGCAGTACTTAGTAATCGCAATTGTTCGCCTGCAGTTGCATTTACCGCATTTCCAGTTGCATTCGCAGCGTGGATTTGCATTCTGCGTCCGCCTGCCTGACAGTGAATAATTTGCCATTTGCCTTCGATTCTGCGTTCCGTTTGCCGCGTTTAATTCGGCCTAATGACTTGGAAAAGCGCAAAGTTGAGCCCTTGGCGGCAGCCCAAGTTAAACAAAGCCAAAAAAAAAAGAAAAAAAAGGAGTTGGAGGTTTTAAACCACTTAATGAGGCAGTGGGAAAATACAATGTTGCAAAGCTGCATAAGGGGAGCTAGAAGGCTTAGATTTGTCTTACAAAAATACAAAATAAATAAATGAATAATATTTTATAAGATTATTGATCCAATTTCCAGTGAAGTCTTTTGTAAAAATACTTCTTAAGTCACCTTCAACTGGGTCATTCCACCATACGCTCCACTTCGGCTTGGCGGGGGATTCCTTCGTAACCACATCTCGTTCGCTTTTTCTTTAGCAACTCGTCGGAAAATTCCAAGAAATGGTTACTTGCCTTATCACCTGAACCTTCCAGACAGATTTCAAAGGAATTCGATTTACATGGCGCATTAATGACTTCTTTGTAAGTCGAGTGTCGTTTTTTTTTGGGGATAAGGTCAGCTCTGATGGTGGCACACGGATCCCCGGTCACGTAGCCCCCCAAATGGATGCAGTTTTCCCTTAAGCAGATGAAAGGGAGCAGAACTTTCGACAGCTGCCCCCGTGGCGATGATTTCATCAGTTTCATCAGCCGAAATATGCAAATGGAGCGATCGCATGCATAGTAAGCGGCGCGGTTGGCAATTGAAAGCGATTATCGATGCGGCTGAAATAATGCAAATCGAGTCGGACGATCCGTAGATCAGGCGATGCGATGCGATGTGGGAAGAGTCATTGCGCCGCGAACTATTGCAGTACAAACATTTGTGCTTAACCCTTCCCAGCAGCTTAACCCCCCCATGCCGCGCCCCAGAGTGCAATGCTCCATGTCAGCGTCCAGTTCAAACTCCAATTTCAGGTAACGATTTTTTGAGGACTTGTCACACCACAAAAAAAGGTACCCGGGATTTTTTTTAAGACTTTCCACGGAAACAAACATTTTTTGGAATTTTTTAAACGATCTGTGGAAATTGTTTTTATTAACATAAATGTTTCAGAAATATAAATGAAATTAATATACGGCTTTTTTAATTTATTTATTTGTGGTCTAAGTTGATTTCATATAATTTTTATTCAATGTAACAAATATTCTTTGAATTTTCTTTACCCAAGCACAAATAATTCAATATACAAAAATATTAACAAAATGTGTATATTTACAATTTTTTACTGTATTAATCGGATTATTCTTGTATGATTCAAGCCCTAGAGGCATTGTTCCATTTTCAATTTTAGATTTTAAAAGTAAATTCTCTTTCAAAAATAAAATTCTAATTTTAATAGCACTTTTTATTTGAAGAATTATCTGTATATTTTTTAAGGTTTTGTATATTTATTTAAGTAGAGTTTTAAAGAGTTCTGTTCAGTGCTGATATTTTTGTTTAAAGGTCTATGAGTTTTGCTTTATAAAATGAATTTTGAGATATTTTGTATTAGTGTGTGGCACCCTTGAACTCGACGTGAACTCTGCGGGTGTATTCTGCCCCGATTTTTTTGTGGGGGCTGGGGCCTAATTTATGCCACTTATTAGATATTCTAAAATCAAGTCGCGTAATCAATGCATTCGTCTGCCTGCAGACTTGTCCCAGTGCCGCTCGAAAATGTGTGTCATATATGCATGAGATTTTTGGCGCCTGATTTCTGGCATACGAAATCCAGCTGGCGCGTTAGCGGAATGCAAATCCTAATGCAGAGAGATCGAAAGGTGCCAGCAAGTCGGCGAAATTCCTTTAATGCGCCATGGATCACATCGACGCAGCGGCGGTTCAACGCTTGACATTGACATGTGCCAAGGTTCGCTGAAAATGTTCACACTGAACGGAAAACTACATTTTTGAAATCTTAAAAAACTGCAAATTAAGAAAATAATCGTTAAGCAATTATAGGAAAATAATCTACAAGAGCTATAACACTTTAATAAATAATTAAAATATAAAAACTGCGCAAAACCTTAACTAAAGTTCGGAGGACACCTCAAAAAATATTTTTAGATAAGAGAAAAGTCATTATGTTAACTTACCATTTGAGGGAAAAACTGTTTACAATTTGTATATTTTCCTCCAGTGAAAACCCTGAGATTCTCCTCGCTTCCTTCCTGCTTGACAATCTCTAGAGAATGGCTCGCGTTTAGCGCCATGCGGGCGCAGCATGCAAAAAAATCCTCTGTTTGGGTTGATTTCTCGCATTGAGGTGTTTTGTTGGCCAACGCCAAACATGTGCTGGCCACATGCCCCGTTCCAGTCCCATTCTCATAGCAAATCTCAAGCCCGTCCGGGTGTAGGTGTGAACCGTTTGAGGAGTTGGTCCGTGGCGTTATCTACACGGAAAGAAAACATTTAACAGCAGTCTCATAACATTTATTTTAAATTATTTTAGAGAAAGAGGGTACAAAATGTTTAATATTTTAATTTAATAAAATAAGGATTCATGGACATCTGAACCAATAAATAAATTCAATGAATAAATTTAATAAAAAATATAAATAATAATTTGTTCACTTGAAAACCAAAAACATTCAGGGTTTTTTTTAATATTATGAAAATTATAATTAGCTTATAATTTAAAATGTATAAAGCTATATTTTACGACAGCTTTATCTAAATAATTAAGTTTTATTTATTTTGGTAATGTAGTTTATTAACTATCCGTTTCCATGATATTTTTTCCTTGTGCTCAAAATAAAAGGATACGATAATTGGCTAATAGTTTGTTCTTCCCTTGAAGTTCTACGCTCGGTTCCCTCTCACCTCGGTGCTACCTTCGACTTCGCTGGGCTCTCCGCTTTCCCAGGAGGGAGTTCTCCGGGTCCTCTCCGTGCGCCTCACACATGGCGGAACTCCAACGGCGGAGCTGGAAAAACAAACAGGACTGGTCAGTGGCCACACATGTGTGACGACCAGACGAACTGTCTGGCTCGTACCAGAGCACGTACTATGCGTAGGTGCGAGTCCTTGGATTCCCATTCCCTTGTCCCATTCCCATGCCCGTTCCCACATCCCTGTTGTGCCACATGATGATGGTCCTGTGCTTTTCCCGTAGCGCCAGGCGTGTCCGAATGTTTTGTTCAGGGATTCCTCAAGGCAATAGATCTCCCGCACACATTACGAAAATGAGACGGCGCTCGCAGAAAAAAAAATAAGAAAAACGCGAGCCAAAGTTACATATGCTGGAATCTATTCAAGTATTTTCCGTCTAGGTCGCAAAGGGATTTCCTCGTGGGCCACGTTTTCCCACGATTTTATAACTGGTCGAGCCCAGTTCCCGGCCATATTCCGGGTTCCATGTGTGCTGTGGGAATATCGCCTGCGCCCTTGGTTTTTTGGCTCGCAGGGGAAAACTCTGCTCGTCGAGATTCCGATTTTCCGGCGAACATGTGGCCAGTAGCCAAATGGCCGGAGCACTGCGGTCATTTCGAGTGGACAGGTTGTAAAGAGGCCACACCTCCGAGCGGCGACAGGCGACCGGCGACCCTTGACCTGCCACTGCCACTTGACTCCATGCGCCGGCGCAGGCGCAACCACAGGTAAGCACAGCCGACAGGTAAACATTTGCCAATATCTCACGCTGTCCGCTGACACGTGGCCGGGTCAGGTGATGATGATGATGGCGATCGTGGTCCAGGGTCCTGGATCCGGGCAAGTGTGAAACCCCTGGCTACCTGTATTAGACCATGTAGAATGGTAATGAGACACAAATAAATATCCTAAACAGAGTTTGACCAATCAAAGCGTGGAATATGTAGCTGATTTTTATCCTCAGTATGATGAGTGTTTATGCTTTCTCCTTTTAATCAAAAATATTAAGATCTTTATATAGTTTTCTTGGGAATAAATTGGCTCTTACCAACGTATCTTACTCGTTATTATATTTTGAAAACCATATTAAAGGTTCAACTGGAATTTTGGGGCCAATATATTTTCGATTGCAATTTTTAAGGTTAAGATTTATATTTGTAGCAAATTTAGGCTCTTGCTTACTTACAGAACTCTGGTCTATTGGCCTTCTTATATTTGAAAGCTAAACAAAATTCCTTGCATAAATCCCACATTAAAGGTCTTCGACAGAACAAATCGTAACTTTAGCCAGAGGCGTTGGCCTGCTGGGCACCGGCAAACCCAAAGTCCGGCATGGAGTCCCCGGTTGGCGGCGAAGGATTCCGGAAATGATCCGCCGATAGGCGGGTGAACAGGATGCCCACGCCCTCGATGAGGCAGAGCAGCGTGCCCCCGATAATGGCACTTCCGGCCATTGCGGCCACCCCGTTCCTGGCGGACAGGACACCTCCGGTCACGGCCCCGCTGATGATCGAGTTCCATGGATCCTCCTTCTTCCGCAGATACACCAGGCTGCAGTCCACGACGCTGAAGATGCCGCCCCAGGCCGCAAAGTTGCCGGCAATCACCGGCGACTTGGACTTGATGGCCGCCAAACTGCCGGCAAACCTCCGTCCCAGGCCCTGAGGCGCGTTCCGGAATCCCTTGAAGGCCTGGAAGACGCCACCTCCGATGCAGCCCATGGCGAAGGCTCCGCCGCAGTCGTCGACGATGCGGTAGGGACACGGCTCGCGCGAGTACTCCTCCATCCTGGCCGAAACGAAAGGCAAAAAACTGAACTTGTGGAAATTTAAGTCTGTTTGCCTATGAGCCCAGTTATCTGGGGCTGATGTGGTTTAAGAAATAACATCCACTCCCACACAGGAGAGACTTAAAATAAATACGAGTATAAGACAAACGAGTGGCGAAGCCTAGCTTGCTGGGACTTAAACAAATTTAAATTAAAATATATTTTTCATCATATAATCATTACAGGTTGCCAGTAAGAGGTACTTGATTCTATTTGAACACCCTGCCCATCCCGACAGCCATTAGCATACGGAACCAAAGTCAGAACAAATAAAGTCGCTCGTGGATCGGAGTCCGAAGATCGGGTATCGGTTTAGGGATCTCCTCCAGCGAGCTTCCATGGCTAGGCACAAAAAGGTTAAATATCACAAATGTCGGACCGTAGTTAAACATAAAATTTACTGCCGCAGCTGGACGACTTTGGAGTCGGGAGTGGGGAGGGGCATTTCCAAAGACGCAAATTCCAACAAAGGCAGACGGTGGGAAACGGAAACAATGAGACCGATTGTCGTCGACCGATAAAGCCGAGCCAGACCGGACCCCAATCCAGAAATCCAGCAACCCAGAGAGGGAAGCTTTACGATTGCATGCATAATTATCACGCGAGCATAATCGGAGTTTTGAAACCGCCGCAACTGTGTTTGCTCGCCTCGGAAAGGGGGTTCGTCATACCCCGATGGGTATCTCTCCCCGCACAACAAGGTGTCAGACAGCAGTGACAAATGAAAGTGAAACCCCGATCGAAGCCCAAATCGATGGCCAGGAAGATGCGGTTGCGGGGACACCTGGACACACACGAAGCGCCAGGCCATTGTCTCAGGACGACTCGACGCGTCAACTTGACATGTAAATCGATTAAATTAGAACGTGTTGCACTCGATTGATTGCTCTCACTCCTTGCCCCGGAGACCACTTGTGTCACCTATAAATAAAGGGGCAGTTATCCGAGATCATTAGTCAGGAAATCGCCCCCAGAAAGAGCCGTGTATAATTTGTAATTGTAAGTGCAGGGTACATTGTTCGGCATTTCCAGTGAAATCTTCATTTCCCCCCTAATTGTTGTCGCTTATAAATTATTGAGTTCGGATCGGATCGGATGGGATTGGAGTGGTGTTAATGTGGGCACATTATGCGAGTTCACTTAAAGGATTGGCCGTTCCGGCGAAGGACGATATTGGTCAGGGGTTTCCCACGAATTCGGGAGTTTCTAGCCGGACATTTTCCTGGGAAATCACAAAGCAATTGGAATTTCCAATGAGAACTATGGAGTTGGAAAAAGAATTGGCATTAGTATTAGATCTTAAATCGTTTTTATCAATGTGTTTCAAGTATCAATACTTAATTCTATATTATAAAAACGTATTATATTCGTAATTGAATAATATCTTTGCACTGCGAAAGGTTCCTTTTATTTATCTCTAATGTATTAAATAATTCCGCCTTTGTTTCCTCATCTGGATCTTGAAATAAATCGTAAATATCCCATAAATGATTCCTTCTTGTAATTACCATATCGAAACAAAATGCTCCAAAGAATTACTTATGGAATTCTAAAGCTATTCCGGGCTCAATCTTCCGATCTTCCGTTAATTCCGCTAGGACGCCGCCGGTGTTTTTCCGGCAGCTGTGATGCAACTCTCGGGATCCATATTCTCCGGGAATATGCATCTGCATAACGTCCGACAACAAAGGGCATCGGGAACGGAACTCATTTGGCAGACTCGAGACGAATCCCTGCACATGCCAAAACGCCAGCGAGGACAACAATGCGGCGAAACAATTGCGGTTGCATTACCCCAGAAGTCCAATTCAAATTCCGACGGCATTCAGGACACAGCCTCCCTCCAGTCGGGTAATGAAATTCACAATTCGGAATCAAAGAGCACTGCCAGGAGTCGACAAAGGATGTGGCCCAGGTAGGGCCCGGCATGCCGCCAAAAAATACAACAAAAAAATGCTGAAAAATCTTGAACGGTGCACTACTGTTGTGTCCTGTGCCCTGGCTGTGATTACTCGAACTCTGATGACGATCATGAATGTGAAGGATTCCCTACACTCAGAGAAGAAATTCTCGATTTCCCGAATTAAGATAAATATATAATTTGTGGGGAAAATTGTTTCATATTTAAAGGTATACGGAATAAGTTAAATGAAAAGTTGATTCGAGGAGGTCTAAATGGGAAGCGTATTGTCTTACCAAACTAATCACTATTTAAGACAAGGGTTACACATTTTGTAAGACAATCATCTTTTCTAAGAAATGTATTATTAAATTTTCTTCAATTTCTTTTATTAAGTCTTAAGCAATGAAACTTTTCATTTTGATATTTTATTTTTAATATTTTTTTGTGGTGTACTTCCCCTCCTTGGCCCTCGCTATTGTGCGCCCGCAGATGCAAGTCAACGTCCGAATCGACGAGACCCGATTTTTTTTCGTTCTTGGGCTGAGGGCAAACAGATGCACGTCTTGCCAAAAACCGAAATATAACTGAAAACTGGA
Organism: Drosophila rufa; assembly: GCA_018153105.1. Taxonomy (NCBI): domain Eukaryota; kingdom Metazoa; phylum Arthropoda; class Insecta; order Diptera; family Drosophilidae; genus Drosophila; species Drosophila rufa. The sequence continues at coordinate 16,191,828 of JAECXS010000096.1, forward strand.
AATCAGAAAACCCAAGCCAAGTCGAAGACGCGCCAAAGGAGAAGAATCCGGGGCTGAGCTGCAGCTGTCAATGCCAAGCCACCAACGCGCCACCCTCGAGTTGACAATATTTCCAGCACCGATTTCTGATTCCTGAGTTCTGAGTCCTGCGTCCTGATTTGTGCTGCCTGCGCAGATGCGTCCATGTCCTTTGGGTTTCCTTGGCCGCATTGTTGTTGGCCGTTCGCCCGCCCGCCCGGTGCAATGATTTTTTCTTCAGCATCTTCTCCGCCTTTGTGCGGTTTTTTTTGCAGGCATCCTTCTTGGCGGGGTCCGAGGCCCGGCCACAAGGTGTTAAAAATGCTGTTAATAGGGGAGTTCCTTCAGCCTGACCTGACATAACTTGGTGTGTGGCTTGGCAGGGGCGAGAGATGTCCAATATATCAAGATTATGGAGGTTCCCGGAGGAAGTTTCATAAGGAAGTGTTCCCTTTAGATTTTCTAACATTAAATGGAGAAATGGAGCATGTGGCATCTGCGGCTATAATAATTATTAAAAGTATATGTTAAAATAACTAAGAAAACATAAAAAAAATATTCTTATTTTAATTGAAATTTAACCCTTCTCTGGAAAATGATAAAACCTTTTAAAGTATTTAATTAATACTTTTGGCAATCAATAAATTGAATAAGACTTTCCTTTCGAAACCCATTCTAAGTGAAAGTAATGCTATTCCCTTTAGTAAGACCTTTACCGACTTCCTTATCCCCTAACTTCAATTCTTAAGCGGAACAACTCTCCCTTTTTTATGGAACCCATAATCACCGCAACAGAATTAAAAATATTTACACACTTCATTTAGGAGACACGTGTAATAGGCTAAACAGAGTGTTTAGTGTGGCCGACGGGAGCAGGACACACGCGATGTCCTGTAATCAGCTTAGACGTCGCAGGATAATGGAGAGTGGGGCCAACGATGACGACAGAATGCTGACAACAGGACGCGTAATGCCGGCACTGCATTGACAGGATAACGAACCGTGAATAGGCACGAAACCTGCGCGAATAAAGGCAGGATTCTGGAGGCTTCGAAGGGGGAATCGAAGTCAAGGCAGCTGCCACAAGTGCAGGACTTGCGACAATAGAGAATATATTTTTTTGGGGGTCTGTCTGGATGATTTTCAGACCGGGGTCGGGGGTCATTCACTGCTCGGCAGCGAGGACAATGGGCCACAGGTAGCGATGGAACCCGCACATAATCGCCGACAGATACAGCCAGGTGATCCAACTTTTTGATTTCTTCTGGCTAAAGGACATTGATACGCCGGCATCGGCCGACGGTTCCTGGAAGCAATTCCTTTCGCTGGCTTTTCAAAACATTTACTCCACTGTTCGCCCATTGTGGCCCCTGGACCTATTGATTGTGCAACGCAGCAGCCCGTGGCAGAGATTTTCCCTGCTTCTCCGATCTTCGATTTATGGATCGCAGCTCCTTTGTGTCGTGCCAAAAAAATAAAAGGAGAAGCCCAAAACAACAACAACGGGAGCTGCAGTCCTCGATCCTCGATCCCGACCCGGGGGTAGTACAGTAATCAACAATTCATTGTCAACGAGATCACACATCGTATATCTTGGGCCATAGTTTGTTTTCTTTGGTGGCATAGGCTCTTTCTTCTGGTCTTCTCCCTCTCCCGGTTTTTACTTTTATTTTTTTGCAAAAGGTGCACCGGGTCCAGGTGAGACCAGGCTGCGAGTACTGTTAGGTTATGATGGAACCATCGGACGGTGAAGGAGCAGGGGCTCTGATTTATAAAAAAAAAACATACGGACTTGGAAGCTGTAAAAACAGTTAGACGAGATCGCTTTACATAGAAATTTCAAAGATTTAATTGAGATGGAAATATAGATAGTAAATAATAAATATATATAAAAGACGATGCATAAATAAATTATTAAGAATTATTTAAAGTACGTGGAATCACAAGTATTTTTCTTATATTTATAAAAGATGCTATATATTTCAGATATAATTTATTTCATATATATAATAAAAAATTCTAAATTCACGAAGTAATAATTTTTTCCCTTTTCCATCATTTCTAAATCTTTTTCTTCACCGATTTTCTTTTGCGATTTCTTCTTCTCTTCTAGATCCAATTATTTTTGCACGAGTTTCGCGTGGCTCCTCTTGGAACAATGCCGGTCGATCCCTATAGATCCTTGTGTTCCCTCTTTATTGTCAGCTATAACAAATGGACGAGCACAAGGTGCAAAAATGGGACGGGCCCATTGTCGGCGAAAATCGGCAACAACAACTGAGGGAAAATCGGTAAGCAGCACCTGCAGGAATCCCGAGCGAGCCGGGAAAAGAGAAGACACCCCGAAAGGGTTTTCCCAACGCCGCGCATGAATGAATCGAGTGGAAAACTCATCATCATCTACCTAATGCTAATGAGTGGGGTGGCCCGCCTGGGATTTTCGCGATTACCTGTACCCCGACGTATCCGCGGACGACAAGTGCGGGTTTCCCGGGCGAGTGAATGGAGGACCATGGGGTTATCCGGCGATGTCCTGCGGGCAATTCCGCGGCGATCTCGGCGCGGTGATCATTAGGTAGGTGCCTGGATGTGTCATGGCCGTTAATTGCGCGGAATAACACACGTAATAACCGAGGTAAGCGGGATGACCCACCAGGTAGGATGTCTGATCCCAGGACATGCCGAAAACCCCCAGCCATCTTTCCGTGTTTTGCTTGAGTTTCGCTGACTGCGTAATTGGATAAGCCGGGAAATTACTTTAAATCCTCCGCTGATCCACATCCGGAGCGTCGCCGAGGAAAATCCATCGCAGGGAAATACGAAATGGAAATGCGGCTGGGTTATTGGCTCGACATTTCCCACTTTGCCATCACACCCTCCTGCCATTGGCCAGGCTCGCGGGGAATTGGAATTTCGCGCTGGAATTTTTTGTCACCTCTTGGGTTTATCAAAACTTTTGGGTTTGCTCGTTCGCTCGCCACGGTTTTTTCGCTCTCGCATTTTCCCACCGCGCCGATCGCACATTCTCGCCTGGTTTTTTCTTCGATGGCCGGGAAATCGGAGGACTTGCTAGGCGATGCGGGCTTGGCTGTTTTTCCGGGCACGAAGTCTGCTCGCCAGCCTCCATGCGGGAGTGGGAGGTGGGAAAGTTTCACGCCGCCAGTGGTGGAGGAAAAGTCTGGAAAAGTGGGAAAGTTGTGTGCGCGATCGAGTCAAAGATCAGGCGAGGTGGAAAGCGAGCCGAGTGGGAAATATCCGGGGTACAGTTGGAGGCCAGGAATCGGAGTCCTTAATGGCCTGTAATATTTTAAAGCTAACTTTTACTAGACAAATATTTAGGGGATTATTATCAAAAATTATAAAGTAATATAGTATTTTCCTAAGGTAAAATGAATATAATACTTATATGTTATTTAATTTATGAAAACTATTGAGCCTGGAATTTTATATTTTTATTAGCATTTACGAAGCTCTAAAAAATATAAAACATTTGTGTTTTAAATAAGTCAGAAACAATTAATTTATTCAAGTTCAAGTTTAAATAAATAAACTGTTTCAAAATGTCTTTAATGCATTTTCTCGCCATAAAAAGACATTGATCTGCCTTAAATCTGCCATGGGAAATGATAAAAAGGCCAAAGGTAAGTGAACAGGAGACTAGATAATTTCCCGTCACTTCGTTTCTGAGAAGTATATTGATGGAAATCTGTCCCGGGAAAGTTCCTCGCCAGAGCTCCGAACTCCCATCGATCGCTGGCAATGAGCCACTGGAGATGATCCATAAGTCAGTGGAAAGTGCACCCCAGAGCTGACACTTGGTGCTCGGAATTCGGCTCATTATCAGTGCTATTTTGGGAGCACCTCTCCGCGGCTGCGTTGCCAAGGTGTCAGTTTTGTCAGTCCAAGTCGCTCAGGTTCAACTCCCCCCTGAATTTAGAGCCACGGCAGATGTACTCGAAGCACTCGATCTAAGTGCAGAAACCACCCCTAAATTAGATGCACCGAAAGAAAAATTGGGGATTGATTTTAAATTGAATTTAAGGTAAATGTATAGACTAACGAGTGGCTATATTTTGTTATTATTTATTTAGTTATTAGTCTTGTTCACAGAGAGACAGAATATTAAAGGCCTTAATTTTTGTAATATATATTGTATATATAAGCTGTAACTAAGGTATAATATAATAAATAATAATATTTACCATCTACATGGTGTTTAAGTCTATGACTTTTAATTCAGTGATGTCTGTATAAAGTTGTATACTTATGAAGGATATAAGTATATTTATGCGTTGAATTAATTTAAAATGTATTTAAATTAAAATATCCATGTCGCATATCCTTAAGAGGGGCTTTTGATTCGAGGGCATTTCAATCAATAATTTAGAGATTGGTATTTGTAGAAATATCATAATATTGTGATCAGTATTTAAATGACACTATATTAAGCAGACAAATTCACATATTTACTTGTTCTGTTTTATTAATTTATAATTGTTGACTTTCATTATGGTATATTAATAATATTTTAAAATTGTTTCCTTAAAAAAGAGGATAGTTAGAGAAGAGGATTGCTAAGGTTTTTAAGGATCCAACATTAAGTATTCTTTAAGGTTGAAGTCCCCAACTTCAATACCTTTTATGTTTTGTTTCTGATCTTTTTCTTTTTGGCCTCAGGTTTATAAACAAATAAAGAATTATCAAATATATATCCCTATTCTGATTATAATTGATAGTATTTCCCATATTAGTTCTTCCCGTGTACTCGTCCCAATTTGACTCGTGCTTAAAAATAGAAAATTACTTAGGGGAGGCGCTGGAGGTAGGCATAACTTGCATTCCGGACCTGCAGGAGTTATGGCAGCAGGGCTGCACTCCGCCCGGGAAATTGGAGGAGAGCGAGCGGAGAGCTGTCATAAGTTATCGGGGGATCGCAGGGATAGGGCTAGGGACAGGGATCCCTTTGCCGCAGGCAGGAGGGTGCGCCTGCGCCTCTCTCTCACCCAAGAGAGAGAGAGCGAATGAGAGGGCAGGTAGAGAGCGGTAGAGCGGCGAGCGGTGAGGGAAATACGCAATAGGGGTTGGGGTAAAACTGCCTGTGCTAGGTAGCAGCGCACACGTGTGCGTGTGTCTGGGAATTGGGAAGAAGAACCACCACCAAAACGGAGGCAGCGACGCCGACGACGGCCGAGGGCTCGGGGTATAAAAGAGCGGGCTCGCCGCTCGACCTGTCACAGCCAACTCAGCCCTCGTTGAGAACGCATCTACAAGATCTACACACTCACACACACAGTTCAGTTCGTTCAGTTCACCCACCGATCTGCGAATCACTCGACAAGTCGATCTCGATCCGTGCCGGAAATAAATAAAAAATTAACAGACATCGAAAATGGCCGCCAACTACAAGAGCTGCCCGCTGAAGAAGCGCCCCATCGTCTTCGTGGAGGAGCGTCTGCCGCAAACGGAGGCCTTGGCCCTGACCAAGGACTCGCTGTTTGCCCAGGACCAGCCACAGGATCTCTCGCTGAAGCGGAGCCGCGAGGAGGACTACCAGCAGCAGCCGGAGCCGAAGCGCGACTACGTGCTCAACCTCTCCAAGACCCCGGAAAGGATTCATGCCAGCCCCAGCTGCCTGCTGTCGCCGCCAGTTGAGCCCAGCCAGGACTACCAGCCCACGGACATCCACATGCGGGGACTGACAGCGGGCACCACGGGCTACACCACCAGTGTCCCGGCCAATCCCTTCCAGTCCGCCTTCGTGATGGCCGCCGGCTGCAACCCGATCTCGGCCCTGTGGAGCAGCTACCAGCCCCACCTGGCCGCCTTTCCCTCGCCCGCCAGCTCCATGGCCTCGCCCCAGTCGCCGCAGTCCGTGTACAGCTACCAGCAGATGACGCCTCCCTCGAGTCCGGGATCCGACCTGGAGACCGGATCGGAGCCAGAGGATCTCTCCGTGCGCAACGACATCCCACTGCCGGCTCTGTTCCACCTCTTCGACGAAGCGCGGTCCAGCAGCAGCGGCGCCAGTGTGAGCAGCTCCTCGGGCTACTCCTACGTTCCTACCGCCGCCACTCCGGCCTCCAACCCGGCCAATCTCGCCAAGAACTACCGCTTCAAGTGCGAGGAGTGCCAGAAGATGTACTCCACCTCGATGGGCCTGTCCAAGCACCGGCAGTTCCACTGCCCGGCGGCCGAGTGCAACCAGGAGAAGAAGACGCACTCGTGCGAGGAGTGCGGCAAGCTCTACACCACCATCGGAGCCCTCAAGATGCACATCCGCACCCACACGCTGCCCTGCAAGTGCCCCATCTGCGGCAAGGCCTTCTCGCGCCCCTGGCTGCTCCAGGGCCACATCCGCACCCACACCGGCGAGAAGCCCTTCCAGTGCCCGGACTGCCCGCGATCCTTCGCCGATCGCTCCAACCTGAGGGCCCACCAGCAGACGCACGTGGACGTGAAGAAGTACGCCTGCCAGGTGTGCCACAAGTCATTCTCGCGGATGTCGCTCCTGAATAAGCACTCCAGCTCCAACTGCACCATCACCATTGCGTAGACTCTCGATTTTGGACTCTGGATTTCCCGTAAAAACAACATTCCGCTGGCGAAGACCAAACAGACAGACAATAACTCAAGCTAGCCTGTACTCAGTCGATTCGGTTTTGGTGCTACTCCCACTATCTCTGTCTCTTAGTTGCTATTTATTTCAGTCGTAGTATTCCTAGTCTAAGATCGTGTATATTGCCCATTGTCACAAGCAGCATTTGACCAAATCTACTCATTTAACTATTACCATAATTTATGTATTCTCACTACTGTTAAGCCCAACTGTTGTTAAGATTATTGCTAGTTCTAAGACTATTTTTATAAAAATAAAACATACAAAACACAAGAGAAATTTAAAAGAGCTTTTACTATTTCAAATATATTTCAGAGGTTGCATTATTACAGGAAATACTTGGCCCTTGAAACTTCATCCTTTATTTTTTACAACTTGAACTATTACTAATTGTATTTTAATTTTAAAGAATTGCCTTTCAAACACTTTCCTCTGTTTTCTTTACTATTTCCTTTAATCATTTCTATACCCAATACCCAACACAGGAAACAGGAAACAGTTCAGGGACTGCTCACATTTTGTGACAATTTCCGCCAACCCTCTCCACAAACAGAAATCACAACAATAGCAATATCGAGTTCAGTCGGGAAAACACCTTTGGCATGTGCAAGCACCGAACACCGATTTGTCATGCACTTTCCATTTCGGGGACTTCCTCTCAACCCGCCCCCAATAATGTTCCATAAATTCGTATCGTTCCTCGATTTGCACCTTTCCTCAATGCAAATATTTAATTAGCTGACATCGCAGACGCTGGCAATCCTTTGCCTGCATATTTGCCAAAAGGATCTCGGCGCATGCGTACCGAAGGTCTCGAGCCTCGAGTCCCAAAGGGATCCCAAAGGGACTGCAGGTGATAAACGTAGGGACGGCTGCTTATCGAGTCCTGTCCTGATTGACACAGCAGACGGTAGTTAAGGTCCTGATTGGATTGGATTACCAATGAAGCATGCTCGGCACCGAGGACCCTACGAGGGTTATCTCCTGACTCTGTTGGTCCTTAAGTATTTGATTAGAGCCGTGTGGTGATAAGGTCTAGAATGGGACAGGTAAGAGTCCTTGTACGTATTTGGAAGTCCTAGCTGAGGCACGTAGTTAATTCATTAAACAAAATAAAAATAAAAAATAAAAATATATTTAGCAAGGAGTCAATCGAGCTAAGAGTAAAATTCTTACTAAGACAGGACCTACAATTTTTATAGATTGTGGGTGTATCGAAAGGGGACAACCATTAGCGACATTTTGATGCAACAGCAACACCTTTTGGCCATAAATAAGACCGATTCCTAGAAGGAACCGGCCTAGACAATGGCCAATCATTCCAGTTCCTCGGTAATCAGAGCGCGTCTCTTGTGCAATTGCAAAAAAGAGAAGAAAAAAAGCAAAGAAACCTCCAGTACAGATGCAACTCAGCCAACAAAGAGAATCAGCTGTGAGGAAACACCTTGCGGGGCACACAATACCAAGGATCGCTGGCTGTACCTGTCGCCCGATTGTCTGGCCGAGATTCCCTCACCCAGTGACCTACTGGGCGAATTCTGCCAGCGTCTCCTATGATGTCTTCCGCCCTTTGTTGCCGGCAGCATCCTTTTATGCCATTGTCCTGCGGCTAATCACTTCTTAGGCAGCCAACAAGAAATCACTGGGATCCAGAGCGGAGACCACAGAAGTCAGCCGCTATTTGCGCCCGGCTGCATGTAAATCGACATCGAAATCCACATTTAAGTCCAAATCCCTGGCTTGGAATCGATCCCGAAGCCACCTGAGACCGGCACCGGGACCTACTCCCCATTAGTCCGGCAACGCGATAACAAATTGCAATTGACAAAGGCAAACGAGATGCGATCGATGGAAGCCACATATCCAGAGAGCCTCGAATGGGATGCGATTCCGATTTCGATGCGGCGGCCCATTCCATGCCAAACAAATCGATGGCGGGCCGAGATACAAGCTGCGGCATTTGTAATTGCCAACAAATCTGGAGGGGATTGAGGGATGGACAAGGGGGCAGGAGTGGGCACCAGGAGGAGCAAAAGGAGCAGGCCAGGCAATCAACGAGCGGCGCATGTCACATGCTCCAAACAAAAACATGTGAGAGGGTTTAGTTTTAGAAGCCGAAGTTGAGAGTTCTCTTTCGGAAAGAAATTAAATTAAAGTATTTATATACCTATTTATTTGTTAAGATTTTTAAAATAATTAAAATAAAACGTAGTTCTTGGAAAAAGTAACTAAATAATAATACTTTCTCCTATATTTCTAATTAATTAATATTTTAGGCTAGAATATATTATTCTCTAAGACTTAATGAAGATTTGATTTAGGGAATTAAGTAAATAATTCAAAAAATAAATTTAAATTAATAATAAATAAATAATAAAAATAAGTTAGAGCCTTAAAACATATACCTCTCAGAAGGTTATATCACCTCTAATTCCCTGTTTAAACTCCAAACCTCACTACCTCCTGTTAGAGTATCCAAAAAGTGAAATAAAAGAAATTCCCGCGAAGGCAAGACAAAAAGCTCATGCAAAACAAATATTAGGAAATCCAATCCGAGCTCGGGCATCCAGCATCCAGTATCCAGCACCCAACATTCAGCAGCCAGCAGCCACTTAGGCAGTCAGTCAGTGGAAAAGCCTGCAGTCGAGGAGTCTCTGAGTCTTGGAGTCGCCAAAGTCGAACATCGAGGAGCTGGGTGCAGGAATCGTGGACCGCGTCGTCGTTTAGGACGTCTGAGATTACGAGCGATTACGTTTTACTCCAAATTTGTATGCTGCCAGAGTTGTAATTGAAAAAGCATCAACATTAATCTTGGTACTCGTACTCGCACACACATCCAGTCAGCCTCAGCCTCAGCCTCAGCCTCAGCCAGCTAGTGATTTTCGATTTCGATTGGGATTGGGAATCGAATCGGATTTCGTAAGCGGCCCGGAGATGCCAGATAAGCGGGTGTAAGTGTGGGTAAGTCTGATCCGATCCGATGCGAAATCCGAAAAACATATTGCTTAATCGCTCCGCTGATGTGGAGCAGCAGATATGATCGGCAGCAGCCCACTAAAATCTGCATCCAAATCCGACTCCGACTCAGACTCCAGCTCTGGCGAAGACAAGTGAGCGATGTGCGATCGCATGGCATAAATCAAATCCCGGAGAGAAATTGCGCCGCCGGCTGACAGCCCAGCCACGACAACTGTCCATCGCTGGGATCCATCCAGCGGAGCTCCTAAGCCTGATGCCTTATGCCAGGCCACATGCAAATGATCGTGCCCAGCATTCGACACCGCGGATCTGCCCGCGGATCGCGGATGGCAACCTGTCAGCGATCAGCGACCTTAACTGTAAAGCCAGTCGGAGACCGCATAGGTTCTTATTTCAGGCACTCAGGGAAAACAGGAGGAAATCTACCAAGTTTAAGTTATTAAAAGTATTATGTTTTTACATCAAAATAAATATGTAAATATATTAAAAAAATATTTTTATTCCAGGCACTCAGGGAAAAGGAAAAGGAAGTCTGCCAAGTGTTGGTTATTATAAGAATTTTGTTCTTGCATCCAAATAAATATTCAAATACATTAAACAAAATATGTTTTAAAATTCCCTTTATATCCTAAATAATTTTAAACATTTTTAAAACTTTTCTTAACTTAAAAACCTTTTCTTCCAGTGCCTTCTTGAGTTACATGACCGGCTAAACCTGGCGTTAGTAGTCGCTAAGTGCAGTCAAGAGACCACGGACGGCGGGACTCCTGTGGCCATCAACTTGATGATGAGGCAGGCAGATCGCTGCCAATGCCATTGCCTCCCATCAGTGCCCCGTCTCCCCTCTGGGTAACTGCCATAACCCGAGTCCATCCCAATCTCGGTACTAGTACCATCGCTTAACCCCCTCGTGGGCTTCGTGCCCGGCCTGCTGTAGATCGGCGAGCGTTGATAAATGTTGTTACTTGTCGTTAGCTGGTTGTTCTCTTCTGAGTTGTCGACAAGCCCGATCGATGGGTGGTTATAGTTGACATGTCGCTCTGTGTTTCCTATAGGACCATCATCCCGGGATCGGGAATGGGATTGGGATCGGCAGGCGACGGGCCACGATCGCCGCAGGATTGCCTGGTGACATGTTCGGCCAACGGTTAATTGTGGTTATGACTTTGCCGCCGCCGCTTAATTAGTCGCCTCATGTGCCCCACTTGAGTGCTGGAAATTAACTCCGCTTCCTGCTCGAGCGGCTCATCTGCAATTTGAATTGCCGCGTATAAATATTGCATAAAGTCCAGTCAAAGGGTGGAAAGTAGCGCCCCATCGCGGGCATATCCGATTCGTTAATCGATTCCAGACCTCTCCGATCTGATAGGATCGCCCAGCGATTGCATCTACTTGACACACATCGCACGCAAATCGATGCGGTAGCATTTACAAATATACAATATATATTTTTTCTTCTTTTTTTTCGGGGGTACGGCGGCACCTCCGACTTCCTCCCCTCGGAGACTTACAAGAGATGTCCAAAAATACCCAGCTCCCTTCGGCGGTGGCTTGGCGAGGAGGCTCCGCTGCTCCAGCCTATGAGCCGAAAAATGATTTATGTATGCGACTTTCTTCGATTTGGGCAGCAGTTGGGCCTACTTTTTTTGGGTCGCAATGTATTAGATGCAGAATTTAACCGAGTGCCGATGTGACCCTCTGAAATTTGAATAAGTCACAGTTTTTGGAGGGGAGTTCATTGGCTTCCTTGGTGCGAGAAATTACTTATATTATAGAAGTACCACACAGCCTATTAAGCTTGCTTGAAAGAAAGAAGCCTCTAATTCTCTTTACTTTATAAATTATAATTACTTTAAATAAATATATTATTCATGGATTTGTTCAGCTGATTTTGTAATCAAATTCATTGAAAATTAAATAAAAATCAATCAAATAATTAATTAAACATTCATATATAAATAAAAGATAACATATTGCTTAATCAACAAACTTACAAGCATCTCAACCTACCTATGGCAAAGGAACATTTTTATGGATTACGTCTATGGCTTCAAATCCCACTGAATAAACCCCTCAAAGCTTTGAAAATATATGCTCTGAGAACGTTACAAGACTGAAGAATCACGTGTCCGACGGTAGAACACATGTGATGCTCGGAGGGAAGACATCAGACTATGCAAATCGAGCTCAGAGCTATGATCACATGCCCGAGTGGATGACGCACCCAGAACTCGCTGCTGAAATATGCATGAGGCGAAAGACTTTCTTCCGTTTCCGCTGAGCTGCGATCTCCTAAGATCTGAGCAGCATTTAGCGGTCCGACGATACAGAAGTGTTGGCAACACTCCATAAACTAACAGATTGTAAACGCGGACAATTAACTTTATCTCGGGGCGAGACGCACAACTGTCGGCCGGACTGGCCAGGAGCAGGAACCGTCTGCTTATCGGCTTTCGGCGTTTACCTGTTCTGATTTGAACGCTGAAAGTGAAACCGTAAATTCAGTTCCCGAGGGTCCAATGAGCGGCTCCTTCGGGGCCATCAAATCAGACATCAGGTGGCAGGACTTCCATTGAGGTTCCCGGCTGCCGCCAAAGCAGAGTTGCCAGCTAGACTTTTTTATGGCTAAAACAAGCTATATTCAGGGATTATTTAAGCCAAGAAATGCTAATTGAATAAATAAGTTATAATATAATTTTGTTATTTACTTATAAAATAAATTATATTTTATATAAAGTTCCTTTTACTTACTTCAGAGCTTGCAGTAAGAGCAATTTTTGGCTTTGTTCATTTAATGGTCGAGGCTTATCTACATAAATCTTAAATACCACTAATAAATTATTATATTTTTAAATAATATTACTTTCATGTAGCTATTTCTAGCATTTTTGCGGCCCATAGCAATTTTCCTAATCCACAGTAGCCACCACTGATCGTCTGCTGTCCGCTGATCACATTTTGGTCAGCTCGTAATTAATTCCAGCACTGCCCAAAATAGATACATCTTCGGAGCCGGCACCATATGGCCGGCTGTCCGCCCCGCAAACAACGCGGAGTCGATAGGACTTGAGCCCAGGAACCCCTGGAACCCGCTTCATATAGTTAGTGGCAATTAACACGACACGCTCATGTCCTTCGTGTGCCGTTCGTGTGCTGCCCGGCTCGGCTCGCTCACTTTTCATCAATTTCCCGGGGCCACAACAGTTGGCCAACGGCCCCTTTCTGACCAAAGGGTCAGCCTTAGCCCGCAGCGGCAGCAGTTTTCCCTAATGAATTCATTCGCTTCACTTTCTGGCCATAATCGGGGGTTCATTATCCTCCGCTCGTTGGCTGCACTTCTGCCAGTTGCAACCCCTAGCATCGAGTTGTTTTTTGGGAAATGGTAAAAGGATTGAGCATTCTCCGGAATTTATTGGGTGTGTCCGGCACATTATTCCTTGTTTGCTCCTCCTGCGGCCGCATATTTCAGAACATTCTGATCGTGTTTTGATAAGCGGTTAGACTCTGGCTGAGACTGCGATTAATCAAAGGGGGGAGTCCTTGAAAATTAATAAAAAAGAGCCTTTCATATTTTACATTTACATATGAAAAAGTAATATACTTAATACATTTTAAAAATGAGTAATAATCCGGCTTTTTTAATAATTTTTAAGATATAATATTTTGAATATTTAAATCAAGTTTTTCTACAGTTTCTAGGAAAGCAAAGGTTACCCTAGAAAAATGAATAAAACAACTAAATATATCTAATTTTCTTTACTTTTTTTATATTTATTTCTATAATTATTCCTCAACAGTGCTAAGTCGCTTCAAATATAGAAATCAAGAGCACTTCCCATGTACCATTTACATATGAAAAGCATAATTAATTAGCACTCGTGTGCTTACCTCCAGCACTTTGAATTTGCATTAACCTGCACAGAACCAGAGCTAAACGGAACCAACTGCCGTAAATCAGCTCGAATCGAAGTTATATAGCCTCCCACATGAGTCGGCCGACAACTGGCGCCAGTCTTCTGTTCGAAAATCCGACTCGGATTCGCGTGCTGTTCTTAGCATTTCCAAGACCCCGTCGCAGCGTTTTCAATTAAAATTCAAATTGATGCAAACAAGTGGCCAAGCCCAGAACTCGGTGATCAGAACCCAGACCCAGCTCCAGATCCAGCTCCAAGTCCAAGTCCAAGCCTCCTCGCGCATTAACAAATTGAAATTGAAAATGTTCCAATGCACCAACGCCCCCGAGCTCCAGCTCGAAGCTCACGGGCCCAACTGATTTCTTTATTTCAGCGGGTTTGCATAAAAATTATGAGAATGCACAGCGCCGCTAGACGTCGAATCTGTCAGAGATGGCGTCGCTGGTGACGCCCGATAGTATCGCCAGTTGACTGGAGCTGGCGTTCCAGTTGCCCCCGGGCCTCCACTGGGTGTTGTCCCTATGGAGTCCACCACGTACTCGTAGTTCAATGCCAGAGTCTGTATCACTGCAGCTGATCTGGCAGGGGATTAATTGCTATGAATGGTTATGTGAAAGCCAAGGACGCTAGTAGTTCCTTTAAGAAATTTTTTATTAAAAATATAAATACATAAAAGTCCATAGTCTCCCTCTCAATAGAGAGTTCATTCAACCTCCATTTTTATGACTGGCCATGCACCTTACAAACCGCCCCCGAGGCCTTCTCCTTTTCGGGCTTCCACATCCACTTTCGATTTCCCTTGGAGCCACACCCAGTCCACCAGCCCGAACCACCTTACCGCATTACGTACGAACTCCTTTTCGCAGCGGGCTGGCCAGTGGCCACCCTCTGGAGCCTGGTGGCTTGGGAGTTGGCATTTCCTAGTCGCGCGGTCGGTCAAAAGCCTTCCTGGAATTAAGTTACAGCAAGTGCGAGTCCCACTGGTGCCCTCGCCCCCTCTTCGGAGGGGGACTTCGAACAGCGACCATGTGGCAACTGGTCGACCATAATGCAACATGACATGCGCCGCATGTGCAGCAACACAGCCGCAGAGTCGCGGCCCGAGTTGCAAATATGAGTTCATTATTTAAACGTTGACCAAAAAACAAATTGACAAGTAAATGCGGCACATGGTCGGCTCGTTTTGGCTTTTTCTTTGGTCATACACACAAAGAAAATCCAAAAGAAGATCTGGCTTAATGTGGGAGTTTGGCCTAGAAGTTTAAGCTTATTTAAGTTATTATTATTTGGGTTTCTATTGATAAATGATCTTGATTTATATACAAGTAGTAAGGACCAGGAAAAAAGAAAAAGCGCTGTGGTAAACACCGAAGCTCGCCGCTAGTTAAAAGGTTCAAAATAATTAGTTAATTAATTAATTGATTAGGTTTTCTATTATTTTTGTTCCTGTTTTGCAAATTTAGTTTCACAACACGAAATATGGCAATTTTAAGGACTTTGTTAAAAAGAGCAGCTGTAATTATTAATTAAGTTTCCTGCTTGTTTGCCTTATTGATAAAGTTGGCCATGAAATAAATTTTATAGTCGATGTCGTCTAAGTCAACACAACATTTCTCAGTATCTGAGTTGGTTCGCTACAAACCAGTCACCAAAACGGAAAAAACTGAAAAGCCAAAAACAAAATGCCAAAAATATCGAAGACAATGGTCAACCAAGAAGAGAATGACGAAGCCAAACCCATCCGTAAAAGGTATCTTCTGAGCGAAACAAATTCTGGGACATCCGACCCGACGCCCGGCAACAATCTCGAGGGCTCCACCAACTCCAAAGTTTTGGCAAAGCAAGCGAGCTGGACTGATCCCATGGAGCCCTCGGATCAGGCAGCTATTTCTGATGCCGGAAAGGTCCCAAGCGAAGGAAAAGGGGACTCTACGGCATCTACGTCCAAGCGCGCAACTCCTGCCAGAAATGCCAAGGGACGTTGGGCGCGTAAAAGCCGGCCCAGAAAACCCCGAGCCGAATCCGGTCAGAGTAAGACTATCAAAAAGAAAGTGCTGGAATCCGTGTTACCCATTCAGAGATGTTCCCCAAGGATCAGGAAAAAGGCGGCACAGGGTAAGGCTATTTCCGCGGACTGGTTGAAGAAAAATTCAGCTAGTGCTCCCATATATTTAATTACAGAGCCAAACTCGCAAGCAGACATCGATCAGAAAAAGATTATCAAAAAGGATATGCAAGACACCCCTTAGGAGGTGGTCCTCTAGGAAAATAGCTGCTCTAGGTAAGGATATTTCCGCGAATTGGTTAGAGGAATACTCGGCAAGTCCTCCAATATATTTTATTACAGATTTGAACTCGCGGACCGACTTCGATCAGAACCAGATCATCAAAACGAAGTAAAAGATTCTGAATTACCTATTCAACGGTGACTATATTAATTTTATTCTCATTAAAAAATATTAAAGTATTTTTAAAAGTCTGTTATATATTTTAAGATAAATTCAGGACCGATTTAAAAAAAGGCATTCAGCTCGTTTAAGGGTAAACACTATTTGCACATCGATTGGCGAGGTTTCTTATATAAATAATTTAATTTAGATATTATAAAAATTATTAATATTAGAAAAAACCCATAGGTGGATCTTTTTCATATGTTTATTAATTTTTTCTCCATGTAGCTTGTCTTGGGTTGGGTTCAGTGGAGTTCGCTGCGCTGCAGTGGGTTCCTAGGTGGGTTTTACTCCTTCTGCTCCAATAGATGTGGATGATGTTGCGCACATGCGACGCTCTGGTTATTGTTGCTTTTGCTGTTGCTGTTGCTGCTGATGTTGCTGTTAGAGTGCTAGTTGTTGTTGCTGTTGCTGCACACAGATCAGCGTCATCAACGCGTACACATTCTGCTCATAAACGACTTGGCCGCTCGCTGGCATCGGACTTCAAAGAGACTCGCAGGAGACCGCCGAGCGCCACGCACCGCGCCAACTTTGGTGGTGGTGCTGGCTTGATCTTTGCCCGGACCGCACCGCCACACTCCACTCTCCATCCTGGCCACCACAACGCGCCGGACTGGACTGGACCACAGGCCCCGAGGACGGGACGGAAAGCACTTCCCACTTGTTGGAACCAAAAGACACTCGAAAGTATATTTTTGCAAATTCAAGAAATATAATAAAATTAAAAATTATTCCTATAATAAAAATGTGAATACTTTGATACACAAGGAAATTAAATAATTTGTAAGGAGTAAGGGCAATATAAAGATTTAGAAACTTTGTTTTTAAAGTTTACAAATAATTTTTAGAACTTTCCTAAAGTCTTGAAAATTTATGAATAATTTTTTCACGTGCTCTAGGCTATTGGCTTTGCCCATCTCTTCACATCCGAGAGTCGCCTGCAACGTCATAGGCCCGACTTGTTAACGCTTTTGGCCTACACAGTGTTAGCTTGCGCCTTTAAAGGGTTAAGACGAGGGGATGGCGGCTGCAGATGAAGGAACTGCCTCGCCCGCTGCGACTTTGTTGTCGTTGTCGTTGTTAATGATGCCTTATAATGCCAGAGCGCCTGATTTGCCACAATTTATTATGAAAAATCGTAATAATCTCAGCGATTTTCTGAACCCACAAGACGCATTTGTCTTTGGCGGCGCTTATCTTCCGCCGGCCGCGGACTCCTCGGACTCTTGGCCATCCATCCGTCAGCGTCGTCGATAGCTGGTTAATGTCTCGGCTTTGGTTATGGCTTTTGGATTTGGTTTTGGCTTAGGCTTTGGCTTTGGCCCGGCTGGAGCCGACTGGCTGGTGGTAACTCGAGACCCGGCCCCAGTCAGTCAGCCAAGTGCTCCTCCTCCGCCGAGCGTGTCACATTGGCGTTTCCTTTTCGCGGGCGACGCCCACGTCTCCTCCGAAATCGTTTTCAAATTGATTTTTGCCGTCAAATTTGCACAGCTTGTCGGGGAGTTCTGCCAATAGCAGGTCCTCCTCCGACAGCAGTGATGAGGCAGTGTAGGTCATCAAAAAAATAGCTAAGATTTAGGCATAAAACTGTGGGAATATTGGATGAATTATAAGGAACATTTGTAGTTTTTATAATAACAGAATTATAGACAAAATAAACTTTTTAGTTTTCTGTACATATTTTTTCTAGACATAGAATTTGCTTAAAATAATTTATGGCTAAGCTAAATATTTAAAAAAGATACTGAAATAATAATAATAAATCATAAATAATAATAACAATAAATTTAATTAATTTATTTCATATATTTAATAACAAGTTTACCATTTAACTATGATGTTATTTTATGATGTTTTCTTCTCCAAAAAATAGCTAGAAAAGGATCATCACAGTTAAGTTTCTTTTCACGGACGGGGGTTAAAACTTTCCAGAGAGGGGTCTGCCCAAGAACCTCTACGTATTGGGTTTCTGCCCACGCCCCTGGCCGGTCATGCCGTGCCGTGCTTGTTGTCATCGCAAAATGTTACTAATAGTCGGAAATTACAAGCCAATAATCGTTTGTTTGAGGAGCTCTCCGGCCTCTCTCGGTCGCCCTCTCTTTCCGAGTAGGTGTCCCGTGTGCGTCGGGACATTCTTTGATAAATGATCTCGGGCCAAGTCAAAGCCAATTGGAGCCCGTTAACTCTTGGCCGGCGATCATATTTTATGCCTAAGTTGGCATATAACTAATCAAATTCAAATGCAAGCCGAAGCGGAACTGCTGTCATGTGAAAAGAGAAAACCTAATGGGAAATATTTGTAAGTATCAGGGAAAAGTGGAAATCCATAGACTTTCGGCGACATATGATTATGTATTTTATTGTAATAATATTATAAATATTTTTAATGTATTTGATGTTCTTGTGATTGTCTGCTGAAACTATCTTTCTAAATAAATATACCTAGAATCCAATGGAAACTAAGAATAGAATAAGACACAACAAATATTCTTGTAATTAATGGAAAATAAATTATAAAAATAAATAAAATTATCTGTAGCAATTAAACACCACTTATTATCGCTCCATTGAGGAGTCACTGCCATCAAACCCAGATCCACTATCAGCGACAAGTTAATCGATTCGAGACAAATTGAAATGCTCAACTCTCAAGGAAATACACTCGGAACCGGCAGATAAAAAACTTTGACCAATTGATAACTGGCCAGGCAGTCGCAGCCACAGGGAAATAGAAAAATGCTTATCTGCTAAATGCAACAAAGGTGTTTGCACATGTCCAAGCAAATAAAAGCCGGGCGCCGGCTACTCCGATAGTGGCAACCACCATTTCGGCCATTCAGCCATTTCAGCCAAGGAAACGTGCGAGGAGGATAATGCAAATAAATTCACTGGCCAACCGTTGGGCAAACAAATTGCCCAGAGTCGGAGATGGAGACCGAGGCACACAGTCCCAATCCCAATCCCAGTCCCAGTCACCCGGCTTGGCCACATGCAAAATCAAGATAAACGCTTTAATTGAGATTAAATTCATAATTACGATCGCACGGGCGACACTTTTATGGTGTTCTTTAATTAAAGTTTCTGCCGTTTGCCGTTTTCCGTTGCAGTTAGCCTTTATTTTGTTGTATTTTTTCCCCGCTGCCGATTCGCGGGGCAAGAAATTTGAAACGCGCTTAGACGACGACCAGAAACTCGCCCTGCAGCCACAGATCCGTCCAGCTCAGCTCTGTACAGATCACACTCGAAAAAGAGTTCCAGAATAAAATTATTTTAATTTTTTTATATAGTTACCTAATACCCAGAATACTTTAAATAATTTTTTACTAGGGCAAAGTAAATATTTTAAAATAAAGAAATAAATGTAAATAGATTGTTTGATATTTAAGAATTTAACCCAGGAAAAATATCTGAAATTCAGGATATCAGTCAGCCTATATTGACTTTGATTATACTCTCCGCGATATATTAAACTGAAAGAATATATGCATAAAGCCAGATGATATATATTTTCTCAAGTGCAATTCTCAGAGAAGGTGTTGAGTAATTTTTGTGTATTTTATTTTTTAAACTCTTGGTATCGCCGCCGCGCGCGACTTTTTTGCTGATTGAAATCGCAGCCGCTGATCACATAAATTGCCAGATTTTCGGTTTACATGACAGTGCGCCGCCACCGCCTCCTCTCCCCACTGAGTATCCACCGTCGTCGTTGGCCTCCTCCTGCTCCAGCTCCAGCTCCTTTGGCCGGACGCATAATTGCATTGTGCGGCGTGTGTAATTGAAATTAATATGAGTGAATTACCACAGCCGGAATGACGTATTTTTATGTAGGTAAATTTAACGCCCAAGACCCGGGCAATAATTAAGCAATTTAAGCGGATTGAATTTTATACTCGGTGATTTATGGTAGCGCTCGCTGGGGTTAAGAGGTGTCACGATATGTTAGCTAGGAAAATGTGCGCATTGCGCTTGCTTTGACAAAAATCCTGAGGTTTTCGAGGATTAAGATCAGTTTGGAGTGGAATTAG
Organism: Drosophila rufa; assembly: GCA_018153105.1. Classification (NCBI taxonomy): domain Eukaryota; kingdom Metazoa; phylum Arthropoda; class Insecta; order Diptera; family Drosophilidae; genus Drosophila; species Drosophila rufa. The sequence goes on from JAECXS010000096.1 coordinate 16,211,833, forward strand.
CATAAGGGGCTGGCTGGCAGCTGTGTGATCCTCACATTTGACCATTACTCATCACGCTGATAAATCTGAGAGACCCCCTGGGAGTCTCCAAATGATTTCCCACACACCCAGAAAAAACAAAAACAAAATTCAGAGGTTCTCCGCTAATCGAATGCGTAAATTTAAGGCGATCGGAGTGATAAGAAGGCTCCATAGGCCCGTGTACACAGGGAATAAGTTGGATTCGATAATATTTTGTTATATTCTAGTAATTAAATATAACATGAATTATTTTTTAAAGTAATTTATCGTTAGGTGCAAAGAGTGTCAAGATAATGCTAAATAAGATCATAAATTGCATTGAAAATCTTAAATTATATCTAAAATTAAAGTAATATTTGATTATTTTTAAGATCCCCTTAAGAGTATTGTTTTATTTTAAAATCACATAAAAAGGTTAAGTTCGTTATGATATTTTTGTTACATTTTTTCCCAAGTGCAATCCTGAAGCTCCGCTTGCGACAACAATTCATTCGAGACAATTAAATGGCTTTCCTAATGATGATGCCACCACAGCCCCGCCAAGATACGGGGGACAGGCAGACAGACCGGACCGATAGATAAGGCATTAAAAAGCAATTATGACGACAAATCTGTAAACATACGGCACAGGCGTCGATCGTTTAATGGCGGACTTAACGCAACATTTAGAAGGTAATAAAAACAAGGCGGGCGCCGCTCCGCGCAGCTCCGTTCGGTAGGAAACATCCAGAAATCCAGACAGCCCGAGAGTCAAAGTTGCATTAACATAAAAATGTCATAAGGTTTACGGCGGAGATGCGCTTAGACCGATCGATCCGATAGATATGGCCGAGCGGGGTGGCCAGCTGCCGATCGTTTTGCAATTGAATTCGGGAATGGGTAAGCTGCTGGGGCTGGGTAATTATGGAGGAGCTATCTGGATACGGTTTTTGGCTTCCAGAATGTGACATAAATTATGAAAAGCGATCGTAAATCTTGAAGGCATCGCCGATCATTGATCTTGCGGGTGATCCCTTATTCTCTGCCTTAAAATAGAATTTTCAAATGGATTAACCAAAGTGTTTTTCAGATGACAAATTAATTGGGCATACATTTATTATGTATTCAGGAATAAATGTAAATATACTTAGGTAACTACAGCTTAATATTTAATTTCCTTTTCATCCGGTTTAACTCTCTCTCGAATATTGGTTTTTGATAACCCACTTTCTGACCAATTAGACCAAGTTAATACCCATTTGCATACAAGCTGCCTCGTCCGGTGGTCTCCCAATCGAATCCATCTGAGGACCGGAAACTCAACAAACATTAATTATGTCCCTAATTCCCGGAAAGCAAGCTCGACTTCGACTCGTTCCCGCCCTCCTAAACATGTCGTAAGAAACCGAGCTGACCAGGCACATGCTACAGCCCGAGACATCTAGAACTTCATTCCGATCGCGATGATTCAGGCGGGCGGGCAATCTCCGGCCAAGTGGACACGAATGTGGATGGGGGATGTGCTCCCAGTTGGGATCTTGGGAGACGGCACACACATATCGCTCAGTCAGCGTAACAAAGGTGCACCTTCAATGAAGCCTAACCAAATAAGGCACGCCGCCGCGCAGTCGGATGACAGCTTTGGGGTGCGCTCCACCAACTTGGCCCGGGCCCAAGGAGGAGCTCTCTCGGGGATGGGACGCGAGGCGGTCGCCGTCCACATATGAGCAGGAGCACCCATTTTACCTGCGACGCTCTGTTTGGGTGACTAAACACTTGTTTCGCTTCAATAACGCACCGATTGCCGATCCAGGTCCACCTCCAAGTCGCCGCTGTCATCTTCTGGGCAACGCTTTCCAAATGAACAAGAAATAAAGAAAAAAAACACATTGCTACAATCGGCAAACAAACATATGTGTGAGAGCACTGAAAGAAAAATTGGGAGGATATTTCTTTGAAATTTGAGTGAACCAAATAAAAGAACTTTAGAGCTTTCAATGAGAATTTTACATAATTTTTAAGTCTATTTAGACGCGAAGAACTTATCTACATTTAATGAAAACATTTTAATGCATAAATTCAATCTTCAAAAGTTTATAGTTAAATAAATTAACAGCTCTCACATTTTCTTGAACTTACGTTATATAACAGAATAATTTTACTTTATATTAGGTTATAGGATTCCAATAGTCTGTAATATATAAGTTATGCTCTCTTATTATCTTGACCGAATAAAATCTTATCTCTTTAATTTTTTTTAAGCCTACTGTGTTATTTATCTCAAGAATAGAACACCTTATTTCGCTCAGTGCACGCGTGTGCGATCATCGAAAACATATTTTAACAAGTACGCAATGCTGGAACGTTGACAGCGCAGCCCCCAAATCCAAATAAAATTTTTAAGGCGCTGTCCGTTCGATTCGTTGACTCAAGGTGTAGTACGACTTCGAGAATGTTATGTAGATGGGGATATATATGCATATGGAGGATCGATCCGAACCGATGGGAGAAGTGGAGGAGAGCACTGAGGCATAACGGTGACCCGTGTTTGCCGTTTGTCGCGGAAGTTCTTTTGGGTTGGCCTCAAGACGGCGTCGCAGGTTAGTCGAGCTTGGCTGGCACAGTCAAAAAACTTTAAGACAAAAACTCTAGTAAGTTTTAAGTAAATTATAATATAATTATATTTGATATTAACATATTTTTTAAATTAAAAAAAATAAATTTGGCCAGATATTTAAGAGAAGCTATTTTAAAATAAAGTAACATTATGATGTCTTTAGAGAGTCCATGTTTGGAAAATATATGTAAATAGATAGAAAAAGGTTCATAAAGAAGCACCTGAAATGTCTCAAAAATATTTTAAAAAATTTCTCACTGTGCGGCTCTCAATTTCGATTTTCAAGCCCTGGTTGGGGGATCCGGGGTTTCATCATCGATCGTTCTATATATCGTTCGAACGGACACATTCCCCGCACGAGAAATTCGCGGCGGCGCACGGCGGGTCGAAAATTATGGGAAATTAAAAAATGTTTTATTTATGAGTAAGAATTCTTGGCACACACTCGCACTTACACACGTACACCCGTACGTATTTCGTGTGGCAAGTCAAGTAAATCTGAGGTGTGGTTTTTGGGTGCACAAGCGCAACGCAACAGATATGGAAATTATAATTGTGGTTTATGAGTATTTAATGGCCACTCACAAGGGGGCGAGGTATCCGAGAACTTTGCTTTATGAACCCGAACTGCAAGCGGCGATAGCGATTGCCCTGGCTCCAAAGTCAATCAAATGTGACACAGGTTCAGTTTATGGCCGATTCTAAGCGTATCCACTCCATCAAAATCATGGCAAGGCGCTATCTTCCGGCCGGCGATTGCGAAAACAACTTTCCAACATTAATGACAATTTGTATCGTAATTGAAATCGAAATGCCGTGAATAAATGCCGCTTTGCACTAAGGCCTCGAGACGCAGACAGAGACGCACCAACAAGGAACACCTTTTTCCAAGTGCCAGTCCCGCTTAATACATATCTATATGTTCCGCGAAACCAGTCCAGTCTGGCAGCTCCAACTCCAGCTCCGGCTCGGGACTCGAAAACACAGGTGCCAATTGGGGAGTGGGCCAGCCCGGGCCAGGCCGGGCGAAAGCTCAGCTCAGCTCGGTTCAGTTGAGATACACGCTGGTTAATTTCAGGCAGCCGCTTTCGGTGTGTAATCCATTTTAATGCCAACACCATTACGAACAGTAGCCTCAGTGTCACATTTAGCAAAAGCAAAAGCACAGCAAAAGGCGACCAAAAATGCAAGCTGCCATCCGCTTGAATGGATCTGCTCGGATCGGAGTAGAGCATTCACTTGATCAGATGGATTTTTGAAGTTGGGATTTTATATTTTTTAGGGGTTTTTTATTGGGAAAGTCGGGTATGAGTCAAGTAACATATTGAGATTTTTTAGGGAAACGTCTTAGATCAATAATTTAACATTGATGATGCTGAGATTAATAAGATTAATAAGGGAGATAAAGCGAGTAACCGTTTCCTAGAATAACTTAAATATAAAATAATTATATTAGAAGAAAGTAACCAATTAAAATTATTTAGCAGCAAGAAAAACCAATTTAGTTACAGCCATTAAATATGATATGATATTAAATATATTATTTAAATAAATTAAATATATTATTTAAATAAATAAGAATTAATTAAGGTACTGAATGCCTTGCAGATTCCCCTTGAGATACTTAAGTGCAGGGCACTAAGCAGTCGCTGATGTCAGACCATATCGCATCGTCTCGCACTTTGTTTTATGATTTAAATGAAGCGCCAAAATGGCATGGCAGCGCTGATAGCCACTAAAAAAAGGCAGAGCGAGTGCGACCTTAATACGGCGACAATTGATTAGCGAGCGACAGAGCAAGGCGCGCAAGGCTAATGAGGATCGGTCCAGATGGAACCCGAGGGGATCGTGGCCAGGCGACAGAACTGGGTGTGTGCTGATGAGTGGAGAGTGTAAGCCGGGCAACAGGACTACAGCACAGAGAAAAATAACTGACTGCCAGTTAAATTAATTTAAAAATATTCGGAATACTTTAAAATATTATAAGATTAATTAAACAATACTTAATTAATTGTAAGCTCAGCTATAACTTAGTATAATCCATTGAAAACTATTTAAAGTTTTCCTTCTACATCCAGCTCTTAGACCAAGGACTTGGGGAATTTATTTCCGTGCATCAGGCGCCAAGTGCAGGGGAACAGGTTTCCCCCGGGCACATCGGTCATCTCTCCGTTCTGGGACTCCGTATTAATCACTGCGATTCAGCGGCGATCGCCTTCGATACGGTGCCTGCACTTCGCCATTCCGATAGCCCTCGATAGCAGGCGCACAATTTATCAAATACCAGAAGGCACCGCGTACGGGAACGGGCACGGGCATGTGGAAGGGACGACCGGCTCTGAGTCAGTGGCCAGGCATGCCATAACGAACCTTAGCCTACTTAGCAAGTCCAGCTTGGCAGTTGGCTGGCCAAAATTCAAAAAATCCAAAAACCCGCTGGTTGTTTCCCACAATTATGCAAAACAAAGAGGCAGCCCAAGTGCCTCCACGCGGAGGGGGTGGAGTTTTGGGGGCAGAAACAAACATGCCCATACCACAAGGTGCATCTCCCGTCCGGCCAATTGACTGGCAAATTATAATGCATTATTTCATAACTCCCGCCAGCAACTTGTTTGAACTGAGTCAGCCGCCGTCGGACGGATCCCAGCCCCTCGACGGATCCCCGCCTTGGATCGGAGCCGAGGTTCAATCCCATAGTCCCAGGTCCAGTCCCAGCCCGCCACCGATCCGCAACCCGACCCCCCGAGGCAATGGCCAGCAATCAAATCACTTGCCGCCCCAAGCTGAGCGCTAAAACGAGTCAATTGTCGTACTGAGAGGATTCGAATAGGTGGTTCTTAGTACTTTAGATAGAGGATTAAAATAAATCTTACCTTCTTATTAAATAACTAACTAACTTTCTTACTCTTAGCATAAATAATCTTGTAGATTAGTTGTCCATTTGCTGACATATAATTACCAAGATACCGAATTGCCATACATTGGACTTGCAGTATGCAAGCTATTTTTCTGCTGGCTACTACAATCGTGATTCTCCGCTCGCACAAAGTTGAGAGCTTAAATATCTAAATATATAATGTTTTCTATTTGTGAGTATGTTCAGATAAATATACCCCAACAAAGAACCCTATTAAGTTTCAGCTCATCACACCCCGAATACCCTCCTTTCTAGGCAAAGAGATTGCTAGACAACAATCGTCTTGGTTCGTTCCGTTTTGTGGCCTACATTGGCAACATTGTCCTGACTCGGACTTCTCTTCTGGCAGTTAATTTGATTATGTATTTTCCGCTGGGCCGCATTGATTAACTGCCGTCTGACATGACAGCTCAATCCCCGATCCCCAGAGCCCCAGAGCCCCACCGATGTCATGATTATCGATTGCGCAACCTTCCCCCGGAGAGTCCTCTTCTGATCGCTCGTTATGGTCTTCAGCAAACAACGAGAGCCCTTCAGCCACTTTGTCTATGCTAACTGCCATCTGACAACGATCGCGTAATCGCCCTTAATCCATCAATAAAACGGGGCCATCACGATATCTGCAACAAGTCGGAGGTTGCAGTTGCCACCGTTGCCCAAAAAAAAAAAAAAAAAAAAAAAAATCGCAGGGAGAAAATATCGCCAGCATCAGCAGTCAAATTTGCCAATTGCAGCGAACGATCCACAACACCATCAGTCAACACAATCAATCTTTTTTGGCCGGGTTTCTCGGGGTTTCGGGGCCGGCCGTTGTTGTGGAAATATTTGTCTTGTTTTCGTTCGCTAAGTGCATTTATTGTGGGTCTAACGAGTTGGGCGATCGATCAAGTGCCCTAAAACCTTTCACTAATGATTCGATCATGCGATCATGCGATCAGGCGGTGGGTGGGTGGCTGTATTTGTGGCGCGGATTGAAATTGCATCCGATCGGATACATGTGGAGCTGGAGCTGTAGCCGGCATTTAGGCTGCCAAATTGATTGTGACAGTCCAATTAGTATTAATAGGCAGTTTGTAGTTGGCAGTTTGTTTGTTTTCAGCTTTGTCTTGGCTCTTTCGGGGGCTCTTGCAACATTTGAACCGATTTCGGGCCATAACTCATTGCCATCTTTCAATCAGGCTGGACTTTTTACCTTCACTTCTTCGCGTCCCGATCGGATCGGATAAGAAGTGTCCCACTGCCGAAAACAAACGACTCGCATTCACTTTTAGCCATACGGGCTATAAAGAAACAAATTAACTGATGATCAGTGTCAATGGAATGCAACCATGTAAATTACAGGCCGGGCTCCTCATCCTTGCTGGGGGAAATCAGAGCCACAAGCACCAGCCTGGATCCGGATCGGATTGGGATTGGATCGGAGTGAAGCGGATGGCCCTCCCCTGGCCATGATCCCGGCCTGAATCGTGTCGTGATTACAGGTTGTTTGGAGGATTGGCCCGAACTATGCGATGTGTTGTCGTTTTGAAGCGATGAATTAAGCGATATTTGCAATTAATAACTGTCATGCTTCGGAAATCTGCTCAATAATAAAATTTGTTTAACGAATCAAAGACTGGGCTGGGGCTGGGACTGGGACTGGGACTGGGTCTCGTCTCCCTGGGATTCTCTGGAGCCCCATTCTCCGTTTCCGTCTCCGTCTCCGTTCTCCTTGCGATGGCCTCAAGCGATTTCGCAATCGAGGCGACTTTCGTGTTAATGGCATGCAGGCAATGCCATTGATTTCACTTCGATTGCCCATAAAATACGGCCAAGTGGAAATCCAAGTTCGGTGCAATGTCGGAGGACTTGACACTGAGACAATTTAAACCTTAATTAAGGAATAATTTAAAGGAATATGGTTTGTAAAAGTGGTCTCAATATTCAAGACAATGTCTTCAATTACGGGGAAAATCTGTTCATTGCTTAAAGTATAATTTAATAAGATATGGTCTATGTACATATCTATTCGGAGATATTTACATAATTTTGTTAGAATATTAATTAATGAATTAATTTTCAATTAAAAAAAAAACCTCTAATTTCACAGGGGATTGGTTTTATGTACAACATTTCATTATTGAAATATTTATAATAAAGGAACTGAAGATTTCTGAAAGTTCTTTTTTACCTTTATAGTCTAAACTAGTTTTCAAGTCCATCCAAAAATTATAAGTCTTTTTTTCGTTCAGTGCAGGGCCACGTGCTTGAAGGCGGCAAAAGTTATTGACTGATTATGAGATTTGGCACGCCATGGGGAGAAGGCGGAATGTCGGCAGATTATGTTTTGAAAGTGCAGTCACTGATTTCTTTATGAATTCATTAAACTTTAAATTGGTTTTAAATTGGCCCCGGCTCCATCTCCATCTGGATGTCCGTGTCTTCCGTCGTGTGGAATTTGGCACGACCTGCTCGCCGCGATTATCTGGCAGCCCACATCTCGGCATCTCGGCCGGGTTTGCCAGAGCCAAGTGGCCAACTTCCTTGCCCCTGCTCGCTGTGTGGCCAATAGCCGGGAGCAGCCTGTGGGCCAATAATATTAATAACACGCACTTTGTAAGCCAGTCAGCCAGTCAGCCCTCCAACCATCCAAGCACCGAACCTCCTGCCTGCGAGCCAGCTGCCTGCATTCTCGCCAGTGGACTCATCCTCAGCCTCAACCTCATCCTCAACCTCATCCTCAACCTCATCCTCAACCTCATCCTCAACCTCAATCTCAGGCTCAGCATCAGCATCCCATTGTTTGTTTTCATTAAGAGAAATATTGCAGCGTCAACATGAAATCAATACCGGGTCCAAGGCGAAACACCCGCACCTAAGGCGAGGACCCAGCTAGGGATGGCACAAGAGCTCCTTGAACAATCGGAACTTGATTAAAAAATCCTGGGTTATTATTTTGATCTTAAAGAGATACTTTTAAAATATTTAAAATATTTAAATCTTGATAGCATGGGTAAAAGTAAAATATAATACATGTTCAAGAAAATAATTCCAAATACTAAACTTGAAGCAATTTTCATTTACAAAAGGCTTCAACAGTGTATGCAATATTTAAAAATTCTTCAGTTATATATTAATGCTTGTATATAATTATTTATATCCCTTGAAGATTTATTTTTAATTTTTCTTTCTTATAAATCATTCACGCTCCCATCTCTAGCCCGCACGCATGCTCGCACGCCTTTTGTTTCAGAGGCTGCCTTTCTGATGGGGGTGACTGATTGGGATGGTGATTGTGATTGTAGCTGTGCAGCATCGTGTCCCTGTCTGGCAAGTTGCAGCCAGGGACTCAGGACATGGACACGGACACGGACACGGACATGGACATGTGCAATGTGCCGTTTGTCAGTGGCGCATAAAAGAAAGGAGTTTCGTGTCCTCAGTTTTCTGCTGGTGGCTCAGCGCCTTCTGACTGCTGCCTGCTGGGTGCTGCCTTCCCCAGAAATCTGATACTTTGGCCCCGCTCGTAATTGTGCAGATGCATTGGTCGAAAAGGTGTCACCCGAGTGGCTGTTATTATTTATATATATTTACTATATACCCGACTAACGAGCGGATCGAAGGCGCAGGCGCAAGTCGGACACGCGTCTGTGATGCGAGCCACCTACCTCACACCTGTTCCTTGGCTAGGAAAATATCGGAAGTAAATAGGAAATGGAAGAAGGGTTGTTCGGTTTGTGCCAGAAGAAGTGGAAAAACTGCAGCTGAGCAGGATTTATAAATAGAATCAGGGGCGACCGAAGAACTGTGTGTGGTTTCTTAGGGGATCAAAGAGGAAAACCTACACAAAGTTTGGCTCCTAGGAAAATATAAAATATATATGATAATTTTTAATGAACGGTTCTTAACCATAAACCGAATTGACCTCAACCCACATTCCATTTCACATCCACCCACCCCGCATAAAAAAAAGCAAATAAAAATGCACATTGCCCCAGGATGCGTGGCAACCTTGGCGTCCGGGGTCCCATCATCGATAAATGCAATTGTCTCTCGCTGGGCTACTTTTTAATTTCGGAACCTTGAACTTTTTGCGGCCGGCCGCAAATTGCATAGCAGTAAATGCAATAAAAATAAAGCCTCGCAGATCTCAGTAATCAGGCGCGGAAATCGCAGCCGGCTGGCCAAAAGCGAGCTACGACGACGAGTTGGCCAAATGCGCCAACAACTTCATCACAACAATGGCTAATGAGTCAGTGGAGTGAGCTCGGCTCAGCCGGTTCGGCGGGGATCTGTCGGCGGCAATCGACTAATAAAACCATCAAAGACATTAAACGTTGTGGGTGCCATTCATTTGATTGAACTCTGACACCCAACCCCAGAGCCATTCGGGCATCAGATGCCCCGGCCGATGCCGATGCAGATGCAAATGCAAGTACCTCCGCTTTTGACCACCGCCAACTTTGGCACAAAGCCGCCAAGGAGACCCCCATCAAAATAATAATAATAATAAGCGCAATAATAATGCAAGATGCTGCAAACGAGTTGCAGATAGGAAAAGCGTTCGCGAAATTACCAAAAGCGATGCTTGTCCATCTACTGGTTTCTATAGTACTTAATACCCTTTCTAAGGGGGCTATCTAGACTGAATAAGCGCTTAACTAACTAAATATTATTATAAAAAAATAATTAAACATGGGAAATAAGTAACAATTCCCTTGAAGCATAGAAATAGAAAACTGTATCTAAGAAATGTGGATGCGGAGCTCCTCAATCAAGAAGTTTCTAATATTTTTAAGGTCATTCTGTGGCTTCTAACTAACTAAATATTATTATAATAAAATAATGAAGCTTTGATCTATTTAAAAACTGAAAGAAATAAGTAACAATTTCCTCGAAGAATACAAATATAAATTTGTATGTAAGAAATGAGGAAATGAAAAGTTTGTAATATTAGGGCATTATATGGCCTACTTTCAAAGACCCCAAACTCCTACATCACCGCAGACTTCAACGTTAGTGGATTTGTAAATTATGGCAAGGTCTGCACGTGCTCAGTGGCCATTGTTTTGGGCCAGCTTGTGTTGCATCATCATCGGCGGCGGCGGCGGCGGCGGCATCATAATCCGATGAATGGGCGACAAATCATATCGCCGCGGTTTCGGGTTAAGGAAGTTCGGAACTGCAATCCACTTCCTATCGGCGCTCGATCGCAGTTAACAGTTGGAACCAATGGCCAATACCATTCTAGAAAATCGATGGAAAAACGTTTCAAAAAATATAATTGTGTGGCCATTTCAATTTCATTTAACTCTGAGTCGCCCTCGGGTTATGTCCGGACTGTCGCACAGTTTCGTTTCGTTTCGACCGAGCTGGCATTGTTTCTATTTCCCTGGCTGGCTGACTGTCTGCCAGCTTTTTGAGATTTCTTGAGTTTTCGCTGGCGACTGGAGACTGAGAGATCGTTATAATCTGGCCCCTGGCGCCGCAGTTGCAACCGCCACGTCCTTCGCTTCGAGTGGGTGGCTTAAATTGTTTGGCGGCGGCGGGTTGGTTTTCTTTTTCTGTTTTTTTCGGCTGCAATTCGTTGTTTGATTTAAAATATAATTTTATATAATCTGCTACCAGCGTCAATTAAATGCACGTTTCGGCTGGGCTAGGTCTGCTAAATGCAATCGATTATTGGTTTATTTTAATTGCTTTGCCTTGGCCAAAAGCAACGTGAGAACGAGCGATTCTTGTTCTGCCGATCAGACGTAGATAGTAAGACAAACAAGTTTCGGTTAGATTAAATTTGGTGCACAGGGAAAAAACAATTTAAAATAGCTTACAGTTTCTTTTATTAATTTATTAACATCCTTGTGCTCGTTCCAGCTTCATTTGAAATCGTCCTCGAGGCTTCACAACATTTATGGACACAATACAAATGATGTAAACATCTGTTGTTAACTCATTTATGAACCGGCAGCACCCCTCGCGACCACTCGACGTGTTAAACGTCAATAAAGTTGCTAAAATCAACAAAAACACGAGCCATCAGTTCATATGGAGGCGATTCAGCCCGCTGGCTGCCAAATGGAAACAATAAAGCGAGAACTGAACCCTTTGACTCGGTGCGGGATGGTGTATGGGGGTGTCTGGGCGGAGTATATTGGAACTCTCTACATAGACCTGGGCCCGGCAATTAACTGTGTGAAGTGCCTTGGTAATTATGTCGCTGTTTAGGGCGTAAGTGTGCCACCAGACTCCGCTTCGGCCAAAGGGGTTACTTAAACAGGCGCCGTCGAAAACAAACAGAATTAACCAGTCAACTCGCTGGCAATTCGATTTACGCGGGGTTGATAAAGGAAAATACAGTGGTTAAATGGTAATGAGAAAATTCAGTTATTAGCTAGAGGTAATTGACTAGTTAACTTTGGGATAAATAGAGTTTGATGAAGAAGTATCACTTAATATTAAATTTTTTAGTCAGCATGTAAAAGTAAAAGTTCTGAACTTAAAAACATACCTTATAGTTTTGTTAAGGGCTTATCTGGGGTTGTATGCTTATTATTCGGATCGAAAGACAAAAAAAAAACAAAAAAAAACATGTAGCACTCGATAAGTATTTCATTAAAATTAAATAAATAGAAGGACAACTTAAATTTAAAAGCACTCCAGTCAAATGTTCATGTTTATCTTATTTTGTCGACGTTTTATACTCCAATCTTCTTGGTTAGTGTAAGCGAAAATATTAATCAATATGATCCTACTTTTAGAAATTAAATGTATAAATAAAAATTTTAACACAGCTTTTTCCATTTTAAATTTTAATTAAACTTAAATCTACAACAAGTATACTAAGTTGTTTGAAAATCCATTCGTAAGCGCCATAAACATTTATAGCTCTTATCCTTTTTTATCAATACAACTGGAATAATGTCCGTTAATTTTATATTATTAGGAACAAAATCTTCTTACTTATTTATTTATTTGAATAGACAAATACCCACTTATAAAAATATTTTACTCCAAACATTTGAAAACAATTAAGCTTCCCTAAAACATAAAGTAAAAATCTAATAATTTCGATCTCCCGGCGCCCACTGTACTAAAAATAAGGTGGGTATTAGAGCAACTCAATTAATGTCGACTTGGGGGCGCCCGAGTCAAAAAATACGAGTATCCCCCGAGTGCAGCTATCTGAGTTACTGCATTATGAAAAACTCCGAAAACCCCAAAAAATGGCCCCGGGCTCAGTATTATTGTAATGCCCTGCGGGGGGAGCGGTGCACGCCTCATCGAAATATCTCACAGGGAACGGGCGATGGGCGATGGCGGCGTGTGAAAAATCAGCTTGAAAGGATGCCGACCCGACTCGAGTCCTCAGCGCTCTCCCCCGAACACGTGTCGCAGCCTGGGCGGCACTAAATCATCGCCAAATGCTTATGATTAGACCTGGAACAGGCGACTCCTCCTCCCGACTCGGTCACATTACACTTCACGGCGAGTTAAGCGCCCGTAGCAGCGAGTTTTCCGGCAGCTGAATATACGGGTCCTAAAAATAGCCATCTTGTACCTTGGCATTGTGTTGTCTCGCCAGGCTTTGGTTTTTTAATTAGAAACATTTGAAAGCTATTGTCATCGGCAGAGGGGATCCGGGATTCTAGATCCGGGCCCAACACTTGTTGGGAGCTATCACTGCCCTGGTCAGGCTAATGAGGCCCGGATTCTGGAAGTTACGGCGTAAAGTTGGGGAGTGTAATATCCTGGATAATGAAAGAGGCTCACAGGACACAGTCCTGCTAAGCGTTCTCAGAGTCGAGATTGGAATTCGGATGGGACCCTATTTTACCGTAGCTCTTTCGGGGTGGGGTGGGTTAATTGTGATTCATCATCGACTCTCATCACATAATTATATTAAGGATCCCTAATATGTCTAAATTATTTGGATCAAAGGATCGAAAACCAAAACTTCGCAAATGAGGGCAAGCTTAATCAAAAAAATAAGAAGAAAACTTTTATTCAGGCCATGATCATTAACTGATGCGGGATCTTAGTTGTTATGTGATCCACGCTGTCGTTACCCTTCCCTTCCTATGATCTCCGATAGTATTTTTTTGAAGATCCCCTAAAACCGACCTTGACTATATGTTAAGTTCCCATGTCAACCGGAATTATAAGATTTTAGCGTTTCATATTCAAGTTTGATTCAAAAGGTAGATCTAAATTCATTTTGTTTCAGGCACAAGGGCCGTTTTGGTACGTTTTCGTACATTGTGTTCTAAATGTAATGCTTTTATATGACTAAGTACTAACTAAATTTATTTCCTTAAGGGTTCCTACAAATTTAAGGTTATGTGTTATATATATGCATATTACTATACTATAAAATCCATTCAGGGATTATTCAAATTTATTTACAAAAGCTACACCTATTATTGTTATTCATATTAACCTATAAAAAATTTTACTTAAAGTGACGATTACATTTCTATTTATTTTTCCATTTGTTATTTAAAAAATGGATTTTGTAAATTTTAATTATTCATTGATATCTTATAGTTTTGTTCTTCATGATCAACAAGTAGCAATATTTCGATGAATACGTAAATAATATGGGTAGCAAATTAGAATCAACGCACAGTACGATCACTTAATCAGGCAAAAGCTGCATGCCGTGACGGGCAATGGTAGCGCACATAGTCATATGGGATAGGCCCATGCCTACAGAGTTGGCAGTGTCCAAATCAGCTAAAGCGGCGGCGTTAAATTAAGTGATCCTACCGTATTCATTTATGGAATTGGGGCATTTACCCGGGACTTACGTACATTACATCCGCGCAGAAAGGCCTTCCATTGCTGATGACGTTTTGATGCTGTAGAACTAATTAGAAGTTTGATTACGTCGATTTTAATTTGCTGTTATTGATTTCATCGTTTGTTTTCATCTTAATCTTCTTGCATGTTAATTGAGCTTCGCTCCCACACACACATGTTTATATTAAAACTACGAAGCTTTTGGTTTGGCCTGCATGAAAAAAATTACAATGAGAATTTTTCTAGATATTATGAGACATTAAGAGACTAATATGAACTCGGAATCGAGTTCTCTTCCACTACAGTGAAGCTTCAGTACTTAAATCCTTGCGCAACTCCGATGAAGTCTCTGCTACGGGAATACAAGAAAGATATGCCAATTTTCCCGGATTGGCGGTTCCGGTCTCCAGATATGTTGTCGGGGCTGCAAGGTATGCCTTCTGGAGGTTGTACTGTAGCGGCCACGTGAGGACGGCGCCGGTAAGGCCCAGCGGCCTTGCGTGAAGTTTTTCCTGCCCTTCTGCGTCGCACAGCCCTTCCTAGTATTATTTTCTCAAGGGTAGCGGATCACTGCCAGACACTGGAGCATCCGCAATGTTTTGTAATAAAGGGAGGCAAGAGCGGCACGCTAGAATTATGGAAATACGGAATTGCTCCAATTTTTCTTAAACCGCACCGGAATATTCTATGGCCTTCCTACCTTTGCACTTTTCCAACGCGATCACAGGTTTTTAATAGGGTTTTTAGTCCGAAAACCGATCGATGGCCTCGGATTTAAAATTTGGTCCACGCGCACATGTGCGCGTGTGCACCGAATTTTCCGACTTGTAATCCAACGAAAAAATCGGATCGTGCCGCACCACGTATTGAAGGGTATTTAGACTCTCTATTTTTGCGATTCGAGTTAAATTTAAAACATTAAATAGTTTTACCTATGCAGGCTTGAATTTCTGTGTAAGTGCTTGTGCATTTAACTGGGATTGATTTTCACTGATTAGCAAAAGAGAGCGATTAAAGCTCGGAGCGGCTTTATATGCACGCTTCAAGCTTTTTTTTCTTCTTGTAGACCAGGGAGTTTGCTTAACTTCGGTCTGCCTAAAGAAAGCTTCGAAGTACTATGAGCTCATAATCGCGTAAACACAATATTTACATCGCAGGTGGCAAAAAAGTCACAGAAGTAGCGGTGGAAAGTAGACAAATCGGTTATTTTGAAATTTCGACCATTACACCACCCGATAATCTAACACCAATCGTCGGAAGATTAGCGGGAGTTAGCATCTAATATCTTTTGAGTGAAAAGTCCCTATTTCTTTACCTTGCAGGTCTTCTATGAGATAGTAGCAATTGCCGAGTTTTTTACGTATGCGACACTTAAGGAACTGTGGACCAAGTTTTGCGTTAAAGTTTTGTGTAAACTTACTTAGTGCAAAGTTTCTTCTAAATACTTCCTGTCCCTCTTTATACGAAACTGGCTTACTTCTCAGATTATATGTCTTAACATTACGGTGGTAGGCTTGCCGAATATTTTCCTGAATTTCCTTTCGAAGTAATGCCAAGTTATCTGATCTTGACAATGGAGCAATAGGTTCTTCCAATAATGATAGCTGCTTGAGCAATCGATAATCGGCGCCATGGGTGATCATATCCAATCCGAATAGTACTTTGTATGGCGAACAACCAATTGATTGATGACTGGAGGATCTAAGCGAACAGGATATGGCGGAAAGGTTCCTATCCCACTCTGTTTGATCGCTTTTCAAATATGACCTTATAGCTGCTAATAATGACCTGTTCACCCGCTCAGCAGCGTTGCTTTGGGGGGAATACAGTGCAGTGTACATATGCTGAATGCCTAACTCTGTCAAGAACGCGTTAAAATCATTTGCTTTAAACTGTGTACCGTTATCGCTTATTATTATCTCTGGTACCCCGAATGCGTGAAAGATGGTTTTCAGCAAATAGTCCTGGATGGCAGCAGAAGTGAATTTTTTTGAGCGGCTGCAACCAGTGATATTTACTAAAATGATCCAGGACTATTAGAAGTCCAATATGACCGTCTTTGCTGCGAGGGTACGGACCAAGCAAATCTATATATAACCGTTGAAACGGCCTGCAAGTGGGTATATGTGATCCCATGGGAGCGCGGAGTGTGTAATTGGGAGCTTTTGTTGTTTTGCAGATTTCGCATTGCCGAATGTAGTTCCTCACATCCGTGGCGAGGCCTGGCCAATACAAATTTCGACGTAATCTTTCAATCGTTTTTTGCATGCCTCCGTGCGAAGATACTACACTGTCATGTGCTTGTTTAAGTACATCAGCTCTTATAGACTTTGGTATCCAAAGTTTCCATGCTTGTTCTTCCTGTTGAGGAATTCCACTAGCATGCTCCGTTCTCATGTACACGAATGGCTCTATTATTTTAATATCTGGGAATTTTGAAGGATTCTCTAATATCTTTGCCTTTAGGGACTTATAGTCTTCTTCAGAAAAAGCTTCTGATTGTAAGTCTACAATGGGCCCTACCTCTAGATCAGCTATTTCATCATCGCACAAGCGCGATAGGGCATCCGGCACAATGTGGTCTTTCCCTTTTCGGTGGGAAATGGAAAACTTATATTGATCGAGTCGGAAAATCCATCGAGCCAATCTTCCGGAAACATTTTGTTGCCGGCGCAGCCACATCAAGCTGGAATGATCCGTGACAACTTCGAACTCCTGTAGTTCAAGATAACATCTAAATTTCTCAATACCAAGAAGTACAGCTAGACATTCGCGCTCGGTAACGCTGTAATTTCTTTGTGCGCGGCTCAGCTTTTTTGACATAAAAGCTATGGGCTTTTCTTCCAAATTCTCGGACAGTTGGATCAAAACCGCACCGATGCCAAAATCACTAGCATCACAGTGAAGGTAGAACTTTTGGCCGAAGTCGGGGTTCTGCAGAATAGGGGCAGAAGTTAGCAAGACTTTTAATTCATCCATCGCCTTTTGGGCATCTTGTGTCCAAACAAACTTCTTTTTTGAAGACAGAACTTCTGTGATCGGAAATGTACGCGTTGAGAAATTCTGAATAAATCGTCTATACCAACCACATACGCCTAAAAATCCTCGAACTTGCTTTAAATTTTTCGGAGGAGGCCAGTTCAGAATACATGAAATTTTAGATGGGTCTGTACAGATCCCACCACTACCAATCACGTAGCCCAAATAATTAACGCTCGTTACGCAAAATTGGCTTTTGGAAATATTAAGCATTAAATTGGCTTTTCTAAACTCCTCAGCTAGACGAACTAAGACCGCTAAATGAGAAGAAAAATCTTCAGACACTATGCAGACATCATCAAGATAGCCGAAAACACAATGACGCAAATCGGGAGGAATTATACTATCCATTAAGCGGCACATGGTCGAGGGGGCGTTGCATAGGCCAAACGGCATCACCTTAAATTGGTACAACGGCCTCCCAGGTATTGTGAATGCGGTTAAAGGCTTCGCTTCGTTTGTTAACTCGATTTGCCAAAATGCGTCCTTTAAATCCAGTTTGGATATAATATTAGCTTTTGGTAGGCGGGAAAAGATGCCATCAATGCTGGGCAACGGATAGGCGTCCTTTTTTGTTGCTGCATTTAATTTGCGCGCATCTAAACATAAACGAATCTTATTTGGCTTAACGACGAGTCTCATTGGAGAACTCCAAGCGCTGGTCGAGGGTTCAATTACATCGAGAGACAGCATCCTATCGATCTCGGCGTATAGAAGTTTTTCTACGGCAGGACTCACAGGATAGAATCGTTGCTTCACTGGTCTTGCATTATCGATGTCTATGTGGTGCTGGATCAACGAGGTTCGTCCTAGGCCTTGTAAACTATTCGGGAAGAGCTCTTTAACTACTTCTAGTTGTTGTTGCTGAATTTTGGTAAGAGGATAAGATGTGTTTTCGTTAGAGTTTGTGGAGAGGGAATCTTCTTCTATAGCACTTATAACACTCGGGGCTAATTGGAAGAGTTTCCAGAAATCTATTCCAAGAATTAATCTTTGTTTTATAGAGGGGATGACATAGAGCTTCATTTGATTAGTCTTGTCTTTGTACTGAACCAAAACATTCAGCAGTCCAGTTACCTCATGAGCATTGCCATCGGCTGTTTTGACATGAGATTTAATGGGCTTAAATTCGGAATACTGGCTAAAGTTTTCTGTTGCTAAGTCAGCGCCGATGCAACTTACATTAGCTCCTGTATCTAAAAGACCTTGTTCAGTAAAAGTAAGAAAAGCTACCTCTGCGTAACATCGCATATCGCTTTTACTAAAAATCGCTGACACCAATAGCTTACGATCTTTCTTAATGTTATTATAATAAGATCTTATTCTTACTGTATTTCGTTTCGATCTTTTAACAAGGGGTTCTTCATTGAAAATTCGATTTTTAATCTCTAAATATCTTGCTAGTCGATCATGATATGGCATAAATCTAAGTCCAGGTTGTTCATCAGTTATGTAGTCTACATCTGTTCGTAGAATTTTTTGATCCTCGTTCTTTGATGAGCCCCTATTAGTGACTGTACTACTCAAGATTTCGGGAGCAGCTTTTTGTTGCTTGCTGCTCCCTTCAAGCGGTTTTCCGCCTGGCGGTCAATACAAGTTTTGCACTGTGGCTTGCAGACATTAACTTTGCCACAGCCGTAGCAAAAAATTCGTTGGGCTTGAGAACAACTTTCCCATGTGTGACCTTCTACGTCACAATTCCAACAAATGAGTTTTGTCGAAGCCTGCCGAATAGCTGCAACTTCCTCGCTATGATGAGGTTCTTCGTCGCTTTCGGCATTGGACTCCTCCACCGCATATATCTGCCTTCGATATGCAGGTGGCTTTAGTTTAGTTGACATTTCTGTTTTGTAACTAAGTTCTTTAGAAAGAGATTCTTGCATCTGCACCAATTTGCGCAAGTGGCTTACAGAGTGGATAGGCTGAAATAGTATCTGCTGACGAGTTTCTGGTAGAAGATTGTTTTTAAGGATTTCTAATATTTCTTCGTCATCCATCTGAGTTAAATTCTTTTCAATTAACGACACAACTGCATCGTAGAAGACAGCAAAAGGCTCTCCGTGCTTTTGTTTTCTTGAACGGACTCTCTCCTTGCTGCGAAAATCAGATGTAAAATCTTTATATTGTAACCTTAAGGCAACACAGAATTCTGACCAATTTATTTGGGATACCTGTCTATGATATCTCCAATACCAGTCCCTTGCCTGTCCTGTAAACAAGATATGCAAGTGCTTACACATGGAAGGAAAGTCACTGTCAAGTGTAGTATCTGTTAAAGATTGAATTCTGTATATAAATTGTTCAACAGTGATACCAGCTTCCCCACCATCATATTGCAAATTCCATTTTTGCATTATATCTGCAACTTTTGCTGGATTTCTGATAGAGCTATTTGTGGATCGTAAAGGTTGGACAGGAGCAGCAGCGGATGGCCCACTTGGCACGCTCGCCACACTTGGTCCTTCATTATTTGACTGGGTACTAAGATTTAGATTGGACAATACACGACTTACAGTCTCTTCTATCATATTCTGTACAATTCGATAATCAGGCTCGTTCGGTAACTGAGAATTATTTTGACGGGCAGGGCGACCTCTTCTCCGGCGATTCTCACGAGAAACTGCTGGATTAGTACTATGACTTGTGTCTGCACCTGCCACATTTTGTGTCTCGATCTGAAGTTGTTCTTCGGGATTATTCCTGGCATAGTTGCGAGTGATCGGACGAGGAGCTCTATTGTTAGCTGGAGCTACTGAAGCTGTAACAGCAAGGGGAATTGGTGGACTTTGTACCATCCCAAATCGGTTTGGCGAACAATTTCCCACTACCAGCTTTAACGATTGCTGAGTAACTGGTGCGACACAGTTCGGACATTCGTTATGTGTCAATAACCAATTTTCCAAGCAAGTTTTGTGAAAAATATGTTGGCAATTTGTGATTAGACACTGCTGAGTATCTGTCATAACCTCACAGCATATCAGGCAATTATTTCCTGCTGCGAGAACGTTATTTGCATCAACCTCCTCCTGATGTTGGGGGCTATGTTGTAGAGGCATATTTAGAAATTAAGTTTTTGTTTATTAAATATTTTAGTTATCCGGTGACAATGTATAGGAACTTAACAATAGCAGTTTTTTCAGTAATTGAATGGCTTAAAAAAAAGATTGGAACTACATTCTTTTTTGGTCTATTGAAACTAATTAAGATAAAGCGCTTAGGTCTTTTTCCGCTGTTCAAATTCATTCGACATGTTTGGTATAAAACTCCACTATGAGAAATTTGTATATTTCCTAAAGCATGCGTTGTAAACTATCTCCAGCTAAAATAGCCTATAACTTTTCTTTATATGACACTGGGATTCTGGCAAAAACTGAAATCTAGTAATTCAGGAAAAGTGTGGTCTTTAGATATTTGGCTAAGAATTCGATCTTAGTCAAAAACTTTAGTATCCGAAACATCTGTACCAGTATTAGCAAGTATTTACTAAGATCGAGCATTGTCAAAGTGTCCCACTGACATGAAAGCAGACGAGCTAGAATTGCACAATAAAGGTACTGGCGCTGCTGTTGCTAATGCAATTTTATTTAGCAGTTATCTATTTTGGTTATTTAAACAGCTGATTCCAGATTGGTTAGTAGTTTTTCAATACCAACTTGTACAACTCGGGAATGTGAACACCATAGCTTCCTATACTCCTCCCACGGTAGAACTGTTTCCTTCCGGCTAAGGGCGGACAACTCAAAGTTTGGAGATAGATGTTGTTGTTGTTTTTATTTTCAGGAAGCTGTAGCCCCACGTTGGGCGCCAAAAATTATGTAATATCCAGGATAATGAAAGAGGCTCACAGGACACAGTCCTGCTAAGCGTTCTCAGAGTCGAGATTGGAATTCGGATGGGACCCTATTTTACCGTAGCTCTTTCGGGGTGGGGTGGGTTAATTGTGATTCATCATCGACTCTCATCACATAATTATATTAAGGATCCCTAATATGTCTAAATTATTTGGATCAAAGGATCGAAAACCAAAACTTCGCAAATGAGGGCAAGCTTAATCAAAAAAATAAGAAGAAAACTTTTATTCAGGCCATGATCATTAACTGATGCGGGATCTTAGTTGTTATGTGATCCACGCTGTCGTTACCCTTCCCTTCCTATGATCTCCGATAGTATTTTTTTGAAGATCCCCTAAAACCGACCTTGACTATATGTTAAGTTCCCATGTCAACCGGAATTATAAGATTTTAGCGTTTCATATTCAAGTTTGATTCAAAAGGTAGATCTAAATTCATTTTGTTTCAGGCACAAGGGCCGTTTTGGTACGTTTTCGTACATTGTGTTCTAAATGTAATGCTTTTATATGACTAAGTACTAACTAAATTTATTTCCTTAAGGGTTCCTACAAATTTAAGGTTATGTGTTATATATATGCATATTACTATACTATAAAATCCATTCAGGGATTATTCAAATTTATTTACAAAAGCTACACCTATTATTGTTATTCATATTAACCTATAAAAAATTTTACTTAAAGTGACGATTACATTTCTATTTATTTTTCCATTTGTTATTTAAAAAATGGATTTTGTAAATTTTAATTATTCATTGATATCTTATAGTTTTGTTCTTCATGATCAACAAGTAGCAATATTTCGATGAATACGTAAATAATATGGGTAGCAAATTAGAATCAACGCACAGTACGATCACTTAATCAGGCAAAAGCTGCATGCCGTGACGGGCAATGGTAGCGCACATAGTCATATGGGATAGGCCCATGCCTACAGAGTTGGCAGTGTCCAAATCAGCTAAAGCGGCGGCGTTAAATTAAGTGATCCTACCGTATTCATTTATGGAATTGGGGCATTTACCCGGGACTTACGTACATTACATCCGCGCAGAAAGGCCTTCCATTGCTGATGACGTTTTGATGCTGTAGAACTAATTAGAAGTTTGATTACGTCGATTTTAATTTGCTGTTATTGATTTCATCGTTTGTTTTCATCTTAATCTTCTTGCATGTTAATTGAGCTTCGCTCCCACACACACATGTTTATATTAAAACTACGAAGCTTTTGGTTTGGCCTGCATGAAAAAAATTACAATGAGAATTTTTCTAGATATTATGAGACATTAAGAGACTAATATGAACTCGGAATCGAGTTCTCTTCCACTACAGTGAAGCTTCAGTACTTAAATCCTTGCGCAACTCCGATGAAGTCTCTGCTACGGGAATACAAGAAAGATATGCCAATTTTCCCGGATTGGCGGTTCCGGTCTCCAGATATGTTGTCGGGGCTGCAAGGTATGCCTTCTGGAGGTTGTACTGTAGCGGCCACGTGAGGACGGCGCCGGTAAGGCCCAGCGGCCTTGCGTGAAGTTTTTCCTGCCCTTCTGCGTCGCACAGCCCTTCCTAGTATTATTTTCTCAAGGGTAGCGGATCACTGCCAGACACTGGAGCATCCGCAATGTTTTGTAATAAAGGGAGGCAAGAGCGGCACGCTAGAATTATGGAAATACGGAATTGCTCCAATTTTTCTTAAACCGCACCGGAATATTCTATGGCCTTCCTACCTTTGCACTTTTCCAACGCGATCACAGGTTTTTAATAGGGTTTTTAGTCCGAAAACCGATCGATGGCCTCGGATTTAAAATTTGGTCCACGCGCACATGTGCGCGTGTGCACCGAATTTTCCGACTTGTAATCCAACGAAAAAATCGGATCGTGCCGCACCACGTATTGAAGGGTATTTAGACTCTCTATTTTTGCGATTCGAGTTAAATTTAAAACATTAAATAGTTTTACCTATGCAGGCTTGAATTTCTGTGTAAGTGCTTGTGCATTTAACTGGGATTGATTTTCACTGATTAGCAAAAGAGAGCGATTAAAGCTCGGAGCGGCTTTATATACACGCTTCAAGCTTTTTTTTCTTCTTGTAGACCAGGGAGTTTGCTTAACTTCGGTCTGCCTAAAGAAAGCTTCGAAGTACTATGAGCTCATAATCGCGTAAACACAATATTTACATCGCAGGTGGCAAAAAAGTCACAGAAGTAGCGGTGGAAAGTAGACAAATCGGTTATTTTGAAATTTCGACCATTACAGGAGACAAGGCTCACCAGCAACAAATGAGCCTGTCACTGGAGCAACGGCAGCAGATGGAAATTGTGCTGGAAAAATCAGGGGAAAACCAAAGCCAACGGGTAGGTGATTAAAGTATGGAAAAACATTTTAATTTATCAAAAGGGGGAGTTCTAACCAGAAGAGGCCGAAAAAAAACCATGGCATTCATATATCATCTTTATACTAACTAAAAATGAACTAACTAACTAAAAATACATTATAAAATAAAATGTAGACTTCTTACCAAGTAAATAAAGCAATTACAGAGATAGAAATATTCTACGAAATTATATAAATAACAATTGATTAATCTTTAATAGTTACTTTTAATGATTTTACCTTATTTGTATACAGAGTGAACCAGTATTCTCCAGCTAAACCATATTTATAATTAAATTCATTTTAAAACAAAACTAATACGTGTTTTATATCGCTTTGTCAAAGGCTTCTTTGTAATTCCCGAAAACCCTGAAGATCCCCTCTTTAAAACAGCGATCAGAGCATAAAGCTCACATCAGATCGGCTTTAGAATACTTGTACTTTTACGTATTTTCGAAATCATTTCCAAGAATGGACTTACAGCCCCCTGGTTTCCCTTTCACCCCATTCTCCGAGGACATAAACGTCATGTTTTCATCGGGGCTTAGCCGGGCCAAGTGTTATCCCTCCGTATCGGGCGATGTCTTATGTTTTGTTAGCTGCAAACACACCGATGATGGGCCATAATCGCTGAAATTGGCTTAGTTGCCACCCATAAAACGAGCCCTCTCATTGGGGGAGTCGGTGCAGGGATACTAAAAAGAATAAAAACAACTTTTACGACGGCCGCAGATTCACTCTCAAAGTGCAGTAAAAGTTGCACGGGACAATCCGTCAATGGCTGGGAAGAGGAGTCTCGATTTTTCACAGAGAACAGAGAGGGGAAAGGTGACAAAGCTCCCAGAGATATAAAATCAAAGTCAAACGCGGCGATTTGATGGCATTTGCTGGGGAATCAATTTAATCGCATTTAATGCCAGGCCAGACATCGAAATAGACGACGCAAAGCCGACTGGCGATATAAAAATTTCAATAATTTTTCCAGCAACTGCGCCGAAAATACCCAAACGCTCTGAAAAAAATACGAGGGAGTTCTAAATAGTTCAGGGATAAGACTATGGGATACCTGGTGTATTTGGTTTTGGTAGTAAAGTAGATAAGCAGTTAAATTTGTATTGAATTATCTCTTTAGATCCGCAGATGTTGCTTAAATTCTATCCATAATATAATTCTAGATTTTTGCATCTAGCGATTATTAAGAAAATATTATAAAATATTTTTCCTGTCACAAACATCTCCAGTAGCCTAGCAAGTCCCCAGAAAAATCCCTTTACAGGGTACAACAAAAGGGGGAAGTATCTCCGAGCGAGTTAAGTGCGACATCTCTGGGGGAATTGATTTAACATTATTGCTCCACCTTCTACGCACCGCTTGAGAGATGAGATGAGTTGAGACGAGTTGAGATGAGATGAGATCGGATGAGAAGAGAAGAGGAGATGGGCTGGGGGGTTGGCGACACCTTGCCTGCGACAAACACCCACTAATTAGTTGTATCCCAAAGATATTTATGCCCCATAAAACTCTTCCGCCGATCGCTCGGCTCGGCTCGTCTCCGGCAGCTGTGTGCGATAAAAACGCGCCCAAAATTAGGCAAAGTGCAGCCGAGTGAGAAACGATTAACTGCCTGCATTAGCCGTCTCTGATTGATGCCAAAAATTAGCAGGGCCCCCGGATGTGTGTGCTCTGCTAATACGAAAATGGCTTCCCCCTGGGCTCCTGTAGGAACTATGTAGCTCTGCATGGAGATTGCCCGCCTGACCACTTCCCAGCTCCACCGCTCCCACTCCACGCCGAGGCCCGGCTCGCCTGATCGCCCCAATGTATCACGATGGATTTATAGTTTAGTATGCACGATCAATCAAAAATCGTGAAGTGCGCAGCGAGAAAGAGAGAACTCCAATTCGAACTCTTCTGCGTCTAACAGTAAACCAAGCGATGCCAGTGTTTGGCCCAGAGATGGCCTCGTGACTGTCGTGCCCGGAGTTTTCGGTAATTAAAGTCCGCTTGAGTGTCTATAAAAGAGGTGTCTATGGTTGGCTCAATAGTAATGGCCAAATTAACGAGACTCTTTAAATTAAATCGTCACTTTAGCTTAAAGAAACAGCCATACTTGGGAGTAGTATTACCAAAGAGGTACAGTTTCCTTTAAGCTGGCAAAAAAATATTACTTCCCAGGTTTTAAGCTCAAAAATTTTAAAAAGAAAGAAATTTTAGGAAAGAAAAAATATGTTAATGAGCCCCATTAAGAAAGATATGCCATCGAGGCTCCTTATTTTATTGTTCTCATATTAATGTATTATCTTTAAGAATATAAGCCATAATCAATTGAATTCATCCATCAGAGGTTAATATATTAAATAGCAATGGTTGGCGACCGTGATAGAACTCTGCATTCGACAAGTCCCAACTGTATTAAGGTACGTTTTAAAATGATAAAATCCCTAAAAATAAATAATAAAGGGGCATCCTATTTTTCAGGAATTAAACTTTTTATATTTTATGAAGATTAACCATTACTTAGAAGTCTTAAATAAATTTAATAAGAAATAATTTGTGATATAGATTGTGTCTTTTTTTATTTATATTTGTTACATTGTTTCGCTTAAAAAATAAACTTAAACAATGTATTTTCTATACAAAAACAATCAAATAAAATTTTTAATACTCCACATTTAACTACTTTCAGACTATTAGGACACCTGGGACCGAATAAAACTATAAAATCATATACTTTTCAGTGCATTTTTTGTGCAGTGAGACCCAATGAACTCATTTCCCTCGCCCCTTGCGAATCACGTGGCCATCGCCAGCCAGCTGGCATTAAAGTCTTCAGTCGTCGGGGCATATTAAAAGAAAGTCTTCCAGACGAAGCGTTGCCAATAAGAATTATTACACCTGATTGGAATCTGCTGCCGCAGCGGCAGTTGGCTTGAACTTGACCAGTCTCCGGGAACCACTTGTGGGTGGGTCTCCTCGTCTCCCCGTCGGAATCAGAATCCTCCAGAGAGGCCAAGGCTTACAGTTAGCCGAATCTCAGACTCTGGCCAACTGCATTTATTAACATTTTGACTTTGTGACCAATATAGCGAACGCAAGGCTTCCCGAATCCCGAATCCCGAATTGCGGCTGGGTAGGCGTACTTAATCGATCGCTTGTTGATAGGCAAATTGGCAACAACAAAATCCAGCAAAAATTTCCGAAATAAGATGGAAAAGCGAAAAAAAACTTGGCCATAACCTGTTTCGGTTTCCTCCTTTCTGGCCCGGTGGAAAAATTCGTGATGAGCACAGAAACAAAAACAAAGCGAGGGAGAAAAGAGGCTGCTTTAGTTCTTTAGTTTTTTTTAGTTTTTTCTTTTTTTTTCTTGGCCAGGTCCACTGTGCGATCTTTATCTGGGCCGCTAGAAATTTTCGCTAGGGCTCCATCGTCCGTCTCGAAGTCATTTACATTTGGCGGGGCGGATTGGGATTGGGAACGTCTGAGTCTGAGTCTGAGTCTGACTCGGTGGAGGCTGAGTCTGAGCCATAGTCGCTGTTGGCCTGACAGTTTGGAGCATTGCAAAGTGATCGTTAAATCACGAATATTTAATTGTCTTCATCACCTGAGGGTGCTTGAAATTAGTTTGGACTTGCTTTTTACATTTCTTCGTCGCTCGTCGCTGGTCGTTCGCCGTTCGAACTCCTTTCCGTAATGGGCTGTAATGGTCTTGGCTCTCGGATGGGCCATTTAGGCTGACGGACTGACTGCCTGGCCCTGGCCTCCCATGTTTGAGGTTTAAGGTTTAAGACATTAGCCGCAAATTGCATGCATAGATTCGGCCTTTAATGAGCCCGAGCAGCGGGCGATATTTGGTGCTAATTTTATGGATCCAGGCTGGCCAAAAAAAACTGAGAAACCAAAAAGCCTAAAGGCCAAGAAATGGTCAAGTTTGGCCAGTAAATTGATCTCCTCGATTGATCAACTCAGTGAATATTTTACATGGAGTTAAATTTTCCTATTTGAATTTATAAGTAAAAGTATCTGGTAATTCTAATAGGTTCCCAGAGTTCCAATTGGCTTGCCTTTCCCATCTTAAATAAAAAATCACTCAACGAATCACTGAACCAGATCCTCCTAAAGGGAAATTTTATTTTCAAATCGTAATATTTTTTATTGTACTTTCCCATGTAAACAGTCACACTTTCCCGGTTATGATCACACACCTTTAAACGGACAAGTTAGACATTGAAGGTTCTACTAGATCAATTCCATCAATTTTCCAATTCCCACGCTAGAACCTCGCCGATTTTCCCATTGAAAACGGACACTTCAGTCTAATGGGACGACGACCTCGTATCCCATCCTGGGTAAATATATGTCTGCTCTTAGTTGACCCAAAACAATTAACGGTTAACGCCAGTCGACCTTTTTCCGCCCCTCGATTTCGGATCAGAAATCAAACAGTGACTAAACAGTTATCAATTATTGCAACCCATCATCATTGATGGTGTTCCCACATCAAAGGACCATGCATCATTGCACATGTTCCCATACGAAGTCGGTGGCACAACATCGAATTGGGATGCAATCCCGTCCGGGGTGGGACGACAGTTGCCATATTGTCGCAACAAAGATTCCCACAATTGTCAAATCACAATCACTGTGAATTTTGGCAAAGTTTCTGCCGCTGTTTCGGTTGCCTCTGCAGTTTCTGGTGGCTACCAGCAAAAATTAAATTAAGCCAAATTAAATGGCAAGTTTCAAGGGACGCACTCAGGGGTGGATTTGCTTCTCCCTACGTCGTAACGTTCTGTTCGATCCATTAATGAGCGACAAACGCTGATGATATTAT
This sequence comes from Drosophila rufa, assembly GCA_018153105.1. Taxonomy (NCBI): domain Eukaryota; kingdom Metazoa; phylum Arthropoda; class Insecta; order Diptera; family Drosophilidae; genus Drosophila; species Drosophila rufa. The sequence goes on from JAECXS010000096.1 coordinate 16,240,235, forward strand.
TTACTTGACGTCATTATACAGAGGGAAAAAATATTGCGAATATTTTTATTCAAGGAAATACAAGTTGAGATACCTTTTTGGCTTGCTTTTAAAAATAATTCGTTGCACATTGTCCTGTATAAAGGTTTTAAATAAAGCCTCTTTTTATCAAATTTTAATAAATCTTGCAATATTTCAATACAAGTAATTTGTTATAAAATTTGTTAAGTATTTTTCCTCAGTGCACCTACACTGTTTCGCGTAATTGCTCGCTGGCCACACAGTTGAAAGTCAACGAGGCGGAGGGTGAGTTTTTTGGGCGCTGGAAGGAGGGTTGCAAGTGGGCGTCACGGCTGCCTGCACACCCTCGCCGGGACGGCTTAACCCCTCGCTGCCGGTCTGTAGGCTTAACCCCTCGCCGGCGACGGCCGGGACATTTGACATACGTTTTGAGCAGCGCTCAGTGCTTAATATGCGACACGTGACCCACACTTTGCACGTTCCGTTCCGACCTTCTGCAGGTCCACCTTCCGTCGCCGGCTATATGCAGGTCCTGCCTGCTCCGGGGATCGTCTGCTTTCCGGTTTGACTTGTTGTTGTGTGACACGCGCTGTGCTATCGCCAACTCCATCGCTCCGTCTAAGTTTCCAACTCCACTGTGGGCTGACCAGCGACACGCGTCTTCATTGGATGTGGACTCGGGACTTGGGACTGGCGCAGCGATGTGGGTGTGTCAGCTGGCTGGGAAGAGAGGGTTGACATGTGGCCAGCTGGGGGTGGATCGCAGAGCTTTTGTCCAGGGGCCATCGATGAGGCTGCGCCTTCTGTTCCACCATTGTCCTAACTCTAAAGCTCATTATGATTCGTTTTCTGCCTGTGGTTTTCCATTGTGGACCTCATTAGATGACCTGACATCACCACAAGCACTCTAAGTTAGGTCAAGCTGTGCCTTAGAAGGTCTGGAGTTCCACTCTTGCATTTACAAGGATGCGATGGCATATTTTCCCATACTTTAAAGAATATTATATCATAAGCCAAGAAAGAATTGCCTTCATTTTGGCGACTGAGTACTAGGAATACTCTATAATCAAATGAAGAATAACTCAATCTCTCCAAGAAAGTTATTATTCAAGGCTTTTAATTTTTAATTTTATATTTATTACCCATATACTTATTACCCATTTTCTTCTTAATGGTCCTCTACCTCATCCCATTGAAATAAAACTCAGCTGAACAGAGATCGCTTGTCAATGGTGGATGGCACAAACAGCATCAAACAATTACACGAAAATTGCCAGCGATTGATGTCCATGGGACGTCATAGCAATATCCAGTATCCAATATCCAATGGCCAGGTCCACATCCATGGCATGTCCGAGGGAAAAACATGCCGTGACTGCCGACTGCCAGGGAGTCAGATGCCGATTCAGAGTCAGGGCTGACAGTTGAATCACCTTCATTTTTAATGGAGACAAGTGTCAGTAATTTATGCACAATGGCATCGGCGATCCGGGGAAGATGCTGCACAAACAAGCACAGAAATTGATGCACAAGTTAAACAAATTAAAATCGATTGTCGATGCCGGTCGGGGCTCTCTCTCTCTCAAGTGAACCTGAGCCTGAGCTTGAGCTTGAGCTGGGGCCATAGAAACCCAGGCCCAGGCTGGGTCTTGGATCGATCCAGGGTCAGGTTAGTGTGCGCGGGGTCAATGTGAATTGTGTGGAAATGACCGCGCTCAGTGCTCGGCGCGGTTCTGCGAGTGTAAGCGATCTTGGCACTTCATTATTCACGCGCGTGCTTCGTTCAAGGCTCGCGGCTCTCGGCCCTGGCCATAGGACTCAGAGCCAGGTCTGTGGCCCAGCGGAAATGTCAATAGCAAATCACTTAATTTGTATGGCAATTTTCGCTGGAGAAAGAAAACGTGCCGGGGAAAATTGTGGCCAGGGCTCACGATGGTGCAAATTCGATCAAATAATGTACAAACATTATGGTGGATTATCCTAGTGGTGTTTTCCCGAATTTTCCTAGCTCTGATCGTTTGTCGTTAGACAGTTAAACTGCCCCGGAGCTGGGGACTCTCCGTGAACTCGGGACAGGGTCAATGAGGTCAACCAAGTTTAAGTTAAGAGCCCAAACAACGTAGAGGGTCATAGAACCAGGTTGGTTACGTGTATTCTTTGGGAAGAGTCAAGAGAGTTATATTCCTTTAGTTAATATATTAAAGTAAACTATATTAATAGTACTTTTATTACCTCCTTCGTGTGACAATTGGAAACCCAAATCGCTCTGATCAGACCAGTGATCCCATTGACTCTCTACTCCCACAGAGACTGCCTCGCCTGGCGGTGGTCCAATCTGCAGTCAATTCGTCGCTGTAGACAAAAAATTATCTATAAATTAAGTTTGACGCATTTTGAAATATTTTAGCACTTTTACGTTATCGCAGCGACAAAATCTATTACTTAATTTTTTATTTGCGCCACTCTCGCACATGTTTGGCCAATATCAGGCGAGATGAAATATGAAATGCAACTGGCCCGAGAGGTCTGGCCGGCATTTAACTGGCCATTTATGTGCGTGATTATTACGTGATATGGCGAGCACTCGGCTCATAAATAATATTAAGCCAGTTTCCCGGCGAATGTGCAGAGACCACGTTCGGATTCGAATTCGTATTCGGATTCGGAGTCAGAGTTCCATTCCAGGTCCCAGGTCCCAGTGCCTGGCTACACCCGCGAATTGATTTCTGTTTGGGCTGTGAGCTCTGGCCGACTGTTAAATCATTTAATACACCAATTATAACAAGTCGAGTAGTTAACATAAATCCCGATATCCAGCATTCAATGCAAGAGTTAAGTGATTTTTCGCGCTGGACCTTTTTTCTATATATTTATTTGGCCGGCGGCGACGTCGCCAAGAAATCAAAACTCATGCATTATGAATGCCAAAATTTTCTGACGTAGTCAATTTCAGTTTTTATTTATTTTATTGCCTCTAATGCATCGGCGCACTGCCTGGCAAATAAATAAATATTGGAAATAGCAACAAATGCATGACATTTGCGAAAAGGAACCCACTCTGCATATGGAGAGAGAGCGACAGTATGCGTTGGAGCTGGAAGCGTGACACGGTGATGGGATAATGGGTATTATTAATGATTTATTTTATAGTATTTTAACGGGTAAAAGTTGGTTTTAAATATATTTTTGATTGCTTTTGGAGCCGGACTATTTAATATGAACATTATTCCCTGAAGTTTCTGTTTAAGGGATTAAGAGTAATGTCCTTTTAATATATTATAAAATAAAGGCCGCTTAAATATTTTTTTAGAAGAAATTTCGTAGCGAAAAATGCGCTTAGTATAGGTTAGGTTTGTTAGGTTTGTTTTAAAGGATTTTAAAATAATGCTTTCTTAGTATATTATGATTAGATCGCGAATTGCTGCTTAGATACTATTTTAGAGAGTATTTCTCCTGTGAAAAGTGCTCTCCTATATTAATAAATAAAACATTGGCTCTAAAATAATATTACTTTCAGTGGAAATTTTTTCATATCAAAGAGCTGAAGAACTGTTTATTTTGGGATTGTATATCGGAAAGAACTAAATAAAAATATTTATAAATTTTAAGCGCTAAGATGCACTATTTAAGAATGTATATGAGTCGGATTACCCATTAGCTAGTAGAAAAATATATACATTAAATGAATATCTATTAGCACAACTAGTTTATGGATTAGTTCACATCTCTAATCGGATTTTTCTATATTTTGGGCTGACAGGTTGGCTAGGTGGCGTCTGGGCTGGGACGTCTGTCCGGCGCGTTATATATATACTTGCGACTCGCCGACTAGTGTCTCGGCGGACTTCTTTCCTTCGCCTGCTTTTGTACTGAATCATTGCCGGCCCCTTCGGTTGGCAGCGCCGAAAAAGCAAAGCCGTTGACTGTCTGCCCCACTGTCTCATATTTTATCACAGCCGCAGCCGCAGCCGCCGTCTCGAGTGGCCAAGTGTCTTGGCCAGGGGTTTTAGCCAGGCTTTGGCACATGCTCTAAGACCATTCGCTCGCTCGTTCGCTGGCTGACTGGCTTGCTGGATGATGTTTTTCTTTATTTTTCTCTGGCACAGATTTACGACTTTTTATGCTGTTTTGATTTGTTTTTGCATAAGGGTGTTCGTTCACGTGGCCAGACTCCGAATTCGCGAATTGGCCAAGAGAGACGGCGGTCCGGAGTCGCAACTGTTTGGCCGTTTGTCTAGTCAGTGGCGTTGTAATTGGGTTTCAGAATATGACGGAAAGAGTGTTGCTAATCAGCAAATCACACTCTGGCGTTGAGTAGACGAATTACACCGCACTTCGTGAATTTTTATTCGGATTTTTATTTATATTTGTCCGTGGGTATTTATTCGGCCGATTCGGCAACCTGTTTTCGGCCAAAGAAAATGGTAAATGGAAAAATGGAAAGGCGTTTCCCCGGCCAGTCGTCTCGACCATCAATCTTGAGTTAAAGTGTCGCTCAGGACACGGTTTCGGTTTCCTAATTGTCCAGGGGATTGGTCATCGGTTTAGTTGGCATATAAACCGGAGTTTTCCGTATTTTATTTCGTGTTTTTGGGCCCTCTTAACTTTATTATGGGCGTGTTAATTCCCCCATAAACCCATATTTTCATATCTCCATGTCTCCAGACCAATAACCATTAATACCTAAATGTCTCTTTGGTGGAATCTCATGGGAATATGGCACACACTGCACTTGGCCAATCAGCCGGAGACATAAAAATATTGGCCAACGCGAGTTCATAAAATAAATGAATTCTAGTTAAGTTCATTTGCATTTAAATGGATAACGAGAGGGGGAAGATCTCGAAATCAATTGGATTTCACAGGCTGCAGGCAGCTTGCTTATTGCTTATTTATTTAGAATTGGTAACACAAGGAGAAACAATGACCAGGGTCACAGGTTTTTAGCCATAACAGAACCTGCACTACGTCCTTATGAATGAATATTTATTTTGCTAAATATTTATTAATTTTAATTAAATTTTTATTTAACTCATGCTACCTTTTTGTTAAGCTAAAAATATATTTTCGCTGGCCAATGACCTTTTAAATTTAACTTCTTTTAACACCCAACTCGTTGTTAAACATTTAAGGCCCAATAAATGAGTCCTCGCCTTGGTTAACAGCCCTGGGCAGGATCGTCTAGAGGGCAGAAGGAGATAGGGAAGGCAAGGACTGCATAGGACAGCATAGGCTAGGGTGGGTAGGGCAGGGAAGCCTCTTGTCTGGCAGCTGGCCAGTTGCTGTTGCCGTTGCAGTTGCACTCGCCGCAAGTCGCAAGTTGGGCAGTTGGCCAGGTGCGGGTGCCCCACACACACTCACACTCACTGGCACACTCGCACACCTCACCTCGCCCATAAACTGGTTGCTGGACATGAGGCGAGCCAAAAAGGCAAGTAACTGGCCAACACAAGCGTGCCGGCATTGCCATCTCAGCTATTTTCTAGACAATTTTCAGCAACACATTTTAACGGTACAGTAAGCCAGGATAGGGGAAAGGTTTTAAAGTTAATTCAACTGGAAAATGGTTAAATAAATAACATATTTTTAAACGCATAAATATGCTTTAACTTTGAAAAATAAAGAAACCAAACGATATATAATTTCTGTAAATATTTTTCAGAGATTTTATAAGATACTTTTCTGGGATTAAGGCAAAGGAAAGTCGGATCATTACATGCAAGAAATAAAAACTTTTTGTAAATATTTAAGTAACAAAGAAAATTTTAAAAATCATAAATAATTGAAAACAATTTAATATGTATTTATTTTGACTAATAGGTAAAGGAATCAAATTTGTTGGACAGTTCAAAAAGTGTTTATTTTAGGACAAAATTATTAAATGGTCCAAATAAGTATAATAATAAAACGCTAGAACTTTTCTTGACACAATCATTAAATTATGATTTATATTTTTTATTCATCATTTTTTTTTTAGCTATATCTCGAGTTGTTGGCAACACTGGCTAGAGTGGCCGCGAAAGGCTTGGAACTCTGCGTGGCGGAACACACCCGCATCGCGGCAGCAGACAGGACAGCGGCTGAGGCTCTGTTTAAAACCAGATTAGCGCCCAAGTCTGCGGCTAATTTTTGTCGGTGGGCCTGAGCAAATTTGAATTTGAATGTTAGCGGGTGATAGTCGCTGTTTTTGCATTTTTTCTTCTATTTTTCCGTCGTTTTTTTGGGTGAACGAAAGACCACTTGGTCAGTTGGCGAATGCTGGGCGCTCGTTGTGTGTGTCTCACAATCTCGCAGCGCTGGCGGGTTGACAGTGCGGCGGTGCCTGTGAAATATAGGATGACATGGGGCATGGTTATGGTTACGTGCATACAAAAGCCACTAAGCTGATTACGAAATGTTGACCTTTTCCCCGCCACAAACGGCCACTTGTCTGCGCCTTTGGCGGCTTTCGGGCCTCGACGATCCCCGGGAGAGGTTTATGTCAACTGCTCCTGCTGGGGTCCCCATTCGGTGCCCGATCCCCGAGATAATTGCACTCGAATTGAGTTCGATTTAATTCGCCCATAATTCAGGTGGCTCCCGCTAATGGCTGAACGGGTGGCACTGTCGCCATTACCTACGGAGTTCCCCAACTTCCTGCTTATCGCCCGCCCCATAAACCAGGCTGGAAAATGCAGTAAATCGAGCACTTCCACTCTGGCAAACAATTAGCTCCGTAGTTCGTATTACTTAATAGCTCCGTGACTCACTCGATGGGTTAGAGTGAATTGCAGCACTTTTTGGTAAATAGTTGCCACTATTTATGTATATTTGCACTTGTCCAGGGTGCAATGATTGATAAGGTAAGGTAAGAGGTAGGTTGACCAGGAAGTGCAGTATTTTGGCACAGGAAGCGGTACCACCAAGGTATTGGAAACACGTTATTAAGTAAATATAATATGAGACATAATTTTTCATATTTATTATGAGTATAGGTATTTTTAGCTTATAAAATAATAGCGTTTAAGATCTACTTGTTGCAAGAACGTACAAAAATAAAGATAATTTCCCTTAAAATAAAATTATTTAGGCAGTTTCCCAATAAACTCTTTTAAAAAAATGTATGATACTATAAGGGATAACTGCGATATAAATAGAATAAACTTAAAAACATTTGAAATTCTTATAGATATAGATATGTCAACAAATATTAATATAATAAATTAATATTTGCACAAAGAACAGCATAAATGTTGTCAACTGTACTTGAAGTACAATAAACTCGCAAACTCTTAGAGTTTCGAAATTTCAATGCTCAATCGGGAAGAGTCCAAAGCTTCGCTGGATGCGTCCACATGCCGGCAGCTGGTCTTCCTACGCATACCTGCGCACTATCATCATCCCAAAACACACACCCCGATCGCGAGGGGTGGAAATCAGGGACCAAAATGGTGGGAAAAAGTTTTGCAACCCCCGGAAAGCCAAGTGAGACAAAAGCACCGGCTCTGAAGAGGCGTCGCCGCCAACCTGGTGTCGGGTACCATTTACGGAGCACGAAACACCAAGCACCAAACACCAAGTACCGGTTACCTTCAAGGACACAATCCTTATCCCTACGCAGAGCCGAACCCACCCCATGGCCACCACCCTGTTGCTACTTTCGGTGGAAGCGCATGAATATTATCCTGCAGCTGCGCAGTAAATCCCGTCCGGTGGCAGGGTGGCTTTTATTTATTTTCGGTGGGAAAATAAATCACTCGGCTTCTCAAAAACATCGCCATGCTGATTAATTGCCGCGCGATTTTTCGGGGAACTGTACCTGATCGAGGCCGGAATAATGCACCGGAATGCGATGGCCTCATGTTGCTCTTTTCACAAATTGCCTTCCTTGCCTCGGTAATGGCTGTGAGAATGTTCATTTGATTTTGTAATATTTCTGGATCGCTGCCTCCTTGGATTTGCTCACTTGGAAGCTCTTTGGTTGGCGGGCAATCAAGTAAAATGATTTAATTTGATCGAGGTTGTAAAGGATGTAAAGGAGCATTCCCTTAGTTGATACAATTTCCTGGGAAATCTCCGCATGGTGGCAACAATCAAGAGCTCCCACTGATAGGACTTTCATTGAAGGGCAATGGACTGCTAAAATTAAGGAAATTGAGCCTGAGAAATGCGCTAATTTCTCCGATTTTAGTGAGTAACAATATTTGGCTAACAAAAGAGCTGCTGGCTGGAAAAAATAGTTTCTACATTTATTTACGCTCCCAACAATTGACTTGAATTTTGTACATTAGTTTTGCAGCCAAAGGTGGAATAGTTTTTTGCAGGAAAATAAAAGGAAAGGCCCGATGACAAATTAGATCGCGGAGCACAATCAATTTAATCAGCACATATTTAATTTTCACCACGGATTCTTGCCTTTGGCCTCGGACAACTTTCCATTTCCAGATTGGCTGCGCATGTGCGCCCCATCCATAAAACCAACAGCATTAGTCAAGAGCTGGACTCGGATCCTTGGGGGGATTGGGAAGCACTTGCAGTCGGAGGCGTAACGAGCCCGTTCGACTCTCGGCTGACAAATTCGCATCCATTTGTTGTGCGAAGAGTTTTCTACGCCGGCGGCCCCGCAGATTGAGACACTCGGCTCCCGATCTCGATCCCGATCCCGGCCAGCTGCACTCGCCGCACTCGCTCACCTATAGAGCACCCAACGCACCGTCCTCGAAGTCCATCTGAAGGTAGATGGAATCATGGGCCTTCGCCGACGCCAAGCCGCAGGAGCACTTCAGGGAGTCGGTGTACTGGATTAGCCCGTAGCAGCCGCTGATCATCCACATGGGATCGCGACGGAGCAGGGCGTCCGCCTTGCCCTCGGGCAGGCCGCAGACGACCTCGCACTTGACCGTCCGGATGGCGCAGATATTCGTGGGCCTGAAGCCCCGCAGGCAGGTGATGAACTCCTCGGCCGAGTCCCAAATGAAGTCCCCCAGCAGCTTCCTGTAGTTGAGGTCCCCCTTGAAGATGGCCAGCCGGCTGGTGGTGAGCATCCGATACAGCTCCAGGTCCACGTCCACCATCACGAAGTAGGGCTGCGGTCCGGTCCAGAAGTGGGATGTGGGCGCTATGACAATCTTCTGCCCGGTCATTAGCCGCCCGAACTTCCGGCCCATTGACGAGAGGAACTCGTCCCGGTGGTTGATCAAGTAGTTCACCGTCCACTCGACATCCGGGGCAGTGGCATCGGAGATGTACCAGGGAATGGCCTTCACGTGGAGACGCACCTTGTGGACAAAGTTGTGGTCCACCATATAGGCCAGCAGGAGCAGGTCGGTGAAGAACTCGAAACCCGCGTTGTCGCATACGTAGTCCACGACCACCTTCTTGTCCGACTGCCGGTTCTTCTTCTTCATGAGGCTGAATTGATAGGAAAAGATTTATAGATTATTTTCAGTAAAATTGCATTTTTCCTGGGAAAACCCAGCGGGATGTAGGCTCAAGAGCTCCCACTGACAGGACTTTTATTGAGACGCAATGGAGTGAAAAAGTCAGGGAAACGGAAAAGGCATGGGAAATGTTCTTCGCCTTTCCGGCTTTACAAAGGAAATTGCCATCAATTGTTAGTTTTGGAAATTGGGAAACGTAATTATGTATAGGGATCCTAAGTTAAATCTTATTTAGTTAGAGAGTTAAATTACCAGTTCCAAATATTTGTGGAGTCATCCACCAGCAGGTGGCGATCAATTTTGGCCACATGTAGCAGGACATCGATATCCTCCGGGTTCTCGTCCTCCTTGAACTTGTAGGCACTCAGCTGGATCTCGAAGTGGTTGCTCCACAGATTGATCGTGAGCAGCTTCCTGAAATTCTCGAAGCTCCCTTCCAGGCCAATGGTGGCCCGCGCCAGGGCCTTCATGGCAAACTCGCTGATGATCAGATCCTCCCGCTTCAGGTGGTCGAAGCAGTCGTAGTCGGTGAGGAAGCGGCTGTTCTCGAAGAAGGAGATGATGCGCCGGTACAGGTAGCACTCGGCGTGCAGCCAGCAGGCGCGGAAGTAGGACTTTTTCGGATTCGGCAGTTCCGAGAGGAAGGCGTTCCACTCGGCCTTGTCCGGCTCGTTGCCGTGAAACAGGGTGAAGTTGCGATCGCGGTTCAGCTCCATCTTCAGCAGCTCCACGGCGTCCACTATCTGCCGGATGTCCTTCTGCACCTCCTCGCCGTGCTTCTCCAGGAGTGCCGCTCCGTCGGAGAAGAGCCGCAGGCAGACCTGCTGCATGATGCCCGGCATCCGCGCCCTCAGGGTCAGGTAGGCGAAGCTCTGCTTGTACCGCCCCGAGAGCAGCGAGTGGCGCGGAGTCTGTCCCTCCACCAGGTCCTCTTCCACGGACTTCCTCGACACCACCGATGGAGCTCTCGCGGCATTGCCTATCAAGAAGGTGGTTGCATACATGGTTAATTTTTTATATATTTTTTGTTTTTTTTTGTTTTTGGCTTAATTTAATAAAAACATCTGATTAGAGAGGCAAAAGTCGCTTATCTATGTCTTAAAGTGACTTTCAACCACAGCGAATTTTGTGTTAAACTTTATTAATAAATCTGGGATAGTTGGGGGGGGGATCGCAGATACCTGGAAGTGTCCCCACATAAAACTGCTAAGTACTGTGGGAAACTCTTCTAGGCATTAATGTGATATCCTCTTCCTTCTCCGCGCTGCTCGAACCTTCTCTTCCTTCCGCTGCCCAGGTGTTATCCGCAGAGCGGCATGTCCAAGTGTAATTTACAGGGTCGGTGGCAAATAAAATTAGCATATTCCTGGCGGGTCTGGAGTGCTGCCCTTGATCCTTGATTGCATCCCCATGGAAATAGGTACAAGCGCATCCGGCTCAGGATCGGGAAAGTGAAAATCATAACAAGCTACGAAGGGTTAGGGTTAAGGATTTAGCATAATTGTCACATGTTAATAAACAAGTCCCGGGCACTGTGGGAATCCCGCTCCTCGCTGGGGTTAATTCTATGCTAATGGAGCAAGGTGTGCACTTCCTCTGCCTGCAACCCTTCTATACTGTGCGATACTATATCCCCTCCGATACGATCCGATCTAATTGAATGTTTACGAACTGCGGATGACGCAAGTGTTCGGCTCCGATCACTCGGTTTCTGGTTTATTTGCATAAGCATTTGCCAAAGGAAGCCGAACTGATATGATTTTCTGTGTTTGTCCATGACACATTCATGCTTTCAAGACAGAGAGAAAAATATTAAGAATTATTTAATGTACAAGAATTAGAATTTATTGTTAATCAGTATTATTAGTTAAAGGAATATACTTTACATTCATAGGCTTAGTTGGAAAGCAGAAATAAATATTAGAAAATTATTAGTAAGTTGCTAAAATGATTTTTAATTTAATATTATATAATGACTTTTCTCTCCGTGTAGCACTTACCCCTTGGGGTTTTTTGTGGCAGACACCGGTGCGTCAAAATAGTGAAAACTTGCGGCTCTTTATCGCCGGTTGTGCACCTTAGAACCCGCCGGTTCGCATCCAGGTGTTCTCTTCCTTGGAAATCAAGAACTTCCCCGTGTCAATCCGGTTCCAAGTTCGGTGGTGAACCCATCGTTTTCTCCTTAGTTTCCCGTTCTCCGTGCCTGATTGCGGCTCAAGGTGCTACATTTACAATGCGCCATTTTTGATCCGCCGAAGACGTTACTTTCGAGATACCCTTGCAAGGGGTAAGTGAAGCGATCTACAGGGATCGTGTTATTATCGAAAGATTTTATTAAATATTATAAGACTGCAAGCGGTCCATTTCCAATAGGATTCTTCTTCATATATCTTCAAATAATAATTTTTTCATACCTCATAAAATGTTCATTAGGGGCATCATGCTTTCACTAATTCAAAAAAAAAATGCCCTTACTTTCCATGACCCAATTACACTGTAAGGGTATTTTAACCATCGGTCTTTAGGGCTAATAATTCCTTTCCTCGTTTGGGTGAACTTCGAGGGGGTTGAGACCGGATTGCGTCGCCTTATGAAATCACGAAACCCAAATCGCCGAGCAGCTGCGCAGTTATTGTGGCAAGTTCTGGCATGTGCTCTGGTTGCTACGCAGTATAGGTCTTTTATTTTGCCTTTATTTCAGGGTGGGGTCCCGAGTCTATCCATCTAAGGCCGGGCATTGTTCGATCTCGGACCCGAGCAGGTCGAATTAAGATCGGACAGATACCGAATCCGAGTACCATGATATTCTGCTATCCTCGCTCTCTCCCAGTAACCAAATTATATTCTGCCATAAAAATGCCTCAACTTTCACCCGACCCACGAGCCCAGAGCCAGCCGCGGCGAAAAAAGTGACAAAATATGGCTCACCCGGTAATTGCTCCCAGCAGATCAGTGAATATATTTATGTTATTGCTGGCCCCCGATCGTGGCAAGTAAAAAATTGCATTATCAGAGTCGTAAACAAATTAGGGGAGCCGACGTAAAAAAAGGCCGAGAACGAAAGCGGAGAGATCGGCAGCTGCATAAAGATATATATATATATGTATATAGGTAGTATGCAGGAGTATGTGGACGGATAATCAAGGCTCAAGTGGCGGGTCCCATTAGCTGACACCGCCGCCAAGGGAAGTGCACACAATATTTTAGAAACAATGGCCAATGGGACACGGAGAGAAATTATGTTTCACTGGCATGATTTTGTAGATCTTTTAAGCATTTAATACTTTTCGATAATTCATAGAAGTCCAAAGTCTAATTTAAATACTTTAACTCTTAATGTTTTAATAATTTTTTTTAGATATTTGGATTCTTGTTTAAAGTATTTGAAAAAATCATTATTTTCTTAGAGTTCTGCTTTTTCAACATTTGGTAACTTTACTAAATATTTAGCTGAGATAGAATAGTAATTAAATGTTTCTTTTTTTACTATCCCATTAAAACACTTTAAAAATGTTTATAAAATATATTTAGATCCCAAATATGAATAACTTTTTTTTCCATAATTATTCTAAGTGCATCAAAGTCGCCTAAGCTCGACAAGATTAATAACTCGCTGGCGCACGTTCAATTAATCTTTCGCTGCGCCTGCTCCGGAGAACTCTTTGGATCTATGGAGCTGTGGAACTGCAACTGGAGCTGGGAGCTGGGAGCTGGGAGCTGGTAGCTGGCTGACATGGAAATCGAAGTCCCACCAACTGACAACTTAACGGCACGTCTCCGGAACGGATCCCCGGAATACGATGCGATGCGATGGCTGGGAATGAGATGGGATCGTGTACCTGCCGCATTGTCAGTGTCAATTGTGACAGTGGCTGCGACAGGGGGCTCACTCCCCGAAAAACAAACAAACGGACACGTTCTCCCCAGGGGGAAGGTGGCCCCGCGATCATGCAAAACATTTGCCCATGAACGTGACAAAACTGAAGAACACGCTGCCGAATCCTACTAAATTAGTTGTTTTAGCTGCGCATCTAAATTTAGGAGCTAGGAACTGCCGCGTCGGACGACCCCTCGGATTTTGGGCGTGCGGCAATCCATTGGCCATAAATCAATTATACGGGCCTAGCCGTATTTATAGACCGACTTCTGGGCTTCAGGTGCTTCAGAGAGAGGGAAATTCCACGCCATATAGCGGCAATAATTTCAAACATTTTCATAGCTCAAATTTATGTAAATACAATGCCGACAGCTCGAATGTGCTGCTGTTTCTGCTGCTGCTCCGTCCAAAATTAGCATAAAATATAAATCGAAGATAATTTGTAATAATTAGCGCGACATTTGCTGATGCTGTTTTTTAACACGATTTTTTGGCAGAAAAAAAAAGAAAGCACTTCCCCAGAGTCCGTCCTGCACTTACTTAATTTGTTTAATTAGGAATCCCTTGGGCGTACAATGAAAACATGAAATGCTTTTGACTTTATTACGTGCAGGGTTTATTGCACTCTGAGAAATATGCTTGCTTTTTTTTTTTTTTTTTGAATTTATTACTTACGGAAATTATGCTTTTTATTTTTACTTTGAATTTTACTTTGTGTTCAAGTTAGCCATACGTTTAATAAGAATATTTAATTGGTTTGATAATATTTTTAGAAAGACAGAATTGAATTTCATTTTAATATTTAGAATCTTTGTTTAGGTCGAACAGATCTTAAACTTAATAAAAATATGTTTAATATTTTAAAAGAGTTTTTTTCCTTAAGAATATATGAATTTTAATTTTAAATGATAAAGGAATTAGGCACATTTCTATGAGAATGCTTGTGACTATAACAAATGAGATTTTGTTCCAAAAATTAATACAATAAACAGTTTTAAATCAAATTTTCCTTTTGTTCTCAAAACCTGCTAAGAATTTCCTAAATTCCCTAAATCATATATATTTTTCCTCCAAGTGCCGGAAAAAACAGCTGAAAGCTGTCAGTTAAATTGATGCACCCCAAGGCTTTGGATTACAAAAGGCGCGGAGAGGCCACAGAAAACACGAAAACAAAAGCAAATGAGGCTGAAATTGCAGCCACCAACCAGCTCGACTCGAAGCTCGAACCACCTCAGCCTCAACCACCATCCGGGTCTGCACCATCTGATCCTGCGGAGCCACCAGCACGCAACTTGACTCCTGTTCACCACAAAAAAATATAAAGAAAAAAATAGGAAACGGGAATAAAACTGCAGGAGCAGTCGAATTTTATTTGAATTAGCAACGCGCAATCAAAAACATTCAAACACGCATAAATTGAATCCCGTGGGATGATTTCTGTTTCGGGTTCCCAGTGGCAACCCCCTCGTCCTGCCAGCAACTTGTCACGTGATTCCAATAACAAATACTGACTGCCCGGGGATCATCCCTTAGTCCCGTCCTCGAGCTGCGACGAAATCCAGCCGGAACCCGTATTCCGGGCGGCGGCGGCGAGCGTGGGTAAGTTATTTATGGGTCAGAATCCTGCTGTGGACTTGGACCAGAGCCTGGCCACCCTCTCAGCCACCTCCTGCTGCAGAAATCCTCCCCTCCCATCGATTTTCTCACGTTTCTGCAAGTGTAAATGGCCTGGGTCATGGGAACAACACTTCCAGTCCGTAATTGAATAGTTTTATTGAAAATTAGATACTCAATGGGCCCTAATTGATGGACCAGCATAGTTGAGGAGCAAGGAGTGGATACGCTACAAATAAAATTAAATGGAATTATAATGATATCTTGCAAGTGATTGGAAAGTATATGGAATTCTCAACATAAAAATGTAGGAGTGGTTACGAGCTAAATTAGGGTTTTAAGTCCTTCTATAAATATAAGTAAATAGCTTTCTATTGAGCCCTATGTTTTCTACGAATTTATTCCGTAACTTTCCCTAACTTAAGCTTAAATTTTCTACTACATGCTAACTACTTGTATACTATTCCCTTGTTCAATATTAACATTTTCCAGTAATATACATATATTCTTTTATTATTAAAATTGATTAATTTTCTCATCTAACAATATTAAAAAGTCAAAAAAATAATAATAAAATTATTATTTGAAAACCATTTTAATGTGCCAATTTTAAACAACTTTACATAATTTTTTTTTTTAATGTTTTGTAGTTATTTTTCACTGCCAACAGAAGTGTTTTTTTGATTTCTCCAAAATATGCCTGACTTTGATTGAGTTCTCCTCGAAGAGAAATGCTCAAATAATTCGCCAATCCATCACTTTGACATATTCGAGTAACTCAATCAATTCCATATCCAACTCTGAGCCATCTGCTGGCGATCATTCGATTCTAGCCATGCCAATTTTCAGCCAACTCTCGGCAACAATGTGAGCGAGAGTGTGTCATCAAACCCTCGGCGGGGAAAAGCTAACTGCACATCACCTGGCTGCACAGGTAAACCGCAAAACGCTAGCATGTACCGTGCAGATTTTCCACATTTTCCACTGCTCCTCAGCTCCTCGGCTGAGTGCCTCACTTCAAAGTGTCAAACGGCCGCGCAGAGTCGCATAATGAAGTGCAAAATGTCATTAATTTGCCGCCGTCAAGGTGGGAAGGAAGGAACGAGTATCTGTGAGTAACCGAGTATCTGCTGGGCATCTGACTGCGGGTATCTGAGTATCTGCTGGATGCAGCTGCACTCGAGAGCGGACAAAAGAAAGTCGGGCGGCGGCGGCAAAAGTATGCAGAAATCCAAAACGAATCCGATCCAGGCCGATCCGCCTGTCCAAGCCACACGCCGACTTTTGTCTCACATTGTCACGAGTTGAAGGTTTTTCGAGCCACTGAGCAGACAATGGGGGAAAATGGGAAAAGTGCGGTGCGTGGAGGGGGCAATACAAGAAAAATGCTGCGCGCCGTCGACCAGACCGAGCTGCAATCAAAACAAGATCTTAGAACTATTGGCGCCTGATATGCCGCCGCCGCGCAAACTCCAGCTCCAGCTCCAGGTCACTGGGCATAAACGCCGCTTTTGAAATCCGATATTATTATCGGAGGAGGCCCGACTGGGGGAGAACTGGAGAACACGGTAACGGTAATTATAATCGAATAAAAGCAGACAACAGTCTGAAGCTTCCGACGCCGCATAAATTAGTCAGGGGAGTCCAGAGTTAAAAAATAGAAGCTACGTCTATAATTCAAACTAATTTGTTTTATTGACAGCGTGTGCGCTTCGCGTTCTATGGAAGATAACACAGACCCTCCACAAATTGGTCAATTATGTGGGGTCTCAAGACTGCCCAAGACTGGGCTCCGACTCCGAGGCGTGTTTCATTAGTCCGAGTGACAATAAATTAAGTTTCGACTTCATCGCCACTAATTAAAACGCGCTCTTGAGATATTAATCTGCTGGGAAGAAGCTTAGTCTGTTACTTAGTCTGTGGCTTTACACTCAAAGAAATGTGATGGAAATATATGAAAGAAATAAAGATCTGGAATAGTTATTTGTTACTTAAATTGCCTTTTACTTATTTTTTTAAAGAATAATACTGAGAAATGTTTAATTTAATATCAGCTTCGGTAGATTTTTCAAAGTATTAACTTTCCATCTTTAGTTCCTAGGAATCAATACTTTATATATTTCTCAACAATGCACACATTTTTTCTCCCAGTGCCCTTTTATAGTTTGTTTTTGGGGACCACCCGCCTGGCATTGGAAAGATAGATCGATCGATCGCTGATCGGTAGCTTTGGCGCTCTCATCTCCAACTAATAACCACCAAAGCGACTGAGGCGAGCTTGTGATTTTATTTTCATAAATGAATCACGATAATAAATTGTTTATGTTTCTTTCAGTTCGGCTCGGACTCGACTCGAATCAGAGCTTCATGGGAAAAAGAGATTAGCATCAGCGTTTATGTTAATGCAATGTTGAGACATCATAAAAATGAAATATCTGCCGCTTTATTAGTTGGCAACCGCACACATTTGGCGAACTCTGAATCACTTGCAAGTATCTTTGGGATAATTTCCTGGGGTGCTTCATTTAATTTGCTTATCAATGGCAAACATCCTTTGGGGTTCGTTCCATCTTTATTTCTGGCAAAGTTGAAGGGCAACCTGAAGTTCAAGTTCGGTTTCAGGTTCGGTTCGCAAGGCAGGTACAGGAAGAAGACACTCAATTAGAGATAATGAAGTAGTTATCTTTTGTTTATTTATTTGCTTATATAATATAATTTTTTAAGTTAAATTATATTTGTTAAATTCTCAGTGGAATGCTAATATTGAGGCAGTTACTTCATTACTTAATACTTCGTTTAAAATCTACGTATTTAATAAAAGAATTTCAAATTATTTCCTCATACAATTTCTATGTTATATGCGCTTTTTTTTTGCAGTTTAAATTATTTTTAATAATAATCAATTAAGAAATTTTAATTAAATTAATTTTAATTTATAACATAACCCCAAATTTAGATCCATTTGGGATTTCTTATTATATTTTCATTTTAAATTCCATTGAACTTTAATTTAAATAAACTTAATATCAATATAATCCTAATACACGAGGCATTATAGAACCAATCATTTATTTATTTCTTATATTAAATGTACTATCCTCTCCCAAGATCAACCTGAATATGATCTTATTTAAGTAGCCATCAAGGACCCATTTAAACACAACTGCCATTGTAGATAATTAAAATTCAAATGCACTTTTCAATACGCTATCAATGATCGTAACTTATTGTTGATCCTGACAATGATCACGTACACAAAAATAGATCTCGCCCGGCTGAGCACACCGGTTCCATTACAGGGATTTTTGGCGCCAAATATTATGGATATTCAGCCTGAAAGGACTGCAAGGACTTCAAGACAAAATCAGTTCCTTGTGGTACGTGTCATGGTCGGCAGGCAAGCATGCAGGCAGATGTGGATCGGGGGGTGATCCCTACTTCGTTCAGAGACGACTCCTTGCAAGACGCTGAAGAGGGGTTGGCCAGCGGAAAGTAACGTCCAAAACTGCAGTTCCACCACCGGTAAGAGTAAGGAATTCACCACCAGCGGCATTGCTCCGCCGGAGGTTGTCTGGTGATGCTGTGGATTTTGGGGTGGGACACAACTGCGCCAGGTAGATTTGCACGAACCTCTCTCGCTACCTCCCTCCCTCCCTCTCTGGCTTGGCGCATTCCAAGGCACTACGGATCTCGACCAGGTACGAGTGCCGCCACCAGGTAACTTCCACCCCAAAGCGGGCATGTGCCGGGTGGAGAGAGGGGTCCTTGCCTCGCCAGATGGCGAAATTCCTCACTATCGGCAATCGGAAATTTCATGGTCGCCGGGGGTTTGTTTTCCTGCCGAATGCACCTATTTACCGGTAGGATGAGGATGAGGATGAGGACGAGGACGAGGATGGAGGAGGACCGGAACAATGGTCCGGGAAAAGGTTGATTTACCTTAGAGATCGGCGTGTTGTTTGTCCCGGTGATTAATATTTTTGCGGACGTCTGAGTGGGAACACTGCATTGTTGTTCTCGATTTAATGGCGGGGCCAATGTCACGTGCTCAGATATTATGCCAGCTGCCCCGCTGGAGAGGATCCTGCCGATAGAGATCAATAGGGAAAGCTTAGTGCTGGCGTCTCTCAAAAGGATCCTTATTGAAATACGTTAAGAACGTAGAGGGGAGGGTTGTATTTTTCAATAAAAGCTGACGGGCGAATCACTTGAGAAACGCATTCAATAGAAATTATTAATCTTAAGAAATTATTTTTTCGGAAATAATAGCAGAATAGCTAGGATATTGAAACGAAAGCCGAGGATTTATATTTATTATGCATCTAGCTATACAAGAATTATATTTCTTTATTTATATTCAGCTATTTAGTAATGAGATGCCGCATAACACATAACGTCTGACTTACTTTATAAAAACATGATATTGAATAACATAAATTATAATTATTAATTATTTTAATATAAATTTTTGCGTTATTTTGCATTATTTTTGATATGCGATTCGTATTTATTGGGTTAATAGAAATTCCTGTTAAATTATAAATAATTTTTGTTGTGAAATTAATAGGTATATTATTTGATATTTTATGTTTGACCTCTATAGATGGAACTTAATTTTAAATCGCTGATCATTAAAAACGCAGATGTATCATGTTTAAAAATTGGTTTTTGGGTAGTATTAACTCTAGGAAACGGGGATCACATATCTTCTAACTATAATTACTTTTGAAAGCTTTGTGGATATAATCACTTTCTTTCTTCTGAGATTTAATAATGATCTTCATTGAAGATTTTTGATTTTAATTGATATTGAAACTTTTGGGGACTGTGGACTTAAACCAAAACAGCGGAAAATGGAGTGAGTGATCTTCTGATCATTTGTAGAATTCAGTCAAAGGAAAATGGGATCATTTGAGCCAAGCTTAGTTCCACTGATCGAAAGAGCATCAAGCGAGGTAATCGGCTTAGCCAAAACGATCCTCTCAAGAGCCAAGAAAAGCCATCTCTTAACCGATCCACTATAGGCTGGATGACTACTTTTTGTGGCCAAAATTAAAAACTTCAAAGCAAAACGAAATATTTGGGTTCGGTTTTTTATTTTGGGTTTTTAATAAGCTCTGGAACATATATCTTGAGAAAAAAGGCGTGGCGCCGCCTTTTTTAATTAATTTTTTTTTTCAGTGTAGATATTTTTTTTTTTTTTTTTTTTTTTTAATTTTAAGTAGTATTTGTAAGTAATACAATATGTAAAAATGGGCATTTTCCTAATTTTATTTCATATAAAATAACAGTTTGAATCTTTTTTTTCGTGTTTCGGCCCCCTTTTCTCCAATATAAGTATCTGGATGATCCG
Source organism: Drosophila rufa (assembly GCA_018153105.1). Lineage (NCBI taxonomy): Eukaryota > Metazoa > Arthropoda > Insecta > Diptera > Drosophilidae > Drosophila > Drosophila rufa. Next base: position 16,260,498 of record JAECXS010000096.1, read on the forward strand.
TCCTTCCTATAATATGATCTTAGTTTACAAGGACTTTGTAATCCGTCGTTAAAAAAATGCAATTTCTTTAAAATTTATGTCGTCTCTGTGTTTTATAAGTGAAATATATCGATTTTTTCCTAATACTAGGTTGCATCTAAAAAGTTAAATTTTAGAGTAAGTGCGCAAAAGTGCACTTTAAGATTACATTCATCTGAACAAGAATTAAATTACCTACAACACAGTATAAATATTAGGGTGAAACTAGGTGAAACTCTCTTTATATCTCTGGTTAAACATGAGTTTTTGATATTAACTAATACAGCAAAAAAGGCTGTTAAAAACACTCAATTACAGGGATAATCAGAAGCAATCCAACAGTTAAAAATCATTAACACATAGTAAAAACCATTCTCTTTCGTTGCCATTATAAATTGTTTAATAAAATCTTAGTTTAGTGCCTTTTTTATTAACTTTAAACAGATTGCTTTTTTTCGAAAACAAGCTCACGTGCGCACGACACTCCGAACAGCTGTTTTTAACAGCCGATAGCTTAACAGAGCGTGCCTCTGTTAAAACTTATGTTACGTAACATTGAAGACTGATGTTTTACTAACACAATGGCATCATAAAATCTTAATATTACGGACTTTCGAAAAATGGGTTTTTGGCCACAAAAAGTAGTCATCCAGCCTATAGTGCGATCGTGGGACGATTGGGAGCTGGAACAAGAGCGCCCCCAAAGAAAGAGCGACGAGAGCTTGGGGTAGCCTCTCTTAACTAAGCTCCAAAGAGCACCTGCCGTTGAAGAGAGGCCACAGTACATAGTGAAGCGATCGTGCGAGGCGGAACTCTGAAAGAGGTTTATAAATAAACTTGCTGGTCGGGTATGTGTGTGTGTACATAATAAGCTCGCAACCAGCTGCCGCTCACTCACACCGCGGCAAATCAGGGGAAATCCGAGCTGCAGAGAGGCAGCTGGTGGCGATCGCTCAGAGAGGGAGAGCAGAGAGTGCCTTTGTGGCACGTGCTCGCTTTTTACACACAGATTTGTTGGCGGTGCCAAGCGCTCCCTCCCGCTCCCTCACGCATCCCGCTCTATCGCACCATCCCTCTCCCGCCGCCACGATCGTCCGAGGCAGCTGTATCAGCGTTCAATGAACGCACAGCTGTGGATCTTGGCTCGTGGTGATCGGGGTTGATTCACAGAATCACAGAATCCCGATCCCGTGCGACATCGGAAGTAGGTAGCCGGCAGGATCCTCTTTCGCCCGAGGGGGTTGATCGGAGTCCTTCGAGGGGGTTGAACCGGGAGTCTATAAAACCGAAGCGATCCTCGCCGGGTTGCATCATTCGAGCAAGGATCTCCAGGCGATCGAGACGCGTGTGGCAAGGAGCAAATGAGTGAACAGTGATTCGCAGTTCGGTGTTAGCGGTATCAAATACAGAGAAAGAGATCGGTGAATCGTGATTAGGGAACAGTGATCAGTGATCAGTGATCAATACTTGGAAGTCCGCCCACAGAAATCATGGATAAACTCAAGTACAGCCGCTGTCCGCTCAAGAAGCGTCCGATAATGGTGGAGGAGTCCTGTCAGGAGGATCACTTAAGTCATGGTGGGTTTTCTATATACTAATCATATAAGGATCATACCGATTATTTCGGTATTGACATATAGTATCAATTTACAAAGTCTATCGATCCCATAAGGGATCTTCGATATCGATATTTCAAAATAGCGTTGATGCCTTAATTGAAAATAAATCCATATGTTATTCTTAAAAGTCTCTAGTATACAGATTTTTTAATTATCTGCCATAAAAATATGTTAATATTTTATATTACCGAATTTGCTTATCGATTAGCACTGAAAAACCTGTCAAATATATTTTAAAATATAAAATCGTTGTCTAGAAGTTTGCCTTGAATTACAACAAATTGCTTAAAATAATATTCAGATACGAACTCCTTAATATTCATCTTAAATAAAATATCAAGGCGATTTCCCCTTATTCTTTATACCTTTTACTAAAGTGAAATATTCTTTCCTTTTAGACGAAGGACCCGTGGACTTGAGTGTGGCCTCGGCAGCTGTTCCCCTGGAACCGCATTGGTCGGCGAAAGCGGAACCGGAACCGCAGGCCGTGCCCACGGAGCTGAGGCGTCGCTTCGACGCCGCCATGAATCAGACCAAGGAGCAGCTGGCCCGCCGCATTTGGGAGGAGACCCGGGAGATAGCCCGCGCCTTTCCCGATGTCTTCACCCGCGAAGAGATCGCCAAGAGCCTGGCCCGCTTGGGTTACGGCGAGTTCGAGCTGCCCCCCGAGGAGGAGGTAATGGAACCCGAACCCGAGCCAGAACCCCAACCAGAGCCTGATCAGCAAATCCCGCTGAGCTATGCCAGAGAGCCTGCCCAGACCATCATCAAGGTAGAGCCCGCCGAGCAGGACTTTCCCCTGCGGAACTACAACAATAATCTGCTCAAGAGCATAGCCGAGTACGAGGACTGCATGAAGATGCAGCCCATCAAGGAGGAGCTGGTGCCAGTGCCCCAGCCACCGATGTACTATCCGCCGCCCACGCCGCTGGCCGAGCCCGAGGACCTCTCGGTGACCCAGAGGCGGGTGCTCAGCGAGAACATGAACCTGCAGAACGTGGCCAGGGCTCTGCTCAGCATGCAGCACATGGCCCCGCAGCAGCAGCATCCTGTGCCCCCGCAGGACATGGAGGAGGACCAGGAGAACCAGGACCTCAATCCGCTGAAGATCAAAAGCAGCAACGACCTGTACTACCAGTGCCAGCAGTGCAACAAGTGCTACTCCACCTACGCCGGCCTGGTGAAGCACCAGCAGACACACGCTTACGAGAGCACCGAGTACAAGATCATCCGGAGTCAGCCGGGCGGATCGGGGCCCATCGTGGACCAAACGGAGTTCTGCACGGACCAGGCATCGGCCCTGATCCAGGCTGCCAACGCCGCCTCGGCCCAGAGCATGCAGAAGCCGGTGGGAGTGCCGAGGTACCACTGCCAGGACTGCGGCAAGAGCTACTCCACCTACTCGGGCCTGTCCAAGCATCAGCAGTTCCACTGCCCCTCGGCGGAGGGCAACCAGGTGAAGAAGGTGTTCAGCTGCAAGAACTGCGACAAGACCTACGTCTCGCTCGGAGCCCTCAAGATGCACATCCGCACCCACACGCTGCCCTGCAAGTGCCCCATCTGCGGCAAGGCCTTCTCGCGGCCCTGGCTCCTCCAGGGACACATCCGCACCCACACGGGCGAGAAGCCCTTCAGCTGCCAGCACTGCAACCGGGCCTTCGCGGATCGCTCCAACCTCCGGGCCCACATGCAGACCCACTCGGACGTGAAGAAGTATTCCTGCCCCACCTGCACCAAGTCCTTCTCCCGGATGTCCCTGCTGGCCAAGCACCTGCAGAGCGGCTGCCAGAGCGAGCAGAACGGAGGAGGACCCGGTGGCTCATCCGGCGGTGGCTTCGACCAGCAGCAGCTGCAGCAGCACCTCCAAGGATACGAGGAGGGCCACAGCCCCCACCAGGTCTACTACGCCGGCAGCGTGGGCAGCAGCAACGGCGACGAGGAGGAGGCCGGCGACTTCCACATGCCGCCACCATCCACCATATATTAATCCTTAAAACTTAAGTCAAGTTTAGCCAAAGTTACACACAGTCAGATTCAGGGAAAAGTCAGTGCCAAAAATTAGTCAGCGCAATTATATTGCCTCTTAGGGTCTCTAGTTTATCGCTCATATTTATTTAGCATTATCCCCCACTATTCCCTCAAAAATGTACCCAACTATATCCAAGTTAGTAGCTAGTCTTAGGGTCCGTTGTTGCAGGTTGTTTTCGTTGACAATTCCTTGTATTATAAATCGTTGTTAATACTCATTCGTGTACAGATCGAAATGGTGCCACAGAATAAACCCATTTACCACATGCCGACATTACAATTTAAACTTATAATTTATTTTAATTTAACGCTTATGATTTAAGCAATGTAAATATGGTGAAGGTAGCCAGCTAATTGCATGCACTTATTTATAATTTTTTGTAATGAATAAAAAACAAGAAAACGGATTTTTTTAATGGATTTTTATTTATTTATTTAAGAGATAAATAAGTTACTTCCCCATAATCTTTTTCATCAAATCAACACTCTTTTCTGCCGCTCTAAAAACGACTTTAACTATCTATTTTATCTCGGCTCATCTCTCGGATGCACCTTTCGAATTGAACTGCAATCTCGAAGATGCAATCCCGGCACAGCTTCGTAGGTGTCGTTTATTTATCGGCTGCACCATGAACAGGCTCAGAAAATCGAGACATTCAACCGTCAATGAGACTCAATGGGGGGGTTTAAAGAAATAAGGAAAACCATAATATATATATAGAGCCGTTTATATGTATAAAAATCTATTGAAAATCGCTGCTTAAATCAAAATTAATTGCCAGAATAATAATTGTTTTGAACGTAAAGCGCCGAAATGCAAACGGCAAAAACCGGAGGAGAATTGGCGCAGCTGCAACTGCAACTGCGACTGCGTCACCGGCAAGCAACTAGCAACATCAACAACAGCAGCAGGCGGCAAGCGCCAACAACAGCAAGACACTCGAAGAAAAAGTCACAGTTTTTATCTATGAAAAATATACAATGTTATTAGGAAAATAAATGTGGATTTTGTTATCTCTAAAAATAATTTTAAATCAGGAAGTAAGCTTACAATGTGCTTTTCAAATTATCGGACTCAGGGCGGGCTTCAATTCCATTATAACTTTAAGTAATTAGTTTAATAAGTTAACTAGAAATTTGCTTAAAAATATAATTATCTTTCTTTTAACACTTTTTACTTATTGTTTCTTCTACCAAATTTCTCTGAGTGCCCGCCAAACGTCTAGTATTTTTGTGGGTCTGCTGAAGTTGGCGAAATCCACTCAAAACAACAAACCAAGCGATGAATCATCGATTTTTTTTCAAAAATATAAAAGAAAAACAACCCAAATGTTATAAGAAACCAAAAAAAAAAAAGGCGGCTTGTGGTGCAGCCGCACGCAGCTAGATGGCGCTAGTGGGCAGCCCCAGCAGGCTTTGCAGGAGAGTTCAATTAAACGCGTTTTCCAGTTGCCGCTTTTCCGCACTGCAGCCCAGCCGCACCTTACTTTATATATCCGAAGCCAACTGGAGCTAAAGGCCCCACCCACCCGCCATCTCCATCGGGCCGCTCAACTCACTCGCATTATTATAAATGCCGTCCACGCAGTTTCTAACGCTCTACAACTTCCAGTTTACTTTTTGTTTGCAAGCGGGTTACCCTAACGAGAATGTTGGGTTTATTGGCCAGTTTATGGGGGTTTAAAAAAGGATATAAAATATTTTTTGAGGATTTCAAAATCCATTAGAAGGTTAAATTATTCATTGGTTACTAATTAGGAATTTGTAAAACATTTTAACATAAAGTTTCATAAGAGATATATTTATACGGTGGTTCTAAAATTTTTCTTTCTTTTATATTTCTTTTATTAAACACTCATCATCCATGAAGTTTAAAACTTAGTAATTATACACTTTGGCTAAAAAATTACAACTTTAATTACTTTTGTACTAAACATTTTATTCAGAAAATGTTCTCTTGGATTTCATTTAGAACAGAGTTATCTTTTAGCTAAATTAATAGATATTCACAATATTTTTCAGAGCATTCAGCCATTAAATTATAAATGGGTAATGTGTTTGCATTTTTCCCAAAGTATAACGTATTTCTTTTATTAAACACTCATCTTCCATGAAGTTTAAAACTTAGTAATTATACATTTTGGCTTGAAATTGAAATACTTTAATTACTTTTGTGCTAAAAATTATATTTATAACATTTTCTCTTGGATTTCATTTAGAACAGAGTTATCTTTTAGCTAAATTAATAGATATTCACAATATTTTTCAGAGCATTCAGCCATTAAATTATAAATGGGTAATGTGTTTGCATTTTTCCTAAAGTATAACATATTTCTTTTATTAAACACTCATCTTACATGGAGTTTAAAACTTAGAAATTATACATTTTGGCTTGCAATTGAAATACTTTAATTACTTTTGTGCTACAAATTATATTCAGAATATTTTCTCTGTGATTAAATTTAGAACAGAGTTGTCTTTAACCTAAATGAATAGTTATATCTAATATTTTTCAGAGCATTCAGCTATTCGTTTCCATTGCACTTGCTTCCGATCTCGACCCGGGCAAGCGGTAGCTTTTTGGTCTATTAGGAAACCATGGCGCGGAGCCGGAGACCCGCCACTTGAAAGTCATATTGCATTTGCCAGACAGCACTCGCCAGAACCGGGGACAGACCCACTCTCTGCCCCTCGGGTGTCCCCTCGAGTGACTTTGATTTCGGGTGCGCGTGCTGCCGTTTTTGGGGGTTTTCAGCTGAAGTTTCCAGGTGCCACGCCCCATTGGAACGCATGCCAGGTAGCGGCATTTGGTCAAAGGTTAAATTAGACGGGGGCCTGGTGACAAGTGCCAGGCAATCGTTTAGAGCGCTAATTTATGGCCCGCCGAAATATAGGAAAGAAACGAAAAAAATTAAAATGGAAAAATCAAAGGCCGAGAAAAACAAGCGAGAAATGTGCTCGAGTTTTGTTTATTGCGGCTACGTGCAGAGCTGGCTTAATTGGCAGTCGGCTGGAGCCCGGCCAAGACAAGTCAAGACCAAGTCTGTTGGCCAAAAGCCAGCCCGGCTCAGCACGCCCTGTTCTTTTTCTAGTTTTTTGGGGCCCGGCTTCCTCGCCGTGGCAGCTTAATTAATCTCCGATCGCTCAGAATGCATTTTTAAATGCATTTTCCTCCTATCAAATTGATTACGAGTGTTATTACTATTTAAATTCAGATATTCAAGGCACGTTTCTCCCCGCTCGTTGGCCATTAATATTTAATAATTTCAATCGGCACATGAAACAAATTATGGAATATTACCAGGCGCCGCGCCGAACGTCGCAGCTGTACGTACAGACACCGCCATTGTTTTTGCTTTCCGTTTTTTATATATCTAAGGCTAATGCCTTTGTTGCTGTTATGGCCACTAAGCTGTACGTGTTGTTTGCTTAACGCGGCGAGTGTAAATTAATATTTAATTATGATCGTTCCCAGCCCGGGCCGCTGATCGTGTGTTGAGTAAACGCCATTTTCTGTATTAAGATCTAATCGTCGTGTTTTTTTGTTAAAAGCTGCCAACAAAGCGTTTAGGCCAAGTCACTCGGGCATTGGTTTTGGCAATCGATTTTGGCTCTAGCTTAGATTAACCATGTTGAGCAATGGTTAGGTATTTGCGATTGAAAGTGAGTAGAATCGATGGGGAATTAAGTGGATTTATTTTATGTTTATGATCAGAGCAGAGAGTATGGTAGAAGTTATATTTAATAAAATTGATATAGGTCCTTTTTTTTATGCATACTTTGATTTTTTGCGGAAATTAACTCAAATTAGTGAGGATAATTTTTAGAGAGGTACCTGAAAGTAGCTATAAAGTGATTTCTTAAAAATCTACAATTAAAATAAATTAGTTTAAATGTTCTGAACGTTTTGTTTTATTTTTGCTCCCTCCAAAAGTCTTGCTCTAATAAATTAAGCTCTTCCCGAGACCCAGTTCTAGCCGTGATCCATCGGAGGAGGAGTGAGCTGACAGCTATGATTAGCCACGAGCAAGACCCAGTCCCGCTGTCCATAACTCATGCCACACACACTCCAACACACGGCGCACAACACTTCGGCGGAACTGGCCGAAAATAAGTCGCGGCCAAGTCATAAATCCGATGCCGTGCACTCGTCGACGTCAAATTAATCAAAAGGAAACCAAAATGCAGCGCAGGCAAATTAGCCATAACAAAAAGCGAACCAAAGCGAACCGGGCTGAGAGCCAGAAAAAAAGCATCAAGTGGCAAAAGCCAAATGAGAACTTTTTTCCCACACTGCGAGGTGATCAAAGCGGACCGAACCGAGCGAACGGAGAGAACCTTTCCGAACAAATCACATGCAGACAACGCCCCTGAAATGGAATCGATATAATTATTTGCATTATTAATAATTACCATTGTCTCGCTTGGATTTCGATTCGGCTTCGGCTTCGGATTCGGTCTGCGATATGAAATTCAAATTCAAATTCAGATTCGAGTGCGTTGGCGTGGCCGTAGCCGACCGCACACAGAATCATAAAGCATGGGATCTGCGCTCGTAATATGCTAAAGAACGGCCAGGGACTTTGTTTTCGCGGCGCCTAATTAATTCAAACCGCAGAGCGAACTCGAACTGAAACTGAAACCGAAACTTCAATACGGAAATAAGCTTAATCTAACCCGGCGCAGCGAGAAAAAGCCATTTGGAAACTTAATGTGGCTCCGGTTCGAATTGAGCCTCGCATATGGAACTGTGAGGCGCCAGAGGCGAAACAATTGCACCGAGCTCTGGCTTGTGGCCATATGTGTGTGGGCCACCCACACCGGAAAGCCTGGACAAAATCTGGCTAGCAAAAAACAAGAACCCAGCAAAGAAAAAGAAATCCGTCAACGGGCGACAGACAGCACATATCAAAACTCAAATGTGTCGGAGCCCCGAAACCCCACGAACCCAACCTGACCACGCTCCACGCTCGACGCAAAGCTTCAACTTGTCAGCACGCTAAGTGCTTAAACAAAAAATATATGTACCCCCACAAATATATATGCAGAAAAGACCGAGTTCTTTTAAATACCACGGATATAGCTATGACACATTGTTCTTTTAGCGCCCCGGCTTTGGGCGTTCAACCCGCACATGCGATTGCAGAGCAACCTGTTGTTTTGCTCACTTGCCGCAGACAACTGAAATCGGATTTATCTTATTACAACACACAAAAGGCGATAGGCAAAAGATTTAATTATGCCCGTGCCGCGTATTAGTTTCCACTAGCTCTGGGAGCAGGTGAATGCTTAATAAATGAAGTGCAAATGCTCTTTCAATAATAATAATTAAGGAAAAGGAGGCATGCTTAACTTCCTTATTATTTAAATTATATTTTATACATTTATTTATTGCATTTGTTATTACCTAAAATCGGATTGTTTATTCCTTTAAGGAAATAATATATTTCTAAATGATGCTTTTTATAATTAATCTACAAATTTGTAGTTAGAATTATCTTACCATTCGAAGGCATTACTTGTTGCCTTAATTTATTCAAAGGGTGCCCCTTGAAATCGGATTATTTATTCCTTTAAGGAAATAATATATTTCTAAATAATTATTTTTATACCATTATATACTTACCACTCGAAGGCATTACTGGTTGCCTTAATTTTTTCAAAGGGTTCTTGGAAGGGTATCTTGGGCTGAGGTAATATATATTATGTGATTGGGAAGGAGGTGAGGGCGTGGGTGTTCGACCCGACGCCGTCGTCGCCATTGAGAGGGCGTCAAGAAAGACAAAAGCCATCCAGTCACAAAATTGACATTTTGCTTTCAGCAGCAGTAGTTAGCAAAAGAAAAAATTAAGATGGAGCGCAAAAAAATCATATTTTGCACGTTTTTTGTGTCGAGTGGCGACGAGCGAAACAAAAGACTTAGGCAACGAACTTGCCGCTCAAAGGGCTCGGGAACAGCCCGCCGCTCGCCGCGCTCTCCGCCGCAAAGTGTCAAGTTGCGCAACTTGTCAGCCAAGAGCTGAGCCTCGACCGGGGTGCCTTTTTGTTTTATGCATAAAGCCGTTTTTAATTAAACCGACGACAGCCACTAAACATGCCCCATTATCATGTCATATCTATGTGTACTATCTGCATGTGCTGCCTATCTTCTGGATAGTGCCGGGGGAGCCCACAGATCCCAGACTTGAAGCCAGGATCGGCTCGGATCGGCACGGATCGGTTCAGGCTATATGGCGGAGCGCTGACATAAACGCTGACATTAATTGAGTAATTTATAACGATGCCGGGCAGACATCAAAAGCTCGGCAAGCGCATGTCTCGGGGCGCTCCAGAGTCAGGAGGGATCCGAGCACAACATGATATTGTTATTATTATTATGATTACCAGCGACATGAATTCAATTAACACTTGTCAGATGAAGTCAGCTCCGAGCTGCGAGCTGCGAACTGCAAAAACTGCGAACTACGAGCCCCGAAACACCGAAACAAGCTCACGATCCGCCGGCATAGATAAGTTTGGAAATTTATGTCTCGGATTTGGCCAACTTGGCGCTAAGTTATAGTAAGGTCTGCCCCATAACCCAAATAGATGTTCTCGGCTTTACTTTTTGGGGGGCTTAATCAGGGTTTTGATTGCCTTAATGACAGTTTAATTAGAAGGGCTTATTAGAAGGTATTTATAAATATTTAGGTAAGGAAATATTCTCATACCAATTCTGTGGCTGGCTTAGCTCGTCAGCAAACGGTTCACGATAATTGCCAATGCAGAAACCTTTTTGGCCCGCTGCTAATGAGCCGAACATCGCCGCATCGCTTCTGCATTTAGGCCTAATAACTGTCCGGCGAGGAAAGCCGGCATGGCAAGTCCAAAGCAGCAAAGCAGCTCGAGAGAGTCGCCGATGGGCCTCCCGAAAAAGGCGCACAAGTCAAAGCAAATTAAAATAAGAATCACGACAGGTTACCATGCGATCCCCCAATCGAACCCGGGGACTCCTCCATCTCCATCCAGCTCCATTCGGAACAAACACGAAACGCCGCCAGAAAAGTTCAAGTCGGCCGGCAAAAGAAATTTACAAGTGTTAAATGTCGAACGCTTTTTGGCAGTGAGGGGAAATGCGTGCTGCTGGCCGGCTTTCGACACGAAGCAAACGCGGAAACGGTGGACAAATGAACCCCAGCTTGGGTTATTCACTAGGAAAAATTTTGGAAATGAAAGGAAAAAATATTTAAATTTAAGAAATGTAATAGAACCATTTTAGTCAAGGGTTTTCACTAAAAAACAATTTAAAACAAATATTTTATGTATTATTTAACTATTTTTAGAGATTTCTAATAAACCAGGTATTATCCTTGGAAACTAGACTACACATTTTTTCAAGTGCCCCCTTCTTAGAGTCCGACAAATGGCGTACGTGTTAATGGCATTTGAATTTGGCCAAATATGGAATCGTCTCCGTCGTCGCCACTGTCACTTTGCATGTTCCGCCTGCCCGACGGATGGCCCCCTTCGGCTGGCAAGTGAAGACCAGGGATTTGGGAGCCAAGAGGCCTCAAAGCTGGACAAATGCTCGGCCAGAGTCGTGTCTCATTCGCTTTCCGAATTAAATCAGTGGAAAACGACACGCATCCGTCGACGATTGATTTTTTTTTTCGTTTGGTTTTTGGTTTTTGGGTGCCCGCAATAAGATTACGAGTATATAGCGTTCGGTCAGCTTTCTAATGGATCGTGACTCGGTGCCGAATTTGAGGATGAGTCCACAGTTGACACAATTCCAGCGGAAAGTGTTGCCAAATTAAGGGGCTTGATGTACTGAGAAAAAATAATAATAATATCCAAGAAAATAATGAATAGAGCTCCGGCAAAGGTTAACTTTGGAATTTTTGTTCTTTAATGATCCATCAATCCAAAGTGCTTCTTTTCTCTCCGTGCATAATGGAATCTGTCGATATGTAGGCCGATTTCGGTGATTGGTTTTCGGTGGCCCATCACTTGCCAAACCCAACCCATCTTCGCGGTGCTTTCCTCATTTCCAATCTGCGCATTTGCAAACTCACTCACTAAACACACTATATGGCCGGGCTAATCAACTCACAGCATCTGACAGGCCCTAAAGCAATTTCCTGATTATTTATAGAGGTAACATCACTTGCCAGCGGCCACAGAGACCCACACGGTCCGCATTTGGTTCAATTGAAGTGCGCTGCGGTTCAATAAACCAGACTCCAGACCCGGCCTCAGTGAGCCTGTCCCAGTCCCAGTACCAATCCAAATCCAAATGACAGGCAACAACAAACAAGTTTAATTATAGCTCATGTAAATAATTTCTCAATTGTAAGCTGTTATCAAAGAAAACTTCAATCAATCATAGAATACCCAAGTCGCGGCGAGTATCAACCTGGCAGAGGCAGTCACCACACAATGGCTGGATTTCAGCTCCGGGCGTGGGCCGTGCAGTTTGAACTAGCCAAATCTTGGCTAATTAATCAAAATAATAATCAAGCAATCAGTGGATCATATGGCCAGACACCAGCACAAAGCTCAAGTTCGTAGATACGTTTTTTTTTCTCTTATTTTTATGCTCGCCTCTTGGCTTTTTGGGTGAGCCACGACGCACGCCAAAGTGGAGCCCAGAAGGGCTAGAGATGGGAGCGTGTCACGGAGTAGGAGTCGAGGAATTAATAAAGATATTCCTAAAGCTTATTAATATTTTAGTATTTAATATTTTTAATATTTAATATGGCTGACTCTTTCGGTATGGGAAAGTGTGTTGTCCTTACTAATTGCTCTTTCTAAGGTGTTTAAATAATATAATTCTAAGAAAATCATGTATTAATCCAAGTTCTCATTATTTTGTAGCTTTTAATTTTTCCCTTTTATATTCCAACATCCTTTTAGTCCTAAATCGATCGCTCAATGGATCATATCCTCACGCACTCCTCTCTTGGACTGTCAGAAAACATGACTTCAACCGCTGTCATTGCTCACGAGTTACGAGCATTTGGCTTTTTGTTTTGTTTCGAATTTCAGGTGCCTGGGTGATTCAAACTATTCGGCTATTCATTCATTGAGACATGCAACTTGTTTTGTTCTCGCACTCGCCTCGACACTTGGCCGCAAATACTCGTACTCGTACTCTCGTACATATATATATGGCCATATATGGCTGGCTCTGACAATCGGAGGAGATTTTGACATTACGAGCTGGAGAATAGGTTGAGTTGAACCTGTAGCCCGAAACCCGGCGACGGAATGACTGACTGACTGACTGACGGAGCGTTAAGTAACGTCTACGCGTTTGAAACAATTAATCACCTGTCGTCGTCGCTTGTGCGATTGGTCTTTCGGTGTTTTTTCTCTCTATTTTTGGTGGTTATGGCTCGGTTTTCTCAGATTTTGTTCCGAGTCTCCGACAGTTATGTGGTTTAGTGGCCTTTTCTGGTATTTGTGGATTTGTTTCTCTCCGCCGGTGCATGATCTGTTATGGTTTTGTATGTTGATTGCTCCGACTCGGTGATAAATCATTGCGGGCTGCTGTACGGGAATCGTGTTGATCTTCGGCCGCGGCAGCGAAATGTCAAAAGCGTTGTTCGACTTTTGTTAGGATGTTTTTTCTTTTTTTTTTCTTTGTTTTTCTGTCCCGCGATAAGATCTAATTGGCATAGTTTTCACTGCACCCAGTCTCCAGTCTGATGTGTTCAATTGCTGACAAATAGCCCAAGTCATTTGTCTAACCTGCCAATAATATATCCAAGTATTCAAAATAAGCTGTAATTTATAAGCTCTGAACCGCTTTTTATCGTAGGTTGCTTATAAAAATTGCAATCTAATGATTATTTATTAGTTCCTGCGACAGGTCTTAGGTGGAGTGTTTTATAAATGTATTCAAGAAATATTAAACTGATATCTAAAAATGTTTATAAGAATGTAATTATCGGGATATTAAAATACATTTCTCGAAATTAAACCTAGTCATAAGAATATTTTATAGATAATATAGAAAAATACCGCTCCCATTGTCTTCTAATTAATTTATTAATATCAAAGAAGATTTATCTTTCCCAGGCCACTGAATTGACCGATATTCCGCAGCAAACAATCCCTAAATCAAACTTCTGAGCCCGTTTATTTTCCAGCCATTTTTCTTCTACGATTTGGATCTTTCTCCCGACAGATTTTGAACTTTTTCCTAAAGTCGCAGCTCCGCCTCCTGAGCCCAGACCAGACCTCGCCAACGCGGGACAAGTGAAAAGCGCATAAATCGACGCCCAACACCTTGATTTGGGAAATTTTTTCGAGGAAGGGGAAGGGGAAAGAGCCTGTGCCAACATGCAAGTGAAATTTAACAAGCCACTCCTAAAGATCAGACCCGGGCAACAATAGCAAAACGATCATCACACACAATGAGAGTCGAAAGCGGTGATTTTTCAGGCGAGCACCGAACCCAAAATACGTCACATTTCAGGAGGTGGAAATATTGTGGCAGCCCCACTGTTTATATATATAAAAATATGTATAAAAAGTGGGCTCAGCCGAGGAAATGTTCCACGCCCCCAGATAAATTTCGGAGGAGAGGAGCGATCACTTGCGCATATAATTAAATCAAATTAAAAGAACTAACGAAACAAAGCCAGGCACCATCCTGTTCCACTTGTCTCGAGAGGAGGAGCTCATCCGCTGCAGAGAGAAAATATTGCACCGATTTTATTTAAAATATATCTAGGGATGTTTTACTGAGTAGATATTTTATAAAAATTAAATATGGCTGAAATTTATTTTGAATAAGTTCTGAGTAATTTAATTTAGCTCCTTCTCAGCCATTGTAAACCTCAATAAAGAATCATTTTAAATAAGAGTATATTTGATTTCCTTAGTAAATAAAGCTTTAAGTTATTTTTCTGCGTGAAAAAGTTGCGTGAGGAGAAGTTAATGCCGCACCCGAACCTCTTTTTTTTCAGGACTCGCCCTCAGCGCCAACGCAATTCAATGAATCCGCTCCAGCGCCGCAGTCCTCGAGCCTCGCTCTCCTCCAAACTGGAGGCGCAAAAACCAAGTCACTGTCTCTAATTGAATTCGTCGGCTTAAATAAAATAATTCAGCTGCAGGGGCATTGGAAATAAATTTTTGCCTGCCTAGGCCCAGGACTAGCACTGCTGTGGATATACATAGCTCTGCCCCTCCACCTCCTTTGATTGCTCACTAAATGCTCCTCGGCAAACACACAAATGCACTGGCTCACAATTGATTTCTGCGTTTTCCTCCTTCGTGGCCGGTCTGGCAAGTGTCTCGGATCCCTCGAAGGCGCAGCAAATCAATCTGCAAACATGCCGCCAAGCCAAGTGTAAGATACGGAGAGCCCAGGGACAAAAGTGCACATGGAGAAAGGTATTTGTTAAGATTTTAAAATCTAAAGAAATTAATTAACTTACTTTACATAAAAGTAGATCATGTCAGAGTAAGAATAGTCAATGGAATATTAAGAATACTTGTAAATAAAAAATTATAATATTTATTATATATTTATTTATAATTCACTATATCAACCCCATTTTTTTGAGTGACTCAAGTCCCTCCTTCCGTCCATTATGTGGGCATCACTTTCTGGTTTGCTGCGGTGGTTTTGGTGCCGTAATAAATACATTTGGTGAATTTTAATGTCCTCCTCCCATTTTTCAGGCAATTTGAGCGCAGCAGCGTCTTCGGGACTTCCTTTCCGAACCGAAACCGAAGCCGAAGAAGAAACGGCAGACAGACCCAGGCAGACCCAAACACTTTGGTGCCCTTTTTGGGGCAACTCCCCTGGATTTGTGAGCGGTTTGGCAATAAATATTTTGAATCAGAAAACATATAAATTTAGTGATTTGCCAGTCAGAGAGTCCCGGAGTCAACGAGTGTGTAAGCTTCTTCGCTGGGGCCTGAAGACTGAAGGACTGGAGGAGAATCGAGACCGTACGATACGAAACGAAACGGATCGGATCGGATCGGATCAGATCGCCGCCTCGACGCAGTTCAACATAAATTGGTAAATTGTTTTTGGCGGCTTCTTCCCGGCACATATTTTCGTATATTGCATTTTCAGTGGTTTGCGGAGTAAGTGGGTCAAACCTGAAGTCCGCATCCGATTCGGACTCCGAGTTGCGGTAGCCAGCATTCAAAGTAGGTGATGAAGTTCCAATGCTTCTTGATTTGTGATAAGCTTCATATTTTTAGGGTTTAATTCAATGAAAGTTGCGTCGACAATGGGCAGGCACTCGACCAATTCCAGCGGCAGTCGGTGAAATTATGCAGTCGGTGGCGGTGGCTGGCTGGCTGCATCTCGGTTTCTTCGATCTTTATGGCTTGGGGTTTGCGTGAAAATTTGCTTTATGCCGGGCCAGAGTTCAGCAAGGGAGAAGAACACTTTTCGGCCAAGTCATAAAATTGATTTCGAGCTTTGGCGAGGAGTGAAAGCGACTGCGAATGCGACTGGGCATGCGGATGATATGGCCAACAGCAGCAGCTGCCCATTGCCTTGATTGGGGCGAAAGAGTGCTGCGGTCCGCAATTCGGTTAATTGGAGATAGAATGTGGCCAAGTGTCGTGCCACGATGACGATAACAAATCAGCCATAATGAATATCAGGAGATCAACTGGAAATTATCCCCATTGATTGAGGGTAATGTGGGTTTTGTTGCAGAGAATTGGGTTCGAGAAATTACATTTCGTAAAGAATATGAAGTAACGATATAGAAAATGTAATGGAACTATGTTTAATATTTAGGATGTGGTAATTAATAAGGTTAAAATTAAATTTTTACAATAAAAAAAAATTACCAAACAAAGCATCACATGATTCTGAATAAAAATTTACATCAAACTTAAGGAGAGAATAACCACAAAGATAATTAATTTAATAACCCTGATATAAATATTTTTAGGGCCAGACCAGAGTTTCCTTAATTAATTTTAATGCCAGCTCACAAAAGAATAAATCACTGAGTGTACTAAAAATCCTTAATTAATTGCTAGTCCTCTCTGGACATTCAAGAATCTCCTTCCATGTGGGCGAAACTTTCCCTGTGAGTATCCTACTCCCGCGGGCGAGCCATGACCAATTATGCCATTTGCCAAAATCAAACTATCAACTTTGACACTCATTAGCGTCAAATTATAGCGCGTGCAAAAGGCAACGACGAGCGCCGAACGGCGACTGGCAAACGGCAGAAGCTCAAGTACAAAAACCTCGTAAATCCATAAAAGCAATCGTAAATTTTTATTGTCATGCCACTTGCCAGGTTTCCCGGCTTTGGGGAAAATGCCCGGCACACCGGTGCTAGTGCTAGTACTGGTGCTGGTGCTGGTGCTGAGAACTTTTCTCCAGGGAAAACCGAACACCATCGACTGTACTGTGACTGGCGTTCCACTTGGTTAGTTGGCGTTGCCAGTTGCCTCTCTTCGCCGGCTCTCGGCATATTAAACCAATGCGCACATATTTCATAACAAAATTTATGAAGGGCCATTAACTTTAAGAATCTTTGCTGCAATTTAAGAGCGCTGCTGCCGGAGGGGATGGAGAAGGGAGACACTGGGAAAAAGAACTATGAAAGCTAACTTAAGGAGACAGGCCAGGATACAAAGGCATATATAATATAAGAATTAAATATAAAACCAAAATAAATATGTTAAAACTATAAATGTTTATGCTTTCTCTCAATAAAAGTAAAACATAAGTTCCATAATTATAAATAGTATTTAGAAGGTTATATTAACATGTTTGCCTTAGTAATCAAAGTTCAACCTTCAGCCTCTATGTAATAGTTCAAGAAGATTGTGAAATATAGCTTTATTTTAAAATTTTTATGACCTCTTCAAGTTTAGAAATATTTCTGAAATTTTGTAGTTTATCCCACATTTTAGTTTAATATTTTTTTCTGGTGTAGTCTTAGACGAAGGCAGCGTCGCGCCGTAGTAGCGCCAATTTTTCGTCTAACAATTGGCGACGACCTAATGCCCCGTTTGGCAATCGATGTGGTTGCCGGCCAACCGAGAGCGCTTGTCGTCGTTTAATTCAATAAGAAGATGTGGTGGCGATGTGGCAGTGGCTGTGGGAGTGGGAGTGGGAGGTGGCGAACGGTGGCGATCGTGGCTCCTGGAGGTGGCACAGCGGCCCATGAAGTTCACATGAATGCCATGAAACAATAAATTATGCTATTAATAAATAATAAATGTAATGGGAGACTGCGATTGCCGAGTGGCGAGCGAGCGAGGCAGCTACCTGTTTTTAGCCCTCTCCAAGCTTCAGAGCCAGTCCCAGCCCCAATCCCAGCACCATTATTATAATGCCCGGTTAACTACTGTGTCAAAAAGCGGCTTGGCAAATAAACTAAGTTGCAAATTTTATTCGGGGCAAAAACGAGTTGGAAATACGCTTTGGATAATGTGGATTTAATATTAAGAGAATTTGGTTCATAAAGCTACCTCTAAATAATATATATTTAATTATTATTCCATTCGAATAGCTAGATCTATGGAAAGTAATATTTAATAACATATTTTATGGTTAAACTTTAAATGACATAATCATTTAAAGATATGATCTACTTATATATAAAAATATATATAAATTAGGTTTAAATTAAATATGAAAAAATACGGATAAATAAAAATTATAATCTGATAATAATAATATATTAACAGAAAACTTTAAAAGGTCCCACAAAGTATAATAAATGATTTTTTAATTTATTTATCATAATATTTAAACATTAAACTTTCATCTTCATAAATATTCACAACAGTCATATGGCTTATTCATGTCATCGAATTATAAAATAGCCTCCCATTCATATGAATCACTAGCCTTAACACAAATTATCATAAATTATTTTATAAAAAACCTTGGGATTCCTCGCCAAAATATTCCGAATATTTTCAATCGAATGCTCTAGCCTTTTAGGAAAGTCATGGTTGCCCAGTGAATCCCTATCAACTTTAGCAGGGAGACAATTGCAATTTGGAGTCCCTGGCAGCTGCTGAGTGGATGGCCAAGATCAGGAGCCCAGCAGCATCATCACGCGATGCTCCGGGATGCTCCGAGGCCTCGTCGCCTGCGAAATGGTTAATCATCCCAGAAACGACGTAGACAGCAACAACTGCACCGCGAGTGCTGATTGCGCGTGATCTTCGGGTAATTGAAATTTCAAATTTCTGTACACGAAAATTGGCGAGCGAAATTGCAAATGCAACTGCGATTGCAATTGCAATTAAAGGTCTTGAGTCATAATTTTCCCGGGCGGCAGGCACACACTTGTCGCCCCCAACCAGCGATTATTTTCGATTCCCACCTTCTGGCCAGCACAGGGAATTGTCGTAGCGAATATGAGCCCAGTCTTCATATCGAAAAATTGGTAAAACAGTAGCCAACAGGATAGACAAGAGACAACTCATCGAATTGGGCCTCGGAGCCCCCGAAAAAGCCAGGGCAGGAAAAAGAGGAGCAGCTGCCCGCACGCGCATATATTTAAATAAAACGTGACTGCCCAAATGGTCTCCATATCTCTCCGGCTCGTTTGCCTGGACACTTGTGTGCGCTACCGCTACCTGATATTTTGTTCGCCACATCCATCGAAGGGTATCCCCAGGGTATGGACAAGTTGGCCATAGATTGGATAAATCAGACAGGGAAAATCTAATTAAAATCATTCAGTATTCGGGCTGGTTAGAAATAATTTAAATTTATTTTTCCTAATGTTTTGTTTTCAAAAGAATTGAAGGAAAAATACAACTAGGCCTCCTACTATTTATGTAGAATATTTGAAAGGGCATCTCAGTCTCGTCTCGACTTCAAGCATGCATCCCATTCGGCCCGTCCGAAGGCATTGGCATCCTGCTGCGAGAAGTGAACTTTTGCCTGACTGCCGAGCTAAGCGGCCGGCGACGTAGGCTCAATTCATATAGACAATATAAATATTTCATCTAATGCTGGCAATCTGCACTTGTGCCATCGCCAAGAGGCTGCCGAGGGAAGGAGCCGGGCTCCGGGATCTGGGATATGGGATCTCCATCATCATCATCATCATCTTCCGAATAGAGTGGGCTGGCCAGCCTCTCTGGGCCACGTTGGCGTATCGCGCTTTTGATTTAATTTCCAGCCGCTGACTCCTTTATTTTCTTCGGCTTTTTGGGCGCAACAGAGATGTCGATGAGGATGTGGAGCGATGCGATCTTTCTTCTCATGTAAATTAGCACACGTTTCCCGGCTTAAACAGAAGGAGGTTGCCAGTTCGCCAGTTCGCCGGGTTTCGGGAAGGAGGTTAGTTCTTAAAACTGCTAAATGAACTCATATGCAAATGTGGCATCCACTAAGTGGGCTGCCCGTGGAGCCAAGGTGGGCGCAGAGACTGCTAACCAGGTTCCTAGGAGTTCGGGAAGCAAAACAATGAGCCAGCGTTCGGTTCGGCTCAAATGACTAATGCCCGTCCGGTGATTCGTAGAAGTTTGAATTCCCGAAAAATCACTCATACGACACGTGTGACGCATCTCCTCTTCGGTATGAGTATCTAATCCCCTCAAAGCGAATCAAAGTCGTACCCCAAAAACTAAATCCCTGGCACACACACTCGTCAATGGGATCTTTTAATAGCTTTACGGCCATCCACCGGAGCTGGAACAATGCCAAGCCGTCCTCGTAAAGTATCGCTCAATCAAGTGAGCTTGAGCTGATCCGAGCTGAGCGGAGAATTTTCCATGGTTTTATGAATGCCCCGGACCCATCATCTCCCACTCCTTCGGCTGGCGGCTTTTATCTGAGAGCCACCGAACGCAATTAAAATAAATTAAATAAATTAATATTGTCACTCCCTCGGCGAGATGAAATACTCTACCTGTGAGATACCATTAGCTTTCTAATAAAAAATAAATTAATAAAAAGAAAAAGAACTTGAGAAAATTAGTTAAAGTAATTTTAGTTACTTTAATTAATACCTAAAAGTAGACCTTAAATTTATAGTTTTACAATTCTTACTAACTTTAAATCCAATATCTTATTGCCATTTTTTTGTAAAATAAATTACATTTATTAAACCAAAATTTAATTACATTTTAGAGTATTTTCTAGTGCCATAGGTTTCCCCTTAAACCGACGGACATTTCCCGAGCTGGTCTTATTTTGACTCTTCTCTTTGTTCCACTTTTTTATCTGTCTCGTTTTATATTGTGTTGTTTTAATATTTTGTTTCGTCGATCTTAATCAATAATTTAAATTTTTTATTTGAATTTTTATGGCATTTTAAACTTTAATGATGACTGCCGCTCCGATATGGCTTCGATTATTATTTCGGGAGTTAAGGTTTTCTTTGTTATACTTTATTTTTGTTTGCCTGCCGCATTTTGTTATTTTAATTTTAACGACTCCGACGTTACGGAGATAAGCTCTCATTGGTGGGTACTTTGTTTTCGATTCCAAAGACACTAAAACGCTTTATTAGCCGCCACATGAGAGGGGGATTCATGCATGTGTTAATTTATGTAGACGAGTGAGTCAAACCGAATTCGGTCGAAGGCGGTTATGAATCGGATCACACAAAGTGTGAGAACGCATAGACGATGATCGGAGGAAGCGTCAGCTTCCTTTATTCGGCGCAGATCCAATTAACCAGAAATCCTCAGCCCCTGTTTTGTGGATTTCCCACGCTGCATTCCACACCTGACTTTCTCCTGCACTTGAAGAAAAGTCAACACTGTCACATAAAATGCGAAATAAAGTATTCACAAAGATTGAAATATTATGATTTAAATTAGGTTGAAAGGATTTAAAATCTTAAAAGTCTAGATCAGTTTAATTTAAAATAAAGTAAAGTAATAAATAAAATTTACAAATACAATCTCGTTAAAAACATGAAAACATGAACATTAGCTTTAATTCTTAACTTAAAAATTAAGTTTAGCATTATTTAAGAAATAAATCCCACTAGATATTGGTTAATAATTTCCCTCCGTGTACTTTCGTGCCGCTCTTGTGTTGTAGGTGTTGCAAACACTTGTTTCTCCCTCTTGCGCCAAATCCTCGGCCTCGGTTGGCTCTCGAACAAATTTTATAATTTGTATGCCTACGAGTGGGAAAGAAACACGAATCAAGTGGCCAATGTGGCAGATGCTTATTAACATATCACAAAGCCGACTCCGGCCGATGCACATTAACTTGTTGGACTAACGAGCCGCTCCATTTGAGTCTGTAACAATTCGTTATGCCAGGCCAAGAGCAAATAAAACGAAGAGCACGGGAAGCCGAAAAAACACAAATCTCATCCCCACTTCGGCGCGGCATCATCGTCATCGTCATCGTCATGACGTGCCCACAGTTATCGCTTATCACAATCAGTGATAATTTTAACAGTAATCAACCTGTCCCTGCCCGATGACTGACAGCCCAAGACAGGTTGTCGGTCGGTCCCTCCGATTTCTTCGGCTCCGACTTTCGGCCTCTCCTCCGCCTTGTGTATAATTTTCAGTGAAATTGTTTAAATTTCGTTTTAATTTAATGATGCCGACGAGCCGGGCCGCGGCGAGCAGATCCTCGGCCATGCTGAGCGCCAGTTGCGCAAAAAAGTGGCCACCGAAACGAAGTAAAAATAAAAACAAAAGCACAAACATAAATAAAGTAAACAGAAGAACAAAAAAAAAAGCTAAAAAAAAGGAGCAGAGAATATGAGAAATGTGGGGACTTGGAAAAAATTATCAAAAGCAGCCGCTAACATGTCTTGCGTTTGATCTTTTTGGCAGCCAAGTGAGTACATTCAGAGAAATAATCATAGGGGAGAATAAAATACTTAGAAGGCTTTACAGTTCATGGTAAGCCAAAGGAGAAACTAAGATAGAATTTATAAATAATAATTTTTAGAGACCAATAATAGCAATTTTAAAATAAATTCCTGTATAAATATAGAGAAATATTATGCTTTTATGGGAAATTCATTTGAATTAAAATAAGAAAATTTAGAAAAGTTTAGAATAATATATTTAAATAATTTATATTACACAAATTAAGAGATTCCATTTCCCTAATTATTTAAAGTGTATTCCCAATACATGGACTTTGGAAGCTGCGATACGCGATAGGGGGTATCAAGGGTGAGTTCAGAAGGGTTTCGAGGGCATCTATTAAGGCCAAAAGAGGTCCCCGATTTTCCCCAACCTTCGTACAGTTATTCGCCGTATTTGTTACCTGCTTTTTTCGGCTGTTGGTGAACTTGTTAACAGCGCTGTTTTCATATTTATTTTTTCGCTACCCTTCCGCGTCGCTTTGACTTTATTTATGGTCTTAGATTTGGGGTCCGCATCGCTGTTTTCGTTGTATATTAATTTTATTGTGTCATTCGGTTTTTAGCATTGACATAAGAGGAGCCACAGCCATCGGCCAGTTGGTGGGAACTTTTTTGTGCGGCAATCGGCAATCGAGTTCGCCGCCTAAGTCATTTGATTTGTGGCAGCAGCCTCGACCTGAAATCAGGGTAATCTCTTTGAACTAATAGCTACCGTGGTGCCACGCCCCCAGCATAGGTACCTGCTCTGCCCTTTTAATTACCACATGCCGCGTTTTCGAGTCAAGTTAAATTATATTTCCTGTTCTCAGCCTCCCGACTCCGACTCCGACTCAGACCCGACTCTCCCACACCGGCGCCTTTTGCTTGGGTACCTTTCCGATTTTTTTGTTAGCCCGAAAATCCAGCCGAAAAGCATTGAGAAGTTTTCTGAATCCCATTGATTTAAGCCGCCCGCCCGGCAGAATTTCGGCTACAACCCAGCTGGCACGCCCTGGGGTATCGGTGGAGGTGCGGGGACCTTTGGGGGCGACGAGCGTAAAATGTAGCAACTTTATTGGCACAACGGGCGTGCATATTAAATTAATAAAAGATCCGACCGGGCAAGCGATAGGGAAACGATTTCGAGCTTCTTGCGGCGGTTTCTAAGGGGAAATAATGATAAATGCGGGAGAGCAGGGACCACCAGTGTACCCTGTAACACCTTCTTTGGCTTGTGATTTATTAGGTTTAAGCAAATGAACCACAACACAGATGTTGGTGAGGATAGGTTGGAAAATAAGGGAATAAATTAAAAGTTAAATAAGTATTGTAACAAAATATATATCAATATAAAGTGGGGTTGAGGTATCGAACTTGTTAATGAAAAAGCAAAATAATATTGTAAGCAATATTATTGTTTAATATATTATTTGAAGCCTTCTAATACTATTTTCAATAATAAACTAATATTATTGCATTAATCATCGATATCAAATTCTTAGTTAGCCTTCCATTATACCCCTTATCACCCCTTATTGGAGCCTATCTATAAAGACTGTACGATCAATTTCTGGGAAATAGGCAGCCAAAATTAGCTTGTATGTAGATTTTGTGTGCTCGTTTGGTGGCCTCTATTCTGGAGGCTCTGCAAAAATTTGCACACATCCCGGGCAGCGAGCAGAGGCCCAGGGGGAGGAGGAATATTGTTTTGTCAGCTTTTTATTGGCCAACATGGGCCATAAAGCTACTCAAGTAGTATTTTTGCGATAAAATACAACAGAAAACACAGGGCCCAGGAGGCGAGGGACACGGAGCAGAACAGAACCGAACAGAACACAGAACAAGACCAGCAGATAATGCAGACGCATAGGATAAAAGTCTTGGGACAAGCTGGCCGAGATAGCAGAAGAAGCTGGTAAAAACAGCGTAAAAAACAAACACAACACTTGAAGAAAATTATAGCTTAAACTAAGTAGAATATATTTTGATTTTTAATTTAAATTTACGTATCAGGATGTGTCCTAAACATATTTAAAATAAGACAAACTACACATGCTTCCATAGTTTCATAGGTGACTCCCTCCGAAATCAACTATTTGTTAGTAACAATTATTTAATTTTTTTAAAATTATTTTTAATCTAAAATCTCAGAGTTAAAATCACTTGAAAAAGGCATACCCTCGCAAAATTTTCCTCAGTGCTGTCAAAGGCAGGCGACAAAAGCAACAACGGCTCCGGAGGCAGCACTTTCGAGCTGGACATTCGGCCAAGTTAAAGTAACTTGTAAAGTCACCGGGATGTCGGAAAGTCGCGATGTCGGGGGTGTGGAAAACAGCTCGCAGCCGCAGCTTGTACGGATAATTGGCGAACCAGGTAGAGCTTGCAGCCGGTGTGTCTGGTGCCATGCCATTTGACCATAAACGAGCGAGAAATTTGTTCGGCGTCGTCAAGTGCAGCATTTGCGGATAATGCCACACCGCACACCACCTCACTACGAGGGCCGAAAATGTGAAAAGCTTTTCCAGCATTTCGCTATCATTATTTACTAGACAATCGCTGCACCCCCAGGAAGCCCCGAAGAGCTGCTGCCAAGGCTGGAAAAGCAGGAGCAGCAAGTGCTATCAAATAGAAGCCACCGGCCGGCCATGGCGGAGAGCCTGCAACATTTTACAACGAAAAGCGATAAAGTTACGATTTATTAGCCCAGAGTCGCTTTAAAATCAATTATGCCGGAATGTGGAACGCTGGAGAACAGGCTATCCGCGAGGACACCCAAGCAGCAGGCCAAGAACAAAGATTATGCAATGCAAACACTTGGTGGATACAAAAACTTAAGCTTCGGTTCTTATTCGACTATAAAATACTCATTAAAAATAATTTTAAGATTTAATTAACATTTTAAGGATATGTTCTTGGGCAAACTTTTGGGCCAAAGCTACCTGGTTGCTCTTGATAAATTCGGAATAATATTTTATTTTTAAATGCTTGCATATTTTCTCATATATATATTATTATTAGTAATATCCCTACCCACAGTCTGGGCATACCCTTCAGCACCCCTTGCTGATAGCCCGGAACAGAGGCTTCGGAAAAAAAGTAGCCTAACCCGAGCGTAACCTCTACTTAGCCCCCAACCGGCGAGTCGGCTGCCGACAACTCTCGCCTTGTCTATGGATGATAAATTAAAAGCCTAACTTGACAATCACTTAAGCATAGTTTGTAAGGCGTCCTCATAGATTTTAAGCTGCCGTTGGCTTCCAGTTTGTTGTCTGGTCCAAAGGAGCAGCCACTTCTGCAGCAGGCAGCCTCCTAAGCCGGCGACGACGACAACAGCGACGACGACGACGACGACGTGAACACGTTCCTATTAGTGGCGAAAGATCAGCGAAAAATAGAACGGCGGTTCATTAAAATGAGAATCCAGAGGAGGTCTTGGCCAGGGGTTGGAGGGTGCGCAGGATGGGCAGGGTTGGCTGATGGCAGAGGTTACAGTGGCGGGACAGAGAGAAAAAATTATATAAATATTAAAAGATCTTAGGGAAAAATGAAAAAAATTCATAATATAAAATATTTAAGAATATAAAGGTAAGATTAATTTATTTAATTTTCTATTAAATAAGTAGCTCCTCCTTTTCTCTCCGTGTCTTAGCCTGCTAAGCCAAGGAGTTGGTCCGCCGGCTTCGCGGCTTTAAGAATAATGATAGCGGTATTCTTGAGCTATTGTAAAGGCAAAGGAGCAAGAGCAAGGCAGCCCAAAGGAACCGAGCCTGGCCGCAGCTCCTCCTCCGCTGGCTCCCATCCTGGCCCCCTTCATCCGGTCCGTGTTCACTTTCGCGCCCGCTCTTTAGAACTGTGAACATACAAATTCACTCAGCGTTGATAGTAGCATCCAAATAAGAAGTTTTAGTCGGCTGGGGAAGTTAGTCAGAGCTTTACGTTAAGCTTTGAATACCCTTTCTTTTCGGTACATAAATAAACAATAAATAGTTGAGTTTTGATTTAAAAATATCTGAAATGGATTGGATAGAATTGTTTTTAAATCTATTGAAAATTAAAAATATGTAAAAGGAAAACTAAATTAAATATTTTGATGTAATTACAATATTGACTTCCCTTAAAAAATATATTTTATAAATTGAAATAAACATTTTCTAGCTTTTTTGGATTTATATAATATTTTTCCTTTCTTCTCCGATAAATCCAAGGACTCCCCTTTTGGAGAGAGCACCAAAGATCCAGATGCCGCATTCGGAGCCGCGAGTTGGCGAGTTGGGGGCGTTGCTGTTTGGGCCTCGGGGCGTGCATTGGAAACAAGTTGGCCGCATATTTTGTACGGGTTCAGAGTTCATCCCGGCGATCAGTGGTTGCCAGACGGGCCGACAGATAGACAGGCTGATCCAGCAGCTAGCTGGATAGGAGCTGGTAGCTGGAAGCTAGGAACTCGGCTTGTCCACTTGTCGTCGCCAGTTAGCCCGATGTCCATCGAATCGCCTCCTCCTGGCAACTGGCCCCCTCGAATATCCCCTTCACCTGTCATTGTCACCGCCTGCGACGAGGTTGTTGGCTGACATTTGCCTATAAAGCCGCAGACATGGCGATTGCAATTGCGAATGCGAAATGCGAAATTCGAAAAAAAAAACAAATGCGAAATGCGAAAATTTCCAGTTCCTCCTCGCGTATTGTTGCCACATATTTCAAGTGTCAAACGAGCAAATTGCATACCGTGTTCCGAAACTCTATTTACATGTTCTTGTAGGCGTACTTAAGATGCCTGAGATGCCAGCGAGCCGGGCTAACAAGTCCATGCCAATTTGCTTACCGTTTTCGGATCTATCCAAATTGTCGCCATGATTTAAAATTCCTGGAGACGGGAGATTCACTCCTTGGTAATGGAACCTGTTGCCAAGGTATTTATTTACTTTTGAAATAGGAAAAGCAATGCCATTCCGAGCTAAAACCTATAATAGAAGATTTACTACTACTATTCTACTATTCATACAGAGAGTGTCTTGGGAACAACTTTAAATTAAAGTAAAAGATATATTTGTTTAAGGACTAATAGGGGTTTGTAACTTAAAAACATTACAAGCTGATATTTTCTGTACCATAAGAAAGTAGCTAATGCGTAAATATTCCCATCACCAGCTATTAAAGCAGGATATTCAAGAGAAATACCTGTTTTTCTTTTTATTTATTTCATCTGTACAGAAAGCAGAACGAAATCGGGGGAAACTGTATATGGCTTCACGCCCATTAGCGGGGAAATGGAGAAATGGTAAACACAACAGATGAGCCCGATTAATCATAGTGGCTTCTTCCAGGGCCTGACAGGCCGAGTTCAAAGGATCTCGGCGGGGCCGCGTTGGTGGCCAGATGACAGGCCAGGTTGATTTTTAATTTCCGACTTGTTTTTGCCTAATTTTATGCAGCCTCAAGGATTGCATGACCCGTCTAGGCCAAGGACTGCGGCCATATGCTGCTGCTGCTGAATATTCCATGAGCAGCACAAATTAAAAACGGAGCCCCAGACTAAACTCTAGCCACTTGATTAATTTAGCGTGCAGAATGATTAAGTACATTTCGCCCGGGGAAGGTACCGGCCGGGAGCGTAAGGTCCTGCCGGCGGGTCTATCCACCCCCAACTGCCGTGAAGTTTATCCGGAAGAGTCATCTGGCCGCCGAATCCAAGTGCATCGATGATGATGGAAACTGCTGCACCAATAAGCTGGAAATGTAATTTCCAAGCATTTAATGCCAGCTCAGCTTTTTATGGTTGTCTCACAAATTTACATAAAACCCAGCAACGCACACCCCGCCAGCTTTGCAACCCTATCGTTGGCTACACTGGGAGAAGTTCGGGATGGATTTAAAAATACTTAAAGGATTTATAAATATATAAAATTAGTAATAGAATATGTATAAAGCAATTCCGGCGGAAAGTTCATAGAAAAACTAGGTATTTATGCATTTACACATTATTTATTTTAATCATTGACTCTAAGTTACTTAAATAAAAATCAAAATAATAATAATGGGACTAAAAGGATACAATACAATAGCATTAATGTATTTTTAATCCCTATTTTCAAATGAAAAAATTTAATTTTAATTATGAATAAAAATTACGCACGCATTAAATAGTAATATTATAAATTATTTACAATGAAGATATGGCATTTATAAGCTGTAGTTTAACTGTCATGACATATTTAAGTACATTTCTATACCCAGATGTAGCTGATTATATATTTTTCATTAAAAATCGTACTAAATGTAAATGAAGTCGTTTTTATCTGCCAGTGCACTACCTGTTAGCAACCCACTCAATTCGGGAGCTATAATTAATGAGCCACGAGCGTGTCAGAAGGTGAGCAACAACATGGAAAAAATGGAAACAGCACAAAACAAAGTTTCCTCGCCATTTCAATTAGGCATAAAAAGTTCCACTCGATGCAGGGGAGGATTGGGAATTCGACGACGCGTGCCTCCTTGCCCTGGCCACCCCGCACAACTGCGTTACCTGGACAGGAGCTGCACCCAGTCGGGCACGTCCTTTGGAAAATAGAAGAAGCGGAGAAAGTGAACACTAGAAAAAACCATTTATGAAATAAATAATTAATTTAATTAAAATAATCTATAAGAAATAAATTTAAAAATTTTGGAGTAAGAAGTACTTTAATTTTCAGTTAGGTAAAGACTAAAATTTGGAGTAATACAAATTAAAGCTAAATTAAAAGATTTCAACGCCAAGCCACCTAGAAAAGAACTAAACAGAAAATAAAAATCGTAAAAAAAAAAAATAATAATAATAATAACTTAAAATTTTTTAAACACTCTTATTATTATAATTTTATGTAAGCAATATTCATTTATAGAATTAATATTCCGTTCTTATGACACCATTTGCAGTGCACCAATAAAAAGACATACCCGAACCCAAACCAGGAAGCAAAGGACGACTCCTGTCTGCGTCTGTTCCTTTCCTGGGTCGCCGGATGAGTCACGTGACGCATTTGCAGCGGATTTGGCTTATTTTTGGATGCACAAGCCAGCCGCCATGGGGAGCGTCACGCAACGCTGGCAGTCGCCAGTCGCGCTGTCCATACATTAAAATTAATAATAAACGATTTCGGTGTAATAACAATAATTTTAACCGAAATTTAGTGCCCGCCTGCACTGGTATATATGTTTGAGAGAATGTATATCCATGCAGATATTGTTTTTGGGAGCCCGGGAGTTAGGAGTTTGCTTTAAGTGGGCGTGGGTGCAAATGGCAAACATTTGAACACGCAATGGGGGCCCGAAAGACGTCCAGACATCCAGACAGTCAGACATCCAGCCATCCGACCAACTGCCTCCAAGTTTATGACGTGGGCGTTTCAATTAAATTGATGAAGGGGCGGACGAGGGGCATCCAATGGCATTGGAGAGCGGTACCAGCAGGAAGCTCTGACAAGTTCGACACACTTGCCGAGGGGGAGGTCCGACCAACCGGGGAGGTTAACATTTGTTTTGAGCCCGCCTGTCATTTGGGATTTAGTGATCAGACGGGGTAAAGTGAATTGGACACGGAGTGAAGGGAGGGATTTTGAAAGGTGGAATGTACATAGCCTCGGGTTAAAAAAAAGAGAATTTATTATTTGCATCTACCAGGTTTCTTGCAAAAATATGGGTATAACATTTATTTAAATATATTTAACCCTTTTAAAATAGATTTTAAAATACTTTGAATAATTATTTGCATCAAAATAAATACCCCGCAACTTATTAAAGAGGTTTTATATTTTTTAAATTTTGTAACAAGAATTTCCGTAATAATTCTATGATTGTTCTTAAATACTGCAGGATTACTTCATTTTAAAATTATATACGGTTGCTTCCCGACTATCTTTTCCTATCTTTTTATCATTTAACATTCTTTCTTATCTAAACTATTTCTAAAGAATTTTATTACAAGATTCTCTTACTAATTTAAAGACCAAAAATTCATTCAAGACTTTCGATATCAATTAATACAATTTCCCCTACCTTCACTAGACTTTTTCATTCACTTTTCCTCCACCTTTGCTCCAATTTTAATCAACTACAAACAAGAGATCCAAGAAATTCCGACTCGTAAAACCCCAGAGTTGGATAAATATTCGAAGATATTCAATAATTATCGCATCTAAATGCTGTAACCAATTAAACCCATCCACAAATTTCGTTACACATTTCCCCACCGAAGAAGATTCATTAAAAAACAATCAACTTTAGGGGGAAAATGAGTTGGGAAAATTGAAAAACAAAAAATATGGAAAGAGCTGGCATTAGAATACAAATGCGATCGAGCAAATCAAGGAGACAAGCGACCTTATCAAGTGGATGTCCAACTAAAA
This sequence comes from Drosophila rufa, assembly GCA_018153105.1. Taxonomy (NCBI): domain Eukaryota; kingdom Metazoa; phylum Arthropoda; class Insecta; order Diptera; family Drosophilidae; genus Drosophila; species Drosophila rufa. Next base: position 16,291,317 of record JAECXS010000096.1, read on the forward strand.
ACCGATGACTGTCACTTTGGGAGACCGTAAAAATTATACAAATTTTATGATGGCTCGATGACAAAACTGATTGAGATTGGATGCGAGGCGGAAAACAAGTTGAATCGGTGGCCTGTGGCCGGTGGCCGGTGGCTGCCATGAATAATTTAGTCAAATTAGACGCCATTAGCGACAGAAAACTAACTGGCATTGGAAACGAGCGACAGACACCGACTCCATCACGCATTCGAGGCGATTTCAAATCGAACCGTTTTTCTCAACAGCAGCAACACCTGATTCGTCGTTATTTTTATCCAGAAACTGGACCCAGATTGGCGGTCGACTAATTAAAAACGCTTCGATTCGGAGATCGAGTTCCGATATTTATGGCCACTTTTTAATGGGGGAGATGACACGAACCACTGCGGGGCAACATTGTTGCCTCCCCGGGAATTATTTTGTCAAATTTTTTAAACGAGCCCAGGACTTGCTTTACGCAAATATTGACCCGCTCCGGCGGAATGAAAATAAACTCTTAGAATTTATGGCACTTTGAGCCGCTGACGACTTATTTATTTTTATGTTCGCTCAACAGAAATCCACAAATTTGCATGGCTCGGCATTTTCGTTGAGCCGCAAACTGAAACACGAAATTCTCATTAGGTGATCTCAAAAATAATATTATCGCCGTCCCCGTAAAGCCCGAAAAGCCGTTGATATTTCGTTTGCACCATCGGGCTTTTAATTTGTTTGTGGCTCAAAATTATTCCCCGACAGGTTTGTCAGCCTCATATAACTCGTTCAGAATTCATGTATAAAATGTGAATCAACTGGCTAATTTGTGTAAAACGTATAACACAAAAAAAACGGCGACAAATTTACAAGTCGAATCAGCCCACAAAATGGCCGACGCTCTGGGCCGGCACATGGCGAGTCTGGGGTCCAAGGCCCGAGGTTGGGGTCTCCGTCCAAGCTTTATTTTCTCCACACCCGAGGGCAATGCACACGCAATGCAAAAGGCGGAGGATCTGCGACTGCCAGTGGGTGCAATGGCTTTTAATGAGCTGGTAAAGTGGATGTAGTCCAGCTCTTCTTCGGGCAATCGCAATCGCCATGTCCTATGGCTGCCTTACACCTGATTTGGGCTTAACACCTAGCTTCGAGGGAAATATAAATACATAAGTGTAAGAAAGGTATTTAAATTAAAAATTAATCATCGAGATAGAGATAATTAGAGATAGATCACATTTTCTGCAATTTTAATTCTTTTTTGTTTATTAAAATTATATATTTATTAAAAGTTCGAAGCGGAACTATAAAATCAAAGTAAATAGAAGGTTTATAGGTTTCTTAATAAATAAATAACCCGTTTCAACTAAGTAAATGCAAATAAACTTTGAGCTGATACTTAAATTAGACATTTCCCTTTCTAAATCACCTCAAGAGCAGCACCAAGCACTCCGCATTGGCCTTCAGTGGGTTAATGTGCTGTGCACTTGGCATCCAGTGGAGTAACCAGAGCACCGCCTTGGACATGCAAAGTCATCTTCTTCGCCTTGACTTGACTTGACTCGTGTCCAGCGCACTGAGAAAAACGCATTTTTTAAATAATGGAAAATATATAAAATGTATTAAAAAGAAAATGTAATAAAGTGACACTAAAAATAAATTCTTAGATCAGATCTAACTGTTTTTCCTTTCCAGAGCTAATATAATAATGTTCATTGCTTTTATTTATTTTTCTATCAATTTTTGAATTGCAAAGACTTCGTTTTAAAAACATTCTTCTTAACAATTAAATTGTAATTTTCTCCCCGTGCTCTTTTAGTTGTCTCGTGCCACAGCAGCTTCTTCTGTTGAGGCTGATAAAGTTATTGTCGCACCGTGGCGACATTTAATAAATGGCGTAGGCATTAGACTTCGGCCGGCCACAGTCTCAGTCTCAGTCTCAGTCGCTCGAGGAAGACATGGCGATTGCCAAACTGCAGCTAGTTGCTGTTGCAGTTGCATGTTGCATGAGCCGGCGATATGATACGTGGTCCAGAAGAGCCGGCCGAAGCCGAACTGAGCCAGCTCTTGTCGCTCTGGCATAATGAGTGAGTAGCAGACGGAGCAATGAGACGCTACAGACAGTTGTCAACATAATTTAGGCGCATGCAAAATGCCAGCAGCAGCAAGTACAATCTCCATTCCCCCACAAAACAGCATCACATTAACCCATTGATGGCCAAATTAAACTAAAATATAACTTAAAAATTTTTTTTTTTTAAATATTTATGTTAGAAAATACCTTTATATATATTTTTTCCGCTTAGAGAAAAATTTGTAATTATTTTATCCAGGGGAACTTTAAATAAAGATAATATATTTAAGCTCAAAAAAAGCATATTCTTTAAAATATATAGTTTCAAAGCCGGCTTTAAATATTGTTGATTACATTTTTTAATTAGTTTTTATATCTCTATTAAAGGGGTTAATTTCGGAGGCCAACTTTGCCTCAACCTGAGCCCCACTTCATTGGCACACTTGGGGCACTCGCAGTCGTATGTTGGTGTAACATAAGTGCGAAGCACACTTTATTGTATCACAAATGCCATATTTTCTCATTACGATTGGACATGATGCATGTGGAATGCCCACAGGCGACACGCAACTCCTTCGGGTCCAAGTGCAGAGTGTCCACTTGGCGGCACTGGAGAGGATCCAGAGGGGCGCTGGAGAGCTGAAGAGCTAGCTGGAGGAGAGCTGGAGAGTCGAAATAATTAAATCCGTCAAGTGTTGGCAACCGAAGCGAGCGACCCGCACAGCCAAATGGCAACCTGTCACCCTGGGAGCAGGGACTGCAGATGGGATCGTGACACGATAATAATATATGAGATAAAAAGACTTTGTTATGATTATCAAAATGATAATCAAAAGGATTATTTTATAAGTATATTACAGTAATTCAAATGTTATAGAAATATTAAAAAAAAAAAATCATGGGGCATTACTGGCATATCCATGAACTTGGGCTGAGTGTTTAGTAAGTTTAAGACTTTATTGGTTGAATAAATACTTTAAATTAAAATATATATATAATATATATATATATATCTCGACTATGTCAACGATAACCCCTATCTCCAGGGATGACTAACCCACCTCTAGGTGGAGTCATGAAGTTATCCCCTGGTTTATGTCCAGAGAATATCGCACCACATTGAGACCAACCAGCAGCGGATTGATCTTGTTTATGTGACCATGTTGCACGTAAAGCAGACGCCAGGAACATGCAAAGCCAGTAAAAAAAATAAACAACAACAGCAATTTTTAAATCAAGGAGGAGTAAAAGGAAAAGGAGAACAAACAACGAGCGGAGCAAAACCGATACGGAGAGGACACTCAACACGTTGAGAAGTTTATTTGGCACCTGAAGATGATAATCGGTTACAAATTAATTGCAACTATGTTGACATTGTCCAGCCCGCTCCGAGAGCTCCAAGAGGGGGGCCAAGGGGGACCGGTCAACGGTCTCAATTTATATAGACAGTTGGCAACTGTAAATAAATAAAATTGTCAACGGTCGCCTGCACTTGCGAACTCTTCCAGATTGCGCCTCCTTGATTGCCTCGCTCTTAAATTGTGCTGCCAACTTTTCAAAAAGAGCAAAAAAGCTGGGAAAAAAGGAAAGGAAAACCCGAACAAAATCTGCAAATTTACACAGAAATCTCCGAATCCGAACTCTTGGGGATTGGCAAAGTGTTTTACATATCTTTTTTATTTTTTCAGCTTTTTTTCCGCTGCTCTTATGGAACGCATTCCTTCTGACAGCTTCAGCGGGGGCCGTCATCGGGCGAGTTACTTGTTGTCTACATTCTGGAGCAAGTGGCCACAGACCAACACCAAGATCACACAGGGAAAAAGAAAGGTTCTTGAGTGTAATATTAAGTATACGCATGAAAAAGAGTTCAATAAATAAATAATAGATTTATCTGCCTAAAATAAAAATTATTTTGCTTGAATACGTGTACTTTGAAAATGGGTCTCAGAGTATATATTGATTATTGTTAATACTTATTTATCCGCTAAAAAATTAAACCAAATTGCTAAATAATGGCATAATATTGCTTTAAAATAAATAGTATAAATTAAACAAAATATTTCGTGTACTTTGGGTATTTATTTTCTGATCAAACGCATAGAAACCAAACATATTCTAACAGATTATAGTCATATCAATGCTCTTCTTGGGAGCCTTGGTGCTACTTAAAAATAATTTTAATAATTTTAATTTCTTACTAGACTTATTATTCCCTCCATTGTTTCCTTCCAGTGCAGGTCCAGGACAGTGAGCACGGCCTGCGTCTGGGCCCGGCATGCGTAAATTGGATTAATGCATTTGATTCGCCCCAAAAGACGCCAGCGCCAAAAGCCTCAACTTGGCTGACTTTGAGGCCCAGTCCAAAGCAAAATCTGAATGTGAATTCGAATCCGAGTCCGAGTCCGAGACCGAGTCTGAAGTGTGACAATTGTCTGAGGGCCCTGATCGCAAGGCTTTCCTTTGGATGGCGAGCACATTGTTCCAATTTGGTTTGTTCTTCTGGCTGCAGGCTGCTCTTTTTTTTTTTCCTGCTGGTACGGAGTACAGGTGATATATCAGACAAGTGACGACGGGCGGTGCCGGGGATTCCGATGCCCCTTCACTTCATCCATTCGCGATGACGTGCAGCGATAATGGAGCCGCAATGGAATGTTAACGTCTTGCCCAGGGCAGCTCCAAGCTGGTGTGGGTGTAGGAGCCGTAGGTGTCGGGATTTCTGGGTATATGAAAGCACCTCCGACATGTCCGATGTCAGATAGCCAGCCAAAGGTCAAGGATGTCTTGGAAATGTTCAGGATTTTCTTTAGGTTTAATATATATTTTTTTATTTTCTTTTAGTTTTGTATTTATTTATTTATTTTGGAGATTTCCAAGGGGTTTCTTTCCCTCCCCCGTCTGTGACCCAATTGTATTCGCTGTTTACGCAACTCATTAGTCACCTGCTCATTAAGGACAATCGGAGGAAATCAAAAATTCACATCATATTTGCCATAATTTTAACGCAGCTCAGGACACCAAATATGTGAGCGCGTGGAATCCCCAGGCAGAGGCTTTGCGAATCATTCAAACAGTTGCGGGGACATTAATAGGACTACTTTAAATAATTACTATATATCTAAGTATTCCGAAATAATTTTGCTTCGATTTTCAATAGATTTGAAGTGGTAATTATGACAAGATTTGTATATAAAATAAATTATAAATAAAGTTTGAAGCCTAGTTTATATTTAATCTAAAAATGTATAGGGTAATTATGGATATTTATATATAAATAATTACGTTACACATTTCTCATGTTCTATAATAAATATAATTTTAAAATCATTCAAGCTGCTATGACATTGACCCAACCTGTTTGCATTTACCGAATCCCAATAAGCAGAAGATGCCGCCGCGGACGGAGACCGAGACCCATCATCTTTTGCGGAGTTATGTGCGCCTTATTAGCACATCATTTAAGCGGGTTACTCGACACTTCTCCACGTCCACGTCGCATCCATGTCGCCTCTCATCCGTTGGCCAGATGGGGATGCATGTGGATGTGCCATGGCCAGGTCCATCAGCCCCAAAGTCCCAGCCCAGTGCCGGGGCACTTCCTTATGGCCGGCCAGTCGGTTCGCCTGGGCTCATTAAATTTGAAAATATAGCCGGCGTTGTCATATAAATCTTGTTTCCATCAATATTGACCTGTCAATGTCCGGCGACTGCTGCTGCTGCTGGATTTCTTGGCCCTTTGGTCAACGTATCAAAAGCCCCAATATAATCACACCAAACGCATCTCCCGGCATCTCTCGCGCGCCGCTGCTTGTCGGTGTCTTGGCAATTATTTTTGATTTTTTCTGCGATTTTTGCAGAAGGAGACGGCGACGACGACGACGGCAACAACGACGACGCACTTGGCCATTGTACACTTGCCAATGGCACTTGTGGCCACACTCTCGTGCGTAAGGAGCTGTCAATAAGCAAACAAACGAGCCACAGTCGCAGCTCCTCGGTTACGCTTTTGTGCCTATTAGTCGCCTCCACCTCCACCTCCGCCTCCATGACCAGCGATTCCCTCCTCTTCAGCCTCTTCCAGTGCCATTGATGTGTCAGGGCATATGTTCTTTTATGTCATCATTTCACAGCTAAGTGGCAGCCAGCACCTCCTGCTCCGCCGGCAAGTGTAAATTCAAATAGGGGCCTCCCACTACACCCAAAGAAATATTATTTAATCGAAGGCTTTTCGTAGTTGAATTGGTATTTTTCACAAGAAAATTAAGTTTCTTTAAATCCCTTTTACATTTATTTTTAATTGAATAAAATTTTTAAATTTTATGAATTCCCATATTAGTTCCAGGCTGGAAACTAGAAAAGTGTTTTAACAGCAAACTTCTATTGATATTTCTTACATTACGAATTTATATATCCTTCTGTTCATTTATTTCAGGTCTACCAACTTAAGAAATTTTTTATCTGAGTTGCTGTTTAATAAATCGCAAAATAAGTTGTGAAAGAAAAGGCATTAATAATTATTTATAATTTATTATAATAAATCACTGCTTGATATATTTTAAGAACAAGCTGTTGCTTTTCACAGTAATTTTCCCATTTTTTCAAGGAACTATATTTAATAATAAAGTATTTATAAAGATGATAAAATGATTCCCATATATGCTATCTTATTAAATACCTCCATAAAGTACCTCATTTTTTCTGGGTGCAGTGGATACAAATCAATTCAAGGGGCCTCGCGAAAACAAATACCCAGCAAGCCAATTAGATTTTTCACGCTCTCCCCTGGCCAGAAAAACTGGGCGAACGAAAGGAAAAAAAAATAAAACCAGCGAAAAAAAGAGAGAAAATCAACAGCCTAATTGACATTTGCAGTGCAAGAATTTATTGTGCCCAGAGCGTACATAAGTTATTCCCTTTGGAAATGAATACATACGACTCGCTGACAGGAGCGCAGGAGCTGGACTCGGACCTCGGACTGGAGTCGGAGTCAGAGTCAGAGTTGGACCCGGTGGACCGGAGTTCGACCGAGTCCCGAGGCTGGGGACAAACTCTCTTTTGGCCGGCTGGAGCTGCGTGGCCATAAAGTACCCAGAAAAGTCGACACACTCGCAGATACCGAGTGGCTGTGGCCCATACACAATCCCATCCAATCCAAGCCAAGACTAACACTCACCCCCACGCAGCGCCAGGCTGCTGCGGAGTCACAAGTGTTCCATTGTGCTTGTTGTAGGAGGTTTCGGGCCATCTCCAGTGGTGGGCTCTGATATCGTGAGACACCAAGAATAAACTAGCATTAGGGTTATTTTTAGAATTTTTAAACTAATTTTTAATTAAATTTTAAACGAAAATCTACTCAAATGGAAAATATGTAAACTTATAAATTCTTTGGAAATTTGTTTACAAATTTATTTAATTTGAAATACTAATTTTCCACCAACCAGTCACGCTCTCATCTTCGCATTTATTTTTGTACCCATTGGCCGGGCCAGAAGAGCAAACTGGCAACAACAATAACTACAAAAACAACACTATGTCAACAGTAGTTTATTGTTGTTGTTAGTGTCATTTGACTTCGGGTCTGCCTTTTGGGCCATTTTAGACAGTTGGCAGCGCGCTAATTTGTAAGCCTTAGCTGCATTTGGAAGCTGATAAGACTCGTAGATTTCGAAAGAAAGAGCTTACGAGAGAGAGTACACAGTAAGAAATTGGGGAAGATTTAATCATCAGTTAATCATAAAGAAAACAATATTCCATCTGTTGATTAGGAAGTTTAATATACTTGTAATTATTTGTCAACAAAGCTAATTTACTTAACCATAAACTTTGTATTTTCTGATGCTGTTTTTGTAAAGCTATACCTATACCATTAAATATTCCTGAAACAGCTTAATTTTTTCTCTCCGTGTATGAGATAGAAAGAGAGAGCTGCCTGCTGGCCATATTCGTAGAGAAACTTTTTGTTGCTGGGCGTTTGACGATCCACGTTTGATGTTTGGCGGCGACGACGCGCATCACGAAGCCATCAAATGTCAGGCGGTGGGCAGCAGCACCTCCATTTCGGCCCCATGGAGGCTGCCCAGAAGGCAGCAGGGAGGACAGTGACACGGTGGCCATTAGCTAATGTCATGTTGGGATTAGGCGATGCGGCGATTAGGAAGTTTGTTTGTTTTGACGGTGCCAGCGAAAATATTGCACTTCCTACACAAGAGAATGTAGTTCCCAATATACAAATTGTTACATTTCCTTTGGCCAAAAATTAACAATAAATTACAAAAATGTATAAAATTATCTAAATGAACATTTTAATATAAGCATGAAGTAATAAAAGCAGGGATTTTTGGTTGTAAAATTCATTTATCCTACAAGAATTTAATAGCCTTATTTACACAACTTGTAGTTATTATAATTTATTAGACATTATTATTCAATGTTAAAATAATAAAGGCATTAAATGTGTAATTAATTAAATTTAATGGAAAAATTCACATAAAAAGCTAGTTAAGAAATAGCCAAGCTAACAAAAACTAAGCCACCAGAGTCCCGGAAAAATAGTTGCATATAAATCAAAGCGAGACCACATTAGACAGCTTAATTAATTTAATACCCCTGCATCAGTGTTTCTGATGCATTTTCAACTGGCAATATCCGCCTGGCACTTGCTTGTCCGAGTATGATTGCCCATAAAAATACCAAAAGATGCCGTGCATAAATTAGCGGCTTTAACAGCACCGACTAGCCAACACAGAGACACTGGCCAGCAGACTCACACATTGACAACGACTTAATTACGCCAAAATCAACGAGCAATTGCCATCAATAACATGGGCTATTAATATTCTTCCATCGCCGAAGCTTGTTTATTACCACTTTAAGCCACAATTAAACAGTGAGCCGCGAGAGAAACAGGCGACAGATGACGCGGCGGCCAATGGCGAACGGCCAAAAGCCACCAAAGGCAGACTTGTGCTGGGCAAATAAAAATTTGTAGTAATAGCAAAACTATGTAAATAATCAACAACAACAAGCCAGCAGAGGCTGAAATGCGTGTGTGATTCATGTTCGGTGCGATGCAGCCAGGTGGAGATTGCCACAGTGCCATGCAGTGTCAGAAAAGGCTAAAAAAATATCAAATTTAGTCATAAATAAATAAGCAGTATTTAAAGGTTTTTATTTATTTTTATTTAACTTAATTAAAGGCATTTCTATAAGCTCTAAGAATTAATTAAGTATCCCTGAACCTTTGTCATACAATTTCCTATTTCTAGGAGACATGAAATATGTAAAGAAATTGAGGAGAAACTTAAATAAAAATTTGAAATGTTGTAAGAAAGCCAGGAGGCTTGGATATTAAGCTGTTTCATTAGGGAGCCACAACTTTCTTTATCAGTATCTAATGCTTGACAGACTTTAACATTAAGCGCGGTTGTGGCTAGATCCCATTAGAAATTCTATTTAATTTAAGGGCTTTCATTTCAGATCACCTAAAAAATATCTGAAAATTGCTTATGGAATTAAGAATAAATTTCTAAAAGCTAATCATTTTGATAAATATTTTTATTTGACTTTCTAATAATATGGCAGAACCCTCTATTCATTTTTCTCCAGTGCATATATGGCCACGTCCGCTGTGGGCCATGGCACGAGCCGCTGCCAAAAGTGGGCAACGCTGGAAAAATCTCGCACTAGTTTTTCCAGCCTGCGCGCGAGCTTGTAATGCGAAACCAGCGCCGAGCGGAAATGCAAATGAAATTAATGTGCTGACAACTCGGCCGCGCATGCGCGTTGACACCTTCGAAATAGAGAGATACCGAGCGAGGAATAGTGGGGCTCTGGGAGTCGGATTGGGCAGCCCGTGGTCCGGGAGAAATTACAATTACACATGGCGGCATGTGCCATATTTCTGCCTCTGCGGCTCTATTTTATTTTATTTTTTACTTAAGCTGCATCCTACTGTGGGTCGTCTTGTCGTCAGTCCTGTTGTTGCCACATGTTGCAGCTGATGTTGCTGTTTTCGTCTGGTTAAACAGGTACTAGGCACTGGCAACTACTACTACACTTGTTAACATACCTCCAGAGCGTTGCCCTTAAAGGGGGGGAAACTATTAATTGCAGCTCAAAGAATTGCGGAAGAGATTCAAGTTTCGTAATTACCCATAAGAACCCGTATTAAAAACACAACAGGAACGGTATTAAGTCTCATTATTTAAATTTATTCATTACTCCTTAGCTTAGTTTTGATTGAGGTATTAAGGATAGAAGTAAAGACCGCTGCCTCCTCGTTAATATACATTATTTGAGGAGCTGAGAACACGCCGCCCATCGACAGCCACTAATCAACACTTGGAATGTCCTGCTGCTCCTCCAACATTGCCCCTTCTGCTCCACCTCTCCGCCCATGACATAAATCAAACTTCAAAGGGGGCGACGTCGACGCTAGAACAAGCCAAACATCGGCAAACACCTTTCACCCATAAATGGTCGGTTGGCCAGTTGACCATAAAGTCGGCGGACGAGCGAGTGTGTTGACGCACTTGCCTCCTAATGATAACATTAAAATTGTGTTAAGAAATTAGCAGAAGAAAGGGGGGAGGCAGGATCCGGGGGAGCAACCCGAGGAGCGACCACAAGTCGTAAATCATGCCCCGCGACAGCAATGGAGATTCCTAGAGCCAGCAGCATTTTCACATTATGCGATAGCGAAATGTGCACGTCAATTAAGATACGCCGAGGAATGCCATGCGAAAACAGACGAGGACAGGTGGAATTGGCCGAACAGAAGGGGGACCAAGGGGGATCCAAGGGGCCTCGGCTGCTCCTGCAAACCAGAAGCTTGTCTCTGGCACTTTTGTCAACTTACTTAACAGTTTTTACGCCTGTCAGCTCGTAAATCTTCGGGCCGGCGAGGCCATTGTAGGAGACTTGAATCCTAGCCACTGGACCGGACTACTGAGCTGGGCTAATTTAAATGAAGGAGCACACGGAGAGAAAATATGTTCCCCTTTGCAAGGAAAATTAAAGGAAAATGCTATAAAGTAAGAGGAAGGTATATCCATAATTCAAAAGTTTCCAATAAGTTTTGTAAACTAGAAAAATGTTTGCCACATTTACAAGGAATTATTTTATTCAATATGAAATAACAAAGGCCTCTTATGTAATTATTTTGAATTTAATAGATCAAAATCTACTCTGTAAAGAAGCCCTTAACAGCATATCTATTTTATTTTATAAAAGTAATCTTCGCATTTACTTTATTTATTTAAATTAGCCTTAATTTTCCCACAGTGTTTCAAGTGACAGCATCTGCCACTGGTAGCCCTTTATTAAAAGTCAATAAATTAATAAATTATCGCATTAAAATAAATTGCATCTAAATGTTCTAAGCTGCACATTAATTAAGCAGATTGCTTGATTTATTGCCATATCAAGTGTCGTCCGCGTCTCCATCTCGGTCCGTTGAGAAGCTAGTCTTCTGCACTTTGCTGATTTTTATCATCATCATCACTATCGTCATGATCGAGTGAGTGCAACAGCCCCCTCGAAAGGGCCTTGCCCATCATCATCAGGCCCCACATTTTATGTGTCCATTTACGTAGCTCAAATTGTGAGCATTCTAGGAGGAGGCAGGAGGAGCACACAGAGCAGAGCCAGTTGGCTGAATCTTCTCAGAATCTGCCTCGAGTTCCCTCCTCAATGTCGTCGCTTCACATGGCTTCTTGTGCGTGCCAATTTCCCGCTTATTAATAAAGATAAATAACTTAATGATTATTACGTTTAAAGTGTTTAATTTCGCAGACATTCAGGCGCAATGCGCTTCCTACATGATGATTGCCAATGGTTTTCTATTGAAATTAAGCAATTAAGTGGTGTTTTTTTGAAGTTGAAACATGATTGATTGTAAGAAATTCACATCATTATTTTGGGTGCCGTTGATGAAAAAAATATCAGTTTTGACAGGGCTGATTTTATTTTACCATATAAATATTAGTACAATTCAATTATACTTATTAAAATTTGTTTAGATACTTAAGTATTCTAAAGAAAATTCCAAGTAATAAAATAAATTAAAATAAACTTAAAATAGGTGCGAAACCAGATGTTATATTAAAGATTCACCAATTAGAATTCCTACTAAAACAAAACACTTGCATTTAAGCTTGTGGTATTTATTTAAGTCGGTAAATATTGATTTTTATTTTGTCTTGACTTTAAGCCCGGCTGCACCCACAGAACGAACCCGTATGTAGTATATCCTTGAGACTGTTCGTCTGTTTACCCTTTTCCTCCGCCAGCCAACTTCCTTGCCAGCCTGGGCCTGTCTGTCTGTCAATACGGGCACTAAAAACGATTATTTAACAACTGTTTAAACAGAAATTTATGTTTATTAATAATATCAACAGCATTTATCCACCGGGTGCCCGCTGGAGAACGTTTAATCAACGCGCTGGCAACTTTCGGGCAGAGCCTATGAATCAGCCAGACGGATCAAGATCAAGTGGAGCAGGAGTGCGAGGCTCAGACCGAGGCTCAGACAGAGACGAGGGCGTCTGTGGACGCTATTTTTCGTTTATTTTGCGGCACACACTTGGCCGTACATTTGTGTATATATAATTTTGCGGTGTAACAAGTTTTTGCCGCCTGACAGCAGCGGAGGAGTCGCAACTAAAGCAGAAATGCGAAAAGTTAAAAAAAAATAAGGCAGCGGCACCGGCACCGGCACTGGCAGAATTCTTGTTTCCACTCGAGATGCTGGAGAGATCTCTCTGGAAACAAAAATTCAAGGTTAGCGGCTGCGAGAAGTCGAGAATTGAGAACTGCGAACTGCGGCGGCACCCAGCCTCAGACCTTAACCCCTGGGTGACCGACTTAAGGTGGGTGGACGGCGAGGAAAATATTTTTAGACAAACGGGGAGCGGTAGTCATAGTCAGGAGTGTAATTAAAAATGTAGAGCTCTCAGGAGGCTAATTATATTATATTTATAATATAAAAAACTAAAAAATAAAGTTAACTTAAGTTTTAATAATAATTTAAGCAAATTACCATTAAATTATTATATATTTAATAATATTTTCTTAATACAAAAACTGAAAAAAATAGCTGACAAATTATTTTACTTACCAGAGATAAAGTTAAGATTTATTAATATTTATTATACGCTTAAAATAGTTTAACAAAATTTCCATTAAGGCAAAATGAAGTCCAATTTCTTGGGTTAACAGGTGAGTAGGGTGTCGGGGAGGTGCCCCCTCTCGGGCAGACGGACATTCAACAAATGAATTTCATTATATTGAACGCATTCGTGCATTCTACCGCACACGTCGGCCCCATGGACGCAGGCAGAAAGGTGCAGCCGAGGGACTTGTAATCAGTTGGCAGGCGAACGCATAAAGTAATTGCTAACCATTTGCGTTGGCACCGCCGCCGAACGCCCCACCTCGAGTATTATATATATATATATATTTTAGCCTCCAACTTCCTTTGAACGTCTGCTGCTCCTGCTCCTGCTCCTGCTCCTCCTCCTGCTGCTCTTTCTGCGCGGGCGTTCATTAACAGCAACCTGTTGAGTGTTGCGGCCGGGGCGACAAACGTTGCCTTTTCTGGCAGTCGAGTGGAGCAGTAACAACGGCTCGACAAGAAAAGAATCAAGTAAAGAGTGGGTTAAGGGTCGATTGGGATGTACCCAGTAGCCACGTTTGTCCTTAATATTTTTTAATGGATTTTAAAGCATTTAAAAATATAAAATAAATTTAATACAGAGTCTATATTTACGGGATTTTACTTTAAATAGGAAGAGCTAAACAAATTTTGTTCCAATTTTTCTCACCAATTTTGAGTAAGAACTATAGCTTATTAAAGGAAAATACAAAAAGAAATAAGGAAACGATTTCCATTTAAATTGAATGCCCAAAGATGCTTCATTACTTACATTATTATTTTGAAAATGACAATTTTTGTGAATAAAGTTGGCTATTAAAATACTATATTTATATGATAAGTGTCATATTAATTTACGGGACTTCATCTTAATTAAATCAATGTCTTTAAAAATACAGTAAATGTTTTCTTATAATAAATGAGCAAAGATAAATAAAATTGTCAATAAAAGTGAGAGTTCTTTATGGCTCTAAATACTTTAGATTAATAAGAAATCGTTTAAGCGTTAATTAAATGTATTGTTCATGATTTTCTCCTTTAATTCACCAATTACCTCCCTGTTTTTTATATAAAAGCTAATTTAAGAATACGCTTTGGCCAAATATACCCCACTAGCAACTCGCAGTATCGACTCTACGGCGGAGTTCTGGCAACAAAGGGAGAGAACCTTTAGAATTAATAACCAGTCGGGCTTTTGAGTCTCCGTCTGAGCACGAGCTGCTGCCGCATTAATCAAGGCAACAACAAGTGGCAAGAGGAGCCGAGAAATCGAAAGTCGCCGCACAATGCACTTGTTGTGGTGCGCGGGCTCACACCCAAGAGGCGCACACACACTCTCGGCTGGCCGGATCCACCGTAATTGGCCAAATTGACGTTTATATGCGAGGACCGAGTCGCTGGTTTATGGCCAGGATTATAGCATTGACAGTCCGCGCCAAAAGTTCATGCACAACAGGAAGCCACACCACCATCGGGCGCGCCTTAAAGCCGGGCTGGGCCAAAAATTTACGTGCCTAAAACTTGTATTTTGAAACGGCCACGAAACGATTTCAGCCTCTGCGGACCTGTGGCCTGCACTTTTAATTAAAATGCCATAAATTCGTGAAGAGGAAATTATCATTAAAATTCCCTTGCCAGCAAAAAACAAAAGCAAAAGAAAAGAAAACTTAATTTCTTCCTTATGCATCCGAGAAGGTTGGCAAGGTTGAGCGAGAACTCTACAAGGCGAAACGTTGTGACATTGCGATTTAAATGGATCCGATGCTTTCTAGAGATAGTCATTGGGATAGGAAGTAAGCTGAGTCTAAAAGGGAAGCTAAGAGGAAGGGAGTTGATCGACGGAAGTGGCATTCAGGGTGACAGTACAATTAGCTGACACTATCTCGATGGTAAATCGAAGGGGTTTGAGGGTAATCTTTATGGGGAGATGATTTTTGATTTTTGTATTAAAAAATATACAAATAAATGATGTTATTTATTAAAATATAAAAAAAGAAGAGGATTATATTCATGAATAAAGGAACGAACAGTTCTTGAACTTTGCGACTCGTTCTTGAATTATATAAAGTTATTTAATGCATGAAAGGAATAAATATGGTTTATATTTTAAAATAATTTTAGAAAACCATATATTGGCTATAAAAATAAACCATTCTTTTAATTATTAGCAACATACTTTTAAGGCTTTAAAAAAAACAAAACAAATTGATCTTTAAATACCAAAACAAAAGCATTTAGTAAGCTTTTATGAGGCACGCTATTCTGCTTAAGCAGATGTCTTCTTTTACAGCCTTACTAATGCTTTAAATAGCTGAATTCACAGCCATTCTCGAGGTAGCTCAACAGGTTGCATTTCTATCCGTCTACGACTCTGACTCCGGCGATGATCACCTTTCCGATGAACCCATAAAGATTGCCGCATAGCTGTATGAAATATTCCCCAACGCAGAGTCCAAGACTCGGAGACTTATCCCCAGGTAGCTGCGATGCGGGCGCAACACGAATTACATACATCAAGCACTAACTACCGACTTAGAGGAGTCCGCTGGATGGGAAGCCCAGGCCAAAGCCGAAGCTGAAGCTGGTGTACGTAATCTGCAGCCGAAAGTCCCAACCACGTACGCATATATCTCTTCTTGACCGATAACGTGCAGAGGAGCCCGTTGAGCTGATAGTGCACTTGGAGAAATCATAAAAAAAACTAAGAAGAAAATCACTTTCCCAAACAATTCTATTCTCCTCCGTTCGTAGACTTTAACAAGCTTCAAGCTTCCATTTCTATTAATGTACAAAATAAATTCCTTTTATATTTACCCTAATATTTTAAATAATATTATTAGCTTTATAATTTCTTAAAGTGCAAGTAAAGATGTTCAATAATGTTGCCACTTTTGTTTTGTAACCTGTCGAAGGTGTTGAAGATGATCATCGCGCTCCCTCGCTGGCTCGCTCGCTCGGTCGCTTGGTCGCTCTTGGAACAATGAATTGCATAAATGTACGGGCAAAAACAACAAGAAGACCAAAGAAAATAACAAGAAAGAAAAGCCAGTGGAATAAGAAGAACCATCGCGGACAACAACAATTGAGCCGCCATGCGCTGATGATCATCGCTGGCCAAGTACAATTGCCACCATAAAGCCTCATCCCCGACCTCATCCCAGGTCCGCAGATCCATCGCTCGGATCGCCTTCTCACCGTCGCCGGCACCTCTGCCCCTCATTTCGGTCCCTTCTTTTTTCCCACTTGGCTCCGCCGATTGCCGCGATCAATGATCTGCTCCGGGTCTCTTCAGTACCTTCCTCTGGAGCTGAAGCTGAAGCTGGAGCTGGAACCGCCAGACCCCGGAGACCCTTCTCCGTTCCTGAGGCGGCGATGCCACTTGTACACTTGTTGCTGCGGGTCTGCGGTCGCTCGCATTTCGGTCAATTTTGTTTGATACCCTTTCTAGGGGGTATTACTCGTTCTTATTACTTATTTATAATATTTTAAATATTATGTTTTATTTTTTATACAACTAGTTCCAACGTTAACAAATAATATCCTTTTGAAAACCAACTGAAACTAGTCTAAAAAGAACATTATCTGATGAAATACCGTAGATATAATTAAACCTAATATAATAAATAATAAATTAGAGTATTTCCCCTACCATTTGCCACATGCTCCTCACTTTATAGAGAGGGCTCCCACTTGAGGCTACGCATTCATTTGCGGGCTCATTGTGGCTGGCTGGGCTTCTCCTCAGCTGGCTCAAGACCGAGTAGAGTCTGGTTCTTTGGGGTCCGGCCAAGTGACCGCCGTCGACAGCACCCTCACCCTCATCACTGGCCCCGGCCAGGGCCCTTTTGTTCTTTTTCAGCTTTTATTTATTTTAAATTCATTTCTTTCGGGGGCTCTCCTACACACACACACCCGATCACTAGCCGGTCAGGCTGATTTTATTTTTTTATCTCGTTAAAACGCGCCTGGAACAGAGACTTTGGAGTGCAGAGGAGACCTCGACCCAGGCAAGGAGGCATTCTTTTATAATTCCATTTCGCGAGAATTGCCCGATGCGCCCTTGGAGTCTGTGCACTAATAAAAATAAGATATAGCATACTACTGAATTGTGAGCTTTATAAAAGGATTGGTATCTAAGATGTACTTAAGTTTAAATGGGTTTTCCTTTACGGATTTCTTAAAATATTATTTAATTCAAAAACAAATAATTTTTCAGTGAGTAAATATTCATATGAAATTATTTAACTATTTTCTTTGAAGCAGAGTAATTTTTCTGAGTGTAAAGCTGCGGCACGATGTCGTTTCTGATTCTCAGCCCAGACTTCTACGTTCCGAGGAATCTCCTCCGCCGCAGCGGCTCGACCGCATCGCATCGCATCGCATTGTGTGTATGGTGTGTATGTGTGGTGTGCGTGGATTATTGGTTCGCATCTTGGCCTGGCCCGAAGGCGAGTGGCAAGTACCTGTTGCCGTGGCTCTTTGTTGTGGTTTCGGGATCAGGTCCCAGACCCAGAGCCCAGACTCGCCGATCTCGGGCCACGAACGTGCACCGATCTCGTTGATTCGCCTCGCCCTTCGCCTGCACTTGGCCTTTTATTTTACTCTTGGCCAACACAAGGAGAAAAAAATAATATAATACTTATTGTATACAATAAAATGTACAAGAAAATAAAATAAAATAATCAATTTAAAGATTTTTTATCAGGACTTCATTTAGTATGTCTAAGCTACACAACATTTTTTTGGAGTATGCATGCAAATATCTAAGTATTAGTATTATCGTTTAGCTAACTTTAAAAGGTCTTTCAATTTTTAAAAATTTATTTTCTGTGAGTTACGGATTTCCCTTATTTTTCTCTGTGCACTGGCTGCTCCTCCTACTTTGTTTAGAAGCGTTTTCGTTCGCCTTTAATGTTGGGTAATAATATTATGCCATGACCCTGCCCCGATCTGCTGCTGCTGCTGCCGCTGCGGCAGGTTCACGTTTTGACTTTATTTTTGTATTTTATGCTGGTACAGGTGGAACCCGCGCCAGTTTAACCAAGAATTCTATGAAACCGAAATTGAAATTTCAATTTGTTCGAGTGGCCGCGTATTGTAATTAACCGCAGAGAGAGAATGTGCTCTGGCCGACACGAAAAACCCTCTTGACATTCTTCCTCGACGTTCCAATTACGAAACGCAAACACTTGGCATAATAAAAACAGAAAAAATATTATAAACAATTCGCCAAGCGTACTTAGAAGTTCGGCCCACACATGTGACTTGTCAGCGCAATTAAAAACGAAAAGTCAACCGCCAAACTGTTGACACATCCCGAAATGGGACGAACTTCGTCCGAATAAACAAACCTCGAGTGCGAAGAATAAATCAGAATCCAAACCCAAAAACAAACAAATATTGGAGCTGAAGCTGAGAGCTTGACTGACAAGTGACCATGACATGATTTCCGTATGGAAACTGCGCCGAACTTCCTAACTCAAGAACATCTTCGCGCTCGGTGGTCTTCACTTAGCCCAGCCGATGATAACTTCCCAGATTGAATTGTTTCTTGGGGTGTGAAAGACAAATTGACGGCGGTAGGGCTTAGATCTCAGTGCTTAGCTCATAAATCACTGTGTAAAAGAGCATAAACTTTGACTAATGAAAGGGTTAATGGATCAATCTATGCGAGGTAAGGCAGTTAACAGAAGAGAACTTTAAGAATAAAGATTGCAGAGCTGTCAATATGTCTAAGTAAGGATTTTATGGTGGTTTCTGAGACTAAACATTTATTTGTTAGAATATTTTCAAAAGCCAGTAAAAAAAATTTAAATTATTATTAAATTAATAGTTTGTAGTTTATTTGTCAATTAAATAAAGAACATTTAATTAGTTTATATAAAACTGATGTTTGGCTTAATTATTTAATATATTCAACATGTTCTTCTACCAGTATTTTGTTCATACATTTTATCAAGTTAAGCAAAGATCGATCAAGTTAAAGTAATATTCTAAACATTGTAATAAAGAATATTTAACACGCAAACAAATAAAAACGAATTTAATAGGCTTTGATTAATTCATTCACACCAAAGAAGGCTGCTATAAATACTGTAATTTGCTTAACAAATTATTCTTAAATAAAAACCTTTGCCCATGACTTTCCCTCAACAGAAGTGCCAGGGCAATTCCACTCGAGATCTCGGAATAAGACTGCGCCCAGCAGGCAGACATCAAGAGCTATTACTATTATTAGGCCTCTCCCCGCCGTCAGCGGCAGTGCAGTTAAAGCTAATAAAGCCATTTCACACCTGCCTGCAAAAATGAGTGCAGTTTTGCCCTCATTAACTCGTTACAGATTGCTTATAATTAAATTATAATCAACCCCGTGGCGGAAACCGACGACCGAGGAGCGACGAGCGAAGTCCAAGACCGAGACCGAGACCGAGACCGGGACCGGATCTCTGACATGCATCTAACAAGCTCGCCGGCAACGAGTATCTAATCAACGTACAACGTCAAAACATCAACACCTCAAGTAATCAAAATCACTTTAGAATTTCAAATCAGACGATGGCCCGGGGAGTTGGGATCGTTGTGGATGGCTCAGTCGTCCATCAGACCGTCAGTCAGCCGGGACATCCAGCCCGCCCAGTGGCCAAGTGGCGTTTACTGGAGCACTTCCATCCTTCAGCCCATCCTCCAGCCGCATCCACATCTCATCTGCCGGTCTCATCCTGGGCACGCAAGCGACGACAGTTGCGGCCAGGGAGGAAAAAAAAAAGAAAAACTAAGATTATTCAAATTTAATGGAGGAAGAGGCTGGAACGCGTGGAGAGTCACGAGCAGAAGTGTCTTCCCAGGCAGGCTTCAAAAAAGTAGCACACTAAGAGAAGTCATAGAAAAAAAGGGTTTATATTTATAAAAAGTGGGAAATATGTTATTTTTAATTTCGGACCATTATAAGAAATCTAGCTACCGTGAGTTGTTGAAATGAGATGACGTTGTATATTCAAAAATTCAAGAAGGATATAATATAAAGACTCAAGAACGAGTGTTTCAAAATATATAAACTTAATCTATGGCATTTTTCGGCATTAACTGTACGACATAAATATTTATAATAATTTTTTAAATAAGAGGTACCATTAAATAATTAAAATATCTTAACCTCATATTAATCCAAAGAAATAAAATAAAAAGAAAATATTTTCTAAGGGAAAATGTTTTAATATATTCCCCCATTTCAAGTGCGAGAAAATAACCTTCTTGTTGATATGTAAACACTAAAAAAGTTAATGAAAAAAAGTTAATTTGAGTAAGATTTAAGCTCAGTGCACTGAAACTGAGCAGTGCGACTGGACTCGCGCTTGTCATCATGATTGATACGTTTGATGGATTGATTTGAGGTGGATGCGGTGCGCCAGTGTCCACTGTTAGAGAATCGACTGAAACTGTGCTGATTGATCGCGGCGCGTTGATTACAATCGCGGCTGCAGTTCGACTTGGAGCGAGTCTGAGTTGAGGCTGCAGTCCGATTTGGAGTCGGAACAACGCACACGCTGCTGGGAATTCAATCAAAAGTGTCAGCGCCAGTGGCCAGTGGCCAGTGGCGAACATCTAACCGGGAGCTGCACTAACTAGCCAGGAGGCCATAGAGATCCCCGATGCGAAACAGGTACTTTTCGCGCGAGATGATGATGATGATGACGACTGCGACTGCGTCTGCAACTGCAGCGACGACTGCGATGGCGGCAAGTGTCTGTTGTGTCTTTTAGTGCCATGTTATATGCCACCTTAATGATCTTGTCTCGGCCGGGCGAGGCGACTCTGCAACATTTTGACCACCAACGGCGCCTTTATTGACTCCACACTCCACAGAGCACAATCCTCAGTCCCCAGTCCCAGCTCAGCACTCTCGACTCTCAACTGGTGTGGCCCAGACTCAGAGCCGGAGTTGGGCCTATTAAGTCATAGTCTCGACTCATTTCAAATCACTTCACAGCTGCCGGGGAGCCGCGGTGTTGTGCCAGATTACAGAAAGTAGCCAAGTAGAGCTTCTCTATAAATTCCTAGGAATTTAAGTAATTTAGCAAATAATTAAATTATTTATGAATCTCTTATTGAATATATCTCAGCAGAAACATTTTTTAAATGATTGGTTTTAAAATTTAAATCAATTTATGATCAAAAGAGAGTCGAAGGCCACACCAGCTAGTACTCATTAAAAAATCCATTAGGTTTAGTATTGTTATACTAGATTTAATTTGTTAAATAAATAAAAAAAAATCATCCAAAGAGATCTTATACCTTATACAACAGTGTTTCTATTACTTAGATATTTTTACAACAAAAAAAATCAAAATAGGCATCATTTTCCTTAAAGTTTAAATTATTTTTTAGATAAAAAATCTAGTCTGCCAGCACTGCTGTGGCGCTGCCCTGCCCATGAATAATGGGACGTCTATGCCTCATTTGGATTATGTTGTACGATTTTCACAATGAAAAATTGCCAATCGCCGGGAGACAATGGTAATATGGTGGAGAATCAAACTAAATGTTAATTTCGTGTTTGTAACTTTTAAATGGATTTTAATTAACTTTTTTGCCGAACGAATTTCGGCAACATTTCCGATTTCCATGTAAGTACTTGGCCGCACTTGTCGGCCTTTCCCATATCTCTTTGAACTCGGCCGCTCTGTAGAATATTGAAATTAGTTCAGACTCTTACTTGTAATGTCGGCCAACGGGTTTCTTCTGATCTGATTGATGGTGTTTTAATAGAGCGTGAGAATACACACGCAGTCTGGATGCTCGTTTTAGTTTTTGGCAATTGAATGTACGCTTACAGGCACCTTGCATTCGCCGTGGCTCACCCGGCGTATGATTGATAAAGCCGGACTAATTAGCCCCCTAATGATCTCTGGGAATTTTCGCTGAGAATCGGAGAGAATCTGTAAGATGGCCAAGTGGAGCGCACAGCAGGGCGCGATGTAAATGAGGGAATTCTTGGGAAATTGAGATATGGCCGGCCGGCCGCTGTCAGGTACCGCTAAAATGTATCCCAAATATCTATGGAACCGCAAATGAACACAACAGATTCGTTCTTTAATTTCGCTGTATGTACAACCTGTTGCGGCTGCAATGGGGCTTGCAGCTTGCAGCTCGCTGTTGGCAGAACAAGCGCCAAACGAAAGACTCTGGACACGAACTTGTCTTACACAGAACAACAAAAAGCAGCCAGCGACAAGACAACAGCGAGCCACACAGTGCCAGGGAGTTGAGTCGAGTCAAGTAAGAGTCGGTGCGACGGCGGCCCCGAAAAACTTTACGTAATTAAGCAAAGAACGTCGCGCTAATGTCGCACATAAGTCACACGGAGCACTCCCGCCAGCAACAGCCACAACAACAACAGTCAGGCGAACAAAACGGTTAATGTTTTCCCCCAAACTGGCCGCCCCGTTTGTCCCGCCCCCAACTGATTTCCCAAATTTGCCTGCCAACTAAATACCAGGTAGCTGAGAGGAAGGTACACTGGCATCAGAATATGGGATGGAAATGGTAAAAGAAATTTAAGTTTTCTTAAAAAGAAATTTTATTACGATATCCTGTCGATTTTTAATGCAAAACTCGATAGAAACATCCATATTCTACGCATATTTCTAATATAATTTAAATGTTATATACTAAACTTAACCTTTCTGTGGGAATTCATGTGTAAGAAATGGTTAAAGAAGTGTAAGTTTCTAAGAAAAGATCGTAATTCCGATATCCTGTCAATATTAAAAACAAATTTGTATAGAAATATCGATATGGACACATCTCCGATTAATAGAAGACTAATTTAACACATTGAATTAAACCTTTCTGTACGAATTCGTAGATGTTATTACCCATTACAATGATTATATATAATACAATTTGTTTTTTATATTGTATTGATATAACCTATATTTTAACACTGCAATCGATATATTGATAATCGATTTCTTGATCTATATATTTTTTTAAGCTACACCTTATTAAGTAGAATATTAAATCGTCAACATAAAGCTTATTTTCTGAAATTATTTCTTATTACTAAAACAAAAAATGTTATTCCTAAATCGTTCAAAATGTAAAATTTGTGCTAGACCTTGATTTCTCTGAGTGTACAAAATCGCTGTTGTTGTTGCCGTGTTTTGTGGCCCCGGCTCATTCACGCGAATTTGTTTGGCAATTGAACTTGGCTTTGGAAACATTTCGTTTGAATTCGATTTTTTCGGGTCCGCCAGTCGGCGGCGTCTCAGGGCAACGCGTTTTTGATTAGCTTTCCGCATTTTAGCGGCATTTGGCACTCGGCCCAACGGCAGCCAGGCAGGCAGGCCGGAGAGAGGGAAAAGGAGTCAAAGGAGCAGCAGCAGCAGCAGCAGCAGACGACGACGATGGCCAAATGTGATGCTTATCAGGAATCACGAATATTTGTTTGTTGCAGCAGCCAAACAAACCGAAGAAGTTGTGTTCGAAATGGTTTTCCTCCTTTTCAGGAGTCGGGGGATGCGACTGCCATGGCCACTCCGACTGAGACTACGACTGAGACTGGGACAGAGAGCGAATCATTCCTGCGGGAGCTAAGAAATCCCAAACTTGACTCACGACGCATTTTTCTTTCAGATACAAAAGTGTTTGCCTATCTATATATTTAATTTCAGTGAACGGCGTCAAGTGTATCGAATGGCCACGGCAAGGCTTGGTTAAAGTGGTCTTTTTTTGGGCTTAAAAGTAATTTTTAAATGCTCTTCCTAAGCTTAATTTGTTTTAAATAAAGAAGCTTTAAAAATAAATACTTTATCAGATTTACTAACTAATAAAGGTCTTTTTTTAAGACCTAGTTTGGTCCAATTAATTTCTTTCCAGCACCGTTTCTTAGGCTGAGTCACCCTCCGAAAACAATTATATTTGCTATCAAAATTTTCTTGTTATATTCTTAAGAAAAATAACACCTTTGGGCTCTTACAAGCTCGACAACAAAACCGCTTAACCCTTGCGGGCCGGGCGCGAAGTGGAGATTATTCAAACAGTTGCATAAACAGTTGGCAGAGCTCCGTTGGCGCCCAAGAGTCACCAAGCCCGACGACGACTCCCACATGGCAGGCAATCGTATATATAGTATATATAGTGGATGGTAGCGTTGCCACATCGCCGCCGAGAGCGGGACGCGTGGGCGAATCCAGGCGGGGGCCTCTTACAAATGATTTTGCCAAAATATTCAACGTATGCATATTTTTTATAATTTTCACAAATTGATAAACAAAATTGCAAGTGATTTTTCATTGTTGCGCCGACCGAGAAACCGACAACTGACTGTGATCGTGAGTCACACCAGCGCTGGATAATTATGATGCCAGATAATGCGATATGGAGTGGAATACGATTTTTCCTGCTCATTTCTGCCACTCGCACCGGCACTCGCCGTTTCATTTCTGCCACACGACACGGTGGCACTCTGTGACAGCTGCATTGGACACTCGAGAGATCGAGGAAACGGTCGGCCGGCCGGCCTGGCGCCCTCCTTTTGGCCAGGTCTGTCTTTCAACTTTTGTCGCCGTGATTTTTGACTCCCCCTCGGGTGGCTAAGACACTCTAAAAAATATATTTAAACATTTTTATGAACTCTGAAAATGCCTTCGTTTGAAGACAATTCTAAAATGTAAATATTTCAGGCATCATTTAAATATTTAAAGCTCCTTGTTCCACTAAAATGAATTTAATTATTAGTTGAATTTGTATGGATCATCTAAGCCTCAAAGCCATTTATATAATTTTAAAGAGATTTTAGACTGTTAGCTTTGAAATTTTTCCAAGTGAATCCCTGGTCATGTGGGTTCCTTCGACTCGACTCCACTCATAATGGAGGCCATTGTCTGTGACCGGGTTGCATTTTACGAGCGGCTTTGTTTGCGCTTTGAGAATTATTATGTCATAAATTAATAGGCGCAATTTTTACTACCTATGGGGGACACTTTACATACCCAGATACAATAAGGGACACTTGGCTAAGTGAAAAATGCTATGCAGGCTCTGCATTAGCCTAATGTCTGGCGATTTTCCATGTGTTACATGGACCCTGATACCAATCAAGTGCTGGCCAGGGAGTGCCAGTGGCCAAATTGTATCAACATTATAAATGGGATATCCTAATAGAGTTTTGGGGAAAAAGTCTCCTTTATATATTATTAATATTTCATTTTCACTATCTCTGGCAATGTTATTGAGCGTTTATTAACGAAGCAAAGCTTAAATTAAATTTACAAAGAACCTGAGAATATTTAGCGATGCTATGAAATATTGAGTAAAATATTAAAAAAAATACATATGAGCTGGCAAACTTATTTCCAAATCAATTGCGCTATTTTTATCCATTTTAAATAATTTAAAAGAACATTAATATTTGCTTTATTAAAATAATATAGAGAAATGCTCTTATATATTCTATAATTTCTTATTTTCTTTGCAGATATACTTTATATTCAAATGAGTAAATTATTAATAAAAGCCTAACTTTATTTTTATTAGATTTGCCTTATCTTGCTTTTCAGTTTATAATTTAAATAGCAAATTATTTAAGGTATTTTAAGGCAGTAAATACCAAGTGCCTTAAGGTAACACTTATATTAATTTTAAAGCATTTAAGCTTAGTAATCCCGACAGTATCTTATTGTATTATTTATGTAACACGGTAAACAATTTAATTAAAACCCGTTTGGCTAGCTGTCTTATCGATTCCCCTGTGATTCATTGACCCAGGGAGCACAAGACTAAAAGAGTTTTTATGCAGTTTTAACCTTTTATACCGCACTTCAACGTCATCCACACTTTGCATGTTGTTTCATTTTTGATACTCAAAGTTGTTTTGGCTAAGAGCTCAGCATGTTTGTTGGCCACAAAAAATAAAGAAAATAAGAGTGAAATAACGTTAACAACACGCCCCGTAGCACCAGACAAAGTCTGCACAGCTGTCTGGGGCGCAAAGTTCGCTTTTCTTGTTTTTATTTTTGTATTTTTCCCTGCATTTTTTTAGATTTTTGTTTTTATGCTTCGGGTATGACTCATTGGGGTCTGCAGCTTGTCTGCCGCTATTTGTTGCATATATGATTTTATTAGTTATCCGCGGACCGGAGTTTTGTTCTCGTTCGTGGCTGTGTTTTTATTTTCTGACTACACCAAAACGCCGCTGGTCGTTGGTCAGTCGCATGTCTGGCCATGTGTTTTGTCAATTAAGCCGCAAATTTGCCAAACAAATTCAAAAATCGCGTTTTACAAATTTCCAGCCAAAATTGAATCGAGCCTTGTTCCCATGTGTATTTACTTCTGGGACTTTGACTATTTTTCCAGCGTCCGTAAATACGTATGTGGTGCTCCTTTGGAAGCGTCGCCTTATCACAGCCACGACATCGTCGAAATATCAACTCAAATGACCATTATTAGCGGTAAATAAACTCAACTTCCAGTCGGCAAACCAAACCGCAAGACCCCGACCCAGCAAACCCAGCAAACCAAGCGAAACCCGGAGAAAAACTCCAAGCAAACCAAGCTCTGTCGAGCAGTAGAAGTAATAAAAGATCATGTTAACACAGTGCAAAACAACGGCAATAAACGAGCAGGAGCCGGGGGATTGTCATCATTACTTGGGGTTTATTGAAAAAGGAATACCCTTATTTTTTAGCTTAAGAAATAATAAAGGAAATTAAGAAGTCTTCTAGGCTTAATTCAAAAATCCTGGGTTAAAGCTAAGGTTTTATTTTGAAAACGTATATCAACCTAGAAGAATAAATAATAATAGTAACTTAACGTATTCCTTAAAAACAGAAACTAAGTATACTGGCTTAAGGTATTAATATTATAGTTTATAAAGGCCTGGGCTCTATCAAATGTAAAATTAAAAATCAGGCAATACTTAACTTTAATATCCCTTAAATACCATTTAAATCAAAGTTAAATAAAATTAATAATAATATTAGTAATATAATTTACTATAATTTTGCTACCTAATTCCACATAGTATTCAAAATACCCCCATCTTCAGAGTAGTTAAAAGAAAATCCAATGGCAATGCCAAAGTCAATGGAAGGAAAACTTACATCTGATAAATGATATAGAAGAGCTTTTGCGGCGGCAGAAATATTGTCACAGAACACACTCGGGGAGTGGGAGAATCTGTTGAAGAATCAGGGGCTCGCATTTGGACTCGTACTTGGCAGTCGCATATATGCGACTTCGACTTAACCTGTTGCCGCCGCTCGGGTGCAATCCTGGCCATTGTTCTGCCAGCCGGAGGAGCAAAGTCCAGGAGGAGGCTTATCGCTCGCCGGCCGCGGAAGCCAATTAGGCGACATTTCTTGCACCATCTGCCGGTGGCAATTATGAAAATTGCAATTTTTATTGCACCCAAGTGGCGGACAGGGAATTCCAGCAATGCCAGCCAGCCAGCCAGAGAGCCAATGCCTCCTCCGCTTATAGAATCTTTAATAATTACGCTAATTGGCAGCCAGGTGCCTGCCTGGAAATGACTTTCGGGGTTACCACAATTCGAAATTAATTTCGCATGCCGCTGCACGTTCCACAAAAAAAGCCGAGGCAATCTCTTAATGGTCATGGCGGCCAGGAGCGTGATTCACTTTGACCTCCTCCAGAGCTAAATACCCAAAGACCGCAGTCCGCTCATCATGCTCCAAATCTACATAAATCTGTAACCGAATTTCTGCGACTGTGCCTCTAGCCTGCTCTCCATACAAATGTGGGATGCACAGCATCCAGAGTCGGCAGGAAAAAAAATACGAACTCCAAGCCATGTGTGAGCGCTTTTGGTCTTTGTTAAAATTGTTTGCCATTCGGCGGTTTGTTATGCGGAAGAATCGATTTTGGGGACACTGGTGCTCTGTTTGGCTGGCACACGATCTCCGGGATTTACGATTTATTAAAATGAATTAATTTGAGCATTTCTCGGGCTTACTTTCTTGGGAGCTGGCTAAATGCGCGGCATTTTAATGATGTTTGGCCGCAAATCGTATTAGCATTCGCTTAACCTTTTGGGGTCTGCTGGCGGACAAGGAATGGATAATGAAACTGAATATGGAAATTTCTAATTATTAAAATGGTAGCTACGAGGTACAATTCTTGGCTGCTCACGAGAAATTAAAGTCTAAAAGGATTACAATGCGAGTATTTATGTTGATAATTATTTGAATTGAATTTTATTTTAAAACGGTATAATAATAGGAATAAATATTTAATTGACACACAAATAACCATTAAATAATAGGAATAAATATTTAAATTACACAAAAATAACATTAAATCGAAGCAAAATAAGCTTTAATAATTTACTTAAATATTAATACATTATTTATATTTTTAAGCTTTTAAAACTCTCAAGCTCGAAACAAATATTTCTTTAATAAATGCATGTTAATAAATATATGAATAAAAAAAAAATAGTCAGAACTAGAAATAAAATTTTTATGAATGCTCAAACTAGGTTTCATGAAGCGAATTGTCATATTTAACCCATTAAGGATCTATTTCCCCTTTTTATTAGCCTAAGATTTATATTTTCGCTAAGCTCTCCCATTGAATTCCTGTTCACTTTGTATGATTGATGTCCCGATAAATAACTTTCTCCGGCCTGGGCACGAATCAAGCACAAGGCACACGCATAAACAACATCCTCTAACCCTTGGCTCGGCCAAATGGCAAAAGCCACACAAAAAAGGCACTTAAAATGCCAAAGTCAATTCGAGCCGATCGGCCGACGATTCGAATGAGCAAAGGCCTGTCAATGCATCGGGCCCAATGAAATTAGGTAATAAGCAGGCCATATAGAAACACATTTATGCGATCGCGAGTCCGACTCCGAGTCCGCGTCCGAGTTGGAGTTCGAGTTAGAGTCCGTTTCCAAAGTCCGAGTCACTTTTCATTTCCAAATGGCAACGGCAAGTGCGCCACAGACGAATCCAAATCGAAGTTGGCGGCAGTGTTGCCTCAATAAATATATTTTAATGGCTTAAAAAAAAGCTAAAGATAAGGATTTATTGGCCTCGATTTTTTGTTTTAATATTAACCGTGAGCATAACGTATTTCTGGGAAAATTTAATACGAATTCTAATGTCTATATTTTATTATATTTTCTTAAACAAAATTTTATTTTATTTTATTTAATATACGGTACCAGAATCAACTTGAATAACAGCTTTAATCAGCTTTTATAACATATTTATTTAAAAATATAACTAATCCCTAAATTCCTTAGAAAATAATTCCTTTAATTGATCCTTAAGAATAGCCAGACTTAGCCAAAAATCCAGCCAACTCACCAACTCTCGACGGAGGCGAGCAGAGATAATTTATAAGCCCCAGCGCCCCGGCCAGACGACCATAAAAGTCCTGGACTGGACCCGACTCTCCGGCTCTTAACTCTCCAGCTCCCAGCTCCCAGTGGTTAGCTCCAGTTGGACGACGGCCTGCAGGCGGCTGTGTCAGTTGGACTGTCAATTGACTGGCAACACTTCGCAAATGCGGCGCCCGTCGCGACCAAACAAAGCCAAAGAAATCGGACATTCGGACCCCGGACTCTCGGACTTCGGGACACTAAAATGAATTGAAACTAATATGCCAAAGTGAGTGGAGCGGAGTCGTCTGAAAATGGTTCCCCATGATTCTGAACTCACTGCCGCAGGGTAGTGTCCACAAAAAAAAAACCGACATCGAAGCGAAAGGATATGCAGTTACCAAAAACAAAAAAAAAGCTTTTGCATGATTACCTAATGCAGTGATTGCCATTGGCCTAGTGATGTGAGCGTGATTTACAGGGTGTTCTAGCTGATGTAAGACCATAAATATTGGCCAAGTTACAGACTCACATTAATTAGACAAGATTTACAACGCAAAGACTAAGGCGGCTGCCTTTTAGGTCCAAATTAGACAAGGGTAAGAACCTTAACTTGATTGTAGAGATTTATGTAAAAAAATAAAACATTTAAGGATATTTTTGATATTATAAGAGTTATTTCTAATACTAAGATTTAAGTTTTCTAACAATAACAAAAGATATATAATTACAAGATGAATAACTAACGTCTTTATTATTTCCACCCTTCTTATAATAAGTTCCGTATGACTTAAATGCTTTCTATATCCTTTTTAAGAAGAATTCTTTTCTTCAAAAGCTGAATACATATTTGTACAAAATTATATATCCCCAAAACGCTCAATGACTCACGCCATCGTCTCTGAATCCGATGCAGATTTCTGACCAAAAAGTGTGACCATTGTGATTAATTTTTATATCAGGCTTTTGAGCGGTGATTTATGGTCGCACTGATATAAATCATTTAAAAATGCAAGCAATGCAATTTTTGTCAGGCACATTTAATTATGCACTAAATAAGAGGTGTCGCACGAAAATGTTTACAATAAATTAATTGAAAATCAATTAGCGGGCCTCGCGGAGCCGCCGAGCCGGGCAAAAGCCGATCAATAAAATCGACTGCGGCTGCCACTGAATTATTGTCAAGATTTCCTTTTGCTGAAATGGGCAAGGTAAATGGCAAAAAATTATTATTGAGTGAGCTGACTTATGGGGCGCAGCAACAGGATCCATAAAAATCGGCAAAGCAACTCGGCGTTGGAGGAGCTCTCGGCTCCCCGTTGGAGTTCGGAGCTGGAACCGAAAAATTTGGCTGCAGGTGAAATACTTGCAGAAATATTTGCCTGGCAAAATACGACTGTGGCAACAAATTAAAGTGCATTGCCGTGTATGGGGCCATAAAATTTTATATTATTTGCATGCTGGCCGAAAAAACTCAGTTCGTTCATTTATTAATTAGAAGGAAAAACACTTGGCCGCGACTTTAACTACTCGATCCGGAGTCGTTCGGAGTCGGAGTCGGAGTCCGAGTCCACTCATAAAGCCGTGTATATAATTTTAGTCAGCCGCTGAGGTGTTAATTGCACAGTGGTGGCCCCCAGTTTTTGCCCCACATCCCTGGGTATTTTGGTAATGCTCAGGATCCCAGTTCGAGTCCGAATTCGTATGCCCGCCGGTCGCCCGTCGATTGAAAGTGTGAAATTGCCAAGCAATTGTGATTGCCAGTCGTCGTTGTTTTTTCCCCAAAATATCCAACAAATAAGCTCGGAGGGGGCCTTGCTTGCAGTTGGCAAATTGCATCAGGTGTTCCGCGAGGGGGGTGGCTTTTATGATTTGTCTGTGTGCTGATTAGCCGGTGGAGGTGTGGCCCCAACGATTGGCCCCGTTAACGTGTGGAAAGTCTGATTTTATTTGGAATAGATCAATCGGAAGCTTAGTTAAAGGTCTCTGAAATTATGCAATTTGCACTGGGCCAAGAGTAATACTTAGCAAATAAGGTTAATGGTCTGCTTGCTCGTAGTTATTGGATTATCTACTTTGTTTTTCTTTATTTTTATGTTGTGGAAAGGCCGCCAACAGCTGGAGTTTATTACTCGGTAGCCTCGTTGGAAAATTTAAAAATACTACCCAGTAAATAAGGTTAATAAGCTTTGTTATATTTTTCAATTGGATCCTCTAATGATATATTTTTAGTAAAACAGCTTTAGGTCTGTAAACTTTGTTAAGACGTTTTTTTAAATAAATATTTAAAGGTCAATAATAACACATATTTATATTAAGGGTAATTATTTAAATAGACATATTTCGACCAGACCAAAAATAGAAGAATAGAATAGATCTGAACATTATCCGGCTCGAAGGACCACGAGCCCAAAAATAATCTTATATGTATTTTAAAATATTCCAGTTTGTCTGCAAACACCTTTATAATCTAATATCCAATTACATATCCTAAAAGGAACATAAATATTCCCTTAACATCAAATAAATGCAAATTTTTTTCATAAATTGAGCTAGCGCCCACCAAAAATGTAAGTTTGAAGGCTCAAAGGTCATGGGATTGTTGTACTTGATCTCGGTATTATCGTGCAGTGAGAGAAAGTTATCAACAACATGCATATGAGCTCCATCGATCACACAATCAGTGGAGGTAAAAAAAAGTAAGCCCGAAAAAAATAAGGGACAGCCGCAGAAAGTGTTTTTCCTCCCACCGATCAGTGATTTTTGGCTCCCCACCAGAGAGACAGGCGAATGCAGGGCAATAAATTTACTTTAATTTCTCATAAATTTAAGCTTTGCATATTTTTTGCATACTGGAAAGACAATAGCTTTGTGCTGGGCCAACACCCGCGCACATTTGCATGCAAATGAGATGGGAAATGGCAGGGAGATGGCGATGGAGATGGGGGGCCAGGAGTTGTACTCTGGACCAGGTCTTGGATCTCGGAACTCGGGTCCCCAAGAGTGGGTGACGCTAAGCACCATTTGACGCCGGTCGCTCCTTTTGGCCGGGGCTCTTTGGACCAGGCCCAAACGCCGGCGAGTCGGCAACTCGACGACCAGGCGACACTTTTCAGGCCGGCCAGTCTGAAAAGTCCAAGATGTCCATCAACGCCTGCGTGTCTAACGAAGGAACGAGAGTCGCCGCACATCAAAGCCTTTGGCGCCACCTTGGCTAACAGAGCAGCCAAAGGGGCTGTATTCAAGCCAAATCGGTCTGGCTTTAAATGTTAGTAAATAAAATTATATGAATTTAAAAATATTATCAAATATAATATTAAAAGTTACAAAATGAACTAAGAATTTGCAATTATCTTTCTGAGCCATATTTGGTTCTAACTTTAGCTAATTTCGCTCAAGTTGGCATCACTTTTGATCCAGACCATTGGGCCAGATGCGGAACAGGATGCGGAAAGACGGCGAAGCGAACTTTATGGCTGACACCAATCAACTTTGGCTCGCCGGAGCCTACGACGATGTCTAATGCCTTTGTTTATGCCCTCGACAGCATCGCGCTCTCGTCTGGTCCATAACTCTCAGGGCAGAATGGACATGGTGCCACCTTCACTAACACCTACACAGCCAGAAATAAAACTATTTAAGTAAAAATCATAGGATATTATAAATCATAAAATGTCATAAAAGTCATACAAGAGAAAGAAATCAGAAGGTATAGGGGAAAAAGTGTGTTAAAAAAATACTAATTTAAAATAAATTATTTGTATAGGCTGCATTATTAATAAGAAAATAATGTACACATAAGTGAGTCTCTACTAAATAATTATTATAATATTATTATAACTTATAGAAAATAAATTGGCAATGAAAAGAAAACAGCATAAACTTCTTTTTAAAGTATAATAAAAGTATATATTTGTTATGAACATTAACAAGTATTCTTTAGAATCATATAAATTTGAGAATTAGTCGACTAATAAAACTTTGTTTCAGTATTACAACAAAATAAATATATAAGCTAGATAAATTAAACTTTTTATTTATTTTCGCAGAGTGCACATTTTAGGGAACCATCGTAGTTAGTCACATCTCCACTGGCAGGGCAGTATCAAGTGCCATTTTGGTGGCTCGTCTGTCGTTGACACCCACAGACAATTTGCAATAATGCGGCTCATCAACTCGCATTTGACAGTCCCAGTCCCAGTCCCCTGCCGTAATCCCCTGGACTCCAGTTTTGCTGGAAAGTGCCACCTAAAATTGGCCTTTTATCTGTCCGCACCCTTCGACGGCTGTCTCTCGATTATTTGTGCTTTTTGTGCTGATCAAAATCCCTGACAAATCTACACTTTTATTAGTTGGCAATTTCTCGATGCCGGCAGGCGACCGGCGAGGCGGCTGATGACGACGACACGTGTCTTGAAGACGTTAAAATGGAACCGGAAATGAGCGCCATTTGTTTTTGCCTTCGATTTCGGAAGAAGGCAATGCTGGGGGGGGCAGTGTAAAAGGATTTGGCAAAAATCTCTGCTAACAAGCACTGGGAAAAATTGGACAGATAACTGGGGGTACAAAAAATATATAGATTTCAGTTAGGAATTTATTAATCGATTTAAATCGAGGGAGAAAAATATTTGTAAGTATTTTTATCAATTAATTATATAAAGAAGGTTTAGAACATTAATAAAATTCCCCTTAGCTTTCCAGAACTTGTGCTTAAATAATAAACAATAAAAGGTCTTTGTCATATTCCCAATTTCTCAGCCAATTAGTCTGTTCCTTGTCGAAAAATCCTTCTTAAATTACATCATCCATCACATACGCTTCCTGTTACTCCGACAAGCATTAATCACATCTCCAATTATACGTCACAATTACTATGATTTCTTGTTCGCCTTTTGTACAAAATTCAAATATAAAGTACGTTCCACAACCGATTCCCACACCCCAAACTTGCAGTGTACCTTTTCGTCCTTGCCCAAAAACCGCCCCGAAGGACCAAATCTAAGCATTCAACTTTTGGCAATCTCATCAGCAAATCTGAGTTCTGGTAAACAGACAAAACCTCAAATATAAATGGACGAGAGTCCCAAGAACTAAGGGTGACGATTCGCTGGAAAGAAATATTAATTTATATTATTTGCAATGCTGCAGCATGCCGCAAAGTGTGATTGTGACAGGTACAGGGCCCGGCGACAAAGGACTCGGATCTGCGGCACGTGACCGACGCACTGCAAATATGCATAAAAACTGAAGATCCCAGTGGCCGTTCGAATTGATAGTGTGCGCACAAGGCCATTAAAAGCAAGAACTGGCCCCAGGAGAAGGGTGATGCTGGATAGGGTAGTAAGCACTTAAAAAAAAAGCATTGAGCTGTATAAAATAATTGGAGAAGGTTTGTGTCGAATAGAACTGATAAAAACGATCAAGCTTCAAAATAACTAAAATATTTGGAGTCTTTGTAAGACTAAGCATTCGTTTTTCTATTGAAAAGTAACTTTAAAATTTAAATCATAGCTTTTTTGTATATTGAATATTTTATTAAGGAAATCTTTACTTTCTCGAAGCATACAATTGTCCCATTTAAAAATATTTAAATAATTAAATGTTAACCTTTTAAATACTAAGTTCTCAGAATTTTTAATTTTAAATTGTTTAAGAAATAGCCAGCATTTTCTGAAATACAGCCCGGTTTCCATATTCCTCTTAGAGTTCTGATGCTCAACTTTCGCCCCGGGCTGGGAGGGAGGCAAAAGCATATGCTGCTCTTCACAGAGACACGACAGCGATTCCCACACACACAGTCAGCACCGCAGGCCATTGACGACGCACAACTCTCGATTGTAGAACTCAAGTGGCTCGAAAAGGAGCTGGAGGACACGGGGAGGATGCCGGCGATAAGTACCAGAAAGGACCGGGCCGGTCGGCCGGCCGGCATTGAGAAATTAAAGCCCTGCACGCACCCGCCGCCGATGAATTACCCCGAAATTGATGGCCAGCAGACGCTCGCTGTCTGCGGCAGATACAAATGTATCTCTTCGCCTGCGTCAAACCGCCGAGTGCGTATCTTTTTTTGCGCCCCTCCTCGAGCGTTTTCCCACGACCCGCAAAGTGTTGCTTGTGTCCCGGCTGCTGTAACAACAACGGAGAGTTTGTTTGCGGGGTTGGGATCGCCGGGGTTCGCCTTGGTTCGCCCCCTTTTAATTGCCGCCGCCCTTAGAGCCAGCAGGCTTAGCAGCCGGATCATCCCCTGGTCCTGGTAGCTGCATCCGTGGCTGGTGCTACTGCTGTCAGCTTCATTATTTGCTATTTTAGCAATTTGATGGTAAACTTTGACCACGGCTCAATGAGTGCCTGACAGAAGGTCTACACGGGGAAAAAATATAATCAAGTGGGAGGTAGGCAAAAAACATGCTATAAGCTTTTAAAAAGGTTACTATTTGTAGCTGGTTACAAGGATAATTTTTTAAATAAGTTTCGAACCATTGACTTACGAGTATTTCCATTTGGAACGTTCTACTTCAACCATTTAAATTCAAAACATTTAAATAAATCCTACATGTGGTTCGTTATTAGCTCTATAATATTTATTTTTAATAAAAAAAATGAATTGCAAAATTAATTTATCTTAAATTGGAAAGAGCTTCTTAATGCAGAAACCCAAAGCCTTTGGCTTTACAATCACCTATGAACAAGTGCACTTTTATGAGCAGTAACATTTTTAAAACTACACCATTATTGCGCCATTTTAATACTTGCAAAAATCATAAAACCTGGCAAATAATTTGTTGAAGTGCACCTACTGCCGTGTCATGGTCTCTCTAGCGCCTTCTGTTGCTTTTCCACGGCAGCGCCGGAACGCAAAAGTAGAATTCGGCTCACACAATGGAAATGTTGCCACTTCTGTGGCGATTGTGTCTGGCGTGGCATTACATTTTTGGCCATGCCAGGGGTCGGTCCATTATTAATTGATTATGCATCCTGGCATATCCATCTATCTATCATAACCATGAGAACCTTGACCTCCCACTCGGCGAACAGATGACGTGTAACCCCTGTTATTATGGAAGATGATTTAATATATATGCGGGGGAATTATCGATTGAATTGCAGTATTACTCGACAATTTCTGTATTTATAATATAAACTATGTTATCTCATATTTAAGAAGTAATCTATACACTTTTCAGATGACTTTAAATGTTATTTTTACAATTATTAATATTGTACTGTACATATTTGAATGCTCAATAGTTTCTTGTCATTGTGACTAGATCTCTCTCAAAAAATAAAATAAAATAAAACTAAAGCGATCTCCCAACCCCACTCCACTTGTCAAACCCACACACACCCTCCTTTCGATCAGTTTTGGCTCTAATTTAATTTGCATTTTAACAACTTTTTGCGTGTGGCTCGGGGTTTCTTTTCTGGAATTGCGAC
Organism: Drosophila rufa; assembly: GCA_018153105.1. Lineage (NCBI taxonomy): Eukaryota > Metazoa > Arthropoda > Insecta > Diptera > Drosophilidae > Drosophila > Drosophila rufa. Next base: position 16,328,310 of record JAECXS010000096.1, read on the forward strand.
CGAGCGCTGGACACTGGTCAGGGGACAGTGGTCAGTGGAGAACAGTGGAACCGAGTTGGAGGCCGGCAACAAAAGGCGTGACTGCAACATGCGCCAAGTGCGTGAAACGCCAAAATAACACAGCAACCTGCCAAGATTTTACCTGCGGGCGCGCACCCAAGCCGCACACAAATTAAATTAGTTTGAATAAACAGCGAGCCACAGCCGCAGTCGCAGCCACAAAAAACGAAACTAAAATGAAATAAAAGCCAAGTGCATAATAAATGAACCGAACGGAGTGAATACTGGGCGCAGCCAGAAAATCGAGAAGGAAACCAAGCCGAGCCGCACAGAAATCAAGGCGAATCCGGACGACCATGAAGACCCATCCCATCCCATCCCATGCCATCTCATCCCATCCCATCCCAATTTAACCCGAAGCTGCGACTCCACTGCCATTTTGACTGCGTGGGCGCAAAAGCTCGCGCAGGTGATTTTAATCGCATGCCAGGAATCTGGCATAAACAGGTGAACCTCCGAAGACTCCGCTGACTTCGGCCCAACTCCAGCGAGTCCAACTTGAGCTCCAACTCCGAAACAGACCGCAAGGCAAAAAGGCAAATGAAAAAAAAATTAAATCAGACACAGAAGGAGGAAGGTCCCAATGGGGAAGCAAGGGATGCGATCGTGAGGATCCTTTAAGCGAGGCATAAAAATTATAATCCATTAAAAGTCCATAATACTTGAATCCAATAATACTTAAAAGTCGGTTATAAAATCAGACCCAATTCTGAAATGTTTTTGTAAAATATTTTTCGACGGGAATCTGAATTTGTAAAAATCATAATAGGTCAAACTTGCATTAAAAAAAGATCCTATTTGAAAATAGTTATCTTTGGGGAATACAATGTTGTAAATGACTACGACACAAATTATATGCGTTTAAAATAATTTTGGGGATAATACTTTTTAATTAAAGATAATTATAAATAAAGAAAGGTAAGTCAATGTTTAAATTAAATAAAAACAAGTTAAATAAGTGCAGTAAATAACCAAATAAATATTAAAAAGGATGTTATTAATAAGAAAGAGTCTTACAGTTTTGAAATATATCAAAATTTATTGATCAGAGCACAAAATTTAAAATTTCAAGCCTCATCCCAAATAACAAACATTATTAAAGACATATTAAATCTCCTATTATTTATTTCATTTATGGAAAGATAAAAAAATAAATGATAAAATTATGTTTCATAAAACCCAACTACCTGGATATTCGAATTAACGTCTCTCCCCTAAAGTTCCCTTCGTGACACGCCGACCATCGCCTCATTTCGCTGCCAAGAGCACCGCAAATGAGGCCCGAAAGGATGCGGCTTTGTGGGGATTGCGGAGCAGGAAAACGAAACGAAAATTGTAAATCACGAATTTTGCTGGAAGATATGCAAAAAGCGGCGCACATTTTGTAGCAAATTGAATTTTCAGCAGAAAATCCCCAAGAAGGCGGAGAGAGAAGCTTTGCAGCCAAGGCCTTGTTAAAGGCGAAAAAATAAGAATCAGCCGCGCGCGCTTGCGCATAAATTTCCAGGCCCAGCACAGGCAGCACTCCAGCTTCAGCTACAGCTTCAGAAAAAAAAAATACAAATAAAAAAATAAGAGCTGCAACAGGTTGCAACGGTTGCAGGCCAGAGCATGCCCCAATCTGCATATACAAGCCATAAAGCAATTTCCATTTGGAGGCCCGCGCTGCCGACTCCCCAAAAAAGGCGACAAGGGCGAGGCAGTAATGGCAGCAAGGCAACCTTGATCCTTGTCAAGTGCAGCAAATCGGGGCCCGGGATGATCCCCGCCAGGCAAAAGAGTCCCGGGATCCAGCTTGCCCAGCTCGGATTCTTTAATAAGTTCGCAGCTCGGCGGATTTCTCGTTCTGTTCTGATTTCTAGTCACTCGCAGCTCTCTACGCATTCTGTGTGTTTTATTTACTCGAATTTTATGCAAATCGCTATTTTTATTTTTATTTGTGCAAAGGAGGAGGAAAAACCAAAGCAACAGAGAGAAAAACCAAGCCACTTGATTTTCTTTTAATGTCTTTGTGATTTTTAGTAAGATACGTCTATTACAATTAAATTTTTAAAACAGAAAAATATTTTCTTCATGTCTGTAAATATCCTTGGCCTTAACACTATAATTTATACATTTTATTTAAGAAATATAATGTTGTCCAACTTATTATAAAACTCTTTAGTTTTCGTCAGTGCAACGATGACGACGACGAATTCATTTCGTTTTGTTTGTCGTATGCAAAAATTGTTATGGCCAGGCCATAAGGACGGACTTTGGCTAGAGTCTCCTTTGGCTCTGAGAGTCTGTCGCTGCTGTTACCATTTATAGCCGCTGGCTGTTTTCCGTTGCCAAATTAGTGAATTTACATGTTGAACAATGATCAATGTTTTGTTAGCACATGTTCGCCTCACAAACTCTGCTGTGTTGTTGCTACATGCGATCCGCCAGATACTCGTGCGCATATTGCAACTGGATGCAGCAGCAGGAATCCGCTGCATATGCAAAAACAATGAGAAAATTCAGTTTGAAAACTAACCGAATCACTGGCCGGGTAAGTGAGGTAATAACAAGTGTATGCGTGGGTGGAAAATGAGAAAATCCAAATAGTCGCAAGTAATTAGAAATGTTGTACAAGGAGAAACTATTTAAGAAATATAAAGATAATAGAAATGATGATTTAACTATAAAGTTACCTTCCCCCTATTGAATCCTATTAGAAGGCGCTTCAGATAGAACCTGACCAAGCCATTAGTGGGTCTTTAGGGGCATTATGCAACACCTTAGAGCCTTAATGGGTTCCTTAAAAAGCCAAAACGCCGCCAAATCTTGCACAATGCTGAAAAATCAAGCAAGCGGGGAAAAAACCAATCAGTGAAACAAAGATGCTACCCAAAAATGGCAAGAAAAACGGAGTTAGCAGTGCCTTGGATTCGGTTTATTCCGTTTTCTCACCTCCAAGGAGTGGAGGCAGCAGCCGGCAAAACGTTAACACTTGTTTGCCCAGCTAATCGCATTGGCATTGTCGATATGAAAGGCTCCAGAAGCAGCCCCAGCAGCAGCAGAAGACACAAGTTTAAGTAGAATTAAGCATCCAAATTCATGAGTCAACTTGCCGCACGAGAAGGTTTCCTTTGGCTTCTTTTTGTTTTTTTGCGCCGAATATTTTTCGAGTTTTTTTATCTGTTTCGGTTTTGGTTTGTTTTTGATTTGTGTGGCTTAATAAAATACCGAGAAGTCGTCGCCATCGCCATCGCTTCGGATTTGGGGGATCGAGAGATTGGGAAACAATGAATGCTTCCGCCGCGCTGTCAATGATTCTACCCCGAAAAGCGCTGAAAAATAAATAAATAAAGATTCGTGTGTGCGCCGTGATTTATGTGCCTCGTTTTTGGCCAATTTTCGTTTTTAGTCCAGAGTTAAATAATGCTCTTCCGAGAATATAAGCCATCAAAAATCCGACTCTGTGTGAGAGCACAAAAAATAAAGGAAACATGCAAGAAATCCGCTTTTTAGCTGCACATTCCCATCTATTTATTATTTCTGGGGGGCCTTGAAGGTGCATGTGTCTGGCGGTATTCATATGATCACTACTCATATCTATTCATAATTCGTTATTCGTTATTTGTCATTGTTACCAAATCCGAATCCGTTGATTTCGGCCGAAGCCAGCCAACATGTTGATTTTCTAAGCAATTAATTTGATTAACTGTCAAATTGTTGCGGGCTGCGGTTTTTAGCGGCAAAGGGAGGCTCTTTTGATCTAGCTGATCAGCTCCCGCTGAATGCGGGGCGAGTGAGTTATAAATCTGTCGGGGCATCTATCATGAGCATTAAGTGTTATTAATTAAAAGTTCTTACCAAATAATTGTAGCTATGATATAAGCGAGTCAAGGCAGCGCCAAAAACGATGATGATTACGATGTGAGACTTTTGCCTAGCAACGGAAATTCCAAATCTAAGCTTGATCATTAATGAGTTTTTAAGAAAAATATTTTCAAATAAGAAGTATTATTTCATGGCTTATATTAGTAAAATTAATCGAAGCTTAAGCAGAATTTTTAAAAATATTATGGGAAAGTCTATAAAAATTATAAGTAGTCCTTTATTTATTTTATTTTATTTTTAGGACCCACACAACCTTCTAAGTTTGCCCCAGAGCTATGGAATATCAACTCCAAACCAAAACTAAACTTAGTCCCGACCAAGTTCGTTGTCTAAGTCTTTCGATTTTAACTCTGTGAGTGGAAAACTAAAGAAAAAAAGGTTGCTCCGATTTTGTGCTCGATTTTTTTTTACGGATTGTGTAGTCATTTTTTGGACAATAAACACATTGCAACGATGTTATCAAATGGCCAACAACATGGCCACCTGCCAGCCACACCCCTTTTGGCTGAACCCCTTTGAGTCTGGGGCTGTGTTTCTTGGTTCCATGGGGCGTATGCCTCACTGATTAGCTGTTGCCAATTTTTGCCGGCAATAAAAATTAGTCGCAATGCACGAATATGGATTTGGCTTTGTGCTTGATTTTTTTTTCCGCTCTGCTCGGATCGGTTCCTTTTCAAATTTGAATTTCAGCTTCGCGACTCTGTCCGATTCGAATGCAGAAAATTGAAAACTCTTTTAGCCTGCCAATCGAACGTTAATTAATTACGATTTATTGACTAAATTTGTTGATTAGACAATTGACGTCTGTCGATGTTGCCTGGGTTGTTGCTATAATTACTGTTTCAGTCTCGGTTTCGGCTTCGGCCGTTGTTGCCGCAGTTTTTGGCGGTTGCCACACATTTTGCTCGCTCGCCACAATTGTCGTCAATTAATTTTGTTTTGATTTTGCTGATTTGATATGCCGACGCCGCCTTGCAGGTGGCATTGGGATTTAACAGTCGGTGTTTTATGCTTTTTATTTTCCTCATTCGAAAATGGCTTGCAAATCAAAAGCGAATCAATCATTAATTACGAATATAAATCGTTTTACTATCGCGGTTAACGGGGGTTTAATGGAAATGGAAAGAAAAAGTTGAACTAATTACGAGCTTAAGCGCTTTTTAAAGTGGATCTCTGGCTCAGGTGGAAATTATTGCAAGCGGATTGTAATTGGCAAATGTGAGACTTACTGGGGAAACTTTTATTATTAATATTTACTTAATTTATATATTATCTTTATATTCTATCATAAAAGTACTTTTACAGTCAAGCATTAAACCACTTTATTGACTGTTTATTTAATTATTTTGATGATTTTTACAAGCACTAGCTCTACTATAAATATTTTAGTAACATAACTGGACTCCCCCTTCCTCAATATTCCTTAATAAAATTTCATTAAATACCAAACGAGTGTTTTGTATGATTTTCCCAAACTCAAATGTCTTTCTAGAGCCAGTTAAAATCTCTTTAAATTCCCAATTCGTCGCGGCCAAACTAACGGAGTGAAATGACTGACAAGTGTACGGCAGAAAATTTCCATAGATCTTCGGGAGTTGAGTTGAGTTAAGTTGAGTTGAGGTGATCCGATGGTGTGAAATTCCTAACTCGCCACTCTTGTGGCCACTTCTTGCCGCATCAATCAGCGGCGGCAGCTTAAATGCTGCATCATGACAAAACCATTACACTTGACCAGGCTCAAAGAGTCGAGAGTCGGCAGATGCTCAGATGACTAGGCTTCTTGGCCGTGATTGATTGATTGGCAGCGTGAGGTGAACTTGGGCAACCCGGCTGATGCTTTTGTCTAAAAGCCGTTTAGAATAACACCAAAACGAGCCGGGGCCCACAGCTAAAGACTCTCCGGCAAACTCCGGGTCCAGGCCAGCAGCTAGAAATTATGCATTGTATTGCTAGATAAAACCCAAAAAAAAACGAAAGAAAAATATCGAAGAGAAATAATGTTTAATCTGTGCAATGTGCACCCTCACCTGTACACCTTGGGAAATTTCTTTAAGTATAATTCGTTGCCTACGTATTTAATTTCCAACCCTAAGCTCTAATTAAAATCTCGTTATTATTGTCACCAAAAAACCATATAATTATGCCAGGAATGTAATCAACTATAACTGTGTCTTTCGATCCTTTTTGGCCAAAGTCTTGGCATTCTTAATGCCTTTTAAGATGAGTTCCCATAAAATCACACCAAATACTCGAAGCTCCTGGCATATTTTCTAACAATCCCTGGCCCACTTTTCTCGTGGTGTAAGAGAGGAGTCTTTAAGCATTTTCTGGAGGATTTGCGAGCAGCACCAGACCAGCCGCTGGCCAGCCGGCCGTCCAGTTGATTGCGCCTTCATTATTATGCCAAACTGTGCGCCGGCATTCGTTGAATTTAGCTTTTGCAATTTGCTCTCGATGCCGGCCGGCCCCCGAAACCCAAACCCAAAGCCAAAGCCAATCCAGGCTCCATCGTTTTGGGGGCATTAAAAATGAGCTCGACGTAACAGGTGGATGCCGATGCCGATGCCGACGATGCTCGACGTGATTTTCGCCAAATCGTTTAGATTATTTCGAGATTGCTTGCGCCAGTCGCTCCGCCAACAGACTTGGCACTCCTTCACTTCACTTCACTTCACTTCAGTTCGGCTCGGCTCAGTCCGCACCTTGCATTTGAACTTGAAACATTTCATTTTTTCTGTTTCTGCTTTTAGCTGAGGGGCATCCACCATCCAGCATCCAGCATCCAGCATCCACCATCCACCATCCACCATCCAGTTCCTCGGTCCGATCGATTAGTGGCATTCTATTGCGTTCAATTTTCCATGTGCAACATTGAAGCGATCGTCGAACGCTGCCATCGCCGCTGGCACAATAAACACGCGATTTATTTCATGCCAGGCATTCAAGTGCCGCCTCAGTCGGTCAAAGCCAAGGAGGAGCCCGATCCCAGTCTCAGCCCAATCCAATCCTTGTGGCCTGCTCTGGACTTGGACCTGGGCCGCCTTACCTTGGCTCGGCCTGTGGTATGTGATAATGGGATGATGGTATGATGATGCATGCCCAGCATACACAACAACAGCAAGCAGCCTGTATCACGGCGAGCGGTGAGGGGCATACGTCCAGAGTTTATGTGTTATAAAGAACATGGAATGCTCTATGTAAAAAAAAACATATATTAAAAATAAGGAACACTATCTAAGAATTTTTTGTTTGTTGTAGCTCTTTCTCAAACCTTTATGTAGGCCAACACAAAGATCATAATTGTTGGAAATCCCTCTATAATTTAAGCAGTTATACACCATGTTTAAATAGTAAATATTAAAATATAAATGGTTACTGTTAATGAGGTTTTATATATACATTTATTAAATAATGTTACTGTATATTTACTAGGTAAAATTTGTTATTTGGTATTATTAAAATTTTTTTATTAAAAATTTTACTTTATTGCCAATAACATTTTGTGTAATTGTTCAAATATATTTCCTTTTAATATGAATTAAATAAAGTTGAAATAAAGAGTTAGAATACAAGTTTGTTGCTTAAGTCTGTCATTTCAAGCCATAACATTTCAAGCCATATACATATTTTAATGCTTTGTTTTTCGTACTTCCTTAAGCTATCTTAAAATATTTTTTAAACCAAATAAAACAATTTCTATATACTCCATAATTTCTCCTATTATAAATCTCCTATTACAAATCATTAATACAGAATCCCTAAGGAAACCATTTAACAAATTTTTGTATCCCGGTTAAAACCTAATCAAAGTTATTTTACTAGTCCCTAAACCCCACCCTTTTCTCAGGGTATTCACAACAGTAATAATAGCTGCCCACTATTCGATATTTTTTTTTTGTTGCAGGCTTTAACTAGCGACCAAGGTTAGTCGCTGGCTTGCTGGCAAGTTGCTGCAACTATCGGTCGTAGGGGGCTTACTCCGGCGCATTTTAGCCGGTAATTGCTTGTGATGTATGATTTTGAGTTCTAGTTTTCCTGGCCTGGGAATATTTCTGGGGCCGGCTACGGCTTTTGTTGTTCGCCTGATTGCTGGCGATGCCTATATATGCGGGTGATGTATGTTATATAGCCGGAGCCACAGGTATAAGCTATAGCCATAGATATTGATTTGACAGCCTCTGAGCGATGACGATGATGGGGATGTGCTGATGGTGATGCTTCTGCTGCTGCTGCTGCTGCTGATGCTGATGATGATGGGTTGATGGCAGAGCACGAACTGTCACACTTTCTAAGCCAAGGAGAGCACTTTCACCCAATTAGAGTGCGATATGAGCTTGGTTCGGAGTAATATGCAAAGTACCCAGGTCCACCTCCACCTCCATCGTCGTCCCTTTCCAATGCGATGACAATCTTTTGTTTTCACTTCTGCAGAAACAAAAGCCATAAAGGATAAATTGTGAGCTGGTAGCCGCGCATTGAACTCTTGGCTTCGACAAGTGCACAGCGGGAAGCCCAAGATCCCCGATATCCTACGCCCAAAAAAAATTCAAAAAAGAGAAAAATATACGATATCCCCGCAGCCGAAAGCCTGCAATTTTGTTTTCATTGTGAGCTAAATGGAGTTGACCAAGGCGATCCGTATCGTCTTTATTGTTTGCCTTAACAATTGGGCCAAGTTTTCGAGCTTCTATCGTACCCCATGATTGATTGCGGGAGGAGCCGGCCGGGGGGACCTGCGGGAGAACCACGGAGAGGCCACGAAATATTCTTTTTTCGAACCCGAGACAACAATTTCAATTTCTCCCCCGCCTCGCGCCTTTTCGTTTGTGTCTGTTTGCGTTGTGCTTTTCATGCCATTTCGATACGGGCCTCATTTTTCTTGCCACAATTAAGAAGAAAGTTGGCAGCAATTAGAAAACGCACATCGATCAAAATCGCCTCCCAAAGACAACCAACGTCATGTTCGAGTGCCGTGTTTTGTTTGGATTGTCCAAGACAACATTTCAACCTGCAGCCGTAGCCCCAGCCAAGAGAGTGTGGAGCCCGGATATCTGAGGAAAGAAATACATTTTTCTACTACTTCTATATTTACATTTTTGGAAGAAATATTTTTTTGTTACGGTAGGGACTTATTTTTCATATTTTTTTAATAAATTAAAATCGCTTCATAATATAATTAATATAATATATATTCTCCTACATTCTACTAAATATCTAATACATTTTGAAAAGTAAAAAACCAATCACCCTGCCCGGAATATTCCCTTCAAGTAACATACAAACCCCGACGAGTTCCAAATTCCAGCCACAGATCTCCCTATAAAACCCTTTACAATGTCCCAAATAATTCCCAAGGATGAAGTCCCGCGGGACTTGAGTGGCTTCCAAGAGCTGCGGCGTGAGATCACCCGCAACTCGGCGGAGATCAGCTTGAACTTCTGGCAGGAGTTCGAGAGCATCCGGGACACCCAGCGAAACCGCATGGCAATGGAAACCCGGGAACGGAAGAGGATTAGCACCATGATGCGGGACGGCCAGCAGGAGGCGACCAAGGAGGCGGAGGCCCTAAGTCGATCGATCAGTGCCCAGGGAATGATCACCTTACCATCGGCCTTGGAGGCAGCACCTCCGTCCCCCAATCCACCTGCACTTATAAGTTCCCTGGTCGAGGGGATCAAGAATATGGCGCCTCGTCCGAATGTGGGCTCAAGGCGAGTGCCCCAGAAACAAAGATTCCAAAACTCGAAGACAAAGCCTAGGGCAATAGCGGAGACTGAGAATGAATCATTGAAGTCCTCGACGGCTTCCACGAAAAAAGCCAGGATGCCACCAGCCACCTCAAAGGTTACCAAGGTATCCCCAGTCAGCAGCAAGATAGCTCCAGTCACCAGCAAGGTATCACCTGTCTCAAACAAGGTATCCCCTGGCTCCAGCAAGGCCACTGCGGACACCTCCAAGATTCGAATGGCCAAAAAGACCAAGAAGTAGTGATTTTATTTGCAAATTATAATATGCCATACAGGCCCTTGGGTTGAATTTTAATTGATTAAATCTCTAAAATGTGGCACCTTGATCAGGAATATTTATTTACATTTTATTTTAAGCTTTGGCCTCCATGTTCTATGCTGAATAATCATTTTAAATTGAATTACATATTAAAGAATTATTTCTATTATCAGTTTTATTATTAAAATCTCTATAAGTTCCCTGTAAGTTTCTATAATTAATTATTGAAAGAATTCAAGCCAAAGCACGCATTTTAGGTAAACGAAAGAAAGTTAAACCTAAAATGCCACAAATTCCCAGACATAAAGAAAGCAGGCTTTCGGCTGAGATGATTCATTGCCATCTCATTATGTGTCCGAGATGACTTCTTCGCGTAATCTGCGTCCCGCATAAACCCATTTCCAATCGCCTGACGAATGCCACCCGGCGTGCACTTTGCACTACAAATTCCGGCTAAAATAAATATAAGAAAAAAACGACCGAAACACATCAACAAAGTAAAGACGGCGACGAGGCAGGGACTTGCAAATTAATTAACGGTACACGGGCCCCGAGAGGAGACGGAGGTGGGATCCCAAGAAACAAGCCAGACACGCACCTCAGACACCTGAGTAATCAGCATTATGTGAGCCTGGCCATCGATGGCGGTGCTGGCACCACTCTCGCACTTCTCGATAAATCACGGATAAAAAACAATCAACGCAAATGTAACGTTATTCATCACAGGTGGTAAATATTTCAAACCGAAGCTGACAACAAACGCGCGCCGAGCTCCAAAATAAAATACTCATACGCCGCCGTTGGCTTTGCCTGGTTTTGGTTTCTTAGTTCTCCGATTTCCGATACTCTCGGATTCGTACAGATTCTGGGTCAGAATAATTAATAAAAGCGGCTCTTTTTTGTCGCATGACTTGGCCAAAACAAAGGTTTGGCATCCCAAAGAAATAATGAGATCATTTTCAACTTGATTTTGACAGGTCAAAGTGAGTATATTAAATGAATATCAATATGATCAAGAGCTTATTGATTTTAATTTTAATTTACCTGAGATAAAGGTACAGAAAATATATTAAAAATATTTATTTAAGCCTTCAAAATTAGTGATTTGCTTGTAAGAAATAAATAAAGCAATGAATGCTTTTAATACTTTTAGAATTTTTTTCTTATTCTTAATAATATGTAAATCTTTAAATATACTTATAGAAAAAGATTTTAACTTATCAGAATGATCCCTTCAATCCCCAGTTAATTTTTCAATGAAAACCCATTTAAAAATAAATATCTGAAATATTTCCTTCGGCCGTTTTGTCGACGCTTTGGCGCATGCGCACCAATAATCAATCAAAACGTCTTAAACAAATCACTCGGGCCGCATGTGCAACTACCAAAAAATCAACAGAGCAGAGACAAAAAAAAGGGGGAAAAAAATTACAGAGCCGACGACTGACTGACTGACAAACTGACTGACTGGCAAGTTTGGCAACTCCAAACCTCTGGGACTCCGGACTCCGGAGAACTGTGATGGACAACAGTCACGATTTGCATGTGCGACAACTGTTGCCAGACCAGCAAGAGCAACGGCAGAAACAACCATCGGTGGAGGCACATTGAACTGTCATTGACACGGGGGAGAATCGAGGAGAATGCCAAAGCGAGAGTTCCGAAGCCGGAGACCGGAGACTGAAGACCGGAGATCGGTGACTGGAGACTGGGAGACACCTGTAGCAGCCAGCAGCAGCAGCAGCCACAGAAGTTGAAAGGCAAAAGGCGAACTCCCTCGCACAGTGGTTGGAAAGCCCACGCGAAAGTCAGTAAACAACCTAATGAGTGCTTTATATGGCAGCTTTTATGGTGCCAGGGAAATAATAAAACAGGGGAATTATTTACGATCCATTAAGTAGCTAAAGAAATCATGCTCGAATCATTTTATCATAAAATAAAGTCTTTGATTGAAATTAAAAGTATGTCAATCTTTCACACCTTATTTAAAAACAATTTATGGTCTTTATCAATTTTCTTAAAAGGGACAAACTCGGAGACTTTAATCAGGTATTAGTGAGGATATATTAATAATAATTAGAAAACTTCTGTAAGTAACACCTTGAATAATTAATAACTCTTATAATTGTTATTATTATTAAACTTTTGGCTTATTGGAAAACATTCCTTGATAATTGCTTTTAGAAGTTCGTGAACCAAAATGAATGGCAAACAATTTATTGTTCTTAGGTTTACAGCCACGTTTTCAAAATTTCGTAACCGAACATTATTCATTAGGCAAATGTAAGCATTAAAAAATTCAACTAAACAATTAACCGCCGGCTAAAGGTAATTATGAAAGCATTTACAGCCACCCCCAAGTCACTGTTCAGAGGTCCGCTTTTGCCATTGTATCCGTTGGGATCGTTGGTGGGTGCGGCGGTTTCAGTAGCCGCCACTACCACCACCAACAGCTGGACCCCCGACCCACCGACCCCCAGCCACCCCAGCCACCCACCGATCCCCCGTTTGAGCCACTGAAATGGCAAACTCAGAGGCCAATTACCGCAAACAAATTCGAATGCGAATGCGCATTGAAATTGTGGCAAGGTTGGTAATTTAAGACTCACGCCGTCTTAAAAAAAAATAAATAAAGGAGCCCGGGGAGCAGAAAGAGCGAGAGATTCCCGCGAGAGAAACCAAAGCGAGAACAGTTTCTTTGTCGCACCATTTGGCGGTGCACGGTGAAAAAAACTTGTCTTTATAAACTTTATTAATTAAGGCAGTGTCATCTTCATTTCGTGGTATTTAAATAGTACTAATTTTAGAGAAAATGTTTTAATAAACAACAACCTAATTCTAACATTATTAATAGAATGTTTTTAGATATTATCCACTTAAACTTCCTGTTATATGTTAAGTACAAGTTAAAACTTAATTAAATACATATGTAATTTTTTCGAAACATCTAAAAAATTCCCTAATTTTAACCTAAATAATGATAGCAAAGCCACACTGCCTTCATTCAAAATTTCATTAGGTGAGATCAGAAGCAGGAAGATCCACCTATAACCCGTATAATGGACACTCTTGTATAGGAGACCTAGAAAACTAGAAAAGTATTAAAACTAAACAGTGGTGTAATACTCGCTACTTAAGGATAATTCATTCTCGATCTTTTTGCTCGGTGTGCAAATCCGCTTCTGACCGGGGTGATTGAATTGCTGATTTAACGGTTTCTGTTGTCAAATTAATGACATTCATTCATTCCATGTGGTCGAGTCAGAGTCTGAGTTTCAGCTAAGAGTCTGAGATCGAGTTGAGCAAACGTGGCCAAAAACGGTAGTTTTTTTATTGCAGCTCTGGCAAATTGCAGCGCGTGTTATTATTGTTGTTATTGCTGTTGCTGCCGTTGTCATTGCTGTTATTAATGTAGTTATTAAATATTTACAACTGCCGCCGCACAAAGCGTGCCTCAAAAGAGACATGGCCCATTGGGAGGGAGTGGGCCGGGTTCACAGTTGGGTGTCAAAGTGCAAAAGTTTAGCGCAAAGTTCTTGTCATTATTTGTTCGCCGCTTGTTGGATCGGATTCTGTTTCCTTGTAAAGTGAAAGGGAAATCTATTCTCGGCCGCCTTGAGTCTTAAGGCTTAATTAATGGCTCTTTTATATAATTTAATTAGTTGTTAATGATTTGCTGATTGGACTGGCGCGGGTGGCTGGCCCCCCATGAATCAAATGCTAAACTAGACTGACTTTGCCGGGGGCTTGGCAGATGTCAGGGTTGCGTTGCCCAAAGAAGTGGCTAATGGACTTAATGGCTCAGTCATTTTTAGCCAGGTTTAGTGATATCCGCTAATGGTGTGGAGTTGCCAAAATGTGGGTTATATGCCACCGAAGAATTGTCAAGTCTTAGAGAGTAAAGAGATTAATATTGAGAGGCTAGAATTTAATTGCGCATAGAGCGTGTGAAAATTTATATGAGATTCAAACAATAATATTAATGTTGCTAAATTGTTTAATGATGTAAATTAATTCTTTAAATAATTCTTTGAAGGTAAGAACATATTTTAGTAAGTTAATGTTTGAGAATATTTATGTTTAAGATGTAAAATATAATTTTCAATCACTTGCCTATTTAAGATCAATATTTAGAATCCATTGAAACCTTGAAAAAATGAACGATGTATTTTATATATTCTATTCATTTCTATATAGTATCGGGCAACGTTTCTTGCCCACGAAAAATCCCAAAATAATTGAATTTGTACAAATAGTTAATCATATTTGATCGATCTAATTTGCATACGCCTTTTCGAGTCGCCACCAAAATACTACTGCCTGCCCCAAAAAAATCAAATAAAAAAGTAAGTTGAGGCCAAATCGAACATGGCAGCCCAGACAAAATGCTTGTTGTCGATTTTCGATTTTCTCGTTCGATTTTGGACAAATCCCGCCAACTAAGTAAACAACTACTGCCTGCGTGAATTGCGCATTCAACATGCGTACGCCACGCGATAAATAATATTGGAAAATGTTTTTAAATTTGTCACAATTTCAGCAATTGCGTGGCCATAAACCAAAAAAAAAAAAAAGAATACGAAAAAAGGTAGTGCTAAGCCGTTTGAAGGCTTTTATAATATTTATCGGAAAAGCGATTTCCTTGCCAATTAGTCAAGGCTTATGGGGGCGTTAAGCGAGTGCTTAACTCCGGCACGAAAATTGCCGCCAGATGGGCATATAGATATGGCGACACATGGGCCCGGCGATAAGGCCACAGAAAATACCGGCGGCTTAGGCTGCAGCGACCTGTCAATATGCCATTTGATTGATTTCGATACGATTCCATCGTGACCGTTTTCGAAAGCCCAGATGCAAAACGGTGTATTAAAAACGCAATCGCAACTCAAGTGCTCCACATTAGGCATCGAAATCCGTGTCTGGCTATCGTTTTCTGCGCATTTTATTGCCACACCAAGGCAATAATCTAAATGCTCATATCAAAAACGCATGTCGGGAGCCCGAACCAAACCCAAATCGAAGTAAAATCCGAAAACCCAAGACGATGGCAGTGGCACACGCAACAGGCGAAAAGGAAACTCTACTTTCCTGTTGCTCTTGCTCTTGATTTTGTATACATTTCTGTCTGATTTTACACACTCTCAGGGGGTATTCAAGGTTTTGAATGGAGTTTGAAACTTAAAAAGGAAAGGACTATGATAGAAACAGTTGAATTAAAAAAAAGAGAGCGTAACATTCTTTACTGTATCCTTTCTTCCTGATTTTATGATATTTAATAAGTGGTTAGAAATTCCAAGAATTTAATTATTTTTCATAACCATTACATTGAGATGAAATTATTTTAAATTAAAACCATAACTCGTAGTTTATTTTTAAGTGACAAAAGGCTCTTTTTTTTAATTTCTGTCAATTGGTCATTGTTATATTTAATCTTAATTTAATAATAATCCCATTTGTGATAGTACCTAAAATAATATTTAACAAAAATTATCTTTCATTTAGTCTTCATTGAAATTCAAAATATTATTTAAAAAATTAAAGACTCAACAGAAAAGAATCACCCCAACACAGGGCACCACAATATTCGAGTCCCCAAAATAATCCGCATTTCTTTATTTTTCCTTGATGTTCTTTTGATTTCTTTTGTCGACTGACGTTGCCGTGGTAAGTGCAGTAACTCAATATTTAACCACTTACACGTTAATTTAGGCACAAATTGAATTAATAAACCATGTTGAACATTGTGTGCGGTCCGGAGGAAACCGATGCGAAGCGGGCCAGCCAGCCAGCTCCTTTTCATATTTCATTAATTTATGCACGGAACACGGCTCAATGAACCACGAAAACAAGCGGCCGGCCAGCAACGTAGCCAAATTTGAATTTACAAGCACGTAACCTGTGCGAGCGAGCTCCCCTCGGCTTTTGGCTTCCTTCTCGCGGCCAAACGCTGACGTGATTGGCTTCGAATTTGGTTCCTTTCGGTTCCACTCGCCTGTAAATTAGAACACGCTCAAAAATGTTACCTACACAATTTGCATGTCGCTGCTGCCCATAAAAATGAGCGAGAGAGAGACCCCGTGACGCGATCCCCCTGGGATTCCCCCTGGAAGTGTCCACTCTACAGGGTCCGGGGTTCCTGGGGCAAGTTGCGTAAATCTGACTTTCATTTACACCTCCGGATCCGGAGGAGGAGGGCGCTGCAACAAGTGCTGCAAGGGATACTTTTGATCTGAGCCGATGTCTTGCCAAGGGGTTGTCTTCGGGAATGTTGAGAAAAACGTGAACAATTAAGAAGCAGGGAAACGGTACAGAATATTTCGAATTCCAGGGGAAATGCCAGGCAAAAATTACTGAATAATTAATTAAGAGAATTAAGAAACATTCGAATAAATTCTCATTGCTATAAATTATAATATAAGTAAATTTAAGCATTTATACTTAAGGATTGAAAGCACACTTTTGTACTTTCTTGCTTCACATTCTTATTCCTTATACTAGTAATAATAATTTGTAAAATGTATTCCGAACATTAAACCTATAGCAATTTTACTGAATAGTTATAGTGATAAACCTATTCCTTACTACAATAATAATTTTAGTTTCATAAATTTCAACACAATTATAAATAAATTTGACAAAAGTCTAATTGACATTTTATGAAAAATCCAGTAAAATAAAATATTTTTCAAGTTGACTTTAATATTAAGTTGAAGGAAAGTTTATTAATTTCGAGATTAATTCGGAAAATATTAAGGTAACCATACAAATTAAAATCGATAATATTTATGCATTTTAAATAAAATCTTTACAAAAAAAAAACAGTTCGACAGTAAAGGTTTGATATACATTTATAAGCAAATAGTTTATAAGTTCGTATTAGATAATGCTCAAGCTCTGATTTCTGTGTCTTGCCCTTCCATTTTATGTTATGAAATTTATATATATTTTAGCAGCTGGAAAACTGAAATCAGATAATGTCACCTTTCAGCGAATTTCAAGCTTTGAAAGCCCCACCACTCGCAGATCCTTGGAAGCACACAATGCACCGACTCGTGCCGCAATGCTGCAAGTGCCCCCAAAAAAAGTAAAATAAAATCGTCCAGCAAAACTGCTTTATATAAGAAAGCTCTCCCTCCCGAAACCCGAAAATGTATATGATTTATTGTCATTTTGAGACCAAGAATTTGCAAAAACAAAAACGTACCAAAAAAAAAAAAAAAGAAACAAAAGGTTGAAGGTAATAAATTGTATTATTGTTGTTGATATATACAAATCCCCCTCGTCCGCCACTTGACTCACTGTTTTATTTTCGTTTAAATTTTCATGCGGCAAAGAAAGCCATTCCCCCGGCTTGTGGCGGTGGCTTGAACTGCGGGGCCCCCAAAAAAAAGTTAACTTCATTCGCTCGTGGCCGGGGTTAAGGGTTAAAATGTGGGAGTCACGATTCTTGGCTAAACGATTTTTTTCGGCTTTTCGGTTTTGGTTTTTTTTTGTCTTTCCACTACGCGCTCTCCGCCTAAAATGAAGTTACCAAAAAAAATCAAATCAAGTACCGTTGTCCACACTCACACTCACATCTCTATACCGCCTCGATATCTGGCCATAAGTATCTGTGTACATGGATAGAATTAAGGTGACCTGCCCACAACTTGAAGCGGCGACTCCAGCCTCAACTCTCGGGGTTTATCAATAAATTATTGAGCCATTATTGTTATTACAATTTCTTTATAATGTTGGCAGCGTGCGCCTTCAAGTTTGCTGCAGTTAGCAATAGAATAGTTGTTGAATTTTCAGCAGGGTGTGTGGCTGGGTATATACTCGATATTATGTCGTGGACACAGCTTCAAAATAAAATGCTGTATATTTCTGTTCCAAAACTAAAATAGAAGTACATTTTTTTAGAGATTTTAAAGCTTAAGTCGGAGTTCATAAATCGGCAGATAAGAACATTTTTCGAATCCAAATTAAGATTATTAATAATTGAATTCAATTATATTTTTAATAAAATATTGAAGACTTCAATTGTCAATTAAATGTTTATTATACTTATAATTATTGTGGTTTTTTATTCTGTATTATATTTGAGTTACATCCAACTAAAAATAAAATTTAATAAATAAAAATAGCTAACACCAAAACCAAGTTAACGTTAATATTAAAATTATTAATTCAGTCACCAGAGATTTTCTAAACTAATATTCTATATTTGCTTAAATATAGATCAAGTAGCTTTTAAAACAATTTTCAAGTCCTTAAGATTAAGGCCGATCTTAAAAGTTAATATAATTTAAACAAATAAATAAAACAAAATAAACAAATTAGGTCTATGTAATAGGAAGATTATATTAAATAATTTAATCATTCCAGAAAAATCTCTAAACAAATTGTAACGAACAAAATTGTTCAATATCTTTAATTTATAAATGCATTCCCCAGTTCCTATAAGCCGAGATATACCCCATTCGAATCTCTTGGCCCAAAAGCCTCTCTCAACCTCCTGTGGTAGTAGTTGTTGACCATTAGCGTGTACTTGCTGCGACGGGACGGCCGCCAACGGGGTTGAGGTCTCTGGAATCTCTGCCGTCGGATAACTCCGCTGTCGCGGGTCCCGGCCGCATCATGTGCACAATGGAGAGCAGGTCGAGTACGAGTATCTCCCGGATCGCCGGACGGTCGACCAGTCGGTCGATTTGTGTTTGAAGCTGCCAGCGAGGAGGCTCTGTCTGACCCAGGCAGGTTCATGACAAATGCATTAGGGCCTGGCTTTCGGGGCAGCAGCTTTTCCAAATGCTGGGCGGCTTGGCGTGGCGCTCTTTTCGCCTTATTGTTATTTTATGAATATGGTAAATGGTTTAATGAGTTTTAATTGAGTCGGTCGGCTGCAGCAGCAGCAGCAAAGTAATGAGTTTAATTGATAGGGAAAACCCGAAGCTTTTGGCGGCCCTTTCAATAGACCAAAAGGCCGGGGAGAATGAGGTGAAAGCGAAGTGCTTGGAAATGGGCTGTAACCCGAGCTGCCCTGGAATGCCTTCTGTTGGGCAATATCCCCGAGAAATACACATAAGGCTAAAAATCCATTGGGGTTTTCACTTCACCTTTACGCTTTTCGGAAGCTGCACTCGAAAAAAGAAGGAGAATTAATATAATGATTTCTAAAGGTAACCATAGAAAATAATATATTTTATACACTTTACTACCCTTCAGATATCCATGAAGATTTCTATTTTTCCGTAACATTCAGTTGTAAATAAATATGTTCAGAGTAATTCTTAATGTTTAATACCTAAAATTCCATGTAAATTCAATTTAAATCCATTTTTGTTTGGTTTCTTAGCTTCCTTCCTGAGTTACAATTTTAATTTAAAGTGCAAAGTATTAATATTGATACAGTATTTCTTCTCCAACCCAAATCGTTTGGGATTTCTCCGATTCTCCCTTTTCCGGGAGCTGTCAGTAACCGTTGCGTGGAATAACTCTGGTACTTTTGCCACTGATAACAGGCACGCGCCCCCAAAAAGCCAGAAATCAAAGGCAAAATGCCAGAGAATTGGCACAGACTCGTAACTCAGGCCAATGAATCATGCAGCAAGTTGGGGGGCAGGTGGTGCTCGAGAAGCTGGAGGAGCCGGAGGAGGTGGTCGACAGACGCAATCACAACACTGGCAAGTTGACCATTGATCTTTCACACAAGAAGAACTGGCTGCAAGGGAAGGGGAACTCGAACAGGAACAGGAACAGCGACGTGTGGGCCCGTAATCAAAAATACGAGCAAGGGAAAGAAACAACAGGCCAAACCGCTGGCTTTTGACATTTTTTCGTTGTTCGTTTCTTTTTAGCGCGAATGTTTTGCATGTTAACATTTTATTAGTCATAACAAATCCACCGGCAACGGCAGAACTCGACTGGGGATTGTCTCACACACACCACAGAGGTGGAAAAAGAGGGGGGCAACTACGAACTGAGGCCTGCCGCAGGCTCAAATGATTTAATGCTTCTAATGGAGCTTACAAGCTATATAAACAAAGGGAAACGGAATCTCAGGCTGTCAATTTGGTTTAAGTGAAAATGTTTTGAATAACAGTAAATGGTATTTGTAAAGTTATGAATATTTTTATTCAAAAAATCAATTAAAAAATGTATTATTTTATATTCAATCCTTTTTTGCTTGTTGTTTTTTACTTTATTGTATATAATAAATTTAAGCTACTTCTGACAGAAACCAAGAATATGAAAACATTCGTCATTCTTTCAAGTAGCTTTAACTTTATTAAGAACCTAAATTTTACTGTAAAAAAATCTAGATTTCCATCATTTTATTTCCTAGATCAAAGCTTTTATAGTTAAAGGGGGCTTATATATAAAGCAAACCTCGTATAAAGTCAATAGATAACTTTCCCATCACCTTTCCAATTATTCATCAATTACACTAGTTTACACTCAAAATGCTCCAAGCCTGTTGATGTGAAATTCTGGTAGAGTTGAACCCCCAGATCACGAAAATGGCTTTAATTTTTTTTTCTATGGACACGTTTTTTTTTAAAGATTTTTTAAAGTTTTACCCAAAAAAAATTTGCTCAGTTTACGTTTATTATTTCATAGCTCGAGTTGTAGCCAACCAATTTACCTGTCGAATGTTTTATTTTACAGGTAATGAACTAACCTTTCGATTTTAAAACATTTTATGTATATTGGATAAGTACTTTGTGTGCTACAGCTCGATAAACTTGAAAAAAGTGGAAATTTCAATCCGTTAACTCAAATGTTAACGTGCTGCTAGCATCATAAAAACTCGGAAAAAATCCGTTGGAAAATCAAAACGTGTTTTTTTACAAAGATGATCGCCCAAAGTATCAAACAGGCCTACAACACCAGAAATCCGTTGAAGAATAGATTTATCGTGGATTTTCAAAGTTAAGAAAATTGAGAATTTTTTTCAAATTTTTGGGCGGATGCCTACTAGATTAAATGTACAGTGTTGGACAACGCCTTTAGATGGCCTGTTAACTTTGCTAGATGTGATGAACTGTCGGATTTAGCTATAAAAGAATAGCTAAGTTTTGTTAAATAATCAAAAATTTACAAAATTATGTTGAAGTAAGATAAAAATTAAATTATCGCCTTTATATACATACAGCTATTGTGAACTAATTAGAAAGATGACCATTGTGGTGGTCTTTGTATCGATAAGAAGCCAAAAAATAGAGTTAGTAGGCCAGTATTAGCCTATTATATTCTAGAAATATTAATCTTCAGTAAATAATAAGGATCTAATCAATATCCTGCTGTGCTCCGTAAAAAAAAATTATTGTAATAGAAAGATATCAGAGTTATTTCAAAATTTGTTGTTTTCTTAATTATTTAGCAACAAAGTTGGGATACTTTTATTTAATTTACCATTTATGATTGGTATTATTCAATTTTTGTTGCATAATAATTACCAAAAATTGATAGGAGTAAGTCAAAAATGTTTGCTACATATGAATTCTATTAGAAGGTATAAAATGCTCAAATTACATATTTTTATGCCTTAGACCTAACCATTGAAACTCGTTCATAAAAAGTTCACTTGCAAACTGTTAATTTTTATCTTACTTCAACCACCACCATAGTCATCTTTCTAATTAGTTCACAATAGCTGTATGTATATAAAGGCGATAATTTAATTTTTATCTTACTTCAACATAATTTTGTAAATTTTTGATTATTTAACAAAACTTAGCTATTCTTTTATAGCTAAATCCGACAGTTCATCACATCTAGCAAAGTTAACAGGCCATCTAAAGGCGTTGTCCAACACTGTACATTTAATCTAGTAGGCATCCGCCCAAAAATTTGAAAAAAATTCTCAATTTTCTTAACTTTGAAAATCCACGATAAATCTATTCTTCAACGGATTTCTGGTGTTGTAGGCCTGTTTGATACTTTGGGCGATCATCTTTGTAAAAAAACACGTTTTGATTTTCCAACGGATTTTTTCCGAGTTTTTATGATGCTAGCAGCACGTTAACATTTGAGTTAACGGATTGAAATTTCCACTTTTTTCAAGTTTATCGAGCTGTAGCACACAAAGTACTTATCCAATATACATAAAGTGTTTTAAAATCGAAAGGTTAGTTCATTACCTGTAAAATAAAACATTCGACAGGTAAATTGGTTGGCTACAACTCGAGCTATGAAATAATAAACGTAAACTGAGCAAATTTTTTTTGGGTAAAACTTTAAAAATTCTTTTAAAAAAAACGTGTCCATAGAAAAAAAAATTAAAGCCATTTTCGTGATCTGGGGGTTCAACTCTACCAGAATTTCACATCAACAGGCTTGGAGCATTTTTTTTTTTTCATTTTGTAAACTGGTGTTATACTCCGAAAAAAATAGGAAAATAAAAACTTTCCCATCACTTGTTTGATTAAATCTGACCGATACATCATCTGTGCTGTTTCGGCCTCTAAAGCGGATCACCTAACGGACCCCAAAAAATTATTCAATATCCCGAAATAACCAAACCCATTTGATGTAGAGCCGCCTCGAATAAATCCGTCGGCTAGATACTTCCTCACAAATCCACAAATGAACACTTCAGTGACCAGAGTTATGGCCAAGTTATGACCCTATCCATCCCATCTACAAACACATGTCGCCGCCAATTAACAGAAATCCAAAACAACATTTAAAACAATATTTACCAACAACAAAACTTCAAAAACTGAACCGAAATAAGGATTAAAATCAAAAAAATTTGAGAAAATGCTTTCAGGCTAATCCCAGCAACATGTCCAACTTGTGCGTCTCAAATTCCCCTGCGATCGCCATCCTCCTAGATATTGTTATTCTATATCTCCCCCAAACGCTGGACACACTTGTCGGTTTGACTCAAAGCGACATTTCCCACATCAAAAAGATTTCGTCACGCTTAATTTTGTTTTTCTACCTTTTTCCCCCGTCGTTCGATAAATTTGTTTCAGAAGAATTGAAATTATTAAGTCATGCAGAAGACAATTGGATCATTTGTTTATAGGTGTGTTCCCAAGAGCCTCGGCCCCGGCCGGCACATGCAACAGGTTACGACTGTTGTTGCTGCTGCTGCCGCTGCCTTTTGGGTATTTGTCAACGACATGGGTAACGTTTTTTTATATATATATGGCATTTGGATATTTTGTATTATTTTTCTTCGTTGCTCCGAGGACCGAAATCAGCTTAAATATAATTAATGGCGGCATTGACCAGTGACAAGTCCATTAAAATAAGTTTCTGGCACTCAAATTGAAATTCTGGTTGATCTACGGGAAGTTCATGTGGAATAGAGGGATCTATAAAAATTCAGGTTTTTTTAGGTAAATAATAATATGTTTATATAAGACTTATAAGATGTCTAGGGGGATGTGAGGCTTTGAGAGGACTACGCTGCGTATACGCAACTTAGGTGGTCACTTTAATTCCTCAATTTCTGATTGCTTCTTATTTCATTTAAGAAATATCATTACCCAAAAAACAGTTTTCAAACACTTTCTTTTAATAATAATAATGCTAAAATGAATAAATATAATCATTTACTTAAAAGCTCAATTTTCTAATCCCAAGACAAACGATTATTATTGGCAGTCATATTAAATAAATCATAGATTTTAAGAGCATCTTTTCGGCATATTAACCTAAGTTCAAACCAATTGCAATCACAGCTCAATTTGAACCTGTTTGTGTCCTGTAATAAAATTAAAGAGCCATAAAGTAAATTTACTGCAACGTGCAACAAATTAAAACATCATAAAAATCAAAGCCAGTCCCGAAACAGATCTTTTGGCCAGAAGTAAAGGAAAATGCCGCCATCCGTGGCAAAACGCGAACAGAAGTTGAGCGGCGGCCACAAATTAGACGCCGCCTCCTCCACAAACCGGAGGAGACTGGAGGCTGGAGGACCTAGAGCCTAACTAACCCGAAACCCGCCTGGCTGCCATGCCATGGCTAATGATGACCTTTTCACTGCGGCACGACAACTTAAGGTCATAAACAATCAAAAGCGGCTCCAAACTGGCAAACTGGTGGCAATTGGCGCGAACGCGCAGGCAAAGGAGCTCGCTTCGTCTCCATTTTTTCGCCTTAGCTTTTCCTTTTAGTTTTAGATTTTTTTTTCCCCCTTTTTGGCTGCAGCTACCAAGCAACGCTAATAGTTAATAATAATTATTATTTCATTTCTGGCAAGCGCAACTCCCACTAGCTGACACCAACTGAAAGCCAACAGGCAAGCCAAAAACAATAAAGCTTCCAACGCCACAAAAAGGTTTTACCATGGGATGGGACGAGTTTAAGTAATGGTAGTACAATTTTGCAATTATAGACCCTTCATAATATAAATTAATGCAAAATATATATTTTAAAATAATTTAATAAAGCTAAAATGTGTAAAAAATGTGTATAATGATTTTAAAGCAATTACTCTTATTACAAATATTTATTCAAATTTTATATAGTAAACTTTTGGTAATGAATTTTTAGGTTTGGTAAATGGTTTACAGAATATGGAAGTTCCCGTTATATTTTAAAATTTGTATTCTAAAAATAAGCCATGTTCCTTAGAAACATTTTAGTAATTTAGTTGAATTGCTAAAATTTAATTTTATATGAATGCTTAATCGATTTCCGAATTTCGAACAGGGACATAAAATGTCCTAAAAATATTTCTCCGTATATTAATCATTATTTATACCTTTTTCTAGTTTTTAGCATTTTTTATGGGGATTTTTACCCTCTTTTCCCACCGTGCCACAGGTCGTATCGCACGGACAACGGTAACATGGCGTGTTTGTTTATTGCGCATGCGCGCCGGCAATCGCTCTGACTGAGGATCTGGCACTAACTCTGGCGGAGATCGGGCGGCTCGGTGGCCCCCGCGCTTTTGGCATGGCTTGGCCCATTACTTTAGCCCACTTAGCTGCGCATCGGCATCGGAGTCAGGATCTGGGGCCCTGCAACCCACACCCGCCTGGTTCTCTCTCACGCGATAGTTATCCTAATGGGTTGACTTTCGTTCGGGACTCGGCCGCGCTCTGGCTTTTGGCCACATCTATCAGAGGAGCTCTGCTCCGCTGCTGCTCCAGCTGCTGCCTTTGTTTAAGTGAGATGTTGGTAATAAAGCAGCAATTTGTTAACTTTCCAGCAGCGCTCATTTAGCTACCTCATTGGCGGCTCTTGTTCGCTCGTTGGCTCATCGGCTCTTTGGTTTTTGGGCTCTTTGGCTGGCTGGGCTCTTTGGGGTCGTGATTGCGCGCTGGGAAAGATTCGCATTTCTCCAGCCAGCTCATTATGCAAGTCCTGTGGAAATGGTGGAAATTGAACATGCAAACTATCCCATTGTTCTAGCCGGAGCTGGGCAACAAGTGCCGAACCGTACCGTACCGCCAACCGGTAGCCATCGCCAAACAAATGCCCATAAATATGGCCAATGGCCAGGGCAGCAAACAAGCTGGAAAATGTGGGAAAATCCAAGCTGCATGGCACATTAACACCCCAGCCCAGCCACCGCATAGAGATTCCTCCGGCGTTCTCTTCCTTTTGTCCGAGATTATGACATAAGCTGCACGTTCTGGGCCTTGATATATCTCCAGGGGATTTGCGCATCTACGAAATTGACACTTTACAATGCTCAGCCCCATATAAACGTGACCCAGACAAGGGACCATTATTTGCATAAGCAACTGGTTAGTACGAGATGGCATCTAGGATAAGGCGAAGATTAAATACTCTAAGCGGGGATATCCTTGGAATTAAAGCAATTTAACTGGAAATAATACAACAATATTTTCTTTATTCTCTATAGATTACAAAATAAATTTAAAAATTTCCGATGTCAATATTTTTTTATTCTTGATCAAGTTTCTCACTGTCTGAAACCTTTTTAAACTTTGTTCAGGTTATAATATATAATTTTTAAGAGTTAAAGATTTATAGATAGTTACAAAAAATATAAGAAGTATAATACGTCTAAGACTTACATTATCATCGTACTATTTTCTGGTACTAAAAAGAAGTACCTTTTCTTTGTAGGATAATTAGGTTTCTTTTTACATATTTCTAAAAAAAAAAGTTAAACATCAATGAAATAAATTATCTCACCTGTGCCAATTCTCCATCGATTTTTGTGACATTTTTGATCCCATATTCCGCATACCCCACTCTCAAAATCATATTCGTTTAAAGATGCGTTTTGGCAGAATTCCGCCTGCTAAAAAAAAGAGAATAATAAAACTAAAACTGAGACCAACGTGGAGATGAAGAAGGAGGAACTGTAGGGGAATCTTAAGGACGCAGACACGATCCCAAAATGCAAACATTCTTTATGCGCGATGCGCAAACAACAATAAAAATATGAAGCTACCAATGCCAGATCGCCGGCAAGTCGTGTAAAGTCAATGTTAATGTTAATGCCGATGTTTGGCGACCGCTGAGATCCAAAGTTGGTAAGTGCACAGGGAAAAATACTTTACTCAGGTACAAGTTTACTTCAAAACTATAGTAGATATGAGATTTATTTTCTAATTAGTTTAACAATTTAGATACAAATTATATACGTTTTGAATCTCGGAATATTTTATTATATTTTATTTGATTTACTTAAGATAATAATAATCGCATCAAAGCTACGAAAAATTTATCCATATCTAAGCCCCAATTACTGACAAAAGTCTGGTAGTTTTTCTCAGTGCTCTTACTGGTTACTATGGCCTATTGTTCCAGCATCGCGGATCGGATCGGATCGGAATGGATCCAATGAATGGCCCAGGAGTAGGAGTCGTCGTTGTGTCTGAACAGAAAAGTGGAGTGGAGCAAGAGCGATTCGGAAATTATTGGCTCTGCGTGCGGAGAAAGTGCACGTTTTGCTTGTTAAAAAGCACGAATCGTAATGAAAACAACCTGTTAATCTAAATATCTCACTCGATTGTTGCGCCGCGACGACTATTATTATATATAGTCGATGGCCCAAGTCTAAGTCGTGGTAACTAACTAACTGTGCCTGCCTGCCTGTCCCAGCCAGCACACTCGCTCCCGCGAATAGCGAACAAATGGCCTTACGTCCGATCTTATTAAAATATCATAAACAGGCCACGAACCCGGGTCGCGGTTCCATTTGTACCTGTCAATTTGTTGCACAAACAGTTTCACTCATATTGCCAACGAATGCCAGCGATTTTATTACATTAATTAATTGTAATTGCAATTGGGGGAAAAGTAAAATAAGACTTTAGCTTCCAGTCGCCAGCCAACTTTCCGTTGCCTATCGAGATTTTCCCATCGCTGCTTACTTGTCAGGGATGGGGAAAATGGTCACTCTAAATAATGGGCATGATTCATATCTATTGAAATATATTTGAAGACCTTAATACTTAAATGTATTAATAATAATATATTACAATAACATCATTAAAATAAAATCAAAGTACACATTACAGTCAATCATTTCTAACAAATTACACACAGATCCTAATTAGAACACCCAAACTCACCACACTAGATATTTATCAATGACACGCACAAACTGACCTCACTCTAAATAATGGGCTTGATTTATATCTAAGCTTAAAGAGTAATATTGTACTATTAAAATATATTTGAATAACTTTTACAAATATAAAAATAAGAATATATTAAAATAACATCATTAATATTACACAATCATTTTGAATTTCCACACGCATTCCAATTAGGACACCCAAATTCACCACACTATTTAGCGATGACACGCACAAACTCACCTCCACCAAAACAAAGCCTTGCCATTGCGGTAAAATCACAATTATACTCGATATAAAAGAAGGAAAATTAACACATCTGGAGTGGGACTTAAATGCAAATGAGTGATAACAAAGCTGCGGCTAATTGCGGATCGAGAGCAGGCCACTGTATAATAACAAGTGACTCACACTTGCTCCACATTTCGAATGCGATCGCTTTTTGTGGGCCCCCAAAGTGACCAAGTGCTACCGTAAAGTGAAAAAGCCGAGAGATGCCTGGCCGGGCCGGACCACAATTATTAGTGCCGTGTCATAGTGGGAAAGTGAAGTGAGCTGGGGAGTCGGGAGTCCAATTATGCCGCTCTTGGCGGTGCCATTCAAACAATCCCAAGTCCCCCCTAATGAAGTTGAAGTTGAAGATCGCCCCGCTACTGAACTCGTACAATTCGAATTCGTTTAATTTCGAATGTCCAACCTGTCGGTGGGGAATAGGAATTAGACACACAACCTGTTTTTTGTATTCATATACATAGCGTAAATAGCCTGCACTTTACAATAAGTCTTCTACATATTTCCGGGTTCTGGGAGCTAATCTTTCACTAAAATGCTTTAAGGTAATGTTGGATTATTTTATATATTTTTAAAGGAAACTGCGTATAGGATCTAAAAAGTATTTTTATCAAAATCGCTTTAATATTTATAGTCTATATTTCCGAATAATTAATGTATTTTATAATTAAAAATGCATTTAAACAAGGAATAGCTATTAAATGTCACACGTGTAAACAGAATGTTAAACATATACACCCAAAAAAAAATCATCATAGAACCTATACGATTGTTACATGAATTCTATACTCTTGAGTATGAAAAATTTCTTAATAAGATGCTTATCAATTTAATACTACAAAAGTATAAATTTTATACTCATCTGCACCAATATTTCATAATAATCACTAACGCAACAAGCAGAAAAGCACTAAATTCCAGCTAACGCGATATGTTATCGAATTTTCGATGTAGGTTCGTATAAAAATAATACTCAAAAATACACAATTGAAACTATAGAGTATAAAAACTAAACTTTGGAGTATATATTTGATAGTTTGAAGTATAAAATTTATACTAAACTCGTTATACTGCTTGAGTATACTTTTAAGACAACGCGTAGAAAGGTTAAACTCTTGTTTTTTTTTTTGGGTGTAGTTAATTTCAATTATTTTTGAAATATACATTCACCAATTCACCAGAATCTAGAACAGCAGCAGCTGTGGGTCAAAGCAGTTAATCAACTAAAAAGTCTCTCAAGGCGCTCTGGGTAATTGCAAATTATTTGCGAATATATCCCGAAGTTTTACTTTCAAAAATATGTCAAAAGAAAATCAAATTGCTGCCAACTGAAATGGTCAAATTTATGGCTTGATTATTTGCATAATCATAAGATTGGGCAGAGAAAAAAATATATAAGAGGGAAAAACCTTCCCATTTTCTTCTGGCAACTTTAATTGGACTTATCAAGGCGATTGGAACTGAGACACCGGAGGTTTCCTTCAATTTCCTGCATTTTCCTGCCCAATTGCCTCAGACGTCAAGGCAGGCACTCGGGAAGGAAAGCTTTCTTTTATGGCCGCTTGGAATAATGACTCTGCGACCGACTCTTTGAATTTATCACCCCCTCGAAAAGCATTTTTCCATACCCCCAGACCCAAACCCCGAACCCCGAACCCAAATCGAAGTGGAGTGCTGCGGCAAAGTGGACTGGAGTGCCTCGTGGAGTGGAGTCTGGAGTCCATGTACCTGCCACGGCCAAAGCAATAATTCAATAAATCTATTGCATTGCGTTATTGGCAATATGATGATGAGGCCTGCCTTGATCTCGACTTGCATTATGCAGAAGAAGAACGACGGCTCCGGGTCTTCGACTTCAACTTCGACTGCGACTTGGTTTTCGTCTTCGTCTTCGTCTCGTCTTGGTCCAGAACTTGAACTCCAACTTGACTTTGACTTAAAGTCCATCAATCGGAGGCCCTGGACTACAACTCCTCCGTCTGTGGTTTGTTTTTATTATATTTAGCGGAGAGCATAATAATTCTTTGGGCTGCCAACGTCAGCGTTGATAACGCTGGCCGCAAATACACTCTGATAAGTTTATTTTGGCATTAAAAAAAATATTTATAATATTAGGTTAGTTTATAAATTATTTTTTACAAAAATCGGAGCAAAAAATATCTTGGAAAATGGGTTTTGTTTGCTAAATATTAAACTAGGAATCTAACAGATTAAATTATATGTCTTACGTTCAAGAGAATAACATCGAATTGGAAGATAATATAATTCACTTAATGCTTCTTTTAACAGTCAAAATACACAAAATTATTCTTCTTTAAATAATATACAAAAAATCTGTTTAAATTAAAGATATTTTCTGTACAGAGGTTTACATATTTTTAGCTTAATTTAATTTCTTCTACAAAATATAGGTCTCATGAAATATCTTTATTCTTGCATTGAGTATTGGTTTGTTAACCATTTAATTCATGAATGTTCCCAGACTTTCTCCCAGTGTGTTGCCAAGTGGGTGGATCGCGAGGGGCAATGATGCAAATTTGCTGCAACATATTGGCATTGGCATTGGCGTCGCTGAGTTGCCTTCAAGTGCATCAAACAAAGCGGTGTGCCCACTCGACTACCCTTCGCCTTTCCCAAGGAGGAGGAGGAGCAGCAGGAGGAGAGCCCAGGCGTAGGCTAGACAGGATCGCTGCTGCCCCTGCCTGCCGCCCGTGATGAAATATTATTCATGGCTCTTCTGGCTGGCTGGCAACTTGTTCGGGGAGTACCGCAAAAATCTGCATATGAAAAATTATTATTGTAATCCATTTGAGAGGAAGGCGGACTGCCACGAAATTATGCAGCATTTTGTTTTTACTGCCTGCGCCGTCCAGAAGAAAGGCGTCAGGAGATTTATGCTTCAAGTTTTTGAGGATTTTCCACCTCCATACCGGGCACCGCACCGATTCTTGGGCAGCAAAATTTGTAGAACATTGAGCCTGGTGTTTCCCATAACTCAGCATTGTCCGGGCACTTCCTCCGGCGGCCTTTCGGTGTTGAAATCATTTGTAGTGCAAATTTCGTACCTTGATATATGTGGCAAGTGTGAAAATATATTTGATCAAATGGCTCACAGAGCGAAAGAGGCTCGAGATTTATCGCTTCGAAAGGCCCCAGGAGTGGGTGGATTTTGCGAAAAGCAATAAAGCAGAAAAAAAGGGAATTTATGGAAATTAGGAAACAGCTCTAATTGAAACTCTGCCACTCACCCACTTTCGTTCGCCAAAGCAAACACACTTAGCCCCGAAATTCAAACTCTTTTAACCCACTGTCATAACGCAATAAATCACAGAGCCATCAGCAGGCTAACACCTACCCAACCCAAAAAATCGGGGTTATATAATGGCACATACACACATCGACATCGACAGACCTCAGGTGAAATTTTCGAACGGACCGCAGACAACATCGGACCCGCATCCTCAATGCGGCTAATCCGGCGCCTCAGACCGCAAAAAAAGATAGCGAAGAAATGTCTGCGGAATCGGGGGGATCGGGGGATGTATACATAAAGATATATATGCTCACTTGAGGGTCTTCATCAGAGACACAAGCGCTGAAACTCCACAACTCCGCGCTTGTGGCTAATGATGCGACACATTTGCTAATTTCTATTGAAGCCCACTTGCTGGCTTTGGGCCAGGTCAACCGCGAAAACAGGTCTTAAGGGTGCACTTGAAGAAAAAGTATTATTTATGAGTGAATTTACTACATCTTACTGCATTTCTGTGTAATAATATTGGTTAATTTATTTAAAAACTATGCTTTTATGGCAAATATTACCTTAATCTATTCAGAAGAATTTTTCAAAAAATACCTATTTGTAATAATTAAAATAGATTTATTTTTTCCTCGTGTAATAAGAGCTTAGCTAGGGCCTTAATGGGTTAAGGGGCAGGGACGGCTGAGGGTAATTTCTGTAATAGATACCCAAGCCGACACCCAAAGCTTTCTATTGTGCGGAATGAAATTAAACCGTGTTGGCATTAGCTCTCTACGAATTGTTAATTATTTCTGGACTTCTCGGCTGGGAAAGTGTGCAAAATTTAGCCCGATCTGTCCATCAGTCAGTCATTCAGGCAGTCAATCAGTCAAATGCCCCGTCATTGCTTCCCAATCAATTTGTGGTTCATTCCGATTGCTCGGCGTCTGGGTTTGGGGTTTCTGCTTCTCGGTGTCTCGGTGTCTCCATCATGGCTGGATTTATGATTTGCATAAAAAATCGCTTGCCAATTCTTTCCCTACTTTTACCTTTTGTCTGCCTCGGCCCGTTTTCGATTTTTTCCCCCTTTGTTTGTCTCCTGAACTTTGAACTTTTCACTTACAATTCTCCATGCGCCAATGGAAAATATCTTTTAAGGAAATGCCGCTGCAAAGAAACCCAAAACGGACATTTCGCAGACGTTTCCATTTCCTTAAAAGTTGGCGAATAGTGAAAATCGAAATCACGCGTGCCGACGCCGAGCCTTCCTTCGCCTTGATTTCAATTATTTTATTTTTTAGGACATGGAAGCATGAGGTTTTTAAGTCCTATTTGAACTAGGAATAATGTGATAATAATATAATTAAACAAAAATGTTACCAGAAATAATATTATTATTAATCTAAACTAATTTGTTCTATTTATTCATGTAAAAAGATTAATTAATTTTAAAAGGTTTAAAAAGGTTCTTATAAAAGTACACATTTATTTATATTATATTTTATTATTTCTTTAATAAAAATAAATAATAATAAACATTACAAACAATGAGGAAAAATCAGGAAAAGCTTCGAGAAATATGGATTAATGATGATTAAAACGGTAATGATAAAAGGGCCACCGGATTGTCTGGGCTTCCGCGCGGGTAACTCGATCCCAAAACCCCATCGCAGATGCCTTTGGGCTAAGCCCCCTCTGGCTCCAGTCCCGATCTCTTGGCAGCTCCAGGTAATCGGATAGGCGAAAGTCGCTCCTCCACTCGAGCTCCCCACCTCATTTCACTATTAGTTTGTTATTGTTATAATTTCTTTATTGTCATTATTGCGGAGAAGCCAATGCCAGGCAGTTTCAAACAGCTCCGGAGGAGCGAGCGGTCCACATTCGTAATTACCAATGTGTTGATGCGGCCAA
Organism: Drosophila rufa; assembly: GCA_018153105.1. Lineage (NCBI taxonomy): Eukaryota > Metazoa > Arthropoda > Insecta > Diptera > Drosophilidae > Drosophila > Drosophila rufa. The sequence goes on from JAECXS010000096.1 coordinate 16,361,187, forward strand.
AGCCAACCGCAAATCCACTTGGAGTCGGTGGGGCCACTTGGAGTCGGTGGCAGCGTAGCCTCTTCCCCGGCCACTTGAAATTTATGCGGCTGTTAGCTACCAGATAACGCTTTTGATTATGACAACTGGCATGGAAATTATGGAAGCCGCCCCCCAAGCCGCCGTCGCCGTCGTCTGCGTCTCCAGCGCGCTGCAGTTCAGCTTTTTTTCGAAAGCCGGAGCAGCTGTCGGCCTGGCGGGGGTGCTGTGCCCCCCTAGAGATCATAACCCCCTTCAGATCCCCCGTTCACTTGGCCAGGTTCAGCCGAAGCTCTAGGCGTCCTCTGCACTGAGGAAAATGTATGTCTAGGGGAAACAGAAATTGTGCGTTAAATTGGGTAATTAAAGCAGGAAAAACTATGATACATTAATATGTTAAAAACTATTTATTTATCAAATTGATCCAATTTATTAATATTATAATTTGAAAGATATTTATTTTTTAAACTTTAATATAATAATAATAATAACAATCATTGGAAGATTCAAAAAATATACATTCATCATTTTTGAGTTTTCCAATAACTTAAGCAGATGGCATGCAGATAATCTGGCTATTTGTTGTTTTTATAATGAATTTTGATTACTTTTTGTTTTGAATAATTTTATTAATAAATATTTCTTTAACTTATTTATTTTATTTAATTTAACAGAGTTTATTAAGGCTTGAAAAATGCAGATTATCATTAAGAGTTTGGTGAGAGATATGGACAAGCCTTAGTAGTAACCATACTTCTTTCAGCAAAATCTTAGAAAAATGTTAATATTATACATTTCTCTCAGTGCACCCATCGAGCCATCACACTCGGCAGCTGCTCGCTGCTGCATCTTTCGAAATCAGTTTTGTTTTTGTTGCCGATGCCTGATGTGCCACTGTGGCCCACTCAGCGGAATATCTTGAATTTGGCTCGAGCTCACTTTTCATGTTGATGGAGTGGAAGGCTTTTGGCTTTTAGAATTCTCCAGAGAGAAAAAAAGAGAGCGAGTGTGTGTGTGTGTGTGCTACAAAATGCATAAACAATCGAAACCAATTTCAAGCCCGGCTTTTTGGAGAAATGAAAAAAGAGGAAATATATAAACATACATATATTTATGAATTGTTAGAAATCTCTTGCCCCCGGTTTTTGTTTATTGTTCTGAATTCAAATGAACTCAAAGCCAATGTAAATATAGGAGCTCTATTTGCCAAAGAGAGAGAACTGTGGGTTGTTATATATGATTTTTAGGCATTTAATAAGTTTTATATTTAATATAATTAATATATACTAAATATTATTGAATTTCCCTAATTATTATACATTTATTTACATTTTCAAGCTAATCTACAGATTTTGTAATGGAATTACCATTATCTGAATTAAAAGAGAAGTCTGGAAAAGGGATCTCTATTTAATTTGATTAAAAAATACCCAATCTAACATTTTTTAAGCTATAAAAATGAAATAAATTTCATTACTCGTTATGCATTATTTTTGTCACACTGTCGCTAGAAATACCAGACATATTTTCATAGCATTTGAATAACTGTGGGGCAAAGACAGAGCGCAACCTCGGCCCCAGCCGGTAAATGAGTAAAAAATTGAAGGAAAGACAGAAGTAAAAAAAACTGAGACAATTAAGCTTAAGGAGCATTTCATTTCATTCGATTTCGATGCGAAGAAAGTTCAGCGTTTAGCCGCCAAAGAGAAACCTCTTGGCCCAGGGCTGATCTACAACCGATGGATGGGTTGGGATGGGAGTTTGAGGATGGGTTGGCATCGGATTGGATCGGATGCCAGGTGAGCTGCTGCCAGGGTAGCAGCAGTCTTGATCTTGCGGTTTACGAAGGCACTTAGAGCAATGGACCTTGAAGACCACAAACTGTAGTGCCATAGCAAAAATAACAACAACCACAAGCAGAGATCATGAATCATAGGAAAGCATTTGAATTGCAAAAGTCTCGCGAGATATACATAGGAAAAATAGTCTGCAATTTATACATATAGTTAGATATAGGTACACGGAGGAAAATGTATAACTATATACTATACTATATAAATTACCTCGGGAGGGATTTATATATATGTATATTTTAAGCATAAGTGACTTAAGTGGATTAGTGCAAATTATTACAGTTTCATCATAACCTCCTATTCAATAAGAAGATAACTAATTTTTGTAACAAAATTCCAATTTATTGTCTTGGTAAGAAGTAAATTTATTAAATATATATAAATCGCTTCCTTTATTCGTATTAATAAATAAAATATTGGATGGGTGGAACATTTTTAAATGTCTGGTTAAGGTTAACGTTAAGATTAAATGCATTTAAGGCTACTATTAGTTTAATTTATGTTCTTATAATGGAAATTAAGACCCTATTCAAAAAGTTAAAGAAAAACAAATACAAACAACTTGGGGTATTAAAACTCAAGGATTTTGTTTACTTTTTTAAATTCCGGTTAAGGTTAACGTTAGTTTAAATTGAGGAAGTAAGTGTTCGATTTTATTATAAAGAAAATGCATACCTTATTAATAAGAAGTAAAGAAGTCTCTAGAAAACATTTTTATAAGAAAAACCTTTTCCCGCAGTGTAAGAAAATAGCCAACGAATTTTGAAGCTTTTTTTTCTGCACATTTATTCCTCTTTTTGACATTTACGGATCATAACAATTTGAATTGAACATACGCAAAATGAGACCATTTTTGGTAGCAATGCCCCAGGGCATCAATTTGGACATGTGCCGAGTCGATTGTTAGGAGATCTAAGTATTTTAAGTGGCCGCCAGCGGCTGAGAACCGAATGTGTCAAGAGAGCCGAGATTCGGGAAACAAAGATACGAAAACATTCATCATATTTCGAGATGCGAGAACTTCTGCCAGCTGAAATTCACACAGGGCTCCCTTTATTCAAGGTGTGTTCTATTAATCAGAACCCCCAAGTCCCAGTCCGAGTCCTGTTATGTTGAAATGACAATGAAAATTAACATAAATTATAAATAAACATGACAGGGCGAGAGTTTTGGCTTTCCCCCTGCATATCCTGCCGTGATTTTCCAACGGTTCCCACTTCCGATTCGGGACCCGAATTTCCCATGACCCCAAGCTGGCGGAGAGTTCGATTTTCCTGATGATGCCCGCTTGTCAGCGTTCATTCTCAGTCCCAGCATATGTAATCTCGATCCCGATCCCGCTCTCATCTTTATGCATGCGCACGTCCAGAGAAAAAAGAAATAGAAAAGTCCCAAGGAACAGGTTCTTTTTCCTGCCTTGATTTTGATTTTTTTCCCCCGCAGCTCTGTTCTTCTCTTTTTTTGGTAATTTGATCCGATGTGCCTGCAAGGAAGTAGAGCACAGGGATCTTTGGCATATGAATACCATTTCTTCGGCTGACGATGAGTTCACTGCACCTTGTCGAGGAGTCTGGAGATCAGTGTGGGAGCAGGCTCTGCCTCTCTTTTTTATTGTATTCTTTAGTTTTTTGATGAGCCACTGACATCAAGGGTCAATTGCCGGAGGAGCGGAAGGTGAGGGCCAACCAGGTGGGGGATATTCCTGGGGAGAGGAAGTCGGAGATGTGGGAGATATGGAAATGAGCCAGCTGAAGCGCGATTCCCACAGGATTACAGAGGGGATACAGGCGGGAAGTGAGGATTTTCCCGGCTATAACGGAAAGAATATTATTTAGAACGATAAAAATTATGTAATTGAGATGGGATGCTGAACTTCGAATTGTTATGATTTAAGGATTTAATGAATATTTATAATGTCCCTTTTGGTAGCATTTCCAAAAGCAACATTATTTAAGTGTGAACTTCCGCATTTATGTATCAACTGTTTTCACTGTTCCGATGTGATAAAAAAAAGATTAGGTTTAAGGTCAAGATGAGAGGACATTCTGCGATTGACCAACAAGAAAAGAACACATTTAAACAAAACGTAAAATATGAAAATCGAACAAAAAAAGTTAAAAAAAAGTCAGATAAAGTGTGTGGTAAAAATGTAATAAGTTACTGAATCTCAAAAATGTCACGGTGCGCAAAGATATTTTTACAAATAATTTTTGAATGGTCTTGAAAGAATTTATATTAAAGGTGGCATCTCTTGGTATTAAAACATTTCATGACTGTGCCAAAAATTCCCAGGTGCTTAAAACCATATCTTCGGTACCGTTTTGTAGTCATTTTAATTAACTTTTCGCATTAAAAATGTTTAAAGACCTCATGGGTTTACCAGTTAAGTTAAGGTTAGCTAGGTGGAAATGCGCACCCACAGTAGCCGTAATGGGGAAGAAAGTTTGTTTTCCGTTTTAATTGCCAGCTGCAAACTTTAACGAAGATTCATTTATTCTGAGCCAGTCAGTGGCTAAATGGCTAAATGGTTAAGGCCAGGCCTTAATCTATTCATGTTGATCGAGCAAACGCATGCAGGAGTGGGAGTGGGACGGAGACCAAGTGCAGTTCACACAAAACGTGCAAATAATAACACCATCTACGCTAATGATCAACGCCATGATGCTGCGCCTCTCCTCTAACCAACACAAAACAGCTCACGCACACACAAATACCCACGAACTTGGCACTTGCTTGGAGCAAGAGCGGGTGGAGGAGGTGCGAAAGAGACAACAGGTGCTGCTATAATAGCTTTTTTCCGCTAGAAAGGTGTATTTTAATTTTTTTAAATAAATAATTTGTAATTTTAATGTTTTTTAATCAAGAGGAAAGGAATAGAATAGTAATTACTGCACAATTGATACTAATTTATATTATTTCATTATTGTATCTATTTTGCTTAATTCAATAAAATTTCAAACTATAAAATAAGGAGCTGATTCTTTCAAAATAAATTATTGTCACCTTTGGGTTTTTGAGCCATTTGGAAAACATTTCATCGATCTGGCCCCGAAAAACCCTATAAAAGCTCTATTTATTTGAATAGTTTAGCTATTTTTCAGCTAACCGAAAATCCAAACACCACTAACTTCCTAATAAACGGTGAAAGAGTGAGCGAGTGGTAGTGGGGCTGGGGGAAGGAGAGGCCAACAGTGGCCACTTGCAAACAGACAATAAAACGCGTTAACTGCTGTTTTGCCTGCCGCAGTTGTTGTTGCTCGGTCTATGTGCTGTCTCTGTCTCCCTCTCTATGCCTCTCCTCCCCCTGCCGCTTTTGGAGCACGCAGAGCCACTAACTAATTGGCTAAAGCAACAACAACAACATTAGCTTTGAACCTGTGTCGTCTCTCTTGCTCTCGCATTTGAAGATGATATCGTTGTCTTGCAACTCACGCACTCACCATTACACTTGCACCAGCGAACACAGACACTAGATGGCCCCATCGTCACTCCATCTCGCTTCCTCGCTCACGCGAATGGTGTCGGCCCCAACAAAAACTACCAAAGAAAAAAAAATACCAGAAAAACACTTGCGCTGTGGTTGCTGTTCGCTCACTCAAATTAGCTGAAATTGTCAAAGAAATGCAAGAAAGAAAGAGAGAGAGGAAATGGGGAAAGGGGGGAAGCAAAACGGTGAGAGAGACCAAATTTTTAAGTATTTCGTGCATTTGTCTCTTTTATCTCGGGAACAATAAGATTTACCTTATGACAGCCTTTTCTCCAGGTTTGTAAAACTTTGAGGATTTTTACGGGACTTTAGTGTCAGTTTATTTTAATATTTAGCAATTTCTTAAAAAAAAAAAGTGTAATTGTATAGATTTAACTTAATAAATGTTGTAAAGTAAATAACCATTTTAGTACCTTATTTAACTTGATCAGGTTTCTTGTAATATGTACTTGTTAAAAATAGATAATTCATATTTCCCTATAAAATATAGATTTCCCTTAGTCGATCTACTTTCTAAATTAAAATTGTTTAGCTGAATCTATTATTTTCTAGTGTGAAAATTGCTGTTTCCTAAGTACAACTAATTATTAAAAAATAAATGATCAAATTGTTCAGATAAAGAAAATCTGTTCCCAGGGTTAATAAATACCCTTCCTCAATTGGGTTTATAAATACCCTGATTTTCTATTCTAAAATTGCTTACATTGTCGTTAAAATACCTTATTAATTGTAACACCCCATTTACGCTAGCATTTACAACTATTTCCAAGGGGTGATTCCGATTCCGATTCCGAAATACCGAGTCCGAATCCGAATCCGAGTCCCGGCGATCGCGCAAAAAAGCACACTTCGCCTTCGTCGTGACAAACAAAACGCTCACGTTTATCGCTGACAAAAGATCTCCATTTTTACGCTAAATTTCATTTGAGTTTGCGCTTTTTTTGTCGCTGGCTTTACTCCTTAACCATCCCCCCTCTCTATCCCTCTCTTACTGCTCTGGATCGATCGTCTATATATATTATATATACATATATAGCAAGAGTGTGTTTGTTTCTGCCTTTTGTTTGGAAAGTTTTTCATTTTGCGCTCGTTAAAAAATTTGAAATTCAAAAAAAGTTTTTTTTTCTGCGATAGACAAAAGGGTGACGGAGGTTGAGGGTGGCTCTGTTTATCTTTGCATATTCATAAAGCAGCGATCTGTTTACCTTTTTGCGTTGTCGTTTGACTTTTAGCTGCTTTATTATTACGGTGCAGCTAGCTGGCTCTTTTTTCTGTTCGTCGTTGGCCAAAATCGTCAGGTTTTTATCAGTGAGACACCAATTGGGGGGCTTTCCGAGGGGGGTTAGGGTTACGGCTGCCCCGAAAAGGTGGAAGACCAGACAGACAGCGGCTTGCGGTTGCGAAAAACGTCAGGAAAGTGATATTTGTTTATTGTTAACGAATTGAAATGGATGCGGATCAAATGGGAGAAGGGTATACCCATTTTAGAAGTCAGGAAACTCAAGAGAAATAATGAACTACTTACAAGAAAGATTCGTTTTTATACCCGGTACCCATAGGGTACAAGGGAATTATGGGTTAGTGCCAACCTCTGTCCGTCCGTGTGAAACAACAGATCTCAGAGACTATAAGAGCTAGAGTTACCAAATTTGGTGACAACATTGGAATCTGTTGCACGCAGATCAAGTTTGTTTTAAAATTTGGCCACGCCCACTTCCGCCCTCAAAAATCATAAAAAACGTAAAATAAGCTATACTCGTTTTTTTCGGGTTAAAGTTAATAAATACAAAAAATTAATAAAATAGAGCGGACGCTTCCTGAAAATTTCAGTAACATCGGATGATAAGCATGGGAGGTATTAGCAATAAGGTTAGAATTTTAACACACCGCCCTAAGGCACTGCTGTTGCATGCTGTAGCCGACAGGTGGCGCATTCGATCCTTGGCCGTGCGATATAATGGCGTTAGCTGCAGAAGAAATGACAAAAAATAACATAATTCATTTTTTGACGCCGATCGAGCGGGTTTTTATGTTTTCCTATAAAATGTATCATTCATATTTAAGTATGACATTAAATTGTTAAGGCTAATTCGAGAGGCGATTTATTTTAAGAAGTATCGAAGTAGACTATTATAATGTATGTACAATTTTAGATTGCCTTTTAGTGTGAAGCGCAAACGTTTAGGTACCGGGTATCTCACAGTCGAGCACAGTCGACTGTAGCTTTCTTACTTGTTTAGTTTAGTATTTAATATTAATAATAAATTGCATTCATTTTTGGTAGTATAATAATTATTAGAAGGCTGGCAAACAAATTGTCCGTCTATGATTATTTTCTGAGTCTCGTATCTCTATTTTTCTAACAAAACAAAAGCATAAAATGTTAATTTCATTATTAAAATGATTTCTTAATAAACCTTTAAAGACTTCCTTTGGGTTATTTATTTTTAATCTTAAATTTCAATATTAAGTACTTCTTATTAATTTTGAACAGTTTGTAATGTTTTCATTAATCCTCCAATTATCCTCCCATCCAAGATCATTGACATCTCTCCCAAAAATCTATTAAATATTTTTCCCCAAAAAGACCCAAGCCCATGGCAGAATATTAATTTGCCATAAATAAGTCACCACAGGCTGGGGTCCCTAAAATCAGTCAAATTGTCGGCGGCCTAACCCAAAGATCTTCATCATAGTAACCCCAAACTGGACTCGCTATCCACAACCGAAAGGCTACAAAAAAGAGCGCGAAATTTGGCACAAATAAAATAAAACTAATCCAAAATAAAGACTTGGGTCTTCGGTTTTATTTTGTATTTCTTATTTTTGGGTAGGGAGAGGGTCAAGCCAGGCAGTTACCCTCCCGTTTTGTTGCTGTCCATGTTTTTGGCAATTTTTTATTTCATTTTCCTATTTTTTATTGCCTCGATCTTTGTTATCGAGAAGCCGGATAGCCCAGCCAGGCGAAGGCACACAAAAGGCCCTAAATGCGCGTCTATTTTGTTACAATTTAAGACGCTTATTAGAAATCGTTTGCAAATTGTTTAGCAAGAAAGCAGGCACGAACGATCCGTTTCGTTTTGGGAGCAGCGATCAACGAGCTCTCGGCTTTGGATGTGGATTTGGGTTTTGGCCTGGCTTTGGGTCCGGGACCCTGTGGATCTGCAGGCTGCCTGGTAACCCGAGACTGGAGCAAGCGGCGGCTGTGGAGGCAGTGGAGCCACGAAATGCGTGCATATTAATGTTTGTATATTTACGTTGGCCCGATCCATCGGATGATGGGGATTGGATCTCTTGGAGGCACTTGGGAAAATATAGGAACATGATGTGAAAAAATATAGGAATTTTAGTTGAAGAAGTTAGGTAATATTTGTGACGCTTTGTGCCATTTATGATCAGTATTTATAAGAGAGAAAGTAATTTTTGAAAAAATATTCACATAATAAAAGCCTTTTCTATTTGTGCTTATTCATATAAATGCTTTCCTTATTTAATTATTATTTCACACAATTCTTAATGATATTGTTTTGAAATATATATTTTTAAATATCAAAGAAATTGTTTTAATTTAAATGAAAGAGGTGAGTTTTATTATTTTTGTCGAGTTTTTAAAGCTTTTTAGACAAAATGTTATTAGAAAATTAATACCACAATTTGTTTCTTAAATTTTCTTCCGTAATTCTTAACTTTATAAGAATTTTTTAAGATTTGATTTTAAGCATTGAGGTTTAATTTCTAACAAAATATTTATTTATTAAAAAAAGCTTTATTTTTTACGAGTGTGCACACGTGAAACTTGACTGAGACTTGTTGCTGCCGTTGCTGGAACTGTTGGGTTTTCTGCTGTTTTCCCTTAGTTTGCTGGCTGTTGGGCTGCCTGATGATCTAATTTGGCAACAATTGTCGTGGTCGTCGATCGGTGATGCCGATGATCGCGCCGGATCGGCTGGATCCACGGCACACACATGTGCGAGGGCTTTCCAAGACCTGGGAGCAGGCTGTGCTCTCCTCCGCCTGGCGATCGATTGATCTCGATAATGAGTTTCGTTTCGTTTCGTTTGGATTCGATTCGTTTGGCTCCAGAGGACGCACCCATAATTTCGTATGCTCTGTCACCCGAACGTTATGATTTCCACCCGACCTCATGTGTATAGCTTTTCCGCTTGGCTGCAGGCATCGATCACACTTGGTGATCTGTAGACTCTATTTTCACTGCTCTCTCATTAAGATCATGTCTAATAAGACCTTTTTTTTGGGCCGAGGCGCGGGCTTACTGAGGCTTGAAGCCTGCCTGCCTGGCCCCTTGATTTAGTGACTGCCATTTTGTACGTGCCTGTACGTGAGCAGAAATTTAAATATAATTTATGATCAGCATAGCGTATAAAAAGCCCCCTATGTTTGCTTTGGCCGGGCAGCCCAGGCGGGCCATTAAATGTAGCGATTGGCTGATTGACTACGCTCTTGGTTGGAGGCTCTCATTTCCCCAACGACTGCTCCGATTTGTTTATTTATTTCGAAAGAGGAGCATGACCCAAAAAAATTGAGTGGGGGGAATATGTGAAGAGTATTCACGACTTTTCTGGATTCCAAAGGTGCTTAGGAAGGAAGGAATGGAAATTTAATTGGGGATATGATAGAAATATTAAATATCTAATAAGCAAATTTATATTCTTCCAATTTATTCGAAGAATTTCCTGCAAAAAGTTTTGCTTTTTAGAATCTTCAAGGGATTAGACTCGAATTTAATGTATTATTATTTATAGAACTTATAAATGTTTTAAAATGATTCTCTTTGAGATTTGATATTTCTTTTTTAATCATATATTTAATAATAGTATTCTGATACTCTTTATATTATTAAAATGGCTTTAAATATGTTTAAACTGTATAAAATATTTAATAGTTTTATCACACTTTATAACATTAAATTATTTGATTTTTTCTGTCTAAATCCAATGGATTTTAATTTATAGTAGTTCTTTAGTCAGCCAAAACAGCTCTGAAATAAAGAAATCCCAATCCATTTGCCCCCAAAAAATTAACACAAATTTGATTCTCGTTTGTAAATAAAATGTATTTTCTTCATTCTCCGCTTGATGCAATAAATTACTTAAAATTACAAAACATTTTCGTATCAAAATATGTTGTTCGCTTAGCCTAAAGTAGAACATTTTCAATGCGTACGAAAAGTAGTAGTGTAGTAGTATCAAAAATATTGTACGATCTACGAGCTAGGCTAAAAATACTATATGTCGTATAAAATAGGGAGAGATGTTTGTATAGTAATAGTATGTCTTTACATTTACAGCTTACGATTGTCTGGCGTTTCGTGTTTGTTCGGCTTAAAGTCTACAGTTAGACATAATACATTATGTACAGGATAAATCGAAGAATACTTTACAAAGTTCGGCTTTAGGATGGGGACACACTCCATGGGGGTCAGGAGGGGATTATTATCATCAAAAATTGTGGTCGGTTGTACGAAATTAAGGTGGAATTTTTAATTTTCTCTGTGCGGAGAAAATGCTGACTAGAAAATAAAAATAAAATTCTGCTTGAAATTGTGTGTCTGCACTGGGGCTTTGTTCGTATTTTGGAAACTTGGAGCTGCCTAAGAGAGCTAGGAACTAATTTTTGGTGGAACATGGCTGGGATCTCTCTGGTGAAGTGATTCCCCTTAGGGCTCGGCGTAGCCGGCATAGGACAGTTCGCTGGAGGATCCTCCGCCGCTGGCATTGCCCCCGGGGCAGCCGCCCTCCGAGTGCTTGGTGAGGAGTGACATCCGCGAGAAGGTCTTGGAGCAGCTGGTGCACGAATACTTCTTGATGTCCGAGTGCGTCTGCAGATGGGCCCGCAGATTGGAGCGATCGGCGAAGGCCCGATGGCAGTGCTGGCAGCTGAAGGGCTTCTCGCCCGTGTGCGTCCGGATGTGCCCCTGGAGCAGCCACGGACGGGAGAAGGCCTTGCCGCAGAGATTGCACTTGCAGGGCAGCGTGTGGGTGCGAATGTGCATCTTGAGGGCGCCCAGGGAGACGTAGGTCTTGTCGCAGTCCTTGCAGCTGAAGGACTTCTTCACCTGGTTGCCCTCGGCGGCGGGGCAGTGGAACTGCTGGTGCTTGGTCAGGCCGGAGAAGGTGGAGTAGCTCTTCTGGCAATCGGGACACTGGTAGCGCGGCGGCTGCGACTTGTCCTTGCTCTTGGAGGAGCCACCCCCTGTGGTGGCAGCAGCTGTAGGTGATGAGGCCACATCCCCAGTTTTGGCCGGAGTGAGCTCGTTCTGCTGGGGACTACTCTTCAGGGTCTTCTTCAGGTGCTTCAGCGAGAGATCCTCGGGCAGCGAGGAGCTGCAGCTGGACTCGGGGGTCATGGAGCGCATGGAGTAGTAAGAGTTCTCGGAGTAGGCCGGCGAGATGGGCGCGTGGTGGTGATAGCCGCCCAGAGCGGGATAGCTGGGCATGGGAGGGTACGGCAAGAAGCGGTGCTGGTGCTGATGCTGCCGTACTCCGATTGGCCGGTGGATGATCTCGGACCTCATGGGCGGCGAGACGGAGCTGGCCCTGCCGTGCAGATAGTGATGCGGTGGCGGCGACAGGGAGCCCAAGGAGTCGCTGGGCGAGCTGGGCGCCATGAGATCGCCGCGTAGGGGCGAGATCTGGTGGCCCGTCGCCTGGTGGTTGATCGTCCGGTAGAATTCGGCGGTGTAGGGCGACATGTGGAAGCTCCACGGATACTTGGGGTATGTGGGCGTGGGCATTATCACCGATCCGGATACGGATCCGGTGACGGAAGCGGACACGGAGGCGGCACTGGCCACGGCGGCCACTGCGGCAGCGGCTGCTAGGGCTGCCGCCTGTGTCTGATTGGCGTCCGAGTCCACGTCTACGTCCACGTCCTCGTCTTCTTCGTCCTCCTCCATCTCCTCCTCGTCCGTGTGGTCCACGTCGACGCCCTCGTCCTCGCAGCAGTCGCTCACATTGATGAACTCCTCGGAGGGACGCCCCTCCTCCTCCTCCGCTATTTCCTGTTTCTTCACGCACAGATCCTGGGGCTCGGGGTCCTCGAACTGGTAGTTAACTGGTCGCTTTTTCAGCGGGCACTTGCTGTAGTTTTTCTCCACCAACATGTCTTCCACGGAATGCATTTTGTCGATTTTTCTTTGCTTTGCTTCTCGATTATTAAAAGTTCTTAAAAAGTTTTCACGTCACACTGTATGTTTTAGTGTGACCACATTTCCGGCAAACACACACTTCTAAAATTCACAGAGTTGTTTCGTGTACGATGTAGCGCGTGTTCCGTTTCCACTGGGAAAATTCCGTTAAGAGTTGCTAGGATATGTGTAAATTTTTTGGGATCTCGAAGAGAACTGAGCGAGTCCGCCGCTGCTGTCGCCCTTTTATACGCGCGGTGGCGGCGACAGCGCTGCCGGGAGAGCAAGAGAGCGCACGCGCTGATCGGAGAGAGCGCGCTTCGGGCAGGTAGCGGCCGTCGACCAATGGCAGGGCTCGGCGCGCAAACAGGTTTCGGCTTGTTTATGTACGAAGACCTCACGTGCCGACTTCGTACACTTGCACCAATCGAACGAAGCCCGATGCCGTTATAATTGCACTGGTGTTTGCTATATATCGCACTAGGTAACCGCGTAGGTGTGCGTGAGCGAGAGAGCTGAGATCGCTGCGCAATAAGGAGAAGTGGGGCCCGCGAAAGAGAGTCTCAGATCGTGCATGCAAATTACGCTTAAATGGGAAATTCTGAATTTTCGGGATAACCCAACTTTTTGGGGGGATTAGCGGCAAATGAGGGTTACACTTACGCTATCATTATCATCAGGTGCCTCATTAGCTGACCAGATAACTGGAACGCAAAAAAGAGGCAGGTAGGCTGAACGAAGGTCAAAGGACAACGAGGAACACAGGTAGCGCTCTGCATTAATGAACCGTTTTTGTTTTTTTTGTGCCCTCAAAGGAGTGAGGTATGTAACTTCACTCGGTAAGTTAGCCAGAAAAGTTACAGTTACCTAAGAGAGAAAAGGAACGGTGAAGCGGTGATCGCTTCGTGAAGAGTTAATGGAAAAACAATGTGTTCTGCTTTCCAAGAAATCGTTAAATCAGTTTTAGGTTCTTGAAATATGCAAATTATAAAGTTAACTTCTGACACAGTCAACATTTACCATTATATATATTATATTTCGACAAGTTTTGTCTGTATATGAAGAAGTTGGTCACAATTATTGCAAATACTTGATGATTTTACATGGAACTTTTCGATTTTCCATTTAATTTGTATACATTATGAACTACTAACACTATATTCTTCCTATATTATTATCTACCACTTTATTTAGTGCTACACTAGTTAAGTTTACAATTAAAATTACACATTTTCCATTTCCATCTAAATTTTATCTTAAAATCGAAGAAATGGTAGGAAAGGGCTAATACTAAGATAATACGAACAGTCATCAATCTCTTTGCCTAAAAAGAGCTTTACAGTTTTGTTTCTCTCTTAACCCAATGCTCTTTGCATTAGCGTTCCGTTTCCACTTTGTTTCGCTGCGCTCTTAAAATAACCTCTCTGCAATCTGCAGCCTCAACATGTTTAAGCAAGGCGCCAATTCTAATTTAAATCTATTTCTGGATTTTTCCTATGTATGTATTTGTTGGGAGGATCTAGGATACATGAACGGAGCAATTAAGGATCGTGTTGAGGTCCTCAAGTGGAAAGTGCCACACACACGCACATTGCAACGCCACACCAAGTGGCAGCAATGCTGCCAGATTTTGAGAGATAAAATAAGCTAGATTGAAGAAAAAAATAAGCTAGAATAAGCTACAAATTAAAAAAAAAAGGCTAAAAATAAGCTAACCATGGAAAACATTAAAATAGTTGATTTTTTTACTTTTATTGATACGATATTGATATGATATTTATATAACTATTATAGTAAAGAAATAATTTCATCAACTTCATCATTAGATTCCATATATTTATTTGGCGGATGATTGAACTAAAGCGAGGTATTTCGTTGGAAGTTGGTAGTCATGGCAACATTTGCCATGAACTCGCAGTCCATATCTATAACATTAAAAAGAAAATACTTAGTATATTTTAAATAATTTAAAATTTCAAAAACAAACCTTATTCTTAATATTGCGTTCAAGCTTTTTAAACACATTTTGTTGCGCAACTTTGTTTTTACGATGTTCATTTGGCTGAATACCCTCTCAACCGCAGCATTCTACCATGGCAGTGAAAGTATATGCAAAGCAAATAACGCTCGAAAGCTTTGTTTTGGCCAGCATCCTTGTACATCAAAACTTCTGACCAAAACTCTATAGTCTGTTCCTTTTTTTCCCAATTAATTAGGTGATTTTTCCTAATTGGGATACGATTTCATCAATATTTTCATATTCGAAATGTTCCAACAACGAAATAATTTTTTAAGCCGAAATTAGCTAAATGAAATTTGAAATAAGCCAGATTTTAAGCTATATGCATTTCAAGTATTTTTCAAGCTATTTAATTTTAAAATATACTAAATCTAGCTTGAAATAAGCTAAAATGGCAACAATGAGTGACAGATGTGTATGGCAACAACACGAAAACAAACACAAGACAAACAGCGAAAGTGTTCTCTTCGGCGAGATAAGATAAGTTAAGAGGTGTTGCCGTTCTCCGATTGCAGGACATAAATCAAAGAGAAACCATTCTATGCCAATTTGTGTCCTTTTTACCAGGAATCTCTTTTACACGGAGACTATTTTTATACCTTCCCTAAGATTTTAAATAATTCATTTGGATATTATTAATGCTTTTGAGGTAAGGATAAAAGTTTGAATATTTTGTAAAAACAAATTAAAAATAATATTAAAAGAGCATATTAAAGAAATGCTTTTAATTAATCAAATAGACCTTACAAATTCGTCTAAGTATATTATTTTAATAAAACTTAAAGAATGTATAAAATATTTTAGACATATTTTGTAATAAAATTTGCAAAAATGTATAATAAAGTATTCTGCAATTATATTGTCAAAATCTTTGAAATTGCAAAGTAGGTATTTAAGGAACAAATATTGTATAAATATAATTAACAAAATACTTGCAGAATTTCCTTCATCCAAAATTATTTTTTCTCTGTGTAGGGAAGCCACACACAGTTGGCATTTAACTTAATTAGCGTTCTTATCAATCGCCTGTCCCTGTGGCAGGGCCACTGCTGTGCTCGAGGACACAGATTCAGATGCAGATCCTCCTCGTCTCCCTGGCCAATAGTCGCAACCAACAGGAATTCCCAGGAAGCTGGCAATCCGGGCACAAGTGCGATCCCACTGAGATTGGCAAACGAGGAACCCGAAAAAACCGCCAGCATAAATTAATAGATAAACATGTGCAATTCTGGGGACAGGTTTGGGTTTGGCAAAGGCAGTAATGCCAAAATGGCTATTTTCAATGATTAAAAAGTAAAAGAAAAATATAAACAATACGTAGAGAATAAAAATAAATTTAAGGTTTTAATCAGCCAACATCTTAAGGATTAATTTAACTTTGAGGGCTGTTTTAAAACCCGAAAGTTAATATTTTCAAAACGCAAAATGCTAATTATTTCAGTAATATTCTGTAATTATGAATTTCTGCATTTAAGTTTTAAATCCAATGTTCCAATATGATATAAAAATATTATTAAAAAGATTAAGATTGCATTAAAGAGAACGGTCACTCTGTGATTGACCAACAATAACATAATTTAAACTAAACGAATGAATTTAAAAATCAACAAATTAAATGGTAATCGGGGTTTTCAAAGCCATTTTATATGTATTTGTTTATAAGTATTTGTTATTAACTTAAGACATATTTAATGTGTAGCTAATTCCAGTTATGTCACCTTCTTTTTTTTTTGATCTAGCCATTCTGGCCCCTCTGCTTTGTCTGGCCCAGACCCGTACTCTAATTTACATGGCTATGTCCAGGTACTTGGCTCTGGGTTGGTACCTTGTCTGGATCTTGGTCCCCGGGTCCGAATCTGTTATCTTATCGCACGTCGTTGGCTCGGCGACGGTGGTTATATGGCTCTGCTCTGCCCATGACGTCTCCTCTAATTCCGTTGGGAAGGCAGGAGGCTGCAGGCTGGAGGCTCCGTTGTCGCTGGGCTGTTAACAAAGATTTAATGATCTTGTTAACTAATTTTTTTTCCGGCTCAGTTCTGGGTTCTAGCGGTTGTTTTCTTAAGTGGGGGAATAGGACCACCCACTGCCAATACTGCGATCCATCCGACCGCTGTGCAAGTTAATTAGTTTGCGTTTGTGACTCGGCCTTAAATCACTCTAGAACGGGTTTATTTTGGTAGGAAATCTTTGGCCAACAAGTGAGAGTGGACAAATAGGGGATTATATAAGGCGAAAGGGGATTGTAAATTAGCAGAAAAGACGGAAAAATAAATAAATCGAATTTTATAACAGAAATTGTAGGAGAATCTTTTTAGAGAGTATAGAAGGACACCATTATTTCCCATTGAAAAAATCTTTAAAAATGTAAAAGCCCCGCGCTGACAAAAATCAATCACAGAACTTGTAAATAGGTGACCCAAATAAGAAAACCACAGACTTAATTTCAGGATCGAAACCAAAACAAAACGATACGCAACCCCTCCTTGGCCATAACAATTTTGAAAGCGTGTAAAATGGTGATACTTAAGCGATTTGTTGGATGTTGCAACAACCCCAAGCCAAGACCCGCTAAAAAAACAATATTAAACAAAAAACAAGACGCAAAAAGAGGCCAAGCCGCAACAGGCTAATCCTATTTTGAAGGCAATGAAAACGAAACAAAAATAATACAACTTTTTTACGACAAGCTCTAAAAAAGCGGCCAGAAAGGGTTTCAGGGTTTCTGGACCGGACTGGTTCGCAGTCCCTGCTCTTGCTCCAGAGCGAGCAACAAATTATTAACGACATTTTAAATGCAACGCCTCTTGGCTGGATAAGAATAAAAAGAACAAGGAAAAAGGGTCACAACCACAACTCGGCCGATGACTGGGCCACGATTTCTGGATGGACATGGACACGGACTCAACTCGACTCCTTGCGGGCTCAACACGAAGACGCGACGCCTTTTAATGAGATTTGTCTGAAGACATGAAAAACTTTTGTAATTCCCTCTTTTTTTGCCAGGACACGCAGCAAAAAGGGACAAATGTCTGCACTTGAACAAAGTATCTGCCTTTTAATACATAGATTTGATTTTCTTTTGAGAAATTTGCAGAAATTAAAGTTTAAAGAAATAAAAGAATTAAATATAAACTAAACTTAGTTTTAATAAATTTTTGAAAAAATTTGTAGCCATGAAATAACATAAAAACAATTACATGTGAAGAACAAACGGTTTCACGTATCAAAAATTAAAATGTTACCTCAATTAAATCGGGTTTCTAATAAATGTGCATGTTTCCCAATTTTTTTAAATTATTTAAGAACAAAGCTTTATAGAAAATTAAGAGGTATAATTATTTAAAACATGTAGTTCCAAATATTTTAATATATCGATGACAGGCGATATTTATTATTGTTCAAAGTATGTTAAAAAAATATTCAAGCTTTAAGGAAACTATATTGAGTATATAAAGATTGTTTTAAAATTATTTAAGAAGTTTTCTGACTCAATATTTTATTGATTTCTTTATGCATTATTTAACAAAAATATACGTACCAATTGTTTTAAAAAAAAAAATTTATTTATTTCTTTTGCAAACTGAGAAATAAAATTAACAGAGAAATAATGAGAAAAATATAATTTATGAAGTGTTTTTGTTTACCGAAATAGCATATTCTTTTCCTTCTTAATTTTTTTATCTTAATATTTTCCCGAGTGTATGCATTCAGAGAGGAATCACTTGCCCCAACGTGTGGCATTAACAAGTGTGTGCTGCAAGTTGTGCTTTATATTTTATGCTCTGGCTGTTAAAATTGAAAATTACTTTTGGCCCAGTCTGGCAGACGCTCCACTCCGCTCCGCTCCGGCTCGCTCTGCTCCAATCTCGAAAACTTTCGAGGCCTACCGCATTTGAAAGCTGAGACAATAATTGCAGAGGGAAAATTACAATCGAGCGTTTTTATTATTGCCACAGAAGAGGCCCAGGGACTCTGTCACGGATCTGTGGGGATCTTCGTTTCCAGCTCGAAGTCCCAATTCCCGAACAAGACCCAATGAAAGTGCGTGTGGGTTGTTGCCCCTTGGGGTTTTTGTTTATAAGTTTTAAGGTTTAAGGTCTTCGCAAATGAAAGTTTTCTCTCTTCGCAGCCGAAGCTGCAGGACATTATGTTTGATTAACGAAAACGCAGTCCGAGCCTCGGCCGGAGCCCCCATAAATGTTGTAAATAAAGTTTACAACCTTAAATGCCACCCGGACAACGTAAAAACGAGAAGCAATTGAATGTCTGAATTATGTTTGTTGAATTATTGAATTATAGGTGGTCGAAGGGGTCAGTTATGTCGAGATATGTAACTGAGACGAAGCACTTAAATATTGGCTAAAAGAGAAATTCCTGCATTAATTCTCTGGAGTTGTATATCTGCATAGCAATCAGACATTATGCTTTAAATGTTTGCATAAAGCTGTACAGATTATTTTTATTGTTTCAAAGGTTATTTATTGACAGGAATATGATTTAACGATTTATTTATTGTAACTAAAAATAGAAAGATTGAGGAAAAAAGGGTAATAAAAGCCTTAGTTTCATAGATCATAATTTCTTGTAAAAAATGCATCAAAGCCTGCAGAAAATTCCTTAACTACCTAATAACACTTTTATTCAACTAATTTTCTTCCCGAAAATATTTTAATAATATCATTTTTTTAAGCCTGGTGGCCATGCAGCAAGCATGACGATCCCAACACCCCTTTTCGAGGCCCGACAAGTAGCCGCACATTATGACGGCATTAACATCAAGCACATCGGTTAAGTATAATGCATGCCACGAGCATAATGATGCACTCCCCGAAAAATCGCTCCATGATGATGATGGCGGGGAGACGGCGAAAATTATTACATACGGAGCGGGAATTCGGCATGAACATGACGCGCGATGCCACCATAAACCGGCCGATAACCTGGCCCAAACCTCGGCCCAAACCATGACCCATTCGATGAGCAGGAGAGGCGGTGACGGAGCCTTGGCCAAAATAAAAGTATCATATGCAAAAATTGCCACGGAGCAGGAGGCGGCGGCGGGAATGGAGGGCGGTGGCAGCCGCTTAATGGCTGTTAGGCCGGCTCTCGTGCACGGCCTGTGGATGCCCCCCAGATCCTCCTCCGACGACTCTCCTTATCGACATGGCCCCAAATGAGCACTCAGGGAAAACAATTTTGAATTTTTAATGAAACTATTCATTAGTGTCATTATAATTTCTTTGATTTTTCCAAAAACTTTCTAGCGTTTTACTCAAAATATGCATGAAATAGATTATTTTATTTATAAGAGGTCTTATTATTCATTTTAAAATGTACCTAAATATACATTTTCATACCTCATACCTTCTGGAGAATACTACTAGCTCTAGTAAATACCCTGTAGGTTATATATATATTATTCTGTATTTTCCTTTACTTAAAATTAATTTCTAAATCCTTTTTCCAAGTGCAAGCCCAGAAACTGCAGTTGGTCCATCGTTTTGGCTTCAACCTGCAAAATGTATAACGACAGCATTAAGCTCGTGCCACCAGCTGGAACTGTTTTTTTCTTGTTGTGATATTTTTTTATACCTGGCTGCGGTGTTGCAACGCCACATGGGACAACGGTACACTTGGCGCAGGTTCAGGTGAGTTCAGCAAGCTCGATCTGATTTGTGTGTCATCGATACAGCCTACCCTTCCCTGGCCGCCAAGAAAACTCAAAGAATGCTCTGGCAAATTCGGAAAAATTCTTTAATATAAATAGAAGCTAAGACGATGAGGAAGGAGCTAAAACTTAATATATTACGATTATTATGAATAATGATTATGATTAGTTAGAGAGAATTTAGAACATATTTATTTCAATGAATTTTAATGAATCATTTAAATTTTTCCATTAAGACGTATTAAAATAAATAGGACAATATTTAATAAGGGATATATTTATTAAAGCTCCTTATATAATATTTTAATTAATTTTGTGCCAGCTTCAAATATATGTAGTTCGTGAAGAAAGCAATGAAGAAAACCTAAAGGTATAAAACAAATGTTAAATACATCGTTTTATAAATAGTTTTAATGAGCATTTATTTAAAAAACCTTCACTTAATGAATTTCGTAATTGTTTTTATATTTTTATATAATTTGATCAAATTTTGTATGAAAACTATAAATTTATTATGATTATTCCAACACTTCCAGTTTATACACTTTTTTTTTGGGTATCCCTCAAGTCGTTCTCATTCCCCCCAAAAAATTCCTGATGTGTAATATAAATAAAATTTTAATATTATAATTTCAGCAGTTAGAGGTTTTTGTCCTCCTGTTTGATCATGGAGCAGGCTTCGCTCTGGGGATCAAGATCCTCTGTTCTTCCGAGACCTGTTCCCCGAACATTTTAAATAGCCGGGCCGGGCTCTTGAAATCACAGCCAGGTGCGGCTGAAAGGATCTCGGATCTCGGCTAGGGGGGATCTCCTATTGCATTCGGCTGAAGCCACCGCAGACATTGTACTGCCAGATGCCGGGGTGCAATTCAAATTAGTGCTCGGCACTCTGGATGCATTATCCTGCGGCACGTTGATTTATAACCCGACAGGCCGGCGCACGCTTCGTTCTTTTCAATTACTCAACGCTTCCCCGTCCCTGAAGAAATTTAAGGGGATCCCCATTCCCATTCCGTCCATTCAGCTCCCGTTTCGCCTGTCATGTTTCCTCTGTCTTCCATCGTATTCTATTTATTTATTTTTATTATTATTTATTCAAATGCAGCGTGCCTCGAGTGGCGGCCGCACTAATGAACAAATCCTGCCGACGCCGAGTCCTGGATATTGAATCCTGAATGGTTTTCCGGGGAAACATCTGCGCGTGCGATAGCTGAGGATTTGTGTTGGTTTGCTCGAGGATAAGTGTGCCGTGGATGTCAGTGCGTTGGTCCCTGTCAGGAAGAGGCCAGGGTAATGCTTGACAAGCTGAGGAGAGACGATGAAAGTGAAGGCACTTCTGGCATTTAATGATTTTACATTGCCCTTGGAATATTGGGATTGATAGGGAATAATTAAAATCATTTATAATTCAAGCTAAAACAAAAGGAAATATTTTGGTTACTTATAAAATTTCTCCTGAGATTGGGACAGATTATATTCTTGGTATACATCATTTTAACTGATAAAACTACACAACAAACTTATAAATTAATTTAATTCCAAGCTCAGTCACATATCCAAATCTCCCAATTTACTGCCAAAACTCTGTAAATAAATTACAATTCGCATTAGTCACTAGAAACCAATGTAAAATCAAAGTTCAAGATTTGTTGATCAGTTAAATCAGCTAAGCTATTTCTACTCGCTTTTTATCGCGTATTGAGCCTCTCCTTGGTCTTGGCCCGACATCTGTAACCCAATTACGAGCCCAGAGATCTAGAGAGATCTCGCTTGGGGACCTCCCACGTGCCGCTATAAAATAAAACTTTATTCCAGTCGCCGCGCATTCCAGCCAACTCTATGGACTCCAAACTCACATTTTCACCTACAAGCCATCAAATTGATGGACATGATTAGGGGAGAAAATGAAAGAGGAAAGTGCGACCTTTGGCGCCTCGGTAAGACGGTGAAGCCGCGATACTGGAGACGGGAGACGGAAGACTGAAGACTGACAAGACCGATCCCCGAAATAGGCAGATGCATTGGGCTTATGGGGCGATAATTGATGAGCTTTTAGCATTCGAGCAGCGGAAAACACCAACTAACGCACTCCAGTCGAGAGTCGAGGGCAAAAATGATTAATCATTTGGCAGGTGCTCGCTGCGAGGCCAGGAAGGGCACCCATAAAGGCGAACGGGTTCGGTTCGGGCCATCATCTCGGTCTCGGCCCTGCCCTTATAGCAGCGCTTAACGAGAACCTATTTAACTCCGTTTGCATTTTTGGCTAAACTGTCAAGTGGTTAAGGGACCGGCGCGCCGCACAAAAGGATTCGATGGCCGGCCAAAGGATTACCGACTCTTATTTGGCCTGCCTGTGCCACACCCACGCAAAAGGTGCGTTCCAGTCCCGTTCCCGTTCCCGAGACACTCAAGTGTGTTCCGAGGTCCGGCTGTGGGCGTGGTCCCTTCTGACCTGGATATAGGTATGTGTATATAGAGAAGGGATCTGGGGCTGGCCGCTGTTGGCATCATTATATAATTTGACGAAAGCAAATCGGGGCAGCGAGCATCAAAACGGTTAACGGGTGAAATCAAAGGCGGTGGCACAGTGGGTTAAATCGGGGAAATTTGTGAAAGAAAATATATATAGGAAATGCAAAGTAAAAAGAATTGTAGAAGAAACCTTTATAGAAGCAATAAAATAAAGATTTATTATTATAAATGTAGGCTTTACCATACAATAAAATTCCTGTTTGGCTACGGAGTTTCATATTCTTCACTAGTATCTAAAAATCTAAAATTAAAAATATGGAACTCTTTACATGCTCAAATCCCACATTTTATTTTTATTTTCTTTTAAGAAGAAGTAATACATAAATTATAAATTATAAATATTGAAAGAATATAAAAATATAAAGTATCTTAACATGTAATTCCCCTTTCAAATATAATAAATAAGAATTATAATTCTCAAGCAATTTCCCAACCCCTCTTAACCCACTGTAAGCCCCATCTAATGACGGGTTAAATGTCTTCGAGACTTTGCAGCTTGAACTCAGCCCTGGCTCGGGTTGCTTCTCATTATTATTGAGCCAAGATTTATGACAATTAATAATAGGTATGAGGTAGTCCAGAATGGATGCCACTTCCGTTCCCGATCAATTAAGAGGGTCGAAAATCTCTCCACCGAAAATTATGACAAACTATGTTTAAGCAGGATTTATGCTGACAGCTTCCCAGGGTATTGTAGAGATTTCTAAGCCAGTTTTCTGGACCACCTAGTTACAGATGATGTAATCAAGACAGAGAGCACCTTGCCAAATCCTGATCTCCTCGAGGGCAGCTGGCCAGAGTTCCACATGCCAACGACTTGGCTTCATCTCCTCAGATTTGTCAGCTGTCCCGAGCCCGCTTTTGTTTGCCGTTCCTTTCATAGGCAGAGGGATCTCCTTGATTTTTTTGCGAATAATAGAAGGACATGGAGATAGGCATCGCCTAGGCACAGGTTCGTTCTCCGCCTGACTTTGGTATCTCTTGTTTTTGTGTGGCATTCGGTGGAACAATGGCAGAAATGAAGAGGAAAGACATAGATGCCCATCACCTGTCCTTCTGGCTGAACAGGATTTGTATTTTTTGCCAAATGCCTTTTGTATTGAGAGATCAGAGTGATCCTGCTGTCTTTCGACCTGAGGCATTGGCTTGTGCCGGGTTTGTGCTGGTTTCTAATTTATTTGGAGCGAAAATAGTTTCGAATATTTATTTGTTTCGGATTTATAAATTTTTTACAGCGATTAGTTATTTTGCGATGTTTTTTAATTAAACGATTTTATGGTTTATTTATTTTTAAAGTTACTTATTAATTTTCCTAAGTTATGCTAGGCCTTGCCCTTTCTTCAGCTAATATTATACCTATCAGCATTCTAGAAAAGTAATATAATGATAACCTGCAAAGTAAAGCTCCCATTTTATATTTACTTATAAATACCACACTTTTTTATGAAAAGAACTTAGTTACATTTTTAATATATATTTTTTTCCAGTGCCTCAGCACAGATGTTCAAAAATCTCAAGCCTAGAGCCATACACACCTGATCGAAAGGCGTGTTTCGGGGCAACGCTAATGCGCCACCTACTGCTACCGGGAAAACAATGAGGAACAAAGCCATTTAGAATTGAAAAACTGCGCAAAATGCCAGGGAATACGTTTTGGTAGAGTTGCCTGCTGGGCAGGAAGGCGCTCGCCAAGGATTCATTTCGAGCCGCAGACAGGAGACAAAGGACCTCGATGTGCGGGACAATGCTAAGCCAAATTGTATGGCTTTCTAACGACGTTGTCAAGCGGCGGCGACGGCGGTCGAGAAACCGAAATCCAAACTTAAATATTGTTGCCATATCGAGGCGAGACCTTATCGTTTAGCACCTGCCTAGCGTCATCTCTGGCCCAACCAAATACGTATAACTGAGCAAATAACCCATTTTTGTGGTAAATATGCTCATGTCATCGAAAATCACGATCACCTTGTCTAGGTAGCAGATGGAAATGGAAACAGAAATAGAAATGCCACAAATTCAGGTGCCCGAAACGTGTGCGTGTCCAAATGACACTAAATTTATCTAACATTTCGGTTTTCCTGCGGTCTCCGAGTTAATATTTGTTCATAGTCCGCAACTATTTACCTCGTTTTTATTTTCCTGTTTTGTGTGGCAACTGCTTAACAAGTGTCTGTCTGCTATTTTGGATGAGTTTGTAACCCTTGAGAGCTATTCCCTCCTGATAAGATAGTTTTGTGGTTGATAATTTCGGTGTTATCCTTTTCCCTGATATGACTCTACATTATTTCTGTTTGCTCAGATTGCCTGGGGATCAGTCTGGATGTGGATCTGGTAATGTGTTTGCCTTCAATAAAAGGTGAAAAGTGTTGGAAATATATATTCTCTGATATATATTACTTGGGAAATTTTAATAAATTTAAAAACATAAAATGTAGATTTATTCCCTGCAAAACATAATGTAAAATATCTTGTAAGTATTCTTTATTCCCAAAAATACCTAACAAACCTGGGACAGCTCCTTTGCCAGATCAGCAAACATCTTCATTTGGTAAGAACATCCTCTCGATAATCATGGGCAGCAGCCCCTTAGCTCTATTGTACGCAAATCTGCACCAAATTTATGCAAATTGAAATTCCTGAGCAACACATGGAAGGCAGAGACAATTGTCCCAATGTGATGAATGTGCTGCAGAATGGTTTGCCTCTCTTATTTTATTTTCCTTATTTTTTTTTTTTGGCTTGAAACCAGAACGGGCCAGACAACTTGGCGCGCAGTACAAAACTGTAGCAAAGGCAAGGTGTAAATTCTGGGAAATCTGCCCAGCGTGCAGACAATGCCCGGCACAGCGGGTAGCCGCCCGCCCCTCTCGCTCTTGGCCAAGAAAGTGCCTATGGTCATGGCTGTGACTGTGCCCGATCCTTCGGTGACAATGACAATGGTGCACAGGGAGAAAATGTATATTAAAATGCATGAGTTTGATCGTAGAAGCATGTCAAAAACTAGGAATATAAATTACTATTTTATTTATTATTATTATTTGGAGGAGAATGATAACGAGTCTCAAATTTAAAAAAAAAAAAGCAGCGTATCCTCTCCAAAATAAGATAATGGATATAAAATTGATATTTACTTAAGGTTTTTTCCGCGTGTAAAGGTAAGCATCAGGTAAGCTCCAACTGGCCATAACGAAGGCGCAGACAACATTATTGTCATCGACTGGCAAAAGTAGTCCAGTGGGCTGTGGGAGAATCCTCTAGTAGCGCTCCAATTTACTCCGTCCTCGTCCTCCACACACTTATTCTTCTTCCCACCGCCAATTTGCATTTACTGGCTTTTTTCCCTGCCTTAAAAATCACTTTGTTCGCTCTCTATTGCACTTTGCATTCGGGGCGATATTTATTTATCTAGTAAATGCGGATGATTTTGCATAATTTCGAAGATTTACCAGGGCTTTTTTTTATGCCTAAACAGTGGCATTGTTGTTTTGACTCCAACATCCATTTACTGTTGTTACGAATAATAATAAAAGTTAGTTATTTGTGGAATGGGGACACTGGTTCTTTATCAATAACTTGAAAAATAAATTCATTGAGGGTTTACAAAATGTTTATAAATATTTATATACATTCTATATGAGCCAAAGGCCTAAGCTGCTATGGCTCCAAAACCACTGTTAGCGCTTAGTTTAATACTATTTGTTAGCATTAGATAAATAAATAAATAAATAATTTAATTTTAGTTGCTGAAAAAATATATTTTCACTGCTACTCTTTTATTTATATTTTTAATAAAAAGAAAAGAGTAAAGAATTTAACGAAAAATATTTATGGCTGTTAAAGGCGCTTAAATTGTGTATTATTAATATTGGTATAAATATTATTAATTGTAGATCAAACTATACTCTTCTAATTGTTAAATATTCCTTAAGTATTTAACAAAGCCACTTTTTTTTGCATCAATTCTTCTTCGAACTATTAAATACTTCTTAAGTATTTAACTAACTATTTACGTTTTCTTTCCATCCAAAAATAGAGATGAGATTGATATTAAGTATATTGTTTAAGTTTGCAACCATACTTGAACACATTTTAAGTAATAATTATTTTTAGCCATTATTATTCGTAAACAAAATATTTCTAGATTGATCAGACCTTTAAAATCTCTTATAAAATATATTATTAATCTCATATAAATTGATAAGATAACAAACGAATTCATAGGGATAATCTGTTTAATTTTCAATTAGTATTTGATTTCATTAAAAGGTTATACATGCAATTCGTAAAAAACGAACGATATATAAGCCATTTCACACTTGTTTCTTTAAATCTTAGGCGGAAAAGAACCTGTTAACAATGCCATTCCTGAGACAATGCCAATCTCAATTGAGGAGTTCTGGGAACGGAAACGACGTGCTGTAAAAATAAATTAGAAGTGGAAAAATAACAATACTACTGTACAGGAGGTGTCCTTTTGCAGGCGTGTCAATTTACTTCCGTTTGTGCTCAGGAGTTTCCTTTTTATTTATTTTATTTTTTTGAGGATTACAAAACGAATAAGTCCCACTGCAGGTGTTCATCCTTAGGTACGCATTACTTTGGCTTTAATTACTATCCAAAACGATGGATAATTGAAACATTTGCGGGCCTGTCTCGGGCATTTCCCTAAGCCAAATAGATCGCTTCCTCCAAACATTTTCAAATGCCCACGCCCACTTAAGTGGGGCTTTGGTGGAAAAACCAGTAGCTGGATCTCAACCTGGAGCTGGAGCTCAGGCTGAAGCTGAAGCCACTGCTAAATTGCTGCTGGGCCGTGGTTGCAATCAAAACCATCAGCGGCCTTAAAGTCCACGTCGTCGTCGTCATCATCATCGCAAAACGTTGCCCTGGCCAAGATTGATCATCGGGGCCCGGGCCCGGGCCTGGCCCCAGCTCATCCATTTTTTGCCTCCTCCTTCCCCGCTCTTTTTTCTTCTTATTTTTTTCTGGCTTGGCCCAATCAGCCACACCCACAAGATGTGCAGCGCTCATATTAAAATGGCTTAAAAAGGCAACAGCCAGCGCTGAAAGTGGCAAGACACAACAATAACCACGGCGACCCGCCGCCGCCGGAGATCTCTTAGATGCCTCGCTTCCGTTCCAGCTGCTGCAAGGTGTGTGGCACCTCCAGCTCCAAGCTTCCAGCTCGCAGCTCCACCATCATCGGCGGTAAACGAGGCCCAAACCAAAACAGTAGCCTGCCACTGCCACCGAAAGCGCAACAATTGGCAATTTCATTTGCTGCGCCCCCAAAACGCAACTCCAACAGGTACGCAAAGTCCGCCGGTGTGGATGCGATTGCCTGGTGGGTCTGCCAGTCTGTACAGTGGTCAGTGGCTAAGGGGAATTATTTGGGGATTTTTGGAGGCTACAAAAATTAATTTTAAATTAATATAAAATGTAAATAAAATGTTATACAATAAAATATTAATTTAAATTTAATATAAATTAACTATTTAGGTCATTTCAAAGGATTTAAATGAAAAATTAAAATTAGTTGTGGACTTTTCTGTTTAAAAATATAAAATTTCACTGAATGAAATTTTAAATTACATTTTTAATACATTTTTAAACACTAAACCAATTTCTGACATTAGTTGAAATTAAATATAATAATGCTCCATTAGCTAGTGACTAAGGAAAAATGCCTAAATAAATGTATATAAATATAATGTCTTTATTCTGATTTATTCTGCTGCATTTGTCTTCTGACAAAAAAACGATCTGTGTATCTGGCAATTAATAGTCAACAAATCTGATTTCTGTATATGAAGATCAGGTTGACTATAGACCTCGAGGCGCAAATTACTAATAATATATATTTCAACATTATAATACGCATTATAAGATCATACATTTTTATAAACTTTTCGTTACATTTTAAATATATTTGTTTAATTAATTTCTTATTGCTTAGTAATATACAAACATTATACATTTTCTAATGTCACTCTATATATCCTCTATTAAACAAAATTTTTAAATTTATTTCTCCGACCTTGTATATACTTTTAAGAAAACATTTAAGTTCACGTTAGACTCGTTCCACTGCCCCTGATCGTAGCCAGCTTCATTCAAACTTTCTACGACTGCGACACGCTGTGATCTCTATGAACATGATCGAAATGGCGGCGAAGGTGGCGGGCAGGTGGGAGCGGGGTGCCTTGGGGCTAAGCCCATGGTGCACAGTGCATAAAAGCTGGCGGTGCTACATCATCGTCAAAACCGTCGAGTTGCGACTTCGATTTCCTGTGCCTGGGATTGACGTCTCCCAGGTCACTTGCCACAGCGTTTGGCTGCATTCGTAATTGCTCCGCAGCGAAATTTCCATATGATAATATTTATTCGCTGGAATATGCCTCCATCTCTCGAGTCTCGAGTCGGCTCAACTGCATCTGTCGGGTCGGTCCTGAGGAGGAGGCTACGCCTGCGCTCCACGCAACACTCTCTGGCACTGTGCGAAAAGTTATTTACATATTCTATGAACTTTTGATTTATTGTACTTTTAAGTTGATTGCAAAATATTTTAGAAATTAAGTTAAATATTTCAAAGTTTTCTGAGCTCATTTCATGTGTTTAAAGAAGGAATGAATTTATAAAAACTTTAAAAGGATAAAATGTGTTTTATTAATACCAAAAATTACATTTTTCTTGAACATTTTGGGAAGTATTTTAATGGAAGATAAATCCCTTTTTCACTGTACAGTTATTTTTGTTTTTGTTGCCTATTTGACACTGCGCAGGCGGCGAGGATGCTCTGCATCCAACTCCAAGCTCCATCTCCATCTCCGTCTCCAACTCCGAGATGTGTGGGTGGTCGCTTGAATGCCCTGCCCGGCTGCAAGTCTTTCACCCAACTCCGAGCCTCGTGTTCGCATTTTTTTATTTCCATTTTCCATCTTTCGGAAAGGCCAATGCTTCCACTTCTTCAATCGATTTGAGTTTTATTATCTGGTTGGCATTTTAGTTGAATTGTTAGCTTAGTTTACGGGGCCTGCTCCTCGGAAATGGCAGGCGGCCGTTTTTCCGCGGCCATGTGTGGATTATGCAAGGCAAAGGCGCATGGAATCTGCATTATCCAGACATTGGTTAGCATACGGACGAGTCACTTGGCCAAAAAAGAGTTTGAGAAATCGGTTGTAGGTCTACGAAATGAAATAGGTATTTTCTGATATAAATTTCAAACAAAAACTATCACAAAATATTATTAGAATCCCTTTTAAAATTATTGGAATTACTGTAATATATATTTTTTTTCATAAAGAGTTATTTGGTTTTTCTAAAAATTTTAAAGCTCTAAACGGCTTTTAAAAATGCTTTTCTTGCCTACCATAATTTATCTTAAATCTTTAAGAACACAAATAAATTCGTAATATACTTATTTAAGCACTTTAGCCTCTAAATTATATTCTTCTCACATTTTGCATTTTATGTTGGAAATGTAATTATATTTTCAGATACAATCAAAAAGGAACCTATCTATGAATTTATTTATATATAGTAATTACCTAAATTAAGTACAGTTCAAGTCCACGTTTCTTAGGCAAATATTTTATAATTTTTCTACTAACAAAGTGCAGCTTGCACCTTGCTGTTTAAGCCACCCGCAGCAGCAGCCCTGAAGCTACCCCTATAAGTCGGAGATAGAAATTAACAAACTAAAAAGTAAACAGGTAATTAGGTCAACGCCTGGTCGACGGTCCTCGGTCGGGTCGGAGTGTCGCCGGCACGCGTAATGAACCTGTTCGGGAGTAGTTCGGCCGACAAAGAGACTCGCCTGGAATTTCTAATAAATTTCTAGCCGTCAAAACACCACGCGCCTGCCCGTCTTGCTCCTGGCCAACGCAGGTAACCCGAATTTTAATATGCGGCCCAGCACACCCTCCCTCGTGGTGTGTCCGTCTGCTGTTTGGTGATGATCTTTCGGGTCGGGCCAGGAGTTCAGTGGTGCACGGAAATGTCC
This sequence comes from Drosophila rufa, assembly GCA_018153105.1. Lineage (NCBI taxonomy): Eukaryota > Metazoa > Arthropoda > Insecta > Diptera > Drosophilidae > Drosophila > Drosophila rufa. The sequence goes on from JAECXS010000096.1 coordinate 16,391,914, forward strand.
GGGACATGGCGACAGGCGACTCCAGACGGGAGACGGGTGACGGAGGCGACTGTCGCGCGTCGTTGTTTTTAATAATATCCGCTCACCCCGACCCAGAGCGGGCTTACAAGTATATGGATATAGTATGTCTGCGGCCTCTATTTGAATAATTAGGCGCTCGTGCCCGTCGCCCGTCGCCAGTCGCCCGAGAAGGCCCACTTGCATTCCTGTGCACTTTGCATAACGTGTCCTGCGCCTGCGCCTGCTCCTGTGCCGGCTTTCAGTCCTTTGCCTTCTCCGCCTCCTGTTGCTGGTCATTGGAGAGGAACAAGTGCTTAGGCCGGGCCGAGTTAGTGGGCCATGCCATGCAGTCAGAGAAAAAGAAGTAACTCGACTTTAATTTGAAAGTAAAGGTTAGTATCGATATATATATATATATATATTCAGGGAAGCCTCAGAAATTAATGTGGATTTGTAATCAATTTAAATTCTGTCATACACAAATTTCTACAAATTATTACACCTTTAAAAATTAAGATTTACGAAAAATTTGGTATTTAAAATATTTTATTGTAAATTGTTTCCTTACAAACCTTTAATATTTAGTACAATAAAATGTTTTCTAATGATTTTCTCTATTTCTGCTCCAGGAAAGAAGCCTGTACTTTTTTGTAGTGTCGGAAAATGATGCGGTCAACCTTGTCGAGAAGGGGTGGATGCACTGAAGCGGGGAATGCCGGCATATGTTTCCTTCGAGGTGTTGCTGCCGGCTCGTGGCAGTCACTAGCACCTGGCGGGGTGGCATGTAATAAGGGCTGTGGGGGAATTTTACAGGTCCAGCTGAAGGGTATTTTGAAAATCTCCAATAAGGAAATTGAAGACTTTTTGGGAATGAATATAGTTTATAAAATATGTTTATCATAAGGAATAAATATTTAATTTAAATAAAGCCTAAGAATTCGAACGAATAAATTTAGAAATTTTTCGATATCAGGAACGCTCTCAAAAAATCTTGATTGCATCTCAGAAGGCTTAGAGTAATAAAGACTCAAACTACTGACAAATCTAATTGACAAGAGGACTTCAACTGATAGGGAAGTTAACTTAATTTCAAATCAAGAAAAAATGTCAAGCTGCGCCATCGAAGTGCCCATTCAGCCGTATGCTGGCCAGCTGCTCATCATCAAGGACCTCGTCCAACCGAAGCCGGGGGAATCTGGGCCGAGGGCTTCCTTCTTCGACCGCAGCGTGGTTGCCAAGAAGCTGATCAAGCAATTTATCCAGGCGGAAGGTGGAAAGGTGGAGAAGATCACCATGTTGGGCTACGAACCTCTCGTGGACCGTTTCCTGGAGGCCCTGGAGGCCTACATGAAGGACGTTGTCCAGAAGGTGGTCGCGATGTGCGAGCACCGTTGCGGCTACAATCTCTACATGAACGAGCGTTTTACGATGAAGCACGATGTGCGGACCACGATGACCTTCCTCAACGATCTGGAGTTGGCGGACTATGGCTCCTCCGACGATGATGACGGCTTCTACCGTAACATGGCCGAGATGGGGGATCGCAAGGAGCGCAAGAATCGCAAGGATCGCAGGGAGCCCAAGCACCAGAAGGAGTCGAAGGCGCCCAGGGTGCAAAGGGAATACAAAGTCGCGGGTCGTGGGCTCAAGGTCTCGGCGGATAACATAGCCATGTTGGCCTTTGGCTCGCGCAAGCGGCCTGCGGCTGATGCACCCGCATCCTCATCCGCTTCCGGTGCTGCTGAGCTAGGCCCAACTCCAAGCGGATCCAATCCGCAGCAGTGTGCGTCGGTGGTGCCGCGCCTCAAGCATGTGACCATCAATGATGTGCTGCAGTTCATGGAGGGGGACAAGCGCTATAGCCGCTCCAACATGCTCTACGAGGCTTACTTGAAGTATACAACTTAATGGAGGGATTTTAAGGATTTTTAATGAAGCCAAAAACCCATCCATAAAGCCAAATAAAAGCTGAAAAACAAACAACATTTTTCATGGAGTATGAGACTTTTATTTCCATTGATTTTAGCCAATTTTTAACTCATTTAATAAGAATTTTTGGATACTTAAAGAAATTCCTAAATTATAAATTTTGTTACTAAAAAAAAAATCTGAAAATCCCCTTTTTTATTTTTGGTTCCTTGCTCTGATTTTAATTACAGCCAATCTAGTTCAATGAACTTCCTCTTCGTTAAAGGCAAAGGAAAACACAACAAAAGCCCAAGGAAACAGGTGGTGCAGGGGCACATGTGTGTCTGGTGTATCCTTTGTTCGGCTGCACTTGGGCCCCGAATGCGAGTATTTCAATGGATCCGCATCGGAATCGACGGTATCCCTCGCTCCGTGTCGTGCACTTTGAACTTTTGTGAGCTGCACTGCTGCAGACAGACCCAGACGACAATGGAGCGGGGCACTCAAAGGAATATCCGGCGGGACAGGAAGCATATGGGACCACTGCGCATGCTCCTCGCGATAGGAAACGTGATGCTATCGGCGCGGCTCATTATGTTAAGTGCTGGCAATAAAATCAATGCGCACGCGGCGACACATTTCATCGAACTTCAATTGAAGCCGTTGCCAAACTCTGCTCGCTCACGTCTCTCGCCGGCGACATGACCGAGGATCGTGCTAGGAACCTCTCTAGGAACCCAGGGGTACGGGGCATTTATTTCCATGTAATTGTGGACATTGCCAAGGGGTTAAGTGCGATTATAAATGCATTGAGGTTTGGAATAAGTAAACACCTTCGGAAATTAACAAGTCGGGGAGCTGGTGTGTCAACCTTTGATCGGCAGCTGAAACTTATTCAAGTTCTGGGTCGATATGTCATTAGCAGGGAAATTCTTTTGGAGAAAAGTATATCATTTAAATTGGCGTATTTTAATATATTATTCTTATAATGTTTGTAGAAATACTACAGGATTAAAAACTTTCAAAAACTATGTTATAATCTTGTATTTATGTTATGCTTATATTTTCTCATACATTTTAAATGAAAGTTATGCCTTAGAACAGCTGCTTAAAGCCAAGATCCCTATCTAATTTCTATATATTTTCCAGCTTAGTTTTTATACCAAACAAGCACCCAGAGAACGTCCTTTTAACTAACAATAAAACCACGAAAACTGTACCTCTTCCCTTTCATAGATAACAGTTTGATAATGCATAATGTTTATACAAATTTGGAGTGGGCCCATCCGCAGGATCACCACCTGTCGGAGGTGCAAAGCTAGCCATCCCTATCGTGCACCCTCTCACAGTACTTGCTACATGTTGCAACCTCAACTCGGGCGTATATCCCTTTTTCAAGGACTCGCAGGAACAGCTGCCGAGCTGAGGAAAATATCAAACGCTGTCAGGCGTAAACTTGACAGGTAACGGACCAGGAAAAGTTCTCCCTAGTTTTTTTCTCCTTCGCCAGAGATCGGTGGAAAAAAGGAAGAAGAAACCACCCTAAAGTTGGCACTTGAATGCACTGGAAGAAAATGTATTTATACATTCTTTAATTATAATTTTAATGGGGTTTTGTGTATGACTTTTGGAGAATCTTAGATGAGTGAACCTTTATTTTTAAGAAGTACCAAAAAATACCTTGACTATTTATTAAAACAATATTGGTGTGCTCTTTAGATCATTTTTGAGGAAATACAATTTGTTTAAAGTTTTTATACAGTTTTAAATAAATAAATAAATACTCAATAAGTTTTTTAAATTATATTATACTAAAACATATTTTTACCCTAAGGCAAAAACGGTGCTATTACTTTTCCCGTAAGAAAATAATGTCGAAATTTGCAGTTATAAATGATAAATTGTATCTATCTTTAAAGCATATTTTAAACATTTAAGGACACAATTTTCTTCGAGTGCACATATCGCTTTTCCAGGCAGATGAGGCGACTTTTTATGACGTTCGCAAGGTGTATTTGAACAGAGGGACGCGGTGTGCCGGTGCCGGAGAACCTTGCAGCCCCGTTGAGGTGGACAGGAAGGCAAATTCCAGCACATGCAGCACCACTACCACCACTGCCACCTATATATCCGATCCAGAGCCGTTAGGTCCTCCGCTTATAGGTGTTTGCATAGCAGGAACACACAAAGAGTTGTTCTTGTGTGCGGCAGGAAAATGTGTTGCACCTTTTTTGCATAACGCCGCCTTCTGTTCCGCTCCACTCCGATCAGCTCCGATCCGATCGGATTCGTCCGGTGTGTGGATATATGTGTCTGTCATCATTATATTTAAAAGACGACTGCGACTCTTCCTCGCCGAGGAAGCAGCTGTGCCAATACAAGGCCCGGCTTGGGCTTTGGGTGTTCATAAAAATGAAGAGTCCGACGACAAATTGTTGTTTGCTGAATGGATTCGAGACCGGTGTTTTATTCAACCCCGGGGAATCGGGACTCGGGAATCGGAATTGATTGAAGCAGAGCTAAGCTCGGTGTTTGCTCTGCGATAAGGAAGCTGATGGGACTGGGGGCTGCCACAATGACATCTTGCCTCGCGCTTATTTACATATAATTTGGAACTACTCGTCACTTTATCTATCTAGTTTTATTATTCATTTAAATAAGCTTAATTGTCGAAGGTCTTTTGCGTTATACTTAGTGATTGGGCTTAAGTTTGGCACGTTTGGGGGCCACGTGATGGAGGTGGTTCAAAAATATGAATCTTTATTGTTAATATAATTTGTTTGATTAGATGATTTACCTTTGGGTTGGAGGAAAACAAAGATCCAAGTGTCGAAATATTTGTTTAAACTTTAAATACATTTTATTTATTGATTTATAGGTAAACTTTGAATCTAAGGAATTTATTTAACTTTTGTAGGCCCTTATCTGTGAGTAAGAAGTTTAATCAATTTTATTATTACATTTTATCTACCTAAAAAAAACCCATAATTTTCATAAGCCCCTTAATTTTATGATCCCCAAGTTCGAAGTTAGCTTCAAAATAATTCCCATAATTCCCTAACCCTGTCACTCCAAGGTGCGACTTCTCCGTTAAAGTCGATCATAAAGGTGATGAATTTTAGGACTTGGAGGGCACGAACCCTCTCCGGGCGTCGCGTCGTGGCTCCGTTTCTAATCCGCAACATATGCTGCTATGTGGACCACCGTCGTCAACCAGCATTCGGCATTAAACATTAAGGAGCCAAACGGTGGGCACTCACAAAAGAAGCCATAAAAACACATGGACACGTAACGATTTGCGCCGCTGCAGACTGCGGAGTAGAGTGTAGAGTGTGGCGGTCCCAACTGTTGTGCATTAGAGCTGGAACAGAAAATCCGGGAAGAGGGAAGCGACCTGCCCCCGGTAAGACAATTTATGACTTTATTAACTTCAAAACGCAACCAGGCGGGCAACAAAGTGTTAAGCCACGCCGAGGCCGAAGCTGAAGTCGAACTCGAGGCAGCGGCAAGGCGATGAAGTTGTGTAAATGAAATTAATCTTCAATAGACACAGGGCAATAAACGAAACCAAGCATACCGGCCAGCAGCCTCTCAATTGTACTGGGAAAAATAATAGGTACTTTGGTAATATGCTTTAAATATTTAAGAAGCTTTTAAGAAAGGTATCCTGGAAAATATGAACGAAAAATCTATTTATCCTTTTTTCATTAGAGGATAAATTATAAAGAATACTTTGGCATATTTTTTATTATTAAATCTAAGATATTTGCTAATTTCCAAATTTATTTTCTATTAAAAATTGATATATTTAGTATAATAATGAAAGGGTAGAAAATATCTGAAATAAAATTTATTAATTAAATATGTATAAATACATACATATATCATTATTATTTTATTGCCCCTTATTTTGTTTAATGTAAAATTAAATTTATTTGATGTAAGTAAATGGTAAACTAAATATGTAAATTATTTATTACCCTTATTTATACAATGTTTAAGATAAATTAAAACAAAGAGCTAATTAATTCGTCCAAGAAATTATTGTATAATATAAAATATTTAAATATATGTATATGTTAAATTTATTTTCATTGTTTTTCTCGGTGCTTTCAGCACTGCCATTAGTCATTAAACAATTTTTCCACTGAAGCAGCCGCTTCCATCTCCATCTCCACATTCAACCTCCAACTCCTGGCGCAGTTGCTCCTGCTGCTGCCGTTGCAGCGGCTGCTGCGTATTTTGTCAGGTGTCATAAAAACCGAATTTATTGCGCATGTGCAGCGGCCATAAGAGAAGCGGTCCTCCGCATTTTGTTACAGATTTTCAGTTTTATTATTTAATTTTCTCGCTGCGAGAGCATAAATCACGATGCGTGCCGCGCTAAGGTGACAGCACTTTAGGGCACATAAACACACACACATCCACATCAGGATCGAAGGATTGGGATCGGGATCAGAATGGCACCGATGGACAATGAGGAGCAGGTTGCTGGAATGTTAATTAAATGGGACGCGGGCAGTTGCATTTAGGAAAGCCGTTCGGCTTTCGGTTGATTATTGATGGCAAGTCAAAGGAGTCTTGGAAATTCAAAAAGAATTCAGAAAAGTTTTTCAATATGTTCAGTTTTGGATAGTTAAACCATCAGGGCACTTGTCAGGACATAAAACTGATCTTAATAGGGTTTCTACTTTTGTAAAAATCATTTACATAATTAGGTTAAGAAATATTATTATTATTATTATTATTAATATATTAAGAAATATATTAAAAATTAAATGAATATTCCGCTAATACATCTCAAAGACAATAATATATATTTAAATATATCTCAAAAAATATATATATATCAAAGAGAGAGAATATATATAAAGTATACTTTGCATAGAACTAAAAACAAATAATAAGCCAACAAAATAAATGTATTCATTAAAAATATCATAGAAAGTATAAAAAAGAAATTGTATCAAATATTAAATTGATTAGAATAATTTTTAAAATATATTTATCTTTATTTAAACACAAAAAAAGTGATTGTAATATTAAGCTTTTTCTTAAAAGCATATCTTGAATTAAAAGTTCGACATTTCTTGTTATATTAAGATTAATAAATCGTGATTTTTCTTGGACATAAAAATGTTTCCTTTTCTAATTAAAAACACATTGCACTAAAATATATTCTCCTAGGTTATCCTCTCAACATATTGAGTATTGTGACCCCATGTAGTTTCCTCTCACAAACTTCACACGCAGTTTTTGGCAAAGAATCCGAAATCGTAACCAAAAACTTGAATTTCACACGCTCTCGCCTGCGGGTGATCTTCCCCTGAGTTCCCCTGCGTTCCCTCGACAAAGAGCACGTAATGGGGTTGATGCTGCCGTTGCACTTGTTCCCACAAAATTCCAAGGCATAGGCAATTTCCATGAATGCCAAACAGGCAAAAATTTCACACTCAGTGGCAAGTGGAACCAAGAAAAAAAGATGAAACGGACATGAGAAACAGAGAACCGAAATTCTCGATCTTAATTTCATTCGGGCACAGGATGCACAGAGAAAAAATCTAGAAAATACATTTTAATTGTCAAAATTATATTTTCTTTAAGATTTATATAGTTAAAGTTTATAATTCTTTGGGAAGTAGAATCTATGAATTTTCATAGCACTTTGCTTGTATATTTTTGCTTTTAGCTGAACAAAATGTAAAGGAAAAATGTTATTCCAAAAAAAAATTTAAGAGGAGAAATTCCTTCCTAAAAAGAGATATATTTAAAATCTCCAGTTACCTTAGATTTTTTCTTTCTGTGCAGACATCAGCATAATCAACAAGATCACGCATCAAACGAGACGACAGCCGCATAAGAATGCAAACATTAAGAGATTTTATGCGAGTTTGTTCACATGCCAAAAAAAAGGAGGCAGCCGCAGAGCTGAACAAAGGAGCAGGAACAGGTACGCAGGACGATTATCCTGTCATTCACTTGTTGCTGCCACAGAACAGGTAAAAAGGGCGGAGTCCGAGACGAATCCCGACAACCGAAGCTGGAGCTGGAGCTGGAGCAGTAACCCCGCCGAGCTGAAGGGCCGCAATTTCAGTTACACTTCCTGCAGATGAGGTGGTCCTGCCTCAGTTAGCGTGTGAACCTGTTTTTCCCTCTCCCCAGATCTCCTTCGATGCTAATCTATGGCCTCAAATTTTTTGCAAATTTCTGTTCGCTTTTTCGGGTTATTTTCAGAGTTTTTTCTCTTTCGCTTTTATAGATCGCAACTGGGTCTCCGGAGCGGGCATTTCGTGTTTTTCGATAATTTATTACAGTTGCCCAATTGGACGAAACGGTCTGCCTCGGCCACTAAACACTTTTTATTGTCATATTTATATTTGCGCGATTAGTTTTTCAGCTTTTCTGCTCTCGCTCCTCCTCTTTTTTTTATATTTTCTGTTTTTTGTTGTTTACGATTCTCTTTTCGGTTTTTTCTTTGCTTCAAATACGAACCGTAAGTCGCACGCAAAATTTATTCCCACGCATTTTCAGTTCGTGATACTTTTCGGGGCTTTTATTATTTTCATCATTTTTTCGAGAGCACAAATCAAGCGAAAAATGTAAAAAACGACGTTTTATTGTTCTTTTTGTTCGATGGGAGCTGCAATTTAATAGCGGAATTAAAATTGGGAAAACTTAAAGCCGTTTAAATGGGCAGCTGCAGCAGAGATGTTATTTAGAGATATTTCTTTTAGAGATTTTACTTCAAACATTTTTTGGTTTTTGGTAGAAAACTATAACTAGAGAAAAGGTTAACCCAAGTAATAATAAATCCTATTTAAAGTATTTCTTAATACATAATAAAAATATTTTAATGAAACAAATAATTTTTCTAAAATTGTATAGCTTTGTGAGCCTTTAAAATCGTAAGATATCCGTTAAACTTAAATGGAAATAATTATTAATATGTAATATATATTTTGAGGAGACTAGTGTTGTGAATTATCTTTTGTAACTAGGCTTATTTTTATTATAATTTTAATGGCACCTTCAAAAAACTCCCCTAATCTCAAATATCTTTCGCTTTTTCGATAGATTTCGATCAAATCTTCTTTCACTTTCTCTGTCACTTCACATGGCAAATAACTCTTTTCTTTCCTTTGGCCAATCATTTCCTATACAACTCGAAGCTCGGTGGCCAAAGTGACAGGTACACCGACTATTGCCTCTACCCCACGAATTCCCGCGATTCAAATGACATGCAAAACAGTTGACATTACATTTAAGCCACAACAGTAAAGGCAACCAGAAATATAAAATAAAATGAAATTGCTTAAATTGTTGCCCATAAATCAACGCCAGACAACGAGGAGGAGATCAAGATCCCAGCCAAGACCCACCAAAAATAAAAGCCGAAAAATGAACGAAAATCTTGCTTTTGCTCGATTTCACTGCCAAAACAACAAAGCCGCACACAAAGCTAACTTCACCTGTTCGACGTGGAGACAATGCTCCAACTTGGTGACAGGCATGTCCACCTGAAACACCCCTCTCCCCATCTACACTTGGAAATAAAAATCAATCGTGTTTTGCACTTTAAAAATTGAGTACATAAATTTGTATTCCTTGAAAAGAATAAACATAGTTTAAATTGAATAAAATATTTGATAAATAAAATTAAAATCTGTAAGAAAGCTGATTCTATTAAAAAAAAACAGAATATATAAGATTTACTTGTTAAATATTAAGTCAAAGGATTTTATTTCGATAAATATAATAATTTGATTTAATTTTGTTTAGGAACGTATATTCACTAATTTTCAAAAATTATAATATGTATTTAGTTGAACTTTGAATTTGTATATGTATTTTTTAATTTTTTCTGAGTGCATCCTCCTAAGCGCAGAGAGTTGAAACCGGGGGCAATGTTGACAAGTACCGAGGGGCGAGCGACGCGACTCAATTGCGGCACTTGTCGCACGACACTTCACCGAACGAAAACACACAGAGCAACTGGGAAAGACCTGGAGAGGATGAGGGGCAGCGAGATGAGAAAACATCGAAAATAATCAAAAATCCAGACCGGGTGAGTGTGTCACTTTCGGGGGAGTAGTCAGTCGAGCGACCATTCGGGGCCATGACATGACAGAAACAAAAAGAAAATCATTTCGGCTTCTTTCACATTTCAGTTACGGATTTACTCGAAATTTGTTTACGGCCCAAGACGTGCCTTGCACTGGAAAAAGGTTAAGGAAAAAGGTTATCAACTTGCCTGGAATTTTTATAATAACTTCCTTAACCAATATAGAGTTAGGAAACTTTGATGGAAATGCATCACCTTGAATTCGATTTTTATAATGATTTCCTTAACTAGTATAGAGTTTAGAAACATTAATTAAATACGGATTAAGATAATAGAATTCATAATAAAATAGGGTACAAAGTTATTAAAAAAATGCAAGATGAATATTTAGAATACAATACAATTGTTTAGATCTTGTTGATTTTCAGTTGAACTATATATATTCTCACTTTATAAAGATAACAAATATCTTTTAGCCCGTTTCTCCCTACGTCTAACATAGAAATTAATTATGAAATTATATAACATTTTCCCGCAGTGCCCCTTTGAGCCTTTTTGTGCTGCTCTGGCCGCTGGTTTCATTTACAGTGCGAATCCGTCTGGGCCATTGAGGAGCGCTTCAACGGGCCGACACGTCCCAGACGTGCAGACACAATAAGCACTAAGTGACACGGACCGGCGAGGCACTCGCATTATGAGTTAGCAGTTTAACAACGAGATCATCTCCTTCTGCCTGTCCGGGCTCGGGACAGGCCTGATTTAATCCCCGGCGAATGCAAAGCATCGCCTTAATTGTGCTGCAGCCATATTTTCACTAATTAAATGCGGCCGCAGAAAAGCGGCCTGATGCCCAAAACGAAATTTCATTTCAGTTTGTTTAACAAATTCGCTGACATGAGCCGCTGACAGCAGAACAGAAACAGAAACGAGGCTCGGGCCGAAATGGCAACAACAAAACGCGGCAGAAGCAGGCTGGTAATAATAACAAAAAAACAAAAAAAACGAAAAAACGAAAGACTTAAGCAACGAACTTGCCACACACTTGACCCCAAATTGGGCGGGAACAATGGCGACGCTGGAGTCGCATTTTAGCCGCTTTCCAGCCTGAAAGAAATTAAGCCGAAATTTCAATTTGCACTGGGCCACACACACGCACACTCGGCTTTCACCGCTCCCCCCCTTCGCCCTTCGCCTTTCATCTCAAATGGCAAATCAATAGAAATTCGTGGATTTTCACCGACCTGCACTGTACCTGTCCGGGTGTTCCCAGCCTCGCTCCGGAACGAAATAATAGAGAATTGAATGCCGGCGATATCATTCACCGCGCTCGGGTAATTATTTGTTTGCCAAAACAAAGCCAAAGAGATTGTGGAATTTTTGTCGCTTACAAAACAGTGCGTGTGAACCGTTGCCGTTGCCGTGGCCCCTTCTTTCTCTGGCTCTGGCAGCAATTCATTTTAAAATTTGTTCGGCCTACGCCCACACACAACAAGTGCTTGAGTTTCGTTTGCTCGAAAATCCGTACAGGCTTCAACAGGTAGCTACTGTAATTCGGGGAATGTATTTCTATAGATACTGATACTTTTTTTTGCAGGGCATGGAAAATCGATTGGTGTGAGATTCCCTCTTGAAAAGAAATTACTCATCCTCGAACAATTGTTTGTTACAAGAAAACTACTGTTTAAAAAAAGGAATTATGGCAAGCTATCTGGCCATTATCTTTATTACCTGGTTAATCTTGTAATTTTGATAATGAAAATACTAAATATTAAATTGTTTGCAGAATAATTAAGAGCAGTCTTTGTGGAAATTCGAATTGTACACAATTTTTCAATTGTCAGTCAATTTTTAATAATATTAATAATATAAGAACATAATAAAATCTGTTACAGGAGAATATTGGTTGAAACCCCTCTGCCTTTTCATTTAAATAATTTTATTATTTTACTGAAAAGAACCTATTCAAAGAATTCAATTAATGTTTGTAAAAGAATGGTAAAAGAAAATGTAAATAGGCTTACAACTGTGCATCAGCTCTATCTTCGAGTTTTTTAGTTATCTTATATCTACAAATTTGTATATCAAACTCCCCATAATCGATATCAGATCAAAGACACACAAATTCGATGAATGAATGAAAAATACAAATCCCATTCAGGGCTCTAGGCCAGATCCTCCCCACCACTTGGCGCCAATCCCCTGTTCTGTGAAGATTCCCAGTAAACCATTCAAGATTCCTCCACAAACTGCAAAGGGAATGCAATCTCGAACATCTTTTTCATCAAAAATAAAGAAGAATACGAGTCTGGGGCTCCCGTTCTCAGCTGCTCGTCACGTACATATCTCGGATACAAGTATCTCAGCTCGCATCTTGGGCAATTAATTTAAACGAACGCCGTAATATCTCATTTTTTCGGCCTAAGCCCAAGTCCAGGCCCCAGTGGCCCCGGCGAAATGAGAAATGAGAATTTCATAGAAGCGGCCGTAAAGCATTTGAAATCGGTTGAGAAGTGGAAATATAAACGAGAGTAGCTCGTCAACGGACGACCTGATCCGATGCCATATCCACTTGTTACTCCATTTACAAGTTACCAGGAAACGCGCGATTGAGATCGCCGTGGGGCAGTCGTAAAAAGCAAGTTTATTTGGAAATTTAGTTGTAAAATTGTAGCTTGGCCCCAAGTGTGGCAGGGCAAGTGGCAGGCCTCTAAGAAGCGATCCTAGCTTACAAACTCGGCGCATAAATCTCTACCGGCCGGCAATTTAATTTCTAAAACTTGGCCTCTAAAAAATTAGACTAGAAACCGTTGACAAGTGTCGTTTGTATATTTTTTTTTATAAGTTGCAGCGGAAGTCGAAGCCGCACGCCAATTGCTGCCCCGTGGAATACCAAGAAGTTGCCGCAGCAATCAGACAAAGTTGTCGCCATGTGTCGCAGCCCTGACTCTGAATTCAGGCCTTAGGCTCCACCGCCTCTGATTCCGATTTTAGCTCCGGGCTTTGGCGTTGCCTTTGGCGGCCCCAGCTATATTTTTTTTCTTACCTCATTTCTGCTGGTTTTGTGGTTCGTGCGTCGCCACCGCCAAGTCTCGCGCTCGCTCCACCATCTCCACTTTTGTGGCTTTGGCGCGAGTTTGACTAATTAAAGCGCAGACTTTGGGCATTTTTAATTTGTACGCTTGTAAAATGAAATTTACTTTTTTTCCAGGCTTTTGTTTTTTTGTGCTTTTTAGCTTCGTGCAGCTTGTTTCCTTTTGAGCTCCGAAATGGTGCGTGTCGCTCTTTTTCTGGTGATATCTTTGTGGTAGGCAAGTTAGTGTGGCACCTAGAATATTGGAGGGTTTTTGTAAGGCTATAAAATATTTAATAATTATTTAATAATAGGTTATTTTAATGAGCTCAAATAATAATTTAATTCCTTAAACGGAACTCATAAAATAACTAGAGCTAATATCTGTAAAGTTCAAGATGTTTTTGGTGTCAAAATATTTATAATAAATTAAAAATAAAACAAACGCATTCAGTTCACGGTTTTTGTAAGGTCATAAAATATTTAGAAATTTTTAATAGGAGGCTATTTGAATATAGAATATTAAAATCCTTGAATATTAATTTTATTCCTTGAACTAAATAAATAACTTTTAAAGGTAGCTAAAGCTAATTTCTGTAAAATTTCAACTTGTTTTTGGAGTCAAAAATGTGTAATAAATTACAAATTACACAAACTTGAGTTTTAATACTCTCCGAAAGAGAATTTAAGACTCCTTCTTCGATCTCCAAGGCTTCGGAACTTGTCTTCCGCTGGCCGTTTGGTGCTTTATGACCATCCAAACTGTTCCCTGAACTCGGTACAATGTTATAGCTGGCTCTTCCAAGAATCGCACGATTACTGGGCCACTTGACCTCCATAGCCTGGCTCCAAAACTCAGAAAACAGACCCACTCGGCAGAGGCCCCAACAAAATGCTAAACATTTCACTTTCTGGCCAAAAACAACGATACTCAGCGGCAACGACATCTTCATCTCGGCCTGGCCTGGCTAAAAAGGCCAAAAATGGCTGCCATTGTAAATTTTGGATGTCGGAGGTGGGCTGGTTAGGCGCAGGTGCAGGTAAACACATGTTAACTAGCCAGGTAAGCGCTCAAATTGGGGGGATAGCCAGCCAGCTAGTCAGCCAGCCAGCCAACCATGTTGGCGCAAATGTCAAGCTATAAATACCGAATTGGAATTGGAATCGGAATCGGGCAATTGGCCACAAATGCGTTGTATTCGCTACACATAACGCAAATATGGACATGAGCCTTTGTATTTCTGCTTGTTGCCTTGTTTTTGGTGGCCACAATTGTACAAATTTCGCAATCGAAATAAAGTTGCACTAAAACGCATTTGGCGGAAGTCTTTTTCGGGGCAAACATATATTCAAATGAGGCTGAAATTTGTTGTTGCGGATGATGTAATTTGGCAATTGTTTGGCACAGTCGAATTAACACATTTTCCCCTTTTAGCCAGCTCAATGAGTTAATAATGACACCAGTGCAAATTACACTTGAAAAATGCTATTTTAAACAAGTAACCAAAGGCAACAAAAGGGATAGAGAGTGCACAGAAAGAAACGTCGAAGGTTATTAGTACTTATTTCATGCTATAATTTCATCTGGTAATTAAATTAAAATTTCCGACTTGTGTTTCATACTATATTTTTTTCTTAAAAAAATTAATGATGCAACTATAAAAAATGTTTGTAAGGCAGATATATATTTAAGTCTACGAAGTTCTCTTTGCATTTCGCTTGAAAAATATATTTTTACTACTTTACCATCTAATTTCTATCTTTAATTATTTTAATTTAATTTAAGACACAAAATTAAGTTTTTAAAATCATAATTCGACTCACAGGAAATAATTATTTCTAACATCTTTCAGTGTCATAAGCGGCTTGTGTGGTACTTTCACCCACAAACGCCGCACAATAGAAATAAAAGTTTTACCTTTTGATATAATATTTTTGGGTTTTTCGTAAACAATGACCATATATGAGTCTCACTGCGGCTCACCTGCAACAATTGTTGATGTAATAAACAAGGGCCAGCGCGGAGACAAAGAAACCACTCTTTGGCGGAGAAAACTGGCCACTTTCAAATGCTAATGACACTCTTTCGATTTGTCCAGAATTCTAAAGGCTGAAATGAATTTCAATGATAATGCTAAACGGCATGTGCCACACACACGCGATCTTATAACTCATTTTTATGGCTCGGCTTATCGAATCGATTATGAAATCCAGAATAACTCGAGACATTGATTTATTGAGAACCTGCCACAGGCGTTAAATATTTCTTGTAGCGAGAGATATTCAATCATATTAGAGCTATAAATGGAAGAAGGGTGAGAGATCCCCTCGATATTTGCTCCACTTTCTCACACATTTGATATTATATTATATCTGAAATTAATCCCACTTCTGTTGGGAGCCCTCAACTCGAACATGGAAGCCTCTTGTACTGGGCCCCTGGGGTGCCATCATAACACGTGTAACTCCATAAATAATGTCATCTACATGGCCGGGAAGTCGTTGGGTAAACTAAAACCCTATCACTTACGAACTGCTACACTCGGCTACCGTAGGGCAATCCCCAAATTAATATGCAATCGGAATAATTTATGCACAAATCGCTTAAATTTATTAACACTGCAAGTAGCCAAAGTAGGCGGCAGTGCAAGATGAAACTGAAATAAAATCAGACAAGCGGACACTGGGAAAAATATTATAGGTAACACAATGATTTAAAATACAAGTGAACAAACATTATTATAATGTTATAGTATTTTTTCATTTAATAAAAATATATAAGCTTGTAATACCTTGTTTATGTCTGTGATTCTATTCTTTAAAATCTTTTTAAGCATTTCCTAGAAAAATGTTATAATACAAAATATTTTATATAATAAATTTCTTTTAAATATAAATAATATTATATTTATATTTTATAGATACATATTTCTTAATATTTATTTTCTCTGCCTTAGAGAAATAAAGTTGCAGGAAGTCCCAACATAACTCATCTGCCTAAGGGCGTAAAAGAGGAGACTTGGCCTCAACACGTGAGCATTGTATTATTTATAAACAATAATTATGGCAGCCACATGCGGTGCCTGGTTTTGAGGAAGAGAGGGGAAAGTGCATCTGTGGTAGCTGGAAAGTGATTAGAGAGAGAGATGCATGGGTAAGGGAAAGCAGAGATGGCTTTCAAATTTGTTTCTCAGGATTGTCACCTTTCGCCTCCCTACTTTGACTTTCCCCCCATTTGCGTTTCGTTTCCCGGGGCTGTGTATTTCTTATTTATGAAATATCCAATCAATTGGCTTTTCTTTTTTCCTACAAACTAATAGGAAATGGTCCTGGGAAAATACCAATAGAAGTTGCCATAAAGGTGGGCGTATTAGATAAGACAAATAATATCAAATTAGAATAAATACGAATTGGAATTGTTCGAACATCCCAATTGGTAAAATATCATTTCCAATCAGAAAATATATACTCTCAATGATCTCATAATAATTTTATATTTTAGCTAAGTAAATAAATTATTCAAATTAATAAACAATAAATAAAATAATAGAAATATTCTACAAATTTTGCAAAATATTTATTTCGGATCGCCCTAGACGGGACTCAAACCCATTTAGCATCCAAATTAGACTATTTATTAATTAATTATTGCCTTACAAAATATTTATAAAATTTAATATATATTATATTGATAATATTTTGCTGACAAAAGCAAAAATATAATATGTATTATATTTATTTTAAGTCAATAAATAATTATATTTTCTGAATCTCCCATAAATTAAACTATTTTTTTTGTATATATTTCTATACATGTTTAATATTTTACTAACTAATACCGATCTTACGCGATATCTCAGCAGCCTGTCACTCTTTCAGCACATTAATACCGCTTCAGTTTCCACACTCGCCATTCATCACCATCAATTCCAGCCATTCTCCGGGCTCACAAAATAATAAAATACCGCTAAATAGGCATAACGAAATCATTGGCCGCAGTTGCGTTTACACGCCGAACAAGTTATTTGGCAAATTTACCGAAATGCCATTCATCATGCCGAAAAGCAAATGAAAACATCAGTTCAAAAAATGGTAAATGCTCGTATGAAAAAGTGCGTGTCGTGTCTGAAAAATAAAATGGAAATACTCGCATTCGCTCATATATTTGCGGCTAAAGACCACGCGTTTCGGGCGCTTTTTACACTTGGCAGCAGCCAGCATTTGGCGTGACATTTCAATTAAAATGCTAATTTCGCAACGGACAGAGAACCGAGGGACAGGAGCTTGTTAAAAGGCACTCTTCGCCCCCCACAAAAATTCCCCCAAAATCCAAGGAGGGTTTAAAATTGGCTGCCGGCAACTATTTAGCGAAGTAAATTACTTTATTAGAGTCGGAGCCGTGGGCCGTTCAAGGCGTGCCGTGGACACATACGTGTAGTTAGAGTCACCGAGCCTCTGAGTATCCAGACTCGAGTCTGCAAGTGCATTAATCAAGTCCCCACACACGCAGGTATGACTACAGGTAACCCACTCTATTCGAAACTCCAATTCTCTCGCGCACTCACGCCCTGACACTCGTGACTTTTCTAAGCTAATTTATCATTTTTCGAGAAGAGGAAAGCCGAAATTGATGCACTTTCTCTGCCATTCGGTGCTGTGTAAATTCGTTCTTCAAATCTATTTTTATGCACTTACAGAAATTCTATTGTAGTTAAATCTCAAAAGGAAATATTCTAAAAATTATTCAGTAAAACGTATATTTATTATTTATCTATTTACATAAGCATAATTTTTAACCAAATTTTCCCAAAATACCACAACTGAAAGTAAATATATTTTCCCAAATGTTGTAAAAAAATATAGTTTATAATCTGACATACAGTTTATTTTAATAATTCTTTGCATAAATTAGGCTTTGTATAATTAATACTAATAAGTCAGTGTATTTATTTCTTTCTACCTCTTCTCATTTTAAATAAACTCGATTTGAATGATTTTTGTTAATAATTTTTTAAGATTTTACATAAATTATGATTTTTATAATATTAAAAATTGTTTTTCTTTTTAATTCAAATAAATGTTCTATAATATACAAAAGTCTGAACAAATTTTCTCTCCATTCAACGGAAGTTCAAATATACATAAAAAATTGCAGCCCTTCACCTTCCACACAATCCATTTTCCGTAGCCTTTAATTGTGACACGTGATGCGGCAGCTGGGGAGCGGAAAATGGAAATGGGAAAAACGGGAAAATGCCTAAACAGTTGCGCGCACATAGAAAGCTGAAAATTAATCTCAACCGATGCACGCTGCACTTTCGATTGCGAAGGTAGGGTCTCGGGATTGAAGTTCGGTTTTCGGATCTCGAAATGGAGAAAACTACCTCCAGACTCCGATGGATCATATATGTAGTATAATATGTGGGTGGCAGAACATGTGAGGCAATTAAGGTCGTCATGGGCTCTCTCTCAGGCTTTGTCATGGGATAAACTGCTGGAGGAGATGCCATGCATTATGCATGGGATCAGAAGAAACGGGATAGCTGTGAACTTTGAAGGGTTTTTAATAGAATTTTTGCTATGAAAAATATATATAAATAAAAAAAAGTACACATCAAATTAAAGTTATAATAATATTACAGAATTGTTTTACAATTTATTCATTAGTTTCATCAGTTAATCTAAGAGAGAATCATCTTAAAATAGCATAGAGCGTAAGTAAAACTATATATTTATATATTTTGCCCCCTATTAAATATTTTTTAATATGTTATTTTTCCCTCTAATATTATTTGGCTATTATTTCCCACTAATTAATTTACAACACCAAACATAATCAACACGTAAGCATGGTTCGCTTTTCGCGATCTTGGCAAACACACCGTTGGCTTATCGTGCCGCAACATCGCGCATACGCCTCCCGAGCCTTATCTGCTCCTGGCCAAATCGCAGTTCGGGCCACTTTCCGCTTGCTCGCTCCCTGGCCACATAATTTTACGCACGCGCCCCGCGGGCCAGGCCACAGCCCAAGTTAAGCGCCAGTCGGGACCGGGACCTCGTCAACTGGCACTCGCCCGCTCCGTGCCACTCCAGGGATCGGGGCATCGAGGCATCTTGGCCGGACCGCTTAACATGCTGCCTTCGTGTGCGCTGCTCATTGATCGAAATTGAATTGGACATAAATAAAACAAGATCAATCAATTGATTTATTTTGACATGTTGCAACAGCGTCGGCCTGTGCGAGCGCCGAGAGCCCGCGACTTCACTCCGGGGCCACGCGGCCGGTTTTGGCCAACTGTCCCACTGGCCTGCTACACTCCAGCTTTGGCTCCAACTTCGACTCATACTCCGAAGGCAACTACAACTTTTCAGCCCTCTCCTGTAAAGTGAGAGAAAAATTTCATATACAAGGGTTTTTTTTGAAAGAAAAACAACTTTAGATCTGTAATATTTATTGATATTGTTAAAAAATATTCTTAACAAAGATCCTAGTAGTAAACAGTAATTAACAAATAAAAATGCACAACTAAAATAAGAAAGAATATAACAAAACTTTTAAATAAATATTTGTTTAATGATTTTAAAGTTTAAAGGTAAAATAAGGTATATAAAAGGTAAAGGTTTGTAAGAAATATGTTTTAAGAAGCAAAAATATCTTGATAAATTCATTCGTAATTTTAATTCAATTTTTTCCAGTGCCATGCGCAGTGGGTCTCATTTGCTCTGTCGCGGGGGAGATTTGTTTGCTGCCCCACTCGCATTTGCAACTTGTGGCATTGTGTTGTGGCGGCTTTGCAGCTCGGCTTGAGTTTGATTTTATTGCTTGTTCTGCTGCCGTTTTCGGGCTCGTTTCGTTAATTTGTCGCTCTCTGCGGCGAGGAGCTTGGAGCTCGGAGCTTTTGCCTGATTAATTTTTATATGCACTCGACGTACTGCTCGGCTGGCCCCCAGGCTGACATTGATTCTAATGAGGATTTGGATGAGGCCATAAGCGCTAACAGGTTTGTTGCGAAGACGAATCGCTTGGGAAAATCTGGTAAAAAAATCTAGTCGGAAAGAGGATTCCAGAGCTTATTGTTCCTACAAAAATGGAAATAGTGATAAAATATACTGATTTAAAGATATATGTACACTACTGGACAAAATAATAAGTACATAGGCATGGTGCCACTTTGTTTGGTTATGGCTCCATTCTTTTTGAATATATGCCTGCCAATTGTTTATATATTGAAAAGTTACAGTATGGCGAATCATTTAAATAAAAAATTAGAGGGGTTTACTGCGTTTTTTTCAAGCTATGCTTAAATTTGTGGTGAATGGTCGTTTTTGGCCTGGCCAAAATAATAAGTACACCAATTCTACAAAGCCTAAAACTCGTAACGTATTAAAATTTTCCCTCTGTTTTCTTAATAGTAGTAATCGTATGATAGTATTAAGTATATTAACACTTATTTTGAAATAATTTGTTGATTCTTTTTGGCATACTAAAACTAAGTTTCTGACGAGTCACCTCTGGAATCTCATACCCGGCTTTTTGCAAGAATTCCTACAATACTTGGGCATTTTGAAACGTATTTAGGCACAAATACAAAGTTTCTAGTCTCCCCATAAGTTTACAATTGGGTTTAAGTCCGTAGACCGACTTCGACAACTTATAACGTTACCTTGTTTTCTCAGGCATTGATCCTGGCGTGGGTTTTATGTCGTTGTCCTGTTGAAAGAGGAATCTCAAGGACATTTTTTTGGCAGTAAACGGTTCGCATAATGTCTGTTAACTTATTTTTATAACCGAATCGTGTCATAATCCCAGTTATGCGATGTATCGGACAAAGGCATGACGAGATATATAGCCCCAAAATGTTACTCATCCGCCACCGTGCTTGAGGCACTTCTATGTGTAGCGGACGTCAAATTTTTTGCCTTTTGGGCTTTTTCCCTTTTTGAACATGTCGTTTGGAGTCATTATCCAACAGATTTACATTTATTTCGGAGTTCCATAAAATAATATTTTACTCTCTCGACCCATCTGGTCTAGAGCACCCCAAAATATGTTCCACAATATTTTTGCGCCATCTGAATTTTTATTTTCTTGAAGTAACGGACTTTTTAGGGTATATATTCTGGTAAGTCTACATTTTAAGATGTAGGACGAACCTTTTCAGATTAGGTTTCATGTCTAATTTGAGCGGTAGGGCCTTGAGAGACATGGAAGGTTTAATTTTTGATATATTGACGATGCAGTTGTTCGATGTTTCTGAAAATATCTTCTTTGGTTCTTGTTTTTCCAGTAAGCACTTTTTATTGTAAGGTATTCTGAATACAAATACATCAAGGGTTTGAGGGTTTTCATCATTTCCCGAAGACTTTTTCTTTTTTTGAAGATATAAAGCATATTGGTCATCTTCAACACTTCAATTTTGATTTGGTCCATCTTAAGTGTTTTTTTTCACTTGTCCATTGTTAAATATGTAAGAAGTTATAAAAAAACAATATATTTTGAGCCTACTTGACGATTAAATACTTCAAAATTGTAAAATAACACCGGTGTACTTATTATTTTGGCCAGGCCAAAAACGTCCATTCAGCACAAATTTAAGCATAGCATTAAAAAATCGCTGTAAACCCCTCTAATTTTTTATTTAAATGATTCGCCATACTGTAACTTTTCAATATATAAACAGTTGGCAGGCATATATTCAAAAAGAATCGAGCAATAACCAAACAAAGTGACACCATGCCTATGTACTTATTATTTTGTCCAGTAGTGTATATCAGGATAAATTAATTAAATATAATATTTTATGATAACAAGAATTTTATGATGACAAGAAATTTAATAGAAGTTATGGAATATTTTCACAAGAAATAAAGGTTTTTAATTGTAAATATTTTGGGCAAATACATAATTTTAACATTAGATTTTTATTTTATGGAATTATACACATACCAAAGAGTCATTCAAGGTCAGCATGCTAATTTCTTATAAACTAGATTTAATCTAGTGTGAAGTTTGTTTATCAGTGAATCTAAAATTGTATAATGAATATAAAATGTTTAAAAAATCTAAGGAAATTGGAGGCAAAAATGAATACGCTCCTCAGAAAAATGCCAAATCGATGTAAGAAATTCCACGTTAATTCTAAATAGACTGTTAAATTATTAACTATTTCATCGTTTTTATAAATTACTTACATAATTTTTATTTTCTTAAAAAATAAAGCCCCTAAACGTATGCAATATAAAGAAAATCCCCTCTAGCTCGTTACCGAATCGGATCACAGTTCAAAATCTAACTATCAAATGATTTGTTAAGCTGAGATTCTTAATTTAGCATAATGTGCAGTTGGAATACCAAATTGCGGTTCTTTCCTCGGCCAGTTCATCTCGCCCTGACCTCGTATAAACAACCCGGAGTGACTTTTCGATATGACCATGCAAATTTCACCTGCACCGAGGATTTGGATTTCGGTTAGCCGCGGCGGCGAATTGCATATTTTGTCATATGCAGAACTGCCTATTAAATATGTGCATGACATGGCCGGCCGGGCTATGGAAATTCAAACAATAGATGGATGTCTTTGCCGAGTTATGGACATTTGCAATACCCATCAGGCCCAGGCCGGGGAGTTGTCAATGATCAATGGGGGAGAGTTCATTGTGCCCGTTCTTGAATGCCTATTGATGAGCGTTTTCAATGGGGGCACTTCAGATGCAGCCATTAAGAAATCGTTTAGGAAAAGCTGTCTGTACTGGGAAAAGTACATGCAATTACTATAGAAGGTTTGCTGTAAAGTTGAGAAGTTATAAGATGCTTAGGATACTTTAAATACGGTTTTAAATATTATTTAATATTAATTGTAATAATAAAGTTAATATTAATATTATGATTGCATTCAACACTAGGTTTAGACAAATGGAAAAAAGATCTAAATGCTCTAGGAAAGAGTTTTAGCCCTCCTGATTCTTCTTTTAAATGCTTCCTTAATTCTTTTACCCATAGAGGCAGTTAATAAATATTATAAACTCCAGAATTTTAGATAAAATACCAATAAAAACATAAAGAAATATATTATTTCCACAAGTTCCCTTAGAAACCCCTCATAAATTTCACTTACCATCCCCAAGTAGGGTAAGCATTTCGTCTCTAGAGCTTAGAGTTCAAAAGTATTGTTACGTTTCAGCATTCATAACAACAAAAAGCCATTGGGGAAAAAATAAGCAACAAAAACGGAAAAATGCAATTGCATTTTTTTGCATTTCATTCGAGAAAAAGATCAATAAAAATCAAATAATACGAGAAAACTTGCTGCGGCTGGGGGATCAATCACATTTATGCTAATTAAACTTACATAATATCGTGGCGGCGGAGAGTTCGATTCGACATGGACATGGACATGGACATGGACCGGCCGTATGCCTTGACAAATTCAATTCAAATTTTGTTTTGACAAATTTCGTGTGTGCAGAAAAATGTAAAATGCTTAGATAAGACCGAACCGGCCAGATATCTCGATCACTCGATATAGATATAACGTGAGCAAAAGCTTTATTATGCAGCCGAAATGCGAAATGGATGCTGAGGTAAATCTGCGAGGGGGATGGCGCAGCTCCATTGTAGCACAATGAACGGCTGTTTTGTGGTTCTTGCACTTTCGCTTCATAAAAATGCATACCACCTACATTTGTGTTGCTCGCTTTTCATTCCGCCTCCGACTTCGGGCTCCTTCTGCTGCAGTTCAGTGGCCAGCTATCGGTACGGATCGGATGGCCACAGATCTATACAGATCGAGATCCGTTAATTCCGTGCATGCTGTATAAAGCAGAAGGGAAATTGTTACGGGAAGACGATCTGCGACGATCACTGGCCGCCGATGCGGATGCTGAAATGCCACAAAAGCTGGGATGCTGATACTGGATACTGGGGACCATTGTTCTACTGCTGAATTGCAAATCAGGCCCATAGTTCTCACTGCTGCAATTTGCCGTTTGTTGGGGCAGGCAGCAACAACAGTTCTTTTACGGGATGTTTTTCGTTTTCCACACTGGAAAAATAAGAAAGAAAAGACTGCAAACACATAATATGTCAGAAAAGTAATCATATTTTAATTTTGAAATAAGAGAAGAATATTTTTCTTTCATAATTATTTCATAAAATAAATTTCATAAAATAATTAAAAAATAAGCTCCCATATATCCAAGGTTATAAAGCTTTGCCCAATAGGTTGAGAATTAATATTGTATTTAAATTTGCAGGACTGCTAAAAAGAACTTAAATTCAATGCAAAGCAAAGTATTTAATTTTCAGTGTTAAGTCTAATGATGTTGTAACTCTTTTGGCTGTCAATGTAAAGTGAATATGATGAAACTGAATGCTTAATTATTTATTTAAAAAATGCACATATCTAAAACTAGGGGAAGTCTAACGAAACACCTTGTTGGTTGCCAAAGGGAATAAACCTTAGTGTTTCCAATTAAAGCTACCTTAGGGGTTGAATAATAATGAAATATAGTATTCTGATGATAAAAGTCTATAAACCCATGAAAACTCTAAATTAAAACATATTTTTGGTACTTCAATGGACCTTGGACTCTGACAAAATATGTAAACATCTATGTACATTTGTTACATTTTTCCCCAGTGCAGGTAGTAAGCTCCAGTTCAGTCAACCCGGCTGGTCAACGACTCCTCCGACCGCTGGACACACGTGGGTGTGTGGAGCGTGGTGGTGTCGTTCGTTGGCGTGGCCTTGTCGCTTCCCCGTCCAGGTTGAATGTCCCGTTGTGTCTTTGAACTCCGGCCAGGGCTATACGCTGTGGCGGTGGCTATATCCACTCCGGCCACTATGGCTGCGCTGCTATGGCATAATGCCCATCGAAGTCGCCAGACAGTCAGACGTCTTGATGAATGAGACAACGAACCCTGGCTGGCTGGCTGGCATCAGCCGCCCGCCGAAAATGCCGCGGGATAAATCAATAAGTAAATCCCAGCCGAAATCGAAATATACCTGACGCGATCTTCGCATGCAAATCAGGGGCTCCCGAGATGGGATAATTAAAATTACAAATTCGCCCAGCATTGGGCAAAAGGAAGAGAGACGCCTCTTCTTCTGGCTCCGGCAATTAGCATCGCTCAGCCATAGGTTCTTTGCCGGATTGACTGATATATGCATAAAGACGGCGACGTGACTTGAATGAAAGCGCTCCCCCATGATGACAAAATCCTTGAGGCAGCGTTCATTGATCTCCGCATCTTCTCGTGCATCGAGCATCCAGATCGTGGTGCTGTTGCCAACTGGGAATCTTACCAGTTGCAGCCACCACACACTTAAAAGCTAGACTCCCAGGTCTTCCACAACTTGCCTCTGCAGATTCTTGTGGTCTTCCGGCGCATTTGTGGACTGTAACAGTGGACTGGCTCTGAATAGTTGTAAAGGGAACTATCTTTAATTAAATAAATAAATAAATATAATCATATGAAGTACATAGTACAATATAATCAAATGAACACAAAAACTAAAATAAATACTGTTTTAAATTGAGCTAAGGTCACAGTTTCAGCATATATTCGTTCTCCGCCACTTTTGAAAGCATCTTCGCACAGTGCCAGTGGCTTCAAACTGATAAATAAATTCTAGAATCAAATGAAGTACGAAACCCTTACTTTTATGTTTTTTTTAAAACAAATCAAACAAACAAAGGACACAAAAACGAAATTTCATATTGTTTTAAATTAAGCTTTGGTCACACTTTCAGCATCTTATAGTTTCCCGCCACTTTTGATGGCATCTTCCCACAGTGCCAGTGGCTTCGGGCTGATAAATAAATTCTGGCATTAACTTGCCATATATTTTCATTATGTGCGACACAGAAAGTCGTGTTTTATTTCAACACAAGTGGATTTTAATAATAAAATGTGTCTAATTTGGTACCCACTCGCAGCGGACATGGCAAGAAGGAGAAACCTGATTGCATTGCACCTTTTTATTTGTATTTTTATTCGGCCTGCCCACCATTGGACCGACCATGGGATGTGGCTGTGGACTTTCCTCGGGCGGCTTCCTTCTTGGCTTCCCTCATTGGGCTTTCGGTTTTTACGTGGTACGTGCGAGGCGTCAATGCTTCATTTCCACTGTCATCTTAAGTTGATTGCAAGTTACGAGCGTGTTGACACCCAACCTGTCCCTGCTCCGGCTCCTGCTCCAGTCCCAATCTCTCTCCCGGGCAAGGTAACGGTAATTGCAGTTGAGCATGCGTGTGTGCCGGGGTTATGCCTCGCGATCCATTCCATATAATAGCAAGCAGTGGTTCGGGGTTAATTCCTACGGCCTGCTCCCGGCCCATGTGCGGGCGGCTTATTAATCAGAGCGCCCATTGTACAACGATCCTGCCACAAGTCTTTGGGCATGATTCATGCTTAATTGGCTCATGATAGTGACACTGCAAAAAATGGGGGTTTTTGAGATGGAAGAAGCTTAGATACATCGATAAACTAAGCGATAAAACAAGCTTATTATCAATAGAAAAGAAAAAACATCAAACTAACTGCGTTTATATTTATTTTAAGTAATTTGAATAATTATTTAATGATATGTTATTATCAGAGTTCATATTTAATGAAAAATTGCAGTTTAAATAAATAGAAAGTGAACACAGAAAAGTATCGATATATCGGATACGTGCTTATAAATATCGACATGGACAAGCGTCCACCGCTTTCGATATCTTTCTCGATAATTCCTTAATGTTAATTTTAGATTATATTTTGGCAAAAATGTTCCGAGTGCTTTTGAAACCGCCTGTCCCAACCCCAAATGCTTAGCTTCGAGTCCCAATCCCGAACCCGGGACCGATCCGGCTGTAAGCCGTGCAAATCTCACCCAAGTTGTCAATTTCACAGACAACACATTTCAATCAAACTTCGCCGTGCCATAAATAAGCCGCCAAGTGGACAGATCCGAAAAACCAGGCTGTGCTCCCAGCTCCACAGCACCAATCTTTTTAGAGTCTCTCCCGCTTAAATTACACATTGTACTTGTGGTTGCTGGTTGGCTTTTCCTACCGCCGAGCACGCCTAACGTTCACATTTTTCCACATGAAATTATGAAGTTTCCATGGCAATTAATACGCATGCGCACAGTCTCGAGTCCGAGTCCGAGTCGGATTCGGATTCGGAATCCCAAGCTGCCATTCCAGGCGGGTGTTGTCGTCCGTCTCCGGGCCGGCTCGCATGTCAATTTGATGGCAATTAACTTGGCTCCGGCTTTTGTTTTAATAATAAATTTAATGAGCTGCCAAAAATGGTTGCAAATTTACGTGGCAATTAGCGGGCTAAATGACGGCGACACTTGGCCAAGAGATCGTGCCTGCCTGGGCGGACAACTGGCTGTCCAAGACAACTCTGGCCAAGTGACCAACTGTCCAACTGTCCGTCTGCCGCTGCTCCATTTTGCTAATGAGCGCTGCGATTTTCCTCGTATCTGCCACTTTTTTTTTTGGCTCCACCAGGCGGGCTTGGCCAAGATGTGGTTGGAGCCATGTTTCTAGGTGCTGTGTGTGCTTTTCGAGGGTGTGGCTAGCTTAATTTTCGGCGACGGGTCAGTTGGAAGTTACAAGGTGACGACGACGTTGGCTGGAGCTCCCTGAACTGGTCAGGTTGGCAATGGGCATCGCGATTCGTTGGAAATTTGTTGGGGTGTTAAGAGGAAAAGTGTAAATATTTATATACAATTTTATTTTTATTTTTAATAATTCTGAAAATATAAGATTTTATTGCGAAGATCCGTGTTATTTTTTTGAAAGTGCTCCTTACCTTATCTTCTTTAGAATCCTAAATAAAACCGGGGCCAAAGCTAATCTTATTTCAATAAGAAATTACCTGAAAGAAGGCACGATTAGAGATTCCAAACGCATAACCAATGGCCCAGAAATTAAATTGAATACAATTATTTCAGAAAAAATTCATATTTCAGTTTAAAAAAAGAAAACGGCTTACAATCTTTGTTTTATAAAACATCTGACATCGACGAAACATATCTAAGACCGCCGCGTTTCTCGCTAATCCTCCCAATCCTCCTATCAACGCGCCATCTGTGGATGGTAGCCGTGCAGCTCGTACAGCTCGTCCTTGCTCACCGTCCGCTCCAGATGCTCGGGCTCGAGCTGGAAGTAGCGCGGCAGGATCCGCCACTGGAACATGTTGAAGTAGTTGTACTCGCCGGACTCCTGGAATCCCCGGTACATGTAGTTCGGGTTGTCCGCCTGCCGCAGGATCCACAAGTGCTCCAGCTTGTGGAAGCGCCAGCCGCGCTCCGCCAGCTCGGCCGCTGCCAGCAGCTGCATCATGTCGCCGGTGTACGTGTAGAAGAAGTAGAACAGCAGCTCCACCTCCATCTGCTCCATCTTGGGCTGCTGGAGTTTGATTTTCCCAGCGATGACATAGTTCTTCGGCACTTTGATATCGCTCTCCTCCGGGTTACTACTGGGGTCCGGCAGAGTCTTGCCGAAAAACTCGGTTTCCTTATGGCTTTCCTCGCCGAAGAAGTGTGGCTTCAGCTGCGGATTGCGCTGCACCAGCCCCAGGTTTCTGGCCAGGCCCAGCATCCCAAAGCAGCCGTCCACCACGTTCGCGTCGTCCGTCTTGCTGGCCTTCTCGCCGCCGGGTGGCGTCGGCTCGAAATAGACACCGCCAACGGGCATTCCGCAGCCGGTGGCGTTGAGACGCGCATAGCGATGGACATTCTCGAATCCGGGCGGAGCCTGGAGCCTCGGTGGTGGAATCTGGCGCCTCAGGGCTCTGGCCTGTGCCCGCTGTCGGATGCCCTCGTGCAGGAACTGCTTGCCGAAGATCAGGCTGACATTGAAGCGAGCCGGATTGCTGAGGTAGCCAAAGAGCTGGGGCAGAAACTCGCAGTTGAAGGCGCTGGCCAAGGCATCCTGCGAGCCCGAAGTGCCAGCGGTTTGAGCTTTCACTGGTGGCGGCTGCTTCTGCTCTTCCTTCTTGAAGTCGTCCTCCTCGGTGCTGGCACTAGATGCTGGACCACTGGCAGCCAACTCGCCCAGGCTGCCTGCCGTGCCGCCATCGCCGACAGCATCGTCATCATCATCGTCGCTCAGCATGGCAGTCCAGTCGTCGGGCACCACCGAGGACGAGGCGGAGGACAGACGCGTGCCCGGCAGGGCGGGAAAGTCCTCGCGAAAGATGCTGAACTCCGGCGGTGGGCATGGCGGCGGTGGCGGCGGCTGTGAGATCACCAGCTTGGTCATATTCTTCACCACATCCACGTAGAGAATGGCGTAGTTGCTGGGCTGCGTCGACTCCGGCGATGACTGCGACGAATTCGACTGCGACGGGGGGGACGGACTGGCCGGGTTCTCCTTCTCCTTGTCCTTCTCGCGCTGCAGCTCCTCCGGGGTCTTGGCGTTGACGTGGCGTTTCATCGTGTACTCGGGATTTGAATAAAAATAACACAAAACTAATTCTGAAATTTCGGTCCAGAAAAGCAAAGCACAGAAAAAAAAAGCGAGCAACTCGAACACGTGGAAGCAGGACGATTGACAGCACTGCTCGCCAAATTGACATACGGCGCTTTACAACACTGATCGACAGAAAAGTCAAGGCACTGCCAGATCAAGGGAAAAGCAGAGGAAGAGAAAACACAAACAAAGCTAAATTTATGATAAAACACGTTTTAAATTGCCAAAAAGTATATAAATTAAGCTTTGGTTAAGTTAATAATAAAGGAACTAGCGTTTGGCTTTGTGTTTGTGCCTCGGAAAAAGCAATTTAAAAGCTCCAGCCATAAATTCAGGCGAATCCACCTGCAGCTGGCGGAGTAAAAGTGAGAAAAAACACGCCAAAATGGCAGAAGACGCACAAAAAATGCTCATCTATAAAGAAACTAGTCGGGGAGTATAGCCCATTAACTTAAAACGACACCGGGACTAACATAAATCTTGTTCTTTGGCCAGGCAAATCCGTATCTCTGGGAATTGACAAAGGAACGGCCGCTAAAGGAGGCGGCGGAGGAGGAGCACACCTGGGCTATTAGCCCGAGTGCTCCTGCCCACAAAAGTTGAGGAGCACTTGGTCATTTGCCTGCCGCAAATCAACGAACTTGTCCGCCGGCCACAAAAGTCACAGCTCTCTCGCGGAATCAGGTGCATGGCTTCCTTCCACTATCTTCCTCCTGCCGCCCGCTGCCCGCAAATTAAGCACAAATAATATGAAAATACAATAATGTACAATCCCAGCCGCTGGCCAAGAAAAATGATACACATAAGCATGACCAAGTGCAGGATCTGCGCATAAAAAAAATGTACTCTTGAAGACCGAAGCTGGGAACACTCTTGTTAATTAAAAGAAAGTAGAATTCTCTGGTAAAAAATCTAAAGATTTACATTTAAAATTTAAATTTTAAATAGGGTATAAAGCTATTTTTATATAACACAACATTTTGAAGAATACATTTTCTTTCATTCCAGAATCTCGATAATTTGATGGCCAGAAAAGCGAGGGTATCGGATAGCAGTTCAGCTCCCAGGATCCGCAACTAACGAAGCCCGCGAAGCCATCACGAACTGCGGGCAGAAGCTGCTCCGGCCGCATAAACTATAATAAATCATACTCATGTTTTGCCGGGGACAGCGACAAAAGCAGCCTGAACCGCAGTCCACGATCAGCCAGCCAAGCCACTGCCTGAGAGCCGGCCAAGATGGGTCAGGCCAATGGTGGAGCCTTAAATCGCCAGGGCCAGCCAGTGGTGTCTCTAGGCCATGAGGTGTCAACTAGAGGTTGATCCTAAATTGGATTTTGGCCTTCATTTGATTGCGGAATACTCATTTTATATATTAATTTCAGAGTAACTTCCTCCTACACCTGAAGTGTCGCGTGATTATTTCTAGGTAACCAATTTAATATATGATATGTTACAGTTAAACCCAAGATACCTTGGAGACGGAACCTGTTCGGCCACCATCCAGGCTTGCATTATGGAAATTAGCCTCAGCTTAAGTGACGCCCCATTCGTCGGTACAAATGACACGACTCTGGGCTCCGCCGGGTGCGTGCTGCCATCTCTCCTAATGACCAGCAGGAGCAGCACTTGTAAGCACCGACGGAGTCAACCTCTGAGCCGGGGTGAGTTTTACGAGCTCAAGGAACATACACACATACCTATTCCTCACCTGAGTGGGCTTAGTGGCAGGCGGGCCATTAGCCTAAGCGTTCAGCATAATGGCCATATGTTTATGAGGTTCTGGCCAGCCTTAAAAAATTATTCACAAGAGGCGTAGATCACTGTAGAGCGTCTCTAGTGGGCGTTCGTCAAGTCAAGGTTGCATAAGTCTGGCTTTCTGGGATATTTACGAGCGCCCACTAATTTAGTTTGGGATACTAAAATCCTCAAAGTTGCACTTTTTGTTGGGGCTTGTACTAAAATGTGTTTTGTTGAAGCTACGTTTCGCTTTCATTTAAAAATGGTTGGGTAGGTATGGGAATTATAAGTTTTAAATTACAAAAATTCATGAATCTCATACTATTTTTTTTCAATTTGTATTCAAAATCCATTGGCTTTCCATCAAAAGGAACCCCCAAAATTTTAAAGACCTTGGCACTCTATATTTATTACTATTTACATTCCCCAAACTACTTTCTCCACTAATTAGCCAGCTTACTTAACTCTATTTGGCTGCCACAGGCAAAATAAACAAATTATGAGACACCCACTAGCATTGGCATATTTTTCCTTTACTTTCCGCAACAATTGACATTTGCAATCAGAGCAGCGACTGCAACGGGAGCAACTGCAGCCACTCCAGCAATCGGAGCAGCCAGCACGCACTGCCGGCAAGTGAATGGCAGGAGGTAATGGCCACGACAGGTAGGTAGCCCCCATTCGGGCTAACTAAAGTTAGCCAACGTAGGTGGCACACACTGGACACTGGACACTGGCTGCGAAGTGGAATGCGGTGGCGGTGGGGAGACGACATCCACTAACTGGCCAAAGTGTCAAACTTGCCAAATTGAAAACGAAGTTACGATGCAATCGCGGATTTGTTTATGCTGCCGTTTTGAACCGAACGCAATTATATTTATTTTTACTTACTTTTATTTTGATTTTGATCATACATTGTACGTGGGCTCCGCCGGCGAGCTTGAATTTTTTTATTTTATTTTGTTGTTCAGTTTAAATTTAATGAAATATTACGCGCACGTGTCAACGGAGCGATAAAATTTATTTACGCAGCATTGCGGGTCAAGTGAAAGCACATTTTTCTGGGCACAGACTCAGGCTCAGTCGTGGGCCTTCGGACCTTCAAATTGAATTTACGCTGGGGGATTGGGGATCTCTTAAAAATCGAAACCGAAATCGAAATGTAAACCAGACTTTCGGGGAGGGCGCTGGCATAAAAATGGGCGTAGGGCAGTCGCATTGACACGCGGCCATATTTTAAATGTCAACAGGAGGAGAGGATCCCAGATCGAATCGGAACCAGCCAGGCCACAAGCCAAGGATGGAGGCTGTGTCCATGCCCATCAAAAATTCAATAAAATACCATTAAATTACAAAATGAAGACAATTCGCTTGTTGTTTTCCTTATTTTCGGTTTTTGTCTTCCCTTACGCTGCGATTGCATTTTGTTTCTTTAAGCAGAGAGGAGCATTTAACGTCGCTTATTGCTGTTATAAGCAATAAAGTATTAAAATCGCAGCCTGCTTATAAATGCTGAAAGCAACATTTATCGTCATATTTTACGGAATCAGTGAATATTCGGTGAACGTATGGGCAATCCTCTACAAGATCAGAGCAGGGTATGCCAGTGAGTTCTATTGTGTGGCCATAAACTGGAATGATCGATGTTAGCTATGAGGCTTAAGTTATCTCGATGTACTTGTCCGCCTCGGCTACCAGTGGGTTGACAAGGTCAAAGATTATGGTTGCGATTTCCCGTGATGTATGGGAATATTTTCAGAATATATTACTGGGAGTTTTCAATGGAATAACTTAACTTGCAAATAATTATGTTGTTAGAGCCAAGAGCTACTTAAAGTTCAAGTAAGAAATGTAATAAACAAATGGAAATTTATCTATTGAAGATATAAACATTTAATAATCTTACAGAGCATCCCGAGGAGCGGCCTTAATTGCCGCAACATCAACCTACCCCGAAGCCTCCAGGACTTGGACCATAATTTCAGCCATAATCGAATGCCAGCAGAGGAAAAGGAAAGGTGCGCGGATGGGCTCCAAGAGTAATGGCCAAGGGTTGGCCCAGGGCAACGCCCATCACATAAGTACTACCGAATCGAATCCGAGACGATTTTTCTTATTGCCTTAACTTTGCACTGCCAAAAAAATAAAAAACGAAAAGACTGTGCGCGCTCACAGCGCACTTTCAATTAATCAAGGAAATTAATTAAGCCTGTGGATGGATGCTGGTGGTAATGCCATGGAGCACAGTGGAGCACTGGAGCAGTGGTGGCTCGGATCTCGGTTCAGTGACCACAGGCCAGCGGGATGGAGCGGGAAACACGCTCGCCGATTGCAACATAATTTTCATTTGGCTCAGCATGCGTTTTCATCGTCGCGGTGGTTATCATTTGGACGTTTGGACTGGGATTGCTGGGTCTCGGATTCGGATTCGGATTCGGACGCAGGCTGGCCTGCCTGGTCAATTAGCACGCATGTAGCTCGCCGGGCGCTGGCACTGGCGGGGCGATAATTAAACGCAGGTCGCCCCGGATCGCTTGCCAAATCCGCCTGGTGACAATTGGCGACGATTTATGCACGGGCCCGGTTGCGTAAGGTTTTCCCAATAAATTTCGCACCTAATCGCGCCACAAAATGCTACCATGCTGGCCTAATGGGTAACCGGAGCGGTCCACTACCTTTCCGATTGGTAGAAACTCAGCACAATCAGCGTGTCCGCGGTCATAACTATGGATCGGGGAATAGGGAGAATGAGAATTATAACTCTAGTCGGGAGGAGATTCACTCACATCCAATGGCATAGAATCCGTAGCCCATCAGCTCGTAGTCCTCCCTTCCACCGGAGGCGAGCAGCATGTGACTGATCATTTCCAATATCAGGCCAATGAGACATGTCACCAGATGCAAGGGCAGCAGGTTGGGATTATTCTGCAGGGATTACCAAGCTTATACTTCTATGATAACTGCTTCTTAAGCCTCACGATTCCTTACCCGGTAAACAGCAGTTAGTAGGAGAATGGCAGAAATAATATTCCAAGCGGAGGAGGTGATCCAAAGGTAAAAAACTTTACCGCATAAATCGTATTTGCCGAGACATATCCAACATATGTGCGCCACTCCACTGGTTATACCCATATAAGCTACAGTTTGCGCGCCAACCCGCAAACTAAAGTAACAACAACACTTTTTAATAATAGCCATACTGTCGGGGCAGGATTTCGGGTTTACGGATCGCTTAATTTGCTTAAGGTCTTCGGGGATGGCTCAGTTCCATTTCTGTCGTTAGATTTCCGCAAGAAGCTTAAACAAATATGCGAAATAATTGGGGATTCGATCGATCTCTATATACATAAATATAAATTTGGGGTTACGAAATACATGGGTGTCTTTGTGTGTAAAGTATTATTATAAGATAACTATTTAACTAACTTTGACAACCTTTTAAAAGCAGCTTTTCGGACTCAAAGGTAAAGGGAACTTATTGTTTGGAATTTTAAATCGAAATGAAGCAGTTTAGGCTAAGGAAAGAAATGGCATTCCTGGTTTAGAGAGGCTAAAAAAGTAGTTGGCATCAATAATAAATGGAAATTAACTTAAATAAAATATTTAAAAATATTTAAATAAAGAAACCAACATTAAAGTATTCAAGTTGTAGCGTGCACCTAAAATTCCCAATTTTGAATTCGGCAAGACATCGCAATAAATAGGCTTTAATGGTGAGGAAAAACCCCGGTTAATTAGAAACATAAACAACAACAAATAAAGAAATATTAAATAACAAATATGTTCCTTCAAGATACCCATGCTATTCCCATCACAAAACCAAGCCGCGTTTAGTGATAAACATTTTTCCAAACCAGATAGTACTATAATATTTATCTTTTTGGCAGCCAGTTTTTTCAAAATTAAGAGAAAAATGCTCCCAACTGATGAAGATCGATGCGTGAGCGTTGAGCCTCTCTTGGCGGAAGTGATCCAGGACATCCTGGATAAGAGTGCTGTAAATCCAGTTGAAAAGGTTAAAAACCAGGACATCCTAGATAAAAGTGCTGTTAATTCAGCCGATAATCACTTTCTTGTGGAGCGTGTGGGTGACAGTAAGGACGAAGGACCCCTAAGAGAAACTGCAGCCAGCCCGGTGCCACCCATACCGCTTAGTGAAGCACCTGCCGATGGTCCAGCTCCAGCTTCAGTTCCATTAAATTGCCTTTACAATGGAAAGCAAAAGAGCACCTTGACAACCAAGCCCAAGATGGACGCATTGGCCAAGGAGAAACTTCGTCAAAGGATGAGACTCATGTTTGCTCCGGATGTGGCCACCCCAGAGGCAAAGCAATTCAAACAGCCCAAGGACTCTAAATTGGGGACCAAGCTGAGGCCCAGCACGGATATGGCCAGGCTGGAGACTCGCTTGGACACCTTGGCTAAACGTGTGCTTGCCCTGGAGAGTAACATGGATACCTTGTGCTTAAAGATGTCCTTCTAATAGAACAGAACACCGAACTCGTCACTATTTACCAGTCTTCAAAGGGTTTCCTTGACAAAAGAACTCCGGGCAGGATCAGATGCATCTGATAAACCTGCTCCTTTTGCCCAAGTTCAGCACCTATTTCTTCCTCGATCAGCACAAGAAAAGAGGATGACAGGGGGAGCTCGTTCCATAGCCATAGCCATAGAGTTGACCCCCTCGTGGCTCCAAGAATGTGCGTTGTCAGTGAAAGTGAAAGATTTTAAAACGAATTGAGAAATTGTGCCTGTCACTTGGACTCTGGGGTCGGGGCTTGGAATTTGTTTGGGAAAAAGCTTTTAGCCGTGGACATCTTGAGCGCGGCAAAAGGGTTGCTAAAACAAAAGCCGTGTTTTCCTCGCCAGACTTTTTCCAAAACTATTAATCGAAACACGGCGCGGCATCGGCCATTGGTTGTCATATGTGAGCTTTCTTTTGTGGCATCTCCAGAGACAGAATAACCACTCTATAATATTCAAAAATTAAAACCTAGATAGATTCTCTTGGCTTTGTATGGTTTCCCAAACGGTTTTCCCTGTTCAGGCCAAAACTTTTACCCATTTGACAGTAATTTCACTGACATTGCATGTCGATCAGCGGAAAACTTCCCTCACATTTCCCCCTCGCACACAAAGGCAATGATTTTTATTACTACTATTGCTGGTCGCGGTGCCTAGGCGGCAGCATTGAAAACTTCCCCCATCTGGAGTCACTTCGTCATGTTCGTGGTCCGGCGATAACCGGCGGCTCTTTGCATTTTGGCCAAATATTAGCACACAATTCGATTTTGCATGCCGGCCTCTATAGAGGGTATAGAGGGTAAGGAAAGCGGGAAGCGGAAAGCGGGAACCAGTCAATTTCCACGAGTGCAAGTGGCGAGTTTTCCATGACACTCCATGATCTCTCTCCCCATGGTCGGTTGGTTGGTCGGCACTGTCCTCCGGCAGCTGTGCGCATTTCGCTTTCACCTGTTGGCCTGAGTTATGTAAAAATCCACTGTCAAATTAATGGTGATTTATATATGCGGCTTAATGGGCACTTGGCATGGGAGATGCGGGTACTCCGTCCGAGTGCGGAGTACTCCGGCATTCACGGGTATCATGAGTGTGAATGGCCAGCCAAGTGGCCTTAAACTATTGCCGCACCGATCTGTGGGTGAATTATTTTGGCTCAAATGCGAAAGGAGAGCAAAAAGATTCAGTTCATAATTTCCAAAGCCTCAAAACTCTGCGGAGAAAGGTTTGGATAGAATGAGTTATCTTGGCGCTGGTAGGACGTGATGAAAATCTGTGGAAAGCTTATAGTTTAATCGGGTGAACTTAATTTAAATAATAAATTAACAGAATTACACTTAAAAGAGCTTACAGAATTGTATAAATTATTTTAAAGTTGCAACTGTGGCTTCTATCAAAGCTGCTCTCATGCTGCAGCCTGCTCCCCAATAATTCCATGTAATGCAAGGTCAGGAGGAGCAGGAGCACCCAACAAGTGGTCCCGCTTAATCCCGTCGTTTAGTTGGACATCCGCGGAATGTTAAACCCATGCACTTAGCGATAATCCAAGTCAAACAAAATGCCTACAAGTGGTGTCGGAGGAAGGGGCTTTGGCTTTGGCTGCCGTAGCTTGTCAGGGGCAATTACCTGGACCTGGACGTCCAGGAGTGACTTGACTGATGATGGCTCCCAGACATCGTTGCAGGCGTCGCGACAAAATGCCACCGCACTCGAAATCCGCGATCCACGGACGCGTCTCCCGAGTGGTGACAATAAAAGTGCAAGGCAATTTGCGAATGCGTCTCTAATTGAGCCCCTTCTGGGCGGAGGGGGGTACAAATGGTTGACAAACTATACACAGAGGGAAAATATATAGGTAAATATTTAATTTATAAATTAATTTAAAATTACCTTGTGAAGCAAATGAGATAGATTGAATGGTTCTAGGTCCTAATTTCAAGTTTAAATAATATTTGGTAGTTTTATATGTTAAAACTTTGTTGAAATCAAGTGGTTCTTATATAAAAATATATAAATATATTTAGAATTAATTTTAAGTTTGTTTGTAAAGCAAATCCGATTGGGTAAATGGTTTGAAGCGTCTTTTCTAGGTTCTATTTTAATTTTAAATTTATTATAGATATATTTTGTTGGCCCTTTTTTGTACCTGTAAAATATTAACCATTCATTTATTATTCTATTCTTATTCTTCAATATTCCTTTATAAATATTCAAATACTTTTTTAAAATAAATTTTTCCAAACATACCATATACGATTTGAAGTACTTACTGTTCATTAACTGCAATTCCCAGTTAATCTAGGTCTTTATTGCCCTGTTACATGTAGGATGTAGAGTTCAGGATGGCTCCTAAATATTTCCAAATACGAATTAAGCGACTTCTATTTAACCATTCAATATTTTTGGGTAAGTCAGCCAGCAAAATAAGTACTGATATGGTTTATTTACTGCGCTACTTTGAAATTTATAAATTATTTGGTTAGATTAATAGATAAGTATAAATACGTTTTAAATTATGTTCTAATTTAGTTGATAAAATATTTCAATAAATTTAGATAATGTTATATTTTTTTCCCGCCTAAAACTCTTCCTCTCATATTTAAATATGTAAATTTCCAGTGACGTATTAGAAAGGTGTTCGATGTCAAGGCTTTTAAATTTAGTCAGGGAGCCTTCCTTCTTGGCCTGCCAGGTGACAATCAGCTTGTGTATTTTTGCTCGAAATTATTTGTTTAATTTTTGCACACACACACACACACACCCTGAGAGATAGAGATGGAGCGGAAAGAAGGGGAAAGAGAAGGTGGACCTAGTGCGATTGGAATTTCATTTAGAAAGTTGCACTGGGAAGTCGATGTGGCGGGCTTTAATTTGCATTTGCCAACTCTGAGCGACATTTGGGCAGCGCAGGAGGAGGAGGAGGACTGCGACTGTG
This sequence comes from Drosophila rufa, assembly GCA_018153105.1. Lineage (NCBI taxonomy): Eukaryota > Metazoa > Arthropoda > Insecta > Diptera > Drosophilidae > Drosophila > Drosophila rufa. Next base: position 16,430,619 of record JAECXS010000096.1, read on the forward strand.
ACTGCGACTGGAACTGAAACCGAAGCCCAGACACAGGCGACATTCTTCTCAGCGTTATATTCCGGCGCGCAGTGCCTTCACTTTTCTTGGGCCAAACAAAAAGCCGTTTAGCCGCAATTGGGTCATTTAATAATAATCGTAATCGTAAGGAGGGGACTCCCCCGCGCACCGCTCACCGTTCACGATCTCCTCCTATTCTAATTCCGTCAATCATCCGCTGCAACTGTTTTTTTCCTCCTCTCCCGAGCTGAGCAGCTCGTGCTCTATTTGATCTTGATTTTGATCTTTAACTTGTCTTGACGCATATTTGATTTTGCCACACCCGCCGCCGCCTTCGCCTCATCCAAGCGATTTCCCCGCCTTTTCTTTCCAGCGAAATGCTTTCTACTCCGCACCGATCGCCTTTGTCTTGGCTGAAACGCTTGGCTCTAATGGCTTTTGATTGATTATCGCGTGCCATGGGTGCTCCGCCGTGTGCTGCGATCTCTGTGGGTGCTACGGCTCCAGCTCCAGCTCCAGCTCTGGATTCAGCTCCAGGTGGTGTCGCTTGGCCCACGATCGAATCTCTTCTTTTGTTGGCTTTAATTTGAAGTCTGCTTAATTAGCCCGATATGTGTGCGCCGCCGCCGCCGCCGCCAGCCTTGTTGACTCTCTGCACGTGCTGTGATCCCCTCCGATCTCCTCCAGCTCTGCTCGCATATGATGTGATGTCAGTTCCTGGTATACCACAAACCACTCGGTGGGGCATGAGTGGGCACATCGAATCGATTGGAGAAGTTCAAAGTTGAAATGTGTTGTACACCAGGTGGAGTAGGATGGGATGGGATGGGGAGGCGAACTACGTGACGCATGGAGCTATGGCTGGAGGAAGGGAAGTGGGTTTCAAGGAACTAAAGCACTTATTGCAAGAGTTATTTCTAATTTTAAATATAACATAATATAAGGTATATCTACATTTAATATAAATATAACATGTATTTATTCAAATATAATTAAAATATCAAATAAATACAAAAAAGGCAAGAAGATCTTGTAAGACACGAAGTTCTCTTGGATATGCGGCTGTTTCCCTTGCCGGTCATCAGTATCCGTTTGCTGTTTATATATTTTTTTACATTATAGTTTAGTTTAGTTTTTGAATACACTTCTGATGGATTTTCAGGGATTTTATTATTACACTTAAAAGTATAAATATATTTCATATTAAATTAAAAACACAAACTTAATTTGGTAACGTTTCTGGTCCTATCATTATCTGGATATTTATTCTTAAATAAATAGATTTTTTTAATGGAACCATTGTACAGTAAAATAAAATCTAGAAGCAAAATGTATTTAATTTTTTAATAACAAACCCCGTAACAAATCTAATAAACCTTTAATACTAATTTAATATGATTAAATTAAATGCTCCTTAAAGCCAACTATTAAAGCTTTCAAAAACTATAAAGTCCCAAATCTTCAAATCTGCTCAATAGTTTCTTACCAAAAGGCCAAAAGCCTCACAACTATGGTAACTCGCAACAACAACTCTCCTGTAAGTTGCATTAATTTTCCATTAAGACCATAGATAATCTGGCCACAATATTACTTCTCCTGCCTGCCTGCCTTCAACTTTCCACTCATTATGAATGTAAGTTGACAATGCTGGCCCGCAGTTCATCGATGGCTGCCTCCCAATCGCAGCCATCAAATGACTCTGACTTTCCCGACTCACCCCATCATCATCTCATCACAATAATGTCCTGGTCGGTGAAATCAAATCCCAGCGATGGTGCTGTCAAAATGTTATCCAACAGTGGAGAAAAAATAAAGATTGGGGGAGGAGCAGCGATTCCCCTGGGGCTCGGGGTTACTTAACTGCCGAGTACATATGTCAACACCATGAACTTGAAACCCACACGGACTGGAGTGGACTCGGAGTTAAGGAGCAGGAGCTGCAGTGGCAGTGCCAGTTGCAGTTACCTCTGAAAGCATTTTGTATTCTAATTAGATTGTCAGCGGCACGACAACAACCTCATTTTGGCTTTGCAAAATGCCTTTTCACATTTGCATTAGCGCCAACGTGAGGAGAGAAGACAAAAATCTGCATAAACTTTGGACAGTTGCTCGAGGAGGCACTGAGGAAAAATGCATAAAGATTTAAGTAGCTTAAATTCAAAATATAGTTAAATTCTTGGATACAATTTGGAAACCTTTTAGTACCTTTACTTTAGTTTATTTCTTATACTCTATCAAAGTCAAAGGCTCTTAATAGATTTATTTTGATTTGTAAATACAGGTTGTTAGGTCTATATTTTGCACAAAAAACTAAAAACAAAATTGAAACAATATTAAATAAATGAATACCAAGTTTGTTTCCTTATGTTTTCTATTTTTCGATATATTTTTATATCAAATCCAGCTTTATACAGGGCTTTATAATCTCACACTTTAAGTTCCACATTTTATCTTCAATTTAATTTAGTGACTTGCGAGTCAGCAACATTTTTTGACAGGCCTCTGCCTACACACGCACAGTATGCACAGAATGTAATCAAAGAATTAGTGAATTAGTCAAATTGTAATTTTGGGGATAATCTACACTTTTGTAGTGTTAAATATGAATTTTTCCTCGTCATTGCTATTTGTATCAATTATTACATAAATTGTGGGTTATTTTTTCCCTATAGTACAACATTTTCTTCTATTTCTTACTCACACAAATGATGACTGATTTAAAATCAAAATACAAATTCTTGTTAGGAAAACATTAAATAATTTCATTATTATGATATCATATTTCAGAAAATACCTTATCTACCCTAATGCCTAATTTCCTATGCAATTATATAGATTTTTTGCACAGTGCATTAGAGCAGGAGTGCTCGGTTTGAAGTTCATTAACATGCACAGGTTAATTACCGTTGTTGTTGGCCCGCTCGAGGAAATGAGCCATTAGAGGAGGGGCAAGCTTGGGCTTAAGCCTGAGCTTAGGAGACGCTGAAGCGCCGCGCAGTAGCCAAAAAGCCTGCGATAAACCTGGCTAAAAGCATACATAAAAAGACACATGTTAAGTGTGTCGGAGGGAGCGGGGACTGTGACAAATGCTGGCGAGCACGAGGAGGTAGGTGGACGTGGCCGCGCTTTCCTCCTGGCCAACATGCAAAATGTTGCACTGATAAGAGACACAAAGCCAAGGAGTCATCCCGTTTGCCGCTTACAGTCGGCGCTGCTTTCCTGGCCAACAGCAGCAGCGGTAAATGAGCATCCCGGGCACGATCATTAAAACAAAAGCGGCTGCCGAGGAGCCATCACTGACAAGCCATGACCATGAGGAGCAATGGCCAGCAAAAAATAGGGGGTATATCCCTGCTGGGAACTCGACTGGGTGGTACTTGGTATGTGGGATTTTGTTAAGGAGGTTCAATCTTTTGATAAAATATTGAAATGTACTAATTATCTTTTTAATGGGAATTTAGTTTGGTCTGTTTCTCTTTTCCTTAAAGCTGAGCTGAATTTACTTTAAAATTCTTAACTAGATTTAGTTACAAAAGAATACTGAATATAATTATGTATAAAACACATTTTGGCTGCATGTTTTTGTTAAGATCTTTGTGTTATTAGGCGTTTAATAGTTTTCATGAATTTATTCTTATACAAAATATTTATAGTGTTTAAATAATATTCCTAATTTAAGGAATATACCCCTATATCCCCGCATCACTAATAGGTAACCAAAATAAATACGAGAGTAGAACAGCAGTAGGCAGCTACCAGGCTTCAGCCTTCTTCTGGTGTTGGATTGCCTTAAACGATCCGCGTGAATAACTAATTTCAATGGAGACTGTGCCTGTGCCGCCGCTCGCCTCCCGACATTTATCACCCACCATCGGCGCAGGAGCTCAAGCTGGAGCCGAATCCGCACCAGAAGCTCAGGCCGAGGAGCCTGTGCAGGAGCCCTAATCCCACAAGACAATGGGACAGTTCATTTATTTTTTTCGCTCCTCAGCCAGTTTTTTTGTCCGCCTGCCCGCACAGACAATAAAAAGTTAGTGCCGAACTCTGCGTAGGACATGCTGGACAGGGCAAAACGCATCCAGCAGGGGATCGGGCCTTAATGAGCTGAAATGGGACTAGCAAAAAGGAGCTGCCGGCTAGCGAAGTGTGGTCGAGATAAGTTTCCTGCAAACTGGCAGAGAGCCAAGTGAGCCTGGTTTTTATGTTAAAGCGCGATGATCTACAAAGGCAGCAGGGGTTTTGGGATAAACAGAGATCTCTTTGATAAGATCGGATGGAGATGTAGTTTTTTTTGCAGGGCTAGTCCTTGTTCTATTTGAATATGTGCTTGACTTTAGGTTGGTTTCTTTTTATTCACTATTTGGGGTATTTGCTTATTATTCTTTAATATTCAAATATGTTTTATGACTTTTATAAAAAAAAAAAAATCTGGTATATAAAGGTATATCCGTTTTAATTCCCAGAAGCTCCCTTAGCCAGACTCAAATCAGTGGGCCTCGTGAAGTAGATGGTGCTCTGCTTGTCCGCCGTGATGGCCACCAGGATATTCTGCACCTCGCAGACCGAATTGTACAGATAGGCCTCCGTGAAGGAGGTGCCGGCCTGTCCGTACTCCGTGTACTGACGCGGCGCCTGGTTGACGGTGACCAGTTCGAAGGCCTCCAGGCAGGTGTCCTTGTCCCGGTAGTTCTCGTTGTAGTAGCCAAAAGGTATCAGGTTCGTGTTGTTGTGCGGCGTGCTAATCTGGCCAATCAGGTGCCGTGTCAAATCCTTGGCCGTCAAGTTGTCGAGATCCTCCTGCGGCTCCGAGATGTAGCCCCTGAAGTCGGAGCCATCGATCTCCACGTCCAGGTAGTAGATGGCATTGCTGATCAGCGGAAAGGTGTAGTTGAAGCACTTGTAGCCGATGCCCTCGCCGCCGAAGGTGCTGCACTCGAAGTTGTCTCCCGGCTGGGCACTGGTGGCATCCCAGATGGAGAACAGGACCGTGAACTTGGAGCTCTTGTCCCAGTTCTGGAGGCCGATGTAGCCACTCGATTCGGTGGTGTAGAACTGCAGGAAATTATAGATGCCATCGTTGCGGGGATTCGCGCTGGTCATCCACTGGAAGACGCTGCGTATGCCAATGAATCCCGAGTCCTGGTACTGGATTATGGTCCTGGCGTTGCCTAAGATATCGTTAAACCGCGTGGACTTGGCATTCTGCTCCTGGTGCAGGACGTCCATAAACCTGGCCATGTCGTCCTCGGCCTCTTGCAGGGTGGGGTGTGCTGCCAGGACTGTGGCCAAGCAAAAAGCCAAGCTGATTAAGAAAAATAGCGAATATTTCGTAGATCTATCCATGATGAACTTGGGTGGACTTGTGATTTTTGCCAGGCCAGTCACTCCCCTTTATATGGGATCTATTGAGTGTTTATTGATTGAGTGTTTATTTGCAATGATAAGGTGACTTCTCAACGCATTTCGCATTGCGCCATCCTCTTGGGGCTGATAAGAGCCAACTCAATGGGCTGAATTTTTAGGTAACTTAAAGGGTAACTCTGTGGAATTTTAACATGATGGTTATGAAACTTGAAATTCAAGACAACATATTTTCTAAATATTTATTGAGTTTGAATGCATTAAAATGCGACTCTATGCCAAATTTAAATAATATTAAATTCAAAGTAAAGTTAAAGGCTTGGATATAAAGCAGTTTCGGACATTTCTGACATCAGTACCCAGCACCAAACACTTTACTCTGAAGTGCAGTCAATGGAGAGGCTTTTCTAATTGATAAAAACCAACTTAATTAGCAATCTTTCTGAGATAACCATTTCGGGTAGCAGGGAAACGTGCCCAGCTATTTACACTGATAGTTATAAAAGCCGCTATCTGGAGGCATTAGCTCAGGGCTTGAGAATGCGCCACTCGACTAGGTATTGACCCACAAATATTGTTGGGCTGAAAAATTCCACTCGGATCAAGGTCCGTAACCCGGAGCTAGGAGCTGGCCGAGTCAAGAGCAGAGAGGGCGACCGAGTTCAAGTCATAACTCAGCGATCATCCTCAGCCCAATCCCAAGCCGATCCTCGTCCTCATCCCCCGGCAGCAGGCCGCATCAGCAGTCAGAGAACGTAGCACTAAATCAAGCCCACATGGAGTTCGGGCCAGGCGGCGACCAGCATCGGTTGTTCCCTCGCTTTTTGACAGTTTCGCGCACAGTAGCAGTTGCAGTTGAAGTGGAAGTGCCAGACCCTAGAAAAAACAACAGTAGCAGAGTGCAAGGGCACTGGAAGAAATTTTGAAAAATTAATTTATATTTATATAAGCAAAAAATCAACCTAATGTCATTAAGTCAAAGGTAAAGTTCTTACTCAAAGCATAACCTTTATTAGTCGTTAGCATCCTCATTAAGATATAAATATTCGTCGTTATGCTCTCTGAAAATATATATTTTTTTATTATTTAAAGACACTGTCGTCTTCTTTTTTTCTTGAGTATTATGGAAACCTAACCAGCCACAGCTTCAGCCTCATCATCCTCGCCATCATCATCATGTCCGACTGTGGCATGATAAACGCAAGCTGGGCCAAAGGCAGAGGCAAAGTCAGAGGAGCAGGCACAGGCGCAGGCTGAACATGTGTTGCCTGTCGAAGATCCAGGCGAAAAACGCGACCCACAGGCCTCGTCCATGGTCTACGAGTGGCCGGGCCGACCGAGCGCTCTTTTTGTTTGCTTCGCTGGAACTGGCACAACCTTTGGGGGCTCACATAAATTTTAAATATCCGCCAGAGATGCGCCTGGGAGCAGGGCTACCTTATTTGGCAAAACGGCCACCAGCTCCGCCGGGAAATGCAGTTTTTACCCATTTTTATTGACCCGAAGGAGGAGGCCGTTGGCCGATGGCCCATGGCTAGTGGCCAGTGGCTAGTGGCCAGTGGCTCATTAGCGAGTTGGGGGCGCATCGGGGCGTATGAGTAATGCCCCGCAATTTGCACGCCTTGAAAGGATTAATTCGTTAACAATTTTTCGCCACTGTAATATGCAAGACAAAACCAATAAATCTATTAATTAAGCCGACATTTGTTTAGCATCTGTTGCGATTTCCTTTTCTCTGCTCGACTTGATAAATATGCCCAGTTCTCGAGTTGAGCCAAAAGTCGGCCTGGTCTCGGTTTCCTAGTGGATTTGCTGAAATTTAAGACAGTGGGTGGTCCGGATTGGAAACTGTATTTTTTTTGGGGACCTGAATGAATCAACTGGAAGTACGGTGGGGCAGGTCAGGTAGTGAAGTGTACGACTGAATTAACATTGCTATAAATAGTAAGAGACTTTGATTTAAATACCAACTTTATTGTTACAAACAACAAAGTTATTTAGCTATTATTATTGTCATATTCTATATTCTATAAGCAAAAAACCAATGGGAATTCTTTTGAATAAAATGTTGAGGAGCAAACAACTTCACTTTGTGTAAAGTAGGTGGCAACGCCAAGCGAAAAAGGTTAACAAAATTAAGCTAATTTCAGGCGAATCAGCGATCTTAACTGATTATTAACGTGGATTCAAAGAAATCCTTTTGGACAAATTCCTAAGTCACTGATCTTCTGGTTCTGCTGAAGGAGGATAATGCTATGAGCGAGCTAGATGTCTTCTTTTCAAGTTACCCTTTGAAACAACTGACTTCGAATAGTGTGTCCTTAAGTGAGACATGTAAAAACGTCTGGCAACTCTGCTAATATCATTTTATGAATTTGTTTGTGTCGCATATACAGAGGCCAATTTGATTTATTGAAATTTATGCGTTGCCATTGTAAGTATTCATTTTAATATAAATTTAACTAATTTAATATTTTCATTTATTTCAAATTAATTTATTTAATACATATTTACCTGTAATAAATGTTTAAATCCCATTAACTAAACTCCACTGTGCTGGGCACAATAAACCAATTGCGGACAAGGAACAACCGACTGGCGAACTTCTGTGGCCGCTTGGTGTGTATAAATTTGCCAAATTAAAAAGCGACAGTGCTTCCCCGGCTCCAAGAAGGTTTTCTGGCGGTCGGTCGGTGGGAGGTTGTTTCGAGATCGAGAGTTGTGAGTCGAGAGCCACCCACCGCCGCCCCCAGATGACGCAACAGGGTGCCTGTCGCAGGCGTCTATAAATAAAGCAGCCGCCAGAGTAAATCAAAACAAGGCACGAACATGTGGCGCTTGCCAGTCCAAGCTCTCCAGCTTGGCATAGCTCCAGCTCCAATCCAATCCAGGATCAAGTGGGCCGACTTCGGTTCCCGGGTGTGGTCGCCGCTGTGATGTGTTTGTGTGCGTCCAGAACGGGATCGGATTGGGTTGGATTTTGTGGATTTGTCATCCCCCATCTGGGACCATAAATTCGTTACGCATTTTCCAAGCCGGAGCCGGAGCCAGAGCCAGCACACAATGCGACCATAATGTTTCCGATCCCGCTTTTGATCTGGCCCGTTGTCAACATCTTATTCCCGTCCCTGACATGATTGATTTTTCATGTTCCACGCGAAGTGGTGGGCTCTCTGGGGTCAGTTGGGGACTTTCTAAAAAAAAAAAAAAAACTGCAGTATTTCGCACACTCTTTGCAAATGCCAGGTGCACGGGAAGAAATAAGGATTTTCTAACTTGATTAAGGCTATGACTGAAGTCATGAGCTTAAAAACTTATAAATAAAGAACTAATTGGTATTTTAAGAAAGAAGTTTTCCAGAGAGGGCTAGTGGTAAGGGTTTATCTGGAGTTGTATGGTTATTATCCGGCTCGAAAGATCAAATTAAAATGAAAAACACGCCAACCTAATTATTACTGTTTCTACTTTTAGAAACGAAAATCATTAAGGATCCGATTTAAATTTTAACTAAACTTAAATATAAAATAATTTGGTTATAAATTTACTTAAATTTCTTGAATTAAATTTACATATATTTGTAAATAAAAATTGTAACCCGATTTTGCTGATCTTTTACTAAAAAGATAGTTGCTGTTTTCTTAGTTTCTGGTTTCTTTTAATTTTAAAAAATTTTCAAATTGATCAAGCTCTTTTTTTAGGTGTGCGAAATATTCCAAATATTTGTATCCGAAAAGTGCAGCCAGCAGCGAGATAGAAATCCTTTCCAGATGCACCGGCAAAGCCTTTGAACATGGTTTTTGGCCATATTTGGTCACCAAAACCATTCCCATTCACACCTCCCACCGTTAACTCAATTTGGCAGCAGCAATATCAAATTCTGATGGCAGTAAAAGTGCCTTAAAACGTTTGTAAACGATATTTATTGTGCCGCAAGTGTGTTGCACAAATTATTTTGTTTGATATGGCCGAGGGAAAGATCTGAGCTGTGAGATCCGAGATCTATAGCAGAGTGCCTGGTGCCGCCAAGGGGCAAGAATCGTCGCTTAGTGGAGCAATCAATCGACTATATATGGCCAGGAACTGGGGAAATCACTTAAGACGATTTCATTTGGCTTTATGGCCGGCCAAAATCGGCCATGTGAGAAAACTGAGCTGGAAAACTGAACTGCGGCAGACGAGAAAGAATTGGGCTGGGAAAAAGTTATTAATATGGGTCGATTGCCCCGGGCTCCCAGCTTCTCTCCGGCTTCTCCCTGGCCTCTTCTAGCTGCCGAGTTTGCTTCCAATTTTGGTAGCTTGATTTGTCACGATGCTTTTTTCCTGGTGCCCCTGTAGCGGGTTTTTGGGTTTCTTTTGGCTCTTTTTTTTTTGCGGTTCGGTTTTTTGTTGCAACTGGGAGAAGACAAACAAATTGGTCTGTAGTTGAAAATTGACAAGAATTTCGTGACTTTGTCACCTCTTTTTTCCTTTTTTTTTTGTATTTTTTTTTTTTTTTGTTGCGCCGTCGAGGAGATCTTACAACGCCCTCGAAGGCAGCAGCAGGAGCTTTCTTTCCTTGCCCGGCTGCAGTCCACTCCGCTCGTTAAGTGGCAGCCAGCGCGTGCGCATTGAAGTCGTCGCTCCAGCGGCCTCAAGTTGCGGATCCGATCCCCGCCAGAGTTGCTGCGCCCCCGTCCCTGGAAATCACTTCATCATCGGACATCGGGCCATTCTAAAGTCAAAGCTCTGCCTGCGACTGCAAAACTCTTGTCAGATTTATTTCTTGCTTTGGTTTTTTGTCTTTTCCGCTGCCGGTGCTTGTGGTTGTTGTTTTGGCCAAGTTGGTTAGTGTAACTACACTATTCCCAGGCTTAATTTAATTTATTTAGGTATATTTAGAAGAGATTTCTTTATTTAATATTTTATTAACAATTTTGTGGATCATTTTTAAGTTCTATATGTTCTTCAATTCTAAAAAATTAGGCGAGGTAAACTTCAAAGTTTTCTGTAATTTATTAAATACATTTCAAGTATTTTTATGTGTATTAAACGTTTTAAAAAACTTCTGTGGCTTATAGGACTTAACTGTTTATTTAGCTACAGGATTTTACACATCCTTTTATTCTAAAAAATGAGAAAAGAAATTCAAGGTTTTCCGTAATTTTTAAAGTAAATGTTAGGTAATAAACAATATTATTTATAATTATTTTAAATAATTTCCCCCTTGTAAGAGCATCGCAAATTCCCCAGCAAAAACTCACAATTTTCCCGCTTACTTCTTTGGGTTTATTGTGATTTTTATTTCTTATCCCTTTCTTCGGTTCGTTTGGTTGTTTTTTTATGTGTTGGCTCTACCTGTAACCTTTTGCACTTGGTACCCTTTTTTTCAATTTAATGAATTTTTTCCGCCGTTTTCTTTTCCTGCGCCCAGTGACAGCTACAAGGGGCAGCAGCCAGCAGCTTGCCAAGGAGGACAACTGCGGATGCTTGTCGCCTTTGGTAGCCCCGAGTTTCCCTTTATTTCGGGCGTTATCAATCGGGCATCGAGGGGAGTTACCTGGTTCGGCGGGGGCTATAGTCCACTCCCAGGCGACTCAGCGGCAACGCCCTGAATATGCGCATCCATTGCGGAATATGTATTTGTTCTGTCCCTCAATTGGTGGCCCATTCAATTGTTGTGTTTATGGTCAAGCTTATAACATTTTTTGGCAAGACGGCCAAATTGAGAAGAGGAGAGCCAAATGCAAAGTTCGTGTCTGCTTTGCAAGTGACACCACCTCCAACAATGCGAATTTTGGCGGCGGTTGTTATTTGCTCTTGATGCACTGGAGAAAATAGATATTATGAATGTTAATAATTTTTCTAGACATTATTTAATATATAGAAAATTTATTTATACTTCAACTAATAATATTTAAAGCCTACTTGATCTTCCTTTTTAATTTTATTTTTATCTGAATAACATTTCTTTGCTTCCTTTAGTTCTTTAGTACCACACATATTTCCCAGTGCCCCTGGCTTCTTTTCTCCTGTATGTAGGCCAACACCCTCGCTCCCCTTGGCCCTGCCAGTGGGCAATATGAGTTGACATTAGGGAGAACATGGCCAGGAGGAGCAGCAGAGGCGGCTAAACTCGCATCCCGTGGACCCATCGACAGCGACGCCATCGCCCTAGACTGACCCCGTTGTACCTTGTTGGCCGCCTTCCTGGCCATTGTGGTTGTTGGTGCTTGTTGTTTCTGGCCAATTTGCTGCAATTGCAATTCCCAGTTGGCAATTCAAACTCCAGCTCCAAGTGTGCCACTTTACTCGTCGAGATCATGTCGAGGCCAAAGGCAAAGTGGGTGAAAACCCAGTTAAAATGGGAGAAATAAGTCAATATTTGTGTTGTGAAAATATGATCGAATTGGGTCATATGATGCAATCTTTGGGGCTTGTAAAATAACCTAAGAGTTGAGTAGGTCTTGTGATCAGGCTTACGTGAAGTTGGAAGCTTTAGTTTATTTTAAAGAAATTCATTAAAGCAGAAGCCCAAAAAGCCACAGCCTGTAGTTCGCCCAAAAAAATCTTGTAATCCTTCTAGATACGGCTAGGAAACCAAATCAAGCCTCCTCGTATAATTCCTTAACCACACAGAAATCATCAAAAATTCTTTTAAAAAAATTATGCCCACCATTAACATTTTTCCCAGATATCGCATCTCGCACGAGCGTTCTCCCTGCCGCTCCCTGCCACTCTAAAGACTTAAACTTCTTGCCACTCCGCCTCTGAGCAAACAACGATCAATAAGGCAGCTGCCACGCCCCTCAACGTATATGAATATGTGTCTGCCACAAATTTGCCCCTGCCAATAATTCAATTAGGGAGCCAGAGAGAGCGAGGCACCGGAGGAGGCCGGACTTGGGGCAGCAAAACATTTATTTCACAATTGGCGCACATTAATCAAATGGGGCAGGGTGAGTGCCACAACAAGTACCTAAGTAGAGGAGTCCGCGGACCGGGCTCCTGCCTGCTTGGCTGCAATTAAAAGTAGATTAATAATTCGCCTCCTCGAGTCTGGAGCCATAGCTGCTCAGGTGTAGACAACATTGTCGATGTCGTTGTCATCCTCACTTTCCTAGACCTCGTTCCTTCCCTCCAAAAGGGGCCAGGAGGATGCTCAATACTCGGATTACTCGGGGGACTAGGATAGCCCACTTTAATTGCACATTTCATACTTGTTAATTTTTCAATTTTCCTGCCCACCGACTGCGACGTTGAGCGGTTGACCACTTGCCAAATGTCGAATGCTGAATGCGAATGTTGAATGCTGAATGTTGAATGTTCGCTGCCGAATGCCGAACGTTCGTTTGTCATCGAGCCGGGCAGAGACTCGCGACTCGATGGACCCCTTGGACCACACAGACGCCGCTCCAACTGGGCTGGGATGCACTGGGGGAAAGAAAGTGTTAAGGTGCTTGGAAGTAGGAGGTAAAATGGGACATTATACTATATAGAATATTATAATATATCATATAATATAATAAATATAATATTAATAATACAAATCAAGTAAGTAATACCTTTTATCTAAGAAACCTTTTTTTTGTGGGTTTTTCAATTTTAATTCTTTGAATTTTATTTTATAATAATGGGAACAGATATGAAATCAACATCTGCAAATGTATAAAAGTATGGTGTGAAATATTTAAAATCTGAAATTAATTTGTATTTGATTTTAAATACAAAACAATAGGTGGGACATTTATTAACGACAATAATCTATTATATAATTTAACATAAATGATTGGACATTAAAAATATTTAAATAAAAAGGGACTTTCTTTAATTTTGTGGTTCCGTATTCAATTGGCAAAATAAAATCCCAGAAAAAATATATTTTGGTTTGTGACTTTATGGCTTTAAAAAGCCTTTAATCCTCGACTCCTTTCCTGGACTCGGTAACTCGGAGTCAATGTAATTAATTTATTTTTAGATATTTAACTACGTAGGTAAATTCGTTCATCTAAGTAATATTTTAATTAAGGAAAAAAGTTACATAAAATAGGTTCTTCTTCTAGATAGATGTCTAAAGTATGTAACTCCCTTAGCCCATAGTATTTCCCGCGGTGTAACTGCTCCCGTGGCGGCTGCTGCTCCCAATCGATACAGGTGGACATGCGACTGACCCACCTCGACGCTCAGCGGGCGGTGCAGCTGCTGCAACTGTGGGGGCGCCAGTCCTAGCCCCACCCAGTCCTCCTCGCTGGCCCGTCCCTGTTTTCCAGGCGCTTTTCACTGCATTTGGACCAAATTAATTGCCAGCGATTAAATTTCAAATTTTCCATGCAAGCCCAGAGCAGCTTGGTGCCCGCAATGCAATCCCATTCGCTTCCGTGCGGCGACTTTTGCGTGAGTCTCTCCAGCAGCCGCCTCCGCCTCCGCCTTGCCTCCCTTCCATGGCCAAAGTTATAAAGTGAAAATCATTAGTTTTCATTTGTGGCGTTTAGGGCGTGTGCCCCAGCTAGTGCCAGTGCCAGCTCCAGTGGATCTGGATCGGGATCGTGCAGCTATTTTGCATTGCAAATTAACAAAAATAAAGCACACACTATAAGTGCAATTTTCACTTGCGCGACCGTAACATTTTCCTGAACATCGTTTTGGCAGTTGCATGTCAACTCCGTTTCGCCATGTCCTGTGGAGTCGCCCTGGGAGCTGGATCGGGGACTTTCAGGGGGCGGAGTTGTAACCGCGGCAATTAAAGCCATTCGAGCGGGGCACCCCTGACAGATTCGAATGTGGGCGTAGTTGTGGTTTCGAGAGCTGCCAATGCTGCGATTGGGCAAATGGGTGGAAAGGTAGCGACTCGGCTGGCAAATTTCTCCATTCAGAAGTAATGACAATTAAAAGAAGAATAGTTTGTTAGTTTGTTTTCTATGAATTTTTAAAGTTTTGTTATTTGATATATTGATGAATTTCATATTCCAGACATACAATTTTTTTATGGGCAACCTTTGAATAAATAAATGTATAATTTTTTTTCATTAGGATTTTCAGCATAAAATATATTTTTAAATGTATTTCCCGTAAACTCTTGCTATTAAATGTATTTTTTTAAAGGTTCTCCAACCGACTAAGATGTAAAGTCAATTTTGAAAAATAAAAAACTAATTTGAATCCTATTGTAAACCAGCTTATTATGTACAGGCCGATCTAATGAGGAAACTCTGTATAATATTAAACGATGGACGATCGTTTTTGTAGAGATTAATCGAAAGATATAAGCTAGATTTTAAGAACTAAGTCACTTTGGCTAAAATCGAAACAAATAACGCATTTAAACATATTTAAAAGGAGGTTACACTATGAATACTGTCATAAAACCAACTCTTGTGGTAAGTTATTTAAATAAAATAAATGATTAATTCTTAAAGAATTCTTCGATATTTTGATTTGAACATTTTTCAGTTAATTAGAAATTTTAAAAACCTCAAATTAAATCTAATCTATACCTAAGATACAGACTTAAATACCCCCCATCTCCCTACTAATAAACCTTAGAGCCAATTTAAATTACAGTCTTAACCGCCAAACTCATATATTTTATCTTAGTGGCCCTTCCCATTTACCTCTTCCTAATTGCTTCACGTTTCTTCACGGATCGTCCTTGAGTTTCGCTTCGGTCCACCCCCTTTGGATAAACGGCTGGCATTCTATTTCTGGGGGATTGAGTGGCCCCATCGACATCGTGTTTGAGATTAGTCGCGTCAATAGTGCCATAAACATAAATCTGCCGGCTAATGGGCGGGAAGGTGGACCTAGACTACGTGGCTACCAGTTTGGCAGAGCTCCTCCTCCTCCTCCTCCTCCAGCTGTGGTGGCAGCCCCGGCAATTACGCAGCAAATTAAAATCAAATAACTTAGCATGAAAATCGAGCGAGCCATAAAAATCACATGCAAATTATAGAGTATCCAATAACCAGACCCCAGCAAGTGGCAGTAGTAGCCGCCGCCGCCGCAGTCGCCGCTCCTTGCCCGCCTGAGAAATCGTTGTAATTTGCGCCGTCCGTGGAGAGACCTGTCCCACGTCCCGCAGCCAGCGGCGCTCCAATAAAGCCTTAAACAAATGAAGTTATTTGAGCCAATAAAAAATGGCATCCGCAAAATGATGGGGAGCCATCCGCCCAGGAGTATGTCAAGCGGAAAGGGAAAGTTGAGCGGGGACCTGGATAGAAGGAGGATCTTTGGAGGTTCAGGTGCGGATCGAAACGGGTGCTTGTGATCATTAAAGTTTAAGAGTTTCTAAGGACACCATAACCCATAATAAAATTAAACTAAAATCCCTTGAAAAATTAGGAATTTATTAATATTACTTGAGATTCTTTTTGCCTTCAGAGCATTCAGTCCGCACCTGTTGGAACCTGGATGCAATCACTGAATGTGAGGCTTTTGATACACCTCCAACAAGTGCACATAAATATCGGACAACCAGGCGCAACTTGTTCCCATATCTCCGGTGTTCTGGGATCCTTTAGGGATCCGCGTTTCGATATCGAGAGATCGGGTTCTGGGCACCAACCCGACCCTTTCTTAATGCACACCTTTTGCCGAGCTGCAACTGCGGAGGCAATTTGTTATTTGCCGAGTAATTATATGGCATCTCCTCCGTTGCCGTTTGGCTTATTTAGAGCTTTATTTATTAAAGCATTTAATGTAAAATTGTTTGTCCAGGCCAGGGGCCATCATTAAACAAAGTAAATTGTGTGTATAAATCAATACGCGCGCGGGCTGTAGCTAATTAATATCAATGTTGATTTTGTTGAGTTTCCAGCAGGATCCAGGATCCAGCTCCGTCCCCTGCAACACCCACGAAGTTTTGGGGGTCGTCGTGAAATTGCTTTTCCCCGATCCAGCGACTTGCATATTTTATGCGCATAAAGTGGATCATAAAGTAATTAATGCACCGAAATGCGACATCAAAATGCTGCGGGCCAAGGCAGCCGAAAGAAATTTCTTTCAGCATGAAAGTGGCATCTTCGTGGGTTGGCTGAAGAAGCACTGAAGAAAATTGTTATTAAATTGAAATATTTCATATTTTCTAAAGGATTTCTAGGATGCATAAATTCAACACGAACTACATTAACAATAGGTAACAGATAAATATTTAATACATCAAGATGTACGAAGCTTCATTATAACAATTTAAATCTAAATTTTTGTAAATTCTGTTGGATTATTATTCTGTTCCTAATACTTTTTGGCGGCTGATCACGAATCGGAAGTCTGTCAGTTTACGTTTTTTCCTACTTTCAATGACCTTTAACGACATGCTTACTTTTTTTTAGGTTAGGAAAAAATCCTTTATTGTGATGAAGCAAAACAGACTTCAGATTCGTGATCAGCACGAACAATAACTAAAGGAAAGGATACGTGAATTAATCCTTTATCTGTCTTATTTTCTTCTGAATCCTATAAGAATATAAATTCAAATTTTAAGTTTTCAAACTTATTATTTAGTTTAAATTCGTATTCTTTTTTCTCCAAGTGCACCTGCGACAGCAACAACAAAGCGTCTGCAATCAATCTTAAGGCGGCGTTTCGCAGGGCGTGTTCTCTTTGCTCTGAGGTTGCACCTACGCTGGCTGGGCTGCAGTTGGGTGCAGCACCGGCTTCGGTCGCTCAGCTGCAGTCTGAGTCCGGGATTAAGACCCTTTGCCACATTTCAGGATGCCCCATCTTCTCCGCATAATTACAGAGTGTTTTTCCTCTTATTTTTTTCGGGGCTTTTTGGCATGCGTAAAGATTCTGAAACGGGAACTCGTCGGCCGGGCTTTCTTTCTGCCTTCTTTATTTTTGTATATTTTTTTTACCCTGACAGCGACTGACAGACAGCAATTGCCAAATAATAAATAATTAGTCGGGGCGGCGCAGGGGGCGTGGCTAAGTGACGTGGCATGCATTTTTCATGGCGTTAAATCAAATATCGGCTGGCTGAAAAATATATATATGTATATTCCGCCAGCTAGAGAAAGCGAGTGCCGACCCAAATTTGCGAATCGGAATATTAATATATTTCCACAGAAAAATGTTAATTGAGTTATTAAGGGTTATATGCAGAAATCGAATTAACCAAAAGGTGAATATTTTAATCGTTAATAACAGTCTGGACTCTGGAGATACAATTACCTATAATGAAATACATTTTAATAATAATAACGTAATCTGCGAAATCAGAAAAAGTACATGATAAATATTAATAAATAAGAAACTAAAATAAATGAATCTTCCAAATACCACAATAGCTATTTAAGAAATTAAATAAATATTATTATTCATACATACTTAACAGAACATTCTCTATAACATAACACAAATGTAATCTAACGTTCTAAGAGTCAGCTGTTCACCCAAACAGCTGAGAGCACCTGTTGGCGCGGGAGAAAACCAGCGATAGAGAGGCAAAGAGAACGAATAAGCTTGTGAAAAGCAAATGCTGATAATGAAAAAAGCCACTTGTTGAACGAAAATTAAAGCTTTGATCAGTTCCCTTCCAGCTGCTGCACTCGCCTCAACATTTTGCCAATAATACACACCTTCCAAGTTCAAAATGTCAACGATTGTGAGGAAACTAATCAGCACTGCAAATGCTGCCAAGCCAGTTGCTCCCTATAAGTAAGTTAATATATTATTAAAGTCATAAGACTCTAGCTAATTAAAATGTTATTAACATTTAAATAGCCAGGCTGTGGTGGCCGATCGCACGGTGTATGTGTCGGGATGCCTGGGTCTGGATAAGGAGACCATGAAGTTGGTTCCCGGTGGACCAACGGAGCAGGCGGAGAAGGCTCTGGAAAATCTCGAGGCAATCCTCAAGGCCGCCGATTCGGGGGTGGATAAAGTGGTCAAGAACACGGTGTTCCTGAAGGATCTTAACGATTTTGGGGCCGTCAATGAGGTCTACAAGAAGGGTGAGTACAGAAGAAATTAGATAATCATAATTAATTATCAGAGTATCATACCTTTCCTATAAATAACTCAATTGTGTAATGATTTTATTCTCAATGCAGACATATAATCTAAAATTGTTTCACATAATACCTTAATATTATGACATTATATTTTCGAATTTTTTTTTACCAATACCTACTGTATACCGGCCTTTTGGCCATTGCCGCCTGATAAGGCAATCGGCATCGCTGGCACCCTCTTATCGCCGTCTTTATTGTTTACTGTAAACATTTTATGGCCGCTATTCTCGGGTTATTTTTCCAATTTCAAAAATACTGTATGCTTTATGCTTGCTTATCTCCCGTTTCAGTGTTCAATAAGGATTTCCCGGCCCGCAGTTGTTTCCAGGTGGCCAAGTTACCGATGGACGCTCTGGTGGAGATCGAGTGCATCGCCCTGACCGGATCCGTTTCCACGCAAACCGTGCAATAGGAATCAATGCCCAGTAAATTGTGAGAATATTAAAATGAATAAACGTAAATAGATATGCAAAAACAAAAAATTAATTTAAATTACTATAAATTACATTAAAGATCCCTAATAGTGCTGGAAAACTATAAAAATCATCTGTGTTGCTAAATGAAGCCATGAAAGTCAAGCAACAAATGTTGCTATGACCGTTATGTAAACATGCAGCGTCCAACCGGCAACCTGGGTACATGCAACATGGTACATGCAACCGGCAACACACTTTGCATTTAAACCTTATATAGTTTACAATTTAGCGTGCGGCAATTTATCTTTGTTGTTGCTGCGGCTGCTGTGCGCCTTTTGTATTATATTTCATCAAATGTTGCTGCATAAATCACCGGTAACTGCAGCAGCAGCAGCAGCAGCAGCAGCAACAGCAACAGCAACAATAATCGCAAGAGCAGCATGTTGCTAACGGTAGCCAAAGCTTAGACAAAGCGTTTATTTCACATTCAAATTTAAAAGTTATTCATAATGCCGCCGAGGAGTTGTTGTTTGTTGTGGCTGCAACTCCTGATCTTTTTGTTACAGAGAAAGAAATCTACATTTTAAAGAAAAATGAAAAATTCAATGTTACCCCCAAAATCTAAGCAATATTTATGAAAAATATTAAATTAACATGTATTGAATGTTCCAAAGGGAATCTTGTACAAAATGGCTATTGAATTACTAAGAAAACACAAATTTTTACCTTCTTTCCCATCCTAGGTAATCAATTGTTCATGGCAACGTTTATTTGTGTCCATTAAAAAAAGTTGAATTTGATTTTAATGTAAAATATACCTTTGTGAGTTCAATTAAAATCTAGAATACCTTAATTTTGTCACAGTGTATGCTCCATATTGATGCGGCTGCCTTTCAGGCTCCTTTTTTCGCCTTTTACGGACCCCCAGACACCCGGACTCCCGGTCTCGTGTTTTGTCTAGGCATTTGTTTTGATTTTTATTTAAATTTCAGTGAATTTGTCTGGTTATATGTGCCGGCTACGGCGACTATTTCCACAACTCCCCCAGCTAGGCACCATTCATTTTTCTGCACTTACTTTCCCGTGCCGCAGTTATTGTTATTGTTATTGTTGTGTTATATTGTTGCACCCGCGGCGTGCAACATTTATGTTGATGTGGCCAGCGGCAGCGGCGGCGGCGGCGTGTAATTAATTCGCGCGGCGCATCAGCCGACAGTCGTGGATAAATGGTAATAAATACGCATGAATTGATGACAACAGCGGACACCTCGCCTCACCTACGCAGAAGAGGGCTTGAAGTGCGGCTAATTAATTTCGACGCACGACAAATGTGGCCAAAAAGGGATCCCAAGGAGCGGTGAAAGTGCGCATATTTTACTCCTGACACTGACGGGGTTATTCGCCAAATTAAACTCGCAATTTTGTTGTACATTTTTACCAATTTGCTTATCAGTGGGCCAGGGCGCGTCTCGTTGGCCAATTAAGAAAGCCACATGCGGTAGCCATCGCAGCATATCCGTTTACGTCTCTTTTTGCCTCGGCCCTGTGGCCAGTTGTCATAATTAAAATATTATTCGCCTGGCGAGACCTTGCCGCAGGGTAATTAGTTGTTAAACTGAGCTTTCACTTGCTGGAGGATTTTTGGGGAATATAAGTTTACAAGAATAAGGGAATTTTGCATGTGATAAGCTATTAACATGGTCTGAGCAGGTGTCTTATAATATTATTTCATAATGTAATACTTTAATTCGATAACATTTCTTATAAAGAACGATAATGTTTTAACTTACATTTTCTGCGGTTTTTCTCTTTTTTGCTTTTCAGCTTTTTTGCTAAAAAGTAAACTAAACCACAACAAAAATCGATTATAAATTAATACCATTTAGTTATGAACTAGTTTTACTTTAAAAATGGTTAATTCAGATGTTCTTAAATATTAACAAGATTAAACAACAAAATAAAAATAAATATTATATAACAAATTATTATAAGAAACTGAAACGCTAGCTTTTGTCACTATATGCAAGGAATAAAGGAAAAAATGCCTGAACAAACAAATCCATCAGCACTGAATTTTGAATTTTCGCGCCCTACTTAAATTTGCAGCATACTTTTGGGGCTGGCACAAGGTCCAACCGCAATTCATCGCTTTACAGCACCATATGACAGAGAGCTGCCATATGTTTTAACAGCCGTGCATTGCTCAACACTGCCAATTAGTGATGGCAAAGGTGCCGATGATTGGTCACGTCAAAATATTGTTACAAATCGCTGGCAATGTTTACATTATTTTTCTGCCGATATAGCCTTTCTAAATTTTAAGTCTAACAGTAAATAAGGAAAACAAACCTCTTGAAACTCACAAGAGTAAACACCGCCTGCCTGCATACACTTAAGTTTGGTTGCTAAATTTTAGCGCTGGTGAGTACGTAGCTTTAAAACAGCGCTGCTGTCTCGCTCTCTCTCACTGCTTAGGAAGACTGGATTTTTTAGGGGGAAATATCGACTATTTGAGATTTTTTAGGGGGAAAGCAAAATGTTCATCTGGCAACACTGGTAAAATTAGCAACAAATCGAACCCAATACAATTGCAAAGCAATGCAAGTAAATGTAAAAATTAGCAACAAATCGACCAAAATAGTAGCAGCAGAGATATTGGAGCAATTGTAAAAGTGAAAATTAATTGGGAAAGCGCGAATCGATAAAAGAAGCGTCCGCGAGAGCCGCTTGATGAGCAAAGGTACAAAAACATACACCCACCAGCGCAGAACGCAGACAGAGAGACGGGCTCTCGCACACACACACACATGTAACCCTACCACCAGTCTTTTCCATGACAAAGTGAAATAGAAAAAAACTATTGAAAATAAAGCCAGCGAGCAGCAACAAATGGAAAATAAAATCACCTGGAGCCCCGTCTGGTATTGGGCAGAACCTATTTTCGATCGCGAGTGAATCCCAGTGGCTTTTGTTTAAATTGCATGCAGTGCACGCACATATGTACATAACAATTATTTTGTCGCCGTGTGAGTTTTTCTTTTCGTTGCCTCTTTCTGTTTCTTGTACGCGGAGAGATCTGCAGAGCCAGCGATAATGTGTACATATAGCGGATAAAATCGGTCCATTCCATGGATTCCGGGACAAAGGAAGTGGCGGCGCAGTTGGCGATCGCCGAGGAGATTACCCCCTGGATCCCCACACGCCTCACGGAATTCGCAATTGCGAACTATTCGCGAATAAAAACCATCGCCGCCGCCGCCGCTTCCCCAAATAGATATGTACATATGTATATACGCGGGCATATGTTTGTTTGTGCGTGTGTGTATATCGCGATTGACACCCTAACATTTGAGTGGAATGTTTGCATAAAACAAAAAGGGAAAATGAGTCCCGAGCAGGCGCCACCCTGCTCGGCCGGTGAAGAAATGTGAATAAGTAATTAAACCCCGCTCATTACATTGCAGAACTGCCCGAAGACTGAGACTCGTGCCCACTGAGGACTTTGTTTACATTCGCAACGCAGCAGCAGCAGGCCATCGCAGTCAACGGAAAATCGTCGAGTCAGAGCAGAAGAAAAATCGGAGGAATCCACTGAGCGCTGAGCGCACTGAGCACCTGCACCTGCATCTGCATCTGCGCCTGCAGCTCCCCGCTCCGGCTTCCGGATCACCAATAAAGTGGAGGAGCAGTGCCGACGCTTGAACAACATGAATCTTCGGGGAAATCCTCCAAAGAAGGAGGGCAAAATGCGTATTCGCGCCTTTCCGGTAAGAGCGGGGAAATATGGGTACACTAAGGGAATCCCCCTGTTATCAGTTGATAAAATTATCTAGAAAACCCTTATCGAATTGCTCCTATTATTGTTTGATAATTTAAGAGGTAGCTCCTAACTAATTATTAATTATACCAGCATCCTTAGGTTTTTGATAGGTTAATATATTTTAATATTTGGAGCTGTAGAGCTATAGTAATGCCTAAACCAGTAAAATCTCATAAATCTCTAAATATATTAAATTAAAGTAAATGAAGTCTAAAAGTATGCTAAATATACTAACATCTTAATTCATTTTATTGCATAATTTTATGCGCCTACTCAATTGCTTTCAAATCCGTAGAAATTTCACCTTCCAAGAGAATATTTACTGTTAAGAATATTTATTTGAAAAAAACTAGTTATTGTTTACAATTTTATGGTAATTTATAAACAAACATGAACATTCAGAGTTTCAAAAATATATTACAAATTCGTATACAAAATTCTGAATTAGTTATGATAGGTAACCAGAGATTTCCTTGACTATTCAGCGCTATTCTTGTGACCCAGGTTGTGCAATTTACAGTTTACCTGGAAAAAAGCTAATTCTGCTGATCGCAGCATGAACTTGCACAATTTCCCGATTAGATAGTTCCCGAGGACTTTGCCCCTCTTCCCAAAGGAATTTTACAAATCCCCCGCCAACTGGTTAACCCGTGAATATATACAAACTATAGTATATCCAAACCTGGAGATCTGTAATCGAAATTATTTCAAAAGTCAATCGACATGAAAGGCAAGGCCCAGAAAACGAATTCGAACAGGAACCAAACATCAAAACAACAACCTGGGGCTGGGTAGAATTCAAACACATTTTAGTTTTTAAGTTACATCCAATTCAATCGTTGTTTTCGAGAAATTATCGTTCCCGCCAGCACACAACGAGAGCCTGTGCAGACCTGTATGAAGGGAGCAGGGTGAACAACGAGCCAAGAACTCTTGCCCGAGCACGGAGCACAGAAGGAGCAGCAGCAGGAGAGCACTGCTCAGCGAATGCGGAGAGGAAGCCGGCACCATTAGGTCGACAAACCCCAGTCGGTCCCGCCCGGCAGCGGGCCAACATCAGGCTGCCCGTCGCGAGGATCAGCAGCGGATCCTCGAGCAGCGGGAGAGGGAGAGAGAGCTGGACCAGCAGCATCGCTACCATATGCACAACCGCAATTCCCGCCACCAGCAGCAGCAGCCGGAGCCCCTGAACAACCTGAACAACGCCCATGGCAACCGTCATAGTCGCATTGTGGCCGGGTCCAACAACTTTAACCCATTGAGCGGAGGAAGTGGTGGCAGTGGCGGAAACTTGGGAAATCCGAACGAAATTCGGGCCGCCACCGTTGGTTACCGGATCTCAAGGTCGTCTCTACTACAGGCCACTACCTCCTCGGAGCCATTCCCTTGGCCACCTACCTACGAGAGGCGCCACCATGTCGCCAGATCGGGTCGGGTGCGGGTGGATAATAGTACTCCCTTGTCGGTACCAGTTCCAGCGCCACCGCCAGCTGCTGCTCCCGCTTCCGTTGCCAGCACAATGGCCAAAGCCAACACTGCCGAGATCAGGGATATAGCGGAGGGCCCTCGACCCAAGGACATCGTTCGCAAGTACCCGCTCTGGCTGCCCGAGTACAAGCGAAAGGCCTTCAATGTTAGCAAATACCTTTTGACACGGATACAAACCAAGATTAGCCTTAAGAATACTTCTCCCAGGGAGTACTCCGAGTTGTGGGATTCATTTTAAGATAGTTGGGCTTTTATAGGGTCGGATATTGTTTTTAAAACAATTTAAAGAACCTAAAACCTTAAGCTTTTAGCTGCTGGGACTTTAGTGTGACAATATCCACTCTAAATACGTAAAGTTATACCCTTTTTCACCCTTTTCTTTTGGCTTTAATCCCTGATACCCCCAATGAATTAATTAATAAATCAAAATAACACTCTCCCCTTTCCAGGCCTCCATGGACGAGAAGTACGTGGAGACGATTTGGGCCAGCCTGAAGAACGCCATCCAGGAGATCCAGAAGAAGAACAATTCGGGGCTGTCGTTCGAGCAGCTCTACAGGAATGCCTACAACATGGTGCTGCACAAGCACGGCAACAGACTATACTATGGCCTGAGGGAGGTCGTCTCCGAGCATCTGGAGCACAAGGTGCGAACGGAGGTCATAGAGAGCCTGCACAGCAACTTCCTGCCCAAGCTGAACCAGGCCTGGACGGACCATCAGACCTCCATGGTCATGATACGCGACATACTCATGTACATGGACAGGGTCTACGTGCAGCAGCGTGAGGTGGACAATGTGTACAATCTAGGATTGATATTGTTCAGGGATCAGGTGAGAGCAACCACTTAATTTTGTAATTTGTACTTTTATAATCCTCATTTCCAGGTGGTTCGCTACTCGGAGATCCAAAAGGCCCTGCGGGAGAAGCTGCTGGGCATGGTGATGGAGGAGCGGCATGGCGAGGCCATCAACCATCTGGCCATCAAGAATGCCTGCAGCATGCTCATCACCTTGGGCATCAACTCGCGGACTGTGTACGAGGAGGACTTCGAGAAGCCGTTCCTCGCCCAGTCGGCGGCCTTCTACAAATTCGAGTCGCAGAACTTTCTTGCCGAGAACAACGCTGGCGTTTACATCAAGAAAGTGGAGGCCCGCATCACCGAGGAGTCGTCGCGGGCAGCGCTCTATCTGGACAAGGACACGGAGCCGCGCATAGTGCGTGTCGTGGAGGAGGAGCTGATCAAGAAGCATATGCGCCCCATTGTCGAGATGGAGAACTCGGGCGTGGTGTACATGATCAAGAACTCGAAGACCGAGGATCTGGCCTGCACATACAAGCTCTTCTCACGGCTGAAGGAGGAGGGCCTGAAGGTGATAGCGGACACCATGTCGGCGTATCTGCGCGAGCAGGGACGCATGCTGGTCAAGGAGGAGGAGAACGGCAACACAAATCCCATTACCTTCGTGCAGAACCTGCTCGATCTCAAGGACCGCTTCGATCAGTTTCTGGTGCACTCGTTCGCCAACGATCGCATCTTCAAGAACGTCATCTCGTCGGACTTTGAGCATTTCTTGAACTTGAACAACAAGTCGCCGGAGTATTTGTCGCTCTTCATCGACGACAAGCTGAAAAAGGGCGGCAAGGGGGTGAGTTAACCCCTATGGGATAAATATTAGATAAGTACTCAAAGGCTTCTTATTTTTCTTGCAGATGAGCGAACAGGAAATCGAGTCCATACTGGACAAGACCATGGTGCTTTTCCGTTTCCTGTTGGAGAAGGACGTCTTTGAGCGCTATTACAAGACACACTTAGCCAAGCGATTGCTGCTAAACAAATCAGTCTCTGATGATTTCGAGAAGAACATGATATCCAAACTAAAGGTGGGTTTGTACTACATTTTTATTACATTAATTTAGGGCAAGATACAACCGGAAAGGTCCTTTTTGAGCTCCCACACTTCACAAAGAACAGGATAAGGATGCTGTGTACCCCACCAAGACTTTCTGTCGCAGCTGCGGGAAAGAAGAAGAAATATACAGCGTCCAACACCCTCTCTGTGACTGTTACTGCCCGCAATTCTTGGGAAAATAACCCAATTTCTTGCTAGACCCTTCTACGACGAACTGGGCAGTATGTGGCGAATGTGCGCCCTGATGATCTGGCGCTCTTTCTAGACTCAACCGGGGGTTTCCGGGGGCATCCTCAACTACTTATCAACCCCCTCCCATTCCCAGCTACTCCTCCTGATTCTAATTATTCAGACATCACAGTGGACCAACGTCTGTCGAGCTGTCTGATTACCTTATTGATTACCTTATTGATTACCCTCAATCATGGAAGACGTTCCCTTAGGCATGGATTTTCTCGACGTCTGTCGAGCTGTCTGATCATCCTATCCTATCCTATTACTATTCTTGGTTATTCTTGCAGACTGAATGCGGCTGTCAATTCACCTCGAAGCTGGAGGGCATGTTTAAGGACATGTCCGTCTCCAATACGATCATGGATGAGTTCAAGAACTATGTAAATAATAACAATTTAAGCCTGGGCGGTGTGGAGCTAACGGTGCGCATCCTAACCACGGGCTTCTGGCCCACGCAGGTAAGTTTGCCAGCTCTTATAACCTTAGATCTCTTAGATCTCAATGAGTTTTCCCCAACAGACAGCCACGCCCAACTGCAACATACCCGCCGCTCCCCGCGAAGCCTTTGACATTTTCAAGAACTTTTATCTGAACAAGCACTCCGGACGTCAGCTCACGTTACAGCCTCAAATGGGTGAGCTTTAGGGAATTACTTCCTTATTAAATATATATTTATAATACCATTTCTTCATACCTCAGGCACCGCCTATATTAACGCCGTGTTCTATGGTCGCAAGGCAGCCGACAGTGACAAGGACAAGGATGCACCCAGCTCCAGCTCGAGCGGGTGTGCCGTGCCCACCACCACGCGCAAGCACATACTGCAGGTGTCCACCTACCAGGTGGGTTTCAAAGGGTTCCTCCATATCCGAAAGGTATTTTATACTCTTTTGCCCTCCAGATGTGCGTTCTGCTGCTGTTTAACAACCGCGATGTGCTGACCTACGATGACATCCACCAGGAGACGGATATACCGGAACGGGAGCTGGTCCGAGCCCTGCAGTCGCTGTCCATGGGCAAGCCCGCCCAGCGCTTGCTGGTGCGCAATTCCAAGACGAAAACCAAGGACATTGAGCCCACGGATGAGTTCTATGTGAACGACGCCTTTGTCTCCAAGTTCCACAGGTGGGATATATATTCTCTATGATTATTCCGATAACCAATACTGATTTTAAATGGAAATCCCAAAGGGTGAAGATCCAGACGGTGGCTGCCAAGGGCGAGTCGGAGCCGGAGCGCAAGGAGACGCGCGGCAAGGTCGATGAGGATCGCAAGCACGAGATTGAGGCGGCCATTGTGCGCATCATGAAGGCGCGCAAGCGCATGGCGGTGAGTGCTCGCTTGCTTCCTTATTAGTTTATTTATTTAATGTAATTTAATTTAATTTATTTAGCACAACTTGCTGGTGTCGGACGTGACGTCGCAGCTAAAGTCGCGCTTCCTGCCCTCGCCTGTGTTCATCAAGAAGCGCATCGAGGGCCTCATCGAGCGCGAGTATCTGCAGCGATCGCCCGAGGACCGCAAGGTGTACAACTACCTGGCCTAAGCGCGGCAGGCAAGGGCGTGGGATCTCCGGATCGAACTCATCTTCGGGCAGCAGGCAGCAGGCGCTTGAGCAGACTTACACGCAGCAATAATAATTTTGACCAAGATCGTAGATGACCTCTCTCCAGCCAACGACACATAGAGTTTACCCATTATAGGAGCGCCCGCCAGAACTGTGAAAATTTCCCTTTAGCAAGCCACAACTTTTCCGAGCCTGTGTCATTCAAAATTGATCAGTTTAAAATGCCATTGGTTAGATAGGGCGAGAGACTCCTGCTCACCGTAACATAAATATTAACCCTCTAATATAATTCTTAGTTATTCGCTAACCAATGTTTTCTCTGGCAATGTTTTCTTTGAGCCCACAAATTGTATAGCAGTAAGCCCACAAGCCACAACCACCCATCATAGGAATCGCACGCGAGGCCAGCATAAGCCCTAATTGTAAGCAGGATGAGCAAAGGTAAAGCGGAAGCAGCAGCAGAAATTTAAGCGAAAAGGAATATTCATAATTATAAATATAGCTAAAGTAATAAATTTATAAATGAATTATTAATTTTAGAGAGTCCAAGTCCACACACCCGCTCTGCAGACAGAACTTGAAGATTGCCGTGCATATATATTCCTAAATTTAGTTTCTTTTTGTACGTGTTGGACGCGCAGTGATTATGCTAAACTGTATGAAGAGTTGTTTTATCTATTTAGTTGATATTGTGGAATCGATTCCAGGTATAAATACACGTATATGCATATGCAGCAGTCCTGTAATGGATTTGAATTAAGTAGGACACGAAAGAATTCATTTTTAACATTAACGAAGGTCAAAGAAGACCCATGAAACACAATTAAGCGCCGAACCACAACAAGAGCATGAAACAAACAAAGATCTTGACACTGTAAATACATTACATTTTTGTTCTTACGTATGAAAAATGGATATATAAAAAAATAAAACGTATATAAGCGTTAACACTTAACACAGTTGTTGTCTATCTTTCTACACATAGGATCTGAAACCCTTTTTTAATGGAATGCTACTTTTCGCCTGTAAAATAAAACTCATTTGATAGACATTTTTATCTACGAAAATATATGTTTTTAAATTGGATTCGAGGGAGATGGTATCTCGGGAATTGTATTTATTGGCCATTATTTTGATTTCCATATTCTTATTATTTGCAACTTTGGTATTTCTTTTAATATTTGTATTATATGTGGTCTTAATTTAATTAAAAAACAGGTTATTTGTTTAAGACATCGTTATGTTTTATACACCCGAAAAAATTGAAAACGATTTTTGCCAAGAACATTTCAAGAACTTCTCACTTTTTCTCAAAGAGGCATTCTTCAAATCGAAAGGAAAGTGTTCTCAATTTTGTATCTTGCGATCTTGAAGTCGAGAAGGGGAAATATGTAAGAGAGATCGAGAAAAATTGGCTGGAAAGTTATTTTTGGATTTGGCCTGAGTGGAGCGTTTGGTACAGCGCTTGGCTGGCGTGCTGACAGTCCGGGGTTCGAATCCAATTCGAGTCGTAAAAATTGGTGAGTACATAATTCTAATAGAATTTATATAGTAATGAGCCGAAGGCCTGAGCTGCTATGGCTTTAAAACCACCGTTGGCTCTTACATGGTTTTACACTAATTATATTTATTAGCTTTAGATAAATAAAAAAAAAAATTAATATCGTAATAACATTACATATTAGATTTCACATATTAAATTACCGGAGAACAATAAAATTAAGTCTGTCTTCCTCCTAAGATCAAGAAATAGATAGTATTTTGTTAAGTTTTTATTTTTATCGAGAACGATTCGTTCTTAAAAACGAGAAGACTTCTTCTTAAATCAAGAATAAAATACAGCTATCAATGTAAGAATGAGAAAGAAAAATGCCAAATTCGAGAACGTTAAGAACGGTTTTTCCCTCGGTGTATACAACTGATTTGTTAAAATATCTTTAAAGATCTTCAAGATCTTAGCCCAGTATCACGTATACGTATTCTTGGTGTATCCGTTGTGAAGCAGAGAAGGGTCTTGGCGCTCGCAGGGATTGTGTAACCGAGTGAGAACGCTCAGCTTATCTGCTACCATGACCAGGCCCATGCCGGAGAGATATCGCTTTGGCCAAACAAACTTATCCGAAGGTAAATAGCCCGCCGAATAATGGGTTACCAATTATACAAAAATTGGCAGGGCCGAAGCCGCAACTTTGGCAAACAGCGATGACTTGCCCGATCCCCTTTAAGTGTGTGATATCGGGAGCTAGAGCCCGAACCCGAGACCGCGACGCCGCTAAGTTCTTGGGCAAACACCAGCCATGGAGCGATCCAATTCGATCCGATCCAACGCACTGATAAGCGGGGAGGAGCGGCGAGAGAGCGAGAGCTAGAAACGCTTCTCTGGGGACCGCAGACCGGAGACCGGAGACCAGAGCGCACCTTGATACGACGAGGCAGCTAGCGAGAATTCAGCGATCGAGATTCAGTTTCGGTTTCAGTTTTAAGCGAAGCGTCGTTGCTCGTTGAACTCGCGGAATTCGGATCGGGCGAAATATAAAAAATAAGCAGCTGAAACCGTATACTTAATACGCACGCGTGTGTGTAGCTCGGCACAAAAACAAAAAAACAAGAAAAATATAAACAAAACTACATGCTACGTCAGAAGACTACAAACAAAAGATATGAACGCAGTGCTGACGTCGCCGCCAAGGTTCGAATCAGATATTATATTTTGTTTTTTGCCATTTTTCGTTTCTGTTTTCCATAAACTTACAACTTTACAACTGTTGTGTGACTTTTGCTTTTTTTGTGACTTTTCGCGTTGTGATTTGCGTGCACCTCAAGGGGAGGAGAACTGCATCCGAGGCCCTCTCTCTTTCGGATCAGCAGTGCCTTGAGATTGCCGCTCTCGAAGTGAACGTTCCCCGATGTGTCTAATTACACAAGCTCTCGACCAGACGCAAAAACCGAGCAGCCGAAAGTAGAGGTAGAGGAACGACTTGGACTTGGACTTGGACATCGGATCAGCATAACATGGCCTCGCGACGCACTGGCTTCGTCCTGGACGCCAAGTCGATGGGTCTCAACCGCTCGAGGCCGGCGTCGCCTTCCTCCAGTCCGAGGTGTGAGGACCAGGCCAGCACCTCCACATGCACGCAGGTCCAGGCGAGGGGCGAAGGATCGGGTGCTGGAGCCTGTGCCCCGAATGCCCAGTGCAATTCCAACACGGAGCCCCTTCCCACGGAATACTACCGCCGCCTGCTCCAGAAACTAAATGCTGACACTGGCTGTGGTGGCCAGGTGAACTTCGAGCTGAACAACATATTCGTCAACAGGCTGGTCGAGATCGATGGCCTAGATGGACAAGGCGGTGATGCCATGGTAAGAGGTTCTATTAAATATTTTTCAGCCATTAGAGATTTTGGGCAATATAATGACAAGTAAGCTGTAGCTGGGTCTCGAACCCTTTAAAAGACTTAAGCATGAGTGTGTAAGTGAGATGGATACAGAAGGTTACACTTTGTTGCCTAATAACTCCCATGTTTATCACCCGATTTTACTCAAACTTAATTCTAAGGGGTTATATAATCCGTTTAATATATTCGAGTTCTCAAGCGAATTTTAGGAATATAATTACAAGTAAGCTATAGCTTAGACTCTAACCCTTGACTCACGCTTTAAAAGAGTTTAGCGTGTGTGCAAGAGAGATGGAAACAGAAGGTTCCAATTTTGTTGCCTAATAACTTCCATGTTTATCATCTGATCTTACTCAAACTTTAGGCTTAGGGTATTCATCAGATACATGTATAGTATTTTCTGCAGGAAATGATATTCTCCAAGTTAAAGCAAAAATAATATTAGGAGCATATTCCGTGCTTTGTAACCAATTTATTTTTTCCGTTAAAAATAGTGAAAAACCTCAGACGAAATATATTTAAAGTTACACTATGTACATATTTTCCGAAATATTTTTTTTCAAAGTCCCTTCCTTGCTTTCTCCCCTAGTTCACCTCCCAAGTGCGACTAGTCACTTTCCAGGAGTGGGTGGACTTCCTGCTCCACGTAAACAGCGCCATCCTGGGCAACATGTCCGACCTGGAGGAGGAGGCCTATGGCAAAATAGTCTCGTACTTCAACTCTGTGCAGGGACAACAGCAGCAGGCCCTGGAGGAGAATCGAAAGCTGCGGAAGGACCTGTGCTCGATCATCAAGTTTGTGCAGTGTGGCTATCACCGCGCCAACTGGGACTTCGGGATCTCGCTGGAGACTTTGACTGTCAACCAGCTGCTGGGCGTAAAGGCTGATCAGGCGCGGCCGGAGAGCGAAAGCGAGAAGGTAGGCCAAATGGGAGCTGGCGATTTCAAAAGCAAGACCGTCGCCGTCTCCAAGTCCCAAAAATCCGGGATTTCTTCAACTCCCCATTGATATCGATATATACATTTATATATTTGTTTAATAAATCCTTCAATATGTTTGCTTGTTCTAAAGCCTGTTTTTCATTGAACTTTTTTTACCCTTAATTAGATGGCCGAGTGCATGAAGTCGCTGGTCAACGAGATAGCCGCGAAGCATGACGAGATCTGTCACCTGAAGTCCCAGCTGGGCGCTTTGGACGAGGTTGTCCACACGGCCAGGCAGAAGCTGCTCTTCAAGGATCAGTGCATAGCTCAGCTCAACCAGCAGGTGAGAGATCCCATAGGAGGGCTATAAACACATTCATTTGCAGCTTTTGGGTTTTTTTTTTAATAATTAGTTAATCAGATAATATAGATTTATATTACTTTATTATTATTATTACCTAGGCCTTGTTGCACCACGACCAGATGTTAGGTCTTTTGTGCCGGCCTGTAGGATTAAGGTAGAGCCTCTACACCTAGGCTTTTGATAAAGGAGAGCACTTTGGCGGGGTCTATCTGTTCCCAAATCCTGTAGGGGGGATAAGTTCACCTCCTAGTTGTTGAAGTCGACGTCTGATTAGCGAGGGGCATTCACATAGAACATGTTCTGATGTTTCTGGCTCCATCTCACAGAATCTGCATATGTCGATTTCTGAAAGTTTTAATTTCTTAAGGTGATACCTTAGGTTGCAGTGACCCGTTAGGTAGCCTGTAAGAGTACGAATTTCACCCTTTTTTAGGTTGATGATGCGCTTAGATCGCGACATCTGGGGGACGAGGAATTGTTTGGCTTGTCTCCCGGCATGCACTTTTATATTACTTACTTCAAAATCGGTCTGTCGTCTTCTGACAATATGTAGACAATTTAATATGAAATCAAAATTAAAATAATAGCAGGCTGGGACCCTCTAGTTTCACAATAACTGACGTCTGTTTATAGATTTTAAATAAATCTAGCTCACAACCCCATCGGATGAGGTAGTGACGTTGGCTCGGTTTACTATTAGATTAATTGGAATTTTTTTGTTTCGATTAATCAAGCTGTGCTTATCTCTTAATCGCCTTTCGTAGCGTAAAATCGGAAACCCGATCAGCCAACGTCTCAGGCATTTGTCAATTTTGTAGAAAAATTCAGAAGTGTAGCAAAAGATTCAGAATTCATTTCAATTTGATATTCAAGGCGAGTTCATAAAATTCCACAGCTGCAGGAGATCAACCAGAGCATATCCAACATGCCGCAGCCGACATCCAGCGAGGAGGCGTCCTCCACTCCTGATCTGGAGCAGGACTCGGACCAGAGCAAGGTCGACGAGACCGCCACCAGCGAATCATTGACCGGTTGCATGCTGCAGAGTCTATCGATCCAGGACTGTAAGGAGACCGAGATGCTGCGGATACTCGAGCGTGAAATGGACGAGCTCCTTCGCGTGCACAACATCCAAGAGCACAAGACCATGGACTCCTGGCGGAGGCGTCTCTCCTTCTTGTACGATAAGTTGGTAAGGACTTGAAATAATAAGCCAGAAACTAAAAATATAAAATAAATAAATAGTTAGTAAACACCGGAAATACAGAAGAATACTTACTTTCTTTATAATTAAAAATCCTCAAGTCCATCTCACATTTCTTTATATTTCCTTTATATATTTTCCCAGAAAACTGAACGGGATGACACTGTGAACAAGCTGGAAAACATTCGCAGCTGGCTGAGTCTTCTCCAATCGGATCTGGACCAATCCGGCATGAACTTTAGCCGTTTCCCGACCAAGGTCGATGATTCGGACTCCAAGATGCTGGAATGCCTCAGGGGGCGACTGCTCGACCTCAACCAAAGCAATCGGGAGTTGCAAAGGAAATACCAGCGCCTCGAAACCGAGTCCCAAAGTACGTCTTATCGTAAGCCCAATCCGTAAAAGATTTGGGATAACTCTGGATATAGTCAATATTTCAGATCGCCAGGCAGAATGTGAAATCGGAAACGCCTTTAATCAGAGGAATTCCCAAATTCTGAGTGAGATTGCCGACTTGATCTGTAAGCTGGTGAGTTCTTGATTTATATTAATAGGAAATACCTTGAATTCCAATCGTAACTTTTTTTTTTTATTTTCCTTAATTTAAGATGAAAGTTTTCAGTGAAATTTAATCAAATTCCTTTAATTTATTATGTTTAAAATTAGTAAGGCAAAAGAAGGAGGCCTAAAGAGCTCTAATTCTTTGTAAAGTATTAAATTCCACCGCTTATTAAATCATCCACTTTATTTCAGGGTCCTACAGACTTCTCCTACAACAATATCTACGAGGAATCCTCAACGGAAAACCCATTTTGTGTGGCCATCATGGAACTGTTCGAGCAGAGATCCCAGGAGGAGCTGGCTGGGCAGAAGGCATGTGTGAGTATCTGACGGTTTCGATTGCACCGCAATTAAGCGATTCCAATAACCGTGTCTGTCATATCAAATGCAGAAAGGCGACACGAAAACACCTATTCCATCGAAAGAGTCCACCAGAGCCAGGCCCGCAGCCATGGCAAAAACAAAGTCAACAACTAGACCCCCCACTAAGGCCGCAACTAAGCCAACAACTACTACCAAGCCCAAGCCCAGGAGCGGCAAGTAACTATGTCACTTGTTGACCCTCCCACACATTTAGCCTAAGCTAAGCCAAGTTAACTCTACTTAAGTATAGGCTTAAAGTTTGCCCTCGTTGTCTAGGTTCGAAAAGTGACTTATCATCGAAATAGTTCCCGCCAAAAAGGAACTTGTATCCTTGTTTATATACAAAAAAATCAACTGGCATCTATATGCTGGAAATATATAGTAAATATATATGTGAGTAAGGCCAGGAGCTCAGTCAGATGGGGATGAATAGATAATTTAAAGCTCCTCAATCTCAGATTTTAGAAATACATATAATGTAACTTGGGCTTAGTTTTATATTTAATTGAATTCATTAGGACTAGATTTTAATGTTGTATCTTTAAGTGTGTTTTTGCCATGCCTCTGACCTGACTTGAAATACATTCGCCTCTCCGCACACACCGAATATATTCTCTTATGTGGTAAATGACATTCGCCTTCGGGGAAGAAGGCCCATATATAGCTTTCTATATATATCCTGGCCTGGAATGACAACAAATATTGTTGCCATTCGAGTCGACTGATTTATTTACCCATATATTTCCGTATGGTCCCGAAAAACTAAGAGCTACCTTCGACAAATACAAATCGGTCGCGAATGTGTTTATTGTGGATGGAAAGTCGCTGTAAGTTCAACTGCAATTGAAGGGGGAGGTGAGGTGCCTCTGCCCTCCACGTTTACCTGCCCTCCAGGAGCTGCTGGCGAATCGGAAATAGGTTTCGTGTTATTTATTTACCCACAATCGACACGCGAGGCAGGCGAGCAGTGATATGCATATCGATGAGAGCCCACGGGACTTGGGTCGTGGATTTGAGTGCCGAGAGCTGCTCGTGATCCTCGTGAGCTATGGTTCAAGTAATCCCAGAACGAATTGGGGCTTAATAGATTTTTGCAGAATTAAAATTTTATATACAAATGAGACTTTTTTAAAAGTAATTAAATCTTCAGATTCGGTCTTCAAAAATAATTTAATTGGCAACCGAAATAAATGTATTAAAAATTTAAATTAGTGCTAAGAGGCACTTAGAATCTGTTGCTGCTGCTTTGCTTGTACATTGCAGGCAAAGCGTGGAAGAGGGAGCTATTGTTCAAGTTATCCTAGATCAAATGAAGGCATCTTAATGTTAAATAGATTTTTTAAACATTTAATTTGTATATAGAAATGGGACATTTAATTAAATCTTGAGATTCGGTGTTTAAAAGGAGTTTATAAACTGCTGCTGCTGCTTTGCTTGTACATTGCAAACAAAGCGTGGAGGGGGGAAAATACAAATCATACATTGTTCCATTGATAAAAATATTTTTAAATCTATATGACTCGATTTTCTGTGTTTAAATAGATTACATTTGCTAAATTTAATTTACCATTTATTAATTGTAAATAATACCTTAATATACCTTAATAATAAAGATAAAGTGGGTCTTTATTCAATTTTTTAAATAAATAAAATACATATATATTTATTTGGTTTAACCGACCTTCAAGTAATGTTTAAAAACATATAATTGACATAAATTCGGGAACTGTTAGTTCCCTTCAATGAAACATTTTGGTATTTACAAATTTTCGAATGGTTTCGCCACCTAAAAAATTTTAATTATAAATCCCAAAGTCACAAGTCTTTGTAGAATAATTGTTAATAAAGAGAAACCCCTTCTTTTGAGCTGTTAAAGCTTCTCACGCGATCATCTCAGCGGCCAACTGCTGGGCGGAAAATCAAACACAGCTCGGCTGGAAGCCATGGCTGTAGCCGCGGCGGGGTCGTCGGCGCTGGGAACCGGAGTAGTTCGCTTCAGAATCCTGTCATCCGTCGTCGGTTGCTGTTTAGTCGCGTGAAACAAATCAAGGAAGCGCCAGGAATCGGCACCGGGAATAAAGCGCGCGCGCTCGCTACATGTCCTCGCTGAACCCGTGGACGTGGATTTACGAGCCCTAATTAGCCGCCCACGAAATTTGAATTTCCTCAAAGCGACGACGCCGACGCCTCCTCGATTTCTTGGCGCGCGAAAAACGGAAAGGAAAAGCCGCGAGGCGGCGTGCAATTAGCCCCGAAACTTTTCCGTTCATTCAGTCAAAGGAAAGCGGGAAAAGTTCCCAAAAAAAACAACATAAACGTGCAAATTGTTTTCGAGTGTTTCGAAGGGGAGGTTGGGGCGTGTAAAATAGTGAACAGTGCGAACTGTAAATGTGCAAATTGAGCCAGCGAAAGGTGTGGAAAACTGGCACTCTTAATGGGTTTAATGACAGCCGCCAGACAACCCTTTGGGAGCCCCAGGGAAAGGAAATCATAACAATTCATTGCCCCCGACTGTAGCTATTTGTCTTAATCGATTTTCACATTTTCCCCCCTCATCCCAGGGGGCTATCAAATTCGTACTCCTCTGGCCCCTTCGCTTCGAGAATAATAATATGCCTTTAAAAGTGTTTTAAGTGCGCGAAGCCACGCTCTCCCCAGTCCCCGGCAAATACTATTGCCAATCCAAGGGGCACACCACCCGCGGCAACTTTATTTTCAAATCGTGTCAAACAGTCAGTCGAGGGGGAGGCATAGAATAATAATATCTATAAAACCCGGGGAAGTCCCCAGGCCCCCCTCATATACAGTTGTTTGCCTTGTGTTGCCAAAGTGCCAAAGAAACGGAACTTTGAAACCCAAAACCGAAACCCCTAAACCGAAATCCGAGACCCAAGGGCCTTGCCACCTACGTACACTTCGATTTGGTTTTATTTTCGTGACAAACTTTTAATAGCAATATTATTGAAATGAAATGAAACGGTAATGAAGTCAAAATTCGTCTGGGCTGTGCGGAATCTATGCTTGCATTTGCGGCCCACGAAGCACGAAGGCTCGGCGAAAGCAATTTAAACTCAGCGTGCAGCGCTTCAGATACAGATACAGATACTGATTGATAGATAGATATATGCACTCGACTGACAGCCTGACTGACAGGTGATTCCGCGATTCCGTGATTCCGGATTTACGGCAATTAGTTGCAAATATATCTCATCTGACTTACCATGGTAAGCTGTCGTTTTTGGTATTGAGGATTCCGTTTCGAGTTCCATTTCGAATTCGCAGAACGAAAGAACAGCCCTTGACTGCCCCCATCGGCAGCAGCTGGAGCACACGCTGCTCCACTGCCAGACCCAGTCGGAGATCCTGCAGGCCACCAGGGACAATTACCTCAGCATTATCGATGAGTTCAAGCGGGATCTCGAGGAGCTGACCGAGCAGGTCGAGCAGCAGCAGCAGCAGCAGCAGCACCAGACCAACCCATCCTGCCCAGACCCCGAGCTACACATTGAGGAGCCGCCGCGGATCAACTGCGAACTGGAGATTCAAGTTGGCGACACAAACACACACAGTCTTTCTCCTTTAAAGATTCTCTAAGTGATTTCCTTTTTCTCTGATTTGTTTACAAAATTTCCCCCTTAGAACGAACGCCTTGCCTGCCAAATCCAAGGACTTCAGGACATCGTGAAGGACCGCGATGGTCAGATAGAGGAGCTGCAGTCCATGATCAAGGGCTACTCCGATTTCACCGAGAATCATCGACTCAAGGAGCAGATACTCGAGCTGGAGCAAAAGAACAGTAAGGGATTTCAGCTAGGAGTCGCTAAATTCCATAGATACTATATT
This sequence comes from Drosophila rufa, assembly GCA_018153105.1. NCBI lineage: Eukaryota > Metazoa > Arthropoda > Insecta > Diptera > Drosophilidae > Drosophila > Drosophila rufa. Next base: position 16,469,058 of record JAECXS010000096.1, read on the forward strand.
CCTTTCCAGGGGATCAGAGCCGCCAGATCCGCGAGCTGGTCGGGGCCGCCAAGAGCCATGAAAAGGAGCGATCCGAGCTTGAAACCAAATACGAAAACCTAATGCGTGGTCTTGAGGAGAAGAGCCAGGAACTCAAGGCAGCCGAGCGACGGGTGGAGAGTCTCCAGGCGCGATTAAATCAGTTGGATCAGGACCAGGAGGAGCTAAGGATAGAGGTACCTCGATTCTTCTTTTCATCACTAAATCTCCAAAGAACTTATCTCAATTTAATTCCAGCGCAACGTGCTCCGAGACGAGGTGGTCGCCCTCAAGGAGAAGGAGGCCGTCTCAGCGGGTCGCGAGCGCGCTCTCCTCAATCAACAGCGACTCGGCCATATGGAGCTGGAAAAGATGCGACACCTCATCCGGGACATGCAGGGCCAGCTGCAGCAGGAGGAGTCCCAGCACCGGGAAAACGTCCGACAGCTGGAGAATGCCAAGGAAATAATTCGGAAACAAATGCGCGACATTGCCGCCGATTGCCAGCGGATGCAGACACGTCTGAAGTAGGTAGTCGGTGCGGGATGGAGTGCATCCATCTAAGAGCAGTTTCCCTTCTCTGCAGGCAGCAGGCCGAGGTGAACCACCAGCAGGAGCAGATCATCGAGTCGTACCGCAAGTGGAAGGAAGCCCAGGTTAGGGCCGACGAGGCGGTGCGGCTGTGCGCCAAGCAGGCCGGGGATCACATCAACATGCTGCTGGACGAGAACCAGACGCTGGCCGAGGACTACCGTTGCGTCTACCGGGACTACCAGGTCCTGGAGTCGGAGATGCAGCGGCTGAAGCAGGCGGTCAACTACACGCCAGCCCCCTTGATGAGCTATCCTCCGCACTCGGATGGCGGGCGAATGGATTCCGAGGCGGGCAATGATGTGAGTTGAAAAATTGCAGGATTATAGTTGTTTTTTCTCTTTTCATTAACTTTTTTCTAGTAAAAGTTTCTAGTTTTAAATAAATTGTTGTTTTTTTTAAGAAACAAATTAGCTTTGGAAGCTCGAGTTCTCTAAATTATATCAAGGTAGATTAGATGAGGATTCTTCCCTCATGTAACCTTTTAAGCTGAAAGAATTCAAGTTTCCTAAGCTAATATTATAATCCCTAAAACCCATACTTATTTATTTACTAGTTCGGCTAATTATGACATCAAATCATTTAAAAATTGTACTAATTCGAATCATATACAAATTATTAAAGAAAATCCATAAAATTCTTTGCTTTCCTGCCACAAAATGTCTTCAAAATTTTCCCAAATTGGACTTACATTGGACGCTTGAACAGTTTGAATAGAAACCGATATTGTGCACAATGATTTTAACTTATCCTGTGACTCTCCCAGATGGCCAGGCGAGTGCAGAGCATGGCCAGCACCTCCCAGCGCATCTCCAATCAGTACCGAGCCCTTAATGATGTCCAAGCGAATGCGGGGCCGCCTCCAAACCAGAACTCGAAGAACCAGCGAGAACCCTGCTGAGACCCAACCGATCCTCGGAGGACCAAGCCGCCTCCCTCCCCGACCATATCAACTTGGCTTACGCATAAAACCATTCGGCCAACTACCTAGTCAAGTCGCGCATACTGTAAATTCCTTGTAAATTGTAGTAGAAAACAACGAAAAATAAAAACATTTGCTTGTGTAGATGTTACAAAATATTTGCTTATATTCAGAGGAACAACATTTAGTTTTGAACATTTACTTTATGTGGATTTTATCCTGCTCTGACTCGACGTACCCTTTATTCCCTATCTTCCCATCCTCTGCTATTTCCCATCATCCTGTTGGATGAGTTTGGCCCTTTCGCTGATTGCTATCAGGGCCATTTTGATTTGGGCCCGCTTCTTGACGCTCGCCTCGCGCAGAACCTCGGATTGTTTGGTTAGTATCCTGACGCGAACATCGCTGAACTGCTCCGCCTCCGGCAGGCTCATCTCCAGGTAGACCTCCTTGCCCACGTTCACCAGGATGCGGTCCATCTGGCGAACACGGGCCTGCATGAATACGTTGCTGCCGATGTTCACCTGTGTCTTGTAGCCCTCGGGCAAGTGCGAGTCGAAGGTTTGGAGCGTGTTCTTCAGCTGGACGTACTCCATGATCTCCTCGTTGTACTGTGCAATGCAGTGTTCCAGCTGCCGCAGGTCCTCCTTCAGGACTTCGTTGATGAACTCCTCAATCTGCGTGATGCGCGCCTCATTGGCAGCCTGACTGTAAGTTGGATTTACTGCATTTAAGGGTTAATCTGGGAGCTCACTACTTACTCCAGCCTCTGTTGGGTCTCTGCGCCGCTTTTGGACTTGTTGTTCATAATTATATCTTTAATTATTGATCAAAAGCCCGGTAAAATTTGTCAAAATTCGGTTTGTTTACGTTTGAGTCTGTGTGACCGCACCGATAACTATGAAAAATACTATCCGGGCCAAAAATAAATACCAAATACTACAGTTTCAGTCTCAAGAAATACCATTAAAATACCAATAGATAAAATATGTAACTTTAGTTTCTTTTTTAAATAAGTCCAACTTAAAATTATAAATGTATGCGTTAACAATAATAGCGAATTATGAATTAATTAGAATGCTGAAACTCGCAGAAAAGAGCAGACTTTCACATTCACATGAGCTGGTCTCACTTAAGCACTGTTAATAACAGCCGCCTTCCTTTTAGTAGTTGCCAGCCCTGTAAGTTACAGCCGTTACAATTCAAATACTCACTTAAAAACGAAATTGCAGTAATATATTTGTATTTCTGTTTACATTCATGACTCAGCTTAACTTATATATATTCCAAAGTTGTGGCTAGCTTATTTTCATATTTAGTAAGGCATGCAAGTTAGATGACCCTGCAAAATGGGTTTCCTAAATGGCTTAAGATAAAATAAAAATTTGATTTAGAGCTACTAATTATTTAAATATAAAATACTACATATCTTAATAGTTTTTATTACATTATTTAGACTTAAATAAATAACAACCAATTTCCTTAATTAAATGACCATTTTATATAAAAACATTGTAAAAGAGTTGCTTATTTATTTTTAATTGTCTTCCGAAACATATTTCCCTGGTAGTTACATCAGCAAAAAGGCGCCAAGTTGTGCCAAGTTCAATTAATCCCACACATTGCAGATTTTCGCACTAATCCGTGGTGACTCCCAGTTCATCGCACATTTTATATAATCCCAACAAGCAGCACACAAAAGAGAAAATTATAGTAAGCAAACAAATAAAGTCAATTGTCTGCGCACGCAATTCCAAATTAAAATTTTCACATCACTCTTCGAGGGCCTTATCTGCGATTCCGAATTGAATTGAAATCACACCCGAGGCCTTGCTCATTAGCATTTTAAATGTCTCTTTAACCTTTGTGTTTGAACCCTGAGTCTGTGGTCTGTATGTTTCCTGTTCGATTTTTTCTCCGACTTTCCAGCAGGCTGTGGGTTTCCCGCAACGAGGGCTGAGCTTTCAGTTGTACACATTTGTTCATTTTCCACACAGGCGTTAACAACTTTGGTAAGTGAAAGTTCTAAAAAATAAACTCCAGTCGAAAGATTTCAGAAGAAAAAATTGTTTTTCTTTGCATTTAAAATTTTAAATTTTATTTCAAATTTATGGACCAAATGAAATCCTTTCTTCTACCATTCCAGGATACAACATGAGCTTCTCTCTGGTGCGGCAGCATCTGCTACTGAGCCGGAAGGCGTTGGCCAACACCCAGGGAGCTCCTGTGCGGAGCTACATGCCTGTGGCCGGGCCACCACGTTTCCCGATGAGCAGCGCTCAGCGGCTGATCTTCGGGGTCGGACCGCTGGTCATCATGATGATCATTCCCTTCTGGGCCCTATTGAACCTGCACCGCTGGTCGCGGATGCACCTGGGCCTGCCGCCTGAGGAGGAGGAGGAGGAGGAAGAGCCCCCGAAGGAGGAGAAATAACACAATCAAATCCCAACCGCACACACTCTTTTAAACGGTGACTTCTTACGGACTCTTACTGGGGTCTCCACACTCGCAACGAAGCCGGCAAACGACTCATTGAACTTTAAACCAAATCTATACATTTAACTGCATTTGCAAAGGCGTGGAATTGCTTCCAGCGAAATGTCATTAAAATTGCAAGTTCAATCGTTGACATAACATATTGTACTTTCTTTCAGATTTTTCCTCCTTACAGCCATGTTCTATTTATTTATTTAAGGCCTTTTCTTTCTGAAGTATTGGAACTAAGAGCAGGGTGGTCCTTTCGAAGATTAATTTCTATGCTCGACCTAACCAAATATTTGCCTTCCAATATTAGAGAGAGTATCGTCATGATAATTTCAAAGGCTTAAAATGGAGTCTAATCGGTCAGTTCTATATTTTTTTTAGCAATATTTCTTTTTTAAAATGGCAACGCCTGAATACTTTTGCCAGCACTAACAGACGGTCGATGATCGCACGATCAGCTGCTCTTTCCGTTTTATTTCGTGCCCAACTCTGCATTACGTAATCATGTTTTTGATGATTTTCGACCCCCTCGCTCCCTTGTAATCAAGAGTAATCATCCTCCCCTATTATTACGTAATCATAAACATTTTGTTTCACCAAAAATTAAAAAAAAAATTTTTTTTGTATATATATTAATATAAAAAGATCACGTAATCTTTGGTCCCTCCCAAATAATCTAACATAATCATTTCGCTGACCCACTTCCCCCTATAGGTGATTACGTAATATGTTGACAGCCCCTTATTTTATTATTTTTTCACAAAGGACTTTTAAAAATGCTTTCTGAAACACGTGCGGAATTTGGTTGATAATTATTTTGGGAACAGTTCTGGTAGCATTTTCAAAAGGAACTCTTTTTGCTTACAATACTAACTTTATTCATTATAATTAATTTAATTTATTACTAAAATTATACATCAAAGAATTAAATATTTATTTATTATTTAGGTTTTAATGAAATGAAACTGTGTGCCACAGGCAGAAGAAGGCATCGCCGATTCCATGAAGTATACATCTTCTTGATCAGCAGCAACAGGCGTATTGACTTAGCCATGTCCGTCTACAAAGTCCACCTCGATCTCGGCAACTTGAAGAACAGTTCCACCAAGTCTGTCCTTTAGGATGACGAAACCTTGCATGTTTAAGTTCCGCCTCTATTTTCACCCCCGAGACTGCTCATTGCTCGCCTTTTGCGCTTTCCTAAGAGCTTGGAGTAGCTCCTCGAGCTCTTGAACCGTGTCGCATATCTTTTCATTCTGAAGTTCTAGGATCTTATTGTTTTTGTCAGTGACTTCAAAATCTAGTTCCACTATTCGGGTTTCAGTTGAGCCAACTGAATTGGCATCATAAACAGCTTAATTTATTTCATGGATCGCAAGTGTAAGGAATCGTTAAGATCCCTTACAGTAGCGCTAAGAGAACGCAGGATCGACAGAAGAGAAAGCAGTATGAGAGACTGAGTGAGAGAGGAGAAATTGTAGCTGTAGCGGCAGTCAAGAAGACAGCAGAGGAGGGCAGCGGAGGAGGCAGCAGTCCAAGCCGGCGTTGGCCGGCGAGTCGGGCGTGCACTAATTATTAGAAATAGGGCGTCTTGTGCCCCGCTTAGGGTTAAAAAATAAAAATTGTAAAACAAGAGTTATTAAAAAAAAAATTAATTGCAATTAACTGTTATTTTTTATTTAGTCAAAGAATAACTATTATTTTACAATTTTTATTTAAACAAAAAAGCAAGCCGAAGTTTGTATACCCTTGCAGTCTGCAATTGAATCATTGCAAATTGATATATTTTGGTAAACTTAAAAAAATATCGAAGATTGTACATTTACTTACACATTTTAAATTTTCCACGTAGAATTTTACATTTTCATATAAATCAACCGATATTTCCTATGGCAGCTATATTATATAGTTGTCCTCGAGAATGGACAAAAATCTTAGAGGATTCCTCAAGGATTCCTCTTCGAGGACTTTTTCCCCTGCAGCTGCCATTCAGCAGCCCTCTCTCCCGCCAAAACTTCTTTCTCTCAATTTCTCCACTTTCACTCAATCTCTCATACTGCTTTCTATACTATACTACAATTCCCAACTGGTTCTAGAAACTGCTGACCTATAATAGTGACTAATTTCCTCCGATGATTCCTCCGATGATTCCTCCGATGATTCCTCCGATGATTCCTCCGATGATTCCTCCGATGATTCCTCCGATGATTCCTCCGATGATTCCTCCGATGATTCCTCCGATGATTCCTCCGATGATTCCTCCGATGATTCCTCCTTGAGGATTCCTCGATCCAGGATTCCTCGATCCAGGATTCCTCGATCCAGGATTCCTCGAGGATTCCTCGAGGATTTTTGTCCATTCTCGAGGACAACTATATAATATAGCTGCCATAGGAAATATCGGTTGATTTATATGAAAATGTAAAATTCTACGTGGAAAATTTAAAATGTGTAAGTAAATTTACAATCTTCGATATTTTTTTAAGTTTACCAAAATATATCAATTTGCAATGATTCAATTGCAGACTGCAAGGGTATACAAACTTCGGCTTGCTTTTTTGTTTAAATAAAAATTGTAAAATAATAGTTATTCTTTGACTAAATAAAAAATAACAGTTAATTGCAATTAATTTTTTTTTTAATAACTCTTGTTTTACAATTTTTATTTTTTAACCCTAAGCGGGGCACAAGACGCCCTATCTCTAATAATTAGTGCACGCCCGACTCGCCGGCCAACGCCGGCTTGGACTGCTGCCTCCTCCGCTGCCCTCCTCCGCTGCCCTCCTCTGCTGTCTTCTTGACTGCCGCTACAGCTACAATTTCTCCTCTCTCACTCAGTCTCTCATACTGCTTTCTCTTCTGTCGATCCTGCGTTCTCTTAGCGCTACTGTAAGGTATCTTAACGATTCCTTACAATTGCGATCCATGAAATAAATGAAGCTGTTTATGATGCCAATTCAGTTGGCTCAACTGAAACCCGAATAGTGGAACTAGATTTTGAAGTCACTGACAAAAACAATAAGATCCTAGAGGATTCCTCGCGGATTCCTCGAGAATTCCTCGATCCAGGATTCCTCGATCCAGGATTCCTCGATTCAGGATTCCTCGAGGATTCCTCGAGGATTCCTCGAGGATTTCTCGATCCAGGATTCCTTGAGGATTCCTCGAGGATTCCTCGATCCAGGATTCCTCGAGGATTCCTTGAGGATTCCTCGAGGATTCCTCGATCCAGGATTCCTCGAAGATTCCTTGAGGATTCCTCGAGGATTCCTCGAGGATTCCTCGAGGATTCCTCGATCCAGGATTCCTCGAGGAATCGTCGATCGAGGAATCATAGAGGAATCATCGAGGAATCATCGAGGATTCATCGAGGAATCCTAGATCGAGGAATCATCGAGGAATCATCGAGGAATCATTGAGGAATCATAGAGGAATCATCGAGGAATCATCGAGGAATCATTGAGGAATCATAGAGGAATCATCGAGGAATCATCGAGGAATCATCGAGGAATCATCGAGGAATCATCGAGGAATCATCGAGGAATCCTCGATCGAGGAATCATCGAGGAATCATCGAGGAATCATCGAGGAATCATCGAGAAATCCTCGATCGAGGAATCATCGAGGAATCATCGAGGAATCATCGAGGAATCATCGAGGAATCATCGAGGAATCCTCGATCGAGGAATCATCGAGGAATCCTCGATCAAGGAATCATTTAGGAATCATCGAGGAATCCTCGATCGAGGAGTCATCGAAGAATCATTGAGGAATCATCGAGGAATTATCGAGGAATCATCGAGGAATCATTGAGGAATCCTCGATCGAGGAATCATCGAGGAATCTTCGAGGAATCTTCGAGGTATCCTCGATCGGGGAATCATCGAGGAATCATCAAGGAATCCTCGATCGAGGAATCATCGAGGAATCCTCGATCGAGGAATCATCGAGGAATCATTGAGGAATCCTCGATCGAGAAATCATCGAGGAATCCTCGATCGAGGAATCATCGAGGAATCATCGAGGAATCATCGAGGAATCCTCGAGGAATCATCGAGGAATCCTCGATCGAGGAATCATCGAGGAATTATCGAGGAATCATCGAGGAATCATCGAGGAATCATAGAGGAATTATCGAGGAATCATGGAGGAATCATCGAGGATTCATCAAGGAATCCTCGATCGAGGAATCATCGAGGAATCATCGAGGAATCATCGAGGAATCATCGAGGAATCATCGAGGAATCCTCGATCGAGGAATCATCGAGGAATCATCGAGGAATCTTCGAGGTATCCTCGATCGGGGAATCATCGAGGAATCATCAAGGAATCCTCGATCGAGGAATCATCGAGGAATCCTCGATCGAGGAATCATCGAGGAATCATTGAGGAATCCTCGATCGAGAAATCATCGAGGAATCCTCGATCGAGGAATCATCGAGGAATCATCGAGGAATCATCGAGGAATCCTCGAGGAATCATCGAGGAATCCTCGATCGAGGAATCATCGAGGAATTATCGAGGAATCATCGAGGAATCATCGAGGAATCATAGAGGAATTATCGAGGAATCATGGAGGAATCATCGAGGAATCATCGAGGATTCATCAAGGAATCCTCGATCGAGGAATCATCGAGGAATCATCGAGGAATCATCGAGGAATCATCGAGGAATCATCGAGGAATCCTCGATCGAGGAATCATCGAGGAATCCTCGATCGAGGAATCATCGAGGAATCATCGAGGAATCATCGAGGAATCATCGAGGAATCCTCGAGGAATCATCGAGGAATCCTCGATCGAGGAATCATCGAGGAATTATCGAGGAATCATCGAGGAATCATCGAGGAATCATAGAGGAATTATCGAGGAATCATGGAGGAATCATCGAGGAATCATCGAGGAATCATCGAGGAATCCTCGATCGAGGAGTCATCGAAGAATCATTGAGGAATCATCGAGGAATTATCGAGGAATCATCGAGGAATCATTGAGGAATCCTCGATCGAGGAATCATCGAGGAATCTTCGAGGAATCTTCGAGGTATCCTCGATCGGGGAATCATCGAGGAATCATCAAGGAATCCTCGATCGAGGAATCATCGAGGAATCCTCGATCGAGGAATCATCGAGGAATCATTGAGGAATCCTCGATCGAGAAATCATCGAGGAATCCTCGATCGAGGAATCATCGAGGAATCATCGAGGAATCATCGAGGAATCCTCGAGGAATCATCGAGGAATCCTCGATCGAGGAATCATCGAGGAATTATCGAGGAATCATCGAGGAATCATCGAGGAATCATAGAGGAATTATCGAGGAATCATGGAGGAATCATCGAGGAATCATCGAGGATTCATCAAGGAATCCTCGATCGAGGAATCATCGAGGAATCATCGAGGAATCATCGAGGAATCATCGAGGAATCCTCGATCGAGGAATCATCGAGGAATCATCGAGGAATCATCGAGGAATCATCGAGGAATCCTCGATCGAGGAATCATCGAGGAATCATCGAGGAATCATCGAGGAATAATCGAGGATTCATCGAGGAGTCATCGAAGAATCATTGAGGAATCATCGAGGAATTATCGAGGAATCATCGAGGAATCATTGAGGAATCCTCGATCGAGGAATCATCGAGGAATCTTCGAGGAATCCTCGATCGAGGAATCATCGAGGAATCCTCGATCGAGGAATCATCGAGGAATCATCGAGGAATCCTCGAGGAATCATCAAGGAATCCTCGATCGAGGAATCATCGAGGAATCCTCGATCGAGGAATCATCGAGGAATCATCGAGGAATCCTCGAGGAATCATCAAGGAATCCTCGATCGAGGAATCATCGAGGAATCCTCGATCGAGGAATCATCGAGGAATCATTGAGGAATCATCGAGGAATCATTGAGGAATCCTCGATCGAGAAATCATCGAGGAATCATCGAGGAATTATCGGGGAATCATCGAGGAATCATCGAGGAATCATCGAGGAATCATCGAGGAATCATCGAGGAATCCTCGATCGAGGAATCATCATCTTTCCGAACTGGTATATGTGTAATTCCGAAATGATGCAATTTTGTATTGTCATCCTTCTTAGATTGATCGGAGGCAAAACCTCCATATGGAAGTCGCTTTTGCAGTTGTACGCTTATAGGAACTCCAGCTTGGGGGTAAGTTTAAGCACCTCCAACTCTGAGAAATGGGATATGAGCAGCGTTCCAATTTCCGGAGCAACTTTATGTGAGTATTTGGTTTGATCCGTAAGAACACACATCCACTCTGGACAAACCGGAAATGGAACTAAGCTCGGATGGATCCGGTCGACCTGTGCCCGATGAGCTAACTAATACAGGAGAGGAGGAACTAATCAGCTGCTGAATCCGAGATTGATCTCTTGCCATCTACACAAGTAAAAAAAAAAAAAAAAAAAACTCGAGCGAGTTTGGTATAGATTTAATATTTAATAATATCAAACGTATAAATATCGACATTAGGCTGTTGCATATTACATAATCACCTGGAAGGTCAGTATTCAGCAAATTGATTATATTATACAAAATTTAAAATAAAAAAATTAATTAAACAATTTTTTTTTTTCATTATGAGTTAATATATTATTTTTGTATTAAATAATTTTATAATTTTACTTATTAGTCACATTATTATTTGTGAGTTCCAAGCTTCTGACTAAAATTAAAATACCCAGAAACGGTATACAAATATTCGCTTTTATAGTTTATATGTGTATTTTATGAACTTATATATATATATATCAACCGTAAAATCCATATCCCATGACGCACCCCAAGCGATAATGAAAGTCCCAAAAGGAAAATCTATTATAATTAGGTCATTGTTTTTATTTTGTTCAAGATTGAACACATATCCAAGCCTAAAACACATACACAGATTACAATTGTTTCATAACAATAGTGTATAATATGTGAATATAATAATTGAAAACTTAAAATGTATGCAATGAAAATATTTGTACGAATTTAATTAATTGATTATTCAAATGAATTTTAATATTCCTTAAATGGAAGTTACCTGCAGATAGAACTGCAGCAGAAAATCATCAGCACCCACGCTAGCCCGTTCAATAGGAAGATTAGGCCTAGGATGAGACCATCTTTCAGTCCCAGTTCGAACTTTGAAAATATTTTGGAGTCCTTCTCAATGAAATGCAGATCCGTGTTGGCCAAATACTTAGCCATGTCGTCGTAAAATGTGTCAGTAAACCAGTTGTCATAGAGGGCCAACTCTTTCAAGTTCCTGAGCTTGTCGCTAACGGAGAGATAGTCAAAACTGGTCAGCAGGTTTCCTTCCAGGCGAAGTCTTTGAAGTGGGTGGGCCTTAGCAGAGGGTTGTAGGATTACGGCTGTCAGAGAATTATGGGACAGGTCCAGGGTGGTGAGATTGGGTCCAAAAAGAGGTAACCTTCGCGGAAAGTATTCTAATTTATTTCGAGACAGGCTGAGGAACCTGAGATTGGGAAAACTGCACTCATTCCCATAAGGAGTATCAAAATCGAAGAAAGTGGCGCGAATTGAGGAATTCGACAGATCCAACCACTCCAGGGACTGGACGCCACAAAGGACGTTTTTGAGTACTGTTTCTGTCAATATGGCACCGTGAAAGTCCGCATAAGTTAGCTTACTATTTTCATGAATTATCCGAGATCTTATGCTCCCGCTGATCTGAAGTCTCTCCAGTCCACTGTTGCGCAGGTCCAAGATGCTTACATTTACAGACAATCGCATCTCCTTCAGGTGGCCACAATTGCTCAGGTTGAGGCTATCGAGCACCAAGTGGGCCAGCCCGGTCGGAAAAAGTACATTGATCAGCGGATTTCCTTTAAGATTTAGCTCCCTCAAATAATTATTCCGGTTGAAGGTATCCTCCGTTAGAACGGAGATGTTATTGTTACTCAAGTCGAGCCAATGGAGACTGCCTAACGGGTAGAAGACTCCCTCCGGAAGGACAGTTATCGAGTTGTTCTGCAGATGTAAATTCCTCAGGCGGGAGAGTTTGTGAAAGGTTCCATTGGACAATCTTTCTATGGAGTTCCCGGCCAGCTGGAGGGTGTCCAAATTGATTGTCTTGGCAAACTGGTAATTGTTTAATTCCAAGAGATGGCTCTTCGTAAGAGCCAACTCGGTAAGATTGGCCACCACAGTCAAGTCCGTCGTGTGGAAGTCGTTGTCGCAGCTCTCCAACCGAAGCGAGATGAGATTGGGTGTAAGCTGGAGCACCCCAAGGTCCGAGCAGAACCGCAACTCCAGATGCAAGACATCCGGAGAGAGTTTATATGAGTATTTTGCCGGATCCGTAAGAACACAAAAATCTAAACAGCAATCTTCCTCAACACCTTGGATTCCGAATACAAATGCAAACAGCACAGCCAGCACATAAAGAGTATTCATGTTTCGTTAATAAAGTCTTCCCTTCCGACTATATAGTATATAAAATTAGAAATTAATTACCTTTCCGATTCGGTAAGTCACATCTTTCGGAACAAAGAAATGGAACTAAGCGCGGCTTGATCCGGTCGCAATGTGTGCGACGAGTAATCAAAGAGAGGAGCAACCTGATTATCAATCTTCTCAACGCGAGATTGTCAATATAGATCAACTGTAAATATATTTGTAAAGCTCTCTGCTATCTTAAGTTCAAGAACTATCTATAGATTAGTGCAAAGTTTAGTTTAGTTTATGTTAATAATCAGCCTTAAAAATATCTGAAATACACACACAAATATTGAATAATAACAATAACAAGCACACTTTAATGACTTAATTAAAACTTTGAAATACAACAACAACAATTATTTACAATGAAATGGAAAAATACTTATAAAATGTAAATTTTAAATTTCCCTAGAATTGCGAATTCACAAGAAAAACAAATAATGTTATTCAAGAAAAAAATCGCAAAATAATAAGACAAGTACTTCAGCTTCGTCGCCAGCGTCTCTTCTTCTCAACCATTCGAGTACAGAAATGGTATGGCATCCCTCCCACAAGGAAGGAATCACCACAAACGCCAGCACTACTATCAGCATGATTGGGAATAGGACGACGTACTTTCTCCATTCATCCTGAGTCTGGTCCTCCGTCCCTGGAGGTGTCATATTTGTCGCCGGATCCAGATTTACATTCTTAAGCTTCTCGGTCACGGGAGTCAAGTTTTTTTGGTCCTGACATTGACATCCCAAGGCGGAAAAGGACAACACGAGCAGTACATAAAAAGTAATCATATTCTATGTATTAATTTCGCGGTGTATAATATATAAAATCTAAAATTAAAGGCCTTGCCGAATCGCTACTGTCTAATCTTTCTGAACGAAGAATTGGAACTAAGCGCGGCACGAATGTTTGAGGAGCCAACTGACCACAGAGAGGAGGAACTAATCAGCATCTCAACACATTTATCAACTAAAAATAATTTCCAAGGCATTCTGCGATTTCGATTTAAATGCTTCGTCTTCTTTGAAAAAAAGACTGTAATTCAAGTCTTGAGACTCTAAATAATTCACGTAGTGACGATGAGCAGCGAGACTGTGGTGTGCATGGAGACTACTATATTCGTACAGAGCCGTAGAATTGAAAATCTGCTACGGTATTCCGGTCAGAACCATATATCTTAAGCAAAAGGTATTGTACATTTTGGATGCATCCTTGGGGGTCCCCTATGTTGCTTAAATGGTTCAGCTCCAGCGGCTACTGCTTTTTTTCCTGCGACTCTCTGAGGATCATAAAATGCCTCCACGTCATATCCTCCCCATCGATAGTGAAAGTGGTGGCTGCTCGGAGACTTGATTTACTTTGCACCCCACAAATAGATGCGCTTTGATGTCTGGGTACCAATTAAGGATGCGCTCCACCTCCGCCGCAAACAATAAACCATCCATTGTCCACATCCAATTAGCCGCTCTCTAACACCTCTGCTCCTGTTGCAACCGCTTTGGAAATCCTCTGACTGCCTCCGCGAGACCATTTTCCACGGCTGCCACAAATCAAAAGGCTGAAAAACCAACAAACCGAAAAACAAAACGGGGAAATATCCGAAAAACAAAACAAACAAAAAAAACCAAAACAAGCCGAGGAAACCCAAAAAGCAAAGTGCCAACTTTCATTAAAAGTATTTTTGCGCTCATTGGCAATGCATTCAATTGTGGTCTCGGCGAGTACGGGTCCCATGCCTAGTTTAAGCCAGCGACTTGACTTTGACCACCTCCTGTTGTCTCTGGGCCTTGTATCGCATCCAATCCTCATGATCTACAACACACGGTGACCTTCTTTGCCTTCTCTGCCCATGAGAAGCATTGCGGTGCACATGGAAAAATTTGATAATTTTTAAATAAATAAATATACTTGTTTTCCTTCAAAATATTTATTTTAATTTGTTTCTAATTTCGCAATGGAGTTTTCCACCGAATTTTTTATTTTAAGTGTGCAGAGATAATGGATCTATTTTTCAGGGATTGAGATCCTTTTTAAAGCATATTTATTTGAAATTCTAAGATCTATTTATGAGTTGACGTTCGCATAATGTTTCTTCACATTTTTAATTTTCTGTGCAAATTTTAATTCAAAAATAATTTTACTTATATTTAAATATAACATTTGCTTTCCGTGTGGAGAAAGACTTGCCACCAACCGAAGAGACAAACATTCGCACACAAAATTTGAAAAAGTAAAAACCGTCGAAGGAAAGTGAATTTCTTTTTAAGCAAATCAACTTGCCACGCCCCCTCCAGCAGGCCCACTTGGCGGCCCGGAGATTCACAGATCTTTTGGGTGAAATTTCATGTGCCATTAAACTGGTTCTGTCAGGCGCGCTGGACTGTCGATCGGCGGTGTTTTTGGCCTGGAACTTGGATCGGCTCGATCGAAGCCAAAGGCCCGGCTTAGGTTCGGCGACTGCAGCAGTCCTTGCCACAAATTTTATAAAAAAAAAAAATTAAATAGAACCGACGGGGAAAGTACCTTTTTCCGAAATATATCGGTTTCTACAAGGGTTAAGAATGAACACTACTTTAAAATTCAGTATAAAACTCATTTTCTAAATTTGTCGGTTTTTTAAACTTTACCCCGAATGAAGCATTAGGAATACAAGTTTTCTATTTGTTTTAAGAAGAATCTTTAAATTAGGATATTTTATAATATTTTGTGATATACCCTTTGTGGCAGGGTGTCATGGGCATCTGCAGCGTGTAAATGAGGCATGTGCTCCTTCTCGTGGGCGTTGCAAGATCGACTTTTGGGGGAAGCTGGCACTTGCACCGCACTTGCCACACGTTGCGTTGCGTCAGTTTAGTGTGTCAGAAGCCGCCAGAAGAAAGTTGCTCCGGGTACAAGCCCCATTGATCCGGTTTAGTGAAGTCGCTACAGGTTCGTTGTTCCTTCGAATGGCGATCGCTTTTTCCTCCTTTTTTAACGTTTTTTTTTTGCTTTTCTTACTTTCTGCCGCCACGAAAAATCGTCGTCCACTTTCGGTCGCAATTAATTATGCGGCGGGCAGCTGAAAATGAAAGTGCGCCCAGGTTGCAAGTCCAGATCTTGGGTTCTCACTCTCTCTTTCTCCGGCTTCGACTCCTGCTCCTTCGCCGTCTCCATCTCCAGACTTGTGTGGTCGCTTTTTCTGATTTTAAATCGCGGCAAACGATGCCTTTTTTCTTCATTAGATACCAGGAGACTTTGTTTCTGGACACAGAGAGAAGCTTTGCAGGAGTTTTACATTTAGTCTAAGATTGTATGTGTCTACAATTCATTTTATATAATTTCCCATTATACATTACGCCTTGATTAACCTACAAAAAATGCTATTTCCTAAATAAATTAACAATTCAATATTCAAATTTAATTTAAAAATCATCGAACGAATTGCTGCCCAGTTTTTGTTAAATTTTGTTTGCTGTGTGCCTTGAAAAGTGAGAACATTCTGTGCCGAGATCTTCATTATCATCAAACGAGAACGCCGATCTCCAGTCTCTTCCCATTCGAGATGTCGTTGTCATCGTCGCCGCAGCGAGGAGACGGCCCATAAAGAGTTTGCTTTATGCCGCCCGACGGAACTCGCAGGTGGTCACTTAGTTTATGGCCGGGCAACCGCAAGATCGCGCTCCGATCCTCGCTGATTTGTTGTCGCCATTCCCGCGCCGAAGATTGGTTGCTAAAGTGTTCTCCGAACGCTGCCACTAAGATATTAAAGCAAAGGGAGCACGCAGTCCTCGAACCTGGACCGCAGCCTCGATTACTCAGGCAGATTCAATATCAGGAAAGCTATCTAACAGAGATACTGATAAAATAAATAATGCTTAAAGTAATGGAGTAATATTAGAATGAATAAATAACATGATAGAGCTTTATTTTTATTGATATTTTATGAACAAGATATCATTATCATGGTTAGCAAGAATCCTTAATGTTCAAGCGAATAATTGTTCGGTTCTTTAAACTTTATTATTTACATTTTTAAATAATTTATGACTTTCTATTACCTAAAAGTTGTGATCTTAAAGCTAATATTTAAAATAAAATCTATCCAAAAGAATTTTTCTAAGAGGTAGCTATACTCAAAACAAAACTTGCCCTAAAATCAAGAAATTTGCCCAATTTTTGTCTTCCGAAAAAGCTCACCACAAATATAAGGATAAAATTTGTCTTATATATAGGACAAACTTTCTGAAATGTAGAAAGTCGAGTTCGATTTAAGGTGCTCTGGTTTTCGGAACAAAAATTTGGGCAACATTAATTTTGGACAAAATAAATTATGGACAAAATATATATTGGACAAAATTAATTTAGGACAAACAAAAATTTGGACAAAATAAAATTTGGACAAAACAAATTTTGGACAAACAAAAATTTGGGCAAACAAAAATTTGGACAAACAAAAATTTGGACAAACAAAAATTTGGACAAGCAAAAATTTGGACAAGCAAAAATTTGGACAAACAAAAATTTGGACGAACAAAAATTTGACAAACAAAAATTTGGACAAACAAAAATTTTGGACAAACGAAAATTTGGACAAAATAAATTTTGGACACACAAAAATTTGAACAAATAAAAATTTGGACAAATACAAATTTGGACAAAATAAATTTTGGACACACAAAAATTTGGACAAATAAAAATTTTGACATCAAAAAATTTTGGACAAAATAAATTTTTATGAATGTAAGAAAACCTCACACTTTTCCTGATATCATATTATATTTTTGGCCTCAGAGCCGATTGAATCATCACATCGAACCAATTCACTTTATTACCCCAATTATGTCCACCCACGATGCCTGACCATTTCCAGCTCTCAGCAGATCCAGAAGAAAGGAAACCTTCAGCGTCTAACTCAAATTTATCTGGGCTGTCAACGGGCCAGGCCCCGCGGGGCTACCGATCATCGATTTGTTCCCATGAAAAGACCTTTTCGGTTGCGCGCCAATAAAACTTAAGCGCCATCCAATAAAAGTTGTAGACAATTCTGTACAATAAATAAGAGGAAAAGCCCACACAAAATGGCAATCGATCGACGGCGGCGGCGACACGATCAGCGGTTTTATTTGATCTATATGGGAGTGAGACTTGCAGACTGTGACCCCGTCAGCCAAAAAAATCAAACAAAAAGAAAACAAAGGTATATGGAAAAACTGTGGCATGTTTTCCCAACATCAAGTTGCCTCCGAGTTGGAGCTCATAATCGTTTAGGACGAGGCTGGGTACTCCTCGCGCAGACAGCGGGTCTCAGTGGAAATAACTCTAGACACAAATTATATTAATGGGCTTTTGTTGTGCTCGGAGGAGGATCGGTAGAGGAGGGCCTGGCATTATTTGTCTCTGCACGAATCACGTTTTAGAAATTGCATTGCACATAGAAGGCAGCCGAAATGATCAACGAAAAAATGTACTAAATGTGCCCCAGTCACAGCTCGAAGTGGACACTATGCAAAAATAAATATAAAATAATCAGAAAATTAATAAGTCAAACGCTAAAAATTATATAAAATAAAGTACAATTTTTATCTGGATTTTTTATTAAGATTTTTCGAATTCAAATTTAATTTGTTATAATTAATTTACATTTACCTAAGCCTTGCTAATTAATTCTTCTCCCTGTGTAGGTAGCCCCACTCGCTGCTAGACTCAGAGTTAGAGAGACAATCTCTTTGGCTGTCGGGGCTTTTTGCGCAAGTTCTGGATGTGAGGAGCTTTTGGGCTTGGACAAGCGGGCCTTAAGTGGCACTTAGCTTTAATATGTTGCCCTACCGTTTAAATGGGCCTGTCTTGGCTCGCAGGCAAATCGTCGGAGTTACCTGAAATAATTGCCTGAACACAAATTGGAGCGCCGCCGCCGCTCCAGTGGCGTAGGAATCGTTCTGCGACTTTTGCGATTTCGGTGATTACACGGCTCTTCCGCCAATGATTCCGCTTTCTCCAAATCAAATGATCGACGAAGAAGAGTGCTCTGCAGGTCTCTTGTCACGTCTACTTGAGCACGGTCCCCAACGATTCTTCCGATTCTTCCGCTGCCGCCCCGATTATGGGTTCGTTCTCTGATGCTCTAAGCCCCCGAAGAATGTCTTATAGCCGGCGAAAATAATGCGTATTGTGATCATTGATGTTGGAGCCCATAAAGAAAATAGAAAATATTACTTACTTCCAACGGAGAGGGAGACATTCTTATTGTCGCCCTGGTGCTGTGTTTCTGGGTTAGCTGGTCTGGTATTTGGCACTTGGGGGGTCAATGTGCCACATGTGGCACAACCTATGATTGCGATGAGTAATGGGTGTCAAGAGGCTGGAGGTTCCCAGCCAGCTCTCAATTACAGGCGCTGGTTACGCTAATAAGCGGGTGGCATTATCACACTAAGCGAAATTTGGCTATTTATTATGCATGGAAAAACGAACTTTCAGTTTTTTCTGGCTCGGCCAAAGAACAGCTGATTCTAAATAGCCAAGTGAAAAGAAGAGGAGACTTACAGCTGTTTTGAGTGACTGGGATAACCAAAGAAACGATTTGGTTGCGCCTTACAGCGCACTTCGGTGCTATACAGCAATAACTGATAGTTAAAAGGACAGTTAACAGCACTAAGTTATTCTTTAACGTTTAGATAATTTTAAGGACTGCAGAAACCCGGTTTGTTTTACGATAAGTTTATGTGGTGATTATCTTTTTCGGACAGTGAGGACAGAAAATATCTAAATATTTTTTAAGTTTTGCACAAATTTTCTATATGTATCATGACTTCAACGACGAGGTTTCTTGTATATTTTTTTTGTCCATGAATAAGTTTTCTGTATCTATGATTATATCATTTTTATAAATCTGTTTCCAATTGTAATAAAATATCTTTAAGTCTCTCTAACTTCAACCAAGAGTCTCATTTTTTTCTGTGCATAGAAGTACTAACCCAGAAGTGATGGAAAGTAAGCCAAATTACTGGATTTACATTTGCCAATTAGTTTGCAATGCCGTGCAACAATTAGGAAAATTAATTCTAGACTTTCTCAGGCCTCCCGTGAATATCCATCACATGTACCATATAACTACCCATTAAATTGTGAACAGAATTCTCACACTCGAAAATAAAAGAACGTAATGAAGACATGAAAAAATTGATTACCCGAGAAGGAACACGTACGATAATCATAACTCTGGGCTCCCTTTTCACACTTTTTCCCCCCTTTTTTCTGATTCTTCATTCTTTGGGCCCAACTGCAGTGCTGCAAAGGCCTAATTGCATCACGTTTTTAGAGCAGCAACAAAGGCCGAGACAGAATATTACACAATTGTGAAATGGCCAGGAGACAGAGACGAGGAAAAGCAGGGCCATTAGTCGCCATGATTTCCACACGTGAGTCGAGATCTACGCCCTGAGCACCGACTGACTCTCGGTTTCCGACTCTCGGAATCTGTTTCTGTATCTCTGGCTTTGTTTGGATCCGTATCTGATGGGTTGACGGAACGCCTGACTGGCAGGTTTTGTCCATTTGCCTTAATGAACGCCAAGACGTTAACTGTGACAATAATAACAATTTCTGAACATATCAAAAGTCAGTAGAGATTTAATTTTAATTTCCCAGATGGATACGGGTTCTATGAGGAAAATAAAATACAAAATGGTATTTGGAAAATATTAAAAGATTAAAATGCTAACATTTATCGTGTCATCGTGATTAGTTTCATTAATCAAGTTTGGGTTTTGAAGTAATATATTTATTATAGTTATTAATTACTTCATTAGTCTGAAAGTACTTACATTCTCTAGGTATGTAGTAAGGCTTTACCAAAATAAATTATCAGTATATCCGTCATAGGGTCTTTGTTTTAATCTGCTCATTTCCAATAATCCAATAATATAATCCTAAAGTCAACCCAAGATTTGTGTGTACTTAGGACCCCTTTAAGTGTACTAATCTCTCAGGTAAATCCACCATCTAAAGCCTAGAGGTCTTAGCTTAGTACACTTTGAACAAAATTAGCGAAAGCCCTTAAAAATAGAATCATATAGACCACACTTTTTACCTTAAAAATCATAGACTTATTTTAAGTTTATAATATTAGGTAAATGATTTATCTAGTACGTATTTATTTAATTTGGAAATTTCTTTTTTCTTCCGGCCTCATTTTCAAGTGGAAGTGCAACCGTTTGGGCAATTTACCTGCTGGCTGCGGATTTATGCAACTTCTTGGCAAAAGTGTCAGGCGCATCGGAGCGTTGCATCCTCCGCAATTGCAGCAACATGTTAGTGCACGCAATCTGCAGCGGCAGCCAAATTTGGCCAAAGACCGACTCGACTCGTCTTGCCCGCGTTTGACACACATTTCCCAACTCCCTTTTCGTTGGGCCAGAACGAGCCCCCCGACTAAATGCCGGCATTTAGCCGCCGAAAAAACGGATGCACATTTCCGGTGCTACTCGCATTTCGTGACAAAGCAATGCCAGAGACCCAGACTCAGAATCCACGCCCACCATACACAGTCGAAGCTATAATCTATGTTCCCAGTCCGGGGAGCTTTGCGAGACCAGCTTCGAGCCCGAGCTTGGACGTCGGCCAAGTGCCGCCCGCGCGACAATCGTAATTGACCAAAAATGCAACGCTTGGCTGAACCCTCCCAATAGAACAGCGGCAACGAGCAGGGAATCGGAGTCACTAGATTCGGGAAAGGTTTCGACTATAAGATTCCTTGGAAAATTTCATAAAATAGATGAACATTTAATGTTTATCCTAAACTAGCTTATAAATCCTAAATCAGTAAGTGATGAAGATCGATCACTAAAAGAAAATGAATCTCCAGAAAATGTTTTATATTATGAAAACCAAACCTGAGATACATTTTATGACTTTAAAAACAGGGTTTTTTGTATTTTTGAAGCTTGGTGCCCAACCATGTTTATAAACAAGGCTTCTATTGCATTATAGACATTATTAAAAGGTATAAACAAAGTTAGATTATACCTTAAAAAAGTAAAATTAACTCTACAGAAGTGGTTGTCATTCTAGTTTTTTTTTAAATATTTTTCCCCAGCACTTACACAATCCATATGCCTTACTTTAATGGGCATCATAACTACACCTTTTCACATTTGTTACTGGCTTTGTTTTTCGCATGCACATTTATTTGGCTTTGGCCCGCTGACTTTCTGGTGGGTGATGTCGGGCTACGGCCATAGTCAAAGTGGGTGATTCATGCGAGTCAGGTTTTATTCCCATTCCCATTTTGTGCGGAGAACAAAGAGCGATCCGATCTGATCCAGCTGCAGTTTGTGACGATTGTGGGTTGAAGTTCGCCGGCGGCTGTTGAACCCGCCAAAGCCGATGCCGAATCCGAGCCAAGATCTGTCTGCCTATTTGGCAAATAATTATTTTTTTATCGGGCTTAAAGCCAACGCAGTTGGCTAATTAATTCATTAGCGATTGGCTCATAAAACGAGACAATTGCCACACCGGGATGCCGCAGTGGTGACTGGCTTCGACAGGCTTAGGTGTCGTCCAGCAGCTGCTGCTGCTGCTTTGGCCAGGCCATCTCCCTCCTAGGAGGACACACTTTTTATGGCCATCCGATGATTACGTGGGCTCCGACTCCTCTTGCAATTAATAAAGCGCACGTACGTACAGAGAGATGTCTTCTGTTTTCCGCTTATTTACTTTTTATTATTATTTCTTATACGAATGGACAAAAACAAGTCGTTAAAGCTCACCGCAGATGCCGATGCTGTAATAATATTGTATGCAAATCCCTCCCGGCCCCCTTCCCTCGGTCGGCATTGATATAAAGTTTCAATTTACGGCTCATATATCATAACTTGGCCAGCAGGCTGGCGGGGGATCGCCAGTCGTACTTATGGGGCTTATTAACTCGTAAAAATGCGCCTGTCACCGATCTCTCAGTTACAAATGTTGGCGGGATGCTGGCGGAACCTTGAAATCGCCGGCTGATCGGGGGAAATGCTATATAGATAAGGCTGAATTCCGCTTTAATTAATTGGAATCTGCAAGCTTTCCTTCTTGCTTCGCTCATATATTTGATAAGATTTTCACTGACATCTCAATGCCATCGAGACCTCAACAAAATAGTACGAATATATTCAGTGGCAGGCATCAAGCGCAACTCTAAATTGCAATTTTTAACGCTTTATTTTAAGTTTTAACCATTTCCGGCGACGCACAGGCTTTTATGCGCCACCTGGCGGCCCACACAGACTCCCGCTTTGACCTTAACACGAATCGCTCTCCGAAATTGCAGATAAAAAAAGCGAAACAAAAACAAAGCAAAGGCAAAAGCAAAGTCTCTTATCAATCGCAAACACAGCTAAAACCGGAATCATAGCCAAAGAGAAGAGAACGAGAGAGCAACTATGAGAGAGCGCAACAAAACAGCTGACCATAAATGAGAATGAGAGAGTTTCACTCATGGGCTCTCATTTGAGCAGTGCTTCCATGTTAGCTTATTTTAAGCTAGATTTAGCTTGTTTTAAAAATAAATAGCTAGAAAAATAATTGTAATGCTTATAGCTTCAAATCTGGCCTATGTTCAAATGGTGCGGTTGAGAGGGTATTTAGCCAAATTAATATTGTTAAAACATATTTGTGCAACAAAATGTGTCTGAAAAATTTGAATGCAATATTAAGCATAAGGTTTGTTTTTGAAATGTTATATTATTCATCTTATGCTAAGTCTGTATATGCTTTTGAGAAACATCGATGTTCGTGGACATCGATAGTCGCCATAAAACATCAATTTATTTTGTAATCTTAAAAACATCGATTGATTGATGTTTCTCCACCTCTGCTGTCTGTACAAAGTAAAATAGACGTTACTTTTTAAGAGCTAACTATTTTATTTACAACTTTATTAAAATTTATTTTAGTATTTATATAAACTAGTAAGGATGATTGTTGTGGCTTAAATTTGTTTATAGTTTTGTCCCTTATTTGCAGAATTCCAGTTTCAGGTAATGCAAAATAGCCAGATCTGGCCAGAAAATAGCTAGCTTCATCGCTCTCTCAGTCTCTCTCTTCCCGAAGTGAACAAATGGAAAATTTGTTTTGTTTTGATTTTGACTTTGCACCGAACGGACGTGAAAGCGGAAAGCGCTAAGCGAACAAGTGAATATAAGAAGTGCGATTACAAGAGACTTAAAAAAATAATAATTATTATTATTTTGAAAAATACATATATCGAAAAACAAGAAGTGCGCGTGATTCAAACGATCCTTATCAGTGTTGTGAAATCCCAAGAAGAAGCAGAGCCGCAAAGCAGAGCCCCGAAAACCTAACGGCAAATGCGAAAAGTGAAGGAAAACGTGACGACAACGACCAATAATAATTCTGAAGCTTAATTTCTGTCTTTTTCCGTTCTTGCAATTCGTGTGTGTTTTTTGTTTCGTACCCCGCGTCGCGCGTTGCCTTGTGTTTTGTGTTAAATGTAGTAGCCGACAAACAAATCTTCAATAATTCCGTGCGGCAATATTGCCTTTAGTTCCCTTCCATTTACATTGTGTTTCGTTTAAAAACCTAAACCGTAAACCAGAAAAAATATAAAAAAACAGATAACAAAAAAGAACGAAAAGTACTTAAAGCAAGAATTGCGAAATTCGCAGGTTAAAACGAAGGGCGCCGAGTGCAAATCAATTATATGTGGGCCAGTGCCGGGAGCGCAGTGGACTAAGTGGGCTAAGACGAGCTAAGAATCGCTGGCCAACATGACGGAGCACCAGGCTTCCGAGCCGGAGTCCGCGCCCGTGCCCCCCTCCAAGTTCAAGGACGCGGCGGAGGAGGGCTTCCTCTCCACCTCGCCGGACAGCGCCAACGGCGATGCACCCAAGGCGGCCAAGAATGCAGTCTCCCTCAGCCAGCATCACAGTCCGGAGAAGCTGCCGGGCCACCAGCTCGTCCGGCTGGCCTTCCACCAGTGCTCCTGCCCCGAGCAGTGCGTCACCCTCAACAACATCCTGGACTCGTTCAAGGCCCCGCTCTCCGAGGACCAGGCCTGGGCCCTCATCCATCAGTTCACCTCGCTCTACTACAAGGTGGCCGCCCAGGCGCACAGCTGCCGTCCGGCGGACTACGAGTCCGGATTGCCCGCCAGCTTCGAGCTCCACTTCCACCGGGACGGCAGCGTCCACTTCTCTGGCAAGGAGCGCCTGCCGCCGCCGGCGGATCAGCAGGGCGCGGAGCGGACCAAGGAGCGCAATCCGGAGTTGGCCATTCCCCGGGACCAGCTGGACCACAGCGCCAGCAGCAGCAGAAGCAGCAACGGCGGAGACAGCAGCGCCATCGTCATCAATCGAGGTGAGTCTTAGGGTTTTTTTTTAAATCAATAGTTGGTTAATAAATATTTGACAGTTTTCGAATGAAAAATATATTTGTAAAAAACTTTACAATTTGGATATTCAACAAAAAAGTTATCGAGTTTTAAAAAATGTTTTAAAAGTTCTGAGTTTTGAGTTAGTAAAATAGCCACATTTATAAAGGAATACTTATTGGAAAATGCAAGCCAAGAAATGTCACTCCGATTTTAAAATTGTACTTCTAATCTGAATGAGGCAATCGATTATTTATAATTGTAGTAGAATAGACTTTTTCTCAAAAAAGAATAAAATTGCTATAAAAGCAATTTCTTATCATATAAGTTTCCTTGTACATACCCGTTAATCTATAAAATCTGTATACGAACGGAAATGTTTAATTGAACAATATTAAACGTACATAAAGTGAGAGATTCGAGTTTTGATAACGTGATGAACTACTAACCTTAAAACGACATTTTTATGAGATTTACGTGACGCTTACATATTAACTCATTCGATTGCTATTTATTCATTTAAATAGGTTTGAACTTTAGTAGCTAGCTGGTTTTATTTTGTGGGGAAGGTAGCTTCCCAAAGCTGTATTTTATTTTTACTTCGGCCTGTCAGAGGTCAGTTGGGTGTCGACTGCAGATGCGGAACTGAAGCAGTTGATGAAAACTGGGGCTGTGATTAGCTGGGCCGGAAAACCGGTTAAAGTGATGCCTTTCCGGACGGACGGGAACGCGGCTCTTTGTCTTTTCGGCAAACGCTTTCATTTTCAGTTAATAAGCCACAGTTAACTTCTTTCTTTCTTTCTTGAGACTTGGCTCTTGGCTGGCCTTTTATTTTCGGCCGGCCATTTGCCGTGATGTGCGTTTCCGTGTGCCATCCATCTGACTATTGGCATCAGAGTCCCCTGCTTCTCGCTTTCCAAACAAACAACCCACACTATCCAGTCATCCAGCCATCCAACTATCCAGCACGGCGGACTGATGATGACCTCTGCATTTAAGTTATGCAGCCAGCTTTGATTGAGGTTTTTCTCCTCACTTCTGTCTGATTGCGTGCTGGCTTTGGGAAAGTGTAAACGGCGACTCCCATGAAGAAGGTCCCATCCCATCCAATCTCAGCACCCCGTACCCAGTATTTTTCACTTTCTTTTGTGGCTTTTTGAGTGCACAGCAAGAAAATGCAGATCACTTTCTTAATATTTTGTTGGTATCGAGGGAAAATAGATGAGTTTGCCAATAGAAATATCAGAGTATGCCATTTAAATCAAGAAATGGAGTTCCATTACTGTTCTAATAAATTAAAAAATAATATATTTAGACAGAAAATATATTATGAGTTTTTAGTGAAGAGTAACCTTTACTTCCTGATTTATTTATAAGTCATTCTTTATTCAAAAGCATAGGATTTTTTTCCAAGTGCCCAACGCAGCTTGGAGTCTGTTCCCTAGACCCTCCCCCCATCCTTCGTCTTCTGTTATTGATGGGGGATATTTTGTCTCCAGATCTACGGATCTGTAGAACGTGTCTGAGGCTGTCTGCCAGCTAATTGTTTAATCATTCGTCCGGGGGACTGTCAAAATACAGGTCGGTAATCTATCGACTTTTAGATAAGCCACGTTAATTGGAAAATGCGTTTGTGAGTGGGCTGCGATGGGATCTTGGATCTCCTAGGTGGCCCTTCATGTGACTCACAGCGCTGGCTCTTGGCCTGCAGCATTAACTGCATTCTACTGCATTTTTATACATACATTCTGAGCGATGATCTTTGTATGGGCCAGCGTCTTAAGAGGTCTCTCTATTTGGCCAGGCCAGCTCTGTTTATAGCCGGGGAGGCCAATTAGCTACTTCTTATAAGCAATTAGCCGGGTACACGGGTATTCTTAAAGGGCACAGAGATACAGGAAGTTGCTTGGAAATATTAATTAAATTGTGTATCTCGGAGGTGAAGGAACTATTATGAAGATAGCTGGTGTTGCTCAAGAATGTGCCATTAAATATTTCTATAAAACATTGATTGTTACGCCCTTTGGGCTATTTATTGTTTTACGATTCGCTAGGCATTCACTTTCGGAATCAATGCTCAATTTTATTTATAAACTATATTTCGAAGGTTATATTTAAATGTAGGCAAAGCTGAAAACTTATTAAAATTCAAGTTTTTGCTTAGTTCTTGGCCCAAGAACCCTCTTGGCACTATTATTCCAAGCCACCCAACCATAACTTTGGGCTAACCTTTGTTTATATTTATCATCGAGGCTTTCTTCGGGGCAAACAGAGATCACCTTGTAACACCTTAATTGCCGCTAATTCAGCAGCTAAAATCAAAGCCATTAGGTGAGATATCGAAGGGTTTGCCCCGGGAATCTCTCTCGGAATCCCAGACGAGAACAGAACCGCCAGCAGCGGCAATTAGTCTGCTCAAACAAGTTATTAAACACCGAGAGATGCGATGCCATCAGAACCCAGCACCTAGAACCTAGCACCTAGCACCTTCTAATGGTTTTCGTTCGGCTGCTTCTGTTTTATCCGAAACAAAATCAATGGGGGAATATTTTCGCAGGTTACATTTTCGACTTTGGGGGGCTTTGAACTTGCCGCCTTTTGATTTCGATTTTGGTCATGATTTCCGCCGGTCGCGGACTGAAAATCGCGCTCCATCGCCTCCTGACAACCGCATCGCCTGGCGCAACGAATCATTGATTGTGTGCGGACTCAGGGCAAGAGCCGTGGCACCCCTTCAAGACTCTCGGGAACCCTCGGGACCCCCATTGAACTCCAGACCATGAAAATCGAAGCGTGGGAGATGGGAGAGCATTTGATGGGGAAAACGTCGACGGCGCCGTCGGGTCGCCGCGCCCTCTGGCGCCTCGATTAGGCGCGCAGCAATCTCGACCAGAGTTTTCCACATTTTCACGGCCTTTCCGCAGAAATTGGCGCTTGAATCTGTCAACACACAAACTCGCCATTACGTTTTTCACCAGGCGCCCAGGAAATGGTGGAGCAGCCAAAGGGGCGCTAGCAGGTGTTTTGGGCGGTGAACATTTTCTGGGCAGCTGGAAAATTCGCCCACGTAGTGGAGCCTTTTCACTTCAAGGTCATGACGGGTCATGCGCAGTTCTAGGGAATCGGAAATGGGGAAAATGAAAATGGTGGAAAATGTTGTGGTAGGTTCTCTCTCCTTCTCGGCCAGCTGTTGATTGTCTTTGATTTGTGTTTCCTTGAATTTGTTCGTTGAGTTTTCTTTGCTTCACGAACTCATCATCGCATTTAATTTTGTTCTTCCGTTTTGTGAACAAATTTCACCCGGATTAATCAAAGAGATCTCCCCCCCCGGGTAGAAACCCTTTTGATACACGCTGCCCGGATGGGTGATGATATTTCATTTTCATGTCTCTATGACTTTCTTGTTTTCACTGCCATGAAAAGTTAACAAAAAAAAAAAACAAACAACTGGCCGCTCAACTGGTTTAATGTTTAAATAATTACACTAAAAATTACACAAACAAATGCCCCGAAACTATGAAAAGCCAAACAAAAAATTATAACGAAACTAAAGCTCAGCACAGCAAATTGGTTCACTTTTTGTTGTCCGTTTTTTCTTTTCCGAAAAGAAAGGAAAGAAAAACGGTCTGGCAGTTGGGAAGTATCTTTAATTGGTCGGGGCCAATTGTGGCTAATTTCTGGTTAGCCGATGCTTATCTCCTAGTAAGAGCTTTTTGGGTGGAGTCTAAATGAAGAGTTACCAAATGATAATTGTAATGGGCCGCCTATTTATTAGCCAGCTCAATCGGCTCAATTAGCCGGATGCCATGGGAGCGCCGTTTTTCGGATGAAATGCTTCAGCTTCAGAGGAGTTTTGGGAAGTAAGTGCAATTTATTTTAAGGTCAACGATTTCTAGCTTTTGTAGTTTGTATAATTTATGAACTAGAGAGGCTTCATATATATAAATATATTGGCCGAATACAAACCTTAAATCAACAATCAACAACTCCCTTAGAAAACCCTTGGGCCTTTTCAAAACTAATCTTCAATTTAGTAAAAATGTCAACCTTAAGCCTCTTCCCTCGAATTTCACAAGTCTCACAAATATTTCGATTTAGCAACTCGTGTTAACTCCGTATCCCACTCGAATTTTCTTGGAATCTGGGACCATATATTATGTTTATTTCAGATTAGGTAGCTGCCTGAAATGCATTTATTATAGGCAATATGCTGCAATAGTTTATGTTGCTCATTGGACCCCACCTGAAGCTTTTGCCACGTGTTTTTCAGCTTATACACATATTTTTTTTTTGACACATCATAGACCCAAATTTAATTGCCGGCTATTGTTGGCGCTCCAGTTTTTAGGTATTTTTTTTGGGACGAAATTAATATAATAATTTTTTCATAATGACAACAAATGACATAAGAGCGAACCTGAACCAAATTTGAGCGTTCCACATACAAGAAACAGACCCGAATGCGGTCTGCTATTTATTTGTGTTAAATGTATATTTTTTCGGGCCTCTCCTAAACTTGTCCACCTGTGCAGTTTGCATTCGAGTTACGAAATCCGCCGCTTTTGCTGCATTTTGAAATGGAAATACTTTTGTCGCCTTGGGAGCGGAGTCCAAGTCTGGGCTCTGGCTGGGATTTTGAAAGTGCGTCGTCTCTGGCCCAATAAATCACACGATAATCCAAATTGTGGCCGCTCTTTTCATCCGTTGTTTGGATGACACTTGTCAGAGTGTGTGGGGTCCATTGAGCTGACATATCGGGGCCTAACCGATCCGAGTGACCCTGAATCGTCAGCTGCTATTTTTTCATCGTTCACGCTCCGAATTATAAATACATTTTGATGCAATTAAACGCAATCGAAAACGGCAGAAACCGTAAAGTAAATGCGCCCCTGATAGAGCTACTTTTCGTACGCCTATCTTATCGTTTTGTAAAAAGTATATATGCCAGGCGGTAATGCATGTGCCGGCGGTATATGCTGGGTGTATATTCCAAATGTGTGTCGAGTGGCCGCCACATAAAACAGCTTTGCTAAGGAAGGTACGAGTCCGAGACAGCGAAACTTGCTAAAAGGTTTGTTAACCCGTGTGCCGAGTGGTTTTCGCCGGAGTTGCTCTACTCCATGGGAACCCGGCTCTCGGATATGCGATAAAGCCAACTTAAATGGAAAGAAAGTGTGCTACGATAAGCCATTTTATATATATATTTGATTTGATAAGGTTCTATTTTTGCTGCATTATTTCAGCCCAGAACGACCTTGCTCTAAAGGGTTGCTTAGAAAATGTATATATTCCAAGTGATATTAAAGTCTAAGGATAAATTATATAGCTTAAAAAGATAAAACAACCAGTTTGGCGTGTGTTAGATTGTATGATTTGATTTCTATTTATGGGGAAATGTTCAACCAAAGCAACTAGAACTAGATTAGTGCTAATAATGGGCTTTTTAAATACGCAACAGTTTTCTTTCCTGAAAGATTAGATTATTAGATTAGGGTTTTATTTACAGAAAAGTAGTAAAGCCCGGAAAGGCTGGGTTAGGATTGGTCAGGTTAATAAAAACAGAAATAAATTGAATTAACATTATATTTCTTAGCAAGAATACTTCTTATACAATCGGAAAATAGGTCAATATTCCAAGAACATAATTTATATGTACGATTAAAATTTATCATTGCATTGCTTTCATCAAGTTATGAGCTTGCTAAAATCATTGTTTACACCAAAGTGTACCCAAATGTTGTTTTATTTTTGCCACTCCTGTCGCAATCTCTCAAGTGTTTAATGGCTGTATTCATGAGACACATTCATCTTCGGCCGGGGATCCAATTTCTATTGACACATTTACCCAGGGGGGGACATGTGGGCGTTGGCGTCTTCGTTTGGGGGAATTCACCTTGATTGAGATTTTCCACGGGGCCGCGATGACTGCGCAGGCGCAACTAAACTGTAATCGAGACTCTCGCTTTCTACTCGGCTTGAGTCCCGCTTCAGTCAGTTGATGACTATAAAATTAGACGGTGGTCTGCAGATTGGTGTAGACTGTAGACTGGAGACCGGAGACTGCCGTAAAGCGGGTGCTGTCGTATCTCTCTTATCATAACCGACTAACCGAGCGACTGATTGACTGACTGAGCGACTCTCCGGTGGCTCTTTCACTTTGCATATACTACTGCCGGCGCTAAAATTACAATATAAATTCATATGGAAGAAACGATCTTTAATCAGCATTTACGCTTTCATCTTTCACATTTCTCAAAGAGTGGAAAACAACACCAGCAACATGGCCGTAAACAACAATTGTTGTTGCCGATCTGGGTATTCAACCTGTTGACGAGTTGTCTGCGCTTGCGCACGTTGAGATACACTGGAAAGTATGAGATATTGTGAATGGTTTTGGGATTTTTAGTGTTAATTAAGAGCTGTACGAAATTCTTATAACAAAATGTATATTTAATTACAATATTATAAATGCATATTCAATTAAAAAAGAAACTTATTACTATTTTATGGTGGAATTTACGATTAGAATAATCCTCAGTCTAGTAAAATCTAAGATTAAAATCGATTCAAGATAAAAAAAATCTTAAAACCTCATGAAAAGTGTAACCAATTATAAAATGTATGACAACTTCAACTATAAAATGCACCGCAATATTTCTTCCTGTGTAAAGATACCCAGATATCCAGCCCCGGCTATCTTCAGTGGGTTTTTGGCCTGGCTTTGGTTGGAAACTATTTTAATTTGGTGGCAAATTTGCATAGTCTGCATATTTTATGAATTTGTTCGTCTATTTGTCGGTTTTAATTCGAAATTGGAGGCCATAAACATTTATAATTTCGCTCTTTCACTCGGTCACAAAAGATGAAAGCAAGAGTGACATTTTAAAGGGGTTCAGCCCATGGATTTTTATGGCCTTTGGGAGCCTTTTGTGTCCACCCTTTGTTCGGGATTATCGTCCAGAGCTTATGCAACAGTCGCACACGCGATAATTGAAGAATGGGGATCATGGATATTGTGGTTTCTGGCTGATTTCGGAATGCCATTCAGTTGATTGGGAATTTCTTGGCCTTTCTGTGCCGCAGGAATTGTTACTGAACTGTGGTCACCATTCGAGTCTTTTTTTTCGGCTATTATTTCGTTGAGGGGAATATGAAGCCGTATTGTGGATTGTTTTATGATGTAAAATAGCCGCAATCAATGAGCTACCAAAAAATAGCCTGGGAACTTGGGAGGAAATATGGTTTTTGGCTTAATGATGGATGAAGTAATGCTTTAAATAACGTAATGTTGTGGGAATGTCTTAAGCGCATAGAAGAAATTCCAATGTACAGATAAATATAAGTATAAATAAATATTCCCTTAAATGCAATCATTCACCCTTCATTACATTGAATGAGAAGCCTTCAAGGTTACAAAAATATGATCGACTTTAATTTATATTAATGCTTACAGTTCGATTCTTTAAAATTTACAAAACTTTGTTCCGCTCGATTATTAGGTAATCACTCCAAAAACTAACGCCCGTAATTAAGTTAATTACCCACTATCTATCATTTCCTGATTCATTTTTCATCCGCGGTTATTAATTAATTATTAATTTGAATGAAGAGACGCGGCATGCACTTAATTGTAGCCAAAACAAAGGCCCAAATAAATCGTTGGACGGGGGAGAGGAGGAAGACTCATCAACAGCTCATTGCCCGCATTTGATTGATAAATATTTTAAGTCTACTTTAAAGATGTTGTAAGGCAAATTAGCGAAACGCATGCCCCGCAACATTCCACTCTCCCAAAAAAATGCTGTAAATTATTAGTTAGAAACCGAGTTGAAAAGGCAGAGCGAAAAATATGGGTTTTAAAGAGCCGACGATTTTTACATTTTGACGCCTCAACGAATCGCTTGAGATTTTTCTGCTGTGGCCGCTGCTTCATTAATTTTGCGAAAAGGGTAAACTCTGATAAAGGCAAAAGAAATCTGCATAGATATCGTGTTTTTGCCTAGATTATTTATCAATTTCTATAAAATATATATACAAAAAAATAAGAAAAAAGTGCAAACGTCGAAGAGAGCAACTCAGTCTGGAGCTGCCGTTGACTTGCACATGACTTTCATGACATTAGAAAGTAAATTGCCATGAGGCCACTTGGTCAACCATCAAAGCCATGCACTCCAGCACCACCACAAACTACAAAAGCAACAAAAATTCAACTGAAAAAAAAGAAACATAAATAAAAAACACCTAGCACCACAGCAGCAACATTTATTAAACTTTATTATATACTGGCAGTTTTCTATTGAACCTGATGAAATGCAAGCGGAGGAGGACTGCGATGATGGGATTTCTGAGGTTGCTGCGAAAGGCTAACAATTGAAAGTCAGCCAGACAAAGTGCTTTGGCTTTGGCTTTGACTTTGCCATCGGCTTGGGCTTTATTATTATTAATTGGATTCGACGGGAGGAAAGTCCATTGTCTGACCCTGTGTGCTCGGAACCTCCTTTTCTTTTCGCAATTCCCCCGATCGGAAATGCAATTTTCTCTGCTGAAATTCGCCTGTGCTGGAATTGAACTGTCCACGCTTTTGAGCCGCTAGCCGGTTCCCAATCTAATCTTATCGAAATGGGTTCGTTAATTTCTGTTTTCACTGCGAGCAAAGTGCACAGCACTCGTATATAGGAAAGTAGAGAATCCCATTCTCTTTGGGAACGGTTCGACCTGAATGGCGGATCGCCAATTAAGCAACTCAAAACTGACGCACGGATGATTCATTCAGAGATAAGGCAAAGTGATTTTATTCTCTTTGGCTTATTGATTGTTCGAAAACATGTGAGGCCGCGCCAAAAAAATAAACATATTAACCAGAATCTTGATGGGGAAACACAATTATTGGGAGCGTTGCTTATTTTCCTGCCCTAACAAAGAGCGCATTCATTAGAAGTTGATGAACCTATTGCAAAGTTGATGAAATTATTTATATACCGTACATTTTTTGTTTTTAAAATGTACTTCCTATTAAATATAAGAGAATAAATTTATTTCGGTTCAATTTATTTTCAGTTTCTTATCTCTTAGCTGATTTATTTTTTATGACCTTTTTCCCATCATAATCCATCTAAATCCCGTCACTTGGCATTGTTAATCACCCCAGATTAGTTGTGACCTGATCACTTGTCGAGATCGTTAGTCTCAACATATGGCAAATAAATTTCAGCAGCTTCAAACCCTAATTATTCACAGCTGCCGGCTTAAGTCACTCAAGACGCTAGCTGATCCTCTGTGAATTTCAAATTGTAACGTTCAGAAACGTATTCAATAGCGATCAATCAGTTGCACATGTTCCCAGGCCCCAGAGAGAAAAAGAGCGTTACGGCTGTCCCATAAATCAAGCATTAATAAAACCCAAATTTGCGCGAATTTTCGACAGCATTTGAAGACGGCAAAGGAAGCCTTGCTTTTGCCATTCATTTGAAATTCTTTGCTAAATGTCAATTAATTATTAACTGGAACCGCCTGCCTGCCTCGGTGCTGGAAATTTATTATTTAATTATTGAGTCACGGCATGTCCCGTCCCTGCTGAAATTCTTCGGGCCTAAAGCTCCTCTTCACACTCTCTCCTGTCTTCCCCGAAAAGTTGCCTCTGCTGGCTTGCCTCATTTCCTGCGAAAGTGATGGACAACCCAGCCACATCATAATGATATCATGCTGGGCATTCGAGCTCATCTCACATATTTTTGTGTTCGGAGCTCTGCCTTTTTTTGTACTATTTTTTCGGTTTATTTCCGAAAACTGTGTTCTGGTTGCCTGACCCGCAAACTTCACTAACCTGCGGTTAGGTCAAGAGTTTAATGCGGAACCAACACAATGGCCGGAGCGTAATTCATGGGATGTGTGGCGGCATGATTCACCTCGCTTCGGAATTGTATAACTTTTTTGTCTTTTTGCGGGTACAAGGTAGAAACAGAACAGGTGGGGTAGAGTTAATTAAAATAGTGGAGAAGCAAAAAATTTAGTTGGGGCATGTATAAGATGGATAAATAGATAATTGTTACCTAACCTTTATGTACGTGTTAGATTAACCAAGAATTCATAATGCTTTAAGTGAAAAACTTATGATTTAAGGCACCAGCCACTTGGGGTAACTAAAATAAAAAGACTTGAAGAGATTCTGCAGGCTTGATTAAGTTTTACATTTGTTAACTTTTCGTTAATTAAATAACGTATGTACTGCGATATTCAATTCTGAATATTTTGTATACTAGTAATGGTCTTAAAGGGTGAATATATTTGTTTAAATATATTATCAGACACGAAACATATTAATATTGTAGTTGTTAACATATGTTGAATTATTTTTTTTATATAATTATTTATTATTTAGATTAATATTATTGATCTTTATTTTTATTTTTCTGAAATAATGTTAATTTAAATCTGATATTATTTTTCCCTTTCCATTAAATTGTTTGTTATCAGATGATAAACACGGAATATATTAGATTATAAACCACCATCTCGCTTACACATGTACTAACCTGAGATGGTTAGTCCAGTCTAAAACCGTGGTTTCGAACTGGGTCGATCTTAAATTAAATTTCTTTCTTGTTATTTTTGATTCTTTGTTATTTTTACAAGTTTTATTTTTGAAATCTTTCGAGATAATCGTTTTGGAGGGTCTTGGGAAGATTGGAAGGTTCTTGAGGCCATTTAAGATAGGCGTGTCACTGAAAAACACATTTCTTTTTTAATTTAATGTTTCGCTTTCTTACTTTTTTATGGAATAACTAAACACCATTCAATTTTTTATTGTGGTTCCTCCCCTTCTAAATTGTTTTTTGCTTTTATTCAAAATACTTTCAAGAGTATTTGCTTTCCTAAAATAAATATATGTATTTGTATATTGGAATACTTAAAACCCAATCAACATTAGCATATGGCGTGTTGTTATCTGGAGCCCAATCAAGAGTTGATTGCAATAACAAACTCCATCCTGAAGTATTTATTGGTTGTATTTAAAGTTGGTGCAAATTTTGGGTGTACCAACCGGTCGGTCAGTCAGTCAGTCACGCTTAATAAATCGCAAAGTGGAATTGCTGGGCCATGATGTATGCCCCTCAGCCCCCTCTTACCCCTTTTCCACGCCATTTGTCGCAGTTTGTAATCAAAAGCCGGCCGGTCAGCAAATCAAACTGAAAACCAAACCGAAACCAAACCGGGCAGCACCTTGACGCTGCCTGCGGCTGAGTCAACTATTTTTTTATTTAGTTGAAAATTGCATTTAATTGTTTAACAAAATGCCAAGCGCGTTATGGATACTCCAGGCTGTGTCTGTGTGTGCTTGTGGCGGGTTGGTTATAGAGATATAAGTTATAATACAATTGCTCGAGTTATTCATTGACAATTTTCCGCTGAGCAGTTGTTGGTCATGTGCGGACCCGGCAGCCCCCCGCGCTGTCACCTGCTCACCCCTTACTTCATCGGTCCGTCTGCACAACAAGTTTATGATTGCTGAACCCGTTTCCAAGTTTTGCTATTTGTTATTTCTGTTACAATTTCTGCTGTTTTTTTTTTTTTTGCTCTTTTTTCCAGCCAGACTTTGGGTTTGGCCGTCAAGTGCGGAAGTTGCAGAGCTAAGAAAATAGAGAGCTCTCGGGAGGGGACTCGAAAAATGTTTGCATATTTTAAAATGCAATTGGAAAGGTGAACAGTTTCTGCTGTTGTTTGCCTTTCTGCTTAATTGCAATTGACTCGTTTATGGCCGCTCCAATGATTTCCCGCTAACTGTAACCGAATTTATTGACTGTATTTACAGACGTTTATTAATATACGATCTTTAATTGTTATTTCTTGATTTTGTTTATTCAACAGCCTTCGACAACAGCAATCATCACCACCATCATCACACGCCGCTCGTGGTTTCGCATAGAAAGGTGAGTTTTAACGTAGAAAACTAAACACAGGAAATAATTTTTGCTCAAATAAATTTAAAATAAAATCTAAGTTATATATAATGGGAATATTTATCTCTTGTGCATTAGGCTCCAAATCCATATGTATTTTATTTTATGTCTTGTTTAATATTTTAATATATTTTATTTAATGACAGGTCCAAATATTATATCATATCTTTTTCTGTGTGTATAGATTGGTTTTGACTATTTCCCTTTTTCTTTATTTTTTATTTGAACATAGTACCTGGCTTTTATGGCTCGTAAAGCGTTCGGAAATCTTTCACGTGTTCAGATACTTAAGCAGCCGTCAGTTGGTGACTCTTAAGTGCCCACAGATTACAGATTAGAATTATGGCCCGTAAAGTTCACTCAAATGAGTTCATTTCGGCCCAGTGTCCGTGGTCATGTTACTGTCTTGTTACGGTTCCGGTTCGGAGTTTAATTAAGGTTTAATGATTTATGATAAAAGAAGAAATGGGTTCTTACCCCCCTGGGAAAGGCGATTCCCAATAATGAATCCAGCGGCAATCAAGGCGGAAGAGTTGAAACAAGATCGGATAAATATCGGAGTCGTTAAACTCTTTGAGTGTCGCCTCAGACTTTAATTGCATTGCGCTAATTAGAGTTTAGCTCTTAATCAAGCTTTCAATGAGGAGTTTGTAATGTTCCCATCGATTGGCTTCGCTTTATTTAAAGGGTAGGGAAAATATTTATCAGAAATGCAATTATTAGTGCTAGATTAGTCCTTGTACGTCTATGACGCTGTATTAAATACTTAAAATAAAACAGTGTCAGCCGTATATTATTATTTATTTGCATTTCTCGCCATTAATAGCATTGGTAGACCTTTGCTAACAGCATTATTCTATTTAGTTAATATTTAGTTAATAAATTTATATACCCCAATGCTATCTGTTTAAGTTCTCTAAGAGTTCCTGCTAATATCCTAAATGATTGGTAATACCTAGCTATTGGCTCTAGTGCTTCTTTTCCCCTCCAAAACCCCTTTCGTCTTTTCAATCAGCCCAGGAAAATCCCTCCCATGAACACCTATCTCGAGAGCCTCGAGCTGACATCAAATTGAACAGGCCATAAAACAAAATGAGCTACAACAAGTGAGACAAGCAGATAGCTCCCTAGCATAATGTGTGAAAGTGTTGGCGGCCCAGCACAGCAAAGCATCAGCGATTTTATGGCAATTTCAGCAGATGTTCAACACATACGTATACCTCCACCTAGCTTCTCCTCCTTTACATCTCCCTCACCAGATGCGAAAGTGTTTTCCAAAAAGCCCACGAAGAATGCACTTTAGGGTTTCTTTCGCCTCGCTCGGTTCGGTTCCCAGCGGACAGAAAAAACTACAAAAAGGAAAAACTTTAGAGCGCGGCAAAGCAGCTGAGGAAATGCGCAGGCGCATCGGTGGAGAATTCACAAGATGATCGTTAGTAACCCTGTTTGGGGGCAGGCATGAATCGCTGGCAAGGTAATTAAAACAACGAGCAACTGCAGCTACATGACACAGAAAAAAAAAGGGTTTAATAAAATATTCCATGTAAGGAATAAAATCAAAAGGTTCTTTGCTTAAAATTTGGCTCATAAATACCTTTAAAACAAAGCTTATAAATTCAAAGTCTATATAAAATAGGCCATGCTTTTTTCGCACTAAGTGAAGGTTATTTCTCAAATGCTTTTAAATGGTTCAAAGTATTATCAATGTTTCTTTCAGTGCAGTAACAACAACAACAGGGCCACACTGCATTTAGGCCCAAGAAGATCGTAACATGGAAGCGCCAAGTTTCTCCACGCCTGAAAATTTTTTAATGTATCTCTTAGTTTGCCTCGTCGGCTGGAAGTTGTTGGTGTTACTTCCCCAGCTAGATGCCGTTTTCAATTAAGCACTGTTGCTGTAATGGGTGTGTGTGGTGTGTGTGGGAAATATGCATGTTTCACCGCTCGATGGAGGTCGCTCCTTAGATATTCTCCCCGCCGCAGCGAGCGCACAAGGCAATTCCATTGTCTCCATTGGTTCATGAGAAATTTTTGAATGCATTCTTATTGCTGCGCTGGGGTTACCTTAATATTCTTATAATTTACGGTCATAGAGGGCCTTATTAAAGTTGCATAGTTTACATTCTTTGATAAATATGAATGGAAGCTAGTGGCGGGAAATTCCAACCAGAGCAGAGGTCACTGTTTTTTGTTAGGGAAAAAGTATATTTCCGCACTCAATGCGATCTAAATTTTTAAATGGTTCTGGGAAGTATAAATTCATTCACAAGATGGGTTGAATTTCTTAATGAATATGAAGAGAAATCAGAAAAATAATATTTTTCGCTATATTTCACCATTGAATACTTCTTGTAAAATACGTAACACTTATCATCAATCACTATTTTAATGCGCACTCAATTTAGGAAGTATTTCGCCAAGATTCCCCATGACATCCAAAAAATGTCATTTATAAATATTTACCAATTAACTCTCGGCGGCCCCCCCAATTGCGGTCCACTAAATCAAGGGGCCCGTCGACGGCCCGAAACGAGCTGAAATTGGACATTATTATACAACAATTGCAAAAAATTACCCCAGAGGGTAGATTTTCGCTGGTAAGGTCAGTCCTCCCCCTCGCGAAAAACAAACTGGGCGTCAAAAGTGCGACTGCAATGCGCAAAAATGTTCATTTGTTTGTTTAAAATGGAACCCTACCCCTTGGAAGCGTACCTACCTCTCCGGGACTAGCAATTGAAATTGAGTGGAAAAAACAATTGCCCAGAGACCAAAGACTTGAGAGTTAAGAGTGACAGCGCGTGCAGTGACATTTTCCGCTCGAAACTGCACTTTAAACATGTTTGACCTTTGTTTCGGGCCCCGAGTCGTCTTTCCCAGACCATGCCATATAGCTGGGGTTATGCAATTGCCCAAAGGAGCCCAGAGAGCGATGCGGAACCCATGGCGCCTATCATATGACAAAAGCACAAAACAGCAGACATCATCATTGGTATATTATGCAAAATGCAAAAATCGATGATCATATGCGCGGGATGGCAGAGAGAGAGATATATATGCTTATGGGTACAAATTACAGCTGGCAGCAGCAGCAGCCCACTAACCGCAGAAGACTTCATCGCTTTTCCGGACTCGTGGCTCGTGATCTCGAACTAACTAACTAACTGACTGACTAACTGACTGGCTGACAGGCTGTCTGCCTTTCGGGGATGCGGACTAGGAAGTCTGTGGCGAATTGCTGCGGTTTAGTCAGCCCACTAAGGTCGCTTAGAAATTTGTAATCTATATGCCCGATAGTGAGTCAATTTGTGATGCGCTTCGCCACACTCCACTGCGTGTCGTCCGGGGCGGGGTAAAAACTGGAAAATAACCAAATACAAAACCTTCAAAAGTCCGTCCCCCATCCCGTCCTCTCATCGATTTTAAATAAGGGCTTGGCTTGGCCCAGCTCCATTTGTTGCGCTTGCATTGCCATAAATAGCATTTCGTAGAGTTGACTTGGAACCCAAAACTTACAATGCAGGCAGAAATGTAATTGGTTTATGGGTTTCCGATATGATATTTGGGTGCGGAATCGGAGTCGGAATCGAAATCGCTGGATTTGACAGCCCAGCCACTGAGGCATGTCTCTGGTTGAGTCCGCCAAATAGGATTACTTTTCTTGACGGCTTCGTTTTTATTTTTTTGTGGCTCTCTAATTTCCTTTAATTGGGTTATGCGGGCGAATTGCAAAATAGTCTCGAAAAATAGGGCAGGGCATAATTAAGCTGGATCGGGTCTGTCAGCGAATAAGGAAAGAAGTTAATGATGGCGGAAAAGGGATTTAGAATAAAACCATAAAAATGGGTAAAAAAATGAATGTCAGAAGTCAATGTCAAATTATAAAATGCTCTTTAATATTTGAAGAATTTTGAATTACTATCTGTGTTCCTTTATAAACTACAAACCATTTCTATCATTAGTTTCCAACAATAAATATACATTTTTATCTATGAATCACTAAATACCCATTTTACAGAACCCCTTCCATTCCCTTGCTTAATTTTTCTGAAATTCCTTTCTAATATCTATTGTAAATTAAACCAAAGATAATTATTTCCGTATTCATTTTACAAATACAATTTTTTGTACCGAACTTTAATTAATTTAATTATTTTTCTGTTGTAATTGTAACTGTTATTCTCTTAGAAGTTTTACCCTTACGTGATTCAATTAAAACTAGTTATACTTAATACTTTTATATGACCCAAGGTCCCCATCTAGCTACTAATTAAAAATCTAATAATTAGGTTCCCTTTAATTGCTGCAAGGTTGTGTAATTTTTTATAATATCTAGTTTGAACCCGCAACTAACATTAGTCTCTCGACTTTATCTCTTTTAATTGTCTTTACTTCTAAGCCTCTTTGCAAACAATAATTTCGTCACAAACTAAAAACCCTTTTAGTTGTCAGGGTCTCATGAGGTCTCGTGCAAAGAGTTTTCATATCTTAAAAAAAAATAGATAACTGCGACGTGAAGAGAAGCCGTGGCCTAAATATACTCAGATATCGGGTGACACACTGTAGGCCACTGTAAGGTAATTGGGTAATGTTCAACCAGAGTTATAATGTAAATTGGGCGGAAAATGAGGCAGCACATCTGGGCATCGATATATAACAGGAATATTTCATCAGTGAAGTCAGAGTTTTGCGATGAGCAATTATCCAATGCAAACGGCGGTGCGAGATCAAGGTTCTCCGCTCGGCTCTCGGTGTGAGCTGTTATTTACCCGAACAAATATCAACTCATGCACAATTATTTACAGTAAATATTTTGCATGAAATCCAGCTCGCATTCCCTTCTTTTCCATCTTCAAAAACTCTGTTATATTATATTGCATTCTTTAAAAAAAAGAAGACGAAATAAGTCAGTGCTTTTTTAGAGCGTGAACAGCTGGCGGCCTACCTGTTCCATTTAACTGGCCCGCCCGTACTTTTATGGGTTCACCTCGTCCCGGAGTACAATACCTTATGCTCCAGTAGCAACACCGGCAACAACTGTT
This sequence comes from Drosophila rufa, assembly GCA_018153105.1. Classification (NCBI taxonomy): domain Eukaryota; kingdom Metazoa; phylum Arthropoda; class Insecta; order Diptera; family Drosophilidae; genus Drosophila; species Drosophila rufa. The sequence continues at coordinate 16,510,889 of JAECXS010000096.1, forward strand.
GCTGCTGCTCTTGCTGCTGCTGTTGCTGCCACTTGCAAACTTTTGTAGCTCCAAAAACAATGAGTCGCCTCTGGATGGCGACTTGGTTGAGTGCCTCGCCTCGCCGTTTGTTTTATGCTTCGTCTGGTTCTCTGGTTTTGGCTCAGGTTCCTCCAACTCCGACTGAAACAACGACTCTGGATCTGACTCGCTGCCATAGCTACGCATTTATAATAGGCCAAACATTGCACAGTTGGACCAGAGAGCTGCTGTTCTCCAGATTTTCAGTGGTTGAATGCTTTTAATGATATATTAAACTCATGTTAACTATATAATTAGTAATATCCTGTCTTTAATAGCCCATAAAAAGGGTTTTAATATAATAAATGCAATAATCTACCTTTAAAAAAATATATGTTCAGTAAATCCTATGAAGAAACCACTGTGCCACTCGACGCCTGTCTTAGTGACGCTCCACCGTGGCCCATTGTTCTAGGGAATCAATCAATGGATGGCAGGCACAGCACCAGAACTGCCAAGGAGAAGACGACGCTGTCGAGGATGGGTTGCGATCGGTTAAAAGGGGGATGATGACCACGATGATGACGATGACAACGCGCGCACGACGTCAACATAAAAGTGTCGATCAACTAAACGTTCTCGGGCCTGCGGATGGATGATGATGATGGGGATCGTAGAAAAGGGAGTGGAAATGGGATTGGGGGAATGGGACTAGGAATGGGATATGGGGAAAGGCTTGAGAGGCAGTCAAGAGGCAAACTTCATGGCTGGCTGGCTGGTGGTGGAGCTATGTTGGATTGCCTTTCGGCTAGCTCTTGGTGCTGATTCTCTGGAGCAATTGTATGTTCGAGCCTCTGTAATTGCATGCACCGCCGTGCTTTTACCCAATCCACCAACATAATTACACTGAGCGAGAAGAATAGGCACAGAAATCAAAAGCAATTATTTAAATTAGGAATTTATTTGATTTCCTGAAGATAATGTACAATTTTCAAGTCGTATTTCTCGTCTGAGTAGTGTTTATGGCTTGGGGCACTTAGAATTCACAACTGGTTTTCTTTTTTTTTTTTTTTTTTTTTCCTTTAAATTTACTTTCCAGTGCATCTCCTTCACTTCAAATCGCTGTGTGCGGTGTTCGAGGAAAACTTTTTTGGGCGCCTAAACAAACATTCAATATTTGAATTGAATGCACGTCAATATTTGACGCCTGCCCGCCTGCCGCCACTGCCCACAAATGACCGTTAGGCAAACAATGGGATATTCGAGAACCGAAATCCATGTAAAAATCCTCGGAACTCAAGTGCGGCCACACTCGAAATTAGAATAAATGCAAACGACTCGGCCTGAAGTCTGTGGGAATCGCATTCGTCCGCATGCCCACAATGAAGCCATAATTCGTGGCTCTTTCGGCCAGAAAAGTCCAGCCCATTCAAGCCCATTTCCCGGCCTGCCAGGCCGTGGCACATGGACGTGATAAAGGACTCATTAAAACATCACTTCAATGGGCTGGCCCAACAGCCTCCAAAAAGCGAGCTGCAGCCGAGGTCTCACACGGCCAAGACACTCACTTACTTGTTCAATTGCTTCGCCACTTTAAGGCCCCCAAACAACACGCCAAGAGCGAACCAGTCTTTGTTTGATACCCTTTTCCTATTTTGGGGGTAGAATGGGTGCACTAGAAAATTTAAAGAAAATTAAATCGAAATTCTTTGAGACTCTGTGCAAACGGGGAATATTTTTCTTGGTAGAAACTCCTATTATTATTATTATGTGATAATTTCCTATCTTTGCAAATACTGAGTATCCGGAGGTCGCCAGCTCCTGCTCAGCCTCCTGATCTCCGCCAGCGTAGCGTATTTTGAACAAAATGGAAAGAAGACGCCAAACAAGTTGCTGGCTCACTTGGGAGAGTAACAGTTACTTTTCCTACATATATACACGGATATGTACTTGCAGCGTCTGTATGTATAGTATATCTAATTTTTTTTTGGGACCTGCCTGCACATAGAAAAGGAGTTACTGCTGGCGTCCAGTTTGGAGCCCGTCATGGGAAACCGCTGGCAACTGGTTGCCAGTCACGAGTTGCTGGTCCCGCCGCCACCAGCTCTTCAGCCATTCTATTCTATTTGCCAGTCCCGACTTCTCCTCTCTCGGCCAGCTCGATTCATAAGCCTGCTGCCCCCTTACACACTTGCAATTTTGTGGCATTAGAGTTGTAGAGGCTGCTGCAGAGAAAACAATAATAATAATAATAGTAATAATAAGAAAACGTAATCGGGGGTTAAAAGAAAAAGAAACTAACCAAGGAACAAATATCGAAGTCTTTAAATTATTTTATATAAATTTTCATTCCTATTATCTCTAAAAATATAAGAAACCTGGAATATATATCAGCCATTTCATTAATTTATTTGATTACATCTCTGAACTTGCAACTAAATGCACTTTGGACACGATATCATGACGATTTAATGTCCGATTTGGTTAGTACTTTTTCTTAATGTGTTCTTTTTCGCGGTCTTTTGATTTCGAGGGGCCATTTCAGTTCAGTTCAGTTGAGTTGAGATCTGTTCTGTTCTGCAGTCATGTGCGAGTATTTCAATTTCTGTTCGCAGGTCCGCCGGTGGTAATACGTACGGTACTTGAGCCAATTACCCAATTAAACGCCAGCGTTTTGTGCTATCTCATCGTCGCCATCATCAGCTCGGTTTGGACCCCTTTCGATGGCCACCACCACTTGCACCCCTCGGTAGATGCCCAAATATTGATATATAGCAACGGCCCCGTGGCAATTTCTTTGATTTGAGTCATGTTCTAGAGGCGTGTACAATTAGCGTTTTGTTTCGGGTTCCGTTATAATGCTGTTAGGGATTACGCTTGGACACCGCTCACCAGGTCTCCGTACTCTCCTCCAGTCACCGAAAACTCGTTTATCGATTATTATCGATGCGTTGTCTGTGGGTCTCTCGTGTTTTTTGACGCCTGGATCTTGAGCTGAAGCTGGAGCTGTAGCTGGAGCTGGAGTTTTGAGTTTGATATTGATGCCCGATGCTCAGTGATTGCTGTAGGGCTTTGATCGCAATCTCCGATCTCTCCTTCTAAGCCTGTCTTTATGTTGTGCTGGTTTCTGTGTGTGTTTGTGTGTGAGCTAAGTGCTATGGAGGAGCTTTTCCAGGTGGCCTCGTCCGATCCCGGAGCCCGAGAACCTACCGGAACTGCATTAAGCGTTTTGATCGAGGCATTTGATATTGATGGATGGGTTGGGTAAACTGGCAATTGGCAAAATAAGTTCCCATGGATTCATGAGAACTCTTAGGCAAAGTAGAAAATATCTCTAAGCTCTTTGACAACAAATAGAAGAACCATTTGATGTTAAGAACATATTTATTACTTATTATTTGTATAGTATGTTTATTATGATTCATAAAGAAGACCCTCTTGGGGGTTTTCTCGTATCACTCATAGCTAGCGTCCCACATTCCCAACACTATAATTGTCTTATCAGTTCTGAACAGATCGCAGATTGGCCTCATTTGTCCATTCATTCAGACGAAAAGCCATTCGTATATATTTATTAATGGTATCAACAGAGAAAGAAAAAATAATGGGAAATTATTATGATTATTCACAATTTGAGCTTGCCGCTTCTTTGGCAAGAGCGTTGCGAATCGTGTGAATTGCCGTTTTCTACATGAACAGACAGTTGTTTTGAGGCATAAACAATAATTGTAGCGCCGCCAGATAGTACATAGGCAACGCAGATACTCGTTTTTTATGTATATATATAGTTATATCTATATAGGTATAGAAAATTAACCCAGTTCGCACGTCTGTGCCGAAACAAACAAAAGTTTCCGAGGCAAACGACGAGGCGCAGGCAACAAATGACAAGAAAACGACGAAAGCAGCGGGCTCACCTTAAAAAAAAATACGCCAGCGGGGAAAGGTGACAGGTGAGAGGATGGTGGAAGCACCACCTGCCCCGATAATCATGTCTCGGGCTAATTGCAGGCGGTCTTGGCAAAATGTGCAAATATTATCTCAAGACGGCCACAAATACCGAGCCGTCGCACTCGCTCGTTCGCACTGGGATCTATTCGCATTCAGATTCACATTCTCATTCCCATTCACTTTCACAGCGTTTTTTTAAGTGGTGGGACGACACCTTCCCTGATAAGCTGAGAACGTAATTATTAGACGACATATGGCGTACACTGAGGGAAAATTAGCTAGGCAGAAACAGATGGGAAAGGATATATTTTAGGCAGTTTACAAAAGGGTTCCCAGCTGGAAATTTATGGTAAAGATGCAAGGATTTCCTTGTAATAAAAACATATAATTAAAAGATCTTATATATTTTCCAATAAAGATATTTAGACTTAAAAAAAATTATATATATTAAATTAAAGTTAATCGATGAAGTCTTATATAATTTAGCTACTAAAATAACAATTATACCCAAAAATTATAATAGTTCAAAGTCGTTAATAACATTTAATGAAATGAATTAAATTTATTTCCTGAAATTAATGCTCTAAATCTCTCCCCTACTTTTAACTCCAAATGCTTATCTAAAATCCCATATATTTCTTTCCTTATTCCTTTCTTGGCTCTAGGCGATATATTACAATTATTTCCCAACGTGCATTTTCTCATAATATTCATAATTCTCTCAGTTGTTCGACTCTTGTCTTGAATTTGGGTCAAACATGCATACTCATTGGCGTCCCCTGCCATCTCCTTTATCACGTCAGCCCGTACAGCCCCCTGTATGCCACCTGAGCCCCCTTGTCTCGTCTAGGCTTGGATACCTGGCGAAAAGAAACTGGAAAATCTAAAATTGTATAACCTGCTCCGGCCGGCAAATGTGGTTTCCTTCAACCCACTGGCCTGTGGGCCAGGTTTTGGACTTGGACTCCGCGGTCAGCCCGTGTATCTCTGTATCTGCGGCCATTAATTTCAGCCACTTTGATCTCGCCACATTGAATGTAAAGTGCTTAATGGGCCCAACGGGTTGACCAAACTGAGCAAACAAAAATAGGAACAAGAAGCAAAAACCGATCCGAACCGAACCGAACTGAACCTTTTGTGTGGCATAAAATTGCATTGTAATTTACAAAAATATTTCCAGTTCTCATTGTATCTCTTCTAGTTTTTGTTTGTTTATTTTGTTGTTGTTTGTGCTTTTCTGTTTATTTTGTTTTTGTTTGCTGGTCCCCAGAGATTTTAATCGTTGTCGCCAGCGTCGCCTTGTCAACGTTGTTCGACCCCTTCGGTTCCCTCCCCTCGCTAGAAAAAGAGTTCCGAGCGTTTTATGCTGCTTTACATTGGCGTCGCATTTTTTTCCCCGATGTTGCAGTTGCCGCTGCGATGTTGCTGCTGTGTTGCAGTTGCTGTTCCTGCTGCTGCGACTGCTGCTGCTGCTGCCAACATTGATCACGACTGACCAGATAGCCAGGAGAAGTGGCCACGTCGAGAGCTACTTGTACGCCGGCTGTTCGCCCATATATATAAGTATGTGTGCCTTCAGCTATATATACGTATTTATACACGGCATTCTTTCTATGGAAACAATTGCATAAAATGCGAATCCTGATAGCGACAGAAAAAAAGAGCCAAAGCCAAGTCAAGTGGGCAGGAACAGTAGGAGATTGCGCAGATCGCAAGCCTGGAGACTGGACCTAGAGACTGCGAGGAGAGACAAGGAGTTATGATTCCCCACAGATGCTCAGAGGACAATGGGCACTCATAATGGAGGCTTCGAGAATAAATATATAACAAAAAAAAAGTTTGTGGTCATTCTCGAAGGAAAGAGCAGCTCCTAAAAGCAGGAAGCTAATAGGAATTTAGGAGCAGGCAGTCTTATTTGAATTTTTCTAAGAAGAATTCTTAGGAGGATATTTTATGGGGAGTTTTTAGATACCTTTATCATATAATCCTTGTTGAGAACGAAAAATGTTATTTATAGATATGTATAAGATTATTTGAGTTCGGTGTATGAGGATATATTAATATTTTTTAGACATAATTTTAAGGCGAAGACTTTTTAAAATAAAATCAGGTTCTTATAAAAACTCACACCCCTTGACCTTTTTACATTTTGGTCCTTCGAGCTGGATGGACCACTATTTTGGCATTATTTGGCAACTCTGCAGTTTTCCCCACCAGTGGTAAGAGACCTAGATGAAGGACAGCAACTTAGAGTCCTGCAAAGTGCTTATGCTTCTAGCTAAAGATTATTGTTTAAAAAATAATTATTTCTAGGGTATGATTAATTAAATTAATTTCCATTAAAACAAGCTGTAATGCCTTGCACTTGAATGGACACTCCTTAGTATCAGTGCCTCCCCAAAGTTCAGTCAAATATTCACACCTCAGCAGTTTGGCTATAAAATAATTTCCCAACTGCCACCCCAAAAAAGGTAAAAAACAAAGGCGGTTGCTGATGAGAACCAGCAACCAGTAATCCCAGGTCAGGCGAAAGGTTAAAATGACAAGATTGACAAGTTTGGGGGGCGGATGGGGACCCTTTGTTAGAAAAAACCGAATTGGAACTTTGGCAACTGTCTTATAATTGCCGCATTGCATGTCCGTAGTTTCAACTTTGATATTAGCGAGTTCAGGCCACGGGGAGTAGTTTCTTTCTTGTTTTCGGTGAGAATTGGCGGATTGGGAACACAGGCGCACCCTCGACAAATACAGTCTCATTTACCTTAGCTGGATATGCAAAGTGGAGGCAAAAAAATACAAATAAATTGCCAAGAAGGTGGTTCCCCTTTGGCATATTACACTCGGTCTCTAGCCGTCCACAATGCACATTCCGAATCGAAAGAAGAGGTATCTCTCCCTTTTTGTTCCCAGTTCTGTTCCCTTTGCTAATTGCATGGGAAAATTCACAAGATGCGACTAGATGTGAGGGTAATGATGATGGTTCCTGCTTAGAAGTCGCCTGATATTTACCCATATGCTCAGTAATTATGCTTCTAATAAAGGGGTATGCTGATTAGTGGGAGGAAATATTAAAATTTTTAAAGCTTAATGAGGTGGATTTTTAATTTAGAAAACTTGTTCAAGTTGCATCATTGATGATAGAAAAATCACATAAAAAGCCATCCTCCTACAGCTTATTTTGAACTTTTAAATAACTTTTATGACATTTCATAAAAGTTTAAACTGAATGGTTATAAAATTTACCTTTTTAAAATTCAAATTAAACCTTTACAGTTTAACGACTGGAATTATCATTTTAAAAAGGAAAATAATAAAACTGCTTTTAAGAGTAACAATTATTAAGATATAATAAAAAATGTATCTGCTTTTGATTTGCTTTTACATTATTAATAACTATTTACTATTTAGTTACAAAACTAAATGTTTCAAGTTCTCTTAATTACAAATTAACTTGATCTCAATGACCTCAATCCTCTGGTATTGGCCAACAGTTTGTAACTAGTCAAAGTTGCTGCCAACAAACTTGCTGCTAAAAAAGAATGTTTAACCATAAAGTTTACTAACTTAATGCCTATCATATATCTTGGTTGGATATATTGTAAATTAAATCTATAAAGTGTAGTAAATCTGGTTCTTGAAAGCTAAATACCATACATTACAAACATACTTAAATAAACTCTGAACCTACATCTAGTCTCTTACATCAAATCTTTAAGTTATAGTTCCTCCTGTTTAATCTGTTCTCTAACTTAAATTCTCACTGTCCGCTATAAAGTGCATTTCCATTTCCCACTTGGCCACACTTGACATCCACCTCTTCCATAATTTTCCCATTAATTATGTCTCTCAACCTTCAACGCCTGCAACTGCGGCAAACAGCGATTGCAAGTTGCCACTGCAGCCGAGCATTGCAGCTGCAATTCTTCGGCAAATGATGTAAGGGCCCCGGCAAAAACGCTGGAAGCATTTAACTGACATTTGTTGTCAACCTCTTCAGTCTGCAGTCTACAGTCTGCAGTCTTCCAGTCTTCGGCGGTTAAAAGCCCCTGGTGGAAATGCCACTCGGCCCCGCTGCACAGCTGTCACAATGTTTTATCATTTAATTTCCAGCATAAAAACAAATCCATGTGAACCGGAGGCGCTGAGGCGCTGAGATATACAGGAACCATATAGAGTGCGGGGGCGCGACATCCAACCCACGTTGGGGATTTGGACTTCGATTTCGATCAAGAGTTCGAGATCGAGATGGAGACGGGTTCAGTGGCTGAGGCTAAAAATAAAGCAACCGGCCGGCGGCAGCTGGCTGCGAATTATTATTTAACCTGCTGGCTGCTTCTTCGGCTTTGATGTTTTAACACCTTGTCGCTGGCTTTTCGGCAAGTGTTTTTTCGCCAACGCCAAAGTGAAAGTGAAACAGCAGCTGACACTGCACTTGGGTGTTTGAAGTTGTCGCTGCCTGTTGTTTTTCTCTTGTTTCTGTTGTTGCACCTGAACTCTACAACTTCCCAGATCTCAGATACATACGTGCATTTGTAGCTGCTTTTCTACGAAGCTCCCCGTCAACTTCAATCTCCAATTAGAGTGTCAGTTTAATGAACTGAACCTGAACGAACGGCTTGTTGTCACGGGCGAGGTCCCCCTTTTAGCCCAGGTCCTCCTCCATTACCTCAGGGGTTTAACTGCATTGCACGAACATTTCTTTATGACTTAACCTTAACCTTTGCCTTCCTTACTTCAATCGCATTTTGCTATAGGCATTCCCTGTCACTTTTCGAATTTACTTCGCATAATTATTATATTTATATTTCTTTTTATTTTTGCAGATAATCAGCGAACTGGCGGAGATCGTCTATACCGCATTGGATTACAATCTGCCGGAGGACGAAGAGTGCCAAATGTCACAGGAGCTGGAGAATCTATTCAACTTCATGACGGCAGATGGTGGGTATAAGGATTTGGGTAGAAAATAAATAATAATAATAGTTTTCAGCCGATGAAAAGGGTTTCCTATTTCAGTTTTGTCAACAAATTTATCAAAAGTTTCAGTGCTCATTGATTTTAAATTTTAATATAATTTAGTCAGTCTTTTCCTGGTGTTACAAGCTAAAGCTTATATTTATGGCCCAAGTCATAGTTATTTATTTCAATAGATTTTCAATACGTGGTGCAATTATTTCACGAAACTCACAAAGATGAGCTAATCTTAGAACCCACATTGACTCACTTAAGCTGGGGGACTTATTACAAATAAGAGTTCCCCCAATCAGGGCTTAGCTCACCCTTCTATCACGGGGCACAGAGTTCCTCAAACGAAACCCCATTTTATCACCAGACCACAAGCGCAAACAAGATGAAGGTTAAACTTCCAGAGCCTGACATGATTCACGTAGACTCTTGATAAATTATAATACAATAAATATAGAGGGGCCATGAGCAGATACCGGGGGATCACGGAAATTCGCTTTTATTGTGTACACAAAACTCGATTAAGCAACCATTGGATTCGATTCATTGCAGAGACCGACGATGATTGCATTGACGAGGGCATCGACGAGGGCGACAAGCGCTGGGACGACGATTCCGAGGAGGAGCGCAACGACACCAAAGAACTAGAGCACATTATCGAGGTAGGTCTCCAGTTCGCACCGATCGTATATATCTACTATCTGACATTTGCAATCGAGTCGTGTCATGATGTGCCAAAATAACACCAAAAAGCCAAAACAAACCAATGCAAATTCGAACTTCGATCGGCAGAGTGACTCAGAGTCGTTTATTTATTTTTATTTTCTTATTTTCGAGGGGGTGCGCCAAGATCTGACCTTTTGACCATTTGCCAGTAAATCTGCCATATATAAATAAATAAGTACACACCGCGATAATAAGGCTTAAAATCTAATTTATAATATTTATTTTATATTTAAATTATTTGAAAATTTCAATTTAAAGAGTAGAAGGCTCAAGAATAATGTTTTACGTCTCAGAAATTAATATATCTTATTACAGCTTAGTATGGAAGCTCTTTATACATAAAATTTAAGATAATGCTTAAAACCCGGTACAGGAAACCAATATTTCAAGCTTAATACATCCTCTGATATAATTGAAATCGTAATATCATTGTTTTCTGTGCACTTGCCTCTTATATACCCATATATATCGATATTCATCGGTGGGAAAAACTTGTTTGGCGCACGTTACAGTTAACCAAAGCGGGCTGAAATAAAAGTATCTGGCAGATACTCGCACTCGCACCGCACTCGTATCTGTATCGCGACTAACCGCAAACAAGCTCCAGTCCGGGTTCTATTTAGATTGCGATGCCCGCTCGGTGGAGCGATCGACCGACTGGAAAACAATTTCGATTCGATTGCGGCTCGATTGCACTGGCCACGGCGATGGTATTAAATAACCAAAATAACCATAAAACCAAACGCTTTCGTAATCGTAGGAAATCAGCAGCAGATCTGTAAATCAGAAATCTGAATCCGCCTGCCACCACCGCTGCTGCACTTGATTTCACAGTCAACTGCGCGCCAGGAATTTTCCGCATTTTCCTCGATCCGTTCCCATTGGATCCCCTTGAAAATCGGTGGATCTTAGGATCCCAAACCCGATCCCGATTTGGCATTGGGGCGTGTGATATACCTCACACCGTTGCTGATTGAGCCAGCACAGTCTTTGGTGGCCAAGAGGGGCTAGGAGGTGGCACCGCCTCTAATGAGCCACTTTATAGAATTGACACATTGCTGTCAGGCAACAGTGAGCGCAGGCCCCTGATTTTTTCCACTTGCCTGATTTTTCTAGCACGCCAACGAAAAGTGGAAAAGTATCTGCAGCTAATATGGATAAATTTGCATATTTTTCCAACAGCGTCTGTGTCTGTTTGAGCATGGCAGTCCACGGTTAGATAAGATTTCGTTTTGGCGGAATAAATTGAGTTGGTCTATATATTCAAGATATGATTTACGATAATCATAAGAAGTGAAAGGAAATTGCCAACGGCCAGAAACGTAATTTGCTATTTTGACTGCAAAGAATTTTTTGTATCCGCAAAATAAGTGTAATCTTTTGCGGGTATTCCCAGAATTGCTCAAGGCAAAATGTACATAAAAATATAAAGCAGAGACCGCAGAAGAAAAGGTATGAAAACATTTGTTTGAGGTTTTCGCAGGAAAAACATAATAGATACTCGTGTTTTGTAGAATAAACATATGTAGCTGTGGTCATAATAAATGTGATAACTAGGTAGTTTATAATATTTTTAACTAGTTTGTTTAAAAACTAAGGTTTTTATAGTTCCGAATTTTGCATTGGTTGGTTATGGTTTAATATAAATTAAGAAATGTAAAGTGTTTACTTTTTAGACTAATGTTTGAGTCAAAGAAATCGATTAAGATTTAAAAACACTTGAAGAAAATGTAAAAACGAAGTAAAAAAATTTAGTATTTTATTTATTATTTGAGCTTTAAGACACCCCTCTTATTCTACTTAATTTTTCTTATTGTTAACCCCTTGCAGACCTGCAGAAATCACATAAAAGCCACCCTGCCAGAGAATCACTATCGAGCCGTCTGCAGAGCCCTCGTGACGGAGACCATAGAGCTCCGTGTGTTTCTGCAGCAGGTCCTGAACAACGGTAAGCGATCGACCGACAGTTAGGCGATGAGTGAGATGAGTGCTACTTAATTAATTAATAACATTGTCTCTTATAGCAGGTGCCGAGAAGCTGATCAAGGCCTCGGAATCGTCGGCCACCACGCAACAAGAACTGGCGAAGCTGGGCTTCAACGACTGGGTAAGATTCCCCAAGACCCTCCCCTCCGATTCTCCCGGTCTATGTGGTTATGTAATGGACCATCTCGTGTGTGTGTGCTCCACTAATGGCCTATGGAGTGGCCACAAACAGTGGCTAGCGACTCACGATTTGTTTGGCGCACCTCTTGGAGCGGCGCTTTTTGGCCAAAAGCCATCATCATCATCATAATCATTATCGCACAGATCACGAGCATATTTCTGGTGGGCTTTTCCGCCTTGGACACTGGGAGTTGGAGTATATAAAAAGTGAACTATTTCATGCATTGCCAAATGAAATTCACTTTTAATTTCAATAATTGGCCCGCGGTGGTCGCCTCCATTTCGGCCATCATCCTAATGAGTTCAACGCTATTTTAATGGGCGCATATATCATCTATAAATTTTTGTGGGTTTTCGCTGTGACCTTTGGCGAATATGTCGAGGCCGTTCACAGGAGTTTGCCATCAGCACATCGTCGTCCAACCTCCGAAACTCATTGAGACACACACGCAAATTGGCCAGACACGCAAACCGAAACTCTGCTCTGGTTTTTGTTTCTGTTTTTCAATCATTTTTTTGATTCGCGTGAAAACGTATACTAGACTTTACCGTTCGAGGTGTGTTTGGCTTTATTTAATCAGATCGGAACCCGAAACTGTCAAAGAACAGTTTGCCAATTTGGGTTCTGAAATTGTTGATAAGAGGAGAGTGCCTCAAAGTCTGACGTTCTGCCATTTATTTGCATAATTGGTTTGGACTTGCCTTAAAAATGGAAAAGAAAACAATATTGAGTCATGTGATAGAGTCTAGTAATTTTCCTAATTGTTTATGCAAAATACTTGATCAAAGAACAGCGTTTATTTATGTAAAAGAACAGCTTCTAATTACAACTGGGAATTTTGGAAAATAATCCCTGTAAAACGCATTTAAAAACCTAATTAAAGTATGCACACGCCTTGAATTATTCCAGCAGAAATTTTGTTTGCTTAAAAGATAAATATACGGTTATTAATTCCCTGTTTTATCTTTATTTATATGAACTGCTAATTGTCTAAATTCAATCAACTCTTTCTTTGTTACGGCAGGTTTTTAACCGAAATAAAAGCTGCCCATAAAAGCAAAGTTTACGGCAGTAATAATAGTATTGTTGAACTGCAGCCACAGTTTTTATAAAACAATTGAATTTATTTTGTAAGGGAGATTAATTTTTAAACAAATATTGAAATTAGTAAACCTTTTTCTTTAGCTGGGCTTGGCTTTTCTTCGCCTCACTGGCTGGCAAAGTTTGCATGTCCAATGGTGGGTAAAAAAAGCAAACAAGACCCCTTTGCGTGTCAAATAGACGACACATCATATGCCATAATATTTGCACATACGGGACCAGTGTACTATTCACGCCATATTCGTAATGAAATAGACCATAAATATTTTTTGTTTTACATTTTGTACGTACACCCCCTATTTTTTTGGCATGTGCTGAAAGCCAGGGGATTAAACTAAGGTGCAGCCGTCGAATTGGCCAATTAATTGGCCAGACAGGTGAACAGCAGGCACACAGTATATATCTTATAAAGAAAAGCGATTCGAGTGTGTTTATTTTGTGAGTGTTGAACGTAATTTCAGGCAATTGTTGGGTCTTGATTAAATGGTCTTATCATTTTCTAGTTGTTCGATAAGCGTTCTCTCTTCTTTTGCTTTGTCTATTGTTTATTGTCGGAGAGGGTTTTTTTGTTCAGTTTTTCCAGTTGTCTTTCAGTTTTTATTTTCGGCTACTGCCGGACTGCAAGAAGTGTGTCTTTAGTCAGCGTTTTATCGTGTCTTCTTGGAAGTCAACAGCCTTCAGAATGTCACACAGCAGCGAGCTGCTGGTTGTTGTGAGTGAAACAGTTTTTGTTATACATTACAGACCCCAAACCCAAGTTGTTATTATGCTGGAATGGCGGAAATTCAGCTGGTTCTGTTTTCTTGTATTTTCTGTATTTTCTCTGTACTTTTTTGCGTTGTTTGAACGTGTTACTGTGGCTGCAGTGGGAAAAGGTTTTCTCTGGAAAATCATTTGGAGTTTCTTATAGGTATTTTAGTATTTCTTATTTTTTTGTTAGGCAATCGCCTTCGCAGACATCAAGTCTGGGTGTTTCGCTTAGCTGCCTGCCATGATGATAATGCTTTCGTATGCTAATTTTCCAATCCAGACGATCCCAATGCTGTACGCACATGTGCAAGGTAACATACATATTTTAGCAGCACAACATCATCCGGAAGCTGCTGCTGCTACACACAAAGGTGTGTTGATGTTGCTCTTGTACTCCGATGTTGCTGCGGTAATTGAAGCATGGCGCGGCGTCTTCAGCGCTTTTGTTTGTCTCTGCCACATTTTGCGGCTTGTTGGGCGATGAAACGATTGTGTCAAAACACATGTGCTGCCATCGATGCCCTCAGCTTCGAGCTGAAATCGGACCTTCCCTAGTCCCTACTCCCTACTCCCTGGGCCGTTTTGCATGTTTAATGATGTGTCTCAAAGTGCATTTGCCACCAAATTGGGGTTCGCCTGGCAGGAACAGGAAAGAGTGAAAGTGAAATTGCGGATCACTGTTACATGTGTGGTATATGGATATAATGTATGTGGATATAATGCCCCTCCGATCGTACTCCATTGTGTGCTAAATAGTCTTCCTGCTGGCACTCAACACACATTACTCATACGCACAGTTAACTTGTCATGTGGCAAGTGGCATGTCTCGCATTAATCAGACGATGGACCGCCGCAGCGGGAGTCCATATTATTTGCTAATTAAATGAAAATAATTGCCAAAGTGAAATGCGCCTCTCACTTGACTCATATTGGCCCGCTTGTGGCTTTATATCTTTGTGTTTTTCTTCCTGCTTCAAGCACGAGCTGCAGCTGTGGAGGGCATTGCAAGTAGGTTCAGCACGATGTAGTTCCATTGCATGTTCTCCAGTCCCTGTCCCTGTCTCTCATCCCACATCCGTTGGCTAACTATCCTATCTATCCGTATCCACAGGCGCGCTTCTGGGTGCAGGTGATCGACGAACTGCGGCGAGGCGTTCGCCTGAAGAAGAGCAACTATGAGCGCACACCCATCGAGTTCGAGCTGACGCCCTACGAGATCCTCATGGGAGACATTAGAGCCAAGTGAGTATGGCAGCGGTGCTAAATCCTTTAATTAAAAGCTAATGGCAAAACCCTTGTGGCTGAAAAATAGCCATTAAATTTATATATTTTTAATAAAACGAATTATGAATAGCTTAAGCTTTTATTACCATAATATCCGTAGCTTATTATGATATCCTTAGGCTAGTTTTAATAAGAAAATAACCCTTTTTAATTTAAAAATAAATATTCTCCCCACAGAAAGTACCAGCTGCGCAAAGTGATGGTGAACGGCGATATTCCGCCGCGCGTCAAGAAGGATGCCCATGCCATGATCCTGGAGTTCATCAGGTCACGGCCGCCGCTGAAGAAGGTGTGTAGAGCTTCCCATCCCCCCACTGCCACAACAAATTCAAAGTTGAACTTCATTCTCAACATCAAACTCAATTTGAAGTGCCATCCCCAATCAAAATCCCCGTTTGCCGCTTTCAGAGTGTGAAATTTAAGCGTTGTGACTTTCCCGTCGCCGACTCAATTTGATTTGCCTTGATTCTTGCTTTTAAATAAAAATTGTTTAGTTCTTCAACGAACACTGTTTAACGCATAGTCTTTTGCTTTTCCGTATCCGTATCGTTTGGATCTTGGCCAGGCCTCCGAGCGCCAGTTGGGACCGCCGCGGATGTGCACGCCCTCGCCCCGCGAACAGCTGATGGATGCCATCCGGAAGGGCAAGGAGCTCAAGCAGATCACACCGCCGGAAGCACCAACACTGAGACAGAGATGTAAGTCGAGAGAACATTTTTAATATATAGACATATCCGAAATCTGAGCAAAAAACTCGAAAATCAAGGACTAAATTGTGTTAAAATGATTTTTCCCCGACCATTAAATAACCGGTCATTAGTCATAAGAAAATCGTTGCATACTTTTGGGAGGTTTTTTTTATTAAAAATTAGAAAATTGTGCATTTTGTGCCCATTATTTGGGCATATTATTTTTACCCTTCTCTCTACTCGCCCCTTGACTTATCCAACCTTCCAAAAAACCAAGCCCATTGTCAATCGTTAAACTTATGGCCTTTGGTCACAGTGACTGCCAAAAATAGATGCCGCTTTTAATCTTTTGCGAGTGTCCATCGTCTGGCGTCCTGGTCTTGGGCTCGGCGGTGTGTCGTAGTCGTCGTCGTCGTCATCGATTCCAAATTTTAAACGCCAACCGACCATAAATTGTTGTCACCCGAGCGAGTGTGCTTATATAGACAGCCAATGTCTCCTGCCGCCAAGCCAAGAGAAAGAGGAAGAAAAAGAGAGAATGCTGAGGAAAACTCGTTGCTCGCAAAGACTTTTCACTGCACTTGTCGCCGGGGAGCCCCATTGTGTTTGTTTGTTTGTTTCTTTCTTTGCTAGCGTGCTCTTGTGTGTTTGTGTGTGTTTGCCGGGTGCAGCGCGCATGCCAACATAGATCAAAAACGGCAAAACATTTTCCAATCCCCACACAGAAAGAAAATTACTCTGAAAATTAAGCGTGAAAAAAAGATTTGATTTTAAATAAACTTTTTTAAAATTAAAATTTTTACTGGGTCAATTCTATAAATAATAAAACAAGATCATACAGATGATAAAAAGGCACACATCTTAGACATTCTTCTTCAGCAAGAGTAATATTAAAGCTTTTGGTATTTTAAAATCGCTTAAAATGGTGTCTAAAAGTATGCTATAAATTCTTTGATTTAGAATATTCCTTGGAAGACCTTATAAAGCTAAGTTTAAATAATTTTTCAAGAGATTTTAAGCGAATAGTTGTCTGCTTCAACCGATTTTACCCGTTTATGATATTAAATTTGATGTAATAATAACACACTTATAATTCAAAGAAATTTATAATATAATACAAAAGTTTACTTTATCCTAGAAAATCCTTTAAATATCTCTTATATGAATTAAAAAAAAAAAAATTTTTCTGTGCAATCTCCATCCCGAATCGCCAATCCTCAATCGGAATCCCTCCCCTCAATCCCTGCCACACCACAAACTCTGCCAGAGGAAGCGTGCAAAATTGTGACACACAAAGATAGCGACAACGCGACGACAACAACAACAGCAACATCCATGATAGCAAAAGCAACAACTTAAGCCAAGAAAAGCCAAGGCACGACAACCTCACCTCAGACTATGTTTGCTATTGTTGGATTTTGAATGTTTTTTTTTCTTTTCGGGGCCTCAATCTCCGTCTCAGATTCCGGCTGGGAATCTGGTTTTCCTCCGACTTTGGCATTATTTCCAATATTTGCAACAACTGGCCGAAAATGAGATTTTATTTAGTTTTGGAATATATTTTATTCAGTTTACAACTAACTATTTTGGGGATAATTATATGAAATTGGAGTAAAATAATTATTTCAGCTTTTGAAGAGAGCAAATACCACAGTCTGTTCATTTTTAATAGAAAAATTATATTTTTAATAATTTCAAGATGCCTTAAAACTCAGATTTTGTTAGGAAAATAATAGATAAAATATAAGAAATAGAAACAAAAAAGTGGAAGTATATTAGGTCGAGCAAGACACATTTTTTTATTGCTTTAAAATACTAATCAGTCATTAAATATTCAAAAGAAGCTCAAACAGAGACAATTATATATAATTAAATTAACTAATATAATTAGGAAAGCCCTTTCCTGTAATAGAAACTCATTTCTTTAATATTTATCTTAGCGAAAGACGCCTGAAATTTATTGAAACCAAATTGATTTTACTGGGTTCATATTTACGGGTTAATAAATACTTGCTTTCTCCACTATTTTCTTTAAAGTCTGCATTATTAAAAGATCACAACGATTATTTGTTTACCTTAGTCTCTTTACATATACTTAATACATTTGACTTTAAAAAAAATGTAGCCTAACTCGTAGGCGAAGTCTTAAGCTTTTCTGGTAAAGTAAAAGAAAAAAGCGAAGCATACTTTGGGGAACTTCTTGAAGGAAAAACTGTTAACCATTAAAACCATTTTTAAAAGAAAGGCCTTACCAAAGTCAGTTGAATTATCTTTGTAACTTGACCCCCAAATTGACCTCGACTTTATTCCTTTGTTTTTCCCTCATGAAACTTTAATAGCAATATCCTCGCGAGTAACTGCGCGCTTACTCATCCCCATGTGTGTTTAATATACGTCCTTGTCACTGTACCGTCGACGTCATCACCTGGGGAGTGACGTATAAATCACCCACGCAACAACAACACCTGAAAACAAAAATTTTTTTATAGAGTTAAATGTCAAAACAAAACATTCAAGCTCCCGCTCTCTATCTCTCCCTCTCTGAGCAACAAAGAGCGACTCCAAGCGCAGGCGCGAACCGAGTGACGAGTTGACAGCTGCCACATTTCTCGGCTCTCAGTTCCGAATCGAGCTTCACTCGAGACGCCTCGTCTTTCGTAGCCACATACCATTCTTGGCCAAGTGAAATTAAAAACGAAAGCGGGCCTTAAATAAATAGAATAAACAAAGAAAAAACAAGTTGAAATCTAGTTGAAATCAAGTTAATGTGACGGAGAAATCCTGTTATAGCAATGTCAGAGTCGGGCAGTCGGGCCACCGTTATCATCAACCCTCTGTGAATAGAGAGAGCCGAGGGTGGCTTCCCTTTTTTCCGCTGCCTTCCGTTTTCCTTTCTCCGGACTTCAGCCGCCGGATCGATAGCCCCAAATGCAACTGTGTGAGCTCTAAAAGTGAGGCGAAAAGTGTGCGGAGTGCAAATGGATGCCCGGCCAGCGAAGCGCTCCACGGCGGCCTCCGTCTTCCGGTCACATCATGTCCTCCGGGAGGCCGATCTGGTGGACATTGGCAGCGACGCCTCCCTCTACTGCGGCTCCGATGGCGAGTCGGCAGCCAGCTCCAGCTCCACTCCCAAGTGCCAGAGCAATCCCAACCAGAATGCGGATGCGGAGGCGGAGGAGTCACAGCCACAGCCAACGCCTCGGCCGGCGCCCAGAGCAACAGCCAATAATCCGCCAACTCCCAAGCCTCGTCAGGCCATCAAGTCATCAAAAGGTAGTCAACCCAAAAAGCCGTAACACATATATCTGAAAGGGAAAAACAATATATCCCTTTTCCCATTGTTGAATGTGCGCTCGCTCCACTTTGACCTGGTTTCGATTTCAGGCAGCCCCCCAAAAGTGGGAGGCCCTGCCATTTGGGGCTTACCCACAGGCAGTGCTTCTTGTGCTTCTTGTGCTCAAGGAGCCACTCACTCGGTGAGGCAACTGCAGTGGCTGCGGTAATTGCCGTCAAGATATGACTTCGACTTCAAGTCAAAGTCATTAGAGCCACGAAGAAACAAAGGCGCAGGAAAATATGTGCATGTTGTAAAGAAGATTGATTACTCTGCCTCAGAAATAGCCATATGGCACAATATTGACAGATGTTGACAATGTTTGTCATTTATTTGTGGCTTCATTTCGGAGTCATTTGTTTAGCTTAGTTTGTTTTTGTTTAAAGTCACAGCAATTTAAAAGAATTACAAGCAAAATATGCCAGGGTTTCATTAGAAAAATACAAAATGTGCCAATAATGCATGGTTACCATGGTTAAAAGTATGAGTTTATTTGTTTTATTTTAATTTAAACATAAAACAATTTAAAAAGATGACACGCCAAGAAATTTTAAAGTTTTTGTTGTTTGGTGACCTGTACTTGGTTTTTACTATTATAGTAATAAATCGCCTTAAAAGTATTTCCATATTGAGGACAACCTTGAAGTCAGCTTCAAGCTCTTCTGACTTGAACTTGTGTATTTATTTATTGTTTTCAATTATGACAGGCAGCTTAAGTGTAAGAAACTACACCAGAAAAAGTACTACAAAAAGGTATTTTATCATAAACTATCACAATTTCATACTATTATAGGTTATTATATGTTTTTTCATATGCAAAATATTCTAGAAAAAGCCAACAATTTAATATTCCCTTAGAATATATTTAAGATGTCAAAGAGAACATATAATCTTTTGCCTAAAATTATAAAAAAAACCTTACTTTAAAGCTTACAAAACAATTCTTAAATCCTTCAAAAAATAATTCCCCATCTAGATTGAAATTTCTGACCACACAAGACAAAGTAAATCGATAAAAACTTTCGTGTTTCGCCCGGGGGCTAAAAGGTTATAGTTAGAGTTGGTTACCAGATATTGTATAGCCCCCGGTGGTCATCCGCCAGCCGGATCACGTAGCAGTTATTATGGAGCAGAGACTTGCTTCGACTTCGACTTGCATAAAAGCGAAGCGAACTCTGGCGCTGGCGCTGCAAATACAAGTTTCCCAGGCGGCATTGCACAAGCGGCGAGCTCGGTTTCATAAGTAGAACCATTAAGTGCGTTGGGTTTAACGGTCTTTGTGGAGTAGCCTCTGGACATAAAAAAAAAAACTAAAAACAATGAACCAAAGCGCCGGGAAGCGAGAACCACGACGACATGTCACCTCTAATTGCGCCATGACGGCACAGAAATGGGCTGGAAAAGCCGGTTTTATGTGTGAGCTGGCAGGGATGTCTGAGATGGATGGGATACCTGCTCCATTACCCAATGATATTCATTAGATAATCTAATCAAGCGCTTTTTCCCACCGCTCTTACTTATTGTCTTCCTCGAACCATTTCTCTTGCAGTGCTTCCAAGTGCAAACTCCACGCTGTCACGATCCCGACAGCGGCTCATCAAAGTGGATTTCTCCAAGTTTCAGGTGAGTTTCCTGGCCAGGAATTTATATTATTTTTTTCTACATAAATGCTGCTCTCTACCAGGACGACGAGCTCTTCTTCGATGAGTCCAGCATCAGCAGTTCCCACTCCACAGCGGCCACCCACCATCATTACCATCAGCATCATCAGCATCCTCACCTGACCGAGCTCCATCGCTGCTCGCAGCCCAAGATGCCGCCATATCCGATCGGTGGCTACATGGTGGCCAGCCAGGCGAGACAAGATTGCCGGGAGACGGCGTCGCTGATGCGGCCCCGACGCACAAGTGAGTATCCGATTCTAACCGGCGATTGGGCAATCTCTATATATTCTCTATGACTATCTATAACCCGCACTTGGGACAACTGGGGCAGCACACGCTACGACAACAAAGCACAAAGTACAAGGTCGGATTCGGATCGATTGTAATTCGAGAAGATTTCGGGCTGAGATATATATGCACATATATGCACATATTTTAGCTAAGAACTCTGGCTGGTTTCGGTTGAGTCTCTCCAATAAGCTTTAGTTTCCTTCCTTGCCCTTATGGGATCTTATAAAAAATAAAGAAAATATTATAACATTTCAGTGTGGAGTTCAGCAGTTTAGTTTAAGAAATTAACACTTTGTGACTTTAAAACAATGGTGTCCAGCTAAAACATTGACATTTCGAATTAATTTGTGTGAGTAAGAAATAGGAAAAAAAACTAGATACTAGAAAAAATACAAAAACCTACCTATATTTACCAATACAAGAAAAGTAAAAAAATAAAATAAAATAACAGATTTAGCCACAAATTTACTTTCTGGACATACTATGCGTGTGCCAGCAGAGGCATTTAAGAGAAATTGGCTGACTCGCGAGTCAGGGCTGTGGGCACCACTGCTTCGGAAGCTTCTAAAAGCCGAGTTTATATTATTATTTCAATGAAAAGTTCACTTTTAAAAGCTTTCTCCGCCATAGGAAATAATACAACCTGTTAGCTAATTAATCAAACACTTTTACCAAAAACTAACTTGGCCGTCACAACATACCATTTGTCACTTTACAGCAGAAAAATCCGGTTTACTTTGTGCTTTAGTTTAAATAGCTTATGGCCATTGCACTAATATATATTATTTTTGGGCTTTAATTGCAGACAGAAAGTTGAAAAAAAGCTGTAAGGCAGTTGAAGCTTTAGTCCAGGTTCAAATATATTGAAATATTAAAGTTAGAAAAATGCCTTATAGCAAATTCAGCCGACTGTCTGCGATATGGTTTAAGTTTTTATGATTTTAATTTATTTTGTCTTTATTTCTTACTTTTCCTTTCCTTCCCACAACAATAAATAAAACCAAACAAAACACAAACTTAATTTCGCAAAAAGGTATTTGACCGTTTACTCTGTGAACACAAAAACTGCTAACTTATATCGATTAATTAACTTTTATGATTTTGTAAGACGCAAGCAAAATCGAGTGTATTATAATACTTAGTTCCCAAACAAAAAAATCGCACTAAGAACAAAGCAAACTAAGTAGTAACAAAACGAAAGTTTGGTGTGGGCAGAATTGGTTAACAATTAACAACGAATGGGCGATCGGTTGAGGAGCCACTTACGCACACGCAACGACACACAAATATACAACAAAAGTAATCTCGAAATATTTTGTAAAAAACGAAAACAACAAAAACATAAAAATAAAAACAAAAGTCTTCTGCAATTCGCCTCTTAGTATTATTTTATATTACGCACCCGAGTAGCTTTCTCTTTCTATATATATTTTGCCTAAGAACGTAATAACGTATTTTCAACTTTTGACTTCAAAATGCCAACAAATTACGCTTAAAAACAAAAATTTTAAAATATAAACCAAAAAACGAACAAAATTAAATGCTGCCCCCGATATCCAGTGGAGCCAGCGAGGCAGGCGCCTCCGGAAGAGCCATCCTTCACGGAGGACGAGTACCACAGGTTCTACGACACAGCCCTGGAATGTAAATATTTGCCAAGAGAAATTAATGCATTGCCATCTTGCATGATATTGTCCTCCCATATATCCATATACATATATTGGATCTCGAAGTCAGTTCAGTCATGAAACAGCACCAGCAATGCCACTTTGCTTGCTTTAAAATAAACATTTGACCCTGCCAGTCGACACATTTAACATTTAGCATTTAGCATTTACCACCTCACCTCCTTCCTTGCACACGGAAATAGCTCATCCTCTGCGTGCCGACCCTGACTTATGGCTCTGTCCTCTTTCTGCTCCCTCTCGTTGCCAGCTTACGACCTGGCCACTCAGTGCGAGTCCAGGCGCGCCTCCCTGCGCCGCCACACCATCGTGGGCTGTCAGAGCAATCTGGACGAGACGCACTCCATGCCGCCAACGCGGCCAGAGTCGCGTCAATCAGATGACGTCAATAAGGAGGTAAGTTTTGATGCTTTAAACATAATTTATGTAATATTTAAACTGCATTCCTGGTCACCAGGAGACAGCATGAGTTTAAATATTCTGTGTATTAATCTTATAATTGTATTTATTTATTTATTAATATTATATGCTATAGAAATAGCTGTGGATTTAACATTCTCATAGAATTTACTTCGTAAATATATTTGCTTACTTTTAGACGCGTTTTAAATTCTGCATTCCTGGTCACCAGGAAACAGCATGAGTTTAAATACGTGTATTGAGTGTATTAATGTTATAATTGTATATATTTAATTATAAATATGCAGGGATGCCACAGAAATTGCTGTGGAATTTAAACCACTTAAAATTCGCTCTAAAAGAATGCTACAAAATGTTAAACTTCACAAAACAAATCCCATTCTCATATAATATGCTTCCAAAATATTTAATTGCATACTTTTAGACACGTTTTAAATTCGTTTTAAATGTATACCGAAAAGCTCAAGCTTATTTCGTGTTGAAAAAAATTATTTTTTAAAGTTTAAATATTTATTTATAGCTATAATTATTATTTAATTTATCTTTAATCCCTTTGCAGACCCCCAAGAAGAGTCCTGTGGATCGTACGAATCCCACAGACGAGGCGGCAAGTTCAACATCCTCGCTTGGGCCATGGAACAAGTCCTTCATGGACAAACAGACGTGGATGGAACGGGGGGACGATCGCCTGTCCGTCACCCTGGCGGAGATCGTTCACATCCGTTCCGTCATGACCAAGGCGGAGCTGGAGGGCCTGCCGATGGACGTGCGCGTCAAGGAGGATGTTGAAAAGCGTCGCGTCTGCTTCCTGTGCCTGCGCACCCGCTTCTCCTTCTTCGGCCCGTGGGGCATCCAGTGCAAGCTGTGCCAGCGCACAGTCTGCGCCAAGTGCTACACCAAGGTGGGTCTTTACTGGTTCCTTCCTTGATGGCTCTAATTAATATATTCTGTGTTTAGATGCGCATTCCCTCGGAGCACTTCCGGAACGTGCCCCTTGTGCTGATCTCACCATCGCTGCTGTCCAGTCCGGCCAGCTCGAGCACACCCTCCCCATCCCATCACGCCCAGCAGGCGCACTCGTCCTCGACGGGGAACATAATGGATGACCAGTTCCCCAAGTCGCTGATCGAGCGTCTCCTGCGCTCCGAGTCAGATCGAAAGGTGAGAGTTTGGCTGGGCATTTTGGGGATGAAATTTCTTTAAAACAATTATTTTCCTTTCCTTTCCAGACTCGCAGCACTGTGGGCAGTGCCCCATCTTCACCCAAGCACCAAAGATCAAACATGAGCACGCCGGGCATTAGCGTGGGTCCCGGCGCATCCTCCTCATCGGCAGCCGGCGCCACTGGCCAGGCTGTGGAGGCGCTGCATGACCAGGCGGCCATGTCGGCCTCCTACTCAGCGGCCATGCGACCCTCGGGAGTGCATCAGCATCAGAGGCAGCACTACAACAATGCCATGTCCCGGAGCATGGAGGGACCACGGAGTCTGCCCGTGCACAGCCCAGCATATCGACCGCTCTCCAACAACAGTACGCTGGAGAGGAAGTGAGTTTCTGGGTGGACTTTAATTAGGGGAAAAATACATCATAATTAATTTTCAGATCCCGCTTCTCGAGGGGCTTCAACCTGTTCTCCTCGGGCAGCCACCTGGCCCAGACGCAGGAGCAGAAGGAGAACCTGCGGGGCGAGCAGGTGACCGTGTGCAACGACTGCCAGGGCCTGGTCAATGAGATAACCAGCTCGGTGAAGCAGAAGCGCAGCTCTGCCCGGAACCGCACCATACAGAATCTTACCCTGGATCTGACGCCCGTCTGGAAATAGGCGGGTATCCAGATTACAGTGCGTTTCGAGACCGTAACGACTGACTAACTATACTTACAATTGACTTGATGACTTGTTAGTTACCCACAACGGACCTTATATCTGATTTCTGACCGTTTTTGCGACTGTTTTTATGGCCTCTGAAGCGCACTTGAATCATTTGCTATATAGTATGGACTGTTTGTACACATTAAATGGATAATAGAGCCTCGAGGGTGAGACTCGCTCGTTTGTAAATCGTGTTAGTCTAGTGAATAAGCCAAGGATAATATCTAAATTCCTGCAAGCTGAAGCTTTGTACATTTTCTGCCGGCTACAGAGAGATCCGCTTGAGCGCACCCCCACCACATACCACATATACTATATATATAGAGGAGATAACTATACACACATCGCTATTATATATATTATCGCAATACAAAGCCGTTGTTTATAACTGTTTAATTTATGCATAAATGTTGATTAAGTGTACTCATCATAACTTCGTACGATCCGAGTTTATATGCTCTCGATTTGGCATGAACCCAGACTCTCATTAATAACATTTAAAGATAATTCCCAGTTTGAACCAAGAGAATTTCGGTTATATTAGGAAAATGATGTTGTGCTTGCGCAGATCCTTTGTTTCGTTGTGAAGTTTTCGTTTTCGTTTCGTTCCCTCATTAACTACAACGTCAAGAACACACACTACTTAGTTAATAGCCTAATTTACTTTTAGTCGGCGTTGCAATGCAACCAACACTACTTAGTTAATTCGTATATAGTTTTAAATCTCCTTTAAGTGCGTCTAATTGTAAGTGACCTCTTCATAATTGTACAAGCTGATGATGCAAAGCAAACACTTAACAAACCAATTAATTATTATAAATACGTACTCATATCCTGCTTACTCTTATCATAGTTTTTGTAAAGAATTTTTGAACATTTTGTTTATTTTCTGTGTAATTGTAAATGCATTTAAATACTTGTAATTACTCTGAGTTTATATATTAGATTTTTATGCTTTTAAGATACATTTGTAATGAGATCCTTTAACACTCACCACACAGAACGAAAAATACACAAAAAATCAGCAATAATAAACAAAAATACAAACCAATGGGGAAAGTAACTTTTTAATTGTGAAACTGCTTTCCATTATAGACCTGTAAAACTATCGAAGATACTATCGATATTATCGATTGTTTTTTCCACCATCGATACATCGCGTTAGCAGCAAATCAATGAATTTACAAGCCAATTTTTTTTTGCCAATTAATATAATCATAAATTCTAATATAATAAATATTAATATCAAAAACCATCTTTATATAAATTTTATATAGACAGTAATGTGATAGATTTTTTTTTAATCGCTTTTTTTTTATTATGTAAAATCTTTATAAATTATGTCATTTAATCTATTTTAATCCATTTTATTTTATCGATAGTATCGATGGTTTAAACTATCACTATCGAAAATATCGAGTAAGGGCACTATCGACTAGAGCTGGCAAAAAATCGATGTTTTGCACTATCGATTTTTTCGATGTTTTATTAGTGAAAAATCGATACTATCGATGTTTCCTAAGCCATACAATTCAAGCTTATGAAAATTATAGTATCTGCAGTTGAAGCCTTGAGTGATGCCCTTTTTTCTCACTTAAAACGATTTCGGCTTTAAGGGATTAATTTCCATTCATGATCTAACCAAATATTTCCCTTCCAGCATTCGATAAAGCATCGTCGTGATCAATTCAAAGGCTTAAAATGGAGTCTAGTCGGTCTAATTAAAACATCGATACTGCGAAAAACAATCGATGGTTTCAAAAAAGTTCAAAAAATCTACACTATTGATAGTGCTCCGATGTTTTGCCAGCACTACTATCGACGTTTTTACAGCTCTATTCCTCAAGCATTGAGAAGTCCGTTTGTTGGGTTTTACAAATTGGTCTTTATTATTTGTAGCTCTCTGTTTAAGGAAACTGAATTCGTAGTCTTCTATATAAAATAAATTAGAGTTCATCTCGTATCTATGTAATAAGACTATACATATTCTTTCGGAGAATTTCTGGATCTCTCCCACGATTACTTTCGAAAACTACAAGAAAGCACATATGCTGTAATATAAGTAGTAAATGCTTAAAGCTAAGATAACTACATCTACCGAGTAACAGTTTAGCAAGGTCTACTGCATAAGGAAGGGAGGACTCGGGTGAAGGGGATGGATGGCGGCCACTGAATGATGAGGTTAATCCGCGCGCGCCTTCTTGCTGCGATGCTTGTGGTCATGGCCGCCGCCGTGGCGCTTGCGATTGAAGCGCTTGCCCTTGCTCCGGGTGAAGTCGCGGCGCTTCTTCATGAACTCAACGGCCTTGTCCAGGAACTCTTTCTCCTCCTCATCGGTGGCCTTGCGCAGCGTCAGGGTGACCTCATCGTTGAACTTGAGCTGCAAGAGATCGGACAAATGGGTTAAAATAACTTCAAGAAGCTCCCACTAAAGTCGAAGACCCACCTTGCCCTCCTCCACCTTCGCTATGTACTTCTCGGCCGTATCCTCTTCGGTTAGGCGCACGGAACCCTTGGTTTCGCCCTTGCTGAACTCAATGTAGGCGATCTCGAAGTCCTTGACCTTCTCGAAGGCCTCGCGGATCTCCTCGCGGGTCGACGTCTCCGGAGCCCCCTCGAAGACCACAATGGCGTTCTTGGGCAGCTCGAAGGCGGGCTCGGGCTTGGCCTCCTTCTTGTTCTTGCGCTTTTCATTCTTCTGGGCGTACTCCTCCTGTTTCTCCTTGAGGTAGTCCACCTGCCACTTGCGCAGCAACTCGCGCTCCTTGTAGGTGATCTTCTCCTGGTCTAGGAAGCTCTTGGCCTGCTCCTTCGTCTCGAAGGTCAGGAAGATGCTGCCCTTGAACTTGTACGACTTGGTCGGCTTGTCAAAGTGCTTGCGCATGGTCAAGTTGACCACCTTCTCGTAGGCGCTGGCAAAGTCGAGCAGCGCGGTCATCTCGGAGTCGAGGGGGAAGCCCTTGGCATAGGCGGTGCGCTCCTGGATCTCCTTGCGCCTCTCCTCGTTGTGCTCGGGAATGGGACGTTCCGGGTGGCGACGCAGGCTCTGCTTGTCCTCGCTGATCTGGATAAGGCCCTCCTCCGACTTGTTTAACGAAGCCAGGATCTCCTCAAAGTCCGTGGACAGGGAGGCCAGGCGTTTGAAGGTGATGAGCACCGACAGCGGCACCCATCCCTCCTCGTTCTTGCCGATCTGCTCCCGCAGGAACTTGTCCCGGTTGAGGTTGGCGTCGCCAAAGTAGTATTCCACCTGCCGGATAATGGCGCGCTCCTGCTTGGAAAAGTCCCCGCCTTCCTCTGCCGCCGGAGCCGGTTCCTCTTTGGCGTCGCCGTTCTTGGACTCCGTCTCCTCGGCAGGAACCTCAGCCTTATTGACCTCTTCCTGGACCTCAGCACTCGTGGTTACAGCAACGTCAGCCATTGTATCAGTTGGTATTTCGCGAAGAAATGAAAATTAAACGTGCAGAGACAAACACGTGTGCGGCGGCAGGAACGAGATTTGTTGGTGTTGCCAGATGACATATTTTGCTTTCCCCCTAAAAATTCTCAGATAGGCGATATTTCCCCCTAAAAAATCCAGTCTTCCCCCCAAATTTAAAAAATCTGTTAATGAAATCGAAACTCAATAAATTCGATTTATTTAATTTATTTATTTTGTACTAATTGCTATTTACAAATATATTTATGCTAAAACGAAATAGGTCTTTGAATTATTTATTCAATTAAATAAATAAATAAATATTAAATTTATATTAAAAATGTAATAGAAATTTTATGATTGCAAAATCAAAAACGGATAAGTATGTAATTTTATGTATTAGGTAATGCTCTCCTATTTTTAAGAACAAGGTGATTACTGGTTTTGTTCACTGTATTTCATTTGCCAAGGTGGAACGAGCGGAATCGGAACAAGTACAGAGTCGATAATATATCGATTGGCCTTCGAAGGTTTAAATGCATTTTCCGGGGAAAACTCCTCAGCGGTAACCGCCCACTCCATTAAAAGCCCAATAGCTCAAAATTCCTATTCAGAAAATGCCGCAAAACCAGGTATATTGTAAAAAATCAATTTCCCGGCAGTGGGCGGCCAAGTGTGACCAGCTGGCAACAGAACAATAACACATGAGGCGTTTTGGTGTTGCAGGCGTAAGAAGCGGCGGTCACACCTCAGTCACTTTTCTATTTTGGTCGTCCGCTGTTTTATTTATGTTTGCCATGGGAAAATTGTGTTGTTAATAGTACTTAAATAGGTACATAGTACACCCAAAGGGCGTTTCGGGCGGTATTATATGTATAACACACAAGTGCAGCCAAAGTAAACGAGTATTCCGAGCGTTTTCGGATTGCAGTTGCATCGACCAGAAATAGAAAATCGGGCAGTTTCTACCTGCAATATACATGTGTATATAGTGAAAAGCGTGCTTTCCTTGGTATATAACTAATTGTGTATATAATTAAAAGGGTACACGGCCCGGGGGAGAAGTGACAAAAGCAACGAGCGGCAGGGAAAAGAGCGGAGGCGGCAGAAATCTCACTATTACTCACTCATCTATTTCCTGCTCGACGAACGACCACCACGAGAACAACAACAAACGGAGCAACAAATGTTTGTTAAAACGAAACTCAGCTGAAGGTGAGTTAAAAGCGAAAAACCGCGATGCGGCGGCTCCAGACAGCTTGGCTGGAACATGAGTCAGGTTTTCCCACAACTATTCGTCTAGCCAAAGGTTCACTGGCATCGGAAGAAAGCACCCCTCCCTTAGCAGAAACTTTTCGCCTGCTGCCGCCCTTCCTATGGATGCGTCATCCAACTAGAGAGAATCTTTAAGCTACAGTGCAACTTCCTTAAAGGGTACGAGGTTCTTGTTCAAAGTGAACTGCAGCCGGATTAGACCGATAACTAAAGAATCTTGTAGATTTGTATAGCCATGATTAAATGCTTATAAAAGACAGAAATTACTGTTTAAAAAACCCTGTAAGAGAGACTATGAGCTCTTGAGATTTTTCAATATACTGTGGCTGCAGAAAGGCTGGCCATTCTAAGTAAATAAATAATTTAATTACTAAACAGGAGTCTAGAGAATGTTTTTGTGACTGCAGCCGAAGCTCTTCTGTATTTCCACACGTTTTCTTTGGCAACTTCCGCCTCCTCATGCAATGGTAATTTGTTGCCGGGTCTTTTTTTTTTTTTTAAGGGAACTCCCAATTGCTCCTTCTCAAAGAGGTCGGCGAGGTTGTAGTACCCGGCTGCATAATCCATTGGGTCAATAGCAGTGGCCCCTGCATCGCATTCATCCCAGGCCCAGACCACGCAAGTGTTTGTTTGCAGTCGTCTGCTCCGCCTCCTCCAGTGCCATTTCGTTTGGGAAAATAAACTGCACTGCCTGGCGTTGAAAGAGAAGCGAGCATTCAGCACGTTTCGGGCTCCCCTCGTGGATCCCAAACCCAAACCAACAAGCATCATTACCCGAACACATTTTGAACTGCTGCCAACTGAAAAATTCTATGAAAGGCGAAGGCAGAGCTAGTGCAGTCTTTCTTCTCCTTGCTTATTTATGAGACTTGGATTCGGGCTTACATTTCAATAGGAACCTTTACAAAATGAATAATTTGAATATTGATAAGTTTTCCTAGCTGATTTTCTCTCAAATTTATTGTTATTCCTGTAAGAAAATCCGAAGATCTTGATGTTTTTAGATGCAAAAATCGACATTTTTACCAACTCTAGTTCCTAGGATACCCCGAAAGTCGATTCCACCTTTTGCATCCGCCACTATTCTCATTCTGCCTTATTATTGTTATTTTTGCGCTTTAATGAAAGCGTTTCGGGCATATCTGTTTGTGTTTGTGTTTTCACAGAAAACCACAAAACGGCTGCCCGCCCGTCAAGTCATGCGCCGAAATTTTCATTCGTGGATGCTAAAGAACAGCATTTCTTCATATTTCCGCCGTTGACCTCGTTTTCGAGGCTGGCAATACGATACTCACCGCAGAGAGGAGGAAACTTCAAAGTGGCATAGACCAATATCCGAACCAATCAAATTATGAACTCCCACTCGCTCACCTCTTTTGTCTGAGCCCACACATCCTCCCGATGACTTCCTCCGCCTCCAAGAAGTGTCTATAAATACGGCGGAGCAATTAAATTATATTATGTCCATATATCTTTTGGGGGCATATGGATGGACTAACTGAGGAAATGCATCTCGAGTGGTTGTGGCTGCCTGTAAATCTCAGTATTGACACATTGAAGGGGCAGTCGAGTGGCACACGAGGAGGTTACGGGGCGGCCAAGAAGGGAGCCGATCCGGCCGTGACAAGATCCCACCGGCTAGAGAACTGCATTAATTTAGTTTGGCTTTGCTCTGACTTTGTTTGTCTTTCTCTGACTTTGGCCGAGAACAAGACAAAGCCAAACACAAAAACACAGCGACTTTTGTTTACGTTCTCTGTCGCCCCACCAAAAATAAACAGTCGGCGATTTGAGGTTTTCCCCACCGCGACACATCGTCGAGACGTTTCTCTTCCTCAAATTGCGCATTTCCGGAAGCCGTAGGACATTTCATTTGATTTCTGCCTTCGGTGACAGATCGTTAATATCCGAGAGATCCGAGATCCGCATATATTTAGAGAGCGTGGGCCCATGTATCTCTGTAGCTGCGAGGTTGCAGTCAGCGCCATGTGCAAGTTTAATGAATTAATTAAAATTTCGTGCTGTGGCAGCTTTCGGCTCTGAGAGCTTCATGGGGTGTGTCGCATGTGTGTATCTTTGTATCTGGGCATCTCTGCAGCTGTGACCTCTGCCGGCATCGCTCCGAGCAGTGCATCCATCCATCCACCTACGGAAATTTGATTGTTGCCGGCCATGGACTTAAAGCGGTTTCAGGGTTTCGCAAAATCCCCATAGAAATGGGTTTGCCTTTGAATTGCAATTGAAAAGCAGAGCTGGGGAGATGATCTATGTATGTCGGGTTTGTAGATGGGTTATCATCGAAATTAATAGAATATTAGTGAGGTTTTTATTATGGTTTTGATTTGAGTAAGGCCTTAAAAACGTGTTATAACTTTACCAATCAAAAATAATAATATTAAGGCTTATTTACGCTTTTCATGAGTTATTGTTCCGTTAAAATTACATGAACTGACATAACGTAACAAAATATATAAACAATAAATCACTATAAAAAAGCTTTAGATATATATCTTCGCGACAGTTTTATTTCTATTGTTACAAATGTCATAATCGCATCAGAAACCACAATGCCAAATGATTGCTCAAATGGCAACATGTGTATCTCGCGATTCTAGATTATTTATTTACCTAATCTCCGACAGAGAAACCACATTCCATGGACATGTCGCTGAAAAAGACAAGAAACGAAGTGATTCAGACGTACATACACGTATCGTATAAAGCGTATTTCGGGGAAACTGAACGGAACAGGTGAAATTTGTTCGTAAATAATTCACAAAGTGGTCTGACCAAGAACTACTTATATGCAGAGGTTCCCAATTGATGACCGAAATCCGCCAACATGGAGGATTTCGCATCCCGACAAGAATTCAACAGCTATATGTACCTTGGCACAAATATTTTTATGGGATTTTTGAAAACACAAAACAAAAGCAGAGCGAAGCTGCTGTCGCTTATTTCTCAATGAAATTAAATTAAGAGACTGCGATCCCCCGAAATCCCCGTCATTTTGGAAGCTCAAGATGGAAAGGTTGTCCGATTCCCGCGAATCCATAATTTTTGTCACATCTCTGTTGATTTTTCGTGAAAATATGCGATGTATCCGCTCGCATACCGCGTACTTGTGTGTAGATATATGTGCCATATGTACGATTCTCTCACGATCCCGGACGGAGAGACAGCGGGAGAGAGTGCCACTTTCGGTTGCCGTGGAAAATTCGGCTGCCATTTGTCGCCACAGTTTTTCCTTCTGTATTTTCCGTATTTTCCGTTCTGTTTCTGTATTTCGTATTCTGTCGTCTGGTCGGCAGTTTCGCTGAAGCAATGAACGCGTGCGGTGCATCGTCTGAGAGCAACAGAAACGGCGGAAAACGGCAAAATTTCGTACAACAATTTATTGTTGAAAAAGTATATATCTCAGTCTCCTATATGCCTATATATTGTGGCGGGTACATATACAAAAAGTGTTCGAGTGGCTAAGTGGCGAAAAAAAAAGCGACAATCTAAAGGCATTTTCATGCGTGTGTGCACAACCCAAAACGTGACCTTGCCTCTGGGAAATATTGTCGGTCTGAATTCCTAGGAAAATCGTCTAATTAATCTAGACAACTCGGCGCTCTCATTCCTCTCTTGGGAGCTGTAAAATAATGGAAGAAACTACTCAGAAGAGCCACTCAATGGTCCATCAAGATGTAGCCAGGTTCCCGTTTCGCCATATGGGACTCTAGTCGCCATGATTTATATTTTTGTCGGTTTTTTATTTTTAGTAGCCCAGCAGACGGAAAAAAAAATTGTTTTGGGCCAAATGAAAACATGTTATTCATATTTTTGCGTTTACTCATTGCCGCAATAAAGCAAAAATGTGATTAATCTATTTATATATATCTGGATATGATGGGTTCTTCAAAGTATATAGAAAGTATATAAATTTATATGGGCTGGTTAGGTCTGAAGAATAATCGGTTACCGTTTTTACCTATAAATAACTTGGTTAATTAATCACTTGCTAAATGGTAACATTTCCCATTAAAAGTATACAATATTTATCAGCCTGGGAAATAGCGACGATAACGAGCTTTGCGATTTTAACTTTGTGTCAACAAAAGTTATCATTAAAACGGAATCTGTACTATTAAGTTTATTCGTTTTGCCAAAAATATATTAAAACAGTTTGGATGAATTAGGGCATATTTTTTTACTTTTTTGTTGTACTTTTTTTTATTCCACCTGCTAATGAAGACGACAATTTACTTTCTCTGTCTGTTGTGGTATTTGTAACTAATAATAACTTGATGTTTGACATACAATAGATCATTTCTGTGGGCCGTGGAACATTAAGAATTTATTATTGTTTGCTTTGTGTATTAATTTCTACAATGTTGCTTTATATTTCGGAAATATTCTGAACACATTTTTGCATTATAATTGTGTATTTTGGCAATAGGCCTGCTATTATCTGCTGAAAATCAAAAATAGAAATTTGGAACGAAACTAATTCCCATGCACACAAGGGACAACTCAGCAACTGAGCATTTATTGCTTGCGTTTTACTAAAATTTCCAACTGTATAGTGTCGCAACTAGAGGTGCTAAAACACCGATATTAATGGTCGATACATCGATGTTTACCTGAAAAACATCGAAATCTTCGATTATTTTTGCATTTATTGTCGCAGTCTGAGTCAACGTAGAAGATACTGAATTTACATTGGCTATGCCAGATACAGCTGCATATCCAAGCCTAATGTGTTCAATATTAATTTAATTTTTTAAACCTCGAATCCCAAGAAGCCTTTTATTTTTCTTGGCAAAACTTATTTCGATAGATGACACATTTCATGGATGAAATGCACTTGCTTTGGCCTTGGCTGGCGTAAAAGATCCGAGTGACCGCACCCGTCAGCTTCCGCCAGCGAAAGTGTTGTCATACATTTAAAATTTAACGATAAACCATAAACATTCATCGATTTGCACTGCTCTTTCGTCCCCTCAATTATTACGATCGCGAATCCGTTGTTGATCTCTTAAAGTATTGTTCGAACAGCGCCATAAAAAAGTGGCTCGTAAATATTTTCGAACACGACATGGTCGTTGTTTATGATTTATATGCTGCCTGTCCAGTTCTTCAGATTGTTTCGTTTTTTAACGACCCTAAGCGAAATATGTTTTTATTTCGCAATGTATGAGTGATTTTTGTGTTTGTTGATTTTCCACCCAATTTTTCGGATGGCTGTGTGACCTTGGCCATCGTTTTCCAGACACTTGCAGCCGGTTGGAGGGGGAAAATCCGGAGGAGCGGAGGGGGGCTGCCGGAAAAGTGTCAAGAAACTTGCGCACGCGTTTCTCGACAACCCGCGCCAGATGTTTTCCGAATGTTTTTCCTTTTTTTCCCCTCTTTTTGGGGCCATTATAATGCTTGGCTAATAGAGAACGGAATGCCGAGCGCTCATCATTGCAATAGTGCGTAGGTGCGCCATTATATAGAGGGATATGGATATGTACACAAATGCTGCTCAATGGGGGACCGTTCCATTGAACAAATTGCCTGATGGTGGCTGCTGATATTTCAAGTTCAACATCCATCGGATTGCCTTGTTTCAGTTGAAGAAATCTAGAGCGGACCAGCAGCAGCAGGAGCAGCCTTGAAGAGCCGACAATGGAGCAGCCACTGGTGGTGCAGGCGGAGTACTCCTTCATGGGCAGCAACAACGACGAGCTGTGCTTCCAGAAGGGCGACATCATCACGGTCACCCAGCGGGAGGATGGCGGCTGGTGGGAGGGCACGCTGAACGACAAGACTGGCTGGTTTCCCAGCAACTATGTCAACGAGTGCAAAGGGCAGCTGCCGCTGGCGGAGACCATACGGCCGCCGGAGGAGATCCAGGAGTACCGATCGGTGGTGCTCAAGGATCTGCTGGACTCGGAGCGAGCGCATGTGGCCGAGCTGCAAGGTCTGCTCGAGAATTTCCTGGAGCCCATGCAGCAGACGCAGATGTGGGTTCTATCTGTCTTTTAAGTAGAATTTCCTTTTTAAAAATAATTCTTTCACAGACTCAGCCAGGATGAGTATGCCCAGCTGATGTGCAACTTTGTGGAGATTGTGCGCACGCACGAGGATCTGCTCATCCAGATCGAGGAGTGCAACGATCGAGTGGGAAAGCTATTTCTTACGAGTGCCCCGCTAATGAAGAAGGTACACCAGGCCTACTGTGCGGCCCATCCCAAGGCGATTGTCATACTAGATAAATATAAGTGAGTAGAAAATGCTGCCTAAAATCTATAAATTATGTTGATTTTAAATTTAGAGATTCAAGAAATGCCTAAGAGTCCCAAATACTTGATTTATGTTTATGCTTAGAGCCAGAAAATTCCTGCAAAAGAATGTATTAATATTTTCGGCGATGGTTTTATGGATTAATTCAGATTTTTCTTATTTATAGATTGGTTTTGCATTCCATTTATGTTAAATATAGAAAGTTTTGTTTGTTTCTTCATCGATTTCGAGTGCTTAAATCGATAATTATCATTATATTCCATTTCCCCCCTGCAGAGATGAGCTGGAAAAGTACATGGAGCGTCAGGGAGCTGCCACGCCCGGCTTGCTAGTTCTGACTACGGGTCTGTCGAAGCCCTTCCGCCGTTTAGATAAATACTCGGCCATGCTGCAGGAGCTGGAGCGGCACATGGAGAGCAGCCATCCGGATCGAGGGGATACCCAGCGCAGCGTGGCTGTGTACAAGGACATAGCGGCCACCTGCTCGGCCACCCGGCGGCAAAAGGAGCTGGAGCTGCAGGTGCTGACGGGACCGGTGCGGGGATGGCAGGGCCAGGAGCTGAGCACGCTGGGCGACATCATCCACATGGGCAGCGTGGCGGTGGGCGCCGATCATCGCGATCGCTACTTTGTGTTGTTCCCTCAAACCTTGCTCTTTCTGAGTGTGAGTCAGAGGATGAGTGCTTTTATCTACGAGGTAAGGAAATATTAATAATTATTTAATGAACCTGAAGAGCTCTCTATATAATTCGATCTTCAGGGCAAACTCCCGCTGACTGGCATCATTGTGAATCGGTTAGAGGACACGGATGCCCTCAAGAACGCCTTCGAGATCAGCAGCCCCCTGATCGAACGCATCGTGGCCGTGTGCCAGGGTCCGAACGAGGCCAACAAGTGGGTGGAGCTGCTGAATGCCAACAATCCCAGCCTGCCGATGGGCATCAAGCGGCAGCTGAGCAACCTGAGCAACTCCTCGCTGGGACACCTGAATGCCGCCCATGTAAGTATTGCCCTTTCCTCGGGATTAACCCTTCGATTACCCTTCGATCTCCGCGTGATTAGCTGAGTCAGCACTTGGATTCGCGTGGCTACTGCACGCGCTTCTCCCTGTGTGCCTACTATGCCAGTCCCCCAGGTCAGAAGCGCTCTCGGTTGACCCTGCCGCCCAGCAATTATCCGCCCACAGCTCCATATGCCAACCTCAGCGCTCACTTTGCCAGGTTGGTGAAGGCGGGCGGGCTGAGGAGCGCCATCGTAAAGATGCTGCTGTATCCGCAGGCTCGCCAGAGCATCGATCTCAAGCGGATTGCGCTGCGCAAGAAGCGCTGCCACAAGGCGGCCGCCAAGCTGAAGGATCTCAATGCGAATCAGGAGTCGGGGCAGTCGGAGCTGGAGCGGCAGGATGCCATCGAGCTGCCCACGGACTCGGAGAGCTTCGAGGATGATTTCGAGGATGAGTTCCTGCATTCCTGCGACTCGGATCCGTTTGAGTACGTGCAGTTCTACCAGAATAAAACCAACTCCTCGGGCACCTTTGTGGACCATGGCCGGAGGCACTGCTCCTCCATAAATCTCATTAAGCTGGACTCCCTGGACTCGGATGAGGTCTTGGCCCAAAACGAGCTGAAGAAGGAGTCGCTGGTGATTGGTTCCAGGGCCCTCAGAGCCCTGGCTCGCAGGTCCACCAATCGGAATTCCAGTGTTCACACTTCCACGGCCACCCTGGAGCTGGGCCTGGGCGGGAGCATCACCAACTGCGTGGAGGAGGAACCGGAGACGGAGACAGAGCCCGTGTTCAAGCCCTTAAAGCAGCAGAGCTCCGATGCCAGTTCCATGTATGCACCTCGCTTGGGCGGCGCCTTCACCGCCTGCGAGAACCTGGCCAGCATGCCAATCGATGATCTCAGCCGGGAGGCGAGTGTCCTCCAAGAGCCACCGACCCAGCTCCCTGCCTCGCCCACCGAACGCCACAGCATGCCCACCATCTTTGTGGGGAATCGCTTCAATGCCAGCAAGAACACGGAGGTCTATGTGCCCACCTGGCAGGACCGGCAGGACATGCAAAAACAGAGCGTGGACGCCGAGCAGGAGGGGGAGCTGCACTCCAGTTCTATGGACCTGCCGGCGGCCTGTCACACGGCGCCGGACAAACTGCAGGCGGAGCTGCTCTACAACTGCGATCCCCTGAAGCTCAGCCGGGAGGATGCACCCTTCCAGGGCCACAATCTCAACTCGGACAAGCGGGTTTCCCACAAGAGTGACAGCCCCTCGACGGGAAATCTTAAATCAGAGCCAATTCCCGCGGCCAGAAGTAGTTCCACCACGGAGCTCTGCATAGAGACGGGTTCGAAAAAGCGAAATCCCCCAACGGAGCGGAGCAGGGACTCCATCAGGCGCTGCATCAGCTACCAGTTCATGCAGATGTCCAATCGCCCGCCACCGCCGCCAGCTCCACATCGTGATCGCCGGGATCCGGATCTCCACTTGGACACCAAGTGCCGCTGCTGCGAGAGCTCGCAGTGTCCCAGTCCGCGGTCCAGCGATAGCGGCATGGCTGGGAGTTGCACCATTACCTCCCCGGATCCTCCTAACCCCGAAGCTGCTGGCCAGGACATGCTCGACAATGTGGAGCCGGAGAGGTTCGATGTTTGTGGGATGTTCAGGGAGAAGTTTCTCACGCCCGAGGCCACCCAAGAGGAGGTGGATCCCATGGAGGAGCAGCAGCAAGAGCAACCCCTTCCAGAAGAGCCCACCACGCCCACCAATCGGAAAGATAGCTCTCCCTGCATCAGCTCTGCCCAAGTGCAGGTCAACACCCGGAGCATCTTCCTGCCCTCCAGCTCGAGCCTGGATGAACACAACAGGAATCCCCCTTCGTCCAACGATCTCCTGTTCAGCTCGAGCTCCACGGATCGGCTGGGGGGACCGCAGGCCACCTTCCGGTCGGGCATGTATGCGCACTGGTGGAAGAAGGAGCGCCTGCCGCCGGAGGTGGTGCGGGGCATAGCCCACGCCTACAACAAGAGCCTGCCCTCCAAGGACTCGAAGGACTCGGGCTCGGTGTGCTCCAGCTGCTTCTGCTCGATGATGGGCGCCAGCGGGTACAGCGAGGGCGCCCTGTACTGCTCGGTGTGCCAGAACTGCGCGGACTGCTACAACGGGAGCAGCACCACCAGCACCACCAACACGGCCACCACCACCTCCAGCTGCCCGCTGTGCAGCGAGGACGAGGGCATGATCGCCTCGATCCACGACTCCTCCTCGCTGGACTGCCCCATCTGTGCGGGCTTCCGCACCTCCTCCGGCGCCGAAGAAGGCAAGCAAACCGAAATGAATCGCCGGCCAGGTGGCCTGGAGCCAAGGATCCGGGTGGCCTGGCCGGCGGGCGTTTGTTCCGTGCACGTGTTCCGTTTGATTGTTTTGTAAATTCGTTTTGCTCTCTCACTTCTTCCTCATACATTCAACAACCTAAAAAATCTCCTAATGCTCCAAGACCAACCAAAGCAAACCATTTGGCCAAAATGCAGCACGTTCAAAAATACAAGAAAAAAAAACACAAAAAGCTTCCTCATCCATAAGTACATCCTTGACTAACCCACAGTGCGAGTTTATTGTTTGCTCAAGTCTTGAGGGGGATTCGATGGAGAAAATACTCTTTCCTAACTGGGATTTTCCTTTTCTTAAAAGGTTTTTAAATGATCTACAAATTCTGGCATTTATTACTTTAAAGCAGTGGTGGAAATGAAGAAAATTCAATATCCTAACTGGATTTTACCTTTTCATACCTTTTTTACAGCGTTAAAAAAAGGTTGGGTTTTATCGTTTTTGCGTTTGAGTCAAACGTGGGTTTCATTATAGGTTTTGAATAGGTCTAGTGGTGGGAAAAAGTTATGCTCATTTTGCGTCAATGCTGCGCTCATTTGGATTGTTACTATTTTTATCGATAACTTCTCGATTTTCGGGCTATCGAACGATACAAAATATAGCTGTCTTTCCGGTGTAAACGTTCATTCTGCGTTGTTGAGTTATCTCCTATATCGATAAGTAGGCTATACATTAACTACAAATTCTAGCTTGAATTACTTTAAAGTTAGAATTGCATTTGCGTCAGTAAGAAATATGACAAAGTGGTAAAAAGTAGGTAAAATTTTTTTAATGGTGCATAGAAAATAGGTTTGAATAAAGAAGTTAGTAATTTAACTCTGAAAATGGAATGAAAATTATATTTTAAAGGCACTGAAGCGTTGTTTACATTCTGTGCGTGTGCCGGTAGAGACCGGTTAGAGGAATTTGGTGACTGACGAGTCAGGGCTGTGGGCAGCACTGCTTTAAAGTAAGAACGTTATAAAGATTTGAAGTTCATTATTAGTAATTTGCGCCAACTCGAGGTCTATAGTCAACCTGATCTTCATATACAGTAATCTGATTTGCTGACTATTAATTGCCAGATGCACAGATCGTTTTTGTCAGAAAACAAATGCAGCAGGTTTTCAAAATAAAGAATTTGAAGTTCTTTAATGCCAACTGTTGATTTTTCTTTTAAAAACTGGTAACCTTTTAGCTGAGGATTTCCTTTTAAAAACCAGAAAATCGCTCTTTAAATGAGGTTAAAAGGCAAATAACTATGGACTTAAATCCCTCCTTCCTCGACTATATATATTGAAGTTCTTTTCAAAAGTTGAGGTCCCCATTCCCATTTAAAAGCTAAACGAATTACAAAACATTTTCTTAACACACAAAATTCAAAAAATGAGACTGAAGATCGAACCAAAATCAAACAAACGCATTCAATTCGATTTGCTTGCTGCGCTTTGCTGGCTGCAGGATTTGCCTGAAGGACTTGTGCCTGCCGTTGTACGTTACTCTTACTTTGTTAGCGGTTCCTCATGGAGACGAGCTCTCTGATCATGAAACTAACTTAGAACTTTAAACTTTTACCTTAACTGAATATAAAGATATTAATTCAAGTTTCTTTTTGTTTCTTCCTTACAGATGTCACCGCCATCGAACCACAGCATGTTGCTGCTGCCTCCCGGCGCCCGTCTGCCGGCCACGCCCAGCAGCAACATCCCCCAAGGCAACAGCAACAGCAACAGCGGGGGGAGCAGCAGCCACCAGGGATCGCCGGCCACCAACTCGATGTCACAACACAAACGGAGCCAGTCGTTCAACCACCACCTCAGCTACAATCAGTACACGCACACTCAGCCTCCACCACATCATCTGCATCCACCACAACCACCAAGTCTGCCAAGTCATCTGGGGGCAGCCGGCCCCAGATCAAGTTCAGTCCAGACACCAAGCAGCAAGACAGCAGCTCCCACCCTGGGGTCAGCCATGGACGCCAGTCCAGCGGCAATTCAGGCAGCGGCAGCGGCAGCAGTGGCAGCGGGAGCGGGGGGGCCAAGCGCAAGGAAAGGAAGCACAAAGGGTAAGTCCACCTCTAAATAATTTTATATTCCTTAAACTGAATATAAAATATTATTCCTTAGCTAACTGGACCATCAGCTGCCTGCGTCCTACGCCGCCCTTGCGGCCCAGTTTGTTGAATGCCACCAGCTCCGGCTCC
Source organism: Drosophila rufa (assembly GCA_018153105.1). Classification (NCBI taxonomy): domain Eukaryota; kingdom Metazoa; phylum Arthropoda; class Insecta; order Diptera; family Drosophilidae; genus Drosophila; species Drosophila rufa. The sequence goes on from JAECXS010000096.1 coordinate 16,552,321, forward strand.
GGCAGCGGCAGTGGAGGGAGCGGTAGCAGCTCTAGCAATGCCTTGGCCAGCTACTGCAGCGGCAGGAAGAACCAGCAGCCCACCTTCGAGGAGGACGCCCTGGTGTTGCGGGTCTTTGAGGCCTACTGTGCCGCCTACCAGAACAGTGCCAGGAACACCATCCACTCGGGTAAGTGGCGCAGGCCATCCCAGATGTGCTTCATCTAGCTCTAAGGACTGTTCCCGACTCGAGTTTTCTTATCATTTGCTGAAGAAAAGAATACAAGAGCTGAAAATTGCCTATTACCATGCACTCACACACTCTCACAGCTGTACAATCCTCACACAAGCACACACACACAGACAAGAGCTACGCTAAAGTTAAAAGCTAAACGAACCATTTATCATTTGTTGGTTTCTCCTTGTTTCATGGTTTTTATTCATTTTTAACACCCAGCACTAAACAAAGCAAAGAAGAATCTTCCAAATTTAACCAGGTTTAAATTGTATTAGGCTTAGTTCAACCACCTAACTTTAAGCTTCAAATTGTTAACCGCTGTTACCGACTCGTATTTTTAAGATAAAAGTTATTAATTTTTAGTTCTTGTGCAATTGGCAAATTGATTTTGTTTTAAGATCCACAAAACTCAACGAAACTCTGCCATTGGTGCTAAGCTGTGCGCGTTCGAGAAGGAAACCAAAGTTTTAGTTTTACAAAAATTAAAAGAAATGTCCTTTTATTTGTATTACTTAATTATTGAATTTAGTAATATTTTGTTTTTTACCTTAAATAAATATAACAATTTGTTACCCCATTAAAACCCATGTAAACTTTTAGTTTAATTTTTACTTCTTACTCCCATTCCTATTCCCCATCCCTATCACCAATCATGCTTTACATTACGTCTCACATTCTGTTATATATGTTAGTTCAAGGATATTAGAATCATAAAGATGCGTAACGCCATAATATTTCATTAAAAATTTCACGATATCCGTTGTCAGCTTGAAATAAGCCTGCATACTGCAACACAAATGTATGGCTTTCGGCATCTTAGTGATTATATTGGTATTTGGTTGTTTCAAAGACAGTAGAATCATATAGATGAGTAGCCCCAAATGCTTTTTTGCATACGATATTTTCGAGCTGGCTCCAGGCTCTCTTTTTCGTCGCCAGCTAAAAAATAGCCTGCATACTGCAATACAAATGTATGCCCTTCGGCATCTTTGTGATTCTTATTCGTCTTTGGTTGTTTCAAAAACATTAGAATCATAAAGATGAGAAACGCCATACATTTTGTTTGCAGGCTCTAGGCTCTTCTTAAATTTCGCAAAAAAAAAACCTTGCATAGTGCAATACAAATGTATGGCCGTTCTTCATCTTAGTGGTTTTATTGGTTTTTGGTTGTTTCAGCATCATACAGATGAGTAACGCCGTATGATTTTTTCGTGGTGGCTATAGAAATTTCACCATTTCCGTCGCCAGCTGAAAAATGGCTTTCATACTGCAATACAAATGTATGATCTTTTTTTATCTTAATGGTTTTATTGGTTTTGCTTAGTTTTAAACCCAGGGTCCTTGGTTAACCATTTAGCAACTCATCCATCCCTCAGTCTCGCCTCCATCCACACTAACTGGTAGCTGATTGGTTTGGAAACTCATTTATTTGTATTTGTATTGTGATCCCCTGCTATTGGTTATGGTTTCTTTTGGTCCTCTGGCTGACCTTCATTTAATTTTTAGCTGCCTTAAGCCATACTTTCCATCTGTCCACCTCTGCGTCTCCCTGCTTAACTCATTCCTTGTAACTTTGTAATGTTGTAATCCCTTCTCCTGGTTTTGGTTCTCCCTCCTTTGTGTATATCTCTGTGGTTGTCGTTGTCGGTATTTCGTTTTTCTGTTTCTTCAAATCTCTTCATTTTTCTCTCTCTCTCTTTGCAACCACACCTGATATGATCCACCTCCGATCTATATAGCCTTGCAACCCTGGACTCCGTGTCTGCCCATCCGCGGTGGCAAGCTGAAAACGAGCAAAACCTTCTCGACCTCCAACCCCCAGTTGCCTTTCATAGCCAACGCCGCCGGCACATCACCCTACCTCAGTCAGCACCAGCAGCAGCATCTCCACCAGCATCCGCAGCAGCAGCATCCCCAGGGCCGCCAGAACTCGGCCGGCAGCCTGAACTCCTCCTTTATATGGCGCGAGGCCAGTCCCAACAACTTTAACCTGTACTCCAGCTCGGTGTCTTCCTCGCTGAATGCCACGCCCGCTCAGAGGTATTCCCTGACGGGGGCGGGAGGCCCCTACATGAAGGACTACCAGAGGGCTCTGTCTGAGGAGAGAGCCACGAGGAAGTCGCTGAATCGCCTGAAGAGTGGCTTCGGATCGGGCTACGACAACGTGTGCACCTCCCCGCTGCTGCCCAGGAAGAACAAGCCTGCTCCGAAGATGGTGGCCAGCCAGCAATCGTACCAGCGATCCCCTGGCAATCAGGCAACGACGACCACCATTGTGAAGCCGAATCCCGATGGCCATCCGGGACTCTACGATCGGCGGCTGAACCGCTCCTTCGAGACCTCCACTTCGCATCGCTATGCGGGCTATGGGGCGGGCTACCTGATGAACTGCGGCGGAGCCTTGAGGACGAGCACGCTCCAGAGGAGCACTCCCCAGTTGGCGGGCGGAGAGCGATCGGATGACAGCGATGTGGAGCGGGAGCTGATCCGGGGCAATGGAGCGGCTGCGTCGGCAGCCGATGCCAGCAAACGGCAGTCGGGAAGCTGGTGTTGCGGTAATTTTGTGATGAAACAGTGGCGCAAGATCAACCATCTTTGAGTCAGGGTCGGGGCACACAACGCCTTCATCCGTCATCCCCATAAGCATCCTCAGTCTCGGACTCAGACTCAGCCTGAGTTTCAGTCTCAGGCTCTGTCTCAGTCTCAGACTCAGTCTCAGTTTCAGTCTCAGTCTCAGCCTCACATACCGCATACCGCATCGCCGCCTGCTGCTCCTGCTCCAGATTCGGATACAAAACTGCAGATGCTTTGCTTTGAATGCGCTCTGTGTGCAAAATGTTTATTAAGTTTTAGTTGATTTCTTGGCTGCGCACAGCTTTCAATGCCACAAGCCTTAGATTCTAGACCAACGAACTATTTATACAAACAAATAATTTGTATTATTTATGATTGTACAAACTGTTTGCCTATATCCTAGCCCTAAGCTTAAGCGCCTTGATGTTTCTGCAGTTGAATTCGCCAGAGCTGTCCTGGATCTGAACGGAATTTATATACAAAAAAAAAAAAAAAAACCTATAGAAACTATACTCTTGAGAATTAAAAATTTCTTAATAAGGTGCTTATTAATTTGATACTGCGAAAGTATAAAAATAATACTCATCTGCGCCAAGAATTGAGAAAAGCCACTAACGCGACAAACAGAAATGTAATAAATTCTAGCTAGCGCGACATGTTAGCGAACCATCGATGAAGGTTCGTATAAAAATAATACTGGAAAATACACTATTGATCCTATAGAGTATATAAATTATACTGATAAGTATACATTTGATATTATGTTGATACCTATCATATCATAACATATCAAAGGTATACTTATCAGTATAGTTTTTATACTCTATAGGTTCAATTGTGTATTTTCCAGTATTATTTTTATACATTTGCTATTATGAAGTATCAATCGTTATACGGCTTTAGTATATTATTAAGACAATGCGTAGAAAGGTGTAACTCTTGTCTTCTATTGTTTTGGGTGTAAAAATTAAAAAGTTTCCAGGCAACTAAGCGAATTCAACTGCCTTTAGACTGTATCTAGCTACGTTTGTGCTTAGCTTGTATTGTTTTATATATCTAACTTTAACTTTAAACTGTAATCTAGCTGTGGGTGCCTCTGTGAAAAGACTTATACTTCCTTAGAGATGCTACTTGATGTTTGAAGCTTGCCACTTACTGGTTATATTATTTTTTGAATTTAGCAAGCCAACACGAAAGGGCTTTAACTTTCCGTCCACGGCCTTAAACTTGATATCGAGAGTGGATCACAATTTTGCCATGCAAGAAAGCTTAATTGCCATAGCCTAAACCTAAACTGTTTACTAGATGTACTCGGTAACTGTGTTTTGTGCGTACTAGTGAGTTGTATTAAATGTATGTAAGTGTCCGTTACCTGCCTATAGGAAGCAACTAAATCAAAGAGTGTGCTAAGCGCAGCTAGTCGCGCTTTCAGTGGTTAGTCTTAGCTAGTTTCAGCAACTAAAATCAAAGTAAAACGAAAAAACGAACTACTGTTGACCGAAGGGATAGTCCCAGCTATTTTGTAAGTGTTTTGTGAAAACAACGTTGTCTAACCAAATGAGAACTACTACTATATAATCTACTATTAACCAGTTTATACGTTTGTACTGTACTTTAATCGAGAGAGAGAAGGAGAGAGCTAACTCAACGAATCGAAAAAAAAAATGAATAAAATCCTTTACACGACGAATCTCTTTTTGGTTGTCTCTGTGTGTGTTTTATTGTTAATAAATATATTTAGTATTACCTAGAGAGTAGCCTGTCATTGCACTTCAAGCTCCCATAGATAGCCCCACATCCTCCCAAGTTTTCTCTATATTTATTATATATTTTCTGTACACTGTAAACATTACTACATCATCTTCATTAAGTCACCACCCCCACCCAATCGCACACACAACACTAACATATTCTGTTCTCTGTTCGATCTTTCTTTATAAACCAAAACCGAAACATATTGAAAAGCAGGCCTAGAGAACGAGGACATGACCCCCACACTGCGCCAGCTGTGGACGGCCATCCGGCAGATGCAGCAGGACATGTCGCAGATCAAGCTGCAGATCAACGAGGAGCGCGCCCTGCGAGCGGATCTCCAGCAGCTGCTCATGCAGCACCTGGAGACGAGCAGCGTGAGCAGCGGGGCCAACACGCCCAAGTGCTGACTATGCAAGTGAACGGGTCCGGACGAGGGGATTCCCCCAACTTTGCAACGAAACGATACCCGCCGCCGCTGCTTTTAGCTTTAATGTCTTTCTTTTCCTAGATACTCGTACTCTTCTTTTGCATCTCCCCGGGGGGCCGGTGGGTCGGTCAATTACCAAAAAAATTATCTACAAATGGACTTAATGAATCGTATATGGATTGTATTTAGCCAAGTATATAGAGTATATATGTGTATGTTATTTGTGAGTGGACAATATGCCAATTGTGTGTAAAATGACCTGGCATCAGTTTTTCTTTCTATCTTTCGTTTTTAAACAATTGCGATCTTTCAGGGCTGAACTGAAACCTTTACTAATTTAGGAAAGATATGGTGTGAAAAGGTTTTATTGGAATTATTTATTGCTAATCTTGTTTTTTAAACCGATTAAATTAAGTAGAATTCAATTTTTAACAATGCAGAATGTATGATTCTTACATTTATACAATTGTTTTTAAAAAAATAGTTTTCAAAACACTCTTGCTCTTTTTAAGCAATAAATATCACCTAAAATATTAAAAGTATTATTTATGCCACCATTAAATTTTTTGTGTGATTTTTTTAGAAAACAATTTCTATATTTATAGCTCAATCTAGACAGGCTCACATATTGTTTTTAAATAAGTAGAGGTTTCAGCAGCTTACCGAAAATATAATTAATTATTTATAATAAAGCCTAGACTTAATTTGACTTTGTAAAAGGTTAGCGCACAACGTGCACTTTTGCACCAGTTTAGATCTAACTTAGTTTAGCTTCAACCTTAAGAGCTGCTTGTGTAAGTTACGAGAATAGATAGACCCAGTTTTGACCTAAACTAAATCGATCTTCGTTTTGGATAATTTTAGAGGGATATATGACAGAATTATGAACAAAAATGTGCCAATACTTTAGGGAACCGAAAGAAACAAAAGCAAGAAACAGCGCTCAAAAAAAGTTGTATTTACGTATTAAACAAAGAACATTTAATGGATAATATATATGTATACACAAATGTAAATGACTTTATTATTTTTTATGGAGCAGAGCAGAGCTGAGATGGCAATCGAAACAGAACAGAAAGCAGCACCCACTCGGGCTAAGAACTTAACTGGCGTAAAACAATGTATAACCGCTACCGCTTCCCTGACAATTTTTGCTGAATAATTCGGAATGCCTCGGGATTTTTCTGCTCTGCTTCTTGCGACTATGCCAAGCTATGCTCGTAAAGAGGAAACCCATGTCGGACTTGCCGGCGAACATAATGAGATTGCAATCAGTCAGCTCGGAACGGCAACGGTGTGGCTCTGGCTGAGACGGCAGCTGGCGACAAATGAGCAGCAAGCCACGTCAAGACCGGGGCTACATTGTTGGCAAAACAATTTCAGTGTGTCAGTAAGGATTTGGGAACAATGCAGGCTTGGCTTGGCTTCGCTCGCCATGTGTCACTTCCACTTCCTGGCCACTCTCTGGGGGCCGTGGAACCCCGGGTGCGAACAAACTCGAAGCTAACTCGGCAACGGATGCCAAGGCTTGCCTTGCGGAAGTTTTCGCGTGCAATCCACTCCAGAACTTGGCTGGAGAACCCTGCTTGTTGGCAAAATTTATTGCAGCTGCTTAACTAAACGGTTAGATACTGCGGCACCTCAGCCCTCCAGCTCCATCTCCACTCGAGCTCGGTCTCCAGCCTTAATGACAATCATTAGCACTGCTCTATCTGCCTGGCCTGTCTCTCATATTTTCTGCCAACTATTAAATTATTAATAATTAGTAATTACCGGCTGCCTGGCAATTTATCAAGGCCTACACGCAGCGAAAGAGGATGCTGCTGGTTGGGGAATAATCATCCCAAGAATGCCACAATAAAAACATAATTGTCGTGCAAATTTATTCAGACAGGTAGGTGTTTTATTTTAATATTAGTATATAACATGAGAACGTAACTTTCACAGACAAAAGGTAATAAAAAATATATGTCTTAAACTTCTTTTCCTTAGCGGCAATTTGTTTGATAATGTTTACAAGCACGACATATTGGAAAGGAAGAGAATCCTTATGAAATATACAATTAATAATTAAAATGCCTAATATAAAACAATACGAAATACTAGGTTTTGTTAAGTATTAATTACCTTAGGGGCTGTCCATATATTACGTAATCACGAATTTAATGATTTTCGACCCCCCCTATGTAATCAAGAGTAATCATTGCAGAAACCCCCTCCCCTATGATTACGTAATCATAAACATTTTGTTTCCCCATAAATGCATAAAAATAATTTTGTTTAAACATATATTTTGATATAAAATGATTACGTAATCATTGTCTAATAACCCTCCCTCCCCATATAATCAAACATAAACATTTCGCTGACTCCCTCCCCCCAAAGGTGATTACGTAATATATGGACAGCCCCTTAAAGCTAAATTTGTTTGTATATTTATATTACATATTTCTCAGCGTGTAGTGAGCGTCTGCCTGCCACAAGCCCATCAATGCAATCCTGCGGCTTCCCTCAGCCATCTACCCAAAATAATAGGTTTGGCTGGCCCGCAAGGTAGGGAAAATAAAACTGGATCGGCACCGGAATTAACTTTCTTGGACGCAGCCTCCTAACATCTTAATGGAGACCCATGGCCGCCCCACATAATCCGCGGACACTTAACCCATTTTCAACGCCGCTAACCCGTGGATGTCAGCGCCAAGTTCCATCTGCTGGCCCGGTAATTGAAATTATAACTCCCAACCGCAATCACTGCCTGGCTTTGTCTAATTTAAACTAACCATGGTTATTAGAGAAAAAATAGAAAACATGTTATTACATATTATAATATCTCCATTGATACTTGCTATTTGAACACAGCTTACAATTAAATGTGGTTGCGGTGGCTTTTACTTTTACTGCCGAAGGAAAAGTTAGCTTTAGGGGGAAATCCGTTCAGGCTCCCTGAAGATCTTTCATTCAGTAAATGTTTATTAATCGCTCTTAATTATGGTTCACAACAAACTCAAACCCTTCTGGCATCCGTCCTAAACTAGACTGAATAAATTACTGGAAGGCGGAGACACTAAGGTACAGCTAGATCATTTATCATGCTCACTTAACCTGGTTTTAGTACATTGCGGTTAATCCAAGTAAGCTACTAATTATTACCAATTAAAGTTGCCTTTGTTAATGTTTCTGGATGAGAACTAAGTATAACTGAGCCCAAGCATAAAACATTTTATACTAAAAATTAATATTTGGTTGTAGATTAGCTTTTGCTGAACCGGTAAGTAAATGATGGTCTTCTCTTATCTGACTTTATCTTTATTTAGTTAATTAAATTACTGGTTTGGCTAAGAACACTAAGACGAAATATTACAAGTTCCTTTTAATAATAATCAAATATTTATATAATAATAATAAAGTATGGTTTGAAATTTAAGGTGCTCACCAAAAATGTAGTATTGCAAACATATTTAAAAATATTTATGTTCTTGATTTATTAGCTTAGAGTCCGCCAGAAGCTTTATTTTGATTATTATAATTAGGATTCAATATCACAAATCTCTGGTTTGAATTTTCCATTACTTTACATTTTTTGTATTGCTCCTTATTCTCGGTGTAATGATCATACCGTGATTATAGTTTTTACTAACCAAGTATTTATCTGGAGCTGCTTGTTGGAAAGTCTCCTCATCCTCAGCACTTCGCTCCTGGCAGACATAACCTCTAGTTGTTTTCGATTTTGTGATTTGTGGCCGAGATTGAATTTGAATATCAAAATGATCTAGTAAATTGCGCCCAGACTCTCACCGCACCTCTCACCCCAATGCTCATGTCTCGAACTTGGAGTCGCAAAATGACATTAGCTGTGGAAGCAGCAGCCTAGAAACACTTTTTCCATGGCGCATCGGGCGACCCACATTGGGGCAACCACATCCACCATGGACCGTCGACAGCTCATCATCGCGGTAATCGTGAGTAGCGGCACAACACAGAATCGGGCGAAGACAGAACGACCCATCATCGATACCCATACTCGATACTCTCGTTTGCATCTGCCCGGTGTCTGCTCATACGCATGTGGCAAATGGCATATGGCATCGATAGCTCAATTCGATCGGTGCCAATGCAATGCGATGCTTCTAACCCAATTCGCGCAGCCAGCCGAGTTTTTCTAGCATCTGATGGAGCCATTTGATGGCTGTATACACGCTTAAAATAAGTTATTGTCTTTTAAAGGGTATTTTAAAACTGTTTTAAAATTACTGAATCTAATTTAAAATATGATAAAAAATGTAGAACACATCCTATTTAAAAAATCTTGGTGATTTGTCATTTTGAATAAATAAACAAATTATTTGTGGTGTTGAAATAAATAGTTAAAATTAAATGTGAAGCTTCTTCCCTTTAATGAACGTTATAAACATTTTGTGATTTAAGTTAAAATTAGGAATAATCTGAAATATAGTTCCTCTTCATATTAATTTAAGCCAATCTACAATAATTATTCTTGTAATTTGCTTAATTAATTCCTTGCATGACAAGTTTCGTAATTTATAATTTATTATGGTAGTCATATAAAGGTAAATGTTTTCAGTATAGTTTTATGAGTAACTTATTAAATCCTTAAAATATGTTAAAAAAAATTTCTTTATTATTTAAATCTTAAATATTGTAGTTTAAAAATATTTGTATATACTTCAGTGCATTTCAGCAAATATATTAATAGGGCAAGACTATTAAAAAAAGGTTTACCCAGCCTTCTAGTGCTCTGACATTTGTCAGCGTCCATTTGGCGCGTCTTTTTTTTTGGCCCGAAGTCAAGCCACCACTGGCTGAGCTCTAATGGTCCATGGCTCCATGGTCTATCTCCTCCTCATCTCCAGATCCGTCTTCGGCTCCATCGCAGGTGACCCTAATTACATTCAAAGCGAGCGTGCAAGCTTCGGGACACATTGGGTATTATTGACTGGTGTTATTAATGCCCAACGAAAGCTCAGTTGACACCAACTTTCAGCACTCCAAAATTGAACACTGTGTAACAGGGTGGATTTGATTTATAAATATGAAATTATTATTTAAAATAATAGCTCATTTTAGAGGAAATAAATTTTAAATGCTTGTTTATAAAGTTGCAGATAAAATTTAAGTATTAAAAGCAAGTAAATGGTTTATAATTCTATACACTAAATCTCTGACTCTCTTAATTACTTATTAATAATTTAAGCTTGGTATGATTTTCGATACCGTTCGATTTGAATTCATTTTGGGAGCAGAGTGTCCGCTTGGAGCCAGCATGAGTGCGTGCTTTCAAGCCGCTAGCCGAGTGATCGCAATGCAATTTGCCGCGCGTTTAATTGCACCTGAGGCTGCGCTCGCACGTCGAAAATTAAAAGCAAACAATGGAAGCTCCGGGGGCACGCGGAGTCCGGGAGACCGGAGGTTGCCATAACGCCACCTCTCTAACGGAACCAGCATGTTCGCGGAGTGTGTAAGAGGCAAATTCGAAAAGTGCAACGGCAAATTGCGATCCGCATGCTCGGCGATCATCGCTAAGTAATCCCGCCTCCCCGCTCCCAATAACATCATCATGCTCACCGTCCATCGACAGCACTTTCATTTTCACGCTCACCCAACACGGCACTCACTCGGGCACAATGGGGCTTATTAATCATATAATTATGTCGGTGGAGGGGCTTGATTAATGCGAGAGCTAGAATTAAGTTAGTAAAGCGTTGGCATTGTCTGCCCTTGTCTGCCGATGTCTCTGTTCCCTGCGCCCATATCATTTCTCTTTATGGGAGTTACGAGGTGTGGGGTTGGCCCGAAGCCCCTCTAAAATCGGGCCCAGCGGGATACGGCTCAGAGATTTGATAGTGAAATGAGCATTCTTTGTGGAGCATCGGGCAGTGGGAGAGCTGGATGCTCCCTTTTTGAGAATTTGGAAGGGAAAATTCCGGGAAAGCGCAGCTTGGGAAAAATTCAAATTAGTTTGATTTAAATGGTGGGATTTTTAAGTGGGATTTTGGGAGTAAACGAGAAGGGTTTATAAGGGAATGGATGTTTTCCTTCACCTGGTTTTTGGACTCTAATAAAATGTCAACATAATGTTTAATATTTTGTACTATAATTTATAGTTTAATGTAAATGCAAAAATCTATAGGGGATACGATTCTGAAGACATTTATATAATTTTAAATGTTTACCGGCCTAGTTACCTTGTCGTTAAAGCAATTAAATTCTTAATTATTACAAATAATTCTCTATATTTCCCAGAGAACAAAAACTCATAGTCATCTATCTTAAACTCCTTTAATTTAAATCGAAACCCTCGAGAAACGACTTGAGTCATTTGCATAATTTAGCTATAAAGACATTAACCAAATGAAGGTAATTAAACGTTTAAAGAGAAATTCTAATGGCTAAAAGCCATTCAAAAAAAAATGTTTGTTATGAGAAATTCACTCAGGTCTTCAGTTCTCCAGTTCTCTGGCTCCGTCGCAGTTTTAGTGAATCGAAATCATCTCTCTCGGAGATCTACTCAGCTTAGGCAATGTTAATTGAGCAGCTTTCGGCGATTATCTTTCAATGGCCCTCACCGAGCCCCCATTTGGACTACACTATATACACTATATATACCCCGTGCCTTATAGAAATCTGGCGAGTGAGGAAAGCTACAACAAAGCGGCCCAAATGAGTTTCATCTGACGGCGGATTTAATGGCCCAAACCCATTTAAGGTGGCAGCGGCGGCACACTACACTTTCGCCCTGCGCCCAATTCCGTTTATTTTCTTTGCTTTTCGCGCAATTATTTTGTACTGCTTGGCCGCGGCGAAAGAGTTGAAAATTGCGAGCAAATAAAAATTAGTAAGAGCTGGGCAAAAAATAGTTAAATAAAATAAATAAATCAAGGAGAGAACCGGCTCAGGGCAGAGAGCAATTGTGTGGGAATCTGGAGCAGATTCAATGAGAAAATTACTTAATGCGGGATAGTGCAGGGAACGGAGCAGCGAAACGGCACAGAAATCTCCCACAATTTGCACAGCTCGGGTCGGGGCCATGGACCCGCCATAACCAGGCGTCGGGAATACGAAGAGGAATACGAGTACTCGTAATAAGCCGAATCTAACGGGTGTCGCATAAAAATCGGAATTAACTTGAGAGCCCCCGCAAGAATATCTCTCCTTAGTCATTACACTTTGGTTTTTTAGTCACTTTCCGCGGGCAAGACACTGAAAGAATGGGTTCCAGAATCATATCTTTTCATGAATCGCTTGGATATTGGTTTCAAAAAGTTCCCAGTATTTAATTCAAGTTTTTTCATTAAGATTGAAATTAAGTAATATTTTAAAATGAGGATATCATCCCAAATTTAATTATAAATACTTTTATAAATGCTCATTTCCATTTTCCCTCAGTGAAACATTTCCACGCTTTAACCTATTCTTTTAGCATTTTTATTCGTTTTTTTTGGCAACGGTAAATTGAAATACGCAGTTGATTAGTAGGGGCGGGCCAAGGGGGCGTGGCTAGTTAGTTTCTTCTGACCGTGCTCGCCGCCGTTGTCACTCATCTTGGCCCAAAACGTACGCCGGAATTGGCCAAAGCCAAAGCTAATTTCCAAGGTAAGCGCGTCAAGAACAGTTATGAGCTTCGAGCAGAAATGGAATGGCCAGGCCGGCGAATGGCTTTCGATGGGAGTGGGCCGCGCTGGGTCGGTAAGAATGGGATGGTATAGCTTGGAATGGCTTGGGATGCCGCCTTGGGATGCGGCAAGCCACTCAAAGAAAAACGAGACAAGCACAAGAAAGAGAATTTAAAATGTGCTTAAAAATGTGCGATGGGCAAAAGCGAAGACCGCTACGCGTATGAAACTGGTATTTAAACCGATGGCCTCGAAAATATCACCATTCCCAGGTACTTACTTGTTGCATAAGAATGTTTTTAGCATTATAACCTATTATTATTTTAAGAAAATAAATCAGAGAGTAGAATAATTTATATTTTAATATTTTTTTAAATATTTGTACCCGCTCAAAAGCTTAAAAATCACCAAAGAAAGAATAAGACAATGAGACAAACTTTATACTAAATAAATAGTTGGATTATTTATGTTTTTTTTAGAATAAACCTAGACTCCTATATTAATTTATTTATTTATTAAATAAACAATTTAAGGTATCTTCTTTTCTTCATCAAAATGTAAAGAGTATCTGAAGATAGACTCTATGCAAGTTGCTGCAAAGTTACAACGCATTGCGACACCGACAACGATTTAAGATCGGATTGGGATTGGGAATGGGCTGGTTACGGTTACAATACTGGCTGCCACAGTTGCTGTTGCAAGTTGCGAGTTGCAAGTTGGTGTGGCAAATGCTGCTGTTGCTGCCGTTTGCTGTTTGCTGTTTCAGCTGTACTTGCACTTGTACTTGTACTTGGACTTGGACTCTGGCTGCAGCAACCGTTGCGCTTCAACTGCGTCCATACATCAAGCGCACTGCGAATTCTGCACGCCGCGGCGTCAGATACAAATTCTAAACTTGATAGAGACATAACTTGCATGCAGCGATGCAGGAAATCGCCAGAAGAGCAACAACAGCAATGGCCACAGCAGGTGCATACATCAAAGTACACGGAAAGTATATATTTTTAAATAAAAGTTGAGCGTTTATTGGTGGGAAGTTTATTAATATTTTTTGCTTGTTATTTAATTATTTAAGCACTCAAAAAATGTATTTTCTCTTGTAGTAATCCCACCATTAACTTATTTATGAGACCATTAATGTATATATTTTCTTCAGTGCATCAGAGTCATAACCAGGCACAAGCCTGGAGCTTGTGGTTTTAGCCTGGCCTTTTCGATCTGGGCCTGGAACCTCCACTTGTTATTCTACTTCGCTCCTCCTTAGCGGTGCGTGAGGCGAATCGCCAAGAAGTTGAAAAGAAAATTAACCAAACAGCAGGTTTCTTTTTTATTTACGCTAAATTATGTTCCAAGCATCCAGGCAGGCGGACAGAACTGCTGTAGTTACACTTTATATAGTCACTGCATAATGGTTATAGTCATGCCAATCCACTGTGACTTTGTTTTGTCTGCCTGTCTTTTGCGAATTAAAAGGGTATTTTGCCGGTGATGTCATCAGGCAATCACAGAGCTAAAGACCCGTTTCGGAAGAGTAGTTTGTGCATAGTCCCATAACCATTTCAGGGTTTAATCGCTTGAACTTGGATGAACTTGGTAAGGTAAGAGGTTCTGGGACTTTGAATACATTGTACTTTCTACCTTGAAATTTTAATGAATTTTATAAGATTTGGTAAAGATTTTTAGTTAGCTAAAGTTTGTAGATTGTTGATTTAAATATATTAATTTAGATTAAATATTTTAGTATTGAATACATATATTATTTATGTGTAAGCACTTTCTTCATAATAAATTCCCTCATTTCATACTCATAAATCACAAAAGCTCTCGACACAATGTGGCCAAAATGGTGTTTAACCCCTTTACCACATCAATTTTCCCATTTCGAGCCGCAAACAATTCCCCAATTTGACACCAATTCCTGGTCCCCCTTCGCTTGGCTCCTCGACCAAAAAAACCACACATAATTCATAATAATAATCATTAAAAAGTGCGACTGTCATTAGCCCAGAATCTGAGTTCGGAAACAAAACAGAAACCAAAACAGAACCGTCCGCTGATGATGGCTAAAAACAATGAGCCGCCGCCGCTGCTCGGCTGTTCCATTTTTGTGGTTCTGCCAGATCACGATTGCCCAAAGATAACCCAGATGTTGAGTTTGGGGCCGAGGTTGTTTTGGGCCCAGCATTTGGTTGCAACAATTTGCCGCCAGAACTAACTCTCCTCCTCGTCCAACAGATGCACCCTGGATGCCACAGATCTGGCAGATCTGACACCAATACGAATCTCAAGTTCAGATCGCAAATAATTAGAGGGAAAAGGAAGAGGGAGGGGTTCTAGTAATTACCCCTAGGAAACGGTCCCCAGCTGCGTTTGATCATCTCTGATGAACGTTAATTATACCAGCTAGAGGGAGAAAATTATCTCAATATGCATACACGTCGAGAAAAGTGGAAGAGAACTTTAATTTAAGGGTATAAAATAAGTCAATATATTTAAGACCAGAAAAAGAAAATAAAATAATATAACTGCAACAAAATACAATAATTGATTTATGTTTAAAAATGCAAACCCTTTGCTTAGTAGTTAGTTTTCTTCTGTAAATAATGTTACAGTTTAATTCCATGATTTGTTATATTTTTTCTAAGAAAAAATTATCAATATTTAATTTTATTGTATACATTTTATGTATTTATAATGAACACATAAAATGTATCTTTTTCTACCTTTTTTGTTACTGTGCAGCTCCAGAAAGAAAAATGATCTCGATACACATACTCGGTCGCCTGCCTTTTTGGCAAGAAGAAATGGAAACTTTCACGAGGCGGTTTTACTTTCGTCTTCGTCAGCTGCTCGCATTCTAATCCCCGGCAGCGGCGGTGGTGGCGGCGGCTCATTAAGTTGTTCGCCTGGCTTCTTGGCCAAGATCGTTGGCCTCATTATGCACAGGTCCACGACTGCCACTGCGTCGTCGTCGTCGCTCGAGAGGCTAGAAACTGCAGCGTTATGCTCTCCTAAGCAATCTGTCGGCTGCCATCTGAAGAGTGCGTTCCAGAAGGGAAACGGAAGCCGAATCTCCGAGATTTATGTGTGCCACATGCTAATCAACGTCAAAACGCCATTCCCGCCGTGGGTGAAACTGGAAATTTGAGCACCAGTGCCTGCGGTGGCCCATTCAAATGGGTGAAGGTGAAGGCAAAGGCGAAGGCAAAGGCTTGGACTTGGTTGCGGATTCTTGAAGATCTAAGAGATGCACCTTAGAAAAATTGCAAAAAAAGTAGATTTGCTTAATTTATGAATTATTATACATATATGTAAGAACTACCCTATTTTTTTCGTAGCTAAAACTGTGTTAATGCAAAGGTGAAGGTAAAAATAATATATTGCTTGAGTTTTGTTTGGTTTGGATATGAGAAAGTTATCTTTTTATTTTGAGTTTCGTCATCTGAAAGCGGATTTGCATTATAATAGTTATCGATTCTTAACAACCTAGGACAGACTAACACTATAAAATCTCAATAAAATGTGAAAAGAATAAACTTTGAAGAGCGATTTTTTCTATGGGTATGTTTTATTTTTAAACCAAGCTTAGAAGCACGTTTTCTTGAGTGTGCGGTCTGGCTTGCAGATGAGAAAGTTTATTTATTTAGTATTTTGTTTTCTATTTCTACTCTTTTTTCTGTTGTTTTGTTTTTAGCAAACGCGATCTTAACGCTCACTTGGTTTTTTGTGTTCTAATAATACTCGTAGCCCGGCAAACGGGGAGCAAACAAAAGGCCAGACAAACCTTTTGTATCTGATGGCGATGATGATGAAAATCCCAACCTAATGGCTTTTCTATGCAAAATCCAGCTAGCCCCAAGTCCAGGCTGGGGCACTTCAATCAGAAAGTCTCCAGAACGCCTTTCGCTGTAGCTCCAAAGTGGGCACGTCCCAGCCGAATGGAGTTTCGGTTTTGGTTTTGGTTTCAGTACTCCGACTGCGACTGGGACTTGGTCTGGTGGAGTTCCCATGTTGGGCAACCGGCAGCAGTAACAAGACTGCAGTTTTATGCCTCCAGTCGGTTCTTCTGTTTCATGTTTTATTTTTTTTTATCTGCTGGCTTCCGTTCGTGGGGCAGAACCTGGACCCTAAAACACTCGGTGTGTGCTGTGTGCCACTTTCATGCAAATCGCCGTCTGACGAGCCGACGTCCCAACATAATTTCGTAATTTTTGCTTAACGACCAGAAGCGGCGACACATTCAACATTCGTTCGGAATCGCTAAGAACCTATTTCCGAAATATCTGTAATCGTCTGCCAAGAGAGCTCTTGTAATGATGATGATGACAGTTTGGAGTCGAGGTTTTTCGCAAGCCTCGGCAGCGGAAGTGATTTGTCGGAGGCGGACTTCTATTTTTGGCAATTGACCCATTGGCTGACTTTTCTTTCCAAGGAAGTCGTTTGGCTAACGGAAATACTTGGCTGTATACTTTTTATCATTTAGCAAAGTCTACCACAATTTGAACATGTTTTTTTTATAATATTTAAAAGAGAGTGCTAGGACTTGGGTAAGGTTTTTAAATTACCAAATGAATACTAAAATAAGGGAGTTATCAAAGAATAAAGGTGCAACCTTTTAATTATCTTACTCGTTCTTGACTTTGCCTTAGAATGTTATTGTGGGTTGAAGGTCCAGCTGAGACCATGAAAAAGTAGAATTTTTTAATATAATATTCTCTCTTTACGGATTATTAGTTTAATTTATTGTTTCTATTTTTGTCTCAAACTTTTTATTTTAAACAGCAAAGTGTCTATTAATTTGTATATTATTTAGTCAATTATTTTTTCCTATTTATTTATATGTAAGTCACCTTTATATTTTTCTCTCACTTACTTTCCCCGTAAAATCGTGCCAAAGGAAACTCCCACAAAATCGTTTAGTAGCTATAAATATATATATTTTCTGGGCATAAATAATTTATACAAAATTCTTACATCTAAGAGTAGTCTACGGGCTAATCTCGCTCTATGAGAAGTGGCTCTGTCCGCTCGTGCTCCCTCGTGATTGCGGCTTGTGGATTGCGGATGGGGCACAGTTAAAGCTCGGTCAGAGCCAAAGTCGAGTTCACAATTATGTAAATTTCGGGGATGCTGATCCCGCTGGTACCGTTGGAGTTGCCTGGTTAAGATCCGGACTCGGGAGTCGCTGGTGGGGGCGGTGGCATGGCTATGCGCAGTCATCTTCAGCTAAATGGTGATTTCCCATCAGATTTTTTGATATTTTTGTGTTTTTTTTGCTTTCTTCCATTCAGCAAGACAAGTGGGCATAGCAGGAAGTCGGAGGAGGAGCGGGTTGCAGGGGAGAAGCACCTACAAGGTGCACTGATACTGCTGCTGCTGCTGCAGAGCACGCGGCAGCGTCTTGTGCGGCAGGTGGGCGGCCATCGGGGGGGCGTGGCAGCGTCGGGAGGAGCAACGGATCCGCTGGCGCTGCAGCAGAACGAGGCAAATGCTGATGATTATCACAGATAGCGAGACGGTTACCAGCACGCTGCTCAGATGGGAGCTAATATAACGCAAAACAGCTGCAGGGGGAGAAAAATATATAAGATATATAATAAAAATAGAAGAAAATAAGAATTAAACGCAAAAAAGAAGGGTTCAAATCATGGTTAACTAAATATTTTCTCTTAACTAATAAATAATCCTTTATTTAACAAATAAAATGTTATTGAAATTATATGGAACAATAGGGAAAACATTTTAAAGCAAGACGCATTTTTCTATGTCTGAACTTAAAATCTTTAGAATATTTATAATGTTAAGTATTTAATACTTTTTCTTTTAAAGTAAACAACTATTTAAATAATACTATAAAATGTATAAATTTTATTAAAATAATTAAAGTTAATTTATTAAAACCTGGCTTTCATTTTATTCTTTCAGTGTGAATAGTGGTCACCTATGACTCACGATTGTCGTTGACAGGCCACTTACCTTCATCCTCATCGTTCCCACCTGGTGGCGAGCCCACCTCCAGGGGCATCCAGGAGTTGTGGGCCTGGTCCACAACCAGTTTGGCGTACTTAGTGCCCACCGCGGGCTCCAGGCGATGTCCCACCGCTGGCTCCTCTGCCAAGTGGTTTACCTCGTTGAAGTCCAGAGACCTGCCCTGTCCTCTCAAAGGAGCAGCATGTTCTGTGGAGGGAGCTGGAGGCTGGGTCTCCTCCACCACTGCTGCCTGCTCTCCGGAGTCGAACTCGGAGGTGGTTTCCGGATCAGCTTGAGCCTCGGACTCTGGCTCTCGCAGCACCAGCTCCGTTTTGTTGACGTAGCGCATCTGGCGGAGCTCCCTGCCCAGTCGCTGGTCCTCGTCCGGCTCGAAGGGATCGTTGGGCTCGTAGGCAGCGGCCACGCCATTCTTGCCGGGCACAGTGAAGCTTGCGCGGACCGTCTGCATGCCGGACTGATAGCTGCAGACCACCACGAAGCTAAGGGAAGCGAAGGGAATTAAAAAATAGATTAAGAACTTCATATTTGAATTTATTTTTAATTATTATAAATGTGATTTACAATAAAAATGAATATAAAAACTTCTTAACAAAGTGTTGTATTATTTATTTAAGGAATGCGTTTCTTCTTTTAATTTTGTAATCATGGAATAAATTTGTTCTTACCGCCTTGTGCTGTGTGTGAAAATGCCCAGGTTCTCCTGCACTGTGATAAAGGTCTCCACCGTGTTGGTTTCCGGCTTCACCAAGCTGCCGCATTCCTTGTGGTCAATCCTCATGGTGTACTTGTCCGCCGAGTCACTGACATCGCCCTTGACACCACAGTTGCCACCATCCACGACGATGCGACCACCGAAATATGGCCCCGTTTCTACCTCGATCTCCGAGGCATGCGGAAGGCACTGGGTGGCATGGGCAGAGACTGGGGAAGGTTTTAAAATTAATAAATAAAT
The DNA here is from genome assembly GCA_018153105.1 of Drosophila rufa. NCBI lineage: Eukaryota > Metazoa > Arthropoda > Insecta > Diptera > Drosophilidae > Drosophila > Drosophila rufa. The sequence continues at coordinate 16,571,868 of JAECXS010000096.1, forward strand.
TAAAAAGGAAACAGCATATTCTTTTTCTAACAAATACTTGTCAATAAAATTATAATAAAATAAATGACCTTGCTTCCAAATTTAACTTCAATCTAATTTATAAACTCATAAAAATGCTTCAAACATTTCCCATTTAGAAATACGATCTGAATACAAATGATTTGTTCTCGTTTTCCATTTAATTTCAAATTAATACGCTTTCACTTTTCAAGAAAACTTAAACGTTTTAGATACAGTTTTGATAAACTTCTGGATATGTTGAATCTAATTAACTGTCTTTCCGTTCAAAAAGAAAATAGGAAGTAGCATAGAAAATGATTTGGTTTCTATCATAAATTATTCCAGTTTACTCACAGCCCTTGGTGGGTATGATGATGCTCTGGCCGGGCAGGTGTCCGGATCCACTTTCGATCTCATTCTCGTCGTGGAACTCGGCACGTGCATTGGAGCTGCGAGTTCCGCCCGCCTGGAGGCGTCTCTGGGCGGCTGGGCGAATGTGGAAACTGTATCTGGTGGCCATGCGAAGGTTGTCCACCGCAGCAGCAAAGTGCTGGATTTGGGGACTAAATAAAGGAATAAATAAACAAATATTTTATTTAAATTAATTATAAAGTTTGAGCTTGAGATATTCTTATTTTATTTAAAAAAAAATAGGTTAGTTTGAAAGTTTACTTAAAACTCCTTGTTAGGCAAAGCTGAGGGAAAGCTCTTGGGCTTCGCTTGCCGCATTTGGCAGAACCACTTACCCTAAGGGATCGTGCTCCGCCTTTGGCTCTGGCCCCAGCCCCTGCTGTTCCTTGGCCTCCAGGGACACCTCGGCGGCGGTGCCGTTGACCAATTTGACGCGACACCGCTGGGGGCCGTAGTTCTGCATCTCGCAGTAGAAGATCTGGAATGCCAATGCCCGGGGCGGTTCCACATCGACGCTCATATTTGTCGTTGAGCTCAGGCTGGAGCTGGAGCTGGAGTTGGTGCCGGAGCTGCTGGTGCTGCTGGTGCTGCTGCTGCTCGAATCTGTGTCATGGGCCGACGGCACGAATTCAACTTCCCAGGTCAGATTCACCGATTTGTAATTTGGTTCACCGGCGACGCCGCGTATCTCTATCGAAGGTTACAAAAGCATGAGCATGGGCACAAACGGGAAAACGGGGTTACAGCCAAGATTCGTGGCAGTGGCAGTGGCACTTGGAGTTGGAGTTAAGGCTAGAGTTGGAGTCTAAGTCGCTGCTTGCATGCAAATCAGCTACCAATGGTTACTTAGTTACCAGCAGTGCAGTGCAGTGCAGTGCAGTGAGTTCGGGGGCAAAGAACTCGTTTCCCGCCACAGTCAGACACGCTTTTGGATTAGTTCTGTTTCATTTGGTCGTTTTTGTGGCCACCTCTAAGTGGTTGTTCCCACTGTCAGCGAAGATCTGCACTCGAAGAAATGCGGGGCAGGAAAGTTACCAAAAAAAAACATAAAAATAAGTCTAATCCTAAAGATTGTGCAAAGATTTTTAAAGAGAGAAATATCATTGCTCCATTGACTTTAAAAGAAAGTTGATATTTAATCTCTCAGTTACTTTTCCAAGGCTCAGACTCATTAGAGAATTATATAAATAATCTCTCCAGGTAATAAAAAATTTGTGCAAAAAATATATATTTAAACTTCCCATCCTTTTCTTCCCATGTGCAATCGCTTGAAGTGTGCTGGCAGTTGGAGCCCAAGTCGCTCTCCACTTTTTCAACTGCGAGTGATGGAGGATCTGACTCAAAGTGTGACGTGAATTAGCCAAGGGGAGCTGGCAGTTAAGGCGGAATAAAAACTAGACCTGGCGATGATGCTGGGCGGGTAATGGGATGGGTTTAATGGGCTGGGGGGGCAACTCAAGTAGACGTGTTTAAAACTGAAGTGAACACGGTGCTCAGGAGTGATTTCAAGAGGCTGCAGATGAAGGAGCGCAAGAATGTTGCAGAAAATGGCAGCATGAAGGCTCTCGAGTCTGATTTATTTCGGTCAATGGCGAACTAACTCATGGGGAACTGTTATTTTATAGAGCATTAATCCAGTTAGCCATTAAGCATTTTATTTATATATTAGGAGATTTATTTCCATTCATTTAGATTACACTTTTACCAGTTTCATGGCAAACAATCAATCCCTGAGCAATTACCCATTAATCTCGGCATCGAAACATCGTTAATTTACAATTTTCCGTAACCACTTAGCCCCAATTTCCAGGCGATTTCCCAAGCCGAGAGCAGGCAGGCAGCCAGCCAGCTTTGGTGACTTCTTTGGAGCCAGAAGAACCTTGCATAATCCGCAATTAGAAATGCCATTTGCCGATGCCTGGCATCGCTCGGCGTTGGTTTATGTGGCCAATGTTGCACATGTTGCCCAGGTTGCCCATGCTGCCATGTTGCTGATGTTGCAGCTTCGTGTTGCCGGCTGCTTTTCCCATGTTGAAATCATTGACACCGATTTTGTGTGTGGCTGTGGATGGCGGCAGCCACATTTTTAGGCGAATTTCACACAGAGAACATGGAAAAGTGAAAATTCTGCCATGGCACAAATTCTGACATCGGGGCTACGCTGAGATGCCATTGCATTTGAGCCAAAAAACTGATTAGAAAATGCCACGGCTGATGACAGGTCTCCAGACTCCACTGCAGTGCAGTTGCAGCATCGGAGCATAAATCGCGATGATTAATGGACATTTCACCTGGAGCTGTGGCCGCTCTTGGGAAGTTTATCGATGACGGGGCACTAAAATTGGGATATGCCATATCACGGCGGGTTATGTAAGACGGGAAGGAAGTGGAGGAGAGATCACACCTGGCCGGGGATCTATTAATACTTATGTTCTACCCCCCCAGAAGCGCCGACCGGCCCGGGGAGCTCCGTAATAATATCTGATATCTAAGACAAATTGCCTCCAATCTGGCTCGATCTCGATCTCGATCTTGATCTGTCACCGCCTGTGATGTAATTGCTGAGCTTTGGCTAATTCGATTAAAGCGAGAAGGAGAGATGGTGTCTAACAATTACTGGCATTTTGCCGCGCTCTAATGACACTTTTGCTCTCCATCAAAGATCTCCGGGCAATTTCCGCTCTGCGGTTCTGGGCGTGCCGAGCCCGAAGGAAATGTCGGCACATTTCCCACTTGATTGGCACACAGAGAGCGAAGGAAAAAAGTCACCCGCCGGACAAGTTCGTTGCCTGAGTCTTTTGTTTCTGCAGCAGCTCAAACAATTTTCGCTACCAAGGGCAGACATAGGGAAAATACCTCAAGGAACATAACTAGGTTCAGGGAAAAAAAGCGATCCGATCGTGACCAAATGCAATTAGCCAGCCTGCAACTGGCTGAGGCTAACAGGGAAGTCGGCACAGGAAAAAAAAGTATTTAAATTTGTGAACAAACTTTATTGGTAAGTTGGAATATTCTCTTATCTGTATTCAAACTGAATTTTAATTTTGGCATAGTTTTTATCCGACACTGTATTATCTTTTACTATCCTTGACGCAAATTATTTACCTATTTCCTATTTATTTTATCAAGGGCTTAATAGAAAATAAATTTTCTTTCTGTGCAGACTTTATGTTTGCCTCTGAAGACTTTAGGTAGCTGAAACTCCAACTGGCCCTGCAACTTGCAATGCTTCAATGTACTCCTCTTCTTGTAGGACTCACCGTATTTGCTGCCAGCCTTGGCATTGGCATTGGCATTGGCCAAGGCATTGTTGCTGCCAATAGATGTGGTTGTTGCTGCTGCTGCTGTTGCGGTTGTCGATGTCGCCGCATTGTTGATGCCGCTGTTCTTGGGGATCGCCAGCAATGCTGCCGGCAGCAATAGCAACAGGCACAGCAGCAACATGTTGCAGCTGCCGTGGCCCGCCATTGATTTCGTTGACATTATTTTCGGTTGATTTATTTAAGTTTGCTATTTGTTCTCATCAAATGTGTGTCAGTCGGGGAGCTATTGGTCGATTGATCGTGAGGGAAAATGCAAGTGTTGTGTTGGTACAATGCAATGGTTTATCTTTTGTTAGATTGATCTTGACTTTTATAAATGCGATATTTCTTTGATTAAAAGTTATCTTCAAGATTATGAAAATGCAGATTATTTTTAAAAAACTTTTTAATGAGAAATAAATTATATTAAAATGTACTTTAAACGTGATTTATTTATTTTTAAACGTGAAAAATAGATAACAAAAATTAAACATTTCTTTTTTAGATAATGTACTATCTGAATTGAAAATATCTTTTGTTAAGGATATCTTCCTTACTATCTTTACTATAAATTATATAGGAGCTTTTTATGAGGAGAACATATTATAATTTAAACATTTATTATGGATTTTCATAAATTGGGTTTTCTATTTAAAATAATTATAAATATTTATGAGTTATATTTAAAATGATTATATACAATATCAAATATTTAATTTGATATTTTTAAAGGGTTCTAAATAATTACAATTATTTGTGTTGCATTAAATATTTATTTCAATATTGTTTTTATATGTTGGTTATTTATTTTAATTTTTTTTGTGTAATGCTAACCAGAATTTACGGTTTTATGCTCTCAAAGAGCAATTTTCGCTGGCTAAATTTCACTATTGTCCACAAAAATATAACCCATTGGTCACAGCATACAAAATCGGTTAACTGCCGCTAGAATGCGATTTAGTTTAAGATTTTTTCGAGCCGCTTTTTTCGATGCCGAACCGCTCGCCTTTGCCTGTGCCGCACAACTGAGTTTGGCTTTGTGATTCCGAGGCAACATCTGGCCAAGTCGGATCAGCTGTGGCCAACAGCGAACCCGAACCCGAGTGGAAACCCGAACCAATGCCAAGGCCGAGCGAGGGAAAAGCTTTCGCCGGAGAGCTTTTCTCTCTCTCTCTCTCTCTGTGTTTTGGGATGTGTGGAAATGGGAAAATGCTTTCGGCGTTATCAGCTGCCGGTTATCAGTTGACAAACAGCTCGGAGTTGCCGCCGTGTGTTTTATTTTCGGTTCCAAAGGCTAAATTAAAAATCCATATCGGGCCAAGCTTTTTCCATAATTAAGGCGTGCATCAGGCGCTGACCAAGTTTGACTTCCATAAATTTTGCATTGTTGATTCGAGCCGATCACTTTCCCTTTTCTCCGGCTGCTTATTGCCCATTGTCTTGTGGTTATTTCTATCCAACTTTTCTGTTTTCTTTTTGTTTATGCGCTGCGCTTATTGTTGTTGCTCTCGGCAGCTGGCTTTGATTAATGCTTAATCAGCAATATTATTGTTATTAGGTTTCTATAGCGGGGCCGGCATTTTCATAAATAATTTGCTCGCCGCTTTTGTCGAACTCTGTCAATTATAAAGCCGAACACAACAGAGTTTCTCTGCGACAAAAGATGACAAAAAAAAATATATAATAATAAATGCTGTGGAGTGCGCAATGAGTGCCATAATAAGTATCTATAATTAATCGTTGCATAATCGACGCCCTTTGTTGGTCAGGATGACACAAAATGGCAGCTGAAAAGCAAAGTTATTAAATTAATGAGTTTTTAATGCTATTTTTGGGTTGAATAGGTAAAAGATATAATTACATTTAAATTCTTTATTATTATCTCACGCTAACTAGAATTTTGAAGTATTTTTGAGACCAGGATTTGCTGTAAGTAAAATCTAAAATTTGATATAAATATAAATCATTTTATAAATGATGTACCCTGCACTATTTAATAACTTAAATCAAATAAAACTTTAATTATATAAGTTTATGGCTTGCTTTTTATTAAAATGTCAGTTTTTTTATTTTATTAAGACCATAAAAAGAACTGCAAACATTTGGGAACTATGTATAACTATACAGAAAACTTCTGCCCAGAAAATACGTTATTTTGCATTACATTAATTACATCAGAAAGGGCCAAGCTATTAACATCTTTATTAGAGGTAATTTGCTTCCGACCAGCCAGCCTGCTTATCGCAGGCTTTGGCTCCTTGATTAACTTAACCATTTTATATCGCCTAATTTCCATCGCTTCCGCTCCGAAAAAAAATAAAAAAAGGAAAGGTACTAACCCAGGGACACGCATGGTAATTTCCGGTTATATATTAAGCTCCCGGTCCCTGGCCACCCATTAATATGATAATTAGTCAGGTTAATAAATGTGATGTGACATACAGCCGCAGGCTACACGGTTATTTTTAGGACGTCAAGGCCAGGCAGGGCCCACTATTCTGGTCCCGAAAAATGTCCTGCCTGCCACCTGTAACGTCAAAAACTAGAAACATTTCGGCGCTGCCGAAAGTACACTTACCGGACACCAATAAATGGAATAAAACCGACTCGGATCCATCACGGGTCCCTCGACATTCGTGAGCACTGGGCACCACATTCCCCTAATTCCGCTAATTAAAAATTTAATGAGCCTTACGAACTAAAAATAACGCCGACACGAAAGCCCAGCGGCTTGAACAATTGGAACACCTGTTGGCCGAGTTAAACTCTTTGACGTGTTTCCCATGGGCAAAAGGGTCGCGTCGCCAAGGATTTAGCCGCGGCGCCTCACCCGAAAAGGGGATTCCAGGGCACAAATTGAAATGTGTTTCCCATCGAATCAGTTAGTCTCCCAGGTCCCCGGGGAGAAAATGGGAAACTTCGGGCCCTGCCAGCAGCTGCCAGCCGGGAAAATCGAAAAGCGTTTCCCTCATTCTGTTATTTTTTCGTGTGCGCCTGAAAGTAGGCAACGAACGCCGTTCCTGTGCGGCGCATAATTGAGTGGCGGCCATCATTGTCGTCGCCACAGCCAACTGATTTGCATACCGCCGCCGCTGCCGCCTAGTTCCGTCCAAGCTCTCCGCCTCGGTCTCGGTTTCACTCTGGCTTTGCCCTGGTCCCGGGCTCATGTCATTAGCAGCCCTCCAGCGCGGCCAGCAGGCCGAGGGCGTTGCGGGGCGGCGAAATTTACATGCCAACGCGTGACACACGCGGCGTATGCGCAACGCTCCTGGTCGCTGGCGAATAGGGATGTACTTTCAGGGGTTTTAAGGCTAAGTTGGGTTATTTACTTAGAGGGAATTAGCAATTGGAATGCTTTACATTTATTTACATAACTTTTGCTAATTTATTTTGTCAAAAAGCATTGCAAATTTCCTATTTTAGGAATATTTGCTTAATTTTTAATAGTCCTCAATATTTATAAAATACAAAAAGGATTCTACAAGCAATTAAAAGAAACAGTTTCCATTGTAAGTTATTTTATTACTGAATTTATTATTGTATTTTATTTTATTTTGTCATTTACTTCTTTGATAAACTTCGTAGAATTATACTTAAGAAACACTTGGCATTTTCTTCCATTACTAGAGTAAATCTAATATTTTATTTTATGTTCAACTAAATGTAACTTAAAATTTGTTTCAATATTAAAATTTCAACATAGTTTCTGTTAATGAATGGTGGTTAGCACTGGTGTCGCCTATCGTCCGCCTCCTTTTCGGCCAAAGGACTTTGTTTGTTCGACTGCCCCTGCCTCGTTCTGCTGTTCCTCGCCAGGATTACATGTCTAGGGCACATCAAACAAGCTTACTTACCAATGACCTCGTTAATGACGCACATACACAATCGCACACTCAAACATTTACGCAGACACACTCGCACACACAATACACACACGAAACCGAATAGGCAACTTTGTGTGCGTTTGCCATGCTGTTGAGTTTACTTTGTAATTTTCGCTTATCAGATTTATTTTTATTTTCATTTTTGATTTTTTGTCAGCTGCCACACAATACAAGCAGAGGATTTTGGTAAGTGTGGAGACTTACAAATGCCCTGTAATGATAATCAAATAAATAAATAAATAAATGTAAAAAATATTTGTACTTGCCTTGTTAATGATTTCATATTAGAACCTTTAAATATTTAATTATAAAGAAACCCTTAAGCCTTAAAAATCAAGATACTTCCACCAACCTTTTCAATACTCTACCCCCCGAAGAATCAACCTTGGAAAGAAGGGCATCGACGGCATTACAACATCGCTGGGCCCCTGCTGACGTCGTCGAATTCCTGACTCTGGATCTGCGGGCACAGTTAAAGTAATTGCCTAGCCACTGTGGCAATCGCAATAAAAAAGCGCCTGATTGCCGCCGGCTTCCTTCTGCGTTCACTCGTATCATTCGAATCATCGGTCCCTTAATGAACACCCCGCTAATAACTCTGACAATATGTTTTCCCGTCCGCTTTGATGATAATTACCGTTGACATCACTGCAGTGACAACTCCCTTATGCCGTTCGCCACTGAATCAACTGCACATATGTGGCATTCTGATACTGTATTTATGTCATCGTCATATAACCATTAACACATGCTCTATGTAATTACAGTACACTAAGTTTAGTTAACTATTAATTAATTGGTCGAGCGCTGGCCACGTTGCTTGCTTTGTTTGTGGCTTCGGGAAATTCATTCGCTTCCGGTTGCGGCTGTTCTTTCCGCTTCAACGAAGGCTGCCCAAAAGTATGCTAGTCAGCGTGTACATTAAATTTAAATAATACTTGTGTGTGTGTGGGTGTGGGTGTGTAACATACATAGAGGTAACTACACATACATAACGAGGAGTATTTGTAAAAGACAAAAAAATAAGGGAAATAAAAATAGTTACAAAACTTGTTTGTGGAATCAACGCAAATCAGATTTACATATCAAAGGAATTGTTTTTGAGTTACACAACTTAACAGTGAACTACGTGCTAAGGGTGCTCACTAGACTGGTGCCTTAAAGCTGTGATTATGTATGTAGTTTCATAGAAATGTCCCCGTTGAGTATTATCGATTTTGATGCAAAAAACACTCCAATCACTGCTGTATCCTTTTACTTTTCTACAGATATTAGCAACGGAAAATATATTAATTGATCTTCTTTTACTGGGTTAGGTACTTCCATAATTTTTTTAATTTTTCAATGCAGTAATTATTATTTTTAGTGCTTAAAGTTTTTATACCAATTTGTTTTTCTTACAAATCCCTACAAACTAAGACAAATAAAATAAAGAAAGGTAATACCATAATTTAGTTTCATTCTAAACCAATATTTTAAAAATTCAAACCCTCGTTCTTGGCCAAATTATAGAAACTCGCACACAAGCCTTTAATATTTAAAGTCGTTCTAATTTCGATTCACTTTCCGATGGAATGATATTATCCAATTGTTCAAGCAATAAACTAAATATTAAATAATTAAAACATTGAATTCTAGCACAGACTGCTCTGTTTTTTTCGATTTGCCCCATAAACCGAATAAATTTATAACCAAAATGTGTTGGCTTTGTACATTTCATGTTGATTCTAGCACCAGCCTAATGAATTTACTTTGAATTTGCTACGTTTTCGCTTCAATGTGGGAGGAATTTCTTTTTGTTCGCCGAGGCCTGCCGTTGCCGGTGGCCTCGCTGTTGTTTAAGGTGTAAACTGGAATTTGCTTGCTATCAACTAAAACATTGACTAAGTTTAATGGCACCTACTGCAGCTCCTAGCTGTGCTCCTTGCACAGTCTCAGGAGCAGCGGATAGTGAAGGTCCTCGTCGTAGAGGGCCGAGTCCGCCTTCAGCTGGAGGTGCCGCTGCCAGATGGTCTCGTTGTAGCGCGTGGCCAGCTCCACACGGAATCCCCTGGCCACGCACTCGTCCTGGAACACGCTCAGAGTGCGTCCACGGCGCGGGGCCATGATTAAAGCCGAGCCCTGCGGCGCCAGGTAGTACCAGATGGTGTCCACCAGCGCGGAGCGGGCCTCGTCGAAGAACAGGCAGTCGGCGCAGAGGATGAAGTCGAACTTGGCCTGCTCCGCCTGCGCCCGGGCGCCCTTCTCCTGCCACTTGAGCACCGAGCACTTGGTGTAGCAGCTCAGCTCGTTGAGGCAGACGGTCTTGCGCACGTTCTCCACGGAGATCTCGTTGCCGTCGGTCAGGTGCACGGCGTAGGGAGTGGCGTACTTGGCCAACATCAGGCCAGCGAGGGAGGTGAAGCCCCCGCCGAGCTCCAGGATCCACTTGCCGCGGTACGAGGACACCTCGGACAGGACCAGGGCGGTCAGGGCCTCCTCCGAGGGCCACACGCAAATGTTGCCCGTGTTGTTGAAGCCCATCAGATCGCTGGCGGTCAGCTGGCGCTCCATGTGGTGGATGTTCACCGAGTACTCCAGCTCGTTCTCCAGCGCCATGCGGTACTTGTACCAGTTCTCCGTCTTGCCCAAGCACTTGAGGCTCACGTGATCCTCGAAGCTGTCCTGGCGCAGCAGGTCGAAGCTCTTGAAGCGGCGCACGGAGGCGGTCTGCTCCTCGGCGAACTCGTCGCTGGACGAGGAGACCGTCTCCTCGGAGTCCTTGCGCAGCACCTTGGCCAGGATCTTCCAGCGCTTCTGGGCGGTATTCTGCAGGTTGGGCGTGGCCGGCGGAGTGGGCGGCATGAAGGGATTCGCGGCCACCTTCCCGTCCAGGGCCATCTGTTCCACCTCCTCCAGCTCGGTGCTGGGACTGCCGGGCATGTTCCGGTTGATGTCTTTGTCCTTGTTGTTGGCGGTGTCCTGGTTGTTGTTGAGCACTATGGGCATTTCGGGCATGCCCAGGCGAGCGTCGAGGGTCATCTTCTGGTGCTCCTTGAGAGCATTCAGCGTGTTGTCGATATCGTATTGCAGCAGCAACGATACCGATATGGTTGCCAGATGTGCTGGCGATGGCTCCTCCAAGTTGTTCAGTTGAGTTTCGGGCGACGCTTTCTGCACCAACGCTGCTGACATCTTACTTCAGGCCGACTTTGCTTTCGGTTTTCGGGTTTCCCGTTCTCGGTTTCGACTTCTCCGCTTTCAGTTTTCCATTTTCCACCCTGTACAACGAGAGAGAGAGAGAAAGGGGAGACACGAATTTAGACAGAGTTTCTTAAAAGTTTCCCCCTTCGAATGCCGAATTTTCCACTCGCCCCATTTCAGGCCCATTATTTTCCAATTATGAATTTTTAATGGCATTATCCGACCATAAAAATAAAGAAAATTATACCGGGCTGAAAAAACATGAACATCATGAGAAATCTTTGCCCACACTTTTGTCGACATGAAGTCTATGAATATATGTACATGCCAGATTTTAGATATATATTTTATGAGCAACACATTTTGCAGATGGCAAATTGATCGACTTTTGTGCATGGTGTAAATATTTTAAAAATTATTTATGTATTCCAGAATCAGTTAAAATATTAATATGGAATTTAATTTTTTAAATAGCTCTTCATTTTGATTGTTTTATGATTATGTTAAGAATTATTAACACTTATTAATTTAGATTATAGGAACTTGCCACTGCTTATACTATAAAAATTATAAACACATGTTTCCTCCAAGAATTAAGCCAAATATAACTACAAAATGATGAGTTTTATTATAAATTATTATCCGGTAACATAAATCGCTAAACTAAACTTGTAGAATATATCTCTCCATAAATTATATCATAAATCTGCCATAAAGTCCATCGCCTGCAGTCCTAAAATTATCCAAACTCGGCAAAAATAGAATCAGAGCATCAGAGTATATTTACGTGCGAGTATCTGCTACCTTGGCCTTTATTGTTTTGATTGTTGCACATTCTCACTCTGTATATTTTGAGTTCTGTTGCTGGACGTATAAATTCATCAAATTTGAGAAATTTTACAGCTCATAAAAAATGTTAATTGTGCTGACGCGAAAGCACACGGACGGCAGCTGGGAGTTTTTCCAGCAAACGAGTGCCAGCGCATTTCCCATTTCCCATGGCCCACCCAGCATATGGTAAATACACGGGCCTGTCCGTGATAAGAGAGGGCGTTCAGTTCCGATTAAAGGTTTGTTTTTGGCTTTCTTTTTTGTTGTGCTGTGTCCGAACACCTGGGAATGTTGCTGTGGGTGGTTTTCGCCTGACCATTGACACCTGCTCCGGCTTATTTGGACCTCGAGTGCGTAATCACTGTCTGAGCAATTGAAATTCAACGGAATTTATGTGTTTGTCTCGCGCAGATTTGTTGTGGGGCCTTGAATTTGCATATGGAGTGTTGTTGTGGGTTGAAAACACGTAAACAAGCGGAGTTTGCGGGAATTATTACCCCTGGCAAGTGCATTAATCCGCCTAATTCTGACCGAATTCTTGGTACATCCAATTAAAACTGTCAATAATTACCATATAATCATTAGTGTAATTATTTCGCGTGCTTGCGTTATTATATTAATCCTGTTTTCACCGCAAATGCGTTCGGAATGGATTATCGAAACAGTTTGACAGTTTGACAATTTGATACGCAGCTTGTGGCAAACCATTGGCCAATAATTTGGCATAAATGTTTTCATATTAAACCTGCATTTCTGCATAAAAAAATCCCTTTACAGAGAAAATAAACCAAAACCAAACAAAGCTGAAACTCCCATTTAAATTACAATTCAAATTACCAATTCCATGCTTTCTCATTCAGTGCTCTCCATCAATGCCTTATCAAACATTAACAAGTTTGAAGAAGTTCGCCAGACCTCGAACTACTTTTTAAGGACTCCCCGCCAGAATCCTGATTGCTGGCCCAATAAAACTTTCGGTGAGCTTAAGGAATGTTGATTTGCATTTGCCGAACGAGGAGAACATGAATATTGAGCAGCATCCTACCCGAACGTGCCCCCAAATCCGCATCTTAGCCTATGTCCAAAGTTTTGCAGCGAAAACTTCAAGCGAACTTTAAAGTCTGTCAATAAAAACCGACAATGTTTGCATAATGCCCTGGAAAATCCAGCTTCAACGCCTGGAAAATAGGGGGATTACTCGACCAGCGATTAGCTTCACCTGATGGAAATTGGGATTCGCGGTAGGGATGGCGAAAAGTAAATAAATACAAGTATTATACGCAATATTCTGGGTATTCTATGTATCTATAAATAAGAAATGTTAAACTTAGCAACGCTTTTTTATAAATTTATGTTTTTTCGATATTTAATAGAGAACTTTTCTTTAGTTACATCACTAGTTTGACTTCCAACTGCAGTTTATTTGCAAGTACAAAGTCGGCAAAAGAGCGGCGGTGCCTTCAATCATTGTAAATTTAAAGTTTTTCACGCTGCAAATTTATCCAATCCAATTCAATTCAATCACTTGAGAAACTTTCTTTGCTCTGTTGTCGCGGCGCAAAAAAGTTGCCAGCAGAAACAGAGAAGAAAGGTTTTTTACTCCAAAAAAACAAAAAAAAAAGGAAGAAAGAAATCTGGGGTTGGTTGTGTAAAAATCGCAACTCGGAAAACTCAGAAGTAAGCAGAATGACTGGTGTGCGTGTTGGCAACGCAATGTGGCAGAAAGTTGCCAGGGGTTCCCCCGATTTCCACGCTTTTCGTCCCCGAATTTTCCTTAACATTGGCCCAACACGCGAGACTTTATAGAACCCATATATCCTGCACATCCGTGTGATGAATCCCCGTCGCTCTCCGCGCTCATTGCCCGCATTAACTCTTATAATTTATTATTTATTGCCATCTACTGTCACCGAGAAATTTGCTCAGCTTTTCTTTTTTATGTTCTTATGTGCGGCTTTTTTTATGATTATTATTTCGGCAGTGACCTTGGGGGCCGAAGTGTCAACAGACACATGACTTCTGGGTGAAAATATGTACATACACGCACGATAAAGAGCCAACTGTGAAAAAGAGTTATTCCAGACGCCGCTACGATAATACAGTCAGACTTAATTACGACTGACAGCCGCACGGGGGTTGGATCTTATCCATCAGCGAATATATATAATTCTTTATAACGATAAGAGTGGAGCAGGTGGACAGACGCTAGGCGGAGACCAGGTGGCAGAGCTTAAAATAAATGAGATTATTTTTTTGATGCCAAAGAATTTAATTAATAAGTGATGCTACGATAACCGAGTGTGTAAAGCGGATGGAGGAATTATAAATAAGTAATATGCTTTTTTAAACTAAAGAGATATACAGATTCCTGTTGGACTTTTTTCTTTTAATGTTCCCTAAATAAAATGAAAATTAATTACTTTAGCTTTCCATAAATATATACTATCTGGCCATTAAACCTATTAGCGAAAATCACAGCTGAGAAGTCAAGAGCGAGCTGCTTTTCACTCGGCTTGGCTGAACCATTAATCATCATCATTTCGGTGTTGTACACGCAGTAATTACCTTTTGCATACAGGGCGTATGCGTAATAGTCGAAAACTTTGAAGCGCTTCCTCGTCCGTCTCTGTATATTTTTCTCGAGCGTCTTAAACTTTTATTAGCGCACATAATCGCCACCGATTTACGAGCAACTAACTGTCTGAGCTATCTCTGCAGATACATGCAGATATATGTATGTATATTTATCCCTCCGATTTGTTTACTGTTTACAGGCGTAAGTTGATTTCGACCGAAACTTTTTTCATGTTCTCTCAATTTTGACTGCAGGCCAATGCCAACGCATCTGTCTATATGCATATATATATGTGAATGCTGAGATTTCATTTACGCTCACATCTGTTTTTATTGTGCATTTCTTCCTCCATTCAATGCCCGTTCGTATTGGAATCCCCATTCTCCCGCTTTCAGGCCCATTCACAAGCCTCGGGGCGAGTTCAAGTAAGTGCAAAAATGTAAATAAAAATCCAATTTTCTTCCGCCTCGCCGGCCGAGGGTGTACGAAATAAAATATTAATTAAATTATTTGCATAGCACACGGCTTCGGCCTTCGGACCGCCCGGGGCTCCACCACCCCTTCCGCCCCATCGCCATCGCGTCCAGAGACATTTCCGGCTTTTCCGGAAGTGGCTGTGGCAGTGTCACCTCCCATTTTTATTGCCTGTCACTCATTCGCCCCTCCCCGTTACCCGTTCGCTGTCCGCCTTTCTCCGACCCCCCTGCTCATAGTTCTTTGGTTCTTTGGCTCTTTGGGGCTTGGCTAAGATAATATTTGACGCTCGGGGAAGTGGGCGCACTCAGAGAAATGTACTTGATGCAAACAATGATTTTTTCATGAAAATTTAAGAAGCATTTCCAACTGTAGTTTCTTGGAAGGGCCAAGTCCTGGGAAGGTACATTTCAACAGTACGTGGCATGTAAATCGCTTTAATATTCCTGAGTTGGAGTTGTTGGAAATATATTTTTTTTATTTATTATACTTAATATATAATATATAACTTTAATTTTAGATATACTGAGAGAGTTCTCCCGAACTCCTAGGACTTTCTCTTAGTGTTCTCAGTGTGTCGCACCGGCAGGAGGGAATTGGGAATTGAGGTGAGCGAACCGACAGCTCATGACATTCACGAAAAGTTCAAGGGGAATTCCCCGATCTGCTGCACGGCGCTGCACAAATAATGCGATTACGCTGGACAATAATGACGAGCTAACCACACAGGATGAGTTGCCAGAATCGAGCGAAACGGTTTTCCGAAAAATTTCGAATTCAAGTGGTTTATTGATTTGATTTAGGAGGCCATTGGGAATGTGCGAGTTGTATCGGTGAGCGCGAAAATCGACTAGTCAAAGCTTTTAAGAAGTTAGTCTACGCTCTTTAAAGGAATTTTGGTGATTCTCTGGGAAACAGACTTTCAAAATTAGCAAAGTTCTCTGTCAAGACTTTAGCACAGTTGGGAAACCTATTAAAAGTTTGGGAGGTCAGAATTTAAGAGACAAGAAGATAGAACAGATATAAACTCAATAAAAATTGAATTAAATTATTAATAAAGAGCTAAACCATTTTCACTCTTAAATGTTCCATTAAACCCGGAAGCTCTGCTTAACATTTTCCTATGTGTGGCCTTTAAAAATCCTGAAAATCCCCACAAACCCTTGCCACATTCTTGAAATATACATATTAGCACATCTGCAATGATATTTTCAGCACCCATGCAGGCACACTCAGCATTTTGATCCTTCTTCTTGGTTTTTGGCATCCTGCGAGTTATTTGGAAATTGTGATAACAATTTAAGCCACGTACAGCTGGAAAATTTACATATTATGGCAGGACCGTATGCTAACTTCTTCCCCCTCGCCGCTTCCCACTGACGACACAATTTTCCGGGGTGCACATGGAGACGGAGAATGCAAAAAGCGCAAATATGTAAAACATTTTGTAGGAATGACTGTAAGTCGCCAAGTTGCCAAATGGATGCTGTTCGTGGGGTAGGGGTAGTGGGAGGAGTGTTACTTGGGACGGAACCTTGGGGGGCTTCGAGGGACCCAGGGAGCTGGAAAAAATTATATTATCTACTCAAGATATTGACCTCACTGGGGGGTCTGTTTTAGGGTACTGTCTCCCCCTGGCCGAGCATAGATGGAATATTTCGCCGGCGTCATTGCAGGGCTCTTAATCATCGCAGCCAGCGACAGACATTTTTGGCAGGCGCCATAATTTAAAAATAACAGGACAGCGCCTGGATAACATGCCCGAGAACAGGACAGCCTTGATAAGGATAAACACCAAGGACACAGCACATCGTTAGCAGCTGACATTAACATAACAAATACCAGAATAAAAAACAAAAAGGACATGGGAAAAAGGAAACTGAATTTCCAGCTAATCCACTTTGGGTGTCTTCAACTCGAAGGGGACACAAGGACGTCGCTCGGGCAATTAGGGAGCACTATTTAATAATAAAATGCGCCAAATCATATTAAGCAAAGACCCAAAAACTGGAAAATTAAATTTCCCCCGCCTTTCCACCCCTCTGGCGGCTGTTCCTTGGCTGTTTCATTCACAAACAA
This sequence comes from Drosophila rufa, assembly GCA_018153105.1. NCBI lineage: Eukaryota > Metazoa > Arthropoda > Insecta > Diptera > Drosophilidae > Drosophila > Drosophila rufa. The sequence goes on from JAECXS010000096.1 coordinate 16,588,607, forward strand.
AAATAAATAGACGCATCAATAAATAAACAGGCAAATAGTTTGCGCCATAAACATGCACACAAACATCGCAGACACAAGTCGGCAAACACACAAGTGCAAAAATAGAGCGTGTACGACTATATATCGGTGTGTACACACCATAATGCCCATCTGGATATATGGCGCATTGTCATGGAGACAACTCTCGCTCCAACTGGCAACTCAGTCAAATGTCTGGAGCGCCTCTCATCTCGGCGGGACGTGGACGGGGACTGAGACCTGGGCCTGTGCTGCCTCTTTTCCGAAAGGATCTGGAAGGAATTTGGCTTCTGATGGCAGTAAAAACTACAGCTAAATTGGTTTATTAAATTATAATAAGTATGGGAAAAATCAGCGGGTCTTCTCTAACTTATTTCACTACTTTTTTTTTCGTTGGAAAACTAAACTAAGTTAGGCTGTATTACCAGCCACATAAATTGCATGAATATTTTCCTAGATTTTCCTCATTGGATTTTATTAGCTTTTCATTATGAAATACATATTATTCTTTATCTTTTTATTTCTAGGAAAAGAAACCAGTTAAGGGCCAATACGGACCAACACAAAAGTAATTTAAATGTTCCTAGATTTCTCCCTTGTATTTATAAGCTTTATTTTACCTATAATAGATTTTTGTATAATTTTCCAGAATGTATTTTCCGCTGAAATTCATTAAACAAATTCAGTTTCATTTCTCATATATTGCCAGTATCTTCTTCCACTTTAATTAACATATTTTCAGTTATTTTAGATAATATATTTCAACGATTTTTAGAATTAAAAGTTAAGTTAAGGCTGTCAAAATTATATTAGAAAATGAATATTGTTTGCCATCTCCTGAAACAATGGCTAGATTTGGCGGAAAAAGGCCAACAGGACAGCATTAACGAGGTAGACCGACAACTCGGGCATGGAATATGCTAACATCGTACATGGACACTCTACGAGCTCTATAAATAGTCAGCTGAAGGGGAGCGGCGGTGGAGCGGCAGTAGTTATAAAAGGGGGCGGAGGAGGATGTTGCCGGAGGTAACTTGCCTCAGGTGTATCAACCGCCGGCAGCAGCAGCAGCAGGCAGGAGACAGAAATGTGACGTGTGTCAATGCTCTACCGGCACTGGGACTCTGATGGCAGCTCTCCTGACAAACTCGCCTGCGAACCATATTTCAGGGAATGTTCAGTTTGTGCTGGAAATGTTGCCTTGCCCCCAATGGGTCACCGGTAAATATACTAATTTGTTTTTGGCTCACAGGAAACAGAATTTGTGGGATTAAGCTAATGACACTGTTTGTGTTGACCTAAAAGTATACCTTTGTTTGAATTTTAAGAAGTATTGGGGTTTGTTGTTACAAAAAGGTAAAGAGTTTTGAGTATTTAAGCTTACTCACTGTGATTATATATTATTCTTATTTAAACTTTATTAGAAGTTGGACTTTTCTTAATAAATAATCCAGTTAAAAGGGGTATAACTTTTCAATGAAGAGTATTCTGTAGTATCTCTATTTACGTAGTCTTTCCTTTCAGCTTACTTATTAATTTAATAACAATTTAATATTTAATAAGATACATTTATTTCAATAATAAGAGGTACCAGGCATTCGTTAGTGTCGACCTTTGCCTCCATTTAAGTATTACTTTGCCGCAGTGGAGGAGGCTAAAGGATGCCAATGTCGGAGCTTCCTCTGCGTGCCACATAAGTGGTCCTTTGCCGAATAAAGCTGTGCAGGATGGGCCAGGGACGTGGGAGGTCCTGGTGGGAAAGTGTGCTAGCTTGGGGAAGGGAAGTCAGAGTCTGCCTAAATGCTTTCATCACTCAGCTGGAAAGGCACACACGCTCCACTGCCCCCACGCAGCCACTCACGCACGCCGGCACGCCCGGGCAGGACGCAGATTCCGTGGAGTCGGGCTGTGTAAACATCAGTCAAACGGATGGGGCTGAAGGGTCACATCCAGATCCCCAATTGACCACTGGAGTGGCATAAACTGTTACTTTAACTGGGAATATGTTTGGCCAGCAAACCTGCTGCTTATATATACGAACGACTCTATTGGCAGATGATTGACTGCCAGTAGCTTATCGTAATTTTGAGCGACAGCCAACTGGGTCTTGTTGGGTAAATAGCCGTATCTTATAACTATATGAGTGAGTCTTCAGCCTGGCACAGTTTTGACTGTAGCGCTGACAATGTAATGGGCACATTAGCCCCATGATAATAATTGGTGTATTAGGCAATTGGTTTATTTATAGGAAATCACTACGACTGTCAGCGATAATTTGAAGACAATGAAGGCTGATTCCAATGCGATAATTTCGACTGAAATATTACCTTTCGAAAGTTTCATTTACTGCCAAATAAATGGGAAAGTTCTTTTTAATGAACACATTTTATTTATAGCTGGGAAAATATCTCTTTGGCTTTAAGTTCTGTTAATAGGGAAATAAATTCTAGTAGAAGTTATCACCTTTTGCAACCTGTTAAAGTTCAATTAGAAAATCAAGCTTAAAATGTACAATCATGTATACATTATTTTTAGATATTTTTTCGGTCTCTGCATTACATATTGAATATTTGTAAATAAAGTCTAGGCATTTTTTTTAGAAATAAATCACAGTGGAGGCAATCATCTTTTCGCATCTATAACAGTTCAAACAGCCATCCATCCGTGCAGCCATTACATATTCCAGCAGACAAACAACCAATATTGTCCTTATAACCATAAATCTCTCGATTGGAAAATGTTTTTCAGCTTAAAAACAAAGCCCACGAGAGGAAGGTTCCCCATTCATAAATCAAATCTCTATTGCAGAGAGATCTTTGCCCATTGAGGTTATCCTCAGAGCCTTTTCATTGCACATTTGCATTCGGTTCGAGGGAAATTCAATTTATATTTTGCTCGCCTGTTTTATTTTCAATATGTGACGGGTATTGTGTGGTGAGTAAAATATGAAAAATATATGAATACATGCGCAGGGCGCAGAGGCTATTTTCTAATGAACTTTGACACACGAAAGCGGGGTGTCCATGTGACCGCCCACTGGATCCTCGCGTGTCCGTGTCACAAGTCAAGAGGAAAAGGCAGCGGGAAAAACTGCAGCAGGACCAACAATGCAATGCCCTAAGCTGCAATGAATGAAAAATCAGCTTGACGCATGCAGCTTTTTTTCCCATTTATTTTTTTTGTTGTTGTTGGTTCGCGAAGTGCCCTGAGGGCAAGTAAAATGAACTAAACTGACTGATGGATTGACTAACTGATGGACAAACTGACGGACGGACTGGCAGCCTGACTTGCAGACAGACTGACGGCTGACTGCTGCGGAGCCAGAGTCAAAGTCACAACAAAGGCTACAAATCGGACCGGCTCGAAGCCATTGCTACTACTCAATTCGCTTTCATCCCCGTCCCTGGAGAGGCAAGGAAATTTATTTATTTTGCGATTATCGTCAGATATGTTGACGGCACCCTCTTGAGTATGCAAACTCAAGTGGCTCCCAAACACACACAGGCACTCATAATGCAGCTTAACAATAAGGAAATATATTCAAGTACAAAGCACACTTTCCATCAAAAATAATGCATATAATCCGGCTGGTTACTGGTGGCAATCAGAGCTGAGAGTTATGTTTTTATTTTATGGGAAATAAGAAAGGATTTTATAAAGAACCTTTCTGTTAAAAGATTTAAATTCTTTCTTCAATCAATTTAAATTTTATTCATTGCTGGACCAGAAAAAGGATTACTTTTTAGAACTATTTTAAAAAGTATTTAGCGAGTATTTAAGATGTAGCAATGTAATATTTTGGTGCTCGAGAAGAGCTTTATGAATGAAATTAAATTGAAAAAACGCACTTGCCACACAAATTAAACATAAAAATATTAAACAAAACTTAAACCCATACTAAAACTGTGCTAAAACCCAATACAAAGTTTGGTTTAATGCATATGCCATCCGAATATTAGAACGAAATTTGTGTGAAATATTATGAAACCATGATAGATGGCTCTGCACAGTTGCAGGCCACATCTGAGGTTCTTAAGGACCCCCTTTCCTGCCCAACATGCCTAGCTAGCACTGCCAAAAAAAAATAAGGGTAGCCGCAGGAAAGCGAGCTTATCGCAAAATCTCGGCCAACTGCAGCGAAAATAGTTAGTAAGTTCGTTAGTTGATTATTACATGTCCTGCCACCGTTACCGCCTCTTTCCACCCTTTGTTTCCTACTATTTCTTTTTTTGTTATTTTTTTATTTGCGGTCACAGTCACTGCAGCTGCTGTTACAGCTACTATTACAGTTGCTTATCGCAGCTTAATGGGTCACTGCATTTCAGCGACATTTTTCGAGCTGACGCGGCGTGTGCGTAATTCGCAGGGATTACGTATACGCGGCGTTGGACCAACGACGAGCCACAAACAAGGGGCAGATCCTTCGCTCTTTGGCACTCTCTCGCACGCAGACACAGGCTCACATTATGCAAACTTGGCAATAAAAATTCAATTAAGCCACAAGGACGCGCTGTCAAGTGCTGGGCGGGGCGGGGCTGGGGCTGGGGCTGCTCGAAACGGAAGGTTGGGCTTTGCCGATAAATCACAAAATTTTGTAATGTGCCCGTCGGCTGCAACAATAACAAATTGTGACATGCTGTGCTGCCGCTTACGACTTTGATGCACGTTTTAATTATAATTTTGACGCCAACTGTTTAAACACAGTTGCCCACACAAGCACACACACACGATAACGAAACAACAACAAACCTGCACTAATTGTTTGCCTCCAGTGAGTGAATGAGGGGATGGGAGGCGAGTGCAAAGCCTCACATGTGCCTCGTTTTTGGTTGGGTAGATGGAGGCAACATAAAGGAAGCAGGACCAGCAGGACAATGGCTAGCTCACATGCACAGACGACGCACCCACTCCATGCAAAACCGCACAAGTCACGAAACCATCAGGCACAGGGCCCCAAAGTCGAGAATATAAACGGAGAGAAATTCCAGGAAAACCAAGACCTCAGATGATATTCCGGCAAGACTAGAAATGTAAATTTAATTAGGTCCAGCTTGTTCTGCCAGTTAATGCACACGTAATTGTGCTGAAGAAATATGTAATATTTTTATTATTAAATGCAAATGGAGAGGGCTTGGGGTAGTCCTTAAATATGTTACATTAGGAGCTGCAAACTATGAGGCCAGCACATATCCCACGGGCAATAGTCATTGAATGTTATCAAGTTGCATAGATAGCTTTATTCAAGTACTTTGTAGCGTATGGAATTATATTATCATAATTGATTTCGCTTCCATAATCACGAAATTTAGTTTGCCCAATGGCAAAATGTATAAAATATATAATCTGTTTAATCAGTAAAGTTGGGAAAATGTGGTCAAATGAATATGCTCAGTTGGCATGATAAACCCTTTTTCAATTGCTCACTTTAATGATTCACCAATAGTTCGTAGATAAAATCAAACACTGATTTGCGCGTTTATTAGTTAAATAAAATGTTGAAAATAATAAAGGAAATGATTAGAAATACATAAAATGTTTTTCTTTGATTTGATGAATTTAATTCCTCAGAGATCAAATACAAATTGGCAAATAATAAAGTATCAGTAGTTTTAAAATTTGTATCTTATTTTGATTTATTTTATAAAGCATATTTAAGGTACTTCATAAAATAAAAATTATGTAGTTTAGTTCTAATTTAGATTGTGGGTTAAAATAGCTATTAAATCGTAGATTTTAAAAGAATTTGTAAAGAAGAACAAATAAAGACGAAGTGTATACATTTTTTTTTACTTGCTAATAATTATGAATTAAAAAAAATGTCCTCAAAAAATGTATTTATATTTTTTCGGGATGATTTATAGTATACCAAAAACAAAATTCACTTTAAGAATAATTTGTAGTATTTAGTGCTTATACCTTTAAAAAATCCCCTTAAGCCCTTTCCCCTAATGTTGTAATTCATTTACTCTAATCCCTTTTCTCCTTGCATAATTTTATCACATAATCTGCTACATTTTTCGCTCAGTGCATTCAGCAGGAGAAAGTAGCAACTTTTCGACATGTGACCGTCTGCCGCCCGCTGGATAAATGTGAGGCGATTGGCGAAGGCGACGACTGTGCCTTGTGCCCCAATCGATGAGTGATGCAGGGTCTGCGGGGTGTGTGTTAGATTTATAGCCCCAAAGCCATGGATACCCCACAACCCGGGGTGTGTGTGTGCGTGTGTATGGGGGGGACTGTGAGTAGGCTGTACTCAATTAAGAATCATCAGCGTGACATTAGTGCCATTTGCAGATGAGAATCGCCGGCGGGAAAAGTGCAGGAAAGCAAAGATACAAGGACGCGACAGTCGAACACGTGCAGTGGCCTATTGTTTGGCAGCCCGAGGAGGAGGCGGGGAGGAGCACATCAGCTCAGCCTACATGTCTGCCTCGCAGCCATCATTCTATTCAGCTCTCAATCAAGGCTCATTTGCCAAACGTCTTCTTCGGCTCATCAATAAATCGGGGCCATAAATCTCTTTCAAGTGCTCGCCTCATCACCAACAGACATTTTTTACGCCCAGCAAGGAGTTTAAACTAAATAAATAGAAAATGATTTCGGAGCTGGGTTCGGTTTTTCGGTTTTATGACTGAAGACTGAGGAAAATTTAATGCGACATTTGACTTTAATTAGGTAATAAAACGGGGGAACTACGTTCGGCAGTAAAAGGACATTAAGCGGTGGCCGAACCGAAGCTCGAGGAGTAAATAAACCACAAGTTTTCCGGAGGCACCAAGGATGGAAAAATCACAGGGCGAGGGCTGAGGAAATGTTGACCAAATGGGAAATGCCTCCGAATCACTGGGCGTAAATGAAATGTAATTGAAAGCGATTGACAAATAGAACCGGGATTGGCAGGGCCAATGGGAATTGCAATTGGCTCTGGCCTAAGCTCAATTGAACTCTGAGCCTGTTAGAGATGTTTGCAGTAAATTGGCAGCAAATTAATTATTAATCTACAGTAAAAACCTGATGAAAAACCAAGGCCCGCAGGTTCAGCTGAGGGCAAACGAAATAAAGAAGGTAATGAGAATGCCAGAAAGTAGAACAATGACAAAATAATTTAATTGTATTTAGTTATTCCAGAGTCCGGCTGTTTGGCCTTTTCAAAAGGCATTGTAAACTCTATGCATATCTTAGACTTTCATTATTTACGCTTAAATTGAATGTGTAAAATCCAGTATAAATTTTGCATTCCTCATAAATATTATAACGCTCATAAATGTAAGAGCACTTCATGGAATTATTTCATTATATAATAATATTTATTAGAATAATTAAAGTAGTTTTCTCAGCGATCCTAATCTCCCTAATAACCTTTATCTAGTAAAGGCTAAGTAGATTATCTTTTCAGCTATTGCTCGAGATCTCTCTAAAATTTTCATTTGACTTGCAAACTTTGATGAGAACAACTTTCTGATGCAACCTTTCGCAAAAGTATTAGCCCTCGCCGAGTTTGAAAGTCCGGGTTGACCTTTTCGAGGACTTTGGCAGCACAAAAGCTGGCTAGTTTTCATTTCCGGCAGCTCAAAAATTTTGCCGAGAAATAATATTTATTTTTAGTGCGAGCCACAATGAATATGCTGACCTTCTGTTGGGCTTAGTCAAAAGTCAACCGGAGTTAGATAAGTTATATTAGTTTGGCCTGATATTGATATCAGGGCGGCCTTTGTGCGTTTAAGATAAGTTCAAACTTATCGCTGGAAATATTCAAAAATCGAATTCCAACGGTTGCCGGTCAAATTGATTTTTGGGCTTTCCGGGAACCGAAACCTTTCACAAACAAATCAAAAAACAGCTCATAAAAATTTCAAAAACTTGATGAACAGCGCGCACCACACACAAGTTTACAGCGGCCAGGCAGACAGTTTCTTTACAAAATGTAAACAAGGGGGATTTCAAAAGCCATTTACCAGTCAAAAATGTTGTTGGCGAGGCAATTAAAGCGCTGCAAACTCCAAAGTGCTCGGGATATGTTTTTTCTTGGCTCGACGGTTGATAAACGTATTTAATACACAGCATTTAACACACTCTTAATCACTTTAGTGTAACTTTTCATTCACGAAATGCCTGGCATTTCAACAATTTCCCTTTGATGATTTTTCGTTTTGATAATTTTTCAAACCACGCACAATCTTGGCCCGCAGCACACTCGCGTCGAGAGCAACAACAAATAGTTAAATAAATGCCGCGGCAGCTGGTAGTTCAGTTTTATCCGCCCGGCCAACGTTGCGTATGAGCGACGACGACAAACTGAATTGGAATTTGAAATCTGAAAGAGCGAGCGCGCCAGCCGCATCGAACATGTTGCCTCGCATGACGAATCCCCTCGAACGCGTTGCCAGCGTGGGTGGGCCTTGACGGGGGCGGTGCTGGGACACCCTTTTCGGCTTATCACTGGAAATTAAGACAAAGCTACGTCCCGAAGACGTCGTCGGTCCTGAATGGCCAACGTTAAATGAAAGAAGACAACAGAAGAGGCATCTACTGGACAATGGGAGAAATTGTTAGTTTATGTTACTTTTTAATACAAATTTGGGCTATCTTCATATATATTTTATACTATTTAGGGTTGGCGGATAAAATTATAAGGGAATGCGGCCACACATTTATAAAACATATTATTTTGAAAGCTCAGGCTCAAGAAAATTAATTTTTTCAATAAAAATTGAATTAGGTATTATGCATTTTGTTCAAGAATATGTAAATAGAGTAGCTCCTAAGTCCACGTTGTATTACAATTATATTAATAGGGTTAAACTATTACTAGGATCGACAGTTAAGAGATATAGGTATTTAAAAAAATTGCAAGTCCTTATCATTTACATGGTTGCCTATATTTTATGCTAATTTTTAAGATTTTCCCACTAAAATATATTGCATTTTGGTGAGATATAAAAATAACTATAATTAAACTCTGCAATTGTTATATAAATCCAAAAACTCATAAGCTTTTGTTAAAGATTCAAACAAGATATAGCCAGTTTTGTCCACAGTGAATCGCTGAGTTGTGGTTCGGTCTGAATGGTTCGCTGTTGGCAGCGTGGGGTTAAGTGGTTAAAATGGTAAGAGAGGTTGCAGGCTATTACAACGGCTTGGAAAACTATTTAAGCCACAGTCGCGGTTGGGCCCAGATTTTTGTTTACTTTTCCTCAACTACAGAAGAAGTTTATTTGAGACCCAATTCTTTTTTTGGCAAACAGCAATTATTTCAAATATTCGTAGAAGAATAAGGGATTAAATTGGTTATTAATCAAAATAAAGATTCCGGTTGAAGGCAGGACTGTTCCTGAGACTTTCTTTGTCCAGAAGCTATAAATGGACTTTAGATTTAAATACATTTCAATGGCTTGTCAAAGGGAACTGGAAGTGTGAGCAAATAAAATGATGAGGGAATAAGGGTAATTAAAAAGAGATTAAGGGTATTAAAGGGGACACAAAATAGAGTCACATGTAATTAAGTCCTATTTAATATATACTTAAACCAATCAAGTGCAAGTTGCTGTTTAAAAAGCAGGATCTTAAATTGTTTTATTCAATATTGAAAAGTTCAACTTACATTTTTGTCAGTAACTTTATAAAATACAGTGCAAAATATATAAACCTATAAGATACTAAAATCAATGTAAATTTAAATAGTTTAAAAATGCTCGAGGGATTAAAAATATAGTAAAGGATATACATAGAAGTATGTAGAATAGAGAAGACCTTAAATAAATCTTAAATCTATTGTACTTTTGAAAAGCTGCATCAGCTGCGAGACTGCAGTTCCCATTGCCAATTCCAGCGCATTCATTAACCTAATAGCTCCGCGGAATTGGGGAAGTGAAAGAGGGCAGTGGGCGTTATGACCAAGTTCTTATGCTCGCGTTACTTGCCTTTTGTTGCTTTTAAATGATTTTCCATTTGCACATTTCACGCGTCTGACGGCGAGCGCTGTTATTGTTGTTGTTCCTGCCGCTGGCTAGGAATTCGCGTTCATTCATAAAAAAGAAGGTGAACACGCTTGTGGGCGTCGGGAAAGCGTCGGAAAAGCGTCGAGCGTCGAGCGATGAGCGTGGAAAATGGAAAACAATAAAACGCGACTGCGAGTGCGAGTGCGATGGCAGCGACGCGACTTCTGCGTCGACGTCGACAGCGCCAGACAAGCAGGCGTGCTAAGTGAAAAGCGAGGGGCCTTCGGAAAAAGTGGAAAAGCGGGGGCCCCCAAGTTTTTTGGTTGTTCGCAATTTTTTTCGCTTTTCTCCTTTTACTTTTCGCTTTATTTATATTAATACACATCGCATTCGTATCAATGAGTGTGCCTCGGTCGGTGTCTGTCTGCGTGTGTGTGTCTTATTTTTATTTATTTTCTTTTTATTCAACGCGTCTGAAAACAAAACACAAAAGCGAACAAAAAATTAATGCCGCATATTTGTTACTTTTTACTACAAACACAGCCGAAGGAACAAAAGGAAATGTTCAAGCAGCAGGACAAAAAAATAAAGAAAAAGAAAAACTTCTGAGCTCTGCGGAAAAACTGTTATCTACATGAAGAGAAACTTGATTGAAAATAAGCAAAGAAGTGAAGGTAAATATATAATTGAAATTCTTTTGATATTTTAATTTAGGTGAAAAATTTTTAATATAATTTAGAAGAAGTATCTTTATAAAAAACAAACCTTAATAGGTATATATTTATTTATTTGCTTACATCCTACCTATGATTATTTGTTTATAAGCCAACTAATTAGTTTTATTAGTACATACAAAAAAATATGAAAACAGTATGAAAAACACAATTCTTTGTATTCTTTTATTCTTTTATATTTTAATTATGTAAGTTATTAAATTTATACATAATGATTGGAATTTTGTTAATACCAACTTGAAATAAATTTTTGTTCAATATATAGACCAAGACATCCATTTTCTCTGCGTGTTTATATAAAAAAGGCAACCTTACCAACTTCCCGTATTCTCGCATTTATTTTTTTTTCGTTTTTTTTACTTGTCCTGCCAGCAGGAAGAGAGGCAGTAAAAAAATAACGAAAAATGTCAACCCAAAGAGGAGGAAAAACGAGCTGCTAGTCGATAAGGTCGTCCAAATCAAAACACACACAGAATCGGGTTAGGATTGCCAGACATTGTGTCAGGTTGGGCCAGAAAAAGCCATGAAATTGATGGGAAAGTGGGCCAGTAGACTTACCCCGAAAGCCAGGATAAGCTCTAATTCCTGGCGGAAGCTTGAGCTGCTTTAAGGTCTCCCCAATTCTCAGATTCCCCGAAATTCTGCATACCAATTCCTTGATTTATTTATGTCATTAGCGGTTGAGCTGGGGGCAGAAAATTTGAATATTCCCCGAGGAGCTAAAAACCGAGTTGGAATGTCACTGATAAGGGTCGGATTAGCGTCATTAGATGGAATACCGCAAAATATTAGCGTTTGGCGGCTTACATAAGCCATATTTTTCCCCCACTAATTCCCTGCCAAAAATTTGGTTTATTTTTAAACCGAAAAGAAACCCGCAATTACAATTACAATTATCTATGTGCAACTCAAATAATTCATGGCTCATTTGCAGCTGCACCTGAAGGCTTATTAAGGCAGAGCCAAAGAACCCGAGACCGGGACCCGAGAGCCGAGAGCCAAGAGCGAACCCATATAAATATAGCCGAAAAGTCGTACTATGTTGTATCTGTCGACACCAGGGGCTGAAGTGAAATAATGATACCGAGCGCCCAGTTGGCATTTTCGATTTGCGTCAACGTCGTCGGCCGCTGTCAGTGTCCGGAACATGGACCGAGCCGAACCCAACCACATCCCATTCGCAGTCGCAGTCCGCATCCCGCATCCCGCATTCCGCCTCATGACCACAACCCATCCAAAGGAGGTTCCCTGCTCATGTAAAATTGATGTACAAGCGGACCCGTCTGGTCTGCATGTGAAATAATTATTAATAAAAATAATGTGCCATGAAATGTTTTCGTTGTCGTCCCTGACGATGCACTTCCGCCAGCCATTCCCTCCACCCTCCTTCGCATCTTTGTCTTTGGCAAAGCGGATGGGTCTTAGGTAATTAACACTCAGCGGGAAAGCTTTTGGCCAAGTTCAGCCAGCTGAAAGACTGCCACGGGTGTCATTACAGAAGCCAAGTCCTTTTACGATCCCCAAGAAGTCGGGGCTTACTGCTAAATGGCTGTCTTTAAAGAGTTAAGTGCCTCAGTATTTTCTCAAGTCAAGCTATAGTAATTTTAATGGAAAATGTACTTATTTTTAACCTGCATGATAGAGGTTATAAGAAGTATTTCTTATAGGTAAAATTAGGAACAAAAATTAATAACAAAAGGCATTCAGCTTAAGTCAGCTCAAGTGCTTCGTCCCTTAATAAAATCTGGCTTACACTTAAAAGCTGAATTCGCTCCTTTGTTTGTCCTTCTTTCATCCCATTTTCCTTTGCGCTAATTATGACATTTTTCTTGCAAACAATTACTGCCAAATGCTTGAGAGATCACATGGTCAAATGGGCATTAAGTAGCTGATTACCCAACACGGCCAGACGCCTTCCTTCGACGCCAGGCGCGTTTTGGCTTTTCAATTAGCTCTGAATGCAATTTTAAATTTAATTAAATCGATTATTTTTAAACGGCCAGTATAATTACATTTTATTTTGCATTAATTGCAGAAGCCTTCTGTCGCCTGAGCAGAGCTGAGCGAGCATTCGCCTATAACTTTTATTTATATTTGAAAACTTGGCACAATCTGTGCCACACAATGTGCAGCGCATGACGCAATTGACACGGCAGCGAAAGCCAGAGATGTACGAGTATTTTATTTTTTCGCCGCCTCTCGCCTCTCGGGTTTTGGCAGACGAATTTGGGCTGCATTCAGCATAAGATATTCGCGGTTTGCTTTTGTTTGTATTGGGATTGCAGTAATTTGAAGGCATTTTAATTACTTGCAAATTAATGGCACATATGTTCGCCTCTGTCAAAGTCCGCGTTGCGCATACGCCGCGTTGTCCGCCAGCGAAATGGCCAAAGATTAAAAGAGTATAAGTCATAATTATGCGAATGCGGTTCATAAATATTTCGGACAGCCACGAGCCAAGGGGGGGCGGTGGTCGGAAAAGTCGGGAAAGTCGCCATCATTATCGTCGGTTGTCATGTGTGTTCATTGAAAAATATCACAAGGGATCTTAGCCGTGAACGGACGCTAAACATAGATACCTGAATAAACAGAAACCAGAGTGTATTAAATGGTCTTCTTGTGTCATATAAGTAAAAAATATAACAAAATATTCGCAACCGAAGATCAATATAATTATTGTGGAATTTTTATGGGGTCAGGGAACCTTAAATTGAAATCAACAAAAGCTGATTGGGACTTGTAAAATAATTTGTATCTATAGTAAGAGGCGGTATAAAATATTTCCAAACCGGAAACGATTTCCCATAATACTACTCCTTTTAGCCAGAGCTAGTTTAAGCCACATTTTCACACCTAGACTTGTAAGGAAAATAATATAAATTCCCCGAATGGGCTGGGAGATATGTAAAATGTTGAAAGCGACAAGCGGCGGCTGCAAATCAGTGAGCCAGCGGCACTCGTTCTCGTACTCGTACTCGGTGCCATCGTTTCGATGCCCAGAAAGTTGGCAACAAATTCGCGCGCCGATTCTCAAGTGCCCTGCCACGCCCCCGACCTTTTGCCGCCCCATTGCGGGACGAAGTGCTCGAATGCGGCTCGCACTTGAAAAAAACATTTTTTTGGCTCTGGGCGGCGCCCCATTGAAAATGTTCGTGCCATAAACTTTTGCCGCGCGAGTTTTCATACACATTTATTCTCCTTTATTTCCCTCTCGAAGTGAGAACGGCTAGCAGGTTGGTGAGCTGGCCAATGCATTATAAAATATTCAATAATAATAATCTTCGCCTTGACCACAGCGCATATGCTGGCTGCCAAAATGAATTTTCTATTTGTCTGGCTTCCCCTTGAAATGTTTTCTAAGGACACAAATGTTTGTTTTGGCTAACGAAGATGTATGGGTTCGTTTGCAATTATAAAATCAATAGAGCTTCTATTGTATAATGAATTCTATATAAATAGTTATTATACAAATATTTTATTATGGCAAACGCCATTTTTTAAGAGTTCTCGAAAATGCGGAAATTAAAAAGCTTTAAAAAAAACATTAAAACTGAAGATTAAATTATTGGAATATTTTTATAACGACTTTTTATTTCTTAAATATCAAATTAAAGAATCTTTACGCTGAGATATTTTACGTATTTATTTTTTACAGGTGGAGCTTATTAGTTTTAGCACCACATATTATTTTATAAAATATAATCATCATATAGTATCTTATTCGAAAATTATTTAATTTCGAATGGCCAATATTGCATATTTCTTGTATCATATTTTGTAAAAAGAGTTAATGGTTTTGCAATAAATGCCAATTTAATTTATGTACTAATAATTATTATAAATATAAAATATGAACTTTTGTGTCATTATATTTTATTTCCTTTGTGGAAACGCTTTCTTTATTTCCTGATTTTTCACTTTTGTTCCTCCATGTTTATTTTACATCAAGAAATCCTTTCTCGAATCAGCCAACGTCTGAACTTAAAACATTAAATTAACAGACAGAAACACGTCAAGTTCAATGCCTGTCTCCGAGAAAGTTTCGCAATAAAAATGAAAACGCATTTTTTTGGCTTTTGTTGTCTACATGAAATTGATTAATTTATTTTTATGTTCATATGTTTGTGTTTGGATAACTAGGGGGAAAGGGGCATGGTTATCCATTTGCTTTTAGCGCCTTTGTCAGAGCACTTGAAATGCTTTTGTGATATATTTTATATCGGGCAGACAGCATCTAGCCGTAGATTTATGTATTCTCTATTTTGTATACAGTATTCGGGGCTCTGTGTATTCTGAGTTCTGCGTGGCGACCGGACAGTTGGCCATTCCATTAAATGGATTGCCCTTGCTCATCGTATTTCATTTTTCTCAGTTTACATTCAATTTGCTTTCGACATTCGGGCGCAATGCTGTTTGAGCCAAAACATTTGGTTTCACTTTGCGCATAATTAACTTTTGCAGTTGCCGCTGCCATCTTTACAAACACTCGCATTCGGCTCGTTTATTTATGTATATTTCCAATGCTTATGAATTCACAAATTTGTGCTCTCAATTTGGCAATTTTTGGGGATTATCGTGAATGCCCGGGATAATTGTGCATACAATTTGTACATAATATGTGTTTACGCAATTTGAATTATACAATTTGTTGTGAAAATACGCGTTTAGCGTTACATTGTGGGAGAAGAGCTAGCTTAAATCTAAAAATGTGAAAAGTTTAAACAAAAATTCGTCAAACAAAATTAAAGACGTTGTCTTTTATTACAAATACATCAGAATTTTATAGTTAATAAAAAGCGTATGAACGAACAGTAAGAGAATCGCTTGCTTTTCTACTGATTTTTGGACGCGTTCCAACTCACACCTAATCTCATAATTTTCTCGACTCCAATGAGCAATCTCAACACTCAGAACAGCAGCCGTTTTGGTGTTGCCAAAAAGTATGTCTCTTCAGTCAGAGGATACTTCACTCCTAGCGAAAGGTTGAGTTTTTGGTCTTTGCTACAAACAAATAAAATAAATTAGACATAATTATTATATGTGCCTCAGTTTCTATTTGTGTGCTAATTGGAGTTGAGAAGTCCAATCTCAAAATCACTGCCAAACATTTTTCGAAAACATGAACCGATTGAAAGTTTTATTTTCCCTGCAGCGTTAGCTCGGCTGCTGCGTACCACGTTGCGTATGAGTAATGAGCACAAGCATTCGATTTCGCGCTCTTGAAACGATGCCAAGCGTGCTCAGACAATGGACCATTGCCCGTCGGGGCGGGGAAAATTGGGAAAGCGGAAAACGGGGGACGGAGGGCGGAAAGCACAGCCAGACACAGACGCAGCGACGGCGAGCGAACAAAGCCATTGCCAAAATAGCAAAGTAATTGCAAATCGCCAAAACTCGTGTGCAGTCAGAGCGATGGAATGTATGTACGTATATAAATAATTCGGGACCTCCTGCCCGAGTTATATTTATAGTGCTATATACGCGCAGATTGATATAGTTTCGCACTCTCTTTTCGGCTAGGATCTTATTGTTTTTCTCTGACGTATGCGATCGCCCCGTGATGGCGTTCGCAGGGTGATTACGCATACGCTCTGCTGTGCAGCCAGGGCTAATTAAAACGGGCAGGCCATCGGGCCCCGCCTCCCTCATGGGCGGACGCGTGTGCGCCTAATTGTCAGCAGAGTGCACTCCCCGCTTCAGTCGAGTTCCTCAGTTACTTAAATGTAATTGCACACAAGTGCAATTAAACAGCTTGACACACGCGGCGCAAATTTCCACGCTCGGAAAGTCGGGTCGGAAAACTCCCAACGAGAGCTGTCAGGTCGAAGGGAGCAGCAGTGCTGTCTACTTGGCCATTAATTCCATTAGGGAATATGCATTTTCCCAGTCACAGCTAACTCCTCACAGAGGTTCTTGTTCAAGGACACAACAGCAAAAGCCGCCTGACAACCTGGAATTAACTTGTGGGTTTCCCTTTGTTAATTATAACACCAAAATGTATTTAAACCTTAAATATTAATGTTGTAAGTAGTTGTGAGGGAGTTGGGAGAATGGAAATGTATTTTTTAAGCCTTACAATGAGGGCTGTGAAGCCAACACTATCTAGCCTTCTTAAATTGATTTATCAGATGTTTAAGAGCGCTTTAAGAGGCATTAATTTAAGTTTCGGTAGCACTCATGATCCTTTTTAAAGTTATTCTCCTTTAGGGCTGCTCCTTGTTTAATGCTTCTCATGTGTTCACCCTTCAAACTTTTTATTTACAATAGAAAACACAATATAAAGGGCTTGCATATACAATTATCTGATGGTTTTATCGCTTTGTTCCTTGGTTAGGCATCACTGACATCGTTCAATCGAACACCACCTCCTTGGCCATTTCTGCAGTTTGTCTTCATTCATCTCCGGCCAGAATCGCCTCGTAGTCGTAAATTTTAAATGCTTTTGTAGGTCATTGCTGCCCAGATGGAAAACGGAGCGAAAAGCGCAAGAACAAGATGAAAGTTTGATCTGAACTTTGGCCAAGCGAGTCTTTTGAACTGCAGCCTCCGTCTTTTCTTCTTGGCTTCTTTTTATTTTTTCTCCCAGCAGAAAGACGATGGAAAATTTATGCGCCCGGCTGCGTCGGTCAGCGAAATGGCGCCAAGGTTCAAAGCTCTGAACAAAGGTTGGACTGAACAGTGCTGGGGTGGCCACTTAGTGGCCCACACTCCCCTGGCCACATGATTGAGTTTTGGCCAACACCCCCCTCCCCTCGTTGCAGTTCTTCCAGGCCCTGGCCAGGGCTGCCTGGTTGGGCATTCAATTTTATTGCAAATTGTTCGCAACAGTGTTTGAACTTTTGTTCCGAGGCCCGTATTTTTGTTTTTCGGCCATGCAAAACATGTCGCAACGTACAAGGCACCGGAGCCATAAAAAAATGTTGCTGCACTGCAGCCTACCAAGGTTGGGGTGTGCGTACACGGCGCCGGGGAAAATGGGGAAAGGCGGAAAAGTGTTTGCCCATCACGTATACGAAATGTGTAACGTTGAAGTAACAGGACCGAGGGTTGCGAGGAGAATTTTACAAGGTGTTACCGTGACGGGGTCTTGTGATTAAAGAAAAGAAACAAATGGAATGGGAAAATCTATAAAAGGGAAGAATTTACAAATTCTTAAAATATTCTATAAAGGTTTTTTTCAATTTAGAATTTAGAAGAAGGATTATTGTAATGTTATTTCCTTTAATTATTCACTAATTACCACTCTAATCTATTTTAAAGCAGTTTATATTACCCCCAAGTAAGCGTTAAGTGAAATAAATACTTATTATTCACACTTAGGAACCCCCTTTCAGCTTGAAAAAAATTTTACTGTGGATCATTGTTATCATATTTCCTTTAAATACCATCACTAATTACCACTCTTATATATTTTAAAGCAGTTTCTATTACCCCAAGTAAGCTTTAAGTGCAATAAATCACCCCTGAAAGCTAATTCACTTATTATTCACACTTGGAAATCCCCATTCAGCTTGATTATGCTGATTTCCTGAATGATTGCTCCCGAAATCCTCAATCGCATGTGCAGCTCATTCAAAATTCGAATTACTTCACAGCCCTCGAGGAGCGGACACAGACATGAAGTCACTTATTGCAGGCATTTGCCAAAAACAATGTACACTCGCCGCCACACTCGCTCACACAAGCGGCGAGCCATGGCAAATTTACAGACAATTCGCAGTGCTCCAAAGTGCAAAGCGGCGAAAATGTTCAGTTTGGATTTATTGTTATGCGAATCTCTCTTTCCCTCTATATATATATATAAATATATAAATATATGTTGTAGATACATATAAAGAGAGCCCCTCGAGCGTGTGTTAGTTGGCAATGCGGTGCAATGCATTACAATTAATTTGGCACACACGGCGTATGCTGAATATTATTTGGTTCAGCGTCGCTTTCGGCTCTGCAATCGAGTAAATCCGTGGCAATTGGCAATTATACAAATTCTCTTCATAGACAATTGCCCGAGCAAATGCGAGCAGGGCCTGTACATCAGCATATGTGGGCGGATATGTGGGGGATGTGGAGACTCCATCCCTGGCCAAGTGATTGATGATTCGACCTCCGATGATGTGACAAAGTGGCAGCTCTGTAAGTGATTCAACCCACTGGCGGAGAGGTGCTTCTCGAGGTCAGGTCAAAGGTCTGTTGAACTTTAAATGCCGCTGCGACATTTACATTTGAGCTTTAAACTCCACAAGCACGTGATGGATGGATGCATATGAATTACTGTCAGCTTTGGCACACAGTGAGAGATTAGCTTGTAGCTGATAAAAAGGGAATTCGGATACTAGAGATACTCAGAAACTAAAATATTATCACCTCCAAAACTTCCTCAAACAAAATATAAATACTCAAAACAATAAAGGAACTAATATAATAAATTAAAATAATTTTTTCTTCAATATAAACCTTAAAAGAATTGATATTTACATAAGCCTTAAATTTATTTCTCTATAGATATTTACTTTAAATGGAATCAGGCTTCCACTCGATAAAATCCACATACAACTCTTTCTCCAAGTGTACTCACCCATGTGTTTGTCACCTAAAAAGAGACGGCATCGTTGGGTGGATTGGAAATGTAGTTATGGGTTTGGCAGCATGTGGAACCACCGGGAGCCGCCGCCACCAATACCGATGATTGAGCTAATGGCACCTCTGACAGCCACGAGCACGTGGAAAAGCGATCTGGGGGGTCAGATACGGGGGAGAGCGGGCATGCAGGTGTCACAACAATAGGGCGCACGCTTTTCCATGTATCAACTCGTTCCGCCGCACATTCCGCCGGGGGAGTCCGGATCCCATCCAGAACTTCAAACGCTTGGCGGGCACTTCGTTTATTTACACAAAATTAGTTTATGGCCGATAGAAGAAGGGGAAAACAGAAACCATTCGCAGGCACTTAAAAAGCGCTCCTCGTTTATTATTTCAATAATTCCCAATTCTCTTTGACGCACAACCGATTCGGATTTGGATTTGGGTCCGTATCTGTACTGCACCGTGTGAGTCGGAGGCGGCAACTAAGCGAATCGAAGTCTTCTGGCGCTCACAGATCCCAGTGCCAAGTGCACGCCGTCCGATTTGTTTATCCATCTGCTGCGTGTGCGTGGACTCGTAGGTGAGCGTTATTAATTGTAATAAATGGTGGCGGCGTGGGCGTGATTTTATACCTTGCCCGTCTGCTTTTGCTTTTTTGTGGGTTCTGCTTCTGACTGCGTGTAAGCGATTCCAAGCTTGAATCATTCGCGCCGATTGTAATGCCCGATAAACGATAGTTGGTCGCTAGATATATCGAAACTGTGCAGCACTGGCAGACTTTGAAATGATTTTAAAGGGGATTTTTTATAATAAAAAATATATTAATTGGCAACATGGGTGAACAATAAGGCATTTAATTAATAATCTTAAAAATAAATTGTAAAATCGTTTAAAATTCTCTTTAACTTAATTTTTGTTTGCATTTTTTAAGGAAAACAGCAATAATTGAACTTATATTCTACTTGCTTAATTTAATAAATTACTAATTATTCGATTTATTTACATCTAACTAATAGGAACCCACTGCTTTAGTTAAGTATCTGACATGGGGCCACATCATCGATTTCCTCCCCATCCAGGGCCTTGATCTGGCACTGGCACAGGAACTGCACAATCTTGCGCTCGGCACTCGAGCGTTCTGCTGGACTCAGGCCATCCAGCAGCATCTGAGCCTTGGCCAGCAGGCTGCTCTCCGGAGCAACGTGGCGCAGCTGCTCCTTCTCCTGATCCTGCTGCTCCTGTTGGATCTGAGCCTGCAGCTCCCGCGATTGCTGCAGCACCGTCTCCATGTTGGCTATCACAGTGGTCAGCAGCTTGTCGGACGTGGCAGCTGGTGCGGAGTCATCGGCGACGGAGGACAGCTCTTCCCCGGCGGGATTGCTTCTATCCAGAGTGTGAACTATCTCCTCGCTCATCGCTGGCGTGGTGGTGGTCACTTGCAGCTGCTGCGGTGGCTCCAATACCTGCGACTGGGTCGCCTCGGTGAGGATGAAGTCGTAGGGCGTGGTCTGCTCTGCCTCGGAGATGATCTCGATTTCCTCGCTGTCGTCATAGGGCAGCTCCAGCTCATCCTCCAGCTCGTCGTTGTCCGTGCTATAGGGATAGTCGGCGCCCCAGATCTGCTCGCCACCCGTGATTCCCACAACCGCCGGCTGCTTCGCCGGACTGCCCGCAGAGTTGCTCGACTTGGGCGGTCGCCCGCGTCGCTTAATATTCTCCAGAATCAGCGGCACTCCCTTGCGAAAGTGGCGGCCCAGGAAGAGCAGTTCCTTGAAGTAGCGCCAGGTGATGGGCGTGGCCTGGTTGATCTGCTGGCTCCGATACTCCCGAGCAAAGCGATCGCGCAGCTTCTTCCAGCGGTTGTAGCACAGCTCCTCTGGGGAAGGGAAGAAGGTAGGGACTTGGTCGGTCGTGATCATCCTTCCGACTTACCGGACACATTGAGGTTCTCCGAAATCTTGCGCCAGGCCTCGTTCTTGGCCGCCAGGTTCTTGGAGACCCTGATCTTGTGGCGGTCGTACAGCACCGGATGCATCTTCACCAGCTCGATGAGCTGCTCGTTCAGCAGGTCGTCCTGGCAGTCCTCCTCCTCCTCCTCGTCCCTGCGACGCTTCTCCTGCTCCGCAACCGCCTTCGGGCGGCGCCGCTGCTCCCGCGTCGCGAATCGCATCCCGTCCAGGCTCTCGTTTTTGGCCAGGCCGTGCTTGTAGTGGTCCTTGAGGAAGAGCAGCCGCGGGAACATGTCCCAGTAGGTGGGCTCGTCGGGTCGCTCCTGGAAGCGACGGAACTCCTTGCCGAACCGGTCGCGGATGCTCTTCCAGCGCGTGATGCACGCCCGTTCAGAGGCGCCCATCTTCAGGGAGATTGCCTTCCAGGCCGCGTCCTTCAGCGCCGCATTCTTCACGCTCCTGGCGCTGTCCTTGTCGTACAGGATCTTGTGACTTTCAATCAGTTTGACCAGCTGGCCGTCATCCATTTGTGTCTCTGATTATTTTAATGTTTATTTTATTTGTTATTATTATTGTTTTAGCAGCTGTCCAGAGTGACCGCACCACAAAAGATAAGAAATACCAACCGGGAAAAATTCGCAATATTCGATTGTTACAATTGATTATTTTATCGATTTATCGGCGGCATTCTGAGTGAATGATTTAGAACTTGGCTAAGCGTGTAAGAGGTTTGTGTACCGGGTTACTCCAAAAACAACATTTTTTTTGCTTTTCCGATTTTTTTTAAGTGTTTAAATAATCTTATCTTTTTTAAAGAACCATTCGAGGTATAGCACTAAGTTTTAAGAATCTGAAATTTCAAAAACTGGGAATACTGGAGTACTGGTAATTCGAAAAAGATCAGTCAGCATTTTCGCCCAACTCGCTATAATTTCAAGAGAATAAAAAATATTACGTTAAGTAATATTACTATTAATTTTATTTTCTTTTTGAAGAAACTAATTTGTCAAACATTTATAAGCCATAAAGAAATGGGTTACCTTTTTTGCGGTCATTTTAATGACATTTGAATATGGCAAATACAAATAATTATTTTACCCCTGCAAACAAATAAATGTTCTTACTAATTTCTACAC
This sequence comes from Drosophila rufa, assembly GCA_018153105.1. Taxonomy (NCBI): domain Eukaryota; kingdom Metazoa; phylum Arthropoda; class Insecta; order Diptera; family Drosophilidae; genus Drosophila; species Drosophila rufa. Next base: position 16,610,965 of record JAECXS010000096.1, read on the forward strand.
GTGGTTGTGCCAATAACTGAAGTAATTAATTCCGCTTATTCCTTTTAAAAAGACCTTCTTTTAAAAGACCCTCTAAAGCAATTACCAACTATTGTTTACATAGTAATTAGCACAAGACTGCATTGTTTTGAATGAATTAACCGGTTAATGATCTCGTCTGCAACAGATGTCATTCCGTAAGGGAATAGCTTTTTCTTTTAAAGAAAAACCAGACTATTTCAGAGATAAAGAAGGCCTGGAAATTGTCTGTGGCATACAGAGCGATTGTTTTCGTTGTAACGATTAAATATATCCAAGGGCCCGCTCTTGTCGGCAAAACGAAAATTTATAAAACATATCTTTAAGCATATAGGATAAGTAATCTAAGAAATCCACTCTTCCCTTTTAATTGTTGATCAAGAAAAATTAAAAAGGTAATCAAATATATCATCAGTGACGTAAACAATAAGATTGTCTTGCGTTCGGTCCGATCCATCAGAGGGCTGTGTTTTACTGCTGAAAATTCCCCGAAATATATGGAGAGTATGTGAGTGTCTCTCGTGCGAGCCCCGATCCCGGAAAGTACTTAAAGCCGGTCTCTCGCCGAGTCGAACTCATTGTGGATCATCACTAGCTGGCGATCACTCGATTCTCGAGGTCTGTTTTTCGGAGTGCTATAAAAAAATTTGTGAAATAAACAAGAATAATATTTAAGACCTATTCCAATTGCTAAAAATGTGCTAACCATAACTACAATTATATTTCAGTTCGTGTGTGATTGCTACATAATGAAGAAAATACTATTTTGTGCATTTCTTGTACATTTCGCCCTGCTAATCAATGCCACCGGGTGAGTAGCGTTTTATTTAAATATAAATTTATTTCTTATCAGTTTTAAGAAAAAAATAGGCAAAGTCATAGGGCATTTAATATATGTTTGTAGGTAAATTCTAGGAAACATATTATGTACAACAATTTCTTTCTTCCTTTATTTTATAATTCTTATCAAAAAGTACCAAATGAAGAGTATTTCTTTTAATTCGGAAAAGAAGCTTTAAATCATTATTGTGATGGAGCAGGATCATCTTTACAACTTTTAATGCTTCAGACTCGATTGTTAAGCGCTGAGTGTCATAAATTCTTATTAATGAGCAATAAAAATGTAATTTTTTATTTGGAAAATACAGGAAATTTGAGTACCATTTAAGTTCGTCGTTAAACATTTTGTCTAAAGTCCGCATCTTCAAGCTTATCTGTTAATAAATAAGAAAATAAAATAACGCTAGCTACGTGTGATTTACCCAACTCTGAAGTCTTCGCTCTTACAATAGCAAAAATTTACAAAGAGTACAAGATAAACATGAAAAAGCAATTAAGACTTTATGACAAGGAATCATTTAATCAATTTTTTCCAATTAATAATTATTTAATTGCAGTCTCTATTCGGTGGTTGGGCCTGGCACCATCCGATCCAACTCCAAGTATAATGTCGCCGTTTCCGTCCACAAGGCAGAGGGGCCGAGCCAGATAAAGGTTAGTCTGAACGGACCCTCCTTCAACGAGACGAAGGAGATCGAACTCCCGCCGATGTCCACTCAGAATGTGGAGTTTGAGGTGCCGAAGCTGGCCTCTGGCGACTACAACTTGACCGCCGAAGGACTATCCGGTGCGGTCTTCAGGAACACTACCAAGCTGAACTATGCCGACGAGAAGCCCTCGACCTTCGTTCAGACCGACAAGGCCACCTACAAGCCCGCTGATCTGGTGCAGTTCCGCATCCTCTTCCTGGATGAGAACACCCGACCCGCCAAGATCGACAAGCCCATATCTGTAATTATTACCGACGGAGCTCAGAACAGGATCAAGCAGTTTACGGACATCAAGTTGACCAAGGGAGTCTACTCCGGGGAGCTCCAACTGTCCGAGCAACCCGTCCTGGGCACCTGGAAGATCTCGGTCAGTGTGGATGGCGATAGCAGGGAGACCAAGTCCTTTGAGGTGGACAAGTACGTGCTGCCCAAGTTCGAGGTGACCATAGACACGGCCAAGGACGTGGTGATAGCCGACCAAGTGATCAAGGCCACAATCAGGGCCAAGTACACCTATGGCAAGTCCGTCAAGGGCAAAGCCACTGTATCGATGGAACCGAGCCAGAGGCATTACTTCCCTTCCTCTGCAGAGGCAAAAATCGAAAAGACAGTGGACGTGGATGGCAAGGGCCATGTGGAGTTCAACATGGTGGTGCCACCCTATGGAGGTTCCCTGAAACTATTCGCCGTTGTCACCGAGGAACTGACTGGAAACAAACAGAATGCCACTGCCACCGTGAACCTCCACCGGGACCGATATAAGATCGAAAATTTCGAAAAGCCGGAACACTACCATCCGAGCAAGTCGTTCGTCTATCAGGTTGCGGTTAAGAAAGTGGATGGGTCTCCGGTGACTGGTTCTTCGAAGAAGGTCACTCTGGCTCTCGAAAATCCCCATCGCTTTTTTTCGGAACATTCCTCGGAACCTGGAATTATCTTTGAGGCGCCTGTAAACGAGAATGGCATAGCCACTTTTAATATAACGGTTCCCGAGAATGGGCTTGCTTTCTATCGCGTTGTTGCCTCTTTTGATGGGACCCGGAGCCAAATAGGAAGCCTGGCAAAATTCCATCCACAATTAGATAACAGTGAGCCGCTCAAGATCCAGATAAACACGAAAACGTGAGTGTTGGGCCTTAAATATAGGAAACTCGAATACAATACTCTTCTATTTCAGCCCTCGATTGGGCGAAAAAGTGTCCTTCGATGTGAAATCGAATGAGGACATTCCCTATTTCGTGTACACGATCGTGGCCAGAGGCAATATTGTGATCAGTGAATACGTGGATGTTCCCGAGGGTCTCAAAACCTACACGGTCAAGTTTACCCCCACATTTGACATGGTGCCCAAGGCTACGATCTACATTCATTATGTCCTCCACGACGATCTACGCTTTGAGGAGAAGAGCATCGAGTTTGAGAAGGAGTTTAGTAACTCAGTAAGTATCCTATGTATACTCAATTTTTTTAAGCGAAATTAATCTGGAATCCCACTAAACAGATCGATATCTCGGCTCCAGTGAATGCGAAGCCCAGTGAGGAGGTTAAGCTACAAGTAAAAACCGATGCCGACTCCTTTGTGGGTCTTCTGGGAGTGGATCAGAGTGTCCTGCTGCTGAAGTCTGGAAACGATCTGAGTCGGGATGGTATCTTTAATAGTCTCAGCAAGTACAAGACATCGACACCCAGGCAGCAAGGCTATGGAAAATATCCCGGTGAAACCTCGGGCTTGGTGACCCTAACCAATGCTCATTATCCTTACTCACAAGGTAAGATTGTGGATAAAGAGCGGGCATTTCTTCCGACTTTAATCTAATGGGGGTTGTTTAGTTCAGAAGCTTTGCATTCAAGCTAGGTACATAGAGATAGATTGCAAACAACGATTGAGGTTATCAAAATCGATGATTATCATTATCGATGATAACCTTGATCTTTAGGCTTTAATATTACTTTGCCAATGAATTTGACAACCGAATATTCCTGCAGAATATATCGAGGTGCTGGAATTTCGTAGCTTCAAGATGCATGCCAGAGTTTACCATTCAGAATTCTCGGAGCCTATTTCAGAAGCTCCCCAGACTCGAAAAGAATTCCCCGAAAGCTGGATTTTCTATATGAAGCAGTACGCTACAATTTTTGTTCCTATATTTTTGTGCGTCTCAGTGGCTTTTAACAGTTATAGCATTCACTATATCATAACAAATCACTCTCCATCTGATGGAATACGTTTGAAGGTGGCATTATTTCAATCTGATGGTATGAAAAAAGGAAATACGAAGTTGAAGCAGTTAAAGTGTTTTTATAAATTTATAAAATATAGGACAAATATTTATAGTTATATATAAATGAGAATATCCATTTTAGCTCCCAAGTTATCAGATTTATATGGGCTTGCCATGAACAGCTTTGGAAATAATTTCGTAATGGAAGCAGAAGAAGTGGAAGGGACGACAAAGTCGATTGAAAATGTTTAACAATTATAACTATGCCCCAAAAAGTCCGCAGTAACTTGGCCGAGGTCTGGATTTGGCAATCATCTGATAACTTAAGGTGCGTGCTGCATTTTGAAAAGGGCATGTAAATGTGCATCTTACTCTAATCCCCTAATATTGTCTTGCACCTTTCGCACCTCCAAAATCATGTGGATTTTGTAGTACCAGATCCATTTAATAATGAACTTATTTACAAAGATGATTGTGTATAATCCAAAAGTATTCCAAGTACTAGCAAGTTGTAAGAATAGTAGGAGAAGTCTGATATTGGTGCGAAAATTAATTGCTAATGTCACTTAAATTAGAGCTAAGACACCACCGTATTAATAGACATTTATACCCCAGATGATGATTTCTTGCTAGACGAAGAAGAATTTGAGATGCCCGTTGCTGAGGCGCTTGCAGAACGTGACAATGTTGTTTATGCTTATGGGCCGGGACCTCCATTGATAGTTCCCCGCCCACCCCAAGTGCCGCAGATTCGTAAAGAGTTCCCCGAGAACTGGATATTTTATAATCTTGAAAAGTATGGCGGCGTTTAACTCTCTTCTTCTTCTTGGGTGACTTGAGTGTGTCTTTTGTGCTGGGCTGCTTCACTATCCGGGCTCTAACATCTTCCTACTAAACTCCCTTCTCAGCCTAATTTCATTCTCATGCTTCCCAGGAAGGCGGATCTTCTTTAGACCCCTGCAGCGCTTTCCAGGTCCCCCTGCTGAAATCGATCAGGTATTATTTAATCGCTCACCAGTGGGCGTGGGTGGAGTCGCAACGCAGAGTGTCGTCACAGAGCCTCAGATTCGAAAAGACTTTCCCGAGAACTGGATCTTTTACAATGCTGAAAAGTATGATGAATTCTAATCCAATCTAATACCTGTGTTTCCAGGTGTGGTTTATGTTTGTAACTAATTCTGACCTTACCTGCTTAAGAGTCCTTTTAAATGTTACCCCCCAACGTTCAAGAGTTTGACATGAATTAAGAAATTAGTAAGATTAGTTATTTGTCTTGGTTTCTCATATGACTCTTAAGATATTGATACAAAGTACTGACTAGAGGACTTGCTGTATTAAGGATATCTAGATAATCGAGCACTGTACGACTACGTGTTTCCTCGCGGACCTTGGCAATATCGTATAAGTGGCGGAATGCCTTTGGCTATGGTCGGGGCACCCGGTGTCGCAACCAGTTTCAATGCTATGCCTGTGATGCAAACCCATTTCCTCAAAGGAGCATATCCACCCGGACCTACCTCACCGCCGGCAGTCATTCGCAAGGAGTTCCCAGAGACGTGGATATTCGCCGAGTAAAACTTGATTCTTTAGTGTCCTGTCCCAGCAATATCACCGAAGTCATTGTACATGTTCTCATGACCATTATAGAGTGACATGTTTAAAAAACTCTTTGAGATAAAATAGGTATTCTTAGGAAGTTATCGTGGTCAATAGTGAAAGCACAGCAAATTTATTAGCAAGTGTCAGCATTAATATTTAACTACTTCCCAGGTATCACTTTCCCAGGTATTACTTTCCAACGGTGGCCACTTAGAAGACCAAGGCCCAGGGAATGTCAGCCGTATTGGTGTCCAAGGAATAGATTTCATGCTAGACGGACTGAATCGCGTTACCAATCGCGTCACAGTGCATCGAATTACAATATATTGGCTCTTAGTGGATCAGATTATAGTGTACCATCAATGAATTATCCTACGTTCACTGAATCGGCCACGCGTGCACCTCCTTCAGCACCAGTTCGAAAAGAGTTCCCCGAAACTTGGATGTTCGCGAATGGCGTCGAGTAAATTGTTTAAAACTTTTGATTTTTTGGTAATCATTTTCCATGGTCTCATGATCTTCAGCTGCTGATTGTGTTAGTAAGTTCTGCTAGGATTCAAGTCTTCGTAATTCCTGGAAAATAATTAAAAACAATCATTGAGCATAAATCAAACTCTAATGAATTCCGATCCTCTAAATGTGAAAACATACGTAAAGGAGCTCGTCTTATTCCGACTACTTCAAGTGATTGACCCACGGAGAAGCAACTGGACAGCTGTTCCCATCATGAAGGCCAGTGCGGAAAGACAGAGTTCTAGCAAAGTGCGAAAGACTACGAGAAAACCCACTCAATCCGAAAATAGTGCCTCCTCTAATGCGGAAATAGTTCCAAGCGAATCCGGCGTGCGCTCAGAATTTTCAGAGACTTGGATCTATGAATTAGCAGAAGCTTTTCCCAAAGAGTAACTAGTACCCAACGCTTTCTAACCTATTTCGCCTGCATGTTTGACTGTTATTCCATTCACCCCCACTTAACCCATTGCGTGTCTCTGTCCACTGTATTTACACTCACTCGGAGTTCTAGCCGAAAAACTAATCCACTTCACCCTATCCCGCAGTGTGGACGGAGAGGGTTTCACCTTGACCAAGAAGGTCCCGGACACGATCACCTCTTGGGTGGTTACTGGCTTCTCCCTGAACCCCACCTCGGGAATCGCCCTGACCAAGAACCCCAGCAAGATCCGAGTGTTCCAGCCGTTCTTTGTGTCCACCAATCTGCCCTATTCCGTCAAGAGGGGTAAGTGCAATCTCTGGAAGGATAATCTCAAAATCTATTTAAATAAATATAACTCTATTTCAGGCGAAGTGATTGCTGTTCCCGTGGTGATATTCAACTATCTGGACAAGGCCGTCGACGCAGAGGTCGTGATGGACAACTCCGACAAGGAGTACGAGTTTACCGAGGCCACCAATGAGGTCTTGGAGAAGGCCATCGATGAGGTGCGCCGCGTCAAACGAGTCACGATCCCGGCGAACAGTGGCCAGAGTGTCTCCTTCATGATCCGACCCAAGAACGTGGGATCCACCACCCTCAAGATCACGGCCACCTCGCCCTTGGCCGGCGACACCATCCACCAGAAGCTGAAGGTGGAGCCGGAGGGAGTCACCCAGTTCGAGAACCGGGCGGTCTTCGTCAACCTGAAGGATCAGCCGGAGGTGTCGCAGACCCTGGAGGCGGACATACCCGCGGAGGCTGTGCCCCAGTCCGAGTTCATCGAGTTCTCCGTCGTCGGCGATCTTCTAGGCCCCACGCTCCAGAATCTGGACAACCTGGTGCGCATGCCCTACGGCTGCGGAGAGCAGAACATGGTAAACTTCGTGCCCAACATCCTGGTGCTCAAGTACCTGGAGGTCACTGGCCGCCGGATGCCGGCCATCGAGTCCAAGGCCAGGAAGTTCCTGGAGATCGGGTACCAGAGGGAGCTGACCTACAAGCACGACGACGGGTCCTACAGCGCCTTCGGCAAGTCGGATCCTGCGGGCAGCACCTGGCTCACCGCCTACGTGGTGCGCTCCTTCCACCAGGCAGGGAACTACACCGATGTGGACCCCAAGGTCGTGGCCGCCGGCCTCGACTTCCTCGCCTCGAAGCAGAAGGAGAGCGGCGAGTTCCCGGAGGTGGGAAAGCTCTTCGACAACTCGAACCAGAATGCCCTGGCCCTCACCTCCTTCGTCCTGCTGGCCTTCTTCGAGAACGATGTATGTAACCCTGCAGATCCCAGAAACACCGATCAATGACCAATCTTTCTTTCAGGAACTGATCCCGAAGTACCAGAGTGCGATCGAGAAGGGTGTTCGCTACGTGGCTGAGGAGGCGGACAAGACGGAGGACCAGTACTCACTGGCCATTGCCGCCGTGGCCCTTCAGCTGGCCAAGCACCCGCAGGCAGAGAAGGTTCTGGCCAAGTTGGAGGGAGAGGCTAGGAGCGAGAACGATAGGAAGTGGTGGTCCAAGGCCCCGGAGGCGACTGGGGAGAACGGGCGCATCTTCCACTGGAAGCCACGCAGCAACGACGTGGAGATCACCTCCTACGTGCTGCTCGCTCTCCTGGAGAAGGATCCGGCGGAGAAGGCGCTGCCCATCATCAAGTGGCTGATCTCGCAGCGCAACAGCAACGGAGGATTTGCCTCCACCCAGGACACGGTGATTGGACTCCAGGCGCTGACCAAGTTCGCCTCCAAGACGGGCTCCGGATCCGGCACCATGGACATCGAGTTCGAGGCTTCGGATGGATCCAAGGACACGATCGCAGTGAACCCCGCGAACTCCCTGGTCCTGCAGACCCACGTTCTCCCCAAAACCACTCGCAAGGTGGACTTCACGGCCAAGGGCTCGGGATCTGCGATGGTTCAGTTCTCGTACCGCTACAACCTGGCCGAGAAGGAGAGGAAGCCCAGCTTCAAGGTCACGCCCACGGTCAAGGACTCGCCCAACCAGCTGCTGGTGATGGACATCTGCGCCGAGTACATTCCCCTGGAGGATGGCGACAAGGACAAGGACTCCAACATGGCCGTCATGGAGATCGCCCTGCCCTCCGGCTTCGTGGGAGATACGGACAGTCTGGGCAAGATCGAGGCCGTGGACCGCGTGAAGCGGGTGGAGACCAAGAATTCCGACTCCACGGTCGTCGTCTACTTCGACAGTCTGACTCCCGGGGAGGTGCGGTGCCTGCCGCTGGAGGCCTCCAAGGCTCACGCGGTGGCGAAGCAGAAGCCAGCCTCCGTCTCCCTCTACGACTACTACGACACGGAGCGCAGGGCCACCGAGTACTACCAGGTGAAGTCCTCCCTCTGCGACATTTGCGAGGGCTCCGACTGCGGAGAGGGTTGCCAGAAGGCGTGAGGGCTGGAAGATTTCGACTTCTAAAATAGTTTGTTGAAACTCCAATAAAAAAGAGCATAACAGAATGTATGTAGAAGTAAAAGAGTATAAATAAAATACATTCAGTGATTAACTCATTGAAAAATATCTTGTTTTACTAAGGGCCGGTTCCTACCCTCCCTGTCAAAATTTCCCGGCCAGATAAAGTTCCGGCTTAGGAAATTCCATTCTTTATCGTGTCAATGTGAGCGCTAACTTTAGCCGGGACCCAGACTCCCTGTAAAATCTTTTCCGGGCCGAAAAAGAATTATCTGGTTTCCGATATCCAAGAAAAGATGATGAAGAGATTTACAGCACTCTTGAGGGGTTCCGACAACCAAAGCAACATTGTATTTGCGCCTTACAGCACAATTCGTGCTTAACAGCAATAATCGATAGTGAGCAGAAAACCGATTTGCTTTAGAAAAAGTTTATCTGGTGGTTATCTGTTCCTGACAGATAGCTATCAGACACCTTGACAGTGAGGAAAGAAACCGACCCTAATTCTTTAAATTGAAAGCATAACATATCCTATGTAAATATAGTAAGTCATTATATGTATTAGGATTATTAGGACTTGTGATTGTTAAAAATAATCTGCTAATCTGATTTCACGGTTAATTTTGGTTAGTCCAAAACCACGGTTCGTGACCCGACCCGAGTGTGATCGAAGGTAGGGATCGAAGTAAAGCAGCCTGAGAATATAAATTAAAATATTATAAATAATAATAATTATAATGTTTCCAAATCTTGATAATTACTCAGAAATATACAACAGTTAATGGAAGTATAAAAGTCAAGCTTGTTTTTCTGCTAAGAAATGGCAAAGGGAATCAAACAAGGTCAAACTGCGATTTTAATTATTCAATTAACTTATTTTACAATTATTGTTTTAAAAGAATTCTAATGTAGACTATAAAACCCATTAACGTTGTCTAAATTGATAATTAAATATGCGCGTAATTTAAGAAGTACAATCTAAGGATATGGAAGGTAAAAATATTATTTATTTATTATTTAATATTTTATTCTAGTGCGTTGCTTAATATAATCTACTTCTTATTAGAGCTGTGTAGTGAGAATTAATCTGCTGATAAGTGGGATCTTTCGCAACATATATTATTCAAAAATTCACTTTTTGAGATTGTTTTGTTTTGATTTTCATAATCCCATTAGAAATTCCCAAAACGCTCCCTTATCAGCGATTTAGAACACAAACTAGCTTCCCCAATTAGGGGACAACAAAAGAGCTGAATTTACGAGTATAAACAAATGAATCATCAGTGACGTAAACAAGAGATTGTATTTGTACCGGTCGGTCGGGCGGTTGGTCGGCCTGTTCGTGTCGATATATCAGAGCACGTCGTTTTAGTGCTGAAAATTCCCCGAAATAATAAACAGAGAGAGAAAATGAGAGAGAGCAAGAGATATCTTTCGAGAGAGACTCGCTCCCGATCTCCCAACGGATCGTACTTAAAGCCGGTCTCGCACCGAGCCGAGCTCATTGTGGAACCTCGCAAGCTGGCGATCGCTCGATTCTCGAGGTTAGTTTTTCGGCTAAACAAGGCTGATAAAAGCCAGTGTGTGAAATAATAAATAAAATTATTCAAGCCCCATACCTAGACAAACGTATGCGCTGACCATAACTCAAATTATTTATTTGTTCAGCTCGCGTGTGATAGCCCCAAAATGGCGAGGATCTTTTTGTGCGGACTTCTGTTACAATGCGCCCTGCTTATCAGTGCCACCGGGTGAGTTGCATTATATAAAACCCATGGAACACCTATCAGTTGGGGTCAGCAGACAGGTACTCCAAGTAAATAAATTAATAAACGGCATTCGATGGAATTGCTATTGCCCGATGTGCAGCCACGTATCAGAATATTCAGGTGTCTGGCTGACTGGGATGCTGATTCCCTTCGAAACCGGTTGGAAAACCTGGCTGGCGCATAAGACCCATGACAGGTCCGCAGATGGTGAGGGGTTTTACTAATTAGCGAGGATTGTGACAGAAAACAAGGGGAAGCACAGTTTTACATGGCCGAGCAGCAAAAATAAGATTTAAATATTTAGTTGCAAGCTTACAAAGGGAAACAAAGTGGAATTAACGTTTTTAATGAACAATAAAAACGTAATAAATACATTTGTGAAATAATTGATTGATATCTTGATTTGTTAGTGTTTCCACTCTGAAGGAGAAAACGTACCACATTTATGTTGAAGAAGTTATAAATTTAATTAGCTTATTCTTTAATAATATTGTTTTTATAAGTGTTGTGTCTAGTCTAAGTGTCATTATATTTCGGTTCACTCAATAAGCAAACACTCCCTCGCTTTCATTAAAAGAACATACAAGAGAATCAATCACTGAGAAACAGAATACTGTCAGATCATTAATTAGTCGAATAAACATGGAATTGCCATTAAGCGCAATCGATTATACCTCGTCACTCAATCACCATTTCTTAATTAAAGATCAATTCATCTATTGCAGTCTCTATTCGGTGGTTGGGCCTGGCACCATCCGATCCAACTCCAAGTATAATGTCGCCGTTTCCGTCCACAAGGCAGAGGGGCCGAGCCAGATAAAGGTTAGTCTCAATGGACCCTCCTTCAACGAGACCAAGGAGATCGAACTCCCGCCGATGTCCACTCAGAATGTGGAGTTTGAGGTGCCGAAGCTGGCCTCTGGCGACTACAACTTGACCGCCGAAGGACTATCCGGTGCGGTCTTCAGGAACACCACCAAGCTGAACTATGCCGACGAGAAGCCCTCGACCTTCGTTCAGACCGACAAGGCCACCTACAAGCCCGCTGATCTGGTGCAGTTCCGCATCCTCTTCCTGGATGAGAACACCCGACCCGCCAAGATCGACAAGCCCATATCTGTTGTGATCACCGACGGAGCTCAGAACAGGATCAAGCAGTTTACGGACATCAAGTTGACGAAGGGAGTCTACTCCGGGGAGCTCCAACTGTCCGAGCAACCCGTCCTGGGCACCTGGAAGATCTCGGTCAGTGTGGATGGCGATAGCAGGGAGACCAAGTCCTTTGAGGTGGACAAGTACGTGCTGCCCAAGTTCGAGGTGACCATAGACACGGCCAAGGACGTGGTGATAGCCGACCAAGTGATCAAGGCCACAATCAGGGCCAAGTACACCTATGGCAAGTCCGTCAAGGGCAAAGCCACTGTATCGATGGAACCGAGCTATGGATATGATTTTACTTCCCAGGAAAAACAGCTGAAGACAGTCGACGTGGACGGAAAGGGTCATGTGGAGTTTGATATTAAATACCTGCAGAACAGCTCCTGGACGCCACCCGTAAGGATATTTGCCATTGTCACCGAGGAACTGACTGGCAACAAGCAGAATGCGTCCACCACTGTGAGCCTCCATCAGGATCGTTTCACTATAGAAAATTTTGAAAAGCCCGAGAGCTACCATCCGAAGAAGTCCTTCGTGTATCAAGTTGTGGTGAAGAACGTGGACGGGTCTCCGGTGACGGGATCCGCTAAAAAGGTGAAGTTGCGCTTCGAAAATGCCCAGTACTATTTTTCGGGATCTACCGAGGAGCACGGCATTGACTTTGAGGCTCCCGTGAACGAGAACGGCATTGCCACCTTTAATATTACTTTGCCCGAGAGCGGTGTCACTTACTACCGTGTGGTGGCCACTTTTGACGGCTCCCAGAGCACTATCGGCACCATCAGTAAGTTCCAGCCAGCCGTGGAGAGCCGCGATCCCCTGAAGATTCAGGTCAACACGAAAACGTAAGTATGAGTTCTGAGGAAACACTAGGAAGCCAATTGAATCAATTTACTTTAGACCACGATTGGGTGAAAAAGTGTCCTTCGATGTGAAATCGAATGAGGACATTCCCTACTTCGTTTACACGATCGTGGCCAGGGGTAATATTGTGATCAGTGAATACGTGGATGTTCCCGAGGGTCTCAAAACCTACACGGTCAAGTTTACCCCCACGTTTGACATGGTGCCCACGGCTACGATCTACATTCATTATATCCTTAATGGAGATCTACAATTTGAGGAGAAAAGCATCGAGTTTGCGAAGGAGTTTAATAACTCGGTAAGTATCCTATTAGACTGCCTTTTCCAACGAAATTAATCTGGAATCCCACCAAACAGATCGATATCTCAGCTCCAGTGAATGCGAAGCCCAGTGAGGAGGTCAAGTTGCAAGTAAAAACCAATCCAAACTCTTTTGTGGGTCTTCTGGGAGTGGATCAGAGTGTCCTGCTCCTCAAGTCTGGAAACGATCTGAGCAGGGAGGACATCTTCAATAGCCTCGACAGGTTCAGGACAACCACACCCTGGCAGCGGGGCTACGGACGGTACCCTGGCGAAAGCTCGGGGCTGGTGACCCTAACCAATGCCAACTATCCCTACAACACGGGTAAGATTTAAGCATTATATATAGTTTTTTTTCAGAAATTTACCCTCTAGACTCGAAGTTGAATAAGAGTTAGGAACTTAGGCTTAAAAAGGCAAATACAAACCGATCCTCCATTAGATCTTCCTGAATATGTCGAAGATGACCCAGGAATTTATAACTTGGAGGGAGATTTTGAATCAAGTTTATTGGAGAGGGAGCGTCCGCTGCCTGAAGTTCAGAACTTTCCCGTTAACCGCGAGATTCCCACTCCACCTGTGGAGATACGTTCAAACTTCGCCGAGGTCTGGATATGGCAATCGATTGGCCCCAGGTGGGTTCGCTGACAATGACGCCCCACGATCTGCACCTTAACGCACTGCTATCTCTGCTTTCTAATCACGATCTCCTGCGCAAAAGCACTTCACTTTCAAGGCTGAGGCTGTCAACGCAAACAATTTACTAATTACGATATAGTGGAAGTTCTTGAGGAATTCCTAGGGTTTTTACAAAACAGTTTACAGTAAACTTCATGGAAAATAATGTGAAGGTATCCCTTTCACTTCGATGGAATACAAATTCTAGTGAGAGCTTCAGATGACTACGAGTATTCGGAAAATATTGACTTTCGGGTTGACGAAGGAGCTGACGAAGATGATTGGGCGAAGAAGGTCGAAGTAGTGCGAGAGAACTTTGCCGAAGTCTGGATTTGGCAAACATCAGGCAATGGGAGGTTTGTCCTTGGCTTTCTAGTGCATGATTCCATAACATCTAACCCGACTAGTTAATAGGACACTCTGGTTGAGGCTAACCTCAATCATTACCTTGTCAACCCAGCTAATGATATTCGCGGTATACGGGAGAAAGAATTCCACACTTATTGGTTTATGAAATATATACTAGCTCCCAGGTTTTACGATTCAGTGGGAACCGTTCACTACGCACTTGGGATTGAGGAAATCGACGAAGTAGATTCACTCATGACTGAAAGTACCCCAGAGCTGGTGGTGGTCCGCAAAAACTTTGCTGAAGTCTGGATTTGGATGTCGTCTTCCAATGGAAGGTTGGTGGTTATTCGATGTCAAACGCATGATCCGCCTGTTACATCAATGCCCTATTCTTTGCTTTGGGAACAGGGGTTACTTGTTAGCCAGAAATCTTTAGGAGTAGCTGTAGGAGACAAAATTGACCTAACCCTTACTAATGATCATGTATATCCACGATGCAGATGCAATTCTATACCGCCCCCTGATACTAAACGGAGCCTTTCCGATGCCGATTGCATTTTCCCTTGCGGCACCTGCGCCCGCTCTCGGAATGGGAATACCTGGACCGCCCTCATTAGCTCCCAGCTCGACACAGGTTCCACAGATTCGGAAAGAGTTTCCGGAGAACTGGATATTTTACAATGCCGAAAAGTATGACGGACCTTAACCTTTTCCCTTGGGTGCTTCGATTGCGTCTTATGTGCTGGGGATATCTTTAAGCCTAACTATTTGCGCCCTAACATCCTCCTGCTAAACTTACTTTCTAGTCTAAGGTATAAATATGGTTTGTAGGACTCTTACATGCCCTCTTGGTTACCCTCTCTTACTTGCTTTTGAAGCTAATTAGCATAAAATATTTGTAATAGAACGTCATCTTGATCGATATGACTTGGAATTCGAAAAACGTATGAACGATGCTTTAAGGAAGGGTACGGCTAGTGGCGTATTTGGCGATATTATTCATATAAGTCGTGCATTACCATTTCCACCACAGCCTATGATACGTAAAAAGTTTCCAGAGACGTTGATATTCGCAGAGTATATGTTTACTATATGATGATTCAGCAATGCCTTGCATGTTCTTCAGATATATGAAATTATATGATATATTATATTTTTTTGCTTTGCCACCTTCTCTAATTTTAAGCAAGTTTCCCATTAACAATCATCAATAGACTAACTAATATCTTACAGGAAGGAAACAGCATAGACTACGAGCTGGCACCAGATCAAGACTAAACAATACCTCAAGCCCAGTGGCATTACGTCACAACTTTCCTGAATCTTGGATGTTTTCTATTATAGCCAAGTAATCTCAAGTCCTTAATGTCCTGTAATGCTACCGGCACGGAAGTCATGGAGCCTGCTCTCATTATATCGACTCTTGTAATAAGAAAATATCTCTCAGACGTTGTTATGTTAAATACCTAACAAAACTAAGACAATCCTTAATAATAAATATATTTAAACAATCAGAAGAGTTAGCAAATGTCGTATCTAGTTCCCTCTAATGCTTTCTAATATATTTTCCTTGCATGTTTTGATTGTTAAGTAACCGTTCACACACACTAAATCAATTTAGCTTGTCCGTCCAATATGTTTTATATGATTCAATATAATAATTATACCATTAACTTCCATAGTGTGGATGGTGAGGGCTTCACCTTGACCAAGAAGATCCCGGACACGATCACCTCTTGGGTGGTTACTGGCTTCTCCCTGAACCCCACCTCGGGAATCGCCCTGACCAAGAACCCCAGCAAGATCCGAGTGTTCCAGCCGTTCTTTGTGTCCACCAATCTGCCCTATTCCGTCAAGAGGGGTAAGTGCAATCTCTCAATGGGAAAGCGTAATTAATCTCTAACTGGATTTAATCTCTATTTCAGGCGAAGTGATTGCTGTTCCCGTGGTGATATTCAACTATCTGGACAAGGCCGTCGACGCAGAGGTCGTGATGGACAACTCCGACAAGGAGTACGAGTTTACCGAGGCCACCAATGAGGTCTTGGAGAAGGCCATCGATGAGGTGCGCCGCGTCAAACGAGTCACGATCCCGGCGAACAGTGGCCAGAGTGTCTCCTTCATGATCCGACCCAAGAACGTGGGATCCACCACCCTCAAGATCACGGCCACCTCGCCCTTGGCCGGCGACACCATCCACCAGAAGCTGAAGGTGGAGCCGGAGGGAGTCACCCAGTTCGAGAACCGGGCGGTCTTCGTCAACCTGAAGGATCAGCCGGAGGTGTCGCAGACCCTGGAGGCGGACATACCCGCGGAGGCTGTGCCCCAGTCCGAGTTCATCGAGTTCTCCGTCGTCGGCGATCTTCTAGGCCCCACGCTCCAGAATCTGGACAACCTGGTGCGCATGCCCTACGGCTGCGGAGAGCAGAACATGGTAAACTTCGTGCCCAACATCCTGGTGCTCAAGTACCTGGAGGTCACTGGCCGCCGGATGCCGGCCATCGAGTCCAAGGCCAGGAAGTTCCTGGAGATCGGGTACCAGAGGGAGCTGACCTACAAGCACGACGACGGGTCCTACAGCGCCTTCGGCAAGTCGGATCCTGCGGGCAGCACCTGGCTCACCGCCTACGTGGTGCGCTCCTTCCACCAGGCAGGGAACTACACCGATGTGGACCCCAAGGTCGTGGCCGCCGGCCTCGACTTCCTCGCCTCGAAGCAGAAGGAGAGCGGCGAGTTCCCGGAGGTGGGAAAGCTCTTCGACAACTCGAACCAGAATGCCCTGGCCCTCACCTCCTTCGTCTTGCTGGCCTTCTTCGAGAACGATGTATGTAACCCTGCAGATCCCAGAAACACCAATCAATGACCAATCTTTCTTTCAGGAACTGATCCCGAAGTACCAGAGTGCGATCGAGAAGGGTGTTCGCTACGTGGCTGAGGAGGCGGACAAGACGGAGGACCAGTACTCACTGGCCATTGCCGCCGTGGCCCTTCAGCTGGCCAAGCACCCGCAGGCAGAGAAGGTTCTGGCCAAGTTGGAGGGAGAGGCTAGGAGCGAGAACGATAGGAAGTGGTGGTCCAAGGCCCCGGAGGCGACTGGGGAGAACGGGCGGATCTTCCACTGGAAGCCACGCAGCAACGACGTGGAGATCACCTCCTACGTGCTGCTCGCTCTCCTCGAGAAGGATCCGGCGGAGAAGGCGCTGCCCATCATCAAGTGGCTGATCTCGCAGCGCAACAGCAACGGAGGATTCGCCTCCACCCAGGACACGGTGATTGGACTCCAGGCGCTGACCAAGTTCGCCTCCAAGACGGGCTCCGGATCCGGCACCATGGACATCGAGTTCGAGGCTTCGGATGGATCCAAGGACACGATCGCAGTGAACCCCGCGAACTCCCTGGTCCTGCAGACCCACGTTCTCCCCAAAACCACTCGCAAGGTGGACTTCACGGCCAAGGGCTCGGGATCTGCGATGGTTCAGTTCTCGTACCGCTACAATCTGGCCGAGAAGGAGAGGAAGCCCAGCTTCAAGGTCACGCCCACGGTCAAGGACTCGCCCAACCAGCTGCTGGTGGTGGACATCTGCGCCGAGTACATTCCCCTGGAGGATGGCGACAAAGACAAGGACTCCAACATGGCCGTCATGGAGATCGCCCTGCCCTCCGGCTTCGTGGGAGATACGGACAGTCTGGGCAAGATCGAGGCCGTGGACCGCGTGAAGCGGGTGGAGACCAAGAACTCCGACTCCACGGTCGTCGTCTACTTCGACAGCCTGACTCCCGGGGAGGTGCGGTGTCTGCCGGTGGAGGCCTCCAAGGCCCACGCGGTGGCGAAGCAGAGGCCAGCCTCCGTCTCCCTCTACGACTACTACGACACGGAGCGCAGGGCCACCGAGTACTACCAGGTGAAGTCCTCCCTCTGCGACATTTGCGAGGGCTCTGACTGCGGAGAGGGCTGCCAGAAGGCGTGAGGGCTGGAAGAGATCGGTGTATAGCTGCTGGAACGTCATATTAATAAATAATTTTGAATTATACTCGTACATTGATTTTATCTCGTTGGGAATTCTTTTAGGGGAAATGCAATATGCACACCCAATAGTGATCGGAAGTTTTCGATAAACAACTTGAGGTTTATCTTAATTTTTTCTTACTTAAAAATTACAACAAATATTTAAGTAGATGAAGTCTTTTATTTAAAATTTTAAATTAAAATTCGCACTTCTATCCAGATTTTAACGGAGAAACTAACTTCGCCTTTATTTCTTTGTCGTTCGTTTTCGCTGATCGTCTATCAGTCTAAAAGGGAATTAAATTCGTTGATTGTGAAGTTAAGAAATTAAGGAATAGACTTACATTTGCACATTCGGTATCATTAGTTCCACCACAATGTTGGCCTTAATCATTATTTCACGGAAACTCTTCTGTGCCCTGGGACTTACCATTATGTGGACTTCACTAATTGATCGGTGCCACAAGTTATACTTAAATAAGAAGTTATTAAATTGTATCAAAATTTTGAGGTAAGGAGGAGACTTACGTTGTCGTGCTGCTCCAGGAGCTGATCAATAACCTGGTGCTGATTCCGAGCTGTAATGTGGACCCTGAACACCGAGTAGCTGTCGTAGGATCGAGGAGAGGAGACCGAAAAGGACCAGGCCTGAGCCGCCATGAGGAGCAGCAATACAATTAGTGGACGCATTTCGACTAAACTGAGTGACCTATAAAACGGAATTTAATACCCCGGTTCTGGGGCGGTTCTGTCACCTCAATTGAAGCAGCTGCTCGGCTCTCAGAAAAGATTAAATTAAGAATGAGGCTATAGAATAGCAGGCACTTGTCTGACACGAGACTGATTGCATTCAATTATTGGGAATTGAATTTAAAAATTATGTAAAGATCGCTTTGTTCCTACTGAAAAATAAAAGTAAAATATATATGCCTGGGATCGATAAGGAAAACCTATCTGGTTGCTCGGTTAGTTGGGTTATTGCCGCCATATAGATCGGTCACATATCTTTACAGCCTTTATAGAATTTTGATAAAAGCATGCCACCCAATTATCGACTGACTGAGGTGTCTGGAGAAGAAATAGTGGGTAATAGCTGGCCAGGCAAGGAGCATGGGTTTGAAGGATTTCCTCGTAGCTCTCGCTTTAATTGGCTTTGTCCAGGCAGCGAGTGTAAGCCAGGATGACAGGATACGCTACGACAACTACTCGGTGTTCAAGGTCCGGTACGAGAGCCAAGAGCAGCGCAGTCTGCTTCGATATTTAGAGGAGGATCGGGACAATGTCGGTACTTACTATAGTTACTATAAGATATAGTCTGAAATGTATACTTTAGTTTAGCCATTGGGGTGCGGTCAAGAATGAGATGCACTTGATGGTGAGTCCCGGGGGCCTGGCCAAGTTCGAAGCTGTAGTCCAAAGTGCCAACCTGAGTGCGGAGATCATTGTAGATAACGTTCAGGAGTGAGTAGAGTTATCATGGAATAGTGGAATATATATAAAAAATATATCCTTACAGCCTCATTGATGCCGAGAGCGATGCCGACTCAAGATCCCGAGCAGGTGAAGCCTTTGGCTGGAGGAAGTACAACACCCTGGCTGAGATCTACGCCTGGCTGGATGATATCTTGGCCGCTCATCCGGCTGTAACCGAGGAGTTCATCGTGGGCCAGTCCTACGAGGGTCGCACCATACGTGGCCTTAAGATCTCGTACAAGGCGGGGAATCCCGGAGTCCTCATAGAGGCAAATATTCATGCCAACGAGTGGATAGCCTCGGCCACCGCCACCTGGCTGATCAATGAGTTCCTGACCTCCGACGATGTGCTGGTCAGGCAGATGGTGGAGGGCCACGACTGGTACATAGTGCCTGTCCTGAATGTGGATGGCTTTGTCTACTCCCACGAAAAGGTAGTCCCAGCTTCGTTTTATGTTCCTACCTTACTCCTATAACTGGTAATCTCTGATAGGATCGCATGTGGCGCAAGACCCGCCAGCCCTCGGCGGACTCCAGCTGCGTCGGTGTCGATCCCAACCGGAACTTTGACGTCCGCTGGATGGAGAGTGACGGAGCCTCGGCCAATCCCTGCGACTGGAACTACGGGGGTTCGCATCCGCTCTCCGAGCCGGAAGTCCAGGCAATGACCCAGCTGGTGGACAGCCTGAAGGACAGGATCAATGTGATGCTGGCCTTCCACAGCTACAGCCAGGTGCTGCTCTCCCCCTATGGCCATAGCAGCGTGGAGTTTCCCCCCAATTTCGAGGACTTGATGGAGGTGGCCAAGGCCTATGCGGATGCGGTGAATGAGCTGCCCTATGGCACCGTCTTCCAATACGGTTCGGTGGGCGGACTGCTCTGTAAGTTTCCCTCCAGAGTAACCCTACCAAACCAGAACTTAACACCTTGAGTTGAACCTTGCAGATCCTGCCACCGGAGCCACCATCGATTTGACCTACCAGGAGGGCATCGAGATAACCTACACCGTTGAGTTCCGGGACACCGGACACTACGGCTTCATCCTGCCCCCGGCACACATTATTCCCAATTCCGAGGAGGCCTTGGCAGGCATTATGGCCCTCTTGGAGAAAACCAAGGAATTGGGCTACATGGAGCTTAAGAGCAAATTGTAATTAATAAATATTTCTAAGAGAGAGAAATTAGTAAAATGGCTCATACGTGTGCCCTGTATGTGAAATAAAAAATTGTATCTTTATTGTACTTATCGACATCGCTCCATAAACTAATTAAGGGATCTCCAAGCAGCTTGTTCCGATTGATAACAAGTTATATCAATCGTCTAATAGTTAGTAAGCCACTATCTTTACAATCCGATTATGACTGATGAAAGTGGAGCGATATAGCAATCGTCTGGCGTGGATTTGCCAAGGAATAATAGTCGGTGACCGCATTCGCAGCTCTAAGCATGGCATTTAATATTTTTTTGCTAACAATTCTGGCCTTAATTGGCTTGGCCCAGGGCGCCAGTTTGGGCCAGGACGAAAGGATACGCTATGACAACTACTCAGTGTACAAGGTCAAGTTTGAGACTCAGGGACAGAGGAGCCTGCTCAAAAAGCTGGCAGAGGATCGGGACAACGTGAGCTGGCTTATGCAATATCTTACTCGAAAATATTCAAGGCGACTTCTTACAGTTCCGTCTCTGGGGTGAGGCCAAGGATGAGTTGCACCTGATGGTTAGTCCTGGCGCCTTAAGGGACTTGGAGGCCGAAGTCCAGAGGAGCAACGCCAGTGCAGAGCTCTTCATAAGCAACGTGCAGGAGTGAGTATAGGAATGTGGATCGAACTGTAGATCAATAAAATCCCATTCAAGGCTTATCAATACCGAGGAAAGTGCCAACCTTATGGCCGCCAGGGATGGCTCCTTTGGCTGGACCAAGTACAACACGCTGGCCGAGATATATGCCTGGCTGGACGGCATATTGGCCGCATATCCTGTGACCACGGAGAGCTTCGTCCTGGGTCAGTCCTACGAGGGCAGGACCATTCGGGGCATCAAGATCTCCTACAAGTCGGGCAACCCCGGCGTGTTCATTGAGTCCAACATCCATGCCAGGGAGTGGATCACCTCGGCCACAGCCACCTGGCTGATCAATGAGTTCCTGACCTCCAGCGACGAGCTGGTGAGGCAGCTCGCCGAGAGCCACGACTGGTACATTGTGCCGGTTCTGAATGTGGATGGCTTTGTCTACTCCCACGAGAAGGTGTAGTAAACGTAGCTTCTGATTATATTTGACTGATTAAGTTCCCTTTGCAGGATCGCATGTGGCGCAAGACCCGCCAACCCTCGGAGATATCCACCTGCGTGGGCGTGGATCCCAACCGGAACTACGACTCCCATTGGATGGAGAACGGCGGAGCCTCGGAGAATCCCTGCGCCGAGGACTACGGCGGCCCGAGGCCCTTCTCGGAACCGGAGATCCAGGCCATGGCCGACTTTGTGAGCGGGATCAGGGACAAGGTCAACGTGGTGCTTGCCTTCCACTCGTACAGCCAGCTCCTGCTCTCCCCCTACGGGCACACTTCGGAGGAGTTCCCGCCCAACTTTGACGACCAGATGGCCGTGGCCAAGGCCTTCGCAGATGCGGTCGAGGGCCTGCCCTATGGCACTGTCTACAGATATGGCTCATCGGCGGATATTCTCTGTGAGTTGGGATTACCTGTCATGTTAAAGTTTATGAGTATTAAGGTTTAAAATCCCCCAACAGATCCCGCCTCTGGAGCCACCATCGACTGGGCCTACAATGAGCAGGGCGTGGAGATATCCTACACCATTGAGTTCCGGGACACGGGTCGCTACGGGTTCATCCTGCCGCCGGTGCACATAATTCCCAACGCTGAGGAGGCTCTGGTCGGCATTGCGGCCCTCCTGGAGAAGTGCGAGGAGTTGGGCTATCTAAATCTCAAGAGCAAACTGTAAAGGCTGGGAAATTCTTGGGGCCATAAATGATTGCCAGCAATAAATGATTATACCTGCAGATAATCACGCGGCCAAGTTTCTTTGCCGCTAATCCGGGTTGTTTCGGTTCAGTCTTCGATTGAAATGCGTCTGCTTTGGTTGCTTGCCACGCTGCTGGCTCTTACGAGTGCCGGGGTCCTGCAGGACTCTGCAAAGGAGCGCTTTGACCACTTCCAGGTGTACAAGCTGGCCATCAGAAACAAGGTTCAGTTGGCAGTGATCCAAAAGATCGGTGAGCTGACCAACAAGGTGAGTTAGGGAGAAGCCTGATTACTCTTCCTTCACTCTACGATTTGTTCCTTAGTACAATGTCTGGAAGGAGTACGATGAGCGGAGCCAGCAGGTGGACATTATGGTTAGTCCTGGCGAGCTGAGGCACTTCCAGGAGCTGCTCAGGTTCAACAATATCACCAGCGAGCTGATGATCGAGAACGTCCAAGAGTGAGTTGAGAATCGGGGCACCGCCTAGGGGTTAAGCCTCAAGAGGATCGATAAGATCGCTCGATTACCTGACCATTAGTGCGTGCTCATTGGGGGGGTCGTAAAGATTTTAATCGAAGCCCCATTTAGGCTTATCGATCAGGAGCAAGTCACCGCTGCCGCCGATAGCGCCACCTTTGGCTGGACGAAGTACTACGAGCTGGAGGAGATCGAGGCCTGGCTGGACGAGGTCCTGGCCACCTATCCCGCTGTGACCGAGGAGTTCATTGTGGGCCAGTCCTACGAGGGCCGCGACATTCGGGGCATCAAGATCTCGTACAAGGCCGGCAACCCGGGCATCTTCATCGAGTCCAACATCCATGCCCGGGAGTGGATCACCTCGGCCAGTGCCACGTGGTTCATCAACCAGCTGCTGACCTCCGAGGAGCCCGAGGTGCGGACTCTGGCCGAGAACTACGACTGGCACATCATACCCGTCTTCAATGTGGACGGCTTCGAGTACTCGCACAAGAAGGTCCGAATGAGGAGTATCCTAGGAATATTTTAGGAAACAATATTAAACCCGAAATCCTTGCAGAACCGGATGTGGCGCAAGACCCGCCAGCCACATGCCACCAGTGACTGCGTCGGAGCCGACGCCAACCGCAACTTCGACTCCCATTGGCTGACGAACGGAGGCGCCTCCTCGAATCCCTGCAGCGAGACCTTCGCCGGGGACACGCCCGGATCCGAGCCAGAGGCCAAGGCCCTGGTCGATCATCTGACCAGGATCACGGATCAGATCGACATATACATCTCCTTCCACTCCTACGGCCAGTACCTGCTGTCCCCCTACGGACACACCAAGGAGGAGTTCCCCGAGAACTACGACGACATCCTGACCATTGGCAAGGCCTTTGCCGATGCCATCGAGGCCCTGCCCTATGGAACTATCTACCAATATGGATCCACTGCCGAAGTGCTCTGTAAGTCTCTAACTATCAATCCAGAGAAGGAATTGCTAACTTATTCCCTTCCAGATGTGGCCACTGGCACCTCCGTGGACTGGGTGTTCAACGAGCTGGGCAAGCAGATCGGCTACACCATCGAGTACCGGGACAAGGGTCGCTATGGCTTCCTCCTGCCGCCCGTGCAGATCATTCCCAACTGCGAGGAGCTGATGGCCGGCATGCTGGCTCTGGTGGACAAGTCCAAGGAGCTGGGCTACTTGTAGGAGGGCGCTTTATTTGTAACAGTTAGACCAGGTTACTCCCCATTAAAGTACCTCACGTAGGAGGCCAGCAAGTCGTCCATCTTGTAGCCCTGGGTGGTGCAGCACAGCAGCTTGGAGGCCCCGATCATGTTGCCGAACCGGATGTGGAAGTGGTTCTTGCCCGAGCTCCAGATGCCCAGCTGGGCGTACTCGTAGCTGCGCAGGACCTCCTTGGTCTGGGGGTCCAGCAGGTGGAAACCGGAGCTGTTGATGGCAATCAGGAGGGTCTCGGGCAGGGTGTCCTCGTTCTGCTGCTTCACCACAAAGAAGGTGGAGCCGAAGCAGCTGAAGCGGGAGAGTTCCTGGAGGAACAGCAGCTTGGCCTGGTCCTCCGTCAAGTGGTCGCGGTTGAGTCTGGGCAGGATCTGCTGTCGCCACTCCGCCACCGTTTGCAGGGGAATCAGATCCTCGGGCACCAGGCGAGGCAGCACTTCCGGCAGCCTCTGCAGGCTAACCTCATGGTCCGCACTGTACACGAGTCCTGCCAGGAACGAGGCCTGCTCGCAGCCGACGGGGTAGTAGCCCTTCAGGAACTTGTGCAGCTCCTGCGGATAGCTGAAGATCACGTCGCCGTTGAGGTCCTCTCCCGGGTGGTTGTTCAGCCAGAGCTTGCGCATGAAGTGCAGCTGGTAGTGGCCATCGGACAGGGAGCGAAGGGTCCTCTGCTGCCTCAGCCAGAGGAGCAGCTGGGTGATGAAGTCGAAGACGAAGTCCTGCTCCGGCATGGCGTACACCTTGTCGCCGGTCTTCAGGAAAATACTGTACCCCACCGGCGACTTGAGCTCCAGCCGCTGGGCAATGTCCGCGATGAGCTCGGCCCCGCGGGTGTGCGACTCGATCTCGAAGGCCTCCACCGTGTCGTCGGGAAAGTATATCTTGTGGTAGATGTGGAGGCAGCGCTGCTGGATGCCCTCCACCTCGATGAGATGCGGCGCCTGCTTCCGCTGGCCCTGGGCCAGGGAGCGCTTCAGCCGCTTGAGGCAGGCGTCGGCCAGGGCGTCGGCCCGCATGCGCAGCAGGATGATCAGCTCCCGCATGACCAGGACACTGGGGGCCACCAGGCCGGTGGCCAGGTAGAGCAGGTCCCAGCCCCGCTTCTCGCTCTCGCCGGAGGGGTTATCCGTGAGCTGCTTCATCAGCTGGCAGTAGAGCTCGTCGCACAGCAGCGGATGCAGCAGGGCCGGCTGGAAGATGAGGTCGGTGTTCACCGGCAGATTGCTCCGGGCAATGTCGCCCATGTACTGGATGAGTTAGGGGTTAATTAGCACCTTATTAATCCTCTTCCTTAAAATCCTACCTTGAGTATGTGATGGTGAATGACCAGGGCCTGCTGGAAGAGTGGCGGCACCTTGACCACGGCCTTCAGCAGGGGAGCCTTCAGTGGCTCCGGGGAATACTGCCAGAGGAAGGCCTTGTCGGATCTAGAAATATAATTTAAGATAAGGTACCAAGATCAATCTTCAAGAACTTACTCTAGGGGCTCTCGGAATTGGTTCTCAGCTAGCTGAGAGATGTGGTGTTGGCGGCGTCTTGAATTATTTGCCCTGGGCATGGGCTTTGGAGGCTCCTCGAATCTGCCCTCCTTGAAGATGTCCTGCAACTTCTCGCTGGGCTTGGCGAGCGTGGCCACAACGCGAACGTTGCCAGCTGCGAACTGACCCCACTGCCCGTTGGCACAGCCCCTGTAGAGGTCCTGGGCGTTGCCAGCTATCAACTGGGCACCCGTGACCCCGGCCTCGAACTCCACGAGGTCTCCAGGGGAGAGCTCTAGGCAGTCACCCTCCTTGGAGACACCATCGAGAGCTATTCCGTAGCTCGATCGCTGGCGGAGATTGTCCAGCATGTAATTTATCACCTCATTGGCATCCCGGGCCAGGCTGCACTGGAGCACAAAGTTGACCTGCTGGAAGGTGAGCACGTGCAGCTCGTCATTGGCCTCCAGGTGGACCTTGAGCAGCTCGGCGAAGCTGCAGGAGGCCAGCACCTGCTCCGTTTCGTCGATGAGGAAGAGGCCCGTGGCGTTGATGCCCAGCATAAGTTCGTCGCTCGGAAGCTTGGGTCCCGCCTTGCGGCTCACCTCGAAGAGCCGAGAGTGCCGCATTGGCCAGGAGAGGTGGGCAAACAGGCAGATGTCCTCCTTGGCCCTCTTCTGGGCCTCCAGCTGCAGTTCCCTCTGCTCCTGCCGCACATACGAGCTCTTCTCGTAGGTGGCCGCGATCAGGCGACTCCAGTTCTCGATGGCCCGTTCGCCCGGGGCCAAGAGATCGCTGGGCACGAAGGCCGTGATCTCAGAGGGCTTCAAGCGCGCAATCTCCCCGGGTCCGTGCTCTATGAAGATGGCCAGGGCACAGACCATGGCTATGTCCTTCTCGGAGCGGCAGCGATACTCGCCGCACCTCAGCCCGTTCAAGATCTGCTTGTAGATCAGCTGCGTGGCCTTTGGGTCCAGCGAGGGGTCGTACCAGGTGGCAAACATCTCCTTCCTCAGGTAGATTTTCCAGGGCGCATCCAGCTGCCGGCGTTCGCACTCCGAAACGGCGTCCAGGATGTGCTCCTGACCAGCTCCCAGCGGTATTAGTTTCCCGTGCAGCGACATCACCAGTCCGAAGCCAAAGGTGTCGCTCAGTCCCAGTCCCTGGCAGAGCTGCTCCACTGCCTCCCGGGCCGTGCTGGCCGCATCCACCTGCAGCCTCCTCTGCTGTCCATCCATCAGGTGAATGTCCAGCTTCAGGGGCTGGCGACCCCGGATGGCCTGGAGCTCGAACATGGACGGTGGCTGGCAGCGGGCTCCATTGACCAGGGTTCGCTCCAGGCGCTGGACCGAGGGAGCAGCCTGCAGTTGGGCGGTTCCCTGCTTCATGAAGCTGCGCAGATGCGGCTCGAAGTCCGAGCTGGGCGGGAAGCAGCTCAGGCAGAGCGAAAGGAGTAGCCAGCCGCGGGAGTAGGAGCTCCGACTGGGGTTCAAGTACAGCTGCTTGCAGATCTGAGCCAGGATTTCGTCTCTGTGAGGGTTAGAGAGGGGTGAGTTCATGTAACTCCAAGGAGTTGCTAGAGAAACTCACCTCAGGCTCTCCTTGAGTATGCCATGGCCTATGATGAAGTGCAGCTGGTCCAGGTGACTGGAGGGCATGTTGAGCCACTGCTGGTAGAACTCCTCGGCTTCCCTTTGGCCAGTTCCAGCCAGCTTGGCGGGACGCTTGAGGGTTTGCCGCACAAACAAGCGCGGCTTGCCGGAACCGGAAGTGTTCAGGAAGCGCGACAAATCCATCATGAGGTTCTCGTTATCGAGGGTTTGGAATGAAGGCGATTGAGGTATCTCCGGCAAGTCACCCATAAAGCGGAGGATAGTCAGCCAAATTGCCTAAACAGATATTTCTTTTTAATATGTTTTATATTTAATTTAGAAGGAAGAAAACTCACCTTTGAAGCCATTTCATCCACAGGATGCTCATGCTTCAGCAGGGACTGCTTCAGGGGCTTCCTCTCATGCTGGGCTGTGGCTCCTCCACAAAAATAAGTCGAAGCATATTTCAAATAGCTAAAGTCGGAGGTATCAATGTTATTGGGAACTGGTTTGGGCAGCCGAATGGTGTCTCCCGAGGAAATATTATTAAGTTTCCTCAAAGCAGCCTAAAAAGGTAAAGGAAAATAGGGCTTACTTACAGGGTAAACTCACTTCGAGGCCTATCTCAAAACGATTTCCCTTTCTCTTATACTGTTTCCCAGGCACTCTGTTTATAATTCAGGGGTATTAATTATTTCGACAGCTGTAATCTGAGTGCCACTTATCGAGAGGTGCCGCGGTCGTAAGCTTTTATAAATATATACGAGTGGGTAAGCTCTCTGGGACTGGGACTGGGACTGGTACTACTACGGGTATGCTGCACCCGAAGATATGCCGTCGTGATAAGGACGGCTTCGATTATTTACGATCGCGTTTTATTCCATTTATCATTTGGTATTTGTTTTAAACTTCTGCCGCCACCTGATAGGCCTGATAGGAGGACTGGGGCTGACCACGCTTCTGAAAGTCTTGGGTCTCGTTCCCCGAACTCAGTTGCTGACTAAAGGCGACACGGTATGGATCTGCGTTCCAAGAAATGCTCCGGCCACATCGAGAGGAAACTCTTCAAATTTGGACTAATAAACTTTAATTATTTTTGGTGCTGCGCTGCGGTTCGTTTTATTTAAGTGAAGAAAGCTGCCTGGGATGGGGGAGTTTGGTGATCAGGTACAAAGGAACTTGGCCCTTTAAAGGGATTTGTTATTAAAGAAACTCTAACCGACAAAGGTAAGGAAATTGGCTCATAAATTTGTTAGCTGATAATCTTATTAGGGGAGCCTATAAAACTGTCCAATATTAAATAAATAAACAAAGGGGTTATCGCTTTATTAACTGGGAAGACCCTATTAAGTGATAACCTTGGTATATCTTGAACCAATAATAAGAGCTCTAGTTAAAAAAGTCATTTTTAGAACTTGATAGAGGTTGAACGGAAATAATCTTAGAGAGCCTATAAATGTGGTCAATCTAAAATAAATAATCAAGGCCGTAATCTTGCCTTCTTGGGAATTCAGAGTTCATAAAGCAAATTCCATTGAGTAGCAATATGATGGAAAAATATTTGAAAATTTATTCTTATGCTTAGGAACTTGAAAAATTAAAAATAAAGGCTTAAGCAGGTAAACTTTGATAAGTTGTTCTGGAAGTCTCCTATCTATTGAACAAAATAAATCAATTTGAAAGACTTTAAGCAGGTAAGATTTGTATGAAAATGTTAGTAGTCTCTTATCTTTGCAATAAAGGAAAATTAATTTTCTAGAAGATAACACTAAAGTAATACCCTGGTAAGTAGGCGCAGTAAGTCACTTGGGCCACTCATGCCCATCGTCCAAATTTCAAGAAGTCCATGCTGATGACTCAGGAAGTTTCATTGGCTTTGGAGTTTGAATGGTGAAATGCAATCCCCGAGGGCGAATCTGATGCGGGACGCTCACTGGACACTGGACACAAAAGCACAAAAGCTGGATCGGGGAACCACTGACCACAACCACTACCAACGCAGACGAGTAAACACACGAATGAATTGCGCATTTATATCTATAGATGCCTTAGAGGGTTTTATTTACAGAGTATAATAAATATGATACAATTAAAAAATAGTGGAAACTGTAACAAAAAGCAATCACAAGCCAAGATATATATACAAGCTGACATTCACCGTATGCGTAGGATTTGTACATAAACTAGAGCCAAAGTGAGGGTTCCCATTAATTAATCCCAGTAGAGATTAGTCCTATAGGATTGATTCATCTTACCAAAGCCAAGCCTCGTAACTATATTGATTTTAATTCGTAGATGGGTTAGGGTTTTTTGATCGGTTTCAAGCTAGTTTTTTTTTAAGAGAACTAATATGTTAAATGTAATTATTGGAAATTTAGACTAATCATTTTAACCCATGGTATTGACTACTCAGGGCTGTGCCTGCTTTTTAGAATCACAGAATTTTGTACAATAAATAGGAGCATGCTTAAAATCCATAATAAGGGCTAAAAGAGCTTCTGTCTGGAGTCTTGTTGATTAAATTTAAATTAAAAATGTGAAGAATTTAGAAACAAAGGCCGAAATATGATCTAATATGCTTTTTTGTTACACTCAAAGTGTTTAAAGGTAAATAAATATTTATTTTATAATTTTCTTTTAATATTTTTCTGCCTTGATGTGGTTATTCCTGATGGATCGAAATATAAGTGATATATATAGTAAAGCCAGAGAGAATGGTTCACGATTCTTCGAGGATTGACTTTGTACTTGGACGTGCTTGGACGTTGAACCAATCCCACTGATCAGGACCACGGGCTGGGACTCGCTGGGACTCGCTGGAACCCACAGGGAATCCCCGCCCCTAATATCTCAGCCACACAGCTAGAAGCGTCTAGTTTGATCGGGAGCCCTCCAGTCCCAGCCCGATCCGCTACTAGAGGCGGGTCTGGTTGACGATCTTCCGAGGCGCCGCCTCGTAGTAGTTGACCGGGCGGGAGAGGAGCTTGGTGGGCACGTCGCGGCGCATGAGCAGCGCCTGCTCGAACATCAGAGACTTCTCTTTGACATTCGGCCCCAGGGGACCACTCACGTCGGGCTCGTCGTTGAGGAAGCGGAACATCTCGTCCACCATCTGCTTGGAGGACTCCACATCGATGGTGCCGGGGCTCTCGGGAATGGTGTTCACCCTCGCATTGCCATTGGTGGCACTGGCGGGCCTGGTGGCCAAAGGAGCCACGGCTATCAGGTGTGTGGGCGCTGGCGGCAGGGACATGCGAGCCTGAAGTGTGGGCGCCTTCGGGGCCTCCTGCTTCACGGACCTGGTTCTCCGCGGCTGCTGCTGGACTGCAGCCATGGCCAGGGCATTGCGGGTGGCTGCCTCGGCCTTGAGGCGCTGCTCCTCCTTGAGTCGCTTCTCCTCCAGCTCCCGCTGCTCCCGATTCCTCTGATCCTTCTGCTCCTTCTGCTGCTTGAGCCGCAGCAGCTCCTCGGCCTCGCGTTGCCTAGCCAGCTTCTGCAGCTCGTCCTTCTTCAGCTGCTGCTGCTTCCTGCGCTCCAGCAACCTCTCCTGGAAGCCACGGCGCACCAAGTAGCCCCGACTCAGGGCCTGCAGCTTGATGGTCCTGCACCGGACCATGGTGAACTTGGTGGTCAGCTGCTGGGCCGCTATGCAGGCTCCCAGCCGGTGGAAGCCCTGCCGCATTATCTGGTACTTACGACGCTGCAGGCGACCCCGCCAGTGTCTCTGGACCGTGATTATGGCCTCGCGATACCGCTTCAGGTATCGCCGGAAGAGGACCCTTCGAATCATCCGCTGTATGGTAACGATCGACTTGAGCATCAGCTGGGAGCGCTGGAGCTCCAGGCTGGCGTCGTCCTCGTCCCGCAGGAACAGCTTGGTCTTGCCAAACTGCCGATCGGAGTCGGCGGGCAGGGCCACCTCGCAGATTTGGCGAGCCACTTTCCGGCAGTCGCACTGCTCCAGGGGACCCACGGGCGGTACCAGCAGCCGGTATCTCTCCACGAAGGCGCGGTAGGCGTGGCGGATGGGATAGCCCGCCCTCCGGATGCGGGCAGTCTCCATCATTCCCGAGTAGCGCAGCTGCCGCACACACAGCTCCTTGTCGAAGTTCTGCAGGGAAAATATTATTTTAATAAATAAATTAATTTAGGAATAGTTTATTCTTAGTTTCTAGTTTACCTTTGGCTCCTTGTATTCATTGGGCTTGATGCAGCGTATAAAGTAGGGATGAGCCTGCGACAGGGTGCGCATCAGCATGTCCAGGGAGTTCCTGAACTTGACGCACAGCGTCGGCTGCTTCTTGGCCGTGTCCATGGGCATTTCATGGGGGAAGATGTCCACCAGATACTTGTTGGCCGAACGCTGGACCAGAGTCCTCAGATCACCGCTGAAGGAGTCCCGGTTCTTTTCGAGGAAACCCAAAGGATTGTACATGACAACGCCGGCATAATGTCGGATTCCGAACAGCGAGGTCTGAGTGGTCTTTCCCTTGACATAGATGGATCGGTTGCCGTGCTGGACGTGCAGCTTCTCGAGCAGGGTTTGGTCGGTGCCCTTGGGAAACTTGGACTCCTCGTCGATCAGGGACATCAGATTCATGGGCTTCATGCCGATGAGGTCCAGGATTTGCTGATTGTCCTGGAACTCGATGTGCTGCCAGTTGATGTGCTCGTTCTGGTACTCGTCCTGCTCCATCTGCAAAGTATCTTAAGTAAGTAATTTATGAGGCATAGTTAAAGTTAGTAAACCTACCTTGAAGATGTGCCCCACGAAGAACTGCTGCAGATTCTCATTGGCATAGTTGATGCACAGCTGCTCGAAGCTGTTGTTATCGAAATTTTCGAAACCAAAGATATCCAAGACCCCAATGCTGTTCATGGGCTGATCGATTTGCTTGTTTATGGTCTCGTTGATCCTTCGCACGATGCGCACAAAGATGCCATCGTACAGGGACTTGACGAAGGCATCGCGTCCCTCCAGGGCCGCCTCCTTGGACAGACTGGTGGTCACGTGCTCGCCGTGCACAAAGATGGTTCTCTGGGTGAGGGCGGCATTCAGAGCAGAGACGGGTACTCCCAGCAACTGGGCCACCCTCTGCAGATTCGGCGTATCATCTATCTCGGCCGCCTCCAGGTTGGCCACCTCCGTGGCCGTGAACCTCAGGTTGCCCAGGTGCAAGATGGCCGCCAGCAGACTGAGAATGCTCCACACTTCCTCCGGCCGGAAGGAGAGCACCTTCATGGCCGCCCGGATGTCGGCAAAGTCCTTGGCATCTCCCCTGCCCGGCAGGGTGAAGCAGCCGCCCTGGGCCAAGTAATGGTACTGACTCGGCGATTGCTCCTGCAGCTTGAGGCGCTCCCTTTCCGGAGCCGAGAGCCCCGCCAGCATGCAGTAGAAGATGTGATAGTTGCGCTCATCCCGGCTCTGGAACACGATGCGGGACTTCTCCAGCAGATACTGCTGGATCCTCGCGCCCTGGATGGCGCCCTCGGGCGTGAACCTGATCTCGATGTACTTGCCGAACCGGGAGGAGTTGTCGTTGCGCACGGTCTTGGCATTGCCGAAGGCCTCCATGATGGGATTGGCCTCGATGATCTGCTGCTCGATCCACGAGTGCTTGCCGCTGATGGCAGCCAAGTACTGCAGGATCAGCTTGGTGCTCTCCGTCTTCCCCGCACCCGACTCGCCGCTGATCACCACGCACTGGTTCTCCTTGAGTCGCTGCAGCCGCTGGAAGGCATTGTCGCTGATGGCAAAGATGTGGGGCGGCAGCTCGGCCAGCGCCTTGTTCCGGTACAGCTGGATCTCGCGGTTCGTATAGATGGGCAGGATCTGGTAGGGATTGATGGCCACCAGCATGGAGCCCGTGTAGGTCTGTAAGTGGAAGATATTAATTTAGAAAATATTTTTCTCTTAAGGAACCTAGCGGATACTCACATAAATCAGCTGCTTGGCATAGCGATTCTGTAGGTTCCTCAGTATGGTGTACTCCTGTAGGTCTCCTAGCGTGATCATGTCCTCCACATCCTCTTGGGAAGTAATGTGCATGGCCTTCAGGACATCCCCCGCCGGCACCCAGAACTGTTTGTTCCGATCATCGCAGACCAGGGTCTGGGTTTTTTCCGTCCTCACAATTCGTGCCCCGAAAGGCACCGCAAACTCGCTGGCGGTGTTCTGCGGCTTCACCCACACATATTCGCCCTGTGATTAGTTCGAAAAAGTAAATAAATCGGAGATTAGAGTCAAGGCATCAATGGGATTATCACCGCAATCTAACCCAGTTAGCACTATCAAATAAATAGTTTACATTGGCCACCGGTTGTGGTTCATATCACGAATTTAAGTACTAAAAGTAATGATATCTGATATCAACTTGTGAGTCAGAGCAGTTACACGGCGACTTCATAAATCTCGGGGCTCAGAGTATATAAAACCTTACAAAACCTTGTCTTTATTTTTTGGCTGCATTCACTAAGTCCGGGATCAACGAACTCTTAGTGAAATTTAAATAAATTTTCCAATTATTCTTGAACTTGGACCCATTTTTATCTTATTTCCTTTGATTCAATCTATATCGAATCGATCATAGCAACCTGATAACAAATCAACAAAGAACCATTTAGGAATGGGACCCCCCTAAATTTCCTAGGATATCTATAGGGTTTTATGGCCCTGCCACACCCAAAACGATATCGAAGTGCAAAGAAATTATTTTATGGCTTTTGCATTATTACTTTGAATAAATCTAACCGAAATAAGTAATTTAAATAAAAACAAACGGTAGCCGACTCTGGCAAATAATTGTAGTAGTTGCCAGGCGTTATCTTATCGCCGGAATGCCGATACACAAAGAGGTCTTATCGGTATTTTGGGAGGGAACAGAACAACACTACATGACACGGCAACCGAACAGGTGATAATTGCAAAATAAAAGGGAAAAGGTCATCAGGGGGAGGATAGGGTATCTAAGGCCATACAAACCCCATTAATTCGAAAAGCCTAGCTATCTTTTTTCTTTTTGCAATATCGATCTTCAACGACCTTGGTTATCTAAGGCAAGATAAGATTAGTGACCGACTGATGTCATCCATTACCTATTCCTAAGAATGGCACGGACACCACGCCATAAAAATCCAGACAAAATCGTACTTTAAAACTTTACTTTCGCCATAAATACTGATCGGCCATCAGACATATTTGCTAATCGAAGTGTCCGACTATGAGATCACCCCCATAAACTGTGACTCACGACTGTCACTAATCTATAAATATTTCAACAATTAGTCGACTAATTGTTTATGGAGCACTAATTCATAGAAGACTTAAATTCGATAGAAACTGTGATAAAGCGGCTTTAAGAGAAGACCCAAAAATGGGAAAATTCGAGGAATTTATAAGAGCATTTTAAGGCCAAAAAGAGAGTGATCGCCAGAAGCCGTATATATTCCCATTTGCCATTAAAGTCTTAATTATTTAAAATCGAAACACTAAAAGAAATCATCGAGAGATTTACGATATATCAATGCCCTTTGTGCCAAGTCCCCAAGCTTAGCCATATCTCTTTTCCTGTGCTGACCAAACTCAATCAATAATTGGTTTTAGCATTCGATAAGGCATTCGCTCTCGCGTGAAGGAAGTATCCGGTATTTATTGGCGACTATTTTTGGCTTCTCTTCGCCGAATCAAACTTGAGACATTTGAGAGCTCGTGACGGACGCAATCGGACGTTAAGCCTCCTGCTCGGAAATACTTTATGCTCTTAATCACGGGTGTTAGCGCATTCCAATTATCACACGTGTAGGCGAGTGTAGATGCGATAAGGAGGCAGGTTTAAAATTAAAATGAGCCCATGATGGGCCAAATGGAATGTGATAAAACAATTCGGTTATCAAGGCAATTTTCTGATAACCAGAGCGAATCAACTGGGAAAAACTGCCACGACAACCAGGAAGTCTTTTCGGTGTCTCTCACTTACATGTTGCCGCACAAACTCGGACATGGCTGGCTTTTTTCCCTCGGTCTTTCGGTCTGGCCAATTTCACTTCACTCCACTTCACAGGCACACACACGCGCCGTCGATGTGTTTTAATTGGCAAATATTTGCCCAAAGATTTCTTCGGTTCTGTTGCCACAGCCGTTGCCCGTTTCTCTGCGATTCAAGTTTTCCGTAGTTCTGTTCGGTCCGGAGTCTCGCAAACGTCTGAGCTCTGCTCAATGGGGCCCTCGAATGTGGCGGAGTGGGTATTGCCAACTGTTATCTGGCCTGATAATAAATATTGAATGCTTTTTGGCAGCCCTTCTTATCGCCCCCATTACCCATATGGCGGCGCTCTCAGCGCCAAACTCCCACTGGCGGGGGTCTGCTCGGGCTCAGTCCGTGCATTTTGCATACGTCATGATTAGCCGTATAATGTATCGATAGACATCTCTCCATACTCCTTATCTGGCGATGAGCCGGGAATATAGCTATACAACGATATACTATGTATGGGACTACCGCCGTAACTGACCCCGCCTGTGAGTCATGTGATTGGTCATATCTCTGCAGGGAACATGTATAACGCAAGCTAATGCCAATGTAGTGCAATCTGAAGTACTTACGGCTGTGCGGGATCGTGACTAGAGAGTGTTCGTTCGATTGCGATTTGGGGAAAGAACCTCTGTCGGTTAGCAAATCACTAAAAGAGAAGGATATCCTGTTGATATGTGTGATTACTTACATAATCTAGAGCGCTTGCAATTCTCAATCTTACAAGTGAACAATCAATATAAAATATAAGCATTTATATTAGTTTAAACCTTTCTTTTGAGGCTATTAAAAAATCCATACACATTCTTATCGCTAAAACCCAAAGAAGTGAACATCTGTTTGGCAAGCGATAATTATAAAATTTTTCACAGAGATTAGAGGAGTTTAAAGCATTCCCAAATGACTTAGTTTATGGCTTAATTTCATTTTAAAGTGAATGTCAGACAGATTAACTTTATGGCTTGCCTATAGTAGCTACCTATTAGTTGTTGTCCCAATATATTTACACCTTTTATAAGATAAACATAATATTTAACATATTAAAAATATTACTGGAAATAAAAACATTGCTATTAAGAGTCAAACATTTAATGAAGTTATTTATATTAAGTCAGCCTAGGGCCTAAGTAGCTATGGCTGCTGCCACGTGTAGCTTTAGTTTATAATTTTGAGCCAACATCATGTAAATAAATAAATAAATATTTACATTTAATAATTCTTAATGTAAACATTCCCTAGTATATATTCCTCAGAGAACAATTTACTGAATATGATATATTTTTCCTATCAATTTGTTGTTCCTAAAATTGGCTTTAATTTATTTATTTGATTGACAATCAATTTTATAAACCGATTTCGACTTGTCAATAACATAAATTATCTATAATAACAAACTCCCTATTACGCAGTTTAAATTAGTGAAATAAATACCACAATTGAAAGTCATTTCTGGAAAAATGAGTTCACTGAATTATAAGCACAAAAACTTCTAGGTAAATTCGTGTCTGCCCCCTTTTACCCCACGCAGTGTTTTCGAATCCATAAATTTCGATTTCAATAAAGATTGCAAAGTCCAACAGTTGAACATTTGTTGACTATTCGTCATTCGCAGCGGCGTTTGGCTATCGGGGCGATTCGACAGCGCTTGTCATCCTGCTTCGGTAATTTGTTAAACATTATAATCATAATTGAATGGGTTTGTTTATACATTGGACAGGGGAAAAGATAATATGAGAAGCGAGTAAACAAAACTTAACTTCGTGCTGAGTGCAACGGCAATGTTTGTTCCTTACAAATGATTTAATCATTTAAAATCTAAATATTATTTTAGGCATTGCAAGGTGTTGAATACGGCACTGGAAACATTGGTAACACGCCTTAAATAATACCAATAAATAAGGAACAAATACTTTAAAGGATATGTAAATAAACATTAACATTCTCAGACTTTTAATTCCCTCAAAAAACCTTTAGTCAATTCAACATAAGCTTAAAAAGTCACCACTTGCCAGCCAGTTTTGCCAGTCAGCTTTGGGTATTACTCATACGCCACGATGTACATTGTACACATTTAAATACTGTCCTGGCCGGATTATCGTGCTGTGAACGCTCAGGATGACTCCAGTTCACCTTTATCTGGCTGACACTCAATTTTGTGGTGGCCCTCCCCTTGACTCTGCTGTTGCCAGCGACGTCATCGCCGGCAGTAGATTATTGTGGCCCTAGCAAATTGTTCGGTGATAAGCGCGGGAGCAGCTCCAAGTGGCTGTAATAAATTTCAGGTGCCCAGGGGGACGTGCAATGGCACGTGCCGATGGAAACGCGGCTGGGTATCTGGGGTGTGACTTTCCAGAGTGGAGAACGATGTAGCTGCCAATCCCGCCGGCTGCACGTATTAATCCCCATCGCCCCAAGACCTGCTGCTCCTCCGAGTCCTTGGCGGAATGCAACGAACCCGTGCAGAAAGCTCGGGGAGGAGCGGGGCAAGAGTCGCGTTTTAAAAGCGCAATTAGGATTATTCTGCGAGTGCGCTTAGCTGGAGCAACATGCGGACGAGCCGGGGCAGCTCAGCAGCTGGGCTAGCTCAGCTTTTGACCCAATTTCGGACGACACGGGGAAAGGCCAAGAGGCCAACACAGGGAAAAAAAATATAAGTGACAATAGTTCGCCGATTTCTGAAAATAAATTGAGTTGAAAGATAGGAAAGTAATTCCCTCATTGCCTTCTGCGTTTCTTAGTATCTTTTACTATATTTACATAAGAACTTGCCAGATGTCATTAATGGTTATGTTTAATTATCTATTATACAACCGCAAGCAGTCCTTACTTATATTTGGAAAGCATTAAATAAAACAGACAAGCAAAACATAATTTAAGCCATTTGATAAAAACCCACAGATGTTAGGCTACGACACACGTTCTCGGAATTTTTCTCATACCTCATTTGCTCATTGAAAGGGGGCAAACAATTAACATGCCCAAGCGTTATTGTCAATGAAAAATTCAATTAATATAAACTATGGAATATTTCCTTAATTTTAAAAATAAATATTTAACATAAATCGAAAAAGAAAGTTTAAATCTGAATTACAATAAAATAGCTGGCCACCTTAGAACATCTAAATAATTTAATAAGACACCCAACTTCTTAAGATATTTATTTTTTTCTCTGCAATGAAAATGGAGAAAGAAAACAGGCTGACAGCAAAGACTTTTCACTTTTCTATGACGCTGCCCGTCTGCTGGCGGCGCATAAAAATTCGATTAAAGTCGGCGGCGGCAGCCAAAGGACATGGACATGGACAGAAAAAGCAACTGTGCCGTCATAAATTCCACGCCGACAACGCGGCGTATGCGCAATGTCGAGTAATTTGTTACGGGTTGCAAGATGCGAGGTGAGCCCAAGCAATCATCGTCAGGCGGACCATTTACAATGTTTGCCATGTTCCGCAGATAGCAGCATCGTTTCCAAACGCTGCACCCGCTCGCTGACACTGATAATTCACTTGGCGATATACACCACCCACACAACACTGCCCTGCGCCCGCTGGTGCAGCCCCTCGAACACACTGTTGACCTATATTTGGGCATCAATGAAACGCGAGCAGATGTGGCCGACAAAGCAGCGCATTTTCAATG
Organism: Drosophila rufa; assembly: GCA_018153105.1. Taxonomy (NCBI): domain Eukaryota; kingdom Metazoa; phylum Arthropoda; class Insecta; order Diptera; family Drosophilidae; genus Drosophila; species Drosophila rufa. The sequence continues at coordinate 16,649,741 of JAECXS010000096.1, forward strand.
CTATTGAGTAAGTTGAGTAAAAGCTCCAAGTAGCCGCTTCTCTGGAGAAAAGCTACTGCCAAGTCACTCTCTCAGAGAGGCGAAGCTTTGGGACTGGAAGAGAAAGCTGTTATCCTCTCCCAATCTAAAAAGTAACTATTCAAAAGATAACACAATATATCGGGTTGAGGGATGGTACACTAAGTGACAAGAAATGATAATAATATTTTACCACCAAAAAAAAGATAGTGTACCTTTAACATATACAGAACTCTCTGTTTATTGTAAATAAAATATTAACAAAATAAAATTCAGAAGATTATATACTTATGTGAATAAATATTACTTCAAAATCTGCTGAAGTACAATACATATAATTTAATTGCCTCTTTCGAAAAAAAATTAAGTAAACTAATTAGATTATATCCATAGAAAAAATAAAATGAAATACAATAAAATGAAATAAACCATTAAGGTTTACCATAAACACGTATATTAAAATGAATCCCAGAGTTAAATAAATAGTTTTTTAGTTAAAAATGTTACAAAATTTTGAAAAACTCTCCCAGAAATAAATTAATCAAACAGCTGACTGGCAAACGACCGAGATATAGGAGACACAGTCGGAAACTGATGGGACTCACGGCGCCTGGAAGAGGGAATCAGCTGGAGGAGTCCAGCGAGAGACAGACGGGCAGAAAGGGTGTCAATGGAAATGCTCGCAGTGGAATCTTATAGATACACTCGCTCTCCGCGAGTTTCCCTCTCGCTTTTTCGGGGAGAAGGCGATGGCGGCTAGCGGCTGGCAGCTTTTCAATCCAGTTCGAGTCAACCAGCGGAGCGGACGTCCTCCTTCTCAGTGTGTGTCTCTCTCTCACGATTCTCTCGCGCGTCGCGAAGTTAATAGTGGAATTCAGTTTTTAAAATTCTACAAAAACATAAATTAATTGAACGACAAACCAGAAGTGCAGAGCTCAGAAAAATTGGGAAAATTCCAGTCAATTTGATTACATTTTCGATTCGCATTCGGCTGGCATTTAAAATGCCATAAATTATTTAAGGCATTTATTTTGATTCCGCTGTGTTTGCTGTTGCCGTTGTTGTTGCTGCTGCTGGTTGTCCCACAAAAACAGAATTGTTTGCCCTCCAGGAGCGACAAAAACAACGCCGAGCCGTGAGAGCACTGAGAACCGACGGACACCGAAAAGGCCGAACGGCAAACATACCGAACTCGGGACACCAAACACCAGAAGCACCAGAAACACCGAAAGCCAGTCAGTCGCGTGAGAGCATCGCATCTGACCGCACCGCATCGCATCGCATCTTCGAGATACATTCGCATCTGTGAGGCACATCCGCATCTTAGAGTTACACTCGCGAGTGCAAATTGCAGCGGTCGCATGTCAATTACCTGAATCCCAAACCTAAGACCATCAATAGGTCCCCACATCGCTTGCGGAAAATAAGAACAAAGACGAAGAGACCGAAGAATTCCACAGATTGAGCTCAAAGCTCTTCTCACCTTTTCCTGGTTACAGGTGAGTGCCGTGGCTCCTCGGATGAATGCCGAAGGGAAGGTGGTGCTGGGCCCTTTATGACCTATTTGGAAGTGAAGGGCTTTAAATGCAATTATTCGGCAAACCACAATGGATTTTGCCAACCCAAAAGAAGTTAAGAATTTCGCGAAGTTTCCGTGCGGAAAACCCTTCTGTTTTGGGTTTTCTTTGTATTTTAAAAGAAATAAAACTTAAATTCACATTAGGTGTATCTTTATTGAAACTCAATAATTAAGGAAAGTTGAAATTACTGTGAATTATTAAAGTATATTTTACAGATATTATACGTCTTCATAATAGTTATTAAATAATATTAAGACCTAATTTAAAGGCTTACTTTGTAAAACCTTTCTAAAATAACAGTCTTAAATATATAATCCAAATCTTTAGAGCTAAAACAAACTAAAATTCGTGGAAACTTTAATGGATTTCCGCTAAGACAGATTCAGGACTTCCCTTAGTTTCTTTGTTGATTTCCACTCGAGAGCAAAACCCCTCAGCCCGCTGGGAGTTCAACAACTTGGTGCAAGAACTTTCCACAACTTTGGTTCCATTCCGATTGCAATTTGCCAGCAATTCAGAGTAAATTTCTCGTTCGTACAGCATCAGAGTACAGAGTGCATGCGGGTGCGATTATGAGCGCATATTACGCATACGCCCCATCTACCAAAGGCGAATGCTTGTAACGGAGATGAAGATGGCGATGGCGAGCAGTCAATGGGGTCTGCCTGGCTATATCCTCATTCGCATTTACCCGTTCGGTAATTGCAGGAATTGTTCCTAATGAGACTGTTAAAAAGCAATCGTCAGTGCAGTCCTGTGACCATTTATCCGTCTTCATCCATTGAAAGGAACCCTTGAGGAACGCGCTTGGCTTGTTTTGAATGCCCCTGCGTTGCGTTCACAATCTCAATTGGAATGCATTGCGCCGAAGGACATCTGAGGAAGCAGAAGGACCAGCAACAGCGGCAAGAAAGGAGGCCTCTTGCCTTAGCGGCACATTACTCAGTTTATGGCCGGATTATAGCCGTAAACCATTTGGAAGTTGGGAAAACCCAGCGAGCAGACAGCTAATGCCTGCCCCTACCCATTTTATGCATTTGCCCAAAGGGCGACAGCACTAAACCAAAAAAAAGGAAGCTGGAATAACCCAAAATGGACACTTTCCTTTTCTTACACTTTCTCGAACACTGGAGAAAAGGAAATCTTAACATGGGAATTCAATTAAGTTTGCCTTCGAAATTTAAGTAAGAGTTCCAAAGAGTTTTAACTCACAAAGTAATAATGGTCATGAGAAATTAATTCTTAAAAATAATATTTTGTAAATAATAATATATAAATAGACCAAGGCTTTCCCTCTGTGGATGTCACTGTCTTTTAAGAAACTCAACCTCTTCACTCTGTAAGAAATAAGAGAGTTTCGGAAGCACGGCTGTGAAAGGAAATTCAATTTGTTTGACCTATAAGGATTTCCTTGAGGCCTGAAAGTCTTCCTGTTCACCTTTCGCTGAACGGTCCTTATTTCCTTCAGTGCATTCCGATTCCCCTAGTTAACCCAACACAAAACGATTTGTTTTGCGAGTGTTTTTCGTCGGCTGCCTCCTTCTTTATTGTGTTTGAGCAAACATTTTTATTCGATTGCCATTGCGACTTTCGCTTTTTCGGTTCGCCTTACTCATTTGCTGATTCGATTCCCATGTTAATTTTGATCGCTCCAGTGGATCGATACTTTTACGGGCGGAGATAACATTTAAGTGCGCCCAAGTGTCGCCTACCATATTTCCGAAATTTATGCTAATTATGCAAACGCCTCTGCTCAAGCGCACGGCGGCAGGCGGCAATCGCTGCGTATGCGTAATATTTTCAGCAATATTTCCCTTTGTTTTGACAAAGACAACAAAGGTCGTGGATTGAGCCGAGATTTCCTAGGCAGTGCGTCCAAAAATAGACAACTGAGCTCATGGAATGAATGAAAATAAGGGGAGAAGAAATACTCGCACTTCCCGTTTTGGCAGGAAATCTGAGAAGTTGCTTTGTCGAAGGGAAGTCTTGATTCCCGAGCGTTTGATTTGACAGGACACCCATTACTCATGACAATGGGCCCTCTTAACCCTCTCCCTGCCGCCGCTTAACCCCTCTGGGCGCGCGCTCCTGTATCGACAATATATCCCAGATATTGTCTGCGCTGATTTATGCGTAGTATTCCATCCGAAATGTTTATTTTGAACCCCTTTTTTGGAGCGCCAGGGAATTAGTCCATCCTGCCATGTTGCTGGCCACGCCCCGTCGCTCACCCCGCCCCCATTCGGCGCTGGGCTTGTTTTGTGTGTTGCTTTCAATTTGTTTGTTTATTTCACTTTTCGAAAAAGGTCAAAGTTTTCCACATTTTCCTTTCGCCCTCGTCCATGCGTGTTCGCTAGTGTGTGTGTGTGTGGGAATTTGTGTTTTTGTGTGTTTTTGCGACGGGGGCGTCGTCGATGTGGGTGGGCGTGGCTCTCGAAATTTTGTTTATGTGCTTCTCTGACATTCATTAAAAGTCCGGCCAGCGCCAGAAACTTTGAAGAGATTATCGACTCGACTCGACACGGTCAGTCATACTATTTATGGGGCCTGCGAAAAGGTCAGGGTTTGACCTTTGCCTACCCCAAAAAAAAAGGGAGCAAAATGAAGAAAAAGTGGCCCTATTGTTGCCCCAATTTCACAAATGACAATAACACATGATCTCGGCGATAAGAAAATTGAAATCAAAGTCAGCACGCCCTCACGCAAGGAAAGCTCGAGGAAATATTTTCTTATTAGGGGGCGGGGCCTGACATTTTACAAATGCCAGCAATAAAATTAACTTAAATAACGTTTATTCTGCGCATCGAATTTCACTCGAGTGGCGGTTGTTAAAGCCCAGCGGGGGAAAGTGGGAAAGCGGAAAAGCAGAGGCAGCCTTGTGACGGTAAATGACTTTGACAAGCAGCGGAAAACTCGAGAAGAGGGCAAGGGAAAAATCAGGATGAAGAGCCAAGTGTAGCCTGTAAATACTCTTTCGGATTCAAAGGGAGTTATACACCTTATTATTGCATAGAGATTGTAAATTTATTTTTTATGTATTCATTATTATTGGCAAATATCAGCACATTAATATTTTTATTATTAGCATAAACTGGTTTAGTTTCTAGGGGTTTTTATATAACCAAAAAATCTAGAACTCTCTTAATATTATCATTTTTATATGTTTATACCTTATATATTTTCTCTGCCATTCTCCATATATTTATCGCTGGTAAAGCTATTTTTTATGGAGTTATTTTTATATGTACACTTAAGTTTGCCCCCGGCAAATGCATTATTGGGAATGGAAGCCATCATGTGTGCTCTCATCGATATGACAGCCCTCCCCCAGCGCCGCCCCTTGTGTGAGTTATTATGACCTCAAGGCAGCCAGTCCCCCATCCATCGTAAATCGTGGAATATGCAAATGTTTCTTGTGTCAACTCATTGACAGCACACGGCAATATAATTCTAATTTATGTGAACCTGAAATCGTTGCGGATGTGCAACGTCAGCGAAATCGAAAAATGGGGGGGCGGCTGCTCATTTGCATCCCTTTTCCAGGAAAACTAATTATAAAGTTTTCCAATGAGCTTTACTTCGAGCGGGGGAGCTCTAAGCTAACCGCAAAGATAAGTGTGTTGGCAGTTGAGCTCGAAAGTAGGCAACACTCTCTGTTTACTTCCATAATATTAATCGCTGATAACTAGATACCTATTATTTTAATCCATGATTATGGTTCAGGGAATTCCACTGGCTTTGCCCCCTCTTCTTATCTACTCGAGTGAATAATTACGAATTCAATTAACAATCAATTTGCATAACAAACGAGCAAAGCAAACCATTAAGTGTATACATATTCGTGTGCGCAAATATATTTATTTATTTATTTGTATGGCCTGACCATATTACACACACACACATGGTAATCCTTTTCCCAGGGCTAGTGGATGTGTGTGCGTGGATATTGCTTCGACATGCGAGCAACTTCCGCTTCCGCTGCTCGAAGCTGAAACACAAATCATATTTCCGCTTCGCATTGGCAGCCCCTAAATACAAAAAGGCGAGACCGAAGCGGTTATGTCAGGTAAATGGCACAAATTTGCTGCCAATTGCGACTAATTGCGAGCAGCACACATACAAGCACATGCATAAATACAGGCACACTCGCTTAATTGCAAAATGAAACATGGCGCTCGCATTTGAAATGCGCATTTCCGGTCCGGTCCGTTCGCTTCGCTTCGCTGTTGCACGGGGACAGTTTCATTTATTCATTAGCTGGCCGGGGCCAACTTTCCCGGGGTGAGAGTCCTCTTTTGTCCTACTTTACCCCAGTCCACATAAAAAAACAAAAAACAAAGAGGGGAAAAGCAAACAGAAAACCTCAGCATGGAGCTTTCAACAGTTGCCGCTGCAGGTGGCAACTTTTCAGGCTGTGCCCGGTGGGTGGAGGGAAATAAGGGAGTACACGGCCATCAGTATATACAGGATGTGCAGGATCTTTCGCCGAGCAGCATACATTTCAACTTTAACGAGCAACCATGATTAATTGCCAACGGCAAGCAGGGAACAACTTTTTGCCAGTAGTTAAAGTTAGTTGAAGTCATTAGATCTACTCGGCTTGGCTGCCCTAGTTACCAACTTGCTTGCTAGTAATTTATTGAGATTTCTTGGGATATTGTCAATGCATTAACATTTATATTTGCGAGTTGTTTCTCTGCGTGTAGCGTTTTGTGGCAACGGCTGAGTTTAGCAGGTGAGCCGCATTTTGACGACATTATTACGATGTGCGGCGGCTTCTGTTGCTTCTGTTGGTCCTGTCATTGGCTTAACAGCTAATGGACTCAAATGGCTCTTGCGGTGTCCTCTTTACCTAGTCCTTTCCTGCTCCTCTCGGCGGTGGCCCTGCTTACTTGGCCTCCTTTGGTCAATCATCGTTTGTCATTTGTTTTCGGCTTAACCGGGATTCGCAGGCTGGCAATCATAATTAAAATGGTCAACAGTTCGGGGCCTGCTCTCGGAGGACACTTCACTCTTTCGAATGGGATTGAACCCAGTTTCCAGTTCTCAATGAAATCATAAAGGCAGGGCAAAGTGCTCGACAAAGGAAACCGGAGATATTGCACAAAGCCGATGCCAAAGGGGCCTTTCACTTGTGAGCTATATATAGTATACATTGGACCGCAAACCGCAGTTTAGCTTGCACCAGGACGATACCACACCTACCTCTAAGGGTATTCAGGTCACACCCACAACACTGGAAAAATTCAGGATTAACAATAACTTATTTAATACATAGGTTTATTCACTGGTAGCAGTAGGAATCCCTTAAGTTTGTATCCCCTTATGTCAGAGCATCTTAGATTTTCTATAAGACTTACAAATATTTTCCCCAGTGCACAAAGGGCAGCCACACAGGGCTGTCTCAATAGGCAAAATGTCAAATTGTGGTCGCATGTTATGACCATAGACCCTCCCACTGGGGCTATGCAAATGAATTTGTGTGCGAATGCAAGTTTATTGTAATTTCTGGCATAATTAGTTATCCAGCTGAGATAATGGAAACTGGAGCACAGCTTGGGGACGGCTCAAGTCAACGAGAGAGGACATCCATTTGCATAATCCTCAAACTAGCAGAGCGAGAGCAGACCGGAATTAGCCCCGAACTGCATTGGATTAGAAGGTGTTCCTGGCCTACTGAATGTCTCCAATTTCTCCTATACCCGATTTCTGTTGGCCACATTGAGCTGCTCAATTTTGGCTATTTCAGTTAGAGCCTGCTGTGCTTTAATTAAAGCACTCTGCCACTCGAGATACATTTCGTATGCAAGAGCTCGGCTGTTTAATCGATTGAGAACGAGAAGTTTACCCAGTGAGCAAGCGGAGACTATATAAACAGTGACTGCCCGAGAGGAATTCAGCAGCCGATTTCCGATGGGATTGAGTGTGACTCTCCCAGGACTTGCCACACAGTTGACTTAACATTTCAGCTTCGCAACACCGATAAACCGACTTGCCTTCATTGACTCATTGCGGAATCTCAAAGAGCCACTAAGTTGCTGTTATTGAAAAGTGATAGCCTGGCAAGGAAAAAAAAGGAAGAAAAACCGCAGCCAAAAAATGACCAAGTACCGGGGTCAGGATAATTCCTGCGGACAAGCAAAGCGACCAAGCTGAGTGACAGCCACCGGGACTAGACAAAGAGTAATGGGGGAAATGTCGGGAAAATCGAGGGTAATTTAATTATGCAAAAGCAGCGTGGACACCGAGCAGTCGGGCGTCCGCCGTAAACGGTCCTTTGCGCATCGTTTGCCAATAGAAGGGACAGACCAGGACCAATCATTAATCATTTATGCACAGAAGTGTATCTGCGTGTGTGCGCCTGGCTGGTCTCCTTATTAATTGGATACGTTTCAGGCACGCAAATCACAGGCACTTCGAGAAAAGTATCACATTATAGGTAAATTATAGGGTGGACCACAAAGATATTTTTAGAACACCTAGGATATATTTTCATCAAAAAATGCAAGAAAAAAATCTTTGAAGCTTTGTAAAATTATATTTGTAGTTACAATTGTCTTTAACTTGAATAATAAGAATTTTGTTAATAAAATTATTTTAAATTTTATTTTAAATAAGTTGTCTAATTTCATTATGTTTTTCTCAGTGCCAACTTCCTTGGGAATGTGTGACCATTGTGAAGCGATTTATGCTCAGAGCTCCGAGCGCTTATCCCGCCACAAATTGAATGCATAATACATGAATAGATTTTAATCAGATGCCAATCAAAGTAATTGACAGCACTTGCACACTGCGGTAATTAACTGCCGGCAAACAGTGCTAAGTAGTTAACACTAGTTCTGGGCCTCATAATCGCTGACTATCCGCAAGGCAATCTGCAAAGTTTCCAGGCCTCTTTACACTATGCTTGCTGGCAGCCATTTAAGGGATTATAAATGTGTACGACAGTAAAATTAACCGAGTGAACGTGGTTACAGTTTTTATGCGGGCTACCACTGGAGAAAAGGGTTTCTGATTTTAAACTTTTTTATGGGCTATTAATATTATGGCTGATTTTAAATACGGAAATTTATTACCTTAGTTTTGGTTTTCATCGAATTATCAATAAATACTGCATTGTTTAAGCACACATAAATGATAGATCGTGAAAATCCATCAAAATCACTCTCACACTATAGTTCTGGTTAGCATTTAAAGTTATACAAAGATATAGTGTTACCTGGCAAATTTTTAATAGAATTTAATTTCTTTCCTATTCAGGTTTAAGTGATGTCTGAATCGGTTTTCACGAAAACTGGTACATTTATTCTATGGCCACCGTCAAATTTAACCATTTAACTGTTTTCAAGAGAACTCATTTGAAACAATAGCCTGGATATGATATCTGGATTAAAATGAGTATCCTTCAACTCTTGTGTCAGCCATAAAATCCGAGTGTTGATTTCAGCCAGCTCAGACGTTGATTCGAGCCCATTTGCATGTCATCAGTCAGCGGTCCGCAGCAGCCAGCTAACAATTATCCCATTGCCAGCCATAACGTAATCCTCCGCAGTGTTCCAGAGCAATTTGTTCAACGGATTGCCGCGAAAACAAAGGGACACTGACAACTGTCAACATCTTCTGACTGACTGGCTGACTGAGTGACTGACATTGTCGGCCGAATGATCAAAGTTGGTCCGGTTCCGCTGCTCGCTGCGGTTTTCGACCATTATGGGGATTAATTGAGGCATTGTCTGCTGGCCGGGCTCCTTTTCGCCATCTTGGGGACTTGGGGCATATGTCAATGACGTCAGCACTTAGTGCGATGATTTCCCAGGGAAATTACACCCATTTCCCGCCCCCCTCGAGAATGCGCTAATTAACTGCGAGAGAAGAGGAAATGTGCCGACTGGCAGCCGGAATTGGTTAATTAATCTCTTTACCGGCTGCGAAACCGAAACTGGAACCGAAAGCATTTCAGCAGCATTTTGGTGGCACTTCCGTTCTTTCTTGGCCAAAATGTGTGTCAGGGCTGGCGGAATGTTGTGCAAAAGAGGCTCGGGGAAAGAGGGGCGGTGCCCAAGCAGATGTCCTTGGACAATATTTGCATGCGAAATCGGAGTGGTGAAAACATTTTCCAAAATGTCAGACGACAGACAGGCAAACAGAACCACAAATCGCCGAAATCCTTCTTGGCACTATAAACTTATTTCTTACTTTTTACGTCGCGGCCGACGGTTCCACCAGGAACTTTTCAATTTTGACAGAAAATAGCTGAAAACAGAAGGCGAGGAATGAGAGTGGTAGGGATTTCTGTTTGTCCCATAAAATAATAAAAACGTGTGAGCAACTCAAAGAGATTTCTGCTGAATTCAATTTCCTCGGCACAAAAAACAACAAAATGAAGGGAGAAAAAATTTCTGAAGGAGCCAACGAAGACGGCCGCGGCGTGAAGAAAACAAACATAGCGTCAACAAGGACATGGCAACTGCCAGGATTCGCATTCACAGTCCCGATTGTTTGGGGATTTTGGGGGTTTTGCGGGGCCTGTAAGGCAGGCGGTGTCTGCTGGGATGACATTTTAATAAAAATAAATTCGATCAACACTTTTGTTTGCCCAGTTTCGATTCCACGCCCGACGCCTGTGGCTGACGATTTTCGCATATGAATAATATTTATTTGAGCCAGCAGCGAGATTAAAACGGACAAGGCAAATAAATATTCTTAATAAATTTGGCTATGAACTGAAAATAAAATGGAATTATCATGTTTGATTTGGAATTGCTCTGTGCGATTATGATTTATTTTTGCGTGCATATTTTATTCTCTGAATAATTTGAATAATAAATGAAATGAAAACTTTGCAAAGGTCTTAACTGGTCATTAAAAATGCAAGGAATTTCTAAAAATTATTAAACATGGAGTAAATCATTATTTTCTGTTTGTTTTGTTTATAATAAAGCTTCTTAGTTAAATATTTATAGTACTCATGTAAAAAACCAAGAACTAAGGGGATTTTAGTATTTAAGAACTTTCCCTTTAACTTCGTGAAGTAACCCGCAACCCAGGTGACCTTTAACCCACTCACACACATTTTTAAAAATCCTTTTTTAGATAGAAATCGCGATTTATGGTTAGACCCTTCAATGGCAACCTCCAACTATGCAGTTTTAGCCACCGCCGCCGTTTATTATGGCTCTGTTCGACTGTCGTCTGGCTTGACTTTCTGGCTTCCTCCGGCTCCTTGGCAATTACAAATGTCACCTTCCACATAAACACATTGTTGTGCAATCAAACGAACCGTAAATAACAAAAACCATCCGAATTTACGAGGCATCCGATTGGGGCGAAGGGTGCCGGGCCGCAGCGGTTTTTCTGCACTTCCGTTGCATGTCCGTCTTCGTTCCCTTTTATTACATCCGGTTTCGTGCGGGTGGGGGGCTTAAAGGCGGAGCCCAACATGGCCATGGAGTCCGGCGAGTCCGCAGCCACATCCGCAGATGGTGACTCTTTGTCATTACCTCGTCGGTGAAACATTAAAAACGCTTTTCAAGCCCCGACGTGGGGTCAATTTTGCGGCTCTGACCTGCTCAAAGTCAATCCCGATGCTAGGCACTCCAAAAAAATAGTAATACTTAGTAAATATAATTTTTTTTTTTGCTATTACCATAAATTTAAGAAAAACACACTTTAAAGTTGGGAAATTGAAAAAGTTGTGGGAAAACCACAAAAGAATAACCTAGTATTCCCCTTTAATTCCTATTAGATTTTAAAAACATGGCTTCGACGATATACCTTAATACAATATATTCAACTTAAGCCCTATACCACATAGATTTTTCTTTGTGTACAGCAAGAGCTTTTTGCACTCTCGTATTTTCCTGGTTTTTCTTTTCTTTTCACTCTTCCTCATGCTTGCTGGCCTGCAATCAATTTTATTGATTTGAATTCGCATTTGATTGCATTGAAATTCGCTCAAGTTTCACTCTCTTTAATTACGTTTCTGGCGAATTTTATTTGCCAACTCAAAGATACACACTCCCGCAGACAAACTCCCATACACTCGCAAATAAATACAGAGAAATTCGCACGTACTTTTCGGGGCGAATAGCCGGCGTCCATTTTCCACGCCGAGTTGTGCGGAACTGACTGACAATAGTATACTATACCATCCAGGGCTGGCCCACACGGCGCGCGATTTGTTTATTTATTTGCTTGCCACATTATCTAGTTTCCCCAATGCGTTGCTTTTGTTTCTCTTCCTGCCGTTGGGTTGCTTTTCTTGGCCATTACCATGGCCATTGCCATTCGGTTGATCTGCGGAAATGGCAGAATGCGAGAGATGAGCCGTAAGAAATGGCTAATGCGAGAGAACTGAATGCGAGGGAAGCATTTCACACCCCATCTGAGCTGCACCTAAACGCTCAATAAAATGCCACAAAATGTTGTCCGTAGTCCCAAAGATAATTTCGTGGAAACACGGTATTTCGGTTTAATTGAGTGCAAGGCCAGGGACTAAAATACAGGAAAAGAGCGTTAAAGAATATGTGAATTAAAAAACTAAACCATGCAAATTACTTAATATTTAGCTCGTGATATTAAACAAAATATAGCATGTCACTTTTCTAAAAATCAAATGGCTTAGAAAGCACTTTGCTCTCGAAACCCCCTAACAAATTCAACTAATATACACCCTTAAGACTAAGTGCCCTTAATTACCCGTCCCGAAAACTACCAACTTCCTCTCTCCCGAGTCGCATCAAATTTTGTTCCAATTACGTTTCGTAATGCCATTCCATTGACACACAGCTGAACAAAATGGAAGTAGAACGTAATGGCTTAATTAATATTATTAACCAACAGTTCTCGCTGTTCGCCAATGACCTTCTAATTAATGTTTTCGCAAACGATAATCGTGATACTCGCAGCATGGAGTGCCACGCCCCGCCCTCAACGCCCTCGACGCCCATTTGCACGCATCAAATTGAGCGACAACGAATTTCTAAGCGAAACTTTCACCGTGCCGCCAAATTATGAGTTTACACGCAACAGCAAGGAGCTGTGAGTGTGGGGCCTTGAAAGTTTTCACTTGGCACCGCACCTTACCGTCGCATTCACCCCTTGAGAAATGGGTGCGGTTTTCCAGGCACTGCACCAAAAGTCCCTACAGAAACTAGTACAAAATGAAGTTAAATTGTTTTGTTATAAAGCAAGTAGATGAGAAAAGTACATGTTATTAAGCATTTTAAATAATTTAAAATGGAGAAACTTGACTTGTTTTAAGGCTAACAATAATCCTTAATGTAAGGATCACTTTTTCCGCAGTGTTCGTCCCTCACATTCGAAAAGGGAAAAACTTGATTTGACTGGCGTCGAGACAAATCACGTTGACTGGCTCAACATGACAGCTGCCCCAGGACCTAGGACCTCCGCAGCCCTATTCCTGTCCTGTCTGCTGCCAAGGCAAAGCGATGATAAATGAACCCGCTGAAAGTGACACTGATTTTTGGTCAGCTGCAGTTGATTTCCAGTCGAAGCGTGCACACGTTGCGTATGAGTAATGCCCTTGTCGTCAGCCATTCCCCAGCACCCTGCGATTTCCATGCCCAGGCCCTTATTTGATTTCCGCTTCGTGTGTGGCTGTCGCATTATTGACAATTTTATTAGGCCATTTTTGTTTGCCTGTTTATAATGCCACCCGCATAAAGTAAACTCGTTAATTTCATAACATATGCCAACACATTCGGATTCCGGGGAGTTGGGTGGGTTGTGTGTTTGACGATGTGTTTGTTGATGGGACGTTGACAGCATTCATGTGTGGCATAAAAACGACATCAGGGCCTGGGGAATAAAAAGCAAATGTTGGACTGCAGTCGTTGATCGTTTGTCATCAGGCCTGATTACCTGATTTGGGGCTGCTGAATTTCTAATTGCTAATTTCGTTTTATTGAAATGAAAAAACAACCTTAACGACTTTTTTCCAGCACGTGGATGACTGTGGAATTGTATTTTTTAGTAGAACAAAGCAGAAAATTGCGGGAAAGTTGGGTGAACAGATATAGTTATATTATTTTGTATGGAAAAAAATATACAAAAATATGAAATAGGGAATATACATTTAAAAAGTCAAACTGATAGTTTCATATGAACGTTTGTTCATTAAAAACAATTTGTTCATAAGTAATTCATAGACAAGCACTTTCAAAATTTACCAATATTGAATCCCACTTGAGAGTGTTTGCCCATTGACCTTATGGAACATCCGATTAAACCTTATCACCTATAAACCAAATGCAATCCAGGGCAAATCGGCTTTTCTCTTTATCAATTTCGAACAGGAATTGCCCTTCGACTGCCATTCGAGCATTTGTACGCATTACACTCGAAATCAATGCCTCCTTCACTCGGTCTGCCTCTTAAACTACATTTCGGTTCCTATTTCTGCATAATTTTGCCGTTTTCGGTTTTTGGAGAGTGGAAAATCCATTTATGCAATGCACGCAAGTGCCACTATGCAAATTCCACGCCACCAGAGCCTTGCAGAAAAAATAAAAAAAAACATTGATTACACTTCAAGAGTCAGTTGGGAGAATTTGCATATTTTTTTGTACAGGAAATATACAGAATCGGTAAATCAGGTCAAGTGGAAGGGGAGCTGGGAGCTGGCGTGGCAAAGTAGGGATCTATATCTCAAGTTCAATATTGAATCGAAAGGGTGATTCGTGGCCTTGGGATTATATTTTGTTTTTAATTTTTATTCACGTAGATTTCGGTACAAGCAAGTAAAAGCAAAATAGTTTTTCTCTTTTATTTGTTTTGTAAGTTTTCTTTTATAGTTTTTGGTCAAAAGTTTTTTGGCAAAAGTATACAGAAAAGTTTTTACGTTTCGACCATTTATTTCACCTTCAATTTGCGTAAACAAATAAATGTCAAAAAGTCACCGAATATCTGTAAAAGATTATAGTTATTACAAGGAATTGTCACTTATTATTTCAAACAAATTTTTAACTGGGGTTTTTAAAGAAAGTCTGCGATAAAAAATACGATAAGGTATAAGGTAAAACGTATATTATATTAAGTGAATATTTTACCTTCACTTCCACAACACGAATTCTAAAACATACATTTTAAATTCAAAAAGTTTCTACTTTGTCTTGCATAAATTAGAAGCCACAGCAGTTTATTTAAGTCAATTTGAACCAGTTAGAGTAAAGTGAAAACTTTACCCCCATATTCAAAATATTTTTTATTTTTTTCGGTTTTCCTTAAAAGTTTTCCTTCAAAAATTTAGTAAGCCTCCTGGGCCGTTTCGTTCACCTTGCTCCTTCATTTTTCCTACATAAATTAATGTCAAACAGTGTGCCATATGCCCATAAAAGTGTACTTGGAGCCAACATTTGTTTTTCCCGAAAAGTTCAAAGTTCAGACGCGTGCCCGTGAGGCATGACTGACAATTCCGGGGGGAGAACGGCGAAATCAACAGTTGCCATTTCCCATTTTCCTGTGGAAATGCCAAAAGTAAGCAAAAGCATTTAAGTCAAAGATGTCTTCCCCTCGCTCTTCATATTTTCGGACCGTCGATGATGATAATTGCGATGGCGGCGCGGCGCGTCCACTAAGACATTGAGAACGCTCCATTGAGCAAGTCCTCGTAAATCAAACCCAATGAGCTCCGAATCTCGGGTGGAAACTTTGGCAGGACATCCGCCCACGCACCCAGCTCCCTCCATCCTGCTCCAATCTGGACAAAGTGCCCTTAAAATTCGATGAGCTGAGCTAATCGCGTTCGCTGTTGGCTCAGCTGAGCTCACTCAATCAACGGGTGGGCGTCATTGTTGGCTATTTTGGCAACTACATTCGGGCCAAGAACAAATCAATAAATGTGTAATTACAGGAGCAGGACTTTGGGAAATTGAGGAACGTGTAGCATCCTGGGTTAATCACAATAACAACAGGCAAATGTGGACAGTAAGATTTTCCGAAGAGCTCAAGGTGGCGTGTCTCTGCTTTCCATGATGCCAGTTGGCTTCGAGAGACTTATTTTTGTTTACAAACTTCCTTGGGAACACTTGAAGAAAATATAAATATACTGACTTATTTACCTTAAAGGTTTAGAGCTTTTAATTTTTTGCTTCATTATTAACGAGTGTATATCCTAAATATTTAAGTTTCAAAGGTTTACTTTGTTCTAAGCAGATAAAAATGTATTGATGTTACATCTTGTAAATGTTTACTTCTGTGTATCTACATTTTAACGTCTTCTCTAGTCCAATCTGTTTTTGCAACTTACTCCAAGCCGGATAAACTTTGAGATACGAGTATGCAAACAATATTTCCGCTTCGAACTCGGCAGAAACTTGCCATGCTGATACTTTGTCTCAGCTAGAGAATCGTCTCCCGGATAAGTCCTAATTTAACCGAGTCTCTTGTTTCTCCCTTGCAGCAAACCAACTGTGACGTGCTCTTAGATGAAAGGAACGTGCGATGCAATTGAATCCAAGCAGACATACTGAAACGCACTACTGGATTGTGAGTACCGACCTTGAACTCTCTAGTATTTTATTATAATTTCCACAGCCTGACAACTCCTTGCGGTTGCAATTATCGGGGCATAAAAATGTTAGGCCAAGAAGTCGAAGTCGTTGCCAAAATGGAAGTAGTGGAGCCGGAAAAAACGCTTAAAAATGGGGCTGCTGTGACATTGTCTCTGAATCTGAATTGGCAGGATGCCAGGCGGACAGGAAGCTCCATCGGAGGCAGGATGAGCCTCCGAGCCGGAGACAATGGCTGCCTTCGAGTGTGTGTCCTGGCAATAGAATTTTATTGCTCCAAAATTGTTCGGAAAATTACACAATTGTCGGGGACTGTGCGCCTTTTACCCCCCTCCTTCAGTCTCTCTTCGCTTTCAGCCTTGCCAAGACTGAATTGAAAGGGTTAAAGCTAAGGCCGATGGCAATTTATTTAATTGACCAACTAAGGCCCTTAACTTCATCGCCTATCTAACCACAAAATCGCAAAGTTTGGGCCAGAAATAGATAGATATAAAGTGCAATTATTATGTGTTTCCATCACCGACTCCTTTTATGAATAACGACAATTATTTAAAGAATCTGAATGACAAATAATTTAAAAATGTTCACAAGAATTTAAATTAAAAGAGTTAAGCACCAACTCGAAGGCAATTTATTTAATTTTCGAACTTAGATAAAGGTGTCTTGTTCCAGCCGCTCTTCCACCTCCCGGGATGCCTGGTGATGCATATTTCATGATCTATCCAGACATATAGTCAATAAATCATTCATAGCCCCTCCCACCAGCCACAGTGAATCGACAGATTCCCACACGGGGAATCTGATTTCTATCGCCTTGTCTCCGGATTGACATTCTTTGGCCTCGTCTCTGACCCGAAATGCCAACTGCAATTGACATTTCTGGCTGCAAAATTGATGATCCGCCTCCGGACCTGATTCCGAATCTGGGTCTGACTTGTCCGTCTGGCCATAAAATTGAAAAGATTCCCTCGCAAATGATTTGTAACCTCCTTCGCCGCGAAGCGTGAAAACAGAAATACACAATTTGATTAAAAAGTCCAAGCGGGCGTGGCCATGTCCGGGGGGAAAATGATTGAAAAGTCGGGCGACAAAATCTAATGGAGCTCTAACTTGGCTGAAAAGAGGCAAACGAAGATGTCAAGCTGCTCAGTGAACTTTACCTAAGGAAAGCCAAATTAGGGAGATTTTTTGGGGGCTAGGGCAAAGACCTTTTTTCCAGCGATGAGAAACGATTATTAAAAGGTCAGCTGATAACAAATAATTTATTACTTTCGGGCTGGGTAAAGGCAATTGAAGACTTTTATTTAATTTTTAAAATCACGATACAAGAAATGAATTATTCGAAGATGACTACCATCTATAAAGGGTCTTCTTACGAAAAGATTTAAACTTATTCAAGTTCTTAGACCAAGTTTTTTTGTGGCCTATAATTTAATTATAATTATTAGCACATTTTATTATTATTTTATTGGCTTATACAATTTTTTAGTGAGTGATTTCAAAGCAGAACAGTAACCTTGTTGAATTGCAGTATAAGCTTCTCGCTAATATATGTTTGTTATTTCTCCATTTTCAGACCCTTTTTTGGTGTGCCTTAGGAGGTTTGATATTGGGTGGAATTGTTGTCATCTCATACTGGATAAGACGATGCAGGTATGTATTGAAACCAAGGCTAGTCTGTACCCAATTTTCGCTCTATGAATTCTCGGATACGAATACTATATATATACTTCCCATAATGCCTGCAATCTGCGTGGACAAAAGCGCAGCAGGAAAACTATTCAATCCAATTAGTCCGACGAGAAAACGTCGCGAATTCGAATGGTTGGGCTTGTGGTGTCTATCTGTATGTCTCTCTGTATCTCACCGTTTTGTTTTTGAAAACGACAAAAAATGTTTAAATTGTCGGGAGAATAAGCCCCGTGACACGTGACGTTTCTCAAAAAAAAAAAATGTTGCGGAGACAACGTGAACGGGCCAACGACCACAGCGAATGCACGTGGGGATTTTCACCAGCCCCAGCGGAAAGACGGAAAAGCTGGGCGGTGGGGTGGCCTTTCCAGTGCAGCTCTATGAGCCTGTGGTGACATTAGAAAATACGCAAAATTGCCAGTTGGCCGAGCAGAACAACTGAATAATTCAGCCCGGCAATTGGACGGACCGACGACTGTTTGAGCAATTAACTTAATGATGCAAGGTCACTGGAAATGGGCCTGGCCAACGCCCGGGCCTCTTCATCTACTTACTATACTTTTCCTCCAGTCCCACCCCGGAAAATGGCGAAAATGGGGCTGGTGCTTCTCCCCAACAGTGACGCAGTTGACTTTTAGCATTTCAGAGGGCGGTGACCAGTGGAGCTATCCTTATCCCGCTCCCAGCCCGGAATCCATTACGAGAGCTGGCGCCGGCTCGTCCGGACAGACAATGAAAAATATATGCGATAAACATACAGTAGAACTTCTTTGGGGCTAAAAATTATATATTTTATAGGACATATTAATTGAGTAGCATATTTTCCAAGCTTAGGTTTAAAATAATATTAGAGCGCAAAGCTCTAAAAATATATATATTTACGGCAGAATTTAGTAGTTTTAAATTTATTTTATGAAATTAAATAATACTCAACTTTAAATTGTGTAAGGAAGTATAAAAGAAAATGTTTTAAAGCCAGTTATGGGGATATATTGTTGCCGAAAACTAATTAATAAACTTTTCAAGTTATAGAAGTTAAACCGTATGGTATATAGAATATATATAATAAGGGACGCACGCACTAAAAGGACAACTGACCGCGCCGAACGGCTTCCATTTTCCATTTCCTTGCGACTCTCCTCGCTTTTCCTCTATTTTCATTTCGGCTTCACGCGAGGCCAGCGCGTAAAAAGTTTTCCAATTTCCATATGGAGCGATCAAAGGCAAACCCGCCAGCAAACAAACTGTAATATTTGCATACAACCGAATGTCCTGGGAGTAATGGAAGCCGGAGTGGGAGTGTGCCACTGGGTGTTGGTGTGGAGGCGGAGCTGGAGCTGGTGCTGGAGCTGGAGCTGGGGCTGGTCAGAGCGAAGGTAAACAGTCGTTGAGCGGGTCATGATTAATGTGTCACGAAGTGCCGCAAACACACCACACACACCATTTTAATGGCGGACATGGCACAGTGGGGAAGAGCAGGCTATTAAGGGGTTAGTTTCATTAACGGACAAAGCTAAATTTATTATAAATTTCAAGTGAAACAAGTCGAAATGTATTACAGGTAAAATAACTTAAAATTGTTTAAAATAAGTTCAAGGAACTATAAAGTCTACACTTCAGAGTCTTAGGTATTATTATGTATTGTATTTTAAAATATGGCAAATGAATTATTTAGTCATTAATTGTCACATTTCTACTTTTAGAATATTAATATTAACGACTTACTAATTTCTTAATGAAGCTCCAACCCCTAAAAAAAAACATCTGAACTTGACCTTGTCCCCCTGGGACCTGTAATTTCAAAGAGCCCACGGTAAATTATCCATACATTGTTAGCCAAACAGACTGGCATGCCAAGTTCAGGCGGGGATTGGTTAGCAGGTTCGGTTGGCCAAGGAAGAGCAAATAATAGTGAAATGAATACATAGACGACATTCCTGGCGAATGCCAAGCGAACGGCGAACGGCGAGCGGCTCTCGTCGTGAGTCAGCTGGAAATTGTCATAAAAATTAAAAATCAATTTTTATAATCCAGTTAGAAGGGGAAAACGCACAGACCAAAGCGGGACAGACAACACAAAAAGGGACAGAGTGGGTGCTGGCCGACAAGTCGACCACAAATACAGCCACAAACAAGAGGCGATACGGGCACGCAAACATTGTGGGGCCACTCTATACATACCGACGTGGCCTTATATACGAGCAATACCTGAAAAACACACCTCGGTCCGGGTCCGACTGGAATGAAGAATTTCATAGTTTTCGCCCCAAACGAAACGATATTCGAATCGCACCTTCATTAACGGACGACCCGTGAACCGTGTTGGCCGCGTTTTCATGGCTTAAATATTCTAGTAATTTATACCGCACAGCTTCGTCAGCAACGTTTTCCGGCGCGTCAGCGGGTTTAAAACTTTGAGAAGTTCTAACTTGTTCTAACTTGGAAAAGTTAATTTGGGTGCCCCGAAATTTTCTAATCCATTACATGGCACGCGGCGCTGTGACACCGGAAACTCAACTCTTTGCCAACTTTGTGACGTCCCCGAAACTATTTAATTATTTATTAAAATCCGTCTGACCCAATCAACAATGAGTGCATCCATTATGGAGCCATGGAGGTCGTGCAAAGTGCTGGTCTAGTGCTCCCCCTCAAATCGTCAAAAGCAGGTGCCACTCGTTCAGCAGCTCAGTCCCCCATCATCTTCTCTCCATCATCATCATCATCATTTTTAATGTGCAATTCTATTTCGGTCGCAGCAATTTGCGGTGGAAGATTAAATGAGCTGGGTGGCATGTAATGGCGAATATTATGGTCTTGTTCTGAGAGGATTGCTAGGGAGATTAATTGTGCAAAATGAAGAGGAAACCGAACCTTAAGAAAGTGTAAAACGTGAGATATATGTATGTGTGTCAAGGATTTATTTAGATTCTAAAACATATACCACCAGTTCTTACCATATATTCAATTTGATTTTACTTTTTAGAAGCCCTCAGATCCGGAAAATAATCAATCAATTTAAACCCATTGAAGTTTCCCTGTATGTTTTTCCCCAACTTCTTAATCATTTTGCTGTGAAGCCCACATAATACCCACCAAAATAATTAGTAATTGACTAAGGGCATGGAAACATTTCCTGCCTATTTTTAACTCTCAGCATGAGTAATATCTAGGCTACTAAGTTCTTTCCGAAAGCGATTCAATTAAAGTGCCGAGAATTAATGTCTGGAACAGCGAACTAAGCCCCGGCTAAGTCCCAGACGGGGAACAGTACGATATTGATTAATGACATCTGTTTCCAGTCGAACGCGTTACCTCTAATATAGGATCCCCTCCACTTTTTTGCCTACATCGCGTTCTCTTTGGCCATTTACCGAAATTGACAATTTAATTTGCACTGAACAAGCTAGTGACGGACAGAATAATGCAATAATCAAAGTGGAGGATAAACCAGAGCTCGGCTCGCATATCGCGATTGTGGATGTGAATATGAATATGAATTTGACACCCGGACAGGTGCCAGAGAAGGGGAAGTAGAAGGGTTCTCTGCCATGGGGTTTCTTTGCTGCACACCTGAAAGCCAAAGGAAAATAAAAGGCGGACCACTTACACCGCTCCCAAAAGGAAAATCAATAAAGTGTCTTGAAAGTAAAAGGCTGAAACGAACTTTGAGCATTTGTGTGCTGTCCCTGATTAGATAAATGGCCCGAGGGCGCCGGTGGGGGACTTGAGAAAGAGAACAAATACGATTAAATCAACCTACAAGGCGCATGCAACGACAGCGAGTGAAAAACACAATTTAAAATTAGAATTAGACAATTAGACAAATGGGAAGCGGGTCGCGGGCCGCGGGCGAACACGTGCAAAAAATGTTGCCTGGTTTATACACTCTATATAGAGCTCAATGTCACGCAGCTTTTACACACTCACACACACGTCACTTGAGGGGAGATGTGCGCGGCACACGGGGCGTATGATTTATTTAAGCGTCTATTAAAGTCCTTTCCATTGTTCCGCCGCCACTGCGAGTGTGTGTAGTGGTTGTTTTTATTGTGTGCGCCATGCCTGTGGTTTACTTTACACCGTGTGAAGGACATTCGTTGAACTGCAACGCATTTGCTTTTTGTAAAATAACTTCAAAAGTTTCGCATGTTGAAGGGGCGTGTACTTTTTAATTAACGCACCAGCAGCGACAGCAAACAATAGGGGGCCAAGTGTGGCGGCATTTCAAATGGAAATCTGATCTGTCATGCCTCCGCCAGATGGTTTAATTGCTGTTCTGGCTAAAAACAAAACCGGCAGTTCAACAGCAGTGAAGCCGCCCACTTATCATAATTGGTGAAAGGCTACCCACTCACATGCGACCAAAGCTGGCACTTGGAAAAAATGTCAGATTCATGTTCGACATTTTTTAACAAGCAAATAATTTTTCACTTTAGTATGGATACTTTTATTAATTTAACCTTTTCAATTGTAAAGTTGCTAGGAGTGAATTTAACCAATCTGAATTGGGGGAATATATATTTTAGGACATAATAAATAAAACTATAGATGCTATTTAAGAAAAATGGGATAATGCAGAAATAATTTTTAAGGTAAAATGTAAATGTACAATTTTTAGGTAATAGAATGGAGCTACCATTATTATAAACCTTCATGGCTTATTCCTTTAGTGAATAAAATGTATAAAAAATAAATATTAGGATAATATTTTTTCACAGATAAATGGATAAATGTATAAAATTAAAAGTATATGTATGGATTTTTTTTTACGAATTTTAATAATTAAATAGTGGCCTGCTGTGATTAATTAATTAAAATAAAAATGGTATAAGGAATATAGGAATGGCTAATGAGACGGGAAAATGTATCCAAAAAATAGTTTCAAGTGTTGGGAATTTTCATTTTAGAATTCCACCAAATAATCGATTGCCCAGCTGGTTTATTTCAATTGGTTGCCGGAAATCAAATAAATTATGTAGATATAAGCCTGCAAACCGGGGTCAAGTGGATTTGGCAGCATCACAATTCATCAAATGTCTATCCCACCACCATTAACCCTCGCAAAAACTGAAGAATCGAATTGTGTAACTAAATTTCTGTAACCATCGAACCTTGGATTTAGGTGTCGTGCTATTTTGGACTGTAGCGAACTTTGCCTAGGCGATCGCGATCGGTAGGTAAATTTGCTTTCGTTGCATCAGCAAATCAAGTTACCGAGCGGAGCAAATTAGTCAGCAAATTGAGAGCAAATCAAATCACCAGAGCAAAGCTAAAGAAAACCCACAACTGTTCCACAAGCAAAACGATTTATGATTTCCCGAAACTCAAATTGGCTGCAAAATTAAAACACTCCAAACACGCTGAAATTAGTTGAATTTTTTTATTTGAATTTCACACAATTTTATTATGCAAATTTCCTAGATTACGCTTCTATACAAATTGGCTGCAAATTAGTTTAGTTGAATTGAAAAATTGGCGTATGACCGAAAGCATGTTTTATCCCTCATTTGATTATCCTTTTCCTCGACATTTCCGCTTCCGTTTCACAGAACCACAATCCACAATCCACCATCCACTATCCAGAACGAAAACAACCAAGGAACTTGGCAAAGTTCATTGTCAAAATGCTTTTGTGATTGTCTTTTACAGCAATAATTAAACCTCAGTTGATTTACACTCCTTGAACGATTGTTGAGCAAGTGCAACTGCCGGGGTGATAGATATAGCTTATATAGCTTATGATTTACCCATTTTACCATCCACGAAGCGCTTCTGTCAGTTATCGTTTTTTATTTCGTTGCTGCGCTAATTCCTCGTTTCTGGATTAATAAATATCTTAAACGTCTTTACCGCATATTTCTTTCCATTTCCTCGTGGCCACTACTCAAAATTCGTTCGAAAATGCCCAAAAAAAAAAAAAAAACAAAAAAACAAACAACAAATACACTCCCACAGGACACATCCAGCGAAGTCTGCGATCCGGCAGCGGCGCATCCGGAGCCGGAGCTCATCATCAGCTGCCACCGGGATCAGCGGGATCAGCGCGAACGGG
This sequence comes from Drosophila rufa, assembly GCA_018153105.1. Taxonomy (NCBI): domain Eukaryota; kingdom Metazoa; phylum Arthropoda; class Insecta; order Diptera; family Drosophilidae; genus Drosophila; species Drosophila rufa. The sequence continues at coordinate 16,673,614 of JAECXS010000096.1, forward strand.
ATCATATCCAGAGGGATAGTAAAGTCATCACCCGATCACAATCCTCGGCGTCGACGGCGCCGCATGCTCCAGTGCATCAACTGAAGCAGCAGCAGTCCCTGCCGAACCCCCCGCCCTCGCAGCACCACAGCAGCCACAATCACAACCACAATCCGAACGCCTCCAAGTCCGTCTCGATCCTCGTCTACAAGACCCTGAACACGGTCTTCAAGAGCAGCCGAAAGATCATCGTGCGCGTGTGCGAGGTGGCCAGCGCCAAGAAGTCCTTCACCATGTTCAAGTTCAACAAGGCCGCCCAGCAGCAGCGGATCGACAACAGGGCCAGTGCCGTCACAGGACACGACCCCTTCGTCCGGCCGCCAGTGCCCGAAAAGTGAGTGATCCCTTGGAAATGAGGAGTCCCGAACTTCAAATTGCGTGGGAAAAGGTTGGAAAAGCAATGAGAATTAGCTGAATTGCCAAAGTATTGAAATATTTTAATAAAAAAAAAAAACTTATTGACACTCTTTGAAATTCTTAGAAATAATTTATTTTATATGTAATTCTATTCTTATATTCTTGGTTTTCAAAATAAAAAAATTATTTAAATTCACCTCGACGTAGAAATAAATAAATAAATATAAAATAAAATCCATTAACATAAACCATAAAAGACATTAATGACATAAACCATGAATTTCACAAAATCCTAAATTACTTTCTAAACCTTTTTAATAATTCGAAATTAATATGAGAATTTACTTGTGTTTAATTTACCATAGACTAAACAATTTAACTGAGTTTTTGAATGCATTACTTACCTCTTTTATCTGTTGTATTCGAATTAACACATTTAAAACAAAATTATAATTATTTTTCTTAAAAAGATCTATAAATGCATAAAGGCCTTACCCTAAGTCATCATTCCATTTTATTCATAGAATAAAATACGAATGTCTACGATAAATTACCCATAATTTTTATATACATTAATATCAACGATAAATTATCAGTCAATTTTATATACTTTTATATTAAAATTCAGTATTAAAGTTAAAGTTTGATAAGAATGTCATCGATAAATTACCAATAATTTTGATATACTTTAATATCAACTATAACTTACCGACCAATTTGATGTACTTTCATTTTAAAATCCAGTACTTACAGCAAATGCTTTTCCAACCCTTTAAACGTAAAGATTTATAATTAAGTCGAGTGTGTCTGCCAATGTGTGTGTGTTTGTTTCTCAATTCGAAATGCAACCGATATGACGTCGATAACCGATAACCGTCCCGATAGGAAAGTGAAGCACATTATGAAGAAGCTGCACAAGGCGAACGGCCTGAAACGCTCCAACTCGGCGATCGAGTTCGATGTCTCGGCCCTGACAGCCGCCAATCGGCGCCAGATCTACAGTAGGTGAGTACCCGATCCGATCCGATTTGTATATACGCCCGTCCGTGTGTGTATATAGGACTTTTGCAATGTGTGGGCGAACAACACCTAGCACAGTGCACAGGTTCCTCGAGTTATCCTTTAGTTTGTACCTCGTTTTCGGTTCCATTCAGTGAAGCTTCTTCGACAGACCGACAATGGAAGAGAACACACACACTTACCGCTGATTTTGTTCGTTTATTTCCATATTTTCTTTTTGCCAAAACCGAAACCAAAACCAAAACCAATACCAAAAACCCACCAAAAAACACCCACCGCAACCACCATTGTGTACCCTTCTATTTGCAGCAATCGGTCGGCGAGCTCGGAGCAAGATAACTCAGATCTATCCGAGCACTCGGAGAAATCGCCGCTGGTTAGCGCGAGGTTAGACAATCTAGCTAGGCTCTTCTTTAGCAAGTCGATGCCAGCGGAAACCGGAAGTAGAGATACCATAGATTCAGTACTGAATACAAGGTTGCATTTACTACTCTACTCTATACTATACTTAATTACTTATACCATTTTGTAATTAGCTTGTACTAATACTTGAAATACAGCATCAGCCCCACTAGTGTACAGATATCGATGCCATATTCTCAAGTGCCATTTTATTCCTTTTGCTTGCCCCGTTTGTATCGTTTCGTTTCGTTCCGTTTCTTTTCGATTCTGTTGATTTTTTATTCCAGCTCGACAGCACTTTGCATGCCAAAAATTAATAGAATAAAAACCGAAAATGCTTTTAATGTTTGCCACACGTAGATTTATCCGTAGCAACCAAAAAAGCCACACTGAACAATTCAATTTTTTTTATTCAACTATACTAATATACACATGCACTCGTACATAGTGATAACAAAAGTAATCCAAAAGAAACCCATCTGATGTGTCTAATGTTTTCAAGAGGGTTGAGCCGCAGCAAACAGAAAATAATTAACTTGAAAGCTTTTGTGGGCAATCATATCTGTATGAAAGCAGCAAAAAAATGTATATTTTTATAAATTATGAACCATTTCCCTTAACTTTCAGCGGATATCTGGCTTTGACTCTCTTTCTCTGTAACGAAATATTTCCCGCAACTTTATTCTCGAAAGTTTTCTCATTTCGAATGAAAAGCCAAAGGCAGTGCCAAAGTCAAGGTATTAAATGCGATGATAGAATGCATTTTCCATCGTACCCCATTCCCCCTTTCTTTTGTTCCAAAAGGCAGGCGAAAGTTTGCCAAGGTGAAAATTCCTCAAATTAGATGCCCTGCCATACAAATACACAACAAAAAAAATAATTTGGTGAATAAGGGTCGATGTGATCAGTCCAAATTTAAATTATGGAAACAAGATGTTAATCAGGGATATATATATATTTAGCAGCGGTCTTTAATAATTAGCGGTCAGTGTATAATTGATAGTAATTAAAGTATGATTTATTGATTTATAAACCGATTATATCTGCTTTCCCTAACCATCCAAGATCCTGATTATATTGGCCATTGTGACTTTAAAGCTCACATTTTTTTCAGTGTACAAAAATTGCAAATTAAATTATCAACTCAGCAAAAGTTTGCTCGAAAAAGGCGAAAAATTGATTCGCGCGTGTATGGGAATGTATCTGTGTGTACCTGCCTGTGTGTGTGTGTGTGTGGGCATGGGTGTCAGCCCAATTCCCGCCCCTTTGTACCCCCTTTGTACCCCCTTTGCCCAACCCCCTTCGGCCACGTGCTGAGCCGTATGATGAATGTGCAAGCGAGCGTGAGCATCTGTTCGTGTGTGTAAGTGTCTGTCGATGTGGAGGTGTGCGGTAGGCAGGTGTGTGTGTGTGCGTGCCCCTAACGAGCACATGAGTGTGCATGTGTGAGTGCTGCAAAGTATGCAATAAAAAATTTCACACACGAGCACGTTAATTACGCGCGGCATCCGAACATTTTTGAAGAACTTCAGTCCCCGCATCTATCGCGGTGGCAAATTCTGGTCCCAGGCTTCTATGTATCTGGCAAATGCTTGTATCTTTGGCCCTGGAACACATCGGTTCGCTTATTTCCATGAGTCGCAGATGCTTGGTGTTTTTATTAATGAAGGAGAAACCCGATGCTTGAAAGGGGTTTATTATAAATTAAAATTTTGAATTAAAGGTTATTGGTGGGGCTTTCTAAATTGAATCCTTTAAGGTTTGCTGACTTAGGATTGTTTATAAATTTCCCAAAAATACATTTAGTAAAGGTATCACAAATCTTCTTCGCGGAACCTCTTTAATAAAGGCCCTCCCGCAGCTGAAATATCCACAGAAAATCTAATTTATTTCTTACTACATCCGAGAGTTCAAATCTGCCAGGCTTAGCTTGTTTTCCTCATTTTCCTCTAACCCGGTTCACCACCCACGTTCCAGAGTTGGCAAACAACAAGTGTGTCGAGTGTTTTGCAAATATTTAAACTGCAATATCACAAAGAAGATAAACGAAAGAAAGTCACCTCTACGTTTTTGCAACAAAAATTAGCTTAAATCAACAAGCAAACAAAAACAGGGGAAACACCCTTGAACATATACACACACAGATACACACGCGGGGATGCGAGAACCCCGTTACAGCTGCAATCGGAGTCAAGGCCTTGAACAGCAGGGAAATGAGAAATATTCCACATACGCACCGTTGGCCAAAAGCGCAAGCCATGCGCTTAAAGAGACATGCAATGGGCAAAGAGTTTTGCCAGCTTTTGGTTGTTCTGGTCTAGCAAACGCACACAGGAGTACACGGTGGGAAATTAGCACCACAATTGGTTGAGAAAGTGGATTAATTTATTATACTACTTTTATTTTATAACAGAGATTGAAGTCAATTTAAAAAGTGTCCAAGAGTAGGCAATAAATATCAATCGTTATGGAATCTTTAAATAAAATATTTTAATGTAGACACATATTTAATTGTTTTAAATCAAAAACTAGGAAAAGCTTAAAAATATTTAATTTCTTATTAAGTATTTATAGTTTCTTAAGATATAATTTCACAATATTTTGTTAGGAATAGGAAACTATATCACTAGGCCTTTTTCTGCGTGCGCCTGTGTTTATTTTCATTTCGTTTTCGTTTCTGCAAGTTCTTGTGACGCAATGAAAGTGAAATGGACTGAGAGGGGAAAAGGAGAGGGTGGAGGAAGCTCTTGGCCAACATTTTATGCCGCACACGAACACACTTTCACTCTCACTCGCTCTCCCCTCCCGTCTCTCCCTTTCGCCTCCTTTTCGTTTTGTGCCTTATTAAATTTTCAAACACATGCTAAACTTAACCCGAGGATGTGCTTAACCTTCGCTCTGTTTTGATTGAGTGGCCGTAAGTGTTTGTTTATGAGGCTGTTCCGCTCCCACTCTCTCCTCCTCTCTTTCCCTCTTTTGTTACAATTGCCTTCTTTGTTATTTTGCCTCTCTCTTTCTCTCTTTCTCTTTCTAATCTCTGTTTCTGTCTCGTTTTAAGCCTCCAAGTGAGTGCAGTTTGTTTCGCTTTTCTTCTTTCTTTCATTTCGTTTGATACCGTTTCCATTTTCTGTTGCTTTTTTTGCACTCTGCTCTTTGTACAACTCTTCACTTGCAACAAAATAAATAAAATAATAATTTGTTTCTCAAAAAAACAGATCAAGAAAAAGAGACCAAGCTAAACGAAATGAAATGATAAACTCTTGCTTCCGTTTCCGCTGCGCCATTGTGCAGGCAGTTACTTCCTCTTCCTCTGGGCCGTCCCTTGTCTTCCGCTCTCCTCATTGAGTTGCAAATTCCTTCGTCCTGCGGCACCTTTCAACTTCCTGCCAACGAAAAAAAATGTTGCTGTGCAAATTATTTTGTGTCTCCCTTTTTTTTTGGCAATTGTCCTGCGGCCTGTGCAGATGGTGATGAGGTTTATCGGGGTCTCCAGGGCACTGTTCTCTGGTCAATTTTGAATTGTTAAACATTTCGGTCAGGGGTTAAACAAGTACTTCTGTTGTTTCTCTGGCTGCATTTTATACACTCGTCAAATGGTTCTGAATGTATATCTCATATTTGAATAAACATCTTTTGTAAGATGTGAGTCGAAGGGTTTACAATTCCAAGCCTTTAGTTTTAAGGAAATATATTCCCAAAGATAAAATGTCTTTCAAAATGATAGTTCTGTGTTTATTTTATTTAATAGGATTCCCTTTAGGGACTCCCCTTTCAGTATATACATTAACATCTTTGAATAAACATTAAAGCAAATCATAAATAAATCGAATGCATAAAATTCCATTATCAATTGGCAAGGAATCTCCCCATTAATTATGAATCGCTGAAGTTTATCCGCCTCCGAAATTCCTGCATACATACCTGATATAATACGGAGGAATCAGTAAACAAAATCCCTGTAAATAAATTATTCAACATGAGACCACATAATTGAAATGGAAGGACGAAAATGTTTTGTCGCCGGTCAAGTGCGGTCGCTTATGCAAATTGCGGGAAAATTTATGTTAATTGTCCCCTCCTGTTGGTCGTTGTAAATAATACCCTGCTCAAGTGTGATGCGATGAATGTGAAAACGTTTTCTAGCAAGCCAACTCATGATTAGTTCTAGTCTTAGTTGTACCATACAAAAACAAGTTTCCTTAGTTAGCAATTCTTTACCTACGTATGCTCTCTATCAACAATATTATTTGTGCAATCTGGCAAGCTTGAGGGCTAAAACTTAATTAACACTTTTCAGGCCCAACATCAAGTATCAGTATTCCGCCTTGGACAGCGGCAATGGGATCGTGGAGCGGAGTCCCAGGGAGCGGGCTCAGCGGGAGAAGGCCCTGAACGCCACCCAGGAATGGATTCAGAGTGCCAACGGACGCTACGAGGTGATCGCTCATCTGGATGAGATCGGCTCGAGGCACGGCAAGAACTGGTTTCTGGTCACGGATGCTTCGGTAGGGAGCCTGGACTTACATTTTTTACTGTTTACTTATTTTTTAAATATTTTTTTTTAGGTCCGCACAGATCGTCTGCTGACCCTGCTGCCGCTGCCCCCCGACTGTGTGGCCTTCGAGGATCTGCCGCCCAACGAGTGTGCCAGGGAGATCCTCATGGAGCTCCTGGGCTCGCTGCATCATCCGTACATATATCCCGTGCTGGACCTGGGCTTCTTGCGCAACAGCTCGCATAACTATGCCTGCCTGGTGACGCCCTTCAACTCGCGCGGCAGCCTCAAGGATCTCATCTACAAAGTGAGTGCTTTTAGATTAAAAATTGTATCGAACTAAGTTTTAGTTATAAATCTGAATTTAATGTAATTTCCCCCTTCTCAGGCACAGTGGAACGAGCCGTGGGCCAAAAAGTACACGCGTAAGCCGAATGGGTTGCCGGTGAGCCAAGTGCAGCGCCTGGGGCGACAGATCCTGGAGGCACTGCTCTTCCTGAAGGAGCGCGGCTTTCCGCTTCACGGTCACCTGCACAGCGGCAATGTCATCCTGCAGAACGGGGCAGCCAGGTGAGTCCATCGCACCGTTCACTGTCCACGACCGCTCAACCGTGAACTAATTTAATAATGACTGAAGTATTTGATATCGAAGCCCTGCTTCCTGCTCCCCCCCTGAAATGTCACTCATACAAAATTCATCGAAATAGAAGGGAAAACGATTTGGGCCTAAATGGCAAATTAAAAGCAATTTAACGGAATCGTTGGCCATGTCCTGGCACTTTAAATGCATGTCCCTGTTTGCCAGCCCCCTCCGCGATCCCTCTCCTTCCGATCCAGATCCATGTAACTGCTGTGCGACAACGCGTAAAGCGCCGCCCAACGCCACCCACTCGGAAACATCGAATGGGTGTAACAAAAATAAAGCTTTAGCTTTTTGCCATTTTAAAAATAAATGCGCGGCGCAAAAAATGCTTATGCTGCAGCTCTGGGATGGGAGCGAAATTCCTATAGGTGAAAGTCGATGAAAGCGATGAGAGCTGGTTTTTTTCTATTTTATTTTTTGCCTTTCTTTGTTTAAGTTTGCTCCAAGTGCATGACCCAATTTAGTTGCCCCCATCGCCGGGGAATCGCTGCAAATGGAGGGAGGACATTGAAAAAGCTGATTTTCATATAAATTGCTTATACATATGTACAGTCATCGATAGGGCCATTGCCAGAGCAATGGCGAGTAGTAAGCTGAAAAGCTGATTGATGGAGTGGCAAAGGAAAGTACTTGTTCAAGTGGGATTGCGTTAGGAATCCCTAGTTCTCCCTCTAGCCCTCTGGTGGGAATGGTAATCTAGGCAAGGATGCGGGAAATGCAATAAGATAAATCAGAGCAGAGAAAAATCCTAGGCAAAACAACAAGACACCAATTAGAGAAGATTTATTGAGTACTCAATGTTTTGATTCACTTTAACTCAGCAAGGATTTTAGATCTGATTTTAGATGGACAATGATTGATAGTGAAATAACAAAGAAATGCCTTATCCTCATTATTTTCCTATCCTGTAAAATAATTAGCATACCTTTGGCTAATAAAATCCATCCGCTAGCATCTTCAGAACGTCTTTTGTCAGCCCATTTGGGCTGCCTTTTCCGGCCAGTCAGCAATACTGCGCTCTAATGAACCCTGACAGGACCCTCGAGCCGAAAGCCCCGGCCAATCTGCAGAGCACGGCGCTGTGTAGTGTCATAATATTGTCATATCAGGTCTGACATACGCTCTTTGTCATAAAGGCACATTGCCAGCAGAGCGCGGGCTGGTGGATGGCCTTACTCCTCTCTCCCTCGCACAGAAATCCATAAAAGTAGGCACTTTGTGGCCGGCGTAGCCACGTGTTGGCCATCAATACATGGCTGTGGCACATCAAATGTGTTGCATAATTAAGATCGAGAACAAAGGAGGGGGGTCATGGATGGTTCGCCATTTAATTATGCATTTTCCGTGACATGTATCTTCTTTTTTTTTTGTTTTATCCATCAGGTTATCTGGCCTGGAGAACGGCCTGCTGGGCCTCAGCTCGCGCATTAACGCCGTCATGTGGTCCCGCTCGGTCACCGAGATCGAGAACGTGGACATCGTCTGCTTCGGCCACCTGCTGTACGAGATGACAACGGGCCAGGAGCTGGCCACACCCAAGCCGTCCATGCGGGTGCTCGAGATGGAGATGCAGCACTACCCACAAATAGGCCAGGTGAGGGAACAGTAAAGGGTTTTCTTGAGAACTCTGTAAATGAATAATTTAAAATCCTTTATTACAGATTCTGGAAATATTAGGTCTGATCTTTGAGCCGCCTAGCGGTGTCTGCCCCTCCGTCGAGGACCTAGTCCTGTGCGATCTCTTTCGCAGCATCGATTTGCGCGAGCTGCGTGGTCCCTGTTTCAGTGTAAGTACTGAAATAATACTTATACTCTAAGAGTCATGAATTATATTTATTTTATGCTTGCAGACAATTAAGCCGAGCCTCAGCAGGTCCACCCTGAATCTGCTGCACGCGGTGAAGAAGCGCCAATGCGCCTCCCTGGGCCACTCCCTCAGCGAGGCGAACTCACCCTGCACGCCGCCCTCGACGCCGCACGATCGACGCACTGGGTGAGTTGCTCCTCCGTCGGCTTAGTTGTTTCCTAGCTTTCCACCTAGAAGCAAACTCTGCCCACTTCTCACTCTGTCAGTCACACCGGCATAACTCTCATAAATCCCTCACCACACACACACATAAAGACCGTACACTGTTCATCGTCGTGTCATGTTTTTCGGTGTGATAGGAACAGCCAGTAGTCAGTCATAAGAAAAAATTGACAATGAGGCTTAGAGATTTTCCATGTACAGAAATCAGTTTAAAAAGATATCTTTAATGGGATGTGGTACCAAACGGACTAAATTAAATATTAAAACTACATTTACATAGATTGCAAATAGATGTTTAAAAGTTGGGACTACTATACTACGTGTATATACCTTAACTTAATTAAATTAGAATTTATTTTTAATAGCCAATTTCGATTGATATTTTGTGTTAATAAACTATAAAACCTTGGAATGCCTTTTGATGTAATGTTTCTAGAGTAACATAATTAATCTGTTTAGTTTTATTAATAATCAACCTATAAACCATTCTTTAAACTCTGCTTGAGTTTCTAAGTGTGAAATAATAATTCTTTTGACTGAAAACATATATAATTTTAGCAAATAAATATCATTTTACCGTAGACTGGAGAAAAGTCATATTTACATTGGGCTTCGATTAAATCCTCACCCGGCTGCCGGACCAGTCTATAAATATTTTTTAGAAAACCCAATTAGGAATTTAAAATACAATTTGTCAGAAAAATGTAAAATTTGAACACAAACAGTCTTAGGTCCGCCCCACGTTGGGCCCCAATTTAATCATCATCAGATTGTTGGATACACTTGTATCGGTCCGGTCTAAAAATTCTTTGAGTTAACCCAATTAGTAATTTAAGAACTAAGAAGCGTTAAAAAAGATATGTCTTAAAGTCCGAATACCGATCTTTCGGAAGTCCATTTAAATTCCAGGAAAACATTGCGGCTTTGTTCTTTCACAAAGACCTCTATTTGGCTAAAATGCAAACACTTTTCGCAGCTTGCATTAGCAGCCATAGCTCCGCCCCATGTTGGGCGCCAATTTAATCCACGCTCCGGGCCTTTTAATCCAGGTGTTCTTGTGCACTCGCATTTCGGGCTAATATAGAGAGACGCACACACATGCACACACACACACACACCGATGGAGAGGTTAAACAAAAAGGAACCAGAAAGAAAAGGCGAGAGAAACTAACACACTGGCAGGAGGCAGAGCGAAAAATGTGGCTAAGAGCTTAATGATGTGCGTGTGGCTCCGGGTGTGTGTGTGTGTGTGTGTGTGTGTGAGTGGCTGTGTGTGAGTGCGTGCCTAAAGGTAATTATGGTAATGTCCTGGACTCTGCTCAGCCTGACCCATTCCATTCCATTTCCATTCACCGGCGCCGTAGGCAGAATTTAAAATTATGCATACAAGACAGGGATATAATTGAGTGATAAAGAACGAGGACGGAAGCCGGCGGGCTAGCGCGAGAGAAAAAGTCCCAAAAATCTGAAAACAGCAGAACGAAAGCGAGAAAGTGTCCTCATTTTGCTGTTGCCTCATGTATATTTAAGCATCCCAATGACCCCGTGTAAATTTACTCAGCCGCCTCAGAAAAAAATATTAATTAAATACTCAAACGCATGTTTTTTACTTACATTAATTAACTAAACAATTTTACGTAGTGAGGATTTTTTCAACTAAAGTATTTCTTTCCGTATGCAATGTTTTACTCTCTCTTTCTCTCCTATAACTACTACTACTACTACCGCCTACTACTACTACTACTACTACCCAACTCTGTTGTGTGTGTGTATCTCTGTGTGTTCAATCTATCTTAGTGTTGCGAAAGCGCCCAGAATCCCGTTACCGTTGCAGTTACCGTTACAGTTGCCGCTATACCAAACCCATCATCTTCTACACACATACCGATCCGCCCTCGAATGTCTATCAACGTTCACTTTTGTTTACATCACCTATGTGTGTGTTTTGTTTTTGATTTACAAACTCTTGCATTTCTGCATTTGTTTATTTACATAACCCGTTCGACTAACTAAAAACCAACAACAACAACTACTACAACAACAACTACAACAACAACTATAACAACAGTGTTCTGCCTGCGCCCTATGAAGTCTTTCGTATGTACTAATCCGAAACCAAACCCAACCGAACCGAACCAAAAAATAAACCAAAAAGTCCCCAAACCAAACCCAAACCGAACCCAAAACAATGAACTCACAAAAAGAAAAAAAAAACATCAAATTATATCTCACAATTAAATTTTACAAAATGAATATCGTGTGAAACAAATGAATACCTGAATAAAATGAATACCTGAACATAAAACCATTAACAATAGACTATGTTAAAAAAATAAAAACCAGCAAACACACAATTTTTTGTACGAACATGTAAATTTTTTATATCAAACGGAAAATGAATATAAAAATACTGCAAAAAAGAACAAAATCTGTCGTAGGTAACTGTGGTAAGTGGCCAATTTTTTGTATGATCCACTCGCACCACCAGCCAGCAAGCCACGCCCAGCAAGCACACCACTGGCACACCCCAAAATGAACCGAATCGAACCTCCATCGAAGTAGGGGGCCAGCAGAAAGTGCAGAAAACGTATTTTTACTTATCCATTTAAATTATGCAAAGCCTTTCGTTTACACTAGTCTTTCGACTTTATAGTTTATAGTTTGCATAATGCAATTTTCCATATATCTGTGTGTTTTGTTTTTATTGTAGTTTATTTGCTTAACTCTCAACTATAAACCCCTTCGACAAATGTTTATGTTTGCATTGTTGATTGCATGATGTAGAGAACAATATTTGCTTTCGATTAAGCACAGAATGCGCTTTTCCAAGCGGGTTAAATGTATTTTTTGTAAAATACTTTACATAATTGGGTAATTTAGTGTTTAGTAATCTGTAGTTTTTTCTGACCAGTTTTACTCATGATTTATTGCTTTAGTTTTAGTAATAATAAATAGTTAAATAGACAAATAAATAAGAATACTTTTTAAACCCGTTTTTAATAAAGCTAAACTTAAATATCTAATGAAATTTGGTAGCCATTTCCATATGTAAGCGCTGGCTTAAAGCCTTAACTTAGTTCTCAGACCGTTAATATTTTTCTGCATATGAGCTAGCTTCTTTAGCTTATATCCCAGCTCTTCAATGGAGCTAAGATATCCATATCTGCTTTGGAAATGCTTTGAGATATCAGCAAGTCCGTAATTTCGATGGGTTGGTCACTAATTGAGTTTTTGGAGAGCGGGAAACTGGGGCCTGATTGGAAACCCGCACGTATTGACGCTTCTATTGCAGCCGCACACTCACGAAAACACAACACTCATCGCATACAGTGACATGCCATGGCTTCTCTGCATATCCGAACACAAAAGAAATCCGAACCAGGTGCCGCAGCCAGACTGGGATTGAAAATTCCGAATTCTGAGTTTCTGACTGTTATTCTCTGGCCTTTTCTCCACTCTTTCCCCAATCTATGCGCCCCATACAGTATCAGCCGAACAATGGACTCATTTGACATATCGAGCGACTCGGAGGAGGGCCTGCTGGAGGAGATTGTGGTCGGTGGGAGCTGCCATCGACAGCACTTGCTCCGCCTGCAGCAGTGGCACTCCGCCCACTCGTACGTCCACTCGTACGACCCGCCCTCGGAGTCGCCCATCCACTATTGTGATCCGGCGGCCCTCTATTCGGATGACAACGGCCTCGAGCCGGAACCGGAGCCGGAGCCGGGGCAGGAGCCGGGGCAGGAGCACCTGCCACCGACCATTCGATGTAGTACGAGCAGCCAGAGCAACCTGAATGTGATGCTGGCCGAAGGAGCCGGCTACGAGGGTCAGGAGGTGGAGGTGGAGGAGTTCGAGGTGCTCGAGGAGGAGGAGGCCAGCGGCTCGTCGGGGGCGCAGAGGCTGCAGGCCCCGGCCTGCACTTCGTCGGCCGCCGGAGCCTCCTTCAATCACCAGCTCACGGCGGACATGTGCAACTACAAGAACTCAAAGAGCCGGCGGCTGGAGTACTCGCTGAAGTGCCTGAAGTACGGACGCAGCAATCCCTCCCAGGACTCGGCCTTCGGCTCGCTGACCGACAACGACCTGTCCATCGGCTCGTCCAGCATCCGGCTGAGCAGCTTCCAGTCCATCTCCTCGCCCATCGACGAGGGCGTGGAGGATATCATCATAGCCACCACCACGGGTGGCAATGAGACCTGCCTGGAGCTGGCCACCATTCCCCGGAGCATGGTATCCCAGGACTCGGCCATTTCCTCGCCCTGCCGGGAGAGTTCGCCCAATAACTTCCTCCACATCGACGATGCCATGTCGGGCACGGGCTCCACCTCGTCCGGTTCCAATTGCGGCTCCTACGGGAATATACGTCCACAGCAGTTTCCAGTCTCGCTGTCGCCGAAGATCTTGGTGACGGCCACCAGTAACTCGAGCAGCTCCTCGTTGGCCTCCAACAGCAATGCGGGCCAGGCTCAGGCTCCGGGTCAGGTTCAGGCACCGGGACAGGGCCATCCCCAGCAGCAGCAACAGCAGCAGTTTGATCCGCCCAAGATCCTGGTCAACGATCAGAACTCCATCTACACCACATCGCCCTCGAAGCGATCGGGCATGATAGAGGTCTTCTCGCAGAAATATCGGGTGAGTAGGCCTTCAAGGATATCTCTAAACGGGGAAGATTTAGGGATATTATGTCGGGGTTATCAAGAGTAACACTTTTCTGCCATTTGCTGGAAAGGTAAATTTAAATGCAAACATTGATTACCTTTGAAATGCTTTTCCTTAGTTAAGATTTAAATTGAATTAAGAATTATATTATTAGATTAAAATACTTAACTTGGGCTGCTTAAGTTGCATGTGCACTTGTTGCCTTATTATAATTCGAGTTAAAATCAAACCAGCTTCGGAAATGTCCTGTTTGCCATGCGATTTAATTTGGAACTTAATTAATATTGGCTTTTCTGCATTATGTCCATATAAGTCGTATCCAAATCTGCTTTACAAATTACTTAAAAAATAATTTAACGAGTTTATGTTTAAAACATATTTATGTACGTTTCGATATATTATTTCTATAAAGAAAAGTTATAAAAAGTATACTACCTTAGTCTGTGAAAGAAAGCTTAATTAGTTTCCCTTCCAGGTGAGCTCCTTCGAGGACATGTCCCCGAAGCGAACCTCCGACAAGCAGCACCTGAAGCACGTGAACCGCCTGGCCTTCCGCTCCCTGGAGGAGGAGCGCCGGATCGACAACGCCTTCCTGCCGATGGCGGATCGCACCCACTCGGACAATCGCGTGAACATGCAGAGTGAGAAGTACAAGAAGCTCACCCACGCCTCCTTTCGCATCAGCAAGGGCCAGGGCCAGGACTCGCCCACGGCCACGCCCACCAGCCAGACGCCGCCCAGCCATCCGAGCAACAGCATCGAGATGCAGCGCACCGGCCGGCAGACCCTCTGGCGGGACAGCAAGTTCTACAGGAAGAACCGGATAGCCAAGAGCAATGACTCGCTGATGGAGAACAATCCGTCGCCGAGGATCTCGCCCTGCTCGCTGCGGGACAATCAGTACGAGAGCAGCCGGAGCAGCTCCCAGGCCAGCCGGAGATCGCTGAGCGGCAGCCAACAGATGCTGAGCGTGACCACCAGCTTCTGTGGCAACGGCAGCGGTGGCTCCCGCAACGCGGCCCGGTACTGCAGCTCCAAGAGCGAGGACCTGGGCGAGTCCTCCGACTATCTGCGAGTGATGGATGCCCGCAAGTCGTACTCGGAGCGGCATCTGGTGCGGCTCAAGCAGACGGCCATCAACAACACGCACAGCGAGGACGAGATGAGCTTCAACGATAACGACAATAATCACACGGCATCATCGCACCAGGCCCAGGGGCTCCAGTACACTCAGACCCACTACAATCAGAAGAAGCACCACCAGGGCGGCAGGTGGAGCAGCAGCTGCTCCATTGGCAGCCACCTGAAGACGACCAATATTAAGACCACCTCGCTGTCCGCTCAGTCCAGCCAATCGAATTTAGTGGCCACCTCAGCAACTGCCAGCTATCGCACGCCCTCCAAGTCCCTCGATCAGAGCATCGCCATTCCGAGCACCACGGCCCAGGGTAACCAGGGCAGCCAGGGCAACCAGGATAATCAGGGTATCCAGGGTATCCAGAGTAGTCAGAGCATCCAGAGCAACATCACCCCGAACACCACCAGTAGCAACAGCAGCAGCAGCACCAGCTCGGTGGACGAGTCGCCGTCCAGATTGACCCTCAGCGGCGCCGACCTCTCGAGGATCTTTGTGATGGACATGGACGACGCACCCGGCAGCAGCTGCAGCGAGGAGAAGACCCCGCTCCTGGACAGTGTGGAAATGTCGCCGATCAGTCCAACCGAGCCGGAGCAGCCCGACCTGGACAAGCTCTAAGGATCCGGGGATCCGGCACAACACCCTATACACACGCACATACAGACACGTTTTGAGCAGCCGAAATGCAAAGCATGTGATAAAGAAACCAAATATAGCAGAAATCGAAGGGGGAACCATCAAGTTATAGAACTATTAGGCTAGGTTTGCGATGGCGAGTGATGGAGGGGCTTCAAGAGGGAGTTTTCAGTATAAATAATTCTATGGATTCTACAACCTAAGGGTTGTAAGGCTTAAAAATCCAAAAGAAGATTAAGCAAATAAATTATACATTCAAAAATGTATCTATTCCTTTCAATTCCGCTCAGTAACCCTCTGAAGAGTAGCTACTTCCTTGAAATTTGAAATTCCCGAAAACTCCTTTTTGAAAATCCTCCATCACAGCCAGTGTTGGTTAAGGTAAGGCAATTCTAATCTTGGTATCACTCGAAACACTGACACCCGCTCACACCCCGGAAAATATATACACGAACATGGAAATTTGGGCTGCTTTCGCCTTTGCTAGATCCACACGAACACACACTCAAAGCTTTCTTCTGGTAACAATAATATTTTTGTCTTTATATTGAACTTTAGCCGGTTGCTTTTACAGCAATGCGTAATTACGTAATTACCTAGAATATCTCTCCACTGAAGCTAATCTCTAGACTGCTAAGCCACAAGACAACACGGAAAAACCAAAGGGAGCCAGTGTCCTGCTGATGAGTTGTTGTTGTTTTTTTTTTAACAAGCTAAACAGAGAAAACAATTTTCGAATTATACGGAATTATACACTTTACTTGGTAGTTGATTGAATAGTTAAGACTTGAAAGCTTCGCAGCTTGGCGCATTGAAAATGTTTTACTGTAGCCTAAAATCGTTTTAAGTCCCCCCGCGATGGGGCCGTGTTTTAAATATATGCATACATTTTAGGGAAATAAAACCAGCAACCAAACCGAGAAGGAGAAACAAGGCCGAGGACTACCTCCCCGTTGAATGCAATTTAATGGGGAATCCCGGTTGAGTTGGACAGTTATAGAGTATAGCGAGCGAGTTACACTTTCCTTGATTTGTCTCCTTTTGTTCGAAAATGTCATAGAGGTAAGCACCTCAATATCGCAACGGAAACAGAAAGTATACCCCATAAGAGTTTAACATAATCGTATGAAACCGTAAATACAATACAGAAATGCAATCAAATTTACTAAGATATCGCAAGCGAAAATATCACAAAGGCCACACACAATCGAACACAAGATAAATATATACACCCTTACGATCATATATATATATAGAAGGTAATATTAGACGCACGCACTTAGCGAGTCGCACTCAACCAGACGATCCAGATCCAGATCCAGAACTCAGCCCCACCCCATCCATTTATGAATTCAAATGAGCTGCCACAGAGTCGCCCTTAGTTGTATTATTCGTAGGTGTCAGAAGCGTAGGACATTGTTTACGGGACCCCTAGTATGTATATGTCTCCCCCCAAAACCGAAATCGTGTGATCGTTCAGTTTGCTTGGAATTATTTCACGGTTTACTTGTGTATATGTACCCCCAGTAATCCCAGAAATGGAGAAAGCCCCTGAGAGAAATAAATATTAAACGAGAAAACAATAAATACTTTGAAGGGTTTTACTCAAGGGAAAATTGGGACTGTTATTGATTTTTAGAAACCAAATGAAGTTGAACTAATCTGCCAAAATCTGCGATAATATAAAATAATGTTTTCTAATCAGCTTTATAAATTATAGGCGCCAAGAGAATATTTGATCCTTAAGAAATCCGAGGGAATAATAAATTTTAATTTTGCCAAAAGTCGGTTCAAAAAGAAGCTATATAAGCTCTTGCCTCAAGCACTTCGTGTATTAGTTGAGAATAGGTTACTGCCGGTTGACTTCGTAGCCAAAATGCAGTTTAACTTTATATACTTCGAAGCGCTTCTTGTGATTTTTATTCTGAAAGCAGCAAAGGCAAACATTCCCGATTGCGACTTCTTAGAAACTGTGAATATCTCGTCGAGTCTGAAGCTGCAGAATGGTTCATTCATCTTCCAAGGCCTTTTAGTTCCTTTCAACTTGACCGCAAACTATGACTACATAGAAATGGAGCCGGGATACAAAATTAATGTAAAAAGCCACGTAAGGGGATGTGTCTGCAGGCTAAAGCCCTGCCTGAGGTTCTGCTGCCGCTTCAAGGACATGCAGACCAATGGCGAATGCACCGATGGCCTGATGGAAGAACTGAATAGGACTAAACCATATTTTGATATAATACTTCACAACGGATCCAGGGTGAGAGGGAACTTGCCAAGCGATTTCATAGTAGGGAGAGATCGAATACGCCCCAATGATATTTGGTACTCTATGAACTCTTTCTTAAGGAAATATGACTGCCTCCATCCGAATCAGTTCAAATCAGCCAATCCAGATTCCCTTGTGTATGCCATCCATACAGAGGCTTATTCTGAAGGTCCACACATACCTCTACCAGGAGAAATTGAGCGTAAGACTATAATAACTATAGTTACTATTAATCCAGTTAAATACCAATTCTTTTTCAAATCTTTCTGCAGTTTTGTTGATTTCAGATGTATTCTTGATTTTCACCATTGCAGTGTATCTCTACGTAAAGAAGCTTCGGAACCTGCACGGAAAGTGTTTTATTTGTTACATGATCACTACGTTTTTGTCTCATTTCCAGTTAGGGCTGACGACCGTTCATATACCTTTGCAATTGTGTTCTCTATTTGGTAAGTTGTTAAGGGGCTAAACTTACTATTATTTGTATTATATGTTAGTCGATTGATAGGTGTTAAGTATTACTGATTCTTGCAGGTTACTGGTTCTACTACACTAGGATGGCCAATTTTTTTTGGCTCCTGGCCATGGGCCATCAGTTGTGGAAGGGCTTTACTTCAGTTAACCGAGCTGAATCTCAATATAGCTTCCGGGCCTACAGCACTTATACGTGGGGAGCGGCGGCTGGCATGACGGGACTCATATTCCTTATTGATGAGATTTGGGAAGGCGAGCCCAGCAAAGTAGAATGGATACCCGGAATGGGCTGGGATGATTTTGATCTAAAATGTAGGTTTTTATTGATGCAATTCCGTTCAAAAATTATCAAAGAAATTAATATATTCTATAAACAGTTAGCTGGAGTTATTTTGCATACATTACCTTTCCAATAACAATACTAATTGCGTTAAACACAGCCCTTTTTGTATTGACGGCCAGAAGTATTGTAAAGGTGAAACACTCATTGAATAACTTTTCAGACCAGAACGAAACAGCAAGGAACCACAACTCGAGGATGCAGTCGTAAGATATACACACTTTGAATACCTTGAATTTATAGAGATGTTTGGTTTTTTATTATCTGATCACAGGTTTCAAATGTTTTTACGACTCTTCATCCTCATGGACTTACAGTGGAGTGTGCGTGTAATTTCTGTCTATTTTAAATGGAAACTTGTTAGCCTAATATGTGCCTACTGTAATGAGTGCAATGGCTTCATTATTTTTGTGCTGTTTGTCCTTAAGCGCAGAACAATTCGCCTTTTTATGGAAAGGTGAGCTATCCACTCATCTGACAGATTTTTTAATACATGATTTTTTCTTTTTTAGTATTCGGAGTGGGAGAAACTAACAGCATTTTTATAAGGCCTATATGACACTGTCAAAGCCGTGTACCGACCTAAAAATATCCTGAAATCGTATTTATGTAAATAATTAAATAAAACTAAATAAAATTGTAGCGCCCAGCTATTGCAAGGCATGTCTTGTCTCGTAGTGACCAACTTTTAAGGCGGCTGCCCAGAATTGCCTAGCATCTAGCTATTGCAAGGGCATATATTGGGCTGCTTAGGCGCTGCTTTAGCAAATGATTGCTGCACTGCTTGCAACAAAGAAGTGCGACGATTTCCATGCTTGCTCTGCCCAGCGCAAAGCAGTGCGGGCTAAATGTACACTGGCCAAATAAATTAAAATTTTTTTTTTTTTAATTATTTTATTATGTACTATACTAAGCTTTACGCTAAGAATCAATTCCAAATGTATCACAATAACTAGATAAGACGGAAATACCTTAGAGTAAATACCACCTTTCCCTCTTTATAAAAAGAAAAACTATCCAAACTTAATTTTCATTTAAATATTAAGATAATAATTATAATTAAGATAATAATTATAGTTATGATTTTGGCCCATTTATAGTTTCTTAAATGCGCTGACCTCGAGCCGGCAAAAAATCATATCTAAAATAATATATAATTTTATGATCAGCCATATAATAGAGGAGATTATAATTCTGTGTCATAAGTAATATTTTGTTTAACTTTTTGATTTGCATTCTTTAATAAAAATTAAAAATGTATGATTTAAAATTTAAGATGTACTTATGTATGTTATGTATGTACCTCCTTTGGCTCTATCAAAGACTGAAAACAATGCAGACAGCTCAGATCTAGTGTGACCAATAGGCCTCGGAGTAATGAAAAAAATGAGCCCATCGATTTCATAATTTAGTTGCCATATTTATGATTATGTCCTGTCATGTCCTGTGCGTGTTTTTTTGTTCCTCCCATGGCATGCAGCAGCATCCTAAGCAAACAATCGATGAGCATATGACAGCAGACTAATAAAATGTACTACCCCTCCACTGTCTCTGACGAGGGTTCCATCACTCGTCCTCCTGCCAGCTCTATTTTTCTATTGTTTCAGGAGCTGCAATTATGGGAATTTGGCAATTTTACGGGCAGCGAAGCGACGACGACAGCGGAACTGGCCGGTGGTCAGTCTGTCCGGCTAACAATATAATTTACAGCGCTTTTGTGTAGCGAGGCGTGAATTTAGTACTCAAAACTCAACCCCCCTCCCGAAAATTGGTAGAGTCCGGGCGGGGACTGGTCCAGTTAATCGCATTTGTTGGTTTTGTAATTATAATTCCGGCCCAGGGAAATGATTTTGGCATTTCAATTTGTACCGCCGACCGCAGGCGCAGGCGCATTTTTCGACCCCTTTTCGTATTTTACAGTATTTTCCCCCGTGGTCACTTTCGATTTTCGAATTGTATCCTTGGCGCTGGCGCAGGCGCAGCTGCCGATTATATCCTCCCTTTCGCAGTCGCGTGCCGTCTCGCAGCAGGACATTGTGTCCATTCGAGGCTGGGCAAT
Organism: Drosophila rufa; assembly: GCA_018153105.1. Taxonomy (NCBI): domain Eukaryota; kingdom Metazoa; phylum Arthropoda; class Insecta; order Diptera; family Drosophilidae; genus Drosophila; species Drosophila rufa. The sequence continues at coordinate 16,694,177 of JAECXS010000096.1, forward strand.
GTTTTCCCTCAGTTTTTCACCTTTTGAGTGGCAATTTCGCCGTCGTTTCGATAGTTAGCCCAGCTAAAAGGATTAAAAGGACTTCTCGCGGTTGCCTTTTGTGCTCAGCCAATTTACCGTAAAATTCACTTCTCTCCTTTTGTCTCTGAAATATGTTTTATTTTTTGTCTCTTTTATTGTGGCGGGAAATGGACCCTGTATCCCTTATCCTTTTTTCCTGAGTTTTTCCGTAGATTTTCCTGCTGTTTTTTTGCGCCCATTTGTCAATTGTTTTTGCCGCCGCGCCGGTGAAAGTGACAAATTTCGGGATGTCCCGTCTGAAGATTTATGAGTCGATTTCGCCATTGAAGTGGTTCAGTGGTTGAGTGGTTCAGCGGTGCCAGGACAATAGCCTCCCGCTCTCAAGGGTTGAGGGGCGTGGCCGGCATGCGATCGAAAGTCAGTTGGCGAGATTTATGTGATGGAACACAGTTCTCGGGACGAAATGATCGTCAGGGGAATTCGCCTTTAGAGTAGATCCAAACGGATATGTCATTGGTAAAAAAAGAAAAAGTAAAAAATAAATAATCTAATTTAATATTAAAACTCTCACAAGAGTTATAGGCTACCTAATGGCGAAGAATTTATAACTAAATTCCAATAAACAAAAGTGTTGTATATCTTTAAATTTGTTGTATGCTGTATAATTTCTTGAAACTCAAATTTCTTAGATAAAGATTTGTTATTTTTAAAATTATTAGTTATTTAATCCAGCCAACTTCAAAGAAAAGTAGATTTTTAAGTCATATTTGATTTATTTGAGGTTTTAATTGGGTTACAAATTTTAATTTTTCGGTTTAGTGATTCATTTTTAACATACCCAATATACACGTTAAAGATATTGAATATTAATCTTAATTATAATTATATTACATTAACATTAAAAATCTAAGGTTTTAAAGAACTGATGGCATCTTCGCTAGAATTTCCTTATTAGTCCACAAATTGCTCAAATCTCAAACCAACATTTTGTGTTGTTCAGCGACCCGTTCTCGGACATGGTCAATGCCATGTGAGTTGGCCGTCCAGCGTCCAGTGTCCGATTTCCACTTGGCCAATGGCCATTTTCACAGCTTGGCGAGCAAGTGCTTTTTGTGTCATTTGGCCGAGCTCCGCTTTCCGCACATTTGCAATTATTCTGGCATGAAAATTGAAAAACATGTTCTCGCGTCGCGCGGGAAACCCAATACGCGTGTGCGCCAACATTGTCATTCATTCATTCGGCTGCCCGTTCATTCACTCGCTCGCTCATTCGATATTCCAAAACAAATTGTTGGCCATCAAGAATGCATGTTGATTTTTTTTAATTAAAAAATATTTCCAATCGGCAGGCCAACTGCTGGGAAATTAGCCTCAAGTCCCTCAGACTGTCAAGCTGTGCGCCGGCGCAATTGAAATCTGTAGAGTCCTTCGGAATCCCGTTGGCGTTCGCCTGTCCAGCTGTCCATAAATCATGCATCTATTCCGGAGTTGTGTAACGCCGATTTCCCTATTTTTTACGGCCTTTTCACGACTGACCTCCCCGCGTTGACCTCCAACGTTCGAGGGATGCGAGGATACTTTTTACGTGGTGGTTAATCGGCCCTAGACGAAGTTTTGTCAACGTTTATTTATGATTTCTCGCTGTTTTTCGGTGGATGATTCGGATTTTTTTTCGGCTCTTATGCATGCCGACTGGACGGCGTGAAGTGTTTCCATTGTGCGGAATGATTTTTTGCCGTATTGCTATTTTAAGAGATGTTAAACTGTATTTACATGTTTTTGGAGGGTTGGGTATGAAAATATGATGGCAATGATGGAAGTGAAAAGAATATTAATAAACCTATTAATACATTTTTTAGTTCATATTTATGGCATCCCTTACTATATGGAATAATTATTGTAGTAATATAAATGTTTTAAATCTACATACCACATATTTCATATCAATTTAACCTTTAAGTTTAGTTCCCCTTATAATTTCCTAAATTCGTGTATTTTTTCCGCCATATAAATTAACGACTTCCTCGCAACAGCACGCCCATTGTGATCGAACATTATGACATAATTAAATGTATGTAGTTCCATTACCAAATTGTTTATTTAGCTCATTCGCTGCTTCTTTAATGGCTCATTGCCAAAGGTATAAAAAACTTTCTTTTATTTTCGTCGCCGCACGAAACGCAATTATTGTACAATATATTATTGATAGACATGTCAAGTATACCCATCATCGTGCTGATGATCAACATCAACATCATCAACATCATCGTGATTATCATCTCCAGTGACGGACCGGAATCTTTGATTTCATTTTCAAGTATGCTGCGATTGATTTAATTTTGTGCTTCGAATTTCGGTTTCATCGCACGTGCGAGCGATTAATTTTGTTCAGTTTTTTTTCTAGACCTCCTCTTTTTTAGTTTGGGTGCTGTGGTAATCCCCTTCCTTGAAATGTCCTGCGGTGCCCGACGATTTCGCCAGTCTCCCTTAATGATAATTTTCTTCGCGTTTAATTTTCACCTTTTTTATTGGCCGCTGCGGTTTTGATATTCAATATATGCCGCGCCTGCAATTGTCACCCGTGGAGAATCGAAAAAGTGGAGGATATAGCCGAAGGAGCGAGGGACACCGGGGAAATCCCGACTGTCTGTCGCGCGAAATTAAATACCCGATAATTGTCAGTCGATTGCGGTGAGCATGTTTACTTGGAAAAGTTTAACCCCTCTTGGAAGTGTGTTTAATTGTTTCAGTTTTTAGTCATTGAAATATGTATAAGACTTAAAAATCCTTAAATATACAATTTTCGCTTAATGTGTGTAGTTTTATTTCAAACAAATAAAATGGTACATATTTTTTTGGAGGATGAAAAGTTTTTTCCAGAACTGAACCACATCCATTGGAACAGCATCGGAGATTTAAAAACAACAGAAATTATGTTCTTAAAGGAAGTTGGTTAGGGTCCTGGACAAACTCCATTTCAAATTCTTTTTAGTTTGAGATATTCAAACATAGCAAGCAATATTTTCAACCAAAGAGTAAGCCACGAATTGTACAAATTAACTTATTTGAATTATTTTCAATCTTATAAGTCACTAAAATCTTTTTAAAATTATTTAATTAATTTAAGTACAGAAATTTAATATAATAACTTTGCAATCCATCCTTAAAGTATTGAAAAATAACTCCCTTGAAAGCACATTTATAATTCAAACCTATATCAGCCTGTTATTTAGTACAGTTGGCTTTTTGGGTAAGGGGACCCGTCAATTAACGGCAATTTATATGGCCACGAGTTCCTGGCACGAGTCCTTTTTTACCCTTCCTGCGCTGTCTGGTATTTTCAATATTTCCGCTTCCTTTCGAAAATAACGACTAAAGCGAAACAATTAACAATTGTTGTAGCTGCGCCTGCGCCCAACGGACAACAGCAAAACAAACAACAAATCAAAGTATGGAATATTTCATTTTTGTTCGTCGTATTTGTGTTTTCCCTAGTTCTGTGTTTTTTTCCCGCTTCGTATGTGATGGCGCGAAATGGAGTGCGCTTTAATTTGCATAAATTACCAGTAAAGGGTTAAAAATGATGAGGGGAGGGCGTAGGGGAGGATTGTCCGGAGCTGAAGTGGTCGCCAGCACTTGAAAAAATCTGTTGCAAATGTACAGACACCACACGAGCCACTCTGTTCTCTGTGTCTTTGTTCTTGGATGCTGGAGTGGTTGATTGCATTTATGGACCTCGGATACAGTTGCCCCGGAGCGATCTTTCATACAGCAAAGACGAGGTGTGTCCGCTCAGCTCAGCCGTGAAAATTGTAATGTACATGGCAATTCCATTTAATATAGACAGCATCCAGATGCCGGAGAGTTACGCAAATAGCCGCGGGCCGCCGGCAGGAGCTTTGGGTTAGCAATCATTTCAAAACCCGCATAATTGTCGGGATTTGCACGCCAAGCTCGAGTGAGAAAAAAAGGGTTAAGTCGGGTTGGAGGAGTGGCCGGGTGTACTGGCGGCTGAAACCAAAAGTGGGAGTTTCAGGGGACGGACTCTAAACAGATCGAGTGGCTATATTGCTATTAGGCACAGGAAATGTATTCATTAAAAATGATATCCAGTGGTCAGGAGTTATCCATTCCGGATATTATTAGACCCTTTAAAATTGTTAAAAAATGTTAAGCCAATTTTCCTAAGCCTTAGAAACTTTCAAAAATTATAAAATGGAAAAAATTAAATGTATACTAGACCCCTCAAAGAAAACCTCTTTTATTCCTAATATTTATTTTCTACAAGCTCTTGATGCTGTCAAAATATGAAAACAATAGTGAACTCATAGGCATCAAATATGTTTTTCTTATCTGGCCCGATCTCCGCCTCAAATCCTGCTCACTTTCTGCCCGAAAATATTGTTTTATGTGTGTCACAATAAGGGAATTGAGATGGAGATTGTCCGGGGCCCGCCTTTCGGATCATGATTTCTGTTGGTTTTTAATCTCCGATGTGCAGCGCCCACTTCAACGGCGCTCGGCCCAAAAGGTCCTGGGTCAAAATGTTTCAATTCTGAGCGGAGATTTTAACGCGGATGCTGTTGCCCGGAAATCATCCCTCGGCATCTAAATCTGCATGTTTGTTGTTTTTTAAAACGTTTTTAATATGAAAAATGTCACAAAAAATATCAGGAGCAGTCGCCTGACGAGAAACGGGTTCATTTGAATGACAATCGAGGGAGGGACGAGATCGAAGGGCGAGGGGATCGAAAAGGGATCTGCCGGCAATGATGATGATGATGAGCTGAGGCTGTGCTCGAGTTTTTGATGAGCTTGTAATGCCCTCGATGAGCTTGGGTTCGTCAGTATATCCTGATGCTTGGCCGTTGCAGCTGTCCGAGGACTGGCAATGTTTTGTCTAGCTGAGGTTTTCAGATCGCCGATCTGCCAAACTCCATGGGGCGTGTCCGCTGCTCTTTTTTTCCTTTTGATAAGCTGACGTTTTCTAGCTGCAATTATGCATGCCCCATTTAACAATTTTCCAAGCGCCTTTTCACTCCGCCCAGCAGGTCATCACGGGCGGAAGATTAAGCTGTAATTTGTGGCAGGCTTAAATCAGGTATCCGTAACTTGGTTTTTGGCAGCGGAAGAATTTCTTAATAAATTTTACTAAGAACTTACACTTCCATGAGACAGTTTAGGTACCACTAACTCTTTTTTGGGTGCCCATTTGTCATTACTTAATTTAATTGTAATTTTTCAATATAAAATATACCTTAAAATGTACTTTAATATACCTATTTATTTATACCATCTAGCAGTAATCAAGACCATCTTTATCTGAAGATTAAGCCGTCAATTGTGGCCTAAGTCAATTCTGGACAGCTCTTCCTAGGTGTTCTTTCCACTGGCCTTTGTCCCCGCTCAAGTGCCGCCTTTAAACCCTTTGTTGTCAAGGACTCAAGAGCTTTGTGTCCTTTTTATTTCTCTCCCTTCCTGCGGGGTTCGCTTTTATCTTAATTACAAAAAATGTCACGGAATAAAAGGAGTAATTTGCAATGCGGAAATGCGACAGTTGCGCCGTCTATGAAATTCACTCGCTTCCTTCCTTCACACGTAAGTTTAATGTTGGTGTAACATGATAGAACACCTTTGAAATTTATAAAAAAAAAATGTATATATAAAAATCTAAGATATACATCTATTTTGTGATGCCTTTTTTAAGTATATCAAGCACTTAAGTTTTTTAAATACATTTAAGAATAAATTATACCCCAAAATGCCACAAATTTTATCTCTACATAATTTAAATTATTTTAGTTACAAATAACTTTTTCATTTAAATATTTGAAGAACAACAGCATAAAATATAATTATAAGTTTGTGATATATTCATAGCTGCCCACATATGTGTATCCCCTACAACCGGGCTCGCTTCAATCGTTAAATGCAATTGCAGCGGCTTTGCTTGCTCACGGTTTCCAGGTGAAGGGTCGCTAGGGAATGAAAAGGATACTTCCACCTCCCGCATCCTGTCTTTAGCTATGTCGTGCTTTCGCTTGACTATTTTATGCTGTGAATTCCACTCATGCTAGGTGTTAACTACCAGAGAGCCTTTGAGAGCATATTTAATCCCAAAAAAAATTCAATATCAAAGGGACTGCATTAAGCTCTGACAAATATAATTTGTATCATAAGGCAAGACTCTGTAAGCAAAGTTAAAAAGTTAAATCGTCAAACAAAAATAATTATTGAGTTACTAAATGTTAACAAAAAATCTTTACATTAAGTCATTTAGTTGTAAGTCTTAATAAAACTATAAAAACTTGGAAAGTGCAAGCAAGAAATGTTTAAAAACTTTTTATTCGCTTACAAAATGTCAATTGAAATCAAGATCAAGAAATATTATTTAAAATCTATATCAACTTCTGTTAAAATCAAATAAGGCTAATAATAAAAAAATTTTAAATCAAAAGTATGTTCTGTATTTTTTTTGTCTTGCAATTTAAAGCCATATAGCTCGTACTTTACTGGAATTCCTGATCCCTGAGACGAGTTCACGAAAGAGCTTTTGGCTCCAGTTGCCTCTGTCAGCCGCCGAGTGTAATTACACCAAACTGCAAATAAAATGATAATTATTATTGCATGTCCTTGCTGTCCTGCGGCTTAAGCACCCAGAGTTAGATCTGCAGAGATGCAACTCTAGATTTTATTGTTTCTGGGCTAATTCCTTGCCCGAAAAGAAAATAGGAAAACAGTCGCAGTATTTAATCAAAAATAAATACGCAGCCAACTACAAATGAACACACACACCCAAAAAAATAACAATAACAAACAACGCTTAAATAAACAAAGTTGCAATTTCTGTGCAACAAAAGAAAATAGAGCGCAAATGGAAAATGCGTATGAAGAGGGAGATCCTGGAAAAATCGAAAATGCATCAGAAATTCAAATGCCACGAGCCAAGTAAAAACCTTCTGTCCCCTCACTTCTGGCTATATTTGCACTGGGAAAAAGAGAGTGCCTTTTATTTCAAGGTATTGTATTTTTATTATAATCCTTTGAGCCACATAATATATATCGGTGAAAGGCCAAATCGAATATCTTCTTTGATTTCTGAAATAGGAGCTGAAGCTAATTTTTAATTTTATAAAACGTCCACTTTGAATATACTTTCCCGCTATTATATTTTCCTGAATGCTTACATTTTTCCAAGTGTTTTTATGTTTACCAACCTTTCACTATTTGCCAGGTCCTAGCTGGGAATTTTCCGGGTTAAGGAAAGGGGAAGGTTAGTTCTAGGGGCGAGGATTCGTCCTGATTCTGGTCGTGAGTCTCTGTTTGTCCGCCTCCGGCTGCCTTGAGTTGCTCTTGCGTGTTGCTTTCTGGTTAAGTGAACTGTTTTCTCTTTGTGTTTTCAGAGTTAGGGGATTTCAGGGAAGTGAAAAATGGTAGAAGAGCAGTCTGAATGGGGGCTATCAGGACTGCGTAGGGTTGGGAGGTCGTGTAGCCGCATACTTCTGCGGCGTAGTGCGTTCAATTAAAGTTTCCGTGACTGCATCCAGAGACGGAAGCAGTCGGCGTAATCTCTATCTAAGCTGATTGAAGAATCACAATTCCTGGCATTTCAATCTGTGTTATTATTTGTTTTCTGTCGCGACCTTAACTCTGGATTTTTATAAGATTTAAACTATACAATCGAGCATAATATAATATTTATTTATTTTGAATGTAAGTAATTATAATTATTTTAAAATTAATCTTAATCGCATTAATGTAATTAACCTTTAATTCTGTGAGCTTCAGGCATAAATAGATGCATCTCATGAGAATGCTTGCACTACCAAAAACGTATCTGGAAATGGCATTCTTAGTATGAGTTCCTTAATTAATAAAACCCCAAAATTTATATCTGAAACCTTACTGCACAAATATGGTTTGGTGGAATAACTCGATGTGCAATCTTGGCTGTCTGTCTGAAATATGTTTTCAATTTTCCATTGTCATTGTGTCCTGCCTATCTCAATTCATGCAAATATCCTGCGATACGGTTGCCCTTGCACACTCCACTCACTTTCCATTACGTTCTCTTCCCTTTGGTGGCCGTTCCCAGTTTGTTTGTGGCTTTTATTCGATCTTGATTGGCCGTTTTGCAACACCTTCGCATTTGCTGGGCCGAAGCACATGCCCGAATCCCATACACTGCATCGCAAAGCCGCCTATCACGTATCGATTGCACTCGATGCAACTGTAAGCTTTGTCTGGGCTTAATCGACAGTTAAGAGCGGAAGGATAATGCGGGGGAGGGGTCCTTGTTTGCCTAACTGAGTGCCATGTTTAGCATATTGCCACAGATATTGTTCTACAAATTGCTACACAGCAGAGAATTAATCTCAATTTGCCAACGGGGCAGAAACTATTGGGAATGGCCATATTTTCTTAGCCTTAAACTTAAAAAATTACTCTCTTTAAAAAAAAAAAATAGAATAAAAAATACAATTTTTTATATAAGGTATACGTATTACAGTGTTGCATTATTTGTGTCCATATGTCAATAATTTCCCAATTATTTTGTAATTAGCATTATTTGGTAATTGCTTCTTATTTCTCTTCCCAAATGCATTCTGCATTCTGCTACCAATTTAATATGCATTCTTAGTGTTTGATTTCTGATTAGGATTCAAATTAGTTGTCTTTATGGCTTGACCAATTGTTAATTTATTCGGGACGACATCTGTCAGGAGACAAAATGGAAATGCATATCTCTTTCCATGTCTCTGTGGACATACCCAGTGATTTATGTGAACAAATCCTTCGGGATCTTCCCCAGTATCCTGTTTGCAGCTTCCTCTGCTCCGTATGCAAATGACAAATGACCCCCTCCAACCCTCAGGTAAATCCCCTTAACCCTTTCATTACGTTATATATTCGCTGCAACCCTTTTTTTTCGGTGCTGCGACAATTTTTCCACCGCTAATCAATGGCACCATTTTCCCTCGATTTTTTCACTTAATTTTTATTTGTTTTTCCAGCCGATAACGAAGAGAGGACCAAATGAAACCCAAATGCAATCGTAAGCGTTTCAGCTCATTAAATATGCAAATTATGCAAAAACCACTTGAATGTGTAAACATTGACAATCCCATTGCCGGCTACGATAACGATATCAACCGAAGAACTGTACTCAGGTTTGATAAGGCTGCACAGGGAAAAATAAATCACTTTTTTTACACAGCGAAAATTATAAATATGAATTTCTCTCGAAAAAATAAAAAGAAATTTAGGTGTTTTCAAAATACTTTATTGATATGATGATTTTCCTTAGAAGCTGTGTGAAGATTAATGATTTCTGGTTGGTTTTCGTATGGTTTCCTATTTTGCTACTTTAATTTATTAATGCTTTTATTTTCGATCCTTTAAAATTTAACTTTAATTCAGTGAATGCTAAATTCGGCCCTCCCTCAAAGTTATTTCGTCCCTATCTAATTGCGCTTAGCACGTAAATCCCATTAAAGGCGGACACGCAACTTGACCAGAGCCATCATCGTCATTATCATCATCCCATGGAACCCTCGCCGGACCATTGTTCTAATTCAATTTCCTTCCTGGTCACTCCATTCCGGCTGACCACTGGTCACACGTCACTCAGAGGAAAAAACCAGTTAACCTTTCCAGGTAGCTCGGCTGTAATTCTCCTTTCCTATATTTCTCCGCTCTCCATTCCGCTCCTCTTATCGCCGGCGGGACATCGACTGCGTGTTTCTCTCGTGTAATTGAGACAAATGTTAATTGAAACTGTATTAGATGGTCGAGACACTGTTATGACATAGAGATACTCAGTTCTGGATTCCTGATAAAGTGTACAAAATAAAAAATCAAATATTTGACACAACATTTGTATTACTTCTGTGTAAATTAAACTTTATCGTAATTAGAAAATAAATATAATGGTACCTTATCAACAATAAGTCATAAATGGCCCTAATAGTCTTTACAAAACTCACTTAAATATTGAAAATATTCCCTTGCACTATCTCTACCTACCTCGTAATATATTTAAACCTACGATCAATATACCTTTACAATGTCCAAGTAATGGGTATTTCGGACAGCGGACTGCGGAATACCAGGGAGTGTGTCCAGCGTGCAATATTGAACAGTTTTTTGATTGACATTATCGCGTGGGTGCGATAGTTAAAAGAGCTCTAGATAGTTGGACCGATCTGATGGATAGATCGCACAGTTGTCAGATCCAGGAAATTCCTGGAACTTATACACATGTCGGGGCACAGCGGACCAACCCCTAACCCAACCCAATTCAAGACTCAATCGAAACCGAACCGAACCGTAGCAAACCTCACAGTTGTTTGAAAATTTGCTTGCATAAAACCCCTTCGCCTTTGTCTAGATGGAAAATTTTTCAATATGCATGCAATTTGAAAAATTTTGCATGCTCCAGGCAAAAAAAAGTCATAATTAAATTATTAGGCGCGTTCCAACCCGATCTGATTTTTTTTTGGCATTTTGCCCATTGTTTACCTTTCTCCACACTCTCGGTGTGGAAATGTTTTGTCATAAATTTGCATCGCACAATGCGGGGCTGGCCCCGAAATCGGAGTCTATAAATTTGTCACGGAACAAAGAATTGCGAAATTTCTTTCTTCGGCCTTCGGGGAAATTATAGATTTGATTCCTTGACATTTTCCGGGGAGCAGAGGAAATAGATTTGTCGGCTGGCAGAGCTGTCATAATCATAATTTCTGGTATTTTAGTGCGGGGCGTGGCCGTCGACTTTTCAGGGAGTAAATGAACAGCTGCTGACCTTGCAAAAATTTGAGCAGATATGCTTAATTATAAGGGGTTATCGAGGGGGTAATTTTCAGTCAGAAAAATGCCATTAAGTGTTTGAATAATTAATGTATTTCATAAAATTTAAAACAGGCTGAAGAAGGAGTTTGCAAAGAAGTCAACATCGCGAAATAATTTTATATATTATTAATTGTAAGGTTACTTCTCTTTATAATTTTTAATTTCATAAATTACTACAAGGAGAAATTAGTGTAAACAAATTTATAACAAAACTAAACAAATACAGTTGTCACATAAATTTTGTAAACCACAACTTCACTTGCCAATGTTATCTGTTCATTAACTTCATCTTTTCTCCGCATTTCAGTTTATCTCAGATCTTAGATGCGGCTCTCTAAAACCATCCCCACTTACCTTATGCTAATTTGTAACCCAATAACCGTATTCCAATGCGGTCACCTCACTTTACTTAACTGATAATCGTAAGGGGTAAGCCCATAAAATTGAAAACACTTCATTAGCTGACCACTAAAAACTACAAACCCGAAACGCCGCCAAGACATTTGTTACAGCTCTTTATTATATAAAGTCGGCGAAACCCCTCACAAATTGGTTTGACCAACTCCGAAATTGGGATCCTGAGATGATGATGCTCACGTGGGTGGGAAAAGTGTGGCGAAGAGGAGGGTCTTTTGTCCAATAAATTTTCAATTTAGTTCAAAGCTCTGCTGACACTTTTATGCGACATTTGTGGCTCCGATTCCCATTTCCAATCTCAAATCCAAGTAGCTCCGCTTTTGATTTAGCTCCTCATAAATATTCCCCCATCTGGCCAGCCACTGATTATGCTTCGGCTTGTATCGCCGTATATAACCATAATACCATAATAATCAAATTAAAAACACTCACCGAATGCAATCAAAGTTGCATAAATTACATTTGGCTCGCTCACTATCAAAATAACCCAAATAAGAGTTATGCGCTTATAATTTTGGCTTATAAACAGCTGTACCCTACTATTGGGAGGTGATATTAATTGATTGGACTCATCGAAACTGAATATATTATAGACGTCTGCAAATAAAATATAAAGATTGATTATCGGAATATTAAAAACGGTGTTAGGTTGTGTTCAAATATTTAAGCAAATGTTGACATGGATTATTATAAGCGATAGTTATTTAACTGAAAGAGTTTTTATTACCTTAAATTAATGATTTATTTATTAGTTTATTGGATTTCAATTTTTTATCAGCTCTTAAATTTAGTGTACTAAATTTCTTTTACAGGTTATTTTGGCTTCGTTCTTTTCCATATTTTTGGTACCATTTCCTCTACAAAAAACTCATTTTTTTATGACGCGTGCGGGCAATTTGATGACGATGCTGGCGGTGCAGCTCGCGACGTGATGTCGGCGACTGAGCAACATCGCAACGTGGAAACAACATGGCAACATTGCCGTCGAGCTTGGCCGGCGACAACATCAGCGGCCCACGCACTACAGGAAGCCTTTTGGCCATCCAAATCGACACCCATATATATATTCCGCATTTACAGCCAAGGTCCAGATAATAGTATGGACTTACGAGATTATTTATATAGTTTAACTGCTTAATGTGTATGAAATATGGTTCATCCCTTATTCCATTAAGCCTCTATTGTTTTTCCCATAAACTTACTATTTCGCTATGCAAAATTAAATCTATAAGTTCAAAATGTTTAGTTTATTTTACAATGAATTTTAAAGCACTTGTAGCAAACAGTCATACATTTTATAGTTACCATTATTATATTTAAAATTATACTAATAGTGAATCCAGTTGAGCGGAAGTGCTATTATATTAACCTTAGTTATGCCTCTCCGCCTTACTTTGATCCGATCTCTGTGCCTGTTCAGGTGGAATAGAAAATAGAGTTGGTCCGCGGCAAATTCGCAAAACATTCAAAGCAGCAACAACTGTATGACGACTTTCGGTGTCAGTTGTTTAGTTTATTTATTTATTTATTTCTCGGTCTCTTTTATTTTTCTTTCCTAGCTTACAAGCGCTTGTTGTGTTCGATGTTTGTTGTTGGGTCAACAAACACAGATCGCTGGTGGTGCTGTGGTGTTTTGGCAGCAATTAATCGACATTAAAATTTATAACACCGGCATAATTAATGGTCCGCTAATATGCCATAAAATTAGTTACTTAGCAGCCAGGCGGCGTGTTCAATTAAGGAATTGCTTGTGTACTCAAGCGCTGCTGCTTCCCCGATGGCATAAATCAAAATGCTTATCACGCGCACTCCACACTCCGCACTCTAGATTCCAGATTCCCCACCGCAAAACTAGCCCGCCTTCAGAGATATTTCCCCAGCTTGATCCTAATTGCCAGGAAAATTCGCCTTGATTGGCGCGTAATTGTATAACTTGTGCGACTTTAACTGGGCTGACCCCAAGACACATTATCCCTGTTCACCTTCCCAACCTCTGGGCCTGGAAAAGGTCAACAGGAAGTGCCATAATTTGCCATATTGTTGTCGGTCCAAGAAAAGACTAGCCTTAGGGTGGCTGTAAAGTAAAGGTAATCGAGTTGCAGATACCCTTTAAATTATTCAGACCTCTTGGGGAAAAATACCTGGACATTTTGGATTAACTTTAGATTTAGTTTCTTGTTTGCGATCAAAGACTCTTTCGTAGCATTGAACTTATGAATTATTATTTATAATATAATTTACCATAAGAAATATTATTTTATTAATTAATTTAATATTAAGAGATACCAAGGTAATTCATTTTAAAATTTTGCAAAGTTTTCAAATGTTACTTACCAAATATAAATCTCAATCTACCCATTTCAAAAATATTTTGTAAAATCTCTTGGGCAGTCGTGTTTTCCGCTTCGGCTTTGCTTTCAAATGCCATGCATTGGGAAATGCGATGCGGGATTTGGCTCGGGGCCCACTCAAGAGTCAATAAGGAATCTCTCCCTTGCTCAGGAGGAAGTCCGCAGGAGCAACTGGTTTCGCTGCCTTTGTTGCCTGTCGTGCTCCAAAGGCTGCCATCCATTTGATGTTTATTGTAGTCGATCCCAGACGGCATCGCTTCATCTCCATCTCCATCTCCGTCGCCCATCTCAAATCTCACATCTTCCAGCTGGCATCTGCCGTCTACTTTTGAACTGACCTTTTGGCTCTGCGAAAATTGCATGGAAAATGCGAAAAGTCGTTGCTGCAGATGGGCGAGGAGGGCGTGAGGAGGGCGAGATACGACGTTGAATCGCTGTTGAAAATGCCTTCATCATCATCATCATGATCTGCCACATTTCCTCCCCCTCCGCCCGTTTTCGCTTTTTGTTGTTTGACTTTTTAAATTGTTAGAGCCAATATGATTTATGTTAATGCTAATGGCAAAATGTCAAGTGTTGCCCACGGAACTTCTTCGCCTTCGCCTTCTGCTTCTCTTGTGTTTTTTGTAGTCTCTCGACTTTCTAAACAACCATATTTAATTGGGTTTTAATGTTATCATGGGGACAAGCAATGTTTTACCAGGTAATTACTTTAGAGTCAAATAAAAGCAAGCGCTAGGAAGCCATTAAAATAAACAAATGAAGGAAATCATAAATATCAGAAATGGTTATTGGTGGTTAGGTAACTTGTAATTGATTTGAACGAGGAAAGGCATCCACTTTTAGGTTGAATATTATATAATTTGTGAATGAATTTACATATATTGGTATATTTCAACTTAGAATTAATTCTCTTTATTTTATTTATTTTCTTTCGGAAATTCCTTATATTATTTCCTTCAATTCCAACTGCATAAAGAAGTTATATTTAATTAAGTTTTAAATGTAGTTTATTTTTCTTTACTTTCTTTCAGAAATTCCTGATATTATTTCCTTAAATTTCTACTACATAAAGTAAATCTTCATGCGCGGAGCTTCCTTTAATATTCCTCAATTACCCATTCCCATCTCAAGTGACCTCAAAGAGTTTCCTTACTGCAGCCGAAACTCAACCTGCTGAGCACGAGTTGATGGAGGAACCACGTTCCCTTGGAGGCCACTCCATTCCAGTGGGGTTACCGAGGTGCCAGGCAATTATTTATTTATATTTGCAGACTTCAGACCTCAAGGCTGGCTCCGACCGTGTGTGTTCTATGTAATGGCCTGATAAATTTGTTTATTTGCGCCCAAAATAAACCAGAGCCGCAGAGACTCAGAGACACACATGTTTGGCCTGGTCCCTTTCATATTTTGAGCGCTTTTCGACTGCATTTTGATTAAGTAGAAAATTTAATTTGTTAACATTTGAACCGGTGCGCTACTCCCAGTTACTCTGGGCAGGCACATGCTCGGACTGCGGACAGAACTCGGACAGAAAGGCATAAATCAAAACGGCATTGACAGCATTTTATTTTTGTTTGGTCTCGACTCGGGATTTGTTTCTCTCTATTTTTCAGTGATAAGTTTGATCTGGGGGCGGCCTGAAGGCAGTTTATCAAAATACTTGTCAGTTACTTAGTTGCCTATCTGCAGAATGCGTGTGCTTTTTCATTTATTTATTTATTTTTTTGTTTGCTGGTGCGTATCTGGACTGAGTGCGACTGAGTGTGTGCAATTAAGAGAAATTGCCGGCTAAGAGACATAAATAGAAATTAAAAGCGCAACGCGAATGATATTACACCATTAAATGCGCCATTTAAGTGCAAGACGACCGGGCTGCGATTTAATTACAGCAAATTGGCAAGATGTTTCGACATGGCCCGATGCGATGTTCAGGGGAGTCGGCAATGTGTTAATCCAATTTGTGTGCCATTAGATGACCCACATTTTAACTGGGCAAATGGGCAACCGGACAAGTGGACAAATGGGAAGCGGAGATGCACAGATGGATGGATGGATGGCCAAGGTAATTGCATTGGACGGAGCATTGGCAATGTCAAGGTAACCAGTTTTGATTACAACCTGGAACACGTCTTCGCCTCCATATCTCTGACATAATTGGCAACGACTTGGTGTCGCTGTTGAGTGCACCAGCACACAAAGAAAATCAACGCCATTTGATTGGTAAAAGGGTTAATAAATAGACCAATAACTCAGATAATTTTAATAAGTATCTAAAAGTTATTGTCAGGGAAGAACTGATTACAAAATAAAGAAGAATGATAAGATATAATACGTTTAGGCATTTTTAAGCATTTAAATATTTTTCAGCATTATTAATTAATTAATTTCAGAGTTGGTTTTTACTCTAGCTTGTTTGGTTTTAATTTTAATATATATATTTATTGACCTATGATCCCCATATGTTTTCCCATGTGCATTATCGGCCGTTCTCACTGCAGGATGTCCGCCCGTCCAGAATTTCATAATTTCAAGTAAATGCTCCCTTCCCCGAGCCTGAGCCTGGCACTTGACTTGATTGATTGCCAACTCAGTGACTGCCAGTCGAAAGCAATTTCCACTCGAGCTGAGCTCACGGGAGAGATGGCAGCGACTCCTAGGCAATCCGTAAGTACGTGTATCTGTCTCTAAGCCCGTTGTTCCATATGTGGGTCGTCGATTCGCCGACGCCAGGGCAAATTTACAGAGATGTGTATTTGCATGTGTCTGGCATATTACACTGCGCGACTTCGGTGGGGGGTATGACAACTTTGGGATGGGTCTTGTCAGCCAGATGATCGATTGGGTTGTTGCTTTCAAAGCGATTACGAGGCTCTGGGAACTGGTCACTGAACTAAGCCTGTAGTATGGTAGTTAACTGGCATGTTTGTACTTCATTACATGGAGTTATCGGGGAATAAAAAAATAAACAACTAATAAAATAGTTTATTTAAATTTATTATCTTTTTTAAGCTTAAGTCTTAGCTGAGCCTAACGACTCCACTTTGCTTTTAGGGTATCGACAACTTCTTTCGTGTTTCGCCTTTGTTTTTTCCATTACTTGACTGAAGCAGATGTCGTTGGCATATAAGTCTGACTTCCCCCAAGCCCCAAGCTCCAAGTCCCTCCATTCCAGCGATCTCACCCCCATTGCCTCCAACTTTTGGGCCTCTAGAAGTGGCGACGGGTAAATGACTCCAATTTGATTTGTTTGGGTTGCCGGGGCTCTGCCATTGATGCTTGTTTGTGTTGAATTAAATCGCTTTTTCGACTCGAAGCCGTCTAGTCGGTGAGCGAGCTGCTCCCAGGCGCCCAATCTGGCATATATACACACTTATATATATTCACGTTCAACACACATGCAGAGATAGGCCTGGGTGCATTGTATAAATTGTAAATTGTCTTTATCAATTTGAAGTGCTAGGCGGATTATTTATGCAACTTGCCATGAATATTTTGATAGATAAAGTGCGTGCTGCCTCAGACCCTGGCTAAATTCGCTGTTCTCATGTCTCAGCTGCAGTCTCAGTCTCAGCTTCAGTTACAATTCGAATCTCAAGTTTTTGGGTCACTTTGGGCTTAAATTACGCACCACAGACCA
Organism: Drosophila rufa; assembly: GCA_018153105.1. NCBI lineage: Eukaryota > Metazoa > Arthropoda > Insecta > Diptera > Drosophilidae > Drosophila > Drosophila rufa. Next base: position 16,711,457 of record JAECXS010000096.1, read on the forward strand.
TGGGCAGAGATTGGCGGCCGTTGAAATATTTAAATGCCTCGCCGTTGACAACTTCATTTGGGTGGAAGTTGGCCATTGAATGTGGCTGGGCGGGAAGTGGTAAATCGAGAGACCGCAATCGAGCATTCAATGGATTAATAGGGGATTACCCTCATTAATGTTTTAACACTTTTAAATTCATTTACTTTAAAAAAGTATTTAATTTTCCATTTAAGCAGTCTATTTATTTTAATTAGCTTTGCCAAAACTGGTTAATCATTAATTTATCTACTTTATTTATAGCTTAAATATCTTTCCATTATCCTCAATATTTTTTAAATATTTTATTTTGCATTCAATGCCCACTTACATCTCAATATCGACCAGAGCAGAGCGTGGTCAGCTAGGAAATAACGAAATTAGAGCAAACAAAGCAGGGGGATTAAAATAGGAAGCTGCCCACACAATGCGCAATCAGCAAGGACCTCCTTTGTCCCTCGACCCGGTCCTCCTACTCCTCACATCCTCTGCCTCCCCCTCTCACCGCCCTAATTGCACTTCCTTTGTGCGTGCTGGATGTTTATTGTTGCAGGGGCGTGAGTTTTTGGACAGTAAACAGGATTTGGGCGTCCGTCCATCGGTCACTCTCACCACACTCTCGTAAGGCTTCCCTTCAAAATGAGAATCGAACTAGTAATCGCTAAATAATGCCCAGCCACCGCAGAAATGTTGTGCAAAAATATCGACAGCTGCCCGAAAATTATCTGACATACCCCTCCTTTCCAGGATCAAAGCCAAATGAAGCGCATCTAAGCCTTTCCGCTACTGTCCCATAAAAATATCCACGCACTTTTGCGGATTTTCTTCACGCTCTGTAATTTGGCACTCACTCAAATTGCTTCATTTTGAACTTTCACTTTGTTTATGACTCGATTTTAATTAATTTTTGTTATTTTTTTGTCCCAAAAAATCTCTTTTTACGGCTGAGGTTGGGTATCGGTTTTTACCCCTTTTATCCCCTGCTTTCGTTAAACATTTTTGACATATTTATGGTTGAGACTTCTGCGGGTTCCGTTCGGGGGATAGAAGGGTTGATTTTTGGGATAGTTCGGAGTGTAGTTTGCACTTGATAACTCACAATCGGCGAATGTGTTGAAGGGACAAAGGGAAAGGCAGCCTAAATCCTAGGTAATGGCTGCGCAGATCAATTTATTTTCTCCATTGAAAGTATCATACTTTTTCATCTCATTTTTTGTGTTAGGGGTCAGAGGCAATCATAATTTCATATTTGCTTTGCGAAATTATGTTTGTTTTATTTTTGGGCGTGACTGTGTGTTGGTCTGTGTTTGTGTGTTTGATTTTGGGAGTAAAAAATTATGAATGTTGGCTTGCTGAACATATTTTTTGACAGGAGGGAAACTAAACTCAACTAAATAATTTAGATATAAATCTAATTCGGTGGGGAAACCTCTAGGTTTTGTGTAAGCAGAGGTATTTGAGTTTTTAAGGAAATTGATTAAATTAAAGTGAGAAAAATACGTTTTAAAGATTTATTAAATTCTCTTAAAAAATCTTTGGCTCATAATATATATATACTTTTATTTCAGTTCCTATTACTTATTATTCTTGTCAAATATTAATCCCGATTTAAAGCCTTAAATACATATATTTTTAAAGCCACATTTTCAATAATTTGTTTAAGTTAATTTTACCTATAAAGTCATAAAATTTCATAATATTATTCTAATAACATAGATAAAATCTATAACCTTTTCCTTATATTCTAATCATTAAAGATAATAACATCAGAGGAGTTGTATTGTATTGACTTGGGTGCCAACCTCTATCACTTCCATGCTATCCCTCCAGAGATCCTTGAGACCCCGTCAAAAGTTGACTAACAGTGGCAACCTGTTTGGTGTGCTCGTCGAGTGTTGGACATTTGTCCGTTGCCACCGTGTTTTGACTGTACCTCGGTGGCAGCTGCCGCGCCCAAAGCCAACGATTGGCACTTTCCCCCGATGACAACGGGGAAACTGTGTTAAAATTGCAGCGGCTACTTGAAAATGGGAACGGGGCGTGAAATTTGGTGCCTCTGCCTATCTGTCTTTTTGTTCACCCGTCCATCGGCTGCACGTGCAGCGACTGTCGAGATAATGACGTTTGACATATTTCAGCCACGCGTTCCCTGTGAATCGCTTACGAATGACGAATGTGTTGTTGTGCCAGCGCAGCGACACTCTCAAGTACAGTGGCTCCTGCGGAAGGACAGAGCACGGAGAACTGGCAGGATTCACTTCACGCAGGCGCAACTGTCACGGGCAATTTGTCACAAATCAAAACGAAAGCAGAGACGCGTCCGGAAGTGAGCCCAAAAGGGGTGACTGCGCAGGCGCAGCTACAGATACAGATACAGATACTGTATCTCTTGATGGGCGTTGTGTAATCCATCAAATGGCATTCGGCACGCTACGCTTTCTGCAGACGAAGCGTGTCAGAGAAACGCCTACCAGCTGGATCGCTTCGAACAGAAATCATCCTTTTTACACCAAGAAAAAAATGTATACTTTTACCTTAAGATTTATTTAAATATTTCTTTGTAATAAAAAGTGTTTAATATTAGCCATTAAAATATATATGACTATTATGATTGTTATTCATATTTTGTTTAAGGATTTAAGCATAAAACCTAAGAAAATAAATTTAAATATAAAATTTGTCCTTATTATTACAATTTATTTATATTGATTATAATAAATATTACATTTCCCAAAATTATCAATATTCGCCTTTTATATTAAATATAAACTAAATGGATAATACTTTCTAAAACTTACATAGGAAATAGTTAAATTCTATAAAATAATATAGCATAGTTCAAATTCTGTATAAGATAATGGATTGCCACCATCTCCAGGATTGATTATTAAAATATTATATGTTTGCACCATATTTTTCATTTATTTTTCTCAGTGTCTGACATCCATCCTGAGTTCCAGTTCAAATTGCTCGTAAAATATCGTAGCTCGTGCCATAAAAATCATCGACCTGAAGACTCCTTCCTGATTTTGTTGTGACACAATGCAAGAGGTACAGGAGTGGGTTTTATGTGCTCGTAACTTGCCCTAATTAAATGCAATTAGTCGGGTCGAGCGACCAGCTGGCAGGACATTTTCTCAATTAGCCAGAAAAATGCATAAAAAAATTTATATATATTTTGTAAGTGTCACAAAAAAAAATCGTAAAACTGAAACGGAATTTCAGTTACTTTATGTGATTTTATTTTTGATGCCCTAGAGCGGATCAGAAGGGTTTTTCCTACCCCCTCTTTGCCCTTATTATTTCCCCTTCAATGCATTTTCTATGCAAAATAACAAAGAATTTTCCTCTGCACATTTTTTAATGGATTTTTTATGAATATTTTGGTACGTTACACGCCTAGTGACAGTTGATGTTTAATGGGGAACACACCCCGGGGCCCAGGCACATAAATCAAGCAATGCCATTGCCCAGATTTTTCTATATAGGCACATATAGACATACGCATACACTATTCGAAGCCAAAGACGCATTTTTGCCGCCTCATTGCGGACCTTGACTTGCCCCAAGCTGAAAGAAGAGAACCCGCCTTGTCGTCACCTGTGTGAGGTGAGCCTCACCTTTTAATTAATTAGCAGCTACCTTCGACGCCAGAGGGGCAAGGTAACTCATTTGTTTACTCCCACCTTAGATTTTACTCTCTGCATAATTAGGCTGAGGATGCGCCCCGAATAATGACTCACGTGCAATGGAATAATGCGTCCCGCCCACGTGCTATATTCTGTGGCTCAAGGTTGCTCGCCAAATGAACTCGAATAACCTATGGACTTGGGCAGGTCTCTGGATGGAAGTAAGCCACCTTAGTTGGAAAAAAGGGGGAGAATGGCAAACTACTACTTTGTAAGAGTCTTCTTTAACATTCCAGTGGAACTGGTTTCGTACTGATGAATAAAAGAATTCCGTCTAACATACGTCCAAAGAAACTAAAAGCAAACCAGATTGAATTAGAGGTAGGAAGAGTTAAGTGGCTTATAATGATGCAAATAAAAGCAAATTTTATGGCTGAAAGAAGTGCTTAAAGTTGCTCTGGCGGAAAATAAAACTGAATTAAATTAGATAACTAATTCATGATATATTCTCCGTGAATTAATATGGGAAATTCTCAATTGAACTCCTGATAGCTTTAACAATATATATAAATATAGTTTATTCCACCTTTAAATGCTACCATCTACGCATAATAAAAGTTTACCTCCCTCCAAAAAATAACTATTATTGAGCTCAATCAATCTCCAAGCACTTTGCATCTCCATTAAAGTCCATTTCCCTCGCTCCCGAAATGTTTGCCAAAGGGAAAACCAACTTGCAAGGCAAACACACACAACTTGAGACTTTTCTATCTGAGTGGAAATTGAAATTCGTATGGCAGGCACGTTCTGGAGATATGTGTGCCCGGGCATGTGTACCCATGGATATAGAAGTTCATGGTGCCGAGACATATGTATTTACTTGCGGCTGCCACGTCATAATTGAGCGCAAATTTCCATTTGGCATTGCACGAGGAATTTCCAATTAATGAAGCATTAAAAATTCGCAGCACAAAAGATGGCTGTGCGGTGATAGAAACAACCGCGGAGATAATAAAGAGACTCGGGCGAGGGAAAGTTGATTGCAATCGGCAAACTGTCCCCTGATTAAGGATCATCCAGCTGATGAGGCTGCCGGGATGCCATTCTATTGCGAATATATATAGAGCACTCCCCTCCTTCCCGTTCTGGCGCGGCGGGGGGTTGCAAATGTGTTTTGCGAAAAAACCGAAATTCGGTTGCAGATTTTTCGATTGTGGAGTGAGATACCGTTCACGCTCGAAGGAATTCTCGACAAGCTGCATAATGAACTAGAATGGGTGCGAGTAGGCGAATGTCTGCTCTGCACAGGGGGAAAAAATCACACAAATTGCTTAATAACAAAGTACTTCTGCCGAGCAAAATACTTATTAAAAGGCCCTTGAAATTCTAAGAAATAAACCTTAAGAAGGACTTTTATAAATAAATATATTTTAAAGTGTACCCCTTTGTCCCTGTGTAGTCAAAGCATTTTCTATAAACGAATATATCAATTTATACAAAACTATTTAAACGATCCATTCTCTGCTGTCAGAGAACGCCGATCTAACTGACTCCCTTCTCTCCCATATATCTCTCTCTCCAATCATTAGAAGCCGTAAACGTGGGAGCCGCGACTGCCGGCCATATATCAATCTCTGATCTCGATCTCAATCGCCGTTGGAATATCAATCCCAAAACTGCAATAGTCCAAGCCCAAGACCCATGGCAAAGCGTGCCAGTGCCAGTGTAGTGGCGGCAAAAAACAAAAACGAAATCGGCTTAAATGAAATTGGTGCAATTTTGATTGATTTATAATTGAATGTGAATTGTTGATAAGATTATGATAAACGACATTCACATCTACGGCTATGGGGACTATGCCAGCTAGGAGGGGACCGCAAAAAAATTATGTGAAAATCGAAAACAGGTTAACCCACTGCTGGGGACTGGGGCTCCAGAGGGGTCCACTCCGGTCCACTCCATCGATCGTCCATCGTTGGCGTCGGCGGCATTGCCAATTTGATGGCATTCGCTTCTCGTTTGTCGCCAGTCAAAAAATACGGCAAAAGCCAGCAAGAGGAAATTGAGAATCGACAAGGGGCAAGCCGAAAATTGGGTACACTAACTTTAAAAAATATTTAAGAGCTTACAGAAAATAAAATTCGAATATTTGGTGTATTTTTTATATTACAAAATATTTAAATTATGCGAGATTTGAATATTGTAATAGTTCTTTAAATAAATGTATATAAGAAAATAAAGAATAAATAAATATACGATTAAAAAAAAACACTGTTTAATATTTAAATATTATATGAAGGGATACTTTGGGAAAGTAAATTCATTTTTAAATGAAAATAATATTAACCATGCTAAATATTGAATCCGTTCAGCAAAAGGAGTACTGATGACGACCCTGTTCACGTTAGATACAGCTGTATTCCAAACCCTGCTGTTTGTATTTTAACAAGATCTTTGAGTATTATTGGCATAAAGTCGTTTTATTTTTTTATAGCAAGCTTTCTAAATAGTCTGCAAGAAGCTCTTTCTAATAACATAATAGGTAGTAGGGTCTTGAGATTGGACTATAAATTGCAATAAAGGTTTTCACCATAATTTGATTTCAAAAATTCGCAATCTTTAAATCTTTAATCTTTAAATAAATTTTCCAAGCTTTATAGCTTCTTCCCACATCCTCTTAAAAAGCCAAAACACTACCTTCAAATTAATAGAGTATTGTCGTAAACTAAGTATCGGCGTCGAATTGGTTTCAAATGCATAATTTTCGTTTCATATCGATGGCGATTTGCATTTTTGTCGCTTTTGTGGCTGGCTTTATGCATAATAAAATCAATAAACGCACATTTGGAACTGCATATCAATGCGGAGTTCGTATCGCCTTTGCTTCAATTTCAAATTTCAATCGCGCTGGCACAGTGCTCGACAAAAGTCTTGTTTTTCGAAGGCGACATTTAATTGCCTTCGATTCGCCGGGCGTGGAGGAAGGGGGCCTCTTTCGGCGGATTTAGTGCTAGTGCGTGGAGCTGTAATTTTTTTTTGTCACTAGGAAATGCCGTTGATGTGAGTTAAGAGCCGAAATGCGGGCCGAGCTTAATTTAAACAGGAAATTATGAATGTTGACTGCAATTTGTTTATGCAGCTGCTGATTCGAGGCGCCCTCCCGGCCCCCCTCCCCCCTGCGGAAAAACCCCTGTCGCCTTCCTCCAATGACTGAGTAAGATTGGCCGAAAAGTATGGGCCGATAAAGTTAATTTACTTGGCCGTTTGCCATGCGCCGCCTGCCGTTGCCGTTGCCGTTTGTGTCTTGTGTTTTCTCGTTGTTTTGATGGCGAATATTTCACGCTACTTGTGAGTACCGGTGGCACTGAGTCGCTGAGTCTAAAGGTGCCTCCGATCAACGTCTGTCATGCATCATTAGCCACCGATCTGGCTCGAACTCCTGCTTTTATTGTCTACAGGCTGCACACTCCATGATTAGTCATGTGCGTCGCCAGAGCCAGATGTCCTGATCCATTCTTGGCCACATCACAAGGTATCGGGACAATAGGAAAATTGCATTCGCTGGCAGGGGGGCCGGGCGAAGGTTATTAGTCATTGATGGGCGACCGCACCTCCAAGCTGCGTCTGGTTCTGGGTCTTGATGTGGCTGTTGATCTGGGTCTGGGTCTCGCTCTTTGTGTGGATTCAATTTCGCAGTTGTCAGTCTATTAACAAAGGTGTTGGCATGTGGTAAGGGTTTCTTATGGTTACAGGGGGGAAAAAGGTTTCAGGGGGGTTTTTAGTAAGAGATCTATCACTAAAGGATCCAATGCAAGTCTCTCGGATTTAATTATGAACTTATCTCAGTTAATTGCTTTTTAAATTTGTATTTTTCTTATAGACAAGTTGGTGTGCAATTTTCCCCACCAGCCATGACGATTTTCCTAATGAGAAAGCATCCACAATAAGCAACCAATCATCACTGAATTTTTGTATAATTCGCTTTGCCACTCTGGCATCCATCGTTATCCCGGATAATTCATTTTGTTTTGCACCAAACGAAGCCACAGTGAACACTCATTAGGCACACGCCAAACAAGCTGCGAACCATTCACCCCAGTCACTTTTTTCTCATTTCCCCAGGATGGCAATGCCGCGCATTTTGTTCAACTATCGTCCAGTCCAACAATCTACTGGCCAATTAATTACCCCGAGAAACAAAAAGTCTGTAAATCATTTTGAACTTGACATTCGTTGCGAGGCGAATGCAAATCCACAGGCAAATGTCCGACTCCAGGTGAGGCAATTAACGGGGGGCCCGAGTCAAAAAAAAACAAAAATCGGAGAGATCCGTAAATGTATGTCTACAAAACTGGACAAGCGGCTGGATACTCGGAGAAGTCAGAAAACTATATTGGCCGGCAACATGATTTAATGAGCATTTATGCAAATGATCGGGCCAAATGTGTCCGACACTCTCCTCCGGCCACTGTTACACTCGGTGTTATCCTTTAAGCATCCTGTATGTGCCCGCTCAGCTCGTAAATCATTCACGACGATGTGTGTGTTTGCATATGTGCACCGAGGGGTGAGTGGGCCCTTCTCAGTGTTCGATTCAATGGGGGAAAAAATAACATAAGAGACAGGAGACGAGAGCCGAAAAACCTACAAAGCCATCGAGGGAGGGCCGATGACACTTTCAGCTGCAATCAGGCGTAAAAAGATGCTGCCCAAAAGCAATTTTCACTTTTGGTTTTTCGGTTTTTGTTTGCGATTTTCTTTTGGCAACCGATGTGCATTGATACGAACAGAGGAGACCGGAGGAGACCCGAGGTGGGTCTGCTCTCATCAATACTGCAACAATGCGACACAATTTCGGCTTTCGGTTGATTTAGGTGAAAGCCAGGGGGCAGTAGCGACTATTGAGTGTCCACTAAATTATTTTCTGGCCTTATATTAGGATATTTATTTGAGGAACATGTTTAAACTCTTTTGTTAGAAATTAACACACATAAAAAGCCTTTATATCAAGCTGTTTTAAGGTTAATTATGATCAGCAAACTTTATTTTATACTATTTAATTTTTGAATTAATAAAAAAAATTGTTTATTTATTTAATTAAGGGAATCTTACCGTCTCTCACAGGACTTAAACCGATTTAATTGCAGCTATTCCCTTGGGAAAACCTTCCCCCAGTTTCGAGCATACTCCATCAGCTCCATCTATAATCGGTATAGCGACTGTCTGGTCCGATCCATGGATGAATGGTCAGACACCCAAGCCGCAGTGACAATCCAAAGGCGGCCCTTCCCTGGGGCGTCCCTCTCGGACTTTGTGTCTCTGTGTTTATGCGGTTGCCTTTTGGCTGCTTATTGATTTTGGTCAAGTTTCGCCTCCGTGCCTGCGGTCAGCCCGAGGAGTGAAATCAATTGGAAAATGCGCTTAATGATTTTCCAAGATTTGTGCTCTTGCTCTAATGGCTCGAGCTAAACTGTACTCTGGATGGAAGGGGGCCATTGGGCAAGAGATTGCACAGGAATCTGCGACAATGCCGCACCCATTTCCTGCGAAACTATAGCAACTGTCAGAGAGGGGAATTTTTAAGGAAATGCTTGGGCAGATGGGTGCTAAGGGTTAACTTCTTGCAGAGGGGTTGCACCCTGATATTCTTACTGCTGCTCCTGCTGCTGGCACAATTATGTCAACTTCTTGAACTGCTCCTTGAAGTGCCGATAAAGTTCACTTTCCGGGGCGGAAGTGTGCGCCGCTTGCAATTCGAAAACGATCAAGCGTAACTCGGCTGCGATGAGCCCCGTAATTATGGGTGCTCATGAAAGACGCTTCACCGCGGGACATTCGAGGGGTGATGCACCCCTCCTGGGTCGGGGGATCTACTTAGGTCAGTCTTGTGCAAGGATCTTCAAGGATACGGGCAGATAAGAATCGAGCGAATGCAACTGTACACACAAAGAGGTGCACTCGGGGTTTCGCGTTGCATTACAAAATGCGTTTGCTACATTTTATTATTACTACCTTCTATATCCTTTGTGAGCTCCCACTGTGATCTTTTTTGTTATAAAAGGATGAAGGAGATGTTCTTAAGTTGAATAATAAAGATTCGCTTAGAGATTACTTATTTCAACTCAGGTTTTAATGATTCGTGTACATGGGAGACTTACATGCTACTACATGCTACTTCTTTGTCTGGTTGATATTTCTACTATAATTATCTGAAAGTTTCTATTTCGTAAAGTTTATTTTAATATACTGTTACTTACCTACCTTAATTTAACAATAAATAAAATAAACCCTTTTTTTAAATATTATCTTTAAGAACTCTCTCTTAAAGTCTCAATACAATCTACCTTCATTGCCTGCTCACCGTAGTGTAACCCATTTGAAGTACTTTAACTCCTCGCACAGTCTCTTTTCCATTAACCCGAAAACTAAGAGCCACAAATTCAATTGCAAAATTTTCAATTAATATGATGGCCATCCCCCTCGCAGCTGGGGGCAGAGATAGCACGACATTCTAATGCTCGCATATGGTCCACAGTCAGCCGCCTGAACCAACTCGGATAGCCCTGGTCTGCTGCGGGCCCACTCCAAATGGGCCATTTCCATTGACTACATTAACAATATTGCCAGTGACCCAACTCAAGTAGAGCAAAGGGTCCGCAGCCCCGGAAAGGGCACTAAACATGGAAATTATGCGTGTCCATTCGAGTTTTTGGCTCCTATCCGAATCACCATCCACACACACACTCCATTCCCTCTTTCGGATAGCCAAGGTGAAAAAGCTTTTAATGGACGTTAAGAGAATGAGTTTTTCTGGTTTTAAATTTCGGTTTAGTTTCGTTTTTCTGGCTATTTTCCCGGGGCGTTTTTCGGCACGCGCCCAGCGAAGAAGGCTTCGCACCTTTTTTACCCCGAAAAAAAACCATTTAGCGATGAAAGTTGCAGATTGGCAAAGACGATTAATATCACTTAATTAAGGTGAAAATGTAGATGCCTGACAGCTGTCAAATGTGTATGAAACGTATCAAATGGCAATGGCAAAAAAGAAAATAAGTAGTAAAATACAGGAAATCAAATATCATTTTTTTATCCCTATTTTTTCGGGCACTTTCGGGTGGTTTTCCTTCCTCGCCCAATTGCCCAATGTCGGGATTAGGGACTGTGCCGAAAACATATATTAATAGTCGCTCGGGCTGGAACAATGACAGCAATCAAATCGCATTTGCCGTTATGCCAAAAGCGGATTTTTGATGGCAATCAATCAGAAAAGTGCCCCGAAAAAGCGATTCGCTTTTCGGATTGTTTTCCCTTGTTTTCTGGGGTGAAATCAAAGCGCATTTAACTTTTGTGGTTGTGCAGATATTCTGCCAGAGAGAGAGATTTTTCGCAATCTGCCATCATCAGCAGCCCCTAAGCGGACATTTTCAACTGCAACGAGCTGTCAACGGATGGGCGAGTGGGTTCGAAGTTGGGCTCGAAGTTGGGAGTTTGAATTTCAGGGGAGAAGGACTCGCTCCGCTTCCGCAGCCCCGAATGCAATTTAATCTGCTTCGACAAGTGCGGCCTGGCCTCTTCTGCAGTTTTGGGGGAGCCAGTCTAAAGGCCGAAGTGCACGAATTGTTTGTCAAACTGCCTACAAGGATTATAATGTGCACTAGGAAATATTCATAGAACTATGGAGGTCATCTAATTTATTTAAATATTTTTAGTTTAGTTCCTTAAAATTTTAAAGGCATTTTAAAATATTTTCTATTCGATTTTTTCTTTAAAATATATATTTCTGAAACTTTAATAAAATATTATCGATAATTAAAAGAAAATATGAAGATTAATTTACTTTCCAGCTTGTGAAAATCAATATTTGTTATATTCTAAATTGTATTTAGTTGAAGCCAAAGTCTGATTTTATTTGGGAAAATAGCTATGGACGTTATACAAATTTGAATAAACTATCTCGGAACAAAGGAATTATAATTACAAATTCAAAATAAGTTTTGCCTTGTAAATAGTTAATTAAGTCTATAATAATTCTATCCCATTTATAACTAAGAGCAAGCGAGTTCCCTACAGAAGTTAAAGGACTAAAATACACAATTTAAAATTGAAGACGAATTTTCTCACAGTGCACTGCAGTCTGCTGCTCGCATAGCCTTAGAGATAACGCACCCTGAAGCATTCACTGCAGCGAGCCAATAACAATGGACTGGTTAATTGAATTGCCTAAGCCAGAGACCGAGTCTTTTGAATGCGTGGGCTGTCTGCTGGCCAGATCAGACCAAGGCTGACGTTGTTAGGGAATAATGTCCCGACTTTAATTGTATCGATTTCATTTGAATTTCGTTCGGCTCATTGTCCCGATCGGCGGTTTATGGCTTTCGAAAGTACCCAAAATCGCCGCAGAGAAAAGATCTTATTGTTGGCCGCATGTTTTCTGGATTTCTGGCTTTTATGGCGCTGACAAGGTTAGAAGAGATTGATAGTTGGGTTGCGCGCAATTAAGGCAGCGACAGATCTCCGGCTATAGATTACGAAACTTACCGTAAACTTCACTTCACTTCACTGGAATTTATAAACTACTCACATCTTAGACTTTATTCATTGCTAAAAATACAATTTACACGCACGTAAAAATAGTCAAAAACAACTCTAAACAACTAAACGACTTAGCCACTAACGAAGATTTACATACACATCATATATATCATACATGTAGCGAGCGAAGGAAAATACAAGTGCTGAGGAGTAAGATAGAGATATAAATAAACATTAGATACAAGATACATCGCTCTAAGACTTGGGCTTTCGACTGCGGTTGGGCGTGGTCCTCAGCGAACGCCGGGTACTGGTCACCGGGTTACTAGTTGTGGTTGTTGTTGTTGTGGGTGTTGGTGGTTTTATAGTTGTTGTTGTGGTTGTTGATGATGTTGTTGAGGTCCGCCTGGCAATCGGACGCTCCCGGTAAACGCACATGAGCTCGTCAGCCGCATCGGGACAATCGATTTGCTACAGAAATTTGTAGAAAGAAGGGTTTGGAATTTTAACAGAAAATTGAAGTTATTCAATTAAATATAATTTATAGTAATACAATGGAAATAACATATAATTATTTGTTCTTATATTTATAAAGTTTTTTTTTTTATTTGTACACGCCTTATTTAAAATATAAAATATATTACTCGAAATATAAGAAAATATTTAAGTTAATACATAAAATGATGTAGAATTTTTCTTAAATCGAATGGCTTTGTTTTTTTTACTGAACTAACTTTACGGATTCATTTTTAAATAAATTGAAAATATTAAAATAAGGATGTAAAATATTCCCATTCATTTAAAGTTAACCTTACCTTGTCACACAATTGGCTGACGGTGATGCACTTGCCGCTCACGCACCTGAGCTCTTGAGGCGGACACCCTCCCGGGGCTGTGACCACCTCCAGGGGGGCAACTGTGGTTGTGGGTGGCTTGGTGGTTGTTGTTGTACTGGTACTAGTGGTGCTAGTGACTCTCTCCCTTTCCCGCTGGTGGGCCAAGGCTGAGCCGGGAATCGCACTCGCCGTCCGGGCCGCCGGAGTTGTGGCTGTTGCAAAGCTAAACTTGACCGAAGTGCGATTCGCTCTCTGGGAGTACTTGAACTTGTTCTCCGAGTCGCTGGTCATCATAATCTCTTTGCTGTCGCGAAAGTTGACTGGAAAATTACATTAAATTACATAAAAATAATTTACATTAATTAACAATAAAAATAATTAACTGATCACCATATAAATATTAAATAAGTAAACTCACCAAACCCCTTGGGTCCACCCGAAGGCTCCTCAGCACTGGCATTCACCGGTGACGCCGCTGGGGCAGCCACCTGGTGTATCTGGAACTTGGTCTCCGTGCCCGCATCCTCATCCGTGGTGGCCGTGATATAAGTATATAGTTTATCGTTCGTCTCATTCGGCGACAGGAAGCTGGCGTACGAAAAGACTCGGGGAAAGGCATTCAGTTCGGCCTCATCGAAGGGCGCCGTATCCCCCGATCCATAGTCCTCGCAATCCTCCTCGTCGCTGCCATCGAAGCAATCCAAGTTAAGATCGCAGCGGAGACCCTCAGGAAGACACTTCTCATTGGATCGGCAGCGGAACTCCTCCTCTTCGCAGACCAAACACTGCTCATCCTCGTCCTCGCCGCCGGAGCAGTCCTTGATCTTGTCGCACTGCCAGTTTTGGGGAATGCAGCTCCCGTCGTGACATTGGAACTCATTGCCGTAGCAATTATCCCGCCTCCTTGTGGGATCCTCACACTTGTGGCTCTCGTGGGCATCGGGATAGAGGCTGCAGTCGAAGAGTTCACTGAGGACATCCGAGTTGGCAATCGCCACGGAACAGGCCTCAAAAATTGCTGGGAATTGAGTTAAAAATATGATTGGAAATTTTATAATTAATTTAATTAAATTTTAATAAAATGTTGTTTAAAGATACTTACCCTTGCAGATGCGACGACATGGTGGCAGCTGTCCAATGTGCGAGGGTCGACACTCTGGCTCCAGGACGGCACACACAAACTCCGCCGCTCTCGCCGAGCAGTTGGACCGGATGAGCTCCTCGTAGGCGGCCATGGAGGCTGCATCCCGCGGCGTGGCTCCCTCCCGGTTGTAGGTCAGGTCGTAGTCCAGAACGCCCTGGCACATGGGCAGCATCGTCGACTGGCAGCCACTGTCCGTGGTGGAGGGTGTGGTGGTGAAGGTCATCGCCTGGGTGGGGCGTCCACTGGCCGGGGAGGGCGGTGGCAGCGTGGGCGACACCCTGGTCAAAGGCTGCTCATTGCCGGCGGGGGTCGCCTGGGGTTTGGGCAGTAACTGCAAGGAAAGAGGGAGCGGGAGAGGTGATAATTAGGATACAGAGTGCTCCCAGATGGCGAATTAATGAATTAATGCAGAGAGAAGGAGTGTAGGTATCCCCTGGAGAGCAGACTTACATCTTTGAGCAACTGCAGCATTCGCTTGTCCTGCTCAATGGGCACCCCGAAACTGTTCTGGTGGCCGGAGGTGAAGCGAATGCTGTCCGCCGGCAGCAAGGTGTCATCGTAGTCCCCGTCACCCTCCTCCGCAGATCCCGGCTCCTCATCGAAGGTTAACTCGGGCACATCCGTGGCTTGCTCCTCATCCACCGCCTTGAGTCGCGTGGTTTCCTGCGGCTCTCGCTCCGTGCTGCCGGTGGTCTCCTCGTCCCAGACCTCGCGGCTGTTGGGACTCGTGGACGTCAGAGTGGCCTCGTAGCGGCGCTGCAGGAACCTGGCTCGGGCCACGCTCACATCGTGCAGCCAGAGGCAGTAGGTGATCAGTCCGAAGAAGAGCAGGACACTGGCCACGAAAATAATGGGCCACCGCAGGTACTTCCAGCGGCAGGCACGTCGGGCATAGCCCAGGAGCATCCAGGGCGTGGGCTTCTCGGGATTGTCCATCTTGCCGTTCAAATAGTAATTGGCAGTCAGCGGATACTTGTAGCGGCGAACTTGGAGCTCGGCCAGGGTCTCGGGGCTGCCCAGCATCCCAATCCTATATTTCTGGGTCTCGCTCCAGCACGACTCGGTGGAGGTGCGGGAGTAGTCATCGCCGTGATCCCTCGCGGAGAGATCATCATCATCGTGTTCGCCGATCGTCTGCACCGTGATGTTGAGGCCGTGGGGATATTTGGTCGGCTGACGCCTCAGCCCGGTGACTGATGAGGTCTCGTTGGCAATTACCTCCAGCTGCTTCTGTTCATCCATTATTATTTCCTCCAAATCCGAATGTCAATTGCCAAAAACTACAGTTAGGAAAATAAAGTAGATACTTGATGTAAAGGAAAGGGAAATGCACAGACAACTAGAAGAAGAAGGATTTAGAAGGTTTGTTATTAAAAAAAATATTATATATATTCTATAATTGTTTCCTGAAAATGGTTTCTTTTATCTTTAATTAAAGATGGCACACCTTTTATCTTATATATAATATTAATTTATTCATCTTTAGTTTAACCTTAACTATTATAATAACATTGACAAGTATAACTTTCATTGTTTCCACCTTTTATTATATATTTTAAATAATTTGTAGATGAATTTGCACGTGAGCTATGTGTTCGATAACTATTATTATTTATTCCTGACTGAAGCATAAAAAAATATAAATAAATATAATTAATCCATATCATTAGTGTGTTTTTCTTTTAGATATAAAATCACATTTATTTAAAGCGATTTTCAAAATAAAAGTAGGAACTCCGTAACAAATTTTGTTCTCCATTTTTCCTCAGTGTTCCCCTTTTGCATTTGCCACCGTTATATAACCGGAGGTAATTGCTAACCGATTTCCAAGCCTCTTCAGTAGATTAGGGCTCTGCTCTGCTCCTCTCTCCGGGAAAATTCAGATTTGCGAAAGGCAATCGAATTGCAAATGAAAATGAAAGTGCCTGCCTGCCTGTCAATATGCATTTCGTTATTTCCACAATTTTTGTGGAAAGTTGTCACCCAACAACCGCAGAGATTGCTGCGATCTTCAATCTGCCGCTGCTTCAATTAAGCTTCATTAAATCCCTCTCAAAAAAAAAAAAAAATGTACGAAATAACCGCGTTCATCTCCGGCGAATTAAGAAGCAGCTGCCGCAATTTGCTTTGGATTTTCCCAAGCCATCAGCGGCGATAAATAATCTCGCATACAGACGTAAATACGAGAAGCCCCAAAAGTATTGGCCAATAGTTTAGAAAAATTGAAATGCGAATTGCATTGGGCAAGAGATCGCCAGCAACAAGCCGGCAAGTGGCTTCTGCTGCTGGAAACTTGGCTGGGGTTTCGGATATATATACTATATGTGCATATGGCAGCAGACTGCACACAAAAGCCAAGAAAAGCAAACTTGTTAGCCGGAAAAACGAAGAGCAAGCGAAACAAGCGAAACAACGGCAATAATAGCTGGAAATAAGCTGCTGAATCTGGCCAACACGAAGAACAGATGCCCTGGGAGAGGTTAATATAAATGGCAAAGATGGAGATTGGCCAGAAAAGAAAATTGCATCCCATATCCAATAAATAAATCTCTGGTGACGCAATGTTTAATATTTTATTGAGTCGTTTATTTAAGTGAGGGAACACCGAATGCCAGACCTTAATAATACTTTTTATTTCCACTTCACGTTATGTTATTGGCAAGATTTTCCCCGATTTCTTGCTAGCCCAAAGCTGGAAAAGATCTTCAGTAGTGCATTTTCCCCCAACCTCTTCGTGAGTTCATGGCATCCCCATCTCCGACGGAGTTGCCTTGCTTAAGATGTTATGCACTCGTGTAACTACGACTTTATACCCTTTTCACCTGGACCTGGATTGGCATTACGAGTGCGATGAGCAAAAGCCGCTTGAGCTTGGCGGCCACAGTTGGCTGAGTGTCGAGTGCCGAAGTGTTTTGTTTTTATTTATATTTTTTTTTCTTGGTTTTCCTTCTCGGTTTTGGCTCAGACAACTCCAGCTGGGATTGCTCCTCGTGCTCTAGCTGCTCCAACTGCTGCCCAACTGGTGCTAGTGACCTTTTCACTTTTGTTTTCGTTGCTGCCTGACTGACTGCCGCCTGGTTATGGCCAAGCTGCAAGTAACCAAGTTTTGAGGTTTCCATGCTACCTCAAGTGTTGCGGCTTCTTTTCGTGGAAGCTGAAGAGGCGGAGATGGCGGCCTATTAATGGGTAGCAAACTAAGGTGCACTGGGAAAAAATCTAGCGGAACGAAAGGGAAACGATTTTGGCTTTGAGGGATCTAGAAATCATTTACTAAAAGCTCTTTTCAGAGTCTAGCTCATTTTGTTTCGCAGTTTTCTAGATGAAAAATTCTTTAATAATTACTTCTGTATGGTAATAATTTTCCCAATATTTTTTTTCCAGTACATCTCAACGTCTGCTCCGCCGTTCGTTGCTCGATTAATGAGCTGCAGTCCGGCGGCACTCAACTCTCGCCTCTTCAACTCCTCTCAGGTGTGCAAAATCTTTTGCTCATGTTTTTCCTTTTTTTTTTTCCATTTTTGGCCAGGTTATTAAGAGTTTTGCTGGCGGCTTTAAAGATTTCGCTAAGGTCAGTTGAACGGCGGAAAATGCTGGCCAAGTGAGCAATCGACAGAAAGGTCATAACAGCAATTGACGGAGTGCTGTGAAGAACCTTGCTTTAGGGTCGGGTCTAAGACGCTGACTGGGTGTAACCAAACAGCACGACCGCCGGCTGAGGTGAGTCTTAAATGTCTGCGGTGAATGTGGATCAGGGAACCTCTGGGGCTTTAACGACCGATGAGCATGTCAGTTTGTGTGGGAAATGAGGTAATCTCTGTGGCGGTTACCGGAGGTCCAAGTTCCAAGATCGCCGTGCCATTACAGCCGCCGTTTTGGCTTCTCTCAGTCACGCACCTATCTAGATCTTTGGCAACCTGTCTAATTAGTAACTGTAACTGCATTTGATATCTGAGCGGCAGTATCTGCGAATCCGAGCACTTCCAGGCATTGTTCAATACTCCGTTGGCCAGCCATTAGAACACCTTTGAGCAACGCCATGCCTCAATGCCCGGCTCTGTACTTGGAAGGCCCTCTCTCTAGTGCAATCTTCAATCGGCTGAGCATACATATTTGTGGTTGCCCAACTCGATTTAATTTAGTCTGAGTCGGGCCGGTGTTAGTCATTATCGCACGAGAACGATAGTAACTTGGATTACACTCTACGAAAGTCAAGTATTTAGAATAATATTTAAATATATTTTGAAATAAGTAAATAAATAAAATATAACTTAGTTGGTTTCTTCATAAAAGATTAAATCAGTTAGTTAAAAGAAGCATGTTCTACTTCTCTGATGGCCAATCTAGTGCCACTAACTACGCTTTTAATTTATAAATGGTAATAAATATTTATTTATTACAAAAATCTCTAGATTCCATTAAAATTTAGTTTTTAATACATATTTTATAAACAGAAGCAGTGCCACTTTATTTTTTTTATTCTTTATATTCTCATAAAAATATATCTGTCAGAAATATACATTTTAAAGAAGAAAGTAATAATTTGAAATTAAGGCTAAAATAACATTTTCCTAAAATTCAGACTGATGATTGATTATGAGATATTTAATTAATTAAATTAAATAAAACTAAATTAATTTGTTGCCAGAACTTCTTCCTAATAAGTTAAACATTGTCCATGAGAAGCAGAACTGATGATTGATGACTTTTTAATTTAGTTTTGTATAAAACAAGTTTGTTTATTATGATGTTAACTTGAAACTATAAAGATTAATGAGATTATTGAGAATTGTGTCTTTAACTTATCATTTTCAAATGAGAAATAATATTGATTCTTATCATTTTAATATGTAGAATTAATTTATTTAAAGAGCTTTTCTGCGAGTGCATGCCCCGCATTCCTGGTCAGGTAAATTGCATTGAAACATTGCAGCATCCACTACTGGCAAATGCCAGCTTATAAGTTAAGTCATTTTGTGGCTGCGAGGTCCAATGCAACGGCAACTGCAACTGCTGCTGCTGCTGCTGCTACAAAGTTATTTTGTACAAATAAATTGTTTATGCTTTTCGATTTTATTTTGCCCGGCACTCTGGGTACGTGCCGTGCGATGCTATTCTGTGCGAGGTGAGCCGGCGACTCTGACCAGTCGGGGCCTGCATCTGAGTCTGAATCCGAATCGAACTCCAAAGTCTATATAACAAGCGGAGGCCAGCAGCTGCAGTTAGCGGGTGGATTATGGCAGTTAGACACAGCGATTATGGCCTTACATGATCAGGCAACCTGCTACAGTTTGGCCAACTCTGTTCTGAGTCACAAGATACTGCATATACGTATATGGGGAACAGAAGATCAAGAGGAGCTAAGTTATGATCGTGCTCGGGTCGAGGTGGACCGGGCTGATTAGATGGCGATCCAACAGATTCTGTCCGATTAAGCCATCGATCATTGCTGACATTTGAGCGGATCGTGGGTGGATAAAGACACGTCGCTCGCCATCTCAATTGGCTCTTGATCTGTGGCCAGAGCTCATTACCGCATAACCAACTTTAATTACTTTTAGCTTTTGCATGGCATTCTTTGCTCCTTTTGTTGCCCGATCGCGAAAACTGATCAGTCATGGTTCCGCGAATTCTCTTTTCCGATTTATTTATTGCCACTGATTGATCGCCTTTCGGGCTGAGTGTTTATTGAGTTAAGGTTTGCATTCGAAGAACTTTTATGGCGTGTAATTACCAGCTATAATGCTTGCCGGTGTGGTCATAACAATCCTTGGAAATCATGTAATTACCTAGTGTTGAAATCATCAATATCGATCATTGCAATTTACATTTACTTTTATTTTTTGGGAATAATAATTATAATTACTTGCTGGTTCACTTGGCTTAGAAGGTACCCTATAGACTTTAACAACTAAATACGGAATTATAAATTCGTTGTGCTCAATTATTTAGACAAATTTAGTTGCAATGAATAAGCTTAATAATTTGGAGTCTTGAGAATTAAAGCTAGCTTCTGACACTGTTAGCTTTAATTATATTTGTTTACAAAAACTAACTCAATTTTTGTATTAAAATAATGACGCTTAAAAAAATAAATTAAATATATATAAACAAGAGGCCAAAAAGGATTTGGCCTTAAGTAACCTCAAAATAAATATGAGAGTATCATTTTCCACAAATAAAAATATTTAAACTAATAATTTCAATAGAGTTCATAAAATATCAAGCTTAAGCTCTTCCATATTTCTGACTGCACCCCAAAGTGATTGATCCATGAAAATTACATTTTTTTCTGAGATTCAAAAAACCGAAAAACTACTTCATAAGCACATTAGAACGTCCAATGATCAGACAGCGTTGAAATGATGTCAGAGAACTTCTTCTTCGACCGAGATTATCATATTAATCTTCAGATTTCTTGTGATCACTCAACTTTGAAATGATCTCAGAGAGTTGATGATCTTCAAGAAGACGCCTCAAAAGGAGAACCGATAAGCATGTTTTTTCCACTAATAACTCGTTGATATTTACGCACGCTTAAAGACCAAACCAAGAATTGGATTTATTCTCTCTCACTGCACTTAAATCTTTAAACTAAATCTGCTTGTCATCGCAGCAATTATTCCATCAATCAGAGACGCTCTCAGCATCTGCACAATCATCAGGCGCCTGACGGTGAATTCTTGTTTGCACCTTGCCCGCGTTCCACCTGTGTGTGCTTGGCCATTTGAATAAATTTGTAATTAAGGCAGCTACCAGATTTTCCGATCTCTGTTTCACACCAGCTAAGCACACACATTCGATGTGATTCGGCGATGATCGCCGTAACTCACACGAGAACCGCACTTTTGTCACTTTTCCACGCTCTTTGGATTCACTTTGCGGTCGCGATTGCGATTTTATTCAATATTATTATTATGTTGTTTTGCAGGGCAACCGCAAATGTTTATGGAGATGTGAGAATGCGAGTGCTCGACATTCATGTTATGTTAATCCATTTGATTGCAACTTTTCGCTCGTGTTTGTTTGTTGTTTTTTCCCCTCTTAATTAAAAGTGCAAACTTCAAAATTAATTAAAGTGACTTTGGCTGGGTTTGTACATTGCAATTTGGACTTGTTGCACTGTAATTACGAGCCTCATAATTTGCATAAAAATTTCGTTTGGCAAGCATTTGTCGAGTATTTTCGTGTGGGAGGCTTCTTTGTATTTTCCGTCTTCCTTTTTCGAGTATGTGTTTTGGCAATTATTAAAGTTTGGTCACACACAGCACTCAATCAATCACTCACATTGGAAGACAGATAATTTTAGGCTTTGGCAATAATTGCACACCATTTTCCATATTTCCCCCAGGTAAAAAACTGCAAAAACTCACGTTAAAACACTTGTTGTATGGGAGTTTTAAGGACTTTGATGAACGCGCGCTGTTTTCGTAAGCCGCATCCGCGCGATCGGCTGCCAAAAAACCGACTGAAATACCCAGGCTAGGCTGAAGAAGCCGAAAACCCCGAATAAGCCAACAGAGCTTCTCTTTCGGATTCTTCTAAAATACAAAAAAGAGCCCACGAACGAAGCTCACCTCACCTCAGCTCGGCTTGGCTCTCGGTTTCGATTTGATTTCGCTTTCAAGCTCAGCCCACGGATCGAGTCTCCGCCGGCACCTCGAGTTTCGTGAGTTTCGCTCTTAAATCCGGTTTCGAAACTCTCTTAGAGTCTCTTTCTTGGCCTCCCATCGTTTGGAGTCATTGGTTCACTGTGTCGCCTGTTAGTTTTTCTTTTATCTATTCTGCGGCTGCGGAGCCAATACTTTAATGGCTCTTGCAACGTGACGTTTAAGTTATGATGAGATCGTTTTGTCTGACTTTTATGCTGTCAGTCGCATGTGCGCGGAATGAAGCGTGCCCAACGGCTGTAAAGAATGTCTTGACGTTGGAGTTGTGACAAAAAAAATGTCATTACCTGGAGTTTTCCTGCCTGGGCTCGTTTTGGGCTGAGGTTTCTGCAATTGGCTTATGGAAATTTCGCACATGTGGGGGTGACAACTGGCTCCGAAGTGGGTTAAGTGGAAGCAGCAGATGAGTCATGGGAGTCCAAAAAGGCAAAAGCCATGCAACAAGTCCATATTGGGTAAGGTTAATGCACTTGGATTGCGTTTGCTGTTTGAGGTTTGAAATAAAAGATGGAAAAATATATTCTTATTCTTATTCTATTTTATAGATAGTTCACATTTTATTGTATAATTGCTAAAATATGGAAAAATATATTTTACTTATCATATTTTATAGATACTTCACATTTTATTGTTTAAATGCTAATAAAGTCTAATTTCAATACAGAATAGAATATATAAATTTGTTAAAAAAAAAATTGTTAAATTGGTCAAAAGAAAATTCCATTGCCATAAACTACAATTAGTAACATAAAAAGAACAATTAAAGATAAAGAAAGTATCATACTCTTTTGTTATTTATTATATTTTTTTTTTGTTATAACAAATGCTAGGAACCTAAAGACAACCTCTCCTTATTTCCACATTTATTTCCAACTCTAATAAATAGTTAACTAAAAGAATAACCATATTTTCTCTACATTCAATGAATATTCGACTTACCCACAATTTTCGGTTATATGTTTCCCACATCTAAGCTCTAATTATAGTTATCCACTTCCCCTAGCAAGAAAAACGTAACCTTCGAGCGGCGCCAATTAAAAGCCAGCTATTAATTAGTATTCTGATTACACTCACACCAACTATTGACCTTCTTTGCGAATCCAATCCCCAAAATCCCCTTGAGCTATTAGATCATTTAGTGGTCTCTGCGACTCAACGACTCTGGGTAAAATGAATTCGAGCTCACGGCATGGCGCAGGAAAATAAAAAATAAGCTAAAAAAAGAGAAGAAAAATTAACAGCACATTGCCCAATGCACTTTGCGGCATCCACATGTGGCAGGCACAAAATAAAAAAAAATAAAAAAATCCTGGCAGCACTCCCACTCCCTATTTGAGTCAGCTGTTTTGAGCCATGGCTTTTTGGCCCTCACTCGATGTCCGCGGACAAGTGCGCTATAATTGGCCTGGCCCGAACGACTCCGTTGCCAATTGCAATTCCTGCGGCGAAGCAACAAAGGTGGACACTTGAAGAAAATATCGAGAACATTTTAAAATTGTGGTTACTAATTTAAATTCATCAAAATAAAAGAACACTACAGTGTTACAAATTGTATTCTTAAAGGCTTTTTTATATATTAAATATTCGTAATTCATTTAAAATTAAAGACAACATTTGCTTAAATTTTTTAAATACGTATAGAACAAATGCATACCTATTACTTAAAACTATGATGATAATTTTAACGATTTAAAGTGCTATTGAGAGAAAGTTAAATAGTTGAAGACTTTGAAGAGCTATCTGAGTTGATGCTTTACATTTATTTATAGTACATATAGGAGCATAAATATTTTATTTAACTTATCCTATGAATTTTTGCTTTATCTAAAGCATAAACTTCGACCTAGTATTTATAATATTTTTCATAACAATCGATTGCTTCGATTCCATATTCATATTTTCGCATTAATATGATATCTGATCTTGATTATGATCATATGATATCAGCAAATATTTGAATGACAATTTAGACCTAATGTCTTAATGGTTTTTTCTCCATGCAGCGAAATCAATACGCAGTTTTTATGGCCCAAGCGGGGCACAAGGTTAGTGGATTTGTGGACTTTCGGTGCGTTCGATTTCAATTTCGATTTTCGTTTGGCAGTTTCGGTGTCGCGACTTGGTTTTGTTTTTGGCTTTAAGTCTTGGTTTCGGATTCGTTTGGGGTTTTCTCGACGCTCTTTATGGCATTTTTGCAATTATGAATGGCCTGGGTCTCGGCCCGCATTCTAAATGTCAATGTTATTGCACCCAAACAGCTCGGATGTCTTTTGATCCCGTGCATCTGTGCAGGGGCGTCGGCAGTGGGGTGTTTTGGGGGTTAAAATTCTCTTAAGTGTATTAGATTTCATTTTATATTGAGAGTAATATAAGAAAATATGAGAAGACCTAATGGTTTATATATTTCTTAATAGAATTATTATATCCCCTTATCTTTCCATCATTCCTATTTAATTCCTTTCAATTATCTCTCTTGAATTAATAAGGGACTTGTGAGTTTATAGAAAAAATACAACATATATATTTATTTTTACATATTCTTAGCTTATTAAAAAAAAAGCTGCATTATAGGTCTTAGTATAATTTTATTAGGTATTAGTATTGGTATCCATGTAATTATATTAATCCCTAAGAGATCAGATATTTCAAACTTAATTAATCAGGTGCCAATTATTCCTACTTATTATTACTAATATATTAATAGTTAAGTTCTTCATCCATTAAATTTCATAATCTAAATGAACAACAAAATTTAAACCTAAATATTAAATAATTTTAAAAATCCCCCTGTCAAGGCCTGCATACACCACTGCATCTGCGAAATAGTATATTTTCGCGATTTGCCTCGATTTCCATTTCCATATGACGGTATTCATGGCAAAATGTCCAAAGAGGCGGTGGTTGCCTCTTGTATGTTTGTGCACGCCGATCGCATGTGGAATTTCCGCTATTCACGACGACCCACCTTAAAAGTCACAGACTCCGACTTCAATCCCAGTTCGAGTTTGATTTGGAATCAGAAAATATTTCAACTGCAATGCACTACCGAGAAGGTGTTATTGTAGTTGAAGGAAGTTTGTTTATATTTTTTTTTAATATTTTTATAATAACTAATATGTTTTACTATTATTATTAATAAGCAATTCCTATGATGTAATATTTAGAATAATTATCTTAGATATATATACCTATCCTTAAACTCTCCTTTGAAAGTGTATAACCACCTTCGGGGTCAGCCTTCGTTGCATATAAAGAAAAATTTCATGCACTTTTGAGCTTGGGGGCCATAAATTTAGCGTGGCTTTGCCCATTGTGCGTTGGCTGCCACTGAGAAATCGAATCAATCATTTTGCACACGAATAACGAAAACGAAAAACGGAACAAGCTCGAGGAAAAAATGCAATTGTTTTCACAGGCATTGGCCTGGTCGAGACAGAGTATTATGACAGCGTTAACAAAGCGCGGCCAAATTAAAGTGTTTAATTAACACAGAAAGAGTTCAACAAACACAAAAAGAGAGGCTCGACAGCTCGTCAGCTCGGCAGCGCGAAAATCGCTCATACGCTCCGATGAACCTCGAGCGCCTAAACACGCACAGGGAAACCGAATGCTACACAAAGTGAATACTTTTTGCGAGTCTGAGTGCGGATAGTGAATGAGTGCGAGTACTCAGACCCAAGGTGTACCAAGCTCTTGATTAATTGTGTAATTGAAATTGAATTAAAAGCGTGCAAATAAGTCGAGCCGCGAGGAGGAAAGCCAGGAGAAATGTTCAAGGGAGGGAGGCTGGAGAGAAACTCGCCTTAAATTGAATTTATGGTAAATGCAAATGACCGGGAAGCTGGCATAAAAAAATCAGCACTGAATTGATTAAAGCGAGAGCAAAATATGCAAAAAAGGAACATCAACAGAAAGATACCGATACGATATGGGGTATGTAATAAATAATATACATTTGTTACAACAACCAGAAAACCCTGCTGGCATTGTGCACACGAGCGAATTGCTCTCTGTCGATTACGATTAAACACGCCTGTAAATACTGGATCATAAGACATAGAAAAAATATAAAAACAAAAACGAAAACATAACAAGAAAAAGTGAAAAATACATACAAGTCAAGCTGCTACTGCATCGAGGTCGAGACGCCAGCGACCCAGGAAAATCTTGGCCAACTTCCACAGCCAGAGGATAAACTGAAAAGGAAGAGGAAAGCGCGAGGGAAATGAAAATGGTAATGGAAAGACTTGATGGGGCCTATCAATGAAACTCTTTTCATCAAGCTTCCGATGCGAAAAAGAAACAGCTTTATGATCATCGATTAAGGAAGTGAAGTAAGGTTTTTAGTTAAATTAAAGCCGAACCATTTATTAAATTATATGGACCATGTTTTTGCAGACTCTTTTATAATTATTAATTTTTTTTCTTAACCCATAAAAATGCAGTTGGAAATTCCTTTTTAATTGAAGGGTATCATTGTGGTCCCATAAATGCTTTGCCGTTCAATTCAATTCGCTGACTGTTCAACCGAGTGACTAATGTCCAACGTTGACAACAGCCACCGTGTGAGGAGGGGGCGGATAGAGTTGTAGCTACAGCATGGCTTAGCCCGATCTGCTATATAAATATATATGTATATGTACATATGGCTAAAGGCAGGCAATCATCCGTATCCGAGGCACACACTCGGCACTCCACAGCCCACGACAATATTGAACCGAACGCACTTAAGTGCCCGTGTCCGTGCCCGAGCCCGTGGCCTCCTCGCTGGTTCCGCCTCCAACTCTCCGGGCTTCGATTCCGATTACGATTCCGTGCCTTATATTAAGGTACTGTAAAAAAAGTTGTTATATAAATGTCAAGCGGACTTAATTGTAATTATTGTTCTTTTGATGAAAACATAAGATCAAGCTTGACTTAAAACAATTCCAGGGCTTACTCTTTTCTTTGACAAATATTTTCTAGTATTCATTTTCCAAATATTTTCTCAACCATTCATAAATTTTAATTAAGCATATTTTTATATTTTCCTATTAAACTTAACAAATGAATTTTAAATTGAATATCTTGTCAACAGCAAGGAGGAAACTTAAAGATTAAAAACGTTTTGGAAAGTAGCCAGTATTCTTCATGAGAATTTGTTCCCCTGAAGCGAAGGAACATTTTTCCTTTTATTCTTTTGTAATACACATTTTATATTTTTTTAAAGAAAAGAACATGTAATTTCCACAGTGTAAGCCCGACTCTCCAGCGATTCGCATTAAGCGCTGCACGTTTCTTACATGCCAATCCGGGCTTTTCTATATGTAGATATAAGTTCATGTACGCTTGTGTGTTCGCTCGGCTTTAGTTTTTGTGGTCAAACGGGTTTAAATTTATTTATGATTGGATTTGATTTTATTTAATAAAAACGAGGGGCAAAAAAATGGAAACAATACAAAAAATGCGAGGCAAAGTCAGCGGGCGGTAATCGTAATTGCTCCTAGAGTGCTGAGCAATTGATGCGGGTGTTGAGAAGGCGCCGGGGCTGGTTGGTGGGATGCTGGCTAATACAGTTGTTAGCCAAAAAAGAAACATTTATTTCGTGCCCCAACTTCCGCATTCGGCCAGCAGCAACAAATTACAGAAAATAATAGTAAACAAAAAACGAACCAGTGGAGCACAAAAAGTTACACACGAAAACACGAACATCTTGGAGGTCTCTCCACTCGATGACAGAGAGATGACGGGGTCTTCTTCTCCGTGCGAAAGTACTCCATCGTTTTCGGATCTCGATTCAAATGTCGATTGCTTTGACTCTTATTTTCATTTGCTTTTGATTCAGTGAGCTATTTGCTGTCGTAATGCCTTTGCCGTGTGACTCTGTAACTGCCCGCCCATCCAGCGAAATTCGTACTAGAGGTGACAGCGTGTCAATGGTAGATGCAGGAAATATATTTAAGAAAAATAGATAAGAATATATATTTAAGTTAAATATGATTTCTGAAGGTTATCAATATTTTTAATTAATTTTAAAGCAAGTGGTAAATATATAATAGAAGTTAAACCGTTATTTACCTCTAATTGATAATTATAATAGAAATATTCTTTACAAAACAACTCTAAACTTTTCTTTCTTTTCATTTCTTTTATTTGAAACTAATTAGAATGGGACAATTGCCTTTCAATTTAGAGATTTAATGTTAAAGATTATTTAAGTTCATCAAACAACCATCATTTTACCATCTTGACTGTGTTTTCCTAACAAAATTACCTCCTAGGGCATATTCAAAATTCTGCAGGCATAAAAGCAATAAAAATTATTCAAAGTAAGCCCCCCGTTGATCTGAGATAGCCTCACGCTGCCATCACAATTTGTGATCAGGCACTCGAAGTGGCTCCGCAGTTTGTCAGCGATTTGCACAACCTGCGCATGCCTTTTGCCTGCGACATGAGCTCGTATCTACTATAATTTAGCGCCAGCCTTCTTGGCAATACCGGCATTGTGTGCGGCTTGGCTTCGGCTGGAGTCCCATTTTTAAAGACTCCTCCTCTGCCATCAGCAACCTTTTTTTCTTTCTTTTTTTCTTGGCTTCTGCGCTTTGTTTGGCAATTACAAAATTTGTAATTTCAGGTGCGATGCGCCGCGGGAATCTTAAAGCCGAAGTTGCTATGGCTGTCAAGCGGCTTGCGCAAAGCAGCACAAAAGTGAAATAAAACTCGTTAGAGCCCGATCTTTTTTTCCCCTTCTTGGCTATATGGTAATCCATGTAATCTTTGCAAGAATGCCGCCCGCCAAGACTCCGAAAATAGCTGCGAGGCAGGAATGTCAAACTCTCCACCTAAAAATGATTGCCCTCCAAAATTGGACTGACTGAGAGAGATAAGTGTGCAAAATTGTTTCTGACTCCAATTTTATTTTTTTCCGTCTGGCACTCCTCGAATAAAAATACTCCAAGTTGTTCAATGCGGTAGCCATGTCACTTGAGGCCCTTTTGTTGGATATCTACCATATAGCGATCTGCATACAATGCCCATTGAGATAGTCAGGTATTTACTGTTTGGCTCACTTTAAATGGGGGGTATAATGACACAGAAATCACAAAAAACAACATGATATTGCGGTTTCTCAAACGCCAAAATCATCTTTCTCCCTCGCCCATTATTGGGTAGCATTTGGTAGCATTGAATTGTTTGAATTGGCGGCTTTTTAGCCACGATGATGATGACGACGATGATGATGATGATGAGCGCTGTTTTGGTAGCCATGAAATTTGCATAGCCAACCTCCTACTCTCCGGGCTGCTCCTCAATTGAAATCCGCGCGCTCAAAAGGTTAAACTTAAATGGCATTTGGATAATGCGATGACGCCAGAAAAAAATTCAAGTCAAACAATTGAAATCATTCGGATACAAGATACAAGAAGTGGAATTGATTTCGTCGCCGTCGTCTCCCTTTTTTTGGATTTAACATTTAGCCCTGATTGATGGGGGCGTGATAAACTATTTTGCATTTAAAGGTGAGGTCTGGCTTGCTTCGGTTTCTTGATTTTCGGCTTATGGGAAGCGCCGAAAGGTGAGGATTCAGGTTGAGAGAAGTTGTAATTTTGGTTTAGGCTAAGACCTTAGATGGCTTTGCTTCTAAGATAATTACTAAACCATTTTTTAGATAAATATTACTTTACCTCTCAGCTAAAATAGTATATTGAAAAATAAATGGAATTTATAATAATGTATAAAATAAACCAAAGAGTTTGAAAAGTTTTATCTCAAGATCTCCTGCCCTCATCTGATATCACTTACCATCAAAAAAAAAATATGAAACAATTAATTCAACTTTTGAGCAATAATTAATTATGGTTTCCTTACCTTTCACTCGACTCCTCCCAGGTCGTTAATCTCCATTTGGACTCGAAACAGAAACCAATCCCCCGATCGCCCACAGTCGACAAATCAACTCAAACTCAACTCTTTAACCTTGCGGCAAATTTGGCACATGCCACCCCGGACAATGATTACCCTTATATCATCATAAACAATCTGGCAGGCGGCAGCTCGGGGATTTCGATCAGGTTGCCGGAGGCACACACCCCTGCAGATCCAACTGGGCCTATCCATCGGCTCCCCCTATCTTTACTTCCCCCTTCCATCCAAGTAAGATTAATGAAAACACATTGAAAACAAATGCAAATGTGCGGAAAATCAAGAGGAAGGGGCACTTCGGCCTGATCCCAGTGACACAAATCGAAAGTGCACTAAGAGAAAAGTATAATATTATTATTATATATTATTATAATATTTTTTTATATGATTTTTTCTTAACCTAAACATATTTAAAATCTGAAAATTGGTTTGCTTTATTATGTATGTTACTTTTGACTCTTTGATTTAATTTATTTCGTTATTAATAACACACTTTATTAAAGTATAAATTATAAAATGAATAAAAAATATTATTTTACATTTATTTTGTAAAAACTATTAATAATTTCTCCCTGTTTGGAGCTGCAGCTCGTAATTGAACAAGCTCGATTGTCGCCGGAGTCTTGAGACTTGCTGGTGATTACTCCAAGTCAAAGTCAAGATACAGTGAAGGGGGATCGGAGCGGTCTCCGAGGAGTGTGTTTGCATTCAGATTAGCATAAATTCAAGCGTGTCTTGGTGTGAATGTATGAGGCAGACGCCGGCACTAACTAATGAATACATTTCCATGGGCATGACGCTGTCCCGATGTAGTTGTGACCCCACTTGTCTCTGCCCCGGGGGCCAGTCGCAAAGTAAACTGGGAAATACTTCATTATTTTGGTTTAAAAAAAAAAGGAATCGGAAGATTTTTGTATATAAATAATGAATAATTTTATTATTGTATTTAAAAAATATATTTTTCTGCTGTTTTCCCAGTGTATTTTAAGCTTTTATAGAGGAAATACTTTATAAATGTGTCAATAAACTAGATTTACAATTGTATTAAGAAGGTGAGAAAGATGCAGAAGCTTGAATCCGTAAAAGCTTTAAAAGCCAGTGTGACCAGCTGAGCGTGAGCTGCATAGTTCTTATCGCTCTGGTGTAAACATCGTCACTACAATATGGCACCACTTACATAACTCTCAGTTTCACGAGCTAATTGTTTCGCATTCGTCTCGCTCAGCAAGTCACGAACCGCCTGCATTCCACCGAGCAGATCGGATCAGATCAGAGTGCCGTGGACTGGAGCAGAGCAATTATAAACAAATCAACGCAATGCACAAAATAAAAATTGTTTTTTGGTCGTTGCACCCGAAAATGGAGACTCCGAAAAGCACTTCCGTGTTCGAAACTTTTTGGACAAGGAGTTGTGGCAAATATATTCGGGGGTACCGCGCATCCTTTGGCGCCATTAAGCTGACAAATTGTTATCGTGGTCGTCGCCGGGTCCCCAAGTCGTAAATTAAGAGTTACTTGTGCTCGGTACAGATAGCGACTCCACAATTCCAATTCCACATCCAGTCGAAGCCGGGACCGAGAGCCTTTCACCCACTTTCGGCCACCACAAGGCAATGCATCATGCACTTGTCAGAAAGTGAAAAAAAATACAAAACAACAACACAGATATAAACAAGAATTTTGTGCGTACTCTTTGGATACTCTTAAAAATGAATTAATAAATTTTGTAATATAAAAAATACTTTCTTAAAATGACAGTCTTAAAGAAAGGTATTTATATATTTTGTTCTAATAATAAAAATTAATTAAAATGATCTCACATTTGACATATTTAATAGCTTGGAATTTCATTTAAAACTTGTTCTTGTTTAATATTAAATTGTATCATTTATGACTTCATTTATTTGCAGATACTGCATTAATTATTCTAATATTAAAATAAACAAAACCCCAAACAACGAAGAGAAAAAGAGAATGCGTTGTTGGGGGAGGAGAAAGCGACGAGTCTGTGCTCCACTTTTGGCTGCGTTACGCAATCACCGAAGTCGCCGCCGTCTTTCTACTCCGTCGCCTGTCTGCATCGCTGCCACAGTTACAAGACACTCGAACAATGCGCACAAGAAACCAAAAATACAAAAAAAAACCGAAATAATAATAAAGAAAGAAGCAAATGTCTGGGACGGCATCCCGGTCTCAGACAGAGCACAGCAGTTCCTCTCCCCTCTGTCCGGTAATGGTAATCCACCGAGTGTGACCCATGAGTGGACATCCCACGTTGTTGATTGGAGTTTCATTACCAACTCGGAGCTGGGTGAAATGCGTCCGAGTGATATAAATCAAATGGCCTGAGACAATACATCAAGTGGAGTAGCTACACGGGGGAAAATTAGAAAGAATTACGTGTAGTAGAGACTTAAATGAGATATTTATGTTTGCAGAAGAATTTAATAGATTCTATAATTGAGAATTTTAAATTTATTTATATGTTACTTAAAAAAAAAACATTCTTGTTTTTAATATGATCATAGCTGTTTTAGAAAGTAAGGTTAATGTTGCAATATTGAAAATATGGAAATTTTTTGTTGCATACTTTTTGACGTGGTTTTAATTGATTTCGAATATATAACAGTTTCAGTAATTCCATCTTTAACCCTGCTAAGGATTTGTAGAGTATTGTCTATAATAAATTGTTTTAAATTGTATATAATTTGTTAATATGACCACATTTTCCTATTTTCTATTCTTTAAGCAAAATCTATAAATTGTTATATTTAAGTTATAATTTTATTAATTTATCTCACTATATTATTGTCTTAATATTTTATACTTAAAAATTAAAAAAAGTGTCTAATTATTTCACTTACATTTTTTTGGCGATTCCGCTTAAGTTTTTCTCTCAGTGTCTGTCAGTTCCCCTCTCTTTCCCTGTAACTCGCAGCATCTTAAGTGCATCTCGCTCTAATATTTCTCTTTTTGGCTTTTCGGGCCAAATGCCACTGATATTGACATTTCCCATTTTCAGTTGGCTTCGTTGTTTTGAACTGATTTCGAATCTCCAAATTGGCATGAGAAACTCTTTTCTTCTTATTTTTCTTTGAGGAGAAGGGCGCCAGTCTTTCTACCTCTTACTACCGCTTTCTTCCCCCTTCTTCACCTCTTTTCTTTCTTGTATTTGCTTTGACATTTTGTAAACACTTCCGCGTGCTCTGATTTGTTGTTGTTACATTTTTCGTTAATATTGGCGTTGTTGTTGTTGTTGTCGTCGTTGTTGCTATTATTGTAATTGATGGTTTCGTTTTGTGAATTGGCTTTGATTCGTGAGTGTGTGTGAGTGTGTGCGGGCCGTGTGTGTTTTGTGGTTGCATTTAATGACGGTTATTTGTGGGTGATTGTGTTTAGATGACAATCGCGTGAGTCGATTTTTTTCTATTTTTTCCATTATTGCCCGAGGCGTGCAGATTTCATTGGATTAAAATATTCACACGAATCTATCAAAACCTAATGGAGCGAGGCAATTATAGGCTGCTAGGCTGCGTTGCCATTAGGAGCTCATATTGTAATATAATTGGGGTCACCTCGATACAATGTGGCTTTTATATGCGACCCAGTGTCAGATTTTCTTCAAAATCTAGTAGGGTTTGACCTTCAGCGCTACAGGTAGTCCTACAAAGAAAAAAATTAAATACTATCAACATTTTTTACAGTTTTAAATTCATAAAAATAATTAGTATATAAGCATTCTCATTTTAATTAAATATTAAAACCCACGTATTGCTAACAATTATTTTTTATATACATTTTATAGTTTTTGTTCTCAAATGAATAAATAATTAGCTCGGTAAAGGGTCTTAAAACATTATAAATTAATCAAGTTGCTATTTAATGGGTCACTTTAAATTTTTAAATATTTTTCCCGCTTAAACCTTTCTGTTTTATCTATACTTTCCTTTTTATAATTCATAAGCCTACCTCAACAAATCTCATGCGCACCTCTTGGCATTTGGCGCTCTGGCATTATGGATTCCATCCCCCATCGCTTTTATCCTTCCTCCAGCTCAGCAGGCATTAAGTTACCTTTGCCGCCTGCTCAAATACCCAGCCATCCATCCATCCATCCATCTCATTATCTATCATCCATCTTAACAACCTACGACAAGAGTAATTACATTAATCCAAAGGCACGCGCCGTTTCCTCGATTTCCGACATCGTCATCGAGCGGCTGCTTCTTTTTCTTGGCACCTTCGAGTCGCTCTGAATTTTATTTTCATTTTATTTCGGGGCCCACCTCCAGCAGCGCCATGAATATCAAATAACCAATCAACGTATAACAAAGTTTATTTTTTGTGGAATCAATCAATGGGATGAGGACAAGGACGAACCCAAATCAATCAAACTTTTGTGTGTTCGTTTACATACACATGAAAATGTGTGTAAAACTTTTGCCAAAACTCAAGCCACGTGCGAAAAATTCTATAGCGACAAAAGAGGTGACAAAAGTATTCATAACCCATCCAAAAGGGGTGTTTACACTTCACCCCTTGTCGGAGGATAAAGTATCCTGCAAATCGGATGTCTGAGAATTGATTATCCTAAATGCAAATTGCAGGCAAATTTTGTTCAGCGAAAGTCATTTGTCAAAGTGACAATCTGCAATTTTTTATACACTGTGGATACACGTGGATAATTTACCAAAATGGAGTTGGATAGAGTTTTGAGGTAATGTCAAGAATATGGAAAATAGTTTTTATGCTAACATAAACATTTTAAAAATTTCGGATATGGAAGATATTATATATTTCTAAATTTATTCTATCTATTCTTAAATATAATTTTATTTTACAAATAATTAAATATGACTCTAGCTAATATTAAAAATCTTCAAAGCAATTGTAATTTATTGAATACATTCTATTTTTCCCGTGTACATAATTTGTTACCGCCACCTTTTCCGGTTCATCTCTTGCAAAATAATACGCTGCCACTTTGTTCTTTTTTGTAGCCGAATGATTAATTTCAGCGTGATTTTACCGAGAGTCCAGGGGATTAGAGACTGGACATCAGACTGGACTCCCTGTTTGCGCAAATGTTTAAGTTGTTGTGTCAACAGGAGGAGGAGGAGGAGGACACCAGTCCAGGTGACAGGGAAGGGAAGAGCGACGAGACGCCGCCGTGTGCTGATAATTAATGATGGCAAACAACACACGGACATGTGGAACCCGAACTGCCACTGACCAAAAGGTATTAGCATGATAAATGAGCCGTACCCCATCCCCAGTAGCTAACCCACTCGCAGAAATCGGCTGGAATCTCCGGGAATTATGTAATTGCCAACGCATTTCGGAGCGATTATTCAGTGCCCTGTCTGTCAGGTTGTTGCGTTTGCCAAAAATGATTTATGCCCCTGGCCGACTCTTTAATCTGACCCAGTTTAGCACCTCTGGACGAGCGTCTATTACTGCATTATTGAGCAGATGTCCTCTCCGTACGTCAGAGCTGAGAATATGTCCTGGGGGTGTGAGCTGCTTCATTTCAGTCTTGGGTCTCCTCTTTGTGACTCTTATTGGCTCTATTCGCACCTTAATGTGGTCGCATTTGTGCTGATGGCTCCTGCTGAGTAGATGATGCGGTTCCAGCCGTCCCTCGAGTTTGTCTAAGCCAATTTTGCGGACGAGTCACTCTTTGGAAAGGTGACCAAGGGATGAAAGCGTGATTCACGAGGGTTTAAATAAAATAAAAGAAAAGACTACATATATAAAGTATTTAACAAATTAAATTCCTGATTATTCCCTGAAAAATCTTGCTTATTCTTTAAAAATATGTGAATTTATTAATATAACAAAAATACAAGAATTTTTATACTATTAGTTGAGTTGCATGGTATACCATTTTAAAAGGAGAATAAATACAAGAAAATATATGCCAGGTTTAAAATTGTTTTTTAAGAATAATTAATTCAATTAATTATACGATAGTTGAAGAAGAATCATTCAATTTAATCATATAATGTCCTAGAAAGGTTTAGATATTTGTTAAATATTTTTAATGCATGATGTTCATGCAGTATCGCGCTCTATCAGGTTTTATTTAGCAATATTTACCATAAACGTTATTTCGGAATTTATAAATTCCCATCGTAAAATTATATAAAAAAAATATACCATTTTTTAGTCCCACAAATTACAAATTTATCCTCCTATTTAAATGGTTTACACACTTCCTTGAATCCTTCACGCTCTCCTATCTAAACGCTAAACTAATCGACTAAACCAGAGCGAGAGCTCTTCAAACATTCCGTAAACAGCTCACGTGTGGGAATGCCTCCATCACTGATTGAATTACGGACAAGTTGGAATGTGGCACAGAAGGTTTCGATCCACCTATCAGAGGGGTCCAACCCATCTGTCTAATAAAAAAAGAAGGGACCCCCGTTCCTACCCCAACATTCGATAACTTTTGAAACATGGCCACTTTTTAAAAGTGGCTGACAGACAGAAGGACACAAAGTCCCAGCAAATTGGCTGGCTCTCGGGGGAAATGCTTTTGGGTGGCTAAATGGGTGGCTCCGAAGCCTTTTAGCCCCGCCGCCACTCAATGGGATCTTTATTGATGGGGTCATTTGTGCGGGGGCGAAAGCGAATGCCGCCATTCCACCTGTTGGTCCCAATGATAACTGCGGCTGCAAAAAGGTTCAACTGGCGAAGGACCCTTCAGGGCCTGCGGGTTTGAGTAATGGCTCACGTACGCGCTTTGGCGTTTAACTTTTAATTGAATTTGATCGAATGCATGTGATAAAATTAATTGGGGTCTCAGTCTCATTCTCCTGCCACTTGGCCGCGAAGTTTTCTATGGTCTTAATGGGTACTGGCAGTAATGGCTGTTGAAACAATTCTTTGGGGGTAAATTAAATTATTATTTTATGATGTTTAAATATTTTATAAGGAATATACAAAATAATTTAAAATCCCTTAGAAATATAAAAAAAAAAACACAAAACATGTCTTGAAATATTATAAATTTATGTAAATATATATTTTTGTATTGAATATAAGTCTGATATCTTCTGCTTCAAGTTCCTATTATATTTCTATAATTTTTCCTGGAAAATATTATAAAAATGTATACAAATAAAATATTAAATAAAACATT
Source organism: Drosophila rufa (assembly GCA_018153105.1). Taxonomy (NCBI): domain Eukaryota; kingdom Metazoa; phylum Arthropoda; class Insecta; order Diptera; family Drosophilidae; genus Drosophila; species Drosophila rufa. The sequence goes on from JAECXS010000096.1 coordinate 16,748,329, forward strand.
TATGTATTTAAATATTTCTTTAAGTAAATCCTTTGAGTTTTAATCCAAAATTAAGCCAGTTGTCAAGCGTCTGCCACTTGACAGAAACTTTTTAATTGACTTTGAGCGCAAAATTCGGCGCCAGGCGCCCGGCGACCGACGCGTCGCTTCTCCTGCGAAAGTCGAGTAAAACCGAAACTGAAACCAACTAAACCATCTAACCGGGTAACTAGTTTGCATATGTTTTCCCCACCACTTCAGCCACTCTAATTGATGTTGCCAATTTGCGATGCGTTCGCGTTTGGGCCGCCGAAACTTTGCGAGTTTCATTAGCGGCCACGCCGAAAAGTGGCTAACGAGTGTGAGGACGAAGATCGTTATGATTGAGCGCGGGCAGACGTGGGTAAAAGGCTTTCAACGGCCTTAAATTTATGAAAACCTTTCAGGCTCTTTGTTTGGGCCATAATTTGCTTATGCTCGCATGATAAATTGCCCAAAGAGCCAGCACTCAAAGCCGCAACAGCCGCAAAGTATGCCACGGAAATGGCTACCCAGAAACCGAAGGAAAGACTTCCAAAGAAAATGCGGATGAGCGGAAGGGGCTGAGCGGAAGACAGGTGGCCGTCAGCCTAAAAGGAAAACTCCTGGCCAGGATGTGGGCAATTTGAGTATTTTCATAATTTCCGCACACCAGCGGCGAACATCCTGCTACGCTAACCTGCTTATTTATGGTTTAATAAGCTGCCGACGAAAACAAATAAAAATCAAAATAAATACAAATAAGGGGGAAATAAAGGGAATAAAAGGAGGCACCAAAAAATAAACATAATGCGAGATAAGGGCGAGTGGCCTTGCTGCATTGACATCATTATAATAAATTTAATACGTCGGGGATTGGAGCAGATTTCGGGCCGCGCCTGAGCCTGAGCCGGAGCCCTCGCTAATTTCATCAAACATCAAAGGACCAGCATAAGTTGTAATATATGCAAATGCCAGGGCCAAAAACCAAGCACCAAAATCCTCGCTCAGCTCCTGATTATGTTGTACGAATATTATCCTTTCTGGATAAATTTCTAGAAGCCTCGCTCTCCCCCTCTATCTGTTTGTGTAACTTTACACGAATCGAGGCCGAAACATGGAATAAAAAATTTGCATAGTCAGGGGGTGTGAGCGGAATTTGTAGGGACGCATGTTAATGATTTTTCCAGCGACAAATGATTTCCGGGGCCCTTGCCATCAGTTGATTAATTATTGATTTCGAAATTTGATTAAGTGAATGTCGAAAGGTAAGACTTCGAGTCGAGCTGACAAAGTGAGTTCAACTGGAAAAAAGAGTGGATTAATCTGTGACTGATCATGTGACAACTTTAAAACTGATTTCGATCGGTGATGTAAGGCAGAACCCCTAAAAATTATAAATAAAATGTTTTTAAAATATATAGAATAATTGATTTTCATATATTCAAAATTTTGCTTGGTCTATATAACATTTTTAAAAAATCTTTATGGCCAAAATTATTTTTGAGCTTTTAATATACTATTTTTTAGCATGCCATTTTTTTCCATCTCCTAAAAATATTTTTACTAAACCCTTTTAGAAAGGTAATACCTCAAAGGTATTTGGTTTCATTAAAATGCAATTTCAACTATCAAGTAGGCGTGTCCAACGAGCGGTCAGCCTGGTCAGCCTCAACCACATAAAAAGGAGCCTCTATTGAGGTCGCCGACCAAACTGTAAATGAATACAACTCCCGAACAAAAGGCAAATGAGTAAAAAATTGCGCGCAGGCGCAGAAAATTTAATTAAATCGAGCAAAGAGCAGCAGCAACCCCCAAAAATATAGCAGCGATCGCAGAGGCAAATGGACAAACTCGGGCTGACAGTCGGATTCTGACACGAGTCCATCAATCCCATTGTACACTCCACACACAATCCACGCAATTAGACACAGTGCGAGCATTACCAGAAGCTGCACACATCATCTTTGTTCTTTTTCAAAAATACTATTTCAAAATATGCAAAATGTGGGCAGGAGAAAAAAGGCAATTCGTTCGACCTGTCAGAGTGACGGAGAGGGATAAATGTAAGCCGGCGCACTGAGATTCAATTGAACAGATAACACCCTACCTGAATGTGAGCACTGAAAACCTTTAGATAATATCTGAAAATTATTCGAAAATATCAATCAGACACTTGAGCCCGGCCATGTGTAAAAGAAAACCTAATTTACATTATTTTTTGTGATTTTTTAAATCCCAAGTACAAGTCAATGCCCTAACTGCGATGGGATTGTCCCGTCAGTGAAGGTTCACATTGGGTCAGGCCAACTCAGTTGGAAGAAATCGAAAAAAGTTGAAACTCAATTTGAAGTTGAAGTGTTTCCAGTTGAATGCCGCAACCTGAGGAAACTTAAGAAAATTATTAGGAAAATGGGTCAGCAAATTGATGCTTGAGGGGTGAAGAAAATGCAAATGTCTGGCAAATAGATTTATCCTTCGCCCTTCGCCGCAAAATGAAATCAAGTGAAAGGAAAATGCATAAATAAACACAAAGAAAGTCGGTAACAGAAGCCCAATGGAAGCTGTCAGTTGTTGGTTTTCCTAATTGTTCGTCTCAGTAAAAAAAGGAAATCTAGTTTTTTTAAAGGAATTTTTGCGGTTGGCTTGATATCTTCCCAAAAGCAAACAACCCTTGAAATATTTGAGGGAAAAGCAAACGTGTTTGATGAGGTTGTGCGGGCTTCAAATGTGTTGGGTTTGAAGGATAATCCTTGAAACATGTTGGGTTTGATTTAAGGATCAGGGGTAGGTTTTTGGAGGTATTTGTAGAAATTAAATATAGATCGAACTTAACTATAAAATGTTCAAATAGGTTGGACTTCGAACTCACTATGTTGGATTTTATGGTTGAATTTCGAACTCGTTTTATTTAATATTTTGGATGTAAGATCTTAAGAAGTTAATGTCTCGCTTCAAATGGCTTTCAAAATAATTGCAAATATTATTCCTGATCATAAGAAGGTTAGGTTAAGGGCAAATTAAATAACTTGTTTTTAATTTCATTATCTTTAAAAATTCTTGAAAATTACACAATACAAATTCTACATTTTAAAATAAATATAAATATAAAGGTGCACACTAGGAATACCAGTTAATATTTTAAAATCACCCCTAACCCTTTCTACCCTTCCTTCAGGTAAACCCACGATTTGTCCAATTGTCAGCTCATAAAATATAGATCAGGCCGAGAGCAAAATCAATATTGCCAGCTAGTTTATGAGACTGGGCAAAAATATGAGAGGCCCATTAAAAATAAATCAAATGGCAGGCAGAGGAGGATAGCACAACCCCTAAAATGCCGATCCGGTTCGGGACTAACCCAAAGCGTAACCCTTTGCTTTAGGGGTGAGGTGAGGGACGACTCACAACGTCAGCCAGTCAAGTGTGCAAAAATGCATTAAAACAAGCGCACGCGACTTTCGAAATATTTTTTAAAAAATATTTGCACTTCACCGGAGGGAGGGGAATGGGTTCAGGTTCTAAGGATTGTTGGATTTTTTGTGATGTAGTGTGGCTTTTGTTTTTGTTTAAAACCCTTTTATTACCTCATATCGATGTCAGAGAGTGAAAGAGACCCTGACTTTTGCTGTTTGCATTTCCGGTCCGTTCACACAAAAGGGTCCCAGACAATAGAGGCGAGGGAGGCTGCTTCTGAGATCTGCGCATAAACTGAAATCTTTATTGCAGCTGACCAAATACGCCGGACATTGATTGCTGATTACCTCTAATTGGCAGTCGATTAGGCCAAAGAATCTCGGCATAGAAACTGGAACTAGTCGCATAAATTTTACAGTGGCAACCGCCTTGTCGGGGGCGATTTTTCTGAACTGGAACTGGAAACGATGCGGCGGCGTTGATTCTAAGTTAATAGTGGGCGTCGTCTGGGCTACTTGTTCTACGCGTGTCTCTGAAAGTCTGGAACCTGCTTTTCTGTCAGAGATGTCAACGTGAAGAGGAACCTAAATAACTAAATAACAAAGAGTAATCGCTTAAATCTGAATATTAAATATCATTTTTACGGTATAGAAGGCAATGTTTTGGTTTATAAATTCATATGACTATAAGTTAAAAATACATATTTTACTTCATAATCGCTATTTTATTTTCTAACCAGATTAATTATCCATTTAATTTATACTTAAATTAAAGAATAATAATTTATATGATGTACTTATAATAAATTATTTTCCTTGTTCCAAATCACGCTCCCATCTCTTTACAAAACTTCATAAAAATAAATTACATCTCTGACAGGGTCAATGTAATGTGATATTGCAATTGGCGACACTAACTATTAGTTTGCAAAATACAACAGCTAGAAAGGGTCTCTGTACAAAGAGAGCCAATCAATCAATCAGTGGAACTGTCTCCGTCTGAGTCTGCATTTTCTCTTAATTAACATGTGACCATCAACACCAGCAGACCTGGCAGACTCTGCGAAAAGTTACCTTTCCGATTCGCGGCTGCTTCGAGTATCTGCAAGATACTCGTATTTGCATATCTCGTCTCGAGTTGATCGCCACTTGATTTTCAGTCGCGATTAGCGTCTGCGATTACATTTAAATGCTTGCCACCGGCTGCCGCGCCGCAGATTCGATCGTGATTGATTGATCGTCCATTAGAGATCGCCCCAAACAGATGGCTGAGATGGGCTGGGACTTTAGCAGTTGGAATTCGCCAAATGTGGGCTAAGAGGAGTAAGGCAGTGGAGCACGTTATCCGGATGTTGCCTACACCAAATGCGATTTTTTCGGAGTTGAGACTATTGCATTGATAGAGAAATACTAGAGTGGGAAATCCAGTTAATGCTTTGGATATATCTTTGGGGATAATAAGTATATTATATTAAATCATGATACATGATAAAGATAAATATTCTAGGACATTTTATTCATATTTATAACTAATTAAAATTAAATGATGTCATTTTTAAGGGTAAAATAGAACAAGAAATTTGTAGTAAAAATTATAAACCTTACAATTCATATAAGTTCAAAATTATTCTTATTTCTTTCTTAACTAATGTTAGGAATAAATAAACACTACCTTTATTTATTATAGATTTTAATTATAATATCTAGGTAAGTATTTAAACCTTTTATAATACTTTTCAAGAAAGAAGAAAGAAGAAAATTGTGACTTAATTTATTAGCAAATGTGAATAAGTTCCAACATTTTTAAATCTCAAATTAAGCTGTTAAAAATTGCTTTACCAATCCCTTGAACCTCTCCTAGTAATATCCCACAAAATCATTGACTTTCTTCCCTTTCTCCTTCAAAAAAAATAAAAACCTCAAGTATCTCAGCATTTCCTCTTTCCTTCAGTTCCCCCGAGGAGTATAAAATAGGACCACTCGCCTCGCCCTAATTGTGCGAATTCCCACAAAAACGTATTCCTCAGATATTTCCTTTCATTTTCCTTCTTGTTCGGTGTTTGTTGTAGTTTTCCTTGGACAAAAGGGATTTGGACTCCCGGCTCAGCGGAGTTTTTCCCAGCTTCCCGGCGAAAGGGTTGCACATGAACACACACTCTCGCTCTTCCGGCCAGACAATGAATGAAAGGGAAATCTATTTCCCCGCTAAAGAAAAGCTAAGCAAACAAGCAAATAAGAAACAAAAAAACAACAAATACTAAGAAAAACCGAAAAGGAGGAAAAGTTTCCCCCTTGTTTTTCTTGCACTTTTCTCCTGCGGTGCAGCATTGTTCTGTCCTGGATTTCTGCTTAGGACTTAGGACTTTGTCCTGGTTTTTTTATTTATTACCAAAGTGGAGCACTGAAACAGCGTGAAATCAATTTGCGGCAGCTACTTAAGTGCAACAAGGAAGCATTCGACCCACTCTCCGTTTTTCATTTCCATTTCCAGAGCCCACCACTCCGCGATCGGAAATCGTTTGGCATTAATCGAACACGATTTGCCTATTAGCAAGCCAGCAACAACAAAAATCTGAAAAATGTTAAGCAACTAATGTGAGGCTGAAGATTGTATACCCTTATGAAATATGTAAATTTTAAAGGGACTATTAAGACCCTGATTGAACGTACAATATATCACTATATGCTTATTTGTTTGCACTTCAATAAAAAATTACATTAAATATTTTTCAGTCTCTAAATTAAAATATATATTTTATGGCAATTATAAAATCATTTATTATTATCTCTGAACCCTTTTTAAGCATATGATTAACTAATTTATAACATAGACATTAAACTAAAATAGATTACAACGATTGATATAATAAGGAAAGAACATAATTTATTAACTATACTTAAGATTCAATCATTTTTATTAATTAATGGATAATCTTTTATAAAAATCCCAATCTCCAACAGAAAATTCAAAATACCCTCAGCTAGAGTATACAAAAAGAGGAACTGGCAAAAAAATGCGACAAAAACGTGGTGCCGTTCGGTTCGTACAATTTAATTACCTCATCAGGGGCGACACAAAAATTTGCATGCCACCCCCCGAAGTGCAGTCGTCCCCTCTCCTCACCCCATCGGGATGCTCTTTCCTTCCCGCGTTAATTTCTGCACATTTCTGCACTTTGGCACACATTTCTGGCCTTCAGCCCCTTTATTTTATTTTATTTCGCCCAGCTCCCCGAGGCCCATAAATTTTAATGGCAAAAAGCGCATTGGCCGATCCGATCAGTGTGCGGGGTGCGCGGCTTGATGTTTGTCACTTTAACGAGTGGGCATGCATAATTCGAGTCCTAAATGGCTTCAAGGACATTTCCCTCATAAATTGCATTCGCCGATCGATTTTTGTCCTCTTTTTAAATTGCAATTTGCATTTCAGCCAGGGGGTAGGAGGTTGGGGGAAATGTTGATGGGCTAATACTTTCCTTTCCCTCACAATGTTTGCCAAATTGCGGGCTTGGAACTCTGTGAGCTCTAAACATATGTGGAATGAGCTAAATTACAGTGGAAAATAAATAAAAAAATAAATATCTTATATAAATGAGATTTGATATTTTAAAATTTAAATATTATACTATTGCGTCAATACCTATGGGTTTGCTATTGTTTTTTTGTTAAATAAAGTTTAAAAGAATTTTGTTACTTCAATTTGAATAAAATCACAGTAATCATAATGATTAATTCCCTTAAAAGTCTCAAAGCACTACCTTAACTTTAGATTTTCAAAATATTAATAGTCCCGTACATCTAGTTTAATAATTATATCAAATTAATTATGAATTGCTTCATTATTGCCCTCATTTTTATTTATTCTTTAATATTTTATTAAATTCGCATCAAGTGATAAAAATACATACTGTTCTAAATAAATCGCCTATTAATAAATAATATATTTTTATGCAAAATAAGTAGCCCAACTTGCTTACAATTAAACATTTATAGCTTTTTCAAAACTTCTCTAGTCAAACTTCTGTTTATTTTCTCTTATTTTAAAGCCTCGTAAAAACTCGACATAAATTGAGTTGTTTTGGCAAAAGTTTTCCTTAAATTATGGCAACATCAAGTGCTCAACTATGGCAAATTTCCCCCACAAAAAAAAACTGAAAAAGTCTCGTTTCCTTTGTATGCGACATGCGCTTATAGAGGAAACAATCAATACGCTTTCCGCAGTTTTTCCCAGAATTGTTCTTCTTGCTGCACTTGCAGAGTTCGCAGAGCTCGGAAAACCCGCAACTAGTTGCTCTTTGTAGCCGCGAACTAAAAGCCAGACAAATGTTTCAGCCAGAAAATCGATATTCGCCGGAGTTGGGTCAGCAAAAGGAAAAGGGGGAACGAAAAGCGAGAGCGATTCCCTGGCAAGTGAAGCCAATGAATATCAATTCGGGGAAAGCTCAGGGTGCGGAAGCCTGGGGAAAATGGGAAAACCCAGGGCGAAAGGAAAGCACCCGCTACAGAAACTGAGGCGACGCGTCATTTTGTCGCGCGTTGGCGCCACTTTGTTTTATTTATGAATCCCGGGCAGACAGTCGGGCAGGGACATGCTCCTGTCCCCATTTGACCCCCAGGCCTCCGATTTTTCTCACTCACCGACCCCTTGGAACTGGTTCTATTTGCCCAACTGATTTGGACCACTCGAGGATGCTTCTTCACTGAGAGAATATCTAGTGAAAAGATAAAAACTTGTTTGAGATGTCAATGAAGGAAAGGATCTAATGAAGGAAAACTAAAATTAAAGTATAACGAGGTAAGGATCAAGGATTTCTATCCAAATTTTTACATTATATAATAAGTATTTTTACGGTAAATGCTTTCTTAAATTTACAAAAGGTCGAAAATGCAAAAATATATTTTGAATAATTTCTTGAAATTTCCTTATTGAAATTCCAATAAATTGAAAAGACAAGGATCTTCTGGAATTCCTTATAAATGTAATAAAATTACTTTAGACTAATTACCCAATAGTACATTTATTATTTTATTTAATATTCACAGGAAAATGTCTAAAAAATATTCTAACATTTTCTCATTCTGTACAATAAATCTTATTCCTAATTTTTCAGCAAAAATTTCTCCGTGTATTCTGCGTTCTCCCTGTAATAGCTGGACTTTTATGGCTGCTTCTAGTTTTATTCTTTGCATTTTTATTTGATATTCTCCATTTCCGCTTGCTGCGGATTTGGGTCACCCCATCTCCGCCCACGCATGCCATTCCTCGACGTAGACATTCGCAGATATGTGCTCTGGTTTTTCCACGGGAAATTGAATTGTTTTCCTTCAGTTCGTCTCCCAGAACTTTGTCTTGTAAACAAGTTGTTCTGAGGAACAGTAAGCCTGACGGGTGGTGGGTAGGTTTGAGGTGACACAATTCTCTCGATGAAGTATTAATAAGATGAAACTTTTGTGTAACAATTGGCACACTCGGGCTTGAATTTGTTTTTATTTTATTAGTCACATTTAACTTTTATCAGGCTGACAAAAAGTTGCGCCGTCAATTTGTGATTCACTTTATTGGGTTAAGTGAATTCCCCGAGACGCGACGTGATGTCGATGAATTTCAAATGGTATTTCAGTCTCTAACTGGGTACTATAGATTTTAAGCTTCCTATAATGTTGGCATTAAAGTTTCCAGCTTGGACTTTAGGTTTTTATGATCCCTTAACCTATTTCCAGCACTTTATCTCCCTCAACCCCTGCTCTGAGCCCATTCTAACCCCTTCAAAAACGAGTTCAGCACGTGACAATGGCCAGGAAACTTGACTTCCTCGTTTGGTCCCAGCTATTTTTCGAACGGGGTCAACTATTTGGCTGTGCTCTAGTTGTGTCCTCCTATTCCCTTTCCATCCTCTCTATTTATTCTGAAAAACGGAATTCCCCCCATTCGGCAGGTGTCTCACAGCTAATTGCCATCATTTCGTGTGCAAATTGTGCGCGAATAATTGATGTCCCCCTTGGGTATTTCACAACCATTCCCCCCATGGTCAAGGTGTTCGGGTTCAGTCATTGCATTCGACTTGTTTTTCTCCACTATTATTTATTTTTTGCTATTGATTTTCAATGAGTTTCGAATTGACAAGCTATGAATGGGAAATGACAGCAGACGCGTTGGGGAAATGGCCAAGGTCGCGGATTACGTTGGGCGTCCAAATCGATTAATTGGTTGGGAATAATTTGCAGTATTCAATCTGGACATTCTGTAACTTCCCTTGGTTCCTTTAAAGGTTAAGGTTAAGGACAATATTAATTTGAAATATTTAAAAGCTGATTTATGGTTGAAATAGAGTGGGCAAAGATGACCATATCATTAATTTTCTAAACAGTTTAGGTTGGTCAACATACATTATAAATAAAATGTAAATAGGTTATTGAAAACCGTATTCAATTCTTTAATGAAGCTTCTCTTGTCATCGCCTTATATTTTTAAATCAACTTTAATATTACTTTCTATATACATATTTAACTTTTTATAATCCTCAAATAAACACTTCACTTCCTTGAATTTTATTATCCTCCCCCGCAATTAAGTTATCATCCAGTCACAACTCAATTTCCTTGGCTTCCTGGCACGCTTCAATTGCCAGGACACCACATGTCCTGAAGGATCTCCATTCAAATGCTCAGCTAAAGTGTCAAAAAGTGTGTTGAAAAATAAGGCCTTTTAATTTCTTCTTTTTGTAAATTTCCGTGCGTGCCGACAACTCAATTAAGGATAAGATAGACGCATCCTGGCGGTCCTTTCTCGATGCAACACATTTGGAAATCTCACCGCGAGGGCAGGTAGAAAGGAAGAAGGGAAAAGGATCGCTGAAAGGAGGGGTGAAAGTGTGCCCTTAAGGCCGCACTTAGTTACGCAACATTTGCGACGATCCTGCGATAAGGATAACCCAAGAAGGGTCCTCCCTCCAAAACGTAGGCGTTAGGCAGACGTTTGACAATTTTTTATTATTTGTAAATTTAAATGCGTTTCGCCGGAATACAGCTGTGTCTTGATGTCGGCCGTTTGGTAATTATTTCACCCACAACTCGAGTGCATTTCCTTAATTTCCCTGTGTTTAAATTAAGTTGTTGCCACATTTGTCTCGCGTTTCTTGTTTTCTTTTTATGTTTTAGCGTTGAAAGTGCTTCGAGTGGCAGCTCATTAATCCTCGAGGCTGCTTCCACTTGTGGCACGTGTGTTTGTTCTGGGGGGTGTAAGAGGTGGGGAGTGTCCTTGCGTCAGCGCAGCTCATGTGTCCCTCCACATTCTTAATTAGTTGCGCACTTGTAAGCAAATCGCTTAGCCCAGCAATTTGTTAACTGCCTGGCAACTCCACGAATATCCTTGAATGTATTTTGTCTTTCCCTCGGCTCAAATTATTACGCCACTCATGAATTATTAGGGCGGCAAAGTTTTGCTTTCGCTTTTATTGGTTTATCGCAAACTTTGAATAATCGACAGGGCATCATCTTTCCTCCACCATGTTCACCTTTTTCACCTTATCCCTCAGTAAGGATACATATATCCTAGTTTAGGGCTTGGTTTCGGAGGAGAGAAACTCGAGAGCAAAACAGCCTGAAGGCAAATGCAAAAAACGAAGCCCATAAAAATGTTTGCCCTTTTCGAGTAAGAGTAAAAAGGATACTAAGATTAACTGTTTTGGGTTTAAGAAAGGATACAAGATAAGCTGAAATATAAAGCAGAAAAATATTAGAAAGAAATAAAACACATACAAGTATAGAATATTTTATATTATTACAAATTTTGACTATTTTCTCATAACGCGATGACTCAATAAACATTTAGGACAGAGCACCCTGTTTCCCATTCCCAATTCCTACTTGCTCCTGGAATCTCTCGACAGAAGCCAAGCAAAGAGTTTGCTAAGCAAAGTTTCCATAGCCTGCGGCTGTTCTAAGCCAAGGACTAACGAAAACAGCTCCTGGCTTCACTTCCGGTGTCCTGCTTCATCCTCTCCCATTTCCCTTTTCCGCCAGAATCCGAAAAGGAAAGCGCAAAAATTAAATTTAAGCTGATTTGAGATTCCACGAAGGCGAGCAATACAAAGCTGTTGGCAAGGATTACCAAGCGGAAAGACGGAGAAGTGGAGAAAATCCAACTGGCAGACATGTCCTGTCTAATTTGTCGCATGTCCAGCGAAAAAATGGCGACGTTTTCACGTAGTTTTTCCGCATTTGCTGTACTTTTCTTGCGCCAACAAAGTTTACAATTTTTTTAATTAAAACTTTTCTTTTTTTTTCGCTGGTCTTGAATGATGACGCTGCCTTTTGCAACCTTTTTCTTGGATATTTTCCCTTGACTGACTCAACATCTAATATTTTTATTGCCCAAATATTGGCCATAATTAGGGCGATAAAAAATAAGGGCAGTACAGAGCGATAATTATTTGCCCGCCTCTCAGACCTCGCAACCTATTTTCGGTACTATTAGCTATTTGTCTCTTGGCCGAGCGTCTTTTAATTTGCATTTTAATTTATGGGCGCCTATAACTTTTATCGGAGTCGTTGTCTCTGGCCGTTTTCTTTCCTATTTTCCCTATTTTCCCCCCAAAGGGACCAAAGGTCAAACAGCTGTGGATGTCCGACTTTTCGGACGTCATACGGCTTGGACTTCGTCGAAGGCCAATTAGCAAGGAGGTCAAATGTAGGATAAGGTTTAAGTAGAACATCTGGTAAGTGAGTGGGAACTATCAGCACATGACCAAGAGGAAGGATCCCAGGAAAGAGTTGTCAGGGTATTAATGTTCAATCTCTTTATTGAGGAAGCTCTTGTATTTTCTTTGCACTTTTGTGAGCCATGCTCACGATACCCCCAGTAGAAGACGTCTTGGAAATATGACGCCGCCACTGACGTGGCCAACAAAATTATACCTAAGAGAAATTGTTGCAAAGGTTGTTCAGAAATCAAACAGTTATGCGATTTGTATTTACAACACAAGTATTTTTTTTTAAATTTAGTTGCTGACCAAGGGGAAGTTACTGGCAAGGATTTATTTATACTCGCTATATAATGCAATTAGAAATGGGGTTTAGAACTGGAAGTTTTCAATTATTTCTTTAGAAAATATCATTGCCGTGAAATTCAATTGTTGAATCATAAGCCAGTAGCATAAGTTCAGTGCCAACAAGAAAAGAAAATCCAAAATCAAAATATGTTCACTAGTTCTGAATTTTGTATTATCTATGCACTTTTGTGAGATAAACACTATGTTTTGATTGTAGTTACACTATTTAAAATGCTCATTTAACACAGTAGTTAGTAAGTTGGTTTTAAAACCTGGCCTGTAAAGTAAACGGTAGTATCATCGCGAATGATGAAGGCAAACGGATGATCGGCCACAAACTTCATCGGCGGCGGTCCTCCGCAGTCAAGGCATCTATTACTTATATTTATAGCTAAATAGATTAAGGAATAAGTTTGATAAATAGAAAATTTTCCCAAAAAGCCAGGTACTTAACCTGTTACTGCTGCCGCCTCGGCGCCCTCCTCATTGACCTCTATAAAGGCTTTATGCAGGACCTTTTCAATACGTAGCAGAGGGCCTGCTACCAGACCTTTAAAGTCGTTTGAAAAGTCGAAGGCCTTCCGAATTTTCAGCTAAAAATATGTAAATGTACGCTTTAGGTCTAGAGAATAAACAGATGCACTTACCGTCTTTATAATCTGGTTAAGTTCAGCCTTGAACTCGATCTTGAACTTTGGCAGTTTCACAACAACATCCTGTTTTTTAAATCCTTTAGCGAAATTAAGTGATAGAGCCCCGAATGTCAAGCGTCGAAGGCCATCGACTCTGTTGGGCAGATAGATGACCATGGAGAGACTTGAGTTCCGGTAAGGCAGCTCTATCACTTTGCAATCCAAGGCATCTACGGTGCCCGCCCTAAAGGTGCCCTTTAGAGACATCATCTGGACAGAAGTGTTACCTCCATCAAGTAATCGGAATTCTTCCGGCTCGGTGTTTTCTGCCTCGAACTGATACTGCCACTGGCCTTTAAAGTAAATAGCGTTCAGCAGAAACAAGTCAGAGTGCATATCGTCTGGGGTGACTATATCCTTGATCCTGCCATGGGTCTTATCATTTACCCATTTGTTGACAATTGAGGCTGCTGTCTCGGGATTTTGTAGACTGATCGCCTCGGCTTCGGAGTTAAAAGCATCCCGCGTTAAGTCATTGAACTTGGGAACTAGGCTATATTGATTATTGATGTAAATGCGATTTGCCAGTTCTATAATGGCAACCTTCTCGTTATTCCGAAGGCGGTCAAGGAAATGCTTGTTATTTTGGGCCACTTTCGTTCTGTCCTCTGGCAGATCCAGTGACTTCCGTAGTTCTTCAGCCGTCTGACCGGAAGCTCCCATGTAGACCATGCTCAGGATCATCTCGACAGACAAGGGCGAAGCAATAACATTCTTGTCCCGATTGCCTCTAATCAAAAGCGTGTAGAAGTCGTCGGTGAATAATGACGCCCCCACTGACGTGGCCAACAAAATTATAGCTGTGGGAATGATACATAAAGGTTGTTAAGAAATAAAACTGCGATTTGTACTTACAGCACAAGTATTTCATTTGAAATTTAGTTGCTAACTAAGGGTAAGTTACTGGCAAGGTTTTATTTATACTCGATATATAATGCAATTAGAAATGGGGTTTAGAACTGGAAATTTTCAATTATTTCTTTAGAAAATTTCATTGCCGTGAAATTTAATTGTTGCATCATAAGCCAGTAGCAATTAGAAATGGGGTTTAGAACTGGAAGTTTTCAATTATTTCTTTAGAAAATATCATTGCCGTGAAATTTAATTGTGGCATCATAAGCCAGTAGCATAAGTTCAGTGCCAACAAAAAAGGAAAATCCAAAATCCAAATATATTCGCTAGTTCTGAATTTTGTATTATCTATGCACTTTTGTGAGATAAACACTATGTTTTGATTGTAGTTACACTATTTAAAATGCTCATTTAACACAGTAGTTAGTAAGTTGGGTTTGTAACCTGGCCTGTAAAGTAAACGGTAGTATCATCGCGAATGATGAAGGCAAACGGATGATCGGCCACAAACTTCATCGGCGGCGGTCCTCCGCAGTCAAGGCATCTATTACTTATATTTATAGCTAAATAGATTTAAGAATGAGTTTCATAAGAGGAGCATTTTCCCAAAAATGACATTTAGGTACCAGTTACGGCTGCCGCCTCGGCGCCCTCCTCATTGACCTCTATGAAGGCTTTATGCAGGACCTTTTCAATCCGTAGCTGAGGGCCTTCTACCAGGCCTTTAAAGTCGTTTGAAAAGTCGAAGGCCTTCCGTATTCTTAGCTAAAAAAATAAAATGTACTCTTCAAGTCTATATACTAAACAGATGCACTTACCGTCTTTAGAATATTCTTAAGTTCAGTCTTGAACCCGATCTTGAACTTTGGCAGTTTCACAACAACATCCTGTTTTTTAAAACCTTTAGCGAAATTAAATGATAGAGCCCCGAATACCAAGCTCCGAAGGCCATCGACTTTGTTGGGCAGAAAGATGACCATCGACAGACTTGAGTTCCGGTAAGGTAGCTTTATCACTTTGCAATCCAAAGCATCTACGGTGCCCGCCCTAAAGGTGCCTTTTAGAGACATCATCTGGACAGAAGTATTACCTCCATCAAGTAATCGGAATTCTTCCGGCTCGGTGTTTTCTGCCTCGAACTGATACTGCCACTGGCCTTTAAAGTAAATAGCGTTCAGCAGAAACAAGTCAGAGTGCATATCGTCTGGGGTGACTATATCCTTGATCCTGCCATGGGTCTTATCATTTACCCATTTGTTGACAATTGAGGCTGCTGTCTCGGGATTTTGTAGACTGATCGCCTCGGCTTCGGAGTTGAATGCATCTCGCGTTAAGTCATTAAACTTGGGAACTAGACTAAATTGATTATTGATGTAAATGCGATTCGCCAGATCTATAATGGCCACCTGCTCGTTATGCCGAAGGCGGTCAAGGAAATGCTTGTTATTTTGGGCCACTTTCGTTCTGTCCTCTGACAGATCCAGTGCCTTCCGTAGTTCTTCAGCCGTCTGACCGGAAGCTCCCATGTAGACCATGCTCAGGATCATCTCGACAGACAAGGGCGAAGCAATAACATTATTGTCCCTATTGATGCCAACCAAAAGCCCGTTGAAGTCGTCGGTGAATACTGACGCCGCCACTGACGTGGCCAACAAAATTATACCTGTGGGAATGATACACAAAGGTTGTTAAGAAATAAAACTACGGTTTTTACTTACAGCACAAGCATTTCATTTGAAATTTAGTTGCTAACTAAGGGGACAGACAAGTCTCTTGTTATAGTCAATGTATAATGCGTTTAGAAATTGGGATTAAAAACAAATCAAATATTTCTGGAGAAAATGTCATTGCGATGAAATTCAATTGGGGAATCATAGGCCAGTTGTGAAAGTTCTGTGTCAACAAGGAAATTGTAATTTTCAAACACATCCTTAGGATTACACTTTTCGCAGCTCGGACCTCAGACATAGACCTCAAGAGTTACTTCAACTTCCTCTCGGTTCCCCTGGCCAAATCCACTCCCTCGGAGTCGCTTCTAATGAACACATGTCAATTAAGGCCGCAGTCTCGTGTCTCATGTCCATGGAATGAAATATGTTCGCTAGTCGCGTCCCAGTCTTTGGATCAGTCTCAGAGACTCCTTCTCCAATTTAAACTTCAACTGCGGCTCACACGTACACTGAACAAAGTGAAATGCTGCTAAGGAATTTTGACAATTAAATTAGCTTGCTAAATAAATATTTATCACTAAAATGCTAACTTTAAAAGGTTATGTTTGAAAATCAACGATTAATGTTACATTATTAAGCTCAAGGGATACGATTTTTATAACTAAATGTTACCTAAATTATATTTGCTTGATATATTTGCTTATATATATTATTGCAGGACTTTCCCTCAGTGTAAACGGGAGTCTTGCGTGCCGCGGCTGCTGCCTGTGTTACGTTTCTCTCAGCTACGCACATTTTCGCGCCAAGCGGGGCGGGCAGTCGGTTATTTAAAGAGGGGTAGACAGCTCGGACATGTTCGCCTCAAACCCCTCAAAAAAAAAAAAACTCCAAGCCGAAAGGCAAGTGTCTCGCCTTACAGTCGCCCCCAAACTGATTTTTCCTCTCTCTGAGCCTGATTTATGTCGTCGAGTGTCGCGGGTGTTGCGTGCCTTGGACACCCTCTTCCCTCGTCACACAGCAAATAATAATCATATTATTGGAACTGATCTTTCGGAATTTTATATATCTTCTGTAAAGGCCTGCTAAGACTTTGTAATATCTATAATTTCATATATTTTCATCGAACCCCAGGAAATTTCTTTTATGAAATCGAATTATAGCTTAAAAGTCAAATTCTATTTATCCAAAAGAAGTTACCTTATTTTGACATTTATAAGAGACTAAAGCGATCTTAATGGTATACAAAGTTCACATAAAAGTTTTATAAAAATTAAAAAGAAAATTAATTTTACAAAGTGCCGACAACTCTCTAATTTCTTTCAGTTTAGTCATCTGAGACTGCAGCCAGTGCAGTTTGAGCTTTTTTTTTCTTCCATCTCTATGGTCAGTTGGCTGTCTTCTGTCGATTGGCACTGAAGCGTAGCAGGCGATTTCCGCTTTAATGTAATTTTGACAACGCACACACACAGTTGGTGGGGCCTGAAAAGTGGGGAGGGGGAGGGCGATTCAGTATCGTCATCAAGGAAATGTCATGATAAATCTTACTCGGCTTTCGCGTGGCCGAAAACCGTTACAGTAGCAACTGCGAATTCGATTTCGATTTGCGTTTTCGATTTCATTTCACAGCGCATTCGATACTCTCTATAGGAAAGATAAATCTAAATTATGAAACTCTATAAAAAGATTAAGCTTAATTATGAAAATATAACAAAGTTAGCTGATTCCCACTACAAAATATTTAGTAATTCTTTATAAGACAAACATATTTTGAATTAGTTAATATATAACTTTAATGGAAAATATAAAAGCTTATTTGATACTAACTTCAATTGCAATTTTTTTAGTACTTCGAAGGCTTTAAGACTTAAAATGAATTATACTTTAATAATAACTGGTAATAAACTATGCCCTTATAAAGGAAATTAATAATGTTGACCTATTAAATATGAAAATTATTTAAAAAAATGTAAAATCTTAACAACCTAGAGCATTCAGAAAGTCAACTAATTTAGTTATCAGATTATGACTGTTATTTTCTTGCTTTCCATCTCGCTTATCATGCGATTTGTTTTGCTTGTTATGACTTATCTGATTAGCTGGATATTCGATTACCCGATAACTCGATTGCCGCAGCATTTAGCTGTTGTCAAACCCGCTTTTCCCTGCCATCCTCCTCTATCTGTTTTCACTGTTTTCCCGTCTCTGGTCTCTGTCCTGGTTTATATGCCATATTGCGACGCCCTCAAGTCTGTTTTCTTATCACCCGATTTTGAAGAGCCATTAAAGTTCTGGGGCTGTGACCCGTGGAATCGTAAACCCAGCTTGACTCATTGATGCATTTAAAAACCCGACATCTCCCTCCCCCACTTACACCAAGTGAAAATGTTGAGTAAATAGGAAAATCACCATGAAATCTTTTCTTTAAAGAGGCATTTAATTTGGTCCCGCACCTGGGAGTAAGGTTGAGCCTCCGCAGAGATAAGGGAAAAGGTTGATGGATTGTTTAATTGAGTAACTAAAGTCTGCCCAGTGATTGATTTACGCATCGAACTAGACAATCGATCCTATTCACGGGGCGTGTCAAAGGGGGCGGCTTAAAAGGGTCCTCAGATAACGAAAAATAAATAAAAATGACTGTATGTATACGCTTTACGCTTAATTTGTATATCGACAGCAATAAAATGGAAAATAGCTGAGTTAGCGGAATTACGGCTCAGTCGTTTATCGCCGGAAAAAGAGAAAAACTGAAATGCAAAACAAAACGAGCAAAGACTTTTAAGTTGAAGTTATAAACCAAAAGGGTACCCCGGGGTTAATTAATATTTTTAATATTGCTAGACTAGATCTTATGAAATTTAATAATTCGGGAATCAAAAATTAAAAGCTTTTATAAATTTGTATTTAATACAAGAAGATTATAGAATGTATAAAATTATTTTTAGTAACATTTATTAGTAATATTTATTAGTTCCCAAATATAAAAAGGTATACAATCAATATTTATCTAATATATGTTTATTACTATCTAAATTTTGTAAACCTTTAAAATTTGTTTTGGCCCCCACAAATATACCCCAGATTTTTCCACTTACCGATTAATATTAAAATAATGCCATTGCAAGAAATATAAGTGATTTCAGAAAAAAATATAGCAATAAAACGTGCGAAGTATTAAAAACAAAGGGAAGCGAAAAATTAAAGAGTGAGAGCAAAAAATGAGCGAGGGAGAATGCTCCAGATAATGTTTGTAGTGCTCGGTTCTGTGGAGCTCGGCTCTGACTTCTGAGTTGTGGGTTCTGGGTTCTGGGAGCTCTGCTCCGATTCTTTGTTGCTCGTCAGTCGGAAAATCGAAGGCGACGCGACGCGACTTCAGAACGAACCAAAAAACGATCTACAAAAGCATACAATAAACGAACTTAAGGTTACGAAAAAAAACATTAAAACAAGATACCAAATGGAATTATAAATATTTTAGTATAAAGTGATAACATAACTAACAAAAATGGTATAGAAGCTCTAAAATTACAATAACACGTAGCTAAAAATAAATTAAGTAAAGATATGAATGTGCTGGCTAAGTGCAAATTCCTAAAGTGATAAGAGCATAGTATATCAAATATCAACATGGTTGTGAGCAATCTGTAAAACCCGCAACTTAAAGAAAATAAATATTTAAAACTTTGCCTAATCGAATTAATATTAATATTCCAAATAACTAATGTGGTTCATATACCATATATCATATACATTATATCATATACTGGTTAATAATAAATTGAATTAAATGTAAGTAATTATCGAACCCCTCAGTAGGTGCGCCAAAGCTTATTGAATATATAACATATTTTCAGCATCAAAATATGAGTTCCTACAGGACACTGGTCGATCATGGCCAACTGATCATTGTGGGTGGCAGTGAAATATCGCTGGCCTCGTCCTCCGCCGCTAGTTCGCCCAAGGCCCTGCACCGGATGATCAAGTACTGGCGCAATAGTTCCGGAAAAATCCCGGGTCTCCGAAAGAGCGAAAGTTTCGCCGAGTATCGTCGCCATTCATCGAACTCGGTGACAATTGGCGGTGGCTCGGGGGGCAGATTGAGCACTTCGAGTGCCAGGCAATTGCAGTATCAACGCCTCGAGATGGAGAGCTGCGAGAATATAGATTTGCTGACAGACCAGAGAAGGTGAGTAATGGATGCTTTATACTTGCTGATCTCAGGATATATGCGGGTTAGCTTTACGGACTCTGGTATAGGGTTTGATTTCGGTGTAAGGAACCTATAAGAGTTGTTTGCTCTATGCTTTGTACTTGTTGCACTAGAATTCCCAACTGGGCCTAGTCCAAACCAGGTGGTAACCCTGTCAGATGGCGAAGAAAACGGTGACTTCCCTTGATATCTTAATTATTTATCTAAACAACAAATAACGAGAAAGAAAGCTAACTTCGGTAAACCGAAGTTGGTGTACCCTTGCAGTCTGCAATTGGATCATTGAAAATCGAACCATTTTAGTAATGTTGAAAAAATATAGAATTTTGTAAATTTTACATTTTACATGTAGAATTTTACATTTTCATAGAAATCAACCGATCGCTTCTATGGCAGCTATATGCTATAGTGGTCCGATCTTAATGAAATAAAACCGTTCTCCTAGAAGCATAAAAAACTGATATATCTCAAAATTTATAGAAATACGTTGAAAAACAGAGAACATTAATTTCGCCATCATTCCTATGGCAGCTATAGGATATAGTAATCCGATTTCGGTCGTTCCGACATATATACTGCGTGCTAAAGAAATAAGACTATGCTGAAAATTTCAGCCCTATAGCTCAAAAACTGAGAGACTAGTTCGCGTAGAAACCGACAGACGGACAGACAGACAGACGGACATGGCTAGATCGACTCGACTGGTGATTCTGATCAATAATATATATACTTTATGGGGTCGGAGATGCCTCCTTCACTGCGTTGCAAACATCGGGTCAAAATTATAATACCCTCTGCAAGGGTATAAAAATAGTTAAAGAAAAAATTACCGAAAAGTTAAAAGCCATCTTTCCACAGATTCTTTTATCCCTTATCTTTGCACCTTACAAATTAGAAAGAGAAATTAAATTTGCATAGTAATCGGTAGGTTTGTGAGGTGCCAACCTTTTGTTTAATATGCAAATATATCCTCACATTCCCCAACCTACATATTTACTTAAGGTCCACACACACACACAACCCAATAAGTGGCTGCCATTGTCTAGCGGTATCTTTTGAAGCGCAACCCCAAATATGTGGGGCATGCAACAGTTGGCTATCTGTCTGTGTGTTTTTTGTTTCTGTTTACCAAAACGCCCCCCGCGCAGCTGCGTCGCTTATCGTGCGGTGGCTGCTCCACGCTTATCAGCTGCGCAGCGTTATCACGCAACAGCCCCAACAACAACAACGGCAACAGCTACCACAAACATGCGGATGGTAAAGAGAGAGCCGAACAAGTGCAATACGCCGCCGCAAAAGCCGAAGACTGTTGTTGGAGCTTGTGGACGCCAATTGGTAGGAGAGGTGTGGATGGCATGCTTATTGTGAGAGAGTGCTTATGCTGGGGGCTCTCACTCGGCTAGTGTTGTCTCTTTCGCTATGGGTAATCAGTCGGCGTTCCAGGGTCCACACATCCAGTCCACAGCGCGTGGTGGAGCTTGGAATATGTTTATCACTGAAAAACTAAAAAATAGTGGGCTAGGTTGGGAAAGTTTTTAAAGAAACGTTATATGCGGTGGTATGTGCTGAATTCTTGCCTTTAAAAATAAATTAATTTGTAATAAAATTACACATACGCCTCGTACGCCAACTGAGATTTTGGATGGATTTTTATTAAAATATTTCTTTGCATAAAATTTGTTATTACTATTATTATTTTTAAATTTACTCAATCACCTCTTTCTGCTCACTGTACGAAAGAAACTGTTTATGTTTTTATTCCAATGGTTGAGAGGGAGAGATTCATATTGTGTTTTGACTCTCTCAGGCGCCAAAAAATAAAGAAAACATATGGAGTTTGTGACTCGTGCCTCTGTTTACATGTGTATTTGTGCGCCATGCCGGCTGTGTTCCGTTTGTTTTCGTTATCTCTCGTGGGAAATAAATCCGTTGCCTTCTGCATACTTTTGGGGTACACTGTGCAAATATCCAACTTGCAACTGCAACGCCGGCTCTTTTGAAC
This sequence comes from Drosophila rufa, assembly GCA_018153105.1. Lineage (NCBI taxonomy): Eukaryota > Metazoa > Arthropoda > Insecta > Diptera > Drosophilidae > Drosophila > Drosophila rufa. Next base: position 16,770,215 of record JAECXS010000096.1, read on the forward strand.
TGCATTGTTTTTTTAATTGTTTACTTTTGCTAATGCGGGCCGCTTCTCTCTCTCTCTCTCTCGGTCTCCCTCGCACCATCTTCGCCGACACTCCCCTTCATTCTATTTGCTTAAACTGCGCGCATTTGGAATGTAAATAAATGTAAATAAACAAGAATTTCGCCCCCATGAAAGCAACAGAAACAAAACAACAACAAAGTGCAGTCCTCCCACTCTCTCTCTCTGTCAATATTTCTGTCTCTCTCTCTGTCATTCTCCTGCAAAATGCATTCACAGTCACGGTCAACTTAGTAGTACTAAAGTTCCAAGTAAATGATATGTAAATAAGATTTTAATATGATTTCCTAAAATATTGTATTTAAGTTTAGTGAGCATTTAAATTTTTAGATACACCCTTTTCTATTATATTAAATTAATACATAAAATACCCTGCACTGAAACTTAGCTAAGGCTCTCAAGCTTACTAGTAAACTGAGGTCAGCAAAACAAATGTCCTTACTTAACAAATAACACTACAAAAAACATACGAAAACATAATTTTTCCTTTTTTTAAGAAAAAAAATACTTTAAGCAAAAAAAAATGTTTGTTGTTGCTGTCTAGTCACAAAGCTTTTTACCATTTAAATATTTAAAAGATCCCAAACATCATGAAAAGGTACCCATGACCAGGACCCGTTAAATTATTTTGCAGGCCTTAGCTAAGCCCCTTTATACCAATTCAATAAATTATTTTGTCACATAGTTAAAAGCTGGTTTTTAGTTAAGTTGCACACTACTATTCTGACCGCGCTCGTGCCGCGAGAGCTGGAGCCAGAGAGCCCCTTTGTGGATCGCATTTCGTGTGGACTCTGAAATCTGAGTTGTAGTTGTTTGGGGAAAGACTCGCAGCTTTTCTGTTTTGGCTTCAGTTTCGTTTTGAAAACCGACTCGTGTGGGCGTGTGCGAGCCATCGAGTGCCCGAGTGTGTGTGTGTGTGCGTCGTCACGCGTCTGCGTCGGAAAATCTGAAAATCGGAAATCGGAACCAGGAATCGTGAATATATTTCGGTTTTCCGGTGCTGCTTCTTCTTCCTCGCCGAGCCAGTCGAAAAGTAACGGTAAAACGCACGGCAGTTGCCAATTGGCAGCAACAGTTGCAAGAAAGAAGAGCACCAGAGAAGAGAAGCGGAAATTCCATAAAGTAAATCAAAACAAACAATTTTATAGAACCATTTAAACATAAAACAAGTAGTTAAAAAATCAGACATAAAAGTTTGTTGAACAAATTTTTAAGGTAAATCAACAATAAAAAAAAAACTACATTGTTATCAACAAACTAAACAATAAACGAAAACGAAAGCGTTAAAATAAAATACGAATCAAAAATTAAAGTGATTTAAATCATTTAAAATTGTTTTTTTTAATTTCAAAATAATACAAAAAGCTTTTTGGTTCTTATAAAAAAGATAATTGAAAAACAAACCACAAAAACTGTGTGAAAATTTCCTTTAAATCCTTTCAAACGTATGCCAAATAAAATTAAAAACGCATTTGAATCCCCTAAAAATCTAAAGCAAAATGACAACAAAGAAACCACGAACAATAATTTGTTGAACGAATTTGTGAGCGAGTGTGCGTGTTGAGGTAATTTCTTTAAACAGCAACAAAAATCAAAATCGCATTTGTTGGCCTTATCAAAAAAATTAGAAGCGAAAGTGGCGTTGGTGTCAAATGAGCGAAGAAAAGAAACTGAAAAATAAAGAAAACAAAAAATAAAGCAGCCAAAAAATAAACGCATAAATAAACGCACGTACCTAAAAGTGAAATTTTTTACACAAATATAGTCCGATGGAAATTGAAATTTAACGAGCAAAGAATCCAAAAATAAGCGACGAAGAAAGTGTTGAAAATAAGTGAAAATTGACCGTGTGTATGTAATTTTTTGTGCAATTAAACAACAAACGCAATTCAATTACGAAAATGCCATTAAATAGCAAGTGAATAAAAATTGAGTGAATAAGACATAATCACCGCAAACAAATGTCAAAGCTCTAGAAAAAAAAAAAAAAAACAGAAACAACAAATGAGAAATATTTATAAAAAGAAATAATCAAATAACCACAAAAAGTGCCGTTTTTGGCGGTTGTGTTTTGTGTCTCCCTCTTTCTCCATCTCGTTTTTGCCGGTTCCAGAGTTTTTCAGTGTTTTTTGTGTTTTTGGAGTTCGATTAAAATGCGTCACGCATGATTATTACGTGTGTTTTTTGTTCCTATTGTTTCTGGTCGCATATAGCCATTTTATCTCCCCGCGATCCGGCTTACATTTTTGTGTCTTTTTGCCTCTTATTTTTTGTGATTTATGTGCAAGTTATGTGAGGTGATTGAAGTTATAAAGTTGCCTCAACAAGTGGAAATGGTTTTTTTAATTCCGCTTTTTTATTGGGGGTTAAAAACACTTGAAAATCATGAACCCTAACCAGGTTTATATTTCATATGATAAGAAGAGAGTACAAGAATGTTATACATATTTTGATTGGCATTTTAGAAATTTCAAAATTTTGAAAATCTCCTAACTGGCTTTGTATAAAATTGGAAATTTGGCCATAAATGATTTATTTTTAGGATTTGAGGCTTTCCTTTTATGAAAATATGTCTTATAATTGACAAAATCTTAACATTTTATAAGGATTTTATCATAAAGGTTCCTTAAATGTATTACCTTTAAATATTTTTAAAGCTAGAACATTATTTATATGTTTATATATGGAATTTCTCCTGAAGTATGGGTTTTATTGAAGACCTAAGCCTCGTTAATCTTATGAAAGGAGAATAAACTCTGTTATATTTATAATCGTATTCTGAATCATCTGATTTTGGAAGCAAAAACCTTAACTGCTCTTTTGAATTTTTCTCGTTTCCGTTTTGCAAAAATGCAAATTAAAATTTACGCATTTTTTCTTGCATTTTTTGCCTTCCCTGTTCACTTGTCCCGTTAAACGACAATGTTGCTGCTGCCGCTGTTGCTTCTTCTACGGCCTGTTATCAAGCTTGTTGTTGTTAGTGTTTTGTTGTTAATATGCATTGCTAGCGGGCAAAGCAAAAAAAACCGAAAAAAAATCTGCAGAGCACGTGAATTTCTTTTTGAAACGGGTTTGGCCTGAAATGATTTCAGCCAGAGCTGTGCTGTGTTTGTCGTGTTTTCTGCTGTTGACTTTTCATTTTCGTAAAATTTTTTCCTCGATTTTTGTCTCGCTGCAACTTGCAAAAATATTTATTGGCCAGTGTGTGTGGTTCGGCTGCTGTTTTGGTTGTTGTTTCTGTTTTCACTGCTTGGCCAGCTGCAGTTTCTGGAATTCCTGTTGCTCTTTCCAAACGGCTGGGAAATACGAGATATTTGCGGTACACTTGTTTTAATAACATATTTTTGAATAGGAAAAATATTTCTAGGAAAGATAATTTAATCATATTTTTTGCTATGTACTTTATTGAATTATTTATCAGTAAGTTTATTTAAAGGAAACAAAGCTACGTGCTTCAGGCTGCAATAATTAAAAATATTAATGCTTTAACTTAAAAAAAAAAGAAAAAGTTAAATTCTCACCAGATCTTAAAAATGATAGCACTTAAAAAAACTAGTAAATAATATTAGTTATGTATATTAATAATCCTAGCTAGGTTTCCTAAAATAATTCACCATATCTCAGGGTATCCCAGACTCCTGAGGCTACGTTTTTTATCCTCTCGCGACTCGCCATCTGTTCCCATTCTCAGCTCTCCTGGAATAACCTTTATTACCTTGTTTGTTTTTTTGCCTGTTGCATTTTTTGGGCTGCGACTTTTTGCTGCATCTCGCTACTTTTTTTTAAATTTTTTTTTTTTTTTTTTTTTTTTGAAGTGGGGCCCAAAAAGGTAAAAGAGACAGCTCATCAAATATTCACGGTATTCGTGAAGAGATTCTCGCTGCCCCCGAATCGGATGTTTGCATTTTGACAGATTTGTTACCTTTTTTGATTTGGACTTCAATGGGCAAAGTATGGCCGGCCCATTGAGTTTCTTTCGGAATGTAAAGTAAACCTCAGCGAGGCGGAATGTAAATGAACTCGAGACGCAAATTGGCCTTGTCTCGGTGTGAAAATACGGACAATAACAGAAAGCTGGGGGGAAAAAAACAATGCCCAGAAAACAGCTGCTTTTTGGCCGCATCTCTTGCTATCGGCTTTGGATTCTCCTCCGCCTCTTTCTCTCTCTCTCTCTCTGTGCTTCTCAGATTCTCCACCGCCGCTTCGCCTGTCCATTCATCGTTCTGCGTCTGTCTGGCCCCATCAATTGTCTTGTCATCTCCCTCACTTTTCATCGCCCCTCACTGTCGGGCCTTCTCCTCCACTCGTGAGTTCAAGTTGAAGTGCAGCCAGCACAAAAGCTTGGCTCAGAAAAAGAGACGGCACGCCGAAGTGTGTGAGAGGGAAGACCAGTGTCATTCGCCTGCATTGATTTTGGATTCCCTTTTCCATGCTCAGAGGCCGCAGAAAGATAAGGGTATGATGGGTTTCAGTAAAGTTAGGTTGCCAAGAAGTTATCTCAAAAAATTAAAAAATACTATAGTTTTATTTGCACCTTTTGCTTCTATGCATAATCATCGATATCCACAGAAAACCCGCTCGCTCAGAGAAAGAAAAACAAAATCTGCATATCGTCGGAAACTAGCAAGGCTTACAAAAACAAAACGTACACGTGCGCATTACATTTTTTTTTTTTTTTTCTGTTCGCATATTCTAATAACGATTAGGTTAGGATTAAGCAGTTGGTTGTTAATTTCGAGCTCCGAGCTTGAAATTTGGTACCCCACCCTGATATAATTTTTCAAGCCATATTCCGAATTATTGAGTTAACAAATATTTTTTTAATATGAAAGTTTCCAAAATTCGAAAACTTATAACCTGTAGGTTCATAAATAAAGTATAATGATTGAGTTGTTTAATACATTTAAATAATGTTAACAATCTGAGAACTATTATCAAAATCGTTAAACAGATCATACCCAAGTGCTCGGTATCCTATATACGTTAAATATTCCTGTATTTATTTAGCCTTTATACTCTGAATCAAAATGTACAGTTTTGCCAATGCGTTCTGTGTGTTCTCCCCTTTCTTATCTTCTCAGCCTCAGATCCCCTGCATTTATCCTCTTTTTATATTTTTCTTTTTTTTTTTATTTGGAGGGAAAACACACGCGAATTTAATTTATGGGGCGTGTGCCGCCGCTTTTCCCATGCATGGCCCAGTGCCAAATGGCTGGGATCCGAATTGGAAATGGAAACTCAGGGGGACGGTGGCGAGTGTCTGCTTCTATGTTTAGTGTTTAGTTTAATTGCCTTTGGTTCGAATTTTATATATTTTTTCCCGCTTTGTTTACGACCTGTTTGCACCTGTGCCACAAAAAAAAATAATAATAAAAAAGCAAGTTTAGTGCTCGAAATTTTCCCGAAACGCGATGATGAAACTAATGTTTCTTTAATAATTTTATTAGAGAAATATTGCCAGCGAAGGAAGGTCTTTGCTCAATTTCTACTTTGAAGTCATTCTTGTTTACTGGAAGTCAAGGGTTAAGGGGTGGTAAATCAAAACTTTATGGCAAGTTGGCAGCTAGATTCCTCGAAGGTCATGTGGGTAGAAATAGTCTAAAAATATCGCTGGAGTAACTAGATACGAATTGGGGGAAGGTCTTGTAAAATGCGAAATGGAAATTGAGATACGTATCTAGGATGTTTCCTCAAGGAAACATCATTTAAAAGTTTCTCACTTTTAATTGCATTTACAACTTCCTTGGCAGCGAAAAGGAACTTGACAGAAGTCGGTGTAATTTAAACGATTTCAAAATACGGTTTTATTACAGATAAGTGCCAGTTTGAAGAGGAAAATTGCTACTCTCAAAGATTTTCATTGCTAGTTTTTGTTGAATGAATAAATCAAGTCAATTTAACTGGGCAATTGAGTAATTTCCAGAATAATGTAATGGAACAACTTACTTATTTATCTGTACAAATCGAAATGAACAGAAAATGTGAGCATCTGCTTAAGCTGCCGCCTCGTATCTCCCGAACTAGTAAGTAACTACATCAGTTTCCCATTAGAGTTCACTTACAAATAGAAATATCTCGACCATTTTCGTGTACGACACAAAGTAACTCCCCCAACGAACAGGGCAAAAGGAGGTTGGGGCGGCAGTTGTCAAGGTTGCGCCCATCCAAATACCGATTATTCAGCCAAATTGGCAGATGATAAGATAAGATAGACCCAGCACAACCGATACTAAACCAGAAACAAAAAACGGAACAAAAGTCACACAATCAACTGGAATTCCTCTCTCTCCCAGAAGTTGTTGCCCCACAAAACAAATAAAACACAAAACCGGGGCAAGTCGAGCTGCTGTTGCTGCTGCCAACAGCTGCTGATGTTTGTTAGCCGGGCTAAAAAAAAAACATAGCACCAAACCCAAAACGAAACCAAGCCGTAGAAGAGGAGAAAAATTTGTTTACAGAATTTGTCAAGGCATAAATATTTGAACACGTGTAACTGCGTAACAAGCAACAAATTTTTCAGTCCACTGTGTAGGCAAAGCGTAAAATTCCTCCCACTTAACAGGAAAATAGGGAAATGTACACAAAGTGTACACTCTGTACATACGGAAGAAAACCAAACTTTGAACTTGCCAAAAATGTTGGGAGTGAGTGAAAAAATTGGTCTACAACCGGATGTTGCTAGGGAGTCACTTTCGGGTGTTTCCTGCGGCTTAGAAAATGTTCCAAAAACCCACAAAATTTGCCCACAGTATCATATATTCAGAGTTTTGATAACAAGTCGCCCTGCCCACTTTTCGATAAGGAAATCACAAATTTCTTCTACTCGGTGACTCAATTGATTGTTTACTTTAGGGCCCGCGGCTCAAATATGGTGTTTATGACGTATCGACACAAAGTTATGGCCATAAAGTCAAACTGAATTCTGATTGCAAGACTCTGACGCAATTATTTTGTAGGGCACTTTAGGGAAATATATGTATTTGTATAAGAAAAGGGGGTTAGCGAATGTTTGAGCATGTCGAGCACTTGACACATTTATCATTGACTAATTGCACTGAGATAATGGTAATGAAAGGGAAATGAGAGACTAGAGTCATCCAGTAGCACAAGAAATGAGGTTGAATAAGAAAAACAGTTGAGACAATACTTCCTAGAAGCATATGACTCGAGGAATTAGTTGACAAAAGTCTTCGATGATTCCAATTGAATTACATTTAATTGTGGAAAACGTTTAAGATTAAAATAAAAAATAATTTTTAATTTATATTACTTATGTTTAATGATTCTGAAATTTATATAAACAAATGAATCCTTTACATAGCAGAACCCTTTAGCACAGAAAATGAATTCTAACTACTAAATCAAAAGAAACCCTTAATAAATTAAGAAACAGAAACTGAAAGCCAACCCACCCAAATTCAAATGAAAACCAAAATTTCTTAAATTATGAAGAAGGAATGTGAGATAAATGGTGTGTTTAGAAAAGCTATATCGACTATAAATTGTGCATTGTATATTTCAATGGTGTGGAACTTATTCGATAGACTTCGCATGAAATCATCTTCAAACACGTATCATCTTCAAAGTATCTGCGTAAACAACTCCCCTCTCTGTCTCGGCTTCATTAACCCAATCGAAATATGACGGAGAAAAACAAAAATACAAATCGAGATGAAATCCGCACAATTTCATTTGCAACTCGGATCACAACACATCAATAAAAATGCCAAATTGAATGAGCAACAAAGTGACACTGAGAGAGGGAACAATAAAAAAATTATCATTGTTTTGGTGACACACTTCTCCCCTCTGGTTGCCCTCTCTATATATCTCTATTTATCCCATATTTTCTCCATATAAAAAGGCCCACCCACTGGGTGAATTTTTATAAATTTCTTTAGTGATGATAAAGTCGATATGTGTATATTGTATAAATATTATAATCTGAAAAAAAATTCAATTTTGATAAAATGATTAAAAGTTCAGTATCGAATATCGGAGAGGTGTTAATTTATAATGATTTTCCACAATTCTAGACTTAACAAGTTGTTATAGTGTTTCTTATAACAATATATTAACGTTTTTCAGACTTTTAGTAGATTAAATTCTCAATATTTATTGCAATACGATATAGTGCATGTCGATATTTCATATCATCCCTAACTCGTATCAACTATTAGCCCAGCGGTTGAGCATCAACCCACACGATTCCGTAGATTTGTCCCCCCTCCAATCTCATTGACATTAATTTGTCCAACCGCAGCAACAACAAATGAGTGAATAAAATTTTTATAGATTTTTCTTTTCATTCTTTTTTCTTGTACGCTTTTTTGCATGACACCATAAAAGGTTGTCGTCGCCGACTTGGGGGCGGTTGCTGAGCCTGATTTAAATAAATTATTCTATATGCGTTTTTGCAATGCAGCCCCGCTCCCCATTTAGCCGAAGAATTATTTTGCATTCGCGCTCGCAAATTGTTTTCTATGCCACGTAATTCAATTTCACTTCGAGCTGAGTTTATTATGTTTTTCGTTGAGCCATTATTATTATTTTTTTTATCATTCTCACCTGAGTGCCTGTGTTGGTATTTTTGCGGAAATGACGAATTTGCAACACACAACGGCGGAAGTTGCGTGTTGGGGCTGAAAGATGTGGCTGGCCGCGTAAATTTTGATTGCTCTTAATGCGATTTGAGTCGAATGGAATTATACATATATTTATATTATATTTTACATTGGGTAATTGCATTACCAGCGATGTATGTATCTCCAGCTCGGCAAGTGATTTGCCAAATGTTGTCGAGAAGATTTAGAGATTTGCCAATTTGGGTCACACCGGCATTGAAGGCGCATTAGGGCTGAAGTGAAGTAATCATATCTGTTGGGTAATTTCAGTCAGATATTGCTTGGATCGAATCAATTAAGTGGAGCTAAAGATTAAGCATTTCCATGCACACGTAATTAAATATTCCTTTGGGGATTTTGAGAGGGATCTAATAGGGAATTAGTCTTTGGGGTTGAGTGTGTGCATTTTAATTGGCTTTTAACCTTTTTAGTAAATGTATTTAAATTATGATTTCATACCTAATTTGAATGCTTCTATTGATTTAAAATCATCATCAATGTTTATTTCAATTGCAAAATCAAATAAATAAATCGTGTTATCTTCAAATTGAAAATAGTTGAGGTTTTAATGTAACCATGTTAATGTGAGCTTTCAACAAACAGAATTTCGAATTTTCCTTGACATTTTAGTTTTTTCACATCAAAACTATAAAGTTTTTATAAACCAGCGATAGTAAAAATAATAGGATCTTCCTCTGCTTATTCCCTGAATTTCCGCTCTCAGTTAACAGCCTCGGGAATGGCTTAAAGCAAGTACCTAGCTCATCTCCTCTTGGCCATAACCGGCTCACTTCTCCGTCAATTTCAGCTTGTCTACCTTTAACTAACCCTCTTAACGCCGCCCACAACCCACATAACCTGGCATAATACCATTCACAGCTCTCGTTATGTACGCACATTACCACTTAAGCGATGTGCCCGGCCTTGGGACTGCGAGAAAATCGAGGGAAATCCGGGGAAAATCCAGGAATCGGAGGAGTAACTCCGTGGGTTTTGATGGCCAGATGCCTTCAGTCAATGCCGTAAATCATAAATCATCTCTGTGCTTTTCTCAGGGGGCGAGCAGCGGCGGCGGCGGCACTTGGACACGTGCGCCAGTACATTACCTTTTTTGGGGGAGTGTTGCTTATCCCTCCCGGTCTCCCGAAGAATTTCCACAATTTCTTTGCCTCACTCTAGACCTAAGCCAATTGTCAGTGGGGCAGGTTCGAGACGAAGTTTTCTTTTACCGCTTTATGAGGGCTTATTGAAGGTTTCCCCAAAAAGGAGCCGGGAGCCGGCGAGTGGGGCTTAAGTGACTGGCCTGGCAAGTGGCTTTCCCCGGCCCCACCCGGTGCTTTCACCCTCCCGTCGCCAGGGTGGAAAGCATATGCGGGTTGTTTGTTTGTTGTCTCCCCTCCATTTTGCACGCATTTTCACGCGCTTTTCCTCGCCTCGCTGGGCAGACTTTTCAGCTCCGGCATTACTTTTTAATAATGTGCACTCAAAAACCCCATCCCACCCCCGAGAATCCACATTTATTTGCCTTTGAGTGATTTTCTTTTTTTTGTGTACAAGATTTTTGTACAGAGTTTTTTACGACCCTAAAGTCGGCCAGCATAAACTTATTAAATTTCCATTCTTTTATTGCCGTTGGCCACCTTGATGTTAGGGCATTAAATTCGGTTTCACAACGGTTGTAAAAATTATGCCAAGGAAAATTCATTATGGAAAATGCGGCTCAAGTGACCACAACCCGAAATTTAATTAATAATCGGGAAAACCCAACAGAGCGAGACAGAGACAGAGGGAGAAACACATTCCGGAAAACTGACTGCCTAAATTAAACGTATTCTAAATTTTCCCCAACCCCTTAGCAGCAAAATGAGAAAAGTGAAGTGAACCCATGTGAAAAATCAAAAACACAGATAACTTAAAAAGGGTAAAAACCAAAACAAACACAAAACCAAAAAATACCAAAAACCAAAAATACGAAGCCAAATTCAAAACAAACGTCACTCAATCAAATCCATCAATCATGCTGAAGATACACATGCTGGAGCAGGTCGTCAACACGGAGAATGTCTGCGAGAATGCCCAGGAGCTGTCGCCGAAGCGCAAAGTGCCCGTCGCCGCTCATGGCCACGGCGGAGGCAGTTCCTCCTCCAACGGCGGCACGCCAACCGTTTCGGCGACCTCCTCGCCCCATCACCAGCCCACGCCCCCTCAGCGCCACATTCACACCGCCGCCGGTGGCAAAAGCGTCAGCCAGGGATCATCGCCAGCTGGGTAGGTAGCACTAATTAAAAGTGGAAAGTATCTCTGAAAAGTTAAAATAGACAACTGAGTTAGGAAGTTTACTGTGATTAAATGGGGGTTTAAATGAGGATTTAATTTGGTTAATAGTTAAATAATCTATGATTTATAAAATGAATTATTTATCAGCCAGAGGTCATCACCAGCCGGTTGGCCAAAACCAATTAAGAACGGAGCGTAATAATTGAAATAGACTAGTAAATATAGCGAATTTATTATTATTAAATAGGGAGCAACTATGGAAATGAATCTAGCTTAATGGATGTTATCAGCTGTCTAATTTGAAATTACAGAATAGTTTCAGAGAGTGTGTCTCAGAGTATTACGAAATTACTGAATAATATACAAGGAATGGAATAAATTAGTTAACTTTTACAAATGTCATAAATAGTGTACATGATTTTATTTATTGAAAATTTCTTATAAAGCTAGCTAACCTTAAAGCATCAAATGAAATAAATTAAAGATAAAAATAATTAGCTTAGTTAAACCATTTCACAAGCTTAATAACTCCAAATATTTTCAACACTTCCTCTAGCTTTTTACCACCAAATGAGCTTTTCCATTTCCTGGTCTTGCTTCTAATATATTTTTGCCTAATTAAGGCTGGTGGACGGATCAGACCCTGTATATTTCTGTGTATATCATTTGTGCAATCTGTCGAATGATAAATGCGTTTTTGATGAGCCCCCGCCAGCCCCCCTGGCTGCTTTCCTCTAAAGCGAGAGCACTCTCTTTTTTTTATGCAATTTTCACGTTGTCACATTCCCTTGGTAGCTGCGGTTGACTGACGTTGTCATAATGGGTGCATCGTCCGGCGGTTTTCCCTTTTCCACTCCCCCTCCTCCCACCTATGTTATTGGCCAACTACTGTAGTTTGGCCAGTTAACAAATTTCACCGCAAATTCAGTTATTTTCTTTCTGTTTGCTTTGATGAGTTGGAAGTTTGCCCGAAGGTGTGGCTTAATGGAAAATGGTTAATGCATTGCGAGGCGTGAATGGGGTGGCAAATGGAGTGGGGAATGGAGCTATGAAAATGAAGTGTGTAATTGGGTTTCTACAAAAGAGCGAAAACCATAGGAATATTGGTCATAGACAAGTTTAATTTTGATAACAGAAAGTTTTAGCTTGGCAACACTTATCATCTCATATATTAATGTTAAGGATTATTGACAACCAACTTCTTGAGCATTACTTTTAATATAAAGATCCTCAAGTTCAACTTGACACCTTCCTTGGCACTGTCTTAAGACAATATTCCTTTTTATCTGTAACTTAAAATTTCACAAAAAGTATTTTCCCATTACTAGCACTTGGCAGCTTGATAAGTTTGAACAAATAATAGCTGTTTGAGTGCTTTGATTGACAATATGCCATTGAATTCATTGAATTGTTGTGTAAGTTCTGCACTTTCTATCTTCCACTCACTATTTCTGTTCTATTTTTCTTCTCTATATTTATTTGTGACAATTTTGTCACCCACTACACTTTATTTCACGCTATAGTTGCTGTTGCGCTGACTCCATTGTTGGTCAGCTTCTTCGTGAAGATGCCACCCAGTTTTCCACCGATTTTCCCCCATTTCTCTCTGCCCTTATCTGGTATTTTCTTGGCCATTCTTTTGTGGCTGGTTATTTTCGCATTAGAGCCTGGTAATTGATACCTTGCGGATGGTTATGGCTTTATGGCTGTGAGAGCGACACATCAAGGCAACCGAGAGAGAGAGAGGAGCGGCTTATGTTATGGGGAAAATCTTGGAATATCTTGGCGAACAATGGGCTTGAGGTCTCGCTTTGGGGCGTGGCCGTGGGCACAGTTTTGTAAATAATTATTATCCGCAAGCTGCATTGCTGCATTGTCACATTGTCGGTAGATGGAGTGAAAGATGAAAAACAAAACAGAAACAATTTTAATTTTCATTTCTCTTGTCTCCTGAACTTGACAATCAAAAGGGATTTTCATTTCTTTTGTTTTCCTCGGCTCTCCGCCCACAAAGAAAAAAACACACTGCTTGCTTCTTTTTACTTTGGGATTTTCTTCTGTTAAAAACATAATATTCAAAACATAAACACTTCCGTTGGCGCCCTTCATTACCCCAACAATCGTTATTGTTTTTCCCCTTCGGCGGACTTTTCTTTTTGACTTACACACAAAGAAAAAATTATCTGCTACACTGGAATAAAACTAGGGTAATTTAAATTTTTCAACTGAAACTTAAAGCCAATACAAGTTATTAAAGATGTGATAAATAAGAAACACAGTTTAAAGTTAATAAGATTTGTTTTTTTACATATGTTCATTAAAGTTAAATAAGTTTTAATTTAGTTTTCTTTAAAATTTAGCCGTGTACATTTCCATGATTTTTCTCCGTGCCGTCCCTCTGACTTTTGGCTATTTTTGACTTAATTACTTGAGGGCTTATGGGCTTGCCAGCGTTTCTTCGCCGTCCCTTGTTGCATTATTTATGCCCAACATTAGTCGGTGTTTTTCTCAGCGCCCCCTTCTCCCGTTTGGCTTTCCGACAATTTTTGATTTATCTCGGAGATGTCTGAAGACTCTTCTCTTGTCTTCTGGCGCTGCTCCCATTATGCCACCAAACTCCCATTTTCATTTCCATATCCATTCCATGCTCATCGGCAACTCCTCCGTGTTCATCTCCATTTCGTTGGCGGAGCTACAGCTAGTTGACCCCGAAATGCTTATTCTTCTGCCGCGAAAAGGGGGCCAACGCAGTTAGCCCAGTTAAAAATCAACTTGGCCGACTGTCTGTCAGTCAAATGCGGGGCTAAATTGGAGTTCTGCCATGGCTCCGTTTTTCTGTTTCGAGTTCGAGTTCGGAATCGGGTTCTGTTCTATTCGGTTTCGGGTTCGCGCTCTCGTCTCCCATTTCAAAAGGCATTTTCTGGCTAATTTATATGCAAAGATTGCGCCAAATAACTGGACAAAAGCGGCAACAAACATAGCAACAACAATTATGTGGCCAGCTGACCAGGCCAAACCATTTATCACTTTCCAATTTTTCAGTTTTATGTTTTTGTGGGTATTTTTTGTTGCGTTTCGTTGTGTGTTTGTCTTTAATTTGGAAAGATAATTTGGCATGTCAGCAGCTTTAATATAATATCTTGGCACGAGATCTTATCTGTCTCTGTTTAGCTTTATTCCTGTGTTTTTTAGATTTTTTCGTGGGTGGTTCTTGGACAAGGAAAGAGTCTTTACAGTGGAGTAAAGGAAAAAACATGTACATTTTTTTTAAACAGCTATGAATTATTTTATTAAAAAGAAGTAATAACAAATAAAATTATTTAACCCTTATTAATGAAATCTTTGCCTTGAAACGAAACCTACAAAGATAAATATTTAAATCCCATTCCTTAACTCTATAAAAAATGTAAGGAATTAGGTCGCAGAATTGAAGGACTTGTAGTAACATCCATCACCTCAAGACAGGGTAGAGCTGCATAACAAGAAAAGAACAGCAAAAGCGAAGGACCTGCACGTGACTTTACCGCGACTTCACTTTACTTCACTTCACTCTGAGGCCTACCCCGATTTTACTTCGTTTTTAACTTCGTTATGCCAGAACATTCTTTCTCCACGTACGTGTTTTTTCGCTCAAACGCGGACAATTGGCTTTCGGGAAATAAATGCAATCCAGGGATCTTGATAAAGAAGCCCAAAAAAGCCCCTAGGAAATGTCTAACGGGCCGCCAAAAAAAAAAAGATACTTGTCATTGGGCCAAGTGCCATTCGACAATGCCAAGTTCACGATTGCCGATTTCATTGTGATTTCTCGAGTTACGAAGTTCGAACAGGAAACTAGTTTCGGTCGGCTGAGATCAATGGGGGCTTGGGATTGTTCGGGCCCATAATCGCTCTAAATTTTTTAATTTATTACCGCGCTCTGACAGCTGACACATGAGTGGGAGGGGAGGAGAGTTCAAAAGATGCTGACAACAATTAAATTAATGTCAAGGCAGCGAACGCCCCAAGGAAAATCAATAAAAAAAGCAAAACAAAAGGCGAAACGAAGGAAAGAACAACCTGAGGGAACGGTGCACTTGGAAAGATTTTGTGTATGGTTTTTAGGGAATTTATTCAAAATAGAAGCCAATATTTTTATTTAAAAAAAATCGTAGCTATATTTTTCAGGATTGTATTTAATTAATTCGTTTTATTACAATTTTATAATATTTAGTAGTGGAGATAATTTCATTAAGTTCCCTATAACATGGTTTTAATTTTGATTCATTATATTTAATACCCAACAACTTTAAGACAACTCAATTTAGGATTACTTCCATTAAAAAAATATACCACTTTTTCCTTGGAGAGTCCGAAATGTATTGCATTTTAAAGCGGCCTAAATCCCATTAATTTAGTTCTAAGTGCAGAAAAAAAAAGAAACAGGGACCGTAGCATAGGCCTCTGGTGATTTTCCGTGCCAGTGAACCTGGCTGACTGACTTCGTCTGGGTGTTTGCCTTTGATGCCTCGACTAATTGGGCAAAACTTCTGGGCAACGTTCCATTTCGGTTCAGCCCCAAAAGGTGAGATGTGTCCCCTCTTTCACACCCACTACTCAACCCCCAACTCCGTCTTCGCAGTTTTGACGCTAATTTATGCCCACAAACCCTAGACAAACTGATGTAACTTTTGTTTTCTATTTACCATTTTTGCTCTTCAACAAAAGTCACCTTTGTTTGTTATGCAAAAATAAGAAAAGAAAAGAGTACATAAAATCAAACAGAAATCGCTTCTGTCTTTGTCTGGAAGTTTGGACATGAAGAGCTGTCTTAGTTATGACTTATGCATGAGGTTTTTACGGTGAACTTGGTCCAGCCGAAGACTTATCTAAAGATCTATCACACTTAGCTACCGTAAAGCAGCTTTTTGGGAAATTAGCCAAATGGGAAATGGGTCTTAGGGGAATACGAAATAAGGTACAAGATTAAGGCTTGAATGAATAAAGGTGAGTGTGGAATGGATTCCCGATTCAGATGTGCGGAGTAAGAAAATAAGTAAAGATTCTATATATAAATTCTGTGAATAAGTTAATATCTAAAATAAATTCTCTCTCTCTAAAACTGATGGGATTTCTTTAAGCTAATTTGTCACAAACTTTACGATTATGATAGTCCGGATATTAACAATAACAATATTAAATCAATTTCCGACTCTCTCTGCCACATGAAAAATTCAGGTCACACATCAAACGACAAAGTGGACAAGTCGTTAGGAATGCCTAGAAAATCTCTCAAAATCTGCAAACAAACTCGATTTTATACACAAAATATTCATGGCCATTAAAAACGTAATCATGCGAATAAATCAAATAGTGTCTCGTAAAAGAGCAAACATAAAAAATGTGTGTGAGAAATCTTTTAAATCTGCTGCTCATCCAATTTCTCCTAATGAAGTGGGATGAGCTTGGGGGAAAAAGCCCAGCTGCCAGCGGCAATTCACTGCACTTGCTGAATTTTGTATCTTGCATCTGGTGGATGCAACGCTGCTGGTGCTGCTGCCGGGGCTGCATCTGACGGATGCAATCGACGTCATCGGCCCGGCGGCTCCTTCACTGCTAACCCAATTACGAGACAGCATAAACAAATTTCACCCTACTTCGCCATATCTTCTTCCCCAGTTCATGAAGCTCGAAGACAAATTGCCATGAAAAACACTTTAGACAACAAGTGTTGGCAATTCAGTGAAAGAAGAGCGAACTGGGGCCTGAAACAACGTAGAAGAAGCTGAAATCTCTATGAATTATTAATTGGGAATGGTTAACGCAGACAAAGGACGGCTGCGGCGGCGATGAAGTTGGGGGCGAGAAATGACAAAGTTATAAAAGTTAAAATCACTTGCACAAACTTTTACATTTTGCGGTGCCTTGTTGTTGATGGATGCAAATATCAAATTGATGTGACAGACAATTTTCATAAATGGGTGAAGCGGCTCCGAGGAAAAAAGAAGGGAAAAATAATAAACGACAGCGAAAACTTTGACAAGCTTCCAGAAACTCAAGTGGGAGTTGTCATTGAACCGCTTCATGTTGTTATTTCTTTTTTTACACGACGACTGAATAATGGAAAAGTTCTGAAAAGTTTTTTCTTCGCTCACAAGTAAGGGGTATATTCTGTAGAAGAAAATGGTGACTATATATCTTGAGTTTCAGTGCTTCTAGAACCCTTAATAAAATTCGTTATTATTTAATATAAGCCTGAAACCATTTTTCATTTACTAAGTTATTTATAATAAATTCTACTAATACAACATAAGAGTACTGGGTAACTTTTAGCTCCTTCCCAAGCTCACTTTTATTTTTTCTTTTTATAAAATGTGGCTGAGCCCCGACATCAGCTGAGCGAAGAACTTAAAAAGATGTAAACCATTTCGGCGGCTTAAATTTATACTCGAAACTGAAAAATTGTATTCCCCGGACAAGTTAATTACATTTGGCAACAAAAAGTGACAAACTTTTCTGTACCTCCTCCGAGTATACATATAAATATATGTATCTACATATATTTGTAGATACTTGTTGAGATAGACAATGCACACATATCTCAGTCAGTTGGCATGCGGCCTGGCTGACAGCGTATGGTTGTTTTTGCTCCCTGGCATCGGACCAAAAATAGTTGGCTCTCTTGGCTGTTGGCAGTTGATTGAGCCACCTCCAAGATAGATAGATCCAGCGGGCTAAGCTCCGGCTACCGTGGAAACACACCAGCGGATAGGCATTTAGGATCGAGCAACCGGTTTTTATTTAGTTACATGTGTGTGGCTACACGGAAAATATTTTATTTTAAATTATTAATTATTAATTGACATCACTATCCGATTATTTAAATACATTTTTAATATATTAAGTGTACTTTTACATAAAAGAATATGTATACATAATATATATATGTACATATACGTAATATATGTACATCTAATAAATATTTGTAAGCTAAACTAATTATAAAAAAATATCTCGAAGCCATTTAAACTCGAACTATGATGGTTAAATGGTTAAACTTTTTATATTTCCTTTTAAAATTATATAACAAACTCCAATTTGTTTCCAAGTGTAGCCAATGAGCGACAGTTAAATTGATTAGCGAGCATTAGTTCAGGAATTAAAGACAGGGGAAAGAGAGGCGTGCAAATCGAACAAAAGAAAGTCAGTGGCGGCCAAGTTCATTGTCCGTCCAGGTGGGTAAAAATCGGGCGGAGCGGTGGGCTGGCATTTGTTCAATATGAAGGTCGTATCACATCACATCAAGCCGCATCGTATCGCATCAATGGAAAATTATGCAATTTATTGGATGCGATCGATGTGA
The DNA here is from genome assembly GCA_018153105.1 of Drosophila rufa. Classification (NCBI taxonomy): domain Eukaryota; kingdom Metazoa; phylum Arthropoda; class Insecta; order Diptera; family Drosophilidae; genus Drosophila; species Drosophila rufa. The sequence continues at coordinate 16,788,515 of JAECXS010000096.1, forward strand.
GCTTTGCCAAAGAAAGAAGAAGCCTTTCTATTGTCCATTTTGGTGTTGGTCAATCGTTAATATTAATACATAACACCCAGCGATTCGATCATAATTTGTCAAAGATATCAGTGGGAAATAAAATTATTGTTAATGATTTGATTGGGATTTTATTGATTATTTTTTGAGGGAAAAATTTATCTGATTTTGGAGAAGGGAATGCTTCAAAGTGAGTCAAATAATTACAATATGTTGTAAAATTTAATGATAACATAAAGTAACTTATAAATGATTAAATAATCGTTTTAGCATTAAGTAGGGTGAATAAAATGGGATTTATAAACAGTGGAATACGTAAAAGTAAATTATTTGTTTACTGTTTGACTTAAGTTAAAACATACTTATATATATATATATATATATTTATATATATTTCAACCTTTTAGTAAGTAACACTTAATTTCCCATAATTTTGATAGCTTTAAAGCCGTCAATATTCGTTTTTGATTCCCTTTGAATACCTACAATTTCCACAAGGATCTCTCCCAATCGATTCAGTTCAAATCGCTTTGTAACCTGACCAATTACCGATTCGTGCACTGCCACAATTTACACCTTTTTAATGGCCAGAAGAAACCTCCCCACCCACCAAAAAAAAAAGAAGAAGGCGAAGGTGTTTGCTGTTGATTTCTTGGCGTGCCACATGCAATCGGCGATAAAATACGAAACTTTCGTTTTCGAAACCGAGCCAAGTAAAAAGCGAGAAATCAGCTCAAGCTCAAGATTCTTTTTGTGGGCACAATTAAAAGCTCCTGTTTTAATTTTGGCTAGCTCTTGAGTTCGAGAGGCTCTTAATTGGAGAGACTAATTAACGCGCAATTAAAATCGAAAAGTAATTCTGAATTCGATTTGGCTGCCGCCGTCGATGCTTGTAATTAAACGAAATATAAATGGGCTTTCAAATTCACTTTCGATTAAGGCCTGATGGGGGGGTACTGACTGCTGACAGTAGTCAGTCAGTCAGTAGTAGTCCCCATTCCCCCCTGATCCATGGGGTCAGGTTTGTGTTGGCTAATTACGTGTCTGTTGCTGTCTCCTTCAATTTTCGTCTGGGGCAATTTTTGTGCTGCATTCATTTGTCGACCATAAAAGTCGCCGTCAAACACCAAAAAGTCTCGCGCGTTTCCAAAGCTGTTTTACCATAATTTCAATTTTTATTTTCTGCTCTACGTAAAGCGACCATTTTGCACCACCTTCTCCTCTCATTCCAATCTGCTCGCTTTTGGCTTTACTCTAGAGACATTCCACTTTGGCTGCCTGCAGTTGAAATTCTTTTAAATGAATTTTTGTGTAGTTTTAAACAGAGTGGAAATGGTATTTTCTACCAAAATGTCACATATTTTGGCTTCATAAATCGATATTCCTAAACTGGGAATTCTCCATAATTTTGAACTTAATTTTTCTGTTAAAAGAAATGTATAGAAATTTTTTAAGAAATCGAAAAATGGGGTTTGGAAAATATTTCCGACAAGAATTGTATAGCTCAAATATAAGATTATTTGTTTATAGAAATTAATTTATATTTAATAATAATAACGATATCTTATATAATCTCCGAGTAATTACTGTACTTCATCTTAGTCTCAGTCTCAGTCTGGATTTTCCAATGTGGTCAGATGGGCGCTGAGGCGTAGTGGGCGTAACCAGCAATAGGTAAAAGCAACAAGTAAATCGTATGCGCATTACCGATGACGTCAATCTAAATAAATATAAATAAATACATGAAGATATTGAAAATTCAAATTGAACGAGTGCCGAGGGAGCTTTTCTAGATTACCAACCAAAGGCAACGAGGAAGTGTGAAGGAAGGAAGGATTTGGGGGCATAAAGTCGATAAAACTGGGGGAAGACTGACTGCGCCTCATTTGGGAGATCGGCGCATCATTTCGTATGCTATTATTGTACCGCCTGCGGTTGCATTTCAAATTCAAACGAGTCGCAGGAGGCGCCGAAAGCTCATCAGCAATTCAATTGCCTCGAATCGAGGGGCGGCACCACGCCCCTCCTTCGCACATATTTCGTATGCGGCATCAGTGCGATTATCGACCTGGGCCTGCTCCCCTTTTGTTTACCTCGGGGGACTTTAGAGTCTTTCCGTTTTGTTCCGTTCCGTTTTTAAAGCATTCGATCTTTTTGGAGCAGATGCCGTGAAGTTATCTGTCCTGCCATCAGGCCATCGAATACTCTCCCGGGGTCTCCGCCTAATTGGGGGCCTGTCGTACCCCCATCAGTATTCCAGCACAGCACCATTGTGATGATGTGAGAAATGTGTTTAAAGTTGTGCAATGACAACAATGTGGTCGAGGAGACACTGAAGCAACTTCCAGCTTCTTTTGGGTATCTACTTTCCTATTCAAGAGAGAGGAGAGTGAGGATAAAGTCTAGAGCATTTAAGGAACAGTGGAACTTGTTCAGTAGAAAGGGTTCTAGAAATTTAATAAAATTACAGAATTAAAATAGTTTGAGAACTTTATGTATATTCAAAGCTATATCTGGAAAATATACACAATTATTGTTATTATTACTCGTACTTGTTTTAAGGTTGTAAGTATTTTTTAGCAACTAAAAGTCACTCAAGCAAAGCCAATTAAATATATTTTATTTAAACACATTTGTAATTACTTAAAATCTAAATCACATATCTGTTGCCACACTTAAACAACTTTATTTCAATGTCTCCAGTAGCTAAAACTAATTACCTTGTGTTTCGTTCATGTAAACAACTTCTAGAAGTAATTTTAGTCACTTCTGTATTATTTACTGTTTGTTTTTCACAGTTTACCTCATTAGACAAAACAATGCAGCTTTAAAAATCTCCAATTATAAATGTAATTAGTTTTAAGCCCCTCAAAAAATTCTACTTGAAGGTCACCCAACAAAGTGAGAAGCGCATTTTTGCATACATTAACATTTTGCCCCAATGTGCTACAATGTGCCAAGCTCCCATTTATTTTCTTTGGCAAACTGCTGTTCGTCCTTCCATATTCAGACACAAATTTTGTTGAGCTTTCTGCCGGTGCCGAAGTTATTACATAGATTTTGTAGCATTTTGTGCCCAAAATGTATGGCATCCACAGAGATACATGATATAGACTTTTTCCGACGACATATTTATGACTTTCGACTCGCTTCTCGCACCCTTTGAATTCACTCCACCCCTGAATTTTCCAGACCACTTTCCGAACAAAGTTTTTGGTGGCAAGAAAACCCATGAAAATGGGGGGACGACAACTCCAAAAGTGCAACTATGAAATATTTTTTGGCAGAGCCCATAAAAAAAGAAGGAAAACGGAGATTATTACATGATGGCAAAATATAATTTCCACACTAGGAAAAAACTTTGCAGTTGTCTGGCGGCGGCGGCGGCTTCGGCGGTTGGGAAAATGCCTCAAGAATTATGAAAAATGTGTTGCAAAAAATAGAGAGAGCAAAGTTTTTCGGCCAGAAGGGGGGCAGCCGGCAGCCCCAATGAAAATGGCGTGCGGCACGAAAATGTGAAAAACAAAAAAGACTAAAATGGAAAGCAAAAATGCGAAAAAAGCGAAATAAAAAAATTGAAAAAATGAAGCTGCTGCCCCGGGTTAAATTTGGCAGGCGAGACAACACTGCAAATTGTCTGACCAATGTGTGATAGGGGAGGGGAATTTCGAGAGTGCAATAAACGCAGAAGTGTCTGAATGCTTTTGCCAGCCACTGTTTTGTGTGTGCTCCATTCCGCATTGTTTACTGGACGCTGCTCCACTCCAGCTTTATTTTTTTCCCCTCCACATATTATTATTCCACTTTAACGTATTTCCATTTTAGGCTTTTTACGATTTATTTTAAAGTTGGTTAAACGTATACAAACATCCCTTACATTTTAATACGTATTAATAAAGGATTTTAAAATTATTTAGGAATATAAAGGAATGTTTAATTAATCTGTTAGTTTATCCAGCACATTTTATACCTTTAGTTTTAATTTAATTTTGTTTTCACGGTTTTAACACAATATCTTTAATTGCTTCCACTCGTGCTGTCGGCTATTCGGAATTTAAATTAAAACAAAATGTTGTCAACTTTTTCCACTATTTTTTCGCCTATTAGAGGCTATTAAGCGACAGGTCAGAGCCGAACGAACAGCAGGCCCCAATTTGGGTTGAAGAATTATTTATGTGCATTTTTATGCGAATTTCGGTTTCGAATTTGTCAACGGCACACGCATCAAATGCGTGCGTGCAACAGAGATCCGAGACAATTGCAAATTGCATATTTCAATTGCATTTGCAATGCAATTTGTGTGGCACAAAAAAATGGCATCTGAGAAACTCAATCGGATAAAGAACGGATGAATGGAAACAATGCCGAAGCAATTAAAAAGCATTTTTCCAAACAAACTCCCCATGGGGCTTTTAAGCACACTGGTGGCCAGCAAGGAGTGCTCAGCGAATATATACATATAAGTAGTGGGGATCATGTGGTCCTCAGGGAAGCCGTTCTAGTTAAATAAAAGTTCCCAAGAGTCTGTTTTGGTCTGCTAGTCATGAATTAGCTGCTGAAATGGTTCTGAGAAAAGCCAAAGGTTTTTAAATTTAGAATGTGCTTAAAACTCTTTAAATAAATCAACAAGAGGTACATTATTTCTTATTTAGTATGACTTAAAAAATATGCAGTTGATTATAAATAATATAGCTTCTATAAGAATTACTTAACTAGTCCTAAAATATTTTTGCTTGATAAATAAAATGTCTAAGAATCGTAAAAATAGGTAACTTCTGAAAATTGCTACTTAAAACGTTTACTTTCGGCTATTTCCTGAATTATTTCTTCAAAATTAGTAATTAAAATGTTTCAAGACCTCAAATAAATTGTAACATTTGACTTTTAATTTGCACCAATTATTTTTCAGCTATTTCAAACATTATTTCATCCATTAAAAGGCAATTCTGCATGTCCTGAAACCTCGGTGACTTATGGCTAATTTGCATTTACATTTGCCCCCGTTTGACAACTTGGCTGTCAGGTCCCAGCGGATTTCAGCCACCTCCAAAAAGCCACCAGGCCTGAGCCGCAGCTCCAACTCTCCCTTCTCCTCAGCCAATGAGCTCGTAATGTGACAGACGGCCAATTTTTGTCGGCTTATTTATTTCCAAAGTGGGTCCGAATGGGCCGGCGGCGATTTTCGCACTGATTAATGGGCACGTGTTGCACAGTGTAGAGTGAGCCGATGCAGATTGAAGCTATAGCTATAGCTTCAGCCTTAGCTTTAGCTAGTTAATAACCGTCCATAAATATCGCTGGCAGTGCAAGTGTTTGCCAATTAGCGAGCAAATTGCATGCGACCAGGTCTGGCGAAAAATCTCGTTGTCCAGGTCCGAGCTGCGATACATAAATTAGAGGGTGCATACGAAAATGGGCAGCGAATGAAATGAAGCCTTAATGAAATGTTCGTGGCTCCATTTGTGGGCATTTTCAATTGCATTTTTATCGGGTGCTAAGTGGCGGTCTGAATGGAAGTCATAAAGAAACGAGGGTCGCGCTGGCAATGGGGCAACCTTTATCCTGCACTCGAAGTGGAGATTGATAAGTAAGGTAGCTTAAAATTACCTACTATTTATTTCCTTTTCAAAGCACTATACAACATTTAATTCTAGTATATTGCTTCGATTTTTATTGGGCGACTGTAGTTTTAAATTTCTATCTAATCAAAGCTTTATAAATATAAAAATTAATGTACATGCTCGAAAATATTTATTTTTCGAAAGTACATTTTCCATCCGTCCTAATAAATACCTCAAAATTTACGGCCACTGGAATTTCCCCAAATTCTCAGAAACGCCTATAAAAATACTATATATTCCCCAGACTTATTGCAATTTGTGAAATAGTTTACAAACAATTCTAAAGTGTGCCCTTAAAATTTTGTATATTCTCATTCAACCGTGTAAATTCGTTGCGCCAAAATGAGCGAGAAATTTATTTGGCCCCCACATGCAGAATAAACTCAGTGACCCCCACTCAGACATTGTTTATAAGCCCCAAAAACGCACAAAATTTAGACGATATTTATCTGTTAATTATATAAGCAATCTGGCACATACATAAACAAACTCTTATACAATAACCTCATGGATAAATAAACAAGCAAAAATATTTGGACAAAATGAAAAATGTCATTTATGGTTGAGTAAATAAAAACAAAATAATTTTCGGGGCATGCAAAACTCATGGCAGAAAATGTTCTGGTTATTTTTGCTGTTTTTGTCGGTCGGTCGTGCGGTTGGTCAGAAAGTTGAATAAATAAATTTAATTATATGCAAACTACAAACACGGCAATCGGGTGGACCGTCATAAAACTAATGAAAACAAAAACGATTTGCTGGCCGCAACTTTTTAATAATTCAAGCGATAAATCTTTAAGCCCAGAACTTTGAACATCGATCAGTTAGGAGGTGGTTCTTGGGCTGGGCTTTCGCCAAAGAAGCCAGAAATTGAATTATGCCCAGACGCACGCCGACGTCGAGCAGGAGAACATGACTCGAGGTCCGAGGGGAAATTACGTGGACAAAGTGGACTAGACCACAAAGGAGTGGGGACGAAAGCAATAAAAGTGACAGGGAAAACCTGCATAATAGAGAAGGAGAAATGAGAAAGATACAACTTGCTGGCTGGAGTTGTGGGAGGCTTTCTAAATAAGCCAGAAGATGCATAAAACTTTAAACAAGTTATGCTTGCATTTTTATTTAAAGAGTCACAATATTTATATAAAAATTTAAAAATGTTACAGAGTCGCAATACTTCCTTATTAAATTTTAAAATTTAATACTCTAGCTCCCAATCTTAAGCCAGAAAAATATTTCTTACAAAATTGTAAATACATTGTTCAATAATTACTTAGTTCCCCTTAGAAAGCAATGCTTTTTGCCAACTGGATTAAACATTCCATTTTAATTTAGCAATGAACATAATTCCATTAGTTCAACATTATTTCAGTTCCCTTATATCAAACACACACACTTTCCGTTCGTGGAAAACTAAAACAATCTGTATAAGCCTCCTTCTCCTCCTCCACCCATTGTAAACACTCGTTATTAGGTTTCACAGTCGTAAAATTTTAATTCGCATTATATAATTGTTAAATGGGAAACGGGAAAAGGTCATAAAACCGACACCGAAAACTGAGGAAGATTACGGGCTGCGAAGCAAATAATATAAAAATGTAATTTGGCTAATTTCGGTTAATATGAAAAGTACAACCGAAATGCAGCCAGCCGCGGACGCAAAAGGGAAAAGACCTTAAAAGCGTGTAATTTAATTTAATGCAGTAATACACAAAACAACAACAATTACAGTGAGCAACAAAACAACAAGCCAACTACACAGGCCCAAATAGCAACAACTAAATGTGGCGCGTGAATAAATGTGGAAAATGTTGCAACATTTCGACCATTTTGGCTTATATGCGATATATACATATATGCGATGCAATCGGCGCCAAATCGCTCAACCATTCAGCCAGGGGGCGGCGGAAAGGGGGCACTACATTTAACTTATATCACCGACAACAAAACAAAATTTGTTGCTGCTAATAAAGTTGTTGGTAACGGCAACAAAAGTGGCTCCCAAAAAAATGTTGTTGCCAAAAATCAACTGCAAAAGCCAGTAACAACAATAAAACATTGCTCAACGCAAACCCAAAAGCCTGGCAAATAAAAGAAAATTAATAGGCGTCTTTGACTGTTTCGTTGTTTACTTTTGTTTTCTTGGCCAACAATCGGAAGTGCGAAATTAAAGCCCAGACGATGAGCAGCTAAGAAGTGGCCGAAAGGCAGACGCAAAGCGGAAGTTGGAGAGGTGGAGCGGAAGTTGGCGGAACATGGGGAAAATGGGACTGATGAGCAGGGAGAGGAAGTGTGTTTAGGCGAGGAAATGTCTGAAGTCTGACCCCTAGCTTGAACCCATAGAAGTCCATTCGGTAATTAGTTGAGTTCGCCAAAATCCGCTTCAAATGAAGCGTTCCAAATATCAACTAAACCCTATCGAATAACCCATAAGGAGTAGGGAGGTCCTAGGATTTTAAGGGATACGTTTTGGCCCCGATACTCCTACAAGTTAAGTTGCAAGAATAACTAATTTCCACCCATTTATAATGTTAAAGACCAGGCCGTATTATTAAGTCCATTGAAATAAGGTATATTTATATTACTTATAAATAGATCAATATATTATATTTTTGGGAAACCCCCCATTAATTTTATCTTATATCTTCCCTTTTCAGGTAAGCACAATGGTTCACATTTCTCGGAATTCTAAATTTGACTCCAACTCGCGCTTGGATGCAGTTGTGAGTACAATGCCTCAAGCGAATTTCCTGGGAAAACCAATAATTTCCCATGAAGCCCATAATAACGAGCCAGTAACAACTTGTTTTCCGTCATCTCAGACAAACGCCACCCACAAAACTATATCGAACTTGCAAAGACGTCGGCAGGCGAAACACTCTCGAATCACGGCGAGCAGCTTCCGTAATTCAATAAATATTTTATTGTATTCAATATTTTGTCGTTGATATGCAATGTTCAGTCAGCAGTAACGCGTTAGGTTTTGGGGTTTATTAGCTATGGGAAGGAGTTTGTGCTTAGATTTCATAACTTAAGTCAGGCTACATCAATCGTATTAATAAATTTAAAAGGAAATGCCTGATAAAATAAAAAAGTATTAGAATCAAAAATAAATAAAAACTATAGAGCTCATAGATATTGAGTAAACTAACTGAGAATCGCAGAAAAGGGCCCCTTTTTATGCATTAAATAATCTAATTTATATTTATCTTAAATATTTATGTATTTTCTGCTATTCTTTATTTTTGGCTTTAAATACTAATATCTTTTAAATAAGTAGCATTTAAAAACAGTCGAAAATCCTATGATTAAATACAGGAATAGCCTAAGGTTAACTAGCCTAAAAGTTAAGATTTATTATTTAAAGGGTATTTCCTATTCCCCAAAAATCTCCCTGGGCTAGACCATCTCATTTTTGCCCGCTGGCAGTTGGCACTGTCTCGCATTCCTTCACACTTCCTCGAATATTATTTATGTTGTTGACAGGCGGCAAACGATGGAGCTGGGACCAAAAACCGAAACATAAAACCCGCCCACTGTCAAACGGCAGCGGCGGCGGCGGCAGTCAGATAACGGGACATTGTGCGAATTGCGAATTGCAAACTGCAAAACTGCCAGCGGCATTGCCTCTGCAGCTCCATCGGCGATCCATCCGAAATGTCGGAATATTGCGAGCACGCTTTATTGATAAATGTTGGTAATGTGGCAAAGATGCTGCTGCCAGATATATATATTTATGGAAAGAGATGGCGAGGCAGAAAGTGCTGGTTACCAAGGATGGGGCAAAGGTAGATATAAACTATATGCCGCAGAGCAATATCAACTTGTTCGCACAAGTGTTGGGCGTTTGCTTTTTGTGGGTTTGTCGCCTGTCACCCCAGGGACAACAAATAGTACAAGAAAAATATGCAGCAAACTTGGGGCACTAAAACAAAAAGAAACCAAAAAAAATGGAAAAGAGTTCCCTCGATAAAACGTGAGAAACTTGTCAACATCCAGGCTTTTTGATAAGGACTATATACATACGTAGGACCCGCAGTCATGTGGACTGGGACTGGGAAAATGGAATTGCAATGTGCGTCGACGTCGACGAGTGTTTTATCGCTTCCAGTGAACCTTTGCCTGGTCGGTCATGCATTTTCCCCCGCCACAAAGGGCGATGTTTCATGGCCTCCTGGGACGAGATCTTCGCCTTGGAGCCGGAATATCACCCCGAGTTCAGAGAACTGCCTACTTAAATAATTCTGTTTTGCCAGTAAATAAATCTTGAAGACTTTGACTTGCAAATAATTCCTCTTACTCATTGGGAAATTACAATACTGAAAAAATTAGTTGAGGATGGGAGTTTCCCAAAAGGGTTTCTGTGAAAGGACGTTCCCTTCAGGTTTACGCTCTTCATTTTTGGATTTTTGTTTCCCTTTTCTAATTACCATGTTGCCCAGCGAGTTAAATGAAATGGCCTGTTCCATATGCCCAGGAGGCTATAAATATTGCAATAAAATAAATTGAAGTTTAATTAAAATGGGCGTACCAGTGTCAATGTGTTTTTTTCCCGGCCACCTGACAGCCTCCCACACGGGGAAATAAAGAATGCGTAATAGCCGAAATGAGAAATGACCAGTCAAAGTGGAATGACAAGGCAGAAAGTCTGCAGAGAAAACCCAGGAAAACAAGGAGGACAACTGACCCCAGGGGCCAACAAATGAAGGAAAAGTGTGTAGGAAGGAAAACTCCTGAATCTTCTTCTTCAGCCTCTTCTTCTTCTTAGCCACAGGTGTGCCCAAGGCGAAAGCTTTTCATGGCAAAAACATTTCCATAAATTTGGCACAAATTGAAGTCTATTTTTGGATCTCAGAGCCAAGGAAAAGGAAAAAAGAGCGAAAAAGATAAAGTAAAATCAGTGGGTGCGTGTGTCTCATTGGCAGAGCAAATGTTATGAATAATTCCTGCCAGGAAAACATGGCAATCAAATTATGACTCCGCCAGCCTACTTAAAAACTCATTAATATTCTAAGCAAATTGGGGATAATTCAATCAAATTTGCGAGATTGAAATGTAGGCTATAAGCCCAAGTCGTCTCAGGCCCACATATATGGCAAAAGCAATTTTAATTAGTAGCGGCCAAGTGGCACTCGAGTTGACACCTGAGGAGCAGAGCCGCTTTTAATGGAACACTCCCATTTCTCGGACACCTTGTCGGGCCACCCAACTGGAAGAGCCATAAAATCAGCCACAAAAGGTGGCTTTAATAATGAGCCAAAGAGCCAGGCCATAAAACACACACTGAATGGCTTCTACTATGCAAAAAAAAAATTACAAGAACAGAATACAAAAAACAACGAGCACAACAGGAGTAGAAATGAGAGCAGGAGGAGGCCTTTATCTCTCGTCCATTCAATGAAATTAATTAAAATATTTTTGTTTGTCATCAATTATTGCAATTTTCCTGCCGCTAACGAGCCGAAATGTCAGGCAATTAAAACAGAGCCAAAATAAATTGGTGGGGCGGGCTAGCGTGTGTGGTCGCCATGTGGAATCCGCCAACACAAAAAACAGGAAAAGGGAGAGTGCATTTTTACACCTGACACCCCTGCATGAGTTGGACAAATTAAAAACACATTTTGTGACACGTTCCTATATCTGTCACTGTTGCTGTTCCCGTTTCGGTTTGCGTTTTTATTGGAAAATGGTTAGCACATGTCGTTCCGAAAGCCGATGGTGTCAAGGATACCACGACCATGTCACGACTCATTAAACAAAAAAGGGAAAATTAATTATCATAATACGAGGAGAGCGATATTAACATAATAGGATATTTTTGAATTTTGTAAGAAATATACAAGTATTTTCTGTGACAGGGTGTAGGATAACAAAGGAATTTAAAGGTAAGCATTCAAAAATATATAGGTAATCAAAGAAGGATCTGAGGCTAATTTAAAAACTAATTAAAGAAAAATGTTGGTAGTGATTAATCTTTAAACTTAAGCTAGCAAAAATATAAACAGAAAGAAAGCCAGAATAAAATCCTTTCCCAAAAACCGAACAAAAAATGGTCAGAGACATTTTCGCGGAAAAATTCAAGCAGAACTTCCACGGAAAATCTGGGGAATCATCATCCAGAATCATTTCTCCGAAAAAAACAGAAGCTTTAAAAGCCTGTGTAAAGGGTATTTTTATGTTTGGATTATATATATTCCACGAATATATATTTCCCAGGAACTTGTAACAAAAAAAGCTGAACTTTATAGAAGTTCCACCCAAAATTTCATTATAATTTGAAAGTTAACCATATTACCCTGGAAAACATATTCCTGCTAATTATGCCTTACTAACTATTCACTAAGAGTCTCCTTTAACAGAAATGCATTTCCTTCTCCTGCAAACTTTCCATTTGCCCTTGGGTAAAGCTACTTTCTCCTTTGGCCCAGCTTCTTCCCAGAAAATTGCTAATATAATTTCATTATTGGCTTTCCTGCCAGCTGAAAGTCCAAGAGAAAATTCGTTTGCATTTCCAGCAGCCGAATACATTTTAAAGAAGCTTTTCCACTTGTGACTTTTGACTGTTGGACGGATGACTCGGAAAACTGCAGAAGAGTCCCATTCAGTTCTATAAATAGCTTAAGCCTCAAAACTTTCCGGGTGGAAACTTTGTGAGCCATTTTGCATATGCCCAATGGCAGCAGGGGGCGATTCCAAAGCAATTAAATTGGAAATGCCAATGGTTAGAGAGGGGGAAGAAAGCAGGACACAGGACACGGGACGGGAAGCTCACTTAATTGAAAAAATTAACTCCGGACAGCGGACAAATACAAATAGGAGAGGCCGTGGCAGATATAGAGGTGCCTGGAAATTGGCTTTAAAGGCGTGTGGCAGCAAATTTGCCAGCAAAAACACACACACACACCCAGAGGACATTTGCACAGGACACACACAAAACAGCCAGGACATTTAAAAATGTAAAAACGACTCTGCTGCACGATGAGGTTGTCAACGCTGATGAAATAATGTACCCCCACCGTCTAAATGTCTGTCTCCAATGAGATACTCTGTATTTTTAAGGGAATGCATATAATTATAGGAGAAATATTAATTTAAATTAAAAATATAAATATTTAAATATTTTACAAACACATTGTTATTAAAGAGGATTTTTTAACTCGTTAGAAATAAGAATTACAAGATTATAGTCCAAGTTTGTCAAAGGAAATTCAACCAGAAAGCTAGCCAAAGTAATGAATTTATGTTAAATTATTTAATGCAGTTTTAAGCAGCCATAAACCACTAGTTTAGTTTAGTTTCCTTCATATTTTAATATACCAACTTAAGTTATATCATCATCACATCCCAGAGTATCTCAACTTCGCTAAAGTTAAAGAAAACTTTATTTTACCCTTTAATGCTGCAGAGCCTGTCTGCGTACTTGTAAGGACTCTCTGTCGGCTCTTTTCCGCTCGTTTCTCACTCTTCGCCGCTGTACATTGTAGGGACACTGCACTGTTTACGTGCTCTGTGTGTGTGTTCACTGTCTGCGACTTGCTCCGGGGCCCGCATGTTGGATTTACACTCCTCTTTGGCCCAGGCTTGGGCTCTTTAACCCCTAACCTCGACCTCTCTTTTGCTTTTATTGGATTCTCATTTTTCAATCCTATCTGCGAGATGCAATCGAAACCAGTTTGCCGAACATTCGAAGCTCAATATGTAAATGAAGTCCACAAATTAGTTAATTCGAAAACTGTTGAAATTCGCTGAACGATTGCCCGAACTCTCCGATGTAAAATAAAAATAAAATCAAGCATTCTTATTATGCAGAAACTCGGCGGCAACTCCTTCTGAATTGTTGAGCCAACAGCAGGATTCTCCCACACTCTATTTTCTTAGCAGCACTCGAACAAAAAAAAGTTGCCAAGTCTGCAGTGCACTGAGAGAAAATAAGCCCTTTGCGGGCACAAGGGCTTGTAAGCTGGCAGGGCAGGAGGCTGTTTAAATTTCATTAAATGAATAAGAGTGGGAAGTAGGTGGTGGGAGTGCTGTGAACCTGTTCAAGTGCTTTGCCGCTGGTTAAGGTAGCTATATCGAAATATAACTTGTTGTTTACGAAGTGGAAATACGCTGCCTATGGGAAATATAAAAATATAAATTTGTAGATAAATTAAATTATAAATATTTAAAATTATAAATGTACTTGTGAGGCCTCAAACGCTATTTATTACTTCCACTTATCAAAGAAGATTTTTATTTATTGTAGATACCAAAAGTTCCTGCCTTTTTCTTTTATTTATTTATTATCTGGGATTTATTAAAAGCAAAAATGCATTTTAATTTAAATAAAATTTAAAAATATGTAAAAAACCTTAACTTAATTTAAGCATCAACTTCCATTTTGAGGAGCACAAATCTTCGTTAACTCTTAACTAGAGTTTTTGCCATCACGGAGACAAGCGCACCTACCCCAATATAGCTTTCCCCTTACCCTTTTCCGGCAGAGAAACGCATTTATAACCTCCTGACGGCACATGGAAGCTCCTCTCGCTGGCAAAGTTGATATAATATCCTCGTTTTTCCCCGGAGGAGCGAACAAAAAGCGCTGACTATTATACCAACAACAGCAACAAATACGACAGCAGCGATGACGTTTTAATTATGTGTGCCTAGAGGAAAAGCGGAGGTTGATTTAGGGGGCGAAGCCGAGACACTCGCGAGACAGTTTCAGCGGCATTTTGCATTTCGCAATTCGCAGCTCCTGAACCCAGGACGAAGCTCAACTCGGTTTGTTAATTTGCAGAAAGGCTGGGGAAAATGGCGGGAAAATAGGAGCTGGCAGGGGGTGAGGAGCGACAGGGGAATGAAAAGTGAATTCAAAACGGAAACATTGCAAAAATGCGCCAATGCAGCAAATGCTCAACTCAAGCAGGGGCTTTGGAAAAACTCAAAGGGGGGGCGGGTGAAAAGTTAGGCGTCAGTATAGAATCCATATTTTCCCTACACTAAGCTAAATTACCAAGAAAATATAACTACCTAGAAAATTATACAAAATGCGTAATTTGACGTGACGCTTTCTCTTTAGTGAAACATAAAGGAATTCTGGGGAATCAGTTTCCACTAGCTTAAGCTCTCTTTGCACTCTATAAATTTTTTGTTCTTTTTTTCCGAGCATTTGGAGCAAATTAACAAGCGTAACAAATACATGCAAATCTACATAGCTAACTCCATGAATATCTACATAAAGCTTTACATGAATGCATAGTCGGGCAAAAATATATACACAACTATAAACACACAATAATGGGCACAAATATTGATCAGAAAACTAATGTAAATGTACATGTATTTATTGCTAATAAATGATTCTGCAAAGTACTTATTTATATGGAAAAGTAAAAAAACGGATAAATATTAAAAGAAATATCACGAAATATGCCTAAATATTTATATCAAAAGCTGGATTTATTTGAAGTTTTTTTATTGCCCTTTTCCCAAAGTTACATGGCTTTAACTGTTATTATTCTGGCCTCGACTGTTGACGCACGCATATACAATCAGCAGTGGAAATGTTTCCAAAGGGTGTCGTTGTCGCTCTCGTTTTGTGGCCGCCTCTTCTTCCCGTTCCCCCTCACCTTGAGTGGCCTTTGGGGTAGAAGAAGAGGTGGCAAGTGGGGGGTGGGTGGCAAAGTGGAAGCGAGCTGGGGTTAGACGACAGCCTTCCCCAAGCAATTCCCACTAGAGTGAGGCCTCCACAACATGGGTTAATGTACTTTGCTGCAGCGGCGTCTGCTTGACTGACAGCCTCCCTTAACAGCCCCTCCATCCCACGCCCTCTAGAAAGCCTAACTGGATGGAATACAAAAAAATATACAGAACCGTTGAACATTTCTAACATTTAATTTCGTTCTGTAATTGCGGAAATTTTCATTGAAATGAATTAGCTTTTTCAGCTTTTTTGCCTGGGAATTTGACTTCCACGAGGGGGCGAATTTAGTTAGTCATGGGTTAATGTCTGCTATCAATGTCATGGTCACAAGGGGACGGGCCTGCCAGAACAATGAATATATGATGAGATAAAGGGTGAGCTTTAAGGGAAAGGTCATGAATTTGCGATGGAAAGTTTGATTTAGCTGGAAATTATGTGATAAGGTTAAAATAATTATGTAAAATTACTTTAAACTCATACAAAATTAATTTCTGAAGAGAAATATTTTTATTAATTATAGAGTTAGAACATACAGTAATAAGGTTATTCATATTAAATTTTATTCATATAATAAAGCGTTGGTTATGATTATTATTCTCAAAAAATAAGACCATAATCAAATCATTAACCCAAATATGGCCCATACAAGTATAGAGCCACCTTCCAAAACCCCAAGCCATTGTCATCGAAAACCAGGGTTACCACCTCCTTCACAACCGTAAAATGTATCTCATAACTGTATGCAGAGTATCGGCGTGTACCCGACAAATTTATAGTTTATTTTGTTAAATTCTCTATGGTTTGTTTCTGGCAATTGAGGCACATAAAAAATGCATACAATTATGTTAATTTTTTTTTATTATAAATTCCCATTTTCGGCCTGAAAAAATAAAAATTATTACAAATCAAACTCCACCAATTGAGCGAACAAATCATAATGAACTAGAGAGAGGTAGAAAATATTAGGCCAGAAATTATAAATTCAAACTGAATTTCAAGCAAAAAAAAAGGATTTTTCGGGTACGCACCCCTAAAAGGAAAAAAAATGTGAGTGCTTTTTTCAGAGGGTTGAAGGGTGAGGGCTGTCCCTTCATTTTTTTTGTTCTCCTATTTTTGGGGTGAGAAACGCGTGCGCAGGCGCCTTTGACACCTGAGATGACAATTAGAATAAAAAGGAAAATATCACAAGCAGAAAGAGAAAGAGAGAGAGTGCCAAGAGAACCTCACTTTCAAGTGAGCTGCAAATTAAAAAATCATAAAAAAAGCTAGGAGAAAAAAACTCACTCTGAGAGCAAAAAAAAATCTGGGTGGAGTGCGTCGTCAACTGGCGACACATAAACAGAGAGGAGACGCAGACAAATTTGCATAATTTGAACAAAAAATAAAGAAAATATAAAAAGAAACAAGAAGAAATATAGAAGCAGAAAAAACTAGTCAAGAAGAAGCGGCGGCAGCAGAAAGTGAAGTTAACGAGGGGAGGAGGCGAACCCAAGAAGCTGATTATCGTGATTATGTATGCAAACTCACACACGGCAGAAGAAACAGACTCGGGACAGGTCGAGAGACAATAGAATTATGAGGTGTTGAGCGTTGAGTGACTAGCGGAACGACCATAAAACCTCAGAGCTCAGACCTCAGGGAGGAGGAATACGCGTCTCGTAGGCCCTTCAAAACAATAGATAGAAAGTTATGGCCAACATTGGAAATGGGAGATGAAGAAGAGTTGCACTCCAGAAAAAACAACAGAAAAGGAAAACTAAACGCAACACGGTTAATAAAGCGTTGCAAATGGGAGCACAGATCCCAAAGAGGTTCGTGTACCTGAGATAAAGGGTAGCGCCAGAGGAAGTGAAAAAGGAAAGGGAAGTGATGCGAGGGTTTGTTTTCTTCTGTCTTTAAGAAATCGAATTGAATTTTAATGATAAGGTTGAGGAGTTGCCCATTGGTTCGATCCCAAGCATTAGGTCAGCTGTTGTTTACAGCAAATGGGTGTCCACTGTTGAGACAACAGATGAACAGGTCTTCCCTTCAATAAGAAGCTATAAAGTTCAGGTTAATTAGGGCATTAAGGGATGGGTCAATAAAGGATCTTACAGGGTTAATTAAGGAATGCATAAGTAGGGGATATTTTATTTCAAAATATATAAGATGGTGATGCTTCAATAATAATATCTTTAAAAGTACCTAAGGTCATTTAGTTTGTTAAAAAAATATATTAAAATATTTACCGGATTTAAATTAATTGTATTTACTGTAAAATAACTCAGTAATATATTGTCCTATTTGCAATGTAAATCCTTTTATTTCCAGCCTGGCCAATACATCCTTTCCTACCTCGTCTCTCCCAATCCATTTAAATAAAACCCCTCTCCCATTGCACCCAATATCTGCATACTGTTGATATCTGATCCGTCAGTTCAGTGAGCCTGCGTCCAGTTCAGGTGTTAATGACTTATTCTCCAGTGCGCACAAAGCCACGGACTGTCCTATTGTCTTGCGTGTGTTTTGCATGTGCGACCAAGTTGGGTATGAAATTATAGATGGGAGAACCCATAGGCCTATTGTTCCAGGCCTGCAAATGGACAGGGGCCAACCCCAAAATAAGAGAATAAAACATAAAGCCTGGCCGGGCCTTTTGTGACACGCTCGTATCCGGTACCGGTACCTCTACCGGCACCGGTGCCGGTATCAAATAATGGCTTGATAAAGTTAGAACCAAAAAAATACCTCCGCAAGTTCAAGTTCGCATCGAACCTGCCATCGATCGGGGGTTAAAGCCAGACCAACTTGCAACTCCAACTCCGTTCGGATCGAACATGAAGAGCGAGTTTGATGATCAGGGTAAAAACCAGCTCGACTTGCAACTCAAACTCGGGAGTGATCGAACGTGCACTCAGAGAAATATTAACCCTTGAAGTATAACATAATTTAAGTTGAAAAATACTGTGTTTTTAAGAACTTTAAACTTTTTACAAAATGTGTATTCCTGATATATATAAATTGTACAATAAATTTAAAATATTAAATCATGGAAATTGTTTACAAATACTACGTATTAATTTCAAAACCAAATGATCTCAAAATGTTGTGTCTTTTTAATTCCTATTATGCGTTTTTGATAATTTCGTCATAAAATATAATTTCTTTCTTTAAGCCATAGCTTTAAAAAATGAATATTATTATACAAATTTACATAAAACATTTCTCTGAGTGCATTTTGAAGAGGGGGTTGAAACCATAACTCCCAACCTCTATAACAACTTCTACCAACGCCAACAGAATTCAGTTTGAAGGCATTCGTCGCTCGGTTAGGTTGTATATATAATTGGGTTCCGATTTTATCAGTGGATCAAGTTCGCTACGAAAAAATACGAAATTAAAACAACAAGAACTGCGAAACGAAACGTGCAAATGTATCTCGAAAATGCCGTGCGAAACAAGGGGAATTTTAAAAGTGTAGTTACTCGTACTTTGTGTTAACTTCCCAGTGCAATATCTAAGGATAAGTCCTAACCTATCTTAACTCTAAAAGAACAAAGAAACGAAACTACCTGCGAATCACGATAGTGTGGTCTCTTGACCTAAGCAAACATAAAAGAAAAGTGAATTTTATACCTGGATAAAGGAAGAGAGCATCTCTACCTGTTCGAAAATCTCAAAACTGATCTCAAACAAAATGAAATATCTATCGCATACACACAAGGAGTCCTACACTCTGGTGGCACGCAAGCGCTACATGAAGAATCTGCTGTATGTATAAATTGGATAAATTATAGAATTACTTAAAATAATGAAATTAAATATTTAAAAGTGGAAAAAGACAGGAAAACCTATTAATTGTGTATTGATTAAATTCTGATCTACTTTTCAATTAATCTATTTTCTTTATTTACTAAAACCGAACCCCATTCATTATGTTTTCCTATCTATAGATAGGCATAAATGTCATGTAAGCAAATATTGACAGAGCTCTATGTACCTCTCATTGTGTCCCTTTATGTCGCCTTGTGACATATGCAAAAATTATGCAAATTATTTGATTTGCCATTTGAATTTGAAATGGGCCTTAATTAGCCTTGTCTGCCTGCCAATAATGCTCTTTGCTGGATTCCGATTGCAATTGGTAGGGAGTTTGGGAGTGTGCTCTTAATACGCATTAGGCATAAAATATGCAAATTTTCCATTTTCCATTTCGCCAACCTCACATACCCTCTCTCTCTTTGCAAAAACTGTCAAATGTCATTTGTTTTTGGGGGTTTGTTTGTTCGGCGTGAAAGAAAAAACAAACCGCAAAAATCGCGAATGAATTATGGATTATTGGGATTCAAGAAGGGATAGAGGATATCTTCCAAGAACCAACAAAGATCGGTTTTCCGTAAGGAAAACCCTTTTGTCGCATTTGTCACTCTTCTTTGGCTTCCTTAGCTGTTTTGTTAATTAAATTTATGATTAATGAATGATGGTTGCTGATGATGATGATGAGGCTTTTCCCATTTCCTTACCCTAACAGCTGTGCGAGGTAGGGAAAATAATGTGTAAGGTGATATGGCTTAACCCTTTTTTTTTGCCTTGCGGCTGAGTCTTTTTGCACCCTCGTTAGGTGTTGTTTTTTGCGGATTTCGTTTTTTTGCAAATCACCAAAGTCAACACAGAGGAAATTCTTCGATTCTTGCTGCTCTTATCAATTAGCTGGGATCAAACAAAAAATATATAAATGTACAGAAACCGTTAAGCCGAACGGTGTTAAATCACTTAGCCAAGCCCACACATGCATATCCGTATGGCCAAAATGGGAATCTCCCTCAGGGGCCATGATCTCCGCCAAGTCTCCTCTGTCTTCGAGTTCAAAAAGTGCGCAGACGTGCATCATAATTTGCCCAACTCCTAAAAACTCCAACGCGACCGGGCCCGCACCCAGGCAAATGTTGTGCTGACGAAGTGGCAAGGGGTTAGTGCCGACTGGCGGTAAAATGGTCAGAAGACATGCAACAGCAGCAGCCAACATAATTAGAAGTCTGCAGTTGCGGAGGAAGTTGCATTAGCAGGCAATCAAAATAATTTGAGGCGTTTTATTAGCGAGCGAGTGCCGATGGAAAACGCGCGCGGCAAACGCCAGCGATTTCAGTGGCTGTCTGCGAGCGGGAAAAATCGCGAGTTGGATTTAAATGGAAATATTAGAATACTTAAATATTGGATTTTAATATAACTAGGCATTAAAAAGTTTGATAAATTAAATAATTATTCAAGAGCTTACCCATATATTCAGTTTGTAAAAGGAAAGCTTGCCTGAGAATATTAAAAAATCACTTCTTATAATTCATTTTTAATTTCCTTAATAAATTTCCTGATCAATAACTTAAATTTTGCTAAAGCAACCCTCCCAAATACCTCTTAACAACCACTCTGCTTAAAACGCACTCAAAACGCTTACTATTTAATGGAAAACTCACTCAATATTAATGCCTCGTGGAAAACTCAAACTATTTTTCCGCGTCTTGACTCAATAAAAATTGGGCCATTCCAAACGCTAGCAAGTCGCGTGGAAAACGCTAGGAATTTTCCCTAGCATGCGAAACTCGTTAGTTTTGTGTATTAGAGCCCCCCAGTTAATTAGCTCGTTAAAAATGATATAAATGTGAGTCTAGAACCCAGCATAAGTAGGAAGAATAGTGCTAATAAAAATATATTGCCACGGCTGAGCCGCGCAAAAACTCCCAGCTGTTTTAAGCGCGCTCTGGCCGCTGTGATCCCCCGAGTGCGGTAATAATCTGCGCCCGACAACGTTTAACCCACTAACACCATATCACACCAGCAGCGGGGCAATTAAGTGTTTAATTTAATCAGCCCATACGGCCATCCATCAATTGCCTCAATCCGGCCAGCCGCCAATCCCTCAATGTCGCATCTTTGTCAGATTTTCGGCTGAAATGTGGCTGTGGCGGAAATGCGTTGCAAATTTTCAACCGGCAAAACGATTACAATGGACCGATATCGGCGGATAATGTTTATTTTTAAGACGGTTCAACGTGGGGCAATCCCGCTATGACAACCCACATCGCTCCATCGTTCGGAAATAATTGGAAATTAACGAGACCCCGAGGCGAAGATTTGACACCAAAGATTGCAAGTCGCGACCTTGTTGCTTTTCGCCCACATAATCTACATATATATCTGTTTATATATATTTATATGGAAAATAAAGGAGGGGGAAGAAGGGGAGTTGTGTGCAAACCTATTAGCCAAAGTCATAAAGCCATGACTAAGATGTGCGAACACGACACCTGGCCAATAAGGAAAAGCGCGCCAAATATTTTTGGTTAGCGATTTTTCGGCAAGGTGACAAAAATGGGGATATAGGGAAGTGCCTGCTTCTTCCAGACTGGCTTTAGCCCGGCACGTGGAGAATGAAGAAGCGCGTGCCTTGTTCACATTAATTCCAAGCCAAGGAACTTGGCTGCACTTGAAGAAAATTGTTTTAAAAAGAGTCCTTAATTTCCTAGAAAATTAAAACTTTTCGTACAATTCAAGAAAATGTATATATGTATAATTATAATGCAAGTCATATCAATTTTCCAAACATTTTTCTTTTATATTTTGACATCTTAAGGTGATTCTTAATATCATTAAAAGAAGGTCTGATAAAAATAAATAATTTCTACAGCCAATTAGAATAGTTTTTGGTATGTACATGATTTTATAAATATATTGCATCGAATAAAAATCATTATTATTTTAAAATTATTAAACTTTGATAATTAAAATCAATTATTCATATAATGCCAACATTAATTGGTATAAAATCGAACCTATAAATAATACATTATAAGCTCATACCGAAAATATAAAAATAAAATTCGGACCAAAATGTATATAAAATATTAAATATATTTAAAATTAGTTCCACTTAAATCCCAAAATATTATACAGGTAATATTGTTGCTGTAAATGAATTTATTTATTTTAGTGAATAAAATGTAAGAGTGTATTTTAAGGGAAGAAGTCGCGGAAAGGCACAAAACGGAGTCTTCCGTGGCCTTATAAATAGCCACGCTAACTGACTGACTGACGCGCTTCATTAATATGCAAAGTGGCCCGGCTCGCGTCTCTTTTCCCCCTCTTACTATCGGAGTAAGTCACCTGTAAGTGGCATCAAAAGTATCAACGTCTAAACGCTTATTACCAGCATTTTCATGCTGCATTTGCACTGGCCAAAACGGGAGGAAAACATGGCCAACAACAGGTTGTTCGGAGCCCCCTTTTTGGCCAACGTTTCCCCCCCAAATGGCAGCGATTGCGTGTCAAATTGAACTTGACTCAGACTCTAGAAGAGGGAGAATGTGTGGAGGGGTCTGGCTTGGGGGTAAGGTGGCCAGAATAAATGGGTTGTTGAAGTCGAATATTCTACATACATATGTGCTATATGTGTTCTGCATATTTATCGAGACCTCAGAGGTAATTATGCAATGACTTGTTGGTCAAAGGGGGAAAATATAAATGGTCCTTTTTAATTAAAATAATTCGTTATGGGTAACTGGAATAAATTATAGAGAATAAATACTTAAAAAATCATGCTGCTTAAAGTTAATGTGTTTTAATGGTGTACTTGTATATTTTCATACAACATTTAAAGCAATTTATATAAGAAGGTACTTCTTTAATGAATTATTTACAAGCTTAATGTTTCTATAAGTGTTACCCATTAACCTATACTCTGATCTATCCCACCTAAGGATGTCCAATAAAAAGATGCAGAGGTTGCAGACACAACTGAACTCTCTGATAATTCCTTCATAGGTCAGTTCCAAACTGTCCCATTTGAAACTCATCCCCAAAATAACATTAAACTCTAGACCAAAGATCTTTTTAAGGATCAGAAATCCTTGGTCTCGAAACCTTTTTCTCCCTTTCCGACCAAAACTGGCACCGATTTCTCCCTTTCCCTACCAAAACTGGCATCAATTTGGGTCTACTTAGTCACTTAATCTCAATTTCAAATTTTGGGAATGATTCTGGGAAAATCCTTTCCACTGACCGCACACAGCAGCTGCTACCTATAATTTCTCCTTATCCTTGGCTACACTTTCACCTTTTGGCCATCAGAACTTTCTTTCCCGGCGATCGTGCGGCAATAAATTTCCTAATGCTGTCAGCAAATAAAGTGGGAAACAAGTTTTCCCAAGAAAGTGTCCACGAAATGGTGTAATTTTTACCCCAAAAAAATGTGAAATAAACGCTGGACGATTAAAAATATGTAAATCAGGGAAAGGAACTTTTTTATTTGAGGAAACTTTTCCGGCAAATTTGTGGCTAATTTATGAGTCCAGCTCAGGTACTGCGAAGAAAACGGAAGGGAGCTGCACACCGAAGGGTCTGGCTGTACCTTAAGAACGGATATCGCATCCTTATAGAACTTCGAGTGTCTGGAACGTGTTGCATTTATGAGGTTGAACGAAAACGGAAACGAGTTTTCTTTGGCGAACGCAACCCCCTTGCAAGGATTCTTCGCTCTCTCTTGCGCAGAAGACAAAAGGAAACTGGGCAGAGACAAGTTTTCCACCCGGCAGCGGAAATGAGAAAAACTTGTGCACAAATCCTTTTCGCCTGCATCGCGACGGCTGTCCTGGAACTAATTTTAATGACAATTCACGACGAGGCGCGGATGTCGCGACATTCGGGATAATGTGTAAAAGAGCCGGAGGAGGCAAAGAACCGCTGGCCATCGCCAAAGAGGAATCCATGGGGTGTGGCCATCCCTGAAAATGCAGATTTTTCCATTTCCCTAAACCGCCTCCTTACCTCCTTCCCTACCCCTTTCATTTCCGCGGCGCGGCTACTTTCTCAGCGGTTACTTTGCACTCTTCGGCAGCCATTAATCATAAATGCAAAAAGAATTTAAGTGCAGAGTAATATTTTTGGCTGCAGGAAATGGCAGAAGTGAATTAAGAAAATGTAAGGATCTTTCTCTTCAGAAAATTGTCTGACATATCCTGTTACATACTTAATAGGTTGTCTGTTATTATAATGTTTATTATATTGCTTAAAATTTATATTGATAAAGGGTTAAGACTTGCTTAATTTATATGAAAATATTACCTTCATATTTTATCTTTTTTTTTATCTAAAATCGGGTTTTGACTTCACCCACTTGATACTCTTACTCTAGAAATCAAACTGGTATTAATTGAGTCATTTTCACTTGGTTTTATTTGTGAAAATTTCCCGGGACCGTATTAATTATAGGGTGTCAGCCATTTCCCGCTCGACTGCCAGCCCGTTCAGAGCAACGACCCTTCTGTGGCCCTAACTTTGGACTCCGGGACTCTGGGACTCTGACTTTTTGGTGCCATACGAGTATCCTTTGACATGTCGCCTGTCCGCTTATCGGAGCGAGTGCATCGCCCCTGTCCACTGCCCACTGCTCACTGCTCACCCTTCGCCTACGGAATTCTCCTTTTCTCTCAGGGCATTTCCCCGCTTTTCTCCTCGATTTTCTCCAACTGCGATGCTATCTGTGAGTGCTCTAGTTTCCAGTTTGCCTGACCCATTATTAGCTGTGAAATGCATGAATGTCTCTGGCTCTGTCACTTTACATTAACGCTGTGTGTCCTGTCCTTTGGTCCCTTTGTCCTTTGGGACTTGATTTCCTTTCGCGTTGGACATTTCCTGTAATTTTTCACTGGGAAATATGGCACACACACGGCGGAGACACACAATACGGGTAGATCTTTGGTAAAACGTTTCAAATTAGCGCCTAGGGAAATGCAAAAAAAGAACTTGACTTTTTCTGTATTGGAGCCACAGAATGGCAATTCCCACTGCGGATTGGCGGCTGCAAGGTGTTCGTAGTTCCCTTCCTGTGTGTCTTTCCAGCTCACACAAGTGTTTTTCCCACGCGACTCTTAACCCAAAACTTTTGTGAAAATAACTCTATAGAACCGCTTGGCTTCTTACCCTTCCCTGGATTTTTTCGGAGCCATCTATCTTTCGCTTGTCAACACCGCATTGC
Organism: Drosophila rufa; assembly: GCA_018153105.1. Classification (NCBI taxonomy): domain Eukaryota; kingdom Metazoa; phylum Arthropoda; class Insecta; order Diptera; family Drosophilidae; genus Drosophila; species Drosophila rufa. Next base: position 16,813,848 of record JAECXS010000096.1, read on the forward strand.
TTGGTTCTCCTTTAGGGCTTGTTGTTGGTAATTGTTTTTCTCCAAACCACTCCCCATATTTCCCTGAGTTTTCCCCCCTCCTACCAAAGGCAACTTGCTACATTTTGCGGCTAAACTTTAAACACGCGCAATGCGCTGCGCATGCCAAATGAGTTAGGAGCCTGAAAATACTGAAAATGGGGGGCTTTTCAAAGGGAACTTCGGGCGGGGAGGCGGCAGCGGTGGTGGCCATAAATTTGCATTTAATGAACATTTCGGAAAAAAGCCCTAGAAGACGCCGCCCCTCCCGGAATTAACGCTTTTTGTTTGCCTGTAATGGCTTTTAATTATGTGGGCGGTTGCATATAACGAGGAGAAGACCGAGCAGAGTAAATGAAAAGGTTCTTTGCAGGCGCAGGCGTAACCGCAGCACAGGAAACGAACTGTTTGGTGGGTGTTTTTCGCAGCAAAAAAAAATAGAATAGGAAAACCTCCATTGAAACCCAAATCTGATGCATCAGATTTCAGCATAACTGTTGGCTTTAAAACCCTGTTCGCATCCCATCATCGCCGTTCCATTGTTTGGCCATTTTTGCAGTTGACTTTAGCACAATCTCCCTCGAAAGCCGCCCTGCCTCGCATCGCTTTTATTGACGATTTGATTTCATTGCCATTTGTCGAGCAATTCATGTGAAAAATTGTCATAAAAATGCAATAAAATTATTGTGGCTCCGTAATTCGATCAAGCGGCAGTGAAACTAGTTGTAAAATCTATGAAATGCATGTTGCACAGCTTGTAACGAACTCTAGAAATATGAGGAAAAACAAATCGTTTGATTTATGAAAAAGACCGAGAGATGCAGGGAAAACGCTTTGAAATGTGAGGCAATAAAAATCCATTGATTGATTGGATTTTATTGCCTTGAGAAATGGGTTAAGTGCGGTGGGAGAAATGGGTGAAGGTTAAGGGTATTTTTTATGGCGGTTTTTTAAAATCGTAAGTATTTTTGCCGTTTCAATAGTTCGGTTTTTTTAAGCCATTAAAGCTATTGAAATAATCCTTATAAATCTATCAGCTACCAAATTCAATTCTCTTGAGAATAACTCAACAGTAACCACATCTAAGAAGTCCATATAATCACCATCTGTTAGCAGTTCCGCCTCTCCCCATATATCTTCTCCAATTACCAAGAATGGGGTATTGCCTCTAAAAATCTTCCACTTTCACCGCCACTTACCCAAAACAGATACTTGAAAACTATAAACACACGGATACATATCACAGAGGCATTCGGAGAAGTTTGGCTCATCAGAGGACGTGTTTTTGATATCCTTTTCCCATAACTGTCATCATTTCATATGCGAGGGCTCCACTCCTCGGTTGGCAAAGGCAAAGGGAATGGGTAGGTGTTAATTTACGAGTGTCAGGCAGCGAGCTGCTCCTCCCGTTAAAAATAAACAGAGATTGAGTGAGAGAGCGGCGGATTGGAGGACTCGGCCCAGCTATTTTGAAAAATTTGGAGCATGGAAGCAGCTGCAATAGCAACGTCAAAGGACATTGCACAACGACAGAGTAAACATCCTTCGCCCCAGCTATCCCTCTGTGTTCATTTCGAGGCGTTCGTCGTTTGTATGTCAACACAAACTTCACATAAAGCCAGAACACTGAAATTCACACAACGCTCACAAAAAAATACGCACTAGTGACAATAAACTCGAGAAAAAAATAAGAACTCACAGCTGAACAGGAAAATATGTTCGAGTGGCCACTCATAATTCTTTGAGAGAGCGGCTCGAAAATGTTTGAGGAGCCAAGAAAAAAGGCTTCAGGATATGTGTTGAGAGCTCTTGACTTTCAGACCGAAAAAACTGCGAAGAGGGATTTGAAAATGGGAAATTTTATGTGGGGAAATTTTAAATAATATTTAGAGAAAGAAGGTTTATATTTAAGCGATGTTTGATTGCTTTGTTTTTTAATTTAAATATCTTAATAAGGGCTTAATATAGTTTATTGCCTTCTTATAATTAAAATTTCCAAACATAATAATCTTTAAGTCATCTCCGCTTTTCAAACGTTAATATCATTAAACTAAAGAAAATATTAAGTAATAATCTCATATTATTTAACTTAAGCCAATATAATATAACCAACTAATTCACCTTCTATAAAGTAAATTTAAAATCCTATTAGCTAGCTTCTTGAAAGGTTTAATTTCTGGAGTACCTAATACATTTAATTTATAATTTTCTTTCGAACCTTTTGCTTTCAATTCATGAGGTAAACGCTGTCCTTAGAAAACCATCGATCATTCGTTGAGAATACCTCAACGAGACCCCTCGAAGTCAGGAAGTCTTGAGCACTGTAGTGGCCCTTTGATCGTGTTCACATTCCCAGACCGAACTGAATCTTAACCCCTGCTCAAGTCGGAGGTTAACCCTCTGGTGGCACTTGAGTTTTGCTCAGTCAATTGAAGTTTTCTACTTTATTTCTTTGCTCTTTGGCTGTCTCCGGACCATGAAGAGATTGCATGTTAGCGAATCTGAAGCTCAGCTGCGGCAACTCTGCCCGGCTTGGGCTTTCGCGTGCCCAGTTATTAACCCGCTTCCTGTCTTCATTTTCTTGCAGACGTCAGCACGCCTTCATGGCCAACACACAGAAGCAGCAGCCATCTGGCGGCGGCGGAGGAAGTGGAGGAGGTAGCGTCACCCACAGTCCGGAACGCCTGCGCGGAGGAGCCACCCAGGATCTCTTCGAGCTACTGGAGCGTGTGCAGTGCTCGCGACTCGACGACCAGCGCTGCGTCCTGCCCGCGTACTTCTCTCAGGTGTGTAACCACAGAAACTCAACCAGGGGTAACCTCATGTCACAGGAAATAAGGTTATTGCATGTCTTGTGGGAGTTTAGAAGGAGATTTTAAGAAAAGGGGTTATTCTTGGACATATAGAAATAGCAGAAAAAAATAGAAAAAACTTGCGAAATTTTACAACTACTTGAATAATAATAATAATAATTATTAATTCAATTCAGAACTATAAAATGAGACAACGTTTAATTTTTGAAGATTTCCGTACACATTCAATTTCCTAAGGCTTTAAACAAATTTTAAAATTAATGTCGGTTAATGTGACCTTATCAGTTTTCATGTTCGTGTTCCCTACCTAATACATTTCTTAAATTAATTATTTAAATTAATTTCCTCTATTGAAAAACATGAACACAATCAGGCAATTATATTTTATAGAAATATGTGCAACCCAATAAACCCATTTTCCACTCTCAAACCAAACAAGGCAGCACGTTACACTACGGCGTGACCAACCACAAAAGGGCTGGCAATTGTTCAGCGGGGGTCATTGTCCCATTTGGAGTCGCCTTGTCCCCGAGCATATGCTCCACTAATCCGAGTGTGTGTGATGAACTGACCCATAAAAGTCCAACTTGCAGTTGCAATATATATATGTACACATGTACCTCATCTCGTCGCCGCCCCCTTTCGCCGCTCCCCGGGAAGGGAGAGTGGTAGAAATTTCATTTAACTGCTGACTGGCTGGCTGGCCATAAAAATTGCCAATGGGACAATGAATGGAATGGGGAATGTGGAAGGCAGCCGACGTCCGGGGATCGAAACAAAGAGGACAATACCTCATCCTGGTGCCGAGGAGGTCCAAAAACTCCAGCGACTTCTACCTTTCCGAAACATCTGTATAATTTGACATAATCTGCGCTTTGTTGTGGTCTTTTGCCGGGTTCCGTCTCCCCGGTTTAATAGGCAAATTGTTGGGCTGTCATGGGTTAATTCTTATGGGTGCGGGTGTGTGGCGTGTGTGGTGCCTAGGATTAAGTGGTTGGTTGAGTCTTTTTGGGTTCGGTTTGATGTCGATTTTTACGATTATTCAGCTGCGGTCTTTTGAAGTTTTTGGCAGCTGTCAGGTGTGGCCTTTCCTTCACCTAATCGCCAAAACTTTATTAGCGGAATTTTAAGGAATTTATCATTTAGTGTTTGATTGGAGTTTTCTCAGGGGTTGAGCTTGACTTAATGTGTCTTTTTAATGGACTTTCCTTGAAGATGAGTAGGTTTTTTTTTCAGAAGAAAAACGTTTGAATTGGCTCAGTGGCGCAAGTGTTGGCAAGTGATCTATTTTCCCACTAGATCTAGCGTTTAAATTGTAAAATTATTAAAGCTATTTGTCAAGCAAAATTGGCATTTATTTTAATAAGCAATATTGCAAATGTATTTAATTTAATTATATTTTAAGATTCCGTTACAAAAATCAGATTCAAATTGTTAGTGTGTACTTATCAGCTTTCAAGTAAAAATACCAAAGAAACTACAAAACGCGCGCGAATACGGTCACATTACAAATTACTTCATTTGCGAGTTTCGTAGCGCTCAGCTATTGCCAGATACTGGTAGCTGACATGCAATAGCTGAGCGCTACGAATTTCGCCAACCTGTTGGCGGCGCTAAAGCGACATCTGGCGTATGTTTTAGGAACCTGAAATTGGTCGTCAAAAATGTTCCTAAAACATCCGCCAGAGGTCGCTTTAGCGCGCCAACAGGTGGAGCGAAGAAATAATTTAAATTTAAAAAATTAAAATTAAATAGAAAAAAATCTTTAATTAATTTTTCCAAAGACTTAAAATAAAAAATGTTATTTAATTTTATTTCTATCTATCTATTTAATACCAATTATGAAAAAGGTAAACCAGTTTTTAAAAGTATTAAATTAATCCTTAAAATTAAGAAGCTAAACAATTTTAAAACTTGTACCTAATTTAATGAAATTTACAAAATACAAATTTTAAAAAATGGTTACGATATAGGATTATTTTGTTATTTTAGTCTTACATTTTTAATAGCCCAGAATCTTAAAGTTTTTCTATTTCCTATTTCTTGACCCAATAAATCCACGCCCGCTTAAAAAACAAGTTTAACCCCTTTCGAAAACTCATACCAAGAAGTCCCACTTTAATTCCTTGTCAACTTTCTAGAGCATAATCCACTTGGCCTTCCTCAAGAATTATATCGTTTCCTGTTTGGCCTTTTTTCTCAATCTTTCGTTTTTCAACCCTCCCTCGTGGCGGTGCAACCAAGCAAGTTGCATAGCCCTTTTCAGATTTTAATTTAGTTTTCGCAACAATTTCGGAGGCAAACTTTTCTATATCAAAAGGCAAAGGCAGCCCTGCCGCCCTCATGTCCCTTTATCCACAAGTGGTTGTTGCAGCGCAGCCAAAGTGCAACCCGCATCCCTGAAGCCTATATGCCACATTTTCTCAAGACTCAAGACTCGAGGCCCTAGACTCAGCCTCCCCTCATCCGCATTCGAGTGCCTCTTTTTGTGCCAGAAACTTTTATGCAGGCCTCGTCGTAAAAGGGGGAAAAGTCTGGCTAAAAGTCTCGTCTAGGATCTTGAGGCAAAACTGGGTTGACTCCCAGACTCAGGCTCAGGCTCAGTGTTCTTTTCGAATGAAAATTATGTTTGCTCAAGTTGCGAAAATTGAATTTGGTTTCAGGTCCAGTGGCTGTCAAACTACGACGCAGGCCACGTGCCGGCGGGGGAAAAGCATTCCTGCGTGTGAGACTTTTCCTCACTGTGCATATTTTCATGGGTTTCCACATGCCTTCGGGTACGGGTTCCCCTCTGCTTTTATTTTTTCACTCCACTTCGGTTCACTATTTTATTTGCCTGCGTATCTATGCTCCCCATTGCATAGTTTCTCGCACGTTTTTCCCCAGCATACTTTGGGGCTAATAAAGGTTTGCTTGGGCATGTTTAAATTTCCGACGCCACCTTTTTGCCGCACCCCGCCGTCGTCCTTGGCGGCTAATTAAGCTGCCCAAATACCAGTTGTTTTGGGTTGGCATTTTTATACACAGAAGAAATTTTACCACGCTTCCTAGTTAAATATTAAAGATGAAAAATTTGTTACTTAAGGTTGGCACTAAAATCAATATGTGGTTAATGCTTTTATGAAATGTATTATTTAAGTTATTGGTCGATATAAAATAAATTAAAACGATGACCAGAAGTATGCTATTGATATTTAAATCTCTCAATGCAAACACATTTATCATGAATTTCACACTTAAGATATTTTGTTGCCTACTTGTTGGGTGACCTTTAAGTAGGTTTCGATTCCAAAGCGATTTCTGTTTTATTATTTAATTAAATATTAAATTCTAAAAAAAAATATAATCTTTAATTAATATTAAAGTCGTATTGCTCTAATTCTTTACATCTTTGATATACTTAAAGTTACTTAAAAAATTAAAAAGGGTCCTTGTTAATATCTTCCATATGAAACACTGAACATTTTAACAAATTAATTCTTCATTGTCAAACACATAAATTCCTTAATTAATTGTTGTTTTTTTTAAGGCGCAATGGTATGCCTATATTTTCTCTGCACTATTTTTTTGCCAGCTTTTTGTTAGCAGCTTTTTCCACCTTTTGTTACTTTCGTTCCCATGAAGCCGGAAATCTGGGGCCTTTTGTTTTATGGAGGAGAACCCTCCACCATCTAAGATTCGCTGGAAATTTATGCCTGGCTCCCTGCTCCGCCTCCAACTTGTTGTGTCTTTCTCCCTAATTCTCCCTTCCTTTCCCATTATAAAAATATACTTTGGCCATTTCATTTCGGTTGCCTTGGACTGTGCTTGTTTCTTGCATATTTTTCACGGGCTCTGGCCGCGGCGGTGTTTTCATGCCCCGTTCTCCCTCGGTTTTAGCCTGCACACACATTAGAAGTCTCTTATGTCTTTGTCTCAGTTTGTGCAATTTGTCTCACTCTCTTTCTCATGCCGCTACCCCCGATTCTCCAAGTCTCCTAGTCTCCGATTCCCCGATTCTCCGTTTCCCTTGGCAGCTCAGAGTTGCTTTGGACTTGACTCGGAGCGAATGCAACGAACGTTGAAGTTGTTAATTGCAATGGTCGTCAGCCGCAACGACAACGTCGGCGTTGTCTGCCTCTGTCTCTGGCTCCGTCTCTTTCTCCGCCTCAATTGCGGTCTCTTTCGAATGCAGACCTGGTCGAAAACGGCGGAAAGACCGGAGATCCGAGGCCGGAGCAGAGCAGCCTACTCCCACAGTCAGCGCCATCGCAGTGAGCTGCATATTCACAGAGGGAGAAACGGCGATAGATGGAGCAGGTGCATTGAGAAAAATTATTATCAGAGCAGTAGTAACCAGAGAAATCGGTTTACTTTTAGAATTAAATAAAAAAACAATGCCCAAAAGTAGACAATAAAATATTATTGTTAAATATTACACATTTTGTAGCACACTTTTCAACACCATTTTAATTGATTTCAAAAATATTGTTTACTATTATTGCAAACAATTATATTATAGTCTTTTAAAAATATAAAAAGCGAGAAGTTAAAATCCTTAGAAGAGACAAATAAATTGAATTGAATTGTTTGATAAAATTTATTTTAAGGAATACATTTTTTCCAGTGTCAAAAGAGGGCGACACACTCACTCACGTATGAATTCTAAGTCGGAGAAGTGCGATGTTTATCGCCGACATCTACCTACACGTATCCGTACCGCGCGCCTGTAAATTATCCCAAAAAAAACCAAGCAAACCGAAAAGATACTCATAGTTTGAATCCGTCCCTATCGCTCCTGCACTGAGGCACTTAAAATTTATAATTATTTTCCGCTTGTTGCATGCGGTCGGTCCCTCTCTGACTCCGTCTAACTCTGCAACTCAACTCAACTTTGCCATGTGGAAATCTTTCCGTTACTCATTCGTGGCTTTTTAATTTCCTCTTCTTTTCTCCTTGTTCGAACAATGCAGCTTTAAAATATTTTCCTTTGGCTTGACTTTTTTTTTTGGCGGATCTCTGACATTAACCTAGGGCTGTGTCATCCTCCCACTCCTCGGAATTTCCTCCGCCGCTTTTCCACCATTTTCCCCTTTACCACTGATGTTTACCTTGTTGCTGCCTCGCTGACTTCGCTGTTGATTGCCAGCTGACAGCGCCAACACAGACACATCCACATCCCAACCAACAGCCACAAAATAAAGTAAAGTAAAAAATACGAGTAGTAATAAAAGCAAAGCAAAACCGCAACTTAAAACTCTTTCACATGGAATTTAAAGCTCTGCGGCGGATTTCAGATGCGGGCTCAGCATAACCAATTAACCATGAGAAGCGCTCTGGAAGCCGGCGATCCATCTATCTGTCCATCTATCTTTCAGACTTAATATCCATCAAATTGGGAAGACGAGCGTGTGTGTATATTAAGCGAGACATCTAACTGCACTACAAATTATTAAGAGTGATTCTGATGACAAAAAGTTTCTCAAAAGGTAGCAATACTCGGGAAATCTTATTAAAATAAATCTGATTAAAAACAATATGCAATTATTACTGTTAACAAAAATATATTATTCTTTTCCATGAACTCCTCTATCTTTTGTGATTATCTATCCACCTTTCTGAGTACATCTGCATCTCTTTGTTGCACTTCAACCAAAACTAACCAAAAATAGTTTTTATTCTTCTTTCACTTCTTTTCTGGTCACATATTTGTTTATAAACAGACGTGTTGATTGCTCCGCTCCAAAGACTTTATGCCATATCAAACTATATATAGTTTGTAGTTCATAGCACGATAGATTTAAAGTCTCGAATGCCAAGGTCAGGCTAGAAGCAATCATAAATTTGTTTAGTTTATAATACAGAGCGGGTGGAGAAGAAACAATAAGCAAATGGACGAGGACTGCTTTGGGGAGCTCTTGTGTCCACTGGAATTGGGATAAGTTATATGTATTTCGTGAGGAAAGCTTATCTTAGATACATTTTTTACATTTTTTGTGGGTTAGTTTAATCTTTAAATGTGTCACGCATTGTTCCTATGGATGGAATTATTTATTTAATATTAGGGTGAGTAATTTTTTATTTCCCGTCGAGTTAAATTTTTCGCGATAAACCAAATAAAGGTTTGTTTAGCTTATTCACTAAAATGCCTTTATCAATAGTTCATAATTTAAAATATGATCAAATAAAAACAAAAAAAAAATAGTATAGTAAAAATGAGTAATAAATTGAGAGATTAATTTTTAAATAAAAGTAAAATTTTTGTATTCACCTGAAGGCTACTTACAGCTACTTATTTAATCAATTATAATTATTTATCAACAAGCAACAATAAATAAACACTCGATTCAAAGTTGGCGCCCTCTCAGCTCCCACGCATGCTCTCTTTTCTCGCTATGAATCTTTCTCTCTTTCTCTTCGTGCTAGAGCTGTCCTACTCTGGCGCACACTGCTCCAATTGAACGCCAGGCTTTGGTATTTTTTAGTACATTTCGGCTGCGGTGACGTTGCACAGTGGTTCGTTTTCCGCAAACTGGTTACAAATATGGAATTCGAGTTGTTGAATTTAGCAAGACTTTTGTTACACTTTTTTGTTCATATATATTTAAAAAAAAAATTGCTTAAGAGTCCAAGTTAAATGCATTTTTGGTCAAAAATTCTAAAGCTTGAAGGCTTTTGTTGTTGTTGGAAAATATTCCTTGTCGTAAAAAAACAAATTTAAAATATGAATGACAAATACACATATATTTGACAATTTTTTTAACATATTATATCTTTAATAATACATTTCATTTATATTATTAGACTGAATATTTTAGAATTTATCAATTTGCAGTTTTTATATGCCATGATTCTTATAAAATTTTTAATGTACTAGTTTGTCGAATTAAAGACTCACTTTTTGATAGGCGTAAGTTTAATAAATGTAAGATCTAAAAAATTGTAAACCTTTGGTCACTATTAAGAGTTAAAGGTAATTAATTTTGCAACCAGTTTTGAGCAAGCGAGCCACTGTGCGGCGACTGCGGCTGAAGCGACAGTGGCGAAGGCAGCGACAAGCATCGAACATGTTTCAGTTGCCGTTTTTCCGTTGCCGCAACCAGACGTTTCCACCGGTTTAGATTTTGAATCGCAGTCGTATTTCAAAAATCTCGAACCGCTCTCTATCTCGCGCACTCTCGTGTTTCTGTTCGTTACAAATTCAAAACAAAAACAGCGACCGACGAACGCACGCATTTCGAGTTATTTTTAAAAAGAAGAATCCGCTCTTTTTTCTCGGTTTCTCCATGGAACCGAAATAAAACCGAAAGCCGAAAAACCGATTTTGTGAGTGCAATAAACCAAACTGCAGCGGTGTAAATCTGTATTATGTGCGTGCATTCTGTGTGTGTTTGTGCGGTGCATTTACAAAAATAACACGCATCAAAAATCCCACTTGATATGTACATATAAATATTCGTATATATATACTGTCATCTCGATATCCACGCATCTATATGCATGAGCGGATCCCAGTGAAATTATTTGCCTAGAAATTCGGTTGGCCGAAAATTTGAAAGCCCCAATATTTGCATATAAGCCGCGGTTTGACAGTCACTGACGTGTCCGTGTACAAAAACCCGTCAAACGAGTAAGGCAAGCGCAAAAAGCAGGCGAAATATCGCGTCAAAAACTCGTAAAAAAAGAGAGATATTAATGAAAAAACAAAATCTTTATTTTTGTGTGTGAGCGAATCGGCCGCAAGCAAAGCCAGCTAAAATTATAACAATTACCACGGCAGTAACTGCGGGGTAAATAATATATATCTAAGAGAACGCCTCCCCAAAGGAAGACCAGAGTTCTAAGCCCAGTTGGTGAAGTAACCGAGCAGCAATTGCAATTGCAACATCAGCAACGGCAACGGCAGCAGCAACATCTAGAAAAAATAGTAATTTGATCTAAGAACGCCCACTATAGCGAAAAACCCTTGAAGAGGTAACAAAGGCAGTTCTAAGAAGCGGCGGCAACACCAGCAATTGCAACAGCAAAAGCAGCTGCAACATTTGCGGGAAAACAGCACTTTAAATGCTTTAAAAAACTTTGGAAAAGGTGCAAATACCAAGATAATTATATAATTAAATGGCTAAAAAGAAATAGCCACACATCTAGAGCAGCTGCGTTAGAAACAGCAGCATTATCTTACATATATAGCAGCAGAGAAAGCATATTTACAAATAGCAACAATTACAACATTTATAAAATCTAAGAAATATCAGAAATAAATGCAGTAATAAGCAGAGTTAAATAAACAGCGAAACATCACAAAAAAACCCAAGATATAACTTAAATAAATGCAGAGATAAGAAGCAATTGCAGCAGCAGCTTCAAATCAGAATAAATATATATATCACAGTCAAGTTCGGTGACTTCTTGGCTTGCAGAAGGGCTTAAATGCAGACCTAAGCCGAATTTTTAATAAGCAGCCGCAGCAGCAGCAACAGTTGCAGTAACTACTGCAGCAGCAGCAACAGCAACAACAGTGGCATTTTACAGCGAAGGCGCCGAACGACGTTGGGTGCGTCAGGCCGTCATGGGGGTACTGAGATGGCGCGATTCCCCCGGATCGCGTATATCGGGTTCTATATCCAACAGTACTGGCAACACCAATAACAACCATCATCACAGCAGCAGCAACGCTCATCAGCAGCAACACCACAGCAGCAGCAGCAGCAACAACAATCACATCAACAATAATAACAACAACAACAATCGCGAGGTACACATAAAAAATAAATCTGATTTTTTATATGAGCTGGTTATTTTATAGATCAACTTTTTCAATATATATTCAATTAGTTTGATTCTGATCCTTAATTATTTTAAATATCAAAATTGCTCAGAGAACTGTTGATTTAATCTATTTTATTTCATTTTACTAACAATCTTTTTTCGGTGTAAGTGTGGGCTGTAAATTCACCAGATCACCGCTCCGATCCCATTTCAAATTCCAATTTCGATTCCTATACTCGGTTGTGACAACAAAAACATCACGTTGTGTTGCGGATACATTTCCATTAATTAAATGCAATTTGGGCGTTTGTAATTGATGTTGTTCGTTGTTGTTTCCCTCCTTTTTTTAGCATTGTTTGTGGTTAGTCACAAACGTGTTGCTGCACTTTTTGAGAGCCATTGGAGGGCATTTAATGTGGGTGTTAAAAAATGCAGCTGGAAGGGGGGCTTTATAATGCCCCTTTTTGTCCGAAAATAAATCATTTTAATTTGCGGTTTAATTGGTAGAATGGGTAGCTCATTATTTAATCTGAATTGAGCCAATTAAGTCCTAAATTACAGAATCGATTTCAAGGGAATACATTTGGCTTATCGAAATTATAATCCATGAGTTTTACTTTAAGTCTTAAATTATAAAACCTTATTAAACACTGCAAATAATATTACAAGATAAAACCTCTTATTAATGGTAAATATTTAATTATTAAATCTAGAGTATTTCCCAGTTTCAAAGCCACTGAGCTGCTCATATTGCTTCATTTCCACATCACCAACCCCTTTGTGATCTTTAAAGTTTAAGTTTGAGAGCCGCTGCTCGCTGCACTTTAATTCCCCCTTTTAATGCCCTCGATAATGGCTCTTTGAACTGCCCCATCAAATCCATTGTGGTCTCTGTTCTCGGACCATTCTCGCTGGGATCTGAGCGGCGGCTTATCAACATCAACCGCCACCGAATATGGCTCGTTTTTTTTAATACCAAAAAATAAAAGCTGAATGAAAAACGCTCGCGTTTTATTGTAATTTCCATAAAAATGCGGCTCTTTCACACATGACTTGTTCTTGTTCTCGGCGGCTGTGTGGTTGTTGTTTGCTTTTAAGTTGCTTCATTTAAATAAAGTCAACGGCAACAGCAGTTTGAACGCCTCGCTGATAACACATGTTGAGCGATGGATGCTTTTGTAATTTTGTGTAATTTTCATGTCGCAAGACAGTGCCTACAAATTGTTGGCTACCTAGAAAGTGGGGAATGGGTTGGCTTTTCGATTGGAAAAGCAACTATGTTAGTGGGCCCAAGTATAGAAAGAAGGCCCGAGTTGACACATTTCGTATAAATCACTCAGCAGCAGCAGCAGCAGCCTCCGCAGCGAAAGCGGAATCGAGTTTTGGTCGCCAGTCTAGGGAACCGATGATGATTGGGCTCTTGATTGTGATTGAGTCTGAGATTGTGATTGCATTCATCATCATTATGGCCATTAGCCGCATTCTCCACTCGGAGCCGCGAGCCGCGAGCTTTTACCTACGCACTTTTACTTCTAGCCGGGCTTCTTTCTCTCTCCGCTCTGCAGATACTTGGAGTGTATCTCTTGGCTTGCACAACTTTCGCCAACCTCACAGATAGATCGCACGCTCCAATTGAGGTTTTCAGCCTCGTTCTCCACTCGGATTCCCCAATTCCCAAAATTGTTATCGCCACCTTGAATTGAATTGTACATTCCTTTATCTCTCGCGCTATTTTATCCGCATTTAATTCATTTTATTTGCGGCCCCAAGCACACACACTCTCGTATCTGGGATCGTATTGAAACAGAAATTATCTTGGGGCCCCGCTCAGTCTGCTGATGATACAGATGATGATGATGACGCTGAAAACAAAAAGCAACAAACTTTCGCTGCTTGCTTAGCAGATACTTTTGTATCTCCTCGGCGTATCTCCCGCCCTCTCCGGGCGCCCCGTTCGATTTCGTAAGCATTCCACATGTGTGCCGTCTGCCTGTCCCTTTGTGTACGAGTGTATCTGCCAGGGAGAGATACTTTCGATGCCTACCACACATCAGCTGGGGAAATTTCTCGCTGCGTTTGATGTCAAGGTTTCCCCCGGCTAATTCCGCCAAGGGAACCACTTGAAACGGTTTGAGAGCTGCGTTTCCACGCCTCCTCACCCGAAAACCTCCTGCTGTGCGTGCACTTCAAGATACAAAGATACAAAGGTGCACAGGGAGAGAAGTAACCAATTCAGCTTGAAACTTCAGATTTTTAATTGGAAAAATATGAATTACATTTGGTTAATATTAATAACTAAGCACTTGCAATAATAAATCATTTTCCTACTCCCTTTACTAGGAGCCATTTATTTCTTCCTGTGCACTTAAAGGGGGGTGGAGAATTCTGTTCTGAAACCGAGAACGAGTTGAAGAAACCGCCTCAAGGTCTCTCGGAAACGCTTTCGCTTTTTGTCGCCACTCGAAGACTGTCTGCCCTTAAATGGCCGGCGTGTAACTAACGATCGGTGCAGAGGTGTAGGTAACTCCTATACCTGGTACCACCTATACCCCCTCTCTATATATATATATCTGCCTGAAATAATGCATATGGATTGCAGTTGAGCTGGAGGCGCGTGTCTTGCATAATGGCCGACGATTAATGGGTAAAAAAAGGAGAAAAAATAATGGAGGAGAGGAGCGGTGAAGAGCACTGCTAATGAAAAGACTCCTTTTCTGTCTGCCAGTCTTTCTCATTTTTTTTAGTGATTCATGGCCTGTGGTTCTGCGTCATTTAGTCAATCGTTCAGTTAGTCAATTGTTAAAGCCACCGCGCACTTCCTTCTTGGAACGACCAGCACCGGATATCCATTTTGCAAAAATGAGAGAAAAAATATGGAAAATGAAGAATATGTGTGTGCATAAAATATATTTATGTTGCTCTTTGACAAAGGCCACATGCCCATGATGATGTTGAGGACGATTATGATGATGATGACGGGTATGCCAGGCCTCAGACTGATTAAAAGTCAGCAACAAAGCCCACACAAGAGGGAGAAAACACAGAGAGAGAATGAGAGGAGAAATGAGAAGGGGAAACTCCAGACAGAGGAAAACCCACGCGAGACAAGACTGGAAATGCTCTGCAGAAGGAGGCAAATATGGTGAGGACTCAGACACAGATAAGAGCAGGTAGTGCCTGAGATCCTATATGTGCGATAAGTCTGGAACTGATAGATCAATGAAGTACGTAAACAAGAGACCCGGGGGGCAGGAGAGAAAGTAGCCATCGATAGGGATTTCCGAGAAGTGTTGGCCAGAGTAGCTATCACTCAGAGATCTAGATAGGGTAGGTAGGAAAAAAGAAGCAAGACCCTATTAATTTCAATGGGATCAGAAAAATTACTTTAAAGTGAGATAAGGTAGAAAAATAATTATTTTCAATTAGTAATTAAGTAGATATT
Source organism: Drosophila rufa (assembly GCA_018153105.1). Taxonomy (NCBI): domain Eukaryota; kingdom Metazoa; phylum Arthropoda; class Insecta; order Diptera; family Drosophilidae; genus Drosophila; species Drosophila rufa. Next base: position 16,828,869 of record JAECXS010000096.1, read on the forward strand.
AATCTGTTATTAAAAGAAATTCATTAATAATAGAATAAGGTTACAACAATTTAAGAAAGCATATCCTCAAATAAGAAATTATATTTTAATTTAAGCCTTAAAGTGCTTAACTTATTTTTTACTCAAACCTTACAAGTTCCCTTATCATTTGTGCTTTATAATATTATACATTACTATTTTCCTCAAGCTTATATTTATATTTTCCTTGCTTTTATCGCCAGTAAAAGTAAATCCCCCTAGTTCTTGGGTTTCTTACATTTTATTTCCCATTTACCATATCATATTCCAAAGTGCTGCCATTTCTTAACCCCCCTCGCACAGGTCTTTCTCCATTTTTAGCCCCTATGCCACCCAACCCCCCTTTAACCCATTCACATTGGCAACAATTGTGCGGTCTTTACATACAATTCCATATATAGATATGGCCATATTGTACATATGCATATATATCTAAGTAATGGCAGCAAATGCGATGACAAAAGCATGAAAAACCAAGCCAGCAATGGTTGTTGCTGCTGTTTCATGTGCTTTTTGTTGCTGCCTTATTGTGTAATGTTAAAAGTTGTGTTGACGACATTGACTTGTACTGTATTCGTTGTTGTTGTTATATCTGCTGATGACAAAAAAAGTGAATAAATAAAAATAAAAATATGAAATTGCGTAGAGGAAAAACAATGCTCGGTATTTGTGGTTACAGAAATGGAAGCATTGGCCAAACATTGACACTAGCTCATTAACTACCTTAACACGGTTTTCCGTGAGCCCCATCGCCCCCAATCTTTCGCTCTGTGTATATATGTATCTCTCGCCGTGATAAGATAAGATTTTAGAGGTCTTCTGGCCGGGGTCTGTCTTTATTTGCTTTAAAAGATATAACTTCTTTGTTGATATATACAAATTTAGACTGAAGATAAGGCCGGGCATTATTTCTATTTCTTGTCTTTTCTTTAATGATTAAACAATTTTCGTGTTTGTACAAGAAAACACTTTTTGGCAGCTGCCTGTTTGGTTTTCCATTTTTTCTCGAGGGTCACACTTCCACCGAGTAAAAATCTTGACAAATTGAGAGCTGACAAAATTGCGACAGTCGATGTCAACCGTTGACAAATAAAGTGGTTATATGGCGAAATCGGTTCTACCACACGAGGGATAATATACCAACCCACACCTTTTTGTTTTGAAATTATGAAATGCTTCTCTTTCCCCTCTACACAAATTTACAGTATCTCATAGGTATATCTTTTTGTATACAAAAAAGTTTCACTCAAAAGATTCTGCCCGTCTTTGTGTCGCTATATCTTTTGTTTGAAGAGCCCGAGCGAAAGTAAAAGTTGTTTCACTTCTCATTATGTCGGGTCATAAATAAGCTCAGATATTCCAACTTAATATTCTGTTAATACTTTTATTATGTCGCCCAGATTTTCACTTTGTCTCTCCGATGACGTTTTCTATGTATATGCAAACCATTTCGATCGATTTATGAATATCTATATATTTTAGAGATTTTAATCGCTTTCGCTTTATTTGTTTTCGTTTCTATCGAAGCGGCTCGGCTCAAACGAAAACATTTTTTCCTAATGGCAAATTTGTGAAAAATTACTCGCGCTCATTTCAATTTTGTAATTAACGAAACATAGTTGCCATTGTTGCTATTTTATTGCAATTAACTTTGGCAGCCATTGTTCGCTCGCTCGCGCATTTGGCCTCCGATCGGCGAACTTGGCGCCTTTTGGCTTCGCGGTTTTTGCCTTTTTTCTTCTTGTTCTCTCGCTGGCGACGCACTGAAGTTGCCAAATGTTATTGACCCAAATTGAAAACATATAAAAAAAAAAGAGAATAGTACGCGAGGCAGCCATTCGAAATAGAACCAAGCGCAAACAGCAAAACAGTGAAAAACCGAGAGAGAAATAAGTACAAAGCGGCGTGGAGCTAAGTTTCGGCTTCGACAGACGGGCTAGATGGCCCGATTTATGGCCACATGCTAGTTTATACACTATAGACTGGAGGCCGACATCGGGCCATTTATATTGCCTGACACTCTGACACGACTCGGCCAGAGAGTGAAAAATGCCAGTGGAGCTCGCATAAAATGAGGCAGATCAATTTTACTGGCCAACAGATGCGGTGCTCTCGGGCCTGACAAATGGCCAACGAAAATAAATACATTTTAATTGAACTAAAGAAGAAATATGGCTGTGGCCTGAAACGTTAATTTTGTGAGATTTTTTAGGCTACAAAAAACTATATTTCTTAGCAATTAAATTCTTAGAAAATATTCCCTTAAGGCCAACGAACCTTACACCTACTATTTGTAATTAACCCTGTTTCTAGCTTATGTAATACTTCCCCTTGGAAACATGTAAATCAAAAGAGTTCAGACAATCTTATCTTATCTGTTTCTAGCGATTGATTACCATATCCCTGATTTCATCATCAGGTAATGGGTATCGGTAGGTAACCCTTTATTGTGTGCTTGGTACACATCCGATGGCAACTTTCCATGCTGTTTGCACTTCTCTTGTTCGCATTCGTTTATTTTTTATTTTTCTGTCTTTCCGTTTATGGCAAGTATTTGCATATCTGCTATCCGACTCTAAGTTTTGTTTAAACATTGGCGAATTTAGCACATACCTGGCCTAAATTGCAGCAGCTGAGCCAACAGTCGCCAGTAGGCTCGGATTTTCCGAAACGCACAAATAAATAAATAAATAAATTCCTCAGCCCCGAAAGTGGAAACCTTGTCGCGTCTGTTTGTTGACAAACTAATTGCAACATTTTGCATTTCGAGATCGCTCTTAATTAGCAAGACGCGACGCTTTGGAGACAAAAATAGCGATACCCCCGATACCGATACCAACTCCAACCGAGACTTGACTTTTACTATTAATTAACATAATTGGCGGCGTCTCCCGATTCGATTATTTGCACAATACAATTTGTCATGATTAGATACATTTGGCTAACTGCAACTGTTTCGTTAATTGGTATCTTGGCTCTGAAAAGCAATTTGGGTCACACACACCGAGTCTGTGTGTGAGGAATTTCAATTTTCACAGCAACGGCATATCGGCAAACGGTCGAGAACTCTATGGAGAAATCTATTAGCCAACTGGCGGTCTTTGAACCCGCCACTGCCACTCGTTCTCCATTTCTCCATGCATCTCTATGAGCCTCTATGAGCCGGAGATTTATGTATATCATAATCATGGCAGGCACAGCTCCAGAGGAGGCCCCCCCAAAGGCATGGAGCGCTCAAGTTTGCCATTTTGTAGATACCTCGGGTTTTTTAAAGAGCTTAGTTAAGCTCAGAAATAGAAAAAATATAAAGAGAAACTTAATAATCATCTTCACGTTCTTCCATGAACGTAAATAGCCCCTGAAAAATAATTATAATGCTACTTCTAGTTACAAAAGCATGCTTTACCATATTCTACTAAGGTTACATAATAACTGTGCCTCCAGGGTATCACCTTTTCGGTTTCCCTGCCTCATTTTATCTCTTGTTGGCCATATTGCGCATACGCCACGTTCGCCGGGCCTAGATGGCAAGCCAAGATAGTTGCTGGCAGGCTCGGGCTGCAGTTTTGATGCCAAAAGCAAAGGCAAAAACATAGCCAGCGACAGAGGCAAAGCCGCAGATGAGGAGATGCTTATCCCCAACTGGCCGAGATGAGATGGCTTGGGGAATCATTTTGCGGCTGTTGTCTTCTGGCCACGCTTTGTTGTCTTCGTTGGCCGGATCGGGGGGAGAAGTGAAGTGAAAAGTTGCAATAAGCAGCCGCCGCCGTCGCGTTTGTTTGTTTGCTTCCAATGCGTTGCTGACCCAGAAAAACTTTCATACCGCCAGCTGCCAGCCGACGGTACCCGGGTTCCCGGGGTTCTGGTTCTGGCTCTGGCTCTGTTCTTGGTGCTGGCACTGGAATAGCAGAATGCAACCGCAGTGGATCTGGAACAGCTGCAAGTGTTTTGCTTCAGGTCAGGCCTCGTTCAGCCGCCGCCACTCCCTCGCAGTTCACCGTCCCTTTGTGGGAAGTGCCTCTCGAATCTACGTCTGTCATCGCAGCTGAAGTGCAATTGGGAATCGGAATCGATTCAGCATATGGTCATGACGTTTGCTGTACAATGGCTACTTGGGCAGGCCTGATTTATGTCTTTAGCACACAGAAACAAATGCCGGACGGCCAGGCATGATAAATGTATGTCATATGGGATTTTATTGGACAATTTTTAAAAGGAAAATAAGACAAATATATTGGTATTTAGTGTATAATTGCAACAATATTTTATTTTGATATTTAAGAAGTAACTTTCTAACATTTATCTCAATATCTTTGAAGCAGCCTCACTTTCTATTTACCCGTTGTAAAATCTCATAGAAATATCTCAAAATGTGATGTTGTATACGATCAGATAATCCCATATTTTAGCCACATTTTTGTCTCTCTCCAGATCTCCCAGACTTTGTAAGTCTTTGTTGTAACCAAACTAGTTTGCCATAAATTCCGACTTTTTCCTTGCGCAATTTGCATTAACTTGTTCGATATTCCACCTCTAACTTCTTCCCAACACTCCACGCATGCCATGTTATTAATTTTTTTCTCTTTTATTACTGCAACATTTGAGAAGTAGGTATGTGTTTAATGAAAAACTTGTGCCATTAAAAATTTACATGCCAGTTATAAACAAATACAAAAACCACATTAAGTACAGGTTTCCTTTTGCCTACTTTGCGTCTTAAACGAGTTTTATTTACAAACAATTTTTGCTCGTAGTTGATTTCACAGTTCTCGTGTTAAACGAACAAGTTTATTTGGCTTTGCCGCTCAAACAAGCCGTTGACGGAGAGCCCGAGAGCCCAGTTTATGTAATCATAATTTGCCCAGTGCCTCTCCAACTGTAGACAGCTGAGATGGGCCAGAAAATAAGCAAAAAATAAATCTCAGAAATGTATAAACAACTCCAAGTGAGTGAAAAATTACAAACAACAGTTGCAATTAGTATATGAACACAAATTTATTATTAAATCATTGATTTGTGAAGGCATTAGTCGGTATTTAATTATAGAACTAAGTATGTGTAAGCAAACGTGAATAAAGAAGATTTTTGCTTAATTAGGGGATTGAGGCTTTTTCATTGAATCTCCGCTTTAAAAGTATCAGTGACATCATTAAGAATCGAACAAAGTTTAAAGGTTGAGGCAATCATTAGCAGATTTTTCTCTGTCAGAGAGAATTTTCTCAGTTTCTCCCGTTCTTGAGACACTTTCTTTGACCGACTTGCATCACTTTTAAATTCTCGCTAATTGGTTCTCAGCTTGATTTCCCTGGATATATATGCATATATATATTTTCAGATTCGCTCTGGGACATTTTTCTCACTCTCTGTCTTGGCAATTATTTCAATTTGCCTGTCGACTCGATTGCTTTCTATGACATTTGCAATTGCTGGAATTGCAATTGCAATTGGCTTGCATTTTTCACTTTGCTCTGCTCTCTGCTCGCGTTCTGCATTCACAATCACTGGAAACGAACCCCGCTGGCCTCTGGATATTTTTTCAACAATTTCACTTTGCCGGGGTAAAAAACTTTCATTTTAATTAGCAGCAGAGCGACGGAGGCAAAAGCATAACAAAATCAAAATCAATTTCAGTTAACTGGCCAAGAGATTGGATTGGAAAACCGACCGCAGATTCAATTTTCAGAGGTCAATTAGCAAAACTCTTGATGGACATGTGGCAGAAATCGGGGAGATGAGGAAAAAACCAGTTTCGGTTTAATTTTACAATATTTTTCTTATTTTTCTATTCACTTACCATTTGAAAGGCAGAAAAAAATACTTTTTCAGAGCCGCATATTTATTTCTCCGCCGCTTTAGTTTGCATTGTGTGTTGCTCAACGAAAAGTCAAACGTGGCTAATTACGAGGCATTGCGATTGCGATTGCCGGCGTCATTGTTCGCGGTTATTTCGTGTGCAAGGTGTGTCTGAGCAGCCAGTATTTGGCGGACGGAGCGGACCCCACACCGAACAAGCTCACAAAACAGTCGCAGAGTCACCCGATCGCAATGGAAGCCACCCACCCAAGTGGCCTTTGGGTGCAACTAAGGTTTTTAGCATTGAAAGTCACTGGAAAAAAAATGAGTTTAATCGGAAATAAATGAAAGAAAGAATGTAAAAATAAATGGAAAGAGAGTCTGAGATTTGTTAAAATATAAATACAGAAACTATTATTAGAAACAAATACAATTAAGTGTGATTTTTAAATAAATACTTTGAACAATTATTCGTTTGTGTTAAGGCATCGTTTATTTTAGTCATTTTCTTAATTCCTTTCAGTTTTTAATTAATTTTTTGACAGATAAAAATTCTTATTTTTAAATCCCTTCACTCAAGGCAAGCTCAAATAAAATCCAGCTTGATTTGAATTATTTTTTCTCCCAGTGCCGCATTGGAAATTGCTTAGAAATCGAGCCCTTAGCGATATGGCTTTGTAAATTGAAACCTTGGCTATCCTTCATGCTCGGTGTGCCTGTCTAGACTTTGTATTTCTCCTAATTGATACAGGGCAGTCCGTGAGTTGAGTCACACTGGAAAGTATCTTAAATAGGAGTACATATAGAACCGAAATCAAAAGACCAAAAGCCGCGTCTCTTGACTCACCCAGCCAAGGAGCCACCAATAAATTCCGAATGGATAACATTCTATAAAAATACCCAATGTCCAATGTCCCATAAATACCGAATACTATAGATTCGAACTATCTATTCATGCTAACATTCCCATTCTTTCGGTTCTCTGTTTTTTTTTTCAATAAATCTCTTGCCTCTATTCACACACTCTTTGGTCTATTTCAATCAGAGCCGGCCAAGTTCAAATGTCAATGGCAAGTAAATTGAGTAAAATAACACAAAATCAACGTTTTGCTAATGGACAGGCAATTTTGCACTCGCACACGCTGTCGCACACACATAGATACGAATGTATCTTTAATTGCTACAAATTGCCTTTGAGCTACGATTTCAGCTCTTTTCATGCTGGTTTTTTCATAAACTTTTTTATGCCGCTTTCACATTGAGTCAAGTCAATTTACATCCTGCGGAGCAGGACGCGTGGGCGCGTAGGTGGCACTAATTCAGTTTCCTGTCCCTGGCGCCTGCTCCTTAATGACAGGCGTCTCGTCGCGCTGCCTCCTTCCAGATATTTCTGTAGGCTGAATTTCCACGAATCCAGTACAGAGTTTTATTTTGTTTCTCCTACCTGAATTTCCAGGGGCTGGCGAGCCATGTGTTGATGTCACGTTCGGGAACCCTAGGAGTAACCACTGGCGTGCCTGTAAATCCTCATTACACCATGTCACACGACTCTTAAACCTTTCTTTATTTTTAGTTAATTGTTTATCGTTGACTTTTTCTGTTGTTTGGCTCGTAAAAAATATAAATAAATTTTTGTGAAATGTTTATGGCTGGACATTTGAAAACGAGCGCCAGGTACGACAATTCTATTTTATTTACGATCGTTCTGTCACCGTGTCTGTGTTTGCCTTAAACAGTCACGTCGAACTTTGCATTTTTCGCAAATTAATGAGCCAGTTATATACATTCGTTTAAGGGAGGAAAGCATTCGATAGCAGATTCTACAGTTTCAGCTAAATATTTATACTGATAAAGTATTATTAAACACGTACCAAATGCCCCATTTGATCAATAAATATTACCTATTTAAATTGTTTTCGCTTGTGGCTTATCTTTGTACAAACATTCAGTCACATATTTATGACTCTGTGTGAATGCATTCGAACCCAGGAAAATTATCAATGCAGCCGGAAATTTTCCACTTCCCCTCATGAATAAATATCAACAATTCGGATACTAGATAAGCGATAAGCCTTTGTCCGTATTCCGTATATTTGCATATGATAAGAGCTCATTATTGATTTTCGTTTGTCCCGCAGAAAGCCGCCAAATGGGACACACCTCTCGAATTAGATTATTTTTTTCAGGGGGTAATAACCAGGCGGCTGGCAAGATTATTAGCAGCCCCGAAAAAGAATACAGAACAAGGCCTTTCAGCCGTAAAAGAATTATAATGTTGTTGTTTGCTCGCCTGAATATAACTTAACAACTAACAGACAGTGACAAGAACTAAAGGTCGAATGGGCTGTAAACATAAAACAAATGACGCAGCAGTAAAAGTAAAAAAAATTCGCTTTGGCTTAAAGAGCTTCCTCTGCAGATTGCGCAATTCCCTGAACCACACAGGAAAAAGAAAACCCAGACCTTACCTGGCCAACTTCAGCTTCGGTTTCAGCTCCAGTCTGCAGTCTGCAGTCTCCAGGTGAAAGCCCTCGCTTCCTTGGCCATTCTGTCAGCTGTCAATTGACATTTATTATAAAACATTTAAATGTCAGCTCCGATCGTTTTGCGGCCAATTGTTTTCGCTGTCGCTGCCTATAAATTTCCAGCAGCTGATGATGATTTGTGGCGGGGAAAAGGCTGAGCTCCTTGGGACCCGAGCTCAAACGGACCGTCAAATGGTCAGTCCTCTGTTTTGGTCTTTTTTCTTGTGTTTTTATTTATTTTGTCTTGTCTTTGTCTCGTTTCATTTGGCCCAACAGATGATGTCATATCGGCTAGACAAAGGCCCGGATCAGATCGGTTGCCAACTCGGTTCTGTTTCAGTCCGGGGTCTTGAGCCCTAACGGAAATGTTAAGAGCTGCTCTTAAAATTAGTAATTTTTGGGGGAAGGTAAATGTTTAGAGTAGCCTCAACCTTTTAGGAGATAAATATGTGGTGGTTTACGTGTGATTTATGGGCAGTCTTTAGCTGGACATGCTGGCCAGATGAACGTGGTGCTGTTGTTATTAGGAGTTGAAAAGGTTTAATGGGTTTAATATCCGCAGTTAAATCAGATTAATAAAATACAACAAAATATTTTAAAGTATTTTTGACCATTTTATTGGACATAAGGATAACACCTTCAAGCTTCATTCATAAATAATTCATCATTCATAAATAAAGATATTAAGTGAAATCTAAGTGAAATATCTTCTAGTCTTAATTATATAATACCCATTAGAGTATCCAAAGTTTGATAATCTCTTACCAATCACATTACTCAACCACTCTTGTACCTCTGTTTGCTGTTGCTGCTCTCTTGACATGGCTAATTCTGGTCGTTGTCGCTGCTATTTTTGCATTTGGGCGTCTCCGACATATGCTTATTGTAATTTTCAGCCGGCGCCTGGTCCCAAAATGGGTGAGGGGGGGCCTGCCCAAAAGGGGCACGTAAGTTATGGGGAACTGCGACGACTGCCCACCGGCTCAACCCTTTTGCTGTTTTCCGTGTTTTTGCCATGGCTCTATGATGATTTAATATGTAGGCAACTCGCTTATGACATGGCACCGAGCCGCAGGCCGCAAAACGAGGCGAAAAACAAGAACTGTGTGAATGGAATAAATGGGCGGCGGCGGTAGGTTGGGGCACAAAAAGGTGCGCCTCTGGGGCTCCAGGGGAGAGAAAAAAGCGGCACTATGGCAAATATTTCTCGTTCGCCTGACTCGCCAACGTTTTTGGCCAAAGTTCAGCGAGCGGTTAAGGGAGGGGACGTGGCTGAAAAGGAGGCTGACTCCTCCGGCTCCGGTTGACTCATGGAAGTCACGTATGGCCCGCAAAAACTCTGCAGAAAAAAAAGCTGTGCTCGCATTCGGAACGCGGTATTCGGCGCTTTTTGCCCCGGCACGCCATGTTTATTAATATTTAAATGCAACGAGCCATTCGCCATGCGAACAATTTCAGGCTTGAGTGCGGTCGCCTGGGCGGGGTTAAAAGGGGGCATGTCCAAAGGGGAGACCAAAAAGGGGTTTTCAGGGAGAAAGAGGTGCCATTTGCGTAATCCTTTGGCAAATGCCAAGGAGTTCCTCCTCGGGTGCCCTACACATGTTACATTTCTAATGAAGCATGTTGTCCAAGCACGAACCTCGCCAAGACTGCTCTAACCCGCATGTTCCTATCTACTCGTAGTTACAGCTCCCACTCCCTTGAAGCTCATCGGGCATTTTGGCAGTGTTTGCAAATGATCATCATCATTTGTTGAAGGGGATTTTCGAATAGTTTACTTGGATTCCAGCTTGGGTTAGGTCATGGGTTGGCTTAGGTCATCTTTTGGTGGCAAATGGATTCGTTACTTTGTACACATGACCAAAAAAATAAGGGATGGGCTTAAATGAAAGCAATATTAAGAGAAATTATAACAACAAAGCTAAATAAATTCATAATATAAATCAATAAAACTTAAATATGATTTATTAACATGAATTAAGTTTCATTTTAACTTTAGAAGAAGAATAATAAAATCTCTCTCAAATCCTTTCTTTGACTTATTTTCCCTCGGTGCACTTTTCCTTGAAGCCACCATCACAATCATTGTTAGTGGAGTTCATTTTCCCCCAGTTTGTGGGCTTGGCCACCTGGCTGCACTTCCTGGACGGACGTTCGGAGTTCGGTTCCGTTGCGGTTCCCACTGCCCATCCCCCTGAAATGTAACTCCTTTGTAAGCGAAGCCTGTTAGCTGACCAGATACGTTCCAGAGCCCACTTTGGGTATATATCTCCTGGTACTCCTGAGTCCTGCACGCATCCCACATCCGATGGCAATTTGTTATGCTGTGTTTTTCAGACGTTTTTTCCTGTATTTTATTTTATTTTTTGGGTTCCTGGGTTCCACTTGAGTTTGTCTGCAGTATCTCATACCCTGCACAGCTGTCTGCTTATTATTTTGGCTTCTCCTTCGGCTTTTGTGTGCCGGGCTCCTTGTTCTTTGTTGCACCTGCTGCCTCTCCTCTCCACTGGGCAATTGTTTCCCATGAAGTGCACTCTCGGTGTGTGTGTGTGTGTGTTCCCCCTCTGCCTCCTCGGGTTTCGTGCTCCTTTCTGCCTGCGCAAGGATGTTTATCCTTTGCTGCACTAGTTACTCCGCACGTTTGCCTCATTTGCATTACAAATCAGTTGGGCAAGTGAAAAATCCTCGCAGCGACCTAGTTTCACTCTTGGTTTCTCTCTCTGTGTTTAACAGTGCCTGCCAGCAATTTGCGCATCAAAGATTCATTTCGCATAAATCGCTGACCGTTTTTAAGCCCGACTCTATTCCCACGTTGAAATAAAAAACCCTCAACGAGTGGAATTTATTTTTTGGGGGGGACGAAAAACAACTGAAAAATAAAATAAAAAAGAACTACTTTAGGGATGGGCGTTACCAGCTGCCCTTTTGAAATGTATTTTTGCTTACTTCCCAAAAAACTAAACCAAAAAATTTCCCCTCTTCTTTCTTTGCAGGTTAGTACCGAAAAAAACCCGAGATGATGAATGGCCCGCAGGAGGAGATGGGTCAGAAAAAAAAGCGGCGGACTCGCATATTTCTGGGCTCATGAATTATGAGCTAAAGCCGATTAGTAAGGGAATGATAAAGCAATAGACTGCGTCTGGCTGGGGTTTTATAATATCCCGACAGATTTTTAATTTGCCAAATGTAATTGGTGCGGCATTTATGGCATTTTGTGGCACGTTCCCTCTCTCCCGAAAAGGATTTAGTTGGGAGCTTAGCTGCTCTTCTCATGCCCAGGCAGGTTTCACTATGCACAGGGAGAAATACAAACATACTGATAGGTTTTAATTAAAAAAAAAAACAGTCTATAATATTGCGTATTTCTTATGAGACTTAAAATCTGTTGAAACCTAATTTATAAATATTTTTAGTGAATGAAATTGGCACTCGTAGGTGCCCCGAATGATACCTTTTTCTACCTGTGCACACAAAAGAAATCTCTTAAGCGGCTTAGGCCATCAGCTCACTCATAGGAACCAAAGGCAGCGACTAATCGTTCACCTGGCGGCTTTGGGCTGGGACAGGTGTAGTGCTCAATTAGCCATAAGACCCCCCCTCTGTCTTCTGCCCGTTTACTTTTCCTTTTTTCGTTTTTCGGTTCCTGGAAAGCCAAACTTTTGTTTACTTTCACTGTGGCAGAACTTTTTGCCGCGACAGAATCGATTTCTGTCACAGCTGACAAGTTTTCCATTTAATTTCCCCAGATGATTGGCCAAGACGATGGCTGGAACTATAGGAAAAAGAGCAGGGATAACTTTAACCCTTGGGTACTCGCATTCGCAGTGACATCCGCATCGCGTGGGAAAACCTCAGAGCTCACAGATCGAATGGAGCTCTTGTGACAAGTTTTAATTACATGCGACATCCGCTGACATTTTCATGGAGCAGGCCAAAACGGAAATTACTTTTGACCCAACCAGCCATCCAAGCATCCATCCAGCGTTCGGGCCATTTCGAGAATGTTTGCCCACACATTAGGCCCGTTGTTTGCTCTCCGAGCCAACTCAACCTCAAACTCATACTCAGAGCTGACGTTGAAGCAGAAACTCTCCAGTCTCAGTTTCGTTTTCTCCCCCAGCGTTTAGTGCCCGCAATTAAGCAATCAAGCAAATGTTGATTAATTAGTCAGCAAGTTAATCGAGCTGAGGGGAAATCGCTTGATTTACATGTCAAGAGATTATGTTTTAATATTGCCATTAATCGATAGACTAAGCATTACAAGGTCATCTTGGAGTCTGCGATTTATGGAGATGGCGAATCTAATTTGGTTTATTTCCTGCGAATGATGGATGACTGATTAGGTTTTCCTAAGACCAATATTTATATTGAGACTCTCATAACACATCATAACACAAATTATTTTGAATATTAAAGCTTTTATTTTTGAGACAAAAACCGCGATATATACCACTCTGCCTGACACGATCGGTAATGTCTTCATCTCACGCAGCTTTCGTTGGTTATCATCATCAAGGTATCATCACAATGATTTCTTTATGAGACAAGTTTAATGAACTCACCGCTTAAGTTGCTGGCAAAATGTTTCATTAGCTTGCAGAGCGGCTTCAGGGGGTTAAGGCGGTGTTTTTTTTTTATACAGTGCCCGAGAAAAAACTCGCACTCTGATGCTGGGGTAATTAAGCTGTGTGGCAACCCTGTGGGTTCCCATAATTTATGGCCTGGCAAATAATTATAATAGTAACACAATGCCCACGAGGAGATCCGAATGGGGATTATGCATACACTATCTCTACCCGTATTCTCTGCCATTGTACAAAAGAGTCTTAAATTTTATTGCATTAGACGCAAGTTTGTTACTCTTTGATTATGGGAAAATGTCAGAAAAGCCCCGGCACTGCACTGCAGCTACTGCAGTAATTTTCTAGCTTTGGCTTGGCTTTCCTAACGGTAACCCCGGCTAACTGCAACCGGCCACTTTTTGCATTGGTCTTGTGGATTTCCTCGACTCTATGTTGTGTCTCTCTCGGCCTGCCTTGGCAATTATGCAAGTTGGGTTCTAGAGACTGCAATTGGGATTGAGACGGCGACTGCCACCAGACAAGGCAACAAATTCAGTCGAGAGGAGAGGCAAGGCAAGGTGCACAGAGGAAAATAAAGGGAGCTTACTTAGCTAAAAGTCTATAAAAATGGCATTAAAAAATCTAATTGATGGCTTTAAATAAATCTAATTAAATTCCCTGGGCACCTACAACATTTTTTATATTAAGCAGAATTTTGTAACCCTCAGAACTTAGCTAGATTTTCTCCTGGTGCACTTAGAAATCAAGTCTTTGGGTGTCTTTGGCCACTTGCCACTTGTTTGCATAAGACTGGAATTCTGCGTTGCGTTGCGTCATTAATAAAAATGTCTGGCAATGGCTTAAAATTTATGGCATGCTCTCGGCCTGGCCAGCACTTTGGCCAGAAGTGGGAGATGCTGCCGCAATGCCGGTTGACACGGGAGCGGGTTTTCCTCTTGGCTGCCTGGAAAACTGTAAGCCGCAAGCGTAAGTTTACTGTGTGCCTGCCAAACTGTAATGAATTTTAAATTTCCTCAAGTGGAGATTTATGATGGCTGGCACGCAATTTGTTTGCTCCACTTTGGGATCCAACTGTCCTGGAAATTGTGACACGTGTCCCTAGCACGCCCCTTTGGCCACATTTTCCACCATTTTCCACCGTTTTTCCCCCATTTGCCTGGCTTGGGTTCCTTTGACTTTGCCCCGTCATTGTCATAAAATAATAAATGCCGCTTATAAACACACATTGTCATCGTGAGGGAGGTGGGTGGAGTGGAGTGAGAGATATAACCAATCATTAATTCGATTGTGGGACAACTCTGTATTTAGGGTTGCCATCCATTAGATGGGGGCTATAATGTCAATAAAACTATTGTTGCCCGTGTCGGGGAGTGACCCAGAAAATGGGTTTGTTGACGTCATGCTCGAGACCCACTGACTGTCGAATTTGGGCACTGAGAAAAATATTTAAAAATTTATTTTAATATTAATTAATTATAAACTGAAAGAGCTGAGATATGCCAGAAAGTATGCAATGCTTTTCAAGCACTAAGACGGGTTATGAGCGCTCTTCTTTTTATTTTTCAAATTTGAACCGTAGTTCCAATTTAATTTATTTTAATATATTTAATCTTTTGTTTTCTGTGCAAAGGAAGCAAGCCGAGCTCAATCATCCCTGACAGCTGGACAGGAAGAGGAGCTGGAGAGAAGGTAGAAGAGAGACCGCTAAAGGAAGCCAAGACGGAAGGATGCATTATGCCTTTCGGCTTCTCTGCGGTTTCGCTTTCGCTCCCAGTTTCGCTGGAACTTCCGGCCCAAATGGATTTATTTGTCTTCTGCTGCTTCCGCTTCTCCTCCATTGGCTTTGGTTTTATTTTCCTTCTTTGGCTTGGTTTTTTATTAATTATGGCCTTTTTTGGTGGCCCAAATTCAGGTGTCAGCTGCTGCTGGCGGCAGCTGCCAATTTGAAATTGTATATTTTGCGGTCAAAACTTCTTCTCTATGCTCTGGCACTCTTTTTCCCTCCCTTTCACTTGGCACGCGTTGGCTCAAAACAGGTGCAAAGTCAGGTGAATAAGCGAAAGAAGAAAGCAACAAAAATAAAAGCTGTTTTAATGAGTTTTCCATTACACGCTGAGGTCATCGCTGCACTCGCGGTAATCAAATTATTTCCAGAGGGGGAAACACATAAATACCCCCCTCTCTCTCTTAACTTGGCTAATTGTGATGACCTAAGCGCCTAAGCGCGAATTCCATTTCCATTTCGGCCACTAATGGGTTAATAATGTGCCAAAGCAAATAAAAACCTTCTTAGTCTAATTAAATGTCGTTTCTAGCTGTTGATAATTGTAATTGCGAGCGAAGCAGCGAAGCACAGTTTACCATTTCCCACAGCCGATTTTGGTCATTATCGAAAATGCTTCTGGCCAAAAAAAAAGAAGCGGGACAATCATCGAAATGGGGGTTAAACGAATTAGGGTCAAGTTGATAGAAAAAGAGAGAGAGAGGGCAATTGGGGTTTCGGGGATACAAATATTTAATATTGAATATGGTGTTAAAAAAATTGTTTCTGTCTGTTTGAACTTTGATATTTATTTTCTTAAAGCTATTTTCTAAAGCTCACCAGTTTTTATTTAATCTATACTTTTATACCTAAATGTTATTGATTTATATTACCAGTAGTAATAAAATATGACTTTCCAAGTTTTTGGCGCTTAATTATGATCCCATATCTTATTTTGAATGCCCATTTAAAGATCCTGGATCTTGATTTCTGAGTCAACATTCATATTTGAATTTTAATCACCATTGGACTGTGATATTTAAATTTAAAAAGTCAGTTTAATGCTTTTAAAAATAACTTTGGACTTGACAACCAGACCTCGTCACTATTTTTCCGTTGCAACTCGCATTACATTTATTATTCTTCTGCTTAAAGCTCGTTGCCTTGGCTTAGTTTCACCATAGTTTCTGATAATTTGATACCCTGACTGACAGAATTTTCCGCAGAACCCACCGGCAGACCTTCTACAGTTGCATTGAGTGAGTGTGCTTGGATTTAGACAAAGATTCCAACTAAGCCTGATCCCCACAAGCCTGAGCTTCGAGAGTCAGTAGGCAGCGGATCGACTTACCTCAAAGAGCGGGCGGGAACTGGCTCGGAACAAACGCAGAGCTTTGTTTGGCCAGTTTTTTTTTTCATTTTAACCAAACCAGTTAACTTGTTTGGCCAGCTCAACTTTCAGTTTTTTCTTGCGCCCCTCAAAACAACGGCTTTGGAGGAAAAATGACAAGCGGAAAACATTGTTTACATTGATTGAGCGAGGGAATTGGCTAAATTACTGGGTAAAAATTATAAAAATTAGCAGCAAATTATTTATGAATGGGGCGTGTTTAAGTAAAGTGACTTGGGATCGAAGATCATTAGCATGCCAACGAGAATGGAGGAAGAACAGATCAGAAGAGTGGTAACTGGGAACTAAGAACTGGGAGTGTGATATAAGCCTTTGTGTTTCCCACTTCCAGGCATCGATTGTGTCTGGCTTTTATTGCCCCTGCGAAGAGATCTACTAGCGATTAACTCTTATGTGTGATGTGTAAATTATGTGTTGGCATTGTGTTCTTAACTGCTTTTGTGCCGTTCGGCTGTCTCTAACTGTTGTTTTCCAGCGGGCCAAGCAACGACCTTAGGCTTAATTTATGCCCAAACACTTGGAAAACACTCGCAACAGCCTTGTAATAGTTCCTGCTACTCTTCCAATAGCAACTCTTTTTTGTATTTACACAGAAACAAACGAATAATAAATGCTGAGTAATAATTTGGCATTTTTGACAGTTTGGCATAGGGTTGCCATCTTCATAGTTGATGCAAAATAAAAAAACAACATTTTTAAATCTTGCTTTTATCTTTATCTACAAATTATTAATGATGGTATAATTTCACCAGTTAATTTCCTTTTTAAATACATATCTTTTTCTGCGTGTATCCATCTCTATTTGCTGGCAGCTGCCAATCTCTGGCCATCTCTTTTTCCTACTGGCATGCCGGAAAAGCATTGTTATTGCCAACTTTCGCTGGCAAGAAAAGCTGAAAATCTGACTCTGGCATATGGGTGTGTGAAAAGCGTTTGCTCGTTCAGTGTGCCCATGTAAATGTTATTTGTTGTTTGTTATTTGTTGTTTGTTATTTGTTATTGCAGCAACAATGCCATGGAAATTAGCTGACACAGAAATCGAAGAAAAAATACAGCAAAAAACTAGACAGCTGATAAAGCTCACTCGAGCATTGCAGATACAGATACAGAGATATAGATACACCCGAGATATAGTCATAACCAAGGCTTCGCATAAGCGGATCAGTCATTTGACATTTCCAGGCGGCTCTGAAAACACGTTTTAGCACACCGACAGAAAGAGAGAGAGAGAGATCGAGGGCTTTGGGCCATTAGCCTTATTGGAACGTTGGCAATACATTTAAGAGCCACAAAGGTGGTGTGAGTACCCAGGCCGCACTTCTCGGGTCACGCCAAGCCAAAATCCATGTCAGAGTTCACAACAGTTACAACAGTAAAAGAAGCAGCCAGATGAACTCAAAGCACGCCACAGAACAAAATAAATAAAAAGACAAACACACACATAAGAAATTAATGGCCATCAAGTGCGAAAAAGTTCATTTCTCCTCGCTTTTTTTCTGTTCTTGCATGTTTTTTTTTTATGACGCCTTGTAAACTGTCACAGAAGACGGTACAAGGTGGGGTTTATCTGGCAGATTGCTGGGCGACCTGGTCACCAGGTTTACCCCAGAGAGGCATCCGACAGCCAGAGATGACAAATGGGATTGTCGCATCGCCGTAGGTCTTACTTTATTTGGTTCAATGAACTGGCAAACTGAACTGTAGGTGTTTTTGGAAAATTAAATTAAATTGTGTGAAGTTAAAGCGTAACAAATGGAAGTTGATGTTACCAAATTGAAAAATAATGATAACACTTTATTTGGTGCTAAGTTGTAATAAAACTTGTATTAATATTCCTCTAAAAATATCCAACTATTAAGTTCTAATTTGTATATACAAATAAGCTAAAGCTGACAGCGTATTAATTACTTCACAGTTGAGTGATATATCATGGTCTTCTTCAGTTTCAACATTTTCAAAACCACATCCCAACCTTGTTCTCGTGTTTACACAGCACTCAAGAGGAATTCCCCCGGCGGTGTTCTCCATCTGCCAGCAGACACCCGCACTTCTTGTCCACACGCCTCAGATTGATTTGCTGCCAAAAATTATGATCATCTGACGGATCGGCCCACTTGACCTCATTCGCCATATAAACAAAAGACAGAAAAGATACCTACATTGATTCATAGCTCGATGCCACATATTTCTATTTGCATCTGTATGTAAATTACTTGACGGAAACGGAGCCTTGACTCTCCGGTTCAATTAATAATTAATCTCATTTGTTTTTCCGTCACTTTTTTATGGCTTTTGTTAATTGAATTTCAGCTCTTTGAGATTTGTTATTTTCTGGTTCTTTTTGCGCTGCAAAACAAAGCGACCGAAAATCAATTCAAATGCGGCTAAGACGGCGCAAGAAACAAATAACCCAAAGACTTAGCCAAGGTTTTGGACCGCGTCGCTCGCGTGCGTGTCAAAACTTGAGAAAAACTTAAAAAGAAATAATAATAAAATAGTAATAATGATGATAATAATAAAGAGCGTTCGCCGGAGACAGACAGTCAGACATGATATGCCCTCAAGATAATTCCGAGATTTTGTTCCGGTTTTTTGTCTGTCTGCTGATGATGCTGCCAGCTATGCGGCTGGGAAAGAAAGTTTCTAAATGAAATTGCTCGCAATGTTGTGTGTTAAAAAATACAGAGAAAAAGATAAATTCATTAGGCAAAGACCGAAATCCCGTTGGCCCCGGGCAAATGAGCTGGGAAAGGGCTCTGAAAATGGTTAACACGCCCACAACGAGCTCTAAAGTTAACCCGCCCGCCGCCGACACTCTTTATGTTTGAGTACAGTGTTGGGTCTGAAGAGTGAACAATCTGTGAGATTTCCTAAGGATTTAATTAGGTTTAACATGAATGATTAATTTTCTTGTGTTTACCTCTGTTGGGCTGTAATTCTTAATTAAATCTGAATGGAATACTATATTAAACACTTTGTAAGTGAGTTAAAATAAAGCCCTAGGATATATATCCAGAGGTGCCCAAAGCCCTGACTCACCAGTCTCCAAATTTCTCTGCCCGACCTCTGCCAGCATTTAATGTAAATGAAGCAATATTACTCCACAGAAAACCTTATGAAAATATTACACAAGACTTGCTAATCAATACACAGTACTTGTATCGAGCCATCACTGTATTTTAATATCTGCGATGCCCCTTCTTTTGCGCTGTGTGAATTTCTTCATAAATATTTCGTAAAAAGAAAGTTTCACAGTGGCTGACAAACTGTAACGCACCCAAAAACAAAAACCAAAAACCAAGAAAAGTAAATAAATAAACAAAGCATAAACGAAAACCCGACGCCAGATGAATCACCAAAGCGATTGTGGCCGTGTTGAAAGTGTTAAATGCATTGCATACGGGTGGGATGGGGATTTGGATTTGGCCAATGTGCTTCACTCGAATCTGCTGACCAATGGTCACTACAACCACTCGTTGTTGTTGCTTTCTTATTGCTCAACTCTGGGTTTCAGGCCTGGCTTTTATTTTCATTTTGCATTTCACTTTGCCGCTTGCATGACTCCCCACTGCGGTGCGGTTGTTATTGTTTTCTTCGGTTTCTTATTTAGTGTTTTTCTAGTCGCTGCTGGCTATTTTGGAATTTTTTAATTGGCCGCCAACATGCAATTGGCCAATGATTCTCCAGCTCCGAAATGCACTCTGCAGGATGTCAATGATTGATTACAAAAGTGGAATGTCCCTCCTTCACTCTTTTCACACCGCTCAGTTTTGACTGCATTGCGTGTTACCCACAGTGGTTGTGTTATTTATCTGGCTTATTAAGTTTATGGACTGCTAATTTATTGATTTATATGCCAGGCTCTGTTTTCGACTTGTTGAGAGTTATGCCAGACACGTTGTAAGACAAAAAAGTGAGCAATTTTGCAAGGTAATTGATTTGGCAATGAGCTGAGAGGAATCAAGGGAGTTCAGTTGAGTCAGGTTGGGAGTTGTATGTTCAGGGAATGTGTAATAAATATTAAAACACAGTTTTGTAGTCAAGAAATATATAATAACTATTAAAAGAAATATGTAGAAATCAGATAATTCTTGAAACTGCAGACATTCCAGTAATTAGGATCCGTTTTCCTTTTGCTAGTTATTCCAATCACCACCTAAATTAATTCTAGTCCCTTTGTTTATTATTTTTCTGCATCTCCAGCCAAATTTTCCTAGCAAACTTTAATAAATTTAATTAAATTCTCTCTGTTTTCTTTAAGAAAATACAAACCATCCTCAACAGATGCTTTCAAGACATTACATTTTTATTATTTTGACTAGACACAATATATGCCTTTTACATCTGCCTGTAGATGAGGCTGCAAATGGTTATCCAGATGATTCAGGCTTTTCCATTACTCCTTAGTCAGCCATTAAGTCGCTGCGACTCTTTCAATGTAAACAATCAACGGAGTCGCGTACTGAGAATAGTTTTACGAGCCCTTCGCTGATTTCCATCTGGCGTCTGCTGCTTAATTTTTCTTAAACAAAAACAAAATAAGAAGAAAACCGGAGCCAGCCCGAGTCTCGTGTGCGATCATAAATAAGTCAACGAATGGGACTCGAAAGGGGGGTGTTTGGGGATGAAGTGCACTTGTGGCCACTCACTTGGCGTCAAAAGATTTGCTATAAATAAGCGAACTTCGGCTGAGGAAGCAATTTGCGGCAATTGCCACTTATGCGATGCATTTACAGTTTGAGAGCCGGCCTGCGAGTAGTGAGTACTGAATAATGAATAATGAATACCGAGTGCCGAATGCAACACATGCAGCACATGCAAATAAATGAAGATTAACGATGAGCGAGTGGTAAATCGGGCGGGAAGCTTCCCTTTTACACTCGTAAGTGGCTTTTTTTCGGCCTGGCGACATGAGTTGACCCAGTTTTTGGGCTCCAACAAAAACAAAAAAAAAAAGGGATATATACATATGCACATGTAGCTGCGGATTCAGTAAAAAGTGAATGTTGCCGATGCCAAAGTAACTAAAAAAACGCCAACGCATCTGCGGGTGGTCAGGCAACTTTTGTCGAGCAAAAATCAAGCAGAGAAATGCCAGATCCCCTACAGTTTCTACCCCCCCACACCCTCTGGTAACCGGTCAAAAAATCCATAAATCATTCAGCAAAATTCGCTGACAAATAGCCTGAAGTCGAGAGTGGCTCAACCTAGAGTGCGGATTATTGCCAACTGAACACTGGAAAAACTAAAAAAAAACTAGATTTTAATAGAGCTATAAGGCCATTAAGTCATGAGGATAAGAGCTTAAATATATTAGCCAAAATTAAAGCATATAAATCGAATTAAACAATGGAATAAAATATGTAACTTTAAATGTAATTTTAATTTAATGGTCTTCTATGAATTTATTTAACATCGAATTATTAAGGAGCTTTCCAATTTATATTTAATTTATAATTTGCTATTTCATTTAAATTAAATTCTAGATCTATAGCGAATTCCAGTGTACCCGAATATATATTTTATTTAGTATAGACCTTAATTGTATTTCCACAATATTAATTATAACTTTTCCTGTACACTCTTGGACTGACAGACGCCTCCCCTTTCTGTCCAAAAGTCCCTTAACTTGGCCCAGAACCTGCCATGCCAGCCAGCCCTTGTCTCTCTCACAACTGCAGTTGACATTTTGAACCACAGGCAATCGAAGCTGCCTTCAATAATTCAATATGCACGTCCAATTTGTTAGCCTCGTTGGTGGCTTGTTTTGGCCAAGTAAACAATGCGTTGGTTGCCCATATGGACGATGAGTGTGTGTGCCCCGTTCGAGGAGTTATGTTCCAGTTAGGCTTGTTTAATCAATATTTGACATGCGGACGGGAATCGGGTTTACCTACGGCTTGGCTAGCTGCCATTTTCCCACTAATTATACGGGCAGGAAATGTATATATTCCGCAGCTTTGACAACTGTTTGGAGGCACGCAAAAAATAAAGTTTCCTCGGAAGCCGAATAGGGCTTACAAGTTTGGGGCCTGGCAATTTAGCATTGAAGAAAAAAAAAGATTCTAGGAAGGGTTCGCCCAGCAGAAGAACATTCTTCCATGTTTCACGCTTGGCTGCCGAAATTCTCGTGAGACAAAGCCAACTCACTTCACAAGTCTCCACGGGGCGGAGTTGGTAACTCCACTCGAAGCCCAGAGTCTCGCCGATCACACGAGCAATTATTTTATGAGAAAAGCCAAGCCAAGCGAAGGAAATAATAAAAAGAAGAAAGAGGGGAAGTTAGTTGTTGGTTGGGCAACCACCACTTTGGACTTGCTCTGGCGGCAAAACTTTTGTCAGCTGTTTGTAATTTAAATGTGCAAAGTTACACAAAGTCTTAACCCATCCATCGCACACCCCTTGGCCAGTCGAGTGGAAACGGAGCAGCTTCAATGCCCATGCGCCGAAGGGTTAAGCGAGTGTAGAAGGTTGGTCAATCTCTCACGAAAGCCCAAAGAAAGCCATTGAAAATGGTCACAGTCAAGGGAAAATATATAGTATTAATATTACAATATATGAAATTATTATAATAAAATATTTATTTATTTTTATAAAGAATTTCCTTTCTATTAATAATTCTTTGCCTGTTTTCCCATACCAACATAAGTTTTCTTTTGATTATTCCCCTAATCCCAAACCAGATCTTGCTTTATTTTAGTTTCTCAGACCTTCTGCATGGCATTAAAATAAATATTTCCCTGAGCAACTTGTCGCTGGGTATTAATTCTCCCCAAAAACCCTTGATGACACTACTATTATTTCCAGCACAGCCTTAGCTCGTTGCAGAATATCTTGTTACGGCTCTCGGCCCCCTGCTTTTCTGGTGCTCATAAAGGCGTGACATGAAGTCATGCTCCTCATACCTTTCGAGTTACCTCTGGACTCATGCTGGGGTAGATCGGGGGAAATTGCTTCCCGTGGGCGTGTGGGAATGGAATCGAGTGTAGAGTAGAGTGGCTTCTCGGTCCTCTCTTGATTCTGCCTTGGAATTGTCGCAGCTAATTTTATGCAGCAACTCCGGCTGTTGGGTTCACTGCGCACAAATTGGGTCACACACCGCAAGACTTCACATGCAACTCGTAGCCGACTCCGTCTCCGACTCCAAAACTCCACTGCAATTAAATCTATTTTAAGGCGCAAATAATGCATGATTTTTTATTAATTAGGGGGGATCTTAAAAATCAATCAGGTAGCTTGCATAATTTATGGCAATCTTGAAACCATTTTCGGCTGCCTTTCGCTTTCAGCCATATAATCTTTACGTTTTCGGTTTGCTTTGTTCCGCTAATGAAATTGTCGCCAAACTGTAGCAACTTCAACAAATGATTGCCATATTTAGGCCGTGTTTGGTGTTCAATAAATACCGAAACAAAACGCGAATATCAATGAACGAAAAAACGAACGAACCAGTTGCTAAAGCGATTTTGGCCAAACACAAAAACGCCCCCAAAAAGCTGACTGTCTGTGTGTGAGCTCACTTTTTTTTTACACCTGAGAGACATGATCTCATTCCGATTGCAGTTGCCAAAGCTTCTAGGAATTTTATATTTAATTTTATATCATATGAGTGGCTCTTTTTTATGCCCATTTTAACACTTATTTTGTTCTGGTCTGTGAAAAACGATAAGAAAGTCCATGAGTGTATGTTAATTAAGTTTGTGAAAGCGTTTCAAACATAACATTCGTGCTCAGCTCGGAGACGTGTTACGAATTCTTAGTTGAGAGATCAGCTTTCAATAGGTTCTAGAGTGCGTCGCAGCTGGAGCTTGGCACATTAAGAGAGTAGCGGTTTTAATAAAGTTCTGCTAGCCATTAAAAGTCTTAATGATCTTTGGGGTTGTCTGAGAAAAAATAGAAGAAAACTTTGCTTAAAAATGGGACTATAATTAATTATAAAGTCTGCTGAGCATGATAATTTAATTTACAATTACCAAGGCTTATTATTTTCAAAACATAATAAGTTTTGGTTACTTTTAAATTTAATTTACAATTACCATTGATCATTATCTTTGGAAGATCAGCTTAATACTTAAATTACTGTTAAATCGTTGAACCTATTTCTGGATATTATCCTTAATTCCATTGTTTCAAATCCCTTTGCTAATTCCATCCGCAGCTTGACACTTACTCTTGACTCGACTTGACATTTGTGATTTATGCGTTTTTGATTTAAGCACTTCAATCTCGAGCCTGACTTGTGTGTGTTTTCGTATCACCCTCAGAGACACGAATAAATCATGCAGTGGGGTGAGTGGGTTGTGGATTTGTCGCCATATATCCACATTTATAGCTCCTTTCGCCCTCCCTTTTTTCGCCTCACGTGCGTAGGACCCAGCACACACATATATCAATCACTTGGCGAACTCGCATGTGTCACACTTTCCGAGAGTTGAGCAATGCGAAATGCATAAAATATTCACAAAGGCGAAACAGGGAATAATATTAATAATATTACACAGTTTCGGAGGCGTTGCAATGGCTGCCAAACCCCTTGCATTCAGCCTTTTTTATGATTTTGTTCCCCTAAAAGTTAGGGGCCCCGGTGCTTCCTGTGCTTTTGTTGTACTTTGCTTGTGAAGAGGCGAGGGCGTTGGATGCAAAATGCACATTTTTAATGACGCCCCCCGACTGCACTTGAGGCCGAAACAATAACAAAAAAGAAACAACAAGGAAACGCTGTTGACTTTGGCAACGTCGCAGGATTTTGCACACATGGGGGTGTCCGTCCAGGGACAGGGACAGGGACAGGGCCAGGGATTGAGTATGGCGAGGAGAGATCGCTGCCCTTCGTCGTATGCAAATCGGTTGTTCAATGCAGATGGAGATGACTTTGCCAAGGGGCTTGCTCTCTGCCCTTTCCATTCGACGTCGCCAGGGGCCCCTCTCATCTCCTCACTTTACCCCACTAACCTCGAAAGAAAGCCTCTGTGCAGAGAGAGAAAAGGGATTTTTAAATGGAGAAATGGAAATGAGAAATATAGAAGAATCCTTCCTCCTATAAATTCATACATATAACTGCTTAGATCTTGGCAGTTCTTTCGGTTCTAAAACACCTTTTCATTTGCTTAAAATTTGCCATTTTAATTACTTTATTCTCTGTGTACTTGAAGCTGCCATATGGCGGCTGTAGTTCCGCTTTCGGTTCTCCTCACTTTTGGTTCCATTTCTGCGCCGTGTGCTCTCTGTTCTTTTCTGTATGTTCTTTTAGATCTGAGCTCGTAACACTTTTCCCCATCTTGTGGCTCGTGTGTGTGCTTGCTCGCTCTGGCTTTAATCCGCTTAAGTTCCTTGGAATCGGCACATAAACATCATCATCATTGTCGGCGTTATGATTGTCATCGGCGGGTTCTTCTGGTTCTGTGCAAGTTCTACATTCGTCATGCTTTCCACTTTATTAAATTTTAGCTTTGGCATTTTCCGGTTTTGCCCGGTTGTCCGGCTGTGCTTAATACTCCGCTTACAGACTCCGCTTTCCTAATTAGATCTCATAGAACAGAATCAAAACGGAAAACGGAAAACCGAAAACCGAAAACCAATTGCCAAAGTGGAAATCTTGACAAATTAGCTGAGTTTTCCCTATTAGATGACTCACTTGCCTGGTCGACTTCCTTTGTTGACCCAACTTGACTTAGCTTATCCTAACTTAATATCTATTTTCGGGGTTGGGTTCCGTTCCCCTCGTCTGAGCATTTCCCAATTTTCTCCCATTTCCCATTTCCCATTTGCCATTTAAGCAAACATTAAAAGGGCAACCCGCCCTCGGCAAATGAAGCCAACTAAGCGTGTGACGTGACCGGCTCTATGAGCAGTATCTGCAACAGTCCCACTCCAGTTGCACAGTTCCATACTTCCATAGCTCCAGTTTCCATTTAATTCCCCATCCAGCCATCCATCTAGTGACTGTCTAGGGTTACAACAAAATTTATTAATTTTCCTCAATTGCCACATTCGTTTTGTTTGCCTGCCAAGGGGAGTTGCAGTAGGAAACTGCATTTGCATATTGTTTTTTGGTTCACACGATACAGATACAGATACACAAAAACCGGCGAATGCCTGAGCGATGGATGTCAAAATCCATTGGATATGCACCCAAATGACTGACAATGCAATTCATTAGCGGTGCAGTCAGCTAGCTGGAAACCACTCGGCTTGAATAATCGACTGAGCTAACCTTGCAATCGATGGCAGAAGTGAGAGGCGCCTCCTAGTGCTTGTCAAAGTGCGGCTGCTAGCCTCCCTCCTCCAGTCCGTGTCAAACTTATTTCTTTTCTAATTCCTTTCCCAAAAACTTCCTGGCTGGCTGGCTGGCTGACTGGCTGGCTGGGTCATTACTTCCAGCCATCAGCTGCAGTTGCAATTGGCAGCCGGCAGACTATTAAATCAAGGCACGAACTATCGATGAACCTTAACTTGACACACACTCCCTTTAACCCCTTACGAACCCTCCTTTAACCCCATTTGGCTGCAAGCCAGCGCAACACAAAAGAATCGCAGAAATGGAAAAACTGTTATTTGCAAATAAAAGAGTGAACTTTTTAATATGCTTGCTTGTTTAGGGGCCGGGACTAGACAAAAGCTTCGAGTGGCGCCAGGAATTGAAAAGGAAATGCTTGGAAAAGCAGGGCAGCTCCTCATGTCAAACGAAAATTGTTGGCTTAATGTTATCAAAAATTCAAACTCAGCCGAGTTTCCCTCGGCGCAAATCCATCACGTAATCCCCGCCCCGCTCCACACACCCACTGCCATATTTGTTTGGCGCTTTTGCAAATAGTTTGTGCCAACAAAATTGCAAAGGCATCGACAGTCGCTGCACCACTCTGGTCTCCTCCGCTCTGCATTGCTCTGCCATTATCCAATCCATCCACATGGCCCCAGGCCCCGGGACGGGCATTTGCATGCGGGGCTCTTCGTCGACGATAATTGCATGAAATTATAATACAGCCGTGTGCTGTCGAGCCGAGCTCTTTGTCCGTCGTCGCCATGTGGGAGGCTCCACTGTGTGGCACCCACACACATAATCAGGCCCCAGTTGTTGTGTCGAGCTGGGCGGGTTTTTGGGTTTGAAATAGGGACTGCTGCCACACATGGTCCTCTGAATAATCAAGACCCGGAGAATGGGTATAGAAAATTATATTTATTTCCACTCAGGAACTATATTTTTTGTCACCAGTAATCAGGAATGAATAGGTATATTTTAGGTTATTTATAATGTTAAAATCTTAAAACTAACTCCTCTTTAAACCCTTTTCTCTCCCACAGAACCACCATCGCGGCAGCAACGCCAGCGAGGAGCGCGTGCCACAGCCGCACTCGCCGCACGACAGCCACTCGCATCCGCATAACGGGGGCCTGCAGCACTCGGGATCGCGGGCCACGCTCCGGCATTCGATGAACCACTCGAGCACCTCCACGGTGTCCGGATCCGCCTGCAGCTCCACGCCCGCCTCGCCGCAGCTGAGCGGGGTGGTGAGCGCCTCCGGGGGCCAGCTGCTGTCCAACGGACACCACTACCAGTCCCAGTCGTCGGTGAGCTCCAACTCGTCCATCGTCTCGGCCATTCCCGCCTCGCAGAGACTGCTGGAGGAGGCGCTGGCCAAGTCGGCCCCGTATCCGATGATCCTGCTGCCGCAGCTGGGCGGCTATTGGCTGGATGGGACCGAGCACGAGTGCGGCTACGATGCCAGGGGCAATCCCCTGCTGCCGCAGACCACCTGGATGGCCAAGTTCGAGACGGACGACACGGCCAAGTGCTATCGGAGATTCTACGCGGCCAGGGAGCACTCGAATCTGGTGGGCCAGGACGAGCAGCTGGGGCCCGTTTTGATTTCGATCAAGACCGAGAATGTGGCTAACCAGGAGCACATGCGCATCCTGCTCCGGCTGAGAACTGGGACAATGCACGAGCTGATCCCGGTCTCGTGTTTGGGCGCCCAGCCCAGTCCGCTGAAGATGGTGCGGCTGCTGAACGATCAGATCCAGGTGGACCACTTCATGCCGGTGCTGTGCCCCAAAGCCTCGCAGCTGATCAGCGTCTACGACGAACACGTCCTCGTTTCGCACTTCAAGTTCGGAGTGCTCTACCAAAGATATGGACAGACCACCGAGGAGGAGCTGTTCGGCAACCAGATGACCTCGCCGGCCTTCGACGAGTTCTTGGACGTGCTGGGCCAGCGGATCCGGCTCAAGGACCACAAGGGCTACAGGGGCGGGCTGGACATCCAGAACGGACACACTGGCGACACGGCCGTGTACGAGGTGTTCAAGGAGCGCGAGGTCATGTTCCACGTGTCCACCCTGCTGCCCCACACCGAGGGCGATCCCCAGCAGCTGCAGCGGAAGCGACACATTGGCAACGACATCGTGGCCATCGTTTTCCAGGAGACCAACACCCCCTTCTCGCCGGACATGATCGCCAGCCACTTCCTGCACGCCTTCATCGTGGTGCAGCCCATCGAGCCGAACACTCCCCACACCCGGTACAAGGTGAGCGTGACGGCCCGCGACGATGTGCCCTTCTTCGGACCCACGCTCCCCAATCCGGCCGTCTTCCGGAAGGGCCAGGAGTTCAAGGAGTTCATCCTCACCAAGCTGATCAATGCGGAGAACGCCTGCTACAAGGCCGAGAAGTTTGCCAAGCTGGAGCAGCGCACCAGGACCTCCTTGCTCCAGAATCTGGTGGAGGAGCTGCGCGAGAAGACCCGCGACTTCCTGGGCGCCGATCTCTCCCAGGCCACCGCCGGCAGTCCCACTCCCGAGACCCCCAAGGCGGAGAGCGGCGGCGGTGGAAATGCGGGCTCCCGATTCATAGACACGGTGAAGAAGGCCCTTATCATGCGGGTGCGATCGCAGAGCGTGGACACCGGAAATGGACATGGTCCGGGGCAGACGGACAAGTTCAGTGTGAACACCAAGCTGGGCACCCTGAATGCCAAGAAGGAGGCGCATCCCGAAATGCAGACACCCAATTTGAATGTAAGTTCAAGGAGAGATAACTTCTAGATTCCCTTTTCCTAATCCAATTTATTTTTTAAACAGACCTGCAGTCGTACGGCCTCCAAGTCCTCGTCCAAGTCCAAGTCCTCGAACGAGTCCACCTCCTCCTCGCCGGACATCACCTCTCGCCAGGCGAACAACAACAACATCAACAGCAACTCCAATGGCGGTCTTCTGGCCCAAAATGGATCCGGGGGCGTGGCCGCAGCGGTAGCCAGTGCCGCCCAAAATGGAGTAGTGGCCGTGGCCACCATGTCCGAGACGAGCGATGACTCCAGCCTGAACAGCGTGGATCTGGACCCGATGATGGCTCACTTGGACGGCGGGGCCACCTACATAGACAGCGACACGGGGCTGGAGAGCATGAGCTCCGCGGAGGCCACCACCAAGGCGTGCTCCCTGTGCCTGGACGGCGTCCAGTCCACCATGATGGGCAGTTCCCCGAGCAACGAAACGATCATGAAGATTGAGAATCTGCGCCAGGAGGTCACGCGGTTGAAGTGCGACAAGCTGGATCTACTCAGGCAGAATGTGGTGGGTATTTCTTTTTCCTTTTTCTATATTTAAGATAAATATTAAACCAAATCCTTTTTATTTCTGTCTCACAGACCTGCCAGCGCGACATCAAGCGGCTACGGGAGCGGGAACTGTCCCTGCAGGGCGATCTATCGGCCGCTGGCAAGGAGATCCTGCGACTGCGGGATCTGCTCAAGGAGTACATGCCGGACACCGCAGCAGCTCCGCTCTCCATATCACCTATCTGAGCGTCAAACGCAGCCCTTCGATAGGCGATTGGACGAGGCAGGGAGTCTGCTGGGAGCGAGGAGTAACCACTGTGCCGTGTATAACACTTTGGAGGAGTCAGGAGCAGACAGTGGCGTAGCCCCAAACAAAATGCAAAAACAAACAAAAACTGTATTATATTTAGTTTACGTAGCTGTAGATGTGAGGAGATCTATAGAGATCGGACAGGCGGCAGCAGGCATGCGCATTGACAAGTTATTATCTATAAACAACATACAAACAGTTACAAACTAAACTAAAAACAAAAAGCAGTAGGCAAAAACAAAGCGATTAAGCGGCAAGCAAGCAAAACAGAACACAAAACTCAAAAAAGTACACCAAATATATAATATAAGTCTTTAAGCATATTTAACGCAAGAATAACACCCTAAAACTATTCCAGATCCCATCCTAAGTAGAGAGCGATCAATCGCTAAGCATCACACAGAGATCGATATATCGATATATGCATATATATTATGATAATAATCACAGGAACACTTGTAGCAAAGTTTTGAGGTTTACAAAACCGTTACTCGTTCGTTAGTCGCACCCGTAAAGTGTTACTGTTACCGTGACTGTTACCGTGACTCTCGTTTCACACTTCATCCCCCATAATCGACGATAACTAAATTTATCGATATGACTTTCTTTTAAATTAAAACAAATCACCGGCAGAACCAGCAGAGAGTCCGCGAAAGACGCGAGCAAGAGGGAACTGTTAACCTTAAGTTTAAGTTGCTTTAAATAATTTTACCTAAACCGTATGTTAATTAATTATTTCTTAAGTTTAACCAAATGCAGAAACCACATCATCGAACGAATTTGATGACTCACGAGAATATAAACTTTGCATGGCGCGCATTCATTGTACATATGTGTAGGAGCGCGCTCTATAATTCTCGATCCGCATTCGGATCTATCGAAATTACCTATGACTATCTATTTTTATTTTCTAATCGATTAACGTTAATACCAATATAACCGACATAAGAGAGCAAGGCAAAAATGAAATAAAGCAAGTAGTAGTTGGGAAAACAATTCCAAGAGCAAAAGTTACGAATCACGCAAGCATGAATTTTGTCTAGGTACCGCGAATAATTGTTTTTGTTGAGATGCATTATCATTTTTATTGTGTAAAGTATAGAAACACCAACAAATATATGCAAAATATATGGAATATATAAACAATTTGGCTCTTGACTTTTTAATGGGGGAAAAAATATTACTTTGAAACTTTATTTGGGATACGGAATATGGCTAAGTTTAAAACAGGGTTTTATTATTTTTAAGTAATTTAATTTTTTGTTTACTTATAAATCATGTTCTTTTACATTGTCTTCACTTTATACAGTTTGAGTAACATTGAATGTAGTTAGCCGAGGGTTTAGGAAGAACTGTTTCAAATATAACCACAGTTTGCAAGTATTGTTCAAAGCTACCTATTAGAGATGTGTAGTCGAGTTTCAATATTATAACAAGCCCCGAAAAGGCCCCTATAATTTCATTGAAATCCCACCTAATCACATTTTATTTTTCTACTAAGAAATTGTTTTTAATTTATTTTATATTAAATTCATTTTATGCCTCGCAAATGAAATGATTCTTGTTATAACATGAACTGTCGTACATGTAAAAGTTAATTAACTTAACGCAGTGACTTTCAAAGTTATAGTTGTCAGGTTCCCTGCCTCCATTTCAAAAAGGGGGCTGGCTGGCCGGAAACTGTAGTGAACACGCCCTCATGGGCCAAATCTTTGAGAGACAGCCAATATTTAGAGTTCCATTTCAGTTTGGGAACAATAAGTTCCAGCTCCTGTTGGTTTTGGATGGTCGCCAGTTTGCCGCCCATCTGCTGGCAGGTCCTTGAGGCAGAAAACCAATCAAGGGTTACCTCCTTCTCGATGTAGAAAAACCGCGATCCGATCAGCTCATACTTCTCTAAGGCGGCAGCATTCAGTGCTGTCAATGCAGCGAAGAATATTATTACCGAGGAGTACCCGACCATTCTGAATTCTTTTTGTCACTGTTTGGAAATGCTTTTAATTTTCGTGTATTTATAGGCCAATATTATTGATAAGAAACATTATTATACATACGTGACTCAAACATTCCACGAAAAACCATTCCGCAGTTTCGTGAAATCCCTAGTGATTGTGATTAGCGATTGACGATCTCTGGCACATCATTTTATTGCGCGAATTTCATCTTTTGATAATAAACCAGAAGAAGAATCTACAGAGTCAAAAGATTAAGATTAATTCATTGGAATATTTCTTAGCTTTAAAATGCGAGTTTCTTTCTAAAAACTAGTTCGGGCAATAAAATATTTGCCAATTGTTTTTATTAATGCTATACAAATAAGATCCATCTCCGACCCTATGAGGTACATATACTGTATTCAACCTCACCGTCAACTACCCAGTGGATTTAGCCATGACCGTTGGTTCGTCCCAGTCTCCGTCTCGTTCACGAGTTCGCTTAAATTATTTTTTCTGGACTGTTAATTTTGTATCCCAATATTTAAAATATTTAAAACAATATTTAGTTCTATTCAAAATATAAGAATATGCGGTATCGAAAGGGTCCCAAAAGTGTTAAATTCAATGAGCCTAATGACAACTCTGCCCTTATTTCCATTGTCATTGATGTCGATGGTAGCGATTGCAAAAATCTGAAATTTCAAGTTCGCGTTCGTTAATTTTTTTATTGAGAAGATATACCGCTTCAAAGTTGACCATTTTTCGTTTTAAAAATAACACACAATTTTAATGCAATTCAATGCATTCCGCGATCCTCTCGTGATCCTTCCGCGATCATTCCGCGATCCTTCCGCGATCCTTCCGCGATCCTTCCGCGATGCTTCCGCGACTCTTCCGCGATCCGCGATCATTCCGCGATCCTTCCGCGATCTTCCGTGATCCTTCCGCGATACTTCCGCGATCATTCCGCGATCCTTCCGCTATCATTCCGCGATCCTTCCGCGATCATTCCGCGATCCGCGATTCTTCCGCGATCCTTCCGCGATCCCTCAGCGATCATTCCGCGATCATTCCGCGATCCTTCCGCGATCATTCCGCGATCATTCCGCGATCCTTCCGCGATCCTTCCGCGACTCTTCCGCGATCCGCGATCATTCCGCGATCCTTCCGCGATAATTCCGCGATCCTTCCGCGATCTTTCCGCGATCTTTCCGCGATCCTTCCGCGATCCTTCCGCGATCCTTCCGCGATCATTCCGTGATCCCTCCGCGATTTAAACTAAAACGAGAAAGAAAGCTAACTTCGGTAAACAGAAGTTGGTATACCCTTGCAGTCTGCAATTGGATCATTGAAAATCGAACCATTTTAGTAATGTTGAAAAAATATCAAATTTTGTAAATTTTACATTTTACATGTTGAATTTAACATTTTCATATAAATCGACCGATCGCTTCTATGGCAGCTATATGATATAGGGGTCCGATCTTAATGAAATCAAACCCGTAATTCTAGAAGCATAAAAAACTGCTATATCTCAAAATTTATAGAAATACGTTGAAAAACAGAGAAGTTAAAATTTTTGTCTGTCTGCGCAATTTAAATAGCGCAATTTAAATAGCGCAGACAGATCCGACCTTATGAACGTGAACACACAGCCAAAACTTATTGAGGTGCTGCTGCTGCGGTTCTTACGGAACCCATGTCCGCGGGACAAGCGCGTGTTTTATTATACTCTTTTCTTCTCATTTGTTTGAAAAATCGTTTTTGAACATACATATGTATGTATGTATAAAAAAGTAAATTAATTAAATAAATAAATATTTAACATACCATATATTTTGTATTAAATGTATATATATATGTATATATATTAAATGGATATATATGTATGTATAAATAAGTAAATTAATAAAATAAATAAATATTTAAAAAAACATTTTTTTTGTAAGCCTTTTTAAATTAGTTTAAATAAAATGTTTTATCACCATTAAAGAAGACACGTCAGAAAGATATAATACAAAAGCACTATACATTTACTAATTGTAATTGTAGTTTGTATAAAACAACATTTAAAAATCTAGTGACGGCCGCCACAAAATGTTTCACTTATCGATAGTACCATCGATGTTTTTTAGCTGCACTCGATAGCCGACGCTCGCTCCATCTGGCGGACGGAGATGGAAACAGTCATTTAAAGAGAGAGAGAGCGAGCGAAAACGCATAAGCAACATGAGTGTTGCCATTTTAGCTATTTTTTTAAGCTAGAATGAACACTTTTCGGCAACACGGGCTGTGCTACCAGAATTACCGGAGCAAAAAGTTGTTAGCTTTGCTAAATCAATAACATATGTACATATATGTTTTATTGGAAATACCTATTTATTAAATAAATAAATTATTGTTATTAAAAAAGGTACTTTATATCTGCATCCACACAAATATTTTTGGTGGATATAAAAAGGTGTTGCGCCTACATGAAGTATTATTAATAGAAATTTGTTCAGTCAATTGCAAACTGTATACAAATTTTGAAAATGCTAAGGAAAACTAAAATAGTTTAGTTTTGTGATCACATTGTAAGAATAATATATAAACTTTTTTTAAGGTGCTAAATCTAGCAACTAAATTGCCAAAGCGTCAGCACTGTCTCTAAAGAAACCTATAAATACGAGTGCCAGCAAACAAAACGCGGCAAACAAAGTCGGAAAATCGAAAACTTTGAACATGTGTCGCGTCGGTTGTGATGGTTAGCGGCAAATCGAAAACATATTCGAACGATTCGCCGATAAAATTGGCCCAAACCAGACGCCGCTCCGAAACGCAAAAACACCGGGCGAAAAATATGTATAAATAATTCATCAAGTCGGAGGCAGCCGTGCAAACGAAACAGTGTAAACAGCTGTGTTTAGTTCATTAAAGAGTTTATTTGTTAATGATTTTGCGGGGATGCTTGGAGCCTGCCGTGAGTCTGTGTGGTTTTCACAAAAAAGCAGCGCTCCTCCTCGCCCTCGACAAAAAAAGGGGCGTGGGAATTTCACGTGCTTGTGTTAGTGTTTTTGTGTATAACATGAATTAAAAGGAATTCATTCTCCGAAATCCTTCACCCAGAAATTGTCCTGTAACTTGTTAAGAGAACTGCGAATGTTTCAAGGGAAAAGTGCCGGAAAAGCCAAGAAAAAAGCAAAGGAAAAAAAGGATACGAATTAGTCATCGCTGGCAGCGACGTCGGCTGCGCAGTCGGCAGCGCATCCTGTCCACTTGTGCGTGCGTGTGTGTGTTCGTTTATCTGCCAGCGCGTATGTGTACTTGTGTGTTTCTCTCTATTTTTGAATCGCCGGTTTTTGCACAACAACAACAACTTGTTTGTTTCAACTCTTTTGATCCCTAAAGAACGAGAGCGATAGAGATGGAGCGTAAATTTACGCGGGGCTTGAACAAGCTCGGCTCGGCGGTGCAAATGAGAGAGAACGTCTCTCAGCTGGTCCGAGAGAGCGCAGTTTTGGTAAGTTCCTACTACTAAGCACTGTTATTATTCTCGTCTATCCCCCCTTTCGCTCACTCTCCCCATGTTTTCACTATTTTATTTTCGTTTTCAGAATTGCAGTTGTTTTGTCTGTGTGTGTGTGTGTGTGTTTGTTTTCCTGTGGGCGTGTCTCCAGCAATGCATGTCACCTTTGTTTTGTTTACCTTATTTTTTGTTCGTAATGCGTGGGAGATGCTTATACGTAAATCTAAAATTAAATTATATAGAATTTGCCTGAATGCAAAATGATTTTGTGTGTTTTTTGGTTTATTCAACAGAATTTCCCACTTTCAAACGCACACGTTTTCTTTATTGCAACACACACTCAAAAATACACAGTTGTGGTCAAAATACTAGTATTACATCTAGGGGATATTTAGTTTAAGACTCTGAAATAGGTCAATGATTTGCGAAAATAAAAGCACACTTAATAATTCGAAAAACAATATTTTATTTTATTTTGGGATTTTGAAAAACCAATTAGTTTTAAGTCAAGGCTTGGACTCCGATTTAGTTAAAGTTTTAGAGTTAATTATAACAATTACAAAGTCAAATAAAATTCAAAGATTTTATAACTATACAATTTTTAAAGTATTTATGCAATTATAAGAGCCCCACTATTTTATTAGCCGAAGCTATTCATTGGGGCACAAGTTCTTATTCTGTTGGCTCACATCCAATATGTTTTGAGTTTTAATAATATTTGCTTTTCACTTAGCACATATCATCGAGATCATAATGTTTTATAGGAAAAAATATTTCATCTGTCTGCCGTTGCATAAGAAAACTCATAAGGGAAAGGGAAAACTTGTTCTTTATCTTGTAGATGCAGGTTGTTCTCTCGGGAGACGAGACGCGAAGAGAGCTCCCAAGAGAAGAGAATCCGCCAAGGCCGAGAGACTCGAAATTCCACAGCTTCCACTTTTGTTTATATTCATGTTGAACGATAATGAGGCTGGCTGTGGAACCGAATACAGTGTCAACTCCCTAAGGGAGATATTTTTGGTCTTATCTGACTAAAATGGGAACATTTTGTTTATTTTTTTTATATAGTCAACGAATCTGTAGTGGTCTGTCTGCAGATAATATAGTCATGGGCAAGTCAAAAGGTTATACTTAAGTAGCTATTACGTTTTCCACACTGATTAGTAATCAGGGACTACAAATAAACTAATGAATTCGTAAATTATTTGAAAATGTGGAACATTTTGGATATAAAAGTTAATTTTATCAATTTCCTTATTCAAAGTTATTTTTAAATATAGCTTGAATATTTAAATTCAAATTTTATCTACATGCTTTGACTTCCAGCGAAAACCAAGTTTCTTATCACAAAGTCTAACGCTTTAAAATTTTATTTAAAATAATTTAAATTTGTTAAGCATGGTTGATAAAGGGTAGTGTGACAACATATTCCCGTATCTCAATATTTCACTATTTATAAATAATGATAATTATCGAACAATTTAAAGACATGTCGTTTACAGATGTCGCTCTGTAAATTTGTAAACATTCCACACAAGTTTTGAACTTGGGGTGTGACTTAATTTTTCGAGGGCCTCGCCCACGTGTTGCCACCCAAAGACGGAGACGGAGATATGGGGTCTGAGTACTCCATCTCCCCCTATTGATAGTACCCACTAATTGCATTATTGGAGACCAACGAAAATCATATTAGAGCGACATTAGCCACGCTTCCAATGTCAATTAACAGTGTGTGGTTCTTGTTCCTCTTTCTCCTTTTTTGTTATTTTCTTCTCTTTATCCTCTGCTCCCTCCTCTCCCACCTAGTTCCGTAATTCAATTAGTGCGTAAAGTGAGAGTCGAAGCCAAAATGATAAGCAATTGTTGACTTACAGCAGCAATCAACCGACAGGCAATCAAACCATAATAAGCATTGCTTATGTGTATCTAACACAGTTGTCGATAGTTGCACTGCAAATAAATGTTATTAAAACAAATAGAATTTTTTGTATTAACCTTCCTAAATGAAGTTTTATAAATAAACTAGGAATTTAGAGAGACCAACCTTTCTATATAATATTTGGTAAATTAAAAAACTGTGTCATTCCTATACGATTTTTAAATAATTTCGATAAACTGTACACCAATTTTTCTGTCTGAAACTAAAACATACAAGAATCATTTTATTGAAATATATTTTAAATAGTAAAACTTCCGCTTTGTCAAATATTTATTAAAATTTTTTTTTCGGTGTGAAGATAAATTTACCGGCAATAAAAAGAAGAGTGGTTGAGTGGGTTGCAGTGGGTCATCAGCTCTTCTCTTCATGGGGATTTGCACATCCAAAATGACAGTATTTCTTTTTTTACGAAAATTTCTCCTGCTCTCCTACCACATTAATTAAATATTTCGTTATAGCCACAACAATTTGTTGGTTTAATGTGGTTCAGCGGGTCAACATAATGAACTTAACAAATTTAACAAACATTTACACTTCCAAAAATATGAAGAGCTAATATGTCAGGCCATTACTTAACCTTAACTTACATTGTTTCTTTGTTAATTTTTATGGTTCCCTTCAATTTATTTATACACAAAATTTTGTTTATGTGCTTTCGGCCTGTTTGTTAAAATACTTGTTAACTTATTGCTCCGCACATGTGCCGCACAGTTTGTTATCCGATATCTAAGTAAATATCGTATGTGCGGTTGGCATTAAAAATTAAAGGGGCTCTAGAGGGAAGAATCTCGAACGGGGAAGGTCTGGAGAAACTGGAATTATTTACCGTCAGCGAATTGCGACTTTATTATAAGGGAAAACATTTTAGGAAATAGTATACTATGGAATTTATATAAGTAAATGAGTCTTAGGAAAATTAAAGTGATTTAAGCTGCCAGCTGTTGTTCAAGCTCAAGGCTTTCAATGGCTTTTAACTAGTGAATAACTAATTTAATTGAGTATTAGAAATCGTTTAGAAAAAGCTACAAGCCTTGATTCACTATTGGGAGTAACCGGTTTTTTGCCAGTATTATTTGTTACAATTTAAAATAAAATTCTGAAACCTAAAATTCACACATCTAAATCCCTAAGAAGACGGATGATTTATGAGAATGAAATAGCTTTTTGTATTCCAATTCCTAAGAATTTCAAGGCAGCTTCTACCTTTTATGTCATGACCTCATCTCCCAATAATGCTGAGCACCTCTATATACAAAATACAAAGTGTATATAAGAGGTTCCTTATAAGTAGATGAAAACCAACCCAAAACTCGACTCAGACAACAAAATTCACTGTTGCTGAGACCTGGCTAGCTGCCTAAGCTAAAATCGAATTTTCGGCTTTATTTGGTCGATAAATCTGTTTGATTACATTACAAATTATCAGCTGGCACACGTAATGAACATCTAATTTGTTTAACTGCTTACAATTTTAATTTTTAGTTTTATTTAATGTGTCACAACCCTGAAAACTTTCTGGGGATTTCCTCTTTTTAATGTTGTTTTTATTGCTTTTGAAAGCTAAATACGTATGTGTGTTTAAAGTGGCCAAAAACAGGGGTGAAGGGTGAGAGAGGAATATGAAGTAGGAAGTGGAGTAGGTAAAATGGTCATGGCTCAAGTGCTTTTCTACTGTCATTACCCTATATGTTGCTGATTGATAGGGCATATACGAATTTTGTTGCTATGTTAGAATAAAGATTTAAGTATACTATTTGTATTATTTATCTTATTTAAAACGTCTCATCAAAACACAGATTATTTTCGAAAATAAAAATGTAAAATATGTCGACTTATATTTGTTCTTAATTTATTTTGAGTTTGTTTAAAGTATCTGTGCCACTTTGTCTTCTAGATCTTTATAAAAGTATTTAAAATTTAAAATATGTCTGTAAACTCGTAAATGGTTTGCTTATATTTAAATCCCAATGTTACATAGATCGTTCCAAATCATTTCATTACCTTCACCGTAATCTAGGATATTAAATAGTCGAAGCTCTCTTATAATTCTATCCTATTTGATTTATTTTGATGTGCTTTTATTGTTGCTAGTTGTCTCTTTTTGCCCGTCTGCTCTTTATTGTTTATTTTCTGTTTTCCGTGATTCTATTCTGTGTGTCGGTCATCGTTTTTTTTGTTTCCCCCAAACCCCCAACGGAAATATCGTTTCCCAACTTTAATTTTTTGTTTGAGCATTTCCCCGAGTTGACGTGCGATGTCTGCGATTTATTGAGCGCCACTCAGTTCCGATTCTGTTTGTTCGTATATCACGGTTGTTATAGTATCATGGTCATCCAACTATATCCTTCATCTCTGATCAACCTTTGGCTATTAATAACAGAGCTTGTAATACTGACCCAAACATTTCCCTCGTCTCTTTCTGTATCATTTTAGATGAACTGCACTGGCCGCTCTCAGCGCAGTCTCTCCATTGCGGTAAAAATATATTTTATTATACAAAATATACGCATTGAACTAGAAATTTTTTGAATGGGAGCTCTAATAATTTTCTAGATATTAATAGATAAAAAATTTGTAACGTGAGAAATTATAGCAATACTCAAATTATTTTTGGGTACTAGAATTAAAGGTATCGATTTCTTGAATTTATTCGGAAATACAATTATTGTTAATGTCCCGCAATTTCTACATAATGAAAGTTTGAAAATATATTTTATATCTTCAAAATAATCAACAGAAATTTAATAACATTTTTGATATGATTTAGTCTCCTACACATTATTAATATCTGTGGCAATGTCAGTTACTTGATATGCGTATCGACCCCAGCAATAACAATAAGTGGTGACCTCAATGTGTCCTCCTGCGTTTTCCATTTTCATTTTCCGAGCCAGGCAGCGACGACAAACTTTTATCGATTCCTCAATCTGACCTTGACTCGTTTTGTCCTGCTTTTCTCATCTCGACGGCGGTGCTCGACTTTTCACTCTCTCGTTAATTTTGATGACGCTCCTTTTTGCGAGCGACCCGGCTGGCGTGATTAATTTTAATATGTCATGAGTATTTTAATTTGATTTTTCTCAAGCGATAAACTTTCTTTATGCATATTTCACCGACCGGCTAAACTAGGAAGATGCCGCCGCCGAGCAATTAAAACAGCAATGAACGACAACGAT
Organism: Drosophila rufa; assembly: GCA_018153105.1. Classification (NCBI taxonomy): domain Eukaryota; kingdom Metazoa; phylum Arthropoda; class Insecta; order Diptera; family Drosophilidae; genus Drosophila; species Drosophila rufa. Next base: position 16,869,384 of record JAECXS010000096.1, read on the forward strand.
GATGCTGGCTTTTTATGTTTATTGGTGCGACTGTCGTGTAAATATTGACATTGAAATCGTGCTTCGAGCAGAACCCAACCTGAACCTGATGAAGCTGTACCTGAAGCGTGTACCTGAAAGCTGAGCTCCGAACACGATCCCCTACGTCAAAAAATAAAGTATCGCCATCAAACCGGGTCTCAAGTGAGAATGAGTCGCATTTTCCAGTTTTCCCCTCGCATCGGCAGGTGCTATCAGCCGAACGGTTGAATGCGTTCTATGGCTTGACTCATGGACAATCCCCATTGAGTTTTAAGTCCATAACGTGCGCCTCTGCTAGGATGTAAAAAATATAATAAATACGTAATTAAGTAAATAAATATCACTTGCTAAAAGATGTTGTCTTGTTAATTCTATGACGTGCGCTAATAGGATGTAAAAACTATTATAGATAATTATAACTTTTTGGCGCCTGTTTAAAACTTCTTTTAGAATCATCTTTTAAATTATTATTTAAAAATAAACACTTCTCGAGTAGGCTAGCATACTATATAACATAACATACTATATGTACTTCCTCGCAATGAGTTCGCAAATGATTGTAGAATAAACCTTCAATTTCGCTCAAATTAAATTGTTTAAAATTCGCTCTCGTTCGTCGGACAAAGCCCCTCCAAATAAATAAATAAATGAGAGCTTCACGGTTTAAATCATTGTGCCGGTTGCTTGCCTTAAATTTATTTTTGTCTATTTTATTGTTCACAGTTGATGGTATACCAAGAATTTCGCGGCTGCTATTTACGGTCAGAGCTGCTGAAAATCATGACCAAAATAAACAATATTTTTATTTGCCGAGAACGCGCACACTCTTCAGTTCTCACCTCGTCATACCAATTGATGGCATATTAATTTACCAGCTTTGTTGCAGATCTTTATGCACTGATAATTTACAGGCAGACAAAAGAGTATTTTGCTGCGAAAACAAACTTGCAGAGAACTGTGAATGAAATAAATGTGAAAGAACCGAGACAGGTGCCAAATCGAGTGCTGTGATCATTGATGGGTTGTAAGTCCGTAGGAGAAACTCTCTTCGGTGGAAGTGAAAGGTGTAAAGTATTGTGGAGATTTCCGTTGGGCGCGGGGTAAGCTTAACGAAATAAAAAAAGGGAACCTCGAATATTGTCACATGGGTTTTGAAGGGCCTTTTGTCTCTGCCCTAGATGGTTTCTCTTTCTACAAAACATCGAAAGTTGCGGAAGGTTTAGAGGAGTATTTTTTTGGCAAATGCAAATTTAAATATCAAAGTAATATTTAACCTTCCAGATGTAATTCTGATGTTTATATTATTTTGTACTAATTTTACTGAAGAAAAAAATGTTTACTAACCATGTTTATCATATTTATCTGTAGATAAGTATCTTGCTATCATAATGCAAACAGATTTAGGTGATAAGTCGTTTTAATCTTACTTATCTGAGTATTATATAGAGGGGAAATTAAGGCATTTTCGCTTTATTAGGTTGACCTGACCTAAAGATTATAAACTTGTTTTTTAACCATAAAATAGTTATGACATCATAAAATAATTGACACCTACCAACACGAAATTAAATATTTTCCATTTATTGGATTGGTAAGTTCTTCAAATACTTTAACATTCCATCGGAACTTGGGGCGTACTTTTTTTATGAATTAAAAAACCTAACCCAAAGTTACTTAATTTCCGAAATGTTCATGACTTCAATGAAATCATGAAATAATTAAGACTCTATATTTAACCACGCCCCCACACACTGGGAAAGGCCCACATCAGTACACCCACATGGAAGTTGAACCCAAGGCTCAGAAATAAAATAATAGCTTCTCCTTTTTATGTTCCACTCCAGCCAACTTTTTTTTTTTTTTGCGACAATTATTGTCGACAATTGTTTCTGTTACTGCCGGGGAGTTGGTGCTGATGCACTTTGCTCTATTGCATAATGAAAACAAACCAATTGTTGGAGAGCTCTTTTCAGTCCGCCCATTCAACTTTGTCTCGGAGCTTCAGAGTTTAACTTGTTTACAGCAAAATCATTTGCACATCGGCTACACCCTTTGCCATACCCTCCGGCCATCACTTATGGGGACCTCTCATCTTTATAGAGAAACTACATTTGCATAAATAGAAACTTGCACGGTGCACAGGAAAAAATGAGCAGCCAATAAATATGTTTGAAAAATTAAAAGTGATAAATGAATTCATGTTTGTATTTATTTATTTAATTCCTAATTCGGTTAATTGATTGTCCTAACTTATGAAACTCTAATCTTTGTTTACACTTGAGTGAATTTTATTTTATTTTATATTTTATATATATTAATTTTAATGATGAAAGATTTTTTACAAGCGTGAATATGATCGATTTGAATCGTTCTTTTCCCTATCTTTTATGTCAGTTCTCGAACCCTTTGCGTGTGTGGCAAATATTTTGTGCAAATTTCATTCACTTTTGGCCAGAAGCGCTAAATAGGGAGGAGGGCGTGACAGGGGGTGTGAGTAAGCTGTTAGCACTTGCTACAGCTGACACACTTACTAAGTTACTGGCAAAAAAAATAAAACAAAACAGGAACACAGCGAAGTTCCAACTAAACTCGCTTCCGTTTGGCAATCACAATGTGCCAGCTTTGTGTTTGAAGTTCTGAGCAAATACACCGAGCTCTGTCAGCTCCACTGTACTTTCATTCCCATTCGGTAAATGGGTAAAAAGGCTACTGACATAGACACAAACATTCATTTGACATGTCAGTAACCTTTATTTTTTCTGCATGTCTGATTTATTCTTTGTTCTCGCAACTTTTGTAAGCCGAGGCTTTTGTTTTTCCTCGGAATGAAAGTTGGGATTGGGCATCGTTGCCACTGCCCTAAAACCGAGACAGCACGAACTGCTATTCCCCAGACTTCAGTTGGTAATCAACAATGTTTTGACATATTTTTGTGGCTAAAGATCGTGGAAGAGATTCTCTTTGAAAAAATCTCAAAGGAATGACGAGTGTGTCAGAAGCGAATTATTGTTTTAATCGACTTTAAACAATGAATTTCGTTAGTTTTATGGGTATTTTTCTCTTTGAATGAATTCAAGAGTAAAATGAAGTCATTAAAATTTATTTGAATGTGGCTTTCTTTTCTATGCTGAGATTTTAATAGTTTTTAGCAGGTCTTTAAATCAATTAATTACGTATAGATGGCTTTTAAATGAGATGGATTTGACTGATTTAATTTTGAATACATAAATTAAAAAGCTATGAATGAAATATTTTCTGGCAAATAAATATAATAAATTTGTTCTTTTAAAAACCACATATTCGTCAACTTTTTATATATTTATATGTACCTATTTATTCTATTATTTTCTGGACGATAAACATTAATTAAAAGCAGCGTTGATAAATTGTATTCCAAGGAAACACTCATTTACTTTTTCGTTAAAAATAACCTATAAATTAAAATCATATTCATAAGATCATTAATTAAATAGTCAACGCTTAAAATAGATTTTGCAGAAGCAGAATAACATTTCTCCGAAATTTAGGAAATCATTTAAAGCAAAAAATAATCTCAGATAAGATATGCTTTCAAAATTGTAGAGAAAGGGTAAATAATTACACAATAAAAATATAAATGTATCTAAAAGAAGATATAATTTGATACAAATAAAATGTTAATTAAATCTTGAGCACCTGTTAACTTTAACAACTTATTTTGCAATCATTTTCTGATGGCCAAAGATTGCTGCAATGAAATAGCATTGATTTGAAATAGCATTTAAAGCATACTTTTAAAGCCCACACCAACTTTAACTCCGCAATCGGTGCATTGCGCCCACAGCCTCCGATTTCGTTCTTTGAAAACTCGTTTGCCAGCTTAGGTCCTCGCTTTTGGCCATAAATGTCAAGCCGAAGATTATGAAATGGGTGTGTCGAGTGGCGCGCACTTCGACTTTTGGCCAAATAGAAGTTTGTCGACCCCGGAGATTTTCGGTCTTATCTGCGATCCCCGCGACAATTGAGCAATTAATGAGACACTTGAAGTTTACGATGGCCAGTCGCCGACGTGTAATTAACACATATTTCACACTCTCCCATGGCACACACAATGGAAAACCGTCGCTACCATAAACGCAATTAGCTTGCCAGATTCTGCTGTTATTATGGTGGATGATGGCCGCTACTGCTGGCTGCTGCAGTCACATTGTACAATTGTAATTGAAAGTGCTAAGTACTTTTTAGAAAGTTGCCCCCAGCCACACATGGCAGAACCCCATCGCATCTCGTCTCGAACACCCAATTTTCCACAGAAAACTGCACTGAAACTGTCAACTTTCCAAGGCATCTGTAAATGAGACGACATCGGGGCTACTGTCGGCAATTAAAGCATCTTCCACAATCTTCAATATTCTTTCAGCAAATGTTTGTCATTGGCGTGGAAGCTCGACCGATTGTTTGCTCTTTAGATACTCTGTTAGGGGGTAGTACTTGTTTCTTAATTGATCTGGTAAAACAATTTCGACTCTATAAGGTACATACTTATATCTTCCACAATCCACAATATTCTTTCAGCAAATGTTTGTCTCTGGCGTGGAAGCTCGACCGATTGTTTGCTCTTTAGATACTCTTTGAGGGGGTAGTACTTGTTTCTTAATTGATCTGGTAAAACAATTTCGGCTCTATAAGGTACATACTTATATCAAATATATTATTATATGCTTTTTCTTACATTTAGATAATGTCTTTATTATGTTTTTAACAGAACTCCCATTTTTCTTGTGCACATCTTAAGTATAAAATGGGAAATATTTTCATAATTCCCCATTATTTAGTTTGTTTTTTAAAAATCTCCAAAGGGAGGGTATAAAAACGTAGGCTTTCCAGTGTTAGTTTCCTTTCACGTTTCTTCAAAAAAGTGTGTACGCTTTTCTCCTGTTTTTCTTTTACTTTCTTTCAGCGCAGTTCGATGGGTAATTATTCGCTGAACAACGAGACATGACCAAGAACTGGATAAGTTTCCTATATGATTATTTCTCTATCTCTCTGTTTTCTTTTACTTTTTTTCCTTTTTTCTGCGTGGGAACTTTTTCTGTCTTTGCCTTTTGTCTTGTAGTTTTCCACATTTCCACCAGTTGTTTGTCTCTGCCTTTGCTGCACTGGCTTTTCCTGCTTTTAGGGCAATTATTTTTATGCCGGCTAAGGCTTTTTTTTTAGTTTCATATTGTCCTCAAGGTTGTTTCTGGTTATTCTTGTACTTCTGGTTGAGTTGGCCAACACAAGTTACCTGCCATGTGGAAACCAGGTGGCTTTTGACCTTCAAAGGTTAAAATACCCAAAGGTCGGAACCTGCTCCATTGTGGAAACAAGCGTTTTCTGTGCCAAGTCAGGTGTTTTTAACTCTTACAATTTATTTTAGAATTATGCAACGTGAGGAAGGGGAAATAAATATATATCTAAGCTTTGAAGTTATAAATCTGAAGAGGAAAATATTTAAACCAAATCAAATTGAATTGAATTTATGAAATCTTGTAAATTTCAGTCTATGAAAAATCTCTCTTAACTCCACTTCTAAGTTAGAGCTCTTAAAAATTAGCTAGACTAGGAAACATCTATTTACAAATTCCTGGTATATTTTCTATATATAATTTTATTTCTATCTTGAACTCCCTTCAGTTCCGAGTCAAAGTTGTGCAACAAATGAAAGTGTTTGCGGAACTTTTACCCACCCTGAACCAAGACTGATTTAAACGGGTCTAAGAGAGTCATCATCTGTATCTGCTTATTGCGGCTTACATAACGCCGATCAACGGCGATTAGTGCATTATAAATATCGCATAGTTATGCTATAGTTGAGTCGCTCCACTCGCATTATGGGGCGTATGATTTAAATGCTGCTTATGCAGCCACATCTCTCTCATTGTGCGGACAACAAAAAGCCGTCTAATGAATGCCGCTGCCAAAGTATTTGTATTTACTTTGAATTGAACGGAGCGGCTAATGATAAGCTTCCTCATTTGTCCCCGACATGTAAATTGCCTACGAATCGGACCTCGAACTGGGTGAAATTCGTTGCCCATATTGAATAGAATATCTTGCTTAGAAAGTTCAACTTTTGCGGCTGGGCCATAAATTATTTAATTGTATAACTAAATGCGAGAAATTTGTTGATTGGGATTTTCCGTTTTATTTTTTGTTCATATATATATTTTTTATATTTTTTTTCGCAACATGTTTGGCTTGGAATGTCTGGAATTGGTGAGGAAAACTGCTGACTTGTCGCCACCTTTAGGGGTGGGCCAGTTACATATCTGCACTTGGGTGGACTTTTTAAATTATTTACACATGTTGCGGGTTCGATGAACCACGGTCACAGTAAAACCCGCCGAAGATGACCAAAACAAATGCCTTTCCTGGGCCGAAACCAGTTCCCAAGTCGCAAATCCGATGACTGGACAAACCTCTCCATCCATCCAGTTGAGAAACTGATAAAGTAAACCCTGCCTTACAATTTATACACACAATTATAAATAAATAAATAAACACGCGTTGTTTGTGCATTTTATCAGTGCAATTCAGGGGGAGCAGGAAATCCCTGCATGGGCATAAATTTATGGAATTTACATGCCGGATTCCTATGGCAGAACGGATGCCAGCTGCCATTCTCACATTGACCATACACTGCAAATGATCAGCAAATCATAAAAGTTGTATACTTTTTGTTCCATTTATTTGTTTATGTGAAGAAGCAAATAGTATTCCAATGGTATCAGCTCCGAAAAGGGGGCAGACATCGAACGCTGCCAGAAAATGTTTGCAAAAAATGCGACGCAAATAGTTGAGATACTATTTAATGTAAATATTATTAAAGCTTTGTATCTGGAAAAAAGTACAAAGTATTAGATACAGACACATTGTTCATTAATTCACCTTTATATTATTTCTCAGAATGAAATCTCTTGAAGTAATTGTTTTCCAACTAAGCTGTTTAAATACTAGGTTTGTTTAAATTCAATCTTATAATTAAGAAACAATTTAAAAGCTTCCTGTACTGACATTAGTACTATCAATGCTTTTAGAATCTCCAAAAATGTCCATTAAATTCCCCCTTGAGTTGCTTTGACTTCTGCTACCACTTTACCCAATCGAAAAGCTCTCGAACAAAAAACTATTTTCGTATGGGTCAAAAGTTCACCAGACGCAGACACAACAACCGACGCAAATCATATGCAATAAGACTTAAAGCTAAATTTAGTCACAATTTTTCCATGCCTACAAAATGCAAATCAGGAAGGGAGGAGCGCCTCGAGTATAGACCACTTCAATGGTTTCCACTTCAAAGTGAAATCCAAATGAGCCGAGCCAACATTCCGTGACCCTTTTTGCTTAAGATCTTCCTGCTGGTCGAGTCTATATAACAGATATAAAAGCATAATATATATATATATAGGAAGGCATCTGCCGCATTGTTGCAATTTCAATTGATAAGCGGGGGAAATAGAAGGGACGCCGCCTCTTCAAGTGACATTCAAGACATGCCAGGGCCAATTGCTCTGGCAAAATCAATGAAAGTCAAGCCTTCTTCATTTTCAGGGAGGGGAAAGGCGGCGGTGAGGGGCCCCATTTCAGAGGGAGGAGGTGTGATTGCCACTGCCACTTGAGGCCCGGCCAATGTTTCACTCAAATATGCATAAATCGTCACGTTTTGCCTGCCGTGGCGCCTCAAACCGCTAACTTCAAATTAAAACTGGCTAATGGCTAAGTAATGATCAGTGATGACGGAATTTAAAGACTACATAAAAATAGCTAAAAAGCAGAGCGTAGTGATAAAAACAAAATTTAAATAGCATGTTATTACCTTTAAATCAGGGACTTTAATCATTATGAGTTTTATAATAAAAATCAGAAAATAATGATTTGAAAAATACAATTAAATATACAACGAAAAAAAAGAATGTATACAAAATATTCGTACTTTAAATTTAAATACCTATACAAAAAGAAAAATATTAATTAGCAGATAAAAATTAAAAACTCCCTAATTTTCTTGGATAATTATTTGGAAGAAAGTCAAACCAAAAACAAATATAACAACAAGATAAGTAACGCCAACCAGTGATTATATTTCTCTTTGGTTAAAGCTTGCATTTTTAATCCACATTTAATTCGGATTTAAACAGAAACATTTTTCACGCTTTATAAATTAAACCAACTAAAATACTATTATTACTAGGACATAACCAAGTTGCTGGTCACTGATCGCCAGATGAATCTCTGGTGAATCTCTGGGGTCTCTTCACGCCTTGCTAGACCAGTTCAGCTTGATGGGATCTTCCACCGCGAATTTGCGTGTCCAGCCATCGACCACCGTGGCGTTGCATTTTTCAGCTCTTAAGTTTGGCTTTTCATTTAGCATTTAGCCAATGCCCCAGCTGAAAAAAACCCACGAAAAATATCTATTTGTTTGTCCAACTTTCTCGGCAAAGTGATTTTGAAATTGGCCGATCGCCGAAGAGTTTACCCTTTTGCGTAATGCCCGTGCACTTGTCGCTGGTTGCTGAAGGTGTAGTTTGTACCTGTAGCTTGAAGTTTTTTTGTTTTGTGTTCAAGCTTGTCGCCGGTTTTGGGTTTTAATTATATAACTAAAAAGCGGCGTCGTCGCCGTCGTCGTCTGCCAATTTGCATGCGTGCGTGCCAAGAGGCGAAATGGAGGAGCCCCGCAGGAAAAGGCCCGGGCCTGAGCTCACAATGGAAAATGGAAAATGCTTTCCCCCAAACCCAAACCCAAGCCAAAAGCTGGCCAAGTGGGCGAGTGCATTGACATTGCCGCTCTTACTTTGTACGGGGCAGGTACTTATGTGGGCGTGGCAGGGCACGAAATGCATTTGAGTGGGATCAGGGCCAAAGCCAAGGCTTGTCAAGCACCAGCTGGCAGTGGATATGATATTGATTGTCTTTGATTTCTTTTTGATTTTAAGCTCAGTACTTCTAAAGGAAAATTTCAAATATAATTCAAGATGCATTATTTATAAGGTGGGAGTGCCAAAAGTCTCAGAAAAACAATGAAATTAATCTAATTTCTAGTTTGTTCTTACAAAGCTTTAACATTAAGAGCAAAAAGTCTGAAGAAAAATATTTTTAAAGTGTAAAAATACCATAGGAATCTTTTAAAGAAAGCTTTTTTAATAAGAACAATTAATCAGGTTAGATAACAATTTATTAATCCATTTAAGAAGTCGGAAAAAACAATATAATTGTTATAAGGGTAATCTTTACAGTATAAGTTTATATTTGATAACTTTGTACGTAAAATTTTACCACTGAATTAATGGAAACTTTTGCCAAGTCACCCACAAATCTGAAGGACTTCAAATGTAATATTAATTATTAATCAAGCAAGGAACAGTTTACACCTTCCCCATTAGCCATTTCCAACCTATGACAATCCTTTCTCCAATACCGCAACATATACGCGGTTAACCCCTCGTTAACCCTCTTTTTGAGTGCCTTTCCCATGGCCTAAATTGACCTGTCGCTTCCTGAAAGCGAACCAAGCCCCAGAATAAAAGAGAAAACCAGAGAACCCACACACCTCGAGTTGCAAGAAGGCAATAAAATGACAGCACAGTCGCCTGAAATGGATATGGCTAAATGGAAGTGGCACTTTAGGCCTCTATGGCCAGGTCACAAAGGGTTGGGTCACACACCAGGTCGTATCTGCGCCATCTTGTGGCAAAAACTAAGACGCAAAAGCCAAAAATATCCACAAATGAATGCAAAATGCTAAAATGTTAGAATGTTTAAACGAAATGAATTTGTTTATGCCGAGTGGCAGACATGGAAGATATCGTTACAGGCAGCGGCAAAGGAGCGGAGGCGATGGCATCCGCTCTTTGTAATGCGGTCAAGGTCTGCTCTCTGTGGGAGAAAAAAGAACTCATAGAGAACTCGTAGAGAACTCACAAAGTGGAAATAAATTTATGGCGTGCGTATTACCGATAAATCTCTCAGAATCCGCCTGCATTCGGGCATCGGGAATGGATAACACATTCGGGCATTACTTTTGGGTCTGGCTATTAATAGCGGCGCTCTGCTTTTACAAGTGGCGCGCATAAATTAGCAAACAAATATTAAGAAAAATAAGAATCTTTATACCAACTCTGCTCTACGATCTCTCAATTTCAGAACAAGCCCATGGTGGTGGAGCCGATCGACTTCGAAGCCTTTATAGCCAAAAATAAAACAGTTATCCAGAATGATCCCCAGAGGGAGCTGCTCATCTATCCCGCTGACGATGTCTCCGTGAGTATAAGAATATTTTAAGGGGAAGCAAAATAAGCAAAGAATTCTAAAACTGAATACATGAATTGGAAGAAATTCAAATTATTTTAGTTTTAAGAGGTTTTTATTTAAATAGAAATTTACATTTTGAAATAGGTTTAAAAATGTGTCTGCATAAATTTATGTTTATATTTTCTTGAACCAAAAAAAATATAAGCTAAAATTATAGATTTCTTTCATATAAACATTTCTACAATTAACCTTCTGTTATTTTTTCTATTAATATTTATTTTTCCTGCCTCTCCAGGAGATCATCATGCCCCGCAAGCAGCGGACCAATGCCAAGTCCGTGGCCGACAGATTCGAGCCCCCCAACGAGGCGATTGTATGTCCCCTGCACGGTCCTTCCATAATTGGTAATGACAATGGCCACAGCCAGGTGAGCCGGCAGGGCAGCATCCAGTCGAACGGGAGCCTCCACAATGGAGCGTCCAATGCTAATGGACACACCACCACCAGCAGCAGTAGCAGCAGCTTGTCCAACTCCAACGGGCACGGGCAACTCTCCAGGAAGAGCTCACAGTGCTCAAATGGCTCGTCCAGTCACAAGGATTCCTCGTATGAGTCAGCTTTGTCCTCAGTCACACTCCGTTCCCATTTGGCCCAGCCGGAGGAGGTGGATGAGTATGCGGATGATGGCCACGGCGAGGACATTGTGGATGGCCATGTGAATCACGGATCCAGAGCGGAGTGCACGAGGTTCACGCGGCAGGCTCTGTACACCTACAGGGCCAAGAATCACTTGATTCACTACAAATATAATGCCTATGGTGGGAATTGTCATGATCTGCCGAGGTAAGAGTTAATTTAAGCTTAGGAAAGGTTTTCCTTTGAGGAATATATTTTAATTAATATTATTTATCCCTCAAAAACTTAGCATCTCTCCTGCTGAGGAGCTCCTGGAGGAGGTCTATGAAATCGATGCCGATCAGGATCGCATTGATGAGCAGATGACCCGCTCCCAGGCGGACACCATCACCAAGCAGGGATACCTCCTCAAGGGACCCGATTCGGCATCGGATCGCATGTTTGCCAACATTGGCAACAAGTCCTTCAAGCGCCGCTATTGCTATCTGCGCCAGGAGATTGACGGCACCTATATACTGGAGCTGCACAAGGACGAGAAGCAGGGGGAAGCCAAGGCCACCATAGTCATGGACTTTTGCACCGAGGTGGTGCAGGTGAGTGACACTTCAAAATATCTCTAAACCTACCTATATTCCCTATAATCCCTGCCAGAATCCCAAACGTGGCCGCTTCTGCTTTGAGCTCCGCATGACAGCCGGCCACAAGTCCTTCACCCTGGCCGCCGAGAACGAGCAGGACTTCAAGGACTGGCTGAGCAAGCTCTCCTCGGTTCTGGCCCAGAATCGTGCCCAGGAAGAGAAGCGCAATGCCTCGCTGGAGCGCCAGCCCTCGGTCAACTCGAGTCCTGGTCTCCAGCTCCAGCCGCCGGCAGCAGAACCTCAAACCTTTGGCACCCTGAAGGGCCTGGATCAGTCGCTGCATCCGCAGCTCATGAAGTACGGCAGGGAGACGGATCACTCGATCGCCTTGGCCAGGAGGGAGCAGCGTCGCCGCTTATTTGCCTGCTATCAGTCTCCAGCCAAGGCCAGTGGCAGTGACAATGTGGAGCAGTATCGAGAGCACTTTGGCACCCGGCTCCTGCTGACCTGCCACAACCTGCGCTTCCGCCTGCAGTGCGTGCCCCAGGAGGAGGCCTCCGCGGGTGGAGGCGAGCAGCAGGTGGAGCCCTACATCACCAGCTTGGCTCTCTATGATGCCAAGGCGAACCGGAAGCTGAGCGAGAACTTCTACTTCAATGTGAATGAACAGTGGGCGGCCCAACTCCTGCCCAATACCCCGGTTCCCTCATCTGTGGCCGGCTGTGGAGTTCCTAGGAAGTCGGGGGATGGCGATGAGAAGAGCTCGGGCTCTCAGGCTCCTCACTCCTTGTTTGATGGAGTGTCCGCGGAGTTGCTACGGGCCAATCGCCAGCAGTTTCAGCAGCTGAAGCAGTGCCTGCTGTCGGTCACCACGCCGCATGCTGATATATATTTGGTGAGTATTAAAGATATATAGTTTTAGACCTGAAAATGAGTCTAAAGAAAACTTTTTAGGTTGTGCGCGTGGAGAAACTCCTGCAGTGCGGCATTGCCCAGGCCGCCGAACCCTATTTAAAGGCTGGCAAGGACCCCAAGTTGGGCCAGAAGGTGTACAAGGCCGCCAAGAGCTGTGCCCAGCACATTGGCCACTACAGGCAGCCCTTTGCCTGGGCAGCCCGGCCTCTGTTCAAGCAATACAGCCATGAACTGGACGTGGATCCGCACAAGGAGTTCGAGTTTAGTCCTATTTACCGCCAGGAGCTGCCCAAGCTGAAGGATGACGAGCTGCTCAAGCTGCTGGTGGACTATAGGAAGCCCGAGAAGCTGAGCAAACTGACCATTATACCGGGCAGCCTGAAGATGCAGATGCAGTTCCTGGACCAGACCACGCCCCAGTGTGGCCTGAGCAAGTCCCTGGCCCCTTTGTCTACGTTTAGTCCCAATTCCAAGCACTCGCCCACCTTGGAGCTGGCCGAGTTTCAGAGCCAGAGCGAACGGGAGGCGCATCCCTACACGAGCTTCTGCAATCATCTTTACGTGTATCCTTTGAGCCTGCAGTTCGACAGCCAGAAGCTGTTCTCGCGGGCCAGGAACATCACGGTGGTGGTGGAGCTGAGGGATAGTGATGGGGAGTACAGCAAGCCCTTGAAAGTAAGGATATACTCCTCTTAATTTTCCAGGAAAATTTAACTAATGCCCTGCCTTAATTCCAGTGCATCTATGGTCGTCCTGGGCAGGATCTGCTGGTATCTCAGATTGCTTGCCCCGTGCTGCATCACAATGTGACGCCCACCTGGTACGAGGAGATCAAGCTGCGTCTTCCTTTGGGTCTGTTCCCAGAGCACCACCTGCTCTTCTCCTTCTACCATGTCTCGTGTAATCTGAGCAAGAAACGGGATGCTCATGCCGCCTTTGAGACACCCATTGGCTATGCCTGGCTGCCGTTGCTCCAGAAGAACCGGATTTGCCTGGAGGAGCAGCAGCTGCCGGTGGCCGCCACTCTGCCAGTGGGATACCTCTCCATCCAGCCGCTGGGCTGGGGCAAGGGGGTAAGTCATAGACGTTGTGTGCTCCGCTCATTAACTCATTCATATGATGTTTGTTTGCGTGTCTCTTACCCAACACTCCACCCTCCACGAATCATACCCATTCGGTCATCCCCTGGGCTTGCCAACTAACCTGTGTGCCTTCTCTCTTTCCGTGTCTTCTCTTTTTTCCCCGCACTGATCCGCATGCTTTCTGCACCGCCACATCGAAATCGAAAACCACCCACAATCCCCCCCTGGCTGCGCCTACAAACCCTTCCAATTTCTCAGCAGAACTGCGGTCCGGACATCCAGTGGATCGATAATCAGCGGAACCTCTATACGGTGGGCCTGAGGCTGGACTCCACGGTTCTGACGGCGGACCAGCACCTGCACAACTTCTTTGGGCACTGCGAACGACTCCTAGAAGGGGGCAAGACGGGCGCAGTGCCAGCGGAAACGGAAACCTGCAAGATCCTGAAGGCAGCCCATGCCATCGACATGCGATCCTTGATCAACTATCTGCCCACGGTCCTCAATGAGCTCTTCACCCTCTTGGTGCACACCCAGTCCGAGGAGATTGGCCTGAATGTGATCCGTTTGATAACGAACATTATCCACTTGATAAGCGACCAGGCCAAGAGGCCGGATCTCCTGGGGGCCTATGTGAAGTACGTGTTCCACGCTCCCTACTACAGCCAGCAGACGGCGAGGCAGAGGACGGTTCATGGTGAGCTGTGCCGGCACCTGCCCTTCCTCCTGAATCCCAGCAATCCCGACTTCCTCATAGTCAACAAGTTCATGCGCTACTCCTCCATATTCTTCGATCTGATCGTGAAGAGCATGGCCCAGCACCTGCTGGCCACGGGTAGGATTCGGATGCTGAGGAACGAGCGGTTCCCCAAGGAGTACGCCGACCGGGTGGAGCAGCTGATCAAGGTACTGATGCCGTACATCACCACGCGGTATGAGGATTTGGGGGAGGAGACGCACCTGCTGAATCGCTCGCTGGCCAGGTTCGTGCGCCAGTGCCTGAGCTACATGGACAGGGGATTCGTGTATCGTCTGATCCGCTGCTACATGGCAGAGTTTGCGCCGGGCAATGCAAGGATACTCCACGAATACAAGTTCAACTTCCTGCAGGAGATCTGCCAGCATGAGCACTATGTGCCCCTCAATCTGCCGTTTGTGCTGAATCCCAAGAACAGGCCGCCGGAGATGATGCAGCACTTCACGCTCTCCGAGCAGTTCTGCAGGCAGCACTTCCTGTCGGGCCTGCTCCTCCAGGAGCTGAAGAGCAGCCTCAACGAGGTGGGTCACGTGCGACGGCATGCTCTGGGCATCTTCAAGGATCTGCTGGCCAAGCACGAGCTGGACAACCGCTATCAGCAGAGGGGGCAGCTGTCCAGGATCGCTTTGCTCTACGTTCCCTGGCTGGGTGTGGTGATGGACAACATCCACCGCATCGATGACATGTCCGAGTCGGGGGCCTGCACCCCCAATGGCCATGTGTACGCGGACTCGGCTTCGTATACAAAGCGACTGAGCTGCTCCAGCAGCTATGTGTTCAGCAAGGACTCGTCCACGTTTGGGTCTTTGACATCCACTCCCAGGTCGAAGAACCGCCTGACCCTGCACTGCGATCAGCCCAGTCCCTACCGCACCTCGGTGCACATGAAGGAGCACAACTACCTGGCCGCCATCGCCGGGCAGCCCATCAGCAATGGCATCTCCAATCTCTCGCTTAATTCCAACACGGATTCGGGGGTAAGTTTCTATCATATTTAAAGTTAATACCTGCTAAGGTGAGGTCTCCATAGCACTCCCAGGACACCACCACCATTGGTGCCTACACAAACGGAGGGGATACGGATGTGGCCCTTCGGAATGGACATAATCGCTCTGTGAGCGTAACCCACGCCCAGATCCTGTCCCGCTGCGACAAGTTCAGCTCGGCGGAGAGCAAGGACCTGCTGTTGGGCTTCCTGTTCATCATCAAGCACCTGTCGCAGGACCAGATGATGGCCTGGTGGCAGAACTGCAACGAGTCCGAGACCCTGCAGTTCCTCTCCATCCTGGATCTCTGCCTGCTCCAGTTCCGCTATGTGGGCAAGAAGAGTGTGGTTCTGACCTCACCAGACTCGCGAACAGGTCGCTCTGGCAAGGCCCACACACTGCCGGCCAGGACGCAGCCGCCCTCGGGCCTGGAGAACGGAAACCAGGAGCAGCAGCAGCAGCCGAACAGTGGCACCTTGAACCAAACCCGGGAGCATCTCCTGGAGGATATGGACACTCTGGCTAGAAGCCAGCTGGCGCTCTACGAATCCAACTTGGCCACCGAGGTGGGCATGATAATCCTGGACTGCCTGGGCATGTATGTCCTGCAGTTCCGACAGCTGCTGGCCGAGAGTCTGATCCTGCCCAAGGTGGCCCGGGTCTATCTGCGCTTCCTGCAGCTGGGCCAGTCGGAGAGGCTGTCGAAGCACGTCTTTGCCGCCCTAAGGGCATTCATCAACAACTACGCCATGGCCCTGTTCAAGGGCAATGCCATGCTGTGCGGCCAGATGGTCTACGAGCTGCTGAAGGCCTGCGACAGCCGCCTGGTGGAGATTCGCCACGAGTCCTGCGCCGTGCTATATCTCCTCATGCGGAGCAACTTCGAGTTCAGTGGCAGGAAGGCCCTGACACGGGTGCACCTCCAGGTGATCATCTCCGTCTCCCAGATGATCGGCAATGTGATCGGGCTGAACAATGCCAGGTTCCAGGAGAGCCTGTCCATCATCAACAGCTATGCGAACAGCGACAAGGCCATGAAGGGCACTGGCTTCCCCATGGAGGTCAAGGACCTGACGCGTCGCGTCCGGACTGTCCTGATGGCCACCGCCCAGATGCAGGCCCATCACATGGACCCGGAACGGCTGCTCGAGCTGCAGTATTCCCTGGCCAACTCGTATGCCTCCACGCCGGAGCTAAGGCACACCTGGCTGGTTACCATGGCCAGGAACCACGAGCAGAACGGCAATCTCTCGGAGGCCGCCTGCTGCCACCTCCACATAGCCGCTCTGATGTGCGAATACCTGCGCTTGAGGGGCGGCTGCAGTCTCAGTTGGTCCTCCACGGCCTTTGGCAAGATATCGAGGAATATTCCCCTGGACGAGCAGGGTCTGAAGTTGGATGCTGGGGCTCAGGACTCCCAGTACACTGAGCAAATGCTCCTGGAGCAGCTGAAGCAGTGTGCGGACTTCCTGGACCGCGCCGAGAGGTTCGAGTGCCTGGGAGAGCTCTACAAGCTTATACTGCCGATGTACGAGAGGGATCGCAGCTTCCTGGAGCTAGCCCACTGCTACGAGCACCTGACCCAGGCCTACAACAAGATCGTGGAGGTGAATCGTTCGGGCAAGAGGATGCTGGGTCGCTTCTACCGAGTGGTGTTCTACGGAATGGTGAGTTGCTTTTGAGGAGAGAGAGAACTCTATATCCTTAATGTACTTCTATCCTAAGATGTACTTCGAGGAGGACCATGCCATTGAGTATGTGTACAAGGAGCCAAAGCTGACCTCGCTGAGCGAGATATCCGAGAGGCTGGGCAAGCAGTACAAGGAGAAGTTCGGGGCGGATGTGGTCAAGATGATCATGGATTCATCACCGGTAAGTTAAGCTAGATTTATAATTAAAATAAAAGGATATCTCTTTGGTTTATGATTTGTATGATGTATAATTTTTCCATATTAACATTTATATATATTTTCTTTTTCATTCTTTGCCTATTGAGTTACAATTTAGAGACTCTCCTCCCTATGCTAAGAAAATTTGGCTTTCTATCGTGTAAATGTGAAAGCAAACTTTTACAGGAACCCAGGCCCTCTGTCAAATCTTTTCCAAGTGAAAAAAAGATTTACAACAATTTTGAGTGGTTCCCATAACCAAGGTAACCGTGTTTTTGCGCCTTGCAGCACAATTCGGTGCTTTCCAGCTGTAATCGAGAGTTAACAGCATTATTCACTCTCGTTCACATATATTTTAGAAAGGCAGAAAACCGATTTGTTTTGCAATTAGTTTATCTGGTGATTATCTTTTTCGGACAGATAGCTATCAGGACAGTTGACAGTGAGGGCAGAAACCGGAGCTTAACCGGAATAAAAAAAGGATTAAGGAAACCAATATCCAAGAGATGATGATGAGATTTACAACAGTTTTGAGTGGTTCCGATGACCGTGTTTTTGCGCCTTACAGCACAATTCGGTGCTTTCCAGCTGTAATTGAGAGTTAACTGCGTGGCTAACAGCATTATGTTATTCTCTTACGTTCACACACATTTTAGGAGAGCAGAAAACCGATTTACTTTTTCGGACAGATAGCTATAAGGACAGTTGATAGTGAGGGCAGAAACCGGTGCCTAGAATAGAAAAGAATTTGGCTAAAAATTAAATAGGCACTATTCTCTTATGATTTTTCCATATTAAAATTTTTATATATTTTTTTCTTAATTTTCTGCCTATTGAGTTACGTTGAAACACTTATTTTTTCAAGGTGACTAATAAAAACCATACAATCGTCAATACATCCGCAGTGATGGATCACTTAAAGAGATACTCGCTGAAGAGCATATCCGAGTCGCTCTCGCCGCGCAAAAGGCTCATTCGCTAAAAAATAGAATAGTTAA
The DNA here is from genome assembly GCA_018153105.1 of Drosophila rufa. Lineage (NCBI taxonomy): Eukaryota > Metazoa > Arthropoda > Insecta > Diptera > Drosophilidae > Drosophila > Drosophila rufa. The sequence continues at coordinate 16,887,518 of JAECXS010000096.1, forward strand.
CGGGGAGTTAAGTCCAGTAACTGGACACTATCACTCATTTGCGTGCACCTACTCGCTTAACCTCCGATTGACGCATCAGCGAAGTGGTGGTGCTCCTCGGGATCATTCGCTGAGCGGTGCCATTTTGCTGCTTATTACTCGATCCTTTGGCGGCCTTGCAGCTGGGGAAAATATCACTTTAATATACCGGAAATTGTAATCTCTATAAGGTTACTCACAGATGATTCGATTGCGCCTGTTTCTGGACAGTGATCGGCTGTCTGGCTTGTCTGGTGGCTGCCTGCTGGCATCCCAATTCGGACTTGGGGGCCGTTGCCCGCAGGTAGTTGTTCTGCTTGCGAGTCGGTACCGGCAGGAAGGACTCTGTCTGGTGCTTCCGGGCAGTAGAAGTGCCCACTGCTGCTGCTCCTCCTCCTCCTCCGGTCAGTCGGCATCGCTGGGTGGGCTGGGTGGCCTGAGCTTGGGCCTGGGCCACCGCCCGGCTGTAGGGTGTGGGCCGGTGGAGCTGCGAGCCGCTCTGGAGGCCACTGGTTCCTGCTCCCCGGTGAGAGCACTTGGCCTTGGCTGACTTGTAGAGCCGTGGAAAGGTGGTCGGCATGCTGGGGGCTACCACAGACTTGGCTGGTGTGGTGGGATGGGCACTGTCATCGGAGACGTCGATCGTCATGGGTTCAGAGCATGGGGGATCCGCCTCGGTCAGCTGGTTCACCAACTGGGATCCCTCAGAGTCCTCGTATCTGAAAGGGGACTCGTTTTTAGCTTGAATTCTTAAGATATTTCAAAGCCCACTCACCTGTAGAGCTTTCCCCTCACGTATTCCGTGGAATTTTCCAAGCTACCACTTCCCTTGGGTGTCAGCTCATCTCCATTCGACTGGGACTCGTCGTCGCCGGCATATGCATCCCCATCTCCATCCGCGTCTGTTTCCGTTTCCGTTTCGTTGGTGGTCTGCTCAGTGGCCACAGTGACCTCCGAGGGCTGGGCCGAGGGTGGCGGCGGTGAGACAGCCGTGGACAGTCCGCTGCTGGCCCTGTTGATGTGGATCTGATCCCGGCTCACGATCAGGCCCAGCCTGCGGCACAGCTCCTTGAAGGCCTTGTGCGAGACTAGGTCCTGGTAGCGAGTGGACTCGGTGAAGGTGAAGTTCTCGAACGCCTTGATGCCCTCGATCTGGTGCTCGATCTCCAGCTCCGTGTAGCTGCGATTCGAGCAGAGAGTGCACTTGGGACAGATGGAGAGGTCGCCGCCGTCCTCGTACTTCTCCCGGAGCAAGTCGTTGACGCGGAAAAGGAACTGGGAGACCAGGACGCTCTCCGGGCGGCTGGCCAACTTCTGGGGATCGCCCACTTCCAGCTGGAGGGTGTGGCCCTTGTGAAAGATCGGTTCGTTGGGGTCTGGCGGCTGCAGCAGCTCTCCCGCCTTCGGCTTGGTGGTGAATCTAATGGTGAGGCCCTGCCCGCCGGGCAACAAACCCACCGAGACCTGCTCCAGCGGCATCTGTTCGTCTCCCAGCTGGCTGAGGCACTCGAAGATCTGGCGCTGCACCAGAAATCCATTCTCCACTTGGTCCAAGGCATCGCCGACCATCTCGGGACGAAGCAAGGTGGTGGTTGAAGTGGCCTCCGTTTTGGTCTTTGTAGTGGCGGCCACGTCGCAGTCCAACTGTTGGCGATACGAGGGCACGAACTCCACGGCGTTCGGGTTCAGAGAGTACTCCAGCGGCGGTGACGGCGTCTGAGTTGGATGTAGCTGCATAGGGCACTCCATCTGTATCATTCCGAGTGACATCCGAGACACCGGAAAGGAAAAGAAGTGCTCCATGCCGGACGCTCGGCGCGTGTCGGATGTCGTATGTATGGATGAGCAGCCGGTTGTTTCTGCCAAAAATAGGGAATACGCGGACTGGATAAGAAATTTGGAATCTTTGGAGCGGGTTTACTGTCTGTGTACTGTCTTGGTCTGCAGAGTTGTTGTAAAAAAGTAACAAACAATTTACTAGAGGCTAGTAAAGTTGTTGAATTGTTTGAACTACATCAGTTGTGGGTAGGAAGTGGAGCAATGATTGTGAAAACGAGTTGGTCTGACTGATATCTGCTGGAAGGGTGACTTGATTTGGGAAAATGTGGATTGAAGAAAACATTCCCTTTTCTATAATAATTTGTAAACTATAAAATAGCATCCCTTCCTCTGATAACCTTAAAAATGTAAACCTAATTTCCTCTCCAATTTCTTTGCCTTTAGGTCAAAGTTGACGAATTGGATGCCAAGCTGGCCTACATACAGGTCACCCACGTCATACCCTTCTTCTCCAAGGACGAACTCGATCAGAGGCTGAACGAATTCGAACAGAACCATGATGTGGACACGTTTATGTATGAAACACCCTTCACCAAATCGGGTTCGGCTCGTGGCAGCGTGGAGGAGCAATGGAAACGCAAGACGGTTATTAAGAGTGAGCTCATAACATCTCTGATAAACCTAAGCCTCTTAACCCAAATATATCCCTATTTCCCCAGCTCAATACTCGTTTCCGTATGTTCTCAAACGTATACCCGTAAAAGCCCGCGAGATCATAGAACTGAGTCCCATCGAGGTGGCCATCGATGAGATGCAATCAAAGGTTTCAGAACTGGAGGAGATCATTCTCCCGCCAGCCGATGTGAAGAAGCTGCAGTTGCGCCTGCAGGGAAGTGTGGCGGTGACGGTGAATGCGGGTCCATTGGCCTACGCCCATGCCTTCTTGGATGCCAAGGTGGTCAATAATTTCTCAGTTGATCGGGTTAGCGATCTCAAGGATGTCTTTCGGTATGTCTTTTATATATTTAACTTTGTTTTAGGTATTTTTAGAAGATATTAAGTGAGGAATCGGGAGGAAATTAGTTGATAGGTAAAAGAAGATTACAGAAGAGCGGCGGATGAGATCTTTTTGATAAAGGGTCTGAAACATAAATTAAAAAATCTACCAGTATCCTGAAGTTAGCCTATCAATGAAAAATTGAACTGATTAGTAGTATTAAATACTTATAAATTAAATAATAAGCATAGATCGAACCATAAACTTGAAATGTTTTTTGGTTTGGGTGAGAAACAAGTCCTTTCAAAATTAAAAAATTCGCACCTTTACAGTTTATGGCTTAAAAAAGTTTAGGTATTACAGATAGAGATAGAATCGTATAGCCAACGACCAATATAATCAGTAATATGCTAAACGGCCGTACATTTGTATTGCAATATGCGTCTTTTTTTCTGCTAACGACGAAAATTGCACTCTCTCCGCTCGCACAAAGTTGAGAGCGTAAAAAATTATATGTGTGAGTACAAGAGAGCGGCTGGCTCTTGAAGAAATTTTGAAGAGAGCCTGGAGCCAGCTTAGAGTAAACAAAAAATGGGTTTGGCTTTACTCATCTTGAAGTTTTTATATCTTTGGTTTAACTTTACACTTACCTGATTAAAGCAGACCACAACAGGTAAAGCTCCGTATAAAAAGAATGTATAATATTATATGGGGAAAAATTTGTTTTTGAAAAGATACTCGTTTCGTAGCCTATTTGATGCCATTTGTCACATTAATTCTAACCCTTTTTCAGCGACTTCATTGTGGTGTGCCAGAAGGCCTTGTTCCTCAACGAGCGGATCATTAGCGCCGACCAGAAGGAGTACCATCATGTGCTGAAGGAGAACTACGAGAAGCTGTGCCAGGCGCTCAGTGAGTTGCTCGACGACGAGTCCTTCCAGCCGCTGGGCGACGATGCCGACAGCATAAATCAGCGCAACAGCATGGCTTTGTTCAATGCGATCAGCGGCGCCTCCCATAACTCAAGTACTGCTTAAGTTCAGCAAACCAAACAAGATACCGAAGCTCAGATACAGATACACAGATACACGCACATCTAACCAGAAACCAAACCGAATACCAAGTGCACTGTATTTGATCTTAACACCAGCAGAGTGGCGTAGGCGTAACCACAACGTATTTAGTCGTAACCTAGACGTGTTTGGTGTTTCCTTGTTTAGAGTTGAAGTTGAAATTGAAGTTGAAGTTGAAATTGAAGTTGAAATTGAAATTGTCTGGCGGCAGGTAAAGCGCAACTTGTGAGCTTTACGGTTTGAGTCTCGGCTATGGGGCTTCGCATGTGACTAACCCCGCACAAAATCCAAAAAAGCAAACCCCGCATCCATTGGTGGCTTTTAATCCGACCCAAAGAACTAACCGTAAGCTTCACTGCAAAATTCTAACCGCAACTATTTATCTGTTATGTGAGCTTTCCTTCCCCAAAATGCTTTGCCATTCTTTATTAACGAAATCTTTGTAATTCTCCCGTTTTTTTAGGACCGTATTTTGTTGAGCAAAATACCAGCAACAACACCCACCACCACCACCACAGTTCCCACATACACACATAGAACTCCACACAACATCCATAACCGATAACTGATTACCGATAACCGAACTATAAGTTCCATAAGTTCCAGTTAAGAGAGAAATCACTTGTTAATTTCTACGACTAAGATTCCCCCATTGATTGTTGTTAGATTTTTATGTTGAACGATTTTTGATTTTAAAAATTTCCTTAAAATATATTTGTATATTTTTAATCATAGCACTAGCTATAAATTTAGCCTACGAACTGTATATTATTATTATTATTTGGACAGAAACCATTTACTTTATTAGATCAAATCTGCTAACCGTGTGTCTTCTTCAAAACTCGAAATGGCTAATCATTTAATAATTTAAATGTATTCCTAAACGCAAATGAAATTAGTTTTAATGTTATAACAAAACTAGACGAATAAGTTCCAGCAAACAGAACTTACCAAAGTATTCAGATAATGGAAATATAAAAATATATATTTACATACATGCATTTTCTAGTGAAATCGTATAATGAGCTAAATACAAATATATATGCATTAAATGTTTAAAAAATCAGAAACCTTTTTTCACTGGTTGGGTTCAATTTTTGTATTTATTAACAATTTGTTTGTTTAAAATTATTTAACAATTTTGTTTATCATGCGCGAATCGACACAGAAATGTTATTCAAATTTTAGATTTTTTGATTTTTAGAACTAAACCGAACAAACGAATGTTAGGCGCTTTGGAAGCCATCAATGTTGGATTGAACAGTCACTGAATCAAACAATCAATCATCAAATCAATCAATCAATCATCAACCAATCAATGTTCCGTTTACAGGCTACATAAATATGTAAGTTTTAATCATCTCCATTAAAGGCTTAGGCTCTAGCTAGAATTACAAGCGGACGTTGGGGTTCCGGGAGCGGACGAAGTTCAGCAGCTCGTCGGAGTCCTCGCACACGAATGGCTTGATGTGATGGCAGGCCACGTCGTGCCACTTGATCCCGTCGTTGTAGAAGTTGTTCAGGATGGACAGGCAGCTCTCGTCGTTACCCTGGGCAGCCTCTCGGTTGTCCGGCTGCGGCTGCTGGTAGCCGCCCGTGGCCGACCAGTCGCCGGTGTTCCTCTGCGAGGTGGGTCCAATCTTGGCCCCCGATCCCGACCAGAACCAACCGTTCTCATTCGGCGGCTGCAGATCGGGCCTGTCGCAACCAGCGAAGTTGCACTTCCTACCGGAGGTCCAGATATAACGCACATTGCCTCGGGCGATGCGCTGCTTTACAAAGTCATTCTCCTGCGGAGTCTCCAGGGAGACGGCGTCCATGCAGTGACGACGACAGATATTCCTCGCGTCCAGCCAGTCCACCTCCAGGCTGCGGGTGGGAGCGTGCTCCCAGCTGAAGAAGTACGAGTGGGACACGCCCCTGGCATCCCGGTAGCTGGCGTGGCGCACACGGTTCGCACAGCTCCTGGGATCGGGTAAGGCCAGGCGACGCTGGGCCAGCGCCATGGTGGCGCTCAGTGCCAGCAGCAGCAGGGCACGCAGCACAGACATATTTGGATAGCTGAAATATAGATAAAAGATATAAAAAAATTAATTAATGATTAATAAACATTTTTAAGGCCAATCCGGCTCAAAGGACCAAATATTTGTGTTGCTCAGAACCATTGTTCAGCATTAAAAATCTTATTAAATATTTTAAAAGGAATTAATATGTAGTAAATGTAGCTTTAAACACCTCAATCAGTTGAAATAAGTATTGAAATTCTATAAAAACAAATATATTTAATTCCTTACTAACTTTTCTGACCCAGCAGGCAAACAATATTTTTTTTTCCAAGCCAATTAACTCGCCGAAACAAATCTAGAGCGACTTAACCCGCTAAGCTCGGCCTAAAACTGTTTGGAAAATTCGATTTTGACTAGAAGTGGATCCCATTTGCCCCACCCAATCCATTTCCGCTTCGATGAGTCGCTGGTTTTTATGCAAAATCAGTGATTGGAAATGCTTTGCATCGATTTTGATCAATTTTGAGTGTGTTTTGTATATGGAATTTGTCGCTTTCAATTGTCATTTTGCACAATTTGATTCCATTTCGGCTAATTAAGTAGTTTTCCATTCCAGAGAGAGAGGCCTTCAACCTGGTTTCTATTTCGTAACGTGAGAATTGTTCCCCGCACAACAGAGACTCGGCTCGGCAACAGTCGATGGCTGCTCGATGTTGCCTCTTACCTATGCAAATAGCTTTATTGTTGTATATTTGTACATAAAAAAAAATTAAACATGAAAATTGTATGCAAATCTTTATGGGACGACTGGTTCTGGCAACTAATCAAAATTACATCTTATATAAATTATCGACTTGCAAATAGGTCCGGTTTAAATTGGCAGATTAAAGCTAAGGCCCCTCCATTGGGAGGGAAATGAGTAAAACGCGTGCTGAAAATTGTCTAAACGCTAAACAAAAGGACTTAATTATATCTAACTAACCAAGCAAATCAGTTTAAATAAATTGCTGATGATTGGAATTGATCTGAACGGTTGAAAAGAAAATTGGGCCACTATTGTTTCGGGGAAGAAATAAGGTAACCAAAATTATAATCACGAATTTATCAAGAAAGATTATGGGTAATTTGTTTAAATCATTTTTATTTAATCTGAATTTTAGCTATTTAATTCATGAAATTTAATCTTCAAAATTTAGAAATGTTTATTTACTTGCTTCATATAGTAAGTAAATGGTGAATACTTATTTTTCTCTGCTATAAAAATTATAAAAATATTATATGAAATATATATTAAAATAAGAATCCAATGAATATTTGTAATTTTTAATTAAAATAAAATTCAATGTATCCAAGAGCTAAGGGTAAAATTATAATAATTATAATTAAAATATTTATATTCTTATTATTTACTTAATATACAAAAACTCCTAAATTTTATGTGTACTGCTCTATTTTAAAATTCATTTCTGCTAAACCAATCAACCTAAAAATTTAATTGACCGACTTAACTCATTTTTTCCCAGAATCAAAAGCATTTATAGCTTCGGTGACCCTAAAAAAATTACCAAACCGTAACTGACCTAGCCCAAAAACCTGACCTAGCCAATGCCAAGGAACTCTCTCTCTCGCTCCCCTTTTAAGCACTCGTCGCGTGATGGGAACACATGCTATGCCCATTAGTCAGAGGCGGCATTCCAGATACCCATTCGTTTCTAGCTCAGAGCCGGAGCCCCAAAGTTTGTCTTGTGCATACCAAGCGGCGGAGAAATACTCGCAGTTAATGGAGAAAGTTGCCCGAGTTCGGGGCCCGTCCATGGTCATGCATTACACATATTGCCGGGTCTCTGCCAACGGTCTCCCTCCTGGCCAATATTCGAAACTCTTCCGCCTGATAACAAGCCGAAGCCCCAAAAATTTGTCGTCTTCGGTTTTGGCCTTTGTTTTGGCCACGCGCAATTGCATGTGTTTTTTTTCCTTCCTCTCCTATTTTTTTTCTCGGCTCGTAAATTTTGTAATTTGAATTTCCGTTGCCTCATTTGCTCTTCCTATTAAAGCCAATCCATATACGTGTGTGTACAGGTCTTTTTCTTCGGCTAATTGCCGTGGGTAAGGAAGGGCATTGGCAACTGCTGAAACATTTCCGAACCAATTGTCTTCACCTTTTTGTATTTTTTTGTATGTTTTTATATTTTTACTTCGGGCACTTGCTCCCTTCCCAAGTAGCTCTCATTTTTGTCTCATTTTGTTTTCTTTTGGACTTTTGGGTTTCGTTTTCTTCTGTTATGCAATATTTGCCTTTATTGAACGCTTCAATGGACGCACTTGTAAATATAAATTGTGGGAGAAAGGCATTTGCTTTTATGTCTTTGACGGCTAAATGACTAATGATGATTTTAGGCTCTTTAAATGGTTATCTCTTTTATATAATTCACCTGTGGCGGCGTGCAAAAAGCAACCTTCAAAACGTGCTCAATAGCCAAATAAATATTACAAAATAACTACAGCGAAAAAAAAGAGCAGTCTCGAATCTCTGAAAGATGTTTTTCCAAGCACATCTGTGCAGCATTCCGACTCCGAAACCTGTGTTAGATAATTAATTCCAAGCCACTTGTACGTACTTGTGCTGCTGGCTTCGTGGTTGCATCTGCCAAACATTTTTTGTTTATTTTTTCAAAACCCCTCCCACCACCTCCAAGCATGGCAATTAATCTCCGGCTTATACATTACAGTTTACAACGATCTCCGCATGGCTTAGAGCAACTGGTTTTTTACCGGATTTTTCCTCGTCGATGGCAAGCAAATTTTATTTATGTATCACGCGCCTCGAGCACATTTTGAGGTGAAGTAAATGTATAAAAAAAATTGTCATTAGCTGCGCTGAGAGCGGAACAGGTGTCTAAATCTTGAAAAAGAAGAGGTAGGGGCTCAATAAGAGTTACTAAACTATTTGTTAATAATTTTGGGGAGAATTCCGCTTGAGGGACTGGGTTTTTGATTAATTAAAATGTTTAAAAATGACTTTATATATCTGCACAATTTAATTTTACATTTATTAACTGGCTTCTATAATTTTAAATAAATAAAAATCTCAGCAGGCTGTCATTAAAGTTTACGGCTAATAAAATATTAATGTTAATAATATTGCTAATAATAATATCATATATATTGCCATGGACAATTAACCTTTTGATTATAGGTAACATATTATTATTGTTATCAATCAATATTTTCCACATTAAAATTTTGCCATAAATGCTACCCCTTGACCTGTCTTTCTCGTAGTTTTTTACCATAAATCTTTTAGCAAATAATTCTCAATTAAAACAGCTTAAACCTTGATTACATTATTCATTTAGAAACTTGTTAGAATATGTATGAAGCTCCTCCTGACCTTACTATCTGCAAAACCCCTTCTAGACTTAATGTTAGCTACCTAGATCTGCTTCTGCCATTTCCTGTTAATTAGAAATCAATCGATAAGCAGACATTTCTCCAGAGAAAACACCGAGAAACTTGCACTTGCAGCAGCTCGTTTGTAGAACGAAGACCAAGACGGGTTTCTGGTTTCGGTTTTCCAGCACCGCCTCGCTGTGAAGCGATGACAGTAATTATAAAGAAGACGGATTTGCCAGTTGCTGGCCATTGCAGCCACAACCCACCTGGGTGTATCTAGATATAGCCCCCATTGGAGGCACTCGAGGTCGAGTACTAATTAGAATAGGTTGCGACATCAGTGACCTGTTTCGGGTGGAATTAAAGGGAGCAGGATGCTGCTGTCATTATGAAAGTTTCACGCGGATGCATCTGCGAAACGGTGGCGACGCTTTAATTGCCCCGGCCTGTGGCTGGTCTTGGCCAGATCTGGTCTCGTCTTGGCCCGAAGAAGATGCCGCTGGTGCCGAGAGCACAGAGTAAACAATATGCAGAAAAACTGGACAGACGGTAGAAGAAAGTCTGTCAGCGGCCAGTTTGCGGAGCAGACAGGCCGAAGGAGCATTACTTTTACTGGTCACCAAGCACCTGCGACTTACTGGTTTTCTCGGATGAGCAAAACACAAAAATGCCAAAAGACTCAGTGCAGTCAGCAGTCGCTGCAAACAATAACAATGAAGCGAAATGATAGTGAAAATGGTCATGTTTCTTCGTTCGCTTTTTGGTCATCGCATAAATATGTATTTATATATGTGCAGGCCATATCAATAAATATTGACAGCGCGTCAGGTGAAAAAAGGAGGAGGAGGCGGAGTGAGTGGTACGGTGGAATCTTCTCAGGTTTCTGGGCATCTTCACTTTCATCTGCGGAGCCAGGTGCTAATGAATTGCCCAAATTGATGGTTGAAAAAATAAACAAGCCGGTGACAGAAGGGAAAACATTAAAATATACTAAGAAATAGGCTCTGTCACGGTACTCTTAAAGAATCTATGAAGAAAAAGATTGTTTACAAAATTCTGCTAAATATTTTTCTATACTTTATCCAAAGAATTATTCAATATATTTATAAATAGAATTAGTCAAGCGTTGGAAGAAGCAATCCCTATTTTAAAGTTGAGGAATTATTTCGTTTAAATCGGGTTTTCACATGAGAAAAATAAAAACCAAAGGAAAAACTTGTGACAAAATATTTAATTCTTGATGATATTTCTTAAAGTATTAAATTTTTTTTTTTTGATATACATGTTGTGTTATGTACTTTTATTGACAAAACCAAAGAAACAGTTACTTGAAGTCATTTGTTTTAATTTAATATTTTAGAAAATATATAAAAAATACATCTAGTTATACTTTTCTCTTTTCAGAACTGTCGTTAAGTTCTGAATATAATTTGGTGTTATAAAGGATAGTATTCTGAAATATAATTGACATCTAAGAGAAACTCTGTATCCCCCCTTATTATTTTTCCCCCATAATCATAACAGCCAATGGAAGCTGCAAGAAATTCTGAAACTGAAAATTGTCACTCATCTTGAAGAGCTGCGAAATTGGCATATGTAAAACCAGAAATTCACTCGCAAAAAAGGAGGCGGAGCAGACACGCCCACAAGCCATACAAAAAGAAAAAAAAAAACTTTCCTTTAAAGAGAATCCATCCAACAGAGTGACAGGAGAAGCCCAGAGAGATTTGGTTTTTGTTTTTTTGTGTGTTGCCTGTAAAGACTTTCCCGCATTCCGCGGAGATAAATTATTTTGTTGTCAATTGGAGACGGAATCGTGACTGGTGATTTCTTCTGTGGAATTTTCAGAGATTGCAGACTCGAGCTGCAGATCCTCCTCCTCCGCAATTGCGATGGGAATTGGCATTGAAATTGTTTAACGGGTGACCTGTCAAAGCGGCGAGATTTTAAATAACCAGCCAAGTGAGGTCACCTCCAGCTGAGGCTGTAAAAATGTCAAAGGCGTCCGCGGTTGCTTTTCTTATCAAGTTGTCTTTATTGCCAGTCATAAAATATTATTGACTTTACGACCCCAAAAGCATTCTGCAGCAGCATTAGCAACAGCAGCAACAGTAGCAGCAGCTGCCTGACATTTTGGTAATTACTGCCCGAATATTTGCATGCTGCGCCTGCTACTGTTGCTGGTGGAAAATTAGATTTTCCACTCATTTGCACTGCCACATATTGCGTAATCTTCTGCTTCAATGCATGGCCCTGGGGGTGGCAAGTGGGCGAGAAAAACAGGCCAAAACGAGGGCAAGCTTGGTAATAAAACAAAAAATAAAAAAGAACTCCATCATTGTTGGGTTTACTAACAACGATTTTTCACACTGTTTGCCTTGCTCTTCAAACTGACAGAATGCATTGTGACAGAATTATTTTTAGGTAGGTTGTTACAGAACTTTGGAGAACAAATTATGTTTTACAAACTATTCTAAGTCATTGCTAAGTTGAAAAAAACTTTAAAATGTGAGTCAGCTGTTACTAATTTTTGTTGTTTTATTCATGTTTAAAAACCCCATTTTAATTGTTTATGACTCGCTTGTCTTTTTGTATATTCTTGTGGAAGAAAAACGATTTAGTAGAATCTATTCTACATTTTTATATTTTTAGAATTATATTTATACTGCTCAGAAGTCTACAGGAATTCTATTAAAACAAGACAAAAAAGATTTTAATTAATGATACAATTTGTATACATAATATTATTGTATATTTGTTTGTTAATGTTGTGCTTTTCATATAATTATTAATTCGATAAAAAAATAAAATAATCAAATTGATTTATAAAGCGAAAATAAAGCATATATTACAATAAAATAAACCATATCTTTATATTCGCTTCACAAATTAATTATTTTACTTTGGATTTATATTTTTGTATATTATATCAAAAGTTTAGGTTTCAGAGTTTACAACGACCTCTTCAAAATAAATTTAAGAAAAGCGAATAATAACAATAAATAATTTACTTTACTTTCTACTTTACAATAAATAATTAAAAATTGTTTATATATTAGTCCTGAATAAAATCTCACAAAGTCAATGAATACATTTAAATAACAAAGATCAAATGTATAATAAATGCAACATAAAAATTCAAAACTAAAAAACAATCAAAAAACTTAAATTGCTTAACCAAAATCATCGCAAATATTTTACTAAGTAAAATATAAGAAACTAAATCTGCAACTCTACAACTGACCCACTTCTAAGTTCACTTCTTATACATAATAATTATTGAGAAAGCCTCAGAATAAGAATCACAAAACATCTCAACTTATGAAATTAATTTTCTAAAGGAAAGATTACACTTTTTTGTAGTCACTTGTCCTTAAAGGATATGGCTTGTAATCACCTTTAGATCGGCGCAAACGACACGAACGTGGCTGAAAGAACTCGAAATCCAACTGAGGTTGTGGTTTTTAGCTGGGGAACAACCGCACGCAACGCTTCACTTTTACCAACTGAACGCACTGACGATCTTGCCACGGTTTATAGCCTGTCCCCAAAAACCAAAACAAACCAAAACAAACCAAAACGAGCAAAAACGAGCATCGGTGGCGATGTTCGATGTTCGAACGTGGCTCAAACCGGGGGCGCTGGGAGGCCTGGCTTAGACAAGTGAGGAGTCACGTTGGCAAGACAAACAGCGAGGGGGTCGCTACGAAAATGGCCTAAGTCAACGGGGCTTGGCTTGATCAGTTTCCAGTTTTTATTTTTCAGTTTTCAGCTGGAGATGAGATGAGTTCGGAATGCATTCGATGGCTAATTGAGTTTGGGGGGCCGTAAATCGGCAGTTGCGGCTACTGCCGCCATAAATGTGCCACTGGGCTACTGGTTTTTGGCTTGTTTGGCCAAAGCTGCATCTTGAGTGCATCTTTTTGCGGCTTCGAACATGTTCGCGCGGCGAGTTCGCTGCCTGAGTCTTTTGTTTTGCTTTGCGATCTTTTCTTCTTGTTTTTGCTGCTGTGGCAACGGCAATAAATAAGTGTGAAAAGGCAAAAAGCCATCGATAACCGTTACAAGATTTGTTTAAACAAATGATTATGCATTTGTGTTTGATTTTATTTTAATTGCCTTGAGTTAAGCTGAACCCCCACGGGGTTAATTTTAATTATTGCCCCGTTTTTTCTTTAATATTTTATACAATACACTTATGTAACAATTGAATATTTTTTCGGCTTCTCCGATACAAAGCAAAACGGTGTCAATAAAATCAATGGAGGTCCAAATTGCTTCCGGCACAATTTGCTCATCATTAGCCAAAAAGGTGTTGAAGAAGCGAGCAAAAAAGGGCAGCAAAAAAATAAATAACAAAATAAACAAATGGATATCAGTCAAAATAGTTAAATGGTTTAAAAAATGCTACTTTTTCAGCCGCTTTTGTGGGCCTACACTCAGCGTGATTAATGCTATTTCTTGATTTGCCTAATGAGAGCACAGCAACTGGAATAATATTCATTAATTTTCATTGTGCTCGGCCCAATAATGCTTAATAACGTCGGATGTTTAGTGCCTCCAACTCCAATGCTGCTTGGCATGCTCAAGTTCACCCCTACAAGGCGATTCAGCTTCTGATCTGTTCCAAGTGTCCTCTCACGCACCTCGAGCGCATCTTCAAATTGCATTTCGAGCATACATAAAACATGAAAATATGGCAGCATCCGATGCTATCCGATGGGAGGTCATTCAGTAAATTAAATTTAATTGCATTTTCCACATAAGCCAAGTGCGGTGGAGTGGCTGGCAGCCAACAACTTCAAATTGATTCGCAATCACTTCTAAATTTGCCGGTACATCTGCCGTGCATCTTATTTTTTTTTCTTTACCCTAGACTTATGAAGGCAGGTTGGATTTATATTTATTTAAAAAAAAAAAATAGTGCGGATTAATATATATTAATAAAGGGTATATATAAAATAAAAAAGAAAAAGATATTAAATCAAAATGATATACAGTCAGAAACCAGAATATTTCCCTATCTTTGCTTAGTTAACATTAAACACGGAAAATAAGCATTTTTAAGAATATAAGGCATACAAATATTTACATTTATTTATTTATTTTAACACTATACATATATGCAAATCGAATAAAAATAATTATAAGGATTTATAAACAAAATAAATAATATATTCTTTTTTTCAAATATTTAGCTAATTTCAATAATTCAAGTCCCAAAATCATTCCTTTTGCTTTAATTATTGCTATTGCTTTACGTTACTGTTGCTATTTCAATAAATTTAGTAACTTTAATCACACAAAATTGACATTACAAATGGGCAAACAATTTCAAAATCTCTGAAATTTTACAACTTATTGCTAAATATTATATTTTTTTTGATTAAGCTATTAAATGTTAAAGATAAATTATGGCCTAGTCTCAATTTTCTGCACAGCGAAGCATAAGATACATTTATGACTAATTGAATTATGTTAAGCTTAGTGTATTTTAAAGTTCGAGCCTCCAAATAAAGCCTGCATTTCTTGATTTTTGTTGTGACTTTGAACGCATTTGCTTAAGTGATTTATGCATCCGAATATCTGAAAACAACCGATCTCGAAATCAGTCGGAGCAGCAGATGTGTGAAATCATTAAGTGCGAACAGCGCCAAATGATGGAGCCCCGAACTTGAACTTGAAGAACGCTGACTGGCAAAAGGCCGCCGCACAAAATACAAAAAAAATAACACCCGAAAACGAACGAAATAGATAGACAGACAATCCAAAAAGCATATCCATGGCTGCGGCTGCAATTAGATCTGCACTCCATGCTCCATGCTCCAAACTCCATGCGAATGGGTTACCCAGAGGCGAGCAACAATTAAAAATGGGTCTCGCTGCCGGAGCAACAATAAAAATTAAAGCTCCGCTTACCGCTTACCATGAAGTTAAGTACGAGAGACCTTAGGCGTCATGGATATAGCGTACGTAAAGGCACTACAGTGCGGACCCAAATAGAGCAACTTTTCGTAAGGAGTTATAAAATAACATTTTAGAATATTTTGAGCAATTCCTGATTATGTCTTATAATTTCTTGTTTATAACACAAAGAATCGGACTAAAATTTCATTAGGTTTTTGTTACCTTTTACCTTAAGTGCCAAATATTATATAATAGAAAACCCGAGAAATCTATGAAATTTTCGTACTAAAAATAAAATAAATTGGTGGCCGTATTTATAAATAAATACCAAGAGCGTTTTTAGAAAATTAATAATAATAACCCAGGAAACACTAGGGTTTTGAAATTACTATAAGATGTGTCTAAAAGTAAGCAGTAAGATGTTATAGGTGCCAAGTTCAATACAATGATTTCAATGATTTCAAGAAGCTAGTGATTTCTGTAGTAACACAAATTTTTATCCGAAATTAATTCTTAAGTTAAATATTCTAACATAATATTAATCGGTTAGTTTATAATTAAAGTTTTTCTATATTTTTATTTTATCATTTTCCTTAAATATTTTTTTGGGTTTTGCATCCTTAGGGTTACAAGTTTACACTTACTATTATCTCACTGTTAACTTATCTCAAATAAAGCATTTCTTAATCAAGACTTAATTAAAATTTGTATAGCAGAAGATCCTTGATTTTTATTAGTTCCCACTATCGATCGTAAACTGTACATAGATACCAATATTTAATGGCCCTCGACGGTGGCTCACGACTGGTGTGGGACTGTGATTTTCCATTGCCTGCAATTTTACTTTCCTTCGCCACATATCTCACGAAATTGGCAACAACGGCCCAGAGCCGCCTGCCTAAATCCCACGCAGCCTCAGTGCCACATACTCATAATTGGGTCGCTTAATCTATCACTTGACATCTCCCATCCCAAAAACTTTTTAATTACAATTGGGCTCATTGTTTGAGTAGCGATTTCTGCCTGTTGCTTTCGGTTACGCAACATTCGCATTGCGTGGCGATTGCCAAAGGAAAGTCATCATTAGATTGACATATAAAACTCTTTATCGGCTTGAAGAAATGTTTGTAACTTACAAAATGGGTTTTTTATTATTTTGATTGAGCAGCATTCACAGGGCTTTAGTACGTATGTGATTACCTTTTCAAGTACAAGTGGATTAGCATTAAATAAAACAGAAATTACTTTGATATAACATTTTATTTGATTGGGCTTCCTAATATAAGTTTTTTACGATGAAGAACAATATATCTTGGGATTGTTCAGTAACAGCCCAAATATTATTATATCAAAAGAAATACAATTACTAAAAAAACTATCAAGCTTACCTCTATTAAAATAATACCCTTTAAAGGCACTTCCATTAACTTTACAACTAACTTTGAGCCACCAACAATGCTTTACTTTAAATGAAATATTCTGGGCAATGATTAAACATATATTTTTGTTCATTCCAGGGACAGGTGAAGTCTTGGGAAAATTGGCTGTTGGCTGAAAAGAAGTGCGGGCACAAAGCGTAAACAATGATAAATTACAATAACATAACATAATTAACTTTGGGCTCAGCCTCTAATGCTAATTAACTTCTTCTCTTGCTCTCGACGAATGTAGATGTCGATGGCTTTTTAGGTTTTATATATGTATTTTTTTTTTTTTTTTGAGGTTACCATAACCCAGTGACTGACTTTGACTGCTGGCCGCATCACGTGGTGTCGGCACCTTGGGTTCTGTAACTCATCGCCAAAAACCAAAAACCAAAACACGAAAAACACAAAACTATTTCGCCACTCTTCGATGGCCAAAATGTCAGAGGTTCGCCTTTTTGGTCAGCCGACGATTATCCGAAGCATTTTCCGCCATCAACCACTATTTAATTCATTTATGTGTGGTTTTAAGTATATTTTGCAGTCTTTTTTTTCAATTGAGGAAAGCCTTCATCATTTTTGGCCCTGAAATTAATTCGCATCAAATCGCTTGGAAGCCAAAATTGTTCAAATAATTGTTTGGTTCATTTCAGTTTTGGTCAAGGAGAAAAGTTTGCTTTGTTTTGTTTGTTATATTAATTTCGAAGCATAATATTTATTTAGGTAAGCCGATATGGGCATTGTTTTTATTAAATTGAATAAATAGTGGGATTTTGTCTTACGTCCATAAGCGGATATTGGGAAAAGATATTTTTTGATTAAATAAAGCAGAATGGCAAATATTCATTAATTTATTTTAGTAATGAATTTGAAAAATATAAGCTTTATGGGACAATTATCTATTTGTTTATATATTTATCAATATTTTTTTTAAACAAATGAAATATAAAATATTTTCTGAAAACTATGGAAAATATGGGATTTAGATTTCTAGTTGCATGCAAATTAATTCTCACATAAACATAAAATATTTGATTTAAATTTTTTTAGATAAGAATATTAGTGAAGTGCCTGATTAGTTTAAATATAAAAAATACTCGGAATACACACTTTGTTAAGCAGCTTTAAAGGTTTAAATTAAACCCCTCAAGCCCTAAAACCATTTTGCATTTCCTTTCCGAAGCTATAATATTTATGCACTTTAGTTGCAAATTCCCATTTTCGCATATAAAAAGTGTTGGCATTGCGTAGCACGTGTGAAAAAAGAAACAAAAAAGTTGGATCAACTCTTTGAATGCGTATTATTTAATGCCGGCGCCATTGTCATGGGAGAAGTGAGCTTAGAGACAGAATTTTGTTGGGGGACCCCCAGACACTCTGTTATTGTTTTGACTGGCACTTGGCTGAAGTGTTGTTAGCCAAATTGTGCGACAAAAATTCTGAGCCAGACACATGATTTAATGCACTGAAGCACGATGCTGCTGCAGCTGAGAGCAGGGAGCTGGGTGATGGGTGATGGTAGCTCATTAAACCGGGGGGAATCGGTTGTGCAACCTCGTTTGCATTGTTAACTTCGCCGGCACAGAGGCTGAAGATGATGGTCCCCGGCTTGTTGTCTCTTTGGGATTTGTTTTGCCAAGATTTGGTAATGTGGATTTGTGTCTTGCGTCTGCTGCTGGTATTCAGCATAAATACTGAGCTTTCGTTTGCTTTACGCAATGGTTGACAACTGTATAAAAAGGAAGTTAATAAGTTCTTGTATGATTAACTGGAAATTAAGTATGTACAATATCTGGTTACTGGCTAAGGTTATTATATAATTTATTCAAATATTGACTAGTATTGGTTTATGGTGAGTAATTTAAAATAACGCAATAATGAATACTGTTTAAAT
Organism: Drosophila rufa; assembly: GCA_018153105.1. Classification (NCBI taxonomy): domain Eukaryota; kingdom Metazoa; phylum Arthropoda; class Insecta; order Diptera; family Drosophilidae; genus Drosophila; species Drosophila rufa. The sequence goes on from JAECXS010000096.1 coordinate 16,906,009, forward strand.
TTTTAAAAAATCCCCAGAGTACGTTTAGGCCATTTAGGAAAACGTAAAGAAACTTACTATTAAAATTATAATAATATTTAAAATTAGAATAAGTCCATTAATAAAAGTCGATTAAATGGGACAACGAATTGGTTGGCCTTTTTTATAGTTTTCTTACAATAAACCTTATATTAATTTAAAATAAAAATATATAATAATTAAAAGTCTATAAAATTAGGAAGCGTTGTTAGTCATTTTTATTGTTTGGGTTCAATGTACCTAATATTATTACATTTTTACGTAAACTGTAATTACTGGTGCGAATGGAGATTAGGGCTTGGGGTGAAGATTCCGTGAACCCTTTTCCAGATACCATATTCCGATAAAATGCAAGTTGAACCCAAAGCAATTACTGTCGAGCAGGCACACACAAAAGAAAATCAACAAAAATAAAACTTAATTTAATACGATAACGTATAAAATCTATAATAAATATCAAATTTAAATACAAAAACAATAATAAGATCTTAATAATAATATTAAATAATATTATTATCACTTAAATTACAATATTAAATTCATATAAGATAAGACCTAAGACAATAACAATTGTAGATATGAAATCAATAAAATAAAAGCTTAAGAAGATATTTTATAAAATAATAATTATAAGAAAAACCTTCTTAACAGCTCACATTATCTAGATCATTGCCCTAACTTTTTTTTTTTGCGTGTACGATAACATTTTAGCTTAATCTGCGATAAGAAAAGCACTCCACCGAAATGACTCTACCTTAATTAGGTGTTGAAATCGAATTTATTCCGAGTCCAACTATGATCGGCAACGGTCTGGACACGGTCCGAGGGCTCCTTAGGCAGCTGCGCTACTGGATGAGTGTCCGGGACTGCTACGGTTCCATCCATCTGATAGTGTCCGTAGCCTTCGGCCTGGGCATCACTCCGTTCCTGGTCCGTCGAAACTCCCTGGGCGAGAGCTCCCTGGAGCAGTCCTGGTATGGATTCCTCAATGCCATCAGCCGGTGGCTGCTGCTCGCCTACTGCTACATCCACATCAACGTGAACGGCGAGAGTCTGATCGGATATTTCATGAGCAACCACGTCTCCCAAGTCAGCACGCGGCTCCACGACATCCTAGGCATCATCGTGGCCATATGCATCTTCATTGTGCCTCTGCTGCTGCGCAGGCACTTCCTGCGCTCGGTACGCACCGTGGTCGAGGTGGATCAGCGATTGAAGCGGCTCCGGTGTCCGGTGAACTTCAACACGGTCCTGGTTCTGGTGTTGCTGGTCATGGCCTTAATTGTCCTGGGGAATGTGATCCTGATCATCACCTGTCTGGTGTGCCTGTCCAAGATGGACGTTCACGCCTCGTGGCAGCTGACCGTTATCATGGTCTACGAACTCCTGGTCACTTCTATCACTATTTGCATGTTTTGTCTGATGACAAAGTCAATCCAGCGGCGACTAGCATGTCTGCACAAGGTGAGTGATGTTTGTAATGATTTATTATAAATTATTTAGATAATATTTAATTTAATTCTTATACTATGTATATTAAGAGTTTTATATATTAAATGAGTAAATAATAATCTGTGGTTAAAATAAATATAGATACTCTATGTGAGGCTCTTACTTAATTACAATAATTTAGATAACATAAACAAATATCTTATACTCGAAGTTAAAGCTCATTTTGCTTAACGGAACCTCCCATCCAATCATCATATATTCCCACCTGTCAATCTGAGTAATCCTTGTGCCCCAGGAGCTAGCTGAATGGGGAAATCCGATCAGCTTATGGCGCAGCCAATGGCCAGGAACACATCCCCATTTGCATTTTCCATCTTTGTTTCCATATACATCCAGCCATTAGTCGAGTGTGACCAGATATACGATTATCCGAGACTCGAGACTCTAGAGTCCCTAGATAATGAAGATAATGAATTGCCCGTCACGGCGCACACAAACTCACACATTCCCGCACACTTGCTGGCAGCAGCAGATATATCTACAGACTGACAACTGAATTAAATCGAAGCATCCTTCACAAGGACACACAAACAGTGATGCTGAGTCGGGTTTCAAAGCTTGAAAATGTTTCTCTCTAAAAAGCAGGGGCCGTAATTATTATAAGTTTTACTATAAAAATAAAAAAAGCTTCTTTTTTTTATTTTTAAATAAAAATTAAAATATAATTATTATATTTGATATTTATTTTTTAAACCACTTTAAAGAGGTAAAATTGACATTTATTTAATAAATCTGGAAAAAATACCATATGTGTATTTTTCCCGCACTTCCCTGACGATTTTTAGACCATTGATTTTTATTAAATCATAACTCTTATTTACGGTCCCTGTTAAAAAGATATACAATTTTATTTAATATATTTACCTGTAATATAAATTTAAATTTAGGTCAAAAATCCTAGGACATATATACACTAGTTGGGTTCTTTTTAACAAATTAAGCCTGACAAATATCATTGAATTTGATATTAACTTGTATCAATCAAATAAATATACCTCAAAATAACGATTATTTTCTACCAACTTTAGAAATAAATTCACTTATAACTTAAAATTGGACTTTCAGGACTTAAACATTAATTTTGAACAGTAGAAAAGGAAATATTTGAAATTGTCTGATTTTGGATCTTTTTGAAGTGAATAAAAATAAAAAGAACAAATTAGACTTAAACCACTTTCTTCTTAAATGAAACAAAACTTAATTAATTTCCAAAAGACTAGAAATTAGAAAACAAGGTTATAATTTATGATTAAATTGTACAATCAGGATTTCCTCATTTTAATCTATTTTTTCCTACTTATTCCTTTTTCTTAAATAATTAATAATAATAAAATAATTTTCTTTGAAAACATCTTTACTGCCATCACTGTCTGCGGGATGAGGGGAGAAAATGAAAACACTTGTTGCTATCGAATGGCACTTGTTGTTGGGAATCCTAGACAACGTGATAATGAGCTTTCGCCGGATACAACTTCCGATGCCGGCATTTATTTTTTTTTATATCCTCTTTACACCACTTCACAGGACTCCCTTTCCCTGCCGTTTATGGCCTCCTCACTTCGTTTTGCATCCCGCTCGGCAGTCGCTATTTTCCCTTTTTTGTTGCCATTTGCCAGCCAGTTCGCGTTGACTCCTTCACCCGAACGGTCGTGCTCTGCGCTGTGCTTTGTTTTCACTTCCGGTTTCCGGTATATAATAGCTTCGATTTCGGGAATATGTCGGCGCTACGAAGAGTGCGCAAATACTTTATATCCTCGCAGGTCTACGAGGCTCTGCGTCCGCTCTTCTTCCTTACATTCCTCTACGGTCTAACGCCCTTCCATGTGGTGAGGAAGAAGATGGGCGAGTCCTACCTGAAGATGTCCTGCTTCGGTGTCTTTAACATCTTCATCTACATATGTCTGTGTGGCTTTTGTTATATCTCGTCTCTGAGGCAGGGAGAGTCCATTGTGGGCTACTTCTTTCGCACGGAGATCTCCACGATTGGAGATCGCCTGCAGATCTTCAATGGCCTCATAGCCGGCGCCGTGATCTACACCTCGGCCATATTGAAGCGCTGCAAGCTGCTGGGAACCCTGACCATACTGCACAGCCTGGATACGAATTTCTCCAACATCGGCATTAGGGTCAAGTACTCGAGGATCTTCCGGTACTCCATCTTGGTGCTGGTCTTCAAGCTTTTAATTTTGGGCGTGTATTTCGTGGGAGTTTTCCGGCTGCTGGTCTCCCTGAATGTCACGCCATCGTTCTGCGTCTGCATGACATTCTTCCTGCAGCATACGGTGGTCTCCATTGCGATTTGTTTGTTCTGCGTGATTGCCTTCAGTTTCGAGCGTCGCCTCAGTATCATCAATCAGGTGAGTAACAGGTAAATATTGACGTTTGCCTGCTGTGACAGACAGCGTGACGGGAATAGTCAGTGGAGGTGCAGGCTTCTATCAAAGCAGAAATCAAGTGGAAATTAATTTATATAAAACCTAGGCAACAAAGCAATAGTTTGCCATGATTCGCTGTGACATATTTAGTAATTAAGTCTGCCCAAATTGGCAAATAAGAATGCCTTCCCTATTTGGTCAACAAATGTGGCCAGTTTTGTGGATAGAAAAGTGGATTAAATTTCTCGTTTATCTATGGAGATTAATTTTCGGTAGCCTCAACTAGTTGATGGAATAAATTACTGAACAAATATGTGTTGCCTACTTTGTGGCTGGAATTAAATATCTCGATGATAAAGAGTAATTCCCTTAAACATTTTGTTTAAAGCTCTCTGGTTTGAATAAATCTTTAAAGAATTAAAGCTTCTATATTTCTAGTTTCTATTTTATTTTCTTCTACAATTACAATTAATTCCCACCAAGCAAGACTCTTCCTAGGAAAGATTGCCTAAAAAAAGGATACATCTACATATTCAATTTGTCTCTTTTTTCCCCCTTTAATCTGCGTTGTTTCTTAATACAAAAAATATTCAAATTACTCAGCTTTCTTAGAATTTCACTCTGCATAAATTCCCAAAATATATTTCGCCCCTCCTGCGCCTCATTTAAATCAACTGAAGAACCCGTTTGACCCCTTGTAACTAATAAAACGAATGAATGTCAGTTATGGCGGCTGTAACTCATGCTTAACTAACCAAATCTCATCTGACAAAAGGACATACATACAGAATAATGGCCATAATGTCGTGCTGAACAATTGACATAAATTCATTTTGCGCATTTCAAGGAAACCATGAAATTAATTAGGCTTATGGGAGACCCTCAATAAAAGTGGGCCAAAAAAAGAAGAGCTCCCATTCATTGATCCGAAAAAACTTCCCTCTATATTGTGTGGGGAAATCGTGGGTTTACCCTGGGGAATTATTTCCCTTGGGGAACCGGAACCATTAATTAAAATGCAACAGCTTAGGCTAATAGGTTAATGGTCGCAACATGACAGCGGAAAGCGGACAACGGCTTGTCTAGACCCAGAGTACGCGTATAAAAATGGGAAAATTATTTACTTTCGCTGGCCCCACCTCGGAGACCTTTCCGGGAGTTTCTTCGGTGCTGACGCGTCCTCGTAAAATGCAAATCATTTGCGGTCCCCGGCGTCAGTCGCCGTCTGGAGCTCAAACGAAGCGGACATGGATATCGAAAGGGCCAAGGACACGACGACGGATCCCGTGGATGCGGTGGAGATAGAAGTGGCCACCGGTCTGTGTCAGCCCTTGCGTCGCAGATTCTGGCGATTTCTCAGCGCCAAGCAGCTCTACGAGTGCCTCCGTCCGCTCTTCCATGTGACCTACCTCCACGGACTCACCTCGTTCTACCTGAGCTGCGACAGCAAGACGGGACGCAGGAGCATCAAGAGGACCGTCTTTGGCTATCTGAATGGACTGCTGCACATTGGACTCTATACCGTCTGCTATAGCCTGACCATATACAATAATTGCGAGTCGGTGGCCAGCTACTTCTTTCGCTCGCGAATCACCTATTTCGGGGACATGATGCAGATCGTGAGTGGATTCATCGGAGTGACCGTCATCTACCTGACGGCCTTCGTTCCGAACCACCGGCTGGAGCGCTGCCTCCAGAAGTTCCACACCATGGACGTCCAGCTGCAGACGGTGGGCATCAAGATCATGTACAGCAAGGTGCTCCGCTTTAGCTATATGATCCTGATCTCCTTGTCACTGGTCAACTTGTGTTTCACCTGCGGCACCTTCTCCGTGCTCTACTCCTCGCAGGTGCGGCCCACCTGGGCCCTGCATTTTACCTTCCTCATCCAGCACACGGTTATAGCCATGTCCATTGCGGTCTTTAGCTGCTTCACCTACCTGGTGGAGATGCGACTGGTGATGGTCAACAAGGTAATTAATTAATCATTTTCATAAATACATGGGAATATTCCTGAATACCTCCCAAAGGACTCTAGCAACAATGACTTAAACTATATAATATTCGAGCTCAATTTACCTGCTTCCTTAAAGTGTTTTCAATTCAACTCAGTTGATTCAATTAAATTAATTAGCCCGCACAAACGCTGACCCTGAGCGAGCTGCTAACTGAGAGACAACACCTTCCAAACCCGACAACTGACTTTTATATTATTTCATAAACTGTCATTAAATGGGAACTTTGTCGGTGTGTGATGGACGGGTTTCCATTACCGAGCTGTCAGCGGTCAGTGGAAAGTGGATAGTATTTAACCAGCCATGACGACGACCAACAAGGTGTGGGTCATAAATACTTTAAAAACTAATCACTGAAGAAAGTTATGGGGTTAAGCTATAAAAGGAGAACCAAGGGAATCAAAGGGATTAGTGCAAGTGAGATTTCTTTCGCGAATTTATTTCAGCTTTAAGTGTGAACGAAAATGTTAAATTTATATCAGCAATTGTTCAGTCCCCGGGATGCCTTTGGAGCTGAGCAAACTTTACTCCTCTGTACCTATTTGTTGGGACTGACTCCCTTCCTGTTAAGAGGTCAGGCAGGTGACAGGCAGCTTCAGCTCAGTAAAATTGGCTACCTCAATGCCTTTATCCAGCTGAGTTTCTTCAGCTACTGCTTTCTATCCGCGCTAATTGAACAGCAGAGTATTGTGGGCTACTTCTTCAAGTCACAAATATCCCAAGTGGGTGACTCTCTGCAAAAATTTATTGGTATGACGGGCATGTCCATCTTGTTCCTCTGCAGCAGCATTCGAGTTAGGTTGCTGATTCGCATTTGGAACCGCATATCCCTTATCGATGAGCGATTTCTCAACCTGGGTGTCTGCTTCAATTATGCAGCCATCATGAGGATGAGACACTTGAAAATCTTTCTCATAACGAGTGTTCAGTTGGCTTACTTAATCAGCTCTACCTGGATGCTGTTGCGAAATGATGTCAGACCCATTTACACGGCGGCAGTGGCCTTCTATGTGCCACAAATATTTTTACTGAGCATTGTGATGCTTTTTGGAGCTAATTTACATCGTCTGTGGCAGCACTTCAAAGTGCTCAATCAGGTTGGTAATTGTTAAAGGAAATTAATGTGGTTTTAAACAAAATAAAATGGGTTTCTTTAACTTATTTTTCTAACAGGAAAGGAAGTTTAAGAAAAGGTCAAATTTAACTATTAATTTAATTTATTGATTAATCAATTTTCCCAGTTTTGTGCTCACAACTAACACTTCCTGTTTTAACGAATTTTTAAGCCACAACAACCTGGTCTTATAGACATCTTTTACTGTCCGTTTTATTAACTGCACTTGTCTTTTAAAGATTATTGGCAGGAGCTTTTTAATTAATTGGCTTAGATTCTTATCCTGTTTTTATGAGTTCACAAGCTAAACAGAATACTCATACGCCATGTGGCTCTTCAGGCGATTGGTTGGGAAGTGTCGTCCCCACGACGTCTACACCTGTTATCGGACCACCATGTTCCTGGCGCTCTGGCTCGGGATTGTGCCTTATTTCGTGACCAGTTCCAATGGAAGAGGCCAGCTGACAGGCTCCTATTTCGGCTATGTCAGCATCCTCGTCCGAATGGCCATATATGTGGGAAATTCCTTATATAGCACCATCGATCGTAACTCTCTGATGTCCAACTTCTTCTTGACGGAAATATCTAATGTGATAGATGGCCTGCAAAAGATAAATGGAATGTTGGGCATCTTTACCATTCTCCTGATATCACTGCTGAAGCGTAGGAAACTTCTGGAAACGCTGGACATTTTCGATGGCCTCGAAAGAGTGTCTTTTCCGCGGGTGGGAGTGGCCATGCATCAGATACCGGCAGCAAGAAAAATGAATCGATTGCTAATGTTTTTGGTGGGCACCACGACGGCCTATATAACCTGCAGTTTTGTGATGATCAGCCTAAGGGATGCGGCCACTTTTTCCATTTCCTCGGTGATCAGTTATTTTTCGCCACACTTTATAGTCTGTGCTGTTTGTTTCCTGGCGGGGAACTTGCTAATCAAACTGCGCATATATCTAAGTGCTCTGAATAAGGTTAAGTGGTTCTGATTATACACAATTTTTTAACTAAGATATTTCCCGATTTAATTTCCTTTCAGGTCCTGAAAAATCTGGCACATCAATGGGATTCGCGAACCATAAAGGCGGTCACCCAAAAACAGCGCTCTCTCCAGTGCCTCGACTCGTTCTCAATGTACACCATAGTGACCAAGGATCCGGCCGAGATTATCCAGGAATCCATGGAGATACATCATCTGATCTGCGAGGCTGCGGCCACGGCTAACAAATACTTTACCTACCAACTGCTGACCATTATTTCCATAGCCTTTCTCATCATCGTTTTCGATGCCTACTATGTCCTGGAAACTTTGCTGGGCAAATCAAAGCGAGAAAGCAAGTTCAAGACCGTGGAATTTGTGACATTTTTCTCGTGTCAAATGATCTTGTACCTGATTGCCATAGTTTCGATTGTGGAGGGCAGCAATCGGGCTATAAAGAAAAGCGAGAAAACCGGCGGCATAGTGCATTCCCTTTTGAATAAAACCAAAAGTGCGGAGGTCAAGGAAAAACTTCAGCAATTTTCCATGCAGCTGATGCATCTGAAAATTAACTTTACAGCCGCTGGACTCTTCAACATTGATCGAACTTTATATTTTACGGTGAGTTGGTATAAAAAATGAGATCACAAAACTTTATTGAGTTATCCATTTAAAATCAAAGTAGAGACCGCAGACTTAACACTAGCTGTTCCTGACTTAGACTGTATTTTCTCCAAGTACCAAAATTCAAATCAAATATTACGGTCACAATAGAAACATAGTACTAAATACCAATGTAATCAAATAAAATGCGGTACGGTCATACATTTTTTATGCAGTATGCAGCCATTTTTCTGCTAGCGACAAAGATCGACAAAGAATAATTTGTATGGCATTACTCATCTTTAAGATTCTTACGTCCTTATAGTACTCTGTTAATTATATTCACTACACTTTTTCTGTGACCTAATCCTGTTATCCCTTACCACAGATCAGCGGGGCCTTGACCACTTATCTCATCATCTTGCTGCAGTTCACATCCAATTCCCCAAACAATGGCTATGAGAATGGCGGCTCCTGCTGCGACACCTACAATAATATGACGAATCATACGCTTTAGACGTGTTTCCAGTTTTAGTTCGACAAATGGAAGTGCGGTGTGGAGTGTAATGGAGCCGGTGAAATGATATAGAATACGTCCAGCAGAAAGTGTATTTTTTGTAAATGTTGTTATTGTTGTTGCTTTCGAAAAGTACTTAATATTTGTCAATGTGAGCCAACGATTGAAAATAAATGGAAATAATCGTTTAAAGGTGTTTTTGTCACTGTCAATAAGAGGATATAGGTTAAAAGAATTTTTATCACAAAATTAAATTAACTTAATTATTTAAGCCAACTTCTAAGCCAATATATAAGGCAATTACTAAGATCAACAAAATAAATCAATAAACGGAAAACTTAAAATAAGAAAAAAAATAACGAAAAGAGCAAGAAGAATAATTTTGTGGAATATCGTTTGGTTGGGTACTAAGATAAACGGAATTCTGTGAGCAAAACGGATGAAACGGTTAGCATATAGCACCAATAAACACCCAGTGGGACTTTTTTCTGTAAAAAGGTACTACTTTCTTGTGGAATCGCTCAGGGGGTAGGTCCTCACCGTTAATGTAAAGTTAAATTCGTGTACTCGCACGGTCGCTGCTCTGCTCCATAGGAAATTCTTCCTGAAATTCTTCTCCCGCTTACCGCTTGCTGAACTGGGGTGCATCCCTATTATCCTCCACTTTTCAAAGGGAATTCTATCTGAATTAGGTCACCGTATGAAGCAAAGCCTTGGCGGAATTGATAAAACCCGTGATGGCAATGCGCATTATATGAGATTTAACACATAAAAGACATTTGAATTGTGTTTTTATTGACCAATTTATTGGAAATTATTTTATTGGCGGTGATGGCGTTGGCGCCACTATTATTTGCCTTCAACTCCATTGCGGCGTATTACATTAATAATAAGCCCAATAAAATGCGTTTGAATTAAAGTTTGTTTACAAAACACAGCTGAAAATGCAATTCAGTGTGACCGATTTTGATCGATTTTTCTTTTCTTTATTTTTCTTGGTCACACTGGTTACCGAGCGAAATATATCACAATTTCGCTCACGGAATTCCGTAAGCGGCATGAGGGCCAACTATGGCAGCTTTAAGCTGCTCCGGCTTCTCCGGCATACCCAAGTAAATATTATTATTTTATAAATTTTTATTGTAAATAATATTTATATTTATTTTCCAGCACTTGCTGCTTCGGCCGCACCGGCCCAAGCAGAAGCTGCTCCGGCCCGCCCATTTATCCGCCGGAAGAATTCGGCTCGAAGGACCAATGCTATGGAAGGGGGCTTAAATAGAAGTTGCACACGATAGATAATAACACGAAAACTTTTTGTATAATCATAAATTGGATCTAATAAATCTTACTTAAATTAGAAGGCTCCAGACCCAGCTGGAGACTTTCAAAAGAGTGAAGACAAAAGAGTTTGGGGTGCCGCGACTTCTAGGCGTAGAGTGGAAAAACAAGCGCCTATTATTATTTATTAAAACCATTTTCAAATATTTATGTTATAATTTAAAGACACTGAAATATTTTACTTTATATCGTTTATATGCTTTTCCTTTATATCCCTTTTATCCGAATATCCATCAACAAATTATTTCTTTCCAAAAATTCACTTCAGCAAATTGGCAACTTTTGGCCACTTTTGCGTGGCCACTAAATGCCTGCCGTAAATTGTTTGCCAATTGTGTAATTAATAGCCAGTAGATTGGCCATACTAAAGTTCACAAAAAACTGGCCATGTCACGAAATTCTTTGAACTCGTTGAACTTGTTTGTTAAACGACCTTGCCCACTCCGACGCTTACGGTTAATTAAATATTTGCTGTTATCGGTATTAGCTTATTACGTGTGCGAAGGTGTGTGACAGCCCTTTAACGATTTTGATATATGATACATCAGCCTTGTGTCCAGTTGGCACAAAGGCCATCATCATCATCAGTCCGGCGAGGACTTCCGCTGTCAGTTGGCGCAAAATACGCGAAACGAGCGGACGTTTCTACGTTGGAGTTTTTAAAACTGGGATATAAATATATATCGAATGCGTGCTGTATAAGATCTTTTACTGATTTTTTCGAATAATTAATTCGAGTGTTTTAGATCTGAAAGAATATATAAAAACGGAAATTTTTTGTGACTTCGGGAACTATTCAACCAAAAAACAAATATAAATTCAATAAATAAAAACGGCAATGGCCTTTAAGTTGTGGGAGCGCTTTTCCCAGGCCGATAATGTGTTCCAGGCCCTTCGACCCTTGACGTTTATCTCCCTATTGGGCCTGGCTCCGTTTCGATTGAACTTGAATCCGCGAAAGGAGGTGCAGACATCGACATATTCCTTTATCGCCGGCATAGTGCACTTCCTGTTTTTTGTCCTGTGCTTTGGGATATCCGTAAGGGAAGGCGACTCCATAATAGGATACTTCTTCCAGACGAATATCACGCGGTTGGGCGATGGAACTCTACGCTTGACGGGCATCCTGGCCATGTCCACCATTTTTGGGTTTGCCATGTTCAAGCGGCAGCGATTGGTGAGCATCATCCAGAACAACATCGTGGTCGATGAGATATTCGTGAGGCTGGGCATGAAGCTGGACTACCGGAGGATCCTGCTGTCCAGCTTTCTGATATCCCTGGGAATGCTCCTGTTCAATGTCATATATCTGTGTGTTAGTTATGGACTGCTGGTCAGTGCTACTATTTCGCCCTCGTTTGTGACTTTTACCACTTTTGCGCTGCCGCATATTAACATCAGTCTGATGGTCTTCAAATTTCTCTGCACCACGGACTTGGCCAGGAGTCGGTTCAGCATGCTAAACGAAGTGAGTTGGGGTTGGGCGCCCAGGGACCTTAATTTGATACAAAATGCAGTTGATGGCAAAAAAAAAATGTCAATATGCTAAATTTAATGTGACCTACTTACGGGGAATTTTATTTCTAGAGATTGTTTAAACTAGGTATTAAACAAAGTAAGTAAGTCTAATTTGACAGTTCGTTATGTAGTTATTAGAAACTTCCTAATTTTAATTTTCAGAGCAGCAAATTGAAATAAGAGAGTCACCCTCATATTTTTGACGGAAACTCAAAATTCAAAACAATTTTCAAAAACAAATTTCTGATATTTTATTAAATAGAATAAATCAGGCTGGAATGACATATTCAATTTCTAGCCTCAATTTATTGTGCAGCGAACACGGCGAATTCAAAGCACACGAATGAATTTTTTCTTCCCATATTGCTTTTTTTTTTTTTTTTTTTTTTTTTTTTTTTTTTTTGGATTTTTGGGATTTTTAATACAAACTGGAACACTGTTATGTCAAGTCAAAAAAAAATTGATATTTGTCGAGACGGGAAAAAAATTGTCTCACTGTAGTTATGCAAAATGCACCATTCTCTGCGATAGATCATTGCCAGATCACAAGAAAAGTCTAAGAAAACCTACTTTCTGTTATATATATTAGATTTTCTTTAGTGAAATAATTAAATAGATTTGTTGTTGACTTCTTTTATAATACACTAAAGGTAAAGGCCCAGCAAGCGCTATATCATTATGACAGTTCATTTCTGGAAAAGCTAGAGGCGGATCTTAATTTGCTATTAATACGATTTTGTAGGGTACATGTAATTACGCCCAGTGTCAGAACGCCCAAGGCGATATGTCACCTTCAAAAGTGGCATTTTATGTCAGTTTTTTGTGGGTCTTTTGACACTATAACGCCCACAGCTAATAAAAATGGAATTGAAAAATACCCTTATAATTTTGCCATGATATTTGCAACGCAGTGAAGGAGGCATCTCCGACCCCATATTCTTGATCAGCATCACCAGCAGAGTCGATCTAGTCATGTCCGTCTGTCTGTCTATCTGTCGGCTTATACGCGAACTAGTCTCTCAGTTTTTGAGCTATCGAGCTGAAATTTTCAGCATAGTCTTATTTTAACTTCTCTGTTTGTAAATGTATTTTTTTAAATTTCGAGATATAGCGGTTTTTTAAGGTTTTAGAATTACGATTTTAATTTTATTAAGATCGGCCAACTATATCATATAGCTGCCATAGAAGCGATCGGTTGATTTATATGAAAATGTAAAATTCTACATGTAAATGTAAAAATTTACAAAATTTACAAATTTCAATATTTTTCCAACATTACCAAAATGGATAGATTTTCAATGATCCAATTGCAGACTGCAAGGGTATACAAACTTCGGTTTACCAAAGTTAGCTTTCTTTCTTGTTTAAATATATTGTTAATTTTGTATATATGGTTTTTATTCTTATTTACTTCATACAAAGTTTTTCAACCCTTTTCGGACCCTTTCTTCAACTCAACTCGATCTAGCAAGCCATAAAATTGTCTCGAGCGAAAACATTGTACCTACAAAATACAATATTTAGGAGCAGCGCTGCCGCTAGCGTCAATAATTGTGGGGCGAATTCAAGTTGTTGCCGTCTCTCTCGCACTCATTAGAAATCCCATAAGGGAAAAATGTAACAGTAAATTTAGGCTAGAAATTGAATGTGTCATTCCACCCTCAAAAATGCTATAAATAATTCATTTTGGTTTATATTATGTTTAAGTACATACTACAAGCTAAAATTGATTAAATAATTATTATTTAACATGAGTAACCCAAATATTAAAGCTAAATATAACATTCGTTAAGATATTGGCTATATTACATTAAATAAACACTTATTGAATATGAAAAGGTTAAGAAAATAAGGAAGCTTTAAAATTTACTGAGTATGTAATAATTTTAATTTATGTATACTTCAAATGTATAAAATATTATATACTAATATCTGAATTATGTATTTCTCCACCAGATCCTGCAGGACATCCTGGATGCACATATAGAGCAATATAGCGCCTTGGAACTCTCACCCATGCACTCGGTGGTCAACCATGTGCGATACTCCCATCGCCTGCGAAACTTGATAAGCACACCGATGAAGCGGTACAGTGTTACCTCGATAATACGCCTCAACCCGGAATACGCCATCAAGCAGGTTTCCAATATTCACAATCTCCTTTGCGATATTTGCCAAACCATCGAGGAGTACTTCACATATCCCCTACTTGGAATCATTGCCATATCCTTTCTATTCATTCTATTTGATAACTTTTACATCCTGGAAGCTATGTTAAATCCCAAGAGATTGGATGTCTTTGAGGCAGACGAATTCTTCGCCTTTTTCCTTATGCAACTTATATGGTATATAGTAATTATAGTACTGATCGTGGAGGCCAGCAGTCGTACTATTTTGCATAGCAACCATACTGCCGCTATTGTGCACAAGATCCTGAACATCACCGATGATCCAGAACTGAGGGATCGTCTTTTTCGACTCTCCTTGCAATTATCTCACCGAAAGGTTCTTTTCACAGCCGCTGGTCTTTTTCGTCTGGATCGTACTCTGATTTTTACTGTGAGTCTTTTGAATACATTTTAAAATGTAATACACAATTTCAATTTACTTTATTCACAGATAACTGGGGCTGCAACTTGCTATCTAATAATCCTGATTCAATTTCGATTTACACATCACCTGGAAGAGACCTCCCTCAGTTCCTCAAATCACTCCCATCCCATACATGTGGGGGACTAATTAAACCATTAAATTATTAAACAACATAGACTTGTATTCATCGGCCTGTAAATGTGGATCTCTAAACGAGGACATGCGCAATGTTATCGCCAAGTCCATGCATTGTCTTTCCCAGCCGCCGGCGGAACAAAACTTGGTGATTGTGTCGATTTAAGTATATGCCTTCTGTAACGCCATGTTCGAGCCCCAGTAGATGGGGACCATTACCAACTACAAAGCTACCTGACATTCATTAATAACACAAATTTTCGATTTAATATTTCCAACATTGTATTCCGAAACCATACATACCATACCTACACACTTTATCACGGCATTTATAAAAAAAAATTTCGATATAACATATACACTTTATGACTGCATTTATAAAAAAAAATATCGGTGTAAAATTTTGGAATGTAACCCAAAGACAAAATTAAATGTAAATTATATTTTGGAAAAATCTGATCTTTCATGGATTCGTAGGGTCAAATAGCAATATTTAGTAATTCACAGGTGAATAAGAACAACCGACGATGTCGGCTTTCGAAATTTTCTAGACGAGTACACCATAAAAATATCAGAAATATCCGCGGGATTCTGGGAGAAAGTGCCTGATTAGGTGATGAATGAGGCAAGCGCCTCTAGGGGCCTGTAAGTGGGGATCTCTGAACGAATACATGAGCAATGTCATCACCAAGTCCATGCATTGTCTTTCCTCAAAGCCGATTAAAAAAGAAAACTTTATATAACGTATACACTTTATGAGTGCATTTATAAAAAAAAAATTCGGTGTAAAATTATTAATAAAAAAAACCATCCATATTCCATAGCTCCAACTTCCACCAAAGCACGCTTAATGATGTATTTCAAGAAAAAGTAGTATTTTCTCTATTCTCTGAACGAGCAATGTCATTGCCATCATCATGTAACCCAAAAGACAAAATTAAATGTAAATAAATATTATTATATTAATTATATTTAGGCGGTGTTGCTACAGGCGCCCTCCTGGCTGACTGACCCGCCGGCAGATGCAGCGGCGGGCAGGTGCTGGAAGAGCCTGGATGGATTCATTATAGGAAAATTGTTCCGAACATAAATCCAATTCGTTAGCGGGTTCCGAGGCCGGCGACCAGCTAATGGAAGGCGACGATGTCGGCTTTCGAAATTTTCTAGACGAGTACAACATTAAAATATCAGAAATATCCGCGGGATTCTGGGAGAAAGTGCCTGATTAGGTGATGAATGAGGCAAGCGCCTCCAGGGGCCTGTAAATGGGGATCTCTGAACGAATACATGAGCAATGTCATCGCCAAGTCCATGCATTGTCTTTTCCCGCCGCCGATGGAAGAAAACTTGGTGATTGTTTCGATGGCAGTATACGCCTTCTGTAACGCCTTGTTCGAGCCCTAAGGGATGGGGACCATACATACCATATAGTTCTACACACTTTATCACGGCATTTATAAGAACATTTTCGATATAACATATACACTTTATGACTGCATTTATAAAAAAAATATCGGTGTAAAATTTTGGAATGTAACCCAAAGACAAAATTAAATGTAAATTATATTTTGTAAAAATCTGATCTTTGATGGATTCGTAGGGTCAAAATGCAGTCTTTATAAGTAATACACAGGTGGATAAGCACAACATGGACTTGTATTCATCGGCCTGTAAATGGGGATCTCTGAACGAATATATGAGCAATGTCATCGTCCCCTGGATCGGTATCCGTGCCATGGCCGAGAAGCTCATTGAAATGTACTAGAAAATATGTTACTTTCTTTAAATAAATTAAAAATTTGTATGTTTTCTGGTCTTTAGAAATATATGTTTTTTTTTTTATTTATCAGTACTAAAGTCGTGGGGCACCGAAGTTGCAAAAAGAAAACTACCAGCTTCCAATAAAAATAAATAATTATTAAGATGCCATACATTTGAGTTGCAATATGCAAGCAGATTTTTGCAAGCGACAAATTCGCGCCCCTCTCGCTAGCACAAAGTTAAGAGCGTAAAAGTATATATCACAGATCAAGCAAGTGCGTATGTGTGCGCACAGATCTAGAAAGCGCTCTCTGTCTGGCTGTTGAACTAAATTTGAGTGCGAAAATATCGTATGACGTTACTAATCTTTATGTTCTAATGTCTTTGGTGATACATGTCCCTGTCTGCACAACAATATGACTTCTGCGGAAGCAGAAGAGGCGAAAAAGGAGGAAATTAACCTTTTCACTCCTGCCGAGCTCTTTAAGCTACTAGATGGTTAAAATAAGAGCGCATAATATGGGATAATTGCCCTTAAAGTTTCCCATTATCAAATTTACCAAAGTAATTTCTTCCAACTTACAAATTTTGCAAGCCAAGCAACCAGAAACTTTCCATTTAATCCGAACCCCCCCTTTATAAAGTCAACCAGCTGAATCTACATTTAGTCTACAACTTCAATTCGAACAGATCACAACAAATTTCTGTAAGACAACATTTTTTAGTAAAAAATTCGATTGGATTTTTATTTTCAGAAAAATTGTCTACGCTTTATAGAAAAGTTACAAATTATCAGTACCACAGGGAATCTACAGTCTACAACTTCAACTCGAACGGAGCACAAAAAATTTGTGTAAAACAAATTTTTTTAGTAAAAAATTCGATTGGATTTTTATTTTCAGAAAAATTTTCTACGCGTTATAGAAAAGTAACAAATTATGAGTACCACAGAGATTGTTCCAACTTGCAACTTTGCAACTTAACAAAATTTAAAAAATATCATATCAAAATGATTTTCATATTATTCTATCCATCTAAAAAAAAAATCGTTTAAATATCTCTTATTTCTTATTTAAGCAGACAGTAAAACAGTTCGCAACCCCAAAAAGATTTAATCTTTTCAGTGTGACCGTTCTTCGGCATTATTGGAAGGCAAGTGATACGGACATATGTATTTTAAATCGGCTGTTTTATATTTGTTGGCATTTGAAAGACAACACACTTTGCAAGACTTGCAGCTTCGTTTTGCAATAGCTCATCTGCGCACAATGACCACCGTCGCCATGGCCCAAAATCTCTCGGTCATGTACGAGTATACCGCTTATTTCCAGCTACTAAGTGTGCAACAAGGACAAGGTCTGCTCTTCCGGCTGCTGCTAAGGATTCATTTTGTACCAAATATAATTCACCACCATTTGGCTGGTGGCGGTGGCGCTGGTTGCCGCAGCTACTCCGAAAAGTGTTTCTCGACTATTGACCTCTCGCTCTCTCTCACTGCTTGGAAACGCTGTTCGCGTGTCCGAGTACATAGCTTTAAATTAAACATGGCAAAATGAACAAATTACTTAAATTATTATTTCCAAAGCTGAGGGGCCAGCTCACGATGCCGTCGACGAGGACGAGCTGCTCTTGGCCCAGCAGCTGCTGCTACTGGACTGCTGGAGCGGATGTCGTAGAACACCTGCGACGTGTCGGCATGACCATTGGGCATGATCGTTGGGCACATCCACGTCCACGACGACTGCCGCCACGAAATTGGCGCTTAAGTCGCCGCGCGCGGATCCTAGGGACTGACAGCCATGAGTTTTCCACGGAAAACGGCGGCTGCTTGCCCAGTCGTCCCGTGCAGCCCAGCCACTGGGCCACATCCCTGGCATCTGTTAGTGAGTCGGACAGAGCCATAATCTCCAGCATCTGCCCGCCGCTGCATCTGCCGGCGGGTCAGTCAGCCAGGAGGGCGCCTGTGGCCACACCGCCTAAATATAATTAATATAATATTTATTTACATTTAATTTTGTCTTTGGGTTACATGATGATGGCAATGACATTGCTCGTTCAGAGAATAGGGGGCAGGTCTCAAAATCCCTATATAAATTCACTATAAAAGTAACAAAACCTTTTCTTTTCATCCAATTCTTGGGAGTTTTTAAACACAGCTTCGATGTTTAACAATCTTTTGAGGTCGGAAAGAAGAGGATCTTGAAAATACTACTTTTTCTTGAAATACATCATTAAGCTTTGGTGCTTTGGTGGAAGTTGGAGCTATGGAATATGGATGGAATATGGTTTTCTTGATTAATAGTTTTACACCCAATTTTTTTTTTATAAATGCATTTATAAAGTGTATATGTTATATAAAGTTTTTTTCTTTAATCTGCTTCGAGGAAAGACACTGCATGGACTTGGCGATAACATTGCTCATGTATTCGTTCAGAGATCCCCATTTACAGGCCGATGAATACAAGTCCATGTTGTGCTTATCCACCTGTGTATTTCTTATAAAGACTGCCTTTTGACCCTACAATTTCATCAAAGATTAAAATTTAAAATTTTCCCAAAATATAAGTTACATTTAATTTTGTCTTTGGGTTACATTCCGAAATTTTACAGCGAATTTTTTTTGTATAAATGCACTCATAAAGTGTATTTGTTATATCAATGTTGGAAATGTGAAATCGAACATTTTTTTTATACGTGTCGTGATAAAGGTTGTATTATATGTCAGGTAGCTTTGTGATTGGTAATGGGCTTAGGGCTTCTTAGGGCTCGAAAAGGGCGTTACAGAAGGCATATACTGCCAGCGTCACATTCACCAAGTTTTCTTCCATCGGCGGCGGGGAAAGACAATGCATGGACTTGGCGATGACATTGCTCATGTATTCGTTCAGAGATCCCCATTTACAGGCCCCTGGAGGCGCTTGCCTCATTCATCACCTCATCAGGCACTTTCTCCCAGAATTCCGCGGCTATTTCTGATATTTTAATGGTGTACTCATCTAGAAAATTTCGAAAGCCGACATCGTCGCCTTCCACCAGCTGGTCGCCGGCCTCGGAACCCTCTCTCGAATTCGATTTCTGTTCGGAACACTTTTCCTATAACGAATCCATCCAGGCTCATCCAGCATCTGTCCGCCGCTGCATCTGCCGGCGGGTCAGTCAGCCTGTGGCAACACCGCCTAAATATAATTAATATGATAACATTTATTTACATTTAATGATGATGGCAATGACATTGCTCATGTATTCGTTCAGAGATCCCCATTTCAAGTCCATGTTGTGCTTATCCACCTGTGTATTACTTATAAAGACTGCTTTTTGACCCTACGAATCCATCAAAGATCAGATTTTTCCAAAATATAATTAACATTTAATTTTGACTTTGGGTTACATTCCGAAATTTGACTCCGACATTTTTTTTTTTATAAATGCAGTCATAAAGTGTATATGTTATATAAAGTTTTCTTCTTCTTTCAACGCGCCGACTTCGGCTGGATTTTCGCAATCATGTCCATATAGGGCTCGGATCCTCAAACCGGAAAAGTGTCATGGGCCTCGGATCCTCAAACCGAAAGCCGACATCGAAAGCCGACATCGTCGCCTTCCACCAGCAGGTCGCCGGCCTCGGAACCCTCTCTCGAATTGGATTTCTGTTCGGAACAATTTTCCTATAATGAATCCATCCAGGCTCATTCAGCATCTGTCCGCTGCTGTATCTGCCGGCGGGTCAGTCAGCCAGGAGGGCGCCTGTGGCCATACCGCCTAAATATAATTAATATAATAATATTTATTTACATTTAATTTTGTCTTTGGGTTACATGATGATGGCGATGACATTGCTCATGTATTCGTTCAGAGATCCCCATTTACAGGCCGATGAATACAAGTCCATGTTGTGCTTATCCACCTTCTTCTGGAATAACTATATTTTATTTGTTGTTTATTTTACGGTCATGATTCCATATAATTGGATCTCCTTTAATTGTATTGTAAATAAATTAATTTTTTTCTGCGGGAAAATCGCTTTATACGGCTTTGTTTCCAATTGCCTGTCTCCATTTCGCAAGGGTCGCGGGGTATTATCAGATATTTTCTTCCTCTCGCGCCACTCTTGCGAAGACCCATCCGATTTAAAATATCTAGCGCGATGTTCATTCTAGTATATTCTAGTATTTCTCTTAGTTCTTTTGCATACGACCTTGCTAAGAGAAGCCTAGTACGCAGACACTTAAACAGTTCGCAACCCAAAAAAGGTTTAATCTTTTTCCGGTGTGACCGCTTCTTAAAACGCTCTTCGGCATTTTTGAGAGGTAAATGATGCGGTCATACCAATCTTAAATCAGCTGTTTTATATTTACAATTATTTATTTTATATTTGAAAGACAATTCGCATAGACTTGTAGTTTCGTTTTGGAATAGCTAATTTGGGCACAATGACCACCAACGCCGTCGCCTAGATTCTCTCGACCATGCACAACCGCTTCTTTTTCTCCCTATTACTTGTCCAACATTCTTTTCTGGATCGACAACGAGGACAAGGGCCGCTCTACCGGCTGCTGCTGGTGATTCTGTTCTTACCAAATGGAAAAAACCACCATCTGGGTGGTGGCGGTGGTTGCCGCAGCTACTCCTGCTGCCACCAAATTGTTGGACTCGTGAAATGATTCAAAGTTACTTCGTTCTTGATGGATCCGAGACTCTGATTGTACACCATATCCTTGCTGGCATACATTTGGTTAGAGTTGGTACTGCTCCTGCTTCCGGTTCTATCCATTGCTGTACATGTTCTTTTCCAGCTTGGCAATGAAGGTTTTGTCCACCCAGACACTGCTCGCAGCAGCTGCGGCCTCTGTATGTACTTATCGAGCTCGGCAATGAAGGATTTGTCCAGCCAGATTCTGCTCTAAGCAGCAGCCGGCGGTGGCCGTCGCCTCTGACCCCTTCATCTCAGTCATCGAGCGTCACATCTCATAGTGCTCATCAACGTCATAACCAAATATGACATCGAGGGACCTATTTCCGCTAGGACTTTATTTATGCAAATGTTTAATATTGCCCAAATCCCTTATCATTGAATTGGCCTCTACCAATTTAATTATTATAACTTTATCTGCTCTTTTAAACGCCTGGAATACATTACATACATACATTTTGAATACATTATTGTGTTTGGCGGGATCAATATTTTTGAATTGTGTGAAGGAACAGTAAGAGAGAGTGAGAGACCAATAGTCGAGAACGACCGTTTTATTAAATTTTTTATTCTGTTCGTCGCCCCGCTCTAGAAATACCAAAATTCTCTTTCTGGTATTTTCTAGTATGTTGTTCGTTTGTCTGCATACCGGCCTTTAAAACAGCGCTGCAGAAAAGTGTTTCTCGACTATTCACCTCTCGCTCTCTCTCACTGCTTAGAAACGCTGTTCGCGTGTCTGAGTACGGATCTAGAAGCCGAAAAAGAGTATTTGGATCTCGTTCGCACTCATTTGGTTGCTACATTTTAGCGCTGGTGAGTACGTTTTACGTAAGTAGCTTTAAATGTTACGTTAAGTTCGCCTTACGTTACGTTACGCAAACATCAACTGACTAAAAGCTGACTGCTACGACACAGCTTTTTACGTTTGCTGACAAAGGCTGCTTGAATCGAGTGGAAGCATTCCCTTCGAACTCTGAAACAATTTGAAATGGAAATCTTTGTCCCAGACCCAAATTCGAGGTTGGGAGAAGACCCGACCCAATTTTCAACTCACCCCGATATCCGACCGAATAAGCTCCACTTTTGCTACATTGCAACATAATCGCCGGCTGACAGTAAGTGGCCTTTTGGCCCCAACTGAGCACTAATCCGCCTGCGCACGAGACATCGGAGGCGAAGAGAACGAATAATCCAATAAGAAGACCTGGCTGAAACAACGACATTTGATTGCTTTATTGCCTCATTGGCTTTTCGAGCCATTTCCCCCGATCCAGGGAGAAGTTGTGGCCCAGTAATATGCGAAATGGAGGCCCATGGAGGTCGAAACTTTGATCAGCTTACATGTGTTTGCGGCTATTCGTGTGTCGCCCGGTGTTCACTCAGCGCTAATCATCACGATTAGCCGCCTTGATAAGGCTTCGACAATTTGTTATCAATTTTGGTTTTTACTTTACGATTTGTTTACTTTTCCACTCTCGCCACCCGTTGAATTGTGCGAAAATCCGTTCAGTTCTACAAAAATCCATGTGCATAATCATTTCCCCCGTCGCAGATTGTGCATCCTTGAAGTATGACCTAGATTTAATCCGTAGTTGAATTCGTTAAGCTTCTGCTTTAGCTTCCTTAAAAATTAAAAATATATTAATATCTATCTTGGATGAAATTCAAATTTGTGCTGCACATTTAAAAACACATTTTAAATAATTTAAACAAAATAAATAAGGAGTTTGGATATACTCAAGTTATTTTATACAAACATAACTTTATTTTATTTTCTTTCTGGTAAGAAAATAAAATAAATTAAGACTTTCATAGAATTGTATTCAAGCGAAGAAGCTTTAAATTTTCTAGAAAATGTAATAAATATCGCAATTCCTTCATTTGAATAGAGTTTGAAGTCAAACTTGCTCTTTTCGATCAGGATTTCTTAAATTTATTTTTATAAAATTTTAAAGTCATACTTACCTTACTCTTTTGTGATCAGGATTTTAGGTTTAAATATTTCCCAATTTTATACCACTGTTCTTATCTCGTAATTCCTGCATTTGAATGCAGTTTGAAAGCCATGCTGACGCTTCAGATTTCATATAGTTTAATTTAAAATTCAATGGCAAAACTATGGATGTCCAAGCGCAAATTAACCCAAACACCCTCTCACACACGCACACCCACACACACGTGACTTTCGCGCTCTTCTCAAGCCCATATTCATATGTACACACGGAGAAAATATAATTTATAGGAATGTACAGTGGCAATGCGATTTTTAGACAAACTTATTATTATTTTGTATTATGTAATAAAAAACTAAAATTATACTAAAAAGGTTAATGTTTAATATAATAAACCTTTACTATCTATTAAAATAATATATTTATTTTACATTTTAACTTTTATTTTGGAAAAGCAATAATATTGAGATCTGCCTTGCCTAGGCACTAAACAGTTGGATATTAATAAGAGGGCGTTCTAAGAGACATCCCCTATTTCATCAAGTCTCTTATAATAACAATTACACTGCAGAAAAATACTGAATTCAATCGAGAAGAGTGATTCGAAAAGAAAAGAATGGATCTTTGTCTGGTACCCCAATTAAAAATGCAACTAGCTAAGTCCGCAACGGTAAAGGAAAAATTCTTCCTAAAAGGTGTTGCACACTGACCAACTTTATTAATTTTTATAGTTGAATGTTCGCTTTTAATATTAAGTGGATTTTGAAATTAAATTACTAAAAACTAACAAAATATAGAATTAAAGTCTAAGGAAATATTGAAACACTGTTAAAGAAACATATTTTTTTATTTGGGTATAAGGGACTCTCTCTTCCCATAAATTTATAAATCGAAGATGTAAATATGGTCTACCTAATGCATTTTGTTTTACTTACCTCTTAAGCACTTAATTTAATTAAAAATGTGTATAACGATTTTCAAAACTTAGAAAGAAAACAGTTTTTCTCGTTTTAGACTCTATAAATATTTTTCTGGGTGCATGGTCATGTGTCGCACTTGACTGTCAATCATGAGCCGCCGAATGGAGGAACAAACGGTGACCGCTCCGCTCCACTCTGCTCCGCAGCCTTCCGCTCCTTAGTCGCTCGCTGCCGCCGGCAGCGCTGCTCCGCGCCGCTCGAGCGGATGGGTCCGTTCGCCGAGAGTCCGCCGCACAGTCGTTGTCGCGTCGCCGGGCGTAACGGTGCCATTGTACGGAATATATACGGGATTGCACGCATTTTCCCCATCAGCCGCGTCCAGTTTTCCGGTCTCTCTCAGAAAAAAAAAGAAATAATCCTCCACGTGCTCAAGCATTGTGTCCTCCGACTTCCCTATCGAATTTCAATTTCCTTGCAAGGATAAGGCGACAAAAATATTGGAAATAGAAAACTGTGATTTGTTTCTATTTAGCAAATAAAAGTCAAGTGAGTGCCTAGCATGGAAGCGAGAAAAAACGGACAGGAATTATGGGGAAGGAGCTGAAGGAAGTCGAGTGCTTCTTTAACCCGTATCGCGTAGTTTTTTCCTTTTAACGAATTAACCATTGGCTTGATTTGGTTTAATCGCCGACAGACTTATTAAGATTACAGGCCATTAAATGAAATCAACTCGACAAGAAAGAAAAACGGTCGCCAGACATAAATCTATATACGAGTATATAAGTGCACTGAGACCTACACCTACATATCATACACTCTCATTGTGTTTATTTATATTTGCCTTGTTTGGGCGGAAATTGAAGCAACGGAATGCAAGACAAAGGGCTGCCAGACAACCTGTTGATTATGCGATAAATATTCGAAATATTCGTACACTCAGCGGCTCAAGATCTAAGTGCGCATACGACCCGTGAGCCGGGTCAAGCCTGGTTCAAGTTTATTGATTGCAGTTTTCAATATTTCCCTTAGGCTCGAGTGAAATGCACTCATTTATTTCATAAATGCATTTTTATTTATATATTTTGAGTGGCATTCTGTTTATATTAAATTTGTATATTAGAATGCGCAATAGGAAATATAGCTCATAATCAAATTTCCGGAGGATTCTATGTTGTTTAGACTTGGTATCTAACAAGATACTTTGGAACCTTAAGCGGGTTACGCATACGACCTGTTGACCAACATAGTTCAAGTCAATTGAATGTTAATTCGTTTCTGCTAATTGCAGTTGCGTGTGCTCTTTCTAGAAAAAAAAACTATTATTTAAACATATTAAGAAATTCGTGTTTTAAAATGAAGACTCTATTTTCTATTCTGTATATTCTTTATTTCAAAAAATGTACAAACAAAGCCCTTGCAAAAATTACGAGTTCAAGCATTGAACAAACACGAGATGTTTGCTTATTAATTGCAGTTGCGTGTGCTTTAAAGAGCTCCAAATGTATTGAAGAAAAATCGTTTTTTAAAAAGATATCGTGCAAATAGTCAAATATGAATTTGTTTAATAATTTAAATATTTAATTATGTTTGCTTTGTATGGGATTTAAGCTAAGGCTGCCGAGCACCTGTATACGACTCGTTGAGCGGCTTAAGTTAAGACATTGTTCAATAAAAGCATAGAGTTCTCAGGCTTTATATTAATTAAACAATGTAAAATGGAAATACATTTATATATTTTTTTTGGGCACTGTTTAAAAAAAAACAAAGCCCCCTCAGAAATAAGAAGGGTACTCAGCAATACGACTTTTTTATTGTTTGTTTACAAAGCCCTTTTAAATTCTAAAACTCAATGGAAACAGCTGTAAAACAACAAATTACTCATACGATCCGTTAGAATGCGGCTCGAGCTTATCGAATTAATTGCAGCTACATGCATATTTAAAGATTGGAACCTTAATAGGGCTCGAGACTCTGTTGATCAATTAAACCGTAGTCAGTTAATTATATTTTTATACACTTAATTTATTTGGAATGTTTACTGTGAGTCAGCTGGAGGAATGACCAATTCCTAAATAACAATTAGTTGGAACTAATCTTAGACACCTAAAATACCAAATTTATTTTCGAATTCGCAACAAACACTGTGTTTGCAAATGGACCAAAACCAATAATTTATTTATAGTTCTTTTTAGTCGTCGCGAGTATTTCCGCCGTTGAAGGTTGCGAGAATTTAATTACATGCCGATAGCTCATTATCAAAGAAGGCGTCCAAGCAAGTACAAAGGCAAATCCCATGAGGTTCTCTTTTTACAAACTGCGACGAATCTGCGATTTGTGGCTGGCATCTCAATGCCAGAGTTTGTGGTTAAATGGGAGGGATTGGAAGTAGGTGTTATGAGCTGATCTCTAAATATCAGGTTCCCAACACAGATACATCGAACTAAAGCGGCCTTTTCACTAATTATTAAGTGACAGCTTCCTATTCCAGCAAGGCACTTAACTTAAACTTGCACTTTTCGCTAAATTGTTTACAAATTCCTTGCCAGATTGGGACTTTGTAGTTAACTAATTTTTATTTTTTGCAATAAACTCACTTTCACTTTGGTTTTATTAGCGAGTTCAGTGTTCTCCTTGCATTTGCATAGAATATTCATAAAGCGTTCAGTGCTTTCAGCGCTTTCAGGGGAAATGTTAATAAGAAAAATCAACAGGCCCACACGCCCGCTAAATTTAATAATGAATGAATGAAACATCTCGGCCAGCCGGAAATTTTTAAAACTTAATTGAAGGCAATTATTCGGTGATGTCGGTGGATAAATGTGAATGAATCTCTTGTGCTTTTGCCTGCTCTTGATCTAATTGAATCAACTTAGAAATGTGGGATGAACTCTACAAGATGCACCTGTCCAATGTCCACTCCAATTAAAACTCACTCTGGCCACTGGCCACTGGCCACAATTGTGAAGACAATAAAAAGGCGCCGACAGATGACCGTCCGACAGTCATTCATCATTCAAAAGACATAATCATATCAATTTACCCGACACAAGAACTCTGCCTGACACGCTCCCGAATCAGCATTATATATATATAAAATCGTATTCGTATTCATGTGCAATAACGGAAAGTGTCAAAGACCCAACCATAGCTCACAGCGGGGTCAATTGATAGACTCAATTATGACGATATATCGCAGAGATGCGAGCTCTTCTTCGGGCACATGTACCCCCCCACATGTATCTAAGAAATTTGTATATTTCTATGCTGATGTGATACATAAGGTGGTGGGAACTCTCTGCAGATCGGTCCACTAATTGTCTGGCGATGGGCCTTTGATAAGCGATAAGTGCAGTGCAGTTCAATTTCCTCAATTATCTGCGACGTCTTCCTCATGGGTCTGTTTACCTAGAGGTTCAGAATCAGAATCAGCTTATCGGTCTACAGTCGAAATTCGATTTGATGAATTTATTTGTTTAAATTTATAAACTATGTAAAATACTTAAGATGTCTTTAGTTGTTGACAGCCACTAAAAAGAATCGTGGGAAATACACATTTTATTTAAATTTAAATAGTTTTTATATCATAAAATATTTCTTGAGTTATCCTTAAACAAAATGTTGTAATTAATTAAAAGTTTAAAGAACTTCAACTTAAACTTTAAGGACTTAGAAATTGTATTGTTTCTTCTAAAAGATGTAACAATTTGTACAACTATTATTTGCTAAAGAAAAGTGAAACCCATTTGAGGCCTTTCCGAATTTCTCAGAAAATAAAACCATGATTAAATACCGCGACTAAATTATTATAAAATCATTATTGATAGTGGAGGTTTGATTTATAGTGAAGTCACATATTCATTAGTGTGTTGTTGTAAAATCAACACCCATTGTTCGTCCTAGATACTTTCCTTTTACATATAATTTGTTTTGTAATTTCATTACTTCTGTGTGAAAGCAAAATTCAATTGCAAATTGATGTCCACACGGACTCATGACTATCATAACTTATTAAAACACCACGTCAGAGAGTGTCATGGGAAGCGTTGTAATTATCACCACTGAAATGGGATCCGATTGTACTTATATATCTCTATATGTATATGACGCGCTTACTAGCGCATTACTCTCACATTCTACATCGGTGTGAACAGCAATTTAAAGTCACGCTTTGCTTAAATTGATTCAATTATATTGATAAAAATAGACGGTAAAGAATATTTGCCACTAAATAACGTGACTGCACTTTGTGCACTCTGTATTTCCCATTATCTTTGGACTCATTGCTGGACACTTTCTTTGTTCTCGTTGCTTTTGTCAATTTTTTTTTACTTAATACGTTTTGTTTACTTAATACATTTTTACATAAATATTGCATTTTACATTTTTTAATTGTTTTTGCACTTTGAATGAAAACCCTGAAAGTAGGCTAATATTTTGATAGTTGAATTAGAGGTAGTGGAAGTTAAGTTTGGGATTAAATTCAAAAAAGAGGAAAAAAAGTATACATACAAAATTGTAACACTCTTTTTATGATTTTATTATTTACAGAATGAATTTTCTGCAAACTAATAGGTTTTATTATTTTTCTAAAAATCATTCCGGTTATTTTTTACATTTCGCCATTTACATTTCTCATTGACAATCAATTAGGGATTTTGGCAAACTATAAATATTAAAAAAAGAAATATACAAATCAGATAGCATGTTAACAAATGCTTAAGCTTATACACTCTATTAAAGATAAAACGATAATATGCAGCCTGCTTCTGTTTATTTATTTACTTGCCTGTCACTGATATACTCTAAACAATATCCATATCGTCTATTTTCGTATTGTTTTGGCCAATTCAATATTAGTCACTGAACTTGTGTCTGTATGAAGGTTCCCATGTAGTAGTATTATTAACTTGCATATCATTACAGAGACCATTACACACAGCGTGAGCCATGCCAGCGCAAAACAGCGCCATGTGGGGCCAGAAGAGCAATCGCAAGTTAATTATCGGCATTTTTGGCTTCTGCCTGGGACTGTTTGGCATATTGTGCGGAATGTTCTGGGTGGACCTCTTCGATTGGATCATGCAGAAGGTAATTCCCACCGATGACAAGCATTTTTTCTGGGTTTTATAGATTCAAATTTTAAGTACAAATAAATTCAAGGTGCCCTTAAACATACAATTAAGAAATTAAAGTAATAAAGTGTAGTGCTAAAGTACCAAGCTAATCAGCGACCAAGAAGCTAAAGATTAATTAATTAACTGAAATATATTCCTCGCCTAATTAAATCAAATATATTTTATTTATTTACGGATGTTTAATATTATTTATTAATTATTATTTCTCAAAAAACCAGTATTCCTTTTGCTATAATTTCTCAAATTTCACAACCTTAAAGATCTAGTCCAGGTTCAAGGTCAGATTCCGGTTCAGCCATGTGTTAGTCCACTTGGATGATTGGGCAGCTGCATTCGATTAGCGATTAGCGGGTAGTCAAAGGAAAAGCAGCCGTTTCAATTGGCGCGAGTCAGAGATCGAGGGAAACTCGTTGAGATTCTCAATTAATCCCAATTGGGATCTCTCTGTTCTTTGGCAGGAAATGGCGCTGGCACCCGACACACGTGTCTACGACAACTGGAAGAGTCCGCCGATGGACCTGACTCTGGACATCTACCTCTATAACTGGACGAATCCAGAGGATTTCGGCAACCTCTCCACCAAGCCCATTATGCAGCAGGTGGGTCCATATCGATTTACTGAGCGACCCGACAAGGTGGACATCGCCTGGCATCCGGAAAACGCATCCGTCAGCTATCGCCGGCTCAGCCTTTTCTACTTCGATGCGGAGGGCAGCAACGGAAGCTTGGACGATGAGATAATTACCCTCAATGCGGTGGCTTTGGTGAGTTAATATATTTTTATACCAAATACTTAACGATATAATAAATAATAATATTTTTAACTTCAGTCCGCAGCTGCCACTGCCAAGCACTGGCCGGGAGTACGAAGGGCCATGGTCGACGTGGGCCTCAAGATGTACGGCGCCGAGATGTCCGTCCAGAAGACGGTGGACGAGCTCCTGTTCACCGGCTACAGCGATGCCATGATCGACGTGGCCATAGCGGTGCCTATTTTCGGGGACGATGTAAAGGTGCCCTTTGATAAGTTTGGCTGGTTTTACACTCGAAATGGCAGTGCTGATCTCACGGGTGTGTTCAATGTCTTCACGGGTGCCGATCAGCTGGCCAAGCTGGGCCAGATGAGCTCGTGGAATTATGTGAACAACACCGGCTTCTTTTCCTCGCACTGTGGAATGACCAACGGTTCTGCTGGAGAGTTCCAGCCACAGCATCTCAGGCCAGGCGACAGTGTCGGACTCTTTACGCCGGACATGTGTCGCACGATTCCGTTGGACTATGTGGAAACGGTCGAGGTTGAGGGACTGGAGGGGCTTAAATTTTCTGGAGGACCGCGTTCTGTGGATAATGGTAAGTTGTAAGGGGATATTGTTGGTAATTAAATATATTACGATGCTGAATCATTCCGGAATGCCTGAGAAATCAATATATTTAAATCAACTGAGTGTGGGTTGACATAGGTCGGAAGCTTAACCCTTTTAATCGTTTTAATTAAACCTGGGTATGAATCGTTAATTTGTTGCTGACACAGATACACTATACTTTGTGTAAACAGCTTTAATTACGAATTAAACGGGCAATTAAGGAGCTAGCTGGTTGCCTAAATATTAGCATGATAACTCGTGACCGCAGTTTGCTAATTATAAATCTTGGTTACTTTTTATCCGATACTGGAATCATTATTGTAATTCCCACGTACTTGTTGTTAAACCAGAATTAATTGTAGTAGGCGTAGCTGTTGTAATTCTTTTGTTTAAATTAATTAGCTAAAGCTTATGCAATTCTATTATTCAATCAAGAGAGTAAATATATAATTCTTTTGTTCTTCTTTTTGTTTAAGAGCTCAATTTATAAAATTATATGTACATTGTAGCACAACGATATTAAGAAATAGATAAATTAAATTAAATTAAATAAACATATTCCTGTTCGTAGAGAAAATTGCCTCCAGAAAAACTATTTCTTTACTAATATTTCCTCACTATTATATTAAATTTCTAACAAAAATAAAAGCTGTATTCGATTGATAATTATTATCAAATAAACCTCGAAAAATTTATATTTTAATAGCGATTAGTTTTAAGAGGCATTGTCAACAAGCAGTTTCTTTAGATATTGACATGATATTTATTATTATTTCTTTATTTCTAATATTTTTCCAGGCACTCAATATCCGGAGAACCTTTGCTTTTGTGGCGGCCAATGCGTTCCCTCGGGCGTGATGAACATCAGCTCGTGCCGCTTCGGATCGCCCGTGTTCATGTCCTATCCGCACTTCTTCAACGGCGACCGATACTATGTGGACCAGGTGGAGGGTTTGAATCCCAGGCAGGAGGATCACGAGTTCTACATGGTGGTGGAGCCCAGCACGGGCATTCCCCTGGAGGTGGCTGCCCGATTCCAGGTGAACATGCTGGTGGAGCCCATCGATGGGATCAGCTTGTACTCGGACATACCCAGGATATTCTTTCCGCTCATCTGGTTTGAGCAGAAGGTGAGGATGACCCCGGAAATGGCCGATCAGCTGAAGGTGCTCCCAATCGTCCTGATGTCCGGCCAAATATTTGCCGGAGTCTGCCTGGCCGCCGGACTGATCCTGCTCTGCTGGGCACCGGTGTTGCACTTGATGTCCTTGTGCAGGAGTCACAGATACGAGCTGAAGACCCAGGGCAAGAGCAATGGCCAGTTTAAGAGCCGCTCCCAGTTCTCCAGTGCCGAAGAGCTCAAGTCCAAGGCCTCCTCCACCGTGGCCGGCGAGAAGAGTGCCGGGGGATCGCCGGACAGTTCTCCGCTCCTCGAAAAAGTCCGAAAGCCGACCATCGTTAAATCACAGACGGGCGAAAGCGTGGCCACCGCGTCCACAGGCATCAGCGATAATAAACAGGATTAAATGGGATCATCTCTGGGGGTATCTCAGCCATTTATCTAGCTAGTTAAGCCGTCCTAGTGCTTTAGTCATAGTACCTAGTTTAGTGACACTCTAAAACATGCAACGAAATTCCAACCATTCCCCGTGCCTATGCCAAAGATTAGATAGCCCCGAAGTCCATCTTCGCTTAGCTAACGAATACTCTTTTTACATTCCCTAGATGTTAAATATGTTTTGTATTTAAAGTGTTTTCTTGACCAACAGAGTGTGTCAAATTAAATATTTTATATAAAATTTATTGCATTTTCTTTCGGTGGATTTAATAAAGAAATTAGAACTTTATGATGAGTAACGCTTTAAAAAATTTTTGCACTTACACATAGAAGCTCATTATATTTTTAGATTCTTACGCTCTCAACTTTAAAAGAGCGGGGAGAGCTTCCTCGCCAGCTGAAAAATACCTGCATATTGCAATACAAATGTCTGGCCGTCCTGTATCTTAGTGATTTTGTTGGTTTTAGGTTTTACTATGTTATTTGATTATGATATTTACAGAAAAACGTTCTTAAGTCTTTATCAACAAATGTTTACATCTTTATTATCTCAATAACAATTATACAAAATATATATAGTAAAGTATAGTATCAAATTGAATGCTTAGAAACCCCTAATCAACACTCTAGATTTGATCATGAATTTCCCATTCTTTGTGTTTGGATTTTATATCGAAATCTTACATTTAGAGGCAAAGAGACTACAACTTAAAGTACGACAATATTTGCAATATCACAAATGACCCAACTTAAATGACTAAAATACGAATCGAAAAGGGAAAGGACTTGGGCTTGGATTTGGATTTGGGGGGACAGTATACAGTATTTCTTGTACTATTACTTCTTCATCTTATAGCCCTCGGTGTATCCATAGCTGTCAGCCACTAAAAACGAAGAAACATATTTTAAAATGAATTACGATATTAAAATGAAAAAGTCAACAAAATATCATACTTTCGTAGTCCTTGGAATAGCATTCAAAGAACTCGCCGAGAAGTTTGCCAGGCGGCAGTTCCCAGGTGGCAGTACCACCGTACTTGGGCGGCAAGGCACTGGCTTCAATGTGGGAGATCAAGGACTTGTAGTCCTTTCCGTGGAAGAAGATCTACCAAATACAGGGTGATTTAATTAGTAAATTATAAAATATAAAAGTAAGTATATTCGAAACTAACCCTCTTGCGCAGCTTCTCCCGAATGAAAGGCTTGAATATGGCAAAGAGCATATTGAATATATACGAGTTATTCACAATGTGTACCCCCTTGAGTCGCATGCATATGCATTCCTGAATATAATCCAGCAGCATGGCGGCAAACGACGGCGTAAATTGTGTAATGTGGCTAAGAGGCAGACCTGCAAGATAATATTAAACCAGCTCATTAAACATTTTCAAACGTTGTATAATTTTTAAGACTCAATTACCCTCCATATCGATGATAACCACTGCTCCGCAAATTTGTGAATACGGCTCCACCATGGAACCCAAGACGGTCAACTGAATGCCACGGAACAGATCCACCAAGGGCACCTGGGATGGCTTCCATTTTTCTGGAATTAAAAATATATATTATATTTATGTGTTATGTTAACAATAAAGCCGGAACTTACTGCCTGCTTCCAGCACCAAAAGTCGGCGACCGTGTTGGTCTCTTTGGGGCAGCAAATTCAGAATATTTGCCTCGAAAACATTTCTCAATTTGTTCGGAATTATATTCTCGCAAGCAATTCCGTACTTCAGCTTCATGTGATAGAAGTTCTTGAGCTGAAAGTATACAGGTTTAATTTTTAATTAGTAGATTTATATGAGGATATAGCATTTTAAGAAAGAAGAATCATTAAATATTAAGCAGGCAAAACCACAACTTTTAAAGCATATTTTGCCATTTTTAAAATACATTTTAAAGCTTATTAAACTGAATTAAAATTCTTCAAAGGATATGAAGATTTAGTTCTTGTTTAAAATTACAATTCTTATTATATCTCCAGTATTTTAATTTATTTATTTAAATCGAAGCAAATTCAAGCCTTAAGAACTCACTTATTTCAAGGCACTCTCTACTTTAGTTTTAGTTTAATATTACTATTTCTATTATTTTTCCAGTTTCATTAATTTTAAAATTTAAATCTAAGCAATTTCAATCTGCTTTACTTTATAAACTCACTCTTTTCAAGGCACTCTCTGGATAGTAATGGCAAGGACGCAGAAACATCATCATGTACTCATCATCCAGCGGCAAATTCAGGTACTTTTCGTCTATAAAAAATAATAATATTAATCATTAAATAATTTATTAACTTAAAAAGAAGTTTCGCACTCACTTTGAATAAGTTCCCGGAGCTCCTTGATCGCCTGCTCCTTGACGCCGGGCACCTCACGCAGCTCGTCCTGTGCCTTCTTCAGAGCCCACTCCGGCGCCTGCTCCTTGTCCATGCGGATCTTAGCCGAACCCAGATCGATGTAGGGCAGCTTCTGCTCATCGTAGCTAATGCACTCCGCCTTGCCCATTCTGAAAATGATTCTATCTGGGATCTATCTGTGATCTGGTATCCGTGATCTCCGCTAGGTGTTCACCGGCTCGGGCTGCAAACGAGAATAAAATTGTTTAGGTCTCGACTCGAACATTTTGAGTGGTTTGGCAAGCGTTTCCTCAAAGCGATTGGCACAACTGGGTTACTTCCGCAGCTTGGCCGAAAGCAAGAGCCAAAGCAAAAGCGGCAACAGTTCAATGCCTTGCTCCAATGGAAACTGTCCAATGTATATACATATATATTTATATATAGCCACTACAGCCGTGTGTGTGTATGCACAGACAAAAATATTGACATAGAATGAGGGTCAACTTTGTCTGATTTCCTATCACAGATAAGTCGATTAAAGATATTGATCACTTTGATCTTTTAGGGTTTATAAATTAGTTATTTTCTAATATTCAATTGATAATTAACTAAATTAAATTAATATGGAGAAGGGTGATC
This sequence comes from Drosophila rufa, assembly GCA_018153105.1. Classification (NCBI taxonomy): domain Eukaryota; kingdom Metazoa; phylum Arthropoda; class Insecta; order Diptera; family Drosophilidae; genus Drosophila; species Drosophila rufa. The sequence continues at coordinate 16,941,079 of JAECXS010000096.1, forward strand.
TTTTAGTAAATATTAAATATTTTAAAAGATTTGGTTAGAATGAGTTTTTACTTCGATTAATAAAAATTGATTTAAACAAATTTCTTGTTGTGTGTAGACTTTATGCATGACTCAATGCTGATCTTCATTAGCCACAACGGAAGAAGATGCCGCTGGACAAACAGGTAAATTTATATATATACTATATTCGCAGATAGACCGATAGATAGTGTAGACAATAGTGCCCAAAACTGGTCGCACAACGTGCGTTCGATGGCTAAAGTCGATGTGGATACCCTCACCGCAAAGGTTACCGCAATTCGGTCAGGGTGCTTGAACACTTCACGGGTCATTTGTCAAAAAACTATCAGAATCAGTGTGATGGGGTCACGGGTACTTCTTAATTTTTTAATTTAATATTTAAATGTAGTTTGCCAAATATAGCTAGAAACATATTGATCAAAGCCAAACAGTTTCAGTTTCAAGAACAGCATATTTATTGTCTAATAACTAGGGATGTACATGTATCCAGCAGAAAAGTACGATATTATATATTGACAAAAATAGCGCACATAATATATCATATCGAAAATATCGTTAAGTTTAAAATATCGAAATTGGAAAGATCGGAAAACATCGCGCTAAACTCTAAAATCGGAATAATTAATATTATTCCGAAAAATGCTATTTTTCTTTTTAGAATTTTTTTATATTTTTTTAATTGATCCGATATATCAAAAATAATATCATTAAAAGATCGATTTATATATCGACCTTCGCGTCAAACATCGATATATTATAGGTATATTGATATTTTCTTCCATATCTGCTATTAACTCCCATGTTTATCCTTCAATTGTACTCAAATTTTACAGAAGCACTCCCACAAAACTATTTATTATATATTAAGTTGCTTTCTACGGAAATGTACAATAGAGCTTTAAAAATGTTTTGTAAGGGTATACAATATCCAGTATGTTGCCGGACTTTTTTCTATCTATTTTATTTTAGGTTTCAATTTTTTGTCCACTTAAGCTGAAACGTGCGCCGCCCCTTTGGCTCGCAGACGACTTGGCAACACCTTGGCTAGCAAAACAAAATCGAAAAAAATTAAAAAAAATAAATACAAAATCGGACAAAAAAAAACCACTCGATGACGTAGCAACTGTGAGCCGGCGCTGATCTATGCCCTGTCATGAAGGACTTGACAATGGCAACTAAAAAACTTGGCCGCAAGATCGAGAAGTTACAGAATCTGGTTGTAGTGCAAATCGCTGACCATTAAATCTGATTTACGGCTGCTCTTGTGATCCGAAGCAATTAGTAAGTTTTTTTGATAGTGGCTTTTCGAGCGGTCACCGCCGCGCGAATGAAGGTAAAAGTCAAGGCCAAGTGCAGAGATTGGTGGATACATTAAATTGGAGCCGAAAATAAAAAAAGAAAAAACGTTGGACTTTTCTGTTTTGTCATTCTGGCGGCGGGCTTTATGTGACTTTATGATTTTCGCTGACTTCCAGAAATTTCGTCAATGAATCTTGGGTAATTTATGCCTCTTATTTGCTTTGGGCTTTTGTGTTTGACTTGGCTTTGAGCGCTGTGGAGTTCAACAGCCCATAAAGTTATGCGCATACTAATTTCTTGGTCAATCTTCTCTTCGGGTGTTGTAAAATCCAATTAAATAATACACAAAAAAAGTGACAGAAGATTTGGGTGCGACATGCGATAAAAAAGTATAACAACTAGGCGTAATCTTAGTTTTGAGACCGTTTTTCTCGACACAGGCTTCGTGAGTCACGTAATGGCCAATTACCCGCATGCAAAATGTCAAGCAAATTGCTCTAAAAAAAGGGTTAATATCAAGTTGTAATGCGCAAAAATTACTTGAATAAAAAGATCGTCAACTTGGGCAATTTACTTAAGTTTCATCCTCTATTCGAGTTAATTTGTTTATCACAGTCACTCTAAAAAATACAGTTAGCTTGACAAAACATTGTTTTCCGTTTAGGTTTTTATCGCCTCATCAGGCGAGTATCGAATAGGTGCTAATTACCAGGAACTGATCTTTGATCACTAACTTTAAATTGCTCTCTTAGCGTTTCTCCACTTAGGGAATATCATATTTAATTTTAGTCACTCTAGGAACAAAGCGAACTCATGGTGATTCAGCATTCATCGAATCAGGTTTTTGTCTTTATACAAGTTTTTATATAGGTTGAACATTGAGAGGACTTAATGCTTACTGCAGTTACGATCCCCTTAAAATTAACTTGAACTTTTATAAACGGGTTTAATGGATAAAAAATATTTCCATTGAAAGTGAAGGTAGAGACGGGTAAATATTCTTGCAATTTATGGAAGGAAATTTATGGATGGAAATTTACTTTACAGATTCAGGTTTTTAATTTTGCTGGCACCCTTACAGGATCTATAAAATAAATGCATTATTGTAAAATATAATATTTACAACTTGTGTATAAATGTGGTTTTAAACATTGATGGTAAAATGGTTTTTATTCAAATTAAATGCAAAGATAGTAATATCATAAGATAACACACTTTAATAATATATTAATATTATTTTAAAAAATGTTCGAAATTTAATGGTTAATTAAAAATATTATATGTGAGTTTAAAAATGATTACTTAATTTTCAATATAAGAATACCGTTTATAAATTCCAATTCTTTAAGTATTTGATAAGTATATAACTATGTACAGAAGTTAAAATCAGTTAAAATAGAAAATAAAAAAATAAAATATTCAATTAAATGCATAATTGCCATATTAAAGTAATATTTTAAATAGAAACGTAGTTAGTTTATTAAATCAACGTGATAATATAAAACTTTTACTTTAATTTTCCCCACATTTTTCAATACAAACCAGGAAAGTCGGGTTGTAAGACCAAATTGCAAAAAAATTGCAAATGAAGTTTGCAATATTAGCTTGCAAGCTGTAGTCACCAATTTGTTTATTTATTCAAATTCCGCCGATGACTGTTTATATTTGCATTTAAACAGAAACTTTGTAGTTGCACAATTTCAATTAAAATCAAGAAAGTCTTGAAACATCTCAACAGCTACTCAATCAGTAGGACTGTGATTTAAAAGCTGAATTGTAGGCCCTGTTTACTTTTTATGACCCAAAACAACGCACTGAGATCACAATCTGTCCGATGTTGCTTTAGGCAGAGTCAGAAGTTTCCAAGGGGGAAAAGTCCCAGCGGCCAATCAAAGTCTGACTTGAGCAGATAATTACCTACTATTAGTATCCAGAGATACCCCATTAATGGGCGGCATTATGTGGCGTAACTTCACCTACCTCAATAATTGTATTGTTTTCGTATTTCACTGAATTCCGCTGAACTTTTGTGGCCTTTCGCTTGTCCCAACCGAATTGAAATGGAGCTGCTTTTGTATCCGGAAATTGTGGGCTCATAAGGCGAAGTGCAATTAGTCGGCGCTATATATATACATTTAGCTATCATCAGTCTGAGGGCGAGTATAATGCCAGTAGCAAGAGGCTGATAACTGGTATCGGCAAACAAAAGAGTAGAGAACAAAGGAACTGCAAACGGCGACGATTTGGATTAAAATTCAGTCTTTGAAAGCCTAATCGGGTTATGTCCACCCATATAAACAGGCGATTATTGTATATAGATTAGCGCACTCGGCAGAAATAATCCCGAAAACAAACTGCTGCTGTCTAATCAATCTCAAGTTAACTACTGTTATAAGGGAAAAAATAAAGCGAAACAAAGCGGCCATTAAATTTGAAATGCACTTAGAAACAAAGCCAACATGATATGCATAAATAAACGAGTCATATGAAAAATGATCATTACCGTCAACAAGCTTGCTATTGAATGCAAATTTTTATACAGTTTTTTCTCTTTTTTTGCTCTGTTTACTTTTTACAAAAGATGACGATGCAATTGGAGGGACTTTGCCAATACATTAGCTATAAAACGAAGCCGTTAATACCCTTTGGAGTTTATCTAAAATCTGTCAACAGCTTGTCATGATGACTGTAATAAATAAATAGTATATTTTGTAATGTTCTAAAATTCATTTAAAATATATTCATTTATATTACATAAATATGTTTTCAGAAAAAGTGTGTACATTAATTCCTTTTAAAAGTTGTTCGTGTTTTTAAAATCTAACTAAGCTCAACTTAGGTATTTATAAATTAAAACTTAAAAAACAATCAAGAATAAAATGAATTTTTTTAATAATGTTTTGTGCACTTGAAACTATTAAATTAAAATTTTTCGGATATTGATAAATTAAATTAAATTTAAGCGCAATAATAACATTATTTTTTGCATCACAAAGGCACTTTTCAACACAAATTGGGAATCGAATATACCCCATATAAGTGAAACCATTAAAGTACACAAAACTTGCTGGAAAAATAAATCCAGTTAACTATTTGAATAGCTAATTGAAACTGGAACAATTAGACAATGGACTAGATGATCAACAAATATATTTACAGCTCGCCTCTGACTCCGAAATGGGTCAATCCCGTTTATTTATAATTAATATATATACAATGTCAGCTCGGATCAAAAGTCTAATGTACATACTTATATTACGTGCCTTGAATATTAATTATATTTTTTCAAACTAGGCAACTAGATATGTTATTTGCGATTCTATAGCAATTAGCCGCTTAGAAGGCAATCAATGAAAGTGTTTAGACACTTGAAATGTAAATTGGCCTCAATTTAATTAAGGGCAAGGAAAAATCCGGATTTTCCAGTTAAGGTAGAAAATAACCTTTTAACTTTGAAAGAACACATTCACTTTGATTTCTCTTAGCCAATGCTTGTGGATTTTTTCTTTAATTTATAAAACCGCAATAAAAATCGTTGTTACCCATTTGATTTAATCGAGTAATTTGTAAATAGTAATTTAACTGATCTGCTTGTACGAAAAATCTATCAAAGATAATGTAGCATTTATGGGAATAATCTATGAAATTACAGTCATTGAACATGTCGAAATTACAGCCATTGAAAACAATCTACATTTCTTTTTACTATTATTTTGCAATGATTTTTTATTAAAGCCATGTATTGATGAGTGTGTGAAAATTGATTGTAAATTTAATTAATGTTATTTCGTAAAATTGAGTATAGCTTATTATGTGAAAATGTGTTTTCAATTTATTTGAATTATTTATTAAGCAAATATCATTTCGTTTTTGTTAGAAGTAAAGATTTTTTAGGATTGGAAAACTAAATGTCAGAAATGTGTAAAAAAAAAACTATATACAAATAAAATGAAAATGTTCCTAGTATATAGTAATATGTAGTTTCAATTTAACCTAGTATATATTAGGTTAAATAGATTCTCAAACTTCTGAGTATACTCATTTTGAAAACTTGATCTAGTTCAAATACTGGGCAATAACTCAGCGTAGTCCCAAAACTGTCTGTAAACTTACACCTATATCATTACAAGCCCCCCGGAATTCCTTGAGTCACCCACTGAACCGGCTCGTCAGAGCAGAAAATAAATATAAATAAATAAAAATAAATTACACATTGGTATCATTCTAGAGAAGCAGGAATAGCCGGTTTCGATTTCTTTCACAATGCCAAAATCAAGCAACTCGATCGCGTGGAGCGGCGGCTATAAAAATTCGCCTTCAGTTCCAAGTACGATTTAAGCCGACTTCTGCTGCTGCTGCTGTTGTATTCAGAAAGATATGTAAATTTTCAGATTCAATAACGGCTTTTTGTATTTTTCGCAAGTCTCTGTCTGTCTCTGGCAGCGCGTCGTATCCTTCACTTGACAAAATGTTAACAATTTGGGTAAATTTTGTGCCCACACACACACTTTACCGCCAAAAGAAGTTTAACTGGTTTTGAGTTCACTTATATTTCTCGGTGACTCTTCGTAGCGATCGGCAAGGTCACTTACTATATACTCAGTATGTGGAAATAGAATTCTCGACTGTTTGCAATGCCCAAAAAGGCCCAAATAAGTTACCCAAATAGCGAATATCGAGTAGATAATTGAGCTGCGGGTGAGCATTAAAATAAATTCAATCCAATGTTTTGGCGGCAATAGAGTAGATACGTTTTCATTGCCCAGTGAATCGGCTGATTGGTGTCTGAAATATTTATGAACGGCGACCGTCGATCCCGTGAATCGATCGAAATTAAAAAAAAAAATCAGCAGACGTATCAACTGCAGGGTGCGAACGGGACGGCACTGTGATGCGTCAATTTGCATTTCAATTGTGTGTTACATTTGCATTCATTAAAGTTAGAGGTGACAGCCGAACCCCAATAAATGGAATTGCAAGGACAAGCCCTTTTCCAGAGCTCCCGAAAGTTTCAGATCGACCGGTTTTAATCGGTTATAGTAATCCAATAAGAATGCTTTATTAAAAATAGTGCTGATAGAATATATGTATATTTATACATAATACGCCTTAGAGAGTATCAACAATATTAATTTTAGTCATTTTGCCTTTAATTAAATGAGGAAAATAATATTTAAATTAAATAAGAATAAAAAAACCTTTTAAAATTATTATTTGCCATTTTCCAGAGCTTCCTAAGCGACTACTTTATGATCAGAAGCTTAAAGACACAGAATTTAACTAAATGCCACAAAAAATACACATTATAAATAATAATAATAATAAAATTACTAATTTTGTAATTAACTAAACGAATAGAATGAGTAGAAAAAAATAATAGAATAAATATTTAATTACAATATTTCTAACTATTAAGAAACGTGTTTATATTATTATGGCTCCTGCAAAACATTATTATTCAAGTATTCGTAGAGGCATCTTCATATAAATTAAAATAAATTAGTTGGTCACTTCATCATCTGCATCTACTACTTATCTTCATAAAATTTCACTTATTCCTGTATTCTTAGTTTATTTAATGTATTTTTGGCATCTTTGTTTCTTTATTTTGGCCAAAAATACTTAATTTAACTTTGTAAGTTTCCCTCATTTAATGTTGTTCAATTTTTTACACCAAAAAACTCATCCATTTAATTCCAAAAATACATTTTATTAAGCAATTACCTAAACATTTGTATAATAACTATTTAAAGTAACAACCAAAGGCTTAAATCATTAAATGTCACCTCTCTTAATGAAGTAGACACTTCCCAATAAAAATTCATTATATGTTATTGAGGTAGACACCTCCAGATAATATAAGCAAGCCACCCGAACGCCCTTTCAACAATTCAAAGCTCACTCTTTTCCATTATTTTAGCCCATGAAAATTGCTCATTTAACAACATAACACTTCCCTCGCTCTCACATTTTCACACACACTCGAATGGTGCAATTTCCCAGACGCCCCCATCTGCCTCAGGTGATTTCCACTTAACTTAACCCCGCCGCAAGATATCATCAGCTACCGATGATCAGTGAGTTATGGATATTATGAACTGGCGTATCTCTATTTTTCGGGGAGGGGTTTTCGGTTATTACAGAGCCACAGCACGCGCTGACGAAATGCAGCTAACGTCAGCAGGCAAAGCAAGTGGTAATTGTTTTTATGGCCAAAAGCCAGAGCGCCGTAAGTTGCCTTGTGGCAGGTAAGCCAGGCCAGGCACACAGGCGGCCAGGTGGAGTCAGAAAGTGTGTCAACGTAGCTGCGCATGCGCACTACTCAAAAGTACAACAACAACAAATAGGAAAAAAATAATATATAACTTCGAAAACAATGCCCAAAATCTGCTTTCTATGGAGCATAATGTTAACGCAACTTACCGCAAAAAAATTTAGAGAAATACACGCCTCGAACGGAGCACAGAGATATTTAATTTACCTTTTTTTTTTTAAATAAGAGATTTCACGTTTCACTGTAGACCAACTTTTTTTTTGCAATTGGCCAAAAACGAAGCGAGGCAGGGAGATGGTGGTGGTGGTGGCGGCGGCGGAGGAGGAGGAGAAGCAGGAGGGGTGTTTATGCTATTTTGCGGCTTTTTTGTGTGTCTGCGGGCAGGACGCGAAAATGCAGGTGCAAATCGAGGTGAGCGAAATGTGCGGCGACGTCCAAATGGCTACGCGGCTAAAACAACTCTGAGTTCGAAAATCGCTCCGGAGCTCTTGTTATTAATTAACTGGCCAACTCAAGCTTGACAAAAAGACAACAGCAACGGCGGACGCAAAACCAAAATACAGAGAGGGAGAGACTGCCCAAAAAAGCTCTCTCCGAAGGCCTTACACAGCACTGAGAAAAGCCCAAAAACTTTAAACATCTTTATATAAAAGCTTAAAGCTTTTGGATTATCATTACTAACTTTAATACATTTTATTTAATCAGTTTCAAATAATTTATAGATTGGCCATAAACAAAACCATTCTGAAAATAGGTAAAAATGTTTTTCTTAATTTCTAAGACCCAGAAAAAATGCATAAGCTAATTCTAAATGTAGTGTTTTTATTTATGTATTTAATTAAATAAAAAAAAAACAAATTTATGAGAGATTTTAATTTATTACCAACTTTATTGTAGTATTAATAAAAATGTTTTTTATACTTACAGCAGGAAAAACATTTTTAACGCCAGAAGTGTTATACCAGATTTATTATATAAAAAAAAATAAGATATTCATTTACAAAATATTTATAAATACCTTCATAGAATGATTTATGTGTGATTTATTTTTATTTTTCTGTCTCTTAAAGTATTTGTTAGGTTTTTCTTTTTAAATTCAAGTTTCTATAGAGTATCTTTATTAAAGTGTAATTGCATTTGTCTTTTACTTGCTTAAGCACTGTGAATAAATATTAAATTTATTGCAATGTCTTGTAGCATTTCTTATGGGATAAAGCTTCAATAAAGTTTATATAAATATAAAATAGTATGAATATGTTAATATGATAATATACATTGGGCTTATTAAGATATTTTAATCATTTTTCAAAATAATAATAATTCCCTCAACTTCTGTAATTTCTGTTCTTCTGTAAAAATCAATCAAAAATGGGCGGAATTTAAAGTGTATTTCTTTTTAACACTGGCTGAGATCGCTCAAAGCTCAACTTCCCAAGTATCGAACCGTGGGACAAACTTTGAAAAGCTCGAGGTTGTTAGCTTGTTTATTATGGATTTTATTGCCTGCTAGAGAAACAATAAACTGGTTTTTAATCCGCTTAGCGATATCAACGCGTGTTAATCTATCAATTACCCACTTTTGCAGAACCCCATGGGGGCCGTACTTTAACCACGCTCGAATAATTCCAATTATTTTGCCTCTTTTTGACGCTCTTTCATATTTTGCTGATTGCAGCAGCACTTGAAACTGGAATTCTCAACTTTCTTTGGCCAAGGCCACCGGGTGAAGTTCAGCGCATTTGTTCTTGGCCGCTTCGTGGGTTTCTCTTGGCCATTATTGCAGTTTTTGTTTCTTTTTTAAATTAAACACCTTATTTCGTTATCAACTCTTTGGGTGTTGGTGGCTGATAAATTTAACACATTTTTCACCATTTAAGTTATCTAAATTATGGCAGTCCATATATGTGCGAGGGGAATAGGAACGCGCAAGCTGCCATAAAGATAATGACCACGTATTGAAAACCAAATAGCTTGTTGATTAATTACTTAACATTATTATATAAACAAGATGAGCAAATGGAAATTTAGCCATAGTAACGAAATTAGCCAAAGGAACGAAATGGCAAATATTACGTATACTAATATTACGTATACGCAGTGTGCAGATGTGACAGCTTAATCCAAGATGTTTTGATAGACTAATGCAAGAGTTTATGTTTTACATTTTTAAAGCAAAGTTGTTATTTATTAAAAGCATACATATTTAACAAAATATTATAAAGTTTAATATTTTTTCTTTATTTTTAAACAAATAATGAATGTAGTCTTTAGTGCTTTACCTTTTCTACTGTTTTTAGTCCATGTAGGACCATGTAGAACTAAATCCATAAGACATACAATTAAATCAATAAACACCAAATAAAAAGGTTTTTGTTGTGTGTTCTTTTTTTAAATAAAAAAAACAAAAAAACTTCTGCAATTATCAACTAATACTAAGACTTAATTTTAATAAAAACATATTTTTCCAAGACTAATAAATATATTCCTTGTGTTTTTGTGTGTTTTAACTTACCTAATTTTATATTCCTAAATTTAAATCAATAAATTAAAAAAATTAAATCAATAAAAAAATTAAAAAATTCTTTTTGTTCGCTGTTCTATTCTTATTTAATTTTTGTTTATTTACAGAAAACACATTAAGTATGTTTGCGACCAGTAACCAAGATTACGACTTAATTTTAATAAAAACATGTTTAAATTATCTTACTTTGTTACTAACATAAATAATACTATAGTATTTTTCCAGGAACCGTATAAATAACCATAAAAAGCTTTTAGGCACACTTAAAACCTATAGTCAAGTACCTCAAATTATATACATTTAAAAATAAGGCCTGGACTGTAACTGACCTCACCGGAGAGGCTATAAAAATAATAGACTTTTCCACCTATGATAGTTCAACTCAGCCGTGTCTATAGTCCAATTCAAAATATTTTAAAGTGTTTATGACAACTCAACGTATTTTTGTTACTTAGAACATTTCCAAAACTTAAGTTCCCGTTTCCAAAACTTAAGTTAAGGATTATTCATGCATGGATTTCCCATGTTAATATTTTCTTAAAGCCAATATTTCTTTAAAGATGACACATATTTATTGACTTAACTCTACTTGACTGCCCTGAGCACTTCCGACGTCAGCGATTACTGGAGGATCAAAGTCGAACTGGGGTAACCAGATCGACATATGCCACGAAAGTGGGTAAACTTTGGCCGGTTGAGTGAGTCGATTTCTGTAAGACATCGATCAATCGATTTATAGTAATATATATTTTGCACTTTGTGCAGGTGTTTCTCGTTATTAATTATATATATTGGTTACAGTTACTCGCCTGACAAAGTCCCCAACTTGCACCAAATGTCCAAAGATCACTGTGACGACTACTTTTTTCTGCCCATACGTTTATCTAAATTGTAGCCCGGTGTCAAACATTTCGATATGATTCTTATCGCCGAGAACTATGGAAAATGCCATGAAAAAAAATGAAAAGAAATAAAGACTTCTCCGCTGGGGATTTTCGAGTTATCAACGGAAGCCATGAAAACCTAATGCGATGTATACGTTGCCAATCTTGCGATTAGCTTTTAGAGGGCTATATATAAGTATATTTAGACGATTGGCATTGTCCTAAGCCGGCTAAAAAGTCTTTAGCACATGTCTTAAATTGTGAATACGTTTATTGTGATGATAAGCTAAGGCAATGCTATATATAACCACGATATTGTTCGTCCAACACTGATTCTTATGGAATAAAATCATGACTTTAGGTCATGATATTTCAAGTTGATTTGAAAGACTTTCAGGCACTTATAGTTTTATTACAGACACAATAAATCTTTGATTTTTCCCATAATTTTTTTCTTTTGTAATTTATTTAATTGAATTCTTTACTAATTTGTTTCAATGAGTGCATGTTGAAAAAAATTAATAATTTCTCAACGCCAATGCAGCTTAAGATTTCCTGCATTTGGTTATCGCAACCTTGGCATATTTTTTCTCAGCACGCATAATGCAAAAGTAATCTGAACACTCCCTCACAGCTATTTGTAAACAAAATATCAATGGAGCGACTGCTATCTCCTCAACATTGTTAAATCCCCATCAACTGTATCAAAAACAGAAGCTCGATAAACCAGCTGATGCAGCACCGATGGCAAGAATCAACAACAGGCCAAAGAATGAATTAATACGTTCGCCAACTTAGCAACAAATAAGTGAAAGCAAAAACAATAGCAACAAAGAACAAGTTAAATACTTGAGCAAAATCGAAATAAAAGAAACAACAGCAACAAAAGTAGGTGGTTGTCGACGCCTCGACAACAAATACGAATCGTATCAAGAGTGAAGACTTTGCCCTATGACTACACTATATGGCAGTTGAGCAAAACAGTAATTCTCAGTTCCCAAGTACAGAACTATGTCGAAAACATGAACAAATTACCAAGAAATAGTTTTTACAAAAGTTCCGAATTTCTCTAGATAAACTTCATGGGAAAGGGGATTTTAAGAAAAACAAATTATTTAAATATTTTATTTCTCATAAATGCTCAATAGAAATCATTTTTAGAAGTATTAGCAAAATAATGAACTAAATAAAAATATTTGTAACTAGTATAAATAATTATTTTTAATACTGAAATATTTCTAACTAGTACAAATCAATAGTTTTAAAACTAAAATATTTCTAGCTAGTAAAAATCATTATTTTAAATATTCAAATATTTCTAGCTAGCATAAATCATTATTTTCTTTGGGAATTTAATTTTCTGAATACCTAAGTCGCGTTTTGAATTCAATTTTTTTATTTATCCGATAAATACCATTAGTAAAAGGGCCCCTAACTAAGAGAGCTCTTATAAAAAAAAATTATATTTATCTAATAATACTCTAACGACCTCTTTGAAATTATCAAGATTATAAATCAATATAAAAACAAAACTTGAACAGCCTCTTAAGAATTTAATTAAATCTTTGAAGTATTTTATTTCATAATTAATTTTTTTCCTCCACAAGAGAACCCACTGTAATTGAATACGTACACGTATAAGTCGATATTAGCAAAGAGGGTAACAAAGTGATTTTATGTGTGTTTGGGACATGAATTTCAAAACAAAGAACCGATCACGTCCCAATAATAACAATATGAAATGCAGCAACAAAAGCGGGTAACAATGATAACGGGCTACGATCGGCGGATCCACGATCGGAATCAATGCCCCGAAAGGTGTGAAAAATAAAAAACCCGAGGATCTACAGACCCCCTTACACCCCCACTTACTTCTTGATTGAGAAACAAAAACAATAACAAAAGAAAAAAAACAATAACACTTCGCAGTCAGCTTCTCTGCCACCGATCGGTGAAAAAAATAATAATAATAGAAGAAAATAAAACTCCCGACTGCGCTGCTGCCACTGATAAGGATTATGAGCTGCGATTAGAATTCCAACGCACAAAACATGAAACATTCGATAATAGGCTCCTAGAGGAGTACAATATTTTTGGGAGCTGTTATCGCTCAAGAATGCCAAGTTGGACTTTAATCGAGAGTAGTTGTAATACCCTGTAAGAAGTTTACGCTGGGAAAGTATATATTGTTTGTTTATCAAGAGTTTACAGAAACTATTATGGGTTCTTAATACAGAAATTATTACAAGTAAGTATAATAATTGCATTAAGAATTATCTTAAAAAAGAAAGAAAGTGAGAGTATTCTTTGAACATTTCATTACTTTGGGGGCGAGTATTTAGCAAATAAGCATCTTTCAAATTTTATTAAAGTATTATTAAAGTAACAAATAACCAATAGTTAAATATTATTAAAATATTATTAATGTAGATAATGTATGAATGAAAGGTGATTTATCACTAGACTGCCGATAATTCTTTTGATTACTCAGAGGGCGAGTATTTCTTAATATTCCAATATTTTGTAAGTTTTCTTAATCAGATACGATTAAATTAATTTCTGATAAATATAATTTCTAAACAATATTATAATAAATTTTGTAAATAGATAAAAAAAAAAAAAAATATATATATACCCATTTTAATCGCCTTTAATTTATTAAAAACTTACTTCCATAAATTATGAAATTAAATTAAAATGTATTGCCATTATTTAAAAAATTAAAACCTAGAAAATAAATATACCCAACTGCTTCTTGGTGTCTATATTTAAAGCATACCTCAAATTACATCATGAAACATATACAGGGTACCTTGAGATCGTCCCTTCTGGCGTTATCTTAATGCTTTATTGGCATTATGAGTGGCTTCATAAACATTACGCCGTTTCCGCTGTCAATAGGCTGGCTTAACCTTTATTTTTTCGCGTTAATTGATATTTATATTTTGTCTTTTTTATTACGTGCTTGAGATGGGGATATACCAAGGGGTAAGCTGCGGCTAAAGCTAAAGGTAAAGCCAGAGGTAAGGCTAATTTGAGCTGGGGTTCAAGACTCCGGCCCCGTGTAAGCATCACGATCAGTGACGAAATAGCCCCAGAAACTCGGAACTGACTCGAAAGTCGGATATTTCTGGCCTAGAAGGGAGGTTCAATCGAGATGCCCGAGGGTTAAAGGCGTAAGGTGATTGACAGCCGCAATGGTGACCTTTTTTTGACGAGTCGTTTTCGGTTTTTTTTATTATTTGTTTTTGTTTTTAGTTGCTCTGCCCTGTGTGTTCTGTGAGTTGTGGAGCTCAGCGCCATTAGTCTAAAAGATAAGGAGGAATGGGAATGGAAGTGGAAGTCGAGTCAAGACGGCTGCGATCGCCTCCGTCGGCGTCGCTGCTTTTATCGCCGACGCTGCCGTCGCGTCGATATATAATATAGAAGTTAACTCACAAGGGTTTCCAAATGCAAACCGAAATTCAGTTGACTCGAACCGCACGAGTCGCGAGGAAGCAAAACCGAAGAACGCTGACGAAAACCCTCGAGACAGTGAAAATCGTTAGGTAAATTAAGAAAACAAATAGTACCGAGTACTATCACTATCACCCCCAACTAATCACGGAAGATTGATCCCAAACGAATTAAATCAAAAGTGCTGCAATTTTCGGTTAGCAATCAGTGATCAAGGGAAAAACTAACACAAATACGCATTTCTCGCATCCCAAAAACACGCAGGCCACAACTTACTACATCCATTTAGGAGAGAAAAAACATCGCAATGGCAACCGTCGATATCAGCGAGGAGGCCTTCAACCTTCGTTTGGGCTATCTGAAGCCGGAGACCCTGGAAATTGCCCGCGTGGAGCTCCGGGAGACGGAGGAGGTCAAGGCGGAGGCCATCAAGAAGCTGAGGGAGCTCCTAAAGGCCACGCCCGAGCTCAACTATAAAGATGACGACGCCTTCCTCACAGTCTTCCTGCGCGCCTGCCACTTTTATCCCGATGGAGCCCTGGAAAAGGTGTGTATTTAAAGAGTTATTTGAGTTTAAAGTGTCCTAGAAAATATAGTTTAGAATTTATTAGTGAAAAAGTGCTTTTAATGAATTTTTAAATTATTCAATACTTAAAAACAAGTCTTTAAAATATAAGGAATATGTATAATGTATAGAAAAGGATAAAACTGGCACAAATTATTCAATTTTGTTTGTTCAAAAAGTTATGTTGACTATTTAATTGTTTCAGTGAACGATTGCCTTCAAAATCATTGGTGCATCCTAGAAATAAATAATGGAAATGGGAAAACCCATTTCAGGCAGGACAATCAATTTATATTCAACTTTCTATTTGCAATATTATGAATCTCTCAACATAAAGAATATAAAAAAATTACAGAAAAGTATTTCAAATAAGCAATTAAATATTAAAATAATTGTAATAATTAATTTGTTAATGACAAAAGTAATTCAGTTTACATTTAAAATGAATTACTTATAATTCAAAACCCTAAGAAACGAACAATCCAAGCATATTTTATAGGTTTTTTTTTATTATTATCATAGTTATATTAGTTATAATTAAGTTTTCACCAAAATATTCAAGCACTCACTGTATTTACAATACAATCAAATCATTGTTTAACTTACGTTCCACAAGAGTTCATCTCGCACCCTAATCGAAATGCCTTCATATTTATAATATACGATCGCCTTAGAAACAAGATCCAATGACCTAAGCTTATCAACACCGACAGCCGAAGTGACTTGATTTTTCCATCACAGAGATTATGAAATGTTTAAAACGTCTCGCAGTCTCTTATCAGCCCACAAACATTATTGAAATGGGGTCTATAACCTAAGTTCAAACGAGTGCATTAGAACAAAAAAAAAATAATGCACGCGAAGTTCAGAAAAAATTAAAATATTAAAAGAAATAATAAATAAGTGTACAGAAATATGACATTTATATATAAGGACTTTTTTTAAATTACATACTCAAAAATGTATATGTAATCTATAGGAATTTTCTAAAGGTATTGCAAGAAACTTATAGAATTAATGTATTTATCGTGAGTGCCCCAAACGTCACTAGGTTTTGAAATCACTTTAAGAAATATCTAAAAGTATGCAATAAAATGCTTAAGGCACCAAATCCACAGCAATTTTGTAGCTTAGTTTTTGACACCTTTTTAAGTGAATTCAAAACACTAGTGGATTTCTGAAGCACCCCGAATAGAAAATTTATATTTATGAAGATTAGAATTTTATGAGTTTGATTCCAAACGATCCTCCAAAGTTTCACCTCCCATTTTTCTGATGTAATAAAATAATAATCAATGGTTTATAATGCTCCCCCCGATAATTGCCACCTCATTCATAGTTTCGGTAAGATGATATATGGGATATTATAAACGAAAAACATACGATCAGCTCTATGAGGCACTCTGAAAAAGTAAATAAAAAGCAACAACAGGACTGTGACTGCTGATAACTTTTGCTTTTGAACTCGCTGACCAGGCAGAGAAGCCCCCGATAAGCGCCGCTTCGATCCGATCCGATCGGATTCGCTTTATGCATGTACAATGTACAATTCTCTGTCGAGGGACTGAATCAGGCCACAAATCGAGCGAGCGAATTCGCCATTTTGTATTTATCATCATAGGAAGCCGCATAACTTATATGGGTATATAGTTTATAGACTTGGTCAATGGTCAAATATGCCTTATCATTTATGGATTGTAATCTAATAATGTCCAATACACCTGCCGACAGATGGAACTTCCGCAAGGGAAGTTCTTATGGGAAGATTTTTATATGGCAGTTATGCAATTTTTAACTTTAAATTTATTTCTATTTTCCCATTTAAAAGATCTCTAAATAATATTAAAATAATTATATTTCAGATGAAAACCACTGCCACTTTCCGCAAGGAGTATGCCTCCTTGGTCCGAGGACTCCTCGTGGAGCAGGTCAAGGAGAAATTCGTCAAGGGCAGTGTAATCAATGTCCTGAGGAACTGTGATCAGAAGGGTCGCCGTGTCCTGATCGTTAACTGCGGCAAGCTCTGGGATCCCAGCGAGATCAGCAGCGATGACATGTTCCGCATGCTGTACATGGTCCACATTGCCGCCCAGCTGGAGGAGGAAACCCAAGTCCGAGGCGTGGTCTGCATTATGGACTTTGATGGCTTGGCCATGAAGCAGGTGAAGGCCCTGTCACCGAGCTTCTCCAAGCGCCTGCTCACCTTCATCCAGGAGGCGATGCCGCTGCGCATGAAGGAGGTGCACTTTGTGAAGCAACCGTTCATCTTCAACATGGTCTGGTCGCTCTTCAAGCCCTTCGTCAAGGAGAAGCTGAACAAGAGGGTGAGTACTTGATACTTGATCTATTTTATGAAATATATTTTACATATATATTCCTTTGGCAGATGCACTTCCATGGCAGCGATATGAAGTCGCTTCAGAAGTTCCTTGATCCCTCCGTCCTGCCCGCCAACTACAAGGGCACCCTGCCCGCCATCAATTATGGCGGCAACGAGTGGATCGGCGCTCTGGAAAAGCAGGCTGACTACGTGGCCGAGTGGAGCCAGCTGGGCCCTGCCCAGTGGTAATAGGATAGCGCATTCCACATCCAACTGACATTAGCTTAACTTTATGCTTGTAAATACTTGCAACTTGTGTTTGCTTAGTTTGTAACATTTTGGCAATAAACTAGTTCCATAATTCTATAAACCAAAGAAAAGAAATGCTTTGTTTTGAATTTTTTTTTATCGGGGGATTTTTTAAGGGAAAGTTAAAATAAGAAAATCGCCAACATTAGCATGAAGAATATTTAAATATTTAATCTGGTTTTAAGGCTGAACTTTTCATAGAATTTAAATTTAAATTAATACAAGTTTTAATATCCCATTTCTTACCTTAGTTGCGCTAAAATTCTCAACTGGTTCCAGTCTGTATGGAAAATCAGCAACGATTACTGATGATAGACATTGGCTAAACATCTGAATATTTGCATTTTTAGACAACAAACTTAAAAAAAAAAAACATTCTTCACAAATGTAAAAAAAATTTGTATAATTTTGAAATAATTATTCAATCTTAAAGCTGGGTTTACAACTGATTTAGTTCAAAGAATTTGAATTTGTATTTTTAGACAAAAACAAATTTAAAAAGAAAAAAACATTCTACAGAATTAAAAAAAAATTTAAATAATAATTCAATCCTAGTTTGAACTGGGTTTAAGGCTGATTTTGTTCATAGAATAGTGCACCTCCTTCATGATTTGGTTCGTAGAATTTAAGTTTGATCCATACAAGTTCTAAAATCAAATTTATCACTTGTATTGCACTAAAATTCCCAACTGGTTAAGGTCGGAACGTCTCAAAATTTATGAATATCGGTTATTATTTAAATTATTAATAAAATCTAAATTCACTT
Source organism: Drosophila rufa (assembly GCA_018153105.1). Classification (NCBI taxonomy): domain Eukaryota; kingdom Metazoa; phylum Arthropoda; class Insecta; order Diptera; family Drosophilidae; genus Drosophila; species Drosophila rufa. Next base: position 16,959,494 of record JAECXS010000096.1, read on the forward strand.
CACTTTTTTCTTTGAGAATTCAAAGAGATTTTGCTTATTACAAAAGTACTTATTGAAATCCTTCCACTTCACCTCATACTTAAGTTCAACCACTTCTAATAACAATCGTCATTTAAGTAGGACTAAGCAATCCAATCCAGGTATCCAATCAATAATTTATACAATGTAGGGAGCTCTTTATAATATAAAGTTACAAAACCAACCTATTTTCCCCCCTCAATCCTTTCAAATAAAAATGCAGTAATAATTTTTGTATGAATTGGCTAGTTCATGTGTTTTTTAGGTTTATTCAACGCGTCTTTGGACTTTCAACTACTTATTTCCATTTTTTCTTACTCGATCATGATCAACAGATGCGAACAAAGCGTACACTATAATATTATCCTTGTTGTAGAGGCATATCAATCGGGAAATTTACAGCTCTTTGAGTTTGAGTTAATTCGAATATCATTCAAGTGGTTGGTTTTCGGTGACTCTTTTTTCTACACCATCATTGACTACATCAAATATTACACAATTTAATTTCTACAAGTATGTATATGTAAGTGCTTACATGGGATGAGTGCCAATGTGTAAAAACTTTACATATATAACGAATATAAAGATAACACCGATTAGAATCCACGCACATCCAATTTTTACTTTAGGCTCGCTTAGAGAAAGCCGCTGCTAAATTGTGATTTCCTTTATGATTTATGTTTTTCTTTTCGTTGGAGTCTCTTTCTAAATGTGAAGGGTTCGTGCCGGAGGATTGATTTACAATACCATGTTGGCGGGATCCTCCATATAAGCGCGGAAGTGCTGCAGCCACCTGGCGGCCACAGCTCCGTCCACCACACGATGATCAGCGCTCAGGGTGACGGTTAGCATGTTAACCTCCTTGAAACTGCAAAGGAAACAAGGGATTAAGTATGTTTAGGGAGAATTTTGGTAAGAAAATAAAGTGATTTCATTAAGAGATATAAATACACTTTTTAAGGTCTTGAAATAATTAATTTGGGAATATCAAAGGCATGTTCTAGGGAATATAAATTGAATTTGAACTGATTTATGGTTATTTTCTCATTTTAAAATGCAAATAAAAATATAAATTTATTTTAGAAATTTAAATTTAAATCTTTTAATTCAGTTTTTAGTTCAAATATTTTTTTTAACGCTAAATCCTTAAATTCTTACCCCTTGAGACTGTCAGGATCCGCTACCAACTGTTTCGTTGTGGTGCCAATGGCCAGGATGCAGGATTGTGGGGGATTGATAACGGCAGCAAACTGATTTACACCTGTCAGAATTACACAGATTTTATAATTAAATTTATTCACTTTAAGTAACTCTTAAATTCTTACCGAACATGCCCAGGTTGGACACCGAGATGGTGCCGCCCTGGAATTCGTGGGGCTGCAGCTTGTTGTCGCGCGCCTTGGCCGCCAGCGCCTTGACATCCTTGGATATCTCAATGACACCCTTGCGGTCGGCATTGAACACGATGGGGGTGATCAGACCCTTGTCCGTGGAAACCGCCACCGATACATCGACATCGTCGTACTGCCGGATAACTTTGTCCATCCAGGCGGAGTTGGCCTCGGGCACCTTCAGACTGGCAATGGCCACAGCCTTGATGATGAAGTCGTTCACGGACACACGGGTGCCCGCCTTCTCGTGCTTCTTGTTGACCTCGGCGCGGAACTTGAGGAGCTACAGGAAGGGATTACGAGCATTAGGTTTCATTTGGGTTAAGGATCATTAATCACTCACCTTATCCACTTGGCATTGCACGGTGACATAGTAGTGAGGCAGTTGGGTCTTGGACTCCAGCAGACGCTTGGCGATCACCGCTCGCATATTGGTCACTGGGATGTCCTCGAAACGGGCCCCAGCCGCCCTTGGAGCCTTGGCGGGTGCAGCGGCTGCGGGCTTGGCTGCCGCTTGCTGGGCTGCAAGATCACCAGATTTAATTGAGCCATGGACTCCCGAGCCCTTGCCTGTGCACACAAAAGCCGCGGATTAGTAACAGAACAATGGGACAAGGGGGGGAAGGCTATAAGTGAGGGGATAATGGCAGTTGGGACCAGCTAAGATGGATTTTTTAGTCAAGCGTATGCCACGCACAACGAAATGGAATGAAATTAAATGAAATGGAAGGCGAGGCTGGGAGAGACTGGCATTAGTTAGGATTGAACAACCTTGTAGTCGCAGCTGTTGTGCCTCAGCTAGACGCTTGGCCATCGGACTGGCATAGACACGGCCCGTACCTCCTGCAGCTGGAGCAGCGGCTGGTGCTGGTGCAGGAGCAGCTGCGGCTGGAACCGGAGCAGGTGGCGGCGGCGCTGGTGCTGCTGCTGCCGGCGGTGGAGCAGCTGCAGCTGGAGCAGCAGCTGGCGCTGGGCCATCATCCTTAAAGTCCTTGAAGGCGGCCACGCTCTCCTGATCCGGCACAATGATGCACAGCAGCTGGCCTACGGGCACGTCCTTGGTGCCGCCCTGAATGAGAATCTTGGCCAGGTAACCCTCCTCGGGCGTTTCGAAGCCCATGGTGGCTTTGTCCGTCTCGATCTCGCACAGCAGATCACCTGAAAGTGTTTATTTTACATTAGGTTCTGGGTTTCGAGTATTTAGAGCTGTTGGCCTACCCACCTTCGTTGAGTTTGTCTCCCTCCTTCTTCTCCCAGCTGACAATCGAGCCGCGCTCCATGGTGGGCGAGAGGGCGGGCAGCGGCACCCTCAGGTGTTCGGGCAGGCTGGCATAGGCACGGGCGAAGTTGCAGCTCCAACCGGTCAAGGGCTGCGGCTGCCTGTGGGCCAATTTAGACCTGTTAGGGGAATAAGAAGAGCCTTTTAGATAGAGTTTAAATTAATTTTTATATTTTATGATATTCTGAGTGTTTATTAAGTTATTAAAGTAATAAACTAAAACTTTGGGTAGTTGCTACTATAATTACTTGGCCTTAAGGCTGTCTTAATTCACATATTTTTTTATTTAATGTCTGACTGGATATCATTTAAATATTTTAGGACCTTGTGGCACAAGAAAATATTATTTTTATAGGGAAGTATAATATAAAAATAAGTTAATAAACACTATTACAGACAGGTGTTTTTACTTTTAATTTATTAGCCATAAAAACCGGAATATCTCTCTCTAATTTATTATAAATATTGAGCCGAAACTAGTTTTAAAAATAAGTTTACAGCATATAAGGAATGTAAATGTTTGTATATAAACTTTTCTTGTATTTAAAAAATTACAACAAATTATTAATTTTATTAATTAATGTAATGATTAATTATAAACAAATTTTTTTTTACTTCAAATTTTCGACAAAAGGTTTTAATTTCATTAATTCATGTATTGATTAACTATTAATATACATATTAATTCTTCTTTAGTAAGCTTATAGCCACAATTAAAATATTTAATAATAATATCCAGTTAAATTTTCAAATAAAAACCCTTCGCCCTACATGACCTCTAATTAATTTAATTTAAGGTTTAAACAATTTCGAAGGGTTAATTTATGGCCGCAATCGTCAGCTGATCGTTTGTTGTTGTTTACATACACACACGCACACACTTGCACCCATTAGTCTTCAATCACACACACGCACACGATGTAAACAAATCGCCAATTTGGCAAATCGCGTAAAGACGAACATTTTCCAGCTTATCAGGCGAAGCAGAAACAGAAATCAGCTGAAACCACTATCACGCATCATGCGATATATGAGAGCGTGTATACGACCTTGGCCATAAAACAAATCAGCAGTGGAGCACGCACTATGCATGCACACATATATATGTACGTATAGGTACTATGTGTGCCTTGATTGATGCTAAATACTGGGGACACGGCGCCTGTCAATCATCGCCCCCCTTCGCCACCGCATTTCACAGTGCAGCGCGTACGCATTTTGCAATATTACACAACCATTTCTAACCTCAACGAAACGCAGCGCAGAGAGAGATTTGTGCGGGGGATTTTACCTAATATTCTGGAGATTCCGAGCATTGATCAGCTGGCTGCTGAGGGCGCGAACTCCCACATTTCCGGCGGATCGGCGGACATAGGCGGTGTTATTATTCGATCGCAGGAGCACCGAGCGAAGGGCCCCGATTTCGTTTCGTGTTGTTGCAAGGGAGCGCAGCATTTTTATCCTTTCTCGTAACTCGTCGCGGTGTAGATGATCCTGTTCCTAGTCCAGCAGGCGGCAATGGGCGGGTGTGGACGCGGCAGTCGGAATTTTGACAACTAAAGACGAATCGAAAAACGGCAAAGTCGAGAATTTACAAAAATTGTTATGCCGATAACCTTAAGGAGGTCAGTGTGAACGCACTGGGAACGCCAAAAAATGGCTCACGGTGCGCAATAGAGCTGGAAAAAACATCGGCGATGTATCGATACATCGATGTTTTTTCAAATATCGAAACATCGAAGTTTTCAAACATCGATGTTCGATGTTTTCTCAATCAAAAACTTCTACATACATCCTCAAGCCCGCCAACACCAGAACCGAGAGAAAATCCAAACCTACTTTTCAGTTTTTTAGAAGTTAATAAAAATCAAAAAATTCGAAGCCCTCTCGTGGATTCAATATTAGCTGTGCGCCAATGTTTGAATTCTAATAATTTGGAGCCCGGATTAAGCCCCTTGGATTATTGGAAGGTAAAATAACGTAGATTTTATGTTTAATTTAATTTTAATCAACTTAAAAATCAAAATTCTTTTTTCTACAGATTTCAAATGAAGCTGCATTCAAAACATTTTTAAAATACTTTTGCGTACCTGCTACATCTACCGAAAGTGAAAGAATGTTAAGTAAAGCAGGCCTCGTTGTCAGCGAAAAGCGAAGCTCGCTAAAACCAAAAAACGTTAAAATGTTATTATTTATTAACAAAAACGACTGGATGTCATAAGAATATGTTGAATAATTTTAAACAAAAACGACTGGATGTCATCATTTGAATTTTAATTTTAAAAGAATTGTGATTTAATTTTATTTTGTTTACTGTTACTACTGTTTAAGTTTAATTTTTAATTTTTAAGAAGATAAAAGGAAAATATATGGATCTGAAATAAATTTTTATTCTTTTGTATAACATGTATACTTTTTTTTTTATATATATATATATTTACATATATTTTATTTATATATATAGATTGGAATAGAGCGAAATAAATTTTTCTAAATTGCACTCGGTTTTTTTCTTAAAAACATCGAAACGTCGATGTACGTAAACATCGATGATTTTCCAGCTCTAGTGCGCAAGATACTGAAAAGAATACCAAAGAGGCATTCTTACAAATGCACATTGAGGGAGATTTATTGCTTAGCTTTTCACAATATTTATTAACCGACTTTATTTGCTAATTTTAACAAGTCGCTATTTGGCCACTAGTCGTGAAATAATTGCTTTTACGAAAATGGTGCTAATAAATGGCGTAAAGTTTAATTTGGTCACACTCTTTTGTGATAACAGGTAACGATAGTTCATCGATAGTTTTATTGTATGAACAATTAACACTTGACAAAAAGCTTTGCTTTCATAACTATTTAACAATTTAAATTTCTTTAACGAGATATAAATTTAATGATGTATTTTATTAAGTTTTTCGTGAATATTATAATAAAATAAAAGCATTATCTAAACAATACAGGTACATTTTCCAAATGAAAATAATATTTTATTTTCCTATACAAAAACCTAGAGTCTGTTTAGAGCAGGTTAAGCCCCTGGTCAATTAATTAATAATTTATTAATACTATTTTAGTAAATTACGAAGTTTTTAAATTTTACCTTTCAGATTGCCACAATCTAAAAAAAGAGCTAAAAACGAGGTAAGAGTTTAGTACTTTAAATTGCTCTTTTTCAACGTTCATTATAAAGAAACAAAAAATAAAACAGAAGTAGTTAAAAATAAAACCCTCACATGTTTTAAGAAATATATTTTTAAGGCCTTAACTAGTTCGGCTCTAATGCTGTTTTAACGTCTATAAGTTTCAGTTTAAATTTGAATGCTTCCGAAATTGAAAACCCTCAAATAAAGAAAACTATTTTGAATAAATTTATTATTTAAAATATACAACTTTATTGATCCTATCACTTTTGAACGCTTAAAAATCTAATTGGTTTTTTAACATTTCAAATACATTTCCAGGTTTATTTGATAATTGATTAATTTATGTATGTAAATGTAAAAAGCACTTTTCACACTCATTATTTAATTTGGAAATCGCCTCATATTGAGTGTACTTCAACATGTGCCGGGTTTCGGGACACACCAGAGCACCTGATGAAGTACAATAGACATGGGAGACAGTTGAGAACCGGCAGGCGGCAGATACATGTGGGATTCATTTCGAGGATTCGGAATTCGCGATTCGCGAAGTATGTGTTGTTGGCGAAGATATATGTCTGGCACCACGCGCGCTACTTCAGGTACCTGACTGTATATAAAAACCAGCCCCGGTCACTGATTAGCGCGCAAGGTATGAGACTTTTTCCAGCTGGGAAGGAACACATCCAAGTTGCAGTTGTAGCTGGAGTTTGAGTTGAAGATGTAGATATAAAGCCAAGCCCAGTCGGCAGGTTTTCAGGCTTCTGGGACAGATGTTCAGCCGCCTGGCAACAAAACTGCAGCAAATGGCGACGACGCCTCACCGCGCCTCGCTGCCCAGCCTCACCCTCCCCTCCTGGCGTGGAGGTGGGGGGAAACAACGACCTTGTGCCTTGTGTTGTGTGTCCCAGCTTTAAGGTTAACGATCTCCGCGGGCTCTGTAGTTGTGCTCGATGACTTCATGCGACGCCACATCGGATTTTATGCAATAACAATGCCAAAATTAGTCATATGAGCACAGTGCTGCCAGAAGATATTTTAGCGGAAATAGGCTGTTTTAAGCAACAAAAAATTATTTATAGAAGTTTTTCAAAATTCTAAAGCTAATCTAAAATGGTTGTTTTTCAAGGTCTTTTTATGATCTTTTATAGCTTAATGGGATCATTATGCTTTTATTTTTTTATAAGACGGTAATTAGAAATAATGCCTTTCCTCAATTGAAGTAATATTAAAAATCAAGACTAAATGGCCTAAATATTATAAAGCCTACTTCCGTCTTACTATACTAGTGACTGTAAAAAAAACTCCTAATTTCAATAACATTTAGGATAAATCTAGGTAGATTATTGATTTAAGCTTTTTAACGAACTCGAGAAAACCTTTTCCTAGCTTATTTCCGCTGGAATTCTGGTAACACTGGCCAAAAACAATGCCAAAATTAGTCATGAGAGAAAAGAGAACATAAAACGTCGGAAACTCTGGAGTGCTAATGACCACATAGGACATGACGTCATCGGGCGGCGAATTATTACATTTTTCATTCAGCAAATTCTCTTTCCTTTTTTCGTTTTTTTTTTTTGCGATTCGTCTGGCAGACCCTTGATATTCTATATTTGAAACGCTGTAAAGAAACAAGCAGAAGAAATGAAAGCTACGAGGAGGAGGCAAAAAGAAAGACGACAAAAAATGAGCATAAAAACGAAGAGCAGAGAAGAAAAAAAAGAAAAGAACCGGCGTTTTAAGCTCTCTCTGGCTCTCTCCTCTCCCGCTCTCTGTTACTAACCGAAGCTACGTACGTGCGTGATCACCACACATACACTGGCAGAAATCGCACAAACACCGCTGAGACACACACGTGCCTTCAACACATTTGCGAATTCTCTTGCTGTCTGTGTAAGCGTATTAAAATTTTGCAAAAGTATTTTTTAACTGCTTTTTCGGTTTTCTTTTCCTCTTCAATTTTTTTTACAACGCCTCATAAACCTGCGATCGCGAACAGCTTTGGACTGTGAATAATTGCAAATTTCTGCGCGACAGCCGCTGTATATATAACCCCAGTGTATATACATATGTACATATGTATGTATATATGTATATTTGCAATATATAAATGAGCGGCCATTGCTTGGGTGGGGCATTCCTAACCTCAAAAACTGCATGTCTGCTGTCTGCTTGTGTCTGGCTGTGTGTGGGTGTTGCGCTCCACTCCTCTCTCTCTCTCTTCTCGCTGCACATGCTTTTTTCTAGCCAAGCCGCTGTTTTAGTTGTTCCTGTCCTTAACCCTGAGCGAACAGAATTTAAGCCCCTGCAAAAATTCGATCACTCGCACACACACACACACCTTGGGCATTTGGCAAATAAAGAGCGTGGTGTCTGTGTGCGAGCTTTGTCTGGGTTAAAAAAAAGTCTATCTAAAATTAATATTTGAGCGACAAAGTTCCCCAAAATCTGCCTTTGTGTGGGTTATGTGGAAATATGTAGAATCATGTGGTCGCCGACACACACATGGGCAAACATTTGCGTCATTTTTCTGCGGCTCTCTTTTTTCTCGTAGTGTAGCGAAAAAAAACTGCCTTGTGATATCAAAATGCTAAAAATAAACCGCTCTTCTTTCGCCGTTTCTTTTGTGTTCTTTTTAATTCCTTTTGGTAGAAAAACCCAGAAGCTCCAGAAACCACGTTGATGTGTCGCCTTCTCGTTTTTTTTTTTTCTGGAGTCTCTCGCAATTTCACAATATGCTTGCTGTTCCGTTTTCAACTTTTTATTTGCGAATGTTTCTCGTTGAATTTTTCGCTGACAACTTCCGTTGCATTTTTCTTCAGTTTCGCTTCACACACGCACCAACACACGCACTCGGACACAACACGCGTATTTCGTGAATATTTTCTGTTGCTTGTTGCTCATTGCTTATTGCTTTTTGCCCATTGCTCTTTGCTCTTCGCTCTCCTCTCCACGTTGTTGTCTCCCATTTGGTGCGGAATGAACGACTGTGCCAAAGCCCAGAAACTGTCTGGCCTTTTATTTTATATGGCCCGGCCGATTTTCCTGCCCACAGAGATAAACCGAAAAGTGGCAAAGGCAATGTGAGAAGAGAACGAAGACGAAAAGAGAACCGCGAACGCCGGCTGTTGCCGATCAAATGCTCAACGTTTTCAGTCTCCGGCAAATCAAGAGCCCAAATGCGCGAATTTTATTCGCAGACGTCGGCAGAGGCAGCGACCCCCTGCGACGGCCCCCTGCGACGGCCCCCTTTCGTGGCGGCGCCGCTGTGCGAAAGAAATGGCAACACACGGGGCACAAGAGAGCGACGTCGTCCCGGCGCCGCAGCTTTGCCGCTGTCGCTGCCAACGTTGGCGTCTGCTGCTGCTTCCTGCTTCCTCTTCCTCTCCCACATGCACATGCACTCACACAGACGGAAAATGCATATGTTGGTACAGTGGTAACTCAGGGTGATGAACGAAATTAAATAACGGATTAATAACTTTTTAAAAATTTGTTGGGGCGAAACGACTTGAGTTTGTTTATTAATTGATTTTTTTATTTTTTTTTTTTATGGAAAAAGTCAACTACACTATACTTGACAAAAAAAGTTAATTTTTTAAATAAAAATGATAATAACGTCGTGTACACCGACTTGCAAAATTTCACTTTTCAGGAGAGCGCTTTAAAGTTTTGGCTGCCCATACATTAAATATGTATAAAATGACCTCCGTTCAACTACCCTTTACCTCGATATTTTTGCTCCGATCGATGTAAAACTTTGACTTTATTTTCTTAAGATGAGAAGTTGGGCATTAATAAAAATATAAAAAAGATTAGACGAAATAAGATTATTTGCACATAATGCACATGCACATAATCCGCATGTTTCCAATTATGGAATCTTCACTGTATATACACTTTCCAGGTCTCATTCGAGTTCCTTTGTTATAACCTACACCACCATCAAACAGACTGCAACGAAAAGCTTGTACAGTGGGCTGGGCCTAAAGATAAAGCTCTAATTTTATCACACAACGCCCCTTCGATTTCTCACGAAATATTGTTTCTGGAAACTATGAGCATATAATGAAACCGTGATTGCACACATTCCAGGAAAAAAGGAACTAAGCGCATTGATTCACTTTAAAATTGGAGAGCAAACTGGCCGCTTTATTTTTATAAGCCAACGAAATCGGTTCCGCAAAACATTTGTTTAGTTAGAATACTGTTTAGTTTTAACAGGTTTCTTTCTCATTTTAATTTTAAAGTCGTTACTTTTGGTGTGAACAAACTCCATCTTAGTCATTAGTCTGACTAAACACTTTAAATAATTGATCCTTAATGAGATCTTAATTTAAAACTTATTATATAATAATTCTAAAGGACGGACTTCAAATTATAATATACGAATATTATCTAAAACTGCCATTAAATAAATATGGATTCCATATAGTTCAAGTTTTATATTAGACAGACTAAATAGTAGATGCAATTTTTAACACATTTCATTTATTTATTTACCACAGTGCACTCTCTCTCTTTGCCTGCAGTCCGGCAGTCGTTGCTCTCTGCTGCTGCCACTCTCGCTCGGGAGCTCTGTCCCCGGTGCATATGTATGCTTTTTGGTTAGCCCCCGTTGCCCCTCGCTCCGGAACATCCTGTCTGGTGTGCCCACCACCACCTCACCTTCCCCCTGACGACCGTCTACCTGTCTCTCTCTTCGGGACTAAGCGACAATGTCAATGCGCTCGTCTCTCTGTCTGCGTCTCCACTCCTTCGGTGTGTGTGTGTGCACTTTTTGCACTGCTGCCACACACACACACATAAACCTCCTTTACTCACCTCTCTTCGCCTTTTGGTATTCGGTTTCTCCATGATTCATCTCCCAGATGATGAGAGCATCTTCATCAAAATCCTAATCACAATCTCAAGACGAGGTTTTTTGATCGTAAACCGAGTATATTTTCCTTATATTTTATAAAATTTTGTTTTTATTTGAGAATTTTACTATTGACCTACGTTACTAATATTATAATTAAAACTACCAACAAGCACAGACACAGACACATACGACTACTTTAAATCTTATGATCTATAAACACATAGTAAAAAATATTAATAAAGCTTCTAATTACTGAAGAGTACCTTCAATACTTAGTGAAACATGGTCTATCGGTGTATTATGCTTTTAAATAAATATTTGCATAAGTTATTGTACAATCTGGCATATATCCGCTGATTTTGGTCCGTTTTTAAGGCATTATTTACCTTCAAAATACAGAAGTACACCAAGTTTCGCTAGGATTAAAGGAAGAAGACTACAAAAAAAAATCTCTAAAATCAGGAATTCGGGGCCAAGGATTCGTCATCGTCATCGGCGTCCGCAAAGCATGCTCTAGCATGCTTCCAACCACGTTGTTATGGAGATGCACTCGGTTGAACGGGGATAAATGGTTGCCATCTGAGGCAGGAGTCATCGATCTTGGGGAAGGTTCCTCTCCTTTTCACTCTCTCCTCGTACTCATCCAGGACATCCTAGAAACATAAATGGATCAGTTAGGGAGTTCTTCCTAAAACCATTTTTAGGACTTACCTGCTTTTTGAGGACTATATGCTTTCCCTTCCAGTACTTCATCATGCCCAGAGCCTGCAGCGTGCTTACAATGTCATATGAATAGATGGCCATTTCCTAGGATTGGATTTAATTATATAAAATTAAAAAATCAATAATCAGATTTAAAAATTGTAATTTAATTTACTTAAGGGGTTACGAAAATTGATTTTAATGAGATAATAATTTACAAACTAAATGCAGTGAAACCTGCAGTTATTGCTAACACAGCTTTGATAGTTAATAATGAGAATCCAACTATTTAAAGTCACCTGCGACACATCCTTGATGCAAAGCGTGTTGCCCGACCGATTGCACAGGTAATCCAACAGAACATCCTTCCAGTAAGAGCGGTACGAGATCAGCCCGAGATCGGATAATGGTTTCTCTGGCGATCCGATTTTTCCCTCCACGCGGGTCAGCAAGTAGCCTGCAAGTAAGCCGGAAAAAGGATACGGGTTAAAAATTAGACCCCAAGAAGTATGCTACGGACGGAGGTGAGTTCGGAGTTCCTCGAGTTCCGGCGTATTATTTATGGTGACCAACTTTGGGCCCGCCCTCTGATTCGCTTGTGTGAATGTGTGTGAGTTTTTGTGACTGTGAGGCTTTAAGTGTGTGCGTGTTGTGTCTAGACAGGATTCCGCAAAGTATTCAAGGGGATCGGGGCGGCCACATTTAAACAACGTTCTGGCGTACATTCAACCCAACGCCAGTGTCACCCCAGAAGGACCCACCCCAAAAAACTGATATTCTGGATTCTAGAGCCGTCTGGCAGCAACAATTCCCGTCTCTAGATAACAACAACAGCAACCCAGAAAAGCAGAAAGGGAAGAAAGGAAAGGAGCCGAAACAACAACAACGACAATATTGCAAGCTAAGTAAATTGACGAGGACGAGAGAGTACGAGGACACAACACGAAATCCACTGAGGCAGGCTCGGAAAAAACCGTTAGACGCAGAAGAAGAAGCAGCAGCGTAGGAGCCGCAGAAGAGAGAGGGACTAAGGCCAGAGGAACAACATGGGTGTACAAAGGCTACTGATAGATGCTGAAAATTAAAAAAAAAAATCAATATTTTAAGAAGTTAATTTGTTGGAATGGTAATCATCATGTACATTTTTAAAATTTGTTTAAATCGTAATAAATTTAAATATTTAATCGAGATTTAATATTAATTATAAGCATTCGCCTTTCTATATTTTTCAAGAATTGAGCACCTATCAACTTTGACCGTAACTTACAATTTGGTCTAGACAAAAATTAAATAAGCGACTCCTCTTAGTTGCGCCCATGGAAGCAGCTGTGTAGAAAAGGGACAAGAACAGAGGAGAACCGGCAAAGAGCAGGACACACTCAATGGCAGACACAGCTGAGGAGGCTTTTTCAGAGAGCGGGAATGGAGAAGAGTGGCGAGAATTAGCGAAGTGGCAAGGGGCCAGGGGGGAAGAATCCTGCTGACTGGCTGGACGAGTGCAGGGTTGAACGCACACAAGCACACAAGAGACGACGGCAAAAGCTTCCACGGGCAAAACGCAGCGCTTTACTTTTGCACGGCTGTGCACAGTGGGGATAAGTGACACATTGGTAATAAAAATAGATAAATTGTAGGAATATAAAGACGATAGAGAATTATCTTATTTAAAAATTAAACAATTCTTATTTTGTTAAATTTCTGTTAGTTCGGCCCCTTCCAAAAAATTAAAAAAATTACAAAAAAAAAAGATAGGAGGTGCTTCAACGTACATTTGGGTATAAAAATTATGTTGGGGACGCTCTTAGTTTAGTCACAATCAATCTTTAAAGTTTAGCCTAATTCCCGATCGGTACAGTGGTCTGTGAAGATTAAAATGTTTGTCAAATTGTGCTTAGCGTAAATACTATACATATATGTGGACACTTTGCACACTTTGAATACATTTATGCGTGAAATTTGACAACGTAAAATACGTAGTAATTGACATAATTTGTATACCCAAATGTACATTGAAGCACCCCCTATCTATGCCTTTTTTCAAATTTTTGGAAGGGGCCGAACTAACAGAAATGTACCCTTATTTTATAGTATAATTCTTTACAAACGTCCTTGATTTGAAAAATGTGATTTTTGCGTTGACATTGAATTACTTTGAAGCCCAAATAAAAAATGTGTTCTAGTAAAGCTACCATCAGCTAATTAGAAAACAATCAAAACTTCCTGCTCAAGCTACACGGCTTTTGTTTCGGACCACTGTGCACAGTTTAATGCATTCCGAGGGGGGATGCCCCCGTCCCTGCTTCTGCTGCGACTTCTGGCCGCAAGAGGGCGTTTTCGGGTGGCACTTTGATTTCTTTGTGCCGCACTTCGCCGCGTCTCGTTCCTTCGCCTCTCCACTCTATCCCTTTTCGCCGCGATAAATCCACGAGCGGCGAGACGCCACAAGAGGGGGTACGAGCTAAAAGGGGAGTGTGAGTGGAAACGTCGAGACGACTTTATCGATCCATTTTGATTCGCACATTCGCATTCGCAGTCTCGCTCACACACTCGCATTCGCACATTCGTCGCTGACGCAGCAACATTGTTGTTGCATAGCCACAGGCGCTGCGAACGAACAGTAATGAGTTAAAGAATGAAAATCAACGTGAAATGCGGAAAAGAGACGGTGACTGCAACTTTAACTCAAATTAGCAAGGCTCTAATTATTATTTCTATGCATGTTTTTTATGTTTTTATTTTTGCAACTACAAGAGTGCGAAAAGCACTGAGTAATGAGCAGCGAGACAGTCTGAGCGACAAATAGAGAAGAGAGTAACCGTAACTCGCTCTTTTGTACTCGCCAAAGAGGACGACGCCCTTTCATTGTGACCTGTCCTGACCTTTGTTGTCTGCCGCCAACAGTTGTTGTTTTTGTTGCTCTTCAGCTGTTGTTGTGTCTGGTGAATTTTACCTACAGTCCAACATTCATAAATTGAACATTTAATTGGCTAGTTGTTTGGGGAATTTATTTATTATGCTCATGCAAGTTTAGTATTATTTCATAATGGAGAGTACGATATTAATCGAATGAAAAAATGGCATTTAGTTATAAATATTTAATTATATTTAAAGAAGAAATGAGGAACATGTGTTAATAATTAGAATCGTAAATTTTCACAAGTGGAAAACGCTGTTAAGATCCCTTCACTGTATTTATTATTTTAAAATATTAATTTATTGCTTGCAGAAAATTAAAAAAAATAATAATATTTTCAAGAATTACTTTAAAGTTTTCGTTAGAGAATAACTACTGTATACTTTTTGTGGGTGTTTTCTGAATGCGGGAGCCCCAAAAGATAAAAGCAAAAACTTTAAGCGGCACGTTTGGAATATTTTTGGCAACCTTTGGTTAAATTTTGTTTGTCTGTGGGTTTTTAGAAAGTTGCATTAATTAATGCATTAGGGTGGCCGGCCACCCTTGTGCGCCTTGTGCACCTTTAAATGTTCGCCCCTCATTTGCATTTTGCGTGCTGCATTTATTACACCTGGACGTAAATGGTGTATGGCCATCCCGCTCTCTCCCAACAGCAAAGGGGTGTGAGGTTAGGTTTGGTTGATTTTCGGGGGAAGTGGTGGGCTGAGTTAACCCCTGGTCTGTCTGCAAAGTGTTCCTTCCACCTGCCATGTGCAAAATAACCAATTCCAGTTAATGATGACGAAAATGATTTGCAAGCTGGCTCGCTCTCTCTCACACAAGGAAAAAGATCATTTACAAAATGAACGATTAACATTGTGGAATATTAAGAATTACTAGAAAGAGCTTTTAAGTGATCTTTCCTCAGACTTTCACTCAGACACGGGATGGAGCTTTCATAGCATAAAACACAACGTTACACGTTTTGTCATTTTTATACAAAATAGGATTACGTAATAATTATTACAACCATTTCTTAACTAAAACTTTGAATTTCAATGGGTTAAATAAATATTCCTTAGACAGTAAAAGAACCTTGATTTCTGAATGAAACAAATACATATAATTGATTCAATTAACCAATTATTTTCTGTGCACCCCGCTCGTTCTCTCTCACTTTTGGAGACCGCCGCTCTTTGTCTCACTTTGACCATCACTCTTTTTGCCGGCCGGCACTTGCTTCTGTGCCTAGCTGTGTGTGTGTGAATGGCTGTGTAAGGTCAATGTCGTTTCGCTCGCTCTTTCGTTCGTACGTTCGTTCAGTGCCTCCCAAGCGCCCCCCTTTGGCGTTGCATGTATTGACTTTACATAGAGACCGCCGCCGCTGCTGGGGCCGCTGTCGGCGTCGACGCCATTGAAGCGGCCGAATGTATGACTCAAGACTCAAGTGCCGCTCTCTTTGTCTCTCGGCCCCTCTTCCTCTGCTACTCCCCCTCTCTTTGTCAGCAGGGTAATTCCTTTTTTCATAATTTTTTTCTTAGCCATTTTTTTTTTTGGGGAAACTTGCTTATGCGAGAGTGAGTGTTTTTTTATTGTCTTGTCTCGTGTGGGCCTGGATTAATTTTAAACAATTTTCGTTGCAGCAGCTAAAAATTACTTATGCACCTGCATCGATGTGTGTGTGTGTCTACGTTTAATTGATGCAGAAATTGCATGTTCTGCTGCACCTGAAGAAGACGAAGCAGCAGTAGAGGAAGAGGAGCAGGGAGAGATGGGGGGAAAACTGCAATTGGAAAGCTGAGCCAAAAGTCTCTTTCATGTTTGGCTTTTCTCATGCAATGATGATTATATTCCACACACACCTGAACACTGAACACTGAACACACCAAACACACACACACACACACTCATGAGTCAGGAGAAGAAGATGGAAAATAAGACGCCGGTAAAAGAAAGAATCAATAAAAGCCAGAAAATCTTTAGTGGCTAATTATTTAAAGGGGGCCAATATACTATTACTAACAGGCCTCATTTAAGTGCAATTTCATTGGAATTCCAGACCCACCATCCAATATGATATAATTTCAGGTTCAGTCTGGCGTTCCAGTTAAGGAATTGCTAAAAGGGACCAAATAATTCTTGCCTTAATGTTTCAATGTAAACGGAAATGAAGTCAATTTGTTAAAATATATGATTTGGGTAAGATACAGTGTTGCCAGTTTAGCAATTTTATGGCTAGTTCTAGCCATTTTGAAAGGCCGAATGCTAGAAAAATTAAGAAATTGCTACTAGCTATAAATCTAGCTACTTTAAAATAAACTTCAGCTATTTTCGGCAATTTTCTCGAACCCGTGATTTAGGTCTGTGAAAATTACCAGTTACAGCGAAAATACTCTAAGTGACTTGAGTGAAAATACTTATCGAACAGTGATTTCTACTTTTGACCATCACTGCTTTGTGTGTTTCATCTCTAGTTTGTGGTGTACATTAAGTGACGCAAAAAAAGTGATGCAAAAATGCCTAAAGTGCTTTATACGCAAAAGTTTCGCGATGCTTGGATGCAGGCTAGTGAGTTCAAGGCCTGGATCCGGAAGGATGAGACGGATTTGTCAAAAGCTTACTGTAGCTACTGCAAATGCAGTATTAAAGCGAAAATATTCGATTTAAGGGCTCATGCTGAGACGAAGAAGCACATTTCGGCATCGAGTTGCTTCAGTCAAACCAACAAAATTTCGTTCTCTCGGATGCCTACGAAGCAAACAGAGCAGGAAGCAGCGTTGTGCCTATTTATAGCAGAGCACACTGCTATTGCACAAATAGACCACCTCAGCAGATTGTGTGTGCATAATTTTGGCGCGTGTCCTTCTGCTGCAAAAATAAGGTAAAAAGTAACCTCAGAAACAGGTTACATATAAAAACACTAAATTCAATTTTAAAAATAAGGTATTTCCATTTACTTAAGTTTTTAAAGCAGCATTATTAATATTCCTCTTTATAGATACGGCCTGCGCAGAAATGGAAAATGCTGCCACGATTATGAAGTGCCAACGAAATTTTTAAAAATGGTGGCCGAAAATGAAAAATATAACAATGAAGACAGTGAAGATGTAGATTTAATAAAATCATTATTGGACATTTAAATTAAAATTCAATTTTTTGGTTATTTTGGGGTAATTTGGTTATTTTTTGGGGTAACAAAATGTTAGCCATTTTTTCAGCCATTTTTACAAACAAATTTGCTATTTTCAGCTAGTTTTTTTCGTAAATCTGGCATTATTTTTTGTTCAAGACCTGGCAACACTGGTAAGATACGCTTGAAAATATTGATTAATGAATCAAATGGGCTTTTAGAACTCAAAAGTATATTTATACGAAAGATCTGATTAATTCCAATCTTTATTAGTTGTATAAATTCTAAATATTTATTTTCTTATCGGAAGAGTTCCAGTTTAAAATCGTTAAAGTCGTAAATGAAATCTGGATACTCAAGACACACACCCAATGTAATATTATCTTAGGTTTGGTTTACTGTCTTAGATAAAGCTCCGTACTCAGACACACGAAAAGTGTGGTAATTTTCTATTATACGGGCCCCTTCCAAAAAATTAAAAAAAAATAAACATAGATAGGGTGTGCTTCAACATACATTTGGGTATAAAAATTATGTTGGGGACGCTCTTAGTTTAGTCACAATAAATCTTTAAAGTTTTGCCTAATTCCCATACAAAATACAGTGGGCTGTGAAGCTTAAAATGTTTGTCAAATTGTGCTTAGCGTAAATACTATATATGTCGACACTTTGCACACTTTGAATACATTTATGCGTGAAATATAAATAAAACAACAATTTGACAACGTAAAATTCGTAGTAATTAACTTTTTAATTAATTTTTTTTTTTTTCAATATTAAGATTATATTATATATAAAATTATAAAGGACCTTCCATGTCCCTATTTTTGTTTAATGTCAAAAGCAAAGATTGGCTGTGCAAAATAACATAGGTTAAAAAAAAAAGAATTTATTATGATTACTTAAAGTAGTACAGCAGGCGAAAAAATTTTTTTGAAAAAAAAAAAAATTTCGCCTGCTGTGCTGCTTTACGTTCTCTCTGACCTAATGATCACAGCAATACTCTTCTCTTACCTCATCAAACTGTATGCTCTTTACTATAAAATTCTCCTTATAATTTTTATACTCAAATGTACGTCTTAATATTGAAAAGTTGTTAATTACTACGTATTTTACGTTGTCAACTTTTTGTTCTATTTATATTTCTCGCATAAATGTATTCAAAGTGTGCAAAATGTCGACATACTCGTATATAGTATTTACGCTAAGCACAATTTAACAAAAATTTTAAACTGCACAGCCCACTGTACCGCGACGATACACAGACAGGCGCTTGAATTTTGTGTATTCATCATTTGTCAGTGTGCGTGTTTGCTAGCATTTTGTATGGGAATTTGGCAAAACTTTAAAGATTTATTGTGGCTAAACTAAGAGCGTCCCCAACATAATTTGTATACCCAAATGTATGTTGAAGCACACCCTATCTATGGTTTTTTTTTTTTAATTTTTTGGAAGGGGCCCGTATAATAGAAAATTACCAAAAGTGTTTCTAAGCAGTACGATAGAGCGAGAGGGTGAATATTGACCTCTCGTTTTGGCTCAATGCTTAGGAACACTTTTCGCGTGTCTGAGTACGGAGCTTTAATAATTACTTAGAAGAGCTCTTTGTTTAAGGTTTAACATAAAACTAATTAGTATATTTTTAATTGGCTTAATAAGAACAAGTAAGAAAGCTACAGTCGACTGGGCTCGACTGTGAGATACCCGGTACCTAAACGTTTGCACTTCACACTAAAAGGCAATTTAAAATTGTACATACATTATAATAGTCTACTTCGATACTTCTTAAAATAAATCGCCTCTCGAATTAGCTCCCGACGTAAACAATATAATGTCATACTTAAATATGAATGATACATTTTATAGGAACACATAAAAACCCGCTCGATCGGCGTCAAAAAATGAATTATGTCATTTCTTGCTATATTCTTCTGCAGTGGCGCCATTATATCGCGCGGCCAAGGCTCGAATGCGCCACCTGTCGGCTACAGATTGCAACAGCAGTGCTTTAGGGCGGTGTGTTTAAATTCTAACCTTATTGCTAATATCTCCCATGTTTATCATCCGATTTTACTGAAATTTTCAGGAAACGTCCATTTTATTTTATTTATTTATTTTATCTATTAACTTTAACCCGAAAATAACGAGTATAGCTTTATAACGTTTTTTATGATTTATGAGGGCGCAAGTGGGCGTGACCAAATTTTAAAACAAACTTGATCTGCGTGCAACAGATTCCAATTTTGTCACCAAATTTGGTAACTCTAGCTCTTATAGTCTCTGAGATCTGTTGTTTCACACGGACAGACAGACGGACAGACGGACATGGCTAAATCGACTCGGCTGGTGACGCTGATCAAGAATGTATATACTTTACAGGGTCGGAGATTTCTCCTTCTGCCTGTTACATACATTCTTGGTTGGCACTAACTTATAATACCCATGTACCCTATGGGTACCGGGTATAAAAAGAAAAGGAAGAATGAATGAGTTTTATGTTTATGAATGAGTTTAAGCCAATTCGTGATAAATGTGGTTGATTTTCCATGGAGAAATACCTACATCTAGATAATGCTAAAAAATGTTTGGTATATACCCACAACAGAGGTCTAAAAATATAATATGATAGATGATTATAATACCATATCGAAGAATAAGTTATATTTGAATCTTATACACATTTCTATATAACAAAATTGCAAACTTACTGAAATCGATGAGTAATCTCCCATAGCCCTTCCTCTGATATGGCGGCAATGTTAAAATACACGAAACGTTGTAAAACGAATTCTTCTCTTGCAGAAAGGGAATATGCTGCAAAGACAAAAGGCCAATAATTAAATATATTTATTTATTTATATAATGCTAGTCTACAGTTAAACCCATATACTAACAAGGGGGTTTGAGTTATAGCTGCTAGGGCATTCAGCTCGGCAATTATTAAATTAACTGAGATTAATATAACGTAAGCCATAGGCACTTAAAAAATACCACTAATCCAGGCAAAAGTAACTAAGGGTTAAGCTCACACATATTATTGAAATTAAATTAATAAAAAAATTCTTCAGAACAATGGCAGACGACGGCAAAGTCCGTTTTGGAGTGTGGGTAAAAATCCGGGAAGGGAACGAGGAAAATCCGAGAGCTGGGGGATCAGACAGACATTTTCCCAGACAAAGGAAGTGGGGAAAACCGGTGGCTTTCGGAAGTGGAAGTGGAAGAGAGATGATGGCAACATTCATCTGTCGCTTTTGGCTTTTTTCGGCAGTTCAATGACCAGCAAAATGAAATGAATCGATAGAGACGGGGAGCACACACCAGAGACCAGGGACCAGAGACAGTTCGAAAGAGAAGGCTGCTGTGCGAGCGACAGAGATGGCCACAATGGCGGAGAGGACTGTGCGTAAATATATAAACATACGCACATAGCTGGAGTCGGAGTTGGAGCAGGAGCCCAGGATGGGGGATCGGTATATATGTATATGCACATGGCAGACATGGACTGACTTGTACATGGATATGGCCATCCCAAACCCCTGTCCGCATCTCACGGTCATTGTCAAATAAACAATAATTTCATGGAATTAACTGAACAAAGGTAGCACCAAAATAACTTTGAAATTAAGAAATTTGGTAAATAATAAGGTTTTCCGTCTTATAAAATTATTTAGAAGCTAAGAAAAATAATTTAAAGTTGTGAAATAACAATTCCCCAAAGGAACTTTAAGCTAGAGATTTGAAATCTATATCTTATATATGTATTAGAGTAGACAACTTTTCTTTTCAAGTTCACACCATTTTTATCCAGATTAATAAAGAATATTGAATAAAGAACAAGGATGTTTTGAAATCTTTACAAATGACGCCCAAAATTAGGCTACAAAATAAATGAACAAAGAGTTCGGCATCTCAAACATTTCATTGCATACTTTTGGGATGCTTTTTTAAATTATTTTTGAGTTCAGTTCGATTTTTAAATAAGAAATATATAATATTTTATCATGTTGTTCATTCTTAGTAAGAGGAAAAAGCTAGGGTTCATATAAATAAAAACGTAAGATAAGGATATCAGAGAAAAAGGTTCTTTTGGAATCTCTAGGGCTTCCAGAAAACCCATCCGGTCTGGAATCTGGCTGAAAAATTCGGGAAACACATTTATGTACACTGCGGGTTTTTCATTTTGATTTTTTCCTTTGTAGTAAGCCTGGTTTGTTTTTTCTGCTCGTTTTTCCTTTGTCTGCCTTGATGTCTGGGAACGCAGCCAGCCACATAGCAGAGGAGTCCCTCTGTGTTCCCCAATCTGATCCCCTTGCACTGCCCAGATCCCTCTCATTCCTCTCCCCGCCGCCTGGTTTTCTTGTCCCGGGCAATCGCTCTTTTGTGGAGCAGGCGCAGTCGCAGTGGCAATGGCCACAATTCCCGGACCCGGCCCAGAGGTGCACGACCTCAATCGTGTCCACAGCAGCGGCAGCATCCGAGCATCGGAACAGAGTGCCCTGGCTGCCAATCTGTGCTCCCTCCTCCAGTCCTCGATGTCTGGCTGCTGTCTGGTCCCCGGCTCTGGAGTCGGAGATTTGGAGGTTAACTGCGGGACAAAGGATTGCCGAAAATTATCACTGCCATACAAAGAGGGAACGTGGCCATTACTGGAGTTTATACGAGCAGGCACGTTTGTAAATGATTCTTCGTGAATTTGGGAAGACATTTTTGGATTTTGGAAGTGATAGCTAACAATAACATCAGAAGGTGGTCAGGGCTGGCACAGAAATTGCAGTTTCGGTGAAATCTCCTGAAATGCAGTCGAAAAGTATGCTACAAAATGTTACCAACAAATTTCCAATGAATTGTCTTAAAATATTTTATTGCATAATTTTCACAGCTTTTTCTATATAATTTCAAATTTTGAGACACAAAGTCCACAAGACAACGGGATTAATCCCTTGGAATCGATGTATCTATTGATTTTATTAAATATAAATTACTCAAAGGCTTTAATTAATGAATAATCAGTTATCTAAGCTTACTAGAGGGCGAATTCATGAATGTCCCCTAGCATGAACGTAGTAAATATATGTACATATGTAAGAGCCTGTAGTATGTGTAGAAACTCCCAAATTCTGACTGACTGACTGGGGATGCTGCAGTCCCAAAGTTTTTTCGGAGGGGCTCTCCACAAGAGGAGACGCCGAAAGCTGGCTGCAGCAGGAAGAGGAACAACAGGAGAGCCCGGGAGATGGAGGAGCTGCTGCTGCTGCAGCCTGGGAATCGGAATCAGCCAACGACATGCGCAATTTGTAACACAAACCCAGTCTCTGCCAGCGCCCAACAAAGTTTCTGCATTCTGCAGTAAAACTGCAAAGCGGGGGAAGGTGGAATACGGATCCCGAAACCCGTGACTGTGTATCCGGACCCGTATATTCCGTGTATTCCGGGGGAGGTCAAGAAACCGTGGCTGGCTGCTTTTTAAAGCCAGGGGAAATGCGACTCTCTCGCGAAGAGAGCTCTCTCTTTCTCTCTGTCTCTATTGCTTATTTACCCAAAATCATTGACAAAGAATAAAAAAGTGAAAAAAAGAAAAGGGGAAAAATCATCTGGTTTTTGGTGGGCATGGTCAAGGCAGGGCGGCGACTGTCTGGATCTGAATGCAGCCATATAACCTCCGGTTAGCCCGTACATATGTACCGTACATGGGCTGTGGCTGCGACTCCTCCGGAGTCTGGGACTGCTGCTTCTGGCTTCTACGCTATATTCCCCCCATCCGTCTCGACTTCTCGGTTCCTACTCCCAGACATAAAGGAATCGTAAAACTGTAAAATGTTATTATACAATTTTTTTGTGCCGGAAAATAAGCATGAATATTTTAAGCGAATTTTCTGCGCCTGACAATGGGGCGTAACTATCAAGGATTATAAGAAATTAGGAATCGTAAGGTAAGGGGGCTTTTTTTATTCTTATTCTTTTAAAACAGTTTAAGGGTTTTTAATCAAATATTAAATTAAATAGTTTGGGTTTGGAAATATCCTAAAAGTCCGTCCAAAAGTATGCTACAAAAAGTTAATAAATTAAGCCTGAAGCATTTTGTTGCATACTTTTGTAGAGCTTGTCAGAAGATTTTAAATTAAAGCGATTTATTTGCTTAATTATTATTTGAGTAAGTTTAAGGGTTTTTAATTAAAAAATCGCTCGGGTTTTGAAATTCCCTAAAAGGGTGTCCAAAAGTATGCTTCAAAATGTTAATCGTAGATAAGTGAGACCTAATTTGATGCCTAAAACAATTAATTGCATACTTTCGGACTGCTTATCAGGAGATTTTAAAATTATATAGATTTATGAGATACTTCTGATAATACCTTCGAGACCTATTGATTTATGAAGACTATTTAAAGATTTAATAAAATAATAATAAATAATAAAATTGATCAGTTCTGATACTAAAAAAAGATTGCCTGGATTATTTATATAATTCCTGCATAATATTTATGTTATTTCAAGCTTTGTTTGTTTACTTACTATTTAATAATTATTAAATTAAAAATTAAGACTTTTTTGTAATAAATTAAGAAATACAATTTAATTTTAAATTCATTTAAACGAATGCGAGTTTTATTAATCATAAAAGAGAAATTATAATAAATAAAGAGTGCTGAAAATATGTCCTTCAACCAAAACGTATATTAATTAAGATTTTAAATATATATAAATAAATTCCAATCCCCTCACTTACCTTGCTAAAATAGCCAACAATATGGCATCCATCCACATCGGCCAATGTCATGATATAGAACAGAAACGGCTCCACGTCGTAGTAGAGGGTTTTGTGGTCCAAAAAGAACTTGGCCAGCAGGCAGAGATGCTGGCAATATTGCTTGTACCGCTTGCCATCCACCTGCCACACCTGCAGCTTACCCTTCCGGTAGATCTCATCCCCCGGTGGATGCCGCCAGACGCACTTCTCCGCATGCCGCTTGATGCCCGTCTCCGATTTCTGGTAGCGCAGACAAAACTCACAGATATACATCTTGGGCAGGCGGGCAGCATCGTCCGGATAGGGGGACTGATACCACACCTTCATCTTGTACTTGCCCATGCTGATATATCTGCAAGGGGTTTGGGGGACATGCAATTAATTTTCAAAGCTTGCATATATCGAGGGAGATTCACTCACTTGATACCCTTGCCCACGGGCAAGTCCTTGAGCTCGTCCTCTATCCGCTCGGAGGCCTGGGCCTGGGCCTCCCGGAACAATTGCAGGTCGTAGTCGGGCACCAGACCGGACAGATTCGGTTCACGGTCCTCGTCCGTGCAGTCTTTTTCGAGTTTAACCTGAGAAAAAGAGTTAATTAATTAATCCTACAGTTAAAATATGTTACTCTCACCTTCGAGTCCAAAAAATTATTATTGGCCGGCCTAAAGCTGGCCCTCGACTCCCGAATCTTGGCCAGAAATTCGCGCTGCTCGGGCGTCAGGGTCTTGACATGATTGGGCTGCTGATTCCCCGGCGCCGTCACAATGTTCACGGGCATTTTCAGCCGCTGCTCGTTCCGTAGCTTTCTCTCGTTAGCCCGCTCCTTGCACTCGGAGGCGGACATGTTGTGGTAGATGGGACAGGCGTCCGGCAGGAAATGCCTATCCAAATGGCCACTCAGGTGTCCGGATGAGTCGCAGCCCTCGATGGGGCACTTCTTCTCCGTTTGGGTGATGGGCGACACAGGCCGGGACTTGATGGCGCTAAGCACGCCACTGCTTATCCCTATGGACTCCTTCTTCACCTTGCTTTTGCTGGCGGCATTCAAATTCGAGGGTGGAGCCACTGGCTTTTTGGCGGGACTCTTCGAGATGAGCGCTTTGTCATCGTCAAGGTCTCCATCGGACTCGGTCTCTGTGTCCGGTTTTGGCTGTTGTTTGGATCTCCGCATGCTGAGAGATCGGGTGAGTTTCCTCATGGGATTGGCCTTATCCTTGCGTTCCTCCTCGCTGTCGGAGTTTTGCATCTTGGGGGCTGCTCCTCCTCCTCTTTTACCTTGAATAATTAATAGTTAAATATAAATCTTGCTTTATCTGGGATCCCTAAATGCTTACCCTTAGCTCCCCCTCCCTTGGCCGGCTGCGAGCTGTAGGAATTGCTGGAATCGCTGCCCTCCGAATCGCTCACCGAACTGGAATCATCTCCCGAGTTGGAGCCGCTCTCGGATCCCGAGCTTCCGTCACTGCTAATTGCTGGTCCAGCACCTCCCCCTCCCCCTCCTCCTCCACCATTTTTCTTGGCCGGCGGCAGTTTCCCCCTGATCTGCTTCGGCCTCACTGTGCTGGCCATCTTCACGGGGATCTTGCGGCCGTTCTTCACAATCTTCATGGAGTCATCCGTGCTGTTCGAGGAGGAGGAAAGCGAGGGTCGCTTGCCCTCGCCATTCTCGCGGGAACGGTTGTTGGCGTTTCCCGCTCCCGATCGCTGTGGAGGATTGCTGGGTTTGTTCACCGGATTGCTGGGCTTGTTGCCGGACGCGGGCAGTTTCCTTCGGACTGTGGAGGCCGCAGCTGTACCCGTCACCGTCGCGCTACCCAGTGAACGTGCGTTCTTCTTGGCCGGCGGTGCAGCATCCTCCTCATCGTCGTCGTCGT
Source organism: Drosophila rufa (assembly GCA_018153105.1). Taxonomy (NCBI): domain Eukaryota; kingdom Metazoa; phylum Arthropoda; class Insecta; order Diptera; family Drosophilidae; genus Drosophila; species Drosophila rufa. The sequence goes on from JAECXS010000096.1 coordinate 16,985,533, forward strand.
CGCTGGATAATCTATTGTGCGGCGGGGGATTGGCCACTTTTCGGTTCGTATTTGCCTTGGGCTTATCCTCTGCCGCCGACGACGCTGGAGGAGGAGGGGCTTTTCTTCGCGGCGCATTTCCGGAATTTGTTTGTTGTTGCTGCGACTGTGTCTGAGATTTCGAGGTGGAGGCATTCGTGGTTGGCTTCGTCTCCTCCGGCGTCGCACTGCTGGAATCCGTGTCCGAGCTGCTGCCCGTGTCGGAGCAGCTGGTGGAGCCGCTGCTGGATGAGCTGCCCGATTCGGAGCTGCTGCTGCCGGACTCCAAGGCCATTTCTTGAGCGCAGCAAAAACCTATCAATTTTCGTACACAAAATTCCTTGTTTTTTTTATTGTTTTGATTAGAGTGACCAGAGGTGGGTGGCGAAGGGAATAACAGGGATGCGATAGATCGATAGTTGTTGGGTTTACCAACACTATCGAAATAGCTGGAAGTGATCAACTATTTTTCCTGATTCCTGAGCCTGCTTCGCTTTCTTCCTTTTCCGTCTTCGCTTGCCGAATGCAGAATTGCTTGAAGAAGTAAATAAAATTAGAATTGAAAGGCTTTGAACTCAGTAATCGGTGCTCGCGTTTGTTTTAAAAATGCAGTTGGAGATATTATAGGATTTACGTTCAGAAATTCCATTTACCAATGAATGCTGCATGTACACTTAATTTAAATACTATGAATTGGAATTAAATTTATTAGTTTCTGATCAGAATTTCCTGTTGAAGCTCTTCCAGGTTCTAGTATATTTCAGTATATTTTTCTAAGCTTAGTACGGAATATTGTACCAATCGTGTTACGGTCCCACTGCACAGCAGATTTTTTGCACTTTCAAAAAACATTAACCAAAAACTAATTTTATTAACATTAACCATGTACAACGTGGACTGCATTGCCATTAAGGACATCAAGCCGGGCCTAAAGAACATCAATGTCATCTTTATCGTGCTGGAGGTGGGCGTGGCCACGGTGACGAAGGAAAATCGCGAGGTGCGAAACTTCAAAGTGGGCGACCCCACGGCCTGCATAAATGTCTCGATTTGGGACGAGCCGGGAAAGCTCATTGCACCCGGCGACATCATAAGACTTACCAAAGGTTATGCCTCCATTTGGCGGCACTGCCTGACTTTGTATTCCGGCAAGAACGGCGAGGTCTTCAAGATCGGCGAATTCTGCATGATTTTCAACGAGGGCCTCAACATGAGCGAGCCGAAGAGACCGGAACAGCAGGCGGTGGCCAATACCGGCGGATTGGTGACTGGAGCAGTCCCCGTTGGACTGCCAGCGGGAAGTGGCGTACCTGTGGCGGCTGCCGCTTCTGGAGCAGCAACTGTTCAGAACCCAGCGACAACGGCATCAGCTCCTGCAACGCCCAATACTCCGCAGACGTCGGGGAAGCAGGGCACACGCGGCGGCAGAGGAGGCGGAGGACGTGGTGGACTCAAGGGTGACCGGCGATAAATATTAAGGGGATTTCATAGGTTTAATGTGGAACTAGACGTACAGAAATTAAGAACTTGGATCAAACATTATAGACATATTTTTTGCATTTACAATTGCAATAAATTGTTTTAAATTGGTTAAGAGACTCAAAGTAGAATATTTTTGTAAGAAAATCATGAATCGAAACCATAAAAATTATAAAAATTGTATCCATAATGGATAACTCATAAAAAAGCTCAATAAAAAGGAGTCAAAGTGATGTAAAATGTTGTATTTATGTTTTATTTGGCAAAATCAAAGACACAAATAAGAATTCCAGAGTGAATTGTCGAGCATTTTTCCGATGCGACATTTACAAAGCGATAAATATTGTATTTTTTTGTTGTTCTTGTTTGTAATGCATGTGTAATTGTGTGTGTGCGTGTGTGAGAGTGTGAGTGCGTGTGCGTGTGCTTGGAATTTAGCTTAAGCTTAATATCCTCTGGCGATCCGCTTAGGCCTTCTTCTTCTTCTCGTAGTAGGCCTGCACGGCTTTCAGCAGCCATCCGACCTCCTCGACGGTCTTGATCTGATAGTTGGCATAGGTCTTCAGCGTGGGCAGCTCGGACACTCGGAAGGTCTTGCCAATGCCATGCAGCACCTTGATGGCATCCTCGTCCGTTGTGTCGTCGCCAACGTAGATGATCTTCAGGTTCTTGGCCCAATCAGCTTCGAACTGCTTCTCCAGGATCATCTTGGCACCCTCACCTGGAAAGGGGAAAGGGGAAGGTAAGTAATTTGGATTAAAAGGTGAAGTTTAACGTGGAAGGGAGCAGGGAAAATATAAAAAGGAGTGCCAGGCAAGTTTTAAAATGTTATCTTATTTCGATTCAATATTTTGGGGGCTTATATTCAAATTACTATATCAGGGATGCCTTAGAAATAGTTGGGGATTCAAATCACTTTAAATGCGCCCTAAAAGTATGCCACAAAATGTTATATCTTAAAAAAGAACAGCAATTTACATTGAGTTTCGGTTTTAATTAATATCTTATATCCTTTATGATGCTCTTTTAATTATTTATATATACATATGTATAGCGGATTCTGTGGCACCCCTGCATATATATTTTTAAATGGAACTCATTGGATTTAGCAATAAAGTATTTCCTGAATACCATATGGACTCCATTAGTTAAATTTATGGTTCATGTTCCTCAGCAGACAGCAATACATGCCAGATTTACCTAAAAGATGACCAATTCCGAAACCTATTACCATAAATAAGTTTAGCATATGATAGAATAGAAATATAAACAATTGAAAATATTCTCAACAAGTGTTTACAAATATATTTTAAGCTAATCGATTATTTCTCCCAAGAAATACTTTCTAATGACCAAATTAGCTCTTCAATCAAAGGCTTATGGCTTAATTTATGTTTGTTGAAACTTAAGAAGGAAATATTATTATTAAAAATAGTTTTTCCAACGTGAAATTTATGTGCAAACATTATTTATTTCTAGAACAATGCACATTGCGGTTAGACAATGCTCCAATTAAGGTGGAAGCCATGTGGATTGTATACAAATAAGTATGCACTGCTGGAACTCGTCCAAAATCGCTCAATAAACAAGCGGGCAAACAATATTTTTCTCAAATGTCTAGAATTCCGCTCGGCACACACATATTAGATCATATAAACTGCTCCGCTTGCAGTGTTCCGAGAAACCGAACCGAATTTTTCCTAGCCCCCGCCAGCCATCCTCAACCGCCGGATCCCAGTATTATTTTTAGGTGTCTACGTGGGCGGATCTTCTCTAGTTTTTCGGTTCGCATTTTGGTTTTGGTCAAGTAAATGATGTGAGTGTTTGACTAGAAATGAATTTCAAATCATTTCGGTACGCAGTAAAAATCAGTACACATTGAAGATATATCAACTACACAGAACATTCGTCTACCTAAGCTTTTGATTATTTATTTAATTATGTTGTTTGACTCAGCGTTTAACGCCACATTTTCGTTTAATTGGTGACGCAGTGGTGACTCGTAAAGCCCCTGAAGACCCCTCAAAATCATTTAAAAATCCCCAAGACCCCCGATTTTTCACCTCCTATCACCGCACTGCACTTTTCTCTTCTTTTTCAGACGGCACCAACAATTCTTCTTCTCCTTTGCATGCGCCTTAAATTTTCCGACAAAAAAACTTGTATCACAAAAAATATTTTGAATTTCTTTCAGCTCATTTTTTTTTTCTCTCTCTTGCAATAATTTTGTTTCTGGCTGCTACAAATTTATTGCCTTTGGAGGCGTACACAATCATAATTAATTTTTGATTTTCACACAAGAATATATCTGTTTAAATGCTTTCCTTGTATTTTGTCGCCACGGCTCATTGGCCTGAGCGACAATTTTGATGTGAATGGGCTGGGTTGGGTTGGGATGTCTAGAGGACAGAGGCGACAAGTGGCTCCCATAAATCTCAACTGGAGGGTGATACGAATTTCTTATAGAGAGGTTTTTTCTATTCGGGAATTTGGGATATGCAAAAATATTTATGATATATTTTCAGGGGATATTAATGGGGGTTTTAAATAGATCAATATATAGATATTTCAAAATATATTATAATTTTATAAATGTATTCAATGAATTTTTAAGTAAGATCGATATTAAACTTTAAGTACTATATTTTATTATACTTAAAGTGAACGATTTTGATGTAAAGAAAATTACCATAAACCTGCAGGTACTCTATATTTTTCAGTACATTTTTCTTGAACTTGTTCCAGCTGAATTTCAAGAAATATTAATAAATACGACCATATATCTTTGAAGCCACGCATCGTTAGTTGGAAACGTCATCAAATTAAATTCGTTTCGCTTCAGTTTGGCTTCATTCATCTTTAGAAAAGCTAAAATTACGAAAATCCCCGTTCTGAAAAAGAACTCTCCTACAAATACAATGACAAGAGATGGGATTTTGCGAGTTTGTGAAAACGAAAGCGATAACTGGTGACTTTTTGAGAAATTACACAGATTTGTTAATTTATCTTAGGGAAAATCGGGCGAGTGACTGACTATTTATATATATAAGAGACGACAAAAATATATAGTTTTAGGCGCGCTTTTGACATCAGTTCGGCCTGCGGGTTGTTTTGTCTACCGAAACATTTTTTAAATATATATATCTACATATATCTTAGAGATTTTAATTTTGTCAGATTTTTGTGAGTGCTTCGGGTGTATGGGTGAAATTTTTCCCAGCATATATGTTTTTTGGGGAAAGACGCCCACGTTGAATTCCCATCGGGGCATCGGTATATAGAGAAAATAAAAAGAAATTTGGCAATAATTAAATCATCGAAGCGTCGAGTCGAAAATCGAATTGTTTCGAACAGGTGCCGAAGTGCGGAAAAGCTGAAAACTGAAAGCTGAAAGGAATGGGATGCCGTGGGGACAGAGCGACAGCTCGGCCAAAACGGATGGCAACAGTTGGCAAATTGTTTAACGATGACGGCTATATTAATAGTCCCCTTGGAATACCAGAAGAGATCGCATGGGATCATCTTATAGTTATGGTTACCAACTAACCTTTGTCCCAGTTGACGCGGGGCTTGCCCTCCAGAGCGTAGGGGGTCTCGATCAGCTGGAAGCCATGGGCCTGGATCAGGGCCTTGGCCTCGCCAATCAGCTTGGCCTTCAGCTTGTCGGTGACACCCTTGTAGTGATAGGTCACCGAGATCTTCTTGTCCTCCACCCAGGCACCGGAGCAGACGACCTATGCAGAAATATTGAAATATTATTTAATAAATATTTGTTGTTTTGTAAATATTGCTATTAATATTAAAATATTCTTATTGGAGTTTAAATGGAGCTTTATAAACCTTTAGTTCTTGGCTGGCGGAAGAAAGTTATAAGCTAGTAACGGAGATTTAAATTAAATTCTATTTCAAGGCACTGTGGAGTTTGTATAAACATTAATTTAGGTTTTATAAATCTCTTATATATTATTTTTAGTATATACATCTAATTAGTGCCCTAAAGAAACTAAGTATATATAATAATTAAGAGATTAAGAGGGAAAGATTTACTATATAATGAAGAAAATACTCTAAAATAAACAACTAATGAAGTTTAAGTATAATTTGTTCAGTAAACTAGGGATTTTAATTATTTTCTTTGAATTTTATGTATATTCTTTCTCAAAAGGTGACAAATTTTTGTCTATTTTATACTTTAATCATATGAACTTATGATTAAACTGTTTATTATAATTATAAGTAGTTATGTAAATAACACTGATGAAACACAATTTATTTCCTTCTAAAAATTAATAAATATGCACTTTATCTAAATTTTTTGTGGGACTTCTTTTATCTTTAATTTCTGAATTCTGCACTTTATACTATTTTTTTAACCTAAAACTTTATAATTTTAAAGATTTGTTAACCGTTTCAGGATCCTTTTAATAATTTTAACTTGTCTACTCTCTTTTCTTCAAAATAAAACCCCTATAAGAACCCCAATTCTCACCTTCTCCTTGAGCTCGGCCACCAGCTTGTTGTGCTTCTCAAGCAGCTCCTCGGGCATCTCGATCTTGAACTTCTTTCCGGAAGGATACTCGACCTCCAGGCCATGGTTGCCGGCATAGGTGACATTGGGGAACTTCAGGTGGTTCTTGATCTCGCTCAGCTCGCGGCCGGAGAAGACGACCATGAAGATCTTATCGTTGGCGGCCAGCTTCTTGATGTTGATCTCCGTATCCTTGGGCATCACGGACAGCTCCTCGGTGAGGGGAGCCAGAGTGCCATCGTAATCCAGCAGCAGGGCAACCTTATCGGTTTCGGGGTTGATGAAGCTGCGACGAAGAGGATACGGCTTAGATCCTGGACGATCGCGACTCGTAGATCCTGTGCGAAACTCACCCCTCGAGGGCCTTGACATAGTCCTCCTCCTTCTTCAGCAGCGGGGCCTTCTTCTGCTCAGCCATTTTCTATATGTGCTTCTGTGTATCTAAGGTTTACGGATTTAAATTGTATCTACCGGATATTGCGCGCCGTGCTGGACGTTCCTCGACCGATTTAATACTAATGGCCAGCGATCCTCAGCAGCCACATATCGCCTGTGATCTATAAGTATCCGCGATCCGATCTCGCTCTCACTTTGGTCTCTCTTTCTCTCTGAACAAGCTGAGCGGTGGCAACTCTGGCCGCCGTACGTTGGCCAAGTAATTCCCACAATATTTATGAGGCATATGCGCATAAAAAAACACATTCTATAATGGATCTTTGCCTGTATTTTGAGGGATATATATGTATAAAAACATATGTATTAAAAGCATACACACACGCTGTCTATATAGCCACGATTTTCGGTCTTCTGGGGAGGGGAGCATATAGTTTGTGGTATATATTGTGACGATGTCTTTGATGCACCTTTGTTTGAGGTCGTTTTTGTTTTGGAAGAAGTGCCTTTTCCTTTTAACGTGACACACTTTGGGGCGACAGAATTAGTCGGTTTTTCTTTGGTTTATTTTCTTGAATTTAGCAGAGAACTAAGACTTAATTGGTTGTATTTGTAGCTTAGATAATTACTTAAATATTTTCGAATTTATGGATTAGACAGACGGAAAATCTATTCACTGGATCGATATTGTTTGCTAGAAACATTTCCATTAAATTATCTACTTATTTCCTTTTGATCTTCAAACGAAGAGCGATCGGTGGATGTGTCTGCGAAAAGATTAATGTACAATTTTCGTATCGGACACTCTTGAAATCAACATAAATATTTACTTACCGGATTATCTACGTTGTGTTAACCAAATTCAACTTGACCTGGTTCTCTAAATTCAGGAATTTATGTCCAGATTAATATTAAGACAATTTTTAAGCTTCAAAATCAAATTATTTTGGTAAAAATCTGCAACAGGTTCCTTATAGTATTTACTATATATTATTTATTATTTCAATTATGTGCTTAGATTAATGTTAAGACATTTTTAGGCTTCAAAATCAATTTATTTTAGTTAAAATCTATAAAAGATTCTTTATAAATTATTACTATTAGTTATTATTTTTTTTAAATTTAAATTTTAACTAATTTAAAATATACAATTGCTTGAATATCTCTTAATATAAAATTAACTTTAATTATCCTTCTTTTTTAGTATGTATTTCAATGTTTATATTTCTTTTTGTATTCTAAAAAATTCATAAAAATCTAGGACACATAAACCCCAGCTATCCATTGGAGTAGATCAGTCATCACAGCCTGTTTGGGCAAACGGAAGTCGGCAAAGGTCTGTATCTGAGAGTCGGTAGAGATTCTAAAAGAGCGACCCAAGCCCCTGAGGACCTATAAAAAATAAGGAAATAAATATTTAAATATTAATACAATAATTTCCAAAATAATTAAGCTAAACTCACTCTCATGGCATCTTCATCGGTGGTGTCATCTCCCGCAAAAACCACACTCACTTCCTGTGACCAATTCTCTCCGAACTTTTGCTTCAGGATATACAGGGCTGCCTCTCCCTTGTTCCAGTTAACCGGCGGCTTAGCCTCAATGGCTTCGTGAGCCTGATTCGCTCGGAAGCCATACTTTTTGCAAATCTCCGATGCCAACTGCTTCTGTTCATCCTTGAGGGCCACGGGCGTGTCCCTGTAGTGATAGGTGAGCGAGACCCTCTTATCCTCCACCCAAGCTCCATTCTTCTCCACTTTCTCCTTGAGCTCCTTGACCATATTCGTGTAGTTCTTCTGGATCTCTGTGGGCAGTTCATAGTCGTGCCGGGAGCCATCGGGATACTCAATCTCCAGGCCATGGTTGCCCGCATATGTAATTCCATCGATGTTTACTTGTTTCTGGACATCTTTCAGGCCACGACCCGAGATGACAGCCAGGAAAACCTCGGGATGCTTGGCTATTTTGCGGAGAATGGCTTCAAGTTCTACGGGCATTTTGGTCTTGGCGGGATTATCGGCAATTGGGGCCAGGGTGCCATCGTAATCGAGGAGAACAGCCACCTTGTTGCTGTTACTCAGGTAACTAAAAGGGTACAGAGATTATTTTATTAGTTATTTAATTTAAATTAAATAAATAAGATAATATTTTCTACATTAATTTCATTAAATACAAAAGAAAATATAAATAGAAAAGCATGAAATATTTAAAAACCTTTTTAAATTGTTAAGAAAGTAAATTAAAACTTAAAAATAAAAACCAAAAAGCCGGAAAAATACTGTTTAAATTTATGGAATAATAATAAAATGACAATCTCTTAAGTTAGCTAAGAGTGAGAGGTAGATGCTGAGTATTAAGCTTATCAGTAGTTTGCTCATTACATGACATAGACACAAGGTCACACTTCCGTTAAATAATTCCGACTTACCCGGGCAGATTCCGCTCGAAATCCTCCAGGTTGTTAATAACAGGTGCCACTTGTTTTTCCGGCATTTTCACTGATTCCTGATCACTTCTTATACCGCTCAAAAGGCAAGTCAAAATAAATACGAAGATTTTCACTGGAAATTCAATGGAAAGAGGATTAGTTCCGCGTTTTCTGGATTTCTTATCAGCGTGTTGAGGTCTCAGTGTCTCGGTTCAAACTGTGCGATTTCTCTAGCTGAGACTCGCTTTTAAGGCGCTCTGATAGGGATAGTGAGTTCTCTCCGCCGGCAAAAGATAAGAAATCTAACTCTCTGCCTCTCTCCGGCTAATTATCACTTGGTCACGATTATCTCTGGAGATCAATTAACCTTTAGTTAGCGAAGTGTTTGCGGGGCTTTCTAGGATTGACTACGAACGATCTCGACACCTATCCCTGATGGATCTACGAGGCAAATTGACTTGTTGCTCCTCCGGTGGCTGCAGTTTTATAATATTCCGTTGGCGGTGATTTCCTCAAACATTGTCGCCAGGTTTTTGTTTGGCGAACAAAGGCAGTGCGCCCCGGCCAGATGCTCTGATTCAGTGCATCATGCGTTGCCTTCGTGGACGGTGCGTGCATTGCCTCCACCTCCACCTCCATCATCCATCGTTAAGTTCAAATTCGAGGGTCATAAAACACAAACCAAAATCCATAAATTCCACACACAACGCAGAGACATTCGCCCCGTCGCTAATTAGCAATGAGAATGCAAATCTAGTTATGTCCTCGCAGTCTGTCCTCGCCAAATCCCTTTGACGTGACGATAAGCGTGTCCCAGTGGGCGGTTCCTCCCACCCTTAACCCCTGTTCACTTCCCCCTCCCAGGCCAGACCTCAGTCCGCTGTCAACGCGATTTCGGGGCACAAATATTTGTTACATGCAGCGGAATTGATTAGGCGACGGCGCAGAGTGACTAAAAATAGTCGCAGCATGAGCGCGACACGCGAAAGCCACGAAACTGGGGAGGTGTGGGAGGGAATTAGCGGGAGGTTCCAGACTAACCCGTTGAGGTATCTCTAGATGGGGTTAATATAATGTGGATTATAGATAATGCACTTATTAAATATCCTTAACAGAATTACGGGAAAGATTTATTCAAAAAGGATCAGTACGCTCTCATTATTTTTTTTTTTTTTTTTTTACAATTTTATTAAAGACACTTATAGAAAATTAATACAAAAAAGGATCTGAAGTTTGTTATTAATATTATTTATTATCTTAAATTTCATTTAAACAAATTTCTTTAAAAGGCATATTCATTAAAACCTATTAAAATAAACTTTAGAAATATAATTTTTCGGTTTAAATAAATTATTTAAAAAAAACAAAAAAAGGCAAATATATAAAACGATTTTCTCATAAAATATTCAATGTGTTTTAGTTAGTTAGATATTAGATAGATATGTTCAAGTCCTTTTTCCTTTATAAAATATTTCATTAAATTGTCTTTGGAATGTGCTATTTCTAGCTCTTATATACTTATACATACTTAACGAAAATTATTCGATAATGACCTCGAGTTAGCTAGAACCCTACACAATAAATAAATAAATCAAGTAAATTAAATTAAATTAAAAAAATAATATTAATATATATGTAAAGAAATTTACAATGGTTACCTAATTAAGATTCTTTTCAGAAAGTTTAAGTAATATCCATTCACCTCCTTATCAACTTTTCATAACAAAATTTTCCAACAAAATATTTCAAAGAAATTTTCCAAATACCCATTATTATTATCTACAACTCTACATGAGATCTTTGATGTTTGGAAAAACACAGAGAGAACTCTCTATCATATCATCATTGGCAGGTGGCCAAGATATTTCTTAGGTTAGTGCCACTTGTAGAGGTTGACTGCCAAAGTGAATCACGCTGTCTGGGAACCGGAGAGCATGCTCCAAAAGCATGCTCAGGGAAACACAGACACAAACCAAACCCAAAACAAATCCAGACCTGACCAGGCCAAACTGTTTACACACGATATAAATACAATCGGAGCTCCTTAACTAAAACCACTAACAAAAAAATTAAACAAGAAAAGAAAAATGGTTTGTTGAGTTTCCCGACCATTGAATACTGTCCCCCAAATCATAGCATACTTTCGGGAGGCATTTGTTGTCTGATTTTGTTGAATATTTTATAATGGTAATTTTTTATTTAAAAATAAAATAAAATGAATCACAATTAAGTTGAAAATATATTTTAAAGTAAAATGTTTACCTTTTAACAGATTTTAAAATAATGTCTTTAATTCTATTCTGAATACAAAAAAATATATTAAAATTTGTATAATGCCTGCAAACTCTGTTACGTTATTATTTACAATTCAAAGTCTCTTCAATTGTTATTACTTTTCTATTTATGTATAAATTTGACCTTAAATAGGTAAAAGTTTTTAACTTATATTATTCTTATCCTAGAAAATCGGTTTTTAAGAAGCTCGACTGTTTTATTATCGAATATCCAGGGAGGCACGCTAAAATAAGAGTATGAGGGCAGACAGCATTCTCATATCTGAAGATAAACAAAATTACCGGAGTCGGAGTCCCCTTAATCGAATCTTTCGATGGGCACGAGCACAGCTGTCGCCGGACGATATCGGGACTGCTAATTTCGATCTAATTGGAAGACAACTAATTTTCACATTGATAAACATGTGTCTGGGCTACCCTTCTCTCCCTTTTTTCGTTCAGTGTAAATGCGGTGCATCATCCAAATATTGTTGACACATGCAAATCTCTGTTTGAATGTTTCCAATTTTCTCACTCACTTTTCTTTCCAACGAATTGCACTGATTGGCCTGTCACAGATCTTGATTCGCTTATTTTGTCAACTGAAAAAGTGTCAATTAATCCAAATAAATCCGAGCATACGCTTTGAATCCGATTTTTTGTAAATATTTTCGCAATTGATCGAACGAAATTTGTTTTCTTTGTTTCTAATTTTTGTTTTGCTTAGCTAGAAAAAGCTTCTTCCGAAGCTCTTAGATCAAGCTCGCTGACTCAGGTAATAATGAGGCTAATAATGACGAGGCGGAGCAAGATTTATTGGCCGCCATAAATAGAATTTTGAAAACACTTGGCGAGAGAGGCGGTCAAAGGAAATGTCCAAGTGTAGCACAGTGTGATGCGATGTCTCGGAAAATGAGATTAGGGAAAATGCGATAAATGGTCACGGTATCGGTTTCTTAATGTATCGCACAGTAGTTACGTTATATTTTATACTGGATTTTATTTTTATAAATATTATTATATTATTATTATTATTATTATATATATATTATTATTATGAAAAATAAAAACTACTGTATAAATTTTATTTAAAAAAATATATAATTGCTATTGACAAATATTATGTACGAAGACAATCTGAATTCGTACTTGGGAATTTTAGCGAACCAACGGAAAATAATAAAGAAATAAGAAAAATATTTAAAAATGAATAAATTATATAAGTAAATATATTTTAATTGTAAATTGTGATGTATATTGTGTTTCAAACTATTTCAAATCTCGTTTAATTATAAAGAAAATAAATATGTGGTCTATCTTTTAAAGAAATAAATTTAATAATTATTTTATGCAATAAATATAATATTTTAATACAAGAATACCTTATTTTAAGTTGTTTGTTTTCGATTTATGACATTTTCTTGTAAATCCATATGCTGGCAAATTAAAAATATTTTTGTTTTTAAGCTCTAATTAACATAACAAGCTGCCAGCTCAAAAAACATGTTCCACCCCCACTTTCTTGGCCTTTTTTGCCTACGTAAGTCTAAGATATTTTTAAGGGGCGTCAGAGCCGGAAGGGGTAGGGGTTGTTGATGTTTTTAACACCTTTCGGTCGTTTATCCCGTAAACAACAAGAATGCAAAGTGACAAGGGAGTGTGACGAACAGAAGGGGCAGGAGGTCGAAAGGTTGCTTAAGGTGGACCAGGGCTTAAGGTGGACATAAATCAACTGAATATCGGCAAGGCCCGGAGGTCAAAGGGCAGTCGAGCGAAAGGCGCTAGCGTTGGCCGAAATTAATGTTCTTTGAGCTCGGCTGACAAAGTCCAACCTGTTGCCACTGTCGGGAGCAATTAGTGGACCTGGACGTGCCACGAGCCGTTTCGATGTCAACAGGTTGCCACACTGCCTGTTTGTCTTCGACGTGCGCGTTGCACACCGGTGATAAGGGGGCTTCTCCCTACATAGTGCTGGAGGGGGTAATTCACGCACATGGGGGATGGATATTTAAGGGGGGGTCTTCAGCGCGTGCAAAAGCCGTGTAAACATTTCTTGCAGTGTGCGTGTGTGTGGGTGCGGGCGGTGTGTGTTTGGCGTAGCATTAGGGCATGGCTTATTGCCAATTACATGGAAAATGTTTGCATTCCCTCCCCGCCGAAAATGTTTTTATATTAGGTTTGTGTTTGTTTTATTTTTCGGGTCTCTAATGTTAAGTGAAGGTCAGTTAGGCCGAAAATTCAATTGCCCCCCACGGTGGCAGATGGTTTGTAATTTAGTCTAGGAATATACGTGGGTAAAATGCCGTTAGTCGTTGGCAACATTGTAGCTGACTCGGAATCGGATTACAAATTGTGGGTCAATTTACCGCTGAAAATTCTGGGGATTAAAATCACACTTATGGGCTTATGGAACACCGTTGAGTGATTCTGAGCAACTACTTATTAAGTGACACAATAAAATGTAGGAAAAGATTAATAAATATTTTATTTCGTGAAATATTTATTAATAAATATAATAATCATTTTATTAGTAATATTATTTTCTCTTTATAAATATAATAATAAAAATAGCAAGCAAAGTATACTGTTGATGATCGAGATCAACAACAACCCTTTTTTAGATTTTTAAATAAAATTAATCTAGTTTTCAGAAACTACTAAAATTCAATTTATTTTTAGACTTAGTATTATATTATTTATTTTATATTTATACTACAATATACTTAAGGAACCTTTGAAAATACTGCGAGTTATGGAATGATTTAAAACACTTGCACCTTTTACTTTTTAAATTTAAAGAACAAATATTTTAAAGGTAACTTAAGAGAAAGTTTTATATTGAACAAAAATATAAATTAATTGCTTGATCAAATTTTTAAGATATATTTAAAAAAATGTGATTATGTTTAATAATATTTATTAAATAAAGCTATTGTATTTATTAGCCTACTTATACTAGATAGGATTATTGATTTTTTAACTGAGGTTCAAGTGAAAGTAAGAATTTTTGATAAGCTCACTTGCTTTGTTTTTTTGTTGGACACAGAAAAAAACGCTTATAAATATTAAAAGAGCTTAGGGAGTGAAGACAAGTTGAACACATAAATAGAACATACATAGACAAACATCCCTGTTTTCCTATATTTTATTCAACACGCATACATTTCTTGTTGGCAACACAAACATATTTTTCTAAAATAAGAGATTACTTCTCTTATTTTATACTTGAAGCTTTTCAAGAATTATAAACTAGAAGTTATTCATTTTAGGATAAATAATAAAAAATAAATCAAAAAGCCAACGTCTTTATAATATAAGTTTCCATTAAGCCTGAAAAACTTGAAATCTATGGTGTTTCTAGTTATGAGAAGCCATTGCCTATTGGATTAGTATTTATTATTTTAATTAATGCATTTAATTTATTTTTCAAGAATAAGCTTCTCCTTTAGTTTTTTATGTAAATTATTTGTAGTGCGGTTTCAATACGTGCTAAGTATTTCTCGAAGGATTTCCTCCTTTGCTCCTTCTTAATCCTCCTTTTCCCATTGGCCACATGGCAATTGCGAACAGATGTTGCCCTAAACGAGACATGTTGCCGGCATCATGTTCGCTCGTAAATATTGCGCGCGCTTTTACAATGTTTATAAACTTTGGTGGCGAACTTGTTGCTACGTTTTTTTTGTTGCCGCTGCCGTGGCGTAGCTTCATTCGGCCAAAGGCAGCGCAGCAGATGCGACGCGTCGCGGTCGCAGAGGAAAACTTCACCCGAATTGTTGTTGTTTCGGACTCTGCCGACGACTCTGCTCCCGGTTTCGTGTTATCCCTATATCCCTGCGTATATATATATCGTGTGGTGCACTTCCTTACCGAACTCTTTTGCATTTTACATCTATCTGTCCACATATCCCAGAACCGCTGCGAAGGTGGAAAAGTGCGGAAAAGTGTGGGAGAAGTGGGTGGCGGCCAGCCGCACTCCGTGTGTTTTTTATTATTGTTTTACAATGGCAACGCATCGGCTGGCGTTGCGTCGCAATAAAACCGCTCCGATGGCATTGGCAGCGGTACAACGGTTGGATATATAAAGCATAATTGCTATGAGCCAGCGGCTTAATACGCAACAGGAAGCTGGAGTGTCAACAAGACGTGAAATTTGGAAAACTATCAAAATATTCAAAGGAAAATAAATAATAAAATTAAGTTTAATAACAATAAAACGATTCTATAATAATAAAGTTAAAAGAGAGCAACTATTTAAAAGTACTATAAAAACCATTGAAATAATTTATAAACAAAATAAGCCAAACAATTATGAACGGAACTCAATAAAAAAATTAAACAATAAAAGAAACCAAACAACAGGAAACCAAAGCCAAATAAAAACTATTTTTAAAAAACACATAAAATCAGTACAAGGAAAAAAAACTAATAATCGCTTGCCAAAAATATACATTAAATCTCTTTTGTTTTAACCGCAACGTACAAATTTATAAATTGAAGAACAAAAAGTATTTGTATTCAATATTTTATTGATAAATAATATTTGTTTATCGGTGTGTATACTTAATATATATAAAATAGGCGAAGAATTCGTCCAATAACGTTTTAAAGAGTCATTTTTAGTATATGTTTTATACAAACGATTATATTTAACCAGTGCGTACTTAATATTTATATACAAAAGACAAAACAATGGTATAAAAGTGTTTATCAACCAAACGCTGTTCGCTTGTAAAAAATAAGCAAGTATATTTTCGAGGAGAATAACAACCTTTTTTCGAACACACGGTGCGTATACTTAATTATTGTTACAACTAAATAAAAACCTGAATTTATGGCAATTAAATTGAACAAAACTTTGTTGCAAAATAATAGAGAGCCCAGCACCAACAAATAAGAAACTTCCCTGAACACATAATAAATTAAATTAAAAAAGTTTTGCTTTTGTGCGATGGCCTCTGGTTCTTGAGAATTTTGTAAACAATTATATCCGAGGCAGTGGCGTTAGTTAAGGGTTATTTTTAGGGGAAATGCCCTAAGTAAATAGAATTAAAAAGCCCTAAATCAAGTGAAAACCTGTGTTTAATATTCGTAAATATTAATGTTTGCTTTGAACCCCCTCTGGCATGTATTTGGCTCTCCAGCTGACCTTGGCTCGTGCCAATGGACCATAACTTATTCACCTGATGGCTCTCTGCACATATATTTCTTGATTC
Organism: Drosophila rufa; assembly: GCA_018153105.1. Lineage (NCBI taxonomy): Eukaryota > Metazoa > Arthropoda > Insecta > Diptera > Drosophilidae > Drosophila > Drosophila rufa. Next base: position 17,001,865 of record JAECXS010000096.1, read on the forward strand.
TCTCGATTTGTAAATCATTATAATTGGCTTTGATTGTGTCTACTTCCGCCAAAAACAGTCTTGTGCAAAACTGTTTGACTTTGAAATGGTTTCACAAAAATAAAACAAATTGCGGTGAGCGCTCGTCCATCTCGCTCTGTCTGTTTTTGATTTGTTTGCTTGATATGTTTTAAATTTGGCGGAGGCAAGGTCGCGCCAGCTTGTCTGTGCGAAAAGTGAAATGCAAATTTGTATTATCTGCTGCCCCTCGTCCACCATGGATCTTATCTGGCATCATCGGGGCTTTGGATCGGGCGAAAGTGTTTACGGCGCAGCAGCAAGATTTATTATATCAACACAACATAATCAGGGATCGCAACACCTACCTTGCCACCACCACTGGGAGCAGCTCGCACCTTTGCCGAACTGGCTAGTTAATAGCACCCGATACCCAACCGGCGGTGGCGGCCGGCATTTACTTTGTGGCCGGTGCTGGGTATAAAGCCACAAACAAAAGCGTTTTATTGCCTGCCGACCGCAGACAAAACCAGAGACAGTAGCAAACGTTAACAAACGCCATAGCCGCAAAAAAAATCGTATCGGTGAGGCTCCGCTTATAGGGTCGAATTATGAAATACCTTTGAAAAAGGGGAGATACAAAAATGAAAACAATATTTTGTTATTATCGACATTATTAACACTTTGTTGTTTTTTTTGTTTCATTATTTATTATATGTTTTAGTTCAAACGTACATGAGAGAAAAACCAACATTAAGAGTAAAGTTGCTGCGAAGATTTCACTTAAAATTCCCAAGTACTAATTCAGTGACAAAATGTTGAGGATCAGTCAGTAAAATATTTTACAAATTAGTTTTTTTTACAGAAAACTGAAACTAATATATAATATTAAATAAACTTATTAATAAATAATAAGGAAATTCTATACTCCTTCTGATATAACTGGCAAAACTATGAGAATTTCCTTTTTTTTTCCTAAATTTCCTGAATTCTAATTTTTTCAAATCCATAATATATGTACCAGTATCTGCATATTATTTAAATGAAGCTTAAATTCCAATCAGAAAATTTCTAAATATCACTCCAATAATATTTCTATTAATAACCTATACTTTTCCCTCTAACGTATTTCAAAATCTAATCCTAAGTAAACCCTTCTCCCAGCCCAATAAGACCGCACAGAATCCAGGGTAGCAAAAATAATTCATCGTTTCGAGCAACTGACACAATGAGTGGGTACGACAAGTGCATGGGAATTTTATGAGGATGGAGGGATCATAAATAGCAGAAAGCTGGAAGCCCGTTAAGGGTTGGGTTGCGTTTTGGAGAGGTGCTGGGCGGGTAATAACATGTTATGGGGCGCCCTGAGTTATTGATATTTTGCATCCGCAGCCTACGACGACAAGTGGCAAACATGGCCAGGAATGTCTCTGAGGCTAAAGAGATTTCTTTCAATTTGTGATGCGTGAAGGCTGTACGTACCCATAAATTCCATTGATATTTATGAGAAAACTCAATTTTTATTGGAATCAAAGAGGAATGGAAATAAGCAGATAAAAGCCGACAATATTTGATAATAATTACCTATATACAGAGGATTGGGGAATGTTTGAAATGGAATAATAAATACTTTGATCGGTAAAAAAGGACAAATTTGGGGAAGAAAGCATAGCACTTTGTGGTTTAAGTTTTTATTTCCTTAAATAAAATATTTTTGAGTAAATAATACTTTTTATATTAAAAAGAAGAAGTAAATATGCTATTTTATATATTTATATCAAGAACACTTATTTTTCCCAGCGCCTATGCCTCAGTTACTTTCCTTTAAAATTATTTAAATTTATCCTTGAGCCTTGCAAATAAAATTCTACCTTCTTCAACCCTTTCACAATATCATATATCAAACCGCTTAAAACTTTTTAAAGAGTTTGTGGTGTCCTTCAACTTGTGTCCCTTTTAATCCTGTCGCTTCACATTTCCCCAGTTCCCTATTTCTTGACCGTGACTGGGCCCTTTTTTTGTTACGAGTTAAAGCCCCGTGTCTATGTTTATTTAAATGGTGCTTAGCAAACAAGAAAGAATCATTCATGTGAGCCTAACTAAAAAAACATTTATGACGCTTGACTTGTATTTATGAGGCTGATTTAGCAATGTCTGCCGCCGCCTAACAAAAGAAGAAAGAAATTTCTTTTCTTACATTTATTTTTATATAAATATATTTAAACCCCACTCAAGGTGAATGCTTATGTGGAGGAAGTTGACCGCCAACTCCAACAATTTTTACGCATTTTCAATTTCATGGCCGCTCAGCAAAACAAACTGAGTGAGTGAGTGAGTGAGAGAAAACCAATGGCAACATTTATTGCTATTTCACAGAGAGAAATATTTATTGAAATATTAATTTAGAAATTAATCTAATTTATTTAAGACAAAATATATTTAAAAAGTGAGTTAAAATAATCTTTTGGGAATACAATTCTTTTTATAATTCAAATTATTATTATAATTGTCTGAATTGGTAAATCTATTTAACTTAAAAAATGTGTTGCTACAAAATGTAATTTTCTGAACATAAAATGCATTAAATACTATTTATTTAAATAAATATTTTATGCCAAAACACACACTAAAATGGGGTTAAAGAAAAGCAGAAAGATTGGTTATACATCTGTTTTAGACACTTAGTTGGTTTTACCACCAGTTTGCAGCTTGAATCCATACAGCTTTCTAGAGCCTTGTGTGCTTTGAAACTTTTTAAAGATTTATTATTTAATAATGACAGCTTTAGCGCCAATATCTTAAATATGGATTATAATATGCACATATTTTTCTGATATTTTTTGGATAATATCTACTAGACATTACCTACTTTAATTTCCTACTAATTCCAATAAAATAAGCCCGAAAAGGATCTCATTTTTTCCCTGTGCAATTGCTGTTAATATTAACCCGCTGCTCGATACTGAAATAAAATGACAAGCAAAAAAAGAACGCGGTAAAAGTGTAAGTGTGAGCGGCGGGCAGCGAGACTGCGTGGAGTGGGCAACTCCAATCATCAACAATGGCTCGCATGGCAAGTGGCGCACTTCCCATGACCTTAGCCGAAAGTGGAATTTGGCTGGCACACCATGACAACCCACATGGCACCTCCACCAACTGCCCCTCCTCCCCCAGCGACACAATCCCCCATTTCCTGAACAACCACTTGTTGGCTGGGCAGTTTGATTTTGTTTTCCGTGGAACTCCAAGCCTGGCATAATCATCATCATCAGCAACCCAATCAACATCAACTTTCGGGCGATGACAACCACAACTGCCCTACACGTGTTGCAAGAAACGGAGCACTGAGGAAAATTAAGCGAGATTTTTCTTAAGGGAAACTAATTTTAAAGTAAATCAAACTAAGAAATTGAAATTTTCAGCTAAGAAAATCGCTTTAAATGAATTTATTTTATTTAATATTTTAATTATTTAATCATTTAAATTTTTTCTGTGTAAAGAAAATTGTAAAAAGGGGGCGGGGGAAAACTATAGAGTGCGGTAACTCAATCTTCGTCTGGGCCCCGAATTATATTTTTGGTGCGCAATAGAGCGGCGGCGTGTGTTGGTAAACATAAAGAGCAGGTCAACAACCCATACAGGGGCCCTAACTCATCATCACCCGCCTCGCTGCTAGGCCTTTCATTTACAATGCCTATGTCAAGGTCCGGTCGACGGACGACGTCCTGATAATTCAGACATGCGAGTGTCCTGTCATTACCTGGTATAGGGGGTACTCTTTTGTGGCAGGGCTTAGTTGGGCGATGAAAGATAAGCCAGCGTAAAAATCTAATGACTTGAACTTTGTACGAATAATGTGGGTTACTTTTTGGTAATTACAAATCTGAAATAAAGGTGGGTCTTGTGGGAAGTGTAAGAAGGGAAAATTAATTAAGCTCGTAATGTATTTAATTGAGCTATTTGGATTACTATTAAATTTATTATAATTTTTTTATAATACTTAAGAAAGATTTTTAATATTATTTTGTTATTTTGTCTGTGTAAAAATACATTATAAAGCTCTTATTAAATTTATTTTTTGACCTTTTCAGACAAATCCTATTTAACATAAAACCATTCTTAATAATTCAGGAAATCCTTGGCCCAGACTTTTGACATTTATTATAAATTATTCCCTTGAGATATATTTTCAAGTTGTAAACAGTCCCATACTCTGATTATGCAATTTCACACCTAATTAAATTCCTGAAAAGAAATTCTATTTTCGTCCCAGAGCTCAGACACTTAACAAACATTTTTTTTTCGTTTTTTTTTATTGCAAAATAACCAACCTTTTTGAAAAACATTGCCATGGGAAACCAATCGTTTCCATTTGATTTAGTTTCTGATTTCATTTATTAGGCAAGAGTGCGAGTGCCCTTAACCATTTTCCTGGTGAAATTCTCGGAAACTCATTAGTGTGCGCCCGAGCAGCTGCTTACACCTTGCTCCAATGCATCCCTTTTGGCCTTACTTTTTTCCTCAAACAAACACACCTTCAATTCGCCTCGTGCTCTCACAAAATAAAGACTAAAATCAAGAGGAGACTGGGACAGTGAATGCGGAATGGTGAGGCAAGATAATGTAATATAAATTTACGAGTTCCCTTGCATACTTTAGGGGCGTGTGAAAACCAAAACATGGCCGCAGATTAGTAGGCGAAAGAGAGTTCTCCCGGAACTGGCCCGAATCGTATAATTAAATACAAATTAGCAGGGAAACAATAAAGTTTTTCTCAGCCCTGGGATCTGGGTATTAAAAGCGTCTGGCTACGCAGACGAAACTTTCCGGATTAGTCTTAAAGCCTGTCCCGAAAAACCACTTGATGCTGGGCATTACGTATACGCCACGTTAGGCGGCAGCTGGCAGTGGGAGTGGGAAAGCCAGGAAAATAGGAAAGCCGGAACGGGAAAACGCTTCATTAAGCACGCACAGTGTAGTCATGGACTGTTCGCTCGAGAGTGTTTGAGTTTCAAATCCAACTAATTAAAATCTACGCAGGAAAACTTGGAGAAAACGTAGAGAACATTTTCTGCAATGCTTCGGCTGCCGTTGCTGTGGATTTTCAATGAGTTGAGGTGAGGTCTTAGCCAACAGTTGGCTGTCAAGGCCATTTGTCTCACTTTATTTCCGATTTCGCTAGAATTTCCATCTAAGTAGAGCAGGGAAACCTTAAAAGTCTTGCAATGATTTCTCAACCGAAAGATAATTATAATTCGGATGATGATTACTGATGAGTCTTTCCAAGAATGTAATTGAACTGACCGAGTCTTTTAGATATTCAAATTGAAGACTTCATTGCACAGCTTTAAAGATAAGTAATTACGAATTTAATGGTTTAATTTGTGAAATGAAATGATTTAGTTGTTTAAATAATAATAAAATTGTATGTAAGCTTCGGGGAATTTAAATATTTAAATTATAAATAGGTTCTGGCAAACCAGAACTGAACAAGCTGCATTTAAAACCCTTTTAAAAAGCACCATAATAATAATCTTCGCTTAATTCACTTCAATCTGCATTTGGTGTTAAAATAATTCCCTTTACCCAGCAATCACTATGTAAACCACATATATCCAATAACTCATCTGCTGGCACGTGTGCTTTAACTCAGCCAGGAGCTTCTCCTGCGTAAAACACACACACATATTTGTCGGTGATTATCGAGGACTTGCCAATATCCGTCACTGAAGGACATCCAAGGAAGGAGTGAGAGTCTGAATAAAGGAAAAAATTGATATTTGATTGTTGTCACTTGCTGGCTGCTCCTTCTGCTGCAACTGTTCTTTTTTTGTTTTTATTTTTCCATTTGTGCCATATTTTCGAAGTGCTTTGACATCCTGCGCTAATCGGCTGCCAGGGGAGTGTCCTTATAATTTATAGTAATGACCGTGACAATGTCCAAGGACTGCGCCTCGAACATTTCCTTATTTTCCTCATTTTTTTCCCTCTGTCTGCGTCTGCGGCGGCTTCTGGAGGACAACGCAGAAAGTGTCCAATAAATGTTTCATAGTTGTCGGTGGCTGGTGACATTGTTGACCTTATCAAAAGCGCAAATACACTTTCTCCCACTCACAAACACACCACACACACAGTAGCCAAACACCTCCCACCCACATGTGTGTAAGAGTGTCCATGGGTGGCTATAAAAAACACACAAGCCGAGCATCTTTTGTTGAGTGTTCCTGCTGCGTTTGGAAACGGATTGCACTCGGGAAAACTTTTAATTAAACCTCAATCTGTATTTATTGTTTGATAATAATCGCTGGATTTAGGAGTCGACTTTACAGAAGAAATTCTAGTAATAATAACTAATATGTAAAACTGTTATGTATTCGTTTTATTGCTTGGGAATTATTTTATTTAAATTTCTAGTTGAAAAATGTATATATAATTATTTATTTGTAATTATTTTTTTAATCGTTTATCAATAATTTGAGCCATTTTAAAATTTGCTTAAAAGTTTACATTGTTTCTGATTAAAATATTCTTTAACTATTATAAATCTCATTTGGTATTTGTTTTGGTTTGTAATTAAATTAAAAAAAAAAATTTAACATTCTCTAAGTGTCACTTCTATTTCCCTTGTATTTTTCTCCTTGTTTCGTCTAAAAATTTGCAATAAAGCTGGGAATCGCAGGCTAAAATAAGAATGCGACCTGGTCTAGTCTGAGTCTTTGCTTTGGAACCAACTTTGATGTGGGTTATGGGGGGCAAAAGCCAGCCACAACAGAATCTGGAATTCGGGGAGAATAAAGGTTATGTCAGTCACTGTTGGCAGACAGAATTGTCTCGGAAATAGGAGACCCTAAAACGCAGAACGAAACCATCCCCTGGCATTGAGTCGAAAATGTGGGAGTATTGTTTTCCCTTTTATTTTGTTTAAATTTAAAAACAACTTTATGTATTTTGACTAGATATTTTAAATCAATTTCACACACCTGTTTGAATAGCTAAATTTAATTTGAAAGCTATACGATTTTAATTGTATTTTTAGAAATTTATTTCGGATGGTTTATTATGGTATATGTATATAGATATTTATTTTGTCCCGAGAGTATCAGAAATAAATAGAAAATATTTAATTTACGATATCATAATGATAGCTGAAATAATATATAAATCTCTGGAATCCAGATTATAACATAAATAGATATATTGCTTTTTAAATTTATTATATTTTTTCAGAGTGCTTAATTGTTAAATATCATATTCATAGTGGTAATTGTAATGACAATTATCAGCAACATTTTTAAGCCTCCTATAATTTTTGAAAATAGACTAATAGGTAATATAAGATGCCATAAATTAATAAAATAAAATATATAGTTCACCCCACATATTTTTGTTGCACCCCAAAGTCTCATCTTCTTTTCATTTATTTCTTTTCACTTGCTAAACATTTTATTATATTTTCCAGACAATTGTTCCTGGCATCCACAATGAATGCCACCTCGCCAAAGTCATCGCTGGTCAAGTTGGGCCTCCATACGGGCAAACAAAAGACGCTCAAGGTGATGGTTCTGGGCCAAAGTGGCGTGGGAAAAACGGGTGAGTGTTGGCCGCCCAACAGCTGCCGCAAAGAAATCCCCAAACTCAAAGGACCTCCCTAACTTAGCCATGGTGGTGCGTTTCATTACCCGTCGCTTCATTGGCGAATATGATCCCAATTTGGAGAAGATTTATACCTGCCAAACCACGCTGGACAAAGAGCAGATTCAGTTTGACATTCTGGATGCCACCGGTCAGCTGCAAGTGAGTAAAATCTTTAAATCTTAAATATGTTAAGACTTAATCTGCAAATTGTTCCTTACAGGAACTAGATGGGGTTAGTCTGGAGTCCAACATTCGCTGGGCCGATGCCTTTATCCTCATGTACTCTATTACGGACAAGTGTTCCTTTGACGAGTGCAGTCGCCTCAAGTTCCTGATTAATTACAACAAAAGGAGACGCAAGTTGGGATCGGCCAGTAAAGTGGGTATTGAAATTATATCCTTGAATTAATAATTCTAAAAATATTCCCCACTTTTCAGGACTATACCTTGGATATTCCTGTCATCTTGGTGGGCAACAAGACGGACCAGCCAGGAGATCGCATGGTCAGCTTGGAGGAGGGTCAGCGGCGGTTTAGGGAGTTATCCTGTGCCTGCTTCCATGAGATATCCGTCCGAGAGAGCGTTGAGCAGGTAAGTTTAGTCAATTATTAAATAAAATAATTATTTAATTAATTAATTAATAATTTACTTCAGGTCCAGAACGTCTTCCGCGACGTCTTCCGCTTCTGGCGAGTCTTCAGTAAATTCCCTAAGCTCAAGCGCTCCACCAGCGATGTGGCCAACACGGATGGCATTCTAACCCCCGATTCGGGTTCCTGTTCCTTCTACGACGCCTCCTCCCTGGGCGCCGGACGTCGTTCGTTCCTGGTCATTGGCAGTGCCTGCTTGGAGGAGAGCAGCGGTGATCACACCGAGTCCACGGATGAGATTGCCAGCAGCAGCTTGAGCAGCTCTCGCAGCGACATCGATGCGAGTCCCTTCCGGAGTCGAGCCTCGACGGATGGCACCCTGTTGTCGCGACCCCGAAGGTGGCGCTATCCACCGCCGGGTTGCCTGTTGCCGCACACGAATCGCGTAGAGCGGCGGATGAGTATTTCCACCAGGGGCAGCAATGCCAGCTATTAAGGGGGCAGGTCGGGGACCATTATTTAGTCAAGGGAGGCTGAGCTTAGTTAGTCCAAATGTAGCGACAAATATATAGCTAGATGTTATCATGGGAACAAGATTTCTTATTTTTTGGGAAAGGAAAGCTTACAAATTTAACTGCTTCCAAGGACATTTATATTTATTTACGCGAACATTAACTACATAACATAACCAATCGAGAAACGGAGCACCCATGGCTGGGGTAAATTTAAGTCTAGTCATCGTCAATTTTAAGCAGATACTCCTCGGCTCGCAGGGCCAGCTCCCGGATGTTCCGCAGGCAGCCGGCGGCAGCCAACTGGAGCTCCTTGTTGGTGGAACCGATGCACTCCAGCAGGAAGGGAACCACGCCGCTCTGAAATGAATCAAGAAATAAATTAACATATAAACACTTATATATAAACTTAAATAATATAATAAATGATATATAAAATCAAGACCAAAACCCTTACCTGGTGCATGGTGATGCAGTTCTGCGGATCCATCGACAGCTTCTCCAAAGCCATGGCCGTGCTACGATGCACCAGAGGATTGTCGCTGGTCATGTAGGTGACAATCGGTGTCACTGTGCGCAGGCGTCCCAGCTCCTCGGTATTATTGCCAAAGCAGGCACAGGCGGCAACGGCGGCGGCCAGATTCATTCTCAGCAGATCATCCGTGGTCTGGACGAGATCGGCCAGCTTATAGATCACCCTGAGATCGCTCAGAATAGCCAGATTAGTGTGATCCTGGGCTATGGTGGCTATGGCTGCACACACGGCAGACAGAACCATGATATCCTTAGACTTAAGCAGTCCCACCACCAGCTCCATGGCACCCACTAGGCTCCTGACCAGTTCAGCGGAATCATTGGCATTGCGGACACAGGGACATATGGCATAGGCGGCGTGGGCCTGAACCCTGGTGCTGGTGTTCTTCAGGAGAGACCAAATGAGTCGCACGGCATCCAGATCTTCCAGTATCCGCATGCTCTGCGGATCCTCGGCGCACTCCTTCAAGCCCTTGGCCAAGTTCTCCAAGAGTGGGGCATGGGAGCTGTTCAGCAGGGACACCATGGAGGGCAATCCTCCGGCCTGTCGCAACTGCTCTCGATTGGTCTGGAACCTCACACACTCGGACAGGGCGCCCGTCACATTGGTCAGCACCTCGTCGCATTCATCGTTGAGCAAGGCCACCAGATGATTGACCGTTCTCAGTTGATCCAAGACCTTGACATTCGCATCGCTAACGGCAGACATCCAAATAGCTCCCGTGGCTCCTCGCAACAGGGGCTTATTGTCCCTCATGTTCTTGTCCTTGATGATCGTCACCAAAGGCTCTAGTCCGCCGGCTTCCCTCACCAACTCCCTGGTGTTGGCATCGAACGCACACTTGTAGATCGCCGTACTGCCCTCCATTTTGAGCTCCGTATTCTCCGAACTCAAATGGGTGACAATATCGGGAATCATGCCCTCTGTGGTGATGGCCAGCTGAAATTTCGGCTCCGAGGAGCATTTCCTGACGGTTCCCATTATCGGGATGACCACATCGATGTGACAGGACTTGAGGAGCTGCGCCATCAGTGGGACTATCCCGCTCTTTCTCATCTGCTCCATGTTGTGCTTGGAATCGGCCAAGGTGAACAGGGCCCGGGCCCCAGCTCGAGTCATGTCCAGGGATTCGAGATCATCGGGACTTAGTTGATCACGAGGGGTCTTGAGAATGCTGGGGATATTATTTAGATAGTTTTTATAGCTTTATAGAAGAGAAGTGCATTTGTGTGGGTAGAAAATATATCAAAATGGTTAAATATGATATAAGCATAGCCTAAATGTCTTCTAATATTGTTTAAAAATTAACTACAAGTATGTCTAAAAATATCTATTAAACCCTAAGAAAGGCTAGATTGAGTCACAAAATTACAATTGACCGCAATTGTGCGTTGTTTATATTCTGTGCATACTGTGCGTGTGCTGGCAGAGGCCGAGCACAGAAACAAAGGCTAGATTAAATCACAAAATTACAATTTGGCCACACTGGTTCTTTGCTTACATTCTGTGTGTTTGCCAGGCAGAGAAATTTTATGACTCATCAGGGCTGAGGGCACCACTGCTTTATACCTTAATGTTGAACTCACCTCAACTTGATATCGATGAGGTCCACCAGCTTGGGAATTCCCCCGCAGGTCCGCACATATTTCCTAGCCAGCCTCACCTTGCACACATTCGCCAATGTCTCGGCGGCCATTGTCTTGAGATCCTTCATCGAAGAGTTCAAAATATCCACAATTAATGGAATCCCATCGAGATCCACAATGGTCTTCCGGATATCGATGTTCAGCGTGATGTCGGAGAGGACCGTGAGGGCGCCCAAACAGCACTTGGTGTCGCTGCACTCCAGGATATTGACCAGGACATCGAGTCCACCGATGTCCGAGATGGCGAACTGGTTGATCTGGGTGCTCAGATCGTAGTCCTTCAAGCAGCACAGCGATACTATAGTGGCTGTCTGATTGCCCGCCTTGATGTACTTCACCAGCTTCTGGATGTTGTAGTAGTCGGCCGGAATTTCAGCGGCGCGTGCCACCTCCTTCCAGCGGTCCTCCTCGTCCGTGTCGGACTCCACCTCGGTGGTATCCGAATCCTCGGCCACCACCTGGCGCTTGTCCTTGGAGAATCGATTGGGACAGGAACCGCACTGCTCCCGGATCTTGCGACCGCGTGGCTGCGATCCATCGCTGCTTTTGGCAATCATCTTGGCGTCGGCGTTACTGTCGGACTTGGTTCCTGAGGCCTGGTTCTTTGGTTTATGTATGGGAATTTTCCTGTGTTTTTGTATGGGAGATTTTGTGGGTTACTCAATTGATTTAACACGCCGTGTTGCTGGGGTAACGGAATGGAATTTACAAGGGACGGGTGCCTTGTTAGGGGGTATCGATAGGTGCGCGGGAAGTTCTCTCGTTTTTGATGTATTTTTTTGAGTAAAAAATTTCCTGATTATTTATACGAATTGATATGAATCTTAGTGTATTTCTTAATCTCTATGAATACCTTAAGTTCATTGTTTCCTTTAAAAAAAATTGAGCTTACTAAAATTCTCGATATTAATAGTAGTATCTCGAGCTGAGATAATGGACAAGACTTCTATTATGGCTCGGAGTTGGCTTTATTTCCCTCTCCTGCCAGCTGTTGACATTCCAATTTGTCCAGTTTTCCTTAAAGTTGGATTCATCTTCAATTAACTCTTCCTTCACTTGGCTTCCGAGGAGGCCATACTTTATATCCTGCTGCTCTTCTTCTTGGCCCCCAAGAAAGTCATACTTTATATCCTGTAAAGCTTCTTCTTGGCCTCCGAAGAAGTTATACTTTATATCCTGAAAACCTTCTTCTTGGCCTCCAAGGAAGTCATACTTAATATCCTGTAAATCTTCTCCTCGGCCTTCGAAGAAATTATACTTTATGTCCTGAAATTCTTCTTCTCCTTGGCCTTCGAGGAACTCATACTTTATATCCTGTAAATCTTCTTCTTGGTCTCCGAAGAAGTCACTTTTGATATCCTGTAAATCTTTTTCTTGGTAAAGTACTTCTGGTTGAGATCGGATATCCTTTGTAAGTTCTTCCCCTTGGGCAAAACACTTTTTAAGGCGGAGACAACTCTTAGCCTGGTGTCTCTTCAAAGAGGACATTCTTGAAAATGTGTTCAGGCATTGGAAACACTTGTACGGACGTTCCCCAAAGTGTAAGTAGATGTGACTTATTAGTGATCTCTTTTGGGTGTATGCCCTTGGGCAGAGGGCACACTTGTAGGGGAGTTCCCTAGAGTGAGTGGGAAAAGTCAATTTTTTTCTATGATTGTGGTGTTTTCCTGTGTGAGTTCTGAGGTGTCTATGAAGTTGATCCTTTCGTACGAAATACGCCTGACAACGGAAGCACTTGAACTTCTGTTCTATAGTTGGAATTAAAAATAACTTTGGACTGTCTGGTTTTGTTGTCAATAGTTCATTTTTTATCAATCCTTCATAAAGTTCCAGTAGTTTATTTTCAAGCTTCTTATCGCTATCAGAAGATTCAGATTCAGATTCAGATTCCGACGATGAGGGTTCACTCTTTACTTGGTCACCAAAAGCATCTACTTCTACTTTTATTTCGATATTCTGTGTTTTTAGTTCTTGGGTCCTTAGAGTCTCACTCTGGTAAAGAGTTATTAGGCGGAGTTCTAGCTCTAGTAAGTAAAATTCTTGGACGTCCTGCAGACAAGTCGGGCAAATAGTTTTGGGAAAGGAATCCCCTCGAGACACCTTACATCCTATGGCTTCGATAATCATATCCGCAATGGGAATCCCCAGTTTTGACGAGCAATTAAAAATATTGACCAACATTAATGAGGTTCTCAAGCAAACCCGGCAGATTCCCCTGGAATTTGTTAGTGAAAACTTAACACTTGCTTTAATATTATTTATATTTATTTTTTGTTGCTTACCTTTCTGGATTTTTGTAGCAAGGATTCCGCCATAGTTTGGCAGCAGGGATGGGATTTATGAAAACTTGTTGAATATACGCCATAGCCTTTACTTTTATCAACAGGTTTTGATAAGGGCAAGTAAAAATCGATTAAGTGCAGTTAGTGTGACTGCAGTTTGACTTCATAAATATACTAACGTTAGTTCTGTATCTGTTGTGCATTTTGTGTATTCAGGACGTTGATTTAAATGCGTTTCAGGATAATTGAGTTGTCAGAAACACACATTCCAGACACACAGAAACCCGTTTGAAGTTAACCAAGAATATCGTGGTCAGGAAATATGTTTATTTGGACTATTGGTTCATTATTATTACATATGTATTATATTATTATTATTATTGGTATTGTTATTATTATTTACAGTTTTCTCTTAACAGTTTTAGCATGTTTAGAGTATTTCAACAAATGTATTCTTCGTATAATTATATTCATTTCTCATATAAGCTACAGTGATAAAAGTAATACTCTTTAAAACACAATTTCTTGGAAAATCCTTGCCTTTTCCCTTTAGACTTAGCTCTTTTTCGGATCCTTTTTGTGAACTGTAATGTGTCTCTTAAGATTAGATTGATCTGAAAAGGCCTGCGTACAGTTGGACACCGGACACCGGTAAGGCCTTTCCTCAGTGTGCGTTCTTTGGTGCTTCTGGAGATGGGCTTGCTGGAAAAATGATCTCGGGCAATGGGAACACTCATAAGGTCGCTCGCCCGTGTGAATCCTGATGTGGGCCTGCTGAGTGGCTTTCTGGGAGAAGGACTTGGGGCAGTGGGAACACTTAAATGGCCGTTCCCCAGTGTGAGTGTGGATGTGCAATTTAAGAATATGTTTCTGCGTAAAGGCCTTGGGACAATGTTCGCACTGGAAGGGTCGTTCTCCAGTGTGAACTCGTTGGTGTATGGCTAGTTGTCGCTCACGAATGAACGTTTTTTGGCATTGGGAACACTTAAAGGGACGCTCCCTGTGAGAGGTGGTGTCCTTATCTCTCTCGTCTTCAATTTGCTGGCTTTCGAGGTGATTACTTTCGGAAATGTCTGAGATATGAAATTCATCCACCAATAAGTCATCATCAATTATTGGTTCGTTCTTCACTTGACATGGAAACTCGTCCTCTGGCTTGCGCTCCTTTTCTTCTAGGAAATATACTTCAAATCCTTCTTCCTTCACTTGGGCAGTTCCCATTTCAGAGTCCAATCTCTCACTCTCGCCATCCGGCATTTTACAGACTTCTCCCTCTAGTACCTTCTGCTCGAACTGACTGAAATACTGGTGACTGCTCTCGAATTTCAGCTTGAATTTAAATGAATTTTGCGCTTCCCGCACGCAGGATAAGCATATGGTTTTGGGAAAGGATTGTCCTTGGGAAACGTAAAGTCCAGTGCACTGAAAAATCATATCCGCAATTGAGATGCTTGACCCTGGCTTTGTTTCAAATATATCGACCATCACCCTTGATTTTGACAAGCAAACTCGACAAATTGTTCTGTAAATAATAAACAAATCTGCAGGCTTTTCATTTAAATCCAATAATTGCATCTACTTACGGCTTCTTATTATTGCTTTTCGTGTTGGAGTGAATCTCCAGGGGTTTGAGGTCCAGGAAAGTTGCTTCCGAAGCCTCCATAACCCTTAATTTTTCTTTCAGATTTGCTTAAGCGACATGGAATTGGTAATTTAATTGTATTTTGTTTACCTTTTTAGAAGTTCTGTCTAGTGTGACCGCATCGCGGCAGGTAAAATATACCGGTTAATTAGGGTATTCCCCTTATTTTTTAACAGCTGTTCCATCCATATTAAAATTAAAGTAATTTTATGTTATATTAATAGATTATTAATGCTTGCTTGCTTTTTTCTTGAAGCCGAAATAAGGACTATGCTGGACCCATAAACACCAATTGAAAAATGTGTGCGTAAAAAGGTGCACTCTAAGAGATCCCTTTTCAGCAAAAGACTTTTCGCAGTGGGAGCACTTATAATAATTAAGTTCAAATGGGATATTGATAAAAACAAATTTTAATTTTATTATTAATGATTTATAGGTCAAAGAAGCATTTTTTCATAGAAACAGCCAGATTCTTGTAAAACTGGTTAGATGTTAATAATTTTTAAATAAGTGCTCACAAGCGGTTATTACTTTACGTAGCTACGTAAGACGTAAGCATAGTGGTATATTTTTTGGTATTTTCCTCTCAGCTCGATGTTATATTTTAACGGTTCATCCACGGTCACTCTGATTGTTTGTTTTCTATTTTCAATCGCAGTTCGGAAGTTTGTTTTTTATTTTCAATTAAAATTCTCATACCGCACGAAACCGCCGCTGAGCGCATTGTTTACGGAAGTCAATCGCTGAATTAATAAAGATATATACACGTGACAGCAAAAGGAAATGGGAAATGCGAGTGGCAAGAGGGAGACGGATAATCTCTACACGTCAGATGAACTTCGTATGCTAGAGTATGCCTACAGGAATGCTTCCGGCGGAGCTCTGGAGAAATTGACCCAGGACAGGCTAATTGTAAGTGGACGAAAAGGACTCGAACTCCGTGTAGCGAGTGTGTGAGTGCGAAAATCAATGCAAAGGGCAGTCCTGCAGCTGCGGCAAAGGGTCAGGGTCGCTAGTTCAAGGCCGTACAGAGTGAACTTCCCCGAAGAAAAAGAGAAATCACAAGGCCCATCAGCAGTATGACAAATGGCACATCACCTGCTGGGCCCCTGATACCCTATCGAAAGGGTGTATGGGTTAGGGCAGTCGTTTTGGCAGTAATTTAGTTATATAAATTATAAGTGAACTTTTATAGAGTTTGTTGCAATTAACGATTTAAAAAGTTGGGTTATTACGAAAAAACACGTTCTTTAACACTTAAAAAAATTGATTTAAAAGAAAAATTCCTAAAAGAAGTTTAACTTATATTCAGAAATTGTTCAGATATCGTAGTAAACGGTTTCCGAGTAAATGCTATAATAACGAAAGAAAACTAAAAAAAACATTATAACAACAATAATTATACAAATATTACTTTGTGTAGTAATTTTGAAAAACATTGAAAATATATTAGCTAAAATTTTAGCTGACCTCTAATGTGTGGTTTAACGAATCCCCAGACTTTATGATATGATGACAAATATCTATTTTTACCACAATGTATACGAAGAAGATGCAACAATTAAATTAATATAATTCTTTGTAAACAGATAATTTTTCAGAACGTGCCACAAACCAGCTATTTATAGCTCGGGTTTCCTTAAACCATATGGGCTAGGGTATTCCGAAACTCGACATCTAGATGGGTATAACTTTACGTTCGCCTTCCTTGTTATCAGTTATGAATTGATAATTCCGGGGTCTGTGTGTGTACGAACATGTCCCACAGATTGTCTAATTTGTTTGCGGTCGCCTTTCGCTTTGTTTGTCTTTTGCTTTGTTGAATTTGCTTGCTAACAAATTAGTCGTGATTCCGATGACTGGGGTCGTCAATTAGGGCCGGTCCAATTGAATTAAAAATTAACCCATTCAGAGCCAAGCGATAAACGAGTTTATTAATCAGTGCACCGGAAGAAACTAGTTTTTAAATTTACAGAATGCACTTTCATTTTTTAAAAAAGATTTAAATTAAATGAATAGTACTTAAAGAGTAATTTTTAGATTTAAAAAGTGCTGTCTCAGCTTCATTTTACCAATCATAAAATGTTCAGCAAGAGTTTCCTGCTTTTAATGGGTTAATCTGTGTCAGCGCTTCCCAGGCCCTCTGGTTCCCTGCAAGAATTTGCTGACAGCAGCGGGAAAAAATTGTGTTTAGGTATCCGGTTGGTGCGCAGCTTGTTTATTATTCTTTGGTCTTTGTTTCATAAACAGGAAACGTGGTCCCAAACCATCGAGCGATCGCTGGCCGAAAGTACGGCTCAATTTCTGTTTACACCCACAAAGCCGGGCCAGCAGTGCATCAACATACAGCTGAAGAAGTTCGGGGAACCCTACTATATCATGGAGCGTGGAACCATTGAGCAGAAGATGCAAATGCTTTTGGGTTCGCTGGAGAAAAGTGGAAATGACACCTTCAACAGCAAGCAATTGGAGCAAGTGAGTCTAAAAAAACAAACAAACATGTGTTTTTCTAATGAAATTAAGCTTTTGTTGATTTAAATGAACAAACTTCTAGTTGAGTAATGATTTGTAATATTTTTTCAGTACATTTACTCGGTCATCATGACGTACATTCACTTGGAGAGCACTTCCAAAGTATCTGGCATCAAGAACTGGCAGGATCTTGGCTTCAATACCACAGAGCGATCAGCTGCCACATTTGCCAAGGGTCTGATGCGAAATCTGGGCAAGGACTTGGAGCACAATATGCCCAGTGATACCCTGGAACGTTGGATGCACCTCACACCTCAATTCCTGCAGATCTGGCGCGAGGTCTTCTACCAGCTATACACCCGCCACGGTGGCAGCAAACGCAACCTCATCAAGGAAGTCCAGATACCCATACTACCAGAACTGTGTGGTATGCAATTACTTCAATTAAAAGTTAACAAAATGGCTCAATTAATTTATTTATATTTTCCAGATGCACCTCAGAGCAGTCACTATCGCCCAATCATCGAACTGCCGCACGTCCTCTACGTCAATGCTCAATTGCCCCGCGAACAGCGCCACAAGTGGCGCTTCCTCTTCTCATCGAAAATCAATGGGGAAAGCTTCTCGACGATGCTGGGTAAACTATTGGACAAGGGACCCACGCTGTTCTTCATAGAGGACGAGGATCAGTACATATTCGGCGGCTATGCGTCCGAATCGTGGTCACTGAAACCCCAATTTGGCGGCGATGACAACTCATTGCTGTACACTCTAAGCCCGGCCATGCGGTGCTTTACGGCGTCGGGCTATAACGATCACTACCAGTATTTGAACTTGAATCAGCAGACAATGCCAAACGGCCTGGTGAGTAATAATGTTTATTAATAATTGATTTTGATTGATTGCCTTGCTAATTGTTTATATGCATGTACAGGGCATGGGCGGACAATTTGATTTCTGGGGGCTCTGGATTGACTGCATGTTTGGCGATGGACAGAGCGTGGAAAGCTGTACCACATATCGGGATTATGTGCAGTTGAGGTGAGTCTATATCCCAAGAATTTAGTTTAATATTAATAATAATATATTTACTTTACTCCAAAGTAAACGCAAGCAATTCAAAATACGAAACATGGAAGTGTGGGCCGCTGGAGACTTACCCGTGAAAGATGAGGATGAAGAAGGTGGCGGCGAGGGTCAGGTAAGTGCCTTATTTCAAATATTATTAATCAAATATTTTTAATAATTAATTCCCCCACAGAAACGTTCGGTGCTCGACAGCAATTTGGAAGATCGTGCCATGTTGGAAATTGCCGGCAAGAAAATGCATTCGGATGGCTTACGTGAACCCGGCCTGGACGATTGATATTATCTGAAAGTTATCAGAGGAATAGCATGGTTTTGCCATCATGCTGAAGAATTTACAAGACCATGCCCGTATTGGGTGTGCAGTTAAAATAATTCAATTTTTATTATTTTCCTTTAGCCATATTGCGATCCCTATCAAAACACACACACACAAATCAAATCAATAAGTCCTGCGAACAAAATGAGTATTTGTTCAATTCATTCCTACAAACGTTTTTGTTTAGCTATTAATGTTTATTATATATATATATATATATACAATGTATAATGGATATAGTTTATGTGTAATACTGAGAGTATTGTTGTTGCGTTTTAACGATCTAAAATCTAAAAGTGTGAAAATGAAATCATTTAAAGTATGTAACGGATAAGCAAGCATAAAAAGCAATGTTAAATCGTCGAATTTTCCCCCCTTTTTATTCCTGCGTCAATAAAATGCAAAATATTTGCTGAATTATAATTTATTTCAAGGACTTTCAAATATCTAAAGCAAGGTGACAACCAAGAGGGTATGTGATTGGCAGGAAACCTAATAAAACTAATAATACTAACTGGGAAATTTCATTTTTTTAAAGGTATTAATCTAAATCCGCTGTAATTTATTCTACATCCAAAAAAAAAGAAAAGTTTATCTTTTCTACGCGTTGTCTTAAAAATATACTCAATGAGTACAACAAGCTTAGTATAGACTTGATACTTCAAAATATGAAATGTATACTGATGACTCATCAGTGATGAGTACAGTTTTTATACTATATAGGTTCAATTGTGTATTTTCCAGAATTATTTTAAT
This sequence comes from Drosophila rufa, assembly GCA_018153105.1. Taxonomy (NCBI): domain Eukaryota; kingdom Metazoa; phylum Arthropoda; class Insecta; order Diptera; family Drosophilidae; genus Drosophila; species Drosophila rufa. The sequence goes on from JAECXS010000096.1 coordinate 17,021,337, forward strand.
ACGAACCTATTTAGTATTTTCTGTTTGTCGCGTTAGTGATTTTTCTCAAGGCTTGGTGCAGATATGAATGTACTTTCGTAGTATCAAATTAATAGGCATCTTATTACAAAAATTTAAATACTCAAGAGAATAGAATTCATATATTAATAGTACAATTTTTTTTTTGGTTGTGGTATTACAATGCGTTCCAAAATATTAAAACAGTATAATTGAATTTAAAAATTAATAAAGCAATAATAAATATATAAACAGGGGTGCCACAGAATTTGCTATGACTTTACAATATATGAAAAATGTGTCCATAAGTATGGAATACATTTATTTCAAAAACCCATTCAATGCCACACTTTGTAGCCTACTTTTAGACACCCAGCATTGTTTGTGGGCACCCCGATTATCTCAAAGTAACATAAAAATAAAAATGAGATACTTGAATCATTTTGGTGGGTATTTTTCTTCACAACTGTCTTTATAGTTCGAAACGCACTGCACATTTTTTTATTGTATAACATCTAATATTTATCTATAAATTGATATCAATATAGGCTCTAAATATCCACGGCATATCCGGATAGTGTCACTCCCGGCGCAATCTCCTCCTCCACATAGGATCCTGCCTCCTCGAACGACCTAGCGTTGTTGTTGTCCTCAAAGCTGCGACCCACACTCGCCGGGGACTGCCTCAGGGTTGGCGGCCTATTCTGTTGGCCAAAGTTCCTGGCGATGCCATAGTTTCCCGATGATGAATTATATCCCTCATCTTCCTGGAACCGACGGCCAGTCGATCGTAGTTTGGGCGCCTGGAATGTGTGCTGGTTACCGGTGTCCGATCCCCGACGATTGTTGAAGTCATAGGTGCTTGTCTCCGAACCCCTGGGATAGTTGGTCTTACGGAGCATGGCCTTGAAGTTGAACGGGGGATCCTCCGAGTTCTGATTAAGAATATGAATAATTAAAAAATATTTTTTTTGTAATTAGAGGACTTGCTTACATCTCCTTCGTTGCGTGCCATGTTCTGGAGTTCCCTTACAGGATCCGATGGTGGAAACGAGGATCGCTGCTGATAGTTGCGAGGCTGCTGCTGGCTGGGATTATTGCGATAGTAATTGGACGACGGCATGGGTGGCGGTGGTGGTGGCGCCGCATAGCCCTTCAAGGAGTTGCGTCTCGATCCGGAGCGATGGATACCCCAGTTCTGGTTGCCGCTTTGATTGTAGTTGCTGCTGTAGCTGTTGTAGGCGTTGTTGTAGGCATCCATGTTCCTCTGCATTTGGTTTCTGTCAACATAAAATTTATTATTTAATTATTTAAAAATATTTTGAAAAGATTTGAACCTTCTCAGCTGCTGGGGATCCCGGAAGTAACCCTGATTGTAGATATTATCGCTCTCGCCCATACGATCCCAGTTGGTCTGACAGGCCTGCTCCTTTTTATAGGCATTGTAGGTCAAGGCACAAGACGTCATCGAGGGATTGCGCTGCAGCGGACTATCCCAGGGCTCGTCCTCCTCCTGCTGCTGCATCAGAAGCTGATTGGGGAAGGTTTGGCGGGATATGGAGTTGGCCGGATCCACCATGTACTGGGTGTCGTAGAAGGGTATCTGGTCCAGCCGGAAGGGCATCTTCTTGATGGGTACTGGCAGTGGTCCCAGCTGCGATGAGTTCACCTCGCGCATGTTAATCCTCTCGAAGGGCACTGCCCGGGTGCATTTATTGAGGCCAGCCACCATTCTTTGGTTGTAGATGTGGACCTGATAAAGGCAAATCAAGGTTTAAAGGTTATATTTCAGGGGTTCTGAGTTTTTAATAAACTGAAAGGCAGCCGAGAAGTATGCTACAAAAATTGTATAAACATTTAGTGCCTAATAAATGTATTGCATACTTTTAGACATCTTTTAAAGAGCTAATAAAACCGTAGTTTTATTTTAAATACTTTTTTTAAGATCTTTGCTTAATGTTTTTATTTATTATTATTTTTCCCCTTACCTGTTGTGAGAGATTGACAAAGTCCTGGAACCGAGCGGCCCTGTAATGCAATAGAACCTGGAAGATGGACTTCTCGCGCCACTTCTTCGCGAATGGCCTGATGAAGTCGGCAGTGTTCTCGTTCAGCTTTCCGGTCTTTTCGTTGACCAGCGGCGGCAGGCGGACCCGGTCGCGGAATCCCCGGTAGGCTGTGGGAAAATATAAATGCAAAGAAAATCCGTTAGAGAGAGAGTAACCCATTAAAAAGGCGGTCAGTGGTAGGGGTGGGACGGAGCAGAATGGGAGGGAAGTCACCTTAATTTAATTAAATTTTCATTTCTTTTCTACGCAGCACTTATAATTCATCTCTCTCTGGCGGCAGGGGCCGTCGATGTCAAGTGTTATGTCTTAGACTGCTATAAGCCGATTGGTTGCATCAGATGCCGGATACCAGAGGGGGGGAGGTAGGAGCAGGTGCTGGGTGGGAGCCACACTTGACACCACTAAGCGGCTTAAGTGGTTGCCGAGACCCTAGACTAGTTAGTTAGTTGGTTACTTTGTTGTTTTCATTTTCTAGATTTTATTGGTAGAATTAGTAGTTGTAGTAGTAGTAGTAGTAGTTCGAGTAGTTGTAGTATCGATCGATATAGCGATATAGAGTGTGTGTGTGTGTGTATAAATGGTATATAGAGCGCGGTGCCTATTCCTCGCCGGAAGCCTGTTCGATCTTGGAAATTCGCACCGCCGCCAGAGCCTCGTCCATTCGAGCCTCAAGGAACATCTCCTCGGCCTCCGAGGGCGTCTCACTTATGTCGATGTGCTCCTCATCGTACTCTTTTAGCCTATCCACCTGGGTTTTTTTACCTTTTTGTATTTTGCAAGCGGCCACATCATGATCCTGTCCCTTTTTGCCCACTATGAAAAGGGAAATTTAAATTAATGTTTTACGGGAATTTTTAATTAATTTTTTTAACTTACATTTGAAGACCTTGCCGCCCTTGACGCGTTTCCGAGCTAGCAGAGCTCGCATCATGGATTGCACCTTGATAACCTTCTTCACCTGGACCTCGTACGATCTGAAAGAATAGTGAGATACATTTTATAAGAGACTGTAAATAATTATATTATAAAAGTACTTACCTAGCCAAGTACTCGTCATTGTAGTAACGCAAAAACACTTTGGTCTTTCCTAGGGACCAACCCTCCATCTTGAGACGTAAAAATAAGAGGCGGCAATTATCCTTGGTCATTTCCACAGGCTCATCAAAGTCAAAGGCCAGGAACTGATAGCTGGGAAGGGAAATTGATCGGATTTGAATTATTTTCATTTTTAAAATACTTGAGAATATATTAAAAATATATATATATTGAATATATTTTGAACTGGCATTAGGATACGGGTTTTGAAATCTCTTTAAAGTGGTCAAAAACAATGCAAAAAATTATTTAAGGCAGCAAATTCAGTGTACATTTGTTTCCTCAACAATGTAAAATTTATAGAATAGTTGGGGCATCTTTTTTATGGATTTGAATCGCCTAGATCCTCATAGTATATATATCGTTGCTTTCCTAATTTAAATAAAATTTTAAAATACAAATATTTAATTGCAAGCTAGTATGAACATTATTTTCAAGGATGTGGAATATTAAATATTCTACAAACCGTTTCAGAAATTCCTCAAAGGGCAGCCTTGAGCTGAAGCCCTTCTGTCGGGCAATGACCGTATCCAGGACACCCAGGGCCTTCATCTGTTGCTGCACCACATCCGAGTGGAAGGCCCTCGGCTTGTACTCCAGATCAGCCCGAATGCAGCGGACAAAGTGCACGCCAAGAGTGGCATTCTGGCTTAGCATTTTGAGCAGAGTCAGGCAGGTGAAGCGGAAGTTGGCCGCCAGAGTACGTAGATTATTCACCTGGGATATGCAGCCAGCACTCAGGGTATTCAAAGCCTAAATTATATATAAATAATAATAAAGATAAATAATAATATTAATAATAATACATCAATTAAAAATGTAATTATTTAATAAAAGAAGTCCCCTAAAATATTTAATTAATTTTAAACTCACATAAGACCTCCGTTCGGTCTCATCCTTATGCTGTACCGCCTCGAAGGGCATGGTAAGATTGCCAGCCTTGGTCAGTTGATTGGTGAACATGAGCATGATGCTCTCGTCCAGCGAGGAGCGGAACGTCTCGATCATCTCCGGCGGCACAAAGTCCCGGTTGATGTCGGTGAAGGCGCGCGTATCGTAAATGATGCGGCCCGTATAATGAGCCACGGATATCTCAGTGGCAGTGTGCTTCTTCACAAACTGGCTGTGTTTCTCCGAAACGCGATCTATCATGTATACAAATCTCTAATAAAATGTTCTAATAATTAATTAATTATTTAATAATGCCCACCCATAATTAAGTCCTGATCTTGGCAAGAGCGTGAGGCGTCGTCAATGATGTAGAACAGGCCATCCGGCTTGGTTAGCAAGTTATCCAAGGCGGTCTTGTTGTCATAGAAATTCAGGTTGACGGTGTCAATGTCCTCGGCCTCCATTTCCAGCATTTCGCTGATGAAGATGCGCTGATTGTAGTGGTATTGCATCTGCTCGTTGAGGGTATTAATCATTAGTTGCTCCAAGCCATTCTTGTTGAAACACTCGAAGCCAAACATGTCGTGGATAATAATGGCATTGGTGTCGCCACTGGAAAAAGTAGATAATATATTAAATATTATTATATTTTTCTCTTTAAGGAATACTTACAAGACAGCCCTTGGGAAGGACATGTTCATGTTGATCCTGTTGATGATAAAGTCCACCAATCGGGAGTAAATGGTGCTGGCCACTGCATCGCGGGCATCCCTTGCCTCCTCCGAGGTATATTGTCGCCGCTCGGCGATGCCACCCTTGACCATAATGAAGTTGGTCAAGGACCACATAAACTTCTTCTCATCCACGCGTAAGAGCTCAGCAATTCGGGATACTATATCCGAATTCTCCACTTCCGCAAACTTGCCATTCTGCCGGAAACGGATGTTGCCTATGTTCAAGATGGCCGACAGCACTTTGCGTACGGTCTCCAGCTGCTTGTGATTGAAGTCCAGGTCGCGCAGGATGTCCTCGAACTCCCGGTAGCGCTCCACATTTCCCTCGGGATCATCGCGACGGTATTTCAGCTTCGATGGTGGCGCCTCCGGGGGAACGCGCAAGTAGCGATAGTTGCGATCAGCCTTGAGATTGTATTCCTTGAGCTGATTCTGCTGATTGATGAAGTCGTAGAAGTAGTAAAAGATATGGAAGTTGTGCTGGTTGCCATCGGTGGTGGCCACCCTCAGCTTTTCCAGCATATACATATTGAAGACGGCGCCGCTCATCTTGCCCGTTTTTCCGAAAGTCAAACAGTACTGGAGAACACATCGCGTAGAGTCGTTGTTCACCGGCGTGCCGGCGTTCACCAGCATCAGGATGGCCCTGATGGAGCTCTCCACACGTCCGGTGGCTCCGCGATTGCCATCGCCCAGGTAGCACAGGTGCTTAATCAGCAGCCGAGCATTGGTGGACTTGCCCGAGTAGCTCTCGCCAGAGAGCACGATATGCTGCGGCTCCTTGTGGTGCAGCATGTCCTGGTAGGCGATGTCGGCCACCGAGAAAATGTGTGGTTGATTCTCTGAACGGGATTTGAAGCGGTACTTGGCATGGAACTAAGGGGTGGAAAATTAAGCAAAATAAATAAATAATTCATTCATAGATTTAAAATATTTTAGCAATTTTAGTCATAGTTCCAGCTCACTTTATATATATTTTTAACTCACCTCCTGGGGAAACTCCTGCTTGATCTCATTCGAATTTAAGGACAGCAATATATCCCCAATAAAACTGTACGATTCCCCCATAATTATGCGATGTCGCAGGGATTCGATGATGCTTTCATCCACGGGGTTTTCCAGAGCAGCCAAGTCCTCCGGGTACATCTTTTCCGGCTTCTCATCGAACCTCTTGACATAGCCCCGATCCACAAATAGCTCCGGCTCCTTCCAGAGACTTTTCACATCCCTGGAGAGTTCCAGCATCTCGGAGATATCCGAGCGCATCTCGTCCTCGTTCTCAATGAGTTCGGTGAGAAACGGATGCTCCACCATCTCAACCATCATGGGGCGATTCTCCGCGTTCTTCTCCAGACACTCGGAGATGAAATCGTTGATCTGCTGCGACCAGTTCGTGGGTCGCATTAGGGTCGGCGGCGGATTCCGAATGATCTGGAACATGGCTCTAGTGGGATGCATGTCGGCAAACGGCGGCTTTCCGTCCGCCAGCTCAATGGTGGTGATGCCCAGAGCCCACACATCGGCACGGACAGTGATGTCCGGCTCACGGGACTCCATGGCGGCCACCACTTCGGGGGCCATCCAACAGGGAGAGCCGATGCAGGTGCCCCGCTTACCCATCGTGGAATCCACCTGACGGGATAAGCCAAAATCGCACAGCTTTACGCGTCCATTTTTGGTCAGCAAGATGTTGTCGCCCCTTATATCCCGATGCAGGACATGATTGCGGTTCAGTTCGATGGCCGCCCGGCAAGTCTCCCGGATGATGTAGGCAATGTGCTCCTCTCGCATCCGGCGATCGAGTTTTAGGAGTTTATTCACCATATCCACGGCAGTGCCGCCGGAGCAGTACTGGAAAAATTTGGGATTTACTTATTTAAAAATGGATACAATTTTAAACGAGATTTCTGAGAAGTTTTAAATTGTAAATCAATTATTAATATATTTTTAATTAAATTTTTAGGGTTGTATAAAATATACAGAAGCCTCTATCGATTTAAAATCATTTCAAAGGGTGTCTAAAAGTATGCTGTACAATTTTAAAGGTACCAAAATATAAAGCATACTTTTGTACAGATTTTCAGTGATTTTTAAGGCATCTTCAATAAAACTATATGGGTTTATTAGGACACTCCTCATATATTTCGAACTTTTACGATTGTATTAATATTTTTTTGACCAATCCAAGAGTAAGAGGTTTTTGCTTAATTATATTTAGTTAGTTAGAGTTTCGACAAATGAACATATTTTAATATATGAATTAATAATTAAACTATTACTTTGTATATTTATTTTCTTATATAATATTAACTCACCTCCATGACAAACCAAATCTCATCAGGTCCATTTGGCTTCGACAGCTTGTAAACTCCATAGAACTCGGGTAGATTCGGATGGGCGCAGTAATCACGCAGAGTGCGATACTCCTCCTCAATTGACACCTGGTGCTCCTCATCGTAATGCTGGATTTTTAGGGCCACAATACGATCGTTATCCAGCTCCTTGGCCCGAAATACCTTGGCATTGACACCCTGGGCTATCTCCTCATAGATCTCGAATTTATCCGTGGGATCCGGCAATTGGGAATATGGTAAATATCCCGACATCTTGACTTTTAATTGGATTTCTTGAAAGTTCGAAGTATATATTCCTGTCGTGATTTAAGTGGGTTAATATGGGTGTATATGTAGGCCGTTAAAGAGTTTTCTAGTTTTTCTAGTTTCATTTCCTCATATGTGCAAATCGCATTATGTTGGGTAATACCAATGACAATTTACATAACGGCATTTAAAGGGTTTCACTTGCCATCTTGGTTACAAAAGAGGTAAAGAAAGTAGCTTAAAGAGTTATATATTTAAATAAAAAATGTAATGTAGGAGAAAAGGCCAAACACTTTTCAAGGAAGGTTTTTAAAAAGAAACCGAAACTCTTGGCTTTTTAGACCTTTTAGAATTTTATTATTTGTATTGTTCACGAGTATTATTATTTAGATTAGTTTTATTTAGAAACGGTTCCGGTACACAGTTCTGTGATCACTTAATCCCTTCCCATTCCATCCTTAAGGACACACCTGTGATTTTTCAGAGTGGCACACTTTTTCCCTATATCTTGATGACTCTTTCCAAGAGATGTTTTATTTTTTGTGAATTTCCGAACCGACCGTACGCATGCAGCACGTACCGCTGCCGTTAGCCAACTAAATGATGGCCCAATGCAGTTGACGGCTTTTCACTGGCAAGGAAGGAAGCCCCGCAATGGGCAGTACCTGGGCGCACACCTTGGGCAACAATTTAGCCGGCTAATTCAATTAGCAGCGGCGACATTCACGTGCCAGAGCAGACCGGAGAGCACAGGTGGGAAAAAACTGCAAAACTGCAAACTGCAAACTGCAAACACGAATGAAAGTCAGCTGATTGACAGACTAATTATGCATCTTATTGTTCGTATTTACAAAATATATTTATACGTATTGGAGATTGCTAAACTAAGCATTGCATTTACACACTTTTATTATTATTGATGGCTGCCCCTATTGCATATGTTATGTAATGTTTCCTTTGTTTTAATACTGATTTGTGTGTGTTTTTTGTTTTATTTTTTCGTGTGTTAGATTGAAGAAAAGTCTTTTCTTATGCGCCTCGGTGCGTTTCCCTTAATTGCATATACTAATCCACTCCTCCACGTGGCACTCCTCGCACTCCACGCTACAGCACCATTGAAATTTACAGTGACACCGCTCCGCCCGCCGCTCGATCACCTGGCTGTGGCCACGCCCACAGCAGAGGGAGGCGCATCCGTCGCTGGTCGTCGTGTTGCGATTGCACTTGCGACCCACGGTGCCTGAAAGTATAGGGAAAATGTTTTATATAGATTAGTAAGGCAGGAAATTCATAAAAAATTTAATTTCTTATTTCTAATCTATAGGTTTAATTTATATTCAACCAAGTGAAATTCATAAATAGTAAATAAATATATAGAATTGTGTCTCCTTACATTTATTTATTTAAATTCTGAAGATTTTACAAGTATTTTTCTTTAGTATATGGATTCCATTTTTAATTATACCTACGCGTCGTATACGTAATGCGGAATTATTGCGTTAAAAATACGTCCACAATATTATACAATATTTAATACAAATGCTTAATAATATTTAATAATCTAAATTGAATACATTAAATATTTAAACCCCGTTTTAATCTTCTTTCCTTGCCATTCCTAACTTAATCGAATACAAAACGCGCCAATTTAAATAGTTTTGAGTACCATAAATGGCATCTAACCTGCCCCCACTGGAGGACACACGTGGTCGTGTTGGCTATTAAAAGACCATAAATAAACTATTAAACTAAAGCATAAACAAAGTATCATAATTGTTAGGCCAACGATAATTGCCAGCGTTAATTGCCGTCATTTGCCTAGACACGACACCGGACACACGGCCACATGAATCAAAACGCCCGATGGGCTGGTCCCCAGTTGGAGCTGGAGCTGAGGCTGGAGCTACCGGGCTAAGCTCCAGCGATTAATTATAAATTTGCGTCGTAATTAACACTTTTAAACTGCTGCCAGTCGCCGGCGCAGCAGCGGCTCTTGATAATTTGCAAATGTGTCAACAGCAAAATGGCTAACGAAAATTGCAAGTGGCAGTTAGACAGCGATGTCGATGTGGACGTGCCGCAGCTCAGGCCGATCCCAAAAAAATTACAGAGGCGAGTACAAGAGGGGGAGACTTATGGGGTTACAATTATATTATTGAAAAAAATATATATTTAAAATTAATTAATTATAATTTTAGTTGGCATTTGTAAATCCTTTTAATATTAAACTATTTAATTTAATTTATTAGGAGAAAATGTAACACGAATTCATATAATTCTATATTTATTTTTGTAAGACGAACTTTTATAATTAGCTTACACAGATGTACTCATAATTATTTTAGGAATATATAAAGAATATTTAACATAATAACATCAAGTTTAAAATATTTTAAATTAAATCTTTGAATTGATTACTTTAGTAATAATAATTCTAAGCAATTTTATTATACCCGGTACCCATAGGGTACAAGGGTATTATAAGTTAGTGCCAACCGAGAATGTATGTAACAGGCAGAAGGAAAAATCTCCGACCCTATAAAGTATATATATTCTTGATCAGCGTCACCAGCCGAGTCGATTTAGCCATGTCCGTCTGTCCGTCTGTCCGTCTGTCTGTCCGTGTGAAACAACAGATCTCAGAGACTATAAGAGCTAGAGTTACCAAATTTGGTGACAACATTGGAATCTGTTGCACGCAGATCAAGTTTGTTTTAAAATTTGGCCACGCCCACTTGCGCTTTCATAAATCATAAAAAACGTAATTAAGCTATACTCGTTATTTTCGGGTTAAAGTTAATAGATACAATAAATAAATAAAATAAAATGGACGTTTCCTGAAAATTTCAGTAAAATCGGATGATAGGCATGGGAGATATTAGCAATAAGGTTAGAATTTTAACACACCGCCCTAAGGCACTGTTGTTGCAAGCTGTAGCCTACAGGTGGCGCTTTCGAGCCTTGGCCGTGCGATATAATGGTGCCAATGTATGTATGTTCAATGTAGTGTATGTACATTTTTAAATTGCCTTTTAGTGTGAAGCCCAAACGTTTAGGTACCGGGTATCTCATAGTCGAGCACAGTCGACTGTAGCTTTCTTACTTGTTTTTATATAAAATCGAACTAAAAAGGTATCGATAAATAAATATAAACCTTTAAATCTAAAAATAAGTAAGTGCAAAAGTTTAACCGAAATTCATTTATATAAATTATTGAAAAGGCAAACCCCTATACACTTTTTAGGCTTTGCCTCTGGTTCAAAAAAACCACTCGAATTATAGCTGATCCGACTCAATCCGATCCGATCCGAACTGAGCTGAGCTGAGCTAAGCTGAGCTGCTGTGCGCATGCGTCGCTGTCGCGTTTTCTCTTTATTTTTTTCGTGAATTATGTGGCATGTTTGGTAGCCCGTTTAAAAAACGTTTTTATTTTTCCTTTTTGCCGTTGTTGCATTTTTTAGTTGGCTGCCGCTTTTGCTGTTAATTTGCATTTGTGATTTATTTATTAGAGGCAAATCAAATTTATCGCTGTGATCCGATCGGTAAATCATTTTTAATTAGTTGCACTGAATTTCTTAATGACACTATTGTAAATTAACTTATTGGGTAATGGTTGGAGGTTGTAAAAGGTGTTTTATGAATTGTGGAGATAACACAGAACATAGAAAATATTTTTTTTTGCATAAAACAGACCAGAAAGTCTTAAGAGATATTAAGAAATATTTAAAGTAAATTTAAATATTATCTTTGTTGGAGAACTTACAAAGAAAATTTATTTTGTGTCTGATTTTACAAAATATATCATAAAGTTTCAAGCACTTGCTTAATTTAGTGCTTTATACAAATAAAATGATTAGGCAAACTAGTGAATTATAAGGTTTTAGTTCTAATGAAAATAGCTTTTAATTATTAACACTAAGTTGTCAAGAATATTTTATTAATTTCACCTGGTTTTGTCTCAAAGGAATTATTTTGTTAAAATAATTATTTAATTAATTAAACTATATTAATTACTATTAATAATCGCACTCACCCTGTATATCAGCCCCCAGATCCCGTTCACAAAAGTTTGGCGATCGCTGATAATAGAACAGCGAGGTCTCCAGCTTGCGGGCCATCCTGGCGGCATTCTTATCGGCATTTGGCTGCCGATTTCCCCGCTCCACGCCGACACCTTCGTGCCGCCTCGCCTCCGAATCGCCAGCTCCACCTCCATCCAGCGCGCCCGAGGCATCAACGGTATCCAGATCGGGGGATCCCGAGCCGCTACCTCCGTTCGACTTTTTGTTCCGGGCCCTTTTCAAGACGACGACCGGCTCGCCGTTGCCCAGATTCGATTGATCCACGAGAATGGCCTTGCGGAACTGATGCTTCAGCACCTTGCCCACAATGTGGAAGTCGGGGGCGGACTTCCAGCAGGTCTTCAGCTGACAGCTGCCGGACATGCCATGGCACTTGCAGCGGAACTCCATGTTGTTGGAGACGGACTGGGAGAAGGTAAATTTATTTTAATAATTAATTAATTCGAAGCTTGATTTAGAGAGAACTCACTATCCTGCCGGCGTGATTGTTGTGCAGATTGATCTTGGACTGAATGTCGCCGGCCTTCTCGCGGCAGTCGAGGAACAGCTTGGAGTACTCCACGCCAAAGTCCATGTTATGGGAGCAGCCGCCCCACTTCCAGCGGCTGGCGATCTTCGAGCGCTCGTACTTCTTCTCCTCCTCGGGCGTGAGGATCTGGTTGGTCTCCAAGTACTGCAGAAACTGTTTCTTCTCCTTGTCGAGCGACTGGCGCAGGTTCTTGTTCAGCGTCTTGCGATTGATGGTGGGGTCACAGCCGCAGGACATCAAACGGCCTTGACTGCAGGCCCGGGCCACGCTGTGGGCCACTCCGGCGGCCGAGATGGCGAAGGCGAACGCGCTCTCCCGGTAGCCTAAAACGAAACGAAGATGCAGTGAGTCGGGTTGGGGGGGCTATATGGCATCGGAATCTGGCAGAATCCAGCCCCAGGGAATCATTGGCAACTACTGCAATTTATGCGGTGTTATTTTTAACGCTGCATTCGAAGCAGGCGGCGACGGCTGCCCTGGGAATTCAGCGGCATTTCAGCTTTGACAACAACTCAACGCAAAGAGACTGTGGCAAAAAACCATTTTTAATGATGCTGTGTGTGTCCACACCCACCCAAGGCTGAGGTGCACTTGAAGAAATTAATGGCACTAAAGAGTTTACGAAATGGAAGATTACTCTAAAGCAGTGGTGCCTAAAGCCCTGACTTGCGAGTCATCAAATTTTTTCCTGCTAGCCTTTGCCGGCTCTCAACTTTTAGTCGCCAGCAGAAAAATAGCTTGCATATTGCAATACAAATGTATGGCCGTTCGGCTTCTTAGTGATTAAATTTGTCTTTGACAGAATGTTAGCAACGTCAAATTGTAATTTTGTGTCAACATTTTAAGAGTTAAATAGCTGTTTTTTAATCTTAGCTATTTTTTAAGCAAATAGCACAAAAATGTGAGCTATTCTTTTTGTCGTATCTAATCACTTGGTTCTATTTCTTACTCACACAAATAAAAAAAAGAAAGAAACAAGTAGATAGTTAGTTTTTAAGCTGGAATATAAACAAAAAATTTAACGATTTATTTAATAAGAATATACATATGGATAATGAGTAAAAAAACTGCATAAGGACTGTTCGTGATGATTAGTTGATTAAAAGTAGCATTCGAGCACCGAAATCTGCAGAATTCCCCCAATAGAACCCTCATTTAATTGCTTTCAGTGTATTATTTGAAATGCCTTATGCAGCGCCTGGCTTAGCTGTCAAATGGCTGTCAAAAATGCTGACGTTAATCATGGCCGACATGGCCGTGAGTGGCCCAAAGTTGGCAACATTTGTCAAGCGATTGACATGCAAATGGTCAGCGCCACTTTGCATAAAGCCAAAGCGCTGAGAAAGATCTCCGCATCGGCGACAGTACATATGTCAATGTGACAGGCTTGCATCATTCTGCCTGGGGTCGGTCCCTCCTCCTGCCTGCCGGCCTGCTGTCAAACAATCAGTCAGTCCGTCAAGCTGGCCAGTCTGTCACTCAGGATGCGCACGAATGCAAATGTCAATGTTGTGACAAGTTGTCCAGCGATTCGATCCGGTGATCCATCCGTCGATCGCTTGCACAGTGCAAGTGCAATGGAAAATTGTGTGTGTAGCGCGCATTTGATTGACGATTAAGACGCCATCAATCAAGGCATCAGTAGCGAACAGTAGGCCCCACCCCATATATGCACTCCCCCTTTTCCGGTGATCAGTGATCACAGATCGGTGATCGCTGATCGCTGATCGCTGATCGGGGGCTTGATTTATGCACGCTTTGTTTGTCTGGCTGTCCGATGGCGGGCCATTTGCAAATCCAAATCACATCATTGCCAACAGTTACATTTGACAATGCCTTGGGGTACCTCCGGATCCCGCGATCTCGCGATCTCTCTCACCGCCTTGCGCATAAATTGGCCCCAAGCCGACTTGGCGACCTGTCTCGGATCTCAGTCAGCTCCGAGATCCCAGTTTCCACCGGCTCCCAGTCCCGATTTCCAGCCGCTCCCTGCCTCCCCCTGTCTCTCCTGTCTTGTGTGTGTTGCAATCCCAAGTAATTGTTTGCGACATACGTCGCTCGCTTGTTGTCACATGCGGAGAGAGAAAGAGAAGTTCGGAGATAAAGGTCGATCTTCAATGGCACACTCGAAAAATATAGTTTTTTTGATAATAAATTTAAGACTGAGAAATTGGGGGTTCTAAAGAAATCACAAGGGTTTTGATATCCTTTAAAAAAGTGTCGAAAACTATGCTTCAAAATATTACATCGTAAAAAGAACAATTTTACAATTAAAAATTTTATTGCATACTTTTAGACATATTTTAAAGGGATTTTAAACCCCTGATTATGAGGAACCCCCATAGCGCTCGGATATAAATAAATATAATATGAATTTTAAACTATTAGTTATTGGGAATAAAAATCCATATTTTTCAAACATAAAACTATTACAAGTAAAGCTAAGATCAAATCAATTAAAACAAGATTTTTAGGATGCAGAAAATTATTTTTTACAAATTTCTCTAGTAGCAGGAATTGCCGAAAATTGTACTTAACTCAATTTCGATTTTCAAAACTCTTTGATAAATTTTAGAACTTTATTTCTTTATAAAAACTGAACTTAAAGAAGTTAAATATTTTTTTCCGTTGAATGTGAATCAGAGATATTTGTTTTTCAAAATTAGTTTAAAAGTCTTTGCTGCGTTAATGGACTTTATAATTATAATACTTATAATTAAAAGGAGCTATTGTTAATATTAATAATAAAGTCTCTTAACTTAGGGCAAACATTGCAATTATTTTAATTCCAAAATTCTTTATACCTAAATCTGTGTTCAGATTAATCTCTTTTTATCAGGAATTTTATAATATATCCGACTTGATCATTTGAAGAACCTATATTTTCCCCGTGTAGGTAATCCTTTCCGAGGGGTCTCCTCTCGCGCTCCACTTGATTGACAATAATGCATGGTAGCAGCAGCAGCAGCAGCAGAAGCAGCAGCCGGAGGAGCGGCGGGAAGAGCAGAACCCAATCCAAGATCAGCGATCTGCAACGACGTCGTCGCTGCGACGATCGACGATCGACGAGTTCCATAAGTTATAGTAGATGTATGCAAAATAGTTGACCTGTCCGTGCGCCGTTTCGATTGTCAGTCATTGTGCGACTCGGCGGCCGGGCGACTTGATTTGTTTCGTTTCACTTGGTCGCTCGGATCGCCAGATCGCCGGATCGCTGGATCGCTTGGCCCCCGATCTTGAAGTCCCAGTGTCCAGTGTTCAGTGTCCAGTGTCTGTGTCCACTGTCCATCGACCATCGACCATCGAATCGATCCCTGACTTTGTGGCTGCCTTTCTGCCCTTATAAGTCGTCTTCGCTGGCCGCGCTCGCTGCACGCGTTGCTGTTGGCCTGTCAATATTGAGTCTCGTTATGTGCAGTTCCTTCCTTATTTAATGGACGCACGAACGGAGCGGGTTGACAAACGGACAGCGGACCCCGAGACGGACGGGCGATCCTCGGACATGTCAGTGACATAAGCTTGGGTTTACCATATTGGCTGAAGGCTAGTCGAGAGTTACTTGGAAGTGCTGCTGGCTGCTGCGGCTGCTGCTGCTGCTGGTGTGGCATGCAATCGGAGATTTATGGCTCGGCATTGTCTTTTCGGCAATGTTGTTAACTTTAACCCGCCGTTTTGGCATTTGCCTCTGATCCGTTACCCTGCCCCTCACGCCGACTGCAAATAATATGCACAGAATTTGGTGTAATGGAATGATTTGGCCCAAGATTTCTTGATTTCGGAGATCATAGGGACTGATTTGGTTTTTAAGATTACATTTTAGAACTTGTAAATGCAATTTAGTTTTGTAGGTTGAGTAATTTAATTTCCTAAACAGTTTTAACGGAAATAAAGATAACAAAATATTTTTAAGGTCGTTAAAATAAAATAAATGCGTTCCTTCAATTTTAACTAGTTTCATTTACTTACAAATTTGCTTGATATTCAAGGAATATATTTTTATATTCATTTAATACAGAGGTGCCCATCAAATTTCTTTGTCTGGCCTCTGCCGGCACACGCACAGTATTCACATAATGAAAACAACGCACCAGTGCAGTCAAATTAAATATTTGTGTTTAAATCTATTCTTTTTTAGGGTTATAAAGCTATTTTTAGGCATATTTTTCAATATGACAAAAATATTACTCAAACAAAATTATTTAATATAATAAATTTGTATTTTCTCCTACCATAAATATTAACTCTTAAAAATATGCCACATATTTTCATTGAAAGTATTAAAGCTTTTATATAAACCAAAAAATATTTTTGTATAGAAAATTAGAATAGAAAAGTTTTTAAAGACACAATATTTCTTAGCCCTATAATCCACAATTTCAAGTGAATTTGGAAAACGGGAACTTTGCTGATAATCACATCAGTGAATCAATGACAATGACAATGTTGCGACCCTGTCCATGTCGAGCTCCGAGTCCAAGTCCAAGCCAATTCCAAGCCCACATCCCAAACCCAACCATTCCCAGGACTGTCCCGTCCTGTCGTCTCCTCTCCAAAAAGCATTCGTTTGTCTGGTCTGTTCGTTGTCAGTGGCTGCGGCAGCATCCGTCAACGGAGATAACAATTTTTTAAATTGAAATTGAATGAAGTGGTTTGCTTACAATATAATTTATACGATGAATGCAAATAAATTACGCCGTTCGCGACGAGAGAGAGAGACGAAAACGAGATGAGGCCGGGCCCCTGGTCCCTGGTCCCTGGCCTTTCCCTTTTCGCTACTGTTTTTGTTGCTTGTCGCTTGTCGCATTGAAATTTGTGAGAAATCTCCCTGGCGAACATCTCCGGCTATATATCGTTTGCATCTGGATTGCAATGCCGCCATTTTGCGCATTTCCATTGTTTCCATTGCTCTGGCCCCCCTTCCGTTTCCTCTTTTCCCATCATTTTGGCATTTTTACAGCAATCGTATGATGCATAATTTAACTAATGAAGCATTCTGGCTAAAAGTCTCGCTTTTATTCCCATAGGACGATGGCTCGGGTCGAGTGTTTGACCAAATTAGTGGGTAATTGAGTGCGGATTTATTTCTTTGAATTGAGGGTTTTACATTTTAATGGGCTGGGTATTAAGTTTAAGGTGGGTTTTGAGAGGTAAAGTATTAAAAGGGGTCACGAGTTTATCAAATTTAAATGCAAAATAAAAAAGGGTGTAATTAAATAAGAAATGTTTGAAAAATGCTATGAATTTAACTCAATATTTTGTTTATTTATAATAAGCTAAGCATTTTAATAAAGCCTAATAAATAACTCTTATTTTAATTATAAAATATATTACTGAAAAGGTATTTCCTGTTATGGACTGTTGATTTATCTTTATAGAGTGATATTTTCTTAATAATTATTTTGTAAATCACTCGTAAAGTAATCGAGATTTTATAGATCTCGTACTAATTTCCCCCTTTCCCAACCCCATTAATTCCATGACTCATCCCATTAACCAACGGGAAACTAGGAAGCTTTTTAGTTTGCAGAAAAGCCAAGATCGGCGCCTATGATCACAGTTACCGCTACTTGTTGGTCGGCTCTAAACAAAAGAGGCTTTAGAATGCGGCTCCTCTTTGTGGGATATAACCTACACTTAGTAGAAACAGTATTTAGATGGCAGAGTGTGCGATCTATCCATCATAAGAGGCACACGCCGCGTGGGTTTTCCAAACGGCGAATCGGGTAACACAATGCCCCGCGGACAGATTAAGATATCAAAGTCAAAGTTCGCATAGCCGCCGTTTTCGCGATGCGATGCACCGGGCTGTGACAAAACGGTGGGTCCCACAACTCAGAACAAGGTCCACTCAACACTCTTACTCGAGCAGATAGAAATTTGATCTAGTCCGGGATCGGCGACGGGACACAGAGAGAAAAAATATTAAAAACAAAACCAATGGCATTTATATATGGAAAATAAATATATAAATTATATTCATTGATATTTCTAATATATTTTTTAGTAGGTAAAACTATTTTATACATTGCAAATTTGATTATTAAAATAAAGTCTATGTAGGTAGTAACTAAAATATAAAAAAAAGGGCTAACTAGAACCTTAACTCTGTACTAAACTCTTTACGAAAGGGAAAAAACCCTGATTAATATTTAAAAAATATTTTTTTCAAATAAATAAATTATGTAAAATATTTTTAGAAATAATCTTCCCACTTTTCTCTCAGTCAAGCATTAGAAACTGGGATTGTGTTGCTGCTGCTGTGGCTTTTGTGCCATGTCGTGTCTAATAATGCGACAGTTAATAGCTTCGGACATTGTCTGCTTGACCAAACGTCTCCGCTATGGGCAATTTTAATTAGACTCTTTGCCTAGCGGTTTGCGTGTGGGCTTTCCATCCGCACCTCCGACCACCTACCACCGACTAGCGATTTTCCCTTCCCTCGATTTTCTGGACCGCAAAACTCGTTGACAGTTGTGTGGACGACTCTGGACCCGGGGCCCCGGTCATAAAGCGATTTTGTGTTGTGTGAAAGCTGAGCCACGCTTACTGCACATTTTAGTGTCAGCTTAATGGCTTTGGGCCACTGCCTGGCGGCAACCTGAAGCTGAACCTGGGAAACTCTCGGCCAAACTCACCTTTCTTCAGCAAACTGGAGGCATGCGGATTGCGGCTCTTTGTGCTCAGCGACGAACAGTTCCAGCGATGCCATTGAAACTGTTGGGAGAAGGCCCGCGAAATAGGGGAATTTTAATGGTATTCCGTTTGGCAGTTCATTTAGATACAGGCAACCGAAAAAATATACTATCAATGTGCTCTCATTACAGTTTCCACTTTTTTACTTTCACTAATGTATTCAGGTGAATTTAGCATGATTTTTAAATAGATTTAACTTCAAAGTTAAGTAAAGGTTGTAAGACAGAGCACTACTGATTAACTAAAAGATTAATATGTGACTCTTCCGAGGGCTAATTCCCCACCTGAATTTGACATTCACGTATGGCCATGTCGAGTCCTTCCAGAGCCGCTGCCGTCACATCACTGGCCTTGTAGCAGAGCTCCACTTGGTCCTTGGTCAATCCAGGCACTGAACGGCAGGTGGCACGGCCATCCGGCAAGCCATAGAGCCTGGAAAAGTGAGGCGTAGAAATTAGCAAGGAATCTTAAAGTAATGGCAACCCCTTAATTTGAATTCGAATTAAATTTTGATTACAGCCACCAACCGCAGTTGGCAATAAAAAAAGCTCGCGAAAAAAATCGTAGCCCAACAATTCGAAAACCGTAATTAACCTTGAGTGGCTGGCACAAAACCGCAGACAAAACCCCGAAAAAAAACAAGAGTTAACTAATTTAATTTCATTTTGTTTTCGTTCCTCACAGATGTGAAATTAAATTTGCTTTTATTTGTGCTCAGATTTAATCGAGCTACCCACGGCGGTAGCTGGCTCAGACGGTAGCTAAATATAATTTTTGTTGCCAACTTAAGTGATAAATGTTTGTTGTCAAATTTTTAAGCGATGATTCACAGCAGCCAAAACAGTTCTAGAGGAGATCTGGCGCTACTTAACCAGCCAAAGAACAATTTAAATTAAAAATTTCAGTTTAAGTATTTACCATAAATTTGTGTATGAAAAGTTGGTTAATTGAAAGTTTATTTGAATTAGGATTGATTGGATAAGAACATTAAAATGTTGCTAATATAAATAAATATTTTGTAAAGGACTTAAAGATATATTTTACATTGAGCATTAGTAATGATTACGCAAAGATAAATAAGCACCCTATCAGATACTGCAGATTCTTAACTTTATTTATATTCTTAACCTTATTTAAGGAACATTTACAGTAAACTTTTAATCGAATTAATTTAAAGAATTTAATATTCATAAATTGTAACATATTACACTTATGTCACATGTACTCAAGGAGGGTTAAACAATTGCCCAGAACTCTGATCCACTCCTTTCCAGAGTGAACCCATTTAAGAGCAGGCCGTGGCATTCAAGGTCAGCTGAGTTGAATTAAGTTGAGCTGAGGTGTTCAGATCTTCAGCCAGAGATACGGATACGAGTTTTTTTTCTGGATTTTATTTACGCTTTTAGAGGGTAGTATAATTTTGATCATCAGTTGGTAGAGCGCGTATAATAAGTGATATATTTATCTTGTTTATTTTCCTAAGAGGTTTATGATTAACTAATAAATCCTGCGCACTGTAAAGGCATAACTTGGTCGTTAAAGTGTAAGAAATACATATATTTTGGGTTCCTTCAAGCTTGTATATAAGGGTATATCTTTGTTTGCTCCTTCTTTTTGATATTAAAAAAAAAAAAACTTTACACAACAAGCCTCCTAAAAATTAAGTAATATAATAATAAAATTGATTTAAGACGTTATTATATATTATTTATTATGTGACTAGGAATATATTTTAATTATGATTGGCATTATGTGATACCTTCAAGGGCATATCAAATTCGATCTTCCAAAATACATTTTTTACATGTTCTTTATCCCCGTGATACTATGTGAGTGAGTGCCAGTTGACGTTGAACAACTTCATCTGTTTTTAGCTGAACTGAAGTTGGGCTAAAGTTGTTGCCACATCGCGACTTGCATCGCTTTGGAATCGCGTCGAAATCGCGTTGATCTACGACACGCAGCGAGGAATACCGGGCGTATACGTGATGCGCGTCTGGCGTCTGCAGCTCGCAATCGTTGGTAAATATATATTTTCTTAATGCCCAGACTCACAGCGTGCTTCTTCTTGATCGCGGGGTTAATTGTGGCACGTCGCGTGTAGGAAAAACGAAGAAAAAATACAACAAAAATGCCTCAAATGTAGAAACGTGCCATTTTCACACACGTCTTGTGGCTGCAAAGAGCGAAGATTTAGAGATCCTCATCAGTATTGCGCATCATTTTGTATGCCAGTCGCGCGCCGGCGTAACTGCAGTCGTTGATTTAGCCAGCAGATCAGCAGATGGCGAGATCCGGACAGCAGGTTCATATAATTTACGAAATTTGTCGCTTAAAATGCTGAATTTGCAAATAAAAGTCCTGCGGGGCTGCCAACTTGGTTGGAGGTTTATATAAGGGACAGTTGAAAGCTGGTTGCTATAGCACTTGTGTTAATTTAACTTGAAAAAAATCGATTTTAACTTTTGTAAATTATTTTACGTAAAATAATTACTCAAAATATTATTACTGATGTAAAATAGCAAGTATAAATGTAAAAAAAACCTTCAGTCCGATTTTAATTTAAATAAATGGAACAATATCATCAAACTTACATTAGTTAAAAACAAAAGATTTTCTTATAATAAAGATAAACATTTTACTTTATTACAAGCAAACAAAATTAGAATCTAATAGAATCTAATAAAAAAATCCATTGAGCAAACTGGTATATCTGTCACACAACTCCCTTTATTATTATCATTTGGCAATCAAAGCAACAAAACTGCTATTTAAAAAAGTAAAATAAATATCAAGGCAGGGAAATAAGCCAGAGGATAAAGAGAGAACCTGAACACAACTTCTTGGCAAAATGCATTTTAATTGGCTGACGTTTCTGCGATACGAATGCGAATATGCAATGCGGCCAGACATCTCGCCAGATAAAGAATTTAAACTGATGCACATTTTGTTAACAGCTTTATAAAGCATATGGCTTTTAGTTACCATTGCCGATGCCATTTGCCGACTTCAATAAAACTGATAAGCGAACGCAGAGAGCGAATAAGTTTGGGCACTGAGAAAAAAAGAATGTACAAATTTATACTTGATAATTATAAATTCTAGTGGAGTTTGTTGAAAAATGCATTTTAGTTAAGTTCAATTTTATAATCAAAGCAGGAAAGCTTTACTTAAATAAATATTTTCTGTGGAATTGGATATCTTACAACTTTTTCAAAATAACATTTTGCAGACTTAACTTCTTAAATATCAATAAAATAATTAAAATATCTTACATTATATTCTAGGATAAAGTAATTTGTATATAATTTATTAATATTATATTTAAAGATCCAGCCTATAATTAAATAATTAATTTCCGGCGTACGTCCTGCAATATTACAATTACGATTCTTATTTATAAAATCCCAGATTTAATAATTTATTTTTTCCTGTGCACTCGATGTGAGTGAACCGCCGGTTTCAGGAGTCTGAGTCATGACTTTCAAGCCAGTTCAGTTCCCAGATTCCTCGTTAGCGTATTTCACGCGATGCGATAGCAATGCAATTGATTCGCTTATAAAATTTATCGATCGCTGTTCCCTCGAAAAGGAGCGAAGACATTCGCTTATCAGGCCCGAGGAGTGTTGCGACCAAGATAAAAGCCGGCAAACTGGCCAGCTCTAAATTTAATTTCGATTTTGATTTTCATAACCGCTCTCCAGTCTCCTTTCTCACGCTCGACGGTTCTCTCCAGTTCTATTGAAATGCCATAAAAAAAGATTGAGGCTTTAATAGGCGCCGCCACAGTCAGACTTTTTCGCCCTTCTATATATATTTTTGAATTTTTTTGTTCTTCATTTTTTGTCTGGTCTGTCAAACGGTAGCCCATGCATAAATCAAGGATTTCTGCTGTTTTCGGCTTATGCCTTCACCGAACTGTATATATATATATGTATAGCAATCTTGGTTATTCAGTCTAGCCTAAGCCAGTTAGGCAAAACAATGTTTCCCACATACAAACAGATAGCCGGGAGATTGAAGCATTTCAGACGGGGCAGCAGATAGCTCCCCTGGTGGAGACATTCCTGAACAACAACAGTCTGTTTTTGGGGGGGAAAACGGTTTCAGGGGACTGGGCTTGAATTCGGGCGACCACAGCAACAGCTAGGAATGTCTTTGATCTGATCCGTCCGTACAGAATGATCCGGCAGAAAAATATTTCATTTCCATACCACAGCGAGAGAGCGTTTTGGTAATTAAATCGAGTTATCGCATATTTTTAAATGCTTCAGAGGTTGCATCAGCATAACGGAGAGCTAGCTTGGAAGGATGCCGTAATATGGGAGGTTTTGTTTACAAAAAAAATATATGCAGAATTAAGTAGAATAAAATAGACAGTTGTTATTCGTATTTACTAAAGGTTCCTCTTAATTTTACAGAATAATCAGAACAGCACATTTTTCAGGATTTAAATATAAAATATAATTTTTATATTTATTAAGATTTACGACTAGTAAAATCATTGAAAATGTTAATAACATCCTTAGTCGTATGTATTTTTATTTAATTGTTGATTAAACATACCTTAAAGCCAGCAAAAAATATGGTGGGCATACCAAGCATTGATTTGTACATGATAAAATTATGCTGGCAGGCAAATTAGCAGCTTTTGGCTCATAAATAAATGCACTTCAGGTTGCATTTTAAAGAACCCTTGAACGTGTGAAATCTGCTGCAGTGCACTCCTGGTTCACCTGTGCGCAGGTGTGCGCTGTGGGTGCTGTAGCGGGTGTGCACCCAATTAAGCTGCAAACTGCAGAATTTGCGACCCGGAGGCGTGGCACTTTGACAATTCATTTGCATTTCAAACGGGCGAAATTGTGGCGCACCAAGACACAAACACATACGAGTATGTGGCATGCACATGCACCTACTGCCTGCATCCGTGTGCGTGCCTCATTATGCGTTGCAATTATGACGTTGCAACTACAAGGATGACGACAACAACAGCAGCAGCAGCAACGAGAATGCCAGCGAATTGCAGGCTGCACTTCAGTTGCAAGTTGCAACATCGCTGCAACGCTGCTGCAGTCTCAACAAGCAGAGCAAAAAGTATGTTGACAACCCCGTGAAACAGGACAGAGCAAAAATTAAGGTTTTCTTTGGAGACCGAAGTAGAAAACACCCTTTCAAGCTGATATTGGTATTCTATTTATTATATTTTTAATAAATATGTTTTTTGTTGGGTAACCGAACAATATTTATAAAGTTTTTGGCAAATTAGCTTGATCTCTTGGGATAAATTATATAAAATTTTTGTATGGGAAAAAGTAATATATTTTCCCAGGAATCTGAAGAAGTTGAAGTACCTCCTGTGAGGGCATGACAACAACGAGAGTAACGAGATTAACAAGCTGCAACTACGAGGCGAGGCAACCAGTCAGGCAAGGCGAAGTAATGCAACTAGCAGCCAGGCCCTGCTCCTTGCTCCCTCCTCCCTCCTCCCTGCTCCCCCTTCCAACTCCGAGCTCCCATTTCCCAGCTCCGCCTCAGTGCGCACACAGAGAAAATCCAGAGCTGGGACCAGAAGACGCGGATTGACAAGCGACCCAGGCGCATTATAAAACTTGAGTACCGGGGACCACCCTGCAATTGGAATCAGCACAATTGTGTGTGCAGGCCCCCATGGTTCGGTCACTGCAGAAACAAGAGACTCCAATCCCAGCTCCAATCATCTACTGCGGATGATGAGGCGGCGGCCACGGGAGCCGTTGGCAATTTTATCTCCGCCAAGCTGTAGCTGGCCTTTTTAGAAAATGGCGTTCGTTGTGTGGCTTGGTCTAACATGTAAGTTGCCATTTTTATTATTTGTTTGATTTGGTGGCCCAAAGAATTGTTGAGGTTGTTAAATTGGTAAAAATCCTTTATGTAGGAAATTTTATAATTGAACATTTTTAATTGTTTGATTTTAGAAATTTTCAAAGGCTGCTTAGGAAGTCAATTTTTGGTAAGTTAAAAGTTGCAATTTTTATTTGTTTTGTGTGGTTATCCATTAAAATGTTTAAATAGTGGAATTTGTGTAATTCCTCCCTGCACTTCTAATTTTGTAGGACATTTATAACTAAAAAATTTTATTCTCATTAAATTAGTCTATTGATTTTAACAAAGTTCGAAGGCTGCGTCGTAAGCCAATTGTTGGTAAGATATAAGTTGACATTTTTGTTTGTTTGAATTTGTTCTCCAAAGAAAGAATTGTTGAAATTATTAAAAAGTTAAAAAAAGAGTGAAAATACTTTCAACAATTTGGTTAATGGAAAGGCAGGATTTTTACCAATTCAACAATATTTTTTTTTTTTTTTCAATAGCAAATACATATCTGCTAGTATCCCAATTTGCAGTAATTTTTATTGATATGCTCCGACTCACATCAAGTGGGCGGAGGCAAGGACAATAATAATATTTACATTGAACTCAAGGACATATAACAAAAAGTACAGATCATTTTACGACGAACATAAAACGCGAAAAGGATCATGAATTTTAAAATTAGATTTGCAAATGGTTTGAAAAGGAAGGATCTCCATCAATTCAACAATTTCAACAATTCTTTTGACCCAATTAAAGAGTTTCAACAATTCATTTTACCAATTCAACAATTTCAACATTATTTTTCACCATTTCAGCAATTTCAACAATTAATTTCATCCATTGGATATTTTTTCACAATTCATGTACCAATTCAACAATTTCAACAATTTCTTAGAATTGACTGATTTTTTCTGTAGTTTAGTATTATTAATTTCATTAAATTATTAAATTAAACCTTTGATTTTCACACTATTCAAGGCTGCTTAATTGAATTAAAGGTTAAAAAGTTAGTTCAAGTCCCGGAATAAAAAAAAAACCCATGCGTGAAGGTGAAAAGACCAACCGCAAACAATCTCAGGTTAATCGGACACAATTAGGTTAGCTTAATGTCTTCCCAGCCCTATCGCTAGATCAATATTAATTATGCCAACACCTCCGACTGACAGCTGAGTTTCTCTGGGCCAGCCTACCGGCGATTGATTAATCTGTTGTCGCTGCAGCAGCAGCTGCAAAAGCAGCAACAATACTAACCCAAGCCGCTGTTGTTGCTTGTCGTTTAATTAATTAAGTCGCCAACAGCAACATCAAGCGGCGTATAACACGGCGTAATGAGCCCGCCCGGGTCTTGGAGTTAATTTGTTGACAGGCTATTTACAGTGCCGAGTGTTTTGCTTTACATACTCGCAAATGGTGATGGATTCGGTCTTAGGATGGAATAGACTAGTGTGGGACTCACCAGCGTGTGCAGCAGGCCAAGATAATCACAACAATTAAATGCAAATTGCAATGGCTCGATGTTGCCGGTGTGGCGGCAACCAAGTTGCCGTTGCTGCCGCTTCCTGCTTCTTGTTGCTGCTGCTGCTTCTGTTGCTTGTGGCCTTTTGGTGTTGCTTGCCACGCAGTCATCGCTCGGCTTTGATTTGCATAAATTTTCATACAATTGGAGCCAAATGTTTAATTGCACAGCATTTTTGTTAATCGATTTATCACTTGGCACTGTGGTTATGGTCGTTGCAGCGGCTGTTGAATTCGTTCGCAGAGGCCAGTCATCAGGAAACATTTTGTAGGGCACATTTGAAATATCGTTAGCAGTCGTTCCTCGCCCGTTTCTATTTGTCTTTCACATTTTGAGATCAAGTTTTTTATATAAATTATTTTTTTTAATGTAATTACTTATATTTCTTTAAATGGAGTTTGTAAAATGGGCAGTCGTGTTCCTTAATGCATTTTGGGGTAGGTAAAAATAAAATAAGTTAATTATCCTATCCATAAAACATAGCTCTTATGCAACATATTGTTTATTGCATTTGTAAATTGATTTGATATGGTTAATAAATTACGCGACGTACTCCATAGTTTTAAATCAGATTTTTATTGTTGATTTAATAACGTTTAATTTTATTATAGTAGCAATATTTTTAATGGCAAAACTGTATGTACTTTTAATTTCGCGGCTCACAATTTTTAACTACACAATTTTCTCCAGGTTAAGTTTATTTATCATATAACAGAGGCCAATAACTGACTGACCATTCGACGATCTGCAATGGCTGTGGCTTTCAACTTTGAGCTCAACTCCTTGGCTACTGGCCGGCTAGCAAAAATCGTTTTCTCGTAATGTTTGTCGTTATTTTTTTGCTTATTTTTTTTGTATTTTTCTTATTTACAATCGCTTTTTGCCCCGGCACCGAGAGGAGACGGAGACTGGGCTTGTCCGATTGGTCTGTAATACAAGTTTCGGATTCTTGTAGGTTTTTGCCTGAACTCTCCTCGCTTTCCGCTCATTGCTTCTGTTTCTGGGTGGCTTTGCATACTTTGGATCAATTCGATTTGTGGTTTTTGTTAGGAAGGTTATTGGTCTGTGGCAATCGGTTTCAAAATGGGGTTTATAAATTAGAAAATTGTATCTGGGTATTCTATTTCAAAACTGTTAAGTAATTATATTTAAGGGAAGACGTGCATAATTATTAAAACAGTGTAAAAAATGTTAAACAAAAATGTAAAAAAGGCTAATTAAAACATGGTAAATAGTCAAAGCTCATGAAAATCTATATATTCCAATATTATATATATTAACAATTTTAAAGTCGAGCAGCTAAGAATTTTTAATAAAATCTTTTTCGTTAATTTAATTTTATGAACATTCAAAATATTTTTTTAAAAGGTTTACAACTACCAGAAGTTTACAAAAGATGTTATCTTAGTTTTTAAAATTCAAAGAAAATGTATTAAATTAAATGTATTAATATAATTTATTTATTAATATAATAAAACGTGTTTTATAAATTTGTAAACAAAAAATTGAACTAGTTAGTTGGTAGTTTTAGTCTCCAGATTAAAAAACCCACTGTTTTGAAATATTTGATTTGTTTTCGCAGTCCTTTTATTTC
The DNA here is from genome assembly GCA_018153105.1 of Drosophila rufa. Lineage (NCBI taxonomy): Eukaryota > Metazoa > Arthropoda > Insecta > Diptera > Drosophilidae > Drosophila > Drosophila rufa. The sequence continues at coordinate 17,048,987 of JAECXS010000096.1, forward strand.
AAAGTCTACAAACTTTTCCATATAATTAATTACTTGTTTGTAATTATTTTTGCCAAACTTCGGATTAATTAATTTTAATATTTTATTAAAATTTATTAACACTTGTATATAATTTTATATTAAATTTATTTTATTTGAGATATTAGTTTCTATCGCACGGAAGACACAGGACACGAACGTCCTGCCAGCGAAGCGAGCCGCGCGACTATGAGACGAGAGCCGAGCTTGCCAGCCTCTAAATGCAAATTAAAATTGAAATATTTGAAACAGAGGCTGGCTTCGTTGTTATCGCCATCACATCGTCGGTTGTACTCGTTGTCCTCGCATCGTCCTCGTCGTCATCCTCGTTGTCCTGTGCGTGTTATCCTGGGAATTACGCTTCCATGGGAGTGGGTCTTGTTCGCAAGGAGGTGGATGTGGAATGTGCGCGTGCCTTTCCGTTGGAGGGTGAATCCCGATTCCTGGCTCAGCGACTGGCTGGCGAAAGTACAAATACATCAAAGGATGCAGGAACACCAACAAACACAAACACACACAGGACATACGAATATTGAGGCAGGGCTGCTCATTCTGGTTGCATTTATCGCATGCGAGAGAATGTCATTGTTATCCTCGGATTTCCGAGCCCAATTAACACATTGGGATAGGTATTAAGAGTGGTAATCATAAAGGTATTTAAATGTATTCATGGGAACATGGTTGGTTAGCCCAAGGGAGAAATAAAGTAATTATTTACTGGTTATAAATAGTTCTTTATATATTTTTAAATTGTTAAACTTTAGTTAATACAATTTAAAATACCAATTCTTAAGATTTCCTCTTTACAATCTATAGTCTTTATTTCCTCTAAATTAAATATTTTGTCTAAAAAGTTAAAGTTTAATTATGGAAGAAATATCTTTATTGCATTTAATTGATTTAAGACTTAAATCCTCGAAGCCTCTCTTGACACCTGACTGCCTGTCTGTCAGTCTTTAAAGACTGATTAGGCTCTGCCTTCCGTTGTTGTTGTTCGTGGCAAGGACACACGACCGAGTGCCACTTCTGCTGAACATCAAAGGGTTAACAACAAAAGTGAAACTGGTGCAGTGTCGCCATCCTCTCACTCGGTCTTCCTCATTCTCTTGGCATTGTTGTCCTGTCAAGGACTCCAATTATTGCAATTTCATTCTTTTGTTGTTGCTGTTGTCTGCCTTTGAAATATGCTAATTTATATACTCAAGGCGGCAAAAAACAAAGGCCCCGTCAATTGATTCACGTCTGCTTCCTTAGTTAGTTCAAGAGGTTAAATGTGGGGTTAATTTTTTTTTTTTGGGTACAGGAGGGGGACAATGGAAAATATGGGTCGTTTAGGCGGGCGGCTTTTCTTCTTTTATTTTCATTTCGACCGTGTGAGTGTGGGTGTGTGTGAACTTAACCCTCTTTGACTTTTCACTCGCTACTTGTTACACTTCAAAGGATTCTCTACACGAGCTGAAGGAACACTTGTTGCCAGCTGTTTTTCTATGCAATATGGTGTGTATGTTATGGGGAATATTTAAGGAATATTTTGTTAGAGGAATTTAAGCTTTCTCCATCTATCAATCAGCTAAATCTATTAATTGAAGGTCATGTTCAATAACAAGTTATTAAATAATTGATTGATCTTGACGTTCATAAATCGTCTGTCAAATTAAATGCTATTATGTCAATTGCGAAAATTGTCACAATCAAATAAGGCCATTTAACGACTGAGTTCTGTCAATTAGATTGTTTTTCTTTTTAATAACTTTATTTGATAAATGAGTTATGGCAAATTTTTAGTTAAGAAAGTAATTTTTGATCATCATCAAGCGTGTAGTCTAGCAATAAACCTAATAAATGTAATTAAACAGCAATATTTTTGAATTAATATTTTAATGAAATATAACAATTTTAATTTAACCTACAAATTCCTTTTGAATTTAATTAATATCCTAGCCATAAATATTTCAACATAAATAATACAGTTTAAAAATTTATTTTTTAACAAAAAATATTATAATTAATTTAAGTTTTTCGTTATTTATTGCTCTCCAAAATCCTAACTACCTTTGTTAAGAGTGCAGACCATAGAAATATACCAATCTCGCAAAAATCATAGCCTACTTTTAGGAATAATATTTTAAAAAAATACTTTAACCTTTCTAACAACTCTAGTTATTTCGTAATTGAGTTTCAAATATGGAACTATTAAATTTCAAGAATCGAATCATATTTTAAAGTTTATAACTCCATCATTCTTTTTTTTGCAACAACGGTAGCAGAAAAGTCCTACGAAAAATACCTTTTCATGACAAAGAGATATCTTCACTTACTTTTGGGCCTCTTCAATGGAAATTCCTTTGCCAACTACTTGTGCACAATGTTAATGTTAAAGCTCATTAAAAATTATCCGTTAACAGCTCCATGCATTGCATCTTTCATTCAGCTCCTCCCCTTCCATTTTACCCATTTGGCAGGCAGCACTCAAACCGCAACAAAACCACAAAATAAACGAAAGAAAAAAACAACGGCAGCGGGCATTTGACCATCACATTTACCGCATACAATTGCCATGAATCACCATCACCTGGCGGTGGCTTCCACTGCTTTCGGCCTGGGCTCAGCCTTCGCCTCCGGCAGCGGAGAGGAACATCCATCAATGTGCCGTTGACATTTGCTTGGACCGCTGACAAGAATTGTCACAATAAACAATACAACCACGACGACAACAAGAACAATGTTGCTGGGAACGAGGAGGACACGTGACGTGATCAGGAAGGGATTCGGAATCAGGAGCAGGCGCAGGAGCAGGAGCAGGAGTTGGAATCAGCCTGATGATTAGTTCGGTAAGTGGCAGCTTTTTTCGGATGATGAGGGGCGCATAAATTACCGAAAGGATTAACCAACCAGACTGAGACAGCTGAGGGACAGAGGGTAGGAATATCATTGTTTTTGCCAATGTTCAGTGAACTGTAAGGGATTCCACCGGAACAAGCAGGATTCTCTGGAGTCGGGGGTTCAGACACCGAAGGGTTACGGGTAAGCAGAGAGCATCATGTTAAAATTACAATCAGATCAATTTCACAGATATCAACATGAGTATATGGGCCAAGGGGGCAAGTGTTGATGGGATGCCAATGTCAGCCAGCGAGGGGTGGCTTTCTTATTGAATTTTTAAAAGGGAAAATATTCTTAATGAGTACAGGGAGACAGAAAGAGTTTTCTGTAAACAATTGTGCTTTGTAATTAGGAGTTTTTAAGGAACTAATGAATGGATTTGGAGGGGCTTATAAGAGTGAGAGCAAACTAATTTCGTAATTATTTATTAATTAATTATAAAAATATACTCAGAGAGAGGGATTTGCTAACAAATAAACCCTTTCCTATTCAGGCTATAACGAAAATGAAATAAGACCCCTCCATCAGATTCCCTAATAAGGCCAATCCCCCAAAACAATATCGAGATTTCCCATTGATTGGATTTCTGAGTGCAGGTGTGCCCTCGCTAAAGTTCAAAACAATTTTCGCTCATTAAAAAGGAAAAATTCATGAAAAATTCATCATAATGACGTAGCCCAGGGTTACAAAAAAAAAGAGGAAAAAAATACGAGTTACCATAATTAAGTTAATTTTCGGTTGGTTTTTGCTCGGCTGCCATTTTGTGGTCGATTTTTGTTTTTAATTAACTCAAAATGATGGCGCGCTCATAAATCCTCACAAAAATCTGACAAAATGACGCAAATTTTCGCGTCGAAAAAATATGTATCTGTTCGTTCGGAGTAAGAAATAAAAATAAAAATTAAGCGAAAATTAATCGAAGTAATTTCGAGAGGCAGCCGCCAGGAGCAGCTTCTGCGGCCCAGGCCCCAAGCCTCGGCCTGGCCCTCAAAATCGGGCGACATAGCGAACATAACTCGTGGAATTCTTGGGGCCAAAGTGGCACAAGGTAAAAAGGGTTTGGGGTCCCGGCTTTCGGGTCTCGTCTTTCTCGTATGGGAAAAATTCCGCTGGCCTCCAATCAGTGCACACAGTTTGCATTGCCCTGACATGAAAAAGAAATCAGTGCAGCAGGGCCAGGGTCTGCCCTGCCTCCTCTGCCTACCTCCTTTCCCGTTTTTATTCACAATTTTCGGTTGCAGAGCTGTGTGGGAAAATTTTTCAATTTTAATTGCACGTTGCGCGTTGTCGTCCCAAAATTTAAACAGTCGATATCCATCCGAAGGGCCCACCTACAAATCTCGCCCGGGATAGTGGCTGTTGGCTGTAAGGGTGTAAGGGGCCCGGTTCCTCTGCTGGGGGGTGGGTGGTGGTGGCTCGGACGGAACGCACAAAGTTCGTATAGCTCGCGTCTGCATACCGGGAGCGCCTTTCTATGAAAATTCCTGGCAGCATCTCGTCGCAGCCGCGACTGGCATCCCAGCAATGTTTTGGCTCTCAACTATGCAAGCGGAGCTTCCGAAGTCTGTTGTTTCCCGGCCTCACCCCGGGGGAATCCCCCTTTAGTGGTCATGGCAAGTTTAGCAACCAAGAAGCCATGAAGGGTGGGATAGGAGCTGGGAGGAAGGCGTTGCTTTGCGCAAATTACAATTAAAAATTGTTTCAAGTGGTTTACAAACCGCAGCACGCACACAACTCCGCAACGAGCTGGTGGCAGCAGTCCTCCAATGGCCAGGGATGGATTGGAGTATTGCAAATATTTTTTACTATAAGAATAAGGGTTTTAATTAATTTTTGCTAAAGGAAAATAATAATAATATTATATTATATTTCCGAAATATTTCTATTAAACTTTATACTTGCAATTATTTATTTAGGCAATTAGGAAATGAATGGATGTATTCCCACTTATTACGACTTAACAGAAACTAAATTATTATGAAAATCTTCTAAGAGCAAGTTTATTGACGTTTAAAAAGGGAGGGTTCTCTCATAAACTAAATTAATATCAAACCTTTAATAATTTTAACATTTTTTCTTAAAGGATTTGGATCTCTAGGCCTCAAAATCACAGTCACAATTTTTACTGCAACCCTGCCCAGCCGGACTTCGACTCATTCACATCATCGTCGGCGCTGTGGTCATCATCATCATCATCAAAATGAAAGTTCAAGTGCATAGCACTCCACTCGTTTGGGCCAAGCGGCCATCTTGGCTTTTTAGTGACTGCCAACCAACCAGAAGAAGTGCCGGGGCCAACGGAATGGAGATGAAGATGGATGGAGATGATATAGGGGGCACGGGCACCCTCTCCACCAGAAGATGAGGAATCGGAATGGACAGGAGCAGCCGGCCAAAGACCAAGGCACCACCATTGTTGCTGTGGTTTATGACGTTGATGTGGCTGGCGCTGACCGTTGACTGCATTCGTCATCCAACAAGTTGCAGCAACAGTTGGCCAAAAACAAAAAAAAAACCTAAGAAGGGAAAAATAAAAGTCCGAGGCAGTGGAATTCGCAGATGCATTCTCATTGGAGGCTTGGCAGAACGGAAACCGAAAACATGTGACTTTGATTTGCTGCTGTCATTCTCCCATCTCCCGATCTTTTTTCCTGCTGCTGCACTGCCACTGCCACTGGCATCCTGGCAACTTCATTTTGTTTGCCGGCTGGCGAACGGAGTGCATCCGAGGCACATCCAACCCCCTGGACGCCACTGCGCATGTCTGCGATTACCGCCGACAAAATGAACGCCTTGTGTGGGTGGAGCCAAAAGAGCGGAATGAACTTGGTGCCGGGAGCTTTGCGAGCTTTAAGTTTCGGGGATTTACCGCACAAAACTTGGAGCTTTCGGACGCAGGATGCCCACACAGCGTTGCCAGATGTAGTCGTAAGTCATGGTAAGTGCAGCTGGGATCCCAAGGATTTCTTGGTTTATTTTTTTACCCTGTGTTCTTGGGATAAAGTGCATATCGTTTAAGAACTATATAAAATGATTTAAGTATAAAATATAATTATATAAAATTTTCGGTAACGAAATAAAATATTTTAAGGAATGGAAATGGTGAGAAAATATTATAATCACTTGCTAGAATTTTCCTAAAGAACTCATTGATTTGTAATTATATCTCCTTCACCAGGTATCACTTACGTGGGCTGCTATATATATTTCTGGCCTAGGCAACACTAAGTGTTGTTAGGTGGAATCTGACATTTCCATTGAAAAGTTCGACATTTTTAAGCATAAACGTACTCAGAACGGTTTGACGTACGACTATCATTTGTGTTGTTTACAGTTACTTAAAAAAATCAATTTCGCAAAAAAATGGAATTAACTCGTGGACATTTTCGTGCGATCATTTTTCACAACTTTCGGCGTGGATTATCACGACAAGAGTGCAGCGATGAACTTAAATCTTTGTATGACTATGAAGCACCATCCTATAGCACTGTGAAAAACTGGTACAACGAATTCAATCGTGGCCGACGCTCCCTCAAAGACGAATTCCGCGAAGGTCGTCCAAAAACAGCCGTTGTGCCAGAAAACATCGATGGCGTACGTGAACTAATAATGCAAGACCGTCATGTGACATACCGTGAGATAGAGGCATCCCTAGGCATTTCTTCCACCAGCATACATTCGATATTGCATGAGCACCTGGCTGTAAAAAAGGTTTGTTCTCGTTGGATCCCGCACAATTTGACAATCGCTCAAAAGAAGGCTCGTGTGGATTGGTGCTTCAAAAGACGTTTATAAGATCGTCACAGGTGACGAATCATGGATCTATGTGTATGAGCCCGAAACAAAACAGCAATCGACCGTGTGGGTCTTCCAAGACGAGCCAAATCCAACGAAAGTTGTTCGTGGAAGAAGCACTTCGAAGCAAATGGTCGCCTGTTTCTTCGCAAAAACTGGTCATGTGGCTACTGTTCCTCTTGAGCAACGTAGGACGGTCAATTCTGATTGGTACACCACCATTTGTTTGCCTGAAGTCTTCGGTGAAATTCGAAAAACGAACAAGGGAAGACGAATCATTGTGCACCATGACAATGCGAGCTCTCACACATCGGCTCAAACCAGCGCCTTTTTGACTGGCCAAAACGTCGAATTGATGGGTCATCCGCCGTACAGTCCTGACTTGGCACCAAATGACTTCTTTTTATTCCCTCACATCAAGAAGAAAATGCGTGGTCAACGATTTTCGTCTCCAGAAGATGCTGTTGAAGCATTCAAAAACCATGTTTTTGAGGTGTGTCAATCAGAGTGGAAAAAGTGCTTCGAAAATTGGTTTGAGCGCATGCAAAAGTGTGTAAATCTTGATGGAGAATATTTTGAAAAACAATAAAACTATTTTCCTTAATAAATATTCGTATTTTCATTATTAGGCCAGAAATATATGTAGCAGCCCACGTATTCGTAGTTCCCCTACCTTCCTGTGTATTTCTTCTTCCCCTTTTTTCAGGCAACGCGCACGCGCACAGCTTATGAAAATTATGAAAGATTTACATTAATAATTCTTACAAAAGCCACACATAAATAGCCCGACTGGGCAATCTGCAGAGAGCCTCCTCTTTCCCCTTCCTCAACATTCTCCCAGCTCACGGATGAGGAGCAGAAAAAAAAGAAAAGTAAAACACAATAACCATTTTTATTAAGCGACAATCAGCGCGCGCTGCGCGAAGTCCAGCTCAGTGAATCCCCAACTCCAGCTGAAGTCCAGATCCCCAAGCTTCCCAGCCAGCAACTCCATCTCCCGACTCTCAGCTCCAGGCTGCGCCATACATGCAGAGAAATTATGTGGATTTCGAGTTCGAAAGTAATGATTTTATTGCCAAAAACACATTAATATATTTTTTTTGTTTTTTTTTTTAATAATTTGGCTTTTAAATATGTGTCAATATAATCCATATAAAAAATTAGTTTTAAATTAATTTAATTTCGGAAATAATTTTCTTACCTTCTTCCAAAATAGATTTTCCTGACAAACATTAGCATTTTGAAAACTTTAGAATATTCTTAATAATTTTTTCCCTCTGCACTGAGTAAGTTGTCGAAGCCCGGAGTCCAGTTCGAGCTGCAGCTCCAGATCGGGACTCTGGTCTGGGGGGACAACCCGCTGCGCATGCGTGCGGGGCTCTTGCATGCAAATGGAATCACTTTATTAAACAGCTTACATAATTCATGTGCTGCACATTTAATTTAAGGTCATCAGGCCCGGGCAATGGGCAGGCCGCATCATGGGGTCCCGCCACATCCCGGGCATAATGAAAAAGACTGTGTAATAATTTTTAAATGTTTGTAAAAATAGGTGTAGACAAGTTGAAATTTATTATGGCGACGTTGAAGCGGGAATTGTGGGCAGAGAGGAGGACCTCAAAGTGATGGGAATGGAGGAGCGAGGACGGAAGTATTTTTGGGTTTAGTTATTATGGGTAATTCATTTTATTATAGCTTTTAAATGCATTTATGTTTAATATAGGAGAATGTTTAAAGAAATATGTAATTAAATGAATTCGTTTTTGAGATAATGGTCACTTGTTTTGTTTGTGAAGTGACGGATAAAATCTAAACATTAAAACGACCAGCTTTTATTTTCTTTAAAACTGTTTCCATTGAGTGCTTAATTAACAATAATCACGGCTTTAATCCAGTGGTACCCAAGCCACAGCTAATTTCTTTGAACGACCTCTGTCGGCACACGCACAGTATGTCAGTTTGTTTTATTTCTAACTCAGCCAATATCAATTCTAATACGTGTATGTTAGTGTATAGCATAGGAATTTTAATAAAAAATACACAAAACTTAAAAATATAACAAACAATAAACAAAAATCATGTAGGCGTTATAAGGCAACAAGAAAGATTTAAAACATTTTTTCTAATTTTGTCTATTTGTATCACTTATTTTCCTCTAAACTCCGAAAGTCATCAATACTTTTACAAAGCATCGCTGTAAATCCCAAAAAAAAAATAAAAGAAAGAGATAGAAACTGAGAAAAGAAAGAGAAAGAGAGAGGGAGACGGACAGAGACCCACCTGGCTTGACTACCCACCATGACTGCATTAAAAATCAACTTAATTTCACTGCCCATGGGGTCAGTTTTATGGAAACACAAAAACCAAGATAAACACAAACACGGCAACTGGAAAACCGGCAACTGGCAACTGGCAACATCCAACATGCAGCAACGGGGCAACAGCAGAAGCAACAATAACAATAACCGAGAGCAACGATGAAAAAATGATGAAGACCTCCAAAGTGGCAAAACACGAAATGGCAACAAAAATCATATTTTCACAGGCGCTTGGCGTTTGCGCAGAACTTCGCACTTGATCGGGGCCGTGGACGGCTCTCGGATCTCCGCTGGGAGACCCCAAAAACATACGCAATTATGTGTTTTTTATTAACTCTGAGATCGAGCCTTCGGGAGGAGAGTTCAGTGTTCAGTTGAGAGTCCATTCGCCATTAGGGGGGTCCACTCGTACGGTCCACACACGCACTCTCTATATAATTTTAACACATGCTGTGTTTTGGGCCTTTCGTTTCTCGGCCTCGGTCTCGGTCTTGGTCTTGGTCTTTCTTCTGCCTTCCTCTTCTTTTTTTTGGCACTGCAACATTTCCCTCTTGGCTCTGCAGGCTTAATAACTTTATTTAGCTTAGATGGAGTCAGAGTCGAAGTCGGCGATGGAGATGAAGATGAAGATGGCGATCGTGAGCCGTGTGTGGCTTGAACTTTGGAGGCTGTGAAGGCACGAACGGATCGAGATCTGGCTTTGGGCTTGGTATTAATTAGTGCGATAGTCCTTTGTGAACCCAGGCACCATATAGCCCGCAACAAAGGGTTGGACAAAAGGCTCAGCTTTGGTGTTGTATTATTTAGACATCAGGACTTTGATTGATGATTTTTTTGCCTTTAGAGTTGTATGACCCGGGGTCTTAATGGCTAACTTATAGCCCTTAAAAGAGGCAGTAAAAGATTGAATTGATCGGAAAAAAACATTAAGATAAAAGAGTTTATGAAAGGATAAATTAGGAACATAAATTTATAGAACATAAATTGTAGATGAAACAATATCTAATATTAGATAAATTAATAAATATACAATTATCATTTAGAGCTTCAGTTTCCAATTATAAATAAATGGAATTTTTGTTAGGTAACAATTTAGATGAAAATATAATTATAGTGTATTATTTAATGTAAATAAATATGCTTTTATTATTATTATTATTTAAATAAATGTATGCTTATAACTTCCTTAAACAATGTAATAAAAAACCTACAACTTAGTTCATTGATCCCCAACAACGTTGCATAAATTCACATACTTTTTTCGTTTATTTTCCACTTAAAACCTTATATAATACCCGTTCGTACCATGAGTGGCAGGGTTAAACTCATTTTTCACATTACAAGTCAAATTAGCAGAGACACCAGAACCACACAAAAATCCTGCGCCACATGGAACAATTAAACAATTCATTTATCTTAATTTGTCTGCAATTTCTTTGGATCACCTTGGGCTCCCAGCTGTCCCGCTGCCTTGAGGATGAACAAAAAAATAAGACTACAAAAAAATTTGAAATTAATTGCTGCCTGCGACTTTCGTTTCGTTTCCTTCTTTTTTTTTGGTCTGCCATTTTTGCTGTGTCATAATCTTCACACCCGAAAAAGGATTCACGATCGCAGACAGATCTCTTGCTCGTTTCTATGGCGCGAAGGTTGGAGGTTGTAATCTTTAAATAATTTAAGCCAATTCGCCGTAAACCGTTAAGGGTCGGGGGCAGGAGTCCAGGGCGTTGCCCATCCATCTGCGATCTTGCCGAACCGATCTGTGTTAATATTTGCTCACGATCATCGGCTTTTAAGGATCTCCAGCGGCAGCAGCGGCGGCAGCGAAAGGGAGTGCGGGAAAAAACCCTAATTACCGCATTAAGGTGTCAAAATGATGAGCATCATCTCCTTTGTCTGGCGTTCCTTTTGTTGGCAACAATGTGGCAAATTTAATGAATATGTCAAGTAGTCAGCGCTCCAGAGTGTCCAGTGATAAATCTGCCTTAACGTCTTAGAACGATGGGAACACGGCCGACCATCCATGGACCATGGAGGAGAGTCGCTTTTGCTTATGGAGCGTGTCTGATCACCAGATGGCAACATTTTGTCTTTTTGTGCCTGGGAACTTTTCGAAAAAAGTCCAGTCCCTGGAGAGTCGTTGTCTGTAACTTTGTGGTGGCTTATGAGGACTCAAATGGTGTAAAATGTGGTATTTCGTCATTTAAGGAAGAGGAAGAAATATTTGTTAGAATATAAATATATTTAAAACTTACAGTAATTACACTGGTCGCTAATATGGAGATGAAAAATTTTAAAAGAATTACTTTTAAGCTATTTATTTATATTTAAATACAAGTATTATAAAATATTAATATTTATTTCGAAAAACAGAACATTAATTTAAAAACTACTCTACATTGGTTTGTAACTAAAAGCATAAGTAAAATGTATGTGATTATTTTGTATATCAATCTTAAATGTATAATTGATTTAAAACAAATAGAGATTCCATTTATATTATATTTATTTATACGGCAATGACCCTGTACTAAAAGTTTATGGAAGTATACGACCAAAGTCATAGCCGTATAAACTAAAATCAAATAATTTTGGAATATAAATGTCAGTTTTCATCCGAATTTTAGGGTCACCTTGAACCATTTTTAATTTAATTTAATTTGTATATAGGCCTCTAAAGAAAACTACCATTTCTAGTCTTAAAATTTGTCTTTAGTCAAAAGTTGATATAAATAAATTTATAAATTGGTTTGTAGTCTAAATAATATTTATTAAATAATTTAATAAATTTATTAAGCTGAGACTTGGCTTTCCTTTACTTTTAATACACCCAAAACCCTAACTCAGCGAAGCTCTAAACCCCGAACTCGCACCTAAGCCAGGGATTGACCAACCCATGGACGAGGTTGGTGGACGATCGACCCTTTTGGCCCTTCCCTCCTGTCCCTTTCCCCGTTTTGCCACATTCTTTTACGCTTCTTGCCTTCTTCGTTTCCACTTCTTCGGGTTGTCTTTTTTTGTACGCAGGCATATACATACATATGTAGGTCTCCCTGGACCCAGGTTGAGGTCCAGGTTGCAGGTTCTCCGGGCTCCCTGTTCCCGGTTCCAGGTCCATCGGCCGGTCGTTCGTTCGTTCCATTTTAATAACATTAATTAAGGTGTTGCCTTCGTTGGTGTTCTTCACGCCTTTCCTTACAAATTACGCAGGAATTTCATGTTTCAGGTTTTGTTTCTGTAGTTTTTCGTTGCCGTTTGCTCTTTGCTGGTGTTGTTCTTGTTGTTTGAATCCCGGACAGGCGTTCAAGCGGTCTTAATAGTTGTTCTTCTTTATTGTTGTAGCGCCCGTCTGCCGTTTGTTTGTTGTTGCTGCCGCCGCCGCTGCTGTTTCTCCTTTCAAGAAAACTGGCCAAGAACTGCAATTTGGCTAAAATGGTGTTCCTGCAGTTTGATCTCCGAGGATCGTCCGATCGTCTTTCGATATGTACACCTCCAAATTAAGCCATTAGCTCGGGTCTATATACATTTATATATTCCCTATATATCAGATGGATATGAAGGGGCGCCATTTCAGGCGCCAGTTAAAAGGAAATTAGCCGCTTTTGTAGGAAATATGCTCTGTTATATTTAAGAAATAATAATTTTATTAAATACTGAAGAAGATTTAATGTATTAATAAGTAAAGGTATTTTTTAAATATTTTATTTCGCGTCCTACTACTTTTGTAGATCCATGTAGATCCAAGGGAAACCCCGAACCTTATATTAATATGTATTTTATAGTAATAAATACTTGGGGGATATACATAAGTATGTCATATATTTAATCAAGTAAATGTTAATTATAGTTCAAAGTTATTTAAAAATAAAATCACTGCCAATTTACCTTTTAACCTATTAATTTATGGTAGTCCTTTTTATAATTTATAATTTTCTGTTATGTAAAAGAGCAGCATAAACTTGCATTTTTTATGAACTTACCAGAAATGAGACGCAAATGAGGAGGAAACCTCTTCGGCAGCCAAGATCAGTCCGAGGTCAATGGCACTCTGTAGAAGAACAAATAATGATGGCGTTGTGCTGACCGAAGGTAGCGCCAGCCTCGTGTTTAGTTTGTTAGATGGATGACTAATAAGCGTCGCCACAATTAATTGAAATCCACTGATACGCATCTACCGAATGGCTTCAGATACAAGCAAATCTCATTAACGCGCCCAAGATAAAGCCACTGGAATCTGGAAAAACAACGCGCGTCGCGGCGGAGGAGCAGCCGCGATGCGAGATCCCCGGGCACATACACATACAATATATATCTCGGCGTACATTTTGTTCAGTCAAGTGAACCAAAGCCAGGGCAGAGCGGCCAAGAAGATTCCAATTCCAATTCCACAATCCCAATCCCGATCTCGGGCCCAATCCCGTATCCACATCGTCGGAGGCTTTATAAATGCACGCAGATACAGTTTTTGTCTTTTGTTCCTTATTTTTGTTGTTCTTTTTTTGGAAGTCAAGCGGTTTGCATTTGTACGATAAATAAAATGAATGCGATTGTTAATTAGTTGTTGCTGTTGGAGAGCTGTTGCTGCCGCCGATCTTGCTGGAGGTATCTTATCGCGCCATGGCATGGGCTTGTCTCCTCCTCTCAGCAGCCCCAAAATAATAAACCACAGAAGAGACTCACACAATCTGTTTCCCAAGTAGGCAAATGGATTGGAAACTTGGTCTTTGAGTTGGATAATTCTCGGGGTTTCTTATTCTATGGTGAGATGGATAGTTGAGCTTACCATTAGAATATCATGAGTTGCGGAGCTTAAGAGGATGAACAACAAATTAAGAAAATTGGTTAACAATATAAGATTGAAATAAATATATGGGCCACTTCTCATAGGGTTAGGATCTAAATAAATTAAAGTTTTAAATATAGTAATCATCATTACAATTCTCCAAAATGTATTACCATTTAGAATACTATTTAATATCATATGCAAGATATAGGTCGGTATAAATATTTAAATATGAATATAAACCGTTTAAAATACCTAATGGTTGCATTTAAATTTATAAAGCATCGTACATATGTAGTTCCCTTATTAATTATATTTTTGAGGGAATTTAAAAAAAATTCCTCTTATATCCCACCCACTCTCTTCAAATTAGTTATACACACAAAACCTCTTAGCCCATTCATCACCAGCTTTTCCGACCAGGTAAGCTGCATTTAAGCCCGCTTAAAATTAAAAATTCCAATGATAACCGAACCTTTATAAAGCATATTGGTTGGCTTCTGCTTCTGTTGCTCACGAGCGGACATCACAATATATGATATTCATTTAATTACATGCATTTAGCGACATCGATTTGATTTCTTAATTTATGCAGCCAAAGATCGATGGCGCTCGATCGATCGATCTGTCTGTCTGTGAATCGTAATTTATGCACAATGGGCAAATCAATTTTCATTCTGTTCAAAATGCGTTTTGCATTTGCTTTTTTGTCGTTGTCGAACTTTTGTTTGCTGTTTAGGCAAATTTCTATAGATTTTTATCTCGTGTCGACAACAATAAAATTGTGTTAATTTATGGGAAAGTCAACGGAATGACTATGTCCAAAGATAGATAGATACACTTGAATGAAACTGGGAACTCGTTTTATTCGCTGGCCCGGCCCGGCTTAGTCTGGAAGTCTGTTCAATCGATTTGTGTGTTGTTGTGGTTTGTCTTCATTAATTTACGTTTAATCATTTATGCAGATTTCAATCAATGGGCGAATCGATTTGAAATACATTTCCGTTTAGCATATAATTTTGTTGTATCTGAATATTTGAAATTCAATTTGTTTGCAATTAATTGGATGACAAGGCGCAGGTTGTTGTAAGGGGAAAAAAGGCTACAGCTTTTCGAGCTTGGAAAAGATTTTTTCCAAAGAAATTTCATGAGATTTTTAAGTGAGAGACACACTTTGAATAAAATATTTAACGAATAGCAGCTAAAAAATATGAAAATAATTTATAAAGCAGGCTGTCGCTGAATTCGTACTTGGGAATCTTAGGTGCAATGCCTGCAACAACTTACGCTTTAAATGTTAATAGCTCGAAGGGAGTACTCATCTTAAGTGTGAACAATAATAATACAAATTTCCTTTTTTAGTTTTTTTCTATTTGTTTTTATTACAACTATTTACAAAGCTTACATGAATTGCATATGAATATGATATAACGTAGGCATGTTTATGTGGTGTGTTCGTGTGTGTGTTTTAATTTGTATTTACAACTAGCTAAAAGATTAGAGATACTCGTGTTTACTTGTTAGTTAATACTTAAAACGTTTTCTCTGTAAGTGTGTTTTTGTGTGTGTTTTTCTATCACGCGAAATGGAAAGCTTTCAAAATTCTATATTCCTGACTAAACCGAAGGAAAATAATACAAATAATAATGGTGAAGGACTTCCGGAGCCCCAATCAAAGGCACGTGTTGACCGCTCGATGTTCCAGGCACTTCTCGCAGGTCACTTCGCAGCACCACTTGAAGACGCACTTGCAGTTGGTCTGCTCCTCCACGATTCGCCTGGTGTGTCCTCGATTGCAGCACAATCGATCGCACCGATCGGAGCCCGGACTGGTCACATTGCACTCCCTGCCCTGGGTGCCCAGGGCACCCGTTTTCGCGTTGGCCGAGCAGAAATCAGGGGATTCCTCGGCAAATACTAGTTGGTACTTGTTCGCCGGTCTCGCGCGAGGATTCTCCGGCATAAAGCTGTTGCCGTCGTTGCGCAGCGCCACCTTGCGGGCGCTGTCATAGCGGTCGCGCAAGCGTGCGGCGACTTCCCGGAACGGCGGCATCTTTAGCCAGCAGGTCTTCACCGTACAGGAGCCGGAGAGGCCGTGGCACTTGCACTCCAGCCGCATGGCATCCCGAATGGCCTGGGGATGGAGATAGGATTTAAGGATTCTAGGGTTATCTTGTGAAGCTTTATTTTTTTTTTTTTTTTCCAGAGAGACCTTAACTAGTTATATATGTATATTTTATATAGAATAAAGGACAACTCACCAATCTCCCTGCATTATTGTTGTGCAACTTGACCAGTGTGCCCAGATCGCTGCGTCTCTGACGCTGCTTGGCATCGAGGAAAACCCGCGAGTGACGCAGGCCAAAGTTCACATTGTCACTGCACCCGCCCCACTCCCACTGGCCATCGGGGAACTTGATGTTGTCCCAGAACTTGCGACGTCCCCTCCGACCGCCGCCGGGCCTTCGATTCCTTCCGTTTCTGTGCTCTAGAGGACCCACATCCGTCATGTTCAGGCGCTGTTGCTGCTGCTGGTTGGGATGTGGCTGGTCCTGGAGCGGCAACTGTTGTCGCAGCATTGCCGCTTGTTGCTGCCGCTCCAGGGTGGCCTCAGCCGTGGCTGCGGTGACCATCACCGGCTGGCCGCCGTTTCGGCGCATGTGCGCCTTGTCGCAGGAACACTCAACAAGCTGGCCCATGGTGCAGGCCTTTGTCACCGCGTAGGTCACGCCGGCGGCTGTGATGGCATTGACGAAGCCAGTCTCACGGGAATCTGGAAAGAAAAGAGGATTCAAGGTGTAATTTTTAATTTATTTATAAGGTTAATACAATTTATTAAATGAGTGTTTAATTATTGAGAATAAAATAAAGACAACCAAAGAGTCATGTCATAATTAAAATAAAGATAAATCTGTGTATTAATATGCTTAGAAAGTCGGAAAAGTCGCTTATATTTCCCTATTCCACACAATTTTGTATGTTCGTAAGGAAGTTTACTTTAATGAAATCAAAATCAAAAGCATTAATCGCTGCCTTGCCTACAAATTCCAACTTGTTTAAGTCACAGCCTGGTGAATTTTTCCTTGAATTTAAAAAAATACTCATAACAGTCAATGAGTATATGTTTATATTTTTTACAATTAGCAAAATGCTAAAAAATATGAATTTTATTTTTCCCAAACTCTCTTAATTTACTGCCTATTTATCGATATTAATCTTGATTATTAATCTTATTTTCTTCTCCTCAAATAACCATAATTCTTCAGCCCAAAAGTCTAACTCTGTCCATCACATTCCATAAATTAGCCGCACGTTCAATCAATCCTCAATCATTAGCGGTGTCAGCACGTGTCGCCTGATGGATTTTAATTTGTCAGCCAGGGCGACAAAATGATTTATTGCTTGTTCGATTAGCGATCACCAATCACTGATCACCGATCAACGATCGCAGCGAGCACTGCTCTATGCAAATCACACATCGCACAGGGACTCAGTGTCCGCTTGTGTTGACAGTGTCACGTTTAATGAAAGCGAAAACGAACTCGAACTCGAACTCGAAATCCGAATCGCAATTGTAATCGCCAGAGTTTTTTTATAATTTAATTTGCATACGCGCTTGTAATGCGCCCGCGAAGGTGAAGTGGAGGTTCTTTTTTCCGCGAGACAGGTGATACATCTTGAGCCATCCCAAAATGGAGTGTTACATGAGGGACTTGCTTTATTTATTTTGTATATATATTCGCTGACAGGTTGACAGGGCGAGGCTTTAATCCGAGCAAAGGGGGGATTTTTGGTGGTTACGCCTGCGGAATTTATGGCACACACAACACCACCGTTTGGTATGTGTTTTGTTTGCGCATTGTTGTCATTAAGTGCAGCGGAGATCGAGGAGGAGCTGGAGGAGTAGGACCCTCTCTCTACCTGCCACTTTTCCTGTGCAATAATTTATTAAAATTGACAGCTTTGTAGGCTCATTTCAGGCGCTATTCATCAGCGCGGGTCGCTGCATTTTTATTATGCAACTTGATGGATGGTGCTGCGGTCTGGTCTGCAAGGCCTTGTCCATGACAACCCAAAAAAAATATATAAAATAAAATTAAAAGTAAACGGGGCGTGCAACGATGAGTTGTAATTAGGCGGCTAAGCTCGCGATAGCATCTCCACTTGGTTTCCCCCATGTGACTCACAGAGAGTGTTGACAGGCTGCATAATAAAGTCATTCCCCATCCCAAAATCTAGTTAGTCCTTCAGTTAACTCTCTGGAAGAAAACTACTTACCGCGCATTAAGATTTTCCTCATGCTCTTGCGGAGGACAGTGCAGTTCCAGCGGCGATTGCGGAATTGGAACTCGCATTCGCGGAAGCCCAGGTTGATGCCATTGATGATGATCTCTTTGAGCAGGGCCGAGTCGTGCCGGCAGATTTCGGCCAACTTGCCGCGCAGACGACGTGTCTTTTTGCACATTAGATTGGGATCCAGAAGGATGTTGGTGCCCTCAGCCCTGGAAGAAAAGGATAAAGCAGTTCGGTGAATAATTAAAATAATAAAATAAGGAATTTTATTTATTAAAATATAATTAAATAATAAAACAACGAATTTTATTTATTAAAATTATTAAGAAGGTAAACTTTATATTTAAATATTGTACAGTAAAATTAATGCAATAAGGATCATATTTAAATATATTGTAAGATGTTTCCTTAAGAGAAGATTATATGCTTAAGAGAAGGTATAACTTTATATTTAAATATTGTACAGTAAAATTAATGCAATAAGAATCATATTTAAATATATTGCAAGATGTTTCCTTAAGAAAAGATTACCATATAACCCGTAAAAATATATTTTTAGTCACTAGAGCTTCCCTTCTCTGACTAATTCCCTTCGAAAGTGCATTACCAATCACTCCCACCTGAGACACACCTTAACCTATACCAAAGATCTATAATAACGTCACAGCCCGCGATAAGCAATCACGTTTTCGACGATCTATGACTTATTGTTTCGCCTGAAGGGTTTGTTTCTGACCCCAAGGCATTTTATCAGACCAAACACTTTGTCATCGATGAATAATCCGCACGTATCTCTCACATTTTGAAGTTTGCCGAAACTTGGCAGTGATTTCTTGTATTTTTAGACTGACTCAGCCCCTCACTTTTATGACTCTCAGTGCCAAGTACCGAGTATCAATTGGAATTCGCTGATGGACAAATCGATCAATCAGTGCTTGAGAGTAGACTCCGACTGGCAGGGGCAGAAGCAGCAGGCCCTATTAAATGCTTTATTTACCCGGGATCTTCCACCGGGCAGAGCATAAACCAACCGAAACACTTTCCACACAACTGGAAATCGGCGCAAAGTTCACGAACACAGCCAAAGTAAATTTCACGCGAATGTGCAATGTGAAAAAAAGCGAAAAGCCGAGCGATTGAGCTATTAAAAAGTCATAAATCTGAAATGGAAAAACATAAATCAGCGCCCAAAGGCTGCGAGCGAGAAACAGTTTTTCCAGTGGCCGCGGCTGCTGCTTCCGAATGCTGACACATACCCCGAGAGAGAAGTCAATCGCCATAGGAATATATATATATGTATATACCGAATATACACACGCATTCGCTGTCCGTATGTACGCTCAACTGCACCCACATTGTTGGGTAATTATTAATTTTCCACCTAAATTAAATTTTAACGCCGCCGCCAGCAGCCGGCAAATGGCATTCAAAATGAAAACGAAAATTGCATTGATTGGGAAAATTGCTAGAAACTGGGTGCGGGTGTATTATGGTTGATACTTTATTGATCGACTTTTGCCAACGCTTCGCTATTTTACAATAATAAACAAATGGATAAGAGGAGGACCTCTTCATCGTCGCCCATTACGTATACGCCGCTTATGACGGGGAATAAAAAACCAACGCAGAAAAATCACACAAAAATTGAGTTCATCTTTTGGAAATTTTATAGGCAAATAAACCCAGATAAATTTCGGCTAAGCAGCATAAATAAATAAATGAAACTATATTTAATGAACGCCATGGATGGCGCCACACTGATAATTAAGTCCAGGCCAAGCCAACAAATATTGTAATAACTGGATGATATGTAGCTACGATTTGTTGTCTCTGAAATATATTAAGAATTTTACTAGATTTTTACAGGTCGCAAGGCAGAAGATGAAAGAGTTTCCCTTGAGGATGTGGATGTGATTTTTGGAATTTTCGTTTACCTGATTTTTTTTGCTCGAAAAGTTTCTTTACATACAAAACCATTCATTATAGAAAAAATTTTGGTCGAATTTTTTCTTTTATTTTTAAGAATCCTCTTTAAGAAATGTATATTTTAAATTAAAATTTATTTAATACTAATTTATTTTAATTTAATTTATTATATTAATATAATTTTTCCATTAATTTTTTGTTTGGTCCTAAGGTGTATTTTTTGGATTCCTTATATTCCCAGCATTCCCCCCATGAGCACAATCTGATAACCCAATTGTGTTGCTCCCAATTTTTTCCCAGAGCCCACTTGCACAGTTGCAAGTAGATAAACCACTTGAACCGCTTCAGATTCCCATTATCGATGCCCACCTGGGTTGCTCCTCTTGCCACCTGGCCTGTTGCAGCAGCGGCAGCCTGTGGCAATAGCCCAGAAAGTATACACACACACTGCCAGATAACACTCGGGGAGATTATGACAACTTAATAGCCGCAAAATGAAAAAAATCCAAATAACAAATAGAGCAAACACACGCACGAGTACTTAACGAAAATATTAACTCCAAAGGCAACAAAAGCAATCGCCTCTCGACCGCCAAACACACAACTACAAACTTCAAATGATGGACGGCGATGGTAAACAAAGTAAAACAATTGAAGTTCAAATCACAATGATCATCTTCATCTTCGATGGGCGAATGGGCAATGGTCGATCGGCGATCAGAGATGGGCGATCTTCATCTAGATGTTGCTACTCTGGATGTTGTTGCTGCTTTGATGATGATGACGTCTCGGCTGCGTTGCGTTGATGACTGGAGAGATCTAAAGAACTCAAACACCTTTCAACCGCACAAGTTGCCACCACCACCAAACACACCACCAAACACACAGCTCGAAAAAAAAGAGGAGATTTTTGTTAAGCGGAAAATAGCCGCACAGAGAGTGGAGCAACCGATCGTTCGACACTTTTTGGTTTTTGAAGTTGAACTGAAGTTTACTTGGCAGCGAACTCGGCAGCAGCGAAGTTGCTGTCGGCAAACATGAAAAGGAGCCAACACAACTCTCAGGTCTCTCAGGTCCCTCTACCCATCCCCATTCCCAGACCCAGTCCCTCGTATTCCATCCCATACACAGAAACAAATATTTAAAAAAAAAGATACAAAATAAAGGTGTTTTTGATGTCGAAATTTGTAGAACTTGAGATATATTTATTCATTTTTCCGGAATAATAATATAAACTTAGTTATGAATGCATAATATTTTTAAAGGGGATTTTTCTTAAGAATATTTGATTAATTTTTTTAATAATTATATCCATTATACAGATTTGTAATGAAATGTATTCTAAAAAGTATGATTATTTAATCAACGAATAAAAAGTATAAATGAAAAGGAAAGTTAATAAATTTTTCTAAGACTTCACAGTATTCAGTATTTTCTGGTGTACAAGCGATCTTAAAGTGTGATATATTTATTTTCACTTTTTTTGATCTTCACACTTTCAATATAATTTTCTTTCTGTGCAGTATATACCATACCTTATACCGACCAGTCTAAAACAACACTCTTGGCAACGTATCTTTATTTTGCTTTCAGTATCTGTGTGTGTGCGCCTGGCCTGCCCTGGTATGGGTGTCGTTATAGGCCTCAATGGATTTTCAGCGACTCCTTTCCCTCTCTTTTTCCCTTTCCTCAGCCTTTTTGACATTGATGAAAGTGCCCGGTTTGGTTTGGTAGCCCCAAAACCAGACAAGTGGCTAAAATTTCCCATACTGTCCAGTTCCTCATAGTTTGTAGGTATGGGAAATTGCCGGAATTTTTGAGCTCAATTAAATAAGGCTCAACTAAATTATTTTAAGGTAATCCGCGATAAGATATTTTATAAGTGTGATTTAAGGATATTTTTTATTTGTTTAATTCGTACATTAATATCTACTATATTTATTATTTCAAAGAACTCAAAAATATGTCTAAAATTATACTCCTAATGCCACACTTTTATACAATCCCTCCAGAGCATTTCCTCTTCGTTGCTGCTTACCTCTCCGACTCTATCTCAATGTCTCTAAAAGTAAATATGTAGAATCGTTTGATTGACTCATTTTGGTGAGTTCCCTGTCCACGTTGCAACGTATCCCCCGTGCCCCTTAAATTCCCCTTTCCCCTGAGTCCGGTGTAAACAAATCAACGACTTAAACCACTTGTCAACATGCGAGTGGCATAGTATTTAAACAAAGCGTTGACAAGTGAATGAATGGCCATTGGATTGGTCGACCGGCTGCCTTTCTGCTTGCTTTTATTTTTATTTATTCTTATATTTTTATTCTGACTTCTCTGACTGCCTGTTCCTGAGCGAGCCTGAAAGCCGTTGGTCCGTTGGTCAAGTCGAGTGCTGTTGCGGCTGGTCAGTTTCATTTACGCGCTCAAATATTTGTCTACGGAATGCCTCGGCGCAAGTGCTGATCTCTTGTGCATACGAGAGTTCCGGGGGAGAAGCGTTTGATGTGGGCGGCAGCATTGACAATCGATTAGGTTCCCCCCAGCCACTGGCTACTGGCAAAAAATACAAAAAAATACAAGAAAAAACCAAAATAAATAAATAAGAAACACCGAAAAGGTGTTGACATGACGGGGAGTTGGAAACCGATCTGAGATCTGGTGGGTGCGGCTTCGTGTGTGGGCGTCACACGCTGCTTTTTGGCACCTTTTTTTTTTGGGGGGGAAGTGGGGAGAGATGTTTGTCATTTGGCCAATTAGCATATTAACGTGTTCGCTCTGCTCAGGCGCCGTCCCTTTGGAATCCAGCATGTCCTAAAATTCTAAGCTTAACAAGCACTGAGCGATTAGATATAATCTTTGCTTAAAAAAACTAGTTAAACTTTATGAATGCTTTTCAGGAAAAGATTGACTCACAAGGCAGCTTATATTTTTCTTCAAATTTAATGTAGTTTTTTTCACAGTGCTTAAGCGTCTGATCTCATTTAAGTAAATATATCCTATAAATATATATCTATTTAGGCACCCATATTTTTTCCTAGTGCTGGAATTTAAAACATTAGTTTCCGTGCCCGTTTTCCCAGGCATGTCCATGTCCAATTGGCGCAACAAAAACGCTGGCTAATAATTCAGGCATATTTACTATAAGTATTTTCTGAGCCTCGGCTTTGTCATTCCTTTAACAAGCCTCCTTCTCTCAGTTCCAGTGGGCAGGGCACGACTTCAACTTTAGCCTTAAGTGCCTTTAGTTGGCTTAACTTGGCTCTTAGCTCTCAACTCTTTAACTCCCTTGGCCAACAAAGGCGACATCAATCTCGGGGGCTTGGTGACTTTGAGGTGCGCAAATTGCGACAACGTTTAACTTAATTATGGCTCAAATAGGCGTAGCTGGGTTTAAAGGGAATGATCATCGTGGCACGGACATGGTCATGTTCATGTCAAGGATGCCTAAACTGTACTTAATCACAGTGATTGAGGCTGTGAGAAAGAAGAATTGGGCACCGACAGTGTCTGAGGGTTAAGGATTTCTATGAGTTTAGATTAGAACGAGGTAAATATTTTGAAATGAGGTAATAAATGGGAAGGAAAAAGAGATCTGATGAGGTGTATGCCTAGAAATTGCTCTTATAAATATTTGAAACTACTTTTTATTTCAAGAAATATTTTGTATAAGCCCGTAAAAATTACAAATCCTTTCAGAAAATTAATCAGCTTCCGTACTTTTCCGAAAATCCCCTAGGCCCTCCTCATCTTGCTCCTCTTCCTTGTGAAATGATGACAAGAACATATTCTTGGGGCTCTCTCTCGGCACAATTTGTTTGACAGACATCATGGCCCGGGCCTGGGCCCTCCTCCTCCTCCTCCTCCTGTACCTGTTCATGTGCCTGCTCTCTGTCCTCCAACTTGACCCATGTCTGGTCTGGTTCTTTTGTTTCGTCATCCAATTTAATTATGATGCAGTCGACAGACAGAGCGAAGACAGGCACATTCGTCAATGTGACGGCGGGGGAAAGCGACAAATTAACAGAATAAACAAATGGCATGGCATTTAATTAAAAGATTTGCAGCATCTACTAGCTACTTTTCGGGGTTGAGGTTGAGGTTGCGGGAAAGAAACTTGAACGTGAAACTTTCTCTAGAGACGGGCCGGGGCCGGGCCGAGAGACTCTCGTTAATGTCGAGCGAATTGTGTCAGAGACTTGTATTTTTTTTGGCGCTGCTCATAATCAACTCATCTGCATTGGATTTTGGCAATTGGCCGAGTTTTGTCTGCTCGTTAGTTGAACATAATTATTGGGTTGTTTTCTTCCCATTTGTTGGGGGTGTTTGTTGTGGATGCTGGCTCATAAAGTGTGCCAAATTCGCACCGAAGATGATCTCGTGGTTGCTGCTTGCTGGTGGCTGGTTGCACGGGGCGTATGAGCAATGCTGTTGATGCAACCACCGACTGTGGAGCCAGCACAGCTTGAGACTAAGTGGCCAACCCAGCCAGCCACCCCACACCCCCTTCACGCCTTAACCCATAAATGCCCCGCATGGCATTAATTACCATTTCACATGCTGTGAGTGCCAAAAAAAAAATTCGAAGAGATCAGGAGATCTGTGGGCAACTGAATGAAAACGATTTTCAATGAATGAAATGTGCAAACGCAAATCGAATGAAAAGCAGGAAGTAGCCAGCCAAATGTCAAATGATTTTCCAACGGAAATGAGCTCATTTAGGGCTTTAAGGGGGAAAAAAATCAAACTGCAGCTGATCGCATTAATTGCGATCCGCGAGATCTTCATCATCGTCTCGCGGGGCTGGTTTTAATTAAATTCCAGACACATCAGCACTAAATTTTTCTGCCCCGATCGACGCATCGGCAATTTGTTGTAAGTTTCTCTGTAATTGGTTGCCCCCGGCACCCCCTCCTCGGCCTTCTGGAATTTCCATTCATTTAACGGAACATCTACCCACGATTGCGAGTAGCCCGATCTATTCAGCTCCAGCTCATCCTCTGGCCCCATCGATTATGATCTCAATCGCTCACACAATGAGCATTTGATTTAGTGCAATTCGCCTGCAAATTTTGCAAAATACACACAAACAAAATGAGATGCGGTTTGCGAGGCTGGGAACCCCCAAAAATCGAGAAGCTAATTCCGGAACCATTGTAAAATGCAAATTAAACCAATTGCGCAAATCCGCATTCCACACCCAATTGAGAATCCATCGATGGGCTTAGTGTGTTTAAACAGCTGAGTGATTGATGGGGTTTCAGTAATAAAAAATTATGGGGAATATTGTTTAAGTTAGTTTGGAGGTATAAAAAATGTATGTGGTGTTTAAGAAATTTTCTTATAAAATATATTCGATCTTTTTATGTAAAACTATGGTTATTCGATTCAACCATATGTGTGGCCTTGGGTTAAGTAACAATCCAGACGATGCGTTTGGATTATAAACTTATTTATTAACTATTAAACCTAATATATTAACTTAATTTGTTTGCAGAGATCAAATGCATATTTCCTTGTAGCGTCGTATTTGTAGAGTTAGTGTGACCAATCGGTGTTTATGCTAGAATGTGCCTAAAAAATAGTGTTGCCAGATGGCGAAGTTAAATTTCCACAAAACCTATTTTTGTATCCTTTTATATACAAAATATTATTTTTTTGGCTTTTATAAATGTAATTTAAAATTAATTTTATTATCTAATAACTCCATTGATGATTACCTAATTTTTGATACATTTTTTTGGAAAACTTTTGATTTAATTATTTGATTCTGTCAAATCCTGAGATTAAGGATGTTTCACTTCAAATGTTATTAGTAAGAATATGGTAAATATTGTTATTTTTATTATTAGAGACTACTTTATCCCACCTTTCTTCCCCTTTCTTCAATAACTACAAGTATCCTCAGTATTTTAACACCTTTCGCAAACAATGTGTATGCTCGTCAGTCAGTCGGTGTGTCACTCCTCATGGCCTCCTGGTTGTCATCAGTTTGGTTTTCTTTCCTTTCTGTTTGCATAATTTTTGGTTACATCTCTCTGGCGGTGCCATCGCCCTTGGTCGGCACAGATGAAGCGCAGAAAGTGGCACAGCCAAAGGCAGTTGTTTCGGGTATTTTAGTTTTATTTTTTTCTGTGCATCTTTTGGGTGGTGGCGACATCGTCGTCCGCTGCACAGCCACATCTCGTTCAGCGTTCGACATCAAAAGGCGGCAAAGAGCAGCAGAACTGACAGCTCTGAACTTGAGCTTTAATTATTTAATTAATTTATTGTGAAAAAAAGTGGCAATTGAATTGGCTGCAGCATGGAAACACCCAGCCACTCTGCCCCCTTTTGAGTTCTTTTTTGTGCAGGTGTCCACCGTCGTTTGCTGACGCGCCCAGTTGCACACAGCTCAGATTAAATTAATGCAGGGGCAGAAAATAAAATATATATAGGATAAATAAATGCTAGCCAAGACATCGTCATGCAGTCTACGCCACGCGACGCCCACGCCGCCCCCTTCGAATTTTGGCCACCTCAGCGCCCTGCGAAATTTCACCTTTCGTTGCCGTTGACAGCGACAATATTTCTACCTTTTGGCAAATATAAATAAAAATGAAAAAAATGCAATAGCCAGAATTCATTGATGCCACTTTGCTGGCAAATATTTTGGCAAAGTGCATAAGTTATGTGTTCCTTTCGCCTCTCTCACTATTTTTCTTTCTATTTGATGTTTGTCCTCCTCGGTTTGTTTATTTATTTATTCATCTCGTTGGACGCCTTTTCGCCTGTAATTTCGCGCATAAATTGCTCCAAGTGTCATTTGGCTTTTCGGCTTCATCCACTGCCACGTTATTTATTTTGGCCACAAAGGGGAGACTCGAAAAGTTGCCATGTAATTAAATCTAAACCAAACGTCACATTTTGAAGGTCCCATTGCCGTCGATTCGGTCGCCACGCTCGATTGGCTCTGATTTGGATTTGCATTTGCATTTTGACCATTTAGATCGCCAGCAGCAGCGTTTATTTTGGGGCCTGCACTTTTTTATTTTCGGCCCGCTCTCTACCGGAAGCTGTTACGCCAATCTCTATCTCGTAAATTGATGCGATTTGACATGGGCACAGATGGTCTGCTCTGGCCTGGTCTGGTCTGGGCCGAATCGAGCAGAGACCTCAAAGCGGGTGGTAATGGGTTTTTTGGCATTGAAACAGAACATAAATTGCATGTTGAGGGGACCACAAACGGACCAAATCGAAGCAACTTTGTTAGTTAAAGTGTATTTAAATTAAACAAGACCATTTAAAATAGAGATTTAAATTTATTCGCATACGTTTAGGATATTTGAATTATTTTAGCAAAGAGATCATGCGATTATCTCCGATTAAAAATTAATTAATATACGTATTTATACATTTTTGGCTAATTTAAAAAAATAAGTAATGTAAAATATGCATTAAAGTAAAGGCTTTTAAATTTTTATATTTCTGGCAATAAGATCATAGAGATTTGTGTAGAAATAATATTTGTATTTTGTAAATCCTCTGATTTTTTTAAATAATAAAAAAACCTAAATATTATTTATGCATTCAATTTATTACTTTGGCATCGAATTTTCATTAATGATTGTGTCTGCCAAGTATGAATTGAAAAGCCAAATTAATGATTCCCTATACATAAGTATAAACAAATATTTGTCTGTATTTTGTTTCCCCCAACAATTATAATTAGATACACAAACAATGTATTTAAAATATCTAAATAATTTATTTACTTTTCGAAATGAATAAGACGAAATAAAGAAAGCGCTAACATTAAAATTACATTAAAAGCCAACATTAATTTATACTCATGAACACTTTTATAAATAATTCAATTGTATAGGATTTTTGGGAATTGATCTCCTGAAAATTTATCATAATTATTATTCAATTAATTGCCTGCTATTTTACTAATTTAATTATCTTATGATTAAGTACACAAATGATAAATTACCATATTAATTGAGTCTTTTGAACTTCCATAGAGATCTACCCATTCAATAATCTTTAAGAAGTTTACTGTATAGGTGTATATTTTAACCACTTAATATTTTTCAATTAATTTATATTAATTAATATTAATTGTTGACACCACTTACCAGCCGAATCCAGTCATTGGCATTGCGAATATTAAAATTGCAATTACCATAAGCAAACGCATATCGATTGAAGCCGCCAACTGCAGCGGCAACAAACCAAATTCTGGCCCGTTGAGCTGCTCGAATGTGGTGTGTGCGTGGTGTTTTTATTCTCTTTTTCCGGAGAGTGAGTGTTATATATATATTGTTTTTGTTGATTGTTTTTTTTTGTTCTGTGTGTGTTTTTTTTTCTTTTTGGCAGGTAGTTAAAGTTAAAGCCTTTTTTATTGCGGCCACGATGAGTACACGAGATGCTTATTTGAATATCGTTGACGTGTGTGCGAATTAATCAAGCGGCTCGGGTTGAGTGAATTTTGTGTGATATATTTCGTCAGCGGGGAAGTTGGCGGTTGGTGGCAGAATTCCCGGCGACATGATCACCTGCCTTCCAGCCTGCCTGATCCAGGGCGATCCTGAGGTGATCTTCCTGGTCTCTCCACCGATCGATCTGCCCTTTTTCTTTCACTTTTTTATTTCGTATCTTGAAGTAGGAGCAGGATGCTGCTGCTGCAGAGAGGCTGCGTGGTTTTCGTACGCACGCGGAGAAAGCTGCCGGCGTACTGAGCGGCGTTTAAAGGGAATGTGGCCCAGGAGTAGTCGCCGCCGCCGCCGTCGTCGTCGCGGTCTCGGCCAAGTCTCGAGATGCGGGTACGAACGAAGCAAACAAAAAGTTCCAGGCCAAAAAGTTGAACAGCGAATCAAAAACCCGGCCAAGGGTGGAGTCCAACTTGGGAATTGTTTTTTTTTTGTTTTCTTTTTTTGCGTACAAGAGGGGAGGATAAAGGGGGTTTATATATATATTTATATATATTGGTGGATATCCAGGGAGTAGCGTAAAAAATGAAATTAAACGCGCGCTTTAATCAGAATCCCAGACCGAAGACCCGAGAAGCGCGCGACTCTGCTTTTTGTCCGCACTTTTTATTTAGCTTTTTTATATATTCGTTGGTGTTGCCTTCTGGCTCTGGATCTCCTGTTCTTTTTTGGTTTTGTTCTCTTTACTCCTTTTGCGTTTTTTTATATGTTTGTTAATTTTGTTCTTTCTCGAGGTTGTGGCGCATCCTTTGCGCCCGTTTTTCCCATGTTCCCAACATAATCCACGTCGATGGGGAGAGAATTCTTCTCGCGATCGAAACACTCGCGCTGACTGACCGTTCGTACGGATCTGAGGGATCGCCAGCCGATCGCCACGAGAACGTAAACTCGGTGAGCACTGCTACGAGTATATAGCGATGGTAGCGGCTATAACAACCGTGGGATTTTCCACCTCCTCTGCGCGCTCGCGAAAAACTCACTCGCGAAATATAACGAACGCCGAACGGTCGGGCGGGCTCTGGGCTCTTGACTGATTCTGCGGGAACGGAACGGAACGGATCGGATCGGATCGGATCGGAGAGATCGCTCCGCCGACCCCACAAAATGTATAAAAACTACACTATGAATGGACGTCGGTTGTCGGCAGTCGGTTGTCGGATCGTTTCTGATTGTGATACGTCGCCGTCGAAAAGTCTCTTCCTCCACTTGGCTCTTGCTCTGCTGACGCTCCGTTTGGAAGCGTGAAAATTTATTTCACTCATGCGCCTGCCGACCGCTCAAAAAATCTGTGGGGCTCGCTTCGGTTCTGTTCTGCTCGGTTCTGATCTTCTAACGCTCGCAGTCGCAGTCGCCGCTCTCGGTCGACGTTCTCGGTCGCAGTCGCCGTTGCCGTTGACGTCTCAGCTGGTAGTTTTCGTGTTGATTTTTGAGATATTTTCTAATGTATCTGTAGATTGTGTTGGATGTGCCTTACTTTTCGACGGCTGGCATAGTGCCCGCCATTTGTATGGGAACTGAGTGAAAGTGGAGGAAGAATATAGCGATTTTCTGGGAATAATATAAGGCAATAAAATATTTTTTTATGTCTATGACATTCCTATAAATATCAAAAAATAAATTTGAAATTTTATCCAAAAAAGATAAAATGTTTTTGGATTGGTATTGAGAAAAGAGAATGGAAATCCCGACTTTTGGGGTGGTTTAATATCCGAATTTCTCTTATTTTTAGTAGTTTTAACAATTAGTCTGATGGAAAATGTAAGAAAAGTATTAATTATTACTATTGAATGAGTTATTTTAAATAATTCATTCATTTGTTTTTTTTTTCGATGTAAAACAAGTTATTATTATAAATGTAAGTTTGCATTAAAAATGTGTTTAAAAATGGGAAATTATGTTATTAAATATTAATCTATGGGTTTCTTATTTTTCTACCTTTTAACCATATAAATTTATTTATTTCATACCAGTTTTAATAATATTGTTTCATATCTTTTGCTCTCTTTGTTTATATTATATTAAGGAATATTTATCCTTAATTTTTGTATTTTTCCCCTTTTATAAAATTTAATTATTATTGTAATACCTATCTTAATACCCTTGCCACACACTTTTCGCTCTCAGTGTTGACTCCACTCCACTCGGTTACGGTTACGGTTACCTACTCAGCCCGGCAACATCACTCCTCTGGGTTTCCGTTTCGGTGACATTGCTCTCCTATCCACACCGCTCCTCTGGATCTCCGACCTCCCCTGCTCCACATCCCACCCAGAAATGTACTCCTCCACCCGCGCTCTGTTTTGGCCGCCGCGAATTGTTTACACGCGACAAACTTGTCATCTTTTTTTTCGTGTACATCTCGGATGATAAAAAAAAGGTTAGCGACTTTGTCTTTGGCATGTTGTGGCCCCTTGTTGGGCTAGGCCACGGGCTCAGGTAACCACGAATATGGGAAATTTATGAAAGATGGTCAAAAAAGAGAGTGAGAGAAAGAGAGCGAGCAGGAGGAGAAAGACATCAAATCAAGTCGCATGATCATAAAAATTGTGCCACTTTTGTGCTCGCTCGGAACTCTGGCTCATGTGCTGCTCCACTGTCCAGGCGTCAGAGTTTGCATATCATCTCCGTCTCCGAACACGTTCGCGTAATAACGCTTCGTCTCTCGTATCTGGGCGGCTAATCATTCTCAAATACCATAAAAACACATCTCGCAGAGCTCAGCTGATGATGGCTAAGAGCCAGCAAAAGCAGCTGAAACCGAAACGGGAGCAGCTACCAAAAGCTTAGTCAACAGCCGGCAGAAATCTTGGCCAATAGAGTGCTAATCTCGTGCTGCCGTTTCATTGGGTTTACTTCTCAGTATTTCAAATCTAAAATTTTTAGACGATATCTTTGTCATATATTTTTAATAAAAGTTTCTGCTTTATATTTATAATATATAAATAATTCCTAGGAAAATATTTATTATATTCAGTGCATAAATTCATTTATTTAAACTTAATCTTAGCTATATGTTAAATGTTTCTTCATTTATTTGTTTTAGCTTTAGCTTGTTTGTGAGACCATTATGAGATTAATCATCTGTATTTATATTTTGTTAAATAGCCTGTCCGATTAGGGCCACGTAGTCTTCTTTAAAACTTTCCATAAAGCCCACTTCCTCTTTTTATGTGTCTGTCAGTTGGTTTGTTCCTGCTTAGCTATAATTAAAAAGAAAAGGTTTGTTAATTTGTTTGCCAAATGTTTTTGTAAAAACAAAAAACTATGTTGGTTTTTAAGATAATTTATGATTATCTCACATTGTTTATAATAGATTTTAATACATAAAATGTGTTACTGTGCTCTATTTTATTTAATAATATGTTTAAGATATAATGAAAGGAAAACTAAAATATAAATATAAAATATACTTAAAGATCAGACATTAGATATGTATTTAATTTCATAATAAATTGTTTTTTTCTGATAATTTCAATCCAAGTAAAGTCGTCAACTCTCAGCTCGATGATCTCGATTTGGCCGGACAGCTGTACAACTCTGCTCAAATATGGGCTAATCGCTGTAGATGCCCCCCTCAAAATGATGCTTCTGCTGCTTGGCGCTTTTTTGTTTGTTTATACATCTGAAAGTTAATTTTCTTTTTGGGCAACTCGAAGATTTCGGCAGCATTTTGTGATTGTTCCTCTTAATTGTTGCGGGGATCTTGTGGTTTTATGGTTTATGATACAACTGCGCTGTACCACTGTGCACTGGAGGGGCCGTGGCGGGTTGTCAGTCTAAAGTTCACAAGTTGTCAAAATGTTTGCGCTGAAGTCTCAGACCTGGAGCATTTTGTGGCCTGGACTTATCTGACTGTGTTAACACATTACCAACACACTGACGAGCAGCTCGAGATCTATTTTCTTTTGGGTTTGACGGGGCTGATTCAACAAATAAACAAAAGGTGTTCAACACACAATGAGAAAAGTATTACAAGTATAAAACGATTTGGAATATATTAAGCTTTGGGTTTAGAATTTTTGATAAAATAAGAAAATTAATAAATCTAATCTAAAAATAAAAAAACAAAATCTAATATATAAGTCAGGAAATAAACCTGATAGTGCGATTTTTTCTCTCTGCAGTCGTGGGCAAAATATGTCTATTAAATGAAAATAGACACTGACGAAGCTGCTGAAAAGCTACCCCACACAATCTCTCAATACACTTGCTTAAAAAACAATAAAAAATTTAAAAAAACGGAAGGCGGAGAAAAGTCAGACGTACTTGCAGAGCAATGATTAATGGATGCCAAACGATTGTGAAATCCTATAAACAAATTCGAGCCAGAGACAAAGGCTTTTGGGGAGGGACCTGCCCCCAGAAGAAAAGTGCATTTGGCTTCAATCATTCCGAATCAACTGTCAAATCTGTGATGTTCACCTGAGATCAGAGATTTCACTAGAGGAGAGACAGGGAAGGCGCTTGGCCGCACAATATTCTCTCGCACTATCAATGGGGGATCATAAAAACTTTATGGCCCCCGGCAAAAAAGCTGCCTCAGCAGCAGCTACAATTCTTTTAAGTGCCCTCCATAGTAATTACTCTTAAGCCCAAAGTCAGCTGAAAAATATGCCACTACAGAGATCCACAAACATCGTTTTGTATATATAGTTCTTCCCCCGATAACCAAACACTCTTTTGTGGGGGAGGGCGCTACACGGACTGTTTGTGGTATTGTTCAACCGAATGACCGATTCGGGGAAGCGATTCTCCACCATTTGTGCCACACAAAAAAAAGAGAAAAGCTCACTCAAAACGGCTTTAAAGACTCCGAAGCGAAGAACAACAAACAAAAACGTCGTGTTATGAGCTATTAACGTAATTGGAAAACGGCATTGGGGGAATTAGAGCGCTCTTTGATGCACTACAATGAAAAAGTCGGGCTACTTTGGATTAAGAAAAATAAACAGAGACCGAAACCGAAAATTGAATTTTATGGAAAGATCACTAATTAAGCTTGACTGAGGAAGGGGTGGATATGAGTCATGAATTGCGATGAATACTTCAGATGGTATTAAAAAGAGGAAGCCCATATTTCGAAGAAATAATAAATATGAATCCTTAGAATTCTAGAATCTGCTATTAGGAACTTCAAAGGTATTTTGCCATTCATGTAAACCAATATATAATGTTTTAAACTGACAAGTTGCCTATTTCCTTTATTTATTACTAATCAAATTGGTATTCATATACTCTACTTTTCGACCTATAAATATGCAACATAATTTGCAAATTTCTTGATAAAACTGATACAATTTAGAAGTCGTCTCCATGCCATTCTCGATTTCCTAATCTTCACGGAAATTAATCTCAGCCCCTCTTTCTCTCTCCCTTTCACTGATCTGTTTCCCCCGGCAATTCCGCTCATTTTGAGGTATCTGTGCCTGCGTCTGCGTTTTTTTTTTTTGGCTTGTAATTAAAAACGCATAAAATCGAAACAACAAAGTAGCCCCACAACAACAGCAATAACGAGAGCGGCAGCAACAAGAAACACAAACAGTGAAAAATGTTAATACTCTGGCCGGCATTCATTTTTACGCAATGTTCTCTTCATAATTCAATTGTTTTTATTATGTGCGCCGACACACGGCGGTCATAAAATTTTATTAATTTAATTGGATTTTTTTCCCCCTTTTTGTTTTAGTTTTCTGCTTTAGTCGTAATTAACGTAGAAAGTGCTGAGTGCCCGCGGCCACAGGAAATGCTTCTTCCCCCTTCAACAAATTAAAAATATAAATAAAAAAAACCGCAACAGAGAAAGATTTAGTTTATAAATTATTTCGGGCTTTTATTATTATTTATTTACCACTTTTACCACCCATTGTTGCTTAAACAATTAAAAAATTAAAAAAAATGAACGAAAAGAGCCACAAAAATAATATATTCCGAGTCAACTGCTTGGCTTTTTTACGAGCGATTCAGTTGATTTACTAGCCAGCCCCCGAAGAAGTATCCAAGTATCCGAGCATCCGAGTATCTCGACATTTGAGTATCTGTGCGAGACGGGCGTGTTGAAATGGACAGTCAGCATCAGAAGCGGCCGAGCACTAAAAGAGATTTATGCCCATTTTGTCAGCTGCTCACTCACTGTAGACACATTCCGGCCCTCCGTTCCCCAGTTCAAACTCTATGAAAGTGGATTTCAACATGATTTTTACTGGTCGACATAAATAAGCCCCCACTATTTCCCCCCCATTTCCATGGGCGGTCATTCCTTGGTCACCTACCGAAAAAAATAAGTGCCAGAGCTTAATTAAGCCACATCCCCTGGAACTCCAACACGAACCCGGGTTCATCATAAATTGGTCATAGTGTTTGGGCTGATGCCGAGCGGTCCGATCAAAAACAAAGAGCAGCCTTGCCGAAGGACCACCGGAGATCTGGGATCTCGGGCCCTGCATAATTTGCCGAAAACAGGTTTCCGGCTCTGCCCTCGCCGGGACCGGACTCCGTTGCGGATTAAGCGATTAAACAAATTAAAACAAATTACGTTTTTGCACCCACCACAGCGACGATGAGCATAAAATTAATAAAAATTTACCTGTCACGGAAAGCGGTCGGCTTAAAAAATGTCCCGGTCGGTGTCGAATATTAAAGGGATTCTTAAATGAGCCACTTACAGGGTGTTACCTAAATGGGGCCAGACTTTATATTGGATACTCGGCTTACCAATATATTTTGCAGTTAAAAATACAGCTATATATAGAGGATTTTAGGAGGAAAGTTTCTGGAAAAGGTTTAGTTTGCTTAATTTCATGAATAAATTTATAAAATATATTTTAAGTATGGTTTTATGTGAAGTACTTTCATAAATACAGTTGAAAACAATATTCTAGGCTACTTACAAACTTTTAAATCACTTTAGTACAATAAATAAATGAATTCTCCTACAGGGTGCCTGATCCAATCTATTTCCTGATTGTTTTATTCGGCGCCAATTGCTGCTGCTCGGTTTGTGTTTTGCCAGCCCATTAATTTGCTTTGGTCTCGACCAGATATCCAGAGAGCTCTTCCTGCCCCCGACGCGCCCACAAATTATGATCGACAAAATGGGCAATTATAATTATTGTTAACGGTTTGTTTAGGCAGCATTAGTTTGGCTGTTTTTGTTAGTTTGGCTTCGGCCAATGCCGAAATTTATTTTAATATTTATGCACCGAAGTTCATTAAAATGCAAATTTATTGGCCCTCGTGGTCTCAGCCTTCTTGTTGCCTTGTTGCACGGCCAATTGGCCACATTGGCCAATTGGATTTCAATTGAATTGAGAATTTCACAAACACGCGAGAGGAAAAAACCTGTAGAAATTTATAGCAACTTTGCCGCTTGGCAATTGTTAACAAATCTACTGTATATATATCTATCTGCATATATAATCGAGTGCGTTTGTATGTTTTTCAATTTTTCCAATGATATTGCGTATGCGCCATGTGAGTTTATGGCGGACGCGTGTTTCGCTATATTAGTGGAAGCGAAACATACATACGCAAATATTGCCCATACGCCGCGTTGAACGAATGAAGTGATTCAGGCATACTAATTGAGGATTTCCAAGAAATATGCTCATTCCCGGAGAAAGTCAGGGTTAACAGAAGGTTTCTCTTTATGATTTACTGGAATTTATTGTTTTGGTAATTTTGTATCTGTGTTCTTCTCGATAAACTCCAAACTGACAGTTCTTTTCTTTTGATTACTTCTTACTAATTGAGCTTGTGAAATGTTGAGTTCTTGGTTATTTCTTACTAATTGAGATGGTAAATTCTGGGTTTTTATTGCTTCATATTGAGAAAACTAATAAAATTTCTCTCTTATATTATTTTGGTGTATGAATAAAAATAATTTTGACTAGTTATCATAGTTATTTTTATTGTTCTACTTGTAAGCCTGAATTATTAAGAGGTATAAGTATAAGTATAGTCAAAACATTTCATTTTCTTTATTTTCTCTTTGCCTTTCATATAATATATTATTTTTAAATAGTAGCTAGCTTCTCGAAGCTTCCCTTAAAGTCAATTACCTTTAGATCCTAATCTCAGCTTACTTGCCTATTAAAAAAAATTGTTTTCAAGGATCGCGTTTCACATGTCAACCCTTCGTTTACTATGTTTTAGAGATTTTGTTACGTCGGTAATTACTCAACAATTTTTAACCTGATTAAGCAGAAGCAGCAGAAAATGCCTCACCTGGACAAAGACAAAAACAACTGCCTTGAGGCAGCGACATTAACTTGTCGCCGTTGTTGTTTTTATTTTTATTTATTTATTTTCTCATATATTGTTTTTGTTTTTTCCTGTAGGCTGTCAATGGCACTCAGTGCTGAATGCAGGGCATGTGCTGCATGCATTTAACTTTAACATGACAAACCGCAAACTCATAATACACAACATCGGCGACAACAGGTTTCCACAACAACCACAAGATAAAAGGGGGTTCAAGTACCTCCGACTCCATGCCAAGTATATCTCCAGCTCCAGCTCCCACTCCTTCAACCTCAACCTCAACTGGACTGCCCGCGTCTAGAGAGCAGAAAAAAAAAAAAACTGAAAAAAACTGTCCCAACTGTCTGAGCGGGCGATTCAT
Organism: Drosophila rufa; assembly: GCA_018153105.1. Classification (NCBI taxonomy): domain Eukaryota; kingdom Metazoa; phylum Arthropoda; class Insecta; order Diptera; family Drosophilidae; genus Drosophila; species Drosophila rufa. The sequence goes on from JAECXS010000096.1 coordinate 17,086,091, forward strand.
AATATCATATTTCACTTCCTTCAGGATATCATAAAACTTGGCGCATTGCGTTGTGGCTCGCTGTGTTGTCAACATTTATTGAAAAGTCGTGCCGATTTTATAGCCATTTTCACTGTACACTCCACACTGGACACAGGAATATCCCAGTCCCAAACCCATCCCAATCCCAATTCCAGCCCGATCCCAATCCCATCCCAAATGCTGCAGAATGGCGCTCCATCGCACTGACTTAGTTTATTTTGCAGCTATTTATCTCGCTTAGTTGGTACTTTTGGCGTAGATTAAGTGCACTAAATACCACAAACCCCGGCTAGAAGAGAGCCAGAAACGATTTGACTCCCGCCGATCGCCGCCAGACGGCGAGGACGGAAAAACAGAAACCCAGACGGAGCTGCAGACAACCAACTGGACCGGCGGACAAGGAGTTTGGGCTCGAGGTTGAGCCCGAGAGTTCGGGGTGAACTGTGGCATGAAGTTGCATTCGCTTATTTATGAGTTAATATACATGAATTATGACATCAAAGGCCCCACAGCCAGGCGAAGTTGCTCTCTAGCCGGACTGAAATCGAAAATGAAATGGAAATGAAAATGGACGCCGCCTCATAGGCAAAAATCGTACACCCAGAACAATATCTAAGCGATTTTTCAATAGGAAAGCTTCATCTAATGCTCAATTATTTTGTGGCCTTAAACTATTCAAGTAATGTTTTAGTGTCATGGATATTTTTATTCAAGTTATTTATTTAATTTATTATTCCTAATGCTATATCTTTATCTTTCTGACAACTTAAGTTTTTAATATTAAAATAGTTCTTCAAATAAGAATCTTATTTATTTAATTAAATAATATATGCTTAAATACAATTTTGTCCCTATTAATTAAAGGAAAATCAGCCATTTTTATTTAGACTGCTTTATTTATTTATTTATATGCAAGGAAATAAATGGTAAATAGGTCTGTAAATAACGCCTTGCATCTCAAGAAAAAATATGCTTTATATAGTTCTGGCAATTTTGCAGTTTCTGCCTCTAATTTTTGTAAAAAAATATTTTTTAAAGTGCACTGATCCGCTGGGGTATCTCAGTATCTCAACCAAAAGGTTGGCTCTGAGAAAAAAAACGTTTGTTTTGACACGCGGCGTTTTGTCTAACGGAGGCGGCTTAATTGAGTTTCATTTGATTCACCGATTCGGTCGGTTTTCGGGATTCAATCGCCGGGGCATCGCGGCAAATTAAGAGACCACACGCAAGGTGTGCTCCGGAAACAAAATATCCATGCTCCAGCGCTCGGCAAATTGAAGGTTGTGTGAAAAATTGTTCCACATACAAGGGGCAAACAGAAACAGAAACAAAAAAGATACAAGATACGAAATAAAATGGAATATTTTATGACTAAACGTCAGCCAGCAGAGAGCCCCGGCAACAATAGCAGAAACCCAGCCAATAACAACAACCAACTATTACCGAAAAAATAAAAAAATATATATATATTTGTTCGAGCTTCTGTTGCGGCTTTGCGGTCTGAGTTCGGTTCATCGTTTGTCGGTCTTTTGCCTTTTTTGGCAGCGCTCCTCCGCTTCTCGAGATGTCGAGATCCCCAGATCCTCATTCCAAGTCCAACTTCATCGCTTGGTGCGTGTGGCATGTTGCCATTTGAGTTTTACATGTGTTTGCGGCCTTTTTGAATGCCGCTTTGGAAGCGTGCGCTGCCCGCTCTATATTACCTGAGAGAAGTATTCCCAATTTGGGTGATCCCCCCATCTCCTGGTGGCCAATTAGTTACAGCTGGAGCTCGAGCTCGGCGGAAGGAAGTATTAGTCAGACTCTGAGAAATTCAAGGGCACGTGGAGGCTCGTAGGGAGAGAAACTATAAATCGAATTTCATGAATTCTTGCAACCGAATCGAGATGAGTCAGCTGCCATTGATAGTGTGACGCATCAGATGGAAAATCATTGGAGGGAGATGAATCCATTGCTGAAATCGATAACAATTAGAGAACATCAGTACTGATAACATCTCTAGTTCAATGAAATGTTGATATAAATTTACATCGAAATGGCAGGTGAAACTAGATAAGAATCGTGTACAATTTTAGTTCAACTTATTTTCCATTAAAAAAGTTTTAATGTTCGGGGTATGTAATCTTTATTTTTAGAAGAAATTAACCAATAACTTTTAAATTTTAATTTGAATAAAAGCACTGTGTTCCAGTTTTTGTTTTAAAAATATCTTGACTTACATAGTAAGCTTTCTCAATAAAGGAACATGGCAGCTTGAAATCTAAACCTAAGCCCCGCTCTTTTTTTAATATCCAACGAATCTCATTCGAATTTCCACATTTTAGTCAATCCCTCTCAGAAAACTCCTGTCGGAATACCTTCCTCTCCGATCGCCCCATGCCCAATGCATTTGTCAGTGCCAATTTGGCGTGATGGAAGCAGATTCGAGAGCAATGCTGACCGCAAGATGTCAACGTTAGGACAAAATGCAATGCGAGGTTTCTGTGGTGCGTTCCGACCAGATTGGGTTACAATAATTTCCCCATAAAAATGTCGAAAACTGCGCGCGCCGGAACCCTTCGTTTTTTATATCATTTTTTTGGACAAAGATTAGATCTCCCAGTGGGACTTTCGATCAGTAAAATAGTACTACTTTCTTGTGTAATTGCTCAGGGGGTAGATCCTCACCGTTTATGTAAAGTTCTAATTCGCTTTTACTCATGCGTGGCCGGGGAAATTCGTGTACTCGCACCGTCGCTGCTCTGCTGCAGAGGAAATTCTTGCTGAGCGCTCAGTAGGGAAATTCCCTATAAGAATTTCCTCCTCCCCAGAGAGCATGAAAGTCAAGTAGACTGGGGTATACAGAATTCAATAAACCCCAGCGTAATAAAACATTCCAAAATTATTTTGAATTAATTTTTTATTTATTTTTTTTCAATGTTTATAAAACTATTAGAAGCTATAAGGAACTTAAGGAACTAATGATAATGAAGAATATGATAATAATAATGATAATAATGATAACGAAGCAAAAAAATAAAAATGTAATACGAAATTAAAAATTAAAATTAGAATAACAAAAATAAAAAAAAAACATTGTGATGGGGCATTGTATGGCTTCAGCTTGTTGGCCTTTGATTTCGCCTTGTATACCCGCTGTTTCACCTTTCCGAAGGCCTCCCGAACGGTTTTGATGTAATTTTTAAAGTTTCGGCCTTCGGTACGGGATGCCTCATATAAACAATTGTTAATATGTGTATACGACTCCAGCCCAATCTTTCCAGGCCCGCCTGCGTAGTTCATGCTCATCACAAACTCCCTAGAAACAAATCGCTCCAAGTTTTTCTCTATCCCTTCGGGCCCCACCATTCGCCGAAACGCATCCACATAATTTTCGGGCGATTCCGCCACCTTATTTTCAAGGTCAACAAGTCATTCTAAATTTGTAATCGGGAAGTCGTTCTTTGGAGCCACAACATTTTTCCGAATGGCTTCCAAGTTCGCCACTATCCTGGCACTCATTGCCGTGTTGAGCCTCTTCATTTCTCCCAGTTCTGTTTCCATCGTTTTCTGGAAGTCCGCCAGTTGCGCCGCATGGACCCTTTTCATTTCTGAAAGTTCGGTTTCCATCGTTTGCTGGAAGTCCGCCAGTTGCGCTAGAAAATGTTCAAAAATATATTAAATAAATACACAATATATTGTGAAAAATGTTGTGAAAAATTTTGTACTTACTTTTAAGTTGCTCGCATCCTTGGCATGACTTCTGGTTCTGGTTCTGGCTGAGTTCAAATTTGCGGTCCATATCTGAGTGTTCAATAAACATAATTAGTAAATAGGTTCTTTAAAATCTAAGGGTGAATCTTAGGGTTATGGTTAGTCTAAGATCAGGTAAGAACTTCCAAAGTTAGGCACTATATAGAAAGATATGACACAGGTAGAGAGGAAGGATAGATACAGGTACAGGATATGGTGTCAAATCCTATAAAACGCTAAGCATGCATTGAAAGGCAATCAGTTGTAAAAATCACAAGCCGAGTGCGGACGTATATATTTGGTGTTAAACGTTTTTTTTAATTATACAAAATGAGTGGTGTTTCAGAAAGGACCGTAAGGCGTAACGCAAAAAAAGTAAGATTAGAGGCGTTAGGAGGTTTTGAACAGGCAATTGGAAGTTTAGATGGGGGAAATGATATTTGTCCAACTTTGTCCGATATTCGTCCGAGTTCGACATTAGGAACTAAACTAATAAAATGGTACAAACAGTGCAATGTCACTAGAAATCAGCTGGAGCAACTTTTAATAATTTTAAAATCGGAAAATATTAATGTTCCTATATCCGCTAAGGGTCTTTTAAAATCAGGAAATAAAAAAGCTGTTATTCGAACTGTAAGTCCCGGAACTTACGCACATATTGCCATAAAACCGTACCTTCATTCGATGCAAGAACACCTAGTCGATGAAATGGAGCTAGTCCTAGATATTAATGTCAATGGGTTGCCTCTTTTTAAGAGTTCACTGACTTGTGTTTGGCCAATTCTGGGATTCTTCAAAAATTTGCAAAATGCATAAGTTTTTCTAATAGGTTCCTATTTAGGTAGTTCGAAACCGACCAATGTTAATCAATATCCTCACGATTTTGTTTACGAAATGTCGGAATTAATTCGCAACCCTCTTCAGGTAGGCTCAAAACAGGTCAAAGTTAGGGTCAACTCATTTATATGTGATGCTCCAGCCAGAGCATTCATGTGCGGCACCCTTGGGACAAATGCACTGAATGGCTGTATGAAGTGTACACAGGTAGGAAAAAGGGTCAATAACGTAAAAGTATTTTCAGATAGAGCAGGTACTTTAATGACAAATAGTGACTTTAGAAATAGGGTTTATTTAAATCATCACCAGCCCTTTTTTAAGGATCTTGCCTTAGGTATAAAGGAATTAGATATTGACATGATTAAGGGATTTCCGCTAGACCCAATGCACCTGTTAGACTTAGGAGTTTGCAAAAAAAAGTATATTATAGAAGGAAAAACTCTTGGGTTTAAGGTAAACAAGAACCAGCTCGGGGAAATGTCCGAAAAATTGTTAGAGCTAAAGCCATTTCTGCCCCTTGAGTTTGGTAGGAAGCCCAGATCCCTAGATGAGTTCCCAAGGTGGAAAGCAATAGAGTTTAGACAGGTAGCAGTTTATACAGGTCTTGTTATTCTAAAACCATTTGTTTCAGAAGAGTGCTACAGACACTTTTTAGTTTTCACCTGTGCATATCGTCTATTATTAGACAAAAAATATGCTAATTTTCTGAATATGGCAGGTAATATGTTAGATTATTTTGTTAGCCAGTTTACAGAAGTGTATCCTCCAGAGTCCTTAACTTACAATGTACATAATGTACTTCATTTGACAGACTGTGTTAGAGAGCAAGGGCACTTAGCTGAGTTTACTGCCTATAAGTTTGAGAATTTTTTACAAAAGGTAAAGAAAAATGTTAGGAAGCCGAACAAAATTTTGGAGCAGCTGGTGAAGAAGTTCTCCACGCCGATTCCATCTATCCAAACGAGGACAATTGGGGAAAAGCGTGATAGGCATGGAGTTATTAAAAAATATTACTTTCCAGTATTTACATTATCGACAAAAATGCCCGATAATGTCTGCTGCCTCAAGTCCGGAATTCCGATGAAAATATTAGAGTTCGAAAATATTGACGGCGTTTGTTATTTGCATATGTGAGACACCCACGGACATAGATTTGCATATGTGAGACACCCACGGACATAGATACATGCACAAAAGGCACACAAAAACGAAGAGACAATAAAAAGGGTTAAATGCAGCTATATAATTAATATTACTGTTTGTTAGAATGTGAGGCATATAGTAGTTAACTTATAGTTAATATACAACTTATAATAATATAATAATTTAGGCTAAATACATACCTTTTTAGTTGAGTTAACGTTTTCACTTCACTTTTAACAAATCTAGGGGTGCATCGCGATCTTAAATGCAGCCCTCGTTGCAATTTGGTATGACCTTCTTTTGTTATGGTAAATTTGCATAATCGCGACTGCAATATACGTGTGACCAAACTTATCTCGCGTTATCTACTATATCAACATTTAATAGTTATTATAACAACACAAATTGATCGTTTCGAAAACATAGATACGATTTTTTCAACGCGTCCTATCCCAATCAAAATTTTTCTTAATTTCTACAACATTTTTAACTGTTTTTATTTTATTGTTTTATTATTTATGTGTAAATGTAGTTAGGTAATAGTTTGAAGGAGCTTTAGAAAAGGAATTTTAAATTATAAGAATTTATGAAATTATCCTGGAAGTCAATATTTCAAATACATATAAGTTAAATATAAAAGAAAATAGTCAAATGAGAATACTTTTGCACTTTACTTGTTAGATAAAAACAATATTTAATTTTAGTAAGAAAATATGTCGTAAAATGTACTGCTAAGTATTAAAACAAAAACCAACTTTAATCAAATTTGCCACAAAATGTTTCAAATTATGTTCCTTTTTTTAGTTAATAAATTTATTTCATTGAAAATAATCATCTTTTTTTAAAGAAAATATTCTCTAGACTTTACTCGGTTCGTGTTTTCGGGAACTCTATTTACTTTAAAATGCAAATCACAAGTTAAATACAGAGAACTTAGTGCTGTTTTATCAGCGCACGCCTTAAAAAACAAAAATTCCCCAAATGAAAAAACTCTCATGAGCAAAGAGCATAGAATTCTATATGGAACTGGGGAGCATCCCTAATATCCTCCCCGTTACACAGAGAATTCTATCTGTATTCGGTCAGCACAAGAAGCAAAGTCCGACTGGGCTGCCATGCGCAAAAATATTATGATGCGGCCAAGCCAAACCGCAAACAAAACAAAAAAATAAAATGCCAGACAAAAAGCAGAAATCAAAGCGATATAAGGGGATGGCCGAAAAATAAAGCACAACTGAATGCTTGAATGGCTGGCTGGATGGATGGATGGCTACCAATCTGGCTGCTGAATCATAGAAACATAAGCGCGATCATAAGCGATCGCACAGAGATAGCCCATCAACGTTCCCGAAAATATAAACAGAGAAAAAAAATTTAGGAAATCGAATTTTCGAAGGGCGAAGTAGGATATACCCTAGAAGTCATGTGCCAAGAAGCCTTATGTAGATTATTTTTACATAAAGAAGAAAGCAACGTAATGATAAATATTTAAATTATATTTAGTAATCAAAAATCACTGATCATTGAGATTAGATCTCTTTTGTCATGAAGTCAAGACGCCTAGTTTTTAGATAAATATTTAGCTACTTCTCGAACAAAAAACACCCTTTTTTAGGGTATAAAGCTAAAGTTCAACCCAAACCGGCAGTTCGACATTTTTGCTAATTTGTTCAGGGCGACTGCCAGGATGTATTAATGTCGCTCAGCTGTCCGCGGCGGTGTGAGCGACAGAAAATAAAGGGCCTGGACCTGGACCTGGATCGAGATCGGGATCGAGGAACCCTAAAACTGGGTTTTGCAGCTAGGGCGATCCACTGTCAGCTTAGGCCTCGAACTACACGCGAAATCGGTTGACAAAGCGACTTTGGCGAGATGACTTCATTCGCGTTTTGTGTGCGTTTTGTCTGGGCTCGAGGATCGCAGCGATCCCAGCGATCGCCGCCAATCTGTGCCAATTTATCGATCAACACGCTTAAGCGCATTTCGCATTTCGCGACGACAACGTCGACTTTTGAGGGCATTTCATTTGCCTGCTCCTGCTCTCCTCCCGGTGAGCTTGATAAGCTTTATTGATGCGATTAGCGAAATGAGCTTTAGCCTGACAGCCATCAACCTCGGCTTGGTCAGCAGCAGGAGGAGGAAAGCCGAACCAAAACCGACAACCGACATTTCTCATTAACAGAATCTTAACTTCTTTTTTCGGCTATCGACTCTCGGTCTTGTTGCATTTTGTCAATCGGTGGTTCGAATGAAGTCATCCTGGGCCCCGACCTTGACATGAAAGTCGCGCTAAGATATGGCTTTTGCCACAGGAAGTTGTTGACGGGGCGATAATGTGTCCATGTTGGTTTAAAGTGATTTGTCTTGTCATTTTTAATTACGAGGGATTTTGAGAGGAGTCTTGGTCGTCTTGAGTATTGGTTGGGGCCTCAGAGATTCGGGAATTGTAAATCATACTTATTAAATATATTTAAAATATTTATTGTACCAAATACAAGATATTATAACAAGTAAGTATTTAAACCAGCGTTCATAGAGACTTTAAGATGCTTTAGTTTATGTTAAAAACTTAAAAAGAAAAACAAAATCAATGTTTAAATGTTATCCTTTATTCATAAATAAAAATTCTGTAAATATTGTATTTTTACAGATATTTAAATAATATTGTGTATTTCCTTGTCAATAATTTTGTTTACAAATCCCTCTCTTATAGGAAAAAAAAAAACCAAAGCCCCAGCAATATATTCTCGCAATCTGCAAAGTGTCACTAATAAACTTTTGGGGCCAGCTCATCACGCAACCCCAAGCCAGATTACTTAATTCCCAAATTGGCCTTAATTCACGCGCCAAAGTGTGTTAAATTGCCATGGCGAGGGAGCCTGGATCGGAGGATCTGAAAGGCCGAGGCGCTGAGCTTTTGCATATGCGCCCACCCGTGACTGGCCGTGACTACCTGGGAGTTAAATCCGTCCAGACCGGGCCAGGCACCAGTCCAGTTCAGTCCGAGATTCACATCCAGATCCAGAGCCATCCCATCCCTTTGGCCGCAGGGCACTTTGGATATCTGCTGCCTTCGACTGTCTGTCTGTGTATTTTGATGACTACTATCGGGTGCAGTCGCTTAGGCCATAAGAAAAGTGCCAGGCGCATCCGGAGGTCTCTCCTTCTGCATACTAAATACTGAGAAAAAAAAGGGGAATTTATTTGGGATTTATCGATTGTATATATATATATTTTGCAATAAATTATAACATGGCTTGGAACTTTTATACTTGATTTTAGATCAAAAACCAGCTAAATTTATGTAGTATTGATTTTAAAAATGAGCATTTACAAGAATATTAATTTAATAAGAATATTTTAGTCCTTGCCATATTTTTATTTTTAATAGAATATTAAATATTTTGTCCATGCGATCCTTGCGATTTTCCTTCTCGATTTCCCTACATCGTAAGTATACAAAATTAATAAAGATATGCACAGAAATAAATCCCATTTTTATTAAATAATAAATGCTTCTTCAATTATTTAAGCCACGTTGTAAAATTTATATTAATTTAAGTAAATTCCCGAATTAATTTACTATATTCAACTTAATTTTTCAGGACATTTGTGTAGAAAAATAATCCACATTTTCCCAGAAATTGTCTTTGGTACATTTACTTTTTTAAAAATAAACCCTATAAAGAAAATTATTTAAAACATAATTTTTCCCTTAGTGCACCCATTGCCATCCCTTTCTCTCGACCAAGGCGAATGAAGACGTTTCGTGACGATGACTGAGGTCCAGTCTTGTACCTGGCTTCATGCTTATTATTGAACTCAATTTGGCCGGCGCGTGTAATTTGACTTTGCCTTGAATTTGGCATACGGATTCGCTGCGCCTCCAATATTTGCAGAGGCAGAGGCCCAGCCCCGAGAGCAGCTCCTCATCCTTCCCTAGAAAAGCCACAGCAAAACCAGATCGGAGCACATCCAGCAACATTGCTGCATGTCGCCGGCCACTTCCTTCCTCCCATCGGCCGATCGACATGTGAGATCGAATAACCGAGTCGGGGCTGCAAACACACAGGCCCACAACATAATTAATAAATACCATCAACATTGATTAACTCAACTAAGCTAATAAAATCATTTGTCATCTGACTGGAGCTCGACTAGTTAACCTGCCGCCTGCCGCCTGCCTCCGTCGCAGTCTGTCCTGCTCCTGCTCCAGCTGCTCCTCCACCGCCAATGACTCTGCTTCTCCAGTTTGGCGAGTACATAAAAATCGCGTGACTAATTTTGCAAAATTAAAGCTGCAGCTAAAAAGCAACTGCTGCAGTTGCTGCACTCGAGCACAACGGGCCAACGAGCGTGTAAATAGCGAAAAAATTAATCAGCGTTGTGGGTTGCCAGGGGAGTGGGGAGATATGAGGAGTTGCAGCAGGTTCTCCTCGGGTTCCAAGGAAGAAAGCGTGACACGAAATAAAAAATAAAATAAAATAGGATTTTAGGGACTGAAACTTACAACAAATAATGGTTTAATCAGTAAAGCTTTATTTTTATTTAAAAATATATGTATATAATGTCTTTCAGAAATGTAAAAAATTCCTCTCACATTTTAAACCTTCCAATTAATTTCTAGGATTTTTATGGGTGTTTTTTATAGACTTCACCTCGATTCTCGCCTTCGAAAACCCCTATTTCCTATTTATTCCCGTGACAACCCCATCACGCTCTCATCTTTATCCCAGAATCGACGACAAAGAGAACGTTGAGAGATGAAAAATCTCAGAACACGCACTAACAAAGCAACAAATTGAAACTAAATACTTTCGGTACGAGGCCATGGAAATGGAGATCGGGGCCGCAGGATGAGATCCAGATTCGGATCCAGCTCAGGGCTACGGCTTCAGGTGCTGCAGGAGCTCTAGCTTAGAGATATGGCTGTTGTCGAACGCTGTTCGTTCCATTTATTTAACCAGAAATTGTTGCAATCAGTGCGGAGCAGCTTTTAATTGCCTCCCAGGAGAAAGGGAGAGAGGTGGACAAGGAGGAGGAGCAGCTCGAGGATAGCGATAAAGCGATGTCCAAATGCCAAAGATTCCTGCCGAAGACGTTCCATCGGAGACAAGGAGACGACTTTTGTCTCATGCGGAAATCGCCAACTTGCAGGCCACTGCTGGGATGTATCTCCGCCATCCGTCCCTCTCCGCTTTTTCCACGGAGACTGAGAGGAAATGCCTTAAATCAATTAGTTGAGCACTAATTGCCCCAATACCTTGTGGCATAGTTTGCCATTTGCTCAGCACCTGTTCGAGGACTCCCCTGCTGCCGCTTCTCAGCCTCTCTTAATCTTTGCTGAGGAATTCCTGCGGCCTTCTCATTGTTTGCCTTCTACACTTGAGAAAAAAGCAAAAGGTTTAAGATATTATTTCAGCTCATAGAAATATAAATAGAGAGGAAACTTATTTGCAACCAAATTATTTTGTATTTACATCTGTGGTTGCAATTTATTTTAATATTAAAACTAAAAGCAAATAATAAATCTGCATTTAAATGGATCAAATAGTTTGTCTATCGTTTTAAATTTCAAAACAATCGATAAATATAAAGTAAATACAAAAGATAAATTAATCTAATCGTTCTAACAGTAATCGGATATATGTTAAAAATATTAGAATTTATTCATTTCAGTTTCGTTATTGATACTTTGATTTATGTATTCTTTAAAATATTTATATATTTATTTAACTATTTGATTTAATTGAAATTTATCTAATCTATTTAGCACATTTTTTTCCTGTGTTCTTTTTTGTTCATACCCGCTGCTATCTTTCTCACAATCAAGGTGCACTGGGAAGATGCCGCCAAGTTTCATCGTCTTCGCGAAAACAGCAAGTGCAAGAAAAAACTGTCTCAAGTGCTGCGGCCCAAAAGGAAGTCGCGAGATGGATCGTATTTATATATGCTGCACACATTTCGATATGGCTGGGTTTTTGGTCAAGCCAAAGATCTTTTGTGGCAGCAGATATGTGAAACTTCCTGTAGTCAAGTTGTTGTGAGAGATACGTTGAGTTGAGTTGAGTTCAGTTGAGTTGAGAGGGTGTGTCTCCGGCGTAAAAGAGTTCCTTTCATCTTGGGATAATTGGTGGTAAGGATGTCCAGCCTTGCGCTTTATAAGTATTATCAAATCGCACCCACCGAAATGGGGATTGATTTTGAGGGATAACCATAATCGGATACTCTTCTTTAAGGGTTTTACAAGTCTGACATTTTCATAAGAATATATCATAAGAAGATTTTGACGGTTGAAGTTGTATATTTAAAAGGGATATTTAATTAATTTATAATCTCATGTCTAATATGTTTAAGGTCTAAGATTGAAAAGAAGTAAGTTAATTACACCTTTCTTCATCCAAGTAGCTTGATAAGATTTTCTTGCAGCTATAGAATAAATGTAAAAAATTCGAACTAAAATTTTAATTCAACGATTCTTACCACCTCCCATTTGTATATCTTAACCATTAATTACCTCGAGTCCTAGCGTTACCAAAGCCACAAAGAAATCAAAGTGCCCGAAGGCTTCCTCGTTCATTTTCGGCAAGGGCATCCACAAAAACCAACAGGAACAACCGAGATGGCTGGCAATGAGGGAAAAGAACAGCAAACAATAAGCCGAGGCAAAGCTAAACAAAGTTGGCGCACCAACTCACTCTCCTTTCGGATCTCGGATCGGATGGGATCGTATGGGATCGGATGGAATCGGGAACGGGCACAAGGGTCTGGGCTAAAGGGTCCGGGCAAACAAAGGAGTGCGTTGATGTCGATGAAGACGGCCACAAAAGCGCCCCGATGCGATGATCGCTCCAGTCGGTGATTCTCTTCTTCAGGCTCGGCCAAACAGTGCACTTTCAAAAATTATTAGTTTAAATTTATAAAAATTTTAAAGCCATTGAAGCTTTATAACATATGAAGATAATTTAATTTCTGATAAGTACAGCTGAAAAGGTCTTAGAAAATATATAATATAAATATAAAAGTATATAACATTTTTTAAAGGAAACCTAAATAATACTACTCTATGACTTTTTTCCTTGTGTGTTTTAATAAGTAATTAAAATAATTCAATAAAATAATTCTTTATTTTGTAAATACTATTTTTTATATAATGTATTTTTCTGTTAACTTAAGGTTCCCAATTTTTCCGAGTGCAGGGCCTTAGCCTGAATGAGCGTCGGCCCGGGAGGAGGCCGGCGAAAAGCTCGCATCCGTTGACTGGGAATTGTAGTGGGCACCCAGGCGCACCCCGCCACTCACCTCTCCTCACCTCTCTCACCTGGCCGTCCCCCTTTGTTCGGGCTTTATTTTCTTATAGACCGTGTTTGTGTGTGTGTTTGTGCAAACCTGACGCCCATTCGCGCGCACCTTTGGAATTCGGTGGCCGCGAACGCTGCATAATGGAAGCCAAATGATGGGAAACTTTTTTGTGGCCCCGATCCGGCAGACAGGCAACCTCTGGGGGATGGCAGGCGGGAGACGCAGAAAAAACAAAACTAATTAGGCATAAAGTGCGTGTAATTATAAAATAAATTAAAGTCGAGCACTGACACTCTCTTCTCCACATCGCTCCGGTGGTTCGATTGACCTTTTTGTAACTCAATTACGATCGTCAGATCGTCTTTGCCAACTTGGCCACCCAACTTTGAGTGGAACTGAGTACACATAAAAAGAAACTAATTACTCTATAAATCTTTCGGCTTGGTATAAGTATTTAAAAGTTAAAATTCCTGGGAAAAAATAACTTTTAAGCTTTTTTGAGAGCTGGGGTATTAAGCGCTAGAGCTTAATAATATATTTGTTGGATAAAGTGTTACAATTTTTAATATAAAATTTGATTAATAATTCATTTTTGGTGTGCACAAAACTCTTAATTAATAACAATGTTTAAATATGAACATTTAAATATATTTTGCAGCAACATTTTAAAATCCAAAATTAACTTGATCTATTAATTTCAACCGCTAATAACCTATTATTATTATTTTTTAATCAGATCCCAGGATCCTTAAAAATTATTTTTCCGCACAAATTTTGCATACTTATTTTCCTTTAAAAATCTTATAACATCAACATTATATTTCTCCGTGTACGACAACGTGGAATGGTTAAAGTTAAGTCCAGTCCCGATGTCCGCGAGCAGCTGTCGCGTCTTTAGCCAAAAATGGCAATGTTTACATGCGTGTCGCCTCCGGCCAATGGGACACCCATATCCAATAGTCAGCATCCAGCATCCAGCGGCATCCCAACTCGAACCCATTCCATAAACGCTTCGCAAACACTTTTTGCGTGCTGTTAATTACATGGTCGGGAGTCGGGTCTCAGGTCTAAAGTCTCTGGTCTAGTCGGTCTCTGAGGGCATTTCCAGTTCGCCAGTTGCTCCTCTGGTGGTCCCATCTCGACACTCGGTGCTTGGTCATTGCTTCCTGGTAGAGGCAATCGCAGAACTTGTCGCCCATGTTAACAGGCTGCCGTGGCGGCCCGATGATTGATAGCCATAGGCACTAGGCCAACGCATTTGTCCTGGTTAGGGCATTGAAATTATAAGGAAACTGTTCAGGTGCGGGAGCTTTAAGCTACCAAAAATATTATTATGGAGATGCAGCTAGGAAAATTGCTATATCATTGTGAATAGTAAGTTCTAAATGGCTCTACTATCAGTTTACATTTCTTAAATATATTAAACTATTTAAAATCTCAGCAAATCCACTAATTATTTATCGAAAAGTGTTATATTTTCATCAACAAATTTTAATTATAGTGTTTTAACCTCGGCCAAAGTCTTATCTTACTGTTTAAAGAGAATTAAAGTCTTTTTTAAGCTTAAAAAAAATCTACCAAATTTAGAAGTCACTTCATCTTAAATTTTTCTACCGTAAACATCACCCATGATGCTTTCCTTTTTGGGAGAACTTTACCTCAAAAATGGGGATACACTCCAAGAATCCCCTGTTGTCTGTCTTAGATCACTTACAGTTCCTCTACCTAATCCGCCAAATTCTCACGCCTCGCCAACAATTGCCACTTAATTAACGCATACACACTTCGCCGCGACTTGTGTCGAAAATTTTCATTGTGACCAAAGGGCCAAAACGGTGGAAAAAGCCGGGTAAGGGGCGGCGAAGGGGAGGCCTGGAAGTCTTGTCATGCCAAGAAGTACGCGTGCCGGGAATGCCAAGTCAATGAGATGCCCCCAGCGCGATATATTGCCCATTCCGAGCCGATCTGTTGCAATTTCCAAATCAAACAGCGCGCGAAACGTGTGGCGTCTGCAATTACAACACAAAAGAGGAGCACGGCAGCTCAGCAGCGGAGCATGGCCAGCGGAGGGGATCCGGGCATGGGGGCAATACATGCTCCAAACATGACGAACAACAACTGTCATTGTCACATCCATCGATCCATCGATCCATCGAGGCAGAGAACCAGAGGAACCAGCGAACGCTCATGCGCAACAGCAAGCCCATCGATCCGCTGATCGAGCCAGCGACCGATTGACGACCGAGCGGAGGAAGATGACCAACATGGGGATCCCGATCCGCTTTTTGCGCTCCGTTTTTTTTTCTTCCTTCATTTATTTTAGCTGTGCCCTTTCAGAGGGGTATAATCTTTTTGCTTGGAAGGTGGGAAATTGTCTTAAAAATCCTCATTTTATAAATATACAGCTTACAAATAGTTTAATTGGTTTTTAAATCATTAAAAGAGGTGCCTAAAAGTAGGTAATGAAATATTTTTGCTCACAAATTAGTTGGAACTCCTAGGAAAGCTTTGATGCTATCAAATTGTATTATATATTTATTAAATATGTTTAAGTATTCCAGAAACTTGCGCATCTCCATGATTTTTTCAAAAGCTTCAATTAAATTTAAAAATCTTTGCCTATAAAAAGAGTTTTCTACTAACTTTATGACTAAGAAATTTTCCTTCAATAAAATTAAAATTTAATTACAAATGTATTAATATTACATCCTAAACGTCCTTAAGAGCAACCGAAAATATAGTTTTTAATTTCAAAACCCATATCCGGACTTAGTAATTAGTAAGCCTTAAATATATTTAAGGTTATTATTATCCTAGGGTATTTAAATAATCGGTTCTTTAAGCTCACCTTCCTTTCCTCTGATTTTTTTTTGATTTTGTATGCTGGACAGGCTGTTTATAGTGGACGACGCTGGCGACTTGCAATTCATTAGGCCGCCTGACCATTTTTGGGATGAGCGTGCGCCGCTTTTGGTCTCTCGCCTCGGTGGATGCGGCAAATGCAACTGCAACAGCCACAGCAAGAGGAAGAGCAAGAGCAAGAGCGGTGACTACCATGCCAAAATAATCTTAATCCGCTCGTTAGTTTTATTGATTAGGAGCAGTGTCTCTTTGGGCCAGACAGCGACATCAGACCAAGACTACGACTCATTGGAGACAACAATTGTCGCCTCGGCGTGCCAACTAAATAACAACAATGGCACTTCACTTCACCAACTAGGCGTACTATGTGCCCCGTGGGGTTATGAGATGCCCAATAATGCCAATAGACCCAATAGGTTCGGGCAAAGTCCAGATACAGTGAGGAGAAAAAATAGTACAATGTTTTTCACAAATAATCAAAGTTAAAATAATTTTATTTTTCTTTTATTTATAACCATATATTCAGGAATTTTATTTTAATATTTTCTCATTATTTGAATTTACATGTCATTGTAGAAGTTTTGGTTTTTCTCAGTGAAACATTACTGTCAGCTTTGTTATGAGTCTCAGATGAGGCGTTGAGGCCAACAGATTGTGAATCATTTACCAATCATTTGGAAGCTTTTCTCTAATTACAAGTGACATAATGGGGGAATCAGGATGAGTTAGGTTTTATGTAACCTAAAAAGGAGAATGTAGAGTGAATGCTCAGAGGTGATATTTAATTGCTGATGGTTATTTAAGTTCTAAGCTGTGCTCAACTGAATAATTTATTAGGTGACTTATACATTTTTCTAGTTAAAGTGTTTGTTTGAATACATTAAAGTGACAATCATTGTTAAATAAATAAAAATATATTGAAATGAAATGGAAATTACTAAAATATGAGCTCCTAATCATTGGTAAATAATGTTATTAATATTTAATGGAAGTTGTATCTCTTAGATCTCCTTGAGTCTTACTCTCAGTTCAAGGTACCAGAAAATAAAATAAAATAAAATAAATGCTTCTAACAAATGCTTTATAATTTTATTACTATTAAATTAGTTTTGATTCGTATCTCTTGGATCTCGTTGATTCCTTCTCTTAGCTCAAGGTCCCAGAGAAACTCACCAGTTAATCAAACATCTCTCAGGAATTCGGTTTTCTGAACGAAAAATTGTTTTCCCACCCGTAATTAAAAAAAAATAGTAAAAAAGAATAAGAAAGGCGAAACAAAACTGTCAAGCACAGTGGACACATGTAGCACGATCACTTTTTGTTGTGCTTGGCCTAGCCAGGGTCTCCGGCTCTCCATCTTCATCTGGAGATCAGTAGCTGAAATCAGGATCAATGTAAGCCTCATCCAGGTTTTGGTTTATCTTGCCCTCCGGCTCTCGTCTAGATCTGTCGGATGTCAGGTTGCATAGTTGGTCCAGCAATTGCATGTCGCGATCGTCCTCAACCTCATCCGCGTCCACAGCCAGAGTCAGAGTCAGAGTCAGACCAAGAGCCAGAGCCACATCCTCAATCCTGAGTCGCTAAAACTTGAAAGCCACATTCGATGGCTCGCCGCTGACAGCGCGGAATTGTCGTTCGCATTGTCAGCTGGCTTGGGCGGGGGATCCGGGGGTCTTGTGGGGTTTATCCACCGACTTTTGCCGACGATATACAAAAGATGCAACTGTCGCCGCTTGTTCCAGCTCTCTCTCTCTCTCTCGCTCTCTGCCCGGGTTGACAGTTGCTGTAAGAGCAAAAAAATGCGCTTGGGAAACTGCCACTGCGAGTTGGCTTAAATCAAATATTGAAATGCCTCAGAGCAGATCGGCAGGCGGCGGCGACCCTGACCTGCAGGGGCACTCGACGCTGCCCCTCCTCCGGCTAATTGCAGCACACACACATGAGCCAAATAATTGCCCCCCTACCCCAACACACACACACACACACGCACAAATAAATTCCACTTGGCTTGATTTTTTGTAATTTTTTACTCATTGTCGTTTTCTGTTTTTTATTGATTTGTTTTCGATAGCATTCGCATTTTTCTGCTCGCTTTTTTGTTTGTTGTTCTCCTTCGCATTAATACTTTACAAAATTGAATGTCTATGAGCTAGTATAAATTAATTAAATATTATATTCATATCGAGCTATATATATAAACTTAGGCCTAGACGTATCGTTTAACTAGCCAGCTAAGTGCATTTAATTAATTAGTAATACCTACATGGGGGCGGGAGGGGAGAACGCACAACCGAAAGGCAAACGGGCGGAGGGTTAAGTTAAATGCGTTTTCAAAAAAATAATATTCAATATGATTTTTCCCTTGTGTATGTGCAAAATTTCATAAATTCCAAGCAACAAAAATGTGGCGCTAATTAGTAAGTGATTTTAGCCTAAAACTAATAGTAAATGTTAGCTTATTTATGTACACAAAGGTAAAGTTTATTTTATTTATTAATGGAAAACATTGAATGGAATTTCCTATTTAATATTCCATTTGTTTTCCGTTTTTCTCAAAGGCTTCTCCTTTTGCCAGCTTCACATGCGTTTTGGTCCTGGCCAAAGCAGTATACGAGCAGCTCAAGGAGTCTTCGCAAGGGACAGAGAAGGAGCTGCGCGCTATTTGAATTTGTTCAGTCTTGTTTTCGATGATTAAAAAGGATATTATCAAACGACAGAGAGGGCGCCACGAATTTTTTAAGCTAAACTATAGCTAAACCTTAATGCTAGGGGTACAAAAAACGGGGCGGGGCTTTGTAATTTACAAAATATTTTGCATCGATGGGGGAGCTGGCTTACGTGACTAAAAACTGGGCAAACACAAGTTGTATTCTTCACTTTTTCTCGAATCCTATCATGAAATCTATTCATTAATATTCCTCCTGTAATACTGCTAGAAAAAAAGTGAGAGCTAAAGGGGACTCAGATGGGTTTTCTCGAAAGGGGGCGCGGTTAGTCGTATCTTTAACTAGGCTATAGTCTAGGCTCTTAAGGTGCTAATAACAAAGGCTAAGCGTAGACAAAATACATAACACATACAGGGAGTGGGGAGTGGGGGAAAGTAATGTATAGGTTTCAGGGGGCGACTCTCCTTATAGACACGTGTAGATGACCTTCTTGGTCCGACACAGCTTGCACTTCACCTCGCAGCACCAGTGGAAGGTGCAGGCGCACCGCTCCACCACCACGACCTCGTCCCTCCGATAGCCACGCCCGCAGCACATCAGGCCGCAGCCGTCGACGCCCAGGGAGGTCTCGTTGCACTGGCGACCGTGGGTGCCCAGGATGCCGTGTCGCAGGTTCTTCTCGCAGAAGCTGGGCGAGGGCTCCAGGTACACGAGGTCCTTGGAGCCAGGCGGCTTGTGTTCGGGATTGTGCGGGTTCAGTTGGAAGTGATATCTGCGGGGAGAAGAAAAGAGGAAAAAATAAATTAGTAAAATGATGATAAAGTGCTTGAGGTATCCTTTGAGTTAGTATATATTTTTTTTTTTCAACATTTATTTTCTTTTAAAAAGAGTTTTAATAATCTCTAATGATCCTTACCTATTGTGCTTGCGGCCCTGTCGTCGTCCATTCCTGGCCCTCTGGCCGCCCTGCGGCAAACTGTTTGGCGAAGGCATATTGGGATGATGGAGCTTGTTGCTCGGATGACTGTTCTCCAGCAGCATGTCCGGCATGTGATCGTTGAGCATGCGCTCCTCCTCCTCGCCATAGACCACCGACTGGGGAATAATCAGGCCGTTGGAGCCCACGGAACTGGAACCGGCGGCATTTGGACTAATCCCTGGCAGGACATTGCTGGCTCTCAGGCTGTTGCTCACTTGGACGCGGGTGGCACCATCGAAGCGGGCCTTGAGATTATCGCCAATCACCCGGAAGTTGGCCAGTCGCATCCAGCAGGTCTTCACTGTACAAGAGCCGGACATGCCGTGGCATTTGCACTCCTGACGCATCTCCGCCTGGACGTGCTGCAGATGGAAAGAAGAACGGGGAGATTGTTCATTAGTATGACTTTATTAGGCTCCTTGCGAATCGCGAAACCCGCAATATGTTTTTCACTTAATTATTTTGCTGTTTTTTTCCCCGGTTGCCCGGTTGTTTTTGCTGGCTGGCTGGGAGATTGGCGGCCCGCCTGCCACGTTGTTGCAGTTATTAAAAATCAATAAATGTTGTTGCAACTTGCTGTGCGCTTGTTGCCAGTCCCCTCCCCGAGCTTGTAATTGTTGAACGCGGACCAAAAGTAAGAAATCAACGCAGTTGGGGGGCCAAGCAGCCGATGATCATCATCGGCTGGCCGCAATGATCGCAATGGCTATGGAGCTGCGGCCCATAACAAGTAATAAAATAATAACACAGATGGTGGGCCCTGCACTCCGCGAGTGGTGGAAGGAGGCCGCAGGAGGACTAGGCCCCGGATCCGGTGGGATCGATCGATCGATGGATCGGCTCTAGCTGGATGTTGGCGCAGTGTGCTACTTTCTACGCCCCACTAAAGCGGACAGCAGGAGTGGAGATGAACAGTGGTACTACAAACAAAGCTTGCAGTAAATAAAAGAATTTAAAAATAAATCGATAACAAAATCGATAATGTACGCTCACTAACAAATCGAAACACAGATCGATAGATTGTTATTTCGATACAAACTCAAATGATTTCTAAAATGAAAACCATTTTCTATAATAACAATTAGTTAACGTCATTAAAAATATTTTAATCAATGAGAATTTCTCACTTATCGATTTGAAATCAACTTTATCGATATCTAGACCACTGTAGCGCTGCCCCAAAAACTAAACTCTAAAAATCCAACTATTTTCTTGCATGTGGAGGGGAACTGGAAGCTGTCAACGGGTTAATATACGAGCAACACAAGCGCAAACGAGTGCAGAAAAATCCCCCCACATTCTCGGGAGAAAGAGACAGCCATGGGGAGAGCTTATCCCCAACTAGCTGGGCCAATTGGCGTTCGGTTGCAATTAATTGTGGGGACGGAAATTGTCGTCGCTGGTTTTTATTAGCGCTCCAGTCGTAAATCGCCCAGCCAGGCTTAAACCGAACATTAGGTCTACTTTATAAGAGGTGCACAGGAAGAAAAATAGAGCCAAATGGGATTTCTTTTTATCTAAAGAATTATAATTAGAATTCCCATACAACCTATTAAACTCAATTTTCTGGCTGAACCATACTTTTTCTTATAATAAATTAAAAAAATAAAGATGAACTTACCGCTCGACCCGCCTCGTTGTTGTGCAGATTCATTTTCTCGCGAAGATTGCGACCCCGCTCGCCGGTATCCACGAACTCCCGGGAGAACTTGAATCCGAATCCGATGTTGTCCGAGCAGCCGCCCCACTCCCAATCCCTGACACCGGCCACACTGCCCGCCTGATGGTTGGCTTGCGGGGATCGCGACTGGTGGCTATAGTCGCAGGTGCAGGACTCGATCGTACCCTCGCTGCAGGCCCTGGCAATCGAGTGGGTCACCGCCGCACTGGTGATTGCATAGATGAAGCTGGTCTCGCGGCAGCCTGAAAGAATTGAAAATAAAATCGGTTTAGTTAACTTTTAAAATAAAAATACCATTATAAGTAGCACTAAAATTGTTTTAAAATATTTAAATACCAAAACACCAAGTACAAACAACTCCCAGCAACTGCTTATCATTACAAAGTTTATTCACTGTGCAGTCATTATTTTTCGCCTCCTGGGTGTTCCACTTGGCACCGTCGGACCAATACCGCGACCAAGACAAGATCTCAATCTCGGCCAAGTCAAGTGATGGCCGGAGACGTGAGCAAGAGTTGAAAATTTTTCGTTATGAGTAATGGCACTTGTCTTCCAAAGTCTGGTCAATTATGACACTTCAAGTTATCAATGCCAGAGGGCCACCAAGGAAAAGAGATGAGCGCACCAAAACCTGACACAGATTAAACGCTCAACTATAAATTCCAACTTAACACTTTGGGGCCATCTCGGCACAATCCATTCGAGTGGACAGTTTCCTCCTTGTCCGCTTCACTTTTCTTATTATTATTTATTCTTATTTTTAGTAACTGCCTCCGTTTGACTCCGCTTCTGTCTCTGTTTCGGTTTCTGTTCTCAGAGCGAGACCATCACAGATAAAGAACAATGAAAATTGAATTTACATGTTGCAGATAATTTTTCAAGTGGTTTCGCCTCAGTTCATAGCTCGAAAGATATGATATATAGGGATGGTCTCTCTCTCCGGTCAGGTAGCTGAAAAGTCTCGGGTATGAGGTATGAGTAATCGACTGACTGACTGACTGACTGGGAATGGACTGTCAACCTTGTCTGGTACTTCTCGGGTTGAGTTTCAGAGTGTAAAGTACTTGAGATCAAGAAATTTATATTTATAATAAAGATTTAACATTGTAATAGAGTGAGTATTCCATGATTCCTCAGATAATTATTTAATTTAAATTCTTAAAATGTACTCATTATATTTTAAACAAATTAAATTATTTATAGAAACACCCATGACATAGCTCTCTTCTTTATTTTTGTACAAGTGCTGATTGATGCATCTATGATTGACTAGTCTCCACTTGATGATTGACACATTCCCGCCCGCTCTAATATCAACGAATCAACTTCCGCTTGGTGTTAAAAATATTGCCGCTTTTGATTTCGATTTCCTGGAATTCGACCAAGAAATGATTTGTTTCTTTCGGTTTTTTTTCTCTTCTCTTTTTTTTGAAACTATGGCAGAGTGAGCCTTCAATTCCCGGTTAATGTTTGTTTGTTTGTTGTTGCTGGTTTCGTTTTTCCTTAAATAATTTCACGTAAGTAACGAAATTTAAGGCGCACACAGGTAAATTGTGTGTAAATATGTGCAAGATGTTTGGGCCGCGATAAGGCGGCGGCGGCGGCGTCGGCGCATGCGCAAACGCTTTGGGAATTTACTTTTTTTTCCCACTTTTTCGTCAGGGGGCTCAGAGGCGTGACACAGTCATCATCATATTGGTGACTTTGTTTTCTGGTGATTAGCTTAGCAAGAATTCGCGTTACCTTTTTGGGGGCAATTTGGTGTTTGCATTTCGTACTCTCCTTTTGTGGTTTCTTCGGGCAAATAGCGAACAAAAGGCAATAAATAAGAAGTAAGTACACCCTGAGCAATTAAGCAAAGAAATGCCAAATGAGCGGGGTGTGGCCAAAATGGAGCAGTGAGAAATGAAATAAAATTTCCGCATGTAATGCGATACCGTCTCTTTTTTATATGTGCTTCATATAATTGCCCAAAAACGGATTTCCGTTGTGTGTGGGCGGGGCTCAAACTAATTGAAATTGAGAGCAGGGGAGGAGAATCAGAAGCAGGATCAAGGCAGGATCAGGATCCTGAAAAAGGGTCTAAGCTGCTTAGTGGCAGCAAGAGCTGCTGCTTCACAGCAGTTCCCGGAATAGTTTAGACCTCTTGATATAAAACCCACAGGGACAGCCACCCGGAGCGGCTTCGTCACGAACCGATGATTGCCAAAAAAAAGGAGAAGAAGGAGAAGATCCCTGCCAGAAACCCAACGAGAATTCACTAATAGAGACAGCCTGTTAAAGCGTGTGGCGTGGCAAATTGACAAGGTGTCACCAATTAGAAAACAAGTTAGGGAAGCCTAAGCCAACCTTAAGAAATACAAATGAAATGCAGTCCAGACAGGCGATGAATTATGCCCCGCTGGCAGGGTTCTTGGGCAGTTTTAGAGCCACTGGCTTCGAGCCCAGAACCAGAGACCCCGAACCCCAAGTGTTAATGGTGCGCTCTAGGTGTTAATTAGGGCCAAGGGCAAAAAAGGGAGAGGAAAGCATTAAAAAATTTGATTGTGGAAAGCGATGAAAGTGCTGCGATAAAAAGCTGTCACCGGGGCAATAATTTCCCTTTTCTTTTAAGTAATCCATAAAATGTCAAGAGCTCATAAAAAGGATGTTGCCGGCGGAGAGTCAAAATAACTTGATAAGGTCAAGAGCCTGGCTATAAAAGTCAGCTGCCGTTGACAGACGGACGAAGGAAGCGGAGACCTGCAAAGCCACGCGACGCCGGCCACGCCCACTATCAGAGACCAAAGGCCTCTTAAAATATATAAATACAAGGTATATATATAGCAACTACCTGGCAGGATCACAGGAAGCAGGACAAAAACGGTAGCTAATAAAACGGCAGGCGAGGACGGGAGTCCATCCATTCGACGGATGGATTTCCAGCTAAAAACGCGCCAGGACAAAAACTGCGCATGCGCGACTTTTGTTTACATTTATATAAGAGAGATCTCCGTTCCTCCTGGGATTTTCGCTGGCGCAGCAGGCGGACGAACGAGCGAACGGTCCCCGAAGACAGACAACTGGGCTTGATTGATTTGAATGGCTGAGTGAGTGACAACAGTCGGTCCAGTCCTGTCCACTAGTTCCTACCTCCACTACTGGTGGTGCTGCCAACTTGTGCTCATTAGCATAAACACGCTGAAACGCAAGTGGAGCAAGTGCAGCGCGCACAGAGCCGGCTCTTTGTTCGCCAGGGGAAAGTGGCCCCTTCGAAAGGGTAGTCGGCCTACATGCATAAAATATATACATATTACCAAGTGCCTCAGATCGTATTACAATAACAAACAAGCGCCACACACATTACATATTGCAGCTCGAAAGAGGTCCAGGGGAGTGACATTTCATAACATAAATAAAGTGGAAACCGAAGGGAAAAGAAACTGGATTCATGTCCGTTGTCGTTGGGTTGGTTATGCAAGCAATTTGTGTTGCCCGGCCTGTAGTTTCTAGTAGTTAGTAAATGGAAAAACGAAGGCGTCGACAACCATTGATGTTCGGATCATATTTCTCAGGGTAAAGAGGGGTCTAAGTGGGTCCTTAACGAATTTAATTTTAATAAGCTACTCTAAGGTCTTTGTAAATATTTTCTTAAATATTTTCAACTCACCTCGATCCACAATTTTGCCGAACAGATTTTTGCCGCGCGAAAAGTTTCTCGTGGAGCAGTTCCAGCGACGATTCCGGAACTGATGCTGGCACTCGCTGATGGCCAAATTGGCGCCCTTGACCAAGGCTCCCAGTACACCGGGATTATCCCTGACCAGGCGTCGCTGCTTTCTCCTCAGGGTGGAGTGGATGGCCGGATCCATGTACATGATGGGTGTAATATTATTGGGTTCGCCGACCTTGGCAATGCCCCTGAAAGAAAACGAACCAGAAAAACCGAAAGTTAGTAGAGCAATCTTCGAGGGTTGGGGGAGAAGGTTGTCATGTCTATTTAATGCCTGACTGGGTTTTTGCGCCTAATTATGAGAACGGGATGAGAGCCCAGCTGAAACATTTTCATTACATCTACTTTGTTTTTTTTGGGTTTTGTTTTTTTTTCATATTTTCCCGGGTTTTGTGTGTCTTTCCACTTGACTTGAGGCCGAGTTGTTTTTCTTTCGGCTCTGTGTGTGTATTATTTTGTTGTAGGTTTTCCATTTTGCGGCTTTTTGTGTGTCGTCCATAATATTTTCCAACATTTGCTGTTGTTGCTGGGCGGTACACGTCAATTGCCGGCGTTACTCAGGCATAAACCACATACACTTATTAAGTACACTCGCATGGAGATAGACAAATATTTGCAGACACCTGTCGGCTAACGCTTTGCTCCGCTCTGACCTGTCATAATTTATTTTCTTGTTTCAACTGTTGATCTTTATAATATTTTTTCCACGCTTCATTAGCCGATATATTTATTTATGCACATAACAAACAATAAATAAACATAAGCAAATGTTTATTGACAGGCCTCGGAGAATGCAAATGAATTGCCAGTTCAATTGAATGCTGATTGCGGTGGGAACAAAACATTCTCCCCGAAACAATTGCGCAATGCAGCCAAAAATTAATAAAATGTACAAAAAAAAACTTGATTGAAAGTGTAACATCTGCCAAATTCGAAAGGTGAGGGGACTCGCGGAGCGGCGATTGCCAATCGATTTTAATTCCCAGGCGGATTAAATCGATGCCCCAACTGAGATTTATGCGACGGCAATCCGGAGTCGCGGCAACAATTTGTGTCGATCGATCGGTATGTTCGTGTGTGTCTCTCTGCCTTTGTGTTTTTTATGTATTTGTGTGTTGATTTTTATTGTTGCGACTGAAATTTATGCCGTTATAAAAAGTTATTAAGGCTTAGCTGAAGTTTTGCACATGATAAAAGTCAAACAAACAACTCATCAAAGCCACAGAATCTCTGGGAGCTGGGTAATAATAGTAATAGCAAATACCAGTTAGTTGCTAAATATTTGACCTTAAGCTTTTATGTTTATGTTTGTCACAGAAACATATAAATTAAGTAAGCTGAAGAGTGTTTTATTTATTTAAGTTTTTTAAAATTTGTAGTTCTATTATTGTTTTCTAATATAATTTAAATTGAGATTAATTAATAAAGAAAAACTTCTAAAATATAAATAGTTGAATCTAACAAGAACTTCATTAAAATAATGTAAATATATTTATTTTTGCTTATTTGAAATTTACCTACTTGATTATATTGTTATTTCATATAAATTTCATAGTTTTCTGTAAGTTTTATATTTTTATTTTACTAATATTTATTTTTCTCAGCTTTAAATCAATAAACTTTCTTTCAGGCAAACAAAAGACTTAGGCAACGAACTTGCTTGCAGCTGCTACTAGTTTTTTTCCCCAGATCTGCGGTAGATCCCAGAGAACTGGACTGGACTTCCCTATCATCTAGTAACCCTCTCCACCTTTCTTTATTGCCCCTCTCATATCCATTCACCCAAAACTCCATTCATATCTCAAAGTGTGTCACGCATACCGACAGAGTTTTTATCCCGAGTAAAAGTCGAATGCGCGCTTAGAATTTTTAATTGCTTTCATCAGGCGAAGCGAACGAGGATGGGAAGAAGTTTGAGAGAAGTCCGGAGCTTTATTTTGTTTTCTTTTATTTTTTTAGTGTGTGCATTTTGTGTGGCTTCCGCATTTGGTGCGTGACGCACAAGACCCTTAACTTATTTTGTGTTTGCTTTTATGATGTGTTTGCGGCTGTGGGAAATGTTTCCCGAAAACTTTCGGCGCGTGCCCTGTTGTGGTTCTTTGGCTTCTGGCCAAATGTTGTCTGGCTTTAATGTTTTTTTCGGGTGATGTTTACTGTTTTTATTGCCACC
The DNA here is from genome assembly GCA_018153105.1 of Drosophila rufa. NCBI lineage: Eukaryota > Metazoa > Arthropoda > Insecta > Diptera > Drosophilidae > Drosophila > Drosophila rufa. The sequence continues at coordinate 17,113,196 of JAECXS010000096.1, forward strand.
CGCCCGCTAATTGGCCACTGCAATTGAGCGTTTAATGGAAAATATTTGATATTTGCTGGGACTTACCACCACATGGAGCCCCGGCCCCGGCCGGATTTCTGTTTGCCCTCGACTGGGCTGAAGCCGCTGCCGCCGCTGCACAGGGCCATCAGGCAGATCACGAAGATATAGCTGATATCCATTATGATTCGACACACACTCTCACTAGCACTCGGGGTATTGCTTCTGCTTTATTTTCTTTTTTTTTTTTAGTTGTTTGTTTGCGACTGGTTAGGGAATATTGATTTGATCGAGCAATTTCGCGTTCAATTAGCGCACTATAAATGAGGCATAATCATCATTAGCATGCGTTTGCCGATATAGCTGCTCATATTTGTGCGATTAAATTCGGATCACACGGCAATCATGGGACACACGAACTTGTGAGTTTCCCGCGCTCTAATATAATTTCATTGAGTGGAAAGAACACTTTGCAGCTCGCTCTAGTTGCGGATAGATGGAGATCGGTGGATCGGTAGATCGGTAGATCGGCAGATCGGCAGATCGCGACGCTTCGAGCGGAGGAGTGAAAGATTGTTGCCGGGTTCAGAGCCAACGCTTAACTGAAACACACGGTGCGTTCTTTCGTCCGACTCTGCGTTTGTCAGCAGCGACCCGAGATACCCGAGATCCCCGATTCCCCGATCCGATCGCCTCGTCAGCCTTCGGTTGACACACGATCGCTGCGCTGCGTGCATGTGTGTGCTAGAGTGGGGCGGAGCTATGCCGGAGCTAGCATTGCCGGGTGTGCGCCAGAGGAGCGCCGCTATCTGCCGACGCTTCTCTCGCAGCGATCGATCGAGTCTCTTCTCTTTCTTTGTGCTCTCTTTCGCTCGTATATGCCTTGCTTGTGTGTGTGTGCATGTGGTATATAGCCAGCGTCGCCCAATAAGAAATGGCGGAAATGGAAAAACTCTGCTCGGCATTTTCGGTGTAATAATCGATGATTGTATTGCCGGATTATTTGCGCAATCTGCCGAAATTTCGTAATATCGCGCAGTGGGTCTCTGTTGACTTCACTTAATTATATTTATTTGTAACAATTTTTATGATATTTTTTTAGGGTATTTGTGGGTTGGTTTTCATGGGTTCTTTGACACGCTTACTGTTGGCGTTTTATAAAGGTTTTTGAATTATTTTTTACGGCTGTTGGGAATGGTTTTTAACATGTAACTTTTTATTTTATTTCCCAAGCTTGGAACTTGTAAGGAAATTTGGTTAAAAAGCGCAATTTGTTAGCTTGTTTAATATTAAGTATATAAAGAAATGATTAACAGTTTAAGTTTAATTTTTGATTTCGTTTTCTTAGGTACTTAGTCTCTATTTCTTAAGGTTATAAATAAATTCAAAATATTTCAGATATATAATTTCAAAGAAAAAGCTCCTGGAACTTTTTCTTATTCTAATCTTTAAATTGTAATATTAATTTTAGTTTAAGTCCTTTATAAATGTATATATGAAAAATATAATGTGAAAATAATTTTTTTTCTAACTTGTTTTCACAATTTTGTACATCGGAATATTATTTTAAAAATATCTTTGTTCAAGAATATCTTGATTTTCCCTTCCCTTCCATTTCTTTGGCATTCCTATCTGTACGAAATAAATGCCTCTAGTCAGAACAAGTTTTCTGCTGCCTTTTCGGAGTAGATTTTTCGGAGTAGTCTGCTGCCTATATACTTGGCTCGAATGCAGTTAGCTCACTCACACTCCCTCGACTGAGCACACTCACACTGTGGCACTGGGAGCTGACTTTATGTCTTACCTTTTCTTCCACTAATTGGACATCGTGTGTGCGCCTCGAAAAGAGCAGGTATCCCCCACCTTCTCCTGCCTTGTTCCGCAGCTTAGGAAGACTCCTCTTTTCCGACCAATCTTTCGGCCATTTTCAATGAATTACACATTTAATCTGTGTAATGTCAAATTTATTAATGGAGGGCTTACATTAATTAAATAAAGTATTCACCTTCTACATTTATCATTCTAAAATCCCTAGTTTCTTGTGTGTTTTAATATTTAGTTAGAAATATACAAAACAGGAAGTTGAAGATCCTGTTGAATTAAGATTCAACCTAATAATCATATTTCTAAAAAGTTTATAATTCCAGAATCTTGTCTAAAACTTAATAAACAAATAACAGGAAGATAGTTCTTTGCCAGCAAACAAAATGGCGATCGGCGGAACTCTTTCCGTTCCGTTTTTGGTTAAGGCTAAAAATCCCTTGGCAAATATTGGCACAGTCTGGGCGCTGGAAAAGAGTTAGGCAAAGGGTGGCGAAGGAGGAGGAGTTTCAGGAAACTACTCTGTCTGTGCCTGTGGGTGTTTGTTTGCTTAGGCCCCGGGGCCTGAAAAATTAGCGCGTTCTTATTAATTTTATTGCCGCGGAAAATCCAAATGATGAGACACACACACGCACTCCCAGACATTCACGGCGAGTGAGTAAGAACAGAAGGCTGGAGTGTAAATAAATCATAAAATCGAAACCTCTCTCGCCGCTGTAGGTAGCGCTCATCTCCTCCTTCTCCTCCTCCGGTCCCGAGGCTGTAAAAATAACCCGAATATCGGCAGACCTACTAAAGTCTGATGGGTCTATTCATTAACTAATGGCTGATAGCGAGAGTGGTGGTAATTTCTTTATGATTAGTAATCATCGGCGGCCATTAAGAATGTAGATCAGGTCTCTAACTGAAGGAAAGCATATTGGAAATTTATTTTTCTATTTGTAAAATACAAGAAAAATATGTTCTTAAATACAAAATGTAACAATAAATTTAAGATGTAAATTTCTTAAGAACAATGTTCTATTATAAAATGTTTTGAGCATTCAAAAACCTATGATTTTAAAATTATAAAATACTTGAAGGAAGAATGGCGTTTACATAGTCAAAAATAATTTAAAAAATAGTTAACACAATGATCCTGATTACTCTTGCATACATCGAATGTTTACAACAATTTCAACTATTTCTCCTTTTCTCAAGGCAATTGTTGCTCTCGCTGTTAGTGTTAAGTTCGTATTTTGGGTTAGCCACCACAAAGCAGGTCGTAACAAATTCGAGGCTAACCGAGGACCGACCTTCAATGCGATATGGCTAATCCATCAAAATAATACTCGTATCTGTGCGTAAAACAACGCCACAACAATTCTAAACAAACCGAAAACCGAGCCAAGTCCACTAAAACCCCCGAGAGACTCGGCCTTGAGAGAGACCAACATATTTTCCAAACCAGAATGTGTGTCCTTGGAACGGCTAGCAAGGCCAACGGTTTTGGTCAACCAACAAGGAGCCGGGGTTTTCAAGGAGTTTCCCAAACTCAGGTGATTAGAAAACAAATCGAAAAGTCAAATTGTTGGTTGTAAGGAAGCACTGTCCCGAGGTGGTTCTTTGCACCCTTTTTTTCCGGAGGGGGAGTTGTTCCACTAAAAGTGTAAAATCTCGGCTCATAATTGCAAATAATCGCCGGCGACGAAGCGCAACTAAAGCGCAGGAGGCGTGTTCCTGTACCTGGCGTGGTCCTGACGTGATCCCGACGTGATCCCGACTTCCCTGCTAATCGCTCACAATCGGAATTTATATGGTCGGCAATCATTTGGCATCATTTGCAACTTTGCGTCTGGGCCGGGACTCCCCTGGCCAGTTTTCTGGGCCCTCTCCGGCTATGTAGTTGTCAAGCGTTCCCGAATTAGCCACGCTGTGTCCTGTCAGCAGAATTGGTAGAATCAGCAGCAGCAGCAGCAGCAGCTACAACCACTGGCCGGGGGTCATAGGTCAGCGGCGATCGCCGCATGACTTTTCCGTGCCCGTTTTTGTCCCTCGCAGGGTGTGAAAATTGCTTCCAAATAAAAATTTGCAACACTGTCCGTTTATGGGCCTCCTGTTTTTCAAACAGCTAATGTGCCGTGCAAAAATGCTACGCTTCGATCGAGATCTCGGGGCTCGGGATTTGGGATACGGTATACGGGTTTCCAGGTCCTAGGTCCCGTGATCATCGCAGCGATCATGGGCAGCTCGCGATCGCATCCTCTCCTGATCCTCAGCTGAGCGTGTCGTGTCTTTGTTGATCGAAAACAGTCGGGGCACTTGCTGTGTGTCTTCTGCATGTTTTATTGCACTCGATTTTACGCTTAAATCCTCTGCATAGATCAGGCCAGAGATCGATATTGATCGAGACCTAATGGGCATGACGTGAGACGATTAACCCGGAGCAAAAGGTTGCAAGTGTTTTCATAGAGGATCAAACACAATGCGAAGATCTTTGGTCAATTTCAGGGAGTGATCTCTTTTCAGTGCTCTGCTTTTCTTTGGTCAGGATCAAAATAATCTATTATTTTAGTAGTTTATATATTATGAGAGGAAGGACTTTGAACACTTTATAGAGGATCAGCACGATCAGTGGATCGATAGTGATTTTTTCAGGAATTTATGAATGTTTCTTTCTGTTTGTCTTAATATTTTCAGTTATATTTTATAAAGGATCAACATATTTGAGGGTTTCGAGGAAAATCTAGTATTTATAGTCTATTTATTTTAAAATTATGGATTTAACACTCTTAATATTTGGTTTAAAATATTAAAAGAAATATTCTCCTTCCTCTCTGTCTCTGAACATAAATTATTACGAACATAATATCTGAACTAATTCAAGATCAGCCTGCAGATCACACGATCTCCTGTGCGGGCCCATCTAGGCCGCAGATAATTCAGGCATCCCCCAGCTGCAGTCTGGAAATTGCCCAACACTCTTGGCCATAACAACCACCAATGGCTAGCTCCAGATTCAGATTCAGATTCCGACTCAGATCAAGCTCCAGATCTAGAGTTTGCGTGCCTTCCACTCCCACTCTGCCGATGCTACGATTCTGATGCCTTGGCCTGCCATTGATGACTCCACATAATTTGCTCTTGCCCACTTTTTTCACTTCCAAGAAGTGGCAAGGAAGGCCAAAGACGTTGGGTATGGGTGAGATTTGAAAATAAGCCATAATCAACGCCATCATCATCATCATCGGCAGCCGGAGCGGGGCATCCAGCCATCGCTGATGGTGGTCGGTCTTTGGACGTCAGCCAATAAGGTGAGAGGCTCGGTTCCTCTCACCTGGCAACAAAAACAACAGTTACCACTAACCAACTGTTGGTTCTCTTACCGCTCGAGGCGTTAATATATATATTTTTTTCTCTGGCCGGGCCGGGTCCGCTTTAAGTTCCCACTCCACACTCCAACACCATTCCCTGGGCTCGTTGCGTGTCTTTCTCTTTCGCTGGGAGGTCCATTTTGTTGTTAACTTCACTCCACTACTAAACAATAAATTTTGTTGCCTGTGTGTTGGCTGTTCGACATGGTTCACGCACTTTAGGCCAAAATATGCCACTAATAACTACCGAAAATGGTCGTCGGACGGCGAAAGAAACTCGAAAAAGTTGAGAAAAATGGGCGTTTAGTTACGCTTTGATGACAGTGTAGAATTTCGGGGTCCGACAATTTATATTTCCCGTTTCCCCCCGTCAGCGAGAAAGGAAAAGGCAGCGGTTTGTGTTACCAACAAAAATTTATGCACAGAGGAAAAAACATATAAACTTAGCGCTAAGATTAATGATTTCAAAAGGTGTGATTAGGGATACTTCAAAGGATTTCTTTCCATATATTATTTCCATATTTTTCCTAATAATAATTTACGGGATTTAAACATTTTATTTGGAATAAATTACACTCACTAAAAGTGTTAGATTTATTAAATTTTTGTCAACAATTTGGAAATCCTTTTAGTTAGGTAACTATACTTACACATTTTTTTCTTTCGGTGTATTACCCAGCGTTTTTATTTTTTGGCTCTTAAGTGCTTATGAAAATGTTTTGAAATTATACCCTAGCATGGTCGGGTACCTTTGTCTTGGCCCAGCCTAACCATAGGTGTTAAAGTTCTGCTTATCGCGAGTTAATAACAATTAAAATACAGCCGGTGGAATGCATAATGCATTATCATCTCCGTCCACGCCGGCGGTCTCCGTATCCGGAAGTGCGATCCGCCGAGCAGCCATCGAGGAAATATGGCGGGGCAGGAGACAAAAACAGAGGAAAGAGGAACCGCTGGAGCGTATGGTGGTGGCATGTGCAAAACATGCCCAGTTATGGTGGTGCCGCTTTTTCGGTGGTGTAGGAAGCCATTTTAGTGCTGACATTTTGGTAACAAGATCGGTAATGGGGCACTCGAAAATGGTAATGGAAGGGCCAATGCCAGAGAAATTAATAAAAAGTTTTCTTTTGCTGAAAAATTAATGAATTAAAAAAATTAAGTTAATCTTTAACGTTAGCTTACAATTATTTTGAATTAGACATATAATTTATGGTCATTATTAATAAAATAAATATTTTCCTTTATGATTAAAAGTGGAAATAAAATGGGAATTTCTACAATCATTGTCGAAATTGGGTATTATTTTAAATATATTTATATTTAAACTATAAAATTAATTACCTTCAAGTTGTTCTCATTATTACCTACAAGGCATAAAGAAGATAATTTAATTGTAATATCTAGATGATGGCATATAAATTCCTTTTTATGTTTGGCCACCAGAGAATTCAAAAACTGGTCGCATTATTTTTATAAATATTTAATAAATTACTAATAAAACCTTTATTAATGTTAAATGTTAAGCAAGTTTACAAATTAAAATATTTAAAATTATGACAACAAATATTCCTCTCATTAATTCCCAACTCATTTTTACCACAACCTATTCCCCCAGCCCCAAAGGCTGTTGTAAATTCTCTACCCATTTGTAACCAACGAAATAATTGAGAAAACCCCCAACCCAAATGTCACCTGGCAACACTTTGGCTAGCACACGCCCTACTCATTTATTTACCACTCGTTTGATGGCCACATCTCTTGGGCGTGTCAGGGAGCCATCAACAATCAGCGATGGCTTGGCTTTTTATTTCGCCAGGCTGACTCGTATTGGCGCCATTTTGGTGGCAATTAATTTGAATTTTTCCCGGCGTTAATTGCACAATGACAAAGCTGTCGTCGCCCGAAGCCGAAGCCGTCAGTAGCCACCGCCTCGTCTTCATTATTTGCCGTTTAAACAGCAGTCGAAGACGACAAGTTGCTACCACTTTGCCTTCTGCTTTTTTCTACGTTTTCCTTCTTTTTTTTTTTTTGTGACGCGCCACAAAAGCACACACAAAAAAGCCGGAGTGATCTTAGTAGCAGCATCCGAAACACAATCCAAAAAAAAAGGAGGGGAAAAAAATACAAAACGAAGACAAAAACACTAAATAGCAAACAGCAGCAACAACAAAAAAACAAGTTGGCCAAAAGCCACTCAGCCACTTGGCTTGAGTTGGTCGCAGTGACTAGCGACCGTGTTTGCCTATTTGTTTATGGCCTTAAGCCGCCTCGACTGCCGCCTGTCAATAACTGTGGGAAAAGCCAACAAAACTTGATGCGCACCGCCGCCGATAAAGGCAAAGGTATGGGGGAAATCGAGATCACTGAAGATCGTTGGCGTTAAATGCTAATCCCGAGCTGGATCGTTCACTTATCGTAATTGCGGGAAAATTACAAGTGATCCTTGGTTATGGGATTTTGATTAGTAGCGATCCTTGAAGAAAATAAACCATATTAGCCTTTATTGGTTTTTAAACTTAGACAGCTTAAAAGTCGAATTTAACGTATAGAATATGTTATAAATAATTAAATTTAATAATCGCCTGGTAAGGTTATGAAATTTGATAGCTAAACATAAATAGGAACATAATAAATATAAATATAGGAAAATTACAATTAGAATTATAATAAGTTTGGCAACAAATTGAAAAAATCCTACTCATTATTTCCACTTCTAGAACTTTCTAGCTACCTCTTAAAACCCACTTTCCAAACTCAACCTCCCGCGATATGGTCGCACGATCCCTATAGGAACGACCACCCAATATGCTTTACTTCGCTTCCTGGAAATCCAGACTTTGACTAATTAATATGTGGCCTTTTTGGCACAATTGTTTGGCTACCGATCGCTTGGAGGAGGATTTCCAGGAAGATTACACACAAATAATTAAGTTGTTTAAGGGTTCATTATTTTTCACGGCTTTTGTCGGCCTCCGACCTTTTGTTGCCGCGGCACAAGTCACACGTAGATGGATGCCCAGGCTGAAAAGGATACGGACTCCGGAGGGTAGCGGCCAACAACAGCTGGCCACTTAAAATCGATTTCGAGGATCCGACTTTATCACTCGGCCATAGCGAATGGGGGCTGGGATTGGGACTTCTCCGATTGAGAGTTTCCTATTCAATTCTCGGTGGAAGACAGAGCGATGTCGTACGTGGGCCGGAGATTCGGCGGCATTGGGTCAAAGGGCAGCTGGAGGCGTCACCGGGTCGCGACGCGGTCTTGGCGCCAAAAGGAATGCCCGGAATTGGATTCGCACTTCATAAAATGCATAATCTAATTGCGGCCCCACACGATAATCGAGGTAAAATCTATGAAAATCGGGAAGTTCAATTATTAAGTAGTGGCAGGAAATCCAGCGACATCAAGGCGGCGGCGCCAAGCCCACACTTGATTCTCCTCCATTGATCTCCACAGTCTGACGCAATAATTAAGTCATTTAAATTATTAGATGACAGCCACCAAAAGCAGAACCAAAACACAGGCAGCCGCAGGCACAAAAAAAAGAAGAAACTCAGCCGCCGCCGTGTGCGACTGCGACTACTATTTTTGGTACGAGTATTTTTCCTCGGTCTCGCCAAATCCTCGAGAGAGTCTCTTTTTTTTTTTGTTTATTTTGACTTGATTCAGGTTTTTCACACATTCGCCGGCGTTTTTTCCAATTCCGATCGATCCGCTGGCGGCGGCGCGACATCTCGGAACGAATTTTGGTCAGCAGTTAATAAGTTTCCACATTTTATGCAAGTGTCCTCCCGCTCCCGCTCTATTTGTGTTTTTCTTTTGTCGTCATTGAGTAGTTTGGGAAATTTACACGCTTAAGTGTTTCCACAAGAGAATTGGGAGAATAACAGGAGACTTGCTCACGTACACGTGCCGCCGTTGTTTTCCTGAGTTCCCGAGTTCCCGAGTTGATCAAGGACTTTTCCGATTGTTTTTCTAGGGTGCATTGACTATTGCCTGCGCCCGAAAGTCATGCTAAACACGTCCGTGTGTCCCAAAATTCTCTAAGTAGGTCTCGGCTCTTCACTAAGCCGCTGTTTGGTTATTTAGTCCCTGTTTTTCCCCACTCGGATTGGCCCTTTAAGTGGCCGTGTCGATCGTGTGGTCCGGCTTGGCAGCTCTCAATGAAAATTAACTAAAAATTTTAGTTTCACATGACAGGAAGGCTATTAGAGAGATGAAGCGGAAACAAGGAACATCTGGTCTTGTTAAAGTAAACAATACCTACCTATACTTTTAGAGATTTTTTAAATTTTAATTTTGAATTATTCTTACAGAATTGTGTATTTTTTAACTATTTAAATAGTTATATAGTAACCAGAGCAATCTTTGTTCATGTATTTTAAATTCTATAAAATATTTCAGCAGCTTATAGAATGAAACACCTTCTATTATAAGTTGAAAAAATTATACTTCGCTAAAAAAATGGTCGTTATCCAATTTTTAGTTATGAAAGACAAGCTTAGATTATTTTTACAATAGCATTTAGCAAAAATAAATACCCAACCTGCTTATACTAAATACCAAGTGATCTCCAATTGATGGAAGATCCTGTTCAGCTAATGCTAATCCCTCTCGAACGGAGAGTTTCCCATGACAAGAGTCAACACAAAGTGCAGCCATCTCCGAAAAACATTCCCAGGCCCAAGGAAGATTGTGTGTTGTTGATTTTGGAAATTCCCCAGGACAATCTCTGGCGCATTTCCTCCTTTCTTTCTCTAACTCTCTGCTCAATGAAAGTTGCGCTCTCGCTTGGGTTTTCCCTCGCGATTGTCGGCACTTTCTCCCCCGTGAGAGCAGTCGAGGCAACTTACTGTTCAAATAAAGATTACATTTTGGGTGACATTCTTCGTAGGAAAGATAAGGCCAAAAGGGAATCGGAATCGGAGTCGGCCTTTTTTTAGCCACGACCTCACCCATTGACCAAAAACTCGCTCCCCTTAAATGGGAAAAAAAATACAGATGAAGACATAAAGCGTGGCTAATCGAACATTTCGAGCACAGTCGGTTTGAGTCAAGTCCAAGGCAGATTCACACCGGCGATAAGCGGCCTAACCAATATCTACAGGTGATAATTATATAATTTGTGACGGATGGACAAGCACATAAAAATGTTTCACTACAGAATATTTTTTATAGTCACTCTTCTTCGCCTTCTCTGTTTGCCGTCGAGTGCCTTTTGTCTTTCGCCTCTATTTCTTTGTTTGCTGACGATGGCATGAGTTAGGAGGTGTGGCGGCCCATACACCCAAATAAAGTGGACCAAAGTAGTAAAAAGGTATATGAATTTAAGAGTTTAAGGAAGGCCACCTATAAGGTTGCTCCATGAAAATACTCAGGTGCAGGAATTAGCTTGGAGTAAATCTATAAAATATTTAGTATCTTAAAAAAAATATAATAAGTACAAAAAGTATTTCTATTTAAGCAAATAATTTTCTAAACTGATTTTTAATAGGAATCTTCAAACCTTTATTACCATTAGTTATGATATTATTTTTTCCATCAATAAACTAATTTTCCTGAGTGCATGTGAGCCGTGTATTGCCTCTGGGAAATTGTCGGCAAAGGAGTGAAAACTGTAGCACTGGGTGGGCCGTGGGAGTTTCTGCCAAGAGCTCACACATAGAGATACACTTTAGGTATCATGTTCGAGGAGTAAGAATTCCCTGGGCTTTTCAGCGATCTTTTCGCCGTGGCTCGCCTTTTGTTCGTGCTTAATTGTCGTTGCGGGGAATTGTTTGGAATTGGCGGTTCGGGTCTTGGCGGATTCCGTAAATTTCGCATTCGTTCCGAGCCGCAGAGCTATGGGGCTATTCGTCATTCGCTTGTCCGTCATCGCCATCGTCATAATGATCATCTCGGCCCGATCATGATCTTGTTTGATTTTTTGCGATTTAGCAAAAATTACTTTTTGCCTCAGACTCAGACGCAGTCGCAGTCGCAGACTTTGGTCCTCTTCTGACTGGCTGCTGGCTGCGTTCTTTTCACAGCATTTCACAGTTTTTGCTGCCAATATTAATTTCGCAAACGTTTTAAATGGCTAAGACGGAGGCCCATAACTTTAAATATGCCATGTGAAGCACCGAAGAGCCGAGGAAAAAACCCAATCTCGGACCAAAAATCCTTTTTCCAGTGACAGTTTCGCAGCGGCGGCCGTAAAAAAACAGTTGAGCAAAAAATGCTGTCCGTTTTTGTAGCAGGCTACGGCTTTTTGGCATTTTTGTGTACGCATTTCATTTGCAATGGATTTTTTCAGCCCACTTTTTTCGACATTTCATCTCCGGGAGCGTGCAATTCTCCGGAGACATTTTTGTGTGTGCTCGAGGGCAAAAAACTAGATCGAAACTCGGATCGGAGATTTATCTCTTTCGTTAAGGATTTCTGCGGCAGTTTTGCATTGCAGATCCCTAGTCCGCAGCGGATCCGTCATTATCTTCCTGCTCAGATCCCGAACTGTCTGTCAGTCAGTCGATCGGTGTCCATTCCGAGATTTCTTTTCTCCTCCTTCGATCCTTTTGGGCAGTCAACTCTCGTCATGGCATCGTGGCAAATGTTTAACATTTGTACGCCTGTTTTTTATTTATTAATTTCTTCTTGGCTTTTTTTTCAGACTTTTTACTTTAAGCCGGGGGCCAAAAAACGTTTCTTTTGTTTCTCGCTTGGCCATTTTTTGTGCCATAATAAAGAAATATTTTTAATAAGCTTTCATTCATTTTTAACGAGGGTTAAACATTCTGTAGCGACATTCACTTTTTCCATCGATTCGCGATTCGATTTGATTCATCTAATGGATTTTTGGTAGCTGCTCGAAATGGACCCATGGGAGCCACACTCGAGTGATGTGTACAAAATCTGTAAATTCAATCAAATTGCAATTAGATGGATGAGTAAGATGTGCTTGAGAAGTTGGGGAGACGAAATCTTTGCCTTTCGGTATTTTTGGAGTTTTGAGATAAGGAATTTTAGGATTTCTGGGAAAAGGTATTGAATTCATACAATATTTGTAGGAAAAAATCGTAATAAGCAAGTTAGTAATAAAAGATGCATGATTAAATATTTGGAATCTATTTTTTATGAATTGATTACATTTTTACTTTTCAAGGAATACTAAATTACTTAAGTGGTTAAACTGAAATAAATATTATTTCCTTTTAATATACATTTTTAAAATAGATTGCTTTGGGTAGTTATGGTTACAATTGTCTTTAATACAGAATAATATTTTTCACAAAAATAATAGTCATAGATGTTCGCATAATTTTGTACTTGAAATTTTTAAGAACTAAGAACTTTTTCTCTCAACGTACTTATTTCAATTATTTTCTTAAATTATACAAATATGATTTAAGTGATTTTACTTGAATATAAAGTACTTCCTTATTATATTTCTTTAAATAGATTGCTTAGAGTAATTATGGTTAATAATATATTTAATAATAATCATAACATATGTGAAAATAATATTGTTCAAAATAGTGATACAATTATAAATAAATCATAAATTTTAATTGAATTATTTTAAAATGCAGAACTATCTTCATTTGTTCTTATGTAGAAAGAATGATACAGGCACATTTATAATTTACTCCTCTCCCATATTATTCGAGTTATTTCCCAAAATCCCACCACTCCAACTTTATTTCTTTCAATTCGATTACTTAATCTTTTGGCACAGCCAATGATTTTATTTTCCGAGCATCTGCAACTCTGTGTTGAGTCAACAGCCGACCCCCATTTAATTTGCCGAGAGTGTATCGCACAGGTGCAAGATCCAAAGGCCGGGGGAAATGGATAGAGGGGGCAGGGGCTTCTAGGCAATCTGAAAATTGCAGACTCCGAGGCAGACACACACGCCCCATTAGGCCCGACATTATCGTTTCCATTGCCAGACATTTCGCAAAGCGATTCGGATTGGAGAATGGGGAAACGAAAATGAAAATTGACATTGAAATGGAAATGGAGTTACCCGGGGGCCATGTGGTGGTCGGTCCTCCATCTGGTTTCGCCCCATAATGGACCGCTGCTCGATATGCAAAACAATTAATGAGGAAGTGAGTTGGGTGAGGTTATGGATGATAAGACAACTGAATGGAGAGTTCTGGGTTCTCATTCTGGATTCTGCACGTGATGGACAGGCCACTTGTGGCGCAAAACGATTAAAAAACATTTGCAATTGTGCGATCGGTAGCTCGGTTTTTTGGCTTCGTATCTTCTTTTGCTCGTTGGCCACCCTGAAGGATGTGCCGACAAAAGGAACTAACTGTTCATCGCACACGTTGAAGATGAAGAGGAAAGGACCGAAATCGACCGACGGACAGAGGCGTTTGTATGCCAGCAACTGACAGCCGAAGAATGGGCCAAAATCCTAGTCGATAAGGAGGCTGGGTCCTCCTTCCACCCTCTGTGAAAGTAAATGCTTGTCAGCTGCGGCAGGAAACACACAACACACACCCAGCAGCAACAACAAAAATAACAAAAAAAGCAGGAGAAGAAGATGAGAAATACAAGTTAATAATGTCTTCATTATTGTTGAAGCGTAACTAACGTGGTTTACACATATTAGCCGGGCCAGCTCGGCTGGGAAAGGTGAAAGACAGCGTTGAAAATTGCCATCTAGGTGGGCCCAAGTCCGATCAATGAGACCTCAACCGATCCACAATTGTGCCTGATTCCCATTCCGTCTCGGATCGGTTCTGTTTCTCTCTATATATATACATTCTCCATATACATATATCGGCTGTGATAAGGCGTAAGGCCCCTGCCGGTTGACATGACACAATTTTTATTCAAATGGCCAGCAACATGAGGCTGCATTATCGCCGGTGGGAATGTCGCACAAGACGCGAGCGAAGACGCTGAGGCTGTGCACAGTGGGGCCAGGTGTGAGGAAATGTTGTCCACTTAATTTGTTTAAAAAAAAAATCAAATAATTTTAGCTCGTATTGAGTGGAAATAATTTAAAAGTAATAACAAGGTCAGTTCGTAATATTCAAATTTATTAATATTTAAAATACCACTAGTATTCACTGCATTGAAATATATTCCTTCAAGATCTTTCCATACATAATAAATTTAATAAAAATTTTAAGTAATTTTATTCTTAATTTCATTAACTAATTATGCCATAAAATAATTTCAGAACCTGTACTTACATACCACACTTTTACTTTGTATAAATGATTATAATTTCAAATAATTTTCAGAACAATTTCCCACCCTTTCCGAACCACTGTGCGAATGATGGGATCCGGATCCCCTGGCGAGCATAACTTTATCACTTCATTTGCTGCCACTGCTGCAGTTTGACCATCACTTCGGTTCACTGCTTCCACTTCTTTGATTTCGCCTCCCTCCGGTCCTCGTGGCTCGTCGACCGCATGCCGCGTGTGGCGGTAGCCAAGATTGAGCCAAGATCGGACCTGAGAGCCGGCACTGCTGGGCCGCTCGTCATCATCAACATATGCAACTCTATGTCGGACCAACCGCACAGCAGCCCAACAAAACAGGCGACGACGACCACCCAGTTTGGCCCAACCTGAGCGATCTCGTAGAGAGAAATGCTGGGAGTTGGGTATGGGAATCGGAGCCGGAGCCGGAATGGAACTGAGAGGGACTGCCCGTTGCGTTTGGCATTCTTTGAGCTGTCGTCGCCCCTGACTAGGAACGGAGATAAATGGTAGCAGGGGCACTGGGATATCTCTCTCCATTCCATATAGAGTCGCAAATTGGCAGCTGGTCGTCAAGTGCTTCCGTTTGCCTTCCCATTACCGTTGATGTTGCCGTTTCTGGGTCCAGTGCCTCTGCCTTTTCCATTGGTCAGTTCCGGCGCCGCATATGCCACAAAGATAAAAATAAATAAGGGATACAAATGGGAAACTAAAGGTGACCCCCACACCAAAAACCCCTGATATTACCAACTAAATGCCCTTAACTGATAGGTGTCTCTGGCGTTGGAAATGTACAGACGAACTTCGATAGCGTGAACTTGTCTGTAAATAAATTCAGGCATCGTCAAAATAATGATTAAATAATGGAAATAAATTTGCGAACATTTTATTTTAGAAAGGCAACAAATTAAATAAACTAAAAATTATTTTAAATATAAAAAAAAAAAAAAAAAAAAATGTCCAACATTTATTTATATTTTCTATATTTTATTTCCATTGGGAATTGATTATTTAAGTTAGTAAAAATACAAATGTTAACTGATTCTGAATGGTTTCTATAAATATTATAAAATGCAAGTCAAGCTAGAACTTATGAAAAGTAAGTATTCATATTCGCCTTAGCCAATCCCCCCTGTATTCATATATCTTTGAGCAATGCGGAACAGCTGGCCAGCTGGTTAAAGTCCAGATATCTGGCCTGGATGTGGGACATAGTAATGCGGCATAAGTCGGGCATATTTAGTGGGTTTTATATGTTAGTATGAGGGGATGCAGAGTGAGCCAGAGGAGTGGGGAGAGCATAAAACGAGAGCAAACGACTAAAAGGCTCTGGCTGTCGTCGAGGCCAGATAAGATTAAAAACAATTTTATTGCAGCTCTTTAGTTGGACTCGCTTGGCTGGCTGGGATCCCAAAACCGAAGCCGAAGCCGAGGCACGAACCGAAACTGAAACCGAAACCCAAGAGCCTGTAATTTAATTAATTTAATTTTTATTCAAAAAAATGCCTTTTGATAAGCGCAGACAAAGTTGAGGCCCCACAGCCTGAGCGGCGGACAGGCTCCCACATTCCTTAACGAAAAACGAGGGAAAAGGAGGCCGGAATGATTGTGGCTTAAATCGATTAATGCCCCTAATCTGAGCCAAGAATCTCCTCCGGTGCTGGCGGTGGTGGTGGGATCTTCTGCATCTTCTGGCTCTTCATTCAGGCCACTCACTCACTCCCTCGGCCCCTCTCGCTCGCTCATTGATTCATTAAAGATTTTTATTAAAAGGTTTTAATACTCCCATTAACTCCACACGATCTCACACACACGATCGCGCCGCAGCCTCGTACTGCCATTGGTCAAGTTTTAATGCCCGGTTCTTCGGATCCCCGGAGCTGGCGCTTCTTTTTGCGCTGTCATCCATCGTGTCATGTTTTGTGCTTTTTCATGCCGCCTCTTTTTCATTTTCTCCTCGGGCCCATCTCCGTCTTTTTTGTGGAAAGTGTGAGAAAGGAAATATCTCCATTGTGCGATCAGCCGGGCGATCAGCGATCAGCGATCGGCGATCGACAATCCACAACAAAGTGCAGCCCTATGCAGCATTAATTGTGCCACAAAAGATCAACAAGTCAGGGCGTTGATGATTGGCTTCATCTTCATTAAGATCGGATCGGGTCGGATTGGGACGCATGGGTTTTTTCGGATGGAGATTGCTGCCCGTGGATTCACCTCGCCGCAGGAATGTTAAAAACGCAAACGCACACTTAATTTCCCTTTTTTCGGGGCCGCTACAAAATATGGTTTTGTTCCTTAATGTTTCACAATTTGTTATTGGCTCGGGCCTAAGAGGTTCTAATTGAGATGGAGTCGACTCGACCTGAGTCTAGGCATTAATTGAATTGACAACCCCCAGGTCCAAAAAACTGGCACAGAAAACAGCAGCTGGCGCTATGCCAGTAACAGAACACTGTGCAAAAAAGGTAAGTTTTAGATCTATAAAGATATGTATATATTCGTAATGGAGAAAATGTATTCCCAGAAATGTTTCCGACGTTTCAGCGTTTAATTTGATTTTAAAGGATTTTTAGATTTTAGCCAAACATATATTTGGAGGTATTTATATTTTTTTATCTTTATAACGCTCAAGTTCTGTGGTAATATTTTTCAACCTAAGAATCTGGAGGGTGAAAAAGGGATTATTTTTATTTATTATTTTCTGGCAGTTCCCAAGCTCTAGTCGGGAATCAAGAATACAACACTTATACATACTTCGAAAAAGTGTATAGAATTTTATTGCTTATTTTCATTCAAATGTATTCTATTTGGATGTTTGAAAATGTAATATCCATTAAGAAATTATTCCTAGACGATAGTGAAATATTATTCCATTCAATTTAATTGAAAAATTAATTTGTAATATAGTTTTTTCTCTGTGTTTCAACTGCGAACCGATCAAGGAGTGCTCGCTTCTGGCTTCGACTTCAACTCCATCGCCAACACCGTGTTGGACCATTAAGCGTCCAAAGCGGGCCAAACCTGAACACGGAAAAAGGTTAAAAGGTTCAACATTTCATTGTTGCTGTTGCCTTTGAATTAATTTTTATTGTTATTGTCTTTTTTTTCTTTTTTTTTTTTTTTTGGTTTGGTGCTCGCTCTCGGGCTGTGAACTCAATTAAATGAAACGCCAGGCGATCCGATCGGAGATGTCATCGGTTTTACAGTATGGAAAGCAGCGACAGCAGCTGGTGGCGCCTCCAAAAACCGGAGCCTTATTTTTTTCTCCTTTTTGGTGTGACATGTGGCGACAAATTGAGGTTACGTATGGTGAACATACATATATGGCGGAGGGATCGGATGGGGCTATCCCACGATCTCCAGCTGGGGTGTTGAGCGAGAGAGCGAGAATTAATCAAGGTTATTAGCTTCGATGGGTTAAGGCAGGTCAGAAAATTAGTGAACAATGAATTCATTATAGGAAATAAAGAATCATGAGCATATTTGATTTTAAGCCTGTAAAAAATGCGTTCTCACAAGTTAAAACAAATAAACCAAGACATTCTTCAACTTCCATCAATGAATCCCGAATCTATTTGATCAGAGATGCATTTCCTCTATCTCTGTCGCCTGCTGACCATCATTATGGCCGTGGTAATTATCATGATCACGGATGATGGGCTCCGGCTAAGTGCCGTGCGCTCCACTAGCACAGCACAGCTCAATCTCAATCTGCACCCAAGCCTGGCCAGAGATCGCCCCTGGGTCAACATCTCAGGAGCAGAAGTGGAAGATGCGGCAAACCGAACCCAAGCCGGACCAACCGAACCAACCGAACCAATCAAGCGATAAAACATCCAAAACTATGCAAACAGAGAGAGACAAACAGCAGGCCTGCAGATCGTGTGGATGTCTATATGGATTCGGATTCGGATGACTGGCCCAGGGGCGATCAGTGAACGGGTAGAGATCTTGGCGATCGGTAAATTTGAAAGAAAATTAAATCCGTAAATGAGGAAATCAAATATCGTAAAGTGCGCAGTCTTGGTGGCAAGTGGATTTCATGGATGAGGCGGCGGCGGCCGGGCAGGAGGATGGGATGGTCCGGGTGTGGGGGCCTGGCTGGCGGAGAGCCAGGCACTTGCTATGCCCATCTTCCCATGAATGTGAGCAAACAGAGAGCCGAGAGGCCGAGGCGGGGAAAGAGATTTTTAGCGTTTTGCCGCCTAGACCTGAGCAGAGTCACTGGAAAAAATTAATTTGGAAAATTAGGAGGTTCATTAAAATAAAAAAATAAATTCTACTTCACTTTAAAATTATTCTAAATTATTTTCAAATTTAAAAGACATTTTATAACGGCTTTAAACATGCAGCCTGTTTAGAAAGTGTAAAACTAATATTTTCTTATATTGTATATTTAATAACGAGACTAAATATACATTTTTAATCCTTTTCGATAATAAAAGACAAAGATTAATGTTCTATCTGAAATACAAATTCAATATTCAATAAAAATTTATATAATAATTAAAACAAGCACCACTATTATTTATTGATACTAAATAAAACCTCGTACACCCACAATTATATAAGTTTATATGGGTTTTCAGTTTCAAAATTGTATATATTTTTCTTTTCAGGTTCCCGCAGATACAAATCCATATTTTTATATATTTTAAAAGCAGATATACAATTTTTTTCGAGTGATTCTTCGCCTACTCCTCCTCCTGCAGCACCTCACTTCCCTCTTTCCTCCGTCGCCAGCTCCCACTCCTCTTCCGATTTGTTTGCCCAAAACATTTCTCAATTCGCTGATGCATTTTATGAACGCGTGCAAGGCGCTGTACAAACAAAGGGCTAAATGCATTCTTAACCTTTTTCTCTCCGCCCTGGCCCTTTTCCCTACCTGTATTGGCCATATGTATAGCACGGATATACATATAGTCTGGTATATGGGGTTAAGTCGTGGCGCGTGAGTTCTTCAAATTGACATAACAAACAGAATTGGGAATTTGAGAATTTGTTAAAAAAACAGAAATCAGAATGCACTTTTCTTTTGGGCCAAGAATCGGGGAAAATGAAAATGGCTTAATTAGTTGCCGACGTCGGATGGAAACCCTTGAAGAATCCAACTTTTCCCGCTCACCGACTGACAAAATATTTGCCAAACTCTTTTGACAGCTGTCAAGTGGTGAGCCGGAAAATGGAAACGTAGCATTTAATTCTCGTTTCGGTTTTATTTTTTGGGGATCTGTTTTCCCCGACTATGCAAATTTGCCGAGGCACTTTGTGTGTGGTTGGTACCGGGATCGGGCTCGGGATCTTTCCCCTGTCAAACTCCATTTTCCAGCTCTTTCTCTTTTATGCCTGAGAGCATACTTGAAAATAGAAAGAAACTGTTTTTTTCGGTTTTCCTCTTTTTGCAAATGAAATTTTCGCGTTAATCTTGCACATGTGAGGAGAGCGAGAGCAGCTGAGCAGGAAGTGATTTTCCAATGATTAACTCTGCTGAAAGGGGATTTCTTTCGGCTGCACACGATCGACACATAGATAGATAGATACATAGATACGCAGATACTCAGATCCAGGGGATACATGGGCGGGGAAAAAAAGGCTCTCAGTGATCTTGTTTTACCTTTTCGCTTATCATCAAGCAGTCATCGCCGATCGGCGCCCATTCATAAAAGCGCACAAAGTTGACAATCTTACTCAACTCCTGCCGATCCATAAAGATAACTGAGATATATGCGATTTAATGAGTCCCCGTCCCCGCCTCCTGCCCTGCGTAGCTGCTTTTCCTTTCTCACCGGACAAAAGTATCGATTGCACTTGGCCAAACGCGGCTAAATGAAAAACTGGTACATCGCCGATGATCTGGGGCGGCGTTTCCTTTTTTTCTCACAAACACACACGCCGCCCGACCTAGAGATGGGAGCGTGAGCAGGGCATTCGAGTTTAATCAGATTTATTTATGATAATTACTTTTAAAATCAAGAGAAAATTATACTTAGCTTGATATGCTTAATCCAAGTCTAGCAATGATATGAATCTCCATCTTAAAACACCATTTAACCCTAAAAGAATAATATATAATAGAGAAAATGTAAATAAATAAATGAAAAATATCTACAAAAATATTTAATAAAGCAAATTGTTTAAAATGTATTTTATGTATAATAATCTAGCTACAATATACTTTCTGAATATCGCTTCTAACTGAAATATCTCTTATAAAAACAAAATCTCCGTGACTAAAACCCCAATCACGTGCCCATCTCTGACACAGGTACACTTTTTCGGCTCAAGAGGAAGCAGGGCGATGTGGCAAGAAGCGGCAGCAACTTTGGCGGTCCTTTTCCAGGAAGTTGCGCCTGGCGTGCGCGCTCATCGCAGCTGCCATCCAGCCATCTAGCATTCAAGCAATCCCAATCCCAGCATCCAGCTGAACTCTCATTCACGCGAGAGGCCTCTACCCGTCTCACTCTGCGCCTACCTGTCTCCCTCGTTCGTATCTTAAGTTTTATGCAAATTAAGCAACAGCAGCAGCGGCATCAGCAGCTACGTGAGTTTTTAGCCTACTTTATGGGCATTGCTCGGTGTCAGCATCTTTTTAATGCAGTGATGTCTCCTAAAAATTACAAAACAAGGAGAAGCTGTTCAGTTAAAGTTATAAAGGATTATAGAGGATTAAATAGTTTAGTAAGTCTATAAAGTTAGAAACAATGTATTCAATCAAATCAGGGTATTTTAATTTCCACAACATAATATTATTAATGCCTAAAAGGGTATAATAATCCTACATACTCATAAATCAAGAAGGTTTTTTAAGGATTATTAACCATTTAGTTTGAAGCTACTAATCTCGTCCATATATATTATTTTAATATTTATATTTATTTATTTAAACTAATTAAAAACACTGACCTTGGAACCTTAACCTTTTAAAATTGATAAAAAATGAATACCACTTATATTTTTATAAGTAATTTCAATTCAGTATAGGTTTGTATAGTTTATAAAAACCTCTTTGTCTTAAAAAATTTACTAACTAAACATTTTCTAAAGTTAGTTAAGATTTCTCGACAATCCTGCATCTTAAACTTTTTTTATATTAATTATTTTACTATTTTAGCTCACTTATGGAAAATGTGCCATTCATAAATTACTTCCTTCTTAGAGCTCCTAAAATTCATAAAAAAAAAGCTAGTTTTGCTTCACTGTCGCTATGTTGCAGCTGGGATGCTGGTGTTGTTGCTGCTGCTGTGGCACTTGTTGTCGAGCTGTCCAACTGTCGCGGCATGTAGGTACTCGGCACTTAAGCACTGCCAGTTTCCTGAGCTCCCCTGCTCCGTATCTGTATCTGCAAGATTGTCGTGTACCTTTTTGTTGTCTATTAGCGAACAGCGTTTTCGCTCGGATACGAGCACTCGCACTCGCACTCCGCACTCGCATTCGCAGTCGCACTCCCATTCGAGTTCGCATGCGCTTGAGCGGATTTAGCTTAATTTAAATCCAAATCTCTGTGTACGCACCGATCTCTCGTCCGCCGCTCATTGTTTTGCATCTCATCGCCGCATTGTGTGCATCAAGTGTAGGTATAGTTGGGCTCTGTATAATATCCCTGTCCTAAGCAGGGCTTCGGGGCAGGGCGTTCAAAGAGGCAGTGGCAGGGGCAGGGGCAGGGGCGTTAGGGTAATGCCTGGAAATTGGACTACATTTCGTAAGCATTAAGCCTCCTCGGGCGATTTCTTGAAGGGCCCTCTCCGCTCTCACTATTTCTATTTCACAAACAGCCTTTGACATTCGCAAATCTCCCAGATGAATTTCAAGAGGAAATGCTCGAACGAAGGATCTTGACATTTTCTCAATCGCCTAAGCAAACATTTTATGAATTGCCATTGTGACAAGGAATTGGTAAAAAGGAAATGGATCTAAACAGGGCTCTTAAATATATTTAAACAGGAGAAGGGATTTGAAGGAATGTATATATTATAAAAAGAGGCCGTTGTTTTTACAAATAATTATTTACCATTTGTAAGAAAGGGATTCACTTTGTTAAAAGAAACTTAAAAAGTGTATATAAACATAAAGAAATCCGTTTTCTTATAGTAATTCCATTCCATTCAAAATAAATAAATATTAAAATGTACTTAAGTGATTGTATAATTAAATATCCTATTTAATACAATTACTAAATTATTCCTAATAGAAAAATATATAAATATATTAAAATCATTTACACCACTCTCATATCTTCAGCCCCCATTCAACTGTGAACTTCCTCGCATTTTACTGAGAACAACAAACGCAGGCAACAATCAATAATGGTTATTAATAATGACATGTGTACTCAGCCATAAAAGAAGGTGACTTTAAAATGCAAGCCAAACTATAAAGGGGCCTGATAGCGCATACGCCTGGGAGATATTGTATCTGCCAGATAACTTTGACTTGACATACACAAAGGTAAATTGTGGCAGATATACCAAAGTTGTAAAGAGTGCGCCATTGCCGCAGGACCACACCCACTTTCAAAACAAAGCCCATGGACTAGGTCCCCTTCCCCCCAGAAAAACATGTGCTCCACCAGAAAAAAAAGAGATATATAACCAGAAAGACAGACGGTGCGGGCCCAACCTCAAGAGTCAGTCAGCCAGCCAGCCAGGCAGTCTGTCAGTATCAGTGCGAGTATCACAATTCAATTAAGATTTATTTTTTGTTGTTAAACAATTTGTTGTTATTGTTTGCCCCGGGCGAGAGTGCTTTATATTAGGTATTTTCTATATTTATTTACCATCCCCATTGATGGGAACGTGGAAATTTGTTTGACTTGTGTCGAGAGGAAATTCCTGGAAATCGCATTTGCGGCAAAGATCGTTTTCTTTCAACTTCGTACTCCAACCTGTCCGAGAGCGATGTTTAATGACAATATCTCCTTTTGGCGTGGGAGAATGGAGGGAAAGTGTTTTATCTGCAGCGTGGGAGTATCATTACTTGCTTAACCCGGGCTATATTCCTCCCCCCTTCCTTTGGGTAAACACACTCCACGGGGTATTTATGGCAGAGCGATTAATTAATTAGCGCAATGCTAATTATAAATTTAACGAAAGCCATTCGATTAAATGTGCGAAAAGAGAGGGAGAGAAATATTTAAAAATTATTAATCGACGACTAATTGAACAAAGTTTTCACATTAAACAAAAGATAAGCAAGGCTAAAGGGAGTCGTCTGTTGTGCAATAAAAATTCATTTCAATTCGTTTACGCGTAATGAAATGGAAGTCATATAAACGTTGCCGGGACAGTTATTGAATGAGTATCTTTATACACTCAAACATTTTAAGTTCCAAAACCAATTAAATATTGCATAAAAAATATTGAAGAAATTATTTTGGGAAATATAATCTTTAAAAGAAAATGATTCTAAGATAAGTAATGTTTAATAAGAATACAAGAAATCATGTATTACCAACTCAATTATCATTATTTATTTGCAGTTTTGGCTTCTTTTTGCTTACTGTATCTGTATCTTTGCATCTGTATCTGGCAGCCAGACAAAGTTGTTGCCCAGCTGCTGCCGTTCGTACTTATCGGGGGGCCCAGGGCTGGTATATCCCCCATCAAATCACATTATTACGAGTGTTTTGCCATTCAGCTCGGTCTCAACTGCTGTTGGTCTTCATCTTTTTGGTCGCTTTTTGTTTTAGCCCGCTGTCTTCGCTGTTAGCCCCCAAAGTCATACGTGCCCCTGGTCTTGTCCTTTTCGCTCTCACGTTTTGTTTATCTCACACCAGGCAAATATTGGGTCGCCCCTGTGTGCGTGTGAGTGCTGTGAAGAAGCTTTAATGGAATCTCGTCATAAATTCAAATTTTATTACTGCTCATATTACCGCTGTGCTTGCCGAGAGACTCGGGGAAAAAAATCCAGACACGGGGTACAGGGGCCAAGCCAACTTATATGGCAATACGATGTGGGGTATATATACCAGCAAACACATGCCAATTTGGTCAAGAGAGAAGGAGAGAGTGCGTGAGACGGGGAGTAAAAGAGGTAGAGTCATTCTACAGTGGTGGAATCATTGTTTCATTATTAAAAAAAAAAAAAAAATTTAAAGAACTTAAAAGATAAATGTCTAAAAAATAGATTTCTTTAATTACTCTGAAACCCTAATATGAAATAACTTCTAAAAATGAAGAGCAATTTTAATTTCTCGAGAAAACTGACGAATTTCAATCTTTACATTAACAATTTTAGCTTTAGATTACTTTCAGATTTAGGTATCTTTCTTATTTCTCTTTTAAGCAGCTCTAAAAGTTGATGATAAAAGCTCTCAAGAAATCCTCATTCATGTCGTGACTTGAATCAAGAACTGCCTTTCTCCGCACTTCTCATGTCCGCTTCCTAAGCTCTGTTACGTTTCACAGCTCGCCGCCAGGTGTCTCCCCTTCCTGTAACTCCCTTTTCGATTGTTTTTCAACCAGGGTGCCTGGCCAAATGACGGCACACAAAACAGCGAGCTTCAATCACGCGCAATTAATCTGCTCGAAAATCCTTTTATAGATAATCGCGCACACAAGCTCAGACACTCACAGAAGCATGCACACACACACACACACACTGTCGCGAGTATCCTGTGCAGTTTTACGACAATTGTTATTGTTATTGAGGCATTTTCGAAATGAACAATTTCAACGCTGACGACCGAGTTGAATGACAACAGCAGAAAAGAGGAAAAAAGGGGAAAAAAGGCGAATGGAACTGGAGCTGGCGGAGCCGGAGGAGCATGTCAATGATGATGACGACAACGACGGCTCCTGCCAAGCGTCTCCTCCTGCATGCATCATAATAATAAAACACACAGACACAGACCGTCGGATTGGATCGGAGCTGGAGTTCGGGGACTGCGACTGCGAGATACTTCTTGACGGACAAGGACAATCGCGTGGAATGCGCCGGAGCGGGGCAAGTCGGGGGATAGCGCCCCAGGCGGTTCTAAAAGCGTCAACGCAAATTAGCAGCAAAGTGTAAATTGGAAATGCTTTTTTTGGTGCACCCCACATACAGACACATACAAACGTCGAACAGGGAGTTGCAGGTGAGGATTGGGACTGGGATTTGGATTGGCACTGCGACTCGGACTGGGACTGAGACTGTGTATGGGCTTCGGTTCGGAGCCATGGGGAGCTGCTTTTTAGAGTCTTTAATTAAGTTGTTATTTGGCCTGATGATTAGAAGCAACATTTTTTGTAGCCTACACTCGGGGAAGAATGTTTTCTAATTTCTCTAAGCTTAGCCGAAGAAAATCTTTCGAATTAAGAAAATTTAACTCTAGGATGGGAGCTTAAAATTTCCAAATTAAAAGAGATATTTAAACAAAAGTGTGATACATGCTATTTTTAATTTATTTTCTGAAATTTGTAGAGGATATAATATAAATGTAAAATAAATTTATATTTTAAACATATACCATACTTTCTGACTTGTCTATTACGGCTCCTTATCAATTGAAATATTTTAATAAACATAAAAATATGAAAACTCTTAAAAATATACATTTTCCCTTGGTGTATCTGATCGACTCGCACTTTTTGCTCGATTTTATTGGACTGGGGTTCCGTTTGCGGTTTGATCAATGGCAACTACTGATAGACATATGGCCAAAAGCTGTAAAAATGTCAAATTTGCGTAAGTTACGATCGTGTAAGTAGGGAAAATTTTATGATCTACAAATTGATCGTGCGTTTTTTCTCCCCTTGCGCGGCGGCAATCAACCTCGATAAATTTCCAAGTTGCCAATAATAAATTAATTGCCCATAGCCAACAAAAACTTGCCCATCTGCTTAGGCATCCGATTGGATCCGTAGATGATCGGACGATCTCAGAGTTGCTTCAACTCTGCTGCTCCAAGTGTGTGGTCCCATCTCCATTTCCATGTTTGCCCCTGTGCGAGCTGCTTAGGTCTGGCTCCCGTGCCTCTGGTTTTCAGCATTTGCGTCGCATACGAAACTATGACAAATTTATTTCAAGTTGTGCTGGAGATTCCACTTATTTCTATTTCTTCATTAAGTTTTCATCAGTGAAATTAATTATTCATGTCCGAATATCTTCATATCGCTTACGTTTTTCGATGTTTCCATTTCGATTTGTTTGGTTTTTATTTTTTTTTCTCGTCTCGTTTCGTTTTGTTTTCATTTTTTTGTTGGCTTCTATGTCATTTAATATTTATAATTTAATCTTTTTGGGGGACTGCTCGTATGTGTTGATATTTCACGAGTTAATAACTTGATTAAACATACGTTTTGTGTGGATTCAATAATTTTGTTTTTTTTTTTCTCAAGATCTCACCGTTCTTTTGAACTTTGGTTTCGAAGCTCCTCGGATCGCTGTGTGTGGGAAATGCCAAGTCGAAAATGTCTTGAAACATAATCTCCATAAATTTAATTAAGTCGAAAAATGGTTGAGTTGCTATTGACTTTATGCTAGGGATGGATTTAAATATGTTGACAAGGGTAGGGTCATGCCCTATTTTCCTATGATTATCAAATTAGTTTGAGCCCAAAACTAATTTCGATGAGTTAAATAATAAGCTTTCTGTGCATTTAAGCTTAATTACATTTCCGGTAGTTTTTAAAAATTATTTCATAGTTTTTATGAACCTGTAATTAATCAATAAACTATTTTACTACCTCTGGAGGAACTTCCTTGAGAAGTTAATGTGTAAATCTTTTGTAATTAAGCATTTTATATAAAATATATACAAATATATCCCTATTTTTAATAAGTAATTATAAAGACTAAACACTTACTCAGCGTTAATAAATCAAACTCTTATGCCTTAATTAAATTTCCGGTAGTTTTTAAAAATTATTTCATAGTTTTTATGAACCTGTAATTAAGAAATAAACTATTTTAATACCTCTGGAAGAACTGGCTTGAGAAGTTAATGTATAAATCTTTCGTAATTAAGCATTTTATATAAAATATATACAAGTATATCTCTATTTTTAATAAGTAATAATAAAGACTAAACACTTACTCAGCTTTAATAAATCAAACTCTTATGCCAATCTCTCTCTACCCAAATTAAGTCATCAGTTCTTATTAAAAATACATAAGCAATAGCCATAAAAACCGAGAGTGCGATCTCAAATAAAGTAATTAAGTCATAAAACACACAAAATTGATTCATTTTCATCACTAAAAATACCTCCGCCGACAAGGGAAACCGAAATACCTTAGGGCCCCCATAAACCCACAGACTCTCAAAACGAAGCGCAATAATGAAATGCATACAACTTAATAATCAAAATCGAAATCAAATAAAATGCCAAATGTTTTTATTTCAACAGCTACGCTCATTTGGTGGCCACTGGCCAGCTCGGCCTGCAGGCCAGCCTCCATCCAAAGAGCCAAATGGAATGTAAGCCAAATGTTTCTATTAACACACACCGGTGCCCAGGGAGCACACGGTTTCTGAATTTCTGAGCTCTGGGCCGAGCTTCTGATTGCATATTCATCAGATGCAAATCGCGAAACCTTCCAGTCGCATTAATCGTTATTCGTTGGTGGGCCAAAGCATTTATTTCATATTAATAAGCAATTTTTCAGCCCGTGCTCGACATCTTATGGTGGCTGACGAGTTGCCCTTTTGTAAAACGTATTATCATTCGGTAGTATCTATAAAATATGCGAAATAATCATTTCGGGATTTTTAGATGGTTTAGTTTTAGTGATTCCCTGTAGGGAAGGAAAATAAATACAGATATACATAGATATAAAGAAATAATTATTAAATATTTTATGAATATTTTTTGTTATTACAATAAAAAATCAGAAAGAAATGTATGAAATTGTAATAAGAATCATTTTATTTAAAAATGTATTATTACAAATTATTCTACAATTTTGAAAGGCTTCCTTTGCTTAAATATGTTTAAAAATATATACAATTCCCAAAAACAATTATTTTATGTTAAAGATTATTATATTTAAATAATACAATAAATATAAAATAATAATAACATATGAAATAAAACAAAGGCAAGTTTTAATAAATTAAATTAGGATAGTTTTCTGTGCAAAATTTTATGTTTTTTGGGAAGTATCCCTATTTTTTACAATTTCCTGAATTTAGCATCTGTTATAACATATTTGGTAGACTCAAATTGAGAAATCAAAGCATTTTATACAATCTTTCAATAGCCTCACCCTTTCCAGTTGTTTATTTATTTTAGTGGCATTTATTAATGTATATTAATATGTGTTCGAATGTTTTTCACATAGTAATAGGGGGCCCTGCGAATATGCCGAACGTTAGTCAGCCGGTCGACAGCCAGTCTTCGATGAGGGGGTTTTGCTAATTAAAAAATGTTCATTGACAGTTATTGGTATTTGGCCATATATCAGGGCATTTCATTGGGAATTCCGCTACCAAATTGGTGCCGAAGAGTGCCCACCAGTTGCGTTTTATGCTTAATTGAGTTATTTAAATATTTTATTTGGCCAGAATACGAAAAATACGACTGAGATAAAGGTGGGTAGGCCAAAGGCAATCGGTTCGCTTCGGCTGAGTCTGAATTAATATCGCGTTGTCACACAAAAGTCAAACGTCATTTAACAAATGTTGATATGTTAATACCCTTGCCACCGGCGAGAATGCAAATCCACTAGATACAGATACATTTCGGTCGAGATAGACACAATTTGTTGTCGCTGCTAACTGCATTTTCAGTATCAGTCTCTGTTGGCTGCGTGTTTCAATTTTAAAGCGATTATGTTAATGTTCAAATATCGAAAACGAAAACTAGTTTCCAATCAGCCATTATCAATTAACCGTTTTGCCTTCTTGCCGAATTTATGGCCACCTGCAAGTCTTCACCTCTCCACCGCTTGCCCCCTAGCGCCTCTTTTTGTCCACTCCTTTCGTCCGCTGAAAAGTCAAACTGAGTTTTTTCAATTACCACCTTTCGAACTTTCAAATTCAAATTAATTTTCCGTTTTCCCCAGCTTAATTGGCAATATGTGCGCCCAATTAATGGAAGCGAGGCGGAGCGGGAGAGAACGGCGGAAAAACGGAGAAATAGAAAACATTTCGCTTGAGGCTATTCCTGAAGTGAACGAGCAAACACTGTTTCAATTCCGGCGCAAAAGTTTTTCCCAGTTTTCCCAGTTCGGTTTTCCCTTAACCCTTTGAAATGTACTCTGATTCTGGATTAGTATTAGGAATATAATGTTTCGAAAAACATTTTATTTAAAGATATTTGGTAACAGAAATTTTAATGCATTAATATTCTCCTAAAATGGTGTCTGAAGGTAAGGACTATAATATTTAATTTCCAAATCATCAATAAGCGCTGATTTATTAGAAGCTGAATCCTAAATTAAATTAGGATATAATCAATTGTAATAAAAAAGTAGCGAATGTTTATCCTAGCTCAACGCAGGGTTAAATCTCATTCTCTTCGCCTGCACCACCTGTCGTATACGCAATGCCCAGGAATTGTTCTTCTCCTCGCCTCGCTTTTCTCATTTTGTCAAAACATCACGTAAACAATTGAGCAGCTTCTGGGGAAAGTGGCAGAGCAGTGAGTTGGGGTTGTTATGATTTTGAAGCCGTGTTGAGGTTGTGGGGGGTTGGAAAAATTGTTGGGATGGAGATGGGAAAAAAGCGGCCTAGCCAATTCATCAGCAACGGCCTTGGGGGCACATAGCCAGCCAACCAGCCAGCATTGCATTCAGAGCAAAGTTCATGTTGCAAAATGCACTCACCTGGCAGAGAAGGAATGCTCACCTCCACTTGCGGGGTTCTTCTCGATTCATTTCTGGTGGGGAAAGCATTCAACATTTTCTGGGAATGTTAAATGCTCTTTCTGAGGTAATAAGGTCAAAATAAAATAGTAGAAAAAATAGGTAACGTTGTAAATAATAATGGTAAAATGAATTAGTAAATAAGAGTTAAGACCCTATCATAATAACCTCAAATTTTGTACTTGAAAATATCGTAGAATCACAGAAAATATTTTATAAACTGAAAAATGCTTTTTTAATACGCATAAAAATACCCAAAAGGCATGAAAGACTGTATTTTGCTTTAAATATCTTTCAGGCTTATGATTTGTATAATTTCCTTCCTTCCTTATTATTCATGTTAGATTTGTTTCCAAGTCTTGATACCCTTCTTCGTTCAGAGCACTGAAAGCTAATTGTTTTGATATGTAAACCAAAAGCAGAACCAAAAATCAACACGCAACATGAGGCCGTAGCAGGGCAGGCTCAAGTGCAGTGCGGGGCTAAAAGAGGGTGAGAAATGGAAGGGGATGCAGCCAGAAGGGGGAGAGATCTCTTCGAGATGAGAGGGAAACGGGGCTGCCGGGAGTCCCTGCCCTCGGCTCGTTGAGCATACGACGCGTGTTGCACGACGCCCCCGTTGCTGCAATCGTTATTGTTATTGCTGCTGCTGTGCCGCCTGCCTCACTTGCCTCACTTGCCTCACTGTACTGCTGCTGCATTCTCCATTCTGGCTGGTGTTCCCTGTGCCTCATTGAGCATGGTTATTGCCAAGCTTTTTGTGCTAATTAGCCACGCTGCTTCATGGTTATTAAGATTGCGTCAAGTGTACCCTGCACCACTGCAACCACTCCCTCTCCAGATTCCATATTCCCGCCCCCGACCACATTCAAATAGGGTACTGAGAAAAATAGTATTAAATAGGTTCTAAATTAAATATTAACTAAAATATCTTTCTAATTTTATATTTGTTAAATACTGACTAAAATTTGCCTCTTTTCCATTTAAGTGTCCACATATATAACTTATTATCTAAAATATTGTTACTTAGAAACGCAGTTGAATTCAAAAAAAAAATTATATTTGCATGCTGATGACTTAATTTAAATAAAAACCACAAATTTCTCTTCGTGTAAATTCTATGCTGGCAGCTGCACCAGAGCAGTATGCAGCACACACCATATAGGATAGCCAGATAGGCCTTATTATATGGCGCACGCATCCTCCAACTTCAACGGTCGTCGGTGCAGAGAAGAGCGCTTGAAATAAAGAAAAACCGAGACCCGAACCATGTACAACCATTTCCTTCTGTAAAAAAGAAGCAGAGGTTGCCCTGCGCAGGTTAAATAGAATTCAGCCAAATGAAAATGAGACTGAAACAAGAAGGGCATAAAGCTAGAATTATTCTAATAAATTATATTCACCTATCAACTTAAAGATTTAAGAGATATGCATTATTTAATTATTGTATCACTAATTCAGCCGTGTTCCAAAAAATGAAATAAAATATTCATTTATTATATGAAATTAAATTTGTTATTTTAAACGTGAAGTCCTTCAACAACAAATCTTTAATTAATGATATATGTATGTATAATAATACCTAAAAATGTACATTTGTATGCGATATGCTTGTGGCAAAAGGTTTTATATTTAATTTGCTAAATCAAACCATATATCCCTTAACTCTCCAAGATAAATACCAAATAAAAAATATATTATGTCTATTTTAGCCGTTAAAATTAAGTATCACTAGTGTCGAGAGCTACCCAATATTTTTGACTTTGGTAGATCTTCTTTTAAAAACACGTTTATTCATTTTAAAAATTAACTGAAGAAAGATTTGCCTCCTTAAACTACTAACAAATATAGTTTAAAGTTAAGAAAACATATTTTTACATTAATATTCGTAAAAAATATACTTTTTTTTTAAATTACAACTAATCAAAATAGTGTCTAATTTTTTAAATTTAGTTATTTATTTTTTTATTCTATCGTTTATTTACGATACGATAATGGGGCCGTACACAAATCTTACATAA
This sequence comes from Drosophila rufa, assembly GCA_018153105.1. Lineage (NCBI taxonomy): Eukaryota > Metazoa > Arthropoda > Insecta > Diptera > Drosophilidae > Drosophila > Drosophila rufa. The sequence continues at coordinate 17,145,384 of JAECXS010000096.1, forward strand.
GTTCTACATGATTATTTTACATTTGCTTAGAATGGGTTCGTTTCTTGGCTGAATACCGTTCTTGCGAATTCGCCGTGATGTAGTTTGCTAAGTGGAGTGCAATGCAACAGATGGCGCCACACGAACAACGAAACTATTTTTCAAACAAAAATTTAATTTTTAAAACTAAATCAAAATGTTATTGTAGCTTTTAGATAAATGAATATAAGTATTAATAATTGTTTTTTTTTAAATAAATATGATTGAAATTATATGTTCATTACTCAAATTTAAAGATATTTAAAATGTTTTCAATTCAAGTGAATTTTATGTTTCTAAATCCCTAAACAAAAATTCGACCTAACTTCACATTTTTAATATGATAAAATCGTACACCTTTTATATAGTAATCTGTCCAATTATTTTTCAGCCTAAATTAATAATTATTTGTTGATCAGCTCGTGGAACCACTCTAATAACTGAAATAAGCTTAAACTTTTTGTTTTTAATTGAGTTTCAATAATTCAATGTTCTCGTAACTTTATTTCTTATTCAAGCTGAAAATCGAGAGCACGATTAATACCCCTGCAACCTTTTAAAGTTTCGAATCCAGCATGAGCCATTTGAATGGCTTGCACTTGATAATTGATTGCGGCCTGTCTATAGAAATAAATCCCCATCGCCTCGTGTTCGCAACCCAAATCGGAAACCAGCACGCGCCACTTCTTCAGCGCTCCCAATTGGTTTGGGGCAACATGTTGCTGGGATCCAGGGTTCTGCAGGTTGGCGAGATTGGATTTATTTTTTTCTCCTCTCCATGTTTGCAACCCACAAACCAGCGTTTCCAGCGTTGCCGTCGACCCTTTTTTCAGGGCCCGCGGGCACTTGACTTGTGCTAATTAACTGTAAGCAAAATAACGCAAAATGCGCTTTAATTGAATCGAAACGAAAACTGAATAGCATTTAAACAATATTACGAATTCCGGCGGTGCAGAAGGAAGCACCAGGAGCAGTGTGGAGGCAAATGAGGCAAGAGAGTATCTCGACGCGGCTCCCTTCTGGATTTTTTGCGCCACATTAAGCACACGCTGCCGGGGTTGGGATAAAAGTAACCATTTGACAACATCATCGCCATGCTCCCCTTTCGGGCTGATTAAATTGCTACTTACTTCAGGCGATGAGGAGGATGATGACGACCGTCTTCGCTCCCTTTGTTCCCGGCCACCTTTTCAATAGCTGGCGATATATATTTCTCTTGCTTCTTATTTTTTCTTCTTTTTCTTGTTTTTGGGGCCAAATGTGTCTAGCTCTGCCCCCTCCCTCCGCCACATAGTGGGTTACCTTAAGTGGTAGCAGGCCTCGCCTATCGCGTATCCTTGGGCCGAGACCTTTCGCCGCCCGAGTACTCGAACCCTTAAGAGCGTAAAACTATTTATGGATATTTGTCGCATAAACAAGTTGACCCGAAGGGCTGAGGTTGAGGCTGCTGCTGTGGTGAAAGCTTTAAGAAACAATTTTCCTGCTTCATGCTCGCCAAGAACTATTGGTATAAATCCTGGCAGCTTATCCTTTAAGCAGCTTAAAGAGGTTACACCAACTTATCGCATGTTTAGCAGACGCCGACGAAGCTCGAGGCAATGAACAAGTTTTAGTTTCGATTTCCGTCTGGGCCCCTGCGAGATCGCTTTCAATTTTAATGATGATGGGTTTATTGTATGATTTCTTTACGCTTTTGTTTATGCTGCTGCCGCTCATAACTTGTCATAAATTTGACAGGCCATCTCGCATGCGGGTCCATTATAAGCATATCCATCCGAATGCGGGGAGCTCTCGTCTTCGGCCCAATCTCTTGACGATTCCCACATACTTTTTTGAATTGCGAATAATAATGACGCACTAATTGCAGCGAGTTAAATAATTCCCGGGCCGTAGTGCGCTTCCTTCAATTGAGGAGCCATAAAAACCGAACCAAAAAAACAGAAGCCGAGCCGCCGAAGTAAAAGAATATTTTACGACGAAGCAATTGGCTATGAAATTAATTTTCCTAGGGGACAGAGGCTGTTAGTTGCAGTCCCCCAAAGGCAGGAACTGAAATTAATGTCGCGTGCAGCCGCAAAACCGAAAGGAAGCGGTCCCCTTGCCTCTTTTTTTTTATTTTCAGCCAACCTGTGTGGCACTATATACATAGTGTTGGCATTTAATAATTTCTCAAACAAAACAGGTCTCCTTAATAGCCAGAGAAATACTTTAAAATATTTATGTAAAGGAAATAAAGATTTTTTAAAAACATTGTTGTTTTTAATGTTCACATTTTAAAGGTTCCTTAAGTTAGCTAAAATATTAATTTAATTAAATACGAATCTTAAGTGGAACCGTCCAAAATATTTCAAATTTCCATAAGTAAATAAAAATAAATTCAAGAAGGTTCAAATTACGATAAAATATTTTTTAAAACATTTTTATCTGAACTCGCTTAAAAATAAAAACCAGATATACCCAGAAAAGAGGACAAATTCGCAGCACTGCAGCTGATAGTGTCGTTTACCTGGCGCACTTCTTTGAAGTCGCTCGTACTTTGAAGTGCTCGCAGTCATAATCTTAATAACTGCATCTGGGTGGCGCCCATTGGCCAATTAGGCCTTTCGGGGAGTTCTCCGAGATCAGCCCAACACCGGAGCAGCAGCATCCAGAATTAAAGATCGCTGACCACTTGAGATGAGTGAGCGATTTGGGCCAACAAACGAAAAACAAGACGTCATCTTGTGGCAGGTGTCTGTAAAAATGTTTAGACTTGCTGCCCAAAAGCTTGGCAAGTGTTTGATTTACGTGTGCATGTTTTTTTCTCCTCCAGACGAAAATTTGTTTTCCATAAACATAAACTTCGGCAGAAGTGAAATTTTCCCTGGCAGTTAGAGAAACACAGGAAATGCTTTACAACAGTTTAAAGTGGAGTTGCCACTTCAAAGGGCTGTGTTTTCGGCGACAATTAGCCGAAAGCCCAAACGGACCTCAGTCATGCCATTGTCACATTAGATGGGGCGTTGTTTTCACGGGGGGCGGGTCTTTGATTTGCACAAAAATTGTTTTGACATTGCAATTTTACGCTACATTAAACATTGGCAACTGAACCATTTCTGGTTCCATAAAGGGTTAATATTTTTCGAGCATTAATTACTTTCAAATCAAGCGAAAGGTTAAACGAAGCCTTGGGTTGATTTTATTTTAATAATACTAATATTATTGATAGTTTAATTAATTTAATAGTACTTAGTAAGATTCGTCTGGATCCATATGTTAATAAGTATTTACAGCCCATAATTACTTTCGCAAAATAAAATAAAATATTGAAAACCATAATTATATAACTACAAATTGAATTAACTCAAATTAATAGTATACAATATTGATAAAAATAGTATAATTAATTTAAATATGAGACCTGTTTCGAAAAAACACATAAAAAAGATATATAAATTCATTTTACAGAACGATTTAACTTACTTAATGAGAAGAAATCATTGTTAGAAATACTACAAATTAACCCACTAAATTATTATATTTATTAGAGCACTCGAATGCTTAATATTAATGCTAATTCTTATAATAGGAATTTCTAAATTAAACATTAAATAATATTAAAAATATTTCTTATTATTTATAATTTCTTAAATAAATCTTCCATAGATAATTAGCCAATAACCTAATGTTTTCATTAGCTACTTGTGCAAACCCCTTAAACAAGAGACTGATCCCCCGTTTAAGCCCTTAGGGGATGTCTGGTATTTCAGATCCATATCTTGGTGTATTGACAGCACTTCGGCGATGAGATTACCAGATCATCGTGCCCCCGCCGAATCATCGTCAATCACTTCCATATCAGCGGCTTAAGTAGTTCATTAGAAACCATTAGAATGAAGACCCGGGGCAGAGATTATAGACGCCGTCTTCTTTCCTCGATTTCTCCTCCCGGTGCCCGGTGCCCAAAGTGCCGCAATGAAAAGGCACTTGAACGGCGATTCCCTCACCTTCTCTCGCTCGCTCGCTCCGAAAGACACGGGCCCATTGTCAAGCCAATAAAACTGGTCAGCTCCGTTTCTCGATTCTTGAGACCCGACTTTGTGTGTCCCACTCCCAGGCCGATGCCCATTCCAGTTCTTATTCCCATTCCCATTCCCATCGGACAGATGCTTATCTTTTTTGGGGACCGGGGGGCGCTTGTACTTGGGAGTGTAAGTGTAAGTAAAAGTAAATTAGATAAACGCCGGGAACGAACAATCATGCCACACACTATATATATATATAGTATACTGGCCTCTCTTTCTGCCGCCTTCTTGGAGCGTTAAAATGAATCTTAATTGAACCAAAAAAAAAAAAAAAAAAAAACAGTCGACGGCGATGAACGATCAAAGTGGGATCGCCGCCCCTCCGATCGATGGAGGAAATATGCCTGGTCAGAGCTCAATGAAATTGACAAATGTTTGGACAAATAGACAAACCAAACGATAGATTTTCCACTGTTGTTTTTGTAATTAGCTTGTGCAAATATTGGCCAGGTAAGAGTTTTTCCTGCTGCCTTGTGGCATTGCTATCTTAAGGGTTTTGGGTCAAAAGTTGTAGCTAAAAAATGTTTTTGCCTCATAGTGCGAGGAGTGCCTTGCCCTTTCGGGAATGTGTGTGTGTGTGTGTGTGTGTCTCTTGAGCCTGGGAGAGTGAGAGAAAAAAAGTAAATAGCAAACAGCTATAGTTGAAGACAAGTGGAAAGGTGAGTTCCCTACACTGGGGGAATATTAGGTGACTAATATCTAATAACTAACACTTAGAAATACAATATCCTTGAAGACTGAGTCAGGAAACTGGTTAAACTAGGCTTTAAATTATTGTCTTAAAGTTAAAATTAATTTTTTCGAGGATATCTTTCTTTAGTTTGCAGCTTAGAATTCCCAACTCATAAATCGGGGAGGTTTTGGCTGCTCAATATATAAAAGAAACTCTCAGAAAGGCATACTTATCATTGCTAGGATTTGGGAGAAGTTATAACGAAATTATTTTAAGTGAATAACTATAATTATTAAATGTATAATTATTAAAATAATTATTTTGTGGGTAAAAAGTAAAGACGTTTTTTTTCGATTAAATTTATATAGTTTTAAATCAAACAGTGGCTTCAAATCCGTTTTTGTCGAAAGTTTTAAGCCCGAAACTTATTTGCAAAATATTCAAGATAAAAGTAATATATTTCCCCCTAGAATCTAACCTTATTATCTCGCTGTGCACCCGGATGGATAAGCCGGGAGGAAAAAAAGTGTCTGCGAGATTGAAAGACTGACTGATGGATGGACCGGGCGAGCAAACAAGGAAAAACCTCGGCAAACCAAACCGTGGTTTATCTGAGGGAAAAAAGATAAACTAAGTGCCCGGCGAGTGCGCGGTAGCTGGAACAAGTGACTAGCCCAGAAAGAGGGGCACATGCCGCCCTGGCCGCCAATTAGCCTCGGATCACGGAGCAATTCCGGCTGACAAGTTGTCGCCATAATTAATGAAGTGTTGTCTCTATATTGTGACGGCGATCAATTGGCGACAAATAGCCCTTCGAACATGCAACATGTTGCAAGCCTGTCACTGGCTGCGCACGCATTTCGGGCCTTCGCCTTCAACCACGACCGCGTTTGCCTATCAGAACGGCCACCAAGGAGGCAGCCAGCAGCAGCAGCAGCAGCAGCAACACACGAAGTCTCGCCGCCTGTCGATGATTCAGTCGAGTGCCGAACGAGCTGATGGACGCACGTGTGGCGCGGAGCAAGCGAATTCAGATTTGAGATTCCGAAAAACTGCCGCAATCCAAAGTTGGGAAAGTGTGAAAAACTGTTGGCATCCGGAAAGAGCTTAAAAGAAAAATACAAAAATATATAAATACCTATTCTCGAAGTGTGATCCCGTCCGCGATCTGTACTCGGTGCTTATGGCGAGTGGCCGGCCGGCCGGCCCACGAGAAATTAACTAAATGCGTGGCGGCTCGCTTTCATGTGCATCGGAACCCTCGGAAAACCCCTAAAGTTAAGCTGCCCAGATGGATGGATCGGCGGTGTAAAGAGGCACTGGCGACGGCGTCGCTGGCGGTGAATGCAACACGGCCATTGCAACTGCAGCAGCAATAGCGGCAACATCGAAACTCGTTTCGTTACCTTTTGATACGCTCGATCGGCGGTGGGGCGGACTCAAAAAAAAATAGTGCCCGGGATCGATCGCCTTTTGATCTAGCGCTCTTCGATCGGGGATCGCTGATCGGTGGTCTTTGGCATTCCCAGGAAAAGCATCGCTAAAGCAAATAAATCATCTTCTGCCGTTGAAATAACACCTGCAAAAAAAAAAAAACGTTTGAAGTGCCAATGTGAAAATACAAAAAATTAACCAATTCAATCCACTAACAAGCAAGAAAAACAAAAAAATGTAGAGTCCCAGAAAAAGCAAGTGGATATCAAACGAAAAGTATTAAGCAGTCCAAAATAAGTTACAAAAGAAACAAAACAAAATTCAAGCAACTATCAAAATACATAATCTCAAAACAAATATAAAAAGAACGCATAGAATAGAATTTTAAACAATTTTTATACGGCAACTTAACAATTTTCTATTAACCGAAACCGAAACAATTTTGACAAGCATACAAAACGTATAATTAAAGTAATTAATATTATATAAAGTAGAACCCTAGCGTATAGTAATTTATTAACTACACAAGTACTTACCACACACCAAGCATCCACAATATATCACGCCAAAAAGTAGACTATAGAGAACGCATTTAGAAAAATCAACAATTCAACAACCACCACAACTGCAGCTTCAACAACAAATATTCAAGACAGCTAATAAAATCAACTAAAATGCCATCGACCATGGGAGTATTTGTGCTAATGTTCCTCATGCACCTGAGTCTCGGCCAGGTGCGGAACGAGGATCAGCTGCTGATGATTGGCCAAAATGGCGACCTCGACAGCAGCAATCCTGCCATTCACCACCAGCAACATCAGCAGCATCAGCTCCACCAGAGCAGTCACAATCTGAACAACGGGAATATGAACAGCACGATACTGAACACCTTGATGGGCAGCAGCGGAGCTGGCCAGGTGGTGAACAGCTCCCCCGGTGGCGGCGGATCCATGATCAATCAACTGGGCAGCAGCACATCCAGTGCTCCATCGGTCATCGGCGGCATCGGTGGCATTGGCGGTGGAGTGGCATCCGTGGGAGGTCCCTGGCATTCGGGCGTAGGACTCGGCAGCGGAGTTCCTGGCAACGGAATGGGCTTGCCTTCGTCGCACAATCACGGCGGGAATATGGGCTCCCATCCCCATGGACATGCACTGGCCGGCCTGGCAAACTTGGGAATTATTGTGCCCGGTGGCAAGGGATTACCTGGCAATCTCGGATATGGTGGAACCATGCTAGGCGGCGGAGGAGGAGGATCCGGAGCCGCAGGCATGGGCATGGGAATGGGAATGGGACTCCCGTCCAGCACCAGCAACATGGATATGCAGCAGAGCCATTACAAGTGAGTCTACAATCTACACACTCAGCTATGCCCCATCTGCGAAAAACCATCTTAATTGAACTGAAATCTTATCAATTGATGGAGATCTTTCAGTCAAGCCATCAAATTGTTTTGTCCTACGAACATTTCTGCACTCGCGGCATTTTATGGGCGCTTCCACATGGCTTTTTGTGGCCCCAACTCCAGTTGAACGAACAATCAACGATTGCAATTAATATCTGTGTCTGCAATTATTAAAACATGCCTTCGTGCTCGTGTTTAACCCTACGAAGTGAACTCTGATTCGGTCGATTCTGATTTCTCGAACGAGCAGCATCACCCTCCGTGAACTTTGATTACATAAAAATCAAGGGCTTATGCCTAGAGTAAGTCAGATGTTTGGTAATTAGGTAAATTGAAGGGCCTTGCCTTGAGAAGCCAGATATGCGGAAGGGGGATTTTAATTAAAACTTAATTAGGTTCGAAATATGGCGAAGATTCTTTGGTGTAATTAAAATTTGATACTTATAGTGTTCACTTGGTTAAATGAATACAAGGTTTGTGAATTAGAAATCATAATTTTAGTGTAATCTTAGTTATCTGTCTGTTCTGCTTCCTTCTAAACTTCTAAAGAACTATTACTATTAAGTCAAACTTTTATTTGGAATTTATATCTTGCATTTGTTATAAACATTTTTGGAAAGTGCTAATTAAAAGGAAAAGCGTATACAAAAGTTTTCTGCTTAGAACTGGCTAGCCACTTTATGATCTCTTCTTATTCCAAGAATTCGTAACGTATGCACTTCCCGGTCTTCCTCAAATCGATCGATTCCGGAGATCTTCTTTTGATCTGATCTGGATTTAAGGCAACTGAGTTTCCGAATAAATAAATATCAAGCGAAATGTGCAACAGTCGTCAGCAGTAAACCCTTTTCGAGCGGCTAATCAGCTGCAATGCAACATAAATATAAATCCAAGGCAGACGCTGTGGTGGGGGTCCAGTCCGGGTTTAAACAATAAAGTAAAATTATTTATATTTGTGCTTTGTTTGCGGCTGGTGCTGATGCTGATGGTGCTGCTCCTTTGCCTTTCAGCCAGCGCTTGCTTTATTCTGCGGCTGTCAGCCAAAACATTCTCGAATGGGGGTGCTGTGCTGCAGTTGTGGGGGTTTGTCGGTTGCCGGTTGTCAAAATGCTGCTAGCCGCCTTTTTTATGATTATTAGCAGATGCGAACGGCGGCGGTGGCAGAGCGTAAATTTTACTTACACTTCACCATTAATTTGCCCACGGACAGGGGAGCAGCAGCGGCCGAGGCAGGGACGAGGTGAAAAGAGCGAGGGAAGGGGCTAACCGGCAGGGCCACCAGTTATTATTTGTCATTACAAAACCACCCAACAAAAGGGGAAAACCCCATAATATCCTTGCCACACAGGAGGGATGAGATTTTACACTGTTCTCGGCTTTTGGGATTTTTTAAATAATTTTTTTAAGGTTTCGAAAAATATTTCAAGAAATGATTTTTGAGTAGAAGAATAAAGGTTTAAATATAAAAGCATGAATCACCTAATTGTATAAATTTCTGGTAGCTTTTCTTATATGATTTTTTCTAATTATAGAATCAGTTTTATGTAGCCTGAAACCAGACTTCGAGATTTACTTTAATATTATTATTTATTTTTATAAAACACTTTTTGGTTCTTCGCTGAAAATTTTGTATTGTTTCGAATATTATAAATAATGAACTATTTAAGGAAAGAGATCTTCTACGAATTTTTCCAAACTTATAGAAATAATCTTCAAATTACCACCAGTTTCATCCCACTTTTCCTTAGTGTATGTTTGAAGCCTTCTCCGCAATTGGCAATTCTTTTTATTAAACAAAACTCTGGCGTGGGAGATGGCTCCACTTGGAGCCCTTTGCCGGGGTAGAAAGTGTTTCACTTATTTTGCCTGGCCGCTCTTTGTACTTATTTCCTTGCGAGGCACATGCATTGACCCAACTGACTAGACGCGACAGAAATCGATAGACAGGGGATCCCATCCGGACACCATCCAGTTCTCCAGTTCCTCCTGGTTCCGGAGTCCGAGCTGACTTGGGAATGGGTCCCAGCCGGTGTCCATTTGGACGCGCTGCTTGATTACAATTAATCGGCTTATTTGAGCAAGACATCGTTTGCTTTTTGCCATTAAACTGGATTGGATGGTAATGCGTATGTGTGTGTCTTCCCAATTACCCCGAGTTCCCCTCTAACCCCCTGAAATAACTGCGAGCAGGTGCCTGGCGGAGTGCAAAGTGCGACTTTATTGATTTGAAATGTCAGCACGAATCGCAAAAGTCAAATCAACACTCAAAGTTGCGCAAGACCCACAAAGAGTTATTTGCCAGGTATTAATTTTGAAGGCAAGAAGTTGGAAAATTGCATTTGCTGTCTAATGAAGTTGCTTTGAAGAAGCTTCATTTGGTAATGCAAATTATGGCTGGAATTTATTGGGAGTTGAATATTAACAACTCAAGAGAATTCATCATTAAAAATGTCTATTTTTAGTTGTTTGAACTAAGAACTTAGTTTTTTTAAACATTTTATTTTAAGTGTAAGCCGTATATCTTTTTAAATTTTGGGAAAAAGTCTGATAATTTTAGTACATTTTCTGAGAAAAACTATTTCAAAATGTTTCTTGTTCCTGAAAAATAAATAATTTAAGTATTGCAATTTTTAAAGGTATCTAGTTGGCGTATAATTTATTTAATTCTGGATTCTTGAGATAAGTTATGTTAATGGCAAATATTCTAACTGTGTTCTTAATCCCTAATTGCAAAAATATATTTTTATTGAATACTTAAACTCTCCTTAAAGTAATAGGAAAAATAATGCATTATGTACAATTTAATTTTAGCCTCTGACAAAGGTTTCCAAGTGCGGACTTCAGTTTGGGAGTATACACTTATTTTCTAATTAAATCGTTAAATACACTTCAAATTCCATAACAGATTGGATTATTATTTAAATGAATTCCTTAAGCCCTTCGAAAAGCCCCTTCAACACCTGCTTAAACCGTTTTTGCTAATATGGCCATTCGCATCGCTAACCCTTCACTGAAAACTCAACTCGGCTCAATTTGCCCGATTCAGTGCGAAATCAAGATGTGAAGGGCAGAGGGAAACACAATCAATATACAAAATAATACAAAACGCTGATTAGGGGATGTAATGAAAATTTAATAATTGCCGTCAGGGGGCACTCGATGATGAAGTTCCCTCCGACTCGAAGAAGCTAAAGGCTGGCGCAATTAATCTCCCATGTCAGGGTTGATCTGGCAATGAGAGAGTAATACAAGAACCAGAAATCCCCGAATGAGGAAGCCACGGGGTTGGTTTCAATTTCAGCATTTTGACGGGGCTCCGAAAGCAAAAGGCAAATAATGTAATAATGTTTGACAGTCTGCGTCTCCGTTCTCCGCTCCTGTCGTCGTTGTTGTTTTGTTTAACAGACATTTATGACATTATACGGCGCAGAATTATGTTGTTACAACCCCACCGAACCGGAGTGAGTCTGAAAGCGAATCCGGAACCCAGACTGTCTTTGTCCTTCTGTGATTTCATTTGCCTCGCAAGCGGCAAAAATCTGGTTAATTGTGCGTAAGACAAAGTCCCACCCCGTGCCCGCTTCGCTCCCGTTGCTCCCTTTGGCAACTCCCAAAGTTAAATATTTGTCAAGGAGTAATTAAAACTTACTTACCGTTTCCTTGGCTGCCTCTCAGCCCCAGCCTCACCTCAACCTCCTTTTGTGTGCCGGCTTTCATGTCCTCCTTACTTCATTGGACAACTTCATGTTAACAACTGCGAGTGCAAGTTTCCATTGTTGCGGATGGATGGAAAACTTTGCGACTATATCATCTCCGGGAAAAGGAGTTGCCCTGGCGGAAGCATAAAAATGTTAATTTCCAAGACACAGGAAAAGCCTTTGTTTTGGCCGCAAATTATGGTCAAGTCCTGGTGCTTTCTTATTTCCTCTTCGGGGGCTTCCCCTCTTAGCACTGGAGATGATGACGATAACGATAACGATTATGGGCAAAGTTTTGTTTTTTATTCTCGCCGCAAAATTAAAAATATCCAGGGAAAACCCGCGACGACTACTGCAGTTGGCATCGCCATGTGGCACCACCCGAAATTTATTTGTCTCAATACGACGACAATGGAAATGTGGACGTGGTCGGGTCTTGAGGTTGAGATTTGGTAATGGCAAGGAGATTGGAGGTCGTAGATTTCGGGGATAAAGAGCAGCAGCTGGACGACTTCTGGATATTTTTACTTGTAATGAAATTGAGGGCATTTACTTCTTGCTCTACAGTATTTCTTTATTTATTTTTGTTTGTCAATAAATGTCAGAGATATTAAAATTTCCAAATTTTTCTGGGGTAAACATTTAATATACTTACCCATAAATTAAATTGGATACGATGACTCCTTAATAAGAAGAATTAATTAATGTATGGTATAATTTATTCTATTTATTAACGTGAAATAAAACCTATTAATATTCTAAAAAATATATGTATTTTTGACCCACAAAATAATGTCTGATATTACTTAAACATTTTATTACTGCCACACACAGATTGCATTCCTTGAGGTAATGTTTCATCGGCAGAAATTTTAATTCCCAAAAATTCCATTGTCTGATGAGGCTATATATATCAGCAATCCAATAGGGAATACCACAAGCGAATAATTTTTCAAAGATTACCCCAATAAATAACTCTTTCCAATGACTATGGAATATTCCCTGAATGATATTTCGATCCGCTTATCCGTCTTTGCTCTCGGTTAAAGCATATCCAATTCGTTGTTTATGGAATCCATATTTCCCGTGGAGTTTTCTCTGGTAATTTTACTGCTAACAATTTGCCTGCCATTTGCCATTTGAACTTTTTAATTTTGTCGTTTTTGATGGCTGCGTTTTATGAGGCCGTTGTCTCTCAACTTGGACTTCTCGACATCTTTTTATTCCTCCGACTCCGACTCCGACTCCTGATGGCATTTCCGTTGCTGTGGTTTTTGTCTCTTAATGATAAACTGGGGTTCAGTTTTCGTCTTCGTTTTTTTATTCTGAATAAGTTTTCCCCCGTTTTTGGGTAAATTCCTTTATTCCGAATGTCCTTTTGTTGAGATGAAAAGCGGGCAAAAGGAAAAGCTAAAGCTGCGCCATAAAAGTTTAAACAAAAGCAGCTGCCAGACGAGGGCGAGCACAAAAGCGGAGATCGACTCATAAATTGGCCATGATGGAACTCAAACTGAAACTGAAACTCAAACTGGGACTGGAACTAGCACTGGAACCCAATAAAAGTCCCGATGATGAACAGCTCGATGAAGAGCCGTAAAGAAACTGCATTTCGGAGGGTTGCAACTGCTGCAACAATAGGGTGCCGCCGATACGATTTTCCCATGGCATAAAAACGCATTTTCATGTAATCATCGGAAAGTGCGTAAAGAAAATCACCCAAATGACTTAAACAAATCAGGCGGCGGCAGCTCCGATGCCGAATACAAAAAGCAATTCAAGCGTGAAGCCTAAAATCAAACAACAAAACATACATTTTTAAAGGTGTAAAAAGTAAGACAAACGCCGAGGAGCAGATGCAGATACAGATACAAATGCAGATGGACACTTGGAGAAATATTCCCTACAGTGTTTTCTGACAAAAAATATTATAATTAAAAGGGAATTTTAAAATGTATATTCCCTTAAATTTCTGGCTACTTAAATATATTTATTTTACATTTTCTCCAAACCATTCCATACCATAATATTTTAGAAAATCTCTATTAATTTACTAGAACTTATTTTACCTGAATAATCAACGAGAATGCAATCTTGTATGGTTTTTTTTTTTGCAGTGCACTTACAAAGGCTGCTTTAGATGGCAGCCAAGTGCAATATGCGGTTGATTCTGCTTTTATTTCATTTCTTGGAGTTTGCCGTGTTTTCGTCGTGTGTCTAAAAGCGTGATGGCTTTTCGAGTTGCCTTTGATCTCCGTGTGTGCCTCGGCACCAGCCTATCCTCCCTACACCCTCTGCCTTCCCGACCATCGTTTTGGCCATCTTTTTAACTGTCTCTGTTCCTGTCTCTGGACCAAAGTTTTCCCCATTTATCCCCCCGCGTTTGGCAGCGCATTGAGGAAGTTGCATCAAAGACAAACAACGAATTTCCACACACAGAGATGCGGAAACAGCAAAGATGTACCCGCAGTTGGGACCTTGAAGTTTTGTGGACCTTGAGGCACGCAGCATCCCGCTCACATCAAAGCGTTTCGGGGGGCGGGAGATCAAAGGGGGGACCGGAGCGTTTTGCGTTTGCCACACGCAGTTGGCGACTCGCCTCCCAATTGCAGTCACATATCGTAATCCTCGACAGAAACCCACTCCACTCCACTCACTCACGTACACACACATCCTGCTTAAACGGTTTAACCTACAAAGCGTTGACGTTTCTGTTTACTTAACCCTTTGGCTCCGGTTATGGTTACTTTCGCAAGCGGTTTGAGAGAGAGCTGTGGGGATTTTTGTTTTCTTAGGAAAATATTTGTAATAGAATGTATTGGAGAATTGGAGTATAATTGCATGTAAAAGCAGGATATAAGATGCTTATGAAAGCATCTGTTAATTAATGGGATAATTAAATTAAAGGGAGTTATGGTTTCCCATTTTAAAGAAACTAAGGATTTTTAATTGTGAAATGATTATTTTTGTATTGCAAAATATTTTTGCACTCCGGATATAAACCTGATTATTCTGTGTGCGACTAATACTGAATAGTATATAACATGTATGTTTAGTGTTTTAATAAACTGTAAAATACACTTTAAAATTGACTTCTCTAATACTTATTATTCATTTCTGAATTTTTATTGTATTAAATGGGTAAAATACAGTCTCTGAGCTGTCAAAATAATATTCAATTATTCTGATCCGCTGACACCAAGTCGTAAAAGTTAATTTAATGTCAAAACCACTTAAGGGTGTAATGAATAATGAAATAATAAATACTGACTTACAATTAAACATTTAGTTACTTTTAATTTTATATTATTCAATTTTTTTCTTAATAAAATATAGTGTCTTTAAGGGTATTCCATTCTGTGTCACCTCCAATGCTTCAGGCCATAGATCTTTTCTCCCTCGGATTGTCACCGAAAAAATGTTGCTGCAACCTGTCCGTCCCCGCAGCAACATGTTGCCCGCCTGCCGGCATCCGATGCACTTTTCCCCGCTTTTCCCGGCCTTTTCTGCTTTCCCAGCGATTCTCAGGCGGCAAGTGGCAAGGTGAGGTGGAATAAGACAAGACGGCTGGCTGGGCTTTGATGTTGTTGCGCCTGCTGCGCGGTTGCTGTTGACATAATTGGAGTTTTGGATGGTTGGTTCCTGGCCGGGATTGCCGTGTTGCTGGGCTTGCTGGCACTGGTCTGGCACTCATTCACTTTGCGGTACTTTAAGAGGCCCGGCACATAATTTGCGCAAATTAGCGACGAGAGTCATGGCATGCCGTCAAACGTCGTCGTTGGCGGGGTCTTTAAGCCTAATTGATGCTCCTCCGGCTTCGGGCCAACTTCAGGCCAAATACTCGTGGCTCAAGCCTCGAGTTTATTTGCTTTCATCTCGAATGGCTGCTCCAGAGGTGTGACCAAGTGGGATCCGCTTGATGCACTTGCCGGCGAGTGGAGTCGTAGGTGTTAATGGGCATTTCTCTTTCCCACTTCCCCTTAGATCGATATAAATTGGCAATCTGACCCTGAACGAACATATAAAGCTATATACCGACAGAAGACGCGACATCAGTAGCGGCGGCGGCGACATGAAAACAAAACAAAAGCCAGAAAAATCACACAACCGAAAACTGTTATGGAAATGAGGAGTATCTGGGGAACAGAGGAAAAAAATCAGGAGCTGAGTAAAGAAGCCGCCGCCGACAGCAGCGACATCTTCATTGAATGCTACCCCGGAAAAATAAACATGTTTGGTATTTTAATTCAATTTGAGGTCGCTTTTCGGGGGAGAAATGAAATGGATATGCTTGCTTTCGGGGCAGGAGAGTAATCTACGGGATTCAGACAGAGAAGTTGGTTAGTCAGCAGGAAAAGAAGATGGAACAACGGAAAATGAGTAATCAGAACTGTGAGAAAATCAGTGAAATTAATTCTTAACTTTCAAAGAGTATATAGAATTTAGGATTTTATTAAAATAATCTGGAAGCACCTAGTCAGACTTGAGGTCCTGAAATATATACAACTTTCATGTGGATTTGGAAGCAGGTATGTGCCAAATACCTACGAGAATATCTCTTTTGCTTTTGTTCAGGGAAAATCGGGAAAGTTCATGTAGTGAAATATCAATGCACTGCTTCTCATGAATTTCATCCTGACCCCTCAGTTGGGAAATTCCGTAAATGAATTTCCTACAAGCTCAAGGCAGTTAAAATAATTAAACTGTTTTTAATTATTATTATTTATTTTAACTATATAAAATATATAATTACCTTCATTAAATATCCCAAAGAGAAATATCACCCTGAGAAAAAGTAAGAATTATATATGGAAGAGGAAATCGTACAAATCAGTTCCTGCATTTCTCGCTTACCACATACTGAATTGGGAATGCATGCCTAACGTCATCCCTGTTACACATAGAATTCCTCACAGAATTCGGTCACTACATGAAGCAAAGTCCGATTGGGTAATCTAGAGTAAAATGTTAAGAAATCTAAATTAAACATTTCTTCAATTACAAAATTAAAAAAATCAATAATTATTACTTTCACAAGGAAAGAAAAGCGACCTAATTTTTTAAACAACCTGATAGTTCGTTGTCAAATCCATCAACTGCTTATATATCTCAACCCACTCAAACCCCAAAGAGCTTTTCTATTAGCTGGTATCACTTTTGGGCCCATCCACAAATCATTTAACCGCACACCACCACCCACTTGACATCTCGGCTTTTCCAGATCACAGAGCTGGGGAAACATAAATATCCACTTGACAAAGCGATGTGCGGCGATCTCTCCTCTTCCCAGACACACAAACTATATTTGGGGCCTCACTTTGCACAGGCGAAATTCAAGAGCAAAACAGCAGATGATGGACCTTGAATGTCAGGCCGAGCGAGGCGAGGAAAATGAGGGAAAATACCGCAGACCGAGAGGGAAAACTCTGGCCAGCAACGCTGATTGACAAATGCAGTTGGGGGGAAAATTCACAGAGCGAGCTGAGCGATCGGGGCGTTGATGGATGGACAGAAACACGGACGGGTCGTTTACCGTAAATGTCTGAACTGAGTTCTCCCCCCGCCTCCTTCTGGAGGCGAATCACGGACCAAATTAAATGAAATTAACACGCGTTTAATGTCAAACTGGGAAAACTCACCTGCCAGCCTGCCACCCGCACGGGGCGCACACACACAATTGTTTACTTAATGACGTTCATGTGTCTTTTGTGACTGCCTGTCTGTGTGTGTGTGTGTCATTTTTCGGCGTTTTCAGGCTTTCCAGCCTTTTCCGCTTTTCTGCGCTGTCATAAAACGATTTGATTAAAGCGATTTTACCGCCGCCTTCGTGGTTCCAAATAAAAGCAGAAAGCAAGATACGAGATCCAACAGCTGGAGTTGCTTGCGAGCTGGGAACTCCACTTGGCTCTCTGTGTTTTCCAATTAAAACGCAGTCCTGTGCCGCAGGCGATGCGCTAACATTTATTTTCGGAAATCGAAAAAATCCGAAGAGGGGGCAACCCGACTCTCGGAGCCAGAAGTCGGAGCCAGGAACGAGAGCCGGGCCACGAGCTGAAGCGGCACTGCAGAGTGTATTACCTCCGATGGCCCAGAAAGCGAGAGTGAGCTGTGGGAAAAATCCATTAAATCAGCGAACAGCGAATGCACTTTTTTGGAATAAACCTTAATTTAAGAGTTGTTAGAGATTTTGTTGAGTAGCAGAGAAAGTTCTTGTTCTAATTTGCAAATAAAATTAATTATCAAATGCATATTCCTTAATTCTCTAAGAATATTTAAAAACCTATTCAAACTTACAGAACTTCTAATAATTTAGTTTCTCTAAAGCCAATCTTAACTTAGTATAATTCCAAATAAACGATCTAAAAACCAAGTAAACTCACATTCCTTGGTTAGGGTATCTTTTTGCAAAATAAAAAAGAAGGGCAAAAAGTAAAAGTGGCCGAACGGCGGCGGCACAAATTCTTTGTAATTAGTATTAAAATGTTTTCCGCTACATTTTCACTTGACTCCCTGCTGCCAGTCGCAGTTTCCCTCACTGCTCACAGGCAGAGGCAGTCGGATGCAGTCAAGCAGCCGAGCAGCCAGCCAGTTAGTCAGTTATTCAGTTACTCAGTCAGTCAGTCAGTCAATTTGTCTATGTGCCCTCAGGGCGCTTCACCATATCCCTCTATCCCGGCTCCTCCTGCTTCGCCTCCTCATCGCCCTTCGAGTGCGAGCATAGTATCCCTTTCTCCCCATTGAAGCTGCTGCTTTTTCTCGCATGATTGAAGGCAACATGTGTTTCGGAAATTATGCAAAATTGCCTTTCTGGCCAACAGAGCTGCATATAGCATACAGCAGATGCCAATGGATGTGACTGGCCGATCTCCGCCAGCTTCCCTCGCATCCATCGGCGCATCAAACTCTTTTCGCAGCCATTTGTGCATTTGTGTTGCATATTTCGCTGCTCATTATCATGGCGCACAGTTCATTTCGAAAACAATTAATAATGCTTAAGCGCATCTTGGCGTTGACAGGCGACTGGCAAAATATGCCAAGAAAACCAGCGAATTTTGTGTGGTCACCATAGTTTTTCAGTTCAATCCAAAGACGATAAAAAAAATGCCCATCTATTTGAAAAGAAATACACAATAAATATTTTAGATGATGGAAGCAGATGGAAACTTTGTAGAATAGACCAGAATATTTACCAATTATTGAAAGACATAAATTGTAATACATTTTTAAAAAATAAATCAAATCATGTTTTTAGCTCTGCTGGCTTACAAATTAATTTAATCATTACTTAAACTCGGCCAGCACTGCTCTAGTTAGCTTTTAACAATTTCATAAATTAGAAAGGCAATTTAAATATTTTCTAAATTTAACAAAGCTCAATTATATTTATTTTTTCTCTCTGTAACTTTACATTAGAATTTCCCGGCTGTGTTTGGTCATTTATTTGGCTTAGATCTGTGCCGAGAGTGCTGAGTGGAAACAACGAACGGAAGTGGCCAACAAATTGGGATGCCAAGCGAATATGTAGTGGCAGATATGAACTTAGGGAAAATATTTTCCCAACAGTATTTTTAGAGAACTTTTCACTTCGTTAACAGAGTGCGACATTCCCCAATAGAAGCCATACCAAACTCTCTATAGCTTTTGTTTTTCATTTTCCACTCATGCTTAAAAATGCATTTGATTTGTGGCTTCGAGTTTGTTTTCCCATTGTTTATGCCATTAATTTTTGGTGCTGGCTTGTTCTTGTTTTTTCTGGAATCAATATTCATTAACTGGAATGATACATCTCAAATCGAAACTTTCCCAGTTGCCAGCTAATTGGCCAATAATCATGGGATCTGTAAAGTTTACAAAACAAATCCAGATCGGTGAGGCTGCCAGAAGCCAAGGGATCCGTGCAGCATGAACTTGTTTTATCACCTCATAACAACAACATTGCCAGCGAGTGAACTCAACTGATTGAATGCCTTCGTGGCAGCATTTGATTTGTTTAGAGAATAAAGCACAGACCTGTATCTGTATCTGTATCTCTAGCTGTAGCTGAATTTGTATCTCATTCCCTGCGTGGTTGGTTGTGGCATCTTTTTGTGTATGTGGCGCCAACTTGGCCTCGTTTGTGGGGCGGGATTTTTGCTTAATTAGCACTCAATGAGCAACTTGGAGAGCTGGAGAAGAGTCGAGGAATGTGTAGAGTACTTCAATGCCCCGCATATAAGTACATATATGGGTTATATGCCGACTCCATGGACTCCACCTCCAAGGCCATTTCGCTGCGAGCTGCTGCCGGGCGAGGGTTGCTTGTAAAAATCTTATGAGCTTTACGTGACCGTCCATTAATACATCATTGCGACCACTTTTTCAGCCCCCTCTTTGAGAAAACGCCAAAGTTTTCCCAAGGAAAACGAGCTGATGATGGCGATGATGGGAAAGCGAAGCCGGGTTTTCCGCCCGCCTGTTAGGGGTGTGATATCAGGATCGCTTTTTTCGTCACGGCCATAAAAACGCATTTTATGCGAAACGCATTTGAGTGGATCCCGGCGAGAAGCGGAGTCTGGAGCCGGCACAACTCCCAGTTCGCAGTTTGAGTCCGACTTTTGGGCTGCCAGGCGGGTTCTTATCGGTTTATTCCCGTGCGTTTCTCTTTTATGGGAAAGTAAATAAAATGTAAGCTAAGAGCTCCCTCGCAAACTTTTAATGTTGATTGCGTTTCGCGTTGATGTTTAATTTTTATGCGAGTCTGTTATTCAAACCTTCCGGGCCCACCTCCTCTTTTATTTTTTCGCACACTTGGGGAAATTATTTCTAAGATCTTAGACAGCTTAAACTGATGGCATATTAAAGTTATAGATTATTTTCAGCTCTAGAAATATCGCAAAAATTCAGCACATACAGTTTGTTATGAATAACAAAAAAAATACCTCCATACAATGAAAGCCATATTTACTTTACTAATAATATATTTAAATATTTGGTTCTTATTTTGCTTGATTTAATTTCCGGCATTAATAATGTTATTATTAAATTTTTTGTTCAGTGTACCAGAGCCCGTCAAGCCAAGTCGCAAAATTAATCATTAATAGCTAAGCTTACGCTTTGTTTTCCCCGCTGTGTTAGTCGTTGCCTTGGCGCTGAAAGAAAATTGCCAGGGAAATTAATTTAAATCTATTCGCTGGCAATTTTTATGGGAAAAGTTCAGAGGGCGGCGCGGCGCGGGAAAATGAAGACCAAAATTCCAGCAATTAATTTTAATTGCCCAGCGCCGAAGAGATAATGTTATGACAATTCCATAAATAAGTCTCCACTTAGAGGGGAATTGGAAGTTCATTGCTGGATAGCCTCCTTCATGGCTATCTCGTAAATTAGTCACAGAATCTCTATATTTGGTGGAATATATTTGTGTTTGGCCCATTCACGAGATTACCTGATGAAAATTCCCGAAGGGCCGAGCGGAAAACGCACTGGCGCAAAAACAAAAACAAATGGCTGTAGGGAAAATGCTGGAGAAAATGCTGCAACAAAAAATTAAAAGAAATGCAGACAAATTGCTGGAATGCCGCTGAAGCATAAACGGGGAAATGCCAGCCACACCAACAAAAACATCAGCAACAACAACAATACCTTCTAATATTAGCTGAAAAATAGTTTGGCAATGTATTCAATGAAAGGGAGAGCAGCATGCAATGGATGTTGCTCGTGCAGCAGCAGCAATAGCAACAAGCGGAAGCAGCAACGCCAAGCAGTCGAAGATTGAGTGCCCAGGAAGGTGGAGTTTCTGGGATGGCCTGTTCTTGCAGCTGATTCTGCGTTCCTAAAGGATGATAAATGTCAAATGGAACGCTTGAGGTAGCATGTTGCATGTTGCACAAAGGCGTGGCCAGCAACGCCACGGGTGTGTGGCTGCAATCTCCTGAAGGAATTGCTACTGGTCTGGTCTACATAAAAATACAGCTCACACCCATATTGCTGCTGCGTCAAGACTCAAATTGGCGTGGCAAAAACGCATTTTAGGTGAATGCTGCTTCTAGGGCATCTAACCCAACCCAAAACTCTTATCAGACAGCTGGCGAAAATATTTCTTAAACATTATTTTACCCTTTTTTTAAGCTTTAAATAAGAATTTAATTGGAAACTATGAAAAGTCTTTAGAACTTGGGCAATCAATTTTCAGATATCATATAACTATTGCGCACTGTCTAATAAATAACTAAGAATAAATCTAAATTTTTCTGAAAATTAAATATTGCTGGAACTTTAAGCTTCTTCTAAAATAAATGCGGTTTTTATAGCAAATCAAAAATTGTAGATGCAAAATCTCCCTCAAATAAATAACTATTGCCTTTCAAAAAACAAAGGTCTTCTAAAAGTAGCACAGAAGGCCATCAGCAACATGGCAAAAATATAATAAAAATGTATGCAAGGCAATACAACAATTAAAACCTCAAATCGCCAATATAACAAGCTTTTATACAATATACAATACAAACAATATGAGAATTGCTTAAAGCAATATCGGAACCAATAAGGAGCCAATCAGATGTTTCAGCTAATGATGTTGCAAAGCGGCTGCTGCTGCTGCTTCTGGACAAATTGCAACTGGCCATTACAATTCAATTTTTATGCAGCACAATGAAGCTGTCAAATGCAAGCGAAGCTCAATAAAAATAAAAAAAGACTGAAAGTAAGGAGAACATGCTTGGCATTGCTGATGACACAAACAGCAGGCGGCAGCAGTAGCACTTGCCCAGCTGCAACATCTCGCGGGGGCGTGGGCGTGGCCAAGGTAATGGCGTTAACTGCTTGGGCATAAAAATGACTTGCCGGCAGCAATTGCAGAAGCAGCAGCAGCAGCCGTTGCTCTCAGGTAGCAACAATTGCTGCACGGCAGCAACATGGGGGCACCAGGAAGGAAGCTAGGTGTGAAGTGTGGCCAGAGCGTACATCTAAATCTATATATACCCGGCATATATGGCCGTATCTACGGCGCAGTGTGTGCGCCGTTGCCCTAATGTGAGGGTTGCAAGCGAAATGTGTCGTAAAGATTTTTATTGCATTTTTATGGCGCACACGCAGCAGCAGCAACATCGGCGGCAGCAGCAACAGCAGCATCAGCTTCCGCTAGCAACATGGCATTTTTGGTCGGCTTCGGCTGCTTAATGATAAACTTTAACGTTGCTTTTGCATTTTCCAATGCCGTTGTTTGCCACAGAAACGATTTTGAGTAAATAAACCGCAGCAGCAGCAGCAGCAACACCAGCAGCATCCCCAGAAATCTGAGCAGAGTAAGCCGTAAAAATGCTTTCAAAACTAAAATAGAGCTCCAGTGCGGAAGAGAGCAAGTGGCCGAGCGACCCTCGCTTTCTGGGTGGGCAAATAAATTGATTGCCGCTGCTGCCGTTGCTGCTGCTGCTACTGTTGCTACTGCGCAGTTTGCTGGCTTTTTGTTTTTAAACATTTGCCGCAACGTTTTATTAAAAATCCAAAAAAGTAGCGACGTCATTTTATTGTCTACTTACTGCTCAAGTCCAAAATCCCATGCACAAATTTTATGAGCCAGCCCATAAAAATGCCTTTTACCGTTCTCCGGTTTTTTTGTTTTCGGACCTGGGGTTTTTTTTTTTTTTTTTTTTTTTTAATTTTGTGCCAAACTCTCAGGGGGCACATTTGTGGCTGTTGTTGCGGCTGCTGCTGCTGCTGCTGCTGAGGGGGAGCGACATTGTTTACGGTTACAACTGTTTGCTGCTGCTGCTGCTGGATGATGCCAAAATTGATGACCATAATCTTCGGCGCAGGGAGCTGGATGGGCAAAAGGATGCGCTTTTTATGATGAAGCGCCGAGTTGCAGCCGAAAAACAACCACCGACTATTGCTGCCCCACACTAACAACCACCCACAAATACAGGGCGAGAAAAAATCAAAGATTATAGTGGGAATTTTTATTAATATATTATTGGTTTATCTGATACATTTTGAGCGCAAAAAATATTTTGCTTTGTATTTTTAAAGCTCGGTTTCAATTAAAATTGTGCAACCGTTGAAAATTGAAATATTTGATATCTAATCATTCTGGCAGCTTATAAATATTATAGCATACCTTTGGGTCTCTCTTAAAAAGGTTTTAAATCTATCATTTTTATAAGAAACTTTTAGCAAAAGTTGTAGGTTTTATTAAAAATAAAAATAATTTTTAATTATAAAAAGACAAATACTCTTTCATTAACTTTTTTTTTGCCCACATAATTTTTACTTTTATAATGCTAAAATAAACTAACTATGTAATTGAAAATATATTATTTTTCCCAGTGCCACAACTTTCCCTTGCCCCTTGTTGCAGCCACATTATTCATTGGGGGGTTTGAATAAAGCAGGAACGGAAGCATATTTTATGTTTTAACGCTGCCGAAATTGAGCAGCAACAACAACATCTCATACATCAGCATTTAGGGACCCCTCATCCTCATCCTGGAGAAATAAAACGGAAAAGGGGATTTTTCCCGAAGGGGCGGACGTTTGTCTTGCGGTTTTCGCGCTTGCAATTTTGTTCGCTTTTTTTTGCGTTTACTGAAAGCAATTGTTGCTGCCGCTGTCGTTGTCACTGCTGCTTTTACCGCCTTTACCGCCTGCAATTTAGCGGCTTAAGCGCGATATTTACAACGCATTTTGAAGTGTGTTTCTCCGTGCGCCATAAAGCGAATGAATAAATAAGCCGACAGGTGCAGGAAGCGGACTCAGCGAAAGATTTCGAAAGATCCAAAAGGAGACGACACATTTAAGCTCTTAAGCCAAACAAATGGGTTCCATATGAATTATTGAAAAAGAGTTATGGCAATTAATGGCACAACAACCGAAATTAAACCTTCTTTAAAGACTCACAGTATTTGTACACAAAGAAAAAATAAATGTTAGTTTGGTTAATGAATTAAAGAACCTTTCATGTCAAAGTTTGGGAAACAAATAGTGTATTTTTAGCTTTTTTTCTCAGAGAAAATGTACTTGGAAACCATCGAAAAATATGTAAAAATCTATGACGTTTTTAGAAAAAATGTTTAAATATTCAAAGAACATACCTAAAATGTACGCAGACCTTTATTTTTTGTTTTATTTAATTTAATATAAATTCATGAGGTTTAGGCATCAAGACTTTTGCTAAATACATATATAGTATTCTTTTGGACTTGAAAAACTTGTATCAAAGAGCGGCAATAAAATGTGTAAGGAAAACCCACCAAAAGCTAATCTAATTCAAAAAATCTGGAAAAATATTTTTATATCATTTTTCTTCTTTTTTTTATTGTGTATATCCGAAAGATATTTCTTGAAAATTCACGAGGCGAATCGGCTTAATGATCTCCACTATTAACGATTATTTGTGCACATATAGTAGCTGAGAGATCTGCTCGCCTCTCAGCAAATTGCCCGTAGAAATGACGCCTCATTGGCCCCATTCTTGCTAAGCAAGCAAGCAGGGAAGCAGGGAAGCAAAAAGCACAAAAACCACAAACACATTGAAGCAGAGAATCCGAGAAGAGCAGCGCCGCCTTCTGCTTCATTTGCCAGCCATCAATTAAAGCCAACCGAGCGAGTCGCGTTTTGCCTAAGTTCATCAATTTTTCTCCAGCGATTTCCCATATCCCATCCGATCCCATCCGATCCGATACGATTGGGTTACAGTATTTGCACTTGCGTTTTAATTGAACGTTTCGGGCCTTGGTAAGTTATGCGACAGCTACGCCAAAAGCAAACAGAGGAAACGCAAACAGAGCGACCAGCGAACAAACAAACAAGCCACCCAGAAAAGAAATCGAAGGAAATCGAACATCGACTGGAGAGTTGGTAGCCCAATGCAAGTCAAATGTTTTAAAAATAAGCAATGCATTCGGCAATGCCGGGTAAAAGGGGGCAAGGAGCGGGGCCATGGTAACATAGTGCGTGGCTGGCAGCTGCATTTATGTTTTGGCAATAAAATGCAAATGGTAAAAAGGTCCATAAAAAAGTTCAAGTCGAGAGAGAGCATTTTTCAGCTTTCGATATGCTTATGCTACTTTAAAAAAGATTTTATGTCCGCCTGCCAGTGTTGATTTCGGTTTTTATCCTCAGCTACACAGAGAAATGTGAGGGGTAGGTGATCGAGTTGAAGATTTTTGTTACACTTTTCTGGGAGATTGTATTAAAAATATGTTTTTTATTTAATAAATTGTATCCTTGAATTTAAACAATAAAATATTAACGGGATTTGGCATTTCATATTAATTCTTTAAAGCTTTTTAAATGAAGTATTTTATTATAAATCTATATTTACATTTAATGTTACTTCATGGTAAAAATAAAACAAATTTTTGAGAATAATAGAAAATATTTAATAAGTTGTAGGATTTCTAAAAGTTTTTTCATAGTAAATAAATAAATGGCAAACTATTTAATATAGTATTGGCTTGGAATTAATATTATTTTAAAGTAAAATTGGATCAATACTATAGTAAAATATACAGAATAATGTAATAGTTCTTTATTAAATGTTTACTTATTCAAATTCATGTAATAATTTAACATTTAAAATCGTATTCTAAATAAGCAACGGGATATTGTTTATTAAAAATTGAAAAGAAATGTAATATATTTTTAAAATCCTGACTTTGACATCATCTTTCTTTCTGTGTAATTTTCTTTTTTTTGGTTGTGCTTTTCGAATGGCTTCCAATCGCTGGATGCTGCTGCTGCTTCTTCCTCTGCCTCCTGTTGCTGTTGCACATTTGCTATGCTGTTTGGGGCAACATCAGCAGAGCAACAGCAGCAACTAAAAACTGTAAAGTCCATAAAATGCTTTTGCCGCAGCACAAAGGGATTTATATATGTGTGTGTGTGAGCCCCGCTACCTGTGTGTGTGTGTGTGTGTGTTAAATATTTTACGTTTCTGAAAATTTGATGAATCTCCACAAACGCAGGGGAAAACCGACGAAGAAAAGCGAAGGCAAGCCGGGGCGGAGAGAGCACTCAGAAGCGCACACAACTTCAGCGTCATCATCGCACGAGGAAAATATCCATCAACACTTTTGTTTTACGGCGCTATCTCGCTCACACACACACGCACATAAATATATATAAATATATATTAAGTACATATGTTTGCTGGCACACATCCGTCCGTCCATCAATTTGTTGTGTTGTTGTTTGGCCTAACCGCCAACTCTTTACGCTCCACCGTTCGGTTTGTTTTGCTCTGCGGCATTTTAATAGCTCTCGACTAGTTTGTATCTGAAAGATACAAATCTATCTCTCTCTTTGCCTCTAGCTGGCGGCCAAGATTAGTGAAATTAAAGTGCTCGCAGGAGCAGTGCTGGAAAATGATAATAAAAGGAAACGAAGTATATGTATTTCTTTTAGAAATATTTATAAATTATATTGTATTAAATCACAAATAAAATTGTATAAACACGATGAAATTTCATTCTAAATGAAGTCAAAAAATTAAACATTTCTAAAAGACATAAATTTGTGTATCAAATATAAAAGTTTTTTCTGAAATTCGACTTCTGGCTGCACTGACTATCTCCTTTTGTCTGGCTAATTGTTTTAGCCAGTTGCCCAGCCAATTGCCTTTCCATTTTGGCCCGTAAACGTTTTGTCAAAAGGATTAACTCCGATTCTGCTGGCGTCTCTCTCTCTCTATTGAGCTTCCATCTATCTCTTTCTCAGCTTAGGGCTTGTAATTCCTCAATGTTTTCGATGGCTAAGGCGACATACATTATCCAAACTTGAAATGGGTAAAGGGGAGTTGTTGTGTGTTGGGGGCTTTGCGCTAATGCGCTTTGCATTGCACTTGCAACAACAACGGCAACCAAATCGGATGTGATAACAATACAAAGCTTACACGACGACTTACACGGGCTTTGAGCCGTAATTGAAGACCCCAAGGGGGTTTTTGGCCGGGGCATTACATTACGCAGTCACGAATGAGCTTCAGGGAACAGAGAACAGAGATCAACAGATCGACATGTGTCAAATTAGGCAAATTATAGTTTTCTTATACATAAAATGAATTATAGGAAATTATTTGGTTGAATGGAATTTAGGATGATTTCTAGCTAATTTCCCTATCTATTTGGAAACCATTTTTAGGCTGCCTAGAAGTATGCTAAAGCTTCTAAATGCAACATTCAAATCTTACTTAATCGGTGAATATTAGCATGTACTTCTTTTAGAAGGGGTTTTGCATTAAATATACGACTTTTCAAACAAATCATATTCCTTAGAAGATGACAGAATACTTATAGTAATTCTATATTCCCCCCGCGTTTCTTTAAATATTTATAATTCCAAACACCATTAATTAAATTTAAGATTCTCAACAAAATTTTCCAAAACGATCCATTGAGAACCACTCGCTGGCGGGATCACCCAATTAAATTCCAATCCAAACTAGTTTTCCGTCAATCGACAAATGATATTTTAATCAAGCCGAAAACTACGTCAAATAACGAAATAAAGCAGCGGGAGATAAATAGATAAAAATTGGCCAGCCGCTGCCGCGGATTTGTGTATCCAAACAAATGCCGCAAAGTGTAGCCGCGAGCCTAAGCAAACAACTTGTAAACAATTTCAAACA
Organism: Drosophila rufa; assembly: GCA_018153105.1. Lineage (NCBI taxonomy): Eukaryota > Metazoa > Arthropoda > Insecta > Diptera > Drosophilidae > Drosophila > Drosophila rufa. The sequence goes on from JAECXS010000096.1 coordinate 17,173,273, forward strand.
TTCAATTAATTAATTAATGGCGAAAATGTGGCAAATTAATTTCACATAAAAAAAAAGTGAGCACGCGGGAAATGTGGAACAAATCTTGCGATGGAATATTATTAACAGACTTTCTGAGTGGCGAAAGTTGAAATCGAAATGGAGGGAGAATCACGAGAACGATGGACCGGAGAAATCGGAGGAGCACACTCGTGCACTGAGAACAATTTTTACCACATTTGGGGATTACTTTATATAAAATTAAAGCAAATATGATCAATTTTAATAGAGAATATAAATGTGATATTTTTGAGAATTTTAATTGGATCTTTTACGATTTGTTTTAATGTCAAATTTACTATTTGAAATTTATTTGAAGGAGATTCTCTTTTCTAAGGTCAAAATAATATAATAAAGTGGATCTTTAAATAGATGTTTGTTGATGTTTTCTCCGAGTGTAGAGGAAAATCTTTACCTCGAAGCGAGGACGGAGACGGAAATAGTCAGATAGTCAGATAGTGCGATAGCCGCAGATATGCCGAGCCCGTTACTCATACGCCAATTTACGATGCACTTAAGTTTTATGGGAATTTAAGATTTCCTGCAAATCAGCATACTCTAAAAAAAATCTCTCCAAAGGGGACTGCAGAGTGCCACAAAATGATAACCGATGCTGGCTGGACAGGAAGCAGCGGGTGAGGTGAACTGGCGGCTTCTTTTTGAAATAATAAAAAGAGAACTACTCGCACTCGTTCGTTCCCATACTAAGCGCCCGAAATAACTGGAAATTGATGGAGCAGGCATAACAATTAAGACGAAATTCCTTCCTTTCATTCCTAGAACTTGAAAACTGATAAGAAAAAGCGCACTTCGTAATATGTTCAAAGTTTTGATAAAATCAAATTAAAGTTTCTAGATTTGGGTGTGACTGATGTTTATTACTGGCCATAAGATAAGTAAAATTTAGTTGGTTCTACTTCTGTAATCTCTGAAGGTTGCGGATGGTAATAAATTACATTTTATAAGGGTTATAGGCGGGATTTTATTCTCGAAAACTCTGGAAACGAATTTTAATTTTGAATTCAAACTGTTTTTAGTGTGTGTGGCGCCATCTGTGCTGTTGGCCAAAAAACATACTTATGCCAGGTGGCGCCAAGGCGGAGATGAACTGTATAATCAATGTAGAATATTCGGGTTCGGTAAAGTACCGCAGTATGTTGCATATGAGGTTGTGTAGAACTCGTGTAAATTACGTAAAAAATATATAACATTGAAATAAATTACAAAAACTCCCATAGCACGCTTATTTAAAATTAAATAAAATATTTGCTCGCTAAAAGAAAAAATAATATAATTTTCAAAAATAATAAAAATGAAATGCTAACCAAATTTCTTCTCTTTTCTTTCTTTTTAGCGAACACTACATCTCGGAACACACGGTGATGGCGGTGTTCACGTCCCAGGGTCAGGTGGGCGGACCCTGCAGGTATATGCCCGCCACCCGACGGCAGAACCACCAGTGTCGCAAGGAGACGGGGCTGCCGGGAACATTGAGCGAGGCCCGCCGCCTGGCCACCAGCCACTGCGAGGAGCAGTTCCGCTACGATCGCTGGAACTGTTCGATTGAGACGCGTGTTAGTGGCAAGCGAAACATCTTCAAGAAGCTGTACAAGGAGACGGCCTTCGTGCACGCTCTGACAGCAGCCGCCATGACGCACTCGATCGCCCGGGCCTGCGCCGAGGGCAGGATGACCAAGTGCAGCTGTGGGCCGAAGAAGCATAACCGGGAGGCGCAGGATTTCCAGTGGGGCGGATGCAACGATAACCTGAAGCATGGCAAGCGGGTGACGCGCAGCTTTCTGGACTTGCGCGGCGGCGATGGGGACGAGGTCAGCGAGATTTTGCGACATGACTCTGAGGTGAGCGAGACTTTTGGGATTAAAACTAAGTGATTTATTTTCAGATAAATTCTTTAATATATTTTGTTAATTTCTGTTGGTTAAAGTAGTATTACATCCAAGCTAACAAAGCATTTATTTAATCCTAAATACGATTTAGATGCTGTTAGATTTTCACCTACCAGCTGTAGATGCTTATAGTGGAGCCACATCCAGGCCTGATCCTTGTCTTTAACAAGGTTTTTGTATGTTCTAGACTACATTTTTGCGACAAATAATTTACAAATTAGATAATTTCTAGCTTCACTTCTTTATACACAATTTTAAAACAATCAAATATATTTCTTAAATAATTTCAATAATTTATAGGTCGGCATCGAGGCCGTCTCCTCGCTGATGATGGACAAGTGCAAGTGCCACGGCGTTTCCGGCTCCTGTTCGATGAAGACCTGCTGGAAGAAAATGGCCGATTTCAATGTGACGGCCACCCTTTTGAGGAAAAAGTACAACGAGGCCATCCGGAAGTCGCCCAACCAGCGATCCATGCGACAGACTTCCTTGAGTCGCATGAAAAAGCCAAAGCAGCGACGAAAGAAAGTGAGTTTTCTTTAAGCCCAAAAACTGAAGATTGCAGTGTCTTTGGATTTATTAAAAAAATCTTTCTTGTGAGCTTGTTATTTCATTTAAATAATACGACATATTTATCCCTTTGCAGCCCCAACAATCGCAATACACCACGCTGTACTATCTGGAGTCCTCGCCCTCCTACTGCACGGTCACCAAGGAACGCCAATGCCTGCATCCGGACAACTGTAACACCCTGTGCTGTGGGCGTGGCTACACCACGGTGGAGTTCAAGCAGATGGAGAAGTGCCGGTGTCGCTTCAACAATGGCCGATGCTGTCAGCTGATCTGCGACTTATGTCAGCGCTTAGAGAACAAATACTTTTGTAAATAGACGGGGCGACCTCTTCTTTCCTTCCTTCTTCCCGTCTCTGTCGCTGTCAGTTTCTTCCCATCTCCGTCTCTCTCTTTGGAAGTGTAATTTGTAAAGTTTTTTTCTACCATTATTTATGGCTTGTAATTTTTTTCCATTCCTAACTAAGCAACAATTATTGAAATGATATAAGCGAAATGAACGAAATGATACGCAAAACGATAGAAAACGCTCAGAACTCAGAAAAACTCACCCACGCAATACATACTCACGTGCATTCACACACAGACTCACACACACACACACAAGCGCATACATGCATCTTTCTATATATGTAATTACTATATAGTAAACATTAGCTACCGTCGCAAAGGAATAAAAAAAAAGAAAAAAATCGCAAAACACTATTTAGCAAAAAAAAGAAAATCCACAAAAAAACACCAACACAAACACACACAAAGAACAACAGAAAAAAGCAGACGCTAACAACACTCACACACAGCAACAAAAACGAAAAATAAAAAACAAACAAAAACAATTTTAATAAGTATTTAAACATACAAAACAAACCAAAAAAAAATACAAAACTGAAATGAAATAAAAAGTTTCACATAAAAATAAAGGCGGCCGTTTTTATCAATTTTGGGGGACTAAAAAAATATTATTCGAAGTTTCGAATTTGAATTTTTATGGGTTTTCAAGCGGCTTAAATCGCCTTAATCGCAACATTCAAAAGATATAGCCGTGACTGGAGCCGTTAATTGCATTATTTTTTTTAAATATTTATTCCAAAACTTTATTTACAAAATAAAATAAAGATATAAATTAGAATAAGTAAATTATACACTTTCGGTAATAATTTTTAATTTGAAAAAGAAATGGTGAGCCTATACAGTCCAAGTGTAAAAAGCCATGTCAACATTTCTATTGGTACATTTTCAAAGTATAAAAATTAAATTAAATTTCAAAAATTAATTTCGTAGAAACAATTTTGGAGGTGTTCGAAGTATGTGTTATAGTATTTAGTATGCTTTTAGTTAATGACAAAATAAACCAAAGTAATATCAGAAATAACCGGATGTATTCACTTTGAAAAAAAAAAAACATGCGAACAAAAATATCGGGTAATGAACTTTCCCTTCCCAAAAATCTAGAAAAACAGCAAACATTTCAAAGTATATTAAATAAACTAAATCACAAAACAAAAAAAATTAAAAAAATATATTTATATAATTGCAATAAAAACTCATTTTCAACATAACGATCTTCCTTATTTAACATATCTGGAAATAATTATCCCTTAAATACTAAATGTATTTATTGATAAATTAACTTATGAATACTTTAATGTAATACCTTTTTAAATATATTAGGATATGAAATTCATTAAATCAGCTGAAAGCATGAATTTGTTTAGTGAGCTTCAGTTAATTTATTTATTTAATTAGTGAGTTTCCAGTAGATTTATATATGTATATGTACCCTTGCAATACAGTTCTTCGGCGAGACACTTCAAAGTTCAGTAAACATCAGTGCTATGCACGCATGCAAACATTTGGGCAATTAACGTACTGCCGCTATAAAAATAAAATTGGAATCATCACGTTACCAATGCCAAAATGACAAACTCTTATCAACTTTCGGTCGGTTACATTGATCGCTCGGTATCAGTGTCAGTGTCCCACCTGAGGCCGTTTCAGCAGCTTCAAACCCGACAGAACCGAAGTAAGCAAAAACAACCTCAAGTGTTAGATAACTGGTTTTTATCAATTGTTAAATTGGCGGCTCACGATGTCCACGCGACATTGCTTAGCACGAGACAGAGACTCAACCGAAACCCCCGAGACAGAGACCCCAAAATCCACCCAGCCTAACCCCACAGAAATCACCGAAAGACCCGAGCTCTGCTCTGGAGCACATTCTTTAATAAATTGAGTTGTGGGTACAGTAGGACGTCGATAAAGGAAGGATGTACATCTTGAGTTTTCAAAGGAATATTTTCTGTCACTTAAAATATGGAAATTTTATATTAAATGTAAACCTATACACTCTAGCATATTTATCCATGATAAATGAACTTAAACCCTTAACTTATAAATATAGAACAATTACTTTACTAAATTAATTATTTTTCGGTGATTCTAATATTTTCCTCCATGTAGAAAATTACAAAAAAATCTCTTGAGCTTGTAAGAGAATTTGTATTATTAAAACCCAAAACAAAACACCCATTTCCAGGCTGTTTTGTATTTGCTATATTATTTTGTCGCCTTTGAGCCATTTGGCCATCTGTCATGTCTCATGTCCTGGCATAACCTCTTCCCTTTTCCCAACTGCCACTTTGATATGGCTCTGTCAACCTTATTTAGCTAGTGTTGCGTGTTGAGCCCCGAAAAACTGTTGCATGTTGTGAATAACAAGGATATCGCAGATAACGCAGGGAAAAGGGCAAACCTTTTTTGGAGATACCAGCCACGCGTTTCCATTTAATATGCGCTCTTCAAAAACAATATTTGCTGTGTAAACTTCAGACTTTGTGGTCGCTATTTGATTGGAAAATACTTTGCTTGCGGACAAATATTGATTGAGAACAAACGCCTCAAGCGAGTTGAGATTTTTCCACAAAGCAGCTGGAAAATTATAAAGATTCCTACAGAAAGACAAGACAAATTACACGCGAATGCCATTTGGTAATGACACAAGCCCAAAAGTCGGCCCTAAGCTCATTCCCTTAGCACGTATTTTTCCTTGCTGACATTTTGGAATGTGACGGAAACAAGGTCGAAAAGTTAAGGGGAGGGAGGGACGATTTTCTACATTCATTTCAAGTGGTCCCCAAAGGGAATGTTTGGCAGTTGCAAATATTTCGTGCATGTAGCTAACATAATACATTAAATAATTTATAAGGCCTGTGTATTTGCTGAGCCTCACTGCTTTGGGAAATTTTGATGATTTAAATTTGCAGAAACAAACTTCTTATATTGATTTGAGAATTTAATATTAAAGCGAAATCAAAACAGGCACCTCTGCATTCACTTCCTCATTTATATATTATTACCTCACCCAGAGAAAGTTTCATTTTCCACTTTTATCAGCCATCTCTCAGCCAAACTTTCCCCTAACCATTGTCACGAACTGTCAAAATAAATGGTAATTTAATAGCTAAAATTCAATAGATCAAATCTGAGAAGTCAGACAACGATGAGTGATAATTCTTTAAACTGCACACTTTAATCTAGGCCATTTCATCGACATAATTGCAGGCAGTTGGCAACTGCTTTTCTAATTGTACAGATGTTTCCCGAATGGCAAAACCAACGAAGAATAGCGGCCAATTGTTAATTGTTAGTGGCTCGGGGCAGAAACCACCAGCATTTGATGGGTATTAATTACTTGGTAGCCCAGACCCCATGGAGCCCGGTTCCCTTCCCTTCCGGCCACACTTTGGGGTTTTTTACGCCCCCACGAAAGCGACAATAAAAGTAATTAGCATAAAACGGAAACAAGACGAACGAGACATTGGATCAAATGGTAACAATAATAAATTAAATAAATTAGGTAAATAAAAAAAGCGAGTCAAGAACGAAGTCAAATTAATTAAAAGGGAGTTGACTAAGGGATACCCAATAGAAAGAAAAAAAAAATATCACAGAAAGACACCTCATTCTGTTTTAAGGATTTAAAGATTTTCTGACTTTATAAAATAAAAAAGAACAATTTAAATAATATTCTTTCTACAAATTATAATTAGCTTGTGATTATATTATATTACTCTTTCAAGAACCCTATATCCCCTCACACTTACAGGGTATCCCACACGACAACGTAGTATGAACGAAATGGTAAATAAAAGCAAAAAAAATGCCGAACTCAGCACAGGTCACGTAGTGAACGAAAGTGAAAACAAAAGCAGAGAAACCAAGACGCCGCCCAGACGGATGGGAGAAGTCTAATGAGAAAGCTGAGCACAGACCACAAAGCTATAGAACTATGATTTAATTTCGGGGGAGCGGTGGGTGGCTGGGTGACTTACAGATCTGAAAGAACGATGTCTCAATTGGCAGAAGGTGAGAGCGCAGCGTTCTGCATCCGACAGATACGTGAACTCAACAAAAGCCAAATGTCGATCGGGTTGGGGCAACATTTCCATGGAAACCATCGGCCCTAGTACTCGTCCGATTATGATTCTGCTGTTGCTGCTCTGGTTGTGGGTTCTACTTCTCGGACCTTCAGCTTATGGGTGAGTTGCTAGAGCTTTTGGAACCGAATTATTGCCCTAATGTCCTCCTAATCCTCATCTAGTTCGCCCTTGGAGATTCAACTCCTGGAAATGATGCTGAGGGAGGCCGAAGGTTATCCTAGCAATGGCCGGGATCAGAGGGATATATCAGTTTTGCCAGCGACTTCTATTGGTTGCGATGACAAGGACGTGTCCATGATGCAAGCAGCTTCAATAGGCTGCGATGAGAGCGGTTCCCAGGAGCAATTCAGTCACATATTCGATGAATACGATGAGAACGAGGACTGTCTGGATTTCCTGCCAGCCTACGAACCTACTTTTAAGAAAGAACTACCCGTGGAGCACCCATGTTTTGTGAGATTACTGCTGCTGAGGACACCGCTCCTTAAACAGGATCCCTGCGCCAATTTCACTTTGAAAGCTGAGACAACATCAACCACAAGAAAACCTAAAAAAAAGTGCAATCCCAAGAATAAAAAACAAGAAAGAAATGAAACTATGCCGTCACAAAACAATAAAAACTCAATAGAATGTTCGCCAGTAAATACAACAACAATTTCGCCAATATGTTTGACGACAGCTGCACCAATTAATTCAACGACAAGTTCACCAATATGTGCGACACCAGCGAAAGACTCTAAAATCATAAAAATTAGAAAACTAGTTCCCAAACGCAAGAAACTTCAAGCGAAATCTACATCAACAACAACGACATCTTCAACAACTTCAACAACGACGGAGCCCACCACCTTGAAAGAGACTACTACGCCGGAAGAAACCACCTCGACATCAACAGAAGAACCAAAAACAACCACAGAATTGGAAACAACAACTATATATTCAACATCAACAACAAGTACGACAACAACCACTCAGCGTCCACTTACTGAAAATCAACTAAAACGCTATAAAGTCGCACAGCGCAGGAGGAAGGAACGCAAAGGAAACCGAAAAGGGACCCCAAAAGTCCCCGATCCGCCCAAGATTAAGCTAGATGGCGCCACCCAGCCCAGCGAGGTAATTCAGGTAATTATGACCACCGAAGCCGCCGAACTGAGACTCCAACCGGAAGAAAGCAGCACCACGGTCATGCCTACTACGACGACTGAGTCAACAAGCACTTCCATGCCGGAAACCACCACCGAAGACAGCTGTGAAGACGAAGTGGAGACCACCAAGCTGCCGGAACTCCCAGAAAGTGAAGATGCCGAAGGTGAAGGTAAGTTGGGGAACAAATTTTTAATATTTATAAATTATAATATTATATAATTCTTCCCAGCTTCTGATCGGTCTGATAGTAAGGATATTAACTCCATGGAGGAACCGTGTGATGACACCGAAGAACAAGACACTAATTTGTGTCCACAGTTTATGCCAGCAGCTCATTCGAATCGTAAGTAATATTATAAATTTATCTTTTAAATTAAATGAACTCCAATAATATAGCAATAATATCCACCTATGTCCTGCAGCCCAATCGAGACCTCCAGCACCTTACCGTTCTCGCAAGCCCGTGAAAAACTATGTGGAACCCATATTGTACGAGGGAAACTTTGCCAAGCCCCTTCATCGAACGGCACCGATCGGACCTCCGCAGAGGGATTACATTGTATCCAATAAGCAAATAGTTCCCAGACCGAGACCCAAGTACAGGAAGCGTATTCCGCACTCAATCTACATGAACAACATAGTGCGGGGATTGGATTGCAGCGATGAAGTTGATCATCATCATTCAAGGAATCCTACTCAGCCACAGCACTATTGGGACATGAGGCGGTTGGCTCCACCTCAGAGGAGTCAAAATCTAAGGAAACCGAAACCCCAGAGAAATCTGAGAAGTTTTGCCCCAGTTCCAGTGAGGAGACTGCATTCCCACCCCGGACACACCGAGGAGTCGGAGGAGAGGCACTATCCGAGGGAAAGGCACCCAGAGCCGCATCCGCAACAGCATCATTATCCGGAGGATGAGGAGGTATTGCACGAGGAAAGGCTAACGCCACCACATGCGATGCCCACACCCAGCTTGGATCCCTGTCAGATCGAGCACGATCACGCCCTCTACGGAGAGAGGAGGGAGCACCATGGGGACTACCCACAAACACCCGCTTCCTCGCACTTTTTCACCTAATTACCCCAATCCATAAGTTAGTCAAGTAGCACCAAGAGCACCCAGTAACCAGTTAATAACCACCAAATAAACGAGTGCACCGCCAAGCAAAAGCAAGAAAGCAAAAGTGAGACCATCAATCAAGTGGGGCAGAGCTGGATAATTAGGGAACCTCTTTGATCTTGGAGGAGCGACGACGTCAGCAATTGAATTATAAAGCAATTGCCTTTCGGTTGGGGCACACACACAGCCCAGTTGGGCATGGAGGGGCATTGCCTTGCCAATAGCCACTTATCAGTCGTAGCCGTGGCTCAATTTACTGGCCAAAAGGCACGCGCCCGTAATGACAAACCCATGAGCGGGCCATGGCCACCTGATGTCCCGCTGGAAGGGTGCTTTGTGGCGCCCACCCACTCAGTCCCCTCATGATGGGTGGCGGTAAGTCGACCTCATATTGGGTTCCTATTTAACCTAAATTTCCACGGATTCCTGGGGTATTCTCCAAGCACTGAGATAAATCAAAAAATGCGTGAATATTAAGGGATATCTACCTTCCTATAGTAATTCTTTCATCCTGTATTTTAAATGGTGACCTCTGAAAAATATAAGGGAAATCGCTAGGGCTTGTAAATCAATTAGAAAAGTATCCCTAAGAAGGATGGAAGATTACCCTCTATTCAAGAATAAAACAGATGCTAGCTATTGGTTTCACATTTTTTTTTTCAGTAATAGAATCGTATTACGCGTGTTTTTCACAAAATCACGGCTCACACATGATTGGATTAAGAAATATAAGCTTTTAATTGTTTCGGTCTAACAAGGAACCCTTTAAAAGCTTCCCAAAAAACTTTTAATTTGTGTATTCCAGGAAAACTACTGAATCTTTAATATGAAAACACAGAATAGGAAATATCGATTAATTATGTGTGTGGCTTTAAATGTCCTCATTAAATAAAGCCTTTATGATAAAAGCAAGTAAGAGTGAATTTTGAGGGACTTAATTATCGAAGCCAAATTTTCGAAAACTCTAAATGAGAGGTTCAAAGTAGATTCAAAAGGTTACGAAAATCTATGAAGTCTTAAATATTGAGATCTTTATGGTTTGGGTTCAAAAATCGTTCACAATTTAAGCTAACAATTATTTGCATAAAGAAATCGTATTGAATGAGTTTTTACAATTAATAAAATTATTTTCCCAACCTTAACAACAACACCAAATAAACAAATGCAAGATTTGACATAAATATTGAGTTAAATATTTATTCTTAGTTATAACTAATGAGCACCATTATTAACCTGTTCGTATATCGTGAATTTCTTTAAATGAACTCACATACCCTGCAGTTTAAACTGTAGGTGAGTGGCTAACATATGACTGCCGGAATGGCACAACACAGGAACACGCATAGCAGCGGCGCCTCGCTTAAAAATCAAAAGAGCGCTTTTGGGCCCAAAGGAGTTTTCCGGCGAATAAAAAACGCCGAAAACAAATTAGTTGCGGCCCCAAGCCATCTCTCTCGCTCTCTTACTCCCGCTATCGCTCTCGCCGCGGCGAATTGGGATCCAGACCGGAGGCTGACATTGTAAATGTCACAGGCAGGATAGGATGGCGAAGGCGAGGGCGGCGGCGCCCAGAGAGCGGCAGAGAGCGTGGGGGCTGGAGAGAGAGCGCCAAAAGCACGGGAGAGGGAGAGCGTTAACTGCGGTGGGGGTGTGCAGAAGCGAGACGGAGAGAGAGGGCGCTTGCCGAATTCGCCCGCGCGTTGGGTACTGATTTTCAGGTTCTCCTGGCTTTTCGCCCAGTGCGGACGTGTTTTTCTCGCTTTTCCCCCGCTTTTCACGCGTTGTGCGGCCCAAAACTGCAAAACGGAAAACCAAAAAAAATAAAATAAAATTTAGTAAAGTAAAGCCTCGATTCGGAAAATCAAAACCAAGCCAATTAAACCAAAGTAAAACGAGATCAATTGTTAAAACCACCTCAAAATAAATGTTGAATAGTGACGAGTAGTTCAATTTCCCTAAATGTGCATTTAAGTCATAAATAACCAACAAGAAATACACAAGTCTTCTAGCCAGAAATTAGCTCATATTTGTTAAAAGTTAAATAAATAGTAAATGCTGGATTCTCACCTTGCGCTAATGAGCTCTGCAAACCGCCAAGGTGTAAATCGATAAAGAATTTAAAAATAACCCAATCAATCAATCTCCGAGGACTCCACAACCAAACACTGCCAAAACGAGCCCATCTATTTCGACTTTTTGAAATACAAAAGAGAGTAACCCAGCCTGAAGATAGCCGAAAACCAAGGAATCGAGCATTTAAGGGGTCACAACCGTAGCGCCAACCGTTAGCCGAAACTGTAACAGTAACTAACTGTAACGGTAACTGGGTCAGTAGGCAGCGCCAGCGCCAGCCTCATCGAGGGCTTCCTTCGCCCGCCCCCCGCTTCGTTGTCCTTCCTCGCCCGCATCCCTTCACGGTGGTAAGTAACTTATTCTCTGCATCTCAGTTTCTCTCAGGAAGTCCTCCTCCAAGCTTATCGCTCCAAGTTGGATTTTTAGCCAGATTTGAATTCCGATCAGAGGTTTTGCGGCTGAGCAATGGGTTGTTATTCGTTAGCTGTGATTAGCTTTTGACCGAGTTAAGCTTATTGTGATTGTGTCGAGTGCCAAGGAATACAAACCGGGTCAGTTGTCACTTTACCAAAACGATTCTTATTGGCAGCAATGCCAAACTGCTGAGGGGTCTTAGCCAATATATAGAAGAGAAATGTCTTCATTGGAAAGAATACAATTATTGTCCTTTAACTCATATCATTAAAACCAAATTATATTTAATATAATATTTAAAGAAATATATTTAAATAATTATAATCGATTTGTACTCAAAATCCGCATCTAAAAATGTTCCTAAATACTATTTGTTAGCTTGCCATTATATTTCAAGTGTTTATGCATAAAAATTATTAAATGTATTTATCCCAATTAAATGCTTAAAATATAATCCGATTTATTTAAATAGACTTTATAAAAGCCAAGAAACTCTTTAAGATATTCTTACAATATTTGTTTTTAATTGCCTTAATTTTGATTACTTTGGGAAAAAGTCTCATACCTTATGAATTTCATTCCATTGCAAAAATTATTTAATTTTGTATTCCTTGGTTATTGAATGATGCTAGAGAACTGCAAATGCGGAATAAATAAAAGCTTAAGCCAAAATAAAAGCTCAACACACCTTCCAAGAAAAATATCCAAAACGTTATTTCAGTTATTAACTTCCAGTGAAATTAATTTTACGAAAAACCGACAGACCTGAATTTTTCCTTTCATCTCAAGCTTAAACCAGCTTGTAAACTTTCGTGATATAAACCTGACCTTTACTCAGCTTACAAGAGGAGAAAATAAAATGTTTTCCAAATTGTTTTTTAATTAAGGCGAAAAACACTCGACCAACATTCTTTAGCTTCTCCAGGTTGCAGGGAACAAGTGCTAGAACAAATAGGAGCCCCGTTCCCCTACAGGGAAATGATGGATCTATTCCCCAACCGAGTGTTATCTGCAAATATTGATCAACAAATAAATAACACACACGCCTTACACTCCAACGAAAACAGGCAAGAAACTTTGCCGGTGACTCAAGGCCTATTCCAGGCAATCGAAAGCCATTCAATTAGCCAATATACTAACCTCGGATTTTCGTGGAACACACCTCCGATATTATATAGCTTCCCGTTAAGCACTCTTGCCGGCCAACTAAGCAAACAAGTCACAGTCAAAGTTTAATCGCCGCCACCGGCTGGCAAACCAAACATGTGAGCTGATGACCATTTGCTGGGGCCTTCTCCACTTTCCCACCTCGCTGTCTCGCTCGTACAACTATTTTACATAATAGCAGAAAAGAAAAAAACGAAAAATAGCAAAAATAGCAAAAATAGAGAAATGTTCAATAGATTACACACACAAAGGGAATCGAAGGGCAAAGGAAAGCCCAGAGAACATTGCCGTTAAATAAAAGCCCCAAATGTTGTCACATAATCGATGAATATTTCCATGACTGTACCCACATCAAGGCACCCTGCCTATCTGCCTATCTTTGTACATATCTTGGAATTTCGATATCGATAACGCAACCTTCGCGGGAATCGATTTGAAAAACGAGGCCCCAAAAGAAGCTGGCGGCTAATCCCATTCATTTAAGATGTAAGCCACCTTAAGCCAACGAACCCCAAGTCTTATAATTAGCACGGATGGTTGGCCCTCGGGTGGCAATGGATACCGGGCGAGCACTCGGCTTGAATTCCAAGTGCAGGAATGAGTATAATTACACTCGCGGCAGGTACCACGTCAAGTGACAGCGTGTGTCCTTTAAGAGTATCCTGCTGATGGCTAATGGGATATGGAAATCCCAGTGAAAAGGCATGAGACGAGGACAGGCCTCAAGTCCTGCTTAAAAGGGAAAAGTAAATATCACCCTTGACACAAGCGAACCAATTTGATGGCTTGCCTGCAATAAATTCTGTCATCTGTTTGGGTTTTATTTGGGATTAATAAAACCCTGGCGGTTGCCTGTTTAATGAATTGAATGTGTACTTACGCACTTATGAAGAAATGTAATAACATGTTGCCACAACAAAATTCATGTACTTTTACAGCCAGAACTTGTCAAGAAACTTTGGCTAACTAACACATGGAAACTTGTTTAACTTTTTTCCGGTCTAACGTTATGGTAAAATGGGGTAATCAACCCAACCTAATTCCTGCCCTCTTGTTTGATGTATTTTCAATAAGGCAAAGTTAACCCAAGGGTACACAAGCATCTTTTATGTGTTTTTTATGATGCAATATATTCGTAAGGTGGCTTGTTCCCATGTCAGGGAACATAACGAGTTTCAATGTAAAGCCTTTTAGATTTACATATTATTTATGTAGAATTTTGAGGAGGATTTAAATAATAGGTGGTACTTAGGAACTAACTTTAAACCTGGTTTGTTGAAGTAAGTTTAAAATATGCTATAAACCTATGCTTAAACCTATCCTCTACCTACTCTACACATATCAGTTTTCAGCCTGTCTATCGAGTTGAGCTCAAAAAGCACTCGACTGTACTTTATTTTTTGCCATATGACATATGTATGCATATTTACATTTGTTTGCCTGCCGTTATGAATATGTAAATAAGGTTCAATTGAATTGTCGGATGTCACAGAGGATTCCCGAGCTTGTCGAGCCAAATTATATTTGCATACCTCCTTTCGAGCACCTGTCTGTGCGTTGAAACTCAATCAAAATGTTCAATAAAAATTCATCCTTCAATATGTACAGCTGCATCGGATTTTGTTTCGGGGCGAATGGCATATGTCCGAAGGTGGGCAGTGTTGGAAAGGGCCATGAAAAGCACTCATCGATAGGAAGATGTGGCTTCCTTGCACCGCACCAGCCAAATTGATGCTCGTGTGCAAGGACTATAAGTCCTTGGCTATTTTTAGGCGGTGTCTGTTTTAATAGCTCAGTGTTGCTCGAGAGCTTTCACGTGTGGTGCGTTAGTGCAAGAGTGTAAGTGGATATCTTGTAGTGTAACTACACTCGAGGCTCTGAAACTATAATCAGTATATTTATTTAAGAAAATATTTCTGTAAGAACAGAATTTAATTAACTTTGACTATTTATTAAATGCTGTTCTAAGGTTCTAAAAAAAAGGCTCTAAAAAGAAATTGTTTGAGAAGGAAACTGACCAAGTTTCTTGCTTGTCTGTTGTCATCCATTTCGCAACGCACGACCTTACCCACCACAGAATGTAAAACACACAGAGAGCCCCCTTCGCGTATCCGCCCCTGCCTCCATACACCCCTCGAAACCATCCCTCTCATGTGACACTATTTAACCACATAAGCGGGGAAAACAAAAAATCAATAGCAACAACAACAACATATTGCTTTCATTCGCTGATTTTTGCCTACACGGCAAAATTGGAAATTTCATTTACACTTGACACGAGTCTTCCTTTTCCTCTTCCTACCCGTTTTCCTCAACCCCTTGCTCACTATATTCCCTATTTAATGGCATTTTCCACCCATAAGTAGAATGCGTGTGGTCGCTTACAAAACAGTTACCGTTTTCCGAGAGAATTTCCACCGAACTGGAACCTAATTTAAATGTGGAAAATAAATTGAAAGGGAAGGATTCCTGGGAAAATTGAAAAGTCCAACGATTTTTCCACGAAAAAACTGCGGGCCAAGGACAAAGGTTTAATATGTAAACGAAAATGAAAAATGCTTTTAAAACACTTCATAAATTCCTGATGGCCTTTAAAAACGGGTTTATTTCAGGCTGAAAGCAATTTTAATGTTGACACACCAAAATAAATGTAAATGTATATATCCGAAATAAGTACAAAATTAATGTGCATTAAAAGAGATATCAATTCTTTGTTGCAAATAAATCAACCCACAGAAAACATGTCGCTGTCAGAAGTAATTTGCAAAGTGAAAAACTTTAATCATTTTTCAAAATGACAAAGAGATTATTTAACTTAATGAATGGTATAAACTGGCATTTTTTGCTTGTAATTGCGTCGACTTTAAATTAAATATCATTAATTTTGTTAAGTGATGTTTAAATATATTTTAATGATATACATTAAAAGCCTTTAATATAAATATTATTCAAATATTTTGTAAAAAGATCGAAGTTTTTAAATGCTGCAAATAAACATTAAAATTTAAAGGTTAGAATAAAATATTTGTTTAATATGAACAACAAACGTCATTATTTTAATACTAATATATTGGGATAAAAATAATAGTTCTATCATTTGAAATAAAATAAGTAGGCATGAACTCTTTGCAAGTCGATAGTCAAATGTTTTGTGACTTATATTAAGTAGACACATACATAGCATTTGTAAAATCCATTTAAGTTCCTGGCTTAAACCACTGGCTATTCACCAAAATGTATTTCTTCAAGCCACCCTATCTCACCCTTTTTTCTTTCAAAAAATCCTAGTGAATCAATGTTGGCATTAGTTTAATTGAATTCAATGTCAAACAGCCATTCCCCGGGAAGGACATGCATGGTTCAGAATTAATTGAATTGCACTCTGGCGCAAAACCAAGAATAAAATCCAGCTTCCCTTTGCCGGCTGGCAGTTACCGGAAGACCTTCACACATTATCTTGATTCAGTGCGTCGAAAGCGAATTTCCACAAAATTAAATTGACATGACCGAGCTGCCGCCCCCCAATTTTCCTCCCTACCGCAGCATTCAGCTGGCTTTCAGTTTTAGCCCGCCATCATCAAATATGCAACGTGCCCATAATGGAATAATAACGGCGAAAGCCGCAAATGCAAACGTGTTAACCAGCCGACGGCTAAGAGCGAGTCGGGGCCCGAAGAGAGACTGCGGTGCACTCTTCGGGAGCAATAAGTGCAGCGAAAAGAGAGAGGAAAATCGAGAGAGTGAAAATGCCGAGGAAGATGCAGCGGAAAACCTCGAGTTCAAAGCTCTCAACTTCTCGAAAGCCAGCCGGCCGGATTAGTCTGCCGCGCGACTCAAACGGCAGCGGATATCTCGTAATTAATCCGGGAAAATATTCCAGAAATATTTGGAATACACCCAAAATACATTCCTGAAAATCTATACATATCCAAACAGTGCAGCCCCGTAATATATTCTGATTAATTTCGCCCTAACAAATCAGTAAATCGCGTAAATCCCCCATCAGTTTCAGTTTCCTGCTGTGACTTTCGGTGTCATTAACCCTTTCCCGCTGTGCCATCTAAATGTGTCTTTGTTCTTCCATCCCCTGGCCCCAAAAGTCACAAAAACAAAGGACTTCGACGGGATTTTTGGGCGTACTATAGTTTCCGGAGAGAGGCGAGGCCAGGATCAAGGATGCCGCAGCAGGCGCAGCTAAAACACATCCACGGACACGGGCGATTGCCCAGAGTGATAGCCACTGATAGCAGCAGGTAAATGGAGGAATAAATGTGGGCGGCGCATCCTGTTTCTGAATAATCTACAGCCATTATGGCCAACATCAGAGCCTGAAACAAGGGAAATTGAATATGCGAAGGGGGTTGGCGACGGCCAACAGGGCGTATATGTGATGGCAGTAAGGAGTAGGAATCAAGGGAAACAAAGGAGCCCTTGTTGGCTGTTGCTAGGCGGCAGTGAAGTTAAGGTTGATATGATTTTCTTGAAATTAATTCACTTTTAGAGATTATCTGGAATAGTTGTTAGCCATTAAATTATAATAGTTTCGAGCTAATTCATATTTGTTTTAATTTTCTTTAAAGTATATATTCCAGTTGAACTTTTTTTTAAGGAAAACAATCTTTGTTGTTGTTTATAGACATCACACAATGCAATTGAAACCCCCTCTGATGGAGATATCACAAATGAAATGACAATAAAAGTCATAATAAAGATCTGTAAAGATTGTAATCGCTAGGAAAATCAACTTAAAGACAGTATTACTGCCCCCAATTAAGTGACAATGGAGATCGAGACTACCGCATCTCATTTCCATTCCCCGAGCAATTTCCATTTCAATATAATCTCCACACACGCACATCTCAGAGCTATAGATAGAGTCTACTATCTAAATCGAGCTGTTTACTGAGTCTAAGTGCCTCACGAAATATCTATTTGTAGGCTTGGGTGAACATTTTTTCACTGATAAATTTGAAGATCTTTTTTATCTTTAAGATGTAGATACATAGCTGTACATCGCTTAGTTTGAAAGTGTTTCTGCGGTTTGTTGGTGTTGATCTATGGTGTCTATTTCCTATCTAAGTATTTATAGGGTTTACTATTACAATAGTCGGTTTTGAATGATAGTTCCAGCTTATTACAGCTGACTAGTGTTATTGTTAATGCTGCTGCTTAAAAAAAATTAACTATAAGATATTTTCTTTTATAATTTGTTTAAAAAGCGTCATTTTTCGCAGCAAATCGTAATATGTTTTCCTTGTCGCCAGTCACAGGGCAAAGACTGATGATCTGCGCTAAATAAGGAATATAGATACTTTCTATTTTGTTTGTTGCGGTCGCTAGATGATGTCTTGTCTGACTTTTCCAGAGACTGGGTCAACAACATGTCAAGTGCAAGGCCTGGGGATGACAAGAGGGGCGGAAAGCCCAAGCAGCCGAAGCAGGGGTGAAGTATCTAGTAGATACTCCCCTCGCAGTGTCTTTGTGTTGCTTCGGCCTGTGTGTTTTCTTTGTGTCTGTTGTGATAAGCTGGGAAGGCGTTCGATAAGCAAACAATATACACACAACAAATGACAAAGAGAGGAGACAGAGGGGTACTCGGAGAATCTGGAAGAGAGAAAACCGAGGAGTTGCTACTGCGACTCTCTTGACTCTTCACCCGTGGCTCTCTTGCTTGTTCCGCTCTGGATTCTCTGTTTTGCTTGCCTCATTCTCGCTTCATTGGGGGACATTGATCCCATTTCCCCAGCCCCCATTTTCCGTATTTTCCTCAGCCCCCCAGAAACCCTTTCGCCGCACCCAACACCGCCGCCCCCTGATATGTGTGTCACTTCCGCGTGCAGCGGATGTCTCTCAAAACGGCACACGCCATGTTGCCTCGGGTCCCAAATCGCACCTGTGCCCCGCCCCCTCTTTTTGTTACACCTTTTTGCAGCATTTAGCATTTTCCCAACTAATTGCAAATTTCTTTGGCAAATATCACAGCTCGAATGTGTCTGTGAAAAGTGTTCTACACGAAAAATACTTTACTTTACCACTCTAAACCAAGTCAATAAATCTCTGTATATTTTTACCAATACATATTTTTATAAATTTGGCTTTTATTTCCCTCTGCATTTGGCCATATAGTTGACAGCAATATCTCACTTTGCAGTTAGTTGCCTTCTCCTTTTGCCAAACTTGCCCCTATAAGACAATAAAAACGGAATCAAATTGCCAGAATGACATCAGACCACAGACAAAGCTAGGGCCAAAGCATTTTCACACGACTCATGGCCATCCAAGAACCCTATTCTTGGCTCTAATTGGAGGGGTAGTAAAACCAGATACGACACTAAAAGCAGCCATGACACTGCCAGAGATAGAGCTACTCTTTCCCGAGCCATGTGTGAACTGAGAGATATTTCAGCCTTAAGGAATTTATAACTCGGCTAACCTTGATTTTTGTTTGCGGCCCTTCCGGGGTTAGACAATGAGCTCATGAAAGGTCAACAGTGTGTGCGGGTCAGAAATAGGGACAAAAAAAAGGAAAAAGGTTTTGTGGCAAATCATGGAAATTCCAACAAAAAGAACGAAAGGATTAGGGCCAGGATTAAGAGGGAATCATGGTTGTGAATAAATGAAATATTCAAGCCAAATAAGTTGTGGCATTCATACAATTGTTGCCATAACCAAAAAGCAATTTGTGAATTTTTTTTATAGCTACTAGCCAAAAATAATAAAATACGAAATAAATTCAATGATAAAGAACCTTTAAATTATTAAAATGAAATTATTAAAATTGGTATATGTACACATTTTAATTACACAAAACTTTATTAGGATGCAAGTATAAGCTTTATGATAACATTATTAATTTATATGGCCAAAAATCAACTGACAATATACCAATAAACATTGTACAACTCATCATGAATGCTATATTTCTCTGATATTTAGCTTTTGGCAATTCAAGATTATTAAAAATTCCCCCATAAACTTGGCTAACGAAGAAAGCAAACAACGTGCCACAAAAATATAAACAAACTCGAGGCATTAAAGTCACACTTATTTCCAAAGAGGAACCTTGTGATTAATACATATTTAAGAACGCATTTGAGTAATCATAAAAAAATCTTGACGGAAGGGTGTCAAACGAAATTCGTCTGATCATAAAGCCATCAAGTAAATAAGACTCGGGGCTATATATTACTACATGACACGAATCTTGAGCTAGACGATAAGGCTTTTTGCCAATTAAAAAGGGAACCGTAAATAAAATGAAGTGGGCACTCGAGTGCCTAAAGTGACGCGTTGACTGGCTACGAATGTCGTCGATAGGAATCGAAATTTATCAACAAGAGTTGCGTTTATTAAACAATTTAGTTGTCAGGGCGGCTCGAGTGGGTTTGTGATAAGAACGGACCCTGAAAAATAAGACCAAATCTTGCCCATGACGTTCCGTTTGACGATGATTAATTCGGTTTTTTTGATTTTCAAGTGCAGTCAGTCTAAAAAACAAGATTATAACGTCAAAAAATATGTAGCATGAGATCAAAAGGAATCGTGACATCATTTAGGCTGATGTCTGATCCGAATCTTGACTGATTTCACCTGGATTCTTGGCCTTGTCAATGGAAACTGACGTAAACTCGCTTAACCTCAAATTCGCTCGCCGTTCATTCAGTTTTAAGTTAGATTATTGTGCTAATTGTTATTAATTATGGCTAAGGCAGGAAAATAGATTAATTAACAATGAAATCCGAATCGAATCGGCCAGACTCAGTTTGCGTCAACTCAATTCAGCCGAATTCGCTTTCGGATCTTAACAAACAAGCAAATAAAAAATAGAAAATAATTATTTCGGATGTATTTTGATTTAGTTTTTTTTTTTTGGTTTTTTCGCCACTTGTTTTGACAGTCACTGGAGGAGCAGGAGGTTGAATCACAGCTCAGGAGATTATATCAAATTAAGGAAAAGAGAATATTAAATCAAAAGAAATTCCCCTCTATCACGGAATCACAAACAAATCTAGCTCCCAGTGTCGCCGCGCAACCTGAACCTGTACCGATTGCCTCTTACCGGTTCTAACCGGTACGATTCGCCTTGCAGTCGCTGTTGTAGACGTTTTGTTACCAAATTTCCACTTGGGCAAAAGCAGCAGCAACAACAACAATAGCAGCATCTGAAACATTAGCATCCAAAAGAAGTCACTTGCAAATTGAATTAAAATAATTTCTAGTTTTACAGACACGCCAAAGTCTTTTTCTTCATTAAGCGTACATTTTAAGTGTTCTTGTCGAGTTTTGTTTTGATTTTGTGTTTTGTTGAAAAAAACAGTTTAGTTTGCTCGGTCACTGCATAAATTTGAATACATAATTATGAATTTTTGGAAGTCTGCGGAGTGGTAGACGTCTTCAGAGGCGCCTTAAACATTCGAGGGCCAAATACGATTTAATCCGCATTTAAAACGCGGGTTAAATGCGCTGGAAATATTAAATAAAATAAATGCAAGTAATCTCAGATATAATTTAATCCATTTAAACTTAATAACTAGATCATAAATTTCATTAAAAGTTCTTAACGAAGTTATACATACATTAATTAGAATATATAGAATATACATATAATAATAAAATCAAATGTTTGGAGAATACACAACATATGATAAATATAAAAATTATTTAATTTACGCTATAAAATATATTGTTTAATGTATCCACTTTAATTGAAGGCAATTAACAATTTATATCCTAATAAAAATATAAACAGATTTATTAAGATCTTCCTTTTTTGAATAACAAAACAAATTAATTCGTTTTAAATTAAAAAATAACCGTAGACAAAATGTGATAAGCTTAGAATATTTCCAAGAATTTGAAATTTACTTAAAAAGCTGCTAAATTTGTATAAAAAAGTCCCCGAAGAAACCCCATTTAGGATAGAAAAATATGCTAATTAACACAGAAAGCTTTATATTTTTTACAAATAAATTGTTTAGCTCATAAATGGTATTCTGGTTTAACCAATAATTCACCTGACACTAATAAAACAGTGCCCTGACTGCCTTTCAAATAAAATTCCACCACTTCCTTCTTTTTTAACCACAACAAAAAATATAAATATTTTTTTTTTTGTTTGACGTCCAGTGCCCTACATTTATTTTTCAAGGGCTCCCCCACCAAATATTACGGATTTCTGTTGTTGTTTATTTTCGTCATCGAGAAAACCGAAGACAAAACAAAAAAAATTATACATATCATAAAAAACTACATAAATATATTCATATGTATGTGTATCACACGAGCACCAGCACGGGGCGGAATGTGTTTTGATAATAAAATGTTTGTGGATATTCATTAGTCAACAAAACAATAGACCAGGCACCGTCAACGTCGAACAAAAAAATCAAAAGCCAGCAAAATATGATTAACCAAAAGTGGCAAAGAGAACACTTGTTTTGATTTGACTTAAATGCCTGTCAAAACGCCATGATCTAATATACGACTTTGGCATCGAGCGGTTCTAACCGGATCTGTCTATATAGCTTTGCTATCGGCCCGATCTTGTAACGGACCATTAAAATGCACTTTCGGTTAAGTAATCACTTTTTCAATACCCCGCACTTTTTTTGATAACAGACCCTGGCGATAAGGAAGGCTTACTTAGAGGCGAAGCTGTCGATAAAGTTAAGTACGCGAAAATTGGCATTTAAAAACACATTTTGTAAAGTTTGCCGCACTCTGACTCTTTGACGAGTCTCTCTATTGGTTCTCTAATATTACGGATACACAAAAAAAATTATTCGATTTAATATTTGGATAAGTTTAACATATTAATCATATAAAGTTTCCCATTTAAAAATGTACATTTTAAGATACAACATTTTTTGTTGTGATTTTAAAATGATTGTTATATCATTAAAATTAATATTTTAAATGTTCAAGGTATCAAAATAATATATTAACGTTTATCTTCAAAAATAAAACAAATGTCCAGCTAATGTCTGCTAGATTTTCGCTCAAATTCGAACCTTTACATATTTTCCTCTGCCTAATATTTCTCTCAGTGCCGACGTCGGCGATTAACGCCGACAGCGACGCCGGCAGAACTTGAATCGGCAGCAGAGGGTTAAGCGAGCGCAGCTGCTTCAGTTTGAAGATCGGCCGAGTTTAGTTAGTCTGCAATCGCCGGGGCTCGCAGTCGAGTCGTCGGGTCGCGTGAAATAAATATTGAAAAGACAAACAAAAAAACAGAAATACCCGAAAAATAACTCTACCGAATTCCCGAGATCCGAGCAGATAAGAATCAAATAATAAAACGGAACAACACGTTCAATTTTTATATTGCTTCCCCAATATTCGTCGGCTATCGTAGAATTCGCTCTTCGGTTGATAATCGTGAGGTGCGTGTGTGAATTTTCAGCACAAACAGAGGGAAAAAAGTAAAGCTCCCTATTTTTTCCGATCGCTATTCTCGGCGATAAGGTGATGGCCAAAAATAATGAGTACATAGAATTGTAAGTAGCCAATGTGCGTGATTCATCAACGTCGATCGCTGGAAAAGAGTGACAGGAAAAAACAGCTCAGGAGATATCAGGGGTCCAAAGTTTAAGTCGCACTTTTCAGCCAGGCTTATCACTACTGTGTCTCTGAAAATTGTATTATTCAGGGTTTATCCTCCCGGGACAAGGGCAAGAGAAAAATCGGAGAGCGGGCGGTCTAGGAGAATTTTAATACCCTATCAAAGACAATATTAATAAAAAACAAATTTATAAATCTATTTTTTAACAAAGTTAAAGGACATTTGGTAAAGGTACTACCCAATTTTTCTAATCTTTATAAAATTATAAACATAGTAATAAAGCTATATAGATTGATTCATCTGTTCGAGATAGCAATAAGCTTGAATTCTTATTAAAATGTAAGACTGTTTAAATTTGAAAAAAACATACCTTTTGATTTTAAATAAAACTCACTAAACAAATCTGATTAATTTAAAAAATTCCAAGACATAAGGTTAAGTTTCTCACGAAATTAAATGCTCAAGCTCCGAAAAGTCAAAGATTGCTGGCCTCGTTTGTTATTATATTTAATAAATCAGTAAATAAATAATCTAGTAAATCAGGAAAACAATAAATAAATCAGTTAGAAGACTTAAACCCTTTTGGCAGAGTACTTCAACAAAAGTCATAAATAAATTATAGAAAAACACATCAAAAAGCCTGCCCAAAAGTAAGTAGTAGACTTGTAGGAATTTAAGCTCAACCAAACTCATATCTCTGCTTTAACACCGACAGACGACAGTTTAATTAAACAAAGCCCAGTGCAAATCGTCTAGAAATTTGTTGACACAGTATATAACATCGGCCATTAAGTTAATATCGGCCCCAAATTATGTTTATTGTTGTGACTCAGGTGTTGATAAGCCAATCAAAATGCGCGAAAGTGGAAAGATAGGGAGAAAGAGCGTATTATTTATAATTAGAATACCCTGGCTAGACCTAGTTCAGACCGGCATTTGGCAGACAGCTTGGAGTGTCCGTCTGACCATCCGATCCGACTGTCAGTTGGTTTTGTCTATATGTTCAAACCCCGCCATATAGATTAATCACTTCTCGCTGGCTGATAAGGCGACGCGCAACGACAACAACTCAAGACGATAGGCTATATAGAAATAAACCTTTATGCAATGCAAATTTTTCCACCGTAATGCTGTCTGATCTTGGAAATAACTAAAATTAGCCGGTTCGTGTAAACAATTAAGTTGGCAACAGAGAAATGTCATTGTCTTAAAGAGAGATTTTAAATATTATTTATTCTTATTGATCAATTTGAGTCTTAGTTTAAAGATTTAGTGAGAGATTTATTTTCTGCTCTTCTAAAGGTTTAAGTTCTTACCCATTTTTCACAAAAACTAAACTAGGCTTGCAATATCTATAATAATAAATTAAGCTATTTATTTATTTTCACTACCTGTCTAAATGAATCACTTGTGACTAATACGAGTCTTTAATCGATTTTTTTGTTTATTGCTACCCTTTAAAATAAAAATTTAGTGCATCTATTTAAAAAACAAATTCATTATTTCCACAACAAGTCCCCCATTAACAAAAAGCTCCTCCAATAAATTCTTTATCATACTTTATTAATTATTTTTTATTTATTTAAAAAAATCACTTCTCATAATTTTAATGTTAATGGAAGAGTAATACAAGATTGAATTAAAATGATATACAAACCTCTTATCAAAACACGTCGCACAAATTAAACAGCAATTCCCTTACAAAGCAATAAAGATAACTAAATCCAAATGCACACAGAGAATAACAATAATACTAATGAATTCATTTACAATAAACGCTTGCCAAATAGTCGTAAATATATCGTCATATTCATATGGCAATTAAGAACCTAAAGCACGTGTAGAGATCGCAGCGCTTTTTCTTTGAAATACAATTATTTACAAACCGAAATCATCTCACTGACGAAAGCCCATAAAAAATTAATAATTTGCATGAGTAGGAAACGAAAATTTAAAAGCATCAGCTCACAAACACATTTTACAGACTGGGAAATGCAACTTAAAAATTCTCCGCTTGTGGGTGAATATTTTCCTATGGGCATGACAAGTGTTTCGGATGGGTGTAATGACTACGACAGTCCCAGTTCCAGCCCCTACCCCTGAAACTGTGACACTGGTAATGACACTCGACGCGAAATCATTGACGTTTTGCCAGCGTTTTTCTTTTATTTTTACTCTTTGTAAAAGCTTAACTGAAACTTTAACTACAAAAATAAAATATAAAATAAGTTCTGGTATTTAATTTGTCACAAGTTAATAAGAGTCTTTCATTTTGTGATTTTTATTAACATTAAATGTCGTTATACTGATAGCTGATCTTATTATTATTTCGGTTTGTTTTGATTTAATGTAAAAAAACAAGAATTAATCATATTTCGTTGGAAAATAAAACTAAATATATGGAAAAACACTAAAATAATTTACAAGTTTTTCAATTATTTTAATTTAAATTTATTTCTTATCAAAATAAATACATTTGTGTTTTACTTTAATTAATTTTCAAAGTAATAAATATTTTTAATTGTATTTGATAACATACTATTGACATCAATTCATGCTTTGATCGTTTATAATGGCTGACTGAATGATTTAAAAATTCGTATATATTTTAGAGTATTTGTTCTTCACCATTTTAACCCACAACTTGCCTTAATTTATGTCGATTTTTATACTCAGCGATGAGTTATATGTGTCTGTCCACGGACTTGTGTGCATTTCAGTTGCTATAGCAAACGCGCATTTCAATTAGGGGATTTGCATAGACAACTGAGGTCCGAGCCATATTTGCTAAGCCTTTCAGTGGAACTGAGACGGCTTTAAATAATTGAGGGACTAATTAACACACACTTGGCCCTCATAAGAAAGAATATAACGTAATGCAGAATGTTGTAATTAGATTTAATTAGAACGCCGTAATCAGACTGCCTTTTTTTCTCGCTCGCCCCCTTTTCCAATGCTCAATTATCCGTTAACAAATATTAAATTTCGCCCTTCGTCTTATTCTTTGCAGACCCTGGACCATGAACTCCTCAAGTGGTGACGATGAGGCGCCAAAGGATCCGCGCACTGGCGGCGAGGACTTTACGCAGCAATTTACAGAAAACGATTTCGAGGGTGAGTTGAGAGCTCCGTGCTTCGCCACTGAAATGGAATATAATATTTTTAATTGCTCGCTGAATATTGATAAGTATAAAACCTGAAAAAATTGGGTCCAGACGTATACCAAAATTGAAGCCGACTTGTAAAACCAGCCAAGTGACAAGTTTATAGAGAAAAACAAGAAATTTGCGTCGTGTTAATTGCAAGTTGGCAGCGTCTGACACGCAGTCCAAACTAAAACCAAGATGGACCACAAATTCTATAAGGGAAATCAGAAGAAAAACCCGATATAACTGGATATTTAAATTAAAAAAGAAGGTCGTACAAATTAGTTAATCCGTGCATTTAATTGTTCTAGTTTAAACTACTACCTAAGCCCTATTTTACATCTGTTCCGGTGACGGTTACTCATCCGCTTTACTTCATTGCTTAATTAAAATATATTTGTAATATATAAAATAACATCTATCGGCTTCCCTTTTAACCGAGCTTTACTGTACTGTGCATAAGGGAAAAATGCATTTAACAACAATATTTTGTGTGCTGAACGCAACGCCCACCACTTCTACTTTAATACTGGCAAGACCTAATCGCGTGACTTGGCAAAAAAGTGGAAACATTCCAGCTATAAGATGTGCTCCGTATAATTAATTTAAATTTATGAAAAACTACTGATGCAAGCAAGTAGCAGATGATATCACAATTAGTCAACTGACAGAGCGCAAGTTGGACAAAGGCTTTGAAAATTGAAGCAACGAAATTGCTCAAAAGCGGATATTCAATTCAGGGAAACAAGTAATTAACATAAATTTATTTGTAGTCAAAGAACATGGTCGGGAATTGAAACGGGACTGATTCTAAGATTGAGATTGCTTTTGATTTGTAGATGAATCAACGTGGCGTATACGTAATATTTATAGTCTTTGGGTTTGAGATGAAAAAAAAGCTGATGGGCTGCCCAGAGTTATATATGAGTCTTATCAGCAGACCAAACACAATTCAATATGAACTTTAAACCTTGATTATAAATGAAAGTGTTGTCGCAGGGAAAATACGTTTCAAAATAATACAAAACCAAGTGTGTTTCTGGATGCTTTAAGGGATTTACGAGTTTTCATTATTCTTCCATAAGTTAATCAAAATATTTGCTCCATAGCCTACAACTTTGTTAACCCTCTCACTTAGTTACTGCCTTAAAAAAGTAAATAAAAATTAAGAAATTTTTGAGGTGCTTAGAGCTGCAATTAAGCTGTTCAAATTTTTAGAATTCACATAAAATACCTATAAATATTTCATTACCTAATAAACCAGAATTCGTATTTTGTGGTTATTTATTTTAAAAATAGAAAGTGGTATGCAATAGATCTTAGAGCTTAAAATCCTATAAAGATGATAAGCTACGGAAATTGGTTAATTCAGTCGTAATATAAGAAATTCAAGTAGACATTAAATATATCTGTCAAGCTTTGGTTTAAAAATATTATTAAACATCTCACTCAAAGAAAACTCTATAAAAAATTACTAAAGACTTCAGGAACACCCTTAAAAGCCCCAATAAATAGAACAAATCACGACGAAAAGAGAAAAACATTTTAAGCTAACAGAATTATGTAACTCAATTGCAATTAATAAACAACGTCGCACTCAATTTGGCTCGAGCCCGGCCACGCGCTCCCTCCCTTTCTGCCCTCCTTTGTGTCCCTCTGAATCTTTTCCCTCATTTTTCCTGTAGGACATCGGGCACACACCGTTTATGTGGGTGTCCATGTGCCAGGAGGACGTCGCCACTCGCAGCGGCGACGCAAGCATCATCACAGCGGTCCTGGCGGTGGTGGAGGCGGTGGCTCCATCGGCGGATCCGGAAGTGTAGGCGGCGGTGCCGGCAAGGACAACACCAGCGAGAAGCAACAGGAAGTGGAGCGACCAGGTGGGTCCAGGTGTCCCTCTATCCTCTACTCCCTCCCCCATGCATGTGTGTGTAATAATTGCGATATGGAGGATGCAGTGGGGATGCCAGTAAATGCGGCCAATCAGCTTCGGCCGGGCCCAAGAATTGTGGCAAATTACGTGGAAGCCAGAGAGGCAGGGAAAACTTTCACAAATTACAGTCCTTGGCTAAGATGTCTCACTCATCGTGAGGATAATGAAAATGACAGATGATTGGCTTACAGTCTGCCGTCAATAAGTTCTGATTGTAATGAGGAAAAGCAGACTTAATGGGTGACATTGAATCGGGATGATGAAATTATCCTGAAAAGAATATAAGGCTAATTTTAAGGGAAATTATTTTCCCCTAACCTAGTCTTAAACAATGCTTTAATTTATGCTTGCTTATATCATTTGTATTGCTAACTAAACTCATGTGAAAATCATTTATTTTTAATATATGTTTACCTTACTAACCTACCATAATTTACTGTTAACCTGTATTTCGAACAACTTGCTTAATTGCTTTTCTCATTTGCATATTCTTACCCAACCTCCCCAACACTTCACTTAATTTATTTACATTTTTATCATCCCATAACTAACCTATCCATTTAC
Organism: Drosophila rufa; assembly: GCA_018153105.1. Taxonomy (NCBI): domain Eukaryota; kingdom Metazoa; phylum Arthropoda; class Insecta; order Diptera; family Drosophilidae; genus Drosophila; species Drosophila rufa. Next base: position 17,202,355 of record JAECXS010000096.1, read on the forward strand.
CTGACGTCAAAACAATATTATCTCATTTGATTTAACTTATTATTATTGTTTAATAAATTAGTTACCTTAATTTAAAGTAGCTATTAAATTACCAGTACTCCAAAGCCTAAATTATTCCTGTTTTTACCTTTACCGTAATTAATTTATGCCAACCCATCTTCCTGGCTAAACCTACCGTAATTAATTTAAGCTTCCTCGATTTGTATTCATTATGAAACCTAAGCCAATGCTTAAATCAACATCCGCATTGTTAATGGAAATTTATCACCTCACTTAGCTCAACATTCCTGTGAAATTCACAAAGACAGCTTTACACATTTCAAACGCTTTACCCTCATAAATTTGTGTGTATGCATCCACTAAATATCCTTCGGTAGTATATAGAGCACTAGAACGTAACGCAATTCCACCTTGTACCACAAACACACTGAGAGAGGTCTAAGCAGGACATATGGTGGTCAATGGTCAGTAGCGAATTCCCAGCACAGATCAAGGCCAAATTATTACGCCAATTAACTTTAGCACGCACTCGCCGGAGACCAAGGATACAGATGATTGTTATGAACGGGGTGGCAATGGAGGGAAGATGTTTCCTGCGAGTCCCGCTCATAAATTTTGATTAAGCTAATGAAGGTCCGAGCACTGAGGGAAAAATACTTGAGAAAAGGCAACCAAATCCCTTTTACTTAAATACAAATATGTTATTTCTTACTTAAGTTTACAGCTTAAAATTTGTATGTTACCTTTATTAATTAATTACATTTAAATATTGTTTTTTTTTTATTTCTAATAGCATCCCAAAAGTGCATAAAAAAGCTTTTATCTTAGATTTTAAATTAGGTCTTACTATTTTTTTAATATCTCACATCTTTCCACGTTTATTCAATTGCCAAACATTTATTTTAAGATGCCGTATAACTATAAATTCATATCGTTTTCCTATTTTTCAAATGAATTACTTATATCATTATAGGTTAGTTATTACTTTATGTTAGAATTTACTTTTTTAGACAAAATACCATTTATAAAATATTTATAATACTAGTATATATTTTTTGTAAAATGTTGTAGCACAGTGTGGAGTTCCATTTAAATGAATTTCCTGTATCCTTTTAAAAACCCAAATATTTTTTCCGGCAAATTCCTTTTTAAAATCACACTTTTCTAACAAAAAATCCATCAACATTACAGTGACTCCCCCAGCCCAGCGAGTCCAGTTCATACTCGGCGAAGATGTCAGCGATGCCACACATGTCTCGCATCCCCTGTTCTCCGAAATGGGGATGCTGGTAAAGGAGGGCGACGAGATCGAGTGGAAGGAGACGGCGCGTTGGATCAAGTTCGAGGAGGATGTGGAGGAGGGCGGCAATCGGTGGTCGAAGCCACACGTGGCCACGCTCTCGCTGCACTCGCTGTTCGAGCTGCGGCGCCTGCTGGTCAACGGGAGCGTGATGCTGGACATGGAGGCCGACAATCTGGAGGTGATGGCCGATTTGGTCTGCGACCAGATGGTCAGCGCGGGAACCCTACCGCCAGGAGTCAAGGACCGGGTCAAGGATGCTCTCCTTCGACGCCATCGGCACCAGCACGAGTACGCCAAGAGGTCGCGACTGCCGATCATCCGATCGTTGGCCGACATGCGCAACCAGTCGTCGTCGAAAAGTGAGTATATGGGGCAGTCATCCCGAACGTTAGGTTACTCTAAGCTCATCTCGTTCGTTTGGTGTGAGTCTGTGAATCATCTGCGAGTCTACTGCCGCCACATCACTCAGCTCAGCTCAGATCAGATCAAATCAGCTCATTTAGGATCATTGTCAGTGTCAAAAGTGTCTAAAACTCTCATCCGATCCGAACTAATACTAATCAGACCTGGGCAAGAGCAGTCCTTTGCACTCACTGCATGGCTCGTCGACTGGCCTGGATCCCACTGGAGGGCACCACCACCAGACACCATCCCTCTACGTGTCGAGTAAGGATCAGCGTGGTTGTTATCTCGCTGTTCCCACAGGTATAGCCTTAGAACTAGAAAACCCCAACCAACGCAACTCTCTCCTTTCTGAGATCTCTGTAAAGCTGAAGACCAAAGTCGTAAACCTTTTCAGTTGCCTTGCACCCAACAAAAATGCACCCAGAACCAATTCAGGGAGCTATAATTAGATTCTAAATTAATGAGAACTCCAATTTATCCCAAGGATAATAGATAACAGCCAAAAACCGCCTTATTCAAAGTATTTGTAATAATCGATGGACTATTCTAAGGTTTCTATTTTTTAATTACCTTTAGGTTTCATTTTTCCTTAACCTCCGGTTAAATCAAATATTGCGTTAATCTTTAGTTCAACGTGATTATATAGAAAATACATTAAAATTCGATATTTGAGAACAATTTTGTAAATAAAGATGGTGTAAAAATTCGATCTAAAATTTGTAGCGTGTATTTTCTAATACCTCCGGTTAAATTCTTAATCCCGGAAGTTAATTCAAATATTGATATTGACAGTCATACTTTTGTGATTCTTCAATACTTTTTGAATAGTCCAACGATTAATTATAATTCCCTAGAATAAATCAGCCTACGATCTACCTCATTTGAAAAAGAATCATCCCTTAGAGAGCACCCAAAGATCGTGATCATCCATCCATCTCACTCACATCCATTAGCTAGTAAAAAGGGGATCACATTTTAAAGAACCAGTGTTGAGCAACGCTAACCCATGAATAAACTCGCTCTTGCGCTCTTCGTTCAAAAAAAAAAAACCAAAAGCTGACGCATCTTCGCACCTAGGGGCCATCGGGGTCACCACCTGGTTCCATGCCGGGGCCTCGCCCCAGCACCAGACCCACAATCAGGCCCAAGGTCAAGGACAATCGCAGTCACAATCAATGCCAAGTAATAGCCCACCATCAATGGTTTCTACTGTACTTTGCTGTTCCTTTCAAGAGCACGCTGTGTTTATCGATGATTATCTCTTGTCTCTCGTCTGTGACTCTACTATTTTTACTCTACTCCTTCAACTTTTTTAATCTACTCACTATATAACTAACTAAAACCTAAGATATAACTCCCTCAAAAGCTCGCTAGTTACCTTTTAGAATGATATACCCAACTCAATGTGTTGTCTATCTAAACGATTACCGTTAAAATATATAATTACTGGGGTTTACTGGGTCTTAAGTTATTTGGAATTATGAGAAGATAACCTATGTGGACTAAGTCTGAGCCCCTTCATATCTGTCTCTATTTTCCCATTTCGTCTAAACAATTTTGAACTTCTCTTCTTTTCTATAAAGACCCCTTCCTTAAATACCTTTTCAATTATAATTTTATATTACCAGTGCTGACTGTAGCAACTTCTAAACTTTAACATTTAATGCTTTAGCTAAATCCTTGCTGATGATTTTAATTTCCTTAAAAACCTGTTCTCCAAAATAATCCAAAACTACTAGAAAATCTTTTTTAATTAAGTACAGATAGGTCGGTAGGTTTCAGGAGAATAAATGTTTTGTAGTAATTATGAGGCAAAAATATAAAATATAAACTTTAGTGAAAGATGAACCAGAACCCCCTCGAGATGCTTAGATATCCTACAGCAGAGCTGCTCACAGAAGTCCCCGAGGTTTCAGATATGGGACTCGAACATGGCCGAAGCTGATCGAAACTCTGGGGCACTGTGTGGCAAGCTCTGTCCCTCGAACCAATGATGAACCGAACAAAAAAACAAAATCGAAAACCCCCCAAACATTTTCCAGTTGAAGAGCACACATTGGGGGCCACCACGCCGATTTCCCTAACGGCCAGCGAACCTGGACCGCCCGGAACCAACGGAAATCCGAATCTGAGCACCGCTGCCGGCGGCATGGGGCGTTTCCTAACGGTGCCCAGTGGAAAACCCAGCAACAGAGCGCTCGGTAAAGAACCCAAGTCCAACCGAAAATCCTAGAAAATAAACTCAAGAACTCAACGTGTTCGTTATCGTTTACCGTTTCGTTTTGCGTGTCTGTTAATCGTTTAAATAGTCCTGATAAATATATATACTGAATATTCGTTTGGTAGTTTGCAGTTTTGTAAATAGAATTGGTTGAATCAAGGACCTATGATGGCGGCGAAATTTGCATGAAGGATGAATCGATTAATAGCAGGGAATGGTTCTGAAGATAAAAGAGAAAACCCATAAAAGAAAGTACAATCCACACACACACACATCTGCACGCTTCTCACCTAACTAAAACAGAAACTTTCAAGAACTAACTTTCCAACTTTGAAAATATACTTTGCATGCTTCATTATCTCTTGTATCTGAACCGATTTTGAAATCTCTTGCAGCATCTCTTAGCCGAATCCGAATTTAATCCAATATCTCTTTTTTGCACTTCTTTTTTCGTATGTTTTTATGTTGTATCGTTGTAACGTGTTGAACTACATGTTGTTGTTCTTATTATTGTTGTAATACCTATCAACGCACGTATCCTAAAAAATATATAAAAAATAAATACAAAACACGATACCAAAACCCGCACCCTGTGACCACCTGCCAACCGATAAACCGAAAAATCTAATGCAGAGAAAAAATCTAATTCTAAAAAATCGCGACGTGCACAAAACCTGCCGGTGATCACAGAGGACATGGTCAAGAGCCCCAGCAACCAGTCGATGGCCCGGCCGGGAAGCGGCACCGAGCTGAACGAGCAGCAGCACAAGGGCAACACCCACTTTATGCGCAAGATCCCGCCGGGTGCGGAGGCCAGCAACATCCTTGTGGGCGAGGTGGACTTCCTGGAGCGAACGCTCTCCTGCTTCATCCGCTTGAGCCAGGCGGCGGTCATGGGCGATCTCACCGAGGTGCCAGTGCCAACCAGGTGAGCTTTACTTAAAAACAAAATCTCTAAACTTAATTATAATCCCTTACCTTCTTCGAATATTTCCCTGACAGATTCATCTTCATCCTGCTTGGCCCGCCTGGCAGTCAGAGCAACTTCCATGAGATTGGCCGGGCAATGGCCACTTTGATGTCCGATGAGATCTTTCACGAGGTGGCCTACCGAGCCCGGAAGCGGGATCACCTGCTGGCCGGCGTGGATGAGTTCCTGGATGCGGTCACCGTACTGCCGCCCGGCGAATGGGATCCCACCATTCGTATTGAGCCGCCGGCGGCCATTCCCTCGCAGGAGGTGCGAAAACGTCCACCAGAGCTGCCCAAGGAGGAGGTGGATGAGGAGGAGGAGGAGCAGCGGTTGAGGGAGGAGTCTGGGTTGTCCAGGACAGGCCGACTCTTTGGCGGCCTCATCAATGATGTCAAGCGAAAGATTCCCTGGTACATCAGCGACTACAAGGACGCTCTGTCCATGCAGTGCGTCGCCTCCTGGATCTTTCTGTACTTTGCCTGCCTCTCCCCGATCATCACGTTTGGCGGTCTCCTGGCGGAGGCCACCGGCAAGCACATGGCCGCGATGGAGTCTCTGGTGTCCGGGTTCGTCTGTGGCATGGGCTATGGCTTCTTTTCGGGTCAGCCGCTGACAATTCTCGGGTCCACCGGTCCAGTCCTGGTCTTTGAGTCAATTATCTACGAGTTCTGTCTGAAGATGGGCTGGGATTACATGACTTTCCGGTTCTGGATCGGCATGTGGGTCGCCGGCATTTGCATCGTCCTGACCGCGATTGATGCCAGCGCCCTCGTCTGCTACATAACCCGCTTCACCGAGGAGAACTTTGCCACCCTGATCGCCTTCATCTTCATCTACAAGGCCATCGAGAATGTGGTCGTTATCGGGAAGAACTTTCCGGTCAATCAGGGGATTTACGACTGTGTCTGTACGCCGCCAATCGGGAGCAATGCCAGCGTGGTCGACTATGCCAAGTATAATTGGGATTATTGTGAGGTAAGGAAATAAATGTAAATAAATTTATATAAAGATCTCTTTATTATTATATTCCATAAGTAGATGTTATAAATATTTTATTATTTTGTATTATTTTATTATAAATATTTGCTTACTAATATTATTTAGTCCTACAACGGCACCCTGGTTGGCGGTGATTGCGGAACGCCACCCACCGAGAACGTCTTCCTGATGTCGGTGGTGCTCTGCACCGGCACCTTCATCATCTCCACCGTGCTGAAGGACTTCAAGAACGCCCTGTTCTTCCCCTCGATCGTGCGACAGTACATTAGCGACTTCTCCGTGCTGATCGCGATCTTTGCGATGAGCTTCTTCGACTATTCGCTGGGAGTGCCCACCCAGAAGCTGGAGGTACCCAACGAGCTGAAGCCCACGCTGAGCACCCGCGGCTGGCTGATCCCACCGTTCTCGGAGAAGAATCCCTGGTGGTCGCCGATCATTGCCGTATTCCCTGCCCTGCTTGGCACGATCCTGATCTTCATGGACCAGCAGATCACCGCAGTTATAGTGAATCGGAAGGAGAACAAGTTGAAGAAGGGCTGCGGCTACCATCTGGATCTGTTCATCCTCTCCATTCTGATTGCCATTTGCAGCTTGATGGGTCTGCCTTGGTGAGTTTCGATCGGGGATTATTTCTATAAATAATTATTTAATTTATTTAAATATCTCTTATCCCTTTACAGGTTCGTGGCTGCCACCGTGCTGAGCATCAATCACGTGAACTCGCTGAAGCTGGAATCCGAGTGCTCGGCCCCTGGCGAGAAGCCACAGTTCCTGGGTGTGCGCGAGCAGCGGTTTACACACATTATGATTTTCCTGACCATCGGCGGATCTGTGCTGCTGACCCCGCTGCTCGGCCACATCCCCATGCCGGTCCTGTTCGGTGTCTTTCTGTACATGGGAGTGGCCTCGCTCAAGGGTCTGCAGTTCTTCGATCGCATACTGATCATGTTCATGCCGGCCAAGTACCAGCCGGATTATATGTTCCTGCGACAGGTGAGTTGTCTGGGAAACATTCTATTTTAAACCTATTTATTTATTTATATATTTTTATTAATTTTTAACCTGTTTTCCCTTCCAGGTTCCCATCAAGCGCGTCCACTTGTTCACCATCATTCAGCTGGCCTGTCTTATTATCCTCTGGCTGATAAAGTCCTTCTCCCAGACCTCTATCCTGTTCCCCCTGATGTTGGTGGTGATGATCGGAATACGAAAGTCCCTGGATCTGGTGTTTACTCGTCGCGAGCTTAAGATCCTGGACGACATCATGCCGGAGATGACCAAGAGGGCGGCGGCAGATGATCTGCATAAACTGGACGCTGAGGTGGGCTTATTGGCGAGAATTTTCCCCTGGGGAAAGGGCCGTAAAGGCCGGGTGGTGACCTTGCCACCGGTCGAAAGTGGTGCTGGCAATGCGGGCGGTGCCGTTGGCTTTGGGCTCGTCAGCTGCTCAACCTCAAATGCAAATGAGAAGGAGTTCGAGGCACAGAGCAGTCTGCTCAAGTAGAAGAGATTCCTCCCACGCACATAGACAGACACGCACAAAGGCGCAATGCCACTCACTAGCACACCAACCACACCAACCACACCACCACCAACAACACACCAAAAAGCAAAGAAAAGAAAAGCCCACGTACCAGTGCTGCCCATTTCATTTGCGTTTGCAGTGCTGCCCAGTCCACCGCACAAAAGCCAACGATTAGCGATAAACCGCATCGATGGTGCCGATACCGATAAAACTCAATTATTCATAGATTTTTTTGTACTTGATTTAATTGCATTTTGTCGGTCTTGAAACATTTCTTCAACTACCAACTATAGCTAATATATTACCATGTATATGCATAATTCTCGGTTATCTATACGTTTTTATCATGTCTTTAACAGTATTTTGTAAATGTTTTTCCCCTTGTCCCTCATTTTAATTTAAACCTATATGGCATGCCGCTATTTTTGCATTTTGTTTTTATATTATACATATATACGATTATATTTTTTATGAACGTTTTTGAAAATATTTTTTGATCCTAAGCTTTTTAGACCACCTGTAAATGCCAAAAGCCACAAACAAAAAACAAAAACAAATGGAAATTATGTGTGTTTTTCGTAGTGCAAACCGAAATGTGTTATCTACCCGAACCTACTCTATAAAAAACAAACTACTCTTACCCTAAATATACATATATCTATGATATTTATAAATGTAAATGAAATTCTAGATTAAGCCATAAGTAGTCAAGCGTTTACACTGTACAACAAGTACCTAAATGTATTAAATGGAACATGTTATGTTATTTTATAGTCATCGGGTCGAAAGTTCAAGTAACTAACACACCTAATTGTAGCGAAAATTGATGTAAAAAATTCCTAGGCAAAATCCGAAATTGCAACACAAAAAACCAAACTCAAAAACAAATAAAAAATTAAACAAAAAAAAATTGGCATAAATCAAAATTTGAACAAACACTTTCTCACCCAAAATTGGCATATTTTTTGACATTAACACACATTCAATCACCTTTTTTGAGACACATCCATTTATTTAGCGAGCTCTTTCTACTTCTTCGCCTTCCTCTCACCTATGCAACATTAGATCATTAGATATGCTATATCTATATCTATTATACATCCCTCTTTGATCCCTCTTGATCCCTGAGACGATTTTTGGTCCCAAAAACTATGCAACCATGTGCCAATTCTTCCATTGAAGGACAATCACCATCAGCATCCCCCGGGAGCTGGTACCGGGCCCAACTACAATCCCAACCAGTCGGGTCCAACCACTATTCACATTCCCCTATCGGGAAATAAGCCCAGCGGCGGCAGCAATGGACCCACAGTGAACATTCCCCAGGATCGGTCTACAGTCTGGCAGCAGATCAGCAAGGAGGGCAACGGCATCTCGGACCAACTGATCATTCCGGTCACCGTCAAAGTTCGTCAAATCAATGGCAACCAGTAAGTGTTCCCAGTAGAGAGTCCTCCACCCCATTCAGAAACAGATCAACCTCCTCATGAGCTGCTAGAATCTTTGCTCGCTCTCTTGTACATAACATTTTCTATCCTTCCTTTCCTACGCTCAACGGTATAGACCTACATTTGCAGTTAGTTTAGGTTTTAAAAGGTTTTTTTCTATAAATTATATAGAAGTCTGTAAATAATATTAAATGCTTATTAAATTATTTCGGTTTCGGCCTATTAATTCCCTGAGAAAGTTAATATTCCAAGAAACATTAATATGCAGTCGTAATCCATTCGATCTTAAGATTATCTAACTATTTAAACCTCTAAATATCTCAAAACATTTATCATCACCTAATTAAAAAGCCCAAAATTTGTTGGATCTTAAAAATGTAGAAATAATAATTATATTCCTACTAAAAAATTAAAATAATAATTAAATAATTAGAACAATGCTTTAAACTCATTCAATATCCAACTTATAAACATGACCATTGAGCCAAAATTGTAAATTAAAATTAAAATTGTATCTTTTCAAACTAAGGGCAAATATCACACATTTATTTATTTAATTTTATTTTTTCGAGTATACCAACTATTAAATCATTCACGCTCGTCTTCGCATTCCCCTCATGCCTAAACCTCTCTACAGTGCGTCCCCGAATGCCGCTCTCTCGCCACGCCTTTCGCCCATGCACGAGGCAGATGAGTACAGTGAAGCCATGACGAACAGTTCAGTGAATCCTGCAGGAACACAGCAACCCCAGCAGCCACAACAGATCACCAATTGCAAGGAGGCGGCGGCCAAGCTAGAAGGATCCTCCTCGGTCAACAGCCAGGTGCCGGGTCCGGCCAACATAACGCCCGTCTAAGGATCGGATCCTGTTCTAAAGCCGAACAAGAGCACAAAGAACCCACGCACACACAAACATCTATATGTATTTGTAGTCGGTCATTCACAGCCGTATCATAATCTCTATTTACTATATCTCCAATATCATAGAAGACAATTTGGGTAACGATTTTTAGAAGTGCCAGTAGAGAGGGTTTACATTTGAGTTTTCTGGGGCTCAGGTAGCAGTTATATACAAGTATTACTTATTTGATAAAAATACAACAACCGGAACCATTCCAAATATACACTTTTGAAACGAATTTTATAGTGTCAATTCCGAAGAGAAGCCACAGAACAGAACCTGCATCGGTATGCCGATGTTTTTCCAACTACACACATTTCCTATTTCCCCGACTTTGACTTGGTTAGCTATATATATGAGGAGTTTATCGAACTGTGATCTGATGGGAATATATCTTGGGGGCCGGGGTTGTATAAGAAGAGGGGTATCATTTAGCCTAGCCAAGACAAAGCTGTAACCGAATTGTATTATATTTTATGCCTTACACTAAGTTCGAAACCAAAAACAAACACACATCCTATCCAAAACACATATATAAATAAATATATATACAACAAATATATAAATATTGAATAAAGAGGCGAACAATTAAATTGCTAAACAAAAGGAAAACAAAAAACTGAACCTCTGTATCTTTCATTTTGTTACTTTTTGGTATTATGCATCGTTCGTTTACAGTGTATTTTGTGAATAGTTGTGAGTGTTAAGTGTGGCACCTACTGCTCCCAAATCTATATTTCTGAACATTCATATATATAGCACCTAAATCGAGTTCTGCCTGTCTTCCATAAAATCAGAATCATAATGATTGCGAATCAGAGTTTGTAGATAACAAAAGATTTAGAAATGTAATTATATATATTCGCTGACACTCTTCAAACTCTGTTTCCAAAAATCGAAACCTTCATAGCTTCATAGATCTATTAGACGTCTGTATGTGCATCTCCACCATATATTCCTGATTTAAGCTATACGTAAATATATACATAGATGATCAAGTCTAGGTTACTTTTGGGTTTCCAAGTCCATAGATCATGGTTATTAATTTTCAATTTCATCATTGCAGAACCCAAAATTTAATACGTCGAAGCAATTGTGGCGTGGATATCTTACACCAACAGAAACATCCGTTTGAGTCAATGATTTAACTAACATTTTTAGCATAAATTTGTGTACCTGTATAACAATTATATGTCTGTGTGTCTATAATCCATATAAAAACCCATGATGTATTTATGTACCACCAACCGTCCCAGTTTGCATATTTAATATATCCCAGAGTGCGATTTGGCACAAAAATCAATTGCCTACCAACATATCAAGAGATAACTCCGAAAACCAATCTTATACTCGTATTACCTCCGTACTAAAGGAATTTGTTGAAATATAAATGTAATATACAATAAAGTTGCATTATTTTGAGAGGGGAAATACTTCGTTTTAATTTATGGATTCAAGGTGAGTGCTAGAAATGTTTTTAATTAATAATAATAAATGGATAATTAAATATTAACAAAGTATGTAAAATTCCTTAGTCAAACAAATTAATTAAAACGGATAAGATTATATAAATCAGACAAGATCTAAATACAAATTAGTAAGTTATAAAAAAATATATGAAAATAAAGTCTATAAAAAAAATTTTATTTTCTCAGTAAGACTTCTTGCATAATTAACATAAACAGGAAAAACCAAAACGGCGACGTTTATATCATTAAATTCTTAAATGGATATTGATTGAGTTTAACTAAAAATTATTTTATGTTATATAATCCAGATATATAATTTTTATTTTTTTTTACTACTTAAGAACTCATAGTTAGTTAGTTAAATTAGTTAGTTAAATCTTAATTTAACTAATTCAAATTAAAACTAACGGTATTTTTAAATTTTAAATTAAATGTTTTCGGTATATTTCTAGAATACCGATGGTGTATTTTGGCGGTCCCTGCTCTGGTCACACTGGTTTGGTGGCTGGGTCCCTCGTGCGCGTGTTTTTTAATTTAAATCCCCATTTATTAAATAAAAACAAGCCAGGATGTCGCTAATTACACGACTGCTGACCGGGAACAATGCCCTGCGCGTAAGGGCATTGGAAACTCTGGGCAAAGTATGTTAAAAACAGTAGAAAAGAGCTAAAATCCAACATCTCGTTATGTAATTGTTAGAAATGCAAATAGAATTGATAGAATTATTCCCTTGCAGGCCGGCTACAGTTCGCATGCCAAGTTCTCGGAGCACCGGCCGATCGAGAAGATCCGGAATATTGGCATCTCGGCGCACATAGACAGTGGTAAGACGACGCTGACCGAGCGGATACTCTTCTACACGGGAAGGATTGCTGAGATGCACGAGGTGCGAGGCAAGGACAATGTGGGAGCCACGATGGACAGCATGGAACTGGAGAGGCAACGCGGCATCACCATCCAGTCTGCAGCCACCTACACCATGTGGAAGGAGACCAATATCAATATCATCGATACACCGGGCCATGTGGACTTCACCGTGGAAGTGGAGCGTGCTCTTCGAGTTCTGGACGGTGCCGTGCTGGTTCTATGCGCCGTCGGTGGAGTTCAGAGCCAAACTCTGACTGTCAACCGGCAGATGAAGCGATACAATGTCCCGTGCCTGGCGTTTATCAACAAACTGGATCGCCTGGGCTCGAATCCCTACAGAGTTCTGTCGCAAATGAGGTCCAAAATGAACCACAACGCCGCGTTTATCCAGCTGCCCATCGGTGTGGAGAGCAATTGCAAGGGAATTGTGGATTTAGTTCGGGAACGTGCAATATACTTTGACGGCGAACACGGTATGAATGTGAGGCTGGATGAAATACCGCAGGATATGCGAGTGGAGAGCCAGGAGAGGAGGCAGGAACTCATTGAACATCTCTCCAATGCCGACGACACGTTTGGAGAGCTCTTCCTGGAGGAGAAACCCTTCACGGAGGATGACATGAAGGCAGCCTTGAGGCGAACCTGCATCAAAAGGACCTTTACCCCAGTGTTGGTGGGAACTGCACTGAAGAATAAGGGTGTTCAGCCTCTCCTCGATGCTGTACTCGATTACTTGCCCCATCCCGGTGAGGTTGAGAATCTGGGCTTCATCGAAAAGGAGGGGCAAGAACCGGAGAAAATAGTCTTGAATCCGGCTCGCGATGGCAAGGACTCGTTTGTGGGCCTGGCCTTCAAATTGGAAGCCGGACGATTTGGCCAACTTACCTACCTCAGGTGCTACCAGGGTGTGCTCCGGAAGGGCGACAACATCTTCAATGCGCGCACCAACAAGAAGGTGCGAATCGCTCGTCTCGTTCGTCTTCACTCGAATCAAATGGAGGATGTCAACGAGGTTTATGCCGGCGATATCTTCGCTCTATTCGGGGTGGATTGCGCCTCCGGAGACACCTTCACCACCAATCCCAAGGACAACCTGGCCATGGAATCGATCTTTGTGCCCGAACCCGTGGTTTCAATGGCCATCAAACCGAATAACTCCAAGGATAGGGACAACTTCTCAAAGGCCATTGCTAGATTCACCAAAGAGGATCCCACTTTCCACTTCTTCTTCGATAACGATGTCAAGGAAACTCTCGTCTCGGGAATGGGTGAATTGCATTTGGAGATCTATGCTCAGCGCATGGAGAGGGAATACGGTTGCCCGGTGACGCTGGGTAAGCCTAAAGTGGCATTTAGGGAGACGCTCGTCGGGCCCTGTGAATTCGATTTTCTGCACAAGAAACAGTCTGGAGGATCGGGTCAGTATGCCAGGATTATTGGTGTGATGGAACCTCTGCCGCCCAATCAAAATACCCTCCTGGAATTTGTGGACGAAACGGTGGGCACAAATGTGCCAAAACAATTTGTTCCTGGAGTTGAAAAGGGTGAGAAAATCTTTACAAATTTTAAACATTAAACTAAATTTGATATCTTTTTCAGGCTACCGAGAAATGGCTGAGAAGGGAATGCTTTCGGGTCACAAGCTGTCTGGAATTCGTTTCCGACTCCAGGATGGTGGTCACCACATTGTGGATTCCAGCGAGCTGGCCTTCATGCTGGCTGCCCACGGAGCCATCAAGGATGTCTTCCAAAATGGCAGTTGGCAGATCTTGGAACCCATTATGCTGGTTGAAGTTACCGCTCCCGAGGAATTCCAAGGCGCTGTGATGGGACACCTGAGCAAGAGGCATGGTATTATTACCGGAACGGAGGGAACCGAGGGCTGGTTCACTGTCTATGCCGAGGTTCCTCTGAATGATATGTTTGGCTATGCAGGAGAGCTGAGGTGAGAGGAGAACCTAATATTATCATTATTGTAATTATATTGAATGGCCTTTATTTATCCTTTCAGATCCAGTACCCAGGGCAAGGGCGAGTTTACCATGGAGTACTCTCGGTACTCCCCCTGCCTTCCCGATATACAAGACCAGATCGTCCGCCAGTACCAGGAAAATCAAGGCCTATCTCAGCCCGACAAGAAGAAAAAGAAGAACTAAATCATATTTTGTACATAGTTTTAAGCGACATCCCCCAGTTACCATCTCTATTTTTGCTTAGTTAAATTTTATTTCATTTAAAAATCTTCAGTTTTCACTGTGATAAATGCGACTTGTATAGTTTTTGTATAATAAAAGAAGACGACACAAGAATTAAAACAACTTAACAAGTAATCTTTTGTAATTAGCTAAAAGTAAATAAATAGAATTTAAATTTTTAATTTTTTAGGGCGCCTAGTGCTGGAAAACAATCGATGGTGAATATATCGATTTTTTTTTATTTGTGTTTTAATCAGTCTGGCAACACCGTTTCACGAGCACTCATCAATATTTCTTTATTGTTTCCTAACCTTTTTCTACAACTTTCTTTTAACATAATTTGGGAAATATACTCTAGACAGATTAGAAAATATATATTAAATACATAAAATAACCCTTCGTTTTAAAATGCCCGCGATGGTGAATTCCTCATACTTCACCTTTTCGTCGCATATATCTCAACTCTTCTCTCGCACGCATTGCTTACCGGCAGCACAGTCCATCGCTGTTGCCTCGCACATTTCACCACAGCCACACATGCTGCATGATACAAAATTATAAGGTGGTCTTCGTCGGCAAAATGAGGGTCTTATCTACACGAACATTAAGTGCGACTGAGAGGGGTTAGACTAAATAAGTGCGAGGGTTTTTGGTTTCTTAATAAATTTTACGCATTGCACATGCGGAAAAAGTTGAGGTCATTTTTTTTTTAATTTGCACACACAGGGCTAAGTCAAAACCATATTTTAAGAACTGGTCGATAAGACCCAAAACCCAAACGCTTTAGCAGCCGACGAGAGCAACCTTTACTTATTACACCATGATCAGCTGTTTGCTGTCAGCGACGTCGGCAGAGAAAACGACAGCAAAATCAAAGGTTTTGTTGTTGCGTTTTGTTTTTCCTTGCGTGCGGTTGATCCGCGGATAGTTTTCCCCTCAGAAAACTCGCAGAAAATATGCAGGCACAGGCGAGGTAAAAAGGAAAACAGCTCATCAACAACGACACGGCGACGAAAACGTGCGGAAAGAAGACGCAGACAAACGACGCGGCGAACGGCGACAACAATTAGCGACCGAATTATAGTATTTCGTAAATTTTCCGGATCGACAACAACAAATTTAACTCAATTAAAAGGCAGCGAGGAAAATGCAGAGAACACAGATAAAATGCAAGTGATGTTGTGTTTGCGTGGAAATGGAGCGATTTGTGATTGCACCGTTTTTCGTGTCCCGTGTTTTCCGCTGCCAGAAAAGTGTGCGCAGGAAAATTGCTGACAATTCATAGAGAACAGGAGAGGGGCGCGCGCGTTTTTCGGGGAAAATTCAATACAAAACGCGGAAAGCCAAAAGAAAAACAAAAAAAGAAATCGCAGAACGCAAAACACACGAAAAATAAAAGAAAAAGAGAGAGAAAAAAATAAATATCTAACGTTCGTCTACCTGTGTGTCTATGTGTGCAATTGTGGGTGTGCGGCGTCCAAGTGTGTGTGCGTGTGCAAAAGAAGATCAAAGCGAGCCAACAACAACAAAAACAACACACAGCTGACTTCCTCTTCGCTACCTTCCTGCTTACACTGTTCGAAAAATAATGGTAATAGCAAACGACAACTTCCAAAACGCCGGCTTCTCAACAACCAGCACTAGTCAACAATAAAAGCAAATTAAATATAGATAAATAATCAAACATATCCGTCAGCACAACTCCAAATACATATATTAAATATTAATTAAAACACAGATCGACAGAAAAATACATCCAAACCTTGAAAAGTAATTTAGAAAGGCGAAACAGATTTAATAAATAAATCACAATGGATTGGATCATCAACGATGAGATGGGCCTTACGGTGGGCCATGTGGTCGGCTGGGCGGCCGCCTCTGCGATGGTGATCGGGGGCGTCATCCCGTACGTGCCGCAATATATCGAGATCAAGAAGACGCAGGATGCGGACGGATTCTCGCTATATGTGTGCCTCGCCCTGCTGGTCGCCAACTCGCTGAGAATACTTTTCTGGTAAGTTTAAGTATTTACTCACATTATTTCCTTGAGTAAATTAATTAACGTGGCTGAAAAGTGAAGCAGAGACTGCATAGATTTTATTATATTTTAAATCTTAAATATCTAAATATAACTCCCCCAAATATAGAGGGTGATGATATTATAGAGATATTAAAACTTATTTAGATTTTATAAGAGAATATTTTCCATACAAAATGTAGTACAGAAAATAATCAAATCCTAATTTAGATCAAATTTAGAATTCCCCCAGTTTGGTATTTATTATGTTAACACTTCCTTGGATAAAATTAGAACAGCATTCATTTAATTACTCTTACTTTGATGTCTGGGCCATTAAATTTGCATTTCGAACAAAAATAATACGGCATACGCCATATATTTCTTTGAAAAAATAAATCAATCATTAAAGACGTTTATATTGTAAATATTTCGTTTTCTTTGATTTTGTATATCTCCGGAAATAGTGGCTCATGATGTAATTATATTATGTGGAACCTATTTAAAATTAGGTACATACAGACAGATCTTAGGTACTTACCTGCAAACTCTCATTCGCACATTCTTACCTTAAGATGACTAAACCCCACTCTGCAAACACCTCGTATCTTGGCTTATCTCGGGGTTATACAAACCGCTTATCGCCCGGAATTCTCTCGTGGCCTGTCGCGACTTTTTACGGCTGCCACCTCTTGAGACCACCCCCTATCTGCGTATAGCTTTGTCATGATTTCTGGCCGATTTCGCAGACCCATAGATCCCTAGAAATCGTCCAAGGACTGTTGGACTGGGGTTTTATCTTTATTGTTTTGCCTGCGATATGATATTTGGGCACAATGTCATCGATAATCGCTATTTTCGCTCGGGTTTATTTCAATTAATGGGAAGATTTATCAGCTCTCATGGTGATTGGGAAAAATGATTCCGGGGGAACCGATGTTTTTAGTGGGATGGCTGATTGATAAGGATTTTACCCATATAACACAATCTAAATGTTATTTATGACCGAAGCGAATGGTGTTAGTTACTAGCCCAGTGGGACTTTCGATCTGTAAAATAGTACTCTTTTCTCGTGTAATCGCTCAGGGGGTAGGTCCTCACCGTTTATGTAAAGTTCTAATTCGCTTTTACTCATGCGTGGCCGGGGAAATTCGTGTACTCGCACCGTCGCTGCTCTGCTACAGAGGAAATTCTTGCTGAGCGCTCAGTAGGGAAATTCAGTAGGGAAATTCTGATAGGGAATTTCCCTACTGAGCGCTCAGCAAGAATTTCCTCTGTAGCAGAGAGCATGAAAGTCAAGTAGACTGGGGTATACAGAATTCAATAAACCCCAGCGAAATAAAACATTCCGAAATTATTTTGAATAAATTTTTTATTTATTTTTTTTTCAATGTTTATTATAATATTATAAGCTATAAGGAACTTAAGGAACTAATGATAATGAAGAATATGATAATAACAATGAAAATGAAGCAAAAAAAAAAAAGAAGAAAAACGAAATGAAAAATTAAAATTAGAAAAACATAAATAAAAAAAAATAATAAAAAATCATTGTGGTGGGACATCGTACGGCTTCAGCTTGTTGGCCTTAGATTTCGCCTTGTATACACGCTGTTTCACCTTTCCGAAGGCCTCTCTAACGGTTTTGACATAATCTTTAAAGTTTCGGCCTTCAGTCCGGGATGCCTCATATAAACAATGGTTGATTTGAGTATATGACTCCAGCGCAATCCTTCCAGGCCCGCCTGCGTAGCTCATGCCCATGATGAACTCCCTAGAAAAAAAGCGTTCCAAGTTTTTTTCTATGCCTTCGGGCCCCACCATTCGCCGAAATGCCTCCACATAATTTTCCGGCGATTCCGCCACCTTATTTTCCAAGTCTACAAGTGCTTCTAAATTTGTTATCGGGAAATCATTTTTTGGAGCCACAAAATTTTTTCGTATTGCTTCCAAGTTTGCCACTATCCTGGCACTCATTGCCGTATTAATCCGTTTCATATCGCCGAGTTCTGATTCCATTGATCTCTTCATATCGCCGAGTTCTGATTCCATTGATCTCTTCATTTCGCCGAGTTCTGTTTGCATTGTTTTTTTGAAGTCCTCCAGTTGCGCTAAAAAATGTTCAAAAATATATTAAATAAATGCACTATATATTGTGAAAAATGTTGTACTTACTTTTAAGTTGCTCGCACCCTTGGCATGACTTCTGGTTCTGGTTCTGACTCAGTTCAAATTTGCGGTCCATATCTGAGTGTTCAATAAACATAATTAGTAAATAGGTAAACAAAAATTTTTGGGTTCTTTAAAATCTAAGGGTGAATCTTAGGGTTATGGTTAGTCTAAGAGCAGGTAAGAACTTCCAAAGTTAGGCACTATGTAGAAAGATATGACACAGGTAGAGAGGAAAGATAGATACAGGTACAGGATATGGTGTCAAATCCTATAAAACGCTAAGCATGCATTGAAAGGCAATCAGTTGTGAAAATCACAAGCCGAGTGCGGACGTATATATTTGGTGTTAAACGTTTTTTTTAAATTATACAAAATGAGTGGTGTTTCAGAAAGGACCGTAAGGCGTAACGCAAAAAAAGTAAGATTAGAGGCGTTAGGAGGTTTTGAACAGGCAAGTGGAAGTTTAGATGGGGGAATTGATTTTCAAAATAACATTAGTTTTGAAGATGCCATTAACAGTACAGATTTTCAAGAGAGCTTTAGTTTCGAAGATTCAATTCTTAATGCAGACTTTCAAGATGAAACAAACACAGCAGGTCCAACTTTGTCCGATATTTGTCCAACTTTGTCCGATATTCGTCCGAGTTCGACATTAGGAACTAAACTAATAAAATGGTACAAACAGTGCAATGTCACTAGAAATCAGCTGGAGCAACTTTTAATAATTTTAAAATCGGAAAACATTAATGTTCCTATTTCCGCTAAGGGTCTTTTAAAATCAGGAAATAAAAAAGCTGTTATTCGAACTGTAAGTCCCGGAACTTACGCACATATTGGCATAAAACCGTACCTTCATTCGATGCAAGAACACCTAGTCGATGAAATGGAGCTAGTCCTGGATATTAATGTCGATGGGTTGCCTCTTTTTAAGAGTTCACTGACGTGTGTTTGGCCAATTCTGGGATTCTTCAAAAATTTGCAAAATGCAGAAGTTTTTCTAATAGGTTCCTACTCAGGTAGTTCGAAACCGACCAATGTTAATCAATATCTTCACGATTTTGTTAACGAAATGTCGGAATTAATTCGCAACCCTCTTCAGGTAGGCTCAAAACAGGTCAAAGTTAGGGTCAACTCATTTATATGTGATGCTCCAGCCCGAGCATTCATGTGCGGCACCCTTGGGACAAATGCACTGAATGGCTGTATGAAGTGTACCCAGGTAGGAAAAAGGGTCAATAACGTAACAGTATTTTCAGATAGAGCAGGTACTTTAATGACAAATAGTGACTTTAGAAATAGGGTTTATTTAAATCATCACCAGCCCTTTTTTAAGGATCTTACCTTAGGTATAGAGGAATTAGGTATTGACATGATTAAAGGATTTCCGCTAGACCCAATGCACCTGTTAGACTTAGGAGTTTGCAAAAAAATGCTTAAGTACATTATAGAAGGCAAAACTCTTGGGTTTAAGGTAAACAAGAACCAGCTAGGGGAAATGTCCGAAAAATTGTTAGAGCTAAAGCCATTTCTGCCCCTTGAGTTTGGTAGGAAGCCCAGATCCCTAGATGAGTTCCCAAGGTGGAAAGCAATAGAGTTTAGACAGGTAGCAGTTTATACAGGTCTGGTTATTCTAAAACCATTTGTTTCAGAAGAGTGCTACAGACACTTTTTAGTTTTCACCTGTGCATATCGTCTATTATTAGACAAAAAATATGCTAATTTTCTGAATATGGCAGGTAATATGTTAGATTATTTTGTTAGCCAGTTTACAGAAGTGTATCCTCCAGAGTCCTTAACTTACAATGTACATAATGTACTTCATTTGACAGACTGTGTTAGAGAGCAAGGGCACTTAGCTGAGTTTACTGCCTATAAGTTTGAGAATTTTTTACAAAAGGTAAAGAAAAATGTTAGGAAGCCGAACAAAATTTTGGAGCAGCTGGTGAAGAAGTTCTCCACGCCGATTCCATCTATCCAAACGAGGACAATTGGGGAAAAGCGTGATAGGCATGGAGTTATTAAAAAATATTACTTTCCAGAATTTACATTATCGACAAAAATGCCCGATAATGTCTGCTGCCTCAAGTCCGGAATTCCGATGAAAATATTAGAGTTCGAAAATATTGACGGCGTTTGTTATTTGCATATGTGAGACACCCACGGACATAGATTTGCATATGTGAGACACCCACGGACATAGATACATGCACAAAAGGACACAAAAAACGAAGAGACAATAAAAAGGGTTAAATGCAGCTATATAATTAATATTACTGTTTGTTAGAATGTGAGGCATATAGTAGTTAACTTATAGTTAATATACAACTTATAATAATATAATAATTTAGGCTAAATACATACCTTTTTAGTTGAGTTAACGTTTTCACTTCACTTTTTCACAAATCTAGGGGTGCATCGCGATCTTAAATGCAGCCCTCGTTGCAATTTGGTATGACCTTCTTTTGTTATGGTAAATTTGCATAATCGCGACTGCAATATACGTGTGACCAAACTTATCTCGCGTTATCTACTATATCAACATTTAATAGTTATTATAACAACACAAATTGATCGTTTCGAAAACATAGATACGATTTTTTCAACGCGTCCTATCCCAAACAAAATTTTTTTAATTTCTACAACATTTTTAACTGTTTTTATTTTATTGTTTTATTATTTATGTGTAAATGTAGTTAGGTAATAGTTTGAAGGAGCTTTAGAAAAGGAATTTTAAATTATAAGAATTTATGAAATTATCCTGGAAGTCAATATTTCAAATACATATAAGTTAAATATAAAAGAAAATAGTCAAATGAGAATACTTTTGCACTTTACTTGTTAGATAAAAACAATATTTAATTTTAGTAAGAAAATATGTCGTAAAATGTACTGCTAAGTATTAAAACAAAAACCAACTTTAATCAAATTTGCCACAAAATCTTTCAAATTATGTTCCTTTTTTTTAGTTAATAAATTTATTTCATTGAAAATAATCATCTTTTTTTAAAGAAAATATTCTCTAGACTTTACTCGGTTCGTGTTTTCGGGAACTCTATTTACTTTAAAATGCAAATCACAAGTTAAATACAGAGAACTTAGTGCTGTTTTATCAGCGCACGCCTTAAAAAACAAAAATTCCCCAAATGAAAAAACTCTCATGAGCAAAGAGCATAGAATTCTATATGGAACTGGGGAGCATCCCTAATATCCTCCCCG
Organism: Drosophila rufa; assembly: GCA_018153105.1. Taxonomy (NCBI): domain Eukaryota; kingdom Metazoa; phylum Arthropoda; class Insecta; order Diptera; family Drosophilidae; genus Drosophila; species Drosophila rufa. The sequence continues at coordinate 17,224,067 of JAECXS010000096.1, forward strand.
TTACACAGAGAATTCTATCTGTATTCGGTCAGCACAAGAAGCAAAGTCCGACTGGGAGGAGTCATGATGCTAATTTCACAAAACAACGCCTGATTTTCCATGGTGCTTAGTTCAATGTTTCATGGGTTATTTTTAAATATTTATTAAGTTTTTGTTATCAGTTAGAAGGTGCTTTTGTTTTAAGTGAGAGACTTCTCTTAAACTTTTAAAATAAATAATAAAAACCATATATTAAAAATCGCTGTAAAGTTCACATTTTTAACTGTAATTCCCTTCAACGGAATTATTTGTCTGCCATAAAAAGTTGATTCATCGTTTAGAGGGGAGAAAGATATGAATCAAATTTAATGAAATAAATTTTTAATTCAATTTGAGTGAGTGTGCAAAATAGCTTTTAAAATGTCACAATGCCATTGAAACCAGCTGAAACTGCTTCTGCAGACAAATAAGCAAATATTAAATTGAATGTATGCCTCCAAAAATGATTGAAATTTTATTATTATTTATTGGGAACACACTTTGATATTCAGAGAAAAACCTATGGAATTTGACCCACCTGATTCCGCTTTTTTGAGGCTAGCAACTCTCCAGCTCAGGCTTAAGGCCCCCAGGGTCAACTTCTTTTGCCCAGCTGGTTTCTGTATGCTGTTATTTTTGTGTTTACCCCTTCTGTTATGAGCGGTTTGAATGGCAGCGCTTACGCTTCCTATAAATAAAATATTAACAAGACGAGTGAAATGTGAACGTATAAAAAATAATATACAAGGAGCAACTGGTGGCCCTCGTCTATAGCGACTAGCGACGCCGTCAATTTGTCTGGCCTGGGGCGGCCAATCAATAAATTAATTATTTTGCTAGAAACTGTTGCCGGCGAGTAAAGTGAATCAGCTGTGTGCAACGCGGTCGGCTTTGCGCCCAATAATCCCGATATACCATATATTTTTTTATATATAGATGGTTACGGCTTTACGGGAAATTCATTGTGGGGAGGCGTTTACTTCGACACGCGATGTGTTTCAATGGGTTTTTGTGAAGTAAAAACCAGCCCGGGGGTCCAAATAATGCACGGAAAACCCGAGTTTTCGGGCTAGAACAATGAAAGGAAGTCGTAATTAATTTATTCATGTCGTTAGGAAGTGCATTCGGTAATTAGTATATTTCTTTAACCAAGGTAATTATTATTATTCCGTCTAATCGCTGTTGTATGGATATAGTTCCCCTCATACACCCACTCACACGTTCCTTCCTGTAGTTAATTGCAACTGCAATTTGAGCAAAACAAAATGCACGAAACACTTACACTGTTTTATGATTTTTTTTTTGTGCATTTAAAACAATTTGCTAGACAAGCGCTTGCCTCGTACAGCAATTGCATTTAATTATTAAATGTGCTAGTAATAAATATACACAAGTTACATATACATACGAGGTTATTCTAGAGGGAAAAACTTACCGAACAAAGAGAGCAAGATAGTGTACATTGTGTGAATGACACATCCCCAAGTCTTCATTATAAATAATTGTCAGTGTGCCTGCCTTTGTTGCTGATCGTGAAAATATGCATATTTAACAAAGATTAAATCATGATTCGTTTTCACAGGCACCCCCATATAGATACATTCATACAAATGTCAATAACAACCAAAATTTATATTGATATAATTTACCGGATAACTGAGAGTAGCCAAAAGTGACCCTAGAGTGGTTCTGTATGAGCTCATTGCTTGAAATACACGCTTATTAAATATTGTGATTGTTGGAAAATCGTATTTACGTTTACTCTTATGTTATGATTAGATTTTTTGAATACTTTTCAAGAGCTCTTGAGTGCATCAGATGGGTTGTAAAACACTTTCTGGGAAGTCATTAATTATCTTATCTGAAATATGAGTCATACATGATAGTTATTACTATAAAATTCTGTGCAAAGATTTTCTTAGAAATTGTAGTTTTTAAAGTTCTAGTCAATTTTTATAAACAAGTAATTATTATTCTTTAGAATATATTTTTCGACTCACTGTTAAAGTTCCAATAGCTGTCTCTCGAAAAAAGGTAAAGACCTGAGAAACTTGTCGTTAAAGTTAATCGGGTTTCTCAAGGCCTGTAATTTATTTGAGAAAGAATAACAGAGTGCTGTTAAGCACAGAACTGTGCTGCAGAGCGCATATACAGGGTTGCTTTGATTACTGACAGCCAAAAAAGAGGAGAAATTTTAACAGTACGTTGAAGAATATACAATAAAGATACCAATAAATAAAAAATATAAAATTAACTAATTGATAATGCTCAAATTATTATATTAATTACAAACCTGTTCAAATTTCACAACTTTATTCATATACCCTTCCATTCAGTATATCAATAAAAAGTAGCGTTGGCGTTGTATCTTTTTGCTTACAAACGAATCGGTCAAGCGTTGAGCTAAGTATAAAGATATATATTCACCGAACTGAAGTTTATTTATTTGCCGAGAATCAACAAAGCGGAGTCAGGTTTCCCCAAAAAGGTTTTCTCGCATAAGAAACGCCGACAATTATGACTCAATCGAGAGTTGGTCAGGTCAGTGGGGCGTGACTAAGCAAGTCTGCGGCCTGGACTAGAAATGAATTATAATTTACACTTTCATTCGCCGCCTATATAACAATAGATATATGCGTATATAGTATACAAGCTGTTAGCTCTGCTCAGGCCTAGGCACAGGCACAGGCACAGTCAGTCATTTCTATATTTGTAATTTTCATGCCAACATTTGCTCAAATATTTACACAATTTGTCAGGAGGCGTTCACACTTAACAAATTAACAAAGTTGAGGCAACGTTCGACTGTAATTAAAACTCTACTATAGCCGTAAATATAAATATTCAAATTTGTAAAATATTCCTAAACTTATTTGAGCTTGTGAACGCAATTACTTAAATTGTTGCAAAACTCTAGTGCCGTTAAAAATATTTAGCAAACTTTTCATATTACACAACTCAATCCGAGGCCAAGGGGAAAAGTGAAGGGTTAAGTTTGAGAACTTGGGGGTTCATTGAACCTAAATATTTCAACACTCGCATGGCAATCAAGTTTCAGCTGGGGGGAGAGCTTTACAAGTTGAGCAATCCCGAGAAATAATAATGTGTAAAAGGGCTGACTAATTGGATTCTTCTGTTTTGAAGTTAATGAGGAATTATGGCGAAAGCTTATTATTATTAAAGGAACACTTAAAGAAAAATTTAATTTAGCGGATAATTGATAGAAATTATAAAGAACCTAAACTGAAATAAAATATTTATAATATAACTTAGCCATACTTAAACTCAACATCTTAATCAAAATACTCATTTGCTCTTTCCAAATCTATTTGCCAGCTAAACAATCGATTTCCTTAATTATTTTGAGTCGGAATTCTTTACACAATCACTTCCCCTTGTGATAAGCGATCTGAACAGCAAATAGAATATAGAATAGAGGCGGTTCTCCCTGTCTGGCTATCTGTAATGACACTTTCCATGCAATCTAGTTGCTACTATCGCCTCATATGTATGTTTATGATGGTTGACTTCTACTTGGTCTGTCGTTGTGGGTATTGTTCCTCGAAGAGCTCTCGTCCTTATCAGTACCATTGTACTGGTTAACGCGCGTGTATGTGCTCCAAGATAGCCCAAGCCCAAGTCTCGCCATCAGGCGTTGACTGACAGTGCCTACTCCAACCAATTAATTTGTTTACGTAAAACTTATCAAAAGTAGTCGCTACTCTATACGTAAGCCAATGATACGCCAGCAAGATAATACATTTTTAATAGATATGACAAATGTCAGACGATATTCCCCCGCTCAATTATTTCGTAATTTATAATTTGCTTATCACTAACTGGCCCAAAAAAAAGAAAGAATGGAGACACCACTTTCTAATCTAATCTAACATTTTCAATAATTTATAAAGCAACTTCCCGACTTTCATTCACATTTATATATACAAGATTTGGCCCACTTTCCTTGCTTATTTATTATTAATACTTACCATTCACTTGCCCGAAAAAAGAAGAAAAGAACAACATTAATTTCCAAAAGCAAACAACTTTGTTGGACAGTTTCTCGCCGAAGGTCAAGGTTTGTGGGTGGCGAGCAGGCGGCACTTTGTGGGAGGGCCTATTCCAATTAATGTTTCGGGGCTTTCGGCCCTCCCTTATATATTTCGCTGACCAACAAACCTTGCTTGCGTATGGGCCCATAAATGTTTACGGTTTTTTTTTGGTCGGCCGTTTTTGTTGTTTTCGCATCGCATGCAAATTAGATTTTTAGAAACTGGTTACGACCGCTGAGGCTAAAGTCGATGTGGTTTTTGATGATGTTGTTGTTCCCTGTTCCCGTCGTTGTTCTGGTTTTTATAGTAGATTTTTTTGTTTTTCCCATTTTTGCTTGTAGCAACGACATTGCACTTGACTCGTCGACTAGCAACTTAATTATGACGCAGGATTTATAATTTCGATATATACAGACTTGTCTTGGCGCGAGTTTGTTGGTTAACTTTTAGGAGAACTTGAACTTCGAGTTGGATTTGTTTTAGCGACAAAGTTTATGTAATTATTTTCCGTAAGGAGAGCTTCTGTGTTAAGAAAGCAAGTTTTATATTGCATAGCCTTTTAGCGAGAAAGTTTGGTATAATATTTATAATTTACAAAGTTAGAAAACAGTACCTAAAATATCGCCAACAAAGTTGATTAGAAAAGAAAATAAAGTGCAAAAGCACGTACTTTAAAAACAATTTAAATGACTGTATAACACTTTATTATCAACACATTGAGAGGGGCAGGAATTAACCTTTTTTTGACGACGAGACTTTCATATAAACGGAATAACAGTTTGCATTGGAATTAGCTGGCTGCCAAGTCAGTTATTAGCTTGCCTAAACACTTAAATTTTAGCAGTAACTAAGTGGAGATAATGGGCCAGTGGAAAATGCGTCGTCCATCTAATGGCAAACCACAATTTTGTACAATCACGCCCACAATTAATCGCCTTAATTGTGAGCTCACCCAAGCACCCGAAACTCTCTATTTAATTGAGCCAATTATCAGTTTCCGTTTCTCTTTGGACTGGGTCTTGGATTGGCTGACCCCAAGAGGTTATCGGGCGCATTACATAGAGTAGTTTTCGAGCAGCCATTATGGCAGCCTACATCTTAAGCCGATTTGGCATTATCTCAATAGCATTCGTTCCGATTCAGGGCAAAGTTTTGCTTTTAATGCGAGTGCTAGGCTGATAACCTGGGTGCGGTTACAGACCAAAAGGTCAGCCAACCCGAGCGTCTTATCTGCCAAATAAATGAATTTGTGCTTAAAGATTTTTGCGTAATTAAAAGGAGAGAGAGCGTAGAGAGCCGTCCACGCCATGTTCCGTGCTGTGGGACAATCCCTAAAATGTCGCTCACAGGTGCGGAAAGGACAGACAATTAAAAGCGTAAGGCCAAAAACAACACACTCTCCACAACGTTAATCTTTCGCCTTTGTTGAGCTTTATGCCGGAGACGTTGCCCTAATTGAATTTTAATGCCCAGCCAGAGCCAGGTCGCCTTTCTAAGGAGGTTACTTGGCATTTTCCAGCGACCCTGGACTCTTAACAGATTTGTAATTTGCTGGCGATGGCACAAAATTCGCCTTGTGCATCGCACAACTAATCGAAAAGTCTAACCAGTGCCGTCAATCGGTGTCCGTGTCCGTGCCGGTGTCCGTCCAATGTTTACGGCTTTGGCCTGCTGAATGAACATTCGCAATCACTCGCTCTCGCCGCCATGATGTGGCTTCTTTGCATGCGAAAAATGTACGACGTCGACGTTGAGTGACGCAAATGTTTGCACGAAACCAACAGACATGGATTTCAATTTCTCAATTAGAATAGACTCTTGCCGCACCGAGTTGAGATAATCTGCGTGTGGTCAACTTGAAGAATATTAAATGTCATACTTTAGAATTGCTTTAATATTTCATGTGTCCAAAAAAGCAGAGTTCATTGATTTTCCTGTCTTGCTTTTGAGTCTAAGAGGCTTTATATAACTTTCGAGAGGCTTATTTTAAGACTTATGTGTGTGTTTAGGGGGCTCTTAAGTAGTCTTTTACTTAGTGAATTTGTTTTTGTTTGTTTAGGGTGAAATACTTAGGAGAAAATAAGTAGATTTGAGCTAAGTAGTTTTTGATGTAATAGTTTATTATATTAAAGTTAATTTATACTATTAAAGTTGTGCGAGGTTAAGTGGATGATCTTTTTTGTATTCAAGGTCTCTGTTTTATTAGGGAAATATTATTTTGTAAAATTATAACCATTTTTTACAAATAGTATTTCAGTTTGTATAACGGTTTATGATAGTATAGCAGTGTGTATAGCTGTTTATTTTATGTTTGAAAAATTCTAAGGCATTTATTAGCCTTCGAACGGTTTTTCTTTATTTTACTTTACTAAAATTAATAGTACCAAGACTGGAATAAATCTGTCTCACATGTGGCAAGTTACACCCAAACTATTGAAATAATCTGCTCATCCAACGCAAACTTTCCTTCGAAAGTTTACCACCACATATCGATTATTTTTCATGCATAAGTGTTCCTAGCAATGCCCTCGATCTCCATCCATTCCACCATTTAATCCCAAGCTCTTTTTAAAAGCGCGAAATGAAAATAAAAAGTTGGAAACAGCACTATCACGCTTGGCTGCTTGGCTTTGAGAAGCAGCTGTGTGGCATTGACACATTTTTCGGGGCAAGCCTTTAAGGCGCATGACTTTCAATCACTTTTGATAAGCAGCTCGATGGATATTGCACCCGACCACCGCTGGCAATAAAAATTGTCGTAGGTCTTAAATGCAAATCGGAAAGAGGCTAACTTAGTCAGCTTCGCTATCTGCAGGGACATAAATAATTCGATATTGTACGTATCTCTAGGCATCGAGACGGCTACAAATTTCCAGCTCATATGCAAATCAGCAAATTGTTTTCCTTTGCCTCTGGTGGATGCCTTTGTATATATATTGTATTTCCTGGCCTCAGTCGCTTTGTCTTTTCAATTGTGGCATTTCCTGTGTCCTTTTTTTTCTCCATCTTTTCTTTTATAACTTTGTGTGCTCTTGACTTTGCTTCCGCTATCGCTTCCACGGTGGGTTTTGTGGGGCGCAGATTGGAATGAAGTGTTTTTCCCCGGCTAAAGTCACCCACAGCGTTTCTGGTTGGTTGGCAGCTTTTGTTTGCTTTGTTTTGGGGTTTTATGGGCTTAGCGCCATGTGGGAGCACTCAGTTCGCATTAATTTTCATTCAGCAAATCAAATAGTATAATAAAATATTTAATGACATATTTTCTATGGATTTTTTGCCTGTATACCAAATCAATTCTTTAATATATACACGTACAATTTCTATTTATATTTTAATGAGGCACAAATATTTTTAGTGTGTCTGGAAGACATTACAAATTCATTACATATTAGCATTAATGAATCGTTATATAAGAAATATTATTACTGCTTGCTGCTTACAATTTCAAACATTTGTGAAAATGATAGTCAATATTGAACAATTAACGTATGCACATATGACAATTTAATGTCAAAAGCGTCTACTAAAATGTGCTAATTTGTAACCATATATTCTGACGCGATAGTTCATTGCACATTTAATATAGATTAATTAGTAGTTGTTAAAATTCCCACAAACTTAACACACTTTTTGTGTGCTCACTTCATTGGCAATTGCCAGTTAACTATGCTCTTGTAGTTCTCTGTATCCTTTATCCCCGACAAGGTCATTCCGCTCAGCATCAGCAGCTTAGCTTAGAGCGAAAAAAATAGAAAAATCCATCTAGATTTAAGATCGACCCAGTTATGGGTATTCATCATCATCAGCGGAGCAGGCAATCCATTCCATTCACTCAATGGGCAATGGAACAAATTATGCTTTGGTGCTTGGTTTTCCCTTTTCTTTTTTTTTCTCGCTATGCTCATCAGGCGCCAACTTGTGTTTACACAATTCTCGAGGCACAGCACACCCACACCATACATACACAGAATGTGGTTCCGAAATAACCGGAATATACGGACTTAAGTGCTTTTGGTTCCGTTAGTTAGGAGCCCTTCTCAGTGAGACTAAAGTGAGACAATGATGAGGACTTGTGTCCGCACCGAGTTTAGCCTACTTACCGGCCTCCATGGCACGTTAAACCAAATGAAATTTGTGTTAAGCGCAACGTGCTAGCCTTGGCTTTAACAAAAAACCCATACAGCTATGGTCAAAATAGTGGAAATTAAAGGAAACTGTAGAGAAGGGTCGATATTTGTTATGGCAAATATATTTATGACACTTAATATATTGTACAGAAAATACTGCAATACAACTTTTATTAAATTGGTTTCTTTCTTATGCCCAAAACATCGAGTGAATATTCCCAAATTCTGAGTTCTATACATCTGAGAGCAACTGTATATTAGACAGGAAAAAAAACCCATCCACACTTGGGTAAACATGACGCTGAAGGCGGTACAGAATTTTAATTATGTCTAGGAACACAGGCACAATGGCGCTTAGTGCTGAACAAAGCCCTCACACGTGTATAAAAGTTTACAAATTGCCTGGCTTCACTTTGGTGACTTAATTTGCAGCCCAGCCCAGACCAGCTCAGACCAGACCCCAGACCCTCCCCCGACAAATTCTATCAATAAAACTTTCATCATGCCTAAGTGACATTTTTGGGGCTCACCTATTTAGTTAAATTGTTGCGGCTATTTGTACAAATTGCCATTGAAAGTGAGCCCCTAATATGCAGGTGACTAGTGGGGGAAAGGTGTTCCTGTGCTGCTACCTGGTAGTAGTTGGGAAATTGTTTACATTACAGGCTCAGCTCAAAGGCAGCGACTCGGCATGCTTGTGTGTAGTGCACGTATACAATTTTATCGATTTTTTACGACATATTTTACACGTTGAAGCGTGCAAAATGTTATGCCAGTGGGTGGAAAAAAGGGGTGTAGGTGTGTTTTTGCCAATTTAAAAGGTAAAGCCAACCATTCCGGTCTAGTGACAAAGGGAAGGGGCTGTGTGAGGGGTTAGTTCCATTTTTTTTTTTGCCTGTGTTCCAAAGTCAAGTTATGACTACAAATTGAAATGTTTGCAATGAAAATGTTAACATTGCAGAAAATTGCAGTTGTTATACAAACACAAAAAGCATTAAGTATGGCTAGTGAACTTTTAGCGAGATGAAGAGAAGGGAACCCAGTTTATAACTGAGTTTTAAATGTAAAAAATTTATAAGGGAATTTACATTTGGTAGGTGTTTGTTAATTAAAAAGGGAAAGTTGGGCTAAACATTAAAAAATAAGCTACTAGAACCAAAATAAGATAAACCAAACAGGGGTGCCACAGAAATCGTTGTCGATTTGAAATCATTTCAAATTTTCTCCAAAAGTTTGCTACATAAGTTTTCATATTAAGGAAAAATAAGATACTCAGATTTTTAAAGCTAAATTGCATACTTTTAGACACCTTTTCAATTGATTTCACAGCGATTTCTGATATTAGGTAAATGTTGAAAACGCAGGATCAAAATAAATTTAAACATTCTGAACACGTTTGCTCGAGTATACCTTATTTTTAGCCGATATTAAATCTTTCTTATATGAATTTTGCTACATAATATCGAACCTTTAATTCACATCCCCCCTCAAACTATAATACATACGAATCCTCTAACGAAATCGAAATGTAAATATATTTTGCATGTCATTTAAAGGCGATTTAATTGGTGATTCGTTTATAGTCATGGAATGACATTGACTTGGCACAACTTGTAATTCAATTTCCATGCCATGTGCTCGACCGACATGCCAAAGGAGGAGCGTAAATAACTCGCAAATCCCCCTTTTAGACCCCACCCCGGATTTTCCCCACTGATAATCGGAAGTAACGCGGAAATGTATGCTATCTGCTGGTCGTGATTGCCTACGACAGCTGTGGCTTTCAGTATAACAGTTCGGAGGGGGACCAGCGGAATGCCAACAAATTGTCGCATTTTTTTAATAACACTTGGAAATGACTTTCGGTCGGTCAGAGAGGGGAAAGGGGACCTTACACAGCCAACAAACAACAAACAAATCCCCAGCAAATCTCTGGTTTGTTAGGCCTTTGTTTGGTGGCTTGCCAAATGCTCAACACGTTTCATTCATTCCGTCCGGGGACGGGACCCGACCCCCTTTTCACCCACTTGGCATCTGTCAGATTTATGACAGCGGCGCTTGACACAGTCCTGGGATTTTGTCCGCCTCTTCTCAGGGTTAAAAGTATATATATATATATATTGGTACATATATGTTACATTAAGCCCTGCTGCAGGCTGGCCCCATAATCGATTTGGTTCGTGAGTGAATTATGCTGTTGGGCGCACACATCAATCACTTGTTGGGCCTGCCTCCAAGCACCTGTCAATTAGTAGTACTTACATTTTGGGCCAGGAAGTTGTCAGCTGGAGGGTGATAAATAATAATACCTTTTAATGCTTTTTATGCGCCTTGGAGGGGCAATCGAACCGAACCGAAGGGTGTGGCTATTAGGCATTATAAATGTCTAAGGAGTATGACTACAAACTTACAAAGAAAAGGATTTTAGGTTGCTTGCCCAAAAGAAAAACTTACTAGAACATTATTCATGTATATTATTTGTAGTAAAGATTTCCTTTAGTTCGTACCTAATAGAAAATGCTGTAATTTAATGTCTCTTAAATTATGTCCACGTGTCAGCCACGCCAATTATAATGTCATTTTATGTTAACCTTTCCGATTGACCTTTACCCCACTTCCAATGTTCCTCGCTGCAGGTTCTCCAGCCGCTACGAGCTTCCACTGCTGGTGCAGAGTGTCGTGATGAACGTGACCATGTTCCTGATGATCCATCTGTGCGTGAAGGTGAAGCGGGTTAATGCCAACAACCGCGAGCTCGCCCTGCGTGGTGAGTCCCATATTGCCCGTTTAAAGCCACCCTGACAGAGAATAAACATGTCAACTGTATTCCACAGGCGATGAACTGCATTTGCCCAAAGTGATGACCGACACGGATACGGGCGCCTCAGTCTCCACGGAGGCGGGTGGAAGCGTCCTAAAGCGGGTTCGCTCCAGGCATTATCTCAACGGTGAGTCAACTGCAGCGATTCCTAGGGGGCTTTGAAGACAAAGCTAATGCTTTTAACTAAGGCCCCGACTATGTGATACCTTATATGAGAATGAGGCCAATTATGTTGCCTACTTTGATGGGCTTACTTGGAGAAGCATAATCTTAAATTCGAAAACATTAAAATGTTAACATTTAAAAGCTCTTTGAAGATGCTGTTTTTGTTAAAATTTGGGACCTTACAATAGCCCTAATACTGTGTGGCTCTATCTCTTATACTCATCGATACACCCGATTTTACACTACGATTACAAGGTATAGAACATTTCCACTTAATTGACGGAAATTTCCTGTGTCAGTCTATAGAATAGATTGATATAAAATAGAGAAAAAGCTGGGAAGGGTCGGAGTGTAAGGGCACTGCAATTGCCAATACCCATTAGCCAAATACGGGGAGCTCCACCTTCTGCTACTTTTATCATACTTTATCTTTATGAGGCGCTCGCTCGCCGGCTCTCTCGCTGTCCGCATTTATTTCTTCTCCTTCATTGCTTCTTATCAGAAAGTAGAAAAAATAAACAGCAACTGGGTTAGAAACCCTCCTTCGCGACTAAATTGATCAATGAACAATACAGAAACATTCAGCACCCACGTCGATGCCAAGCTAATTATATTGGCACGCCTTGGGCTTCTCCTTGTACATTGCTTGTCGTAAATTGTGCAGCGCCTAAAAGCAGGCAAAGATAATGAAAATTGATTTCCAACTGGTTTTGCCATCTGCAGGCCCAGCCTGGTTGGTTGGTGGCGCCTTCTGTTTGTTGCTTCTGGCTTTGAACAATTTATAGGGCTGTAAAGTGTGCGGGTCATGACCTTAGGCAGCCCGAAGTGTAGCTGGAAAAATATTTATGCAACGCCTGTTTGAGGCTGGGACAATTAGGGAGAATAGAAAGATGATTTAGAAGGGTTTCCCTGGGAATGTCCTTAAGCTCGTTATTGTTTTGGGGAAAACTACATCTTAGCGCTGTTTAACAGTTTGTATAACATTTTCAACATAAGTAGGAGTGCCCCAGGAACAGCTTCACGTTTAACAATAATTAAAAGGGTTCCTAAAAGTATGCAATAAAATATTTCAGCGTCATAATTTTTTGTATATCATATTTTTGGAGCGCATTTCAAATAAATGTAGCACCTCAAACATTTTGTTGCATACTTTTAGACACCTTTTAAAGTGATTTCAAAACCCTAGTGATTTTTGAGGCACTCTCTTTAGTTATTTGTTTAGCATTTATTATTATTTAACACCTAAAAAATTATCGGGGATGCTACAGAAATCACTAGCGTTTTGAAATTACTTTAAAAGGTGTGTACCTTCTGTGTTGCATACTTTTAGACGCATTTTAAAGTGATTTCAAATCCCCAAATCTTGGGCACGCTCGTGTATGTATAACAAAAATATCTAAACACCTTAAATACTCCCTCACAGACCTCGATTTCAAATACTTTTGGAGCTGGACAGACTTCCAATCGTATCTGGACTTTATGCTCGTCGTGTGGGCCGTGGGCGCCGCCATAACATATCTAATGCTGTCCGTGCATTGGTTCATGGAGTCCATGGGCTTTGTGGCCGTCTTCACGGAGGCCATGTTGGGTAAGGAAACATGCTGAGAAAGCACTCCATCATTCTCTCTCTCTTCACACACTTATTTATTTATAAACATTTTGCATCTAGGGGCGCCGCAATTTCTGCGCAATTTTAAGAATAAATCAACATATGGAATGAGCATACACATGGTGATCATGTGGACGCTCGGTGATATGTTTAAGACTGGTTACTTTATTGTTAGGAAAGCACCATCGCAGTTCTGGATCTGTGGCACGCTGCAGGTAAATATACTAAGTAATATTTCATATTTAAATTCTGATTTAAATTATCCTTGTGATTCCAGGTCAGCTTGGACATAGCGATCCTCTCACAGGTGTGGTTCTACCGCAAGAATTCCAAGCCGCGCGACTTGCGCCGCGGCGATTAGCAGTTTGCCCCCGAAGAACAGCCACAGCACGTCCATCCGCATGATCTACATATATCCCATTCCGAGGAGCACCAGCTATCGCTACCCGTCACAGTGAGCAGCAGCGGGGACGACCATCTGCTCACGGCGCGGGCGGACGACGAGCACTTCAAGGTGCTGGACTTTGGTCAGTGCCACGATAATCGTGCGTTCCAGTATCACAATAATAACAAGATGTTGCCTAGGCCAGGCGGCAGTGGCAAGAGTAAGGATGACAGCAGCATGGCCGCCGCCCTGGAGGTGGTCATTGTCCATTCCCCGGCCCATGCCAAGGAGCAGCGACTCATCGCTGGTGGTCAGGAGGCAGCCGGCAGCAGCAGCTGCTGTCGAAGGAAGCAGCGCAATAATGCCACCCAGACCAGACTGGACGCCGGCGGCAGTTGCTGCTGTGTGATCACCACGCACCATCACCACTGCCATTGCCACAGGCACCATCATCATCATCATCATCATTGTCACTACAGAAGCACAAAGCGGAGAGCTCTGCTGCACCAGAAGAGGAGTCACCACCACAATCATAATCCGCACCTCCCCATTAAGCAAACGAATCCCAACCAAATGCTTCCAACCAACAACAACAAGTCTTCCTTGGACTCCAGCGAGGAGGGGATGCACCATCACCAGGCCATAGCCATAGAGATCGATGCGGCCACCATGAGCGAGGACTGTGAGGAGGACAACAACAGCAGCACGGCCACCTCCAACTTTCCCTACAAGGTGGCCAGCGAGGGTGTGAAGCCCATAATAATGGCTCCCCTCCGGGAGCAGCATCGGCACAGGAGAGGCTCTCTGAACTCCAACACGACCATCGAAACGGATGAGCTCTCCCACGACGAGGACGATGACGATGTGCGCATGGGCTCCCACCACTTGCCGGAGGATGAGACCCAACTAACTCAGCCACCGAACACGAGTTCCAGCAGCTCCACGAAGCGAGGAAATCCGGCCTCAGCGCCAGCCAGGAACGAGTGTGTGCGGATCAAGCGGAAGAGGTTTATGGCCGAGCCTGGGCAGGATTACTGCAGCAGTTGCTCCAGTTCCTGTTCCTGCAGCAGCTTGGATGAGGACCAGGCCCATGAACTGACCGTTGCGGCGGAGTGTCATCAGTGCAGGCCGGGCTCCAGGCGGGGCAGCCTGTGTTCGTGTCATAATTCCAGCTGCTGTTGTGGCTCTGGCTCCCAGGAAGACGAGGAGGAGGAGGCCGATGATGAGGACGATGATGAGACCACGGGTCAAAGGGAGAGCTTTTGCACCGCTGCCGATCACACGATCACTCCCTCCCAGGAGGGAGAGGACATGCACAGCAGCACCCTGACGCCCCTCAGCACCCACAGGTCTTCCTTTGTGGATCAGGCAGATCACACCATGAGGAGCGACGATAATGGTGGCGGCAACCTGACCGATGCCGACGCCTCCTCTCTGAGCCAGTCAGCCGAGTACTTCTCGCTGTCATCCACCGCCGGGGGAGCCACCTCGTATCCCATCAAGGAAGAGCAGCCGGAGAGGAAGGAGCCAAGGGATACAAAGGAAAGGGAGTCCTGCAAGCACTGGAATCCCCGCCATCCGCACAGCAAACACAAACGCGCCTCTTCGCCCGTGGACAGCTCCTTATGACGAAGTGTCTCGCTGGTCGCCTGGCCAGCCATCGATGTGAACGCTCTGCTGCAGCAGACCATCAGGAAGTCGGCCGTGCTGCAGGAGACGCCAGTGCGAAGGAAATCCACTGCCAAAAAGGGAGGACCGGAAAGCAATGACTCCTCGACGGCCACCCTAACGTCCAGCGTTGTTACCGTGGCCAAATTCCCCGGACCAGGGCTAGTGAGCACCGTAACCAGCTTGAATGGCTGCGGAACCACCTATGGCTACACCACCACCGCCACGTCGGCATCTCCACACTCGGCAAGGACCTCCAAGTACTCGCCCGTGCCCAGCTCCGAGGCCTATCAGTGCGATCTGCTGCAGCAAAGCTCGACGGAAATCATCTTATAACTCATACAAACATACCTCTGCCACCATGACTTCTATACAAGCTGTATAGGTCAGTGGGCTGGATTCGTTAATTAATGGAATGGAAACACCAAACACCAAATTTCATAATGCTGTTCATTTTGCTGTTATTCGGGGGTTTAACTACCAAGAAGATAAGATACAGAAGCAGGTCTAGTTTATACACGTATATGTACATTATTTTTTATGTGAGATCATGCATCAAAGGATTAGCTTAAATTGTAAACTCTAGTTTCTAATCTTTAGTTTCGGACTATGTGAATTTAATGAAAAGAATAAGGGTTTCAGCTGGGGAAGGGACCAAGCCAGAAGATTGTCACAGCCTTTAAGTTTTCCAACAAAAGTCCACACAAAAAACATATCCACTTTGTGCAACCTTTCTAGCCGGAAAACTTCCCTCAGCTCGGGCCTCGAACCTTGTTTAGAATTTAAAACCAAAATTTTGATAGTAAATTGTCATTGTTTTTCGTACCTTAGTGAAAATTCATTTCTTAGGCTCGTAAGTTCGATTTGTATAAACTTTAATCTCGATATTATTCTTTAAAGAATTTTTAATATCATTTTCCTAGCAGAATTTATTAGCTAAGATCAATACAAATTGATTCGAAAATAAACGCAAAACCAAGCAAAACTTATGATTTCCTTTCGTTTTTCTTTATTTGATTTGATTTTTATTTTTTTAGCTTTTAGCTACATTTATAATTCTAGAGATTAACTAAGAAAACCTTAAAGAAAATGAAAATGAAGCCAAATATCTTCCTTGCAATTTTGAGATTCCGTTGAAAACGTACACACAATTTAAATATGAGATTTATTTGTAAGCCACGTCAAAGTGTATTCAAAGTGCTTGAGAATATTTAAGAAATATTTAAAAATCATAAATAACCAAATGAAGGGCGAGAGAAAAACATTTGTTGATTAGTACGTAGCGGCTATTTTTGATTGTTTCCCTATTGTATATGGGTTACATATACTATAACGTATCCCTAAAATAATCGATCTGTTGCAGAAATAAGCGCAGCATTGTATCCTTTGTGGAATCCAATTATTCAATTTCCACTCCAACTGTAACACGAATTACTTACTTACTAATACAGTAAACGAAGCAAATACTCATAATCAACTACAACAACTGTTATAATAACAACGGCATTTGGAACGTAGAATCTTTTTTCATAACTAAAATGGTTAATATACTCATATTACTCGTATATAGACATATTCGTAAGTCAAGACACAAGCCATGAAAAGCAATAAACTGCAAACGGACTTGTTTGCTACTGAATTTACTTTATTGGTGTTCTAGACATTTATCAAGAAAAAATAAACTTTAACTATACAAACAGAGGGGAGATTTTTATTTAAAAGTAAGAAATTCGAAAGTAAAAGTTGAAGAAAGTACTCTTGAAGTTATATTTGGTAGCCAGTTACCCGATTACTATAGAGGTAATCTAAAAAGGATGACAATTACCTACTTATCCGCTTTTGGATTTTTATTAATGATCCACAATGAAAACGGATATTGTTTTTTGAATATGTGCTAAATTTTGAAATGCTATCAAATTTCTCAACCACTCGACCAATTTCTCATCGCTCTGGCAGCTTTCCTTTTTAAGCTTTCGTAGACTTTTTTTTAGCTATTTTATAGCTGTGGTCTTGAGCTTTTCAAGTGTGACCTCTTGCAGTGGGGGAGAAAATCCGCTCCTCTTTCTTTCGAGTTTCAGCATTATGATCAGAAAATCTGGCAAGCACACTGCACTTTTCCATTCCCTCTTACTCTCTTTCATTCTCTCAGATTTCTCTCCGCTTTTCGCGGATTCGCAGCGAAAAAAAGTGCAGCTCCATGTAGTAGGAAGTCGGGCGAGGAAAAAGCTGATGGTTAAATCGAAACAAACTGCAGCGAAGTTTTGTTAGCGCGCAATAAAAGAAATATAATTCGTGTAGTTCTCCGTTAAATAGCTAATTTTGCATTTAATTGATTTTCGCGTCGGTTTTATTTGTTTGCTGCGTGAATTGCAACCCAACTGCATAAACAAATAAAGAAGCTAAGCTAATAGAAAAAAACGCTGATAAGCACGATTCGTGGGAAAACAACAACAAAGGCGTATTGCATTTTGCGGTGAGTGTGTTTGTAAGTTGCGTCTTACTGCTATCGCTCTTTTTCTATCTTCCCCTCTCCTCTTACATGTATCCCTTTTGGGTTTAGGCGTCTCACAACAATTTGCCAATTAAAAGCTTTTGACCTCTCGCTCTTGCAAGTAGAACTTTTGTTATGTTCGAGCTCCTCTTACGCTTGCTCTATCTACCTCTCCCTCCTTTCTATCCCGTTTATTCCCCTTCGATTTTCAATTGAAGCATGACACTACCGAGAAGCCTCCCGAACGGGTGTGAGTGTTTGTCAACTTGTTTGTGCTTGTCCTATTCATTGCACTTTAGCTTTTGACATTGGCTTGGATTTTTTTTGTCCTCAAGAGGGACAGGGAGGGATGCTACCTCTCTCTTGCTCTTTCAATGCCAGCTTTTCATTGAACTTGATACTGAAATTTTCAAGTGTTCTTTTTGTGGTTTATTTTTTTTTTTAGTTGTAGTTTTTCCAGGGCTACAGTCACGGTCGGATATCTAGATTTCAATATCGCAATCGATTTGGCTTTTGAAGTGTTTTAGTTGCCTATGTTTCTTATTATTTATTTAAGCTTTGCCACAATACCCAGTTGAAAATTCTAAGGTAACGCAATTTAAATTTTTGAGTTTTACTCATGATTAAGTTTTCCCTCTACATAGTTTCCGTAAATTAGGCTTTTAATCATTAAAGTACTTAGGAAGAGCGTTGACGAATTTTTGATTAGTGCATTTTTAAAAGCAAAGATAAGCCAAACAGCAGCGTAAAGCTTTAAAACTCGATGCACTGGTCTCATTAAAACGTAAACTTTTTATTGCTTTAATGAGCAAAGTTTTTAATTTTCAGGATTCCCTCTTGCTTTCCACGAAATTCCCTTAAATCTCTAACCAACCGCAATAGAGAATAAAAAGCAAATGAAAAATCCCAGCTAAAAATAACAAGCTGAAAAAATATGAGAAACAGGGCCTCGAAAAAACAGAACTTTTCCAGTCCGGTTTTTGTTGGTTATTCAATTTCCATTCATGTTTGTGCTTGTTGTTGTGGTTGCCTTTGCGCTTTCGCTTCTTATTGCCCGTGACAGTTGAGAAGCAAGGATAAAAGGAAATTCCAGAAGCGGGAGATTGTGGAATATAAATCTAAGCAAATGAATAGAAGCTCACCAGCACAACTGAAAATGCTCAAATTTTATTTACTGCTGACATTTTCACGCCCACCGATACGCACATACCACCAGCTTAGGACACGGCAGGCATATACATATACATACATATGTATGTATTTATTTATGTATATATACAACAACTAAGCTATGTTTGTTGGTATATAAAGAGTAGGAAAGGCTTCTCCGCGCTATTTGGTATTCATGAATGAAATCAGAGCTCCACTTCAGCATGAACAGAATGAAGAGAGGCTGAGCTCCCCGGATAGACTGCTATTTCCCATCCCTCCTTCTTTTCTGTCTTAGACTTTCCCGCTGCGTCAACACAATAAGACAGGCGCCAGAGCAAAGCATTTCATCCTCTTCCTTTTACAGTGGAAACAACGAATTTATCGCCCACTTTTCGTGATTGAAATATACATACGAAGATTCTTTCTACCTTCTACTATCAAATAAACTGGGAGTTAACAGTATTCCAGAGTGCTTCGCCTTTTTGTAGATTTCCAAAAGTGACCAGAAGTCGCTTATTTTGGTTTTCTGCTTGTGTTGTTGCTTTCGAGCCGAACACGAGTTGTAGCAGAAGCAGCCTAACGGTTCTTAAAAGTCGGCGTCATCTGTTATCTATCTCGCTCGCTCTTAATGGAAACGCTGAAAAAAAATGTGGCCGAAGCAGCTCCAGTAACTGTTATTTGCTTCAGCCTAGTACTCAGACACGCGAACAGCGTTTCTAAGCAGTGAGAGAGAGCGAGAGGTGAATAGTCGGGAAACGGTGTTCGGCAGCGCTGTTTTAAAGGCCGGTACGCAGACGAACGAACGAAATACCAGAAACATACCAGAAAAATACCAGGTGGCGCGAAGGGAGACTTTCGGTATTTCCAGAACGGGGGGAGGGGGAGAATAAAAAATTTAATAAAACGACCTGTTCTCAACTGTTGGCATCTCACTCTCTCTTACTGTTTCTTCACACAATTCAAAAATATAGATCCCGCCAAACACAATAATGTTTTCAAAAGCCCAGTCCAGGCGTTTAGAAGAGCAGATAAAGTTATAATAATTAAATTGGTAGAGGCCAATTCAATGATAAGGGATTTGGGCAATATTAAACATTTGCATAAATAAAGGCCTGGAAGGAAATAGGTCCCTCGATATTTGGTTATGACTTTGATGAGCACTATGAGATGTCACGTTCGATTTCTGAGATGAAGGCGTCAGAGGCGACGGTCACCGCCCGCTGCTGCTTAGAGCAGTGTCTGGCTGGACAAATCCTTCATTGCCAAACTCGAGAAGGACATTCAGAGGCCGCAGCTGCTGAGAGCAGTATCTGGGTGGACATATCCTTCATTGCCAAGCTGGAAAAGAACATGTACAGCAATGGACAGAACCGGGCGCAGGAGGAGTACCAACTCTAACCAAATGTATGCCAGCAAGGATCTCAGAGTCTCGCATCCATCAAGAACGAAGTAACTTTGAATCATTTCACCAGTCAAACAATTTGGTGGCAGCAGGAGTAGCTGCGGCAACCACCGCCACCACCCAGATGGTAGTTAATTCCACTTGGTAAGAACAGAATCACCAGCAGCAGCCGGTAGAGTAGCCCTTGTCCTGGTCGTCGATCCAGGAAAGAATGTTGGACAAGTAATAGGGAGAAAAAGAGGCGGTTGTGCATGGTCGAGAGAATCTGGGCGACGGCGTTGGTGGTCATTGTGCGCAAATAAGCTATTCCAAAACGAAACTACAAGTCTATGCGAATTGTCTTTCAAATATAAAATAAATAATTGTAAATATAAAACAGCTGATTTAAGATTGGTATGACCGCACCATTTACCTCCCAAAAATGCCAAAGTGCGTTTTTAGAAGCGGTCACACTTGAAAAATATTAAATCTTTTTCGGGTTGCGAACAGTTTTTCTGTCTGAGTACTAGGCTTTCTCTTTATCTCTCTTTGATTTTTGGTTCTGGTCCGTTATTTTTCAAAAGCAGAAGCAACAGCATAACGCTACAAAAAGCCTAAAAATCAATGCTGAAACAATTTCGTAACTTCCTAAATATATGCTTTTATCTTAATTTTAAAGATCCCATTAGCCAAGTGTCCACTGTAATTGCTATTCAGCACCCGACCTCCGCACATGCTGTGCATTTAAATCGCACTTGATCAGTGGAGCTTAGCGTGCGAATGTGGGGTGTCGGATGTGGGTGCATCCAGCTTTTTATGGACCAGCCGAGTAGGCATTTTATTTTTACGGCTGAATTAATTTATAGATTTAACCCGGCACACGCACCAATTGATTATGCATAGGCATGGAAATGGGAGTCGTCGAAGTCGGGAAAAGGAACCCCAGATCCCCGCGGGGACGCTATAAATAGAAGAAAAGAGCAAAGGGTCGCCGGCAATTAGATGAACTTTCCCCGCTATCGCATGAATTTATGCATTTTACATGAGTGGGAGTGTTATGTGGCAGGTGATAAACAATTTCCACACCGAGCATAAACAATATATGGCAGGTGCTGGCACCAAGTGCGTGTGTCCTTGTGTATCCTTTCGTTTCGTTTTGTTTTTGCTTTGCCCTCAGGTCAGCCATTGACGTCAGCAATGTTAATTTCCTTGAGGTGCTAAAGGGGAGAATCATATCATGGCAGTTTGGAGATTAAGGCTTCGTCTGCACTGCAAATAAATAAGAAACTAATGCCCTTTGCTCTGTAATTATTGTTATTGACTTTAATATAAATAGGAAAGTAAGTATTACTTATAATATTGTATCGTAGGTGATTTATTTATCTGATTATTTTTATACCCGGTACCCTTTAGGGTACAAGGGTATTATAAGTTAGTGCCAACCGAGAATGCATGTAACAGGCGGAAGGAGAAATCTCCGACCCTATAAAGTATATATATTCTTGAGCAGCGTCACCAACCGATTCGATTTAGCCATGTCCGTCTGTCCGTCTGTTTGTCCGTGTGAAACAACAGATCTCAGAGACTATAAGAGCTAGAGTTACCAAATTTGGTGACAACATTGGAATTTGTTGCACGCAGATCAAGTTTGTTTTAAAATTTGGCCACGCCCACTTCCGTGATTTTCGGCTTAAAGTTAATAGATACAATAAATTAATAAAATAGAGACGGACGTTTCCTGAAAACTTCAATAAAATCGGATGATAAACATGGGAGATATTAGCAATAAGGTTTGAATTTTAACACACCGCCCTAAGGCACTGCTGTTGCAAGCTGTAGCCGACAGGTGGCGCATTCGAGCCTTGGCCGTGCGATATAATGGCGCCAATGTATGTATGTACAATTTTAATTTGCCTTTTAGTGTGAAGCGCAAACGTTTAGGTACCGGGTATCTCACAGTCGACTGTAGCTTTCTTACTTGTTTTCATTGGTAATAATGTAGTACAGTTTCAGAAATTGATAAATTTTGTTTACGTAGAGACTGAGACGTTAACGTAGGTTACCCAAACTTCGCTCACTTTAAGCCTCCATTTTGGTATAGCATACTTTTCGAGTGCCTAATGAGCGGCTGCCAAAATTCAATAACCCAAACGACGTAACGTAAAGCGGGCCACAACAGCCCCTCCGTCGCTATTAAACACTTGAAGCTTATCTCGTGTGCAATAACCGGCTATCCCAAAGTACTTAACTCTGACACCCGACAAAAGCCAAATTGACAGGTCGTTTCACACACGGGCTATAAGATATGAATGAAAGTCGATACACGGAAAAAATTCACACTTTGAAATTCAACCAAAGAGGTTGACATTTTTTTGTTTAATTTTCGAACTGAACTAAACTTTATATTTTGAAAACACAATCGGGAATTAAATATAAATACTTCTCATTAAATATTTCCATCACAATATAAAAAATCTTCGTGGCATTTTTATGTAATTTTATTATTGTGTACCAAGTTGGACTTTGACCAGACTGAGCCGCAATTCCACCGCCAACGTCATCAAATGACGCGTTTATATGACCATATCCCTCGTCTGATGTCCATGTCAAAGTCCACTTTTAACCCACGACGAGTTGCGGCTTCTGTTGTTTTTGCCTTTTTTGCTCCTCTTGTCGAAAGCAATTTCATAAATGGCTTCCGTTTGAATGGAACACGCGCCACCAGTGAGCCAGGGGGCAAAAGTATTGCCAAGGAGTGGAATAGGGGGCCTAAATCCTAGCCGGGCTTTTCATCTTTTGGCCCGCGCCCATTCCCACTCGAGACTGTTGTCTAGGCTCTCGCTCTGTCTTTATCTTTATATCTATATCTGCGTGCTGGAAACGCTTTGTGGAGTCTTAATAAAAACATATACCAAATATGGTGCAAACGCGGCAATGGAAATGGTTATATCCTTTCAAGGGGAATACTTTAGCTTTAAGGAGCGTTTTGCATTCGTTAGAAAAGCATTTGGAAATTATAAGTTTTATAATTAAAGTCTTATTACATTAGAAACTATAAAGTATTAGGTTGTTATATTCTAAAAATTAATAGATAAAACTATTGAAGAAACTGGGTCTCAATTTGATTATTTACTAAGCATGAAGAACTCACAGTGTATCTCTAGCTTCGTTGGGCTTTCCTACTTCAACACACATTTTCTGGGTTCTATATATATTTTTGCGTTGTGCGCCATGTGTTATGGCGCCACATTAAAATGATAAACAGACTAACAGAGACATATTCAAGGTCAGATGAGGGAGCAAGACCGCATCCCTTCTTTCTGCTACGCATCTCTTTGGAGGACCCTAATGGGGTTAGAGTATCAGCATCAGTCACAGACTGTTAGTCAGTTATGGGGAATTATTGGTGGGTATATATAGTATCTGAAGGGACAGGAGTCAACGAACGCTGTCGAGAGACAAAGCACTTGGCTTTGGTTAGCGTCTGTTAAGCACATCCAACCAGGAAATAAAGGAAGCCGCTGGATGCTGAATCTGATGGCTGGCCTTGATTAATGCTGAATGCACATTTAAAAGCTCTCCATATATGTATGGGGTAGTCCCAGTCCCCAGCTTAATTCAATTTGCATGTGCACGAGAGTCCGAGTCCGAGCGGAGAATTGTTTATAAATAAATTAACAAAGCCGTAACAAGCGATGGTGGTGACCCTCGGACTTTCAACTAGAACAATGCCAATGCTGCCAGAGCAGCAGCATCAGCTGTGAGAGAGGTCGGAAACTGGATGACCAGATATGATATCCATTTGGGTGTTTTTTCGCAGCTTTTGGAAAAGTTTCTGAAATATACAAATTTTATTGGTTAAATATAATTAAATCTTGATGAATATACCAAATAAATTATAGAAAATGCAACATTTTAAATATTTAATTTTCGGCCCAGCTTTTATTAATTATTTTAGCTTTATTTAAGGGGTTAACAATCGATATTAAGCATCACTGATGAGAGGACAAGTGCAAGTGCAAGGGCAAGAGTGTGAGTGTGAGAAGGATGACCAGCGACAGGCGCGTGGCAGGAAGTGGAAAGGGACGCTGCATGCCATGGCAAATAATCTTAATGGGTGCGAGGTTGATGCAAAAGGGGGGATTAATTGTCTGTGGGAGTGAGTGTGTGAGTGTCTGTGGGTAGGTGTTCGCTAATGGCAGAGAACAAAGAACCGTTGCAGGGGCCATTAGTCAGCCGGTCTCTCACTCTCTTTCCCTGCAATTCTTTAGCTTTCACCTCTCCCCTTGGCAAATATTTCCGCATTTTTTCCAACTACTCACCAAACAGTTGATTAACGAGCGAGCGATCTCTCTCTCTCTCAGGCACGGTCTTTCCACTCAGAGGAAATACATTGCGAATTATTACAAGTAAGAAAGTAATCAAATATGTGAAAAAACCTGTATTAACTTTAATTTATAATTAATCAGTAGTATAAACCTTCCCTCGATGAATACCAATAAATATCTTGACTACTTGTTGCATTGGATTTTCAAAATAGTAAATAAATATGTTTAAATAATTTGTAAAGTGTATTTCCTGGTTTTACTTTCTGCATTTCGTTTCGAATGCAATTAAAAAGTCAGTCAGCAGGAACAGAAATCAATAATTAAACGCGTAAGGAGAGCAGAGGAACTTAAGCAGAGGAACTCGCTCGCTCGCCTGCATTTTTCGCCAACTGACACAGTTCTCATTTCTTTTCTTAATTTCAGCATTTTTGCATTTTTCCAGTTCGTGTTATTGTTTTCCCCCTCTTTCCTTTCGCGTTTG
Source organism: Drosophila rufa (assembly GCA_018153105.1). NCBI lineage: Eukaryota > Metazoa > Arthropoda > Insecta > Diptera > Drosophilidae > Drosophila > Drosophila rufa. Next base: position 17,248,742 of record JAECXS010000096.1, read on the forward strand.
CATTCAGAAATTTGCATGCGACAGGCGAGGAAATTTGCATGCAATGAAACAACAATAAACATGAGCCGAGTTGTTTATATACCGTATATATTATATACTTATGTTTTTATGGATATTTGTGTGTACATTTGGAATAATTTTTGTGTGAATTATCAGAAAAATCTGCTTACATTAATTGTTTGGTTTGATTTTCGCCTATAGGTAGGTTTTCTCACGCTTCTTACTGGTTGGGATTAAAAATGGTTTAAAAGTGCAGTATTGCTTGAAAACATTTCTAATTAATTAGATTTCCTTAACTATCAATTTCTAAATTAGAGCTTTGCCAGCAAGCAAACGCAATTAAAAATCCATCAATTTCAATGCCCCATAAAGTATATTCTCAAAACGTGCCCGCCACCTGATTTAACGACATTTTGCTGCTATATTTATCGGGAAATGGCAAATAACACTGATTGAGCCAGGCAACAGCTCGTAGGCTATTATTAAACAAATATATCTCTGCTGTGCGGGATAGGTCAGTTATATAGTGGGGGAGAAATGCAGAAAAGGGGGTAAAGTGCGGACATGATTGAGGGTCATTTTCCGTATCGATTTTCGTGGCGCCAGATAAGATATATATTTTTTTTGTGAGAGCTGTAATTTCAACCCGCGCAGTCAATTTGTCGCCCAATCTATAGATAAAAGTACTTGCATTAGGGTGGATCGAGTTTTGGGAGTGGTAAACTTGCAAGCTAACTAGAATATCAATTTGGATAATATTCAATGAATAATCAAGGAAAAAAATACTTAAATTCAGAAGTTTGTATTAAATAATATTCAGTATATTACTATAAAACAGGGATGGACGCTTAGTGGTTTTTTTAGCTTCCAGGCGCATACTCTGCATGGCTCACGGAAATGCCTCTGATCTTGTTGGTGCCCGACTCTGTCATTAATTATAAACCAATCCTTATATTATACCAATAGTTTCTTTGCAAACTGAATCGATGCACCCTACTTCTAAGTACATACATATTTCAACAGTCTCCGACTGCGCTCGTGTATGGAAAAAGATATGTCAACCATTGTTGACATTTATTTGGTTAAATAAATGGTGAAAGAAATGTAGAAATGTAGAAATGTGTGGTGCTGCGCGCCAGAGAACATTTCCCATTTCCATCCACATAAGTTCGGCATACATCTTTCCCTTTTCTCTCCCCCCTTTTTGGTCCGCATTATTTGTGGAACCTGCTTGGCTTGGACATTTCTTTTTTTTTTTTTTCTGAGGATGCCTGTGGCGCCTTTGTTTCGGCCTCGGTCAGCTTTTATTTTTCCTTTTAGTGCCCCTGGCTGAAAGCAAAAGTGCAAAAAGTTTGTCTAAAAATACTTTTAGTTGGGCACACAGAAGAGCCGAGCAGCTGCAGGAAGGAAATGGCCCATAGCTGGCCGGAAAACGGGAAGGAAGGAAGGAAGAAAACTAAGGGAATGGGCCAGGGATAGTTCGAACCTTGATGAACTCCTAATGAGTCACTCTTTGGGGCTCAGTTTCAGGGAGTGGATTCCTTTACTCTAGCCCGGGTCATTAATTCATCAATCATTCATAATTTGTGAGCTTGCCAAGATTACGGGAGAAGTTCTAAAGCCTAGAGCAATGTGTTATAATTTTTGGGAAAAAGGAGAAACTTCCATGGGATTGGAAATGAATAAAAGATGAGCCAAGGAAGAAGCCGTCGTTGTGATAGTAAATTATGAATAATATAAACTTTTTTGGGCAATGTGTGAAAGCTTTGCAAAATACGAAACCAGGAGTAGCTTGAAGCTCGAGAAAGATGAATTGAATTTTGGTTTATTATTTAAATACACGTAAGATAAGCGAAATAACCCAAAACCTATGCTCTTAGTGGGTGTATCATTTACAAATATACTCTTTCCACCCAAATTTAATACAATATTTTATTCTATACCGCCTGTCATTTGGCAAATTTACGTAGGTTCTCCATAAACTCGTTTTATCTGATCTCTCTCGCGCCCAACTTGGCTCACACTTATCCGACCTCTTATAATAATAATAATGGTCCCTTGGCCAGCCCACCTACGCCCATAAAAACGAAACGCCCACAACTGTTGTCCTTGGTCACAAAGTTCCAGGTCTTGGCTTGTGTCCAGAAGCCCGGGAGTGACCCCAGAAATAATCCCCTTTGAGGGCTCGTGCACTGTGGGGCCAAAGCTAATTATGCGCAAGGCAAACACTTTGGCGAGACCACGGTCAACACCTCGGCCATATCACAAGAGAGGGTGGGATTGATCCAAGCTAGAGGTTGAGGTGGTCTCTGTGTCGTTGGCAACCACGGAAGATAGGTAGAGCAAAGCCGAGCAAAGACCGAGCCACTCCAGAGGCTGTGTAAACTTTTGCCATAAAGCTTGAGCGTTTCGAGGGTTTGGTTCCTGCACAGAAAAATAATTCTTTTGGATAAAGTTTTGCCTTAAAAAACCTACTTTACTCATTTATTAATCTTTTTTAGTTTCTAAATCAAAAAGGAACACTTTAAACAATTATTTCAGTTTCATTCTTGATTCCCATTTAACTTAGAATTCCCATAAGTGTACCCACATATTATTTTTATGTTTTCGTTATATTACATCCTAAATCCTTACGCCTTTTTGGCAGATTTTGATAATATCTTTCCCATGTGTACTACGGCTATCTCTTCAAGCTTCCTTGCAAATCTTCAGCCTGCGACGAAATAAGTTTTTATGTCATCTCTTTTCCTGCGGCCGCATTTGTGAGCTGTTTTTATTTCCTTTTTTGTTGACGCGGGTGTATTTAACATATTCCGCTGGCTGCTCCTCGTTATTCACTTGAAAAGTTCGCCAAGGATGATGTGTTTGTGCTTATAACTGCTAAACATGGTAGAGTTCACCCCCTGTTTATTGTTGTGGGGGCGCCTAGTTCAAGGTCACAAAATTGTGCGGCAGAGAAGGACTACTAAAATATGAAAATTGCTTGAGGGGAATCAAGTTCCAAGCAAATGGCATCCTTAACATGCACAAGTATGTTAATTTTATAAAGCCAGCTCCAAGAAAATGCTAATGTGGTCATTTTCCTTGACGACACACATGTATGAAGGTCCAAATATGGGGAAGACAAAAGAAAGTTTGCTAGCTATGGGTTTGATATCTTGTGTAAAGGTGTCTAAACATTTTAGATCTTAGAAATTATTTCAAATTCAGAGGGTAAATATTTTATTGCAAAGTTTTAGACGAATATTTTTAAAAACAAATTTTTTCGGTGGCACCCCTGAATTTTCATTTTAGGCTATGGTAATATCGAAGCTTGTCATGTTTTTATTCCTAAATGTAGTTTAATTGCGATTTAAATTAATAAAAACGAAAAAAACAAGTTTTAAATTTAGTTTCTAATAAAAAACATGGATCTTTCACCCATTTTGCAAGTCCTTGAAGCAAATCTACATCTAAGGAAGCAGTTTAGGCCTTCTTCATATATTCAAATACCCACAATAAAATAATTGTTTTATTCCCTTCCCTTTTTCAGCATTAATTCATACCCAGAAACCACAAACAATTCAAAGAAAAAGACTGAACAACCACGACGCCCCACACAATAACTTGTAAACTAGGAATTCAAAAGCCAACCACCGCTCAAAAATAAACTCGAAATCACAAAAAAGCAAAGCACAAGAAGTATTAGAACCACTTGACAAGAGGAGATTAGACCAAGGCCACAGCCAAAAAAGCAACAAAGATGTCATCGCGTTCCAAGGAGAGAGTTGTCACGGCATTCCGCAAAATCTTCCACAAGTCCAGCAACAACAACAATAATAATAATAACAACAACCATAATAATAATAATAATATTAACAATAACAACAATGACAAAGTTGATGGTGCCACTGGCAGCAGTTCGAATATAACCAATAATAATAACAACCACGACGGTGCAGCGGCTGCTCCCTCAGCGGGTGGCGGAGGAGGAGCAATGGGCGGCGGAGCTATGGGTGGGGGATCAGGATCGGGTGCCGGAGCCGCCTCCAAGAATGCTGTGGTGCGAATGGCAGCCGAGCAGGCCGTTTGGGATTCACCAGGCAAGCGGCGACGACAAGATCATAAGTAATTATTTCTCAAATTTAAATCGATAAGGAAATCCAATTTGATTTGTTCGAAACGTAAAATTCGTAATCCTTCTTGCAGGGTGGCGCCGACAACGGGACGCCATCTGGTGGCGGCGCCGGATCAGACGATCCGATCGCGGCGCCTAATGAAGGAGTACCGTGAAATGGAGCGGCTGCAATGCAAGGACGATGCAGTCTTCACAGTGAGTCCAGGGATCTAGGATCCTCATAGTTCCTTTCTGACCCAACTTCCTATCTTGACCAGGTGGAGCTCGTGAATGACAACCTGTTTGAGTGGCATGTCCGCCTTCACGTGATAGACCCTGACTCACCACTGGCCAGGGACATGGTTGAGATGGGCGTACCGGCCATCCTGCTCCATTTGAGCTTCCCCGACAACTTTCCCTTCGCCCCGCCGTTCATGCGCGTCGTGGAGCCGCGCATCGAGAAGGGCTATGTGATGGAGGGCGGCGCCATTTGCATGGAGCTACTGACTCCCCGCGGATGGGCCAGCGCCTACACGGTGGAAGCGGTCATCATGCAGTTCGCTGCCAGCGTGGTCAAGGGCCAGGGACGGATTACGCGCAAGCCAAAGAACGCAAAGGAGTTTACTCGGTGAGTTTCTGGCTATTCTCTGATATTTTTATATTATATTTCGAAATCTAACTATATTCCTTTGCAGTCGCCAGGCCGAGGAATCTTTCCGTTCGCTGGTAAAGACCCACGAGAAGTACGGCTGGGTGACGCCCGCATTGGCCGATGGCTAAGTTCCAAATACCCGGATTTCAAAATACCAAATCCGCGATGAAACTCCGCTCAGATGCTCTGCGTTTGCCAAGTCAACAACAACAACAACCAATGCAATTTAATATTCAGTCGCTCATATAGAAATGCTTCATCCATCAATACATATTATCCATCATCTGTTGCGATAAGTTCCCACATACTTTATAAACAAGTAACGAACGATTTCAATTGATAAACCATCCAGAAAGGTTCACGGAGGAACATCTTGAAAACGAGAAATAAATACACAAAGAACGCATCAAGCAACAAATTAGCTTAATATGTAACTTTAGCTCGTAGACAACAAAGTAAAATGATAAATTTTCGTCGAACACAAAAGAGAAAAGAAAAGGTTATTTAAGTCTTAAGTATTATATTAGTTGAGAACAAATCCCAACTGAGAACTATAAACAAAAAAGAAACCCATTTCCAAAACATTTTCAATCGCCCAGCGTTTGATGTGAAGTTACGTTTGTTTTACAGATTCAATTAGTCTGATATCTTGGTTCCGACTGTGTTACTTTATAATTTGTTGTGATTTCTTAACATTAACAAACCATGAAAAAAAAACCAAATTACAACTGCAGCTTGTAAAACACGACTATGTTTTCTTAAGTTTACGCATAATAAATAAATATAACATGTGTCTATAGTCGCATTTTTAATTGTTCCTTCAAAATGGTTTTAGTTAAAGGAGGTTTTAATATCAAAAATTGGTCTTAGAGACTGATTTCAGTTTTTCAATGGGAATAATGTTTAACAAAAAGAAAAATGCGAAAAGATATTTTATTTATATTTATATTAAATATAAATAGAAAATTTATCTGTCATAGATTTTAATTTAAATTCTTAAAATTTTTATTTCTCTTGTATTATTTTGAAATAATATATAATATAATATTAATTTTAATGCCCAAATAATTTTTCTTGGAGCCTATAATTTCAGCGACAATCCTATAAAACTACTTTTATCCGTCTCTGAATTAAGAACTTTAAATTTAAGAATTTTTTACAAATTTCTCTGCCCCCTGTAGCGAGTAAATTTGAATTGCGCGCGCCCAGTGTTGTGCAACGCTCACGAGCAGATCTGCATGACGAGTGCCCCATCAGGTTGAAAATTGACTTTGTCATCAGACCAGCTGATAAAAGCAAAATAATGATTTATAGGCAACAAATCAAACACAAAACAACGTTAATAAAATTGTAAGTTTGATGATTAATACGAAATGTTCAGCTCTCAAGGGGAATTGTATATTTTTTTAATATTTTCGGCCGATGACTGGCATGTCATTCCGCTTGCTCGTGCCACGTGAGTGCTCGTACCAATCGCTTGCCAACACTAGAAAAAAACTAAACGGGTAGCTGAAAATTTACAATCGCAGGACACAATTTTGTAAGTATTTTAAGGCATATGCACGTGTTTTGTGTACGTTTAAGGTAGTGCCAAGTGTTCTTTACGATTTGGCGTAGCTAAATTACCAGTTATTTGGGACGGCTAAGTGCATTTGGTTTGTGAAAATTGGCTTGCAAAAGTTGCCTCGCTGGGCACGCAGTTTGTGGGGAGAAACGAGACAAAAAAACTAGGCAGTCTCTCTGCCCCGAGGCGGCAGCGACGCCGGCAGCGCTGTCGCTGCTCCCCGAAGTCCTGGCGGAAAATCGTGGATATCCTGTGCCACTCAAGGACACAGAGGAGACAACGTTCGGCAAAACGGGAATGAAATAGGTGGCCGACGAAGGGAGCTGGCAAAGCCGACTGGCTGGTGGTCATAGTATTGTGATTATTGTCTTTATTTTTTTGGGTAAATCTATCAAAGAACTATCATTGAAGGGAGTTCAATAATAAACTATCTAATTGGTGTTTTAATTTGATACTTCTTGGTTTTTTATGATATTTCCTTTGAATATTAATTGAAGTAATCAGTTTGAGATAAAATCTATGTTCTTTAAAGACATACAAGTCACTATTTGTTGTGTTAAGATTGTTTTAGTTGGATTTAAATCATATTTGCAGTTCCAGTTAATAGATAATATTGTTTAAACTTCAAAATGTTATTCCATTGCTATCGTAATTTAAAGAATATCTTATCGAACTCCTCTAGGTCCAAACTGTCTTTCCTTTTCCTTTTACTTTGATTTTTAGTCAAGCTAGAGCATTCGTGACATTTTCAAATATTCTTAAAAGACCCCAAGGCTGAGGCTTTATTCCTGATACCATAGGTAAATTTACCCTCTCTCTCTCTCACCAAGGCTATAAAAATAAACCCTAAACACCAAGAAGAAGTATAAACACATTCTATTTTTAGATAGACGGCAATGGAATCGGAGACGAAAGCCAGCGGCGATGAGGAGAAGCAGCAGCAGGAAAACCCCTGCTTGGCTGTGCCCATGGATACGCTGGACCCACCGCCGCCCAGCAGCGGCAACAACTCAAAGACCCTTAAACGCTGCTTGAGTGTGCCCATAATCCGGACACCGTCCGGGGGCAAATCGGGTGCGAAGACTCCGATGACCACCCGGGCAGCTGCCGCGGCGGCTCTGGCGGCCAGGGAGCACGAGCAGACGCCGAAGAAGAGCCAAAATCAACCAGCTTTGGATATCCAAATGCCGAATATTGCTTCCATCGATTGCTTCGGCAAGAACATACACATCCGCTCGCAGCCCAACTCGCGGGAGGTGTCCCCGGCTCCAGTATTTAATATATTCACACCCCGTGCCCGGCGGTATTCGGCCAGCTACAGTCCCCTGGCCACAGCGGCCAACGGGGCCACTCTCTGCCTTACGCCCAGGGTCTCCCAGCTGCGGCAGGAGGAGTGCGCGGACCTCAACAGCCGCGAGGTGAACCATGAGCGGGAGGTTCATCGGGAAATACAGATATCGCAGAGCTGGGAGGATCTCACGCTGGTGGCCGAGAACTGGTCCTGCAAATCCGATGAGTTCTCCAATCCCCTGCAGGTCAACCTGCCGCCCACCGGCAGCACCAGCTGCTCCAGTCCCAGCCCGACGAATAATCGGGCTGGGATGCGGCTACCATATTCGCCGTCGCCCACGAGGCGGACTTTTGCCACCCGGAGATCGATGTCGCCGATTGCCATGAGGCCATCACAGCTGGGACCGGTGAAAAGGAAGTTCGAGCTGGACGATAATCCCACGCAGGGGAGTAACTGGAGTGTGTACTCCCCGCCGCCGCTCAAGAAGATATTCACGGAAAGGTGAGCTGGAAATAAAACTGTCCTTTAAACCCTTTACCTTAGCCTTAAAATAAGCATTTCCCTTGCTTCTATGTAGCTTCGTTCTCTTTTTGGGCCAAAAGTTAATTTAAAATTAAACTTAGCTGCTCTCTAGATTATTTACATTATTTTCAGATTGGTTTAGACGTTGAAACATTTTGCTGAAGGCTAAAAATAAATGCAGAATGCGCTAGCACTGATTAAAACTATATTTGAGAATGCAAAAATGCAATAAAATGTATAAGATTCAGCACGTGGCAGAATGTAGAACAATGTATCTCAGAAAATGTCTTGAGAATATATATTTAAAAATATTTTGCATCTTTATACCCTTGCAGAGGTTATAATAATTTTGTCATGATATTTGCAACGCAGCGAAGGAGGCATTTTCGACCCCATAAAGTATACATATTCTTGATCAGCATCACCAGCCGAGTCGATCTAGCCATGTCTGTCTGTCTGTCTGTCCGTCTGTCGGTTTCTACGCGAACTAGTCCCTCCGTTTTTGAGCTATCGGGCTGATTTCTAATTTCTTTTGCAAGCAGTATATACATATGTCGGAGCGGTAGAAATCGGACTACTAATATGATATTAGTAATATCCTGTAGCTGCTATAGGAATGAGGGCGAAATTAATGTACACAAATTATTGCTTCTCTGTTTTTTAACGTATTTCTATAAATCTCGATATATATTGGATTTTTTTACGGTTTTAATTTCATTAAGATCGGACAACTATATCATATAGCTGCCATAGAAGCGATAGGTCGACTTATATGAAAATGTTATGAAAATGGACCGATTTTTAACGATCCAATTGCAGACTACAAGGGTATACAAACTTCGGCTTACCGAAGTTAGCTTCCATTCTTGTTTTGTAATTTTTTTTTGTTTGCCCTGAGAACATAAGGAAATATTGCCTCTTCTCTTAATAAATTTACGTATCCTCCCCCTCTCTTTCAGCCGCGGCTCCTCGCCGGTGTGCCAATCCCCCTCCTCGGTGTGTCCCAGCCCGGATTCCGGAACGTACGACGGCCGGATAACGCCCAAGTTGTTCATCTCCAAGCTGTGCACAAACAATGCGGTGAGCGGATCGGGGAACAATAATAGCAGCAGCTCGGGCTGCCCGTCGCCCGTGTCCGCCTCACCTGGCGCGGGTGTTGGCAGTGGCCCCAATCTGGAGTCGGCCATGTGCCTCGTGTCGGGCGGGAGCCAGAGCCAAAGCATAGACGAGGGCATCTCCATACCCCTCGAATCGGAGATAAACTCTTCTTCCTGCCGCAGTCGCACCTCTTCCCTGCTCTCGACTGCCTCCTCCAGCACTCAGGTGCTGGTCAACGATCTGAACGACGATGCCACGCTGATGGACGATGCCAAGAGTGAGACGTCGTCGATTGGTGGCTGCTCCACCATCAGCATAGAGTCCTCCTCCTGCGACAGCGGCGCCCGTACGGCAGCCACCTTCCTTAATCGCCTGGTAGTGGACTCCGATGGCGGCGGCGGAGGCTCTCCGCTGGCGCAGAAGAGCTTCTACATCAACAAGCAGGGATTGTCGGGCGCCAAGAAGTTCATCGTTAACCATGAGAGAACCGGTGCCGCCAGCAAGGATGTGCCGCAAAAGCTTTAAGAATCGGCTGGAGATATGTTCATCGGGCAGTTGTGTAGCTTAGCTTTTAGGGGTCGATTTTGGGACGCTAAAAATAAGGTTTATTTTCAGGTATTTTGCTTTGGAATTAGGTTTCGATCATTTTGCAAATAATCAAAGGAAAGGTTTGTCTTCCAAGGAAATCCCTAACACAAAAGCATCTATATTCTACCATTCTTTAAAGCAAATAACATTAAAGTAGCTAGAGTCGGATCTGTATTTTCCTTTTAATACAAATTTTGAACACACAAAAAGTAAGAAAGCCCATTATAATTTAATTAATTCAGTTGGAACAATTCTTAGACTGGATATATTGATAAATATTAGAGGTTTAAAGCTCATCAATATATATTTCCAGAAATGTTTCCATTTAATACAAATTTGGAACACACAAAAACTAAGAAAAACTCATTATTATTTTTATTATTATTATTTTTATTATAATTTAATTAATTCAGTTGGAAATCCAAAGATCTGTCCAAAGCAAAGTTTCCTCCATTTTTTGTAACAAAAAATCGACCCAGAATAACTCGCTTTAGTTGGGGTTTCCCCTTAAACCCACTGATTTGCTAAATAGTTAGTTCGTAACTCTGTTGTACATAGTTAAGTTGTTTTGTCTGAAGTTCTGAACAACAACAACCGTATTGCATATCATCTTTCACACACAACACACACACACCCTAGCAAACATTCGTTTTTAATGTGTTAGCCTAAGTTTATCTATTATATAGCCAGATTTATTATCCCCGATCCTTTGTGTTATGATACGTTCTTCATTTACAAATGTTTCGATCTACAAATAATATTTTCTGTTTACATACGCATACAAATATAAATAATAATAGTTTAGAGTCCCTTAGATTTTAGCTACCAAACAAGGTCCCAATTTTGCCAAATATGTTTCCTGTACGTAATATGTAATCCAGCATTATATTGCCTATAATGTGATCGAAATATCCCCAAAACAGAAACTGATCGAGATATATATGATATATATGTATTTACCCATATATTGCATAGGTTTACGATTCGATTCTAATTATCGTAAGCGAATTTACGTAGCTTCAGGAAATGTTATACTTAGAAATGATTCAAGATCGAAAGAATTGCCTATTAAACATTTTTTTCAAATAGATCACGAGTTTGTGTTTGCTTTTATACATACCTACAGCGATATGTGGGGGAAAAAATAATAAAATTAGGTTGAATTCTATCGAAAATAGCACTGAAAAAGATAAGTACTATATCGAAAGTTATATTCGTGTGGAGAGCTGATGTCATAATTTTGAAATACGCTTTTGTATTGATCGAATATCGTTGATCGCATTATTATTGCCTTTCTAACTTTATTATTGCATTTTTTTAGATTATAATAAATAAAAGCAGATGTTACATATTTGGGTAAGTAAATGAGTTCATAAATTTATCCATAAACATATTTATCAAAATATGATTAGAACCTTATTTTGCAATTAATATTATACATATGTACATATGTATATATATTTCCTTAATATGGAGAGCAGATGTTTTTTTTAATTTAAATTAAAACAATAACCAAGAGGCCTAGAGATACATATTATTATAAAAGCTTTTTTAGGTATTCCAGAAATGGTGATAGAGATAATATTATAATAAAACAAATGATCCTTTTAATAAATATGTATGCTTTGAAAACCTTACCCTTATATCCTTATCGTTATTTTCATTCCATTTAATTCTTCTCAATATAAATTTTAATTTTAAAGATTCTAGTTAACATTTGAAGAAGAATCCCCAAATGTTCTTTCCACTTTTATTATTGTACCTACGAGAATCCGTGAAATGTTGCCAAACAATTAAATATGTTAGAAAGGACTCTTTATTTCCCACCAAAATTACCCTAAAATTTGTGTAGTAAGGTATCTGGGTTCTGTAAATAACCATCTTATAATAATTGCACCTGATTTCTTAAAAATAATACCAACAATCTGTATAATATTTTCACCGAGCACGATATCTGCCCGTCACCGTCCAAGCCTTATAAAGCACCTGCATGAGCCCAACATACACACAAATGTTGTGCACTCACCGACAGTGGGACTGAAAAAGTTCGAACACCTGGGGGGGAGAGACAGAAGCCGAGGTGCCGAGCGAGCATTGCTCCCCATTCGCTCGCTCGCTCGCTCGCCAGCACCGAGATATACTGGTTCCCCACACAGATAGGACATAATACACATGGCCAGGCAGTCGCTGATACATCGCACACGGATGCCAATCCCCCAGGCTAACGTCGAAAAGCAAGAGCCAGAGACCGACCGGGCCCGAGACCGATAAACCGATTCCACACGGACCACGGAGTGGGCGTTGTGTGTTGACTTCATGCGACTGGATCTCCGATATAAACGAGTTTTATAGCGAAAATGAGGGAAAAAAAAAGAGTACGAAAATGAATGTGCGCCGCTGCAGTCACGATCGTCAATATTCCCGAGACCGAGAAGCCAGACGGAAGCCTAGAGCCAAGCACTCAAAGCGGATCTTTGGGACCATTGTCGTCGTCATGGGACTAGAACCTGGCTACTCACGCAAATGGCATACAAATTAGAAGAAAACACGCTATCCTATCACTCGAGTACTGTTTGAATCGACGCCAAAAGCGATTGATTGATTTTTATTTGGAGCATTAAGAGGAAGAGACAATTCAGATATGTGAGTAAACGGGAAAGGGATCCTTCATTACAATTAGAATGGCATTCAAAATATTTGAAAGGACCGAAAAATATATATTTTTGGAGAAATTACTACAGTAAAGAGTGCAAGGATAATACCCTAGGTTAAATAAAAAGCATATTTAACTAAAATAGGGGTAAACATAAACTTTTACTAAAAATTTTTTTTTAATAAGTTTATTAAGTATTTAAAAATTAACTTACCAGCATTATTGTCGTAAGCAACAAATTAGGAGGTTTCCAAAAAGTATGCAACAAGTTTTATAAACTGAGGATCGGGTATTCTATTGTCGGAAATATTTAAAAGCATTCTAAATGTGTGAAAATTTTTTGAAGGATTAAAATATACTTTACAAAGAGCATAAAACATGCCTTTTATTGATTCCAGATATTACTGGAGTAAAAAATAAAGGCAGTCTTGTTGCTAGAAAGTATGCAATGTCTTATACGAACTGAGGTAGGGATCTGTACTTTTCTAGAGTTTACTTTCATCTTCAAATCATCCCTGACCTTATACCTAAGGTCTGTTTCAGTACTTTTCCCAACTTGAAAAGGAGGAAAATATTTGCCTAAAGTAAGATTAAAATAGAATACAGGACATTTAGACGATGTTCAACACTAAACAAAAATATATCCTGCTTTTAAAAACAGGTACCACTGAAAGAACTGATGAACCTTAGATAAAAAGAGAACTAAAACACACAAAAAAATTAGAAAACCTACACAACCCTTTAAACAGTTTTCCACCCAGATCGAAAAATATAACGATCGAAGGGCTTTTGTCGCATTCTACAACACTCAAATGAAACTCGGCCTGAAAATGGATAACAACAAAAGCCATATCCAATAATTAAGTCAATTACTGAAAAATTAAAAAAAAATAACACAAAGGAAAGCAGCAACAGCAACAAAAGGCAATGAGCAAGAAAGAAGAAGAATAGCAACTGGGAGTAAAAAAAATAAAAAATTAAGGCGCACGGTTTTACTTTTGCTCTGCTGCTCGGACGTCAATACAAAAAATACGTTGGCGTCGCCGTTGACGTTGGCGTCGCTGCTCCCCAGTTATTGTTGTTGTGGTTGATGTTTCTGTTGCTCCCCATGTAGTTGTTGTGGCTTTTGATACTCTCGTTGTTGTTATTGTTATTGTTGTTCCGTCACGCTGCTCCCTTTTAAAGTGCTCCTCCCCCACGCACCCCCTCTCGCTCTGGCACACACACGGCTCCATACACCCCCAACCGCCCATTCTACTCTTTCTCTCTCTACTTGGCTCTCTGAGTAATCTTGAAAATCGTGAGTTGTTGTTGCTGTAGTAGTTGTTGCGCCTGTTGCTCTTGCCTGTAATTGTTGTTTTGTTGTTGCCTTTTCTTTGGGGCTTGCCCTGTGCGCATTTTCTTTGTTTATTTCGTTTTTCGCTTTTGCGTGGCCCGAAGAAAAATCAAGTTAACACGCAAAGGGGCTAAGGGGGCGGTGGGTTTGGGGATAAGGCTCACGTTCGTGTGTCGAAAAAAAAGCCTGCAGCGCCGTTGCCGCTGTTTTTGTTGTTGTTGTTGCCGCTCTGCTCGCTTCGCTGATTCACAGACCAAGCTGCGCTGCCAGCGCCAACGCCGACCGAGACGGCGGCGACTGAAACTCGACTTTTGTGGCGTTTTGTTGTTTTTGTCGAGAGGTTGCTGCTCGGCAAGCCGCAAATCGCGAATCGCGAATCCAGTTTCTTCTTCACTTCTTCGCACGGCAGTCGCAGCTCATCGCCGAGCACAGAAATCGCGGATAAAAAAGAGCGGAGGAAAGCAGAGAACCAAAGGAGAGGAGTGAAAAGGAGACAAGAGTCGGAGATCGAAGCCCGGAGGAGCCTTCTTCCTTGGATACTCCTTGCTGATCATATGGTTTGTATGCGATCTCGACTAGGGCAGACAGGATTTCTTAAGAGTCGTAGTGGTATTCTTTCTCTTAATGCATCTATCTTTAGGAACATGCCAGTTATAGGCCTTCGAAGGTGATCAGTCTTCTCTGAGATTCAAGGAGAATACATTTCTTAAAGAGGGTTGTGGCTTTCTAAAAAGAATTTTGAATGATTTTAAGCTTTTTATGCCCTTGCAGAGGGTATTATAATTTTGACCAGATGTTTGCAACGCAGTGAAGGAGGCATCTCCGACCCCATAAAGTATATATATTCTTGATCATCATCACCAGCCGAGTCGATCTAGCCATGTCCGTCTGTCTGTCTGTCCGTCTGTCGGTTTCTACGCGAACTAGAGTCTCAGTTTTTGAGCTATCGAGCTGCAATTTTCAGCATAGTCTTATTTCTTTAGCCTTTGTCGGAACGACCGAAATCGGATTACTATATCCTATAGCTGCCATAGGAATGATGGCGAAATTAATGTAAAAAAAAATTTAACTTCTCTATTTTTCAACGTATTTCTATAAATTTTGAGATATAGCAGTTTTTTATGCTTCTAGAATTATCGTTTTAATTTCATTAAGATCGGACAACTATATCATATAGCTGCCATAGAAGCGATAGGTCGATTTATATGAAAATGTAAAATTCTACATGTAAAATGTAAAATTTACAACATTCGATATTTTTTCAACATTACTAAAATGGTTCGATTTTCAATGATCCAATTGCAGACTGCAAGGGTATACCAACTTCAATTTACCGAAGTTAGCTTTCTTTCTCGTTACAGATGAGAATTGCCAACACAATCTTTGGGATTGGAATAAGAAAGATAGCTTAGGGTCAGTTTTTCGATCTAGTGTTAGTAGGCTTTAAGATTATAATAACGGAGTCAAAGTCTGCGATAGTTTGTATCTTTAAATAGCATAGCTAACATAGGTAGCTTTACTAATTGCTTTAGCTTTAAAATATTGCTTCCAACTTAATATAATTCTCAAACAGAGATATGTAGACTAAACTAGAAGGAATTAGGAAAGACTTTGAAAAAAGTCTAGAATATCTCTGAAGATTCTCTTAACAAACTTCGGGGTACTACAATAATATGTCCCTGATAGATTATTATTATTAAAAAATGTATATTAATAATAAGGATATGGAAGTGTGATCAGTTCTATGGTGGGCTATACGAATTACTGATACAATTTTTTTTTAACTTAATTTTTAATTCTAAACCCTCAGCGTAAACCTTTAAATGGAGTTGACCTTGAATAAGTCATCGTCCTGCGTGGACTGTTGCAGCGACTGTACTGCGTTGCCCTGCTGCTCAGCCGCTGCCTGCTGCGACGCCAGCTGTGGAGCCAGCTGCGGCCTAATTCCCCCCGATCCTGTCAGATATGAGTATCAGGAGCCCGAGGAGAACTTTGTCTCCATAGATGATGCGAAAATCAAGGGATTTCTATTGCGAATAGCGCAGCAACAGCAGGAGCAGGAGTTGGAGCTAAAAAGACTCAAGGATATAGAGAAGGCGCGCAGGGACAAGGAGATATGGGAGTTGGAGGAGCGAAGGAGAGCACGCGAAGTCATCGAGTTGGATGAGGAGGATGCTGCCCAAGCCAACGGGTTAATAATAAGCGCCGCCCGAAGCCTGGCCTCGTGGAACTCTTCCATCAAAAGGGTATCTCCGGATATCGAATTGATTCCCCGACAAGAGCAGAGGATTGTGGCGGAAATCGAACTCAGCGATAGTGAGCAGGATATGAATAGCGACGGAGACGATCTTCCTTTAAATACGGTTCGCTGTGTCCTGGAAAGCGAGAAGAAAACGCCCCAGGATCAGCAGGTGATCGTCCTGCCCTCCGACGAAGAGGAAGAGCAGCAGGAGCAGGCCCAAAGCACAATCAGAAAGAAGTCATCTTCGTCGAGAAGAAAACGTTCGTATGTCAACAGGAGGGGACGCCATCTGTACGAGTGTCCTGACTGCGGGAAGAAAGTGCAATCCAACTACAACCTGAGGCGCCACATGATGATCCATACAGGTATTTATTTATATTTTATTTATTTTTTAGCTTCTTTGATAACAAATTAATCCAGGCGAGCGACCCTTTCCCTGTGATCTCTGCGAGCGTCGCTTTCGGGAGTTCAGCGATCTGAAGAAGCATCGCCGCCGGCACTCGCACGATCCCAGATTCATCTGCATGATCTGCCATGTGGGGCAACCGCTGGATCAGGATGCCACCAGGTGTGCGGAGTGCGAGAGCAAAAATCTAATGGTGAAACCACAGCCAGATGAGATGGGTGGTGACAAGGCAGTACAAGAACAGGATCAGGATCAGGCAGAGGAGGAGATGGAGGAAGAAGACGAGGATATAGAGGAGGAAATAGAAGAAGAGGAGATGGAACCTGAAGAAGAGGAGCCGCCGCCACAACCTTTGGCATTGCCCACCTTGACGGTGACCTTGGTGCCGACTACTCTTCCTTTGTTGCCGGAAAAGAACCCTCCACCCACTCAACCAAGTCGTCCTCCACTTCCTCGCAGTTGCAGCAGCGCCAACTCCTCATCTTCCCTGAGTAACGATGGCAATACGTTGGCAAAGACTAGAAGTCGCACTCGCCGATCCTACCCCTGCCCCCTGTGTCATCGTCCCTTTGGAACGCGTCACAACCTGAAGCGTCACTACATGATCCACACTGGCGAGAAGCCTTTTAGCTGCTCCAAGTGCCGGAAACCCTTCAGGGAATGCTCAACGCTCAAGAAGCACATGGCCACCCACATCCGAGACCGCTGGTACAAGTGCCTCCGCTGCCCGGCGAAGTACAGGGATTATCTGGAGTATGCTGACCACAAGTCCAGTCACTTGGAGCAGCTGAGGGGCAGGAAATCGTCCACCTACGAGAGTGATGATGAGAGCTCTGTGGAGGACTGGTTGGAGTGCTGTGAGTGTCAGCAGAGATTCACGGAATTGGATGCCTATACGTCGCATCTCAAGCAGC
Source organism: Drosophila rufa (assembly GCA_018153105.1). Taxonomy (NCBI): domain Eukaryota; kingdom Metazoa; phylum Arthropoda; class Insecta; order Diptera; family Drosophilidae; genus Drosophila; species Drosophila rufa. The sequence continues at coordinate 17,266,104 of JAECXS010000096.1, forward strand.
ATGATCTGGAGTTGTACGGAATGAGTGTGGATGATGTCGGGGATGAGGATCAGGATGTGGATGTGGCCTGAAGTGGATGGGAACTTATTGAATTTAATATCTTAGATTATAAGGTTTTTCTGATATTTTTTAAAGCATATATTTTTTTAAGATTGGAAGGGAAAGACTGGCATCGATATAGAGTTTATAAAAATGAGAAACATCACTGAGTAAAGCATTCCTTAAGCCTTAATTGATTTAGGGATATTGTAAGTTGTTCTAAGCATAAATTGACCTTATTTACATTGCATAATTATACATTCCCCAAAAGTTATTTTATTTAAATTCACTTTGTGATCCATAAACCATGAAATTGTTTATAGTTTTAAGATCTCCTGATAAAGATGACACTTTTTATGTAATTAAAGTTAGAACTGAACTTTAAAATTATTTAAATTAAAACCTAGCAAAACATCACGTTAATTTATTAAGAAGAAAACCTTATTTACAGAGCAATAGTATGTTCCTTGAAAGAAAAATCCCATTCAATGATATGGCAACGTGAACTGAACAGTGGCGATAAGTTCCCAATAGAAGAGAAAGAAGGCCTTCTTATCAACTTGTATTTATTTATAAATATTATGATATATTTTTGTATTAAAACAAATAAACGTATTAAGTGCACAAGAGTCGGTGAAATATACAAGAGCAAATCATCAGCTTCGACGAACTTGCTTGGGCTAAGAGATTGAGCTAAAATCGATTCAAGGTTTAACTATAAAATAAATAGTAAAAAGCGTTTGTAAGCGTAGGAAAAAAGTGACTAAGATTGGGGCGCTTGGAGCGGGAGAATCCACAATGTAATCAGGCTTAGATGTCCAGCAGCACGGGCTTGGTTTCCTTGGCGCACTTGAACACGGATCGCATCATTTTAAGGAAGCCAGTGTCCTTGGGCTTCTCCAAGCCGCGCTGCACGCGATTCTTCATGACCGAAATGAACTCCTTGTTGCTAAGTTGGTTGTCATCTGAAATTAAACATTGAATAATTATTTATTAAATAGTTTCATAAGAAACTCACTGTTCTCATCGAAAATGGTGAAGACCACATCCACCACATGATCCGATAGATTGACCATGGCCACTGTCTTGGCCACATGCTGCAACGTTTGCTGATCAATCGAAGCGCCCGCAATGTGATAGAATGTCAGGGCAGTGTCCACATCGTTAATGTTGTTGAGGAAATGGAAGAAATCGAGGTAATCCTGCTTGGAAATGCCTGTGCCGTGATCCCTGAACCGCCGCTTGACTCGCTTCAACTTCTTTTGCTTCTTTTTCAAAGGATACCCAGCATAGGCCAGGAGAAGTTCCGCGAAATCAGCTTCGGTTATCATTCCATCATCGTTGGGTTCCTTTCTCTCGAACTCAAGCGATAGTATCTCCCGCTGAAGTTGCTCTTGGAAGTCCAAGAACTTTTCAATGGTCAGCTTCTCGTCCATGTTGGGGCCAAAGAAATACGTGATCAAGGCCGAATTTACGCCCTAAGGAAAGGATTTTGGAATATACTAATATTAATATGGTTTTGTAGGGACTTTCATTTCAACATCGATGGGCATTAACTTGTGTGCGTGGGAGCTGGTGCTTCTCTATGTGATTGAGTCTGAGCTAAGTGAGAATATGTGGCTGATGTTCAAAAAGAAGTTCGAAAAGGGCAAAGTATAAGGTCAGTAAGCATTATCACACAATGTACCTTCAAGGACTGTGAGTACGTCAAAAACAGAGGGAAGTTAAGATTTTATTTATGTACACAGTTTAGACACGCGTTCAATATACATATATAGGAGATCAAAGCCAAAAGACAGAGAATATACAAGTATACAAAAAGAGGAATGGTTTTTTAGTACGTCTCGGGGTACTCTCGTTTCTTAGGGAAAATACGATAATTTATTACCTTAAAGGTGTTGCCTGTGTTGGCATGATCCCGATGCCGTGTGCCCATGCTCGTTTGTTGCCTCACCAAAGTGGCCACCATTTCGAATTCCTCGCAATCCACATCCCCATCTCCATTCAAGTCGAACATGCGAAAGGCAATCTCAAAGTGGCGACGGGAAACTTGGATTTAATATTTAATATTAATTGTTAAGTTTTTAGAATTGTTATTAATTTATTTCACTTACTGGAGAGCACGGTAAGCAGGAAAATGTAGTCGGAGAATGTGATCAATCCGTAGGAGCCCAGCTTGTAGAATATGCTGTTCTTCTCCAGGTGCAGATTTAGTTGTTCGCCAACAGACTGAAAAGGGAAACGGTTTAAATAAGCAAATAGTGCCTTAATCTGGTTAGTTATTAAATTAATCTAGAGCTAGTTATTTTTATTATCAATGGAGAGCTGGAAAATAATCGATTTCGATGTTCTTATATGCACAAATTCCACATTAAACTGAAGTTTGGAGTGGTTTCTTTTATAAGCTCACCTTGGGATCATATCGTCGATATTGGTCCAGACCCAAACCTAAAAAAAGACAACATTCACACAATGTTAGATTAAGATTTTCTCTATGAATGCAATCTGTGTTAGTTTGCTACAACTAGGTAATTTTCCATAGCATTCCCTTGCCCCAATGTTCGCCAGCACATACCATCTGGTTGCTTCATGCCCGGCGTCATGCTGGTAAGAAAATCGGTCGGTGTCATATAGACCTCGTGACGATCGTCGGCCACTGGCACCTGGATGGTGGCAAAATAGCGAAACACCTTGTCCGGCGTGGAGAACTGACGGATGCGGTTCTCGTACTCTATGATCTAAGGCAAATGTCATTACTTTAGCAGCGACAGGTAATATTACGAACAACAAAAACCACAAAACTGAGACTTCAATTTAAAACTAAGCCAAAATCAAGTTAAAAACTAAATGTTAGTTAATGTTTGGTTTGCCGGCAAGGTGATTACCGTCTGGCTGCTTGATTCCCGGATAAATGGAGCGCAGGAAATCCTCGGGCGTCATACAGACGATGGTTTGGATGGCATCCTGCAATCGCACGGTGGCAAAGTAACGGAATATCTTGTCCGGCGTGGAGAACTGGCGTATACGGTTCTCATACTCAATGATCTTCATGGGTGTGTGGTTGTGTGTGTAATGTGGCAAAAATCAAGACGTCACAAACATAAAAGTAAAGAAAACCAAAGATTTTGTGGGCAAAACGTAATAGAAGAAAGTTTAAAATATATTCCATAAAAATTGAAATTGGTGTTACTTCGGTTTTCACAGTTTTCTTGGTTTTTTTCCAATAAAAAACCAATTAAAAATTATAATTTAAATTATTAAACGTTTACTGTGACAATTTTTCATTATCTGCAAAAACCGATATAAATCGTAGACGTTTTATAATCAAAGCATAGATTACTGAGAACTGTGAAAACCGGATTAAACCTGATATAAAATAATCACTTTTAAACAGAGTTAACAATGCGGCGTTATTTATAGCGTTCCTGTTGCTAAAAGCTGCTAAGTATGTACCTTCCTCTCCCGAAAACCGACTTTCTCGCGAATCTTCTTGCCCTCGTGCAGGTGTAGGTCAGCTCCTCCTTCCTCATCCTCGCTGTCCTCTGCCTCCGAATCGGAGGACTTTTCCTCGCCATTTACGCCGGCGGCTGAGGAGGGTTGTTGACCAGCATCCGCATCCACTTTGGGCATCAGCATACGCTTTACTCTATAAATAGATGTCGTATGAAAAATATGCAATATTTTATTGGTTATTTTACTCACTTGCTCCAATCCATTACGGAAATCAGGAACAGGCTCAGGATGAACATGTGAAAGTACTTTGTGACATTGGGCGTCTTCTCCTGCTCATGGCCAAAGCGTTTGTGGTTCCTTATTTGCATTAAACTTGGATTCCCAGTCGATTTCGTTAAATCCTTAAAGATTTGATTGCTATTTTGGTTGCACAAAGTGGAGGCCAAGGCGATTTGTGCTGGATTTTGGAGTATGTTGAAGGTCCTTGGCCTTGCAATGGCAGCCAAGGCCTGGCGCGTTACCAGGAATCTTAGTACTGACATTTTTGTTGTCCCGTTTAGGTGTATTTTGCGTTTTTCAAATCCAATTTATCGTTTTTATGCGCATTTCTTATGGCAGAACTAATAGTGTGACCAGGTAGCACACTGCTAAAGAACACCACGTTTCGCAGGTGGCTCAGCCAATCAGATGCTTTGTTTACATCTGAAAACACTACAAAAATTAAGGGAATTTTGGTAAAAATACCGAAAAAATCGAAGATAGTCGCGGTATTTTTGATTTTTTTAAGAAACAAAATTGATTTCTGGACAGCAATTAAGAATTTTAAATTGAAAATTTTTTAAATGCCGCATGAGCAATTTACCTTTAGAAGGAATATCTATATTTTTGATCAGACAATCCCCGATAAATATTAGTGTTCGGTTAGGAAATCTTGACATGAAATCTATACGAGTACACATATGTAGTATTTATATTTTTATGGAAAAAAACGGTATTTATGACATTTATTTATAATTTTATTTGTTGGTTTATTAATATCATCAGTAGTTATTTATATATTTGGGAAACATAAATTAAGAATCCCCTTAGGGACAAGTATAGAGTAAATGTGTTAGTATAAAATTGCTTATTATAAATGTATAGAAATTATATTTTAATAGTAGTTCAGGTTATTGCACAGTTACTCCGTCTTGACTTCCTGCAGTAACTCCTCTTCATTCAGTGCTTGCTCACTGCCCGCGGGCCACTCGAGCGATAGCGAGTGCGAGCGTACATGCTTCGCCAGAGTCTCCTTTGAGCCATACCAGTTGGAGCAGTGGGGACACGGGAACGATTTATTCGACGAGTGTGTAAGGATGTGTCTTCTCAGACCGATGGCGCTCGAAAACGATTTCGGACATTGGGTGCACTGAAAGGGTCGTTCGCCCGTGTGAGTACGAATGTGGTCTTCGAGATTGCATCGCGATGTGAAGGACTTCGGGCAGAGGGTACACTTGTGCGTCTTCTCGCTACTGTAGTTGCGAATGTGCTTCTTCAGCCAGGATTCCTTTAGGAACGTCTTCGGGCAGTGGGTACATTTGAAGACTTCCGATCCCGCGAGGCTCTCAGTGGACGTTTCTGCGTGGACGCTGTAGTGATTGTCCAGGTAGTATCGCCTCAGAAATGCTTTCGGGCATAGGGTGCACTGGTAAGGCCTCTCTCCGGTGTGACTTCGGATGTGGACTTTGAGACTAGGTGATGTTAGGAACGCCTTGGGACAGTGGGGACACTGGTGCGGTCTTTCACCGGTGTGACTGAGGAAGTGGGTATTGAGGGCGGATAGTTGGGCGTACGACTTCGGGCACTGGGAACACCTGTGCGGTCTTTCTCCTGTGTGGGTGCGAATGTGGTTCTCCAGGTTGGATGGAGATAGAAAGGACTTTGGACATTCTGTGCACTTGTAAGTCTTTTTCATGCTGTGATAGTGGGTGTGCTTCTTGAGCTTGCGCCGGTCCGAGAAGGTCTTGGCACAGTGGGGACACTTGAAGGGTATCTCTTCCGCCGTACGTTCATCCTTACTGAGATCCTCACTCTCATCGATATAGTCTTTATCGTCATCTTCCGTTTCAGCATATTCAACTTCTTCGCTTTTCACTTGCCATTCGGATTGGTCGACTTCGGCATCTTCTTCGTCGACAGAATTTTCTTCAATTGGCTCATTCTTCACTTGGAACTCGTTATAATATCCATTTGGTTCCACATCTTCCGTTAAATTTTCAGGAACGCCATCACTTTCGAAATCCTCGTCAATCTCACTTTTGAATTCAGTTATTGTAAAGAATTCCATCTGCTGCGGACCCTCCTCCTCCTGCAGCTGGTTCTGGTACTCCTGGCTCTTCTCGTATGTTGGTTTTTCCTCAAATGCACTCTGCACATCCTGCAGGCAAGGCGAGCAAATGGTTTCCGGAAGGGAATCCCCCTTAGAGACGGAAAAGCCAGTATATTGAGAAATCATATCCGCAATAGACGCAGTCGATTGAGGCGTTCCATCAAAAATATTAATAAGGGCCTCGGGCTTTCCCATGCAAATTCGGCACGTTGCTTCCATTGTCCTGAAATGCAACAAGATTTGAATATTTTTTTTTGATATAAAAAGTATTTAACTTAATTTTTGTTACTTTCTTACAAATTAGAAATCCACAAATATTTTTGTAATGGTTATCTGACTGCAATCACCCTGTTGGGCCAAATCAGCTGATATGTGCAGCTGGACAAAAGCTGACTGCCCTGGGCTAAAAATTAGTTAAAATCAAATTTAAAAATTCTGTAAACTAAATTCACAAAAGTTAAATTTCTGTTGAATGTATATATTTATTTTTATCAAAAAGGAGTTTTTTTTTTTACAAATGCATCTTATAATTCAAATGGGACTTCCTAATGCATCATCCTTGAATACATGAATGAAAAAAAACAGCTTTTAAGTTACTAGACTTATCAAGCAATAATAAAGAAATCTAGAATTAAGAACTGCTGCTATTTTAGCTAGCAAAGTGGTTTATGTATGTAATTATCTGGTAATATATTTTCTGCTCTACTAAGACTAGTCGTGTTTTTCTGCGAGTTGTACAATTCCATTATATAACACTTAAAACTAAAATTAAACTTTAAACTTCCTTCTTTCTTCCCTTTTGATTTATCATATCCCTCAAGCGTGTTACACTCAAAAAAATAAAATATTTACAAATTTCCTAGTGATTTCTTAACCGTTCCTTAAACAGCGATGTAGGTTCAGTTGAATATAGTGGAGCTCTTTATGCCAGTCATGCCAAAAATCCAAATATGTTTAACCTAGACTCGTCTAAAATAATACCTTCATTCCAGAAGGATATTGGACGATTATCGTGCTCTCTGGCTAATTTAAGATTGCATAGTTACATTTTCTGCCTTATAAACGGCTTCTTTCAAGTTACTTGACCATAATAAGATGGGGGTTTTTACGGAATTTTGTTTGCCATTTAGTTTTTAACATATACTGATATTTTTAGACCCAATATCTTCAGATTAATTTAAGTTTTCCGGATAATTAATATATCCCCAGCTCAATTTTTTGTTTGGTATTTTTGCCTTTATCTTTTTACAATTACCATTTGGTCAATATTCCGATGAGTTCTTATTTTTTTAATGTCTAACGACCAATTTTTGCTTTTCATTAATTGTAAGTGGATAAATTTTTGTAATAAGAACAAATTGTTTTTCCTGTGTAACCGAACCCAATTAAATGCTAAATAAATAAGCTAATATTGTGTTCATTAGGATTCAAGAAGAAAAAAATTGGTTAGCAATCACAATTCACGAATTCAATTTAACTAAAGTTAAAATTACATCGAACAAAAAAAAATGTAGTTCTTTTTAGTTTTACGTGTTATCTAATGGAATTTAAAATTAAATACTACTTAAAAAACTGCATTCAAATGTTGTAGATTTCACATATAGTTTACATGCTAAGCGGTTATAAAGTTTGATTTTATGTCTGTATCAAATAAGCTGAGGGCCACTGTACTTCGCTACAATTGTCGGCTGTAATCTGACTATATGCACTTATGTAAATATGGCATAGCCACTTGCATCTTGTTTTACCGTAGAAAATCGGTTAATGTATGTAAGTGTTTATGTTCTTCACGTAAGCTGCAGGGTTAGCCGCGGAATTTTACCTTTTTACAAGCGGTTTTTGCTTGAACTGGGGCAGCAAATGACGATAAATAAACTCCAGTTCATGCTTCCAAACCTTTAAATAAGTCTAGGTGCGCACTAAACGGGGAAAATATTTGTATCCAGTGAAAAAAAGCGTAAATTCCGAGATTGATTCCCAAGAAAAGAAAATACGAGCAGTTCGATCTTAAGTTTTGGCGCCATAAGCCTGTTGTTAAGTGTTGCCAAAAATACCTTCATTTATAATATAAATTTTATATGACCAAAGCTTTTTGCATTAGGTTTTTCCTCTTTAGATTTAGTATTATTCTTATGATCGTATATCATGGAGAGACGTATCTCTCTAACAGTGTGAACGCAGTATAACCTATAACTAATCTATTAAATTTCTTATTCATTCCATTTGTTTGATTTAAGTCTTACAACATGTTGATTACAAAAAGATATCTAATACTTTGTTGGTTTGCTATGCCAACACTGCTAAAGAAAGCTTCCTTGTCAGAAATCTGTGCATATTAATGCACTTCTCCTTTGATCTTACCCTGAATATTTTATTATTCCGTGATCATTTGTCGGTTGTCTTATAAATAGAGCGAGCTAACAGCATTACAAGATAGTGATTACAAGAACCCAGAATGTTCAGGCGCACATGACTTATTTTCTTCTTTGCATTCTTTGCGCAGGATCTGTCAGGCAAAGTGGTAAATGCACCCCCCATCCCTCAGAAAGTGGAGTTGTAAAACCATATTACCAAGGTTCTGTGGTGTTACTAAAGCTTTTGATTGGGGAGCAACGACGAACGATGGTTCCAAAAAACTTCAGGAAGATCGGATCGAGAAAGGGGTCAACCGTTCTTGGTTCTCTGCTTCCATCCGAAGCCGAAATGAGCTGAATATTATCGTACCCAAAATGAAATGGGACATTGGTTATTGGCTGGATCTCAACAATTTGGACAGGGAGGGCGTGTATGTTTCATCTTTTACAGGAGATATTGCCCCCTTTTTCAACTGAAGAGAAGGTGAACCCAACAATGGCAACAACAATGAATATTGCGTTTTATTAATCAACTATTTCATTTATGATAGGAATTATTTCATATGCGAGGCAACGAGTGATGTTTAATAGCCGCACAAAAATTATATATTTTTGTTGCTATCCAAAAAAATACAAATTTCTTAAAACACTATGTTTTACTTTGGTTGAAATATAGGAATTATTCTAATGAATGAACTCATTTTATGGAATATTTTTCTATAAAGTATTTAAGTATATTTCTAGAAAGAGGTTTCTTATCAATAATTTAGCATGGCTCTAAGCGCAAGTAAGTCTATAAATATAGGTCTCATCCAGACAGCGATCAAAAGACCGCGAAATGTTCAAGAACTCTGTAATAATTTTCGTGCTTTAATTTTTTGCTTGGAACCTCTGTGGATCAATGGCCCAAACCCAAAATGTTCGAGATATCGGGACACTAATGGACTTCCGTGATGATATACTGGCGTTGCTGGACAAGATAGAGATCCAGAGGAAACATCACAAGTTGACCGTTTCAAAGAACTTTCAACAGATCGGATCGATGTTTTTCCACATCGAGACAAACAAAACCCGTAATTGGTTTTCTGCTTCAAACACCTGTCGGCAAATGGGCGGCCAACTGGCGACCATCCGAAGCAGAGAGGAGCTGGAGCTTATCGTACCCATGCTGAAATGGGACTCTGCCTATTGGCTTGATCTCAACGATTTGTCTGATGAGGGCGAGTTCGTTTCATCGGCTTCAGGCAGTCCAGTATCCTTTATGAACTGGAGAAGAGGGCAACCCGACAACTACAACAATTCTGACTGCGTTGAATTAATTAACTATTACATGTACGACTGTTCCTGTAATGCAAAGCGTCATTTTATTTGCGAGGCACTGAATTTAGTTTGAATTCGGCAAATTAGAATTAAAATAAAATAAAACCAGCGTTTGACACGCTTGATTACTAACCAAATAGAACGAAGTCTTTGCAACCGGGGGCAAAAACAATAAGGTTAATTCAATATAATTGAGGAATTCGCAGATAGGAAATATTCCAATGAATTAACCGTTCAAGTGGCTGGTGGCTGTATAGATTCCTCACACGGGTTCTTATCAAAAGATGAATTCCATGAATAAAATTAAGTGCCAGAATCTGATGATGTTTTATGTTTCGAGAATTGCGAGTAATACTTCACATGAAGAGTATTCTTCATATGTAGATCTTTCTAATCAATTGTATTTCATTACTCTGCGCAGGTTGGCCTATAAATGCAGCACATTAATAGCATTAACAGACAGTGACTACAAGAATTCGAAATGTTCAGGTACTCCGCAATAGTCATCTTCTTTGCATTATTTGCACGGACTCTTTGTGGATCCTCGGCGAAACCTAAGGAGGTTGGAGAAAAAGCCAACCTGACAACTACAACAGGAGAGAACATTGCGTTCAGTTAATTAATTATTATATTTACGATTGTTTATGTGATGATAAGCAACGCTTTATTTGTGAGGCATAAGATGAATTTACGATACGAAAAACAACCTATAAATTCGAAAACAAAAAAATAACATTTACTGAAAAACTCTTATTATTTTTATTCTGTTAAAAATAGTTTTTGGTATTTAGGTAAGGGAAAAGGTGAGCAATAAGGTTTGAAATCGATTGAAATATTTTACAACTTCATGGCAAATAAAATATATATTGTAAATAATTATGGTACGTATTTTTCGGAGTGTATGTATATACGGTATGTATTTGACCGCAGCAAGCCCCACATTTGACCGTTAGCGATTAACCTTAATACTCTAGCTACACTCGAAAAATGGGTTGAACAATTCTAAATAATTTCAGTTGAACTGTAAAACTTAAAAAGTTTAAAAACCATTTTTTTTACATTTGTTTGGAAGGGAAATTAAATAAAGGAAACGTTAGAATAATAAATAATGTGTAAAGTATGCAATGTCAATTTGTTGCTCGTAGCAAAGTATGCACTTTCGGACACTTTTTCATATATTTTCAAAGCGTCCATGCCGATTTCTATGACATCCCTTTACATTTCTTGATTTAAAAGATAGATTAAGTTTGTTTTTCCTCAGTGTAGAAGCCAGGCAGCTGCTTCTGAGGCTTTCTGTGCCGGGCTTTCACTTTTCATTCATTCATCAGATGCAATGGAGCGCTGGCACAACAAACTGGCCGTGGTCACTGGTGCCAGCGGTGGCATAGGAGCCGCCTGCGCCCGGGCCATGATCGGAGCAGGATTGCGGGTGGTGGGCCTCGCTCGACGGGAGGCAAAGCTAAAGGAACTCAGGGACAGCCTTCCGGCGCACCTGCAGGCCAACTTTATTCCGCGACGATGCGATGTTTCCAAGGAGGATCAGGTGCTGAGCTCGTTTGATTGGATCGAACGGGAGCTGGAGGGCCCCGATGTTCTGCTCAACAATGCCGGAATCACGCGTGAAACGGAACTGGTGACTCCGGGAAACACACAAAAACTCCGCGAGGTTCTGGACACGAATGTGATGGGCGTGATCTGGTGCACACGGGAGGCCTTCAACAATATGAAGAAGAGGGGCAACGAGGGTCACGTACTCATCATCAACAGCATCGCCGGACATCAGGTGCTCAACTTCATCGACGTGCTGCCCTCCTTTAACATCTACCCGGCGACCAAGTTCGCCATTACGGCCATCACGGAGACCTATCGCCAAGAGTTCCAGCTGCACACGAAAAAGATCCGAGTGACCGGGATTTGTCCTGGCGCAGTGAACACTAATATCTTTCCCGAGGAGATTCACTTCTATGTAAAGGACATGGCCCGGTTGGAGCCCGCGAACATTGCCGATGCTGTGATGTACGCCTTGAGCACGCCTCCTCATGTCCAGGTGAGCGAAGTTTAAGCGGTTTCAATTGAAAAGTATTTTTAACAAGGTTTCTTCCTTTCAGATTCATGAAATCACTATTAAGCCGATGGGCGAAATGTTTTAAGATAAAATTTACCAAGGATTTTACTTGCTCTAATTTATTTTATTAAATTTGGGGACTCTAGCCCTAAGAGTTCTTGAGATCCAATAAATAATCAAGAATACTTTCGTCTTTTAAATATACTACATTTTAAAATTTTAATTAATATTTTACAGCTGTCAGGTTTGGCCTAGCTGCAAATTTGGGGTGGTTCTTCCTAACAGGGTGGTTATTGCATGAAGTTCAGTGATGCGATAGTCAGCTTTTGTCCAGCTGCAATCGATTCGTAGTTGGGGGTGGGAAAACAATGTCGTAAGCATGAACAGCTGTTTGCCTTTTTTCTACCATTTTAAATATTAAGAGAAATGTAAGTAAATATATTTCATATTTAACGGTAATTAAACAGTTGTTTTTATTGAATTTCAGGGCAATGGAAAAACTTTGTCGAATTTGCATGGAAAAACATGAAGAAATGGTTAATATTTTCGAGAGCAGGCCTCCAGACTTAAGCCCTTCCATTGCGGATTTGATTTCCCAAAGCACTGGATCACGCGTTTCTAGAGGAGATTCCCTACCCGAAACCATTTGCTCGCCTTGTCTGCAGGAAGCGCTAAGAGCCAACAAAGAGAGGCACCAGCTTCAGGCTAAGGATAACTTACAGGAGAATAATGATGATCAATTGGAAATGGAAGTCTATACGATAACCGAAATCAAAAGTGAGAACTCGGACGGCGATGAGGAAACACAACAGTTCAACTACGAACCGAAGAGAGAAGATATTGAACTTGATTTCCCGGAGCAAAGCTCAGACCTCTTCCATGGCAATGTAAAGAGCGAAGTTGTCGAAGAGGATTATGCGGAGCAGGAGGAACCATATTGCGATCGGTTCCAAGGGCAAGTAAAGAACGAGCCCATTGAGGAGGACTTGTTCGAGGAAGAAGTCGACTGCCAAGTGAAAAGTGAGGTCATTGAACAAAGTGATGACTCTGATGGGGACAATAATTATGTGCCAGATGATAACGAAGATGATGAGGACTATAGCATCGATGAAGGCTCAAAAAGTAAAAAAAGAGCTACTCATACGTGTCCGCATTGCTCGAAATCTTTTGGAACAAAGTCTAGCCTTAAGCGACACATCCGACTGCATACCGGAGACCTGCCGTTCAAGTGTACCCATGGGGACTGCACAAAGACCTTCGCCACGCTGTCCACCCTCCAAGGGCACCTGCGAACTCACACGGGGGAGCGCCCCTTCACCTGCCCCAACTGTCCGAAGTCCTTTACCCAGTTGAGTAACCTCAATAGTCACCTGCGAACTCACACCAAGGAACGACCGTACACGTGCTCGCATTGCTCCAAGTCCTTCTCGCATGTGTGCAATCTGGAGAAGCACATTCGCATTCACACCGGAGAGAAACCTTTCAGGTGTACCCATTGCCCGAAGACCTTCTCGCTGAAGCAACATTGTACTACGCACATTCGAACCCATACGGGCGAGCGGCCATTCCAGTGCTCCCACTGCTTGAAGTCCTTTACCCAGCAATCCTACCTAAAAGTGCACATCCGAAGCCATACGGGCGAAAGACCACATCCGTGTCCGGAGTGCCCGAAGGCTTTCGTGACCAACGAGGAGCTGCGGCGTCACATTCGCACGCACACCGGAGAAAGGCCTTATCATTGTCCCCACTGTCCGAAGTCCTTTGCAGAGACCTCCACGTTACGAGGGCACATCCGAACCCATGCATTATAATTGATTTTACAACATTCTAATTTTTACTATAAGCACTAGCAGCCTCCCCTCACCCAAATATTTGATATTTAAGGTCTTCTGTTCAACACGAGGGTGTTAATATCTTTTAATTATTGCTTAAGTTTTAATACAATTTTAGGATCAATAATTTGAATTTTGTGTAATTGCGCTCTTTTACTTGTTTACCTATTTCATAAAACATGACTATTATTTAGGAAGGTTACACTAAAAATAATTAAGTTGCTCGTGTTTTATAGTTATAACCCCACAGCCTGCTAAGTAAGACTTTTTAAACTATAAAAATAAATTATTTTAAATTGACTTATAGATCTTAACTTTCTAATAATATATAATATAATATACTAACCCAGTAATTTCTTTTCCATAAAATCCTTATATCGGAGTGAGTCCAAGGTTGGTACATACATATTTGGTTTCAGCATTTCTCCCTTCCTTAAATTCTCCATAAGTTCAGTAAAGATATGATTATTATTCTTCATTAGTCTAATTATTAAAACGCTTACTATAATTGCCTATTTCTGCATATCTGGATTTCTAAAAAAATCATATTTATGTGGAGGTCAGCCTCTTGGGAAGAAGCTGAAATAATTTTACCATATTTTTTTATACCTTCATTTTATTAAGTTACTAAAATAAATATAAATTAATTATTTCCTTTTCAAACGAGACTCTCAGCTGTCAGCATTTGTCCAGCTGCGCATCAGCTGACTGTGCCTAACAGGGTGATTAGTGCAAGAAATCGAAAACAAAAACCATTTGTTCTTTTTTTTTTTAAATAATAATATAAATGTTGGTAAATATATTTTATCTTCTGTGGAATTAGTACACTTATAAATGCTATATTTCAGGGCAATGGAAAACCGTTGTCGAATATGCATGGAAGCTATGGAGGATATGATATCTCAATTGGACTCAGGGGATTCCCTTCCTGAATCCATTTGTTCATCTTGCCTGCAAGATGGACAAGGTGCATGCGAGAGGAGCCACCTTATCTGCAGTCAAATTAAAGAGGAGCCACAGGAGGAGGAGGACTTGTTGAGTAGAGAAGTTTTTACCATAACAGAATTCAAGAGTGAAAACTCAAATGGAATCGAGGAAACTCAGCAAGCAAAGAGAAATGTTATTGATGAGGATTTGCAGGATGAAGAGGAGCTAAACAGGAACCAGAACGAAGTTGAATGCCTTGTGAAGAACGAGCCAATCGAACAGGAGTCGTGCGAGGAAGAGTACTATCAAGTTTTAGTAAAGAATGAGGCACTGGAAGATGAACTGCTGGAAGATGATAATAATGATAGTGAGGAGCTTAGTAGAGATGGACATCCCAAAGTCGGACCACCCTTCCAATGTTCCCACTGCCCGAAGACTTTTACCGAACTATCCAAGCTTAAGAAACATATTAGCAATTACAGTAGAGAAAAATCACACCAATGCTCCCAATGCCCGAAATCCTTTCCCTCGTCTTCGAATCTCAGGAATCACATGCGGATTCACACTGGCGATAAACCGCAAGGGTGCTCTTTCTGCCCGAAGTCCTTTGGAACGAAGGCCCAGCTGAAGCGGCACATGCGAACTCATACCGGCGAGAAGCCCTACCAGTGTACTTTCTGTCAAAAGGTGTTTGCTGATACGACCTCCCTGCATGCCCACATCCGAACTCATACGGGAGAGAGACCTTTCCAGTGTGCCCACTGCCCAAAGTCCTTTTCGCAGTCCTCTCATCTGGATAGTCACACTCTCACGCATACAGGAGAGCGACCCTTCCCTTGCATCCAATGTCCGAAATCTTTTGCGAAGAAACGTACTCTTGACCTTCACCTAGCTACCCATTCCGAGACGCGAAAGAAACCTTTTAGGTGTTCCCAATGCGCGAAGGACTTTTCACAAAAATCCAATTTTGAAGCGCACATTCGTACTCACACGGGTGAGAGACCCTACGCGTGTCCTCACTGCCCCAAGACTTATTCGCGATCTTATGTCCTGCAGAAACATATCCGAACTCACTCGGGCGAGCGACCATTTAGGTGCTCCCTATGCCCGAAATCTTATGCCAAAAAACAGTGTCTAACAGAACACCTTCATTCACATTCCAATACACGAGCATTTAGATGTTCTCACTGTTCAAGGACCTTCGCCACACGCTCCGTACTTAAAATACACCTCCGCACTCACACGGGAGAAAGACCTTTCAGGTGTTCACACTGTCCGAAGGACTTTTCGCATAGATCCAGTTATCAAGCTCACGTCCGGACTCACACAGGAGAACGTCCTTATACTTGCACCGAATGCTCAATGTCCTTTTCGCAAAGCTCCAATCTTAGATGTCACATCAAGAGATATCATCATACTGGAATCGAGCAGCAAGAGTTGTTAGATGAAGGACTTGGCAGTACGTCTTCGGACTGTGTCGAAGTCAAGGCTGAAGTATGCGATGGAGATATAGGAAATGCTTGATTTTGCTGATTTTTTTGATAATAAAATATAATTTACATTTAAATTTGAATAGTGTCTTCCTTTCGTGTCTTACAAAAATTGTTTAAATTAAAAAGGTAAGTCAAATTCGTTTTTCCTATAAACTAAAAATGTTTCTTCATCAACCTGAAAATCTAGCCAAACACTATGTATTTTTTATTAATAATTTAAAACCTAATTCCAGATTTTTTATACAATAACGGTAATATTTCAGAAATTTTATATAAGTATATTTTTTTTTAAATAATACTATTTGTGGCTGGTATTTTTTCTGGCCCCAAAAATCAGCTTTTGTCAGGCACCATAAAGAGGAGCGCTTTATGCGCAGCATGATTTTCGATTTGGCGCTTTTCGCGGGATTCAAAAGGAAATGTTTTCTTCGCAACTTTAAGCATTTTTCAGCAGGTAAGTAGCAGCTGATTGCCGGCACGCACGCACTTTAAATGCCATTAATCAATCAGAATTAATCAATCAGCACCTGCAATTACACAGACAGACACATAAAGTACCGTTGCACTGGCCACCGCGTGGTGTGAAAAAATTGAAATTCTGATTGCATCCAAAAAAAAGAGGCAAAGGAAGTGAAGGAGGAAGCGAGGGGGAGGACAGCATGCAGTTGAGATTTTATTTACCTGAAGTTTTGATTAATGCTGCATCACGCCCCAGTTGTCCGAACCGCTGATGTATTTATTGAGCGATGCTTAATTTATCGCTTTTTCTTCCTAGTGCTAATAACAATGTTTGAGTCAACATGTTGCAACTTGCAAGCCACTTCCTCTGTGGTATCCTATAGAAATTAGGGTATTATGATTTCTATGAGCAGTTATTTAAATCGATTTCTGGAATGTCATTAATTTAATTTAGTTTCATATTTAAGATTAAAATGTTTTATTTTTTTTAATTAGTAGATAAATATATATATTTATTAATATTCAGTTTCCCACAGTTCTTAACGCGCTTAAAAATTAATATATATTTGTAAGGTGGTTATTCTAGTACATATTTTTTCCCATATGTGACATTTTTTCCAAGGCGAGGGTATTAAGAGCTTCGTTATCCTTTCACCCCTTTATAGTGCAATGTTGCCAAGGTCTGCTCCACGCTGCTCCAATTACAATTCCAATTTTTTGTTTTGTTTTTAGTCGTTTGAATTGAAACAATTAAATCCGCATTAGAGTCGAAACCGACTCTCGCTGTTGAAATACCGAAACTCTGTGCGACTGGCCGAGCCAGTCTTAATTAAATCACTTCGATCCGTTCGCAGTGCTCATTTGCAATTTGCTGGAATTAGAATGGAGATCTGACCAACGACCGACGACCGACGACCAACTGGCACCGCTTGATTAGCATTTTGCAAATTAATTTCTCATTAGCAACAATTTCAAATAATTGGAAGTGCATACGCAATGAGTGCGTAATGGCCGGGTTCGATGAAAATTGTCTACTTATTCTCATTTTCCATTCAGTTTTCAATGCCTACCCCCCCGGAAATTGTTTGTAGATTGGAGGAGGCCTTTGGAGAGGAGCCAGACATGGCCAACTTTATCAGTTAACCGGGGCTGTAGGGCCTGCTAAATCAATGCAATTAATGTCACTTCCTCTGCATTTAATGTCTATGTTTTCAGTAATCGTCGTTGGCGCCATTAGGCCTCGATATCTGCCTGTCTTCCCGGCCGCTTAACCGGTTTTGCACTTCCACAGTTCCCAATCGAACACTCAGGCAAAAAAATTCAGAAATTAAGGAAAATATTATCTTTTTAATGAATTATTATTTATAATCTTTAATGTACAATTTTTAATATTTCACTTGAATGGCCAATACATAAATCTTGCAACTTGTTAATATTATTTATATTAATTTCGAAATTGAGCTCTATTTCTTGTACTGTATTTCGAGGAGACAACAGGTCTTTATACATATAATCTGGTCGTCTGCCTTGCTCATGTTAATGATGGTCAGGACTGTAGTGTGGAGGCTTTTGTTTTGGTTGGGGAATGTCTTGAATTGATAGGAGCTTAAATGAGTTGGCCATTTCAAGCATCTGGCCGGAATTCAAAGGGAGTTGGGTATAGGTATTGTGTATGTGGACTTGGAGATTGGTTAATGGTTAAAGCCATTCTTAGTTGGGATAACTTAATGGCACTAATCAGAGGTATTAAATACCCAAATTCAAAATACTTCAAGTCATTTAACAATTTAAAATATGTGATACATCTATCTATCTATAAAGAATTCCATATAAGAAGCTCTACTTTATTTTCTGTTTACATAATTGATTTAAATAAAGATATAACCAGTGCTCTCTGGTCATGTTTCATGACTTCACCCCGTTAGCTCCATGTTCAATGCTCGAATTCAACCCACTTTGGTTCCCATTCATGTTCGTGCTTTATCGGTTCTCATGCAAGATCTGGTCACGCCATCTTAATGCTATATTTGCTTGTAGCTGATGTTGCTTCCTTTCCTTTTTTTCTATTGCTTTATTACACTT
Organism: Drosophila rufa; assembly: GCA_018153105.1. Lineage (NCBI taxonomy): Eukaryota > Metazoa > Arthropoda > Insecta > Diptera > Drosophilidae > Drosophila > Drosophila rufa. The sequence goes on from JAECXS010000096.1 coordinate 17,284,496, forward strand.
TTTGGTCAAGTTTTCTTGGTCAATTTCTGGTTGATTCAATTTTCTCATGTCTATATTTGGTTGAGCATGAGTTGCTTGAATTTCCTCGTTAATCTCCAGCTACCGAAACTTTAAAGCAATTATCTTTAGTTGTCTTTTAGCCCCTAAAATCGAAGCTTTTGGCTGCATCCTTTGCTCCTTTGGCAAGCAATTGATTTACGCTTTGCTACGCAAATTCTAAGGGAGGGGAGAGGAGGACGCGGAGGAGGTGCCGACAAACCATTAGCAAAGGACTCAAAATACAAACACACAAATTGGCACACATTTTGCATAGGACTTAGGGGACACTTTTCGGTGTCCCTCTCGTCGCTGATAGCTAACCCGTTCCTTAACGGCTTACAGATAATGGTGAAATAATAGGACCTTATTTTTAAAATTAAAGATTTAATCAATATTTCGTTTTTTATAAGGTTATCATCTATTAATGTTAGAAAAGTATAACAAAAAATTCAATTTTAGAGATTATTTAAGTGTGGACACTCAAGATATCATTTTTCCTAAGCCTCAAAGTTGATTTATAAAGGAATATCCATCTTATAATCTTATAATATTTAAAACTAAATGAAAGCGCAGTTTTTTTTACGCCTAACTTGTTGCACATGACAAATCGTAGTAATATTATTTTAAACCCAACTGTACTACTCCTATAACCCTAGGCTTAACCCTTTGGATGTGAATGTGCATTCGATTGCGTCCTTGACAGTTACCAAAGACTTTTGTCAATACCACTCCCGGGCCATCGACCAGAGCTGGGTTGGAATGTGGATATAGAAGGTGGAAAGTAGAAGGGGAAAAATGGAAGGAGAAATAGAAGAAAATACAGGTGGAAAAGGTGAACACACATGCACACAAGGAGCAGCAGCAGCATCAAAGAGCTTTTAATTAATCAAGAGGCAATCCACTTTGGCGTTTGGAAAACTTTGGCCAATATGCCAATACCAATTGGAGTAAGTCAACTTACCATTCCATAGCTGCTGGCTTCATCCTGTCTCTCTTTCCCTCTCTGGGTTAATACCTCTTTCTTTCAGCTTTGAAATCTCCTCTGTGTTGGTCATAGCCGTTACCTTGTTGGGGCTTAAATCGTTGCCTTTCTCCTCGCTTGCAGGAAAATTTCTAAATTAGTCCATATCTTTCCCTGTACATGCATTTATCGATTGGTTATATTTTCCCTCCTTTGGCTTCTTTTCCAGATTTCATCTTGGCTCTCCAGATAAGTTTGCTTCGCTTTGTAGCTGTCACTTTGTAAATATATATTCAATATGAGTGGCTTACCTTAATTTGACAGCTGACCAGAATTTGAGTGCATTATTTTAATTATTAATTAAATGCATTTTGTATGCATTATTTTACAACCAGTTACCAGTTAATTTTTAATAATAGTATTTTCTATACAATTTTTTATAAAAGTATTTTCTTTATATATGTACTTACTTTAAATTTAAGAAATATACACTCCAGACTCAATTAACGAATAAAAAAGACGGTATATATTCATAACATAATTTTATTAATTTTTAATCCTTTAAGATGTAAGCAGATTATAGCAAATTAGCCTGAAATGAGATGTAATATATAAAGGTAAAACTCTCAAATTTCAAAGTGTACTCTAGCTTACATAAAAATCCTAAGCAATCATGGAAAACTCTCAAAAAATCCACAAAAGTTAAGTAAACGATTAGAAGCAGCCATAAAGTCTTGTAACAAATTGGCTAAAAGATTTGTTACCCAAGTAACCCAAAAATCCCAAAAGTTTCAGTTACATTGTAACGGATATGGGAACTCCAAAAAAAGTTAAACTTTTCATTGCCTGTATAAACATAATTTCCATGGGTCTCCCGCCGTCAAACCGCCAAAAACATGGTCTTTAAAAATTAAGCACGTTCCACAAAAAGTCGCTTAAAAAGTTAAAACAAAAAAATATATATAAAGGCGAAAAGTGAGCGCTTTTTAATTTTTATTTACACGACATATAAAGTAAAAATCGCCCAAAAGCACCGGAGCTAAGCATTTTAAGAGCGTTTAAAAAGGCAAACGTTAAGATGGGAAAAGTGTGGGGTTGAGGCGGCACGTGGGTAAATATTTTTACTTAATTAGGCCACACGACCACGAAACGCGGAAAAAAGAGCCTCAAAATTTGCTTAAAAGCGCGTGAAAAGTGCGAAGCACACTTTGTAAAATAAACAAACTCGTTTAATTACATTTAAGCGACATGCGAGTGTCCTTTTTCCTCATTTTCCTTAGAAAGAAGCAGCCTGTGCATGACAAATGCGATAAAAGAGATAAAAGTGGGACTGGGTAAAAAAAAATAAAAATACTGTAAGCCAGAGGGAAAAGAATCTGAAATGACAGCCCCAGTTACCCTTTAAAGTTTCATTTCGTTCCGATGCAGATAAATATATATTTTTAATTTCATTCAATTCGATTAACAACACAAAGTCCCACACACACACAATGGCAGGGAATCAAAAGAGAGAAAAATGCAATCATGTCGAAAATATTTGCATATGCCAATACCCTCGAAACTCTGCTCTGCCTCCTTTTGTCGACCGGAAACGGAAGTAAACAATGGCCAGGAACCCGTCACAAAAAGCCAAAGGGAAAGCCCCTGCCTGCTTCCCTTTTCCCTTGCCGCGAAAAGAGCCAAAAGCGTTCCAATAAAAATGCACCGAACAATATCGAAAAGGGCTGGAAAAAAAAAACAGGAAAATCCAACGGCAAAGAAATAAGTCAAGCCAGAAAGGAAGAAGTGCCCGCCATTGACGATGAAAAATCGAAAATGGATGCTCGTTTTTGGATTGCCCATCCATTGTTGTTGGTTCAGAGAACGGAACTCCAAAAAGGCAGGAAAAAAATCGAATGAAAACGCTGAAAACAAAAAAGGAAAGCGGTTCGCACACACACGGAAAATGGCTAACTACATTGGAGGGGGGTACTGAAAATAATATGATGACTAAAGGCAAGGAAAGCGCCATTGTTCCTGTCAAACAAAATAATAAAAGGAAAATTAAAAAAAGAGAAAACCGGAACCCAAGGGGTGATTGTGCTTTTATTTTTTATGCCCCGGCCAATATGTGCGACTGCTTGTTGATCGATGGCAAGCAAAAAATGAGATATGGCAAATATTTTAAATGAAAACGGTTTTTATAATAAAAAGGCAAGGAAATGCAAAAAATAAATCCCGGTTTTGTTAAGAAAACAATAAGAGTAAAGGTGGTAATTATATGCTTATGGAAAGTAAAAGAAATAGGATCGGTGAAATCTGAATAAAACACCTTTTGGACACATATGTGATTTCATTTCATGTTTTATTTTTTTTCTACTATTGTAAAATGTTTTTTGGAAATAACAAAAGCCATTTATAATTATCTTACAAAGTGCTGTTTTTGAAGGGCAAAAGGCTGAACTAAATGACAGATTATTTTATGAAGAACGTTAATCAGTACAGCAGAAAATATTGTCAATGTCTTATCAAAAGTACACCCAACGATTCTTCTTGTGGAATAAAATTCCGCTGAAATTGTCAAAAAGTTTACCTGTAAAAATTTAATTAAAAATTATCATGAATGGATAAAAATCTCATTGTCAGTGTTTCTGTGCCAGAAACTTCAATTTAATTTGTCAGAGTTACACTTTTTGTTGTAAGGTTCTTTTAATTTCAGCCGAGATGATTCACTTGAAATTAAAAAAAAAAGATTAAGTAATTAATGCTCTGAAGGCTACAACTAAGAAATTTTTTGTAAAAATAGTACTAAACTGATAATAATTTGCATACATGCAACATCAGAGTGTGCAGACTTTGACACTTTGGCCTGCAGCTGTTTTGGAAGCTAGCTGCTGCCGACATAGATATAGAATCAGATACGAACTGAGAGATACGGAGTGCTTATGCCCTGGACAATATTTGCCTAGCCCGCTACCGTCAGAGATAAATACTGCGAGATAAGCGTCGGCGTCGTTTTCGTTTTGCAATTCAAATTGCCAACCTCAATGGATACTTTGGTGCGGCGATGCAAAACTGCGAACAAGATATGGCCACTGAGATAAGCGCATATCACAAATTGAGCTTAATGTCACGGCTTGACAACGAAACTTTAGACGGGCATTACAGAAATGATTGGTTGCTTTAAGTATTATTAAATAATTTTTAAAACTATTGACTTTTAAAAGAGGTAGATTAAGGTCTTTAAGTTCTGTTGCCTTCATTGATGAAATACAAATTAAGTGTCTCTTTATCTAAAACTACTTAGAAGTCCTCGGTATGTATTTAGGCGCTTTTTACATTTAAAACAAAAGTACTGTTAATTATGTTTATGATTATAATTATAAGAATGAACATTTTGGCTTATGATTATAATTATAAGATTGAACATTTTGGCATACCTTAAACTAAAAAATGAACACATTTAAGTAGAAAACATACTAGACATATCCTTTTAATCTTCTGGAAAACCAAACTAAAATATTTTAGTTTACCTGTCCTACAATACATTTCTAAATATCCTATATATCCCGAATAATACCAGTTTCGAAATTATTTAAGACTTAAACAAGCCTATTTTGGCAGTATGGGAAACTTATGAGATTTTAATCAAAAGCACAACTGTTGATGCTGACAGAGGGATAAGAGTGATATGTATCCCTCACTTAACCAAGTTCATAAGCCCCGAAAATATAAACTGGGGCGTTTGATTGGCCAACGCATTACTGCCCCTATTCTACTCCATTGTTGGCCAAAACAGCTGCTGCAACGCATCCATCAAAAGGCGGACTGGCAGGCAACAGAGGCTACCACCGACTGGCCAAAAAACAAAGGATGGAAGCATCAGTCAAGTAGATGTAAGGGCCTCCACGAACTGATGAGGTAAACAATGTCAAAAGCCAGTTGCCAAGGGCCCTTTGTTGTGATTTATATTGATGAGGGCAAGTTCCCCGAAGGAAATTGAACGCACTTGACTCGCTATGAATTGGAGCTGGATTGAGGAGATTGTGGAGGCTCGGGGCCACGGCTCTTGAATCCGATTACTTGCCGCCGGCGAACAATGCCCACAAGGTTCGCATCTCCTCGGGTTCGATTTTGTGCCAGGAGACCAGGAAGTCCGTCGCTGACACTGGTATTTCGCCGCTCAGCAACTTCCTCTTCATTTTCCCGGGATACAGAACAAAGGGTTTTAGGTTTGTGATCGAGATATTGGCACGTTTCGACATTATTCCCGTGATGTAGACGTCGTCCAGTCGAAAGTACGGTGATTGCTGGACCTCCTCGTATAGCCTCTCGGCCACATCTGGACTGTAGATTACAGTGAAGCCCGGACAAAAGTCTGGGTAATGCCTATCCGGATATTCGTGGACGCTCACGCGCCATTTGGACTGATAGGAACGTATCACTAGAGGATGCGGATTTATCGAACACAACAACAGATTCTCTCGCAGCTGTAAAATATTATTCAGCATTCTATCGGGGGCAACCACAGGCTCCACTAGGTTATCCAGTAGTATCCTGGTATTCACGAATATATCGTCATCGATTTTCATCAGCAATTTGGCCCGGTTGCAGTGCGAATTGAACCACTTGAGGACCATAACATGCTTGTACGTTATATTGACATAAGTGTCTAGAAAGTTCCCCTGCAGTAGATCCCCAAAGAGAGCTTGTTCCTCAATCAGCGAATTTTGCAGCGAATCATTTTGCACTCCTCCCAGAGCGAATATCAATCGAAGAGGAGAGTCCTGGACAGAACTGACGCCTCCCCAGGTTTCTCGAATCACTGAACGCTTCTCAAAGTGATCAGGTGCCGTGTGGATGAGTATTAGTCCTTGGGTTTCTGCTTCGCAGGGCGGTTGTTCAATCGTATACGAGAAATTCGCAAAGTCCATTAAGTGTTCATTGTTTGAGAACTGTTCCCCATAATTATCTTCCTTTATTACGAGTTTCTCATCAAAGTCCGTTTTACTGGGGCTTATGATCAAAATCATAAGGAGCACTTTCAGCAAAATAATCCCAATGATTACGGGTCGCGTTGCGGCCATTATTTCTGAAATGGTTTTACGATCCGTACCAGACGGTTTCCCGCAGAGAACTGGCGGCATCCCGTAAAGCAAATGACAGTATTTGTCAAATATATTTACTGATAACTTACCTCGACAATGTTCGATAAATTGGTAGTATACCGTTATGATTGGATTAGTGGATTAGTGACTATTGATATAAACAAATATTTTATTTCATTTATAGTAAAGCTAATTAATATAAAATGGAACTTATTTGTATACTCTTGAACTTTTAAGTAAATGACTTCAATAAAATTGTATCAATCAATTTGTATGTTCATTTTATATTTTCTGCTAGTGTCATACAACTACTTCACGTAAAAAGGGGCCAACAATCTCATATCAGTTCTACCCCAATTGGTAGATAAGTTCAATGAAAATGACACTGGGTTTATTGATGCGTTCGAAAAAAGATATTCATATAAGAACGCAGGTGGATTTTATAACAAGGAATAACTTATCAAGATGGCATCAAAGATTTCTTGAAATGAACATATCCGTGATTAAATTTGGAAGTTTGCTCAAAAATAATTTACAATTATAAGTTGAGATCAGATTATATAGATTTCTAGTACCACTTTAATTAATAATATCTTCAGGTATACAACACTTTGAGAAGTATCAGATATCAACATAAGAATACGTCTTATTTAAGGGAAAAATAATCCTCAAATTTGAAATATGTTATCAAACAATTAATTATATATTTTAAGAGGAATATTTTAATTACCAACTGATTATATATTTTAGGAAAATACCTAGCAGTCTATATCAATTTAAGTGAATTAATTTCAATGCTGCTCTGTCTTTGAATACCTCTTCCGATATTTAAATGTCCAGGAGTGATTTCCTTCATCACACTGACAACTTTCGATTTCGCTTTTAGAAAGTAGCTGAACGTCTGTTTTTTTCGATATTTCGCATGGCCTTTCGCCTGCAAATTAAATGCCAGTTACGTCAATTTCTGTGCAACTAAAGTTTTCGTTTTGTTTTCATTTCATTTTTATTTTACCTTTATTTTCGAGTTTTTCTTTTGTTCCATCTCGCCGGCATCAGCATCGGCATCGGCTTTTTTCCCGCCTGTTGAGCATAATTTGCATGGCCATGCAAATTGTTGAGGATTTTCCTTTAATTGATGGCAATTGCAACATTGTTGCAGATTGCACACAATGCGTGTACGCTCTTATACAATATTATGGCAATTAATGCATTTCCTTTTTTTTAATCCATCTGCATTTTATATATTTTAATATTTATTAAAGTGACAGGGATTTGCGGGAATTATGTGGGGCGAAAAAGGGAAAGTGTTCGAATATGTTTGCATGATGAAAAGGTCTTAAATGGAATATGTAAGCAAATATTTTTAAATAATGAAAAAATTTGTAAAGATTAAAGTTTTTATTGGGTGTTTAGGACAATAAAAACAATCGAAAACATACAAACCATAATGGCATAAAGCATTGAATTTTAAATGCAGCCAAAGATATGTTAACCTTATAAGTCAAATGTGCTCCATTTCCGCATTGTGTTTAAGTGGCTTGGAAAAAAACTTCAACGTGGGCGACTGACAATAATAAACGAAATCGAACAAAATGTTAAGGTAACAAATTGTTTCTCTTACTCCCAATATTTAAATTAACTCAATTTGTCAGATCGTGAGCTGCTGCGACTTGGCCTTGACCATTAAAAGTGGGAATCATAATAAAGGCTGACTCATCGAGATGCAGGGGCCTTTGACACCTACTACGCCCCTCGTCGCTACCCGATTTTCCAGATGGTCTCGAAACCAGTTTCGCGTTAATCGATCGCCCTTGAAGATTCTGATGCGACCGCTGCTGCTTCTGTTGAATTTTCTGCCTCGATTCAGGTCCGGATCCAATGCTCATTCACAAGATGCACAACAAGTTTCGGATTTTTTCTGATTTTGATTATGCATATACGGCTTTAATTGGGTTTGTCGGAGTACCGGGGGCAACCTTTGCAGGCCTGTAATTTGTACCTACCGAAGACCTTATCAATTTATCAAAAAAACACGGCCCCCATTCGTCTTGCATCTCATTAAGGGCCATGATTATTTCAGGCCTGACAGCAAGATGTCAAAATATTGTGACTTGATGTACGTACATCTTTATAAGACGAGTGTGGGAATGATGATGGCACTTTAATTGGGGCCCTCGTTCAGGGTACTTGCATTTCGTATGAACCTTATAAGACTGTAATTTATTATGAAGGCTTTTCGAGGAAGACTCAGTTTTTAAACTAAACTAAAGTTTAAATCCTAAAAATATCTTTAATATTCAAGAACATTAAATATTTATTTCTACGAACCAGCAGGCTTCCATGTCAATTAACCACAAGAGAACCAAATACAATCCTTTAAAGTGGCACATTTATTGCAAATAAAAGTCAATGAAAGCCATTTCCATTTAAACAGATAAATATACAAGAACAAGAAGCATTAGGAAGAAGAAAGTTCAATAAGGAAATAGATTGCCATAAAGTTCTGTGTGAAGCGAGACCCATGCAGCTGCCTGGCCATTTATCAGATTCAATTTGACCCACTTATGGCCGCTTTTCCCAATGGCTGGCTGGGCCAATTTTTCAGACCATAACGACACACACAGCCCGGCTGAAATCGACTTTGACTTCACCTTCATTCCCCCAAATGCGAAACTTCAAACACATTTATATCGGCCGCACTTATCGCATATCGTTGCGAATTTCCTTTAATTGCTGCTAATTTTTTCTATTGCCTAAAAGGCAAAGAAAAAACACACAAAATCTGTGCTGCAGCAGAGTGGCAACAATTGGCCAATTGCAATCTTCATTAGGCTTATCTTTTGCACTCAGCTTGTGCGGCCTTTCGGTTTTCAACGCCGATTTGAGCAAGTTTTTCACATAGTTTCATTAGCCTCCAGGCGGTCCCGGGACTTCCGCAGTTTCTTTGCATACTTTGTTTGATTTTTAATTGTCTAAAGTGCTCTGGGGTGTAATTTGTGTATATATTTCAGGCGAAAGGTTGATGAATAAATTTGTTTAAGCATGGGAAATAAAAACGAAACTCTCCTGACGCAAAGTTGTCTTGTAAATACAAACATCTTAGCTTCTGCTTTCAAACAAATCAAAAGTCTACATTATTAATATCAAAATTAAACGCAACAGGAAACAAAATGAATGAGGAACCTGAAACAGGCTTAGACTTAGACATTTATTCACATCTACTCCAGCGCCATCAGTACCATTATCCCGTGGATGGAACCCACAAGCAGTGGGTGAAGCCCCAAGTAATGATCCTATTTGCCAGTGGAAACGTGGGGAAGTGCATAGAGATCATCGTTAAGGATATGATGCACCCCATCGGAAGCGGACTGGTGGTCACCCTGCTTGTGGAGGAATGCATCAGGGACGATGTGGTGAAGAAAATACGTTCTAACCTTAAACCAATGGATGTGCGCATTCAACGTCATCCGATTTACCAGAAATCGGTGAGCTTGATCGAACGCCTGGGCTGCCAGACCATTCACATCGAGGAGTTCGAGGAGGAGGACACGAAGAAGCGATATGGTCACAGGATGAAGGGATCGCCGATCATCGTCTTGGACTTCCCGCAGTATTATTTCGGCGACAAACCAACGGCCGTGATGACCTTGAGCACGTTTCGAACCCTCAGCGAAGTGGTGAAGCTCTATAAGCGAGAGCGCATCGCCTTCGATACGGCCTCCGTGTGGTCCGCCAAGTTGGCCCAGTGCTTCGATTTGGTAACAAGGATTCCGCAAGCCTCGAACTGGACCTTTAACTGCATTAGTAGCTCTTTATGGAAACCCACTGGCACCCCTCCTGTGGTCGCTATCGAGAGACACTTCCACTACGAGAACCATGATATTAATGGCAAGATGAACACTATAGCGTTTCCCATCAACCCGTAATTACAGGCTTTGGCTTAGTTAGCAAAGGATTTCAAATTTAAAATGCAAAGATGTATTAAAATTCCTTATGGCACCTTCCATTTAAAATGGAAAACTTCTACTATTTAAACGTAGAATATTATGGAAATTTTCCATTCTTGACTCGGGGACTTTGCTTTCATTTCCGCCCTGGGCACTTTGCCCTTGTTTGCATTTTCTAGATTTTTGCGGCAGCTTTGCGCTATTTGTCCTGATCCCCCCTCCTCAGCTCTTCATTCCGCCATCTCGAATCGAATCTTTATGCAAATACTAAGAGCTGTAAGCCAAGCTACTGACAATAAGCGAACAGCTGCTTTCGCACACATGGCCAAGTGCTTTTGGCCAACTCCGAGTAGCTGCAATGTTTGCCCTCAGTCTCGGTTTGTCTGGCTTTGGTGCTTGGCCAAAATTGTCACGTTTTGGTCAGTGGGCTAAAATGTTTGCCAGATGTTGCCAATGCATTTGCCACCAGGTCAAACATGCACCAAATTTCAGTAAATGCGATGAAAACATGTCAATATTGGGTTTAAGGTAGGTCAAATAGAGGAAATATTGATTAAAGAATATATAATACAGGGTTGAATAATTTACAGCTGCGAAAAAAATAATAGTTGAATTTTATTAATTTAGATTTGTATTTAATTTATTCATCATTGAAAAAATCTTCATAATAATGATTCATCGATGAATCATCGATGCAAAAGTCCTCGAGGAAATTTTTTAAATTATTTTTGGTATTTTTATCCTTTTAGGACTTTTAGAATTCGAGGACTCCTCGAGAAAAAACATAGAATGTATACATTTGTATATAACTATAATGCTAGTTGGAAGCCTCAATAGTGTTTTGTTGCAATTAATAATAAGTATTTACATTATTTTAAGTATAAGTAGAATAAATGCCTTTTAAATATGTATTTAGAATGTTGAAAAATTGTATTAAAATAACATTGATGCCGGAAAAATATAATTAAAATATATACATTTGGATACACTTAAAAAGTAATGTAAAAATGTTTAAATATTTAATATTTTATTAAACTGTCAAACATACAATTAAAAAAGTAATGTAAATACGGATTAAATATTTAATTATTTATTAAAAAAATAAGCATTAACATTTGCTAAGGCCTTTAAAGATGTCTGGCTGTTCAAATATATTAGAGAATACCCGCTTTAAACGTTTTACATTAAATGCCAGTTGAATTAAAATGCACTTTGAATTAAAATTCAAGCCCAATCGGCCGCAAAGCATTTAATATTTATGAACAAAACACACCAAAATTATACCCCGCCCCGAGAGCAATGAGACGTAAATATTTGATTGCCAATATTATGCAATAAATGCAAATATTTAACTGCCAATGCTGGTCATACTTCAGGCAAGTGTCAACCAGAAAATTCCAACCTATGTATGCCAATTGAAATGTAATTAACAATTTTAACTCAATTGCTGCAGGGAAAATTCCAGGTCTCGCAGGCTGTTAAATTTACACATCATAATCAAAAGATAAATAAATGCGATTTGGCATTTTAAAACCGCAAAATAATATAAACTGACAAAACAAATATAAAAATGGCTGTCATTAAAAGCTACGTTAAAATGCGTGAATAAAACTAAAGAGGCTTGGGGAGGAAAAAATACGCATTGGCAGGCTGTCGGAATCTGGCTGTCAAATCTGGCCAGCTGACAATGACAGTAGGTGGAGCAGAAGGCATTCAGCAGCAGTGAAACGTCAAGTTCTACAGCAAAATAAATTGTTTTCGTTACACAATTTTTTGGTGTTATGCGCGCCACTTGACTTGTAAACGGGCGATGGCCCCAACAATGGCAAAGCAACCAACCAGGATAACCACAAAGCAGGAGGAAGGCATGCGGCCAAGGAGTCGGCTGTGGAATGGGGAAAGGAGCTCAAAGAGCTCCTATTGTTGACCCAGTTATGGGCCACAAAACAGTCAACTCACACAAATAAAATCCAGGAGCTGCACCTGGAACAAATAGGTAATGTTTAATTATGTTAATAAATAAAAATAAATAAGTATATTATTTACATGTGATTTTGTTGTTAAGATTCCTTTCTTAGATGCTTAAATGTGATTTTATTTATAGTGGTCATTCGTTATTTTTAATAAATATTCTAAAATATATAAATATATTTTATTAAATATTATATGTGTAATAAAAAGTATTCTAGAGTAGTATGTATTAATTATATAGCATCTTAATCATTTTTGATATAGTTCCTTAATTTAATTAAGTCATAGAAATACGAAGTGTTTTCAAATATTTAAAAGAACTAGAATCTAAAGACTAGAGAACATTTTCTTAACGAAATTACCAGAAAATATCTACATGTATTAACAGTTTTTTTAGAGTGCACTCTTGGCCATTCTTCTTCTCGAGAATCTTTCCCGCTAATGACAGCAACTCAAGTTTTGTGGCTGCTGAAAAGTATGCTATGGCAAATGTGCTGACATAACGTCGAGCATAAAAAATTAAAGATATATGAACCAAGAAGCAAAACAGGAGAGCCTGGAGAGCTAAGTGGGTGTGGGGGAAAATGTTGACCATAAAACTGGCAGCGAAAAGCCACAAGCACAGACAGCATGACGCCCAGGGGAAAGTTTTTCGAGACAGGCGAGGAAATGCGGAGCGGGCTGAGCGGGAAAAAGCCAGAAGACCGTAGACCTCAGGACCAGGAAACCAGAACAACAAAGTTTCCTTGAGCGGAATTCTGGGCCCAAGATATATGCGTTTGCTGGCCAAGTTGAGCACATTAAATAGCCGGATTAGTTTGGGAATGAATAAACAAATATAATTGAGTTTTGGGAAGCTGACGACGCTTACAGAAGAAGATTAAACTGATAAAGCCAATGAATAATGGAAAATAAATTTTAACTAACACTGAAACCTAGTTGGAGAAGTGTTTAAGGCTTTAAGTTGTATATGCTTCTTACTAAGCTGCGGGGTGCTTTTTAATAATTTAATTAACTTTAAAAGGATTTGAGGAATTGATAGATCTTTTATGTTAGCTTTAAGGAGGCAGCATATATACTATCATAAACTTATTTTAATTCAACAAATAAATTCCTTTATACATTTGAAGCTCACATTTCCCTTCAAAGTACATAAAGCATTTCCCATCAACTTGATACCCGAGCGACCACATGATCAACTCAACAACAACAATTTACACAAACTCCCATTGAAGGCAAATTGAGTGACCTTCTTCCGCACAAAATCATCAAGCCCGAAAACAATTCAATTCAATCTGTGAACATTGCGGGCTGAAAGTCAACTTAGTCCATAACTACAAATGATTAGTTTTTCTGGTCGGACGAGAGCAGATTCTGCCAGCTGCCTCTGCCGGCTCTGACGCCCCCTCTAAAATATTTCAACTAAGTGAGTGAAACTAAAAATCTATTATAACTTTTTCGCACACAAAAACGTCAAAGTTGTGTTTCCCCCCGCACATTTTGGGGGCTCATCCACGGGCAGGCTGGGGTGAAAAAGTTTTTCCATGGGCCAACGCGGCGTATGCGGAATGTGCTGCCAATTAGAAGTTTATGTGCGAGTTAGAGCGGCGGGCAAAAGGGCGCCAAATTAATTTCCATCCCTCTCACCCCTAACCCCTCTCTCGGCTTGTGCCGCAGCAAAAAAAGTTTTAACTCAATTTTTTGGCGTGTCTGTGTGTCTGCGTGTTAATTAAATGGAGAGGCCGAAGGGGTTTTCAGCTTGAGCTTCAACATTTGTTACCTTAGCAGTTTTGTCAGTTTATAATAATTGACTGCGTGACCTGTTGGTCGCCTCAGGAAGAGGCCGTAATGGGTTAAAGGTAAATCTCAGGCACGACCGCAGTAATCCTCAACAAATGTTGCATACTTTACGGCGGCGGTTTGGGGGAAATCATTACTGCGTTGGAATTAGTGGGGATTTTCAGAGAAAAGTGGGTCTAAATCCTTTGATTTAGAAAATCAGTTTATATTTAATTATATTAATTATTTGTGGAGTTTCTATAAAACGAGATTTACATTTATTTAAATTCTTACAATACAGAACTTTCAAGATATTTAAAATCAATTATGTTGAAGCAACGGTTTCCATAAATTATTCCCTTGCAGAATGTGGAACTTGTAGAAGTTTGTTCAAGAGAACTTGGTCCCCACTATCCTGTCTAAGTTGTCCAGATTTGTAGCTTCCTCTGGGAAGTTGCCTTTCCTCTATGCTAAAACCGTTCTGGTGCGCAACCAAAGTTGGCAATGAAATATGCGATTGCACTTCCCATCCACGAGTAAACCCCATTAAATGCCACTTACTGTCCTTAATAGTTTGCTTAGGCAACAATATGTTGCCCGCTGTGGGTAACTCTCCTCCTGTTAGCCCCTTTTAACACCCCGCTAGCCCAGTGCCATGAATCAGATGTCTAGCCAGCTTTTACCACATTAACCTCGTGTTTTACGACATGCCAGGCCGCATGAGAAATTTATTTACATTTCATGGCTCTGGCAACATGTTGCACTGACTCGTTATATATAGCCACAGCTCGGTACTGTGTCGCTCTATATATATATGTTTGACACGAGTCCAAAAAGGCCGGAGCGGTCCCACAATGCATAACTCAAAGTGCAGGCAAACAGCTGGCGAATGATGGCAAACACCAGGAGGCCGAGCTGGGAGCTGGAGCTGGAGTTTGGATTCCAAGGCGGAGGTGGAGCCTAACTCAAGTTGACACGGCCCGGGAGCGAGGGTAGCTGAAGTAGTTTCCGAGAGAGAGTTCTTCCCATACAAAATAATTCAGCTGTAAGGGTTTCTTAATATTTTAGGAAGCATTAAAGTCTGTTCTTGTTTTTGTAAGATTAAAATATATATTTACTTGCTATGGTTTGGTTAAGGTAAATGCACATCAATCCAATTTACTTTCAGTGAAAGTAACAGACTAAAATCATATGTTATAAAGCTGCATAAATTTACTTTCTTAACTTCATAAAGAATAGAGAACAATAAATAAAAAAAAGGTTAAAGTAAAGTGGAAAAAGATATAACAATCCTTGAATATATATATTTTATATATTTTATTACTGCCTCTCTAGAAAACCCTTTTCAAATCCCTAGCTTAAATATTTTGCGGTGTAGCTTAGTGGGATTTACCATCTCAGCTCTGCTCTTTTCCGCTTTTCTCTTCCCGTTAGTCACTGTTAAGCAAGCGAAAATTCTATTTAAATTTGTCGCCTTTTTTTTCATTCCCCAACGCCACTTTTTGCCAATAAATTTGTTGCCATAAATTTGGCTCGCTTCGATGCGGCCCCGTTGGCGAAAAGAAGCGAAAAGCAGCCGTGGATCGTGTGAGCTGGCCACGCCTTAAATGTGAACTGCTGCCCACCCCGCCCTTTATCCGCCTTCCCCCGCCCACAATTCATCTGGGGCAGTTTTTAATTGCGCCATAAATCAAATCTACGATAAATGGCAAGCAGTTAAAGGGCTGCTAACCAAATGGGAGCCATAAGCTGATAACAGACAGTGGCGCGCGGAAGGGTTGCCAGGAGGGGCTGGGGGCCAGTGGGGTGGCTGTGGCGGGTAGTAGGTGACTGCGATAAGAGACACGCCGTCTGGCGGCGGCTGCTTTAAAATGTCAAAGTGCCGCCATCGTATCCGGATCCTGTCTCCGGATTCCTGTTCCGTATCCGGCGTCCGGATCCTCGCCCGCCTTCGCCCCCTGACGCAGCCTCCTTAGCCATTCACGTCGCGTTTAATTTTAATGCCCATGGAGACGGACGAGAGTCGGCGTAATCAAGCCTCTAATTAAGTTGATAAACTCTGTGCCGCCCTCGACAGTTGGCCAAAAAAAGAAAAGCTCATAGTGGGCGTGAAAGGAACCTTACAAAAATGTTCTGGGTTATAAAATCGGTTTAAAGTTTGAAATATAAATAAAATAAATTTTTTTTAATTAGGTTTAGGAAAAAATTGTTGGATTTTCATAGATTATATTGAAAACTTATACAAAATATCGTATACAAAATCTAATTAGAATTTCTATTGATCATACATGGAAAATATTAATTTACTTTTAAAAATATAATTTAAATAAATCACTAAGAATTCAAATCCTATAAAACTTCCATAGCGAAACCCACAATTGTATGCTTTACGCTTTATTAAAATTAGAAAATATTACAAATTTAATAATAACCAAAGTTTTATATCGCGAGCTCAACAAATTGTAAGAAATCCCATGAAATTCGCTCGAAATGCGTACAGTAACCGGAGGTGAAAACCGGAACGGTTCGGCAAACTAAATTTCGCTTGGCAGACGAACGTTGTCGGCCATTTCACGGTGCTGTGAGTTCGGTGACGGGCCACGCCCACTCGACTTACACGACCACCAAAGGCAGCTGTCACCCACTGCCCACCACCCACTTGTGCCACCTCCCACTGGTCCCTCCCTCAATCTCCTCCCTTTCCCTGCGAGCGCAAAAAAACAAACTTTCAGCATTAGTTTTGCTGATTTCCCGCGACTGTCGCCGTCTGTTTGACCAACATTTTGCTCAATTTTTCTCTTGTTTCCTCATTTGTTATTGTTGACTTTTCGCATCGTTTTGGTGCCACTGTGCGGCGCAGTGGGAAAACTCCTTTTAATTTAATTAAGTGCGGCGACGCGACGCCTGTTGGCTTGCTGGCTTTTTTCGCCCCGTTCTTGGCGCAAAAAGTTTGCCAAAGCAGTAAGTAGCAGCTGAAAAAATTGGCGCTGAAAATAGAATTTTGGAAAAATAGGAAGAAAAAAACTTGGTCCACCAGTTGGCGCATTTAATTTGCTGGTTTTATAATTTTTTAATTGCTAGACAAATAGATGAGAGGAGTCAAAGTCGAAGTTTAGTCCACGAATTCCGTCTACTTTTCTTTCCTTTTTCCTTTTTCATTTTTTTAATTGTTTGTTGATTGTGGCAAATTCTTGGCACAAACGGATTGCGACAAGGCTTTTTGGTGATAATGAAAGGGCTATGGACAGGAAAATTAGAAATGATTGGGGTTAGCTCTAAGGGGATATTGGTAAGGGAATTAACTGACGAGTCTCTAAAGCCATTTTTATTTCGGAAATTTTTTTTCTTCATACTTCTGGTATTAAGCTAAATTGTGTTGGGTTAGGTTAGTGTTTTTGTTGATGTTTAACGCAAAAAGTGAAAGATAAATTAGGTCTGACACAGTAAATGTGGAAAAAGATAAGAAAATAGATTAAGAAAGATCAAGATAATGGGACAGAATGATTTATTATTGTTGAGGATGCTTATCTGCAAAGGTTAAATCAAGATACGGAATTTCGAGATGTTTATTAAATGCTTGCAGAATAAAAGGAAACAATTTATAATTTCCTCCATTTATATTTTCCCCTAAATAAACCTTTTGTCAGCTATTTAGAAAATGCCCATAAACGTAAGTGTTTGTATTTGTAAAGACAGATCCAAAATTCCCAATCTGTATTCCGGTGTGGAAATTAAAGTTAAGCAATTACAGATTGCAACTGGTGGACTAATATCCCCCCCTTTTTGTGTTGCAACTTGCAAGTCCATCACCAGCAATTGGCCTTTCCTCTGCCCGTATTTTCCCTTTTTATACACCTATTGAAATTACACCTCCGTCGACAAACAGCATTTGAAGTTTTTACGATGGGAAATTAGTGAGTTTTCCCGGGGTTGGCCAGGGTCATCCAGAGTGTACGCCCCCTCGTGAAATGAGGCTGCTGCAAAGTGGAGACGAGAATTTCTATTCGATTTGTGTAACGAGTTTTCTATAAACATTTTTAGCTTTTAAAGTTAGCAGCTGACAGTTTGCTGCAGTTGTTGGCAATTTCAAACAAACACACTTGTTCCTGCAGAGAGGAAAATGCATTGGAAAATTATTTGGAATTTAGTTTAAGACATAAAAATAATAAGGAGTGGAAGATCCTAATCCAAACTTATTCAGAAAAATAAATGAGATTGAAATAGCATGAAATTCACATTAAAATAAATGTAAATATTTTGATTACAAAAATTAATACAGCAATTTATTATTTAAAATAATATATTTGTTATTTTAAAGCATTTGTGGAGTATATGACTATTTACAGGCTACCAATTTGTATTACTTCACGATCATGAAACAAAATATTATACGTGCTTTATTATTTTTACCTTTTTATATTATACAACAATTAATATTAATTTTTATTTTAACAATGCACTTTCTTTTCTCTGTTTAGAAATATATTTAGGTGTGTGCAGAGACACTTGTACATGTTCCATTTACTTTTATGGCATGGCAGGGCCAGGAAAGTTCCCTCCATCTGGCTCCTAGTAGGTTGGCCTTTCTTTCTGGCTTTTTTTTTGGTTTTTCTTTCGTGCTTTGGACATGTCGAAATGCATTTCACAGTTGTTTGTCTGCCGGCTTGGTCTTGGCCTGGTGAAATCGGTTTGGGCCGCCATGTGTCGTGACCCTGCCCGCAATCCTGCCAGTTCATTCCGACAAATGGCCAACCGGATGTGTGTGTGCCTCTCTGTCCATCCGTCGCTGTGTCTCTCTCTCTCTCTCTTTCTCTGTGTGTACGTGTGTGTGGGAAAGTGCATTTTGCCATTTGGCCATTGCCACAAGTTGACGTTTAGCGACTTTAAAGGCCTGCTTAAAGTCAAGCTGAGATGTCCTTCGCACTGGAGGTTCTCGTTGAGATTTTCCCAAGGAAATACGAAGAAAATATGGAATTTTATAGTACTTTTATTTGGGTTGATGGGATTTTGTGCAAACAATTTTAGTAATATTATAAAAATGCAATTTGAGTTTTCCTTTTTTTGTTGATTTTGGTGAAATTTTTTTGAGAATGGAAAATTTGGAAATGAAAAACATTTTAAGATTTAGGTACCGGAATATATAGAAGAATTGTTTACACTCAGCATATAATTTAGGGTATATTTAATTTAATTCTTTTTTAAAAAAAAAAAAGTAGACTTTTCCCTCATAAATACATATACATATATATTTTCCTAAAGCTCCAAGCTGCATTGCACTGTGTCACCAAGTCACGTAGTCTGAAAAAAAACGAGAAAATAAAAAAGTTCTGGCGATATTTGTTTTGTTAAGGAAATTGTTTATTTTTTTTTTCTGCCGGAATTGATTGAGTTAGTGTTGATTCGGTGGTCAGCTTTTTGCTGCCCTATTGACACTTTCATTGAATTATGGCCAAGGCATGTGTGCGTAAGCATGTGGCATCAGTCTTGGCCAGATATCGGCTCTTGGCCACATTTAAGTTCGGGTCAAGAGTGGCTGACCGCGCATAAATCAACCGAAAAGGAGAACCGAACCGATTTCGAGACACCCAACCGACTCAAATATTTACAGGCAATTTTCGAGCAAATATTTTTCTTTTTACTAGACACTGTCGATGTCCATTTGCACCTCCCCCGACTCATTCAGCCCCGTACAGTGTGCACTCTGCGGACAGACACAGCCACGGAAGCGTGACCCAAATATTTGCTTGATTTATTAGCTTCGATTTTTTTTCTATGTGCTGAGTATGGAGGGAAATACTGGGAGTTGTAGGAGTTGGTTTTCCGCTGGGGTATCGTGAATTGATGATTTAGTTTGTTTAATGATCGGGAATGGGTTTGAAGTGGCTTTCTGAAGGGTCAAGAGTGAGTTTTGTAGTGTGTAACGTTCAAGTTCGTTTGCTTTGGGAGGATCTGAGCTGCTGGGGCACGCTGTAGGTTTCCGGCTCTAGCTCGTCGGCTTTGGGGGTGGTGGTCTTGCTGACCCAGACCTCGGACACGGACTACACATCATTACTAACAAGACAAGAATTGAGCGTGCTGCGACAAAAATAAAAGCTAGACTAAACCGGAAGATATGATAACCAAAATTCACTGAAGGATAGGAGATAGAGGAAAAGCGGCAGCTTAGAGAAAAGGCAGAAGAACAGAGAGAAAACTAAAATTTTTTGCGGAGACACAGATGTTGTTGCGCTCGCATATTGCCCACCCTACCTACGATCACCTGCCGCAAGAGCATGGCTCTGGTGATCCCTTTTGATTCTTACGACCGTGGAGTCATCATTCGAGTCGGTAAAAACACAGAGATTTAAGAATTCATGATTTCATTAGACATTAAGATTTAATATAAATGTACTGATTAAGGCTAACATTACGTTTAAATTCATTTTTTTAGAGGCAGACAGAGAATTAGACTATATATGTATACTCTTAAAGTATTCAAAAATTTTAAAAATAACATCTTTAAACATAGTTCTTTGTTTAATTAATTTAAATTTTTGTTTTGAACGCTGCTCTAAGTTGAATTTATTTGAAAGGCTAAATTAGTTCACTTCATTTCTCATTACTTCATAAATTGCCATAATTAAAGTTAAAATTTTAGTAGAGATAGTTCATTAATTTAATTTTCTTGCGATCTCCAATTTAGAGTAATTCATTAATTCAATTTGTAGCGACATTTAATTCAAGGTAAACTTTTAGCATAGTGTAGAATTTTCATGTTTTATTATTTAGCTTTTGTTTAAACTTTTAAAAATAATGTTCTTTTATTAACACTCACGCATCTCATCCATCGGCGAAAGATCGATCTCCCTCGAAGGTGTGCTGGAAATTAATGGTTGTTTGGCCTGGCCCAGTGTAAGCAGTAGGCTGGCTTTCATCGTGTTAGTAGAAACAAAAGCAATAAAGAGATACCCTACTCTTCGCTTTGAGCAAGAAAACTAATTAATTTTGCTTAAACCTAAATTTTAAAATTACTTAAATATTTTCCAATAAATTTTCCTTCATAATTTTTCAAAGATAGTTCCTCTCATTATTTTTGGCTTCTAGTTTCAGCAAAAGTTTGCATAAAAAAATCAGAGAAGGCTTACGTAAGCGTTACGCCATGCCATGTAGGTTAAGACCGTTTGGATAAAACAAAACTGGGGCACATCTTTTCCAAAGATTAAAAATCCTTCAGATTGGACATTTAATTCGCGCAGTTAATTCGCATTAAATTCGCGCATACACAGCGGTCGGACGACGGACGTTGCCTATGGCTACTGATCGGGACTACCCATTAGTTATGATCACTTCACCGAATATAGGTTAAAGCAGCAAGGGCACAGAGGTCATGCCAGGGTCAAACAATTTAAACTGCCGATCACTGCCAAACATCACCAACAAAATTTTCCGCAACTGCATAGCCGGCCACTTAAGAATGTCGCGCAGGCGTGCTGGTGGCCGATTTAACTGCACTAGAGTTAGGTATTCATCCCTCCTTCGGCTTCCTAGCCCGTCATGCCCCGCTTAGGGGGTGCTCCTCGGGACCGGAACTCAAAAACTGCTTGCTGGGGTCAATCTGTTGATTTTAAATTCACCACAGTAAGCAACCAATAACCGAAACACGCTTTTCGAAATATTTACCCGCTGGATGATTGTCCCCGGTGAAAATTTAAGGGGTCTCCCAAGTATAACCTCTTTCACTTGGGTACTGGTCGACGCCAGATGGTCGCCTTGCAACCTTCGTAGACACTTTCCTGTGACCTGTGCAACAAAAAGGGTTACGCACTTCACACAGACACTGCCAGCTTTCCTACTCACTTGAGTTTGCTTAAGCTCCGGCAAGTTAAATTTCTTCGCACTCAAATTTGTATGCTGTCCGCTTGGACTTAGCTCTTATTTAAGATTTGGTCTGCGAGAAGCAACTCCAATACTTGTGCACTCCACCGGATCTCGATTTGAAAAGAGTTTAGCACGGAAATAGGTGGAGCGACCTAGGTTCAGGCTTAGCAGCAGCGAAAAATTTCCTAATTGGAACAAGAGCTTTCCAGATCTTCCCTGGCGCCGCTATGAGCTATCTGTTATATTTTCCCTAAAATCTGTTCAGGCAAATACCACAAAAAATGCAGCTCACGAATTTTATGCACATGCACTAAAAGCTCGGCTTAAAAGTTGCCAAAAATGTTGTCTGCTTTTGAGCTGAAAAAAAACTTGGCCTAAAGCTTTTATGATCTGTAGCCTACTTCTAGGTAAAAAAAATGTATCTCGCGGCTCTTCAGTCGCCACTACAAAAGCCCCCCCGGTAACATCTGGCTAGGGTATATATCTTACTGATACCCTAGACTGATGCCGACTGAAGACATATCATTGGCGAATATCTTTCGCATGGTATGTACCCAATGGTTGCCCTTGCAAATCTTCTAGCTCGTAGTAAGAGTTTCCTAACCTTCTGCGAACTCTGGCTTTTACAAAGGAAGGACCGAATTTAGCATTGTATCCTGTCTGGAAACAACTTTGCTTAAAATTCCTACGAAATACTTCTTGCCCTTCTGCATACGAAACAACTCTAGCCCTAAGATTGTATTTCTTCTCGTTTTCGGAGTGCTTCGTTAACATCCGTTGGCATGCTTTCTCCCGCACTATCTCGAACGAGTCTTGACGGTCAAATTTTAGGGATCGGTCATCCAATAGGTTGAGCTTCCTCAACAAAGAATACGTGGAGCCAGAAGTAATCATGTGTTGCCCGAAAACCATGTAGTAAGGAGATGTTCCTAGGCTTGAATGTACGGATGATCTCAACGCACAACTAATCCTATTTAGGTATTCGTCCCAATCTTTCTGATCAGGCCGCAAATACGCTCTAATTGCCGAGATAACAGACCGGTTAACGCGCTCAGAGGCGTTAGCCTGAGGCGAATGCACAGCAGTCAGCGTATGCCTAATGCCGTACTGCTGCATTAATTTCTGAAAAGCGTGCGAACGGAATTGAGATCCATTGTCAGACACTATCGTTTCGGGAGTGCCGTACGACATAAACAACTCTCCGTCCAAATATTTTATAACGCAACCTGCATCTATCTTCTTTACTGGTTTAAGAAAAACATACTTGGAAAAATGGTCGAGAACGATAAAAATCCCAATATTTCCACTTCTGGATCTGGGGTATGGTCCAAGAAAATCTATAAATAGTCTTTGGAAAAATCGTTGACTTTCCGGTGCTTTTCCTAAGGGTGGTCGCAAAACATAATTTGGTGCTTTTGTGGTTTTGCACACCTCACAAGCATTTATATAGGCCTTAACATCTGTCACGAGTCCAGGCCAGAAATAATAACGTCTAACTCTTTCAATGGTCTTGTGTATCCCACCATGAGCAGACAACGAACTATCGTGAGCGCGAGAAAGTATCTCAGGAACCAGTTCCTTCGGCACCCAGAGCTTCCAGGCATATTCATCGTGCACTTGCTCTCCTGTCAAATGCTCCGCCTTTCGATAAATGTAACCGCTATCGGTCCTAAGATCCGGAAAATTCGTCTGATTTGCACTCACTTTCTGCACGAGTTCGGTATATTCCGCTGATTTAAAGTGATCGGAATTTAGATCTACGAGAAATCCATCCCGCAAGTCTATTGCAGCTATCACGTCTTCGTTTACCCGAGACAAGGAGTCGGGAACTACGTTAAGCGAACCTTTGCGATGCTCAATCTCGAAATCATACCTTTGTAAGGCCAAAGCCCATCGAGCTAGACGCGAATTTAGGTCATGGTTAGACATCAACCATTTTAATGACGCATGATCGGTTATGATTTTGAATCTATGTCCTTCCACATATGCCCTAAAATTTTTAAGAGCCACGATCGCAGCGAGACATTCTTGCTCAGTGACGGTATAATTTCGTTGCGCCTTATTTAATTTCTTCGAAATGAAGGCAATAGGACGCTCATCTCCTTCTTCCGAAACTTGGACTAATACAGCTCCAACTCCGGTCTTACTCGCGTCGCAATGTATTGCGAACGGCTTCGAAAAATCAGGACTGCATAAAACAGGAGCCTCGCTAAGACATTGCTTTAGCTTCTCAAAAGATTCTACAGCTGCTTTTGTCAAACTGAATCTTCTTTTCGTGGTCATCAGATCTGTTAAAGGGGCAGCAAGAGACGCAAAATTGGGAACAAACTTGCGATACCATCCGCACAGACCCATAAAACTTCGCAAATTACGCAAAGTCTTTGGCAAAGGAAAATCCCTGATTGCGGCAACCTTTTCGGGATCGGTTCGGATTCCTCCATCGCCGATTATGTGGCCCAAATATCGCACCCTCAGCATGCAGAAATGACTTTTGCAAATATTGATAGTCAAGCCTGCACGCCTAATGTGTAGCGCAACCTCTCTTAGCACTTCTAAATGCCTCTCAAAACTTGAAGACACTATCAGCAGATCATCTAGGTAAATGAAAACCTCGTTTCTCAGATGAGCTGGCACCACTTTGTCCATCAATCGAGACATTGTACTTGTGGCATTGCAAAGCCCGAACGGCATAACTTTAAACTGATAGAGGGGTCTACCAGGAACAGTGAACGCCGTCTTGTCGCGAGAAGAAATTTCTAAAGGTACTTGCCAGTACGCGTCTTTTAGGTCAAGGCTTGTTATATATTCGGCCTTCGGCAAGCGACTCAATATGCCACTAATTTGTGGAAGAGGATATGCATCCTTTTCGGTGAAACTGTTCACCTTGCGACAATCCAAACAAATTCTGACCTTTCCAGGTTTCGTTACCATAACAATTGGAGATGACCATGAGCTGTCGGACTCTTCTATCACTCCTAGTTGTATCATCCTGTCAATCTCGGCATACATCGCCTTTTCAACGGCCGGTGAGACAGGGAAATGGCGTTGTTTTATTGGTTTAGCCATACCTACATCAATAGAATGTGATATAAGGTTGGTCTTACCAAGACCTTCTTGGCTAAACGACGGAAAACAATTAATCACATTCGATAGTTTAGCTTTATCCATCTCGGACAGTCTGTGCTGATCTACTTTGACTTTGCAGTCAGTCTCCGATGACTCTAATTCAGCTATATTCAAATTTCTGGGAAGAAGATCGTACAGCCTCCAAAAATCTATCCCTAGATATAAATCCTGTTTCAGTGAGGGCACTATGTAAATTTTTAACCGATTCTTTACGTCGGCGTATTCCACCTCAGCTTGGAAAAAGCCTGTTATCTGCTGTGACCGACCATCGGCTGTTGTAGCACTACTCTTGATGACTTTGAAATCTCCTTTGGTAATTACCTCACGAGCTAAGTTACCTCCCACACAACTAATTGACGCTCCGGAGTCTAAAAGGCCGTAAACTATTCGATCTAGCACACGAATTGGCAAAAAGGGTCGAGGATCTTTTGGTCCTGTCGGTAGTGAATTTATATACTCGATGCCAATTCTACATTGCTTGACATTTTGCCAGAATGATTTTATTCGAGTAGAATTGCGAGACTTATGTTTTTGCAAATCATGTAGATAGTTGTCTACTGGTATAGTTATTCCCTTTAATATTGGGATTTTGCTATGTAGCAAAGGACTAGCAGGTATTTGTTGTTCGTCAGGGTATGGAAGTTGAGTAACATTTGCTGCATCTACTACTCTTCGGTCATCGTGGCTTGGCTCCGGAAGGCACTCGAAGTCTTCTGTCTGAATTGCGACTTCGACATGCCGGTTTTGGAGTTTTTTGAACACTTACTACAGCTTGGTTTGTAAGTATTTGCAGCTCCACAACCGTAACAAAAAACTCTTCTTTCAGATACACAATCCTGATATCTATGCCCTTCCTTTCGACAATTCCAACATAATAAGGAAAACGCTTCGACATCAGCCTCACTTTCAGATTCTGATTCTACCTGAGTTTCACATTCCTGACTAAATTCAGACACTTCTCGTCTGAACGGAGTGCTCCGCACGTAGCCACTGCACCGCTTAACATCGGCTAAGAAGGCTTCGCGCCTGCGACAAATCTGTCTTAGATCTGAAACAGTATTAACATCAATGTTCAAGATCTCATGTCTAATTTCTGGACGCAAATTGTTTCTAAGAACTCGAATTAATTTACTTGACGTCCATGGATGCTCCAGCTGATCGACTAGGCCAGATATTGTATCATAAAAACAATCAAAAGATTCATTTGGCTTTTGTTTAGTGTTCCTTATTAATTCTTCGATATCGCCATCGTCTCTGCTCTGGCGAAACTGAAGACGCAAAGCTGAACAGAAAGTGTCCCAAAGAATCTCGCCGTGCGCTTTATGATAACGCCAATAAAATTCATTGGCCTTCCCTTCAAAAAGGACGCTTGCGTGTTTACAAAGTAGATTGAAATTACTACCTAACGTCTCTCGGGTTAGTGTATCTACTCTATAAATAAAATTATCTACTGATACTCCTATTCCTGAATATTTTATCTTCCATCCATTGAGGATATGCACGACCTTATCTGGTCGGTTCACCAACTCGGACGTAGTGCTTCTTTGGGATGCGGGAGAGCCCGGTGCCAAGGGGACTTGTCTTGAACTGCTTCCGGTTCCATTCCTAGTTTCGACCCTATCATCATCATTACCCAGCGATCGACGCGACGAATGTTCACTCTCAGAATTGTCACTTTCACGACTGGTGCTTGCTAACGCCCTGGTTATGCTGTCAGTTACTGAATTTTGAATCAAATCGGTCATCCTTTCCGAAAGCGTAGCGAGTAATCTTCGCTCCATAGCCAGTAACGTTATAGCATTAGCTGTTAGAACACTTGAATTGCTAACCCCACTGTTATTAACTTGTGCACTTTGTCCTGAGGTCGAAGCTGTATTATCTAATGCTTGCTGAGCAACTGCATCTAAAGGCTGTCGTTTTTTTGACCCACTTCGGGTTTGTCTCTCAGATACCTCTATAGGCTTCGAAATTGCCGGTCTACTAGATACTTTACACACCGCACATTGTGCGCTATCCTTCCAATGAGCTTCTATACATCGCTTATGAAACTCGTGTTGACAACTGGTTATAAAAAGCTCAGCAGGATTTATATCTGCTGTACATAACGGACAAACGACCTTTGGGCTTGATTCAGCTCCTCTTTCCGGAGATCGGTCTAACCCCATCATTCCCACAAGATACGAAAATTTGGTTTGAATGCAAAAAAAAATAAAATTATTGACGTTCCGACAACAGTTAACCAATCAACTGCAATCGAAATTTCTTTGAAAATGTTGCTTTGTTTTGTTTTTCGATAAGTAAAGCCAAATATAGAGAAGTAAAGATATAATATATATATACAAAAATGTGTTTACCGAACTCTTGATTAGATGTCACACGTCTCGAAGAATCATAATTAAAAAAATCAATTTTCTCGGAAATTTAAAGATTGGAAAGTGAAAACTTTTGATTAGATTTAAGCCCTATTCAAAAGAGGGAAGCTCTATTTCTTTATTTCGAATTCGGACAGCGATTAGTTCAGAGACAGCTACGCATGTATTCCAGAATATGATCGAAAGAAGCTAAAACTTCAAGGAAAAAGTAAAAGAATAAAAGAAGTTTTTTTTATACTCTTTCTGGATATGGCACGACTCCGAAGAAATGCCTATATTTTCCGTGTAGTTGAGTTTAGAGTTAAGAGTAGTTCAGTGACTTAGTGTTATAAACTGGGACAGAGGATGAGCGCTCTGTATTGCTTCCTCTGTTTTCCTCATCTTTACTAGCCACCTTGTCATCTCTTCTAAGTTAAGGAAAAAATCTTTTGCTTCCTTGTAAATCTGGCCAGTTGGGAATACAGATATTAACCTCAACTGTTTTCCAAGACTTATCAGAAAACAAAAAAAAAAATTTTTGATATAAGCTTGAAAGAAATTGAAAGAAAGATAGAATTGTAGAAATAGAAAGAATTTATTTACCCTCGAGTTTTATTAAAAAGAATCTTTTATAAATCCACACACGTTAAAACTCTGGCCAGTTAGGAATACCAATACTCGCAAAACTGTTATCCAAGAATTGTTTAGACACGAGGGAGTTAAATAATCAGGAATGAATTTGTTTATCCGCGAGTCTTAATAAAATATTCTTTTACTAAGGCTCCACACGTTGAGCGCCACTTTTCTTATTAATAATAATGAATTATAACTGTAGTGTGTAACGTTCAAGTTCGTTTGCTTTGGGAGGATCTGAGCTGCTGGGGCACGCTGTAGGTTTCCGGCTCTAGCTCGTCGGCTTTGGGGGTGGTGGTCTTGCTGACCCAGACCTCGGACACGGACTACACATCATTACTAACAAGACAAGAATTGAGCGTGCTGCGACAAAAATAAAAGCTAGACTAAACCGGAAGATATGATAACCAAAATTCACTGAAGGATAGGAGATAGAGGAAAAGCGGCAGCTTAGAGAAAAGGCAGAAGAACAGAGAGAAAACTAAAATTTTTTGCGGAGACACAGATGTTGTTGCGCTCGCATATTGCCCACCCTACCTACGATCACCTGCCGCAAGAGCATGGCTCTGGTGATCCCTTTTGATTCTTACGACCGTGGAGTCATCATTCGAGTCGGTAAAAACACAGAGATTTAAGAATTCATGATTTCATTAGACATTAAGATTTAATATAAATGTACTGATTAAGGCTAACATTACGTTTAAATTCATTTTTTTAGAGGCAGACAGAGAATTAGACTATATATGTATACTCTTAAAGTATTCAAAAATTTTAAAAATAACATCTTTAAACATAGTTCTTTGTTTAATTAATTTAAATTTTTGTTTTGAACGCTGCTCTAAGTTGAATTTATTTGAAAGGCTAAATTAGTTCACTTCATTTCTCATTACTTCATAAATTGCCATAATTAAAGTTAAAATTTTAGTAGAGATAGTTCATTAATTTAATTTTCTTGCGATCTCCAATTTAGAGTAATTCATTAATTCAATTTGTAGCGACATTTAATTCAAGGTAAACTTTTAGCATAGTGTAGAATTTTCATGTTTTATTATTTAGCTTTTGTTTAAACTTTTAAAAATAATGTTCTTTTATTAACACTCACGCATCTCATCCATCGGCGAAAGATCGATCTCCCTCGAAGGTGTGCTGGAAATTAATGGTTGTTTGGCCTGGCCCAGTGTAAGCAGTAGGCTGGCTTTCATCGTGTTAGTAGAAACAAAAGCAATAAAGAGATACCCTACTCTTCGCTTTGAGCAAGAAAACTAATTAATTTTGCTTAAACCTAAATTTTAAAATTACTTAAATATTTTCCAATAAATTTTCCTTCATAATTTTTCAAAGATAGTTCCTCTCATTATTTTTGGCTTCTAGTTTCAGCAAAAGTTTGCATAAAAAAAATCAGAGAAGGCTTACGTAAGCGTTACGCCATGCCATGTAGGTTAAGACCGTTTGGATAAAAACAAAACTGGGGCACATCTTTTCCAAAGATTAAAAATCCTTCAGATTGGACATTTAATTCGCGCAGTTAATTCGCATTAAATTCGCGCATACACAGCGGTCGGACGACGGACGTTGCCTATGGCTACTGATCGGGACTACCCATTAGTTATGATCACTTCACCGAATATAGGTTAAAGCAGCAAGGGCACAGAGGTCATGCCAGGGTCAAACAATTTAAACTGCCGATCACTGCCAAACATCACCAACAAAATTTTCCGCAACTGCATAGCCGGCCACTTAAGAATGTCGCGCAGGCGTGCTGGTGGCCGATTTAACTGCACTAGAGTTAGGTATTCATCCCTCCTTCGGCTTCCTAGCCCGTCATGCCCCGCTTAGGGGGTGCTCCTCGGGACCGGAACTCAAAAACTGCTTGCTGGGGTCAATCTGTTGATTTTAAATTCACCACAGTAAGCAACCAATAACCGAAACACGCTTTTCGAAATATTTACCCGCTGGATGATTGTCCCCGGTGAAAATTTAAGGGGTCTCCCAAGTATAACCTCTTTCACTTGGGTACTGGTCGACGCCAGATGGTCGCCTTGCAACCTTCGTAGACACTTTCCGGTGACCTGTGCAACAAAAAGGGTTACGCACTTCACACAGACACTGCCAGCTTTCCTACTCACTTGAGTTTGCTTAAGCTCCGGCAAGTTAAATTTCTTCGCACTCAAATTTGTATGCTGTCCGCTTGGACTTAGCTCTTATTTAAGATTTGGTCTGCGAGAAGCAACTCCAATACTTGTGCACTCCACCGGATCTCGATTTGAAAAGAGTTTAGCACGGAAATAGGTGGAGCGACCTAGGTTCAGGCTTAGCAGCAGCGAAAAATTTCCTAATTGGAACAAGAGCTTTCCAGATCTTCCCTGGCGCCGCTATGAGCTATCTGTTATATTTTCCCTAAAATCTGTTCAGGCAAATACCACAAAAAATGCAGCTCACGAATTTTATGCACATGCACTAAAAGCTCGGCTTAAAAGTTGCCAAAAATGTTGTCTGCTTTTGAGCTGAAAAAAAACTTGGCCTAAAGCTTTTATGATCTGTAGCCTACTTCTAGGTAAAAAAATGTATCTCGCGGCTCTTCAGTCGCCACTACAGTTTCGGGGTTAGTTTTTGACCCGAATTAAAAGGTTGTATAAGTCATGAGGTCATTGTAATATTATTGTCATGTTTTACAAAAAGAATACTCTATAGAGTTCTTAAATAATATAAGAAGATTTTGTTACAAATTATGAGTATTCCTTAGAGTTACTGAAAATGAATTAATAAAAATTAAGAAAAAATTTATAGTCATCCCCCTTGCAATACAATGGTATTTTTTGTACTATATAATTAAGGCTTAGTTATTATTTAGGGCACCAAAAAAGAGTATTTAAACTTCCCCTCTAGGCCCCGATTGTTGCCATATCGAAGAGCTGCTTGGTGAAAATGATGTGCGACAGTTCGCACAACTCTGGAAGATGCAACGGCAGATAGAAAGCAAAGTTTCGACTTGGAGCCATTTGTGTGGGGCTAAACGAAATTCTCACCTAATTTTTGGCAGGCAGTCGGGAGAATATTTAAAGTTACCTTAGAAAAGCAAACAACAAGTGGAAGTGCCGGGCGATGAGGAAGCGAATTGTATCTCCGAGATGCGTTCTGCTGCATCTTCGAAATACTTGTGGAGTGTTTGCTTTGCAGCTGCCGCTTGTTTATTTTCCCAGTTAGGGCTGCCGTGAAAATCTTCTATCGCAAGTGCCAAAGAAACTTTTCACCAGAAGCCAAAAGAAAAGAAAAAAAGAAACTTGCATAAGTGTCTGCCTCCAACTTAGATTCAATTTCCAATCGGCATTTTTATATGTTTTCCGGCTTTTTGTTGGTCAATTGGATTTGTTTGAGGCCGGGGATAAAATCAATTGGCCAAGCTGAGCCTGATAAATTTCTTGGCCCAAGAATTTATGACTCCTGCTGAGTTGCGGTCCGGCCTGCCCTTTTTCCTTCTCCAAAAGTAAAAAACACACAACAATTTGTCACGCTTTTCTTGGCCTGCCAATGTCAAAGCCATTGACAATTGGCAATTTTCCAAGCAACCAAAAAAAGAAAGAAATAAAAGGAACCGAAGGAAAAACTTGTTGACTATCTGGAAATGTATCTTTGCATTTGGAGAGCCCTTTGTGCGATGCCCAACACTTCAATTATTCAGATGCCTACCGATTTCGATAGGACGCCAGTTGTAGAATCTCAATCGCATCGCAACCGCCTTTCCATTTTTATTTTTCCATTTTCATTTTCATTTCCATTTTCAATTTCATCTCCTTTTTTATATTTTTTCTTTCTTTGTGGTTTAATTTGCATCTGACTTGAGTGCAGGCATTGGGGCAGGTTCAGGTTGCTTTTCCTTGTCTCTCGCTCTGCGGATTGAAATGCTTTTAGCTTCGAACTAGTAACATAAAACTCTTTTCTAATGGCGGCTAATGGGGTTTCCGCTGGAAGACGGCCTTTGTGATTCCTTTGCCTTCTTGTTTGATGAGTCAATCCCGTGGATATTGTCTAGACTAAAAATGTTTATGATAAATGGGTTCAATATTAACATTAGTTACCTAGAACTATTAGAGAAATTTCTACTTCTTTTAGATAGTTTTTAAAAATGTAATTTGAAAGCAAATAAGCTTCAGATTGTTCCAAATATCCACAAAATGTACAGAATTTTCACATGATTTTCCTGAAAGTTTCATTGAGCATTTTAATTAACAAGTTTTGAACCAATTAAAGTGAAATTCGTTACATTTTCAGACCAGAACCTGCATGCATACAGGCTCCCTGACGAGTTTGTCAGAATTGAGATGCAGAAACCAGGCAAGCTGTCCACTCCTTTGGCTAATAGAAAAGGGGGAAAAGTGACAGAACTACTGGCAGTTGGACATTTCAATCAAGTGGTCGAGGCTCTTACCGGGCTTACCTGCTGGCCGATGATGATTGCTAATCACCTGACTGCTCCATTTGCCAAGGCTCCTCAGCTGAGAGGCTGCAAGTCGACAGATTCGGAGCCAACTGAAAACAGTTGGCCAATGAATTTGATTTATGCAACGGCATTCGATAGCCGCAACTCTCTCGACTCTGGACTGCCGGCTCGGCTGCTTCTAATAACTGGAACCCAATCGCAGGCCATAAATCTTGTCCACGTTGGCGGTCTGTATCTGCAGTTTCCAGGGGAACGTGCCTCGGGTCTAATCACAGGCATCAGTTGCCCCTCAGGGCCACCTTCCTACTATTTTTTTTTTGTCATACACGGTACAAGTTGGTTACAAGGGCATATGGTGTTGGCGAATATGATTGAAAACTATAATAAAATCAGGAAAATTATTTTAAGTTAGAACAATCTGTATATAATATTCTTATATTTACAATCTTTAAACAATAATTTTGGCCGTTCAATTTAAGGTAAAAATCTAATTTAAATGCAGAAAGTACCATTCTTAAACACTGTTAGACTTTTCTAAGTTTTAGTTTCTATAACTTTGTTTCCAAAAAGTATGCAATGTTTTTTAATGAGCTAAGGGCCGGGTACTTCAAGGTCGTTACAAGTTAATTTATTTCCTTACCACATGCTGTCATGTCGCAGCTCTGAGCTTCGTTTTCCAACCGCCCCCCTTTTCGGACATGAAACTTTTTTAATTTTCAGGCAAAAAGTTGAAAAGTTCTCGCCCGCAAAATTTAAGCCAACATTTTCTAGGGAACAAGATGCATGGTATTGCCATCTACATAATGCCGTCTCTATATATGTATCTGTAACTGTATCGCAATGTGGACACGAAAAAAGGGATGCATCTGAAACTGCATCTTGGCCGCAGCATCTACGACTCTACCGCTTCCTGTTTCCTCCGGCACTGTTGCATGCAAATTTCATGCAAAAATATGTGAAATTTTCGATTTTAAATGACGACGCTGCAGCGGTCCCTTACTGTTCCCTTATTGCTACACTGGGAAAAAAGTTGAGGCTAAGAGTTGTTACTATAATTTGAATTATTTCTTTATTTTAAAAATATTTTTCTAGTCAGAAATGGTTTAACTTAAGTCAGAAGAATCTATATTGATCTACGGATGGTTAGTTATTTAGTTAGTTTGCTATTTGTAGATACAATTAAAATTATTTTAGTAGCTTATTTTAGCAATTATTTTCGATAAATCTTTACCTTTTTTTGGGAAACTATTTTTTGTATGAAAACAAATTTCTAGCCCTGTAAATTTTAGTTTCCGTGTGCTCCTGCTACTGTGTTAGTACTGCTCCTGGTGCTGCTCGCCTCACAAGAATTTATGGCGTTTGCATGTCTGAATTTATCTGCTTGTTTCACATGCAAATGCAGTCAAAGGGAGAGTGGCGCTGTGAGATGGGGAAAAGATCAAGCTGGGAAATCGGACAGAAGGGGCGGATAGGGGCTGGGGGTGTTTTCCATCTCGTAATGGTGATAAAAATAGAAACATTTTACTGGCAAAACGCGAGCACCGAGAGAACATGCCAACTTGTACAAGTATTTGCTATAGCCGTTTTTTCCTTTATTTTTTTTTTGTGTTTGGTCCCTGTGTTTTTTATGCCCCCCGCTCGTTACAGGCCCCCTTTCGTTTAACTGGGTTTCAGTTTCAGTTTCAGTTTCGGCTTGGTTTGGTTTTGGCTGCTACCTTTAACAGATTTTCCGTTCTGGCCTGGTTAAACGAAACCATGTCAGTACTGAGGTGGCCTCCAGGGACGCAGTTGGGCAGCAAAAGGGATGGAGATGGGGATGTGGCGGAGGTTATTTTCGTGGAAACAGGATCACGCACTGTGGGCGAAACTAAAAAACAGGAACACAGGAACTACGATTTTAAAAATAATAAATACCCAAAAATATATTCATAAATATATATATTTAATTTAAAATATTTAATATATTTACCCACCATTTTTTGGCTGAAAGCATTTATTTTTGGTATTTATTAAAGAAATTCATTAAAATGCATAATAATAAAAAACTTTATACATATATAGAAAGACATTAATAAGAAATAAATACGTATTTAATATAGTCTTAGTGGCTGAATGCTAAGATAATTGAATCTGATAATTTCTTGTAAAATTCTTTCCTACAATATAAAGTTTTATTTACTATATATAAGCAGCAACTAATTAGCAGTGAAAATGCGTTTCTATAAGCCTCTCTCGTATTTAGTATCTCTTCAATATCTGTAAAACTTTTGAAGTATTTCTCAGATTCTATAAATATAATTTAGCCAGCAACCAGTTGTGCCAGCGCCTTTTTTATTCCCATTGTAGGTCGAGTGTGTTGGGTCCACGGGCCTCGTTGCTCTTTCATCATACGTGTTCATTCATAAAAATTTTATATTTATTTGCATGCACAGCCGGGCGAAAAGGCACCGAAACAACCGAAACAGCCGAGCCAGCTTTTGCCCACCTCTTGCCCATTTCCCGCCACCGGATTTCCCATTCTGACCTTGAGCTACGGCCCACAGCTGAGCCGACTCAGCTATCTTGGCTTTTCCGACCTCCTGACTGTTTTAATATTCCTTTAAGATACGAGAAGCGGACTCTTGGATTCTGTGTGTGTGGCCATTTGAGCGATTCCTTCGCTTTTTATTATGTTCCTCTTTTTTCGGGTCGCTTTTGGCTGGCGGTTATTTGTAGCCACCTACGTGACTAGGCCCACTCCTTGAAGAAGGAAGCCCCAATCTTTGACTACGGCAACAAGTGTGTCCAAGTCCAAACTTCAAAGTTGCCATAGGAACACACTCTGGCGTTCACTTTAAGGCTCCGTTTTCCGCCCCAGCAAAGTTTCCGGCTTAAAAGTTCACAAAGTCCCAAAGATTTAAGCGAAATTTTTCGTTGCCATTTATGATGGGGCTTCTTTAGTTCGGTGAAGTTCTTTCTTGACTTCTTAAGTTATGCCCTTCAATGTGGCATTTTTTGGGTGCCACAAGCATTAAATTATGAACTTTAAATGGCTCGGAGGTATTAATACTAAAATTGAATTTTTGTTAGCAGTTTTTTTACTGATTAGTCCCATTTTTAGGCTTCAAAATATTAATTTTCTGTCACTCACACTTCCTCAAAGTTTTCGAGCTGCTCAAAGAATTTCTTTTTATTTTTCCCAGGACATTGACACTTGTTGATAATCTTTTTTATGACTCTTTTCCCCCGTGAGTCAACCCTGACAACACCAAACTCAACTCAACTGATAATATTTGAGCTGTTCTCCTGACTTTCCCAAGCCCGTTACTTGCCCCTTTTGGACTCTGCTAAAGAGTGCGGAATTGTTTGCCTCGGTGGCCAGAACTTCCGTTTAGTATGGAACACCTTCCTCTTGGCTCCATTCATCTCCTCATCATCACCATCAATGGCCGCATATTGTATGGTCTATTCCCTATGCCATCCGCCTCCGCTGGCGTTAAACATTTCATCTTAAGCTTGGGGGGAAAACGAGGAAAAAACACTCTAGCAGACACAAAGCGGCGCCTTCTTTTCTGGCCAAACAAAAGGGGCCTATAACCCAGAAAGCAACGAGCAAAAAAAGAATGGTAATAGAATCCAGGAGGGAGGAGAGGATGAGGCCAAAACACGCGACACGAGCTGAGGATGCCCAAGACAATGGGGAAAAAGAAACGCGTTAAAATTACGCTGCAAAAAATATTAAGAAGCAATTTGAGATGTATTTTTGAAGAGGAAATTATTTGGGAAATTACTTGAGAGACTTTTAACTATATAAAAGGATTTTCTAATAAATTCTCATGTATTTATTTCATAAAGCATTTATATTTTTTTAACAAATCTCCTTAAATTACATAATAAAGAATAATGTCTTGAATTTCTTACATAGGCCATTGTACCCTCAGAATTCTTAACATTGCCATAAAAATAGAATATATTTCCTATATATATTTTTTCTGTGCTTTCAAAGGAGCTGCGGCAGCCGAAGGAAGCGTCTGCCTCCTGGTGTTGTTAACAAGCCAGCAACAATCTACACAGACACAGCAACTGCGCCACTAAAAAAAAAGAGGAAGGAAAACTGTAACCCTACAGATATCGCCCTGTATAACGGAAAGCCAGACATATTTTTTCACAGATTTTAACGAGGCAAAGGAGGCAGGAGATGATGGCAACTCGTCTTCAATGGCAACGGCATTTGTCTCTGGCTATCCCTGGCTCCTGGGAGGGATACCATATATACATGTATCCGACTTCCTTGTCGCCTGTGGGCGGTGTAAAGTGGGTGTGGCAAAATGCGAGAACTGGCAACTTTGTGTGCCTTGGTATTCTTTTGGGGTTATATATGTCATAAAAGTGGCTACAAAGTGTGGTTCAGGTGAGGGAAGACTGATAGGCAACTAAATGCGGTTGGGGAAATTGAGACAATGGTTGCCTCCATAAATTGTAGTATCGTATATTATTTCAGGGGGAATACTGCTTTGTTGCAGGATGATTGACAGCCATTGAAGTATGGTTGAAATTTAATTGGATTCTGGATAATATTATTTTCTAGACGGTTTACAATTCTGGGGGATGGAGAGACTTTATTGGGGTATACATTCCTGACTGTCTTTATTTATTTTGAGATCATAAGATGTTTTAATGTTTAAATGCTTTATTTTTAAAATGTATTTCAATTTAATTGAATTAATTTATATACTCTTGAATATATTATTTTAAATTAAGCTTCTAAGTAGCATACTCACCTGAGCTGTGGAAATATCACTTGGCCAAATTGGCGCTATTATTGTAGCCACTCCGAGTAACAAATTCCTTTTTAGTTTACCCAGTTAGTTGAGGAGCACAAAGTATTTTCTCGGCCGCTTCAACCAGTCCTAGCCCAATTTAGTTGCTTGGCCATCTTACTCCCCTGGCAATCGCTTACTTAGTCTGTTTGTTCAGAATTCCTGCACACATACAACACACAGCTAACTGGCCTGAACTGGTGAAGATATCAAGTTGAAAATTGCCGGGGACACGCCCCCAAAACACGACGCCCCGTCGGTAAATAGCTTCATGTTCCCATCGCATCGCAGTTTTGTATCTGTATCTTATAGATGGCCCCGGCAGCTAAGCCAAAAGAAATTCATCCATTACAATCACAGGAACAACGGGGAAAAAAATTTGAGCCAAAAAGTTGCCACACCCATCAGCCGCCGCCCACATTTCTTCGCTTCCCCTCAGTTTTCCATGCTTTTGCTCCACTTTAGTTTATCGCTCTTGACTTTGCTACGTTGCTTGCCCTTTTTTGTTTTTGCTATTTTCCTCTGTTATTGTTTTTCCTGGAAGTTTATTGGCATTTAACCTGCAGCCCCGCCCACTTTTCCGCCCCCGCTGCCTGATTGATTAGGTCGATCGGGAAATGCTAATTACTGTCTGCCCCCAAGGGCCATGGATTTTCCCCCCTTTGGGCGAACTGCAATTAAATTTGTGTGATTTTGTAGCTAAGGAAAAAGGCGCAATTAAAAGTTTGTTTAATTAAATTGGAATTGTAAATTAATTGCAGGGTGTTACTTTGAGCATTTTTATATCGTTTTGTTAATTTTCCTAATAAACAATATTAAATAAAAGAAAGTTGTAGCTTAAGAAACAATGTTTTAAATATTATTTCTCAGACTTTTTTAACTGTATTCTTAATGTAATCCTATAATCCCATCCCAAACGAAGTCTAATTTAATTCAAGTTTTAAAAGTGATTTATTTATTAACCTTTTGATGCTGGCCAAATTAATTTAAAAGAATTTTCTTATTCTCCTCGCCGTTGCGAAAACTTTACAGGCAACAATTAAAAGAAAAGGAAAGCCACAACATGGCAAAGTTTTGCATGGGTTAAAAGGGGGAGAAAGAGTTTTTCGCTGTTTGGGTGCGTTTTAATGCCTTAACCCATGATTGCCACACGATAAAGTTTGTGTCGCGTCCGCAGCGGAATCAACTGAAGCATTTTAGTCAACCTAATTAGCAACTTGATGATTTTTTAACGCTCTATCGAGCACTGGCAATGATTTCATTAGCTCCGGGGAAAAGGGCTGGAAAATGCCGGAAAAGCGGCAAAAGCGGGGTGAACCGATGTGAAGTGCAGTGTAAATTGCCTCATGATTAT
Organism: Drosophila rufa; assembly: GCA_018153105.1. Lineage (NCBI taxonomy): Eukaryota > Metazoa > Arthropoda > Insecta > Diptera > Drosophilidae > Drosophila > Drosophila rufa. Next base: position 17,322,838 of record JAECXS010000096.1, read on the forward strand.
TAAATTGCCTCTCTCGCTACAGCCTGGATTTAGTTTTTGGGGAGTCGCTTCCCAAAACTTGTTGAGAAGTTGAGAATGTTGCAAATTAGTTGGCTTAACTTGGCTTAAGGGGGCTTAACCCATGGCAAGGGGAGTTTTAGGAGGGGTTTTAGGTGTTACATGAGAACATTCTGGGGAATGTTGTGCATAATTGGATATGAGTTTTATTAGGCAGCTTAATTGCTGCGGGAAAAGTGCATTAAGGTCGAGCAGGCATGCAAAATAATAGTGTTAAAATTGTTAAACAATTTCTTAATTACCTTACAATAGGTGAATTTATTAAGATATTTTTCGGTTACCAGTTAGTACCTCATATGCTTACAAGGAAATATTTTTAAAAGGTTATGTTTGGATGTAAGTTATTTAAACAAGTAATTTCACATTAATTTTTTTGTTTTATATTTTTTTAGTTTAATTAGTTTAAAAATAATGTATGTCAGGTATGTTTAAATGTAAAACAAGTTTCAAATATTATTAATACATTCATTTTATTAAAATATTAATATAGTTGTTTTATATTTTATAACGTTTTTCAAATTAAGAACAAACAATAAATAATATTAAAGTATATTTTTAAAAATGGAAATAAATCGGAGAATTATTTTTTGAAAATTTTCTTAATAACTTCTTAATTTTAATTTTATTGTTTATGATAAAGGTTATATTTTAGACCTTTAACGGTTGGGCTCCAATTGTTCCCTATTTCCCCTATTTTTGCCACAAAACGTTCTCCACCCATTAAACAGAAATCATATTGTTTTTTACCTTAACATAACACAGATGGAGCATAAAATTCAACACCTAATATGCGTTTTATGAGCGAAGCGCACAGTCAGCTTTATAGCTTATCACCTACCGTAACCCACCCCGAAAACACACTCAAAATATCCAACAATGATATAACAATCTTTACAATCTCCGAGCGAAAGAAAACGAAACTTGTTTGCCTTGGAGCTTACAGCAATCAAACAAGAAAGGCCACAAGCAACAGCAAGATCAAAAGAGGAGGGAATATAACTTAAGAATAGGGGACTCTAAAAGAAGTTACAGAACAAGCTACACCGCTACTATCTATCACCCATAATTCTTTATAATCAGGCATCTAAGCATCTCTGATTTAGTGGAAAACGCAGAAATCTTTTATTGATCGCCTGACAAATCCTATTTGCACGCCCAGCCGGGAAAAATCAATTTTCCACTAAGGAAAATACATGCTTATGGGAGAATCGTAAAATGTTCTTAAGTCTTCATTTGCGGCCTCAACCCTTCTGTCTATTCCTTCTTTTATCATCGATCAGTCTTAGGCTGGGGCATTTTTTTATGATCATGCTAAGAAGTTGGCTTCCTTCCAAATCGGTGACTCACTAGGTGGAAACCTTTTTCGTTTTACTTTCTGTACGTTTCGTTTAATGGCAATTAGTTGGAAAATTTGTTCTTGATTGCTACTTGCTCTCTTGGTGGCCGCAGCTCAAGGATATTAAATTCTGGGCTTCCTGGAAATCACACAAGAATGAAAATAACTAAACGCACTGAAGATGTGTACTCATTTGAGGTGGAAATAATACACCATCTCATTATTATTATTATGTAATGAATGTCTGTGCAACTGCCCACACGAATGGCGGAAAATCAGCAGCCAACGCACAGCAATCATGAGCGGTTGAGAACTCGAGAAGAAGTTCTCAGCCTTCAGGGGGAAACTTACGAGACATGGGCGTATTGCCGAAGCTGTTGATGTGGTTAAAGATGAAGATGATTGCGTCTACAGTGGCAGAAAATAAGTCTACTGAAAGGGGAAATTAAAGGACGGAGTAATATGGTTTTCATTACCCATATATAATGCTTAATGGGGGATTAAACTTTAAAGTTTCCTTCTAGGTCTGTTTTTTTCTGTGATTTTTATTAGAATAAACTAAATATTTTTCTTATTTATTCTTAGGAAATGGCTACCTTTTTAAACACAATTTTCCTAAGTGCTCAGTTTTTTCTAAGGCTTGCAGCCTCTGAAGATTGTGTGGGAGCTGACGTTTTATTTTATGACTCTACATGCACAATGTTCAACTGAAATTAAGTGAACTGGTTAGACTAACGAATATAATTTCTCACAAATATATGTAAAAAAAACATAAAAGAAAAAATAACTGAAGAAAGAATTTTGTAAATAAAAAAAAACATCATACATCCGATCCAAACACCACTATTCACCACGAGGTGACAAACAGCAATTTTATTTGGATTTTCTTGCTTCCCCCATAAACTCCACGTGCTGCTGGCAACATGTTGCCAGAGCCAATGCTCTCTTGTGGATCGCAACATGTGTTGCCAGTGTAGTTTGTTGCCCAAGAAACATCTCAACATTTTCCACCGGGCGCGCATCTGCCTCAGTCGTTATCTGTAAGTCGTCGGGAATTGTATCTTTACCAGAAGAAGCAGTACCATCTATGGGATACCGCCATCTGGCCAAGTGAATCAAAACAAACAAGCCGTTGCACAAACAAGCCGTGTACCAGAAATATATATATACCGAAGAATATATACTCGAAAGTGCGTGAGTGGATATTGTGGGTGTGTTTTTCTTGCCTTTGGCATCGCGTCAAAAGTCGCGCGGATTTTGCGCTAGATTTACAAGCAAATCCCATTTCAATTAATCAAAGTTGGTGAACAAAAATAACTAAAAATTCTAAAAACAAAAAATATTGCTAGAGTGAATAATTAGTGTCATAAATAAAAAATAACTTAAGCATTAGGTGTAAAAAAAATATAAGGAAACATAACAGAAAGAAACTTAAAAAATATTTATAACTGTGGAAAGTGGATTTTTTTTTTCGATAAAAAATATAAAATCCAAGTGTTAATTAAAACCAATTTAAACATCATAATAAATATAAATTTTTAAATAAATATTTTACGATATATAAATAAATGCTCATTCATTTCTAAGAATAACAATAAATCTCTTTAATAATAATAATAATAAAATAAACACATCGAATTTCTTAATGAAATATTTAAATGAAACATAAAAGTCCCCAGTAAGTGATTCAACCTCAGATTAAAAGCAAAATATAAATACGAATGTATAATAAATACAATTAAAGTGGCGTACGGAATAATTATCGTTTCAATGTCCGCTAAAACGAACAATTAAAATTCCTTTTAAAATATAAAAGGATTTCTTTAGTTGTCAACAAGTGTCAAAATATGATGAGCATAATTTATTGCTAATTGGCGGACAAAAGGAAAGGCAATACTGAACAAACGACAAAGAAAAGTGCACAATAAACGCGTGTGAGAACCGGGAAAACAAAGAACAGAGAACGTTTCTCAAACGACGGAATAAAAAACGCGAGAAATGGCAATAAATTCCCCGAGGGGAAAGCTAATACCGCCCAAAATGATTGGGCTGCTGCTGCTCTTATTGGCGGTGCCCCTAAGTGGGGCCAACGCGAGCGATCCAAAGGGAGCACCCATAATGACCACGGTGGCTCCGGCATCGGGTCACCGCAGCTCCCATCAGCAGCTGAGATTGCTGCAACTGCAGGAGGCGCAGCAATTGGAGGCCCATCAGCAGCACCATCATCATTTGCGGCACGAGCAGCACCTGCGTGCCGAACTGGAGGGCAATCACCAGCCGCCCGAGATCGGAGCAGCGGCAGAGGGAGCCCAGAAGTCCTTCGATCCCCACTTGCCCATGCAGCAGCACCACTTGCGTCACCACAACCGCCACCACATGAGCTGGGAGCAGCGGGTATTCCCCTCCCTGCGACATCAGCAGCACCGCCTGTCCATTGGCACCAGCACCCCCAGGAATATCGTCACCACCGCGGCACCCACCACCAGCCATCATGGCCTGGTCTCGAATCACACCCGCTACTTCGACAGGGATGGCATATTTCCCTCGTGGGCCGAGCCTCGATCCACCCGAGGTCCCAACTGGCGACAGGAGCTGGACTCCAGCGGCTCCGACGAGGACAGCGATGAGGATGATGACGACGACGAGGACTACGAGTACGACGATGAGGCCAATTCCAATGCTGTCGACGAGGAACTGGCTCGCCAAATGCCCAGATATTCCCTATTTACCCAGAAGCGACCTCTCATCGAATCGAAGGATCTGGACTACGATGGCTACGATCAGACGGATGACTTGGATATAGATCTGAGCAAGAATCATAACAGGCATCCCAGTGTGGCCAATCCGCATGACAAGGCAGCCGGCAAACGCAATATTTTCGACTGGCTATTCAAGCAGGACAAAGACAAAGATGTGGTTAAGAAACCACACACCACAAGGCCACCAGCTCCGACCACAACCTCAACCACCACATCAACCACGACCATTAAGCCCATAGTTCGCACTGAAAAGCCCAAATTGCAGCTGATAGATGCCAATCTGCAGATTAATCAGAGGAGCAGCGATGACGAGGAGGACTACTCCAACGAGGACTCCGACTCCGAGTCCGAGGAGGGCTTCTCCAACGAGCAGTGGAACAAAATCGAGCACGAGCACCACCTGAAGCAGCAGCGGCACCAGAAGGAGCTGCTGGCGCTGCGGGAGAAGAGCAGGAACACGCCGCTCATCAGAAACATTGAGAATGAGGTGAGTCCGAGAGTCTGGCATTGCGCCCATTGTTCTGGACCGACTGATAAGCCCCCAGCATCCGTAGCACTCCGCCGATTTCATTACGATGTCATTAGCCATTGTTGTTGCTCTGACATTGCTCCACTGCGGAGACAGGAGCGGTTTCGGGGGGCTGGGGGTTGATAAGAGATTCTGTTTATAAACAGAACGAAATAATACCAGGGCAAACTGTGACCGCAAATGACCAACAGATTTTTGGGGGGCCAATACGTATTTCGGGTTTTGGTTACACGTTTGATTTTCATTTGATGGCTGGTGGTTAGTCACGCAGTAAATATATGGGTAAACAAATACATATTTATACACTGATATATTTAGGAAGTAATTTAAAAAATATTCTGAAATATTAATCTTTACAGACTAGTATTATGACCTTTAAGAACTGCATTTTTAAACTCTTTTAGAGATTTATCTCCACAAAATGTTTCTAACAAAAAGTGTTCTCTAAATTTTAATGAAACGTTTTGATTTGTCTTACTTTATACTAGGACTATAAATTCAAAATAGTACTAAACACTTGGGGAAATACTCTTCTTAAAACAAAATGTTCGATTTATTGCAAAAAGAGTTTATATTTCTCAGTTACTAAACTTATTTCCCATATTTTTGCTAATTATTTACTCAAACAAAAATTATTCTCTAATTTTATTATAAAAGTTGCTTTAATATTTTGTTTATTGAAAAGGTTGAATTTTTCTTACTTTATACTAGGACTATACATTCAAAATATTACAAACAAATTTGGGGAAATACCCTTCTTAAAACAAATTATTTCATTTACTGCAAAAAGAGGTAATATTTCTCAGATTCTTCAATTATTTCCCATATTTTTTGCTAATTATTTAGTCAACTGAAATTTAAATAAACACAAATTTCTCTCGGTGCACAAGCGTTATTCACCTCGACATAACGCACTGACCATGGCTAATGCCGTTTGCATTTTGGCTTACAACAAAAGCAGATATGTTGCTTTACTCTTGTGTTTTGGTGCTCATGTCAAATATTTACACACGTTGGGAACGGCCAAGGGGGATGGTGGCTTTGTTAAGGGGGTTTTTTGCCATGGACGGTGAAGGGGAGAGGCCAAAGGATAGCAGCTGCTGTTGGCAAAGTTTGTCATTTTACGCAGACCATTCACCAGCCAGTCACCATTGCGGCATTGGCTAATTGAAACCAGCAAAGACAACAAAAATTACACCGACAAAAGTCAACAAAAAAGAACACCAACAGTTTTTCAACAACAACTACAGTGCAGTTACAATTAATTTGTTGCATTCGATTTGCACTTTTTGGCTGCCATTTCATTTTGTTTGCTTTGAGTTGTCTGTTGACAGAGGTTCCACATTTTATTTTTGCTCATTTCTGTCCCTGTTAATTGCATTTTCATGCGTTTCTTTGATCCGCTGGCCCCCAGGTCGCTGCTCGGTGTAATTACCTTAAAAAAGGACAAATTAAATTAGCCCCAAGGCAAATAATGTTGGATGGCTTCGTCGGGTAAATTAAACTTTCCGTACTCTGTCTGTTTTTCTTTGGCTTTAGTGTTCTTTGTTTATTTTTATTGGCCCAGCACTTGGATTTAACCAACTTGTCATTGGAATGAGCCTTTACGCCATTAATGTCCTTGAGCTATTTGTCCTAATAGGAAAATAAATTAAAAGCGCAATGGAAACAAGCTAATATAAATAAAAAGAAACGTTATGGGATAAGAGAACCAATTTTATTTTAAAGGAATTTATTCCTGACCTGCAACCCAAACTATTTAGCTTTAAACATTAAATATATATTATATATTTTGAGAATTTACATTTGACCTGAAAAAAATATACGATGACAGACTACATATAATCCAAATCTGCACATAATCCACTTTCCTCATACATTTTTTGTGTGCCTGCCATTTGCTTTTTCACCTGTTAATAGCTTTAAACATTTTCCCAATTAATTCCATGTTAAGTATTTGAAAACTCATTTAACAAAAAACGAAACAAAAACATGGCATATATTAACAAAAATTAATTTAAAACGTAATCCGAAATTAAAATTTGAATAGAGCAGAAACAAACGTTGACAATTGTGTGTGCTCAAAGTGTGTGTGCGAAATGCACACGAAATATTTTTAACAGCTAAGTAAACACTCGGCTAAAACAAGCGGCTTAATAAGAGCAACAATTATTACAAGGTGCAACAACAAAAACGTTGAACAGCTGTGTGCGTGTGCAAAACAACACAAAACAAAAGTTGAACAACAAAAAAGGGGGAGAGTTATTCAAGGGGCCTAGGAGGCGAGGTGAAGCAGGTGGGGGCGACAGGTGAATTGGCGCTGAGCCATCAAAATAACATGGGGCCACCGCCCCATTTGGCCCGCCCCTTTATCCAACCCATTTTACCGCCCAATTTCCCCTCTCGCCAACCGTTTCAGAACAATACAATTAACACATGTCTGCGGATGACGACGGCTACTCGGCAGGATGTGTGTTTCTTTCACCTTTCCCTCATCCGCTTTGCTTCCTTCCTTCCTTCCGCTGGTCCTTCCGCCTTTGTTTCCATCTCCCAATGACATGCTAAATGGGAGTTCCCTGCCACACATTCCAAATGGATGTCCATCGCATATAGCCATGTTAACATGCCACCGACTCCCTGCTACTTACTCGGCTTACCTTCCATTTAATTGGCAGCTCTTTTAAGTTTTTTACTTATTTCATTTCGGTTTGGAAGTATATTTTATGTTTGGTCTGGCTGTTAATTAACAACCTCTTCATTGGCATCGTTGTGAATGCCTTTTAATTAACATTTCAGCTTTGCTGCGCATAAGGATGCCTTATTATTTTGAATGCAACTTCGCTTATTTATGAGTTAAATAAATAAAACTGAAAACGGGAAATGAACAATATTTTTCCTCATTAAATGTGATACATTTTGTTTCATTGGGAATTTATTGTAATATTTAACATTTGGTCCCTGAACTCTTAGGCATGAAATATTGTTAATAATCTCCTCTGGCACAACAAATGCAAAAACACATTTCTTTAATGCCTCTCCGCACTTGTCCAAATAAAATTAAATATTTAAGAGATCACCGGAGAGAATCAAGTCCCATTTTTGCGTGTTTGTTGCAAAATGTTTAACACGAAATCCTTGTAATCCCTTAAACCAGTTCCGTTCCATTCGAGTTCGTTTGAGTGCAGCAAACTGAGAGGAGAGAAAAAGTGATTTCCAATTCAAATACATCTTTGCAATTTTATTTTGGCTGGCTCGCAGCTTACACCCCTCGGGTTGGATACAGGTGTTGGTAAAATGTTTGGTCCAAACAAATTTCTATTTCGGCCATGTGCAGTGCATGTTGTTTAGGCTTTTGGGACGTTTGCTGTAGTTGAAGGTTGTTGAGTGAGTTTCGGAAGCCTTGAAAGCTTTTCTTTCCGAACTTTACCGAACTCTAATGCACATCCCTCATTTGCACGTACACAAACAATCCAGGATGCCAGGACCCACCCCTTCCCTGGAACCTGTCATACCCACAAATGCTGTCACTTCTCTTCCAGCTCTTCCATCTTCTGTTGTTGCACTTCATTTTGTTTTTTGCTGTTAGCAAGCTTTTAGTCCGCCTTTTGTGGATGTATTTTTCTATACTGCCTACTGCTTGTTTTTTTTCCTGCTTCGGATGCTTCCTTCCTTTATTTTAGCACTTTTTTCGCCATACGCCAGATCTTCGGCAAAGTGAAAAAGACCCCACAGCGAGCTTAGCCTTTGTACGACGAAATGTCAGAGGCGGTTAAGGAATGACAACTGAAGCCACACACAAACACACACAAAAACGAGAGTTCATCGCTTACCACCCGCCGGGGGGCCTGAAGGTTGTCGCTGCGGCTGCAACGACCTTGAAGCTCACAAGCAGCGGGAGCCATCGTGGCCCACAAGAGTGGTAACAATTATGGAGACTCGTTGACAAAACGAGGCGGGGAAAACCACTCAAAGCAGGCAGTTGGAGAAGCAAAATAATTACAGTCAAGCTTGATATTAAGTATGGTTTCAGAAGAATGAGGAAAGTGATGGCAGAAAATCAGAATAAGACACAAAATATTTTAGTATAAGAATAAAAATCATGAAAATGATACAGAAAATACATATTAAAATTAAAATCTTAAGCCCATTTTAACAGAAACCCAAAACCTAAAGACTTTTAGGCAGCAACTATTTATCTCCACAATGATTGCGAAATACAAATCCCTTTCGTATGCTAGTTAAAGTGTCGAAATACCGTCTGCAGTCATTATATGTGCGAATATATGCAACTCAAAATCAGCAGCAAACTGACATAACAATTTCAGCTCTCAACAGCCATAATATTTACAGGAGTGCACCATCAAAAGGTAAACAAAAATTTGAAAAGCCAACACACATACATATATTTCAGTTGCTGACTAACAATAGTCAAATTTACACAAGTTACTTCCAATTACCAGGCCTGGCTTGCAGTTGATTCCTTAACAACTGGAAGATATTTACCCTTGTTATCTATATTACTTAAAGCTGGCCATTTATTTATCAGAGATTGTGGAGCAATCTCTTGTTCATCACCTTTCAAGAGATTTATTTCTTCCCAAAACAGAATATTCCTTTTTCACCATATTTTTCCTAAATTTTCTTAGAGCTTTTACCCCCCTTAGTTGATGCTTTTCGTTCAGTAATTACTCTCGCAGATGTATCAGAAATGTCTTGATTATTTTCTTTAGATTCTCCTTCTGGCTGTTGCTGCTGATGACATTTTGCAGCCAATTTCCACTCACATTTCATACATTTTCCTTTTTGGCCTGTTATTGGCAGTGCAATCTCTGTCCACTTCTCTCCATTTTTCCCATGTTTTATATATTTTTCTCCTGTGATTCTGTTGCTGTTCTTTTTCTCTTGCCAGCGGCATTCATTAGTTGTTTTCGCCCCTCCCTAGGAACTGTGAGTATATCATTTCGAAAAAGAAGAATTTTCCGCATTTCCCATAGAAAAATACTTGACTGCCGCTCTCTCGCTCGTTGAATTCTCATTCATTCGCCGCTGCCTTCCTTGGACATTTTCCATTGCACAACTTGTGCTTATTGTCTCCAGATTGCCTGGCACTCGCTTGTTTTTTCAACGATATTTAATTTTTTTTGTATTGTTTTGTTTCTGGTTTTTGGAAGACTTTTTAAGCCGGCGCGGGTCTTGACTTGTGCTGCTGCCGCTGCTCCCATAATTTATAGCAGCTTCTAATATAAATTTCAAGAAATTATTTTCCTTCTCCCTTCGGAAAGCGGAAAAAGCAATATAAATTCTCGCAACTAATTGGCAATGTTTCTGTCGTCTTTTTGCGTGGTTCACTTGGGTGGGTTATGTGGAGTTGGGAACTCCCAGTTTCAATGACTTTATTTTATTACAGTGTTAAGATAACACATGAGCCAGGCCTCATTCCGTTCCCCTTACCCCCTCCTATTTTATTTTTTTGGTTCAAATGTTTCTTTTGTGCCACACATGCTGCTGGGGAAATTCTTGGAATGCCGCAAAATCTTTTAGCGGCTTCGTCACTTTATAAATCATACCGAACATCCATACAGAGGAGGTTAAAATAATGGTTATATAAGTGCCTAAAATATTTGTAGGGTAATTTGTGGTTTTTATGTGCGTAGTTTAAACACTGCAATTATATTCAATTTTTTATCAATGAATGTACAATTATTCGAAATATTTTGGACTGTAAACAGCCAACGTTTTTGGGTTTTAATAATTACCTGAAAATAAAAAGAATAATTTATTTTAGTGACAGAAATATTAATCCATGAATGCAGTTATCTTCTACTTTAAAAATCCAAGAGACTGCTAGTTTTTCGACCGCAACTGTGCTCATACATGCATAGAAAAGGGCGAGAATGGGGGGAATTTAGGGAGCGACGAAAGAGCAGTTTGTTAGTTAATCTGACAGAAAACGGTTTGTCAGTGGCAGAATGATATGTATCTTTGTATCTGTTGAATGCATTCGCAGTACGCTTTGTTTGCTTCACGAAACCGAAATCATTCACAGCACTCGGCCGCTGTCCCCGTCTCTTTCGCTGCGTGTCTACCCATCTCTCTCCCTGTGAGTATCTACCCATCTCTGTCTGTGTGTCAGTGGGCATTTTAGTAACTAACCAAAGGCACATGTGATGAGATGCCGACTTTGTGATTGATTTCGATGATGAGCTTGACGAAGAATTCATTGTAATTCATTGAAATGCAAGGCTGATCCGCCGGCTCAGCTTAGCCCATGGCGTGTGTTTGGGGTCAAGGTGGGACTGGATTGGCTTGGCTTGGTGCGTTCGCAGTACAGTTAGAACTCTATTACGATCGGCGATCACGTTTGGCATGATTTAAGCTGCGAACGCAGGCATAAATATTTTATTACGTGACGGGGAAAACTGAAATGTTCTTGCCGGAATGGAGGAGAGCGAGACTTTTAGTTTATGGTTAATGTCAATCGTTGGTGTGGATGGAGTGTTATGGCAGCTGCACTTGCCATATAACTTTATAAGTCTGACCCAAATCGGAGTGTCTGAGAATGACTTTATTGATGTGGTGAATTGTAGGGAGTTTTGGTTGGAGTCAAAGAACTGTGCTTTATTATGTAAGAATTTATTAAAGCGATTGAGGAGGTTGTGAAATTATTCAACAGTTTATTTAAGCCTTTATAATTTTTTGACAAGGCCCAAAGAAAGCAAGCTCCATTAGAATTTTCAACTGGCGAACTAGGCATTTAAAATTTAAAAAATTAGTATAATTACAGAAAATCAAATAGTTTAAGAATGCCTAATTCAATTTATATTTATTTTCTTTTTCAAAACACTGATTTATGTTATTGCTTCGTTGATTGAATTTAATTTTAACGAGAGGGTCAAATCTTTTAAATATTTAAAATATCCAATTCGATTGAATATCGCCCTCATAAAACCTAATGGAAATTCATTATCAGTATTCATGTGCCATTACAGTACGATTTATGACTAAACTAATCAACCCTAAATGGTTTCATTGAATCAGTGCTTAGTTTTCCATAAATCTCAATGAGAAGTGTTACCACAATTTTGTTTGCTGTACAGTCGCAAACATATCATAAATATCCGGTGTCAAGGCCACACCATTTCCCTTCATAATTCGTACTTTATCGCCAGTGACACCTATAAATCGAGCGGAAATACTCGTGTAATTCTGGTAACCTAATATCCACAAAAAAAAGAGAGGCCCCGCCCAAATGGGAAATTAGATTTTACTTCACGCAACACTTGCGAGTGACAAAATAGCAACAGAAACACTGCAAACGGCTGAAAAAAACACGCTTGTCAAAGAGTCGAGTTGACGATAAATCATGACCGGCAAACGAAAATATTTTTGTTGACGCGTTTGTTGCAAGCCCATTGCGAAATGCTTGCCCTACAATTTCCGCCTCCACGTAACCCCCGATTTTCCTCCCCTTAACCCCTTTCCAGCCAACAAATACAAAAACAAGCCGCAAAAGACAAATTGAAAGTCGTGTTAGCCCGTCCATGGGTAGGGGTTAAAATGCAAAGAGAAAAAGAGTCACGGTCATGCCGGTTATTCAAAGCCCCATCAAACTAAAGGAAAAAAAACAACTGTAACTGAACTGAACTGAACTATTGAACTGTAAACAGAAAACTAAAGCACTCACAACAGAAAAACCCAACAAAAAACTAAAACATAAAAACAGAAAAAGAGTCGCGTGGAAATACAGTATGACTTCTCTTAAGGGAACTTGAATTGAGTTAAATTATTGATTTGAATGAATAATGTCACCGAAAAGATATTTGTATAATTATTATATAACTTTAACCAACAATTAATTCTATGAAATAATTCTTCAAATAATAATTAATAACTACTTGAAATTATGAAATTAAATATTCAGGTAACAGAAAATGATTCAACATTTTAATGGGTTATTCCCCACACAAAATGGAGTTTCGATTTCCACAGAAAGAGGTTCGACTGTACCTTGACGATGCAAAGATACAAACGTATCTAAACCCCATTCGGGTGTGAGTTGTGCATTCTAATTCATCAAACGCCAGCAAATAAATCAAACCGTACCCAAAGAGAGGAATAAAATTCGGTTTTAGATGATCTGTAACCGCCTCACTGACACCTGCTGCGCGGAGCATTGTCCCACCTGTACCTGAACCTGGCCCAAAGTCAGGTGCTCCTCAATCTCTCCCACATACTGGAAACTGTCGTAAATCGAGGCAACAAAGGTCAAAGGTGGCCTGGCAATGTCTTCATTCAGAGTCTAAGTATATTGAAGTTGATGCATTGCCCGGCTGGTCATTAAAAATTTAACATAAATCTCTCGAGTCAGTCATGCCACTCCGGGAAGTCCCCTTCGGGTATCTGAGTATCTCTGTGAGTGGTGTGGATGGTATGTGTGTCAAAAAGTCGCTGCAAATTGCAAACCCATTACAAGCATGTATAAAGTATAAGAGCCGCGATTAGAGAGCCAAGGCAAAAAAAGGGAAAAACTCTGTCGAACGAGAACACACCCAAGCTGAGTGTGTGCTTGAGGTATGTGTGTGTCACTCGCAAGTGTCACACAATTTCGGTTGGATGCACAGTGGATTTGGAATTCTTTAAATTCCTTAAAATTGGCCAAAAATATATAGTTCCATAAGTTAAAAGCTTCTCGATTTTTGTTCTAAAGTTGAGATAATGGATCTCTCCAGGAGCAGTGCATAAATTTCAGCTAACTTGTCACCCAATGAAATTTATGCAGTGACTTGCTCATCAGCTTGATGAATATCCCCAGAATTGTATTGTTTTCAAAGGCGATTTGTGACCACTGTGGCTCCCAACTCATTTGGCATTACTAAAGTTGTCTGCTCGCCTGTTGGTGGCACATGAAAAATAACCGAAACTTATGGGAACCGAAAATTGTCATGCACTTTTTGACAGCTAAATCAATAAGCATATTTTTGGAGCCACTACAAGAGTGGAATCCAATGCACTCAAAGTCGCATGGAATATGGAATTTCGAATGCTGAATAATGCGGCTAAAAATTCATAATGGGGGGTCTTTTTTGTGGCAGCTGGCAGGTTGACAACCATCTGCATTTGAATGCGTTTTAATTAATGTCCGCCGCGGCCAGCGCTGTGATGATGATAATGATGATGACTCAATTTCTGGTTGAATTCGGCATCCGATAGATACATTGCTGGGGTCCCCATTTGCGGCCGAACATTAACCCATGGTGCGCCATTGTTTGACACAACGTAAATCTCTTTTGCAGGCGCGTCACAATTTATGACATTCGAAATTGTTGGCAGCGAAGACGGCAAATTGAATGCCAATGCCAGGCCGTTGTCGATAAATCGCCTAATTGATTCGATTGGCATATTGAAAGCCCAGTAGCCGACCCCCTGATATCTTCGCTAAGATTAATTTTTTCCTCTTTTATTTTCCCGTACATTTTCTGCTCTTTCTGTTGTTTGTCTGGTAAATTGTTAGAAATTTCCAACGTCTCCGGTTGCACTCCGGTTTGCATTATGCATGAGAAGCGAGATTCAAGTTCGGTCTCCTCGGCTTGTTCAATTGACATGCGGACAAAGCCTCACTGCGTTTCATCAATATTTCATTTCGGCATTTCGATTGGGCATTTATAAGCGATTTCCTTTTATTACACAATTTTATTTCAATTTTATTGGATTCCGATTGGGAACAATGCACTCGTGAGGTCTTAAAACGAGACTCACGAGCCCTAAAGGTGTTTCATATATCACCAGGCACCGGGCTTTATAACGGGCTCTGGGTGGGGCCTTCCACAGACTGACTGACACCTTAACACTTTCGCTTTTCAATAAAATCAACTCGATTTAAAGGGGCTTTTGCGCCCTGCCAGTGTGATTTTCGAGATGCCATAAAGCAGAACATTTGAGTATTTTTAAAGAGCTCTTTCCAGCTAATCCAACGAGAATTTATTGCCTCCGATTTCTAAAGTTTTATTTTTGGCGTAAGAGGCTAATCAAGGCAACAAAGTCAAGGTTGTCGTGGTGTTTAAAAATAATTAAACGCCAGCGAAGGGAGACGCCAGGGTGTTGTGCAAGATAAAAAATATATTATCAAATTTTTCTTTGATTTAATGAATCATAAATCAAATTGTGTAACATGATTATTAGTATGAATATTTATTATGTTATTTTATGTTAACGAATGATTGGTTTTGTTGGAAAATATTTGTTTTTCATTGAGAATGATTAGTTTAAATTTTTACTAAGCATTTATTGCAATTTCTGATATTTGTTCTCTGTCATTTCTAATGTATATTTATCTATTTATTATTTATTTAATGTAATGTAAATAACTGCCAACTTGTAATCATTTCTAATGCAATTTTAAATGGTTTTACATGCCATAAATAAATTAAATTAAACCAAGATAATAAATTTATTATTCAATTTTAAAACCAAAAGCCTAAGCTACCACAATGCTTTGCCTCGAGTTGTGGTAGTTCCTGGAATTGCAGTCAATAAATTATGCGGTCTTTCATCGCCCATTAAGGCTGCCACAATTTGCATACTCCGCCACTGCATCCATATCCACATCTGACCAGCTACCATTGTTGGCCCAATCATCTTACCTGCGGTGCTCTGCACCTGCTATTCATCGCTGTGCGCTTCATCGACCACAAATCGCAGATCGCAATAGCTGGAACGTTTGAGCGGAGGGAAGACCCTCGAGGTTGGCAGGTCGGCTCATAAACTAAACGCTATCAAAAAGCCAAATGCTTGCTGGCTTGGTTAATCACTTCATCAACGTCCAAATCGTCGGCAAATTAACCCGAAATGGGAGGAGGCAAAATGGATTCTAGAGTCGATGGCAAACAAATCACGGAGTCATCAAAATCGTTTTTTTTTATATACTCTGACTTGAATTATTTAAAAATAAATATGAGTTTGGTAATCTAAATTTGTTTGGGATTATTTTTCTTCATAACAAATGCGCATAGAATGGTATTTAAATATCTAAATGTAATTATTGACTTTAATATTTAATTACAAATGTGAATAGAATGGTATTTAAATATCGAAATGTATGACTTGCGCTTGCAGCAATGTTGGAGAATTCTTTGAACTAAGAATTTAATGGCAGTAAGAATCCGAGCTTGACTATAAGCCTAAGAAATTAACTTAACTTTATTTGTAGCAATTCCTAGATTTTATTCTGAGAGAGTATTAACATTTCGCTATCCAATATTGGCATTACTTAGTCGTGGCCTTCGTGTCCACCGCAGGGCAGTTGCAACAGCCTGCCAGTCCGCACTTTGTAGCCTGCGGTCTCTAGTCTTCACTTGGTGCACAGAAAGAAAATAAGATATATAGATAGATATATAAGGCTTGTAATTATGATTTCCAAGAAAATTTTTATTACATTTTTACTTGTATATATATTTATTTATATACATTTCCTTGGATTTCAAATTAATTTTTATCAAATTAAAATTCGTTGACGGAAGACCTCTTTATTACCCGTTTTATTTTTTATACAATTAAAGCTGTATATCTGTTTTCAATAAATAAATTAAAGTAAAGTGCATCATATTCGAACAATCAACTGCAAATATTTATTGTATTCCCACGGCATATCTCCCTGTGTAATCGGTCGTCTTACGGTGGAAATCTCAGCTCTACGTGGCTCGAGTTTGGTTCGTGGCTGCCAGACAGACGGCGACTGCCAACTAATAATTGCCAAAGGCAGGGAATAGGGGAAAATGTCGGGGAAGACTGGCAAATGAATTTGCACAAAGTTGCAAATCATTTGACAGGCGGTGGCTGCTACAAGATTTTCGCTCTGGCTGCGCTCTTGTTGGTTTTTGCATTCCGCTGGCGCGTCTGTGTGCTTTGCACAAAACTTTGGCTGCTGTTGCCACTTTGATGATGTCATATGCAAATGCCCAAGACCGAATCCGAATCCGAGTCCGAATGCGAAAGATAGGGGCAGAGTACGGACAGATGCCGAATTTTCATAGCCAATCTCGGTCGGGGCATGGAAATGACAAAGGTGATGCTAATGGTGATGGATATCGCCGTTGATTATGTCCCCCACGATCGGAATGCTGTTGCGATTTGTTTGTAATGCCAAGTGTTTTTGCCGGTGATTTATGCCGAATATTTGACTAATTCTTATCGCGTTTTTTCCATCTCTTTGCAGGTGAGTTCTGGCAGTGACATTTTCGAGATTGATTGTAATTAACAGGTGGAAATGGTAATGGTAAGCTAAGGAAGAAAACTTTGATTTGTTCTGTATAATTGGGCTTGAGTTTTTTAAGTTAATATAGAGAGAATATTTATGAATATTACAAATTAAATTGAGTTCTTAAAGTTCTCTAAATTAAATAATAATAAATAATAATGATAATAGTTTCACTTTCACTTTAAAGCAATTCCCTTAAACTGTTTTTCTGCCCAGTTCTATGAGACTCCTACTCCTTCCCACTATCCCTTCTCGGAGCGTGAACGCTGTAAACACTAAATTGTAGCATTTTATGGATCCGTTTCCTTCATTCTTGACCTCCCTCAAGGTTCGCATTGTAATCAACTCGAGTCTTGCACCATTGCCACTTGGCAGGCGAACTGGCAGCCAAGCGAGCCACGCAATTTGTAACTTGTTAAGGGAGCCAGAAAGGAGGAAGACACCGTCCGGGCGTGACTCCCCTTGTTTCCCCTGACTTGGCCCTCCTCCGCCCACCTGTTTGCTCCTGCGGCCGAGTGGACATATGCCTAACGACCCATTAGTCACGTCAAATCGGCAACACGAACGGCCGCAAGTGCGAAAACAAAGGAGCGACGTCGCCCGGAAAGAGGAAAAACAAATAAAAACAGAGAGAGAGGGGACCAGAAAAAAAATAGAAACGAAAACAATAAAGCCAAAGTGATCGTGACCAATTGTTGGCTTTTGGTCACTGGACCAACAATCAACAATAAACACCCAACTTACACAGCAGCGGCAGTAGCAACAGAAATTGCAGCAGCACCAGCAACAGCACCAGCAACATGCAACAGCAGCCAACGTGCGACATCGTTTGGATATCTGCAAATATTTGCCCCTGTTGACGAACTTGCGGCCATTTTCGCCCCTGTTCCACTTGGCTCTCACCCACTTAACCCTATACTGCCGTCACTCATTTCAGGCAGTAGGAAACGGACCGAGTGTGCATAGACTGTCCATCAAGTGACCGCAAAATGTTGCCAACACTATGCGACGGACCAAAAATGCGACCAGACCAGAAATATCCGTCCGGCTTTCCGCTGCTTCACTCTCACTCGCAGAAATAAATTGTGACGGGGTTAGGTCATTAAATAGGGTTTAAATAATATTTTTTAAATGTTAATTACATTTTTAAACATTAAATTAAATCCGAATCAGAAAAATTTCAGAAGGAAATGAAACTAATTAACTAAACTAACCTTTGATTCCAGAACTTCCTTTTAAAACCAAAGATTCAATGCTCTAAAAATAAAAACAATCCCCTTCTTATAGGATAATAATAAAATAATAATATTCCTATACCTGATAGTTTTAATTTCTCCCAATTAACCCACTCGCCTTGTTTTCAAGTGCATGGGTTCGTGCCTGTGGCCACTTGCAGGCCATGCCGATGGTATTCTGTCTCCGTTCAGACACCTTAAATCAAATATGTATATATTGTAATGGGACGTGACGGGTCGTACTTTATGTGGCTCTGATTCATCAGGCGGCTCCTCGTTGTCAGCTGCGGCACTAAGAGAATTAAATTTATTTGCCATCTGCCATTGATTTGACAATTGAATTTGCGAATTAACATCGGTTTTGGCGAGCGTTTTTATTGCATTTGAGGGGCAACATGTGGCTCATGCAAATGAACACATTTTCCCATATTCTGTTGGAAAAATAAACCGGCTAGGACAAACGGCGAGAGAAACAAGCTAAATCCATTTAGAGCGCGCTACCAGAGAATCCAACCGAAAACTCGCACCCCCAATATCTCGTTCCTTTAATGCCAGGACCTAACCTATCCCAATGCAGGCAAGTGTGTGCAGGGTGCAGAAAAACGAGTTTCCAGCAAATATTCCGGAAGCAGCAAAAAACTGCAGAGCCAGAGATTTTTGCGAGCGAAATTCACCCTTTTTTGGTAGGGAATAATCACCCCAAGCTCTTAGAAATTCAGAATCGCAGCTTCCTCACGTAGTGTGCGTTATTTTTTGTGGCCTTGTCGGACAAGGGTATGATGACTTTATCAAGGGGATTGAGTTCTGACAGATCCTGGACGAAGCGAAGTATATTTTGGGCGTTATTTTTTTGGCAGTCTGCTATAAAGTTTGATGACTCTTTAAGTTGGGAAAGTGATTAACCTGTTGAAAATCATGTCTATCGGCATTTGTTTTGATGGTTATGAGGGCAGAGAGCTTCTGAATTAAATAGTTTAGGTAATGCGGTACTTGTGACCAAATATGAAGGAATTAAATTAATATTAAGTTAAGTTTTAATGCTTTGCAATGTAATAACATAATTTACTTAATATTTCCCTAGCTAAGGAACTTAATAATTTAATTCAAAAGCTCCATTGTTGCCTCAAAACATTTATAATTCCTACATCCGTGTTAACTTATTTACACAATTTTTTCGCCTCCACTTTTTCGTTTCAGGAATTGCATTCAGTTTAGCTCAAGCGTATCTCAATTTTCGTCTTGCTTTCTAAAGTGCTATTTTCATGGCTTGGATTTTGTTTCTGGCCAAGTGCAATTCAGCTCATGTACTGCTGGCCTGCCTGCTGCTTGCCGTTCCCATACTAAATTCCATACTGCCATAGTGCCGTAGTGCCGTAGTGCCATTCAAAAGCATCCACGAAATGGGTCTAGTGCATGCTCCGCAGCCTTCGTCCTTCGCGTCCATGCTTTGTCCTTGGCGTTGGGGCTCCGGCTTCCCTCTCTGCCTGTTTGCTAGCAAACAAATGGAAAACGGTGCCCGCTGTTTGTCGCCATATGTTCTGCTTGGCGGGGGATTGACACACCCCAACCGAAAAGGGGGGTTTCTGTGGCAGGAAAAGGGGTTTGGTTGCGAGTTCGGGAGTGGCAGCAGCTGCCCTGCTGCACTGGCTGCCCGAAATTGAGTGTTTGGCCACGACTTGGATTTATTTGCATAGTCGACACACGAGCATTCTAAGGCTTCCACAGGAATGTAATTCGGAGTGGGGTCAGTTCAGTGAGTCCGTGTGCATGCACTGTGGAGAACTATGGCATTTAAGTAGAAGTTTTAGAATTGTGATCAGTCTTACTTTAAATAAAAATACTTTTACAAAGATGCAGCTCAGGGAAGGACTTATGTTCATTAAAACATTCATTTTATAAGAAGTTGGAAAACACGCAAGCTTTTAGTAAGCTCATTGATTCTGATATTGCCCTTGAAGTTTTATTGTTTCCTTAATAAGTTATTAATGATTTATAAATAAAGTTATAAGTTAGATATTATATTTATTTGAGAGTTGTTGAAGAAGTTCCTTTTTTATCAGCTTTTGTTCTCCATTCGTCATGTTATTACTAATTTTTTTTGCAGAGCGCCTAAGTGACCCCAAAACCTTTTGAGTCGGCTTATAAGCTCAGGAGTCCTGAGACCTGAGCCCTTGCTCCTACGCCTTGGTCCTTGGTGCTCCTTCTAATCCTCGAATCCTGGACAAGCCGGGGCTGAAGCTGATGTGTAAATGCCGTCATAATGCTTGTACCGACGTCAGCTTGACAGCTTTCCCCCAGTCCAAATTGTGGGCGTGGCACGTGGCTGACCGAAGGGATCGGAAGCCTGGGATGCGGACGAAGAGCAGGCCGCACGCACACACACACGGGTCCTCTCCTGGCAGCTTATTAGTATGCAGCTGTGCTCGCCTTTCGGGTCCAAAAAGTAGGGGGCTTTTCGTACCTCTCCTAAACACACACACATCTATGGAAGTGAGCGCGTGTGTTGGTGCATTTCTCTGCGTGGAAATTCGTGTTCGTGTCATGATTCAGTTTGCTTTAATTAATTTCGTACTCCATTTGCCGGGGAATCCCCGGAACAGTGGCTTAAATTAACCGTTACACGAGAAGGCAGCCTTCGATAAATGTTCATCTTCGACTGTTGCTCTGTGTGCTTAGAAATTCACTTAGCTTTTATTAGTCGGGGAATAGTTGTGGGTAATTGGTCTAGATTGTTTTTAGAATTTCTACTTAAAATCTCGTAATTCTCTTAATTAAATTAACGAGACATTTACACATTTATTCAAAGAAATTAGCTCAATACTACAGAGATATTAATATGGTTTTATCCCTGCTAAAATATAAATATTTTAGTATATTACAAATTATATATCATAATTTGATACAGCTACATTAAAATCTCCTGAATTTGATATTTTCTTGTTAAATGTTTACCTCTGTAATATCCATTGTTCCGCATTTAAAAATGTAACCCGACCCTAGGCCAGAAAGGCTCTCCGATCAATTTGCCATGCCATCACATGCACTTGGCACGCTTTTGTTGAAAAACATGTCGAAATCGCACAGGGAAAACCCGCAGGACGCACTCGCAGTTCAGCTTTCGCAGATTTCGCAATTTTTGATTACATTTCAATCTCATCCAGCCACGAAAATCGCAGAGAAATATCTGTAAAACATAGAACATTCTACAAAAAATAAAAATCCAGCGAGTGGTACGAAAATGCAATTGGCGCGGAAAGCGTTCTCCACTGTGGGCGGGGGCAGGCGGGGCCCGAGGTCGAGCAGAAAATGCAGCTAGAAAATATGTATCGAAATTAAATTTCAATCGAATCGCAATTGCAATGGGAAACGCAATGGCAATGGCAATGGAAAATCGTGGCGAAATGTTATTTCGCCAGTGACTCCAATGCAGTCACTGTGACTGCAGTTGTGATTGCGAGTTGATTTGTAACTTAATTTATGCCATTTTCTGCCCAAGAGTGCGAAAATATTCCCCCCAGCTTTCGTTTTCGGTTATTCGGTTATCATTTCAATTTGTAATTCAGTCGAAAGCAGCTTAGTTTCGCATCGGGATACGTTTCCGTTGGGAAAAGAGGGAGAAACTCCCACACAAACACACACGCACAACGCAACTTTGAGGAAAACTGAATTTCCTCACTTGATTAGGTTGCCATCGGATTGAAGGGTGATATCTGATATTCGATGTATGATTGATGCCTCTGTGTGAGCTTTGTTTGCCTTACAAATTATTTCAGCTATATTTCAGTCTTACATTTGCTACCGAGTTATTAAGGAAAATGTTCAATAAGCAACTTGGTTATTTCTTAAGGATAATATTACTTAAAATCAATGAAGGAAGTAAAGGTTTGACCTGGGAAAACTTTCTTGCTAAAGTGAATGAGTAAATAGATAGAAGAATTTTATGAAGACTAGTTTCTTATATTTTATTTTTACATTTACATTATTAAAGTTGTGAACTTAGAAATAATATTTCCGTAACATATTTGAGGTCCTTCTAAGCCTGACATAAATCATCTTTATTTTTGATCCCCGCATGTCATGTTGAACCATTTCCCATAGTTCAGATCCCCTGGTGTTCTTCATCCTCGTTACTATCCCTCTTTAAGCAAACTTACTGCGGATGCGCTTTTCCTGGTTTTCCCTCGGCTTCTTGCTCCCATTTCCCAGCTCAGCTGAGCTCACGTAATCAAGCCGCTCATTTCCCCAGTCACCAGTAACAAATCCTTCAGCTGACATTTCCCTTTTTAAAACTGCTTAACTTACTGCTTCGGTTACTGGGTGTAGTTGCACTGCCCTTGCCTGTTTCTCTGACGCTTTTCCTCCGCTTTTCCCCCGTTTTCCCACTGGTGGAAGGTCTCCCAGCATCACAGCTCATTAATCAACTGGCGGTGGAGCTGGAAAAGCGTTGAGCGCCCCGCTGTTTTTGCAGCATCGCCACGTCGTGTTGACGTTCACCTCGAAAATGTCACTATCTTGGGCGTGAAAATTTCCCAACATTCCACCCACCACCTACTGAAACTTTGGTTTTCGGTTGATTAATTGTTTAGTTAGTGATTAGGGAGAAAGAGTGACCGCATTGGCCGCAAACCAAGAAAGCCACGGAGCCTTTAAGCGCGGTTCCAATTAAAGTCGCTCACGAAACGCGGCCAGAAACGCGCGCGTTCGCCAGATAAGGCACACGCGATTTTAACCGCGTGGCTTTATTGGCTGCGGCTTCAATAAAAATACGTCAAGAAGCGTTATTGCCACTCCAGTGATGGGTTTTTTATATTTCTCCTCATGTTAGACAGTGCACTCTGCAAAAAAAGCGCTTCTAAGAGTGTTTAAAATTTATTTTGAAATTGTTATAAATCTTAAGAGACTGTCGTACCTTTTAATGGTGGTTTCTAGATTAAATGCAGTTTCTGCAATAATAATAGTGCCAAAGAATTATTTTTTTGTGTTTACTATATCCTGCGGTGACTGTACTCTTACTTTTTTTTTCTTATCCTCCAGCACACACACTTGAACACACACATCCTTCGTCCTCTTGTCTAAAATGCAGCTCGCAATTTCTGTCTTGCCTTGCATTTTATCCCCGCCCACTGCCACGCCGCCTTTCGCCCCATTGAGTCCTGTTTCAAGAACAATTCCTTTCACGTTTGAGTGTGTGCGTGTTATTTTTTTCTCTGTTTTTTTGAGTGCATTTTTCTGCATGTGACTGCACTGCAAGTTTTCATCATCATCATCGTCAAATGGAAAGCGAAAAAATTGTGGTCGTCATCATAAATGTCTCGTTCGCCTTGCGGGTGCACCTAACCCCCTAAATCGCCCACGTTAAACCCCCCTCCGTACCACCATGTTCTTCCCAGAAATTTCTATTGTCAAAGTTTGTTTTGCTTCGTGTGTTTTCCCTCGGTTTTACTTACTTTTCAAATGAGTTTTCCCGTTTAACTTTAAATACGAGGAAATTGTATTTTCAGAAGCTCAAGGAGATAAACAAGAGTTACATGCATAAAGCTAAGTATAGTTAAGACTACATATAATTTGGAATTAAGAATTAAGCAAATTTTAGGTTATAGTATAGTGAAGACTACATACAGTTTGGAATTAAGAATTAAGCAAATTTTAGGGACAAAGAAAATCTACAAGTCCTGCCTTAAGCGTCCTTGTAAAACTTAATTTCACAATTCCTTCGCCCAGAGATTCAGTTTCTGTCAGCGTTATTTGTATATTTCTTACACTTTCTTTCTTTGGATAAACTTTGTTTTTATTGTTCTCTTAACTTTCATCATATTAAATCATTTTTACTTTCCCTCTGCTGCCGCTGTCATACACTTTCCCCAGCAGGAAGAAAAATTGAAATAAAACGAAAACACTTGGCTGCCATTCATGTTTGCTCATGTTGGGCGTAAGAAAAGTTTTTCACACAATTAAGTTGAGCAAAATGCTGTGGCAGACCCGAAATTGAAAGAAGTCCTCGCCAGGACCCCAAAATTCTGCTGCAGCAGCAGCTGCTGCTCCTGACGCTAGCTGTGCCGCATCAGGAACGAAAATAAAAAAAATTTAATTTCATAAAAGTGGTCTGTCCAAAATTCATATATATATAAGCATAATGTTTTTGCACAAGTTTTTATTGAAGTTTGCGGAGGTGTTGACTTGGCTTTGAAATAAAACCATGAGCAAGAGGTTAAGCTGTGGAAAATTAATTGAAATTTGACTTATTAAGTTTTATAAGTTATTTATTTCTTTTATTTTTAAGGAGTACACAACTAGTAATTTTATAATATCAAATAATATTAATTTATTGACCTCAGTCAAGAAAATAGATATAACTTTTAGTTTTTACTCCACATTTCAAAACAATATACTGAATGTTTCCCAGTAATCAAAACAACTCGGCTTAAATAAACTACAATCAAAGGTAGTTTCAAGTACTTTTTACCCTCTGGCACTTGACCAAAATACAAAATACAAACTTGCCCCGATGGTTAACAATTTCCATTCTTCATTTAACGAGCGGAATCGGAGTGGAAATAATTCTCATTTAATTTCATTTTAAATGCACTCGAAACGATAAGGATGAGAATCGACCTTCCTTTGCGCACTCGAGTGTTTTGTTCTGCTATCGCCGACATAGAATCGTCGAAAGAGTACAAAATGGTAACCGAAAGGTATACGGAGACCTGTGGAAAACCAAAATGACTTGGCCGAAATGCCATTGTTGGCTGCGGCTGTGGGCCTGCCTGTTTACATTGATTGCTGGCCGAGATACAAAAGGCGAGAACGAACGAGTTTCGGTACTAAATACTGCATATATATGTACGAGTATATCTTGTTTTTCTGTATCCTGTTTGTTCAGCCCCGGATCCTACCTGAAAGGGATCCCGACGAGTGGTCCATTGTGTCAGGTCGGGCATCAAATTTAATCCAATTAGTTAGACAATGCCCGCGGGGCTTCGGTTTTAGGGTTCTCGGGATCTGAGGTCTCGTGCGGATCGAATTTTGTGAATACGCCCACGTCAGCCCTCTAATCTCATCCGCCATTTGTTGCTGCACTTAATTAGGAGGGGTCAGGAACCAACTGAAAAGCCAACTGCCGGCCCAGCACTTGTATTTGATTTTGAGACCGAGTTCGAAGCCCGAATGAAGCCATTTCAATGGCCTGCGATTTGGCACGTCTGCGGCCCGATGATTATAGAAATATGTTGAGAATATCTCCGCAAATGCTTTGACTAACAAGGCGCACGTTGGCATCGTTAGAGCGACCATTAACTGGAATTGGCTCGAATTGTTTATGACCAATAGCCACGTAAGCACACAAAGGATTCGGCTCCTTCTGCGCCACACAAACGCATATCAATTGGCGGAGCAGATTATAATGCTTATGGCCAGCACCGAGATAGTGGAAGCAACAGCATTGTTTGCTCTCGGGGGGAAATTCTGAAGATTGCCACGGCCAGCTGGTGGAAACTTTGGAAATGCTTTGTTTTTGGCGTCTGCTCTCAATAGAAGACGGCAGCCTGATGACTTAATAGAGTTCGATTTAACATACACTCTGAAAACTTAGAGGAAATTGCTTACACTCTAAAATAAATTATTTATAGGTTGGGTAATCATATAAAAGAGTCATACATTCTAAAAACCTATAAGAAAGTGGTTTACTCTCAAAAATAAATTATTTCTAGATTGGGTAATCATATAAAATGTCATGAATTCTGACACAAGAAAGTAGATAAAGCAGAAACATATGGAAAATCTAGAATCAAAGTACATAGACTGTGAAGTAATCTTAAGAGATTCTCTTCAGCGGATTTATAAACCCGTAATTGCTTTTGGATACCCTATTTTAATAGAAAAATAACTGTCTTAACGACAAACACAAAAATGCATTATTGAAACTATTTCAGTAATGGCGGATATCTTGTGCTTTGCCTTTTTATGGCAGATGAAGTAATAGTCAGAATTCCCAAGCAGGCAAAAAAGCACTAAGCATCCAAGTTACCTCATTTCGCCTCATCAATGGCAGTTACTTTCAATGCTAACTTCTTATGTCAGGGTCATAAAACCAGGGGGCTTCTGACTCCAGCATCAGACAAGTTCAATTACCTGACAGACATCATAAAAATACCCCTCACTATTTTCGTTGGTCTCCCAAAGATAGATGCATTTCTATTTTTATGTTCCAAACGCAACCTGCTTCTCGGCGACTTGTTTTCCCCGCTCGCTCGGAAAACTCCTCGGCTAATTGCAGCTTCAACGCTTTTCAGCAGTGTGGAAATGCCGCTTTAATAGCCTCCGCCGGCCCCCTGGGATTTTCCCCCTCCTCATCGGTTTTCGCCTTAAATGCTTCCTGCTTCTTCGAAGTATGCAAACTATGTCATTGGGTCTTTTGGTATTTTTTGTGGGGAATTGGGGAATCGCTCTCTCTCTCCGTCTCTCTCCCTCGAAATGCAGCTGGATTCTCGGCTCTGGCTTGCTTTTATTGTATTTTCTTGTTAGCTATTTACATTTTCCGCCGCTGCTGCATTTTCCATTGAAAACTGTTGCAGCTTCTTGGGAACGTGGCAACTCGTTAAAAATACCTCCCCATTTTCCATTTTATCTGCTCGCACCTTTCACCTTTCTAACTTGCGTTCCTTTCTGTATTTTTTTTATTCCCAAAAATGGGATAAAGGGGCGTGGCACTTCAACTGTGAGATTTATGCAAATACTTCGTTGTGCTGACAATCGATTGACTTCTATTGTTAATGCTAGAATGATCTATGAACTGCGATTTTGACTTTACTTCAAGTTCGTGCATAGTTGCATATCATGTTGGATTTTTCAAGCGAGAAGCTAAAATTTGGGAGCTTATAAGGTGAATATTTACATTCTTACACTGCTGAAACGCACTGTCTTCCCATGTCAAGCACTGACCTTTGACTAGACGAACTTTTGGCCGGCCTTCAAAGCAAAAACCAACGACAAACATCTGTCATTTGATGATGACAAATATTTGAATGCTGGCGAGATGACTTCTACCCCCGTCTCATTCTGTCAGTCTCGTCCCGCCTCTGTCTAGCTATCTGTCTCACTCTCTGGCTATCTCTGTTGCCCCGCGGGGGAAGCCGGAAATTGCGTTGCTCTTTAACTGGGGTTAGGAACCCTTTTTGTAATTTTTTTTCTCTGGCTAGCCGAGGGTTTTTCTACGAGTATTTGTCGTCGCTTTTGGCCTTGGGCCTTGGCAGTTTTATCTTAAGTCAATTTGCCTTTCCCCTCGTCATCATCATTTAGGGGGACTCTAAGCGGTTTAGGGCATTGAAAAGTTTTCCCCCGGAAAAATACTGAGGCCAAAGTGTCATAGATCAGCATTGTTGTCGCGGAAACTATTTGGGATAATTACCAGGATGTGGCTGTCAAAGCGAATGGAACCTTTGCCACACACATCGCCAGGGGTTCATCTCAATTAGGGGATGGCTTTGTTCTCGATTCGGTTTCGATTCGAAATTGAGTTAAATCGGAACCGATACACAGAGAATAAAAAATGCAACTGAAGCATGACACCAATCATTGATAAAAGGAAACTAATTATTTGATAGATGCAGCTGAAGTCTGTTTAAATTTTTAAAATTATTTCTAGGACTTCCTCAAATTAAAACCAAATATCTTTGATATTTAAATATACAAAAGTCGGTTAAACAATTCCTTTGATCCCGAAACCAGTGAACCTAATACCACTTTTTATTCGTGTACATATCCTTCCGCCCCCAGATCCAGATGTCTCCCTATCAATTTCGAATTTGATTTTTATGATTTCGGTGGCATCTCATTTCTCATTCCATGGCTCGTTTGCGGTTCCATCTCTCAGGCTCATTTGCATTTTGTATTGAATTCCATTTCATTTCTTCCTGGCAGCTGCTGCCCCTGCAGTTCCCTCCCATCCCTATCGCAATCCGAATGGCAACTTAGGCAAATTGAATGCGAGTTGGAGGAAAAAGTGCGCCAAAGTGAGACAAAAGCTAATGCCAAGGGCAATGTGGAAGAGCCACGGAATAAAAGTATGATTCGCTTCGGATGGAGAATGATTTCGCCAACGATTTCAGTTAGCTATAAATAAGACCCCGATCCATTACACAATAGAGTCCCCGGGCTAATGGACCAGACACCGCCGGCCTTTTGCCTTTGGCTTTCTTTTTCCGCCAGCCTGTCTACGTGGATTCATTTTAATTAGCGGCTCCAACAAACATTAAATGAAAATGCAGTTGGCGCCTCGCCGTGAGAAAAGCGGCAACAGTGCCAGACAAAAATGTAAAAAAATAAAAACAAGGAACATACTTACATGGAAGAAAGCCCTGCCCTTGATAGGGAACCTAAAAATACTCTTAAGGAATATTTGTAGGGATATTAAATATATATTAAAGCTTTAACTTTGATTTATAATATTTTCTTCTATTTTTAAATTAGGGTTCCATCCATTTTTCTGATTTTACCAACTTTACTTGATTATTACATTTATTCCATACTTCGAAAACCTTTAAAATTACAACTGCCACTGCCTCTTTCTTTCCTTATTTTCCTTCTCACTTAATTATTTATAATATATATTGTTAGAGTATTAAATGTAAGGCAAATACGTATGCCTCGCCTGCTTTCACCAGCTCCAGGAGCACAACAAAAACACCAGCACGAGGTGTACAAAAGGGGGCTGGAGTGGGCTGGGGATTGGGGCATCTTCGCCTGGGTGGCCTCCACGGTGCTGTTGTTGCTGTGCCACTGCGCTGTATGTGCAACATAATAATTTGTAAACATTTATCAATTATGCAGCAACAGCAGGAGCGGCGGCAATAACAGCTTCGCCGCCGCGTATTCCGCTGGCCCCTCGAAGCCTTTCTAGCCGTGGCCAACTGGCCACATAAATTTCCACGTTGGCCGCCATCGCCACTCAGTGGGGGTTCCCCTCAGACGAAGAGATTGCACTCGGAGAAAATATATATATCTTTGGATACAATATATACTCTATCTGGCAAAAATCAATACATCCATAAATGGTATTTAATTCAAACTAAAATAGAAATAATATATAAAATATAAATAAAAATATTTAGCTAATAACAATTTACTCTTAAATTAATTTCCTACGATTTTTTCGTTCACTGTAAATGTCGGGAAATATAGCTGAAGAGGGGACTAGTGCACTGCGCATTCCATGGGCGTTTTTCGGCTTTGACTTTGGCGGTTTGCTGGCCGGGGCGTTGATTCGCCTGACCAAACATGCAATTAAGTGCAAGTGGGCAACACCTCATCCTCAGCCCCGGCCACAGCATCATCATTCGAGGTATTCCCGGGTAGAATGCGGGGGACAATGGACAGGTGCATTCTGGGGATTCTGATGTGTGCCAGCAGCTCGCACTGCCGGAATGCCCTTGTGTGGAGTCAGGTCCATCAATCATCCAGCAGGCCCACTTGTTGACAACAACAACAACTGTGGCAGGCAGTGCAGCAAACAGTGGGTGGCGGGAGAAGAAGAGGGCATCATCAACGTGACCGAGACCTAATCCCGGGCATCTGCCACAGCGGCAGGTGCCAAAATCCCAAAGAGCCAAGGTGCCAAGGTGCCAAGGTGCCAAGGTGCCACGGTGCCAGGGTGCCACGTCGCCGGCTGCCAGGATAGGCATCCTTCAAAGGTTCCAACGAAGAGCGATCATGCTGGGAGACAAAGGAATGTCTGAGCTAATTCCTGTGAATTATATTACGTGTTAAGGATAGAAGATACCGAAGGGGTAATTAAAGCCTAGATTATAATGTTGGAGCCTTAAGAAAATTCAGTAAATTCAAAGAGTTCTTTCTTAATTATACTAAACGTATTTTGCAATAATTACGATTTACAAACTCTGCAGATGTTTATCCAAAAATGTGTTAGGCCAGATCAATTGCATTTATGCTGAGCTGATTGCATTTTAATGGCTGCACCTGCCTGGCTGAGCAATTCACCTTACTATCTGCATCAAAGATACCACTAAAAACCATTAGAAAGAAACGTTTCGATTTCCCGCTGCTCAAGAATTTTAATTCTTAAAGGCGAAACTAGTGCAGGGCAATAGAATTAGTTGAACAAACAATCAAAATGCAATTGGCAGGCGATGGCAATGAGTGCACAAAAAACCCAGGAAAATATTTTCACCCGCACTGGCAACATGTTGCAGTTGGATGCAATGTTGCTTGGTTACAGAGAGGCGCAGCATGTTGCTCGCACGTGCGCAGTCTCTCTCTCTTTTCCTGACTCTCTCAACATTTAGCGGCGACTTTTGTTTATGTTGCTGCGCGGCGGTCAGCTGTTTTCTGTTTACCTTCCACACGCGTGCAAAGGAGGGGAAATGTTGCCAGTGTAAGTCGAAGCCAGAGCAACATATGTTGCTGGCGCTGTTGCGCGAGCCGCCGATGTTGCCAGTCGTCAGTTGTATCTGAATCTGTCTGCGTCAGGGCGTGTTGCGTACTTGTGTCTTTGTATCTCGGTGGATTGCGAAATAGCCGCGTGTGTTTTTTAAGTTTTTCCCCCAAACAATTTCCTGAACTTGCCCCGAAAGACAGACAGCCAGACAGCCGGACAGACTACTTGGCATTTGGCAATCAATTGTTTGTCTGGCCGATTTCCTCCCCACAAGAATATAGCTCTTGGCCTCCAATTAAAGCCAAATGATTCACAAGGCGGCGTTTTTTCATTCACAGACAAAAAACGAAAAACTACAGAGTGTGCGGTGCGTGCGTGACACAGTTTTCGGTTAGCTTATGATTTATGCCGCGCTTGTCACATTAACAACAACCGCAAAATGTTTAAAAAATCTACGAAAATCTAAGAGATTCTGTGGAAATATTTCAAGCACCAGATGTTGGGATTTGTTAAAAGTAAAATATTACAAGAAAATAGGGGGAAACACATGAAATTACCAAAGTGACCGACAATTAATTGGAAAAGTCACAATTAATTTTTGAGTCTTAAGAAAAGAGTGATTCATCAAGAAATTGTTTGATCTTTGTCATATTAACAAAAGAGGCGACATGTTTTTAAAAAATAATTAAATATTCTGTTGAAATCTTGTTACATTTCCGCTGAGATTGTAGAAGAAGCTAACTAGAAAGGACAAATTAATTATCAAACTAAAAGGAAAAGTGAAGAAAATGCATTTTTACACATTCACAATCACTAATTTGTAAATGTTCTAAAAATCTACTGACTTCAATGGATTCTGTGGATATTTTTCAATTGTATTTCCAACAAGCTTGAACACTTACAAAAAAGGAGAACGTCGAAAAGGATTTGAAAAAGTGCCCCACAATTAATTAGAAGTGCAACAATTAATTAGGAAACCACCAATTAATTAGAAAACTAAAAGAAAACGAGCCCGAGCACAATGCACTTGAAGAGTTTGTGGCTTGCACTGACTCTTTTTAGTTTTCTGTGGCTGGTCGCGGCCAACGCTGATGTCCATCAGAATAATGGCCGGCCGAAGGTGTTGCCGGGGAAACGCCTGCCCGATGACTTGGGAACAGAACGTGATAAAAGTTCAGCCAAGATGCGGAAGATTTTCCCGCAGGCCGACGAGGAAAACGGGGAGTTGCGGCTGAGACACGAGCAACATCATCTGCGGCAGCAGCAGCATCTGATGGCGTGGGAGCAGCGGTTGCAACTGCAACTGCAACAGCATCTGCGCGAGCAGCAAGAGTCGCCAGAGCCGGAGCCAGAGCCAGTGTCAGTGCCAGTGCTAGTGCGTCATCATCAGCATAAATCTCTGGCAAATCCAAAGCCGGGAACCGCAAAGAAACCCATTAGACAGGCTCCGAGCCGGCCCGATGACAAGGCCAAGATTTTGGTTAAGCGCAGACTCCACTACAACGAGTACGATAACGACGATCTCGAGCTGCACTTCATGGACTCTGCCGAAGAGGAGGGGCGCGTCGTCTCCCCGGAGGAATGGCATCGAATCGGAATTGCACATCGGCGGCAGAAGGAGCAACATCAATTGCAGCTGCTGGCGGAGCGACAACAGCAGCGACAACTGCTGACAACAACAACGACGACGACGACTACAACGGAACCCAATAATGCCCAATCGGAGGATAATGATGTGAGTGCATCCGAGGGGACTCGATTTAATGGGTTAAGCCAAAGCAAGCTGTTTGTTTAAGCGGCCAATAAATAGCATAATTGGAGGGAAGATATGCTTACCATAACTGGAACTTATTTATTAGCTCAGAGTAATTGAAATGTCATCAGATTACACTGAATGTTTTTATTATTTAAATGTAAAGAATCACATTGGCCTTCTCTTGAAGAGAACAACCATTCAGATGTTCTCTTTAGAGTCTCAGTAAAGCTTCTAACTAAGCAGATAGAAGTAATATTAATTCATCAACAATACTTTAGAATACTATTGAGTATGAATTTCGAATTTAAGTACAAATTAAAGCCAATTGAAAGCAACAAGCATTCAATTTCAAACAATATGCAAGCCCAGCAGTTCGAGATTATATTCACATATATTCACCACTAATTAGACAATGGAAAACCATGGGTTTATTCATCTAATTTCATATTCTATGCCAGGTGCCTGCACATGTAATACAATCATTTCTGCTCGATTTGATTGCTATCAGAGACTATAAATCGCTTGGCTGACAGTTCACGACAGGTTGACATTATAAAGCTTCGCCCAGTATTTTCATCAACCTCCAGTGGCCGTCCTTTATTATTTACCATTTTCATTAGAACAGATTTCGCGAAGAGATTTGCACTTTCTCACTTTCTGTTTCCATTTCAATTAGAGAACCTCGACTCTCCACCCTCATTTCTCTTTTTTACACACTGCCCGCAGAATTTGCCACTTGGCATACAAATTAATTTGTTTTAATTGTGACTGCTCGGCACGTTCTTTTCAGATCTCTTCGAGCTGATTAGGCTGAACTTTTTGTGTTGCCTTTATTTTTTTCGTGATTATTAATTGGCCTGGGTAATTGTTCAGATTCAATTGAGATTTATGCGATCGAACGTTGTTGCAATGCAAAATGTTTACCAATTAAATGCGTATTAATGGCGAAATGCTTAATTGATTGCCTCTGTTCTGAGTATCATCTTGCCCCCTCGTCTCCGAGTGTTTTCCTCGACTATTTCTGCACTTGGCAACCGAGTTGAATCGATGAATAATCAAAAGGTGGCGAAACGATCGTCGTCTTGGAATTGTTTGGGGTGACTCTGGCTGAGAATTGGGGGCAAATATTTATTGAGTGAACTTGTGTGGGTCTGAAAAATATTTTTAATTGCTATGGATGATTCTAGAAGCCTCTAAAACGTGCTTCAGTGTCTTTATTAATTATTTTATAATTTTTGAATGCTTTTAATTAATGTTAAACATTATTTATGGTCATATAACTTTAGAGTATTTTTATACGTGAATATTTCCTTCTGACGAAATTTAGAAATACAATGAAATTGCATTCAAGCCTTTTAAAGATTTTTTTTCAAAATCAAATACAGAGTATCTCGTACATAATTCTACATATGCCGCATTAATTTTCCCCCAATGCAGCTCCCTTAATAAATCCCTAATTTATGAATAATCTATTATCTGCATGAGCAGCCACTGCATAATCATAATTCTAAAAGAGTTTAAGTAAGATTTACAATGGAAATAATTAACATACATTCGTTTTGTGGCTTAAATGAGATTTATAATGAGAGTAAATTGCATTAATTTATTTACGATTTATGCATTTTCTTTTTCAATTTGTAATCTATGTTTTTCCGTTTCATTTGCTTTGCCTTTTTCTATTTTCCCGCTGGTTTTTAACGACCTGCTAACTCACACTTGGGGCATACAAAACGATTGCATCTAATTATGAGGGCGAGTGTGGGATTACTTTTATCTCGAATCAAATTTGCGGCCAATTATTAACAGTGGATTTCTGGACTTCCCACTCTAATGAACTTCTGCTTACTGCCCCTCCCTACTTCTAGCGCTCTCGTGTCTATTTTGTCGATTTTCCTGTGTGTTTTTCCCACCCACTTTTATTTGGCGCCTTCGGCTAAGCCATCGAGCAGTCAATTTTATTTGCTTTCCGAATCGATTCCCAACACTTTCACTTCTCCCGGGCTGTCTCTCCAACTTATTCCCCATTTCCCTGCCTCATTTTCCACAGCCTTTTCCTCGTGCTGCTCCCCTTTTGCCCCGCTTTTCCACGCTTTTCCTGTGTGGCTGCTGCAACTTTTGCAATCAGTATATTAGCTCGAATTCGTTCTGCTTCAGTGGTGCACACACAGACAGTCCACCCACAACCCAATCCACATCCCCCAACCCGTGGATTTTTCAGAACCCCCCCCCCCTTTCCCCGCCGCGGCGGATTTTCTAACACCCCTCGCCCCGCTCCCGGGGAGCCACTTCAAACATTTTGGCGGGCGTAAACAAACGCAGCTGCAGCTTCTGTCGGGGGAAAATTGGAGGCACTGCCTCTTGCACATTCAATTAATTCAAAGCATTAAAACAATTAAACGTTTGTGGCTTCATTGACTTGGCACACGCCCCCAGTGCCCCCCTGCCACGCCCCATTTTCGCCAAATGCAGGCGGCAATCAAACTTCCCGCCTCTCCCCCGCCGCAGCGCACTTTGTGACCCAATTTTCACACAAATTAGTGCAGCTAATTTTTAATGATGATTTTTTTCCTTTTTCTCTTTTTTTTTGGGTTCAGCCACTTTACTTGGCATTTTTCATAATTTTCACTGCGAGTTGGTTGCTCGAAAATATTTTATTTTTAGTCAATTTATGATGTGGCCTCGCCTCTTCTGAAAGCACTTTTTTAGGCGCTGGGGGAGCCGACAAATGCAATTGAAATAAACATGAAAAAAGCCGGAGAAATCTAGTCTATTTTTTGAGAAAGGCCGGAACATTTTCCGAGAGTTTTTCTGTGGGGTTGGGAGATTACCTTCCCAGAGGAATCTTCTCTTTTACTTTTTTTTTGGTTGGAAGTGGCATGGTTTCCACTGGTTCCCTTGCGCCATGCGTTTTAACTCATTTGCACCTAATTGTCATGCAAACGGGGGCAAGAAGCGAAGAAAAAACAAGGAAAAATGGCTGAAAAGCAAAATAAAAGAGCCGACTGAGACTGAGAATGAAAAGTAGGGGAGAGAATTCCTTCCAAACCAATTTAAAATTGTTCAGCTTTTATCCTAGCTGTGCGGAGCAGCTGTGGTTACTGTCTTAGTTCCATTGTGTCTCAAACGCCCCCGAAAAAAATCCGACCCCATGGAAATCCTCCCATTTAACCAGCTCCCCATTTTCTTCACCACCAAAGTTGTTGACTTAATCTGCATTTTGTTAGCATTGCATGCTTTTCACATTTTTATTCAGATGGTCAGCGAAAAGCGTTGCAAAAGAAAGGGGACGCTGTGCAAAATTTGCATGGCTCTACTCCTGTTTAAGGTTTTTAGCCCGGGGAAAGGAAAAAATGTAAAAGCTAAAGGAAATAAAGCGAAATGCAATCTGTAAAGTATTAAAATAATACAAGTTCTTGAATTTCCACAACAATTTGTGGGGTTTTTTCTTGTTTTTTACTTGTTTATTAATGAGGAAGTAAAACTTGAAATCATGTATTCATTACAAGTTAATTCACCTTTTTTAAATTAAAATAAATTTTATCAGGAGCTGAGGCTCATAAATAATATTATTCCTAATATAATTACCCAACTTTGAAAGTTATTTCAATGAGATAAATTAAAATGTGTATAAAACAGCCCCCTTTCAGGGCAAACTCTCTTAGACCGTCCATCATCTTTTCAGTGCAAAAGTTGGAAATCCCCCCCACTGCTCCCACTGTCTGCTTTGTGCGAAGCATCCTTTTGTAGCCCTGCTAATTCCTTTGTCACCTTAAACACAACAAAGGACACCCCCTCACCATTCTAGGCCTCTTCCCCTTTTGGCCTGCATTCTGTCCTTTGTTAAGCAGGCCGCTTGTTTTTGCGGCGCCTCATTTCGCCCGTTTAACCCGCTTTTTCCCCATTTTCCCACACATTTTGTTGTGCCCAGCTGTCCAGCTTTTCAGCAGCTAAACAATTTTCCCCCTCCCCCTGATATGCACGCATTTCCCCCCGCTCTTTTTGTGCTTTCTGGAATGCCATGGCATTATTTTCCATGCGTTAGTTTTCGTACAGGTTTTTCCCCGGCAGCTTCTTCATTCTCATTTATGCAGCCTGCTTTTTGCAGTCCAAAAAATTGTTGTTCTTATTTCACAGACGCTTTTTCCGACTTTTTCTCTACGGTTCTTCACCCAATTTTTGTGTTAGCATTGTAAATTGCATTTGTTTTTGTTCTCGTTCTTTTCTCGAATTTTTTTGAGTCCTTCCCTTTGGCGTCCACTGCTGCCGCCTGCATATTTTGCTATTTATTTCGCTAGATTTCGCTATGTTTTTACACTGTCAAAAAAGAAAATGATTCCTTAAATCCTTAGATAATTATCATGAGTCATTTTGTATGTTTAAAATTAAAACCAAATTTATATAATATTTAATACAACTTCATGTCCGATTTTTCAGGGTAAAACTGGGCATTCTTAATAGTATTTATCATGTCCTAAATGAATGCTTATACTTTATATTACTCTGTTTATTTAAATTAAAAAATATTCTACTTATATACTGCAAATATAGTTTTTTTTATATATATTTTTTGGTGTCAGTTGCTTTCATCTATTTTGCTTTCAGCTGTATATCGCTATTTGCATTTTGTCATCACCGTTTTGTATTTTCCATTCCACACTTTTCTCCGTTTTCGCCTCTCTTGTGTCCCTTGTGTAGCTTTAAGCGTTTTTATTACCCGCAATTTGCGCATTTTCACTTTTAGTTTTAATTAACTAAAAATTTGTGCGACAACCACGCCCACCGGCCCCTGGGTTTTTCTCCCCACAAAAATTCGCCTGAGGCCTTAGCAACTTACACACGCCCCCTTCGCGTTACGTTCTGGCTCCGCTTTTCCTTATTTTCCTTTCTGATTTTTCATTTTTCTTATTTCGTGCTTGGCACAAGCAGAATATAATTTTTTCGCTTTTTATTTCGTTTCTATTTTATTTTATTTATTTGCCGTCGTTGTTTTTTATTTTTCCTACTTTTCCCATTGCGCTTGCCTTGCATTTAATTTGTGTTTATGTTTTCTGCGCAATTTTAATGCCATATTCTGTTGGTTTATTTTCTGCCGTGCTTTTGTGTATTTTTTGGGTTTGCCTACAATTTTAATTATTTGCCAGTTGAAGCCTTTGTTTATGAAGGATGGCGAAAAAAGGGGAAGTCCTGTTCAGTTGAGTTGTTTGTATTTATTGTGCAAAGGCTTCAAACAGTCTGGGCCCGAAGGAGTCTTCTCCCTTTCTCCCAATTTGCAGTTTCCCGCACCTTTAGATTTATTTTATACCAACTTGCAGAAGCCAATTATGGCCAACATTTTTGGGCAGAATAAAAAAAAAATTAAAGGATTTATTTTTATTTACAAACTAAGGTGCATCCTCACAGAGTTGGAAGCCACAGAAAGTTATTAAATATATTTATATTCTGGTTAAAAATGTTGCCCATAATTGGCTTCTGCAAGTTGGTATAAAATAAATATTAATTTAATATTATAGATAAATTAAGTAATAAAAAATCCTATTTTATATTTATATTAAGAGGAGGATGCATTTAATTTATTTAAGCAGCGATTACTGTATCTTCCCGACACTTCCTCACTATCTGCCACATACGCATACTATGTATCTTTTACTGTGTGTTGGCTTGTGGCTTTAATTAAACTGAACTTTCAGACACTTTGCCAAGACAACAACAAAAGGGGAGCCCCCTCCGGCTTTTGTTCTGCAAACTAATTAAACATTGGAACTGCCCGAACCCCATAGCCCCATCCTTTGGTTCTTACCACTATTAATTTGTTTTAAATCGTTTTTTGTTGTTCTCGTTTCTCGTTTCCCGTTTTTTCCTGTGCTTTCGTCTACTCCAATTACTGGGTGCCTCGTCCCCGCTCTTTTCCGAGTTTTGGTGATTAATGGCTCCCCTGAATCGGAGGTAACTTCATTTTGATTGCCTTGTCGAATTTGACCGGCACATCATTTGTTTTGAGCTGTTTTGTTTTGCCGGCAATATCAATACAAACCCAAAGAAATAATACAAAATTCCCTCAATGCGATTGGCTTTTCAATTTTCCCCAAAAAGAAAAAATATACTTTTTTCCTTACTCTCCTTTACCGGATTGGGCCATTAATCACCTTGAAGTTGCCTCAAATTTTCGGCTTTTCAGCTGTGTGGTCTTGACGTTTGCAACTCGCCTTTTAGGCCTTTCTTTGCTTTCTTTCCTTCTTTGGCAACAGACTCACACAAATTTGTTATGGGCCCCGCACCAATTGATTTGTGTTTACACATCTAACATCATCAAAATGTTGTCCAACATCGGAGGAAAGGGTGCAATTAATTGTTGGAATTTTTGTTTAAATACTGTCATTGTTCGGCCCCGAGTGCGGTGACATCAGATAATGGCAGTCAAAACTGAAGAAGATTAATTTGGGTTGCGTTATTGAAAAAAAGAAAAATATTATGAATAATTTTTTACTCTGGATGGACTGGAAACAAAATGTTGTATTTATTATTAAGTTCAATGCAGTTCTTGGCAATTTGTAGCTGCAAAATTAAATAACCCAGGAATATATGTTAACGAATAATCATTTAATTGATTGGTTTGTATATAAATTGAACCATTTAGTTCCCCATCAGAATTGAATAAGCGTCCGCACTGAATTAAACTGAGGAATAATACATGTATTAATTTTCCAATATTTGTATTAATTACGTGATCATACAAGTATGTTTATTGCTCATTAATAATTTTAAAGTGTTTAATAATGTGCAATATTTATTTATTATATCCTGAAAATTAAATTCTTTAGCTGTAGTTTCTTCCCAAAATATACTTTTAATCTTTTTGAAGAGTAAATCTTCCTTAGGCTTCATTCAGATAGCTTACACAGAGAATATTAATATTGTATTCCTGTTGTTTACCTTAGTCTGTGATTTCCACCTTGAAATTGTACTGTTCGATTGGAGTTCAATACCCCAAGGTCTATATTTTCCCATCTGAATGCACTTTCGTTACTGCAGCAGCTGTTGCCAGTGCAAGTGCCACTTTTTACTTGCAATAAACACTCGAGGTGTGCTTCTCTAAAAAGTTTAAACAAAGCAGTTTACATTTTAAATAAACAACAGAAGTGAGAGAAGTAGAACATGTAATCGAAAATCTCCACACAAGAATCACAGATTTTCCCCGACTTTATCCACAAAAGGGAGAAAAAAAAGGTCAGCCAAGCATAGGGAAAAACTTCACCCAGAAAATGAAAGAAAAAACATCTTTTGGCAATCCATTAAATATGCCTAGCTGTCGATTGTTCCAACCGAGTGCAAATGTCTCAATCGCCGGGCAAAAGTTAATGAAGCCCAACAATGCGCATGTTGAGCAACCAAATGAAGCCAATCGAGAATCGAAACATCATCCATCGCCGAGGGTTCTTCTCCTTCAGATTCTTCTGGTTGAGGGGACAAAATCCAGCAGAAAAATTCAAAGAATTCCCATGCAAATTGGTAAAAGGTAGCTGGGGTGGAAAATAATATTATTAATGAGATTAAGGGCCAGGAAATTTCGGGAAAAGCATTAAAAAGATTGGATTGGTGTGCTAAGAACCTTTTGAAATGAATTATGGATTAGTTATAACTAACTAGTTATTAGCTTCATTATTAAAATATAAAAAAATGTAATACATTTATTATCATGGGATTTATTTTACTCTTTAAATTTTATTTACTTCCCAAATGTCATTTATTAGCAATCATTTCTTAAATTTAGTCCCCAAAAAAGTAAAACAGAAAGGGAGCTATTCACCTGTTCCACATAAATTACCAAATTAGCATTCGAAATTCCTAGAATTTTAATATTTAATCTCCTCTTTTCCCTGACTAAGACTAAGACTAAGACTGACATGTTGCCCTTTTCTCAAAAGATCTTGGTTATTGAAATTCTGGTGAAATTTAATTGACTACCGAAGAGCGACAAATCGAAAAATGAAATGAAAATTGAAGCCCTCGTCAAGTCTTTGGACTGACATCAACTGATTGAATATGCGGGCGGTCGGATGGGGGAATGCTCGGATACTCGCACTGAAATCCATGGCAATGCAAAGGGAGAGAGTGAGAAATAATGTTTGAGCTGCCAGCGGCGATTCACAGATTGCATCCGAGAGATACGGACAGACACAGATACTCGTACTCCGATGTAGAGACACCCAGCACTGGGTCCCCTACAGAGGCGCACGCATTGAGTCATTCAGTTAGTCAGTCATTCCGGCATTCGGTCGGGCATTTAGTCAACCGAACAATGTTGCCTTCTAACGAATCGGCGAGGAAGACGCAATCTGCCAGATACAGATACTTTCGCATGCAGCGCAGCTAACTGAGTTTATGCCAGCTCTGGAGCTTTATGTGAAGCACGACCAGAAACAGATAGCGATGATGACCAAGATGACGACCGACTGACAGCCCGTTGATGGGTGGCCCGGGCTGAACTCCTGCTCTCCTCTCCGCTGGCTTGTATCTGTCAGATAAACTTGTTATTTCGCTTCTCGCTGGATTTTTCTCCACTTTTGCTCTTGGCGCCTAGGTCGTGTTTTTAATTTTCAGCTTAATTAAATCATTTGGCCATGGCTTTTTGCCCCCTCTCTCCCTCTCGTTCTTCCTCTCCCCCAGTAAATTATTACGGCCCGCAGCAATTTGTGGGTCATATTTTGGCCAAAATTTATGACAGCTGCGCTTCTGACTGGTGCTAAGTAAAATCAGTCATAAATTCTGAGCAGACTTTAGAGTGCCACGAGCAGGTTGAGTTCAAGTTGGAGTTTCCAGCTAGAGTCGCCAAAGTGCCTGAGTGGATTTTCTTGGGGGGTTAGCAAACCCATAAATGTCAGGGAAGCCCGTAAAATGTTGAATATGTGGAGTGCGAATTAAATAGATTGAAAGTATCAGAAATCTAAAAACATTCGAGAAATATATCCTATTTTTTAAGATACATTTTATAAGAATTAAGTTAGAGTCAAGTTCTGTCTTCTAATTTATCATAAACAATTTATTTAATATTTAAACCTACTTTTTCTGCAAACTATTAACCGAATTTACCCGTAATAAATTTCCTAAAATAAGATTTGATTTCCAGCAACTTTCCCTTTTCCTAGCCCACCCAAGTTATTAACCCTATTCTATCAATTATGATTTCCCCTGCAAATCGGTTTACAGCTCTATCAAATTTCATATCTCTAGCGATCGGAAACCTCTGACCCATTTTCCCCAGCCCAGGCATAATAAGCCTCATAAAACTACCATTTTATCCACAACTATTACTTATCTAATAAACGGTAATAAAAAGCTTCACTTTCATGCTTAGCCACAGAAGTCAAACGATCCCATAAAAACGGAAATTATGGAAAATGTCAACTTGTGTTGTGACCCAAAGTGAAAATTGGTTTTATTATCGCTAGTAAAATTCGAATATAATTTTTCCTTGGCCATTAAAAAAAGCTGGCCAAGATTGGTGGGTTTTTTGTCTCTTGAATGCCAATGTCCAATATCCAGTGTGCGTGTTTCGTGCTATGGTCGACCACAAATTGCTTAATTGGGATCGAAAGGGGGAAATTCATAGGGGAAAGGGGACTGGGAGTGGCTCGGAGTGGCCACCGTGAGCCATCAAATGCTGACAGCTTGAAGTGTGTCACACACAGTGTCTTCAAACAAATTATAGACGGCGCCCGTAACTCTTCCATCCCTCCCCTCTCTGGCTCAGAGCGCAGAGCCAGCACTGGCAAAGAGTTTTCCACTTTTCCCCTGTTGCGTGTCTCTAATGGAAATCCTCTGCGACCCCCTGCTTCCTATCGCTTCTCTGCTTTTACAGGCGCCACGTTAGTGGACACTCGAAAAAACTGTATATAGTTTAATTACAACTATAATAGTTAAAAAGAAGTTTATAAATCAATAATTCTAACGCAAAATTATAAAGGGAACTCGTGGAAATTTCTAGCTGCTTTACTTAAATAAATTGTAGATAATATATGCTAAAAATATGTTTGATTAAATCAAGCTTAAAGTTTTTCCGTAATGAATCAGTTGTATTCTTGAATAGGAACCTCAAAGTCAAGTATAATTCCTTAAATATTGTAAAATTTTATGATTAACAATTCCGTAGAATTATCAAAGCTTTTTTCTCAGTGTTTAAGTGCATGTGACATGAGCCAAGAGCAGGTCTCAAGCCCTCTAATTGATCAAAGGAGCGCATTGAGTGAAATAGAGGGAACGTGAGTTCAGAGTTCGTGCTTCGGTTTATGGTGATGAGATGAGTGTTGTCGATATGTGGAGGTCAGCTCCAGCTCCAGCTCCCATGATGATGAATTCCACGGACTAAGTGGCTGTGGGACATGAACATCTTTCGAGTGGAAAATCATTGACTTTTGATAAGATAATAATAGGGTAGGAAAAGAACCAAAAACGAGATCATGGCCCATGGCGTGACGTTGTCATTCAGAGAATTGATTGAATTAGGAAGAGACTGATTATTAAAATTAATCTGTTAATTTTTGACTATTGAAATTTGTGTTAAAATAAAGTAACCCCATTTTTATAGATAATATTTTAAAAATTCCTAAAAATATAACTTTTTTTTGTACATATTTCATATGTTTTACTACTCAACATACAATTAAATTAGCTCCACATTCAAAAGAAAGCTCACTTAAAGAGCATATCAGCTTTAACTGATTTCTTGGCCCACTGTCTGCGCTTTGGTATTGTTACTTTGGTAACACTTGGAGACTTCACGACATTGAAGGGGATTTCCTCTCGAAGGGTCGCCAAGAGATGAATGCACAAACAAAGCCAAAAAGTGGAAATAAAAGTGCTACATGCAGC
Organism: Drosophila rufa; assembly: GCA_018153105.1. Lineage (NCBI taxonomy): Eukaryota > Metazoa > Arthropoda > Insecta > Diptera > Drosophilidae > Drosophila > Drosophila rufa. The sequence goes on from JAECXS010000096.1 coordinate 17,366,017, forward strand.
ACTTGTCACAAGCCCGAGTTGAGCACAAGTATTTACAATCAATAAACGTGAAAACGAAATCGAAATCGAGCATTGAGTGGGCTCTGGAACGGTTATGCACTCGTCAGATACATTTTGAAACGGATCCAATACGATTTCCATCCAATCGAAACCGAAAGTGGGCGTTGCTAATTAGTGTTTGTCCGTTTGACCTTCCGTTTGGGGAGGGAAACTAAACGAGATTTATTGTCATCCATTGGAAATATTCAATAAATTATGCGGCGGCATACAAAGCCAGAAATTGATTTGATTTTGGGGTTTTTACCGGCTTTGCCACGGGCTCCCCCTTTTTATATAGTTCGTTACGGTTTGTTAATAGGTATTTAAATTGATTCGATTAGAGTCAGAGAAAGGGGGGATAGGGAAATGCATTATTTTGATTTGAATTTCAAAGCAAAGCCAAAGCCACTACAATTATGCTATTCATACTTTAAAAATTGCATAGTGTGCATCAAGAACTTCAAACTCATTTCTGTCCAAATTGATTGAGATTTCAACATTGATTTAGTTTGGATTTCCGCCCAACTGCCATCCTGATTCACTTCTCCCTTTCTGCGAGAGCCAGTATCTCTCGAGTGCATCGACAATTCCCGGCATGCTGCTTGTTTGTTGTACAGTTGTGTACACATTGAGTAAGTCAAGTTCAGGAAAAAAAAGGGAACAAATCGAATGAATTGATAGAAAAAATTGAGGAAAGAAAAAACTTGTTCAAGCTCTGCGCCATTGAAAAGCGGAGAAGAAGTGTGCGAAATGCAATGACAACGAGAACATAAAAAGTATCAAGTGCTCTGTCCAAACGTTGAACTTGTGCCACGCCCCCACTCGAGTGCACTCGAACGCCTACAAAACAGTGGAGCAGAGAGGGACGGATGGCTTTTGGCCAGAACCAGAGAGAGAGAGAGACTCACAGCACAGAAAGAGACAGCAGCGACAGACCGAATGCCATTAAAGTGATCTATGAGCTTGCTGAAGTTGCCAATATTGAGAGCGTAAATAAAGACTGCTGGCCGGCAGGCTAACAGAAAATAAATTATGGGCTCATGCATAATAGTAAATACAAGTGCGTGACAAAGGAATTCAACAGTTGAAGGCTTCAAGTTGCACCAATAAATATATTTAATATTTATTTGAAGTTGCCGAGGGTCCGGAAAGTTTAAGAACAGTATTTAAGAGAAAGAAAATATATTTCAGGGACTATAAACAATTTTGAGACATTTTAGAATTGCATTTAATAATAAAACAACTTTAATAAATATATATTTTTTCATCTAAATGTTTTATATCATCTTTTATGCAAGAATTTCTACTTTATTGTACAGGTACATTCCTTAAAATTGCCCAGTAATTTGTTTTCATTGCACAAAATTTCATTTACACCACGCTGATATTCGATGACATTTTAAAAAATTACTGCTATCACTTCCACTTTCATCCGGCAAACATTCGTAATTAGCTGAGAGCTCATTTGCATCAACTCCCCTGAAAAGCACTTCCCCCGCGCTTATCAACATCGATTATAAAATTGACACGCTTCTGACGCCGCACAAAAATAATAATGAAAGAAAAAAAAAAACACAGGAAGGGAAGTCGCTCACCCATTGGCGACGCCTTCAAAAATGATGCCATAAATTCACAAAATTTTGACATGAAAAAATAAAAAACACACCAAACACAAAAAAGAGCGAAGGAAAAAAGTCATTATCAATTACGCCACTTAATTATTTTTATTGGAGCATAAAATGCTCCATTTCTCGGTAATGCGACACGCACACACTCAGTGGGCTTTTCTCGCTGTCTCTCTCTTTCGGGTTCTCCCACTTCTTTCTCATTCTCTCGCCCCTTTCTCCATTTCTCTGCGTTTGTCGCACATGTGTCAATGGAGTGCTAATTGTCGCGTGCCCACTTTTCACACGGAGAAAGGGAGACCTAGACGGGGGCATTTCTCTGTCCGGGATTTGAATCCTGTTCTGGTTTCTCCAGAGAAAAGGGAGAAAAAAAGTAGAGAGAGGGAGAGGTCGGTTGCTCACTTGACTGCCTCTAATCGCTGTGCCACTTTTGCATAAATCGCTTGGTGTGAAGGGAATAATTGAATGTAATATTTCTTGTTTGGGGCTTGGCACCCAGTTTAAAAAAAATTTGGAGGCGTTCCCCTCTGCACGCACTTTCTAACCAAATTTTGAATATTTTATAAAAGCATTATTCAACAGCAGTTGACACCAATGATTCCTAAATTGAAGGAATAATTTGCTCAACGGCAACCACTAGGAAACCGCGTTGGAGTCGCTCAATTCAAAGCGATTAAGACGACGCGCTTAAAAATGCTAACAAAGAAACGCCGGCCAAACAACAATAAAATTAAATAAGCAATTGACACAAATGGTCTAAGCATATATTTAAAATGTATGCAGTTGACTCATAATTGTGTTTATGGCTAACAGAATATGTAAACATATTTATTGCCTACAACTATAGACTTTAAAAACGATTAAAAGCTAAGTAAATTGCCACTAAGTCAAATTGTTATACAGGTCTTAGTTACAGCTTACACGTTTAAGAATGTACAAACTCAGGAATATAATAATTAAAAACATAGAAATAATAAGAGTTGTAAGAGCTGTTACTTGCCAATAAATCACTCCGCTCGAAAAAAAACGTATAAAAAACTCAAATAAATCAAGTTAGCTAAAATCTGCAGTGCAATTAGCCAATTCCAACTATTTCTCTACATTCGGTTGTTGGCCAATTGACTAGGATTTTTTTAGCCAGCTACTTCGAGATTGTCTGAGCAATTAAAAAGCATTTAGCCGGCCAGAAAGGCAAAGGAAAAACCAGGGTAAAATTGGAGAGACATGTGTTGGTGGCGTTTATAGCGTATTAATTGACTTTTTGTTGATTGAAAACTATTTCATGATTGTGCACTGTGGCAATCTTTTCTCTGCACTAATTTAATTAAGGCAGACGACCACCCACGGCAATATGGATGCTTTTTTGCTGTGTTTGGCGCCGCGGCAATTTTCGCGGGAAGACAGCAGATTAAATGCAACAATTTGTTGTCTTGTCGGCGAAATTGTTTGCGGGAAAGTTAAAATGAAAAAAAGTGCCACAGTTGAGATCAAGAAAATATTTATTTCATATTTTGTTTAAACATCTTAGAGTTTATTTTAATCAATTGTTTCTACTTTACTTCTAATTTAAAAACAAAGCTACATTACATTCGCATAATAGTTTTAAACTTATTGTGATTTTTTTTATTCTCATATGATTTAATTATATTTTTATTAAACAATTACATTTGTATAATATTTATTGAACATTAATGAAAGTATTTAAGGTCTCTTAATAATAGACATTATATTTCGGAGCGCTTTTTGAAGGGAAACCTAATTTAAAATAAGTGTAAGTCCTATAATTTCGACTCCTCCTGTACGTCGCATAAGGTACTTTTTGCCGATTTAATATTATACATTACATTAACTTTAACGGGCCTGCGGGAATGCCATTTCACTTGTCATAAGACCGAAATCCATGCATCATCATCATGATCATCCCGGCAACATTGTTGCTTCCCAGCGGCAACATGTTGCTGCCGGGACTGGATTTTGTTAGTTGGGTTTTGTTACCTCCAGTTGGTAGTTCAATGATTGATGGCTCGTTATCCATTGGAGGCCGACACTTGAATACTAAACGCCCGAGTGACTCAACAAGTTGCAGGTTGCTGCACACGCACCTCTAGACGAAGAAAGAGATGGCTTTGACGGCTGGAAAAGAGACGGGACGAGACACCACACCCACACGGGATTTGTGGTTCGGTTTCTGCAATGTTTGCATATGAGCTGATTATGATTATGACTAAATGGGCAAAGAATAAAAAATCAATGAGATCAAAAGAGAAAACTTTTGGTGCCAGCGAGAAGTTTTCTCTAAAGTTTCGATGTACAAATTGTGCAAGATTTGAACTGTAATGCAAATAAATGATATGCGAATGCATTTTGCAGTGAATTTTGATTGCAAATGCCAAAGAATTCAGCAACTAAAAGGAGGGATCGGCTTATGGGATTGTTATTCGGAAGGTTGGGAAATGAAAATAAAATGTTGATGTTTAGTATTCGAGAGGGAAAAAGTCAATATATGCCTGAAGTATTTTTGTAGTCTTGCTAAATTGGTTTCTCTTGCCAACTCTACTGAAATGCTTATTTGTTGTATTTGTTGGCCTAAAAACTATAGTTTTTTAAGCAAACATTTCATATTATTATATGGAAAACTCTTCTTAGAACTTTCGTAAACTTTGTTAAAGTAAAATAACACTTTATGTGGCTTTCAGGAGACTCTTTCCAATTAATTAATACTTGAAACCCTTCAATTACAAAATGACTTGGCCTTCTGAATTTCCTTATCATTTATGCAACCCCCATCTGAATTTCCACTACATTGAAATCCCCTTTAATGATCACTAAAATATCCCTTAGCTTGAGTAGAGTTTTTCAAGTATTTTCGGCTTCCGCTGCAAAGGCATCTGCCATACTCGAACTCTCATCATCCCGCAGCTAGTTGCGCAACAGTGTTTTGTTTGCGGGTTTTAACTACTGGCAGTAACTATTTTTATACCCTCCTATAAAAGAACGGAAACTTTGCCCAGCCTGAATGCCTGAATGGTTGCCTCACATTAGCAAGTGGCAGAAATGTTACAGAACTCCGACTTAGACAATTGCAACTTTGTTTCGATCCGCCCACGGACGAAACTCCTGAGTACGAAACTCGACTTCAACTGCAATAATTCTCCCTCCTCTCGTTCTCGTTGCAGGTAAGTGCTGCAAAGACATTAGAAGACAGCGATGGCCATGTAAGTACCGCCGCCGCCAACATGAAAACCCACCCACATGGCGTCAATGCTGGGGAGAACAGTTGTGGGTACCATAGTAGGGGATTCACCAAGGTTCTCAATGAATATCTTAAAAGTTAAAGGTTAAAAGTTAAACTAACTCTAATTATTTCAAAGTTTATATGAAAGGGTAAGCATAATTTTGATTAAAATCAAAGCAAACAGTCATACATCAAAGAATACACATAGAGCAAGCTGGAAAAGATGTTCAATCTATCATAAAACTGGAAAACTAAAGCCCAGCTTAATGGAGATTGTCTCAACATTTTACAACAATTAATCAATACATAAAAGTTGAGTTAAGTATAGCTTCACCACCTTTAACTCCCTTGACGCTGCTATTATTACTACAACTATTTTATATAATTTCGTATAACCACTTAGTTGCCGTGTATCTCTCAGTCTGCCTATATGTGTCATTTAAAATAAAGACAACTAAAGTTAACTTGAAACTACAACGAAACCACACACACCATAGAGAAACCACTCCTGACAATTGCCGGCACTTCCGTTGCATTGAACTTGCCATATACGCCCCCATCATCGCTGTGATCATAAATGCACATTGTCGTGTATATACACGAGTAGTGAGTGCATCTGTTGCGCCCCGGGTGGATGACCTGCAAACGACTGCGATTCCGATTCCAAACCCAACTCGAACAATTACAATAGGCGTCTTGCTTAACGATCGTGACCAATTTGTTGGTCAACCATCGACAACAACAGCGATCGGCGAACAACGAGATCTCCGCCTGCATCTGCAATCGTATCGCAAATATTTACACACTGACAAGAGAGAACAGATCCCCATCTATTTGTTGTGTGTAGAGCCCCTTAACCCCCGGCTGTCATCGCGAGTGTCGCACCCACAGAGGCCTGTCCATCAATTCGATATGCGATTTGCTATAAGCGCTATATGCGCCAGGCCGATGCAAAGTCTGTGGCTGTGCATTGAATATTCAATTAAAAAGCGCCGACGACTGCCGCCGACTGCCATGCAAAATCATCAGAAAATGGTTTGAGGAAACTATGGAGAAGATTTGAATGCTCTAGGTCTAGGAATGGGGCTTCGGGTGATTTATTTACATTTTTACAAATTACACTTACTACTTTCACAGGATAGAATGTTTATATTTTGTAAGAACTTATTCATCGTTTTTTACCTTTTGAAGAACCTTTATTTATTGCATCAAGATTTGTTTAAGAATGTTTCCTTTCCAATAGTAGTTTTAAAATCCTTTTATTTGTATTATTTTTTCAAGTCTTAGTTAAAAAATGTTCTACATATTATATTATAAATCATTAAAAGCTATAGACTCTTCTTTCTTCTTAACTAGAACCTACTATTTTATAGTTACAGCAATAAAAATAAATATCTAAGAAAATATTCACCAGGATGCCATAAATATTTCGGCACCATTTAGTCTCAATAGCTCTTTCCCAAAAGCGTCGATAAAGTAATTACCTAATGGACCCCACACACCATTTCCCCTACATGATGTTCCGATCGAAATCAGTGAATAACCCACGTGCCAGCACCTCCGTGTAGGGTATATATAGATCCCCAGCCGATTCATTACCATATATAGCTCTTGGCGCTGGAAAAGTGGAAAAGAAAACGTGACTTGTCTGGCTCCCGTCTGCCGGCAGTCTAGTGGCCCGAGATTCGTTGCGAACTCGGTTTAATTGAAACGTTGGCTCGCGAACTTGACGCTGATTTGACTGGCGAATGTCGTTGGGCCTCTGTGGCCCATAACCATATCCGTATCCTACGATTACTAACATTACTTACCCTGTGACCTACATCTATTTTGGACTGGAATAATGGCCAGAGGGACTGGGGGAAAACATGGGAGAAGCGAAAAAAGGGTCCGGCGAAAGACAAGCCCCGGCCATGTTGCGCTGAAATTTATGACTTTCATTTGTGTTTTTCTCGCACAAATCACGAATGCGCCACAACGACACCCGCAGCAAATAAAATAAATTGAAATGTGGGTCAATGTTTGCGTTGTTGTGGCTCCCAGAAGGGTGTGACCCAAATGACCCGTCAACAAACCACACCGAAACCTAAATACGCATAGATGGCCGTAAATGCCATTTATTTTGCACGGAAAAAACCAAAGTCGTCGAAAACAATCGGATTTTATTGCTAATATGTATATGCAAATGTGCGCGACAATAAATGTCCCCCGAAAAAAGAAGACAAATATGTAAATATCAGCGAAATATATTTAAAACCAATATTTAACTGTGTTCCAAATAGCCAAACATCAAATGGACAATTGCCAAATTCAATTTCCCTTCCAGAATGGCTTCCAATTGTGCGCATTTTGCCAGAGTTGGCGATTTGGATTCTATATAAATTTTGTGCTGTCGTTTGCCATTTTAATTTAATGCAAACATTTGTGCAACAAAGATTAATTATTAAGTGGATGTATGGCAGATTTTATTGCTGGCAGCATTGAATTTTAATTGCTTTGCTTTATTTTTGTGCATATTTGTTATTGTTCTCAGCCGAGGTGAGAGCAGCTGCTAAAGACCGAAATTGTGCGTTCTGTTTATAAATATGAAAGGCTTTAAATGGCTGTGTTTGCTCATTTTCGGAGTGCTCTTAGCCTCTATTAATGTTGTTTATTCAGGAAATATTATTTTAGTAGCTACTCTAATTGATTGGCGACTATGGGGATTAATTAAAAATAATAATAAAGTGATTTAAAATGCATACAAACATATTTCTATACATTTTCTAATCTATAACCACTCCTTAAAAATTCGAATTAAATTATAAACCCCTCTTAGTGTATTAAATTCAGTATATATACACAGAAACCCGCTTCATTTCACTAAGGATCATCTTAGGACACAGCCAGAATCTGATAGGATGTATCATCATCACTTTACTAATTAGATTTGTGTTTCCACAATTCTACCTGCTCGGGATTTTCCCCCATCCCCGGAGAAATCCACACGCCCTGTACAAACACGACCGCAGTTCATTAGCCTCCATTAGAGCAGGAAAAGCGGCAACTACAATGAGGAAAATGGGAAAATGTGGGTGTGGGGGACACCGCACCGGGGGAGGTGCGAAGAGGGGGAATGGAAATTGCATTCACCGAGGAGCAGATAATTGTAAGACTGCGGCACCATTCAATTACGAGCACCAAACATCTCTGAATAGAAGGAAAAAAAGGGTAACAGCATCGCCCCCGACTCAAAGAAGATTTCCCAGAGCAAACCTCAGCCGGAGTTCAAAGTGCTGGCGCTGGGAAAGAAAAAAGATACGGGAAAAGTGTGGCTACATTAACAGACATTGCACTTGTTCCACGGGGTTTAATGCCCGATAAACAGGGGATCCATCTCCCCCTAAAACATATTTACATGCATAACCCCTTGAGAAAATATATCCCACAAACTGATAAAGAGCTGCTGAGGAAGCTTGAAGCCTGGAAAATGTTGACAATCATTAGGGGAAATATTATAAAAGAGGGTTTCAAGCTGTCAATATGCATCCCCTTATCAGGCATCAATTGAAAGTTTTTCGTTGTTAATGAAATTACTTAAGCGAGAAAAATCCGAAAACCCAAAGAGATAACAGAAAGTGAGGAGAACTCCAAAAATATTAAAGTTCCCAGGACAGAGGGGCATAAAGCCAAGCCAGTGAACCCTAAATACAAAATCAAAGTCAATCGATTTTGACTTAAGCTTGGTAAAGTGCCCACGAAATTCTTGGCAAACTTTTACAGCAAACCGCTTTCAAAATTTTAATGCTGCTCCCTCAATCGTGAATTTTAAGCCCTTCAACATCGGCAGCAGCATCATCATCATTTATTCAGGCCTGTCAGGGCCCGATAAAATTATGAGAAAGTAAGAAATTAAATAAAGCACGAACGAAATCAATAAATTGCAACGTCTCAAAGGCGCAAAAGCCACAGAAAACAGCCATAAACTGGCATTAAATATACATGCCAAACACTTACGGGTATATATAACTTCGATGCGAGAGTGATACACGTATTTACATCATTTAAGCGGGGGGAGAAGTTCAAAAAGCGAAAATATAAAATGAAAAACGACACAAAAATTCCCTTTCGCAAAGGCTCTGAGCAATGTGCAGGGCGAAAGGTGGCGAGCGGGGAGATTCTCGCATGTGAGGACATCATTTTCCAGGAATTACACAAAATGAAATATGATATTAAGTGTGCGCGGGGGAATCTTTGATATGAACAAACGCAGAACAAGCAATTCGCATGAACTTTCAGCCGTCGCGTATCAAAATGAGAGAAGTAATTAATAAGAAGAGGATGTTAAATGGATTGTTGAAGTTCTGGGAAATATTTCAGCGCAACAGCTTAAGGTGAATTGTAAGTTAAGGAATTTAATTTCAAATTATAAGCCACTTAAGAAATTTAAGCCAGGGGCCATCATTGATTATCCCTATTTTAAGGCATGGAATTTATTTCATTTATTCTGTTTCATTTTATGAAGCAACTTTTTTAAGTACACAAAGAACTTCTACTTAATTTCATTCACAGTATTCCATTCATTTTGATTCCTCAGTAAACACAAACAAACCATTGAGAACGACTGCTTGGAATTCTCCGTTTCTCTGGCCCTTTGGAACTTTTCTCTCAAGATTTTATTTATAATTTTTTCCCTCAACGAATTTATTTATTTTCAATCAATGCTCCAGCTTCTGCAGTTGTGCAGGCATCTCCTTACATTGCGCGGGGGAGCCCCCTGCAGGCCAACACATCAATGTGGAGCAAGTTTTGTCGCCTCGCTTGGCCACTTTTCAAAGGGGATGCGATTGCGAGGGGACATGGCCAGGCGGTTGCTCCAAGCGCGTGCCGCTTGGAATATTTATGAGCTGCGTCCATCGGCGGGACAGGCGTCTTTGGCCATCAACTGACGGAAATCAATGTTGACCCACTTGGGGTTCAGGAAAGAAGCAGTGCAAAAAAGAAAGACGGACTTGGAAATGGGATCGGGAAACTGAAGGCGGCGCTTCGCCTCCCAGCGAAAGTCAAGTGAAGAAATTAATTTCCCAGCCAGTCATTAATATTAAGTTTTTGCCGGCAACCCAAAAAAGGTCATAATGAGACTGGGACTCGCAATTTAAATTGGACACAACTGTCGCACCTTCAATGGATTTTTGTTATTTCCACTCGCCTTTAATTGCTGCTGGCGGCACATTCATTATAAATGAGCTCTCCTCCCTTTCACCATCTATCTCTTTATCCTTATCAAATGGCACTCTGACTTCCGGTTCCGCTTAAAATTTATGTTTTTTGTCCAGCTTGTTGTGCTTATGTGGGCTTTGTGTTGCCATGTTCTTTGGAACAAAACGTGCAAAAAAATACCTTTTTTGGTCATTCTCAATTGGCAGCCAAAACATAAATCTGATTTATCGTACCAAATTACAGAAGCTAAAGGGTGGAAAGAGTGCTGGTGTTAGGTGATAATCCCTATGGAATTTTCTATACTCTACAAAAATGAAGAACATAACGTATACAAGGACAAAACTAGCTCGTGCTTCAAAAGGTTACAACAAATTTGTATTAATTAATTATATAAAATGTTTTTATTAGTTCTTATTATTATCAACTCTTTTCCAGGCCTTAGGACATCAAAATAAGCCATATTTTATTTTTTTTTAACTAGAGCCTTACCTATTTTTCGTGTATATTTTTATTTCAAGGTTTAGTTTTAACTGAGTTTTAAAATGATGTATTATCCCAGTATCTTTGGCAGCTTTTCGCTCTTCCAACCGATGTACCCCACGAAATCCCCTACGTAAAATATAAGCAGCGAGCATAAACTATTTTATCGCCTTTGGCATTCGGCTTTGGTTGCCTTTGCAGCTAGTGTTTGTTTTTTTTTATTGTAGCTGGCAACCCTACACCCACTCCTTACAGCCCCTTCGATGCTTGGATTTCCGCTGCAATCGATAGCTGGGAAATTTATGGCCAGTGTTGCCTTACTAAATGAATTTATGGCGAGCGTTTAGCGCCGGCGTTTCGGTCTACGAGCTCCAGTTGCGCTGCACAAATAATATGCGTAGCGCAGCGCCCTTCTCCCCATTTTCCCGCTTTTCCTCCTCCTTTTGGCAACAACAACAAGACCGCACAAAGTTGGCAACACTGAAAATTCATTTTCGGTTTCTGGCTGCACTCGTTTTCCTCGCCGTTTGTGGCTCTTTTTTTGGGGTACTCTGCTGACCAGGCCGAAACTTTTTGCGGTCGCTGTTGTTCGCCTAAAAGCAGGCTTTAAACTTTGCCCCCGATCTCGGTCCGCCTTCTAACTTTTCCAGCAGCCTTGGCGTTGCAGTTTTAAATTTGTTTTGCAAGCCGTTCATAAATTTGACACTTTTTGGCTGCCGCTCTGTGGCTGGCATGTGAGTGTCCTGGAAAAGCCCCAGGACCCTCGGGCATGTCCAGGTCGAACAGGAGGAGCAGGCAGGCAGATTGCAGGCCAGTTGGCAAGTATTTCTGTGGTTTTATCTCCATGCAAAGTAAACTTTTGGCGCTCGCTGTGGCTTTTCTGCAGCGCTTTGAATTGCAAAATAGTTGGTGGGGATTGGGCACTGAGGTGGCTAAGAGAGCTGTGGCTCTGGCATTAATGTTGTCCTGGATTGTTGCGGTTTTCTTTGCCAACAAGAATGCTGGCTAATTAATGGGAGTTTCAAGTAGGCTGCAGTTTTTGAGGGGTTCACTGCAAAACTTTGGTAATTTCGAAGAACTTAAAAGTTGAGTCATTTCTGCTCTTGGTAAATATTATTTTACCTTTGTAGTATTTTTTTTTAAACTTGTAAAATTTAATTTTAACAAAGCTGCCCTTTTTGCATGTCTTCATCAATGGTAATGAAGTGATGTGTTGGACACCTCTGACACATCTTTATCTCATTTCAAACAGATCCATTGACCGACAGCTGTCAGAACCGTCTGTCTCTCTATCTCTCTTTGTCTACTCTCTTGTTAACTTTGTCTCTGTTTCTCTTGAATTCTCCTCTGCCATATGAGCTTTCTCTTTGAATCCCCCCCTCTGCCCAACCCAAAACAAACATTCTCGACAGAAGGACATGCAAACCGACAGATAGACATTCGTAGCAAGTGAAAGTCCGCAAGTAGACAGACCCTGCAGCCCCCAAAAAGAGGGGGGGGGGCATTAAATTGGTGGCGTGGCTGTCCATTGTTGAATGAGGTGAGGTCAGCAGGCGGATCCCCCGTCAAAGGGTCACTCAGAAACCAATGGCAGCGAGGTGCGCCAAACTGAATTCGAGCACGGTAACAATGCACTGTGGAAAAGTTATATAGTATATTCATTTTCCATAAATTTAATTAATTTAATTTAAATTAAATTAAGTTCCAACTGACTCGAGGTGTTAATTAATATTAATTTTTGTTTGTTATATTTTGTTAAACGATTTTCTTCCATTCCCTTAAGTTGAGATGGCCTTTCAATATATTTAAAATGTTTTACATTCTCTTACTAGTTCTTCTTGGTAAATAATATAAATGCTTATTTTTGGATTATAATTTACTTTATATTAAATTATAATTTATTTATAATTTATCACACATTCCCACTGTGGATCATCGATGAAAATAAATCATAGATGAATCACTAGTGAAAATCCTTGTTGAAAAAAATACCGAAAATTATCAAAAAATACCAAACTCTTTCGCTCGATGACTTTGAGTATTCCTCGAGGACTTTCAGAATTTCTCCAGGAAGCGCTGCCAGCCAGGATGCCCACCAGCTGCATTGTGATGCAGGTTCCCGTCCAGCAAAGAGCCACCTTGTTGTTGCTTTCCGTTACTGCAGCTGACAAGCCGGAAAACTGATGGAAGGAGCTGTGTCGGACAAACCCCAGGCACACTCCTACTCTTCGACCTTTAACCCAGCCGCATGTGTGTTTGGGCGTGGTCAGCAATAATAGGGTTAATGATGGCGAGGCAACAAAATAAAAAAAAAACTTGGAACCATTACGCAAGCGAGACTCAGCATTAATTTTAAATATATGAAATTAAAGAGAGTATCATATATCCAAATAAACTTGAATTTATATAGAAAATCAGTTGGTAATTTGTAAGAGTCACGGAATATTTAATCTGCAAACTTAAAACTCAGGGACATAATTAAGTGAGCAAACATTCTCTTCAATTTTAAAGACTCCCTGGTAGAGCATAAAAGCCCAGGCAAAATGACCAAAGGAATAAACGCATGCGATACGGAATATACATATGTGGAAAATATATATCTCCCTTACGGGTCATATGCCCGACCAGCGATTCAAGGGCCCCGAAAGATCCGAGAGGTGGGACTGCTAAAGGTTGCCATCGTTCAGTCGGCTTAACATTTATAATTCATTCGCTGTTGGCCTTAAAGGACTTTAAGCTGCCTTTTTGTTGGATTTTACGAGGACTGCCGCTGCTGCTGTTGCTGGTGAATGAAAAATAAGGCACCTGGGAAATTTGCGTAAATGCTGAGGCAGGCAGAAGATAAATAACGTTAAATTCATTCAAAAAGCAAATTACACGTGTGTTAACGAAAGCGGGGGAAGTGTTTTAATTAAATTATAAATGCCAGCCAGGGCCGCAAATAATAATTAAAGAGCGGAGGCCCGGTATCCGTTATATTCGATGGAATTATGCCCAATTTTGATGGATATTATTATAATTTAGTTGTTTAAATTTGTGTGCGCCACACAAGTTTCCATTTTCGGGGCACAATATTTATGGTGGAAAGCCACAAAGCATGCTTCCGAACAGCTGCCAAATGCACATTAACCGCACCAACCGGCCACCAACTGAGCCACACATTTGCACCGCAGACGCCACACCGAGAAGGAGACGGCCATAGGCCGTTAGAGAGAGAGACCAGAACAGGGCAAGAGAGAGAGAGAGAGATTGCAACTGAAGCGGGGGAAAAATATGTGCATTCATAATAAAAATTTATGAGACCAGCCTTAAAAGAAAAGTTGGCAAAAGTTTTGTGCGAAGAAGAATAACTAGAAAGAGAGAGAGAATAGGAAATAGAAAGAAACAGAGTCAGAGCCAGAGAGAGAGAAAGAGAAAGCGCAAGACAGAGGCAGACAGATAGACAGAAGTTGTAGCAAATTGCTTCGTAAAAACATCAACTTCATTGCCATTATAAAGTTCAACAAACACAATTTATATGCAACAAAACGCATCGAAGCAAAGCAGGTAATAGTTCAAAGAGACAGAAAGAGATGCATAGAGAGAGAGATAGAGACAGAGACAGAGGTAGCTGCTGCACATGATGAGTAAACAACAATTACCCAAACTGAACCAAAATATTTTTCTCCGCATTGTTGTGGGTGCACTGTGTGTGTGTGTGTTATTTTTTGTGTGAATATTTTTCACTTTTCTCCTCGCGGCCACAAAAAACTTTTCAATGCAAAACTTTTCTTTCCGCTTTTCAGTTCAAAGCGTTTTTTATCTGGCCAACTTTTGTTCGGGCATTCTATGCAAATAAATTTTCGAAAATAATTCCCCGCGTCACATGCGGCGTATGCGCAATTTGACATGAACACCCCGAAAGTATGCAGCACGAAATGGGGGAGAAAATGCATTCCAAATATTTTTCAAAATCACGTCAAACGCGAGTTTTCATTTTGCCAGCACAGCACACTTTTCCACCTATTTCCCGAGTCCATTTCTCATGCAGCTAATAAATAAAAGCATTCGACTTTGATGTGATATCAAGCGAACTCCTACTCCAATTTCTCTTACTGCACTGGGAGAAACAGGAGGGAATCACAACTCATCACGAGCCATAAGATTTTTCTGATTTAATTGAAGAGCTACTTTCTAATCAATCCTATATAAGCTTGTAGATTTCCCTACCAACCAAACCATTTCTGGTTAGCTGAGCTCTTAATTCAATTTTACAATTTAATGGCTAAAATCCTTGATAGTCTTGGTCCTTGGCTTCTCGCTGTGCACCCTTCCGTCCCATCGAAACGCCACTCGACTGGGAAATGGAATATGACAAACAGCAGCAGACGGAGCAGAGCTAACCAGACGGGAATAGCCTGGGCAAGTAGGGGGGAATCCCCCGAAGAGGCTGCAATATTTCAGCACTCAACTCGACAGCCAAGTGTCTGATGGCAGAGAAGGGAATAACGGGACGAGGAAAGCGTAGAAGCTCTCCTCGAGGGGCGTTTGAGTTTTTAATAAGCAGCCAGCGCGGCGTCAAATGCCAGAAGTTTTATGAAAGTGAAGGCAGCTTGGCGAGGGAATCCCCTTTCTCCGCTTTTCGCCGCTTCTCTGGCATTGCAGTTTTCAAAATTGAATAAACTTGACAAACGAGCGAGGCAGACAGCCCCCGTCGACAGAGAAGGAGAGGCGGGAAATATCAGAAAGGTGATAAATTCTCAGCGAACGTCACAGACTGAAGTGTCGCCAACAGTTGGACGGAAAAGCGGGGAAATCGAGTCAAAAGGGAGCCCGGAAAAAACACAAATTTAATTGCAAGGCGCCAGGGCTTTGAAGGAGGCGAAAAACGGGAGTTCGCTCGGGTCAGGCGAAATTATTTTTGCAAATGCAATTTGCCAAATGAGATAAAGACCCAGTAGCTGGACGGTATCTGGTGCAACCAGATTCCTGGGAAAGTTCAGAGTTTGGAGGCTGTTCCTGGAGATTTTTCCGATTTAAAACTCTTTTTAAGATTATAAATTAAACAACAGCGTTGAACTTTAATTCTTGGAAAGATTTATAATTACCCTTAAGTTATTAGAGACTTATCTTTGTTTAGCACTTGCTGGCTTTTAGGAAATGTATTAAACAAATCTTTGCATTCTCTCCATCTTCACGCAAACCTTGAGCTTATCTCCAATTCCCCCAAGTGCCTGACCATTATCTTCGAGTGATTTTCTCTTCGCAGAAAATCACCCAGAGCATTTCAATCAAATTGCATTAACTTTTAATGCTGGCCAATGGGCAGATGAGAATCTACCTGGCCGTAAAGCCATAGACCAGGCATTAACGCCACATTCTTGTCAGGCTTTGCCACAACCCCCGCCTCGTCAAGCTTAAGCCTGGCCATCGCAACACAGCAACAACAATGGGGGCCCCATTCATAAGCCTCAAGGTTAAACCGCTAAAAATCATTGACCAACATCAAAGAGCCATTGTTTTCGGCCAAAAGCAAATGGACCAGAAATGCTAAGCCCCCAAATGAAAATGGGAATCGGAATGGGAATTGGAATCGAAGTGGGAATGGGAATGAGACTCCGAATGGACACAATGCCGAAGACGAAGATTTATGCCAATTGCTCTTGAGCACCTTATAGCACACCAAACATGTGGCATATATATGTATGTATATGTATATACATATATCCTCAATGTGTGACTAATGAACAGGCCTCCAGCTCCGTGCCGTTGGCTCTGTCCGCTGGCCTTTTATTTAGCCATTTGGCCCACCCACATTTGCACAATTTACGATTTTTTCGCTCTTACCAACACTGCACACGTACACATATATCTCTGTATATTTATAGTATATATTTTTTGTTGTATGTGCAAGAGCTATGGACGCAGCAGCTCATTAATTTCGCTTAACTTCACAAATTGCCAATTGTGCGCATTGGTCAACATTTTTACTTCATTCCGTCTCGCTTCCAATTCGTGGTTGACTGGGCCTGGTTTTCGGTTCTCGGTCTGGTTCTGGACCAGACCAGACGAGACCAGACCAGACCAGACCAGACCAGGTTGATTTCCTTTTTCCCAGAGCATTGCTATAGGTCCATGTCCATGTCCGTGTCGGACAATTTCTTCTCTATTGTTCTCGCTGTCGTATTTATTGCCTTGAATGCCAATTTGTTTCATGTGGCCATTGTTCTGCACTTATGGGTCAAGGGTACCACGATTCGGCTACAGAGTTTGTTTCGAGTTTCGAGTGGAGATGAAAGATATCGAGTTAGACAAAGCTAAGAGATTAATAGTTGGAACTAGGAGACAACTAAATTAAGTTTGACAGGGCAGAGAGCAAAGATTTTAAGTTAAAACAAACAAAATGATCCAAACGAGATACATGGCAATACAATAATTTAAAAAAAAAGTTGTTCATTTAAAAGACGCTAAAGCTAACCTTTTAAAATCGTACAATAAGTATAAAAATAATTGTAATATTTTAAAGTAGTATACTTTTAATTTTGTTTAATGTTAGGGTATTTTCCTGTCCCAAAAACAAATCCGTTGTAATATTTCCTTCATTCCTGTTGCTGCTGTTAGTGTTTCTTTTGCTTTTGTTGGCTTGGTGCCGTCTGCGAGCACATGAATTCTTAGTTTATGAACTTCAGTTTGGGGCCCCACATTTCTGTGCGGTACCAACTTCCCGTTAATGTTCCGCTGGCATGTTACCTCAATCTCAGTCTTTGGACAATAAAAATGGTGACAAATTGTCATCGCACGGCCCAAATGGAGGCTTTATTAATGCGAGCGACTTTTATGGCTGCGGCCCCGGTGGCGTATGCGTAATGTGAGTGATGATATGGGCAGCAGGTGGGGGTGTAGCTGTTGGGGGAATCATGAACATGAACGTCTCTTCACCTAAACAAAACGAACATAATACGAAGCCATCAATTAGCATAACTAAAGTTTTGGCAAACCTTGTTTTCATTTGCAGGATGTTGAGAGCATTTACTCACGCAACTACATAACCGGAAAGCTAACCCAGAAGAAGGAGGAGCAGCTGGGAACCCCCGAGGCGGCACTTAAAGCGAGACGACTGCAGGCCCAGAAGCAGAAGAGAGAGAGAGGTAAGTCGGCTCTAGGGGTCCCAATGGGACAGAGAGAGATGAAGAGCTAACCCGGGGACTTTCCCTCTGTTGTTCAGCCCTTGCCCATGCCCACATGAACCAGGTGCTGAAGGAGGCCACCTGTCGAGTGCCCCAAAAGCGTTGCCAGCTGGTCCAGCAGGATCCTTCGAAGATTTACACGCCCCACTGCACCATCCTGCACCGCTGCAGCGAGGACAGCGGCTGTTGTCCCAGCAGAACCCAAATATGCGCCGCCAAGAGTACCCACAACGTTGAGCTGCATTTCTTTGTGAGTATTACTTGTTATATATTAATGGGATTAAAAAAATAAACTAAAATTAACATGGAAAAGTTACCTATTATTTTAATAATTAAAAAATACCCGATGAAGCCCTGAATTATAAATAATAATAATAACAAACCCTTCGAAAGATTTATAATTAGTACATTTATTAGAGATATTCTACGGCTAAATATTTATTCAGGGTGTTGTCCATAAATAAAACTTCTTTTTTGACTTTTTAATTCATTATCAAATCTAAAGGTTGATAGAAAAAGAAAATATTAATAATGTATACATTACATTTTTTTAAAGAAATTACTAGTAAAAGAATAATGAGAAATTGACAAGCAATTCAGTTGCTGAATTTTAGTACTAATATTATGAATAGATTTTTAGATAAATGTTGTTTTTACTCTCAAAGAATGCCAGATGCTTTTTACATTATTAAATTAAAGAATTATCATTTATTTATATTATAGTTTAGTGATTTCAATCTAAACTAGGTTCTGTCTGAGGTCTCTCCAAATTAGTTTACAACTTTCCCATGTAAGCCACTTATAAGATTAATTTTCTATTAACTCGTGGGGTTTGGCCACGCCCTTTGCCCCCTCTGAAAATGGTTTTCATTCAAATGTTGCGCCTGGATGCAGCGCAGCAGCGACAACAAGAAAAACAACGATAGCAAATAAAAAGCAATTTTCATTCTGACGTGAGCGCATTCATTGTGTTTAGGTTTTGGTGTTTTTGAAAGCGAACGTGCTTCCAAGTGCTGATGTCTCTGTCTCCCTCTGCGTGAGCCTGTCTGTCTCCGTCACTCTTTCCCCCATGATCCTACCGGTGACGGTAATTTTCGTTGTTGCCTTTATTATTCTCATTGTCGGTGTTGTGGGCGTAGGTCATGCTTGAGGGCGCCATATTGCAACATAATTATATCGTTTCACCTTTATTTTCATTTCAATTTTTGTTGTGTGTTTTTGTATATTTTTTTCCCCGGGTACTTCTTTTTCCACCGTGGGCTCTCTCGGCTGAAATGACTTTTTAATGACGCAATGATAATTCAATTTGTTTGGTGATTTATGCTCCATGATATGATTATTGCTGCCGTTGCCGTCGCCGGCATTGTTCTGGCTGTCTTTTTGTTATATAACGAGCTTTCAATACATGTTGAAATCGAGAATGTAATTAAGCATTTGAGTCTGGTTATTCGGGAGGAAACTCATTTTGTTTGAGCTTAATATGCTACAGATTGGTTTGTTGACGGCGTGATGGATGGTGGCTAATTAAATCGGAAAAGAGTTGAGCTCAGCAGCAAAAATTATAGAATTTTGAGTAAAATACAGGATAAGCTAGGGATTGGAAAATATTTCTAGGGAAATATTTTGTTTATTAAAAAGCTCTAGAAATATGATAAAGAATTCAGTAAAATTGAGAAATACATAGAACTTATCTCTGTCAACCCCATTAAATCTTTTTTTATTTGAATAAATACTGCAACACACTTATTTATTAGCTCATATAATTACTGCAATTTTACTGGTAATTTATATTTACTAATCAGCTGAAAATTCTTTTTCTTGAATTATTCTTTCAGTTTAAAAGGTTTTCCTCATTACCTCCTCTATTATATTCAAATATTCTTTTATTCTAAAGGAAAACTAATATATTTCGAGAGCTATCAACTCTTCCTTTGGAGGGTAAACATAAGCTTCTTTTGACCCATTCCCCGGTCTTTGTAATTTGTTCTTGCGTTTCCTATTACTTTCCAAGCCTGCATTTGCTTAGCCTTCCATTATGAGTGACTTCATAAGGGGCTGATTTTCCCTTCCACTTTTCCTTGGCTCAACTTTCATAAATTCTCTTTTTGCGGCGCCGTTTTCCAGCTGCAACTTTTTTATTAGGGGAACTCAGGACTCGGTGCTCATAACTCTGAGCTCCGAGGATGGCTTTTAATTTTCAAATATTTATGCTGCGCTTGCCGCAAAAAGTTTCCACCTCCAAGATTTATGCACACACACACACTGGCTGAGAAGAGGGCACAAAATTCCGAAGCAAACAAAGCCGCAAAATGCTTAAGAACAAGACAAACACGCCCACATGTGGGACGCGGGCATGAGGGGGTTAAGTTAACTCCCACCCGCCGCTTAATTATCCAATAAAACTTGGGGGCAAAACCACACAAATTATTGTTGGGCAATTTAACATTTTCGGCACTGGAGCAAAAACCTGGAAGATAAACTTGATAGATAAGCGAAGAGGAGAGGAGCAGGGCCTTGAAATTAATGGCAAAGTTACGAGGGCCAAGATTAGCCATCGAAATATCTTGTGGAAGTCCCAGCCAATAGGGCATCATAAAATATTAACTTAAATATGTGTATGCAACAGATTAAAGAGTTCGTAATAAAGTTAGGGGCAAGTTTAATATGCGGTTGTTTGAGCTAAAGTTTTGCTGGGAATTTCCGTATAGAAATGTTTACAGATGTGTGAAAATGTTTCGTAAAGTTATAAAGACTTTTAAAGTCAAGAGAGCATGGAAAATATATACAAAAGAAAACAGATTAAAAGGTCTAACAGAAATGTTACCTACATTTACTAAATTCGCTAAAGCTAGCCATTTTTTATCAATGCAAAATTTATTAAGTTTATTATTCATCTCAATAAACAATATACTTATTAAATATCTAGTTTATAAAGAGATTAACTCTAAAATCTTTATAATAAGCCCTGAAATTATCTGTTTTTCTATATTTTCAATATCCAAAGGACCTTATGGTTGGGAAAATAGAACAACCCAAAAGTAGCTTTCATGGCAACATTTACATTCTAAAATCTTGGCTTACTACAATTTCCCTTTAAAGCCGAATTTAAAATGCAAATAGTTCGTCTCTCTCCCTCTCTCTTTGTCACTTTCCGGGAAATCCCTAAAATAAACTTATTCGTTTTTGGCCAGAACCAGAGCAAGCTCCATGACAAGCTCCGTGGAATCCACCGGCAGCAAAGTGTATGGCCCAAGGAACTTTTGTGTCCATCATCCTGGCCCTCCTCCCTGCCTCTCTCTATTCTCTTCCCATGCTCACCCACATTTCCACCATTTTCCACACACTTTCCGGACCCATTGCCCATGCCAGACTGAGGGCACAAAAAATATTTGTGGCCAGGAAACTGAAGCTTCAGCTATATGTCCAAAACTGTTGGCAGTATACGGCTTAAGCACACATATGCAGGAAAAAATACAAGCCACTAAAGAAGAAGACGAATAAGACTCTAAAGAATAAGAAGAAGGAGAAGAAGAGAAGAAAAATAAGAAGGAGCATCTGCAGAAGAGGAGTAAGACGAAGAAGAATATGAAGGAGCAGCTTATGCCAGGAGGAAGCAACTCAGCGGTTTGTCATTGAGAGGTGTCAAGTGGCAGGCAAACACACGCCAACACACACACTCAGCTGGAGATGCACAGACAAAAATTACAAGAAAAATACACCAACTTTACAAAAATATTATCCCAATTTTTGAGTGAATTATATTACTTAAATTATTATTTAAGACCTTAATTTATCAGCTTAGCTTGTCGTAATCCAAGACGCAGCCAGTGCTTGTATTCTTAAATTTTAAATTTAATTTCCTGATACATTTCCCTGATATTTTCTCTCAGTGTAGGAGTGCTCTTAAGGCGGCGGGGGTGTAGGAGGCTTAAGAAGCGATAACCAGGCTGAGGATGCAACCAGCAAGAGCAGCAGCAACAACAGCAACACAACACGACAAAAAAAAGCGTAAACATTTTAACAAAACATAATTTATGTTGCGCAAATTTTGCATTTGGTGTAAGGTTTTTCGAGGGCGTTGAGCATCAGGAAAGGGGGTCCCGGGGACGGGGACATTCTGCATTGTGCAAGTCTGGAGAAAGGACATTGACCTCCTCGCAAACTCCAGCACATGTTGTAAGCGCTGCGAGATTTATGAGTCGGTCTCCTCTCCTTTCTTCGCCTCCTGGATTCTCTTTCCTGGGTTCACTGCCCTCCACTTTCACCCGAGAGTCAAAGAGGAGCTAGAAGGGGCTCGGAGGTGGAGCTAGCAGGAGGGGCAGCTAGAAAAAGCTGAAATCAAAGGCCTCCTAAACGTGAAAGCCAACGCCCACGAGCAGCACTAATAAAAACACACACACACCCAGCCAGCAAAAGTTTTGCTTGTTTAGCAAACCGAAGCCAAAGTAAAAGTCAATTGGCTGACAGGCAAATGGCCAACTCCTCATCTATATAGCTCCAGCTCTACATGTATCCTCCAAAGATATGCAGAGAAAATATTTCAAGAGATACAGAGAGCTAATTGTTCCAGATCAAATAGTCTTTCATGTACAATAAAATAACAAAGTAAGTTATAAGATTTAAAATATAAGAGGATATTAAATATATTTTGGTAAATTATTTCAGAGTTCTGTTAGAAGTAGTTGAAATTAGAAAAAATATATATTCCTTGTTATTAGATTATTAGTTCGTAAGCTCTATTTTTTCCTGTGCATCCCCATCTGTAGACCACAGTGAACCGAAGTTCGGTGATTTAATTAATTTGCCACAAAATGTGGCCAGCCCGAGGCGTTTGCATTATAAGCTGGGGATGAGTTCAACGAAACAGGGAAAGCCTCGAACTGAGCTGGGAAAAAGGAGGGGACTTACTACGTAAATGGGGTGAAAGTCTAAGGAGTAGGAGGAGTAGTTTAAGGACCCCTTTCGTGACACATCCGCCGCCAGTTTTTAGAGCTGCGTAATGCAATTTTCCCAAGCTCAAATCCCCGGGCCAGTCGGCGAGACATCCACGTGTGTGTGTGGTGCCTGTTTGGAATGGGAGGAAAAGCGTGGAAAATGCAAATTGCGAGCACGTAAACAGGTGGAAACAGGTGCAGGAGGTAAGCAGCAGTATTCCACACAGCAGTTAAGGGAAAGCTTCCCTAATGCAACGCTGATGTGAGCGCCATGAAATGGATGAGAAATGCTGCAAACTTCACCTGCCTCGAACTCTCGGTAGTGGAAGCTGTAAAAAGATGTGAAATCTTTTAGCAAGACCACTTTCCAAATTTCGATTTGAATATATTATAATAAGATATGTTTACAAGTTGAAAGTATTTTTCCTATATTACCTTTTAGTTTCTTATCATAAATTTAGCTATTTCTTTCTGTTTAGCAATCCTTTATTGCCATCTTTATTTCTAACTTCCTCTTAAGGATATAACAAAACTATTTCTCTTCCGAAATATCCCTGCCAGCTGAAACTTTATCAGCCATGTTGATGACAGTTGCCAGTTGTTCATTCCTTGGATTTATCCAGAACTAACATGCTGGGAAGATGTGTGGCTCAGATAAAGGGAAAGTGCATGTACGTAGACAGCTGGTGGAAATCGGGGCGAGAAACTACATAAACTCTTTACTAATTTGCTAAAGTTCATAACTTTTACGATTTATATGCGAAAGGTAAAAGTTCTCTAAGAAAATGCATAAATTTAGTCAGGTGAAATGGAAATTGTTTTAAGATAAGGAATATTTAATTGAAGGGGCAGGACTTTTGAAGTAAAATTAGTAATCAGTAAGTGTTCTATAAGTGTTTAGTATATAAAAAGCAGCACAGATGCAACAACCTTTTTATATAATTTCTCACCCAGCAAAGTACACACTTTCACAATTTCATGGCACCAACTCATTTGAAATTCCACCTCCCGAGCTGGTCAAAATCTCCTTGTTTACAAATACTCGAACTGCCATTATTTTCGTCTCAATTAAGCTCTCGACCCGGGCCATTGTTTTTGACAAAACAAAAAGCACTCGGGAGACCTCTAGAAAATGCATGAAAATTTCGGAAAACATTTTATGCTTACACACCACTGAGCTGACTTAATCGCACCTCTTCTATGGGAGAAAAAAATCCTGGCAAGCCGAGCAATAACTGACTAATTGCTCGGTTGGCACACACTCACCGGACACACACGCACTTACCTTCCTTCCCCAGAGAAACGGGGGCAAAAATGGGTTTTACGAATGCATTTGCATGCATAAAACCCCAACCTCAATTAGAGAGGCCATCTTGGAAAGTACACCACCCGGCATTCAGCCCCCTCTCAAAACACTCATAAACAATATGGTTATATATCAGGATACACTGTAAGGTTTATGCCTCAAGGATTTGTTGTTCAAATACTGCAAAGGCTTCTGAGGTTTTCAATCATTGACTTCTTGTTATTATACGAGCGGTGCGTATAGTGAATAAACTAATTTAAAATAACCATAAATATTATATAAAGAACTTTCACATATTTCCTAGTGTATAGGCTGAGGGATTTGCATATTTACTGAGCACCAGAAAACAGGAGAAGCACTTTAGTGCAATTTTTCTGCACAAATGCGGTTTGGGCAAAGTGGGGAAGGGGCTTTTGTGTAGTAAAGTAACAACGGCAGCACTTGGCACTTCCGTTTCCGGCAATTATTGTTGCTCTTAGTGAGCAAAAGCCCCCCTGGTTCTCAAGGAATTTTGTTTGCTCCCTCGGCATGCAAGAAACCCCTAAAACTTTCAGGTGAGAGAGGGATGGTGGGCCGAAAAACTTTTTCAATTCGCTGCAACAAACTAGTTGCCGACTTGCATTTGCATTAGCATTTGGGCAAAAACCACACCACAGACCGAAAAAACCGCACAACACGAACCGCAGCGAAACGAACTGGAAACTAGATTTGCAGCATTTTCATAAATACCTGAAACAGGGGTTTCCTTCGGCCAATCTTACCCTTTTTAGTGCTTTGTCAACACATTGGGTTTGTTAGTTGCTTCCGCCCTGATGCGTCCAATCAAAATTCAAATGCTTCACAGAGCTCTCTTCCAATTTGCCAAAGATTTTTTTGTGGCACTTTTCTGCCATATTGCCCTGCTGTTTGTTCTCACTTTCCCCCATTTCCGATTTTCTGATTTTCCTCTCCTTGACAGGCAAGATCTTTCTGGGCTGGATGAGTGGCCAGGGCTTGATTAATAACCAACTTGTTATTTTAATTAAACGAATTCAACTTAATTTATGCAATTCATACGCATTTCATCATTTTGCACTTGTCATGCAGCAAAACACACAAATTCCAAGCGGGCAGAGGGGGAATCGGAGTAAAATGTGGACCACAGACCAGCCACCAAAGAGTGGGGCATCATCGGGGAGCGGGCAGAGACCATGGGACCAATCCAATCCAATCCCAGGCATCAGCAGCTGTAGAAGTTTTGTGGTCTGTTAATGGCTTCGCTCAGTGGCGTCGAGTTGGGTTAAAAAGGGGGATTTACCATTGAAAAGGAAACGGGGTCTGCAGCAAGATTTATTAAAAGCTTGAAAATAAGAAAATATATCCTTGAAATATATTTTAAATATCTTAAAGCCAAACTTTTATGACGAATTGATTTCTACATCTTTGGAGTTAGATATAAATGCAAGCTAATAATTTCTTAAATATTCCTCTATTTAATTAAACACTCAAAGAATAAGCCAATCAACCAAACGTCTTAAAAACCCCTTTTGAAAACTCTCTCAATCCCCAACTAAGCCCCTGGGCAGACGACTGACAACTCATTTAAGAATTACAAGAGCTATAGCTATGTATAACCGACCGACAACGAGCCATGGCAACAATGACAACAAGTTTGATGAGCAGTCAGCTTAGGAAACTGTCAACTCCCCTGCTGCTGCCACAGATACGAAGACATCTATATATTCTATATGCAAACGAGCCGAGGGGGCCTTGGGGGCTGGGGCTCGAATTATGCAAGCTCGACATGCAAATAGTTGGCCGGCATAATTAAGCTGCCAGGGATGTGTGCCATGATACATATCTTTGGCAATTAACTAAGTATGGCATTTCATTTACGGATTTCCCACATCCCATTTTCCATTCTCGGGACTCCCGAAATACCCGCAGGTGAAGAGCACCAAGCACCGCAGCGTCATCGAGAAGCGGACATTTGTGAACCACACGGAGTGCCACTGCATCGAGCGGTCCAGCTACAACGAGGACACGGCCATGGCCAACTACGGCCAGTCGGTGGCGGTGCGGGCCACCATATTGAGCTGCACCTGTCCGCGCAGCTTCGAGAAGATCCTGCAGGACGACGGGCAGTGCCGGTGCGACTGCAGCTCCGGCAACTACGACTGCGACTGGCTAAAGCGCGGCAACGAGCATTTCGACATGAACAATCGCAAGTGAGTGGCCAATAAATCGAGTGCTTACCCCTGACACTCACCCTCTCCTCCTTACACTCCTCTTCTTTACAAACAAAAAAATTCCAGGTGCATCCAGCAAGGACGCTGCAAGCCGCCCACATGCGAGTACGGCCTCTATATGGAGAAGCACGGTCGCTGTCCCAAGCAGCACGAACAGCCCGTCTACAATGCCATGTCGTAAGCGACGAGTCCCCGGAATCTGAGGAGCGAGCGAGAGGAACCAGGAAAAGTATTATTCAGTCAAGTGGCCAACTCAAGGCCAGACGAGTGCGAAATCGGGGAAAGTCTCCCCGCCTGACGACTAGAGTAAAAGCAAGAGCAGAGACGTGAATTTAGTTGCATATCCTATACACAAAAACAATACGAAAATAAAACGAAATCAAATCTATTTATACACTAGGCTGGGTCGATCGAAAGGATGCGAATTGAAACTCAAGAATTCAAACAAACTTGGAAATATTCTTTAAAACAACGTCCCTTAAATGCGAATCTCTAAAAAGAAGATCTTTTAATAGGAAAGAGGTTTAAAATCATTTGAAAAGCGTCTGAAAGTATGCAATGAAGAAAATTAGACTACAAAATTTACAGCATACTTTTAAGCAGTTTTCATGAGATTTCTCATCAAAAAATTGTTATTCTTTTTAATGTGTAAAAATTCACAAACATATTTATATGGAAATATTTTTTTTTCAACCCTTCAGCGATTAAGCTTGAGTTAACTTTTTGGAACTGTCCAAAGATTTAAAACTTTTCGCATCTGTATTTTGCTATAAACCAAGATCGACCCATCCTAAATATACACATTCGAATTATATGTATATCAGCTGATTGTGTATTAGATGTTTTAAGACCTCAATTCGAACAGTTTTTTCCAAATAGCTCTTAGACATCTACACAAAACGAAAATCTATTATCTTTAGCAACAAGAAATAAGACTTTTTTGCGCATGTTTACCCAAAAAAAAAACGAAAACCACATAAAACAATAAGAAACCGTAGCATTGTTCATGAATGTTTCAATAGCGAAAAACCACAAGTAAGCCACATTTATTATGCATAAATGGAAATAAACCCAACAGAGTTATGTGTATTTTATGCGTATGCAAAAAATGAAATTCCAAATATATAAATTGACTGCGTTTTTAGTTTTAATTAACTAATGTTATGTTATTTAATTATAATAAACACACGGAAACGAAAACAAATCATTAAAATTACAAAGAAAATATATTAATTACATATACACATGTGAGCATATATAATTCATGTTATTTAAGCTAAGTTTTAACACAAAACAAACAAACAAACCCTCGAAAGATCACAACAAGAACAAAATTAAATTTTCATATTTAATTTCTAGTCAAATTTTAATATTATTTTCCAATGGCCAGCCGCCCCGCAAGTTTGTGTAGCCTTATGTGTGTCTCATTAAATACATATTCCGACACTCGACTCATTAAAGCAGAAGGCATTTAACGCGGATACCAGAAAATATATAGAAACTAACAAGTAAATATAGCAAGATAATAAATGTATAAACCATATGAATGTGAACTAGCCCACACAGAAAGTCTCTTGCTTATTTCCTGCATTTTGATAATGACAACTAAACTAAACTAAGGATATCTTCAATTTTATAACTCATTGCGAGCCATAAGAAAACGATTTTAAACGCAATTCAATTAACTTTCAGTCGCTTCGTGCACCACTTTAAGTTTAAGTTTATCGACATAGTTCCGACACCCAAGCACTGTATATATATATTTTACTATAGATAAAACCTAAATTTAAGCTGCACTCAAATTAAACCATTTGGCACGAATTAAGGCGAAAATGATTTGGGCGGCCGAGGAGTAATTCCCGGATTGCATAACGCATTTGCATATTAATGACATTTGCCTGCTGGCAATCGACGAGCTCAATTATTAATTTCGAACGGAATTTCGGAGTTTAATTATTGTGAATTTATTTACCATTTAGCCAGATACCGTAAGCCGTTTAATGTCCTGCCTCTCCCCTACTTTTCCGTGCGTAATTATTTACTCTACTGTATCGATTGTTTGCCATAATTTACGGGCAATCTATTTGCTCAACTTAAAATATTTATTAAAATTCGCACCGCACACTCAGACAAGCGCAAATGTAGGCGGCATCTATAGAATTCACACACACAATCTCAATGCGACGTTGAATATTTCAATAAATCTGTGTAATTGTTTAAAGAAGCTACCACAAATTACCAAGCGGAATATATATATACGAAACGTAAAACATTTCAAAATGATTTTATTTACAACTTTTAGCATAAATTTTAATGTATAATAAAGCGAATAAGCGAACGTTAAGCAGAAAAACAAACCAATACTAATAAAAGTGAACATATTATTACTATGCAAAAATCCAAATAAATATGACAGTGAAAAAACAATGGATATTTAATGATTTTTAGTATCGCGAAGGTGGTTTCTGTGGGATGTGTGGTAAGGGGCTTAATTAGCAGACTGGCGCTAAAGGAGTCGAGTCTAATGATTTCCAGTCAGCGAAAGTTCAGCAGGGAAAGCTAACTCTATCGCTAATGAGTTGCAGAGAAAATCCCAGTTATGCAATAGAAAATACAGAGGATTTTCATCTTAAATTTGTATTTATTAGTGGCCCATGCTCGCCAATAGTTAAAAAATCCCCCTTTATAGTTGGGCTAATGATTAGACTTTACAAACCTTCCAATTACAACCTGTGGACCTATTTCGGCAGCCAATTTCGTGCTAATGACAGTGTCTAAGCTGGAGAGTTGGTACTAATGAAAATGCATAACAAATAGTAGCTGTGGCCCGACCTTTGACCCATTTGCCACCCATTCGCCGCCCACCTGCAGCAATGTACCCAGATGAGACAGCGTAACAGGCGCCCAGCGGGATGGGTGCTGGCCACATTATGATCTAAAATTTATAGAATTTATAAGCAGAGTGCACCCCGAAGGGTTAACGACGATGATAGCGCCACCTGGCGGCGCATGAGGCAGACGCAACGCAGATAAGCTCATTCAGTAAGGGAGTGCAGTCAACTTGGCTAATTTCTAGCTATACTTAGCTTTTGTAACTAGGTGGAGTTCAAAGGTAAGTAAGAAAGCTGAACATTATTTTTTTTATTTGTATATTAATCGTATTTATCAATAGAAATAGAAATATAGTAATGCCGAAAAATATTTCTTTATATTATATTTTAATAATTATAATTTATTCTAGATGCATAAATCAATACGTTTACTTTAAAAATTCACTTTCCTTTAATGTAAGCTAACTTCTCAACCATTAGTTTCCTTCTGTTAATATTTCTAGCTTTTTTTGTCAACCCAAACCATCATCTCTGAGCCACTAACTGGAAAGTGTGTGCCAAAACAGGAAGCAGCTAAATGCAATCAATTAAAACTGCAATGAAACAGGCGCTACCAGATAATTCCCGAATCATAGCTTTCAGAGAGGACGCCTCCAAGGATACCCGACCTCGTCTCGTAGTTTTCACCTTTTATCGATTTCTGCCGGCCAAGTGAAATCACATGGAAAGGCAAACAAAGCAGCAGCAGCTACAAAAACTAAGCAAAAAAAAAAGCTGCAAATTTTCCAAACAGCAACAAGCGGGAGGCGGAAAAGTGGGCGTGGCATGGGGAAAACATGCAGCGACCGACAGCGGAAAGGAAAAGGATCAGGCGAAAAGCACGGGCACAGGCTCACAAATTAAAACCGCACACGGAAAAAGGATGCAAGTGTTTGAGAGTGTGTGTGTGTGGTGAGTGCAGAGTGTACAGTGTAGAGAGATGGCGGAAGAGAGAGAGAGAGAAAGGAGTTGCCATGATATGCCTGCATAATTAATTCCCGCCACACACACACACAATCGCATCCAGACAGCAGAATTTTCAAGTGGGCGACATCTCTCCTTTTTCCAGCAGGAACTGCCAACAAACGGCAAGCGCCGCAGCGCTTATGTGAAAACACACTCACTCTCCCCCACCCGCAGGTGCACTCACCCACACAGATACGCACAACGGACAGGTGGAGTTTACATAGGGAGCCGTCACGAGGTCTGAGTCCCCGCTAAATTGCATTTAATTTCCTGCTGAAAGCATTCAAAGCGATATAATCTCGCGAAATGATTATAGGGCCCGCAAGAGAAGGGAAATTGTAACCGAAATGTATGCTAAATAATACAAATCAAATGAATAAACTAAAACCAGATAAGACTAATTAAGAATAATTAAGATCCACAAGCTTGAAATTTAAATAAAATGAAATTGCAATATATTTATAACAATCAATGATACCAATTTCTTTATAACTATTTCACCCCAATTTCATGGCTTACAACATTATTCAAACCATTTTCAGTATAAATACATGCCCCACTGCGTTATTGGGATTATTTATGAATGCTTGAATATTTGATCGAGCTTCCATTTTTATTGCTTTGTTTTTTTCCTTGGCTAACGAAAATGTGCAAACATTTACGCAGAATTAAGCATTAATGCAATTTACAATTTTGCATATATGCGCCGATTTTAATTGCATGGAAAAATATCTATGCGAAAATTTTGCAACAAATGGAAACTAATTTCAGTTTCATATTCCAGCTGTTTCAGCGAACAGCGCTTTTAATGGCAATTAATTGTTGTTGTGGTCGACGTTGATGAGCGTAGCTTCTGGTTTTTGGGTAATTTAACCATAGTCATAGAAAATTAATTACGCGCGTTTCCCGGAATCGTATGCATGGGTTTGAGTAAATTGATATGTTTATGATGCAGGCGGTTTTGAAATTCAAATTACATACGGCCCTGCCCTATTTTACGTTATATTTTAAGTAATAACATTAAAGGATTGAAAGTAATAACATTAAAGGATTGAAAAACTTGCATTATTATTTTAAGTAATAACATGAAAGGATTTACAAATGACGATTAAATTGGTATAGAGAGAATAGTAGGAAAGTGTTCATTAACATTTATATTTCCAAAAAGACTGGCAAAGCTTGTTGCCTAATTTTAAATAAAGAATGATTGAAATTAAGAGTCAAAATGAAGATTAATTGCATTTGCAACTTCAACTTATTTGGAAACAACATTTATAATACATAAAGTGGAATCAGTTTTCATGGAACAATTTCTTGGAGTCTTGGAGGCCTCTATATCCATGTGCGCCCTTCGGACCTGTCTGTTATTGGTTATAATAAAGTTTGAAATCTTATTCCTCCTTTAAATAGAGGCTTTTTCTTGGGTTTTATTTATAATAAAGCTCTTAACCAATTAGTTTAATTACGGCAGCGCACACATCCCCTAAAAAGGCAGCCACCTGCCACACGGAAAAATCACTCCTCGCACTTTCGCATTCAAGCGGGAAACTCTTACACGCCACACTCCGAACTCGACCTTGACTGGGAGGCGGTCCCAAGTGGGTAGTGTGTGCGTTTGGAGTGTGCAAATGTGGAGCTCTAGATCGTGCCGGGTTATTCAAGATTGACCTTTAGGCTCATAAATACCATCGACCCCAATGCCCAGGCACGCTCCACACATCAAAAGGCGCACGCTCTCAGCCATTTAAAATATATATGTGCCAGTACGAGAAGAAAGAGCCGGCGAGAAGGCTTCATAAGGACCCGCGATTATCCTCGCAACTCCTCGAAAGCCATTGATGTCAAAGGCGGGCAAGGGCGTGCAAAAGGCGGGAGGGTCGTAAAAAATATTTACACATGCACCAGTGCTCTGCAGATACAAATGTATCTTGATAGGAGGCATTATGATGGCCTGCGAGCATGTGGGGCACGAAAGTAAACCGAGAACGAGGTAAATTTCAGAGGATTTCCAGGAGTGGGAAAAAACGAAACGAGTCAGAGATAAAAACACCAAAGAACATTGAACGCATTTCATTAAAATAAGCAGTAAACTACAGCCAGGGAAAAAGGGGAGTGCGCTGGCATCCCAAATCTCCCACACAGTCCTCTGACTCACTTCATAAACAGCTCCCGATGGCCTGCGATGTACGAACATTTTGGCTGCCGTGTGGAATCCGCAAAACAAAGCAATCGAAGTCCAAGTCCCAGCCCGAGATCCCAACAACAGCTGCGAACGTTGCGAATCGTGTGCTAATCTTATCTTTATGGTCCCGACGCTCTTGGACTTGTTCTCCGGTTTTTCTCTGACTTTCGATACCCTTTAGATGCATTGCACTGCGCTTTTTCGATTTGTAATGAATGAATATTTAAGGGTCCTTAAAAGATACTTATCTTTTAAATATTTACAGATTCTGAATCATTATTGAATGGTTCGGTTTTGCGATTCCTTATACCTTATGAGTAAATATTTACCTATTCTCATTCTGAGTCTTCATTTATTGCAGAGTCATCAATTAAATTGTTATAAATATTTACTGACAGGAGTCCCCCATAAATAAACCTTAAGAGTTAAGGGGCTGATTGATTGATATATATCAATAATCTCCAAATATATAGACAAAGGATTATAATATGGCATATTTTGAGACATTTTCCCACGACATTTAATAAATTAAAATATTTCCATGTTTAATTAAAGAGTATTCAAGCATTCGCCTTGCCAAAATGATATTTTGTTGCATTTTTTGTGCTTTTATTCCTCCTCCTCTGGGCGGGTGCGTAAATGTTGCCCCAGTCTGCTTTTGACACGAGTGAGTGTGTGAAAAGGATGGTCTGAGGAGGGCGCCGGGGCATGTGGCAGGAGGCAGCATTTGAGCCAAGTTAAGTTATTGGCCAAGTTGGCGCTGCCGCTGCTGTTGTTGCTGCTTTGCTCGCTTGTTTGCATATTAGTCACAGAACAGAAACGCAAACAACTTGACGCCTTGCAACAGAGAGTGCGAGAAAGATGGTAATATCAGGCCTGAAAGAGACAGCAAGAGGATGGTGCGAGAGGGAGGGATGATGGGGAAGAAAACAACACCAAATTGAGTATTAAGCGAAAGAAATGATGTCGAGCCCGAACATCTGAGGCTATTAGAATTAATCAAAGGGATTTGTTGGCACCGCAGGCGATAAAGAGAGAGACAGAGCAGCCCAGAAACACAGAGAGAGAGACGGCGCGAATGATGAAGTTCCTTACCAGAAGAAGCACACACAGAAGCCCTTGCAAATTCTGCGGTTAGTTGGTAATAAATTTTTGGCTTATTGATATTTATTATTAGCCCCGGAAATTGTGCGCAGCTCCTCTTTGGCTCATATATCGCCACGATAATGTTCCACTTGGGAATCGATGCAGCGGCCTCTTCCTTCGGGTCGCTGGGCGTTATGGGGGCGTGGCAGCGTGGTTATGTTTTGGGCCTTCGCTTTTGGCCTGATCATAATTGATTAGCTGCTCGGGGAGTTTGGTCATGTTCAATGTTTGTTTGCCTCAATTACACTTAAGCGGAGATTAAGTGCGTTCACCAAATATTGACAGTTGCGATAAATATCGAGTTATATCGATTACAAAATGGCTGAGAAATTGATTGGCGAAAATGGGGGAATTTATACGGGTTTATGAAAGGATATAGAAATGCATGGAGCACTTTTTATGTATTTTATTTTACTTATTCAGTAAATGTCAATGATTCATTGCCGATCTAATATAGTAATATCTTCTAAAATTTCCCTAATTAGTCTTCGTATTATCGTCCATCAAAGAAAGGTACATTTCGAATAAAATTAAAATGCATAAAAGTAATTTTTTTACTAATTCCACAACGTCCCTTCTTGTACATACAAAAGTCACCTAAGAACTCTTTTCCCTCTCTCTTTTCACTCTTCTTCTACATCCTAACACTTTCCACACTTTAATAGTCAGCTTTCCCAACGAAGCAAGCCCACATTTTCCTCGAGCTCATTTCGGTTAACACCCACGCTCACACATAGAACTCGGAGAAATAAAAGTTTTTGGTTCTTCTTGCGAAATGGTTCAAGATTTTCCACCTTTTCAAGGCGCGCTTTTCACAGTTGACATAACCAAAACTGGAAAATGTCGAAGGGAATGGGAGTGGAAAGAAGGGGACAGGGCAAAGGTGAGGAAAGAAACGTGGAAAGGGGTGGTGAAATGCAAGGGAATTGCCATTGACGCATTGCTTTAATTAACATAAAATGTGCATGTGCAAACATACAGATATGCACAGAAAAATGCACTTTAAAATTTAAAAAACAAATTTAACTTTAAAGAATTACTTCAAATTCAAGTCGATTTAAATATTGCTACGCTTTGATTTTATGTTAAGTACGGATTAAACATATTTTATCAATTTTTACCACGTTTTAGATATTAAGAAATAATACTCTAGTAAAGAGAACGACATTGAAAGGTTTTCAAAATTGAACCCGATAAATATTATATTCTAAAAAAAGAATTCCAGAGAGTTATTAAAAATTGTTAAAGTCAAAAATATAAATAAAATATTTATAGATACATTTAAAGGGCAATTTACCCAATATTCAGTTTTATAAGCTGGCAAGATAATGTATTCTAACTTTTAAAACTTGGCTTGCCAGAAATTTGGAATGTCTATATTTTTTTCTCAGTGCTAGCCACCAAGTCCCCACGTCGGTGTGTTAGTATGTATATTAGCATTTTTCATTACCACCTCTTAAGTTTTGCATACATACGAGCACGAGTGTTTGGCTTACTTCCTTTATGAAAAGCATTTCACACTGACTGCGAAAAGTTTTTAGCCCGAGACAGTCTACTTCTGCAGCGCCCCTTTTCCCGCCATTTCCCGCCATTTTCCCCCATTTTCCTCCCCCTTTTCCACCTTTTTCGCTCAACTTGAAAAGACTTCCCACGAACTTTCTAATGCACCGCCAGTCTTCGTCGCCGTCTGCCAGAGAGCCAAGAAAAAGGAGGAGAAAAATCGGGGGGCTTAAGGATTGTGGCTAATGCAACGCCTCTTAATCATTTAACAACCTTTCGCCCCATTTTCATTTTCATGACACCCACACACATAGCGGGTGAAATGGCGGGGGACGAGGATCTGGGGGTCATTGAACGATCATGGTTCAATATTATGGACAGATTTAGTTAGTCTTTACGGCTAGACGGGAAAGCCAATGGCCAATTATTAAGATCTACCCACAGCATCGAAACCGAAGTCGAACGACCCAACAATCGCCCCCGCGAAACCGTCAAAAGTCGGTTCAATTAACATGGCATCCTTGGCTCTCCCCTTGATACCCTGGCTAAAGGAAATTTTAAAGTTTATCGCAAGAAATATAATTTTTAAAAAATAAAATAGTTCTAAGATCTTAAATTCCAAATATAAGAATGCAAATTAAATTGGAATATAACTCAAGTAGAAAGGAATTGCAGTATCTTAACCTTTCAAGGGTATCTTTCGACTCGATCTACGATCCTTCGTTTTATTGCAATTGATTTCCATTTCATTTGAGGCCACAGACCGAGTCACAGATGGGGAGTCTTCCACTGCGATCGTCGTCGTCGCCGTCGTCAAGTTGGTAATAAAAATTATTATTTTGCAATTTAATTGCCAGCCGCACATCGCCCCAAAGGCCGGGCCGAGACCGAGCGACTCGCTCCGACCAGACATCGACATCGATTTGGTCTTGAATGCGAGTACGACGAGTGCCCATAATCTTGGGGCCCCGACTTCTGCCATCCATCCCCCGATTTATCCCCCGGTACTCAGGTGATCTGCGGCTGTCTGATGCAATCTCTTGGCCATTGGCACTCGTTTCTGGCTCTGCGATCTCTGTGCTCCGTGCTCTGTGCTCCGTGCTTTTGGCCCCTTGTCATTTATCGCATTTGAATTGAAAGCTTGTAAATATCACGACGAAAAATCGAAAATCGAAATTGAAATTCGGCATCGTTGCAGATTTAATTGAATTTCATCGCATATGTGAGCCTTTAGCTATAGATTTTGATCCGTGTGTGAGTGCCTTGATATCGGAGGTCACAACCTTTAGTCTGGCCCCCAAATTTTTGGTTAATGGCCCAACAAAATATCGTTATAAAGTGGTTTAAAGGTTTAAAGACTTGAACATATAGAAGGTAAGATCATTTTTACTTAAACGTAAAGAGTTATTTACTGGAATTAGTATCTTGTTCAGGAATTATAAAGTGTTTCCAAGAATGCATTTTAAACACACACTTACAGGTAAATTTATAATTAGTTTAAAGTGTTCACAAAATTCCTCGAAAGAACTTTCAAGAAAATTCCAGGGAATTCAATAATTATCTTAGGTATGTTCAAAGCCCAAGCATAAATGCCAATATTTTTGAATATTTATAATCATTTTATTATTCGGCTTGCAAATACAAACCTGGAAATGCAGTGAAAAATACTAGGGCGTTTCCAGAACTGAACTGAATCACAAAGATATCCATATCGAGTATGCAAATTTTGAATATGGGGTACTTCGTGGGTAAAAGTGACTCACTTTTGAAGCAATGACCGAGGCACTTGACAGACCTGCCAGAAAGAAGACCAATGAGATGACTCAACACACGGAAGCAATGAACGAAAGTGTTGCCCCTTTAAGAGATTGAACCTTCCTTTGCTCCTGTCTTATATCTACAGTGGAGGTCACTAAATTAGCAGCAGAATGCAGGTAAGAATTTTTATTAAAGCAAAGAACAAAAATCTGTAACAACACGATTTAGCGATTTACCATTCCGCTAAGCTTATTGATATTTTTCAAATTACCACCAGTATTTTATTAATATTATTAACAGTAATATTTCAAATTACTTTTTCCACCTTTGCTGTACCTCGGGAAACCGCAAAAACCCCAACAGGAAAAGCAGAAGAAGACATGAGATAAAATTCCCCACTCTTCTGTCAAATGTCAGGGTCTGTACCTAACACCTTCCTACAGGCAACACATCACGCTGGGGCCATTAGACACCTCTCGCATCCCCCCTCTCGATTTTCCCGACATTTCCACAAGTCCACAACCCCAAGGGGTAATAAAGATTGAGAGAGACAGGAGCCGGGAGGGGAAAAACCTTCTGTAGAAAAGACAAATCACATAAGCAAATTGGTTTACAATAACCGCAAACAGAAAAATACAGGCAGAGGCAGCTGGCAAAGGAAGAGGTTAAAGGGGGCCCAGAGAAAGGGGAGAGAAAATAGGTGGAGTGTGTAGGATAGGACAAAAGAAAAACCGCTCGCAGACACAAATATCACAAATTTACAAAGCAATTTGCATAAAACTCATATTTTGGTGCAGCTACTTCCAGCTATTTTTTTCTTCTGTCTAGTTCCCCATTTTTCTACAAATTTTTCTTGCATATTTTTTGTGGCGCTTTGGGCCACGAAAAAAAAATAACTTTACAATTTGTATGCAAAAAAAAACAAGGAGACAAAACTTAGATAAACTGTATGCGAAAAACCGTTGGCTGAGATTTCGTAATCGAGAGAGCAGGGCCACATATGCAGATGAGGTAACCGAATGTTAACAGCTGAGGTCAACCGGCAATAATCCCAACACCTAACCAATTACAACACAGAAAGAATAAAACGGTTTTTTCTTTTCTTAGCTTGGAATATTCTTTTCCGAAGATGCATTAAGTTTTCGAGAAGGGCTGACCAGACAGTGCTCCATGGGTCGCTTTTTTATATACATATAACAGTCAGTAAAAATAGTTACAATTATTTAGAATTAATTAGAACTTAAGTTTAATTCTATAACAATTCATTAGAAAACGGTATAAGATACAAACACAAAACCAATAGGCCCAGAATATTTTCCAATCTTTCCTAAGCCTCAAATCTCTCACTGCAAATTACATTAATAGATTTAAGGAAATATCTAAATACATCTCAAAATTTTTTATATTATACAGATTTATTAGGCAAATAATTTATTTTATATAATAATATATTTGTCTTAACTTTTTCCGTGTACCACCTCTTTTTGGCCTTTTGCAATTAAGCTACAAGCTAAGGACAAATTTTTCGACACACAAATCTCTGATTGGGCAATCGGAAAATCGTTGTTATTTTCCATCTCCGGTGGGACCCACAACAACAAGTCGCACTAATTAGTGGCCGGGGTAAAGGTCACCAACTGTCGTGTGCGTCTGTTTAATCAATCAAAATGCAGTTCGTCTCGGTTTTCGGTTTGGTTTCGGTTTCCCTAAGTCAATCTGCGAGCGGAATTATTTTTGAACGTGACGAGCGACACGTTTGCCGCTAAACAAACTACCTGTCCGAGCACCTGGTTTTCCCCCAGTCTCCCCGGGAAAATGTCCACGTGCTTGACAACATGGTCGGCAAACAAGGGGCGGAGAGAAGATTGAAGAAGCTGAAAATCTGATAGGCAGGCCGAATCACACACGATGGCAAATGGAAAATGGGCAGCGGGGAAAAACTGATGGACGGAAATGGGGGCATCACAAATTTCGGAGAGGCTGCGACCATGAGATCATTGTTTGACTCACGTGCGCGGCTTTATAGATTTTAATTATAAG
Source organism: Drosophila rufa (assembly GCA_018153105.1). NCBI lineage: Eukaryota > Metazoa > Arthropoda > Insecta > Diptera > Drosophilidae > Drosophila > Drosophila rufa. Next base: position 17,404,691 of record JAECXS010000096.1, read on the forward strand.
CCAAACATTATAGAAGGGGATTTAAAAAATGAATTCCATGAAAGCGAATAAAATATATGCTGTTACAATTATCATTAATTTAAAGAAATCCAATCGAATTGGTTATCAAACAAATATTAGTATCAAATGCTTAAATATTTTTGAAATGTTTAATAATGTTTGCTCAATTTACTACAACCAAAATAGTTACTTAAGTAACTAGTGACGTGTTACTTAAATATTTTATAAACAAGCTAATGGAAAATAAGCCTCTTTATTCCTCACAAAAGGTAAAAACAAGTCCCACGAAACCAAGTATACCCCATAATAATCAGGGTATTCCCCCGTCTCCGCCTGAGACCTCACGCAACGCTGCGATGAACTTGAACTCAGCGGACGAGAAAAAGATGGGGGGAAAAAAGATGTTCCTCCTCCGATAAGCAAAAGGCAAGAAAGCCGGCAGCCGACAAAAATCAAAGCATATCCTAAGGCGTCCGTTGGTTGAAAAAAAAAAAGACAATTACTGGATCCCACTCCTTCAGAGAACTTAGCCAAAGGCATGTTGAGCAAGCAAACAAACAATAACAAACATAAGAGAGCAAACGAAACAGCAGAGACAACAGGCTTTCATTGTGCGAGAATCGTGGAAAAAATACAGATATAAATGCAGCTGCGATGTAAGAGCAAAGATATAAACGGAGAAATACTTTGGAAAAAATAAATATGACTTTAAAAACGATTTAAGTATTTTAATTATTATTATTATTAATATAAAGATAATACTATAGAAATATCTCAGATGGAAAATTTATAAATATGCCGAAACAAGCGAATTTAAAAAGAAAACACAAATAAATCTACAGAAATCGAACCGAAAAGTGCATGCTTTTGATAGAGATCTCTTTCTGAGTCTGGGTCGAGAGTTCTCCAAACATATATTCCCATTCATCTCTTATTACACTTGCATCCGCATCGCTGGAGAACTTTGAACTTGCTTCCGAGAAATGGAGAGCGAGAAAACGAGAGAGAGATCGAGATCCCACCAATTTGACCCAAATTTCCCATAGCCGATTCTCTTGGCCAAGTGATCAAAAATAAACCGCATTAATCATCAAATGCAAAAGCAGCCAAGAAAAAAGAAAAAATCAGAAGCCAATTGCAGACACTTGTTGCTTCCCCCCTCCGACAAAAGGCGGCCGGGAAAATTGCCAAGGGGCGGAAAACGAAGAAAACTGACATCAAGCAACTGTCGCCAAATTGGCTTTGGCTTGGCGCCCCAGAAGAAAACGAAATACGAGTATATATATATGCATATGGGAAAATAAAAACATTAGCACAGTTTGGGTTTTATGTCCCGGCATATGCCACAAAACCAAAAAGACACCAAAGTGGTCCCGAAATGTGACAGAAAATATCTAGTTTATGTCGGTAAGTTTTTCGTTTTGGAGATACAGCCTTGGGTGCCCTTTAAAAGTAGTGAAAAATAGTAATAATAATAATATCAAGATAGGAAAGTTAAAAATATGAATTTTTAGAAAATAAATAAATATAACATTTCAAATATATATGCGAGACACAACATTTTTAGAATTCTTTGTACTTTTACCTTAAGCAAACATGAATATAATTGTAGAAAATCAATGTGCCAACCTAGAGAATAACTAAAATCCTACAGAAATCCGTTGCCACTCTCTCTTTTTGTCCGGAAGACATAAGCCAAATAAACACTTGCGCTGGCTGCCAAAAGAAAACCGAGCAATTAATATCAATGAGAGCCCACGCACAGAAAGCCGCCAGATAATGTCATAAAAAAATAGCCACAAGAACCGCTGGCAAATAATATTGTCGTAAAAAATATAAGCCACAAAGTGGAGTCTCGGCCGCCTTGCATCATCGCCAATTGCCAGACGCAATAAAAAAAAAATTACTTGGCAACTTGCGGCACGTCGTCTGCCACGCCCCCTGGCCGCTACATGTAGTACACTGACCAAATAATTTCTGGGAAATATAAATTCAGGATTTTGGTGGATTTTAAAGATGTAATAAAGAAAAATTCGCATTTTATTTCAAAACAAAATTATGGTATTTTAAGTTTGCGCTTCAAGATCGTTCAAAAAGATGTAACTATGAAAAATATAAACAATATACTTAAAAATAAATATTAAGGATTACCCAATATATTATTTAATTCGAATTTCCGGAAATAATTCAGTAAAAATCTTGTATTTGATAAAAGATATGTTTCCTTTCCTTTCTTACGGATATTTCATATTTATTTTATCTTGTTAGATATTTCCGTTTAGTTCGGCCTTTTCCTTATCAAATAAATAAATAAATTGAATATATATATTTTATTTTCCTTTGTGTATATATAGTATATACACATGTATCATCATCTTGTATGTTGTGTCGCGATTTCGACTCCGTCATGGCATTTATTTTTAGGTTGCTTGTTGCCGCCGTCGTGTCTCGTTTTTCGATTGGTTTCGCTGCCAAATTATTTGTACATTGCTTTTGATTTACTTGCAAATTCATTGGCACAGTTTCGACCCAGTAGGCCAACAACGAACAGCCAGCTGGCCAAGACTGTAACAATTTTCCCTCCTTTGTGACTTTATCGCTACCTTTTCAAACGCATAAAACCAATGGACAATTTGCCCGGAGCCACAATCTATCAAGCCCGCCCGCGGCCATAAATCTCGGGGCTCTCTGGAGCCCTTATAATTTGTTTATTGTTTGCACATTGACAATTTCCACGGATATCAGGAGACCAGGGGAAATTTATATAGACCTAGATTACAAAATGGTTTAGCAGTCTTAGTCAATGACATAGGATAATATTTTAAAATTTGTTTATTTTAAAAACGGTGTTCCTTTTGAAGGTATTAATCGATATAAATGGTTTATTATGCCTTAGAATAATTGATAAATATTTATTACTTAAATTCGAACAATTTATTAATAAAAAAACACTTTGTTTTAGTTGTTAAATGTTCAAAAACAAACTAAAACATTTTAAGCCGCATTATCTGAATCACATTTTTTGGAGTGCCACACCGAGTTCTCTGCAAGCAAAGTGCAAATCACGGGGATTAGTTTTCTCAAATATTCACACGTCCCGCGGCGAGACATCTTGCTGGAGCCATAAAAGGCATTAACAGATATTTGGCCCAAGCAAACAACAAGCACTAAGCCCAGAGCCACATTCAAATACAGTCCAGCCCAGACACAGACACATTTTCCACTTTCACTAATTGTCAATTCTGTGGCTCGATCGGAAGAAAATAAAAAACCGCACACACTGAGAAACTGGAACAACTCAACTAAACAAAAACAGAAACAGAAAATGAAGGGGAAAAATAGGGGGTCTGAGCGATAAGTAAACGATCGCTCTTCTCAACGCCCGCGCATGATGAGGAAGAGATTATGGTAAGTATAATGCATTGGCGCACTCTCCAGTTATTGAAACTCCTTGGGGGAATCAGATATGGAATTCTGACTAGGCTTACGAATGAGTCACTTGGCCAGAGACATCTACACAAAAGTGCATTGAAATAAATATATATTAATATAGGACTTTAGACTTTAAAATATATGCCGAACAATCTCAGCTAATTAAATGTAGAGCTATTGCTCTTGTAGGCCTTGAATGAGTAAATTAAATTTATTTATTTTAGCTATTTCTCATACTATCATACTCATACCTTATCTAAAATATTAACATATTAAAAAAGTACATTATTTCTTGTGAGTTTTTAATGATCCAGTGTTGTTTATAGTAATATTTATACTAACATCCATATTCAAAATGTTAACATAATTAATAATTAATAATATTTTGGACTGCGCAAACATTAAACAATTTCCAAGAATCGCTCTCTCTTAGCATGATTAGATCTACCTTTATATAGTTAACAGAAGCTGCACATAATTTCAAAAAGTTATACATAAAATTAACTTGATGATATTTCATAAATTTATAGATCCTTAAAGTTTTACATTCATCCAATGTACTATTTAGTGTGTGATTAATCAGTTCTTTCATTCGAATTCGTAAATTAATGGAGTCCTCAATTACTTATGCCACCAAAAATATAAAAAATTAATTCAGAGTCAGATGTTAGATCCCTTTTCTTTATTTGATTCCCAATTTGACTTCCCTGTTTATTGAGACAGCAAATAGGGTTATAGTAATGAAAATATATCAAAATGTGTTTGCACAAATGACAAATAGCCAAAGGGGCGACAAGACATGAGGAATCCAAAATTCAGATCAGGCGACACATATGCAAATTCCATAACGTGGGTGTAGGCTGGAAAACTCAAAAGTAGGGGAACTTTTTTTTCGAGAGAGGGGCATTTTCCAGAAGGGGTGTAGTGGGTGTGGGTGGAAAGAGCCAAAGGTCCGGAGACTGTCGCATATTTGCCGATGGTGTTGACGGAAAAGAGAGTGACAGCTGAAGGAAAAAAAACAGAATTCTTCAAACCTATTAAAGATTATTGGCCTGGTGCGAAGTCAGCTACGCCCACGGGCCACGCCCCCTTGGCGGCAAAGGGCGGGAGCACTCAAGTGTTGCACAACAAAGTGTGAATGAAAAACTATAAGAACGATGTGGAAATACCCTGCCAAAATATCAGATATCTATATTATTTTTAATTAAATTTAACTAGTAAACAAATTTAAATATTACAGTGAGTAATATCCAATTTATTATAATACAGGATAACTACCTTTTCATTGACTTAAAAATAAATTCAAATGCAATAGTGTTATTATTCCAACTATTCCAAACTTAGTCATAAGTAAGTCTTAAGTTAGTCCTAAGTTAGTCCAAAGTGAGTCAAACTACATTTTAAACTCAATTTAATATAATTTAATACATCTATAAGCTTAAGTTAAAAATGTTGCTTTTGTAAGATTGCTCAACTAACCTAAGGCATCAGCCATAATAATATTTCCATTGAAAAGGGTAACAACTTTTTGTCAGCTCGACTGATTGACGGTAGCGTTGAAAGCCGTTGTCCATCATCAGCCCCCAAAGAATTGAGAACTGAGAACTGAGAACTCAAAACTGAGAACTAAGAAGGGGAGAAGTCTCCATCGAGAATTCCCGACTTAGAAGCGAGAAATGAAATGCAAATGCATGGCTGCAGATCTGGCTTTTTTTGGTTTTCCTCGCTCACTTGACAGAGATCATTAATAAGATTTATGCGCTATTAGCAGAACCAGCCACAGGCCATAAATAAGACGAAACCGCCGAGGATTTGAGCACATCTCCAAGTGGAAACCTGTTGACAGGCGAACCGAACCGAGCCGACATCTGGAGCTGAATCACCTCGTTCGCACATATATTCGCATATAAATTACAAATAAAAAAAGAAATCCTAAGAAAGATAAGCATATTTGTAATTGGCCTGTAAATGAGGCTTTAATTGTAGCCACCGCAGTATGAAGTTGATACGTTACAGGAGGCTTCCTATTAGCAGAACTTTATTCTATTTATATAATTTTATGGGATTCTATTCGATATCAAGGCGATTTGTTTGTGGCCAATTAAAATTGATCATTTGTTTATTTTATGGCACTAAATTCAATAGGATTGCTAATGACTCCCGTAAAACCTAAAGTCAAACGTCATACTTATTAACTAAAGTATATATAACTCTTACTTACTACTTAAGTTCCCTTATTTAAATCAACCATCGATTACGTCAGCGAATGGGTTCTAGTTGAGAGTGCTAAAAGTATAATATTATATTATAGAAATAATATAAGAAAAACGATGGTGATGTAATAGTTTTATTGAATATGTCCACCAATTTTTACTTGCCACATGAGTCATTGGAAATGTATTACGCGTGTAATTAAATGCGATCAAATACCGCAAATATATTTAAATTTTAGTAATAAAAAAAAAATCTTTTTGACTTCGGCTTCTTTTTACTGGAAAATAATCATTGTTTCTTCTTTGGATCATCATACCGCCAAAAGATTTAATACAATATATTATTTATATATTTTTTTAAATTAATTAATACATACATTTTCATATAATTTTCTTATAAAATCTCTCTCTGTATTGCAGATTATTAACATTTTTAAGTTCATGATCCGCCGAAATTAATTTTAAATAATTCCAAGAACTCCTGGAAGTGACTCACGCATTCAAGAGAGTGACAAAGAGAACGAGTGCAGTTCGCTCTTAAAGAGAAAGCACACGCACCGCATTAATACACGCAAAAAAAACACTAACAGAAAGTAGACTAATTTTTCCATCATTTTAATCATATATCACAAATAAGTCATATTTGTTTGTTAACTAAAGTAAAACATTTATTACCTTTGATTATTTAGATTAAGATCGATTCAAATCATTCCGCCTAAAAATGGAACTTCAAATACAATACCCAAAGTAGAACAATAAATAAGGTCTTAAACTTTGAATTTTATATGAACTTAGTATGCATTTTTCTAGAGTGTATTAAATGCGATCGCCTGAAAGAGCAAAGAGAGCGGCGAGAGTGAGCTTTTCACGGCGTTATAGGCTGCTGCGAATCGGCAATTCCATTCAGATAGCCGGCAGACTTCATCGTGTGAACATCGTTTCGTTCGTTCGGTCAGAAACAGATTCAAGTTCGGTTCTAAAAAATCTAAATAAATCAAATTTAAATAAAACGCGAAAGTACATGAAAAAAGAGAGGAAAAACCTCCAGAAGAATTGTGCTAAAAGGTGCCCTATTTTAATATATCCCGAAAAAAGTGTCTTAATTTCCTTTAAATAAATTAATACAAGTCTCTAAACCATAATTATAATTAATATAATTTCACAACTGTCTGAAAATAATTTCGTGCAGTTAATTAAGAAAAGATCTGGTAAACCCCCTATAAACACCGCTGTTAATATATAAATAAAATTTCATTGAGTTTTTGATAACAAAATCAATGAATATATAAACAAACCTAATGCCAGCACTTGTGCTTCACAGTTTATCAGTTTTTAAAAAATACTTGCAAATGTGAAATTTTTAAAAAGTTCCCCTGCCGTTTTTTTTGTATTTTTGACTTGCCCAGACACACAGTTTTTTAACGTGTTGCCGGCTGCGCGACGATTATTTATTTTATTTGTGACGACCAGACAGCAGCAAACAAATTTATTATAAATAAAAAACCGTTGTATATTTTTTGTGTGGTGTTTCGCTTCCATTTGCAATACTTGTATCGCATCCGACAAATTCGCCGATTCTGTGCAGCTGTGCGTTAAAAGCGAAGGCGTGTGCCAAAAAATAAACATTTGGCTGCCAAAATTATTTAGCAACTTGTTAGACACGGAAAATTCACTGACAAGTTTTCGGGGGAGAGATATAATCGTCAGCCCACGAAAAATTCAATTAGCAAAACCGAAATAAAAGCCTCATTTGTGCGCTTAAATATATATAATTTGGTGTCTAGTCAAAAAAACGGAGAGATAAAAATAAAATAAATAAGTTGCGGGTGACAAATAATCGGCAGCTTATGAAAAAAGCAATTAGCAAATGAATTGAATGGCACATTAAATAGAAACAAACCCAAATGAGTCATTAAATTTTAAATAAATTATGATAATGAACTAAAACATGCATTTGGCTGATATTTAAATCTGTAAAATTATCAAATATTTTAAGCTGCTAAGAGAGCTGAATGCTTTGTGAAAAGGATTAAACCAGAAACTATATTGTGCAAAAAATTAACAAATTACGAATTATTCCAGTGTTGTGACATAAATTTCGTTAAATCAATATTTTTGCTACTTCCAGAAAAGTGCCCAGTGAAGTGTGTTGCGAAAATGCTTAGAAATAATTAAAGAGATCAGAGTGCTACTTAAAAATAAAATCGAATTATCAAAGAATATCTAAAAATACTCGAATAAAAATACTCAAATCACAATGAATCTCCTCGTCCTGCCGCTGATGGTTTTATTCTCGGTGAACACGATCCTCGCCTATTCCGCCTGGCCGGTTCGCACCTCATCGCGGCTTGGCACGAATGATAATTACCTTGACGTGAGGAATTCGACCTTGCTCGTGCCCAGGTCCACCTCTCATCCACCCACCCACAACAATCACAACGAGGAGGATGAGGAGGACTATGACTACGGGGATCAAGAGGATCATGAGGCCACCAATGTGGCGCTGCTGTTCCACAAGCGGGTGCCACGTCACCCTGGAAGCCAGGCAGTGTCGCGCCTCCAGTCCCCGTCCCCGTCCCCATCCCCAGCCCCAGCCCAGTCCCGCAGACTCAGCTTCAACGTCAACGCCCCTTGGCGGCCGAGTGATAACGATAATCACCTCAATTGGCGCGGTGCCGCCGACGAGGAGGTAAGTCTTTCATCTCGGAGCTCTAATCTCGCATCTGAGAAGGCAAACACTTCAGGGAAACCATAAAAGTGCTCTGGTCGTCCTGCTGTTGACTCGCTCTATTCTTTGCACTTCGCGGGTATTTAAAGTTGGTTAAATATAGCTGGCTGGGTATGGTATTTGTTATATACCCTAGGTATATTAACCTTCTAAAAGGATTGAAAAACCATGAACTCAAAAATATTTACCAATAGTTCCTAGTTTTGTTAGACTAATTTACAATCACTTTCTGACTTTTATCTAAAAAAAGATGTCAACTCAGCCTTCTTATTAGACTAGGCAGTAATTTATGCCCTTCAAGTAATCTGAATAACTAGAGTGTCACCCATTTTCGTTCGTTAGGCACATTTTTTTCTCACTTACTCATGCAAATAAATTCCGAAAGTCGTCTCTTTGGTATCTGCAGCGATTTGCGTTGCGCATTAGAATCGGAATATAAAATCATAATCGGCATCGGAACGAGATGGCTCACCTTGAACCCCGGGGCTGTGAGTTACTTGATGCCGGGTGACTAACCCTGGGACTGGCAATCACTCCAAGCCGCTCGCCGATCGCAAATCGGAGATCGCAGATCGCAGATCACCGATCGGAAAGGCCCACCCAAATGGCTGAGGAGGATCGAAAAGAAGGAGTTACACAACGGCGGCAATTATGAAACGTGTTGCGGCAGGTAGGAGCCACCAATTTGGTTAACAAGGCAATTTGGCGGTGCTTTTAACTGGAGTTCCAATACTCGAACCAGAAGAGAGATCCCTGCCCAACAATCGGTTTCACTTTCCGGCTTGGCCTGGCCTGTAATTGTGCCGCCCGAGAAGGGGGATCTCTCCGGCAGAACCTGTCTCTGCTGTTATTTTTTTATATATTTTTTCTCGGTTCCATGGTCGACAGCTGGCCGACGACGATCGGCGTCAACAATCGCCTGCGATCACAGAATAAGGGGTTTAAGTAGACGGGTTGTTAAGGGAACCCTAAAGAGATCACTTTCCGTTATGGTGGTCCCTCGTTAATTGGCCTAATTGACGTGACAACTTGTAACTGTTGGCCGCCCTTAAAGTGAAATCAATCGTGACCAAAGAAGCGGGATTTCCTGGGGGCCAATTTCCTTTGATTTACATTGATTACTCATAATTGAGATGGAACTTTTGATTTAGGGGGTTTATCAATCTCTGTACTCTTGAAGAATTGTTACTCATAATACTTTTCATACAAGACTTTATGCTAATTTAATTCTAAGAAAAATAAATTTAAAATTTATGATGGTGAATCCGGAATTCCCCGAACAAACGCACACAATCAGTAAAAATATAAACCTGAGCTTATTGCAAGCTGGCGGCACACGTACTCTGCTTGATTCAGAGATCCATTCCCCCAGACAGATTCACTCCCTTATCTCCCTGCATACATATATATACATATATATATTGTAAAGTGTACAAGTATGATCCAATGCCACAGCTGCTTTAATAAGCTCTCACGATATCTGGCAGGGGGATGAGCTGAAGATGGGTTGGAATGGGGCTTCCGATGCACTCAGGCGGCATAAAAAGCTTATGGTCTGTGGTCATGATTTTACCTGAATAACCTCACCGGGCACCCCCGACACCGCCTTCCCTTTGACCTCTCGAAAGAGGAATTTAATATCTGCTCGCTTGAGCTGAATTTCCCCCAGTCCACCCACCCACCTTTTCGCCTTGGGCAATCGCTGCAGTTTCTGGTGAACTCCACGCGTATCATTCCATCATTTCTCTCCGTGTGTTTACTCTTTCCCTGTTTATTTGCAACCGCATTCCGTGCGCATAACTGCACTGAGATTAAGAACTAGGATGGGTCGCATATCTCAGCCCTCATGAGCTCATGAATTCCAGGACATGGAAACGTTTCTAAGGAATTTAACATTAACTAGACAAACATACAGTATTTAAGAGCAGATATATGGAATGGTTGAAAAACCAAATCTCTACTTTTTATAAAAGAAACAAAAAACCGCAAATAGGTCACATAAATATGTAGCACAGCATCAAGCCAGAATATAAATTCAAACTATAATAATCGATTAATCAAGAACTTTGTTGCTCTAACACAAGGTCTATAAAATGTAAATTTTTATATTTATAGCCCAAAGTGCGATTAATATAACTTGATCTAGTCGTTGGCATCGCCACACTCATAATTGTATAATCGCAATAGTTGAATGACGAGAAAATGCCTTTATCTTCGAGGGAATTAGAATGAAAATAGGTTATCTTGAGCAAATATAAAGCGGAGACTGCTTTGGAGGGAAACAGAAGATGAAGCTTAATCAACAATATTATTTGAAAGCATTAAGATAAGCCATGGCGATTTCTAAGAATTATAATAATCTGAACGTTCCGGTGATTAAATTAAAACATAACATATTTCTATAATTAGGTAGAGAGTAATTATTGGGTGACATTTTATAAATATGTACAATTTACTTAAGGTAAGAACATAAAAGCGAGAGGTTATGGTTTTTTCAGTCAGAAAAATATATAAAATGTTAAAAAATATGTGATTTAACAATGAATATTTTTAGCTGTTATTTAACAATGAATATTTTTAGCTCTTCAAATTAAAAAAAATAAATATTTTTGATACCTTATTTAATACCTATTCTAAGCCCCCAAGTCCCTATCAAAGCATCAATGCAAATATTTTGTAAGCGTCTGCCTGCAAATGCAAATATTTTCTGAAGAAAAAAAACCAGCAGCACTTTGCAACTGAAATCATTTCACTTTCGTTTAGTCGGGCGAATCGAGAAATAAACACAAAGTTCTCTTCGCGCCCCATAAAATCCCCAGTCCCCATTCCCCATTAAATTTGTTGACCCCATCTATTGCCACACAGAGTTGAACGATGAAATCTGTTGCCACGCACTGCTATATAACCGGGGGATAGTGTAAATATCTGGGGGAATTCATGATTTATTGGCAATCTTAATGTGACGCGCTTTTCCATAAAAAAAAATACGAAAAAAAAACACCAAATAAAAGCTAATGACAGGCAAATCGGCTTATGACATAATGGCAAACCACTTTCGGGCGGTCTACATAGCACACACAATACGCAAACCAACGATCTGGCCATGATTTATAGTCCTACCGAAAGTAAAGTATATAATGCGGAAGCTCTAAATTTATATGGCAAATCTATAAAGTTTTATATTATTAATTTCTACGCTGCAGCATCGCGCCGTGCATCTAATGAACGTGGAAAACGAGCGGCGTGCGGAATGTGTGGGGAAACTGGTCGTCGCCAGCCCAATAAATTAAGACCGAAAAGTTCACGCTTTTGGCAAACGGACATAATTTACTGGCCCCGACTGTGCGAACTGGCTGATTGATCGCCGGCGACTTGTTGGCCATTAAACGGGCCGTGCGCCAAGAGTCACGCAATTAAGACCCACCAGCAAATATAAATCACGGCCAAGACGAGGCCTTAATACACTCCACGCTCGCATAAATCATATAAATTCCTTTGTTCTAAATTTAATGGCAATTTCTCTCCCTTTGTGATCTATGATTTCCAGGAATCAAAGGAGCTTAGGGAAAAAAGATTAGAGCGTTTCGAAAACAAATTAAGAAATAGTTTGCATTCTTAAGATTTTATGCTTTTTTAATCATTTATTTGTTGTGACAGTTGAAAGATCTTTTAATCTTAAGGGAATATTTTGTAATGGGTAATCTAGAAACAATCCCTCTGGAAATTTAAGTATGAAATTGTTACTTTAAAATTCCCTGTTTTAATATTAAATATTTATAATTGTTTCCTTAACATTTTCTCAACTTATTTAAAACTGAATTATTTTTCCAAACTAAAATTCCGAAGGTCAAACATTTTATTAACAATAATTTCCCCATTTCCATTATTTTTCGCTCACAAATCACACAACCAAGTCCATATTTCCTACGTGTCAGTCAGTGAGTGTATCGCCTTTGATAAATTCAAACAAATTGCAGATTGAAAAGTCAATCTAGAGCAGGCCAGACAAGTCGGGAGATCGGTGGATCGATAGATCGCTGGATCGATGGAGCAGCAACGTTTCAATCTCTTGGGCAATCTAGCGGCAATCTATCGGTGCGTGTGGGCGTTGCAATTAGAAGAGTCAGACATCCCCGACACTCCCATGCCACCGCCCCTCCATTCCTCACAAATCCCCAGATCCCCTGCCATTTGCCCAGACATGTTCTTCAATTCGAAGTCTCGACTGGCAATCAGTCTCCCGATCGATCCCTCTGCGACTTGGCCTCCTCCGATGATGATGATGCATCAGTGCACATTTCCGGCATTCGCTGAGACTTGCAACATGTTGCAGCAACTTTTGTTGTGACTGGGCCGACTTAATTGGGAGGCGCCTCCTCGGTGAGTTGGAATCGATTCCAGATTCAGGGCTGGCAGGGATGCAATTCTGTCGGGAAATGGAGTTCTTTATCGATTAATGGCTCACAGAATTTGAGAAACAACTAAAGGGTTTGTAGTGTGATTTTAGGGGTAAGAGGAACCTATTTTTGATTCCAGCAGGTCTCTCGATATGAATTAATAAATTTTTTTTAGGTCGTGCAACATTTTAATTTCGATATCTTCATTCTAATCCAATTGATAATTAGTGGATACTTGGTATACAAAACGGTTGATGTTATCGAAAAACTATGAAACATTTATCTATGAATCGATAAATAATGACAATTTTATACACAAAATATTGATGTAATCGATAAACGAAAAAAACATTTTCTTAAAAATTTAGGCATTACCGAAACCATATTACCATTGCCTTACAGAAATACAAACAGTTATCAATTTAATGGATAATATCGATCACTTTCCACCTCTAAATTTAGTGAATTTTCAAGAAATCCATTGCTTCATCCAAGGTGCTTCATTTAGCTTTGATTTAACGATGGTAGCCCTGATTTCTGGCGGCCTGTTCTCTGGCCAAAAACCAGCTAGGCTCTGTCATTGACATTGGATGGTTATTATGGCCATTTACGGTCCCAAAGGCGGCATCTTTGCTCTCTGGCTTTCAGCTTTTTGCGCTCATGCTTTCCGTTTGGCTGCTTTCGTTTTCGCAGCCGGCCGAAAGCAAACAAATATAAAATTGTCATAATAAACGGAGACGGCAGCCAGTCGTAGCGGCAGATTTCGCGGCTACATTCGCTCGTTAAAAATTAAAAAGCATTTTATACTTACGGCCGGTCCTTTTTTTCGCATTTCTCTTCTGTTCCGCTGGGTCTCGCTTTTTTCAAAAAAACTTGCCCCGCTAAAAAGTATAAAATTGTATGGGCTTTCAATGCGAGTAGTTTCAAATTGAGATATAAAAAAAGGAAAACGCCAAGTAAATATGCAAAGTGTTGCTTATTTTTAATTACTTAAGTTTATGGCCAAATTGTGTATGGGGAGAGAGGGAAGCGGAGAGTGGCCGCCTAATTGGTACTTTTATGTCAAAAAAAAAAGAAAATGTAAAGAGAGCACAATGAGCAACTGAAATTAAGCATACGCCATGTGGTCCAGCCTATCTCCCACTCTGCCTGGCTGTGTGCGTGTCTGGGCCATGTTTACAATTATAAAAAAGAAAGAAAAAAAGTGTATGAGAATCGCGGCGGACAATTTCCAACACGCTGCTCGCTGCGCTTTTTCGTACATTTGCACTGCTTAGCTTTTAGCCAAATTGCAATTGCTACATTTTTGCATCTCGCCGCATCGCATTCAACACAAATTAAGAAAACACTGACGGAAAGGCCTTTAAAAACGGGAATCAGTGAATTTTAACGATGACAACGAACTGGGAATTCCCTAGAAAAAAAACTTTTATATTTAAAAGCAAAAAAGGAAAATGAAATATCAATGAATCTTTATTCATTGAAGAAGAATGCAAAGAATTCATTCAATAATATATGAAGATGCCATTGAACTTTGTTTTAATAAAAATGAATATATATTTATTATTGGTTTTATATAACAAATAATTTCTCCCTTGTGTCTTCTTTATTTCAAAAGACAAAAACGAATTTTCAATGTTAAGGAAAGGTCTAAAGTCTATTAATTAAATTTTCCATTGATCATAAACTCCAATCTTTATTTTCCCATTTCTAATGAAGAATCCATCTTTATAAAATTCCATCAAATGCCTATAGATCCAATGAACTTCTATATTTAAGAATTACACATTTTTCCCAACAGTCAAGTGCTTTCTCTCATTGACTCGGTTACTTATCGCGAATATCGTCATACCCCGCGGGGTTAAAATTCTAATTTAGCAAAAGCAATTCATTGTGAAGCCGCCTGAATCTGCTTCCCCATTTATAGTTCTGGCTACCAAAGGGGGGTAAAAGTGCAACCCGGAGGGGGGCGGTAAAATTAGTGATAGAGAGCGAGGAAGGCGGCGCACATTTAGTTGGCCCTGTTTGTTGTACTCTCTTTGGCATAAACAAATATTGGATTGCACTATATGAAGGCCCTGTCTGTAGCGCCCCCACCCCACCCCCTCTTTCTTTCTGGCAATCATTCATCCCCCTGGCACCCAACGCCCCTGGTTTATTTGCACAGTTGTCGGCGTCGGCGTCGGCGAATTTGTTGGCCAACAGACTGTTGATGAAGTTTCTACCAGTTCTTCTCCTGTTTTTCATCTTTTGCCCATTCACGCATTTTACAATGCCGCAAAAACAGTGGAAAGGGGAAAGAGGGGTATTTAATCTTGACCAGGAACAACCAAAGGGGAACACCTTAAGCCCTGAACCTCGCTGTCAGAGGTTCCACTAACAGAACACCAAAGGAGTACACTGAACTAAGTAGTCTTTTGTATATTATTTGTATTATAATCCGATTTTTTCTCATTTTAACTTTGGTTGAATGTGATTCATATTTTATTATCTTTTTTCTGTAAGTAAAACAGAATAAAAATAAACTCATCAGAGAGATTTATGACAATTTCATCATAATTTGTAACAAAGCCACTTAAATAACATCACAATAAATGGTGAGCTAATTATCACAAGCTTCCGGTGCAACTTATCTTTTCTTTATTATTTAAGTGAAATAATTAAACATATTTATGAAATACCAACCAATGCTCCTATTGGTTTAATAATTTAAGCTTAGAAATAATATTTTGGTATTCAGTAAATTTTCAAAACCCATATTTGTGACCTTTACTAGTTATTTATTGAATTTATTTAAAAGGTTTTATAGGTTTTCTTTTGCAAGCTGTTCGATTTTTTCGATATCTGCCCCAATTTCCATTTAGCTGAGTGTAAGGGATAGGGCATCATAAAAAAGTGTACTGGGCGCGCTATTTGCATTTGGCTCATAACTCTTTTGATTGCAAATAAACCCACGACAGGCTCTTTATTATTGTTGTCGCTGCCGCTGCTGTTGTTGTTACCTTCTGGCTCGTAAAATACCAAACACAAGTCACACCCACGCCAGGAATCCCAATTGAGGCTAAACAAAAAAGGTGAGGAAAAAAAAAGCAAGAGTGAAAAATAATAAAGAAACTTCTCCTCCCGACCAAAGCATCCTTCAAACGCTCCAAACAGAACAACAGGCAAATGCAAATGAAGTTTGGTGTTTTTTTTATATTTTTTATTTAATGGGCCAGAGGTGCGTCGGGGGCCTAACAGAGCACCAACTGTTTTCGAATACTGTCAACCCGGCAGACACTTAATGGCTTTTTTTGTGTTCATTCATGTGTCCCTGCCCCAACTTCTCTTGCACGGTGAGAAAAAGTTGTGGGTTCTAATCGTTAATAAATTAAAAACATTTATTTATGTTGATATAGTCTATATTTATATCAGTGAAATCCCTGGGAACCAATTGTCTTTTTAAAGGGATTTTAGGAAAATGTCCAAAAGAATAAAAGTGTTTTCAAGGACAAACAGTTATAGAAGTAACCAACTTTTTTTTATATAAGTGAATATCTAATTGATCTATACAACGCTAGAACTAATTGGGAATTATATCGTATAATTTTGTACATTCTTTATTTATTTAAAATAAAAGAAAGTCTGATTTTCAATAGTCTTCAGCTAGAAATATAAACTAAAACTTCTGAATGATCATTGAGCAGACTTTCCTCTCAAATCTAAGTATAGTTTCCCTAATTTACCTAAATTTTCTCACCGTGCAGCCATAGCTCCGGTTCCTGCTCCTGGGATTGGCACTGCAGATTGATGGTAATTCCAGGGGGCAGTGGCGGAGAGCTCCAGGAGAAGCGGCGGGAGTCGCCAACTGCCAACCTGGATGAAATGGCCGTGTCATGGCTGAGCATGCGTAATGAAGCTTAAGTAGAACTGGTTATACAAAAAAGTAAAAAAAAAATATATAAATAAAAACAGGGTCGAGGTGTTGCCTCCAATGAGATGGGAAAAGATGAACAAGGCAGAAAGCGGATGGAGAGATTCCACAGCGGATTCGGATGACTTTGATTCATCTAAGCAAAACGATCGCTGTAAGCCAAACGAGCGAAATGAGCGGCATTAAAAAGCATATCAAATGATAGAGGATGCAGGCCATCGTGATGATGATGACTCTGAAGATAAACAAAGGAATTAAATGAAAATGGAACAACAAAAAATATACACACCATTTCTTAGGAATATCTTGGGAGTTTAAGGGATGAAACCTTTAAGAAGACTTTTAAAATCTTAAGAAATAATTATTATAAAATCGTAAAAGGGTATGGTAGATTTTTTGGTTTTTGTGGGAAACGAATGCTTATAAATTATTAATTGATTCTAATATATTATCTTTCCTAAACTGGGAAATATAAAGAGTCTTTATTTATAATTATTTTAGGATATTGATTAATGAAAACCGCTTGAAAATTAAAAGAAAATAAGCTCACAAATTCATGGAAAATGTAGTTCTGCATGAGTAAGATTAATATTAATCAAGATATAAAATCCTTTCATTCTCGCAGCGAACTTATATTAAAGGCTTATGCTCTTTGCATCCCTGACTTGGCCTTCGACTTTTGAGATTCGATCTAGCAACTCCCGTTCAATTGAAAGCCATTCTGCCATTTCGCTGGCCATTTCACTTAACGCTTTGCTGACTCTGCAGGGAATGCTGCGAATGGAGTTGTATCCTGGCCGCTTTTTCTCACATTTCCCCCTTTTATCCTTGAGCTCCAGCAGCTCCTGCTTCTGGTCCTGCTGGTGTCATTTTTCTTACATGCACACTTCATTTATTACACCCAGAAGGCACTCAGGCCCCACTGCTTGTCGCATTATGTATCACTTATATGCATGTCGTTAGTTTTCATGACATTCGGGTGTTCTTTTTGGGCGGTGGTGGGAGGATTCGTGGGAAAAGCGAGTGCATCCTTTTGTTGAAAATCGATACCAAGGACTGAGTGTGGGTGTGTGTGAGTGGGTGTGTGGCAATGCAAATTGCAAAAGTTTTCCCAGGCCGCCTCCCCCCGCTACCACGTGTCTCTTGCTCTTTGAGCTGTAAGTGATAGCTTTTCAGGTGCTCTCAGGTGTGTGGCACGCAGTTTTCTCCCCTCTGCACTCGCTGGCACTTGTTATTTCTGTTTTCCGCTTTCCTGTGGCTTTTGTTTGGAGCGTGTTAAAAATCTGTTAAATAAATCACAATTGCTGCGTGAGCACATGCCAGAGCATAAATCAAAAGGCATAAATTCAATTTAATTTCTGTTCGTCCTTTCGCAAACAGCATCACATTTTGTGCTTCTGCAGGTTGTGATAAAAAAAGGGAAATAAGCTTGTTACTTGGATTGGTTTCCAATAGCAATTCCCCTATGTTTTTTATCAGTTTCTAAAAATCATGTTGTGTGATTAAGTTTTAAGAAAGATCTTTCCAGGGCTCTATTTTTGTTAGTTTAATAAACTTTCTTTCGTTAAAAGTGTGTGGAATAACCTTTTTAAAATACTTCATGAAATTTACAACATTTTTTAACTATCAAACATTTTGAAAGAGATTGCAATTTTTCAATAGATTGAAATGCTGTTAAAAAAGCAACAGAAGCGGTTTATTGCCAAAGTCCGCAGCACCATAAGATGGATTTTAATTATTGTTTTTAAAAGGGCGAATAATACGAATGCTGCAAGTAACCATAAAGACTTTAGTAGGTGCCAATAATCGACATATTTATTATACAAAATTCCCAAACAAAAACTCCAGTTAACTCTATTAAACTTAAACCCCAATAAAAATTTCTCTAAGAGTTGCAGTTTCGCAATATTGCAAATCCAATTTATTACCTGCTCCATATTATTTGCAGCCCTATTTTTACGGCCAAAAAAAATACAACAGAAAAATTTTTAAATATTTTATGGTTGAAAAAATGTTAAGAGAGAGCGAACGGAAAAGAGAAGTTCCAGCACATTGTGCAATAATAATGAAAGCCGCAAAAAAAAGTGAGCTCTGTGAATGGGAAATAGAGTTACGTGGTCGTCATGCAACCAAAAAAAATATGTAAAAAAACAAGCGAACTCTAACCATAAATAAGCAGAACATTTCGCATATGTTGCGGCATTTCTGCCCAGCCATATATCTGTTTTCAATAACAATGTTTTTCGTGGCTTTTTTATATGGATTTACAGGACGACGGCTATCAATCGGATCAGGCGCAGCCCGGCGAACTCACGGAGAGGAAACTGCAGCAATTGGGCACCCAAGAAGGCGTCCTGGAGTACAGAAAATATCACACCAGTGAGTATGCTTTGTCTTTATCTCCCTTTTTCCCCTTCCCTCCTGGGTTCATTGGGGCCATTAAAGATGTCCCTGCCCCGTCCCCTATCCTGGCCTGCCTGCCCCCGGTAATTGTGCCTCAAATAGATGTCCGAGGCGCCCGCCCATGATCATCACGTTCTGGCCATAAAAAATGTGCTAAGCAAATGTGCAATGCTCTATGCGAAAAGGGCAAAAACAAGCCAAACAAAACGCCACCAAATGGCCTTTGATGTGGAAAAGGGAGGGCCCAGAGGCACAGTGCCAGTCAATACGTTAGGGATAAAAAAAAATAAATAAAAATCTATTTACGAACATTTTTGAAGATATATACATTTGTTTGTTTTAGGGTTTCCTCAAGGCAAAATTTTTGAGCTTTATTATTTATTTAAATGCATTATTTTTACAAGATTGAAAGCTTAGATTAATAGGTTAATTTTGGAATTTTGTAAGGATTTTTAGGCATTAACTTTAAGCAACAAACTTTAAACTTATTCAGAATATTTAAGTCTAAAAGTTAATAAATATTATTCGCAATTGAACTCAACTGTAGTAGCTACTATCTATGTTCCCTGGCAATCCCAGTTGTTTTTCCTGTTATTTATGACAATGGAAATGAGAATGACTGTTTTATCCTTTGGCACGTGACTCTCCTTGCGAATGATGGAAAACCAGAGCACAAACGTCAACAACAAGAAGATGGGTTGAAAAGTCTGGCACGAGCTTAGCTTACGCACTTTACTTTCTAACTGTGCAAAAAGTTAGTGAGTGAAAATTTCGCCTTAAGAAGGAGTTGACAAATTACACACCACGCTGTTTTCCCACCAAGTTTTTCCCTATTTTTCTTATTTGTTCACTCTCTTTTGGGTCTCTGGGGTGATGCATCTGCGCTTTCATTGCAATTAAAAGGAGAGTTGCCTTGTTAAACCAACACACATGCACACACCTCGCCTCACTTAATTTAAGCAGCTTGGTTGTATATATTTCTTTTATTTTTTGGCAGGAGGGAATTCGAGACTTGCTAAGGTCTAGCCAATTATTTCATTACAAGCCGAGTGCCACTAGGATTAAAAAAAAGAAACATTAACAGAGGTACATCGAGAAAAGCTAAAAAAAAGATTTTTGGAAGTAGTATTCCTTACTTTGACATTTACTTATCAAATGGTTAATATTTATTTCTTTGAAATTGCCAAAAAAAAAAACACTTGGGAATTATAAGCTATAATAAAGGACAAAAATAAAAATGTTGAGGAAAAGCACAAAAACATAAAAAAGAGACTTGGGAATTATAAAGGAAATCTATTACAATCTTTGGGTATTGAACATTTTTTTTTATAATTCTCAAGTTTATTTTTTGTGATTTTTTTAAAGAAAATTATTATAAAGAGGTTTAGATAATCTTTAATAAACCGTAATTAGCTATTTGTTATTTTATTTTATTTTATTTTATTGTTTATTTTTTTACAATAATTATAAACAATTACCAATTTAAGAGATCAAAATTATAAAGTTTTGAGTATTTATAGTATATCTCCCTTTTGATAAGATTTTTCTCTGCCTGTAAACAACAATTACAATTAGAAGACAAACCCAGGCTTAACCCAGACCCCAGACCCCTGACAATGAAATGTGAGCTCGCTCTGTCTCAATATCTTTTCTTTTTATTTTCCCCCTTTTTTCCACCGCTTCTTCCTCTGTCTCGTTTGCATTTGAGTGGAAAATTGCTGTCGCTTAATGGGCGCGAAAATTGTTTTTGGGGGAAAACCGTTAAGAGCTTGTGGACAACAGCGGACCAGCCGCAAATGCCAATGAAAGTGTGTCACTAAGCCTGGGAAATTGTCAATGAAAAATGTAGCCAGTGGATGTACATAAATGCATAATGATGCAACAATTTTCTTATCTCATTCAATATGTCCAGTGGCTGTTGTTTTTGATGTTCGCTGTTTGTTGGTTTTAGCTGTTCAGTGGCTTCCTGGGCAGTTAAGTTTATTTATTTACCGCCATCGAATATTTGCACATCGTTGACGGTTGCGTTTGGACAGTGATTACCGATTTTGCTCGCTTATTTTGAGTCAGTTTCATGATCTTGTTTACGAGCATTGGCAGATTAAGCGGAACAGCAAATATTGTCCAATTAGTTTACAAGAATATTAAGTAAAGTTACATTTTTTTTTGGCAAGAAATTAATCTATATGCATTAAACTTGTGTCAGTCTATCTCTGAGCTTAATATTTTTATTCAATTTCTATCAATAAAGTTTATATTCTGTAGTTATTTGATTATCCTTCTTAAATGCATAACGAAACTTTGTTATCTCTTTGGAACAAAAACTTTTCTTCGTATTAAATGATGTGTAACATTTGGCAGCACTTCGGCATGACTTTATTGGCCAAACTCAACTGCTGGCCATGGCTAAACTATGGCAATTTGTGGAGGGCCAAACCCCTAGCCTCATCATCCATGGATTGTCCCACATTTTCATGGGCAAGAGCTGTCAAGTTCAAAGGCGTTCCTGGCAGACTTTCCTCAACTCGGCCATCAACAGAACTGCAATTTCCACCTCCGGAGGCCCCCCTTTTTCCACCCCGTCGCGTTCCTTCGATGGCTCTGTGTTCTCAGTCCACAGCCCTCAGTCCTCGTGGAGCTTGTTGAGCCAGAGCCCCTTGAATTATTCATGTGGCTGCTGTGGCTGAAGCAGCCGCTCCACATGTTCCGAGGCAGTCGAAACACCATCTCTCCCTTAGTCTTTGGCACCAGGAACCTATAGCTACCTGAAATACATTAGGGGAAATAGTAGAGTAACAATTAATTTTAAAATCCGAACTTTGTAAATTAAATCGAGAATAAATTTACATATTTAAAGAGTTTTCTAGTTTGAATTTTTCGTATTTTCGTCCCTATTTGGTTCTTAAAAGTCATGGTTTTTATTTATTTTTTATTCCTTAATAAATATTTTCTAATAATCTCTGAAAAATTATTTTAAATTAGTTTAAGCACTTATTTTTCGCTGTGCAACATTGCACACCGCCACTCCACCCCCTTCCTGGGCGCTCGTTAAGTTGATGATTCAATCATGAAGCGTTTATGAAAATTACATACGGATCCAACAGTTGGATCTCCCTTGGAGATTCCTACAGAAAGTTGTTAGCCCGCAGTTGGTGAGTGAATGGGACCGAGAACTAGGACCGCGGTCTAGGACCTGGGGATTAGCTCGCTTAACTGCACATTGGGTGGTCTTGGGACTCACTTGGTCCGCCTCTACCGCCTCTACCGCCTCTACCACCTCCTCCACCTCCTCAGTCTCCTCCATCGATCTCATTGTGGCTCCTGCCACTTTACGACCGCCAGACGAGCGAGAAGAAAATTAATTCCGCATGCAAAGATCTTCTCTTCTGAGCGATTTTTATAGTCGCAAGTCGCGAGTCGCGACAAAAGGCGAACAACGGTAAACTTAAGTCCGCCAAAGGCCATAAAGGTGCAATCTCCAGCCGACGATCAATATAAAAAAAAAAGAAATAAGAAAAATAAGGAACATCGCACAAATGATCTTAAGCCGCTGCGATGGCCAGAAAGCCAGTGGGCGATCGAATCGAAAAATCGGTACCGAAAGGCATTGATAATGCGGCTGGCTGGCAAAAAAAATATCCGGGAGTTTACTGAACTTTAGTAGGCTATTAAGTAATGAACCTGGTAACCGGTTGTGCCAATGACACACATATGCAAACAGTTTCAGTTTGGTTATAAGTTAACAGAGAAAACTTATTAAAATTGCCACATTCAAGGGGATTAGCTCCAACAGCCAGTAGTTTATACATAAAATATTTAAGTGCAAATATTTTTACAATGGAATTCGTTCGAACTCTGAGCCAAAGCTTATAATATATGGGAGTTGTAGTATTTTTTATTATTTTTTTACGAACTTTAAATTAAAAGTGGAAGCCACTGCACATTTTAATTGTGAAAAATATTAGCAGTCAATGGAGTTTCCTTAACTATTCGGACAAAATTCTGCCTTTAACTGTATTAATACAAAATCTGATATTTTTTTAAAAATATGAAAGTTTACTCTTTTATTAATTTTTTCCGGGAAGTAATTATATCATTTGCGAGCGTTTTTCGCATTTTTTATACATAAATCATCAGCAACTGACAGCCATTTATTTATTTAGTATCGTCTTTAATATAATCCGTAGGAGCTCCAAAAAATTGGCTTTTAAATCTAAATCAAAACATTAAATCTAAATCATTTTTTCTTTGTCTTATAATTATGCTAAAAATTAACCCCTTAATCTCTATCTTCAACAGACCTCCTCCTCAATCAGATGGCCAGAGAACACCGGGCTTTTGTGCAACGCGAGGGCCGCTGTCGTGTGCCCAAGCCGCAGGTCATCTACATGGCCAAGGAAACCAACACAGTCTACTCCCCGCGAGCCACAATCCTGCATCAGTGCAGCGACACTGTGGGCTGCTGCGATCCGGGATTCACCTGCAAGATGAAGCGGAACGAGACCGTGAACCTGGTCTTCTCCGTCCACGTCGAGAACAAGTCAATGGTCCGAGTTGTCCCCATGCTGAATCACACCGAGTGCGGATGCGTGAAGGTGGAGATACGGCGCAAGCGAAGCACTGCCTGTCGGTGTCCCAAGCATTTCATCGACTTCAGCTGGCCGGTAACTCAAACGGTGGCGGAGGAGGAGTCAACGGAGGATCTGAGTAGAAGCTCTCCGGCGGAGCAGCGATGCAGATGCGACTGCCACCTCAGCGATGACACCTGCAAGCGGCTGAAGAATGGCGAGGAGGGTTTCTCTGTGATGGAGCGACGGTGAGTTATTACTTACAAATTATTGTTTATTCTACAGTCAATATTTATTTTTTTAAATATTTAAATAATGATTTTTTTTATTCCTTACAGCCGCATCCAAAGCGGAGACAGCAGTCCACCGTTCTGCAATTACGGCCCTTACGATATGAAGAATGGTCGCTGTCCACGCCCAGGATATCAGAATCAGAATCAAAATCAGTATAAAAATCCCAATTCGAATCCGAATCTGAGCTATTATCAGCCAGGACATTTCCAGTCGAAGCGCCTGCATGGCAAGAGCTAAACCAAATTCCCCTAGAAATCCCCAGAACTGTGCATAAATTAAATAATATAATTATACACTACCACTACTTACTACTTACTACTTACTTCTAATATTTAAAATTGAAAGCCATTACAAAAAAACACAGTGTGAGTTCGCTGGATCTTCCCATGAGAAGGTCTTAAAGAAAAACTTCAATAAAATACATCTAGTGGGAACACCTTCCAATATGTTAAGTCGTTAGTATTAAGAGCTATAATATTGAAGGTCCGTCGTCAACCAGTTCTGTGCAGAATATTTATAATTAAAAAAAAATATATATTAATTACACAGCATTTACTATTAAAATTCATCCTGAACCAGCCCAGAAACGATTAAAGCCCCATTGTTCCGATCAGCAGAAGTATTGTCAACCAACAACATTCGAGTGTACTTAAGTAAACGTCGATTAAGTTCCATCTCTTAAGCTACTTTATGTAATATATGTATTTGTATACAATTAAACGATACTTCTAGTCACAGCAAGCGATTTATTTTATGGAGTAAAATAACAATTAAAATTAAGCCACCATAGATGGTAACATAAACATCAATGGAATGATATTTTATCCAGTTAAGTTCTCTCGAAGGACTATACAAGTTTTTGGCACCGCCTTGACGAATGATGTACTCGAGCCAAAAGGTTGCCAAATCACTGGATTTCATGGGACGATCGCGATATAGGTCAGAGGCCTTCGATATAGCTTGGGTATATTCCGATTCACCAAGAATTCTATCCATGGTTTTGGATAATTCCATGTGGGTTAGATTGTGAGTGGCTAAGGTTAAACCCCACTTCTTAGACTGCATCCTCTGGAGATTGGCTCGCTGATCGCCCAGCAAAGGAAGCCCCAGCATGGGAACTCCATAATAAAGGGCCTCCGAGACACTGCCCTTACCCCCGTGAGTGATGAACAATCGAACTTTGCCACTTCTCAATAACTCACACTGCGGCCACCATTTAGATACTTTTATATGGGGATAATCCTGAATGTTAACACTTCCATTTGGTCCATCGAAAGTCCAGTAAATATCGTAGTCGGAGAATTCAGAGAAAGCCTTTGTGAAAGTAGACACCAAGCTATGAGGAGATTTCCTCCAAGTAAAGCGTGTGCCCAAACTGAACAGGATTATAGATCTATTTGTATCTGATATTTCCAGGGAGTTTCCGTTTCTTTTTTGCTCCAAAAGTATGCCTCCAATGTCCACCATAGAGGGTAATACAGGAGCTATTGGTCCCTCGCTGATGGCATGATGATTATTTAATGTCAGGACAACCGAACGACGCATGGCTTCAAAACTGGGATATAAGGATTCGGGAAAGTGGGAACTAGAAAGGAGATTAACGATTAAAGATTTTTTATAGAAAATATATATAAAATCTACAGACTCACCTGTAGATCTTCTTCAGCCCTCTCCTAGCCAAGACTTCCATAAGTTTCTCCCAAACGCCAAACATCCAAGCTGAGATTCCACTCCTCTGCTGACTGTCATAGGGCTGAGGGACATACCAACGCTCCTCGGGATTGCCCATGAGACTGTTAACGAATCCTGTGGGCTGCTGGGTGGATACTATGGCCACGGGACACTTGAAACGAGCAGCCACTCCCAACAGATGATCGTTGAAGTGATAGCCCAGAAGCATGAGATCGTAATGAGGAGTTGGGGCTCTGTTCAGGAAAGCTTGCCATTCCGGGAGATTAAGCAAGTCACCGGATTTCTCCAGGCTATTAAACATTCTTTCCAGGCGGTGAAGGAAGTCCGAAGAAGAGGCTTGATCATGCTCCTCCCTTGGCTGCTCCCAGGGTATCAAAATGTGTGTCACATTCCCCTGAATCTCATGATCCTCCAGTGGCAAGGTGGTGACCAAAGTCAGGTGGTGACCCTTCTGGAGCAGAGCTTGACACACAGCCAGATGGACCAATAACTGCGACCGATGGACGTTGACGAAGAGACCCAAAATGTGATGGGACTCCAACGAAGGGAATGAAGCGGTGTAAACGAGCCACAAAAGTGACCAACTGGCCGGCGATCGGTTCATGACTGAGGCACACAATTCAAATTCACATTAACAGGTAATTAGCTGGGGAAACCGAACAAACAATCAATCAAAATGATAACTTATAGACAAGAGCACTTTCGTTACCCAACAAAAATTCAGTAAAAAGCTGTGACGTCATGAGAGGCAGAGGTAATGAGCTTTGAAAACATAAAAAGGTAAATTTACAATTTAAATAGGTAAAGCTTCAGTGCTAGGGGTCTGGTGTTGTTAATAGATATATAGTTTGTAATAATATCGTGGGAATAATATTTACAAAGATAAATAGGATACAAAATCCCCAGTTCCTATATCCGATGTCGCACCACAATTGACACCCACAAAGGCGTTGGAGCTTAGCGATTAATTACCCCAAACCGCACATCAATGCCCAATGAACAACCAACTTAATTACACTGGGATTTAAGCTTATTTGTGGTTTTTCACTTTAACAGCTTTCCTTTCTAATTAAAAATGAGAAAATGAGGAAAAAACAGAGCAGTCGTGTAAAGCTTAAATTACATTTGCATTTTTTTAGGAGGAATTGGATAGAAAGAGCCTGAACCAAACAAAAGTTAATTAGGTTTTTATTTATATTATTTATAAAATATTTTATTTTATTTATTTCTTGGGTAACTTGGAGTAAAAATCTTCCAGAAACTCCTTCAATATCAACTTGAACTTTTCGCCATGTTTGGCCAATTCCACATTGATATCACTCTCTTCATTGTCCAGCATTTCATCCGCCTCGCCCAAGACTTGGAGGTAGTGCAGCCAAGACGACTCCAAGCCAATCACCTGCTGGTGGGTCTTCTCCGTGAGCTGCACCTGATATTTGTGGAGGAGCAAAAAGAGTTCAAGCATGGGAGTGAAGCCGGCTTGCCTCAAGGGAACTTCCTTCAGAAGTTGTTCGAGCAATTGTTTGGCAGCCACGGTTTCCCGAAGGGTGCGCGGGACCTTCATCACATTCCGCTCGTTGCGTCTCATATAGCGATAGGTGGCTATGAGGGAGGATAATAATAATTTTAAATATAATTATTGCTTAAAAATCAACCCACCTCTCATCCAATTGCTGGCATGATCCAGCAGCATTTTAATATTGAGCGCCTGCCACTTTTCAATCCAGTCCAGGATGGTGCTCTTCAGGGCATTCTGGTTGACCAGCCCAAAGTACACATTCGTAATGGCATCCTCGAAGGACACGTCATCCGCCAGAGCACTATAGTGCTCGATGCCGCCCTCAAAGACTCCAGCTGTCCGCGAACTCGACGTAAGGCGCTGCCGGAATACCTCCTCGGTGGTCTCCCAAAGAATACGATGTCGATTCCAGTGCTCCTCATACTTGGCCATTTCTTGCCCCTGCCTGACAATCTCCGCTTGAATGCTTCTCATTAATTCCGAACACTCCTGATCCTCGCGGAACTCGGCAGCGAATCCCTGGCGCTGCTGATCCTTGGGCAGCTTTAGTTTATAACCCAATCGCGGGAACTGATCCAACATGGTGCGAATGCTGTCGATGATGCCATTTATCATCTTCCCGATTTCATCCATGTTAGGGTTGAAGATAATGCCACCATCCTTGACATCCGATTCAAGGACTATTATGGGAGCTGATGCCATATCCTCGTCGCAGTGCAGAGCTTCATACAGCTTGGTTAGGGAACCGCGAGCACTGGTCATCAGGGAACTGGCCAGCATGTCATCCAGATCGTTCACATAAGCTATCCATTCCGGGGTTATCTTTCGAGAAATTAAATGTAAACCCAGGATGTAGAAAATTCAGAGCCACTTACCTCATCTTCCACCGACTGAAACTGGCGACTGAAGGCACACAGAAGCTCCACGATGTTGCTGTAGTATCTCCTCAAGATGTCACCGGATGAGCTCAGCCTGCTGGACAGCTGCTGCTGGAACACAGTTATATCCACGGCCCCAAAGAAGGCGAAGTGGAGCAGGCAGGTGCCGCAGATCTTCTCACAACTCCTGGCCATGCCTCGATTGGCCCGCTTGAAGATGTGAACGATCTCCTGGAAGTCACCGAGGAACTCATTACCGTCCTCGAAGAATTCCTCACTCAGATCGGAGCCATAGGTTATCTTGAAAATGCCGGGGGCCAGCTGGCGATCACAGGCTTGGATCAGGGGACGGAACAGCTTTCGTTCTCTCTCCGTTAAGGCGCTCAAAATGCTATTGTGACTGAGGCAAAGTTGGATGACACGGTTGAACAGGGATCTGGTTATATCGTGCCTTTCGTAGAGCTTCTTCAGGGTGTTGGGTATGGCGAAGCCCAGCCTTTCAAAGTGCTGAGCCTGCTCGCAGAGCTCCAGGACACTTGGATCTATATTGCACTCGAGCAGGCCCTTGGGTTTCTTACTTCGCACGATCAGGTAGCGATCCAAGCGCTGGCAGAGTTCGCCGGACCAACCGCAGCACTTGGCCACCCAATCCTCGTAGGCCTTTCGCGTCTCCTTGTCGAACTCGTGACGCAGTGCCTCGAATTTGGCCAAGGCCGGAGCTGATTCATTAACCGGTGGCAACCACTCGGCGCTCTTGAGGCGATCCCTTAGCCAGGCCAAACGCTCCAGATTAATGCGATAGTTCAGAGCTCTGGACACGTATTTGGGTAGCCACGACTCCTGCCTTCGCTCCTCCAGCAGTTTTCTCGAAGTGGAATCCATTTCCTGGGAGAACATCCTCCACAACTTGCTCACCTGCCTCAAGTAGGTCTTCCTGAGAGTGCCCCTCTGGCGGTAGGAATAGAACAGCATGGCCTGCAAGGCTTCCAGTGTCTCCTCCACATTGGACACGTGCTGGAACACATTGAAGATGAGCCGCTGGACAGTCTCCTCCAGCTTCTGCATGCTCCTGCGGAAACTCGATACCTGCTCGTACCAATCCGAGCGATGTACATTTAGGATGTAAGCCTGGGAGCTGTTCTGGAGCTGCTTTAACGTATTAAGAAACTGTTGCTCCACATTTGCGGATATCTTCTCCAGCTCCTCGCCACAGGTGCCGCCAAACGCGGGCTGGGGTATGCTCCCATTCTCATCCAAGCGGCCGAACACAATCATCGATTCACAAATGTCAATCACATCATTTAGGCGCTCCACAAAGGCATCGATGTGGTTGAAGATTAAGCCCTCATCCAGCACCCAGGCGGGCTCAGTTCCCTTGGACATTTCACCGTAGATTCCCTTGTAAACCAGGCAGCTGTCGATGGCCATGTTGCACATTTTGATGCCAAAGCGGGCCTTGCCCGTGAGTATTTCCTCAACTTTGGTTTGTTCCGTGCAAAATCTGGTAAAAACAGTTAAAGTTGAATTTGTAAATACTAAATATAAATAAATACCTTATAATCTGGTTGCTCAAATTGCGAAATAATCCCGCAATAAGCTCCGCAGTGTTGTAGTATTCCGACTTCAACCAAATAAAACGTATAAGATGGATAATCCTGGGTAAAAGCTTGGGCAAATCCGCCGGACTTGGAGCCACATCGATTTTGGAGCAGGGCTCAATGAGCAGTTGAAGGTACTTTATGTTGGACAGGGACTGAAGTAGCTCCTGTTTGGCCCGTTCGATTAGCTCATCCATTTGGGACATGTGAACGGAATGGGCTTGATGGAGAACCTTCAATACCTTCTCCACATCCGATTGGGCCAGTTGGGAGTTGATTCCCTGAAGAACTTCATCTGGGAAAATATAATATATAGTAGGTTTAAATAGGAAATATATTTCCGTATTTATCAAATCAGAAAATATTATTAAACTTACAACGATATTCCCAAAACTCAAACTCATCCCGCACAGTGGCCAAGTCATGGGGAACCATCAGCGTACGATCCCCCAGCAACGTGCGAATCTGAGTGGTCCAGTACAAGGCGATCCCCTCCAGACTCCTGACCAGCTGCCTCTCCACAGGTCCTGCACCCAGTTCCTTGATCACATAGGGCACATACAAGACGGCCACTCCCGAGATCTGATGATGCGTCGCTGTTAGGAATGCCAGGAATCTGTCCAAGCTGGAACAGAAACGATTTCGCACCGTTGCATTCCAATCTCGATAGTTCCGGAAAAAGGGAACATATAGACGTTCCAATAACTCCATCATGCAACCATCCACATCACTGGTCAAGGTGCCAAAGTTGATCTCGTCGTGAAATCCCTCCACGCTGAAGATCTCGTTCAGCTCACGCCGAAAGTAGCTCAAATCCGAGACACATGTGGTGGGGATTCCCAGGTTGGCGGTCAGTACATCCCGGTCGTAGTATACCGTCAGCAGGGGTTCATTCACCTCCAGCAGCCAGCGACGAATGATGTCCAGGGCTCCCTCATGCCAATCCCGGTGATCCAGGCCACTCAGGACACTCATGCGCTGTATGTAGCCCACCAGCTGGTGGAGTTCTTCGTCGCTGTACGATGGCTTCGGTGTCTCGGGACGCAGTTCCTCCTGGTGCGGCTGAACGCTACGCTCTAGGATTTATCCAACTTTAAAGTTATTTCGGTGGAATACTTGTATCAGTTCTTACCCTCATCATCGGTTAAGTCGGAGTCCGTGAGGTGCTCATCTTCTACAGCGCTGGAGGATGCCATTTTGCAAAGTTTTTACGGAGAACACGAGAAAATAAACTTAACGAAATTAAACAAATCCATGGCAACGTAAGTCACAGCCGCGGGTTATACAACAAAACTGGTTTTTTACATGTATTACTATAATAAATTAATTAAATTATGTTAACTTAGTTTCTCCTAATTATTATTTAAATTATTTAATTTTCTTAACATTTACAAATTTTAAATATTTAACCGATAAATGTAGTGTTGGAAGGGTTCGTTGAAAAGTGTGAGACGCAACATTTTTCCGGCTAGTCACCTCTGGTCACACTGAGCCAAGCTATTCAATGGTTGGCAGAATTTTTTAAACACAAATAACTTAAAAAGATTTAAAGAATTATAATGGCGGTGTCAATGGAAATCGAAAGCTTACTGTCACAGGGCAAGCACTTGATACCCGACCTGAGCATCACCCACAGCGAATTGGCCAAGCCCAGTGTGGCGATTCTCACCAAGATCTTTGTACATTATCTGCGATGCTTTGGCTTTCGAGTGGAGCCACCGTTTAAGCTGGGCAGCGAGACCATTGATCAATCGCGGGAGACGCGGGTGTTCCTAATCCGGCTGTGCCGCCAAGTGGAGAGCATCGTGAAGATTTCATTTCCCAACAAGACCTACCTCTATATGGATTTGATCAAGCCAGGTTTGCAGCAACTACAAAAGATGATATCCTATTTAAATGATAATTTATGTATCTTTTTACCCTGTCTTAGCTAACAAAAAGACGCTGAGCACCTTGGGCTACCTGTTTAATTATCTAGCCTACTTCAAAATGTTCAAAAAGAATGTCCTGGGACCCGTTGAAAAGGGTATCAAGGCCCGAGAGGCATTGCTTACCGAGGTCAAAGGCAAGCAGTGCCAGTTGGATCAGCATAGGCAGACAGTGGGCACCATAATGGAGGACATGGAAGCGTGTAAGCTCGAGATCAACCAGTTAAAGGCGCAACTGCAAGAGTCCAAGGAGAAGCTCGTCCAGCAAAAGAAATGCGCCAGCGAGCAGGAGAACGCTCTGGAAAACCATGAGCTGCAGGAGAATGAGCTGAGCAAGCGCATCAAGCACTGGGAGCAGCTGGTGGTGGAGGAGCATCAAGTGATGGAATTAAAGAAGTGAGTGATTCCAAAGAAGGATGAGAAATCCGATTACCGTTGTCCAAAATTTCCAGGCAAATCCAGAGCACGTCTTCGCATGTCGAGAGTTGCAAAAAGGAGCTGGCCAGCAAGGAGCAGATTATCAATAGCCAACGCAGCATGATCGAGGCCAGCCAGCAGATCGTCCTCGCTATTGAAAAGGCATCGCCCTTGCTTCCATTTTCCCAGTTGGATGAGTATAAGGAGAACACCAAGCAACTGGAGGCTATGCGCAAGCAGTTACCCGCTCTGGAAGCCCGAAACCAAAAGACCCTTCAGGAGACTGAGGCAAGCAAGAAACTGCTCCGTGACGAGAAGCTGCAGATTCAGCAGCTAAGGGAAAAACACAAGGCCGAATCCGGAGAGGCCCAGGAGCAGATCGAAAAGCGGGAGATCGAGATCGAAAACCGAGATGTAGCGTTAAAGGAACTGGAGAAGGTGAATGAAGGTCTCGCCGAGCAGATCATGGAGCAGGAAGAGCTGCGCGGTATTTTGTGTGAGAATCTCGAGAACATACTTGGCGAAAACAGCAATTGGCATTAGGTTAGCACTAAATATACGATTTTTATTCTATAAACTGCGAAAACAGCTCAGCTTGTTTTTTATTGGTTAGGACTGAACGGAGGGGGCGCCGGTGAACTACGTCTCCATCTTCTTGCTCTCGAGATGCGCCTTCAGCTGCTGGCTAAAGTCGTCCTCCACGTTGTCGTCGTCCCAGTTGTCCTCCCATACATTCAGCTCCTCCTCATCGTCCCCGACTTTGAAATCTGGAAGGAAAATGCTCTGTGTGAACCTTGCGGTTTGACAGTGGAAAAATATAGGCTCACCTTCAGCGGGAAACTCCTCGAACTCATCGTCCTCTTCCAGGAGACCCAGGTCCTCGCTTTTGTTGTTGGTCTCCTCCTTCTTCTCTTCCTTTTCTTTCTCTGGCCCAGACATTTTGTTTATTTGTGGATTAATTCTGGAGATGTTCAAGTTTTGACGCTTTTTTTTATGCCAAATGATGCCTAGTCACTTGTAGTGGGGCTGTGCAGCACTGAATGGAAAATCTAGAGGTCACAACAAAAGAAAGCCAGGTAAAAGTCAATAAGAACACCTGGTCACACTACTGCACCGCTTTACAACACTAAACCATAGCTAACTTATGGCTAGTTCTGGGTCTTATAGCTATAAACTAGCCAGCTTTCTAAAAGATTCCGTTACTGGGCTTATAAAAAAACAATCATTTACAATTTTAGGAAACTTGTAAATATATTTAAGTAGTTTCCGCCCAAATGTAAAATTTCCCTTATTTTATATTTCCCAATAAGAAAGAATTTACACGTCTGTTTTTTGTTGTTTTTAAGCATTTAATGATTGTTTAACATTTTTACTGTTGGCTATTATTTGACTTTCAAGCTAAATGGATTATTTTGAGCATTTTGGATTTTAGGCTACATTCAATATTTAACTGTTGTTGTTGCTGGTTGGCTATTTGAAACAATTAGAGCAAAAATGGTACTTTAATTTAACATTAATAAATATATATATATGTATATGTTATATGTTTATAGGTTTTGCATATTGTTTCTGTTGTTGCGTTGCCTTTTGATTTATTGCATAGCGAACTTTCGGTTTTTATTGTTTTTGTTGGATTTTGTGCTGTCCAAAAGTGTAATGAAAATAAAAAATCTTTCTTAATACTTCTCATCTCTCACTTAATGGTAAAAATTTTGTATGCCAAAATATATATATATCTTCCTTTGTTGTTCTTGTTGTTGTTGTCGTATTGTTTGTTTGTTTAAGTACCTAGAGTTTACATTAATGTTTATACATATATAACTGTACTTCAACGTTTAACATTTAGTTGCTGCGGCTTGCAAATCTACATAATTAAATAGTTTGTTTTGATTTTTTGTTTTGTTTTTAGTCTGCTAATGTTATATGTGAGGAATAAAACACCATATACACTTGATTAGTAATATTTCTTGTTCAGATTTGTGTGTTGTCTCGGGCTCACCTCTATCTTCCCTCCTTGCCTCACTTCTCATTTCTCTTTCTTCACTTCTCTTCTATACATTATTATTCATCACAGATGCTCTCTCTTCGCACAAATCAAATTAAATTTAATGCAATTATTATCATCAATTAACAGTTTGTTACAAGCTCCGATTGTTTGTTCATAATTGCTGTAGCTACATAAATGGGGGGTGACATGGGTTCAGGACCTCAGGACTGTATGGAACTGGTTTAGGGATAAACAAGAGCCTGTTATCTGCCACTACGAGCCCTTTTGTGTGTGTGTGGAGAGTGGATAATTCTATTTAGTTTTTATAAGATATATTATGAAAGCTTTTCTAGAAAAAGTGTTGTATCACATATATAGAGGAAGTGTTAAATATGTATTTCTTTTGTCTACCATTCGGGTTGTGGTTGTTGTTTGTTGTTTGTTGTTTAACTTCAAGTCAAAAGTCGTAACAAAGTTTTTTCTTTCTTAAATATTACAGGATATATTTTTAGGTATGTGTAAATAGAGTAAAATCAAACAGCTTAGCCTCAATAAAATGCTTTAAAGTAAATACATAAATATGAACGAAGTTCAGTTTCTATTTTTATCTGTTTTCGTTTTTTTTTTTTCGAAGAAGGAGCACCAATAAAGTTTCGCTTAAACGATAATAAAAAAAAATAGTTGGAGGGTAAAGAGACATACATAGTTATTGTAGCAATAAATAAAAAGTAAGAGAACAATTATAACAGCTAAAAATACGATATATAAATACTTAGCATAACTTATTATTTCGTGTGTGTCTGTTGGGACTTGTCTGTCGGTTATAATTCACTTTTTTGTTTCTTTTTAAAACGCTAGGCGTTCTCTAACGTTCATTTTGCACTTACGAACTACATAAATACACACCGAACATCAAAAATATGAATAGCATATATGCCTAGATGTTACTTTTGGGGTGGCTCGATTGTTTCCCGATGTCTTGATTTGAATCTTGATTTCTTTAAAACAAATTTCCTTTTAAAATTAGCGTTTCTTATATAACTCACTCTCTCTCTCGATTATATCTGCTCAAAGTAGTGGTTGAAGTGGTTTTAAACTCTAAAAAAATGGTTAACACATCTTGCAGACGGTTGAAAATAGGTAAGCCTTTAGCCAAAAAATGATTTCTTATCAAATAAAATCGAGCCACCCTTAACATACACACACATATGATTATTAGGGATATTTTTCCCCGTACATATTACAAAGAACAACATGGATTACTCGCGACGCGTTCGCTTGGGACGCGAGGCGGCTATTGAATCACCTCCTGGCGACGATGATCTTCCAGTGGCGCTTGCTCCACTCACCCCACTTCCTCCTCCTCCGCCTCCTCCTCCTGCAACACCACTCAGGAGACTGTCCCCAGCAGAACTCGAGGAAATCGCTGTGATGGTGGCCGAAATCGTGGCCGAGTGCTTCTCCACGCCTCGCACCTTTCTCGAGGCTACTGACTGGGCGGTTACTTGAAGCGAAATGGCGTGGGTATTGAGCTTCTCGGCCAACAAAAGATCCTTGAGGCCCTTCATCTTCTGGCTGTACAATGTGATCACGGGCTTCTTAAGCATTATCTCGAAGGGATCGTAGTCGTCGCTCGCGACCTCGGGCTTAGCCTCTCGATGCTGTGGCTTCTCCTGCACTTGAGCTTGATTTTGGGCTGGAGTTTGGCTGGCAACTGGTAACTGGACAGAGTTTCCGCCTCCGTTGCTGGTCGTGGTTGTGGTAGCCTCCTTTTTTTCCGAATTATGATTGTTGTTGTTATTGCTCTTGATATTATTGTTGTTGTTGTGCGGCTCGGCTTTGTCGGAGTCCACTCCGCCAGCAGATTGTTGCTGTTGTTGCTTCTGATCGGCAAAGGGCTGGCCACCGCCCTGGAGTAGAAAGTCCGGATTAAGAATCTTCTCGCCACAGGCGGCTGTAAGATCGGCCAAAGTTGTGGGCAACTCCGAGTTCTTTGTTTTCTGCAACGAAAAGGAAAGACAATTATTTTTCTGCTTTAATAAGGATTGGGCATCGGGAAACAATTAATCTTTTAAATGATATCCGATAAAAATACAAGACTTAAAAAATTCGTTTTATTTTCTCTATGGGTAAATTTCAGAGCTCCCAAAAAGGTGTCACGTTTCCCTAAAAGTTAGCAGAAGATCTGTTGCCCGCGGACTCTATTGAAAAGTAAATCGTAGAATCCACTTAATTTCGCACTTCTACCACCGCTTGCTGCCTCTTCCACGCATTGTTTGTAATGTACAAGCAACGCAGCAACTCCAACTTAATGGTTTCGATCAGTAAATCGAAAATCCACTCAATTTCGCATTCTTAAGACCGCTTGCTGTTTCTTACTCGATAACTCTTCCACGCTTTGCCTGTAAAGTACAAGCAAAGCAACAACACCAGCCTATAGGTTTCGTTCAGTAAGAAACGAAGAAATATTTTTCAAAAGCTCGATCGAGTTGGTCTTGCCCCTTGCCTGTCAACAAGGTCTCGAAACGAAATGCTCAGTATCCAACAAATAGTCTCAGTATAGTAACTAAAATCGGAGTCAAAAATATTTTTACTAAAAGAAAGTTTACAATATTTCAAAATTTTTACTCGAATAATTGTATTGTTTAATTTTATACAAAGAAACATTTCCCTGTCCCGAAACCAAGTAAGTGTAAAATTATTCAACATTTTCGATGGAGTAATTGCATTATTTCCTTTTATTATACATATTAGAAACGTGAAGTTCTATCTATTCTATCCATGCCGTTTATGCCAATAAATACGAAAAATAGCCTTGCGAAACCTGGAAGGATGTCCTCGAACTTTTACCCAGTGGCCCTAAATGTTGTGGTAAACAAAAGAGAAAAGTACTCAATAATAAGAATGCTCCTATTCGTCAACGAAACCCTGGAATGCAATTTGAACACCATGGAGGACCTGGTGACTGGGGCAGTTTATTGCCAGGTCCTCCATAGGATGTATCCCAAGTCGATTCCCATAAACAAAGTGAAGTGGTACACCTCTTCTACCTACGACTTCCAAACGAACTACAAACTTTTGCAAGCAGGTTTTCATAAGCTGAAGATCACTCAATATATTCCGTCTGAAGAACTCATGAAGGGGCGCGGCCATCTAGAATTTTGTAATTGGATAATCAAGTTTTATTTGACAAACAACGAAGGGCTGGACTATAACCCCAAGACTGCGAGGAAGGGCTCTGAAATTGGACTTGACAGACCAAGGGCAACTGGCAATCGAAGGCCTCAAAAAAGTATTTCTTCGGCGAATGATGCTTCGCCAATTGTGAGAAAAGTCTCGCCTGTTAAGAAATCTCTCAAAGCCTCTTTGGAGGAGTCATTAGGAAAAACCATAAAAATGCTCGAAGAAGCCAAGAAGACTATTAAGGAAAAGGACAGAATTATAGGGGTACTCGAAAAGCATTTGGTGAATGTTCAACGACGCACACGGCTAACTGAGGGAAATTCTGCAACAGGTTTCGGAGTCTAGATGTTGCCTTGAGCAGCCAATCAAAGGATACTACCCTAAACGGAGGTTGAATGGGTTTTAAATAATGGTTAACGTTAGTGAATTTCCCCACATCGACCTTTATTTGTTCTTTAAATTTAATGTTCGCTAAAAAAACTTAAAACAAAAAAAGCAAAACAACTAAAAAAAATTTAACGTTCAATAAAATTTGTTTTGAAAATTTCTTGGGCTTACCTCTTCCTTTTTTACCGCCATATTGTTGTTACCCTCCGCAGCCTCCGAAGATGCCACCGCCTCCCTGGACTCCTTAGCCTCCTGTTCGGCCTTCGCCTGTTCCGCCTCCACATCCTCGGGCAACTTGATGACCACCTGGGACCTGATGTCATAGTCAAACTTTGTGATATTATTCACGAGCGGCTTGGCCCAACCAATGTGCAGGATAGGCGTTAGGCTGTCCTCTTCCCACTGACAGATGCCATCATAGAATCGCAGTAGATTGGCAAAGACCTCGGCATCGCGCAGGATACTCCTGGCCGAGTGCCCGGAACTCTCGGTCTTCATCACAAATGGTATCAGCTCGTTGGCAATGTCCAGCAGCTCCTTGTAGATTTCCTCGTCATCCCGGCACTGGTACGTATACAAGCGGATCACATCCGCCGCATTGGCCCACGCGGCGAACGCATCCCGGTACTTGAGCAGCCGATTGTAGTAGTTCCCCTGGTATGTGTACGGATAGACGTGATGGTTGCGGTAGTGCGTACGCGCCGAATCGATGGCCTCGCGGTACAGCTGCTCGCAACTGATGCTCGGATGGGTGCGATGGATCTCCTCCAGCTCCCCCAGTGAGCCCAGGGCCATGGGGTAGCGCTTGAGGTGGCCCAGATCGTAGAGCAGCCACAGGAGCTGCTGCTGCAGCTCGGCCACCTCCACGCAGTCGCTGTTCGCGGTCAACGAGATGTTCAAGGCGGCACAGATGGCCGCCACTTCCATTCCCCGCTCACAGATCACCGCCAGTCCGCCCAAGTAGAGCCAGGAACCGGATTCGATCCCAGGCCGTATGTCCTGGCCGCGCTTATCCTCACTCCCCTTGCCGTGCCACGTCACCTCGATGGTCTCCACTCGCTTCTGGCCGAATACCACCCAGGCGTGATCCTCCGAAATGGCCAGACGCACATCCTTGTAGCCCAGCAACTGGCAGCCCGCCACCACGGCCAGGGCAACGCCGAAGCAGTCCAACTTGTTGCCGGACAGGTAGCTGTAGAGGTTCTGCAGGTGGGCCCGATCCTTGTAGCTGCTGCGGATGAGGGAGTTCCAGATCACGTCCGACACCTTTTTGATCACCTCGCGGGTGGCCTGGCGATGGGGCTTTGGCTTCTCCACCACCGACAGGATGGTTTGGAACTTCTTGTACAGCCCGGCGATTAGTTCGTGTGTCACCACGGGGAAGGGAACGCTGTTGCCCATGATCACATCATTTCCACCTGTATTTTTGGGCAAAGAATTATATTTATTTTAGGTTTAATTGGTTTTAAATAAGGAAGCGAGAGCAATGTTTCGAATAAAAACATAAAAACGAGAACACTAAGTGAGTAAATTTAGGGAATTCCCCCTCTAAACTCCCATATTGGAGAGTCCTCTTCAGTTTGAGTCATTAGCCCAAACAAGGACCCCTTAAAACGTTTTTCTGCCCAATTTGTCTGCCATCTCGCTTCCTTTTTAACTGGTTTCCCCCTTTTGATAAATGGTTAACGGTAAACGCGACCGGTAAATGATGATTGGCTAAACACACACCTGTCGCCGCCTGACTGATGTCACCTGCTGCCGCAGCAGCGGCGGCGGCGGCAGCCTGAGCTGCCTGTGCAGCAGCCTCTCCTGTCGTCAGCGAGAGCTCAATGTAGCCAACCACAATGGAGAGCAGCGTGAGATCGGGTTCGATGCCGGAGGTCAAAGCGCGACGAAAGAGGTTGACCACATCGGATGTGGACTTTAGCGGGAACAGGCTGGGATCGATAATGCCATTTAGGGCCATGGGGCTGGCACTGGCGCTTCTTGTAATGGTCGACATGCTTTTTGTGTAGTTTGGAGCTGTTGTTTTCTTGGACAGTAGAGTTTCAAGTGCCTGAAGAGAA
The DNA here is from genome assembly GCA_018153105.1 of Drosophila rufa. NCBI lineage: Eukaryota > Metazoa > Arthropoda > Insecta > Diptera > Drosophilidae > Drosophila > Drosophila rufa. The sequence continues at coordinate 17,444,294 of JAECXS010000096.1, forward strand.
TAGTCCGATTTAGATTTAGTTTTTAAGTAAAGATAAGTTTGTGTGACATTAATTGTATGCTTTTGTGCTGTCGAACTTACCAAATTTAATGTAGAACCGCTACAAAATTGTTTAATATTCCGTAAATGCTTTCAATGTGCTTTCTGATTGATTTGCCTCTTTTTCCTTTTCTATTCTAAATCGGTATTCCTTTTGCACCTGAAAATAAATCAAAAATAAGTATAACAATCAATGAATTTGAGAGAATTTAAGATGAGATTAACTTACCCAAATGTGACTCTATTCCTCCTGTTTTTAGCCTCTTTATGAGATTTTCCTTAAAGTTTTCGAAATAAATTATAATAAAGTAAAGCTAAGGGGATTTATTTTAAGTAAATGTTCTCAGCTCAGTGTGTGAAGGAATTCAGGCAAATAATGGAGTTTATACAATAGGGAAAACTTAATAAATTCATTTTTTTTTAAGGCAAATATTTAACAGCGTATAGCGCGCATTTTCTTTCTTTTTCACATTTAATTAAGACTCTTCTTAGGCATGTGTCGGTATGCGTTCTTACCCGAGTAACTGGGAATCCTTCAACAAATGTCCACCTGTTAGTGCCTGCTTTGGAGCTTATCCTAATTAATTTGGTTATGAAAAAAAACACTGAAGTGAGTAAGAATTCAAGCAATCGCCCGAGTTAGTTAGCTTACGCCTTTTTTCCACCTGTTCTTAGCCCGATTCCGAGCTTGTTATTATCCTGCTGCTGCTGCTGCTGCTGCTTTTGGCCTTTCGCCTGGATTTGTCGGATGCACAATGGCCACTGGCGATTGCCAGTTGTTGGTGTTGGTGTTGGTGGTGCTGCTGCCGTTTGTACAGCCAGCCACTTTGTGGCTGCAACATTGGCAACAAGTTGACAAACAACTTTTTGTCGTTGTCGCGCACCTTCGGCCCTTTTGCTTATTTTTATTTTATTTTTTTCTTGGCTTTTTTCGTTTGTACTTAAGAGCAGGATTTTTGCTGCTGCGCTTCACTTGCACTTCTTATTTGCAACAACAACAAAGCGGCAAACAACTGGTTTTCTGCATATCGCTGGCGTGTGCGTGCGCGTGTGAGTGTGCGCGAGAGTGTATGCTTGCACATGCATGTGCATTGCAGTTGCTGCGAAAAATAATGTATATATCCTGTGTCCTTGCCATCCACGTCATCAGTAATCGGGCTCTCGGGGGCAGGTGAGTCTCTCGCACCTTTCAATCACTTCTTTTTGTTTTTGTTCTTGTCTTTGCTCGTGCTGCCAGCCCGCCACCCCATTCAACGAATTTCCACTTGACACGCAGTTGCACTTGTCGGCGCGAAATCCCAAAGAATCTCAGCAAACTCGATTCGATTTAGCTTAAACATTATTTCCGCTTTATTTTGGTTGCTAATTAAGTGGGTTTAGATGCGCGGCGGGCCAGGTGAAAACCAGGTAAAATTCCGACGATATAATTGCGTTGTGTTGTTTACTTCGCAGGCGCCAGTGTGTGCACACCCAACAACGTTGTGTTGTGTTTCATGCAGTGCTGCCAGAATCTTCGGCGCAAAAATAGCTAGATTTAAAAAAATAAAATGCTAAAAATTATATATAAATCGCTAAAAAACAAATGGTAAATTAATAAAATGTTTGTTTTCAACAGATATATACATGTATTTAAGAAAAACATTCTGAATTGGATATATAAAAAGAAGAACATTAACTTTGTAGCTACACTATATATTTTTGGCGGATTAAACAAGCGCCCATTGTGAGTTTGCAAAACGGTCCTTTTTGAATCGGTGGAATCCCTTCGAGTCCATTCCTTAAAGTTTGTCGTGCAGCCAGGCTCGAAAATGTTGTCTATAAGTTCAATGCAAGTTCCGATATGCTTGTGAACCATTATAATTGTAATAGCACTTACAATATAAAAGTTGTAATAGCAGCACTGATTGTGTTTACTTCGTTGGCGCCAGTGTGTCCACACACAACACGTGCTCGAAAACGCCGATAAGTGCTGCAAAATACTTAATTAGTGATGGCATTTGAGACATATGCTATTCTTTCTATGATAGGAGACTGGTCACACTGCACTCTTCCCACCATGGCGCGCTTAGTAGTAACGAAGTAGCGAATTCGCTACCTACAGGGAGGTATAAGGGAACAAAGAAACTTATTAGTTTTTATTTTTTAATACACATAGTATTGAGATTAAATCTTCTGCAACCAATATAAAATACCACAGCAAATAAAAAATACAGAAACTTAAGCTGCATCATGTTAGGGTCTCAAAAAATAACTAGATTCCTTTGTGTTAAAGTTTACTCTGACGATAGTTGTTGACACAATCGAGCTTAAATAGGGGTTCGATTATTATCTATGAAAATAAACTGTTGCATAATGATGTTTACGAGAAGTGCGTTTTAAAGAGGGTTGTCAAGATAAGAACATGATGATCGCACAAAATGTTAAACTAAATAAAAAATATATAGAAGTAGCTCTTCTGTCCTCACAATATGGGCAAATCCCACTTGTCGCACGTTACATTCGTTCGATTTTGTAAATGAAAATGTAATCTTTTTTCAGGTTTCTGAAAATTATATAGCACAATTTTGTATTGTGCTTACACATTCTTAATTTAAATCTTAATATAATGAATCTTAAAATGAACGCCTAAACTATACCAAAAATTTTTAAAATGGGTATCTAATTTTTTTTTTTTTTTTTATTACCTTCGCATGTATGTATAATCTACGAGGAATCCTCGAGGATTCGACGATGCCGCCTCACCAACGGCACCGGTGCCGCCCAAGGAGAAGAAGCCGCCGGTGCGCGCCGAGTTACCCTCCGGCTGGGAGACCATGCATCTGGCCACCATACTCTGCACTGTAAGTTCATTCCAGCCCAAGTATGAGCAAGTTTCCTAATTCATTTCACCTGCAGATGCGTCCCGGCATCACCTATGTGGACTATGGAACCTACGGCGACAAGCCGAACGTATTGCAGCATCTGGGCGTTGTGGTGGACTACCAGGAGTTCACCGCCAGCGGCCGCTCGAAGAAGATCGCTCGTCACAATGTCGCCGTTAACGTTTGCAACACGCTCTTTGGCACCAACTTCTCGTTTGAAAACACTGCAGCTTAGGCCCCAAGGCGCGGCCACTCTTATTAGACCCCACTTAACCGCCACGTCGAGTAACAGAGCAGTTATAATTTGTTTTCATTAATTTTTCGATCATTCCTATTTCAGCTATAAGATATAGCAGTCCGATTTGTATGCAATTTAAAATGTATAGCTATAATATAATTGAAGGGTCATATATTTAATTCGAGCGCAATATCTTTAAAAACAGCGAAAATATAACATTTTGGCTCTATCGATCCTATGGCAGCTATACGATATAGTGGTCAGATTCCAGCCGTTTTAACATACATATATCAAACAAAAACACCTCTTAACGAGGTGAAGTAAAAGTGACGATGGCACATTAAACTCAAAAAATTTCTGATACCAAATTTTGTGACGATTATAATTATTAATCGAAACAAAATATTTAAAAAAATTGTAATTAGTTTCAAAATCGGCACTTAGCTGAAAAATTTAAAAAGGCAAAACAGGCAGCGTGCCGATTTTAAAACTAATTAAAACATTTAAAAATATTTTTGTTTGGCGGGGGCGGAACAGCTCAGTCTCGTCCTGGATTCGCTGCAACAAATTTATATTTGTTGGCGCTGTGCCAAAATAAGAACTCCGGGGTTTAGATTTAAGTAATGTAAATATATATTTTAAATTGGACTTTCACCTCTTTTCCACCACACCTGCCCTAAGCGGGGCACAAGACGCCCTATCTCTAACAATTAGTGCACGCCCGACTCGCCTGCCAACGCCGTCTGGGTGATCACGCCGCGCTTACGCTCCGCTTGGACTGCTGCCTCCTCCGCTGCCCTCCTCTGCTGCCTTCTTGGCTGCCGCTGCAGCCCCTGCGGCCACTGCTACAAAACTCCCCAACTGACTGCCCCGCCTCAAGACCTGCCTCGCTCTTTTATACCCCCCTGCAGCTGCCATTCAGCAGCCCTCTCTCCCGCGAAAACTTCTTTCTCTCAATTTCTCCGCTTTCACTCAATCTCTCATACTGCTTTCTCTACTATACTATACAATACTATAATTCCCAACTGGTTCTGGCAACTGCTGACCTATAATAGTGACATATTTCCAGGGGATTCCTCCGATGATTCCTCCGATGATTCCTCCGATGATTCCTCCGATGATTCCTCCGATGATTCCTCCGATGATTCCTCCGATGATTCCTCCGATGATTCCTCCGATGATTCCTCCGATGATTCCTCCGATGATTCCTCCGATGATTCCTCCGATGATTCCTCCGATGATTCCTCCGATGATTCCTCCGATGATTCCTCCGATGATTCCTCCGATGATTCCTCCGATGATTCCTCCGATGATTCCTCTGATGATTCCTCTGATGATTCCTTCGATGATTTCTTCGATGATTTCTTCGATGATGAAAAAAATGCATCGATGAAAATAGGGGATTCCGACGATGGAAAAAATTCATGCATAAAAAAATTCATGCATGAAAAAAATTCATGCATGAAAAAAATTCATGCATGAAAAAAATTCATGCATGAAAAAAATTCATGCATGAAAAAAAAATTCATGCATGAAAAAATTCATGCATGAAAAAATTCATGCATGAAAAAATTCATGCATGAAAAAAATTCATGCATGAAAAAATTCATGCATGAAAAAAATTCATGCATGAAAATAAATTCATGCATGAAAATAAATTCATGCATGAAAATAAATTCATGCATGAAAATAAATTCATGCATGAAAAAATTCATGCATGAAAAAAATTCATGCATGAAAAAAAAATTCATGCAATAAAAAAATTCATGCATGAAAAAAATTCATGCATGAAAAAAATTCATGCATGAAAAAATTCATGCATGAAAATAAATTCATGCATGAAAAAATTCATGCATGAAAAAAATTCATGCATGAAAAAATTCATGCATGAAAAAATTCATGCATGAAAAAAAATTCATGCATGAAAAAAATTCATGCATGAAAAAAAATTCATGCATGAAAAAAATTCATGCATGAAAAAAATTCATGCATGAAAAAAATTCATGCATGAAAAAAATTCATGCATGAAAAAAATTCATGCATGAAAAAAATTCATGCATGAAAAAAATTCATGCATGAAAATAAATTCATGCATGAAAATAAATTCATGCATGAAAAAAATTCGTGCATGAAAATAAATTCATGCATGAAAATAAATTCATGCATGAAAAAAAATTCATGCATGAAAAAATTCATGCATGAAAAAAATTCATGCATGAAAATAAATTCATGCATGAAAATAAATTCATGCATGAAAATAAATTCATGCATGAAAAAAATTCAAAAATTCATGCATGAAAAAAAATTCATGCATGAAAAAAATTCATGCATGAAAAAAAATTCATGCATGAAAAAAAATTCATGCATGAAAAAAATTCATGCATGAAAAAAATTCATGCATGAAAATAAATTCATGCATGAAAATAAATTCATGCATGAAAAAATTCATGCATGAAAAAAATTCATGCATGAAAAAAAATTCATGCATGAAAAATTCATGCATGAAAAAAATTCATGCATGAAAAAAATTCTTGCATGAAAAAAATTCATGCATGAAAAAAATTCATGCATGAAAAAATGCATGCATGAAAAAATTCATGCATGAAAAAATTCATGCATGAAAAAATTCATGCATGAAAAAAATTCATGCATGAAAAAAATTCATGCATGAAAAAAATTCATGCATGAAAAAAATTCATGCATGAAAAAATTCATGCATGAAAAAAATTCATGCATGAAAAAAATTCATGCATGAAAAAATTCATGCATGAAAAAAATTCATGCATGAAAAAATTCATGCATGAAAAAATTCATGCATGAAAAAATTCATGCATGAAAAAATTCATGCATGAAAAAAAATTCATGCATGAAAATAAATCATGCATGAAAATAAATTCATGCATGAAAAAAATGCATGCATGAAAAAAATGCATGCATGAAAAAAAAATCATGCATGAAAAAAATTCATGCATGAAAAAAATTCATGCATGAAAAAATTCATGCATGAAAAAAAATTCATGCATGAAAAAAATTCATGCATGAAAAAAAATTCATGCATGAAAAAATTCATGCATGGAAAAAAATTCATGCATGAAAAAAATTCATGCATGAAAAAAAATTCATGCATGAAAAAATTCATGCGTGAAAAAAATTCATGCATGAAAAAATTCATGCATGAAAAAATTCATGCATGAAAAAATTCATGCATGAAAAAATTCATGCATGAAAAAAATTCATGCATGAAAAAAATTCATGCATGAAAATAAATTCATGCATGAAAAAATTCATGCATGAAAAAAATTCATGCATGAAAAAAATTCATGCATGAAAAAATTCATGCATGAAAAAAATTCATGCATGAAAAAAATTCATGCATGAAAAAATTCATGCATGAAAAAAATTCATGCATGAAAAAATTCATGCATGAAAAAATTCATGCATGAAAAAAATTCATGCATGAAAAAAATTCATGCATGAAAAAATTCATGCATGAAAAAATTCATGCATGAAAAAATTCATGCATGAAAAAATTCATGCATGAAAAAAAATTCATGCATGAAAAAATTCATGCATGAAAAAATTCATGCATGAAAATAAATTCATGCATGAAAAAAATTCATGCATGAAAAAATTCATGCATGAAAAAATTCATGCATGAAAAAAAATCATGTATGAAAAAATTCATGCATGAAAAAAAATTCATGCATGAAAAAATTCATGCATGAAAAAAAAATCATGCATGAAAAAAAATTCATGCATGAAAAAAATTCATGCATGAAAAAATTCATGCATGAAAAAAATTCATGCATGAAAAAAATTCATGCATGAAAAAAATTCATGCATGAAAAAATTCATGCATGAAAATAAATTCATGCATGAAAATAAATTCATGCATGAAAATAAATTCATGCATGAAAAAAATTCATGCATGAAAAAAATTCATGCATGAAAAAAATTCATGCATGAAAAAATTCATGCATGAAAAAATTCATGCATGAAAAAAATTCATGCATGAAAAAATTCATGCATGAAAAAAATTCATGCATGAAAATAAATTCATGCATAAAAAAAATTCATGCATGAAAAAAATTCATGCATGAAAAAAATTCATGCATGAAAAAATTCATGCATGAAAAAAATTCATGCATGAAAAAATTCATGCATGAAAAAATTCATGCATGAAAAAATTCATGCATGAAAAAATTCATGCATGAAAAAAATTCATGCATGAAAAAAATTCATGCATGAAAAAAATTCATGCATGAAAAAATTCATGCATGAAAAAATTCATGCATGAAAAAAATTCATGCATGAAAAAAATTCATGCATGAAAAAATTCATGCATGAAAAAATTCATGCATGAAAAAATTCATGCATGAAAAAATTCATGCATGAAAAAAATTCATGCATGAAAAAAATTCATGCATGAAAAAATTCATGCATGAAAATAAATTCATGCATGAAAAAATTCATGCATGAAAAAATTCATGCATGAAAAAATTCATGCATGAAAAAAAATCATGTATGAAAAAAATTCATGCATGAAAAAAAATTCATGCATGAAAAAAATTCATGCATGAAAAAAAAATCATGCATGAAAAAAATTCATGCATGAAAAAAATTCATGCATGAAAAAATTCATGCATGAAAAATTCATGCATGAAAAAATTCATGCATGAAAAAATTCATGCATGAAAAAATTCATGCATGAAAAAAATTCATGCATGAAAATAAATTCATGCATGAAAATAAATTCATGCATGAAAATAAATTCATGCATGAAAAAATTCATGCATGAAAAAAAATTCATGCATGAAAAAATTCATGCATGAAAAAAATTCATGCATGAAAAAATTCATGCATGAAAAAATTCATGCATGAAAAAATTCATGCATGAAAAAATTCATGCATGAAAATAAATTCATGCATAAAAAAAAATTCATGCATGAAAAAAATTCATGCATGAAAAAAAATTCATGCATGAAAAAAATTCATGCATGAAAAAATTCATGCATGAAAAAATTCATGCATGAAAAAATTCATGCATGAAAAAAATTCATGCATGAAAATAAATTCATGCATGAAAATAAATTCATGCATGAAAAAAATTCATGCATGAAAAAAATCATGCATGAAAAAAAATTCATGCATGAAAAAATTCATGCATGAAAAAAAATTCATGCATGAAAAAAATTCATGCATGAAAAAATGCATGCATGAAAAAAATTCATGCATGAAAAAAATGCATGCATGAAAAAAATTCATGCATGAAAAAATCATGCATGAAAAAATTCATGCATGAAAAAAAATTCATGCATGAAAAAATTCATGCATGAAAAAAATTCATGCATGAAAAAATTCATGCATGAAAAAATTCATGCATGAAAAAATTCATGCATGAAAAAAAATTCATGCATGAAAAAAATTCATGCATGAAAAAAATTCATGCATGAAAAAATTCATGCATGAAAATAAATTAATGCATGAAAATAAATACATGCATGAAAAAAATTCATGCATGAAAAAAATTCATGCATGAAAAAAATTCATGCATGAAAAAAATTCATGCATGAAAAAAATTCATGCATGAAAATAAATTAATGCATGAAAATAAATACATGCATGAAAAAAATTCATGCATGAAAAAAATTCATGCATGAAAAAAATTCATGCATGAAAAAATTCATGCATGAAAAAATTCATGCATGAAAATAAATTCATGCATGAAAATAAATTCATGCATGAAAAAAAATTCATGCATGAAAAAAATTCATGCATGAAAAAAAATTCATGCATGAAAAAAAATTCATGCATGAAAAAAATTCATGCATGAAAAAAATTCATGCATGAAAAAAAATTCATGCATGAAAAAATTCATGCATGAAAAAATTCATGCATGAAAAAAAATTCATGCATGAAAAAATTCATGCATGAAAAAAATTCATGCATGAAAAAATCATGCATGAAAAAATTCATGCATGAAAAAATTCATGCATGAAAAAAATTCATGCATGAAAAAAATTCATGCATGAAAAAAATTCATGCATGAAAAAATTCATGCATGAAAAAAAATTCATGCATGAAAAAATTCATGCATGAAAAAATTCATGCATGAAAAAAAATCATGCATGAAAAAAATGCATGCATGAAAAAAATTCATGCATGAAAAAATTCATGCATGAAAATAAATTCATGCATGAAAATAAATTCATGCATGAAAAAAATGCATGCATGAAAAAAATTCATGCATGAAAAAAAATTCATGCATGAAAAAAAATTCATGCATGAAAAAAATGCATGCATGAAAAAAATGCATGCATGAAAAAAATTCATGCATGAAAAAAATTCATGCATGAAAAAAATTCATGCATGAAAATAAATTCATGCATGAAAATAAATTCATGCATGAAAAAAATGCATGCATGAAAAAAATTCATGCATGAAAAAAAATTCATGCATGAAAAAAATGCATGCATGAAAAAAATTCATGCATGAAAAAAATTCATGCATGAAAAAAATTCATGCATGAAAAAAATTCATGCATGAAAATAAATTCATGCATGAAAATAAATTCATGCATGAAAAAAATGCATGCATGAAAAAAATTCATGCATGAAAAAAATTCATGCATGAAAAAATTCATGCATGAAAAAATTCATGCATGAAAAAATTCATGCATGAAAAAATTCATGAAAAAATTCATGCATGAAAAAATTCATGCATGAAAATAAATTCATGCATGAAAATAAATTCATGCATGAAAAAATTCATGCATGAAAAAAAATTCATGCATGAAAAAATTCATGCATGAAAAAAAATTCATGCATGAAAAAATTTATGCATGAAAAAATTCATGCATGAAAAAATTCATGCATGAAAAAAATCATGCATGAAAAAATTCATGCATGAAAATAAATTCATGCATGAAAAAAATGCATGCGTGAAAAAAATTCATGCATGAAAAAATTCATGCATGAAAAAAATTCATGCATGAAAAAAAATTCATGCATGAAAAAAATTCATGCATGAAAAAAATTCATGCATGAAAAAAATTCATGCATGAAAAAATTCATGCATGAAAAAATTCATGCATGAAAAAATTCATGCATGAAAAAAATTCATGCATGAAAAAATTCATGCATGAAAAAAATTCATGCATGAAAAAAATTCATGCATGAAAAAATTCATGCATGAAAAATTCATGCATGAAAAAAATTCATGCATGAAAAAATTCATGCATGAAAATAAATTCATGCATTGAAAAAAATTCAGGCATGAAAAAAATTCATGCATGAAAAAATTCATGCATGAAAAAAATTCATGCATGAAAAAATTCATGCATGAAAAAAATTCATGCATGAAAAAATTCATGCATGAAAAAATTCATGCATGAAAAAATTCATGCATGAAAAAATTCATGCATGAAAAAATTCATGCATGAAAAAAATTCATGCATGAAAAAATTCATGCATGAAAAAAATTCATGCATGAAAAAATTCATGCATGAAAAAAATTCATGCATGAAAAAATTCATGCATGAAAAAATTCATGCATGAAAAAATTCATGCATGAAAAAAAATTCATGCATGAAAAAAATTCATGCATGAAAAAATTCATGCATGAAAATAAATTCATGCATGAAAAAAATTCATGCATGAAAAAATTCATGCATGAAAAAATTCATGCATGAAAAAAATCATGTATGAAAAAATTCATGCATGAAAAAAAATTCATGCATGAAAAAATTCATGCATGAAAAAAAAATCATGCATGAAAAAAATTCATGCATGAAAAAAATTCATGCATGAAAAAAATTCATGCATGAAAAAATTCATGCATGAAAAAAATTCATGCATGAAAAAATTCATGCATGAAAAAATTCATGCATGAAAATAAATTCATGCATGAATAATAAATTCATGCATGAAAAAATTCATGCATGAAAAAAATTCATGCATGAAAAAATTCATGCATGAAAAAATTCATGCATGAAAAAAATTCATGCATGAAAAAAATTCATGCATGAAAAAATTCATGCATGAAAAAATTCATGCATGAAAATAAATTCATGCATAAAAAAAATTCATGCATGAAAAAAAATTCATGCATGAAAAAAAATTCATGCATGAAAAAATTCATGCATGAAAAAATTCATGCATGAAAAAATTCATGCATGAAAAAATTCATGCATGAAAAAATTCATGCATGAAAATAAATTCATGCATGAAAATAAATTCATGCATGAAAAAAATTCATGCATGAAAAAAATCATGCATGAAAAAAATTCATGCATGAAAAAATTCATGCATGAAAAAATTCATGCATGAAAAAAAATTCATGCATGAAAAAATGCATGCATGAAAAAATTCATGCATGAAAAAATTCATGCATGAAAAAAAATTCATGCATGAAAAAATCATGCATGAAAAAATTCATGCATGAAAAAAATTCATGCATGAAAAAATTCATGCATGAAAAAAAATTCATGCATGAAAAAAATTCATGCATGAAAAAATTCATGCATGAAAAAAATTCATGCATGAAAAAAAATTCATGCATGAAAAAATTCATGCATGAAAAAAAATTCATGCATGAAAAAATTCATGCATGAAAAAAATTAATGCATGAAAATAAATTAATGCATGAAAATAAATTCATGCATGAAAAAAATTCATGCATGAAAAAATTCATGCATGAAAAAAATTCATGCATGAAAATAAATTCATGCATGAAAAAAATTCATGCATGAAAAAAATTCATGCATGAAAAAAAATTCATGCATGAAAAAAATTCATGCATGAAAAAAAATTCATGCATGAAAAAAAATTCATGCATGAAAAAAATTCATGCATGAAAAAAATTCATGCATGAAAATAAATTCATGCATGAAAATAAATTCATGCATGAAAAAAATTCATGCATGAAAAAAAATTCATGCATGAAAAAAAATTCATGCATGAAAAAAATTCATGCATGAAAAAAAATTCATGCATGAAAAAAATTCATGCATGAAAAAAAATTCATGCATGAAAAAAATTCATGCATGAAAAAATTCATGCATGAAAAAAATTCATGCATGAAAAAAATTCATGCATGAAAAAATTCATGCATGAAAAAATCATGCATGAAAAAAAATCATGCATGAAAAAATTCATGCATGAAAAAATTCATGCATGAAAAAAATTCATGCTTGAAAAAAAATTCATGCATGAAAAAATTCATGCATGAAAAAAATTCATGCATGAAAAAAAATTCATGCATGAAAAAATTCATGCATGAAAAAAATTCATGCATGAAAAAAATCATGCATGAAAAAAATGCATGCATGAAAAAATTCATGCATGAAAAAATTCATGCATGAAAATAAATTCATGCATGAAAATAAATTCATGCATGAAAAAAATTCATGCATGAAAAAAATTCATGCATGAAAAAAATTCATGCATGAAAAAAATTCATGCATGAAAAAAAATTCATGCATGAAAAAAATGCATGCATGAAAAAAATGCATGCATGAAAAAATTCATGCATGAAAAAATTCATGCATGAAAAAAATTCATGCATGAAAATAAATTCATGCATGAAAATAAATTCATGCATGAAAAAAATGCATGCATGAAAAAATTCATGCATGAAAAAAATTCATGCATGAAAAAAATGCATGCATGAAAAAATTCATGCATGAAAAAATTCATGCATGAAAAAATTCATGCATGAAAAAATTCATGCATGAAAATAAATTCATGCATGAAAATAAATTCATGCATGAAAAAAATGCATGCATGAAAAAATTCATGCATGAAAAAAATTCATGCATGAAAAAATTCATGCATGAAAAAATTCATGCATGAAAAAATTCATGCATGAAAAAATTCATGCATGAAAAAATTATCATGAAAAAAATTCATGCATGAAAAAATTCATGCATGAAAATAAATTCATGCATGAAAATAAATTCATGCATGAAAAAAATTCATGCATGAAAAAAAATTCATGCATGAAAAAAATTCATGCATGAAAAAAATTCATGCATGAAAAAAATTCATGCATGAAAAAAAAATTCATGCATGAAAAAAAATTCATGCATGAAAAAAATTCATGCATGAAAAAAATTCATGCATGAAAAAATTCATGCATGAAAAAATTCATGCATGAAAAAAAATTCATGCATGAAAAAATTCATGCATGAAAAAAATTCATGCATGAAAAAATTCATGCATGAAAAAAATTCATGCATGAAAAAAATTCATGCATGAAAAAAATTCATGCATGAAAAAAAATTCATGCATGAAAAAAATTCATGCATGAAAAAAATTCATGCATGAAAAAAATTCATGCATGAAAAAAAATTCATGCATGAAAAAAATTCATGCATGAAAAAAATTCATGCATGAAAAAAAATTCATGCATGAAAAAAATTCATGCATGAAAAAAATTCATGCATGAAAAAAATTCATGCATGAAAAAAAATTCATGCATGAAAAAAAATTCATGCATGAAAAAAATTCATGCATGAAAAAAAATTCATGCATGAAAAAAAATTCATGCATGAAAAAAATTCATGCATGAAAAAAATTCATGCATGAAAAAAATTCATGCATGAAAAAAATTCATGCATGAAAAAAATTCATGCATGAAAAAATTCATGCATGAAAAAAATTCATGCATGAAAAAAATTCATGCATGAAAAAAAATTCATGCATGAAAAAAATTCATGCATGAAAAAAATTCATGCATGAAAAAAAATTCATGCATGAAAAAAAATTCATGCATGAAAAAAATTCATGCATGAAAAAAAAATCATGCATGAAAAAATTCATGCATGAAAAAAATTCATGCATGAAAAAAATTCATGCATGAAAAAAAATTCATGCATGAAAAAAATTCATGCATGAAAAAAAATTCATGCATGAAAAAAATTCATGCATGAAAAAAATTCATGCATGAAAATAAATTCATGCATGAAAAAAATTCATGCATGAAAAAAATTCATGCATGAAAAAAATTCATGCATGAAAAAAGATTTTCATGCATGAAAAAATTCATGCATGAAAATATTTTCATGCATGAAAATAAATTCATGCATGAATTTTTTTCATGCATGAATTTTTTTCATGCATGAATTTTTTCATGCATGAATTTTTTTCATGCATGAATTTTTTTCATGCATGAATTTTTTCATGCATGAATTTTTTTCATGCATGAATTTTTTTCATGCATGAATTTTTTTCATGCATGAATTTTTTTCATGCATGAATTTTTTTCATGCATGAATTTTTTCATGCATGAATTTTTTTCATGCATGAATTTTTTCATGCATGAATTTTTTCATGCATGAATTTTTTTCATGCATGAATTTTTTTCATGCATGAATTTTTTTCATGCATGAATTTTTTCATGCATGAATTTTTTTCATGCATGAATTTTTTTTCATGCATGAATTTTTTCATGCATGAATTTTTTCATGCATGAATTTTTTTTCATGCATGAATTTTTTTCATGCATGAATTTTTTTCATGCATGAATTTTTTTTCATGCATGAATTTTTATGCATGCATGAATTTTTTCATGCATGAATTTTTTTCATGCATGAATTTTTTTCATGCATGAATTTTTTCATGCATGAATTTTTTTCATGCATGAATTTTTTCATGCATGAATTTTTTTCATGCATGAATTTTTTTTCATGCATGAATTTTTTCATGCATGAATTTTTTTCATGCATGATTTTTTCATGCATGATTTTTTTCATGCATGAATTTTTTTCATGCATGAATTTTTTTCATGCATGAATTTTTTTCATGCATGAATTTTTTCATGCATGAATTTTTTCATGCATGAATTTTTTCATGCATGAATTTTTTCATGCATGAATTTATTTTCATGCATGAATTTATTTTCATGCATGAATTTTTTTCATGCATGAATTTTTTTCATGCATTTTTTCATGCATGCATTTTTTTCATGCATGAATTTTTTTCATGCATGAATTTTTTCATGCATGAATTTTTTCATGCATGATTTTTTTCATGCATGAATTTTTTCATGCATGATTTTTTTTTCATGCATGAATTTTTTTCATGCATGAATTTTTTTCATGCATGAATTTTTTTCATGCATGCATTTTTTTCATGCATGAATTTTTTTCATGCATGAATTTTTTTCATGCATGAATTTTTTTCATGCATGCATTTTTTTCATGCATGCATTTTTTTCATGCATGAACTTTTTTCATGCTTGAATTTTTTTCATGCATGAATTTTTTTCATGCATGAATTTATTTTCATGCATGAATTTATTTTCATGCGTGAATTTTTTTCATGCGTTAATTTTTTTCATGCATGAATTTATTTTCATGCATGAATTTTTTTCATGCATGAATTTTTTCATCGATGAATTTTTTCATCGATGAATTTTTTTCATGCATGAATTTTTTTCATCGATGAATTTTTTCATCGATGAATTTTTTCATCGATGATTTTTTTCATCGATGAATTTTTTTCATCGATGAATTTTTTCCATCGATGAATTTTTTCCATCGATGAATTTTTTTCATCGATGAATTTTTTCCATCGATGAATTTTTTCCATCGATGAATTTTTTCATCGATGATTTTTTTCATCGATGAATTTTTTCATCAATGACTTTTTTCATCGATGAATTTTTTTCATCGATGAATTTTTTCATCGATGAATTTTTTCATCGATGAATTTTTTCATCGATGAATTTTTTTCATCGATGAATTTTTTCATCGATGAATTTTTTCATCGATGAATTTTTTTCATCGATGAATTTTTTCATCGATGAATTTTTTCCATCGATGAATTTTTTCATCGATGAATTTTTTTATCGATGATTTTTTTCATCGATGAATTTTTTCATCGATGAATTTTTTCATGCATGAATTTTTTTCATCAATGAATTTTTTCATCGATGAATTTTTTCATCGATGAATTTTTTCATCGATAAATTTTTTTCATCGATGAATTTTTTCATCGATGAATTTTTTTCATCGATTAATTTTATTCATCGATTAATTTTTTCATCGATGAATTTTTTCATCGATGAATTTTTTCATCGATGAATTTTTTCATCGATGAATTTTTTTCCTCGATGAATTTTTTTCATCGATGAATTTTTTCATCGATGAATTTTTTCATCGATGAATTTTTTTATCGATGCATTTTTTCATCGATGAATTTTTTTCATCAATGATTTTTTTCATCGATGAATTTTTTCATCGATGAATTTTTTTCATCAATGAATTTTTTCATCGATGAATTTTTTTCATGCATGAATTTTTTTCATCAATGATTTTTTTCATCGATGAATTTTTTCATCGATGAATTTTTTTCATCGATTAATTTTATTCATCGATGAATTTTTTCATCGATGAATTTTTTCATCGATGAATTTTTTTTTCATCGATGAATTTTTTCATCGATGATTTTTTTCATCGATGAATTTTTTCATCGATGAATTTTTTCATCGATGAATTTTTTCATCGATGAATTTTTTTCATCGATGAATTTTTTCATCGATGAATTTTTTCATCGATGAATTTTTTCATCGATGAATTTTTTCATCGATGAATTTTTTTCATCGATGAATTTTTTCATCGATGAATTTTTTCATCGATGAATTTTTTTCATCAATGAATTTTTTCATCGATGAATTTTTTTCATCAATGAATCTTTTCATCGATGAATTTTTTTCATCGATGAATTTTTTTCATCGATGAATTTTTTTCATCGATAAATTTTTTCATCGATGAATTTTTTTCATCGATTAATTTTTTCATCGATGAATTTTTTCATCGATGAATTTTTTCATCGATGAATTTTTTCATCGATGAATTTTTTTCATCGATGAATTTTTTTCATCGATGATTTTTTTCATCGATGAATTTTTTTCATCGATGAATTTTTTCATCGATGAATTTTTTTTCATGCGTGAATTTTTTTCATGCATGAATTTATTTTCATGCATGATTTTTTTTCATGCATGAATTTTTTCATCGATGAATTTTTTCATCGATGAATTTTTTTCATCGATGAATTTTTTCATCGATGAATTTTTTTCATGCATGAATTTTTTTCATCGATGAATTTTTTCATCGATGAATTTTTTCATCGATGAATTTTTTCAGCGATGAATTTTTTTCATCAATGAATTTTTTTCATCGATGAATTTTTTCATCGATGATTTTTTTCATCGATGAATTTTTTCCATCGATGAATTTTTTCATCGATGAATTTTATTCATCGATGAATTTTATTCATCGATGAATTTTTTTCATCGATGAATTTTTTTCATCGATGAATTTTTTCATCGATGAATTTTTTCATCGATGAATTTTTTTCATCGATGAATTTTTTTGCATGAAAAAAATGCATGCATGAAAAATTTTCATCGATGAAAAAAAATCATGCATGAAAAATTTTCATCGGTGAAAAAATTCATGCATGAAAAAAAATTCACCGGTGAAAAAAATTTCATGCATGAAAAAAAATTAATGCATGAAAAAAAGTTCATGTATGAAAAATTTTCATCGGTGAAAAGAAATTCCTGCATGAAAAATTTTCATCGGTGAAAAAACATTAATGCATGAAAAAAAAATTCTGCATGAAAAAATTTCCATCGGTGTAAAAAATGTATGCCTAAAAAAAATCATGCATGAAAAATTTTCATCGGTGAAAAAAATTCATGCATGAAAATAAATTCATACATGAAAAAAAATTCATGCATGAAAAAAAATCATGCATGAAAAATTTTCATCGGTGAATGATGATGATGATTCCTCGTTGATTCCTCGGTGATTCCTCGATGATTCCTCGATTCCTGGATGATTCCTCGTTGATTCCTCGATGATTTCTCTATGATTCCTTGAGGATTCCTTGGGGATTTCTCGAGGATTCCTTGAGGATTCCTCGATGATCCTCGGGGATTCACCCCAATTTAGTCACTATTATAGTCAGCAGTTGCCAGAACCAGTTGGGAATTATACATGTGAAGGTAGTAAAAAAAAAAAGATTGAAAATTCCTCGTGGAATTATTCCTATTAGTGCCATTATAGTTTACATTTAGGAATAATATGGCTTTAAATAGTTTACTTTCTTTATATTCATTTACTCTCGGTATAAATACAATCTTGTAAAGTAGAACTAAACGATTTCCCATGCTATAAGGTACGAAATTAAAGGTTCTATGATATTTCTGAAACTTCAATAAAAATTAATTGCCCCTACATGCTGCGATAATACCTTGAAGTCCGCAATTAATTTTGGTGAGCGCACATGTTGCCCGGACAATGGTACCAGCATTCCTCAAATTATGTGTCGGTCAGCTCGTCGAAAATATTCTGCATGCACAGGAGGGGAACAGGTGGCACACTTATTGAATGGCCCACGTAAATTAACCCAGAAACATTTTCGTGCATGTAATGCCAAAAATTTAACTAAAATTATGCAACTTTGTGCCTGGCAGGCCGGAAAATGGGAGACAGGGGGGAAAAAAGCCACCGAAATGATCCTACTTCTGATTTGAGGCGATCGGCAAGGATTGCGAACATGAATGCAATAAGGCAGTGCCTCGTCAATGAAGAACGTACACCGGTTGTCGTAAAAGGCAAAAGGATTAGAGGAACAAAAAAGCGCCAACTGAAGAAATAGAAGGCCAACAAATGCAGTCTTAAGAAAATTCCTGCACAAGCGCTGATCTCACATATGCGAGAGCAAGTAAATAATAGAAAAGAGCTTTTGTAAATGCCGAATATTACCGAAGCGCATGCTCCGGAATTCCTTCTAGGTTTTAACGGGTGTTTGGTCGAACCTCCGGAGTCTATTTTGAAAGCAATGATAAAAAGCGTTAAAATTATTTGCTTTGATTTATAAATGTAAAAAAAAACATGAAAAAAAACCGAAAAAACGTTTATTTGGATTCTCGAATTTCTAAAAAAGTTATTTTTGGCGGCATCCAGTGAAAATAACCGCCGATTCGCTAAAATTTGGATGATAATGATTACTTTGATACACTATCGATATACGTAAATAGCGTATCGATATGTACGAAAATACCGAAAAGATATAATACGGCCACACAGTTTCATTGTTTACATTTTGTTTTTATTTTCCATCAGGTAGCATGCCCGCATTTGCTAATTTTAATGTAAAAACTACAATTGACTGCAACCAAGGAGCAGTTCGAGCTGTTCGGTACAATGGTGAGTCAAAGGGAATGCTTAATTATTAAACTCGAAATGTAATATTCTTAGTACTTAACTTACTAAAAATTTCAATATTTATTGCAATTTCCTCAGTGGACGGCACCTATTGCTTAAGCTGTGGCTCTGACAAGAAGATAAAACTGTGGAATCCGGTGTCAGGATTACTCCTTAAGACCTACGGTGGACATGCGGACGAGGTGACAGATGCAGCGGGCAGTTGCGACAGCAGCTACATCGTCTCAGCCAGCCTGGACAAGAGCATTATCTACTGGGATGTTTCCACAGGTAAAAGTCAGAGAGGGAGAATAATGTTAACAATTATTTAATTGAATTATTTAGGAACCCCCGTGAGACGCCTGCGTGGCCATGCCGGTGGTGTTCGCTGCGTCTGCTTTAATGAGGACTCTTCGGTGGCCATTTCCGGGGGTCGGGATAATGCCGTGATGTGCTGGGACATACGGACACGCCGCCTAGACCCCGTCCAGGTGATGAAAGATGCCCGCGATTGCATTACCACCGTGCTGACCAACGAGAACCAGATCTATGCCGCCTCCCTGGACGGTTGTGTGCGGACCTACGACATCCGGGTCGGTGAACTCACCTGCGACAAGGTGGGCGAACCCATCACCTATCTGGCACAGACTCGCGATGAACAGTGTCTGGTGGCTGGCTGTCAGGATAGCGTGGTGCGACTGCTCGACTGCGAGACGGGAGGATTGCTGTCCGAGTACAAGGGCCACCGGGGCGATGACTATCACATCGAATGCGGAATACTGGCCAACGATGCCCACATTGTGTCGGGATCCAGTGACGGCGATGCTCTGATCTGGGACTTGCTCGAGGCCAAGGTCCTGCAACGTATTCGTATCAGTAAGATGTTGTTTTATATGTGAACGTCTTTGATTTAATATCGTCTTATATTCTCTTTTAGGTGATAATGGCGGTGTTGTTCACTCGCTGGCACCTCACCCCAAACGGCAGGAGTTGCTCTTTGCCAGGCGCCGGGATATGTACGTCTTTTCCGCGGATTTGCAAATCGAAGAGGAGCAATTGTAGTCTTTTGACTTTCTTTAATTTAAGATCATGCTAGAGATAGGAACTAAGGGGAATAAGATTAAAAATACACCTCCAGCTTTAGTTGTTGCAGTGATTGCACCTACCCAATTACGAATTACGAATTAGTTAGCGATTAGTTTTCTTGGCTGGGAACACTGACTAGATTTAATTTATCTACGTATTTCAGCTATTTAAGAAGAGATCAGAGATTAAAATAGCCATGACGGCGCCACCCCTATTTAAAGAATTAAAAACAAACTTGTTGGCATTTTTCTTGTTGAGGGAAAAAGGAAAAACCATTTATTTGACATAATTTTTGTAATTTTTTTTTGTTTTTGCTTGTAGTTTTTGTTTTTGTTTTCATATAGAGCATGAATGTATGTAGTAATATGTGGTTGTATGTATGGATCTGGCTTATATATGCTTCATGTATTTCATGTTTCGATTTTCGTACATATTTTCCTTGTTTAACTATTAAACGGCCTGCATAATCTTGTTTTTGTTTCCTTAATCATAATTCGAATGCAGGACACGTGAGCGTGCGATAACGTGCGTGTGTGCGCGTGCGCGCTGCTGCTGCTGGTTCTCTGCGAGCAACTGCTGATCCTCTCTTCATCATTCTCATAGTCTCTCTCCTTGTGGGGGGAAATAATGCGGGGACGCCAAGCCGCGGCAATGCTGCTCGAAACGCTCCCTATTCTATTCTATATTCTATTTTCAAAGAAAACTCGAATTTCGAATTTCGAATAGGAATATCTGTGCTGGTACACTTGGTGTCGCAGCTACGAAACGCCCATCAAAATAATTGTCGCAAAAGTACATCATTTTGCGATAATCCCTTTGATGTAATTTGCAGTGTGACCCGTCGGTGAATTACATTTCAATCACAAATCTGTAAGCGTTTACATCGTTGGCGCGCACACACATCCACGTAGCATACTCAGGCATACGCATTCTCAAATGTGGAGAAGATTTGGGGATTTGCGGAGGAGGAACGGGAGTGGACTGGGGGGATGGGATGGTCGTACTTATGTTACTAAAGCATATTAAATATGTATGCAAAGTATCCTTTTTTGTTTTTATTGTAGTTTAGTAGTAATATTATGTAATGTTCCGTTACTTATGTGTTTATGTACTCTGCATGTGTATTATTTATATATGTTTATGTTTATGGTAGGTATGAATAATTTGTATATAATTTATATTTATATATATATATATTTTATAATAGTTTATATAATAAACGATTTCCACTTGTTTTTTATTGTTTTTTAGTTCTCTGGTTTTTTTCCTTTAGATTGTTTTAATTTTTTGCGTGTGGTTTTATTTCGAATTAATTTTTTTAATGTTTTTTTTAGGGTTTTTTCTGTTCTCTCTTTCGCTCTCGCTCGCTTACATAATTAGACTTAAAAATTTTTTTACACAAATATATCAACAAAAACTCAATAAGTTGCATTCAAAGTATATGTATATATATAGTATATATGTATTGTATGTATTAAAATTAAAAATACAAATAATAATTAAAAAAAAGGTAAAAATTAATGCGATGGTGTTTATAGAGTTCAAAAAATGAATATAAACAGAAAAATTCATAAATTTTATGTCTATTTTCTTTTCTTCTTCTTTTGTACTCTCTGTTTTGTTGTTTCGGTTTCGGTTTTGTTTTGTTTTCTTCCTTCGTTCAATTTTTATTTATTTTGTTGCTTCGTTATGCTGCTCGTTTTCTGCTCTATTTCTTATTTGTTTGTTGTCGTAAATCAATTGTTTTTAAGTTGTTTGCTTATGCAATATGTTCTGTATTTTAATTCTAATATTTTCTTAACCAATAAATGAACAAATGTTACGATGTGTATTTTTTTTCTTTGCATTTAATTACAGTGGCTATGTGTTGTTGAATTGTTGGATTGTTGAGTTGTTGTAGGTTGTTGGGTTGTTGTAGTTTGTTGGCGTTCTAAGCTTGGAAATAGGTTTGGTTGAGTTCTAATTTAAATCATATTTATTATCCCAAAAATACAAAAAATTGTTTAGGTCTGCGCTTGGTATCTCTATGTTTTCTCATTTTTTTTTTTTTTGATTTTGTTTCTTATTTTTTCGTTAAAGTTTTACTAATTTACATACTTTTGCCTCGACCTCGGTTGCTTGATAGCAGTCTCTTTGCTGCTATTGCTACTACTCTTACGTTGTTGCCGCGAGGCTGCAAATGGAGGATTCTGCTTAGTAAATTGTTGTTGAGTGGTTGTGGTTGTTGTTGCTGCTGCTGCTGCTGCTGCTGCCGCGGCTGCTGTTGCATGGCGAGCGCCTTTAATACTAGCTCGTGAATTAGCCACAGCTCCTGCACCACCACATCTGCCGGCTGCCATAGCCACTACTTCCGCTCCCGCTACCGACGATCCCAATCCCGTTCCCATCTTGGGGCTATTGAATCAGGACGACGGCAGTTGCTTGGCCACTATGACGCCCGGCCGGCACTGCTTCAGGGCTGTGGTGGTGATGGTCACCTGCTGGGCATTGCTGCCGCTGATTACCGCCTGCGAGTGGCTGGAGTTGGAGCCGCCGCTTGTCGTCTGCACCTTGAAGATTGCCGTCGGCGTGACTGTACTACTGCTGGAGGAGGTGACAAGGCCGCCGGCATCCTTTGCCGTCTTCGCCGTGATAATCACCTGCTTGTTGCCGCCGCTCTTCAGTTGAAGGAAGGGTCTCAGCTCGGCCAGTGCCGCGTGCTGCTTTCCCGTGGTGGTGAGCGCGAGCGGAGCATCCTGTGCCAGCCTGTGGTGCTGATTGTGGTGATGCACGCTCGTAAGCTGATGGTGCTGGTGATGATGATGGTGCTGCTGGCCACGCTGCTGCTGCTCGTCCGCAAAGAGATGATCGCCCTCCAGATGGCGGATGGCCTGGACTATGGTCTCCAGGTTCTGGCGGTGCGGATGCTGATAGTGGGTCTGGATCGACTGCTGCTCGTGCTTCTCCGCCTTCACCTTGACGATCTTCTCGTGGATGCGCTCCACCTCAACCTTGGGCGTGGCCTTGATGGCCGCCTGCAGGATGGGCTGCAGCATGGCCGCACTCGACGTACAGCCCTCGGCATAGGCTTTGGCAATGGCATTCACGTTCACCTCGTTCTCCGACTCCGTGGAGCTGTTCGACGACAGGATGACCTCCTCGTGCACCTGATCCTCGGTTATGATCTCGGCGGCGGCATCCGCTTCCAGCTCCTCGATGCTGGAGCAC
Source organism: Drosophila rufa (assembly GCA_018153105.1). NCBI lineage: Eukaryota > Metazoa > Arthropoda > Insecta > Diptera > Drosophilidae > Drosophila > Drosophila rufa. Next base: position 17,467,943 of record JAECXS010000096.1, read on the forward strand.
ACCACAACCTGCTGCTGGCCCGTCATCTCGTCGATTTCCACGTACGAGACGGTGCCGCCCAACTCCTCCAGATCCTCGCTGCGCACAAAGTTATCGGTGTGCTCGATGACCTCGCGTGGAATGTAGGCCCCGCTGCCGCCTGATGCGGCTGCCACTGCAGTTCCGGGTGGTGCGGTGGCCACGCTATACAGCTGCCGCTTGATCATCTGCAGCTCGTCCTCCAGCAATCGCCGCAAACTGCGCTCCTTCTCCAGCTGCTTCTTCATCTCGAGCAGCTCCTTGGCGGCCAAAATGCTGGCGCTGCTCAGCTTGGTGGCTGCCGCTCCGCCCGCCGTCAGCAGAGTCATGGGCTCGGGGGACATTGATCCCAGGCCTTCGTCGGAGCTGTCGCTAATCGCCTGGATGTTGATCACGTTATCGGTTAGCTTGCGCTTCTTGATGGCCACCGCCGTCGTGGAGTTGTTGTTGTTGCCTCCGCTGTTGGCGCTGGAATCGTTGTAGTTGCCGCCAGAGTTGGCACCGCCACCCTCGCCGGATCCGCCGCCGCCGCCGGCCTCATGCTCGCCCACCTGTCGCTTCAGTTCGCTGTTTTGCGTCAGCAGCTGCGTCTTCTGGTTCTCCAGATCCACGATGTACTGGAAGGTCTGTTGCAGGATGGCAGCCTGAAAGTAGGGAAATTACGTTGGGATTAGAAGGGGTTTCCTTTATAAATTTTGTAGAGGGTTTTTAATAAAATTTATTGCAACATTTAATGTTGAAGAATTCTCCTTAATATCCTTTAACGGACATAACAGCCCTGTGGTGCTCATAACAGCGCTTACAATTCAAAGAAAATAGTGGTAACAATATTCTTTTAATGTCTTCATTCCAATCCATATATTAATATGTGTATTCCCCACTGTATTTGTCTTGGACTAATAATTATGATCAAGTTGGGGGGAATTATGAGCCCTTTAATAATGAGATTCTCTCACATTCCTTCTCTGTCTCCCCACAATAAAAGTCATTCAGAAGAAACACACAAAGGGAATCTTCGGGAAAAGGGGTAGCAAAAAGCAGGAGATGGAGAAGGAGGCGGAGGATGAGGATGAGGACGAAGCATAATTGCCGAGAGCCGACTTAATTGCAACCACATATACATAAATGGCATGGCTTGTTGCTTTAGCATTTTGCCTTTTTGCCTTTGCTGTTTTTGTTTGCATTTTTCTTTTTTTGTTATTGCCTCGACTGCGACTGCGACGGCATGATGTTTATAGTAAATACTGTAGTAAAGCGATGATTCCCATGCTGTTTTGATGTTGTTTGTTTCTTGCTGACGGAAAGGTGAAGGAACTCGTGTCCTTCAAAATGCGCGCGCTCGTTACCCTGAGCCTTGCCCAACACTGGCAGGCAAAGAGTAGGCATAGGCATCGTGGGTAGGAATGGAGAAAGGCGGGGTTATTAACAGAGAGGATGCAATAACGGTGAAATATCTGGCTTAGAAAGCAGCTGGGGCAGGCAAAACATGCAAATATGCGTGTGTGGGCGACATGTTGTGGTTGAGCTACATATTTTTAGGTGCAACAGAGACAGAGACAGAGAGAGAGATAGAGAGGGAGAACAAGCTAGAAAATTCATCTGTAGACACTAAACAAAAGTTAAAGAATTTATAGTACCTAGAGAAATCAGAGAAATTAAATATAAACCTGTTAAATCAAATCCAAAATGAGGGTTTTGAGTTTAAATCCATTTTGAGCCCCAAAGTATGCAACAAAATGTAAAAACTTGTAAATAAGAGGAAACAAATTGATTGCATACTTTTGTACGACTTATTAATTGTTTTCAAACCACTTTTTAAGACAAAAACATGACATAACCGAATTTTTAATCAAAATTAAATGAATATAAAATTAAAATACCTTTCCTAATGATTTCTTAAACATTTTAATTTAAAATTTAAGACAATCTCTCAAAAAACTGACCTATCAGTAATAAACGACAACTTTAAATGACATTTTCATTATACAAACTCCCAATTTGCATAGAAGAATCTTAGTGTGGTGAAAAAGAAAAGGAATCGTGTAATTTATAAGCTTTTTTTTTGTATTCCTTTGCACTCTTACCAATGGAATGCGTAAGCGCCTGCATTCTTGGGGCTTTGATTAAAAAGCAATAAATCTTAGGCTACTTTTGTGCAATTGTTTGCTCTTGTTCTTGCTTTTGTTGTAAAAACTTGTTTCGATTTCGGTTTTGTTGTCGGAGGTCACTACTGCAAAGGCAACAGCAAAAGCAACAACAAGAGAGAACCAGGCCTTGCCAGACAGACGCCGGCATCGCTCAGCTGCTGGCCGCTCTCTCAGTTTCAGTTCTGGGCCCCCGCTCTCTCTCTATTTTTCTCTCTATCTGGATACTCTCCACCTCTGCCTCTCTCCCTTGCTCCCACTCACAATTGCACACCAGCTGTAGGCCCCCAATCAGCAAGCGAAAGAGAGAGAGGGAGACGTTGTTGTGTACAGTTTTCTCAGTTCTATTATTGTTGTTGCTCCTCTATATCTATTTCCATAGCAGACGACGGGCGACGGGCATTGCATTGCCGTGAAACGTGCGCATATTTTATAGGCAATCGAATCTACCATAGCATATTTAAGTTTTCTAGCCGCTCAGCAAATACATAGTGCCTATTGCTCACACAAAGGTCGTTCATTGACACCGCAGCTGAGGAATTGCCTATTGGAAGCCGTTCTCCGACATTGGAACTATTGGAATGGAATGATAAGAAGCGGCACAAGGGAGTTGCCGCTTTGTCTGATAAAACAGACACGTTTTAAATTAGGCAAAGACAAAGGGGAGTCAACCCGAAAGAGTGGGGATATACTTTTTAATGATATGTCACGTTGCTTTAAAATAATAGGTATTTATTAGTTCTGTTGAAAAACTAAAGTTGGAACATTTTGTTTTGAACTGAGTACTGTTGAGAAACTGAAGATGGTGAAGTTGGAACAACTTATTTTGAACTAAGTACACAGTAAATATTGATTAGTTGGAACATCTTAAAATAGCAAAAATAGTATATATGTACATATGAACTTATCGATAACTTTTGCTACTTCCTCTTACTGCTACTTCCTCTGAACTACGAACATACGAGCATACAAAAATAAAGTGTCTTTGCTAAAACGAATTATTAAACTATTCTTACTGGTGGAAATACAAAAATAAATACATCGTGGGTTAAAGGAGACTGAATAAGATTGCTTGACTTCGTTGGAGAGCTGAGAACATTGCGGATTAGTGAAAATTTCTCCGATTTATTAACAGGTTCAATAGAAACTTTAACTTATAAGCACTTGTAACCAAATAAAAAATTATTGTTTCCTATTTCAAGTAATATTTGTTTAAAAAGCTTTTTAATGCCAATATACAAAAATGGATTTTAAAATAAATCTGGAATAAGTTAGCTTATCAGATTCGGGAATGCACTTGCTATCCGGTCGGATTAGTTGGAATAAATCATATGTCCATATATTCCCATTCCAATATCATATGGTAGTAAGAGCTATGCCCCTCTCGCTCTCTCTCTCTCACGCTTGCTAGCCGGCAAGTTCAGGCCTTGACTAATAAGAAAATGTCGTTGCCTTCGCAGACGCGACGCTGTCCCAAGTGTTGTTTTTGTGGTTTGGAAAATGCCGGCAACAAGAAAAACAAATAAAGTCTATGCACCGCCACACGATATGTGTATGTACGTATGCATGCACGCACATACATATTAATGCGCGAGTGTGAGTGTAGGTAAACAAAAGGCAAACCCAAAGCCAAAAGCATAAACAAAGCAAGGGAAAATAAAAAGACGATCAAACTCGCGCGGGTCCAACAAGAATCCAATTCAGACGCAACCCAAACCCAACAGACCAACAAAGGCAAAAGGCAAAAGGAAAAACAACAACAACAGCAGCCAACAGACGGCAGGCGGCGTCGGCAGCGGCTGCGACAGCGACAGAGCGAGCGTTGGCCGTTTTTGCGGTGACTGTACTTTTTTCCAACACCACCACCGTTCAGAAGCCAGCAACAGTTCCAATACGAAAAGTTTTTCAATATTCGCCGGCGTCGCCGTCGTCGTCGTCACAAATGTTGCTAGAGAGAGCAAGACTGTGGCTCTCTCAACATGTTAAGGTAGGGGTAATGACAGCGAGCGCCAGAGCGAGACAGGCAGCAGCATTTCGTTCCGTTGCCGTTCGTTCCGTGAAACGGAAACCAGACGTAGCGAAAAAACATGTGGGCCCAAGCTTTTTCGCGTGGTCTCTCTCTCTCTCTCTCTCTCTCTGTCTACCTATCTGGTAAACACGTGCTCTCTCAAGCTTTCCAGTTGGAAGTGGCGGCGCGGCTAATGCTCTCCCTTTCTGGCAGCAGCAGCTGACTTCTATAAATGGCGCGTCTGTTTTTCTGCTGCTGCTGTTCTTCTTGTTGTTGTTTTTGTTGCTGCACTATTGTAGTTGTTGTTGTTGCTGTCAGTTACACTACAATTTTGTTGATTGAATAAAATGAAATGCATAAAAATAGCAAATACGCCGCCGCCGCCGCCGCCGGTGCGAGAGAATTCGTCATCAGCTGAGCTGGCAGGCGCTCAAGAAAAAAAGCGATTGATGGATTTGTACTTGTATCTGTATCTGTGTGTAGCTGCAACTGTATCTGTATCTTTGTAGCGGTAGAATTAATAAGTGTTAAGTACATTTTTGTTGTTTGAAATGATTTTGGATACGAACGAAAGCAGGAGCAGCAGCCACCACCAAAAATGCAGCCCACCACACCACCCCTCTTTCCTCAATTCCTTTCATTGTTTTATTTTTCGTTTTTCTATCATTTGTTGTTGTTTTCTTTTTGGTTTTTTGTTTTTTTGGACTACGTGCGTGCACGCATGCCTCTAAGCGTGGCGAGCGAAATGTGGTAAAAATGAAAAACAGCCAGGGAAAATCAATTTATTTTTACAACTTTTGGTGCTTGGCCCGCCCCAAAAACAAACAAATGTCGAAACGGAACCCTAGAGAGGTTTATCTCTCTGGCCTATATATTTATAAGCAATAAAACGAGATACTTTCTTGGCTAACTGCATAGTTGTTTGGCGGAAGCGGAATTTCCACTAGGGCACCACCAAAAAACGCACGAAATGTTATCTTTTATGAACCCTGCTTCTCTATAAACAAAGGTAATTAAAATTATTTTCTTCGTTTTATTCAACTTGATTGAACCGATTCTTTTAACGACAAAGCGATATGAGGTTCGGGAAAATCCATAAATAGAATCTTTTAGTTCTATTGTACTTTGTTTTCTATTCATTTAATAAGAAATAATTAAAAAAAAAAGGTGTTATGGCTTACTTATAGATTTCTTTTTAGATCGAATCTCCCTCGGTTCTTAAAATGTTAACCGATATGCGAATTGTTTACTTTCAGCTTATCTACCATCTGCCGGTTGTATTTATATTTTGCTATATTGCGTCGCACGTCAGTGGAGTAAAAAAAAAAAAAGAAAAAAAAAAAACAATTAACGCAGCGTTCTGGGCTTATCTTTCGGCTCTTCACCTGCAGATGACGGTGTGACAGGTGTGTGTGCGAAGCGCCACAAAAAGACGAGAAGAATGGCGAGTCCAAACGAGTCAGCTGACATTAATTTCTGTGCAAATTTTCGGTTGTTTTTGGCCTTTCCCTAACATAGTTTGCCAAAAGCGTGTGTTCGCGGATGCACAGTAAAAAAAAAATTAACTGGTGGTGGTATATGACTGTAAAATGTTATCAGCCTATTAATAATAGCATACTTTGGGGCTGCAAGCACTATCCTTTGAAAATATTGAAAAATATTTAAAGAAATTCTACTGAAAAAAAATTAAATGAAGGTGATATATGACTGTAAAATGTTATCAGCCTATTAATAATAGCATACTTTGGGGCTGCAAGCACACACTCCTTTGAAAATATTGAAAAATATTTAAAGAAATTCTACTGAAATCGGTGAAGATTTAAAATCCCTTTAAATGCGGCCCAAAAGTATGCTACAATAAGTTATACACAATTTGCTTTGAATTTTAAATTCAAAAATATTATTTTGCATACTTTTAGCCTCTTTTTAAATGCATTTCATAAAAATTACTATTTCTGTGGCACCCCCGATTGTTAGTCTTAATGGTATAACCTATCTTCAGCGTATATTCTTGTATTCCTGACAATTCCATATGTAAATTTATACCTTCCCGCCTTTATGGCTAAACATTGGACACGGTTTTCGCATTTATTTTCCTTTCATTAGCATTGCGTAGCGTTCAGCGCTTTTTCGGCTGTTAATATCGCCGACCTGCTAAAATTAGCATCGAGACATTTGAATATTTTGCCATAACGGATAACGGAACCCGAGACGAGTTGCACAGGCCATAAAATAACATCAAGAATTCGCCCACGCGAATGCAAAAAAATAAATAAATAAAAATAAGCGAAAACAGCTGCGATTTCTACCGGCTTACTTACACGCACATGTGTGTATGTGGGAGGGATAGAGAAAGAGGGAAATATGCGCACACCCACTGGGCGCCTTTCCTTGGTTCACTCGCACTCGCACTTGCTCTCTAGCTCTCTGGGTCTCCCTCTCTCCCACTCCCACTCAGCTGCTTTTGCTGGGCGCCAAACATGTGTTGCCGCACACACACGCGCGTAGGAGAGTGTGTGTGTGTGGCTCCCAGGAGAGAATTGCTGGGTGACAACATCGCGCGCGTATTAGTCAAAGCTAAAAGCCAAAAGCTAAAAAAGTCAAAATGCAACGAAAACCGTTGCTATTTTTAACGCAGAGTCATATGTACACACCCCTCCCCTCATTCTGTGTTATTTGTGAGAAAACTGTGAAAACTAGAGAACACGAGGAAATGCCGTCATCGAGAAAAGAACAGAAAAAAATGAAGGAGAAATTATGAGGAAAAATATATGACCGAGCTGAGAGACTGGGGCGAGGTCACTCTTGGCGAGAGTTTTTTTGAGAAAAAAAAAAACAGCTGTGTGTTCAATCTACGTGTATAAGCTCAACCACACACACACATATATCTTTCTTTATTTTTTGCGAATTTATCTCGCATTTTTTGCTAATTTTGCTGCGAGAGGCTGCTGACTCAATTCAAATATGTGCAAATACAAAAATAACAGCATTATTTGCTTTTTACGCTAACCTAATTAAATTCAAACACGTGCGGCAGATGAGCTCAGAGCTATGTACATTGTATTTAATACCCGGTCATATCTATGTATTTACTTATGCGTAATCCAAGGCAAAAGTCATAAAAAAGCGGAATTTAAAGAAAGCCAAAGAAGCGTGGCAATTGAAAAGGTAACGGGCACAGGGATACAGTAACAATAAATACAAGTAGTTAAACAATTTATCACTGTGGACGGCAGTCCACGTAGTGACGATAAGCACCGAGACTGTGGTGAGCAAGGAGACTATCACTGTGGACGGCACGTAGTGACGATGAGCACCTAGACTGTGGTGCCCAAGGAGACTACTATATATACAGCCGTAGAATTGAAAATCTGCCACAATAGTCCGATCAGAACCATTTATATCTTGATCGAAAAGTATTGTAAACCTTTTTGAAACTGCATACTACGATTTTTCAAAAACGGATTAGTTTAGGAGAAATGAGCGTGAAAGTGCGAAATTGAAAATTTTGAAAATCGGAGCTATTTAAAAAGTTTTTAATTAGTTTCAAAATCGGCACTTAGCTGAAAAATTTAAAAAGGGAAAACAGGCAGCGTGCCGATTTTGAAACTAATTAAAAACTTTTTAAATATTTTTGTTTAAATAACTATTAATCGTCACAAAATTTGGTATCAGAAATTTTTGGAGTTGAATGTGCCATCGTCACTTTAATCTCACCTTGTTAAGAGGTGTTTTTATTTGATTAAATTAAGTGATGTTACATTGGATGGTCTCGACTAACCATCTGAGGTCAATGTGCGAGTGCTCCTTAAACTTAAACCAACCGAGATTAAGGGTTGGAGTCTATTTAAATTATATTAGGGTTCTATATGAGTCTGCATTCGTGATCACAAAACACCAGCTGTGTCACTTGCACTTTTGTAGCTTCACCTCTTAAACACTCCATTAAAAACGTGTAAGTCCACGCCAAAGGTCAATAAAACCTTTAACCCAAAGAGTGCCAATGGTGTTAAGCCACGACATGCCATGTGCTGTGAGGCTCATAGTTTTTTGGGATTTTTCTTGTTTGTCGCTGCTGCCGGCTAAACAAAGCTCATGGTCAATGAAAGCATTTAATTAACATAAAAAAAAATACGTAGCACACACAAGCACGCGAAAATGGTTGAAAGTGTGTTGAAAGCGATTTGAATTTGAATGAAAGAAAGAGAAAGGAAGAGCGAGTAGCACGGAGCTAGGTCTTTGTGTTGCCGGTTGTTGGTTGTTGAACAAAAAAAAAAGAAAACAAAAAAAATCAACAGAGGCAGGCAGCTGACCCTCACATAGAGCATGTGAGATCAGCTGATCGAATTTCACGTCCATCAAATTTAAGTAAACGCGACGGCGGCGGCATTGTATTTATTTATATTTTTATCAACGCTTGCGCTTGTATTGTTGTTTACCCTAGACAGCTGTTTTAATTAACCCAAATAGCAACAGCAGACGCTCACAGCTAGTAAAAATGTTTAATTTAATTTAATTTACATTCCTGAATGATGACAAAGTCGCTTTTGGGTGTGGCTCAAACAGTGGCCATCGAGAAAGAACTGAACAAATAATTAGAACTATCAGGATCGACAAAAAATACATTCATTTGATTGCTTTGGAAATCCACAGAAACTACAACATTTAGAAATCTGGCTCCGGTTAAGATATTTATTCTTAATACCATCAATATACATATGTATAAGGATGTAACCTCGATATTAATATAAATATTTTTGATATTCAAATTTTAATACAAAAAAAAGAAGTCTACTATTATGTTTGATGGTTCGGTTTGGCTATAATAATTACATTACACAGAAATCTTCGTGTATTTAAAATCAATTAAAATTGTGTCTAAAAGAATGCTACAAAAGCTTATAAAATGTAATTTCATTGCATACTTTGTGACAGTTTATCAAATTGTTTTTGAAATTAAAGTGGCCAAAGGGTGTCCAGAATGTTCGAGGCATTATTACCATGATTCCATAATGTCAGTTACACTCCTAATGCCTTATAGAATCCTCTTCTGTGTGGGTATATTTCAGGTTCTATGGGTTTTACTTATTGTCGCCTTTATGACGAGCTTGCGGCGCAATTGGGAAAGCTGAGAGCTGGAAGCCGAGCTTTTCTGCCGGTCACCGACGCTCTAACCTTGTTTTCTTCATCATCGTGGACGTTGTTGTAGTTGTTTCTGTTGCTTGACCAGCTGAGACTCGCTTACACGTACATAAAAGCATTTGTGTGTGCAATTGCGCAGCAAAAATGCCGGCTGGCTTTTGTTTTTGTTTTGTGTTTTGTGTTTTTGTACTTTTTGGGGTAAATTATTATTTTGCAATTCCTATGGACATTTATCGAATTTTGGCCAGATTTCACAGCTGTTGGCTGACTCATTCGGCTAGGGAAACTTGAATAAATTGAACAGAATCTCATTGAAAATCAACATGTTTCATGTATTTTATTAAAAATAAAATATTGCAATATCCGATTAATGATAGTCCATATTGCGATTAAACCGATAACTTTATTATAAAGATGAGGCTATTTCGATTAGAGGTGGAGAAGTATCGATGGCACTATCGACACTATCGATGGTTTGGATCTATCGAGCCGCCATCGATGGCAGCCCTGCACTATCGATAGTTTTGCACACACTTGGCACATGACAATAAAAAATCATATTTATATTTGAAAGTGGAAAAAACATTACCATTCAATTGTTTCTCAATAAGAACTCTTGGCTCTACAAATAAGCTACTTAAATCCATTTTTTTTTTTTCGAAAATAGCTTTAAAAATATGTTTATAAGCTACAAATTAAATGTATTTTAATTTTATAGAATTCACACATACAGTTAAGTTTTGTTTAATATTCATTTAATAGCTTTTGTTATATTTAACAGTTAAAACATCAAGTTATCGATAGCACTCTCGACACTATCGATGGTTTGAGAAAAACAATCGCTCGCTATCGATGGCACCGACTATCGATAGTTCTCCACCTCTAATTTCGATTCTCCATAGAGATGTCGGACTGTAACTGACTTGCAATAAATCAAAACAAAACGGAACTAACAAACTACATACACTGGCAGAAATATAGAGGCTTAAAGAAGAAGGAATGGTAGGCATCGGTGATCTTGGCTTGGTCATTGATGAAAAAAGAAGAGGGAAAAAAACACCGTTAAGATGCAACAATGTCATTAAATCCGGCGAGACGGCATTCCATATAATCACCGACAGCAACAACTGCAACTGCAACTGCAACAACAACTGAAGCGCTCTTGAGCGCCAGACGGCGGCTGCCAACGATCAAGACGGAGAGCGAGCGAGATGGGGATGGGGGGAGACCAACGACCGACCGACATTTTTGCAAATTCACACAAGCACCGGCAGACTACCTCCATCTCGCTCTGTTTGCCCACAAAGTAATTGATCCATTGCACTTATGCTTTTTTCCTTGCTTTTGGCTAGGCCATCGCCTGCTCGGTGTTGTTGTTGTCATTGTCTGTGCTTTCTCTTTGCTGATGCATTCTTTTGCGAAAGTCTCCAAGTACTGCCAAGTATCGATAAGTTATCGCCCTGACCTAATATTAATATGCATCGGTAATTGTTCACCTCTAATTCAAATGGAAATATTGCAGGTGTAAATGATGGTCTTTAATTTTAATGATTCTTTATTTCTTATTTTCTGGCGCGTCTGTCTCTTGTGCTTCTTCTTTATAAAATGAAGTTGGCTGCGCCTCCTTCCTATATTTATCGTGTTATCGATACTTACTACAGAACTATCGAATACATACAATATTATATTCTATAACAAGATGTTCACACTTAATGCTACTTACATAAATCATAACAACATGGTCACACTTAATAATTCTTACACAGATTCTTTACACAGAAAAAACATTTTTATCGCTTTTAATATAATATTCCCATGAGGGCTATGAACGGGGGGCCATAAAATGACAATAGCCTAACCCGGATCTAAATTCCATTTCACTCAAACGACGCTGAACACCACGAAATACATTAAGTAATTAGGCAAAAGTGCGGTTTTTAATTAAATTTAGCTACTGAAGCATACAAATAATTCAAATTACAAACAGCACAAATTACACGACTCCATTAATTGCATTTTGTGGCCGCTGCTCTACATACTACTACGATATACCTACACCTGCTCTTTTTTAAGCCTTTGTGTGGGGCATTTTTTACTACGAAATGCAATTGAAAGTACAGGCTACACACAATGTGCTATATAAAGCATATAACAGCTTGGTAAATGGCTGGTTATATAACCCTATTTATGCTGGCCATGTACTGTTGTTCCAATCTGGGTGTTGGCATGGCCCAGAAGTCGTCGCATTGCATCGCAATCTCCTTCAGCTGCAATCCCGCTTTTTGCTCTGTTCCATCTGCAAAGAGGTTGCCAGATGCCAATGGCCTAGTGCACTGCACCGCCACCCAGCGACCTCCGCCGCCCGCCCAGTGCCACGCCCCTGTCCAGAAGAGTCCGGACCTGAAGGTGGAACGAAAAAGAAAAAAGAATCGGATTTTGCCGGGCCAACAACCATAGTGCGCAGCTGCCGAGCTGAATGCCCATTTTCTGTATGGGATTGGGGATTGGGAGGACCGAACCGGCACCACCCGTCGTTCCATTTGGAATCGTCATCGGCTGTGAAACAGCTGCCTACCAGGCGCCAGACAGACGCCAAAAACGCTGGAAATGAAATGGCAATGAAACACTCCCGGAAACCACCCACAAGAAGAAGCCCCCTCCCAGAGAACCACCCACAACTTTCCACAGCTGTGCGAGTGGTGTGGGCTCCCATCAGCACAGCAGGCAGACTAAATGTTGGCGCCATTGTCCTATCCCATCCATCCCACGCCCATCCCATTGAACGATCCCACCACATCCTCTATCCCATCTTCTTTCGGGGGTAGCTTTGGCTTTGCGTTTGGCGCGCGCTTTTCCTCGGCAGCCACTGGAAAGGAATCGATATTGTATTGTATATAGAAAATTTTCCAGCTTTGCGTCAGGCCCGCGCCTTTTCTCGCTCGCTCTCTCCCTCTCTTTCTACTCGCTGTCTGGGCAAGGTGTGTATTGAGAGTGCACTGTGTACAGTGAACACCTCCCCACCCACTTTAATGTAGGTTAGTTCAGCTGGGGCGCGCCTAAATCTTAGCACTGAGAGAAATAAGTCAAAATCAGATGCAGATTGTGAAGGGAGCTGTTGCGGAAGATGCCAGATATTCTTTATCAGTATCCATTGCTGACCTTTCTCATCATTTAACGTGGCTACCATACAGTTAAGGTAAGGACCTAAAATTAAGCATTAAAGCCCAAAATAAACTTACATTTTTATACCCTTGCAGAGGGTATTATAATTTTGACCAGATGTTTGCAACGCAGTGAAGGAGGCATCTACGACCCCATAAAGTATATATGTATATTCTTGATCAGCATCACCAGCCGAGTCGATCTAGCCATGTCCGTCTGTCCGTCTGTCTGTCCGTCTGTCTGTCCGTCTGTCCGTCTGTCGGTTTCTACGCGAACTAGTCTCTCAGATTTTGAGCTATCGAGCTGAAATTTTCAGCATAGTCTTATTTCTTTAGCACGCAGTATATATGTCGGAACGACCGAAATCGAACTACTATATCCTATAGCTGCCATTGGAATGATGGCGAAATTAATTTAAAAAATATTTTAACTTCTCTGTTTTTCAACGTATTTCTATAAATTTTGAGATATAGCAGTTTTTTATGGTTCTAGAATTACGGTTTTAATTTCATTAAGATCGGACCATTATATCATATAGCTGCCATAGAAGCGATCGGTCGATTTATATGAAAATGTAAAATGTAAAATTTACAAAATTCGATGTTTTTTCAACATTACTAAAGAGGCTCGATTTTCAATGATCCACTTGCAGACTGCAAGGGTATACCAACTTCGGTTTACCGAAGTTAGCTTTTTTTCTCCTTTTTTTTATATTAGCTTTTATTTTTTTTTATTTTAATTTAATTGGTATACTAAACATTTTATTTAGTCAAAACCATTTAAAAAATCCAAAAACTTGTAACTCTTTAAGCATTCACATAATAGCTCGAATGATTTTGCAGTGTACATTTCTAGTAATCACAATAACAACAATGGGGGCAACTGTACGCAATTGCACATTTGCACTTTAGCGCCACCTAGCGCGCAAGTTCAATGACCCGCCAAACAGTGGGCGAGAGACAGAGCGAGAGAGAGGAAGAGGGCAGAGTGCGAAAAGAGAGCAGAGAGTATAAATCACAGACTTGCATTCGCAGTATTCCCCTCCCACTTCACCTCCCACCTTAGGGCGTGGCTGTATGTGTGTTCGAGTGTCTCTGCCATGTACCGTTATGTGCGTGTGCCTAACCTGTGAATGGTTTCAGTCGTTGCAGCTTTTTGTCAGCCAGCATTGCAATTTTTTTTTTTTACTTTTGTCGGACTGCATACACACGTACATGGTTGCACTTAATCTACATATATAGGTGTGTATGTATTGAAGAGAAGGTATGTGAAGGAATTATGCTGTGTATTAGAACGATCTACTTTCATTAAGCATTTGAGTCTAGTCTCTATGGACCAGAAAGGTAGAGAAAAAAGAAAGATATTGAAATTACACTGTTTCCACAAGAGAGTTTTAAGTAAAATATTTTAGCCAGTCTGATATGTAACAGTCACATATTTTAACACTACACATATGTACTTAACTGGCGTAAACTTGGTCAAGCAGTTGCAGTCTCCTTGCCCTTTCTCTACCTCTCTTTTGGCTGCACTATTCCCTTCTCTGTCGCATTGCGTTCAGCCTTCCCTTTCACACGTATTTACTACAATGTTTACTATGTGTGACAGGCGAGAGGAGGCATCGTTTGTAATCGTCGCCGTTGACGAAGTGCATAGAACAAAAATCCATAAACTACTTGCACTAGTCCGCCCTCTTTCGCGCCCTACCCATCTCTCTCTCTCTCTCTCTCTTATTTTATATGCATCTCTGTCTACGCCCATTATGTCATTCATCAGGCGCTGTCGTCTCCTGACTTTTGCTGTTTCTTTACCCCTTTCTTTTTTGCCTGTCGTAGTATTTTTAATATTTACGCGCCTGCCTTTCTTCCTGTTTGCATTTTTCCCTCCTTGCCTTGTTTATACTGCTGCTGCGTCTTATTACATTGTTTCTCTTTTGTTTGCGCCTGTTATCGCCTTTCTTTTTTGGGGGGCCACAGACTGATTTACGAGCATTGCCAAGTTTCAGTTGACACTTTTCAATTTGCAATAAATAAGAGCGCGCTTTGGCCAAGAGCTGCGAAGAAATCCACAAAACTGGTAGTGTTGAAAAGTGATAAGTGAAACCGAAGGTTCAGTGTTGGACATTAAGGTTTACATTAAACAATTTGCTTGCATTTATTAGTGGTCGTATCTAAGCTTTTATTTTGCTTCCCATTCGTAAATCTTACTCCTCTACAATTCAACATTATTATCATCTCATAGTATTGTATTCTTCATCATTTGTAAGGTCTTTGTTTCTTTATGGCAATTTTTTTCCTAAGGATATCAGACATAAATAACAAAAGAAACAACACGGTACCCATAGGGTACAAGGGTATTATAAGTTAGTGCCAACCGAGAATGTATGTAACAGGCAGAAGGAGAAATCTCCGACCATATAAACTTTATACTATACTATACTTTATACTATAAAGTTTATAGTATAAAGTATATATATTCTTGATCAGCGTCACCAGCCGAGTCGATTTAGCCATGTCCGTCTGTCCGTCTGATCTCAGAGACTATAAGAGCTAGAGTTACCAAATTTGGTGACCACATTGGAATTTGTTGCACGCAGATCAAGTTTGTTTTAAAATTTGGCCACGCCCAATTCCGCCCTCAAAAATCATAAAAAACGTAAAATAAGCTATACTCGTTTTTTCGGGTTAAAGTTAATAGATACAAAAAATGAATAAAATAGAGCGGACGTTTCCTGAAAATTTCAGTAAAATCGGATGATAAACATGGGAGATATTAGCAATAAGGTTAGAATTTTAACACACCGCCCTAAGGCACTGCTGTTGCAAGCTGTGGCCGACAGGTGGCGCATTCGAGCGATATAATGGAGCCAGCTGCAGAAAGAATGACAAAAGAATATAGCAAGAAATGACAAAAATTAACATAATTCATTTTTTGACGCCGATCGAGCGGGTTTTTATGTGTTCCTATAAAATGTATCATTCATATTTAACTATGACATTAAATTGTTTAGGTCCGGAGCTAATTCGAGAGGCGATTTATTTTAAGAAGTATCGAAGTGGAATATTATAATGTATGTACAATTTTAAATTGCCTTTTAGTGTGAAGCGCAAACGTTTTGGTACCGGGTATCTCACAGTCGAGCACAGTCGACTGTAGCTTTTTTTACTTGTCTTTCTTTTTGAAATCTGACAATTTCGTTGATTTACAGCCGTCTGCTAACTTAATTGGCGTAAAATGAGGGGAAGAAATATTTGGAAAAAGATCTTCTCAGGACCCCCGAGCACTTGAAAACGTGTCAGTCCTGCACTAAGTGCTTAAGCCCGGCTAACGTCTCCAGCTAACGGCCCACCAAGGCCGTTCGTTCCACCGGCCAGCCTCAGCTTCTTCTTAGCCATTTACTACACACGCGTCACAACAAATCGATGTCGTCTCAAGGTGAAAATCCCATAAATATGAGAGCATGTGTATGCAAAAATAAAGTAAAACAAAAAGAAAAAAAGCCGAACAAAATATGTGCGGCGTAAAAGGAAAAAGCGAAACGCCTCCAACAACAAACAATTGAGACGACGACGACTATGACGACGCCGCCGACACGGTTGCCCTGACGATTAAATGTCAAAAAGGGACCTTCAAAGCCTCAGCACCTTCGTCGTCCCCACAATATCCACCCCCAACAACCGTCATTCACTTTTTTCCCTCTCAGCTGGAAGCTTTTAGCCAAGTTGCGTTTGTGCTTGTGTTGGCTTTGCCTCTTTTTTTTTTTTTTACCAGGAGTCGTCGTTGTTGACGGCAATTTGTCAACATGTGTTTGTGGATGGCCCTATAATTGAGGAGGCCCAAGACCGAAAACCCAAACTCAGTCTCCATTTCTCGGCTTCGGCCTCTGGTTAAGTGTAATTGGAGTTGCGTGCCACGGGTTGAAAAAAAAGGTAAGAAATCAAAAGGAGACAGCTCAGATACCGACAGACACAGATCTCTGGCCGAAAATGGTGTTGATGTTCATGTTGATGGGCTGCAGACAACCCAGAAAAACTTGCTAACCGATCGGAAACTGACCATGGGTATAATATCCACATGTCCATATTACACATCTTTAAATTGGATTTCTTACTAATAACCAATTTGTGATTTTTATTATAACTATTATTATTATTTGAAGATTTTAAAGGAACCAAACTCAAATTATTTTTATGAGCATTTTGAAGATCTATTAGAGTTTGTATGGATAGGTAGTATTATACATGACTCATTAGCCAATTAAGCTAGCAAATATTATACTAATAAGCTATAATTGTATTATAATTGGTTATTTTCGGGAATTTTAATTCTCCACACCTAAAAATCCTAAACTAAATCTACAGCCAATCCTTTATATTTATCATTCTTATGACATTCGATATAGAAGGTTTAATAGGAAAACTTTTCTAATCCCAGAAGGGATTGCAGATACTTCTATGAAAAGGTCAATAGTAAGAAGCCCTAGCTCTATACCAAAAAAAGCTACTTTATCCCAAAATAATCAAATAACAGGTTAGAGATCAGAGATTCCTATGGGAGGGTATTAAAAGTAGTAACTTACCTTGCTCAATTTCTCGCCCTCGTGTCTGGGCAGCAGTGATCGCAGGCTCTGGAAGCCGGCATTGATGCTCTGCATTCGTCTCCGTTCGTTGCTGTTGGCGATTTCCCGTCGCATTCGCTTTTCGCTGTCTTGCATTGGTTTTCCGGAACAGTCGCCATCACTGATCGCACCTCCGCCGCCGCCCCCTCCACCCTTTGAGGTGTTGGTACCGCTCATGCTTGATTGGCGCCGCTGGGAACCGGAGATCTGCGGCTCGCTAGTATACTCGATGTGATACGTGTTCTCGCCCCCTGAATCTTCCAGCTGTAATCTGCAGGAACAAATTGAAATAATGGGAACACAATTAGTCAGAGCTTGCTAAGAGTCATATTCTTTTCGAAGGAATTCAATGATTCGTAATAGGTCACTGGTTTTTTACACCCTTGCAGAGGGTATTATAATTTTGACCATATGTTTGCAACGCAGTGAAGGAGGCATCTCCGACCCCATAAATATAATATAAATATATTCTTGATCAGCATCACCAGCCGAGTCGATCTAGCCATGTCCGTCTGTCCGTCTGTCCGTCTGTCGGTTTCTACGCGAACTAGTCTCTCAGTTTTTGAGCTATCGAGCTGAAATTTTCAGCATAGTCTTATTTCTTTAGCACGCAGTATATATGTCGGAACGACCGAAATCGGACTACTATATCCTATAGCTGCCATAGGAATGATGGCGAAATTAATGTAAACAAATTTGTAACTTCTCTGTTTTTAAATTATTTCTATAAATTTTGAGATATAGCAGTTTCTTATGGTTCTAGAATTACGGTTTTAATTTCATTAAGATCGGACAACTATATCATATAGCTGCCATAGAAGCGATCGGTTGATTTATATAAAAATGCAAAATGTACAAAATTCGATATTTTTTCAACATTACTTAAATGGTTCGATTTTCAATGATCCAATTGCAGACTGCAAGGGTATAAAAAACTTCGGTTTACCGAAGTTAGCTTTCTTTCTCGTTTTTATCAAAAACAGTCATAGGAATAGCTATACCTTGGAAATATTTAACCTTTTAAATTAGGTTTAAGTCCCTTATATGATTTATACAATATGATTCTTAACCAAAAGAGAATACATTTGCTATATTCCCTTTAATGGGATTCTGTTCGGTAATATCTACCGTATTATTTATAGCGTTTGGCTTATCGCCCGCCCATACATAAAACCAATTAACTTTTACATTTATACAATCCACGACCACACAAACTCACACAAAGACACATGCTCGCTCTGCTCACAAAAGCGCTGAAAAATTCATTCATTCATAAATTTACAATTCCATTCAATTCAATTTTAGTTTAACCCGCCGACGCTCAACAGCAACAGCATAACAACAACAGAGAGCCAACACACACACATAGGCCCAACTCTGTTGTTGTCACGTTAGCAGCAGCATCTGACTGAAGCAAAAGCTGGTGTTTACTATCGGTTGTGAGAATACCCTAATACCCTAACCTATCCCAACCCAATATGAATTGATCATATTTTCATTTAAATACCTATTACCTTTAAAAAATTAAAATCATTTTCAACAAAATAAAACAAAAAGATGATATTAATTTTTCATAATTGAAAAAGTTGTGAAGTTGCGCTTGGTAATTAACCAAGGGCTTCAATTCATTCTTTTGTAACCGTCTCAACTGACGAAACAAGTTTTAGAACAGGATTTTACCACAATTTATAAATTCTTAAATCCAAATCATCATAAAGTTGACCACCCTGAGGCAAGGCCAAATGTACCCAACCCCCTTGTTAGGGTACCAACTACTGCACTACACACATGGGCATCAGCAACATGTAAGAGAGGACCGGAGTGCGAGAGAGACGGGTTGGAGAGCTGGAGAAGGAGAGCTAGCACAGCTGTCAATAGTATGGGCATTCCTCTTTTTGTTATTTTTGTTATTGTTGCCACCATCGCCGGTAGTTGCTGTTGGCGTGATTGTTGTTTTCTGTTTCTCTTTTCTGTTTCTGCTTTCTGTTTTCGTTTGTTCGATTTGGTTCGCTTCGGTTTGCTTTGTCTCTTTGGTTCGTATTATTTCGCAGCACTTCTTCTCCATCTTCTTCGTTGTCCGCGGTTTTCAAACTATGTACATATGTATGTACTTATGCTGCAGCCAATATGTTAGGTTATGTACGATCCATCGTCTCGAAGACGCGAGGTCTCACAAGAATTCCAAACCGGTTTTACCCCACGAAACACGTTTTCCACAGTCTCTGCTGTTGCTCTGTTGCCTGCAGGCTAATGAAAACAATTTTCACAATGGTATGCTCCGCCAGCAAGAACAACAATAACAATAACAGCGCTGGAGTTAAAAGTTGCAACACTGCATTCCGGGGCAAGAGCGTCAAGAACCACCACGCTGCTCTGCTGCCTGCTGAGCTCCTTCAAGACGATGCTAGAAAAATCACAGTCAGGCTCGCGTAAAGCGAACCATTCCACGGATTTTTCGTGCATTTCTAATTTAGAGTTTAATATGTTAAGGATATTTCAAGACACTCACAAGAACACTATTTGGGAACATCAAAGTGAATTAAAAAATTTACATAACAAACTTCAATTACTGTAATATTTTCGATGTACTTCTAGGTAGAAGAATACTATTAGTATTACGAAAATATTACAGTAATTGAAGTTTGTTATGTAAATTTGTTCTTGTTGATTCATTCCTTATTAAGTCTTATAATTTGATAAATTAAAAAAAAAAAAAAAAAAAAAAAGTTATAAAATCAGTTCAATATTTTTCAAATGTTTATGTAGTCCCCCTATGTAATAGAGGTGGATAACTATCGATAGTCGGCGCCATCGATAGCAGGCGATTGTTTTTCACAAACCATCATAGTGTCGATAGTGCTATCGAAAATGTCATGTTTTAACTGTTAAATGTAAAAAAACTGTAAAATGAAATTTAAACAAAACTTTATTGTATGTGGGAATCCTATAGAATAAAAATATATTTTATTTGTAGCTTTGTGGTGTTATACAAATTAATAAAACATTTCATTTAATCTTTTTTCGAAAATTAAAAATACAATTGCTTTTACCTTTTTTCACTATTGTTAGAAACGTATCCATGCTATATTTTTTTCCCCACTTTCAAACATGAATATGATTGTGCAAAACTATCGGTAGTGCAGGGCTGCCATCGATGGAGGCTCGATAGCACCAAACCATCGATAGTGTCGATAGTGCTATCGATAGTTCTCCACCTCTACTATGTAATCAATTATTCAAGTACAAAGGGTCAGTCTAATAAACCCCAAGTAAAACCTTCGACTTTAATAAAGCAAAGTCTAAGTTACTGAAGTTCGACTGTATTAGAGACGCCGTCTCGCTAGTTGGGTTTATTTTTAGCAACATCATCCAAAGGTCGTTCTTCTCCGGCAGCATTTTTGCGGCAAGTGCGCGATAGAGACGGGAGACGGGAAACGGGCTGGCGAAAGAGAGGCCGCCGAATGCCACTGCAGCCAAAGTTGGTCAACAGCGGCAACGGCAGGCGGATGTTGTGGATGCTGTGGATGTTGCGGCAAAGCGGCAGTGGCAGCAGTGAAGCTGCAAGAGGCAGCAGTGAAGCTGAGGCTGCATGGGGCCAATGGAATGTGGCTCGGATCTCGGATCTCGGATCTCGGCACTTGCCAGCTTTTTGGCATCTCGTTTGTTTTTGTTTGCACAATGTAAAAGCCGAAAAGCGCTGAATGAAAACCGCGCGGGGAATGTTGCATGCTGCATATGGTAGCCAACATCTGTTCGTGCTTTTGTTGTTGGTCCCGATGGGGCGGGGCAAATACATATATTTTTGGTACTTTATGAGGCCCAGCATAATTATTTCAGCAATGCAAGCAGCTTAAAGCGAGGAAAAGCAGTGGAAAACAATGGAGAAAGGATGAGAGCATAACTATTATATTCTATTCTGAGTTAAATTTTCATTTGTTCTTTCTTTCGCTTTTCTTGGAAAACTTGGCAATATTGGCAATATTTATAAAATCTAAACTTTCTTTAATGTAATATCTATCTTATTGAGTTTACCATTAATTCAGTTAGTTCTGTTGTATACTTCATTGATTGACTTTTGATGATTGTTTTTCTTGGAAAACTATTCTGGTAATATCTAGATTTTCTAGGCGCTTCAATGAATCTATTTTAGCACTTCCTTCCTTTGTTCCCATTTGATTTGTTCGAGGCGTTGCAACAGCTGTTTACTGAAAATCAAATTTAATTATAGACACTGCCAGAAATGTGCTTTGTATAGAGCTTGTCCATTGCAATTACGCATTTTTCGAGGTGCTTGGAATATAATATATCGTTCTACATACAAGTGAATAATAATAATAATAATAATAATAACAACATATGACCGAGCAACCGACGACAGCTGACGGCGCTGCTGCAGCGCTGCTCGTGGCACAGAGCACAGAGTTCAATGTAGTTCATTGGCCACTTTTTCGCCCGAGCGAATACATAGAGAAGATACGAGTGATAAACCGGGGGGACGGAGAGATACGAAAGCCGAAGTCACGAGCACCATCGAGAGTGCCCACCTCACGCTGCTGCCCACCGAGCGAGCACTGGGAAGTGCCACCCACCATCACCATCACCATCACACCCGACAACTGCTGTTGCACTTTGCACATAAATTGTACATACTGTTATTGGGTCACCGCTTACGTCATCATTTCACTGGGAGTTGCAGTCGGCGGCATATTTCGATTCATAAAAGATAAACATGCAATTATATAACCCAAGAATAGAGTAAACAAAGAGATAAGGAAACCCTTTCTAATGACTGCCATTTTTTGCACCTTGTAATTGCAAGATTCTTTGTCTTTCCCTAAACTTCGAGACAGAGGTGAAAGGGAATCCAGGTTGCCCCATTACCATTTGAGCCTACCTCAAGAATTACAGAAATGAAAATTTAGCTGATAAAACATCGATGTCAATCGATTTTTGTATCAATACATCGAAATCTTCACTTATTTAACAAGATAATTTCATATCATAGTTTTACAATAATATAAGAACCTGAATATCCCAGAAAACTGTATTAAAAGGTATATGAAATAATTCGTTTCGAAATTTTAATAAGATATCGATAATGATATAATTTTTAAAGATATTTGATATATGATATGATGATAAATTCTCCAAATTATTTTAAGCTATAGTATATTTGCTTCCTATAAGGAATTCCTTTCCCTAGGAATCCAGCGAGTAAGCAACTAGCACTTCACGATAGTGCGAAATAAAAAAACGGGGAAGTCCCCCCGTAAATCACATTTGTTAGTGCGAAACGGTAGATAAACTTGCGGCGCAGACTGTGCACTGTGCGAGGGAAGAGAGAAATAAAATGCAACGCAATAAGCCTTACCACTTGCGTAACTGTGCAACAAAGTAGAGGCCCATAAACTAATGATCAAATTAGAATCCCCCTTTCTGCCCCGTACCTCGCATTTCTCATTTTACAGTTGCGTCTGCCAGTTGGCGCCACATTTTGCAATAAAAATATAAACAAAGCTAAGGGGAAAAGATTCAACAGAAATTGTATACGGGAGAGGTAAAGCAAATAAGAGAGCTTAGAACGTAAAAAAGGAGCTGATATCAGGTGTATTTATTCCTAAGAAATACTGTCTTAACAAATATAAAACTTTTTTAATTTTTCTGACTATAGCGTTATATTATTAAAAATTATTTTAATGTACAAAATAAAATCGCACATTTCTTTATCAAAATAAAAATGTTTACATTTGTTAAATCCAAGTACTAAGTAAAAAAGAAAGTTATAAATAAGGTATAAGAAAAAACCCAACCAAAAGTTCGGCCGTAAACGAAACTCTATACTCCAGTTGTTGGTTTTCCAAAGAAATATAAATAATATGGCACCTCTATAAACAAAAGTTGGCTAACTAAAGAACTTTTGGAGACTGTAATTGGAGAGGTTCCAGAATAAGCAGTGAGAACGGGAAGAAAGAAAGGGGGAGTACGGAATTGGATACTACTGGTGTGTAGTAGCAGTAGTAGTAGTTGTGCTCTCCTTTTCCCTCCCCCACCTCTTGCTCTTCTCCTTTCCCAATGCCCCAAAAAAGTGTTGTACACAAAAATCATGTGTTTTTCATAAACAAGCCATGACGCGCTTTCTATCTCCTTCGCACGCCGTACCTCCGTCTCTGTCCCTCGCAGGTTGCCAATATAAATGCCGCATGCAAAAAAAGCCGAGGAAACGAAACGAAATGAAAACAAAATGAAACGTTTTGGCATGTGAAACACACGGAGCCATCGCCCAAAAATTTGCGCAGCAGATTTTCAGCCATGTGTTGGTATTAGTTTTCAGCTCGTTTCGGTTTCTTTCTTTCTGTCTTTCAGGTTTTTTTTTTTTTTCTGATTCGCAAATTTGCAGCGGCTTTTAGCTTTAGCTTTTGTGTATATGTTTTTTCAATGAAACGTGTGTGGTAGTAAAAACGAAAAGCATTCAAATGTGTGTGGCGGCATCTGTACTTTTGCGAATCCAGAGAGTGCTGCTCTTTGCCTTCTGTCTCGCTCTATCAAGCTTTTTTGAGTGCAACTCAATAGCGCGCTCCCTCTCTTTCTCGTTCGCTCTCGCCTATGTACTTGGAGCCGCTGGGGAGCGGCTCTTATAAAACTGCAAGCGAGCGAGCGGGAGAAAGGGAAGTTGTGGATGCTAAAATATCCAAGACTTCCAAGCGGCTCGCGCTCTCTCTCTCTTTCTCTCCTTCTGTCCCTTTCCGGTCGAGTGGGGTAAAAACGGAAATGACGCCACAAATGTGCAACGTGAGGAGATGTGGAGAGAACGAGAGTGGAGACTTTTAGCCAAGGCACGCTCTTTTATTTTAGTACCAGCAGAAGCAACAACAACAACAACACGCCGAACAGCAGCTGCTAAAACGCAGTTGTGTTATACCGCCCACACTGACGGCCGAAATAACAAAACCACCGTCTACAAATCGTAATGCTTTTTAACAGTTATTTCCGGCTCCATGTGTTTTGAATATTCGAGTTTATGATTTATTCATATTTCTGGCTTTCCGCTGCCAATTCTTTTGTACTTTTTTGTATTTTTCGTATAAGAAAAATTATCTGCACAAAATTCTTTAGGATTTAATTTGACTTAATTTTTTATTTATAAATATTTAATTTAAAATATGTTTGGATAATTACAAAAAATAAATCTCAATTACAAAAAAATAGGCAATGATATTAAAATACAATAATAAATATTCGGTAGCAATGGATTTATTTTATAAAATATGACTAAATTATAGTATATAAAAAACATATTTATTATTTGTCATAAATGCATTCATTCTTTAATTATTTCATTGCGCAAGATATTTGATTTTTAACTTTTGTAATGATTTTAAAATGAGTAAAAATTATATTTTATCGAATAAAATGCATAAATTATTTAAAACTAAAGTTTCCAAGGTCCTAATGTTTTTATATAAATTAATAAGAATATTTAATATTAATTTAATTGAATTTTGTAAATCATAATATTGTGAAACATTTTAATTGTAATTATTTTTCAGTCTTGTGAAATTGTCATTGTACGAATTTGCATGAACGAAAAATACTATCTTTTTGTGTAAATAATTGTAATGCAAGTCATATTTTTCCACTAATAATTGCAGTTACAAAGCGACGCCAACATTTGGGATGTGAATCGGATTTAATATAAAATTCCCGGTATATATGTAGCAAACCAACAAAATGTAAAAATGAGCCTTGAAAAGAGCCAGCTGAATGCGCGATTAGGGATTGAGTGCGCCAGTGTGGGTGCCGTTCCCGCTTGCGTAAGTGTGTGTACATATTCGCGATTCAGTGTCGTTGTGCGAATAAAAAACATATGCTTGTGGCGATAAGAAAAGGCGCCGCTGCTGCTTGTGACGTGTGCGAAAAGGCAACCATATGATTCTGATAAGCGCCGGCACAAGACAGCGAGCCAAGCGAAAACTTTCGCTGCGGAAAACAAGGACAAAATATAAACTCCCAAACCGATCGGAAAAGAAGGTGAGAGTCTCGGAGGAAAGGAAGATAATTGCCCATTTTGTAATTACTATATATATTTCAAGATTAATAAAATTATAAAATAATAAACCTTTTTACAACTGTACATTCCGCTGCTTTCCTCGACTTTTCTCACACTTTTCTTCGTTTTCCACATTTCTCGCACTTGTTTTTGTGTGCGAGTCTCAGGTAGAAATAGATAGAACAAAATTAATAAAAGAAGAGAAGAGAAGCGTGTAAATAGAAGCAAGGCAGAGCGAAAACCAAAACCATCTGATGATACGAATAGACCGGTACAGCTGATTTCATTTCAACTATGAACACGAAAAATGTTGATTAGGCAACCTAGCGATAAGCAATGAGCAGGGGCGGGGGAGGATGGAGGCAAAGAGGAGGACAGTGCGCAGCTGTTTTTTTTCTTCTTTTTTTTTCGTTCATTTCGAACATGTGAGCTAGCGCAAATTGGCAGCTGAGAGCGCGAGAGGTGTAGAAAGAAAGAGAGACAGGAGAGAGCACCACCGATCGCAGCTGTAACAATTAGACCAAATATTCGAGGCAAAAGGTAAGGGGGAAATTAAAAAAAGAAAAATCATACATTTACTGTAAATCAATAACAGGTAAATAGTATAATTCTTTATCCCATTTTAATTGTAACAGTTTAAAAAGAAATTCACTAACAGAAAATCGAATTCTTTTTTCTAGCGGTTAATATTATCTTTTCTGGCACTATAAAAAAATAAATTTGGTTTATATTTTTCAGCATTTTAATACAAATGTATGTTCATAAAATAAATTTAAAAAAAACGGAAATAAAAATGGTTAGCAGCTGGTGGGTGCCCCTCACAGTGCCCAATATTATTGCCGGCACTGTTTTTGCCGTCTGACAAATTGAGAAAACAGCAGTTTTACAATATGGACGGGATGAAAGGCAGAGCGTGAAAACACCAACAACAACAACAAGCGGCGGCAGAAAGAGAGCAAAAGGAAGCGCGACACGGGAGTGAGAGAGAGTGAAAGAGCGACCAACGACACGAAACACAAAAGTAAAAAAAAAAAGTAGCGTCACATTTATTCCAGCAACAAGAAACGGCATGGAAGTGGAATGCGACATCTGTGTGTGCGTGCCTCTTCGATGGTGGTGGCGGTTGTGTTTTTGTGCCGTATTTGTTTTGTCGGCAAAACGGCGGGAGAGAGAGCGAGAGGGAGCGAGCGCGCACAGCAGGAGAGAGCGTACGTAGTAGTAAAAATAATCAATAATTTGCGTGATAAAAATGCAAGCCAAGCTGTTGATGTTGTTTTTGTTGCTGCTACTGCTGCTGCTTCTCCTTTATCTTGTAAACATTTATATGTGTATAGTTTCTTCTGGTAACTTGATAGGCGTGGCATTTAAATGCAAAACTCACTGCAACTCCTCATCCAATTCCTCGGCGCTGTTGTATTCGGCGTGTTCTAGAATAACTTCCTCCGTTTTGATGGCAACCGGTACGCCGGACATATTGTATCGTGTTTGTATATTTGGTTATAATCGTGGCCAAAAATTCAGTGTCCGAAGAACCACGTGCACTCTTGTGTTGTTGTTGTTGTAGGGGCCGCCGGTGGACTACATAAACATTAGCGATATTTTGCGATTTGCGCTCTGCGATCTTTATTTATAGCGCCTGTGGCCTTTTTTTTTTTTTGCTTTTCTTTTGTAGGTTTTCGCACAAGCACACACACACTCGCGCTCGAATCGGCGGATCGCTGATGTGTCAGCTGGTTTTTGCCGCTGCCTTCAGCTGCTTTTTGTATTTAGCGGCAAATTGTTTGCCCGTTTGCTTTGCTCACACACACAAACACACAACCGACAAGCACCAACACTTGCACGTACACAAACGGACACTGGGAGAGCGCGAGAGAGGCAGACGAGGCGCCGAAATATTATTTTGCGCGTCGTCGTCGAGAAGTTTGCCCTTTTTTCGCTACTTTCTGTGTATTTTGCAGCTGTTTTTTATTTTTGCCACCGCCAACACTAACACTCATACGCGCGCGTCTGGTACATATGTGTATGTATATAGGTTGCACTGTACGATTTTCCGATCGGCAGCGTTTCGTCCGTTGCGTTGTCGATTCGAAAAGCGAATGAGCGGCGAAAACGAATGGCGAGGAACGATACCCAAAGAAGAAATTTCAAAATACCGTTCGTTCCGCACTTCGAAACGGAGAGCAGAGAGCGAAAGTTAACATTCTGTTAAGTTGCGACTGTTACCAAGTGGCAATGCTGCCACATTTTTAAAAATAAAGCTTATTTTAACGAAGTATGGTGAAAATAGCTAAACAATTTAAAGAAAACAGTGAAATTTTCAAGAACTATTAAGTATTTGTTTTACCATATATTTTATAGGCTACTGATCTTTAAGTGAATACATTATATACATATAAACCAATTAAAATGTATATCTTCATAAATCGAAGACAATACATTTTAAATAGTTTGACTTTTTTATGTTTACAATGGAGAATTGCGGAAAAAGACTAATTAGACATAAATGATGATAATGACAGATTTCCCGCTGTCAGCTGTTTTAATTTTTTTCCCGGTATTTGAATTTGAAAAAGCCGGATTTTACGAGATAAAATATGAATTCAGAACAATTCGGAAAAGGAACGGTACTCTTTTGGAACACGCTACCCCAGTGGGCAAAAATGCGGACGTTTGCGGGTCCGTCTTCTTTTAATATTATAAGAGTATCACAAATGATACGAAATCCGTCCGATTTTGATATTATAAAAAGCTTGCAAACATTCCGAAATCAGTCTGTTTTAAATATTATAAAATGCTTGCAAACGATCCGAAATCCCTCCGTTATTAATATTATAAAAGGCTCGCAAATCCGAAATCCGTCCGTTTATAATACGAGGTGTGTGCAAAAAGTATCGCGAATTTTGAATTTTCGCGGGTTACGTATATTCGAACTTCGATTTTTTTGTGGCGTTATAAATGCAAAAGGGGCCAGATCACTCGCGCGGAAAAATTTCCAGTACTCGCTTGGGTTGCCATTTATTTTTTTTGATCTGGCATCTCGTTTATATCATATTTATTTTATTTGAATAGCGGATAGTGTGCGGCCTGATCATTGCATTTTGGGCACTGGAGGACGAGCCAGTGCGTCCGGGGCCGCCCAACCTCCAGGAGAAGCTGCACCAGTGCCCAAGGCCGCCAGTTGGGTGGAAATGGAGCCCATGGCCACGACGCTGACCGAGAATCTGCGCATCTACCCGCTCAAGCCCAAGTTGCTGGACATGCTGGAGGAGAGGCGGCGCAGCCTGCAGGCCTCCTACCAGCAGACGACCAGCGAGCAGGGTGCCTACCATGTCAGTGCCCAGGCAGCGCTCGCCGGCGCCATCTGCGCCCTGCACTGCCTGCCCGAGAAGCTGAATCCGGTGGTCAAGCCCCTGATGGAGTCCATCAAGCGGGAGCAGTGCCTGCAGCGAAGCGATGCGGAGCACACGCCCATGCTGGTAATGCCGCTTCACACCCTGCAGCAGACGCTGCCTCCGTCGGGGGTGGCCAACACCTGCGTCTACTACGGCATCCTTACTCTGGCCCTGCAACAGGCGGTGACCACCACCAGTAGTTCTCGGGGCGGCGGAGGTGGAGCCGCCACCCCCACTGCCACCACCCCTGGCCGTTGTCCTGGACGACCGCCCGCTTGGGAGATCCTAGCCACAGCCATCGTGGCCGCCTCCAACTTCTTCTTTTCGGGCTCATCCAGCGCCGTTACCGTCGCTGTGGCTCCGCCGTTGTTGCTGTGATTGCTGCCCGTGCTGTGGTTGCTCTTGGAGTTCCTCAGGCTGCATGTGGGTGTGACCACCGAGGCCGAGGCTGTGGTGTTCTGCCGAGCTAAATTTTTGTATCCAAACTATTATTAATTTAATAAGAAAGTAAACAAAGTTTTAGCTTTATTTTTGGTTTCTCACTCCATACAACACCGTCCACTGTGCAACTTCATTTCCATAGCGTTTACCGTTAATTTGCTTATCTGAATATAAATTGTTGTTAGATTGCCGAAAAATCTGCACTGCAAGAAATTAGTCACAATTTTCGTTGCTGGCAAAATGATTGATGTTGGGAGACACATTTTTATTGTAACATTATATTTGATAATATTCTAATAAACGTGCCCTTCCAAACAATTAAAAAAAAAAAAAACATAGATAGGGACACCCCCAACCTACAAAATGCGTAGCAAACACCCACACTGACAAATTATAAATACAATAGAAAATTACTTTATATTTTTGTGTTGTATATTTCTCAAAATTAGTATATCGTTTTGTTCATATTTCAATCATTCTGAATTTTTTCAGTGTAAAAAGTTACAATTAGAAGCCATTTTGATTTTTCAACACTTCTGATTCGCTGTTGAGACAGCTGGTTATCTGATTTATCTATTGCGCTGCTCTCAATTGTCAGCAGAGGGGGTATAAAAGGAGGGTCATTGCAAGAAGGAAGTCACTTGCAGCTTAACAGTCCGCCAGAACAGATAGTTGGAATTTGAACAAAGAAAATTAAGTGAAAAATCAGAAAAATAAAGTGCGTTTAAAACATTTTAAAATAAACAAATCGACTGAGGAAGACAAAATGGAGATACAACTTGAGAGTGAACCTGAGAAAGTACCCGGTGAGCAAACAATTTGATTAAATTAAAAAATAAAATTTTAAACAATTTCTTTTAAATTTAAATTATATTAACCCTACTAATTCAATCGTGTCAAAGCCAACTCCTCTAAAATAAACAAATCGACTGAGGAAGACAAAATGGAGATACAACTTGAGAGTGAACCTGAGAAAGTACCCGGTGAGCAAACAATTTGATTAAATTAAAAAATAAAATTTTAAACAATTTCTTTTAAATTTAAATTATATTAACCCTACTAATTCAATCGTGTCAAAGCCAACTCCTCTAAAATGTTGATGAAAAGTTGGTGGATGAAATTGTTGATGAATCATCGACGAAATTTTGATGAAAAGTTGATGAATCATCGATGAATTTGTCACTGATGACAGTGTAGGACATGCCAATGTTAATTTCATCAGTAGTTTGTATGGAATTTCATCGATAATTCACTAACAATAACTTGTTGATGAATCGTTAAAGACAGGTATTGAGGGCCCTTTTGGCGATCTTCCGACGGTTCGAGACTCAAAATTACCTCGACTATTGGATCGTATGTTGAACTAAAAACTCATTTTAATATGTGCGGACTTCGTGTCCTATATACTTATACTAAAAAAGTACACTTTTTTTTTTAATAAAAAGTTTTATTTGTTCATTGTTCCCAGCAAACTGTAGCACCATCTGTTTGTCGCAGATATAAATTTGTTGACTTCTCAGCCATTTGCATACTTTTCGGCGCATACAGCTAAATGCCGGAGCTGGATTGGAAAAATCTCGTATATATTTTTTTCTTTAAATAAAGATAATAACTTTTCTTAAATCGTCGATCAATTTTAAAGGTGGCGCCGCCGCTGCCACTTGGCCATGATTGAAAGATATAAATATCAGCGATCGCACCGACAGAGGGCGTCATTCCTACAAAAAATCGACATGTAAAAAAGGTGAAAGCAATGAAATTAAAAAAAATTAAAAAATTAATTAATTAATTAATTTTCTAAGGCGAAATAAATGATTCTGGTCGATTAAATTATATAAATTCTTGAGAAACATTAACATCGAGTCTAGTCTGTATGTAAAGAAAGGCCTTAGGAACAAAATATAATATTCTTAATTTCCGATATTAGCCAAATGGTTTTACGTAATTTTGCCTTTTTGGCAAATTTTTTTCTTTATATTTTTTAGATACAATTTTAAGCTAAAAGCGATTAAAAACTATGGTCTCTGGTAGTATCAAATAATTTGTGGTTTGTTCTCTTTTTAACGTCAGTAGTTTAAGCATTTTAAAGAAAACAGTCTATTTTTATATTCTTGATGTATTTCAAGTCTAACATTCGCTGTAACCATTTTTATTTATTTTAACTTTAATAGTTGAGGTTTGGTCTGCATGCAACCAGAATCATTTTCTTGCTGCTCAGGTCGGATGTCATGCAATTGTAAATGTTTCTTTAAATTAAAAGCACGGTTGGCTCATTGTTGCTCTAAAAATTGGTCTTCCTTGTATTTCCGGATGCAATCCTAAGGTTGCCCCCTTAATCTAGTACACTTCTCCTAATTAACCTAAATTCCTCAGCAAATTTCATTAAGATCGGACAACTGTATATAGCTGCCATTGAAACGATCGGTCAATTTATATGAAAACGTAAAATTTTACATGTAAGATGTAAAATGTATATGTAAATGTTATACAAAATAGATCGATTTTCAATGATCCAATTGCATACTGCAATGGTATACAAATTTCGGCTTTGCCGAAGTTAACTTCATTTCTTGTTTAATTCCCTCTTAACCCACTTATTTTATTTTTTTTAGCCATGGTTAAGCCGAACTACAGATGCAGAGTGTGCACCGAAGGGATTCATGGCCTGAAGAAGTGCCCAACATTTTTGAAAATGAATGCCACAAAAAGAGCCAGTGCAGTTAAGGCAAACAAATATTGCCTTAACTGCGTGGCTCACGAGCACTCCGGCCGATCCTGCCGACGGCAAAGCAAGTGTCACAGGTGCAACGGCGACCACCATACGCTGTTGCACCTGCCGGATCGGCCGGGGTGCAAATCGAAGAAGAAGAAGAAGAAGACAAACAATAAGAAACATCAGGAGCAGCTGAAATTAGCCAAAAAATTGAAGGGAAATAATAACAAGGGTTTTAAGAACCCAATTTTTCTAAATTTTTAAACAAATAAAATTTCCAATAAATTTAAACAAATAAAATTTCCAATAAATTTAAACAAATAAAATTTCCAATAAATTTAAACAAATAAAATTTCCAATAAATTTAAACAAATAAAATTTCCAATAAATTTAAACAAATAAAATTTCCAATAAATTTAAACAAATAAAATTTCCAATAAATTTAAACATATTCATATACATATGTCTTTATGTGTTTTCTTTTTTTTCATACCCTTGTAATTTTGCATGATATTTGCAACGCAGTTAAGGCAGCATCTCCGATCACAGAAAGTATATATATTCTTGATCAGAATCACCAGCCGAGTCAATTTAGTCATGTATGTCTGCCCGTCTGTCTGTCTGTCTTTCTGTCTGTCCGTGTGAAACAACAGATATCAGAGACTATAAGAGCAAGCAGATCAAGTTAGTTTTAAAATTTGACCACGCCCACTTCCGCCCCCGAAAATTATACAAAACGTTATATAAGCTCTAGTCGTGATTTTCAGCTTAAAGTAAATAGATCAAATAAATGTAATGTATTAGCTTAACTCGATTTTATTATTATTTAAGTTTACGTATAAGATATTGAAAGATTACAAGATTTGTTTCTAGTTTTTGGCGTTCTCGATGTTGCTTTCCGTCTGCTTCTGCTGATCCTCTGCTGTTATACGGCTCTTATTCTGCTGCTGTACTACTAATTTCTGCTGTTTTTCTGCTGTTGTTCTGCTGCTAAACAGCATATGTTCTGATGTCTTTTCATGCTCTTCTACTACTGTAATATATATCGGCTGGTATACTGCTGTTAGTCTGCCTTTCTCCTACACAATCTTACATAAGCAATATTTTAAGACTTCTTGATCGTCACTAACTTTGCAATTATAATTGCTTACAGATTTACCAAAGAAAACATATAATGAACTTTCCCGCCTTGCACCTTTCGGATTTAAGGCAGGAAATATGGCCCTAAGAGCCAGAGTATACGCAAAAAGATTTGATAAGCTACCAAATCCCATGTTAATTGATCTTTTTGAGAGATTAGATAACTTAAAATCGCCATTTTTCCTTATGGCAGATGCTCTCCACCTCGGTATGAACCGTTGCCTGGTAGTTATGGCGGCCACTGTCGATGGCACCTACAATCGCTGCATTTTTATGCAATGGTACTTGAAATCACAAAAATGCGATCAGTACGAGGTTTTCCAAGCCGTACACGATTGCCTGGTCAAATTAAATTCAATAGGAAATAAATTCCTAATTGGAATTATAACCGACAGAAATAAGGTTAATGACCCTTTGCCGAACCTTCGTTATCCAGTCCTGTGGGACTATCCGCACCTTGACAAAGTGCTTTCCAAGACTCACGCTGCCACCGATTATCTTCTCCGACAATTATATACTGACAAAAATTTTGACAATGACACGTACGTGACAGCTTTCAAAAATTTCAATGACTTCTTGGACAGAGACCTGACGTTAGGGAATTTAACAAATGTGGTGCATTCCGTTTGCCAGGAGGAACTTGTTAAACTTCAAGAAGTGTGCAGGCTCTTCTTCATCATAAATCCGAAGAAGACGTTGAGCTTAAAATGGGCCAATATTAACATTCTAGAGAGTATTGGATGAAAAGTCGCAACAATGGCCATAGACGCCAAGTTTGACGGTATAACTCAGGAGGATAGGCATAAAATTTTTATGTTGGCAGTGGCTATGGAAAATATTCGACTTCCAAAGATATAATATTCCTCCGCTCCTATCCTGGATACTCCTCCACTTGTATTCCAACTCCTGGACTCCACGAGCGCTGTTATAATCTTCAGCTGGTATACTCTTTCACTAGTACTCCAACTCCTGGAGACCATATGCCGTACTTCAGTTCATGGAAGGACAGGCCGAGAAGAAGCAGATTACGTACACAGGCGTGGAGCGCAAGGGACCGTCGGGCGAGCAGACCAAAGAAGTCCATACTGAGACCACTGCGCATGGTAATGACAAAAAAAAAAAACTCAGTATATTGATTTATAAACTTAAAATTAAAACCAAGAGAAAGTTTGATTTGCATTTGAATTGGATTTAAATTGAGCTTTTAACGCCACAGCAGCAACATCAACTAGGGTTGCATGATATTTAAAAAATATCGTATCAATGATATTGTCATTTTTGAAAAATATCAAAATGATTTTTTTAAATATCAAGAAAAAATATCGATATATCGAGTATATATGATATTTAACATTTTTTTTATTTTTAGGATCAGAAAGCCTTTAGAAATCTCTTTCTCTCTATCTCATTATTCGTATACATTACCTCTCTATTGATCCTAATGATCCACATGAATTCATTCAAACAAAACTAACAACACAAATACTTCATATTAAGCTTTTATTACTTAAAGCAATGGAAAATACTGTAAGTTAAAGTTAAAGTTATTATACCCGGTACCCATAGGGTACAAGGGTATTATAAGTTAGTGCAAACCGAGAATGTATGTAACAGGCAGAAGGAGGCATCTCCGACCCCATAAAGTATATATATTCTTGATCAGTATCACCAGCCGAGTCGATTTAGCCATGTCCGTCTGTCCGTCCGTGTGAAACAACAGATCTCAGAGACTATAAGAGCTAGAGTTACCAAATTTGGTGACAACATTGGAATCTGTTGCACGCAGATCAAGTTTGTTTTAAAATTTGGCCACGCCTACTTCCGCCCTCAAAAATCATAAAAAACGTTAAATAAGCTATACTCGTTTTTTTTTTGGGTAAAAGTTAATAAATTCAAAAAATAAATAAAATAGAGCGGACGTTTCCTGAAAATTTCAGTAAAATCGGATGATAAACATGGGAGATATTAGCAATAAGGTTAGAATTTTAACACACCGCCCTAAGGCACTGCTGTTGCAAGCTGTAGTCGACAGGTGGCGCATTCGAGCCTTGGCCGTGCGATATAATGGCGCCAATGTACATATGTATGTACAATGTAGTGTATATACATTTTTAAATTGCCTTTTAGTGTGAAGCGCAAACGTTTAGGTACCGGGTATCTCACAGTCGAGCACAGTCGACTGTAGCTTTCTTACTGGTTTCCAATATTGTTTCGCCAGTGACTTAAAAATACAATCCGGAAAGAGTTGCTCTATAAATATTATTCCTATTCCGATTAACAGTTCTGTTATGTTGTATCAGTTCCCTAGTCCGATTACCATCGAAAACAGGCCAACATTGCTTCGATCTCTTGTGCTCACTCTTCCTTGACCACTCCTTGTTGGCTATCATACAGAAATGGCCATGAATCCTTGACTGGATCGAGTTTAGCGAGATCGGTGTACTTCTGGATTCTCACCTTGTAGGGGCCAGTTGTAAAGAAAGATAAAATAAGACAAAAATAGAGCAGCAGCAAAAAGCCGTTGTTTATTTAATTTCGGATATGCCCATAAGCTAGATGTAGAGTATTCAAGAGACTGTTGAGCATCGACTAGCTTACCCGCTCACACATATAGTTTACGCGTATAGCGCTCTCTCTTTCTTGCGCGTACCAAAAGCGTGCGAAGTCAGAGAAGGCGAGGAGAGCCTGGAAGAACTCCGTTAGATGAAGTTTGGCAACGCCTCGGTGTACAGCCAAATTTTCGCGATAAGAGTTCTCGTTCATTTCGTTTTGAACTTGAAAAGAAGTCACACGCAAAAGTGCTGCTGATCTTATGCACCCAATTTCACACCGCGTGTTTGATTTTTGCCAAGTCGATTTAAGTGAATTATAATTGGAAGCCTGAAGCCAAGCCAGGAAATCACACATTACTTTACTCTAGCGAGCCAATTGGTAAATATAAGAGAGGATTTGAGACCGTGTAGGCAGTGAAAAGTGTCGAAAATATATTTTTTTTTGTAGGAAGAAGAAGAGACCATTGACGCCGGCCGGCAACGTGATCGCCCGTGCGGCGTGACCACGCCGTCCCGTAACCCGGTTAAACACCAGCTCAAGTGAACGCCAAGTAGAGAGCAGGTTACTGGAAACCCCGTGCAGCCGGTACAGAAGCGCCTCATGCTTTGAGTTAGCTTCGATTTAACGTAAATTTCTGTAAATTCCGAATGTGACCACCCTTGTCAACCACGCAATATGATCCAGTCAGAAATTAACTTTGAAATTTATTCATGAAGCACCCTAGCACAGCATCTTCGATGGGCCCACCGAACCTGCATCGCCGGAGTTTTGCGTAAGTGAGAACTATTGACACTATATTGATTTCTGACTTATATCTATAATATGTAATGGTATTATTATGGTGTGTGTGTAAACAAAAAAAAAAAGGTTGCAGGACAGTATTCGAAATAGTTGATAATGTAAGAAGAGATATTGATTTTGATTTTGGATTTTGAATTGAATTTCTATTAAAGGTTAAGGATTGGTAATTGATAAAATGAATGAAATTGATATACATATTTTTTTTGTTTCGAAAAGATTAAAATAACTTTTGAATATGATTGAATAAGAAAATACTGAGGTCCGTGACTGACCGAATTATGCTGCCGTTTAGTGCTTTAAAAATGTAAATATTATAATAAACATTAAATAAGGGATAACCGCCAATATAATCTCACGGGTTATCAAGGTAGGGAGGGTACAGAAAGGGGGCGAACATCATCCAGCCACCCTATCTTCTAATATTTCTTGTCTTGCCGCTGCCTATCCCGTCCGTCCGTAGATATTGAGTCCGTTTACACCCATTTTGATTGATACCTTTAGTTTACAGTTTAGTGCACTTAAAACTTTTTCGCGTAGTGCAGAGTGTGTTATAGGGAAGACTAGGAAGATCCCACGACAATCCGACGAGCTTAGCACCGAGCAATGCTAGAAGTGCACGAACCCGAATCTCCCTATACGCTAGGCTACCCGTGGTCTAGCGAACACTGGTCTGGAAACCCTCACGGGCAACCAAAGGCCCTTGCTGTCTGCTACAACCTCCAGCTGAGCCAGCTCATCTGCTTTCTCATCACCTGGGATGTTACTATGTGCCGGCACCCAGATGAGTTGTACGTCGTTGTGCTCGGCAAGGGTATTAGGGGCTCACTTGCATTGGGCGGACCTTTTTTTAGAAACTGCTTCTGGTATTTTCAGCTTCAGTTCGTATTTGGCGCCAAATATTCGAGTTTTCAGACTTTCTAGATTCAGTATTTTTTTCAACGTTCCGTGCCGCGGTCACACCACTCAGATGTAAATAAACATCTCAGATCTCTGTGCCCCTGCCAGCTTAAAAAGCATTCAATGGAAGAGGACAACCTGCTTGAGGAAGAAATCTGGCTAGCTGCGAGCTCAAGCCGCGTCGGTAAAATACGGAAAAAAGTCATTAAAAATTCACTCTAGAGAAAATCCCAACAGCAGAAAACATCCAAGTGAAGAACGAGCCAATCGACGACGACTCCGACTCCTTTGAGGAAGAAGATGCCCAGAGTTTGGACAGCAAGGTTGATTGGTCCGATTGCCTAGTCAAAAGCGAGGAGATCGAAGACGACGATGGGGGCTTCATCGCTACTCTCTGTACGACTCGATCAAGGGTCAAGTGTTCCCACTGCCAAAAAACCTATGCCCACAAGTATTCACTGAAAGCCCACATGGTAACCACTCACAGTGGGGAACGGCCGCACAAGTGTTCCCAGTGTCCAAAGACCTTTGCGGTAAAACAAAATCGTGAATTACACCTGCTCACTCACACGGGCGTTCGAGCGTACAAGTGTTCCCACTGCGAGAGAACGTTTGCCATTAAGCATACCCTAACCAAGCACCTCAGGACCCACACAGGAGAACGACCCTACAAGTGTTCCCAGTGCCAGCGGACGTTTGCTCAAAGCTCAGCACTTAGCATCCACATTAAATATCACAACAAAGAACAGGCTTTCCAGTGTTCCCGCTGTCCAAAGGCTTTTGTGAGACACAATGATCTGCAACGACACATTCTCACCCATACTGGGGAACGGCCCTACGAGTGTACCCACTGCCCTAAGACGTATAAATCAAGGGTCCAGCTGCGGACACACCTGTTAATTCACACAGGAGAAAGGCCGCATAAGTGTTCCCACTGCCCGAAGGATTTCACAACAAAGCAACATCTGGTGCGTCATAGCCTAGTCCATACGGGAGAGCAGCCATACAAGTGCTCCAAGTGCACGCTGGCCTTTTCGGTTCAATCAAATCTTAAAAGACACCTTGAAAAGCAGCACAAGAAAACGGTTCCATAAGTATTTCTATTGGTCTGCATTGCTCAAAACTTACGAATTTTCCGAAGTTTATTTTCCTTTAAGATTAGTTAGTTAGCTTTAAAGACTAAACGTACATTTTTAATGATCTATTTATTTACATTTTATAAACAATTTAAATTTTAATAAATAAAACTTAGAGACTATGTATTATTATTATGTTGCTAGGCTAAGCAACACATGGGCTGGCCTTAAGACAAGGCTAGTCCACGCCAGGGAGATACCAAGGAGACCCAGAGCCAGCATCTGGTTGATCTAATGTCTGCGAGCACAAAACCCGTATATCCAAATGGAGGACTGGGCCTTCCTCAAGGCAGAGAAAGTCATTTAACAGACTTATGTATTTGCGTTAAATGGGGCAAGAGTATAAACCGGAAATGAAAGGTTAATAATTTTGAATTCAGTGTTAATAATCATTTTAAGTATATGATGGAAGAGTAATTAATAGTAAGCACTTTCACGACTCTTCTGCAGCGTAAGAGCGAATATGCAGATAAAACTTTGGTCAGTGGGAGCCCTTGAACTATCGTTCTCCTGTGTGAATTCGACTATGTGACCTAAGTAATCTTTAACCGAAAAGGTTTTTAAACAGTGCGGACTTTTTTATGGCCGTTCTTCTGGATGAAGTCGAATATGTGCGTTAAGGTAATCTTTAACTGAAAAGGTTTTTGGGCAGTGGGAACACTTATATGGCTGTTCGTTAGTGTGTGTCAAAAGATGCCTGTTAAGAGAGCCTTATCCGCATAACACTTTGGGCAGTGGGGACACTTGTATGGCCGTTCCGCTGTATGAGTTCCTATATGATTTACAAGAGTGTGATTATTTTCAAAGCTTTCTTGGCAGTGGGAACACTTGAACCGTTCAACTCTCGAGTGAATAAGCATGTGTGTTTTCAGATTATTCTTTATTCCAGGCAAACTCGACAAATTGTCCTGCAATGAAATAAAGCAAAAATTATAGGCTTAACCTTTTTTCCTTCGTTTATCTTTGAATCCTTGCTAAATGAGACTTAAAGCGGTCAACTGATATTTTCGAGCTCTGTGTTCAAATTACTTACGGCGCAGTTTTGTTGTCCTTCAGTGGAGGGTGCTCCAAATATCGTGAAGTAGGCAAGCGTTTTTTAGCAGTTAATTCAGAATTCTCCATATCCTTTACTTTATTCAACTTAAAATTAAAGAACGGGGAATTAAGAGCTTACTTTTACGCTTTACTTTTATGTTTAATTTTCTATTGGTAAAATGCAGTGTGACCGAAGCTCGACCAATTGAATTTTCTTAATTCAAGCGTACTTTTATTATTTATTTGAGTACCGAATGTTAAGTAGATTAACAAACAATGCTTTCTGAATAATACAACATTTTCCATAAATTCAATATTTTTGAAAAGGTCCCAAATTAATATAATTTATTAAATCCCTTTCTATAGGAATTTCGGTATCTTTTCGCAATCCACACACGGCCACACTGTCTAGTGTATTTTCATAATATTTGGCACCGAAACCGTCGCAATATCCGCTTTAAGTGATTAATTACTTAGATTAAACTGCAAATCAAGGCACAATTGACTGCGTAAGTGAGTTTTGGGAGCCAGCCAAAGCCGGAGAATGTAAAGATGCTAAAGTACATCAAGAGGCAAGCTAGTAAGTTCGGAGTTTTCACTGCTTTCCCCCTCCTCTTTTCGGTGACACCAATTCCAAATTTGTTTTCATTTTGTTTTTTTTTTAGGCCGCCGTCGCAGCAGCAGCAGCCAAGATGGCACGGATGGCACCGCACCCACCGCAAGCGATGATGTGGATGGGCCCGATGGTGCCATGGCGCAGAAACGTCACTCGCTGCGCTCCACAACCAGTTTCTGTGATGAGGTGTTCCTCGAGGTGGAGGAGGAGGGCGGCGTGGGAGGAGGAGCCCTGTCCGATGGCATCAGTCTGTGCAGCAACGATGGTAATTACCGCCCCGTACAATTGTTTATCACGCTCGCGCCCTAAGTTTGCAACCCAGTGGGAAATGGGTGGGAGTGCCATTACATTTGGCGAAGTCAGACTTTTACCTTTGAGAGGAATTAATTCAGATCCTGCAGACACCTCTAGGATTACTTTATGCTTTATTTTTAATGTACTTGAATATTTATCCCTTTCGTAGACATTTTTACCTACAACTCGCGCCTGTCCATGAACCTCGCCTCCATTGTCAGCGATCCCAACTGTCTGAGCTATTTTGTGCAGTATTTGGACACTCGACAGGCCCTGCCCTTGATCAAATTCTACCTGGACATTGAGAACTTCAAGCGGGCGGCGGTGCAAACCCAGGAAACTGAGCTACCCGAGGAGGAGGTGGAGGAGAACTCGAAGCCGCCGCCTCCCTCTCCGCTAAACAACAACAAAATCGACAACGATGTACCTGAACTGAAGACGCTGTGCGATCTGTCCATGCGCAAGCCCCTGACAGACGATGAGAAGAGCCGGATTTATGCCGAGACCAACAAGCAGATCATCAATAGACAAAAGTCTGGATCGGGCTCATTAGCCGCTCCCAATTGCGAACTTTCCCGGGCCAGCATCAGCGATGCCATAGCCATCTACCAGAAGTATCTGATAGTGAATGCCAGCCTCCAGGTGGAGCTGCCCATTGTCATCCTGGCCCACATATCCTTGCTCCTGTGCGGCAGAGATAAGGCCGAGTGCAGCAAACCCATCCCGGCCAGTTGCTTCGACGAGGCCAGGGAGTTTGTATTGGAGCAGTTGGAGCGAGATCATGTACTGGGATTCCTGCAGAGCGGCTACTATTCCACCTACTGCCTGGAGTTGGTGGAGGGCGGCTCCATAAACATCTACGACGTGTTGTACAGCGAACTGGCTTTATTTTACTTCACCGAGTACCTGGAGCAGCGTCAGGAGCGCGAGTGTCTCGAGTTCTGGATTACGGGCATTAATTTTCGCAAGAGTTTCGCTTCCGGAGAGGAGGACGAGGCGGCCCAAAGTGATGCCATGATCATTTACGACAGATACTTCTCCCTGCAATCGGATTGCCGCCTGTGGATGTCGCAGAGGCTGCGTTCGAGGGTGGAACAGGCCATATGTGCTCCTGGCGAGCAGTGGCAGGCCTTCGATTTGGCTTTATTGGTTACGGCCAAGTATCTGGAGCAGAAGTACTTTGCTGATTTCCTAAGATCCCACATCTTTGATAACTATGTCAACGAACTGAAGGTGAAAAGAGGTGGGTTCTATTACTTAATACCTTTTGCATACCTAATACCTTTTATTTTCTCAGATAACTCTGCTCCTCACCCGAGTCTCCTCCAACAAAAACCAAGTCTGCGCAGGACAGGCAAAACTTCCAATTTCCAGCACCAGCATCAGCGTCATCGCAAGGCTTTATCCATGTCGGACTGCACGCACATCTCTCAGCACAACACGCTGCTGGCTTCCATGGACCAGCTGCCGCCAAAATCAACGATAAACCAACAGCAGTCGGGAAACCTCAACATCGATGCCCGACAGCTGACGAATCCCCAACTCCTCTGGCAGCGTCCCATTGTGGGCGCGCTGAAATTCGGTTTTGTTAACTCCTTGGGCCGCTACGAGCGAGACTTTGAGGCCGTGGATGCAGTGGGTCTCAAGTCGCAGCCCTGGTCACTCAGTGTCAGCGGTAGCAAGATCAAAAATGCTATGAGGAAGCTGGTCAACCTGCCCGAGGATAATGTGCAAGAGGAGATCGCCTGGCAGGTGGCCGAAATGATTGTCAAGGATGTGACGAGCGTCACGTTGAGTGGAAAAACAACTCCGCCTCCCTTGGCTTGAACTTAAGTTCTCATTTTATTCTCATTTTTGTATTTATTATTTTTTACGCTCAAATCGAAGGTAGAATCTCTCCCGAAAAGTGCACAAACACGAAGTCGCAACAGAAGCTCTCTAACTCTACTGCTCTCTTTTATGTACAAATTATGTTGAACAAACAAGAAACAAAAATATTTAACTTATTAACTTATGTTCATTAATCTGTTGAGCTTTGAAAGCTTAACTATCACCTTGACTATTGCTCGCTCATTTGTTATTTAAAGCAACAAAACCAAACCGAAATCTCAAATATACAGAGACGAAGCTTTCGAGTCTTTTTTTTACTGCATTCCGTTTTATTATTATATGAATAATCATTTGTAATATATAGAATGTATATGGATATTTTTGCATACTACAAAAAGGAAAATTTATTGTTAATAAATAAACATTTTCTATAATCAAATTTGGTAATGAACTTTAATTTCTAAGATTTCTTAAAGGCGATTAAAATCGCTCATTTTATCTATTTTCTGAATTAAGTTTGGAGATTGTGCCTTAAAATTCCCAAGTACGAAGTCAGCGACAAATTGTTATACAAAACCCACAAAATGTTGAATCAGGCGGAAAAATATGTTTTGATGAGGTCCTCGGACAAGAACGCGTATTTTATTTATTCTATGAAAGAAAATCAGGGATTGCGCCTTAAAATTCCAAAGTCCGAATTATATAAAAACCCACAAAATTGTTCAGAAAAAATATGTGTTGATAAGGTTCCTTGGTTGGGAATTGCTGCTTGTCCTCGGGCAAGCTCCTTAGTCACGTCAGCAAAAATCGAGTTATCCTTCCTAAATCAAGTTTTTAAATAATAAAAACAAAATATCTACAAGCAAACGAACTCACACACCTTTTGCCAACCAAAATAAACAAAAAGGCTTACACTTCCTCACTTTCACTCTCTCTCTCTCTCCTTAAACTTTATTAAAAACCAAACTCTTATAACTAATCCTAATCCACTTCCTCGAGGGGAACCTGGCCCGTTTCACTGAACCAGCGCAGGATCCTCAGCATCGTTTTGGCGGAATACAGGCAAAAGGGATACTCGTTGAAGCACAGCTCCGTGGAACCCCTCAAGGCCAATCCGCGACTAAAGGCTCGCCCGATCTTTACTGGAGCCATCTCTAGCGACGATTCCAGATAATCCATGAGCAGCTCCGCCTCGGGAACCTTTGCTTCCGCTCCGGACATCAGTTGACAGATCAGGGATTGCAGGCACTCGAAGGGATCGCGAGAGAGGATCCTTTTCCAATCGATGGCTGGCGGGGGAGGTCTCTGAATTTTACCTCCTGCTGCTCCTCCTCCTGAATCCTGAGTCCTGCGCACCCAACCCAGATCATGACCATGGCCAGAGCTCGCCTCTCTTCTACTCCGGAATAAATTCAAGGAGGCACTGGCCTGTTGAATGGGTGCAATGGCCATTTGAATGGGCTGAGCAGCCATGCCTGCCAGTTGGGTTATTCCGCGAATGGGTCGGATCTTCACCCAATCCTGGGCCAGCAGATGCATCATGTACATGGCTCCTAGGCCGGTGGCAGCCAAAAGAATTACTCTGTGGAGTAAAGTAAAATATTATTTACTCGGCAAATAACTGCAATGATCACTTTGTTCATTATTTAAAATATTTAATGCCAGCTGGGGAGGAGCTCCTTGTCAGTTAATGTGGACTCCAAGCTCACCTGAACCCCATCCTTTTGGGGCTTAGCTACGCTGTCCTGTCACGTCTTTACAGCTCGGTTGCCAGCCTTCAAATGGGCACACTCCGCGAGCAGTGTCCATGTTAAAGCCGCAAATTGGATGCCAAAAATCGATGCCAGCTCCACTTTGATCGCCTGAAGTGGCTGCAAAAGTACCCCAACCCCGCCAAAATCCACACAGAAACCGGAACCAGCGGAGTTATCATCAAAACAAAGTCCATCCCACCGCTTTCCGCA
This sequence comes from Drosophila rufa, assembly GCA_018153105.1. Classification (NCBI taxonomy): domain Eukaryota; kingdom Metazoa; phylum Arthropoda; class Insecta; order Diptera; family Drosophilidae; genus Drosophila; species Drosophila rufa. The sequence goes on from JAECXS010000096.1 coordinate 17,511,891, forward strand.
ATAGCGCCATGGCGATGACATAATAGAGCCCCATCCAGTCGACTTGTCCAGGCAGCTCCTCCTCCTTCTCCTCCTCCTATGGCTCCTTCTCTCCCATATACATCTCCATTTGTTTTCCCTTTCATTTGGAGCAAACGGGTTTTTTCTATTTGCGTTTTTCGGTTTTCGCGGCTTTCTGAACGCAACAAGTTTTCCTTGACTTTGGCGATGTCTAGTGGTTTGGTGATCACCCGGTGGCTCGGTGGTGTTGTCCATGACCATTAAAATGGCTGGTTAGCAGGCGATATAATCGTCGAGGAAAATGCAGTTGAACTGTTCGCCAGGCAGTGGGTCAGACGGGTGAAGATTTGGGTCTTTGAGGCTTAAATGGGGGAAATGGTTCCGGTTTGCAGAGGTTGTTTTATAAAGACTGGCGTATTGTAAGCACTTTTTATGGATTATTTATCTGTTTAGTCTAGGATTATATGTTGCAGTGTCATAGATCCTTAAAAAACATTAAAGTGTTGCTTTATTTTATATATTTTTTGAGTATAGAGCGAAATCGGCACACGAAAAGGTAAGTTCTTTAAGAGGTTATGGAAAAAAATAAATGTTTCATCATCATATCGCTAAAAAGTTATTCCAACTGGTCGTGGAAAAGATTATTTTTAAGTTTTAATGTTAACAGCCAAATTTATTGTTAACCAATAAAAAAAAGAATCCAGAAAATAGAATCAGTCGCCTATAAAATAGATTGATATTATTCTAAACTATATTATAAAGTTATTATAAAGCTAACTGATTCCTATCAATATTTTAAATTATTATAATAAATTAAATAAGAAATAACCACTTTGCCTAAATGAAAATATGTAAAGTTGATTAATCTCCATAAACCAGGAACATGTGATCGAAGAAAGACCCCGTTTCCAGTCTTCCAGACTTATTCCACTTATCTCTATTTCAACTCCTCAACTTCATCATTTTCCACTCAAAAAACCCCCAGCTCTTGTGGAAAACTTTAACCGCCCAAAAAGCAAACTTAAAACAAGTGGAAAAGCTTTTCTTCCCCCGAACGGAGATCTATAAAACCCAGGGCCAGCCAACCGAGCGGATTCAGTCGTTTTGGGTGAACGTCAGGTGCGGGATCTGGACTCTGGACTGGATCACCAGGAAGCTGTGTGTAACCAACTTCAAGCTCCAAAGATTGCATAACCCACTGGGGAGAGAAAAGTGAAAGCAAATAGAGAAAGAAACATGTTTTATGCGGTCATCTGGATTTTCTGCGCCACTCTGTTCGCCATCCTGTTTGGAGGAGTGCGAAAGCCCAAGAGATTTCCGCCAGGACCTCGCTGGTATCCCATAGTGGGCAGTGCCCTCCATGTCTCCCAGCTGCGTTGCCGCCTGGGTATGTTCTGCAAGGTGATCGATGTCTTTGCCAAGCAATATGTGAATCCCTATGGCTTCTTTGGCCTCAAGATTGGCAAGGACAAGGTGGTGATTGCCTATACGAATGAGGCCATCAGCGAGATGATGACCAATGAAGATATAGATGGGAGGCCCGATGGCATCTTCTATCGCCTGAGGACCTTCAATTCCCGATTGGGTGTTCTCCTCACCGACGGGGAAATGTGGGTGGAGCAGCGAAGGTTTATCCTGAGGCACTTGAAGAATTTTGGCTTTGCACGGAGTGGCATGATGGATATTGTCCACAATGAAGCCACTTGCCTGCTGCAGGACCTGAAGGAACAAGTGATGAAGGCTGGGGGAAAGCAGGCCAGGATCGAGATGCACGATTTGACGAGTGTCTATGTCCTGAACACCCTCTGGTGCATGCTGAGTGGCCGGAGATATGAGCCTGGCTCCCCAGAGATCACGGAGCTGCTGGAAACCTTCTTCGAGCTCTTCAAGAACATTGACATGGTGGGTGCGTTGTTCAGCCACTTTCCCCTGCTGCGCTTCATTGCCCCGGACTACTCGGGCTACAATGGCTTTGTGGAGAGCCATCGCTCCCTGTACTCCTTTATGAGCAAGGAGATCGAGCTGCATCGCCTTACCTACAAGAACTACGACGAGCCAAGGGATCTAATGGACTCGTATTTGCGTGCCCAGGAGGAGGCGGGCAGCGAGGATCCCAAGGGAATGTTCAGTGACGAGAGCCTGTTGGCCATTTGCTTGGATATGTTCCTGGCCGGTTCGGAGACCACCAACAAAAGCCTCGGTTTCTGCTTTATGCACTTGGTTCTGCAGCCCGAGATGCAGGAGCGGGCCTACCGGGAGATCAAGGAGGTTGTGGGTCTGGAGAGAATTCCCGAGTGGTCCAGGGATCGGTCCAAGTTGCCCTACTGCGAGGCCATCACTTTGGAGGCGGTTAGGATGTTCATGCTCCACACCTTCGGCATTCCCCACCGAGCTGTGTGCGACACCCGCTTGTCGGGCTATGAGATTCCCAAGGATACCATGGTGATTGCCTGCTTCCGGGGCATGCTGATCAATCCGGTCGACTTTCCCGACCCAGAGGCATTCAATCCTGAGCGATTCCTCTTCGATGGACACTTGAAGCTGCCAGAGGCTTTCAATCCCTTCGGCTTTGGAAGACATCGTTGCATGGGAGACTTGCTGGGCAGGCAGAACCTTTTTATGTTTACAACCACTGTTCTCCAGAGCTTCAAACTGGTGGCCATTCCTGGTCAGATGCCCGAGGAGGTACCGCTTGAGGGAGCTACAGCTGCTGTGAAGCCATACGACATCATGCTGGTAGCCAGAGGGGAGCAGGGAGTGTAGATTATACTTGTGTTACATAAATGTTAACTGGTTATTGGCTAAAGTCCAGGTTGAGGTTTAAGTCGAAAACTATGTTTTAATTGCTGCTTAAATAAAATAAAGTAAAATAAATAAAGATTTTGAAGACTTACGGCCAGTTTCTACCCTCCTTTCAAAAGTTTGGCTCTCTATCGTGTAAATGTGAGAGCTAACTTTAGTCGGGACCCAGACCAGTGCTGCAAAATCTACGTATTTTTACGTAGATCTACGTATTTTCAGCCCCGATCTACGTATCTACGTATAGAGCTCCCAAATCTACGTATTTTTTTTAAATTGTACAAAAAAAAAATTTAGCAAATTTTTTTTAGATATAAACAAGAATTTAAATGTTTAATTTAAAAGTAAACGACTAATTTGCAATTTACCAACACTAACAGTGTGCTAGCAGCAGGCTTTAGTCAAGATGTTGCCTAATGTTGCCAGAAAGAACAGGCTGGCAACGATATTCATTATTCTCAGCTGTGCAGCACATGTAAATTTTTGTCGCGATAAAAAGTTCCTAAAGTTTGGTTGTTTTTATATTGATCTCAAATGGAAAACTACTCTTCTATAAGCAGTGAAAGCGATAAGGAGCAATCCACCACTTCCACAAAGAAACGGAAACGCCACTATGACATGAAATATTCGGATAGTTGGGAGCACGACAAAAAATATTGCGGCTGGCTGAAAAGAAGCGTCAAAGGTTGCAATTTTTTCTTTTGCAAAATTTGCAAAATAGACTTAAAATGTGGTGCAGGTACAAGAGTTCTAGATAATCACGTTAATTGTACAAAACATAAGAACAACGAGAGAAGTATGTATTTTGTGTCTGTTGTCTTCGAGTTTGTTATGTCTGTATCTTAATTTATGTTTTTATGTGTTTTTAACAACTTGTCCTTGTGCAGGAGGAACTAAACCCAGTGTTTATTCAACAAAAGTTATACATATTTTTAATGCATATATATAAATATTTTTAATACATTAATTTCAAGGCGTCCATCAACCAACAATTTTATCTATGTTGCCTGACACAGCTTTACCTACTTTTAAAAACAACATAAAGAGCGCCGAAATAAAAATGTCTTTCACTGAGCTCGACAGGGAGTGGCGTATCTTACGGAATACAGATCTGCCCTTTAATGGGGAAGATGCTAAGGAAGTAGAGATTTGGGCGTATATTGCAAATATTAAAAAAGGCGATGGTTCCCTTCTTTTTCCTTTTTGTCAGAGTTTGCTCAAAATATTTTAACATTGCCGCATAGCAGCGCAAATGTTGAAAGAATTTTTTCTGAGATAACTTTAATTAAAACGAATAAAAGGAATTGTTTAGGCACAGAAACCCTAAAAGGATTATTATTCACAAAAGACCATTTAAAGCAAATATCATCTGAGCCATCGAAAGAGCACCTAAGCTATTTTAATAAAAATATTCACTCCTAAATATTAAAAACAATGTTAATTTTATTAATAAAAACTTATATGTAAACAAATATGGCATATATATAATTAAAATACCCTTTATAATTGGCTTTGTTTGACTTTAAAAAAAATACGTAGATCTACGTATTTGACCAAATTTTGGCTACGTAAAAATACGTAGATTTTTAGTTCAAGCTACGTATAAAAAAAAATTTCATTTTGCAGCACTGACCCAGACTGTTAAATATTTTCCGGTCCGCAAAAGATTTCCTGATTTCCGATAGCCAATTGTAGAAGAAAAGATTTCCGATAACCAAAGCAACCGTGTATTTGCGCCTTACAGCACAGCTCGTTAGATAGCAGTGTAGTTAACAGGAATATGTTATTGTTTTACGTTCAGAAACATTTTAGGAGGGCAGAAACCCGGTTTGTTTTACGATAAGTTTACCTTTTCCGGACAGATAGATAAAAAATAATAACCCCAATCTTGGCTTAACTTAAACAGAGTTTAAATTTAAATCACTGCCAAAGTCCCCTTCCCCTCACATTTCTTTCAATAAACTATACACCAATATTGTTTTTTATATTCTCTAGTTAAACATTTAATTATCAATATCATTATAATTATTATTGTTCATTGTTGTTGTGGTTGATTTGTAGTCTACAAAGTTGTCACTTAGTTTCTTTCTTCGGTTGCCACCTCAACTCCTCGCAACTCCTCGGCGTTTTCAACGAAAAGCATTTTCTTGGGCTAAGCAAACTCAGCACTAAATCGTACAAATATATATGTTTATATACCAAATATGTAGAATGGATGAGCTTAGACAATTTACATAAAAAACTAGCGTAAAAATAATAAAAATATTGCCACACAAAAACGTTCAGTTACACAATGGATTATATAATGCAAATGGGTTTGCTTTGCTTCCTCCTCGGTTGCTGTTATTTAAAGCTATTTTGTTTATATTCATACGGTATTGTTAATGGAAAACAATTGTTGCTCCTTCGCCTTCGTTTTAAAAATTTAAATTTGTGTTCCGCTTATATATTTCACTTAGGTTTCTCTTGATGTTTCGCTTTGATATATTTCTCACTCTTGAGCCTGCCGCTAGACACTGGGCTTATGTGTATATGATCTAGATGTGTATATAAATATATATGTCATATGATCGTGTATATAATATATGTAAAAACTCTAACAATTGTTACACAAAAAGCAAGCCAGCTCATTGCCAAAAAACATTCAACTTAGCTGCATTCCAAGCACTTCTATTTTTTTGTAAAGTAAATCTGCATTTTGATTAGCGAAAACTTAAGTATCTCTGCGTGATATATGTACGGTTTATATATATTTCCGAATAATTCAGATTACTGACTGCTCTTGCACATAACTTTCTTGGTCCGTAATATTCCCAACGCGCGAGAGGAAGAGTATGATTATTAATTACACTTGCATTGAGTCGTCGCTGATGGGTTAAGATTAGAGATTGTGACGATGTGAAATAAATAAAAACGAGTGGGGTTTGTTGGGGCTAAGGGGAGAGGTTGGAATTCTATGGAAAACATCAAGACTTTTGTAATAAAGAGTTTGTAGAATCAATATAAAAATTGTCCAAGTCCTTACCGTAATTAAGAGCTCCATATTAGGACCCACAATCTCTCTATGGCAAAACGCCTTCGATCCATCCATAGACTCTGTGTCAAATGAGTCGACCCACCCAGGGATTACCATATGTAGGGCTAGGATATGTTCAGTTCAAGAGTTTAGACACTAACGGGCGACTAGCAAGCATTTGAAGTATTTGTGCAACATCAGAAACTTTTGATTTTTAGCACTACAGACATCGATTGACTAAATCCTAGTAAAATTTCCTAAATAAAACTTGTTGCACCGGTTTCCCTCTGTTTCTGATTTCTGTATTTTCACCATGTGGCCGCCAGTGACTCTGCTCACTGCTTCCGCAACCCGAAGGTCGGCAGCTGCTGGGCACAGCAGCAGGCCACGATGTACAGGATGCCAAAGAAGAAGTTCAGCTTGGCCGTTTGCCGCGGCACCAGATGCATCGTCTGCTCGTTGCGGAATCGCTTCTCGATTTGAAAGGCTTGCGGCAGGGTGACCAGTGGCAGCAGGAACCACAGCGAGTACTTTAGCCCGAAGATAAAGAACAGCGAGTAGGGGGTAAAGAGGAGCATGGCATACAGTACATGAGAGGCAGTGCGTCCTATTAATATTGCCAATGTAACGATCCCTGCCCGCCTATCATTATCCGCATCTCTCGTATTGTTACTGTGCAGGATCGCCTCCGTGTTGAGGGCCAAGGGAATGGCATAGCCCATTGTCGTCCAGTCCAGGTGGCCCGTCTGAGACATAAACGCGAATAGCACCGAGATGGGGCCAAACAGTATCAGTATCACCAGGTCACCCAGGGCGATGTACTTGAAACCTATGCCTCCCGTGTACAGGAAACTCGAGGACAATCCACCAAAGTAGATCAGCGCCAAGTGCTCCATTTTCGCCGGACTGAGGACCGCCAGCAGAACGAAGCCACCGCAGCCGGCCATGTACAGAATGGCACCCAGCGAAACCACCTGAAAAGTTATTAATAAACATATCAGAATTTATAATTGTGTTAAACAACCGAATTAATTGAGTGTCAGTTAACTCTATAAAGGCCCAGAGGGTCTACATGAAGATAAGATCGTGAAGGTAAGAATATCTAAGCTTGTGATGATAATAATTCTCATTAAAATCGATATACTTTTAACTTAATGGTTATTCCGTGATGTTTTTTATAAATACTATATTACTCATGTCCTCGTTATTAATTAGTAAGTTGATAATTGCTAGAAGAACTTGATTCTACAAAGCAGCAGGGATTATAAAATGGTTTATGGTCTTGGCACGATTTTTCAACCAAAAACCAGAAGCAAACGAATTTAATTTCTGGTGAAATTCAATATTTATAATACATGTGATTTGAAAAATTAAGATAATACAATCTGCCTTATAAAATGTTTTATTACTTTGGTAATTATTGAAATCCACAGAAAATTGGTTTATAAAGTATGTTACATTAAAAAACAAAAAAGTTTTTACCTAAAATATTTTGTTGCATACTTCTGGACGCCTTTTAAATAGATTTCAAAGCCATAGCTTTTCCCCCGAATTATGAAAACTATCCTTGAGCGGCTCTCTTTATCAAGGGTGAGTACTAAAGTAGCTATTTACTCAGACCTCAAACCGTCATGTTGCCCTTGGCAACGCTAGCCTTTCCCTAACAAACCTATTGAATTTTCGCCATTCACAGAATTCACTTCAACATGGAGGAACTGCAGAAAGTTGGACTCTTTATCGACGATATCTACAGACTGCGCGTGGAGGACCCCAGCATAGCCAATGAAAAAAGTGAACTACGACAGGAATGCCTGGAGTACTCGAAGAATTTGCAATTGTTCAAAAAGCTAGCCGCTGACTTTTATAAAATATCTGAGACGTTCGCCAAGGATGTCGACAAGGAGAAGCTTCGGGCTATTGGGACTCAGAACCAGCTGAAAACCATATCGAAACAGCGACAGGGTGAGCAGCAAGTCTATCAGAGTCAGATCTACGAGCAGACCGTGGAGCTGGAGCGCCTCAAGAGCGAGCACCAGTACTTGCAACGCATCGAGACGGAGCAACAGGAAATAATTAACAATTTCTTAGTAAATCAATAATTTATATCGAAAACAAAACTAAATATAAGAACCATTTTTCCCCAAAATCCCTTATGTACTACTAACACAATTGAAAAGTCACGATTTTCGAATAAATAGTTCCGGACAATTAGCTTTTGAAACAGAATTTATTATGGCCAAGTACAAAGTGTATGCAAAGTAAGACCTTTTGAACGTGTGCTTCGACAAACTTGGAAATTCTTTGAATATTATTAGCTTGTGCATTCTAAATTATAATATTAAATCACTTACTATTTACAGGATATTCTGGATATTTACTATACAAGGGATTACCCTTTTATGAAGATATCCTAATTCTGTTTGGCATACACAAAAAAAAAAAAAAAACTATCCAAGCAGTATAACGAGTTTAGTATGACTTGATACTTCATAATATCAAATGTATACTTATAAGTATTCCTGTTCCTGTTTTATAGTATTATTTGTATACGAACCTACATCTAAAATTCGACCACATATCGTATTAACACTTAAGAGTATAGAATTCATGTAAGAATAGTATAGTTTCTATGATGATTTTTTTTTGGTGTATGGTTTAACGATTTTTTATTTTTCGTCAGGCTCCGAGCTTGACATTAGGTGCCCTACCCTGTCGTATGTATTTATTTTTAAATTAAAAACTTTGCTAACTTCGTTTATTGTAAACTTCTGGGCTTTACAGGGTTAATCAAACAGCAATTAATACCAAATCGTTCCGTGGAGCCTCAGCTCTCGAGCTTACCTCATCCTTGGTGAGTATGTGATCCACCAGCGTACGATCGTCGGCCTTTTGCTTGTCGATGCCCTTGATGTAGTCGAAGTAGGTGTTGACCACGTTGCCGGCGCAGTGGACCGTAACCACGGTGAAGGCGGTGAGGAAGAAGGTGGCCATTGAGAATTCCGCCGCCCACTGGGAGCGGTAGGCCAACGCGGAACCCAGGAGCGTTGGCACCAAGCTGGCGGATAGCGACCAGGGACGCAGAGCTAGGAGATAGGTTTTCAGTTTCATAAAGGTGCCGGATGTGGGGGTGTGTCCTGTTGTTCCTATGCCTGAATCTGCACCTGTTCCGATTTCCTGCCCTCTGCTCACCGCTCCTCCAACGCCACCGCCGCCGCCAGCCTTTCCATTCGTGGTGGGACTTCCGTTGGCCAACAGCTGGGAGGTGGTGTCCTCCGCCGCCTCCTCCTCAGTGCCGGCTCTTCTGGCCGTCGTCGTTGTTGTTGCCATTGCAAGCTGCACGGGTCTACTGGCAGGCACTTCGGACCGAAACTTATTCACCAACTTGCCGTGTGTGTGTTTGACCTTGGTCTCCAGACCAGCCAATTGTTTACAAAAGCTTCAATATTAAATAGTGTTTTTTCGGATGCCGGCACATACGCTGCTCTGCTGCTGCGCTGCCTGCTGCTTGCTGCCTGCTACTGCTGCTGCTGCTCCTCCACCTCCTCCTGCTGTTCGGTCTCCTGCTCTTTTCCCAGGTGCTCTCGTGTGTGTGCGTGTGCTTTCAATAATCGCTAATATTGTATACACAGCATCTTGCCAGCGGGGGTGCTGAGGGGGGCGTTGGTTATATAGGGGGGCGCCTCTGCAGCTCCACAAAACCACGAAATTTCACCCGTGGAGCCCCAAGTTTCTCTCGCGCTCGCTGGCTCTCTCTCGCCCCGCTCCGCTCCGGTCGCTCTCTCCGTTCTGCTTCCACGTTTGCCGTTAGCCTCTTCAATTCCGGCGCCTGCTTTGATTGATTGATTCCGCCGTAATGCTTGATATATGTGCACCCACTTATTTTATTTTATTTTAATCAAACAAATCAACTGTCACGTCAGCGCTAAACGAATAAGGTCATACCTTTTCTCAAGTAGTGCATTTCGCTGCCATCGTTGGTATTTGTGCAGCCCTGGTTTCAACTTGAACTTTTTTTAATAGAAAAATATATATTAGTATAGGCGTTAATATTACAAAGATCAGCCTATAGTTTAGTATGCATTTAACTTTTCAAATTTTATTAATTTTCATTTATGTTTTTAGACTTATCATCGATAACACAATTGTGCTACTTGCAGATCCCTGGTCGTAACAGCTGTTGGCTGGATGGAAAACAAACAAAGTAAAAATAGTTGTTGATTTAATTTCTAAGTTAATTGTAATAAAAAATGGATTACAACATTCACAAAATCTGTCGGGTGTGCTTGGAGGAGGTAAACCCGATATCGGTGACTTCCATTTACAGCACAGACTTCGCCATGATGCCCTCGGTTATGCTGATGCAGTGTGCTAAAATAAGAGTAAATATATCCAAATACTAGTTTACTTGAGTTATTAAACATTTATTTTCAGGTCTACAAAACCGATGGTCTGCCCTCGGTGATCTGCAACAATTGTATTTACCGGCTGGGAGTGGCCTTCCATTTCAAACAGGAATGCGAAAACAGCGATATTCGACTGCGTCAGTATTTGGGCATCCTGGAGTCGTGGCGCCAGGATGCGGCCACCAACACGGACTTTGTGGAGAAACCATCGATTCTGCAGCGTGATAGCGACGAGGAGGAGCCGGTAGATACGAAAGTGAGCAAAAGACGTTCCCGCTACCAAAGGAAACCGCCGGAGGAGCACAAGAAAAGGGGACCTAAGCCAGTGGCCAAAATGCCGCACACCTGCTACGAGTGCCACAAGAGCTTCAAGTGCATTGCCCAGCTCACACAGCACATTAGGACCCATACGGGGGAGAAGCCCTATCAGTGCAGCTACTGCATTCAGAGATTCGCCCAGAAGTACAACCTGAAGGTGCACGAAAGGACCCACACGGGGGATAAGCCATTCCAATGTGAAATCTGCTCAAAACAGTTCTCCGCTCTGGGGAACTTCCAAGCGCACCAAAAGATCCACCTGGGGGTAAGGGATCAGATATGTTCGCTGTGTCAAAAGGGCTTCTATACCGCCGGAGATCTCTCCAAGCACATGCTGACCCATACGGGCATCAAGAACCACCACTGCGATGTTTGTGGCAAGACATTCAGCCGGCGACGAGACATGCGATCGCATAAGTTGAAACTACATCCGCTGGAGTCGAGTACGAATCATGATATAGTGGACGACGATGATGACGAGGCCATCGATACCGATCCTGTGGGTCTGGACACCCTGGATCATGCCCCTTTCAAATGTCCCGATTGCGACAAGGCTTTCGACACGGCCGATAGCCTAAGCTTGCACTTTCGCACCCATGCGGCGAACAACAACCTGCTCAATCTGCCGCTGCCTCCAGCACCACCCATGTCGCATCACTACCACCATGATGCCCTGCATCATCTGGGACCGCCGAATCCCGCCACCCAGATGGGAATGGCTGCCATGGCTCATATGCTGGCACCACCGCCTCCTCCGCCGCCAACGCCCAGTGACGGGCGGTACTCGATGCTGCATCACACGGCGGCTCAGAGACTGCATTACTAAAGTATTATTAATGATTAAGTAATTAGTATTATAGTTTATGGCTATACAAATTAATTTAAGCAGTTCAAAATACTGCTAGTCTTAGAAAGTAAAATAAATATTTAACAAAAACTTCTAAATGAATCAATTATTTAAAGAAACTATCATAAAACGGAAAACTTTCTTCAACTTTTCATAGATTCATTCATTAAAACGGCATACTATTTATACCCGGTACCCATAGGGTACAAGGGTATTATAAGTTTGTGCCAACCGAGAATGTATGTAACAGGCAGAAGGAGGCATTTCCGACCCCATAAAGTATATATATTCTTGATCAGTATCACCAGCCGAGTCGATTTAGCCATGTCCGTCTGTCCGTCCGTGTGAAACAACAGATCTCAGAGACTATAAGAGCTAGAGTTACCAAATTTGGTGACAACATTGGAATCTGTTGCACGCAGATCAAGTTTGTTTTAAAATTTGGACACGCCTACTTCCGCCCTCAAAAATCATAAAAAACGTTAAATAAGCTATACTCGTTTTTTTTCGGGTAAAAGTTAATAAATACAAAAAATGAATAAAATAGAGCGGACGTTTCCTGAAAATTTCCGTAAAATCGGATGATAAACATGGGAGATATTAGCAATAAGGTTAGAATTTTAACACACCGCCCTAAGGCACTGCTGTTGCAAGCTGTAGCCGACAGGTGGCGCATTCGAGCCTTGGCCGTGCGATATAATGGCGCCAATGTACATATGTATGTACAATGTAGTGTATATACATTTTTAAATTGCCTTTTAGTGTGAAGCGCAAACGTTTAGGTACCGGGTATCTCACAGTCGAGCACAGTCGACTGTAGCTTTCTTACTTGTTTTAGGCTTGTAATATTGAACACTTTTTATTTACTTTCGTCTATATATGTATATTTTTAAAATGGAATATTCTTGTCATGTCTGCTTTTTAATATATCTTTACAAATAAATACATGTATGTAGAAATTTGGCAAGCACAGCTTCTATAAAGATTATTACTTAAATGCACGAACTAAAATCACTAGTCTCCGCACACTTACCGCATGCATCGTCTATATAAAATTGTCATTTTACGGTGTATAAACTTAGCTTGATTTGTGTTTTTTGTTTTGTTTCTGTATGTAAAAAGTTGTCGTATCTCAATATTGGTTTGTTTGGTATTGGTATGCATCGTTGGTATCGGCTTGATCCAGTTTTGTGAATATGTCTATAAAAGCTCAAAAATCGAATCCAAGAGTTATCTCATAAAATATTGCTTTGAACAACAAACGGTCTGGAATGATTCGATCCCTGAGATCGGTCATAAGTCCGCCCTCTTTACTTGAGCTTCTCCTTCAGCCACTCCTCGGTCAGTTCATCCAGTTCGCGTATTTCGTAGACGCGAGTGAGATCCACTTCACGCTGCAAGGCGCTCTTCGTGCAGGCGTACATCATCTGCAGTTCGATCTGGAATCAAGCAGTATTCATAAATTTAATTATGCTTTCTATTTTATGTTTGTCCCAAATGAAGTGCTCACCTGACTATCTCTCGGTGTGTAGAAAATAAAACACATCGGATAGGATATGCGCTGATCATCGTGCACCATTTTGTACGTGTAGATCACGTAGCGGGGCTGGTGACCCGGCAGAGTGTCCTGCAGCTCGTCCACCGATATGTCATCAATGAACTCATCCAGCACCACCGACTGCTTCTCCCGGTCGACTTTCACTAAAGAAAATAAGAAACCAAAGTCATCAATCAGCGCTTAATTCGTTTCGGTGTTTGGACACGCTTTGAGAGCCCAGTTCCCCGGGGCTATGACACCCGTAAACCCGTAGCCATGGCAATGGGAACTTACATATCAGAGCTGCATTGTTTTTGCTCTTGCTGAATCGGAACTTCTTCAACTCCTCCAGCACTTCGTTGCTAATGTCGCATATTTTGTTATCACCCTGCAGGAAAATAAAAATAAATGTTAATTGATTAGTACTTCAAAATCACCAAAGTTATCAGGGAACAGCAATCGCCAAGCGGAAAAAACACAAACAAAAACACGCCCACACTCCATTAGTCATGTTTTCATTTGTTGTAATTGCTTTCCTGCTTGGATCGCAGTTTCTTACCATAGCTTTTTGGTTGTTTGGGGAATCGGGGAATGCGCCTGCAGATTCTTTGGCAGTTGTCGTGGCGATTAAATATCACTTTTTAGCGAGTGAACGTTTAAATATTTACGTTCGGTTTTTGTTGTTGCTTCGGCTGAAAATGTTTGACCGACCTGCAGTATGACCGTGTTCTGAACGCCAAAAAATGCCGCAGTACATCTATAAAATCATATGTCGTCCAATTCTGTCGGTAATAAATAATAATTGTGGAATATATAAAATCTTGGCGGTAATCTAATACAAATAAATATTATTAATGAAATTTATTCAGATCTTTGTAAAACATTCTACGAAATAAGCGAGTTTATAAAAAATATGTATAAATCTTAGAAATTTATATTAGAATATATGATGAATTTCTTAAACATAAACTAAGTTGTGGTTAGGTAAACTATAATCTTATGTAAAGTTCATTATAATTCAAATATTTCCTAAGCGATATTAATTGTATAATCATGCATATCGATCACGATCGGTTGATCGCTTTACCCATCCCTAACAAACCAGGGCTGCCAAAAGTACAGCTAGATCAGGGATTCATTGTTTTTTACGCGCCTATTTGCCAATTGGCAAACCGCTTTAATTGTTTTCCAATAATGTTGATCTACCCAATTGTGGGTAGGTGTTGAGTGTTTAAACCGAGTACTTAACATGCCGCCGTATAAGCTTGACTTGGATCTATACGAGGATAACCTCTTAGATAGCTGCTGGCGAGTGGGAGCCAGCAGGTCCCGGGCAGCCGTTTTTTCTTCGTTCGATAGGAGTGAGATCGCCGCAGTGGATATTGTGGCCTGTTGGTAAATAATCATATCCTAAGCCACTTTTACCTACTAATTGAAGTAACTCTTCAGCAAACGAATCACTACCTTAATCGAACAGAATGCATCGAAGGTGCATCGTTGCGATTCGGTGGCCACAAGAAGCCGGCACCAATTTTACCATTTCAAGGACTTTGCCCGATTGACTTGCGGTGTCACCGATATCTACAGTCGTCAGATGGATATTCTGTTGGGTAAGTATGTTTCTTTTAGTTGAAAGAAATCTCCTAATTAATTATATATACTTTTAGGGGACACCAAGCATTTGCTGGATCAAATGAAGGGCACCAACTTCAACTTGGGTTTAACAACCAAAAAAACGGTGATCCGAATCAATCGTAAGCGTAAGCGCGTAATCACCAAGGAAAGCAAAGTGATCGGTATCGCCAAACATCCCAGATTGGAGGAGTCCGAACTTTTGAATGAATCCCTGCAGCAATGCTATGCAAATATGCTATCCGAATGTCTGGAGTGGGAGTCGGAAAGTACTCAGCAGGTGGACCTTCTGGAGGTGGGTCTGAGCAATCAATTTAATGCCTTTTATTTATTTATTTATTAATTGATTCCCAGTCCATTGAACTAACTCGAAATTGCCGCCAATCAAGCTCATATCATGCCATAACCATCACTGCGGAATTTGAAATCCACGAAGATGCGTCAAACATTTTTCCATCCGATGGCTTTGGGGAGTGCGACGTGGATTTAACCATTTTTGAAGAACTTTACCCAAGCAGAGACAAGACGCGAGGTACCAGTAAAAAGTTTTAAAGCTAATTTATATAACTTTTTATCAAATTAATCCTCTATTCATTTTAGCCAAACGACGGTCAACAATTTGCGGTTTAACTGACATTTTACCAGCGAAAATGCCCAGATTGGATGGAAATATAGTTGATTTGAATATGTCCCAGGCTGACAGTGCTATTATGACCTCAAATGACCCAGCAGCAGGTAGCATTGATCCAGCAGGTGTGACGTATGTTGTATGCGAACCATCGCTTCCACTAGACTTTTCTAATCCTCCATCGAGGAGAATGTCCTGGGCTGACAGTGCTGTTACGACCACAACTTACACACATACCATTGAGACAGCTGAACTTAGAGCCAGCAAATTTGTAAAGAATCCTCGCAAGAAAAAACTCAATATCGACAAGTGCATCGAATATTCTCGAGAAAAGCTGATAAAAGATAGATGTCAGTATCTGAAGAGAGCTGTGGCAATTCCACCGCCTACCAAACGGCGCAAAGCCCCCGAGGAACTATTATCTAAGCTGGGAAACAGGTAGGAATATTCATGTGAAATTTTCTCTGAGCATCTAATTGTCGTATTTCTTTTTAGTTCAATATTTCCAAACTTAATGAGGAATTATTGCATTAGTTTCAGTAAGGAGGAGCTGGAAGTTCAGACCGAGGTTACCTTAAGAAGCATATTCGGTGTTGAATTTACAGAGGATCTGGTCAAGGAGATAATTGTTCACATTAAAGAAAGGAAAGAGATTGTTAATCGGCCCGTTGTTGTTCAAGAGGAACTTGAAAATCCAATCCTAACTCCTCCATTGCCAGCATTTCTCGAAATCAATAATAATAATGATACAAATCTTGGCATAAGCTATGAAGACAATCATTTTGGTGAGTTGAAACCATACATAAAGATTATTTGATTGGATTATTTGCTTTTCAGATGCTCACTCCGTGATGATGAATCTACTAATGATTTGGCGCAATAATCCCGATATCAACGGGATTGATGCCAATAAATTTATCCGATCGTTTCCAGATCGCATCAAGGCCTCGTTGGCCTTTAATTTTTTGTTGTGTAAGTCCCGAGTACACTCAAGAAATATACAAAATTAATGAAACTATTTCAGATCTCGTTCGGGATCAGTTTATAAAGGTCTCCAAGAAGCCAAACTCCATTGAAATGGACGAAATAATGCTGGGCACAGCGTCCCACGACCTCATTGAAAGCCTAATACAAGGCGAGAGTTTCTAACAATATTTTAACAAGTCCCAAAGAGACTATAAATCATCATTATCTTAACTTTGTTCATTTGTTATATGTTAAGACATATCTATCATCATCAAATTTTCTTGTTAACTGACATATTATAATTGTTTCCTTCCTAATATCCATTTTCTAAGAAAAAAACTCTTGTACATTTCCTTGTTACTATTACGTTATCGTAGCTATATAATTCATTAACATTTTGGGTATTTCTCTAAACCGTACTTGTTGTCCTTCGTTACAAAATCTCATTCTCTCTCTGTGACAACACCGAAAAAAATAATAAACAAGTTACAAAACAAAAGGAATACATTGTATTACTGGCACAATTGCTTAAATGCCGATCTGCTGGGCCAGACCCGAGTAAATGTGGAGCGTGCAGAACCCAATTACGGCCGCCACCAGCGCTTTCACAGCCACCGTCAGCCAGGGTCCAATGGTCAGGATGTGGAGCATGCCCTCCAGCCAGACACCCTTGAAGACGGTCACTGCCAGCAGCAGGCTGACCAACGGCTTCAGCGCCTTGTTCAGATCGTGACGGGTGAACAGCCAGATCAGGGTGGCCGTGGTTATGTGCTGGACCAAGAGCACATTCGACTCCAGACACTTGAGAATGTAGATCCAGCTGAACTCGGTTCCTCGGGCTCCGACCCACAGCATGATGCCCCGGGAGAGAATCACCTCGGCAGTGGACCCTGCGAGAAAATAAATGGTATACTTGTATCAGTAAATATCTTATTTATACGGTATGGATTAGGTTCAAGGATTAAGGCTATTAGCATTGGTCTAATTAAGTTATTCGATTGACCTACATCCCAGTCCAGCCGTTATGAGTTTGGAGTGTCCCTTTCCAGGAATTCGACTCAGGATCAGGGCGAATCCCAGCAGGTCGGCGATGTCCACGCTGCAGCGAAAGATCTCCTGCAAATCAAAGAACACAGGCAAACTTAACCTTAATAATAAGGTAAATAAAAGGTAAGCACACACGCACCGCAAAGAAGTTGAACTCGCCGCTGGCGGAAGAGCCGTCTGAATAAAAGAATGTGGCCAGGACCAGCATCTTGCAGAGCTGAGTAAATATGTAGATGCCGCCCGCCTGTACGCACTTCCAGAATGCCCCATATTCAGATCTGCAAGACAAAAACCGGGACAATTAATAAATATTTCCATTGATGTGGAGCGAAGTCCTATTGAAACCGCGGTAAATCGACTGAAAACCCACAGGCCGGAGTATTTGTAGGTGAAGTAGTACGGCGTTAGCAGGGCCACACAATTTCCAAAGTGATAGAGTGTCATTTTCTTTGATAAACTATGGTTATTTTGCTTTAATTAAGAATTAAAAGTTGAAAAGAAAAAAACTAGCGTTGCTCGCCTTTGGGTATCGATATGTGCCTGTCTGTGTTGGCGGGGAACAATAGCTGATCTTAGCGGGAAAATATCTAGTAGCAAAAAAAGGTAAACTCTGAGTTGGCTTTTTCACAAAGCCTTTTATCTGGCACTTATTTTACATTTATTATATTCTGCACTTTAAAAAATTTAAGAGACTCACATCAATATATTTTTAAAATTTGTTAACTTTATTCATTCAAATCGAAAAAAGCTAGATCTGAGTAAAAGGCTGAGCCTTATCACTGATGCCTATCGATAACAGCTTAGATATCAACACGTCATCGTCATCTGTCATCTGTGCTCGAATGGGTGCGCGTGTGTGTGAGTGAGAGAGAGAGTGTGTGTGTGTGCGTGCGTTTTAGTGAGTTTTCTGCAATATTTTTACAATTATTATGACTAGTTAGTCAAAGCCCAGATGAAAATGCTTGAACAAAATTTCAAATTATACATTACCTAGGACACACAGGATTGCCAATTGAGTGCCGAGCCGGAAAAACATACGGAAAGCCAGTGATTTGCAGGCGGAAAACAAAGAGGAAAATTTCGCCATTCCAAAGGAAAGTCCAACCAGATCGCTTGTGTGCATATGAAAAACAGCAACGTCAACTCCCGGGGACAAGCTCCAATCTGAGATGAGATGCAAACTCGAAGACGCCTCCATCAAACGGACCAGCAGGATTACAACAACAGCAGCAGCAGCACCTATACCATTCAAGCGGGCGAGGATCAGCATCAGGCAGGACCAGGCGCAGGCGCAGGATCTGGCGGACAAGGAGCAGCTAGCGGATCGGGAGGACTACTAGCGCAGCCCCTTGGTTATCCACCGCAACCGCAAGCGTCCGTCGAGGCCGCCATCCACATCGGTGACGCCCAGTCTGCACCCGACTCCGACGACAAGTACGGCAAGGCGGCCCGCCAGTGGAATCTGCGTGCCTTCTCTGGCCAGGCTCTGCGCACCTTAAGTGCCGCTGCCGCCGTGGTCACCGGCAACAACCAACCGGACACGAACTTTAATAGCCAAAACAACTACAATTACAAACCCGCTTCCGTTCCGGCCACCGGACAATTTTCGCAAGAGGAACACTTCGAACAGGAGCCCGAGCCGGAGGTCTTCATCATGGCTGCCCGCGATCGGACGGGCGAGTTCGCCAACGCGATTCGATCGCTGCAGGCACGCAACATCACACGGGCGGTGAACATCCGGGATCCCCGAAAGGCCAAGCAGGTGCAGAGCTACTCGGAGTTCATGATGGTGGCCAGATTTATAGGCAAGAACATAGCCAGCACCTATGCCAAGCTGGAGAAGCTCACCATGCGTAAGTACTAATGGGGTTACCTGTAACAAATTCGAGATAATAAACATCGCTCTCTCTGCTTTAGTGGCAAAAAAAAAGAGTCTATTCGACGACAGACCGCAGGAGATCCAGGAGCTGACGTACATCATCAAGGGCGACCTGAATGCCTTGAATCAGCAGATCGCCCGACTTCAGGACATCTCCAAGGACCAGCGGCGTCATACGAATGGCAAACACCTGGTGTCACATTCCTCTAACATGGTGCTGGCCCTGCAATCCAAGCTGGCCAGCATGAGCACGGACTTCAAGCAGATCCTGGAGGTGCGCACCGAGAACCTCAAGCAGCAGAAGACGCGACGGGATCAGTTTAGCCAGGGACCAGGTCCATTGGCCGCTCACACCGTCTCGCCGTCGACTGCCAAGCAGGGATCCCTGCTCCTCAGCGAGGAGAACCAAGCTGTGAGCATAGACATGGGCAGCAGCAGTGACACCACACCGCTCCTTGCCACCCAGACCCAGATGGCCATCTACGATGAGTCGGATAACTACGTTCAACAGCGGGCGGAAACCATGCAAAACATAGAATCTACGATCGTTGAGCTGGGCGGCATTTTTCAGCAGCTGGCGCACATGGTCAAGGAGCAGGAGGAGATCGTGGAGCGGATTGACACGAATGTAGCGGATGCGGAATTGAATATCGAGGCCGCCCATGGCGAGATCCTTAAATACTTTCAGTCTGTCTCAAAGAATCGCTGGCTCATGATCAAGATATTCGGCGTTCTCATATTCTTCTTCCTGTTCTTTGTTGTTTTTATGTCATAATCGAAGTCGCCAGCAGTTGCCCCCCTGATGTACCTTCTTCCCCTGTATACAGCAATTATTAATTATTAATTTTAACCAAGTTTCAATCACAATATTGTTTATTCCAAGCTGTGGCCTCTACCCGGAACCGATTGTATAATAAAGTTATAAATACGTACAACATGTAAGTGGGGTTTTTTAACTTACAACTATGGGAATGTGCTGACGCCTATATTATGCTGATAATGATAAGGTTTAGTACCTTCTTTGATAATCTTTGTTATCTAAAGTGTGTTGGGTGCTCGCTCCACGCTGCTGGTGCTTGTAGTTAGTTGAAGAATCCGCTGTCCCTCAAGCTACATAAATAAGAAAGAAGACATTACTTTCGATTCGGCTTTTATTCAATGCTTAAAATCCAACTCTACACCAAGGATGCGAAATGCAAGTTAAAAAAAAAATAATCATAATTAAAATACGTTACAATCTCCAACTTCACACAAAATAGATTACAAATCATACAAGAAAACAATGTCTTTCTATGGGTTTTTGACTAAAATTTACAGGTGAAGTATTGTTCGTGGGTTATATGGGCAGTCGGCAGTATCTCTGTCTGACCCGAGTTATGACAACTAATACACGATGCGGTGATGCGCTGGCGCCAACAATGAGATCCCCAGGCGGCTGCCACAATGCCTCTTATGTCGAGATGAGCGAATAAACCATGCTAAAATTAGCGAGAAACGTTAGACGAAACGATGTCCCTTGATTGCCCCAATTATCAATCCAAATTTACCCGTATATGTAGTAGAAGAAGCTGATCAAGTAGACGGCCAGCTTGATCCAACCCTCGCGCATATTCCGGGACAGTGTGTCCGTCTTCAGGACCGTGGTGGGATCATACAGACCAGGTCCAGACATCACCGGGCGGTTTTTGTAGCTGAAATATATAAGGGAGTGGTCTCAATCAAGCGTTCATACCAGAGAGTACTCATATAGTATCTATTCGATTCAAGGTCTGAGCAGTTAAAATATATTAGTAATGAAAATGAATTAGCATGAAATGTAGAACGCTTAAAGACTGGTAATCTCTGATAGACGTTCTGTAGATAAGCTGCTTCTACAACTAAGTACCAATGCTAATAATAATAATATTCCCTTGTAACATGATTCACTTACCGCCAAATATGATAGGCTATGAGGGGTATGTTGATGCATAGCGAGAACCATTCGCCGCAGAACAAGAACAGCAAATTCAGGAAGATGTGCAGCAAGTACTCCGGTAAAACCAGCTGATGGGTAAGAAATCGGTTTTATTTCAATGAACTTGAATGTAAACAGTGTGTACCATAACTACTCACCGGATTAAGACTATTGCACTGATCTATTGGATTTTTATAATCTGTTTTCAGCTCGTCAAAGGCAATCACATGAAATATGGCGAAGAATATCAAAAACGCATCCCCAATCAGGGCCACAATGTATGTGAAGGCGGTGAAGTTGAAGGCCATCTTGTTGTATCGCTTAGCAGCGCAAACGTTGCTAAACAAAGTGACTTGCTAATTATTTACGTAAAAAATTCGGCTTCCAATTGTAAGTGGATGAGCGCTGGAAATAACATTCGGCAACTTTTTCGAGGCGTTACGGCGTTTTGGGCGAGAAAAGTGGTGAGCTCATTGCGTGAAAAATAGCTGGTCACACTGTTTTTCTTTTAAAAACAGCTGTTCATTTTTTTGCATTTGGGGTGTTCCCTATACGGATAAATGACTAAATTGTATGAAAAACAACTGCCCATAAATTATAGATTTAACAGTTTAAACTTTAAAGTAATTTAAGATAAATAAGAAGAATTTAACTAGTATGGGTTTTTGTTTGAAAATTTAGCAGACGACTCTTTTTGATTGTTTCCTAGACGACTAAATATATCGGCGATATTTTCAGTCGCTTAAGGAGCTCTTCAGCTATAACATTTTGGATAATTGTTTTTTTAATACTTTTTTTCAGGATTTGTGTATATTGCTTAATTTATGTACAAACTTTTTTTTTGTGTATTTTAGTATGTGGTCAGTATTTTTTCTCCTGCACTTGAAAATACTTTTTCCAGCTAGCCGCATGCGGTCACATTTATTTTCCGAATCGAACCGCCATTACCAAAAGCCGAAGGAAATCGATCGAATTTCTAAGGATCCAAGTAATCTATGAACCTCAAACGACGCCCGTGCAATTACCATAAAATTGTGTGATACATATATAGAAACTACCTGACACCCAGAAACACCGACAAACCATGTCGCAATTCAATTTTGTAAGCGATCTTCAGAATGCCCTGATCATGGACGGCGAGACGCGCGGGCCTGCTCCGCGTTGGAAGAAGAAGCTGGAGGCGTCGCTCAACGGGAGCGCCAATACCACAAGATCGGTGCTGTCCGTCTCGTACAACACCAGCTTCTCGGGCGTCCAGGTGTCCACGAAGACACCGGGAAAGACCAGCGAGGGCAAAGGCAAGAAATCGAACACAACTCCAACGAAAACGCCTGGCGGAGGCGATCGTTTTATCCCGAATCGAGCAGCCACCAACTTTGAGCTGGCTCACTTTTTGGTAAGTATAAAAGGTACCGATTACTCCTAGGAAGGAATGGAAAATCCATTTATTCCTCTCGATAGGTCAACAAGGATACTGGCGACAAGTCCGACGAGGAGAACGAAAAGGCCACCACTAGCAACAGCAACGAGAGCAATGTCCAGGCCTCGGCCCACAAAGTAGAGCGACAGAAGCTGATCTCCGAGGTGGCCCAGGTCAACAATGACAACAACGGTGGCCGCATTTTGTGTTACCAGAACAAGGCCCCAGCTGCTCCCGAGTCACACACGAATCCTCTAAAAGTTGTGTACTCCATAAAGACGCCTATATCGACGAAGAGTGGTTCGCGCTATATACCAACCACTTCTGAGCGAATTCTGGATGCACCCGACTTTATCAACGATTACTGTAGGTGGATACCTCGTCCCCAATCAATTTAAGCTCACCATGATCCTCTTTCAGATCTCAACCTGATGGATTGGAGTGGTGACAACATCGTGGCCGTTGCCTTGGGCAGTTGCGTCTATTTGTGGAATGCAGCCAGCGGAAATATTGAGCAGCTGTCGGAGTTCGAGGAGGGCGACTATGCTGGATCCTTGTCCTGGATTCAGGAGGGTCAGATCTTGGCCATTGGCAACAGCACTGGGGCCGTGGAGCTCTGGGACTGCTCGAAGGTGAAGAGACTGCGTGTGATGGATGGCCACAGTGCCAGAGTGGGATCCTTGGCCTGGAATTCCTTCCTGGTCTCCTCCGGCAGTCGCGACGGCACCATCATCCACCACGATGTCCGTGCGCGGGAGCACAAGATCTCCTCCCTGGCGGGACACACTCAGGAGGTGTGCGGCCTGAAGTGGTCCACGGATTTCAAGTACCTGGCCAGTGGCGGTAACGACAATCTGGTGAACGTATGGTCCTTGGCCAGCAGTGGTGTGGGCACAGCCAGCGAGCCTCTGCACAAGTTCAACGAACATCAGGCCGCTGTGCGTGCCTTGGCCTGGTGTCCGTGGCAACCGAATACCTTGGCCTCTGGCGGCGGAACCGCCGATCGTTGCATCAAGTTCTGGAATGTGAACAATGGCTCCCTCACGAAATCGGTGGACTCCAAGTCGCAAGTGTGCTCCTTGCTCTTCTCCCGCCACTACAAGGAGCTAATCTCTGCCCATGGATTTGCCAACAATCAACTGACCATTTGGAAGTACCCAACGATGGTTAAGCAGGCGGACTTGACTGGCCACACGTCGCGCGTCTTGCAGATGGCCATGTCACCGGATGGCAGCACAGTGATCAGTGCCGGAGCTGATGAAACCCTCAGACTATGGAACTGCTTTGCTCCCGATCCCTTGGCTTCGAAAAAGGCTTCGGCCAGCGGTAATAGCAAGGCCAAGCAGAGCGTTTTCCGGCAGAGCATTCGTTAATCATCAGAGTTTTGGAGGCAGCTCCCCATATCCAACCTTTGTTTGAAGTTGAAATTAGTAGACAATTTAATTTTAGGTTCTTTATAAATTTATTATTTGCTGTTCCATGATTTGTATTTGGTCTCTTGCAAGTGTTGAATGTACCCCCCACCGACGACGATATAATTATGATTTAAATTTTGTCAAATACTTTTATTGCTTAAAGTTAAGTTTTGTGCGTATAAATAAAATAATGCTTGACATTCTCTGCATCCTTGTTGTATGCTTTATTTCGCTCTCTAAATACTATCGTTTAACACAAGCAAATTGGATTCGGTTTCGGGTTCAGGGACAGCAAGTAAGTACATTCATTAGGTTTCTCTCGGGAACGTGTGTCAAGGAAAATGTTTGCAAACATTTTCTGGGGGCAGGAAAGGCGTGCGGCGTCTCGGGAACTCGGGAATTCGGTTTGTGTTATAATCATAGGTGTACATATATGGTATAGGTATATATGTTTAGTCTAAGGCGTTTATGTACAGATTGGATGGGGGCATTCAGGCAACTGTCATGGGATTGCCGCCGTTGTAGCTAACAAAGTAACGCGGATCACCAAAGCGATCGTACATCTGCAAGTACAAGAGAGGATGGCAAAAAGAAAGCAGGTTAGAATTGAATTGAACTTTAGTAAGAGGTTAATAAAAGCCACAACAACCAACAAAATAAGCAAACAATGTAACAAAACAAGTAACAATTGAAAAGGGAAAGAGTCCACGACTAAGACAGAAGTTTACAAACCTTTAAATCCAAACATCAAATTTAAATAAAAAAGTTTTCTAGTTTAGTTTGAAATCCTTTTTTTTGCTTTTTTTTTGTATATTTTGTTGAGTAAAATATTTTTTATTTTGCAACACATCATTTCATTCAGTCAGAAAACATGAAAACATCAATTAGATTTAGCTAACTTAATACTAGAATTTATGATTTCATTTTTCATCATCTTCTTCATAGAGTTAGGTGTATAATCATAGATCTAGGGTCTATAGTGTTAGTCGTTCATTCACGCTCACGCACATACAAAAATTACAAACATACAGAGACAGGCATACGAATACATATAGATTTGCGTAGAGAGACTGAATAATAGCAACAAACATCGAGTGTACATTGGACATGGCTTAATTGTAATTGTTTAGAAAATCCTAACATAGATTTAGTTAAGAAAAGTTGGTTCTCATTGGACATTCATTATTGTTTCTATGGTTTGTTCGTTACTTTGCTGGTTCAATTTGTGGGGTTCTACTAAAACATAGACTCCCTCTGTGCTGTTTGTTTTCTAAGATTTACTATACTGCTCGCTCTTCTGCTCTTTTTCTTCATTTGCTTTCTTTTCTTCTTATTTTGTTTTTGTTTTTGGTTAACAATACATAAGTGTTACATTAGTTAATTGCTCCTCAAGTGTAACACCATTTATATGCCAAGTGAAGACCAGTTCAGCTTGGTGGATTCTTCTGCTTCTTACTTATTTCTGTATAGCTTAGTTTTTTGTTTACTATTTTCTTTCTTTTGAACATTTTGGAAGCTGGTGGTGGCTTATGCTCTCTATAAATAACCTTCTCTCATCTTAGGCAGTGACGCTCACCTTCGTATCGTCTAGATCTTCGATATCGCTACTGTCGTAATCACTATCCGGTGGCGTCACAGTCTCCGCGCCGCGCTTCTCGAGGATGTTCTGCATGCGCGACTTGTTCATGATGCACGCAAACTGGTAGGCCGTCAAGCCGGCAAAGGTGGCCGTCTCCAGGTTGAGCTTCTCGCACTCGTCGAGCAGGAAGTTGGCCAGATCCTCGTTGCAGCCCTCGATCGCAATGTGCAGCGGTGTGCGGCCAGATTTGCCCTCCTATTTATAAAGAATTATTTCGAAGTAAGTTTTAGATTTTCTAAGGGCTGTTTAGAGGGTCTCTTAACTTACCCTGGCATTAATGTCGGCTCCATGGGATACCAAAATGCGCAAGATATCAATGTGTCCCGCCTCGGCAGCCAAGTGTACGCAGCGCTCACCTGGAATTAAGGAAAGGCGAAGGGTTTTAATTAATAAATGGTTTTATAGGTTTATTAATTTAATATGTAACTTAGGTTTAAGCAGTTACTGTTTTTAATACGATTTTAATTGGTATTCTATTCCAATTCTCCAATTCTTCTACATTCCAACTCTCCAACTCTCCAACTACTCCAACTCTCCAACTACTCCAACTCTCCAACTACTCCAACTCTCCAACTACTCCAACTCTCCAACTACTCCAACTCTCCAACTACTCCAACTCTCCAACTACTCCAACTCTCCAACAACTGCCACATTCTATTCATTTCTCACCACTGTCTACAGGAAAAGCTCCCAGTTATGAATGAAACGAGATCCCTTCTCCGAAAGCTTCTGGTGTCGCTGCCCGGAAAAAAGCTGTGGCCACGATCGATCGCTTTCAGTTGTAAAACGAGTAGCGTTTTATAATACTAACGAACACAAGCAAAAAAGCTCTGATTACGACAATGACCACTTGGCGGGGAAGCCGGCGGCGAAGGAGGAGGAGGAGGAGGAGGAGTCAAGGGGATCTGGGTGCCAAGTGGAGGGGCTTTTGCCTTATAAGACAATATGACAACCCGTTGACTTCGAATGCGAATGCGAGTATCCGTGTGTGTGCGCGATCGCTCGACTCTGCTGCTGTGCTGGTGTGCGTTGAAAAACCCAAGAAATTCCCACAATAAAACAGCAGCAATAACACACCAGAGCGACCGACCCACCAACAAAAGCAACAAAGCCCAGTGACGAGGAAAAATAAAATACAAAAAATCACAAGCGAGGCAGTTGTTGGCGTTAAGTTAAGTTAACAAACCAAATACAAAGTTGGCTTTTGGCAGTTCTGCTTCGGCAACAAGTTTGTCCAAGTTCAAATTGGTTTGAGAGCGCACATTATATGAATTTAGAAATTTGATACATAGACACACACATAAGCTCGAGATCTCGAGTGTCTGTTAATAATAATAATAAATTCTGCAATAATTCAACTGACATTTCAGGCAAGCTTCGGCGAGTGAATTCTGCTCATGATTTGCTTTTTTTTATCAGTTTTTTTTCTCATCGAACAAATGTAGAATAACTTAATTGGCAATTAAAGCAAAAAAAAAAAAAATTTATGATATCTTTCTAGATTTTGGCAGTTACAGTTTTGCATATTTATTGCAATAAAATAAATATAAATATTTGTTGGTATTTAAATATTTTCTATAAATGTTAAAGCTGTATCTTTCAGCAAATAATTACTGATGATAGGCATAGGCTAGTTCTAGAAACGGCTGTAAACTGCTTGTCATTACAGAGATCTCTCACTAGCCTACATTTTTCTAGCTAGTTTATTTTTATACCCTTGCAGAGGGTATTATAATTTTGACCAGATGTTTGCAACGCAGTGAAGGAGGCATCTCCGACTCCATAAAGTATATATATTCTTGCTCAGCATCACCAGCCGAGTCGATCTAGCCATGTCCGTCTGTCGGTTTCTACGCGAACTAGTCTCTCAGTTTTTGAGCTATCGAGCTGAAATTTCCAGCATAGTCTTATTTCTTTAGCACGCAGTAACGACCGAAATCAGACTACTATATCCTATAGCTGCCATAGGAATGATGGCGAAATTAATGTAAAAAAAATTTTTAACTTCTCTGTTTTTCAACGTATTTCTATAAATTTTGAGTTATAGCAGTTTTTTTTGGTTCTGGAATTACGGTTTTAATTTCATTAAGATCGGACCACTATATCATATAGCTGCCATAGAAGCGATCGGTTCAAAATTCCATATTTTTTTAACATTACTAAAATGGTTCGATTTTCAATGATCCAATTGCAGACTTCAAGGGTATACCAACTTCGGTTTACCGAAGTTAGCTTTCTTTCTCGTTCTAGCTAGTTTCTTTTCAGTTAATAAGCCCCTTTTAATTAAATTAAAGTAAGAAACAATAACGTTATTTCACATAAAAAGCTAGCCCTCATTTTATCTCCTCACTGTGTTTCTTCAGACTCTTCTTCGATTCTCCCTGAATCGATTCTCGTATTTTTTGAGATCGAATCGTGGCTTGCATACGGGGGAAAAAAAAACATAGAAAACAAAGGTAGATTGTTTAGTTTTTTTTTTCTCGCTGTTTGTTTTTGCATATTCCCTGCCTTCTCCGCCTTTACTGCTTTATGATTAGTTGACGCAGACATTTGTTGTTATTTTTGCTTTTGCCTTATAGTTTTTTTTGCGTGACTTTTTTAAATTTTTTATTTCTTTTTTGCGGTTAGGCTACACGTGCTGTTGATTGACTTTCACACAGAAACAGTTGCTGGCACATTCACATTAGGAGGCAGACACACACTATTACATGGCCAGACGACGACGTCTAGGGAGATTTCCGCAACAAGAAATTGTTGTTTTTCCTTAATCAAACTAGCTTTGGATGTAATAATATTCTAAAAATTCCATCCATGAGTCATTAGAAACTACTAATAGCGATAAAGCGGGCCCAACCATGAACCCTAGAGATCCACAAAAATATGAACAATAAGTAAACAGCCTAGGATTGTCTTGAAAACTTGAAAGATTAGGAATTTAAGCCACAGATCCGGCCAAGAGAGGGAGACAGAAAGAAAGCGGACTAAGAAAGTCAGTCCAGTTTTATTTCCTTTCTTTCTTTCTTTCTTTTTGTATATTTCAGACCTGAGAGCCCCGCGCTTACAAAAGCAACAATTGTGTCACAAGTTTTATAAATAAACGATGACCACATGGAGTTTTTTTTTAAAGCTCGACTAACTAAAGGAGAAGCCGTCGGACCGTCGACGATGAGCTAGTAAAAGACAATCCTCATTGTTGTTGCCTTTTCAGCACAGCAACGTGCCAATCGTTAGCATACGATTAAAGACTTATACACACCGAACAACCGATTGGATATTGGATATTAGATATTGGATATTGGATATTGGATATTAATAGACGGGCGAGTGAGCGGTTCACGGCGGTATGAGAACATGAAATATGAAACACACAAGTTTGTTTCAAACTTTGTGTTGTGGGAATTCCCCCAAAACGCCAAGAGACCAGGCTGCGTCACACGCAAAGTTTAGCCCAAGATCTCCCAGATTTTTGTTAATCTTCGCTTAGGCTTTGGCTTTGTGGCCAGCCAGCAAGTCTGAGAAACCTGACACGTCTCCAGAAAGCAGTTCGACCAGGTAACGTGATTGCTCAATAATTAAATATATTTTTGATTTTAGAATCGCACTTTAAAGCCGGCAAAAGCGTATAATTCAATTTTTTATATCGAACAAGGCAATGAAATTTTGATGGGTTCAATATTGTCACAAATATTTTTAGCCCATTTATCTATAGAATTTATAAACAATTAGACGGATGGCTTGTTTTTATTAGGGCCCATAAAAAAAGTAAGAGAGTGACTGTGTGATTTAAGCAATCTGAACCAGAAACCCGCAATAATCATACGGCGGGGGGCTTATGAATATTTTTTTTTTCGGTGGTTGATGTCATGACTTGAAAAAGATTAACTTGAAAATGAATAAACAGAGAATAAGCTGATGTATATTTGCATATTTTTAGAAAACTTTTGCAGAAGTACAGATCAATTTATTAACTTAATTTTAAACAACCTTAAATTAATCCTTATTAGGCTTTATTTGTTTAGTGATTGCCGTAATCGGTTTTGGACTTTCAGTAATTAATGACCGTTATGAAATCACTTAGAACTGCGCAATTATGGGAAATTCTATTTGCACGACACACACACACTTGACAGGCACACTTGACTATTTAGCACCTTTCACAAATGGGCAAACCGCCCACTTGATCCCCGTAGGCAGCTAAAAATTAACCAGTTACTATTTACACAGGCGTTATGAGAAACACAACAAAAATAATAAAGCTAAATGGCAGCGAGAGATACCGACAACGACCTTATGAGAAAAACCCAAACGGCGCAGTTAAAAGTACTCCACAAGTCACCCGGAGAGTCGCAAAGTTCATAAATTTATTGACAGCGCAAATATTAAACGCTGCTGACTGTCTTCGCTTAATTTTAATTAATTGTGTTTATTGTTGGGAGCAGAGTTTTTGGTATTTCTACAACGGGTTTTTGCATTTCTTGGCCTTCACTGCAAAAGGCGGAGAGGGTCATTGATTCATAATTATAATAATTACGGAATTTCTTAATTCACACAAAGTCAGATAACCCCAGAGCTTATGACATTCATTGTTTTTTTTTTTTTTAGTCGCTCAATTCTGTGAAAGCCGGAATTTCTAAGCGCAATTAGTATTTCCTTTTTATTTACTTTTTCAGCTGTTTTTCAGCCAGTTTTCACCGACGAAACGCGTGCCAAAAGAAGTTACCGGGCCATTAGGGGAATTACCTGGGGCGATAAAAAACCAGCAATAGGCAAAGACTTTGTGCCAATGAAATTAAAGCCAACTGTCCAAATACGACGGGCAGGCAAATACCCCAAATAAATATAAACAGCTTATAGGGAAAGGAAGCGAAAGACAATATCAAATTAAATGTTGTTTACCCCAACAAGACCCAAGACTTCTGGGCGCCGTTGGGTAATTCGATCGCTGTTCGAACTTTCCCAATGTGGAAATTGGCTCCAAAGTAAAGTGAAAAACCCAGAGAGCTCAGCTTGGCCGCCAAATGAAGCCAGCGAAAACAAACAGCACAATTTAGCACAATTAAAGCCATGGATTTTCCAAGCCATATGACGATCGACGCGACGGCGACTGACTTGGCAATGAAAGTGTTTTGAAAGCAAGTCAGCTCGATTCGATTCGATTCGATTCGATTCGATCCCGTTCCCACTCCCGCTCCGATCCGCCTGGTTATGTCAGCTTGTTGACTTTCTTTCTCGGGCGCGATTGTGAATGCGAAATGCAAATAACACCCGACTCGGCTTGGTTCGTTTTTAGGTAGGTAGGTTTCCCCAGCCCACAAATCGTTTGGGGATCGTCAGCCACGTGTGTGGAAAAAAAATTGTTTTAAAGAAAAAAGAGGCAGCTAAGAAAACGAACAAACAGCAATTAAGGCGCAAATGGAATTTGGGGGAATTCCCAAAGTCGTCGTTGCCGCCATGCGAGAAGAGGTCAACAATTGTTGGAAGGAGATCACATTTGGCTTTAGGTTTTCTAAATTTGCCAACTGAGTTGCAGTTAGGATTTCCCTCCGACATCAGAGGGGTATTATTCATTGCGCATATATGTACATTTAGCTTCCGTCATTCCGTCATTGCAATTTGCATGAGCTCACTGTAAGAATTAAACAGCTAAACAGCTTTGATCAGTTAAGGTATAGGAAGTACTTATGATCTATGAAGCTTGACTCTTTATTTCCAGCCCACAAAAACCCAAAGTAACTTGGTCTTCTGTCCGTTAGAGTCAATGAACTCTTAAGACTGACCAATCTTGAGACTTCATCACAAATTGAAAACTAATTATGATCAAAAGTCATTGTTCGTTAAAGAAATGCTGAAACGTTTCCGTTTTTAAAAGCAAGTGATCTAACCTTGTCCGCTGTCCGTTGTCCGTTAAAGTGAATAAACTCTTAGATCGGAAAGCTTAGCGGCTTAGGTTTATTTCAGATTTTTAATAAGGAAATGAGACAGCAAATAGCAAACTCGACTGGTTCTCCAACAGCTACAACTGTTCCCAACGCTCCGAGACAGCTGCAAAAACGGGAGAGTCCCCATATACAGTGGGGAGCAAAAGTGATTCCACGTTCAACATTTTCGTGTTCGAGAGCTCATTACAACTGAACGAATGAAGTTAATGAAACAAACTTTTTTTTCCTCGATTCCTTATTCAATTTGATACAAATAGATGTAAATACAAAAATAATATAAGAAGCAATGTAATAGTTATAAATAAAAAACAAAAACAAAAGACATGTACTCAGTTTTGCACCTTATATGAAAAAATCAATGGAAATTCCATATTAATATTTGGTCCAAAGACAATTCATGTCTTTATAATTTTTTATGTATTTTAGCATCTTTTCAACCCATTTCTCAACAATTCCATTCAGAAGTTGATTCCACTTCAGTTCCATACGCCTCCAAGGACCACCTACGTTGCATAGGACTGATTGATACAGCCCGAGATATATGGTCATGATTGACCACAGATTTTCAATCGGATTGAGGTTGGGACTTTGAGTTTAGACTCCATCGATATAAAATTTTGATTTTCCACCCATTTCTTACAAATTTTCGCAGTGTACTTAGGATACCTGTCTTGTTCAAACGTACATTTTCCTTCATAGAAGCCACATTTGTACAGAACATTTTAAAAGATTTGCTTGGAAAATATTAAAAATAGTCTTCGTTACTCATAATACCATAAATTTTGTGCAAAGGCTAAACTTGTCACGATGTAAAGCTATTAAATTTCCTCCTCCGTGCTATACGGCTTGCTCACATATTGTCTTTGAAGCTTGTTACTAGACCTACGCGAACAATACTACATCCTATTCGACTGGAAATGGTTAAACATGGATTCTTTTGACCAAATATCACATTTCCAATCTTATACTGTCTAATTTTTGCGTGTCCATGCGAATTTCAATCGAACCTTAACACCTTCCTAGGAGAGAGCTGGTCTATTTTTTTCCGCAATTGCGGCATTTTCAGTTCTACCCAATGGTACTGAGTTCTACGTTGAAATTTTTCACAAAATTTATTAAATTATAAAGGGGGAAGACTATTTTAAATATTTTTCAAGCCATTTTCAATATTTTTTGGAACATTTTGGCTTTAATAAGGGAAAATTCACTTTTCAACAAGATGGAAATCCTAAGTACACTGCGAAATATTCTTAAGAAATGGGTAGAAAACCAACATTTTATCTTGTTGGAGTGGAAAGCTAAAAGTCCCGACCTCAATCCGATTGAAACTCTGTGGTCAATCATGACCATATATCTTGGGCCGTATCAATCAGTCCAATGCAACGTAGGTGGTCCTTGGAGGCGTGTGGACCTGAAGTGGAATCAACTTCTGAATGGAATTGTTAGGAAATGGGTTGAAAAGATGCCAAAATACCTAAAAAATTATAAAGACACGAATTGTCTTTGGACAAAATATTAATACGGAATTTCTTTAGATTTTTTCATATAAGGTGCAAAACTGAGTACATGTCATTTGTTTTGGTTTTTTGTTTCTTACTATTAAATTGCTTCTTATAATGTTATCAAATAAAAACACCTCTTAACGAGGTTAGATTAAAGTGACGATGGCACACTCAACACAAAAAACTTCTGATATCAAATTTTGTGACGATTAATAGTTATTTAAACAAAAATATTTAAAAAGTTTTTAATTAGTTTCAAAATCGGCACGCTGCCTATTTTGCCTTTTTTAAATTTTTCAGCTAAGTGCCGATTTTGAAACTAATTAAAAACTTTTTAAATATTTTTGTTTAAATAACTATTAATCGTCACAAAATTTGATATCAGAAGTTTTTTGTGTTGAGTGTGCCATCGTCACTTTAATCTAACCTCGTTAAGAGGTGTTTTTATTTGATATCAGAAGTTTTTTAAATGACTTATGTATGTACATAGATAGGTCTTCCATTGTTTTTATAAGTTTTTGTTTGAAACTCAAATGGGAAAAATTAACAAACAAAATTCATATAAGAAGTTAGCTATATGGGAGCATTGCTACTAATTTTGATGAGAAAGCAAATTTTCGGAGATATGTGTTGTACCCCGAAATATCTCAAGGGATATACGGCCGGAAGTTACTATAAAAATCGTGAAAGCAATTTAAAAAAAATTTTTAATCTAAAAAAAATAAATTTTTATTCTAAATTCTTAATTATAATATTTAGAAAATTTTTGTCAGGGCAAAGTAATTATCATATCAAAATACTTTTCCAACGACATATAACACGTTTCTGTAACTTTAGTCGTTCAGAAGTTATGGGCGCGAGAAATTTCCTGTTTTCCCGCCAAAGTAGTGGAAAAAGCAAAAATTAGATTAAATTAAAAAAAAAAAATTTCAAACGATTTCTTTTAAATTTAAATGATATTAAATTTTTTTGATGGCTTTAAATTTTATTGCATTGTGGACGTCTCTAAATGACTCTACATGAGTTTTTACATAAATGTATGTATAGTGCATGTAAAAGGTTAGGTATATGGGATCTTTGCTACTAATTTAAATGAGTAATATCTCGAGAAAGCGAATTTTCCCAGATATGTGTTATATACCAAAAGTTGAGCAATCTCAAGGGCTATATGGCCTTGAGTGAGTATCAAAATCGTTAGAGCCATTTTTAAGAAAACTTCAAAAACTTAAAAAAAAAAATTAATTTTAATTATAAATTCTTAAATATTATATTTATATAAATTATGTCAAGGCAAAGCTATTATCATTTCAAAATACCTTTCAAACGACATAAAGCACGATTCTGTAGCTTTAGTCGTTTAGAAGTTATGGGCGCGGGAAATCTGGCTTTTCTAGCTGTTTTCCCGCCAAACTAGCGGGAAACCCAAAAAGTCGTAGAACAAAAATTATTTAGCTCGAGCTGATTAATAAAACAAAAGTGGTTCCAGGACTTTAAAACAAAAAATACCACAGACAAACAGACAAACAAACAGACAAACAAACAAACAAACAAACAGACAAACAACAGGACAAACGTTTTCATTTCGGAAAGGCCGTTGAAATCTTGTTTATTGAATATCTTTTGAACGGAGTATCGGATCAGGACGATCGAGGTGTCATTCGACGCGTATTTAAAGCTAGATCACAACAACCTTAAAAATTTGGGGGTTTTTGCTCAACCGGCCCCAATTGCTCCAATTTTCAAAATTGTCAATTTCGCACTTTCACTCTCATTTCTCCTAAAGTTATCAGTTTTTGAAAAATCTTAGTATGCAGTTTCAAAGAGGTTTACAATACCTTTCGATCAAGATATAAATGGTTCTGATCGGACTATCGTAGCAGATTTTCAATTCTACGGCTGTATATAGTAGTCTCCTTGCGCACCACAGTCTCGGTGCTCATCGTCACTACGTGGACTGCCGTCCACAGTGATACTATTTACGTCTATTTGTTCCAAATTGAATAAGGAATCGAGGAAAAAAAAGTTTGTTTGATTAACTTCATTGGTTCAGGTTTTATGAGCGCTCGAACACGAAAATGTTGAATGTGAAATCACTTTTGCTCCCCACTGTATGTATAACCTTGTGTCTTTACAGTCTTTCCAATTGATTCATGGCTAATTTGTTATTGCCTACAAGTTCTAATATGCATTTATTGTAATAGTCATTGAGAGTCGAAAGATTTGAGATATCAATAAATAATGAAAAGTCAATTAATAGCAGCAGAAACGGGTTTACATTACACATATATCTCCCTATATACATCCCATGCAAAGTCTAGTTTAAAGGTCCAAGATATTAAATTATAAACCCA
The DNA here is from genome assembly GCA_018153105.1 of Drosophila rufa. NCBI lineage: Eukaryota > Metazoa > Arthropoda > Insecta > Diptera > Drosophilidae > Drosophila > Drosophila rufa. The sequence continues at coordinate 17,547,183 of JAECXS010000096.1, forward strand.
GTGCCAATGACGTAAATGGTGGCTTTTAGGGTGCACTTTTCCCATTCATCATCCATCAGCAGGTGTCTCTTTTTATGATACAATTGCAAAGGTACGTTAGCTACGTAAATGCTTTTTTAGGATTTCCAGACATTCCGTCAACTCATGATTTGATAGCGGGCTCTCCCCCTCTCTGTTTAGTTCAAGGAGCACGAGACTTTACTGCTGCACATATGGCCAAGATCACTCGTAAATATAGAGGCCTAAATGGTTGGTGTGGTAAATACCGGCAAAAACGAACTGATAGCCAGTTATCTTTTTTAATGGCAGAAGGGGCCGACGAGGCCGAGGACGTTCGAGAGAGAGAATGAACGAACGTACCGAAAGCTCGTATAATCGCACAATAAACGACCACCTATGGGGTTTTCCTCAGTATGCTGATAACGCACGATTTCCAGTTACCAATGTCTGCTGACGATCGAACACCGACTGGACATATCTCATTTTTGCTATTTTGCCAGCAGCAGCAGCAGCTTATCAGCCTGGGGAAGTACGGCGGGTGACTGCCTCTTAATTTGTGAGTTTCAGTTCAGTTGCCAGTTGCCGTCAGGCCACAGATTTCTCGGTTCACTCCATTAGGGTAAAGAGTAAAGAGGAGAGATATGGTATTGCCACACATGCAGGACAAATGTTCCATATGGTGGGGTTTTGGTTTCCTCTGAAAATCCCTCCACATGGTTTAACCGAAAACCCTGAAAACATTCCCTATCCAGAGACCGCGATAAGGAGGTCTGTCTTCCCCATTCCCAAGGGGAAATTTATACAGAAGTTGGAATTTATTCATTGCCAGAATGTGTGCAACAATTGCAGGCAGAATCCCCAGTAGCTTTTCCTTGGAAATCCATTCGAGTCCGAACCGAGCCTGATAAGTAATAGCCATAACGTCACGATTACTGCCTCGATAATAGTTTATATTCCCTGATAATCCAGCGGAATCACAATCAATCGATTTGTGTATTTTGTTTTGTATTATCAAAAGTGGGAAATTCTGGCACTCTTGGTTTTCCAAAAAGAAAAAAAAAAAGGGGCAAATCCAAGCGAGTTGTCAAGCGAACCCAGTTTGGAAAAGCAAAACTGGACTATTTATAGAGCTGTCCTCGAGAGCCCTTGCGTGTTGGTTATTTATATAATCGAAGTCCATTTCCCCCCGTGGCGTGCCAGGCGCGTAAGTGAGGCCCAAAATGGATTACGGCCAAGTAACGGCCCCCTAAGAACATTCTTTCATATATAATTACCATTGTGGGCCCCGCTGGGGATTTCCAGAAACTTTTTTTGTGGAAAGGTGGGGAGGTTCCCACCCACCACTTCTGGTCACCTCGATAACACCACCCAGCGAGAACCTTTCCCAATTTCCGCCTATAATCGGCTTAATGTTATCATTATATATTCTTGGTTGCTCTATTTATTTTTTTGTTGCCTTTTTAAGTGCATTTTTGGTCTAATGTCTGCTCTTCCTTGGCTCTGAGCCAGCAGGAAAAATGCCTAACATTTTCAGAGTAGCATTTAATTTAAATAGAAGGAAATTTCACGAAGCTTTAAATAGGGAACGGAATGGCATTAAATTTAGACAAAACCTGTGACCAAAATAATACAAATGCAAATTCTGTCAAAAGAGTGTTCCCAAAGGTAAAGGGAGTTCTGGCAATTTGCCAAAACGAAAACAATAGTTTCTTGGGGAATATTCCAAAATAATATTTTGATTAGGGCTTCTCAGAAAAGGCAGGATAATTCCAGCTGAAATGGGAATCAGTTGTGTTTTGGGATCTACATAGACGTTTATACCCCAGAGATGTTGACGTCAATGCTGGGGGAGCACTGGCTGATATATTTATTTGTTCCACATAGTGAAGGCCGTGTGTTTACAGAGTAATCTCTGCCTTGTGTACACAGAATTGCCCCCGAAGTCGTCCCTGCCTCGAGCCACATTGGGAATTGCTTTCGAATCCAAATGGTGAGACTTGGTGGGTCGTGGACTGACTGTGACTTCGGTGATCGGATCGGGAAAACCCAGAAATTTCAAACAGGCGAAATATGTATTCAAAAGCCTCTGACCGTCTCGTTTCTTTTATTTGATTTTTTCTTTTCTTTTTCGCTTTGTTGGTTTTTAATAGTTTTTGTCGGAAATGTCTGCGCTGTTTTGCTGTTGCTTTTGGCTAGCCAAAATACATTATGTGCCGTGTCTGAGCAGGTTATATATAGCATCTACTATATGTCCATACCAACTATATAGATATCTATGGGGAGCAGCTGTTTGTGGGGCTCCAAACCGGTTGGAGCTGCCTAAAGCTGGCCGACGAGAAACACACAAATAAATGTGTTTGTTCACCAAATGTTTGCCACTCACGAATTTGGATTTTATTTTTGGCAAGGTTATACATGGCCAAAAAACAAAAAATAAAACGCGGTGAGGGGGAGAGAGAAGAGGCCAAAAAGGCCAATAGAAATCGATTAAACAAACGAAAGGTTAAACGCAAATAGCTTTGCTATTGCGATATACTTTCTGACAAGTTTATTAACCCTTCCTTTTATTTTGTTTTAAGGGGCAAAGCCGTAATTGTAAAACTTTTACTTTCCGGGCTTGACTTGGAGAATATAAGTAAAATGCCGAATCAGTTAATGAAATAAATAAATAAACAATGAGTATGGATAAGAAAAATATGATTACAAATTATTTAGCACACTTACTTTAAAGAGATTTACATTTTTAACGATTTTTAAAGTTTTTACCAATTTGTAAACTGATTTAAATATGAAATGAGACACAAAGACCTGGTTAAAACAGCAGAGATATTCTTTATCTATCAGCAGTATTCTTTAAACATTGTTACATCAACTAGCGACTTGGGAATTCTAGTGGCAACACAAGCGACAAAGGCACCGTTTGAAACTTTGCAACTTTCGGATGTTTAGATACATCAACTTTCTTCCAAAATATGACCAAATTAAATTGTTTAATGCCTAGGACTATGTTTAATATATAAAATCAAACATAGAACCCTTTTTCTGTCCTCTCCCATCCCATACAACATGGAAGGCATACAAGGTGGAAGGCAGCCACCATCGCCACGCTAATCGATAATTCGATTTCTGGTCTCCGTGAATACAGAGCAAAATCAAATAAGGAAACGAATGATAATTATGGGACACGCCTTGCCGAACAGCCTTTACGCGTGGTAAATAAATTTACTTGAAAGTGATTTCCTTGAGATGCAATGCATTCGAAATCAAGTCGATCGCAAAACAAAACAAAACAGAACCGAACAAACAATCGCGATAATCAATTGAATTTCCATTTCGATATGTATCTTACGCAAGTGTAAGCATTTCTGATGATCTAAAAACAAAACAAAAAGTAAACATTTTCCTCTATCCTTGTGCAAATTGATTTTTGCTGACGTCTGAAACTTTGCCAATGTGTTCTCCGTGTTATTTTTGGTTAATCAATAACCAAAAGGGACGGGGGTACGGGGGTACGGGGGCTGTGTTGCTTTACCCATATGATGAGGAAAATTTTCAAGCGAAATGTTTTTCGCGGAGGCCAATGTATTTTTGGCATCAGCTCAAAGGCGTCTCTCCATACTGTACATACGTCTTTAATGCGCCTATATATATGCATATTTTAATTCTATATATTCTATATAGCAGACGACAATGTCTCGCACTGTGGCTAGCCGTTGGCGGGACACCAGCTATATATAAAAAGAATATAATGTGTATGGTTTTTGGCACAGATTCATAATTTTTCATGAAAAATGCCCGAAATGTTGAATGTCCAAAAATAATTTAACTTTACTGGCCAGATTTTACGCTCCTAACCAGAAATTCTCCGACATTTTGTGGGAATTATTACCTAAAAGGTTTTTAGCTAAGAGAATGCTTGGAATTTATAGCTTGTACATTAGTGCAAATATTTGTTCCATAATTGCCATAATAATTATTATTCTAATATGTTGCCTTCTGGCAACTGTACTCACCATCATAGTTGCGAATCTCCAGATCGGCGGGCAGACGAGCGTAGCTCAGTGAGCTAACAGCCTTATCATTGGAACGGTGTCCGTATTGACGGTGAGCCTCATGGATCTCCGTGGCTCCAAACTTCTCCGTCAAGGCACGGACGCACTGCTTCTCTCCGCCGATGCAGGAAAGGTGGAGAGCTGTATTTCCATGGCTATCGCGCACCGAGGGCTGTGTGAGTGATGTAAGAGTTGCATAATTGTTAGATTGAAGAAGATGATAGTTAATGCTGAAGCAAATAATAATTACCTCAGCTCCGGCCAGCAGCAGCATCCTCATGATATTAGGCTGGGCGGTGAGGGCGGCCAAATGGAGCGGTGTCTGGGCCACATCGTTCTGAATGTTGAGCAGGCATGGATGCGGGGCCATGCGAATTAAGGCAGTTACCACGTCCACGGATCCCGAGATACAGGCCAGGTGCAGAGGCCTGAAAAGAGCAAAGGGAAACGGAAAGGCAACAATGAATTTGTGGGTTTATTTACCTGCCGAAGCGGCAGCACCCGCCCGCACTTTCTTCCCTTCCTGTTCACTTGTCATGTGGCGAGGTAAAAACCCAAGTAAGTTAAGTCGAGGTGAATTATTGTGAAGAAAGAAGAGCTGAGCTGCCCCGAAAACCTGTTCGATGATGATACCCGTGTACCTGCCCACATACCAGGAAAACCCCAAAGCCTGACTAAAACACATGTGTCAGTCGCGTTTCTCGGCCCAGACAATGGTCTTTCGAGAGTGATTCACGAAACTCTCCCCTTAGCTCACTTGGTGGTCAGTCGGTGCCTTTGTTTTTTGGGAAATTTGGAAATGCTCATCGGAAAGACAGCTCATATCCGATCCAAGAAGATACACAAAAACGTGACTTTGAGCAGTTCCCCCAAGTTGGGTATTTTGAATATAAATTATACGGAATTACAGTGACTAGAGGTTCAAGTATATAAAATTGTGCATAATTCACGCATTCTTGTCTATATAAAATTCGAATTTTGTTGTCACTTTCCCCACTTCAGGTTGTCATTAACAATTTAATTTTAGATCTGATCAGATTTGCAAAAATATTTTGGGATAATTTACGAATATTTGCCGATGAAACACTAATTAAGTAGCAAGACTTGTTCACTGAATATTTCGCCTTAATGTGGGTTATTTGGAGATTATTATTTGCATATTTCTGGATTGCCTAAATATAGAGCTATCTCATTGATCTAAACTTCAAGTTGGGAATCTTACATTGAAACATATCTAGGCAGAGGTTCATTATTTAGTTTAGGTTTCAACGGAACTTGGTAATTGTTGGATTCACAAAAACCCTTTTAGTTTATTCCCATGTCATTGAATCATGAAATTCTCCAAATTAACTAAGTATTTCCGAAATTAAAGGCCTCGCTAAGTCGTAGATTTAAGATTCCTATAAAATTGAATATTTAATAGTTAAGCTTAACTGCAAAGCTGTTACTTATATCTTTTTCTGATCGTGAAGCCTTTAAAAATAATACTTACTGAATATTATCAACAATTTTCAACGGTTTTTAATTGTAATATCCATTATTAATACAAAACTTGCAATTCTCAAAGGCTTTAGCTTGAAAATGTTTAATTTTGAATTCAAATCTTGACACCCTCTTTCCCCAGAAATGTAGGAAAGGATTACTTACGTGTCGCCGACGTCGTTTTGCTGGTAGAACTGTTCCCATGCGTTCATAATGTTGATACTGCTCTGCGGAGCGGAGGAGGGATTCGTGGTGGCGGCGGCGGACTGTGTGGTAGATTGTGGACCCTTGCTGCGGTTAGCCGAAATCTGGGCGGAGTTGCCACTGCCGCCGCTGCTCTGGCCGAGATTGTTCAGCTGCTCGCCGCGACCCGCCAAGTTGCTCTGGACCGTCCATTGCGGTATGCCTGCGTCCGTGCTGTGCTTGAGGCGCATTTGATTGCTGCTTTTGTCCTCCTGGGCGGACTCCTCCTCTACGTCCTCTTCGTCCTCGTCGATAATACCGGAATCGAGGACCACGGACTGCTGCTGCTGTTGCTTCTGTTTCTGGGGCTCCTGGTCCTTGGGCTCCGGCTGCTGCTGCTGCTGCTGCTCTTCCGCTTCGGGGATTATCTCCTCGCTGAAGATTTGCGAGGATTGCGGTCCGGAAATGAAGCCCGAATCGCTCGTTTCGCTTTGCACGGCAAATTCCTTGTGCTTTTGGTTAATGGCGGCGGCCGCCTCTTCTTCTTGCGCTTTGCCGCCAAATGTTGACTTTGCGTTTTTACCGCTACTGTCGGAGGAGGAGGCTGCGTTAGGGGGGCGCTGTTCAACACTGGCAGCGCTGCTGCTGCAGCTACAGTCCTCCTGGCTGCTATCACTTGTTGCTGTTGCTTTTGTTGCTGCTGCTTCCGCTGCTGTTGTTGGGTTCCACATTTTCGTGCTTTTCCGGACTCTCAGTTAGCTGGAAAATTAATATATTTTTTTTTGCATTTCAGTATGCGTTTGATCTTTGCTTTTAAGCTCAGGTTTAATCGCGGTCTCTCACTCTCTCGTTATCTCTATCTCTCTCTCACTCATACACTGTCACACACTCTCTCGTAAGCTCTCACGTAACTGCGCTTTCGTGCCCTGGCCTTATGGCGACCGTGGGTGCGAGTGAAACAAACATATGAACGAACAGCTACAAGTGAAAACGCAATAACAGCATTTTGTAGATTAAAGCAATTTATAAATTATACATATGTAGCGACATAAAAATAAACGATTCACTGGGGAACTATTTTTGATTTGGCCGATGTTTTTATTACTTATTTTGCCTTTTCCTTGCGCGCCTCCGCGTTTGTTTCACACGCACACAGACCACATACACACACACACAGAGGGAAATCTTGTATCTCCCCGCACAGCTTCATTTTTTCATTTTCTCTTCGCCTGCTGGTTCTTTGTTTCACATATTTTTATCTTCTATTATTAAGCAATATTTTTTCACTACCTTGCTGGTTAATTGTGTTTCAGAGTTTCGTTTTACACGCGTAAGTTCACTTTGCGATTTGTTTAACTTTTTATTTTGTAATTGGCATAATTAAACATACACCCGTGCGCTCTCGTTTGTTTTTAACAATTGTGGACTTTTTTCGGTTTATGGCTTGTATTTATAGGTTCCTTAAAAAGCCAAAGCACAGTCGAGGTAAACTTTCAAAACAAATTATGAGAGGGAGAGAGAGAGAGAGCTGGAGAGCCCCCAACGTAGAGTTGCCGGATCGCTGCCAGAGCGCCAAGGCGAAAGCTCCACAAAAGTTTAAAAAGTACAACAGCAGCAACAAAAGCAACAGCAACAATGAGATTATTTAATTTTACTTGATCGATCGGTGAGTTCTAAGCGATGTGCATCGCTCTGTGGGCAAAATGCGTATGACGACGATACGATGCTGACAAACATCGGGGAAAACACCAGCGCAAAACCAAACGGAAATGATTTCGCTTTGTCGGGGAAGGATAGGATACTTTCTGGGAGATTTCTACCTGGTTTTCCTGGCTCTCGGGTACTTCACGTGCACGAAAAAAAAACCTATAACGAATTATATTCTGGGAATGCAAATCAATTAAATTCTCAAAAATCAATACTTACGATTACTTAACATAATAAATTTATTCATTTGCTTATTCATAATAAAATAACATAACATAATACGTAATAATAGTTAGTTTATAAATGCACAAGGTGATATAATGTGAAAAATATACGTATTTTAACTAATTTAATTTGGATTTTCTACACTTACTACCCTGGTCTCTCAGTTTTAGAGCTGGATGAACTTTTTCTAATATTATTATTATCTCTTATCTTTCTTTTCCAGGTAGTACAAAAGTTGGATTAGCAGAATCGGACGACTGTATCACATACATATGAATGTACATATGTATGTATGTATGTGCACAATAAAAATAATTAAATTCACTTTAAAAATTTTAACAGTAAACTTATTTAAAATAATTTGTTTCTGTGTAGTCCGAATTTTAGGGCAATTTCTGTGCAATTGGTTTGTCATTTGGGATTTTTCTTTTTTGGGTTTTTATTTTCATATAATCGCTAATGATAAGAGACAATCCAGCATTTGCAGTTAAATTTTCTAAGAAATTTTTAACTCTTTATAAAATAATATTAATTTGAATTGAATATTGGAAAAAACCTAAGCGGTAGTACATTTTTAATAAAATTGCGCAGCAAAAGCATAAACTTAAATTTTAATTAATACAAAATGTAAATTAAAAATTTACAGTTTCAGACTGTCAGGAAAATATATTTGAATGATTTATTGAAAAGATAAACGTTTCACTAAAATCAGGATAAATTATAATAAATATTTCCTACTTTGTTATGTTTATTTTCTGTGCTAGAAATTTGTAACATGTTTTTCGAAATTAAATCTACCGAGTTTATTTACCTTTTTGAAAAACTTCGCCACAACACGTTAAAAACGTAAGTAGTACGTAACAGCTTCTATAAAATGTTCTAGTAACGCAACAAGTTGCGTTAAGTTGGCAGCACCGAACGGATGCCGGTGTGAAAAATAAAGATTTCTGGAATTTTTAACAACTTAAATGCTAAGAAGGATGAGCAGCAGCTTCAGCGGTCAGAAACTGGCGACAGTTGTCAAGGAGCTGGAGAACTTTGCGCCCGTAAAACTGGCGGAGGCGTGGGACAACGTTGGATTGTTGATTGAGCCCTATCGGGAGAAAATTATCACGAAAATATTATTAACAAATGACTTAACCGAGCCCGTAATGAGCGAGGCGCTCCATAAGGATGTGGGTCTGATAATAAGCTATCATCCGCCGATATTCCAGCCCCTGAAGAGGATAACGCAGGCTCACTGGAAGGAGCGCGTGGTGACCGCCTGTTTGGCCAACAATATAGCCTTATATTCGCCGCACACGGCGTGGGACAAGGCCTGCGGTGGCGTCAACGATTGGCTCTCGCAGGCGGTGCACATCCTCAAGATCCGTCCCCTGGAACCGGAACCGAATGCTCCCCCAGGCACTGGTTCCGGCCGCTATATAGAGACCAAAATGAACATTGATGACTTGGTGCAATCCCTCCAGAGTCACATCCAGAACAGCGTGCATGTTGCCTTGGCTGTCAACCACCATACCAAGAGTCTCATTCAAACCGTGGGCATTTGTGCTGGTTCCGGTGGATCGCTGCTCAAGGGCATCAAAGCTGATCTCATAATCTCGGGCGAAATGTCGCATCACGAGTTGCTGGAGTTCAATCATAACAACACCACAGTGCTGCTGTGCAATCACAGTAATTCGGAGCGGGGCTTTCTCAAGGAATTCGCACCCAAATTGGGGGAACTCTTGAAGGGAGACTGCGAGATCATTGTGTCCGAGAATGATAAGGATCCTTTGGTCACCGTGGCAAAGGGATCTTCGCTAATTGATTCGTGCTAGTGTAATGTTTAACAATGCATTTACTGGCATCCTCCGTAAAGATTACAAATAATAATAATAAAACGAGTGTTGAACTGCCTTAACCTCTAGACTTGATCCAACTTGAACTTGCCGCCCTTGCTGGCGGCATCGTTGCGATGCAGTTGGTACAGCAGTCGCTGTTCCAGATGCTTTACAGCCGCCACCGTTAGCACCAGAGTGTCGTGCTTCAGCATGGAATACACGTTGAGGCCAAAGGAAGGCATCAGATTGACATAGCCCAGATTATCGCTGGCCTGCGAAATGTTGGCGGGAAACATGTGATCTCTGGGGAAACAAGAAACAGGTCAACATCATTCATCATCATTCGTTAGGAAAAGGTACTCACTCATCGACAATCAAGACAGAGGGTCCCCAGTTCCTCTCTGCAATCAGATCCTTGAGAAACTGTGCATCCCCCGTGGGTATGTCCACGCCCTCAACGATGTGCAGATCATCCTGGGCCAGCTTGACGCTCAATGTGGAGGTCAGACCGAGAACGCGCTTGTAGAAAGGCAGCATGTAAAAGTGAGTGGCGGGCGAACGAGGGCCATGGACCACGCCGCCGCCCTTGAACAGGGGCGTCCGGATGGAGCCGTGCCGGGCACGGCCCATACCCTTTTGTGGCCAGGGCTTGCGTCCGCCGCCGCGCACCTCCGCCCGTGTTTTGGTGTGCGCCATGCTTACATAACGATACTTGCGCTGCCACTCCACATTCTCCTGGATTATGTCCACCCGCGGCTGTGCGGCAAACACGTCCGGGTGCAGTTCGATCAGTCCCACCTTGCGCTCCACCACCGCGTCCGTGTTCTCAACCCAGGCCTGCCTGGCCGTACTTCGGCTGACCGGTGAGTAGTTGGCAGCGTAATTTTGCGGCAATATCAGCGGAGCGGATTTCGACGCCGAGGGAGCGACCGCTGTCGCAGTCGCGGCGGGTTCGGTAGCCGCATTTCCATGATTGCTGCTCCGGGTGAAGGTCCTGGTCACTGGATAAAGCACCTGCCTGGATTTATTCAAAATATTCTTCAACATTTTCCGGCAGCGTGCAATTCAGTGTGACCGCAGCTGGAATCTTAAGGAATACGCCTTCTATTAAAAAAATGCACTAAAATACACCCCTGGTAAAACAATGGTCACACCAATTTGAAAATATTTAAAGTCTTTTTGACTCTTTAAACAAATAGAAATTCAAAAAATATTGTAGTAATTAAGTTTTTTCTTACCCCTATACCCCGTATTTTTTTTTCATTAAACTCACTTATTTTAAATTCACATTTTTATTCGATTTAAATATTAATTTTGTAATGTCACTTTAAATAATTATGATTGAGAATTTTCTCAAAATATATATAGACTTTTCGCTAAAATTCTCAATCATAGTTATTGCACAATTTTATAAAATCCATTTGAACTGGCACATGGCCTGTAGTCGTCCTCCGGATCTTTGAATTCTTGGCGGGAAAAAGTGCTCAAAGAAGCCGACTCCTGCTGTCCTGGATTCTGGGGATTACTATGGCAATAAACGATTTTAGGAACTTCGGCACAACTGCAGCTTTCTGGGCTGAATCGGAAACTGGAGTCGTATAGGACTTTAACCTCTTGATCACCCTGCTCTTCATGGGCACATGGAGGGGTGAAAGGAGGAGCTCCCGAGTTGAATTTACAGCTTGCATGATCTTCTCTTGGTTGGTCCTCAGCGCATGGACATTTATCAACTGGTCTAACTTGTTCCTTTTGCCGATTTGTACAAACAATTCTGAGGGGAGGCCGCAGTTCATCGTCTCGTTCCTTTTGAGTCTTTGGTTTTCTGGAGCAAGTAATGAATTCCACGCTTTTTGAGGGCTTCTTAGTTTTTTCCTCCTTTCTTATTTTGTCTTTTCTTTGGGGAGTATCCTTTTCTTTTTGTAATTTTTCTTCTCTTTGGGGAATCGCTTTTTCCTTTTTTACTTTTTCTTCTTTTAGGGGAATCTCTTTTTCCGTTTTTTCCCTGGGACTTCGCTCTCTGCACTGGAAACCTGTAAACCACGATGGCTTTTCTTCAGTTTCCCTTCTACGCTTTTTTACCTTTTCTTCTTTTAGGGGAATCTCTTTTTCCTTTTTTTCCCTGGGACTTCGCTCTCTGCACTGGAAACCTTTAAACCACGATGGTTTTTTTTCAGTTTCCCTTTTAGGCTTTGATGACTCTTTTTCTATTTTAATGGAGGTGTTGGAGTAATTCGACTCCTTTTCTTGGGGAGGACGTTTTTCTTTCTTCTTAAAACAGAGAAATCCACTTGATTTCGATGGAGTTTTTTCACTCTGTTTGCGTTTTTCCTGTACCTTTTTGGGGTTTTCCCGCTCAGATTGAGGTCTTTCCCGTTGAGACTGAGTTCTTTCCCTACTCTTACATGAAAACAATCCACTCGATTTGGAAGGGTATTTCTCTTTTTGCTTGGATTCTGGATTCTCTTTAATCTTGGTTTCTTTTTGAGGTCGAGTCACCTTTTGCTGTCGGTCGGTTTTCTCTCTCGGGGGTTTCATGCAACAACTGAAGATTGAAGATTTGGATTTGGAATTGCGCTCTTCGTGCTTATAGGATTCTTTAGCTTGGCAACTGCATAGGCTTTTCCCGGCATCTTCTTCAGAGGTTTCTTCTTCCACAGTTTCTTCGGGATTGCTGCAACTGTAATCCGTTGAAGGAGTCTGATTTTTGAGAGGGGAAACTTTGGCACATTTCTGAGCAATAGATTTTTCTGTCTTGCGATTTTCAAAATTTTTCAAAATATGTCTGTCGTAGCTGTTAAGAGGTGAAACCGTCTTTATATAGGGATTATGTCTGCTTCTAACACAAATTGGCGGCGGCATTTCAGACCTAAGACATAAATTACACTCTCCGACTTTGGGCTTTCTTCTAGTTTCGATTTCATAAGGCCTCCAATTTACTGCTCTCCCCAATCGACTTTTTTCAACATGTCGATGATATTTTATTTGGCGGCAGATCCTCGTCTCGATCGGATCGTCATCAAATCTCTCTGATTTTCCACTGCTTTGACGACTTATGTTATTATCCATATCAAAGAGGACTTGAGTTCGACCAGGACAGTACTCTGGACAAGAATCAGTAGCGTCTTCGTTGCAACCATGATCTTGATTGGATTTCTTGGTTTTTCGATCGGGACAATTGGGATTCTCACAGAGTTCAAATCTGGATACTTTTTCATATCGGTGCTCTATGTTCTTTGGTAATTTATCGGGGCATTGCGGATTCTCGCACAACATTTTTTTATTGTTAAATTCCTTATCCGTTGGATTCCTGTCCTTTTGCAGTGAGCGTCTTTCCCAGTGGTTCCCTTTTCGATCGGGACTCTCACAAAGTTCCACTCTGCGTTGTTTGGTTTCAGATCTATGCCCTACATCCTTTGATACTTTATTGTGACATTCCGGGCTCTCTCTAATGGTATTTTGATTAGAATTCCTATTATTTTTGGGGTTATATTTATGATCCCTTGGAATCCTGATATTTTTCAATGATAGATTCTCAACGGTTTTCTTATTCGGGCAATTGGGATTCTCACAGAAAGCGCAATCAAACACTTTATAGGCTGTTTGTTCTGTATTATTCCTTCTAATTATGTCGGGAACCTGTTTTTTGCTAACGTTGTTTTTATTAGAAACTTGGTTTACTTTAACTGGATGTTGTGCTTTATTCGACGCAGTATTTACTCTATCTGGATTTCCACAGCTTTCCGTATCAGATTCTTTTTTAGTTCTTGTGACCTTATTTGCTTTTTTTGGCTGAGTCCGATTTTTATTTATTTTATTAGCTTTGGGGCTACCCTGTCTTTTAGGAGACGCAATCCTTTTTGGAGAGCTACTGCGTCGTCTCTGATGAGTCTGCTTATATTTCTGTGCTCCTGGATCCTTTGAACATGTTCTTTTTCTTGAACGTTCGGTATTTTGTGGACCTTTGAAAAGTGGTTTAGTGCTTCTATTTGCTAGATCTTTGGAATACATTCCACTTCTTGAACTATCGGCATTATGTGGACATTCGCCAAGTGGTTTAGCGCTTCTAATAAAGGGATAAGCCTCCCTTTCCCCAAATAAAGGTTCAGGATTGCAACATTTAAAACCATTTTCAGATTGAAAGGATTCAGCTCTATTTAATCGGGGATATTCCTCAGTTTCTTTATAATTTCTTTCAAATTTCTCGTTAGAGTAATCGTTATATTCTGGGAAAGTAACTCCGCCTCGATTGATTGGAGGAGCTTCATCTGCTTTATACATAGATTGACAATGAAAGCATTTAGCTCTATTTAATCTGGGATAATCTTCAGTTTCTTTATAAATTCCTCCAAGTTTCTCGTTAGAGTAATCGTTATATTCTTGGAAGGTAACTCCACCTCGATTGATTGGAAGGGGCTTATCTGCTTTATTACATGGGGCATACTCTGCTGCCTTGGGAGCCTGATTTCCACCTCGATTGATTGGAGGAGCTTCATCTGCATTGTACATACATGGAGATTGATAGGATTCAGTTCTATTTAATCGGGGATATTCTTCAGTTTCTTTATAATTTCTTTCAAATCTCTCCTTAGAGTAATCGTTATATTCTGGGAAAGTAACACCACCTCGATTGATTGGAGGAGCTTCATCTGCTTTATACATACTTTGAGATGGGGCATACTCTGCTGTCTTGGGAGCCTGACTTCCGAATTGTTTTGTATCATTTAAATAGTTTCCATATCGGGGTTCTGTCATTCCCGAACAAACATTAGATTGGGGATTATTTCCATGCCATTTTGTGTTGGGAAAACTATTATGTTCTTGGGGATCGTTTGTCATTCTGTTGTTTTGAAAAGATACTAAATTAGTTTGTTCAGTATATCGATAAGGTTGTGGCATTCGCTTATGTACTTCCCTCGGGTAATCTTGTTCCGTTGTCGCAAAGTCTCCTGCTTGTCCAGGATCTGGGGCACTCCTATATGGTATTTCTACACTTCCTGGACTGTTTCCATTGCAACATTTATAAACTGGAGGAGGTGCAATTCGGTCTTGATAACTATCGGTTGGACTTTGTAAATTATTCGGATTTATTCCATTATTATGACCACAATTTCCATTTGTATAAGGATTATTAGTTTGATATTCATTTTGTGGTATTTCAGGATCCATTCCATTATTAAAATAAGGCTTAGGAAAATTATGCTGTTGGTATGAATCCGGAAACTCTGGTGGGTAAGGCGGTCTTAACCTTGGTTCAGGAGCTGAATTTCTATTTTGACCACAGTTTTCTCTTGAATCGACATTTGCAACTGTTTGTTTATTCATTTTTGGGTCACAACAGCTTTTGTTACTCCTGCCACTCTCATATCCTTTGGCCTTATTAATTTCCTTTTCCAAACCAGCCACGGTTTTTTGCAGAATATCGAGTATCTTAATCACATCACACTTGTCCTCTCTTTGATCGCTACTATCGGATCTCTGGCCATTGCAGGTGTCGTAAGATTGATTTCCTTGGGAAGTATTGAATTGGTCACATGCTGTTCTATTTCTCCTTCGATTACGAGAACGATTTCGATTTCGGTTGCGGCTTGACTTTTGTGATTTTTCTGGATTGCCATTCGCCTTTTCTTGGTTACACGGAGGCCTGGGGAAGGTACTGCCATAAGGAGTGTCTTCCGCTTCCTCATTCGATCGGTTTTCATTCAGTTCTAAAGAATTGATTTTCACTAATTTATATTGCTTTTGATCAGATTGAAGTACGTAAGAATTGGTTTGTACTAGATGTAGAGGCTTAGGTTTTGATTGCTGCTCTGATCTGGATTGTACTTGGTTTGAGGCGTTTTCCCCGAATGATTTTAATTGAGAATTCATATTCATTCCGCAGGACTTACCTTCATTGAACTTTACCTCATTAGCTTGTGGCATTCTTGATATATCTTTAGGTTGCATTTGGCAATATCTATTTGTTTCTTGGAGTCCTGGATCCGTTTTGTGCAAACAGCTGCCTCCACTTAGTTCAGTTCTTGGTGCCATTAGAAATTCCGATGTCTGAGTAACTGCCTCAGTGCATTTTCTATTTGCAAAGGCATCACTTGGTTGCCATTCGTTTTCCACATCCGAGGGTCCTCGTGTGTTTCCTCTTGCGCTGTTTCCGGTTCCACAACAACCCCGACTACCTCCCATTCGATCAGCAGGTCCTGAGGCTCTTGATCTGTGGGGGTAGTTGGTGGGATCTCTATGGGTTCCAGCTGTACTATAAATAAGAGGAATTAGTCTAGATCTTGATCTTGATAAGGTCTAGAGCAATATTACCTATTCCGAGATTCGATTTGTAGCCATTTGGGTGGTCTTCTTGACTTCTTTGGTTTTGGTTCATATCTGCTCCACATCCTCCATGTTGAAGCTGTTGATTTGGATGGCTAGACCCACAACAAACCTCATCTGGTAATCTCTGGTTGGGATAGTTTTCATTCCTGGGCAATAATCGTTCATAGGAAGGATCCGCTCCAGCTGAATACTCATTGGACTTGGTTTGAAAAATTCTGGCAGGATCTGATCCATTCTTAATGGTGTTGCTTTGATATATACAAGTACTTTCATCATTAATATCATTTTCATCTTCATAGTTACTGAGCAATTGATCGGGATTTCTTGACGACATACTTGCTTCTCGTGTTCTTGATGAAATGCCTGCTTCTCGATTTTTTCTGCAACTCCCAAAATCTTCCAATCTGTCCACTTCTGTTGGATATACTTCTTCTCGATTTCTTCTGCAACTCCCAAACTCTTCCACTCTATCTTCCTCCCTTGGATATCCTTGTCTATTTGCCTTTGAAGAACACTTGCAGCCATGGCTTCCTTGAAATGAATCACCCATCCTCGAGGTCCTGTCGCTGCCTCTTCTCATAGTATTTGAACAACCTTTGCCTGAGAACTGATCATTGGAGGTTCGGCTAGTCTTGGACCTTCTTGCCTGACTTTCACTGGAGTTATAATTCGATAGACAGATGTTAAGACAGGTGTTCTCTTGATCAGCCGCATCGAAGTACTCTTGCATTTCCGTATTGCTGGGCATTTTCAGGCTCCACTTGTTCCCATTCAAGGATGGTGGCCTGCTGACCTTCTCTATTTTGTTGTAGAAGGAATCGGAGCATCGACTTGGGGTATTGGGTTTGTAGTCCGATGCCGTCTCTATATCCGTTTCGGAGGGACTGTACCCGCCATAGTTTTTAAATTTGACTCCCGGATTATTTACTTTACATGTGGAGGAAGGTTTTGAGTTATCACTGTTCGATTTTGACGATTTTCTAATGGGACAAACATCTTCGCCGCTGTAGACTCGGTTTCTCAGCCTGTCTTTGCTGGTCCTTTTTCTGCGGTTAGTTCTACCTTCTACCCGACTTCTACTTCCGGTTTCCTGGATGCTCTGAGTCTGGGTCTGGGCCACAGATACAGCTTTGATTTTCCTGTTCCTTCGACGAGCTTTCTTAACAAAAGTGCACTGACACGAGTTATCCGACTTGAGGGGCGTGCTGAGCTTGTGATCGTAGGGCGTTCGACTGAGGCAGGAGCAATGGATAATCTCGTCCAGAGATCCCAGGGAGTCGACGCCCTTAGCTTCCGCCTTTTCAGCCAGCGGCCAGCTGGAAGGGTAAGGGGAGGAGCTGTTTCGAGATCTGGCACTCCCCCCGGAGCGTTCATTGGCCTTCAGACTATGTCCTGATCGATTTGTGTTGTCCTCTGGAAGGATAATATATAAAAACGAATTTGGTTAGATTCCGTGTCAGACAACGCACCGCTTAGCTTCAGTTTCCTCCAGGATCGTGAGTCCTTCCTCAGAGGCTCACAGCCCGGCAGCTTGCCGGCCGATTTCCTATCCCCCGAAACCCTATAGGTACTGGATGCCAGATCCCTCTGCCATTTCCTCTCCCGCGACAGCTCCAGATCCCTGGCCAGCGATGGCAGCACCACGATACCGCCTCTTTCCCTGTCCATTCCAGCAGGTATTTGTGCCACATCCTGGCTCCTGCTAACGCTTTTGCTGAGGCAGGCTTGTCGCAGGAGGATTTGCTGGGCGGTGCGGCGCCTTCTGGTGAGGCCAGTCATCATCTCAAAGGAGCGGGAATACAGAAGCGGCAGCTCAGAGGCTTAGTAGAAACATTGTGGGTTAAATCTGATGACAGTTTAGGAAAAGCAAATACGAGAAAAATGGGGGTAGGTTTTGGTTTATTGCAAGATTTATTTGAGGGAGTATGGGGACTCCAGAGAGATCGGGTTGGGTCAGGCATTTAAGATTTAATATATCTGAGCTAGTGACTTGAATCCATTAATGTATTTAGGTATCTAAGAGATCAGCTAGGGTGGTGTACCAATGTAAATCTCCATTGATTACGTTCTGAAATCGATACGAATCCTTTCTAACTGTCAGATAAGGTCAGAAAACCCTGTGGGCTATCCAAAAGTATTCTGAAGTCAGCTGACAAGTTATCTGGGATCTGTACGAACTCCTTGTGGGTTGCACAAGGGTATAATCAATGATCTAAAAGGAAGTGATGTTCCATTCTTGGTAAATGCCTTCCAAAACCATCACGGATCCAAACATCTCTTATCCCTTGAAGCGTCTAAAGATGTTCCTTCTTATAAGTGCCCTATCTCCCTCAAAGTCCTCCGTAAACTCTAGACATCTCCGAATATCTTTCGATTTTAACACCCTCCTCCGCAGCAATAGTCACAGTTGTAGCAGCTCTTTGCCACCGGAGCACAGCAGCATCGATTACGGCAAGGATTGCAGCAAGGACTGCAGCCATACTCCAAACATCTGGGCTTTGGATTCAGGACAAACGGAGGATTGGCAAACCGATCGTAGAAGACTTTGGGAGCCCATTTCTTGCGGCGTCGCCGTCGCTTCTTCTTCAGGTAGCACATGCAATCGGCATTCGGGATGAGATTGCGCAGAGTTCGCTCCAAATTGGTGAGATTGCACTCGCAGGCGTACTGATCTGGTAACGTGGGGTCATCAACACAGGTGCATTTGCCTTGAGGGTTACAGATGCACTCCTCGTCCTCGGCATTGTCCATATTCCCCGATTGCGACTCCGAATCCGGAGCGGGAGCGCGAGCACACTTGCAACAGCGACAGCAGTCAGGTTTGCCGACAGAGATGCAAATGGGAACCTGGGGATAAGGTGGAATTTCTAGCAACATACAACTTCAAGGATTTAACCCCCTGACCTGTATGCACTTGAATGTCTTGTTCTTGTCATCGGTCACTACCACCTCCCGCAAAGCCTCCTCGATGGTTCGCTCCTCCAAGTTGAAGTTTACCGATGACTCTGCATTTAAACTGAAATCCGAATTTTCTGATCCCTCGCATCGGCAATTTCTGGGACGTCGTTGATTATTGCGCTTTGGGTAACTCTCCTTACTCGTGCAACTACAAGGCCTAGGATTTCCGCTGCCTTCCAAGCGACCATCGCCGTCTCTGTTTCCACTCGCTTGGGGTCGATCCTCGTTGACATCGAGCCTATCTACGGGACTTTCCGTACTAGACTTACTCTTCCCGGGGCATCGGCAGTCGCGTTGATTGCCCGGGGAACGACGATTTCTTGGTGGATCGGCGTAATTATTATTCGGATATCTGATGTGGTTTGGAAATTAATTATGGCACCTATTTCCAATAAAAAGAACAGAAAGACTCTACCCCCTAGGCTGTCGCCTCCAGTCCTCTGGGTACCTAGAATCATTTCGATAGGGTCGATAGCCATCGCTGTGGAGGATATTGGAAGCCAGGTTAGGTTAAGATTACTTTAAAATTTGAATTAACTTACTTTCGAAAACGGTCTCCAGGCGGTGGATAATTATATCTGTATGATTAGAGATATTCTCTAAAAAATAAAACAAAATATAAACACCAATCTTACCCATTGGGCGTGCCGACTGGTCCTGGTGAGCGTCTGGGTACCGGACCTGAATATCCATATCCTCTTGGGGGTTGACCAGGATATCCAGGTCCTGGGCCTAGATATCCCTGTCTTGAAGACGGATATCCCGGTGCGGAACCTGGATATCCTGGTCCCGAACCTGGATATCCCCGACCTGAGCCTGGATATTCCCGACCTGGCCCTGGATAGCCCGGTCCTGAGCCTGGATAGCCTCTTCCCGGAAACGATGGTGGCTCCGGCTTGCTAAAAATCTTAAAAAGTTAAAGGAGATCCATTAAGGGATGCAAATATATCTTCACTAACTTGACCACAATCAGCAGAATGGTGGGTTGGGGAGCAGCAGCAGCAGCAGGAGGAGGGTTAGGAGGAGGAGCAGAAACCTCTCGGTGTGTGCTATTCCCTGAAGGAGTATTGCCTCCAGATCGAGTTGGGGTATGCTGTACCGGGGTACTGGACTCTTGCTGACTAACCTGAGTTTTACTATTCTGGGCTTCTCCATCCGCAATGGTGTACACACTGTCCCAGGATTGACGCGTCCGGGTGGACACGCGCCGACTGTTGGCTGCTTCTCGATCGGCCATGCTCATTCCCATGAGGTCCGTCCAAGGAACGATATCTTCAGGCCGGAGCACACAGTTCTTGCAGCGACAAGTCGGCTTCTCTGGCTTTGGAGGCGGCGGTTCACAGTACATAATGGCATCCGGGTGCCATTACCTCCAGCAGTGAGTCAAACCCAAGCTCTCATTTAAGAATTTCGAATAAAATAATTTAAATGTGATCCCTTTTGATAGGTAAGGCTAATATTACTAATTTCGAAAAGAACGTGTTTCGTTGGACCTCTGATTACACCTGAGTTCACTCCTCATTGGATTCCTGCCAATGGTTACCCTTTCGGGCAGGATCTCCGTTGGCTGCACCTCCTCGAACTTAACCTTATGGCTACCTTTGGATTTCCCCTTGTGAGTACTGCCTTTAAACTTCTGCCTTTGTTTTAGGGAGGACCTCTTATAGATCCTAATAATTTTCACGGGCTCCCGGTTAGTTAATCCACTTAATTCCGTGGTGCTGACTGCCTTATCGGTGGTGACTATAATATTCACAGAGCTATTATCACTTCCGATATCCTGATCAGTTTGGATTTGTTGGTTCCTCGTGTTCAGCAATGTTTGCTTCTCCATTTCCTTAAAATACGCCTGCTCCAATTCTAATTCAGCTAATTTGTTGCTCGCCCCTCGATACCACTCATCCTCTTCCACGTGCTCCTCCTCAGCCTCTACCTGGAGATTCTCCTCTTCCTCCTCTTCAATGTAGGAGTACCTGAGATTTCCCCCGGCATGACGGTAATCGCAACAGGAACTGTAGCTAGAAGTTTGCGGAGAGCCGCCACCTAGGTAAATGGATTTACTCGGCAGATGAAAGAACTTCTCTGGAACTCCGTCCATCTCGTCCTCGGTTGGTGGTGGGGCCTTGAGAAAGGTTGGCGGAAACTGGTCAGTTATTCTCATGGGAGATGGAATCTCCGAAGCTTCTGGAGGTTTATTTTGCACATGATGAAAGTGTTCCTGACTTTTGACTACACCGCAACATCCCCGGCAACATTCCATGGGACACCACATGGTGGTGCCAGTGTCCTTCATTGGTGGACTCAAGGATTTCGAAGGAACTAGGAACAAAATATATAGTTGAAAGTTTTTAATTTCTTCCAAGTCTTACTAACCACTACTCTCTCTTGAATTCGAGGCCTCCAATATCCGTGGCAGTACCTCCAGGTCATCGGTGCTACAACCCCGACTCTGTAGACGTACATAGGTAATGCTTTTCGAAGGACGCTTCCGCTTCCTCTCCTTTAGCCAGGGCAAGCGGTCAAAGTGGGGTTTATTTTGAAGGCTGGATTCGGAATCAAAAGGGGATGAATAATTCGAAGGATACATTGGTGGTGGATTTGGATACATTGCTGGTAATATCAAAGGTTGCACAGGTAGCTGCAGCACCTGTACCGGTGGTACCATAGGGGGAGGTCTCACTTGGTGCATCTGCATCTGTTCCTGCTTTTTGGAGTGAGCTGACATATAGTTATTCAACCTGGCAATAGTATCACACATTAGATCGGTTAGTACAGAGAGCTGGTTGTTCTGTGGGTTCTGGTGTTCTGGATGCCCACAAGGACTCGGTTCCACATTGTTCTCCAACTTCCTTGCGCTTTCCTCTTCCAAATAGCTCTCTAAACCCACTAAAATATTCTTAAGTTCCCCGATAGCCTTCTGACCTGAATTATTGCAAAAACACTTTTGTACGGTTTCCTCTTCTGGTGGAATCAATCCATCAACCGGATCACACTCGTATATCTCACCAGCATTTAGGCGGTTTAGTGGATCAACAAAGTTTCCATAGCTACAATAAGATTCATTTGGACACCAATCGTAGCCCCAAGAATTATCCCCATAAACTGGTGGATAGGTCATAAAGTATGGATGGAGCAACTCCCTTCTCCGTCTCCTTCGTGATCTTAGCGGCCCGGCACCATTGGTCTCGATATTAACACAGACGCGACGGGTTCTTCTTGTCGTGGTCGTTCTCGTTGTTGGGAAGGCGGCTGCCAGGGGCTCCAACCTCGATTGGGATCTTCTGCGACGCTCCAGCATGGTCAAAAGTTTCGATTTAAAGATTTTCTTTGATATGAAAATAAAATTTTGACAGTTGACCCAAAAGGTGAAGGTAATTTCATTTAATGGAGATAGAGAGAAAATAAGACTCTTGCTTTTGGGAATTTATGTGTTCTATCTCTTTCTCGCTCCCCCTTTCGTGCTTAGCTTGCAATGTACAAGCTAAACAGCAACAACAGTGTACAATAAATTAATTGTTATTAAAACTTCAATATTAATCAATTAAACGCACATTTTCAATTTGTATTTCATTTGTCTTCTTAAGCTTTTGGAAAGTATATGCGGTTATGTTTAATAATGAGTCAAATGGATCAAAAGAATTATAAGTAAAAGTAGATGAAAGCGAACGAGTTACAGGATGGTATTGATAATAGCGGCGCTTTGAAGAGATATATCCTCTTCACTTCGGATCCATTAGCTTGTGGCGCACTCCAAAACGGGCATTGGTGTGCGGAGTCTCGCCAGGAATCTGGCTGCGGAAATGTTCCCACTCTTTCTGATAATACTGAAAAAGGGCGACAGGATCACAGTGCTTGGCCTTGCCACGGCGTCGATCTGCAAAGAGGAGAAAGGGATTAAATACATCCTGTAAGCAGGTTTTGATTGAAACTAACCTCCACGACTGGCACTGCGTAGCTGCGACTTACTGCGCCGACGACGCTGCATCCTGGCACGGTTCACATTCGGATCCGATTCCCCGCCGCTGGACAACGGGGGCTCCTTGCCCTGGCGGGTCTGGCTGCGACTGCGACGCTTGCCGGGGGCCAGAGACTCCTTAACCCCATTTGGAGGTACAGATGCTTCCATCAGGAGTTTCTCTTTAAAGATCCGAGCCAAGTCCGGAAAGCTCGCGCCGGCACCTTCACGCTGGTTATCCTGGTCAGTCTTGGACTCCTTCTCCTTCTGCTGGGGACAGGCACACGACGACGATGATGGAGGGGTCGCATTCTCCTTGTCCTTGTCTCCAGTTAATTTGGCACGCGAGCTGACGGTGCCGCGTTGATGCAAGCTCCTGCTGCTGGAATGGTTCGTCCCTGCGTTCTCCGCCAGACGCTCCTCATGCTTGATGAGTTTGCGCAAGTCTAGATTGGGGATGGAAATGGATATAACCAGTGGCAATTAGCAGGGAAATGAGGATGTCAGGTGTGTGGGATGAGTAATGGGAATGAACTGAATGCATTGGGTATTATTAAGACTAAAAGGTAGATAAGCGAAACAGGAAATAGGCTGGAAAATAAGTCATAAATGCTAAAATTTCCATTTAAAATAAATTATTAAATGTAAAACTCTCGGTAGAAACTTTAGAAAATGATAATATTTACTATATCATTGTTAATTCTTTGAAATTCTTCTGAAATCCCATTTAAAAACCGGGATTACAAAAATTTCGATGCTTTTGAAATCCTTTTTAAAAATGTGTCTAAAAGTATGCCATAAATTATTTTCGTCGCAAATATTGCAGCATACTTTTGAGCATTAATACTGTGGATTTCAAAATATATAAATATATAAATAAATATTTTTAAAAAGGTGACTAAAGTGTAAGGTCACAAAATTAAATTTTAAATATGAAACCTAATAAGGAAACAGTCGAATTTAAAAATTCTTAACTTCAACCCTTTCATGCACTGCCTTCAATAAATCAAGACTTTTATGTTTATTTTTAATAGAATATTTAATTTAATTTACTCTTTGTTTTAATATTTTTTTACAATTGCTTTTGGTTTTCTTTTTTTTTGTTTTTAATTTTAATTTATCTTTGTTACATATTCTAGTTTACTTTTTTTGCCTTTCTGTTCTTTGCTTGAGCGTTGACTTGATAATTAGTACATGGCTAGAAAATAAAAAACAGTTGAAGAGTGTAATTTCCACATTTAAAACAGAAAACGTTAAATTGAAAACTTGACTACTTAATAGCTAGAAAATGAGAGAGAGATTTTGGAATAGTCCGAATTGTGTTTGATGAGAATGTGATCTCTTGGGGATATAGGGAATTTGAGCTAAACTAAGATTAAACTAAGGCTTATGTACGTATTTCTTGTGTGTAGTTGTTGTGTGCAGTTTTTTAAGTTAGCTACATTTAGTTGATGAATGAGATGGGATTTCGATATTCTCATTTTCATTTTCGAGTTAAATATGAAGTAATTGGATTTTTGATAAAAAAAAAAATACATAAAAACAAAGTCTTGGCAATACTTTTCAGGTGCTTGTTAAAAAATAAAACGGAAACCATCTTCCGAACGTGATTATTTTGTCGAACTCGACTTTTTGGATGGTAAACTAAAACATTTTCCTTTTAAAATTATTGGCAGTGGTTTATAATCATCAGAAAATTATCTTAGCTCCAATTACATCATATTTAACCCGAAAATGAATTGGGAATGAATTTTTGAAATCGTGTTCTTTTTCAGATTTTTTGGAGGGAATTTGTGGCCTAAAAATACCTAAAAACTGAAACATATATATTCCTCATTGTCTCACTGTACACACACTAAAAGCTAACGTGATTGGGGTGCTGAATGATGAGTTTCTTGATCTCAGGATGATACAGGTGATGATGATACAGGTGGGCGCTCAGCGGCGGTATCGGAAACGTCGGAACGGCGCCCTCAGCCGCCGGCAGGTGACACGCACCTCCTTCTTGAGGAACTGCGAGATGGCCAGAGACTTGACAGCAGCCGTGGCAGCTTCAGCGGCACAGCTACTCGCCGCCTTCCCATTATTCGGTGGCGCATACTTGGAGATGTCGAACTTCCTCTTCGGCGTCGTCGTTTGGTGAGGACACTGCTGCTCGTGGGAATCCCCCGCCTGCGTGTTGCTCAGATCCAGATCCGTATCCAGACCATCGGACGAAACGGTGAAGATGTCCGAATTGTCTCCCAGCTTTTCGCTGGGCGAAATGCAGCTGCCAAGGCTTCCATTCAGCTGAGGCGTTCTTCTCTGCTGCTGTTGGACTTGCTGCCCGGTACTTGGCGTCGAGGTTGCCTGTAGCCTTTGACCATTGTGCAGGGTCAGCAGGAGCTTCTTGCCGGGCGTCGAGTGCTCCTCGGGAGGCGTCGATACGGATATAGATGGTATTCGTGTCCGTTTTTCCGGCGATGGTTCCTCCTTCTTCTTTATTCCCACCTGAGGCTCATCGTAGGCGTCTTCGAAGACATCATCCTCCTCCTCCTCCTCCTCTTCGTCGTCCTCCTCTTCCTCCTCCTCGACATCCGCATCGGTGGCCTCGATTTCCGCCTCATCATCCTGCTGCTGATCCACCGAATCCGCCATGGTCTCATCTTCCTCCGGCAAACTTTCGTTGTCATCGGCATCCGGCGGTTCGGCCAGCTCATCGATATCGGTGGCTGGCGGAGTCATCACGACATCTTGGCGGGGATTCTGTTTATCGCCGGCTGGAGATTCACCTTCATCCTTGCCGCCGCCTTCCGGATTGCCACCACCTTCGTCGTCTTCGTCCTCCTTGCTCAGCAGCTTTTCCCTCGACGCTGAAGTTGTAGTGGTTGTGGTGGTGGTGGTGGTGGTCTGCTCTTCCTCCGTTTCCATCGGCTCTTGCTTTATGGGATGGAACTCGGCAAGACCCATTTTCAGGAAATTAATTCTCTCATTTGGCAGGGAACGACCCAACAATCCTCCGCCATTGCGCCGCCTTTGAGATTTCGGCCAGCCAGTGCGATTCGACTTTAGGTTCTTCCTCTTCCTATAGTAGGTGGCATACAGATTCTGGCTGCTCATCCGTCGACTCGAGCCTGTTTGGAGGTTTCCTCGGGCCAAGTCCTCGTCATCGTCGCCACTGCAAGCGCTGCCCAAGAGCAGATCGTACAGATCAAACTCGCTGGTGAAGCAGCAATCCGTCGGGGGTGGCGTTAGCCTTTGGTCTCTCCTCCCCTCAGTCACCGGCTCTGGCTCCACGTCCAGATCGTACTCCTTGCCAGCCAGCTCCAGATACTTGTCCAGCTGCCAGGCTGCGAAGCCAGGATTGGTATACTGCATGGCTTTGTCCAGGGCCTTGATAGCGCACGGTTCCATGTCGTATTCGAGCAATCCCTTTTTGCTTGGCAGCTTGCGAACACCTCGAAAGACGCCTCCCATTCCGGGTGGTTGTTGCGCTGGAGGGCGTACTGTTCCAGCTGCTGGCGGATTAGCAGCTCCTCTTCTCTTACCCTTTCCCTTGCCCAACAGCAGACTGACTGCCGACGAGGACTCCCGTTGGCTTGTGGAAAATTCCAAACGGCGGGAGTAGCTCGGAGCCAGCGTCTGGGTGACAGCAGCAGGTGTCAGGCGACGACTCCGCGCGGGCGAAGAAGTTCCTGTGGGCGTGGGATTCGGCGCAGGAGCAGGCGCTGGCGGGGAATGGTCGTATTTGTTCTGGCCTCGCCTCATTCTCTTGACAGTCTCACTTATCTCGGTGGCAAAGCGTAGCTCCTCGACGGGTGTGGCAGCTTGGGAACGGGTCGTCCGAGGTGATGACGGGGCTGCCACGGTCTCCTGTTTCAGCGGGGTTTTCAGCTTCGGAGCAGCAGTAGTAGCAGCAACCACTACTGGAGGCGGTGGCTCCTCCGCCTCCGAGTTCGTTTTGCTCTGTGAATCCTGTCGCTGGCGGATAATGCAACTGACCAGGGCCAGAGTTGAAGCATGTTCTCGTGGCGATTTCCTGGGAGGCAACTCGGTAATCCTGGATATCTGCTTATTCCGGCAAGTGATGCCACTCCTCTGGCTGTTGCTGCAACTGGAACTTGAGGTGCTTCTCACGCGCTCGATCAGCTGCACTCGATCGCCCAGAGATCCCGCCGAGGCAAACTCCCTTTCCAGGAGCTCCGGTGTGCTGGCCTTGCTATCACATTTGGCGGCTATGGCTGTGGCGGCGAGGGCATTTCCCTCTAGCTGCTGCTGCTGCAGCTGCTCCTGTTCCTGCTGGTAGCGCTGCAGGAGATGCAGCTTCTTATGCTTGTACATGGAGGACGAAGAGGAGGATTGAGCGGCTTCCTCCTCCCTTTTAATTTCCTTCTTCGCCACAGCTGGCTTTATCGTTAGATCCTCCTGGCGCTGCGCCTTCTGTTCCGCCTCCTCCTCCTTTTGCTCGCCGCGGCACAAGGCACAACTGTGAGCTGGCAATGTTCTGGCCATGGGTATGGGACCCATTTCGTAGGGCAGCTTCCTATATCGCGTGCTGCCATAGTAGGTGTAATAGTGCTCCTCGCCCGCATCCTGCCGCAGGAATACCTGATTCCAGAGCTCTGCGCTGGGCAGCGACTCGAAGGTGTATTGCATTTGCAGCAATCTCTCGCTTTTGCTGCAATCGAACACCAAATCCACGGACTGTGGCACCGTCTTGAGCTGTTTGCTCTTGCTGCTTTTCGCCGGACTCGTGGGTTTCTGGCTCTTGCCGCGGCTCCTTCTCGTCGGCGAGGATTTCGAGAGTTTGGCTTCGATTAGCTCCGTTTCGCCGGCACTACGATTAATGGTTAAGCGGGATAGTCGTCGGGCTGCTCTCTGCTCTCGTGTATCCGTGGATTTGCGAGTGCTGCTGCTGCTGGCGGCGGCGGCTTTGGTAGTTCTACTCCGATTGCTAGCTATGTAGTCCTCGTCACTGCCCGAGGACAGGCTGCTATCCAGCTCCAGTTCCATCTCCTCCTCGGTATCAACATTCTCCTCTAATAGGTGTTCTTCCAGTTCTTGCAACTCCTCCTCCTCATCCTCATCCTCTTCCGGTGCGATGATTTCCTTCTTTATTTTGATCTTAGGCTTTACTGATTCCCCCATCCGATCCTCCAGATTTGTGGTAATTCGCCGGCCTCCGGCTGCTGTCTGCCTCAGCTGCTGCTGCTGACGACTGCTGGCGGTGGCCGCTGTCACAATGGCCGTAGCTGTGCGACTGCTTTTCCTGGTGGCCGTCACCACCACTTGCGTCTGCTTAAGCTTAATCTTTAGTTTCGGCTGTGACTGCGGTTGTGGCTCTTGCTCTTCTGGCTGGATGGGGGCGCTCGGAAAGCGCTGCTGCTGGTTGTTGTTGTTGCTGTTGCTGCTGCTGCTTCCGGTGGACAATTGGCGCTGGAGTAGCTCCTCACCCGCTGCTGCTGCTGCTGCTCCGGCAATCTTTCTCCTCCTGCCCACGGCCTGAGCGCGCTTGCGAAGCATCGTGGCTGGTAGTAATCCCGAAGATTCCTTAGTCTCCGCTTCGCTCGTGCTCGTGTCCAGGCTGGCGGATGAGATGCTATAGCGGCCCCGCACATCCGAGGTGGTTTGACGATCAACATCCGTGGGCAGTTCACTGCTGCTCCTCGTCGTTGTTGTCGTCGTCGTCACCGCAGTCCTGGGGAACATGAAGTTCTCCGCCTCGCCGTTGAGTCGCTGCAACTCGGTTTGGCGGATCTTTTGGAACTTTACAATTAGTGATGGCGAATCCGTTTGGTTGGGCGGTCTGCCCCTCCGCGGCGGCGTGGCACATTCCTCCCTGGTCTCCACCACCTTATATAGGGACGAGGGCGGCAACATGGCCCTAATGGGCGGGGACAAGCCAGAGTTCTGGTTGGTGGTCTTCCTCCGACCCGAATTTGTGGTTGTTGGCGTTGCGGCCGCCGTGGTTGGATGCTCCTGGCGCTGCAGCTCCGAAAGGCTACCGGGTAGGGTTCCTAAAGCCTTCTTGCCAGCGGGAGAAGGCGTTTGTGGTGAGGCCGCTTGGAACTTCTCCGACGAATGCTTGCCCTTGGTTATCCGCTTCGATTTCTCACGCAGTGCTGGCGATGGCCTCTGGCGGGGACTCTGCTGCTGCTCCTCATTACTCAACGTTTCATCCACATCCATGTCCAGTTCACTCTCTTCGGGCTCCTCCGCCAGAAACTGATTCACATTCGCTGAACTGAGTATGAGTGTGTCTAGGGCCAGGAAATTCTCCGAATTCTTGGCAAACAGCTCGTGATCCTTGCTCTGCAGATGGATATTCAGGATATCGTACTCCAACTTGCAGATTTCGCACACGCCTCCTTGCTTCTCACTCGAATCCTTGGGCTCGCGATAATTGGATCGCGGACTATTTGGGATGGCCGATTGTTTCTTCAGTTGCTGGACAGCCGGATGCTTGGGTAGCTGCTTCTCCTCCTGGGCCGCTGCTGGTTTCTCTTTCTGCGTCTGCGATGTGCGTGAACCCAAAGACTTGCGGGTCATGCTCTGATCCTTCTCCTTGGTCTTCGATTTGGTCAGCAGTCGAAAGGCGCCGTCCTCGCTGCTTAAATCAATCTTTGGCCAGTCGTCTGGCTGCTTAATTAGATGATAGTAAGGTCTATAGTTACGCTTAACAGACTCAATCTTCACATATTGCTTCTTCAGCTGAATGTGATGGGGGCTAGCTGTGGCGGCTCCTCCTCCTCCGGCTCCGCCACCTTCCTTCTTACCCTCTAGGTATTGCTTTAGCTCGGTCTGAATGCGCTTGATGAAGCGCTGTGCGTAATCCGTCTGCCAGATGGTATAGCTTCGCTTCACAGATGTCGTGGGTGTGCTATTGATGCTATTGCTATTGTTCGCCACCCCAACCGTGCTCCTTCGCACGCGACTTAGTATGGCATCCGCACGGGATTGCCTTTGATTCGGTTTCCTTGCCGAACCATCTTCCTGTTGGTAGTGGTTGGTGGGTGTGCTGGGTGTTCCTGGCGTGCCGGGTGTTCTGCCTGGCTGCGGTGCTCCACCACTGTTTCCACTGACTTCCGGCTTATCGGTGATAAAGTGGGTAATGTTATCGCTCAGGAAGAACTCGAGATGTCCGCCCAGAGCCTTGATATCGGTCTCAATGCGCTTGGCAAGCTGATGATCGCAGATGTCCAAGTAGAACTTAAAGTGGCACAAGGGACGTTTGCTCTTGATGACCTTTACTTTTGGAGGAGTTGCTGCTTGTGCTGCTGCTGATGATGAAGTTGCTGCTGCTGTGGTGTGGCTAGTTGTTGTTGTTGTTGTTGCGAGTCTGCTGGCGCTTTGTTTGTCCGACTGCGGTTGCATACCTTCTGGCGCAAATTAGCTGCAGTCAAAGGACCCAGAATTAGAGAGAAAAAGAGATTGGACGAAACGCCATTAATAACAAAGAACATCTTGAGACATTTAGCCTACAGTCGAACTTGCAAAACAAATTTAAAAAAAAACGTTAAATGGTTAAAAACTCCAAAATTAAATAACAAAAATCTTTGCAAAAATTAAAATAGTATTCACAAATTTCTTAGATTTCTTTACTATATAAACAAGATTTAATTAATAATATACCATTTTCAGGGAAAATAAAACTAGTTTGTTTACAAATTAAAAACGAATTAATGTTGAAAAATTAATTAACGCAAATACATCTTAGCAATTACCAGTTTTTAACTCAAACTAAAAAGTATTTATGATTATAATTTTTGGCGGTCTTGGTTATATTTTCCCTCCAATTATAGAGGACCTTACTTGGTACTTTTAATGTTTGGAGTTATTGACACAGTTATGTTATAGAAAATCCGACTGCAGTTAAGAAACACCAACACCAACCGCATTTATAAACTCCTTTGGCCACGAAATAAAAATGTATGAAAATAAAAATCACTGCGAACTGGAAATCCTTTTCCTTGGTCTTCTTCTTCTTCCTCTTCTCGTTTCTCCTTGCAGGCGTGTGTTATGCAATTTGGCATTTGGATACACACAGATCGAATCAATAAATGCATTCGAATGCATTTCGGTATGTATTGCCTAAAAGCCCCATCCACTGCCGAGTGTGAGTTAATTTATTTTAATTCCAAACTAAAATGGGCCGACCGACCGAACAGCCCAAGCGGGCGGCAGAAGAAGAGGAAGCAGCAGCTGTGCGGCGGCAGGGTCGCCAGATTGCGGGGAGGGTGCTGCCACCTTGTCATAAAACTAGTGGTGACACAGCAAACTGGGATCGGTGCAAAATCCTCCAAGTACACATGAGTGCGTGAGTAAATATATTAAAATTATAAAAAAATTGCAAGTGATTTTATTTTAATCGGACCAATTTGGAATAAAGAGAAAAACACGTTTTTCATATAAAACAAACAGCTTATAAACTATATTAGAACTATTACGATTCTATCGTCAATCTTGTTAAAATTCAATTTGTTTTTCTTTTTTAAAAAATTAATTATAATTAATCGAATTATTACAAAAAGTAGTATATGCTTATGTTTTCAATATAAATTGCTAAATGCCAATTTTATTTTTAACCACCTTTACTTTTCTGTGCAATTTACTTTTCAACTAATTCATCATCTTTGTTTTGTTTATTTTCCGTACGTGTGTCAAAAACAATGCGAATGAGGTGGCAAAGGCATAATGACCGATGACCGATATTAAACTCGGGTTTGCAAAGGGTCCGGCAACCTTGCAAATCACCCGCACACACTCACCCACTCGCCAATAAATTAACTGGTCGACTACACAAATCGACGGGCTTTAAGATAACCTGAAAAACGAGCACATCAGCACGCTGCGCTGGCACTTTTTTTTCTTTCCCCCCACTTTTAATTCGCCATTACAACACGAAACGGTGGCGCAAAGTAAAACGCGAGAGAACCAAGTGGCAACCCTCAAGCGGCAGCAGCAGCAACAACAACAAAAGAAAAATAAGAAAAAGAGGACGAGTACACAAAGCGTAAGGCGAAAAATAACACGAAAAAAACCAACAAAAGGAAGAGCGGGTGAGAAGGGAAAGAGCAGGCACACACAGCAACGAAAATATACACAGTAGCAGTCAAAACAATAGCTATCAATTTGTAGGTATTTTAATATTACTATGTATAGAGATAAAGACCGCCAAGGCCCAATGTAAAATTTACATTTTTTTTTTTTTTTTTTTTCAGAAGTTACTAGAGAATAATTATCACAAGATTTGGTATTTCTAACAAATTGCAATATTCTTATAGTTGTTATTGTATTTAAAAAAAATAATCCCAAGTAACCCACCAACCGCTATAAGACCTTAATGAAAGCATACCCAGTTCCATCATGTTGACCGCAGCTGTATATGTATGTCGGTAGAAAAATTTCATGTGAAGTCGCGGATGAAGCTGACAATGCGGTGGAGGCCGAAATACACACACGCACGCACACAGTGGCAGATGGAAGCCAGCAGAAAAGCAGGCCCAGGGCAACAACAGCATTGGCAAGGAAAACAACAAAAAACACAGTTGTAGTACAGTGGTCACACAGCCGCCATGTGTTTTGAAGTTTCCATTCGAAATTATTCACCCAGTACCACACGATAAAATGTCTTGGAAACGGCTGCCACAAATGTTGTTTTCCTTCGGTTTTGCCGGTCTTTATTCGATTATTCCGATGTGTTCCAAATGGTCATTGTTGTTGTTGCAGCACAACCACTGTGCCATACGTATCCGAAGAGTGTCGGTCGGGAGTGTGTTATTCACAATTTCCGAGTAATACTCGTTTTTATTTTTTCTTTATTCCATTGCACTGCTCTTTCTCTTGCCTGCGCTTTACCCGCACGTTCGTTGGCAGCAGCAGGGGAAAATAAATAAAAAATGGTGACGAATCGTTTGAAATTCAGCAGAAAAGCCGACGTAAAAAAGCGTTGTGCATAAAATAACAAACTAAAAACATTCACAGACACACACACACACTTGCACATATTAGACGAAGAAGGGAGTAGAAAGAATGGCCGATTACTTACCTTTCAGAAATTCACGGAGTTGCTCGGCGGATATATTCCTATAGCCCAAATCATTTAGATACTGCAGTATGGCCCGTGCATCCAAAGGCAAATGTGACATTTTACTTTTCGCCAAGTCGAGCAATTGTTCTTGATTTTTGTATAGTTAATTTTTTGTTTATATTCCACCCTCACTCACACATTTACACACGCGCTCACACGAATGCAAAATCGCCGTTTCTGTCGTTTCTTTTCTCTTTCTCGTTTGTTTCGT
Source organism: Drosophila rufa (assembly GCA_018153105.1). NCBI lineage: Eukaryota > Metazoa > Arthropoda > Insecta > Diptera > Drosophilidae > Drosophila > Drosophila rufa. The sequence goes on from JAECXS010000096.1 coordinate 17,580,172, forward strand.
TTATGCTGCTTCTTCTTCTGCTGCTGGCTGCTCGTCTTCGTCGTGCGCCGACAATCGAAAATTTTTCACTGTACTTTTGCTCGCTTTTGTCCGCTGGGCAACGCGTTGGCCGTATTTTACTTGCAGTTACTTGCGTAAAACTAATTAGTTGCAACGCCTAATATACACAATTGTATGGGAACGATCGGCGGAGCGTCTATTTTGCCTTCGTCCGTCGTCCCGTTGTTAACGCCTTTGTTATTTTTGCGATTTTCAGCCACTTTCTGTGTGTGGGGCGTCTGCAATTCGATTATGCACGCCCAGTTCGAGTGCGGAAATTCACTTTTTTCCTATTTTCACATATTTTCTCGCTAGTTTTGTAACAATTTTCACCAATTGAAAATAAAGTGTACACGAACAGAGCAGCGCACACACGCTCGACCAACCAAATTTTCGTGGAGTTATCGATAACTGGGTCCCCGAGTTGTGTCTAGGGATGGGCGATGGTTGCTAGGTGGCCTGCGTGGTGACCTGTTCACAAAGTAACTTTGTTTAAAAAAAGTCACAATCTTCATTTAAGATTATATTACTTAGTGTTAAATAAAAATTGTAGGCATTAAAAATAAAAAAAATATATAAATACTATAATTAAATATTGCAATTTTTTTTCTTTGAATTTTGTTATTTTACTGTGATTAACAATACAATATTTATTAATATTTTGATCAAGGCTATATGTATATCCCACCAAAAACCTCATTCATTGATTGTTGCACGGACTTATATATTATAAGATTGGTGTGGGTGGGGGAACCCATTTTAGAAATAAAAAATCACCTATTTCAAAGAAGCATCAAAAAGGCTTTTTGTCCTGAAAATTTTGAATGGGCTAAAAAATGTTGTGACTGCCAACTATCGTTAAGCAAAAGTATCGCTTAAGGCTGCTTTGTATCGATAAGCAGTGCTGAGCCATCACTACCACCTACACCAGAGCGAAAGGTTTTTCGTCGTTGCTTTGTGTGATTCTCGATTCGATTCTCCGTTCTTCGTTCTGCGTCTGCGTCCCGTTCGCGTGGATAAAAAAAGAAGAAATCGAACCTTTTTTTACCCCGTGTATTCGTGCTCAATCGTAAATTCGAAAAATGTCTCGTAGTGCGTACCTGGTGTGTGTGCTCTTTGTAGGTGAGTTCTGCAACGCGTGGAGAAATCGCGGTTAGATGTAGACTAAAATCCGTGTGATCTGGTTTTCGCAGCCTGCAGTTGCCTGACTTACAGCGTGAGCGGAGCGCGGAATTACCGGAGGGGCTACAAAACCACAGAGCCGCCAACAACGACCCCACCGCCGCAGACGCCCAAGGAGTTCCTGGACAGCAGCCCGGGTATCTCGACATTTGGAATCATAGCAATCATCTTTACCGTGATAGTCCTCTGTCTGATCTTCTACTACGGCATCATTTGCTACCCATTGTTGTGTCGCGATGAGAAAAAGTACCGGTTTATGGACGTCTCGTCGACGATCACGGCGGCCACCTCGCGCTCCATTCAGTCCATAGAGAACTATCCGGATCAGAAGCACCATCATCAACTGGCCTGATTCTGGATAACGTGATGAGTGGAGGAGGAAAGGTGGTTTAGTTATATATACATATATCTCTATTTAGTAACTCGAAAAAGACTTTTCAACGCCGGCCAGAAACAAAAATGCTTCAATATGCTGAAAAATTTCCAGCCCTAAATGAAACTGATAAAAGAATAAGCCAAGAGATTGTTTACATGATTTTGTAGTGCAATATCTATGTAGATAGATATAAGAGTTTTAATATTTTTGGTAATTATTTTGACGAATTTAAATATAAAAGGAAATATTTTAAAGATATACTTTAAATCAGAAATAATCTTTTAGTTCAAAAGAAATCCCTGTAAACTGTTTACTTTACAAATATTCCTTCTACAAAAATATTAAGAAATTTCTTATTCTCTATTTTAAATTGCACTTTAACACATATTTTATTTTTTGTCAGTTGCATTCTAGGGCTTTAGTATTAAGCATGTAGCAATAACCAGTTGAGCGGTTCGCTGGAAAGGGAATTAATCATTCATAATTGTAAATTGGGTTTCCCATACGCATCCCCGACCGTTTCTTTATCTGTTGCTTCTCTTGATCCCAAGGCTCAACAAGTTTTTTGGCCTGTCCACCGTCCCTTTTCCCTTATTTCTTTGGCCAGCAACAGTTTTTATATCTTTTTGTGCAGGTAGTTTCAGCCGTTCACACACCGCGTTGTCCCTCGCCCTCTCTTTTTTTGTTCATTTTATTTTGGACAAAGCCAAAGTGTGGCAATTGAGTCACGCCGCCTGGGTTTTGATTTTTGTTCTTAAAAAATATCTCATGGAATTTGGCAAAGCAGCCAAGATCTTCCACTCTTTTTTAGCCAGCCCAATTTGCATACATAATCGAATCCGAACTCTTTGTGATGCCTCGAATTTTTCCCATCCAAACACAGGTTGTACTTAAATCGAAACCAAGTACTTAATAATTATATATATATATAACATGCCAATTTATAGTCTAAGCGCCAATCTGCCACTAAGAATATATTTTTTAAAAAGACGCTTTTAAGCAATCTTCAATTTTTGTGCATTTAGATCAGATTTATGAGTATCATTTGTATACAATGTGTCAAATTACGTTTTTAGACGTATACCTAGAGTTAAGCATATCCAATTTTATACAAACAAATCTCATTATGGACATTTTTATGCGAATTTTTACAAAAAAATATAAAAGAAAAGAAATAAACGTTTTTACCGTAGCCAACGGAAAGAATGATAAATTAAAATAAAAGCATGTGTATTTGGTGTTATTATTGGAGAACATAACATGGTAAAAATGTATAAGAAATTATGTGAAAATATGTTTCATTCATTGTCAGATTTGTCAGCTTACAAGGGAAGAATATACTTGCAAAGCATTTGGTGTACGAATCATAGAAGAAACTTTAGATGGTTAGATATGATTCATTGGATTCAAGTTTATCTGACGAAATATGGTCAAATTATATTTAATTTAGCAACTTTAATTAGCCACGTGTCCTTTTTATAATCAAAGCAACATTAGTTCAGTTCTAAGTTCAAAGAATGGTTAAAATTTAGTTTATGATAATACTTAGCTGTCGCATATTTAAAGGTCTAGAGGCGCGAGTTATTATAGCTCCTTGTACTATTGACAATGCTTTGGCTTCCAAAAAACGAAGTCTTTTGAAGTTTTTAAGGTGCTCAAAAGTATACAAACCAAAAAACACTTATTCATCGTCGGTGACAAGCAGTGCGAGCTAAGGATTGACCTACAAATTCATTTATCCTGGTTATTGGTCTTAGTTTTCTGTGCCCGCCCCTGCTTTAAATGTTTTCTTCAGATAAATTGCTAAAAAGTATTTAGCCTTCACCAAATTATTAAACCATTTCACACACAATTGATTGAACAGTTTATTATTCACTTCAATGGTACACAATGTTTCATGTTCGCTGGTTTCAATTCATTTATGATCTATGTGAGGATGGTACAAAAAGAGCTAATTCATAATTAAGAAGTATATTTATATTTAGATACGCTGGCTGACTAATGAATATCATTCAGAATGCAAGTGTTATTTTAAGTTTAATAAGTGGAAAATTTGAGCTTGAGCCGCACAGTCTTGATGTGGTGAGTTGATCCCTGGGATGTCCCTTACAGCTCATCCTTGGTGCCCTCATCCAGATCGATGTCGCTCAGATCAATATCCTCCTCGGTGGGCAGCTGGCCATCCTTGCCGTCCCAGGGATCCACCGAAACTATCGCTGGCTTCTTGGCGCCACGCACTGGTGCCGTCTGGCCACGTCCGTAGGAGATATCGCGCAGGAACTCATTGATGCCGTCCTTTGAGAAGGATCCCTTCAGCACGGAGAATTTCATTTTCTTGAAGTTAACCACTGCCATGGCGGGATAACCGAATCCGCCAACTTCCAGGGACTCCTCGAGAGCGGACTGCTGGCCACCTTCGGCCCAGGCCCAGCCCCAGAGCTTCTGCTTGTACTTTTCGCCCAGCGTGCGCAGAGTGGTTAGGAACTTGTTGCGGCACTTGGCATCGCAATCGAGGATGTGGGGCAGCACAGAGACCACGCACAAGGGCTTGCCCTCGCAGGCAGAGTCGAAGGTGTCGTCATTGATGATTTCTATCAGTTCGGGTGCCGGCACATTGGCCACGTGCTTGTCACTCGCCCAGGCAATAATATCCGAGGCAGTGCGTCCGCCGTCATACTCCTGGGCATCTCCGGCCTTGGAGTTTGCGGGGAAGAACTTAATGGTGGGATAGCCGCGCACATTGTACTCCGCCGCCTTGCTCTGGTGAGCGGTGGCATCCAGGGCGCCCAGCTTGACCTTGCCCTTGAGCTCCTTGGCGGCCTTGGCCCATTCAGGAGCAAGATTCTTGCAGTGGCCGCACCAGGGGGCAAAGAACTCCACCAGCCAGATGTCCTCCGAGTTTAGCACCAGCTTGTCAAAGTTCTCATCGGTGAGTTCGATGACCTCATCGCCGGATGAGCTGCTACCTCCTCCGCCGCCGCCTCCGCCACCGAGAGCTGCCTGGACCTTCTTCTTGACCTCCGCCAGAGCGGCATCAGCAATGGCCTTAGCGGTGCGCTGGCCATTGAAATCCGTGGGCGACTTCTTGTTGGCACCGAAGATTTTGATGGTGGGAAAGCCACGTACTCCAAACTGGCCGCCCAGCGAGCTATCAGCGTCGGCGTCCACAGAGCCCACCTTTACCACTCCCTTCAGCGCCTTGGCCAGCTTCTTGTATTCGGGAACGAGGCTCTGGCAGTGACCACACCACGGCGCATAGAATTCCACAATCCAGATGGCGTCGTCCTTGAGCACTTCCCGGTCAAAATTCGCAGATGTTAGCTCCACAACGCCATCGCTGGGCGAGTAGAAGGCACTGGAGCCGCCCACGGCAAGTGCCAGCAACAATATGCACGCTGTGGGGGCGTCGAAAATTAGCATATCTCTAACATAATTTTCTGTATTTAACTTAATTACCCAGCTGTTTCATGTCTGTGCCGCTTACGTGTCCGAATTCGACTAGGGGTTTATCTGCGCAATTGCCTTTTCTGTATTTCTTAATCAACGCCGCTGATTTGTCTGTTCTTTTTTAACTAGCAGATGCGGCTTTTATTTTATTAAAAAATACACGTCACCGGTACCGCGCCGATAACGATAAATTATACTAACCGGGCCAACAGTATATACCTAAACTTACAATTTCAGTCTTAAAAATACCAGTAAAATACCTTTAGATTCAAAAATTAACTTTAGTGTGTAAATGTAATTTTTGTGTGGTTTTGTCTTCTACAACTAAAAAATATATAAATATTTTTTTTTAAGCAAGAAACATTGATAAATTAAATTTTCTTAAATATATCAATTGGACGGAATTAGCCGAATTGGCGCCCCCTTTTGGTGACGGTCAGCAACATTGTTCAAAGTGTCAAGTAAGCAGTGCAAAAATACTTAATTGCGAAGCTGCCAGACTAAGACAAAACAATTTGAAATAATATTTGGCGGAAAAGTCTAAAAGCGAAGATATTAAAAGGGAGAAAAGTGAGTAAATTAAAGTAAGTTATGTATTATGGAACAAAAACATCTTTTTTTGTGATTTTGGGGATTTACCCTATTGAATCACCTGATGTATGTATATAAGGACACTCAGAATAAATAAAAAAAAAATGCTTCTTTATTTTTTAAATGATATTCCATGTGAAAATATTCTCATAAAACCATTTTAATTTTACATAAGACATGAGCAAATATTTCGTAAGCTATTTCTTATTTATAGTGTTGGTTGCTTAGTGGTTGTTACCAATTTTTTGGTATAATTCGATAATATAGAATTGTCTGAGCCCCCGCCACACAAGCCAATGCAGTGCTGTCTGTCGTTATATTTGTCGGTTTGGTATAAGCCCCACCGGAAGTCCAGGACACGTAAACACCTTCGTTTACCAGATCATTGATGTCTAGCCAGTAACATGTATTATTCATAATTTTTGGAACAATAGCATTTCACAGTCACACGAAAAATAACAATTTTAGGCAGTCAATGATATTTTAAGGTCTCATTGATAAGTGCTCTGTTCCGTTATTAAATAATTTAAGAAACTACTATTAGCTTCTCATTAAAAAACAAATTAAATATTTCCTATTCTTTTATTGCATCGACTATTTTAGCAGATACTACTTCTGCCTCGGACTTCTCCCCAACCTCCTCTTCTCACCCAAACTTATTTAATTTGCGATTTCTTGGAGCTTTGGTTTAATTTACTCTCACATTGTTTTGGCCACTTCGTCTGCCTTGTGTGTAATGTGGCTTGTCCAGCTTCACCAGCCACCCACAGTGACCCCTGACCCTCCCCTCCGCCTGCCTCTTGGCGTCTGCGTTTGTTGCGTGCGAATATGAGATAAAATATGTGGTCAATTTTACTTAATAGCGACTTAGTAGTAGTGTGGCCAAGATTTATGTGACGTTCATATTGCCGCAGAGAGACAGAGCAAAACAATTTTCCTTTGCTCTCCCACCACGCACGCCATTCAAGGGTTAATTGGGGGTAGTCCATACAGTCGGGCTTTCTTTCTTTTTTCTCCATATATTTTCTGTTGTGTGTGCGTGTGTTATTTTTATGATTATTGAATTTTAATGCATATCGAATGCACACATAAAGATTCAATGACACAAAGTCATAACTTCTCGGAGGCAGTGGGAGTGGGAGTGGCTCTAACCCTTTTTCTCAACTCTCGGAATGGAAGCCCAAATGTAATGTTTATGCCACATTTGGTTTGCACTTTTTGCTTTCAGCATAAAAAGAAGTAATATTTGTATTAACTTCAGTGGGTGGAAAGGTCTACCCCAGAAAATCAGAGAGTACTGAAAAAAATCAATATAAGCCTAGAAGAAATGATGTACTTTTTTATTTTTTATATTTAAATAAAATAAAGCCCTTAAATGTATTAAGATTTAAAAAATATTAAAATATTAAATATATAACAAAATAGTTTTTCTCTTCCAACAGAATGATTTATTTATTCAAAAAACATTCCATTTTTCACCTCTTAATTGGCACTTTTTTGCCATTATTTAAATTTTGGTTAATATTTAGTATTCGTAAACGTCCTTTTCTGATTCATTTTCTTATATTTTCAATGATATTATTAATTATTGTATCAAATTATTTATAGAAATATTTTTAATATAAAAAGAGAATTTTACAAATAATTTTTTCAGTGCTCTGACTTCTTTACGCTGGCTTATCAAACCAACATTTCTTATGCCCAGCGGAGCGATCATTTTATTGATATGCTACGGTAAGGGTACGGCGTAAATATTAACCCCTTGTTGCCACTACTCCTGGACTTTTTTGCTGTTGTTGTGTCTGCACTTCTGACTTGGCCTGACGCCCTGTCAAAACACCTTTTCCGAAGGATGTGCGTCTGTCAGTGACATCCAACCTTCGAGATGTGGGGTGTTTGGGGCGTTTATGAGTGCATGCACTTCGCAAAAAATATATAAAATCACAAAATGAGGTTCCTTCAACTCAAAAATTATTAAAGATTCTTGAGTTAAGGAAAGGGATTAATTTTGGAAGATGAAATAGTAAATGTTTCAGTATCTTTTACACGTAATTTGTGTTTCAAATAACTTTGAAAATACCATTAGGTAATAATTTTAAGGCTTCGAATACCTTACTTTCAAGTTAACAGAATTATGCAAAACAACTGTATTCTTTTTTAAAATGTGTTTGATTTGATTTAAAAGTAAATAAATAAGAAAATATATAAAACTTGGTAATTTTGTAAAACACCGAAATTATATTTGTTGTGAAAAAAAAATACATTTATTAATTTTACTTGAAAACTATTTTTTCAAGCTTTTTTACGCACATTTTCATTGGCAATTTACCCATTTTATTTCTGAGTGATGGTTAAGGATTTTTCTTTTTTTATCATCGAATGCCATTTTGCAACGTGTCATATTTACTCTGCGGATTTGTCCCATTATTCACTTGACAACACCACGGAGATCCGAGTGCCCTTCGACTTCTTTTTTTTTGTTGTTTGTGATTCTCAAGTGCCTTGTGCGGCTTAGTTTAAAGTTGATTCGCTGCCACGCGCTTTCCATTTGCCATTTCCCCTGCCATTTTCCTTTTCCCTGCTCCCTGCATTGTTGTTATTTTTGCAAATTTTTCTTTATCTATTTTTCTATATCATTGAACTGTTTTTTATGGGATTTTCTTCTTCATTCGGTTTTGGTTTTTTTTTGTTTGGTTTCGGAAGGGTGGCAATGGAAGTGGCTGGGGAGTAGCTTTCGATTTCTGGTTGATTTGCAGGCTTTGGCGACTCCTTATCGAGTGGAACGTACGCTCTGGGCATATGTGAGGCGAGTGAAATGATGATATGTGGCTTATTATTGTCAATTTTTATGGGATTTTCATGTGTGACTGCATTCGGGTTTGCCTGGCGGATGGGTGTTCGGTGAATATGTTGAAGTGAATGTGTTAGATAAGAAAAGCGTGAAATGATGGTGTATAGGGGACGACAAGGGAATATGAAATGAAGGGGGGAGGTAATGGGATTAAGGAGATAAATATTTGAGAGTTAATTTGGTTAAGAAAATATAAAGGTTAATAAAATTATATCACATACCAATAGGGATATTTTGAAGAACAGGTATAAATATTAAATTATATACATACATATATAAATAATTTTAAGAGATGGAACAATAGAATATTTGTTTTTAATTACATATTTAAGGAGCTAGGTTTACTCAAAGATTAATTCATATAAAAAAAAGGCAAAAAAGCATTATTCGGTTTATCAACATTAAGCGTAGGTTGTGCAATTATTGAATCTAAACTTACCAAATACAAATTCAGCAAATTCATCGAGCAAGCGAGAATAATATTTAATGTTGTATGTAAACGTTTTATATTTTAATTATTCATCCTCCGTTGGGTTTCAAGCCTTTCAAATAAATATTACTTATAGTAAAAACTATTCGAAAAAAAGTTATTGAACGGATTTTCCCATTTAAAAATAATTAATAAATATTAATCTTATATTTATATTTTTTCTGTAAATTCTCCAACATCTTCCATTCTCATCTTGTCTCGACAAATGCATAACAAAACCCACTGGAATCCCAGTCAAACAATACCACTCCCACCAGCAAATAAACTTTGCAACAAAACGTGATCAAACATAATCAAAGAATAAGGTACACTAGATCCTTCCACCTCCATTCTTCCGCCAAAAACCTCTTCCCCGAGAGGAAAACTATCAAGCGTGGCGCCACATGCAGGAGGAGGAGAGAGAAGGACCTTATAATTTTCTTATGAAATAAACTGCAAATAAAGTGAATTTTATGCAAAATATGTTTAATAAACAAAATCAAGTTTGGGCCAACGAGGGGACAACAATACAGCCGAAAAGGGAGGATAGCCGGAAAAGGACATCGACGACAGTGTGAAGATTTTTAATTGCCTTAGGAAATTGTGTGTGTGTGTGTGTGTGTGTGGGACTTGAGATGCCAAGCCAAGATAATAAGATTGTAAACTATGAAACGTTGGGGCGGAGGCGCAGGGTTGAAGAAGAATTATCCCCAGCTCGGGCTTAACCTCATGTGTGGTGATGTGTGTGTTTTCCTTCTGGCTGGTTAGGGTCCATAAGGATGTGTCCTTTCTGCATGGTTTTGCCTTTTTAATGTCATTTCAGCTACTTTACAACGAGATATTTCAGTGAGCCAGGAGGGTGGGAAACCCTTCGTTGGCTGGCTTGCAAAGGAGTCTGAGGATTTGGTGTCTCCGAGAATATTTCAGAAAATGCCAACTCATTACAATTTGGCCTGACTCTTGACTCTGCCGCAACTTAACTTTCTTTCCCTTGGTAAAAGTTGTCGCCACTACAATCTGGCTTACGTAATTAATGCTATATATACTCACGTATATACACCTCCGTACCATACACCTCCATCTCATTGGATCTATATGTAAATCAGTTCTCCTTTTATTTCTTGCCCTTCAACCATATTGAACTTGTCTTACTTTTTGGCTTTTTTGTGCTGACGCTAACTCGAAAATAATTTGATATTTTCAATTAAAGTTTTCAATGGCTTTTGTAAATGTTTTCTGGTTTTTGAACTGCCAAACGGTCGGAGGGATACAATAATTGCATTGTAATTGACTTTTGATAGTGTTTCCCCCTGCTCACTTATTGTCCAAGGAATCGGCGCTTGGAAGGGAGCAGGAATGTTTTGTGGTTTAGGGGTTGGTTTTGCCATGAATGTGACTTTCAGTCTCTGTAGGGGTAAGGTCATGCCCTGAGACAAAGCTAATTCGTAATTGAAACCGAAGTTTATGCTCAAGGAAGTGTCAAGGGAAATAAGCAGTTTTAAATAGAAAATGTTATATAGTTTAATTGAAATTAAAAATGAGGTTTACATTTGATTATCCAAGTAAATATTATTAAAATAATATTAAAACTGAACCCAAGACTCTTTAAATCGAACCAAGTTTCATTTTTGCAACCATGGCTTAAGACTTTACTAACGCGTGTGCCAACGGATGCCCTGAAGAGCACCTTTGGTGCGATCGTCGACAATCCAGGATATTTTAAAGAGCTAGTTATAGTGGCGAAACAGGGCAACATCGGCTAGGCGCAGAGCAACACGCAGACGATCCTGGAGGTCAACGAGTCCTTGTGGCACATAATCCGCACCAATCTATCGATGATCATTGGCGTGACGGGCATTGAGTTTATCTTCTTTACGGCCCTGTTCTCCCTGTTCTACCTCAGTCAGGAGAAGTATGCCGCGCTCCAGATTACCAAGTATTTGGGTTACTCCAGATCGGGCATCAAAATCGCCGATGCCCTGGAGAATTCCATTACTGTGGTCCTAGTCTCCATGTTCAAGTGTTCAACATCAAGAAAATCAAGAGCATCTTATCTCGACAAGTGGCTCTGGAGGTACAGTATTAAACAAGTCGATAAAAAAAATAAAATACTTAATAGAAAAATAAAATAGAATAGAAAGCAAAGAGTTGAATAAAAATAAAGTGATGATTTCGCCTCGAAGGCAGCTCACTGAATGAAAACTAAATATGACTTTTGCTGCTGGGAAGACATCGAGCTTTCCGATGTTTAAAAATGCAACTATGATTCTATCGATAACCACCTATGCACTATGGGAAATTTGACCAATTTTTTGGACCAAAATTAATAACTCTCTCAGTTTATTAAATATCAACATGAAACTTTAACAATCGTAATTATATATATATATGGAAATTCTGAATGAAAACTATCCGGATCAGACAACTATATCCTATAGCTTTCATAGGAGAGATCAGGTAAAATTTAAGATATCTGCATAAAACTTTGGAAACTTAAAATACATACTGTTCTAACAGAATATAGAAAATTTTGTCGAGATCGGATGACGATTTCCTATAATTTTTACAGAAACAATCTAACCAAAAACTGCTTCCCGTCTGGTACAAAATCGTAAAAAGTGATACTCTACAAAATACAATACATCTGGTGGATGAACTCTTCTGGACTCACTTTAAATCTCTTATGGAACATGAGACTTTATTCCAATATATGCATTTGCAAGTCTTCTTACATTTTTGATCTACTAAGGGGACAACACGATTTTTTTTCTTTAAATTACGTTCACAAAGACATAATACAAACCACACAGATAATAATTCATTTCAAAATTTTTAGTTATGTTGTTTAGTTTTTTACTTCTGATCTCTTTAACTTAGCAAACAAACCTTAAAATGGCAGAGGCGCGTGCTTTGCAAATGCAACAGCTGTTTTATCAGCTGATTCCTTTGTTGTGGCGCTCTCTATAAACATTTCTGTTATGCAACACTGATGATTGGTGTATTGTGAATGCATTGCACTAAAACTTGTTTTAATTTTCCGACTTTCAGAAAATGGGTTTTGGTCACCAAAAGTGGTCAAATTCCCCATAGTGCTATGTCTTTCCAGCAGGCACTGCCAACATAGTTTCGTATTTTAAAATTAACAGCAGGCACTGACAACCTATTTTTTGTAATTTAAAAGTAACTACTTTTTAATTATTTGGAAGCCGGAATATGTAGATTGGTCAATTTCCTTTTAATTCTATTCCAAAATATTCTCACTTGAATGAATATTTTAAGAATATATATTTAATTTGATTAATATGACTAATTTGTAATGAATCGAAAAATACAGAAAAAGAACAAAACTATATTTTATTTAAAATAATGTTTCGATTGTTTCCATGAAAACTACATATATTATGTAACAGTATCTATTTCCCTTTTATCTTTCTTTTGATCGTCGATTCCTCTTTCATTTTCTGAGCTTTCCATTCAAATATTTTTTGCCATTATTAATTAATTTTTTGTTTCTGTCCTTCAATATTGAGTTTCTCCTCCCGGGCCATTGTCTCATTATACAAAAAACGAAAAAAAGAAGCGAAATGCGGACAATTTTAATTTACACCCCGAGAACACATAAAACGCCCTGCAGCTTCCCCCACCGGTCCCGCGCTTCCATAAAGCTAAAAATAATTTGCAGCAAACAAAACAGAGCAAGAGGAAAACTTGATTATTTTATAAAAATATTTTGTTACGTTAAAGAAAATGTTCACCATTTTTCTCGTTTGCTCTTTTTACTGCTGCCAATTCGCCTCCCCGCGGCCGCCTCTGCTCTGTTCTGCTCTCCTCTCCTTTCTCTTATTTCCTTTTCGCTGGCGCTTTGTCGATATTAAACGAAAATAAAATACAAACAACAAAAAATGCGACAAAAAATTGCAAGTTTTTCGTTTCTTTGTTGCTGGGCGGAATACCTGTGTGTCAGGTGGGCGGTTGAGGGGGTTGGGAGGTTTTCCACGGAGTGGGAATTGTTATTGAATGCCATGCTCCGGCAGCTCGACAATTTTTTCCCATTGCATACTTTTAAGCGCAAAATCAGCTTAGGGGCTCATTATCCCAGCGTTCGTTCGTTCATTCATTTAATTTTTAATTAATTTTCCCAACGCCCGCAAAAATCGAAAAAAAGAAAACAAATTAATATAAGAAGAGGAATATGCATATATAAAATGCGGGCGTTGCTGGGCGTGGGTGGGTGGCCTTGCGCTGAAGGATTTTGGTAGCTGCCATCAACACTCGCTAGCTTTTGGCTATTTGTGGGCTTCTTTGAGCCCGCCCCCTTTTCCCGGAAAAACAACAAAAAAAAAATTATAAGAAAGTGAAGAAAAAAGGGGGCACAAAGGGTTGTGTGGGTTGGTTTTTCCACGGGGAAAGGGACTTCTTTGGCGGGCTGCCTTCTTTACTATTTAATTATTTTCGCTGCTCTTTTGAACCTGGCCTTTTGCTTACAACTTGTAAAATACTTATATAATAAAAAACAATACCAAACTGTGGCAAGGCAGAGGTATATTTGCTATTGGGGGATCTTTGGATGCCCTCAAAATACTTTCAGGAAATGTCAGGAGTTTATTATAAAAATTTGTGGTATAGAAATCTATTAAAAATGTGTCCAAAACTATGCTTCGTTATGTTACATCATTAAGAACAAAAATGTTAACCGATTTCTGTACTTCTCACATCTCATTCCATTTTTTTAGGCATATTTTAAAGGGATTTTATATCGCTGAGGATATCTTAAACTATTTTAAAATATTTTGCAGTGTATTCTGAGTATTGATTTACTGAGTTTGCTAACTTTCACAATTTATTTCATACTTTTTGACATATTTTAAAGAGTTTCCAAAACCCTTGTAATTTCTTAAACTAATTAAAAATATTTTATTTTTTCATTTGTAATTTCAAATAATATTTTATACACTTCCACCCCTTGAAACACTCCTCTCCCAGAAAGAGCATTAAAAAAAGAACAACCAGCTAAGAGCAAAAACGGAACCAAGAAGCGTTAATTGATTTTGTTTTATTCTTTTGCACTCTCTAAGCTCGCCACACAATGCTGGGTAAATGGAAAGGATGTTTTTTTTTTCGGGGGGATTGGAAAGAAAAGGCAACGAGAAAACACAAAATACAGAACGAAACAGTAGCAACCCTTTGCCAAAGTTTTTCCCTTTCTTCCACTGCTCCTTTTATGCTTAATTAAATATTCATCAAACACACAATGGAAAACTTTTAAATACTCATCAAGTTTGCGGGCATCGTCGTCTTGGGAAACATCCAAGTCCCCCAACCTCATCCTTGGATTTTCAGGGAAACTGAGAAGATGAAGCCAAGGATGAAGCTCATATGTTTGTCTGGGTCTGTCCGCTCTAATCAATAACAACAAATCGCCGTTTACTTTGTATTTTAAATCTGCCTTGGCCGCCCATTTGCACAGAGATAATACACAGAACAAAATTATATGAAGCTAATTTTAAGTCACATGAAATCTTTTCAAACTTAAAACAGGTAGCCTTAAGCCTAAAATCATGAAATAAATATTTTTAAACAATTTCCTAAGGACACAGAGTAGTACTACATTTACTTCCTTTTCAATTTAAAAATGTTCTTAGATTTTATATTAAAATAATATTCAGACTCTTAAATATTATTATATAAAAATATCATAACATTTTTGTTAGTTAGTAATTAAGATTTAAAGTTATTTTCTCTGAGTGTTTCCACACACATATTTAGAGCTCTTGAAGTATTCCCCTTTGGGACATTAAAAACTCATTTCCCCACCCGTGAAGGGCCCCGTGAGGAACCAACTCTCAATCTCAACCCTTTCCTTCCAATGCGATTTTCTTACTTTGTTTGTTATTTTTGTTATTTCAACATATGCAAAAGTTTTTGTTGCTTCGACTGTACACAAGCCCTCATACCCGCGACCATGTACAAATAACCAGAACTGGCTTCTATAGTCTACTGTTCAGTTAGATAAACTTTAAATAGTTCTCAAGTGTGTGCGAATGATTTCCAGGGAAGGAGTTGCAATGTGGCGAAGAGAAAGGGTTGTTCAGGGGGTGATGGGTGGGCTTATAAGTGTTCGTGAATCCGTTAGAAATCACATAAAACTATGAGGTCTCGTTTGCTTTGCCTTTTTGCGTTTCCTTTTACTTCTATTGTTTACTGAAGAAGAGGTGGGTGAAGTTGGTAAACAGACGGTCAATGGTGACTTAATTGGCTTAGGATTACTAAGGTACTATAGTAAATATGGAAGAAAGGAAATGAATTAGGCTAAATAAATGTTTCCTAATAAAAAACTAATTTTAATACAATTTTAAAAGTATTGGAACTGTAGATTGATTCTAAAATTT
This sequence comes from Drosophila rufa, assembly GCA_018153105.1. NCBI lineage: Eukaryota > Metazoa > Arthropoda > Insecta > Diptera > Drosophilidae > Drosophila > Drosophila rufa. The sequence continues at coordinate 17,595,516 of JAECXS010000096.1, forward strand.
AGGCTTATTATTTTATATAAATTGCCCAAGTCCACCTATAGTTCATTTATAAATTGTTGAATTTTCTTGACCCTAGAATTCTTATTGTTTATAATATTTTTATTTTCAAAAATTACCAAAGTCCTGCGATTCCCAAATAAATTGTTATATTTTCCTATCTCTATAACTCTTTGAAATCTATTTATTGAAGACAGCACTCTAGACTTGAACCTCTTCTTACCACAAATACTCAAACATTTCTCCAGCAATAATTGAGTTATGCCTGATAAATGCATTAAAATTCCCTCAGCCGGAAAGGAAGAAACCAGAACTCAACTCCCAGCTGTCAACTAAATCCTGAAGCTCTTCGCTTCGTTTCGGCTTCGGTTCGTCCTTGATTTAATTGATTTCCGTGGCTCTGTGACAGCTCGAGCCAATCGACAGCTTTTGGTAATTGCAAGCCGAATAAACCCCTTTTGCCGAAAAGAGTCTGCGACAAATGCAATTAACCAGCCGTAACGCCCACACACATTAGGCCAGAAACAGAAACTCCGGCGAGGGCTTTTGATGTCACTCTTTGGCAAATGAATTTATATATATGGATGCCGAGGTGGAGTCGCCGTATATCCCAGGGACATCAAACGCTCCTGCTGCTGCTCATATGTGAAATATTTGAAATATCATGAGCTACGCTTCGCTCTCTCTGGCCCTGACAGCAATTACACAAATGTAATTTGCAGCTAAATGGAATGTTTTTAATGAATTTATATTCCCTGAACTGAAATATATCAGAGGGACGACGATGAAGGGTGAGCTACGTTTGCCACTCAAACCGAATATAAGTGCAGCCCATCATTCCAAGCGATTGCTATTTATAATTCCATAAATAATTATTGGTAATTCCCTCCGTAAATAGGTACACTATTTTTAATCATTCTTGGGGTAGGTCGTTGAACTAACTTTAATTTTTTTGGTTTATGTTTTCCAAAATGTTTCCGAGTTGAATGGCCTCCCAAAAATATTTCACTTCTGCACTTTCGGGTTCATCGAAAATGATGAGTACTTTTTCGGGTATTCTCATTCAGTTTTTGTTGTGCTTGATCTCTCATTGTTCCACTGGAGGCTGGTACACTATTCATAAAAAAGTATGTTAATATCGGAGGAATTCACTTCCAGGGGTTTTCTCAAGTTCAACTGGGATTTGCATGTCTATGCCTTTGGTTACGTACCTTCAAGTCGTAATTCTATGAAGGAAGCATTAGCTAACTCTATTGACCTAGAACTTGAGCTTTTTATGCCCGAGATGTGTGAAGATAGTGCGAGGTGAGCTTGGGGACTTGTTTAATATATGTTGTTGGGGGACTAATTGTCGGAAATCTTATAAAAGAAATGCTAAAAGTTCCTTTGAGGTTGATAATATACATAAAAGATAAAAATTAATAAAAAAAATAAAAATAAATAATAACTTTCACGAATAATGGAAAAATAAAAGGAACAATAATCAAAAATAAATAATTTTATAGAACTATGCATTTTTCATTGGTATCTATTATTTCTTCTCTGGTTTTCAGTCTTATACATTTTAGACAATAATAATATTTTATACATATTATATTTAAAAGGATTTATGAATGGTTGGTGTGTCACTTCATATATTAAGTTTATATAATTTAAGTTACAAATCTTTATCAATAAAATAATATATAAAATTTTAAAAACCAAACTGAATTTTATATCAAGAATATTATAAGCATATTTTTTTCATTTAATTAAAAGAGCACTTTTAGCTTTTAAAACTTATTATGTCATAAAATAATAATTATAATATTACATGAAATACAGAAGAAAATATTTTAAAAATCTAAACCTTTTGTAGGCTAGTGTATTGTGAGCGCAAGCAAGAATTTCTATAGTTCTCCGTCGCTCGCTCACGTATTTTTCCCCGCTTTCCCCTTAACAGAACCAATAAAATTTCAAAGCTTTAAAAATAAATAATGCGACATTACCTCGACGTCACAACCTGGAGAGAGCGTGGTAGGGTTGGGGTAGAGTTCCCAGTTGAGAGGAAATTAGAATTTGTCCAATGACGCCACGATGGCTGGGCTGGCGTATAGGGTATAAAAAGCTGGAGATCGGGCAAGCTGTCGATCAGTCGCCGAGATGAATCAGGCCTCTCTATATCAGCACGCCAACCAGGTGCAAAGGCACGACGCCAAGCTGATTCTGGACGAGTTCGCATCGACGCTCCAGTGGCGATCCGATGGCGAGGACGCGCTCCTGGACGTTGGCTCCGGATCGGGGAATGTGCTGATGGACTTTGTCCGGCCCCTGCTGCCGAGTCGCGGCCAACTGGTGGGCACCGATATATCCAGCCAGATGGTGGGCTATGCCAGTAAGCACTATCAGCAGGAGGAGCGGACCCGGTTCCAGGTCCTGGACATTGGCTGCGAAAGTCTGCCGCCGGAGCTGAGTGGGAGATTCGATCATGTCACCTCGTTCTACTGCCTCCATTGGGTGCAGAACCTGAAAGGAGCCCTCGGCAATATTTACAATCTACTAAGGCCCGAAGGCGGTGACTGCCTGTTGGCCTTTTTGGCCTCCAATCCGGTCTACGAGGTGTACAAAATCCTCAAAATGAATGAGAAGTGGTCGAGTTACATGCAGGATGTGGAGCAGTTTATATCTCCCCTCCACTACAGCCTGAATCCTGGGGAGGAATTCAGTCAGTTACTCAACGAAGTGGGTTTCATACATCACAATGTGGAAATACGCAATGAAGTGTTTGTCTATGAAGGAGTCAGGACTCTCAAAGGTGAGTTAATTACTTAAAATTTGTATTAATTATTTAATTAATTTTATATTTTTAATTTTCAGACAACGTGAAAGCCATTTGCCCCTTTCTCGAACGCATGCCTTCGACTTTACATGAAGAATTCCTGGACGATTTCATAGAAATTGTTATATCCATGAATCTGCAGCAAGGCGAAAGGAATCAGGATCAAAAGTTCTTATCGCCCTATAAGCTGGTGGTGGCCTATGCCCGAAAAGCGCCAGAATTTGTTAATAATATTCTGCTGGAACCTCCACATCAAAACTTGTTCAAGGGAGTTGATTAGCTGAGATTTGATCACATTTTTATAAACATTTACAAAGTTAAAAGAGTCTATTTACGCCAAATAATGTACTTAACTAGATTAATTTTAGTACAGAAAGTTCCTACCACTGAATGCTTATAGCTTAAAGACAAAAAATAAATACAATCTTTAGAAAATCTCTATAACGTTCTTAATTAATTTATTATTATTATAGCCCAGCTGCCATTCATTGTAAATTAAGTTATTAATTTCTCACTCGGGTTATCCAACTCAGTTTACATAAGCCTGGATATCAGGCTAACTACAAAATTGAATATATAATCGAAAATTCCATTTGATGTATCATTTATAGCGAGACTCTCGGGCATTATAATTGCTGCTTTTGACAGAAGCAATTATTCAAAACAACAAGTTTAAATCTCTCGAACTCTAGCTCTCGCTCTGGCTCTCGCTCTCACTCTCGATTTTCTATATATACAAGTATAGTTAGTTGTAAGGGGTTAACTCTCACTCTCGATAATACGACTTTTCATCTTTCAGTAAGCTTAGCGTCAAAAACCGCGTGCGGCGTTTCCCTCGCGATTTTGATGAATCCAACTTTTCCTCAGACGCCAAACCCCCCGTGGTGCTTGAATTAGGGTGTGGGGGAACCCCCAAAAAGGGTTGAAAATGTGGCGAATTCGGTCTAAGAACAATTTTAATTGTTTTCCGTAGGTTTTTTTTTCGTTTGTGTGTGGGCTACGCATGTCAGAGTTTGTTGTGGAATTTTTGAAATGAGTTATTAACGCGACGATGTCGACAGAAATGCGCATTCATATCATTTATCAGTGGGTTAAAATTTTCAGCCCGCTCTGAACTTGGGGCTGGGGTTGGTGAGGCGTGAGTTTGTCTAGCTTCCAGGCAATTGGCAGAGTCTCCTTCCCCCCGCTCTCTCTTGGGTAGTAAATGTTTGTCTTAATCTTTGATTTTTGTTTTCGTTTGCATTTATATCCCGAACTTACCCTCAGAGAATCCCTTGCTCCGCCCGCGCGCGTTTGTTTCTGGCAAATGTAAACGACAGGAATTAATTTAGATAAATGATTTCTCAAGTGCGCTGGCTCTGAGCCTCAGACGATTTGCCGCCTGTCAGTCAAATGGGATTCTACATTTCCTCCATCCAAGTCTGGTCCGCGTTGGGGCGTGGCATGCGATTTGTATAGAGCCCCCGCGTCGCACGGAGAACTTAGCCCTGGAACTTACACCAGCCGACAACCCGTCTCAAAATTGTTTTCGCAAACAAATTTTCGTATTGAAATTTGATTTATTTGTTAATTTGTTTGTAATGAATTTTCCGTTTGCTTCGTTGCCCTCCTGCGGGGGAGGGGTCCTTAAGGATTTCGGTGGACTGAGTGGTATTGGTTGCTCTTTAATTGCCTGTTCCTGGCATTTCGGTTTTTCCTTCTCTCTGCATCATTTGTTCGGCTAATTTTCTTGCAGAGAATGAATGATTTTTGGATGGGGAAATTTTTGTGCTTTGGCTTGGAAAAAACAATCGAAAAATTGTTAATTCCGGCAGATAAGAATCTCTCTTTTATGTTTTCATTGAATAGTTATTGGGAATTTAAATGTACACTTTGTTTTTAGTTTTCATTAATGAATTAATTTTAGTTTAAGAGCACATTTAGAAAGTGTTCTCATAGAAAATGTGATGGTTACTTAAAAAAAAAAATTACAAGCAGGAATATGAAATAAAATAATTTGTTCTGATTGATTTAAAACCAAAATAAAATAAGTATTTTCTTAGGTTTATAAAACTTTAAAATATGTGTACATAAACCAATTTAAGTAATGTGATTAAATATAACGAACAAGTTCAGGTGGAAAAAGAATTGTTTGATTTTTAAATAAGAGGTTTTTTAATAACTAAAGTTTCTTGTATTTCTATCATTTCACAAATACTAACTTACAAAATATAGATTTAACAATCACAAAATAAATAATTATTTTTATAAAGATATTAAAAAGTTTTAAATTTAAACAAAATATATATCAATAAAATAGCAATGAAGAATAAATAAGAATAAATGAAACATAATTAAACATGAATAAATCAGAATAAATTAGCAGAAATAACAATAAATAAAACGAAATAATAATAAATTAGAATAAATTAGAATAAATGAGAATAATGAAGAATGAATATGAATAATAATATAATAATATATAATAATAATACATAACCCCAAATAACCATAAATAATAATTAATAACAATAAATAAAAATTAATACAAGTAAAAAGTAAGAAATATTTGAAAATAATTTCTTTGGATAACACCTTTTATGATTTTTTATAAATATTCTTACTTCCAAATAAGAAAATATTCATTACTCATAATAATACTCTCCCCTATTTTGTTCCACCAAAATTCCCTTTTTTCCCAGATCTGCCAAACAGTCGTATGCGCAATTTGCTGACCCTGCGTTTTGTCGTCGGTTGACCCACCCGATTCCGCTGACCGATTCCGGAGGCGTAACCTCAAAAACAAACACCGAATACCGGAACCGAATGACGGCGGATGTCGTGTTTATACGGGCGTATACTATACATACATATATATGCAGATGTGCTTGTGTGAGAGGGGGCGTGTGCAGTTGGCTGAAGTTCAAACAAATGCGTGGCCATCGAAATGAAATGTCGGGATTTTCAGGTAGCTTTCCCTTCTTCGACTGACCATTCTGTTTGAGTTTACTTAGCGGTTTTGTGTACTCTCGACTGGCGGTTTTGATTGCGTTTTCCATATGCAAATGCGAAAAGGACAGCCCGAAAAGTGAGGCCTGGCCTGTTTCTATCTATTTAATGGCCGCCAGAATGCAATTACACTCACATAACATAACAAAGGGGGCGGGGAAAGGACGAGAAATGTGCCTCATTATAACAAATTATAGAAGGAATATTGTAATTTACTTTCTGACTCTCGGTATCATGTGCGGCTTTTTATTAAAAATTCAACACTAACGAGGCGCTTTTGTTTTTATAGCAAAAGCGTAGCAGTCTGCCTTCGGTAGTGATTGTGTGTGTTACGACCCCTTTGGCCGTCTCTTTCTTGCCAACTAAAGCTATCTCTTTTGCCAACTTCCTGCTGCTGCTGCTGTCCTTTGCGTTGGCAAATAAGAATTTTAATAAATTATATTGTAATATGACAAAAACGGTTGCGTCGACTGCTGACAGGGGCGTAAGGTTTTCAGGGGGGGGTTAAGCTTTAAAAAAGGGTTAAGTTTTTATTCGGGAAATATGTTGTTTATTGTAGAAAATAGTTGGAATAGTTTTCAATATTTATAAATAATAAACATAATAAATATACATATAAATAATAAATAAAATAAACAAATAAAACGAAAGAAAATACCCTTTTTTTAATTTTCAACACTCTCTCCACCTTATATAATAAATGGTTTACAAAAGCCATTACTTATACATATATTTTCTATTATAGGAATAACAATATCCCTGTTAGGTAATATAGTACAAATACAGCTCACAAAAAAACAGGGTATATGAGATGTGCCACGCCCCCAAACCGCCCTTAGCGAGTCCTTGTGTCAATCTTCTAGGCCCGCAGCCTGGGACTCATGAATTTTTCAATAACAAAAATGTTGTTTTACTAAAAAAATGTACAGCCAAAAAAAAATGTAGAAAAATTTCTCGAAAAATTTTTTAGCCAACTTGCAGCTAATTATGGGCAACAGGGGATGCAACCGGAAACCCTTTGGGATGTCGAGTTAGACCACGCTTAATCCTTTGCTCCTTTTTTTTTTGTTTTGTTTCCGTACTTCATTACGTTTGGCTTCGGCTTCAGCTTTGGGTTTGGTTTATTTTAATTTCATTTTATGATTTAACTTTACACCTGCTTGAAAAACGACACACCCACACAAGGACTCTGGACTGCACTTCAATTAAAAACCCGAGTCCTGGCCAAGGCACTTAAGTGCTTTTTACTCCTTTCTCCCCTTAGCGAAAGGTGTGAGGACGTTTCTTTTGCCCAAATTATTTCAACATTTTCCCGCTCTAAAGGGAAGGGGGTATCAAAAAAAGGGACAACAGTAATATGAAGATTTCTGCCAAAGAGTTCCTGGCATGCCGGGTCAAGGGTTTCCCAAAACAGCAATGGGTTTGGGTCCAGGATCCGGGTTCGGTTTGGGGCTTCGTAGTCAACGTCCAACACTTCGTGGGGCAAATCTTCGTGTAATCGGATAAGGTAATTGGAGGCTTTGTCTAGACATTAAGTGTACATAGTACATTTTGCTTTTCCCCAGTTTTGTCCAAGAGATGACTGCCAACGCGGATGTGTAGGGATTCTGGCAAAGGCACTCTGCACAGTGGGTTAAGGGTTTCATAAAAGAGAAACTGATTTTATGTTTAAAATATTCTTCAATGAAACTCTTAGAAATTTACTTCATTTGCCAAAAGAATATTTAAGAGAAGAAGTCCACAGCACTTAATTAAATTTAATGTATTTTCGACATCTATTTTATTTCTGGTTTTTCTGAATTATATTATGAATTATTGTAAATATTTGAGAATATTATTATTATTTGTGTGTTAAAAATATGATAAGGTAAATGAATATTACCTATTTTAGTAATACATATTTTTACATATTTAAACTGTAAGTAACCCACTGAACCAGCTCCCTTCCCATCAATCAGCCATCGCCTCACAGTGGAAACCTTTTCGCTGTTCGGTCACAGAAACTTTTGTATGGCAACACATGTTCCTTTCCGCAGTTGGAAGTCAGTGAGTGGTCCTCCTCTTCCCTCTTGTCAAAGTAAGGAACCAACTCCAATCACTTGAACGAACAACTGCGACGGCTTTTAATAAATCGATTTAAATTTCTGATCATAGTTTCATCTCTGGAGAAATTTAATAGTTTTTCGCAATAACATTTTATGTGCGGACGCATACCCAGGACGCAGGATCTCAACATCATCCACTCTCTGTAGCAGTTTAAAAAGTATCAGTACACAAAAAAGAATATCTTAATTAATAAAGATATTTACTTGAAATTAAAAAGTTCCAAGGGTTTGTAAATTTGGGTTTAATTTGAAAATTAATGGAGATTCTTTAGAAATTTAACAATAAATATGGAACCTATTAATTAGCCAAGTTAACATATTAAATAATAAAATTATAAAATTTTTATCTTTTTTATTTTAGCTAGAGTATCCCTGATAAAATAATTCATTTCAATATTGGGAAAATAAATATTTTATTATTAAGGAACCACTATGACTACTTTGATATTAAATATTTAATTCATTTGCAGGTACATCACCTGATCAGAGATTTTTTGAGTGCAGGGCGAAACTAGCGAAAACTACCCAACTAAAATAATAAGAGCGGCAACAAACTTGGGGCCCTGGCACGTTGGCCAAGTCCAAACAAAGAAACTGTAAAGTTTACGGGTCACACGATGTGGCAGGAGCTCTACGGGGAAACTCCTCTCCTCCTCTCTCTCTCTCTCGCTCTCCCTGCGTTCTTTCTGGCAGGACAACGAAGTCTCTGCAGCTTCCTGTGCATGGCAATAAAATTACTTTAGCCCATAAGTATGCTACAATTTTACGTACGAGCCCCCAGCTTTTGGTCGCAAGTGCGGCAAATAGTTTTGCCGCCACGCCCCCTGCACCCCAAAAACCGTCTCCTTCTCTCACTGTCTCTCTCACAGTCTCTCTCCGGTTCTCCCTCTATTCTTTCGCCCTCGCCGAGACACACATCATAATTAATGCAAAGCTGGCAAATGTATGCAACACCTGCGGTTTGTTTAAAACGACCGCAAGCATTCCCCCCTGCAAAGTCCTTCACACACACAAACACAGACAGAGCCCCACTATATTCTGCAGCCAATTTTGGCTATTGAAAATATTTGCCCAAGTCCCTGGCATTTTATGTTTATTTAATTGCAGACACAATCAACTATCCTCTCGTTATGTTTCAGATCATGCGAGGTTCATCGTGTAAGGATCTCAATCTGAATAAAAATTAATAATAAAGACGTATTTTATTATATAAGTTAATGCTTCAAAATGTAAAATAATTTTATATTCATGTCAAGGAAGTCAGTTCTTTAAATTAAATAAAATAAACTCTACATATTACTTTATGGCAATAATTATTTGGCATCAGGTTTGTGATCACAGATTGCCTTGTCAATAGTGCCCAAGTGTCGTTGCCTCAATTCCGATTTGGGCTTTCTACCTCCGTTGACGAAATCAGTTCGAAACTGTTCTAGAAAATCTCAGAAAGATGCCCGACAATTTTAACTTCAGTGAGGCTTTCAACAGCCAGACTTTGCGCGGTCGCGCCAATGTAAGTGACTTCATAGATGTTTAATATCCTCCCAGAGAGCCTCTCAGAGTACAGGATTCTCTCACAGGTAGCCAAGGCCACCTGGATCTCGGTGGGCGTGATCTACCTGATGGTCAAGATGCAGCGGAACAATTCGAAGAGCAAGCTCTACTGCAAGGGCTGCCAGCAGGTGATGCTGACTGGCTAGGATGCTAGGAAGTGCCAAATTCATTCCATCTATCCAATGTGTTCATTATCCACTTAAGACCTCCCGAAATCTGCTGATCCGCGGAGTTCATACCTTCGCAAAATCTTATGTAGCTTGCTGGGTTAATAAATGGCAAAACTTTTTTAAACAGTTATAAAAAGCTTATGAATTAAGCTGATAAATAAATGTAATTTAAAACATCACATATAACACATATAAATTCATAGAATTCTCTTTTATTTTAAATTAATTTCAATTGTGTTTAATTTTCTTCAGGTTTAATCTAAGAGTCCCTCCTCGCTGTAAATAATAATCGATTTTAATATAAAAATTGCTTAACTGAGTAACTCCCATTTTCGCATAATTTAACGGGAGTCCGAAACCTTTTCCAATTTCTATATCCAATCAAATACCAATTTCATTGCAATCATATTCAATACGCTTCGCTTTTCAATTTGAATGCCCGAGGGTCAATAAAATTGGTTTTTCAATTGGCTGTGGCATATTCCTACAACTCTTGCGGTCAGTTGAACAGGACCATATCCCGAAAACCCTTATAACGAAGGACCCCAACCCCCTGAATCGACAGCCGTTGACGTGATGACGACACAAGTTGTTTGCGGTTAAGGTTTTTCTGTCGCATCATGCGACTCGGGGGTTAACTATAATTAGCCAGTTTAGCTCTCACATTGCAAATTGTTTTTTTTTTAAATACATATACTTTTGAGCCCCTTTCTTTTCTGCTGTTATCCGCTAATTAATGGTCTTTTGTTTTTTAGTTGACATGCAAATGAGTTGCTTGTTCTGAGGCATTGAGTTGTTGTCCTCCACACGTCAATTAAGTTGGCATCGATGTCACAGAAGAATAAGGCCGCTGATGAGACAGTAAATTGAAGGTTTTCTATAACTATTTCAGTACTTGTGATGACATCATTTGAGGCCTTTATTATTAGGGTTAACTATGAGTACAAGCTGAAGGTTAGTAGGATTTCTGATCTGATCTCCTTAAAGTTACTTCTAGTCTTTTCGTAATATTTAATTAAAAATACTCTAAGCACGCCTTTATGCGCGACTAAAAAAAGGAATTTTCGACGCCTGTGGGTAAAAATAAAGGGTAGTAGAAGGCACCCCCTCTCTTGGCATAATACAGACTCCGCTCAGCAGTGGGGCAGCAAATGAAACCCGACATCGATTTTGTTCTCAAGTTACACTCGCTTTTGTTTACACAAAAATTATGTTTAATGAGCAGCAACCCCGAACTTCACGGACCCCGCAGCATCTTCTCGGGGTTGGCGGCACAACTGACAATTATAATTACAAGGTCTTAAGTTTTTCGTGAAAATTATTATTTTAATTATGGGCCGCAAGTAAGGACGAGGGTGGAAAATCGAGGCAAGTCGGAGGGAAACCCTGCGGAAAACCCAAGAAGAATTCGATACATTTATGACAGACACTGTGACAGATCATAAATTCAGCGATTTGAGTGATGTGTTTGTGCAACAATAAACTAAACGAAATCTTCCGCTTTATACGATTGCCATTCCAAAGGGGAAAGGGCAACGGAAATGGCAGCGAAAGAACCATCTAATCAAGTGACATAATCAGTTTTTATGGGTACCAAAGCAATCATAACTTTGGCACATACATATATGGGTACTGTGTACCCCGTATATCGACTTGAGTTTTATTTTCGCACGTTGATAATTTTTATTTCCTGCTGCTCGGCCAGATAACTTTGGGTGCGTATGTCCCTCTGCAAATAAAATACATTTTTGCTGCGCTTTTATTTCCCATCAAGAAGTCGCACACAAGACTGGTTCGCTGGTCCTGGGTCCCCCCTTGTAATAATCATTTATTTAATGTGCCAAAACATTTATTATTTCCGCTGACCGTCGGAGACTCCGGTCGTCCTTTGCTCAGTCTGTGTCTGAGTCTGTGTGTGTGTGGGTGTCCTTGGAATGGTCAAAGTTAGATTGGACACTTGCGCCATTTTCGCCTAATGAATCTAATTGAGTCTAACAAGTGGCCAGGCAACATCATGTTAATGCTAATGTCGTCGCCCCAATCGCTGTGACCTTCATGCTCTCGGTCGGGTCTTTAAGATGGGCTTATTTTGTTGGGAAAGGAAAAAAAGGTTTGTGCTTTGTTCAGTAATTAAGTAGCAGTATGTAGGAGTTAAATAAAATAATATTAATAGAGCGACATTGTTTATTTAAAAAATAGAAGACTTTGAATATATTTCGGCTCTTAACTTTGATGAAAATAGTATAAATATATTATAAAATATTTCTATTCAATATGCAATATTCATATAGCAATGGTTTTTTCAATAAATACAATTTTGTTATACAACTCTGTTTAAATCTTTCTTAAAACTAATAAGTATAAATTACTAATAATATAAATATAAAATAATATTAATAGAGCGACATTGTTTATTTAAAAAATAGAAGACTTTGAATATATTTCGGCTCTTAACTTTGATGAAAATAGTATAAATATATTATAAAATATTTCTATTCAATATGCAATATTCATATAGCAATGGTTTTTTCAATAAATACAATTTTGTTATACAACTCTGTTTAAATCTTTCTTAAAACTAATAAGTATAAATTCCCCTAGAAATTCCAATAATTTTATGAAAAAATTACAAAATGCCCTCGAAAATACCCCCAACAGCTAAAACTGAGCAGTAAAAAGTGCCTGGATTCAGGGACTCAAACAAATAAAGCCAATAGCAAAATGTTAAACGAAAAATATTTCCAACTCATTGATTGCCCTACTCCACGACCTGAATATCCTCTGTTTGCATATTTGTGTGTTCAAACAGCAGCTAAAAAAAGAGAAAAAAAAGAAAACTGAACAACAGAATGTGCGATTGGGTGGTTGTGTGTGTTTGCACACAGTACACTGTACAGTATGCCCTCGGTGCTCAAATGAACGCTTGAATGATTGCATACTTTTCGGCTGCTTGCCGTTTAACATTTTCATTGCCATAACTTGTTTTTTTGTTCGTATATGAAAAAATACCGAAATCGGTTAATGTTTATTGAAAAAGAATAAAATTCGTTCTACCAGAATGGAAAATATGCTTTTGATACAATTATTGTTCCTATCTGCAGGCGCCGGCCCTGCAAAACGCACCCCAAGCCCAGGGAACTGAATCCTCACCCTCTTCGGAATACAGTTCAACATTTTTATATGCCCTTGCAGGGGGTATTATAGGATTTTAAGCCTGTAAAGAATTTTGGTACAAAGATAAAGATGTTTTTAAATAATAATTAATTTAACATACATTTATTTTAATCTCTGTCGATTAAATACCGAATCTCTAAATGTAAAGAAGGAATTTAAAACACTTCGACCACAACCTAACGTGTCCTTAAAATTTAATAAAATAATTTATTTTTGATTACTCCCGAAAGTGTATAGAAACTTCGAGTATTAAAATATTTTCTGGTTTTTCCGTTTTAAAATTTGTTTTTCTTTTTGCGCTCTTTTTTTCGTTTGAGTTCATTTTGCCCTCCGGCTTGCTGTTCTTTTTTTGGCTGCGACCCCGAAGGCCTGCAGTTATATGGGTCGCTTGTCGTTGATAACAATCCTGGATAATATGCGCCAGCCAGAGATGAATCCTGAATCCTGATGCGGCCCTAGGAATCGGCTTTGGCCTTGGGTTTGGTAAAAGCGGAAAGCAATTTCATGGCCATGAGGTGGAACCACATTGAAGCGGTATGGGGATGTATGATTTTAGAGGAGAGCGGTTTTTAGCCTTTTTAGTTACGTTATTTGCATACGTTGCATTTATGATGTGAAGTATTTTTGGGAATATATTAATTTAAATTAAAGGAAATTGTTGTATTTTTCCATTTAGAAATTACTGAAAGATCTCTAGTTTATAAGAATTATTTAGCTTAAACAAAAAACAAAATAGTTAAAAATAAAAAAAAGATTATTTATAATCATAAACTTTGGAACATTTTGACATAATTTTGTGTTTGATATAACTTTGTCTCTGTTAAGGTACAATAATTTAAAATATTTCCATTGGATCCCAGCTTAAAAATGTATTTTTTGTATAATTTAAATTATTTATCAATTAACATTATTATTACCATTAATTATTATTATATACCTAAATTATATTATTTATTATTAGATAAACATAACCATATCTTTTAAAAATAAATGCATCTCCAAGAAATGTTTTAAAAATGTAAAAATGTAACATTTCCATTTGCCTAACAAATTTAATCCTTCAATTATTTAATACCTTATCAGATTAACCCTCTTAAAATTACAACTCCGTTTGATTATAATTTTGATGAATTTTGAACATCAGAAAAGTTGTCTTCTACAACAACAAAGATGAAAAAGAGCTGAACCAAATTACATCGCTTTGATATTCAAATGGTCTCTTGTAAACTTTCATTTGCCTTTAACCGCCACTCATTTTCACATTTTCACAATTTCGCACTTTATGCATTATTCAAAAGTGCTGGCCAGCGAAGGGTTAAGCTGATGGGGAAGGAGGGGCGGAGAAGGACGAAGGACTCACGGAACATATTTCGATATTTCATGCCCAAATAAATGCAATGAAAATTCATCAATTGACTCGACTCGCCAACTCGTCAACGCCTCAGTTGGCATCGACACTGTGTTGTGGCCCCATTTGCATATAAATTGCTTTTGACATCGTTTGTTTGCCGAAACACTTTTTCCATCGCCCGAGCACTCCGCCCTCCACCCCCACGTCCACTTATAAATCCCAAAAAATAATTTTTTGTTCATCGCCGTCCATGTCAAGTGCTTATCAGCCTGTTGGCATCTGTCCGGAAAAGCAATTGCAGAGCTCTCAGCCTCACTCTTTTAATTGCCACAATTTGCGCTTAAACGTTTTGGCATTTCAACTCAGCGCCTGCAGCTCCACAAAAATACAAAAAAAAAAAGCAAAAATAAAATAAACGAAACAAGCGACACCCATGGTGACAATTATATAGAGCAGTTCGGTTCTGGCCCAGGTTGGGGATTCCAAAATGGAGCTGTGCAGCGGGAAGTACTACTGCCCTCGGGGCAGCATCGCAGGCTTACAAGTTGGCCCATTAGAGCCACGCGCCTTGTCTGTGGAGTCTGTGGAGCGATATGGGGGGCGTAAAGTCGCATCGGTGGGCGGGAATGTCAACTTAAATGCCAACAATAATAATGCAGGGAACTTGATTAGCTATCAGATCAAGCCGACAAATAGTTCCTCTGTGAGGACTATAAGTGATGAAAAACTAAGAACTAGGACGTAGGAACTTTTCAATGGGAAATTGTACAAAACTAAGAACCAAAACGTAATTATGTGCTTAGAAAAATTGAGCCTTAAATTTATATAATAAATTCTGTGGCTTCTAATTATATTTTAATTTAATTTATTTGTTATTTTATTTATCTGTTAAAACTTAATCAGTTGAACATTATGTAACATGTCGACGCTGAATTCGTACTTGGGAATTTCAGGTGCAACATACCGTGAATGTTGTTTATTATAACTTTTTATTTTATTTTAATGTATTTATTTTTTATATTTATTATATTTTATTTATTTCTATAAATGACGTTTTGTGACTATTCTGTGTTTTTAAGCAGTTCATTTATTTATTTTCTCCTCAACAAACTTAATGACAAATCCGGCAAGACCCAAAATCCAGTTGGTTTTTCTTGCGCCCATGGGCAACATGCGGCGTTGACACAAAAATTCGTTAGAAAAACCCCAAGAACAAGACGTTTGGAAAGCGGCAGAAGAAAAAAAAGGAACCGCGACGATGGCAACTAAGGGTGACATTATTTTTCATGTCAATGCCTAAAAAGGTCCAACAAGAATAATAACCAGAGGAAAAGCGCAGAAGCTGCGGCAGACTTTTGGCGGTTCTATTTTTCTCTTTTGTGTTTGCCTGGCTGATTCTTTTGCATTTTTTATAGAGACCCGGCCACGCCCAACCAGCGCCAGTACGCCCCCGAGGGCAGGTGTTGCGCGCTTTGTTTCTATTGTCATCAAGTGGAATTGGCTTTTAATGTTGCCGCTGAGATATCTTAAGAATAATTGTTTTGCGTGTTTTTCTTGATTTCCACGGCTTTTGCATTTTCGTATAGGCCCCGCAGGTGCGTTTTATTCCTAGCCGATGTGATTTCTTGCCCCTGAGTTTTTAATGTTTACTTAGGGTCGTGTTCTTTCGCGGGTCGCGATGGGTTGAGACCTGGGACCTGGGATTGGTCCAGGGAGTTATTAATTGTCGAGAAAGAAAGTTTAAAGGTAAAAGGGAAAATACAGGAAGTGTAGAAGATGGTATTTGATGCACAAAAAATTCTAAAACAATTTTAAAGGAGGGTTCAAATAATTAAATACAATTTTAATGAAGCTAGGACTTATTTTGATAAGAAGAATCTTATTATTTTTAAAATTGTAACTAAACTATAGAAAAGTCCAGCATCTTAACCATAATGAAGAAAAGAAAAATGTAGTCCTTGTATTTTATTTAAATCACAAACCTGTTAAAACATTTAAACCTAATTAATCCATTAATAATTCTTTTCTCTCCTATTTTTAGCTCTCTAAATAGTTTATCTTTCGAGTTTTCCAAACCCGTTCGAGGAAATGATTCCCTCAAATATGCAAATCCCACTCATGTGTGTGGGCACGCATCGTTTTCGATTTAAATATAAATTAATATTTTAACACGCTTCAGCTCTGTTGTATGTATGTTTTTTTTTTGGGAACATAATGAAGTCGACGAGGAGCCAGTCTGGCTCTGATTTCGAAGCCTGAGCATCCTCTGTTCATTTAAATTTAAATCCATGTGTGTGTGTGAGCTCCTTTGCTCATTTAATCTTAATTAAAAACCGGTTTTTCGGGTTGCTGCCTGCTCTTGTTTTTTCTTATTTTTTCCTTCTTCTGCCCCAAAATGTATGCTACGGCTCTGAGAACTGTTGAGTTTTATTGTTGTTGAAACGGCTTTTCGGGCAGAATCGGGTTAAGGATATGCGAAGCATCCGCAGCAGCAGAGGCAGCCTGGCACATTTATTTAGTATTCATCATATTTCTGATTTATTCAGTGGCAAATGGGCACGCGTATTTATGCTTATAATTACATCCAACGGGAAGTGTAACCCCAAGAACCTGAGCAAGGGGGTTGTTGTGCGTGTGTGTGCGAGTGTGCGAGGTTGTTTATTCATATGAAAACTGTTGTTCTTCGGGTTCGTTTATAGTTTACGCATTTCACGGTTGAATTTACACCTTTGGGATTAGATTAGTGCCGACGGCAAGTCTCAAGGGTGTGGGGGTTGAAAATGCCAAGCATGCTGTTTTTTTGGGAATAGCAAAATAATAATAATTATGGTTTTGTAGGCTTCAAATGTGTAGGCGTCATATTTAAATGTTTAAACCAATCTTATAATGGTGAGATTTTAATGATTTTGCTTATAAAAGTATAGAAATAATAAAAAGTATAAACAATTTGACAAATTATAAACGTTTATCGTTTAATGGAATATTGTTTAAAGACTGTTTACTTATGCGTTGAAGAATATTTATAATTTTAATACGATATTTATTTTAAGTTTATTTATGTTCATTTTATTTTATTAAATTAAATGGATGATTACTTATTTAGAACAAATTAAATTCAATTAAGACTACTTAGCACTTAATTTCTTAATTTAACAAGGAATCTTAACAAATGCTAAGCTAAATCCGAATGAAGTTTTCCCCGCTTCCCATAAAATCTCAAATATATCCTCACATTTTAAAATATGACTTCTTTCGCCCCAAAGCATATTCGTTTTTCCCCTAAAATATTTCGTTATAAATAAGCCATTTTGCATCCATGCATTAACACATTATAAACTTCCACTTTTCGGCGTTTTCAATGCGTATGTTGATTTTTATGTTATTTCATAACCCAAAATGATAAACATCAAAAGCGACTTTTCGACTGTACCATAAAAATTGATAGAAACATACGCACAGGCACACTCCATATGCGTTTTTTTGCGCTAAAATTTTTCAATAATTCCGCAAATTCAGGACAGACATCGACCGAGGGGTTGGCTTATTCTGAGGGGGCCTGTGTTAAGCGCTACCTTTTGACGCACTTAATCTGCCAATAAAAGTAAATCAAAAGGCAGCGAAAACCCCGGAACAACCAACCCCCAAGCCAAAGCGGCAGTTCAAGAGGCATTTCCTGTTTTAAATTGAGGTATGCCATGGGATATTGCCGATATGGATATGGGATATGGCAAAAATTCCTTGCCTATTTTTTTCTCTCTCCAATAAATTGCCGCTGTTTCAGATGGAGAGGGGAGAGCGAGAGTTTCTGTGTTGAAAAGTGTAATTTTAAAAAGTCATAATCGCAGATAAGTGCGGTCTCAAATTGCCGGAGCTGCAAACCCGAGTAAAAATGCCTGACAGAAGGCTATTCATTACAACGACCAACGAAGACTGGGGTTCGGGGTAGACTGAATGGCCATATATACATATCACATATGACTACCATGGTCCATCTTTGTGGGTGTGTATTTTACACAACTTTTGCCCATAATCTCCGGCGTTCGCAACAACAAAAGGCATGGAAAAATGGAAAGCAAAAAAAAAGGCATCGGAGAAACGAACGATTTACCAATTTTCATTTCAAGTCCATTGTTGCCTCGCCCCCTTCGGCCCATGATATATGTAGGTATTAAAAGTTATTGAAAAAATTGCTGACAAAAGAAGTATAAATATTTACGCAAAATACTATTTGAAAGTCAAGAGGCAGACACACAGGATCGGAGGATCGAAAATCGGTTTCGGTGTTGGTTTCGGGGGCTGGCCTCTCGAAAGCGGATTTCAAGCATTGTGAAGAGCCGTCGACTGGCAAATGCAAATGATTTGGCCCTTTGATGTTTTATCCACAACCAATTTCTCACAGAAAAAAAAGCACAGACTCTTAAGCTTGGACTTGAGATTTTCTCGATTTTTAAGCGATTGGGCCGGGCGGTTTTTGTGGCAAGTTTTAATTACAATGAGTCGACAGCTTAGGGAGAAGAGTTTTTGTCTTGAGGCCAATAAAGGTATGCTGTGAATAAAGTAAGTATTTAATTTAGTTTTTAATTAATTTATTTGAGTAGGTATTTAATTTTTTTAAATATAGTTTATGGCTTTTATTTTGATTTAGATTTAATATTGTTTTCTATGTTTTCAACTTATCTGAGATGTCAAACTTGTGTTTTTCTTTTTAAATATCAGTAAGAAATCAATTATTTTATATTTAATAATAATTAAATTAAGTAATTACCACTTTAATATTTAATATTAATGAATTTAGGGCATAACAAAGGCAATTAATACAATTTAATATGGAACTCTTTTTATAATTCTAAGAACTTATACAAAAGGTATCTAGAAAATTTGTATATCAAATTATAATATTTTATTTTTATAAAAAAAGCGATCTAGTTTGTATTTCTTTTATTAAAACAAATATTTTTATGAGAAAAAAATAATTTTCTTGACATTTGTTATTTTCCTACCTTCCAAACCTCACATCCAAAAATACAAATTTAATTAAAAACACCCACGCAATTGAAATCCCACACAAAAAAGTTGAGACAGCAAAACAAAAGTTCTCCCTTGTGAGCCTCCAAGCAGCAGCAATAGATATAAATAAAAACCGAAAATGCTATAAATTTTATGTGAAATATAATTGCTTAATGGCAATGGCACAATGCCTAGCATAATTGCCACATTTCGCACCTTGGGAGCAGCAGTGAGTCTTATAAATAAAAATTAATTTTAAGCAGCCCGCCGCCAGTCGAAAACAACAATAACAAGACAATTACACACCACACACACACACACGAAATGAGCAGCCGCCACTCCCTCAGGATCGCACCTTTTCACCAAGGACTAACAAGGACACCGCACCGACAAATTGTCGGACGACGTTTGTCGAGTAGAAAATTGAAATTAAAAAGAAAATGCACAATGGCAAAAAATGTCTAAAATGTTAACAACTTTTCCGGTGCCGGTGCTGGGGCTGGTGCTGGTGGTGGTGGAGGTAGAAAAGCGGCGGCGGTCGTGGAAACTGTGGGAAATTGTCGCGTCTTGGGCGATAAATCAGGCAGGTGTCGTCGGCGGTTGGGTGTTAAGCATCTTGGCAGGCTTTTTCTTCCTCGCTTTTTTGCCCTCTCTCTGTGTATGTGAGAGCTGTGGTCGCATTAAAAATGCAGCAAAGTTGCCGGAACAAGCTACATAAACCACCCGAGAACGCCGGGCCCCTTTCCACCTTCCTGCGCCCCATATTTCATGCAAAAAGGAGGCGCAAGTAATTAAATTCAAGGAAAACTAACAGCGGAGACCGCACTGTAAAAATGCCATAATTATACGCGACTGCATGTCGTGTGGGCTTAGTGTGCCGCCACCGCCACCCACCCACAGCCTTAACCTCTCACCCTCCATGGAAACTCAGCCCCCTTTTAACCCCTCAAACAGGCGAGACAACCTGCGGGGCGCACATACGCCGAGCGTCATAACCTTTTACTGCCATCGTCTTGGCCTTCGTCGACATCTTCATCTTCGTCTTGGTTTCTTCGGTGGCTCCTTTGACCTCGACGCTGCTTTGATATCCTGTAAAGATTTGCTGAGAAAGATGTTACTTCTGGGGGTTAATATTCCAAATGGTATAATGGAGTTTTGCAGAGCCCTCAGATTTAAACTTTAGATTTAAGTAAAAGATTAAATATTTGAAATTTCCAAACAATGTACAAATTGAATAAAAAATATTAGCAAATATATTTTTGTATATATGAAGTGCAATGTTAAGATATAATCCATTTAAGAACATAGAAAGAATTTTTTCTTTTTATTTCTTGGACAACGTTGGACAAACAAATATTGCTATTTACATTTCATAATTTGTAATACACATTTCATAAGATTTATAATAAAGTTACTATCCGTTTTATTTTTTATATATATTTTTTTGTAAATTTATTTATACAGTACCCAACCCATCGTAACACTTTCGCGTCCATTATCTTTTCTGGCTATATGGTAACCACATTTTTGCAACGCTTTTCATGTCTGTCTGCCGCTCTTCTCCCGCTTAAACTTGCGGGGTGGCTGATGCGGCTGCTTTCGCGTCTTAATCCTTTTTCCATTATTATTTTCATAATTCTTATTTACATGACGCCAAGACGTCTTCGTCTCTGTCTCGGGTTTTTCCTTCGCCATGCCGAGATTTTCGTTTGTTATTGTTGAGGGCGGGGTGGGTGGTGCTTTCCCCAAATTTTCCAAGTCCTTTCCCAACCCCACAGGGTAGAGCTTGTCTCCTCCGCTTGGCTCTGGTATTTTTTTCTTCAATGTTTGGCGAAAAATTATTTTCTTATAACTGAATTATTCACCGATTACATGCCGTTGTCTCTGTCTCTTTCGCTTCACCCCTTTTCGCTGCCTGTCGCTTTCGCTTTGCCAACCCCTTATCGTGCCTTACAAATTTATTACTCATACGCCCCGCCCAACGGGCCCGCAGCTCTTCGGTTTTCCACTTTTCCGGACAGACCCAGTTCGGAATGATTCGCTTGTTTGTGAATATCGGGGGTGGGGCCGGGCTCATATACATATATTTGTATATAGAGATGTACGGGCGGGGTGCGCATGTGAGAACTGCATAATTATGAGCGCAAAACGGATTTAATTTTTAATTAAAGCGCATTTGAGTGCCTCCTGTCGTCCCACGTACTTTGTAGCCTTTGGAATTGCTTTTCGTTCTTTTTTGTTTTTATTGTGTTTGTGTTTGGGTTTTACTTTGTCTGGAAATTTTTTATTTGCACTTATTGGAAAATGTTTAATTTTTATCAAGTTGTATTTTTAAGTTGTTTTGATTAAGAAGTTTTAATTTTTTTTTATTTTATTTAAAAATGTAAGTTATGTATAAATGCTTTTTTTCGGAAGGAAAATAGTTAATTAAATTTATAAAATATAAGAATGAAAAGAAATAAATTATTATAATTATTATTTAGTACTTAATATTGAAGGGAATTACTAAAAACAAGCTCTAAAAATTATAACTATTTATAGCCTCACCTTTAAAATTAAAAAAATTAAAATTATTAAAATCATTACATCACATATATAAAAAAATTATATTTAAATTAGAATACTCACTTAAAGAATAAGTCTTGCAAAGAATCTTATATTCCGAAGAAAACTAAGTCTAGCATTAACATTTTTGTAGGTCTTCCTAGTTAATTAGTATAAGGAAAACATTTATTATATATATATATAATAGTATATAATATAAAATAGTTCACTCACTCAAGGCTGTAAGAAAGAAAGTGCAAAATAAAAACCAAAAGAACCCCGGTCATATTTTAAATAGAGTCCGAGAATGAGCTACTTTCAGGCCACCTTAAATTAAATTCCTTTGGCACAGGGAAACCTTGATTGCTTTCCTTGGTGCTGGGCACTTGTACCTGTATCTACCTCCCATTTCGGCCACCGCCAACCGCTTTCCTCGTGCGCTCAATATTATGCTTTCATTTCTGTTTGCCAAGTGTTTGCATAAAGCGCGCGTTGACTGACCACGCACCCCGTCCCCATTCCCATCCTCACCAGCTTCGTCAGTGCCTCCCTGGATCCCGCCGCCACCATCATCATCCCGTCCAAGTAACGGGCATCGATAATGTGTCGCATGTTTAACCGGAGGTTGCTCCTCCCGACTACGGGTTCTGCACAGGGAAAAAATTTTAATCTTAATAATAAATTGGATTGGGTCAATAGAAAGGGAAGAATATATCCATATAAATAGTTTAAAAACTCTCAAATATTTAAATAATATTGCATACATATAAAAAATTATAATATGCTTTTCATAATGCTTTACATATGGAGGCAATCTTTGGACTTGTAAAAGTTTAAATGCAATCAAATTAATTTAAAGAAACGCATTGGCAAATTTTAAAATTATATAAATTCTAAACTTTGCATTTATATTTTGGTTCAATTTTTAATATAAGAAAATAATTAAAATAGACTTGAAATCCCTATAAAATTTTTTCTCAGCATGCTCCTGCTCCAGTTCCTGATTCTGCTCCTGCTCCTGTTCCTGTGCTCGTTCCACTGGCCACCGTCCGTTCACGTTGATGATGACACTCATAACAATTGCGCGACGGCATTTTACCTGAACAAACTTTGATACATGCACGGGGTGGTGGTGGTGGGGAAGTGGGGCCAGGGGTTGATCGAGGGGCTGTGGGGACCTCCAGCTGAAGGCAATGACCAAAACCAAACCAAACGTAAACGCAAATGAAAGCAAAATGCAGTCATGTCAGCAGCAGGAGCAGGAGCAGGAGCGGCAGCAGCAACGTCCACGATGATAGCGGTGCAGTGGCTGCTAACAAAACACGTGGCGAGGGTGCAATATCAGCAAAGGGGGATAGGTGGGTCGGGAGGCTCCCTTGGCCATTTGGCAGTTGGCACTCGAATGCAATTTCAGTAATTAAAATAAACAACAGACGACGGCAGCGACGGGGCAGTGCAACAACTCCTCTGACGTGGCTTTCGGTCAGGCCCGATGACAACATCATCATCAACATATCATTATCAGACAATCCTTGCAACCATTTGGGCCATTTGCTTTGTCAAAATAAACAGGAAGCGTTTTACTGCACCCTATAATTTTTAGTAGTGACTAGGGAGTACTCTTCCTAAAGGTATTTTATTTTTTCTTTATTTATAATTATTTGATAATTTTTCTATTTCCAACCATGTAGCAGCTTGTTCTTAAATAATAAGTTAATGTTCTCTATCTTATAAAGAACATATAATAAAAGTTACCAACAGAAACCAAAGGCGACCACGGAAATGGACTTAATTAAATGCAATTTTGCAATGCGATTTCTGGCCATTTGAGTGCGCAATTTACTGTCCACCCCATGGAGTGAAAATAATCGTGTCTATGGGAGGGATGGGGTCGTGGCATTGTCACTCGGTAGGTAGGTTTTTATGTTTGTTTAATTGTCGGAGATGCGATTCGCTTTATGCTTATTTATGATTTAATTAAATGCAATGTGCGGTCCGCAAAATGAGCCATGTAAGTCATGGGATTGGGGGGCCTTGAAGCTGGAATATCGGGGTTCGAGGCAGCTATTTAAGGGTGGCATCCATCCGATGGTCGGGCTGGAGTGTTTATTTTGGTTTCGAGACGTTCTTTGTGGCCAGAAAATGACCAGAGAAGCTCATTTAATTAAGTTTCCCGGCCATAATGAGGAAATTCACTGTCCCTGACAAAGGCATGCATTTATACAATATATAAATATATATACTATATGTATATATTCAGCAATTTATCATAAGCCCTTCAGCTGGCACAAAAAAAAAAAAAAAAATGCTGGAAAAAAGGGAAAAACAATCCGACCATCAATCAAATTATTAAGGTACCTTTTTTTCTCTTTCATTAAATTCCCAGTAACATTTGGTCAACAGTTGGAGAAAAGGGAATTATTGATTAAAACATTTACCATAAAAAACAGCTCCCTTGGACTAAGCTTTGGCTATAACCCCATACACGCCCTAATCTCCAATCCCCACCGCTTGAACCCACCTTGACGTTGTTTTCGGCTTTTGAATAATTGAATTCTTCTGCTTGGCGAAACACAAAACTCAAATGCACAACCGAATGAGTTGATCAATCAATTTGAGGGTTCTGATGGCAAGCCCGACCGGATATGGGAAATGAGAAAGATATGGAGACTAAAACGTATAGATTGTGGACATGGCACATGAGTCTTTAATTAACTAAGGTACTTACCTTTAAACAAGAATACAAGATTTCGATTTTTTATGAAAGAACTTTATCGATTTTATTTTAACAAAGCAGATCATTGTAATTAGCAATGTTTAAAAGTCCTGGAACACGTTTACTCCTTGTTTACATTTTTAGTCCTAACCCATACATTTGAGCTCGGATCTAGTAGAATAAAAATAGTGTGTGAGCCTTATTAATATATTATATACGGTTACTTACCAAAGTACGATTGTAACATAATTAAACAAATAACTAAATTGATGTTAGTCCAAGTCATGATTCCACCGTTCTGATACAAACTCAAATGATATTTATTTCAAATGAGACAGTCGTATATAGGTAAATTTAAATACTTAAACTAAATTATAAATGTTATGCCTGATTTGATATCCTAATCAGATTTACACCTGTGAATGTCAAGGTCTAGAAATTGTTCTAGTATGTCGCGCAGATTTCCACACACACAGTAAAAAAATGCGATATATTACCCTAATTCCTAAAAGCATGTTAAATATGTATACTTCTATGGGCGACAAGGGTATTCTTCGGTCGATCTTTTGAGTTAAATTTTCCATTGTAATATATGTATAAAAATATAATTATATTAAGTTACCATGTATAATCACTTAGAGTTGGGAAAATGGAAATTTAAACACTAAATTGGATACGAGTATTTTTTATATGGATGTTTTTACTAAATAGTGAGAATTACATAACAATTTAAATTAATATATTATACAATTTTTTTTTTGTATATTTTAAGGCAAGCCGCGCTTTCTGGCCTTAAATAATCCTCGTGAAATCCTTTCATAATGCTCTGTATTATATCGGTTATGTAATAAGCTCTAGACTGTAACACCTTGTGCCCAGCTTTGAGCCATCATAATTTTCCAGGACTTTTCCTGTCTCAGTTGTGCTTTTGGCACTTCATTCATTTGTGAATGTGACAAGTGCCGACAGGGAATGAGAATTGTTGCTGACGACGCTCAACTTTATGTTGATTACCTTTTTTGATTATGCCTGAGTGTGTGTGTGTGTGTGTGTGTGTGTGCGAGTCCTTGGCACACGGCGGAAAGCCAGGATAAAACAATAAACATAAACCAAAACGGAGCGAAGCGGAGGAGCGGCAACGACGACGGCAACGGCAACGAAGGGCATGAAATATGATTGAAGTCGAAATGAAAGATCCGGAGCAGCCACTTGAGAGGTGGCCCATGTGTAGAGCGGCAATCCGGAGGCACTCTGGGGACACGAGTTGAAAAGGTGCAGCTGGCAAAAGGGACATAATCACTTTTGCCGTTGCCGGCAACGGCAGCCAAATTAAATCCAAGGAATATGCACAAACACACTCAGCAAGGCACCAAGCCGTGTCAGTTTACAATCCCCAAAAACATTCTAATTGCAATAAAAAGCAACATTAACTGGCGCCCCACGGGTGGGTGGCACTCAAAAACTGTCTCCTTCTTTGTAATAATCATCGAATAAATTATGCAAAAATCATTTCCATTGTTGTAAGTGGCTTTTCCCGTGCGTTGACAACGCTCTCATCTGTTTCCCTGTCGGGGCTTACGTCTCTGTATCGCATTACATTTGCTTTGTCGAAAAATTGGCAATACTTGAATTTTTAATAAGCTTCAACAAAGTTGCTCTCAACATCTAGTTTGGGGTTATTTTAATTCCTGTTTAAACTTGAAATGTTAAGAATTATAATTAGAAAATACAGTTGGGGTAGGGAGCTTTAAATAATTAAATACTACCCTGGAAAATGTATGAAAATGTAATTCAAGTTAGATATAATTAAGACTTTTGATAAGTTTCTATGAAAATTCTTTATTTTGTGCCTGAGATACTTTTAATTGGCGTAATATAGTAGGTACATTGGAATGATGAATTTATTAAGCAAAATATATAATTTAAAAAATGTAATTTAATTGTTTAATTAACACATATTTAACATTTAAACATGAAAGGAAGCTAACTTCGGCAAGTTTGTATACCCTTGCAATCTGCAATTGGATCATTGAAAGTCGATTCATTTTGGGAAACTTTAAAAATATTGAACTTTGTACATTTTTATAAGTTTAATCTACACATTTTACATTTTACATGTATAATTTTACATTTTCATATAAATCAACCGAACGTTTCTATGGCAGCTATATTATACAGTTGTCCAATCTTAATGAAATCAAAACCGTAATTCTAAAACTGGTAAAACAGACGAACATGGCTAGATCGACTCGGCTGGTGATGCTGATCCCCAGATGCGTTGCAAATTTCTGGCCAAAATTATAATAACCTGCAAGGGTATAAAAAAGGGTAAATATTATAGATTCAATAAATATTTATAATATATTTTTAAAAATATAATTAAATTATTTTCCTTTCCGTAAATCACAATTCATTTTTTATATTTATTTTATTTACGCCATAAATATTTTAGTTACTATGCTTCTCAATATTTTTGTTTAATAAATCGTTTTTAATTGCACCTATGATTTGTGCTCATCAATATAAATAACTTCCCTATGTGATCCGCCAAGATACAATATCTACAACTCCTTGGCCATAAACTCGGACCAAATCTTCAGCCATAATAACTGTCAGGAGATATCCTAGAAACTCCTGAGAATTTATTGACTTCTCCTAAATCCAATTGCATATTGGCCAATGTAAAAATTATCTCGTTACGTGCAAAAGGGAAAATACCCGGAATACCTTTTGTGAGCTGAGCTGGGCTGATCTGAGCAAGGGGGGACGAGACATTAGCCGGGCATTTTATTTTCCACTTTGCTTGTATTTATTTAAATTTGAGCCCGCCCATATATATATATGTGGAGAGATATAGCCCGACGAGCATGGACCTTGGGCTTATCGCTGGCAAAGCTTATTTGCACAGGCGATTGCCGAAAACCAATCGGCGTAAAATTGAAACCAGCACCGGGGATCGCCTACTTCTCCTTTTTTATTTTTCTCCTCTTGATATTTTTGTGGGGTGTGCCGGAGCATAAAAATGAAAAACAAATAAAGAGGCATCAGGGGCGGAAGGCGGCAGGGTGACGCGGCGAGTTAGTGGATAGGAAAAGTTCCAAAATTAAACATGCCTGATGCGCATCGATTGATTGACGCGCGATTTGACACGTGGAAAATGCATAAAATATGAAAATGCGAAAAGCCACTCGAAACACACACACACACACACACAGAACTGTAATTGTTGCAGCAACCCTCGACAGGTCCTTTGACTTCTCCAATTTCGTATGCAAATCGTCGAACGGACGAAACCGCGTTTGTTAAGCGTGAAATTTGTTTTTCATTTTTATTTTTTTGGTTTTTTGGAGGGCCTCGGCGGTTGACAGACACTCAAATCGAATTTTTGTCGCGCTCCGCGGCAAGTCATAAGAAAATATTTGAATAAAAGAAAGCGAGCCCGCTCTGCCGTTCGTTTTCCAACCCTCATCCCCCAATTTTCCAGGGGACTTGACTTGACGCTTCTACTTTTTTCGGCACATTATGCAAAATAAACATGCAAATAAGATTTGCAGTTAATAAAATTGGCGTACAACCTTATATTCGTGTTGTATTTATCCCCTGGCCTCTGCAGCGAGATAAGACCCAAAGACAACCCTCGAGAAAAAAAACGGCGACTTGTCCATATGCCACTTTGGGGAGCAATTATGTGAGATTTTAATTTTATTGCTAAACGATTTTCTGACACGGCTTGAGCAGAATTTATGACAAATCTTTGAGCTTTAAATGTGTGCCAATTTTTAAGTTCTCAGAACGGTATATATTATAAGAATATTAAGCAAGGATGGGTAAACATGTAAGCTATGTGGAAATTATTATAGATGCTTTTTAAAAAATGCTAAAAAATGTGTAAAATTTATGTTCTCCCAAAGAGTTTAATTTAATTAAACAACCCATATATGAATTTACTAATCGGTTTTCTAAACATTCATTTCAACTTATAAAATAACTAGTTTTACTATTAATTAAAATAGGCACATGTTCTTCTTTTAGAATAAACACAAATTATATACGACATTTTCCAATTAATTCCTTCTTAATGCCTTCTTTTAAATGCTTTATTTGGCAATTATTCTTTTAGGTTTTGTACTGATTGTTAAATTTCAACAACATTAATTTACCGATTTTACAGAAATCAAACAAAATAAATGGCAATCACGGCTCATCTAGAACTCTAAAGAACTCTATTTATTAAATAAAAAAGGAAGGGTTGCTTTGCAGATCATGGATCACTCAAGCCGAATTGAAAAGAAAATTATAAAATAAAAGGAAGAACGTCTGCCGAAAACGATTCCCTAAGAACAGACTCGAGGCGAATCTTCTCGCAAAACTCCAGCTCGATCGCCCTATCAATTGTCAGAAAAATAAAAGAAAAAAAGAAAGCAAGTAGTTAAAAAAAATAAACTGATGGGACACAGATAATATAAAAAAAAAAATAAAGGAAGTCTTGCAACAGCAGCAGGATCCTCTGTCAAGCGGCTTAAATTAATCAAAATAAAAATTAAAGAGAACCTTTGCAGAAAATGATTCCCTTAGAACAGATCTTCAACATCTTTAACGAGGTCTAATAACGCCATGCCGAGACGGAAACGAAAAATTAAATGAAGAGAAAAAATAAAATAAAAAGAAAAGAGTTTCAAAAAATAAAGTGATGCTTTGGCACCGAAGGCAGTTCACTGAATGAAAAATAAATAAGCCCATTCGAGCTGGGAAAACATCGAACTTTCCGATGTTTATACATGCAACCTTGTGTTTATCGATAGCCACCGATGTCTTTCCAGCCGGTATTACCAACATCGTTTTTTTATTTTAAAGGTAACAGCTCTTTCAGCAGGCATTGCCAACATAGTTTTTTATTTTAAAAGTAACAGCTTTTTAATTTTTTGGAAGAATGCTTAGATTGATTTTTAGTTCGTGATTAATAATGCCTCTACGTTGTTTACTTCTTCTCAATTTATTACAAATCTATGAAAACTCTTTGAAGAAATTTCATTGACTTGAGTGTTTCATTAGCCACCACCAAGAAATCTGAAGAGCTCTGTCTATGAGTATATTTTATTTCGATTTTGTTGCTTCCTGTGTGGGGAGCAATCTTCCTTTCGATGCCTTGGAGTGGCTTACAAATGGCATGAAATTCATACGCCGTGCATAAGTAGCGTTAAATTGTTAGATTGTATTACATTTTCCCCCCCATAAACAGTCTAAATTAAGATTTCTTTTCGGGTTTTGGGGAGACTAAAACGGCAGGGGATCAGACTGACGTCAACAAATGAATATTTGGAGCTGGATTGAAAGGGCGTTTTTTGATTTCAGAGTAAGAAAATTGTCGGGGAAAGTATAAGGAGTATTTAAAATGTTTTTTGGTTGTTAGTTAGAAATTTATTTATTTATATCCCAGCACTACAAGTGTCACTTATAATTAGTGTGCTAGTCACGAGAACTATACATTTTAAATCATATTTTTGGCTTTAAGTATCTGAGAACATAGAGCTGTATTTATTGTTTGTAGGATGATCATACTTTAATTTAAAGAAATTGATATCAGTACTACAAAATGGATTCCCCTAAACATTTCGAGAAATTGACTGACCACTTGCTGTATTTGTCCAAATTTATTGATAGGCTCATACATCAAACTTCAGGCCTCTGGGAGATTCCTCCTTTCCCTTTGCAGGAGATACAAGTATCAGTCACCCTGTTTCATTTCACGGACAGAATGTTGAAAACTTTGATTGATGCATCGTCGATAGCGATGGCGATGGCGAAATGGAAATTAATCAAAAATGCAAACCGTCTTGCGACAGCCACATGCCGCACAACTTGTTCGACTTTATCGGGCTGCCTTCCCCTTGCCTGCTAATAAATTTTTATTTAAAGTTCATAAAACAAACCGTGCAGGATAATAAATTATGAGGAACAACGGCAGGGCCCCCGCACAACAGCTGCGTCCATGAAATCAACATAAAAAGTCATTTGTATATAATTTTTTTCTCGACTTTTGTGATTTTGTTTTTTTGGTGGATTTTCCAAAAACAAATTTTACACAGTTGCTGCGGCTTCACGCTTATTTCAAATGCTCCACGGGACAAGAAGTATGCAAAGTATGTGGCACTGGAGGCTGGAGTTTTTCCCCTGGAATGATTTTTCCCTTCTCTTCCTCGGGGCTCGTAATTCGCATTCATTTATCTAAGCAGCCGTGTCTTCTTTTTGAGCTTGTTTCTTTTGTTGTTCGTCGTACTTTTGCTTACTTTTTTACGTGACTTTCTTTGGTTGGTAGGGGGAAAAAAAGAAAAGAAATATTGGCATAATGGTGATGGGTGGAGTATTGTGGCAATGCCATAAAGTATTGTTGTGCTTATTAAAAAACATAATTTCAGCATTTTGCTTGTCATTTATTATGATTATTTGCGGTAATGGAAGAAGCTGAAATTATATAAAAAAACTGTGGTTGCTTGGATTGTAAAAAGAATTGTAAAGGTTGTGTTTTGGAATATTAACTATGTATAAGGTTTTTGAATATTATTTAAATTTATATTATGGAAGACAATTAAATGTTTTTTAATAGTTGTATATATAATATTTAAAATCATAAATTTCAGATTTATTTGGATGGTGTTCCAGGGTGTCTACTGAATACAGTTAATATTTCCTTGTGACTTATTAAAATCAAAGAGTGGTTTGATAAACATTTCATTCTGAAACAAAACTTCCCTATTAATGCCAAGCCTATTCACTTAAAAATCAACCTAATGAAAACAATTCAAATCCCCCCTGAATTGTTCAAAATAAAACCAAGCAGAAGTCACTCGATGAGGGATTAAGTTGGTTGCCTCCAATCAGCAACCCTAGGACCTTATACATATATCCTGCCACATATATCCTGGCAGCCGGGCAACCCTTTTGTTGCTGGGTGCCGCGACATGATAAATGACCGGTGTTATTCAAATTAATTGATCAAATCCGAATGTCAGACTCTGGAAATCTGCGAGAAATTGCCAAATTACGGCATCAAATGAATTAAGTGGCGACTGCCACTCGCATGACACATCGCCAGGCGAGAGCGGATACGGATGTGGATGTGGATGTGGATGTGGATGCGGATGTGACTGTGCGAGGGTATGGGGCCAAATCCGGAAGGTATGGTGCTGGAAAATTTGCATGTGTCATGCGAGTGTCCGAGTGCGAGTGCGAGTGCGAGTGCGACACCCAGCGGGTACCAACACCGCCGGCAAATTCCGGACGGGAGCCGGCTCTACGGGTATATGTGTGTCAAACGGTATAGCTTCCGGTTGAATGATTGGACAAATGAATGGCTTACAAACGGACGCATGTCGGTACGGACGCAGGATAACCACAGCCACATCCACATCCGCATTGAAGGGGGGAAGAGGCATTGGAGCGGGAACTGGACCATGAGGAGGAACCATGCAGTCCCTGCGGGCTTCTGGTCAAATGTTTGCGGTTACTACGGGGGTCCAGTACTCGCCCAGCAATGAGGCACTCAAAGAAATAATCAATGTATGCAAGACCAACAAAGTATTCAGAAAAAAAAAAAAAAAATAATCCTCAGAATTCTAATTCTAATAAAATTAATAAACTGTCCCAACATTAAAGCTAGTCTAGAGCACAACATAATCGAGCCAGCAAGAAATCCCTTCGAGAAAGAAATAAATGTGGCTTAAGAGTCATGGATCACATAAGACGAAAAAAAACCGAGTTACAAAATAAAAATGAGAACTCAATCAATAAGTATATAACTAAAAAAAGGTCCGTTTCCGCTTTCAAAAAAACCCAAGGTCAGGAAAGTATACAGAAAATAAAAATAATAATAAAAAATATTGTATCCTCTGAAAAAAAAACTCGCCAAGGAATTTGCCAGGAATCAACATACAATTAATTAAAATTAATAAATGAAATGAAGCCTATCCAGTATTTCCATAAGACAAGCAAGTGTCATTAACATAAAAATAATTAAAATTAATAAATGAAATGAAGGCTATCCAGTATCCAGTATTTCCGTAAGACAAGCAAGTGTCATTACAGATCAAGGATTATTCAAGTCGATGGCATTCCTAATCAGGTAACTCGCCAAGTCGAAATAAAAAAAAAATGAAATTAAATGAGAACCATGACAGAAAAGGAGTCGCTAAGAACAGACCCGAGGCGAATCAATTGTCAGAAATATAAAAGAAAAAAGAAAGCAAGTAGTTAAAAAAATAAACTTAAATAAAGTGAAAAAATAAAATAAAAATCAAAGAGTTAAAAAAAAATAGAGTGATGCTTTCGCCTCGAAGGCAGTTCACTGAATGAAAAATAAATGAGCCCATTCGAGCTGGGAAAACATCGAACTTTCCGATGTTTATACATGCAACCTTGTGTTTATCGATAGCCACCGATGTCTTTCCAGCCGGTATTACCAACATCGTTTTTTATTTTAAAGGTAACAGCTCTTTCAGCAGGCATTGCCAACATAGTTTTTTATTTTAAAGGTAACAGCTTTTTCATTTTTTGGAAGCCGGAATGCTTAGATTGATAAATTTTCTTTTATTGCTTCTACTCAAGTATTACCTCACTTGAATGAACACTTTAAAAAATATATATTTAATCTGATAGTGTATACAAATTTGTAAGAGAACAAGAAACGCAGAAAAAATAATTTAAATAATGTTCCGATGAACTTACAACTTTCCTAAATCCTTTCAGTGCACTCGAGGCAATGCAGGACAATTGCCCGTTAGCCATATTTTTCGAAGCCAAAAATTGTGCTCAAATTGAAATCGGAATTGCAAATTAACAGCCATAGCAGCAGGCAACGATTTATTGCCCTGGCAAACTTCCTCCCAACCGCCCCAATCTTTGGTAAAACGATAGAATCAGTCAGTCATTTGAGTTGGATTAATTGCTCTGACTTTCTGGGAGGCCGAAGCGTCGGCCAAGGCAGAGCAAACTGATTAATTTTGTCGAGATTTTACAATTTGAGAGGCGTTTGCCTTTCGAATGATTGCAGAAAGCAATTAAATGCTTAAATTGAGTGCAAAGCAAACTGATTGGTTTTCTCCAACTACGAGTATTTTTGCCAAGACTTCTAGTGGGTGCTACGAGGATTTCTCCCTGCACTAACATTTTCCCACACACTGGGACACACACCACTCCAGCGGGAAAGTGACAAAGCCACTTAACACCTACTCATGTCACCCACACAATCCGCTTAGTTTAAATACCCAAAAGGCTAAACAAAAAACCCGGTAGCGGAAGCCACCCACACAAAGGGCGAGTGGATCCGGTGGCTGTGTGGGGAGAGGGTGCTTGGTGCTTTCGGTGATTTTTTGGTGACTTTCTGCAAAATTTAACAAAAACAACAAGAGGGTTCTGTTCCCAGCTTCTTTTTACACACTAAACGCCCCTTTTTATGCGACGATTTTCCTCAGCTTTTTTGTGGTGGCTCAGCCGAAAAGGGTCTTTTGCGGTAGCAACCACCGAAAAACTACAAACGAAAAGGGGACCCCAGAGCTGAGGGGTAAAGTTTCCACTTTCCTGCCAAAATAAACCCTCATCGACGGCGACTCGCTCCCAATTCGAGCAACAAGTGTACACTCGGAAAGGAAAATACCATTTCAATTGCACCCCGACTTTCCTGGAAAAAAAGAAAAGGGGAAATTTGCAAAAAGGAGTGAAATGTTGAGGAGAAGAAACAAAGCTACTTGTGGTAGTACTAAGTACTGGGCTGGAAAGGGTGAGAAAATGTTGAAAAAGATTCCTAAATATGGCAACCAAGGGTTTCTCTATAAATATATTGTAGAAGTGTTCTTCCTTTAGTAAAAAAGCGCATATATATATTTTTTTAACATGCTTTTAATTGATAACCTTGATTAATGTTTATTTATTTAATATTTAATTGGTCAATTTATTATTTTCAATGTTTCTTTAACTATATTTTTCTACTAAAATGCAAGTGGCCGCTTGGAAGAATGGTTTTTATAACTTTAACAAAAATACTTTCATTAAAAACAATTATATTGGACGTAGAAAATATGAAACAACATAATTTAAATGAAACTAAATTTTAATAGATTCCTAATGTATTCAACATATTTTTCTGAAGTCTTAAAAAGTAAGTCCTTCAACAGCCAATATGCCCCATAAATTGTAAGCAATCCTGCGTGAACCGAAAAAAACTCTCAAGCATAAAGAGAAATCCAACAAGCAGATGATAGAAAATCCACAATGCGTCCCACTGAGCCGGAAGTGTTTTGTGAAGTGGCTTTGACTTATGGCTAAGACATTTCCTCGAGGGTTTCCGGCTCTCCGATGGACAGCAGAAGTTGTCAACGCAATTCGCCTGGCTAAGCTCTTTTTCAGCTCATCCTTAACACTGAAACGAAAGTTGTTAAGATACTTTTTATATATATTTTTACAAACTCATTTACGTATGAGAAATTAAGCCGGTTAAACCTCAAGTTAGCTTCACATTCAAATAACAAATATAGGTCGCCAAATGTAAAAACATTATTCTTATAAACAGTATTTTTAAATATATTTGATTTAATTATTTGAATTTAACTTACTGACAATTATACGTATTGTAAGTGGTTTCTGCTGAGCTAAAATGTTAATAGGTATTTTCAACTAATTTCTTTCGTTCTGTAAATCAGTAACAACATTTTATTTCCTGTGCAGCGACGGAGAGCTGGAACCGAGCTGACCTTTTCCGCCCAGTTGTCTGGCTTTTCCATTGAAACTGTTTACCTTGGCATCAATTTCAATTTGCATGCAGCGGGCACACACAACAAGGAAAAAGAATGAAATTCAAATTTAAAAGTGTTTATGGCAGCGAAATGTAAATTTGTATTTGCTTAAGTGCGCCACGCCGCTAAATAGCGCAGAGAGCGAGTGTGTGCAAAAACCGAAAAACCAAAAGGCGAAAAAAAAACCGAAAAACCTTTTCTGAAAGGCGATCA
Source organism: Drosophila rufa (assembly GCA_018153105.1). NCBI lineage: Eukaryota > Metazoa > Arthropoda > Insecta > Diptera > Drosophilidae > Drosophila > Drosophila rufa. The sequence goes on from JAECXS010000096.1 coordinate 17,630,934, forward strand.
ACCCTTGAAAATAATATAGAAGCCCCTGTGCCAAAGCGTTCTACATGTGTGTAGCGTCCACTTCAGTGTCAAGTGCATATCGCTTGCTCGCCAGCCTCCTTCAATTTTCCCACCCTCCTGGCTGCCTTATTCCCATCTCGTTTTCCTCCTCTGTCACCCGAAAACACAATGCCCACTTCGAATGTTACAATATGCAAATAAATTTGCCATTAAATAACAAAACTGTTATGGCCTGCATTTGTTTTTCTGTGGGGGCCATGCCTCTGCACATCTGCATATATTTTTGGGAAACAATGGGCCAGGCCACATTTTGCCATTTGCCATTTGCCTATTTTCATTAGGCAATTTTCTTTATTTTCTGGTAGGGCGGGCTCCATATCAATAAAAACAATTTGTGACTGCAACGTTTTGCATTGAGTGCTAACGGCCCTTTGATTGTTGTTGCAACTGCTGTTGCACTTTATAAAATCATACCTATTTTTTTGGGGTGTTCTGGGAAAGAATTTAATAGCTGATTTCTTTGTACTATTTCATTTTTAAAATTTATAAATACATTTATATCAAACATTTTCAGATGTTTTTTTGTTGTCCTAGAAGTTGGAAGAATATTATATATTATGTTAATATTTAAATCTTTCAGTTGGAGACATTTTTCTCAGCGAAAACCTTTATTCTTGTGGCTAGAAATGTATTTAAATATTTATTGAATATAACCCTTTTTTTAGTTAGTCCCCTTTCTTCTTTGTCTTCCTTATTGTTCTTAATAAATTCCAATTTTTACAGTAAAGACAATTAATATTTCTGTTATCGATTCCTTCAAATGAATAAACTTAAATATGCAAACTTAATTTAATGAACATTTTAAATAAAAGATCTTGAAAAGATGCCTGAAAGTATACAATAATATATTTTATATTAAATATAATCTAATTTCCCCCCTATTTTCGCTATATTATTATTATTTAAGAAAGGGATAAATAATTATAATACCCAGAAATTTATTTCCAGAACATCCCCGAGTCCATTTTCCTCCGGGCCTCCGAAAGTCACGTTTTTGTGGTATTTTAATATTGTGCTGCATACTTGCAGGCGCAGTGCAACAAACGAAAAGAGGCGAACGGAAGAGAGCCATCATCGTCGTCGTTTGCAGCTGTCGTTGGCATTGCCGCTGACAAAACATTTTGGCCGCATTTAATTAATTGTTCAATAAAATTAATAAACATTTGTGTGGGTAAAAGTCAGCCATATTCCACATATTCCCCCCCTTGTGGCTGTTTGGGCTCAATGAAATTCATGGCATTTTTTGCCCCGACTGCAATGCCAATGCAGCACGACCTAAGGGCAGAAGGGATCCAACTGAGGACCCGGATCCGGCTCGACTGCAATCTGTGCAATGTTTGTGCAAGCCTCAGACTCCTCCGACTCGGAGAGGTATTGCAGCTCGCCGGCAGAGGAGATGTGAAAAAGTCGTTTGGCGTAAAAACATTTTGTAAATTGCTTCATAAATATCAATTTGTAAAATAATAATTGTTCGTGCTTGGCCCTGCCCTGCAGTGTTTGTTGGGAGTGGGAACTGTGATTGGGATTGTGTCTGGTTTTGGAGGGATTTTAGGTGGCATTCTGGGTTGGATTCTGGGTGTGTAAATCTGTCTTTTGTGGGCACTAAACACAATGGAGTCCTGTCTGCACTCGTTGCATTAGATTTCCTGGTTCCGTGTTCATTTAACGCGGATTTACTGGTACCCTGCCTTTGGTAATAACTACAAATAAAGTAAAGTTTTGAGGTAATATTTTAATTGAATTTATTCATTGAAATGCATGAAATACGTCAAATATGATTTAAGGGCCACGTTTAGCCAGGGGATAACCTTCAGTCGAGCTCCATAACCAATCCCAGTAGAATATCTACTTGACGGCGAATATCTTTTTTATGTTTGGTCAACAATGTGGAACATTCAGGTCCAGGATGTTGCATCCAGGGGCAGTACCTGGCTATCCTGGCTGTCCGGGGCCTCATCAACTGGCCAAGTGCCTCGTAAAAGTTTCGCTGATTATGAATGTGTTCTGCGTTGGGTTTGGAGATGGAGCTTGGGGTCGTCTGATTAAAGTTGTAACTGTCATAACTAGTGAGTGTATGCGTTCGGGCAGAGTCCTGGGTGGAAAAGCCCGGGACCCGGGTGGAAAGTGGAGAAAATTTCCCTCGGCGGGCGTCAAATGTCACACCCAGCAACAAAAACGCTGCCCGCGGCAACGGACAAATGCTAAAGGCAACAAAAATAGCTCTCACGTTTGAAGTTTGCCGTATTTCAATTTCAATTTAAATTTACGAGTATGTTTCATTTCATTTAGCCAACTGTCTGCGCCTCTGTCTGCCCTGTTAACGCCGAAAGTGTTGCTCAAAAGTGCATGAACAATTTGGTTTGTGAAATTTCATTTGACTTTCACTTTTTTTCCTGTCGGTTCTCAGGTTCAACTCATAATTTTCATTACATTTTACGCATTCGAAATGTGTGTGCTCTTCTCGTTCTGCTGTTGTTATCCTCCCCTCAGCGGGTCCAAAATTGAAAAGTTCAAATTGAATTTGAATTCAATTTGGCTAGCAGCCATCATCGCAAATGGACAGGAGTTGAGCCAGCAACAACAGGAATAAGAGGAATTGAGTTATGACTGCGTATGTAATGGGTAGTTCACTAAATGCAGCTTAAAAGCTGGAGAAACAAGGGAAGGAAGGAAGTGGTCTGTTGGGATAAAAGATGGAATTTAGAATTTTTAAATGAATGCGCATTTCTCCAGGGACTCCACTTGATTAGCCCCGAAACGAGTGGGAAAGCTAAAGAGCTGGGCTGAGATACCTGGTACTCAAATCTATAGGATATGATATAAGATCTCGTAAACTACCCTCAATCAATATTTTGTTTTAGTTTTCTTCACGAGGAAAACCGACAAAAAGTAAAGAGACATGGTAACCTTGAGTAAAACAATTTTAAAAGTACATAACTTTATTAGAGCTATAAAAACTCACGCTACTGAGTATAATTATTATATTGTTGTTGCCGCTTTGCTTGTACATTTCAGATAAAGCGTGGTAGAGCGTGGGAAGCGAGAAATTATGGGAACATTTTGAATTTTATTATCAAATAAATATGTGAACTGTTGAGTCAGGAGCAGGATCCTCATCGCGCCGTAAAGGATCATTTGAGAATCAAAGGCCAAAAAATTACAAAATAAATAAATAAAAAAATATTTAATCTTCCGAAACAAATAAAGTTGTGAATTCAGACTCTTTCGACACCAGAGCTCGACTGGAGCACATCGGATATTTCCGTAAAACAGAGATCAAGAATTATGCAAGTCGAATTAAAAATAAAATTGAAAAATAAAAAAGGATTCTCTTAGAACAGACCAGAGGAAAGTGAGATCAGGGATTGCATAACGCCATGGAAGTCAAATAAAAAATAAAATTAAAAAATAAAAAAGAACCTTTGCAGAAAAGGATTCCCTTAGAACAGACCAGAGGCATGCGTGGTGGTGGTGGCCCAGGGGGTAGAGATGACTGACGAGAACAACTACATTTCTACTCCAAGGCACCGCCGGTCCGGGTTCGAGTCCCGGTAGAGAGTAAGAAGCATGGAAACAGGGAGGGACTAACTGGACTAACTAATAGAAACGGAAGTGGATGGCATGACAAAGGCTGATAGAGAGGTCTAATAGTAGAGTTCAATGATATCAAAATTATGTAGTGTAAAATAAATAAAATAACAAAAGTCAAATAAAAAATAACATTTTTAAATAAAAATGGAGAACAGCTCAAAGGCACACGTCCTCGTAAATGATAATATAAGACCATGCCGAGACGGAAACAAAAAAATTAAATAAATAAAGATAAACATAAAATAAAAAATAAAACAAAGAGTTGAAAAACTAAAATGATGTTTTCGCCTTGAAGGCAGATGACTGAATGAAAAATAAATATGCCTTGTAGACCTAGGAGACATCGAGCTTTCCGATTTTTATACATGCAACTATGACTTTATCGATAACCACCGATGTTTTTGCAGCAGGCATGGCCAACATAGATTTTGGATGTTAAAAGTAACAGCTCTTCAAGCAGGAACTGCCAACTTAATTTTTGAATTTTAAAAGTAACGGACAGACGACATGCTCGGAGATGCTTTCTATAATTCGTTACAAGGGTATAAAAAGATCCTCAATAATTAAAACCTAAGCATACCCCAATAATAGTCACTACTAACTATAAGTTTCAACTTTTAAATCCCTGTAAAATATTGTAGTTATCTTCAACCACAGGCCCAGGCCACAGAAAACCATTTCCATTCTCTCTTCAATTACTAATGCAAACCTACATAAATTTCATTAAAAATGCATTTGGTTCTTTGGAGCAGCTCCATTCCTCCGCCCCAAAAACGAAATTTGGAAGCAACCCTCCCTCAATTACCTGGCCAGAGGTGAGGCTGAAAAGCCGAAAAACCAAAACCACAACCACACCGAAACATCTGTGGCTCCATCAATTGTGAGTTCAGCTTGCAGCTTTTGGCTCTTATTGTGGCTTAATATTCATGGTAATTGTGGACGAGGAGGACCTCAGATGTTTCGGGCCAAAGTATCTGGAGCATCCCTCGAAAGCAAAGTTACCTTTTTGGGCCTACATTTGTGTGTACAATTTCGGTTGCATTTCCTAAAAGTGACTGTAAATTCTGGCTAATGAACTGTTGGAGTGAGAGAAAAACCCCACCTAAAAATAAGGAAAAACCAGGAAGGAAAACAAAAAAAGTGAAACGAATGGCAAAATGAGCCCACGAAAATCCTGGACAGGACAGAAATTAGTCTCGGTAACTGTCTTGAGTTACATTTTGATGACTTCTTCACTTTCCTTATTTTTTGTATCCATTATGTTCATGAGAACAGCTTTTAAATGTTACGATTCTCCCCGTTTTTATGACATTCACAAGGCGCGAGGTCCGGCTCAGCGCTTTTGGTTTCTGTTATTTCGTAAATATTTTGCATAAAAATGACATAACAATTTCAAACAGATTTTCTACGCATTTTCGGGATGAAAAGTTTTGTGTCCGCTGATGGCGGAGGGTTGCTTATTTTGTAGGAAATATTTGAGCAATACTTTGATATTAAAAACCGCTTAAAAGCAAATTACTCAAACTATAAACTAGAGTCCCCGCAAAAAATAAAACTAAAACCAACAATGTTTCGGATTACATTCGAGAGGGGGAGAGAGGGTTATCTGGAAGGGACAGGGTTCCGGCTATGGGACAGGTGCTCATCGTCCTCAACTATTAGAAAGCAAACAAAAGGCAACTACTACGGACTGGAAGAACCCCGGGTTGTACCCCAGAATTTAAAGGACATTTTTCGGTTTGCAATTTGGACATTTTTCATACCAAAATATTTTGTGGTCGGGGTATGTGCCTGTGCCTGTGTGTGTATGTGTATGGTCTGTAGTTTTTGTAAACTAAGAAATTTGATCGAAAAATGTAGCAAAGAAGGAACAGAAGGGAACTACGTTCGTTCAGCTTTGTAATTATTTTTTGAGCCAGTGCAGACGGCAGCTTGATAAAAAGTAAATAGCATAAATCAAAGGACTCGTACATAAGATGACAAAATGTTTTTTTGCCGAGAGGAGAAACTAAAATATAATGGCAAAAAGTGATTGGCAAACCTTTTCTCTAAACCTTTAAAAGGTTTCCGTCATACCCACAGAAAGTTGCCTGGACTGGCAATTAAGTGGTCTCTTTCCCCCTTTGCAATAACCAAAAAATAAATAAAAAGACCAGAAAACTCTCCTGTCGGCGATGCTGGAAAATTTCATTAGACTATAATTTTTAATTGAAAACTGTATATCATTGCCGAGGCTGGCGCAGTCTGGTGTTCCGCCACCACCTTTAACCCCTTACAGACCCCCATCGACGCTGTGGGTGGCTTGGTTGAAACATGCACGAAAATATTTTGTAAGCAGATTTATAGTTTCGAAAAATAATAATTATTTGCACAGGCAGCGAACCCAGCAAGGACACCCAGCCCGGGTAATGTCCTCCCTTTTTCCACCTATTTTTCGCCCACTTTTCCCCCACATATAGAGCCCAATGTCTCAAACTCCAGCAACTCGCTCCTTTTCGCCTCTTTGGCGCTGGCTTATTAAAGGCTTGGGTGTAGATTAGTTTATCATTTAATTATTTTTTCTGCCTCCTTTGGGGGGCGTTGGCGGTGGGCGGTGGGCGTGTTAGTTGGCTATATACCCGTTCGTATTTTTGGGGAGACTACAGCTGAACACACTTTTAATTCGTTTAGTTTCATTTGCCAAAAAGAATTCAATTTACACGGGCGTGTTGGTGGAATTTCCAGACGTAATCCCTGTGGAAATACCTAGATTTGGTTATAAATTGATATGTGCCTGAATAAATGAGAGTGTGTGTTGAGTGGAAATTGGTAAATAATTAACTTTACTAATTAAATAAGCGAAGTCAGCTAGGCAATTTAATTATATTTAAGAGGAGAGTCAAAGGTTGAAGGAAAGTCATATAATTCTTTAGGGTTAAAGAGCTAATGATCCTAATTATATATACTCAGATTTTATATTATAGTTTAGATTAATATTATAATATATAAACAAAAATATTAGCATTAACTTGGTCAAAGAGAGTGCCTGCCTCACCTACTATATTTTTTCATGATGGTTTTTTGACTCGGTTTTACTCCACTAAAGTTTTACTTCAATAAATATTTTATTTAAGGAATCTAAATACTATATTTTATTTAGAAATGTATGGTAAAATACATAGTTATTTTTTAAGCCTCTTATAAAAGTTCAATGTCTTCAAACTGACCAACGTTGACCTCACTTCTTTTTAACAAAAGACACCTGTCCTGTGTCCAGCGCAGATCCGAAGAGGTGTCAGCCTGGAAGTTATTGAGATGAGTCCCAGGGTTACGTTACTCGTATTTCTCAAATTTCGAGTTCACTGAGCCTCCTGCTGAATTTTCTCATTAGCAAGTGGCCAGGGATTTTTGGGATTTTTGATTATTATTAACTCAGGGCGTAGCTGCTGTCAAGCCAAAGGTTATGTGGGCACTGGTCAGTGGCCTCCCTCCCGACCACAGCGACCTTTTGTCCAGGGCTTTTTTCACACACACTCTCTGAGATGGCTGAAAGGTGTCAAAAGCATTTGCGGCAGGACTCGGGTCTCCGGAACACAGGATACCGCCCAGACACGTGCGAGTGCTTTGATGATGATTTTTCTGGCGCTGACCACATGTGACTGCTGCTGCCTTTGTCAACACAGTTGCCTTTTAATTTCACTTCATTTATATTAAAATAATAAAAAAACGCGGCGGCGGTCTAATTGCTGTTGGAAAATTTGTTTGCCAAGTGTCGGGGTCACACCCACAAAAGTCACCCCGTGAAATGCCCAAATAACTCAGCGATTGTTGACTTTTGTCACATTTCCGTTTCCTTCTTCAGTTCGCCCTCTTTGGTTATTTTTTTGTCACCAAAATGACAGAATATCCATCAGGAAAATTTAGGAAAATATAATGCTTTTAATGCTAAATGGCTTTAATGGTATCTTATTAAATTACGTTTTTAAATATTTATTTAAATAAATAATATCAATTTTGTGTTGCCCTGAACAATGAATTTAAGTTTATTTTTCCAAGAAATTGGTTCTCTTCCAAGTGACAATGTTATTATCTCCCCTTAATAATTCACTTTGTATTTATTGTGTCTTTTTGTCGCTGACCATAACTCGACTCAAATGTGGCATAAAATGACAGCATAAATACAAATTATCCCTCCCAGAAAATGGAAATAAAAATAAAACACTTGCAATGCCTAATGGCATTTATTAATCCAATTGCAATTTCCCAGCTTGCTGGGGTCGGAGACCAAGAACCTAATAACATTAACGACCAACATTTTGCAAATCTAATGAGCCTCGACGGCATAAAAAAGACGCGCTCAGACGAAATTAAAAATAAAACGACGAACAGACGAAGGGCATAAAGCAGCCCAACGAGAGGGCCAAAAATTGACGGTCCTCGTGGGTCATGAGCCAAGACGGAATCCTGGGAGTCCTCGGACTCCTTGGACACATCCCTGGTCCGCGACGAGGGTGCAAAATCAAGAATTAAAACGTCTTAATGGTCTGCGTCTTTATGAACTCCGACCCGCCGCAGGCCGAAGGGATGACGACTCCTGGGCCCTGACACCATTACTTTTGATTCTAGTTTGGTATTTTCCGCCGTTTTTTCGGACATTTTTCTCTGGGTTCTCTGTGATTTCGCCTTCTCACCCGGCCGGCGTCTGTTTTAGTTAATTTTCATGTAAATTAAGCAATCAAATGTTTGCTCTAATGCTGTTCAATTAACGCTTTTCTTGTGTCTTTAAATTAATTTCAATTTGGCTGAAATTTGTGGAATTCCGCCGAGAGAGAAATTGGGTTTTGGGAATTCTTTGAAAAATATTTTGAGCTGGGTAGGGTGCTTGACAATTATATTTCCAATAAGTAAATTACAATATGAGGTATCTGGGAGTAATATAAATTGAATTTTAACAATAACAAAAGTATTTTCTATGATTTACATAATATTTATGTATTAATCTAATTAAAGAGAATATATTTTATCTGTAGTTTAAAGCTTTATTAGTTTTGAAGAGTAACCAATTTAATCCTTTAAAAATTCACAATTATTTTATAAATACAAAAGAATCTAATGTTAATTATGGGTCATTGCCTAAGTGCCAAATAATTACTGCCAACCTCCGTAGACCAAGTTATACCATTTTAACTGGATAATTCCACCATCTGTATGGTAATTTGTTTGTTAATGAAGCAATTAACGCTTCTGGAAGATTTATTTTAATTTCAATTTGAACTCTGACAATCAGATACCGCCTTCCCCAAGAGAACCCACACCGAACCCAAAGCCACCAAAAAGGCGACGCTTTTGGCTTCTGTTCTGGCACGGCGGCAATTAACATATTTGCGCTTGATACTCGTCGTACTTAGGCCAATACGTATTGTAATCCAAACCGAAGGCATAGTCGAGTCGTGGGCCCACTTATCTGAACAATCAACAGTGGCTGGTGCTTTTATATATACATAAATACCCGTATATGTATGCATACCCAAGAGTGTGTGTGAAGCCCGAAAAAGAACCCGAGGGCAGCAGCGGCAGCAGCAGGAGGCTGGGAAATACTGTGGGCGTGTCCACGGCACACAGGCCGGAGTAAGAAATTTGCAACTGCAGAAGCCAAGTGCAGTGGCTGCCACCGGGATCCAAAGTGCTCCACCCACTTTTGTGCTAGGTAGTCCGGAGGAAAAATAAAAATTTTCGGGTATCTAGCCGGGGATCTGAGAGTGGGCGGGAGGTCTGCTTAGGTTTTTTTTCTTCTGATTTTTTTCTCCAGACTTTTCAACTCCAGCTGGGGCAAGTTTGCATGCCAAAAGAGCAAACAAGTTGGCTGGCCGGGCTCACTTGATTTACAACAGTCGCCACTTGGCCAGATTGTTGAGTTATGGGCCCCGTATTAATACTGGTTACTCTTAGAGAATTAGGGTATGTTGTACTTGTATTAAGGAAGTGGTACTTATTTTTTAGCCCTATTTTATATTACTAGAATTATTAAATTGAGAATTTATTATATTTAAAAAGCAACACATATTCCAGGAAGTTATTTTCAAATAAATACAGCCTATAGATTTTTGTAAGCTAATTAATCTATAACGTAAGCTCATTAAATACCGGGTACACCACAGTCGGTTCCCGATTTCTTATTTTTTTCTGTAGGTTTTCCTGTGTGTGGGCGTCAATTACCAGCTCATAAATTGCCATCGATTTGCTAACTATATATTCCCCCTAAACTCTGGCATCTAATTGTTTATTAATCAACTCATTAATTAGTTGCTTTGGCTTTGCCATTTGTTATTTCTCATTCTAAGTTTTCGTTTTTTACTGTTGATTTGTCCGTTCGCTTCGATAATTTTAATTAATTTGCGCAAAACGTATTTCCTATTGCATTTTTGATTAGTTTGTCCGATTTGAACATACATATTTGTACTAACAATCAACAAAATAATTAAATGCATTCAAGCATTTTTAATTGTTGTTTGCGCTAATTTCGATGCTTAGTCGTTGGTCAGAAAGGCGTAATTGATGAGTGGGCGTGGTCACGGTAAATGCCCTGCATTATTCATGTGCTTTCGTCGTAACGCGACGGCTGCCCCCGATTGTCCTTTGGGCTATTTGTTAAAGCCCGGCTAAATGGCTCAGCTGAGCGGTTTGGGCGAAGTCAATATTAGACGATTGAGGTAATGTGGAAATATTTAACTGGGCAAAGTTTTGGAGTTGGTGGTCTAAATGTGAACTAATGTAAGGGGAAATGTAAAATTATTAAAGTTAGCTTGGAAATAGCATGGATAGTTTTCGGTGCTCTGATTAAAACCATTTTTGGGGGACTTAGAATGCCAATTTAATTTTAATTAGATTAACAAAAAATACATACTTGAAGAGATATTATATTTTCAAGGCATATACATTTAAAATAATTCAAATACGTATTTATTTTAACTTTATATTGGAGAATCCTTCACTTTAGAGCTGGGAAAAAAATGATTTCAATATCGGTACTATTGATTTTTTTTTTCGGTCCAACATCGATTCTATTTTGGCAGAATCGATGTATCGTGAACCATTCATCTTTTGGATCATCAATGGCTTTTGAAAATGAAATTATTTATTTTTTTTTATGTTCTGGAAACGTAATTTATATTCCCTTTTTATGTTATAAAAACGAATTCTTTCGTTATTTATTGTTTAAAAAACTTATAACTTTTCGTTATTTATATTAAAGAAATATATTTTTGGTTTGCTCTTTATATGTATCAGTATCCATGAAATAATTTTTATAAATTAAAAAAAAAAAAAAAATAGTTTTCTTTTCGATTTAATCGACGTTTTTTCTCAAAGATCGAAACAAATCGATGTACTGAGAATCGGTTTTTCCCAGCTTTACTTTACTTCATCTCAATAGTTAATAAGAGCAATCCTTAATTTTATATGTATTATTTATGGCCCCAGGAATAATCCTTAGGGCACTAACCAAAAATATTATTTAGACTCATTAGAGTGTTCCTATCCACGGAAATCTTTAGTAAAAGGCGAAAGATTTATTCGACAATTGAATAGAAACCAGAGTAACTTCCTACCCTCTGCAAGGGCCTCTCTACTTGTTTTGAGCTAAAAACGGTTGGGAATTATAGCGCAAAAGGAAGGGGAGGAAGATGCACCCTAACGTAGGCAACGCTAATTCATAGGGGATGATTTCGTGGAATGACGTTGACATTCATTTCTATTAAAATTTCATTTATTTTTTAAAATAAATTATTCCTATATTCTTACTTTAGTTATTTTTAACACCTGTTAAAAATAATTTCCATGGCATTGGTTTGATATCCTGACTATAGAAGTTATAAAATAATTGATTCTAAGATTCAAGTTTCATTATAAAATCTGAATAGATATTGCGATTTAATCAATAATAAACATGTTAAATATAATTTTCCTTATTCTAGGTCATTCCCACAAGTGAATTCTCTGCCTTAAAAATTATTTATCAAGCCAAACATATTCTTGGGATTCCTGAGCTACAAAAAAAACCTCCAACCGACAGGCATTTGAAATTTTCCAGCCACGGGACAACGTGTGGTGACAACCCAATCAAGGCCGAAATGTATCTGTTTGGGCACCGGGGCACGACACCCCACCCTCGACTCCGCGTTAGATCTGCAACTGCATATTTTGTTTGACATCATTGTTGCACAAGCCACGTGCTGCTGTTTGTTGCACCTGCAACATTCGTAGCGAAAAAACGCCCCAAAAAGGCGGCAACATGCAACAACGTAACGGCGCGGAGGCCTTGCAAAAAATGCAGCCAGCTGCATGTGCGTGCATAAATTACAGCCGCCGGTGGTTCTGTTTCTGTTTCAGTTTCTGTTGTTGGCCGTGTTTGCCGTTGTTGCTTGTTTGTTGTTCCAGGAATGAAGACATGAAACGGACAGCGGTACGCCTTCTGCAGTTGCAATGTTCCGACGGGCTTTGGGAGTGTCTCTAGGACTTTAGAAATATATTTAGGTAATTTCATTTAAATTAAAAATAGGGGATCTGCATACTTGTTAAAAATGTCAAAGGAATTAAATAATATCCTTAGAAATCCTTCTTCATAATTTAAAGTCATATTCTAAATTATAAATGGACAAATTATATAGAATTTGTGTAAATATTTATGAAGAAAAAAATATGTCTCAAAAATAAGAGCACACTTAATTTCTTACCACTTTTTTGTAGATTGTTTCGTAAAGACTTAACGAATTTTAGGGATAGTTTCTTATAGTTTCATGTTGGAAATTTACTTACCCTTCAAATACACTCCGCTCCGTCCCCTAATTAACTTTCTTGCACCACCGTTTCGGTCATAAATCCAACTAAAATACCTAACGACAAATGTTGTTATTATTGCTGCTGTTTCTTGGTGTCTGCTGTTTCTTTTGTCTGATGGACAAAGCAGCGCGCCAACAAAATTATGTGAAAAGCTGGAAAGGACCAACGCCAGAGCAAACAATAGTTGAATGTTTGCCGCCAGGGCATTTCATAGTTCCCCCATAAATGACAGACAGCCCGAAAGGAGCAAACACACCGAGAGAGTGAGGGAAATAAAATGCAGAGATGGAGGGTAAACATTCGGGGCGATGGCAAAAAGGATATCGCGTGCCGGCAAAAAATCACCATGTAAACACATTGCGAGAGACTGGAGAAAGCTTTCCCCACACTCTATTCCCTTTTAACACCGACCATGAACACCCATGGCCACCATTACATGTGTACAATAGCCTCCTTCGGGGCCCAGGATCCTGAGCCTTGTGGCCGTGTCCTCCCGCATTGTTTTGTTTTATTGTGATTTTATATGCCAGTTCGTTTTATTCTGGCATTTTTGGCAAATATTAGTTCCATTTTCCCCGCTGTTGTTCGATGGCAAATGGAATGCTATTGTATTTCGTTTGGTTTTCAGCCAGGCTAATAGCTTTGATTGCAAAAGGGATATTAACCAAAGTAAGGGGGATTATTACATAGTAAAGCATTCTTAAAATCGTGTAATTAAAATTAATGCCAGCCCTGATGAAAGTTAATCACGAAACAAAGAGTATTATTTCCCCAACCCGATTAGAGCCAAGAACACTCTGCAATTTTAAGCTTAATCTAATTAGTTTTTCAGTTTATTTTTAATCTCATTAATGGTTGCATACATAAACAATTCGTAAATCCACATACTAGCTAGTACTGATGCGTAAAGCTCCAGCGAAGCTCTTAAAACTTAGGGCTCCTCCTCCTTCGCGGGATCTGCAAAGTGCAAAATGATTAAATTAGATACGTTTTCGGCAAGCTTGTTGAGTGAATTATAAGTTTAAGCCGGTCTGCTGGTCAGTAGACACAATAATTACTAGACATTTATATTAAGTTTAATTGCATACACGGGTTGCACGAAAAATGCATCCAATATGTAGCGTATGCAATATGTAAAGCGTTTTATATGATTTATGCAGCGCCTCAAAAGCCCACAAAAACAAAATCAACAAATCATTTTTCTGGCCAACGCTGACAGCTGCAATTTTTCACTGCTACCAACTGCGGGCCTGGGCCAACATGCAACACACATTTGCCCCGGCTAAAGTCCAACTTTAAGGCGGCTATTTCCCCCGTTCCCAATCCAAAAGCCACCCCGATAAGGGAACGCACACAGACTCCCCCCGAAGTTCTGAAACCGAGTCAATTAAATTCAATTAGATTCGAAAAACCACAGGCCAAGTGCATAACCTTATCGGACGGTGCAAGTGCAAGTGCAAGTGCAAGGGATATATTATCCCCATTGTTAAATTCCGTTCCCAAACCCACTTTCCCCCGAGCTTAGCTGTCAATCTTATTCTAATTGAAATGCATACACACAACACACACAAATTGCCTGGGACTCGAATTTCTGCTCACAAATTGACTTTTACGCATAAACAATTGAAATTCTGCCGAGATTTCCGGTTGGGACTTAACTCCACCTCCCAAACTCCAAAGGCCCCCTTTTTGTGGCCAAAATCAACAAGTTAACTGCACTGCAGGCACTTCGGTTTGGGGCTGTCATTCAATTTGAGATTTCGAATTGACCCCCAAGGGGGCTATATGTGTTTGGTTTCTCACTGTCTAATTGACTTCTGAATGGAGTTTGCAATTTGAGTTTACTTAGGAGTTGGGGTCTTTCGGATTTCTATGGAAATTGTGAGGCATTTAGCGATTCCTATAGATTTTTCTTAAAGCAATTTAAAGATGATTGCGCTAAGAAATATTTTCAGAAAGCGAAAGGTAAGGAAAATGTATATAATTTGAACATTTTGTTTTTAAATGTGGTTGGTATCTGAATTACTAAGAATGTTTAAGGAAATTTTGTTTAAAAAATATTTTTGTTATATAAATTTATTTCTAAAAGCTAAAATGGCTTAATATAGCTGGCCATACCTTGAGGTAAGTTTATTTTTGACAAAACCCTACTTTAGTTAACCTTTTCCAGCACAAACATTTTTCACATTCCCTTGGCTTACAAAAAATACTCTTTTCACAAAATTTCTGCATAATATTTTCGTTGAGCCCCCAGCGCTGTCGTTATCATTTCCTTTAATTAATTAAAAAAGTTGTGGCACCTTTTTGGGATCTCTCTTTTTATATTAATTTTTTTTCTGCTGCAAAAAAATGTGGACAATTTTTATTTCGCACATGCGAAATTAGCGCTGCTGGGGCATGCCTTGTTAAAATATTTGCAAATATTTAAATTGACATTTTTCCGTCATGTTATGACTATTAACAATGTCAATTTTGCGGGGTAACTCGCCCAAAATGCCTCAAGGCCCTGCCGTTTTTATCCCTCCTTGTTTTTATTCCAATGTTTTGAGTGAGTTTAAAATTCCAGCCAGGAGAGAAGAGACGACTTTAAGCTACATCGCGCAACTAATCAAAACAAATTCAATTAAACGACACACGACAAGCCACGGATCGCCTCGCATCGTCCAAGCTGGGTCCACTATGCAAGGAGAGAGAGACCACCACCTCCTCCTGGCTTATCTGGCAGCACAATCCATTAAAATTGCACATCGTTTACACCAAAAATCAATTCGCCAAAGCATTTAGGCATTACAAATGCCAAGCCAGCCACTGGAGCTAGTCCGGGCCTGGACCGAAGGCCAGGTTTTCGGGATTTGGGTTGGTATTGCGACTGCGAGACTGGGATCCCGCTTCAAATTCAACGTTGATGCCCATAAATTTCGCACACGGCTCCTCACCCGGTTTTTCTGTTTTTCTGTTTGTTTCTCTCGAGCCCGGCTCCTCTGGCTGTATCTGCCTGTCCGCTGGTCTCTTTGTCTGCGGGGGCTACCAAGCGATAAACGCAGGCCAGTTGGCATTGCTTTGAAATGTATCCGCCAGATACGAGTAGTACAAAAGCTGCATTTGTGGAGAGCCAGTCGCAGTCGGAGTCGGAGTCGGAGTCGCAGTATCAGCAGCAGAGGATTGAACAGCCGCCCCAGTTGTTGTCGCTGGTCAGTTGCGAGAGCAGCGGCACATCCGCAGATATTTTCGGAGGGGGTCTTACGATGGATTAGGAGTCCATAGACCTACTTTTAATTTTGCATATTATTTTTTACATGTTTCTAGCTGAGGTTTTTTTGAAAAATTATGAGAATTAATTAGAATTGGATTAGGACTCCATAGACCTACTTTTAATTTTGCATATTATTTTTAACATGTTTCTAGCTGAGGTTTATTGAAAAATTGTGAGGAAAATTTTGTAGAAACTGTTTGGATATGTTTGAGAAATTAAAGTCGTACTAAAATAAAATATTTAGATTCATGTTTATCTAAATATTTTATTTCAGTACGACTTTAGTATTTTGAACGGAGTCCGTATTAGATTGGTTTAATGGGCTTTTCAAATATATTTTTTTACATTTAATCTTGTTTGATTTAAATTCTTATAATAGAAAGTATTCAAAATATTCAGAGCCCCTTTTAGATACCCTTTAATTCTCTTGAAATTGAATTTACATTTTTTTTTAACTTTCTTTTAAATATATATTTTTTCCCACTTCAAGAAACCCCTTCTCCTAGCAATCCATCTGACTGTCCTTTGGCTCTGCCCGGTTATGTCAGTGTCACCTCACGCCCTGACAAATTATGTCTATCGGAAACGCAGAAAGCCAAAGAGGAAAAAAACCCAAAAGATACCCAAATCCAATGTCGTGTATCGGCGGAGGCACAAATGCATGTGTGGCTGGTGTTCGGTGGCGTCGCGAGTCCTCGAGAGTGGTTCAGTGGTTCACGTCGATGCCAGAGCGGTGTCAGTTTGTCGTGCGTTTTATTAGTGGCAACTCAAACAGCAAATTGAGATTAGAAGCCTCCGCCGCCACCGCCGACGGACGACGAATGACTGAGTAAGTGAGACCCTGAGTTATGGCCTGCATTAAAGCGCATCAAAGTGGTCACAGTGGACAAAAATGCGAATACAAAATAGTGCGGGGTGGCAGCTGAAGATACCACCCATTAGGTGGTTAAAATGGGTGACAGCTGACGAAGGGTTAAGGCTGGGAGTTGAGGTGAGCCTAGGTACTAAGTATTAAGCTTCTTAGTTTGCCCCAGATTTAATAATATAATTTTCTAGAGCTTCTAAAAAAGGTAAATGCCCCTGTGTGCATCTCCTTTTCTGCTCAAAGGAGTGCCTGTTCCCCTAGATTATTTTAAGCACCCATTTGGAACGCTTAGAGGTCCTTATCCCACCCCGGGATCTCCGTTTCCATTTATAGCAATTTACATTTGATTGCTGTTCAATCTACTTTCATCGCTGGCAACCCACAGAGCCTGAGCATGTGATATCCTTGACATTTATGAGATGTCGGCACTGTGGGAGCACCCCGCCCCTATGGAGCTGAGAACATGTTAGATGAACAATAACAAATGTCAGATGTGATTTGCATAACACCGGAGCATTGCTCATGAGTTTCTGACTTCCCTGTTGCTTCTGTCGTTTTTATCATAAATGATAGCAATCTGAAATGCTTTTGGCCTTCCCCTCTCGCTACCCGCATATAATTCACTTGATTCTTCAATCCATTCCAGCCCTCCGAAAAAAAATGAAACAGTAAGGGAAGACAACATTAGGCCTTATTACATTTGACATGTTGTTCTCTCCCCCACCGGGGAGAAAAAAGTTTTTTCTTTCATTTTGGTAGCCAGTCAGCACCCACCCCTTGGCTACAAATCAAAAGATAAATTGTTTTCGTTCATGATTTATATAGGAAAATGTTTTGTTGACTTCGCACCCAACTTTCTTTTCTTATCAGCGCCGTTGAAAGCGAGCAACAAATATTAATATTGTTTGTATTTCATGTGCTTTCCTTCTGCTTTTTGCTTTCTGCTTTTTATTTCGTTTTCAATTTGGCAAGAGTCTGAGTGTTCGTTCGGAGGGGAGTCGTGTCAAATTTAATATAAATTATTGGCGGAAAATCGGGGGGAGGGGATTACTGCAGATTACTCACATTCCTTGGCCTTTTTCCAGGAGTGTGTGGTCATTGCCTTTAGCTGATTTTCGTAGGCCTTCTTGGCCAGCACATCCTTGGCCTTCGGACTCCGCTTGTTGCAGTTCTCCGAGTCGGCAAAGTGGTCCAGATACTCATCGCGCTTGCAGTAGATGCACACCCCGTAGATGTACTCCTCCTCACAGATGGTGGCATTCGTGGATCGAGCCCAGTCGGCGGCATTGTCTTTTGCCGCCTTGAACAGCTTGCCCACATAGATATGGGCAGTGGGTATCGGGGTGAAGGCATTCAGGGCAATTGTGGTAATCGGATTGTGCTCCAAATTCAGAACCTGAAGGTTCTTCAGCTTGTCAAAGAGGCCGCTGCAAGAATACATTATTAGTTTGAGATTTCTTATTGGTATTTTCTAGTTAAACACTACCTTTGAATGCGATCCAAGTTGTTGAAGGCCAGGTGAATCTCCAAAATCAAGGGGGTATTGTGGAATAGCTGATCGGGCAACCTGGCTATATTATTCCTTTCCAATCTCAGGGTAAGCAGCTTCTTCTGCGACTTCAAAAAGTCCTTGCTGAGATAGCTAATGTTGCTCCTTATCCCTATATAGGCCAATTGATCAGACATCCAAAACAGCTCCGTGGGCACATTATCACCGCAGTTGAAGAGCTCCACGGACTGCAGGTCGGTCATGTGCCACAGATCCTGGGGACCAAAGGCGGACATCTCCACGCTGCTGTTCTTGGCATCACAATCGATCATCAGATGCCGGACCTTGGTTTGCTTGGCGAAGATCTCACCGGAGACCTTGCCCAGATTCTTGACCACAATACTCAGATGGGTGAGGTTCTTCAGGGGATGCAGGATGGTGCCGGGCAGATCGCTGCTTCCCTTCAAGGAAAGCTGCTCCAGTGCTGGCAGGTTCTCCAGGAAATTCGCAGGCAGCGTGGACTTGAAGCCTATGATGGAGACCTTCTTCAAGAACTCGTGATCCGTGTAATACTGCTGCAGGACCTCGCCGCGATCGTTCTTCTTGGGATCGAAATAGTTGAAGATCTCCAGCTCCGTGTAGCTGGAAACTCCCAGCTTGCTGAGCAGATACTTAATGCTCTGGGCATTGGGAATGGCACAATTTTGGATGATCAGCGAGCCAATGCTGCCCACCTGAAGAGGCGGAATATAGCCAAAGCCCCGGGCATCGAAGATACTGCAACCGATGCCGTAAAGCTGGATGTTGTCGCTGTGGAGCTGCAGGTTCTCGCACTTGATCTCCTGATCCTGGCACTCGCAGAGACTGGGCTCCTTGATCAGGGCCTCGCAGCCCGCCTTGGTCACATAACTATTGGCGATCGCGGTGGCATTCTCCTGCCACGAGGGAGCGATTACGGCGGTTAGCAGAAGGAGTAGAAGTAGCGGCCACATCCTGAGGCTGACTGATCGCTGGAAGGCCAAAGGAGAAGATTTTTAAATTAGTCTTTTTACGATCCAAGCAACAGCTGCTCCCGAGGCAGCTCTACTATGCGATCTCTCCCTCTCTCTCTCTATTTTCCTCTGCAGATTTCCCTCAGGTAGCACGCATTTCCCTGGAAGTGCTGCTGCTGCTGCGATTTTCCTACGCCGAAGACACCGCCCCCCATTTTACACCCAAAGGCCGGCTGCCATTTTTACACAAAATTTTGATTACCCCGGGCCGGACAGGTAAACTCAGCAGCAGCAGTCCCGCTCTGCCCGCTTACCTGGCGGTTAATGGCCTATAATTTACTACGCAACTCGCCCGATTTGTGCATAATATTAAACCATTTTGAATTCGCCTTGCAACAAAACTCGAACTCGAAAAAATCGTACGCAAAAAAGAGGCAGAAAACAAAATGACTTAAATTGCCATTTGCGTTGCCCTCGGTGGAGTTTCTTTTGGCAGCGGCGCAAGAGGGGTTTATTGGGAGGAGATCCCGCCACTGCGTGAGTGCGAGATGATCTGCGGACCCCGAAGAGTGGCTCTGATAACAGTTGAAAATGCGCGATTTTACATACGAATTGCCAGCCAAAGATGAAGAAGCGAATGGAAGCGATCTGGGGGAAGGCGGCAAAAAATGGGTTCAGGCACAGTGGGTCGGGGTTCGTCGAAAATGTAAAGTGAATAAGTGGGAAGGTTTCGTTTAATATTGTATTAAGACCGTGCTTTCCAGGAAATACATTTACATGTTGGAATTGCATTTGTGGGAGTAAGAAATAAATTGTATTTAATAAAACAAAATAGTTAGATTTGTGAAGTAATTGGAAACATTTTCTGAAATATTGCATAAAAATAGCTACGACAAAAAATATGTATTTAGTCACAAAATAACAATATAATAACAACATAACTCATTATTAAATTAATATATAAAATATTGATTTTCATCTATAGAATAAAACAATATTGTGATAATTATTGAACCCTGTTTAAATAGTTAATTAATTTTTAAAAACCTTACACAAAAACCAAATATATTTATGCCCTTGCTAAAATGATATTCATAATTTCTAGCAGATTTAGAATATTTTTAAGTCCAAACAGAAATTTAAAGAACTAAGTTTGCCCTTCAAAAGTAATTCTCAATAAATATAATAGTGTAAACAATAAATATCTTCCAGGCTCATAATTATTATTTGGATTAAATCACAGATTAAGTCCCACTGTACCATTCCAACCCAAGTTCAATGCTATCAAGTTCTTCCCACCTCATCCTCATACCATCATCCATGCTCAACCTTATCCCCCATCCACTCGAAACATCCTGAATTGCAATTTAAGTCTGGGCTCGATGTTGATCTTATATCTCGACCACGAGAAACTGGGACTTGGACTGCTGACCGAGGAGGCAGGGCTGGATATTCCTGCTCGATGCTGGTTGATTCTGCTTGATTCCGAACAAATTACAATTCATTCTGGTTTTCAGTTTCATTACAAATGCAAAAATGCAAAATGGCAAGCCGGCCATTATCTCGCAGTCTGAGGATGCTCCGGTACGGCATGGCCTGGGATGGGATGTCTGTCTGTTGATCGATGATCGCTGTGCCCGCCGATGATCAAGTTTTGTGTATCGTTTGAGGCGTACATGCGTAAGTGCCTGTGATCCCCTCGGTTCCTCGTTCCCTCGTCTCCTTGATTCCCCAGAAACCCCCCCTCCCGAAGCAGTTGCATTCACAGATCGGGGCCAATGCATTTGAATTTGTCTGGCCGGCAGCCAAATCGATCGACAACCAATCAGCCCCAGTCCCCAGCTCGGTCAGCCATCATGCCAGTTAGCCAATGTGCTTACACTGAGAAAATGTTACTAAAAAAAATTAAAGGGAGTTTAAGAGGTTCCTTTAATTTGTCCTTTATTTAGGGGTTGAAATTGCATATATGATATGATAACGAAAAGGTTGATATATTTACCCCAACTTAAATTCCTTAAGCCATAAAGTTAAGAACGTATTAAACATGAAATAGATATTATGTAGAGATTATAAAGGGAAATATTTAAAATAATATTTAAAGAATTAAGAATGCTACAGTCGAGTGTGAGTGAGATAACTTACTGCGTTATATTAACATTTTTCTGATCCGAAAAGAAAGAAAGACCCACATTGGATCATCCCAGACGGGATTTTAGATAACATTTGACATCGAAGTCGAAATCTATAATAAAGACTCGAACCCTATTGATGACTGTGTCATACTTTCTATTGAACAAAGATTTCTAAATAAATCATATGCTTAAATTGTTTTAAAATTGCCATGAAATACTTAAATGTAAAACTCTCAATGTTAAGAATTTTTTCTCTGTGCCTCTTTGAGTTGCTGCTTCTGCTGCTGGCAGTGGCAAACATTTCATTTTTCACGATCCACGAACCGTCTCTCGTATTCCCAAGAGCTAAATCAATAAATTACGTGACAGGCATGCAGAAAACCTGATGCCTCCAACTTTGCTTTAGCTTTTAGCTTCGAGTCCACTTCTTGATCGCCGTTTGCGTTTTGCTTCGTTTTGATTGAATCAATCAAAAACTTGTGCATTTATATGAAAAATATTAAGAAGTTGCGAAGGATCAGTAAAATGAAGCCGGAATACCCTGAAGTAAATGAATAAATTAATGATAAATTTAAGATGCTGCGGGCTGTACAGGTTGAGTTCCGAAAAAAAGGAACATTGATTAATTTATTAGTACTTTTATTTAGTCAAACGTTAAGACCTAAAATATTTCTAACAAATTTCTGACAGATAATTTTGAAATTAAAGAAATTGATAGGTTCAGTTTTATGTTAATTTAATAATAAATACCAGGTTATTCCTCAATTAAAATTGATTTTTAAGAAGGAACAAATATTTGTAAAGGATATTTATTAGGAAAATTGAACTATCTCGTCTTAATCTGTGTTTTAAATATGAATTATATATTTTATGATTGCACCAAGTTCCTTTGATACCTTAGATCCTCCAAGAAAGTGTATATGACTATGGTGAGGCTTGCATATATCGTTTGCAGATCTCCTGGCACTGCCATAACATAAATTATTATTATATCTTGCCCAATGGCCGCAGCCAGATACATATATATATTTTTTAAGTTCTCCATTTACCATCCTGGCCCCTTTTTGCAGCGTATTCGCATTAAATTTGATTGGTTTTCATTTGTTGCGAGCAGGAAATGCTCAATAAAGTTCTTAACTCGTTTTAATTAACTTTGACAAATTGAACTCGGTGGAAAATGTTTTCCGAAAAATAATCGAATTAAAAGCCAAAGGAAAAGTCATTGCCAAGGAGCTGTGACGTCTTGCCCAGTGCTATGACTTCCCTTCAATTAGTAATAAATAATTTGAGTTGGTTGGAAAAGTTTTCCTCCAGCTAAGCGATGCATAATCCATGAAAGGGCGCCAGCAAAGTTCGGGAAGCCAAGAACTCTTCCCCGGAAAAGCCAAAAACTGGAAGCCAAACGGGTGCAGGGCCGCTCTTGACTCTCTACTCTTTCTGTTAATGCCGCTCCATTGTGCGGCAAAGTCTTCATTGATTTTGATTTCTTGTACCGAGGAAAATCGCCTTAGGCCGAAACTTTCGCCCCCAACCAACCAGGAGTATTGGCCAGGACAGGCGGACAGGCAAATAAATGGTCATAATCCCGGCCAGACAAAGGCTACTGTTCCTGCTCCTGCTCCAGCTCCACCTTAACCCATAACTCATGTCTGGGGCGATGGGGGTGTATCTCGAGTCTTTTATGCGTTTTATACATTTGATTTATTCCACATGCAAATTGCGGTATACGAAAAATTAAGTCGTTGAAAATGTTTTATTCCGAGAAACGTTTTGCGTCTCTCCCAAACCGACTAAGTAATAATTCGCCTCAAATTCGAATGCGCACGTTTCACAAAGAATAAGGCGTACAAAAAAGCCATAACATAGCTCCAGGCGCCCCAACGAGACTCTCTGACAATAATACATATACCGGCTGGAGGGGGTTACAGTCACCCCTTTCCATCGATTTTCCTGAGCCCGGGGCACAACCCGCTCTTACAAATAAATGCATGAAATTGAATACCGGACCCAGAGCATTTTTGACAGAGAAACTGAGAAGGTCTCCATCATCGTCTCTATATTTGGCATTGTAGTTATATTTTCTACGGTTCGGTGTTCTGTTTATTTATGTGTTTGCGCCTATTTATTTATTTTAATTAAAAGGGGCACGTGTTGCTGTTTTCGTGTTTTCTTTTTGCCACGGCAACATTGCGCCCCGGAGAAATTGAGATTGCCGATGGAAAAGCATAAACTGGGGCAGGGGCGTCGTGAGGTGTGGTCTCTTCCCATTTTTGGGGAAGGGGTGGGAACGGGTTGTGGCAAGTGGAATCGAGAATTGTATCAATGACAACCCCGAAAAGTTTTTGGAAATTTAAGAAACTCTTTGGGAGATGATCTTTAGTAGGTTAAAGAAATTCAGTTGAAAAATAAGAAACAAAGGTAAAAGTAATGAAATATCATTTTTTAATTAAAAAGTTTAATATTAAATTGAAAGAAATATATGTCAGAAAAATAGCCTTGAAGTCGAAGCCTTAAAAAGCAAATACTTTGGGGAAATTTAACATTTTCCACGTATTTTTAAACCTTTTGAGAAACATTTTCAAACTAAAATTTAGTAGACAAAACTTTGTCTCATTCTTTTAAACTTTATTTCTCTAAGAAAAATGTAGCTTTGGCGTAAATGAAATATTTATTTAATTGTCAATATAATATTGCTTATAATTAGACTTTGTAAACTTATATCAGGTATTAATATTTATATTTGGACCAAATATGTTTTCCAAGATGAAATAATTTAATTTTCTTGTCGTGTCGCTTTCGTAGAGTTAGTTAACTTAGAAAGTCTTCCAAATTTGAATTAAAAAATAATATAAAGGATTTTTAAACCTTTGAAACCTCCTCTCCAGATAAAATATTCTCCGAATTGTCAACAATGGAATGTTTAATTATTTTGATTCTCTATCCGCCTGCAACTAAATAAGTAAATAAATAAACAAACAACGCTTCAACCCCACAGAGCGAAACTAAAAGTGACGACATTGTTTTCCCGTTTCACGACTTTTCCAAAGGTCAGTCTTGCCACCCCTTATTTTCATAGTCCATTCAATCGAATAGGTAACTGCCATCAAATGGCTGCAAGTGAACATCAAAAGAGTGTCAAAACAAACAGAATCGTTAACCAGATCCTTGGGCGTGGATAATTTAACTGACTAAGCCGAGAAGAAATGGCCAGCAAATAGTAATAAACAAGGGGCAACAATCAGAGCAACTAATTAAATGCCACAACCCCCGTGGAAAACAACAGACGAAGTCAAAGTTTCCCGACTCGTTTTCATTACGAGTTAATTTGAATGTAAATGAACAGAGGAGTGGAGCGGAGGTGGAGCGACGGGGAGTGGGCTAGCTAAAATGTTTGGCTAATGTTTCAATTAAGAAGACAGTGAAAAATTTAATTTGCTTTCATTTGGCCCGGTCCCGGCCTGAGTTTCGCTTGTGTTCAAATGGGAATTGCCACCCAAGTTAGTGCGAGAGTTTTCCTTTTGAAGGCGGCAGGCGGCAGGCAGTGAATTTCGTCTGGTTTGTTGTCCCGGGTGATGTTCGCAAGGAATTTCAATGTTCCACTCATAATTTCATATAATTTCCATTAATTGTATGAAATTAATGCCGCTGGCTTTGAGGCCGAGTCTATAGCACGGTGAAAAAAAATCGAATTTAACTTGAAACTATAAATCAAGTTTATTGTAGAAAGATAAAGAATGCTTAAAAAAAATATTCTATGTTTATCTGATGATCTAAATCTATCTCATTTGGTGTGTATAAATAAACGTAAAATGGATTTATGATTTCTTTAGTAATAATTTGAAAGAAATAGTCAAATAAAAATGTTACAATATTATTAATATTTTTAGTATCATATCCAACAGACTGACCATAAGCCAATTAACATATTTTTTATACAGTTAGGAAAATGTTTACTGCATCTACTACTTAAATAAATCCTTTTAAAGTATTATTCTTAGTTTTTAAAATATATTTAATATTGAAGAAGCTCATATAAATAAAGTGAATATTATATAAATATTTATTTCTTGAAAATTTCCCTAGAATGCATACTATTTTTCCCTCTGCATCTCCATCTGCATCGTGCTTTTGCTTGTTGGCCACTCCAGTAGCCATTTTCATGATTTTCTACGCACTTTGGCAATGGCTGGCTTGGAAACTGTCTATGCTAATTTCCCAGTTTTGATGACTAGTCGGCTACCAGGGAGCTACTGGCAACGGCTACCTTTCATTTGGCTGTAACCAACCGCATAACCACGATCACCAGCGATCCGCCGAGCCACCGAGCCACCGATTCACCGATCTTGGATCCTGCGATCCGCCTAGTGCTTTGCATAGATCACTCAAGGGCATCGCTATGGAGATTTGGTTCTGCTCGTGCTCGCTCTGACTCCCAGTTTCCCTCGTCGTCATCATCATCATCATCATCGTCATCTCGATCACTGGATTCTCCGTCTGGGCCACGGCAAATTCCCAGTTGGAGCTATCGGTGCAACATGCCCGGTTACGCCCCCATTTTGACTGGGCAATTGTCATGGACACGCGGACACGCGAAATCAGACTGATGAGAATATATTTTCATTTTTTTTGCTGCGCGAAGGTTAAGGGGTAGCTATTTGGGATAATAAATGGGTTAGAAAAGAAAAGAATAAGCTGAGGAAATATGGTTAAAAAAAGACATTGAAAAATTTGAAGGAAATTCGAAGCAATTTTATGGCCTATCAATGAGGTGGATTTTGTGTTCATTTACCAAATATTGCTGCTGGAAGTTATTGTAATATCTCTAGTAAGAAATTCCGAATCAATTAATTTAATGGATTAATAATACTGCATTTATAAGTAATATCTTTTGGCTAAATTTCTTAGTGATCTAATTTTCAGTGCCATCCTTCGTCCTGTCTCAGTGACAAGTGGCTTTCCCATTTTACCAGAGGCAGGCATCCGGGCAGAGTGCAGGGAGGGCAACCTCCTTTCTGGCATTTCTTTTCCGCACACTCAGCACAAATTGCAATCAGAGTGCCGTGCCCCCTCATGGCATGCCATTCATCCCCTTGGCCCTCTTCAGCCACCGACTTTTTAGCACTTCAAATTGGCAAACAAACAAACTCACGTTCAAATGAAATGTGAGCATAAACAGAAAATTTTTCACACACACCGCGAGCGCCCGCCTGCACCGCTTTTCCCCCCATACAGTTTTCCCACTTTTTCAAAGCTCGTGTGCAATGGTAAACAAACTTGAAAAGCAAACCGAAAAGCAGAAGCGGAAATATTGCGCATACGTCGCGTTGCACGTGAAGGAAGCAGCAGCAGAATAAGAGCAATGAGCAGAGAAATGGGAATCACCCGAGGACGAGGCAGTGGGCCAGAGGTGGCATCACTTGACACGCAAATATGAATAAACAAGGCATGAATATTCATACACACAACAGACACTTCTCCCGGTCTCCCTTCACACACACACACACACACACACATATGTGTGTCCATCTTGAAAAGGACTCGCGTCCTCGTCCTGGTGCCCATATCTCGTTTAGAGATGAAATGCAATGCGCATTGAAAAATTTGCCCGCAAACAATGTTTACTCAAGACGAGGTGAGTGAACCAAAAGAGGAGAGATGACAGAAAGTACAGTGAAGCCTTGAAAAGGAGCAAGAAAAAAAGTGGACTTTGAAATATATGCAAGGATAATTTTCTGAAAGACAGCGTCAGTCGAAGAAAGTGTATTTAAATTGTATCCTAAGCTCTTTAGAATATTAAGCCTGTTTTAAATTTTACATAATTTATGTACGTTGCCTGGTCACACTGTCTGAATCAAAATATATTAACTTCACACATTTCTTCCATTCTTTATCATTTGCAATGCTGGTTATTTGTATTGTATATTTATATCCTTGATCCTTTTAAAATAATTTCATAAGATTATTTAAAATATTTTATATTTAAAGCAAACGGTGGTCACACTTATCCATCTAATAAACGCAAACCAAATAAAGTTGATGTGTTGTTATCTAAAATGTCTCTTATAAATTCTTATTCTCAAAATGCTTCTATATTTAAGTTTTTTGATTAATTTTTTCTTTATCAAATTGAAACCCCGGCGAACCCTATCGAAGGTCCACTGTCAAACCCCATAATATGCAATTTTCACAGCATTTGCAATGAATGAATGTTGGCTTGTGTTTGCTTTGCCATTCACACGGAACCACAAAATGCACCCAGGTCATTCACTTGGGTCTGCACTTCTTCCACCCCAACCTCTTTTCCCTAGTACGATTCCTATAAGTATATTTTACAGAAATTTTCAACTGCTTAGGAGCAACAACAATCATAAATCCTTGTCAATCACACGCGGCTTTCATCATCATCATCAGAGCAGTGCCATCATCAGCCCTCTAGATAGGCCGTGAGCGCGTAGTTCCAACTTATCCAGCGACTTTTGTGACTTGTGACTTGCCTAAGCGGAACTGATTATAAGCCGCCGTCTGCTGCGACGTCATCGATTTGGCTGCGTGACAAAAATGCCTTTCTACATTTTGTTTTTTTTTCTTTCAACTGTCTTGATGTCATTTATATGACGCTTCGACTTTGACAGCTGCGAGGTGGATCGATTCGGGGGTGCGAGTTATGCAACACTTGAACTGTTAATTTCTTTGGAAGCTTCCTATTGACAACAATCAATCATTTTTCCTATGCCGCGCTCAATATATATAATATATAGATTGAAGGAAGGGAGGCTAGTCCTTGACTTGCGGATTGTTGAATGATAAAATGAGGTAAATAAAAGTTAAACTGGGGAGATTATGGGAAACATATTGAAATGTTTATGGTATTTTTACACAAAATGTATAAATATTCTGTTTAAATAATAAATAATTAATGAAATTAATATTTAATGAAGTACTTACAAAGCAGTTGTTTATCTTCCCTATTTATTAGAAATCAATGTAAAGTAAAAACAATAAAATGGATATTAAGATATATTCTTACATTTATAACGAACTGAAATTTCAAAATAAAAACCTTCATAAACAATAAAAAGCAAAAGAATATTAATATATTTTAGTAGACTTTCTTTGTCTTTCCATAAAAACGACCACAACAAATTACCATAAAAATCCGTATCGAAAAATCGAACAAAAAAACATAATTAAATGTATTTTCTTATAAGTTAAAGACCCAAATTCCCATCGAAAATTTGCATACGAAATGAAACCAAGCCGACGGAAAAAACAGTTCATCAAAAACCGAAACCAGAAACCGCAAAAAAAACTCCGCCAAATCAGACACTAAAACTAATCCCCCAAATCTGCGACGATTGCCAGAGCAAATCAAAGTCCTGAGATCATAAAAAAGCAACGAGCCCAAAGGCCCTGGGGCAACAATTTAAGATTTACGCCACTTAGAAGACATTTAAGCGTGCAACAAATGCGGCAACAACAAAATACAAAAAAAGTAAAAAACCAAGAAGCGAAGTCCACATGCAAAGGCCAAAGTCAAAAGCCGCCAACAAGTTGTTTTATTTTTAATATACTTCGACTGAGGGTATTATAATAAAGATGGGAATTTTGTACAGCAGTTAAGAAGGTATATATTTCAAGACTAAATATTTCCAAAACACTCCGTAGATAGAAGCATGTCCGTCTGTTTGTCCGTTATTCTGTCCGTCCGTAAGCTTCTTTAGTACTTTAGTTGCCTATTTTAAACATTTTATTTATAAAATCAGACATGTCCTATAGATACTTACAAAATTTCCTGAAACTGGTAGCCTTTCTATACTGCTTGTATTTTATCGTTAGAATCTTTTAGTTTCTAAATAAATCATATATTTCTTTATCTCATCAAATTAGTTATTTTTGCTTAATCCACGAAGGGTATTCAAACTTCGACTTGTTAACAGCATTTTCCCTTATCGTCTCGAGTTGTTGTTGCCGTGCGTGCAGCTCCCAAAGGAAGCTTCTTTCCCAGCGCTTCTTCTTCTTTGGTTTTAGGCTCAGACTCAGGCTCTCTCTCTGTATTCCCGGCCTGCCAAAAATCAAAAAGGGACTCTACCTCAACGGCGGACAGTTTACAAGGTTTTCTCGTGTTTCGACAACATTAATTTGTTGCCTCTTTCCTCCGTTTGGCAACATGTTGGGAATTTTTGTGGAGCAAGCAATGCCTGCATATTGCCAGCAACATGTTGCCAGCCGCAAAAACCACAAGAAAGAGAGAACAGTAGCTACGTGCAAACAATAACAAAAATTATTTAATTTGAGTATGTATTCCATTCGCCCGGCCTTTGCTTACTTGTATTTATTTTTTTCTTAGCAAAAACCTCATACAAACCGAAAAACCGCAGAATTTTACGAGCTCCCCGTCGCCCTTAACAATGTCTCATTGTCAAGTTTAAATCATTTTTAACGATCAATAAACGAATATGGTGGAAGCGAACAATAGTAGAGGTGGAAGTCTGATTTAAGAAGAAGAAATCAGGATTTAAAGGTAAATTTAAATATATAAAAAAAGGAGAACTGAATTATAACAATTAATTGGAAATAATTAAAACCCTTTATTTTCTGAGATCAATTGTTAACTTTAAGGAAATATTTTGGCATGAATAAATATTAAAATATATTATAAATAATATTGAGCGTTAAATTTATTGAAAAAGGCTTCCTTTAAGCATAACCCAGCTTCCTTTCTTTGGTTATACTTATTAATAATAAACACATTTATCTTAGGGATTTTCATAATACTTTCTCATACGTGTCACGATCCCATCATCCCCAGCGATTATCTCGAGTTCCCCAGTGACCAACACTCGTATTTCTGTTTCTCCGGAACTCATCCCTGAAGTGGCTTTGTGTGCGGGCTCATCTCGAGTTAACTTGGAAGTCGTGAAAGGTGTAAAGCTAATTGAAAGCCCCGCTCGAAGCGGCCAACTTCAAAGGGCCAACCTTAACCAACGACTTTGTTGCGGAAGCCAAATCCCTCGAACCAGAACTATTATAGCCCAATGAGTTCCAGCCACATATATTGCATTATTTTATTGACAACCCGATAGGAGAGTGGGTGGGAATTGGGTGGCGGAGCCAGTTGATAAGCTCCGGATTGCACACATGTTTCGATATTTAGCCAAAGGTAAACACACACAAGAGCTGACAAATCTAGGTACAACTTTGTAAACATTTCTATCAATTTGTGCGCTTTATCAGTCTATAACTTTTGTCTCTATTTACCAAATGCTTCAAATTGACAGCTGTACTCCGTCTGCTAACTGAAAATCGAAAATTCCTGCGATTAAATTGCAATTTCCACAACAGATGTTCGAGGTTCGTCTCTATACTTTTTTTGTTTTAATTGTAAGCGGATATTTATTTCCCTTCATTTCCGCTCACTTACATTTTCTTCGTAGCAAGCAGACTTATTTGCTAATAAAAATTCAAAAGATAAACACACAAATCAAAATCATAAGCCCAAAATGAAACTGAAACGCGGGGAAAAAAACAAACCGGAAAAAATCATACAAATGGGAGTAAAAGAACAAAAAAATGCGTAGAAAATTCTTGAGATTTTAAGGGTAATTTGTTTTGGGCGGCTGATGCCGGCTTATTAAAGCAACACGTGCGGGGAAATACCGCGAAATCTTATTAGAAAAAATTAAACGACTTACTTGACTTTGAGCCGTGGGCGGCCACAGAAGCAGAAAGAAAAAAGGAAAAGAAATACATCCCAATGGGAGATTTGCATTGCTACAACTGATTGCACTTACAAATCGTAATCGTAAAAAACGAACATTGCGAGCGGCGACAGCAAAGAGCCATTAGGCCCACTGTGCACAGTGGGAAGCGGAGTAGTAGCAGCAGCAGCAGACGGCGAGGGTTTGGGGGATGGACTCGGACTCGGCTAATGCACAAAAGGAAATTATAATAAGCGCAGCTTTTCCCCGTACGGAAAGGCCGTAACAAGAAATTCATAAATAAAAGACGCCGCAAAGTAGGCAACGCAAATGCTGTTTGCAGACCTGCCGCCTTGTGTATTCCCAACATTCGTTTACCCGGAATTTTTCGTATTCTCCATATTTCGCTGGCTTTTTTATCGCACTAATAAAAAGGATTTTCCCCGAACGCCAGAGAATCGTATTGAAGTCCCGTCTCGCATTTCTTTGTATCATTTTACTGCAGGCGGCGGGTGGTCGCCAAGTCGCAGAGTCTCTGAGTTCTGGGGGCTGTTTCTACTCCGCCGCCCTATTTATTTACTAGCCTTGTCGGATTGCAACTCGACTGACGTTTTTTCTTAGCTTTCAGCCGTTGTCGTCTGGCTTATTCTGTTTGTTTTTCCTTTTTTTTCCTTCGCTTTTCCTCCCATTTCGCCTGGGTTTTTCCCCGTTGTTGTGCATTGTGTTACCTTATAAATGGATTATGGCAATTAGATGATGTTCCAGGGCTGGCTGGTGATTGGGTTGACTGAAATAGGCAATCCATGTTCCTTGGCTCCGGGTTTTGGAATCCATTAGAAAGGCTTAGGATTTGATTTGCTTAAAGATGAAATGATGATGGGTTGTAATGGCTTAGGGTAATGGGGAAAAGAATGCACAGAGAAAATACATAAAAAGCTTGGGTATTATATTATATTATATTATATTATATTATTAAGTCATAAATAACAATAACAATAACTTTAAAGTTGGATTAAAATATTGGTTCGTTCTCAATTTGAAATGTGTAGATTTTATTCGGCATCACATTAAAAGCTTTACTTAAAGGCGACTATAAAAATTGATGAATGGTAATGGTTTTCTTTTAATATTTTAGGAGTTATCTAACTATCTATTATTAGTTTCTAACTCCTAAAAAATGGATTTTCATGTGAGAAATTATGACCTCGAGTTAACTAGAACCCCTAACAACCAATAAAAAATATTTAACAAATTCTTTTAAACATTAAAAACCACTTTACTAAACATTACTTATTTTAAACCCAATATGCTCTAGGAAAAACTAAATAAGAAGGTTACAATGACCTTAAAAAGTTCCCTCTTAACAAACAAACACCCAGAACCTCGTCTTAAAAACTCTAAAAATCTATACATTTTTTACCAATCGAATTCCCCCAATCATTCGAACCCCCGACAACTACTGAAACTATTACTTTCTGCCAGTCATTCCCCACCAACCGAATGAGAAACCAATTAAATGCGAAACAATCATCATTAGGCAGTGCCATACAAAATGATAATTCAAATGTTTTCAGCTGAGTGGCCAAAGCGAATCGGGGCAGAGAACACGGAAAATATAACCAAGTATGTCGGGTAAACCGTGAAATTGAACAAATAATATGCCAAGAAAGTAGGCGCCTGAACAAAAAAAGAACCTCTGCGAGAGAGATTGGAAAAAGTTCGATAAAGCAACTATTATTAATGATCTGATATATCAATCGGCTGGCCAGCAGATCAAAGAGGTCGAGAAATGGTTTGTACATGGGGAAAATATTTACAAATTACAATTTGAACAGGGAAAATATTTCGAAATTCGAACCGTTCAAATTCTTTGGAGCGCACAAAATGCCAAACCGAAAACTAAAACTACGGAGAGGGAAGGATATGGGGGAGAAATATGTATGCTAGACCAGAGCCATCAAAGACATTTAAGCATTTTGCGGTTTTTTGTGCATGGGATGCCTTTTGTCCTGTGGCAGGACATGTGCAGCAAAGTGTCGCATATGTGGCCCGAGTACGACGACGACGTTTTTTACATGATATCCCTCCTAGCCGGGATTTATACAGCCAGGCAGGCAGGCAGGCAGCCAGTCAGCCGCTTTGGGTCTCGCTTATTGCCAGGCATTTATGAAATTCCGTGCGGAATTTCGGGGCGGGCAACTTGAAAGCCTGAGACCGAGAACGAGACCGAGACCCAGAACGAGACATCCCAAAAAGATGAGCAGACAACTAATACCGACCGACCGAGATGAGGTTAACAAACTGGCAGCTAAAAAGAGCGACCTCCATGTGTGTGCGTGTGTACGTACTTCTCTTACTTTTTCTAGTTTTAATTTATATGTAAATTAGCCAACTCAGCGAACGGGGGAGGGAGGTAAGAAGCATCTGCTGAATGAAGGCAACTACTATTAGCACAAAGCTGTAAATAATGACAACCTGAGTGCAATTTGATGACAGTTGCAGGACAGATTGAGGAGATAACCCCTAGGCCCCGACCACCGCCGATCGATTCAAATCAGGCTAAAAAATTGGTTGGAAAATATCCAACTCCGGCCATGACAAATCAGGCATAAAATTGAACAATTTATGGACAAGTTCAACTTTGGTCAGACATCATAAATTAAACAAATTTTAATCAAACATAAGTAGCACAAAACAAAAAGCATAAAAGATAGCTCAGCTCTTCGATGATCGGGTAATATATTTCCAATTTTCTCACAGTCTTTGTGATCCACAAATCACTCGAGGCGAAATACGAAATGCGAGGAAGAGAAGAAGCCATCTCTGGCTTTATTTATACATTAATTAAATGTTCAACCTGGGAATGGGTAGCCCAGGCGTGAAAGTCTGAACGAAAAATTTATGAAAGCTGACACAACATTTTAACGCCAGTTGGTAATCGACAACCTCATCGTAATCGTACTCGTAATCGGGGAGATCGCAAACGCAATTGCAATCATCCAGTGACAATCGTCATAATTTATGGGTCCTTCTGGTCTGGTTCGGGGCTGTCTGGTTTTGGTCACCGCAGATAGCCAAACAACATAACAACTAAATTGATAAAAGCCACAAAAAAAGGGAGAGAAAAAAATGGGAGCAGATTGTTAAGGTTGAGGGCTAAGAGGCACACTTTATATACACTTTTGATTGTAATAATTGGCAGAAAATATAGGGAAATATTGGATATATATTAAAGAAATGTATTTTTATTGAATAGAATATAAAATATATTTTTTGATAATTAAAATGTAGTTTAGTTGTGATTGTATTATTATTTTATTATATATTATATTGGATTAGATGTTGCTATATTTATATTTATATAATTATTATAGTAAATGGTAAGCAGACTTAAGTCTTAATTTGATTATCCTAGCTGTACCAACATACATTATTAAATGTTGCTATATTTATATTTATATAATTATTATAGTAAATGGTAAGCAGACTTAAGTCTTAATTTGATTATCCTAGATGTACCAACATACATTATTAAAATGCCAAATATAAAGCCCTAAATTTAATTTATAAATAAACCATTTAAATCCCTATATATTCTCTATTTATTTAGGGTATAAAAATACCAATTGAAACACGGCCCGTGGCAATTGGGGAAAGGGAATTGGGAACGGTAATGGGAGCTAAACTGAACTGAACTGAACTGAACCTTCGGGAGCTGCTGCTGCTGACTGACAGCAATCGAAAGCTATGCAATAATAATAACGACGAGGTGAACCCGAACCGGGAGCAGCTGCCAACATTCACACGTCATTTAATTTCGATTAGTCGTCGTCGCCGCCGCAGAGAGCGATGTTGGGAAGACAAACAAATAAAGCGACAAATGCAATGTTCGAATGCGGATGGAAAGCCAAATGTTTTGTGGTCAATACTCGGCACACACTTTGGCTTTGGTAATTGTCGCCTTCGACCACGAAAAATGTACAAAATGCCTAATTGGCACTTGGTTGTTGTTCGTGCCAAAGTGAAACGGAGTATTGCCAACGCTGGCCACCTTAATTATTGAATTCTCCCCTGTGAGTTCCTTGATCTTCGATCACTTTTTGTTTTATTTCTCAGTTGCAGCTGAATATTGTCTTCATTATTTGTGGTCGCATAGCAGTCATATCAATGCAGCAAACTGCATTCGATTCACATTTTTGATTGATGATTCAATTGAATCGAAGAAAAAGCCGAGAGGTGCTGAGAAATTCCCTAATGAACTCACAGACTGCATCCGCTTCTGGTTCTGCTCTTTTTTTTTAACGGGAATCCACTGATTAAACCATGAGAAATGGCCTCGGGTTGGTCTATTAGTGATAAGCTTCGGATGGGATTTTATTTAAATGGAACTGGGAAAGAGAAAGGCAAGGGAAGTGATTTATACATATAAATAATAATTCATATATGTATAAACCTCTACATGAATAGAATAACAAACATTTTGTATTAAGTTTTTATCAATAAATATTTATTGTTTTCTAAAAGAAAAATTATATTCATTAGCCACTCAAAACCTTTGGAATAATTTCTACTCATCTTTCCTTATTGATTTTGGTTACATTTTGCGGTTTAATGTTTTTAATTTTTACAAATTATATTCCACATTTACAGATCTTAATTTCCCATTAAAACTTGTTAATCCACTCTCCTTACCCCTCACTCCCTGAGACATTCATCAAAGCTGCCCAAATTAGGCCAACACCAAACAATCCATTCCTAAAAACTCTACGCAATAGGCCTTCTCTGCACAAAAAGGCTAAAAAAGGAAAATGTTTTCCCAAAGCGTTTAACACCAGGCAGCTGGAGCCCCCCCCAAAAACCGGGCGCCCTAACCCCCTAAAACCCCACAAAGTGTGAATGAAATAAGTTGGACCAACACAACAGCAATAGCAACAATTTTTCGCTTTGAAAATGATTATTAGGTCAGTTGCGGCTGACAGGACGAGGAAAATGGAAAAGCAGGGCGGCGGCAGCTGGACAAGCGCCGCCGAAGGCAATGGCCAGGACAAAGACCTCGCACGAGGTGGCGGATGGGAGGGGGCAACAAGGGGTTAAGCCGGGCAGCAGCAGCAGGAGCAGGAACCTCATACGAAAATAGCAGGGATTCCTTTTGAAGTTTACGCACAAGTATGCCCTGGAAATATAACCCCATCGAACTCCTGTAAGCCCAGGATGCAGGATAATAATTAACGCAATAATCATCGATGAATGGGTAGGAAAATGAGATGCCAGGGAAAATTATAGATAGAGAGGGAGGGAACATAAGCAAAGGTTGTGAACACGGCTATTTTGTAGCCTAAACTTGTAATTATTATAAAAGTAGTATAGACAGTCTTTATAGTAACATATAACACTACTTTTAGACTCTTAATCAAATATTAAAGATACATAATTTTTAAACTTTCGTATTATCCATCTAGTTTTTTGTAATTATTAATCTTTATTATGATAATAATAAACTTCACCCTATTGCTTAACCCACTTATTTATAAAATCAGGTATTTAAGTTTCTGTTAAATAAATCTGAGAGATATTCTAGCTATTTTCCAACACTGCTTTAGCTATAATTGGTTCTATTATCAATCGTTGACAACACTGAAAGGAAGCTGAGGCCGGTCAATGCTTAAAATGATTAACGCGCTTAACCCGTTGGTGCTCAGGCATGCGCTCGGCACCCCCTTAACCCCACCTTGTTGGCCACCTCTTTAGACCCACACTCGTCCCGTTGGCCATCGCTGCGTGTGTTCATTTTGTAATTTGCGTAGGTGATGCCATGGAATTTGATTTTCACACGTGTTGCTTGCTTGCTACTGCTGCTGCCTACACCTGCCTCCCACCTGGCCCCTCCCACTTGTCTTGCCATGCCCATCCCGCCCCCTTGTCCTTGTTGCTCATGTTAATGTTAATAATAATGGAAATGCTCGGTGTGTGCAATTATCTTCCATTTCATTGATTCCACACACGCGCCATATAAAAATAGAAAGCGCCGCGAGAGAAAAACAGAACCACAGGCCTATCCGAGGGCTTTAACCCATTAGGAAAGCGACTGCAGATGGAGATGAAAATTGGTATGTGTGTATATTTTGAACTCATATGAAAGGTGTTAAAGTTTCGGGCTGATCAGAAGAAGGGTTGTTAAAATACAAGAACAAAAGAACTATTTTTAATGGAGTTCTTTGGGTCTAAGTTCAGAAATGAATAAGAATATTTAAATATGATAACGAGTATAGTTTAAGTTATTTTATATTTTGTTAATTCCGAGAAGTACTTCCTGAACATAATCTTTGATTCCTCATAAAATTCCCCCAAAAGTCTGGCTTGTGTTAAATTACCTTTCGGTCAGCAATTTACCTGCGCCGGGTAACCTCAACCTCGAATTCAATAATTTCTTGTGCACTGAAGTTGCTGGCAAGTTCAAAGCTCACGATTAAGCCAAAAGGAGAGAAGGAAAGGAAAGATAAAGAGGCAGTACGAGAAGATGAAATAGTAATAACAATAATCATAAATACGGCGGGACGATGACAACCCTAAAACATTCGAGCGACCAGCTCATGACAGGAAAATCTGCACAAGCTCAAGATGGAATCACATGGAATCACAGATAAATTGTGTAAGTCATGAAACCAAAAGGGGAAAATGGAAAAAACACTGGCCAAGCTGTGGAGAAAAAGAGAAAAACTCGCTACGTGAGTAGGAGGCTGAAATGTTGCGCGTGCGCAGAAATTGAAATGAAAATTGCTGGGCAGCGGAATCATGAGCTGAGCTGGCTTTTTGTGGGAAGAACCCTTTTCCAGATAAGTCATGGGAAGATCGTTGTACAGATATCCCATTTAATTGCTCAATTGTTGTGTTGACAACTGGCGGCTTAAAAAATGTAAATATTTATTTTTAAAGCACACACAAAAACAGGGCTAAATAAGATGCGCTTCAGGGAGAAAAACACACATTACTTTACAACAAAATGTGATGGTGATTTTTTTATTTGCAAAATGCGAAAATCCCATTAAAAAGCACGCAATTGGCGGAGGGCTAAAATGCTAAAATGTCTTGGCCTCATTTTAATGGCCAGATAAGCATCGACTATATCGAGCCGACAGCTCTCTCTCGGCCATTTTGTCCAAACGAAATGTTTGCGTGTGCCGGGCAATTTATCAAAACCATTTGATTTAGTTGTAAGAAAGCATTTTCAACTCAATTTCAGTTGGGTTTTTGGACCCTCTCTCCCTTATATAGAGAAAATGGCAGCTTACATGGCCGCCTGTGGACTTGAGGGTCCTTTCCTTATTCAGCGGCGTCTTCCGTCGGCAATTTAAAAAGAGTCCTGAGTCTTGGACGGCGCAAGGTAATTGCAAATACAATTTATGAGGAAGTTTATGAGGAGTCAGTTGTCTTCTCTTTAATATGAAAGCAAATTAAAGTAATGCCTAACAAATAAAGTAAATATAGGGATATGTATTTTATTTAAGGTCTCTAATATATTATTACTGTTTTAAATAAATTTATAAATTAAAGTAATGCCTGACAAATAAAGTAAATATAGGGATATGAATTTTATTTAAGGTCTCTAATATATTATTACTGTTTTAAATAATTCAAGAAAGACTTACCAATTAATGTTTAATCTTTAAATGAATCGTTTCTGCATATATAAATAACATTTTTCGGGATTTAGATTTTGAAAACTGTACTAAATAAAGAAATGTAGAACCAGCAATTAAATATTTATTTTCTTTAAGAACAAAGCATAGTATTAGGTACCTCAATATAATCCCTTCTAGAAATTATGATTTGTGTGTTCATCAATTAGTTCTCATATTTTCCCCGGCAATCAGAGGTAATTAAACAGCCCGACTGAAACATTGAAATGAACCTGTTGTTGTAGCACTTTGTAATTAAAACGTCTGATACAAAACCAGATGCAAATTAACCAACAAAAACTTGTAGCATTTTGCTATAATTTTTGCAGCTGATAATTTTATGCAAGAGCCGAAGCAGCGGCTCAAAATGAGACCTCGCTGGTGTTGTATTTAAATGGGTAAGGCGTGTAGCAGAGGGTTAATTGTCTCGCCGAGAAGAGAACCCACAACATTAAGCCTCAAGAAATGGAATATATCTTACCATCATGTATTGCTTTGTGCAAGATTCTTCTTAAAACCTCTTTAATATCTGTATTCTAGTAATTTAAAAGTTATTATGTTTTTTACACGTCAGTTTTAATTATTTTATTACGTTTATGGCTAAACTTCTTAAGGGAACTTAGATAAAAGCAGTATTCATTTATTAAATAAACAGGAATAAAATGTATTGATTTATTATTTGTTTCCAAAATTGAATAAATAAATTTATAGTTCCTTACTATTTTAATTGATATTTACGTAAATTATGTTATGTTATTTTCTTTTAGGTTGCTTTTTAAAGTCAGTTAAAAATAAGTAAGTAAATTCTTATATATTTTCAAAGACAATAAATATCGATATTTTAAAAATACAATATTTAAACAAAAAATAAAATCATACAAATTAAATCATATAAATTTAGGGAATAAATAAATAACTTTGTAAGGTCTACGAATAAAATTCCAAAGCCATTTTGAAAAATTTATATTTTCAACTAAATTTAATTCCTGTTATCTTTAAAGAAATGATTTTAACATAACTATTTACCAAAATTCATTATAATTTTAATTTTAATTCAATATTCAAGAATTTTAACATTATAGTTTGTTTAAATCTACTTATCAAAATGCCGTCGGAGTTTTATATTTACTTGTTTAGTCAATTTAGTTTAATAAATTAAAAATGCTATAGAAAATACGTAAAGTTCTAAATTAAATATTTAAAATTTAAAGCTAACATTATTAAAGTCTCCGCTCACTTGTGTGCCGCCCAGGCCGTGCTTCTAATCGAATTCCCTTAAATTCCAAAAATTTAGAAAATGTTGATTTGCCTTTTCTTATTTTTCCTTCAATTTTTTGTTGCTTTTTGCTTGCTTGATTATAATTTGTTTTATTTGTTTTGAACACGTTTCGGGGATTGCTTCTGCTCACAACAAATACAAGGACGTAATAACAAGAGAAAAAGAGAGAAGAGAAGAACGATGAAGAACGATGGGTGGAAGGGGAACAGATGGGAGCAGCGACGCCGACGTCGGCAGAGCGGCAATACATTTGTATTTGTTTGTCATTCCGCTCAGTGTGTGAGTGCTCTCGCAATCGCTCCCTCTCTCTCGTTCGCTACCTTGCTCACTCTGTTTCATTTCAATTCCCATTTCAATTCAGATTGCGATTCCATTTCCATCGCCGAAACTCCGCCCCCAAAAGCGTTACACTGCGCAGTGTTCCGTTTCCACAGCGTTCCGCTATGTACTGGTTTCTGCCTTTGCTTTTTGTCTGCTTTTGTGTCTTTGCGGGTTGGTTTTGCATTGCTTCTGCTTTTGCTTTTTGTGTGAGTTTTTTTGCTGTATTATTTACTTAAGAGCTTTTGTCTGTGTGTGTGTGTGTATGTGTGTGTAGGTTTGTGCATTTGTTTATGCGTCTCGTTTTACAATTTAAAGGCATTTCCTTTGTGGAAAAGTCCTTTCTCCGAAATTTCAGCACTGCGCACTCTCGCTCTCCCTCTCTGTCTCCCCAGCGCCCTCTCTCTCTCTGTCCCTCCCTCTTTGTCCCTATCGCTCTGTCCTGTTCCTGCCACACTCAATCAGAAAATATTGTTATATTGAATAAATATTTTACTTACAAGGTAAAAACAATATTTTGGTTTTAGTCTATGCTTAATTTTTGGGGCTACACAGGACAAAATCTTAAGTGTCTTCCTTTCATATTAAGTCCCTAATTCAAGCAATATTTAAAATTAATAAACTAAGACTGATTCTTAAGGAAATCAACTAGTATAAATAAATTGCTTTAAGAATATAACTCTGCCAAATGAGATATAATTAAATTAGTTAATAGTTTGCCACTATAATTCATGAAGTCCCCATAATAATATTTTGAAAAATAAAAGAAGGCTATATTATATTTATTTATTTAATATGAAAATTATATTTATATATTATATATTATATTTTTTTTTTTAAATGAAAATTATAGAATTAATTCTAGAAGAGATAAATATAAAAAAAAGTTTTAGTAGTTCATTATTTACTTCTTTTTTTAACTCAAAAAGTATTTACCGTTGAAATTAATAATGTAGTAGCAAAGGGATAAAAATTATGCAAAATTTGTAATATAAATAAAAATTAAATAATATGACTATGACTGATATCGTTTCAAAATCTTTTTCCTTTTTTTTCTTTATTTACTTTGTTCGAAATAGAAAAGCTTTATAGCCTCTGTATATTTTTTCTCTGTGTAGGCGCTTAGTAGGGTTAAGGGGTTCGCTGGGTCCGTTGGCCTGCACTAATTTAAAATTTATGTTTTTCCAAATTTTGTCGGCAATTTAATTTTGTCCGTTGTAGTTTCCGTCGAGCACAAGTTTACGACGGATGACGGAAGGATGACGATGGAGCAAGGGGGTTAAGGAGGCTGAAAGGTGGGGCTTTAGGGGGCTAAGAAGGATCCCCAACTAGGGTTATTTATAGAACATACTTTGCCGGAACTTCTGCGGAATGTAAATTTCTTCATAAAGAATTCATTTCAGAGAGGTTCTGAGACCCCTGCAAGTGGACATTTTAAGTTTTGGCATTTTGTTTAATTTTTAAATAAATGTTGAAGTCCATGGCAAGCTGTTTTCTTATTTAAGGACA
This sequence comes from Drosophila rufa, assembly GCA_018153105.1. Classification (NCBI taxonomy): domain Eukaryota; kingdom Metazoa; phylum Arthropoda; class Insecta; order Diptera; family Drosophilidae; genus Drosophila; species Drosophila rufa. The sequence continues at coordinate 17,672,613 of JAECXS010000096.1, forward strand.
TTATTCTAAGTTTTCTTTTAAGTTTAATTATAGAAAATGTTTAATTTATATATTTTTATTATAAGTACAAGAAATGTTTTAACAATATAATAAGATTCCTTAAAAGTTTTCTATCAAGTCAAATAGTTTTAACTTACGAAGAATAAGCTAAAATTTGTATATTTACAATAATTAAAATGTCATTTAAATGCAAAGCCTTTGGTTAATTAATATTTTTCCTTACATATTTTCGCTGAGCAAACCCAATTTCACCCCCTTTCCCAATTTTTCCAGGCCAAGTAATTTTCTCCCATTATCTTTTGGTGTTTGAAAATTGAAAGATTAATTGCCAGTGAAATGCAAAAATAATTTCGTATCTCCTGCGAAGCATTTTCATTGTATACTTGGCTTCCTTTTAAATCTCTTTATTCGAGGCGGTTTATATACAGTCCATGTACATTGTGGAAAACCCTGCCTGGGCTCCGCTTTTCTTTATATCCGCCATTTTATTGCTTTTTCCCCAGTCAGCTTTTACCAACCCCTCCGCCCCCTTTTTGGGGGAAAAGCTTCGCCAAACTCTCGACATTTCATTTGCAATTTTCTTTTCTTGCTTGCATTTTATGACTTTTTCTTTAGCACTTCTTGGGCGGTGGCGGCGTGCGGGCAAAAGGGGCGGGCTGGCTGCCACACCTATACAGACAGAGAGGAGAATTTTCCTCTGGATTTTCCAAGCCCAACTCCCTCTGCATTTCTCCCCTTCCCAGTCCCCCCGAAATTGGCAACATCTGTGTAATGCAATTTTCCCTTTTGGCTGGCAAGCGATTTCTTTTGTAGTTTCTTGCTTTTCCTCTATCATTCCTGTTATTCCGTGCCACCGTGCCCCTCCTGGTGGATTCCCTTTACGCCATCTTTTTAATTCCCATTGCCTTGGCATTGCATTTTCCAGCAGGCCAAGTCGTCCTGCAGGATTTATGTGGCCGCCAGGATCTTTGTGGTGGCACCGGAGAATAGCAGTTGGACCAAAGCCACGCCCCTAATTGGGAGTTGGGGAATCCGCAGAGAAATAGGAAAAAGGAAAATTTACCCCAAGTCATTGTTGCTTTCGTAGGGTTTTTCCCCGTCCTCGCCGACGCCCCAAAGTGTGCTACAAAAATTGTACAAAGTTTCCCTATTTAATGTCGGCGCTTTCCACACAGGATATGTCTGCGGATGAGCGTAATTTAGATATGAACCGAAAGAGCCCCGAATCTCAAACATATTTTCCTATTTTTTATTACCCCACTTCGATAATACTTTGTAAGGGCTCAGTCCCCAAGAAAAAAAAGAAAATAATAAAAAAGCGGGGGCGGGAAAGTGTGTGGAAAAGCAGAGTCCTCAGCCTATGGTTTATGGACTTCCCCTAGTCCGTCCTCGAGGATTTGGAAACTCCTGATGCTGCCACATCATTGTTGCCAGTGACAATAATTCAGGCAGGCCTGGACAAAAGCCACTAGCACCTGGAAATTTATGACCAACTCGTGCTCCCTAACCCATACCCATCCTATAGTCAGTACTTGACCCTTAGCTAAACAAACACTTAAGAAAAAGATTTAGCTCGTTAGTATTTGAAGTAAAAATAAAGTATTTGTTGAAGAAAATATTTGGAGGAAACACGATATAATAAAGCTTTATACTATAAAAATTATATTTTTTACTAGAGAAATAATTTCTTGGAAATTTAAACAGATTATTTTAAATAACTCAATTTTAAAGGAATACATCAAAATTATGTATTACAAAGTTGCTTATTTAATCAATTAATATTGTGTAATTAATATAAACTCTTAAGGACGTACGAGTATTTAAACCAATAATATCTTTGCTAGTTTAAATTAAAATACCATCAATTCCCTGTAATATTTGTAATATTTGTATACAGGGTTTATAGGAATTCATTTCCAGCTAAACCAGATGTACATATGTGGGAGATTAATCTTATACCTTTTCCTATAATTTTAAAAATTATTCTTAGTGCACAACTAGGCTAACTTTGCAGATTTTTGAATTCTACTTTATATGCTTTTTGTGTGGGACATTTTATCGCATTTGGTTAGGTCGTAAATACCTGAGTGGATGTGCAATCCTTGGTCGAAAAAGTTATGCAAAGTTCTCAACTTTCTTTTCTCTATCAGCGTCTTCTGCGTTTTTTATAGTTTCCTGCATTTGGCAATGTCCTGGCCACACCCCCACCGGCCCCGTTCCTTACATACCCCTCACTCCAGCTAACTTTATTATCATATTTGTTTAATATATTAGACATTTTTTCCTTCATATTTTTTTCACATTTCCTTTTTTTTTTTTTTTTAGTTTGGTTCAGTTTTGCAACCCCTGATTTTGCTTCCTTGGTCGATTTTTTTTATGCTCCGACTTGTGGCAACTTTGCTCAGCAGTTTTTGACATTTTCCATGATGGATTGCACTTTATGCTAATTGAGTTTAAACACAGTTACACTTTCCCCCACACTCACATGGACTTGTTTTTTCTTTGGCGTTATTTTTTCAGCTTTTGTCTTATTTGCACTGTGGGTTCTGTGGAAGGAAAGTCATTTTCCCTCCTTCGTATACATATATTCCTAGCTGCGATTGACAGACAGCTTGTGGTTGGGCTCTGGGTTGCCATTGGGGCTGGCGTTGCTTTAAGTTTGACTGATTAGCTACTAAGTTGCCAACTAAATTGAGTTTGACATAATTAAGGAAAAGTGTATTGAAAAACAGTAATAGCAAGTCAAGAGGAAAGTGAGGAAAAGGCTACATTTTCTTGAGACAAATTATACTAGATATATTGAACTTAAGCTTAAGTGTTACGAAAAAATGTAATATAAGTATAAATATTATATAAGTATAATAATGTAAATTTCTGAAAATATATTGTTAGTAAAATAGCTTTCTTATTGTATTTTACATACTCGTAAATTAAATATTTTCAACTCATCAAGGAGTTAAATCTTAGATTCAATATAATTAATCTTTTAAGATTATTTTTTACTTATATAATAATATTTTATAATTGAAATTTCCCAATGAAATCTCTCTTATGTTGTACCAGTTGTTCGACTCCCTCAATAAATAAATAACTAACCCTTCTTTAGGCCTCCTTGCTAACCCCTCAATCACTCATCACGTGCCAACGGCGTTCAATTCGAATCTCCTTCTATGCATTCATTAAACAAATTAGCCAAAAGTATCACACAAAAGGCAGCCAAGCGCCGTTTGTGAAATATATATTGTACAATCGCAATCGGTGAAACCTCAACAAATTTTACAAAAATATTGTAATTTCCCCGCCGTTTGCATCGGCCAATGATGATGATGTATGATGATGGATTGTCAACTTAATTACAATGGCAAACAATGGAGAGTTGCACAAAGACCATTTGCCATTGTCCGAATGGAGTATGCAAAAAGGACCAAAAAGGACTCGCAACGTGCGACACATGGCCGGGAAAATCGAAGGGTGGAAAGGGAGGGCGTGTGCTAAGGACTAAAAGCGGTCTAATCTTCGGTTGCAATTGTTTGCCAGGCAAAAGGGCAGAGCGAACCGAACCCAAAACCGCATCATAATTACACTATCACATTCCGAGCGCACACTCGGCTAACTTCGCAGCTAAAGCAGCTCACATATCCTGCATCCTTCGCTGCCGCGCCACGCTGTAAATTAGAATGTTTTTGCTTTTTCACACAATTAAAGTCAACACCGGATGGGGGAATGGTCTGGCAGTTGGCAGTTTTGGGCGCAATTAAAATTCTCACTTGCACAGCTAAAAAGTTTCGGGCTTTAGTGGTATCCTCCGAATAGAGTTGTCTATACTAGGAGTTTCATTAATTAATGTCAGCAAAGGATAATGGAGACAGAGACGGAGACAAAGACGGAGACTATCTGTGACTTTCTCGAGCCACTTGACTGAAATCCGCTAAATCATTCAACTAATTGAAGCTTCTGTCGGTTTGTTAAGCCAATCCATTTAAATATATTTATGAGTTTATGAAAATATATATTCCTGCTTTTATTCTGAGCTTCATCTACTAACATTATAATTTGTTATTACTATTAAAGTTAGTTTAGTCTCTATTTTAAAGTTATTTAAAATCTATAATTACTTTTCTTAGTTAGATTTTCATATATTTTTAGTTTGAACTAATTATACAACCACTTTTGTATTCTAATTTTCTAAAACAAATTTTTCGCTTGTCATTTATATAAATTAATATCTTTAAGCCAAGAATATATAAGAAACTATATATAAAATCGCTATAAAAAATATGTAAATAATTTTTAAAAATCTTTCCATCACAGATTTAAATTTAAATTTAGTTTTAAGTCCCAACAAATATTTATTTCCCATATATACTCACTATTCCTGGCTCTCAACATATATTTTTGGTTATTTTTCTCCTTCTCCTTATGACTCAAACCTTTTAATGGCGTCAATTAAAATTTTGTGTACGTGACAGGAATTTTTAGTGCGGCTAAGCAAAAATACAAGGCAAGAAGAGAAAAATATGATGGAAAATAAAACTTTACTGTTTGATGTTTGAAGCTCAAGACAAGGTGCCCCAAGAACCGACCGAGATGGGAGATGATGGCAAGATAGGGACAGAGACAGGGGCCTAGCACAAAGTGTGGAAATTATGAAATTTCGAAGCGTAAAATTAAAAAACCAAAAAAGGCAACAACGCCACGAAAAAGAAAAGAACACAAAAAATCCTAAACGATATTGAAACACAAGTGTGGAGGAAGTAGGATGAAATGACCCCGAGACCCTCGAAGGCGACTTGTTTCTACCTTTTCTGGGGGCGTGGCCCAGAAGTTGCACCATCGACGGCAAGGGTTAAAGGGTCCCAAAAGCCCAAACAGCAAAGGTGATTGGAGGGAGAGATGATCTCTGGCCGTCAGAGTTTTGTTAGAGCCTCAGTCTGTCTGTCTGCTAATTGAAGATGTGATGGATAAATTAATTGATATCATATACGTATGGATGATCGATTAAATGTAAACTTTAACAGGGGGATGGGAAGAAAGGCTTCCAAATTAAACAGGGCAAGCGAAATTCTATAATGAGGAGAAGTTGCGCTAATTAAAGCTTATCAATAGGAATTAAGTCATATAAGTTCTATAATTAAGTTGGAAATTTATATGAATAATTTAAACTGAGGTTAAAAAATCAGAGAAAAAATTGATTTATATATTTTGAAGTTTTCAAAAACGATGGCCTTACAAATCTGTTTAGTTCTCTTTATAGAAAATAAGAAAGGAACTCGTTAAAGGTGTAAGATTAAAATTATATATTATTCATCTATCCAATTTCAATCTAATAAATGTGGTTAAAGTATAAATCAATTTGGAATTGTAGTTATTAATATAGTTGATACCTTGTTTTGCCTAAAATAAATTTAAACTGGCTTTAAACTAGTAACCATCCAATCCGTAAAGTTCTACTCACTTTTTTGGGCTGGAAAGCTACTTTTCATAGGTTTTAAAAACCAAAAAGTCACATACGCAGAGTTGCCGAGTTCACTGAAAGTTCACAACTGTCACTACATTTGACTCAACCCTATTTCCAACCCATATTAATATCCATTCTTCAACCCCATCCAATCGAATTGGCAAGCCGCAACGCATTTATTTGTGCAATGGTCCGTGAAATAAATGTCAACCGCAACTTAAACCGCATATGCTGATAGCGCGCCTAACTCCCCTTTATTAACCCCTCGTTCCCTTAACACCCTCAACCCCCCAACCCTCTCTCAGGGGAAACAAGCCAGCCGAGACCAAGACACATGGCTATATGGCTATAGCCTCCCCCTGGACGATTTGGCTTGCTGGCTTTATCTTTTTATTGGCTGCCATATAGCGACAGAAAAAGAGAAGAGAAAAAGCCAGAATCAATGTCGCCTTATGATTGTTTTTTCTTACATTCATGCCATTCTTTATGCTCAGCTTGAAAGGTAAATTTTCGGCTGACAGTTATAATGTGAGAAATATGCTGGGGATATGTGTATGAATGTGTGCTTAGAGGAGATTTCTATCAGGGATTACAGAAAGAAAGAAAGGTCTGACTACAGGAATATTATAACAGAACAAAATATTAGAGTATTGAAATATGAGTAAGCTATTTGACATTTTTTTAAAGAAATAACTACCCCAAATTATAAGAAAATAAATAAGAAAAATAAATTACGATACATTTTGATTTTAGCATTAAAGTCTTGTTTAAATTATTAATATTAATGTATTATATATATGAATAAAATGTATAATTTATTAATTTTTACGATTTATGCTGAATAATAAAGATAATTAAGTTACAAGACGAGTACAGCTGCTAAGGCATTCGGCTGTATAAATGTTATATATCTTAATAATTTCCTTGTATTCTATGATCTCTTCCATTTTGAATTTTAAACATTTTATCAACAAATATTAATCGTAATAAAATAATCCGCTTTCATTAGTTTTTTCCGTGTGCTAAAGCTGGCTAATAAATTTCAAATGCAACAAAGTGTCGAATCGATAGACAGACATGGACATGGCGAAAAAAAAAAGCGGAACGGGGGCCCCAGCAGAAGTGCAACGAAGATTGATCTAGCGGAATGAATGGGCGTCTAAATGGGGGGTGGGGCACCCAAGGGGGCGGGGAAAATGGGGGTGGGACAGTGGCTGTGGGTGGCTGGCTGGCTGGCAAGTGGAAACAAGCGATTGCGCCTGGCTGACTGCGGACATTATTCATTGTTCTCCCTCGGCACCAAAAACACACACAGGGCTCCCCCATTCTCTTTGGTCAAAACAAAAACTTGACCAGACGACCGACCACGAAGCGCAAATAAATTTACCCCCTCCCCTCCCCCTCCATCCAGGGGGTTTTCGAGGGTAGCAGACACTCGGTTAAACGTTTGTACAAGCCCATGAAATGTCCTTGCCCGAAAATACACCGAAAAGAGTGTGGGAGCGTCGGGCCACGGGAAAAAAATCTCTGGACTTCACTTTGACAGAAGGGCAGTGAGGGGCAGGACTGGGGCTTACTGGTCGAAGGTTTATATCACGGACAAAAGGGGGATCGGCGAGGGGGGCTCTGCGCATTTAGTCAGTCAATAAAACTTGTTAACGCCGTAATTGCTGGCAATTTATTTATGTGGGCTTTGTGTGGCTTGGCACTCGGAAAATAGGAATCGAATTGAAGGACTTCCAAGTGAATTAAGAATTATCTTTTTATGAACCTTGATTAAGTGAAATATATTCCAAAGGAAAGAAACTTGTATAGGGAGTTAATAAATTTATATTAAAAAATGTATATTAAGATTTGTATTTTTGAGTTCTAATCTTTTATACATTTATCTAAATTATAAAAAATATTGTTTTTCATTTGCAATTTCTGTAACATGAACTTTTTTATTGACCATTAATCTTAATATAATGCTCAAAAATATCACATAATAAATTTAAATTTAAATTAAGTTATTTAATAAATATTTCATTAAAATGTAATTTTAATCCTTCGATTTATTATTTTATAAATGGTTAGTAATACCACTTTCCATTTAGCAAAATACCTTTTCTTTGAAGTGACCTAAAAATATAGTTTTCTTACCTTTCCACCTCTTGAAAAAATTAACTTTCAATTGCCCAATGTCTTTTGATCGAATCTTAGGCTATGTTTGCCTCGGAAAACAATTAAAAGTTCATTAGGAACGCACATGAAAATTGGCCAGGAACACGCAACATCTGCGGGTTATCGGGAGTTCGTGGGGAGTTGCCTTTAGGTACCTCGGTTCTTGTGGGTGGTTCAATCGCAGGGGCCTTGACTGGGTGTGCTGTTCTGTGTTGTACCGGGCCCAACTTGATTAATTTAAATTGGGTCTCTGGGCGGAAAAGGAGAAGAGTCTTCGCTTCGAACGGGTCGCATGTTTAACTCGAATTAAGTTGTCGCAAGTGTTAAAGCCAGAGTTAGTAACACAGGTCGGGGCCGAGAGAGAGACGCATATTTATTGGTCGGTGCCGCCCTACACAAGTCGGAAACGCGTTCCACTTGTAATTGCAATTTTTCAAATAGCGACGGCCCCCTAATGAGTTAAGAATCTATGCTGGAAAAGCTGGTTCTTTGTTCTGGAAGCTGGGTTGGTAGAGTGAATTTCGAATTGCAGGAAGTAGTCAAGACATTAAAAAAGGAGATAAAATAGGCAAAACCGAATAGAAAATAAATGTTAGGTCTTAGTCGTTTATAACTAGTTAAGAAATCATTATAAAATATAACTCAATGCATTTTGATTAGAGCAGGTGCTTAATTATAGAGATTAAGGAATTATTTTTGTTATGTTTTCTATGTTTTAAAACTAAGAAAAGAGTTAATTTATAAACTCTTAACAAAATGAACATTTAATATGTATTTATATTTATTTTAATAAAGTCACACTTTCTCTTTTCACCTTTATATATTTATATATATTTTTTTTTTATTCTCCGATACGTTATATTCTTTTTTTTTCAAATCCCCCACTCTGACAATCCTCCTCTTGGGGGCCCCGAAGTTCAAATGGCTACACAATGTTTTCACAGTCAAACGGCTGACAATTTGCATAAACGTCGCGGCACCCAGAAAGCCCACTCCTACGCCCATTTTGGCACCCACTCACGACGGGATTTCGAACCCTTTCCTCTTCTCGCTCTTCCCAAAAAAGTGAAAAGGGGAAAAATCTGAAAAGCTTTTTGGAACGTATGGTTACCCTCGCTCTTGTTGTTGTTGTTTTCACACCCAGCTACATGTGACAGGAACAAACTTCCCGCGCTCCATACATTTCGTCATATATATTTTTTAAGGGGGGTTTTCAGCGCATTTTGTTTCATGTGTCAAATTTAAAATGACAGCACATTTAATCGATTTATGCCTTTGTTTTCCTTCATTCACAGATTCTGTTCCGCAGATTTTTGAGAAGTGTATACATTTTTTTTTAGGGAGACGCACTCGTTCCTATTAGTTAATTAATTTTTGTGCCTCTGGGAGATAAGTGTTGCGAATGCTGAAAAAGTTGCTGTTACTGTTGCCGTTTTGAGGGAAGGCAAAAGTTTTTCGATAAAAGGCGAACTAAATTAATTGAATTGAAATGTCTGCTTGACATGATATTGTATGCACTCCCAAAACAATTACAGACCCCTCCACACTGCCTTTGACTGAAACTTTTTTAAATATTCTTCATTTCGCAATTAAAAATTATGGAAGAAAAGTGCACACGAAAAAAATGCATAACGAAAAGTTGTTTTTGTTCCCCTATATAAATATATATGTATTAATAAAAAACGGTAGCGGTCTTTTTAGTTTTCCAAACACAAAATACAATTTATATGTATATCTGTATAACAATCAACGGAACGTGTTGAGTTTTCCTTTGGAGCGATTAAAAAATTAAAACTAAATTGCCAATTTGCATGTTGGCGCGTTGTTAGTGAATCGACTGCCTTGCCATCATAACTCCAGCCATAAATATATATATTATCCACATATATTGTGTATATATATACATTTTATATGAAATTAGGCGCAACAATGTCCGAGAGAAAATAAGCTGGGAGGGAGGTGCATTTTAATAAACATTTAAATATGCTGCGTAGTTTCTGCCGGCTGGGTGAGAAATTAATTAAGGCCAGTTGAGAATGTGAGGAGGCTCTCACACTTTTCCGCCGATGCCGTTCCGTTCAGCCAAGGTGTTGAGAGTCTTCAATTAGTCTTCAAGAAGCTCACAATAAGATGTGGAGGGGGTAGGGAGGCTAGCGGAAGAGTTAGTGCCTCCTGAGGCCATGCTGTTCTACTAAATTGCAGAAAACCATAAAAATAAACTATGGAAAAAGTTATAGAGATGTTGGGTAACTTTACCCCGGGCTGGGTAAATCCAAAATTAGTCATGAGAAAATATGATATTTACATTAAGAAACTCATTTTCACTGGCTTTATATTCTGAGGAAGTTGGTAACTATATAGAAGTCATTCTGTTGCTTTATCTTAACCAAAAAATAAAGAGTACAATAAATTATATATTAAGGTAACATTGTATAAATTAAATTGAACGATATATTATGATTGGGATATAATTTTTTATTTTTATAGTGATGTTTTCTTAACGTCCAGGTTAATGCATGAAGTTTTCGTTATTTTTAGTAATAAATAAAGATTTAAACTGAATAACATCGTATTTGTCACTCTCTGCAATTTAGGAAAGAAAAATTTAGGATTGCGCACCCCACCACAACATTTGGTCCTTCGAGCCGGAGTAAGTCAGTTTTCCTTTTCCTACAAATAAAGATTGGTATTGCAATTTCTAAAATACCTTTCCATATACAATTTCAAATATTTCCCCATCTATTATAGCTATTTCTAGCCTCATAATATTTTATCTTTTCCATTTCCTAAGCCCAAAAACTAATTGCTTAATATTGAACTTTCCCAGGGACAAAACTTCATTAAGTTTCCTGCCCCACAAATGCCATTGTCAGTCTCCTCTCCCAACCTCTTTTTTGTGGAAAACCGAAAACCAAGCCTTGAGATCTTATCCGAAAGCCTGGACGAAAATATCAAATCCAATCACATTGTCTTTGCAAAAACAATTTCAACTGATTTATAGGCCTTCGACTTGGACCTCATCCATGCAATATTCCGACCTTACTTCCCCCTCTATTTATTTTCCCATCCTCAGGCATTGCAAATGAAGTTGCAAATCAAGTTGCAAGGGCTCTTTTTCGGGGAAATGTGCTGTTGTGCTGTGTTTTTATTTTGGGCCGAGGCATGCAACCAATTTCTGCCTATGACAGCCGCACAAAAGTTCAACTGATGATACATTGTGGCGGCAACTGCAGTCTGCTGCCACACACACTGAACACACACAGCACACACAGTACACACGTCGAGTGGATTGCAGTTGCAGCAACGAACGACGAGTCTTCATTGTTTCAGTTTCGAGTTCGTTTTGTGGTCGAAAAGTGTTGCAAAACTGTGACTGGACGTGTGGGGCGGAGTCGCCGGGGAAGCTGGTTTATGAAATGAAAGCAAAGATAAGGCCAACACGGGGGAGTGGGTGGATGGGTTGGGAAAAACCTTTCGGGTGGCGGCAAATTGCATTTTGCAATGGGAAAACCCCAGTCACCGATGCCACACGATGCACATTGAGAAAATAAGGAAGAAGGGCAAGCATCCTCAAAGTACTTTGTGGTTTAAAACATATTGCTTGCAATTTAAGATAAGAAATTGGGAAATATACATGATAAAATACATATTTCTATTGTATTTAAATTTCGTTAATAAAATAAATCAAACTTATTATATATCAAATATATAATATCTTAAGAAATAAAAATATGGCACTGGTATGGTAAAAACCCCAAAGTTTGTATACAAATTGTGATCTATTTGTGAATACTTTTTTTTTTCAGTGCCTCCACAAACACCCAGGGCCAGGGAAAGAGGGGTCAGAGGTGGAGGAGCTTGGAGGAGTGGCAAGTTGACAATGTGCGAACAAATAATTCCATCAGCAGGAACAAAAGCGTCGAGTGTTTGTTTGGGTGGCGACGATGGCATCGGCTTCGCAATCGAGCGACGTTGTCCTGGGCGAAAAGGACCAATGCACACGGCATCAGCCAGCATCAGCATCCCGAGTGTGAGACTGTGTGCATGTGCAATATGTTACACTTGCCGACTGGCTGGGGTTATATTCCTCTCCGAGCATCCCCGCCTGTAATCTGCCCTTCGGTGCAGTCAGCAATCTTGCAACGCCCTCTTCAAACGCAGTTGCTCGATTATCATTGTTGAAATTTATGAATTGCATTGCAGCAGGATCTGCGGCGAAGTGCAAAAGGATGTGGTCTGAAATTCGGGATGTGGGGTGCTATTTGTTCATTGCACACAGACAACTCAATTTGCGTTCTGTAGATTACGCTGGGAATCCCCCTAGAAGGGTTAGTCCTTTGAATTTGGTGTAAGGAATGTGTAGAATAGAAAAGATTTTGTAGAAAGTCTTTGGAGCTATAATAGAGTTTTTTATACTTAGAACTAAGTCTACATAAATATTATAAGTATTTAATATTATGTTCTATGTCTTAAATCTGTAGAAATAGGAAACAGGGTAAAGGTGAAAATTTTAATTAAAATATATTAAGTAAAATATTAAATAAAATTTTGCTAAAAGTAAACTTTTGAATAATATTTCTTCTTCTTCTTAATTATCTTCTTCATTAAAATGAAGCATATAAGGTTAATTTTCTTCATTCTAGACACCGTTCTATGAAATATAAAAAATAAATACCGCTTTTGCAATATAATTGTACTCAAAAAACACATGATATTTTGATTGATTTTTTATTTATTCAATTTAAAATAAATAAATAACCAAATAAGAATTTTAATAAGAGCATTTCCAATTCTTTTTAATAATAATAACTACGTATATCTACTTTGAAACCTCCTCTCCTATCACATCGCCTTGGACATCCTGGCGCATAATTAGTCCTATGTTTTATCGGAACTTCATTATAAACGCATCCATTCATATGAATTCATGCTCACTCTCAGACATTGAGCTTGCACCCCAGACTAAGTATTCTCCCAAAAATAAATCACACTCCCTAAGCACGCAATGTCGACGCCCACGCGGCGTATGTGTAATTTGTAATGTGTATCTCTCTCTCTTTGGGGGTAAACAGAGACTTCTTTCAGCAGTCCAGGGCCCCTTTTAATTGTTCATTGTAATTTATACACGCATTAATTGCACATTTTCTAACCGCCATAAATCTGCAGGTCGTTTGAAACATTTTCCTTTTTATTAATTTGCCAAAGGAGGTTGGACCGTCGACAAAAGGTTAAAGTTAATGTGTGAGAATATCACATTTACTGGCTCTAGTCAGTCGGGAATTCTATTAGGGATTCTTGGAAAATGAAATGGAATATTCATTATTGCAACAACGAGGTAGTAAGGTGAGGGCAAAACTTTTAATGAAGTATTTTAAGTTGATGAATATCGGTTTTAGTTTGCTTGAACAATGTAAAGTATTTAATAGGGGACTTACGCAAAGAAGGATACTATTGTTAATTATTTTAATTGGGCGAAAATAGTTGTCTTTTTAATATATTAATAAAAGTGCCACCAAGGATACAATTTCTTCTGTAAATATACAATTATTTTATCTAAAGTGTAATTTTAAATCAATTCAAAATCAAGTGCTATCTTTTAAACTTAAAACAACACTTGAAGTTCTCTCAAAAAGTACCAGCATTTTATTAGTAAGGAACCAATGAAAATAATTTTAGCATCTCAGCAAGGTATAAGCCCATTAACTTCAAATACTCCTTTTAATTTTGGCCACCTTTATGGCATCTTAATTTAGGATAACTGATCGGGATGCATCATAACTTATAATTTAGTTCGCTAACCCCTTTTGGAATATGGAGAACATATATCCTGGTTGAATTCCATTTCCAATTTTGCGGCTGTTCCCATTTCAGTTCCCGCTGAGCAGGAGGAGATGATGATGATGATGATGATGCCGCCCATTGGTCAGCTCGTTGCAATTTCGCCGACCAATTCCGTGGCCCCGGATCGTCTGCCCCTCTCCCTGGACATTGCTCCGAAAACTGGCTGAAAATCCCCCCTATATCAGCTCCGTGCCCCGGCCATTTGTCGAAAGCAATATTTTCTGCATGCAAACCAAAAAATTTGCATATAAATGCGAAAACGCATTCAAACTAACAACGACCGAAAGGAGGAGCGAAATTCAGGACGCGGATGTCGATGTCGATGTGGATGTCGATGTGGAATGGGAATTGGGACTGCAAATGGAGCTGTAGCTTCGGTTTTTGGGGAGTTACAAAAGGTTTCGGGAGGTTTCCGGGGCAGAGGCGGTATGGCATCCTCGCCATGTGGAGGCTTCATTTGCAGTGAAATAAATAAAGACGGAGGGGAAAAAAAGGAAAATGTTCAGTGCGAAACGCGGGCCATCGAAAATGTACGAAAAAGTAATTAACTTGTGGGCCTGGTCAGCCTGAAAGGGGTAAGGGGTGCGGAATAGTGGTGCATTGGTTGAGGGGAGGGGAACTCAAGGGAGGGGGGCTACCAACGAATGCAAATTTGGCCAAATGCACATTGCACTTCCAGCTAATGGCGGCCATTGTCGACGTCATAGTGGCTGGCCAATAGGGGACAGTGGAATACAAAATATAGCATTGAATGGGTCTATAAATAAGTTAATTAATTTTTATCAGTTTAGTTGTAAAAGATTTTAAAAATAAACGCAAGTACTTGCAGAAAAGTTTCAGGAATATTTCCCAAGAAAATATATGGAGAAAATGGCCAAGAAATTTATCAGATAATGTAAGAAAATTTGAATTCAGAACATGATGGCATTTCGTTTAAATAATATTTAAAAAGTCCTGTAATTATTTTGTTTTAAATAAAATGCAGAGCGTCTTAATATATAGTACTTATTTCTATTATTTATATAATATAAATGCGCCTTGAAATATTAAAAGTTGTGAACCTTTTAAGGAATATGTAGCTTTATATATAAATAAATTTATTATTTTCAATTGTGGAAAACGTATAGAAAATAAATCCTTTTTTTATTTTTTTACTGTAAAGGAATATTTTTGAATTTCTATTTTCTAAAATTCTATTGATATAAGTTAAATAAAACCTTATAAATTCAGTAAGATTTTCCTTATCCTTCCTGCCTCTTTTCATTCCTATTCTTACTATTTTCTAACATTTATAATGATGAAAAATATATAAATATTTTTATTTTAAATATCTTTGTCATTGTTTAAAATAACGACAACTATTTCCAAAGCTGGAAGCCAGACTGTTTATTAATTTTTTACCCACTGTTTCGTGTCGGCCATTGCCGGCACAGACACTTACACACTTGCACACTCGCACAACCTAGCTCAATTGCATGCGCGCCCAGCCACGCCTCCCCCTCGAACGGCCTTCCCTCCCACTGCTCCTCCCGAAACTAACCACCCTACACGGCCCAACCTCCCGGCACCACCCCTGGCTGGCAGCACCACAGACACCGCATGGCCGACAAAATAATATCATTTGACGATCAAAGTAATTATTTTGCTTTGGTCTACAGCATAATTGCGGGTTCTACTCGGACCCAGGGGTTGGCCATGGGTTAAGGAAGAGGGAGCATGAGAGGGGCAGCGGGGGGGTAGGAGGCGGTGGAAGAGGAGGAGCAGACTTGATGGCCCGGGCATTGGACATCGCATGGCCGTCGCTTTGGTTGGCTGATTGCCCGCCCAAAAGAATACAGTGGTCCCAAAGATCGCGCGATCTTTGCCATTTCAATTAATTAAAATATTTATGGGTGGTCCTTGATATTAAATTAAAGAAACGAATGAAAATAATTGAGAAAATATTAAATACTGGGATTTTATTTAGTGTTTAATATAGTTTAAAAATATTATATCAAAATATTATGCTGAAAGCGTATGAAAAAGTTCACATAAGTCTTCTGACTTCGTTTACTTGACTTTATATTATTTTCTCAATTTAATGTAATATATTTTATTTAGCATTTTAAGGAAGCTGATAAGCTTTCTAAATATTTGCTCAGTAAAAACTCCCTTTAATAAAAATAACTTATTAACATCAAGAGTAAACCGATAAAGGGTTAATCGATTATAATAATTATTATATATGTATCTTATGGTTATTTCGACTGTCTTTGAGTTTGTTAATTATTTTTATTTATTTAATTAAGTATTATTCCCTAAACCAACTGTTTGAAAACCCCTCTAGCTCCACTGTATCTTGGGTAATAGTCGTACTTCAACCGGTTGGTACTTGCTACTGGCGGCGACTGCGGCCCCTTTTTCCCCATGATATTTGCCTTTTTGCACATGGTTGACATTTTCCCCAACGCCATTTTGGCCATGTTGTTGGCACAGGGCCTGCGATGTTTTATGGTTGGGAAAAAACGGGGGAAATTTCGGGGTCGGGGGGCGGGCGTGGTGTGCACTTTTCCGAATAAAATGTCGCGCACTCGCTCTTTTGCGGAGGCCAAGCCGATGCAGAAAATATGCAAATGCATGCAACAATTTCCCCGGCCAGACGCCATTTTGTGGCATCAACTTTTGTGCCCCGGCCGAACACGAGAAACCCAAATAAATTTATGTCATTGCTCGAAACAGAGCGAAAGAAGAGAGGGTAGGAAAAACAGCAACAAACCAGAAGGGAAATTGCGAAAATTTTCAAATTGCATGCCAAGCGGAACTCACGAAAATTGAGTTGAATTTTTCCTTATTATTTTTCGCTATGCATATATAGGAAATTTCATATGGATGGGGGAAGTGTATTTATGAGTGCATGCAGAGAGAAGGAAAATATCTCGATAAATATATTTGATGTATTATTTAAGGTATAATTAAGATGTAAAATATAAATCTCTTAAATATCTTAGATACCAATAGATTTTATTTAACTCCACTTTAGAGGATTCTGAGTTCAATATTTATTATTTATGTTGTACTTTGATGGGCAGACATTTTTAGGAATATATTTTCTTAAAGAGCTTTAATGGTATTTATTTATGGTAATTATTAAAATATTACAGTCTGTATTTAACCACTGTGTATTAGCATCGCCTGTTTCCTAATTACAGTTAAAAGCTCTCCCTCTTGGTGGCCATTAAAAAGTTAGACGAAAAGTTTTCCTTTTTGGCCAATTGTTGGCAAAGTGCTGAATTTTCAGTTCTTTTCAAAAAAAAAAGTAGCTAAAAAGGAGAAAATATTTAACTACAGAAAATGCATACATATCTGCACATCTCTCCCATAGACACCACAGAAACTAAATCGAAACTTCCAACTGGCAACCGAGAAAGAAAAAAAGTAATCAAAATGCAAAATGCGGAGCGGCGGATGCAGGAGCAGGAAATATGGCCGCGGGCCGTACCGCCAAACTGCATTCCGAATCAACAACAGAAGCTAACACAACATGCATCAAGCCCATCAACATCCCCATCAGCACAAAGCAAAAAATAAAAAAAGAAAGAAGAACTACAACTCCGGACCAGGCCAACAGCCAACAAAGTAGCAGCCGAAAATGGACGAAGGTGGCAGCGGACTAACCTGATCTATGCGCAAGACATGGCTAACTATTTTACACAGAAGATAAATATTCTAAAATGCTTTGTGCCCCCGAAAAATGTGAATTTAAGGTATGAATTCTCAAGTTATTTTTACTCTCTCAAATTAATGTTTAATTATTATTGATTAAATTCAAGAAATGTTACCCTTTTTCATAGGTTCAATTTTTAGGAAATCTTTAAATGTTAACTAACACCAAATAAGGTTTAATATTATACCTAAATACTTCTGAAAAAAATATTTATAATATCAGTTTGATCTTTCTCAAATATATATTTTTAAAATTAATTTTCTAACTTCCCCATCAACCTAATGACATTTTTCTTCCTGTGTCTCCCAGACAGATAGACTGACGACTATTATGGAGCGAAGAGCCGACACTTATTACTCACCGAACCACTATGGCAGTTCGTAATGAACTTGGGGCATTTGATTGACTCGAAGACTTCGCAGAGCCGCAGACTCCCAGAGCCGCACTGGCAACTCTCCGGATTCGCGATTCGCGACTTCGACATACATACATAGTTTTTTTTTTTTTTTTGCTATGAAAAATCACAGTCTGAGGCTGCTGAAGCTCAAGCTAGAGTGGAGGCAATGAATGAATGATGAATGCCAGTTATAGTCGGCCCCTCAGCCTTCGATTTGTGTTCGGATAGGATTGGACCGGGGGGAAACAGCAGTCGCAGTTGATGGCCGCAGAGCAACATCTAAATGTGAATTTTATGCATTTTATACAAGACGAAAATGGAGACGAGATACAGTGGTTGCGGCTCTAGAATTTTTATTGAGAAAATACAAAAATTGTATAGAACAGAAAAAAGTTGAGAGAAATAAGTATTTATTACTAAGGATTGCTAACAACATTATAAAGTTCTTCTTTCTTCTAGCGCTTCAGAATTTTCTTACAGAATTTTATAGAGTATATATGACTTGGACCATTAAGACAGCTAGAAATGTTCAAAAGAAATACAGATAAAGTAATTATTTTGTAATAAACTTTAAATATAATTTGTGTAATTATTATATTATATTTATTACAAAATAATAAACACAGAAATAAACAAATCTTTAGGATAAGAAAAATAGGTATGATAATAAGCATCTGCAAGAGCTCTTACTTAAACTCTTACTCAAATAAAAAAACTCATATAAATTTATAACTAATGCTGGACGCATAAATTTATATTTGTATAGATACCAGCAAGTAAATATTTAAACTCTTTATAAATATTTAAAATTATCAATGTATATTTAATAGAGAAACTTCGATTAAATTTGAAATTCTGACACCGGAAAATAGTTCATAATTCTCCCACTGTGCCGAGACAGAGCTGAGGATGTAGCCCGACTTGCGCAACATGTAATCCTTGATGTGGCATGGCGGCATATATACTACACCCAATATATATACGCCACATATATAGCTATATAGCCACATATAAATATGAATACATATAATATATATATATATACGAAAAAAAGTGCTTTAGGCGCGGCACAGCTTTTTCAGCAGCAGAAGCAGCGGCAGATGGCAGCTGAAAGATGCAAAGATACAAAGATACATGAGGGCACCGCAGGATGATGCCGAACCGATCGACGAGGAGGCGGGCCAACGAGGGGTATGAAAAGATATAGGACGCGGGGGTTTTCGGGCCTCCGAGGGGATCGAAACGAAGTGCAGACATTGCGCATAATTTCGCGTACGTTTTGTGAATTTGTAATTTCGAAATTATTATTGCCAAGCCAAGTTGGAAACGGAGGATGAGGTGAGACAAGGAGCTCCATGTGAGCCATGTTCTGCTCTTCCACGTCCTCGACTTCTTGCTCTCCCTCTCCTTCCTCCTCGGCCCCTTGTGGTTGGAACAAATTGAGTCTGATTGGAAGTTTCTGCAAAGTTTTGCCATCGCTTTCAGCTCTTTCCGATTTGATTCGCTGCAGAAAAAAGACATTAGCAGGGAAGGGAAAACAAGAATGTCGAAGGCGTTTCCCAGTTTATGGAATTGGAAATTTCAGCATTTATATTTCCGACGAGAGGTGAGAGCCTCCAACCCACACATATATTTAATATACCGATTTCTTTCTCTGGGGGCCCTTTCACCGCATTTTTCGCCGGAAAACTCATTCTCGGCAAGTACAATGAGCTATCCATTGGGCGAACTTTTCACCAATTTTTTTTTAACGCCGCGCTTGCGGTTATTTACACATGCCAGCACGGGAAAAAATATTTTTAGTTTATGAATCTCTTTGTAAATATTAATTTTCTAAATTTTAAAATACTAAACATGTTTAAAGTGATTTGTTTTTACATATTTATATAAGAAGCCAAAATAATGTAATTTTAAATTTAAAAATGTATGACAATTACACATAAAATACATTTTACTTTAAACTTAAACTTTATTTTTTGTATTGTATATTCATAATATTTTTCTGATGGCTAGATTTTAACTAAAACAGTAAAACAAAGGATTTACCTGTTTCGCTCTCTGAGACTTAACTATGATAAAGTCACTAATATTCTTCAAAATACATTAAAAGTTCTTAAATATAATCTCAATTTTTTTTCCATGTACATCTGCGGACATCATAAATATATATAAAAAATAAAGAAAAAATTACATCCGCAGCTCTCATGCCCAGCTCAACTCAACTGAACTGAACTCTCAACTGTTTACTCATGTAAATAATTAAGCAAAATAATGGCGCAACAACAATGCCAGGACCTTCGTTATGCGGCAGTGATTTTTTCACACACACACACACACACACACGAGTGTCCAGTTGCGTGTGTGTGTGTGCAAAAAGACAAAGTGACGTTCATTGTTGTGGGTCCTTTATTTTTTTTTTTGTTCATCCTCAGCACGCGTAGCCCTCAACTCTTTTTCCCTCCATATATCCACTGTATATCCTCGATCCATCCTTGCATGTCCGACGTGTGAAAAAAATGGTCAACTTTATTTTTCATACTGTTAAGCAGACACTCACACACAAAAGGGACCTCACGCAGCCTCATACATTTTTTAACAAATTTATTGGGCGTAAAAAATGATATTTAATTGTGTGTTTGGCATTGTTTTCCGGGCTAAAGGTTACAATGGACCCCGGGCTATGGGATTGAGGGGAAGGGCGGTAAATAAAGCATAGATAAGGCTTTCAGCAGATCCTTGTGGGAACATTTAAAAATTTCATACATTTTGTAAATTAATATGTTTACATATTTCATTTTATTATTCTGCGAATTATAAAATACTTTATTTAAGGTTACATTTTTGTATATTATTTTAATTATTTATCTTGGAAATCTGGTTAAATTTTAGCAATCAAATTACTTATTTCTGTGCACTTAGATAAATAAATAAAATATATAAATAAATACTTCATTTTTCGAACGGAAATAAATAAACTTTTCACATATGAAACCCACATAGGGCAGTGAAATTTCCAAATCGAAATGCCGCCTAACTGAGACCAAGAAATACCTCTTAAGCTCTTAACTTCGATGAAGTCTCTGCCAAGGAATTTTCCTTAGTCAATGCCAGACTAAGAACGAAAACCTCCACCATCTAAGCCGCCCGAAAAGCGATCCAAAAACCCGGCAAACCACTGGAAAACCACTTTGGTCTTCCTCCGCTTCGGCGACCGCAGAAAAGTGCGGCCAAGTTGTCTTGACTCCTATTTACCTTGGCGCAAATAACATTTGCCAGGCTAAAAAGTAAAATTGTAAATGAATTATTGGATCCATTAGCAAAATCCATTTACACAAATTTAATGCAAAAGCAGCTCAGCCACCCTGCTATCTCTCTTCCCTCCCAAAAAGGAAAACTTTACACACTTCGTTAAACTTTTTGGCAGACGGAAAGGCTGAACAAGATTTGGGCCTGATCGCAGGGGGTTGAGGTGGAAATAAAAACTTAGCAATTAAAAAATAAGCAAAGCAAAAGAAAACATTTTTAGAATTACGCAAGAGGCGTAAAGGGTTGCAATAGCAATGGAAAGGGATTTCCTCAGGTTTACCCCAGGATTTTCCGTTTCCACTTGGAAATCGAACGATTTGCATACGAAAATAGACGAAAGTGAATGTCTGTGAATTTGGCCTGCAGCCGGGGAAGCCCAGACTTGAAGGTTGGTTGGGTCCTGCAACAATATTATTTTAACTTTGGCCTTAAGTAAAAGTGGCTGAAAGTTCTCTACAAATCGGGCTCTAAAGGGTTAATTTTTGGTCTGAAAAAGAGTTCATTGCTTTATTTCATTAGCCGTTGGTTTATGATATTAATGTATTGTCGGTGTTTTTTAAGTCCAGAAAAAATGGTATACGCATTTTATGTAACAATAACAAAAGCCGCAAAATTTATTTACTCACGTTTTTCATTCTTGCTTACCGACTAGCTTTTCAATTTATTTACAAACCACTTAATTTGTTTGTATTTAATCAGATTCTGTTTTAATTACATTCTGTATGCTGTGTTAATTCCGATATTAAAAATGCATGTGCTTCGTTTTTTCCCCCGATTTTTTCACCAATTCCCCATCAATATTTATTGGAGTGTCCGCTTGGCGTTGCGTTTTTAATGCAATTACGGACAATGCAAAAAATTGGCTTTTATAGACTTATAAACCATTTTTATGGCCAACTGTCTGTCTCTGCCTTCTCGTTCCCTCTCCAGAGATTTATGTTCTGCCTTTTATTTTTATTTATATTAACTTTTTGATGGTGTGCATTAAGTGGCATTAATTATTATTTATGACATTGTTTTTGTCATTCAATTTTTATGATATTTTTCAATGAATTAATGCCACATCGACCTTCTTTTGTTTTAAAACGGTTTTTTATAATATAAAAATTAATTAATGAGTGTTTGCCTTTGGCGTTAAAAACAAACCTCGGGATTGAATCGAACGTTGCGGTTTCTGAGGGGATTTTAAAAGTATATAAATGGTGTGAGTATGTAGAGCTGGAAAAGCAGTGATGTTAATCGAGTTCAAATCTATCTTCGCACATAAAAACATCGAAAAGTTTGTTTTTTTCACTTCACTTCACTTCCAAGACTATTACTATTTTAATTACTATTTAAATCATTCTAGAAACCGTCTTAATTATAGAGCTGGATATGCCACCAAGTAAACCGATTTTTGCTTATAAAATCATCGATAGCTTCGATACTTTTTTTAAATTAATAGAATTGCTGAAGTCACTTCCAGATTATAACTATTTAAATTATCATTTTAAATTATTCTGAAATTTCCCATAATTATAGAGCTGGAAAATCATCCATTTAAAATCGGTTTTTGAACAAAAAAAATCTGTTCCTTTGATTCTTTTCAGTAACAACACCAATAGATATTTTTTTAAATAATTAAAATCAATAAAATTGTGTGGTCGCTCTTAGATTTATTTAACTGAATTAAATAGTTACGATAAATCTTTATAAAACTAAATATCTTAAATTATTCTGAAAGACATTTAAGCTTGAACTAATTTATAAATATTAAAACAATCTTGTTAGTTCTTCTTTTTCCTAATTTATCTTATTAATTCCAACGCCTTCATGCCGCTAAAAACCGAACTAAAAACTCACATAAGAATCCCCATTATGATAGACCACAAAGCGTCGTCGATATTGATTTACAACAACAGTTATCAGAGATTGTGTTATGCTGCAAAATTGGCCAGAAATGAGGCTTAATTTTGCGACAGGGCCAACTGTCGCCAGTCGCCGGTCGAGAGTCGCCACTAAGGTTTCCCTTCGGATTCCGCTTGCTGACACTTGAGCAGCAGAACCTCGGTAAATCACATGAGCCGGGGCCAAGTGGCCAACCGAAAGCCAGGCCAATAAGCAGTCAGTTAGCTGCAACTGGTAACATGAACCCAAAAAAAGGGGAAAAACCGAAGGGTACAGAGGGGCGGCGGGGAGGAGGTTTGGCCAAATCGACGCCAGAACAAATTGAGCAGAAAACCAGAAGGCGCCATCGAGGGAACTCGGGGTGTGGCAAGGAGTACGAATCCTTTTGGGCCATGGTATTTTGACACTTGCCACTCAGCAGCAGAGCAACAACAGTTATTCGGGCTTATAATGAATATGAGCAACACACCGAAGGTCATCCTGCTGCCAAAGAGAAGTCCTTCAAGGTCCCTCTGTATGGGTGACATGTGGCGCCAGCCAAGTAGCCATCCGAAAAAACCAAAGCAATTTCCGGGGGGACCTGGCAACGAGCAGGAAATTCTAGCTGAAAGACAGATAAATTCCAAACTTACTTTGATGCCCGGGGCTCTAATGAAGACAGCTACAAAATGTCTTTACCTAATGAATGACAGTTCAGGGCATCGCCAGGGGGGGAATTTCGGACTGAAAGCCCCTCTTTTTCGAACATGGCTAGACCAAGAAGCGCTCTTTGACTCATTAAAAAATTAGAATTCGAGACGCGCTATATTATTCTTTGGCTGATGTTACTCTGTAGCAAGCGGGCAAAAAATTTAGCTTACTCACTAGGACATAAAGGTTGGTAATAAATATTGTTATTCATAAATTCCGCAATATATAATAAAATAAATATAAATTCTTACAATATGGAATTTTCTTCATTATTTTTAATAAGAATTAACCATTTAAACTATTATATTGATATTAAGTCAGCAAAGATTTACCTTCATTAAATAATTCAAATTAAGAACACATATAAAATACTGTATTTTCTTAAAACAAAGTTTTATGTAATTTTATTTAGTTTTCATTTTATTTGTGTAAACTATTTAGTAAAATACAGTTTTATATAGTTTTATTAATTCCTTATTTCTTTCTAACTTTTTAACACCCAAAAAAGGCATTTCTACTTCGACTTTACAATGAACTCTTATTATCTTGCTTAATTTTTTCAGTTTTATCCACTTCCTTTTTGAGCGAAAATCAACAACAATTTTTAATTTCATTTTTCAAACGTCGCTTTGATACCTGCACGCCGCATTAACACCCTCCGAAGCCCCCAGATCCATCACACCTCCCCCCAAAAAGATGAAAAAAATTCAAATCCAAGGCTCGACCCGGAGCTTCCAACTGATGGACTGACTGACTAACTGAATGACTGACTACTGCCCAGCCCTTGGCTGATAATTTGATATGCCTCGGCCCTGTTTATGCGGTGGGTTCATAAGGGCGACCCGGTGATGGTCCGGAGGGTGCTTAAATTTTATTTGCACAAAAATGCGCGTCAATATTACCGAAAAAATACATTTGGACAAGGCGACGTTGCCTCGTGTCCGCTGTTTATTTTTTTCTGTTTTTCTTTCCCGCTCTCTGTGGCCAAAGCAAATAAAATTCATTATGAATTTCTAATTATATTGCCCGCCAAAGGCAACCCTCGACAAAAAAAAAAGCCAAAAGTTGCCTCAAAAAGTTTACATTTTTTGGAATCCCCTTTCTTTTTAAGGGGAAGGAAAAAATGTCAAGCCGCACATTTGACAATGATGAATTTGCTTTTGGCCAGCAACCCCCAGAAGGAAGGCCAAAAAAATGCCTTAGATAAACTGATTAGGCACATCAATTGGGCAGAGCACTCATCTATCCTGGCGGAGCAGGAAAACCTTCGCCTCTAATGGCAATTGTTTTGTGAAAATTGAATTTTCCTTTGTACTTCCGGGCATTGCATTGTCTGCCAGGTTACAAGAGCTTCCCAAAAGCGGCGGCTGTCTAATTAGAAATATGAAATAAGGCGAATGTTTCGCGGTTTTCTGCACCTGCTGCCAGAGATAATGAGGCTGAAGGCTGAAGGTGAACGGAGTCAGAGCCCAAAGGGATGGAGCTCTCTTCAAATTGGAAAAGGTATTTGTTTAAATTATTATTGGACTTAATTACAGCCAAGTTGGAAGCCAAAGAATGCGCAATAATGGAAACCAATTTCAAGTTTTATATCAACTCGGGGAGGGAAAATAATAATGTGTCCAGCTTAAGGTGTTTAAATGAATGGACGGTTGTAAGTCTGTGTGGTATTAGGCGAGTACTTAAGATTATTTACAATTGTGTAGAGAAGGGTTTGAATTGACTTTAATGGAAGTTTGTATGTAACATAAAGAAGGATTATTAAATACTGGTCCTAAAGCTTTTATAGCTTTAGTTTTGGGTATATTTGAGAGTTTAACTTTTCCAATATTACCTAGTAATCGCACTCTTGTTTGAAACTTAAGATCAGTGTGGCCAAAGTCTTGATTAAAAGTAGGCACATTTCTCTACCCGGCCTCTGTCGGCACGCGAACGCAATAATTGTAATAATTGTAATAATTCGTTTTACGCCATACTAAATGCTATCTAAATTTTCTTATACCTAATCACTTTGTTATATTTCTTTCTCACACAAATGCAATACAAACTTGCTATAAATAAATAAATAGATGATATATGTATATTATGGTAGCAATATCTTCACTAAGAATTTATTCCCCTTCTTTTTAATTACAAAACTTCTCCAATATTGTTTATATTAATCAGAAAATAGCTTTTAAAGCATTAATTCCCCGAAACTATTAAAGTTTATTAAACACCAAAACGACAGACAAACATAAAGCTCATAAATGTAATACAATCTTCGCCATATAACGCATTAATTCACACATTAAGCTATTTGGCATTGATTTCTATTTGCCCAGCAATGATTGACTGATTGATGATATCGAAACTAGCCAAGCCCAAAAAGACCGAAAAGCAAATAAACCAACCAAGGCTGAGACCGAGACCGAGAGATGTGAGATTAAAATGGGGATTTGTGGCTAATAGACAGTGGACATCGAATAGCCGAGCTTGGACTCGTTTTATCTGGGGCACAATGGGAGTATTAGAAGGGGAGAGTGTTGGCAAACAATGGGATGATGATGGTGATGACGATGAGCCCGGCCTCCGATATAAATCAAACAACAATGAGAGACACAGATACAGATATGGTTTACGGATAACATGGGACATGAACACACACTCGACATTGGAGGACATTCGAGGATAATGCGCCGCCTCTCAACACGAACACGCCCCTCGATTTTCCGGGGGTTTTTTCGCATTGTCAACGCTAAGCAGCGTGTGAGGATTACTACGCATACTTCTGCCAGGACCCGCCACTTGGTCCCTTTGTCTAATTGGTTGTGTCACATATGAGTGTACATCCTACCCGAATCCCAATCCTCAAGCCGCTTTGTTGTGACTGCCGTCTCATTAGTTGTCCCGTTTCGACTTTTGCTCGGCGAACATCTTTCGGTGCTTTGTTTGGGGTATTTAATGCTTCAATTGATTCCTGATTTAAGTGCCTCCCCGCGGACCCAAAGACACAGCTGCCGAAGATTCCGCCGCCCAGCAGGTTGTCCTCCGTCTCGGAGAGTCTTAGAGATCCGTTCGGGGGTAAGCTAATTGAAAGTCTTTCACCTCCATCAAGAGCCTAATGATGACGGTGCGCAAAAAAAGAAATGAATCATGAAAAACTGTGCTCGAAAAATTTAAACTCCAGGTATCGAAGCTATTAAGTAATATTATTAAGGCCTATCAAGTTTACCGGGAACAGTATTAAACTATTTGTATATTAAATTAATTAATATTCATACAATTATTAATAGTTTATGGGAAAAATAATAAATAAGCCTCATTACACATACTCTAGATTATCATTAAATAAATTACAGCAATGATTTCAATAATAAATAAGTCTTAATAAATACTCCAAATTATTCGCAAGCCTTATCAAGTAATAAATAAATAAACGGAATATTTTTCTAAGAAAACCTTTTAGTACTCCAAAGTAATGTGAAGTTTAAACAAAGTTCAAAGCCTTATAGAAGCTTGAAAAATATATATTTACAACCCTCTCAGACACCCCTCAACGTTGAGTCATGGTTCATTCCATGGAACTATTTATTTTATTTAACAAAAAAAGCGTAAACAAATTGGAAACGGAAAACATTGACAGGAACTACGTACGTAATGGCTGGAAACCTGATAATGGCATCATCGTCTGAACAGTATGAGATAAGCAAATTCGAGCAGCTGAGCTCAAAAGCTCCCGAATGAGATTTCAGCGAGGCAGTTGCAAAATATCAACCACAAAGTCAGGACGTATACTCCCGAGATGAGATTTATTTTATTCTATTTACTGGGCCTGCTCAGTGTGACGAGCTTGACCCATGGAGCCAGCAACTTGATCTGTTACTATGACTCGACCTCGTTTTTGCGCAAGGGTTTGGCCAAAATGCAGTCCTCAGACCTGGAATTGGCCCTCCAGTTCTGCACTCACTTGGTTTATGGATACGCGGGTCTGAAGGCCGGCACCCACGAGTTATTCAGCCTAAACGTGGACCTGGACATGTTCCACTACAAGGATATTACGGACCTGCATCAGAAGTTCCCCCAACTGAAGATCCTGCTGAGTGTGGGCGGCGATCGGGATGTGGATGAGGCTCATCCCAATAAGTACATAGAGCTTCTGGAGGCGAATCGAACGGAACAGCAGAACTTTATAGATAGCAGCATGATTTTGCTGAAGCGAAATGGATTTGATGGCCTGGACTTGGCCTTCCAGCTGCCACGAAATAAGCCCAGAAAGGTGCATGGCTCCATTGGCAGTTATTGGAAGCAGTTCAAGAAGCTGTTCACCGGAGACTTTGTGGTGGATCCCCAGGCCGAGCATCACAGGTCACAGTTCACGGATCTGGTGGGGAACTTGAAGAACGCTTTTCGCAGTGCCAATCTCATGCTGAGTCTGACTGTGTTGCCCAATGTTAACTCGACTTGTAAGTAGAATTTTCTTCCTTCTTTAATAAATTTAATTATTAAACAAACCCCCTTTCAGGGTACTTTGATGTCCCCAAACTGCATCCCCACTTCGAGTACATTAATCTGGCTGCCTTTGATTTCCTGACTCCTCTCCGCAATCCCGAGGAGGCTGACTTCACTGCTCCTATTTTCCTCCAAGACGAACAGAATCGCTTGCCCCACTTGAACATAGAATTCCAGATTAATTACTGGCTCCAGAATCATTGTCCCGCACAGAAATTGAATCTGGGCATCCCCAGTTATGGACGGGCTTGGAAAATGACAAAGGACTCTGGTTTGAGTGGACTTCCTGTGGTTCCTGCCACTTATGGTCCTGCACCTGGGGGTCTGCAAATCAATAGCGCCGAGGGATTACTGAGTTGGCCCGAGATTTGCTCGAAATTATCCCAGAACACATCGGCTCCATTTAGGGGAGAAACGGCACCGCTCCGCAAGGTAACGGATCTCACCCAGAAATACGGAAACTACGCCCTCCGTCCGGCCAATGAGAACGGCGATCATGGCGTGTGGCTGAGCTTCGATGATCCGGATTTTGCCGGAATAAAGGCAGCCTATGCCAAGGGCAAGGGACTCGGAGGAATCGCCGTATTCGATCTGAGTTGCGATGATTTCCGGGGACTCTGCACTGGCCAGAAATTCCCCATTGTGCGATCAATTAAATACTTTATGGCATAATAAATATTTAATAAATATTTTTCCTACTTTTAGTTTAGTATTTTAATTTGAAATTATTGTAAATTTATGAAATAAATATTGGCAATTGTTTGTTATAAATGATTATATGTTATGTTATGTTATTAAACTAAAGCGAAAAAGCAATCATAAATCGTTAATTTCATTAAATTTTTTTTCTTTTTTTTCTTAAAAGTTATGCATTTTATTTGCATATTTCTCTCAGTTTAAGTTCACAAGTTCAACTAAGAATAGTGCCTCCAAAATAGTGCGTGTGATCAATTGATTTATATTTTAAACGGGTTTTTCCTCCAAGTTTCGTTCCTTTATTTTAATTGCGAAATTTTAAATTCTAATCAGGGAACGTGTTTCAATGTTGTGAGATAATTTGCTTGTTTTTTGTATTTTTTAGTGGCCTCCCAGACTTGACCCTGTCATTAATTTGTGAGTACACAATTAAGTCATTGCGAGAATAAGTAAACTGAAAGTAAGCTTGGATTCAGACTCGACTGCGGTCTGGTTTCTCAGTAGGAGGGGAGACCCTCTTAAAGCTCCGAATTAAGCTTTTGTCGTCGGTTTCGGTTTCGGTTTCCATTTCGATTTCAGCTTCAGTTCGATTTCATTTGATCTGCGCTGCGGTTGTGTTTATTGAGATTATTGTAATATAAACATATATACATATATTCCCGGCACCATGAAGCCCTGGATCTGGTTCACGTTTGTCGCGTGTCTCTTTGCGGCGAGCACAGAAGCCGCCTCCAATTTGGTTTGCTACTATGACTCTTCGAGTTACACGAGAGAAGGTAAGGAAGGGAGATGGAATGAATCAGTAATTCCATATAATAAGGTGGTAAAAATAGCATGTGTTAATGGAGAAGCACCTAGAACTATATAGAGAAATATAGATCAGGAACAGAGGCCAGGATTTTTAAGATTCTGACGTACTTTGAGAGGTTTTTGAGTGAAACTGTGGAAATGTAATAGAAATCCTGGACAGAATTCAGCGATAACATTTTTATATTATTCCCAATGGATTTTATATATTTTATACTGATCAGAAGTACATAAATAATTATAATTACATTTTTATATACAAGAAAATCCTTTGTAATTCCACTAAAATATTAAAAGTACGCAAAGCTTTATGTTTATTATTTATTTAAAGATAAATATATTTAACTATCATTCCCCCATTTACTAACTTTGCAATAAATAAAGTAAACAATGCAGTTCAAGGGATCAGACTTAAATATACCATTTTAATTACATATTTAACCTACTTTTTAATCGAGGCTCATTGAAAGATTATTTATTGCTATAGAAAACTCGGATCTACACTTCTAATTGCTACGAATTCATTACAGAAACTTGATCACTGACGATGCACTATTTGTTTATAGTTGTGTTTATTTGTTTTAGTAATTGCTTTCTGCTAAGGCAAATAATGAAACTTACTCATCAAGACAGGTGAAAGGCTTTTAGAATTGTATTTTAAAGCATACTTAATTTTAACTAGATTTGGAAGAACACCCGACTTTGAAAAGCCATAAAAACTCAAGTTAAAATGTCAAGTTAAGCGTTTTTAAATAGTTTATTTATGTTATTTCCCAAGGCTTCAAAAACTTAAGCTTGTAGAAATACTATAAACACTAGCACAACCGCTTTGATTAGCATGTGCCAAATTTACAAACGCAAATAAACCACGAAAGACCAAAAACATGATTAGCATAGTTACATAATCGTTTGAGTGTTCAAAACAAAACTCGGATTTAATTCAATTCAGTTCGCACAGCAGCTTATCGCTTGTCGAGAGAGAGAAACAAAGAGAGCTGAGCTATAGCTAAAGCTACGTAGTTCTATAACAAATCGAGAGACCGGGGAGGTCAGTGGCTTATCGGACAAGTTTTTCAAACAAACAAATACAGAGAGACACTCTCGCACTGAGACTTCTCTGCAGAGAGAGACAAAGCAAAGTCTTTTTATTTTTGTAATCTGGTTAACAAGCTAATTAGACCGGATTTAACTTACCAAAAACAGCAATTATGGAATGACTGACCAAAAATGTGGCTATTAGTTGATTATTTTGATTATCTGCGATCTGGGCTTAGGTGAGTTAAGTCGGGTTTGATCCGATCCCACGCATTTGAAATGAAAACCAGAGCGTTCAACACACAGCGAGTCCAGCACGACAACTGGCACCAGCAGCGCTCCAAACAAGTGGCAAGCAGAGCTTCAAGTGACTCAGCAGAGCTGCGCAGTGTCACGAAAAGTATTTTTTTGGATGGGAAATAATATTTCAAAACGTATTTGTTTATCCAAACAAATATTTTAAGGCAAGCTCGATTATAAATATAAGGAGAATATATTTAAATCATTCAAGTAAACCTAAAACTATGTTTGTCATAGAAATATTCAAAAGATCTCTCTCTTTTTAATATTTCTAAGTTTGTCGGTGGCTACGTCACATATCACACTTTTCCATTATCGCTTATAAATCCCATTTATAAAGCCATTGTCAAAATATTTAAGACTCTGGAAATATGACATTAAATATTAATTCACCTATCAGAATTTTTTATGGAAGGGCTTGTGACTCTGCTTTCCTCCGATGGTCAAAAATGCAAGACTCTCCTCAAGGAGTTTCACTTTAATAGATATTAAGATACTAAAAAAAATAACTTATATTCAACAATGTAATTCAAATTCAACAATATATTCAAATGTAACAGCAAAAATTAATTTTTTTTTTATAAGTTTGTTAAATATATATATTTTGTCTTAATATTAATTTTATTTATTTATTTGGCTTCAAATCTAAATCAACATTAATTCAAGAGGATTTTAAATCCCCATTTACTCTTAAAGAAATCCTCGACTAGTTTTTTTTTTTATAATTAAAATATCCCTAATATTTTCTACACCTCGTCCCACTGTGCCCCGCACCCCAGTCGATCCACAATAAACCGCTCGCTGGGCTCACACTGTTGGCGTTCAATTAAGCCACTGAAGCCAGCGAGACAATGGATGATGGGACAGCGGGAGAGGATGATCTGGTCCGCCGATCTCTGATCTCCCCAGCTTTCCAGTAGTTCCGTCGGACAGTGAGAGCGAGAGTGTTTCTGTGTCCGATCCCACATCCCAGATAGTGCTCTCCGGACCTCGGACTATTTGTCACTCGAGTGCAGCTCGTCGTACCTCTCATGCATACTAAATAATGCGATTTTCTGTGTATTCCAGGCCTGGGCAAGCTGCTCAATCCCGATCTGGAGATCGGAGTGCAGTTCTGCACGCACTTGGTGTACGGCTATGCGGGAATCCGGGGCGAGAACTACCAGGCGTACAGTCTGAACGAGAACCTGGACATTTACAAGCACCAGTTCTCGGAGGTCACGGCCCTGAAGCGGAAGTACCCCCACCTGAAGGTCCTGCTCAGCGTGGGCGGCGATCATGACATCGATGTGGAGCATCCGAACAAGTATATCGAGCTGCTGGAGGGCGAGAAGGTGCGCCAGACAGGATTTGTCCGATCTGCCTATGATCTGGTGAAGAACTACGGCTTCGATGGTTTGGATCTGGCCTATCAGTTCCCCAAGAACAAGCCAAGGAAGGTGCACGGTGAACTGGGTTCCGCCTGGAAGAGTATCAAGAAGCTCTTCACCGGCGATTTCATTGTGGATCCCAATGCGGCCTTGCACAAGGAGCAGTTCACTGCCTTTGTCCGGGATGTTAAGGATTCGATGAGAGCCGATGGTTTCCTGCTCAGTTTGACGGTACTGCCCAATGTGAACTCCACTTGTAAGTAATATTTATCAATAATTTACTCTCATTATTTAATACCTTAATGCCCTTTCGATCAGGGTACTTTGACATCCCTGCCCTGAATGGCCTGGTGGACTTTGTGAACCTCGCTGCCTTTGATTTTGTCACACCCGCCCGCAATCCCGAGGAGGCGGACTACACTGCTCCCATCTACAACCCCACCTCGAAGGATCGTCTGGGTCACTACAATGCCGATTTCCAGGTGAATTACTGGGTGAAACAGGGTTTCCCTTCGAGCAAGATCAACCTGGGCGTGGCCACCTATGGCAATGCCTGGAAATTGAGCCATGACTCGGGTCTCGAGGGAGTTCCCGTGGTGCCCCATACCGAAGGACCTGCTCCGGAAGGAACGCAGTCCCAGAAGCCAGGACTACTGAGTTATGCCGAGATCTGTGGCAAGCTGAGCAATCCCCAGACCCAGTACCTCAAGGGCAACGATTCACCGCTGCGCAGAATTACGGATCCCACCAAGAAATTCGGCACCATTGCCTATCGTCCCGTTGATGGACAGATCACGGAGGGTATCTGGGTGAGCTACGATGATCCGGACACGGCCTCCAACAAGGCGAGCTATGCCCGCTCCATGAACCTGGGAGGCGTGGCCCTCTTCGACTTGAGCTACGATGATTTCCGCGGGCAGTGCACCAACGATCGGTATCCCATCCTGAGGGCTGTCAAGTATCGTCTTTAGATCTAAGATTATTTGGAATTTTTAAATGGAATATAATCCAAAATAAACGATTATACGTTTTGATTAAGACCCAGTAATGGTTTCTTTCTATCTTGTCAGAGGGATTTATAAAGCTAATGTGTTATAGATTTTTTGAGAATTTCCTGCGCTTTCTTATCTCATTTTAAGTACACAATTCCTCATTATTTATTTGATTAAAATTCTAAAATAAAATAATACATTTTGATTACCGAAATCTCTACCATATTTTTATAGCAAAAGCTTCTTTTTCGATGAGTAATGTGCCTACAGCTCTTGTTAATACCTTTATTTACTTTGCACTTATTTGTGAAGTGCTTACTTTTATGGGACCTTGAAACCACATCATCAATAAGCCGACTTTAAACATCGTAAAGTCCCACGTAATCCCTTAATCATTTCGAGACAAAAAATATATATATTTTTGGAGCATGAGTAGACTAGTAACGACCTTGTTAATTCCTCCACACCTCTGGGGAATCATACAAAGTGCAGACTTATCCCTGGGAAGCAGCCATAAATCCCCTCCAGAGATTTGCGTATTTAAACTATGACTAGCTGGGGGCACTATCTCTGGCGTAGATAAGCTGCTATTATATTTTGCTTTTCTTAGTGTAAATTACCGAGCCGAGAAGTGATCTCATTGAACCCGGTGTCAGCTGTCACTCGAGACAAACAATTTCGTTGAATTTTTCGTTGATAATAAGCCCCACGAACTGCGTTTGCTATTGTTCGCTCGTCGGCCGGGGGTTTTCGTTTCGTTTCGTTTCTGGGAATATCGGGCGGAGGCGACTTTACAAAAAGCTCCCAGTGCCATTTCCATTTCAATTTCCAGTGCCAGTGCTCAGTGTCACTTCGAATTCAGTTTGGTTTCGCATCTCGCCGGCGACGGACTGTTCCAATTAATACCTGCGAGGGTTATTTGTTTTGTTTATTCAAAATCTATAGTACTTTTTTTGAGAAGAGCTCTCTGGCTTTAAACTCTCGCGAAAGATGACAAGCTCTCTGTGGCTGAGCTTGGGATTGAGCTTGGCGATTTTGGCTCAGTTTCAAGTGAGCGCAGCTCCTAATCTGGTGTGCTTCTATGACTCGCAGGGCTTTCAGCGACCGGGTGAGTCTTTCTAGTAAATAAAATGATAGAATATTATAATTTCTGTTTATTTATGGAAATCCCCTCTTAGGCCTGGCCCAATTCTCCATGACCGACATGGAGTTGGCCTTGCAGTTTTGCACTCATTTGGTCTATGGCTATGCCGGAGTCAATGCCGATAACTATGAAGTCCAAAGCATCAACCGACGACTCGATCTCGAGCAGCGTCACCTGGCCCAGGTGTCCGGCTTGAAGGAGCGTTATCCCCACATCAAGTTCCTGTTGAGTGTGGGCGGGGATGCAGATTTAAATGAGGGCAACCAGTACATAAAGCTCCTTGAATCCGGACAACAGGGCCACAAGCGGTTTATCGAATCCGCAAGGGATCTCGTGAGACGCTACAATTTCGATGGGCTGGACTTGGCTCTACAGCTTCCCAGGAATAAGCCTCGCAAGGTGCACGGAGATGTGGGTTCGGCTTGGAAGAGTTTCAAGAAGTTCTTCACTGGCGATTATATTGTGGATACCGAATCGGAGACCCACAAGGGTCAGATTACGGCTTTGGTCAGGGACTTAAGTGCCGCCCTCAAGCAGAATGATTTGCTGCTGAGTCTTACGGTGCTGCCCAATGTGAATTCGAGCTGTAAGTAATAATTACTATATTAATTTAAATTTATTCAGTAACTTAACTTAGTTTTCTGACTCAGAGAAGCAATTAATACTGGGTCACATGCTAGAATAGGATAGAACCAACTGGGCAAACAGATCGCTTTTATTGATTTATAACTTGTAAATGCCATTCTATAAGCATCTGGGTTTTTCTTTACTTAATTAAATTAATAATATTTTTTTATAACCCCTTTCCCTTAGGGTACTACGATGCCCCCTCCATCGCGCCCAGTCTGGACTTCATCAACCTGGGAACCTTTGACTTCCTCACCCCCCAACGTAATCCCGAGGAGGCGGACTTCACGGCGCCCCTGTACGAGGCCTTTGGCCAGAATCGTCTGGGTCACTACAATGTCAACTACCAAATGGAACACTGGCTGCTCCAGAGAGTGCCGGCCAACAAGCTCAACATTGGCATTGCCACCTATGGCCGGGCCTGGAAGATGACCAAGGATTCGGGAGACTCGGGAGCGCCAGTGATCCCCTCCACCGACGGACCAGCTCCGGCAGGACCTCAGAGCAAGAAGGAGGGAACCCTCAACTGGGCGGAGATATGCCAGCTGATGCCCAATCCGGGTAACACCAATGCCAGGGGACCCAGTGCCCCGGTGAAGAGGGTTCTGGATCCCACCAAGCGCTATGGCAGCTACGCCTTCCGGGCCGCCGATGAGAACGGAGATCATGGCTTGTGGATCAGCTACGACGATCCGGACTCCGCTTCGAGCAAGGCCCAGTATGCGAGGGTCAAGAATCTGGGCGGAGTGGCTCTGTTCGATCTGACCCAGGACGACTTCCGTGGTCAGTGCACCAACGATCGATTCCCCATGCTGCGTGCCATCAAGTACCGACTTCTTTAGGAGCTGGAGCCGGAGCATGAAGTCATCAGATCAGCACGCAAATGTCACAAGAAATAGTTGGAAAAAGGAGCGCGGCAGGCTGCTTGCAGGGAACAAATGTCACCCGATCGGCGGCCTAAGGCCTCCTTCTGTGTCTGTCCCTTTTTGCAAATTAATTACAAAGTTGTAAACTAAAATGCGCCGCAAATTAATTCGATGGGGGCTTGGTCTTCATGAGAGGAGGAAACCGAAGAGGGAGAGTAATGCACTGAGGGAAAATGGGGTTAGGGAATTGTGTTGAAAAGGGAGATATTTTATTTATAGGTAAGTAATAGTAGAGGTGAGTAATGATTAAGATACTTTTTACTTACATTTTTTCTTTTCAAGTACATTATTCAGTATATTAAATCGAAGAAAAGTCGGTCTTAAAAGATGACTATTAATACCCAGAATTTCTTAAACAAACTTTTCTTATTTAGAAATTTTAAAACATAATCCTTTAATAAATGCAGTGGTGCTCCTGAAATAGCATGCTTTGAAATCTCAAAAAAATTTGTCTAAAAGTATGCAATAGAAAATATGATTGCTGATTTCTACTGATATGAATAGTAATAATTATTTATTATTGATATTAATATTGCCCTAGAAGCAAATAATTTTTAGACACAACAATCAGAGAAATTTTTTAATTTATTTTCAAATGTGTTGCATAGTTTTAGACACTGTTTTAAGTGATTTAAAAACGCTAGAGATTTCTGTTGCACACCGTTTAATTTAATTTGAATTCATTGAATTTTTATCTTCAGTAACTTAAATTATTTTATTTAGTTAATTTAAAATATTTTATTGTTTTTATTTATTTCCATATTTCCATTACATTTCCCTCTGTGTATCTCTTACCATCTCGCTGCTTTAATTGCCCCTTTTGCATTGAATTGTTTGGCGCCCACGTCTGGGCGAATCGGTCGCTTTATCATCTCGGACCCATCTTGGTCAAATGGCATTTTGCGGTGGTTTTTTAGTTTTTTTTTCCCCAACTCAGATTTACAGATTTCGCCACAGAGAGCGAGCTGCTGCTGGCGAGTTGGAACTGCTTGACTCTTGGCTTTTTTTGTGTAATTGGCGCTACATACGCGACCAGATCGCCGGACTCGAGCCCCAATCCGCGATCCATATGCGTACTCCGCAATGGTTGCACTTGGTCGTCGTCTCCCCTGGTACTGCTACCGTGTGTCCTCCCTCCTGTTTACAGAATTGCTGACATACCACCATGCAAAGGTTGCCACTACAGTGAACTCTGTGGCCACAAGGACCGAGGTGGGTTGGGGATGCCTGCGGTTCGGGGGTGTCTGGACCGACTGCCTCGACTGGCGACGACAACGACACGATGTAAGACAACTAAATTAAGTTATTGTTTCTTGGGTGAAGTGAAAATAAATGTAAAGGACTTGCAGATACTCTAATTGTGAGGGTTTAGTTAGAGGAATATTGGGATTTAAATATAAATGTTGTTAAATATTTTTTTATAATAGAACAAATATTATACAAATCTTTTTGATTTTTATAATAATAAACTATAGTTGATATCTGCAATATTTTTAAAACTATCTTTAAAATATTATAAAATTGATTAAATCTAAGTACCTATGCTGGAAGCCTTTCTAAAGTTCAGTAAAAATAATAAAAAGGGTTGAAAATTGTGTCTAAATATTTGGTTTACTAAATCAAAAAGTCCCCAATATTATTAAAAATATGGAGCAATTTGTAGTCCCAAAAAGAGTAAACTGAGTATACTAAAACCACGGCTAAGAATATATTGTACAAGCTTATTTGTTTTAAAATATTTTAAGCTAAAAAATTCCTCAACTTTATAAATTTTTAAGCATTCTAAATAATATTTCCCTTTGGCAAGTCAAACTAACCCCACTGATAGTTACCTTTAAAATTCTCTCTCTATATTTATCTAACCATCTCTTGGTTAGCCGGGGAATTTCTTACTTATGAATATGCTCCCACACTTACCCTAACCACTGTTAACCATATTCAAACCCTTTGGAGCCCAGCTGGAGTCCTAGTTGCTATCTAGTCGTCTTATCTGGGAATCGTGATCTTATTAAGCCGGGCCTATACACTCGGAAATTATTTGCAATTGGCGCAATGCCTTATTGGAATGCAAAATATGCCATTAGTGGCAGAAGTCGAGACTTGGCCAAAGCTAAACAGCTTTTCCCAGACCCAAAGGGCATGGATTACGTTGGAGATTTTGGATGAGCAAATGGGACCAGGGATGCAGAGGAGGAATCGGGGTGAAGGCCTGGGTAAGAGCATGCCACTAGCATAGCATACAAGTTGTAAACACGGCATTGTTTTTGGCCACCGTTCCTTAATATATCCCAAAAACAGAACCTAAAACGATGTGCACTGGGAATTTATAGGGGTTCTTAGAATTAGCTTATAATATTTATTTATATTTGGAATTTATCAAGAACATTTTGGTTTATGTTAAGAATACAACATTTAAAAATATTTCTATATTTTTTTAGATCTAAGTACAACTTACCTTGAAAATTCAAGATAATTATATTCGAGGAACATTTATTTCTTTTTTTTCCTTTTAAGTAAAGTACATTACTTATATAGTAATTTCTTTAACGTTTTAAGAATAATTAATAGAAATATTTTTAATACAATTTCATAAAAATATATTTTTTCTTGCCCTGCAAACTCTGCTGATCGTGTTCGAAGCCTGGCAGTTCTCCTAGGCAGAGGACGAGGACTCAGGAACTGGAGACCAGCAGCCGAGTAAGCCGGGCTTTGGCTTGTCGCCTCATCTAATTAAGGAGCATTTGGTCCATGGCGGCGTCTACAAGATCTGTTCATGATTATTGCCCCCGGGGCCATATCGCTGCCCCCGGGGGCTCCCTGCGAATGACAAATATGTGCTGCTGCCTGGCACCGGACTTCTGTTGTCTTCCGAGGAAGCAGCCAGGCCCGGGAGCTCCTTAAATAAAGATATTTTCGCCCTCATTACGCGCCGTGTCCTTTTGTTTATTTGGCTACCAGTTTTGCTTATTTTTTTTTTTTTTTCATTTTTTGGTGGCCGATGAAGTGTCGCTGATTGCGCGTTGCATTGTTTTGGCCAGGTCGAAATGGCGATGATGTTGGCGATAAGCCAATGCATGTGGACTGGTCAGGGATTTGGGTTTGTTAGCCGCCGAAATGATAAGCTGACCTGGCAGCCGACTCGATAAGGATTTCCTTGGAAAAGTTGCTATAGTTTTTTTTACTCGTACTCTGGATTAGAATGAGTAAGTATCCCAGGCCTCTCATTCCCTGCATATCCCCCACAATGAACTTGTTTTTTACTGCAGGCTATACCAGGACCCACACACCTCCTCCCTCCTCCGTTCCTCTCGCACATTGTTATCGCTCTGCTTGCTCAGAGTTTGCATTTTTATTGCTTTGTTAATTTTAAATAAGCCACGCGACTTTATGTCCGTATATATGTGAGCCCACAAGTCAGGCGTCGTTAAGGGAAGACTGTGCTGGATAACCACTCCGAATTGAGCTGTCTCCGCCAGCAGCTCTTGTTTCGAGGATCAGTCTCGTCCAATTGTCAGCGGGTTGTCAACCAAAATGATTTACAGATGACGATCTCTGGGCCGAAGCATGTCCAAGTGGCGCCACGGCATCGAAGGAAAAAGAATCTTGTGGGAGAAGTTGGTAATCTGATTCCTTGGGGTAAGCTAGAGGAACTTTAAATGCCCTTAAAAACACTTTTCAGAATTTGTTGATTATATATTAAAGTAAAACAATTAGGAAAAAGTAATTATAATTAATAATAAAATAGATTAGCTCTGGGTAACTCCAAAATATTTTTATAAATATTTATTATTGTCTAAAGTAAGTTATTAATTTAAAGTGGTGTCTAAACCAAAGTTTAACGACTTTTTAAAAAACAAATACACTAAAAACCCAACAACCAATAACAAGTAACCCATCTTAACCCCTTAAATATACCCAATTAACTCCTAATAGAGTATATGAAAGAAATTCTCGGGCAGCATCGTGCAGAGCCGACATTCGTTTATAGATTTTTAACGCCCAGATCGTGAATACCTATGACCACAAATATTATGAAAACCAAAAACGAACAAAACAAGTCTTCAACTTTGGTGCCCATATTTCAGCGATCCACCAATTCTGTTCGGTTCTTTTCTGTTCTGTTTTTATTCATAAACAAGCGACAATAAAAATGTGCCATAACAAGTTAAGGTTATTCTTGTTTAACGAAATAAACAACTCATAAAATTATGCTACACAAAAAGCGGCGGCGGCGGCGGCAGCAACAACAAGAACAAGAAGAAACTTTTGTTTATATTTTCTGTAAATTTTTGTTCGCACCAATTAAATTCAATTAGCAGTCAGCAGCAGAGGCGACTATATAGAACGATGTGATAGATAACCCCGGGCCCGCCGCCACCTACTAAATCCATGTATCTGCGTGTGTCTGCGGCTAACTGTAGCGCCACTGCCTCATAAAAGGTTAGTTTAAACAAATAAACACGTGGAATTTAATGAAGAAACGTGTGTGGCTCTATGAATTATATGGCCCTGGCTGGCTCCATGGCTAAAGAGCGAAAAAAGCGATCGAAATGGGGGCTGATATGTTAATGCCATAAGTGGTATTAAGTTTAAATAATCTAAACAAGCTTGAGAACATTTTATATTGAAGGATATGTGACGGCATTTTTTGTAAATAAAAAGGAATTATCTGAATTGGGAAAAGATATTTAACCAATGGTGTATTTAAGTTGAAATACATTTGTAACATTAATTAAACAACTCAGAAACATATAAAGTTTATAGTGAGACTGGACAGGCTGACTCCCAAGATGAAGAAAATATTTATTAATATTTCTTTGACATATTCCCTGTCTTAAACAAATATTTTCTAGCTAAGAAGTTATATTTCTGAATATTTTAAACATATTTTTGTATAAGGAAAAGCTTAGATTTTATCCCTACAGAATCTGCAATTTATTATTAATTTATTATTAAATTAGCCCATAATTGTAATTCTCTCTAACAGAATCTAAAAACAACATTTATCTGAATCTTACCCCATTCTACAAACCTGAAAAATCGCAATACAGCAAGCACAAAAAAATAAACAAATTGCCAAAGACTTGTGGTCACCAAAGAATGTGCATAAACATTTGCAAAACATTTGATTGCGGCACTAAAAATAAAACGCCCTGCAGCCAAACCGAGACGGGGAGACGTGTGAAATCGTATTAAAACAGAAACTAAAACTGGATTGGATTTAGGAATGGGTATATGAATCGAAGGGGGAGTTGAGGGGCGATGTCGACGCGCCTAAAGCAAACAAATAAACGCTGCAACTAAATGGCCAACTAACAGCATCAAAACATCAACAGCAACATCGACTGGCGGCACGCTTTAGAAATTTAATTAAATCGCTGGGAGAAACAATAAAAACTACACACACTGGCACACATCGAGAAAGAAGGAGAGAGATCGACCCGAGCAAGGATTTTTATTACGCACTGTGCGCACTATGTGCAATAACTCAAAAAATACTTGGCCCGTGTATCATTAAAATCAAAAATCACCCAAGCTGGGTGGGATTTTTTCGATTTGAGCGAACTGGCACTGCTTTCTCGGGCTCGGGATGATGATCCTGTGTGACTAGCCATAAAACTGTTTAGATGCACAAATAAACACTACGCGGGGCAATCGTTAAATATCGCCCTCATTAACCATCCATACGTTCCCCAAAAGGCAATTCCTCATAGAGTTTTGTAAACATTTACGATAATGAAGAGATTTTGCTTTGTGGAAGGCATTTGCGATTGGTTTGTTTGAGTTACGAATGGGGTAGATTTTGAAGAGAGAGCTCTTTAAAGTTAGCATGTACTCAGAGATCATTCAAATGTTTTTAAAATTTTTTTTTAGGTTCATTTGTATTTATAAATTGTATTTATTTATTTGTATTGTTACAATTTATTTCCTAGCCCATATTTAAAAAGGAAAATAATTCAGTAATATCAATATATATAATAGTAGTTATTTAATTCATCTCAGAAATATCTCATCATGTAACTGAATTCGTATTTGAGAATTTTAGGTACACTCCCTGCACCAATTTTTTACTCATAATGTTGGCATGCTAAAAAGAAGTTTCCTGTCATGTCTTCTCTAATGGAATTCTAAACAAAATTCCAAGATTGTTTTATATAAATATTGATATAAATATTCAACATAATAAACATAAAAAAAAAAAACTTTCTAACAATAATATTATTATTACTAATATTTTAAAGTATTATTAAGAGCTTAAATTTAAATATTTCTATATAATTTTATATAAAGTTTTCTATGCTTAGAGTTAATTTATATTTAAATAAATTTAAACATAAATTACCATGAAGTAAGAACCACATCCCATCACCTTGAAGACCCATGTAATCCTTGAGTCAATCACTGCAAACGCATCCTTATCTCTCGCTTCACATGGCAGCCAAAAATGGAAAATGGGGCATAGAGGGAAACCCTTATTTTTCCCTTACGGAAAATTAGTATGCAACCCTATCGGCGTTGATAACCAAAAGAAAAAAAAACCTTAATGTCAAGCGTGGTTTAGCGATACGTCATCATGATTTGGCAAATTTGACAGGCGAAAACTCCGAAAGAAAAGGAAATCGCATGGGTAAAGGGGTGGCGGTGATGGGGATCGTTCTTTGCATAAATTGCTTAACAATTGGGCAATGTATGTTTATACCGATACTCGGGCTCATTCACTCATTCATTCAGTCATTCAATCGGTTGCCCAACTGACAGCAGCTGAGAGATTACGGCCATGATTTGCCAGAAACCAAAAAAATCAACAGCAACTGCAACACTTTGACATCGTCGGTCGGTCTCTTTTTTATATTTATTCTTTTTGTATCATTTTTAAGGGGGAGGGAAAGGTTTAGTTCCCCCCATTTATTCAGAGGTTGCGTGTCCTGGACAGATTTCTCATTTGGTCGCAAATCGAACTGCCAACTTGCCAAATTTTTGTGCGTGTGTGTTTGTTAATGCGGGGGAAAAACAGTTGGACAAATTGAATCCAAAGATTTCCCCTCTCCCTGTTCCCAGGGAGGAGTACTACAAAAAATTGAATTATCATTTGCTGGTGCATCAGGCTTAATTCGATTTGGCGCTGTACGCGTGCGCACGCAAATCTCGAGTCCCCAACTGGAGTTCTTTCCCCCTCTGGAGTTCGGTGAGGTAAGCCCCTGCTGGGTAACAAACACAAGCGACTGACATAATCGTGATATATTGGCACGCAGGCCAGTTGAAAGCTCTCGTCTTGTCTCAGTCACTTTGCTGGCCAAACGAAATCGAAATTGGCCAAGAAAATGCGAAGAATCTAAAACAATGTGAACAGGTAGTAAGTACATTTATGTGTTAAATTTGCATTTGAGTGAATAAGAAAGAGATATGAGAAAATAATACTTAACAATATTAATATTAATAAAAAAAAACTTTTTAACTTTTAACAAGGCTAGATTAAGCCACAAAATTAAGTTTGACGGCACAGCTGCGAGTCGCATACTGTGCGTGTGCCAGCAGAGGTTGGGCAGAGAAATTTTCTGACTCGTGAGCCAGGGCTTTCAGCACCACTAGTCTAAAATATTGTGTGTAAATATGGGTAGATGCAAAGCTTTGACAAAAGTCTATTGAAATACTATTTAAAAACTTCTTAAATTACCTAAAAAACTTAATATACGTCTTTATTAATATTATTTTATCATAAGCCTTAAAGCTTACATCTTCTTTTATTGGCTTTTCACTTGCGACTAACACTTTCAATTTAAATTTAATTTCAGCCCGTCCCCACACCCCCTTTCGCAAGCCATCCATCAAGGACACACTCTCAATCGCATATGGCAAATAAAAACGTCATCGATCAGAAAAGCTGGCAGGATACCACCATCCAATAATATATTATGTATAAGTCGGGAAACACATAGAATTGAAAAGAAAATCGCTGACAAATTAAAATGCAGAGCCAAGTGGAGAACTGCGACTCAATAGATTTTCCGAAAAGCCCGATGACGAATGCCGAAGGAATTAAGATGGATCACATGACTGAATGACGGCCAGAAAAAAAAGGGAAGACGCAGGACATCGGGGGAATCCGAAGAGTTCAACTCGCTCACAATGGCTAGAATGGATAAAAAAAAGGAAAAAGACCAGAAACAGAAAACAGAAGAACATAAAAACATCTTCCAGATGCAATACTGCCATTCGGGCAGCAGTGCCGGGGAAGTGATTCAGCACTTTGGCTACCTACAATATATATGCTTCTATATCGTCATGGTCATGTCACTCACTCAGCTTATAAATCCCCAGTCAGCAGCCAGCGGCAGCCGCCAAAAAGAGTTTGAATTTCAAATTGAATCGAAACGAAGTAAATGACGTTGAAAACTTGTAAGCGGGGAGGAGGAAGTCTGCGTTGTGGATTTAAAATGCCTTAATGGTTAATATAGCAATGAGTCTTGTCTCGGATCTTGCAAAGTCATGGCGCCACAAGAAACCATTCCCATTCCCCCTTTCATTCGAGTAAAAAAAAAAGGGAAAACTAAAACAGGATATGAGCGTGGCAATGAGTAGCATGTGGCAAATCATTTATAATGTTTAAATTTTTAATAAATATTCTCGCTGCTCACCCAGACTCATCGGTTGAATATATAGTTCCCCCCCGAAAAATCCTTGCCGAACCTCCTGCCAAATCCTTTGTTGAGCGCTTCTTTAATCAGCACAGGAATCTGATACTTGTACAAAAGGCTTTCTTTGTAAACACACTTCCTGAACTTTACCCAGGCAACGAGGAGGGGGTCCTTGGGGGGGTATTGTACGGACTGTGCGCATATTTACACATATGAAAAACATGTTAACCAGAAAATTAATTATAAAATTTTCAAAAACCTTAACAATGTCTAC
Organism: Drosophila rufa; assembly: GCA_018153105.1. Lineage (NCBI taxonomy): Eukaryota > Metazoa > Arthropoda > Insecta > Diptera > Drosophilidae > Drosophila > Drosophila rufa. Next base: position 17,717,356 of record JAECXS010000096.1, read on the forward strand.
AATATGGCGTTGATTTTACTCAAACAAAAACTAACTAACTGTTCCTCCACAATGGATGGGTGCTGGTTGAGTGTATAAGGATGCTTTCTCGTGTGTGTGAACCATACAGGACCCTGAAAAAGTTACCAAATAAATAATTGGTATTTTATGCAATTTTACCTTACAACGTTTAATTAGAAAAAAAGTGATTAGAATGTTAAAATTGATTGAAAAATGCTTCAAGCTAAGAGGGAATTTTGGACAATTTAGGAAAACAATTTATATCAGAACTATTAATAAATAAAAAAGAATTAAATTACTCAATTGGTGAACTCTATAAAAAAACACCACAATTAATATTAACCACCACAATTGATATTCAAAATTTAAAATATGTTCAAACTTTCTAAGAACTATTTTTCCAATTTAAGAAAATACTGTAAGCTCTTCGTGAGCCTAAAAATATTCTCAAAAATTTAACTTACTTTATAATTAAATATCTAACTTCCCATTCTTAAGATTATATTGAAATTTCCTTCAAAACTTAATGCAACACCCTGTATTTCCAGCAAACAGTAGACTTTATTCCTTACCTACCAGAGTTCAGAGAGTGAAAAACCATATACATTACACACTCTTGCACTCGTCGCACTTCCAGTTATAGACATTGTTTGATGGAGCAGGACACACATAATGCAGGAAACCGAGGGGGGAAGGACCTTCCTCTTCCCCCAACAAAAGGCAGCACAAAAAAGTGGCTGCTGTAATTCATACTTCTTCGTACGTATAAGAAAATTTACAATTTCTTTTCTTTCGGCAAGAAATCCTTACCACTTGCCGCCACCCACAAGCCAGGGGCTAAGCAGGAAGGATATGGATATTGTGCTGCTGCGAAATTAAACAGGCAAAATCCTGCGAGGGCAGGGAGTAGGACGAGATAGAGGAGCAGGAATTGCCAGAGAAACGTGCACAAGTTGTGGTTTGTTTTCTTGAGCCGGAAGAGGCTGGGAATCCTGGAATCACGAAGTCTGCGTTTGGCGGATGTAAATCTTGGAATTTCTCATTCATGCGGGCTCTAAGAGGGGAAGGATAAGTACTACAAAATGGGTTTATAGCTTAGTTTATATAGTTCATATTAATATAATTATATACAAGAGGCAAATTCATTAAAAATTAATATTTTCTTTCATAAAAAAAGCTTCCAATGCTACAATTTAACATTTAATATCTTGCCAAATTTCTCCCTTTCTCCCTTATTAAACAATATCTTAATCCCTGACCATCTCCCTTTTAAATGCATTTTTCTCACCAACTGTTGCCCCGCCGACAGCTGTTGTCACCTGTCTGCGACCTCAGAAACTGTAAATCTCGAAAATTAAAAGCAATAATACGCAAAAATAAAGATGATAAAAATACGAAGCCAAGCACAGTGCTGGTGCTGGAAATTATGATTAACATAATGTGTGGTCTGCGCCCACATAACGGTTTAAATTCGGCCCAAGGACCGACCCGCAGACCGTACTATATTATATAGCACATAAATAACGGATCAGATTGCATTCACACACAATTTATATTATATATATTTTTTCTCTTTATCATAATGAGAAAAATTATGAAAAATTATGCAAAGGAAAGGCGAAGCGAGGGTAGAGAGGAGAAGGGTACCCGTTTGCTTGAAATAAAAGTATCGAATTAGCGAAATAATATCAGATAACCGCTCCGCTCGGCACTACAACTACAAAAAAAAATCGAAGAAAAAAGGAAAAGAAATATGAATTCCACTTGAATTGTCAGCCGGCATGCTGGCGCTCCTTCAGCCCAGGACGACAACAACAAAGGAGGAAAAAAAATTATACAATATCTCAGAGATTGCTGTAATCATTCCGTGGATAGATCACAAAGTATCTGTATCTGTGTCAGCTGCCGCCTGCAAGGAAGAATCAAACCACATCCACATATGTAAGCCTTTCGCTAATCTTTTTTTTCCGAGAGATAGTTGCATGTTGTTGCCATATTTATAAGTAGTTATCCTTTCAACAACACAATGGCAGTGCCCAGAACTCCCCTCTTTTTTCTTGGTTTTTTCGTTTTTTGCCTGAGTGCATTAGAATCGCCGAGCCACTCAAGGATTTATGAAATAATTTTTTTCCCCCTACTTGCCATTCTTCTTCTCGGTATGTTTCAGTAACAAAGAACCTTCTTTTATTTTTTGTGCCCAGCGGATTTTGTTTGCGGCTTCTGCGGGTTTCCTCTGTTCTCCTCGTTTGTGTAAAAATTGCATTCGAATTGACAAACAATTCGGAAGATCCTGGTATAAAGGTAAATTAATCAGCAACGGGAGCACCTGTCGATGTCGTGTTGTTAGGAGATGGATACCTATAAAGAGGGGATTATTTTGATAGGTGACATTAAGGGGTAAGTCCCAAGAATCCTAGAAACAATTGTTAAAAATTCGTAAAGCATTTTCTATATGCTTTTAGAAAGTAAAGGCATAGATTAAAGTTAAAATTCTCTAAATTATTCCTCGTTTTACGAATAAAAAAATCGATTCACTCAGTCCGAGGAAAGAAACCCCCACATAACAAATAGCTCTCCCGTTGACCATTCCTGCTGACCTCATAGCCCAAGCCATTCCACCTGCTCACCAGTAATCCCATCTCAAATCCCAACCCATCCCCTCATCACACCCACCTACCGTCGAAGGGAAAACAGAAATTAAAAGCACAAAAAATGATAAGCCATAAATTGCCCGCCCAAAAGTCTCAAAACAAATACGAGTTCTCCTCCGCAGCCGAAGCAATTAAAGATGCGATGAGAAGCCACAGTCTACAGTCTATGGCCTATGATTTTGAGGGAAGGTTTGGGGGCTGTAGATACAATTAAAAGTACAATTTTTCATATGCACCGAGAGTGCGGTGCGATTGCGAATGGAAATCGGTGTGATTGCAGCTGCGTATCTGTTGGGTTAATTCGTATCTCAGCAATCGATCGAACCATTTGCCGATTGCAAAAGCAAAAAGAAGGAAAAAACTTTCAATTAGAAAAAAGTCTAGTTATAACTATTAGAGGGCAGTTCAAGGGGAAAGGTGGGCGGCCTGCTTAGATTTGGGGGGTGTAGCCAGTGTAATCTTTGTTATGCAATTAATTTTGGTTTACACTTTTGGAGGGTTTATTGGATATGTTGTGGTGCTCTAAAAAATTATATAATAGTGAAGACTTTAAATTAAATATTTGAGCAATTTAAAGTGCACAATTCATTTAATATATATTTTGAAAACTGGAAAAATAGATCACATTTAGGAAATATGTCAATGTTATCAAAGTTCTCAGATTGAAGTCTGTCAAATTAAGTCCTTATTCAATCAAATTAAATAAGATAATTTTTTTTGTAATTTATTTATTTAATTTTATTGATAAAGACTTCAATTAAAATAAATTATAAATTAAGTTCTAACACTTTTAATAGGGTATCTAAACCTCTACCACTTGCAATTCCCAAGTTTTATTTCGCTAGTTCCGCTTGCGTGTTGCCAACTGCCGAGCGTTGCCAACTAATTCGATTTGTTTTGGTTGGCCATTAAATGCATAAAGGATCATCGCGTTGCAGATCTCGCTTGCGCTTGCGCTTGTGCTTGCGGTTTCTGCTTTTCTGCTGAACGCTCGCTAACATATGTTGCATTAATTGTTCATGTTTGCCTCAAAAGCAACTCGTGTTCAATGGGTTTTATTGCTGCTCGACACACACAAACAGCGAAACAAAACAATCTTTTCTCCTTCTTTCGGTTTGCTGAAGAGCAGGCGGCAGCAGCAGCAGCAGCGGGCACGAAACAAATGAAAAGAAAAATTGCGCACAAAACATTTTTCATTACGTGATTTTCGAGCATGCCAATGGCAGGCCGGCGGGAAAGGAAAAAGGAAGGAGGGGGACAGCCGAGCGAACAGCCGAACAACCGAAGTGGCGACAGCCGGCAAAGTGCCATGTATACAACAGCAAAACGGGAAGGGGTTAACAGCAGCTATAAGGATCCGATCCGATACCAAACGATCGTTTACGCTGCGAAAAAAATCGTGTACGGCTACTAAAAATATTTGAGTAATATATTGTCATTGATGAACAAGATATTTATTGAGAAATTTAATGTTACATTAAACTTGTTTATCGATATTTATCGCAATATATCGAAAACGTTATATTATGCAGAAACCTTCTGTAACACCAAGTGAAGCTAATTCTCAAATCACTGGAATAATTACTATAGTATGGGTTTTAATTATGTAATAACTTTTTTAGTATAGAAAAAGTTTTTTGAATATAATCCATATTTTTTGAATTTTTTATTGTTATTATTTTAGTTATGTATCGAATTTTCTTCTCTATCGTTGACAGCTTCCTAGAACGGGTTTTTACCTTTTCAACCTTAAAAGATCTTACCTTAAGACCAATTTAATAATAATAAGTACCCAATGGTCAGGATTTATTTTTCTAAATGTAAAGGTCTCGGGATTCGCCTTCGGAATCTTCGCCTTGGCTTTTTGCATTCCCACACGCGATCGCAATCGCAGTCAAAAGCCAAAAGATACAAGCCAAGTCGAGCCGAGCAGCTAAACAGCAGATACAAATGTATCTATGAGCTGCAGTCGCGACTCGCGACTCAATTACAATTTATTAAAAGCCGCGCAAACTGATTTATAACCAGCGAGTCATCGGAGGAAGATGCGGCCAAGGGATGCCTAGGTTTTTTTGTACAATAATGGACAATGGGCTTGGTAAGTCTCTGAGTAACCTTAAAGGACTCCTTGAAAATGTATAGAAATTATTTAAATATTTTCAACACATAATACAAAAAAATGAAAATATAATAACATCTTTTTAGAGCTTTAAAAAATAAGTGAATTTATTATTTCTAATGATCAAAGATTCTAATAAAATATTTATTTCAAAATCATGTAATTTTTATAGGGGTTTGTATGGGTTTCATATATTTTTTGTTAACTAGAAGTTCTTCTTGTATTACTCTTCTTGTAGTATTTTGGATTTCCTTATTTTTTCCTTAATCTTTGTATATTTTTTGATGAGATTTCCACCATCTTAATCCCATTGTACCCGTGTTCACGTGTCTGCAAAGTTGACGTAGTGTCTGGCGGGTTTCGCTTGCCTTGTTTCGGCCTGGTCTGGCCTGGTCTATGGACTAAATCCATATCCCCATCGGTGGGGGCAAATTGGCGGCTTATTTGTGTGTGGAAATTGCCTGCCATGCCACGGATTTCGCTGTTGCTTCTGCTGGGAGCCCTCAAGTGGTTGGATGGATGCGGCAGAGCTGGGGGCTGACTGCTGGGAGATGGTAAGGGCACAGGTAAAGGCAAAAGGTGGAACTCGAAGTGGAGCCCCAACAATATGGCGCCTGGGCCGCTGGTGGTGACAGTTGCTTGTCAACAGCATACACGATCCACTGGGATCCTAGGGAGCCAGGGAGAGGGATCATGATCTATGGGGCCAGACAACAGCTACAATGAAAGAGAGCTGTTAGATGTTCCACAGATGATCTATGGCCGCGGTCATGGTGAGGGTTCTCAAGGAAGGGTTGAGTAAGGTAAGGAGTAAGTGGTTTTACCTTACAAGGATCCTAGTTTTGGATTATACAAATTATTTAAGCTGCGAAATGCAATTTATTTTGCACATATTTTATATCTTTAATCGTTAGATTTGTACATTTAATTCATATATTATAAAATCCCTTGTACATTATCGGTTTAATTATTTTTTCTTAAAAGTAAAGTAAGATTTCCCTCTTATTTATACCCCTTATAATTATTAGAGGTCGCTCTCTTGCCGTTCCCATGATTAACCCAGTTTCAAATGAGTCCCAAGACCCCGCCCCTCGAATATCTCTGATTTATTGTCAACCAGTTCCAGCCAAAAAGGCCAAAATAACAGTTATATATGGGGGCAATACAGAGACCCTTCAATAAAGCTCAAAATTAATGCATTTAACACAAAATATGATTGCCACAATTTAAGTCCCGACTCGCGGAGCAGAGGAGCAAACCCCCAATCAGCTAAACGCTGCACGTTGCCAGTGAGAAATTAACGAGAATTAAGCGACCTGCCCACCTAATGCTCCAGATACAGCGACACATACCTCTTTCGAGCCTTTTTTCGGGACGGGACGGACCTAGCAATCAACAGCATTCCTTTTAATTTCAACTTTTTGCGAAGATGCGCCCCGAAAATCAAAAAGTCCAAATCAAAACCAATAATAAAGTTAAATCGATAATTGAGGTCAGGTCGAAGAAGGTATTCTCAGATTCGGATTCGAAGTGTGTTTCGGCTCGGATCTGCCGAAGAGATTTTCGGGGCCTTTGGCGTAAATACATACGTGATCGTTTAACTGTAAATTAAATATAATTTACCAATAATCATAATCACAATATATGCAGTTTCTGCGTCTGATTCGTCCGACTCGCTCTCGTCTCCTTCAGATTGAGAGCTGATCCGCAGTGATTTGATCCCCTTAAGCCAGACACATAAATCATCATCTGGCGTATACATTTTTCTGAATCTGGATCGATAACTGTCCAAACGCGCGCCTCGCAGCTGATGCTCCGCAAAATTCATAAAAAAATATGAGCCAACAAAAAAAAGAGAATAAAGAATTCGCCGGGTTCGCTGATCGATTGGTTTTTGTATCTTTTTGTTGCGAGTATCTCACGCTCCTCTGATGAACGTCTGCCTGTGTGCGCTATAATTAAATGCCAAAATCGCATAGACTGGCATATGTTAGATCAAATTAGGGCCCAAGCAGCACACAGAAAATATTAATCTGCGAAGCATAAATGCTTTGTGTAGACACAGCAATTAGACAATGGCCAAAGGCACATCCTATTCGGATGAATTTAGCGAATGAATCCATAAAAACTATCAATAATAGAACTTCCTGTTATTTGAAACGAATTATATTTAATTTGTTTACACATTTCAATGTAATAAAAGTATGGTTTTTTAATCCTTATTGTTTAATTAGTTTAAAGTGTGTCTAGAAACACATCTGGCGAGCTCGAGGTCATCCTGGATTGATTTAAGAAAATACATAAAATACTACGTTAAGGTCTATTTATAAAATTTGCATAAAATTTAAAAATAAATCCAAAGGTCTCAAATGAAATTGAAATAAAGCAATCCTTTTGATATATAAAAAATTCTTGGAAAATATCTAAAAATTACTTTGATTGACTTCAAGTGTTGTTTCTGACCTAAAAAATATTGAAAAATTCTTAAAATGGCTACAAGTTTAATTTAAAGATACAAAATTCAATTTAAACAACAAAATTTAATTTAAAATGTAATTAAATCATTTTAGTTCTTACCTCAATAATTTTTGTTTCAATTAAAATCAACCAAATCAAAATATGCAAGCGCAGAAAAACTACAATAACCTTAAATCTAGAACAAATTTAATCACAGCTTTAAAACTCCAACCAGTTCTATTTAACAATTTAAATGCTTTAATTATTGTCCGCCCAACTTTTGACAACCCACACCTAAGAGTTAGACCCCTCCAAAAGGAAAATAAATGAAAACAACAGTTGGTGGCTTTATTATTTTTGCAATAATAATTTATTATTATATATTATTTTTAAACTTTTTCGCTTGTTGTTACGGTTGTTGGTGTTGTTGTTGTTTTTATTGTTTGCCTGTTTGTCGTTTGCTGTATTATTTTAATCGTATTTATTATAATAATTTCTGTGTTTTTCGCTGCGAGCGGCGACGAACCGCCTATTGTTGCTGCTGATTCGCGGAATTATTTGTTCTTTGACTATTGTTTATGACTAAAGTTAATGTTTGTGTGTATATATATATAGGGTGTATATATAATAGCATATGAGAAGCGTTTAAATAGTTTTAAATGTCAATTTTTGATCATTTCCTTCCCTCATTTTCTCTTTTTTTGCATTTTTGTAACATATTTTTGAATGACGGGGCATACAAGTTGGTTTTGTTTAGCATTTATTGTTTATTATTAGTATTTATTATTAGATATATATAATATGAATTATTGTTTACCGCCTAGGCAAGTGAAATACTTGAAGTTAATTAGTTTTTAGATGCTAGTTCTTTTGTTAGTATTACGGCCTTACTGCACTCCTTGCTAAGCTAGTGAATAAATTAAAATCTTAGCTTTAAAAAACGTACATCGTAAAATAAATCAAAGATTCATCCATCATTTTAAAACACTAAAAAGCGGCTCGTAAAATGTACCATTTTGTTTTTCTTTTGTTCCTCCTAAATATCTACGTGTTACTTCTTTTATTATAAATCGAATTACATATATATATATATTTCTGTTACATTTTTATATACTCGAATTGAAGCTATATCGGTAGTGTTTATAAGCAATGCTAAAAATGGTTTATTTTCTTCTCTTTCTTCTTATTTTTTTGGGCTGTTAAATGCTAGGTTTTTGCCAATTGGGGTTTCAGCTCTTCGTTTTCCGCACCTCAAATTCTTGATTAAAAAAGTCTTTCATATCGGCTGCTAAATATGTATTTACAACGTAACTGTAAGCTTACACACAACTGCACGTTATTGGATCTAAGCACTCTAAATGGGTTTATCGGAAGTTCTTGCATCGTTTCTCTATGATTTCTCTATATATACAAAATGGCCACCCGAGCGTTTGCAACGCTCTCAAAACTCCTCCTCGTCGTATTCCTACTTTAACTCGGTTTATGTACAATTTATGCCCTCAAGAGCAGCCGCCGCCGGTTTGGATTGCACTCTGAGATCAAATATATATCCGCCAGGCCACCGGTTGAGCTCACCTCCTCACACCTGTCCAAGGTGTTTAGTTGGCGCTGCCGAAAAGCACGGAGTTTTTGTAGTAAGCCGTCGGTCGCTCCGAGAGCGGACTCTTTACATCCCGCTCGGCGTTGGCCGCCCGCGTTTTGCGCTCCATCTCCAGCTCCTGGGCCAGGGATTCTATAAAGAAAATAAGGAAAAATATGGCAAGATTTTAGATTTAGTTTAGACTTATTTTCCAGATTAAAAATATAAATAATTCAAAAATATTTTAGGGCTACTTAAAAAAGTTTTTTATTATAAGAAAAAATCCAAACTCACCGGAATAGTTTTGCCAGAAGGCGCCGGTGGCCATTAGATCGATGCCCGGATAGCTCCATGGCCCCTTGCCATTACTGGCAGCCGCTGCTGCTGCCGCCGCCGCTGCAGCCGCCAGGCTGCCTTCTGCAGCAGCTGCTGCTGCGGCCACTGCTGCGGCGGATGCGGATGCAGAGACAGCAGCGGATCCGCTTGGCGGCCGTTCGTCCCGCTCGCGACTGCCGCAACGCTGCTCCTCGTCCTGCGCCCCCAATGAGGCGGCCGAGGAGCGGGGCTGACGCTCCACAGAGCCCTCGTGATCGGAGTGCGGCTCCCGCTTAAAATGGGTGGGAGAGTCGGGGCAGTTGGCTCCCGCAGAAATGGAGCCGGAACGGGATCCGGCCGAGTGTCCGGCGGTCACATCACAGGAGGAATTGGAGCCCAGGGATTTGTCCGACTTTTCGCTGCCGCCATCGTTTTCTATGGAAGATGGGAAATGGAAGAGAAGGGCGCTGTGTTGGTTAAAAAAAGCGTAGGGTGGCATTTTTTAGAGGGGAGAAGGGATGTAGAGGTTAAGTGTGCATCTACTAATATATTGGAATTTTATAGAAAATATTAATCCCTAGGATAATCCATGAAATTATGTTAAAACCTATCTTGTGAGATTTTTCCTGGTATTTTAAAGTTGTATTTTAGAAACCTAATCTGCCTTAACAAATAAATATTAAGGAAACTGTCTAATTATTTTCCTTTTATTTTTTATAAATTTAAGTGGAATCGAATCAATCAAGACTTTAAAAACAATATAACATTTAAAAGTATCAAAGCAAGAACCTCATTGAAATATTTATGAACAATTTTAAATATTCTCTATAAGCTGACTTTAGACTTAAATATTTTTATTTTTATTTATAATATATTCTAATTTATTAGCTCAAAGGTGGCTAAACTTACTTCATTCATTGAGCGAGTACATACTTTTTATCTAATCAAATTTAAACTACTTTTTGTGAAAAGCCTTAAATGAATCTTGGCAAGTTATAGCTTTTGGTTGAACGTGGATTCATAATCTGAATTGATTATTAATTTCATAATCTTTATGTAGTAAACAAAGGAGAGGCAAAGTTTTTGCGATAGGAGAGTGTTGTGATAAGAAGAATAGTATGTTTTTGTGTTTTTTTTTTTTTTTTATTTTTTGGCATTTGTTAGCCATGCGTTGTGCGTGTCCTTAACCCGGTAACACTTACCTTTCATCGCCTCTACATCTCCGCCGTGGCTGCTGCTGTTGCTGTTGTTATTGTTATTATTGTTGTTATTGTTGTTGGCGCTACATTTGGAATCAGGCCCGCCGCCCCCGCAAGCCTCAGACTCGCTGCAAGCGGACCCAGAGCCACCGCCCCCGCTGCCATTGGCGTTGGGACTGCCCTTCGAGGCACCGCTGCCGCCGCCCAGTTGCTGCTGAAAGCGAATGCGGATCTTCCGTTCGCGTCGGAAGCGCTTCTGGTAGAGAACTGGAAGAAATTAAGAGGAAAATATTAATTTAACATAAATTTTAATACGAAAAATTGGTATTTTACGCCTCATAAGTAATTGTATAGGAAAGTGATCTTAATTTAAGATGATTAATCTTTAGTTTCCCCGAGTTTATCCATTAATTAATTACTTCATTAAACAAATACAAGAAGAATTTAAAATTGAATTAATCCCAAAAATCCGTGACCCACTAATTGATTCTTTGCCAAAATCCCCTTACTCTGGAAGTCATGAAACCAACATTAACACGAAACTCCTTCCACGGAACTGTGCCAGGAGATTGGAGAAAGAACAGAGCAGATCCCGAGAACAGAACAAACAGCAAATACTGATAGATAGATCGTGAGCCGATCTCTGAGATCTGCGACTGGCAACTGGTAATTTGATCGATTCCAACGATTCGGGGGGCTCTGGTTCTGGTTCTCGATCTTGGCCTGGCCTTAGGTCTACGCTCTGGCTCTCGTTGCCGCCTGCCTGTGCCAATTCAAGTGCGCATCCGGCCGTGTGTGTGGGCGCAATTATGTTTATTGATCCTGACTTGCAATCATTCCAGATCGCGAGTCATAGAAAAAAAAAGGAAACAACAAACGAATAATGTTGCACTTGAAAAAAATCATTATAGATTAATTTAATCAAGATTGAAGGCAATCAGCAGGGTTATAGTATAGATATATGTTTCAGTTCCCAGCCAAAAGAATCTTTATCATTACTAATTTTTGCTAAATGATTAGTCTCAACATTTTGCGTGGCAGTTTGTGGCTGAATTTGTACTTGGGAATTTTAGGCACAGTCCCTGCAACAACTTTACGCTTAATGATAAATATTTTTATATTCTGAAGCATTATTCATAATTTTGTTAAAGTATCTATATTCCAAATAAACACAAAAAATGGCGAACAACATTTTATGATCGATAAAAATATTTAAAGGTTTAGGAAATATTTTTAACAAGGAATTCTAGTGTGCTTTTTGGCCTAAGCCCAATTATGAATATATTGGATTTTATTTCAGGAAGGAGATAGTTGTTTCTATATGTTCAATATTTATGAACTATTTCCAATTTCGTATAGATTTTTATTCCAAGTGTACCCCTTCCACGCTCTCGACGTGGATGCGATGCGATGAAGCGTGGTGACAGCCGTTTTGAGGGTGGAGCCACGAAATCAACCTCAAATCAAATCCAAAACTGTTGCAGGCATATTGAATTTCAGCGAGGATCGGTTCATGGCATTGCCCTCCATCTCCATCTCCAACTCCATTCCATTCGATTTTTAGTTCATTTTTCTTGTTTTTTGTTGTTAAATTTCGCCAGCACCCACGCGCTCCCATTACAAATGGCCAATTGTTGCCGTGTTCTGAACTCGCAAACTCGAGACCCTACATGGCTGCGATTTTTATCGCCAGCGTTATTATTAGTTGCAATTAGATGTCTATGTGTGCCTGTGTGTGGCATTTTGCATAGTTGCATGCAATTTTTGTTTTTCGTTTGCTGATTTATGTGCTGCCTTTTCCTCCATAATTTCCCCACAATCCGAAAGGGGAAAGGAGATTAAGTTATGGCCAGGTCGGTCTGTCGGTCGTTCGGTCAGTTTTGTGCGCAATTATAGTCTGCTCTGGTTCCCTTTGTTCTCGCATTGTAATTCAGCTGTTTTTTTTTCCTTTTCTTTTCTGTGTTGTTTTATTTTTTTGGGTGGAGCTCTAATTTCTGTTTTGGGGGATTTTTTTTTGGCTCAATGGCGGCTTGTAAATTTGAGGGCTGCCTTTAGGCTAAAGAAACTGCAGTAGCTTTACATAAACTTAATCAAATGCAATTGAGTGTTGAGTGCAGTCAATCAATGGATCATTTTTTGGGCCATATGTAATCGGGAAAATTATAGAGTATTTAGTCTCTAATTGGTAGATTTCCAAATTGCTTCTAAAAAGCCAATTTTGAATGTTTTGAAAGGATTAAATTGGGTATTAAGGAAGTGGGTGACTGTGTTAATGTTGAAAAAAATGTTTCTAGTCAAAAAAAGTCAAAAAAATATCATATCTTGGGTGTGTACTTTAAGAATTAATTTTTCTCAAAAGAAAAAAAAATGAAAGAAAGTTTTCAAGACTCTCCTATAAAATTACTCTAATCGATCAAATTATCGAAGAATTTAATAGTTAAATACACAAAGGAGTAATTTAATTCCCACCTTTTGATCCGCGGTTCGACACTCGACTACGTGACACGTAAGCATTTGAGGTGAGTGAAAGCGAGATGGAGATAAAATGTTGCAACCTTATTCTCTAATAACTCTCATTATTATCATGTTTAAATCGTAACAAGCACATTTATTTCCCAATTTAAATTCCCCAAAACAAACAAAAATATATCCACAAATGTCATATGAAACCTGCTTTAAGCAAGTTTATTTTTGGTTAATTGGCTCAATGGATTCCCCGCTTTTCTAAGCTCCCTTCAATTAGGCTTAGTTCTTCTCCATCGCTGCCTCTTCGGCGAGGTAATCAACCCTTAACCCTTGACAACCCTTTTAAGGTCTTTTTCAAGAAGTCATCTCGAGGAAACAACGCAGAAACAGAAACAGAAACAACAACCAATTAAAGGATTTGCTGGCTGCGCAACTAGAGTTTCAGGCTCTCTCTCTCAACTTGAACTTCAAGTTAACTCTCCCATTTCATCATCATCAACATTGCTGGCTACTTTTTGCCAAATCATTCGAGTGTAACTAAATAACGAAATGATATTAAATTCATTTGAATTGTGATTTCTGTTGAAAAAGGCCCCGAAGACAGAACGGCAGCCGGTGAGCCTTAAAACCCTTTATTTTTACTTCTTGGCAACCTGGCGACGACCACCAGAGCGCCAAAAGGCTGCCAGAAAGGGGGTTAGAGGGGAGCCAATTCGCAGACAGTCGGCATATCAGGTGTCATTGTCATTTGAGTCAGATTGCATTAAGTGCGCCCGATTGGAATCGGAATCGGCATAGGCAGGGCCAAGGAGCCAAGGAGCTGGCCGGGATCTGGATGTGGCTGTGGACGTGCAGCTAAATGTGGACATGGACGTGGCTCTGGCGCACTGTCAAGACTGATTTGGAGCCCCAACTAGGAATGGATCGCCACTCACAGTGGAGTGACGCCAAGAAGAACCAGTTTTTAGGGTAGAAAATATTTTTAAAGAAGAAATTAGAGGGTATTTTGAATATAAGAAGTTTTACAAGGACTCTTTGTATGACATTTATAATTAATTTTGATTCTATTCATTTTAATTTCAATATTTATTTCAATATTTTAATCCCTTAAATTTTATGTTTAATATTTAATATTAAATATTTTATATTTATATTGAAAAGCTCACCTCTCAGTTTCCGTTCATCGACAAGTTGACGCTCTAGTGAGTCCTTGACCTCTCGCTCTCGCAGAACATCCATTTTGAGCTCAGCTAAAATAAAAAATATAAATATTTTGAAACTAATTACTACTAATTATTACTAATATTATAAGTATTTTCATAACTAATATAAAAATGTTAATTATGTATTTTATTTTGATAAATAAAAATAATTATATTATGACACATTATACCTTAAAAGTTAACAAACAAAAATCTAGAAAATTCTAGGAAGAACAACTCACCTTTCTCGTAGCTAATTTGACGCTCCTGCTGCCTAGCATTATCCGCCGCCACCTTGAGCAGGCTCTGGATATTCCTGAGCAACGTTTCCGTGGAGCTGGCGGGCACGGCAGCATGGGCATCGATGCCCAGGGGACCCAGAGCCAGGCCACCGGCCAAGGCGGCCGCATCGTTGGCCGCCATGAGCGCCTCGTTGGGGGTCAGGGCACCACCACCGCCGGCACCAGCTGGTCCATTGGGCACCGCACCACCGCCCACCGCCGCTCCATTGGCCGCCGCCGCAGCCGCCGCCAATTGGGAGTAGTTCAAGGCTCTTTGGTGCTGCAGGGCAGCCGCGGCAGCCGCTGCCTCCGCCGAGGAGGGCGAGCCCCTCTGATGCTGGGGCACGACGCCAACGCCCACCCCCAAGTGTGACAGGCCCACCGCCTGGTGGTGGTGCGAGGCCGCCGCGTGCTGGTGGAGCTGGTGAGCCGCTGCCGCCGCCGCAGCCGCTGCAGCTGCCGCCGATCCCGTGGACAGGTTATCACGTTCCGTGTCACTCAAATCTATCGGGGGAAGCAAGGGGGAAACAAGAGGGAAAAAATCGTGTAAACTCGATTAGATGCCTTTATTTGGTAACAGATTATTTTTACAATTAAACTTGATATTGCTATCGCGATTTAAATTCCAGAAACTAATTATTGTTTTTATTATTGTGGATGTACAAAGTTTTTTAGGATTTATTACCTGCTAAAAGCATATTATTTTTGAGTAAACGATGACTAATTAATTAATAAGTTTTATTTACATTACATTCCTTCTCATTTTTCTTATTATCAACCTCCTTGTCGCTCAAATCTGTCAGAATGGCAACAGAAATTCCAAACGAAGACACGAGCACAGAAAGTCAAATGTGTCAGAAACTCAGTTATCGGTTATCGCACGTCTGTGCATCGCTTATCGTACATTGTGCATCCCTCGCTTATCGCACATCTCTGACTCAATTGTAAAGTTCACTCACCTTCTTCATCTTTGGCCAGGCAACGTTCATCCACTTCGGATTGATTCTCGTCGCTGAGGTTCTCCTCCTCCTCCTCGTCGTCCTCTACCCCAATGATGCCACCGCTGCCCACATGAGAGGAGACGCCACCGACGCCGCCAACGCCACTCCGACTGCCCTCGTCCAGGCTACGGGATCCGCCTCTGGCCGGGGAGCCCGCCACCGAATGGCAGTCGCTCCGCTCGCTACCCGCATCGCAATTGCTCCCGCCGTGGTCCGTATTTCCGCCGGACTTGCTCAGATTCAGCACGGGACTCTGGCGCGTGGGGGAGCCTGGAAAAGGGTGACAAAAATAAGGTTTAGGTATACGATTTTAACAGAGATTTTTAAGGAGTAAATATTCCTTTTAAAATTATTTCTGTTATATATAAAGTAATCATACAAATACTTACAATTCCTGGAGCTTAGATCCCTCGGCTTGATATCGCCGACCATCACATTTCCCACTCGATCCACAACCTGCGAGCCAACGCCCATCACCTGCTGGCGCTCGTCCGTCCGCTCCTCCCGCAATCGCTCCAGGTGCTTGACGATATCCTCGTAGGCTGCCCGGCAGTTCTCCCAGATTCCGGAGCGTGCCAGGGCGTCCATGTTGGCCGCTGACATGCCAGCGTTCTGGGCGGCGGCCTTCAGCATCTGGCTTTCGGGACGGGCGTGCAGCCCGTGGGGAGGCATACCCGGGGACATGAGAGCTGCCGCTCCCGGATGGTGGGCGTTCATCTGCATGAAGGCCATGTGATTGATGGGCGGCGGATTGTAGCCATTAGCCAGGAGTGGCGACTTTTCCAAGCGGTTCATATCTGGGAAAAATTTTATAGGAAAGGGAGGATGTTTATTTTGAAAGAAAGGAGATAGGTAAGCTTTTAAAAGGAGTTGGAAACGTATAATTCATTCTATTTCAAAGCCTATGAATTATATTTCATTATTAAATATATCTTATCAATGGATATACCCCCAAAATTCCCATAAAACAACCCCTATAATTGACCTTTCAAACCCTGATCAATAACTTGGTAAATATTTATAATTTTCAAATGCATTCCCTGTTCGCTTTTTGGCCCATCCTCAACAATATTTGCCTTTCATTTTGATGGCTCGCCCAACTGACACCTGTTCCTGTCTGCGTCCGTCCCTATATATTTTCTATATATCTATATATAGCATGTCTATTGTCTGTGCGGCCAGACTAAACACAACAACTAAAAGCACCCACGCACACGGCTAGATACTTTTGTATCTGGCATGTGTATCTACGGCTGTCATTTGTTTGCACTTCACATATATATGTATTCATGCCTGTATATGGCCATGTATATGCAGTTAGCTGAACAATTTAGTGTGCCATTAAATGCTTTAACGTTCACTAAATGGCAAAAACTGAAGCAAAATTCAAAATGCAATTAAAAACTTGGCGAAAATTCGTTAGCTAGGGGAATGCAATTAAACGCTGGGGAACCTATGGGGAAAATGCAGTTACAAATTCATATAAATGCTGCCAGCCAGTGCGTGCGTGCATTTTTTTCTTTTTTTTTCATATTAATAATGCAATATCACTCAAGAATCAACGCCCCGTAATTCACTCAGAGAACCTTTTCTTTATGGCCGAGAATGACGGGGCAAAAAAAAAAACCGAAACTGTTTTCGAAACCCATCTTCGTATCAGAAGGCGCCGGCGGCGCATGGTTCTAAAGAAAAAGATTTAGAGATTCCATTCGATTGGGCTTTTGTGGCCGCTTCGAGGGTATCTTTCAATATTATGCGTTTCGGACACATTAATAGAAAGAGGCGTTGACCAAGTTGTCAGCTTGGCTCATAGAAAACTATGTGTGAGTATGCAAAGGAAAAAAATGTAAAATCAATTAAATGCGAGTCCGCTTGTACTTATCATAATTACAGACACAGATACAATTCGAAAATTTTCAATGAATGCGATTTCCTGTAGCAGTTCAAATCACAGTGGAAATCGACTTGATTGCGGCTTAGGCTGCCATTTATCTGTGGCTGGGAACTGGGAACCCAGCCTGAGCCAACCTACACCCGATGTATCTGTATCTGTATCCGTTTCGTTTTTGTTCGTTTGGCAGCTGTAAGCTGTAATCAGCCAACAAGCAGCGACCACAAATCACAAATGGCGGCACCAGCGATCATCGATCGATTGTGGCAGCACAGAAAAGGAACACAAAAACAGAAAACAGAAAGCACTATTACCTGCCGATCCCCGAAAGCAAGTTTTGTGGCCAATATGCGAATGATTTCATTACCATTCGAATGCGAATCGTGGCCCCTCTGGTCATGCCACTCAATTGTGTGAGAATTGCAATTGCCAGTCAGTGGCAAGTGGGAAATTTTTCGTTACAGAGAGAGAAGCAATTGCGGAATATCTACAGAAATATTTGTACTTTTTTATATTGAAAGATTTTGGAAAATTTGTAATCAATTTCAAAGTTAATTGGTCTATTTTATGCAAAATACCCAAAATTTTACCTGTTTTCATAAAGCAAGGGCACACCAACTTTTCTGTTTATGGCCACACTGTTTAACTAATTAATACATTAGGTATCCCATTGATACTCGAAAAATTACTAGTTTTTTTATAGTTTTCCCCAGTGCTTCTGTAACAAGGTAATCAATTACTTACCACTGATGTGCCCATTTTCGTAGGCATAATCCCCGTTGTCCAGGCGATGCTTTTTCAGCTGCGGATGCTGCGATAGATGAGTGGGCGGAAGGGAAAGCCCCACGGGTCCCCTTTTAGGCGGTCTACCCGGTCTGGAACTGCGGAATTGCAGAGAGTTACTGTTGGGTTGAGAGCAATGGACAATATCCGTGGTATCAGTACAAAAAAAAGTCAAATGCCTCAGCACAGTGATCACAATTCAGCATTGTGCTGCTGCATTTTCTTGTCGATTATTTGATTAAATTATTAATATGATTTAAAAGTTTAACCGGTAATAACTTGAGAGATTTTAGAAGCAAAAACAAAGAACAATCTATTTAAATAAAAAAAAAAAAGATGTTGATATATTTAGAGTGTACCTCCCATAAAACCTTAGATAATTCATTATTTTTAGGTAAAAATGAGAATTATTATTCTGGTTCCCTCCCTAAACAGTAGGACCCTCGACTTTAATTTATTAAACCCAGACCCCCTGAGGAATACTTTAATATAATATTGTTGTAAATTCTTTAGTTTTATTGGCTTCTTGCAAGAACTGTGCATGACAATAAAGAAAAAGTGTCTATTATTATTTTTGATGGCCTGTCTTGTCATAAACGCATCCATCATATTGTAACTATTCTGAGAAATCTCGCTGTTTAATAATTGTTTCCCCACCGAAACTTTTATTTTCAAGTTATATTCCTGCCTCTCAGCCCCGAATGGCACTCCCTAATTAAGCTTTAACCAAGTTTAGTGAGCACCCCCCGTTGATTTGAGACAAATAAAAAGCCAAAAACGAGACGAACGAAAACGTGCTACCATTTTAATTATGTGCCATAAAAAGCAGAAACAGAAACAATAATAATAATAAAGGGAAGCCACAAAGGGAAGAACAAAAAGAGTTAAACTATATTTTTTTTCTGGTAATTTATGTCCGCAATTGCTGCTATTTGTATATAAAATATTTAAACAAGTCTTGGGCAAATACTTGACGCAGGTTAAGCTAAATAATTAACTGAAAAAGGCATAAACATCTTGGCGCTGCGGGTGGAAATTATGGCAAACAAGAGATAAAACCTGGAATTTGGAAACTGAAAACTGCAGCAAATACTACACAAGGGGACGGCGGACTTCTTGATCAAATAGAGCGACTCCCCGGCCCCAGATGGCAATTAAATTATGGAATCTTCATTCCATGTTTGCCGCTGGTAAACAGGTGTCCCCTTAGAACGCCAAAGACAAAGGCAAAGACAAATAAACACAGGTAGCAGTGATCGCTACGAGGCACGGACTATATGTATGTACATATGGCGAAACATTGAACAATTTGTAATTGTGCGTTCTTCTGATAACGATTCTACCAAATATTTACAGTTACATATTTAGCCCCAGCTAATATTTGCAGCGGGATTTTAATTGTGCTCCATTAAACGTTGATCAACAAACAGGCCAGAGAGTTGTTGTCTTGGCCCCCTTGGGTCAATTTAAAGAAGAGGCTCTCCGCCGTGAATCATTCGGAGAATAAAAACAACATCTTTCGCTAGGGAAAGTGTTTTTGGGATCTCTAATCGGAAGGCCGTTGGGCCCCACATTATGACGTGCAAAAATCTGAAAAAGAAACATAACCTGCGACTCGTGCGTCTGTCAGTCAACGGGTACGAATTTATGGGAAGTGAGTTAAAGGTTCTGAAGGCAACACTTTCATTGGAAAGTTTTCGCTGCCGCAGCACTGACATGTTTGTCTTGTCCTGAAGGTTTCGCCGGAATATGTCTTTCGCATAGGGTTCGGATAAGATTGGCTAATTGGGTTGAGGATTGCGTAATGGTCAAATGATTGTGCAATATATGTGACCTCCAAGGTGAATTCTAGGTACTTCGCTTTCGATGGAATGAAGCTTATCTGGTTGGCAACACATTAATAAAGTATTTTCTATGGGAATAAATTTAGTTTCTATTATTTCGTGTATAAAATTATTATTTGGAAAAGAATTATAGGAGAATTATTTTAAGTTAGTGGTGCCCAAAGTCCTGTTTCGCGATTCATCAAATTTCTCTGCCGGGCCTCTGCACAGTATTTAAAGAATGTCGTTTTTTTTTTCGTCATAGCTATTTTTAATGAATATTTCAAGAAATGTTTCCAATTTTTTACCTCATATTTAGCCTTAAAAAGACAAAAGCCATATATTACCAAATATTTTTGCCTGAATAAAAACAGAATTAAATTCAACAGTAACAAAGAAATACATTTTAACTAAATAAAACGTTTTATTCCCTAAATTCTCTTTGTTACTTCTCAATCATTTACAAGCATAAATCACTAACCATTAAAAACAAAAATGTCACTAATTAATCTAGAAAAAAATGGTTTTTCTCAAGGTACAAAGCCGGATAAGCATTAGCAACATAATTTCCAGTCACTTAGGCTTCAACGTTTAAATTAAATTAGCGTTTAAAAGCACAAACTACAAACTTTCGACCAGACCAACGGTTATTTCACTAATTTATGCACCGTTGTCACTTGCCGCAAATGTCATTTTGCATTTAACATTTTGCATTTTTGTTATTTTTTTTGTTTTATTTTTTTTTGCGCAGCGACGGACAAACGTTTAGTCAGGAATAAACAACAATTTGTCAAAATAGTCGCTGTGGCCAACTATGCCTGCCAAAACAGCTATAATAACAACAACCGGAGGAGCAGAGAACCGGTTGCCCACACCGAGCCGAGAGCCGAAAGCCAAACGCTGCCCGAGCCCCGAACCTGTTTGCAGCTGTCTCCTTCGTTGGTATATTTTTCAATAATCAAGGGATAGCTGAGTTGTTAATTATTGACCTGTGTGTGTAGCCTGGACTCTTGAGAAACAGCCGCCAAAATATGCGCCAAACTGTGCTAAATGCGAGCCACTCGCAGTTGCAGTTGCATAAATCGAAAGGATATGCATTTTCCAATTGCATATCGGCAGGAGGAGGCGTTGCCGACATTTGTCAGCGAATTGGCACTGGGGCTTCCCTGGGCTGTAACCCACAGCCCCCGGGCCTAGGCTGCAAATTGGCAAATCAATTACATTTATGGCCAACTTTGCCACCTTGTGCTGCTGCTGGGGAGCGTGCTTGCCGGCAACTAAATCAATGCAAACCGAGTCAAGTACTTGGCAACCGACAATTAAATGTGTGTGCCGGCAACACAATTTCCATATTTGCAATCACCAATGGTAGAATTTTAATTGAATTCATAGCCTCAAATTGATTCGAGTTCTCTCGCCCCGTTGCCATTTGTCTGTAAGCCGACAAACCGACAAAAGCGACAACAAATTCCCAGAAAGAAGCCGGGAAAGAATACACCTAAGACTTAACTTGACTTGGCGCTTGAAGTTGGCTCGAATTTCTTTCGGTTAACAATAAATGTTATTGGAACGAGAATGCTCGTCGTCTGTGCCTTTGGCCAACTTTCGTATTCATTGTTAAGTGACATGCAAATGTACGAATGACATGGCATTGTTGGGACTCTGGGGCTTAACCCTATACACGTACAGAGAGAGACGGTACGGACTGAGAGATACTCTCCAGCTAATTGTGGGCTTTGGGTCCGGCCCTGTGCTTCTCCAAATGATTGGGTACGGGAATTGAATGGACGGCACTGGCAATGGAAATTTATGGAAAATTATAGCAGAAAACTAACTAGGTTTCAATGGAAATGAAAATAAGATGAGATTGAAACAAGGGGATTCAATGGACCTTGAAGTTATTAAGAAATTAAGGGGACTAAGAGAGTCATTTGAAAGAAATAAACATATCTTTTAAAACTAATTATTAAGATGGTAGTAAAAGAGGTTTATACATTTTCAAGCAATTTATTTCACGTGAATATTTATACTAACTTTGTCTTTCCCTAAATAAAATTATACCGAACCTATTTCTATCTGGGATTTCCGTAAATAAAGTCTAATTTAATATCATTCCTAATCCGTTTTGACCTATTTTCACACATTTGTTAGCAAACAATAAACAATATAATATTATATCATTCCTCCTATTCCTCCTAAAAATTAAAAAATACACTCCCACATCATTTCCACGAAAACACCCTTGTTCTATCGACATTTTCCTATGCAAATTTTCAGCCAAGTCAAATATTTAAATTGAAATCACATGCTAATTACAAATTTTGGGTGGCCTTCTTTATATGTACCTCCTCAAGTTTGCGCCTTATAATTTCCTCGAGCGACTTGCGATTTCCCCCAAGATTTGCACGTATATGTACGTTGCATTAATGCAGATTTCTGGGCAATTGTTTTTGCATACTTTGTTTTTTTTGTTTTGTTTTTTCCTCACTCACTTCAGTTTCAATTGGCGTGCTAATAACTCATTTAGTTCGCAACAAAAACCGAGCAGCGGGCAAAGAGAAAAAAAATAGTTACAAACATGCCACACAACCAACAATGGATGTGATGGCTAACCAAGATCGCCCCTTACTTCCCTTACTTGCATCTCATGATGCTGAGAGAATATATATATATACAGGCATGACTATATATGAATACTGTTGGGTGCAGTTTTGTTTTAGGCTCTGTAATTATTATAAAAAAATAAATTTAACTATTGTTGCCTCATTTATATTGAACAGCGGCAGAGAGGCAGCCACAAAGTTGCTTTTGTTACGCGGTTACACTCAATTAAGCTGAATTTGCAAAATGCAAATGCCCCAAATGAAACTCACACCTCAAAAAATTCATAGGCTGCACTCGAATTATTTTAGAAATTTAATATAATTAAATGAGATTTTTTTTCTTTGCAACACCTTTTCCGCCTCTCATTTTGACAGCCCGAGGAACTGAGCTCAGTTCAGGTGAGCCGAGCTGAGCCGAGTTGATCTCTTGATTGTCAGTCAGTCAGTTTGTGATTAGACATTCGACAGTCGCTGGCTATTGTTGTTGCTGCCTTTGGATAGCATAAATTATAGTTTGTCTGTCTCTCTATAACAAAGCTATGCATATGAAATTCATATAATAAATCAATGCGCTGTCGTAATTTGTGTTAAGTTATTTGTAATCAATTTGAATTCGAATCCATCGCCGAGCGAGTGAGATTTATGGGAATATTTTGTGAATTTTTTTTATAAAAATAAGGAAAGGAAATTTCTTCTAATATTATTTGAAAGATTTTGAAATTTATTTGAGAACTGATACTTATATATGAGCTCTAAACAGTTTGTTTTCAACTTGTTTTCATAAACTGTTTAAGGAATTTTTTATTAAAATGTATTATTATTATAGATTACAGACTATTTTTGCATTTATAATTGTCTAAATAAATACCTTTATCAAGATTTCTAAGATTTATGGTCCGCTCTATTTATAAACACTTCAAGACTTTATGACGACAATAATCTATGAAGTCTGCTACAGAAATCAATAGCGATTTGGAATCTCTTAAAAAGGGGTCTAAAAGTTTGCTACACACAGTGTTTTCGTAAATAAAAAACAATTTTCAAGGAATTTGGATCCTCAAACATTTTACTACATACTTTTGATACATTTTCAAGTGATTTCGAAACCCTATCTTTACTTTTCAATAAACTAGAATATCCTGAATTTCAGCTGTTCCTTATATTTACATCTAACCTAAAACATGTATTTTTTGTATTAATTTCCCAGTAACAACTTCACTATTAACAAGTCTAAGTTCTTCCCTAGACTCCCTCAAACTCTCCCACTAATACGCCTCCTTCAATGCCATTCTCCGCTCGAACAAATTTAACAACAAATTAAACTCAAATGAAGTCAAATGAATCGATGGCTTTTCAATACATTTTTCCCTCTTTTTTTTGGCGTCCAACACATTTTCCACTTGGCCCGAGCAATTTGCATAGTTGTGGTCTGCAGTCCATAGCTGGCACCGAATCGGATCGGTTAGTCTTCGGTGGAGCACGGCTCTAGTCCAATTTAGTGGAAAGGTGTGCCCACCAGCTCAGTCACAACACGTTGTCGTGGCTTTGCCTTTGCTCTTCTGGCTTCTCTGGGACCTCAGCCTTTTGGTCCATGCCGCTGCAGCGGCTTAAACGGCGTTTTTAAGCCAACTTAGAGAGCCAGAGGAGTGGAGACCGAACTGTCAACTGTGATCAAAATCAATTGTTTGCCATTTGCCAAAACCAAATTGACTGAACCAACTGCGCAACTCACACACAAATGCTGACAAAATTATTATGAAATGTCAGTGTCAATAATTTGTCGTAATTATGAATACATTACCAAAAAAAAAACGATAACTCTATAAAAAAAGATTATTTATGGTTGGCTGCCATAGGAGAAGCCCCCAACAAAGGCAAACAAATATAATAAAAAATTATTGCAACGTAAGTTTTGATTTGAACAAAAGGAGAATACATTTTGGATGAGCTCAAGAGTGTTTTAGAGTGAAAAACCATCTAAACTGTTTAAATTGTTACAAAATGGGTATTTTTTATTGAAAATATTCCACAATAGAATTATTTTCTAAACTTGTAGTTTTTATTTGGCTAAGTTTTCAGTTTTAAATCAATTTTTCAACCTTAAATTCGTTTCTCCTCTTTCTTAAACTCCAAAATTTTCCCCTAAATATAGTATATAATATCTACAAAAATCAATCCACACACCTGTTCCATCTACCGTTAACACCGTTAGCCCGTCCGCTCTTAACCCTTTTCATGCTCTATTTATGTTTATCCAAACTTGTATCTACACTTTTTTTCTGGCACATCCTTTCGACTTCCGCTCTTGAAGGCTCGCCCAATTTCCGTTTTGAGTTTAATTAATTTAATAAACAAATTCTTTTCGCTCTAAAAACTCTCAAGTGTATTTATAATGATAATGCGATCGATTCGATACGTTTTTCTTTCTTTTTTTTTCCTTTGAGAAAAACAAGTAAAACGAAATACAAAATTTGTGAACAAAAAAACGTAAGTAAGGAGGAGGAGAGAAATTATTGCCATAGTTTTTTTATTATACTTGTGTGTTACCTCTCTGGTGGCTTGATCGATAGGCATCTGCAATTAAAAAGAGAAGAGAAGAGACAAGTGAGGCAAAATTGTTAAACGTTGTGTGTGTGTAAGCTTTAATACAGAAAAAAAAAACAACAACAACTGCAACGAAACGCAAAAAAAAATTGTACGGGAAAAATTCAGGGTACAATTGCTGAATAAAGGGAAGTTTTCATTGATGGACTCTGGGACTGTGCTCTGCTCTGCTCTGCCTGCATTTTGGCGGACCAGCGGGTGTGAAAATGCACACGCCCTAAACCCCCCTCTCAGCCACCTTAACCCGCCGCTGCCTCAGCCGCCGTCGCCAAACAATTTGTAATTATCCCCGGAGAGCGAAAAAGAGAGACAAGACTGCGGCCGGGCCTGCCTGCCTTCAGCGGTTTCGCATTTCCCCCTTTCGCTCTCTCGCAACTTGTTTCAATTTAGCGCAAAACTTTTTCAACCTAATAATAGGTTTAACCGCATTTTTAACCGTTCCTCATGTTGGGTCCGGCTCGGTTTTCGATGCCGGCTATTGGGCATAACATTGGGTTTCTGTCCCTGTCTCTGTTCTGGTTCTCTACTCGGTTCCTCCATAGAGGAAAAAGTATTGAAACATATTTCAAAATCCAAAAATAAACTGCCTTTCGTCCATGAAATGTAAATAAAAAATAAATCTCATTCAAATTTAAGAAACCTATATTTAACTAAAGATTTAATAAACAACAAAAAACCTATGCAATAGGATTAAATATAAATTTTAAAATCAGAGCAGGACTGATTTCCCTTTTAAGCTAAATGGCTGAATCTAAGCCAATATCCTTTAAACATAAAATATTCTAGGATATATAAGCATTATTCCAACTAAACTAGTTCCCCTAAAATTTACCTAAAATCCCTCTAAATTCTCTAAATATTTTACCTATTTTAAATATTTAATTTAGCTCTAAAAATAATCCCTTTTTCTTCCTGTGTTCTTACAGCGCATGTGCACTTTGGAGCACACTCCATGTGCTGGGGCTCTTTTCCATAATTAACTAGATGGTTTTCCATCGAATGCATTGTGGTCAGTGGCCAGTCCAACCCGTTCTTTACTGCACCCGGAAACTGTAAACAAAAACGCAGGACTCTCCATAAGCTTACAAGAGCCAAAATAAAAAAAAGGGAAGAAATACAACGGAACCAAAAAAAAAGGATATTGGAATACAAGGTTGCAATCTTTTCAAGCTGTTGATGTCTCAATGCCGGGCCCTGCGGTTCATAAATGTTTCGGAAAGCTTTTAAGCAGGGGGATGTTTAAATATCCATCAAATATTGGGTTACTCTGGGGCACAATCGGAATATTAGCCTTTAATTAAGTTGGGTTCTTTGCTCTTGAGGAGCAAATAAAGATTATATTACTTTTTATCACATTCCACAATTTTTCCTATTATTCCAGGACCTCTTTGTTCAATTTGAATTACTTTTTAAGACGTATAACAAGTTATTAAAATTTTAAAAAAAGCTAGGACATTTTCTGAAACTTTCATAATAATTAATAATAATTTTAAACCTTTTTTTAACATTTTAAATTATAAAAATAATATTTAAAATAGTCTGTACTTCCTAATACATCCTTCAACACTTTGACAGTAAACAGACAGTCCTCGCCACCCTATATTATTATTTCAAAAAGTTACAAAGCGCGTTAGCTTCAATACCCTTTGTGTAACCAAGGACAATTGCACTTCCTTGAGGTTCTCCTAACCCCAAACTTTAAAACCCCTAGGACTCCTAGATTCTCCCCCATCTGGGCAATTACAAAAATATAAAAAACAAAACCTATTTCTCTGGGCTTTTTTCCTTGTCGTTTTTTCCACTCGAACGGAAATGAGCTGACAGGGCACCGCACACGTCGATTGCAGAAAAACATCGAATGGAGGACGGAGGACAGGGGGACAAGTTGTACAAGGTGGAAAACTGTTTCACCAACTATTGTTAGAGGCGCTCAAAAGAATTACGCAGCTTTCTGGATTGTTAGCAAAGGGGTTCCAAGGGGGCCCCGTTACGTTTGCATTGCGTATTTCCGCCAAATGTCATCAGGAAAAGGCAAAAGGCGAAAATGCGAGACCAAAGTTTTTTGACTGCCCCGGGTTAATCGATATCGATGCACAAACTATTTGCATTGTGCCGTGCCCCCCCCTCGGGGCAGTTGGGAAAATTTAAATGGGGCGGCGGCAGTGTGGCAGTGGCGGGTGCAACTTGAGTGCGTAAGTTGGCTAAAGCGGAAACAGGAAATGAGAAAATTTTGCAGAGCAAGCCCCGAACTAGAAATGCAACTAACTGAGCCGTTTACACTAGGCGAAATTGAGAACTAGAGAAGTTGGTAGACAACTGAAAATTGTTCTCGAATCTTTATTTTTTATTTTAGTTTCAAAAGAAAAATATTTAATTCAAATATTACTCGCCTAAAATACTAAAATGTAGGTTCAAAAAAATGTCTTTCTTTAAATAAATCAAAAGCTTGTTGATTTCATTTCAAAATCTATAAAAACTAGTTTAATGTCTTTAAATAAAAGTAAATCAGCTTGAATATACTTAAATATCTTCACTGTGTTGTTAAATGATTGTTTTTAAAATCAGAAACATGTAGTTTAGTTACTAAACCTATCTAAATATTTAAGAATTGAGCCACCTCTCACATCAGCTGTCATTATAGACCTACCTAGCGATCAAATTCGGGTTTAAAAAATATTTTTCCTCCACAAACCCAAAAGAAATATATATAAAATTCGTAAAAAAAAATCTTTTAAAATTCCGTAAAACTAAAACTCAAAGCCAACTTAGGAAATATAAGCTTGAAAGAAAGCACTGTGGTTCTTGTTCGTACCTGGCCGTGGTGCAGTCCCGGTAGAGCACATCAAAGTCCTTGCAGCTGAGCAGCTTGCAGCGATTGACGCCCGGCTGGATGGCACCCAGGCCGCGCAGGATCCGCACTTGCTCCACATTGCACACGAGCGGCACGATGTCCAGGCGCTTGAGCTTGGTGTAGACCGTGTGCAGGCCGCCGACCAGGTGCTTGAGGAAGAGCTCGAAGGCCTGCGGCAGGCAGAGCATCGTCTCGTTGCTGATGATGAAGGCGGCGACCTTCTGGCCGCGATACTCCACCAGCTTGCACTCGTTGGCGCTGGGATCGGAGGTGGAAATGGGTGGCGGCGAGTTGTACGACCTTGGCGGCACATGGTGATGGGCGGCGGCCATCAGTTCCAGCGGGGAGGCGTGATGCATCATCTGCAGGGAGTTCAGCAGTCCCAGCGAATGGGGCGGCAGGCCGTGGGGCATACGCGGCGGCATTCCAGCCGGCAGGCCATTCCCCGAGGCCATTCCATGCGGCGGAGGACTAAGCTGGTGGTGCTGCTGCTGCTGTGCCTGCTGCTGAGCCTGCTGTTGCTGCTGCTGCTGCATCTGCTGCATCATGGAGTGATTGAGGGAGCTCACGGGACTGACGGCGTTCGGATGACGACTTGGCGAGCTGGCCGGCGAGCAGCTGGATCCTCGGCCCGTGTGCGAGCTCCGGCCATTGGGACGATCCTCGTTGGCGCCGCGGGAACTGTTGCTGCCGTCGCGTCCGTTGTGCTGCTGCTGCGCCTGCTGCACTTGCTGCTGCTGCTGGGCCGCTGCGGCCGCTGCAGCTGCTGCGGCGGCTGCCTGCTGCTGCTGCTGGTGGTGCATCAACATGGCCGTGGTGTTCATACTGCCACTGGTCAACTGCTCTAGGCTCCTGATCCCGATCCCGATCCCAATCCCGATATTGTTATTGATCGCGCTCGCCTTGTTATTGTTCTTTTCACTCTGTTCACTTGTCACACAATCCATACTTCATCGTGGCCCACACTTGTTTATTTGTTTCTTTGCCTTTTTTATTAATTTGTATTTTTATTTTCTAAGATAAAAAATTAACACAACGTTAGACAGGAATAGGAAAGAGATAGAGAGGGAGGAATGGCAGAGGCGCAGACTGGGAGATAAATAATTAATGAACTCTTAATTCATTTTTAATTATTTATTAGGCTTCTCTATGCAAATTCTAATTGAGGGAGCGAACACGCTTCTTCACATCCGTGAATTGATGGATGTAAATAATAACTCAAGATGGCTATTATACTATAGGTGGGTTTTTATATAGAAAGGGAACCATTTTTATTTATTTTAAAACGTGAATTAAGCATTTATTTACTGTATATATCAAGCTCCTAAAAGCAATTTTCAAATATCTTTAGACGATTCGTAGCTCTCAATTATATTGATTTTTAAAATATTTATTTCTGAGATGTATTATATTGTAAACTATTGCATTATGAGGTTTTAAATATTTAAAAATTATTTTTAACATTTACAAGTATTCAAAGATTTTGTAAAGCAATTATACCAAAATTGTATAGAGCCAGAAATTTGTAAAAATATAGAATGCTTGGCAATGGCATATTTAGTTTTTATCAAAATATGCCAAAAATTTGGTATTTGGAAATATTAGTTTAAAAAAACGGAGTTTCTTTTAAAAAATGTTGCAACATTATTTCAAAAGAATCTCTATAAAGTATTCCTCATCAAATAAATTTGTTGTTTAAATTATTTTGAATATTAAAGATTTTCTTTTAATATTTAGGCAATACAATTAATTTCCAATTAGAATACAACTATTTCTAATTAATTTTCGAAATATTCGAAATAATTCGAGCAATTTGCATACAAAATACCTATACCTCCCAGGCCTATTTGCATTTGATTCGAAAAAGAACATAGATTTACCTTTAACAGGGTTCTAAGATAATTCTAAAACTCAAAATCACAGTCAACACAGACACTCGCGCACTTGGTTTGTGTTGGAGAATTTTCGATTCCGAATTTCGTTTGAATATATTTCGAATATATTTTTTGGGCTGTGAATTGTGATTCGATTTCGCGTGATTTCGAATATGCGGAATTTGGAAAACGAATGCGAATGCGATTGCGGATCCGTGTGCCGTTTTCGAGTACCGTACCGACGGATTGTCACTGAGAGATTGAGAGATTGAGAGATGCCAGCGACTCTGCTTTCACGGCGACTGCGGCGTCAGCGTCGCTGCCGGCCGCGCTTCTTCTGCCCTCCTTCCCCTTCCCGTTGCCACGAATGCGAGAAATCAACGAAACGAATTGCATTCGAATGGGAATCGACTGAGAGCGAGATGGGGCGATGCCGGCCAGAGCGAGAGAGCGCCAGCGAGCGAGTGTTATTTTTTTAACCCACCCACACACAGACACACACACACACACACACAAGCCCGGAGAGAGGACAGGGCCGAAGCGTTACCGTTATGTACTGCAAGAAATGCGCGCGCAAAAGTTTTATTGCATTACCTTCGCTTACGAATGACAAATTCGAAATGAAAGGCGAGCCAAATGTGTTTCGATTCGATTCGTTTCGTACTTTGCTACGCCGCCAGCGACGGCAGCGACGACGGCAGCGCAGCAGCAGCAGCAGGAAGAGTATCTGTGTGTGTGTATCTGTATCTGCGATTGTGCAAAACCAGAATACGAATACGAATACGAGTTACGAATGTTTGTTGCGTCTCGCATTACGAGCGCACACATACCCGCTTAAAAAGGGGAGTGGTATACGATTGATGGCTGTGTGTGTGTGTGTGTGTGCAACCCCAAAAAACACAATGACAAACGTAATAAAAAGACACACACAATCCACTCCCAGGACCTTCTGCTCTCATTCTCTCTCTCTGCCGCTCTCTTTCGCACATTTGTTTTATTTATTTTTTCAATTCAATTCAAATCCTCCCTCTCCCTCGCTCGCTCTCTCTCTCCACCGAATAACATTCTACATTTCATTTGCGTTTCAATTTCATTTCGTTTCAGCATTGCCCCTCTCACTCGCTCTCTGGTGGGGCATGCGGCCATCTTGCTCGCACGCTCAGGTGGGCTGCAACCAATAAACATGAGTGAGCAGCATATTTGCATAGTGTGTGTGTGTGCGAGAGAGGGAGGGAGATGCACGTGTGTGAGTGAGCTTGTCTGGCCTCCCGCTCACTCCAATGGCCGTCGCCTTATATAAACAAATGACAATTGTTTTGGCATTTTCTGTTGGTTTCCAACCCAAAGTAAATTAAAATAAATGCATTGCAGGGAAAAGCAAGGAAAAAAAAAAAAAAAAACGAACGAAAAACTGCGATTGCGATTACTTGGAGTTTGCGCAGCTGATTTTGCCTTTTGGCTTTGCTTTTGCTTGCAATTTGCATTTTCTTATTGGAAAGCATTTTAATTTCAATTAAAAAAGTAAATGACAAAGTTTCAACGAATTAAAAAGTGAGACAGAGACGGCCCGAGAGTCTGTGGCCATCTCTTTCGCACACCATCTGCCGTTTTCTGTGGGGGTTTTTTGTCAACCGTTATTTTCCGTTTCCCATTTCGTTTCTGCCGTTTATTTGTATTTCTTTGCAGGACATTTCTGCTGCTTCTTCTTTGGCTCTTTTTGTATGTTTCTGATTCAGAGGAGAGCGGCACGTGAGAAGGCGGAAGGCCATCTCGCTCGCACTCGTGCTCGTGGGTGTTTTTTTTTCGCCCGGGGGCGTTCGTTTTCTGGTATTCGTTTCGTTTTTCGGATGCTTATAAATAGCATTGCTTATAAATTCTGGTCTCGCACCTTTGCCACCTCCACACACACACACACTATTGTATATATGTACGACACACACATTGTATATCCCGTTAATGCGATGGGTGTGTTCGCTGCGCTCTGTCGTTCATTTCTCATTTTTTCTATTATTTGTCTTCGTTGTTACAGTTCGTTCTGCGTTTCTTTTGACGATTGCGAACCAATCGCATTTCTCCATTTCTCTCCGATTGTTCCGCACACATATAGACGGCGTCTTTACGTATGTATTTATGTATTGTGTTTGCTCACGACATATGTATGTATGTTTGTATGGATGTGTGTGGTATGTACGAATTTTTCTTGTTCGCTCCGTTTTGGGGTCTTTCCTTTTGTGGATTCCCCTTTCCCCTTTCCTTTTCAAGTTGTTGTTGCTGAAGAAATATTGATGACAGCCAAAATTCGATATAAAATTGATGGCATATTTGGAGTTAGGCCAAGCGCACACTAGCGGCTGAAAGCGGAACTTATTGCTGAGATTATTCAGCTCGAAAAAACAAACGCTCTGTTTGCTTGAAAGTGCGCACACTGAAAGCTCAGCTGAGCTGATCAGCTGCAAGATCAGTTCAGCTCTGCTTGATCGATCAAACCAGTTTGATTTATCAGCAAGCTGACGAGCTGATTTTATTGTGTTGCGAAGTGGGAGCCAAACCTTAAACGGTGAAATCTCTCAGTATTAAAGCTAACTGAATGAAACTTGGCATATAGTCTTATTTATGTTGCAGAAAGTATATAAGTGGGAACGGGCCAGATCTGTCCACTATATCATATAGCTGCCATAAGAAATATCGGGCTAAATGGGCCGATATTCATTTGTTTTGTAAGATATCGGTTTAACTCTTAGTAAATTGTCTTTTAATTAAAATATAGCCATACATTTCAAATTTTATTCAACTCGGACTCTTATATCTTATAGCTACCATAGGAACGATCAGCCAAATTAGTAGATTTTCGATGTTAATTTAATTTTATTTGTAGTCAGCATCAGCTTCAGTTTAAGCTGTCGGTGTGCATAACCAAAAAATCTTAGCTAGCTGAGGAGCTTTGAAGTTATCAGCTCGCTTATAAGGCCAAAAGCGCACACTTGCAGCTGAAAGCGGAACTTATTGCTGAGATTATAAGCGAGCTGATAACTTCAAAGCTCCTCAGCTAGCTAAGATTTTTTGGTTATGCACACCGACAGCTTAAACTGAAGCTGATGCTGACTACAAATAAAATTAAATTAACATCGAAAATCTACTAATTTGGATGATCGTTCCTATGGCAGCTATAAGATATAAGAGTCCGTGTTGAATACAATTTGAAATGTATGGCTATATTTCAATTAAAAGACCATTTACTAAGAGTTAAACCGAAATCTTACAAAACAAATGAATATCGGCCCATTTGGCCCGATATTTCTTATGGCATCTATATGATATAGTGGACAGATCTGGCCCGTTCCGACTTATATACTTTCTGCAACATAAATAAGACTATCTGCCAAGTTTCGTTCAGATAGCTTTAATACTGAGAGATTTCACCGTTTAAGGTTTGGCTCCCACTTCGCAACACAATAAAATCAGCTCGTCAGCTTGCTGATAAATCAAACTGGTTTGATCGATCAAGCAGAGCTGAACTGATCTTGCAGCTGATCAGCTCAGCTGAGCTTTCAGTGTGCGCACTTTCAAGCAAACAGAGCGTTTGTTTTTTCGAGCTGAATAATCTCAGCAATAAGTTCCGCTTTCAGCCGCTAGTGTGCGCTTGGCCTTACAGGACCTTTTCCGGAAACTGTATTTACTGAAAATATGTACATAATACCAAAAATACTTAAAGGTTTTAAAAATACTAAGAGGTTACTTTTTATAATTGAAGAGAAAGCACTGTCAAAACAAAGTACTCAATTGCCTGAAATTAGGAAGGAGAAATTAAAATATTTACAGTACGCGCTAAAACTTGTTGAATTTTAAATATTTTACGTATTATAAACTTTGCTATTTCGCAAAAATTTAATTTAACTTTATTAAAAAAAATATTAAAAAAAAATTTTTTTTTTAATTAGAGAACTAAAATAAATCGATTGAAGTGCCATTATTATGATTACACACCAAATAGTTTTCATCAAAAGAAATGTTGTAAAAGAAAAGTATTTAATACCGAAACGCCTTATGTTTTTTTCTAAGTACTTACTATTACTTCCTAGCCTTTATTGATTAGATGTCTCACCATATATTTTTGAAGAATTAATGAAGAAAGGTCTCGATCACTTCTAAGATAATTTTAATTATTAACAACAACAAAAACGTACATAGGTCTATCAGCAATAAATAAATAATGTATTTAAATTACCATAAAATTATATTACTGATTGTAAGTAGTTTTTGTTATCTTCGCCCAGACTTATTTGAATATAATAAGCCCGCCAAAACACGATGCTTTCGGATCGCTCAGTACTTGTCAGCTTGCTGATTCATACCAACCAGCTACTGTCAGTGAGAATGACTATGGCTCATGTCGCACAGTGGGGTAAAATGTCACTCTTGAGACTAAACCATGCTTATACAAATAAAATGTGTGAAAAAATTAATAGAGTTTTTCATGTTAAAAAATGTCCACAGTTTCCTTAGTTTGTTTGTTTTCGGCGAAATTTACTCTTGCCGAAGAAAGAGAGCTTTTCAGAAAGAGAAAAAATAACGCGATCCGTAAAAATGGAACTGAATTATTTAGGCTCTGTCCGTTGACTTTTATATGCTTTAGCTTGAAACACACAATCATTTGTGGGTAGACCTGTTGCTAAGAAAAATGATATATAAAATATTGATAATGAATAACATAAACACTATTATAATGGTATACAATTAATTGGTAAAGATTTCAATGTTAATTTTCATCGTCAGCCTGGCAAATGAAATTATGGTTTTTACTGCAAGTATCGTCGTCCATCCCCCCTTCAGATAAGGTCGCACAGTGCTGACCCATGACCCCGTTATTGGGTTCTCCGGGTAGCCATTTAAGAAAGGAAGCTGGATTGCCATTGGACGAGGATATAAACCGACCCTCATCGGCCAAGTCGCTTATGCCTAACCAATAGGTCGAATCATAAATCAAATTGAGGACGTCAAGGTCTTCCTTCCGAGGACTCGCCAAGTGTCCACCCATCCTGCGACAGGTGTGTCCGGCAGAAAACCAATTCTGCTTAGAGTTATTCTCGACGTAAAAGTGCCTGAAGTAGATTTGCAACAAATATGTTTTAATATACATATGGACATACATCACAAAACATTGCTTTAAGGACCATCTCTAACCTGGAGCCGGCTTTAAAGAAGTACCGAGGGACTGTTTTCTTGGAGGACTCCAGTGAAGCCTTTACTGTTTGCAGGGCCTCCATTTGAGCGGTGTTCTGACTTTCTATCCTCTCCAGCCTAGCTTTGAAGTCCTCCGGAATTATCTTTGCCAATGAAGCTTCCTTGAAATCCAGCGAACTACCAACTTTGGAGATCGCTTCCTGCAGGGCCGTGTGCTGGCCTTGCATATTGCTCTGTCCCGTCTGCAGGGTCTCCAGATGACTCTGCATCTTGTCTAGCTTCCCCTGGGTTTCGATTACCTTCTCCGCGCCGCAGGCACTCCACTCGTCCTGATGGAAAGCGATGTGATTCAACATCGGATTCAGAGCCGTGAGGCAGAATTGCCCGCACTGATTGGGTGGATCCTCCAAGAGGCATACGGATCGCGCACCTTCCTTGGGCTCTGCCAGGCATCGGATGAAATGCCAAGCAAGCAACCCAAAGTACAAATAAATTACTGATGACTTTAACATCCGAAAAAATAAGAACGTTTGAATCCCAAAAAGCTTAGAGATGCAACTGGAAATCAGTTTCATACTGCCGGCTGTTTTTATACATGAATCGCGGAATATTGCTCTCCAAGATTAAGTCAATGTACTTATTGAGAATTTTTTGCTGGCCCCGCAAGCACTTTGACCTAATGCTGATACGATCGATAGAATGTTTTGAATGATTCACCTAACACTAAAAAGCTAAACCCTGACTTAAAATTGTTTTATATTTATCAAATATTTGTTTATTATTATTCTTATTTACGTTTTTTTCTTCTATAAAGTCTAATACATTATTACTTTAAAAATATTTTTCATTTTTATAAATTTACAATAATTGTAATTTCCTTAATGGTTTTACTATATTTTATTTTTCATCGTCAGCCTGGCAAATGAAATTATATTTTTTACTGCAATTATCGTCGTCCATGCCCTTCCTGATAAAGGTCGCACAGTGCTGACCTTTGTCGTTATTGGGTTCTCCGGGATGCCATTTCAGAAAGGGAGCTGGATAGCCATTGGATGAGGATATAAAGCGGCCTTCATCGGCCAAGTCGCTGATGCCCAACCAATAGGTCGTACCATAGCTCAAATTGAGGGCGTCCAAGTCTTCCTTCCAAGGACTCGCCAAGTGTCCACCCATCCTGCGACAGGTGTGTCCGGCAGAAAACCAATTCTCCTTAGAGTTATTCTCGACGTAAAAGTACCTAAAGCCGATTTCCAAAAAATGTGTATTAATATTAATCATAAAACCTACGCTTTATGGAACATCTCTAACCTGGAGCCGGCCTTAAAGAAGTATCGCGGGGCTGTTTTCTTGGACGACTCCAGTGTAGCCTTAACTGCTTGCAGGACTTCCATTTGAGCGGTGTTCTGACTTTCCATTCTCTCCAGCCTAGCTTTAAAGTCCTCCGGAATTATCTTTGCCAATGAAGCTTCCTTGGAATCCAGCCAATTACCAACTTTGGAGATTGCTTCCTGCAAGGCCGTGTGCTGGCCTTGCATATTGCTCTGTCCCGTCTGCAGGGTCTCCAGATGACTCTGCATCTTGTCCAGCTTCCCCTGGGTTTCGTTCACCTTAGCCACGCCACAGGCACTCCACTCGTCCTGATGGAAAGCGATGTGATTTAACATCGGCATCAGGGCCGTGAGGCAGAATTGCCCGCACTGATTGGGTGGATCCTCCAAGAGGCATACGGATCGCGCACCTTCCTTGGGCTCTGCCAGGCATCCATTGAAATGCGAAGCCATCAATGCAAAGAACAAATAAAGTACTGATGACTTTAACATCCGCAAAATAATAAATAACAAGAACGTTTAAATCCCAAAGAGCATAGAGATGCAACTGAAAATCAGTATCACAGTGCCGGCTGTTTTTATACATGAATCGCGGAACATTGCAATTATAGATTAAGTCAATATACCTATTATGAGATTTTGCTGGCTCCGCAAGCCCTTTGACCTTATGCTGATACGATCGATTGAATGTTTTGAATGACTCCCCTAACAATAAATACCACGCAAACAAGCTAAAATAAGAATTTATATAGTTTTTTATTTATACATTATATTGTTGTTATCGCAAAGTATTTAATAAATTCTAATACATAATTATTTCAAAAATAATATTAGTATTTAAAAATGTACAATAATGGTTAAATCCTTTACGGACTTTTGAAAAAAGGCGCGCTATTAATGTGACCACATTCGTTTGGCGAAAGGCAAAAAAGGCGCGTTTTTGAGTTTCTTGGTATTTTTACTTGAAAACTGATAAGTACACACTTACAATTTGAATCTGACTTTTGTAACGGTTGAAAACAGTTCGAAATTAACCAATTGATTTGTATCAATTGCAATAATAATACAAAAATATGAATTATTAAATAATATTTACGTTTTTCTCCACAACGTAAAAATCGGTTACGTATTTCTTCACTTGCTTAATTTGACTACGTATCGTTCGACCAGTGTGACCACCTGCTGTGATGGGGAAAATCCGTGATTCGATGTTTCTAAGAACAAAACATCGATGTATCGATACATCAAAGTTTTTTATAGTGCTATTTTGAAAAATTTATTTCGCTCCTTCCATATATATATATTATAAAATTAAATATAAACAAATGTATAAATGTTATTTACAAAAAATAAGGCTTTATTCGTTATCCATATTTTTTAAAGAGGAACCTTGAACGCTCGTTTGTTTGTGTTTGTGAAGTGAAGTCAATTGAAACTGTCAACATTATTACATTTTAAATATACATTTTTTTGTAAGTCCAATAAATATTTGAATAAATAATTCAAAGACCTATTTCGTTTTAGCATAAATATATTTGTAAATGGCACTTAATACAAAATAAATAAATTAAATAAATCGAACTTAGTGAGTTTTGATTTAATTAACAGATTTTTAAAATTAAGAAGACTGGATTTTTTAGGGAGAAATATCGACTCTTTGAGATTTTTTAGGGGGAAAGCAAAATTTTCATCTGGCAACACTGTTTTACAGCTCTATTTCGCACGCTTTTTCTCCTTCTGT
Organism: Drosophila rufa; assembly: GCA_018153105.1. Lineage (NCBI taxonomy): Eukaryota > Metazoa > Arthropoda > Insecta > Diptera > Drosophilidae > Drosophila > Drosophila rufa. The sequence continues at coordinate 17,755,305 of JAECXS010000096.1, forward strand.
CTGTGTCGGGTCGTTCGTTCGGCTAGTCAAAATTGAGAATTACCAAATTAGCAACACGAGTGCGCAGCTACGGCGGAAGCGAGGAGGCAGCAGCAGGACGGAAAACAGTGACGGAAGAAAGCATTAGCCATTCTCCGAATTTTTATCGCGGCGCGCGTGTTGACACACACACGGCTACAGCTGCATAAATACATACGTGCGTTACGTGTGTGTATGCATGCGTGAGATTGTCGCATAAGAAAAAGAGAAGTGGGGAACAAAGGGGAATTGACAAATAACAAAGTTTGTTAGCCACTGGACTTCCCTCCCATTTGCTTTCGTTGTTGTTGTCATTGCTGATATCGCCAGTTGTCGTTTCATCGAAGTTGCGCCGCATGGACGAGGAAGTAATCGAAATCAGCGATAGCGAACGCGAGGAAAACTCTTCCAACTCAGAAATGGATGTGGAAATTACCGCCGAGCAGCCGGGCGTCGTTGGCGTCGACTCCACCGACGATGCTGCGCCAGAGGAAATTGTGCCCAAGGACGCGGCCACGTGAGTAGCCCAAAAACAAAAAAAAATAAAAGCGCAAGTGCACCAAATGACAGTTGTTGTAAAACTGCAAGATAACAGACTCAGCTGAATATATGACAGTGCAGTTACTCTGAAACTGTAGATATGTTTATGCGAAATTTAATTGAATGTGAATGTGACAAGGACGTTGTTCTGGACGGTTTGGGTTTATTGCAAATATTTTTCGTACATAAACCAAGAATACAACATGTATTTTCCGAGTTAGTAATATCTTATGTTCATCAGAAACTAACAGAGACCGCAAGTTTGTGCTACTGGCAGTCAATATCAAACTGTTGCGATTACAGCCAGGTGTGAAAGTATGTGTTTGCATTGCTGTTTTATGTAATCTGTTCAAGTTCTCTCTATTTCTATCTCTATTCCACCCATCGTGCTTGCCCCCTCGCCACCTCCCAGTCGCACCCATTTGACATGGTCATGGGCAGCAGCCAAACGTAGCAAATAAATACAAAATAATATATTTCAAAACGTCAGCAGAGACGCAACAGCGACGCCAACGCACACGCCCTACTGCAGTTACAGTGGAGCTTCAATATGTATTTTTTGTATTAGGTCTTGAAAATTAATTTATAATTTAAAATTTACTTTAAGTAAGATTAATTTTCAAATCCAAAAATAGCTAACATTTAACATTAGTTTTTTTTAATTAGTTATTTTTTCTGTTATAGTTATATAATTAGTTATTTTTATAAATAGCCAACATTAAAATATAATACTTTTTACCACTTTCAAGGAACTTTTTCTTAGAAAACACAATTTTCGCTTAATAAATTATTATTATTATTATTAAAATTTCCAGATAGTGTTTGAGCGAAAGCCAGCTATCGATGTAGGAAAGCTCTACTGTTATGCCATTGTTGTTGCTAGGTGCTCTTGGCTTTGTTCTTGCTCGAAACTGGTTTTACTTTCTGCTAACCGCCCAGGGTTTTTTTCAGTCTTCTTTGTGGGTGTGTCTGTTTGTGTGTGTGTGGGCACGTTAAATTTTGAAATTCAAGCGTCTTTGATTTCACAAGCTTGGCTTAAAGCCACAGTTTGGTAGCCACTGTCGGTTGGAAAATAAATAATCAAAATTAATAGAAATTAAAAGTAACCAATTTAGTCGCCCTTACAGTCTGATGATTTATCAACAAAAGCCTATAAGTTCGAGTATTAAACATAAAATAAATAATTAAAAAAATAATTAATAAAAATTAAATTAAAAGGAACCTATTTATTGGCACTTACAGTCTGATGATTTATAAGTTCAATCATTAAAAATTGACTAAACTAGAAGTTTAAGTAATTTACCATTTCCAGCTTATTTCCCCATGGTATTTTATGGGTTTACCCTTCAAATGTCTGGCCCCAAAACCCCCATTTAACGTATAAATTGCGCACATTTTTGCAAATTTGCCAACATAAACAGTTATAAATTTGTCTTCGCCACGCTTCATTTGCGCTTGTATTTTCTCTTCCCGCTATTTGCACACACAATAGCTGTGGGAAAAAATAACCCAATAACAAATCGAATTACAATTAGAATTTCCATTTGCATGTGCATTTAAATGTGCTTTTATTTATTTCCGTGTTGTTGGAGAATCGAAGTTGACACTCCAACAAATTCCGCTGGTTAAGCAATGCAAACGGCAGGCACACTTTTGGAAATTCAGGTTTTTTTTTCGGTTTTCCAAATTGGATTTGTTTGGGGTGCACTTGCTCTATTGTTTATTACGTTGCTTCCGCTACAATTTGCGTCATTGGTTGTTGGTTCCTGTGAGTAATAATAATATATGTATATAAAAAATAGATAAGATTTGCAGGAACAGTGGTCGGGTGATTGATTAAGGTAGAGCAAATTTTTCGTCATTGGTTTTTATTAGAGTTTCGCAGTTGAAGAACACTGACCTGATCAACTCAACTCAAAGTCAAGTACAGTCATCGTCGAGACAAAGACAATGCCAAAGAGTTGGCAAGCAACCTACACAGAACTTGAAAAAGTTGGCCAAAACTAAAACTTAATGTGAATGAACCCAAGCGCAACACCAACATGTTGGCTTTGAACTAGAAGCCTTCAACAATTACAGTTGAACTTCTCTAAATGGAACAGGTCTAGCTTGAGCTAAGCCTGCAAGAGTAGAAATATTAAATACAGATTTACTTACTATAAAATCTATAACTTATGGTTCTGTATATGAATCTTTAAGTCTTATTTTTGTGGCTTGAACTAAACCAATTTATATAAGTATCTACTGTATCCAATTTCCATTTACTAATGTCATTTCCACCTGGCTTCTTCTTTGTTATGCCAAGTTCGGGTTCAAGGACTGCCATAAAGCGGAAAAATTTCTCTTGTCTGCCAAAACTGACTCATCCTCCCCACGGGGAAAAAAGAAGATGTTTATTATAATGTTTTGTTGTTTTGCACTTACTTGGAAACTTGATGATGATGCTGTGAGGGAACCCGTTTATACGGCTAGTGAGTGACTCAACCTGTTGATAAATTAGAAATGCTGACCCCGATAGACGGCAGAAATTTCCAATTTGCTCTAAGTAGGTAGCGCTGAATTTTGTAACACGGTTGCAGCACCATCACTTTATTGATTTTATCTCACCCATCAATTGTAGGCGAAAGGTGGAGGCTGTTACTTACATATTTATAGGAACCGGTTCGACATTTGAGCCCTGCCAAGTTCAAGGTCATTTGGGTGTGGCAGTAAAAGGTTAAAGGGAAGACGAGCTTGTTGAGTACTACTTGCAGCATCGCACTAAATGGGTACATTTTATATTTACACTTACATATTTGAAAGAAATAAGAAGATAGTCTTTCTTAACATAATTAAGCCAAGGTGTTGAACGAAATTATTAAAATGTGGAATTAACTTTAACTTTAATATAGTACCACTAAATAATTGTTCATATTATAGTTATTTAAAAAAAAAATTAAGAGAAGGCAAAGCTTCAAAGTTTCCCTCGAACTAATTGCAAAACTGTGTTAAATTTAAACCAGCCAGCATATTCTGACCATGAAAATACCAATCACCAATTATTGATGCCAAGCAGCAATCAATCAGTTCAATTATAACCACTCAGAAACTTAAAAAAACACTTCCACGCCCCCAAATCAAAATGTGAAACTGTCATAATCCTCAACAAAAAACCTTCAACTCGAAGCCATACTAAGTTTTGTGAGTCACTTTTCTACCTTTTATTATAAACTTAGTAAATAAAGATTGAGCAACGATTTGTTCTGTAAAAAGCTAAATACAGTTTGAGTTTAACTTTGGTGATAAGATTACAGCATTTTAAATACATTTTGCTGGTTTTAGTTGATAAGCAAAGCTGGTAAACATAGCTGATTAATGTTGATTTTCTGAGTTTACTTTAGGTCAGTTTTAAATAAATGCTCAAGGTTTATTTAAATTGTGGAAAATTACAAATATTGTTTATTCACTAATTAGTTAGTCTTAGTCTTCTTTTGAAACCCAAACAAAGTTTATCTGCAAAAAACATAGAAAATCTGTTGCTCCATAAACTTTCCATGAGCACAGTTTGAGCAGCGCTTTGTTCTATTTACGGGCCCTCAACAAAGTAAGTTGCTAACGTTTTCAGTGCTTCAGACACTCGTATCAAGCTCGTTTTGACCCAAATTCAGTTTGCCAACTTCTTTCTCGTTTTCAATGTTGCCATTTGCTATTGCTTTGGCTAAACTTTTGGCCAATCGACACGAAACTCTCGGCCAACTTCGACCAACTTCAGGCAATTAGCCATCAACTATGTAGGCTCTCGAAAAGAGCCATTGCTCGATTCCAGTCAAAGTGGGTCAATTAAATTATTGATTCGACACGAGCCAAGAAAAAGAACACCAAAAAAAGTTGTTGAGTAAGCATTAGAAAATAGAGAAGCATGGGCGGTACAATTTGATGGGTATCTTGATGAAAAATGCTTGATTGTTCCATGTACAATTTTGAGTGGCTGTGGAGACGGATGTTGTGGGCTTCTGTGAAGTGGCATTCGCTTGAAGACAATAGGAATATCATCGAATTACGTAATGTCCAACTTGTGGGAGCTAACGCATTAACTTTTTTTTTGGTCAGGTAATTTTTCAATTAAGTCTAAGATTATACAATGGGTTTTGTGTCTCGAGAAGTGTGCGAATGACCGAAATGGCGAATGATCAGACAAGGTCAGCGAAGATTATGATAAAACTCATTGAAAAACGTACAAGTTTTATAAATTTACCTAGGTCCACATAACTTTTCTCAATGTCTCTAACGTCAAGGCTTTTATCTTGCCTGAGCCGGAAATAACATTAATAAGCCATTCAAGTCTTATCACTCTCATATCGTAAACATTTAGTTAAATGCATTGGAAAATTGTTCAATTTCCCCGACAGACAGGGTAACCAAAACCAGATCTCTTCCATGGATCATGCCAAAAAGCTTAGGCAGCTGTCATCTGCTACCCGTGACAGTTTCCCGCCTTGTCTTCCCTTATCGGTCTGCATCCGATCTCGGAGCCAGTTTAGCCAGTCTGTTGCCGCCTTTAAGCCACTTCGAAGCTGGTTTGTAAACATTTGGTACACACAGAAATGAAATGTTATATAAGCAAGTAAGAAAGTTACAGTGGAGTGTCCCAGACTGTGAGATATCCGAAGCTCTTTGAGACAATTAGTCCAATTGAGTAGATAAAATTTATAAAAATAACCTAGAACTAAAAAATGAAATTAATTACTTAATTGACTAACGATTTGAGATGAGTGCAAGCGAGATGAAGATGGATGATTACAACTTTGTTGTCTAATAAGTCACCTGATTATCGTCCGATAGTACTCAAACTTTCAGAATATTTTAATTATATATTTATTTTCTTTTTATGCTATTGATTATCTTTGTATCGACTTCTTATTATTGATATTTGGACAACAATAAGGACAAGCTATAAAATATAACACAATTATTTGCAGTTTTCTAAATAAAAACATCGGTAGTTATGGAACGACGCTATAATTTCCAATTCAATTTAAATGTTTTCTTTTGATATTGTACTTTTAGTTATACTCATTGCTATTACACATTTTTTGCTGTGTACTGCTTAAGAGAGCAAGACTGCATTTGAGGAAATTTGAGAGTGGGAGTGTTGCTGCAACTTCTTTCTCTTACGTTGGGAGAGGAGCTGGCTGTAGCTGTTGGCAGCTTGTAAATTAGCACTCAACTAGATGGCGCCATTTAGGTTTGACAGTAATTGGCAGCTCATAAGGTTTTAGAGGTATCTGGCGCACAGTTGTGCGGCCACTGGATTGCCCCATTATCTCTTTGTGGCTTCGTTATTATCATTATCTCGGCAAGCTCGGGAATTCGAGGGAATTTCTCTGCGAATTTCGAAGCTTTTGTTTCGTTTTTGTTTTTTGTGAGTTGCTGGTTAATTCTCTTTTGTTGTTCGCTTGTGGTTTTAATTGCTTTGTTTCTGTCTGTGTCTGCACTTTCACTTGGTTTTGGTTTCAGCGTTTTTTCTTTTTTTTTTCTTGTGATTTTCCAGGTTTTCAATTGCAAAATTGGAATGCACTTGTTGCAGCTGAAAGTGCACCTTGGAATTGCACTAATTTGCAATTGGATATGGCCCAATTGGATTGTGAACTGGAACAAATTGTTGTGGCCAGTTTGTGGGTTAATTTAATATTTAGGAAATTCTTACCATGCCACCGCAACTTTCTTCCTGTCTCTTTGTGTTCATTCATTTTGTTCTCGTTTTTTTTTTCCCCATTTTGGGTTTTTATTAAAAAACATTAATTAAAAGATGACAGCCAGCAGACGATACAACACGACACGCCTTCACATCGCCGGCTATATGGTCCTATATACGGTTTCTGTAGATCTGTACGCTTATTAATGTTTGTTTTCTTCAACAACGGGAAGTGAAATTGTCCAGAGAAAATGGGGCCCAATAAAAAATGTTTACCAGAAACAAAGCGAACGAAACAGTACGAAATACAATGAAAAAGCGAGTGCAATCACTTTTAAATGTTTTTCAGGAAGTTTTTAACCGCAAAAGAAATATTTTGATAAAATGTTTGGATCCCTCATTATTAATTATTTTAATTTAAGCATTGTTCTCTGTGATTTTAAATAAATTTACGATCATAGGGTACAAGGGAATTATGGGTTAGTGCCAACCTCTGTCCGTCCGTGTGAAACAACAGATCTCAGAGAGCTAGAGTTACCAAATTTGGTGACAACATTGAAATCTGTTGCACGAAGATCAAGTTTGTCTTAAAATTTGGCCACGCCCACTTGCGCCCTCAAAAATCATAAATAACTTAAAATAAGCTATACTCGTTATTTTCGGGTTAAAGTTATTAGATACAATAAATGAATAAAATATTGGTTAAAGTTATTAGATACAATAAATGAATAAAATAGAGCGGACGTTTCCTGAAAATTTCAGTAAAATTTGATGATAAACATGGGAGATATAAGCAAATAAGGTTAGAATTTTAACACACCGTTCTAAGGCACTGCTGTTGCAAGCTGTAGCCGACAGGTGGCGCAGCTGGCGCCAGCTGCAGAAGAAATGACAAAAGAATATAGCAAGAAATGAATGAGTTTTTATGTTTTCCTATAAAATGTATCATTCATATTTAAATATGACATTAAATTGTTAAGGTCGGGAGCTAATTCGAGAGGCGATTTATTTTAAGAAGTATCGAAGTAGACTATTATAATGTATGTACAATTTTAAATTGCCTTTTAGTGTGAAGCGCAAACGTTTAGGTACCGGGTATCTCACAGTCGAGCACAGTCGACTGTAGCTTTCTTACTTGTTTAAATTGTAACACTAATTGTAAAATTTCAATATTCTCCAATTTAAATATAATAATAAACCCTATAGGTTTCATTATTTAATTTTTGTTTATTCAAACAACCATAGTTCCCTTTTGTTGATAATATATTGCCACGATCGCTTATAAAGTACTTATTATGTTTAATTTGTTCAGACAAGCATAATTCCTATTTAATTATCACTTGTCAAAATCTCTTTGATTGCAATTCTCTCTACGATCGCTCTCACTCTTTGCGACTCACTCATTGCTGCTTTCTCTGTCTTCACGCCGCTCGTCCTCTCTCAATTCTCTCCGAGTCAGCTGGTCGTTGCGTTGCAGTTGCCGCTGGCAGAGGAGAAGCGCTGCTCTTCCCACTCAGTCACAAACTGCAGCGGTGCGTCGATCGACGTCGTTTTTCCGCGCGCGTCGCGAAAATTGTGGAAAATCGTCTAAGGGATACAATTTAAATATAAATAAAGTAAAATAACTTCTATTCGAACTTTCGCCGTGAGTTTCTTGTCTCTCTCCAAGTCACAAAAAAACGAAAAATTTCGGTTGTCAATAATACGATCAAATTAGTCCGTATTATTTATGTTATGAGCCAAAGTGTGTCATCGACTTTAACTCAACAGGACCCTACGACGAAGAGAAGAAGATTGCGCCTAAGATAGAATAAAAGACGAACTAGTGTAAATCGAAGATCCAAAACCTTTCTATATGGACACCAAAACGTTGATCAAACCCAGCGAAAAAGCCACTCATAGCTATTTTATTCCTCAGCGGGCGTACATCGAGCTGAATAAAATGTTTTAGTAAGTTTTTAAGTTTTAAATGCTGACTAAAACGGAACCCAAAGTGCAACAAGAACCAAAAATAAAATGAATATAAATTAACCGACGTTGACCGAACTAGACATATAGCAGCGGCTAAAGTTATAGGAACACTAATATAACTAATAATAATAACATTAATAATTTGTGATTTAAAAAGAATAACTCTGCATCTTTTGTCTTAATTTATAAGTCTGAAGAGTGTTTTTAACAACCAAGAAAGTGATAAAAAGGTCTTAGATGATTTAGCTCTTGACTAAAAATAAAACTATAATTTATTATTACCCCTTTAAAAATTAAAAATATTGTAGTTTACTGAAAAAGCACAGTTGGTCTTAAACAAAACTCATTTAAAATAATTGTTATTTAATTATTGAAGAGCTTGTAAAATCCACTATTATTTTAACCACAATTGTAAGCACATTCACACTCGTTTCGGTGCGAATCTATATATATTTTTGTGTGTTTGGGTGTCGTCTGGTGTCGTTTTGCATATTCATTTATCTTGATCTCTCGCTCTTTCTCTCTACTTCTCTTTGCCGCTCTTTTCCACAATTGCCACGTGCAAAGGCGTTGAAATTGAAAATCAATTGATACAATCGGGCACTGAAATGGGTTGAATAATACTACTGATGAAGATATATAAATATAAATAGGTGTGGTTGCACTGAATTATAAAAATAAATAAAAACATGAAGGTACTCACCGCTTTGATAGGTTTCTTGGAATAATTCAATGGAATCTATACAATTAAGATAAGAAATGTGTACAAAAATAGTGACAGTTTTTCCCCAGAAAAACCAATCAATCAATATTATTTAATTATCAATAAAGACTCTATAAATAGGTCATTTATAAATGGAAGTGACAAACATTTCGATAATGACGAATTCGGCACTTGTAAGAAAATGTAAGAAAATAATATAGTTTTATCTTACTATTTCTTAAAATGTATCTTTGATTTCTATAACTTCGATGATTCATCTCACCACTTTGCCTTTTTCACAGCCTTTGCTTTTTTGCGCAGCCTTTGCCCTTCACACACTTTTTTCTTTCGAACCCCAGAAAAGAGCATTGACCAATCTGATCAAGGCAAAAAAGGAAAGAGCAGACATATACACTTGAGAAAAAAATAAAATAACAATTGGGCAAGAAAAAGTAGAGTACCAAAATGTGCATTATTTATATTTTTACTCTAATACGGATTGAAGTTTATGTAAAATAGGTTATAATTTTTCTTACAAGGAAAATAATATTTATAAAAATCCTGAAGCCTTCATAAAATTGTTTCTAAAATAAACAATTAAATTAGCTTTTGTCTCTGTGTCGCAACTAAAAGCCCCTTGTGAAAGAAAAATCTTTTCGGCGCTTCTCAATCTCTTTAAAATGTCAGAGCCCAACTGGGCTGCCAAATGCAATGTCTCTCGACCATTTACCCCATCCCCCGACACATCTCTGTCCTTTCTCCTAGGAGAGTATTTAAAGGGGGTCTCTTCTGGGGTCTCTTGGCACATGTGTTGCCCCAACATTTTTGGGTAGCTAAGCTTTGGCATCTGGCACATTGAGGTCGCCGGCGCAAATTCTTTTCCAAAACACAACAAAAAAGTTACAAAAAAAATGCAGCATGAGGAAAAATATGTACAATGTCTGGCTACCGCACTATAATTTCGGTTTTTGTGTTGTCTTTTTAGTTTTTTGCTATTTTTTTCTTCGAGCTGGGTGTGTCGTTTATTGCCCCGACATAAATGTTTTTATGCCCTGCCATTGTTGTTGTCGCTGCTATTATCTGCTGCTCATGTTGCTCTTGCTGTTGCCGTTGCAGTTGCAATGCTCGTTGCAGTTTCAGTAGTTGCAGTCGCTGTGGGCGTGCAGATTGTGTTTAAATTGCAGTGGCATTAAATTTTGCATGCATTTTATTGCAGCTCCATTGCTGCAGGCAAACAAATGACTCACATGGGTAACCCCCCATCCGATACCCCAAGCATAACTCCCTCCGTGCCGAAATGCATTTTCAGTCAAGAATTATGGGCCACTGTCGTGCCGAGTGCTCCTGTCCGGGGATTCCTTGTGTCTCCTCTGGGGGATAGTTAAAATTATATGTTTTTTGGGGGGACACGCACACACAATTTAGCTGCTCTTTTGGTAAAATTTTTATGGGCCACTTTGAGTGGGAGGAAATTGCATTTCTCAAGCTTATGATTTACGGTTTGTTTTCCTTTGAAGGCAGTTATGTATGGAATTTATTACCGGCAAGCTGGAGAAAATATGTTGCTTATGGAATTCGTTTGAATTTAATGCTCCCAAATTGTAGCTATAATTACATTCATTTTATACCATTAACTTGTAAATGTTCTTGAAGTTAACGACGAGTTGTGCCACAAAGTCTTAGTGCTGTTCCTTTATGGGCCATAGTGCATTCATCTCTAATGATGATTTTGCTTTCTTTGGCACTGTTGCCCGTAACTGGTTTCGAAAAACATGGTTTATCCCATCACTCTATTAATTTCAATTAATCACATTTTAATCACATTTACTATCTATATTTTATTATCAATCAGCAGTTTACCCAGAAGTTCAACGGGTCCTCTAGTAATTAGTTTTATAGTTTCAGATTATTATTTAAGCTTGACATCTCTTAAAATTACGTGAAAATTCGTCCAAATATTCCATACATTTCTGACCTGACTCTACAAGGTTCTCTTATACAATTTGTCATTGCAATTCATCACACTTATCTAATTGCCACACTCTTTATCTGTCAATATCCAATTTAATCGGACTTTAAGCACGTGTCCAATAGGTACAGAGTTAAAAGCAAACATTTCGCAACGTCATAAATCCCGATGACATACGGACGTTTGTATTTTTATTATTGTGTGCGCGCCATAAATAGAAAACAACTGACAACTGGCAGAAACCTAACCATTTCCCCAAAGCAAACACAAGGGAATGGAATAATGGGTCGGACAACGACCCAAAACTAGGGGCCATAAATTCAATTGAAGCAAGTGTCAATAGAACACGAACTCATCCATATACAAGTGTTCTATTGCTATGGCTATGATGGTGGTGATCATGGTGTTCATCGTGATAATGATGATGATGATGATGATGGTGGGATTGTGATGAGACAACAATCAATTATGTATTTTATATTGTTGGCATTAGCTCTCAACCCACACTTTCTTCAGACAATGGATGGCCAGCTCTAGGCTAGTTCACTGAGGAAAATATTTCCGCAATTTATGATATAAAACTCCAAATACACCATCAAAAAATTATTGAATGTAAAAATAAACTAATATTATATTCTAGGGGACCCATTGAACTTCAAATCGCCTTTAGTTGAAATTTAAGTTTATTTTTCTAGTTGTTTTTCCTCGTGTCATGTCCTGCAAACTTTAGCCCATTATTCTCAGTTCCCCAAACACTTCTCAAGCTCCCAGCAATTTGGCTTAAACTTTGAAACCGACACCGACAACAGAGGCTAAAGTGAGGTTCATTAACTTTGTTATACCTTCTCGTTTCGCCTTCACTCCTTTTCCTGGGGATTTCCCCTTCTTAAGCTTGGCTTTTCTTTTATTTATTGGAAACTTCTGCTTATTCACTTAAGCCTTGGGCGAAGAGCCAAACTTGGGTTTTCGTTTTGTTCTATTCGCATTCGCTCCCTTTATTTTCGGCCGCCATTATGTCTGCACAGCATTTCCGGTTCACGCAGTCGGGGGCAAGCACAAAAACAAATGCAAGCAAACACACAACCCGCATTGACCTACTGTGCGTGGTCCACGTGAATCAGACATTAAGAGACAGTGGAGCTTCTATAATAGTAGTTGCGAAAAGGATATTAGTCTTGATATGATTTTTAGCTTATAAAATATTATATTTTCTGTTAAATTTCATAAAATTTAAATATCTCATAAAAATTTGAACAATTTCAACCAAAACAGGGCTGCCACAGAATTTGTTGTGTGTTTTAAATTATTTTAAATGGTGCCCAAATTAATAATGCAAAAGGATATAATTATAATATCACTTAACGGTATTTATTTTGGCTTTGAAAAATTTCGACCAAGGGTATATGCACTGTACTCAAGCATGGGATGTGTGTGTATTTTAGTATCTGTGTGCGGGTCTTGCGGCAAGCAATTTCAACTTGTGGCAGGTCATGTCCGCTGCCCACTTCTCTGCTCACTCGGTCGGCGCTCAGTGGTGCTCCTCCACCCCAAGCTTGTTGTGATGGGTAAATGGGTAAACTATTTGATATGCGCTTTCCCGACGGTCTGTTGACTTTGTGGCTGAATAACGTTAACTGAAGTGGAATTTTGTTTGCTGCTTCAGTTAAAACTTCTGGTGAAATTATATATAACAAATTGATTTTTGTTAAAGAAAAGTCTTAAACATATCTAGCTTTAATTATTATTATTTTGTTTCTATAGAAACTCAATTTATATTATTATAATAAATTCCTTATGCTATTTATTTATGGTTAAAGGTTAAAGATGGTGCCTTCTTATATTATTTATATTTTTCTTTATTGTGTCCGAAATTTTCTGCCAAACATAGCTGAATTTCCCTTAAAATGGTTTTAAAAACAAGCCCAAGCAAATAAATGACAATAAAATAGCTGTTATCTCTCTCATATATTTTAATCAATTTTTTGGGTATATCTTTATTTTCCTTTGCATTGCTAGAGCTTTTCCTATTCTTATTGACCAACAAATGGCTGTGAGATGGTGAGTGGCATTGTCTGGCGTATCGTTGAAGCCACCTGCAGCGCAGGGGCTTTTCCACACCCACACCCACTCCTGCTACTCGCTACTACCCCTACCCCAACATTTCCCGTTAACCCTGTCAATTCTCTTTACTCTCTCACATGCGCTCTGCACAATGCAAGCCATTCTCTCTGCTCTCTCTTGAAATTCTCTTTCGTTGCAGGCGCACAGTGGGTGCTAAAAAGACTGTGAGGTTTTTTAGATATTGCAAAAATTGGTGGCTTTTATTTAGCTTAAAATATTGAATATCGAAATTATCTTTTAATTTTAAAATGGGAAATGTCAAGATCACAGGAAACTGCCATTATTATTACGAGAGAAAATTAATAACTTTCACAATATTAAGTTACTTAATATAATTTAAATTCAATAAAAATAAACCCATTTATGAGAATTGGTTACTTCATAATTATTTTACTTACTTATATTTACTTCATAATTATTTTACTTACTTATATTTACTTCATAATTATTTTATGAAGTAACCAATTCTCATAAATGGGTTTATTTTTATTCTATGGTACTAATAATACTCTTTGTTAAAAGTTCTTTAACTTAAATTTTTTAATATTAAAAATAATTCCCTAGAGAATAATAGTGCACCTTAATAATAATGTTCCATCTCTGTTAGTTAAAAAAATTATATTTTTCCAAATGCTGTTACGCTGATGTTACTGCTATGCCTTGCCAACATGCTCGTTTTTTCTGCCCTCGTGGCTGTGGTTCTCCTCCGATTCCAGCGATTCTCGACGTGCCATTGCATTAAAATCATCGCTGGCAGCAGCAGTTGCACAGTAGCAACATGCAGGCAGCAGCACAGCAGCAGCAGCAACATCAGCAGCAGCATCAACAGCCGCATCAGTCGCTTCCGATGGCTGACGGAGACCACCAGCACACCAGCACGAAGTGTTCGCCAAAATCGCCTTTTGATAGCCACTTATTTTTGTAGTTTTTCGAAATCATAACAATATTAATTCCGCCCCTTAACTGGCACCGTAAACGTGAGTGACACTCTGCCGACGACCGGCGAATAATGCAATTAATGTGCAGTTGTTAAATATCCTTGCTTTTTATACTTCTTAATGTCGCAAAGTAATAACATTAAAAGTCTGACTCTTCCTCCGCCGCTCCTCTATCCAATGCTCAATAAATTGTATATGAGTTCGGAGGAATTTACATTTCTGCCGCGGTAAGTTGCAAAGCCGGATAAAAGTGTAGTAGTAGTGAATAGTCCTTGTTGTTGTTATACTCGTTGTTATTGCGATGCTAAAAGCAAATTTGATGTGACAGGATGCTAATGGTATGCAAATGGCATTACACTGCAAAGCCTGATATATGGCGGAAAAGTTTGAGCGGAAATTACAAGATATACAGACAGTTTGAAGTTTATTTTCTCGGTAGTTGCAAGCGTGAAGTTTCTATAATTTTAATGGAAATTTTTAACATTAAATTGTGGACAATAAATTATATTTATGGCAAGGTGTGATAATGAGTGTTGGAGGTTGTAAATTAATAATAATTAGGCTATGCTTGAGAATTGTTTAAAGAGTTGTTTGAATTAATCGTACATTTGTAATGGAGAAATCAATATCTGTCTAAGTGGTTCTCTTTAATGTCATTGTTAAATATCATTTTCATGATTACATATTTAATATAATTATTAAAGAATAAACAGAATGTTTTTTATTATAAGTTAATGAACTAATAACTTAACTTTAATGCCATAAACTGTTTATATGAAAATAGAGTTCATATCACAGTATTAAGTGCTTACCCAAAGGTTATTCACCCAACATTTTTCCCATCAAACAACTTATTTACCATCAAATAAATATAAAAAGTAAAATGACTTGGCCTTACCACAAGGGAAAACTTGGTAAAGATATTTGAAAAAGTAATCAGCAAGAGTGCCAAAGTTTCCTCAACAGTAGCTGCTGACGAGTATCGAGTGTGTCTCCTCTCAAGTGGTCCCACTGTAGCAATTGTGCCTCCCACAACTATCAAGCTGTAGTTAACTGATAGATTTGACACCCTGACAATCTACTTTGCATGATTCTTCCAGCACATGTCACTAGGCGTCGTCGTCGTCCAAGTTGTCGCTGCACGCTGTCTGTGCGAAAAGTTTTGTCATCACAAGTCTGCCCTTCTCCATGGATATTTCCCCGCGTTTAGCCCCCGAGCTGTGCATATTCATGAGGGAATGATTATTCCAACCCATTCCCCACTTTGCATTCGGATTTCCATTCCCATTCCCTGTATTACATTCCTCGAATGTTCTTCTACCATTGACTTCGCTTATCGCGCATTGAACTCTATGTGACCTGCAGACACTCACACATGCCTGCGTGACACGTACGGACAATGGAGGTCAAGATTATGGCATCTATATTACTGGGTTTAACGGATAATATTTGCTCAAATTTGGCTACATTATTACCAACAAAGAATTACCTGTTAAATCACAGGAGTTTTACGTTAAAGATTCATATTTTTAGCAATTTTTCTTCTCCTATGTAAAAAAAAAAAACAAATAAGTATTGCATTTAACGATCGAAAAATGTCGATTTTTACGATCGATTATTATTGCATTTACCGATCGATATATATTGCATTTAACGATAGCATATATCGCATGTATCTTTAAATTAACAAATCGATCTAATCAAAAAAAATCCGATAAATGGTATTTAATTTATTTGTCGTTTTACATTTTGTATATTTTTATTGATCCGATATATCAAACGGAATATCTATTTATATCGCATATATCGCAAAGTTACAATATCGATATTTAGCACCCCCACATTTAGTTCAATCTAAATAAAGGTTTATTATGGATACATCATTATTGATCCGATATATCAAAAAGAATATCGATTTATCTCACAATATCGATTTAAAATATTTATCGCCCTCATATACAGTTCGATCTAAATAAAGGTTTATTATAGAGACATTATTTTAAATGAATATAATAAAAGATAGCTTGGGGAAACAAAAGGCAAGCTAATAATAATAAATATTCAAACAAAGCCAACTCTTTTGGGAACCATGAAAAATAGCTATTATTTTGAGCTCGCATGTAATCTATACATGCTTAAATTTGCATTGCATGCTTTGCATTCATTCTTGTGCTCGCTGTTTGTTGGCTCTTTTTTTCGTTTTCCGTTTACCATTCCTTTTTTTTCTACCTGTTTTTCCTGCCTTTCAGGTGGTGGCGGTGCCCCTTTGTGCCTTATTTATCTGGCCCGGGCTTTCATGTTTTTGGTTGTGGCCCCACATCTCCCCCCCTTCCCCACTACTTAATTTAAATCAGCTCTTTAGTTTTCTTTCTTTATTTTTCCGCGGATCTCTGTTGAAGTTCTCCCCGCCTTCTGGTGAATTGTAAATGCAGAAAGCGTTGCCTACTTTTTTGGGCAACTGATGGGAGGGAGGCGAGGCCCCCTAACAAATGGCTTTCTAAAATGTTGCCCAATCAAGCGCAAGCGAATTTTTGACTTTTATGGGTTTCTCTAATTGTTATGCAAACTGCTGTTGACTGGAGCCGGGAGCCGCCGTGGTTCTCTCTCGGTGCCAAGATATCCGAGAGCCCCCGCCTTGCCGGATTTTCGCCCCATTTTTGCCCCGATTTTGCGGTTCAGGCCGCGACCGCTTTGCCAAGTTATGGCAGCAATTAAAAGTTTTGTGCTGAGCACTTGAACAAAAAATGCCAAAACCTACTCTAACCACCACCCCCAATTGCCGCCCATCCTTCCATTTGTCTGTCGGGAGAAAGAAGGAGAAAAAATACAAGTGTCGGCAATGCTAAATTATTCCTTTTTTTCCAGTAGTAATTAACATCTTTTGTTTGTCCATCGTATCTTATCCGCACGCAATTCGAGGCAAAACGTGCGAGTTTTTCATTTAAATCAACATTTCTTTTATTGCTTGAAATGGCTTTTGTGTGAGTAAGAAATAAAACGAAGTGGCTACATATGAGAGAAAAAATTGCTTACGTTTTTTTTTTATATTGCATAAAAATAGCTATAACTGAAGAATAGCTATTTAGTTCTAAAAACTCTAAAAAGTGTAAAAATTTGGACAGAAAATCCGCATTGCGCTGTTGTATACATTCTGTGCGTGTGCCGGCAGAGGCCGGGAAAAGAAATTTGCGGACTCCTTGAGTCGGGGCTTTAAGCATCCCTGCTTTAAAGCAAAAAAAAAAAAAAGTAGTACCGATGAGGTTTCATGGCTAGAAACTTATATTTAATACCCTGATGCTTGTCTTCGGACAAAAAGTAACAAAAAATCTTCTGAAAGTACCAAAAATAACCCAATAAATAAATCTACAAATAAATTGATTAAAAGTAAACCATAAATGAAAAACAAAAAACTATTCTCAGCATTGATTGTTTCACAAGCTTCAATCAAGCAAAAGTTTTGCTACAAAGCAAAGGTGCGGAGTGCCAAGAGCTACAAAACTCTTGATATTTTTGCAATTTCTCAATGTATTTTTAATGGGACCCAAACAGAGCCAGAAATAAGTAAATAAGCAAAGGGAAACCGGGGAAACCGAGAAACCGAAATCACAAGCAAATAAATAACAAGCAGCCAGAAGAAGAGTGAAATCGAGAATAACAACAACGAGCCGTGGCATAAAGCACTTATGCCCTATAATGCCTGGCGACAATGCTCTCGGCCGAGTACAGTAAACACTCTGTCTGGCACAACTCCAAGTGTGCCGACCGATGGTGGGCGGTAGAGGTTTAGTGTGGAAAAAAATAGGGGAATTTCTTTGGCTTTCGGGAGAGATTCTTTGGCGCCCGCATTAGTGACGCCCTATTGGCGGCCATTGTGATGCCATAATTTCTTGGCCCATTTGAGCGGGGCGCAGGTTGTTGCACTTCCTCGAATGGGAAATGGGAAATGGCAGAAAGGAAAATAAGGGACGATGACTACAGTGTGCTATAAATGGGATGCAAGCGGATGAATGGGAGTGGAAATTGATCGGGCGGGCAGGGGGGGAAAAGTTCCTAACGAGAGTTGAATTATTAATTGCGGCAAAAGCATTTGGCTTTTAACAAATTGCTAGGGTTTTTTATCAAGGAAAAACATGGCTTTTCTGTGTCCGAATTAATGTGGGGTATTGTCAATTTCATGATTAATGTGATGGGGGTTTTTTGTGCGGAGTTTTTGTGTGGTTTTTGGAAGTTGGTCAATTAAAGGAGGCTTGTAAAACAAAACATAAATTCCATAAAGTTTAGTCTGCTTTTTAATTTTATTCTAGTTAAATTAATATTTAAATCCCCTAAATTTATTTTAAATTAAAAATCCAATTTGCCAAATCGTTCATTCCGGCTGCCTTGGGTCACTGTGCCTTTTGAAAAGACGTCTGGCCAACATCAAGCGGATTACTTCCTGTTGCTTTTCGTTGTGCCATTTTATTCCAACTTGTTCTTTGCATTTCTTCTCAAGACGAAGAAGGAGGAGGCTCAGACCAGCCCCGCGGCGGTTACTTCGCCTCAGTTGACGATGACGATGACGATGACGACAACGACGACATGAAATTAAAAATTCAAATTATGTAGACCGACTCCGAGATCCTTTGTGCAACGAACTTTGAGCCCTAAGGATTTTGACCAAGAAAATTGTTTTTTCCCCTCTCTCTGTACTTGCAGCATCGCCGAAGAGAAAAAGAAGCTGGGCAACGACCAATACAAGGCACAAAACTATCAAAATGCGCTCAAGCTCTACACGGACGCCATATCACTTTGTCCAGACTCCGCGGCCTACTATGGCAACCGGGCTGCCTGCTACATGATGCTGCTCAACTATAACAGCGCCCTAACGGACGCCCGCCATGCCATCCGCATCGATCCTGGCTTCGAGAAGGCCTACATACGGGTGGCCAAGTGCTGCCTGGCCCTCGGCGACATTATCGGAACGGAGCAGGCGGTCAAGACGGTGGCCGAGCTCAATTCGCAGAGCACAGCACTGAACGGCGAACAGTCGGCGGTGCAGAAGCTGCGCCAACTGGAGGCCACCATACAGACCAACTATGATTCAAAGGCATACCGCAATGTGGTCTTCTACCTGGACAGTGCCTTGAAAATGGCACCAGCCTGCTTGAGGTGAGTCTATGCAAGAAAGAGTGTATATAAATGGTTCAGAGAAGAATTAATTAATTGGGGATCATTATATATAGCTTGTTCAGTGTCATTTTATATTCGAAGATTCCCAGAAAAGACAAAAAAAAATTTAAAACATGGGTGGGCACCGAATTTCACGATCGGAGCCTGTTAAAACCATACGTAAAATTATTCAGAAATTAATTACTTGATAGGAGATCATTATATATAGCTAGTTCATTGTCTTTATATATCCAAAGATTACCAATCACATCCCTGTTAATATTAAAAATATTATAAAACATGGTTGGGCACCGACAATGTGTAGATTTTGTTTTTGTACCCCTAAGCGCGCGGTATACCGATTTTCCTTCTCTGAATCCTGTTGTCTGTTATCAATTAAATCAATAAATTAAATATTCTCGTTACTAATCTCCAAAATCCCCTTTCAGATATCGCCTTCTGAAAGCCGAGTGCCTTGCCTTTTTGGGACGCTGCGACGAGGCCTTAGACATAGCCGTGGGCGTGATGAAGCTGGACACCACCTCGGCGGATGCTATCTATGTGAGAGGACTTTGCCTGTACTATACCGACAACCTGGAGAAGGGCATTCTGCATTTTGAGCGCGCCTTGACCCTCGACCCCGACCATTACAAGTCGAAGCAGATGCGCAGCAAGTGCAAGCAGCTCAAGGAGATGAAGGAGAACGGCAACATGCTGTTCAAGTCAGGTCGCTATCGCGAGGCCCACGTCATCTACACGGACGCCCTGAAGATCGACGAGCACAACAAGGATATTAACTCGAAGCTGCTCTATAATCGGGCCCTGGTCAATACCCGCATCGGTAGCTTGCGCGAAGCGGTAACTGACTGCAATAGGGTGCTGGAGCTGAATAACCAGTATCTGAAGGCGTTGCTCTTACGTGCCCGCTGCTATAACGATCTGGAGAAGTTTGAGGAGTCGGTGGCCGACTATGAGACGGCGCTGCAGCTGGAGAAGACGCCAGAGATTAAGCGACTGTTGCGCGAGGCCAAGTTTGCGCTGAAGAAGTCGAAACGGAAGGACTACTACAAGATTCTCGGCATCGGCCGTAATGCCAGCGATGATGAGATCAAGAAGGCGTATCGCAAGAAGGCCCTGGTCCATCATCCCGATCGGCATGCGAACAGCAGTGCCGAGGAGCGTAAGGAGGAGGAGCTCAAGTTCAAGGAGGTGGGCGAGGCGTATGCCATTCTGTCCGATGCACGCAAGAAGGCGCGCTACGACAGTGGGCAGGATATCGAGGAGCAGGAGCAAGGTGAGGCGCAAAGGGGTTCTTCTAGGCTCCTTTCGGGCAGACAAATGTCCACAGTTTGCAGTGCACTGTGCTATTTTTTCCTATTCGGCCTGTGTCAAATATTTATGTAAAAATACATGAAACTGGGTTGTAAAACTGTAGCCGCGTAAAAATTATCACAGTTTAATAACCGGAATTAAATTATAAATTCCCCGTGCTATTAAAAATATATTTATGTAAATACTAATACGTATAAATTATTATCTTTTCAGCTGACTTTGATCCAAATCAAATGTTCCGCTCATTCTTCCAATTCAACGGCGGCGGCGCCGGCGGCGGTCGAAACAACTCGTTCAACTTTGAGTTCTAAAAGATTCTCCTGTGTGTTCGTTCGTTCGGAGAAGAGACGACTCCCCCCAAAAAAAATCTGCCTCATCCGGAAGCCAACGCGACCCTAACAACGCTGCGCACAAAAATTTAAAATCTTTTTGCATTTTTTTTTTCATACAAAAAAGAAACAAATTCATTTTGATTTTATATTTGGTAGAAAAAAAAAAACAAAAAAACTGATAGATGAAACGAAATGGAAAATTTTCAGTGTATTTTCACATTTTAAATGTTTGTTTTTAAATCATTTCGGTGGCATTAAATCAAACCTAATAAATTTTTGAAAAATATGTGAAAAAGAAACCAATATATATATGTCAAGTTGCTAGATATATCCAGTTCTTGTTGGATCCGCCGAACTTGCAAGTCCTGCGCCTTGTGCTTGCGTGTTCAGATTATATAGAGGAGTAACTGATAAATTAATGATTAACAGAAATCGTAGCCTTATTGTATAACCAATTTTATTTGTATTCATTAAGCCAGACACTTAAGTTACGTTTCTAAGTTTACAACAAAACAAAAAAAGAAAACACAAATGAGAAAAATAATGCTAGAAACAAAACACAAATCAATCAAATCAATAACGCAACCGACTTAGTTATTATTTTGTGTAATTATAGAATGAAGAAAAATGTGAAGTGGAAACATTAAGTAAAAATATAAAAACAAAGAACATTTATGGCGTAGTATTTGGGGAAAGTAATTCTTAAAAGAATTGAATTTTTTAGTTTCTTAAGTTGGATTTTACATGGCTTCCGAAAGCGCCCTCCAGCGGAATTTTTGCGAAATGGGCGCAGCCTGCTTTTCGGGCATGAAGGTAAAATGCATGTCAAATGTAGAATTCTACGGTTTGGAGTAAAATTAACCTGTCTTTAGTTTTAGAAGCACTGTACAAGAACCGCCGCATCAAAGAGCGAAGTTTTATGAGCATTTAATGCATTTAAGCACAGTTTTAACTAACGCCAGTGATCTTGTGCTTCAAGCCGAACAGAACCTGGTCTTAGTAGTTCTCAGACTAATAATTCTTAAACGATGATTCTAAAATGAAGCCCAGCTTCAAGAAATGCTTTTAAAACCAATAACGAAAGCAGTGCGAACTAACGGTACTAATCTTGTGCTTCCAAACTGATCTGAACTTGGTCTTAGTAACTCTTAAACTGTGACCATCCTTAAGCCATGATTTTAAAACTGTCCTAATACAAATAGTGCTTCTAAAACAATGACTTAATTATTTAACAAACCAAAATTATTTTCAGATATACAAACCTCTATAATTCCCCCAATTAGCAGACGACAAAAAAAATGAAACAACGTTTACAATGCTTGTCAGACAAATAGGTACACACATTTATTTATGTTTTTTATCTTTAGCTGCTGTTTAAACATTCATAAAAAACGAATTTTGGTTTACTCTCCTTTCCATACGCACTCTCTAATCACACCCAATTCTCGCTAATTTTACAGACAATTAATTTATACATACACACACGCATAATTTTCCATTACATTTTTTTACACTTGACTATTGTGTTTCGGTTTTGGACATTTGTTGTATGCTTGTTTTGTTGTTTCTGTTTCATTTTTTCTATGCTAAAAGGTAAAAACTAACGGCTAAAAAACGCAGCAGCAGCAGCAAAAAGCCGAGCTGTGCATCTCATCATCATCATCGTCTCTCTCTCGTTTATGTGACTAACTAATTTGCCCATATATTTATTAGGTATATATATTTATATATATATTCAATATAAATTAATTCAATATTTCTGTTTTTTGCTCTGCTTTGCTTTGCATATTTATATAAAAATAAAAGCTACTTAAATATTATGCAAAAATCATCATCATTAGGACCTAAAAAAAATAAACACGAAAAATGTACAATATTTTTTTGTTTTTTGCTTTTGCTGTAGTTTGTTTTTGTTTTTTTGTTTCTTTAACGAACTAGTGACGACAGTATCAGTATTTTGTATAATATTTACTTTGTTTTGTTTTGTTTTGTTGGTTGGTTTCAGTTTTGTTGGGTTTGGATTTGGTTGGACTTTTCGACGACCAGACTTAAGTGACTAAGAAAACATTTCTGTTTCAAAATAAGGTACAATGATATATATATATATTTATATCCATTTACATATATAGAAAACATATAGGTTTTTGCACAATTGCCTTTCCCCCATATATCCACATCCGTTTTATCTCTTTTTGGGGAACTTCGAGTTACAGTATTGCCCAATATTTTGGAGCTTTTGACTTTTTAGCAGCCGCTTTTTCCTTGTCTTTACAAATAGTGTTTGTTTCGCTTACATTTCTCTCTCTCTTTTACTTTATTTTATTTTGTAAAATTTATTTTTTTCTGTTTCAGAGCGAGGTCTATATATATCCAGCTGGAACAATCAGCAATCAGATAACGCCTAGAAGTGGACGATCGATCTACCCCAAAACGAATCTTCTATTTAGAAACTATCTAAAACATGGCAAATGCTTTGCTTTCTTCTATCCTTGTTCTATTTTTTTCAGTAGTAGTGTAGTGTGTGTTTTTGTGTGTGTATTTTATATACGTAATACTGAGATTCTGCTAGTTAGATGTCTCAGGACCCAGACCCAGTCTAACCCTATCTAGTATCTATGTAACTATGTATTTTAATGTACTTTAATATTGAAGTTGTGGACAAAAACTAAACTGTTTGTTTATGCAGAATAGAAAGTAACTTTGGTTTGTGTTCTATGTTGCTTTTTTGTATTTTATATATTCGGGGGAGAGATGTTGGATGGAATAAAAAATTTGTTTAAAAGAATTCTTAAAATAATTTAAAAGAAAGAAAGCTAACACTTTTTAAACAGATTAAAATCTTGTTCCTTTTCAATAAGAATTGAATTCAAATTATTTAAGAACCTATTTAATAACATAAAATGTACAGGGATGCCACAGAATTCGCTCTTGATGTGAAAATAATTCATAAAGCATCTAAAAGTATGCTACACCTTAGAAAAGCCACCAAAATTAGATTTTATTGCCTACTTTTAGCAACCTTTTCAAATTGATTTCAAATCTCTTGCAATTGCTGTGGCATCCCTGTTTATTTTAAAATCTCTACATCTCTCCCCTTTTCTCCCATATATGTAAGTACCATTTCTCCAACCCTTCCTCAAATCTCTCAGCTCTCCGCCTAAGTAACACTGCCCCCGTTTTTCTGCCAAGCTTTGTACAAAATGGTGACCCCGGAGGATTCCTGGCCAAAACTAAAAATAAGTTGTACTCTGTGTTTTTTTCTGTATTAGTTTCTGTTTTTTTTTTCTTTTCTCTGTGTTGACTATTTTCAAATGGAATTGCGTTGCATTTTTTCGCCTTCATTTGCCATGCTGTGCTGCGGCCGTGAGGCTCCTGCCCAGCCGGATCTTGCTCAAGCCCACTCCGATCCCCAAACCGAGTCCTGTTCCCATTCCCATGCCCATTCCCATCATCCCGATTCCCGCACCCGACGTCGTCGTCCACTTCTTGAGGCGCCACTGTCACTTGGGCTGGATCCTGGCCGAGCGTTCCAGCTCGTTGAACTGCCCATAGTAGAGCACCTCGCTGATCAGCTTCTCGGCAATGATCCGCTGCGTGCGATCCATGGTCCGCAGCTTGAGGGACACATTCGATCCGATAAAGTCGCAGTCGTCGCGATTCAGGGATTCGGCGTAAAAGGCGGAGGCTGCCACGGCCGCTTGGGCGGAAACGCTGCTCTTGATGTGTCCCGGACTGGCTGCGGATTCCGTGGCCTCGTCATTATCCGGATCGGGCTCCTCGCCATCGGACATGCTCTCCCGGGAGCCGAGCAGGGAGCTCATGAGCATGTGACCCGCCGCCGCACTGGAGGCATTGGTCAGTTTACGCATATTCAGCGGCATGACGACGGCGGGTGTGGTGCTGGCATCGCTATTCCGCGGCGGCAGGACAAAGGCACCAAAGTTGGCCTTGGCCTGGGCCACCCTCAGGTCCTGGGCCATGTCCACCAGCTGCAGGCGGCTCTCCTCGCCCGCCGAACTGTACGAGCGATGCGATTCCGGTGGCGGCGGTGGGGCTGCAACTCCAACTCCAGTCGCCTGGCCATGGAAGTAGTCCACCAGCTCCTGCTTGATGTCCAGCTCCTCGTGACCGTGACTGTGACTGTGGTGCTGCGTGACATGTGGTTGCTGTTGCTGTTGCTGCTGCTGCTGGAGGTGGTGCGTGTGTGGATGGTGATGCAACTGCTCGTGCGCCTGCCTGGGAGTAGCGGCTCTTCCGCCTCCGCCGCCGGCGGGACTGTTAAGCAGGTGATTCTTGTGCGCCTCGTGCATGTTGGTGTTGGGTATGGGACTGCTGCCAGCTTCACTGAGAGTCCTCTCCGAGCGCAAGGGATCGCTGGGCGGATCGTTGGCCTCCCGACTGCTGGAACCACCACCTCCACCTTGGCCGCCGCCAGGTCCTGATCCGGGACCACCACTTGCCGGGGATCGCCGCTCCACCTTGGCCGCCAGTTGACCCAAGGCCGCTGCCGCCGCCACATCCTCCTTGGTGTTGTTGTTATCCTCATTGTCCGACGTGTCCATCGTTTTCAGCGGACTCTGCTGGAAATCGCTGGAGCTGCTGCCACCGCCCCCGCCTCCTCCTCCGACGCCGTGATAGCTCATGGGCAGGGGGACTCGCAGCTGCTGGGGCGGTGGTCCACTTCCTCCGCGGTCGGATCCACCGCCGCCGGAACCCGATATCGGCGGCGAGTACTGACCCGCCGTATTCCAGCTGTCCAGCGTCTGGCTGCTCGCTATCAGCATGGGGATATTGAGGCCCATCTGGAAGAACAGAACGGAACGAGACCGAAAAAAAAGGTTAGCGATAAGGCGAAGAATGGAGTGTTGTGGTCCAAAGGTCCCCCCAACTAGCGGGCGACTGTTCGTCATCGTGACGCAGTCGAAAGAGATTGGAATCGAGATAATGTCGGCGCTACTTAAGACCTAATAACGTGTACATAAAGTTTTTGAGGTAAACCCATTAATTAAGAGCGCAATTCCAGGGTTTAAAGGTACTTTTGTGAGCTTTTGCTTTTGCTTCAAAAAAATCATTTTAATAAATGGATAACCATTTAATAATAATAAATGCTAATAATAGCAAAATGATATTTATTTTTAATTGCAAAAGGTAAGAATTTAATCTTATAAATGTTTTTATTTGCTTAAATCATACATAAATGTATTAAACATGGTTGGGCACCGAAATTTTTAAATCGGAGCTGGACAAAATGGATTACCCAAACGAAAATTAAAAACCATTTGCACTGGCATGTGTACATTTTGTTTTTTACTTCTTAGCTAAAAGTGTTTGCTCCCGCCGATGTGTATATATTGTTTTCATATCCCTAAGCTCTCCTCAATATTTCTCTATTTATTTAAATACCACTTGGACTCAATCTTTCAATTAATAGTTCACAAAACATACTAATAGCGGTCTCTTCCAATTACCGACTGTTCCTATTACCGTCATATAAGCACAGATTTTTTATCTTTTATGACGTTATCTCCCGATAGCGGTGCCAAAACTGTTTCATAAGTGTGAAACTAATAAATTCTCGAGATAGCAATGAAATTAGATTTTAAAAACTAAACAGTAACGATGACTATTTATGAGAAGTTAACTAATCATGACTTGGCTTTTATGAAGGTCTCGTGTTTCACTTTTCGGAAAATCATGATGGATAAGCAAGTTGGCTCTTTGATAAGATATAATGGATTGAATGGTTTATTTAGGGGTTTTCCATCTTAGGTTGGTGGTTAGGTTGGGGTTTAGAGCTTGTGACCAAGTTATAAAATTATTTAATAATTTTATCAAGTGAATACGAGGAAGAACTTGCAAGTAATCAAAAATGATAAAGAATGCCAGTTTAAATAACTTTTATGTTTGGTAATTGCTAATTGTATTTTTAAATTACATCTTAACAGTATGTGTAATAAGTTTTTAAATAAAATGTCCTAAAATATTATTAAATAATGGCGTTGGCATTGTAAGCAAAAATGTATTAATTAAGGAGCACCTGCACTTCCAGTTTAAAAAGTTTATCTTTTGTTAATTTCTATTTTCTTATAACTTTTCGAATTAAAAATATGCAGCTCAATTAACCAATATTAATAATGTGTCAATATTATAAAGCTAATTCAATTTATATTTCAAGCTGGAATTATTATAATTCTAGTCTGGGATTCCCGGAGAAATTTATAAATATCTAGTTTTATTTTTTCACCGGCGCATTCCAATGCCGGTCAAACCCCCTGCGAAAGTTGCTTTGTTTTTTCTCCAAAATTCTTTAAAGTAAATGCAAAACATAAATTAAAAGTCCAAAAGCACGAGAAGAGTGACCAAATTATGGTAATATTTGGTAAATAAATAATAATTTCGACTTTTTGAATGGTCAAGCGCTCGAAGCGTGTTATGGTATTTTGTTGTTTTTTTTTTATATGGCAAACACACGAAGCGATCAAAACAAATTAGCGGACACACGCACGCACACACAACAAAACAATAATAATAACACAGACAACCACACACACACACACAGGTGGCAAAGTGCGCGAACTTTCCAAACAAACCCCACCTCCCTATCGCCCGCCCGCCCTCTTTAACCCACTGAATGCCGCCATAAAAAAATCAACTTACGTCTGATGAGCTTGTCGCTGCGGTTTGTTCTGAGGGAATTCTACGATGAATCCCCGGGGATCGCAAACTATTACTATTATTATTGTAATGCATGTTTTTTGTATTTTTCAAGAATCGACACAAAAAATTAATAACTTTATTTTTCGATGTGTGGTGTGCGAAAGCGCGACGACAACGCGACTCGGAACTCGTAATATTTTTGACCGAAATTATTCTAGCGGCGTAGTAAAAATTTTCGAGCAGCCGAACGGCTCGAGAGCGAGAGAGAAAAAGCTAAGATTTTTAAGAGAACAAAAAATGTGCTAAACTTTTAAGAGCATTCGCTTGTTGTTGATCATCAAAGTGTGGGTGAGTCACAAAGAGACAGATAGAGAGAGCGGCAATTAACGGTGTTTTGATATGATATTCGATATGTAATTTATTTTTGCTTAGATTTCGGTTTTCAAATTAATCAATTCAATGATATTAATATGATTAATTAGGAGGCAAAAATATTTATTTAAAAACATTCTCAATTCAAAATTTTTAAAGCTACCAGTTAGTTTTAAGATTATTTATGAAATAATTGTTTTTAAGTTTAATTAAGATGTCTAATTCATATTTCCAGTTGTATAGATTTAATATTTAGCTCATTTGTCTGTGCCATAAAAAAATAAAACATTGATTTGAACTGGGTATTACATCATCCCTAAATCTAGTAAAAAAACCGTACACAAAATAAACATATTCAATATCAATATCCCCCAACTTGTTTGTTGTCTTTTTTTTTGCGAAAACTTTTGCAAATGTCAGCATTAGTTGGCAGAGAGTCTTGATCGCCAGCTGAAAGAGAACCTGCCCAGTCGTCTTCTTCTTGAAAGAAGCAGAAGAAAGAAGAGAAAGCAAAGGGATGGCATAAGAGAGAGGTCTAGAGAGGGCTTTTAATGGTCAGACGACGACGACGGCATTAGCATTAACCTACCCCACGTTTGGGGCCGTCTCACACAAAACCAAGCCAACAACAGCGGCAATAAAATGTTTAATGGTCAAACGGCGATCAAAGCTGGCGCTCATTGCTCTCTCCCTCCCTTTCTGTCATGCCGCCTTCTATCTCGCTCTGTCTGTGCCGATCTCTTTGATTTCGCCTCCTCCTTCTCCTCTTTTTTTTTTTTTTTGTCTGTCTCAGTTGTGGCGCCTAGAACTTTCCATCAAAAAAGACAGTGACAAAAATAGGGGGCAGAAAAGGGAGAGAAGTGCCCATAATATTATATTTTTATTAGTAATCACTAAAATGACTGCTTTCTGAATAAAATGAATATTTGCATTTACTTTCCGTAAATGATTTGCCATTTAATTAATTAGTTCAAGTCTTTTCTATTTATATTTTGCATAATTTTCCTGGAAAAACGTTTTAAAATCAGAAAATGTTAAATGGAAATGTTGTTTATTGGGGCATTCCCCAGAATAAGAGTTCAACCTGCTCTGTTTATTTGTTGTTATTGCATTTGCTGCTGTTTTTAAGTTTCCTCAACTACGAGCACTCCCCCCTCCCACCTATCCCGCTTGTTATTATTGTTGTTGCAGCTGCTTTTGTTGTTTACGCATTCAGAGCAGAGTGTGAGCGTGTGTGTGTCCGCTGTGTGCGTGTTTGCATGTCTGTATTATTATTTTGTTAAAGCAAATAAAATAAAACAGACAAGAGAATGAACTCGCTCGCTCGCTAGCTCTTCCTCTCTCTCCCACTCTCCACGTGTGTGTGTGTGCAACTGAAAAATGTAAACAAACTGATTATCATCCAATCCAATGAATAAATAACACACAACACAAACTACGCGTCGTCGTCGTCGCTGTTTCTACTCCTTTGGCACGAAATGTGCACCCCCTCTCTGAACCTCTCCGTGTGCCGGCTCCTCCTCCTTCTCCCTCCTCTCTTCCTACGCCCCCTTTCTTCTGTGTCCCCTTTACCGAACCTTTCTCTCCTTGCCACCCCATTCACAATTGTCGCGGGCTCCCTCTGTCCAAATGTACAGTGAAGCAGCCTTAACAACTCCGCCTGGAGCTAATATACTTCTTACAAATAAATTGTAAAATTTCTTCGATTGAAAATTATGAAAAAATCATCGGATAATGGATCCTAATCTCATATAGTCTAATTCATTTATTTCTTGAAAAATTTAAACTAATCAAATATTTCTAAACAGAAATCTTAAGTAACATAAATGAAAATTAAATCCGGGTTTCAAAGAAACTATCAAATTTGGAGAAGGTCAATGTTACTAGTTTAAGAATAATTATTTTAAGATAATAACCATTTACTTAATCACCTAAAGATCAAATTATGAGCTCACAATTGTTAAAAATAAAAAGACCAAAATTTAAGACACTAGTTTAGTTTAGATGTGCTTAGATATTCAAGATATAGAAGCTCGACTGTATCTATCTGCTGCGCACGCAAATGTTTTTGAAGTACGATGGCGATATTTTCGCAAAAGCAAAAGCGCATACACCGCAGCGGCGGCGGCAGCAGCAACAACATACGCCAAATAAGGCGAGTAACTGCTACACTAACATTAATGAAACTGCCATGAAAACCACAAGCGCAAGCGCCGCACACACAAAAGCCCCAAACACCCCTCTCGCAATCCGCCACCTCTCTTCTAAACAGGGGATTTACACTGGTCGTGGGGAGTCGTAAAATTAACAGTGGAACAAATAGCAATTGGAAATGCATTGCGGTAAGCGCCGGTGAGTGTGTCTGATTGAGACGGTGAGAGCGTCATCTGGCAGGTGACAACGCCAGAGTTGCCAAACTATCTTTGGTTACAGGGCTTAATATTCCTAAAAGCTTTGTACAGTTTTTGACTTTTATCTTTAAAAGATTTAATACAATATAAATTAAGATTAGATTCAAATATGATTGAAAATTAAGAAATGAAATGACTTATCTACAATAAAAACAAGTAAGAAAGCTGCAGTCGAGAGTGCTCGACTGTGAGATACCCGGTACCTAAACGTTTGCGCTTCACACTAAAAGGCAATTTAAAATTGTACATACATTATAATAGTCTACTTCGATACTTCTTAAAATAAATCGCCTCTCGAATTAGCTCCCGACCTTAACAATTTAATGTCATACTTAAATATGAATGATACATTTTATAGGAACACACAAAAACCCGCTCGATCGGCTTCAAAAAATGAATTATGTTATTTTTTGTAATTTCTTGCTCTATTCTTTTGTCATTTCTTCTGCAGTTGGCGCCATTATATCGCACGGCCAAGGCTCGAATGCGCCACCTGTCGGCTACAGCTTGCAACAGCAGTGCCTTAGGGCGGTGTGTTAAAATTCTAACCTTATTGCTAATATCTCCCATGTTTATCATCCGATTTTACTGAAATTTTCAGGAAACGTCCGCTCTATTTTATTCATTTATTGTATCTATTAACTTTAACCCGAAAATAACAAGTATAGCTTATTTTACGTTTTTTATGGTTTTTGAGGGCGCAAGTGGGCGTGGCCAAAATTTAAAACAAACTTGATCTGCGTGCAACAGATTCCAATGTTGTCACCAAATTTGGTAACTCTAGCTCTTATAGTCTCTGAGATCTGTTGTTTCACACGGACGGACAGACGGACAGACGGACTTGGCTAAGTCGACTCGGCTGGTGATGCTGATCAAGAATGCCTCCTTCTGCCTGTTACATACATTCTCGGTTGGCACAACTCATAATACCCTTGTACCAAAGACTCTTTAATTACTTTAATAACTTATATTGTCTTTGCTTGTACCCTATGGGTACCGGGTATAATAAGCATTATGGGTTTATATCTTCAGTGATGCGTAGAATTCCCAACTGTGTCGTTAAGGTCGTTCGATATTGATAACAGGTAAGGAAAAGTTTTGATTTATATTTTTGAATCGAACAGTTTTGGAAATTATAAAATTATTGCTACATTTTAAGAATATAACATAAATAAGTCCGGAAGCCATTTTAGGAAAGGTAAGAAAGGTCGCAATATAAACGTTCCCCTATTTCAGTTCCTTTAATTAACTGTTCCTTGTTCATTTTGGCTGGCTATATCCTTGGAAACCATATCCACCCTATTGAACTTTCCGAATGCTCGACCAGAAATTCAAAAATTCTTGCATAAGTTCCAGCCAACTCTTTTGGGGCCAGCGCACGTCCCCCAAAAATCCCCACGATTTTCCACCCACCACCCCGAAAACCCTATCATCGCTATCATCATTATCATCACCGCAGTGAGTCGGAAAAAAAAGGAGAAGGAGAAGGAAAAACCATACGCTGCGCGCTTGGCTCTAAACAACTTTGCAATGAATGAGTAAACAAAAACAAACGCCGACTTCGCTGTCGGCGTCGCTGTTGCAGTTTCGCTGCTTATTTGCCTTGCACTTTTCATTCCGCCCACCGCAGGGGATGGGTGGGCTGGAAAAGAGCGGGGGGAGGAAAATGGTAGGGTTATAGGCAATGCAAGGAGAAAACAAAACAACGCGCATTACAGCAACAACAACAGGCCTGCCACTCCGCTACTGTTGCTGCCCCGCTCCAGCAGCAAAAACAATAGGAAACGCAAACAAGTGAAAATTGCACTCGAAAAATATATATGTATTTTAAAAGTATGATATTCAAAATATTTGGTGCTGTCCGAATAAAAATTGATTTTAGCAGAAATTCAGAGTAAAAGGCAAAACACCATATTCTCATTTTCCATTCTGTTTTAATGTACGTGAGACGTTGTGATATGAAAGCAGAAGCAAGCCTTCGATTTATGTTCGGGTCATGATAGCCCGGAGCAGTGCTGCCACCGAGGCCTAACAAGGAGCATCCCTGACTTAAGAAAATAAATGCCTATTCGAGAAAATAGTTAAATATAACGAGAAAGAAAGCTAACTTCGGTAAACCGAAGTTGGTATACCCTTGCAGTCTGCAATTGGATCATTGAAAATCGAACCATTTTAGTAATGTTGAAAAAACATCGAATTTTGTAATTGCAAAATTTATGTATAATTTTACATTTTCATATAAATCGACCGATCGCTTCTATGGCAGCTGTATGATATAGTGGTCCGATCTTAATGAAATTAAAACCGTAATTCTAGAAGCATAAAAAACTGCTATATCTCAAAAAACAGAGAAGTTAAAATTTTGTTTACATTAATTTCACCATCATTCCTATGGCAGCTATAGGATATATTAGTCCGATTTTGATCGTTCCGACATATATACTGCGTGCTAAAGAAATAAGACTATGCTGAAAATTTCAGCTCGATAGTTAAAAAACTGAGAGACTAGTTCGCGTAGAAACCGACAGACGGACAGACGGACAGACGGACATGGCTAGATCGACTCGGCTGGTGATGCTGATCAAGAATATATACACTTTATGGGGTCGGAGATGCCTCCTTCACTGCGTTGCAAACATCTGGTCAAAATTATAATACCCCCCTTATATATTTCTGTAATCCCTTGAATACAGTTAATAAATACACATACATAGGTTTAAATTTGTGGGCAATATTTCTTGTTGGTTTTTTAAAAAATATTTTTTTTTTAGGTGTTGAAAGTTGCGTGGGTTGTGAACAGGGGGCAGTGGGTGGTGCATGGCTGGCTTAGTGCGTGAGCCTAGCTAGCTAGCCACAACATTGCGGGACAACAAACCGAAACAACAACACCAACAACAATAGGGTTTTCTTCATATTGTTTTTGTTGGTTTCTTGTTGTTGTTCACTTGTCTCAAGGAAAATACTGCAGAGCAAAACAATTGCAAAATATGAACAAAAATACATAACAATAAGGGGGGGGGTCGGTGGGCTGGTAGTGGGCGTTCTGTGGATGTCGGGAGGGTGGTAAATCCGTTGGTGGGCGGCGTCTAAAAAGGGGCGTGGGCGTCGTTGTTGGTGCCTGCACACGCAAATAATAATGACGCAGGAGCAGAAAATAAAATAATACAACACGAGACCAAAACCAAAGCAAAACAAAACAAAAACAAAAGAAAAACTGAGAAAATTAAAGCAAAAAACAATGCGAAGGGGAAAAAGAAGGTAGAGGGATTGAGGGGATCCGGCCAGAACCGATTTTTGTCTTGTCTTAACTGAGCAAAAACGAAATTCTTTGCATTCAAAGCAGGGATTAAATGGAGTTAATCCACGCAAAACGGCAGGTTTAATTAAAATTTTTGTTTGCTACTGATCCTAAACTATCTAAACTGGCTACTAATAAATATTTTTAATAAAACTCAGGCACTTCTGCCATTTGGGAATCATTCTTTGAGACTTTGCTTGAGACTTTATACACCAAAAAAAAAAAAAAAACCATCATAGAACCTATACGATTGTTACATGAATTCTATACTCTTGAGTATGAAAAATTTCTTAATAAGATGCTTATCAATTTAATACTACGAAAGTATAATTTTTATACTCATCTGCACCAATATTTCATAATAATCACTAACGCGACAAACAGAAAAGCACTAAATTCCAGCTAACGCGATATGTTATCGAATTTTCGATAGGTTCGTATAAAAATAATACTCAAAAATGCACAATTGAAACTATAGAGTATAAAAACTAAACTTTGGAGTATACATTTGATAGTTTGAAGTATAAAATGTATACTTAACTCGTTATACTGCTTGAGTATACTTTTAAGACAACGCGTAGAAAGGTTAAACTTTTGTTTTTTTTTTTTGGGTATAGTAATCCTACTTAGTTCCAAAACTTGTTTTATAAGTCAAGGAAATGTCAAAGCTTTTCAAACTAATTCCTGTATTAAGCCGGAAATAGTTACTCAAGTAATTAAGGTATTTGGAGTATCAGTCATTTGATAAGGAAAACTATTTGTAAGTGATAATAAAGGTAATTGGTCGATTAAAAGTCAATTAATATAAATTACTCATTGATAAATTAAGTTTAACCTAAGAACGAATAAGTTGTAAAAATCAAAGCTAATATTTAATAAAATTTTTAAAGAAAAATGTTCCCAAAAATGTTTGATAAACACTACAAACTAATTTCATCAGTTTTCTTTAAGAATTGGTCACTGACCCCAATTCGGAGTGTTAAATATTATATTTATAATATAAACAATATTATTTTGTTAAACGTCTTAATTTACATGTTCTTTTTTCTATTCCTTGTCAGAACCTGTCACTATTTGGATGGCCATAAATGTCAAAAAACGTTATGGGAACCACAAAACTTGAAAGCAAAGGTGACATGACTTGGACAAACAAAAGTTGCATGCATTTAGGCGGGGCCACGCCCCCAAAAAACCACCCACTCCTCCGTTGGGGGTGGAGAAAAAAAAACACAAGAACCTCACAAAAAGTCCAGGCGCCAAGTTTTATATTCTCTTTTCCTTGGTAAAAATTTTCATTTGTTTTCCAGAAAAACAGCAGCAGCAAAAAGCGAACGAAAACAGGCTAGAAGCAGCAGCAGCAGCAGAAGCAGCAGCAGCAGCAACAACTACAACAAGTCCTGGCATTTTGTTTTGATAAGTCTGACAAACAACAGAGCGCCAAGTAAAAACAAAAGCTTCCAACGAACGAATCACGCCCGGACAAGGACGGCCCCACCAGAGCCGCCGCAGAGTATAACAGGGGGGGGGTCTCCACTGGGTAACCACAAAACAAAAACGTCACTACAGCAACAATAAAAACAAAGACTAACGGCTAGAGTAAAGTTTCAAGACTCAAAACCTACTAGTAGTTAGTCAAATTCATTAGTTGTTAAAAAAACAGCAGTACACGAAACCTAAATTGCTTAAAACCATTTTAGATATACATGTATTTTTAGACAAAGGAAGAAAATAAACCCTCAAATTCAATTGACCCATTAAATTATCTACGATAAAAACAAATCTTCTCCATAAATGTATTATTTCACTTATTGTACATGGTTTTAAGGCTAGTGACTAAAAACTTAAAACCAAAGTTTTTTGATTTTAAAAAGTTCAATTGTTCTTACAATTTTCTAAGAGATGTAATTGTAGGAAAGTTGTTTTCCTTTTTTTTGGGGGTTTCTTTTAACCCCACATACCAAAATTCGTAGCTATGTATGTATACCTTCTGTTTCCCATTTATAGAGATATTCATAGAATCTATACTAACTATCCTAATATCCATTTCTCTGTCTCGTACCCTTTTATCTCCCCATTTTTGAAAAAGTTCAGTTCTTGGTACCTGTAGAACCCGAGATATAATTATAATGTAAGCATTAACTGAGTACTAAGTATGGTATAGTGTATCCCTTTTAGCATTTTGTTAAAGTAGCATTAGTATAATATGAATTTCCGCATTTGTGTTCAAATTTCGCTGTATCAAATAGAGATAAATTAAGACAATAAGAAAATTAGGATTAAGGAGAGAAAAGACTACGGTCACACTACAATTTATAAAAGAAGAAAAACACACATTGAAATAAAAAGGAAGGGAATAATCAAAGAATCAAAGAAATAAATAAGAATCCAGACAGAAACTACGATAACAATAATGTATAATTTCCTGAGAGATGGAATTGTAGAACAATTTTTGTTCAGTATTTTGGGATTTCTTTAAGCTCCCATACCAAAATTGGTAGCTCCAGCTTATTTTATATTTCGTTAGAGATGCATACTTTGGGTTTTCTGTTAACTTAGATACCAAAAATTTTTAGAAACTATAAAATCTAACAAATTCATGTGAAGATTCACCCTTAACATAAATTTATCTGTGTCATACCTTTTCGAATAATAACAATACCTCTTTCGTAAGGGTATCCCGAATAACAAATGGAGACCGAATGAAAAAAAGGTCGCCGTAGCAAGTGTAGCAAGCGTCGCTGCTGCCGTCGACGTCGACGTCGCAGTGGCCAACACATTTCGCCGTGCAAAACAAACATTTCATCATACAGAGCGGCATAAACAACAACAACAACAAGTAACATGAACACACACACCAATGGAACGAAGAAGGCGACAAAGAAGAAGAGCGGCGACGAAATGTCAGGGCCCCCCAATACACCCCTCTCCCTTCCACTCGTACACTTTGCTTGCCTGGCGCGACAACGCAAATAAAAACAACAAAAATACCAACAACGCACGCAGACAGACAGTGCGCCAGAAAGAGTGCGAGAGAGAGGGTGACTGAGGGAGGGGGAGCTGGGGCCAATGCCTCACACACACACCACTGCGCATTTCTAAGAAAAATTTATGCGTAAAATTTTAATTCTGTTTTGATCGTCAACAACAAAAAGCACAAGCAACCGCACACACATGAAAGAAAGAGAGGGGCACTGTGATGTGGTGAGAGAGCGCGAGAGTGGAGCTTGGGTCTCGGTGCAAAAACAGCAAGTCACTTGCGCACATGTTTGTCTGCGGTTTCTCTTGCTCTCTTTGGCCCCCACTCTCTTTGGCGCTGGCGCACTCTCTCCTTTCAGTACAACTCTCTCTCCCGCTCTGATTTCACAGTTAATTCGAGAAGTTGTTTTGATTGAAATTAACACTACAAACGTTTTTTTTTTCCTTTTCACTTGTCTGTCAAAAATTTCGATTGATAAGAAGCGAAATAAATGTGAGCAAACTAAATAGATGAAATATTGGTTGCTAAGCAAAAACCCAGGCACACGTGTTACACGGTATTTCCTTGGAATTTGATTTAACCTTTTTAAAAAGAATCAAATATATTTCTTAAGAAACTTGGGAGCTTTTTTGATTTATTATTTTTATTTATGCATTCAACATTTCTTCATCAGCTATACACGTAAAACGCCTGGAATTCCCTGTTAATCGCTCGTTTATTGACCCTCTAGGGTTAAGGCTGTATGTTTTAATTCTGGTTAATTTTTCATCATTTCCCGAAACGGACTTTGATTTTGCAACCAATTGATAAGGGCTTTTACTCAATGAAATAAAAATATTTTATTAATGATTCGCCGTTATATGGCTCACTAGATAACTTTTGCAATCGATTCCGGTTAATTTAATGACTTTATGATTAATTAATAATCTTTTTTTTTATACCAGAATCGATTGTTTGTTTGGTGTGTCAGAAAGCTGTCGGCTTTTTTCACAATTCTTGGCAAGAACAGGTGTGCTTTAGAGTATTGCGAAGCCTTTACTATCCTAAATATTAACAAGTAAGAAAGCTACAGTCGAGAGTGCTCGACTGTGAGATACCCGGTACCTAAACGTTTGCGCTTCACACTAAAAGGCAATTTAAAATTGTACATACATTATAATAGTCTCTTTCGATACTTCTTAAAATAAATCGCCTCTCGAATTAGCTCCCGACCTAAACAATATAATGTCATACTTAAATATGAATGATACATTTTATAGGAACACATAAAAACCCGCTCGATCGGCGTCAAAAAATGAATTATGTTATTTTTTGTCATTTCTTGCTCTATTCTTTTGTCATTTCTTCTGCAGTTGGCGCCATTATATAGCACGGCCAAGGCTGGAATGCGCCACCTGTCGGCTACAGTTTGCAAGAGCAGTGCCTTAGGGCGGTGTGTTAAAATTCTAACCTTATTGCTAATATCTCCCATGTTTATCATCCGATTTTACTAAAATTTTCAGGAAACGTCCGCTCTATTTTATTAATTTTTTGTATCTATTAACTTTAACCCGAAAATAACGAGTATAGCTTATTTTACGTTTTTTATGGTTTTTGAGGGCGCAAGTAGGCGTGGCCAAATTTTAAAACAAACTTGATCTGCGTGCAACAGATTCCAATGTTGTCATCAAATTTGGTAACTCTAGCTCTTATAGTCTCTGAGATCTGTTGTTTCACACGGACGGACAGACGGACATGGCTAAATCGACTCGGCTGGTGATGCTGATCAAGAATATATATACTTTATGGGGTCGTAGATGCCTCCTTCTGCCTGTTACATACATTCTCGGTTGGCACTAACCCATAATACCCTTGTACCCTATGGGTACCGGGTATAAACATTTTACTTTTCTTGTATGCCTTTTATGGAAATTAAATATAAACTTCGGGGAAAATTACCGCGCGCTAACGATTAGAAAAACAAAAACATACTCTAGATTTTTCTTTAACGTTTCCCCTATACTAAAAAAAAAAAAAAAAAAAAAAAAAAAAAAAAGGCATTACTCACCGTTCCGAAATATTTCATCTCTTTGGTCTTGATGCGTCTGTGCGGCTGTGATCCGGGACCGCCTCCGCCACCTACACTTGGTGCTCCTCCGTTGCCCGACGCCGCAATGGTACCGCTCTCGTAGGCCGCTGCTGCCACAGCGGCCGCTGCCAGGCCGTTTAACCCATTGTGAGCGGCAGCGGCTGCCGACGAGGACACGGGATTGGGCACCAGATTACTACCACCCGAGGTATTAACACCTGGCACGCCGCCGCCGCCACCGCCACTGAGACTGCCACCGCCTGCTTCCATGAAATCGAATCGCTTAAAGGCATACCACTTGGACGGATTGGGCTGGATGCCCTGGTAGATCTTCACGAACATCTTGTGCTTCTCCCGCCGATATTGGGTCAGGAGCACATTCATCTTCCGCTCGACCTCCGCCTTGCTGCAGCCAAAGCGGTCGGCGATCTCCGACCAGGCCCGGAATCGACATAGCTTATCCTTGTACTTGGGATCGGCGCGATTCCATAGTTCCGTGTGGCAGCGGTACTGTTCGATCAGTTCCAGGGCATCGTCGTTGGTCCACTCCATGATCTTGGGCGAGGTGTCACCGCCGCCACCGCCCGCAGGGATGCTTCCGCCTCCAGCACCGCCGGGCAGTGGAATCAGGTGCTGTTGCTGCGGATGCTGTTGCTGCTCTTGCTGCTGCGAGTGATGCTGCAGGGGCTGCAACGGCTGATGGTGGCTTAAATAGGGATGGTGATGATGATGATGGTGCGCAGTGGGATGTTGGTGGGCGGCTGCTGCTGCGGCGGCTACAACGCTGGCCGGATTGAAGTTCATTTGTGGGTGCTGCTGCCTACACACTATATAGCTTTTATAGCCCTTTTTCTTATTTAACTCTAGGCGCTTCTGAAGAATCTTTCAGGGAATGTCACGCGAAATGCACTCAATCAACATCGTCTTCTTGGGTCCTGTCGACTGGGTCTCATTCTCATTCATTGAGCACTGCGTGTACTACTTTTCATTTACTGAAAAGAGGATAGAGGAGAAATAGGCGAATAAGTAAAGGGTTTTTAGTTAAATAATAAAAGTAGTAAAATTATAAAGCAGTGATGCCCAAAGCCCTAACTCGAGAGTCTGAAAATTTCTCTGCCCGGCCTCGGCCGACACACATTATGCACAGAATGTAAGCAAGTCGATCAAATTGTAATTGCGGATAAATCAATACTTTTTTAGGGTCAAATAGTTTTCTTTTTTAAGTCATTGCTATTTTTTATAGAACATTACAAATATGTTTGTCTAGAAAGTTTATTCTATTTTTTTACTCACACCAATGCATTTCTAAACAACAAATTAAGAAAGAAACACTATAATTTATAAAAAATAATTTAATCAGATTCTCCTAATTTTAAAGTATCTGAATAATAGAACTCTTTATAGATTCGAGAACCCACCAATGTTGTTATAGAAAATTTCCCTATTGATGGATGTAAAGTGTGAAGCCAACTTATCATTGAAGGAAATTAAATGTAGTAAAATATATATAAAATCTAGGAAAACAAGTTTGACTTCATTTAATTCTCGGGGTATTTATCGTTTTGTTTACTCAATCGCAGGGTTTTTTCCCGCACGCCAAACAATCCGTACCCGCCGCCGTGTGATAAGGTGACTCATTCAAAAACACTCATTCACCACTCGAAACAGAGAAGCATTTTCAGCGAACTGTTTGCGGCCAAATACGTGCAGCCATCGAATCGATCGCTCGCCATTGGTCATTATTTTATTCTTTTTTTTTCCTCTGTTAACTTACTTGTGCGCCCCGAAGGTGTTAATCAGAAATGGGAAATTTTCAAGCCAACAACTAAGCCTGGCCAAAAACCCCGTCTGAAACCGATCATCAAACGAGGCGGGCAACTGAAATAGGCCTCTGTCCGCTGGCAGTTGGACTTGTTAATTGCTGGGATTTTTATTTGATTTGACATCTAATTGATAAACTGAAAGTCTATTGCGAAATTTCGAATGACATTTTATGTAAACGGTTGGCAGGAATTTACTGTACGGAAGGGAAACTAAGCTAAATATTTTAACATTTTGCAATTGATTCGCTAATGATAATAGCTAATATTTAATTCTGTTTAATTGTTTACTTTCAAAGGTTGCAAAGCTAGCAAATATTACACAATATAGTTTCAGAGGAAACAATATTCTTTAGAACATTTAAAACCATATCTAATCTATTTTAACTAAGCGAAATAGAAGGTTTCATTATTATCTTTCACCTAATTTCACAATGAATGGCAGCTAAGCACCACCTTCTAACCTATCTACCTAGCTTTGTTTAGTAAAACTAAAAAAAAAAAATATCCGTTTCCTACAAACCAAAAATAAACGCCGACCTCAAGCTTATCTGGGGACATATTAGACTATCACTGTTTGTCTCCAAGGTTAGATTACACACGAAAATTTATCTGAACCACGATGTGACGCAAAATTATGAAATACACGAAAGTTGGCCGTGACGTAGCTATATATCTTTTAAATATCATCCAGAAACTACTTAAGGGAAAACCCAAAACCGATATACTGCGTTGTTTTCAACGATTTAACGATCCTACGCTATTATTATTATATGAACTTTAACTGAACGACATTTGTAATCTCGGCAAAAAGTAAAGATAATCGACATAAGCTTTTTCCATTCACCGATTCCCCGTTGTAAATCCGCAGCAATTTTTTGTATAATCAGTTACAGAACACGTCATCGTCTGCCTAGGTCAGTGGCACTATATACATTATATGGACAGTATACAGAGGCGGAACCAGAAGGGGTTTTTAGATCACCAACGAAACAAAAATCTATAAAGATTATACGAACATAAGTAATCATATAATAACAAAAATATTCAATATCTACGTAAGAAAAAATCAATTCGATTTCTCTAGACTTATTTATACATTTGGCAGAGGGTATTATAATTTTGACCAGATGTTTGCAACGCAGTGGAGGAGGCATGTCCGACCCCATAAAGTATATATGTATATTCTTGATCAGCATCACCAGCCGAGTCGATCTAGCCATGTCCGTCTGTCTGTCTGTCCGTTTGTCCGTCTGTCGGTTTCTACGCGAACTAGTCTCTCAGTTTTTGAGCTATCGAGCTGAAATTTTCAGCATAGTCTTATTTCTTTAGCACGCAGTATACATGTTGGAACGACCGAAATCGGACTACTATATCCTATAGCTGCCATAGGAATGATGGTAAAATTAATGTAAACAAAATTTGAACTTCTCTGTTTTTCAACTTATTTCTATACATTTTGAGATATCGCAGTTTCTTATGGTTCTAGAATTACGGTTTTAATTTAATTAAGATCGGACCATTATATCATATAGCTGCCATAGAAGCGATCGGTTGATTTATATGAAAATGTAAAATTCTACATGTAAAATGTAAAATTAACAAAATTCTATATTTTTTCAACATTACTAAAATGGTTAGATTTTTAATGCTCCAATTGCAGACTGCAAGGGTATACCAACTTCGGTTTACCGAAGTTAGCTTTCTTTCTCGGTTTTTTTTTTTAAATTTGTTATTTTTTAAACCCGGAAAATGCTAGACCCCCTGCGTACAAATTGTGGAATTGCCACTGATAATAAAAGTCTAAGTTCTGCGAATAAAGTCCGCAGTGGATGATAAAGCAGATTCTGATCGGAATTAGCATTTTGACGTGCAACTTTTGTTTAGCGAAAATGTCGCAATTTGTGCGAGCGGAGAAAATTCTGCCAAGAAATGGCATAAGTGTGAGTGTTGTGTGTGTGTGTGCGAGTGTAAATGTCACAAGTCAACAGAAAACAGAAGCAGAAGGCAACAACAAACGATAACAAAGATGGCAACAAGGCAACTTGCTCGCGCCTCGTCATTCACAATAGACGGAAGTGTATTCCGCACACACTAGCACACATAATCTACACCAGGGACACGTGCGCTTTCACTCGCACCAATACCACTGTACATATGAGCCCCGTACTATGCGGCATCTCGCTTTTACATCAATCTTTGTCGAACGTAGATTTTTTCGCTTCCTGGTCTCTCGGGCGTCGAGCGCAATTTGCTTTACGTTTTAGCACTTGTCGTACGTATTTACGCTAAACAAAGGCGGTCAAGATATTAGCACTAAATAACTAGGCACTTGTAGAGAAGAATCGATGCGTACAAAA
This sequence comes from Drosophila rufa, assembly GCA_018153105.1. Classification (NCBI taxonomy): domain Eukaryota; kingdom Metazoa; phylum Arthropoda; class Insecta; order Diptera; family Drosophilidae; genus Drosophila; species Drosophila rufa. Next base: position 17,798,014 of record JAECXS010000096.1, read on the forward strand.
CATTTCCTAACTGAAATCTAGCTAAGGACGAGTCTACAAAAGTAAAATACACAACGTTTTGAGATATGGCGCCCAACTAGGCATTTTTCGAAATTCTTTAAAAACTTTTGAGCCACACCAACAAAAGAAGTTTCTTATAAAGTAAATAAATATTCAAAATTTACAAAACAAAAAGTCCGGAAAACATTTTGACTTTGACTCTTTAATGTTATCAGATATAATATTTTAGGAAGAATTGAAGCATGTATTATAGAGATCCATCCGTCAGACAATAAATTCCTGCGGAATCGTTGCATTGTATTAAAGAGTCTTCTGACACGTCTTCTGCACCCAAAAAAAAAAAACAAAAGTTTAACCTTTCTACGCGTTGTCTTAAAAGTATACTCAAGCAGTATAACGAGTTTAGTATAGTTTTATACTTCAAAATATCAAATGTATACTCCAAAGTTTAGTTTTTATACTCTATAGTTTCAATTGTGTATTTTTCAGTATTATTTTTATACGAACCTACAACGAAATTTCGATAACATATCGCGTTAGCTGGAATTTAGTGCTTTTCTGTTTGTCGCGTTAGTGATTATTATGAAATATTTGTGGAAATATACTTTCGTAGTATTAAATTGATAAGCATCTTATTAAGAAATTTTTCATACTCAAGAGTATAGAATTCATGTAACAATCGTATAGGTTCTATGATGATTTTTTTTTTGGGTGTACCAATTTCAACATAAAATCTGTTGGAAGACGTCTCCTGGAAGTTCTGGGACTAATAAACTTATCGTTACTGTAAGCTTTCTAAAAGATTCTAGAGCTATTCTTTTGATCGCAACTGTACATAAAATGCCTTTGTGTTTTAGCACACAATTTAACACACATAATTTCATGAAATAAATTGTTTAGTAATCGGTTTTTGTCTCGCGACAAAGTTCGAGAAATATGTCTTTTTTTGCGCAGACTGCGACGCTGCGCAAACAGCTGGATGATTCATAACGGTAAACTCACGGCGCACACACACGGATATGAGAGTTGGAAAGAGAGAGAGAGAGAGGGGAAAAAAACTTAATTTGTTTTTAGTTCAGTTTGCGTGTGTTTTATTTGCCATGTGTGTGTTTTTTTAGTGTTTAGTTGTTTGCTTTTGTTGTTTGCGCCACACTCTGCGTCAATTTTTAGACGCGACACATTTTGGTCTATTTTTAGAACTTGTTTTTTACGCCACGCTGCTTTTTTTACGCACTTTTTTTTTGCTCTCTTTCCCTATCGCACACACACTCGCTTTAGGCGTTTTTCCAATTATTTTCCGTTATTGCTTGGAAATTGGAATTTTTTAAAAATAAGGTTTTTTATTTTGGCTACGTTTTTGGTTTTTCCCATGCATTTTGTCTGTATTTTTATTTTGTATTTTTAAGTAGCACAGTTTTGGGGGATTTCCTTGGAAGTCTGCGGTTTTTTATTCGCTTTTATTTTGGAATTTTTTTTATTTTACTTTGGTTGTTTACTGATTGCGTTCATAGATTTTGTTGAATTTTTTTCTTTGCTAAAATTTCATTTGCATGTCGCGGGGGCTTTGATTTGTTGTTTGATTCCCGGGAAAGGTGAGTTGGGATTTTTATCAGGAACTTTTAAATGTCACCGTCGTTTTAATTGTCTTGTAATGTGAATCACGGGAATTTGCTTAGATAGCAGTTATTTTTTATAGGAAGTTTATTTATAAATTGGTTTTTGTGTGTTTCAGAATTGTAATTATTGTCTGCGCACCTTTGAGGATTATTTTTAATTAGAGTTGGGTAATCGATTAATTGTGGAGCAAAAACATAAAGGATTTCTTAGAGTTTATGTATATGAAAACAATTACATAAACTATTTTCTAGTTTTTATGATTCAAGAATTCGATTTATAAATATAATATAATTTATTCTTTAGAATAGCACTTGGTCACACCGTATATTTTGGAAGAACATAACACATAAACAGTTGCTTACTTTTTAGATTAACATTTAAATTCCACAGTCTCTGCTTTTATATTGCCCGATTTATTTTACAGATTTCTTTCATCAGACGTCCAACCATTTTGAATTCGTTTAAAACGCTGCCAAAATAAAACGGTCTGAATCAGAAAACGTTGAATTTGCATAAAATCCATGTTATCCACAATTTAGTTTGTTTTCGCCTTTTGTCATTTTTGAATGAAGAAGAAGACGAAGGAGAGGCCGAAACAAATTAAACAACGCAAAAAGTAAACAACATCCAAAAACGAAATTGAGCACAGAAACTTAAAAATACATTTCAAGGCGCGCGGCGGGCATGAAATAAAAAACAATTTACAATCGCTAACACACACACATGCTATAACGCGTATTGAAATAATTTGTAAGAAACACTTTTTGTGAAATATTTGTTTGTTTGCGCAGTGGTTCTGTTTATGAGTGGTTTTGGAAAACCACTATTTTTGTGAAATATTTGTTTGCTTGGTTTTTTAGTTATTGCTTGGAATTTCTTAATCTTCCAACTTGAAATATTTTTGTTTTCGTAACTTGTTGGGGGTTTGCACATGTGAGTTTCATTTTTAGATTCCAAAAAGTTACAATTTTTCGAATAGAATTCCTTAAATTTCTTTTGATTATGTATTTCTGGGATTTTTCATTGCTTAAAGCAAAATGGCAACACTTTTGAATTCCGGATGGTTATTTTTATGAACACGTAATATATTTCACCTTTATATTATTTATCTTTATTATAATTAGTTTTTTATTATATTTGGAAATTTGTATTTCTTAAATTCACGCAAACATTCGTACAACTTCAATTTGTATTATCCTTTTGAAAAAAGCTTCACAGTTCTTATCTCTTCTTTTCGTATATTTAGCTCTTTGAATTATTTCATCTTTGAAATCATTTTAGAAAGCACCGTTTTATTCCAATATAACTTTTGTTTGTTCCTGTTTCGTTTTGAATTTCAATTTCCGTAGGATTCAAAATATATTTCAGCTTTCATTCGCAGTTCCGTTATTTATTTAACAAACAATGACAAAGAGAGAGGAGGAGAATCAGGATTTGGCCAAAACAAACATCGCCTGTCCTGCTCTTGCTCGCACACACAGGCACACAAACTATTTACCGCTATTTCAGAGGCGCTGTTGCGCTTTTGCACTGCTCCGTATTCCGTATTCCGTTACGCGCGCAATTGGTACTATAGCTTCACCGTTATTCGTATTACAACCGCTCGCGAGCACCGAGCTTCTGCGTCTGTTTCCCGGCAAACACTGACAAACCTATTGGCATCGATTTGTAAGCGCACCGACTGCGACTGAGGCAGCAGCTTCGGCGTCGACAGTGACGCTGGCAGTGGCGCTGGCAGCGCATTGAAATGAGCACAGCACACAGCGGCGGCGGCAGAAGCAGAGTAAACAGTTGTTTCGTGGAAAAACAAAACGAACATCGTAATGAAGTTCTCTTTGGCCTGTTGTGAAATTCTACGGTGCTTTGTCATGCTTAAAGCAACAACAAAGGAGCGCGCTAGGTGGAGGGGGGCATGGTGGGTTGCCAGGGGAGCGAGCGGGAGGCGGAGAGAGTTGGTGAGATTGAGAGAGCGAGTGCGCGCCAAAAAACAAAAAACACAAGCAGACGTACAGTGGTGGTCAAAATAGTAGTATTAAGAAAAGTTTCTTAACATTCCGTTTTCAATTTATCCGTGAGTTTTACCTCCTTCTTTCCTTCTTTCTTCCGTTTTTTACTTCTTTATCCCATTGTTGAAGTTCAAATGTCGGACATTCACCTTAAAAGTAACTAACTGTGCAGTAAACAAAATAGGTTCTCACTTTAATTCTCACTCTAAAAAAAAATGTTACAAGGATTACAACAGACTTAGCACTCGGGCACGTTTTCAGAAGAAAGCCAAGAAAAACAATGTGACCATCCTCTGGTATCGTTCTTATACTGCTAAATCCCAACAATCGATAGCACGACTAATCTTATGGGAATTCTAATAACTAAAATTAATTACCCTTTTCTATATAAATATAACAATTTAATGAAATAAAGAAATTCTGAATAAACTAATCATTCTTTCATTAAATAGCAATCCGATTTATTCAAAATTCCCATCTTTCTTTTTTTCTATTTTATTGCCATCTTTGTCGACCTCTGCTGTATGAAGGCTGACTGCGATGCCGGCGTCGACAGCGCAGTTGTTTTGATAAAGAGAAAAAGAAACACGGCAGCAACAACAAAAAACGGGTGGTGAATCGAAGTAGGAGGAGGATGGGGAGAAGGAGTGACAGAGAGAGAGAGAAATATAGAGAGAGGGAGGGAGAGGGGGACACCGTTTCTTGGGCCGCACACACACACCAACACACACGCGCTGCCGAGTCAAACAAACAAATAAAATGTGAAGCAGAAATGGCAAAAAATTAAACAAACAAGTAGACAGGAGCGGTTCAGCGCAAAAACTGAGTTGAACGAACGGAGGTCGTCACAAAAGGCGAAAAAAAAACCGCCGGAAAAAAACAATAATAATCAAAAGCGGCTTCGCGCCAAAAACGAAATCGAAACGATATTTGTACTACGTCGTAGTAAAATTCCTAAGACAAAAAAACGAAACCCAAATGCTTTTACTCTGATATGAAAAGAAAGGTTCATTCAAGGCGGTCAAATAAAATGAAGTCAAGCATTTGACAGAGATTACTGCGTTTGCAATTAACGGTACTCATTCAGATTGTTATTAATGAAATGTGTTCAAGTCCCTATTTGGGGAAATACAAAAATTTATATTTTTGGTTTAAGCTCCGTACTCAGACACACGAAAAGTGTTTCTAAGCAGTACGATAGAGCGAGAGGGTGAGTATTGACCTCTCGTTTTGGCTCAATGCTTAGGAACACTTTTGCCGTGTCTGAGTACGGAGCTTAAATTTGGGGGTAGAATTTTAACAAAGTTCAGATATCAAGATTTTAAAACTTAAGATGTTTTATTCATCTTTCTCAAAGGTTTTTAACTTTTTTTCAGTTTCATTTCTAGCTGCTTAATTACTTGATTAATTACTGCTCTATTTTAGTTATAATTTCGTTAAAGCAATCTATAAAAGAAATGCTAAGATGTATCTTTTCTCCACTTGACGAAACGTATAAAATATTTCCTGCTTTTCTATATCGTTGCTTTCCTTCTGTTTCTGTTTCGGTTTCTATTTATTTTTGTTTAGTTTTGTTTGCTCGTTAGCCAAGTGGGGGCGGGTACAGTAGGGGCAGGTGCTCTGCTCTGCTCTCGCTCTCACTCACAGTCGCCACCCGTCGTCCCCTCGCACCCGCACTACTGGCGACTGCTGCTGCTGCTTGTTGTTTGTTTGTTTTTCGTGGCGTGTTTTAGTGTTGTTTTTGTGCTTGGTGCGTAGTTTTTACGTTCGTCATCGTTCGCTTGGTATTTCCGTCTTCTGCCGGCGTCGCTGCCCAAATGGTTTGCCTTGAGTTGTATTTGTAGTTGTAGTTGTACTATATATTTGTTTTCTTTCTGTTTTTTTTCGTTTGCCTTGCCAGCGGATTGCAGTTGTGCACGGAAAATAATAATTCTACGAAAGGTAATATTTATTAAGGCGTGGGCTCTCAATAATAAATAGTAGATAAAGACAGATTTAATATTATGAATAAATTCACTGCGAAATAATAAAAGTTCGGAGTTTGATGTAATCTTTTTGATCGCAAATATTGTGCTTAATCCTTGATGGGATTTTAAGAGATTGATCCGACCTTGAAATTCGGTTCCCGAGTTATTAATAATTTTCTAAACTTAAATATAACTTAAGAATTTAATTGGAGCATTTGAACTTGTAACAGCATATTCTGAAAGAAATGTTTTTTGTGTTTGTAATTTCTATTTGTCAGTTCTTTCTTGGCCCTCTCTGTGCTTTTGTTTTCGGCTTGCTGCTTTCCTCGCGGCCGCTGCCGCTGCCTCTGCCGAAGTCACCGTCTCTCTGCCGCAGCCTCTGTCAAAGTGCAATGCGTGGACGGCGTACATTTTGTCTTTGTTTTTATTCTTGTTGTTTTTTCTCTCGTGCGCAAGTTTCTGTTCACGTGCCGTGCTGTTCCCTCTTCTCCTCCTCGTTCTTCTTTCACTCGCTAAGCCATTGTCTTGCCCTCTCTGTTGCGCTTTCTGTATTAGTTTTGCGTTCTTCGGCGAATTTTGTTGTTCCGTTACTTCTTGGCGCGCACTGTGGAATGGAAAGGTAGGATTGCGGAAGGAACAGTGGAGGCATAGGATTTATAGCAAAACTTATTAAAATTAAAAATGTAAGCAAATGAAAATCCATATTAAATGGTCAGGTTCTAAATAATTAATATTCCAAGGGTTATTTCTTAAATTGATAATCTTATCATATCATATCATTGGTTCGGGAAATCATCATGACCGTCTATTTTTCCTAAAATATAAAATACATATGTACATATGTTTTATGTATGCACTTATACTTAGTTGATCAATTACTAAATAAATCAAGCATTTATAGTTCAAACTTGTTGTACCAAGCTAATCAAAAATTGGTCACTGGGCATGGATGAGCTCTAGAAAATTCTCAAATATCATCCTAGAATTTTTGAACTGTAACCCGTAATAATGATAGCATGTCGTTCCACCCACCACCGTTGGTTGATTAACTTTATATGGTCATTCAATGCGTAATGTGTGCCATTATTTAATCTCCCCGCACTGTATACAGGCCAAAATAAAATGCAAACTCATCATTTGCAGGGCACATTTTAATCGATGCGACCCACTGTGAAGGCCGCATGAGAAATGCTAATTAGTACAAATTCGTTTGTCACAATTTGACAGAGAACGAGACTCTTTTCTTTTTTTGCGAGTAATCAAATAAGAAAGTTCGGCAGGGCGCAGGGGTGGGAGTAAAGTCTCGTGGTGGAGGGGATGTCTCGTCCGCTGCCGCTACATCTGCCGACGTCGACGGCGGCGCCGCAAACAAACACTTGTTTGCACAAGAGAACACAGAGAGCGACAGGCAAAATAATCTCTCTCGAAGAGAGGCCGAGAAAACAATTGGGAGAGAGCAAGCGCACAGGCAGATTTTAGTCTTGTACACTCGGCGAAATTGTATTATTTTTAATAACTATTATTAATTACAAAATTGAGCAGACCATTACATATTACACTAATATTCAAGTTGCTACCAACAAATATGTACATATGTATATACAAATTAATATTAACTGCATTGTGATTTTAATTTAGAATTTAAATTAAACTATTAATACTATTTTTTTTCAGTGCCCTTGAGTTTGTTTGTGAGGGAATTCACAACTAGGAAGCAATTTCACTTGTTTACAATGTTTGTGCGTAGGAGGGGATTGCGAAAAGAGAAAGAGAGCAGCGGAATTATGTATGTCCCTGACTAGCAGAAATTAAGTCGTGCTGTGTCTTGACCCCCCCCAAAACTCTTAGCACTACAGCCTCGGCCCCGCCCATGGCCCCGCTGCCAACGTTGACGTCGACTGAAGGTCATTATACATTTCGCATTTCGCCGTCACTTTTGTATCTGTCCTCTTCTAAGTCTTCATCTTGGGCACTATCTTTATCTTTTATGCAGGGTATATCGGATTGGTTATATGAATAATGTATTTCAATTCGAAAATCAAATGTTTTCCAAATATTATTTTACTTTCCTTGTGCCCTCTGTTACCTTCTGCTTTGGTAACTGAAAGAAGTAAGTAAGTAAGAAGTAAGAAGCAATACTTTTCTATAAATCCGGGAATAACATTTTATAAAAGCTACGTACTCAGACACGCGAAAAGTGTTCCTAAGCATTAAGTCAAAACGAGAGTTCAATAGTCACCCTCTCGCCATTTCGCACTGCTTAGGAACACTTTTCGCGTGTCTGAGTACGGAGCTAAAGGTATAAACTGGATCGAATGATTTTGGGCATTGCATTAATTCTGACTTGTTTTTTTTTGTTTTTTTTTTTGACTCTCCTCTTATTGTTTATTGTTGTTTTTGGACTTCGGCTGTGGAATTGTGTAAACAGCGGCGGCAGCGACGTCGCCAGCGACAACAACAATACAAGGCAACGCAGGCATAAGAGTAAACAAAAGTATTTTTCTTTTTGTTTTTCGCATTTTGCAGAGACAATGCAAGAAAGTTGGGAGCTGAGAAAAGTGGGGGGGCTTGCAAAAGAAGCAGAGAAAGAAGATGTTCAGGGGGATAGCGAGTAAAGGGAGCGGGCAAAGTTAATGAAGATGAGCCTGATGAGTTTTGTTGCTCTTCTTGTTTTGTTTTCGGTCGCCTTTTGTTGTCGGGAGCCTCCATTGCAAAAAATATGCAAAACAGCAACAATAACAATAAGACACTAAAAAACAAACAGCAAGTAGAAATGTGTACTTACAGGTGCGGTGAAAAAATTAGTACCGGGTGAATGAGAGATAAGATTTGAATTGTCTTAAGATCTAAAAATAAAATAAGATTTAAAGACAATGCTTCCTGAATAAAAATATTGAATTTTTTTACCAATAACCGAATTGTATAATTATAATTAGAATTTGTAAAAAGGATGGTAAAGACAGAAATGTATTTTATTTTTTATGAATATAAATTTGTAATTTGTTGTCTTGTATTTTTTTGTATTTTACTTATTTTAGTTGCTATTTTTTTAACCGTGACTGTTTGCACATAAATACGTTTGCATGCAAGGCAGCGAAATACGCAAATAGAAGCAATGAACTTAATTAGTTGTTGTTGTTGCTACTGCTGCTGTCTCTTTCTCTGTAGCTGCAGAATAGCTTTGGAGTGAGTGGGAGGCGGAGATAGAGAGCAAATGAGACAGAGAGACTGAAGGAGTGCTGCGTTTGCGTAGCTCCAATAAATTGGGTCTTGTGTACAGGTGTTGAACGTTAAGTAACACTATGATTTAAATGAAGTATTTTATTAACCTTTATTTATTAACAAAAAACAACAAATTTTAACATTTAGTTCTGGAATTAATAATACAAGCTTTGAAAGAATTGAATAACAATTTTCCACTTATTGCATTATTTTTATTTCGTTCTTTAAAAAATTATATTAATTATACCCTTGCAGAGGGTATTATAATTTTGACCAGATGTTTGCAACGCAGTGGAGGAGGCATCTCCGACCCCATAAAGTATATATATTCTTGATCAGCATCACCAGCCGAGTCGATCTAGCCATGTCCGTCTGTCCGTCTGTCGGTTTCTACGCGAACTAGTCTCTCAGTTTTTGAGCTATCGAGCTGAAATTTCCAGCATAGTAAATTTTAACTTCTCTGTTTTTAAAGGTTTTTCCATAAATTTTGGGATACAGCAGTTTTTTATGGTTCCAGAATTACGGTTTTAATTTCATTAAGATCGGACCACTATATCATATAGCTGCCATAGAAGCGATCGATCAATTTATATGAAAATGTAAAATTCGACATGTAAAATGTAAAATTTGCCAAATTCGATGTTTTTTCAACATTACTAAAATGGTTAGATTTTCAATGATCCAATTGCAGACTGCAAGGGTATACCAACTTCGGTTTACCGAAGTTAGCTTTCTTTCTCGTTATTTCTTTCTTTAAAAAATTATATTAATTTTTAAATAATGGAATTAAGCAAGTAAACCAGTTCTGGATTTAAGTATAATCCCATTGACTTTGTTTTGGCTTCCATGGCCGCCACCGCCAAGAAAATAAATCGCAAACCCTGGCAAAACTTCAAGCGGAAGTAAACAAATTTTTCTTGCTTTTCCTCTCTGTTTTTCCCCATTGTTTTTCCAGCACACTTGATAAGCTTGCACCTAAGCGACGCCCTGTGGAATGCAACACTTAGTTGCAAGTTGCTAACAAACTAGAGCACAACTGTACCACCTCCCGCCGAATATAATTATGATGAAATGCTTATATTGCTGCTACCAAAAAATGTTGCATTGTCTGGAGTGTGCGGGTGGTATATATATTTTTTTATATTATTTTTTCTGGCAGTTTTTATAATTTTCGGTTGAAATGTTTTCGCCGTGTTGACATTGTTTTGCCGAACGGAAAAAATACGCTTGTCGCATTTATTTACTAGCATTTTACTATGGACCCCAGCTGGTTGTTGTTGCAATTGTTTACTCTTGTTCTTCTGCTTATTTTAGTGCTGTTTCTTGTTGTTTTTCTTGTTTAGCATTCGCATTCGAGCTAGCAACAATAACAAGATGCGACGGCAGGAAAAATAACAGAAACAACACAGGGCACCTCTCTGAGCACCCGCTGCAAATTTTAGACACTACAAAATAAATGTATTGTCTTTGTATTTTAATTGCTGAGAGTTTCATATTTTCTGATCTCCAAAGTTGGTTTTGTTAAAAGTATTTTTTTTCGGATGTTGTTGATTTTAAAATATAATATTAATGGTTTTTTTCAAATTAGAGTTGCTAAAAATAATTAAATATAAATAAATAATTAGGGAATGATCATTTAACTATATTTGTTTATATGATAACTTTTACCTAAACTTGTATTTTGCTAGCAAGGATATTAAAAATGTATTCTTGCATTATTCATCAATAAAATGGTATCTTTGAGAGCATGGATGGGCGCTTAGTAGCACTTTATGCTCCCAGAGCTCTTTCAAATATGTTCCGGAGAATCAAAATAAGCGATGATCATTATTTTTGATTGAGATTTTTAAATAAATTTATTTATAATTAATTTGCCATCTGATATTTCACTGTGCACTCGATTCGTTTTGGTTGGATCTCCCATTCGTTGATTTTTCGTGTGCATTCAGCAAAAATTGTTTTTGGCCGCTTCTGTTGTGGTTCTTTTTGCATCTATTTTGTTTTTTTGTTTTTTTTGTCCATGTTGTTTCTTTTTTGTTTTGTTTTTGTGCTTTTACCGCTGTAAATTTGCAAAAGTACAGCTGTTAACAATAACAATGACATATAAACACTCCCGCAGCGGCAACAAAAATGCCAACGCAGCGCAGCTATGCGCAAAAAAGCATAAAAATAAAACAAAAACAAAAATGGAAAACGAAAAAAGTCAAGCAGAAATCAAACAACAAGCGAATGCAAAAAATTAATTAATTAAGCATTTTTTGTTTTATAGTTGACCGAACCATCGTCGGCAACACGTGAGTTTTTTGTGGGTGCTTGAGGCACAAAAATGTATGTTACTTTGTGTCTGCTTATGTTGTAGCCTCAGTTCTTGGCTTCACTGGTTGTTTTTATTGTTTTCTGTTTTTATACCCGGTACCCAGAGGGTACAAGGGTATTATGGGTTAGTGCCAACCTCTGTCCGTCCGTGTGAAACAACAGATCTCAGAGACTTTAAGAGCTAGAGTTACCAAATTTGGTGACAACATTGAAATCTGTTGCACGCAGATCAAGTTTGTTTTAAAATTTGGCCACGCCCACTTGCGCCCTCAAAAATCATAAAAAACATAAAATAAGCTATACTCGTTATTTTCGAGTTAAAGTTAATAGATACAATAAATGAATAAAATAGAGCGGACGTTTCCTGAAAATTTCAGTAAAATCAGATGATAAACATGGGAGATACTCGCAATAAGGTTACAATTTTAACACACCGCCCTAAGGCACTGTTGTTGCAAACTGTAGCCGATAGGTGGCGCATTCGAGCCTTGGCCGTGCGATATAATGCAGAAGAAATGACAAAAGAATATAGCAAGAAATGACAAAAATTAACAATTAATTTTTTGACGCCGATCGAGCGGGTTTTTATGTGTTCCTATAAAATGTATCATTCATATTTAAGTATGACATTAAATTCTTTAGGTCGGGAGCTAATTCGAGAGGCGATTTATTTTAAGAATTATCGAAGTAGACTATTATAATGTATGTACAATTTTAAATTGCCATTTAGTGTGAAGCGCAAACGTTTAGGTACCGGGTATCTCACAGTCGAGCACAGTCGACTGTAGCTTTCTTACTTGTTTTTTTACGCTTGTGTGTTGCCATAGTTGTTGCTTATCTGGAATATGTCGAATATTTCATTGCACTTTTTCATGGCTGTTGTCGCAGCCGAAATGCCTTGAAATGTAATTGAAAAGTGCGCAAAACAAAGCTTAAGCTGGCTTGGTGTGTGGGCTTAGGTAATATGTCAGTACTTAAATACAACAAATAAATAAAGAAATTCAAGAACAACCTTTAACCTTTAGATTGGATTTTCATTACATAATAAAGATGGGTTTCAGCTTGACTTAATTGAAGGTGACTTAAATGACTAACAAAGTTTCATCCTGTTTAAACATTTGAAATATATAGTTTTTTTAAATGTTTATTTTATTAAATGTAATGTCTGATAATATTTTAATTATTTAATCAATTAAAAAGTAACAAAGTAACAAATATAAGCGAGTACCTGAGAACGGTTTCCGAATTTTGGCAAACCTTTAATAGCACATTTCTCCATATTAACAAAAAGGTTTTTTTTTTTTAATTACCACCTAATTGTATTATTTAACTTTTAACATTTTTTCTCTAGTAACACCTATCCATAAATTATTTAATTATTTTAATGTGTAGTTTGTAAAACAAATGTTATAGAATTTAATTGTTAGAAATTCCTGCTTGTTGCAAGCTGGCAATATAAATTTCAAACATTTGTTTGCAATTTAAATGTGTTTGTATAATAATAATGTTTGTACTTTTAAATTTGCAGAATATATGTATTTATGAAGTCAAATAAAATATATTGTATGAGGTTGTATTAAGAATTAGGAATTATATTTATCAGAAATTCATTATAGACTTTAAATCGCTTGAAATGGCATTCAAAAATAAGCTACAAAATATTAGTCCTTAAAAAAAATTGTTTGAACTAAAAATATTTTGTTGCATAAACCACAAAGTCAAAGCGATTTCTGTGGCATCCCTATTTATGTTATTATTAGGTTAATATTTTATACGGAATTATGACTGCTTTTATATTTTGGTTTTACATCTATTGGAATAACAAATATTAAGTAAAAAATACAATACATTTAAATATATTTATTATTGCTACTTAACATGTTTACCACTCCTTTTTTTACATTCTTACCCAGTAAAAACTATAAAATACAGTCCTTTGGGTTATGTTGTATTTATCTCAAATAATTAAGGTTGAGATAACAATCAAATTTCTAACAATAGATGGAAGTGATATAACAAAATAATTGCAACATTCTTCATTGCCCTCAGTGACCAGGAATGGAAAATGAGTGCAAATGGTTACAGGCTCCGGTGAAAACAACCAGAATACGCCCGGAAATGAAAAGGAGGAGGCAGGAGCGAACGTTCCTTGGGGGCGTTGTGGGGTTAAAAGCAAACGAAGTCGGCAAGGCCAACAGCAACAACAACAACAACAACAACAAGAAACGACCCAACAACTGAATGAAATACAATAAAATTTTAAAACAAACAAATGCAAACACATAGACAGAGGCAAACGCACACAAATACACACCCAAACACAACAAGGAGCCAATGCGAATGCGACTAATGAGCACTGAAACAACAACAAAGAAGCTGAACCAGAAGAAGAAGCACAAGCGGCGTCGAGGGGGGTGGTTGGGGCTAGAACGGGGGACTGACAGTCACCTAACCATGGCCCAATCCCCTTTCCGCCTCTGTCTGAAATAAACAAATAGAACTAAAACCAAGTAAAAAGCAATCAAAATCAATTGATGAAACTTCAAAATACTTCGTAAAAAAAATAGTAACATTTTTAGATATCTTACATATAGGGTGGGGGGTCCTTGTTTTAGAGCAACCTTTTCCCTTACTTAAATTTTTAAAAATACATTTTTTTGTAATTTTCATATAAAATCGGTTTGGGGACAGCTTAAGATCCCATCGAAGTCTCTTACATATAGGAATGTTGCAAATTAATTTAAATGAGTTAGTAAAGCACATCATATGAGATAATTTAAACTCGAAATTAAATCGCGATCTCATCCTAACTTAATGTCGTGATATTTATGTTTTATTTTAAAATTATTTGAGACACACTTTCTTAAAGTCCGATTTGCATTGCTTGAATAGATAAACTGGAAAATATTTTGTTAGTATTTTGGGAGAGTTAGGTCTAACCGAAAGTTAAGAATTGGTCGGTTGTTCTTCAAGAAGCAGACATCCGGACCCCTGATCTTTAACCTAAAGTTAAGACTCGGTGAGTAGTTCTTCAAAAAGAATTTTTCACAGATTTAATCATTGCAGCCCTGTATTTTGCTTTTGCTGCACCTTCGGTAAATAAACGGCCGAATGAGAAACCCGGTTAGTGTAACCCGTGGTTATTTTAGACTTGGGATTTAGGAAACGTATTCTTCTTCGTCTTAAAATTAACGAATGATTTAATAAAATGAATTAAAAATAAACTGAATAAAATGGCATTACATAAAATTACATAAAATGCAAACTTTTTATTGTCATAATCATTCCGTTAAAATGCCTGATTACTGGGTAGCAAAACAACAACGGCAAGGACAAGGAACAGTTTGCGTTGTATAGTAAAATGCTTATTTACGCATACAATTGCACGTGAGCTGAGTGGGAGAGAGAGAGTGAGACAGCTAGAGAGAGAGAGACAAGGAAGGGTGAATGTGACGGGTGTGAGTGAGACGGACTGGGCCCCGCGAGTGACATGGGTGGAGGGGGGGTTTGGCTACTGAAAATAGGAACTTTTGTTTGCAGTGCGCACAGCAACGGAGAGACAAACACAACTGTAACTGTAATTGTGTATTTGTTTGCTCGAAACTTCCCCCTTAACCCCCGCCAAAGCCACCACCCCCGGCTCCCTTGTTACCACCCCAAAAACCACCCATAGATGTCTGGCTTCTGTTTCTCTGTTTCGGCCCCCTCCTCTCGTTCTTTTGGCCAAATAAAAAGTTTGTTGAGAACATTTGCAAATGTTTGTTTTAGAAAACGGAAAATGCTTCGTTTGTTTCGTCATTATGATCATTAGAATTAACATCATCATCGTCATTGTGAGTTGTATTTGTCTTTGTTGTTGTTGCTGTTACTGTTGAGTTTTCTTACTTTGGCTTCCTTCGCTTTCCCCATCCCTTTGACTTTCCTTACTACCTTTTTTGCTTATCAGGTAATACCCTTATTTTATTGGTTGCTTATAATATTATATATGATTTTATAATTAGTTCTATATTAATATTTTCCATTTTATTTAAACTTATTTACCTTCCCCGTACTTTGACGCTGGAATTCTCAACAGGTTCTAGCTAAAAGCCTAAGATAGCCATGCTCTATGCTGAAATTTGTTAAAAACGTATCCTATTGAAGGATCGATCAGGTGACTCTCCTATAACATTTTTAGATACTTATGTATGTACATACATATGTATATAACAATATTTTCTGAACTTTTGTTCAGAACTAGGTGAAACTGAAATTTATTTGGTTCCAATGTACATTCAAGCATTTTTGAGCTTGGAAGCAATTTGGAAGCTTTTAAGTAAATGTATTAAACTAGTAAATGTAATAAAATATTGCTTAACATATTATTTATGTAACAAATTATTTAATATATTTCTTTATACAATTTAAGCTAACCTCTGCTTATATAAATTTATCCTCCATAAGGGCATTCCACGGGCCAACCCCAATTGATCAATTCTTGTTTGGTTTGGTTCCTTGTTTGCTTCATCGTCATCGTTTATTCGTATTCGTCGTCTGCTACTTTTGCGTAGTTTTGTTTATTTTATTTGTTTTGTCTTGTTTTATTTTTGTTTGATTTACGTTTGGCCAAGCCAGGCTACACTGGAATACAAATCTTGGTGTAAAACGAAAGGAGCAAAAAAAAAAAAAGAATATGATCTTAAGTACAATAGATAAAATGTAAGAAATGCATTTCGTAACAGTTTTTCAACTTTATTATTTTTCTGATTTTCAAACTTAATTAATTTCAACATATATTCTTGTGCTTTCAATGTTGAATTTTATGTTTGAAATTTCTAGATATATTAGTTATTTACAGGGATCGCAAATAAATAATCTTTTAAATATACCGCGCCGTTCAAAAGTTATAGCAATTCAATTTTTAAAATAAAAATTGAAAATAATTGTTATTTGTAATTATTATTTTGAAAATTACAAAAAACAGTTATGAATTAACTTTTATATAAAAATTGAAAAATAATAATTATTTTTAACTTTTTTAATAAAAATCAATAATAGCAGTTAATTTGCAATTATTTTGTTATAATCAAAAAATAACTGTTATTGTACAATTTTTATGGTACAAATTATAACTGTTACGATCCCTGGTTATTTATCGTAGAAATATAATTTAAAACTTGAAACAATATTAATTAATAATTCATAGTAAAATAAGTTCAGATCTAAACATGAAAACATTTAAACAAGTTCATATCTGGACATAAAAAAGAGAAATAAATAAATAAAAAATTTAAACCTTTTATAAGGAATGTCTGGTAGACTTAGCAATTATTAATTATATATAAAATTAATATTTATACACTTTTTTTTGTTTTCCAGTGATCCTATGCAATCGCTCGCCAAACCCAAGCCCCCTACCCCTGGAGGAGCTCGAAAGACCACCCCAAACCGTCCCCAAAAGCGTCCACCTCAAATTGTTGGCCTGTCGCCGTGTTTTGTTTTACTTGTGCTGCTTCTTCTATTATTTGGCTTAAGGGGGGGCGGCGGCGAGTTTGCTGTTGTTTTTCCCATCGCTCTGCTTTTTCTGCTTCTTCTTTTATTTAATTTTGTTTTATTTTACTTTTTTTTCGTCCTGTTTTGTTGTATTTTGTGTAGGTGTATTGACTTAAAGTTTGTTATACTCGTACTTCTTTGCCTTTTGTCTTTCAGTTTCAGTTCCAGGTTCAATTTCTTCTCCTGCTTCTTGTTCTTCTTGTTCGTGGTCTTGGCCATGTTGTTCCTGTTGTTGTTTTTGGTAGAAGGAAACGCCTTCGAAACATTTCTGCGGTCGTCCTTCGGGAAGTTCGGCATGGAGAATTTTCCTCAGGTTGGTTCAGGGCGGTTTTCATTCTAATATTGTTTGATTTTTTTTTTTGTGTAACGCTCAGGGTTTACTAATGCCATCGAAGGACCATACATAGGATTATATGGACTACACGCAAAAAAAAAAACAAGAGTTTAACCTTTCTACGCGTTGTCTTAAAAGTATACTCAAGCAGTATAACGAGTTTAGTATAAATTTTAGACTTCAAACTATCAAATGTATACTCCAAAGTTTAGTTTTTATACTCTATAGTTTCAATTGTGTATTTTTCAGTATTATTTTTATACGAACCTACATCGAAAATTCGATAACATATCGCGTTAGCTGGAATTTAGTGCTTTTCTGTTTGTCGCGTTAGTGATTATTATGAAATATTGGTGCAGATGAGTATAAAATTTATACTTTCGTTGTATTAAATTGATAAGCATCTTATTAAGAAATTGTTCATACTCAAGAGTATAGAATTCATGTAACAATCGTATAGGTTCTATGATGATTTTTTTTTGGGTATATATTCAAAAATTCAGAAATAAAACAGCATTTGGTTTTTTTTTTTTGATTTTGCAAGGGAATACAAATACCAAATCGGCATTAGAAAAATACCGGCATATTGCCCTTCGGTGTCTTAGTATTTATATTAGTCTTTGGTTTCACTGATTATCTGTAGCTTTCAGAGTTAAACTCTAGCTTTAAAAATCGAACTAATAAATACCCAAGATGACAAGGAATTTCCTATAATTTGAAGTCATTCACAATATCAATTTCAAACTCATTTCCTTTCCTTTCCCTTCAAACATGTCGAAGCGTTTGTAACAAAAAATACTTTTCATTTGGAAATGCTTGTTTCGAAATCTCTTGTAACATTATACACATAATATATCTGTAAAATTTCGATTGAATCAGGAAAGTATATACCGCTGACCGAAATGAATAAACTGACCAAGGAGTGGTCCCGAGCTGTGCTCTTTAAGCCCAAGGATAATCTTACGACCGAGGCGAAAAATCGGGCTGCCAACTTTGTGCCATCATGTGAAACGGAGGTGAGATTAAATGGGAATATTTTCAGAGAATTACGGGATAGTTCTGGTATAAATCTATAAAACTTAAAATCATTTAGAAATGTTGAAAGAGTGCTTTAAATGCCTTTTTCTTTCAAAAGCGTTCTTAGGGTTGCCCTGTAAAGTAGGCAATAATTTGCCGTCAAGTCCTTTGAGTGCTGGGTTTTACATGGTCACACAAATTTATTTACTTATTTATTCCCTTTTTTTCAAATAGTGCGTTCCTGTATCGATGGCTTGTCTGATTGGTTGGGAGTATGCCCGGATTTGGCTGCGTGATCGCGACAACTTTGTGAAGAAACGCGAGCGGGATGTGAGGCCTAAGTTTATTAAAAATGACTTCGAGTGGTGGCTGAATAAGCGCCGAACCACCAAGAAATTCTGCAAAGTCGGTGGTTAAAGCCAAATAATATATTTTTCGGAAGTATTGGAACTCAAAGCAGACATGTATAATAAAAATAATAAAACGCTTTTTATTGTGAATTTGTTTTAATGAAAGTAGAGTTTAAGCTAAGACACACACCAGTTTAGTTTCTCCGAAAGAGCTTTTGAGTATTGAATTAAAATGTATGTAAAGAAGGTGAAATAATGTCAAAATTGTGTTAATATTTGGTATTATTTAGTAACAATGCTGCATTGTTATTTGGGGCAAATTGTAAAAAATACCAAAACAAATCCTTAAAGGATTTGTTAAATTTTAAAATATTTTAAACCTACATTTAAAAAATAATAAAAATCAAAGTTTCGGGATACATTTTGGCTCTTTCTCTTAAACATTTACATACACATATTTTATTTATTATTATTTAATTTTTTTTTTTTAATTTATTTTATTTTTTTTTTTCAGGGAAACAGCTGTTAGCAGCTCTCTGCCGGTGTCAGAAAAAAGCAACAACTGTTTGTCTCATTGGCGAACAGCACTCGCTTTGAGCCTTTTTGTAGCCATCGTTTTCATACAGGTTGCTGGTTTTCACAATCACTCAAAACTCTCTCTTTCACAACGCAACTCTCTCAAGTTAGTCACGCTACCTTTGCGCTCTCACAGGGGGTTTGCCATCGCTCTCCCACGCGCCGTCGCCACGTCTCGTATACGAGATAAAACAGAGCAGAGGGACAGTAACAGCGGCCGAGACTTTACGTTACTTACTTTTACTTTACTTTACATTACATGCAATGCCTTTTTGTGACACTAAAAATGTTTTTCAAAGTATATATTCATAGCATATCTTAGTGTTTTCATTTCATAATCGGCCAGAAAACTAAAAAACTAAAAAGTTGGTATTTTTAAGGGCATTTTTATATTTTATTGTTCGCATGCAAAACATACGAAATGTTTGCACTTTTCTTACCAAATATTTAAGTATAGAGTAAGTTACTTTTAAAGAAAATATGAAGTTATTCATAGGAAAACTACAATATGTATGATAGTGAAAAAATGCAGCGTGCGACACAATAGGTTCACTGCGATTGCTAAAGATCCATAGACTTTTTTGACTTCAAATAAGTTATTTATGCACTCTTTTATTCTTACCTTTCTTTTATATATTGAGTTTTGTATGCTTTATTATGCATAATTCGCTAAGAATTGCAAATGAAATGGAAAATTAAAAAGTTACTTCCATTTTGTGTAGCGTGCGACACAACACATTATGAGCGTTTTTTTCGAAAATAGAAACTGTGACAAAATAATGCTCTATGTCATTCGAAAGTACACTTAAATACCTCTAAGAATTCCTTTAAGGGCTAGCTTTTTCAGTATTTTATACAGTTTGACCTAAATAATAGTGCCGCAATTCTACTAAATAATAAAAAGTAAAAGAGTTTTATTATTTTAATCTGACTCTATCATTTTTTATTTAATTATACATGTCTGCGTTGAGCTCCAATACTTTCAAAAAATATATTTTTTGACTTCAACCACCGGCTTTGCAGAATTTCTTGGTGGTTCGGCACTTATTCAGCCACCACTCGAAGTCGTTTTTAATAAACTTAGGCCTCACATCCCGCTCGCGTTTCTTCACAAAGTTGTCGCGATCACGCAGCCAAATCCGGGCATACTCCCAACCAATCAGACAAGCCATCGATACAGGAACGCCCTATTTGAAAAAAAGGAAGGGAATAAATAAGTAAATAAATTGGTGTGACCATGTAAAACCCAGCACTCAAAGGTCTGACTGGAAATTATTGCCTACTTTACAGGGCAACCCTAAGAACGCTTTTGAAAGAAAAAGGCATTTACACCTTTTTTTAACGCACTCTTTCAAAATTTCTACATGATTTCAAGTTTCATAGATTTAGACCAGAACTAACCCGTAATTCTCTGAAAATATTCCCATTTAATCTCACCTCTGAAAACGCCTTACAGGAAGTATAGCTGATTCTCCAGTCCTGCTGACGGCGCACGGTTTATGCTTTCGGCCACCAGGAAAGCCAGCTTGTGCGCGTACTGGCAGACAGCCGGTACCCTACAGGTCCCCGAGAAATTGTAGTACATGTGGCTCATCTTGTAGGCCAGCAACTGGAGCCTGTCGGCACTGAGGCCCATAGTGTCGTGAAGGACATTGTAGTTCGTGGGCGACACAGTTCCCTGGCGAACCGCCTGCGAGACCAGAAAGAAGTCATATCGCTCCGGCAGGGTTATAACATCATCCACGACAGTCCCAGGATAGGGATTACGCCTGCCCACGAAGTAGCGAGTATTTATGCGCTTGGCCACCACTATAAAGGCCATTCGGCAGCCCTCCTGGATGCCAGCAGACTGGTAGATCTCGTCCAACTTCGCCTTCAGGAAGCTAACCTCGGTGCTCACCACCTGGTGGAGCTGGCCATCACCGACGCCGTCACGGAAGAACAGAACACGCTCCGGCAGGCAACCGTGATGCTCTTGATACGCCTTCAAGGCGCAGGTCATGTTTAAGGACATTTGGTCCGACAACTCCTGACCTTTCAAGTGCTCCGTCACCGAGGAGAAGTAGCGGCATGAGGACCTCATGTCCATGGTGGCCACCAGGGCGCCGTAGGACTTGTTCTTGTTCTTGGAAGAATGACAAACATCGAAGCCCACAGTCATCAAGCCGCGTGTAGGGAGCTCAATCATCCAGGGAGCACCCATCAGCTTGGCATTCATTTGGATGGCCACCTTGGTGGCAATCGACATCAGGCCTGCCTGTTTCTGAATCATTTGAGCAATGGTTTTCTGTGAGATCACTTGGGAGGGAATAGGTCGGTCCACGCAGGTGCGCTTCTTAAGACAGCTATACCTGGAAAAGGGATAAATCAGACTCCGTAATAAAATTAAATAAAATTTATGAGAGTACGTACTTTTCCGCATTGGAATTCTTGAGCAGAATCATCAGGATCTGTGGATCCCTGGCCACCGCATTGTCAATGGCCTGAGAGTAGCTCCCAATACGATCGTCGGGAAGCTCATCGCTGCAAATTATAAGCCAAAATATCAGAAGAACTCCTAGGCTGTACTTAGTTACACTTACTATCTGGGCTCCTTGATCAGCATCTTCATGCCCTGTGCCGCCCGGATGCACGCCCTCACAAACTCCCGAGCGTCGCGGATAAACTGGCGCGGAGTGATCACGTACCACCTCCTGATGTCCACGTGAGAGAACATGGCCCTGTTGCGGAACTCACCTGTCCAATCCGCACGGGTGTCGCACAAGTAACTCTGCTTATTGCCAAACACAATACTCTGCGGCGGCAGGACACGAGCTGGAACCTCCAACAAGTTGGAGTCGAGCTCTATTTGCCAGGATTTCATCAGTTCCATGCTCTCCTGCGACGACTTCAAGCGCTGATTGAAGGTGCGCAAGCGCTCCATGCGACGATCCGGTGTCAGACGCGTATACTCGCCCATGGCTTTCATCAAGCTAAAACATAAACTACCTGATTTAATACACTATTCATTTGTATATTTATTTCAACCCACCCAAAGTTAGAACGCATTGCGTCCGTCATGCCCGTGGCACGACAAAGCTCGGGAATAAGCAAGGTTAGCACGTTGACGCCACCACGGATGCTCTTGTCAGTGGGTCGCGACACCACCAGCGGCTGCTTCAAGTCGCGAATTTTGATGTTGTAGCGCTACATAGTTACAGATTTTGCAAATAATATTTAGTTAGTGATTATCTTTGCTTTTGTTGGAGTTAGCTACCTTCCTGTAGTAATCGCAATAGGACATTTCGCCTTCCTTTTGGCTGAATGTCGACAAGGGCGTTGAATCGAAATCGACGTCATCCACGCGGTAGGTCTTGTTGTTATAATCGGTTAACACAACCATACCTGGATTAAAACATATTTTAAATAGAATAGATTTCACTAAAAAATAACTGGGAGAGAAGCAAAACCAAAACGGAGAGAAACAAAGTTTTATGTTCAAGCAGAGAGCAAGCGCGAAAGATGAACTGTTAAGCTGTTACTGAAAGAGCGCAAAAAGAAGCATCTAACTGAGGAAACTCAACAAACACTCCCTAAATGCACTTCAGACTACTGATTAATCGTAATACCTGCAACAGATGTCAAAAAATGTATAACTCACCAATAACCTGACGCTTAAAAGCCAATTGATACTCCTTATTTTCGGCAATCGAATCCATTAAAATGTGGAGCAAGTTATCAGTTCTCATCACCTTGTGTGTGATCTCGGCACAAAGGAGAATATCAGTTTCGTGCTGGCGTATCGAGGTCTGATACCCGGGCCAGAGTTCCAGGTGGTAGTTATCCATGCTTACCTTCAATTGATAAACAAAATATAGGTGCACTTTACATTAAAGTAATTGAACCCACCTTGGCTTGAGGATCGAAATAGTTACGCGAAACCAATTGCAGGTTCAAGCCCTCCATGGCTCGGCGCAGAATGAGGTTGAGAAGCTGAAACTGCTGGTTATCGGCAGCCTCCACGGAGCCCACCAATCGGATTTTAATATCAATATTCTCACCAGAGCAACTCTTGGTGGTAAGCTGCAGCACAAAAGGGCTGTTGCTCACGGGTTTGAATTGAACTACCGAGAAAAGCAGCGTTCCATCGAAGATGTATCCCCCCAATAGACTTTTGTGCTCTTTGAGAAAGGCTCTACGATGCCACGTGCTGTCCACCTCTGGCGAGAAGTCCACTCTGTACTGGTAGATGGTCCAGCTTGGTCGTTTTAGGACTCTGAAGTAATTGGTCTGCACGGAAATGCGAGTGCCTGACTCTCCTAATTTCGTTACAAGTCCAGGGGGACGAGAGTGAACTACCATACCCGTCGTCTGGCGACGGCCACGCATGGAGCCACGAGACTCACCTTGTTTATTATTGGTTATAAATTACATTAGTTACACATAACAATTAATAAATGGGGGCAGGACATACCTTCAGAGGGACGAATTCGAGTCTCGGCAGACTTCACCGATTCAAGGTTCGGGTTCAACTTTTTCTCCGCAGCAGCAGTGGGCGATGATCCTTTTCCAGAGTCTCCATTGCTGGAAGACGTCGAGTTCGCCGAGGGCGACGCGTTCCCTGAGGATGACAACTGCGGCGCTTGGCCCTGTAAATGAAAAGGTGGCGAATTATTTTAAATTTGTATAATGTCAATAAATGAGGTTATAAAGAGATTTTTTCTTTTAGTTGGCAGTTTTGACAGTTGTCTAAGGATTTAGAGTTGCCGTCTTCTGAAATGCCACGTAAGTATAAATCCAATAAAATATTTCTTCTTAGTTATAAATAAGATATTTAATATTTTGTCTCTTAAAATTACTTCACTCTAGAAAGGTTCTTTTCTGTTTTCAGATTTCAAGATAAAGCAATATTTTTAAATGGCAGAGAACATTGTTGGTTAACTCGGAATTATGAGTGTATTGTTTGTTGTTTAATACTATATCTAAGGACAAGCACTGAATATCAGGCAATGCTTGAATAAGGGATCTCCAGAGATTTCATTTTTTCTTTTCACTAAAGCATGTTCCAAAAGTTGGCAACTCTAAAAGCATTTCGACAAATGCGACAACTTTTCCCTCACACATACAGAAAATATGATGACGAGGCTGTAATTTGACAGCTCGAAGTTTGGCACACGCATACATACACTACATCTTTTTTTTCCCTATAACAACTGTCAAACATTTTCATTGAAATGAAAATGATATATCTATTATTTATATGATTAAAAATCCTTACAGCACCTAAAATGTCTGATTTCTGATTTTAATGTTGTGTCGAAGGGAAAATTTTAACTAGGAGCATTTTTAAATTGAACAATCTGCACATGTCTTTTAATTCTATAAACCTTAAGCACAAAATGCACTTACCAACTGAGGCAATATCCCCGCCCCAAGAGCGCGGCCAGCGTCTGGGAAGCGTATTAAGCGGCCACGCCCACGCCCTCGACCAATAGCTCCGTTTGGAAGCAAATCCATTTTTGTGATTTCTTACACAAACTGCAGGGTTTCTTGCTCCTTGTCTCTTTACTTGGAGATTTTGTAGCGCTTGCACTTTTAAAGACTTGGTGTTCACTTGGTTTTTCACTCGGTTTTTCACTTGGTTTTCACTCGGTTTTTCACTTGGTCTTTCACTTGTCTAACCAACTTGAACGACGTTCCGAAACGGAATGAAAAGCACAATTGAAACGGATCCTTTAACAGCGTCTAGTGATGCAACATCATAAGATAAGTCCAGGGGTTATCGATACCTTCTATATATGTTTATTCATCATTTAAACGATTAATTGAATTCTTTAATCTTTAATTTTGGATACCCAAACTTTGGCATAATGGAATGGAACAATGTAAAGGTTCATTGTTCCGAAGTTGATATTAAAATTTGTATATTATTTCAATTTAAACTTTGAAATGAAAGCACTTAATTGCAAGGATATTCCTTTTTAGTTCGTCGATAAAGCCTTTCGAAGAGGCGCGCTCAAAATCCTTTGGGCTGAGTGCGCGCCGAAAACGGTATATTTTTTATTGGCTCAGTCTTCCGCGATGCTTCCGCGATCCGCGATTCTTCCGCGATTCTTCCGCGATCCTTCCGCGATCCTTCCGCGATCCTTCAGCGATCCTTCCGCGATCCGCGATTCTTCCGGAACAATGAACCTTTACATTGTTCCATTCCATTATGCCAAAGTTTGGGTATCCAAAATTAAAGATTAAAGAATTCAATTAATCGTTTAAATGATGAATAAACATATATAGAAGGTATCGATAACCCCTGGACTTATCTTATGATGTTGCATCACTAGACGCTGTTAAAGGATCCGTTTCAATTGTGCTTTTCATTCCGTTTCGGAACGTCGTTCAAGTTGGTTAGACAAGTGAAAGACCAAGTGAAAAACCGAGTGAAAAACCAAGTGAAAAACCGAGTGAAAAACCAAGTGAACACCAAGTCTTTAAAAGTGCAAGCGCTACAAAATCTCCAAGTAAAGAGACAAGGAGCAAGAAACCCTGCAGTTTGTGTAAGAAATCACAAAAATGGATTTGCTTCCAAACGGAGCTATTGGTCGAGGGCGTGGGCGTGGCCGCTTAATACGCTTCCCAGACGCTGGCCGCGCTCTTGGGGCGGGGATATTGCCTCAGTTGGTAAGTGCATTTTGTGCTTAAGGTTTATAGAATTAAAAGACATGTGCAGATTGTTCAATTTAAAAATGCTCCTAGTTAAAATTTTCCCTTCGACACAACATTAAAATCAGAAATCAGACATTTTAGGTGCTGTAAGGATTTTTAGTCATATAAATAATAGATATCTCTTCATCATTTTCATTTGAATGAAAATTTTTGACAGTTGGTATAGGGAAAAAAAAGATGTAGTGTATGTATGCGTGTGTCAAACTTCTAGCTGTCAAATTACAGCCTCGTCATCATATTTTCTGTATGTGTGAGGGAAAAGTTGTCGCATTTGTCGAAATGCTTTTAGAGTTGCCAACTTTTGGAACATGCTTTAGTGAAAAGAAAAAATGAAATCTCTGGAGATCCCTTATTCAAGCATTGCCTGATATTCAGTGCTTGTCCTTATATATTAAA
Source organism: Drosophila rufa (assembly GCA_018153105.1). Lineage (NCBI taxonomy): Eukaryota > Metazoa > Arthropoda > Insecta > Diptera > Drosophilidae > Drosophila > Drosophila rufa. The sequence continues at coordinate 17,824,046 of JAECXS010000096.1, forward strand.
CAACAAACTCATAATTCCAACGAGTTAACCAACAATTTTCCCTGCCATTTAAATATATTATCTTGAAATATGAAAACAGACAAGAACCCTTCTGGACAGAAGTATTTAAATTATTTTTAAGAGACAAAATATTAAATATCTTATTTATAACTAAAAAAAAAAATTTTGTTGGATTTATACTTACGTGGCATTTCAAAAGGCGGCAACTCTAAATCCTTAGACAACTGTCAAAACTGACAAGTAAAAGAAAAAATCTCTTTAGAATTAATTCATCAATCATTTATTCATTTTATACAAATTTAAAATAATTCGCCACCTTTTCATTTACAGGGCCAGGCGCCGCAGTTGTCATCCTCAGGGAACGCGTCGCCCTCGGCGAACTCGACGTCTTCCAGCAATGGAGACTCTGGAAAAAGATCATCGCCCACTGCTGCTGCGGAGAAAAAGTTGAACCCGAACCTTGAATCGGTGAAGTCCGCCAAGACTCGAATTCGTCCCTCTGAAGGTATGTCCTGCCTCCATTTATTAATTGTTATGTGTAACCAATGTAATTTATAACCAATAATAAACAAGGTGAGTCTCGTGGCTCCATGCGTGGCCGTCGCCAGACGACGGGTATGGTAGTTCACTCTCGTCCCCCTGGACTTGTAACGAAATTAGGAGAGTCAGGCACTCGCATTTCCGTGCAGACCAATTACTTTAGGGTCCTAAAACGACCAAGCTGGACCATCTACCAGTACAGAGTGGACTTCTCGCCAGAGGTGGACAGCACGTGGCATCGTAGAGCCTTTCTCAAAGAGCACAAAAGTCTATTGGGGGGATACATCTTCGATGGGACACTGCTTTTCTCGGTAGTTCAATTCAAACCCGTGAGCAACAGCCCTTTTGTGCTGCAGCTTACCACCAAGAGTTGCTCTGGTGAGAATATTGATATTAAAATCCGATTGGTGGGCTCCGTGGAGGCTGCCGATAACCAGCAGTTTCAGCTTCTCAACCTCATTCTGCGCCGAGCCATGGAGGGCTTGAACCTGCAATTGGTTTCGCGTAACTATTTCGATCCTCAAGCCAAGGTGGGTTCAATTACTTTAATGTAAAGTGCACCTATATTTTGTTTATCAATTGAAGGTAAGCATGGATAACTACCACCTGGAACTCTGGCCCGGGTATCAGACCTCGATACGCCAGCACGAAACCGATATTCTCCTTTGTGCCGAGATCACACACAAGGTGATGAGAACTGATAACTTGCTCCACATTTTAATGGATTCGATTGCCGAAAATAAGGAGTATCAGTTGGCTTTTAAGCGTCAGGTTATTGGTGAGTTATACATTTTTTGACATCTGTTGCAGGGTATTACGATTAATCAGTAGTCTGAAGTGCATTTAGGGAGTGTTTGTTGAGCTTCCTCAGTTAGATGCTTCTTTTTGCGCTCTTTCAGTAACAGCTTAACAGTTCATCTTTCGCGCTTGCTCTCTGCTTGAACATAAAACTTTGTTTCTCTCCGTTTTGGTTTTGCTTCTCTCCCAGTTATTTTTTAGTGAAATCTACATTATTTGAAATTTATTTTAAACCAGGTATGGTTGTATTAACCGATTATAACAACAAGACCTACCGCGTGGATGACGTCGATTTCGATTCAACGCCCTTGTCGACATTCAGCCAAAAGGAAGGCGAAATTTCCTATTGCGATTACTACAGGAAGGTAGCTAACTCAAACAAAAGCAAAGATAATCACTAACTAAATATTATTTGCAAAATCTGTAACTATGTAGCGCTACAACATCAAAATTCGCGACTTGAAGCAGCCGCTGGTGGTGTCGCGACCCACTGACAAGAGCATCCGTGGTGGCGTCAACGTGCTAACCTTGCTTATTCCCGAGCTTTGTCGTGCCACGGGCATGACGGACGCAATGCGTTCTAACTTTGGGTGGGTTGAAATAAATATACAAATGAATAGTGTATTAAATCAGGTAGTTTATGTTTTAGCTTGATGAAAGCCATGGGCGAGTATACGCGTCTGACACCGGATCGTCGCATGGAGCGCTTGCGCACCTTCAATCAGCGCTTGAAGTCGTCGCAGGAGAGCATGGAACTGATGAAATCCTGGCAAATAGAGCTCGACTCCAACTTGTTGGAGGTTCCAGCTCGTGTCCTGCCGCCGCAGAGTATTGTGTTTGGCAATAAGCAGAGTTACTTGTGCGACACCCGTGCGGATTGGACAGGTGAGTTCCGCAACAGGGCCATGTTCTCTCACGTGGACATCAGGAGGTGGTACGTGATCACTCCGCGCCAGTTTATCCGCGACGCTCGGGAGTTTGTGAGGGCGTGCATCCGGGCGGCACAGGGCATGAAGATGCTGATCAAGGAGCCCAGATAGTAAGTGTAACTAAGTACAGCCTAGGAGTTCTTCTGATATTTTGGCTTATAATTTGCAGCGATGAGCTTCCCGACGATCGTATTGGGAGCTACTCTCAGGCCATTGACAATGCGGTGGCCAGGGATCCACAGATCCTGATGATTCTGCTCAAGAATTCCAATGCGGAAAAGTACGTACTCTCATAAATTTTATTTAATTTTATTTCGGAGTCTGATTTATCCCTTTTCCAGGTATAGCTGTCTTAAGAAGCGCACCTGCGTGGACCGACCTATTCCCTCCCAAGTGATCTCACAGAAAACCATTGCTCAAATGATTCAGAAACAGGCAGGCCTGATGTCGATTGCCACCAAGGTGGCCATCCAAATGAATGCCAAGCTGATGGGTGCTCCCTGGATGATTGAGCTCCCCACACGCGGCTTGATGACTGTGGGCTTCGATGTTTGTCATTCTTCCAAGAACAAGAACAAGTCCTACGGCGCCCTGGTGGCCACCATGGACATGAGGTCCTCATGCCGCTACTTCTCCTCGGTGACGGAGCACTTGAAAGGTCAGGAGTTGTCGGACCAAATGTCCTTAAACATGACCTGCGCCTTGAAGGCGTATCAAGAGCATCACGGTTGCCTGCCGGAGCGTGTTCTGTTCTTCCGTGACGGCGTCGGTGATGGCCAGCTCCACCAGGTGGTGAGCACCGAGGTTAGCTTCCTGAAGGCGAAGTTGGACGAGATCTACCAGTCTGCTGGCATCCAGGAGGGCTGCCGAATGGCCTTTATAGTGGTGGCCAAGCGCATAAATACTCGCTACTTCGTGGGCAGGCGTAATCCCTATCCTGGGACTGTCGTGGATGATGTTATAACCCTGCCGGAGCGATATGACTTCTTTCTGGTCTCGCAGGCGGTTCGCCAGGGAACTGTGTCGCCCACGAACTACAATGTCCTTCACGACACTATGGGCCTCAGTGCCGACAGGCTCCAGTTGCTGGCCTACAAGATGAGCCACATGTACTACAATTTCTCGGGGACCTGTAGGGTACCGGCTGTCTGCCAGTACGCGCACAAGCTGGCTTTCCTGGTGGCCGAAAGCATAAACCGTGCGCCGTCAGCCGGACTGGAGAATCAGCTATACTTCCTGTAAGGCGTTTTCAGAGGTGAGATTAAATGGGAATATTTTCAGAGAATTACGGGATAGTTCTGGTCTATAAAACTTCAAATCATCTAGAAATTTTGAAAGAGTGCGTTAAAAAAGGTGTAAATGCCGTTTTCTTTCAAAAGCGTTCTTAGGGTTGCCCTGTAAAGTAGGCAATAATTTCCAGTCAGTCCTTTGGGTGCCGGGTTTTACATGGTCACACCAATTTATTTACTTATTTATTCCCTTCCTTTTTTTCAAATAGGGCGTTCCTGTTTCGATGGCTTGTCTGATTGGTTGGGAGTATGCCCGGATTTGGCTGCGTGATCGCGACAACTTTGTGAAGAAACGCGAGCGGGAAATACACTTTACGCTTGAAACTTAGACAATTTGTAACTTAAATGTATTATTAAATAATCATTAAACCATGAGGCACTGTTTTAATTTAAAACAAACCTGGGAACCGTAAGAACTACATTTATTTTACTTTGTTTAACATTACACATTAGAGTAGCGGGGACTCAAACCGCTAAAACACTCAATTTCAGGATAATTGTACCGATAAAAGTACCGGCAGAGACTCCCACGCAACGTGACCAGTTCAGAAGAGCTAAAGAGAGAGCTCGCAAAAGCAACAGCTTTTCCAAAGCGCTCAATTCAGGCTTTACTCGCTCTGCTTCTCCCACACTCACTCTCTTAAGCTGAGTAAAAATGTTAACCGCTAGTAATAAAGCCATAAATCACAAGAAAAACATATATGAAATATATAACAATGTAATATTAGTGGAAATTATATTAAAAATAAAATAAAATATGGCATATTTAAGCTCTACCATTAATAATAATAATAGTAATAATAAAAAACACCTGACTTAATGTAAACTAACATCACCTTTACATTCCCTGTAACATTGTAACAGTTAACAATCAACAGGAAAGAGCGGGCGGCAGCGCGCACTCAAGAGCATTGCAATTGCCGCGCGAAAAGCTTGCGAGGGTGTGAGAGGTGAGGAGGAAAGAAAAGTTGTCGTTTAACTCACTCAAAGCGAAAGAGAATCTCTATATAGCGGGAAGTTCTCTGTTTCGCATCGAATATGTTTTTCGCAGCGCGCGCGTTCGCATCGGAAAATCGGAAAAGCTGGCGTAGCATTTTTGAAATACAACAAAAAAGAAACACACAAAATCGGCAGTGCAATTCTTCTGCGTTTTTTTCTCTGCTCTGCAAGAAACGTCGTAGTTAACCGTTATTTCGTTAAATCTCTCTATTCCGTGTCAAACAACAAAACGTAACATAAACTTGTTACGCATTTTACAGTAAAAATTGCAAAGAGAAAACCAACAAAATCAAAAAAAAAAATCAAAACAATAACAAATACAAAACAAAATTGGCTGCTTTTCGTGTTTTGCGCGTTTCGCGTGTGTGAGTGTGTCTAATTGTGTGTAAGGGTGAGTGCAGCCGAAAAATAAATGCAAAAAGCAACAAATAAATAAATAGAAAACAAGAAGGAAAAAAGAAAAAGAAACCAAATAGCAAAAGCAAAAATACGTGCAAAGTTAGTGTGTGAGTGAGCGTGCGTGTTAGCATATGTTGGTTGATTTTGCACCAGAATTGCAATAATTTTAATGTTTTTAAGGTGAGTTCGACCCAATGGTTATTATAACAATTTGTTTGGAGGGCTTTCCCATTGGGAAATGTGAAAAAACGATTACAATATGTTGGCAAAAGCCACAAACACACTGCAAAGGCGGCTAACTGTTGTGTGTGTGTGTGTGTGTGTATGTAAGCGAATTGGCAATATCGCGGTCGAGTGTGTGTGTGTGTTTGTGTTTGTTGCTTTTGTGGCAACCAAAACGTTGCAAGCAACAATAATAATGATGGCAAAACAAGTGCAGTCAGCAAAACCAACTCAACCAGTGCCTGCTGCCTGCCTCTGGGTTGCTCTCTCCCGCTCTTTCCATGCCTCTTGCTTTCGCCATCTCGCTCTCCGCCTCTCGTACTCTCGGAACGGGCCCCCCTCTCTTTTGGCACCCATTGACGCAACTGCATGGTCAGGGCTTCTTTTACAGTTACTGCGTTCATGCGGAAGCCCTTGTTCGTCAATTCATTTTGCGAAATGATTGCAAAACATTGCGAATTCAATAAAATAGAATAATTATTTTCAAAAATAAAAATGTATGGAGAAAATCTTTTGTTTATTGTAAAGCGTTATATTTTTTATGGAAAAAGGGTTCTATGACTTTAAGATATCGATAACAGAATTATCTATTATCTTTTAATTAATTGGAAAGAGTTTGTGATTAATTTAATTTGATTTTTTTGGGAAAATGTTTGCATATATTTCTTAATTACCATTATAAAGACGATATATCAGCATTTTCTATTGTAGTATTTATATCATAACAATACTTTCTCTATAATTTGTTTTTCAATTGTTTTCAATAATACCCAAAGATTCCATTATATTCATGACTCGTAAACATATTTTTCAAACATATAATACAGAAATTGTTAAAATATTTGGCATAAACGTTGTATTTTTATTGCCTTTTGGCTTTTTATTATTTTATTTTGGCTTCTCGCTTGCTTTGCTTTGCTTTTCTCATTTCGCATTCCGCTGCTCTCTTTGCACCAAACAAAGCTTAGTCGCCACTTGTCGCGCCTTTTGAATGTCTTACCTCCCAACCACCGCCTGCCACCACCCAAACACCCAGGGGGGGGGGCCTTCCTGACCTCCACCTCTCTCTATCCACAGTCCTGCTGCACGTCTGCGTTTTTATATCTCTTGAGAATATGTTATTTTAATTTATTTTGTTTTTCCAGAAAATATATGATATAATAATAAATAAATAAATAAATAATAATAATCAAATAATATGATATAATAAAATATAATTTGTTTTAAATACCCATCTGACTTCATTAGTTTATATTTTTATTTCAAGTGTAATCTCTTTTGCCTTTCCACCTCGAGGCGTTTTTCGCTTGAAGCTTTTTGCGAGTTTCGTTCGATTTCCATTTGCTTTTAATTGCATTTATGCATTTTTAATCGAGTTTGACTTTGGTAAGCTTTTTACTTTGGCATATGCTAGTTCGGTGTCTTGAAATCAGACAAAGAGAGACAGAGGGAAAGAGAAAGAGTCGTCGGTGGAAATGGGCTCTTACAAATCCCAAGATAACTCTCAGTTTCGCCCCTATTTTGGGCAAAGTTTTCTAATTGGCCTTGACGCCATTTTCGGGTTTCAGCGCTACTAACGGCAAGAGTGCGAAAATGTTCTGCGTCTTAAATGAGATAATTTATTTGCAATTATAATTTGGTTCATTAAAGCTAATTCAATTAAGGGCTAGCGGTATATTCTTAGCTAAGGACAATGCAAATGAATGATTTTAAGGTGGGAGAATGACAAGATAAAAGGACTGAAATTAGCGAGAAAGTAAGACTATCGTTTATTACATTAGAAACTTAGTAAGTAGAGTGTGGAAGCGTGTTTTTTTGAGTACTACAAATAATTTTATATAAACATTTAATTTATCAGAAAACCTAAAAGAGACACTCAATTTGCTTCTTACTAATATTATTTTATTTGCTGGCACTTAATTAAAGCATACATTTATTAAACAAATATTTTACATATATTTTCCATTGCTGCCCGAGGCAAAGTTTCCTTGTTTTTTTAGCCCTCTTTTTCGCCAACATTTTCGCCAACTTAACCCAACAGCTGTTGCATCCTAAACAAACATTTCTGCCATACAACTTAGCCCCCTTGAAAGCTCAATCAGAGTCGCAGTGTCCCATATACAAGTATATGTCTGTATGTATATTCAACCCCCATCCTCGTCGCCTCCCTCAACTTCTACAGCCCACCCCCGCAAAGTTTTGCAACTTAACATATGTTTATCTGCTAATCATGGATATACGATGCGGTGTTGCAAAATATTTAACTAGAAAACCTCGAATGAAAAGGGGGAAATAAGCGAAACAGCTTTTCCGGCGAACAACAACACGGCAAAACACTCGCTCCCCATTTCTCCACAAAGCACCATATGCCAAAAAGCTAAACCAAAAATCGCACACACATAGTGGGTTACAAAAAAAAAAAAAAAGAATAAAAAATGTGGACAAAAAATAAGCAGGCTGCTTTGACATTTCGTTGTCTGGCCACGCGCGCATCTCGGAACAAGGTCTCTTCTAAGGGATATTTCACCATTGGGGTGGCTCAAAAGTATGCAAAATTTTTATTTTAAACAACCATTTTTATTTCTAATTATTTTGTGACTTATACATTGGTGAAAAATAAATTCTAAGTAATACATATTTATTTTAAATTTTATATATGAACATATTAAGTTGGTAAAACAATTTACCACCAGGGATATCACAGAATGAAAATAATAATTTTTTTCTAATCTTCAAAGAGTAGGAATAAATTTATAGATAATTATCTATAATTATAATTATTTGAAGTCATTAAATCAAACAATAAATTCTATACACAAAATGTTACAAGAAAAATGCATTAAAATTCTTTACCTTATATTGGCGCCCAACGACTCATCAGCTCGAGTCACCCTATTAAAAAAATGCCCACATTCAGTCGCACATTTTGTACATCTGCACATCCCCACGCACAAATAATTCGCTGTGTGCGCTATGTATGCCAGTATGCCGAAAAAAGGGCAAGACATAACTTCACCCGCTTTGTCGCTGCCCACGCTTCAAAGCCCCAAAACCAGCTACCCACCCAACCATCAAGCCACCGAGCCACTGAGCCACTGAGCCACCCAGCCACCCAACCACCCCCTAAAAACCGCCATACCACCCACTGGACGAGCGCGCACCCACTCATCCGCCGTGTGTGCCTTAACATTTACCTTGTTGGCCCGAAGTTGTCTTCCAAACATTTGTTGCACTCTTCGTGCGGCATTCGTTTTCACCACGCTGGCTATTCACCCCGCTTTTCATGGTCTCTTTTCCATTCGCTCTCTCTTTTACTCTCGCCGCCTTTCTCTTTCTCTGTTTACATTGCTCTCTGTCGGTTTTTCTCCCTTTTCGAGCCTAAGCCGGTCCTACGTCATCGCAAAGGTCAAAGAAAAAGCAAAAACAAAGGAACAAAATAATAAACTCACCAGAACACTGAAATAAACAGGTTTTGAATTTCTGAAAATTTCAAGCTACGAACTTATTTTTTAGATTAATTAATTATTTAATTAAGGATTACAAATTTAGGAATTATGCTCTTAGTCTTAAAAATAATTAAATTATTGAATGATATCAATAATTCCCAATTAGTTTTAACAAATAATGTACCTAAAATTAAAATAGAAATTTTGTAAAATCTAGAAAATATTTATACAAATTTTGTATGCCATTCTGTGATGAAATTTAAAATGTTTTTTAAATATTAAAATATTTTCTATTCATAGTCATATCGTTTTGAGTGTATCAAAGCTTTTTCGAAAAAGTGGGAGGACTGGGAGGACTGCCAATGAGAGTGGTAGGTGGTGATGGGTCGTAGGGCGGTGTGGTCTTGTGGGGTGATGCAGATTGCGTGGGGCGCCTTTGGTGGGTGTCCAACCATATGGTCAATGCACAGAGCAAATTGCCACTTGGCGGAGGCGACGCTTCATTTGGTTTTCAAATTGAATAGGAAGCGTCGCGACATTGTCGGGCGTCTCTAAGCTCCCGATGCCCCCCAAAAACTGCAGAGCCCCTCGCTTCAATTCGAGGACTCGTTCTCCGCTAATTGAGACATTTGTCAACTTGCGTAAATGAGCAATCATTTCTCAAAAGCATCCTCTTATTGGCCAAGGGAATTAGGAGACGCAAAGTAATGGCTTAATCTCGAATGTAACTTTCTAATTTAATCAATTATTTCAAATGGAATTATATATAAGTTTTAGTCATATTTTTGTGGGCAATAAATATTATTTTATTTTTATTTATTTTATATGTTTAAGCCCAAATTATTTTATTTAGATGAGGAATACATCTAAAAAATGTTTTTATTTTAATGAATTAAGTACCATTTTAAGAGAACACATAAATTTATCATTAAAAGGCTCATATAATTTTATTGAAACTAGTTCTGCTTTACATTAATAGATTGGTTTCTTTACCATAAGTAAAGGAAATGAAGCCTTTTGAATGAAGTAATTAGTTTTATACTCAATCAAGGATACTGCCAGAAGGTTGATAGAACAGAACAGACAATTTTTATACATTTTTGCGATATCAGGAGTTGAATTGTCTTCTATGATCTGGCCTCCTTTAGGCGTCTTGCCTTGTTCGTCAAGGATGTCACTGACTTTTCCTTTGAAGTCAGGATAGTTTTGCTGGTTGATGTAATGGAAACATCGCCATTCAATGGCTTTTTTGGTAAGGGTATAGGATTTTTGAATGTACCCTCATGCAATGGCTTTTTCGGTATGGGGTTTTTGACAATAGCCTCATGCAAGTTAATCTTCGATATGGGGTTCGAATTTTTGACAGTACCTTCGTGGACTGCCTTTTTCGATATGGGATTCGGAGTTTTAATCGGTTCTGGATTTGTTACCAACTTCTGGCTCGGCTTTTTTTCCACGACGGTCTTTGAGGGAGCCTTCTGTACAGACTTCCTCTCGCCCTTTCTTGGCTTGGGCTTTTCAATAATATCTGGAGTATCCAGGGCACGAATCTCACTCATCAGGCGGGTAAAACTCATGGGCTCCAGATAAAAGCGACCTTGATGTTGGTCAATAATTTAATTCGATCGGAAAGTGAAATATATAAGTTAACTTACCGTCTACTTTCTGCAGGAATCCCCAACGTTGGCCCATTTCCAGCGTTTGCTTCACGGGCATCTTAAGCTCTTCCTGTGGCACCTCTGTATGCTTAGCTATAGTCATCACTATTTCTCGCAGTGTTGCCGGAGAGTTGAGCAACTGCAGTGTATGCATTATAATAGCTCCATTAAAGTTTGGCATCTTTGTTCTTCTTAATAATAATATTTCCTTCGTTGGAATTCTTATCACTAAAAAACGAGAAGGTTGTTGCCTATGGAAAACTTAAAAAGAAACTGGGAAGCTAACATATTGATGAAGGTGACAAGCTTTTTAACAGCCTGCTGTGTTCTGATATTTTTTGTGGGATTAATTCTATAATAATGTAATATTTTTATTTTTCAATAATCCTAAATTAAATGTAAAAGCATTATTGAATTTTATCCTTGAACCTCAAGCTTGGATTTATTAGTTTCCATAACCTCGATTGATAAATAATTCACCAGCAAATAAATCCTTGAAATTCGTTATAAGAAGAACACAGTAATTTGTATATTATCTTTCACTTAATACAAAAAAAAAACAAAAAAAACGCACAATTTATTAATTGAAATAAACTTAAAGGAACACAAATTAGAAATTAGCAAATGAAGATAAATCCTATAAAATGGCACAAAAAGTCTTCAATAAACCTAAATTTTTTGCCTTTTTTCGTCTGATGAAATTTGAAACCACCGTCGAGGTAAGGTCGCCTTTCTCGATTGTCAACGAGATCTACGTCAAGCGGTTATCGCCTTGACATGGCCAATACCAAGAGATTTGGCCCTATCTATCAATGAACCAGGGCGCCTAACAACAGGAGTGAGCAGAGAAGTGAGCAAACTTTGCCGCAAAACAGTTCAATATTGGCTTCTGATATTTACATCAGGGACGCCTTTATATTGCTGACGCTGTCCGCTGTCACTATACGGCTATTCCTAATCAGCGGACTCTATAAATAGAATCCCTGACCGCCCACTCGCAACTCTTCGCCAATCGCCCCCAGAATATACACCATATGGAGGTTTAATTAAACTCGGTTCAGCAAAAAAAAAAAAACAACAAAAAATAAAAAAGCAAGAGCAAAGGAAAACAAGGCAAGATGTTTACACGCAAGTCAAACAAGGACAAAGTTTTTGGCATCAATCATGTATATAGAGGCAATTAAAGCTTCAACTGCTGTCAGAGTCAACTGACAACTCAAGATGTCATTACTGTTGCATCACCATCACATCGGATAAAGCTCAACAAAAGCCTTAAATTGAGTTGCTATTTATTAATATTTTTTTTCGGTCGAAAGAAAAAATAAAAAATACTTTGTCAGTTGCAGGGAGAGAGAAAATGGCGCAGGGTGAGTGCACTGTTAGTCTCTGCTATTGACAGCCAACGGTAATTTAATCAAAAAGTGTCAGACAGCATTTGCCATATGGCGGCCATTGGAGCGTTCACTGGGGCGCCATAAAAAAACAGTTAAGAAGGATGTGACACACCAAGGACACTCAATGTGTTTTTTAATGCTCTGCAGAAACTAAAAATATATATTGAAAATATGAAAAGAGAATAATAAGCATTGAACGGAAGTTAAACTTATAAAATTTATTTCTTTAAGCTTATTCAAGATAAAAGTAAGGAAACTAAATATTCGACAATTAATAAAAATAGCATTAAGCTAAAAACCTTAGTTGTAGTTCTTTCATAATTAAAATTAATATTTATTTTTTAATCACAATTTCAAGATTAATAGTTTTTGAATAAAAGCCCTCAGGAAATCGTCATACCTTACTCTTTCACTTTGGAGCTCGTGAAAAATATTCCTATAAATAGCCCGTGGGCAACGCATTAAAGTATGCTATGCTTTTTGCTTCCGGCCCTCGCCTCGAAATTTGTATGCGTGCAAGTAAAATATATATATATATTTGTGTGTATGTAAATAGCCTTTGTGGGCGGGTTAAATTCTATTTGATTTCCGTTTCGGATAGGCCCCTAAAAATAGAAACGGCCAAAAATCAGAGCCCTCAGCTCACCGCCCAAAGCGAACATTTATTTAACATGTTTGATGTTTTCCTCAGTTAAATGTAGCATTTTGACTCCAACCCCAAAATAAGCAAAAAGCCGGACAGACCGACTGGCAGGAAATTCGTTTTGTTGATTGTTTGGTTTCAACGCTCTGCACAGGGAAAATAATAGGAGCTTCTTGTTTTTTTTGTTTGTTGCGTAAACTTAAAATACTTCGCTGGGAATGCCATTTGAAATGCAGTGCAAATGTTATTTTAACACTTGTCAGTGTGCAGAAAAACAAAACATGACTGGATTTTTTATGGAGACAGGAGAGGTAAAAGCATAAGGCATGTTTAGAATGGCAATTCTGGCACGCTTTTCTCTTATTATTTATGACAAGTGAGAAATGTTGAATTGAGAAAAATGCTGATGATGGTGGTATGACATCTTTTAAAAGGAGAGACGGAAAATAAAGTTAAATGGTTGGAAAGGAGAAGCATATTCAAAGGGGTTTTAAGAGCTGTGAACAATATTTTATATAATTATTTCAGACAGCAAGAATTTATAAATAAAGACCAGTGAACCATATTTTATATAATTATTTCAGACAGTAAGAATTTATATATAAAAAAAAAGTATGCCAGGACTTTAAATGGAATTTTAATGGGTTTTTATCATATAGTTGTTTAATATTTTCCACTATTATATTATAAATAAAAAAAAAGGAATTTTAAAAGTTAATATAATACATGTCTCTCCAATTAAGATGCGTGTATCAATTTGTATATCCGTTGTCCAATCAATGTTTCCTTTTCTCGTTTATCGAATTTGTATAAATTTAATTTGTTAATCAAATATGCCCAATTGAACGGAAATCCTCTACATCAAATGCACAAACACTTTTGCATGAAAAGGCCCTTCTTCTTTGACATTTATGCAGAGTCAACGTATACAGTAAGCTTCGAAGGTATGCCCACACACGCAAACCGGATGTGTGTGCGTGCGAGAAGTATGTGTACATGCATGCATACGTGTGTGATAAACGACAGCTCCTGTATCCTGACAGTTATACTTGTGCTTGTGTCTGTGTTTCGAGCGAAAGGATGACCTGTCCGGTAGCCCTTTTCCATAGTCTCCTTAGTGTGTCAGAACACAGAAAAAAAATGTCTTTTTTGATATTTGAGTCAGTATAATACCAGATAAGTGTTTTGTAAAGAGAAAAAAAAATTAAATGAGATAAGAAGAGAAATTTATTAACATCTAAAATAAATATAACCTATAAATACAATAAAAAAGTAAAATTTTTGTATGCTTAATTTATAATTTATTGATAAAAAAAATGGTTGTACTTTTTGATCATGAATTTTGCAACCTATTTTAAATTTAAGTGTTTGGAATAAGCCTTAAATTATTCTTTGGAGTATTATGAAGTTTTTATTGTTAAAATAAAATAAAATTTTGAAGGAAATTCAATCTGTAATTTCATATAACTTCCACTTATCTATCATCAATTTCTTCTGCTGTGTTGGTTTTCAATCTTAAGGTTTTACATAAAAGTAAATGTATTCTGCGAATTATTAATAACTTACAAAATTCAAAAATTGAAATCCTACAAAATTGCAACTTAAATTTCCTGTTACTTCCCGTGATTTATCATCGATTTCTTCTGGTGTATGGCGGCATTCCTGGCCGATTGCCTGCTGACCGTGTTTTCTGTGTATAAAGACCATGCAAGTGACAAATTATATGCACAATGGGCTAAGGGAAGGGGCGGGATGCTACGAAGGACCAGTGGAGACAGATGAGTTGTGCGAAAGTGTCAGCATCAGTGTCAGTTTTGGGTTTCTCCCAGCAAAATGTTTTATGTGCAGCCACCGAGACATTTTTGGCCTTGTATAAAATATGAGTTGCAGTTTGCAGCTCCTGCACCTCCTGCAGGGTGGCCAGAGCCATAAACTTTGACCTGGTCCACGTACGGGCATTTTCACCCTTTATGCCAAACCTTTCGACCATCTCGTATATCAACTAATTGCACTTTGTTTATTGTCCGTGCGTGTGTGCGTGTCATCCTTTGGCTTTGTGGGCCTTGTAATTTAGATTCATGTCTGGAACGTGACTTCCGGGGCCAATTGGAAATTTTATACCCATAGACTGTCAATTTTAATTGACTTGTTCTCTGATGCGAAACAGACCGACTGACAGACGGACGGGGCAGCTGTTGTTTGCGAAATGTGATTTGCATTTTGTTGATTTACAGGAATTAAAGCCAGCCACCACCACACGATGGAGCTGTCTAAATATCAACAAGGTACTCAGTGTTTAAGACGTTTTGATTGCGTTTAAGCCTCTTTTCTTGCTCAACCAGTATTAGGAGAGCTCTTGCCAGGCACTGCCCAAAAGTATGCTGCACGGGCATGAGAAAAATTTGGAAAATGTTTCGGCCAGAAACAATTTTCGTCGTTTTTTTAGCTTAAGTCAATTAATTGAAGCCATTCCTCGAGCTCTCTTGCGGGGGCTTCCCCCATTTTCCACTGTCGTCTTTCTTTGCTCTGACGGTTGAGCATTGCGTCACTTCCATGCGGGCAACTTTTACGCACTTGCGTCTTAATTACTCACACCGTTCAGTTCCCATTTTTCCCCAGTTTTTCCCCCCCGACTTTTTCATGTTTTTCGGCTCAAATCCTTAAGCTCCTTTCAGAGTTTTGCCTGTCTGCAAGCCGCTTTCTACATTTAATTCTACTCTCTGCCAAGGTATTTCGGTGCTTTTGCCCAGAAAAAGTTTTAATTTTAATGTAAGGTTTCAGCAGATACTTTTAATTGAGAATATTTTGCTAATAGTTGTTGTTGTTTGGCTGTAAAATAAATTGGAAAAACTGTTTTCAGCTTGCCAAAAAACTAAAGATTGCACAAGAGCCCTAGAACTATTTTATATTATTTAAATTTGTTATGGTTTTTGTTGGCAGAATCAAAAATAAATTAAGAAAATGTTGTTTTAGTTTTCTCTTCAAAGAAAGCTCTATTCAGAACCTTAATACTATTAAAAATTATTTAATTACATTTATTTGAAAGCATGGGTAAATGCAACAATCGAAGGTTTATTAACTTTATAGACTAAGTGTATCAAATCTATACTAAGCTTGTTTAATGCTTATCATTTATTTTAGGACAACGAGCTTTTTAATTAAAAAATCGGTTTTATGTAGGGTTTTTTAGATAAAAGTCTTTTTTAAATACTTATAAGGGTATTCATAAATTCGCGTTGTCATCAAAGTTTAACTTTTTATCGGGACTTAGCCTTTGTGTGTGGGCGAGCCAGCAGAATATAGGCTAAGCCGCGCTCACTTATTTGGTTGGAGTTTCCTTTTTTATGTACTCTAACCTAAAAAGGGGTGTTTGGAATGTAATATAAAACTTTACATATATTAAATAAATAAAGAAAATATATTATATATTCTTAATATTTTTTATATATTTAAAGAATTTTTAAATATATCACTTCTGATTAAATAATTTATTATTTTCAGTTTTCCTTGAATAGAGCATTAATTAAACACTGAAATTGCCCAAGTCTCAAATCTTCTTCCATAAAAATAATGGTTTATGGAATTTATGTGGCTCCCTGATCCCACGAGGGCATTTTATTTTCGGTTTGCGAATTCCCTTCGTATCAGTCGAGCAGCTTAGACGTGGGACTACATATAAATTTCCCTTTTGTGCGGCTCCTTCATCAACATCCCTCATCCCTCGTCCTTATCCCCTATTCCCCATCCCCTAGCCCCATACCCGCCTACGTCGTTGTCTTCAAGGACCTGCTGCAACATGTTTGCATTTCATTTGTTAGCAAGTTGTCAACATTTTATCTATGTTATTATGTCTTGCCTACTTTTCTGCTCCTTTCTGTTGCTCTTGCTCCAGTTTTGTTTTATATTCTTTTCTTTTTTTGTTATTTTCTTTCTTTCTAAGCTTAAAGGTAAGCCATTAAAGTTTCCAAGGGGAGGGAAGGATGGTGGCTCATCATTAGTCAAACGTCATGTCATGTGAATGGGGCGTGATGAGCGTGCAGCGAATTTATCATTGGGCCGCGCATCTTAGATAAGCCCGAGCCATGCGGCGTATGAGCAATAAAACTAATTAATACAAATATTAATCATACGACGCGTGGGACCGAAATGCCAAAGATCAAGGGAACGAGTGGAGACATCAAAAGGGTCAGCTAAGCGCAAAAATTTAAGCATCTCTCATATTGCGAATTCATGATCCAACCGAATGCCACAGCGAACGGCATGCAACTATGAAATTGGAGTCGTAAATGGTTTTCTAGTTAGGACTATATGGGGTTGCTGTTGGTTTTTCTACCCTTTAGTTGTCTTGTAAGGGGGTAGACTGTATTCTGAGTATTAAAAGGTTATATGTGGGAAAACAAGATTAATATTTTAGATTTTAAAATAAGGTCTTGATTTTGAAATATATGCCCAATAAATGTAATACTTGTTGCATTGGATAAATTTTTAATAAAAATATTTTTTTATGAAAAAATTAAAATATTTGTGTTATCTTTGTATCTCAAAAGTTTATCATATTTACCGGCACTGAATACCGGGTATTTTTTTTGTCGTGTCAACAAAGTATGAACATTCCAACATGTTTCTGTGTTATTTTGCCGGTGGTCATAAAATTCAGTTTAACTTGTTGCGTTCGCCATACTGAAAGCTTGAAATTGGTTTCGGGTTTTTGTATAGTTGAGTTGCTTGGGGTCCCTCACTCATGCGTCGTGAGAATTGAGACAGTTTGTCAGGGTTAAAGAGCGCGAAATGAGAGCATTTCTCACTACGCAGAGAATTTAGCTCTTTCGAGTGAGAATCTTTGAGTGGAAATGTGCAGTCATGACGTAGAAAGTTTTGAGAATATTTCAAAGTCAACCGAAAATTAACTAAGTAAGAGAACTTCAACTAAAGGCAGCCTGCACTTAAGCCAACTAAGCTGGAAATGGCTAATAGAAGGAATTTTCTGGTTTAGGAAGAAGTGGGAAGAAGTACTTAAGGGATTAGAGATTATGAAAAGCTTTACTTGGTGGTAATGACTAGGGTAAATGTATATTCTTAAAGATGAGGTAAATATCGAGTTCTGAAGGTTTTCTTAAAGCCTTTCTAGTAAAAACCTTTTATAAATTTGAATTGCATTAATGGGGATGGTTGTTACAAATGTAATTGAAGTAACTGTGATTAAAATATATAGTCGAAATGATTTAATGAAATTAATATGTCATAGAAAATATATAATCAGTAGACCTTAATGTGATGCTTGGGAATGCCATTGAGCTGTTTGCTTTCTTATAAATATAAGCTTTCCAAAGCAAAAGGACTCTAAAAATTTATTAAACATTTTTGTTGCCCAACTATTATGAAATATTTCATTTAATATAATTCTTTTCCCTTCTTCTTGGTTTTCCAACTTGTTGACTTGAAGGCTCGAAGGGCCCTTGGTGTTCCCCGCTGCGATATCATTACTTATTATGCTGTTGTTTTTATTTCGTCTTTGTTACCGTCTTGTGGCGCTAATTAAATTTGCTGCTTACCCACGACCGCACACACACACAGAGAAATATAACCCCACACAAAGACACTGTTACACAGATAGAAAAATTATCTGAGAGGATGGGAAATCCCCTTCCACGTCATTCCTTTAGCGTTGCCAACTTAATTGCATTTTTTCAACTTTGGGGAGAGCGCATCGTTATGCAACTTGTTTTTTTTTTTGTATTTCACCCGCCTCGCAGCTTTATGGATAATGCAGGGGCGTATTATCTGGCTATGCCACGCCCCTTGAGTGTCTCCGAGTTTCAATTGTGGCCGCGACGAGAAGAGCTTATTAAATAGTTTCAGCAAATATTTTGTATGGTCAGGCATATGGTAGGAAAGCCTCTTAATATTTTCCCGTTTTCATGGACTCACTTGGATTTTGTAATTATTGGACTGTGCAAATATTTGTTCAATTTGAAAATATTTTCTGCATTTCAATTATGAAATCGCGCGTTCGGAAATGGAAATGAGTTCGCAACATACATTTTGCGGCTATTTTGTAAACAGTTTTCCCTGTTTTCCTGCAATCCGCTCCAAATTAAATGCACTAGAATATTATCAGACGTATTTATTTTCCATTGTTTTTTTTTCGGTAATGGTATTTGTTTTGCGGTTAGCTTTTGACCTAGCATGAATATAGTTCTGTCCAATTAAAATGTATTCAAGCTCATTTAAATATTGACACATAAATATTTGTATAGTTTTAGCATAAAAATTGTTTAACCAATTAGCGGTGCATTGTTTTGGTCTCTTCTAATGAGCTGTGTTTAGTCATTTTAAACATTTCTAATTTTTGCCAAAAAACCGATTGAAGAGCGTAAATAAATTGGGTTGATTAGAAATGCGCAGAGTGGAAATATATTATTTATTTAATTAAAAAGTTGACTTTGTTTAAGAGAAAATAAGAGGAAAAACGTTTGAATATATTTTTTAACATATTTAAAAGCAGAAAAATATTAAATATACATATTAAACAAATTACATATTAAACAAATTAGATAGAGCTGTAGGTTAAATAAACGAATATAGCAGATAGCACGTAATATTTGCATAAAGATCCAATCAAAATGCTCGTTATTTTGCCCTTTGATGTCTGAGCTTAGACTCTGGAACTCCCGACATAGTCCAACATATTTAAGTAGTGTAAATTGAATAGAAAATAACTTCCGGTATATGGGGCATGCATTATTCAGTTATTTTGGCTGGCCACAAGAGCTTGTACAACATTTTCTGGCCAACAGAACTCGCACTCCTGCAAACATTGCTCATACGCCAGGTCGGCCGCATAAAATATTGAAATTGTTGACCAAAAACGCAATTTACGCATACATATTGCATATTGACCAATCTCTCTCTCTCTATCGCTCTGTGTGTGTCCGGGTTTGGCATGAGAGTTTTTCCAGAATAGATTTTCATTTGCATTTGTGCAGATTTAGCTGATTTTGCCTTTTGCCATCGTGGTTATTTTTTGCCCCTTCTATCAAGTGTGTTTTGATTTTATTTAATTTCCCGCTGTATAAAAATCCGTTTAGTGTATAAAATGCATTTAAATGAAGGGCTTAAGGTTGCCGCTATGTGTTCAAGTTAAATTTATTTGCCGTAATTTAATATTTATTGGCTGGTTTAAATTTCATTCTGGATGGTATTTTGATCAATTTGTTTATAATTGGGTCATTGCTAAAAGTTGAGTTGGCTCTCTGTTATATGAAACGAAATTCCGGAAAATAATATTGATTAAAATCAGTATTTAACTTATTAAGTTGGTAAAAATCATAATAAATAGTTTCATTTTTGTGACAAATATTAAGGTCAGGCATAGGCAGCAACTATGTGGGATTTAATGGAAAATGTCACTGATTTTGAAAGTAATTAAATTTATTGAGCTTACCTAGCTGGAAAATTCAGTTTTAAATTCTGTCTATTGCATTTATTGGCAAATATTTGCCATCGAAACTATATTCCTGTGACGAAACTAAGTAAATTAAATATCATCTTCAAAGTTGGGAAGTTTAGTCCAGGCAAATATTTTCCAGTCATCGCTTTCATTTTCTACTCGAATTTATGATTTGCTTTTAATTAAAATAAATATTTTATGGCTTTCAATAAACAATCTCCAGAGAAGGAGAACGGCAAGAAACAGGAAAAGAAATCAACACAAGGCAAACTTTCGACTCGAACTTTGTGAGGGCAAAGTTGATAGAAAGTGAAAGACTCTTCGAGTTAAACAATTTTCTTTCTGTTTTCCGTTTCGTTGCAGGCATTGCCAATCCAGGAAAGGTGTAAATAATTGAGGCGAAAAACTTGGCCCTTATGAGACTCCCAGCTTCAGTGCTTATCCCAGCCAAGCAGCAGCTTGTGTGACTTAATTCGATCAAATCGCCGGCATAACAGCAACATGAGACTCCTGGCGACAATGTGCAAGGGCAACCTCAACAATTTCCAATTGTTGCTGCAACAACAGAATCTCAATCTGCAATCTCTGATTAACTCGAAGGTAGCCAATATTTGCTGAATGCAGCAATTAAAGTAAGTTCGATCAGTAAGAATATCTGAAACACTATGGCCACAGCTGTCTTGGAGGCGAACGAATCGAAACTGGAGTTGGTGTGTGACGAGTGCGATTATTATGGTTCTACAGACACGATATTCACTGATAACAGCACCCAAACCGATGGCTACGACGACGATGAATCGGAGCTAAAGCCCCTGAAACCCAGGTTAAGTCAGATTGTGGAAGAGGAAACAGAAATGGAAGAGGATATGGCTAAGGAGACGGAAGTTGAGGTGAAACTGGAGACAAACGGTATACGAAACGATAACGATAATAATAGTGCTAGTGATGGACAACCATTGATAGAAGCCTCGATAAATGAAGAAGATTCTAAGGAGGATATGGAGATTCCAGAGGAATCTACAATTCCCGTAGAGGAGCAGGTGCCAAATGACTCTGAGGATGAACAAGAAATCGACGAGGTGGCCAGACTCACCGGTTTGGCCTTGGGCATGGGCTATGCCCGCATCATAGACTACGATAACTTGCGCATCATCGAACATGTTATCGAGAGCGACGATGACGATGATGATAATGCCAGGGGCAAGGCAACCACTTCGGCGGAATTGCAGCAGGCCTGCCACGATTTGGTGACTTTCATCGGTGAAAGCTATCAGGTAATCGAAAGGTCAGGTCACGCACGTGACCCCCCAGCCACGGTGCAGGTGGTGGACAATAACAACAACAATCGCAACAGCGATATATCGCCCCGTGGAATTGCTTCTGCCAACAGCCGCACGAAGTCCGTCAAAGAAAATCAAAAAGCCGGCACAAGTGCAACGGCAACTGCAGCGGCAACGGCAACGGCAACGGTTACGGGAACAGCTCCATCCACCAGCAGTGCATTGATCAAGGCCTATAAATCGAATTTGACGCCCTTGGCGCCACCCTTTCAGCCAGCCGCCCTAAAGGCCAAGCAACTGCAACTGCAACAGTCGACAGTGGCCAGCAGCAGCAATATGTCGACCGTGGCTTGCAGCAGCAACATGTCCTCGGTGACGACGACAGCTTCGAATGCTCTGGGCTATGCCGCCTACGAACAGACCACTGTATATTATCAGCAGCAAATACAACAGCCGCAGCAGCAGCAACAGTTGTCCCCCAAGCAGCAACAACAGCAGCAGCAGCAGCAGCAGCAGCAGCAACACTGTGCTCAACATTCCGGCTTGCCGCACATTCATGGCGCCCAACTGATGCCCGTGCAATTGATTACCTTGACGCCACCGTCGGCGGCATCAGTAGCCGCTGCAGTGGCCGGAGCAGCAGGAGCAGCCACTGTAGCAGCAGCAGCAGCGGCAACTCCTGCAGCAACAGCAGCGGGTGGCGCAGCAGCGGCAACATCCTTAACTGGCGCCGCCTGGCCACTTGTGGAGGCGCCAATTTACATCGACATCAATGGCGAATATCGCAGCTATTGCCCGGCACATGGACCGCCGGCAGTGACAGGCCCGCCGAATGGCGCCATTGCCCATCATCCCCATATCCACGCCCATTCACATTCCCATGCCCATGCCCATCCCCATTCGCAACCCCATGTCCATCCCATTCCCCATACGCACTCGCATCCCCATTCGCATACACATTCCCTGGCCCAGCAACAGCAACAGCAGCAGCTTCATCATCACCATCAGCAACATGGGCAGCATCAGCAAGTGACAAATGTTAATGGAAATATTGCCCAGGCAGCAGTCGCAGCAGCAGCAGCGGCAGCGGCGGCCGCAGCAGCATCAGCGCCTCGTTTGCTGCTGCAACTGGACGCAGTAGCTGTCCAGCAGCAGCAACAACACCAGCAACAGCAGCAACAGCAGCAACAGCAGCAACAGCAGCAGCAGCAGCAGCAACAGCAACAAATCGTGGCCGCTGGCAAGCGTAGCAAAGTTTATCGAGGTGAGTGGCCGTTTTATGACATTTGTTGTACAGTTTTTATTCCTGTCCATGATTCCCGGGGCTATTTGGGTCCATATAGTTTGTCCAAAGGATGGCCTGTACACTGCGAGAAAGAATATATATTATTATTTAACAATTTTTCCCCAACAAAAAAGATTCCTAGATGCAAAGAATAATGAAAATGCCCAGCTTAAGAAATTTAATTATAATAGGGGGTGGCCCCATCGTTCACTAGGAATATGAAATCACTTTAAAAGGTGTCTAAAAGTATAATATAAAATGTTTCAGGAACCATTTCAGTGCAAATCTTAGATTTCTACGATGAATAGAGTCCTTTTAAACATATTTTTAAGTAATTTTAAAAAGTTAGTGATTTCTGTGGCACCTTTCATAATTTAGTTTCATCTCCTAGAGAATAATACAAATAAATGATCACAGATCCTTTTAAATTTAAACATTCAGCTAAACAAGTAAACATTTTAATACAATCATGATTCTTTAATTTAAATGTAATTAAAGAGGCAGCCAAAAGTATGCAATGAAATATGTAAGGTCCTCAATTCCTTGTAAATTCCTTAATTTATAGATTAAATATTTGTAGCATACCTTTGGCCACAATTTCAGTTGATTTTAAATACAAAGCGATTTCTGTGGCACCCCTGAGAACCATTTTGAGCTCAATTAATATTTAAATCCATTAAATATATTTATAAATAGATCAAGGAATTAAATAATAAATTAACGAGAAAATGTTTAAAATGAATAAAGGAAGATAAAAACTTTTAGAAATAAATAAACTCCGAAAAGCAAGCCAAGTGTTTCTTCTTTACTGTTTTTTTGTTAGATTTTACATTCACAACCATTTCTATCACTAGAAATATTTCCAATTTCAGTAATTTCTCCTTGTGTGCTGACCATATACGGTATGTACGATCCAAAGTGTCTTCCCTGGAACTTTGGACATTACTTTTAGCTTTGATTCATGACGGCAGGAGGTAGGATGAGAGATACCCAGGGGAAACCGAGACCGAGACTCTATTTCTGCATTTCAGCCGCTCTCAGCCTCCTTTTGACCACCGTCGTCTGAGCAACCTACGTAGCCAACCAGGGATTTAATCAGTTAAGCAAAGCTAACTGAGCCGGGACTGGCTAGCTAACTTGGCTGGTTGTAGTATGTTGCCTGGTCAGGGTTAAAATTAATTTCGAAGCCGTTGGGCGCTCCCTTTGTGTGAACTGTTTGCTTTTCGGGGCCGACGGAGGTAGCGAGTGCCATGGCTTGGGCTTGTTTGCCCGGCTTATTTGCCAAATAATCTGTTTGTTTGGCTATGCAATAAGTAGTTCTGGGGCCCAGGCATCATCAGTTGACATAGGCAGTTCGGACTGTGTTGGGTCTTCGACAACAGGAGATTAAACAGAAAGAGCCAAAGGTGAATGCAAATTGAGAGGTAATTGTTTTTGCCGCATATCTGGGGGAATTCTAGATTAAGGAGGTCCGGTAAATACACAGATCTGTGTAAACGAAATGGCTACGTTAGGTCTTTCTATATGCGGAAGTTACTCGAAGACTGTTCTTACCCCAGGAAGAAGCTCAAGCTAAGAGGGAAAATTTTGTAAACCTAAATAATATTTTTATATCTCATACAAGTATTTATATTTAAATTCGAATCATAAATATTAAAGTTCCCAATGCCTACATTTTCTGAGTGAATATTTCCTCTCTGTATCCCTTAGTTAAAGTCGATTCACGACTCTCTCCCATATCAGTTCCCTGTTCGCATATCCAATCCTATTCCCTATTTGTCGTTTTTTATTGCCGACTATCAACGGCATCCGTTGGGTTCGACACCTGGCGATTGCCTTCCAGTGATAGCCATGCTCCATCTTCTGTTGACTTTATCCGGAGTCGTCTAATCCGATTCATTTTTGCCAGTTTCGAGCTGTAGTTTCAATTTGCATTTACCGCTCCCCCGCCGCTCCGACCTGAGCTCCCTCGGCTGCGCCGGATCACGGGGTAGTGCATATTGAAGTCATCACAGTTGGCGACACTCCCAGGCAATTTCTGTGCGCCAACTTGACCATATCCAGCTGTGTGTATGCAGATGACACTGTGTCACCAGAGTCTCCTATGGGCCTTCTCCCCGGAAGGTCTCCGTTTTTTTGTTGTTTTTTTTCTTTTTGAGCTCCTCTGCCAAGTTTGCCGGAGAGTGCTCTCCTCTTTTAGCTCCACTCATTTTGTGTTTCGTTTTTTTTTTTTTTCGGGTCCGCCACACGCTGTGGTCTTATGGACTCCGATTTTTCGTTTTGTTTGGCTCAATGCAACATTGTTGCCTTACTCCCAGTCGCAAAATTAATGGAACCTATCTTTGCTTATGTATGTAGATAATTTCCTCTGGCTATATTAAAAAAAAATATATGTATAACTTTCTTGAACCATAAAACACAATTAGATCGGACTTGTAATGATCTTTTCTTCAGGATTAATGTAATATATTTTATAAGTAGCTTTTAAGAATTATACTAGTTTTGTAAAAGCACATTAGATTTAAAAGCAATTAAAACGTGTCTAAAAGTATGCAGTAATAATTTGTATTGCGAACATAGGATATCAAAATGTTATTAACCAAATATTTGAATTCACAACAGATTTTTTTTATTATTAGATCTTATTAAATGAATTTCTTCCAGTGTACAATATCTCTTTCTTGCTGGCTATCACTTTCTCTATCGCACGCGCGCACACACTCCTTTGGCCAGAAACAATGGTGTCCATTTCCCTTTGTTGTGTGCCGCTTTTTCGCAAATTTTCACTTACACATACGAAGCTGCAATTTTTAACCATTTTTTTTTGGTTTGTCTCCAAGCCAGGCTTTGTGCCAAAAAGATTTTTTGTCTTACTTCAGTATCTGCCATCTCTTTCTGGGCATTTCATTCTATGTCTCTCTTTGTGTAGCTAGGTTTGTCTCTTTTTTGTTCTTTGATTTCATTTGCGTTTTAGTGTTTATTATTGAAATTTCAGTTATTTTATTTCGACGATGTTCCGGATTTGGGAATCGAATTTTTTAGTATTTTAACTGATGTAATTAACTTAATATATATTTAGCTTTGTACAAATTAAAACCATATTTTTAAAGATGGATTATCCCCAAACTATTTTCTTTGAGAACTAAAATTCTTGTTGTTTTATTATATTTGAACTAAGAACATAGAAACATATAAGCTAAATGATAGTAATATTCTAAATTAAAATTAATGTTTGAAGTATATTATGTGTTTTTATGTAATTATTTTTTAAGAATAAAAATCTCCAATAAATACGTATCTTGGAATCGCTAAATCTCCGCACTTTTGGGTTTTCACAAAGTGCGTAGCATGTGGCATGCATCATTCTTCTTCTCGAAATGTGCTTCCCCGTTTTTTTTTTTTTTTTTTGTTCCCAGTCAGTCGACTGTCGCCAGTGTCCTTATCCCGGGACCATTCACATCTTCGTCCCCATGCTCATCCTCTTGCACAGCCATGTCCATGTCCACTTCGATGTCCCCATGTCCAGTGTCAATTTTTACCATCTCCATTGGCTTTTGGCTGGCAGTTGAGCGGATTCCTTTTTTCATTTTGCTCGCTTTTATCCCCTTTTATTTTTTTGGGCTATAGCCAGTGCAGGATCAGCCGCCTGTTGTCATAATTTTAGCACTCACTGTGCGTTGGTTTTCGCTGATTTTTTTCATACATATTTTTATTTTTTTTTTCGTAGCTGGGCCGAGCTGGGGCGAAGAGGAAATGCGTTTTCCGCGCCCTTCCTTCCTGCTCTTTTAATGTCATTTGCTCGGGCTGATTTTTTGTGCAGCCTCCGTTGTTGACTGTGTTTATTTTTCATGGTGTAATTTATTTGAGGCTCGTTGGATCGTTGCCGCTGGATGTTGGTGTAGTTGGTAGTCGGCATCCCATTGGTTTATGGCTTGTAAGTTGTTTATTATTAATGTTTGGCTTATGCTGGCAGTTGTCGGGGCGAGCCTCCACGGGGCTGAGCCGGGCTGAGCTGGATTCGTTTTGGTTTTGCTTTTGGTTGCACTTTACGGGCATGAGCTCATAATGAAGTCATAGTTATCTGCCCCGCCCGTCCCGTTTTTACCATATTTGTTGGCCATAAAATATACGCGTATGCGTCATATTGCGACAATGCCCCGGGTTTCCATTCCTACCCATCCCAAACTTCTACCAATTTTGGTTTCAGTCTTTCCAGCTTCCCGAATCAAAGCTGCATGCTCTTGGGCATTAGCAGCACTTATGTACTATTCACATTAGTCATGCAATGCGTCTGCGTTATGTGTCTTGAGGTCTACATAGGGTCTGCAGAGAAAGGGAGGTGTCTATAGCGGCTGGAAAGGCTTTGGTATTTCTCTGCGAAGCCTTTAATACTGTGGGTAAATAAGATAGATTTTTTGTAAAATTATTTCGGGAGCTACAAGCCGAGGCATGTCTTTCTACAATTATCTGGAGGTAAATACAAATGCCCAAAGCCGAGTCTGGAAATTTCTCTGCCCGGCCTCTGATAATTATTTCAATAAATAATTTATAATTAATTTCTAAGAATTAAATGTGGAACTAACCATACAAAGAATGGGAAAAATGAAAGAACTACTTTTACATTTGGGTTCATCTTTAAGAAATGTATACAATTTAAAAATGTATAATATCTAAAAAAGAGGACAATATTAACCCAACTGGCTTATCAAGTTGATAATATCAACACTACTCAGCACACAATGTAAATGGAAAAGTTTTTAATGAAATGCTAAAAAACTTCCTGGTGGAAAAAGAATCGGAAAATCAGGTTGGATGGGAGATAGTTTCGGCTTGCGAACGGTGTGGCCATGTGTTGACACCAATTTTCGCAACTTTCAATCGGCTTTTCGGCAAGGGCTCCGTCGGTGGTGTTGGTGGCCAAAAGCAGCACCCAAACAACTTGGTCTGGCAATCCGGCTCAAGTCGAACTTAATTAAAGCGCTTTAAGCGCTGCAGTTGTCGCAGAAAGGGACAGGAACAGAGAATGAGAGGGGCAGTCATTTACGGTTGGACTGTTTCGCAAATTGGCGAGTTGTAGACCAAAAACCAAACATGAAAAACAAGCAAAGTTTTAGGGTTTGTCTCTCTATCTGTCTCTCTCTGTGCGCCTGTGTATTTGCGGCCCAGGATGTGGCTCAAAGCGAAGGACATTTGAGCGTGAAATTTATCTCGCTCTTTAAAAGCATTTGCGGATAATAGGGAAAGAACAAACAAAGTCGAAAAAGAAAAAAGGTGGTAGAAACATATAAAGAAATTGGTGGGGCAAAAGCACTTGAACTGAAATTATGTGCCATTATAATTTCCGAGCACAGTCTGGCCGCAGATTGCAACCGAAAATTTAATTGTTAACCCTGGGAGAATATCTACACTAAGATACAGGCCAAAAAAGGGGGTAATATTGAAGGCTGGGTTTATGCGAGGGGTTGAGGGAGAAGTTGGTTAAGTTTTTTTATAAAAATAAAATGATTTTAATTAAATCTGAATACTTACATTACATTGACATGTTAAAATTGTGCTTGTTCGAGTAAGAATTAATTAATGTGAGGAAAAAATAGCTATCTTTTGAGATTATATTAAATTATATATTATATTAAAGCCACAAAATTAAAATTTGATTGCTAGTTTCTTGTGTTGTATGCCGGCAGAGGTGGGGCAGAGGAATTTTCCGACCACTGTTGTACTGTGTGATATGACATTCCACCTTAAACTCCTATATTATTTTAGTTTGCAAAATTAGTAATAGCCTGTTAATCCCTAATTATTAATAAAATGTAATATAAAAATAGGTGCAAAATTCTCTATTAAACTCTTGATTGAAAATATTTAAATTTAACAAATATCAAACGCATAAACGCAGCAATTGAGAAATTTCAAGACACACTGGCATGTGCAACAATTGAAAATGTTGCTGCTGCTGCTGCTGCTACTGGGTTTCGGGTGTTCGAAAAGTTTCTTAGTCATGGGCAAAAAGTTTCCCAAGCTGCCAAGGAAAAGTGCAGTTTGTAGTTTAAGCCACCCCAGCCCTGGCCGCCTACAGCCCTGTCTCAATTTTCTCTACACATATGTTGGAAAACCTGTGGTTGCCTTCAACTTTGTTAAACGCCACAACCGTGTATGCTTAACCCCGAACAAAAACCCAGAAAAGCCGAGAGAAGAAATAAAAAAATATAAAAATGCAGACTACTAACTATGCTTTACTTTGCCACGGGGCGTAATACAGCCCTGATGCTGCACAAATACACATATATCTAGATATATAATTTCATATAGGAAACTGTGTGGATGGTGGGCGGAGACAGGAATTTATGCGTATGCGTGTCGGGGAATTGATTTAATTTGTTTGAGTTTTAGCAGCAGGAAGTAAAACTATTATAAGGCCTTAGCAATATACAACACAGCTGCTGTGTTGCTATTCCATCGGTAAGAGGCTTTACGCGGATTTCCATATTAAATAATATAGATGGCCTTTAAGTGCAAATCGAGTGGAGTTTCTATTAAATAATATTTAATGAACTCAGGTAAATCTCTCCTGACTTGGGCAATACAGCAGAGTAATTAAATCCAGCCCTTAAATTAAGTACTTTTTACGCAAAATGATAAGCAAACAAAATGTCGATTAAATCGAGAACAAAACCGTATTGTGTAATTAATTGTAAATGGATTACTAATTTAATTATGCTTGTTAATAGTGTTTGCCTGGCAAGCAGCGGGTGATTAAAGTGATAATTAAACAATTGAACAGTGTGAAATTATAGAAGCAATTTAATAACAATTGAATTTAGATTAGTAAGGGTTAGAAATGAGTTTTGTAGTTTCAACTTAAGGCTTAAATAAGTATTTATTTTTGTCTTAACTGTTTTCAAATTTAAAATTTTTGATTAAGGTTTTTAATATTTACATATTTAAAATTGCTTCTATTTAGGTTGAAATGAGTATTTAATTTGTCTTAAATGTTTCCCAGTTTGTCTGTCGCACATTTTTAATCTTAAATAAGTTCCCCAGGATCAGGTTTAGAGTTTCTTCTCTAAGCACTTGACTGCATTTCCTTTACGTTTTTACCTTCTGAACTTTTGGCAAAAAGATGCCATGATAATGCATTTGACAGTTGCAGTAGTTGCACCCCTTTTTCCCCCACTTTGTCCTTCCTTTTTTCTCTGTAGTCACTGGCTTTTGTTGGATTTTCGGTTCGGCAGTAGGGCTCAAAATAGTTTCTCAGCTCTCGATGAGTTTTATACCCTGAAAAATTTGTAAATTTAATGTTTAATTTTACATAAATATAATCTTTTGGCTAAATTTATAAAGAACATTTTAATATAGTTATTTAGGTGCATTCTGTAAAATTACATTAAAAAATTTGTATTTATCTTAAAGTTTTAAATAAAGACAAAATCTTAATTAAACTTGGAATATTCTTAAAAATATCACTTTTTTTAAGGAACACATTAAGTACAACTATAAGACTTTCTTACTGAGTATACATATATAAAAATGAATCCAAAGGGTATTTTAGCTTTCGTTTCATATTTTGCACTATTTTTCTCTCTGCTTTTTTTGTCAAATTTTTTTCGCCAGTTAGCCAAAGTCTTTTAGCTGTTGGCAGTTTGACACGGCGACAACTGGCGTGGTGGGAAAGAGAGGAGCTCCGCGGGAAAGAAGGAGACAGGGGCATATGTAACTTTAACTCACATTCATAGCCCGGCTCCTCGTTTACTCCTCGTAGTTTGCCGTTGTGCAATTTAACAGAATGTTACTTTTTATATTCAATTTAAGGATACTAAGGATAGGTGCATCCTTCTCCTAGAAAAGTGGAGTGCAGCTGGGATCAAATGAAATTGTGGCCGAACGAACACTCCTAACTCCTGCGAACTGAGACGATTTAGTAATTGGTTCCAGGAATTTCATTTCATCCAGCTGTGGCTTATCTTCATCGTATGCTTGATTTCCTGAAAAGCCATTAGGTACTGCATTCTGGGCAATTATTTCAAAAGGACTTGCATTGTGGTTGTTGGCTATATTGTTGTATTAG
Organism: Drosophila rufa; assembly: GCA_018153105.1. NCBI lineage: Eukaryota > Metazoa > Arthropoda > Insecta > Diptera > Drosophilidae > Drosophila > Drosophila rufa. The sequence continues at coordinate 17,854,443 of JAECXS010000096.1, forward strand.
ATAGCTCTAAGTGGAGTCCTTGGTCTTGTAAATTCTAGGAAGGTATTTAAAAAATTATTTTCATTTTCCTTTTATTGCTGGTTTCATGTTTAAAGAGCTTTGAGAGAATTCCTAACATAATATGTGTATTTGTTTTTGCATTATTGATTTTTTACACTGTTTTTAAATTTTATTTAGTTTAATATTATATTGTGAAAGTATTTTGGAATTAAATATTGTTCGTAAAATATTCTCTTATAAATTTGAAGAATTTATCTTGATAAAAATTCAAAGAAATGACAATGAAATCCTTAAGTTCCTGTGTTCTTAAATATTATATGAATCGTTTGTGCGCCACAAGGGTCACGTGTCTTGGTTTAAACGACAATTTGCATGTGAAAACTAGAAAAGGTAAAAAGGGTGCGGGAAATGGCTGGGAAAATGGTGAGAAAAGCGGAAAAAACCGGGCAAGGCGATGGGAAAACTACGGGACAGCTACGATTTTCTGTATGCAATTTTTAGTGTCGAATGGTGCCAAGTTGGAAATGCACTTTTTATGTTCGCATGGCGTGTGCAACGTAACAAATTTAACCGTAGACAGATTGCACATGTGTACCGTTTTGTAATGTTATACATGTAACACACAGATACTCCGCACACACACCACATTTATACACGAAAACTCCACACACGAATACTCCACACAGGGGTAGAGATCTTATAGCACACAGACAAGTCGAAGTCTGGCAAAAGTTTCCATGTTGGCCAAGGGAAAAAAGGGAAAACGGCGAGGGAAAGGTTCCACAAATGTGAAACAAATTGTTTAATGTTCTATCTCGTTCTCTGTCGCAGCTGCCTTTTGTCTCTTTCTAGCTAGCTTTTTATGTGCACTTGAAAGAACATTTTTTTCCCATTTTTTTGAATTTTAAAATTTAGAACATTTTTTATATATTATTTAATTTATAAAATAACACATATATTTACCCTTAAAATAATACATATTTATTAATAAAATCTGTATAAAAATATTATTTTTTGGATTGAAATACCAAAAACTTTTCTTTTCTTTAGAATATAAGGCTATCCCCTCTATTTAAACAATCCCTTAAATAAAAGTAAAATTTTTCTTGTTAAAAATATAAAAGCCTTTAACATTAACCTTTAAAAAAATGCTCAGCATTTTCTTAAGCTTAAATGCATATTTCTCAGTGCACTTGCGTGTTTGGCTCCATTTGAGTTTTGTCAATGCGACAATTCCTCGACGTCGACGTTTTCAGGGAGTTAAGTAATCGCACGTTTATTACCTCCATTTGGATATATATTTTCCCTCAACGTCTCGTACTGTCTCTGTATGTTCCACCGCTGTCTCCTTTTGGGTTCTCCCTTTTAGCCATCAAAATCATGGCTTAATCACTTTGACTTGTTGTGGCTAATTGCAATTTGAAATGCTCCATGAGATGAGACGAGCTGAGCTGACTTTGATTTGTCCCTAAGTCGGCACACTTGTCACACAGTTTTTGTGTCAATTGGTTGAGGTTAGGGGTTAAATTTTGTAGATGGGTTAAGGACTGAGTGAGTTTTGAAAAGAGGGATTGGATTAAAGACACTTGTACCAAGCTCACTTTACAGCGAACCAAAGCTATTCCCTTACTCCTAATAAACTCCAGGAAACGACCATTTTTAAACCATTTTATTTCGCCAATAAGAAAATTTAGTAAATAAAACTTGCATAGTTATAATAGTTTTTTTATAAGGCCTTGGTTTTTGTCTTCAAAAACCCTTTAGATCGCAGATAGCGAACAATGAACGGTGTGGTACCCAGCGTGATGCTTATTCGAATCGGTGCAAAAATTTTGTGAATTGCAAAAGCCACCACAAAGGTGCTTCCCGTGGCCACTTTCTCGGCCAGTGTAGATGAGGAAAATCCCAGAAACTCCATAACGGAAACCAAGTCGATGCCGCCAGATACCAGAGCATAGAAGCCTCCCAGCGATATCAACGAAATGGCCACATGGAAAGCCATTATAGTAGCTCCATACTCCTTAAAGGCCCGCTTGAGTTGGTCTCTTTTACTTGGTTTTTCATCGATGGCCTGGGGTTCTGCTGATGATGACTTCTTTGGTTCTATTTTGGAGGGCGGCATCGATTGCGAACTGAAGCTGCGGCTTGTCGTTGATATTTGGGCATTATTTTTGAGATTTGTAAGGGTTTGAGCTGCAAACTTATAATCCTGGCGACCGGGCATGTTCAGATTCAAGAACTTGTTGGATTTGCATATGGAATCGTAGGATTTTGCCAGGAGATCTTGCTTGTTGATGTCCTTTGGCAGGATTCCTTTGGTCCAGCAAAGTTTTGATCCATCATCTTCTTTATTTATGGGAAGATACGAGATTGGAGCCGCAGCTACGAAATTTTGTTTGGCGGCTTTTAAGCAAATGGAATGAAAAGTCGGTTTAATGAAATACGAAACTACGGGCACACGTGTCATAAGAATTACAGACGACTTTCCCGTTGGTAAGCTCATTTTTAGTCACGTCCACGAATATAATTAAGTTCGGAATATTTTAGGTAAATATTGCTTTGGAAAATACTAAAATTGTTTTAGGACATTTGAATGAAGAATCGTAGACTACTTACAGAGTATTATTCAAGGGTTTAATGGGTAAACAACTTTTTATTAATTAAACCAAATTGTTGTATTTTTAATAGATTATTCTCTAAAATATATCTATTAAGACTAGTGCATTTTTTAGCCAGCCTCTTCTTTTACATTCTGGATACTTTCTTAGGGAAAATGTAAATTATTTATAGTTAATAAAATCTACTTACTTATGTTTTTCGCATTTCCCTAAACCCAAACCACCAAGGATGTTGCAATTAACAGATGTCGACATCGCGACTCATCAATCAATTTGCAATGTTAATCTGGCCTGTTGCTATGACAAACGATGTACTTGGATCCACTCTGAGAAATCTTTTACATAATGCATAAATCAAGGCCCGACGAAAAGCCTAACAAATTTTGCCCAGGTAAACAAAGGCCGACACGAGAAATAAATAAATAAAATTGGGGGAGGTGGCGCAGCAGGGCCAAGTAGAATGAAAACATTTTTACAAATGCATAATGACAGATAATTTGTGTGGCAAACTCATCTCGCACCTTTCACCGGGCTACAACAGAAATAAAAGGAAAAACAAAATATAAAGCGGACTAAAAGTGAGGGAAAAATAAAAAGAAAATCGAAACAAAAACGCGAAAAACTTTTCTGCCAAGTAATTCTCATGATTTCAACTTTGAACTGAGTCGCTGTCACTTGTTCCAAGTCGCGTCTCCACTTGCTAATTTTTCGTGCCCACCTTCGGAAAAAACTTGAAACTTGTTAGATAGGAAATTTTTCCAGCGGGCCCTGCCATTTCCCTTCGGCATTTCCCCCAGCTTTTTCCCCCCGGCTTGTCTTTTGACAGGCTTCAAGTTGAATTCGTCCCGTTTCGACGCTAGGGGACCCCCGACAAAAAAAAAAATTATGCAAATATGTTACAGTTACGGGCGCATCCCTCATTTCCCTCGCTGGTTTTCCACGACCCTTCCTCGCCCCTCTTGGGCCTGTCTGTTTTCTCTTTGGAAAACTTTTTCCTTGCGTTGGCCTAAAATGTCGTCTTGGCGCCAAAGTTTTATACTGGCCACCCGCCCCCTTTTTCCCGGGCTTTCCTTCTTCAAATTTTCCCCCAAGAGTTTCGGTTTCTTTTCGCCAATGCAATGATTACAGACGGCAACTCGAAAGTTGCAAATTAAAGGCCAAAAGGAGAGAGAGAGTTGACCACTTCCTGCCAGCGAGAGTCCTCGATTAACCTAATCCTTTAACTTGACGGTGTCCAGAGTGTGTGACTTAATTCGATTTCCCCGTTTTCCCCGCATCGCATTTAACTGTAATTACCGAAAGCAGCGGGCAAACAAAGCCAAAACAAAAGGCCCTCAATTACAATTGCAATTCCCTGGCGAATGTTTAACCATAAACACGACACCTGTCCACAAATAAATTTTTGGGCGTTGATTTTGGCCCAGCTGCGAACGTCGTGTGCCGTTGTTTGCCGGTGTGGTTAAGCAGAACATCAAATATTCAGAAGGCGAGTGTGGCAACAAAAGCCACTCGCCCGCCCGCTCAACTGTTGCTACCCCCTGGGTTAATAAACGGAAATTCTGACTGGAAAATAAGGCAGAATCACTGCTGTTGCAATGGCCAAAAAGGGCTGCAATTTGGAAGGGATTTAAAACGGATTGAAATGGTTTTAAGCTTATGTTTAAAATCGGTTTTTGATTCGGTCTTTATAGGAAATTTTTTAGGAAATATATTTTAGATTCGGTCTTTATAGGAAATTTTTTAGGAAATATATTTTAGATTAAAAAAAAGAAATGTCTTAAGCTTTCTACTGAAGGGTTTAATCTCTTTGAAGGTTTAGAAAATACATACTTTTAAAGTAACATTTAAGAGTTAAAATATAAATATATGTATTTTAATACCAATAATGGTAGTAACCTTCCCTAAGTTAATACAAATTCCTTTTAAGAAGCACTTGTTTAATTTAATATCATGGATATTTGGATCACATTAAATATATTTAAAGATCTTTACAGGGCAATCAGTGCAGCAATACAAATTTTAAACTATATTATTACTGGAAAATGTATTAAAATTGCTAGAAGTATTTCCTATAAAAACGAAAACTTCTAAATTTTACAACAAACTGAAATATTATTGCCAACAAGTTCATCAAAATCTCTGAAATATATCCTATAAAAGCAACCACTAACAAACTATCTCCAATAATGATATCAAGGCATCAGCAGCCACTTTATAATTATTAAATAAACCTATATCGAGGACTCGCAATCAGCAAGGATACACAGAATAACAAGTAAAGTCCCACAACGATATCGCCCGCACATTAGCAGCACCCAACAACCATAGATATTTGGGCGAAAACAAAACCAATTACGCCAAAATAATAGAGCGGCTTCAACAATATCTGATCCAAAGCCACCTACTTTGATGTGGGCAGTGGCTTGATCCGAAACTCCGCCACGAACAATGCCGAATTTACCAGCTATTATGTGGAAATTAAAGCTCATTCAGTAGCATTTAGACCCTTCAAAAGTGTGTGTTGGGTGTGTGGTATTTGTGTGCGTGCATTTGTTATTTTAATCATGGCCCAAACAATGCCAGCAGGCAGCAATAGTGGGCGTGTCTATGGCAATAAACTGTCAATTTTCAATTATGCCCGTGACGTGTGGAAGCCACCTTCAGTGCTTCCTGCCGGTTCAGAGCCCCCTTTACACTTTTCTGACAGCTCCTCTGTGACATTGTCACACACACACACACACCAACGATAGCCCGCAAATAAGGTATCCGTATTTTGTGGGACAAGTCTGACATTTTGGGGGATATATGTTACACCCCGATCTCTCATTGAAATCGTGTGCGGTGAGTAATGCTCAATGTCCCATCGGCTTAACCTTGTCCATTTTCCATTGTCCACCGAGTGCATTGAATACACATAAGGAAAATGGAAAACTAGGGAAAAGAGAGACAAGACTTTATTAAGATTAATATTTAATAATTTCTAGCTTATTAAATATTAATCTTAATAACCTGGCCAACTATAATATATGTTGATATCTTAAAGACAATTCATATAATAATAATGATAGTAACATAACAAAAAACTCATAAGAATATTCTATCTAAAAAGCTTTAAAAAGTTTTCTGTATTTCACAAAATAAATAAGTGTATTATAAAAGTATAGCATGTAAATGAGGTTATTTATTTGTCGAGAATGTTTGAATAAATATTTAAAAGAAACAAAAAAGTGAACATTTAATTCAATAATAAATATAAATATCACACACATGCTTACGTCAGTTACTGTTAATATATTGATTTGATTTAATATTTCTTTGATATTTTAAATATGTAATATTTTAATTAATAAGTTTATAAATCAGATTTTTAGACAATAATAATCTTTTTCTTTAACTGTACAACTGCAAATTCCCAGTCCCTCACATTTCCAACCAAGGAGAGACTTCAAGCTTGTGGTCTTCACTTTGCCTCGTGACAGAAAGCCTCTTCGAAATCCATGGGACATAAATACGAATGCCATGATTATCATATAATAATCGTCAACAGAATAATGGTTGGCACTGTGTTCGAACGAGGGCAGTTTAATGGTTTAAGTAATGGTAATAACAAAAGGGTAATAATAATAAGGTAATAAATTGATTGGGAATATATGGTCATCGTTGATATAGGTCAAGTGTAATGGGCTGAAGGTCCTTTGAGGTTTGTTGCCTTAGGTCCGGCTTTTGGTTTCTTTTATCCTTTATATGTTTCAGGCTATATTTTAAAAGAAATTTTAAGATATTATATGTTCCTAGAGGTTGGAACTATTTTGTATATTAAATTACAGTATTTTTTGAGTATTAATAAGACCAAATTGATTATATCTTTGCAATTTTAATAATGCTTAAAATATTCCTTGTCCAAATTTTAAGTAAGCTTATTCAGTATCATTTGTTTTGGCCCGTCTGCCTCAGATTTCTCAATTTTATTCCCGTGTGTTTAAGCTCCTTGGCTCGGCTTTATGATATTATTCTGGTTTTCTCGCCTCACCACAAGAATAAACCCCTGGAGCGACCCACGTTGGCCTGTCCGGTTGTTTGGTCCTGCTCCTGACATTCATTAGCTTCAATGGGAAAGTGTTTCATCCGACAGAACCGAGGAGCCGTGAGGGAACAGGGGACATGGACCGGGACATGGACATAGACCGGGGGACAGGAGGCAGACAATTGCTCCATTCAGGCAGATGAATCGGACACAAAACCGAATCCCGGATCGCTGAAAGGCAAACCCCAGTTTCCCCGCAAATGTTCGTGTTTGTGTCATCGGCATTGTTATCCCTGTCATGCTTTATGCCATGTTTACAACCCGATTTTTGTGCCCCCGCCAACCCCCAAGTCCACCTTGGAGCCTGGTTGCCATGGTGTCCCTGTGTCCGGAGGTCCTTGTGTCTATATGTCTGCGTGTCCGCTGTGTCGTCAAGTGCAACACTTGCGGCCATCTTGAACGTATTGAATTATCATCATCATTGGTAGCTGTGCCGTTTGTGTTCAGCCATCCTTCACGGCCATCAGGACACTTGGGGAAAAGGTCATTGTTCGGGATATTACATGGAGAATTCTTATTAAAATATTAAAAATATTTTTGGCATAAGTTTTAACTTGAAATAACATTTTTTCATATCAAGTTTGCGTAGAAATTTTATGTTTTAGTTTTATTAGTTTATTTTATTAGAAAATGTGGAATAAACGTTTTTCAAGACACAGTTTTATATAGAAATTTTTTCCCTGAATGAGATAGAGGTTCTTTGGGCCCTAAAAATGGAAAATAAAATATTTGAAATTTATAGGTGTAAGGGAAAACTATATTTCTAGTCCTTACACTTTATTACTTCTATAAAAACTATATTTTTATGAGTGCATGACCATCAATGATGCCCTGAGTGCGTAATTGCTGTGGATATCCGGATTGGTTATTCCTGCCCCAGGAGGTAAATCGAAGAAAATAGAATTCTAGCAAATCTGATGGATGATTCTCGGCCTGCAGGTTCTATTTTTGGTAGCTAAGCAAACAATTTGTATGCTGAAAGCATTATTATTATTTTTTTCTTCCCATTTCTTTTACTGTTTTTTTTTTTTTTTTTTGTAGACAGCAATTATTTGGAAAGTCATCCATGTTGTTATTGCATCATCATGATGGAAATTATTGGTTTTGGGTTTGCATGGATTTCCGATTTTATGGCTTTCGGTCAGCAAGTGTTGCATTACAAAATTGTTTGATGGAAGGCGAAGCAGCAACACTGATACCCAAGACAAAGGCCACAAAAAAGAGTTCACAAAGTAGAGGAAGGGAAAAATGACTGATGAAGGCTTTTCGGTTGGCAATTATTTCTTCGATGGCCAAAAATCGAAAAGTTGTTGGCGTTTCCAACGGCGAGTGAAAGGTTATTGATGCCTTTATCTGTTGGCTGGCCCCCGAATCGCAATTGTGGGTTGAATGGCTAAATTTGATAGTGCTTGAGCGATACCAAATTGCTCGCTGATGGTTTTTTACGAAGCGATTGAGCAGAGTGAGTTTATTTTTTTTTAGGTGAACTGGAAAAATGATGGTTAAGTGCTGGGGAAGAGATAGGAAGGAAAATAAAATTAAAGTATAAACAAGTTGACTTTTTCGATATATTTTAAAGAGTTTATGACCTAAAATCTTTTTATTTATTTTCCATTTAGAATCTAAGTATACAAAAAAAATATTTGAAAATATGTCTATACAATTTTTCCTTCAATACAATTTTTCTCAGTTTAAAAACACAATTTTTACAATTCTTATGTCAACCCTTATTATTTCCCTGACTTTTCTTTTTCAAGAAAATTCAACAACATCGAAATCTTTTATTTATTTCCACTGGTCCCCTTTCATTATCCTTTTTATTTGACTTGTTGTGAGTGGATCTCAAATTATAAGTGATTTCCGTTCGCAGCGTCGACTGGGATGCAAATATATGGCATTTCATTATTGGCAAACAAGGCTTTTCTTCTCGTTGACTGGGTTGCCTGCCCCGCACAGCCCATGATTTTCCCAGTCTCTGTGGCAATTTGTAGACATACTGTTGCAATTTGTTGCTTGCAACAGCAACAGCAGCAACACCAAGTGCACCGCTCAGCAAGGGCTGGTAGAAGTTGAGAGGCTGCGAATGGCGCTTTGGTGTTGACGGCATTGTTATTATGACTACCACTTGCCATTCGCGATGTTGTTGCATGTTGCTCTTGTGCATCGCTTGCTGGTGTTGCACCAACAGCTGTCACGTTGCTGCCGCTGCTGTACTTGCTGCAAGCGACAGCAACAGCAACAGCAACTGCAACAGCAACTGCAACAGCAGCGGGGACCGCGGCAAAGTCTGTGCGAACATGACAGAAGATGACGCTGCTTGCCTGATGATGAGGTGGCGATGCTTCTCTTATTCTGTTTTTTTTTTTAAGCGGCCAACTCGATGAGGTTTATGCGGGGCTTATATTCAAACTGGAACTAAAATGAGAAAATAAGATTAAACAAAATTTTTTTCTAATGAGAAACCAAAAAAATAACTTAATTAAATTTCCTTACAAATATGTATAGAAAAATATTCAAAAATTGTATTTAAAACCACATTACGATCTTAAAACTTGAGATTCTTTGGAGTACTCTACAAATTTCATAATAAAAAAAGCTGTATTTCAATTTAATTTAAGGAATGAGAGTTTCATTTATTTGTAGATAGTTTGTATTGAAAATATATTTGTAAGGTGAAGAATATCTTAAACTTTGTCACTTATATCCCTTCTAGAACAACGAATACCTCTAACTTTCAAGGCGCATAAACTTTGCGTTTGGCTAAGTGCAGTCCTGCAGTTCTACCCACTCCCTGGTGGTTGTAAGTTCATCTATCGCGTTGTCTCTCCCATACCCTTCAACCTCACTTTCCCTGTGTTTCCCCCTTCCCACTCGTATTTCGTCTGATGTCGCTGCTCATCAACTTCAGTTGCTGTGTCGCATTATGCAATCAATTTTTCAAAACTCCACCAACTTTGGCTGCAACAACAACGGCAGAGTGTGGCAGTGGAATATCTGAGGGGATTTAGGATGGTCAAAAGTCAGTGTTGCCAGTTCAATAAAGGACTTGTTAAGCTAGAAATATGTTAATATTAATTATGGGAAATTATATATTTTGAAACCTTTAATTTTTTCATTTAGAATTAATTATTTTAAAACTTCTAGAAGAAGAAGAATTAATATTTTCAAGAATAATAAATAAAAAATAATAATAAGAGCTGGCTTGGATTTCTTATATAAACTAAGTTCAGCTAAAAACAATCTTAAAAAAAGCTAGAAAAGCCGACACTGCCAAGCTGACAGCACTGGCCATAGTCCATGCAATTTGGGCAAAAGTTGATTATAAAACGCGACGTCCAGGCGGGAGCGCCCTTAAGCTGAAAGCCCAAAAGCGGATGGCTAAGTGCAACTTTAATTGAAGATTTTTTTGTTTGCCTTCCTTTTTTCCTTTTTTTTATACTGCAACATTAATGCGATCTTAATGCAAAAGTTTCCCTAATTACATTTTGGCATTTAGCTTGACTTGCTTATCTTTAGCCAGTGTGCTTTTGACCTCCCCCTCCACACTTTTTTGTAGTCCCGTTTTTTTGGGAACATATTTTTTAAAATTTTTTGTGGGCCTGGCTCACATGGCGTATACTACATTTGACTCTGGCGTTTTTCCCACAACGTGTTCTTCACATTTTCCATCCTCCGCCATAGGCTTTTCCGCTGGCAACAGGTGAAAATTCTCATTTCATTTTGGGACTAAATCAACTGTAAAAAATTCAAATGCCTTATCAGCTTAAGCTTCTGCTTCAATGGAGCGCTCAGGCCAATGATGGTGTGCCCCCTGTGTGTGTGTGTATCTGTGTCTTCTCCGAGTATCTGTGTGTTTTCCCAGCGCTCAAGAGTGTGTGTGTGTGTGTGTGTGTGTGTGCTACATGATGATGAGCTTTTTGACTTTTGTTTGCTGTTGGCTTTTTGTGGAGTTTGGCGCCGAATGAATGCAAATGAATAGGAAAATGTTTGAAATTGCAATTGAAACTGTAATTGCGTTGGCCAAAAAAGGGGGCGGCGGAGGAGCAGAATGGGTGTTTTAGGTTGAAGTGTGCTGAAAAAAGCTCCAGGGAATTTGCTTTTCTCGCAGCAGATTGTGCTGGCAGTCTGTAAAGTCTACTATGTTCTTATTTTGTGGTTTGTTCCTTTTTCTTTTCGGTCTCGGAGTGAGCAAGAAAAGTGGACGAAAGGTGAGCGAGTCCCCTGTGAGCCCCGAACTGGTTTTAGATAATAAATTGATATTCCAGACGCACCTTTTGAGGTGAGCGGTAATCGAAATGCTTTTCCATTTGCTTAGCTTAATGCAAACGAGGGTGAGAATAAAGAGGAGCCTGGGAACCCTTCGGGAACACTCAAGTGAATATATCCCAAATGGTATGGGATATGGAATAATGATGGAGATTAGATAGTAGCATGATGGAGTGCTCGTGCTCTCTGTGTGGGCTAATAAATGGTAGTAGATAAACAGATTGCTGGCGGTAAGTGCACCGAAAAGTGGCTAAAGTTCAGTGCTTGCGGAGATTTTTATTTTGGGAGCCACAAATAGGTGTGGATTTCAGGGATTTCTCAGAAAAATATGCGTGGGGGGAAAATAAATAGGAAAAGTATTTGAGTAAAAAGAATGAGGTAAAAAAGTTTAGTGACACTTGTTATTTGGTGCCTAAAATAGATACTTAGCAATAGCGTAAGCATTTCAGATTCTTTAAATAAATTAAGTAAGGTTAAATTAAAATATTAAATGTATAAGAGTTTTACTTATATATTATGTGTTTAGTTCATTTTTGGGCTATCTAAATAAAGGAAGAATAAAATAACTTGAGAATATTAAATTATTTTAAATATTGAATTTAATATAATTTAAACTGAACGAATGAAACATTTCTTAAGACAATTAATAGAAAGAAAGCTAAAAAATCTTTGGGAAATGATTTTATAATTAAATTCTACAATTTTTTCTTTATATTTCCCAAAAAAATGTTTTATTTAAATCAAAAAGGTGGATTACATATGAATTTATTTCTTTAAAGTCCTATTGTTGTTATAAAAACATATATCATTAAACTATCTTCATTCCCCGCACCCAGCCCGGTACATTTTTTTGTCTCTACCTTAGTCATAAAACTACTTAATGGCTTCCATACCATAATCCCAAAACTATTATGACAATCTAATGACAGTCTCAAGTGACCAACGGAGGAGTAAGTCAAAGCAATGGCACAAGCACTCAAAGTGCACCCAGCGAGCACTTACCGAAAGACTATTACATAAAACTGCAGCTCAGAGCGGAGAGCAGTTCAGAAATTACTATATAGCAGCGAGAAAAGCCATTCATCATCTAAGTATATGGAGTTGTCGAGAGCGAGAGCCTTTGGAGGAGTGCATATTAAAAGTAAAATTCGTATTTTGCCTTTTATTTTTTGCCGAATCATTGCTGGGCTATGAATTTACTTTCTCGAATGAAAAAAAGAAAAGTGCTTACCCCTTTTCGGTCCAGGTCCCCATTTTATATTCGAGGTATCCTCAAAGCGAGGCGCGTGCATTGAACCGCCCAAGATTTACTCAAGATCTGGGTAAGAAAGTGGGCTTATTTCATAGAGATCGGGCTTTGAATACTCTATAAATCTTAAAAAACTAAAGTATTCCCTTTAGAAACTCGAGTATATATTTATTTATTTATTTAAATGTTTATTTTTAGAAAGTATTTATTTATTGGCATTTATTATTTACTTAAAATGGCAAAAAATTAATGTTAAATTAATGTTAATTATTTTTAGAGTGGAAATTTGTATACAATAAATTGCAAGAAATAATTTTTAAGGTGGTTACAAATCTTGAAAAAGTTTGTTGCATAATTACAACTATAAATAAATTTTTTTGATTATGTGAGATAAATTTATATATCAAGTCGAAAGTCATAATAAATTTATCTTAATATTTTAACTTCTTTTAAGGATTAAGTAAGTTGTATAATAAAAATATATACAGTGTATATAATTTATTTATTTAAAGGCGTGAGTATACAAATTTCCATCATGTTAGTGAAAAGAGTATACAATATTTTAAATATAGTTTCAACCTTATTAAAAGATTATAAAAATGGTTTAAGGATTAATATTCGTGGTTTTCTCATATACAAGCCATTTTTAAAAGAATTTACTTAGAGAAAAGGATAAAACGTGGGAAAAACCTAATAAAAGCAAACTTCAACAATAAAGTTTCATTTGAAAATCATGACACCCCCATTAAGGGTATGGCCAAAAGCGAAAGGTGCCTCAACGCCGCGCTTATTATAATGGCCAAATGTAGGTGGTGAAGAAGGTGGAATAAAAGGGGAAAAATAGTGGAGATTACGAGGGAAATGAGGAGGGAATCGTACCCCAAAACAAGTTGCACGTACTTGAATGCGCTGCGAAAGGAAAAAGTCTGCTGCTCTACGAGAAAAACTCACTTGAATGGAAAGCCAGCGCGAAAGAAACCCGGCTAGGAAGCTAAGAAAAAAAAAACAAAAAATACCCAAGGAAAAACCGCAAATAAATGTCACGAATGAAGTTTAAGGAAGGGCGAAGCAACAATTGCTTAAAGGGGGTACCAAACCCTCCTGACAAAAAATAACAGTGCGGAAAATCCGCTCAGCAAAGCATAAGAAGTGCTAGAGGAAAAGAAAAAAAAAATTAAGAAAAATCCAAACCGTTGAATAAGTTTTCCCTAGGAATCGCATTCTAGTGTGTGTATGTGTATGTGTGTATGAGGGAAAAAATCCCGCAGCGACTATTTGCCTGCAAATGACTTTGAAAGTGCGCATTTATTTCAATTCTTTATTTTTTTAGCAAAAGCGCCAAACGCAATATACCCACAGCTGTCGCCTGTCCCCAGCATTCAAGATGCGTCAAAACTAATGAAGCGTTCAACTGCGAATCTGGTTGAACTATTTGATTAGCTCCATTCAATAGTCCCTTCGATTTTCCAGCACAAATTCTCGGAATTCCAGGGCATGGGAACCTTGATGTCCGCTCTATTTATTTTAATGAAGTAATGTCTAGTGGTAATTTAATAATTTAACTTGACCTTAATTTTATTGTACACTTTTTTACAATTGTTTAGCCAAAAACCTAGAAAATGGTTGTAAAATTTGTAATAAAAATGTTACTACAAAAATTGGTAAAAATTTCTTTAATCAAATTTCTGCTCTATTTAGCTTAATCCAATAAGAATTTAATAAATTAATTTATACTTTCTTACCAAAGAAAACATTCTTAAAAAGTCTTCATTATTTTAGTTAAACCATTTTTTTGTCTTTCAAACCAAAATAGTTCTTAAATATTTTGAGAAATGTTATTTAAACTTTTCTTCTTTAATACATATTAAATTTATTTTTAATGTAAACAATTTCCAAAAAAAGTTGAGTCAATATCAAGTCGGAACTCGAAAAAACCCACAGTCTAGACAGCCTTATTTCGCTCGATTTTTGTTGATTTATAAATCAGGATGTTGAGGCGTCTATCAAAAAGTGCCTCCTCTCGTATTTCCGCTTGTTGATGAAATCTGTGTGAAATCCTCTTTTTTCTCTGGTGCTTTTTTTTTCCAAGAAGAAAAAATCAAGTCAATGGAAAAAGAGATGGCTAGGAAATTGTTGTTATTTGGGTGGCTGTTTCAGGTGGAATACAATTTGCTTTGTTGATAAAACAGAATTTGTTTGTCGTAAATAGATTTCGGATTGCATTTGCCTAGCAATTGACAAATTGTTTGGAAATTAGCATAAATACAAAGTGGGCGGGATCAGGAAATGGGGCAAATGAAAATCTGCATTGCTCTCAAGATTATTCTAGTTATTTCGAGGAAATTAAGCTATGGGCTAAGAAGGAATATAATTGGATGAAATAATGTATCAAAATAATTGTAAATTTTGATATACTGATAAATATGTATGCATTTCTGCTTTTAATTGTTATAATCCCATTTGAAAATGGTTTTCTTTGTTTTGTTCTTATCATTAAAATCCCACTTTAAATTGAGTCGTAACTCTCTTTATTTTCTGTCTTAATCAAGTCTCCTTCAGTAGGCAACCGTTGTTAACTTTTCCTGTTTTCAGCACGCCTCCAGCTCCTCCTTCCACTTTGGCTTCCATCCTCGTAGTTAAACAATTAGCGCATAAAACAAAAAAAAAATAAAGAAAAAACTGGTGAAGAAAACGTCTTTCAGTCACGCCAACGCGGCAAAAGGCTTGGGGCTTTGAGCTCATTATGTGAGCAGCCATGAGAAAGGAACCGAAAAAGTAAACAAACGGAAAATCAGTGAGGAAAACAATGTGTTTTAGTGCCATATTTTTTAATACCCTGTGCTTTTGGGGATTAAAAAAATATATAGAAATTATGATATGGTTCAAAGGGATCTTAAACGGGATTTTTGCTGAATAATTCTCATATTTTTTTGACAATATGTGGATGCATTTTAAAATATTTTTTTAAATATGATGATATATTAAGAAATATTTTGTGTATTTCCGCATTTTATTGTTTTTAATTGTAGTTTGAGTTAATCGAGTTTGACAATATTAGAGTCTCTAAAATGTTTGACCTTTAAATAATTGTAAACTTATGAATATTTGTAGATTTCATCAGCTCAAATGTCTATAAGCCCTTAATTCTATTATTCCATTCATGTGTATGTTTGTAGAATAATCCTTGAAACTAATAATGTTTAATATATAATTTTCCTACTTTGTAAATATCACGAATAATATTAACCACAAATATAATATTCCCCTCTTATTAGGAAATCCTTTTAGCCAAGTCACGCCCATTAGACCAGCCACCAACAGGTGTTCCTGCCTGTATTGTTAGTCTACCCTTTCCGCGCTTCAAAGTATGCAACAAAGTTCGCTTTTAATTGGAAATGCACTTTCTGGCCTTGCGTGACGCTAAATGTTCTAACCTCTAAACAAACTATACTAATTGCTTAATTTGTTGTGTGGCACACACAGTTACAGCTTGGCCATATGAAATGGGTTCAGTTAGCTTTTGGGAATTTCTTTTGATTAAAATAAACAAGCGGTATGAAAAATATTGATTTGTTTTATTTTCTATGGCAAAGGTCAAAAGGGAACGGAACGTTGTTGTTTTATTTTTGCCTCATATCTCTTTTCATTTCGGAGCATAAATAAGTTTTGCTCACTCAACTGTGTGCATTTTTTCTCTGATTCTTTTCGGGTCTGTGCACGTTTTTTTTGAGGGTATGTTTTTTGATCAATTTGCCATTAAATAAATAATGTGCAATATTCTCGGAAATCCCTTGGAGTTGTGGGGGAAAAGAGTTATTTCATTTCAAATTAAAAATTGTACCTTTGCTTTATTTACTTGGGGTTTCAGTTATTAAAAGAGAGAGAGAGAGAAATCATTTGTGGCGAAATTTCATGAAAATTGTCATCAAATATTTATACTTATTTTTTATTATATTGAGCCTAAGTCGTTTTCTGGTCTATTTTTGGATTGATTCAGAATAAATATTGCATATGAAGTACCCAAATAAAAATAAAAATTAATATTGATAATACATTTTTAATGAAGAAAAGTATTATGAAAACAATTTAAAAAGCAAGTGCTAGGAAGAAAAACTAAAATGCTTTTATATATATAAAGAATGTCTGGAATGTTGGCATTTTTTTATCTGAGAAGAGCTATATGTTTGTTTAATTTATTTATGAAAACCATTTTATTTTTTTGTATTTATAAAACTCTCTTTTTTAGGTATGCACAAGTCTTTAACCTAATTAAGTTAGTTATAATTAAAAAAAAAAGGAAGAAAAGGATTAGGCTTTCAACTATAAATACAAATTTTCCAGAAAAGGCTTTGCATCTTCCTTTCCTTTTGTCAACTATCTTTTGTTTATCAAGAATACTGAAACTTTATTAAGTTGGCCAGCCATCAATACAAGTTCTTTAGAAAATTTTCCCGCTTTTTCCCTTAAGTTTCTTTTTCTCCTTTGCGTAGTTTTTATCTGGCTACAGACACCTTCACACCTCTAAAGGCTTAATATATTAATACATCCTTGAATTTTTTTAGAAATGTCTCATTTATTTTCATGTTTCCACCTGTAGTATATTTTTCTACCTCGGAAAGTTTCCTACGTAATTAATTCATTAATACCACATTCTGTTTTTCCTCAGCTAGTGTTTAAATTAATTAAGTTGAGCTGGCAAGTTTTGTCTAAATATTCTCCCATGAAATATGCTTGACCATTTCCTCTCTTTTTTGTACTTTTTTAATGGTCAAATGTCAGACATTTTCATATAAAATCACGTAAATTCTTGTGAATTTAAGCACGCACTTTGCTACGCTGGGTGGCTTGGAGGGGGGAGAGGTGGGAATGTGGGGAATGGATGAAAAAGGGGGTTTTTCTGGAATTCCTCGCTAAAAGCAGCCTGCAGCTGGCGCCATCTATCGTAATGCCTTTGCCGCTCCGACTGCCAACTAAATGTCAGTTTGGAGTAACCTCTTTCCCATGCCCACCCTTTGTTCCTCCTCCTTGCTGATGATCCCCCCTATTTGCCACGCCCATCTGCTTGTACATGCATTTCAGCTTAGGGCAGCAGCATCATAGGAAAGGCGAGAGGAAAATGAAAATGGTAGCAACCGGAGGTTGAGGAGGAGTGAGAGGGATGGATGGAAACTGAAGGCACGCAGTTTTCCAATGCATTTTCATTGTTAAGCAAACATTTTATGCTACTGCTGCTATTAGTGACACTCGTTAGCATGTTGCCACAGTACCGCCACCCCCTACTAGGTCCTGGTCTTTGCCCCCTTCCTGGTGCGCCCCTTGCCTCCTTGTGCAAATATTTTGCTTACAATATACCCCGTTTACTCGACATGCATATGCATATTTTCCGAGCATTAATTTGATGCGAAGCGTCGAGCGAAAAATGTCAGCACGTTTGTCACGGACGGAGACCAAGAGCGAAAAGCGTCCGAGAAAATGCCGGGGAAAAGCGGTGTCGGGCCAAGTGGGCATGCACAAAATTCAACTGAATTTTTAATGCATGCAATAGGACAAAAAGAACTGTGAAGTAGGTGGCGGAAAACTGTTGGCTAAACTTGTGGTCAATTTGGGATAAAAAATTGTATTAAAGTTAAACACCCCGACCTGCAAGTTGCTTAAATCTATTGAAAAGCTCAACAGTTGGAACTAAAATAATTATCCGAATATTTTCTCTTTTTTCAGTCAAAGTTTCCTTTGTATTTTTAATTCTGTACGCCAAACAGTTTCAAACAAAAAGAACACTTAAATGTTGTGTAACAGTTTGCCAGAAAAGCTGATTATCAAACTGAATTAAAACTCGAATTAAATATGCTTAACAGCTGATTTTTATAAATTTGTATTAGTGTTTATTCAATTTGTTTGCCCCAAAGTTACCCTATTAATTAAATAAAGCTCTGCATACAAAACAAGCATTAATTTTAAGTTAAAACTGCTTTTTGTATAATTTTTTCATTATTGGATACCGATTTTAAGCTTCCATTCTTTATTGTTTCCTCTCCAAACTTAAATTCAATTAACACATAATTAACAAACTATAAATTCAGCATTAAATCCTGTCTCTATGAGTCACGAAAAAAACGAAACTTTCCCAGCTCGACAATCAATTTGATGTGCGTCCCTCCGCATCGTAAATTGGCCACTTAAATACTTATGGCTGGGTGGACAACACCAATCACAGCAGCAAAAGGAAAATGCGAAATGTATATGGAAAATGTCAGCGGAAAACTTTGTGCAGTTTGCATGGAAAACTAGTCGAAATGAATTTGTGTAATGCCCATATTTATAGGTAGTTCACTTTCCGCAAAACTCTTGTTATTGTGCGCCTGCATTTCCACTGATTTGAAGATTTAAAAAGTTTTTTTTTTTGTATTTGTACTTGGATGGAAACTTTATTCGAGAAATTGGGACAATCTCGAACGGGCCAAGGTCGCCTTGAGTGGGGGTGTGGCGGAGGGATTATGGGTATTTTTCTTTCATTTTTTTTGGTTCACCTTGAATCATTTAAGTCGCTTAGGGTTTTGACCGGACATTTAAGTTTGTTACCTTTCTTTTTCTCTTCGCCCCAGACTTATTGAATTGATTTTGTGGGTTTCCTCCATTTTTGCTTCCAAATTAGAATCATTGTGTGTTGTTTAAGGCGATTTCAGGGGTTTATTGGTATTTTTTATTGAAATAAGTGTCCTATTTTTTCTTTGTTGTGAAGTATAAGCGCATTAGAATTGAAGAATTTGGCTGTTAAATTGAGCAAAAAAATACATATAGCTTTTATTAAATTCTTTATAGATTTAGAGCAAAACAAAACCATTACAAATGTATGTATATTTTTAAATAAATATTTCTGCAGCTTTTAAAACCATAAACAACATCTCTAATGCTTTATGTTGCCAGCTTTCAGGCGTAGTAAATATTATAAGAAAATATCAAGTATACGTCATGTGGTTGGCCTTCCACAGCTTGTCAAAATATAAAAAAAAATTGTTTAAATAATTAAAAACTTATATTTGACGCTGTTTACTTTTTGATTTAAGCTGCGAAATTATTTTGCCTTGTTGAATTATAAAATAAATTTGCATACATTTTGAAATTCATTTTCTTTGTTACTAAATGATTGAAAAATAGGCTTAGCCTTAATGAAATTAATTTCAGATATTATAGAATAATTGAAATTGATTAATGTTTGATAATGGCAATGTTAAATATCATGGGGTTTTCCCCAAAATAATAATGTTTTTAGCTATTTACAACACAATCATTTCAATCTGTGTCGCTCACAGATAATGCCTTTTGACCTTTGCATTCCATTTGGACATAAATCACAAGAGCCAACACAATAACAGCAATAACAACAAAATTAATACGTTTTTCAGTTTTTATAGCATTTGTGCTTGTTGCTCGTGGACTTTTGGCATTTTTACACAACATGGAGGAGGCATGTAATTTGCCTGCATTTATTTTTTGTTCGCCTTATTTTTGTTATTGATTATTACAGCCCGCAAAATATTATATTTATTACAATGATTTTTGCTGTTTTCCTGTTTTATATTTATGTTTGACCATATAAATGTAGGCAAATTATCGGTTATGGTAAAGGAGCAGCAGAAGTTGAATATTTTATGGGCTTAAATTATATGAAATTAATCACAATCAAATGAGTTTCCAATTGAATGGAGTTGAGTGCCTGAAATGAGTGGCATTAATGGTGATAATATCGGATTTTAATCTTCTGTGCCGTTCAAATGTTGACTGTTTTCAACTTTAAGATTTAATGTACACAACCTTCTGTCAGAATATTGGCCAAGAGGTTCAAGGCTGTTCGTTGACAGCTCTTGGCCGCAGACAAGCCCCCTTTTGGTCTTTGACCACCCCTCTTTAACAGCTCACTGCACTAACGCCAGCTTAAGTATTACCCAACAACAGACCCACATAACTCATCTCATTCACACTAAATCTGAGGTCAGAGCCCATCATCTCGGCTTGCTCCTGCTGCCTGCCTGCCTCCTCCTTACCATCAGTTCGCTTAGAACCTGTGCAAATACGTCATAAATAAATAATAAACTGGCTCGACTCTGCCACCTGTGCACAGGGAAAAATATTCAATTTTTCATAATTTATGAGAAGTGGAAATATTTTAATTATTAAGTTTTATAAAGTTTTAAAACCTTTAAAAATATATAGAATTTAAATTTCAGGTGGAAAATTAAGTAAAGAATCAGTTTTAAATTCTAATAATAATATATTATATTTTAATTTTAAATACTTTGCTTACTTTTTATTTATCGGCATGCTATCCATCATTTAAACTGTTCTCCCTTTGGCATACCTACAATCCTCTTACTATTTCTAAATATTATATTTCTAAGAACTTTTCCACTGTGTAACTACTGGGATTTTCGCAAAGCTTTTCTTTCATTTCATCCTGCCCTTTCTTCACTTAATTTTTCAGCCATGAATGGCTCAGTTTTTTTTTAACGGTACTTCATTAGCTGACGGCCACGCCCCGCCCCTAGCTTTATCATTTTTTTTTGGGCCGCCTGCATTTTAGATCATTGCCTTTGGAAAACCCCATCCCCATTCCGGCCACGCCCAGCATAGCCGCCCACTTTTTTTATCCGACGCTTTTTGCCTTTTGGCGGTTTCTGGTCTCTGTGTGTGAGTATGAGTGCTCTTTTCGGGGGCTTTAAATTATAAAGTGTTAATGGCGCTTTAATAAACCGCTAATTTGCTGGTAATCTGACCCCAGCTTTGTGTGTGTGTGCTTGTATGCACAAATGCTCGGATAAGTGTGGGAGCATCTGCTTGTTTGAGTGCGTGTGTGTGTGTGCGGTTGTACGCCAGTGTTGGTTAACGAACTTTGACTGCCATAAATCGCTAAAAGCTTTTCCCGTTCCGGCTTCTTATCGGGATAACCCAAACTAAGCCGCACACATAGTGATGGCTATAACTTGAATTTAATTTTTGTTGAAATGTACCTAAAGTAGGTACAAGAAGGTACAGTTAATATCGAAGAACTTGCATACCAATTTGTTATGAATTTTGTCTTTCAATCAATAAAACTTGATATTAAGATCAATTTATGTTCAATTATTTGCAATCATAAATTAATTTAGAAATTTGCACGTCTTATATTTCAGGTACGTTTAAATAAAAATAAATATAACATTTTTATATTTGTTCAAATTTATTATAATTACAATAGAACAGAAAAGTCTTATTGAAAGGACGAACCTTAAAAAAAAAACCTTTATTTTTTCCTGTACCTTGTACCTAACCTAGGTAAAATACTACCTTAGCTCTACGCTCTTTAAACAATCATAAACCAAAATCCGTCCGTTCATGCAATCCCATTCATTTATGGTGGGCGTGGCTACAAAATTATTGCATTTTACCGTGGCGGGAGTGTGGAAGGGTTAAGAGTATTATTAACATTGTTCTCCCGCTGCTGCTACTTGCTTTAATTATTGCCAGCCTTTACTTAATTGACTTTAATTTTGTGCTGAGTTTCGCATTTTGTGGGATTTAAATTCACTCAGTTTACGGCCAGTTTGGGGGTGAGCCAAAACAGCTCGAGGCTATTTAAAAAGGCCAATTTACTGCTTTGGCGTGGCCAACATTGATTACAGTTTGAGAGTCACTGCAGCACAGTTTAAGCAAGAGGTAATTGCATTACAAGCTTCTATGATTACAGTTTTGCCAGCACAGATCCTGGAAATGTGTAAATTAATTGTTCGAAATACGAACAATAATTGAAAATAGATAGGAACATATGTTGAGTATAATGAATACAGTGGAGTGGAGATTATTGTGAGACGCATGGCTTATTAATATAGATATTAGTATTCTGTTTATTTACAAATACATCATTGGGGAAGCAATTAAATATATTTGGAGCATTAAGATAGATATAGATGTTTCTGTATTTTAATTAATGTTAATGTTATTTCTGTCTTGAAATTTTTGAAACAGTTTTAAATAATATTTCAGGCTAAAAAGGTTTTAGCTCCTGGCTCAACAAATAATTAAAACCAACTATGAAACAATTTTGAAAGTAAAAGGTATATATATTTTCTAAAAAAAAACCTAATAAACACATCTATAATTAGAAGACCATTAAATTGTAAGTTAAAGTCTGTTTCCTTGGGACCAGACCAGACCTGTTATTATTTATTGCACAGAAGACTTGTGAAAAAATTTAAGCCGGGTCTTTATAGTTGAAATTACTTCTACCTACCTCCTTTCCGCCATCCCGACGGTCATCATAATTTTAATTAAAACGTCTAATTGAGACGCAAACACGTAAAAATGTCGTTATTAATGCAATTAAATATTTTTGTTGCTCGCCGCTGACGCTGACCAAGCTCTGCTGCCGCCCGAAAGCGTCTTTAAGCGTTGAGCAATTAATTGGGCATTAAATTTATTAAATATATATACTTGATTATATATGTATGTGTGAGCAAAAAACTTTTGAATAACTTCATTGGCGCTGCTATTTTGCCCTATAATTAATTTTAATTACTTTCTTTTTCCTGCGACGATGCTTTGGCACTTTGCTTGACGCACTTTTGCTCGCCAGGTATGGCGGAGCACTTTGACACATTGGCGAGGGAAATTGAGTGCCGAGAGAGGAGGAAAATTGAGGCTGGTGGAAATCTAATTTTCGTTTGCCAACGCCGGAGAAGTTTTTTTTAGCTCGGTACCACCTTGACACACTTCTCACGGTGGTGAAAATATATTGAAGAAACTTGAGCCTTTGCTAGGGGAGCATAGAGAGGAAGTTTATTATCTGGATTTTATATAGAACAAAAAGTTGCAGACAGAGGATCGCATGGGATGAGAAAGTACATCCATTTTCACTTTTTAAAACTAATTATCCAGGAGCGGCGAACTAAACTTGGAGTTTGTGGCTGTTTATCTTAAAGTAGCTGGAATAAAACACATTTTTGTTAGTTTTTGCACTTTTTTAATTAGTTTGCTTCCTTTTTTTGGTTTGCAAATTTTGGTTTCTTTAGTAAAGAAATTGGAAGTGTGTTACTTGATTTAGATAAATTTTAGTTGATTAGGAATAATTTTAGGATTTTTATTTAGGATCTTTAAAGGTTTATATATTGGTCACCATCATTGTACCAAGTCCTTTCCCTACTTTTGTTTAAAAAAATAAAAATTTTAAGGTGATTAAAATTAACTAAAATTAAATTTAAATTAACTTCTTAAAGTATATTTTTTCTACATTTTCCTCGTCCACTGCTTTAAACTTAAAATGCCACCAAAAGTAACCAAAAATCTGTTGTAATCTTTAAGATTTCTTAACATTATACCGTGTCCTTTTCCTGGCATATGTCTTATGTCAAAAAAAAAAAAAGTAAATTTTTTTAATACAGCTCAGCTGAGGATAAGCCACCGCCGCAAAAACACCTAGACTTAAATTCCACTGAGTTCTTGCCTGTCCTTCAGTCTTTCAGGGGTGGATTGTTGGGTGGCTTCGTTGGACTAAGATTCCACATCAACATGGTCGTCGTCATCCTCGTGGCGTGCCTGCATGCAATTTGCAAGGGACAACCTACAGAAAACTGCACTAGACAAAAGGCAGCGAGAGCTGCACGTCCGTTTCATTTCACACCAAACCGCCCGTTCCGCCCACCTGCACACCTGCACAGCGGCACAGCGGCACATCCACCTTAACGCCCACCAGCAACGCCCCCGCTCATACCTTTGTGCATTCCTCGTTTTGTCATGCCATTTTGCCATTTCCGTAGCAAAACAAAAGTCAACTAAATCTCTTGTCACTGCGCTTCCTCCTGGAGGCTTTTGGTCGGGTCACTGGGAAAAAGTGGAAAGGGGCACAGCGAAAAGTCTCTGGAGTGGTAAAGAATATTCCCTCACTGAGTCCTTTACAGAGGAAGAAAGAGAAATACAGAAATTTGTATAGGTTTTGTTTTTTTTTTAAGGTAGAGTTTGGAAAAGATCCTAAAAACTTTGGAACAAAGTATCTGTTGAATGTGTATTTTTTTAGATATTTAATTAATATTTACTGCTTATGATTTTCAAACAAGACTTAGAATTATTTATAATTCATCAAAGAGTTATTAATTATGGAAAACACATTTTCGAAAAAGTCTTTCTTAAAGCAGTTTTAAAAGATATCCACTATTTTTAAATAATATTACTAAAATATAAAAATGGAGACTTAGTACATCGAAAACATTATTCAATTTAAGAAAAACAATCTCTCATTTGTTTATAAACCTTAATAGTAAATGAAAATATTTTCTAAAACTTATTTCAATATTTAAAATAAAGAATCCTTTGTTTTCAAGACATCAAAAATATTTACATCAGTATTAAAGTTGATTAAAAAAGTAAATAAAAATATGTATAATATATACCTGACTAAATATAATTTTCACTTTTTGGGTAATATTTTCTCTCTGTGCCTGATAAGTTATAAACTTTTTCTACCAGCCTAGTTGATGGCTGTGGGAAGGGTCGCCAGAGGAGCTCATTCCTGCTCAAGGTATTTTCGGCAAGGACAATAAAAAAATTGCCAGCTCTCAAGTTGAGCCGGGGCTAAAAATAAAGTTTCGCCTTGTCGACTTTAACTTAATCTGGGAAAAGGATAAAATATATAGTATATATGTAGGTAAAGGGAGACGGAAACTCCAGCTCAAATGCAACTAATTGAGAGGCGAGGAGGCAACGTTTGACATTTCATTGAGGGCAATACATCATCGCTTTTGGGAACAGATGCTGCAGTTTGGTTATTAAAGAAGACATGTTCAAGCTTATACATACTGCAGTTTAAAATACTCTATAATACATAGTGAGTAAAATTTGAAAGTTTAAAAGTAAATGCAGTGCTAAATTGACCAATTTGTTTATTTAAATTTTAAAGATTGGGAACTTTTGAAGTTATAATAATTATTGACAGGAATTTTTGATAGTAATAAATAATATTTAAATATTTATTAACTATTTCTTAGTCCATGACCATCTACAAAAACATTATTTACTCTGTTAAAAAAATATCTGATAAATTACCCAAACGCATCGCTTCACCGTCCGTACAAGTAACCGGACGCAGAGTATCTTTGGAGCTGTCACTAAGCTGATAAGTGGCACAAAATGGCATCTGGCATTGACATGTATGGATGCCATCGTCCTCGCTTACTCCATTCGCCGTCCCTCAACTGTTAACGAGCTTACAAGGACCTTCCTTCAAGAGCTGAGCGAAGAAATGGAGAGACACGAAGGAGCAGAGGGAATTGCATCCGAAGACGTAGACATGTCCTGTACGTGACGTACACTTATTTAGTTTAATATATCCCCCATTCGCATGCTGGTAGATACAAATAACTATACGAATGTACAGATGTAGTCAGCATTATATGACAGATAAATATATTAGGGAGCAGTATAGGATAATTGGAATTAATATATAAATACCTGTTTGAATATTTTAAAAACTAATCAAATTGCTGAACATTTCTGTTACTATTAATGATTTCAATTTTCAAAGGTTTACTTTTAAAAGATTTTGTCCTTTTAAAAGTAAACCTTTGAAAATTTAAATCTTCTGGTAAACATTTCTGGCTTACCAATAAAAAAACTAGGACATATATTTTTGGTCCTATTTGTTTGACTCCAACTATATTACCACCATATATTGGCTTGATTCATGTGGCAACTTGGGTTTTGTTTGCTGCAGTCAAGAAAAATGCAGTTAGCTTATGACGAAGACCAGTTCGAAAGTCATGCCTGCAAGAGAAGGGAGGATTCTACTGAGAGCTCGATTTAATGATGTTTTCCTTGACTATTTTCTCAGCTGTTTGCTTGAAATAAAGATCCAAAAGTTCTTAAACTTCAATACCCGTAATTTCTCATAATTCCTCTAGTGCACTTGGCCAAACTTGATTCCGCCTTGTGTCACAACAATTGGCCTTCGGCCGCCGGCCCACATTCGAGTGCATTTAAAATGCGGCAAGAGAAAACGGGAGGGATTTGCATCTCACGGGTTTATCTCTTTCAATCAGTCGCCGCCGCCTCCTCATGTGACAGCCCCTGAGTTTTTCCTTGAGTTCCAGTGAGTTTCTGCGGTCGCGACAACGTTGGCCTGTCATCGTTCTTGTCGTGCCTAGGCAGCTATCATAAATTGTTGCTTAAATTGCATATCATACGATGACATCAAATGACAACGTTGGGCCTCTCCTCCATCCTCCTTTGCTTCACTTCATCTCCTCCACAGGTACTCCATCCATCAAGATTCGGTTTTTTAAAAAAATGTTTTTTTGTAATTTTTAAGTTTGTGGCCAACCCAGAGATTCCACCGAGTCACCAAGTCTTGGGTGAATTTGCAGGCGCGAAAGCAGGTGACGCATTTTTGTAGATTGAAGCTTGCCTCAGAGAAACATGTATTGCTGCCGGGGTTGCCATTATCAATTATAATGCAATTAATTTTAACTTATTTATTATTTGGGTTCTAGAATTAATTTAAGCTTAGGCTAATTGTGTTAACA
The DNA here is from genome assembly GCA_018153105.1 of Drosophila rufa. NCBI lineage: Eukaryota > Metazoa > Arthropoda > Insecta > Diptera > Drosophilidae > Drosophila > Drosophila rufa. Next base: position 17,881,203 of record JAECXS010000096.1, read on the forward strand.
AAATAAATATTGCTTTAATTTTCATGTTGATAATTATTTTACAATTATTTGCAATGCTTTACCACCTGGTTTTGTGCTGGAAATAATAAACAAAGATGAAACTTATCCTGCTCCCTCCTTAGACAATATCTTTGCTTATTTTTGGGCAAAGCTCTAAACTTTTGCATATAATTTATTTAAACTAACCGGAGTTCTATCTAATAAATAAAAACTTAAATTATTTCTTTGTTCCAAGTAGCTGAGGACTCACGAGCTCATCCGTAGTGCGATTATACTACAATAAGAGGCCTTCTCTGTCGAGGAGAAGCTGCACAAAGTGCCAGGCGCCTCAATCTGTGGGTGTGCAGAAAAATTGATTGTCAGTCAGTTAGTCGGATTGTCAGGTTTGTGGGTTGTTGTTTTGCCACTCCAATGCGGGCTGTCACCTCATCATCATCATCATCATCATGGGGTTGATTATGATCATGGGCAAACGTAAATGTAATTAACATGTCAAAGTGCTGACAAACTTCAAGCCTTTTGTGCAGTTTCTTCAATTGCGGTTTCTGCGTTTTCTGCTTCTCTCCTTTAGTTGTTTTATTTTGTTTTTGAAAATGTGTCAAGGCAGAGAGATCAGACAAGAGTTGAACCCACCAAGAATAATACTGGCCGCAATCAAAGGCAGCAGAAAACGTCAAAGGTCTTGGCCTTTTTGGCCCATTGAATGGAATGGAGTTCAGCCCACGCCTTTGGGTTTATTTTCGGTCTTCAGCATTACAGCTTGCCTGAGTTTTCCGAGATTTTTCTCGGTCTTTCCCCCCTTCCTCTATTTTTTTTTGGTTCTTATTTATGACAAAAGTTACCGGAGGAGAAGGTCGATTGCCAACAGCTTTGGCACTTCGTTTAATGACTTTTCATTAGCACGCAAATTGATTGCGGTAGCTTGAATAATTTATTTACATATACATACCCATTTTGCAATACAGAATACAGACCTTAAAATTTTTTTTCCTTAAAAATTAAACGTCAATCTTGTGCGAAAAAAAAGGGTTTGGCTTTATGGCCAGCCATTTTTCAACTTTTTACGACACTTTCTCGACCAGCTCGGACTTTAAGGGGCCATCAAATTTTTTGGCAATTCATTAGCGCAGACAAGGAATGAAATTAAAATTCACTTTCGATTTAATGTCATGACGCTTAAAGAACCTTTTGCTAACTTCTGTTCTGTTTTTTTTTTGTCGAGGAGGGCTAGTGTCGAGCCAAGGAAGTACCTATTGCGGAAAGTCTGTCAATGGGTTAAGAGCCAGTTTTGACATCTTTCAATGTAAGATAAGATAAGCGCAGTCCCTTGGAGTCAAAGCGTTGCGATGACTAATTACGGGATTAATATAGTTATGTGGAACGCCAAAATCTTAGTTGGCAAATCCGTGGATCTCAGAAACACATTTTACCAGCCGTTCTTTCTTCCGTGTTCATGGATATGCAGTACAATGTGCCAACCACCCCGATGATCGACATAATTTTCACAATAAAAATTAAATAAATGTAACATAATTTTAACTCAATTAAATAACACATTTAATTAATTTATGGTATTTCCTGGAGTCGAAGGCCCCACTAGCTACTACTCTTTAAAAATCCATTAGGTTTAGTATTGTTATACTAGATTTAATTTGTTAAATAAAATGGTATTTCCTTTCAGATTTATAAAGACGTTATTTGAATATATATATAAATTATTGCTTATTTTTAAAGCTGGTAGAAAACAATCTTTGTAGGGAATTCGAAGAACATTCTAACCGAAAATTAAAATATCTGCTATACCGTTCTCTTCTAAGCCAGCACTCTTATACCGCTCTTCGTTCGCTCTTATACTCTCAGATAAAATATGCTCTGCTACAGGTCTGCGCAGCTTCTAACTGGAAATGCGATCGCACAGATACACAGATACAAATGCATGGCAAGTGCGATGACGTTGGCAGCGACGTCGGCAGCGCTGCTTTACGGGTGTCTGAACTCGCGACAGAGAGCGAAATAGTGAAAGAAAGAGCGAGAATGAGAGAGAGAATGAGATACAAGAGAGACTTCTTTTATTTCGTTTTGCTGTTCCAATTGAAAACTGGAATTGGTTTCACTGGAAGCATTGGTATGCGATTTTCGGAATCACGGAATGGTCAATGGAAGCCAAGAAGTACAACAAGTCCTAATAATTGAGCACTTGATCACCGGAGAGTGTGAGACAGAGAGAGGGAGAGAGAGAGAAAGAAAAAGAGAGGGAGGGAGAGTGAGAAAATAAGTGAAAGAAGAGAGCGGGCTTAGCAATACAGATATAAAAAAAATTAACAAAAAAATAAATATAAACTAAAACTAAAATGAAGGAGTGAAGAAACATTTCTTTTTCGAATTTCATGTCAAAAGTATTTGTTTTTATAAAATGTATGATAAGTTATCACATTATTTTTCAATCGATTTTGATGTTGTGTGTATTAAAATATATCGTTTCTTATTTTTCACATAATTTTAACATTTAATAAACAGAAAAAGAAGTTTTCCCTTTTTTTAAATAAAATACAAATATTATTTATCAAACAAGAAATACGAAAATCAAGTTTAATACCGTTATAGACTTGTCTTGAGAGTTTTAAGTAAAACATCAAACTCATATCTTAAAAAGTCACACGGAGAAAGGGAAGAAGCTGAGATAAGAGCAAAGAGTAAACTGCGGCTAAGGTATGTAATTCCACTTTAGTGGTTCTTGATTTAAAATCCAGCAAACTGAGCAGTCAACAAGTCAACTTACGGATACAGATACATTTCACACTCGCACGCAGATACGGATACAGATGCACACACTTACTTAGATGCATTTGTTATTGCTGTTGCTGTTGTCGTTGTTGTTGTTGGCAAACAAAGAAATCAATGCACACAGAAGAGTGCTAAAAGACAAGTACAACGAAACACGAAGAAGCGGAAGAAAAACCCCAAAGAGGTGGGAAGAAAATGAAGAATCCCCCCTGCCACCCATGATACAAAAAAGAAATATATATATCGTAAAGGGAACCTGAAAATACCGAAGTTTTAATACTCTTTAATACCCGCTTACAGCGCATTGTGCGCTTAACAGCACTTTGGGTGCTTAACAGCCCTGTGGGTGTACTTATATTTTTCTTCTAAAGCTATTATTTAACATTGCTGTAATTGTTCAAAATTATTTTTTTTTATCCTCGACAAATCAAAAAGGATACAAAATAGTCTGGGGATTTCAGATCAATATAAATTGCGCCTAAAAGAATGCCCCAAAAATGGTCCTTTAGAATTGTATTGCATACTGTAAGGCATTTAAACGATTGATTTGAAAGCCCAAGAGGTTTCTGAAGTGTAAATTACTGCAAATAATTTATTGACATTTTTCAAGGTCGTAGATTAATAGACTAACCCAAGACCAACATAGTAATACCCTCTAGAAGGGTATATAAAAAAAAAAAAAAAAAAACTTACAAAAAAACGACAATGGTGTGTGTGAACAAGTAATGAAAGCAAAGCACTGGAAAAATAATGATTAAGTCTCGGAAAATACAAGTATCTGTTTTTCCTTGTGTGTGTGTGCTTGGAAAAGAAAAAATTAGTCGATGAGGAAAAATCTGCCTGGAAAAGAAAAACGCGTCGCCTTGACGTGTGCAAAGAAGACGATGAAGAAGTGGCGGGCGAAAAGGGGGAGGAAGTCGAGAGCTTAGAGCGAGTCGGATAAAATTGGAAAAACTCGATTTATGAGTTTCAATGCAGTTTCCTCTTTTTTTTCCTTTTTCCTTGCCCCCTCTCACATGTCTTTGCGAGTGTGTGAGTTGTCTTTAAGTTGTGACTGCATACCAAAAGTTAGTTGTCTACCACCATTAATTTTTGGTGGAAACTAGTGACAGATATTGGAAGAGGTGGTTCCAGAAAGTTTTTATAAAGGAGATTATTAATATTAATTCATATAATTTGTTTGGAATATTAAAATTTATATATTTAATAGGGGATGAGACTACTCTTTTTTTTTTTTTAGCTATTTCTATGAAAGTATTTTATCAACGATGTTTTAATAGTATATTTTAAATGTACTCAGAAATATAGATAAAGTAAGCCAACTCGTTATTACTTTACTACTTTATTTTATGTTAGGTTCTCCTCATCATTATTTGTTTCCTAACAATTATATTTCAAACTTTATAAATTGCACTAGGCTGTTTACCAATCTTTTATTTGTTTAAAACGTTTGCCAGACTTTTCCTTGACTTCCTTCTCTGCCAATCAGATGTTTGCCGTTTGCTGGCAATAAATTTTAATGCCAAAACTTTGAATTGCAAACATCAAACAAACGTCAAGAGGCGAAGATGGAAAACAGGCTTGCAGTGGGAAATATATTGTGTGTAGCTGTGTGTGATTGTTTAAAGTTTGCGCAATATTCGAGTGTATCCTGTATTCAACGAGTTGAGAAATAAAACTTGTCTTGATCACCATAAAATTGAGAGAATTATCCCACAACGCTGAACTGCTCTGTATATTTTTTAATGGCAATCCATAAAAAATCACTTTTAATAAATTTTGTCATAAAATTCGCATTCCCCTTACCTTAAACCAATATATGTAAATAAAAAAGGAAAGAAAAAAATCGGTATGGTAAGCGCATAAATCTCTGGCTCAGACTCAGTCAACAATAAAAATAAATCGTGTACGATAGTCAAAGGGGAAGTAAAAAAAATGAAAAGCAAATAGAAGTCCGTAGCTAAGGTGCAAAATATAGAAAAACAAAACAAGCAAAAATAATGCCAAGTGGGAATAAAAAAAATAAAAATCGCAAAGGACTTAAAGGAACTGTTGCTTCTGTTCTGAATTTTAAGAAACATATTTAAAGACCAAAGTTGTAGGAGCTTATAATTAATAATAAATAATTGTTTATTCACATAGTAAGAGACACTTATGCATTTTTGTAGCCAGGCAATTTCTTACACCTAATAGATTTTCAACGAATAAATACGGAAGTTGGTACTTTAACTATTTTCATACATGAAGTGTTACTCTTTTCCCTCGGAAAAGGAAACAAAAAAAAATAGGACCAAAATTCAGCCATCAATCAAACAACCCAAACTCCAAGGAAGAGGTTTGGAATGCAGATATAAATATATTCATATATATGGCATATATACACGTGGATAGACTGCCAGTGTCAGAGACAAAGACTGGGAGGGAGAGGGCGAGACAAAGGAAACTTTTCAACAGCTTGCGAAACGAGCGAGAAACGTGAGTTAAGCCGAGAAAAAGATGCAATTTGCAGTGGCTGCCTTATGCACACACACACATGCACAACACAGCAAAGTATCTGTGTGTGGGTCACCAACTTCTACCTATAAAGTGCAAACCTACAAGATGCAACAGCGGCGAACGGATGGATGGATAGATGCCGCTGCTCTGAAGAAGATGCTGCTAGAACGCGACCCCCTTTCCCATACATTACCCTATGCCGATCGTACACCGCGAGAAAAGTCTTGTGCCACAAGTGTATCTATTTAATATCGTATAAAGAAAATCTATCCATCTCGTTAAATTATTTGAATTATTTTAAGCTACAACTGAAGTTCTTTTTAGAGATTAAAATGTTTCTAGCCAAAGTTATTTTTATATTTACTTTAAAATAATGTTGAAATTATGTTTTTGTAACCTATAATTAAAATTAAACTTTTTCCAAGATTAGAATTGGTTTTTCTTAGTGTATTTTGACGTTGAAGACAAAACAAAACATTAATTGCGTGTGGCAAGACACAATCTCTGTGGGCTGAGAGGGAAAAAAGTGGCGAAGGGGTTGGAGTGCGAGGGGGGGTAGGTGGCAGGTGGTGGGGCGGGGATTTCCTTGCGGTTGCATTTCGTGACGACGATGATAAGACCCGTAATGATGATGCCGCCTTGTGGAAGAGACTCCACTCAATCTAAATATCTACCTGGCTCTTATTTTCCTTTTATCCCCCTTTGAGTTGGCATTTTTTTGCACTGTAAGAAAACAGGAATAAACTGAAAAGAGGCTTCAAAAGTATTTACTTATTTGTATTTATAAGGGGAAAACAAAAAAACCTATACAAAGGCTGAGAGAGCTAGATGAAATAATTTATGAGCTGAATTCGAGTCTGTGGCCTGTTGGACCACAAAGGGTGCTCGTCTGTAACCATAAATATTAATATAAAAATCCTACAAATAATTTTATATAAAATTCCAGTCTAAAATATAATTTAATTATATTATCAGATTTTTTTAGTGCATCAGATTGGGGCAAGTTGGCTTCATTTCGCCTCGTTTCGTTTCGTTTGTCTGACTGTGACATGAAAAATTAACGCAACATTTCGACATCGGCGGCAGCGACAATGGTGAAAGTTGTAAGCTGCAATTGCATGCTTTTCAAGGTCTTTTCTTAGGTGTTGCCCCCCTGACACGCCCCGTTTTTCCTCTATTTTCCCCTCGATTATCTCGCATCCCTCGAGCATTTTGCGGTTTGTGCCACAAGTGGCTGTAGTGTGTCGAGAGCAAGTGATATTTTGATTGAAACTCTGTGTTGTCTGTTGCGGATGCGATAGATTGGTTCGTTCGCTGTAGGCGAGGGGAATCGAATCGATTACAAATTGGAGCACGCTCCACTTTGTTGAAGGGTTCGAAAATTGCGGCTAAATTGGGTTACTGATATCCCGAGTTGTGTGTGTTTTTCCTGGAGGGGGGAACTTTTATACCTTGTTCCCATAAACTAATTGCTGTTCAGGTTCGATGTGTTTTTTTCTCTGGTATTTCGAGTTTATAAAATAGAGAAAATAATTGAAGATAAATAATAATTGTTTGCGGACATGAGAGATTTAATATGCCTAATTTATTAAAGACGTTAATTTTGAAAGGCATTAAATATAAATATACTGTTTACATATTATTAATAAATAAATACAGATTTTTAAAAAGATTTTCACATTTAAGGGAATTTAATTTAAGAACATTTGAAGATAAATATTATTTTTAAGATAAATCTGTCTATGAAAATCTACTCCCTATGATCAAATTAATCTTTGTAAGTAATTAAATTCTTATTACACAATTTTTATATGTTATTTTCATTTCACAAACGATTTAAAGCCACGCAAAATCGTATATATTTCCAAAAATAAAGGATAAAAAGAAAGTTAAAATCTCTTAAATTATTTTGTTTAAGTATCCATTCTTTCCTCAATAAAAGTTGAAAATCAGCATAAGGCAAGATAATTTCCCTGCCAACTCCGACTTCTTTTGTCTGCTGCAAATCCTCTGAAGTTTCTAGCACCGCCTCATAATGAATGTGTCGATCCCCGGCGAGTCATTCGATATGCAAATCGCTCCCCACAATTTCACCTTTCCCGAGAGCCAAGCCAAGCTGAGCTGAGCTGGCATTTCCATATTACAAGCAGGCAAAACAGGCAAAAGAAAAAAAAAATTGAAAGCAGAGCAAGTCTGTGGCCAAATCCAGTGAGGTGGGTTCCCCCGGCCAAATTGCTCCAATTGCTAATCACACTCGCAGAAAGCCCGAGCCGAAATCCAAGTCGTTAGCACAGGCAATTCCAGCTTCCAGACACTTCACATCGCACACAATCGGATTTCGGTCCGAATCCGCATTACCATTAGCATTTCCCTGCCATTGTCCGATTTTTCGGTGGCTTGACGCATGTCAACACACCCCGGAAAAAGTGCAACGGCAACGGCAACCTGCAACGCGAGGCTTGCAACAGCAATTTGCACACAACACAGCAGCAATGCGAACGCAGAAATTAAATCATTAAAATTGCGACACTAAGAAATGCCAATTAAACGCCAATGGGAATTTTCGCAGTGCCAAAACAAGCAATTACAGATTGCGCGAAAAATGTCAAAAAAATCAACGAGCGCGGAAAAATGCGAGGGAGTTGCTGAAGCCAAAGAAGAAGACGGAACCGAGTCGAGGAAAGCCACAAATTAGATGTTGAAAGATATATACACGAAACTCAACTACTTCCCTCTCCTATTTCTCCGAATCACCTCAGCAATTGCAGCTAATCTTGGAGAGCAAAAAGGAAAAAAAAGAAGCACAAGGGGGGAACTTGTCGGCTGACGGCGAAAACAATGTTAACGAAAAATAGCATTTAAGGAGAAAGTGCGCATACCAAAAGCCAAAGTTTTACAGTCTAACAATTACAGCATGATGACGCTGACGATGGCGATGATGATGATAGTGAAGATTGCGGGGAAAAACCAGAAAGAAAGGCCTGCCGAGATGCAGAGAGATACTCTTTGGGGGAAGTGGTTAAAAATTGGGAGACGGGAAATGGCATTATCTGATATAAAATCAGACAAAGAACTTCCTGATTGTGGCTACTATTTTTAGTTTCGCAATTCCAGTGAGAGGTTAAGGAGTTTTGAATATGTTCCTTCCTAAAATATTTATAAATGATTTAAAAAGTACCTATTCTTGTTACGCTTCACTGAAACAATTTTCCAAACACCTTTAAAGCGTGCTAAAAAATCGTTTATTTGCCAATTTAATGTTCAGGCCCCGCAGTCAATTATTAGTTTTCTCCCAGATATCTTTTCGATCTATATGCCTAAGTTGTTATTCCACTTGGTATATAATTTATTTGTTCAATGTTTTTTTGCCACGAATTTCGCTTAATAATTGGTTTTTAATAAACCTAATAAATAAAATGTGTTTTCTCTGGGCTATAATAAAGATAATAGGGCTTCATTAAATATATATACCATTTCATGCTTGAAAATACTAAGAAAGGGGCCAGGAAAGTGTTAAATTATATATTAGCTTGGCACAAATAATAATTTCAAGTGTGTTAAGATTCCATAAAACTTTAGCCAACTTTAGTGTCTGTAAGAAATAACTTAGGAAACATCCGGCGCCACTCGAGGGCATCCCTGCTATAATATTCAGGGAAAATCCCGAAAAAAATCTGAAAAATTCCAACGTGTCAAGGGTATTCCCGGGGAGTCGTAAACACGCATCTGGAACCACCTATCATTACGATTTAAGGCAGTAGACGTAGAAGTCAGCGCCGGCTCGAAGGGGGAAAAGCCGCAAGAGAAGTAGCTAAAAGCCAATGGAGCAGGAGGAACAAGTTTAAATGAGGTAAAATCCGCCTTGGGCCTATAAAAAAATAAAAGAAAAAAAGAAAAGAGAGTGGAGACCGCGACGACGATGATGGGGATGCGGCAGAGCCGGCTAAAAATATCCGAGATGCATCTGGCAGATACAAAACGAGTACACCTAACCGAATCAAAGGCTGGAATTCCGCGTATTCTGCCAATTGGAGTGACACTGAGCGAATGCAGGGGGAAACGGGAGGATCAACGGGTTCAACGACCAACTGGCAGTGCAAACCAATAATACACAACATCTGAGATACATCTGTCCAGCGTTATGATCGCTTATTATGAGTGATAACCAATTGACACTCGGCCAGGACTGCGCTCCTCCGGCCATTCTCAACTCAATTTTAATTAAAACATGTGCGGGGGGAACCCCCCCGAATAAAACCCCAGATGAAGATGGATCTGTAACCGATATCCAAGGGCTGCAGCAATATAAAAACCTGATCTTCGCTTTATGATGATTTCTGCAACGTTTTAATTGTCCCACTTTTTACTGGCCCCAGCACCGACTGAGTCTCGGACCTTGAGAAGTGTTTATGCCCTTCCCTGATGCGCTTCATGTGGAAAATAAATAAATATACGGGTACTGGAATAAGAAAACGAGTTCAGCCGCTGAGGAAAAAGCCCAAGAAGTGACAGTGATTTCCAGTTCTTTGGCTGATCAGAAGGCTAGACAGACTAGACAGATTTTAATTTAAGTTAATGACACTGATGGATCTAAAAATAATTGTACGTGAAATGGAGTGGGCGGATTCTTAGCCAAAATAAGACGATCGTAGATGTAGATGTCCCAACGAAAAGGTCCAAAATCCCACGTAGAAAAATGAGTAATTGTTGGGGTTGCAGTTTGGATTGAATATAAACTTTATTTGCCTTCATCGGCTGGGTCGTAAATTATAACTAACTACATGTCATTAAATAGAAGTTGGGGAGAGCGGAATGGAAAGCTCTTGCGGACTGGAAGCCCGGAGGAAGAGAGAGGGAGAGAGAGAGGGTGGGAGAGCGCTGGGCTCCATAAAGCGGGACATTTCGAAGCCGCTAGCGCTTCACACTGGCTCTCGAAAATAAGCGCCCTCTTGGCGCGAACAGTACGTATTACTATCCAATTCCTCTTGAAACCAAACTTTGAAATATTCAAAATCATTGCATTTTACTTTTGCAAATAAAACAAACTTTTCACCAACATAATTTCGATAAAAACTTCCCGAAAAAAACACTTTACGGCTGAGACAGGACAAGTCAAAGAACTAAAATAACAAACAACTGTCATGTGTGCTTTAAACTTAAATAAACTTTCAATGGTGATGAGGAAAAAAGACCACCAGTATTCCATCAAAATATGTGGCACAAGCCGATTCAACGAACCATCGCCGACTCGAGCCAAGGCAGCAGCGATAGATGGTTCAGTTTGGTTCGGTTTGGTGTGGTTTTGTTTAGATACGGAGCTTACACTGCCTCAAAAGAGAGTTAATAAATTTATCAGGTGATCTGATATATTAAATTTCTGAATAAATATATTAAAAACTTCAGTAATTGTTAGTTGGTTTAATTTTAATGGTATAAAATTAACATAGAGATAAGTATTTATTATGAAATCTATTCAAAATTTGTTGAACATAATGCTGGAAAAAAATTTTTTTTTACAACTTCGTAACAACTGTAGAAATGACTATTATTTGCACTTGGATTTTTTTAATGTGAATATTCAAAAGCTTTTTTAAATAACATAGAACTATAATTCAATTTTAATTCGCTATTTATAGTCTAACATCTGTAACTTTTAAACCTTTTAACAACATTACAAAAAACTTTGAATTTTTTGTATACCATAAATCAAAAGGATTAATTTTAAATTCTAAATATATTTGTTGTCTGAAAAAAGTATAATGATTAAACAATTAGTTTGCTATTTCTCTTTAATCCTGATTATATTTATTAAAATACTTTGGACAACTGCAATAAATCTTCCTCTTAACTCGAATTATTTTTTGACACCTTTTCCCCCAGTGTATGAGCATCTCAGCATGTGTTGGTGTATCTTTCTGTGTGCAGTTTTCATTGCAATATCTCAAACACAGCGAACGAGGACAGGCGAACGACATGAATGGCAGCATTTGCTTTGGATTTTCTTCAACTAGAACCAGTTGGAGGGGCATTTGAGAAGGGGCTGGAGTGTGAGAAACCCTCCCCCCAACACCACCCTCGCATTGCAAATCCCAACTAAGCTGCAAACATCAAATGCAATTCAAATTGAAATCTTCACAATGCATACAGTAGTAGTAGTTGCATTTTCGGGTATTTCCCGTCGCACTCTCTATCTGTGTCTTGCCCAAGTGAAAAGCTGGAGAATAAGAAAATCCAGTGGCAGATAAAACAAGGGGAAGACAAGTAGATAATGGTAGAGTTGAGGGCTTCAACTGTAAGATACTCGGTATTCAGTGGATACAGAATGTGGCCTACTTTTGGGCAGCAAATATGACCAATTAAAATATTTCAGGTATGGGAAACAAATTAAAAATAAGTTGAAAAATATGTAATTATTCCATAAATTCATATTGCTTTGAATTTATGGAATAATTACATGCGTTATATGGAATTTAGGTTTTCCCAGTATAGAAAAGGAATCCAATCCAAGAACTACGCAAGACAGAGAGCCAGCGATACGAAAGGCAGCGGCAGCAGCCACAAAAGAATCATGAACTCGAAATGGGTCTCGCGCACAGCTACAGATACTTGTGCATTTACAGATACAACTGCATCGCCACCCGCTCGGGCTCACAGATACTTTAATATCTAGCCAGACTAGTTTCAGATACCGCTTTTTTCTTCTTTGGTTGCATCAAACCAAGTTGTTTTTGGTGTTTCAAATATAGATGGTCTGCACTCTAACTCCCCGTTGCCAGTCTGTATTTTCTTCTATTTTTTTTTATTCGAAACATTTATGGCCTGATAACAACCAGCAACAACCACAATGTTGACATAGATACGTTCATTGAATTGGGTTAAGTTTCTTCCTCGTCGCTCTGGTTTGTTTTTATTTTTGTGCCTTTGAGGCAGGAGCTTTTCTCGTTTTCCCCTGCGTTTTTTTTGGGAAGATGAAAGATTGGCGTGGAAAGGATGCGATTACTTTGATTTCCGTTCGAGAGTATCGGATTTACTTTGACCTTGATCTCTGTGAAATTTATTCATTTATACTAATGCCCTGCTCTTTGCCTCTTTTCTCTTTTTCCAGGTGAGTGTCTGCGATTCCGTTTCTCCATTACATTAATCCGAAACGATGCTTGCCTGTTGGTGATCCGATGGTTGTGTGGCCTTTGATAAAGTTCGTATGGTAATGTCAGATGCAATTTAAAATTGAATTGCTAGAAGTGATTTATTTTATGGTCAAGACATGGCATTGGCTTAACTCTAAAGACGTTCTTAATGAGTTGTGTGTCAGGTAAAAATATGTTAATTATTTTTAAAAGGTTCTTGTAATTACTGTTGATTATTTATTGACTAATAATGAGTACTTATTGGAATTCAATGAAACCATTTGGGGTTTTGATGGCCTCATTGAGGCCTCATTATGTTTTAATAAAAATTAATACACACCATAAATTCATTAAATAATAAATATTTTTATGAGACGCATTATAAATACTAATCTATATTTAAGCTATTTTAAATACAACTTAAAATACTCAGAGCTTCGTTTTATATTTTAGTAAACAAATGTAGACATTATTAAGCTATTAATTAGAGTAATGATAAATATTTTTATGAAAGGCGTTATGTATAATTAATAAAACAATTTTCTGAAACTTGGCTATGTTTAAGCTTTTTTTGAATGTAATGTAGAATACTCAGAAGCTTCCTTTACCCCAAAAATCCTATTTGCCACACAACTGAACCCACAAATGTTGCTAAACCGTAATCAGAGTATCTTATTTAGTTTACTTGTTGGTTGGTTCCGTTTCGAGCTCCATGGTAATCCCTCCGGTTTCGTTGCACCAACCGACTCCTTTTGATAAGATCTACATTTACACAAATTAGCTCAAATTGTTTCAAATGCCACCCAACAACAACAGCAACAACTACAACAACAACGGGAGATAAAAATAAAAGCAACAACAACTGGAAAATCCCGCACACACAGATGCTGCGCCTCAAATTGCAATTCCCATTGCCATTTCTTCTTTTTATCTGGTTACATGATGCTCCCTCTCTCTTATTCTCTCCTTCTCTGTCTCTGTCTCTCTTTCTTTTTAAATACCTGTCTCTGTCTTGCTGTAAAGTGGCCAGCTTCGGACTTATCCAAGTGGTACACTGGGAAAAAAAGTGTTGAAGCTGCTGTAAATATTATTAGTTCAAGTAGGCTTAAAAAAATACTGAGAGCTACCAATGCTTAATTATTTTAAATTTAATTCTTATACTAGCACTGGTACTTTATGCCAAAAAAAGGGCAAAAGCTGTTTCAGACATAGCCAATGTCGTCTTGAGTACCGGGTTACTAACAAACTTTAACATTTAGCATAATTACCTCAAGAGTTAAGCTGGGAATTCTAATGCTTTATAAATTACTGTTTCTTTGTTGGCCTTGGCAATTATTTCGCATAGTTTTTCTTAAATCAAAACCAGCTCGTTAAATTTTCTCAGTGGACCTTAACCGCTGCCCCCCCTAAAATAGCCATCCCCTGCATCCTGAAATTGAGAACAAGTTGCAAGTCGCCGCCGCATCGCTAACAAAGCTACTCGACAACTGCAAAAATGTGGCCAGGCGAAGTGTTGATGATACAGAGGGGGCGCTTCTCTTTTTTTCCAAGGGGGTTTATACTTTTTTTTGTTTAATGGAGGGAGCGGGGTCTGATTCTGGCGCAGAGGAGAGAGCGGCAGATTGGCTAACTGGCAATTGGAGGACTCGGGCAAGGCGACCAGTTGCAGTTGCAGAACTGCTTCTGATGCTGGATTCCGAATGCTGAATGTTGGATGTTCAATGTTGGAGCTGGAGATGGAGATGGAGTTGGTGGTGGAGTTGGTGGAGGAGATGGAGCTGGTGCTGGAGCTGCCTTCTCGCATGACAAGTGGCCCGCAACTAAATCGTAGCAACAGTAACAACTGCACTTAAATAAATATGTTCTAAATATATCCATATAACAGCTACTATTTATTAAGATTTTAGCAAGGCAATAATTAAATATTAATTTAGGGATGTTAACCTGTTTTCCAAATGCAATAAATTCAAGACATACTTTGGACTTAAATGGCAGTAAACATTAGAATATTATCATTTTTAAAGCTGCACTTTTCTTGCATTTATTTTTTTGAAACTAAAATATATACAATTTTTTTAACCAATTTATTATATATACATATATTAATTAAATATTCTCAACATTTTAACATTAAAAAAAAAAAAATTGTTTAGTTTCCTCTCCAAATGTTGCTTTAAAACTAAAATATTATTTCCTGTGTATGGCAGCTGTAAAACGAGCTTTAGTAGAAAGACACAGGCCAAGACCCGGCTTCCTTTTGCCCAATTTTTCCTGCTCGAATATTGTAGTCTATTTTTCCTTTTTTTTATTATATTCTTCTCTATTGTGCATTTCAATTTATTGGCCCAGAACAACAATTCAGAGTTGTGTGCTAGGCACCACCACCCACTCAGAAAATGCCCCTCACATCCTCCCCCTCCCACTAAACAAAAAAAAAACAAAACAAACTCACCGCCGCCCTGGATTGCTCCTGGATAAAAATAACATTTGATGCAAGCAATTGAAATTATGCGTATGCCTCCTGCAAAAATTTTTCGCATGCAGCGCCATCTGTTGTCGGACTGACCTGAATTCTGGGTAGACGGGTTCTACGATGGTCTCAGAGGGGCATTGAGGGGTCTGAGAGTTTTTTTTGTTTTATTTCCCCATTAAAAAATTTTTTTATGGAGAGCTGCTCTCCTTAGAGCTTGTCAATATATGCATATCATGAAATGTGCAAATATTTTTCCTTGTTTATGGAAAGTAGGGGCTTATATAATATTTTCCGGTATTTTTACTGACAGCAGTTATATTTTGGGAAAAGCAAAGTAATAATAACTATTACAATCGGTATTTAAATTGAGGAATATTTTAAATTACAATACAAGTAAAGTAATAATATATATTACAATTGTAATTTTAATTCACATGATGTATATGTGAATTATAATTAATGATATAAAACTATCTTCAATTATAAATATGAAAAAAATTTGCAGCTTACGTAAATATATAAATTTGGTTGCAATTTTTATATAATTTTTATTAGGCACCCATAAATGCCTTACTTTATTATCCAGTCGAATCTTTAATCACGGCAAAAAGCAAACAGGTATATTTTGGAATTCCAAACATATGGACTCACCGGCCAAAATATATACATATATCTCGAAACAGATACTGGTACTTATTTGCATGTCGACTAAAAGCAATCCACAATTAATGAGGTATAAAATGCACTCAGCTCCGTTGGAATGCTACAGACAAATAGAGTCCGGGGAAAGACAAGACCACCCCCAAAATCCCATCTATTAGTTGGTAGGGAACAGGTTGCTTTGGCGCTGAACCAAAAGTGCCCGGATTCCGATGGCGATTCAATCAATAGGAGCGAAACACGTGAACTTTGAACTGACCTAGCCCACAAAAGCCGAAAATCCAAGGAGAAAACAGCCAAAGTGTGGAGAGAAATCGAGGGAAAAATAAAAGGGAAACGAAACGAATCGAATCGAATCGAATTGAAAACGGTGCACGAAAAGTGCAACAAGAGGCATGCAACAAGGGAAAGGTAAACACACGGAAAGATACAAAGATACATCCCCATGGCGCTGCTCAGGTACATTTTGGGCCATTTCTGGCCTGGCACTCCAAATGCAATTCGAAGCGGGCGGAGTAACAAAAAAAAAAAAACAAAAAATATAAAGCATACACAAAAAAAAAATTTAAATATGGATAAAAATGGTAAAAGTTAGGTCTGGATTAAAAAAAAAAAAATAATAGAAATGAAGAAAAATATATATAATTTTTTTTTTACTTGGAATAATTATATTTGCATTTTATTTTATTTCTAATTAATTTAGTTGTTTATTATTAAGGCACTTTAAATGTGAAAATATTTTTTAAATGCATTTACTTTAATACAGAATGAAACAACGCAAAAACAGAATGAAAACTAAAAAAAAAAACCTTTTGAAAGAGTTTGATAATATTTAGATTCGTAATAGTTTTGATATTAGCTCCATAACGAATCAGAGTCCACAACGTTCAGAATGAGGGCACTTATATCGCTTGCACTGGAATTCCCAAGTATTTAGTTCGGGAGTAATACGGAAAGAGAAACTATGTCAGAAACAGCAAGTTTGGCAACTTAAAATATTATTTAAAGATATGTTTCAATTGTTAAAAACTACAAATATATTTTATTTCTGTTTTCAGGATAATTTATTTAAAATAAATTATATTTTTGTACTTTTTTCCTAAGTGTACGTCCGTATATATTGATTTACGCAACGATAAAATAGCACACTCACACTCACAGCGGCCAACTACAGTTAAATATTTTTTGTGTGAAAGATACAATGCTGCTGAAATATTGAAATCAATTGCAGGTTTCTGTTTCGGTTTTTTAAGCGTTTTAAGTTTTTGCGTTTGCCGTTTTTTTATTATTCTTTTTGGTTTTGGTTTCTTTTCTGATTAATTGGCAATGGCCAATGCAAATGTTGTTGGCCTTTTGGCTGGGGCACAGATACAGCTACAGCTACAGCTACAGTTGCAGCTACAGATACGGATACAGATGCCGGGGACTCGTACAGATACAGATACAGTTGCATTGTCAACGTTCCAAAACAGCCCCAGCAGCGTATGGCATACAATTTAAAAATGTATCCAAGAGATACATTACACATTACGGCCATGGCTTGCCAAGTCTTGGCTTGGAAATTCCCTTCACTGCATTCTTTCCCACACCAAAAGCCAGACAAAAGAGCAGATATACGTACGTACGGACGTCCATACATATATTTGTATATGGATAGATACTTTTTGGGCCTTTGGTCTTTGCTAGTTTTGGTTAGTTGACTGCAGGGCTTACAAGAGACCCCCACCCTCCGTCCGCATCTCTATCTCAGACCGAGACTTAGACTGAGACTGAGTCGTCGCCGTAGTCATTCGCATTGTCGTAAATTTTATTAGAGTGTAGCCCCACAACCTCATCATGATCCTCATCATTATCATCATCATCATCAGCAGCAACCTAACACAATTTTACTTAGTTTGCATTTTAGCTTATGGCTTTTGTGTTTTACTCGCAGCTCCAAAAAATATAAAAGAAGCAAAAAGTGCTTGGAACTCTCGTACTCGTAGTCGTCGTACATACAAACCATAAAACGTTTCGCATTTCAAAGGCCACACACATTATTATTATTTTCAGCTATTACTTTGGGGTATTTTTCAAAAGTTTTCAATTTATTTTTTGTGTGGAAAACTGATACGTCGCGCCGCGTCTTTGACTTGACTCGAAGCCCTGAGCTGAGTTATTGCCTTAACGTAAATGCCTCAGTCTGTCGGATCGGTTAGGTTGGCTTGGCCCCTCGGAATATCGCAGTATCTCATCTCGAAAACCCTCTCCAATTACAATACATTTTTGGCATTCGCTCTGTCAAGTCAAAGTTCAAAATGTTATCACACACACAAACACGCACACCGACCGAGATTGAGGCTGTCGAGCCACGGAAATCTCATTGATTTTCTGGCTTCATCTTGGGTTCACTTTTTGGGGTTATCAATTGTCCAATAATACACTCTGTGTGTTCAAATATAAAACAATTATGCGGCGGCTTGTATTTCTGGGAATGGGAGCACAGAGATTGGGAAGATGAGTTCATTGCCCATTTAAAGGTTGGTTTTCATTCAACTTAAAATTCAGAGGGATGCCTAAGACATGTTTTAGTGGGATTACGATTGAAATTGTGCTGAGAAAGATTTGTGAAACATATTTAATTTAATCTCAAGCAAACTTAGATAAAGCAATTAATTTATGTAAATAATTATTCTTCAGTAATCTACAATCTATACCAATATTTAATATTACTTATACAAAAAAGCCAAACCAAAAATATTCATCAAATTCTTTAAGAACTTAAGGCTGACACAGAAACATTCAATTCCTTGAATCGTGATTTTCCGCCAAAAAAAAAAAAAAACACGAAAGCAACCAAAAACTTTGGTAGAACTTTTCCCAAATTTTCGACTGCGTAATGCAATTAATAATAATTGCCAGCGCGCAAACCTCGCTGAGAAAATCACTTTAAAATTTTTGCTGAAACAAGGAAATTTTTGCAAGAAATCGGGAAATCCCACAAAAAAATTGGCCAACTAAAAAATTTTCTTTCCTATGATATTTCTCTTAAGAGAGTCTCTCTTTGGCTTCGGTTTTTGGTTTGCTCTCTTTTGTATATGTTTCCCATCGTAAAAATGCAGTGAGAGAGGAATGCCGGTTTTTGTGAGACAGTGTGTGTGCGTGTATCTGTATCTGGGTGTGTGTGTGTTACTACGTTCGCTGGCTTTTGTATCTCTCAGATAAATTGTAGTAGTAAAAATTCCGCTCAGCTGTGCTGCGGGTTTTATTTGTTGTTTCGGAGAAAAACAACAACAAAAGCAAAGGTTAGATGTTCCAGTACCGCCTTCCAGTTTTGAGATACTTTTCGGAGTTCCAATGAGAGCGCACAGCTTCGTGTCCGTTCGCCTACCGACGTGACATCGGCTTTCGGACTCCGACTCCGCCGCTACCGATTCGCATTCGGTTTCGGTTTCGGACTCGAGCGGCCGCCGTCGCCACGATTGCCAACACAGTCCGATATTCACTCTCAAACTGTACGGTTTGGCAGCGGCAGCTGTTGGGAAAAGCGGAAAAGCCGAGGAGGAAAAGCGGAAAAGCGGAATAGCGATTAGCGAGGGGAAAAGGCGAGCAGGGGAAGCTGAGCGGTAGAAGGCAGAGCGCGTCGTGTGTTGTCTTCCTCCTCATCTGCGAAATTCGAAATTCCGCAATAAACAATTGTTGTTTAAGTTTAAACAATTCAAAAAGTGAGTGTTCCAAGGAAGTGCATCAAAAGCGAAATAAGTCCGAGGGATCAACAACAGAAAACCGAGTCAATAACACTGGATCAAAGAGAGCAGATACAATAAACAAAAACTAATAAAATAAATAAAAAGTAATCATTAAAATATGAAAGGAACCCAAGAAAATAAACTAAATACCTTAAAAAATAAATATAAAATGTTAAAATACAGAAAAAGCCAACTAAAATTTGAAAAACACGCAAGATCTTCGTTAAGAAAATTACAAAACTTTTAAAATAGAAAAACACAAACGAAAAATTCCAAAATGGAAAACTAGAACATTCTGAGTTACTCTAAAATGAATATTATCTAAAATATATCAAAGTTCTCCCCACAAATCATATAAAGAAATTTCAAAGGCAACAGAATTAAAAAACCGAATTACTTACTACAAAAAGTTATAAAAAAAGGAAATCAAACTAAAAAATATAGTAATAACCATTCATTGTTATCTCCCCATTCATCCCGTTCTTTTGTGCCAAAAAAAGATACTACATAATAGTCATAAACATAACAATTGCAATAATCATAAATAATAACAACAATTTCGTGTGACGTTTTAGTTAATGCCAAAAAAATAGAACGAAAGATGGAGAAAAATAAACAACAAAACAAAAAGCAACCACTTTTTTCAATTGTAATTTCCGGTGTAGCGGAATTTCACTGTGCATTGTCTTTCTGTGTGTGTGCGAGTGAGTGAGCGAGTGTGTGTGCGGGTGAGTGTGGGAGAGAGAATCAAGAAGGAAAAAGAAAGAAAATCTGGAGAAAAAAAAACATAAACAGCCCAGAACAACGTGTTCGCTCAACTACAAGTGTGTTTGTGTGAAAAAAACAACAAGAGAACTGAACCCTACACAAATAAAATTCAAATAAAATAATAAAAAAAAAACACAGTCCCAAGAAAAGTGCAAAAATGGCCTTTCTTATTGAATTTATAGCCAACTTTTGTCTCTTGGTCCAAATTGAGGTTACATAAAGATCCAGCCACCATCCATTTCGCACACACAAAAAAAATTAACTAAATATATTTTGGGGTCACCATAAAATTTTTATTATTCCCAAACACAACAAAGGCGAAGCCAATTGTTTATTACTTGTTTGTAGTTCCTTATTTGTTAGCCAAATTAAACAAATTTGAACCTAGTTGGTTTCGGAGTCTCCTCTAGCTATTAAAATCGCTAATAATATAATATAATATATATATATATAATATATAATATATAATATAATAATATAATATCGCTAATATATACTTGAATTAATGTAATATTTATTATAATATTTTCTTGTGAGCTGCATTAACTAACAGTTACTTGGAATTGATTAGCTAAACAAATCGTACAGGGAAATTCTCAGAAAAGTCTATAAGCTTTACAAACAATTTACATATGTAAACCCATTTTGTTATTATAATTTTTCAATGCATTGGAAAGCAATCTTTAGAAATTAACCTGTCAAAATGCCCAGATAAACTCACATAAAATAATACCTTTAATAATTCAATAGCAACTTCAACTTTGCTCACCTGCTGAGCCCATCAATTACACTCAATTACCGATAAAAGCCAGTCAATAATCCAGGAGAAACTTTTGCTTTAATTGGCCCCTCGAAGTTTGAGTCAAGGAATTATGGTCCGAAACTGACCTAACCCAATCAGAGTTGACTGCAGGCAAATATTTATCTGGTCAGGACAAAGTTAAACTTCGGGCAGACCAACATATTTGCCGTGTTATCTTTTAGATACTTTAAGTGAGCTGCCCATCAATTGTGCAAAGGCAAACTTTCGATAACCAGTTAGATACTTCCTCTCAAGGCCGCAAAACTTTGATTAAACATAAAGCCCCACCCCTCGCCAAAATAGAGTAAGGTTCAGACATTTCCACTCCCTCGACTGTCAGCTAATTAACATGGAAAATTTCGCCAGAATATATCGTTTACTTAAGGCGAACTTTCGGGCTAGATAATGGAAGTGGCGGGGCGGCGCCATAAGTTTTTAGAATTTATAGAGTCGACGGCGAGCCGTGCATAAATGAAGCTTTCTATCGATAGATAAATATAGCTGGCGAGAAACAGATACAAGTACTTGTAGATACAAAGAAGCAACCCCAAACAAATGGCTATAATAAACAATTAAAAATTATTTACTTGCCGGGCGCTGCTGCTGCTCCTCGGCTAGAAAATGAAATTGAATTATAAACAACCAAGTGGTGATTCAGTGCAAGCTCGAAATATATATGTATCTAATGCATCAATCTGTATTCTTTTCAGTCTGTGGGCTAAAGTGCAATACCCAATCGAACACTGAAGCATTCCGTTTAAACTAATACTTGATCAAAGTGCAATACAAATAAATCCAGCTGAAAATCAAAGTGTGTTCACTGATTTGTTTACGAAAAACATAAAACATAAATGGAACGCAACCAATAAACGCAAATCTAATTAACTATTTTGCCAGCAAAATCATTAAAGTAATAAACAGACATATAAACAAATACGAATAAAATAAATAAGCATTTAAAATATAAATTGCTCTAATAACACTTTTTGTGCAATTTAAACTTTAATTATAATAATAAACAAAAATTAATAGCCTTGAAAAGGTAAAGAGATTTTTGCTAAACTTTTTGCTAAATCAAAATATAAAAACAAAAACACTTTATAAACTTTAAATAGCTAAATTGTTATAAAAGAAAATTTATAGAATTACTGGTAAACCAATTAAAATACAGTTTTAAATACTACAACTTTTTTTAAATTATCAAAGTGACAAAATAAAATATATATACTTATATTAAATCAACTTTAAATGCAATTTACTGAGAAGGATTACATTTAAAATAAGACCGCTGACTTTTCATCACTGTAAGTATTGAAAAATATTTAAAAAAAAAACACAAGATTATAAAAATCTTGATCAATCCAAAAACGTTACATCTTTGCTGCACTAGGGGACTTTTTTATTAATACTATCTATCTAGGGAAACTTGTCCTTAAAACAATTTTCAACTTAGAGCTATTAAAAACACTCAATGAATTTGTAATTACAATTCAATGCAGCATATTCTGTCTTATCAACAATTAAAATATTGACCCATTTTATTGTTTGTTGAGTTTATTATTTATGTAGGTCAACATTCCAACGAATTTTCACTTGTTCGTTGAGGTGGATTCCCCTTCAATTTTTGCTTTATTTGTGCAAAAAGTAAACGCCGGAATATTTTGATAAAAAATCCCCCACTTACCTGAGTGATTTTCACATAAGAGGCTTACTAGACAAACAACAAAATCCCCGACGACAGAGCCCATGAAATAAATTTAACTCAATTGCCCAAACATTCCGCCTCGATTGTTGTTTGCTGATTGTAGATTGTAGATGCTAGATGCTTTTATTATATTTATATTTTTATTATTACAGAGCCTTTCGTGTAAAATTTATTGTTTTTGCCCATGATGATAAGAGCAAACGGACATGCAATTTTGTAATTATTAATTTTACGGTCTGTTTGAGTCGAGCTTGTTATTTGTGCGAATTCGAAGAAGTGTCGGCAGAGTCTCTCAAAAAGAATTGAATTCCTTGCACACACAGGTGCAGTGCCTAACTGTTGATCGTTTCCGCCTGGTTTTGTATTTTTTTTGGCCAAAAAAACTGTCCAACTGTGTCGGAGGTCAGTGAACCTTGTATTTTTTAGCGGCTCGCGGTGCGTGTTTGTTTAGGCCCGAAAATCCCACCATCGCTTTATTGCGGTTATTGACTTTCAACTCATTCCACTTCTTCATCTCTTTTATCTTATATCTTTGGTTTTTTTTTTGGCCCACACACACTTGTCCATCATCGTTCTGGGCCTAATTTCTTTTTCGGGTTTGGGTGTGTTCCTCATTCAGAGAGAAAAAAATCAAGGGGACGCTGCAAACGAATTAACATAATCAAATTTACTTCGTTTCGTGGGCCTTTTCGTAAAAGGAAAAAAAGTAAAAACTATTATTTAATTTTCGTGTCAGTCGGCGCAAGGCCCCAGCCAATGGCATTGATGTATTGAGGTATTGATGCCTATATTACACATGCCAATCCGATTGACAAGGTGAGCTCTGTAAACAGATTATGCCAAGTGTGCCGGATTGAAGAGGGCTTAAAGCCCAAATAGTAATCTAATTTAGAAGATGGTTTAGGATAGATTTTGTAGAAGGCTTAGTAGAAGAAACCAATCCATAATAACAGTTGGTCTTGATTATATTGTTAAATTTTTCATTATAGATAATATTTTTTTAATTCGATATTCCTTTATTTACCCGTCAGATATTATTCATGACAAGGGTTCGAATTTAGTGAGGCCCACTTATCTCTGCTTTTACCATGAACTCGTGGTCCTCTAGTGGGGGATTCGTGTGAGGTGTTGCACTTCTTAACGCGTCCTCAGACCCGAAATTCAAAAAATGAACTCGTATAACATCTACTGCGGAAATCCGGAGCCATGTCGACCCCACAAGTGGCTGGGCATCTGTCAGCGGAGGCCGCCGCGATGGAGATCTCGACGCGAGACGAAGGACCGTCGCTCCTGGCGGGAGCGCAACGCAGCGATGATCCAGCGGCTTTCGCAGACGATCGATGTCCGGCCCGAGGCTATTGAAGACTTTCTGTACGAGCTCACCCTGAAGAGATACAGTAGCTTGCTCAATCCCCGGGAGTGTGGATGGAGTGCTTGCCGGGTGCCGTTCAGCTGTCCGAATGTCTGCGATCGCTACATGGGCATCTTCGATCGCCACGGCAACCTGAGGGATCCCACTCACCCGAAGAGTCTCCATCGGCTACTGCAGTTGCTGGAGGACTTCCTCAATGGCGCTTCTCAAGAGGGCTGCCAGGATCTACCCCTATACGCGGAATATCCTGGCGGTCGACGGCGTCATAGACACAGATTTAAAAAGGAATTGCATAGCTTTGAGCCAGAGCTGGATGCCCATGACTACGACTACGACTCGGATACGTTTTTTTGGAATCTAGGAAGTCCGGCGCCTAGAAGACCCGAATTCAAAAGAAAAGCCCCCCCGGCACCCCCGCCAAAAGTAGAGGTGACATTTGAAGACGAAGCGAGCAGCCCAAGAATGTCAATTGAATTCCACCACTACAGCATCGGTCAGGTTCACCAAGAGTATACGAAAAGAAACCGACCGACAAAACCGAGGACGAGGGGTAGCTTTGGCCGGCAGTCGGTCTTCCTCAACGATGAACTCGCCCAGGCCCACGATAGGTCCTATCACTACATGGAGGAGGTGGTGAACAAGGCCCTGGAGCGACGTCGTAGTAAAGGCAGCCACGTGGGACCCATAGGAAACCTGAGGAATGAACGTATGCGGGTTCTGATCAAGAAACTAATTGAGAAGAAGGGACGCCGGGTAGATCCCGGACAATTGAGGAGGGCTATCGAAAAAATAGATTTCGAGTCTCAGGATGACATAGAGCGGACGAAGGATATTGCCAAAGAGATCTCAAGGTTGTATAGTTCCATTGTGCAGAGCAAGTCACCGAATTCCGTTTCCAATTATCTTTTACGGCCCAAGCAAAAGTCCCTGGGGAGTTCGAAGCGCCCCAAGAAGGTCCAGGCCCAGCAGCGACAGCAGCTTCAGTTCTATGAACCCATCGATGAGGATACACGTGCCACTTTGACACGTCGAGCATCGCATCGAGCATCGCACCATCAGGGACCAGCTGATAGGGGTCGACAATCCACCGTTTCCACAAGCAGCCACAAAGCGAAGCGGGGCTCGATGAAAAAATCATAAAAGCACAGCGCTCGTACGATGTCTTAAGCCGAAATTATCTCAAGTGTATCTTTTAATAAATTAACTAAATGTTTCTACGATTTATGACAAAAACTTGTACGAACTCCTCTTCTTTCGATCGATCACATCCTTGAGGTTTATTTCAACAATAGTTTTTACAATATTCCAAATTCGAATGTAACTAGATTTTGGGATAAATATGCGATATACCTATTGTAGCTACCAACTGCCAAGCGAAACCTGTTCGATCTCTCTCTGCAAGCGTGGCGACTCTGCCAATGGCGTCCTTCGCCGACCCAGAGGCGAGCCCCAGGAGCGACAACTTTGGCGAGATCGCAACCAGTTGGTGATCAAGAGAATAGCCAAGATGGTCAACGGTTATCCCGAGGAGATTGCGGCCTTCCTCTCCGACCTCACCTTGCAGAACTTCAGCGGTCTGCTGTATCCCAAGGGCGTTGGTTGGAGTGTCTGCAACGTGCCCCTTTGCCATCCGTATGTCTGTGATCGCTACATGGGCATCTTTGATAATCGCGGCAATTTGCGGGACCCCACCAACCCGTGGAGTCTCAACAGGCTTCTGCTCTTGCTGCAGCGCGCCCTGAATGGTCAGCCCCTAGTCGGTGATGCCGGGAATGCCCCGAAAGCCGGTGATTCAGCGAATATTCCGAAAACCGGTGATTCTGCGAATATTCCGAAATCGAAATCGAAATCCGGAAATCTGAAGAACCCTGCAGGTCAACAGAATGCACTTCCTGATATACCCGCGACCGCTGGGTTCGCTGGGGCGAAGAGGTTATCCTTAGAACCCTTCGCCAGGCGTGCTTCCTTTACGAGCAATGCCCCAGGATTGCCCGAAATAAACCGCACTCAGGAGACCGAGGGATACTACGGTTTGCTTCCCTTAGCTCAAATCGGGGTTAAGTCAGCTAAAGGCATCAATTCAGATTCAGATTCACACAAAACCGAGCGAAAAACAGAGCAAGATAAAGATTCTCCAAGAGGGGCACACGGCGAAGATTTAAGCCATGGGCTTAAGATACCAACGCATGTAGAGTTTGACGTCCAGAGTTTGGATAATGGTAGTGGGTACCGAGTTCTCCACCATGTCGATTCCATTCGCTTGAGCAAGGATGTGTATTGGTTACGCAAAACGCAAAAGGCTGCGGAAGCCAAATCGATTATAAAAAGGCATGTCGAACGGAGTGGAACCCTGTTGAGTGCCGATGACCTGACCAACGCCATCCGACACGTCAAGTTCGATGACAAACCGTCGAAGAAAAAGTACAGAGAACAGGAGAAGGAGTTGACCCGTGCCATATCTCAGATGTACAATAATGTTGTGGAGAAGAAGCCCCCTGTCGAACCATCGATTCCCCGGAAATATGTCGGCGATCAGGTGCCCGTCCTCTTCCATGCCCCCTACGAAAAGGACAAGCCCTGGACCTGGCAACGCCGTCATCCCAAACAGCTAAGGATAACGGCCGAGAATAAGATTGGCAGCTCCCACATAAAGCGGTATCAGCGGAGTTCGGTGCAAAAGGAATTGGAATCCATGAGAAAAGTAGCTTCCATACACTCGATGTTCAGTGCGCAGCACATAAACTCCGATGAGCACACGCCTGCTCCAATGTTTGGCCAAAAGGCCAAAAAAGGCCATAAGCGTCAAAGTCGTCGATCAACAATAACTTCACATAATTAATAGTCCATATACAGAATTAATAGATACTAAGTACAAAAGCAGCAAATATGTCCTCGGTTTTTAATTTATGGTGGGTTATAGGGTTCAAAAAGCTCGGAGATCCCATTACAATCGAGAACTTCTCCCATCTCCACACTATGCTTCAGGTGTCAAAACTTTCTTTGTAGCCATTCCAAATGAAAGTCTGAAAGGGAAAACATCAAAATTCCGAATTTTCGAATTTTTAGAAAAAAAAAACAAAAAAACCTTTTTCGGAAACCCCCAGACGGCCAGGGCCAAGATGAATTCCTGTTGCTGTCGATCGCACAGCGATCGCACCGATCCGATGGCCTGCCTTCCATCGATTCCCCGGCTCCAGCGCACCCAGTGCTGTCGTCCTTACCTGGAAGGACGCAGGGGCAGCTGCTGCATGTCGAGCGAGAGGCGTTGGGGTCAGTACAACAGCGGCATGATCCAGGTGCTGGCCAGGATGGTGAATCAGTCGGCCGGCAGGGTATGCCAGTTCCTGCATCAGCTCACCCTGCAGCTCTTTGCGAGGATTCTCTACCCGTTGATGATGGGTTGGAATACGCTCAAGATTCCCTTTACCCTGCCCGATACCTGTGAGCTCTACTACGGGATATTCGATGAGTGTGGCAATATTCGGTGTCCCATACCCACGAGGACCCTGCTCATCCTCATAACCATGATGCAGTATTTCCTGAACTTGCCCTCGCAGGGTGGCATCTGTAGGCGACGAGTCAAGTGTCCGTGGTGCAAGGAGCGTAACGAACACAGCCTCAAGGACATACATAATCCCGATTACTGTAGGAATGTTGTGCCCTTCTGTGGACCTAGGACCCCGAGGAGCGAAGCTACCCCTGGTAAGGAAATTTGGGCCGAGCTCCGGCGATTGAACTACGACAAGTATGGTGCTGGCCTGGAGAGCATTCCCTCGGACGAGTCCATACCCTATGGCTATGCTCCATATGGGTGTCCTTGCCAGCGCAGGAGGGGTTCCACAGCTCGACCATCTGTGGTAAGTCCCTACTCGCACCTCTCGGGGCCCCTGGCTTTGCAAAGTGCCTGCAAGCAGGAGCTGCAAAGTCCCATGTTAGCCCCCGAGTGCAGGCAGAGGTCTCCAGTGGAACGGATGTCGCCGCAGGCAGTGCAACGCTACTACATCAGTCACATCTCGGATCTATA
Source organism: Drosophila rufa (assembly GCA_018153105.1). Classification (NCBI taxonomy): domain Eukaryota; kingdom Metazoa; phylum Arthropoda; class Insecta; order Diptera; family Drosophilidae; genus Drosophila; species Drosophila rufa. The sequence continues at coordinate 17,909,142 of JAECXS010000096.1, forward strand.
TACGGCTGTGGTGCAAAATCAGCATTCGCGGCAGCTTCTGGGTGAGGGCCAACCGTTGAAACCGAGGGTGACACCCTGCCAGGAGAGGCGCAGATCCGCCGGCGGCTTAATGATGACACCCCAACCCTACTTCAATGGCATGCCCTGGAGCTGGCTGCATCGCGATCCGCGGCGAATGATGAGGTTTCCCAGTGGGGATAATCAGGGACCAACCTTGGAAATGATGCCATTTAGAAGCCAACCCATGAAGGAAGAGTATGAATCGTTTAGGAATCCATATGAAAACTCTAACAGTTATGATCAGGCTAAGCCCTTCAGGGAAAATAGACTGCTGCCTGTTGGGTATTCAACTCTTGACAATACTCTACAGGATAATACTCAGCGAGCCATGGAACCCTTTAGGCCACAAAAAACCACCGATAACTTAGCCTGGGATAAGAGATCCCAGGTTCCGGACAATCTTCCACGGTATGCCGACGGTTATCCAAGAGAAATTTCGGGTAGTGAAAAATTCAAGATGCAATGGGAGGATAAGATGTTGGTCAAAGTAAATAAAGCTAAGCAGTCCAGGGGTCCCTTGGATTATTGGAGGGAGCTAAAGGAGCGAAATCAGCTGAGAGTTGTACACAGTCCATGGAGTATCTCAAAACCCTTTTCACCTTTAACAAGAGAAGAAATCTATTCTCTCCCCAAAGTCGAAATAATTCCTTATAAATCAGAGAGAACTAAAACCCTCAAGAGAGCAAGTGATCAGAATAATCAGAACAACTCCTTGGAGCCCGTGAAACCCAACTCTGATAAAAAACTGATGATAATCAGGGCATATCGCAGACGTATTTTGTCCTCTCAAAAAAGTAATGAAAATTTGGAACAGCAAAGGGAAAGGTTTGAGTTTAAAGTGGAAAGGAGTAACCAGTCATCACATACGAAAATAAAGCAATTTACAAGCAAGTTGGTAGATGATGTTCAGCGATCGCTTTGGGAAAATGGCGAAGACACCAACGATAAGCCAAATTATCTGGATCCAGAGGAGTACAGGAAAAAAACCGCTAAGGAGCTATCCAGACAGAAAAGACATGCAAGAAGAATTGCCGGAGAAAGTCTCTTCTTTATAACTCCCGCTAAAGTTATCATGAGTAAGCCCGATATCGTAAGGTCCAATGAGGTTAAGGCAAGAGCAGGGCATACATTGGGAAAAAAGAAATCCTTATTGGATCAAAGAACTATTGAAAGATTGAGGACCATGGACAAGAGAGTTCAATTTCGGTTTTCCATACCTCAAAGTTGTGAAAGGCTGTCACCCTCCGATAGTGAGAAGTTTAATATACAAATTAGGCATAGAAGTAAGTCAACTGAAAAGCGAGATCACATTAAGCCATTGATTAAAAGATCCCCGGCTAAAAATATCAAGCAAATAAATCCTTCCATTTATGATGAGAAAGTAAGGATTACCGAAAGGAAAACCCACTTTCAATCGGAAAGAGCCCAGGCGAGATCAATGAAAAGCAAGTCTCCAGAGCAAATGTCAAAAATCAGTAACATATTTCTCACTGAAAAGCCAGTCGTTGGTTTGAGTGCAAAGTCCTTACCAAGATCCAGCAAATCTCTAGAAATAAATCCAAGAAATAGGAGCACCCTAGAGGTATTAAGAAGGAAAACCAACCACACCCAGTCAAACAGTTTTATATATTGATACGAGAAGCTATATAAATTTTAGTCATACTTGATCTATTAGTGAACTACTGTTGAATTCTCCCATCAAAGTGTCACTAAATCATATGCCTGGCCGCCTATTAAATCAAAGTTCGAAGAGTGTGTACGCCTGTGGTTTTAAGTTCCCCTCATGTAACCATCGAATATATCCATTTTAGGTTCCATGGGTGTCCACCTCCGCTGATTTGAAAGCCGCAACATTTGCAGCATAGTTGCGGTAGTGTTGGCTGCGCTTTTCCGCTTTTCTCTTTTCATTTCGGGCCTCCACGATGATGATGATGAGGATGCGGCTGATGCTGCGGGATTCCGCTTAAAAGCTTTTCGCTGGAATGTGTTCCTTTAAACCCTTTGGACCCAGATATCGTAGTTGGCATGATTCCCTCAAAGTTGGGCCTGATTTAAATCTCTCCCCGCCTTTTTATTTGAATATTTTTGTGCAGGCACGCAGAAGTTTGAGGGGGCTCTCTCTCTCTTGGCTCATTTCGACGGGTTTACTTTACTTTGGGGGCCCATAATATGACCCTCCCCCGAAAAATTCATCTAACCGCTATAGGCGTGTATATATGTATGTGCGGCAGCTGGAGGGTTTAAGCCAAAGGGCAAACGTTTTGTGGCCAAAACGCAATATTCCTGGTAAAGTCGAGGAGCGTGTTAGTAACAAGTGCCTCTCACTTTGTTGGCCCCTCCGGGTGGGCCTATCATCTTGTTTCGTAGCACTTTTGAGCTGGTTGAGCCGGCTGGAATCGGAATTTAAGACAAACAGATTAGAAATTCATACGAGATTTAAGCTGAATACATTTTGAATAAGTTTGTGGTTTATACAGAGGGGTTAAGACCCTTTTGACAGTGGAGAGAGGGGTTTATAATAATATAATTAAAACCGGAAGTCTGAATTGGCTTTGAATAAGATTAAGAAAAATTATGTTTTTCCTGATTTTAACATATGCTAAATAACTAACTCAAAACAACTTGTATACCAAAAATCATAGACCTAGCACTCTTCGAAGCCAAGTTACTTAAGGCTAGGGCAACACAAGTTACACCCACTAGAATTATAAGGCCCTTTCCCCACTCTCTCTCCTTTTCTCTCTCTGTATGGGCCGCCATGTCGCCATAGTGCTTATCAGTCTGATGTGACTGTGATGATAATAATTCAGAGTCAAATATCTCGCGACGTCTAGTGGCCAAGAGACATGATTTATGGCATTCCATTCGAGACTTAAACAATACGATAATTATTTATTAGAGTGGAGCCCCTCTCGGAATTCCCTCTGGCTACTCCCCGGGTACTCTCTGGGTGTACTTTGTGTGAGCGATGCAAACATACAAATATGTGTATATAAATAATAAGTTTTTGTTTGGCTGCAATGACTTTGCCGCTGCCCAGTGCCCCCTCTCCCCTCGTTCGGCAATTTATAATGTTGAGTGCCAAGCAGTTAGGAGGGATCCCCGTTTATACATACATATATATACGTTTGTAAGCGCTCCCCGTATATAGTATCCATTGGGGCAGAGTGTAGAGCGGAGACAGACCAGAGTCGCCCTGACAAAACCAGTTGGAAATGGCCTGGCAAACGGAATTTATTGCAATGGAGTGCTGAAAACTAAATCATCATCTTCCAGCCAGATCCAGTCCGAGGGATTGCGATTTCTGCAAGGAAGGGACGTGGACGGGAACGGGGCCAGAACAATTGATACACTCTCCACCAGCTCATTTAATATTTATGCGCATTTAGCCGGGCACTTTTTCTATGGCAATAGTTTCAGTTGGCCCATGCGTAAATATGCGCAAAATAAATACATTTTTTATCTCCATTTTATTATTTCGCTCTTTTTTGGCTCTGCTGGTAGGCATAAATTATGCCCATACAAGAGGGGAATATTTAACGCCTTTCAACAAAAATCGAGGCTCTCCGTCCGTATATATATTTATATGTAGGATATTAGAGAAACCCTCCTAGTAAAAACCTCAAGCAGGCATCTATAAAATAAAAGTAAATTGGTTGTCCGGCTTTGGTTTGCTGGCCCGCTTTCCCCACCTCAATTTTCCCCCAAACACATTCCCAGTTCCGCATTTTTCTCCTCTTTTTTTTCCTACAATATATATATACAATATATTTTTTGTGCGTTTCTCCTTTTGCTCGTGTCGAGTTGTTCAAGCTGTGGCATAATTTTTACGCATTTGCTTGGACCCCCAGCAGAAGTGTTGATAAAAAAAAATAATGGAAAGGAGTCGGTAGACCGGGGTGGGCGTGGCACACGCACAGACTTCCTGCTTGTACTACTACTATTACAACAAAAAAAATAAATAATAAAGAAAAAATGTTGAGCAGAAAGAGGCTGGGAGGTGGGAGCTGGAGCTCGAGCTGGAGGAGCAAAGTTAAACAATTCATGGTCGAAGCTTTATGCTTTATACGCAAAACTTTGAGTTTTGATTTCGGATGTCAGAGCAGCTCTAATTTTTTTTCCTTCTTTTTTTTTGGGTGCCTGTGTGTGTGTGTGCTTATCTATGCCGCCGGCTGCCAAGACGCACATCGTGGCACACACAAACGCACTCTGAAATGAACTACAATGGTGTTTTGCATGCCCTTGTGGAGCACAAGGGGTCCATTGAATTAAATATGGGTTTAAGTCTAGAGGGGAATAAAAATATTAAAAAATATATAAAAGAGCTCTGGAAATTTCTAATAATATTAATTGTATTTTTACATTACTACAACGTGTCTAAAAGATTATACAAAAACATTACAATAATGTTAGACAATATTTATAAATAGTTTGTGAAAATATGCACAAAATATGATGTATTATTTGCTAACTAATTAATAACTACTATATTGTTTCGTAGACTTATTAATAAAATTATATTTTGGCCTATATTTTAACTTAACAATTTAACAATTGAAGAAGAAAATATTCAACTTTATAACCAAGGAAAACCTCTCAAAAAGATCTTACTTACTTTCCTTATATTCTTGTAGTAACTATTCCTTTACAAATAATTTCCTATGCTAATTTATTTATTAACTAATCACATAAAAACCCAATATAAGTAAAATTAATACACCATTCAAGTTCTTAAATTAACTAAATTTGACTTAAAGGTAGAGTAGTACCTTCCTCGTCTAAACTGAATTAACGCATCGCACATTTCTGCTTGTTTTATGTTTATTTGTTTGGGGCCGCGACGTTTGCCAAAAACCAAGGCTGTCTGTCTATATATCTGCGCGATGTCCCTGCCACCCCTTTTTTGCCTCCCCCTGATTTTTATCCCCACTTCAACCCCTCTGGGCCGACCCTGTGCCGGCTCGTTTTGTGTGAGGCCAAAATCCACTTAAATCGATAAAAACTATCAAATCTGTGCGGGGCGTGTGCCTTAGTTGTCGGTTTTATTTTTTTCCTCTTGCTGCCTCCTCCTTTCTGGGCGGCCTGCTTCTCCGCCGGAGTCTGACCCGGAGTTTCGTCACTCATACGCCATGTGCGCCGTCTCCAGCGTCGTCGCCACTCATTTTTCGCCCATGTTGCGTATGTTGTCAAGTCTCTTCCGTTTGCTGCCTCTCACCAACATTGTGTTTGTTTCTCTCTGTGTGCACAGAGAAAAAAATAACTGAGAATCTTAAAGTACTTTATTCAAATCAGGGCTCGTTCACTCAGTCCTCAGTTGATTTTTAAAAAAGGCGAGGGGCACTCTGATCTTATCTAAGATATTAATGAGAAATTAAATGCAGTCTTGATCTTCGTGCGTTAAATTTTTGATTAAAAAAGTCTGAGCTGACTTTAGAAAGTTGAATATTAACAAAATAGATATTTATTTAATAAATTAAGCAGTTTTATCATGTGTTTTATGGGAATAAAATTATCAGAAGTATAAATACTAATCTGAAAATGTCCCAGAATGGATACCGTATATATTTGTAAATATTACATATTATTTCTTATTATTTGAAGACTTTTTTATTTATTTATTTTTTCTCCCAGTGCACTTGCATATGTGTGTGCTGTGTGTGTTAACTTTTTTCTTGGCAGCAGGCTCTGAAATTGTGCTCAGCATTATTGTTGTTGCTGCTGGCATGTCCGTTTTGGCATGGACTTGGCCCAAACTCATTGTTTGGGAATCCCCCCAACTCCGTCTATATTTCGATTTCTTCTCTTTTTTTTCTTTCTCCTTTGGGTGGTTCGGTTAGGCAGCAGCATTTCCGTTCTTTTCCGCTGTTGTCAAGCAGCTCGAACACACACACACCCCAGGCTCATGGGTGTGAGTTTATAGGCGCCGGCATTAGATGATATTTTCCCTTCTTCAAAAAAAAAGAAAAAAATCCAAAAGCAATACGCCAGGGAAAATGCCGGCGAAAAAAAATATTCGAGGCCCTCCTCAAAACTATAATGCTAAATGACAAAATATGACAAATTATAATAAAAAGAAACTCGGAGGAAAGAAAAAAAATATATATATTCGCTCAACGAATTTTATGACATTTGTCATGGAAATCTTTCCATTCGGCTGATTCGTCTTTTGTCTGGCCAATTTTGTGGTCGCCTCACATGACAGTCAAACACTTGGGCCTGGGCCTACCCTAGCACTTCTCGAAAAAAAATCAGAGGCCTGCATTAATACAAAAATCACGCACTCGTAAATGTTTCTTTTATTCGGTTTGCGTGCCGGGATTTTACAATGGCTTGGCGAAAAATAAGGAAAATACTGGCGAAAAAGATTAACAATAATCGCATCTAATCATGGTGTAATTATGTGTCGCAATAAGTGGAGTACTTTTTTATGGACGCAGGGTTATGCAAAAAACAAAGAGAAGTAACTATTAAATATAATTCATTTTTGGTATCATTTAATACTTATTATATTATTTTTGGTTGAGGCTTTGGCGTTAATAATGTATTTACTTTCTTCGAACTTTGATGTCTTCTTTAAATATTTATAATTTAAATGTTCAAGCTTGCCGGAAGCTAAATCAATTAAAAGAAAAATATGTCATGTTACCGAAAGCATTTATTTACAATTTAATATATTCTTCATTTGACGACCAAATTGGATTTATCAGTTTTGGCATTTTTAGTCTTATTTTATATCAATCAACTTTTTAAATATGAAAAAAAACTTCATTTTATGAATCTGAACAAAAAACTTAATAAAGTTTAATAAACTTTATCAAATAACTTACCGTAACTTATTCAATAAAAAAAGATTTTTTCACAAACCAATTCATATCAAAGAACATTTTTAAACAAAAACTTCTTCATATGAAAAAACCACTTTTAAACAACAACGTTTCAATTATTCAAAACTTAATTAAGACGGTAACAAAAACCGGAATCTGGTTTGATAATATTGCACTAAAAAACCGGTAAAAATGGGAAAAACACTGCTGGTAAAGGGTTGGCTGGGGGTAAATATCCCCTCTCTTGACAAAAAAGTAGATCTCGGTTTTGGTTATAATTGGTGAAAAACCCTCACACCGGGCAAAGTTTCCAATTAGAGAGCGAGCGGAGCAACACTTTTTTTTTATTTTCCATTTTGTTGTCGCTTGTTGGAAAAACCCAAGTTTAAAGTTTTCCCAGTTTTTGGGTTTATTTAGTTTCCTTTTTTTAGTAAGTGAGTACGGGTCTGTGTGTTTGTGAATGTTTTTAATATATGTTTGGGCAAAGCAATTTTCACACATGAACCGAAAATGGCGCACACAAACAAAACCGAAACTTTATAAACTAATAAACTCAAGCGTCGAATGCAAGTGCAGCGGCAGGCTGCTTTTTTGCCCCTGCCTTTCGCGCTCACTGAGTTTCGATTAAATTTTTGTTTAGGTATTTTTGCGAAACTCTTTTTTTGCTGCAACGCTGACCTCCCCTGCACCTAACTCAACAATCGGAAAATTGCTGTAGAAATTTCTGTGTGCTTCATAAATATTTCTCGAACATTTTTCGGGGTGTTGCTGCGTTTTTTTTCGTTTTACTTTTTCAAGTGGAGGCTAGTAGATTTTATGCATCGATTGTCGTTTGCCATATGCAACTAGAAATTTCGAATATTTTCCCCTCTGTCTCTCTTTCCTGGAATGGCACAGACACACCTCAAGGCATTAGGAAAATTCGTCTACGGATTTGTTGCCGTTTGTGATTGGCAGACAGATTGGAAATTGATTAAGTTGTTGATAAAATAGCAGAGCCAGTTTGATTTGGGGGAAGCTAAGGGGATTATTAAGTACTGTGCACGCAAGTAAATTAAATATTTAGAAAGGTTTTCCAGCATATACCTTAGATTTAAGTTATCTCTACGACTACTCCCATTTGTGTCCTTGTTTCTCCTTTTACTTTTACCCACAAATTCTAATTTCATTTTACAGCAGCCTCGACAGCCTCAAAAATTTCATAATTGTTCGTTTACTTTTTTGTTTCCTTTTTAACAAATATTTTTAATTTACAAAAAACGGTTTCATTTTATTTTATTTCCGCTTTCCACATGCTGCTAATTACACGCCTCACTGCTTGGCCACAATTAATTTCGGGTTTTTTGTTAGGAGTTTTAATTTTTCACTCCAACAAACTACAATTGTGCAAAATTATAAAAAAAAAAAAAAAACTGTGTACTATATATATGGACCAACGAAGGCGGAATGGAAATTTCTACCAATTAGTGAAGCTGGAAAAGGGAGGCGGGAAATGGAAAAGGAAAAAGCAGTTGCAGTTAAGAAGGAATGCAATTATTAAAAAGGCCAAAAGCAGAGCCATATCAGAAACGAGGATGGCTCCCAACAAACATTACCAAAATGCAAATGTGCTCCTCTCTCCATCTCTCTCGGACTCCCCTCGGGCTCTCTCTGTCGCACAGTGTGCGGCACAATGATTGCTGCATTTATGAGATAAGTTTTTACTGTCGACAACAATTAAATTACATTTTAGAGTTTATGGCCTTCGCCTGCTCATGCTGATGGCGATGCCGATGGCTTTGGCTCTCGTTGTCGAGTCGCTTCTGTCGCCAAACTTCAATAAATTCTAATAATTTATTTCATTACCAAAGTGTCTGCATGTGTAACTGTAATTTCGGCAGCATTTAAAATGTATGGAATGCAAAAAAAAATGAGAGAGAAAAAATTGAGAGCACACAGACAATGAGGCCATAAAGAAAAGTGTACTCACTCCTTCCGACGAATGGTTAGTTGGGCTTTTTTATGGCTGTAGTTGAAGGAGTTATCTTGTTGTATTTTGTGCCGGAAAATGTCTTGAATTTGTTTTCTGAATATTTAAAATATTAAATTAATTTAATCTTTATTATTATTATACTAAACAATATTGTAAGAACTTACAACAATAGACTTTTTTTATTGCCAATTTCAACTATTCTTCAAAAGTGGAAATATTAATTTATTGGAAAATTAACACCTTCGTATTTTTGTTTAATTTATCCCTTAACTTCTTCGTATTTTAATTTATTTTATCCTTTAATAGTATCAACCATAGATTCTTGTTTATATCTCGTTTTTCCACATTACTTCTCTCACTGTAAAATATCTAACATTTGGAATTCATAACAATTTTGCAATTCAGGCCATGGATTTAATTAAAAATTGTTATCTATGCTCTGGGTAATGTTCATAATTTCGTTGGATATTTTTTGGCTTTGTAAATTCTCACAACAAATTGATAATGATTAGGGCCGGAGGCGACGACTATTTATCCGGCCCGCATGCCGCTGCTGGTGAAATATTTGCGTTACGGGCAGTGTCATAATGCGATGCCGCCGCCTGCATCTGCCTCAGCCTCTGCCGTCGCGCCCACCCGCATATAATTTGCCGGGTTTTTCGGACCAAGGGCATTCATTTAGTCGTTTATGTGTGGTCGCTACATGCTCCCCGCCCTTCTTTGACACGCCCTCGCCCCTGTGTCAGTAGTTAGTTATCGGGGAAATTGAAAAACCGCATTGCATGTGTGTCTATCTCCCTCCCCTCCCGGTTTTCCATTTTTCCATGCTGCTTTCCTCGGGGGCCTTTCCCTTCGCACTATCGCACTTCGTTTTCGGATTATTTTTGCATGCCACTGGGCGTGTTAAACATGCATTTTCTGATATACGAGTGTTGATGCAGCCCCCGATATCCTTGACAGCCGGCGAACATTTTAATTAGTAGGGTCCTTCAACCCCGGCGAATGTGTGCGCGGTGTGGGGCGGGGCTGGGCGGGAAAATGGAGCGGAGACCGGAAAGTGGCCAAAGTAATTGGTAAATGGAAGGCCATGAACTCTTTCAGTGGCGCTCATTTATGACTTTACCTTAAAGCAGTGATGCCCACAGCCCTAACTAGCGAGTCACCAAATTTCATTGCCTGGCCTCTGCCGGCACGCGGCATCAGTGTGGTCAAATTGTAATTTGTTGTGGCTAATTTTATCCCTTTTAGAGTTAAATACATATTTTTAGGTAGCTATTTTTATGCAATATTAAAAAAAAATGGTTGCTATTTTTTTCCTCATAGCCAGCCTCTTATAAAGTCATTTTTAAATAAAGAAAAATTGCTTTCTGAGGCAATTTATCTTGAATTTTTTCCAGTAAAAAGTGCCTAGATCTTTCCCGAAAAATTTGCATTTCCAACAAACTCTGAGTCATACCAACCTGCCTGGCATGCCACAGAGCCAGCAGAAAAAGTTGTCTTTATGCAATCGCTGTAATTAGCCGCCAACGCTGCCACAAATTGTAGCTGCATTGTTTTTATAACGCCTTATGCAACAGAAGATAAAAAAAAAGGAGAAACAAAAACCAACTACAACGGCGAAAAATGCAAACAATAACCAGAAATACCAAAAAACCAAATCATTAACATAGTGTGTGTGGGTAATTAAACGAAGAAGCTGTCCAAACACAACAGGTTGCAGGTTGCAGGCTGCTGCTGTTGTTAGTTGCAATTTGTTGCATATGGAAAAATGTTGTCGCTTGTTTTTCGGATTTTCGTTTTTTTTTTTTTGGTTTTGGTGGAAAATTGTCTGGTAACCGCAGGTGGAAATTATTGAGGTATTTGGGATGGCTTATGCAATTACGCTAGGCTGCTGCATGTGAGACATGTTTCATGTTGCATGTGTGGCATATTGCAAGTTGTTGGTTTACCTGGCTGGTAGTTGGCCTCGAATGGAAAGGGGAATGGGAGTTTTTCTGAACCAGAAACCATTCTAAACGGAACCGATAACCAGTCATTGAGCTTGGCCAGGGGGAAAATGTGCCACGACACATAGAGACGCACTAAGGCATTTTTCCTCGCCGCTTTTTTTCCGCCCCTTGAGAATTTTCCAGACGCGACGCACTCGAGCGACGCAAAAGAAAGAAAGAAAGCTGTGAAATGGCCGCCATTGACTGCAGTTTCTCTCTGGCTCCCTCTCTCTCTCTCTCTCTCTCTCTTAGCCCCCTTTTTCTAGGCATTTTTTCATGTCTTGGCTCGCCAACTTGGCCAACTTGTCTATTAACGGTAACTAGGTAAATGTTAGAAATTACCGTTAGAAAAATTGCCTCTGCTCTATTGCTATTTGCACACAAAGTAAGCCATTTGTTAGGCGGCACTGAGAGAAAGAATTGCATAGAATGGGTAGCTCCAATGGAGCATAAAAATATTTTATAGTTTTAAAGTTTAACCACAAGACTCTTATATTTTAATGTTAGATATATTGTGGATTTCAAAGTTATAGCCAATTATTTGCCATATTTATTGCCTTTACATTTTAAATTTAAATTTATTGTGGCTCTTTCTCTGCGTGTAAAGGTAGTGGGAGAAGAATTTCTTTGTCTTCAGCTTCTGTGAGTGAGAAAGTGTTGACTTGGGCCCCAAAAGAGGAGCCCTGAAGTATTTAGCACTTCCACTAACTTAACTGCAATCTGTAAGCACGAGGAATGCTAATTTCACTTACTCCAGGGGCTTCCCCATTTTTCTGGAACCTGAACTTGCTCATTAGAAGTAATGGCTATTAGTGATAGGAAGAAGAAACACTCGAACCAATAGCTTAAATGAATATTTATTTTTAATTGGTTAAACTTAATTAAGTTTTCTTTGTATTAATTGAATAAGGCTAATAATTCTTGTTAATTTCTTACACAAAATAAATCGTAAAATTGTGGAATTGTTTAAAAAAACATACATTAATATGAAATAAGACTTTGCTAAATAACTGCCTGATATAATAGCAGTTGAAGATTTCTAGACAGCAATATTAATAATATTTAATAAATTCTCTGTGCAATTTAAAGCTCATTTTTAATTTCCAAAAAGTTTATTATTCAATATTTATGTCCTTAGATTTTTTATAGTTAAATCTAATTATGATTTGTCTAAAATTCTTCAAAATCAAAGCTTTTTTATTGTTTGGGCATTTTAAGATTCTTCCCAGAGACTTTATGCCATTTGGCCGGAACACATTCTCTCTCTGATAGCTGCTCAATAATTCAGTAGACTTTTGACACCTTTGGCGATGGTGGCTTCAGCGGCGGCGGCGGAACTGAGCCTCGGCTCACCTGTGGGAGAAATGCAGACGAGAGCACTCGCAAATGGCCTCATCAAGACGCTCAACGTGTCGCAAATGCGTTGCCGTTGAGTGGCCTCGACACCGCCGCCGAACAACACCCACCTTGCCTTCCTTCAACCAAAAATAAATAAATAAAAAATAGAAACCCGGTGGCAAGTTTTTACTCAGTAACCACCTGAAGCCGGTCTAGACACTTTTGACACAAATGCGGCGGGTGTTAAGAAAAAAAGTCTACAAATGTGTCTCCTCTTCATCTGTCTGCCATTTAATATGGCAGAAACACACACACACCACACACCTCCTGCCTACCTCTACCTGCAGATAAAAACAAAAAACAGAAAGAAACAGATTGCTAAGCTGCGTAGATTTCCGCGTGGTGTCCTCTGTCTCAGTCTGTCCTGCTCCCGTCCCCGTGCCACACCCCTCTCTCAATCGCGCCCTCTCACCTGAGCTCACCTGTCTGTCTGCCGACGTCGTCAACATCAGCGCTAGAGGTGCGTGTCTCATTGTCTCCTACACTGTTAGGAAATTATTAGAAAGATCAGGAACAATTTGCTTTACTTAAAGCTTTTTTATACGAGTACATGATGTCACTTTTCATCGATATTATTCAATTATAAAATACTTATCTTCAAACAAGTTCCCAAACCTAAAGAAAACTTTTTACAATTTATTAAAAAATGTCTTCAAACTTAAGACAAATAAAAATATAAACCTAAATTAAATAGATGAAAGTTTTCAAAGAATTACCAGCACTAAAATCATAAATAAAAGCTAGATAATATCTTAGGATCTTCTCTATAATATAATGAAAGATGTACTGAAAAAATCATAAATTATTCCATGAAATCTTATGAAAATTAAGAAGCTTGAAAATAAATCGAATTAAAATTATATATCAATTTATTTGCTTTTAATTTGTGGGAACTTGTGGAACGTATATGATTATGATCCTTAAACATTGTATAAATATTTAAAAATATATATATTTAATTTAATATCTATAACAATCGAAGCGCAGGCATAGGAATTTTCTTTAAATGTTAATTTAACCGTCACAAATTTAATTAACATTTGACATTCTTTGTGTCCCGTGTAGGTGTGTAGGTCCCAGGTGAAATGAGGTGTGTGTCGGGGTGTGTGTGTGTGTATGAGGTGTTTTATAGGGGTCTTCTTAAGGAGGGAAAGAGAGGTGTCTCTCTGGGAGTACTTGAGACAGTACGAGAGTGCATATTGAGACAGGTGACAACAGTCGCACTTCATTCATTCTGTTGTTGTGACTGCAGCCAGCGCCTTTGCCTCTTCCTCTACTTTTGCCTAGTGACTCTTCCTCTTCGTTGTCGTCTTCTTCTGGCCCAGGTGGTGCTTCTTCTTTTAGCCACATTAAGCAACAACAAGACTAACAAATGTTTGTGGTAATTGCTGGCACTGCAGACGCACTAAATCAATTAGAATGCAGCCCACGCTAACGCATTCGCAAACGCATTCGCACTCGCACTCGCATTCCCATTCACATTTGCAATGGAAATTTCTAAGCACTAAAAGATTGTTCTACTTCTAGTTTATGATAATGGCTGTAAAAACTTGAAACTTCGCAACTCCATTCAGAGATAGCCATCTTCACTGGTAGCAGTGCCTCTCTGAAGTATTATTCCGCTGTTACCAGGAATTTTTGTAGATAACGAGCCAGAGCCGCTGTGGGAAAATTTTAGTGGCTTTGCAAAGCTTACAAATCATTGGCAACTTAAATTTTAATGAGTTTTGTGTAATTTATATGAACAATTCATTAGCAGAGCGTTGGAGCTGGAAATAAAAGCTTCACATTTATTCTAGAAATAAATTAGTTTTGAAATTGCAAGGAAACTTTGGTTAGGTTTTATGATTTTACAAAAATAGATTTACTCTTCTTAAAATTTTAATATTTCTTAACGTAATTAATGTACGTTTCTTAAAAAAAAATTTAAAATATCTAAAACAGAAAATATTTGACATTATTATTCAACATTTTTTGGATTTTCACAATCCATATTGATTTTTCAGTTTTAAAGTATTCCTTGAAGTTTTATATGCATTTTGTTGAGAATTCCTTAATGCTTTTTATCTGAAATCCATTTGGGATTCTGTTTCTTTCTTGAGGAATTTTTATGGAACGCACTTCTTTCACTTTTCGCTGTTGTCTCTCATATTTTGACGATGAGTCCCCACGAAAGTCAATGCTCCCCGAAATGGAAATGATTTTTTGCTGATTTTTGCTGAGCAACGGGGGTTCACTGACCCTCCTCCACATCATTCTCCCCTCACTTGCCAGATATGCAACACCCAACACCTTTGTCAAAAACAAAAATAAATAAAATAAAATTGAAAAAAAAAAAAAAACAAAGTGTCTTTGGTCAGTTGTCAGTTGGTGGAAGGTGCGATAAATGCGGACAGACGTAACGAGCGAAAGGGCCAAAAAAGAAACCCATTAAAGTAAAGCTGCATTAACAGCTAAATGAAAACACCCAACGAAAGCAGCAGCAACAACAAAGCGCAGGCATCAAATTTCTTTACAGACGGGAAAAAAATCGTGGGTCTAACCCTTGGATACGTGAGAGTGGTAGGGAAGATGAGGGGGACACTGGACAAAATTAATTCATATATATATGTATATATTATGTTTTTTTTTTGTTTTGTATTTATTGTTAGGTATGCTTTTTTGTGCCTCCTCCTCTTCATTTTGATGATCCTCTGTAAACCTACATTTTGCCTACTGATCAACCTCAACATTTTGAACGGTTCTTAAAGCTGAATTCGTACTTGGGAATTTTAGATAAATTTTACCGAAACCTGAACTGTTCTAATTTGTATATATTTTAAATTCTTTTACAAAATTAACACCTTTTATTCTAATTATATATTTGAAGCCTTTAAATTAAACGTTTTATTTTCAAGTGTCTAAAAACGAGCCGGGGGAATGCCAAATCGAACGATTAAGACACGCTTACGTTTTAATTTTGCCTTTGTTGTTTTGTTCTGCAGTTTCGTCTTTCGTGCCTTGTGTTTTTTGTGTTTTGCCCTCACTTTTTATGTCTTTTTATTTGTTATTTGCGGGGTTTCATTTAAGTGCCCGCTGCTGTTTGCTGCCTTTTGTTGTGCTTGCTGTTTGTGTTGTTGTTGGCGCTCCTATTAACATTGCTCGACTGTCGTTGCCGTTAGTTTTCACTCTTATCTGTCTCGTTATTCCCTGTTTTTTAGTTTGTTTTTTTTTATTATTTTTTTCAAATGCATGTGGGTGTTCCCCCATTGCGCCGCCCCTCTTCGCTGCCCCGTTTCCGTCGCTTCCCACACTCTTTGTTGTTTAGTTTGTGCCTTTTGTGCAAATATTTCAATTATTTGTCAAATTGACACAATGCGCAATTCTGCAATTCGCAATTGTTCGGCCCGCAAAGGCAACACGGAGAACAACAAATATAACAACAATTGCCCACGAACCGACGATGCTGTCAACAAATTTGAGAGATAATTTCAATTTGATTTATTTTCGCACTAGATTTCATTGAAAACATTTATTTTGCTTAGCATCTTTCATGAGTTTGGTCGCTGGTATTCCAGGGAATTGCGAAATTTGGAACGGAAGTCTTTTGGGGCGCGGATTTTCGCTCTATAAATATTTTGTTTTATGTGCATTAGAGCCACGAAACATGTGTTTGACATTGCGGGTGGTCTGTGTTTGCTTTTTAACTCAATTTAGATGCTAGATATCAAAGCGGAAAATTAGGAGATTATTTATTTAAAAACTATATTTTATCTACCCTTAACCGTTGTGTGCTTTTCTTAAATAAATCCAATTACGAAACATGTTTGATTTTATGCTTTCCCAGCGCTTCTAAAACCTTCGCCCTTCTCTGCGCTTCTCAAAACCTTTACCTCGGAAGTACCAAACATAAAAATTCGCAAATGAAATATACATAAATCCCTGGCTATAAATCCCTGATTATTAATTATAATAATCTTTAAAAATATTTTTACTGAAATTATAAAATCAGTTTTTCCAAGTCTACAAAATACCAGGAATAAAGCGCTATCAACGTAGAGTTCCTAGGAATTTCTCGCTGATAACCTTGACTGGGTGGGGGCCAGGGATGCGGCAAAGTAGTGGGTGTTGTGTCTCTTCTCTGTCTCAGCTCTTATCGCAGCAAAATAATGATAACGTTTTTGGATTGGTAACAAAGTGGCGCAGTTGGGCCCACAACAACCTATTAATTTAAGACAAACACCATCGTATGTTCTCTTGCAGATAAACAAAAAGAAAAGAATACTAATTAGAGGGCAAAAATGTTGAAAGAGGCCCACTAGGAGGAAAGAGGGGCAAAATCAGAGTTTCGAAAAGCGAAATACCATGGTGCGACTGAATGTTGCGGACAACGGCAACTTGAGTAACATTAGCAACGGCAACGTGAGCAGCGTCAACGGAACGACCAGTGGCAACAATAATGCGGGCGGCAGTTGCTCCTCGACGACCTCATCGACGACCAGCCTGAATAGCAATCCGGCCTCGCCACCCTGCAACATGGTGATGTTGCCGGCACCACCACCGCAGCAGCAGCAGCAGCAGCAACACTTGCTGGTGCAGCAGCAGCAGCAGCCACCACAGCAAGTGCTGCACGTGCAGCAGCAGCAGCCACATGCCCCGCAGCAGCAGCAGCAGCAGCAACAACACTCCCCCTCGGACGGGGGCTCCTCGAATTGCTCGCTGCCGGCCTCTCCGCCGCTGCTGCAGCAGACTGCCACGCCGCCGCAGGGCGCCCAGATTGTGCCGCCCGTTTGCGCCCTGCACCACCCACAGCAGCAGCTGGCCTTGATGGCGGCCATGCAGCATCATCACCACCTGCCGCCGCCGCCCCATGCCCTGCATCACGCCCCCTTGCCGCCGCCACCCAATCTACCGCCGCCACCGCCGCCCCACGAGAATGGCCATGGCGGAACAGGTGCTCCATCCCCGAATGGAGGCGGTGGCTCCTCCGCCAGCAGCGTGAGCAGCCTGTCCAGCGGCAGTGGCGGCTCGGGCGGTCAAGGAAACGGAGTTGGTCTGAGCAACGGCACGAACGGGATCGGTCCGCCGCCGGTGCCACTGGCGCCGGGTCAGCTGTATATCCAGTATCCGGGCGAGTTCTATCCGCCGGAGTACTACATCGCACCGCATCCGCACGAGGGCATCTGTCCGCAGCATCCGCATCACCCGCATCCGCACCATCACCAGCCCATGTGCGCCATGTCCACGGAATACGGTGAGTTGAGGGTTTTGATTTGGAAAATATATCGATAGGGAGATATCGCATTAACTGTATATCGAAAATATCGATTTTGTATCGATAATAATTAAAATATTAGGTGTTATAGATTTCAAAAGATTTGAAAAATTATATTGAAAATATGTAATAAATTTGTATATCGAAAATATTGATTTTGTATCGATAATAAGTAAAGCCTTTGGTGTGACTGATATCAAAAAACTTGGAATTTTATCGAATGAGAGAAATTAATGTATCTCTCGCACTTAAAGTATATCGAAAATATCGATTATTAATTAAATTGTATATAATATTTATCGTAAATACGTAAAAAAAATTCCAGTAGTTCAAAAATATAAAATAAACATAGAAGAATAGAACAGAATTAATTAGAATTGAAAAATGTTTATCGGTAGTAACAATATCGATAAACAAAATGCATTATAAGTTACTTATTAAAGCCAAACATTTTTCCAAACTATAAATCGATCAAGCTAGATACCTGTTGAAGATTTCGTGGAAAAATACAGAAAAATACTTTGCGAGTTTATAATCTCTATTTAATATTATGATTATACGCACTACAATCTATCATAGTCAGTCATCATCTTTTGGTTAACCCAGCGCCACACATTTTTAGACAAAATAAAAATAAAATACTACCCAAATTTAAAGAATATGAAGCTTGTGAGGATTTCTCGCCGGCAGCAGCTGGAGTGACAGCTAATTACAGCTCAAGTAATCCTCCGGCTAAGTATCTCAATTCGTCAAAAGATACTTTGCTAAGCCTTTGCCACGATGATGCAGTCGCCGAGCTCTTAAGCTGCCAAAAAACTTGGCAAGCGACAAACAAACAAAAATGGTCGAAAAATGAGGAAAACTCGCCATCCAAAAATAGACGAAAGCCACAGGCAAGGGCTTAGCCTTCCTCCTCTTAGCCCTTGAGCACCCTCTGCAAACCCAGCACTTTTCTATACCAAAAACCACCCATTTTCGCCCCACATCCCCTGCAGTAAGTTGTATACATTTGGCATTTAAATCTGCTGAGAGGCAAACCTCAGACCACCACCACCGCCGCTTCCAACCCACAAGTCCACAAAGTCAACAAGTAAACTTTGCATTTGATTTATCTCTCCGGAATAGCATTCCCCAGACCCCTTTTATTCGAAAACCCAGGCACCACCCCTGACTGACTGCGCTAGTCATTTAATATCATCAAGCAACAAATTAGCTAGAAATCGCCTTTTTTGCTGCGAGTAGTTCCCACTGAATGCACTCGGAATTACGGAATTATTTGAATTTCCATAACAACAAGAACGGAATTTAGAGGAGAGCCGGGAGTGGATTTATATTAATAGATATGGCATCCAGTTCCAGCTTTGACGGCTTCAGCTTAAGTTTCAGATCCCGTTGGCTTTCGATATATGTATATATACTTGGTATACAAAAAACTGACCAATCTACGCCCATCTCGGGATTTGCATATGAGCTGCGTTCGACTGGGCGAAACAAAGCGAATTCTTTTTTAATACAGGGTGTGTTTCTTTTTAGGGTAACTAGGGAAAGAAGCCAGACCCAAGTTGGTCTTAAAATTAATTCACAATTTATTTAGCTCTCCTAAAAATTTCCTGAAATTATATATTCTTAGAAAGTTTAAAATGAACACCCTATATATGCGAAAGCTTATCTAAATAACAAGCAATTCGCATTTGTGTTTTGGCATTAGCATGATACTTTCAATGCTCACACCCACACACACCGAAATTGACCATAGAGTAAAAGCCAGTCCGACTGGAACCTGGCTCTGACCAAGCCCCAGAGACTGACAGCTTCGTCCAAGAGGAATGGGAAAAAATCAGAAATGTGTCACCCCGATAGAGAGCGAGGAGGAGGAGGGTCTGACTCGGAGTGTTGGCAAAATATATATAATCGAATTTGATCAAGTTTTCGAGCAACCCAGAAACCCCAATAACCAGCATTTTCAATTTATCAATGTCATTAACCCTAATTGTGGTTTTGGAGGGGCGGGGAACAGAGGCCGCCCATTGATTGACTTCGGCTGGCAAATTTGAAACTTGAGACTTTTCAATTTTGGTTTCTTTTTGATTGTTTTCCGGCGCATTTTCTAATTCAATTCCCCGACTTACAGACTTATGTACACTAGACTGTGTGTGCTAATTGAATTTGCATGTGAGGCTGGCAGTTATCCACACACCGACCGCACTCTTAACCCACTGAGGAGGCCCTCTCACTCTGGAACTCTGTGTCACTTAGTTTGATGTCAACATCGAGGGAGCCCAAAGTGCCAGCGAGCTGGGAGTCTTCTCTCCACTAAGTTGCACATAATTTACAATTACTGGGAAGTGTAAATGGCTTTTCTACCTCCCTGCCTCCCCCTATCAGGATCTCTCTGGGTTCCGCTCCTGGCAGCTTCCTTTGCTCATTTGGCAAATGCCTGCACTGGGGGAAAAATAATTGCCACCTTGGATGCAAACAGAAAATCATAATTTAAGACACTTACCTTACACTGAAAATGTTTTAGCTTGGTTATGAGAAGACAAAGTTAATAATAATTCAAATGCAGAATAAATTCTACAATCTTCTTACCTCAAACTTAAGTAGAATTTAGCTTTTCTTAATTATGTATTAAATATATTTTCTTGCAGTGCCTTTTGCGCCTGCCTTTGCCTTTTCCCTGAACTCCAATCGACTTTGCTCTGCTCTGGTTTGGCCTGATTGTTGTTAATCGAATAAACTTGCAGAGGAAATGGGCTCTGAGTGCGTGCTGGGCCTTAGTCTAAGACAGCGCCATGGCCCCCTCCTGAGGCCCACTTCCACACCCCGCACATCTCCCCACAGTGTGTTCTAATGGAATTTGCGCCCGGGTCGACATCAACTTTACTATATTGATATGGATGCTGAGCATGTTATAATTATAAGAATGCTGAGCATGCTCTTGTTCCTGCCATCCCACCCAACCGACTTTGGTTGTGCAAAAAAAAAAGAAGGAGAAATACTTAGCTGAATAGTGTAGATATGGGGAAGTATTTCCTGGGGCTTTCGAAGAGTTTTGCCAGGGGTCTAGCAGCCACCCTCATGGTGTTGATTGCCGGGCAACGAGAGTCCAGCAGCAGCTCTCTAATCAACATAATTCCTATTATTTTATATGCCCACACCCCGGATTTCTCGGGCGGTCAGCTCAAATGAGCGCAGAACAAATAGGAATCAGAAAAAATATATATAAAAATTGAAATGAATTGGAATTGAGGGCTGATAAAAGGCACGTGGCTGAAGGCCGTCGCTTGAAGAAAGTTAAATCCGACAGAGGTTCCAGTTTGATGTTTATAATCCAGCTGATCTCTAAAGGAAGGAAGTGCCCTAGTTTTGTATTAAAGAATTTGTAGTAATTATCAATTTATAATAGGAATAATGCGTAGTAAAAGCTAAGAGCAAGTTGTATTATTATTTAAAGAAATATTTTAAAATACTTTATACTAAATACTCTGACATTTATTTATACCGAATGCTTTGCCAAGTATATTTCCTTTTTTATAGCCTTCACAAACCTAAAGTCTCTCAACTAATTTCTCAAATAATCTATCCATAAATATTAGAAACCTAAACCTCTGGGATGTTAAGAAGAAAAAGGAAGGAAAACTCGTGGGAAACTGCTAGACAAATAAAAGAGAGGCATCAACACTTGCCCACAGATCACAATCAGTGGAAATAAATAGCAACCAAAGGGAGGGAAATCTCTGAGGGAGTGGGAAAGCAATATCTAGCCATAATTATACGTCCCCGGAACACCCACGACACCCGTGACACCCGACACCCGACTTGACTTTCTGATATTCTTTTGCACATTTTTTCGGTTAATCTCTTTGGTAATAATTTTTAATTAACCCGCACATCGAACGCCCTCAGCTTATTAAGACTTATTATATTAAGAGGTCGGCCAGCGTCTGTGAACTTTGCACTTTTGAACTTTTCGCCTTTTCGGCCTGTCTTGAGCCGTTTTAATGTTTAACAGATGCCAGATGCCGCTGAGAATTGTGTCTTGTTCCGTTCTGCTCTTTTAATTGAGTAACAGTTATATATTTTTTATACACTGAAAGCTCTAATACAATCTGTGGAGTAATCCGAGTCCGGCTGGCACCTGCAAAAAAAGAAAAGAAGAAAAAAGGAAAATAAACCAAATAAAAGCCGAGAAGGAAACTGTGTCACAAAGTAATACAAATGAAGTAAATGGAGGAGCAGGAGCCGGAGCAGGAGCAGGACAAAAGGGACTTGGACTTGAGCAAACATTGCTGCGTTTGTTCTGCTGATAGAATCCACAAATGATTGTTACTTATTATTCGCACATAAAACGTTTTTCCCCGTCCTCCCAAACCTACTCGGGGCTTTTCCCCCTCAATTGTTCAGTGGGGCATAAACAAACATTTCCATTTTGCAAGTGGCGAGGACATTGTCGGATCTGTGATGTCATATTACAAGCTCTTAACGGTAAAGGAGGCGACTGAACCCGCTCGTTCGGGGGAAAATTCCTGTGGGTCATAAAAAGAAAAGTGCATAAAATGTCTTGCCAGTGGCTGTCCAACTGTAGGCAGTCAGCCAGCAAGGCGACAGGTAGAAAAAAGCTAAAAAAGAAGCTTTTTCGAGTTTGCGAAATAAATGGCAGCTGCTCGGTGGCAGTCCCCAATACCCATACCCCTTAACCCCATACCAACCCCTTCTCTTAACCCAACATAAACTTGTCCATTTTTACGAGCCGCTTTGGCGGCACAGATTTATTGGCTTCCTCGCTTTTGCTCGATTTTATTGTTGGCCCCTCGGAATATAACCCATTGCATTTGCATATACCTCTCTCGGAGGCCGGCCCCGCCACCAAACTTTGCCTCGTTGATTTTTATGCCAAATTCGAAGGTTAGCCAAAAATTCGCATTCACATTCGCATTCGGCGATTCTTGTTCTCCTTCCTGGATAGTTTGCTCAACTTCACATCAAGTTTCGAGTCGAGTTTTATGCCTCACTTTCAAGTGGAACATTATCCCACGAATGGGGTTCGGCTTGGCTCCTTCACGGGGGTTTCTTTCCCTTTGCGGATTTACTTTGGGAGATTTCCAAGAGAGCTTAATGACAGAGACGACGATGCTGTCAAATGTCTAGATGACAAATTGCTTTCGGGTTTTGGAAATGGAAAACGAAGGGAGACGTAGACATGAGGCGGCATAAATTTTTGGTGAGCATATTTTGCCACTGACAGCGCATATATTTCCTGCCCTCAAAATTCATATTTTAACTTTTAGTTTTTCGGTGGCCAAAGTGATGAACTCGAGCTGTCAACGCCCTGCAGGCGACAATTGACTTTCTCTCTTTCTCTCTCTGTGGGTGTTGACCCATATTTTTCCCCAAGCGAGCTTTATTTATTTTGCTCCTTGGGCTTAATTAATTTTTTGCGGTATCTGCTGGAACATTTGTTTGTTCTGAGATGGCATCTCACAAATTTGCTTGAAATTTAAGTGAAAATTCACTTTACTCCTACACTCCTTCACTCTGCAGCGCTATCAATGTCAGTTTATCACCGGCTTAATGGGATTTCCCCGGCATATAATCCTCCCCCCTTAGAATTTCCGCTTGCCTGCATTTGGTTTCCTCATTTAATATAATTTGTTGCAAGTTCTGCGGCATGTGCATCAGACTGCTGCACTAATTGAAACGTAATTATATCATTTGGGCACGAGTAGCTCAGTGTGCCAGTTCGTCAGCTCAGTCAGTCAGTCAGTCAGTCATTCTATCAGTCTATCAGTCAGTCAGTCAGTCTATCCCTTTCCCTATCAGTCACTCAGTAAGTTTCAGTTTCTCACCCACAACGAGCCACTAATTGCAATTTGCACAGTTTGAGCGGCTTGCAGTTTTGGGATTAATATCGTGTTTGATTCAAAAGTTATATCACTAAATCCCCTGTTTGATAAGCTTTACGATGTTCAAGCTATATAACTGAAGTTTATATAAAGGTTTGTTCATTAGGCCCAGCTGAGCTGAAAAACGGAAATTATTCCGGGACATGCCACTCTCAAAGTGATGTATTTTGTGTCACGAAAGAGTTTTTAAATGTGGCGATTACTTTATTAATGAGCTTGGAGTTGTGATTTTTTGGTACTTAAAACCCTGGTCATTGAATAAATTTATATACAATTAATATATTAATTATCGGGCAAAGAAAAAGGTTATTAGGTCACGGTTTTGCATATTTAATAAATGAAACTGGAAAATATTTTTATTTATAATTATTATAATTAATATTTATATTTTATATTTCATTAATTTTTAATTGAAAAGAATGTTTAATAATTTCCTTATACTTTCTATATCTGGGAAAATTTATTTATATTTTCTATATTTATATACAAAACTTTAAATATTTTCCTTATAAATATTTTATAAATTTAAATCGTTTTCTAAAAGATTCCTTTATTCAAATAACCCTAGTTATATTACTTGTTTACTTCTCAAATCGATTTATGGAACTGCTTGGCTCTAAAAGATGCCATAATAAATATTTTACAACCTTAAAAGACCCACATTTGCAAATATTCAGCCATAACCACCCAAGGATAACCCTCCTCTCCTTGTCCCATGACGATTGTTCGAAAGCGGAAAACTCTTTTTCTTTTTCTTTATTTTTTTTTCTGCGTACAGCCAGCAAAAAGTATTTTCCATTTTGATCCGCATTTTTATGCAACTCTCATCAAACGGAAGTTGTTTCCCGATTTTCTTTTATATATGCACATATATATCTATATATATTTTTTTTGCGCAATTTTACTTATTTTTTTTCGTTCGCCGCTCATTGGGATTTGCCAAAAAGGAGCGAAATTTATTCGCTTGCATTTCGAGGACTTAAAGTGTGTGTAGTTCGGTGCGTGTGCGTGTGCGTGGGTATAAATCTGGCAGCGTATAGATATTTTTTGGCAATTTAATTAAAATGTCAGGCACGTGGTCAGGAGGGAGATCCGAACCGAACCGAACCAAGAGTGAGTTTGGAGTTTGACCCTCGAGTTGTTGGTCCGCTGCCGCTGCCGCTGCCTCTAATCCCGTCGAGCTCTTGTGGTTGTCGCACATTTCCGGCTTAAAGTGGCCGTTGTTGATGTTGCTGCTGGTGTCGTTGTTGATGTTGCTGTTGTAGTCTGCCACTTCCGTTTGCGACGCGTACACGTAATTGATTTTCCCGCCCCCGCAACCCCCCTCTTGCAACGATTGGTATTCAAGCGCGAAATCTCTGCTCCCCACACGGCAAAAACACAAACAAAGAAAGCAGCTGGAAAAAAACGAGGAAAAAGAGGAAAAATCAAATCAAAAAATGGAAGAAAAAAAGCGACAGCAACAAAAGCTGAATTTTTTGCGTGTCAAATGAGAATTTCACTTGATTTGATTCGGTTAGTGCAAATTGTGGGGAATACATGCACAGAAAACCAGATCTAAATCCAAATTAATATTTACATTATCACAAAATATAAAAATAACATAAGCTAATATTTTGTAAATAATAAAATAAATCCAAAATCCATAAAAGGAAAAATTTATATACAGTTTATGTACTATTCTTCCTGTGTACTTGTGTACCAGTACGTTTATTATTTTTTATGATTATTTTTTTGGCAAATCCAACGGTAAATATGACCCTGAACTTTGTGTGTGCCACATGCATCAGCAAACAAATGTATAACAAACAATGAACAAATCTCTCTGACAACAAATTGCATACAATTCCAATTGTGATTTCATAAAGCTTACCCTCAATTCTGTGATTTGGCTTCTATTCTTTCCTTCCTAAGCCCCAACGCCTAATTAAAGTCCAGCATTTAAGCCGGATTCCCATTTCGGCTTTGACATTTGCATGGCCCGCAGGCCAAGTCTATTAACGCTTAATTTATAGCCGGCATTTCAATTGAGCTCGAAAAAAGAGGCAGATCCTCTTTCGCAGATATATCTCTTTATACCTTTTGGCCCTCGTAGCATTTTTCAGGCGTATGTAAGCCGCTGTAAGCCACAATATTGGCCAAATAATCACTGGCGGCGGCGGCGGCGGGTTACCAAATAAATTCTCCACTCCAACTTCAGCAATTGGAGAAAACGAAAAAAATCCAAATAAAAAAAGGAAAACAATTTCGCATAAATTTCTTCCGAGCCCGCAGAGAGAAAGAGAGTGGGGAAATTGCCTTTAAATTGCTTGAAAATGTTTTCTTAATACATTGCGCAATTTCGTATTGAAATCAGGGCGTGGCAGTCAGCACCCACAAAGAAAATCAACGCACACGCAAAAAAGGAAGAGAAACTAAACGAAATAATGCAGGATGACAAAATAACTTAAAGCGGCAATAAATTTTCTAGCTCAAGGACATGCTTAAGGCATTGCCCAATCCCTGTTCGTGTTCAGGAAAGGAATCCGGGGGAGGAAGGAGAGGAAGCTGGAGCAGCAGCAGAGAAAACTGTCAACACGTTTTGGCCATTTTCTGTCTACGTTTCGTTAGCCTCAACCAAGTCGGAGAAAAAAAAACAAACAAACAAACGAACAATTTAAAAGTCAAGGAATATTTTTTTGGTTATGAAAATCAGGCAGGAATAACTAGAATTCTTAAGATAAAAGGGTTGACTTGGAGGGTGTGTGGCGGTGGAACTTATTTATGAGTGTAGTTTCGGTGGATGGTTGTAATTTTTAACTTGGTAGTTTCCATAACTAGCACAGATTTATGGCAGTTTAAGTTTCTTCTTACCAACATTTAAGGAGGGGCAATTTTCAAATTTTCTTCTCCATTTTTTGTGCATCTTTCTGATGTTTTACCAATTTAATGATTGAATTTAATTTATATTTGAATTTAATGACTTAAAAAACAAAAATTTAAAAACCCTTAAATAGGGTGCTTTTTTAGTTTCTGTAATTATATTTTTAACATTGAGTTTCATTAAAATCTTAAAAATGCTAAATAATTTTCCCGGAATTATCCCAGATATTTTATGTTTTTTGTACATATGGGTTTTATTCTTTATAAACCCTTACGTTATTATGCGAAAGTTGAAGATATATCTTTAAATTTATAACGCTCAAAGAATATTTTTTCTTTTACAAACTTCTCCCATAGACTTCTTTAACTTTATCCTGGAATATTTATTTCTTTATATACTTTTTAGAAAAAAGTATTTTACGAGTCTCTGCTTAGGACCTGAAGCATCCTTCTCGGTCTTTTCTGTCGTTCTCTTGTAACTCATTTTATATCTCCTGCTATATATATTTTGTCCGCCATATATCTTCATATCTGGCTCTCTATCTCTGGCTGTGTCGCCCCACTCCATGCCGCCGCCGTGTCCTTGTTTTGTGGCCGCCTTCTTCTTGTTTGTTTGCCTTGCGTGTCCTTCGGTGGCGTATGCGTAATATGTTTTTGTTTGCCACAGGCTCGAGGCTCGAAAGTCGCAGCTCGGAGCTGCCACGCCAGACACACGCCAGACAATACACATCGGCCGTGTTATACATACAGATTTACATATATATATATATATATACATATATATAGCCACAGATTTATATAGATATATTTTCATATAGTACGTATTATGTGCGTGTTGACCTTGCGAGTGGCCAGCGGCTATTGAGTGTCTCCTCAGACGCCTGTGTCTCACAACAACAAAAAAGTCTTTTAATTGCTTTTTAATGAGTTGCTGCTGTCACTCCACTGCGACAAAAAAGTGGGAGGTTCTACAGCTTGCAGGAGGGGCGGTACAATTTTACGGTGGGGGCGTGGCCAAATGTCGCCCGCCCGTCGACGTCTCCGTCGTCGTCGTCGTCAGCCATAAAAGTTGCAAAATATATATGCATCGAACAATATCGGCTGACAGCATTAAAACTGGGAAACAGGGTAGATAAATTATGAAAATTGAGGAAGGCCCCAACGTGCACTCAGAAAAAAGCGTTGATAAGATAAGATAAGAATCAAGAAAGGGGGAAAAAAGGGGAATCCCCAAGATAGTAAATAGGAGAGAATTGAGGGAAACTGCTTGCAGCTTGAATATTGAAAAATGAAATTTAAGCAAAACAAAGTTAAATATTAACTGGTATTTTTATAATAGAAAATACAGAGCTATTTTATTGTTTAATTTTATTTGGTATAATAAAAATTAATTAGCTTTTACAAATTAAACAAAATTGCTTAAAATGCTTAAGAAAACTATAAGTAATTAGTTTATTTTTAGTGTATAATCCAGATATTACTAAATAATTAATTAGAATAATTTGTATTTGCATAAACTTAAACACGGTTTATTATTTATTTATTTTATTTCTCATTACTCAGTCATTTTCTTAAGCTCGGATATGGCTTGGATAAAATTACTACCAATTAAGGAATTACCTTAGAGTGACTTTAGGTAGCTTTTAGCATAAGAAAACAAAATAAATAAAAAAATTATATTGAACGGTTTTAGCTAACTCGAGGTCATAATCGGCTTAATTTCTCATAAGTAAATCAAGACTCGATTAATTGATTGGGTTGTCCAGACTCGATTTGATCCATACTATACATATTTATTATAATTAAATGATTCTTAAAGCAATTAATATATTTATATATTTAAATTAATCCTGTGTAAAAACTAGCCTCGAAATTATCTCTTTCACTCACAAATATTACCTTCCATTGGATATTCAATTGCTTAATTTCTTCCAGTATTATGTGTGTCTTTTGTATGCATTTTTATTTATATCGTCGCATTTTTCTTTTGCCCTAATGAAAAAAATTGCAGAGGCAGCTTTCATTTGATTTGTATTGCTTTTGTTGCAGTTCAGCGGGCTGTAGTTGTAGTAGTATTTCTCTTTTTTTTTTTGGTTGCAGTCGTTGCTGTTGCATTTATTGTTGTTGGCCAGGGCCACTTATGGACGGCAAAAGCTTCTAGCAAATGGGTTCAACGAACGACAAATGCAGCTAAAAGGAAAACGGTGGGGGCAGGGGGGTAACCTAGAGGACAGCACCCAAAAAAAAAAGAACAAAAAAGCGAAAAACGCCAAGCGAAAACCGAAAGGGAGAAGGGCAAGGAAGCGAATGCAAAAAATTGGCATCAAACAACAGAAACTTACATTTGGTTGGGAAAATTGTGGCGGAGTGGGAAACGGTTGGAAAATGGTTGGAAAATGGGGCGGAGCTGGGGGCACACATGCAATGCGCATTAAAATTTTAACTGTAACGTTTCCATCTCTATCTATCTCCGTCTGGTCCTCTGGCCTCAAGGCCCACTTCAGCCACCCATCTCCTAGCATTTTCCCCCATTTTAAACCCCTCTCTCAGCCATTCTTCTGCCATTTCCATCTCTGGCCAAGTTAAGTGCCATTCATGGGATTCTCCCCTCTCTCTGCTCCTTTTTTATCTGCTCTCCTTTCTGATCCGAACTTTTTTTTTCCAGCTACTGTTGATTTTTGTCCTTTTCCTTTTTGTTTCGACGGTTTTATTATTATTTTTTGTGTGTTGTTGCCTCTGCCATCTTTTTCTTTGTACTCCTTTAGAGCGCCTCATTTATTAAAAATATATTTTATTTGCAGAAAGATGAACCCTGCGTTTCATAGCTGTAGGTCAAGGCACAATTGTGCATAGGTTTTCGTTTTTTTAATGCCATTAAAATGATTAAAAATTATTTTATTAAGGAATGGAAAGGTTTTCTAAAATATTAAAATATTTAAAAAGGTTTAATTTGTTTAGGGTAACATCATAATTTAATTTATTTTACATCTCATTGTATTTAATGTATTTTTTATGATTTCTATATAATACACAAATTTATTAATCACTTATCTTATCAATATTTCCATTTAATACCTCTCAATATTTCTGAGAACTGTTTTATCTTTATAATTTCTCTGTTTGTTTTTGGAGAAGCATAGGGTAAATAAAGTAAATAAAATAAATAACTATTTACTTTGAAGATACTTATCAAGCACAGCACTGATATAACCTTAACAAAACCCCCTTTCTCGGCATTAAAGTGCTGACCAGCACCTTGTTACGTATCTGGAACCGTGTCGTCTCTGCTGTTTTATATTGATTCCGATATCGTTTGTTGAATTTCCCATAAAAATTCCCTTGCCGCTTTTATTGCTGCTTGTTTCGGTTCGTTATGATTGTTGTAATTGCCATTGCCGCCCCAAAAAAAAAAAAGGAAAAGAAAATTGGGGGTTCGATTCCAACCGATTGGATGCCATTCGAATGTCCCAGAGTCTGGGCTCAAATAAATTGCCAAACAGTTTCGGTTACCAATTTTTTCCACTTTTCTCCCGCTGCCCTGGCCTTTGTCCGCTGGTCATTTGTGTGACTTTTGCGGTCGAAAGGGGATTTTAGTGGTTAATGTGCTTGGCTGGTGCCTGGTGGCACTGGGGGTCAATTGTTGTGCTGTGGAAAGGGTTAAAGGGTCAACGCTGGCCACTGGCCACTGGCCACTGGCCATGCTTGTTAAGTGAACCAATTTGTTTCAAGATAAATATCCAAGTATTTTTTTATTATGTCCGCCGCCCCATCCCTGCAGCTGCTGAATGTGAAAGGTTTTCACAAAATGATAATATTGTAATGGGACCTTAGGCTCCCTCAGCTGGCTCATAACTGGAAATTGGAATGAAGAAAGGCATTTTGATAAGCCTAGTCGTTAGGACTTAAAAAGTCTTCATTTAAAGTTTCAAGATTAAAAATAAAACAAAAATATAAATATTAAATAATTAATTTAATTCAGTAACATATACATATTATTATATATTGAGCTTTAATTTTATTTTAAGCTGACTTAAAAAGAAGCTGAGGTTCCTATTTAAAAATTCCTAAAATAAGGTATTCTAAGTATGCCTACCTGAAACTTTAACTTTCCTAATAAATATACTTCAATAAATCTGCAGATTTGTTAAGTTTACAAACATTTATAATGTTACTTTAACCTTAAACTTTTATAGGCCTCATGAAACAAGTTTTAATAGCTTAATTTGTCATGGTTATTATATAGAAAATACCACAAAACCCCAGGCATATTTTCTTACCATTTTAATGATGTTATTCTATGAACTTTTACTGCAATTATGAAACTTTAAGCCTCCATTTATGTTTTGCCCGCCACACGTGCTGATCATTAAATTAATTTGGGATCATAAGTTTTTGTGGTTCCCCTAAGTGCTTGCTTCCATAAAGAAAAAAAGAAAACTAAATTAATACCGCAGCAGATAAAACCGAATTTCATGGCAAAGGATTTATTGGACAAATATTGTAATATTTATGGCAGATATACACTGATGTGTGTGTAGTCGTAAAAAAAAGAGTGTGTCAGTTTCAGAGCGCAAAATGTCTCTGGCACTTACAAAAAAAAAAAAAATAGATATATAATAATAATAATAAAAAAAAGCACGAAAAAATCAAACAAATGAAGACACAAAAACTGTGCCACGCCCAATAGCCTCATAAAAAAAAAAGGCTGCAAAAAGAAGCCGCAAAATGTGTCGTGGCTCGTCATAACACATACACACACACAAGTGTGTGTACAGCCAATGACATGGCATTAAATCCATATGCTGTCTGGTGGGCTCCCAAAAGCATAATAATTTTGTTTATATATTAAATTTTGTCGCTCGTTGGCTGAAAACAAAACTGTTTTGCTGTTTCTACCGAAAAATGCTCAATGATTTCTAGTCTAGGCCGTTCCAAAAATTAAAAGTCTCCCTCGTCGTAATTCCCTTGAATTTTGGATATTTTCGGCGCACATGCGGAACATGCAGCGACCACGCATCGAATAATCGCTGGAAAACTAAATTATGCAATTAATTTGCTAGCCTACCCCAGACTCATTAGCCAAAATAAGCCAAAAGGCCAGCCAATTTCACTCTAATATTATTTATATAATTTAATTCGGGCAGAGACATCGCAGGAAAAGGGTTCCCAATAAAATGGGAAGGATTTTAGGTGAAGCATTAAATTAACAATAATTTAAATAAATGCATTTAATATGTGAGGAAGAGCTCACGCCCATTTGTCCATTATTCCCCCTGTTAATTTTGCGGTTCAGAAATGCTTTTTAAATATTTCTGCATGCCACTGTTTGCTTTTGGATATTTACGAAATTTAATGCACTTAATTGTGGTTTAATTGTGCATTTTGTAAGGCTAATGTGTTATGAAAAATATGTATTGTGCGGAAAATTGTAAACAAGAATAACAATAGTAATAAGATTACAAAAAATATTGTATTTTTCCCGGGAAATACTCTGTATCTCTGCCACTATATGTATGCGAATTAATTTCTCTTAAGATTTAAGGGGAATTAAAAAATGTATAATTCGCTAGAAGAGTATTCGGCACTCGACAGATGTTGTTGGTAATTAATAATGCAGCTTTTTGCGTCTGTGTTTGCATTTCGGGCAAAACATGCGCCGCCCTGACGAACGTGCTGGCGAAATGAAAAACATTTTAAAATGTGCAATATTAAAAATATATGGCCAGTGGCCACAATATACATATGCATACGGGGAGCCAAGTGATGTCTATGTATTATTAATCCGGGCATCGGAACGTACTTTAAGCCCTCTTTAAGCTCTGCAAATATTTTGATAAACTCACTAATTTGTGTATTTTACCCATTTGTTTTCATTGCAGGTAAGCCACAATCAAAGATGATTACGTATACGCACTGTTGCAGCCTGAAGTGTAAGTGCAAGTGACGAATTCTCTTCCATTGCAATTTCAATTAGGACCCAGAAGGATTCGAGAATTATGTTTGTTTGTGCCCAACTGACCGTGCAACAAGGTCAGACGTAAAAGTTTCAGTTTTATTTGCTCGTCTCCTGTTTTTTTTTGTTACTTGCCTTTGGCAGTTATGCAATCCTTGCGAGGCTTCCTCCGCCCTCACGCCCGATGGCACGGGAAGTCCATCTCTTGCTCCATCTCTCTGGGGTCTTGGCAAGCAATTCCATATCCTGCAGTGGCCACGCCCCCTCTCAGCCCCGCATACGCCCCCTTTGCTGGCCTTTTTATGGCCACGTGCGAAAATGCGGCAAAAGTTTTACGAGGTCAGGGTGAAGATGCTGGTCCTCCACTCAGCTGAAGATGCTGCTGCTTCTGATGCTGATGATGATGATGATGTCACTTCAGTGAAAATAATTTGATTCAAGCAAACAAAGACGAATGGGGTGCCGGGGAATATGTCGAAAAAAATTAGCATACAGAGAGAAAAACTGCAGAGAAAATGAGCCAGTAATTAATATATTCTTTTGCAAAAGAAAAGTAAAAAAAATCCATTTAGAATTTTGCAATTGATTAATAATTTATAGGAAGTTTATTTAATTTTTCCGCCCTCTAAATATATTTGTACCTATAATTATATCGAAAATTTATTGAATTTTTCCGCCCTCTAAATATATTTCTACCTATATATTTCTATTTTGCAAAGCTGCCATTTCCCCATTATTTTTTTTTCTGTGACTTAACTCTGCAAGTGCAAGCTGACAAACCTCTTTCAAGTACTGTGGCACTTGTTGCCGCCTTGAACAAAAAATCTCTTTTTCGATCCGCATGCCCAAGGAGCCAAAATCCGAGACGGCGTCAACAACTTTGGCAGGGCCACGCCCTAACCATTTTTCCCAACGCCCTCGAGTCGCATGCAAAGTGCAAAGTCGGGCGGGGACTGTGCCTGTCCAATAGTGATTGTGAGTTTCAGTTTTATATATATGTATATAGAGGGGGAGCATATCTGGAGCTCTCCCAGATGGAGCGGATTCGATGTCTCACATGTCTGCTGGCCACGCTCAATTCAATTCAATTAAAAGCCGGCACACGCCGCACCCAAAAGCAAGACAGCCAGCAAAAAACTCGATAAGTTAGAGGGAAGTCAGTCGATGGCTGTGACAACTTGAATGCTCTTTGGAAAATATAAAAATTTTATGAAAATATTTAAATAAAAGGCAAGGGTTCGCAGGCAAAATACATTTATGTATTTATTCATTATTTAAAGCAATTAGAAATAGTTGAAGTCACGCGTTATTTTTCCGACATCTCTGTTCGAAATGCTTTAATAATTCAGCTCTCTGCTACAGCTTCGGCTCCTCTGCCTTTTCTTCCAAACAATTAAATTCCTTGAATATTGCCGTATTTATTATTGTTAACAATTTCGATGCCAATCTATTTGCAAATTTGTGCAATATTTTCCAGCAAGGCAGGGCCATCTACAGTCTGTCTGGCTGAATCGTGTCAGCGAACCCGACAAAATCTGATTAAACCCGAACTGAAATTCAGCGAATCGTTATGCGATATCATTCAATTTTTTATTTCTTTTCCCTTTCGGCTTTTTGTTCAACATTTTTTGTAGTTGTTGATTTTTTATCCGTTTTTTGCTTTTTATTTTAGCGCACAGCAAACTTCAATTGATATTTGTTATTATTTTTGTTTTTTTTTTGTATTTTTTCGGTCTGATTTCTGTAATTTGTTGGTTTTCACATTGTTGGGCGCGCATTGGGAGCCGCAAAACTCTTTGGCATTTTTATTGGGTGTGCGAGTGTGTGTGCTTGGCTTACTTATTCGAGGCAGTTTCGAGCGGGGAAAAGTGGGAGTGGCACTGCAGCACTTGCCACAAATTATCCAATGGCCGGGGCCAGGTTGCCATTCACTTTTCCACATTAACTTCGCGTTTTTTTTGCTGCTGCTGGGAATGGGAAAAATGTGGAAAAGGGAAAAAGCGAGAGACTGGAACGGCGAACGGCGGTCACTTGAGGTTTTCCCCCCTAGCTCCATCCCGCTTTTTATTTGTACCCACAGGCAGTGCACTTTCCTTCTGCTCATTTTCTTTTTGTCTGGCACTAATTTTTTTTTTTTTGCAAATTTGCCTTTGATGAGTCACTAAATGCCGCTGCATGAAAAGGGGGGAAAATCCCCTTCACATTGCACTCGGCGGGCACCCGCCCCCACTTTCTCTTTCGACTTGTGTTCTATTTGCACAACTAAGCAGCAATTAACGCTAATTATGAAATTTTCTTTTTAACTTGACTTGCGATTGTGTCTGAAAAATACGACGATGAGGGTTGTGGACAAGGGGAGCAACATTCAGCTCAAAGTGCAGCTCTCAGTAAAGGTTTTGGAAATTTAAATGGCTCAAGGGAATTCTATTTTTTATAGCGAAAAATAATGTAATTAAGATATATCTCGTCTAGAAAATAATTCTCTTTATAGTTTATTCAAACATTTCTGTGAGAAATAAATAATATTCTCAAACAAATAATAAACAAAAGTAAGAACTTTAATTCCTTATCACAAAATATACATTTAATCTGGCATTACATTATAATTGCCTTTCACTTACTTAATAGCAAATCCCTTGTAGGTAAATTTACCAATTTATTATCAGAGCATGTAAATCCCTTTAGGCAACTGCAGCCAAACACTTACCTTGAATAATATCAATAAGCCGAAGATGTTAATAATTTAGCATATTCAATGAGCTTCTTGCATGTTTGATTATGCAAATATTTGTTGCATTTCCCAAGGCAGCTTCTCGCTAGCCCAAGGCTGCCTTAAGCTGATAAGTTACTCCCCCTGAGCGTTTTGTTTTTCCGACTAATTTCTTATCAATTAAACTGAAATATCTAGCTTTGCAAGCGGAAGCAGCGGTACATAGTTTCGTAGATACGAAGATACACAGCTGCCAAGATACGTAAATGCACTGGAAAAATATAGAGCTAAAAAGCAAAAATATAGTTTTCAAATGACAGATTTTGAATTCAGGAAATTCAACCTCTAAAACAAAATTTTCCAACATTTTTGTAAGTTACTATCTTAATAATTATATAGATTTATATTGATATTCAATATGTGTGTTCTAAATATATATAAATATCTTTTTTGGAATTCAGTTCATGGATTTTTTCGTCTGCATTCGTGCAGAGAAAACGGAACAAGAACTGAAACCAAATGCAAATTTACCAACTAACTGTTGTTTTTTGTCACGACTCTGATGTTTGTTTATCTGCCAGCTTGTTTGTAGCTGCGTAGCTGTATCCGTATCTGTATCTGTGTCCATATCTGTATCTGTATCTGCAGCAAGTGGCGTATCTTAGAGATGCAAATTAAAAGCTGAGAGGCCGATGCGCCAAATATAATTCACTTAAATGCCGCTGCCCCCTCCTCGCTCCCCGGCGAGTGAGTCACATCCTCAATTTACTCGTATGTTCCCGTTCTTGTTGTTTGTTTTCTTTTCTTATTTTCTCCCCCTTGTTCATTCATAAATAGGTTGATCGCAAACAATACGAGAAGGGGAAATATATATCTTATCAACAAACATGTGACGACAAGGCATGTGCTCCCCATAGAGAGTTCTCCAGAGAACTCTGGGTAGAATCCCCGCCAACTGCGTCAGTGGATCAAGCAAACTCTTCTACCGTCATAAATCAAATGGAATGAGTCATTCAATCGAAGTTTGAATTTTTTATGGGAACTATTCGAACTCTCTTTTGGGCTTAGTATGTCCGGTTTGAGGCCTAATCGAATTTTAACAGGTTCTGGGAAGAAGTCTTTTGGAACTAAGCGAAAAATGTCGGTGGCAATCGATGGGAGGCTTTGTTATAATTTGATTCTTTTTTCTAAGAAGCCATACAACAAAAAATTTTAAGGAGCGGAAACATTTTGAAATTTGTCTTTAAAATATTTCCTATTAGAGTTCAAGTTAAAAAGAAAATTAAGTGTTTGAAAGCTAAAATGACTATTCAATAAATAAAATATAATCAAGAAAAAATCAAACGATAATATATAAATTTAAATTTATATAAAAGATCCAGAATTAATCATGGAAAAATTAAAATATCTGAGAGTGAAGCCAGTTTAGCAATACTAAAGATATCTTGTGAAGCTAAAGCCCTTAAGATTGTAGTTAAAATATATATTCTCATGAATAATAAACAAGAATTTATGTAGTACACGTAGGAAAAAATAATATAAACGGCTTTGAAAACTTAAACAGGATGTCGTTATTATTATTATGTTAGTAAAGGTTTGCCAGATATCATTATAAAGCCAACCAAAACACGTTTTGTGGTTTTTTCAAAGACATCACCAAGTTTAGCTCGCACATCTTTCACCTATTCAAATAAACTTGTGTTGACTGAAATGAGGCGTCGTCTTTATCTCTCGCCGTGTGTGACTCACCTGAGGTGGATCAACTTTTACTTTTCGACGGTGCTAATACTCTGTTGACCAACTTAAGTTTCATAATTAAATTCAAGTTCAAAGACCTGCTAAAAGTTGCTGCCATATATTTATGTCAACATGTCGGAGGCAGACTTTTCCCTTTTTTCATGCTTTCCTTTCTCCACCTCACTCTCTTTCGGGCGGAGTTGCCCTGCTAATGAAATAATTAAAAAATAGTTTTACTGCCGCTGAAAGGCGGCAAAAAAGCGCAAAACAAAAACCATAAAAGTGTCAGCTGCAGTTGATAAAAAAAAAAATTATAAGAAAAACTGAGGAAAAAGTCGACCGGAAAAAACCTCAAAAATTGTTTGCAGCTCTGAAATTTTCGGAAATTTCGCATTCGAACCAAAAAGAATGTCATGTGTGCGTGCCTGCATGCGAAAAGTGAAGTGAAGTGAAGTGGAGGGATGGCGGCGAGGGGGCGTGGCAGTCACAGTCACGGCATGCGAAATGTATCTATTAGATACACGCCTGCGAAATGCGGTTAACAGCATTGGCAGCCAACGCAGCTTTGCCATTTACCGTTAGTTTCGAAGCTGCAGCAACAGCTCAAGCTATGCATTGAGCAAAAAATCCTGAACATAAAAGTGGTATTGAAGAATAAATTCCCACAATTAGCTATATAGAACCATACTTGTCAAAAATTTTGTCTTAAATCATTAATGATCCATCTTTAGTTTCCATTTCGACAGCAATAAATAATTTTCAATTTAGAATAAATATATTTTTTGTTTCTTTAATAGTTTTCCCCCCGTGTAATTGTATCTTTAGCTGCAGTTGTATCTGTATTTGTAGCCAAAGCCGAAGTGGAAGCTAGAGCTGAAGCTGAAGTATTTGGGTCACTCGTTGCCGCTTGGCTGCCACTTGAAGTCGTCTAATGCCTCCTCCAATGGCCATGGCGGGTTTTTCAACTTCTTCTTGGCTTTTTTTACCAGTTGGCTGTGCCTTTTGGCTGATGCAAAGAGAAGTCAGTATTTCGAATTCAGTTTGTGTTACGCTTTTCGGGGAGGGCATTTTCATTTTGGCCAGAAGTTTGGCCCACGAGAAAGCCACGATTAATTAGATTTTCCCTGAACTTAAATGGAAAAAAAATCTAAGGATTAAATGGACTTCACTCTCCGAAAATTTGCTCAATTTTTAGTATATAAAGATGTATATAAACTTGAATTTGTTTTAAAATTATGCACTAAAATATTTATAAAAATTTATTATAATAAGAAGCAGTCATTGTTAGTTAAAGATCTTAAAACCTTTGTATTAAATATTTATTCATAAATATAGTATAATAATAAAATTATTACATAAAAGAATTAAATGATTTTTAAAATATAATAAACATCATATTTATATTCCTACCAAATAAATTATTTAAAATATTTGAGAAACAAAAATCTATTAGAGTATATATAAATCTGGATCAGTTCATGCAGCTTCTACATTATTTTGGCTGATGCAAAAAGAAGTCTAAAGCTGTCATTAGTGAACGTATGTAGATGTACTTCTGGCCTGGCTCCGCGATAAGCAAATTCACGAATCCAAAATGCGTGTATGTGTGGGTTAATTTGAAAGTTTGAACTGTCAGAAATGTTATAATTGACGGCAGTCACTTGCCAGTATCCGTGGCTCTGTAGCCTTTGTAGATGCAGCTGTATCTGTGCCTTTTGTGGCGCGCGTATCTCACGGATGCAGTTCAAATTTCGTTATGCTCATGTTTTTTGTGCGCATTTGGCCGTTAAGTGCCGCTAAGTGAGCCATTGAGTGACAATGCTCGAGATTACGCCCACACATCATCATCATCAGCAGCAGCAGCGGCAGCGGCAGCGGCAGTAACAGCACTCGACTAAATGCAAAACAAAAGAGCGCCTGAGTAATGCGCTCCGCTCTAGATTTGGCACAAAAAACTAGCAAAATTCATGCTAAAAAGTGTAACTGCGTTCTACGAGATGCATAGTTAGTTTGGGGGCGGGTGCAATCGCAGAATGAGATCAGCAAGTGAGTTTTATTCGAAAAGTTCGGGCAGACAAAAGGAATTCCTATGCTAGAACCTTCTGGAAAAATATATAAATGTCTCTCTAAACTAAAAGTGTTTAGATAATAAGATATAAGATATCTTTAACAGAGCGGGGACTATCTTAGAGTGTGGTAGACAATTGAAGTAAGACTTCCCCAATATATTTTACAGTTTCTACTGTCTATTCTAAATTGTAAATTTTATTTAAGCCCGCAAAATTCTTTAAAATTTTTCTAAGAATCATTAAATATGAATACTAAATATTTTGTAAACTCTAAAGAGCAAGACTGCAAGTAAAGTCACCAAATATCCAAATTAAAATATAGCAAGTTTAAAAATGAACTTAACAAATGGACTCCCTTAACTTAAATAATAGTATTTCACACGTTACAATTTCCCAAGAAACAAAGCGCCAAAAAATACCATTAACGGGGTGTTCATTGAGATAGATTTATAGTTTCTTTGTCGCAAATCCACGAGCCAAAGCTCTGAAACAGAAACCACTTAAATAAACCTCAAGGTCAATTGCGAAAATATCCATCAACTAGAGTTTAATATGGGCAAATCTTTAACGCTTTTTATGGCCGCCAAAAAAATAGCATCGTGTGTGGGACTTTGCAGATTCAGATGCAAATATACGACTATATATGTATATATATACTTTTGGTAACATGTCCGTGGGAAAACTCCGGCGATGATCATTTGGAGAAGTCAACGTGACTTTGAATATTTTAGAGATACAATTGGGCGAAAGAGCGAGGAACAACAATAACTATAAACAAGACTAGTGCAATTTATAAAATTGTATCTGTGACTGTGTATGAACCGCTAAGCGTTTAATTATGCACAGATACAGTCTCTGAGAGTGCTTGTGTGTATCTGTGGGATACATTCTTGGATGGCTTTAATGGAATTGTATTAAAATGCTTCCAAGGCTGCAAAGAGGAAAAATAAAAATATAAAGAAAAATAATGTGGATTGAAACATTAATTTTTATTGGGCTTTTATGCTTAAAAGCGATATTTATTATAATACTTTAAAATTGTAAATATTTAACATTAAATATAGCATTAAAGAGTTCGAAATACATAAATTCTTGACCATTTCTTTTCTCAGTGTGTAGAAAACCTCTTTCTTTTCTCTACTTCATGATGGAAATCTTTGAAGCTGCCACTGGAATTTTCTCGTTTTCCGTTTTGCTAATTTCTGCGCATTTGGCTTCGGCTTTTCATTTTGGCACTGCCATTTTCACTTTGCCATTCATGACTTGGCTCGGGCTTTTGGGCTGCGTGTTTATTGCATCCGTTTTGTGGCATACTTTTCGTGCCGCTTTTGTTGCTATTTTTTTTGCAATTTTTATACTTTTTTTTATATATATTTTTTAGTTGCAGCTAAGCACGAAGCGGATATTGTCACTTTTGCAATTACAACGCGCATAACTTTGTGCAAAAAATAGAAAAAAAAACAAATGCACGCTACAGAAAATTGCCTTGGCATCGTAGCAAAAGCAAAGCAAACAATGAATGAAAACGGAGAGAGAGAAATAATCGAGAGGAGCTGGAGAAAGAAACGATGCAGAGATAAGCAGAAACAATTTAATAAAAAAAAGAAGAGATAAGGCTAAATATACAATTGAATTGAAAATAATTCTGACGGACAAACAAACATAACATGAAATTCCAGCTTAATAATTGGTATAAATAAATGGCAACTGAATTTGATTAAAACAAGAAGTCAACAATGCCAAGTCTCAGATTCCAGGACGGATTATGAGCAGAAAAAACAATTTAAGTCAAATAAATTTCAAATAACATTGAAGCTGGTAAAGCCATTTAAATAAATGTATTTATTTTGTGTGTTGGCCATTAGGCACGTGTCAAGGCATTCCATGCAAGCTCGATTATTTTGGAAATCATATAAAATATGCATGCCAAATATGGCAACAATAAATTGGGCTTCGACAGATTTGAGGCATTTAAATCAAAGGAGAAGAGCTCTTTGTATGAAAAAGACTGAAATTGAGACTTTCAGATTTAATTAAGAACCAATTAAAAGGATCTGACGTAAAGAGAAAAATAAATGCTAACTAGGAATGACTCAAAATAAAAATGAAGGTTTTAAGGTATAATTTGAGGAATAAAATCTAGCTTAAAAACTATTTTAAATATATGAGAAGTTGAATTTGGCAGCCAAATAAAAGGTTCTGACGTTAATTGAAACACAAATGGTAACTAAGAAAGGCTAAAAATTAAAATGAAAGTTTTTTTTATATATTTCTGAGGATTTAATTCCATTTAAGAATTATTTTATATATATGAGTAGTTGCAGATGGCAACAATAAATTACGCTTGAAGCCATTTAAATTAAAGGAGTAGATTTCTTTTACAAAGAGACTAAACATAAGAAGTTTTAAATTAAAATAACAATAAATTAAAAAAAAAAAGATAGCTAGAAATCCCTATAAAAAAAATAAATATATCATAGGTTAAAATTGGGTAAATTTAAGAAAAGGGCTTAGAAAAATTCCTCAGAAACCAAACCGAAACTTATAGCTCTCTCAACTCTTTTCGCCCAAAAAATGCCCATAATATTTCCCACCTAATTAACTATTGCCACAGTTGTATGTCAAGAGTTCACCAGCCAAGCAGCCAGCTAGCCACATTCGTTCCAGTCTCAATATCCATTTCCCTCCGATCTTCACAAGAAAGTAATATGGAGAAAAAAAGGCCCAAATTCGTCGACAACTTTCACATTTTTCGGCCACAATGAAAACAAAAATACTTCTTCAGAGCGCTCAACTTTGGCATATTTTTTGGGTTGTTCGGGCCCTCGAAAAAAATCAAAGACGAACGAGGCGCGTGCAAAAGACAAAACACACAGAAAAATAATAATAATAATAAGACGAAATCTCCGAAAAAGATCCAGCAGAGTTCAACGAACGCAAATGAAGAAAGAGCTAAGCCAACCAAACAAAAAGTCACGGAAAAGAGATGAAAAAAAATTGTTATAAACAGAGCCAGCATATAATTAACACAATGAGGTGCAGAACTGAGCAGAAGTAAA
This sequence comes from Drosophila rufa, assembly GCA_018153105.1. Taxonomy (NCBI): domain Eukaryota; kingdom Metazoa; phylum Arthropoda; class Insecta; order Diptera; family Drosophilidae; genus Drosophila; species Drosophila rufa. Next base: position 17,950,931 of record JAECXS010000096.1, read on the forward strand.
GAAATCGAAGCAAAAAATCAAGAAAAAAATTGTTTAACAGTTTGTGCTCGCTTGGCAGCAAAAAGTACCGAGATGTTTGCCAAAGGCTTGCGAAATCTCCATCACAAGACTCTCTGTCCATTTTTATTTGTTCGCCAAAATTCCAACGAAAAATGAATTCATTTTTATTTCCTAATAAAACGCATGCAAAAAAAAGAAACGGAATAATAAAAGCGGCAGGGAATGCAAAAACAAAGCGCCAAAAACGCATTCAATCAAAGGCCAGTCGGCAATGCCGAAAAACAAACAAAAAATAATAATTAAATAACTTCGCTCAACGCTCAACATTTCTGACGAATGTCGCAAATACACACGCCAAAAAAACATTAAAAAAAAAAACATGAGCAACGACGAAGCAAATAATTAGCGAAAAATTCCAGCAAAAAAAAACAACAGATTTTGTCTTTTTTTGTTTGAGACAAAAATTAAATCGACACTTGTTTATAAAGTGGAAACTAATGACTCTATACTCAAAGGCAATTGGTTATTTATTTTAATGGCTATAATTAATATCTATGAATATTAAGCTGTTATATAAAAATCAATATCTTTACTTTTAAATAGTAAAACCAAAAAATCGTTTACTGGATTTATTATAGGTAATTTAAGACGGGTAAAACTGAACAAACGTTTATAAAATTATCTAGATATTATTATATATTTCATTTAACACTTTTAAATATTTCACATATCATAAAATCTTGAGCTTAGCTTTTAAGCTTTGCCTTAAAACTGAAGCCCTTAAATGTCATTAAAATTATATTGCATCCGACTTAAGTCAAGCCAATTAAATCAGAATCTGTCAGTATCTGCCAAACTCTTTGAGCTACGCCAATTTGCGATGACAATTCTGATTAATTTTTTATTAAGGTTCGACTGCGATCTCTTGTCCAAACACCCCCAATGAATCAATGGTCATTAAAAGGCGTGACGACGATAACAACACAACCGGAAGGGGGGAACGGCGGAAAGGAAAAATTAATATTGCTATAAAACACTCATAAAATATGTTAAATTAAAGATATTGAAATCCATAAACATATCTGCGATGTGGACGACATCGGTGATGGACAGAGGGTGACAGTAGGGAGCTACATATAACCATTTATATATATATGTATGTACATATAAACGGCTGTCAAAGTGACGCCATTTACGGTTTGACAGGCACAACAACTCCAGCAACAGCAAGTAGCAGAAGGCGTCGTTAGTCTGTCTGTATCTTGTTGACGCGGAGGGTGTAGGAAAACAGGGGGGTTCCGTGAAGTGACATATGTGGATGGCAGTTAAAATTGCTCGAAAGGCTGTCAATAAATTGAGCTTAAATCACGTAAAAGTTGCCGAAATGAAAAGGAGAAAACAATATTTGTTTCAGACTAAGAAAAAAAAATTTTGGCAATAAGTTCACAAAAGTTTTTTGTAAACAAAGAGAAATTACAAGAAATTATTGCTTATATGGTAATTGAGGAGAAAAATATTTAAAAACAGGCTGAAAAGCCATTGTATAAGTTAGCAATGAGAGTTCTGCGAAATTAAGTAATTCAAAATGACAACTTAATCTGTAATTCTTGGAATAATTTAAATAATTGCTGGAAATATTGCTCATAGTTTTTAAGCTCACTTTCTAATTTAATTTTCTATCACGAAACCAATTAGGAGAAAATTGAAAGGATTCCGCCTTAAATTAACAACACTTTCTCTTCATTTAAAAATTAAACGTGTTTAATTTGTATTTTACGCCTGAATTTTCTTTGGGCCGAGAAAGGTTGCCTTGCAGCCGGCCGGCCGGCAAAAAAAAAAGGATGATTAATTAAGGCTATTGTGATTAATGTTTCTGCCCCGAAACCGAACCCGAACCTTGGCCCGAACCCGAGCCTGAACCCAAGGCCTTTAGCGTACAAAAAACACAAATCAGCGAAGCGAGCGAATGACGAACGAGAACCTTTTCGAGAGGCAAGAAAACACTGACCGCAAGACGATGACCCAAGGCACACACACAGGAGCTGTCTCTATATATATATATCTGTGCATATCCCACTGACCCAAATCTCGGGCGACACCTTGTCTTCGAGGAAAATACAAAAAAAAAGGAGGCATGGGGTGGTGTCAGATGGAATAACGGAACTCAACAGCTGAGCAAACATTTGATCCTGGCTGCGGTTCAGTGGCGCTCAAACTGTGACAGGTGCAAATTGTTGAACTTGTGTCTGTCTCTGCGTGTCCCTTTAGCACCTGTACTGGGTCACACACACACACACACACACCGAGGTAGAACTCATACACAGTGGGGCCTCGTTTTTCCCCGGATTTTCCTGCTGCCATTTGTTTTCCTGTTGTGTACTTTTTTGTTGTTTTGTGCCCAAGTTTTATTGGTCTGCGTCTGAGTTAAGTCTGTTTGAATTTTCTTGTTGTCCTGGGGAGTTTTTCCATGTTTTGTCCTTGAAGTATCCTCAGTGGCTGCGGCCTTATAAATCTTCTTTTTTGGACAAAATGGCGCAGCACGTAAATCGTTATTAGTATTGGTCGGCCTGTGTCTAAACAATTGGGGTTAAAATAATAGGTACTGCCATTTTGGTGAATGCCTCTTTTCTTTTTATTATTTTCTTCAATTTAAATGGGAATTTTTAATTGATTTATGGCGTTGCAAATTAATTGAGAAGTTAAATTTTAATTAATCGTTTTAAATAAAATAAAAATAAGTATTTAAATAAAACTTGTCATTTACCGGGCACAATTATTATAACAAATCGAAATTAAAAGCTTTGCTTAACTAGTCATTAAAAATAAACATAATATTAGTCATAATAAATTCAGAATTAAATCCTCTAATAAACATATATGGATCTCATATTTCTGTGAAATTTACTAAGGGTATCACTATTATTCTGAGTTCGTTTGTATGCTTCAGGCCTTGTCTGTGCGAGGGATATAAATTATTTTCTGCTTCGACTATCAGCGAACGTAGCTTTATTTTGTCTTTTCACTTTTGTTTTGGCTCACTCGTGTTGCCAACTAATTGTGCCGCCTTTTGCTTTTACCTCACTGCCTGCTTGCCGGCTGCCTGACTGCCTTTTGGCCAGCAGCAACCCTCTATTGCTTTGCATGTGCTCAACAATTTATGAGCACTGCGTCTTAGAGGAATACAAGAATACAACAAAAAAATACAAGTACAAAAATTTAAGAAAAAAGCGCTGCAGCATCTTTTGTCGCGGCATAAATAAAATTAATTATTCAGGCAAAAAGGCAACGGCTTTGGCTTTGGCTTCGACTTTGGCTTGGGCAACAGAAATGCCAAAATGGCCAACTGGCAAAGTCCACGAAAGCCGGAGCTACAAAACCAAAGCCGTAAAAGTCAAGAACAACAGCGAATTGAAATTTAAGTGCCGCCAAAAGGCAAAAGTCGTGGATTTAACGAATCGGGGGTAAAGGTATTGTCTGGTGTTGGTAGAAGCAACAATTATTTATCTCAAGGCTGACAAATATTTACCCTCTGCAGATGGGTTAATTTACAGCATAAACAAATTGAAGGAAACGATTTTTAAGCAATTAAGAAAGTCAATTTATGTTTAATTGGTTAGTAAATAAAATAATTAAATCATATTAAAAGTCGCTAAAGCTTTAGAGAAACCTCTATAGGTTTAGCGTCAAAAGAAGACTTTAATTATTATTAATCTATTACTATTACTATGTACTATAACTTTAAAGTCCTCTGATCAACCGTTGCCACAATTTATTATAAACAATTTGTATTAGGTCTCGTATCCTTCCTTTACATTCTCGCTCTCAATCACGCTATTTGTACTCCCAGCTACAATTACTCTTCTCGAAATCCTGATTCCCCTGATTTCTCAGCTTAAACAAAACAAAGGGATAAAACAAAGCCCAGCAAAAAAGAGAAAGGAAACAAACAAACAACGGTTAACCTTTAGCTTGCCAGATGACCACGCCTCTGCTTTAGTCACCGCCCCCATTCTGTGAAGTCGAGTCCGCGGGGGTAAAATTAATTACGCACGCTTTAAATTTGATTTCATTTGTTTTCGTTTCGGTGGTTCCGTTAGGTTCGCTAAACTATACTCGGAAAAAAATATTTTTAAATATATTAAACAGTAGCTGAGAGGTCTAGAAATCTTTAACCAATTTCTACAAAATAAACCTACAAAAAATTTGAATTTTTAAATTTTTTTTTTTTTTATTTAAATTTATTAAATTGTAATAAATGGTTGAGTTGAAATTAAAATATGACAGAAATCTATTCAATTATTTATTGGGCTGGTTTCTTTAACAGAAAATCTATTAAAATATAGCTTTAATTTATTAAAAGAAAATTTTAAAGAGTTCAAATAAATTTTTAATGTGTTTAAGAATATCAAATAATACTTAAACTCATCTCAATTATAAACCATTCAACTCAGCACTGTACACCCAAAAAAAATCATCATAGAACCTATACGATTGTTACATGAATTCTATACTCTTGAGTATGAAAAATATCTTAATAAGATGCTTACCAATTTAATACTACGAAAGTATACATTTTATACTCATCTGCACCAATATTTCATAATAATCACTAACGCGACAAACAGAAAAGCACTAAATTCCAGCTAACGCGGCATGTTATCGAATTTTCGATGTAGGTTCGTATAAAAATAAGACTCAAAAATACACAATTGAAACAATAGAGTATAAAAACTAAGCTTTGGAGTATACATTTGATATTTTGAAGTATAAAATCTATACTTAACTCGTTATACTGCTTGAGTATACTTTTAAGACAACGCGTAGAAAGGTTAAACTCTTGTTTTTTTTTTTTTGGGCGTAGCACATGGCAATCTGCAATTTGTTTTCTGTGTATTCCCTCCAGTTGCACTCCTTTCCTGGCCATCATTCCCTCGAGCACCCTCCCTCTTTTTTTGGGGGCAACCTCCCCTTGCTTTGGTCATTCGTCTTCCATTTCGTGTTTTAATGAGCTTCATGCGCCACACGCTGATTTCGCTTTCTTCGCGTTTTCTTCTCCGCTTCCAGCTTGTTATTATTATTGTTCTTTGCTCTCCCTCGCACTTGGTTCTGCCCTCTCTTTCGCACCCCATTCTAGCAATGCTTAATTTGTGTTTTTTTGTTTCTCCTCGTTGGCTGGCAAATTGCAAATTGCGGGTTAGCATTTCTTAATGTCAATGCCATTGTAGCAGCGGGCAGCAGAAGAATTACGGCGATGGTTGGTACTGTAGAGCGGGATAACTGGGGGGGTGGAGCGAGAGGGGGGTAATGAAATAAAAGAGCAGAACGAAATTGGAGAAGTTTCGGCACTTGAAGGAAAAATCACTTCAAAAGTTGTATCCTGGAAAACCTTTTCTAGAGATTTTAAATCAGTTTAAAATATGTCTAAAAGTATGTTGTAAAATTCATTGCATAATTCTAGGCTTTTTTGGTTCAATTGTGTAACTTTAGTTACTTAATTAAATCTATCTAGACCTAGTATAAAGTAATAATAAGACTTAATAATTTAATAAATGTGTTTTTAGGATTTTAAATATTTCGAGATTTGGTAAATTGGAATAATGTAATGCCCTTTTAAGCCTCTTAATTACATAAATATATAAAAATAAATTTGAAAACCTTACAAATAAATAGAATCTCTGATATGATTATTTAAGAACATATCTCATAAGCTGTACTTTTAATCCTATTCCTAATCCCTTTTTCCCTATGTGTAGGCTCCCTGGACAGACCAAAGAAATTTCAGCTTTTTTCCCTTCCCTTTGTATTGTTTTTTTTGGCTTAAGTGTGCAAGTTAATTGAATTGGGGCTTATGCGAGAGGTGGTGTTGTGGGGGCAGCAACACAGCTACAGTCTCTGCTAATTGTTAATTGCCTGGGGGTGGCCAAAAAGAAGTAAAAACTGGCCAAAAGCGCTGCATGCATTTATGGTAATGCGAACGGGGAACGGCGAATGCGAACATCGCCGAATCGAAAAGCGAACATCGAAAAACCCAGCGGGTAGATGGAATTGAAGTGCGGATCAGGGCCGAAAGTGCAACAAATTGAAAGTGTTAACGATTCTGGCTAGAACGGCAGGAACCAGGAGTGAGGAGGCTGCTAGAGGAATAATTAAGCTTGCTGATTAAGTGGGGCTATAATTGTTGTCGACTTGGTGGGCGGAAAAATAACAAGCAGGGAGAACAAATCGAAAGAGTTGAGGAAAGTTTTGTGAATTGCCTAAGTGATGTCACTTGTAAATGATTTATTTGAGTCAATTTATGGATTTATCAATAATAAATATTTTAACTGAGAGTCAATTCATCAAATTGAATGCCTATATAATGTTTAACCTGGAGTTTAGCTGATAATTACTAAAAATGTTGTATAATGTAAAAAATTCGGAATGATATTAGTGCAATTTTATCTATTTAATAATGCAAAATTATCTATTTATTAATATTTATTCACCACAAATTAGTAATTCAAATATGTTTTCTTGGAAATCTGCATGTATTTCTTTTGTTTAAAATACCTTATTAATTATTAAAAATCACTCCGAACACTGAATTAAATAATAGCAAATTAAAAATTGCAATTCTTTGAATAATTACGAAAAAATCCCTCTAACCTTTGTATTAAATTCCAGTCTACTGCTTAAGTAGAAATTTAATTATATTTCCCCCAATAAAAGCTGTAATACAATTAAGCAGCTCCAATGAAATTTAATCCAATCAATTTCTGGCTCACTTCCCTGGCCAAGGATTCCCCAAAACGTCTGTCCTTAATTCCCTTATCCTCTTCCACTCTCCACTCCCCCTGGAAATCTCACTAATCGGTATAAATCTCGCAACTAAACCGAAAATACGAACCATTAGCTCCGCTATTCACCTGATACATTATGCACCTGATACGGCCGAGACATTAATTTAAAGCCCACAAAGGGAAGCAACCTCCACTTCGCTTCTCCCTTAGACATCATCTCCTTGCCGCAATTTTCCAGCAGCAGCGGCAGCAGCAACTTAGCCTGGCTTGAAGGGAGAGACACGACAAGACAAAACCAATAAACCAAATGCTGAATAACAGCCTTGTTCGCGTCACAGACGAAGGTCAGAGGGCGGCAAGTGGGGAGGCGAGGACCTTGGTTTATCGCTCAGACAACGCGCAATTTTTCGTTTTAATAACAATATTTACTCATCATAAAGTATAAATGAAGGCATAATGTGTTGACGTGGTATATGTGTGCGTATATACAGATATATGCAGACACAAATGTGTATGTCCGCGGGTATCAGCGTGTTGCTGCGGCGCTCGTCACAGCTGGCTGGCACGCCCACGTACGCGTAACGCCCACTTTTCTCCTGGCTGCTGACACAAAAATTTCACGGCTGTTTTCATCGCTGTTTCCTTTTTTCATTTTTTCCCTCCCTTTCCATTTTTTTTTTGTTGAGCCATTTTGTCGTTGTCTATGAGGACTTCACTTAGGTGACATACAAAATGCCAATATTTGCATGACAAGGGCCCAAACAGTGTGTGGGGCGAGGAAGCTGCAAAGGCAGTTTGTTTGGCTCGTCAAAGATATTGGAAATTCAAATAAACAGACTAGCAAACAGCAGGCAGTATACAGTACAAAAAATTAGGACAAATGCCTAACAATGAAATTAATGTAGGCTTTTTTAAATAATTTTTTCTTTCAGGGTTATAGTAATTAAAATACATTTTAAATTCACATATAATCATTTAGAAAATCGTAATGCTCTCTGCTATAGAGAATAAGACATTAAAAAAATATATTTTGGCTTAAAAAACGGTTTAATATTGAAAAAAAAACTAATTTTATAAAAGTATTTTTATATGTATGCGTATCCATGGTTATATAAGTAAGCCTGTGCAATTTTTACTGAAAATAAATTAATATTATATATATTTACATATATAAGTAATAATAAAGGCAAGGCACTTACATTTATTTATTTATATTTACATTTTTTATTCAAGTTTCGTTGTTCTTCAATTAATTTTGTATAATTTGAAATGAATTAAAAATTGTATAAATCGAAATTTACAGAATATAAAATATATATGTATATATATGCATTTTCCAATATTTATCCTCTGATTTACATTTCTCCTCTCCCAGCTTTTTACTCAATTGCCTCACAAATAAAATAGAACTTTTGGTCGCCGCAGTGATCGGTGCTCATGGTACCATTTCGAAGACTGACACAGGCTTCAGTCTGGAAATAGTCGGCGGGTTCACGTGGGGCCCACTTTAGGAAACTAACAGCCTTTCCGGAGGACAATGAACTATACTTTTCTTCATTCGGTTTGGTCAGCCTGGTGATGTCAAGCCAATAGCTGTGACGTTCATTGAGTTCCTGACTGAATTCGTTCAGTTCCTCCTCGCTCCGGATGACGGCTAGATAGGCGCCCATCTGGCGGCACATTAACAGGGCACTAAACCAGTTTAAAACAAAGCGATCTTCTATGTAGAAGAACCTCGAGCCGACCTTCACAAAGCCCCGAGGATTTATCTTAGTGGTAACCGACTGATCAAATTTCGCGGATACCACATTCTCACTTAGTTTCTCCTTGAGTTCCACCAACTGAGCTTCCACACTCTCCAACTTTGCTTGGGACTCGTTGAGTTTAGCGGACTGGCTGTTGGCTATGAGATCCAGCATCGGTTTGAAGGCATTAAAGCAATATCCTCCACACTGACTGCTGAGATCGGAGGTAATTGGGTCTCCGGAAGATCCCTGGAGGACTGCAACTGCGAAAAGCAGGACACTTGCGGCAGTCTGCATTCTGAAACTGAACGTCTACGAAAAGCGAGAGCTATGAGTGAACTGAATCCAGATTTATTCACAGACTTTCCACAAAGACTTGAGGGGTCTTTTAATATTTCTATTATTACTATTATTTATATATTTTATAAGAGCTCTAGCGGATCGCCGCAGCTATTAATGCTTGATAAGTTCGGGGAAGTCCCTTGACAAGCTCCATTAATCTTTGAACAAACACGTACATATTGGGCGGAAATATATTATATAGATCCACATCACCAGATGGAACGTTATCTACGTTTTAGGACCTGACCTGTTTGACCGAACTGGAATGAAATAACAAACATATTTTCAATATTTCGCGCTCAGTGTAGAGCCAGGAAAACGTGCGACACGTGTAGACTGGGAAATGGCGTTAGGTGGCGCCATCCCAGCTACTCCATTACCCTCTGGGAAAACAGCCTCCCCACTTTTCCCACCCCCACGGATTTTCCACTCCTCCTCCCTCCCACGGCCCCTCGACAAGCCATCAATCAATGGGTCTTAGAGCATTTTGTTGCCTTCGATTTGTGGGCGAGCATTTAACGGGGCGTATACGCAATTAATGCGATTTCGTTGCCAGGGCGAAATGGAGGAGAAATGAAGAGAACTCTTTAAGGAATTCTCTGGCAGAGCTTTCCAAGGTGGCATTCGTGAATGTTCTGCTCTAATTGCATTTTGCGAAAGTCGTTTTATTTGTAATATTTTTTTTTCCAAAGAGAGGCTTCTTGAATTTTCTCATTCTCTGTTTTGTTTCATCATAATTATCGAGATAATTGCGCACGCATCGTTAATTGGAGATGAATAAATGTGTAAGAGGCTGGGAGGAGGGCTTTTCACTGAAGTGGAGATAGCGAAAGAGAGACACGCAATTACCCTGTACCCAGGCAAGAGATGGGGAATGTCAGATAAGTGAGGAAAAGTGTTGATTATAATGAGCCATCTAACCGCAAATTTGGTCCAGATTTGCTTGGTAATTATCGGGCACATCAAAGCGAGAAAAATCAGCAAGGCGAGGAAAACCCTTGGGGGAATTAACTTTTCCAATCAATATTATAATATCCAATTGACAGACAAATCATTTGCATATCCTTCTCCTTCGCTGCTGCTGCTGCTGCCAATCGAAGTGAATAGAATCATAAATCAAGCTCAAAACAATCGAAAGTTTATTCAACTCCCAGGGCATTCATCACACAAAAAGGGAATATACGTGGGTGAGAATAAATATTATTTATTTTGATAAATTCATCCACCATAATTCCCGATAAATGTTCAGAGTGAGAGAGTGAGATTCGTAGCAATTCCGGTCTGAAATTTTCTCACTCAAAGTTTTTGGTTTCGCCTGTTAACCGAATTGTTATTAATTTTATAGGCATTTTGTGCGTGCTTTGCGTGTGCGTGCTGCTGGCAATCAGAGCCTCCAGACAACGACCCTGACCCCGGACTCCTGAACCCCGGACCCGGACCTCGGGGTGACTAACTGAACAAATGACAGACTGGAGGGAGGGCGAATGGGAGGCCAAGTGGCTCAACAATGCGTAACAACAGGAAAGCAATAACAGTTTGCAATTAGCCAAAACGCGTTTCAGCCGCAACTTTATTTTGACACTGTCTGCAAAGGGGTTTTTGGGGGTGAGGAGGTCAACGCATCAGGGCAGAAAATTGAAGAGCCAGATGATGATGATCCAGCTGACAGGCGAAGGTTGAAATTGTAGTTTGTTTAGATTGGAGCTCGTATATAGAAATATTTATATTTTTCTGTAAACTTAATATATTATATTTATATTTTTTTGTAGCTTAAAATAATTTATGATTATTGAAAACATAAAAATTTAAGCATTTTACTTGGAAATCTTAAGTATAAAAGCAAAGAGTTTTACAAAATCGTTTCTTTTAAATAAACAACCAAAAATAATGCCTTAAAGGTATAACTTTAATTGAAGTTAAGTTAAGGTTCATATTAATAAAATTTAAAGATTTTTACTTAACCCCGTTTTCTTGAAAATGCAATGCACCTTTTAAAAGTAGTCCCCTAAACATTATTAATTCAATTCTTGGCTATCTTGTCGCCACTCCTTGAGATAAAGTGGACCTACTCCCTTGACAGCCCTCGCTTCCTTGAGGAGTTACTTACAATTTCCTCGGGGATACTGGGTGGTGCTGGGATGGATAATACCCCTGCCATATTTCAGCCCAGCCCAAATCGCTTCTTAAGCAGTTTAGCATTAATTAAGTTGCAGTAGAAGTTGCAGACACTCGCCGGGCAACAGGGGGGGACGCAGGGGATAGCAGCTTTAGTCGCTAAAGTACTTCATTTAACTGTCTGTCTGTCTGCTGCTGGCCAAGTGATAAGCTCCACCCTCCCTCCCTCCCTCCCACCGCCCGTTATCGCCGCCTAACTAATTGCTGCCTTTTAACACTTGGCCAAATGCGTCGAGTGGAAATTCACTTGCCATCTATCTCGCTCGGCGAGAACGGTGTGCATTTCCTGGCCAGACACAGCACACCACACACCACCGCAGTACCTTCCCCTTCCTTGCGGCTGCCACCTTCCCTTTCTGTTTTCCCGGCCTGTGAAAATCGCCAGACCTTTTTGCCGAATGATTAACTGTGCAAAGGGGGAAAATTCTTCAACGCTCCAACGTTCTTTATCAGACATCATCAGTTTTTCCGTCGCTTTTCTGTCGCTTTATGCGTCAGCGCACTAAACCAACATTTTTACACCTAAGAGCAGATCAATAAGACTCCGGATTGTGGACTCCGGCCAGCAGCGAGACTCCCGGCCGTCGTTGTCTGGCATTTAACGGTTGATTGAACGGAGAGAGGCCCAGCATTTTCGGCCTCAATGAATGCGAGACATGGCTAAGCGTATTAGCAGCCGCATTACCGTTAAGTTTACAGTTTAACTATTAAAGCGAAAGCCGGGGGAATCCCAAGCACGACCCACACACACCTATACACACCCACAGCCACCCACAATCCAGCCACCCGCAATCCATTAGCCGACATTACGCATACGCCGCGTGGTGTCCATAAAAAATGCAACGCTGCATTGTTTAGCCAGCGAAACAGAACGCAGAATGCAGGCAAATATAAAGTACTGGGGGGAAAAAACCGTACGACGTACGACAGAAGAAAGTAAGGCTGGCAAAAAATAGGGGGGGGGGAAACTATAATAGAAATGGGGGCGTATTGCAGGCGTGGCCACGTTCCTTTTACGTGCCTCGGCATGCAAAGTGCAAAGCTGCGAACTGCAGCTGGGGAATCCCATTTGAACCCATCCATATTGATGTACATACATGGAATGCATTTTATGATGAACACGGATTCATGACTCGCTTTTTTCGGCTCGAGTTTAAATATTTATGGGATTTTTTTTGTGTGTGTGCGAGAAAGCGTGGGAATTTAAGAAAGGTCAGAGAGTGTGGGAAAGTTGTTAAGCTCTTCGGCATTAAATATGATCAATAATAAGAGGGAAAAGGCTTTGTGATTGCCAGTTAAATATTTAAATATTTATTTAAATATTTATTTTATCAACAGAAAAAAGAGATATCTCTCTAAAGTGATTAATCAATATATTATTTGTACTTTACATTTATTCATGTACATTTCTCTTTATAATATTATTAGGCAAACCATTGAAATCTAAATAATGAAATAAATAATACAAGTAAATCAATAACTCCAATTGGAATACAATTTGCTAAAGCCTGAACTGGACATTAAATGCCTTATCATCTATCAAAGCAAATTATACGCTAATCTTGTCCAGACATCGCTCCCGTTAACAAATGTTTTCTATTCCCATTCTTCAGCATTTTCTCATTATTATTACATATATATATTACATTTTTTTGGTTGGTCGTTTGGCTTTTGGGCGTCGCATTGCAGCCAAAAAATAAAAATAATAATAAAATAAGGAAAAAGAAATATAAGGATTGAAAAGCAATACAAATCCACAAATCAAAATATATCTGAAATGTTTGAGGGGGCAGCGCTTGGCGGGGCGGTCTCCGCTGTCGTTTATTCTGTGGCACTGACATGCGACAAAGTTGCAGTTGAAATGGATCCCCAGATGGAAATGGAAATGGTTCTAGTTCCTAGTATTATCCATTCCCCCCTCCTGGCCCTAATGACAGTGACTGGGGGTAACCAGAGCCCGAAACAGATCCAGACAATTCTGAAGCTATGATTCTGATTCCGAGTCCGATGCTCTGCCAAGAACCCCAAGAACTTTAGCGTTTGTTCACCCCTCTCTCCCTGCTCGCTCGCTCCATATTTCCTCGATTTTTCTTCACATTTCCCGCTCTCCCAAAGCGCGGCTGCCAAGAAATGTTTGCTCTAGAGATTTCTATGTTTCCAACACATTTATTAAAGCCAAATATTGAGAGGAAGAGAGCAGGGGCCAGTGCAGCAGCAGCAGCAGTAGTAGTGCCTATGACAGCACTGGGCATGGAGCGGGGAGGTGCCGGTTGGATATTAATCATCGGGCAGACTTAAATTGCAAATGAAATCGGAATTGGGCAACGGTGCGTATGCGTAGCGTAGTTGAGTAGTTCGAGGCGACAAGGGAGCCAGAAATTGGCAGACTCTGTCAAGCATTTTGTTGGCTGCAGCAAACACAAACATACATATTCAAATGGTATACAGAGGCAAAAAATACAGCTAAAGTCAATGGAAAGTTGTGTCAATAACTGGGGCTTAACTAGGGAATTGCTATATTTAAATGTTAACTAAGGTGGAAAGTCAATCAAGAGTCAAAGGAAGTGAAAAGGAAATAAATAAATAAAGTGACTAGCATTTTATTTTCTCTCTCACAATAAATATCAATACAACATTTTTAAACCAATTTTAAAATAATGATTGAATTCACTTAGCCTAATTGAAATCACAAACAATGTTAAGGGATTGATTTTCTGGTTAATTTATATTATTTCTGATCCTAAACTAGACTGCTAATATTTCCTTATACAAAAAGTATACAAAAGATAAATATCTAAAAAGAATTAAATTAAAGATCTGCTTATCTGTAAATTCTTTCATTTAATCTCTTACTTAAATACAATTATATTCTTGAAAACCCATTAAGTTAGGCAATAAAATGTCTTGAATTCAAATGTTAAATAAATCCTTCATTAGTTGTTTAAATATTAATTCAAGTTTTCCATACACTCCTTGTATCTTAAAGGATAACGAATATATAATAAATTCCTTTCTGTGCAAATATATTCACACACACAATCACACATCCACTGAGAAAGAGAGAGGGGATATCCATTAAACAAACACAAAGAAATCGCCGCTGACATAAAGCAGCAATGGCTGTCCTGGCAATGTCCTGGCGTTTTCCCCTCCCCTAGCTCCCGCATCCTGCCCTCTCCTCTCGCTCGTCTAGCTGTCGCCTCGCTGGCGCCAGCTGTCGCCTGCCTGCCTTAACTTGTGCCCCCGAAACCACCACATTCCCCACATATGAGAGAACACAAATACACACACACTCTATGGGATGCTGTGTACTGTATCCGCTAGATACATCAGCATATTGCCGCTTGTTGAGGCATTTTAAATAATTTGTCCCCCGCCTTGCCGCTTTGGCATATTTGCAGGTCCCGCCACCGTCCAGATGGTGTCCCAGAACCGACCGCCGCCCCCGATGCCGGTGCCCGTCCAGGTGCCGCAGTACGTCAACGAGAACGGAACGCTCACCCATGTGATGCTATCGCCGCAGCAGTACCAGCAGCTGCAGCATCCTGGCCAAGGACACCTCCATCCAGCACCATTCGTAAGTGGACTTTGATAAATTTATTTATTACTTTTAGCGTAGAGATTTAAACTAAAGGAAAAACTTAAAGAGAATATTTGTATATGTGAGAAATAATATTAATAAATTTATACATATTTTAAATACATTTTAAAGGAAAAAGATACCATTTGAATAAATACTTACCCAAAATATTTGACAATTATTTACCTATTTGCTCTGAAACAATATAATTAGTCAGGAGAATGCTTTGACTTTTCTTTTCTATTTTTAAATAGGATTTATATACCTTCCATTCTCTTTGAGGTATAATACAATTATATTAATACAAAAATAAATTGGCATTTTATAACCAGCCTAAGCTCACTTTTAGCCTCTTAACCTCCATTTTAATTAGTTTAAAATTGAATCTTAAATACTGGCAACCAATCAAAGTACTTCAATTATTATGCTAAATACTACTCAGTAGTTCTCTCGAAATTGTTGAGCTTGTTCCTAAAACTATACAAAAATTGCAGCTCCTCGGTTTGTCAAGTGCACTTCCAGTAACCCAAAAACTCTAGCAAATAGAAACAATGTCGAGCCTTACCTGTAAATAATTGAATTAAAACTTGATGCTTGCGGAAACCTATAACAATAGAATCGGGGGAAAACCAGCCAAACAAGCCGCAAAACAGAGCCAATCGAATTTATAGACATATATAGTATGGGCCTTATCGGAAAGGGAAGAAGTCGCTATCTCATTTCCATACCATTAGAGGGGACTTCCTCCCCGGCGCCGCTTATCAATTAATTGACAGCTAATTGAGCGAACAACCAGCAATCAGCAGAGTCAGGCAGCAGCAGCCACAGCGATATTCCCCGATATTTCCATTCGGGGGCGTCTGTAAAAATAATTTATTGACCAAATGTCGCGCCAAACAAACCGGACTGGATCCGGGTGAAGCTGTGTTCCCGGAACACTGAAAGCTCACCCATTCTCATTCAATTGCAACGAGACTCGTGCGCTTAGCCATTATGAAACTGAGCCCGTGGGGCCCGAATCAACAAAAACAATGGGGGCTAAAATGGATAAACTTTTAGCTAAACAACAATTAAAATAAAGTTTAAACAAAAGCGGAAAAACAGTTGGCCGACGGCAGCTGGTCGTCGCTTATGCATTTATAATATTATTTAATTTATCGGTTAGCTCTCAAGTTTTGTTTATAAACTGCAATATCGCTTTTGTTTGCCTTTCTCCGACGGCGAGTCGAGTCGCGAGGTAATCGTCGGGGCGGGAAAAGTGTGAAAATTGCATAACTAATTAGTCCATTTCGCATTATACTCCCAAGTCCCCAAAGTGCTTAATTTTCTGACTCACTGCGCGCAAATATTTGAATAGGCAAATGCATTCCCAGTCAGCTTTATTTGTTGTCTGTTCGGGCCCCTGAAATCCGTTTCATTGCATTTCGCGAGCTGTCATTTAGGCGTGAGCTTTGACAATCGATCAGCGGCGACTGTTTGGCCAAGATATTTGTCTTGAATGCTAATTACCGAGTTAAGAGAAGGTAGTTTCCATGTAAAAGCTAAAATAGTGCTGATCGACGGGTAAAAAGATGGCATTCTTTGTTCTTAGCTTAGTCGGTATTAAGAAAGATAAATTAGTTTCCTCTTAATCATAAAAAGCTGTTTGGCTTTTCCCGTTAAAGTTCTCACGTTATTTATATTTTTATTGCCACTTTAAAATAAAAAACCTTGCATGCGATTAATTTATTTCAGTTGTCAGTAGTATATTTTCTTTAGTATCCTATTTTTTTAAACAGCCATTCCAAATGCAAGTGAAAAAATAATCATTAAAATATTCATAGCTTTTACAATTTGATTAAATGATTTTATGGAAATTCCAAAGCAAATAAAAAGCATTTTTTTTACTGAGCTATAAAAACATTTCAGCGGCTAGCACTTTATGACCATATTTATATAAAAATGTTTTAAAGCTTGAACATTCCTTGTTATTTTAATTTAAAAATTAATTAGTGTTGGATTGATTCTCTGGGTTTTAGCTCAGTTTCTGTACCCTAAAGATCGGGTTTCAGATTGGGAAATTTGTTGTAAAAACTGCCTAAGTACAAATTGCTTTTTAAATCATGTTAAATTAAATTATGATTTAACTGAGACAAATTACCATCATTTGGATTTATTTTCCCAATTTTTCGACCATTAACATGCGGAACTAGTTCGCTTGCAAGCCAGAGAAGCGATGGCCAAGTTCAGAGCTGCGGCTCATGCATTCCATTTAAATTGCCTCGCTAATTTGCAAAATGGCAAACTGGCGAAAAAAAAAATTAAAGAAAGACGCTTGTTGTTAACCAAAGCAGATGAGCGTTACCCATTCACATCACGTTCGAAAAACCGCTCCTCCCGCCCCCTAGCAACTGTTGCTCCGGTCGCGCCGCCACTTATGTCTAATAATTTAATAATAACAATTTCATTGTACAACATAAGCATTCCCATCATTTCTTTTATGTGCAGAAATTGTTGGCGAAAAAACAGATTGAAATATATTTTCCATTCCAAAAGCGGAAAAATCACTGACCCTTGGAATGAGAGATTGGGCTTCCAACGTTCGTGACTTGGTCCAGACTAAAAATTGAAATGGGAATCAGCGGCTCAGTCCGGTTCTGGAATAGCGCCTAGCGCAATTTAAATTCTACGGTTCAGCTCTCCTCCTGCCTCCTCCACTTACGGTTATTTATTGTATTATATTATCAATCGCTCAATTAACATCAGAATTAATTGCATTGTGAAATTATTATATAATTTCCATTGATTACGCGCCTTCCTCTGCTTGAAGCGCTGCGGGATTTATAATTTGCTGACACTTCAGCGGTGATTTACTTATTTTGTATTTTGTAGACAAATCAAATAAATCTTATTTTTTGCAGCAATTTATTATGTGTGTTTGCCGGTAAAAAAATATTTGACAAGTACAAAATTAATTCCACTTAATTACAGTTAAGGTTCATGGGGTCAATTGGGGAAGAGGTAAATAATAAACAAACTAAGTCGTGATTAAATCGCAATTAACTATGGATTTAACATATGGCAGCGTATAGATTTCGTATCAATTTTATTTACATTAATTATATAATTTGGATTAATTAGGAAGAATATTAAATAACTACAAATTTATTTTCTAGCCGTTTTTATAAACTAATAATATTTAGGGAGCAAATACAAGGAGTTCTCAATTATTTACAATACTTATGGATACTTTCAAACAATTAATAAAAATACTGCTCAAAAACATTACTAAAAATTAAAACAAAATGTATTTAGAATGTTAAAGGGATTCTTATTTGATTCTTACATTTTTAAACGATTGAGAAGAAAACTATTTATGACTAACTAATTACAGTCTTAAGGTTTTTAAGCAGTATTTAAATGTGTTAAGCTTAAATGTAGAATATTAAATTATTTGAAAGCATTTTTAAATTCTTTCAATGAGAAATAAAATAACAAACATATTACCATCCGCCCCCGACTGTCACATCCTTAAATACCGCCGTTTAGGCCAACTAAAGACCCCATTTGCATAACAATTTGTAGACCCAACAGCGGCTGCTGTTGCTGTT
Source organism: Drosophila rufa (assembly GCA_018153105.1). NCBI lineage: Eukaryota > Metazoa > Arthropoda > Insecta > Diptera > Drosophilidae > Drosophila > Drosophila rufa. Next base: position 17,969,142 of record JAECXS010000096.1, read on the forward strand.
TTATCTTAGTTAGTGCAAGCCATTAAATGTTGCCAGTTGATCGTTGACGTCGTGCCCGCTGCTGGCAACATTGTTGCTGCTCATGACTTTTAATTGAACTCCAAGTTGAGCTGAACTTTGCTGTCACATTTTTACATAACTCGCCGCCAGTTACCTACCTGGCCGATCCTAATGCCATTTTTGCAGTGAAAAAAAACAAAAAAAAAAAAACTTAATTAATGCGGAGGCAACAACAGGCAAACAAGAAAACAACAACTTCATCCGCCTTGGACTCAGATTTCCAGCCTGGACACAACACATGTGGCTTCGTCACGCTTTGTTGCTGAAATGAAAGTGCCGGCGGTGGCATGGCATGGCTGCTCGACTGACTCCACTTCACTATGCCTGTGTGCCGTACCCACCGCCGCCGCCGACGACTTGACTGACTGGGGCTGAATTTTCCTTGACTTAATTAACAATTTGCTGGCACAGCATTGCAGAAAAACAAACACAGGGGCAAGCGGTTGGGAAATGTTTAAGAGGGTATCTCCCAAGGAGGAGCTTAGCTCAAAGTGGGAAAGATATCTCTGCAATCGGATGGCTAAATCACAATACATACATTTTTTGAAGATGAGAAATGCACTTGTAGCGAACTTCTAACTATAGTCTAGAGTCAGCGTATCATCTCTGGTAGTTCGGGAATTTTTGAACCCCCCGAAAACCCCTGCTATGTCAGCCACTGTCTTGGAAAGCCACCACAGAGAGATTCGCAGAGCAGCACCTAACAAATGGCAGCTTCCGCTTGTGTGTGTTTATGTTGAAATGTTTATAATTTGATTGTATGCTAATTTGCATAACGTTCGTCGTCGTCGTTGTGGTTGTTGTTGTTGTAGCTATAGTATCCATTATGCAACTTGAGTTAATGCACTCAAAATAACGGCATCTGTCGCACCATTGAAACCGAAAACGAAACCGAAAACTCCCTCGCAGAACTCCAGTTTGCCATGCGTTAATCCGGCTTCCTTTGTTTTCGCCTTTATTATTATTTCTGTTGCTTCGAGCATAAAGAGTGGCAAAAAAAACTCATTAACTTTGACCCATATTTCTTCTTTCTTTTTTTTTGGCTTTTCATAGTTTATGACCAAGGAGAATCGTAAATATTTCGCGAGAGCAACGAGAGACAATTAACGCTTTTAAGGCTTACAAATTGCACCATCCATGCAAAAAGCATATGAAATTGGTGTAATTTTAGCAACAACAACTAAAAATCATTTACTGCAGTTTTGTAGCAAATTATCAATCATCAAGCCCAGGCCTGGCCAGGCTAGGCCACTTTGGCAACAATTTTTAGTTCATATTTGTAGCCTGCGGGCGTGGCTAATTGCCGGTGCCCATATATACCACCAAAAGGCAATTTACTTAATGGTCTCTAGCGGCAAAAATTTATTTTAAGCTCTGTTAAACAGGCGTGGCAAGAAATATGGTAATAAATATTCAAAGAACTTGACTTTACTTAGAAAAGGTTCAGAATATGCTTAATATTTTCACACAATTTGTATTAAATTTGTATTTAAAATGCTTGAAGTTATATAACTTAAATTAGTACGCTTTAATATATATTTTTAAAAATTTATTAACATTTTTAAATTTACGCGGTAAATAATTACATCTTGCACAAGCTGCCTGCTGGTGAACCCCTTTATTTCTATGGCTTCTAATTCTCTTTGTTATCATATGAAATATTAGTATATAAAAATATCAAGGTAGAACTTAATATTTTTTAACAGATTTACTTTCTTATAAAAAACATTAAATAAAATCGGCAAAGCTCAACTTTAAAAAGACCCGCCAAACATGACTACAAGCAGTTAGAAGCTGACAGCTTTGGCACTCTAGAACTTTATAGGGCGAAATTAGTGGCAATATTTTTCCGAACAGTTGGCCACACTGGGAACAACAATAGTTTAATTAATTTGTTATAACGAATTGTAGTTGTTATTTAATATATCTGGGGTTTTAAGTAGTTCCTAACGAAACATAATCACCTGAAGACGATGCCAAGGGAATTTATTGATCAGCGAATGTGAATTTATGTAGAACAACTACAACGAACTAACTTCCTGTGGCCTGATAAGAAATTGGCAATTAAATTAGTTATTTGTTATCAGTTTCTGTCGGCGTTGTGTTCTTTACGAGCCGAAAAGAGATATTTATAGCCAGCGTGTACAGAAGTTGACGTGGTACTTTCCTCTGAGAGATCTTTCGATGAGGAAACCATGGAGGAGCAGCCAGGGAAAAGTGAAAAGACAACAACGAGGACCACAAGCAGGACAACAACTGTGGTTTTTAAAGTACTAAATACATATACATAGACTTAATTTATAGAGTTTTAATGAATTAATTAAATTGCTTATATATTTTTATTATTTCCAGATAAGCGCCAATGGCACATCGCATTTCTACACCCCAGTGACGGGCTATCCTGGCCCAGGACCAGCGGGCAACTACCATCTGCCACCGCCGCCGCCGCCACAGCAGCAGCAGCAGGCGCCCCAAGGAGTACCACAGCAGCAGCAGCAGCAGCAGCAGGGAGCACCGCCTGGAGTGGCAGCAGCGGTGGCTGGAGCGCCACCGCAAGGAGCTCCGCCCGCGGGAACACCTGCCGCCCCCCACTCACACACCCATACCCACACACACACCCACACCCATCCGCAGCAGCAACACAACCAGGCGCAGGCGACACACACACATTCCCCGCACTCGCCATCGCCGCCCAATTACCGGGATGAGCGGAGTCAGCGGCAGCACACGAAGCTGCTGAGGAAGCTGGAGAAGCAGAGGGAGTCAAGTAAGCATTATAGATATCCTCAAAGATAGCCTTCAGCTAATCCAAATTGATTTATTTCCCGCCACAGATCCACCCTTGTCCACGCCCCCCACACACTCGCCTTCGCCTCGCCGTGCCAACGAACTGAATGGTCACAACAACAGTAGCAACAACATTCCTCTGGGCGTGCTGCCCCTGCCAGCTCACCTCAGCAACCACCACCACCTGGTGGGACGCAGGATTCCCCAACAGCAGCAGCAGCAGCAGCAGGCACAGCATCATCCCCAGCGAACTGGGAGCAGTGTGGGCGGAGCCAGCTCCGTGGGAACCTCGGACGATGGCGAGGACAACTCCAGCCTGGCCGGCGAGGATGAGGAGGAGGAGTACCAGGCCTCCATCGTGGACCAAATCTCGGCCATCGAGAAGCCCGAGGTGATCGATGTGACCTCGCGGGCGGCCAAGATCATCTGGGAGTCGCCGGCCCTGGCGGATGCCCTCGTGGTGGACATGCGACAGCTGCGCTACCAAGTGCTCCTCAGCGACTCGGGGAAGCAGTGCAAGTACAAGAGTCTGTACATGGGCGAGGCCTACGAGTGCATTGTGCAGGACCTGCAGCCCGGGCAGGACTACCTGGTCCGCCTGCAGGTGCACTACCAGAAGCTCCAGGGCACTGTGAGCGAGCCGGCCGAGTTCCGCACGCCAGCCTGCGAGCCGGACCAGCCGCCGCCCCCCAAGCTGGTGTCCCGCACCAAGAGCTCGATCAACCTGCGGTGGGCCGCTCCGGCAGCCAACGGATCGAGCATACAGCACTATCTGCTGGAGTACGACGAGGGCAGGACGACGACGACCGGCGGACAGCCGCAGAAGTTCGTGGAGCTGGCCAAGATCAAGGCCAAGCACTATGTCATTGGGAAGCTGCAGCCGACCACGGTTTATAGCTTCCGCTTGGCGGCCGTGAATGAGGTGGGTCAGAGTCCCTACTCCCCGATAGCCAGCTACAGCACCTCCGGCAATCCACCGCCAGTGCCCCGGCCACCGCAACTGGTGGCCAACAGCTCCAGCTCGCTGAAGCTCTGCTGGGAGCGGCGGGCCCAGGACGGCGACTTTCTCCTGCAGCTGCAGGATGCGGAGTCGGGCCACGGCTTCCTCAACACCTACAAGGGCACGGAGCTGCAGACGGAGTGCCTGCAGCTGAGGCGAGCCAGCAGCTACCAGTTCCGTCTGCGGTCCGAGAACGAGGCTGGGGTGTCGCCCTGGTCCCCGGAGGTCAGCTACCGCACGCTGGCGGAACGGCCTGGCAGGCCGGGCAAGCCCCAGGCCAAGGGAAAGATCCATGGAACCCACTTCAAGGCCCGCTGGGAGGCCCCCGGCGATGCCGGCGGAGCGGAGATCCTTCGCTACCACCTCGAGTTGAGTGCGGCGGGACCGGTGTTCGAGAGGATCTACAGTGGCGTCGAAACGGAGGCCATGTGCGAGCGCCTGCAGCCGGGAACGACCTATGCCCTGCGTGCCTGCTGCGAGGGTCCGGCGGGACAGAGTCCCTACTCGGACATTGGGCACGTGACCACGGAGGCAGTGCCACCCTCGGCGCCGCCACCGCCCCACTGCAGTGATCCGCCCTCGCCCTACGCCGCTCTCCTGAAGCTCCAGCATCCGGAGTACAATGGCGGGGCACCCGTTCTCGAGTTCGAGGCCCAGATGCGGCGCCTGGAGCAGGTGCAGCCACCGCAGCTGGTGTACCGCGGCAAGCAGGCCTACTTTGTGGCCCAGGACCTCATCCCCGGCAGCATGTACGAGGCTCAGGTGCGGGCCATCAACCGTGTGGGCGCCGGCAACTGGTCGCAGTGGATGAGATTCACGGCGGCCGCAGCGGCGCCCGGTGTGCCCGAGGAGCTGCGGGTGCTGGTCAAGTCGGCCACCCATCTCACGGTCAGCTGGCAGCCTCCACTGCAGGACAATGGAGCGGCGGTGACCAGCTACACGCTGAAGAGTGCCAGCCAGGAGAGGCGGGAAGAGGACCAGCAGCAGGAGCAGGACCAGGAGGTTAAGGAGCCGCCCAGCTCCGAGTTCCACAGCTGCTATCAGGGTGCACTCACCACGGCGGATCTGAGGAACCTCGCGCCCTTCACGCGCTACCATTTCCGCATCCTGGCGACCAATGCCGCCGGCACCGGCAACTCCTCCGACGTGATAAGCGTGTGCACGCCGGCCGCCGTTCCGGGAGCACCGCAAATGCAGGGCTACGAGTTCACCGCCCAGGAGGTGACACTCAACTGGACGCAGCCGGCGGCCCACGGCTCGCCCATTTGCTCCTACAACATCGAGTACGGTGAGCGGACCATTGCCACTCCGGATGCCTGCACGCGGTACACGGTCAGTGGGCTGTCGCCCGAGACGGGCTACAAGTTCCGCGTCCAGGCGGTGAACGCCATCGGAGCGGGCGCCTTTAGTGCCTATGCCAAGCTGACAACGCAGCCGGCACCGCCGGCGCCACCTCGCCTCGAGTGCAGCGGCGCCGGCCACAACTACATCAAGCTGAAGTGGGGGGAGAACGGCGGCGGCAAGCTGGGCAACGGCGGATCCTCCTCGGCGGGCAATGGCGGCAGCGGCGGCGACTTCACCAAGTACTTTGTGGAGATGTATGTGGCCAGGGCCAAGCAGTTCCAGTCCGTCTACGCCGGCACCAACTGCATGTGCAAGGTGCACAAGCTGCAGGAGCGCAGCAGCTACACCTTCCGCATCTATGCCCACACGGACCGGGCCGGCGACGGTGATTACTCGGAGGACTTTGTGTTCGAGACGTCGGCCACGCTGCCGGCGAACATCAAGGCGCCGCGAGTGGTCCAGGAGGGCAGCGTTTGCCTGATGGACCTGCCCGGCCAGCTGGGCATGCAGCTCACCCTGGAGTGGCAGCACTCGAAGAACTCCTTCCACGATCGCGTGGAGTACGAGCTGCAGTACGCGGTCTTGGGTCCATCCGACCTGGAGGGTGAGTCCCTGTCCCCCAAGGGTCGCAGCAGCAGTTCCAGTGGCAGCTCCAGCGGAGCTCCAGTTAATTTGGCCAACCAGGACTACAGGCAGTTGTACCGCGGACCGGAGACCAAGTTCACCATTGACAATTTGGCCGCTGGCACCTGCTACCAGTTCCGCGTGTGTCCCGTCCGGATAACGGCGAGCGGCGAGCTGCTGCACGGCCAGCCATCGAGTCCGCTGCGCTACCAGGTGCCCAGCGAGATGGACCCCAGCTCGGCGACCTGCCACCACCACCTGCACGGGTCCACAGCAGCAGCACCGGCCGCCGCCACCGCCAGCCAGAGGAGCAGTCGGAAGCTGTCGGCGGGCAATGGCTCGGCCAACGGACTGCACATGAGATCGGTGAGTGCTTCGGCGATCAGTGGGGCGAGCGGCGTGGGCGCGGATCCCGTGGCCATTGGACGGCTGCAGCAGGAGCTGTCGGGCTTCAATGCCTGCGCCGATCCCCTGCACCATCATCATCATCATCACCATCACCACCATCAGCCGTGCGGTGGCGCCGGCGGCGGCTCGGCTGGAGGAGCAGCCGGTGGTGGCTTGGGTGCCGGGGCCACGGACTCGCATCATCAGCATCAGCACCATATGCATCACTCGCATCACATGCACCATGCCCACCATCCGCACACTGGCGGATTGGCCATAGGCGCCAACTCCTCGAGCGCCGGTGCCTCCTCCTCCTCCTCCTCAACGGCGGCGGCGGCGTCGGCCATCTCATCCAGCTTGGCCCATTCCGGGGGACTGCGTCGGATTGTTAGCAAGCTAACGTCGCTATACTCCAACCGGAAGCGCCTGAGTGACCAGCAGAAGGCCGTGTGCATTGTGGTCTCCTTCCTGGTGGGCACTTTTCTGGTCGCCATGCTCGTCAACATGCTGAGGGGCTAAGGATACTCCCCCGGAAAAGAGGCGACATCATCACATTGCAGGCAAAAGTAAAAACAAAAAAAAAACACAGGCAAAAAGTAAAAAAAAAAACAAAACAAAAAAAACAAAAAACACACTTTATCAGGGATGCCACAGAAATCGTCGCGGCTTTGAAACCGACCGAAAAAGGTGCCCAAGAGTAGGCAATAGAATCTATTTTATATCCCAAATTTAATGTAAATTTGTAAAACATTTTGTGGCCTACTTTTGGGCACTCTTTTCTCTCCAAATTTCAAATCTACAGCGATCTCTGTGGCACGCCTGTCTGTCTCAAAGAAGTGATTTCAAAAACCCATTAGTTTGTAATTATGTATTTTTTATATATATAATATGTAACGGAATCAACAAACAAAATCAAAAACCACAACTGTATATTGTCTAATTTTAAACAAAAAGAGATAGAAACAAGAAACATGGAGAATGCAAAACAGGAAATCAAACAAACGAAAGAGGATGCGGAAAAGGAAGAGAGAAGAAGGCAGAATCCCCCAATTAAATGTATTAAATGTACACAAAACAAACATTCACAAACAGCTAAAGATGTTAATAATGGTATTTACTTATATATAATATTTGTTGTCACAAAAAACGAAAGTTTAATCTCCAATATGTGCTATAAACAAAACGAAAAACGAAAAAAGAGCAGAAAAGCATACAAAGAAAACTACAGGCTGCTCTTTCCAGTACTTGTCAAAATCTCTGCTTCTCAAACTGTAACGGGCGCGGTGTCGCAGCAAGCAGCTTCTATCTGTCGCGCATTTGCTCTCTCTCTCTCTCTCTGTACCGCCAGCGGTGAATGTAAAATGTCGTGTAAAATACGTGTGAGAGGGGGGAAGCTGCAGAATTTTTGTAAACAAGACTTTTTTTGTAAAGTGTATTCCAAACGAAATCGTAGTTAGCTGGTCGAACAAATTGCACCAACAACTAAGTAGCTAAACAGAGTAAACGAATTGAGAGGGGACGGTGGCAGGGGTGGCGAGGCGAGGCGTGGCGAGGGGGCGAGAGCAAATGCAAAATAATTAAACGAAAAAATGTATGAATTTATTAGACATTACTACACTAGCAAACAAGTATTCAGTGCTCTGTACAATTGTGTTTTTCCCCGCAAATAAAAAAAAAAAACGCTCCAATCTAAGCCGAAATATATATATATCCAGAAAATATATATGTAAAACAGCAGACGCTTCTTTCATTCTCACAAAAACCTTTTTATACGAATTATTACAACAATTTATTAATAAAGAAAGCATATTAAATACGACAACAAAAAACACAACCAGAAACCCAAGGCGAACGGCAACCCCCCAAGTTGGGGCTGCTATATTCTGTTGACAAGAGAAACAAACTGTTGCATTTCAACTAAATAAAATAAAATAAATAACTAAACCAATATTGAACCCTGCTATATAGCAGCCCCAACTAGGGGCGAAAGTGATTTATATTCCAATTATTATTATTTTTCTAATTAAATAAATTAAAAACTAAATGTAATTGTTTCTTTCCATAGCATTTAATGTGAATTATATACAAAAACCGGAATCTTATCTAAAAAAATCACGAAAACCATAAAAAAAAATACACAAAACAAAACAAAACAAATGTTTGTTCATGTAAAGCATAAACATTTGCTTGATGCAAATTAAAAAAATTATATATATAATTAAAAATAAACTTAAATCGGAATCAAATGATAAATAAATGGAAATTATGTATGTTTCTATGTTTACAAACTTATAAAATTTATTTGCAAAATATATATATATATATAAAACATTAAAATAAATGCGATATACAAATAATAAAAATAACTGGTTTTGACTTTTATTTGGCCATATTTTTCTTTCAGCTTCTGCAGTTATTTGTAATCAAATAAAAACACCTCTTAACGAGGTGAGATTAAAGTGACGATGGCACATTCAGCCCAACAAATTTCTGATGCCAAATTTTGTGACGATTAATAGTTATTTAAACAAAAATATTTAAAAAGTTTTTAATTAGTTTCATAATCGGCACTTAGCTGAAAAATTTAAAAAAGCAAAACAGGCAGCGTGCCGATTTTGAAACTAATATTTGGTATCAGAAATTGTTTGGGCTGAATGTGCCATCGTCACTTTAATCTCACCTCGTTAAGAGGTGATTTTATTTGATATCAGAAGTTTTTTAAATGGCATATGTATGTACATACATAGGTCTCCCATTGTTGTTATAAGTTTTTGTTTGAAACTCAAATGGGAAAAATTCATTAAAAAAAATGCATATATGGGATAATTGCTACAAATTTTGAAGAGAAAGCGAATTTTCGGACATATGTGTTGTATCCCGAAATTTCTCAAGGGCTATACGGCCTGAAGTGACCATAAAAATCGTAAAAGCCATTAAACAAAAAAATGTTTAATCTTAAAAAAAAATCTTTTTATTCTAAATTCTTAATTATAATATTTATAACATTTTTGTCAGGGCAACGTAATTATCATATCAAAATACTTTTCCAATGACATATAGCACGTTTCTGTAACTTTAGTCGTTCAGAAGTTATGGGCGCGAGAAATTTCCTGTTTCTTTCTTTCTTTTAAATTTAAATTATATTAGATTTCCTTCGTCTCTAAATGACTCTACATGAGTTTTTACATAAATGTAGTATAGTGCATGTAAAAGGCTAGGTATATGGGATCTTTGCTACTAATTTTAATGAGTAATATCTCGAGAAAGCGAATTCTCCGAGATATGTGTTATATACTAAAAGTTGAGCAAGGCTATATGGCCTTGAGTGACTATCAAAATCGTTAGAGCCATTTTTAAAAAAACTTCAAAAACTTAAAAAAAAAAATTAATTTTAATTATAAATTCTTAAATATTATATTTAGATAAATTATGTCAAGGCAAAGCTATTATCATTTCAAAATACCTTTCAATCGACATATAGCACGTATCTGTAGCTTTAGTCGTTTAGAAGTTATGGGCGCGGAAAATCTGGCTTTTTTAGCTGTTTTCCCGCCAAACTAGCGGGAAACCCAAAAAGTCGTAGAACAAAAAATATTCAGCTCGAGCTGTTTAATAAAATAAAAGTAGTTTCAGGATTCTTAAACAAAAAAATCGACAAACAGAGAGACAGACAAACAACAGGACACACGTTTTTATTTCGGAAAGGCCGTTAAAATCTTGTTTATTGAATATCTTTTGAACGGAGTATCGGATCAGGATGATCGAGGTGTCATTCGACGCGTATTTAAAGCTAGATCACAACAATTTTAAACATTTTCGGATTTTTGCGCCACCGGCCCAATAGCTCCAATTTTCAAAATGTTCAATTTCGCACTTTCACTCCCATTTCTCCTAAACTAATCCGTTTTTGAAAAATCTTAGTGTGCAGTTTCAAAGAGGTTTACAATACCTTTCGATCAAGATATAAATGGTTCTGATCGGACTATCGTAGCAGATTTTCAATTCTACGGCTGTATATAGTAGTCTCCTTGCGCGCCACAGTCTCGGTGCTCATCGTCACTACGTGGACTGCCGTCCACAGTGATTCTAAGGGCGACCGCACACTAGCAGCGGAAAACTGAGCTTACTGTTGAGCTCATCAGCGAGCTGATAATTTCAGAACTAATCTATCGCACACCGAAAGCTGAAACAGAAGCTGATGCTGATTACAAATAAAATTAAATTAATATCGAAAGGATAAAGTGGTCCGATTCGGATGAAATTTCATATGTATAGCTATATTTAAATTAAATGGAATGGGGAAATAAGGTCCCCGGGATTTGAACGTCCCCGGAGAATTAGCGTCCCCGGGACTTTAACGTCCCCGAGATTTTAACGTTCCCGGAGAATTAACGTCCCAGGTGACTTAACGTCGTCGGGATTTTAACGTCCCCGGGAAATTATCGTCACGGGGAAATAACGTCCTCGGGATCTTAACGTCCCCGGATAATTAACGTCCCAGGTAATTTAACGTCGTCGGGATTTTAACGTCCCCGTATAAAAAATAACGTCCCTGCGAAATTATCGTCCCGGGGAAATAACGTCCTCGGGATCTTAACGTCCCGGGAAAATTAACGTCCCCGGGATTCCACCGTCCTCGGGGAATTAACGTCCCCGGGAAATTAGCGTCCCCGGGAAATTAACGTTTTAACGTTATCCCAAAATAACAATAATATGTTACAGGTTTGCCAGCTGCAATACAGATTTCGGTTTTATAGTCTTAGAGATTCTTTCCGTTTCATTATATATTTTATTTTATTATGTTTTCGTGCAAATAACAATTTTTATATTTCGCTAAACATTGGTATTCGTTATTTCCGGTATATATAAAATGGTTATTCCTTGTTATTGTTTTCGTTGATATTTCGTATATATGTATATTGTTCGTGTGTCTAGTTCCGCGTGTATCGTGTGAGTATTTGTTATCTACTTTAACCCAAAAATCATCTAAAAATTCTGATTATTCGTATTTGTATTTCATATATTCCATAAAATTCAAACACTTTAGTTAGTATGCGATTTGACTATTATTATTGTATCTTTTGTTTTTCGTTTTTGTGTTGGTTAAAATCGGTGTATAAAATTGTGGTATCTTTGATTTATTTACTTATTTTGCTCTTGCGTTGCTTGGCTTTTCTGCTTAATTGCTTGCTTGCTTTGCTTGCTTGCTGGAAACAACAACAACAAATCCCTGGCTTCAAATTCATTTTCTCAAATCAACAAATACACAGCGCATCCCTCATTTACGAGTACAGTTCGTTTCAGTAATGTTCATCCAAAACTTATGTATGTTTATAAAAAATATGTTTCATGCTAAGGCAACTTCAACATCGATATGGGATAGTTTTTAAGTTTTTAGTTGTATTTTATGTTAAGGGACTTTATTGGATCTGGTTTTTGGTGTAAAAGGTTTCTCTATAAAGCGATTGGCATGATATGTGTGTGTGTGCTTTATGTCTCAGGTGAGAGGAGGATATAATTTTGAGGCAGTGTTTCTTTTGCAACACTGTTCCTGGTTAGTTTTGTAAATTCCATTAATATGTTTGCAGGAGCTGAGGATAATGAGTAGAGAAGTGTAGATAGGTCGTAGGGTTGAGGATACAGTATATAGAGTATGCCGAGGTATAGGAAATATTCCTTAAGTAGTGCAAAATAGTTGTTTACGATTTACGAGACAGTGTTGGCTAACAGTTATTGAGTGTTATGCTCTACTTTGGTGAATGGCTGGTTGTTTCCTATATATCTAATCGTGGTGAGGTAATTTAAGACCTAGGCTGTGTGGCTTTAAGTTTAGATTGGGGGCTCTGGTTAGTTTAGCTTCCCGTTCGTTATATGTCTTCATATAAAAAATGTCAACAAATTGTTTCTGAATAGTATCTATTTATATGTATGCCTCAGGTGCGCTATATCTTTGGTATGTATGTATCTATATCTGGGGCGACGCGAAACCTCCTCATCCAATGGCCCCCGTGGTACTGGTACTGATCAGGGGCTCCCTGGAGTTCACGGACGTGTTCGAAGGATCAATGGACAGCGTAAATGTCGAATTGGTCTCCACCGAATCGTGCTGGCTCTGGGTCTGCTCATGTCTCCTTGGCTTCACTAGCTGGTGAGCCGGATCCTTGTGCTGCACTCCGGCCTCGGCCGCCGGATAGCTGGACACGCGCTTCAGGGTCTGGAATTAAATTATAAAGCAAATATGATCGATTAATGAGTGGTAAAAAATATATAAGAATACCTAAGTAAATCTGAGTGGGAATATTTTAAAAGTACCATACAAAACCCACCTTATCACTTAGTATTTCAGCAGCATTGGTAGCTGCCACCGATTCGGTAACCGGGCAAATATTCTTGCTCGAGGAGAACTTTTTGCGCTTTCGCTTCAAGGCGGCAATGGCAGTGAGTCCTGGAAAGAAATATTTATCAAAAAATATTATAAATAATTTCGATATATGATCCTTTGGCTTTAAACCCACCGCTTGTTGTGTGAAAGAAGTGAGAGCCTACCCCCACATGGGCTGCTGGCGGATTGCTGACCACCGGCGGCGTTGGCGTCGACGAGGAGGCCGTTGTGGTGGAGGAGGAGTCTCCATGGCATCCTCCGTAGTTGTGCTGCGGCGAATTCTGGGCATAGGTAACCCGCATTTGGCCATGAACCGGAGTAGCTGTGTGCGAGGAGTTGCACACCGAATCCTCTGACTTGGAACGGCCCAGCATCTTGCTGACATTGCCCACCTTGGCGGCTTCTATCAAGGTGCCTATTAGGATAATTAAATTAGTTGTTTAAAATAGAATAAAAATTATTCAATACAGTTTTTGGTATAAAATATGTAGAATTATAAATTTAAATTTTTCCTTTGTCTGCATAAACATGCCAAATATTTTTCAGTATATTCTTTGGTAGCTTAATTAAAAATCCTTTTATTAATTACAGCGTTTCAGGTATAATTTGATTAAAATAAATAGTTGCCAATCTGGGTTAGTATGCTGAATTAAATAAATAATAATAAATGTTCGTACTTTATGTTAGCTTTTAATTAAGAAAATACAAACTTAGGTAACAATTCTAATTTGACAATCTTTTGTGACTTATAAAACTTAAAATCAATTTAAATAACATGTTTTTCAAGTAACTAAAAGTAAGTTAATGGAAAATTATAAATAGTTCATTTGGCCAATTATTCTAAATTTTAGTATTTATAATTTTAAATAAAGGTGAGGTAGCCTTGGTTGATTCTTTTTGTGTAAATATTGTTTAAATATTAGAAACCAGCATTAAGTTTAAAGCTTTGATTTAAAAATAGCAATTGAAAGGGAAATACCACAATTAAATTTAAATTATTGTCTCGAAATTATAATAACAATAAAATTTCCAAATTATTTAAATTATTATTCACTGCACGTGGCATGCGTACCCCATCTCTTCTTGTGGCCCGCGATCCGCTTGTTGTAGGGCTTCAGGGCGGACTTGTTGTACTTGGTGGTCACCTGGTTGGTGGTCACCTGGATCGTCCCTCCCTGGCCGCCCTGAGTGGGCGAGGTTGGTGACTCCGCTCCGCCACTTCCGCTGCCCGCTTGGCTCTGCTGACGCTTGTGCATGAAGTTCGGCGTGAAGAGAGTGGAGAGCGTGGAGCTGAGGATCTCGTGCTGGTTGTCATAGTTATCCAGCGACGTGGAGAACTCGGCGACGGGAGCCAAAGATCCCGTTGAGCCCGGCGGAGCGATATTGAAGCCCTTCATCAGGCGACGTTCCTTCTGGCGATTCTTCTTGCCACCGCCTCCTGGAGGGCAAAATAAAGAAAAACCCATTTAAATAGAGACTTGCGAGCTTAGTAAACAACGACTTTTCGGGCTTACCACCGCCTTGACCCGCCGTCACATTCGTGTCCATGCCGCTGTTCTTCAGGATTTCCACCAACTCGCACCGGAAGGCGGATATATCCTGCTTGATCTCATTCACATCGTCCTCGGTGACGCCCTGGGACTCGGCCTTGCGCTGCTCCACGGTCACATAGCGCCGGACCAGATTCCGCATTATTTGCTGGTACTTAAAGTCGCGATCACTCGCCTGCTGGGCCTTTCTCTGGGGGATTTTAATTATACAAAAAAAATTAAATTAAAGGCTTTCTCAAGTTTACTTACACGAATGGTCTTTAGGTGCTCCCGCCGAGCGGCCGAGGATCCGCTGCAGAAGACCCGCCTCACCCACTTGCAGGCATACCAAATGGACTTGGGCGTGGGTATAATATTGAAGGGAGGCGGACAGGTGCCGCCCTCCTCGAAGTAACTTATCCAGAGCTTCGAGCGGGCAAACTTCCACTCCACATCAGCGCGTTCCTAAAGATAGCGGAAATATTTCTTAATAAATAATTATATATAAACAAAATTAAATACTCACCGAAATCAATTGGTAGGAATGATTCATCATGGCTATGAGCAGATTGAGCAGGACCACAATGTTGATCACCGAATAGGTTCCAAACATCAGCATGCCCCAGAAGCGGGTGAAGATTTTAATGCCATCCAGCTCGAAACTGTCCAGGTCGATCAGGCCAAAGACAGCCCAGAAGAGGGTTTGAGTGGTCTCGAATAAACTGAAATTAGGTATTAAATATTTAAATATATAAATATTAAAATATATGAATATGAAAACATATAAATATTAAATATATAAATTATAAAATATAAAAAAATTTAAATATATACATATTAATTATATCTAAATATATTACTTGGAGAACCGTCGCCAGACAATACAAGCATTGGGATCATTAGTGCCATTCATATTTAAAAGAGCACTCATGGGTGAAACCTCAGGACAACGCTTCTTTTCCAGATCCGCATAGTACCTGAAAATTTTAAATAAATTAAATAAGAAGAGTTATATTTGTTTCTTTGCTTCGAATATTTTTAAAGAATTCTTAAACAAGTTTTTCTCGTTCAAAAAATCAATATTTTGGCAATAAATTTAAAAGTAATTTTTATATAGTCCCCAAAGGAGTTTCAAGAATTTTTAGAATATAGTTTTTCATTATTAATTTACCACAAAAGCTGATTGAGACCACTGCCAAAGGCAAACAGCACCAAAACGTAAAGAAAGAAGAACTTCATAATGTCCATAACCATGCGGGACAGCGAGACCTGCAGTGGCCCCAGATGCGGATTCACCGAGAAGATATAAACCAGCTTGAGGCTACTGAAAATGTTCGCCGCACTGAACAGGCCCTCCGAGATCAGCATGGGATCCCAGGCATCCCACCTTTCCCGCGGCAGATCCGTGGCATGTGAGTTGTATATCATCTCTTTTTGAACCTTAAAAAATATTAAAATATATACTCTATTAATATTAAAATACTTCAAGTTATTTTTTTGGCTCACCTGAAAAAAGGATACCACTCGCAGAGCAACCGTGGCCACATACAATGAGTTCGTGACAAAGTCAATCACATTCCACATATCGTTGAGATACTCCTGAAGGCCCACATCCCACAGCTGCTTGACCTCGCTCCAGATGAGGCCGCTGACCCAGGAGAGGATCAGCCACTCAATAAAGGTGGGCTTGGCTCCCCGTTTCGTGGGCACCTCCTCCACCTTGTTAAGCATGCCCGAGTTGTCGGCAAAGAACCAGCCGCCGATGAAGGTCTCGATCCTCTGGGAGGCCAGCATGAGGAGGACTGCAAATGGGAGAAATCGTTGTATTCCAAGATCGAGTATATTTAGTGCTATTACTCACACAAAAAGGTGAAATAGGAGGCGCTGTGGCAGATGAACTTGATGAAGGGCTTGCGCATGGTCTGGCCAATGCTGGAGTAGGGCGCCAGGATGTAGGCCAGCGAGAAGATGGGAAACAGGATGCCAATCCGTATGATGTCCACCGCCTGCAGGGCCATGTTCTTTCGCCGGAAACCGGGCAGTCCCTCGTACCAGATGCTCGCCAGCAGCTGCTGGACATTCGAGTGGGCCACAAACTATGAGGGAAACGAGGTTCCTTTCACAAAGGATTAATTCCTAATATTGCTACAGCGAACTCACCTTTTTCTGGCGCAGCTTGATGGCCAGTTTTAGGCGGTTTAAATGCATCCGTTCGCCGTGCTCGTAAACGGGACCGGTGGGATCGTGATTGAGCAGGATCTCCAGCTCGTGGGAGGTGCGAGTATGGTCCAGCAGGGCGGTGGCAAAGTCCTGGCACTGCTTTCGCAGCTCCTGGTACTCGTTCTGGAGAAAGGTAAACCTTGATAAACCAATATATTCTGGATTTAAGACCTCACCTTAAATTCGTGCTCGAGAAAGCTGAGTCGGCGCAGCTCCCAGGACAGCTCGAAGGCCGTGAGGATGGGGTCCTTGGAGGAAAGTGCTATCAAGCTGGGGCTGGCCAGCGCTCGATAGGCATTGATGCGGGACCTCGAGTGCCGGAGGGAGTCCTCCTGCCGGGACTGGACGCACTCATCGCAGCCGCAGCGCACATCGTGGGGCATTGGTAGAACGGCTCCCCGATCCAGCAGGATCTTGATGATCTCATAGTTGTCGCGGTGTGCCGCCAGGATGAGGGGCGTTATATCCGGCGTGAAGGTGGAGGTATCCTCCGAGGCAGACTCCCAACTCTGGAAGATACAGACCGGTGTCAAATATGAATTGTAAAGGCTCCAATTCGATCATTATCTCACATGATTGCCCTCGCTGTGAAAGGTGACGTTCTCGTGGTCCAAAAGCACCTCCACAGCCTCCACGAACTCCTCGGAGATGGAGTGCAGGAGCGCATCCTTCGTGTCCACATTGTAGTTGATCAACAGTTCGACCATCTCGAGGTTCTCGTTGTCAATGGCCATCAGCAGGGCAGTGCGTCCCAGGGGATCCACACAGTTCACATTGATGTAGTCCGTGTCCTGGGCCTTCTGCAGCATCCGGCGAGTGCCGGCCATGTCACCCCTTTCCACGGCCAGCAGGAACTTCTTCTCCTCCAGCGTCAGCTGGCGGATCTCCTGATGCGGCCGGATGGTATTCTCCTCCTCCATCATGCCGTGAATGCTGTGGCGCTACGGGTTTTAATTAAAGTTGATTAGTATTAAAGTTAATTTCTTAGTTTTGTATTAAATCGAAGCCCACCTTAACCCGCCTGGCTGGCTCAATCTGGACAGCGATGTGCCCACTGCCGCTGCTCTCGCTGCCCAGCTTCTTCTCGGCACTATCCGACGCATCGGCGGCGCCATTCTTGATTTTATTTAGGATCGGGGCCAGCACCGATTTCCGTCTCGCCGGACTGACAAAGTGCAGCTTTTTTCCGTCGTCTGGAAAGGAAGAAAAAAGTAAGGGTGTTTTATTTATAAAAAGAGGTTTTGGTAAACGGAAAATAATCTTAAAAATAAAACTAGGAATAGGTTGGAAACAATTCAGACTTTTGAAAAGCCGGCCAAACTTATTTGTTTTTATATCCTTGCAGAGGTAATTATGATTTCAGTCAAAAGAAGGAGACTCTTCTAACCCTATAAAGTATACAGGGTTGAGGAGACACGCTGTAGCTTTCTTACATGTCTTTATATTTTATACAGCAATATTACAAATAATAAATTTAAAATAACGTATTTGAAGTGATTATGGTGGCAGCCCTGGTACTAACCATGGTAGCAAGCCAGGTGGCAGCACTGGTGGCAGCTCTGATGGCAACCCAGGTGGCATCCCTTGCCTTGGATTAACTGTCAGATTTTCGTATAAATAGGAGGACCCTTTCCTGGGTAGCTCATTCGACTTTGAGCTCCTGGCTCGTCTAGTCGTTTCGTCTTTATTTATTTTGATCTTTTTTTTTTGATACCACAATAATTATTTTATTTGCTTTAATTAGTTTTGTTTGGTATTCAATTCAAGAGCAGCACGGACCAATAACCTGATGCTGCGAGAGATAGGATGAACGTTTTATTGTGGATAACAACTTTATCTAACGGTTTAATTTAACTTGAAGATGTCTGATGTCTTTGTATTATTTATTTTATATTCCTTTTAATAATTATTTGTATTGAAATGCATTTTTCAATATTCTCTTTAGTTTGGTTTGGTATTCAAGTCAAGATCAGCACGGACCTATAACCTGATGCTGCGAGGGATAGGATGAACGCTTTATTGTGGATAAAAACTTTATCTAACGGTTTAATTTAACATGAAGATGCCTGATGTCTTTGTATTATTTATTTTATATTCCTTTTAATAATTATTTGTATTGAAATGCATTTTTCAATATGCTCTTTAGCTTGGTTTGGTATTCAAGTCAAGATCAGCACGGACCTATAACCTGATGCTGCGAGGGATAGGATGAACGCTTTATTGTGGATAAAAACTTTATCTAACGGTTTAATTTAACTTGAAGATGTCTGATGTCTTTGTATTATTTATTTTATATTCCATTTAATAATTATTTTTATTGAAATGCAAATTTTAATACTCTCTCTTTGTGATCCTTATTAATAACTAGAATCTCGTGTTCTCGTTGTTGTTGTTCTCGTCTTTGCATCTATCTCGTTTTCGATGGTTTTGTCTTCTCTCTTGGGATAATTATCCATTTATTTTAGTGGTATTTTTTTTTTAAAAATCGGTTTTGGTTATTTGTTTTATATTTATTTTAATTACTTTTATCGAATTGTCCTTTTCGATATTCTCTCTTTATTTGCGATCCTTATTACCAGCTAGCATATCGCTTTTGGTTTCCTTCTTAAGAGGTGGACTTATTGGGTTAATCCTTCAACCGAAGTTGACCTTGGAAAGGACGCCCAGACAGACGGAATCTGTTCAAGGCAAACGGGTCACCATAGAAATCATCAAATTGCCATTAAAATGTGCTCTGATTTCTGATAGCCTTGGGACAGTCGTTATCCTTATCATACCCGTTGATGTTATTGTGGTTGTAAAATAAAATAATAATTTCAAAAGCAAAAAGGGGTGGCAGATAACGAAAGGGTGGGGAAGGGAAAAGCACAAGAGCAAACGCAAACACGCGGCGTATACGCGATATACCGTGGCCTGCAGGGTGGCATCAGAAATCTGGGTCAATTATTGCCAGCCTGCTTTTTTGCCCCCTATTTTTTTCCTTTTTATTTTTGCATATTAAAAAGCAATGCACACACACACAAAGTGGCAAAAGCAGCCTGTCTGCGTCGGGTTGGGGGTGTGTGTGAGTGTTTTCCGAAGTGTTGTCACTATTTGGCATTTAATTTCAAATGACATTGGCTGCATCGGCAGGAAAACAAACATCGAACCCAAAGCAGGTCCTTTGCTTGTAACAGGACGTACAACAATATGCAAATATATTTACACAGGGACAGGTAGGGATTTATTCAAACACGGAGGATTTTTAAGGACTTTTTATTGAGTTGGAGAATTTTAGGAAAGTTTTAAAACTCGGCTGTCTTAAAAAAAATTAAATATATTTACTTTGAGAGAGTTTGATTTATTAACTTAATATAAAACGATTTCTTGTTTTTACGCTATAAAATAAAAGGACCTAAAAATATATATACAAAGGTCACAATTATTTTACAATAAATTAAACTTATGAGAAGTTCTTTAAACACATTCTTCTAATTATTTCTCCCTATTGTTTTTAAAAAATCTGACAATTATAATTATCAATAATAATAAATCAAAATATAATTGTGTAATTCGTAGTAATAAAACTTGGAAATTATAGTTAAATATCCTAATTTTGTAATAACTCTTAAGAGTCTTATAATTCAAAGTATAACTTAATAATTATATCAAAGTTGCATTGAGGTGTGAATAATTATATCAAAGATGTATTAAATTAATATTTATTGTAGTTCTTTATAATTATACAAAAACTTTCTCTCCATCAACTTCCTATATATAGCTTTCCCTTAGCCAAATTGTTAATCGACTTTAAACACTCGCTCATTTGTAAGATGAGAAGTTTCGGGCAAGGTAACGACGTTCCACGTGCGTTGAACTTTCATTGATTGCACCTACGAGTCACAGTAACACACATCCAGTCATGTATGTGTGCCGTGGTGTGAGTCTGCGCAGGAACTAACCTAACTCAACTTGCCGTCATGTTGTCGTAGGTCGCACGACTACCAACACAGGCACAAGCACAGGAACAGGATGTAAGCCAAGTAAAATGGCGTCGGCAGAGCCGCAATGTTGCACACAAGCTCACAAGAAGGCATTCACACAGATACGGCATATACTAATCACTGGCAAGAATCGGAATCGGAATGCTATTGATTGACCTGAAAACACAGACACCACAAAGCTGCAAATTCACATTTAAAATGCAGCCAAAATCGCAGCTGCCTAGCCGGGTAAATATTAATAAGCCAACCAGAGGTTAAAAATAATTACCAAAGTAAATTATTAATAGGTAAGTGATTTTTAATGGGCTAGGTTAGTGATGAGTGATTTTAATTGGTTTAATAGAATACGGGTAAGTCGTAATTAGATAGATTACGGTTTTAAAAGGTATTTCGCATTACCTTTGAAACATAATAAAATCTCAGTTAAACTATACTTAGGAGTATATTACAAAGTCTTGTAATAATATTGATAGTTATATAAAATTTTATATTATATTAGTATTTGTTTTTAATTAAAAGAATTTTTAATTTTTATAAGGCCAATATTATTATTTTTCAAATTCTAAACTTAATTCATATTTAATTACATTTTTAATTTAAGAGATCATATGCTTAGATTTTGTGCCTTACCTTCGCCTTCTTCGCCGGTTTTCGCTTCGCTCCATTTCGACAACTAAACATGGGAATGAAAAAAATAAGTAGTTACAAATTAGTTAGTTAGTTAGTATGGATGTTAGTCATATATTAAACATATACAAATCTAAAAAACATATTTTACATGCTAACTACCACAATATTAGATATTAGAGCATAATCAACACACTCAGTATTCGCATGATTTAAATAATGTAATGATAAACATGATTAATTAATACCCGTATTCTTAACAGTACTTATTACAGAAAAATTATAGTTATAAGGGATAATAATTCAACACTTATTTCGTATTCAATTTGCTTAATAATTGAATTAATAAATTATTGAAATGCTTAAGTAACCTTTAAAAAGTTAAACATTCGTTTAAGAAATTTGCAAGATTTCTTTTCTTTCATTAAAAAAAAAAAAAAAAAAATCTTTCCTTAACTTCTTACATAAATTTACTATCAATTTAATTTGCCATAAATCCATTTCCCCAATGCCATTCCAGACCCTGAAAATGATTAGCTCCCTTGGAGATCCATCATCGGAAATTGATAGATTCCGCCTTGAACATTTTGTCGAATTTCCTGCACGGCTTGGACCTTGGGAGCCGCTCACCTCAGCAGGTTGCAAAAACCAAAAACAAAGCAACGACCTTGACATCATCTGTGGATGCTGCTGCAACCAACAGCAGATAATTAAATGTCAAGACTGCGAGTTACACGAGAGATGGGATGGCTAAAAGGGGTATCGACTTCATGGCTGACCAAAAACAGGAGGCCACAAAGCATGAAGCCCACACAAGCTTAGGGGGTGGGATAGAAAGACATTAAACTGGGAAAAAAATGGATTATAAAATCCAAAATATACTCAGATCCTAACACGTAAGCCTACATAATGGCTAAGGGATATTTATTGTTTAATATATATACTCTTCCTTTATATTCTTTTCATTTTGTATACACATTTTTTCTCTCTCTGTGCAAAGGCCATTTCCTGGCGCCCGAGGAGGAATTCAGGTTCAGGATTGTCGCTTCACCTCCAGCGAAGGCTGCTCTTGCATCCGGCTGCCGCACATTCGGAGGCTGCTGCAGGCAAAGTGGAGATGGTGGGAACCACAGGAGCAAAAGGGGGCAAATCTGGCATACATTCCTTCGAGTGTCCTTGTGGCGGGCAACAAACGCCAACGACTTGTGGCTCCTTATGCACAGACGCAAAGTGCGTGTCCTTGCAAACTGCAGCTGGCAGAGACAACGTCGAGGACGCAAAAACAACAATAATAGTAAAGCAAAAACAACATTAGCCGAGGCAGCAGCAGCAGGACATAGCAACACCGAAAAGAAGCAGAAACCCGGACAAACACTCCACAAATTGCAACACTCGACAGATAAAGGGAAGAAAAGGAAAGGAGACTTAACTATAAAATAATAAGGCACAAAATATTGGTATCTTAGTTAATACTACAAAAATAAAAGTATCAAAGACTCAAAATTCTATTCTTAGCATCGAAACACCTTTAAATCTTCCCTTTTCAGCAAATAATTATAGATACCAATATTGCACCCATATCAGCTTACAGTAAGGGTATTCCAAGAAGTCTCAGTCCCAGCCTGCGAGACTTTCCAACTTTGTTTTCATACAGTTTCTGTTTTTGTTTGCGGCAGTAACTTGAGTCTGAAGATGAGGCTGAGGATGCAAAAGGATGCACGCCAAGGCAACGCCAAACTATGTACTTGGGTCCATTTTCAACCCATTCCACCACCCAGCTTTCCTTCTCTTTTTTTGGAGAAGGCCAAGCGCGAGCTGCTTGAGAAATATGCATAGTTCAAAGTGCATAAAGGGGGGAAACCGTACAAATCAAAATGCAAGAAAAAGCATGTGAAAACGCAGGACGGCATTACGTATACGCCGTGTTGCCAGCAATTAAAGGGCGAACTTTGGCGAGGAGCAGCTGTTGTTGCCATTCCGTGCTGTTGTTGCAGCTGTTTGTCGTTGTCCTTGAGCGCCTTCTAATTGAGGGCAGTGCACTCGCTTTGCGGTGACCCCAAAGGCACCCCATTTTTGTCCCCCTTTTTGGCCCTTTTTTGACCCCTCCGCTTGTGGGCTTTGTTTTTGGCTTAAAAGCTCCTTAACTGTCCACAGAGCCTCACTACCCTTTTAGTTTTTATAAATGTGGCCATAAGAAATAGGGCTGATGATACATTTTTAAAATAATATATAATTTATAGGCAAGATTTATAAGAAAATCACCCAAAATACATTATTTAAAAAGAATTTTAAAACTGATTTTTTATCGTTCTTTCTTTCTAAATCACATTTTTACATTAGAGCCCAACTTTTCCGGCTCTTATAGATGCTTTGTCGCTACTTCCTTTATATTTCATTATTATTTATTTTTTAATTTAATAAAGAAGTGTATTTAAAAATACTCTTTTTTGGAGTTATATTGCTAAGATTAATAATATTTAAATAAAATATTTTATTTTGTATATACGATGAATTTTAAGCTTCTGAGTTACTCAAATCAAATCTTGTTTTAAACTAAATTATAATTTTACTATTATTGTTAAAATTCCTATTAATACAATTTAACTCTTTTAAAACTTTTTATACACATAAACTAATGGAAATAGTTCTTAAGGGTCTTAAAGATTTGTAACTTTTATGATGACCTCGCCTATATACTTTTCTTAGTGTGAGTTTAAGGGCAGATGTGTATGCGCGTGTATGTGTACTTCCGTTGGGGGTGAAAAATGCAAATGAATCAAATTTCTTCCATGTGTCCGCCTTTTGCATTCGTGTATTTGTGTTTTTTGTTTGTTTGTTTATTTGCACGGAACAGCACACTTGCAACTGTATGCACCCTATACACACACACACACACACGCGCACAAATACTGTTGCACTCGGAAACACACACCCATAAAAGGCACACAGACACGCACTCTCACCGTTGCACACCTGAAAGTAGGTTAACTCGTTTTTACGGTTCAATTTTTTACAGTAATGCATGAAACGTGACGAGCAAAAAATTGCTAACAAAAAGAAATATATATGTATATACGAGAGTACATACATGTATATATTCTAAGGAAGATTTTTTTAGGAATACCATAAAGGCAAAGAAAAGTTCGATGGTTATGAACATAAAGTGGCTTTGACTTTGGGAAGGGGAAAAGACTAAAGGATTTGCATAATTATTAAATAGACTTCTAGAATTATATACATATCATTTGAGTTCTTTGTTATCTAATTTTAAATCATTTCCATTTCCATCAACACATTTCATTTAAAAAACTAAGCATATTTTTCATTTGAAAGAAGAATTTGCATCAGGGTTATGTCTGCCAATTTTATGTTCTGTTGAAGATTCAGTTCAATAAATTAAACAAATTTCAGACATAAACATTTGCCATGTATGGTTCTTATTAGGAAAACTATTAGCTCATTGATTTTCTATAATTGGAATAGATCTTTGTATCATTTTCTAGAATACTAAATTTATTAACTAAATATATTTGAGTTTAAATCAAATCTTTTGTTTGGAAATTCTAACTCTTACATCTTCTCTAAACTTCAAGTTACTTATATCTTCGAAATTCTGTTTAAAAATCCTTGAATTTCTTTGATTTATTATGCAAACCCTATTAAGTTAACATTAATAACTCAAAGGAATCGCAAATGATTTAATTCCACAAAAACTAATCGAATTATCTTCATTACTTTCTTTGAATTAATATTTTGCTGACTCCATGCGCCTGTCTCACTTTAATTAAGTTAAATCAAACACAAGTTTCGAGAGCAACAACTTCAGCTGGTTCGGAAAACTGAAAACTAGATGGAAAGCCTCTCGTTGCACTGCTGCGACCTTCTCCTCTTGCCCAATGAAACCCCTTCTCAATATGCCGCCTGCAAGCCAACTTGGAAATCGAGAAACTGGCACAAGTGGACATTGAAGAGTCATCGACAGGACTATGGATGGGGATGCAAATGCAGATGAGAATAAAAATGAGGACGTAAAACGACCCCACCTGGACAAAGGGTCAAAGGCCACTGGGCAAACAATGACAGCAGAACCAGCAGCAGCGTAGTAATAATCCTGGCAAACAACCAGCTCACTACTTTACTTAAAAAGGGCAAACAATATAAAAATAGTTCTTAATACAACAATGACGGTTTAAATTGAACTCTTCTTAAATTATATTTCAATGGAACATAATTAATTATTTGGGAACCTCTAAGTTTAACTGATAGGTATTTAAATATATTTATGATTTAATCAAATATCAAAAATTAATACAAATATTTATAATAAACTCTTAAACCAACAAAAATGATACATTTTTTAATTAAATCAAACTTTTACTGATTGCTTTGTGACAAAACTCTTTCATAGCTTATTTTTTACTTAAATATATTTACTAAATATTTAATATTAATCATAACATTTTTTTGCGTGGATGTGTCATATCTTCACTCACCTTGAGTTGAGATTTCCTCTTGAGGGCGGCAATTGAACGAGTTTGCTGTCGTAAAACCTCCAGGGCAGATGCAGAGGTCGAAAATCAAAACGAAATTGAATACCGATTCCGGCGGAAAAAAAAATTAATCTGAAATCAATGGAATGAAAAGCGTGAACTCGAAAACTCTCACGAAATACAATTTTTGTTTTTTCATTATTTGTTTCGTTGTTTTTTTTGTGAACATTTTATACTCTAGCAATGGGTCTTTTAAAAAAATGTAATAGGATCATTTTTAAAAGCAGTAAAAAAACAAAATAGATCAAAAATTCGCTATAATTAATCGCTATTTTTAAATAGTTATCAGTCTAAATAATTTAAAAAATTAAAATATGCCTAAACACCACGCCCATTCGAGTAATATACAATTTAATATGAATCAATAATAACAAAATATATCCTATTTATGTCTTTATTATTAATTAAAGTCCAATTTACACACATTAAAGTTAATCGAATAAAAATATGTTTTGTATATTTAGAATTTGTTTAACTTATTCCAAAATAGCCAGAGCAGCCCGAATTTTCCTTTAACTCCAATTATACGCTAAAGATTTTCCCGTTTCTCTTTTTGCTTAAATTGTTTACGTCGGAGCGGCGCGAAAAAGATGAAAAACATTTTGTGTTTATGAAATATAAACAATTTAGCCAGCGAGAATCGCTTTCAATATTTCTCATTTAATTTGCATTGATTGGTTTGTTTTGGCTTTAATTGCACGTTTTGACTGACTTATTGTGTGTGGGCGATGCTTTAGCGTTTAGTCAATTTTCCGATATTTAAGAATAATTGCGAATATTTTCGTTGGTTTTCTCTTTCACTTTTTCGAATAACCTTGCGCAATTTGAAAAAATTTTAAAGGGGAAACAACACACTCGGGCGGCAAGGGACTGCATTTTATACTGCATATTTCCGTTACGTGCCGTGCAACCGGAAGTGCACACACTCACACTCACACACTGGCCAGCAAATACCAACACAAGTACACTCAAGTGCAGGGGGTTTTCTTTTTTGTCGAAAGTAGTTTGGTAACTTCTTTAAGGGGGTGTATGACCCATAAATGAATTTATGCCAATTTAGAAAGCCAAATAACAATCGAGGGACCAGCGGGGGAGGAATTAAGAAAAGGGTGCCCAGGGGGGCTTATTGCGGAGGGGTCGGGTCGTTGGCTAACCAATTAAAACATGTTTTTTTTCTTCGTTCTCATGGGGGGTTGTTGTTTATTTGCTTGATATTTCCCCCGAGCTTGTGTTAGAAGTTGTTTTTGGCCAGCATAACCGGATATATTTGTGCAATTATTTTAATGGCCTAGAGACCAACACAAACACACACAAACACACAGAGTTGGGAATATATTTCCTCGACAAGCCCTTTTTTCATTTGAAATTTATTCGTTTGCTTAACAACGTTTTCTTTTTTTTCTCACTTTTGATAATGGGAAATATATATATTTTTGGGTTTTGTATTTATTTTTTCTATGTTTCCCGTTGGGCGCGTCGCTGCTGCTTTGCCGAGTTTTCCGAGTATTCCGTGCGCCTTGGCCAGCAGTCGACTTGCAACTGAGCGAGTGGAGAACTCGAAACAGCTGAAAAACTGCAAGGACTCCCGACCCCTTAGTCCGATCCCAACCGAATCTTGCAGCCCCAGACGAACTCTGAACCGAGTGACTATATATGGTGCCGGGCGAGGGGGCTGTCCCATTGATGGTGGCCCCAAAAACTCAATGAATGCGACAAGCCGGCTACAGGCGACGCAAGGCGCATGTGTCCTGTAGTAAAACGACGGCAAGGATAATGAACTCTAAGCCAAGTGCAGGTCGCTGGTTGGGCGGTGAATTAGAGGAGGGGCCGGTCGCAATAAAATAGTATAAATATTAATATGTTATTTAAATAAAGAATTTTAAAAATTGAATTCCGCTTTAATTAACAAGTTCTCAGCTATTTTGATACTTCCTTTAATTTTAAAAATTGGCGCCTTGATGAAAACCGCACTTACCAACACTTACCAGGTCGTCGGCCAAATATTTAAAAAATACCGAAGAACTTATAAAAATCGTGGTATTTTTAATTTTTCAAGAAACGGTTACACTTCGACAAGACGTCGCAAAATTTGTGTGATCCTTTCTCGGAAAATTAAAAATATCACGATTCTTTTGAAGCTCTTTGGTATTTTTATTATAAGGCAGACGGTCACACTGACGGTTTTGTTTTGATTTCCATGTCCATGTCCTCCTCCGGATTTCGCGATGCTGAGCGAAAACCAGGACACTGAGGACGAGTGCGAGGAGTTCATCGCGAGCCGGAACCTGCGCTGCAGCCTGGCCGGATGCCCACACCGGACGAACAGATCCCACAACCTGTGGCGTCATGAGGAGCGGCACAAGCGCTGCTCGGCAGAACCGAAGCCATTTGGGTGTCCCGTCTGCATCTACAGCTCTGATAAAATCGGAAACCTGAAGCGGCACGTTGCTATAAGACATCCCGACGCGGCGCCAATCGAAGAAGATCCGGATGGGCCAGAAATTAAGCTGCCGCCCGCTGAGACCCGCCACTTTAGGATTCAATGCCAGGTGATGGGCTGCCGGTATGAAACGAATCGAGCGTACGACCTGAAGCGCCACATGTTTGTGCACAACAACGTCGAGAAGAGCCACAAGACGTACAAGTGCTCGCTGTGCATGTACAGCTCGGATCGGTTGGTATTTTGGATTTCAGTCCTGGTCCATTATATCCATTATTTTCGATAGGAAGGCGAACCTGAAGCGGCATCTGGAGCTTCGACACTCTGGCATCGAGGGCACCATTAAGACAGCCGATGAGTTGAGGGAGGAGCAGCAGATGCTGGAGGAGCGGACGCAGCACGAGGCGGTGCTCGATGGGTTGATAGAAGATCTTGACGAGGTCGATGTACAGGTCAATGAGGAGGAGGAGACAAAGGTGGAACAGCCGCAGGTCAAGGTAGAATATGTGTACGAGCAGCTGGCTGAGGATCCTCCCCTGATCACGATATCCACGTGCAAGCCACCGATACTCCAAGGCGACATCAGCGACAAGCAAGTGATTGTAAGTTAACCGAATTAATCCATATTGCCTCGCACTATTTCTTACTTTTACTTGTGCCTCGCTAGGCTGTCAACGTGAATGGCCAGCTGCGTTGGTTCCAATCAATCGATCCGCCGCCTGGCGTTTCCTCTAAACTCCAACTGGCCCTGGAGGAGCAGGAACAGCAGGCTGCTTCGGCCCAGCAGCAAATGGACGAGCTGGACGATGAGTTGGCCTTGTCCCTGGCCGAGCAGGATCAGGAGGAGCTGCTTGTGGAAATGCTAACCGAGGACCAGCCGGCGGAAAAGGATCTAGCGTGGAGTTTTCATATTTCCAACGAAAAGGTGGCGGAGGAGACTACGGTAACTCCCAGCCAGAACCAGAAGGAAGATGCAGACTTCCCCATTTGGTGGGACGATGGCGAATATACAAAGATGCACAAGAATCAAACGTTTCGGGATCTCCGGCGAAAACTCTCAAAAGCGACTGTGCAACGCATCCTGCGCGACATCTATGACATATACTACAAGCCCTTCAAAGAGGAACGCAAACAGTTCGAGGTGTTCCCGATCAAGGACTCGTGGCTTTGTGCCACTCGAATGACACGCATGCAGATAATTAAGGACATGTACTCGAAACAGGGCACATGAGGTGGAAATTAAGCAATAAAAAGTATTTTATTCATTAACATCAAATTCTCTACAAGAATTTTCTTTAGTTTTTAAAGGTTATTTTAAAAAACAATATTAATATCAATTTTGTCTTTTCAAGCGATTTATTCAATGGATTCTGCCTCAAATATTATATATTTCACTTACAAACACATTTCCAACAATTTTCATGCCTGACAAATGAAGTACAGTTTGCTGACACAATTGTAGTCATGCATGTCACCTTCATCCATCGCGATGCAGTTCTCCATGAATATATTGGGCTGATTCCTGCCCCACTTAATATAGGGGACTACTGTGCCGGTGGCCGAAGATGTGTACTCGAACTTATTGGCCAGATTGGTAATGTCCAGCCAGAAGCCCGTGTTGGCCGGTGCATTAACCTTCTCTGCGATAGCCACGCGCTCTTCCTCGTTCTGTATGGTCGCCAGATAACCGCCCATCCGGCGGCAGGTGTCGGAGGCAGCAAACCAATTCAACTTGAGGTTCCTCTCGATGTAGAAGAATCCGTTGCCGACGCAAGGCGCATGTGTCCTGTAGTAAAACGACGGCAAGGATAATGAACTCTAAGCCAAGTGCAGGTCGCTGGTTGGGCGGTGAATTAGAGGAGGGGCCGGTCGCAATAAAATAGTATAAATATTAATATGTTATTTAAATAAAGAATTTTAAAAATTGAATTCCGCTTTAATTAACAAGTTCTCAGCTATTTTGATACTTCCTTTAATTTTAAAAATTGGCGCCTTGATGAAAACCGCACTTACCAACACTTACCAGGTCGTCGGCCAAATATTTAAAAAATACCGAAGAACTTATAAAAATCGTGGTATTTTTAATTTTTCAAGAAACGGTTACACTTCGACAAGACGTCGCAAAATTTGTGTGATCCTTTCTCGGAAAATTAAAAATATCACGATTCTTTTGAAGCTCTTTGGTATTTTTATTATAAGGCAGACGGTCACACTGACGGTTTTGTTTTGATTTCCATGTCCATGTCCTCCTCCGGATTTCGCGATGCTGAGCGAAAACCAGGACACTGAGGACGAGTGCGAGGAGTTCATCGCGAGCCGGAACCTGCGCTGCAGCCTGGCCGGATGCCCACACCGGACGAACAGATCCCACAACCTGTGGCGTCATGAGGAGCGGCACAAGCGCTGCTCGGCAGAACCGAAGCCATTTGGGTGTCCCGTCTGCATCTACAGCTCTGATAAAATCGGAAACCTGAAGCGGCACGTTGCTATAAGACATCCCGACGCGGCGCCAATCGAAGAAGATCCGGATGGGCCAGAAATTAAGCTGCCGCCCGCTGAGACCCGCCACTTTAGGATTCAATGCCAGGTGATGGGCTGCCGGTATGAAACGAATCGAGCGTACGACCTGAAGCGCCACATGTTTGTGCACAACAACGTCGAGAAGAGCCACAAGACGTACAAGTGCTCGCTGTGCATGTACAGCTCGGATCGGTTGGTATTTTGGATTTCAGTCCTGGTCCATTATATCCATTATTTTCGATAGGAAGGCGAACCTGAAGCGGCATCTGGAGCTTCGACACTCTGGCATCGAGGGCACCATTAAGACAGCCGATGAGTTGAGGGAGGAGCAGCAGATGCTGGAGGAGCGGACGCAGCACGAGGCGGTGCTCGATGGGTTGATAGAAGATCTTGACGAGGTCGATGTACAGGTCAATGAGGAGGAGGAGACAAAGGTGGAACAGCCGCAGGTCAAGGTAGAATATGTGTACGAGCAGCTGGCTGAGGATCCTCCCCTGATCACGATATCCACGTGCAAGCCACCGATACTCCAAGGCGACATCAGCGACAAGCAAGTGATTGTAAGTTAACCGAATTAATCCATATTGCCTCGCACTATTTCTTACTTTTACTTGTGCCTCGCTAGGCTGTCAACGTGAATGGCCAGCTGCGTTGGTTCCAATCAATCGATCCGCCGCCTGGCGTTTCCTCTAAACTCCAACTGGCCCTGGAGGAGCAGGAACAGCAGGCTGCTTCGGCCCAGCAGCAAATGGACGAGCTGGACGATGAGTTGGCCTTGTCCCTGGCCGAGCAGGATCAGGAGGAGCTGCTTGTGGAAATGCTAACCGAGGACCAGCCGGCGGAAAAGGATCTAGCGTGGAGTTTTCATATTTCCAACGAAAAGGTGGCGGAGGAGACTACGGTAACTCCCAGCCAGAACCAGAAGGAAGATGCAGACTTCCCCATTTGGTGGGACGATGGCGAATATACAAAGATGCACAAGAATCAAACGTTTCGGGATCTCCGGCGAAAACTCTCAAAAGCGACTGTGCAACGCATCCTGCGCGACATCTATGACATATACTACAAGCCCTTCAAAGAGGAACGCAAACAGTTCGAGGTGTTCCCGATCAAGGACTCGTGGCTTTGTGCCACTCGAATGACACGCATGCAGATAATTAAGGACATGTACTCGAAACAGGGCACATGAGGTGGAAATTAAGCAATAAAAAGTATTTTATTCATTAACATCAAATTCTCTACAAGAATTTTCTTTAGTTTTTAAAGGTTATTTTAAAAAACAATATTAATATCAATTTTGTCTTTTCAAGCGATTTATTCAATGGATTCTGCCTCAAATATTATATATTTCACTTACAAACACATTTCCAACAATTTTCATGCCTGACAAATGAAGTACAGTTTGCTGACACAATTGTAGTCATGCATGTCACCTTCATCCATCGCGATGCAGTTCTCCATGAATATATTGGGCTGATTCCTGCCCCACTTAATATAGGGGACTACTGTGCCGGTGGCCGAAGATGTGTACTCGAACTTATTGGCCAGATTGGTAATGTCCAGCCAGAAGCCCGTGTTGGCCGGTGCATTAACCTTCTCTGCGATAGCCACGCGCTCTTCCTCGTTCTGTATGGTCGCCAGATAACCGCCCATCCGGCGGCAGGTGTCGGAGGCAGCAAACCAATTCAACTTGAGGTTCCTCTCGATGTAGAAGAATCCGTTGCCGATCTGTTGAAAGTTCGGTGGGATGTACTTGGAGCCTGTTGAGTTCTGAGAACTGGAGAGTCGTCCCTGAATATATTTGAGCTGGTCCTCTAGCGCCCGCTTCTGCTCCTCGAAGATCTGCTGGGGCTCAGCGAGTTTTTCGATTAGTTTCTGCTGCCAGAGGGTCTGTTCTCTTTGCATTCTGTTCAGCTTTATACCCAAGTCCTGCGATGCGATCCTTCCCAGCATCCTTGCAGACTCAAGGTTGTTGGAAATGAGTGCTTCTTGCTGATTTTCCATTCGTTCCAGCCTCTCCTCAATGTCCTCAATGGACGCCCTCAAAGTTTTCTCGAGCAGCGCCTGCTGGCCTTCAATCCTGTCCAGTTTCGCCTGGGTTTTATTTAGTCCCAGAGCATCAGAGGTACTGCACTGGTTTTGGTGCTTAGCAATGTGAGCGAGCAGTGGCTTCAGGGTCAAGAGACAGAAGGATCCGCACTGGTTTTTCGGGTCCTCCAGTAGACATACAGAACGCCCACTGTCCTGGGACTCGGCCCCACACCACAGAATAAACGAAAATATAAAGAAAGTGGCGGCTTTAGACATCTTTCAGAGATTTATAACCACAGAAAGCGAATGATGAGAATGAACTGATTTGCATTAATCATTGAACCTGCGAAGAGACTTGTACAGCATCGTGCACAAAAAGCACAGCAATTGCACTTGATTTCAACGGAATGCTTACTATCGCCTTATTTATATCAGCAGAATTATTACTGGAATTACGTACTTACTAATTCTAGGAATACATTTCATTGATTAACAAAATAACAATTTGATAACCCCATTAACGTGGTTTAAGAAAAAGTTTAATTTAAGGAATTATGTTGAATTTCAGCAAACTTTGATGTTTGTCGGAAATATGCTACAAATTAATATTAATTATTCAAAAACGAAATAAAAAATTGTTTTTCATAAGTTCACTGTTTTGAACTTTTTCATAAGATTATGTACCTATATCTGGACCCCATAAATTATAAATATTCCTGATCTTCCCCTTTTTGTTTTTGCATTTCTAAATATTCGAAAGTTTTAAATTAACCTTACTCAGGTTAGAATATTTAAGCAATGTCAGCAAGAAGTACGTTTCATGATCTGCTTTACCCAAGCAAAATAATTCGAAACAAGTATTAGTCAAACATTTGTCAGTTGACATCAGTAGCACCCTGCCTTGCAGGTATACACACAATGGATAAAATTCATCTGGTAATTGCCGTTCTCATCTGGCTCTTTAGCGTGTGTATTTCAAGTGTGAATTAATGTCCCTGCTGGCGCAGGCCTGCGGCATTACTTTTCGAATTCTTCTTCCACATTAAACGAAAATAAGGACATGGCAGGTCCTTTATAATTTGATATATAATATAATCTTAACATTGAAATACAAACAAATTCAATTAAAAAGTAGTTAATTACTACGTATTTTACGTTGTAAAATTTTTGTTTTATTTATATTTCACTCATAAATGTATTCAAAGTGTGCCAAGTGTCGACATATATAGTATTTACGCAAAGCACAATTTGACAACAATTTTAAGCTTCACAGACCACTGTACCGATTGGGAATTAGGTGAAACTTTAAAGATTGATTGTGACTAAACTAAAAGCGTCCCCAACATAATTTTTATACCCAAATGTATGTTGAAGCACCCCCTATCTATGTTTTTTTTTTTTTTTTAATTTTTTGAAAGGGGCTCCGTTAATAGAAAATTACCAACTATTTTAATAAATATATATATTAAATTAAATTAAATATATTAAATTAAAACTCTAATTCGGCTTAAAAGTATCTTGTGGTCATAATGTAATAACAATCCATTTGATACGAACAGAATCACCAGCAGCAGCTGGTAAAGCGACCCTTGTCCTGGTTGTCGATCCAGGAAAGAATGTTGGACCAGTAATAGGGAGAAAAAGAGGCGGTTGTGCATGGTCGAGAGAATCTGGGCGACGGCGTTGTGGTCATTGTGCGCAAATGAGCTATTCCAAAACGAAACTGTCAGTCTCTTTCAAATATAAAATAAATAATTGTAAATAGAAAACAGCTGATTTAAAATACGTATGACCGCATCAGTTACATCCCAAAAATGCCGAAGAGCGTTTTAAGAAGCGGTCACACCGGAAAAAGATTAAATCTTTTTCGGGTTGAAGCAAAAGTTTCTGTTTCTTTCTAACATACGTGTTTCCTAATTAAGAAGCCAAGTTTACAAATTAAATTTTTAAATTAATGGTATTTCATAACGCTGAAATGGCAGTTTCTGGTATTTATTATGTTTGGGCGAGTGGTATTTCTAATCGTTATCTGTGCGGCCACACTGTAAGCCAAGTAAATTTTAGCAGCGTTGCAGTTTTTTTGCATTTTAATTAGTTTTCCTGGTCATTAAAGTTGTGCTCGAAATCCAGGTGAACTGGTCAATTAATTAAGTTTGCGCATTGCGAGGAGAGGCGAAAAGCCGGCGCCGACGTTGCTAAAACAAAGGACGCAGCCGGAAAAGTGTGCAAAAAGAGACGCCGCTGGTGAGTCGTAATTTATGTTTATTTTATGCTAAATGCTATGATATAAGTGAAGATGCATATTCGACGCTGAATGCCATGAACTCCTTTTGTTTATTTAATGACTGGCTGGACTTCTTCCTCTTTTACCTTACTCATTTTCCTTTTGTTTGACTTTTTGGCGCAATATCACTCGCCACGCCGGTGCGAACAAATCTCTGTGCTCTCTTTAGGGGTGGCATAAATTTAAATGAACTATCGGATGCCAGATTAATTTCATAAATTTTTCTTAACTAAAATATATTCAGAAAATTTTTTCCATAAGTCTTTATTATGAATAGTCTACCTTATTATTTTTATTTATTTGGTGTTAAATTATTTAATATGATACGTAATTTACACTTTCCACGACTTACATGTAAAACTTAAATGCTTAAGCATGGAGAAATAATATGTTTGCTCTGATTTCAACGAATTTAAAACAAAAAGTAGTTTTCATAATATTTTTTAATATTTTCGGGCGAAAGAAATACCGATATTTTCGATATGATTACAGCTCTAGCTGCCGGTCACTTGTCACTAACGCGTCTTTACGTGCGCCACGCGGCTTGGCAACCCTGTTGCTTGGCTCTAAAAAACAAATTCAGAGAAAGAAATTTGGTTTTAAGATTTTGCATTTTATTGTGTGTGAATTTGAATAATAAAAGGTGAGTTACACTTGCCCTTGCAATCAACTACCGCATGCTGCGTTCGATTGAGGTTAGGGCGAGCGAAGTGCAGAATGCAGTTTTTGCTGATGGCGCTGAAAAAAATTAAACAAATTCTTTTTGCACAAGAACAATCATGGCCTGGGTTCCGAGCTCCCGATTTGAGGATGACCTGGTGGATATGGAACGGGACTTCAATCTAATCCATGGACAGCTGGCCTACGAGGAGCGGCGAAAAAATGAGTTCATTCCGCGGCCGAAGAACACTTACGAGTACCTGTCGGCCCGGGATAAGCGGAACGCGCAGCTGGAGGTAATGCAGGGCGGCAGCTCGTCGGAAGGCGGTAGGGGCCGGGAAATCCGCCAGAGCCTGGAGATGATGGAGAGAATCCAGCGTATAGCGGGCACCAAGCCTCTGGGCGAGCACGCAAGCATGGCGGACTGGGAGGACACTAGCACGGTGGAGCAGGAGGCGGTGGCCATGATGCGACACTTTGGCATGATGTCCATGGCCGGTGACTCAGTGCCAACTGAATCATTCCTGGAGAAGGAGCCCGCCGTCCACGTTCCGGTGCAAGGATCGGTGCAGATTTCCCGAAACGGTCACCGAACCTTCCCACTCATTACGGATCCAAACTATTTTATACCCCGTAAGACACGTAGATCCAAGAACACCTCTTTCGAGAGCAGTGATACTACTACAGCTTCCTATCATACAGCTGAAAGTTGGAGCAGCAGCATTAGTCTCTACGGATCAGCTAAATCCGATCTACAAGGCAGCCCAGCAGCAGTCCCCAAAAAAGCGGAATCGTACATTGAGATACCGTATCAATTGCTGGAGGAGAGCATCGAGGAGGAGGAGAAGGAGGTGGTACCACAACTCCCGGATAGGTCTAAGGGGAAAAAGAATGGACGACGACCAAATCAAAAGCAACGACGTAGCCAAATGTCTCAAAAAAAAGGGCAATATCAGCTTTAAATGCCAGTATTAACTTCCTAAAAAAATACAAGTATCGAAATCAAAACTAAACAAACAAAAGCAGAATCAAAAAGCAGCGAACTAGCAAAAAAGATATAACCAGGAAAAAGTCTGAAAAAGAACTGAATTCAATCAAATATGGAATGTGATCGTAGATAGCATTCAAACGTCGTTTTACATAAGCTCCATAAACCCTAAATCTTAAGTACTTATAACACAAACAAGAAAAAGCAAATAATATGAATTACCATTCGAATGGAGTGAAATTACAACTCAAGTTCCGTTTTTTCAAAAAGAAGTCAACTCGACTGTAGCTTTCTTAAAACTTCAAATAAATGTGATGAAAAAACGTTTGTACATTAGGCGACCTATATTTGTTCAAATAGTGAAGAAGAAACTTAATTTTCAAGATTTTGCTAGGAACTCACACGACTTTCATTATTATTTCCTTTTAATTTTAACTTTTCATACCTTTGATAAATGTTTATAACACAACATATTTTTATAAAAACCTGGCAATGGCTAGTACAATTTTATTTTGAATTAAAAAGTCGTACTATTTATCACATTCTTCAAAATACATCAAAAATTATATTAGTTATTTAAGTATTTAATTCGGTCTTGCCTATTATTTTTTAAATGAATCCGCATTTGGAATTAACTTTTCCCTAAAACTCAAAGCCAATCGAGTTCCACATAATGGATTCAATAAACATTATTGGGAAAGTTTTTTTTTCTTTTTTGTCGACTATTAGATCTATTAAACCCTCATAACATGTTCTCAACTTCCATTCAATTTCCCTAATTGAATCAGTGGATGAAGCGAACATTTCGCAAACTTATCAAAAATGGAGTGAGCAAAGTGTGTGTGAGCGGTAATTCCTTAATCAATATTAAATCCCATTCCCCTCCACTCATTGTTATTGTCCTTGTGTGTGGAACTATTATTAATTTGGCGAATCCGACGCGCCAATCAATTAAGTCTAATAATCTGTCCCACAGACTCGGGAGGAATACATTGAAAAAATTTACTCACAGCACGAAATAAATTCTCAGGGATTGGGAGGAGGATTGAATTGGAGATGGAGTTGAAACAGTCGAACTTTTATAATCTGAAACTAAAGAAACCAAATCTTGTAACAAACTATATGACAATGATTTGAATTAAAACTTATTAAGTTCCAGCTAACTTGAGGTCATAATCGAGTTAGCTAAAACTACTAAAATAAGCAAATATAGGTCGCTAAAAATAAAACTCAAAAAAATTAATTTATTTTTATTCCAGCTCAAAAGAAACAAAGTGTTGTAATCCACTTACATATTTAATTCCAATCAAATTTGCGGAATAGAAAAACTTAAATTTGCTTTCCTTATTTAATTTATAAACCTAATTTTGTATTCCAAGGGGTTGTCTATATATTACGTAATCACATTTTGCCTGCTTTTAATTAGCAAGAAGCTAATTGGATATTGGAGTAAATGTCCTGACATAAGTTATTATTTCTTAGCTTTGACACTGAATTAAATAAAAACTTGTTAAGTTTCTCAAAATAATAAATTTCTTTTGAAAGAATTTTTTTAAAGAGCCTTTTGAAAGTTTTCCTTAGGAAAGTATTACTGTATTTGGGTGGTGGGAGTTACTCAGCCTCGTTTGTCTGTCTCCCTTTCGCGGCGGCTGTTGCTCTCTCATCTCGTTTTTGCTCGCAGCCTCTTTTCTCGCCCCAGAGTGTGAACACACGCACACAAGTTACCTTACTATGCGCCAACAACTGCAAGTTTTCAGTTTCCGTGGCAACCGCGTGCGTCTTTTGTTTCTTTCTTCTTTTTACGGTTTGCTTTTATATTATTCCTTTTCTTATTTTTGCGGGGTTGTCAAGCAAAAGTTGTTGGTGAAATTGATGCTGTAGTTGTTGTTGTTGTTACGCAGTTGTACATACATAAATATACACGCACACGGAGAGACATGAATAAATATTGATGTAGTAGGCAGTCCAGTCAGCGAAAAGGATAGGAGACGGCTGAAGGGGGAAGTGGAAGAGAGATGGAAGACTCTATATGCTATGTATGTAGTCGTCTATATGTAAACGAGTCTGATGTCTCAGTTTTACGCGATGAGCGAAAGGCGAAGCAAAATCAAAAATAAAGAAGGAGTTCGACAAATGGCGTAAGCTATTAAAATAAATACATACATATGTACATATGTGCAAGCTCTCTTTTGAGGTGGACCAAAAAGTAAAATATTAAACTCAAATTGGAAATGTAGACGTCTAAAATATATAAAGACTTTTTTCCCGTGTTTTTTTTTGTAGCGCTCTTTTTGGGGTTGAAACAAAAATGGTCTCCGTTTTTAATCGATACTTATGAAATAAAGTGTAAAATCAAAAAATACCTTGCAATGTTTGGCATGCAATCGGACAAGGTCCATCCCAATTCCTACGCACGTCAACTGAAGCTGCCGCTCAAGCTGCCGAAAGGTGGGCAGAGGTAGGAAAGAGGGGGAAAGCCCAAAGGAGCAACAGCCCTCGCCGGCAGCCGGCTTTCTGCCTGAGCCGCTGCCTCTGTCACTTCGGGCAGAGTTGTCATCGCACAGTGTGACCTTTGAGTAGTTCTGGAGGAGAAACTAGGAGGAACTGATGAAAAAGGCACTCTAGGCTTTCTGCAAAAGGACCTTTAGTAAGAGACAGACCTATGGGAAACTGACTTCGTGGGCTTCAACCAAGTGAATTGACGCCTTGGAGGTCACCACAAGAAAAATCGAATAGTGGCTAATATAGAAATTGCCCCACAGTGCATTGCTGAACTTGAGCTAACAGACGCTGCGAGAGAGCAAGAGAGAGGGCATCCCTATATATCCCCCTTGTTTTTGGCGCGCGCAAGCGTAAGCTCTCTCCTGCTCTCTCTCTCTGGAAGTTTGGGTCTCTATTGAGGCTTTCGGTGCGAACTGGCGGCAGTTTGAAATCAACTCTCTAACAGGACGAGTCGGCTGCGAACAGGATAAAGGAAAATAACTGAAAGAAAAAACAAAGCCGCTTCGTTATAGTAAATTAATAGTAGTACTACTACTATTACACTTGTAGAGGCGCTTTTCAATCGAATCGAACGGCAGACGAACTAAAAAGCGGGGATGGCGGAGTGCAAGGACCACGAGGCTGCGGCGGCTTCACCAAAATTGGGATACAGACAAAACGCGGCTCGCAGGATACCGGATACGTTTCTTTCCCTGCCTGTCTGTGTGTGTGCTTGCGCGTGTGTGTGTGTCACATCCATTCAGGAGGCCAAAAAGAAAAGAGACGACAGACTTTGCTCAGTGGTGACTTTCTCGGCAAAATCCAAAAATCCAAGGAAACGGTTCGGTTTCTCGGTTTTTTGGTATCGGGGTAGTTCCTAAAGCTCCGAGACGAAGAAGAAGTAGACAAGATGATGAACCCGAAGAAGAAGAACTAGAAGCGGAAGCCGTCAAAGAAACAGCTTCGCTTCTATTGTGCGGTCTATTGGTTTGAATAGCCAGCAGCAAATATGGAGAACCGTAGAAAAGTAAGAAAACCAGTAGTTTCTTTTGAATTGCATCATTAAATAGTTATTTCGCTTAAAAATAGTGATAATTCTGCTTGATAGTTGAGGTCCAAGGCAGTGGATTTTATACCCCGAAGATAACCTTATTTTTACAACGGTCTTTTGAGATCCTCCGTTTAATGTTAAACTCTCTAATATCCTTAAGTTCCTACAAAAATTACGTAGAATGTAGATTTTTCAGGCAATTTATTTCTGTAAAAATCAAATAGTTAAAAATAATTTAAAATATATAACAAAAATCTCTTGAAGTAAATATCCCCTGATAAATATTGCTATATCGAGTATATTGAGAAATCATCTATATCCCATACTTCTTAATAATAATAAACTAACATCATTTAATTCGAATTAATTAATTTAATATTTAACCTATAAACTTTTGATTTGATCTCTCTTGGGGAAATGAATATTCATTTGAAGTGATTTGCCTTACTCGGAAGTATTCTCAAAGAATTAATAAAATACTAATCATGACTTTTTCCTCCTCTGAAGCCTTTAAACACCACAACTAATTGCACATGCTGCATTTAATTTTTTGTCCGACTCTAGCTGCTGCCATTCCCCCTCTTTATTTTTTTGTGCAACGCCCGCGAAATAAAAAGGAAAAACTCGATGTTACGAGCGGCGCAAGGGGAAAAGCAAGAAGAAAAAAAAGACAGCAGATAAAAAATAAAAAGTACAAGGAAAAAAACTTGCAGCGCTGGTCTGGCCACTTGTCCTGTCCGTCGTGTCTGCCGGCCGGCCGGCCTGTTAGGCCCCGTCCTTTTCTCTCTCTGTACGCGCCAGTGTGTGTGTATAGTATCTGTGTGTCTTTTTTTTATGGCCATGCAATATCTTTCTCATTGCTGGCTTTCCTGTTCGCAGCCTCCTTGCGCGCTGCTTCATCTCGTGCGGGGCGCATAAAATAAGATGGGAAAAAAAGCGAATGTTCAAATTGAAATACTTTACAAAACTCGTATTTGCTTAGCCTTATCGGCCTCGCACAGATACGAGCGCGCACACATAGACAGACGTACACCTCGGTCCTGGCAACGAAGTTTTTACTTCCCCGCTGTTGCCAAGAGCCGCCTGGGTTACCCCCAAGTCTGGTCTCACGTCTGAGGTTCGGTTCGGGTTTGTAACTGGTAAATAAAATGCAAAATGCTTAAAAAAATGCAAAGGAAGGCCAGAACCCTTGCCTGGCCTGGCATCTGCATAATCCCTGAGCGATCAATAAAGCAGGGCAGCCTCTCTGCTGCAATTAGTGGGCTATATCATTCATCATAAACGAGAGACAGATCGTAATGCTCCCATAATAATGATTGGGAACGTGCTTCCTTTTGCTACATTACCATCATGAATAACTTGATTATCATGATCAGGGCAGCGCTTTAAAGCAGTTTTTAAAAATACCTTTAAAAAATGTATTTTATTTTAGGAAAAGTAAAGGGATAACAATTTGTAATCTAACTTTTATCAAACCAAATTTCCAGTTAAATCACCCAAAATAATCCCTTCATATTTTCCCTTTTAAAAAGCAAATTCCAATTAGTCCTTTAAATTACATTTTATTGCAAAAATTGCAATTAAAATTTACTCTTAGTGATTCCCAAATAAATAAATAAATTATTTTTACTCTAAGGTTGAGCAGATAACCACTTAAAATCAAGAAAAATCCTCTTATAACCTGGCTTCCCGTTTTGAGTGTCCTTTTCCATCATAATTCTTGTTTTATCCCCGTTGTCTCGTGCTTTGTCAAATCATAAAAGAATATTCATAAATTTGTTTACTGCAATCCACTTCCTCTAATCATTTTTGGAAATTGCTGGGCTCAGCTTAAAGGCGGGACAAATCCAATCCCCTGTGCTAGGAATCGCAACTAATGGGCTTGGGTTAGCCATTAACCAACGTCATTATAGGGCTTTCTGGCATTAGCCAATAAAGCCAGCTAGCTGGCTGACCATGGCCTGGACTTGGACTTGGACGTTGATATTCTGACTTACACTGCCAGTGGACTTGAACTCCGTACTCCGGACTGGATGTGACTTGCGCCACAATGTCATTAATTTTGCTCGTTGCCGGTTTACTGTCTGCTCCTTTGCCCACTCAGCCGGCAACTAGTTTTTTCCCTTCGACGCTTCTCTTCGTTGGAAAAGCCACTTGTCCAGGATTACACTCAAAATATTTCGGATAGTTCTTCAACTTCTGATCAGAATTTAATGTTTCCAAGCTACCCAACAAGCTTGTCTATAAAATGTAAAGCTTTCTTGAGTTACATTAGGGATACTAATTTTAGTAGAGGTAAATATGACCAAAGACTTGGTTTCTAACTGTTTTTAAACACTAAGAAGTATAAAACTATTTTTTTTTTCAGTATGAAAGGTAGTTAGAGGAGACCCACATCTCCTTCATTTTTGTGCGCAACACAATTTCCTTTTTTTAGTTCGTTTTTTTCTACTTGACTCGCTTTTTAGCCTTTGCAACCAAGCCATGAAAATCTAAGTGTGTAACTAAATGTGTGACTGTGTTGGTGAACCAACAAAGACACGTTCCAATCTCCACAGTACAGCACCCCTCCATTACCTCCATCACCCACCCACACCCCCAACCTCTCGAACCCCGTTGCTTTTCAGTCTGCAATGTGTGTGCGCTTCGCTTGACTCTTTAATTTTATTTGAT
Source organism: Drosophila rufa (assembly GCA_018153105.1). Taxonomy (NCBI): domain Eukaryota; kingdom Metazoa; phylum Arthropoda; class Insecta; order Diptera; family Drosophilidae; genus Drosophila; species Drosophila rufa. Next base: position 18,011,763 of record JAECXS010000096.1, read on the forward strand.
TTTAACTCTGTAACTTGTTTGTTTAGGATCCCGGTGTTGGGTGTTTTTCGTGTCCTTTCCAGCTGTCTGTGACTCACACGCCCTTCGCCGGGTTTTTCCGTTTTTCCTCAGAAGTGTTTAGTCATAGGAAATGTTCCCAGATTCCATTACAGAAAGCTAATCAAAAGTATTCCTAGGACATGACATTTATCTGATCGGGGCAGGCAGCTCTGGTAAAAAAAAATGTGCGGAAATCTCCTCCGATTTACTTTTGTTTTGTCCTAGCAGGGAAGTCATTTATCGTTGCTGATAAAAAAGGGTTCTCCGAAAAATTTGACCAAAGGCAAGACAAATGTATAGTTCTTTGGCTGAAACATGTTCATCATTTATAAAGCATTGCCCTTGACAGGTGACAATTTTTTAATGATTTGGGTTAAACTCCTAGGAAGGTTGCTTAAAACAAGGGTAGCATTATGTTGTTATTATCTTTTTAAAGATCTTTTAGGATTGCAAAGAAACAGCTTTTTCGTAAATTATTAAAGCATTTCATATACTTCAATAAATCATTCTGAAATCAAAATTATAAAGTATTTTAATCGCATGGGACTATTTATGAACAATAGAGGAGATTCTTTCACAGATTCTTCAAACTTAGAGGATAAGTAAAAGGTCTAAAAACTTCTTCCTACTTAAAACATTTCCTTGAGCATTTCTCTGGCTAAACTTTAACTTAGAAATGCTCTTGAAACTAATTTGGTGTCCGCCTTCCTTATAATCTTGAATTTTGTCCATAACATACTTTTCCAACTTTGATATCTCTGGCAGAACTTTTTCCCGATGCCCTGCTGCTGCTGTGGAAACTTTTGCGAAAACTTGTCAAAGTTTTTAGTGGAGTTTCATTACTCATCCGGAATCATCTGTCCTCCGTTTCCCGGCCCCGTTTCCGTCTCGTTTTGAGGTTTTCCCTTTAGGCTGTCGACACGTGCTTTGACACGTCCCCTTTTTCCGATTTCCCGGCCTCCCGCCACCATTCTTCTCACTTTTCAGTTGAAGCTTAACCTGTGCAACACATGTTATCCTGTCTCCAACATCTCCGCCTCCTTTACCGTTTATATTCTGTCAGATGACGAAAAAAGGGTTCTTTGGGTGAATAATTTATCAGAGACAGTTCATATAATTTGCTCAAACAAATTAACTAATCTTTGCGTAAGCGGAAATGTGTGTTTAAAGGAATTTATATTGGGTAAAGTAAATCACAGGTTGCAAAATCTGTTAATTTTATTGGATACTACTTTTTACCGATTACAGATTATATTAAATCCGACTAAACAGTATTATGCGATTTAGAAATATTTCAAAACGATAAAACTATCTACATTTTTATGGGCTGTTATGTGCACCGAAAGTAGCCTAATTTAGCTTTCTTTCCTTGCTACATTTTTGATAAATCCTTCTTTACTGTGTAGATAAGATAATGCAGATAAGTCCCCTTTGGGCAAGCAACAAAGGATATCCATAGTTGTCTTCTTTCAGTGTTTCCCCCCAGTTGATATCATAATCCCGCAATTCAATTTGCATGACAATCGAAGCTCATTGCGAATCCAGAAACTGGATACCTTGAAACTTTTCAATTATTTAACGATTTTTATGGGAGGGGGGAAGGTTACGCTAGGAAGGAAGGAAGCTCCTTAAATGGCGGACACCTAAAAATAGCCCAAGAAAATTTGACATGAAAAAGTGCAAAGGAAAAGAAGGGAAACCCTCGTACGCACATTCACACATACACACACATACCGACATGTACTCGCCCCAATACAAATGCAGAGGAAAAAATTCCACTCTGTTGAATGTACACATACACACCAGCGGGATATAAAAATGTTAATAGTGGCCTGTTGAACAAGAAAAAGCAACAGCGGCAGCGCGGTCGCCGTTAGCAGAGAGACGACGGCAGCGCAGCATCACCGGTAAAGTGCAAGAAGAAGAAGCAGCCTCATCTCTCCCAGTGCGACCAGCTCTCTGTCCCTCCTCGGAGCGCAAGCTCAGAGAGCCAAAACGGAGGACGTTTGAGAGGGAGCTGGAGACTGGCGGCCCAGCTTTTCACAGAGAGAGACAGCATCAGCACGCATTATGCTTCGGGAGGGGAGTCAGAGGAAGAGTGACTACGACAGGAGTCAAGTTCGCTGACTGTTGATGCTGCTCTCTGCCTCTCCCTTTCTTGCTCCATACAACCTATCCACCCACACAAGAGTGGAGCTGTAATAGGTACATACCTACGCAAAATCTGCAATAACTGGAATAGGTACAGTGGGGCGGAACATTGAAAATTAGGGAAGAATCATAATATTTTAGAATAAATTCTTATTTATTTATGGAACATTGTCAATGCCAACATTTTCTTTTTTCCAAGTTCATGTAATATTTAATTTCACCCCACAATGCTTTGAGTACCGGGTATCTTAAAGTCGGTCACACTCGACTGTGGCTTTCCTACTTGTTATGTTATAGTTTTCTTTGCAATACTTCATGTATTTTTCTTGCAAATCGAAATCCTTGATAAGTATTGTTCGAGTTTACCATAACAATTAAACAACCACCGTGCGGATCCCTTTCTACTCGCAAACGAGTGTTGCCCTCCGTACTTAACTCAACTCATATCCTTCGCTTCTATACTAGGTTCTTTGTTTTTTTTTTTACCGCCAAAGCTGTAAAGCGACTGCGCCGAACGACGCAACGACGAAAGAGGAGTCGAGAGGATAACGAACGAACGAACGAAACCATGACCATGCCAAAGGATGAAATATTAATGCAAAAAGACGAAAAAAATAGTTGACGGCTGCTGCCCCTCTTCTTCGTCTTCTCTTCTCTATCTACACCACCAAATTTGTGAATTTCAGCATCCCCATGTGCTTTTGATTCTGCACTGGTGTCGGTAGTGGTATGTGTGTTTTAGAGTGTGCGTAAATGTGAATGACAGTGCGGAACGTTGTGGAATCGTGGAACACAAATTAGACAGGATCCACAGACCCATCTTCCCTTTGTTTGTTTTTTCTCTGTTTTCCTTTACAGTTTATTTTTAAGTCCCCCTGCCGGTTGTCCTTTCCCTCCCAATCCTTTTCTGCAAACCTTTCGCTAATTGCCATATTTTTGTTTTCCGCAGATATGCACAAGGTGCCCAAAGCCCCGCGAGAATTCGGCGGCAGATGACAAGGACAACGGCACGAAGGCAACGCACATGGCGGCAGGAATCCAGCAGCAGGGATACGGATACAGGAAACGGCGGCCAACAGGATATTGAGCCATCAACACTAGCCAACAAAAAAACAGCAACAGCCCAAGGGAACAGCCCACTGTGAACAAAAGACAAGCCCCCACAAATGGCTTCCACCGTAGTAGGATCGGGAATGGCATCGGGAACGGGAGCAGGTCCTGCGGTAGCCACCAGGGAGTTTGTCGAGGGATGGACCCTGGCCCAAACACTGGGCGAAGGAGCCTACGGCGAGTGAGTTTCCACGAATTAATGTTCAATTTCATCATCTTGTATGTATATTTAAACAAGAAAAACAGGATTTCATCAGTCTTCAAATAGTTAACAATTTCACAAGAGTAAAATAAAATACAACAAAGCTGAGGAAAAAAGGAAATTAGTCAAGGAGGAGTTAAAATATGCAGTAGAAACTAATAACTTGATAAATAATAATAAAATACGAAGTGAGACTATGTAGCTTTTAACGAATTAGAAAGGACCATAATACTAATAATAAATTCATGTAGTACCAGGTTTATATCTTAAAAGCAACCCCTACATATTGCATTTAATATCTTCTTTTGTTTTACAAATATTTTATAAATATAGTTAGAATTATTTCAAGTCAGATTTTGCATATCTCGTAAAAGTCCGTCTGTTTTGCCGTCTGCCTTTGTGTGTGTGGGTTGAAGTCAATAAACCGGAAATGCTGCAAAAGAGCAAAAAAAAACAAGAAAAAGAAGAAACAGAAAGCCGTAACTGAAACGCACTTTTCCGGCGTATTCGCTGTATACATTCATCCCGCAAAACTCCCGCTCTGTGCCCGCTTTTAAGGCGCTCTCCAGTGCGCATGTCCCCGGTGTCCGGATCCGGGGAATTCGAGGAATAAGGGAGCACGACAATGGCATACGGCAGACTCACTGCACCCGGACGGAGAGCAGTCGATACACAGACACCAAAGTTGCAACTGCACACTGCAGTCACCTACCGCGCGCTCCAAAAAGACTAAAAATCCCTCACTAATCCTTCGATTCATCTATTCTCGATATTATTGTGATGCAGGGTGAAGCTGCTAATCAATCGACAGACTGGCGAGGCTGTGGCCATGAAAATGGTGGATCTGAAGAAGCATCCGGATGCGGCGAACTCGGTACGCAAGGAGGTGTGCATACAGAAGATGCTCCAGGATACGCACATCCTGCGGTTCTTTGGCAAGCGCTCGCAGGGCTGCGTTGAGTACATTTTTCTGGAATACGCCGCCGGCGGAGAACTATTCGATCGAATCGGTGAGTGTGGATATCTATATCTTCATTTGCATTTAATTTATGTGCTGTTTATGTCCGGAGAAATGGAAGATTGGTTTATGTTTTTGGTAATAAATTATGTTTTTTTGACGTAACTAATTTTCCGATTAAGATTTATCAGCTTTAGTTGGTTATTTATTGCAGTAAGTGTGCTGGGTGCGAAATGGCTCGTGTCGCTTTTGGTACAAATTCATTAAATTTAGATTGTTTATACATTTTTTTTCAGTTTAAATATGCTTAGGATAGTACTGCTATAAATTATTATAAATTATTTCTTGAACCTCTCATGAATGGCTTTTATTTTAAAGCAAACTTAAACACAGCTTTATATTAGAAAGAGATTCGCAAAAGTGGTGGTGGAATTGAAAGACATCTTTAGCCTGAACTGAACTCTTTATCAAAGCCAAAGCCTTTTCAAGCAGTTACTTAAAGTTTGTTAGCCACTCAACTTGGCCATAAGCCAGAATCTGGAATAAAACTTAGCCATCCCGATCAAGACAAAGTGTCATAACTTAAATTATGTCTCAAAGTGGGCTTTAGAGATGGTTGTTGAAAGACAGGGTCACACTGCTCACCTATAAAAATAGGATTTAAGAACATGAAGCATCCTTAATTTTAACTTTGATTCTAGAAATTTTAAAACTTTATTTTTCGCGTAGATTTTACTTGTTTTTTTTTGAATGAATATTTTTACATTAAAAAGCCTCGTCTGTCAGATCAGATTTGGTTAGATGTCTTCCCTTAATGGCATATTATTATTATGGCCTCTGTGTCGCGGCATCGCGACATCCCGACAAAACTCAAACATAGACAAAACCAAAGAGTGGAAGGAGCTCGGTCGGGAGCAGATGTCAGACCATATAGACGTCGGCCAGACGGGGCAAATATGCCAATATACTGGGACGCGAACCCAGAGAAATGCCACAGACAAGCTCACTTCACTGACGGCGGAGAAATTGTTGTTGTGTTGGGTGTGTTCTGGTGCCTGGAACGTTCTTTTTGTCCTTTTTGCCGGGCGCCATTCGGTGCCCGTCCAGCAAAATCATCCAACGAACCAAAATGGAACACTGATTCCTCCTAGAGCAGCGGGAGCGAGTGACAAATCAGACCGACAAGAAGATACGGATCTTGATTACGCCAGTTTTCTGTCACTTGCAATGACAATTTGCCAACTGTCCCGGGAAGGGAAATTGGAAATGGAAAAGCGGGTGTACCGTAGGTGCCAAGTTCGTGGCATTTTCATAAATATTAACAGCTTGGCAAAAGGTCAGCGGAGTGGAGTGTGGGGAGACATAGTGAGATTGCCCCTAATGGAAGTGGCGTCCTTGCATTGATTGCCACCTACGCCGTGCTTCCCATTTCCTGTGAGTTCTTCCCCTGATTTCGCCTATTCCCAATAGCCGCCGCCGCCGCCATCATCATCATCATTGGCTCGGTATCGTCCACCACTTTGCTCCTCCGCGGGAGGGGGATGTGTTGCATGGGCGAGAGAGCTGGTGTAATAATCAATGTGGCAGCCATATTTAGTCCCCGGTTGCTAAGCCATTTTTAATGATATCTAGTGATGTGTCTGCCACCGAGTGATGGGCGGCAAACTCTCATTAGTTGGTGCAAGGAATATGTGAGGTTTTAGGTAATTATTTGGGGAATTCGAAAATTACCAAAAGAAAAATAATCAGGGATGCCACGGTATGGGGATTTGAAATCTCTTTAAGTGCGGCCCACAAAATGTTAAGTTTAAATGTAAGTTTAAAAGAGAACTAGATCTTGAATCCCTAAATATTTTATTGCATACTTTGGGACACATTTTTAATAGATTTGAATATGATGAAATATATGTATATAAAGGTTTCTGTAGAAAGTTAATAAGGCTGTCCCCGTACCCGATTTTCTCATTAAAATGCATAAACAACTTATCTTTCCCTCATGCAAATTAATTTATTTATCAAATATTCATATTCACACAAATATTCATATTACAACAATTAACTGTTTACGAACTGTTTTAATTTTTTAAGTAAAACCAATTCCATTTAATTGTGCTTCATAAATGGTTCGCAGTCAGTTCGTTTGCTGGTCATTAATGCCGTATTAACTCTTAAATTTGATTAAATACATTATGACAGCCGAAATGACATTTGTATTATTTAAAATGATGACTGAATAATTATCATACATGTCACCGAAACAATGATATTGATTACTGGCAGATATATTCTTGTTCCCTCTCCTATAAAATAAAATAATGAATGATTATCCCAATTTCAACAGCCAGGATATCATCAAAAGAGAGGCAGCAGCTGAAATCACGCTGCCATCTCCTACCGATTTTAGCTATCGAAAATCCTGGGAAATGTAGGAAATTGAGTAGGGAAGGGAGTAATGCAATGGTGCAATGAATGGTTGGATGCCATGAATAGGTTCAATATGCAAATGAAACATAATGGAGACGCACACTCCCGCCGCTCCGCACACACTCGGCCAGATGTCCTCGTGCCAGTGAGTGTGCAAGTGTGTGAGTTTAATTGTCTGTTTGCGTCGAAATTCATTCATTAAGCTTATACGCCCGCCCCAAAGGATGTGTGTGCAGGAGCAGGAAGCCTCCCCCTGCTGAAATCATGAAGGCTTATACATTGATTCCCCGTTCAGATCTCCTCTTTGGGGTTCAATATAAATTATGCTTCAATTACAAATGAAATTTTCGAGTAATTTCCCTCATTTCCATTGCCTTGCATATACTTAGCCATTATTAAGTGGTGGGCGGGAGCCAGCTCTGTGAAATGCAATTAATTATGCTAAAATGTTACTGACATGCTCTCGCTGCTGCATTTTTATAGCTTTCATCTTTTATTTTGCGGCTTCATATTTATGCAAGTGCTGCATACGTTTCATCTCGCTGATTTTATTTGCGCGACTCGAGCTTAAAGTAAGTCAATATTTTGTCTTTTATATGTAGTATTTAAACAGATTCCGTTTTCCATGTAGAGAGACTGGAATAAAGGTGTTTTTAATTATTTTAAATAAAATGTCACCTCAAGATTTAGATTTAAATTTATCAAAACTTGAATTAAACTATTTTTACATCCTAGATCTGAAATTTGTAATAAAGTTGTGATTTTAGTTAACAGAGGTCTGATCTTAAGGATACAATGGGGCCACAGAAACCGCAATACAGGAGCTCTACAGAAATCACTAGGGTTTTAAAATGCCTTAAAACCAAATTTACACTGAATTTAATTATATTTTTAGATTTTTATGCTCTCAAAGTTTATGCTAGCGAGAGAGGAGCAAATTTGTCGCTTGCAGAAAAGTGGCTTGCATACTGCAAGTCAAATGTATGGCCGTTCGGCAGCTTGGTGGATTTATAGGTCTTTGGTGTAAGATTACATCATACTTTTGGACCGCCATTAAGTGATTTCAAATCTCCCCAACGATCCCTGTGAACCCTCATAATCATAAAGAAAGCTTGATGATAAATCTCTGAAATCTCGGATTAAAATTTTCCCTCAGTGGAGGATGCACTCGCACCTCCATTTAATTTCATCAATTGCAAAAAGTTAAAAGAGTTGTGCAAATGGCAACAACCAGCAACACATGCCACATGATAAATGAATGGCAAACAATGTGGCACACACGGACTGAGAAGCGACAGATGGGGGTCTTGCACATACTAGTAGTAGTTGTGGGCGTGGCGCACTTGCCCAACTTTATCTGTCGCTCAGTCAACTTTTAAGGCCTTTACAAATTGAGACTGACAAGAAACCAGCGGGAGCGAGATGAAAAATAAAGGAAAGAATATTTGAGAGAACTACAAGGGGAAAATTCAGAATATTTTTCAAGGAAATTTATATGGAAATTGAAGTTTCTATATAAATATAACTTTTTAAGCTCCTTTTGTTTGCTTTTTTTCTTACCAATGCCTGGAGTGAAAGGGGATTGCATTTCGAGTTCAGATTCTCAAGTGCAGCCCATTGAATTATTTTATTTTAAGGACCCTTGGGTATTTCTCAGGTTGAAATGGTTTTATTATTGATTTTAATAATAAAATAGTAAACTTAAGGAATTATATATGAAATCAATCAAATATATTCTATAATTCTGCCATAATTTCCATCAACTCAATGCAAATTTCTGAACATCAGTCGCCTGCTGCCTTTGCTTTTCAACTTTTGACCTGTTCCTGCCAAAAATAGCAAAGCAGTCAAGATGCACAGGAGAAGGAAAATCAATAGGTGGTAAGGTAGGGCCATGGATGGTAGAGGAAATGATGCAAATGACGTTGGATCCCAGAATTGCAGGATATGCCTGGCTTTGACAGTCAATCAAGTGAAAGGCGGTGGAAATATAATCTGTCTGGCTTTTGGGGTTCACTTATTTTCCCCAAGTGACTGTTTATTCCTGTTCACTTTCGAGTGAAGCTTTACCTTCAAAGTGTCTGTCCAGGTGGCCAAATTCGTTCTATAGATTGTTTAAATAGAGGTTCTTAATTGTTCATAAAACATAAACCTTTTATAAAAGAATTTTTGATTTAATTTCGATTTTATGAAACCATTAAAATGATTGTAAATGAAGATAACCCAGAATCTAAACTAGAAACCAGAAAAAAATTGTAGGGCAACCAACAGGTAAGCGCCTTGGCAGCTAATCCAACATTTTGGCATAGTTTGTGTCATTGTTTTGGGGCTTTGATTAAAATTTCATAAAACTGTTGATTACATTTTTGACGTTGTTGTTGCCGCTGCTGCTGTTATTGTTTCATGGAAGTGGAGACCTGTGTGACCCGGCTAAGCCCATAAATCCTTTGCACCAACGTAGAGCAGAATGCATTACATTTGTTATTTTTTTTCACCTGCCCCTGGTTGGGTTTTGCTCCGCTGCACAATTTTCCCATTTTCCATGCGTTTTGTTCATTTTTGGCATGTGGCTCCGCAGGGAAATATCCGTTGAGGAAATAAAAATAGATAGGAAGCGTGCGTGGCTCTTATTGCATTGCTGAAAATGTGTGAAAAATTGGTATTCGATTTCCGCCATTCGTTTATATTTTTTTATTTTATTATCACCGTATGTATTAATTAATTTCTTAAACCATTTTTAACCCCTGCCAACTTGTGTGTTGTTTGGCTTTATATTTGCAGAGCCCGATGTCGGAATGCCGCAGCATGAGGCCCAGCGGTATTTCACACAGCTTTTGTCCGGTTTGAATTATTTGCATCAGCGTGGCATCGCTCATCGGGACTTGAAGCCGGAAAATCTGCTGCTGGACGAGCATGACAATGTGAAGATCTCCGATTTTGGCATGGCCACCATGTTTAGGTATTAGGTACAACAAGCCTTCTCTAGTTTCCACTTAACTCTTTACTTTAAAATGGGGTTTTTGATTAAACCTTCCTGAGTAAATACTAAACTAATTTAATTATAATCCATAAACCTCTACAAATATTTGAAAAGTGTCTAAAATCCATTAGGACGGTGGCTGTGGCTTCTTAAAAAAAACTAACCAACGAGCAGAATGGCCAAACTAAACATGCTTTCGTACAGATTTTAGTTTCCAAATAAGCGGAAACTTATTTAAGTACGTTGGCTGCACTTAGCGAGAGCTTAAAATAAATGTAAAAAAAATAAATAAGAGCAGCTTAAATTAATTCCAATCAATACAGCGCCATAAAGCTTATTCGTTTATTTTAATTGGTCTGAGCTTAGCTCTGTTTTTTTTTTAAATTATTTGCTTTTAAAGCTTTGACTTCTAAGCCAAACAAAATGGTGACGTGTTTTAAACATAAAGATAAATACTGCAGATTACTTGGGCAAACAGGAAAGGATTTGAATAGAAAATTCTTCAGCAAAAATATTAAAATTATATGAAGAGGTTTCATCTAGGTTTTATGCTTGATCCATAATTTGTATGAATTATAACCAATAACAGACTATCCTCTAGAAATATTTATAATATATTTAAAGCCAAGTTTAGAGTTAGTAATAATAATATTAATATCGAATATTTATGGGTGATATTTGATCACAAACCCCCTATCTTTCTTCCTGTCTCATCACTAACTAAAGTAAAGCTTTAGTTTCATCTAGGTTTTATGCTTGTTCCATAATTTGTATGAAATATAACCAATAACAGACTATCCTCTGGAAATATTTATAATATATTTAAAGCCAAGTTTAGAGTTAGTAATAATAATATTAATCATGAATATTTATGGGTGATATTTGATCACAAAATATTTCTACCTGTCTCATCACTAACTAAAGTAAAGCGTTAGTTTCATCTAGGTTTCATGCTTATTCCATAATTTGTATGAAATATAACCAATAACAGACTATCCTCTAGAAATATTTATATTATATTTAAAGCCAAGTTTAGAGTTAGTAATAATAATATTAATATCGAATATTTATGGGTGATATTTGATCACAAACCCCCTATCTTTCTTCCTGTCTCATCACTAACTAAACTAAAGCTTTCTAAACAATTCTCATAACTCTCATTACCTTCTTTATATGTTCTCCCTCTCCACGCTCTCTCTGATCAACCCTCGAAACCAGGCTCAAGGGCAGGGAGCGACTGCTGGACAAACGCTGCGGCACCTTGCCGTATGTGGCGCCGGAGGTGCTCCAGAAATCGTACCATGCCCAGCCGGCGGATATCTGGTCATGTGGCGTGGTTCTGGTCACCATGTTGGCGGGCGGTAAGTGCAGTGCCAACCCATTATTTAATTAAATTAATTTTGTATAATTTATTTACGTGGTTTTCGTGCACTTTCATATTCAAGAAAAAGTGAAGAAAAAGAGTCGCCGCCTTCGATCATCGCCTTGCATTTAACGGAATCACAAGCATATTTTATAATTATAAATTCGCCGTTTTTTTCTGTTCTTGTTTTGTTTTATGCTCTCACACCTTTCCTCCTCTCGCTCGCACTCTCTTTATCATTTTTGCTGTTTCTTTGGTATTCTAGCTGTAGATTGTTTCACACGCACATTGTATATCATCTAAAGCTTTTATACCAAAGCTCCAGCTTAAATTGCTTAAACAACGCACCAGCAACAACAAAAAGAAACAACCAAAATACCGGAATGATTACAATAGCTTTTCACATTTCCATTATTGTGTTTTATATTTCAATTGAATTTATTTTTTAGCAAAGCAAAGTTTAACCTAATTATTCTTATAAATGTTTCTGTTTCAGAACTGCCCTGGGATCAGCCTTCCACTGCCTGCACGGAGTTTACCAACTGGAAGGATAATGATCACTGGCAAATGCAGACGCCTTGGAGCAAGCTAGACACCTTGGCCATATCGCTGCTACGCAAGGTGTTGGCCACCAGTCCGGGCACGCGCTTGACGCTGGAGAGGATTCTCGATCACAAGTGGTGCAACATGCAGTTTGCCGAGCATGGTAAGATAATTGTTATTTACTTACTTTTATAGTGTTCTTTATCAGTGAAGAAAGAGAGTGAAGTGTCGATTTAAGTGCTTGGTGATGGCTCAGGTACTTAGTGACTCTCAAATGCTTACGAAATCTTTGAGAGTCTCTCTGTGCCTAGGCTGTCAGTGAGGCCTTCGCATCCAGAATCGATTAAATTATTAAATTAAAGTGTGTGTGTTTAAGTGTTAAGTTATCTCTTGGCTGCCTTGCCGGCGCTTTGGCGCTTTAGCTGTATGATAGATTTTTACTACTTCATAAAGCTAGATTACCAAAGCATTGGCGGTCTGCAGGTTCAATCATCGGATATACATGGGAATAATGAATATGTGCTTAGTTTTATTATTTACTAATATTATTATTAATATTATGCGTATGGGTTGCTCATTTTTTGTTTGCATATTATTTGCTCTTTGGTGATTTTAGCTGTATGGTGGTGTTCGCAATATTCCATAGAGCTTGATTACCAAAAACCAAATGGTTTTTGCATTATGGCTTGAGTTTTTGTGTTTATTTTGTGCTCTTTTTTGTTGCTATTTAACTTTTTAATTTGTTAAATGCTTCTTTTTAAAAAGTTTGTAAAGTTGTCAGTAAAAAGTGTTCCCCTAAAATATTTATAAAGTGAATTCCAACTTTTTAAGCTGCTAAGAAACTAATTTAATTTTACTTTCGATTGTAAAAGCTGTATATTTTCTTTCTCCTCCTTCACAGATCGTTCCTTCGACCTGGTTGACTCGGCGGCCGCCCTGGACATTCGCTCGCCCAAGGCCAAGCGCCAGCGCCTGCAGTCGAGTGCCCACTTGAACAATGGCCTGGATGATTCCATCTCGCGGAACTACTGCTCTCAGCCCATGCCCACGATGCGCAGCGATGATGAGTTCGATGTGAGGAAAGCCAAGGTTAGTGGCGATCGCCAGGACGTGGCCCAGGAGGCACGTCTCAGTTTCTGCTTCTCGCAACCTGCTCTCTTGGACGATCTGCTGTTGGCCACGCAAATGAATCAAACGCAGAGCAGCAGCGCCTCCCAGAACTATTTCCAGCGCTTGGTGCGTAGGATGACGCGGTTCTTTGTGACCACACGATGGGATGACACCATCAAGAGGCTGGTGGGCACCATTGAGAGGCTGGGCGGCTACACCTGCAAAGTGAGTGAGGATGGAGTGGTCACAGTCTCCACGATCGATAGGCACAAGCTGCGACTGGTGTTCAAGGCGCACATCATCGAGATGGATGGCAAGATCCTGGTGGACTTCCGACTGTCCAAGGGCTGTGGCCTGGAGTTCAAGCGGCGCTTCATCAAAATAAAGAATGCCCTGGAGGATATTGTGCTCAAGGGACCCACCACTTGGCCCATTGCGATCGCTACCAATTCGGTGCCTTAATTGGCGGAGGAGACATATGACCTCTTTTCACTTTCAATACCATTTAGTTTGTTCTAGCTTATAGAGTTACTCATTTATCATCACCTACGACTAGCTTTAGTTCCCACCTTCTCAATGTGCTAAATTTATCACTATCTATTGAATTATAATTATTTACGTTTACGTTTTGTACTTGTTCACCGCGGACTCTGCTACGATTTTAGTTTTGTTGAATTTTTAAAGGAATGCAAAGTATTGACACTAGCTACTAAGTTTACAAAGAAGTTATGAAACAATAAATCTAATATGATTTTGATTGCAAATTTAAGGCCTTGAAGGGTTTTTTTTGTGGGTGTTGGTAATTGTGTGGTGAGTTGCGAGTTATTGTCAAATCCCTTTTAAGGAGACTTCACTCATCATCTGCTCAACCGAATTGCTCTCTATAAGATATTGCAAGAGCATAAAAAGAAAGCTTCAGCTGAGAAAATGTTTTGCTCAGACAGCAAGCGCGAATTTAATGGGAAAACTGTCAACCGTTAAAAGTATTTCTTAAAAACAACCTAAAATTGATTTTAATAGCAAAGCGCATAGCTTTTTCGTCTAACAAAGAGCTTAATTTGTTTGCAAAAACTGTAAAATTATTACTTAAAGTCACTATAAACTTTATAATAATTTTCGTAATTTTTACAACAGTTTCCTGCTGATTTTAAGCATTTTTAAATTTTTTTGTATTACAGTTTTAAATGTACTACAGTTCTATAGCCTTTGCTCATAGTTTAAATTTTAGAAGACATTAGTAATTCTAAAACTGTGGTCGACTTTAATCACTGGCTCTCAAACTGAAAACTCAAAATAACGCGAAATTCCATCTTTTTCGAGTACTTTCATATATTTTGATTTTTTTTAAAAAACCTATAAATTAAGTATTTAGTTCATAAATTCAAAAAGCCTAAATAATAGTCGCAAAAATCTAAAACCGTTGCATAACTTAAATTTTTCAATTATACACCCATCTGGCAACGCCATAAGATTGCCATTAAAAATACAAAATGCCACTTATTTTTTGTAATTTTCTTTTTATTTTCACATCAACTAACAAATTGAATATTTGTACGCATTCTCCATGTAAGTGTAATTTTGGTTTATATGTGGTTTTTCCTGTGGGATATCTCGATATTATTGTCAAACATCCAAAACTGAAATTCGATGTTCGATATCAAGGATTTTCTGCTTGAATTCTATGTCTCAACTATAATAATTGTTGTAACCCTTTACGCAATGAGCTACGGCTGTAATTTGTGTGTTTTTGTGGTTGTTATAATTTCAAAAGAATTACAGCGACTACAGTTGGGATATTCATCTCGTACATAATGTTTTTTTTTGTGTGTGTTGTTTTGTTTATAAATAATGATTAGATCATGGTTTAACATTAATAATAATGTCTAAATAACGAAGCATAAAGAGACAGCAAACGGTTTTGGTAATTTAATTCTGATTCATTTGTGCTCCAGACACAAATTCCGAAAGTAAGAGGATGACGAACACGTGCACCGAATCGCCCCACGCCGCTCTCGTATTTAGTTGGTGTCTTCTTCCAGTCCAGGTCCCGCTCTCAAGATCCAGATCTCGCAGCGGGTTGGATCAGCCGGCGCGCCGTCGGTGTTGGTTGGGTTGGAATATTGAAGTTGGCCACGCGCTTACTGCGGCTTCCTGAAGCTCTTGCCGGCGAACTTGACGCCAGCGCCGATCTCCTCCTCGATGCGCAGGATCTGGTTGTACTTGGCCAGACGCTCCGAGCGGCAGGGAGCACCGGTCTTGATCTGGCCAGTGGACAGGCCGACGACCAAGTCGCCGATGAACGAGTCCTCGGTCTCGCCGGAACGGTGAGAGACCATGGTGCCCCAGCCGTTCTTCTTGGCCAGCAGATGGGCGGCAATGGACTCGGTGACGGTACCGATCTGGTTGACCTTCAGCAGCAGGCAGTTGCAGGCCTTCTTCTCCACAGCGGTGGCAATGCGCTTGGGGTTGGTCACGGTCAGATCATCGCCCACAATCTGGATGGTGGTGGCACCGGTCAGGTTGGTCCAGGCCTCCCAGTGGTCCTGGTCGAAGGGATCCTCAATGGAGACAATGGGGAAGTCCTTGATGAACTCCTGGTACAGGTTGGCCAGCTTGTCGGGCGACAGCCACTGGGCCTTGTCGCTCTGGGGGTTCTTGAAGTCCAGATCGTACTGGCCATCCTTGAAGAACTCGGAGGCAGCCACATCCATGCCGATCTCGATCTTGCCGGTGTATCCGGCCTTGGCGATGGCGTCGCTGATCAGGTTCAGGGCCTCCTTGTTCGACTGAATGTTGGGGGCGAAGCCACCCTCATCACCGACAGCGGTGGCATCCAGACCGAACTTGGCCTTGATCACGTTCTTCAGATGGTGGTACACCTCGGAGCCCATCTTCATTGCCTCAGTGAAGCTGGTGGCGCCGGTGGGCAGGATCATGAACTCCTGCATGGCCAGCTTGTTGCCAGCGTGGCTGCCGCCGTTGATCACGTTGAAAGCGGGCACGGGCAGGATGATCTCCTTGTTGCCAGCCAGATCGGCGATGTGTTTGTACAGTGGCACGTTCTTCTTGGCGGCACCGGCCTTGGCAACGGCCAGGGACACACCCAGGATGGCGTTGGCACCGAACTTGCTCTTGTTCTCGGTGCCGTCCAGCTTCAGCATGAAGTTATCGATGGCAGCCTGGTCCACCACATCCAGATTGGCCTTGATCAGCTCGGGGCCCAGGGTGTCGTTGACATGGCCGACGGCCTTCAGCACGGACTTGCCATGGTAGTTGGCCTTGTCGCCGTCGCGCAGCTCCAGAGCCTCGTGGACACCGGTGGAGGCGCCGGAGGGAACGGCAGCGCGGAACAGTCCCAGTTCGGTGGTCAGATCGACCTCCACGGTGGGGTTGCCGCGGGAGTCGTAGATCTGACGGGCCTTGATCGCTTTGATGGTCATATTGTTGCTGTCACTGCAAGAAACCAAAGTCAAAAAAAGCAAATTAGTGTTACAGTTTTTAATCGGCGGCAAGTGTGGCTTAGAAATTAAAAAACAAGAGCTGACCGCAGATAAGGAGTGTCAAAATCGTTGTCGCTAAATGGCGGCCAGAGTATTTCCGAAATCCCAGCCATTTCTATAGTCTTCTTCATTGTTGCCTATTAAGCCGTTTAATTATGCTAAATATATAGTTATCAAACTGATGAAAAGCCTACTTTGTCATTAGTATTTATTACTAAAAGAAAAGAAAGTGCTGGAAAGTGTTTTTAACTAATTGCTTAAAAATTTAATTTATGGTTTTTAGAAGGAACCTTAAACTTTATACCATACATAATCAGTGCTAAATAATCATTGCCTTGAGTTGTGGTTTAAAATAAATGGGCTGACGGTTGATAAGGTTTTCTATTTTTATTTAAGTTAAATATTGTTTTAAATTTGTACTTTTAGTTTTAAAAAAAGAATATTTTTATTAATTTATCACATTTTACTTCAGTTTAAAAAATATCATATTATTTGTAGGTCATTTGTAATTATAAAAAGGTCAAATTAGGAATATAATCGTTATTGATTTAAAAGTTACTTTGCAAAATATGTAAATATTTTCTTAATTAATATTAAATAATTGAATTCAAGCTTAACTCAAACCATAAACTATGAAACTAATATAAATAATTTATTACAAACTCCCTTGCAATCTACGTGGCGATGTTGTAACGAAACACGAGAAAAAATTTCTGATTTCTCCATGAAATGTTCTCAAAGTCACCCCCTCTGTTTTCTATATTTAATTTGTCTTCAGATTTCAATTAAATGCTTCTAAAATTATTAAGAGTCAGTGACACGCGCGGCATTTCCCGCAAACGAAAATAGAATCGCTTTTCCTTGTCTCAGCGGGAGCAAGTTTTCTTTCGCAGTTTGGCGCCAAAGTGCAGTGTTGCTGATGCTTTTTCCCTTGATAACGCCAGAAAACGGCTACAAAAAGCTTGGGTTTGCTGTGCTTTGTCAAGCGGTCCCACTCGCTCCCACTGTTAGTCAAAACTTGATTTTAACCGATTTTCCACCCCCCTCATGTGTTTTACGGCTGCGAAGTGGCGGTGCGGGTACCTAGGAGTCCACTGCAGGTAGTTCTCTTGAGTTTTCACTCGGAAAAGCTGCAGAATCAGTGAAAAACTGGTCCAAAAGGTGACCGGTGCCGGCATGCAGTGCTGCCAGACCGTCGGCCGAGCCACATCACTGGTTTTACTAATTTTCTCCCCTTTAGACCGCCCCGCGCACCACCACGCCCCTCAAAGTGTACGCCCCCTTTCACCGCTCTTCCCTCAACCCCCAAGACCAAGAGGAAAATGCGTGAAAAACGCTCCCAAGCCCCCCGAATACTTTGACCTTGCCCACGGTCACAGAGAGAGCTGCCGTACAATTCGATTCAAACTGCGTCTGTATTGGGGCACACGCATTGGCACGATCCAAGTGTGTGCGTTTTGTTGTTAAATTGTTTAAAAGATTGGCGAGCAATCCAATTGGCAACCGCTAAAGGTAAATTTTACTGCCTAAATTCAGCAAAAAAAAATAGTTTAAGTAATATGTAGATAAAATGCAGATTACGTAATGTACGAACAGCCGTTTGTTGTTGCAAAAAATCAAATAAAAATTGCAAAAGCGAAAGTAATTAGCTGTCAATTGACATAATTTGATTTGTGCAATTAAAGAGATCCGAAAAATGATAAATCGCCCCAATTGGAAATTTGCACAGCCAATTTGTTAGATAATCGCGTGTGAATCGCCAGCAAAACGCTGCATTTTCGGGACGTTTATTTGGGTCAAACTCTTGATGGATTAAATTTATTAAATATTATTTTATAGCTGGAGCACCCACACATACACACACACTGGCACTAATACATACCAGGAGCTTTTTCTTAACTGCAAGAACTTAAATCCGGATCCGGTGGACGATGAATTGCTTCTGAACGCGACTAAACTCGCAGAGAAAACGCCCGCCGCTTCGCTGCTTTTTCGCAACGCAAGCGGCGACAGCGAAGAGAGGAAAGCGCAGCGCAGCGCCAAAAAGTACGCCATTGTTGTTGCCCTGTGGAACGTGGAGAGCGCTCTCCTTTATATGTATGCGTCTCCAGGGGTGCGTTTTCCGTTCGTTGTTGTTGTTTTTGCCTTATTTTGTTTAGGAAAAGTGACCTTTCACAAGGTTAGAGGCTTTGGGTTCCACACACAGCTGTGGGTCGCATGTCTGTCGGCAAGAGAGAAAAGATATACGTAAATTAATGTTCAAGTCATGAAATTAAAGTCTTGAAGAAATTGGGCTTAACATACGTACGAAACGTGTTTACAGCAGCTCAGCCGATTTTGCAAAATTGTATGTATTGAATGTATAAGCAAAAGATTTAACGGAATTCTATTTATAACAAGAAAATAAAGGGCAAAGAAATAACCTACTATTATATGGCCATTTTCTATGAATTTTGTTAAATCAAACTGTTTTCGACCGTTACAACAATCAGATTCAAATTGCAAGTGTGTACTAGTCAGCTTTCAAGAAAAACACCAAAGAAACTAAAAAACGAGAGCGAATGTGGTCACACTAACCACCCTATGAACACTCCAAAAATAGCTGAAAAACATGTAAAAAATGGCTTTAAAATAGCTAAAAATAGCTAAGCAGATTTTAGCTATTCTTAGCTATTTTCAGCTATTTTTAGCTATTTTCTGGGCTTTTAAGTGTGACCTGTTACTAGCCAGTTTCAGCATTATGATCGGAGAGTAGGGCGAGCACACTACGCACACATGTTTTGAAAACACACAACACGCGGCTTACTTTTTGCTTCAAAATAACTACAAGCGAAAATACCCAGTTAAAATGGGCAGCAGCGGCACAATAGTGATGCCCGGCGACCGCATCACGGCCATAGAAGAGGTGGCCAAGGGCAAGCGGGTGATTCTGGGACCAGGACTGCGGCGACTGGACGACACGGTGGTGGCCAGCAAGGCCGGGCCGCTGCGGCACAAGGAACCGAACACATTTTGGGTGGACAACTACCAGCGGAGATATGTGCCGGCGCGCGGAGATCTGGTCTTGGGCGTGGTCAAGGCGAAGGCGGGCGACCAGTATCGCATAGACATCGGGTCGGCGGACATAGCCTCCATTTCGTACCTCTCCTTCGAGGCGGCCACGAAGAAGAACCGACCGGATCTGAATCCCGGAGACCTCATCTATGCGCGGGTGCTGGTCGCCAGCGCGGACACGGAGCCGGAGCTGGTGTGCGTCAATTCCAATGGAAAGCGCGGTAAGCTCGGCTTGCTAGCGGACGGATTCTTTTTCAAGTGCAGCCTGAACCTGGGCCGGGTGCTGCTCCGAGAGAATTGTCCCGCCCTCGCCGCCCTTAACCGGCAACTGCCCTACGAGATCGCCGTGGGCGTCAACGGACGGATCTGGCTGAAGGCCCATTCCCTGCGCGAAACTGTCGCCTTGGCCAATGCCATTCTCGCCCTGGAGCAGGCCGGCTATGCGGAATACGACAAGGTCTGCGACACTCTAGGGGACTTTCTGCAGGCATAGATCCTTTTTACCGGCTTATAGTTTCTAAGTTAACTTACCTTTATGTGTATAAAAAAACGTAAAGTTGAAATTTGTGTTTTGGAATTTTCAATGTGACTGTTGCGGCGAAGTTTACGTAAAAATGAGGGTTCTTTGTCAGAGATGAGCAGATCGAGGGGGTATAGCTATAGGTTACATCTGTAGACCAGGATTATGACTTGATACTTATAACAGGGGTGCCACAGGAATAGTTGGCTGACACCAATTTAAAAGGATCAGTTAATTAAACTTGGTTTTTATATATCAGACAACTCAAAACCTAATGCCTATGGATATATTTTTTAAATAACATGTAAATTCTGCGAATCTATAAACGAAAAATGCTTAAATTAAATAAAATGTAATATATACAAATTACATTTTTAATTGCAGTGATTTTTTAACTAAGTTTTATTTATATTTAAAAATAAACCTCCTAAACGGAAGGCTTGAATTTGACTCAAATGTTGTAATTATTCATTTATTAGTAATTAATGTCCCAGTCACTGTGCCATCTCTGATGTTAGCCCCACACAGCTGATCTGCTCCACAAACGTAGAACGTAGTGCTTATCACGAACCTGCTGCTTTCAGTGTCTCCCGTTGCGGCATAGAGGGCAAAGGTTTCCCGATCGGTCCATTATTGCGCACAAATCCCGGTGCAATGACTTTCCTGGAGTTCCTGCTCCTCCTGCTGGTGCTGTACTACGTCGTCTACGTGCTCCTGTGGATCCTGCTCGACTGCAATGTGGCGCTGTGGTACAAGTCACGTTTCGGCGTCTCTCTGTGCTCGATGCGCGGCCAGGTGGTCTGGATAACAGGCGCCTCCAGCGGCATTGGCCGAGCTCTGGCCTTGAGCCTGGCCAAGCACGGCGTTAAGCTGGTTCTCAGTGCCCGGCGGGTGGAGCAACTGGAGCAGGTGCAGGAGGAGTGTCTGGCGGCAGCCCGGGGTCTGCTGGCCACCAAGGATGTGATGGTCCTGCCCATGGATATGCTGGAGCTGGAGGAGCACAAATCGCATCTCTACAAGGTGCTCAATCACTTTGATCGGCTCGATGTCCTGGTGAACAACGCCGGCCGATCGCAGCGGGCCAACTGGACGGAGATCGACATCGAGGTGGATCGGGAGCTGTTCGAGCTGGATGTGTTCGCAGTGGTCCATCTCAGCCGCGTGGTGGTTCGCTACTTCGTGGAACAAAGGGGAGGCCGGGGCCATTTGGCCGCCACATCCAGCATAGCTGGCTTCAGCCCGGTGCCCTTTTCCGCCACCTACTGCGCCGCCAAGCACGCCCTGAACGCCTATCTCCTGTCCCTGAAGGTGGAGATGCGGAAGCTGGACATAAGCATCTTTGCGCCGGGCCCCATAGCCACGGACTTCCTGCAGGAGGCCTTCACGGGATCGCAGGGTGGCAAAGTGGGCCTGAGTACCGCCAATCAGAAACGGATGACGGCGGAGAGATGCGGTGATCTCTTTGCCGTGGCCCTGGCCAATAAGATGGATCTCACCTGGTGTGGCCTCTTTCCGGTCAATCTACTGGCCTATTGCGCCCGGAATCCGACGTTGACCAAGATCTTGGGCCACTTAATGACCGAGAAGACGCTGAACAAGATTCGTGAGGGCAAACTGTAAAGATTCTGATCTACGCCTCAACCTCTCCCTGCTCCCATGGTTCTCAATCAACTTTTATACAATTGTACAATTGTTTAAATATATATTAACAAAGAAATATACAAATATGTATACAAGATTAAATTGAGATAGTGGGTTGTGGGAGATACACAGTTTCCTTGGTGAGTTTAAGTGAGCAAGACACTGTGGAAAGCCAACAAATGAAGTAAGCATATTCTTCCTTAAAAATAACTAGGCTAATAGACCCATCTTCTGTTTGGAAATAAGCACACAAATAAGCGCAGAAATCTCTGGTAAAAAATACCCAACTTACCACACACATCTCTTTCTGAACAAACTGCAGTTTATTTACCTTTCCTTATCTTATATTTATCCTCGCTAGTATCTAATCTTTACTATCTTTAATCTTTGCCAAGAGCCGCCTTGACATGCGCGGGAATCTTGATACGTTTCCGTTTCGCCTTGATCAGTGTGGTCTGCTCCACACCCTTGAGGGGTGCCTGCGCCTTCTCCTTTTTGCTCTTCTTGCAGGACAGGGGATTGGGATTCTTGGGTCCCTTGTGCTTCCTGGGATTGGCCGGACTTTCAGCTGGTTTCAGGCCTTGTTTCTCCTTCATATAGTCGATCTTATCTGCCTGTTTGCCCAGCATCAAGTTGTTGGCGCGCTTTTGCACCCACTTCTTGGATGCCTTGGAGGGTGCTTCCAGAACGGGAGTGGCCTTGTGCAGGTAGAGCAGACAGCGTCCGGGAACCTTGCGAAGACTCTCCTGCAGCGAACGATCCTGGGAGGCTACGATGTAGCGATTGTCCTTGGTCTAAGCGGTAAGGAAGGGAATATTTATAGATACATATATAGGAATTACTGGGAACTATAAACACTTACCATTGACTTGATGCACTCAGCGGCCGCCACGGGCTTTCCCTCGTGTCCACATTTGTGGACATGGAACCGCTTGACTATGGATGTGGCTCCTGTTAAGGGAGCTCCCAAGGCCTCCGACTCCAGGATAATGCACTGAGTGGTCAGCAGTTTGACGCCGCATTGGAAGTACTTCTGTATTTGCTCATCGATACCGATTTTGTGCTGGAAATTGAATAATACTTTAGTTTTGGGGTTTAAATGGCAAAGAAAACTCACCTGCAATGCGGCCTGGCAGAACGTGGCGTCGATGAGCACCTGGTAGGGCTCCCGGTAGTCGAAGTTAGTGGCAAAAAACACCAGAGTCTTGTGGGACTTTTTAAAGCGTGATATTTTCATTGCGATTTAGTTAAATTTCCAATTCTCCGGAAAATCAAAACAAAAACAGCGTGCAACTAGACAGTGTTGGCAGTATGGCTTTTTTCCCGCCGAATCTGGCTTTTTTCGGCTAAAATGACAAATCGGCCTCTGAAACGTCGTTGCCAGACTGTTTTTTAAATTTAAACAGTCAACATTTGGCGCCCGTTGGGAAATAGTAAAGAGAATGCATTTTCAACCCCTCTTTGAGCATTTTCTCCCTTTTCACCCTGCCGCGGCGGCTATTACGCGTTTTGTTTTCATTTCCTTTTTTATAGTTGTTAGTTGCTCTTTCTCTGCATTCGCTGGCGCATCAAGTTGCGCTGTTGAAAATTACTTGTATTTATTTGTATTCCTTCCTGCTCAGTTAAAGTTGGATTTTATATTGAACTGTGTAAGTATTTAACAAGTCAATTTTAAGGTTAATCCATGATGGAATAGTATTTATGATATCGGAATATATGTATGTTTGCGTATATATTAAAGACCATTTTGATTGTAAGGTCGCTTGCAACCGCTTTGTTACTTTGGGTTTGTCTTGTCTGTCCAAATCGCAAATGCAATTTATGGCATACATACATAAATATGTATAGTTAATTTCCCGACCTCCGTTTTTCTGGGTTTTCCTTCTTTTTTGCTTCAAATCTACTCAGTTGGCATTCAATTGATGGATTTTTTATTAGTAATCATGCTGACTGATTTCAGCAGATGTCTTAGGCTTAAGATTGTGTTACACTGAAGAAAATTACACTATAATTATAATTATTAATACTTGATGCTTCTTTCCTCTTGATATTATTTAATGTTTAATAAGTTTAAGCTAGATACTTCTTGGATTATAAAAATATTAAATATTATCAAAATATCTAAAATAGATTATTATTTTTTAAATATTTTATTTTCTTAATAATATTCATCATAATATTGAATGGAAAATTCTATTGAAAAATACAGAAACTAAGAATATAAATATTTTCTATACAAATAATTATTGTTTAAAGAAAGATTTTCCCTGAAATCACACAAAAACCATTACTTACTTAAAGGAAATGCTTAGAATTTTTTCCCCCGTGCACGATAAAGAATATTGGTCAAGTTTGCATATAATGCTTATGTCGATAAAGCCGCCAGCAGTGCCAGCAGCTGTGTGATCCAGTATTGTTTTTCCTTTGCTTTTCCAGCCTTAATCTCCGAAGGTTGAGCCATTGACAGCAGCAGCCGTCATCATGGGCTTGCATTGGAGGTCGGTTGTGGTGGGTGCAATCACCTCATCGATCTTCTCCACTTTACGGTTTATTATTGCAGTTTATTCAACTTGGCATCGGAGGGGTTAAAGACCAATTGAAATGACCAAAAGCATATTGATATTCATATGCATATTGGTTTCGTATTCCTTTCGGAGCATGAACACACCTTTCGCTATAGGAAAAATTGGCTTTATTATATGGTGGTATGGTCATGTCTTGCGTGCCTCGAATTCGAATTGCTCCTCCTCGCCTCTTTTCCATTGTCTTCTTTCGCTGTTTCCGGTGGGTTTTTCGTCGCTTTGTTGGATTCTTTTCGACGGGTGGAAAGTAAGTGACGCATTGGGTTCGGTAGAGATGAAACAGCAAGGGGAAATGGTTAAATAGTTTATAGAGGGTTGTGGTTTCCACCAATATATCTGTATTGGTCTAGGGTAAAAATAGTTTATTAAAGGGAAGCAGCGAAAAGAAATTGATTTCGTTTAATATCAGAGAACTTAGTTCCCATGCTTATTAAAATATCAAAAATCTTTTATTAAATCTAAATGCTAAACTAAAGAAATCGCTATGGATTTCAAATCACCTAAAAAGCCACCAAAAACTATGCAAGATATATTTTTTCGGTCAAAAGATCTTGTAAAAGCGGTTATTAGCCTACTTTTAGGCATTGTTTTTGGGTGAAACTTCGAATAATAAAGATTTCAAGGCTTGAATTTAAGCTGGATATATTAATAAATGAAATTGTAATGAAACGTTTTAATAAAAATATTAAAGTGAGAGCTTTAAAGTCGATCATTATATCTTATTACATTGTTTAATGTCCCTGAACTTAAGCATTTATATTATTTAAATCGCTTTAAACACTTGCTTTTTGTCTTATATAACCAATCCCATCTCCTCCTAGCTTGTTAAGCATTTAATGTTATACGCTATTTGGTCATTATCGCATTATTAGCCACGGTTCGATGAATTCTAATCCCACAAACGCTGCCATCTCCAGCCAGTGAACTATATATCCCCTCCCGGAGTATTTAATTCATTCAACTTTGGTCTACGTTACCATCGTCACGATCGCCGTAGAATCCGCAATCCAATCTCATACGATCCCAGCCGAAACGATCAGATCATGATCGAATACGAGATGGGATCAGACCGAAATGCTAAGTGGCAGAGCTTTACTTATTCATTCATGGATCCATTCACATTTCGTCTAACGTCACGCCGCGTTCGCAGTTTGTTGCAGTGTATGCATGCCAATCAGGCTAAAAGCGGGATTCAGTCCAGACTGTGTTGTGTCTGAGCCACCGGTACCCTGCCCCTCGGGATCCGCCAGAACCTTAATTAGTCGCCAAATAGTGTAAGCCGATTTGGTTCTGGTTATATATTTTCACATTTTTTTTTTTTTTTTTATATATATATCCATTTGTATGGGTCTCATTAGCAAAACATTTGGCGTCCATAGTGGACTTTTTATAATGCGATTTTATTTTCTTGCGATTTCTGGCCGGGCATTTAGAAAGACTTCTCATGTTCGAATTGTTTATTAATATTGTCATTGTTTTGCTTTGCACTCAAAAATTAAATATGATTAAATTTCTAATTTCGCTATCAGAATGTAGAAGTATTGCCCTGAAACTGTATAGTAAGTAAAGTATTTTGACGTTGGCGAAAAATAGCTGATCTTGAACCAAGATTGATCCCCTGTTTGGAAAGATTTCTTACTCGTGGGGATTAGTTTTAATGAGAGAACGTCGCTCATGCTCCAGAGTCGTGTCACCTCTGAGGGCTATCAAGGGGTATTTTTTTTTATATTATACAGACATACATATATTTTTTTGTGAAATTTATAGAATATACAGCATTTTGAGTAAACCCAAACAAAAAGTTGTCACAGCGAAATGGGAAAACTGAGACATTCGATGTCTAATCAGTTGCTGGACATACTTATAGTGGGAATCAATAGCCCCATGATTGATCAACCTCGTCATCATCATCAACGTGATCTTTTGCTTGCGTATTAAGGAGTGAAATTTGTTTTCAAGCTTAAAAATGTCAACCCATGTAGTTTTCATAGATTTCAGTAAGTCAAAACTAGCAAAATCTATTAAATATTTAAATTATTCACCTCTAATATTACACAATGCTTAATAGCATTTCTGTAGAGTTCAGATATGTGGGTTAGATGTAGCAGAATTTATAATAAGAGTCCCAAGAAAATTCTAAACGTGCCGGAGAACTTGGAGATGTTTGTAAACAACTAAAAATGGAACTAAAAATGTTTACGTGTTTGCACAGCATTCTGGTTTGTAAAAACCTATAAAATTTAAATTATAAATTCCTAATAGTAAATAAATTTGGCATTGAATAAGGTGTAAAAAATATCATTCATTGATAACGTTGTAAATTTATAAATCAATGAAAAGGATTAATACCGATGTAAAAATTCACAAAAAAAAAAGATACAGCCAAATCCGGCTGTAACTATTTATAGTCCGACCCCGACTGACTCACGACTAAGCACCAATAAAACTCTTGAGCATATTGAACATTCATATTTTCTATTCATAACCCATACAACCACAAGGGAAAAAAGCCTGACGTTGTCTGGCGACTTGGAAATTAAAAATTTAAATTAAACAAAAGTGTGCTTGCCCCCTCCATTCGTGTGCCGAGGAAATCCACATTGTTGAGATAAGTCATCTGAAGAGTACTGGTTGGCAATTGAGTAATAGCTAGGGACTAATAATAGAGCACATTTTTCCCGTTGGCTCAAAGTACGTGGGAAATGCAGCAAATGTGTAATAAATATGAGTTTTTTTTCGGGTTAGTTGGTAGCCTAATCACTGGATGCACAAACAACTCGCGATCAACATCATTATCTATGGAAAAAATACCCACATAATTAGAAGCTGATAAGCAGATAAAATATCTGCATTATCTGTGCCTCGGATCGCTATCTTTTATTGACCCAACCCATGGGGAATTAATTATCCTCAAATGTGAAGATACTGCGCCATTTCTATACGGGTTCAATCACCACAATTTGTCGCTATAAAAAAACGTGGGTCAAAATTAATGCCAGGTTTGCAGATCATGTAATTATTGATTAAAGTCGGAGAATAATAAGAATAATTGCCAGTTATCAACGAACAATGTACTTCTAGGGGAGGCTTTGAGATTTTAAGGTAGGGCAGGGCTAGGGTATTACCTTTTTGATCTTTGACTGATTCTCGTTGAAAATCGATTAGCAAATTAAAGCTTAGCTAAAATTAATGCACTTAGTGTTTCAAACCAAATTATCAAACCAATTCAATAGTTTCAATAATAACATAAACAAGCATTTAGAATGTTTGTTAATTTATTTATAAATAAAAACCTACAAAAACAAACTTTAAAATATATCCCATTAATAAGTATTTACATGAATCGATGAACCGCTTCAGATTTTAATAAATTAAAAACCGCTTTCGTAAAGCATTTCGCAAATCATCAAAGAAAATCGTCCAAAATCGTATAATAGAGATATTAAGGGCTGCAAGCAATCCCTATACATGATGTATATTGTATTTAACTTAATATGAAATAGTATGGAAATTGTCCCGATATACAATCAGCATTTGCAGTAGGCTAAACACACGCTCTTAATTGCTGTTAAATCGGCACTCTAACCTATAGCTTGCACATCAATTATTTATCAATAATGGCTACCAGATTCCAACAGGACAATTATTATCCATAATTCGCTATTAAGATTGTTTTCTTTAAGATATCACACAGCCATAAAAGAAAATATAAAAGTGCAGGCCGCATCGTCATAGGGAAACTTGACTTTGACTTGTGGAAACCACGCAATGAGTCCCCACAAGCGATCGTTAGGCGATTATAAAAAACCAGAAAGAAACCTGGATATTTACCCAAGAGAGGCAGCGGCTACTGGCGAGTAATCTCTCTTAACTGAGTGTAATGGTTAACGGGACTGAAATGGGGGTCATGGCTGGTATGTAACTATGAATTGCCATTAGACATATGCAAAAAACTAGTATGAAGGGAGTTATGGGTCTCAGCTATGGGATACCCTGTTTCTTTAAGATTAATTTATTTTGTAGAAAAATAATACAAGAATGAAATTAAAACATTTTTTAATAGGAAAAGAGCCTTAAGCACCCTTAAAATATATAACTTTATAACTCTACAAATCAGGAACTTCCTGAGATTCAGAAGTTTAAGTATTAAAAAAAAAAAAAAAAGAAGTAAATCTTTGTAATGCAATTTTATTTGGGAAAAGTAAGCTAGTAAACCAATTTATTAAATAGGGAAAGTATCCCCATTTTACCTTTTCCCTATAAAATTCACTCAAATATTTAGAGCCTTTTTTTATTTATTTAAAACTTAAAAAAAAATCTTCATATACTGTGGGGGTACAAGGGTATTGTAATTTACTTTCAAGATATTTTTTATAGACTTAAATTTAATTTTCATGTATCCTTTTTAAGGGATGCCCATAAGTCACACCCTCAGATTACCGGGTGCCCCAAAAGTGGTCCCGTAACGTAAGGAAACAACGTAGCCACCCGGCAAGCTCCAGTGAGAGGTGGGGAGAGTTTCCCCAGAGAGCAGAATGGAGAGCGGGAGCCAACAGCTGGCGGCGCAGCTGAGCAGCCGAGTCGGGTTAGGAATGAGCTTATAAGAGCCGCGCGGAGAGCGATTCACAGTTTAGTTGATCGGCAGCGAGCGTTGCGAGCGCAGTGCACGTGCAGCGGAATCGGAATCGGAATCGGAATCGGAATCGGAATTAAATCGAAATAATAAATAAGAATCTGAGGCGGGATCCCGGGACATAGCGAGGGAGAATCGAACACAAGACCAAGTGCGGTGCGGAGCTGGAATCGAAGCACATTATGTACCGGGCATATAGCGCACACAATTGAAATTAATTCACGCGTCGCTGCCCATCTGCATAAGTTCAATGGAAGCAGCAGCAGGCAGCTAGAGCCGCAGCAACAAAATCCAAAGCAAAGGAAAAATGTGAAGAAAGTGCAGCGAAATCGAATTAAGAAATCAAGAAAATCCAAAAGCGACCGAAATAAAAAACAGTGCGTCGACTACAAATCAATCGCGTGTTCGTTCGTCCGTTAATGCTAATCAAAGGTTAATCAAAGACACTGCAACCAATCCAATCCAACCCGATCCGAGACGCAAACGCCAGCTGCATCACCAAAATAAAATTCTTTGTTATTATGTCGTGTTTTCATTCATGAATTGCGTTCTGTGCCTGAGATTTTCCCCCTGTCAGCGTCTACGTCGCCTCGTCTCAGTTCATGTGCGCACTCGGATTTTACGACTCAGGAAGAACTACCCAACATATTTTTAACCAAACACCGAAAAGAGAATAAGATACAAGCGGAGCCTTAGGAAGAACAGCCGAAAAACTCTACGAGTCAACAGGTTCGTTAACCACCAGCAGAGACAACCTTTTGACCCTGTGAAAGAGAGGAACGAGTGAAATATAGAAAGAAAGACAGAAAGAAAGCTCTTTGGGAGGGAGAAGAAGTTCTGAAGCGGATTGAGTCACCAGAAGAATTCTGCGGACAAAGAACAGAAAGAGAAAGAGAGAGAGAGTGCATTGGGGTCAACAAACGTAACGTAATTCTGGAAAAATGTGTTAGAAATTATTATAAATTCGGAAAATTAAAAAGAAATCTATTTTTGCAAATGGGTTCCTTCTTCTAATATTATTTAATTTTAATTAAATAGATTATCCAAGGAAGACTATTAAATTATGAGGGAAAATGATGTAAAGTATGAGACTCTTAAGATATGAGTGAAAATTATGAATCCTAATAATATTTTCCTCAATGCAAGGAAATCAGAAACGATTTTAAATAAAATTAAATTAAAATATTTTTTGGCATGCATCAGTGCTAAATTGTAAAATTCTTTAAATTGCATTAGCTTTACAAACATGAATTGATCCTTTGATTTTAATTTTGGTAAATTTAAAATTTGATTTAAACTTAATAGAATTTAATTGTGCAGTTAATTTTAATAAATTTTAATCAATTTAATGACTAACCCTTCTCTCTGCGCTCAACGTTAATTGAAAATGTTTATAGAAACAGTTATTACATAAAAAAGCGTTTCAAATATTTCAGTATTTAGGACATTTAATTACCAATTTATTATATTTAAGTGCTACAGAAATAAAGTAAAAAAATGTTCTGATCTTGTTAATGATTCCATCACGAATTAAAGCTCTAAAATTCAGATTGAGCAACTTTAAACTATAAATTTAGCATTCTAAATAAAAATAAAATTCCTAGGAAAGTTCCAAAAAAAAACAGTACTTCTTAAAAAACATTTCACTTTAAATCAATTTATTTTTCCTGTTACTAAAATATCCATTTCCCGCAGTGTGTGTTTGCAATAGCAGCTGCACAATTTTGCTTAGCCTTTCTTGGAAGAAAAGTTTTCGTGCGCTCTCTCCCTCTGTTCATTGAACTTCCCCCTCACTTCGACGCAATGCCTCCTCTCGATAGATACGCAGACAGAACTTAAAACTTGGAAAATCTAGGTCATCATCGAACCAGAATCTACTGTGTTTCTTTATTTATCATTCCGGCCCACACTCCCAGCCGATTATGCGATCGAGCTCGCAGCTATTCCAGTTATATCACTTCGAGCTCCGCTCCTAGCTTATTCATGACTTTTGTGCACTGCAGCATGCTGAGGCTGACTTATGGCTGTTTTCAGCTTGGCTAATTTATTCACTTCTACCTCCAATCCGTAATGGGATTGCAATTCGTTTGGAAAGCGATTGAGATAATCATTTTTGAGTGCGGGATGCGCACACTTATGTAATTTACATCTCGTGGGAAAATCAGTTGGGAGTTGCAGTCTGCGTTAAGCTGAAAACATTCAATTATTTTACTTTAGTAACAACTTAAATAGGGAAATATTACTTAAACTAAATTAAGCTGAAGGAGTTATGTATTTTAATACAAATCTTTTTGAGTAAGAAGGGGAAAGCATTAGAAAAATATCAGGGGAAGGAAATGTAAAACCTACCTTATATGTAAAAGAAAATAGTTTATTCCTTCAACTTATCTTTAAAAATAAATAATTATATAATAAAACGTAAAATTCATACCAGATAAAGTAAGAAGTATTTATTTACTTTTATTTCAATGTACTCAGCTCATCTTAATTTCTAACAAATCGTGCTAGGAAAATTAATTAAACATTTACCTATAGTTACCTATTTTTTTTGCGCTTTCCTCCCTTATTCCCACATAAAATCATCTAAATTTCCACCTACGTGCTCCCAGGCTTATATATTCAAAACAAAAGGAAAAAACGCATCAACAAATTATAGCCAAATGACGACTAATACACTCGTAAATTATAAACAAAGCCGCATATAGCGGTCATTGGCTGACTAACTGACCGATCACCACTCCAAACTCGAATAAGATAAACAAACACACTCGAAAAAGGCAAAGAGAAAAATACATACTATATTCCAAGCCCAAAATCAAAACAAACTTTTAATGCCGGCTACTGCGACGTTGTCGCTGTTTGTTTGAGAGCCTCCCAGATCGGGATCACGCCCACTTATTCTATGATAAACCCTGATCCCTTAACATATAGCATACATATACATATGTAGCTGGCCACGTGCTGGCCTTGGCGATGTCACTTTTCTTTATCGCAAGGCAAAAGCGGTCCCAGGGGTCGTATACGTAATATTAGTTTTTGTTTTTATTGTATTTTTTACCCTACATGCTGCTAGTTTGTTGTGTTTTGTTTTATCGTGGCTGTTGAGTGTCCCGCAACCACACCGAAACGATCAATTGCCTCATTCTATTATAGGTTGTTCTCTTATACTTTTATTTTTCTTTTTTTTTGTAAGCTGAAGTTGTTCATGATTTTTCAGTTTCGTGACTTTAATTGAAATGGCGACCGTTTTTCGTTTATGTATATTTTTTTTGCATGTCAAGTTTTAGCGGCGGCGGCGGCTAAAAAAACACAAAAATTTGCATTGACTGAGTTATGAACAGAGCGAAAATGTCGTCTAAAGGTCCCAGCGACCTTTGGGCCAGCCGAAAAATAAATCTGAGCTACCCGGATTCTCTCGGTTTCGATTCGGTGCTTCTGAGCCACTGTTACAGGTAGAGCTGTGTCATGATCTTCTATACTTATTTCCCAAGTATCTGCTGTTGAAGTGCAATGTTTTGGTCACGAAATTAAGCAGACTGTATAAGAAAAAACATTAAAAAAATATATATTCAGTGAAATCAGCTAGAAAAGCTAAAAAATCCCTTAAAATTTATAAAACAAATCAAGAAAAACTCTGAACTTGTCAATGAACTCAGTCCAGTTACTCATAAATCCCATTCCCCGGCGGAAATTTATTCAATTTAATATGCATAGACATGCCCACAGCGTGTACACGTATATTAATATAATTATGTCATACACCTAACATCATAAATTGGACGGCCATATGCTGAACTCGAGCTCAATCAATGAATATTGTCTCAACTCAATGAAACTGCACTGGAAATGCACCCAAGACAGAACCAGTTGAACTTCTATTGCGGACCAAGATCACACCTACAGCGAGACGTGATCCCCTTTAGCTTTGCCGGCCAATTAAGGACTGCGAAAAATCACAGAAAAATGATTATGCACTATTCTCTATTCGGTTAAAAACTGGTTTCTTTCGGTTTTTGGCTTGTCACTCGTTTAACAGGCCAGACGCCGACACCAAACTCTTTACATCAAAGTCAATATCAGTTGACCAACTTGAGACTTGTTTGCCAAACATAAACAAAAAAGTCTATGTTTAGAGACCGACTGAAATTTATATTGTAAATGGAAGAATTGAAGTTAATTTGCATATATGTGCATACAAAGAAAGATAATGGGTTGCTTAGCCTAGATACTTGTTCTTGGCTTAGACAAACTGAATCAAGATCATTTTTTTCCAGGTATATTTAGAACTAAATTTACAGGAACCTAAATTTTTATATTTAATTTACTCTTCACAAAGTTCTAGACTATTCATCGGACTTTATTTGTTTATTCAGATAGTTAGCAAGCTTAAAGTCGGCCAGGAAAAAAACTGACCTAAGTCAAGGGTAGGAGAAATTAGTAAACATTAGCTAATTGGAGAATAATCAATAATAACATTTACCTTCGACGCAGTTCTTGATAAAACACAGTGTCAGAATTGGAGCTTGAACTTAGAATTTGATCCCTATTTTTTTATATTAAATATACACACCTTTGACGTCCAATTTTTTGCATAATGTCGAGTCATCGAATCAAAGAGGAGAAAACCATGACAAGCTAAAATATTTTTTGGCCAGCCAGCCGATAAATAGCCCAGATAGACCAAACTGTCTATGCATAAACCAAAGTTTAATGGACTCTAAGAAGAATTTTACGGAGATAAGAAATCTTCAAACTCTGAGATTGAAGAAGTTGTCTATCCAGCAGCCAGAAATATTTCCTGAGTGCTTTTACAATTCACTGAATTTGGCTTTACAATAACTTTCTTTGTTTCAGCATAAAAGAAAGAACATTTTATAAAATATTTTAATGACGCATCTGTCAAGTTTCGCGATAGCCAATGGACTTTGACTCTATGTAAGTTTCGGGCTCTAAATTGTGCAATCAGAATGTAAACGCCAAAAAAAAATTACAATTTGCTTTCAACAAGTTTTTTTTTTTGTTAGTTAATTATAAAGAATAATTGAAGTTAACGCCCGGACGAACAAACAGGTCGTTACTACTAGATCTGCTATTAAAATTCTCGCATATTTACGGGGAAAACGCTTTAGCAGGCCCTCAATTATTTAAGCAGAATCTGATCATAGGGGGTAAGACAGGTACATCAAATAATTAATGGTTAAGTTTACAAATTGTATGCCGGGTATATTGCTTAGATGTTTATTTATGGCACAGGTTTGAAGAGGGGTTTTTTAAATGCATAAAATCAGTTAGAAGTGATTATAGGCTGGTGGAACATTTTTTTAATTTAAATTAATTAGTTTCGAAATTTAATAAGTACTCTTTTGGTTTAATAACATTACCCTATTAAAATTAAAAACCGTAGACATTAAACTACGGTCGTGAAAGACTTTCAAAATTTTGCCTTGATAAGCGTAATCTGTACTGCTTTTTTCTTGAAGTATTGCACAATTTGCAATGCATTTAAATGAGTTTATCTCTTAATTTTCTTCCAGACTTTAATCCCCATTCCCGGAATATATAAGTAAACCCCGAGAAATATGACGCTCTTGCCAGATATCAAGGCCTCCGATGCCTGCTGCGGTGGCGGTGGAAGTAGCGATGCCAGCAGCAGTTCCGGTGGCAGCCACAAGGGTCACCATGTGGGCCATGACAACGGCTGCCTGGGCATCAATTGCTGCACCACAGCGGCCAGCTCGGAGTTGTCCATTGATGAGACCTCATCGACCTCCTCCCGGGGATCGGCGGCATTGGCCACTAAAGTAACAAACGATCTGAATGGCTTGCCGGACTACCATCAGGCGGTGGCTCATGCCAACTTCGATCACTGCGAACCGGTGGAGATTGAGTTCTCTGACGTCCGATACCAAGTGAAAAAGTTCTCCTTTCCGGAAAGGAAATTCGGTGGGTTTTTTCGCTCTTTTTAACTGAGTAATTCATGTTAATTAAATATATTTTTTCTTACAGTCACCAAGGAAATCCTGCATGGTCTTAATGGCAGTTTTCGCGCCGGTGAACTGACAGCCATTATGGGTCCCTCGGGAGCGGGCAAAAGCACTTTGTTGAATGTGATGTCCGGCTTTTGGTAAGTTTTTATATATTTCTGATATTGAAAATGCACTTTTCCGAGTCAGCATTTTTTATACTGCTGAGTATGAGAGCTGGTTTTAATTACACATCGTGTTCACTTCGTGTTTGCATATAAAGTGCAGACGTCGCAATCATTCAATCAATCAACACACACTGCTCAGGTGCCGATAAAGTTTAGCAAATTGTCAGTTACACGGCTGCACTGGGTTATAATCAATTTAATTATGGAAGATACAAAAAGTATATCGATTTAATCATCGTGGAAATTAACCAGGTTCTAAGTGGTATTGTATTAATATGTATACATTCTTTGTTATGCAAATTAAAAGTGTGTTTATCCAGTTTACTTTAGAGCTCAAAGAGTTTACGTTATTTTGAGGATCATTTTTCTATCTAAATATATTTGTAATATTTTTCAAATCTAATATTTTTTCAAATGATTCACAATCGCCTGATGCGTTTGAATGCTCCTAATCTTGGCCCCTCAATCCGGACATAATCGCATTACTTCCTCTCAGTTCAAGAGCTTGCCCCTTGCATAAGTATAACTTTCCGGAAGAACGCAAAATAAACCCTGATGCACAATTCAATGAGTCACTTCCATTCAATTGACGCATCTAAAATACAATCTTACTGACACTTTTGATGGCCAACTTGACAGCTATTACAACATTTTGCTTGTAAATAAAATATACAATCTTGGATTTTTGCTGGCTACAAAACTTGCAAAAATTGCTACTTCTGTATAATTATCATACTTAATAATAATGAATAATGGATGTTGCCCAATAGGCGGTACACGATTTTTCATTGCTAAACGTTATCGGTCAGTAAACTATGAACTTGAAAGCGGTCTTTGTATATATATTTTAGGGTTCGGTTCGTCTGAACTTAGTTCGGTTCACTACTGAGCTCCAGACGTGGAGATTTTTTTTTATGTTCAGTCCATATATGTATGTACTCGCAGCTGGGCTCGTTCACATTATAATAATTATTTTAATTGCTTGTTTTTTGCTGATTTTCTTTTGAGATTTCTTTCACTTATTTTTACTCTTTTTTTTTTCTGCCGCTTTTTTCACTTTTCCAACAGCGCCACTGGAGTGTCGGGCAACATACGGGTAAATGGCAAGCCAATGGATCCCAGCTCGGAGCGGTTCCGCCAGATGCTGTGCTACATCCATCAGGATGATCTGCTGCGGCCCCAGCTGAAGGTGGGCGAGATAATGATGCTCGCGGCACATCTCAAGTTGGGCTTTAAGGTGACCAAGACCTACAAAATGGATTTGGTAAGGAGATCTTGTAAAACTTGAATGCATCCCTAGAAATACTCTTAACTTTTGAGCTAAATTATTCTTAAGAAATAATCTTAAATATAATTCATTATTATATGACATTTATTAAATGGTACTAAAAACATGTGATATCCTCAAAATGATTTATTATTATACAATTAATACAAATAGTTATTTAATTTATTCAAGATACAAGATATAGAAAATATGGCTTAATATATTTTGTTTTCTACGAGCCAATAATTCTTTTATGTTTATTCAAAGCACTGTATTTCCCTTCAATAAATATCTACTTGGGAATTATAAGCCAAATTTGCCCTTAGTAGTAGTAGTTTGATTAAATAATATTTAATCAAAATGTAGAGCTTATTTTTAGCTTAAATTCATCTCATAAATGTGTCTCTCGTCTCTGCAGATAAAACACATCTTATCGCTGCTGGGTCTGGACCATCGCTTTAATGTGCACACGGCGAAGCTCTCCGGTGGACAGAAGAAGCGTCTCGCTATTGCCCTGGAGCTGATAAGTAATCCGCCCGTGCTATATCTGGACGAGCCGACGACGTGAGTGACAGTATATAAGCAGAGACTTATGTAATTAGAGTAGCCATGGTAATGATCATCGTCATCATTGCGATAATGATGATGATGATGAGTAAACTTTGCTTAGCGGAAATTTAGCAACAAAAAAAATACTAGCAAATCCAGACCTGACCCACAAGTCAAGTTTGTTCCCGTCTCTATGGCTTTTAGGGCTTATCAATTGTTAATATATTATAAACTGTAATAGTTTAGTATAAGTTTAATAGGTTGGGTTCATTGAGCAGGAAACGGAATTCATTTGAATATTTCCATAAAGTTGCTGATCAATCATTCAATTACTTAGGCTTAGGCGCGGATTATCTCTCAATTAATGGTTTGTGTTTGCAAACTTTGCAATTAATCGAGTCATTCAGTAGTCAGAAATTATAAATTGGAATTAAATTAAGGAAACAGTTTAAAAGGTTTAATGGCTCGGCAAATAAGGGCCCTACTTTGTAAAGTTCATTAACTAATTTTGTCTAGACAGAGACTTATCCCTGACAACAGTTTCTTTGCCACTACAATGACTTTGTAAAAACCCTTTGGGACCAGCAATTAAGTGAGTCACCTTATTAAAATACTCCAGAAAGTATCAAGTCATGTAGGAGTATTTTTGTAACAAAGGAAAGCAGAGCTAAAAATATGACAGTGACTGTCTCCTTTAACTTTTTGTAAAAAAAGAGAGACACACTTTAAGAAACCTCAGGTTAGTAGCCATAAAAGGAGCTCGTTTGTTAATCCTGTTCCATAAATTGGTTGACTGCAAGTCGATCAAATCATTGTAATGCATAGTCTAATGGCTTTTTGGGAACACAAACTCGTTTGTCACTTTCATTTAATTCCGTTTCAAGTTCAAGCCACAATCTCACCTACCATTAAAGTTTGTGATTGCCCAAAATTCCTAATGTTCTCTCTGTCTTTCTCAGTTTTTTCTCACTGCCATAACAACGTTTAATGGGGCTTTTTATCTGTCTACTTTCCAAAGGTTAGGTTAGCAGCAATTAAAAAAGGTTGAATCACACTCTACAAGTTAAATTAAACGAATTTTCTTGCTTGTTTTTTCTGTTCTCAGGGGTCTTGATAGCTCCTCGTGCAGTTCCTGTGTGGCTCTCTTGAAGAAGCTAGCCTCCCAGGGTCACACAATTGTATGTACGATCCATCAGCCCAGTGCCCTGATCTTCGAGATGTTCGACAAGCTGTATACGGTGGTGGATGGAAATTGCATGTACCAGGGACCGG
Organism: Drosophila rufa; assembly: GCA_018153105.1. Classification (NCBI taxonomy): domain Eukaryota; kingdom Metazoa; phylum Arthropoda; class Insecta; order Diptera; family Drosophilidae; genus Drosophila; species Drosophila rufa. The sequence continues at coordinate 18,049,812 of JAECXS010000096.1, forward strand.
TGAGGGAACTGGTGCCCTTCCTGGCCGACCAGCAGCTCGTCTGTCCCAGCTACCACAATCCAGCCGACTATTGTGAGTGGAGAGTTGCACAACTTTCATCGAGTACATTATATATCTCTATATATAATTCCCGACTCATTTCGATTTCAGTGCTCGAAGTGGCCGTGGGTGAGCATCAACGTGATCTGAATGAGCTGATCCATGCGGCGAATAAAAAGTATTACGAGGATGTCGATCGCTATCGCTATATGAGCACTGCAGATATGTCACGCCTCGTGGCAACAATTACAGGTGAGTCGTCTTCTGTTCTGTTGCCATGCTATACGGTTTATTTATAATTAACTACCTGGGCTCGGAGACTTAATTCCTTTATAAAGTTGAAATGAAACATTAGAGAACAATTTTAATGAGCAATTTTGTGGGATTAAATCTTAATGTACATTTTTTCGGCCAAAGTCTTAGCTTCTTTTAAAGTGCTCTACATTTTCTGGATTATTTTTAGAGGTGAGAAGAAGTTTAAATTGTAAAATTTTTAATTTAAAAATAGTTTTGCACTTCCTATAAGGGATTACTAATAAAATAATTCATTGATATTTAAGGGTTTTTAATTACTTTTCTAATCAAGAGATTTTCCATAAACAAGAAATTAATGTCAGTAAGAATTTAGTAACTTTATAAATGTAATAAAAATAAAACAATTTCTTTGTGTAAATATCGCAGAATTTCTTTGTACCTTTTAAAAAAACAATTACCCTTTAAAAAATATATTTACTTTGTTTGTTATTTTATTAACCTCTACAATTTAGCTCGAAAAAGTTAATTAATGCCCACATAGTGCAAAAATTTCTCTACATTGTAACCCATTTAATAGCTCTCGCCGTCATTATATACTTTCACTAAACACCGCTTTCAATCTCCCCTGAAAATTATAGACAAAATTGGCAGCAAGACGCCGACAGTTGCGCTGGCGCAATTCTCCAGCTACGACTATGTGAAACCAGCGCCGCAGGAACTGGCGCTGGAGGAGATCAAGGCACTTAGTGGCACTCCAGAGAGCATGGACCCAGATCTCCCCGAGAAAACTCAACAGCAGCAGCAGCAGCAGCCACTTGCCAATGTCAAAGAGCTTGCCAAGCCATCATCGAATGCCTCCAGCTCGGCCTCGTTCCTCATGCAGTATCTGCTCCTGATGCAGCGCATCCTGATCTGTGCCAAACGCAATTACGTGAGTATCCGCTATAAGTTCGATTCTTAGTATGCAAATGGCTCGAGTTACAGCTACTCTGACTGTGACTACAACAATTTCAATACACTTAATAAGCGGGCAACAATTTGTTTTGAAAGCAGGTTTAGGACGGCTGAGCTTGATGGCCTGTCAGGTTGATTTGGTAATTGGCGCTGTGTCCTCGACAAAAGTGAATCGAGTCACTGCTGATCTCGTTTTCTGCGTAATTCTTAATGGTTTAATCTCTTTAATGGCAGCCTTTTTATATTATGTTTAACTTTTTTGTGAGTAATTACGTCTCCGAGAGCTGCACATTATCATTTCGTTCGCTGGCTTATTGTACATTTTATAATTATAATGTTTTTTTTTTTTGTGGAAGGTTGGTTGGTTTGGTGGGTTTGTAACGCTTTCGGATTTTTGCAAAACAAGAAAATGTGAGCCATATAATAGCATGCATTCCGTACATTTCAAATGGTAATTGCTGAGGGCTTCCAAAATCTTATATAATCTTGGTAATCGCAGTTTTATGTAGGGCATAAGGTTGGGTTTCTTTAATTGTGAGCTTTGGCTTCAAAAGTAATTCATTTATAATGTTTGGGATTTCTTCATAACTTGAACTAATAAAAAATGTAATTTTCTTTTAATAACAAAGTCATAAAAAGCCGCAAATAGCGTAAAATGATTTCTTTGTTCACAACTCAACAACATACTCGGGTTTTAACCAGAAAGACTTGTAAGATCAAAGCCTGGAATATATGTAATTAAATGTGACATTTAATAATTCACACCTTTATACCTCATTCCATTTATTTATTTGCCTCTTTTGGCCACATTTAAGACATATATGACTCAGGGCAAAGGCTCAAGTGTTTACCATAATAAATAAATAAATAATCTTGGAAGCGGCTGCTATGCGATATTCTACCGAGATTGATAGCTGGCGTTTATCATTTGAATGTGCACAATTAGCACTTGGCATTTGTTTAAAATGTGAAATTGAACAGTTTGTTTGACGTCCAATTAGCAAGTTAAGTTGCCTTTATGCGACTGCACACAATTAATATATGGATCTGCATACACTGCACTCGAGTATGGATGAATCTTTTAGCACCTCGACACTCGGCACTCGAGTCAGTGTCATAGAATCTGGTCAGCGGAGGAGATCGAGAATCTCGAGCCACTCGACCGAGTCGTAACTCAAAAAGTAATGCCACCGCACGACCAGCCTTCACATAGATTTTCGGTTTTTAGAGTGTGTTCTAATGACCAACATCTCGGCCTGCACGAGCGTTAGCTTAAATATTGGCTTGCCGGCTGCTGCTGCCCCCACTCGAAAACACAGTTGTGGTCAAGGCATTAGGTCTGAAGAATATAATAGTAAAAAATAACTTTTGCAGCTCCATTGGATCATGAACAGGTACTTAACAATCAAATTACAAATTAGGGACTTACAATTTTGGAATGATACTTGAATAAATATAAAATGTAATACTTAAACTAAAGTTTGGATCTTTATAATTTAAAACACTTGGCATGTAAAAGATCTTAAATAACTAATTATTTAACTTTTATGTGATTTAATTCACATAAATCGAGACTCGTTGTTACATACCAACTGGTTGCTAAATTCGAGCTTGGGTATTTTTGCAAATAATTTTCTTTTAATGTTAGAAGGTTTAAGGCGGATTTGTAAATACGAAACTAATAGATTGATCCATTTAAATTGGGGGCAAATAAAAGGGTTTAGATATATTGAAAATCTTTTTTAAGAAATAATAAAAATCAAATTAGCGAATTATTACGGTATTATTATTATTATGGGAGAAATTGTAGAAGTTCTTAAGCAACATTCGTAATAGTTTCTAAAGCACTGTTCTTGTTTCCACCGAAGTAACTTAATAAGCAGATTTTCAGATAATAATTATTAATAATTAAAACGCAGCTGTGTATCTCTAAAGTGTATCTCATATCTCTTTCAGTTCCTGCTGCTGGCCCGCATCGTCTCCCACATTTTTATCGGCGTCGTCTTTGGGTATCTGTACATGAACGTGGGCAACAATGCCCAGAGTGTGCTGGGCAATTACGTATACCTCTACGGCTCCACGCTGCTCTTGGTCTACACCGGCAAAATGGCTGTGGTCTTGACATGTAAGTAGCTGCTTATATATCTTGGGTATATCCAAGATACGAGTACGAGTCTGAATCCGAGTACGAGTACAAGTACTTCGCCCCCCGGTGCTTTTCCAAGTGGTTCTTGAGTAGTGGTAGTCGTTCCAAGCGTGCCCCAACCCCAACCTCAGACTCTCCCATTTCCCAGTGAATTGGCTGGCGGCCAACTTATACCAAAAATTATGCAAAAATTTGTCGCCAAATTTGGACAAGACTTTGGCAGCTGCCACCGGGTTCTGCGGCAGACCTCTTGTGCAACCGACTACTATTTATTTTGGCAACTTGGCTTTGTCTCTCCGCCTTGCCGCATTCTAAATTGTCAACAGAGTTTCGCCTTTTTGTTTGGAATGCGGATTAGCCAATAATATGTTGGCATTTGCACAAAAGTCTTGTGTCTTAATTGGCAAAAAGGAAACGAGATTATGAGCTTAGATATGGATGGATCATTAGCTGGTCTTAGTCTGAAGATTAGTGCTTTGAGATTGGGTGGCAGCTTAAATGGCTTCGTGAAACTTTTAAGTAGGTATTAAAAAATCGTGATTGAATATTTAAAGGAATATAAAGATCTGTGATTAAGAAGTAGACATTAATAAGTTATAATTGGAAATAAATCTTGAATATTATTGGCATTTCTTAGGATTATAACAGTCTTAATTTTGAGTTAATACAATTACAAAAATTATAACGATCCGTAAAAACTAAAACCCATTTAAAAAAGTAAACTAAATTTAATGAATATACCTTACAACTAAGTTAGTGAGAAACTTTTCCTCGCACTCATATTTTGAATCTCTTGTATCTTAATTTAATTTAATTTAACAAAATAATTCAGCACATTAACCTTCCCGGCGAGGCCAGACCTGAATGCGATCATCATCGCTTAAACATCTTAGTCGAGCCACTTTGTCATTTATAATTTCCATGTAAATGGGCTCACAATTAATTTCTCACCCTGAAGGAGACCCCCGAAATAATGGCGAACCCGAAGACTACTGAGTAAATAATTATAAAAATCCAAGAGATACGACGGACGGCGGACAGGCGACACAAGCTTGCGAATATTGTATAATAAAACCGGTTGGCAAGCTGTTCTCAAAGCATATTACAATAAATTAATCCAGACAGGAGGCACCGTCGGCGTGGGGGGAGTCGCGACAGTCGGTTGGTGGGCGATCTTTACCGGTTTCGGTTTACTGACCTGACCTAAATATGTACTGTGTACTCTGTCGGATACCTTCACCTCCGTGCGCACACTTCGCATCGTATATCGGGAATTCAATGATTTTTATCAATTAATGTTATTTGCAGTTCCGCTGGAAATTGACATGTTGACGCGGGAGCACTTCAATCGCTGGTACAAGCTGGGTCCCTACTTCCTATCGCTGATCTCCTTCGAGATACCCTTCCAGGTAAGGCCCACTTACTGCTGAGCAACTAAGCCGATCAGAACCCCACGGTGGCAGCATTATCATTAATCATTTTTTTAACCCAAAGCCCCACTAAAGGTGGCAGTGAAGCCTAATGAATTGCCGTTCGGTCATTAAGTCAAATTAACGATGTGAAATCGCTGACGTTCGAGTTTCATTTGCGTGACAGAATCGCGCAAGCCTAACACACTTACAGACTACCCACATTTTTGCAGGCGATTGTTCCAATATTCTTTGACATTCACAATTCATACATGGAGAGAAGTTGTCAACGTTCTGTGGGTGAAGCACAAAAAAACAATATTTGTGTTTGCGGGCTTAAATAATAATGGGAGAGAAATAATTGCAAATTTCCTGGAATTTTTAAAGCCGAAATAGTAGAAATTAATACGAAATATAAAATTTGGCTGTCACTTACTACCCTATTAATTTGTTAGGTAAAATCATATTATAGGAGGAATCCACAGAACCCACTATGGTTTTGAAAACCCCTTAAAAAATGTGTCTAAAAGTATGGAATAAAATGTTTGAGTTATCAAATGCAGTGTCATTTTGCTGGATCTCAGGGGTGCCACAGAAATTGCTGGAGGTTTGACATCACTAGAAATTCAAAGATTTACACTACATTAAAAAATAATAAATTTGCTACTCTTAGACACATTTTGAATTCTTTATAAATAAATAGCAATTTCTTGCTATATAATTATGTTAATTTTATTTATACATTTCAATACAATTGGGTTAAGATATTGTCATTAAATGAAATTCCAATGCTCGAAATACTATTTCAACAATTTTCCAAACCTATTAAGATACAAATTAAATTTTTATTTCTTTAATTATAGAGCCTCTGCACCGCCATGTACATCATCATCAGCGTACACCTAACGGGCAACGATGCCGTGGATTCCTTCCGGATATATTACTTTATGCTGCTGGGTATAATGGCCTCATTAAGTGCCCAGGCCTGGGGCTTTTTCGTGGGAGCCACGCTGCCGACTAAGGTGGGTTTTCACACTCCACCAATTAGCCAGAAGTTAATTAATCACAATTTAAATTTAATCCCGTAGCTTGCCGTATTTTTGGGTCCCATTCTGGCGGTGATGTTCTCTGTGTTTGGCTTCTGTACGAGGTACATTGACATCACACCCCTGTTCCGTTGGATGTGGCACTTGAGTTATTTCCGGGCGGGATTCCATGGCGCTCTGAATGCAATCTACGGAATGGACCGACCGTTCCTGGAGTGTCCGGAGAGCACGATGTACTGCCACTTCCGCAGTCCCAAGGTGTTCCTCAAGTACATGATGATATCGGACGTGCACATGTCCGACTGCCTGCTCCTCATGGGAACCGTGATCGGGGTCATGCACGTGCTGACCATCATAACCCTGTGGCACAAGCTCAACAAGCGATAGGATAGTCCAGTTCCATTCCACACATACCTATACTCAACTCTAAGCTCCAGATGTAATTTCTTTGTACATAGTCGGGTGTCCTTCAATCTCGCCTTGTTTTAAGTTCAAAATTGAATTTACGGTTTCCCTTTTGTGTTTTTTTCTTTGATCGACCCCTATACGATGATGTGGAAAGCTAGCTTAGGTATTTATTTAGATATTCTCCGAAATATTATTTGTACGCAAGAAGGCTCTAGGGTAGCTTATACCAGTGTAAGTGCTGATATACCAAAAACAAAAAGATAGATAAGCAAAAGTCCAGCAACAAACGAATTCCAATTTCCCATTTCCATCTTGCCATTATCCTAATTCGTTCATCAACTGAGTTTGGGTTCCCCCGAAGGATCTAAGCTATGCCAAATCTTGATTATTCATCCCAACAGTCCGCAACAACGATACATATTTGTGATCAACATTTTGTTTTGTCTCTTTTAATGCCTAGTTTTAATTTGATATTCCTAAGTTCGATTTACGTGTATACGGGAGAAGATGATTATGTTTAATTTGTGTAGCCAATGTTTTAGATTTTTTACTATATTGATTTCGTAATAAAATGTTTGGTAAATTTGAACAAGAGGTTTTATGTGCTTTTTATTATGATTTTGTGACTTTTTATGCAACAAATATGTTTATTTTTTATTTAAGTCCAAAGCACACAAGGGGTCCCCTCAGCATCGGTGTAATTATAGCTTGAGTTACACTAGAATTCCCAACTCGAAACCCCACTAAATGTTGAGACTGGTTGTCCAGCGAATACTGATGACGGGTATTGGCTATGTCTAGAAAAGCTGTATATCCTGTATAGCAACTGCATTTTTCTTTAGAAAAATGTATTTCTATAAAATATATAGAAATATTCCTATTTAAGCACTAATAGTTCCTAAAACTAGATCGAATATGATATATGAATGTATTGATCAGTGTGAAATAATAGTACAAAGTTAAGCCGACTCCAGAAACATAGAAAAAAATTATAAATAAAGAAAAACTATTATATCAAACTAAAATTAAGTAATTTTTTTGTATTATTTTAAAATTAAGGGATTTTTCACTACGAAGTCCTTCGCTCATAGCTTTTCTTTGTTTGATCTTTCTAATGCCCATTTTACTTTCTAAAATACGTATTAAATTGCTCATTTAATTATAACAAATACTTGATTTTTATTAGTTGCAAAATGCCGATGCCATACATACATAATAAGTTAAATACATTGATGAAGATGAGATACGGGACCCAAAGGCCTCGATCCGGTAAATGCTTAAAGACTAAGATATATATAGAAAAATATATACTGCTTATATGGAGTGATTGCACCACTTTCCAAAGAATCCACTACATAGTGGACATGCGTGCATAGCGAATGATCTGATCGTGATTAAGAGGGGCATCCGTAGACAGCTGAACCCTTTGCCATTGCCGGGATTCGTTGGATTTCCGTATGGCCTCCACCACCGCCTGGACATACAGGCCATCTTCGAAGGTGGCCGCCGTGGAGACGGGTGCCTTGACCCAGGATGATTCCTTGCTGCCGAAGGCTTCCTTGAGAGCTCCCACCATCTTGCAGAGTCCCTTGATATAGGGGCGCGGTAACAATGAGTTGTTTGTGGAGAAGTGTAGGTCCTGCACGTCCACGTAAACGGCCTCCTCTTTGGGCTGCCCCTCCTTCAGCACGAATAGGTCTCCGCCGCGCACCACGAGGTGTCCCTTGCTGCCGTAGATGAGCACTTCCTGGGAGAAGGCCTTCGCCGGCACCGTATGACTGTGCAAAGCGACTGTAACCAAAGTTCCCGTGGTCAGCTCCATTTGGAAATTGCAGAAATCCGGCGCTGTGATCTGCCTTATGCCATTGATGGCAGGCGTCGTCTTGGTATAGGACCGCAAGACTCCATGGACGCGGATAGCTTGCTGCTGCAGCAGAAAGCTGACCAAGTCCACCACAGATCCCACCAGATTCAGAGCTCCACCGCCCATTTGGGCGTCGCACATCCAGTTGTACTTCTCGGGGAACAGCGTGCCCATCTGGACACGCACATCCATGAGCACCACATCGCCGATGGAGCCTATCAGCTCGTCCTGCAGGCAGCGACGCATGTGCGTGAAGGCGGGCAGAAACCGGAGCGGATGATTCACCAGAGAAATCAGGGTCGGATAATACTGAGAGGCCCGGACCATTTTCAGGGCATCTTGCTGGTGCAGTCCGGCGGGCTTGTCACAGACAACGTGCTTGCCGATTCCCAGCGCCTTCACCGAGATCTCGGCGTGCAGGAACGGCTGGCACACGATGAACACCAGGTCCACGTCCTTTCGCAGCAGGACATCGTCTATAACGTTCGTGTAGAATTGCACATTCTGCGTGGCGGCCGTCTCCTTGGCCTCCTTTAGCGTACGGCCCCAGATGGCCCGCACCTCGAAACCCTTTTCCCGCAGCAGCGGCACCAGCACGTTGGCGATCTCGCCAGTTCCAAATACTCCCACGCCGGGCAGCATCGCTCAGATGCCTTAAAATAACAATTTTAAGAAAAAAATTGGGAATGTTTATGTTTTTCGACTGCCCAGGGTTGCCACATCGATCGAACTGTATGCCAATGGGCTGTCCAAGGTTGCCAGATCGATCGACCAGTAGCTGGCAGTAGCTGAGCGCGGCGGAACTCGCAATGTGACCGTATTCGTCTGGTGAAAAGTCCAAAAAGCGCGTTTTTGAGTTCTTTGGTATTTTTACTTAAAAGCTGATAAGTGCACACTGACAATTTGAATCTGATATTTGAAAATCTCAGCTAAAAATATTTTGAAAAGGAAGGACATAATTTTTGTAATTAATATTCTATTAATTCTATATTATATTAATATTCTATAAGCATCGCTGCTTATGGTTGTAATACATTGAAATAAGATATATTTAACAAATTAAATCGCAATCCATCTTTGAAGTTTAGTCTAATTCCCATACCGCATTTTGTATGGGAATTAGACTAAACTTCAAAGATGGATTGCGACTAAACTAAGAGCGTCCCCAACATAATTTTTATACGTTTTTTTTTAAATTGTTTGGAAGGGGCCTCTTTAATTGGCAACCGTTTCTACGCAAACACACACACAGTGACAAATTATGAATACACAAAATCCAAGAGCCTGTCTGTGTGATCGTCGCGGTGCAGTGGTCTGTGAAGCTTAAAATTTTTGCCAAATTGTGGTTAGCGTAAATACTATATATGTTGACACTTTGCACACTTTGAATACATTTATGCGTGAAATTTAAAAAAATGAAAATTTGACAACGTAAAATACGTAGTAATTAACGACAGGCAGAAAACTGCGAAATCCTGATACAGGTTTTTACACTCCGAGCACAACCTTTTTCCATGATACGATCGGTTCTAAAAACGACCAAATATAACAAATTAGTATATATATACACAATACAAAAACTTGTATTGTTCAAATAAATCGAGTCCGTGTTCGTGGCTGCAGCTGGGCCATAGGCGGGAGGTTGTGGGTGACAGAAGAGAGGGTAAAGGGGAGCGGAAGGGTCCCTTCTTTCTTGTGTTTGATGGCCTTCACATGCCAGAGGTAAATAAAAGCAAAAGTTTTAGATACAAAATTTATCCCTAGAATCCCCAAAGTCGATCCCCACATAGCAAAAATTTAAAGAGCCTTTTTTTTTTTTTAATCAACGTAAAGAACGCTTCGCTTCGGTTTCGTTGCAGGTGCATAGTGCATAGTACTTTTGCCAAAAATAATCATCTTGAAAAAATAGGGCAAAAATTGAAGAAAGCATGTCTAAACATATGCCCTACAATCATACGATGGGTTACATTTTCACATTGGATTTATAGATATTGTAATGTATTGTATTGTAACAATGAAGATAGGGTTTTTTGCGTAATCAAATACATTTTTAAAATCTTAAAGGATTTGAATTTGGATCATTTATTATTAGCTTTAGTTTGCGATCATAACCCCTTTAATTAAAAAACAGTAAAAAATAGCCCAAGTATTCCTATTCTATGGGACTTCAGACACTGCGAGGCCGTCTTGGGCAAAAATGATAATTTTAGTTATGCTTTAGAGAAATTATATAACTATCCGATCCTCGAAGCTAGCGTAGATCTGCAAATCATTCAGTTAATTTTGTACAACAATAGATATAATGAAGATGACGTACAAAAACTTGTATTGGATGAGATTAATTCTATGACTAGAGTAATTTTTAGATACTTTCAAATTTTCCCAGAAGCCGCTTTCTTCGTGGGTACTTTTGCCAAAAATAATCATCTTGAAAAAATGGGGCAAAAATTGAAGAAAGCATGTCTAAAGATATGCCCTACAATCATACGATGGGTTACATTTTTACATTGGATTTATAGATATTGTAATGTATTGTATTGTAACAATGAAGATTGGGTTTTTTGCGTAACAAATACATTTTTAAAATCTTAAAGGATTTGAATTTGGATCATTTATTATTAGCTTTAGTTTGCGATCACAACTTCTTTAATTTAAAAACAGTAAAAAATAGCCCAAGTATTCCTATTCTATGGGACTTCAGACACTGCGAGGTCGTCTTGGGCAAAAATGATAATTTTAGTTATGTTTTAGAGAAATTATATAACTATCCGATCCTCGAAGCTAGCGTAGATCTGCAAATCATTCAGTTAATTTTGTACAACAATAGATATAATGAAGATGACGTACAAAAACTTGTATTGAATGAGATTAATTCTATGACTAGAGTAATTTTTAGATACTTTCAAATTTTCCCAGAAGCCGCTTTCTTCGTGGGTACTTTTGCCAAAAATAATCATCTTGAAAAAATGGGGCAAAAATGGGAGAAAGCTTTGTAAGCTGCATCAGGAATCGGGAAGGACTACCTGGAGATAGAAGGGAAGCAGTTTTACGCCGCAATTGTCGGCATCTTCGCCCTCTTTGGGGTCATGTTTTCTTCATCCTAATTTTCCAAAGTGGACTAGGCCTATCGGGGAACCACTATAAAAAAAACGCGTCATGTCTTAACCTCATGGATGTTGTGGAATGAGGCAAAGGTTTGTATTTTATTATTTAATTTTATTTATTATCTTTTCTGGCAAATTTCAGCATAATCGAAAAATCTGGCAAGCACTATCTATCTAGTCTTATCCTGATATTTGACTCGCACCAGGCTAAAAGTGACCAAGATGAGGTGGCAGGGTATGACTTTTTATTGGCTAACTTTCTTTCTAATCTTACTCTAATGTTAAGCGGCCTTTTCCGTCCCCGCACTATGGCCGGCCTGGTTGCCTGTGAGCTGGCTTCGCACGGCAACTTTGAGATGGCGGTGCGTCTCTACGAGATGGCTGGCAAGTACAATCTTGCCCTGAAGCACCTATGCATTCTGCTGGCCCAAGTGGTGCTGCTGCCCACGGTGGAGGGATCGTTGCGGGTCCGCCTTGGCCCGGAGGCGCAGCGCTTTAGTCAGGCTTTGGCCAGCGATGGCATCAAGGTGGAGCCCAAGATGGGGAGCAGCTTCGTGCTGGTGCTCATCTTCTTCAACTTGTTCCATAAGAGGAATCTCGGTGCGGCCCTGGAGCAGTTGCAGCACACCCGACTGATGCCCAGCACGACCGATTAATTCTTTATTTAATTTATTTTAAGGAACTTAATGATTAACTTATAATAATTGTGAAAGTTGCATTATTCATTGAAACTTTTCTCCAATAATATAATATATAATATATAGTCAGGCGGTCGGAAAAAATCCCTTTTTTGGGCTTAATGTTTTGCTATAATTTTGCACATCTTTTTAAGTTAACAGAAAAATATTTTATTTGTAAAAATATTGTTCCTCCCCGGGTCTGTAAGGGGTCTTCCGATGCTTTCTCAGTCATATTTCTGACAAATTATATCTGATTGCACTCGTAACGTAGGATCTGTGCGGCGATTCTCCGTAGCCTCGTTGTCAGTTGCAAAGATTTTTCCATGGAAGTCACCACTTCCTGCCAAGTCATCACCTATCCTCTGTAGTAACGTAACGTCAGGATGACAACGCTCACGGAGCCACACTCGATACAGTTTCACAAACTGTATCCCACATTACCCGAACTGTCAATGGCAACCCATAGTCTATTTAGTCGCACAATTCAAATAAAACACGTAACACATACTCTCCGACAAAATTTGTATTAATTATTTATTTTATTAAGGAACTTAATGATTAAATATTATTTTAAGCAAAACTTATTATTCATTGAAATTTTTCTCCAATAATTTGGCAAGTAAGGCGTTATGTTTCTGGCGCTCCTCGAGTCCTTTTTCCAGTAAGAGGCAGATACGAGATCCCATGGACAAAATGGATTCCTTGGTGTCCTTCGTGGTCTCATTGAGTAATTTAATCTGTTCGGCTATTGCCTTTAAAGAAGCTTCGTTATTATTAACAACAGGAGATGATGACTCTGTGGGTTTTTCAGTTGCATCCTTTTCGGTGGTTTCACTCGGCTTAGCAGTTACCGTGGAATCGGTGGTGTCATCTTTAGAGGCCCTGGAATCATCCATAGTAAAGTCATGCTCATCCTGCATGCTTTTCGTGTCGAAAGGATTTTCAGTAAACTCCTCCTCCTCTTTGATAATCTGCTCAAAGTAGAACGGATTTTCCGGTGCATCCTTCTGTGTGCTTTCAATCAAAGTAGAATATGTCCTGGTATCATCCATAGTAACGACAAATGCATTCTGTATGCTTTCTGAGTCGAAGTGACAGTCATTATCCTCTTCCTCCTTCTCCTGTTTGATTATATTATCCAAGGAAACGTCGGATGACGATTGTAGGGCCAAACTTTTTATCGGATCATTCAGTTTAACTTTTTTGACACGCATTCTATACCTCATATTCTTATATTTCGAATAGAGCTTTCCGCTGGGGTTGCCACCGGACTGGCGACGTTCGATGAAATAAAAGTCCTATTAAGTTATATATATTGTTATTGTCATTGTTTAAGAAATTATTGCCAAAATTACCCTCATTTCCTCTTCGCCCGGAAAGAGTTTACATATTTCGTCGAGCAAGTAGCGGAAATCGCTGGTACTGATGTGAATATTTCTGGCGTAAATATCGTCCACCATCAAGCTAATAAAATCGACTCTATCCTGATTTGATAGGACTTTCTTTACTTGAAATCTAGTCAATATGTTTTTCCCTTTCGCTGATTCCAGCAGCAAAGAACGCAAACTCTAAAAATATATACGAATGTCAAATAAAATAATTAATGCATTATCAATAATATGTTTTGAAAGTATATACCTTGTTGAGAACAGTTCTCGGAGGTGGTTCTCCATCTGGTATCCAATTCTATAAGTGAATTTAAAATAAATCTATACGTTAAAAAATATTGTATTCAAGTTTTAACTGTTTAAAACTTACCATCATCTGCCATTCTAAAAGTTTCTTGCGAAACGCCTCACGGATACGAGTTGGAGGGAATATTTCTTCCAAGTCGCACTCTTTCAATACTTTTAGATGAATGATCCCCAGATTGTGATCTATAACAAATCATTTCATTTATTAAAAAAATATAATTATAAAGTTTGAAGGCTATTAAACTCCTAATCTTACAAATTTTTAAATGTCTCAGCTGCTTAAAAGGGTATTTAGAAGACAAAACAATCCTTTTTTATTGAGACTGATTTTTTTCACACTCTTTCCTCGATCCATCTCTCTCTCTTTTCGGACACAGCTTCGAATTACTTCGAAAACAACAACAAAAACAACATCGGCATTGGCAGAGCGCCGACCATGAGGTTTGTTTTGGTTTTTTCGAACATGTCGCCGGGAATATGAATGTATGAATGTAGGTATGTTTGTATGTGTGCGAAAAAGTGCGCTCACACAAGCTACACACGTACAATTTGTCCATATTCTTATCTTTTAATGCATGTTTTATTACACATTAATCACTTATTAACACTAAATCCCTTGCTTACTCACGTTTTAAAAATGGCAGGGCCTCCCGCACTCCCATTTCAGTGATTAATTTTTCCAACGCGTTCATCTTAACGCCGTCACTTCCGCACACAAGTAAATTGGTAAATTCCAGAGACGGAGACGTAGCAGCAGCAGTGTAAAACGGGAGTGCAGAGCGACTGCGCCGATCTTCCTCTCACACCCTTCTTTTCCAACTTGAGTACAGACCTGCTTAAAATGAGTATATATTTTTGTTCTCTTCTTCTTATACGTATACACATTTCGATAACACATCCAGGGCTGCCACCTAATTTGAATATCGGCGGGTGAATTTAAACATTTTGCTTCCTAGTGCTTGTTAAGATTTGTTCTCAGAAAACATAGCATTCGAAACAAATTTCAACCTACACCAATTCCAAATTCAGTTTGGCAACCAAAACCAAATCGGACCGGAAACAATGATTTCGTTTGTCCAGTTGCTGGCCTCCTTTTCAGCAGGGTTCTTGCTATCCACGCAGACGATGGGCATTTTGAAGACGGTGAACGAGCAGGAGTCGGCAGCTAAAATCGCGGACCATCTAGATACGGCGGTGATTGATGAATCGGGATTCGGGGGTCCAAAGGTCCTAGGATCCGAACAGATCAACAATGCCTTGCAGCATATTATGAATGGCGAGCGGCACTACTGCAGGGTTTATTTAGATGCCAAGCACAATAATAGTGCCAAGGGGCCGGAATACGCTCTGGGCTCGGAATCTCTCAATCGCATGTTGGAGGAAATCATGACCCCCGCTGAAAATGTGAACAGCAAGGCATTGTCCTTTGAGCCTCCCACAGATATCTAAGGCAATTAAATTCAATGTTAGATTAAGATATTGGTGTGGGCTCCCTCAGATATTAGTTATTTAGTTCTCTTTAATGGAAATACAAAATGTTTAAGGTCAATGCATTCATGTTTTCTTTTTCAATTTAAGGGGAAGATATTATTCAATCAAATATTTGCCATATTATTAAGGCTATAACTTTTTGTAGCATGCTCTGTTAATATTTGAAATAATTTCAAACCTAGTATCCTTCTCCGATTTTTGAGCCCGACTGCTGTCCAGTGTGGTCCCCACCAGTTAGCCAGGACCCCTTCCCCATTTTCCCCTTTCCGACCCTTTGGACCATGTGTGTTATTGCAGCTGTCAAAGCAGCCGGCGTCCGGAAAATCATTCTGCAGCTTATTACAAGCTGGTAACTGCGAATGGGAAGCTGAGTGGAGTGAAGGACTTTCTGATGACTGGGCCTATGACACTGACAAAAAAGATTACTAGAAAAAATATAAATATAACAAAATAGTGATTTTGTATTGTTATATTTGTTAGGACAAAATTGTAAAAGTTTTGAACATTGTCTTGCAATTATATTAGTTTAAAAAACAAAATAAAAAAAATGTATATTCGATTTTATTTCCGCTTTCAACACAATTTTTATGCTGAGTGCACAAGACCCACCGCTCATTTCAGTGAGTTTGCGGGACGAAGGATGTGGGCGGCGGACATAATGCAGGCATTGGCAAGCCATGGCAAACAAATGTCACAGCCGACGCAGTGCCCTGTCATATGGTAACCCAATTAGTGTAATTTGGTTTAAGGCAGCTGCTCACACACACCAAACACACACACACACTCCGCTCTCCAGCTGCCGAGCTTTAATTAAACCACAAAGTGCACAGCACCGGCAGCCGAAGGACCAACAGGCGGCAAACAAACGGCTTTAAAGGAAAGCCAGCGGCTTCAGCAAACAGCTAATGAATGTTGCTCTGTCAGAGCCTGCGAGGCATAAGTTATTGCCACCAAGTTATGGTCGAAATCAAAGGTGCCACCGAAGGGGTTTTACCTTTACAAGTGGCCTTGTAATGTACTCAACGCGCAGAGTTCGATATTAAGACAATAATTAAATTAGTATTTAAATGGGATTCAAGCATTAATTATGAAATACTTATATCAGAAAGCTTCCTAAAACTAGTCGAATTTAATTAAGACATATCAGAGACTTCGGCCGAAATGTCCAACCACATCTTTTAATTGAAAACTGAATGTTAATGGCCATATTAATACATTTTGCTGATCCCAGCTTAGTTTATCTCAGACTTTGTCTGACCGAAAACAGCAAACCTTTCAGTAACCAGACATTAATCACATTTAAGCCAGATTAATACTAAATGCAGGGGCCAGACCACACCGAAGACGTCTGGAATTGGTGGAGGCAGGACAACTAAACATTTAATAAGCCAAAACAAGCGAACGTCGACGCCATTGTACGTGACCTCATCTCGAGGTCTGGGCCCGAGTCTGGCACCGAGACTGGGACTTGAATGAATCAGACCGCACATAGATCTCTGTCAGAGGCATTAGCATTAGCAGCGGAACAGGGACGAGCCAGCCAAAGATAGTTCATCAAAACTGACAAGCCCATTTCGCTGCTGGGAGTCGCAGTTTGCTTTGTCTCTATGCTGTGCTCCTTGCACTGACGAAAAATAAATGTAAGAAGCATATAATAAAGAGAAATGTATTTGTAATGATTAAGCTAATTACATATACTTAAGTAATTTAATAATGCGATAATCGTTTAAATTATTCCGAAGCATATTTAATTATATATTAAAAATATGGATTCTTTCTCACTGTTAGTACACATATTTCATACAAGTGTAGTTGAGCTGGAAGCCATCTCTGGTTATCCAGGACATATAACAAAACTGCAGGGAAAGATCCGCTCCACTAGCCAGCGCCTTGCTCCACCCACTTGAACCAGAGAACCGCCATGGCCAACAGATGAGAAATATTCATCAGCATTTACGTCACGCAGCGCGCAAAAGTCGGGGAAGCCGGTGAAGGATATGGGAGGCAGGGCAGGACCAGGAGAGGGAAGAACCCGGCACACTGGCTGTCAGTAGATTTATGCTGACATTTCAATGACAGTTGTGAAAATGCTTCCATTTTATGTGTGCTCGCTGTGGCCGTGTCTGTGGCTGTGGCCGCATCCGTCGCCTCTTTCATCTTAAATTTGCGCAAATTGGTTTATCACAGCAACAGCAGCTTAAATTATTTCCAATCACGTATCACTCACGAATTGGGGAAAGGATATGTCGCCCCACTCACGCGGATGTCACGATCCTGGGCGGGCAAATAATCATGGCACACGCACTGCCCTCGAATTTATGGAGCACAAGTCGTTGGCTTAAGGGGAAATTGTTATGAAGTAATTGCAGCAGTTCCACAAGGTTCTTGATATAAATATGGACTTGGTATAGCATTAAAGAAAAATTAATTGAATAATGAAAGCCCTGAAATTCATTATATTTCCAGGAAACCTAAAAACATGATAAGAGATCTCCGCTCCCTCCTTTTCCAACTCTTACTTTCGGCCGTCAAAAACAAATTGCTTGCGTGCCAGCCATCAATTTTTATTAACTTGATTAAGTGCTTTATGGCAGGCGTTGGGGATTTCTGGTTAAGCAACAAGTTATTAGCAACGGAATGGAAATGCCAAGTGGGCGTGGTGGAGGAAACCCAGCCGCCCACGCCCACCAGGCCACTTCCTTCCATGGGGATCCAGTGACAGCAGCTGCCAGATTCGCTCGCCCTCTCCTACAGCTGGTGTCAAGGAATAATATTTGCATTGTTGTAGTCGGAAAAGGGGACGACTTAAGTGGGCCAAGAAGGGGGATGGACTAGGATGGGGTTTTTGGAAGGCGGATGTTCAGCATTTCAATAAGCTAAAGCCAGCCTGGGTTAAAGAGAGGTCCACCACCGCACTGGCTGACGGGGGAATTTCATTAAGCAAATAACATGAAGTTATGAAGCAGTTACCTTCATAGTTAACTGCCAAGGGGAATTCCATGGGTCTTGATAATTTTACTTCCTGTTTCCGCCCCCCAAATGGGTGCAAACTGATGGCAGTTTACATGAGTCTTTTTGGGCTTAAGTTTGGGAAGTAATTACTCTATTTTATAGGGAGTCACATTTTGGTTTTTAATTTAATAAGTTCCCTCGAACTTTTGTGTTTATTAATATTTTTTAGGCAATTCTATTCGCTTATCATATTTATTTGAAGCCTTTCCAACAAGGCAACATTTATTTAATTTTATGAACCAACTTCCCTGAAGAAAGCTCTATTAAATAATTGCCAAAGAGTAAGGGGAAGAGTGCGGAATGACCACTATTTGTGCCAAAATACATAGTGTCCTTGGCTGGCAACTGCTAAATTCCATTTACTTGCACACACAAACATATCACAACCAGAAATTTCACAGTCGAAGGGATTTCGGATTGTCTGAAGGAATTCCATTAGCAGGGATCTCGTCCTGCATATGAAGTAACACTGAGCCAATGTTAGAAAGTGCACACACAAAACGAGCATTTGCATATATGTATATAAATAAAGCTGGAAATGAAGCTGGACACTTGCCTTAATTAAGCTTGAAGGTGGGATTTCCCATTGCTTAATACAAAGCTCGAAGCCAGGTTGCATTGCTCTAATTGAAACATATGTAAATGAAAAGAAATACATATGTGTACTTACAGCGGTGTTCAAAAGAATGAGAAAAGTGCGATATATTTTTTTTAATTTAATCATTTTTTACTAATGAAAAAGCTGAATTTCCTTATATAAAAGGTTAAATGAAAAGTATGGTATTGGCATAACGGTAAGCATACACGTACATAACATAAGCATGTTTTTGTTGTGATAATAAAATTTTAAATTTTTAGAATAATCCTAGTTCTTGGAATTATTGAAAATATATAGTCTTTTTATAGTTTAACGAAAAATTACAATATTTCAATTATTTTAATAATACAACATAAAAATAAAAAATCAACAAAAGAAAGGATTGTTATACCATTTTAATTTTTTTGTGGTAATAGTTAAAAGAATTCTTCTTAACTAGTTTTAGTAACTAATTTATTTTCTAATAATATATTTCACATATAAACCTGAATATATTTGTTATAAAACATACCTATGCTACTATATTTATTATTTCGACGTTTCTCCTATTATTTTCTCTTTGTGTGCTGGATACACTCATTTGCTGGATACACTCATTTGCTTTCACAATATCCTGACCGAATGTCGCAGCAGCCATATAAAATGTAATTCACAAATGGAGTGCCGCTCTCTGTCTGTTTGTTTGCCAGGACATAAATCAATGCATCCTGCCACAAGTTGAACATCCTGGCATTCGCCCGCCCAGATGATATTTCCACTGGCTTTCCGCTTTCACCATGTCCTTTGTGCAGATTCAGATTCCGAATTGTGAGTTTTGCATTTAAAGTGCATCATTTGACATTTTGTGTGCGAGTCTTAATTGTGCGTGTGACAAGTGCATATGGTGAGTGCCCTGGCTGAAACTCACTCGACTCGTTGAGCAAATTGGAATTATAATTACATTGTGCTCACCTGTTAACAATTAGTTGACTTGCTTACTTACACTAAGTTGGCAATTATTGATTATTTCGAGATATTTTCATTATATTACATTTGTTTTTGTTAATAAAAACTAAGACTGTACGGAATTAAAATGTTTTCCTGCTCCCTTGACAAATCTGTCTACCTAAACCATGAATTTCTCTTGGTTTCATCAACGAAAATATTAAAAATTTGGTTATTTATATAAAAATTAATTTTTAAGAAAGTTAAAATATTTTAGAGCATTGGTTTACCATTCATATAAAAACCGAAACAAAACTCAGCTCTCTTTAAAAGGAAATCTTGGTTTTCTTCTATTTTATTTGTGGTTTTCTATTATTAATTGTACATATCAATTCGCAGGAAATGTGCGCCCCGCATATCGCACTATCTGTCATAAGTTGAAGTCGTGAAAAAAGTTCCCCAAAGGCCATCAATCAACGTTGGCCAAGGCAGAGAGTCCCTGCGGAGAAATGGACTTCCAGGAGGATAATTCACTTAATGCCGACTGGACTTACTGGGTTCTATTCCCGAATTTGATCTCCGGATGGGTGGGACTGCCACATTGCCACCAAATGCCGCTGCTGACCACGCTGATAGCTGAGGACTTTCCCGCGGTTCACCGAGGTCAGGCGGAGTTGCTCGCGTATGGAAACCTCCGGCAGCGGCTGGTTTAGGTCGGGAAAATCGGAAAAATCTGATTCATCAGAGGGACCAGGAGCTGGCACCTTAACGATATCAGTTTTCTGTAAATGAAAACGAGTGAATATGCCTGTATTTACATATACAAAATTCCATCCATACGCACCTTTTGCGGTTCACATTCCTCTGCCTCCATTGAGTTCTTGCCTAGGAACTGGTACTGCTTCTTGGTCATTAAGTACGCTTCGGTAAAAACCAGATCCACACCATTTTCCATTTTAGCTCGACGTGATTAGTCAGATTCTTTATTTTTAAATCAGGCAACGCAACAGTAAATCCAAAGCCTGCTAGGAAATGTAAATTAATCGGAGATTCCTGACTTTGGGATCATGCAAAAAGCATGTCCATCAATCCCAAACAAATTAGCAAGGACCCGACCCTCTTACTCCCGAGTGCAGCTAAAAGCCTTTTCACCTCCGAAAATCCTCGGACCGAGGCTCCTGGATTATTTATGTACTAAATGCAGATAAAGTTTCGTTTTTAGGGCCTCGAGCATGGACTCTTCTATGCGGGAATCCCGGACCCTTCTATGCACTTTGCTGGCGGGGCTGAAAAATAAAATTTATTTACAGTTTCCCCGGCCGGAGGTTCAGGATCCGCAGAACGAACTGAAAAACGGAAGCCCGTGGGCGGGGATTTTAAAGGGGAGTCACGTTCTGTGGGAGATGGAAATGGTTCGGAATTTACGGCAAAATACTCGTCCGACCAGAAAGTACAGCAAAAAAAAAAAATAATAATACCAAATGGGCGGAGCCCTAATCGTAGCGAAAGTCTCCTGCTCTATTATTTTCCCCATCCACTATTTCTTTTTATTCGGTCGGTAGGCCTAATGAAATTTTCCTTTTATGGCAAGTGCAACCGGGCAAATTGCAGGTGAAAGCTTTTCCTGTGTTCGCCCCCCACCCCGCCCGAATGTTGTTTCGCAAAATCTCATTTTTTGTGGGTCCTTTAATTTGAGTGGCGCCCGGAACGGAACGGATGGAACGGTGGGTCCGCCGTTGGGAGCCTATCATAAATAAACAAAGGCTGTAAACCATCTGATATTCGAACGGTCCGGGCTGGTTGATGTTTCTCCTTATATTTTCAACCTTTTGCATTTTATTGCCACCTCTGGTTTGTGTCCCTTGCATATCCGATGCGTAAGTTTATTTGTCTCGGAGAAGTAACAACAGCAGCAGGTTATCCTGCGGTCTCCCGAGGACCAAAAAGTCGACTTAAATTGCGGTCAGTAAAAAAAAAAAGTGGGAGCCCCTTACTGTGGGTTTCATACTTTTTCCTTTAGTTTAAAAATTAAATGTAAGTACTAGTAGGCCCTGACAACCAAGTCAGTCATTCTTAGAAGATAGATCATGCTGGGAAAGAAAAATTTCATTTCATTTCGAACAATCGTCCGGCAAACAACATTCTCTTTTGTATTTTCTTTTGTGTTTTTGGCTTTTCTGTGTAAAAATTTTTAGTAGTAAACACCATCTCAGTATCTTTTAGTATTTTCTTTACCAAAAATTGTTGTTAAAATGAGTTTAATAAATATCGGGAATAGTATCAGTCGATTCTACGTAGAGCCGCAGCCGATAGTGCCGTCCCCACCAAAATACATAGAATCGATACGGAATATGTTTCTATCAATGGCAAAAAAAAGAACTGGCCTTAAAGGTATTCGCAAGACAGGTTAGTAAAAACTAACTTTTTATATATTAATATTAGTATTAAACTTTAACTTTAATATTTATAAACAGCAGTTTATACAGATCGATACAGATCCACTGCAAAAAAGGGGACCAATTTTGTTAAAAATGTAAAAAAACATGGGTTTTTGTGCTCTAAAGGAAACCACAGTCATCAACTTCTTCTAAGCTTTCAAATGCAAGGCATTCCTCTTTCCTTTTGTCCAACTCTGGCGGTCAGGACCCTCGTTCGTTTACTCAAGAGTCCTAGTGTTCCGAGGTACGTAGTGAAGGACGAACCTAAGAAGAATAACGCTGAAAGACATCTGAAAAAACCATTGAAAGACCTGGGGAATCCAATATGGATTAAGACTAATGGTCCGGAGCTGATGAGCATTGCGATGTGCTCGAAGCTTAGTTTAATTTTTAAGAAAAAGCAGCAGCAAGTTGAACCAGGACCAGGACAACCGGGAGAATATATAGAACTTTCAGGGCTATCAGTATCGCAAATTAAATCGTAGTCTTAGTACAATTTTATAACTCCAAATGTTTGTGTATACACATTACATTTTATACTAAACATAAGTAAATATTGTGCAAAATCATGACAGTAAAAACCCGGTCTTTTTGTTTGGGGCTCTAATATATAATACCAAGAATAAATATTACATTTTAATACTGCTCTTAAATTATACTATTTAAACCAACTTAATGTTATCTTTAGTCCTGAAATTCCCCTGAAGCCACTGTTCCTAACAACAATGTAATGTTCAACTAACCATGACTGTAAAATGCTCCGGACAAGCTGAACGCATTAAGTTTCAACTTTAGCCCCACCACTAACACACTGACACAGGTGTGACTTACGCCGCCTCCTCCCCCTAGAGCCATTACCCCTCCTCGCTAGAAAATATACTAAACCAGAGCCGCCAACAAGTCAACAAAAATTTTTGTGCCGAGTTAGTTTCTATTTTTCGCTTTTGTCGACGCTTTTTAACTTTTCCTGTCACTCGTTATATTTCTATTTTTTTGGCCACGATTTAATTTCATATTTTATGCAGTGCGGAGGGGGGAGTGGGGGTTCAAGCTGTTCTATAATGAAGCCAGCTTCTTGTAGCGGCTAAGCAGCAAAATATGACAAAATGTTGAGCCAGCGGCGCATATTTTAAGCCTTCCTCCAGAGCTTAGCAGCTACCCACAGGGACACTTGCAGAAATTGAGGAGATACTTTGAGGGAAATAATATTTTAGGGTCACAAAATTTGTTAAGTAAAGTGTTTCAGAGATGTTTTATAAGCTATTAATTGAATACACTTTTTTTCTTAGTTTATATATTAAACAAAAAACATTAAAATAGGTACAAATATTCAGATAAGCTGATGTTTCGGTAAGTTACCGTTTTTGAAAGTACATACTTTGATACCCTTTCAATATTTTTCTTATATTTTTTTACCCATTCAAACAATAGTTTGTATATTTTTATTCAAGTGCACCCACCCATCAAGAGTGCCCCCTTTCGGAACTCCAGGAAAATTTCCGCGTGCTGACAGCGGAAAATGTCACAAAATGTTGGCGGCGACGCTGACTTTTCTGCATGAGTCTGCTGTTTTCCTTTTTTTATTTCAGACATTTTCGGAGGCCGCCGCCGCTCTCAGACAGAGCGACGACTATGACTATCGCATTCATATTTTTGGCCTTTTACGACTTTTCATAATCTTTATGGGCGGACTGCTGGCTGCTGGGGGGCGTGGCTCAGCGCTTTTTACAGCTCAAGGAGTTACGACGCTTATGAGTGCAATTTAAATTCAAAAGCCGCTTAAATTTATTTCGAGCCGAAGCTTCCTGCCCTGCCCTGTCGTGGCCTGCCTGCACTCACTTAAGTCAATTTTTGTGTTACAAATTTTACATTTATGACAAGCAATTTAACTTTTGCCTAATTGCGCGACATGCAAAATTGCAAGCTAACTTCATGGGATCTCCTTTCTTCCTCTGTCATCTCTCCATCTGCAGGATCTGCAGGATGCCCCAAGTTGTGTGTCCTGATGGTTCATTAAATGTAACTTTTGCCTCTGTCGGCAGGCGGGGCGGCGATGAAAACTTTTTGTTCCCAGCACCAGGACGATGTCATCGGGGGAAACTATCAGGCGGGGGAAACTATCAGGCTCAGGCTCAACTCTGGGGGTTAGCCAAATAGAATGGCTCATTAGGATAGTGCGAGAGGAACTTATTGGATTAGTTGGTGCCCTCCGACGGCCCTTGGGGCTGCGAGAAGATTTTGTCATGCGATGCCATTCGCTGTGTGTGTCTTAGGGGGAAAATATTGATATGTCCTGGCTGGTTTTTAGATGAGAAAAAGCACACATGGACAGGAAAAGTCCTTGAAGATGTTAATGTGGAAAAAGATTTAGCCAGATTAGTTTAAAGTGCAATTTAAAAATATATTTATAGCTTTTATTTAATAAAAACAACATCTTCTTGTTTTCCTTTTAATTACAAAATAAAGAGAGGGATTAAAAACTAAAAAATTAAATATATTTCATTACTCAATAGTTCCTAGCAACTTTTACAAATTTATTAAAATCAATTTATAGTTCCCGAAAACAATATATTTACGTTTATTAAGTTCCCAGATATACATTTTCGCAACTAAAAGTTTTTCCGACTTTTCGCAACAACTTTCAACCCCCTCTTCTCCTTTTCTCCCATTTATTTATGAATATTTGAATGCTTCGCAATAAAAAAATGGCAACTTTGTGAACAAGTTCAGGGTTTTGCAACTTAAAGACAACTTCAAACTTGCAAACCCTGGCTAATCTCATTGGCCAGAACTTAAGTTTGTCTATCCGCCAATTAGCAAAAAGCAAGATTTTCATTTCGCATGCAAGTGAAGATGTCAGAGTCTCGGTTGGGAAAATGCGAAAAGATTTTTCCGGCTGCGTCAACTGGCTGCGCTTCAAGAGCTCGAAGCGTCGAAGCGGATCGACTATTGTCTTAATTTCTCCCCACGGTCTCTTTAGTGCTCAAAGTGGCGAAAGGGGGGAAAACGTGCAGGGGGGACTGGTGTGGAAAACACACCCAAAGCGCTGCTGGAAAATGCTTTCCACTCGGCTAAAGGATTTGCATTACAAACTCCATTTTGTAGTTGCATAAACTGATTTATTTAGCGACTTCACTTATGCGCCACTCAACGTTAGCTGAAAATCCCTCCTCGCAAGTAAAAGCCGGAAAAACAAACGCGAAATTAGTTTTTTTAGCTTTTAATATGCACAAAGGATTATTCGAAACGCTTCCAGCTGAAAGGAATATAACGAAAAAAGGAGAAAATTATCATTGCATGAGGCACAGAAAAGGATTTTTCAATTGGCAGTTTGAAAACAAAGTCTGGTTTTATTGGCACTCGCTTAGCCGGAAAGCCTGGGGAGTTTATGAATGCGAAAGTTTCTCCTAAATGGATTTTATTTATTGAAAATTGTCAAAGAATTCAGATTGGTTTTCTATATCTCCACAGGTTTGCAATGTTGTTTTGCTTAAAACAATTGCTTGTTTGAACGTTGAACAAGTTTTTAAATGTTATTCTTAGATTCATAATTTTACATTAAAAACTATTGTTACATTTCCCCTCATCTTGACCAGCATTTAAGCCGAATGCAACTCAGCATTCTAGCCAAGTTTTCCTGCCTGCGACATTTTGCGAGCCGCAACATGTTGGCAAAAACCAAAGTTTTCCTGAAGTTAAAGTTTGTCTTGGCAGCACAGACCGCAGCAGCCCGACTTTGAGCCCAGTTTGTGGCCATGTGGCACTTGCTACTCCCGCTTTCATTCCCATTACTCCTGACCTCTGACTGGAGGCGCAATTTAAAAGCAGACAAGACAAGGCAAAGACGTTTGCATGAGTTGGCAACTGTAGTTTACCATTTTTATTTAGCCATCATTTGCCTTTATGACTGCTGTGGTAATCCTGCCGAGGATGTCCCGAAATCTCACCATGATTTGGCCATTTTATCGAGTTCATTGCGAAGTTCTTGAAAACTTTGTGCAAGTGTTGCAAGTTTTACTGACTTCGTGGGCCAGTTTTTTTTTTTATATTTTGGGCCAAGTTAATGACAGCCACGTGGGGCATTTTGTTCCTCGTGGAAAATTGCTCATTAAAAAGTAATAAATGTCATTCGGGGGAAATTAACTTTGTTTCGCCGGAAATTCTTCTTGGATTAATTTTTAGATAAAGTGTTCTTGGAGATTTTGGTTTAGTTAAGTTCCTGTTTTATTAATTTATATTAAAAATAATTCAATAAACTTAAGAAATATTCTTTTTAATCTTAGATTCAAAATGAAATCCTTCATCCATTCCTGATAAAATGTCTTTATTTGCTGCTCCGTTTAACTAAATTAAACCGTTCTTTGTCTGATAAGACAACCACATGTGAATAGTGCTTACATGAAATGAGCAAATTATTTCCATCAGCTATTAGAAAACCACACAAAGAGGCAACCAACCAGGACAAAGGATAACAAACGCAGAGACAGGGACAATTACTGAGTATGTAACTGAAGTAGAGTAGCAGGACTCGGCGACAAGTGGCAGGATGGCCACAGCAACCACAGACGTTCATGAGAACGCTGAGAACTGGAGCCGGTCAAGGGAAACTGATGGACAAAGTGGACCAGATAAAGCTGACCAACCAACCAGCAAGCCACAGATATCAACAGGGCAACTAATTGTTCAGGTTATTGTCAGGATACGTCCAACATTTTCAATATTTTCTGAACAGAAAGTAGTTCCCCAACCCTGAATTCCTCCAACTGAATTTCCCAAAGGAAAACCTCAAGAATTCCACCTTTTCTGTAATTCCAAACAATAAGTTGCCATTTTACTGCCGAATGCTTAACCTTGTCCTCAATCGTAAAGGGAGCAGTCGGCCTCCAGTTTTTCCCCCATGCTTTTCCCCCAGATGTTGCCCAAGATTATTTTCACCATTTTCATTGTGCCCTTTCTTCGGTTGCCTAGAAGAGGAAAAATTGAGAAAAAACAAGGAGGAAGAGTGGGAGAAGTTTTCGTGGGCAGGAGCCTAATCAGATATTTACGCCACAGGCGGTGGCTCAAAGTAGAAAAATATCCAGCGGAACACCTCCTCTACACAGGGAATAAAATTTGGAATTTAGTCATATATAGTATTTCGCATAAGAAATTTTCTTTTCTAAAAAGTATTATATTTCCTTATTTGGTTTTGAGACGCGAAACTTATACTCTAGAATTATCCTTCAATGGGTTAACATTTCTCATATAATGTCTTCGTATTTTCTAGAGATTTTTCTCTTCCTGTTTGCTCATATTACATTTGAGCTTTGGGCTTTCGACTCTCGCTGGGTGTTAAAATAAATGAGAAGCATTTAAGGCCAAATCCCCATGGTAGCCCAGCATCGGCCACAGTCCGAGTCCGAATCCGAATCGATATGTGAGCTCTCCTTTTCCATTGGCTGTGTTTCCCACCGTTTCCCGGTAAATCCGAGTCCTGTCAACCAGCTTTCACTTAATTGCCAGCATTTGTCAAAAAATCTCATGGCAATTCTGGTAAATTCTGCATAAATTGTGAGTGTTGGTTTGGCTCAAAATGAAGGAGTGGCGGGCGTGGCATAAATCCTTAAACACACATCTGCAGCAGAACGTGTCCAAGTAGGAGAAGCCAAGAAATCGGGTCGCAATTCCACTTTCCTTGCCTTGCAGCACTTTGTGTGTTCCTGTTTGATGTGCTCTGTGGAGGTCCTGGGAAAAGAGAAAAGTTTGTGGAGCACATTTCACTTGACCTGCTTGGCGGATTGAGATCGTTGAGAGCGAAAGGGAAATGGGATGGAAACTGTTCGAGGAGCGAATGAAGTTTGCTAAACATCTGCATTGTGTGCCAAGGCAGCCATTAAAGGGGAACAGATCGAGCTGCGAACACATCTCCCTAATTGACTGGCTGCCCCTTTAATTATCTCCCATTATGATCTCGAATTATCAGTCGATTGCATTTGAGGCGCTTTAATCGCCGCTCAACCGCAATTCCCGGATCCCCGTTCCTCGTCCTCTGCAATTGCACTTCCGGTTCAATCGGCCGACCTCGAAAACGGAAGGATATGGCGCCTCCTGTGCAAATTGTGGGCGCGGCCAGTCGATGGGTATTATTAATGAAAAGGCAGCGTAGTGCCACGGGACTTCCCTCTCCACCTCCCATCCTGCTTTTGGAAATGTGTCTGAATAAATTATTGATAACCGAATTCACTCCGATGTGGAACCTGATTCTGACCAGGAGGCGCTTCCAACACTCGCTGCAAAAATGCAAATATTGAAATAGTTATGAATGCGAGTGCTCCTTTGCCTCCTCCTACTGGGGCATCCTTAATCCTTGACTGGCTACCAGCCACAGGGGATTAAAGGGGGGCTTCGCAGGGAGATTGCTCTTGTTTCCCTCTTTTTCCCTCTCTCGGGGACATTTAAAGTGTGTGCAAATCACGGCAATGGGAATTAGCAGGGGATGAACAGTTGGTCAGCGCCATGTTTCTGGCCAAATTGGCAAACAGCACGAAGCCTCCCTGTGAAGCCCACATATTTGGAATGACATGTGGGTTTGCTTTGCATTCAAATTGGAATCAGTGGGAAGGCGAAATGGAAGGTCTTATAGATATATTTGGAAGGGATAAACATGAGAGCTTGCTTGCTGGTAATTAATTAAAATGCAGTTGTACCTCTACAAGGGAATGCTCAATTCCGTTCATTAAGAGCCTTAATATATAAAACTGCAAGACTTCAATAAGGATATTTTTAAGGGAAGTAATTGGAAATGAATAGTATAGTAGACACAACCTCAACACAGACACAGTGCACTGAATAGAGGACTCTCTGACTAGGATATGGCTGACAACGAATCATCTTCAGTCTGCAGTATCCACCAGAAGATAAGACCCGACAGGACACAACCACGAACTATCCACGTCAGAAACAGGAACAGGACAACGAGGACGATAATCAACTGGTAAACAGCCGCAGTTTCTCCTTCCTTCCGCCGCCAAGGACCTCTCCCATCGCTTCGCAGCAGGAGCAATTAAGTTTCCCTGATTCAGTAATTGCGTCAAGAACGGACAGCGAAATCTGCTAGACGGAGCCACGCCCCATTAACCCCGCCCACAAGTTAGTGGTTGCCTATTAAAAAATCATAAATTAAGCGGGCATTTTCGTGCTTTCCCTATTTTTTATTCTATTCTCCATTCCTTCCACTCGAGTTGCTCGAAAGAGAAATTCTTTTTGTGGCCAATAAAGTGCGCTTTGATTGCTGTTGGATGTTTATTGTGACGCACTGTCCGCTGCCACGCCCCAATTTCCCGATTTTATTGCCTCTGAAAGAGGCGAAGAGAGAGCCACATCTGCAATCCGTTTTTCATCCATTTTCATTGCGTTTTGATAGCCTCAATTGTTAATTAATTCTCTCTCTCTGTGGCTGATTTCTTGTCCAGTCTCTGTTGTCTTTGTGTTTGTTTGTGGCTGTTTGGTTAATTTTCCTCTTGTTGCTTAATTTTCTGTGGCTTTTATTGAGTTTTCTTTGAGGAACGAAACATTTTTCCAAAGCTGTTTGCACTCAGCTGATGAACTCTTTAAAAATGCAGCCAAGGTTGGAAGATGCCAAGGGCATTGCTTCTCCCTTATCCCCCACATTTTCAATCTTAATCTCTGATTTCAGGAAAGGCTGATTCTGGCAGCCCAAGACTTTGGCCTTACATTCTGTCATAAATTGTAAATAAACAGGGGAGCCGCAGTGAAATCACAAGATGAGCCATAAACTTTCGAAAGACAAATCATAAAACGAAGGAAAAATACAAATTCCATTTCTGGGAACTGAGGTAGGAAAAATACGAGGCTTGGAGAAAGCAATACATTAAGGGTACGTGGAATTTACCGGAATTTACCAGTAAGTGAAGTCGGAGTATGAAAAACAGGAAATTCCTTTAATAAAAGTGAAGAACTCTAATTGTACAAGCTCATTACTCAACCTCCTTTTCTTCCGCTTTCCCCTTAATAATATTTTAGCAACCTTTCGGTCACTTTCCCCACTCATTAATCACTTTTACACCCCTGAGTTCAATCGGAGCAGAAGGATATCATGATATATTACTAGGGGCCAACTCCCCTTGAATATTTCTTTAATTAAGGCTCTGAGCAAACTCATATCCCGCTGAGAGAGAAGGAGGGAGGGAAAGTGGCGGAAATTTAATAAAAATGTCACAGCTGAGTTGCAGAAACGGACCTTCTCATTCTCGTTTCTTGTTTTCAATTTCCCCAAGGGCCTTGGCCGCCTCCCACGATAATTATGAAATGCGAGCCATTTTCTCAGCTGTCGCCGGGTGAAGTTTTTTCAGCTGCCAACTGACCACTGGGAAAACCTTTAAGGTGGAAAAATCATGAAAAGTAAGAGCGAGGAGGTGGAGCGAGTGATTTGCATGATGATGCTTCACTTCCTCTCCTAGTCCTTGTTCTTCTTGTTCCTTTCACCACATCCGCATCCACATGAATAAATTCCAATGGCCAATTTTAGGAAAACTTCCTGGCATGTGGAGGGGGATGGGGGAAGGGGGGGATTGGTGGTTTACACGTGGTGCCAATGTCATCCCGGCGACATTTTGACAATTTGTGGAAAACAAATAAGAGAAGCAGGAGGAAGAGTTTCCCCGTTTCGCTGCTGAATTATTCATAAATATGCAACGCATTTTCATCTTGTTTTTGGAACCTATGGAAAGTTCCCCGGAAACCGATGACAGGCCAAGGAATATGCCGTCACAGATTTGTCGTTCGAGAATCCTGCCAAGGTGAGCTTGACATTGAACATCCTTTCGAACAAGCTGTAAGACATTAGCCTTCGGGCTATGTAAATCAGTTCAAGATGGCTGGAAAGGGATATCCATTGATGGGATTATACTATGAAGGCGGAAGGAGATGTGGAGGCGGATATCTAACCTCGTTAGTGGGTTCCTAACACATTAAAATAAATATATTTATGGAAGTTAGGAAGTTATATATTTTTAAGAATTTAATTCACAGAAAATAAGGAAAAGGATCTGCTTTTAATTAAATTAATGTCTAAATTAACCTTGCTGGCCTCCCTATTTATTTTGCACTAACTACTTGAGGTTCCCTTCAGCTTCTCCCTCTCAAACCAGCTCTATAAATTATTCCACGCTGTATTCTCTGCCCGTATTGTGAGCTTTATCCGCAAACCAACCTGTTTCCCCGCCAACCATTTTCCTCCATCATTTTTTTTTTGTGACTCTTCCTAGCCGTTTTATGGTTTTGCACTTAGCAATTAACGAGTTTACTTTTTTAGTGCTGCTCCCAGTGCCCGCATCAAGTGGACACATCCACCTCCACTCCCCTGACTCCCCTTTCTTTACGAGAACCCTTCTATCCCGCTGTCTCCGCCCCGAAAACACCTCCCTGCTGGCTCGTTGCTCTCAATTAGAGTGTCACTTCCGTTTGAAATTTACCCCGCTGCTGGACAAATTTACCTATGTGCAGGTGCCGTCACCTCCACTTTTTCCAACACTCCGCTTTCCCGCTTTTCCAGATGCCATAAAAACGGAACTCGGACACGAACTGCATTGCGGTCTTTTGCTCTTCGGGGGATGCTTAATGTGAGGCGGATAAGCTCAGAGACAGGGCTGTGGATGTGGATGAGGAGGGATTCAAGCTGGGAGTCCTTTTTGGATTCGGTTGAGAAATTATTGGAGTTCAGAGAGTTGTTAATGTGAGGGAGAAGCACGAGGGCCTTAATCAAGTTCAAGGTCCGAGAGTGGGCGATCCTGTGTACCCTTTCCTCCGCCTCGCTTCAATGGGCTTCCTCGGTGGAAATTGCCATTTCAATTGCATTAAATTCTGTTCGCGGACAAAGGAAACTTCTCACGGCTTTCCCCGAGTTCTAGCAACAAATGAATGAACATTATTCCCGGGAGTTTCCACCTCCTCAGGAACTTATTACCCCTCCTCGCGCAGTCACCGCTCCACTTAGTTGCTTTCTTTGAGGAAAATGCAACGGAAATTATTTCTAAATAAAAATTGCACAGCCAAAGAAAATGGGAAAATGTCAAAGAATTTTAAGGAACGAAAGGAAGTGTGCTGCTACGGCAACGCAGGAAATATTGAAGCGGGGACTCTGATTGAATTGGTGTCGGGGAATCGGAAAATACCTAAAATACAAACAGGGAGAAACATAAAAGTATCTGAGACAAGCTTTCCACCTGGGTTGGGGTTGTGGGAAAGGTGAGGCTCCGTGGCTGCTTCCATTTCCGGAAAAGGCTCCAAGCACATGTCGCCGCTCACCTTTCACTTCCTTTTCCACTTTAATTTGCTTTGCGGCTTTTCCTCCCTCCTCTTACCTTTTCCTTTGAGGTGCCTCGGTGGGAAGTTAACATTAATTATAGGAAAAGTGCTTGCGAAAACATTTTCACATCATTAAAAATTATTTATGTGGGCCAAGTCGGGGATAACAGGAAGCCAAGGATACAATTTAAACGGAATTAATGCCCGTCTTCGCCTTCCTCTTAGGCTTTTCCTGGGACAGCTGGGAGGGAAGTGGAGAGAGAGTTATGAGTGCAGAATGGACTGCAAGGATCCCTCAGGATCCTAGTGCTGGCCATTCCGTGGAATTTGCATAATTCGTCGCGAATTCTGTGGCCAACATTTAACGAGCCAAACAATTTGTCAGCGGACCAGCCCCGAATTATTCACGGGTAACCAGGGGAAGGGAGTTCCCTCCAGGAGCAGGTGTGAATTCGGGGGGACAGGTGGGGATGCTATGTCTGCGGAGCAATCAACTTTTGTGTCTATGAATTTGTAATTGGGGAGAAGACAAAAGTTAAATGGCGTGGAAGCAGACTAGAATGTAATTCCAGGGAAAGGAGGTGGGTAAATGTCTGGGATTCTCCTCAAAGTGAGTGGAATTATTCACAGACTGAATACTGAAAGAAGCTAATGGTCAGGGTAAGGCCAGAAACTGAACAATAAAATACACGAAAGTGGGGATTTGTCAGACATTTTTACATGTTAAAGCTTTGGCAGACTAAATTGGATAATTGCTTTTAGATTTAATTTGGATACAAACATTAATTTACAACAAATTCTAAATAATTTATACTACTTTTCTATATATTTACTGTGTGCTTTTTCTATTTACTTAACCCAATTTATCCGATGGCTGCAAACAACCAGAAAGTGATTAGTGGCCAATTAGAAACAACATCAGACAAAAGCCAAAACGCAAATGGAGCAATGAAAAACGGCGTGGAAAAGGCAGAGGGGAAGTGGAAGAAGAAGCCGAATGGGAAAACAATTTCTGAATTAATTGGGAAATACCAAAAACCAGCAGATATTTACCAGGAAGGGCGTGGGCCAGGGAGGGTAATATCGAATGGTAACATTTCATTTGCGGTCATCGGTAAATAATTTAGAGCTGCTGCAGCGACCGCCGAGTGGGAAATGCTGGCTACGCCCGCAGCTCTCTTCTCCTCCGATCCCGATGATACATTCCCCAGATATCGGGGACTAAGCTATTTAATCAGCAAATTATACGGACAAACAATGTGGGCGGCTAATGGTGATGGGGCGTGCCATTCAATCGAGTGACTATTGAAAATGGCAGAGTGAAAAATCGAAATTGACGGCTTTAATTTCGATTATGTGTTTGGGACGTCAGTGGAACATGTGAGGAGTATTTCTGATGGAATATGGAAGCAGTATGGAAGGTATAATGATAACGGAATTTGGCTTTTTACCTCAGTTTTCTCGAATGTTCCTTGCCTAGCTATGTGGCCGCGACTCCAATTTCAATTTGGCATAGCTTTTCCGCTTGATTTTTCCGATGCTTTCCTAATGAGATTCACAGAGTCTTGTCGCAATTCAGTTAGTCTGTATTTGTAGGAATTATTTTGTGCGAGAATTCCGGAATTTCCCATTTGCCTTTGCCGCAACATAATTAATTCTGAAAACTAAAACCGATAGTGTCTATTCCAACAATTATTTCTGATTACATTATATGTTCGGGCTTTAATGAATAAAGGAGATTTTTCTATATAAACATTGATATTTTTGTAATGATATCTTATAATATATCCTCATCGAAACCTCTAGACTCACTATTGACTCTCCCTTAAGCGTTGAATAATTGTCTTCGGGCAGTTGGCATCTCAATCCACGACCTTTTTGAGAATCCCAAGGATGCCCATCTCCTCCATCATCCCTGAATCATCCGCATCATCGTCATCGATTGATTCGCACGTGACCCAATGCCATGCGAGGCCCTTCTCCTTCGTCTCCTCGATTTCCCTCGAATCCTTCGCCGGGAAAACAAAGGAGTCGTGAAATGTCAACAAACACAAGCGGAGAAATCGTGAGCAGGATATGGAGGAGAGCGAGACAGGAGCCTCAGTCGATTCGCCAAGTGAATATTGTGTGTCGCTTTTGTATTTTGCATGCGTATTTCCCAATCCCACTGTCAATATGTCATGAAAATGGCACAGAGAGGCCGAGAGGGGCATCCTTGTTGGTGGCTCTCGCCTCACGTAGCCGTAAAACATTTTGGGGCCAAAAGCGAAAAAAAGAGATAAAAGGAGCGAAGCCAAAGCGAAACTACAAATTTAGCCTGGGAGATGAGAGATGCCAGGACCACGAATCCTCTGAGCCTTCAGCCCTGCCATTACTCCCAGGGAGAAAGGCCTTTCTCCGCGCAGACTGAGGCGACTTTATTATGGGCAATTCTTCCCTGAAGGACAGGGAACGGCGGGAAAGGAGTCTCGGGATGCACGCGACATTTCAACGAAATTAAAGGAGCCTAAATGCCGAGAATGTCCTTCAGCCAAGGGGCAGGGAGCGGGGATAAGCCATCGAGCTTGCCAATTTAATTCGTTTCTGAATTCCAAATTCAGAGCTCTGGCTTTTGGCCAAAATAATTTACCATATCTACTGAGAAAGGGGAACTAAGGAGGACAAACAAATGTAGGCCAAAGGGGAGAGGGAAATAAACATGAAATTAATATGGAAAATGGAAACATTCACGATAAACTCGAATGCTGATTGGAATGGGAAAGCGAGTGAGTTATGAGTTGGGAAGTAAGCAGAAAGTGATGTCAAAGGTTGTTTGGCTTGAGGTTTGGAAATCGAAACTCTGAGGATAAATGTAATCGAAGAAGGACAGGTCAGAGTTCAGAGGATTCCTCGTAATGAGAGAATAGAAAATGAGTTTCGACTTCAGATTTAAAGTGTGAAAGGAAGTCGGAGAGATTAGTTAAGTAGCATATAGTATCTTATAATTAATTCGTAGAGTAATTTAATAGTTAAATCATTCTCTTGTGTCTAAGTTCCTCTCTTTCAACCATTCAATTTGAGAAAATTCTGTCGGTTCCTCTCCTATTCATTAGACTTAACTATGCATAAGGCGACAATATCCGCTGCCACAAATTGAGGTCTACATTTGACCCTAGGTCATTATCCCCTCACCTTCACTTCCTTCTTAACATCCTCCACAGGATTCACTTAAGTTCATTGGAAAACTTTCATCTCAAGTACAGTAAACCGAACTCCAGAGGAACTGAGGCTGATAAAAACTAATTTGTGACTCAAAAGACGGCCAGACGGTGACTTCTCCTCCTGAATTCCCCCTGCTCCTTCCACCTGAGCAGGTTGTTTCGGCCAGAGGCAGTTTCTCATCCTGGCCAAGGGAATCCTTGAGATGGATGGGAGTTGGAGGAAGTGGAAGTGAGCCACATAATTCCTGGGCCTCTGACAAATTTGAAACTTGCACCGCGAAATTACGCGGACTGATGAGCAAAGTTCCCCCACAGAGACACTCGGCATTCTCCGTCCTATTCTCATTCATAGCGAAGAGAAATTGCTGGCGGAGAAGTGGAG
This sequence comes from Drosophila rufa, assembly GCA_018153105.1. NCBI lineage: Eukaryota > Metazoa > Arthropoda > Insecta > Diptera > Drosophilidae > Drosophila > Drosophila rufa. Next base: position 18,085,761 of record JAECXS010000096.1, read on the forward strand.
AATTGTGGGAGCGAGAGGGACGGCTTCGCTGGCTGCTCAAGAATCGTGTAAATGGCAACAATTTTCGGTGAACTGAGCAGCGAATTCTGAATATTTCCCACAAACAGAAGCAAATGCACTGAGGAAAAGCAGGGGAACCAAGTGACTTACTGAAACCAGTTATTAGCTAGTCAAAGAACCTAACATTAGTTAGGAGAATTTAGTATAACAAGCACATCTGCTGCATTAAATCATTTATTTAAATTTTCTTAAGTGATAGTAAATTATGTACAGCCTCCTTTTCATCCAATATCTAACCCACTTTCCATTAATTTCTCTCTCTGTAGAGCACACACTGGCGGTTTATGCTGAATGCGTGGCCCATTATTTAAATTTTCATTCTTTCACATTTATTTCGCCACAGACTCATAATTTAATTCAACTTTTTTGCGGCTCCCTTTCTCTCCTCCGCCCACGTCCTGTCTCTTCTATCTCTTTGTGTTAATGTGTGTGCTGGTGTGTGTGTTTTAATGTGTGTTACTTTCCTCTTGGCGGAAATTTTTTGCTTCCTCTCTGTGGCTTTTTCGGTGCTTTCAAATTATTCGCTGGCTGAAAATAACTCAAAGGGAACCCTCCGCAGCTTAGTTCCCTTGTCGCGCTTCCATCGCTGTAAGCCAAGCGCTCAGCATACAAAAGCAATTACGATGGGTGCTCCGCTCTCCGAGGCCTTAAACGGGTCCTGCATCGGTCCTTCTCACTTTCTCCCTTCTCCCAGAGAGAAAGCGACACATAAAGTCAGGGGATTGACAGGTGCCACGCTCCTTTTTCAGCGGCTTTCCCCGCCTCTCGATGTCTCTCGATGCCTCAATGTGTCACTGGAAGGCCCACGAAAGTTTCCTCGACAGATTTGTGGCCGGAAGGCAAGCTGCCCGGTAAAAAATGAGTAAAGGCTAGGAAAACAATGGAAAACTGTTGACTTCTCGCCGCTTTTCCACTCATTCACTCTGCTTGCATTTCATAATTAAGCAGAAACCTTTTCCTTTCACTCGAGGAGTTCCCACGGAAACTGTGACACGACCTCAAATCGGAGGAGGGAAAAACCATTTTAAAATGTGAAAATATGACTGGAGGAGAACGAGGAAAATTTACTGCCGACTTTGTTTTCATTTATCGCGAACTTTTCTTTATGTTTTCTGCGGCTTAGCTACAATCTTTCTTTGTCTCCGCGTCCTTTTTCTTGTGTCTTGCCTGGGAAATGAGGAAAGTGATACAAATCTTGCCAAGTGACCCAGAATCAAAAGAAACTCAACGTGGCGCTAAGCTGCTCAGCGAGAACTCAAGAGAATGGAGGGAAATATTGCAGCTTTTTAAAAATATATTTCCTTGGAATAAATACTATAAATGGAAACATTTTCATCCCACAAAAAAGTAAACACAAATAAGTATCAAACTAAAAATAATTACCACTTCCTGAGAAGTGACGAGCGGTCCCTCAGTTTTTTATCCTGTTGTAAATATTATTCCGAGCAAACGTAAATATTTATTTACTCTCAACCCGGGCAAGGATGGAAAACTTTGGCTAACAATCAAGCTGAAAGTTGCTAATTTTTTGTGGCAAGCTCAAAGACCAAACTTTATGAGGGGAGAGGATGGTTCAGATATTAAATACAATTACCAAATTAATTTACATCACTGCGAGACTGAGAGACTGAGCGCCTGAAAAACAATTAAAAAGTTAGCAAAGTTCGGACCAACATAACCGAAGATAAAATTTCAGAGCATATGAGAGGGCTTTGCACTCCAAAGTTTGCCAATAAATCGAAATGTTTGCCAAACAAACTAATCCTGCATTCTTTATATTCTCTTGGATCCCCGGATACTTTAATCGAATATTCCATTTGCTCTGCGGATTCCTGGGCCACAAAGGTTTGTTTGCTGCGCAGTTTTCCTCGTGGTTTTCCTGTGTTTGCTAAGCGTGTTTCCCGGCGAAATAAATTTGAAAGCTGCGCAGTTTTCCCTTCTGCTTATCTGTTGATTCATCTGCCCTTCTTATTCCTCTTATTCTGTGGTAAACAAATTAACAGAAACGCTGAACAATGTTGTTCGAGAGACAGATTCGAGGGAGGAAAGTTCCCCCGCCACACAAATCAATTAAAAGTTGGCCCCAAGCTCGCAGGAAACTCTTCAATCTTCCGCCTTCATCAGGCCTTAAAGGGAGTCTCTCTTTGTCAGCTGGTTGGCTGCACAAGAGATCTCTGGACCGGTTTCCATATATATTTAATTTCCAATCGAACATTGACGGATGGCAGGATCTACTCTGCTCATTCCCATCCGCATCCTCCGATAAACATTTCTAATTGATATTTAAATTGAGACTTTTGTTTGTCGCTCTTGAGAGGCAAACAAACCCTAAGAATCCAAGTAAATTTAAATTCCCAAGGAGTCCAGCGTGGATAACCTCCCCGATTCTCCCAATTTTTCTCCCTTCCCTAATGTGCGAGTCGTTGACATGAATAATAAGAATTTCGACTCGCACGGAGGACTGTCTGCGGACCGAGGACTAGGGCCACTGACTACTGACCTCCCCCAAAGTGTTGGTCTCGAAATTATGGCAAAGAGAGTGAAAGCTCTCCCCGAGAATTATCTGAGTGATACTCGTTCTGAGGAGTCAAGAGAGAGAGTGTTGCTGGCAGCTTGTTGCGAGTGTCTGGCAACATTTGTTGACAAAGGGAGCAGGCAGCATCCTTCGTCCTGTGGCTATGCCGTCACTTCGCCCTTCTTATCGATTTCTCATTCTGTTGTGGCTTCGATTTGGGGTTGTAAAAGAAGGAAAAGAAGGGGAGGCTTCGAGGTGGGGGTGCATTTCTGGGTCAGTAGCTTTCTGGTTGCGTATTTAGCCCTTCATTGCTTGTTTGTGTTCGTTGGAGTCACTTTTCCGGGGTTACCCCTGTACAAACCGCAGACAACCCTCTCTCCCCCTTCGAGGGTTGCCTCACTCACTTTAAACCAGTTACGAACTTGGCCCGAAATGCGAGTGACAAACACTTAATTGGTTTAAAGACCTTGACACGAAGTTTTCACTGGCAATTTAGGCTGTCAGAACGTTTCCATCCAATCTCCAAAGGAGAGCCCGCAAAATTTATTTGTTTTGGCTTTGGCGTGGAGGGAAATTGCACCGAATTCTGCGGACAAAGCCAAAAATTAATGAGCGGATGCAGGTCAAAGTGTAGGGATACGCTCCTCCCTCACTCCCCCCTAAACTCATCCTTCACCCGCCCGATCATCGTTACCCGCTTTTCTGATAGATGGAGCCGCCAGTCTCTGTTCCTGGCAGCCGTTTTAAATTCCGCTCACGCAGAGCATCAGCTTGGATACTGTGCCCCGTCCCACTCCTCATTCTGGCTGTGGTCCTGCTGCATGCCGTGTCCTTCCATCTTCGTCCTTCGTCCTTCGCTCAGCTGCAGCAGCGAGTTGCGGTCGCCACGGCTGCAGATCGGGGTAAAGGGTGCCAGGAACAAGGTGCAGCTGCAATTTGGGACCTCGGTTGGGCTCACATTGTCAGCACTTTCATTATTGCCCGCATTTTTGGACCCAAAAGAGGCGGAGAGTGGGGTGGACCCTGTTTAGGCGTGTGGACGCAGGGGGCGTAGCCCTGCAGCTGAGTTCAGTTGATTGGAGAGCATTTTTCCACGTTACTCTCTAAAAGACCCGATGAGGCAGCAGACAAAGCATTTTTCAGGCGTTTTCAGGCATTCGATGAAAGCAAAGTCGATTGAGATCGAATCTAAGATGACCTAAAGGGACAGGGAGGACTTCAAGTTCGTGTCAAGTGAATTTAAGCATTTCCCGTTTCTTTATCATTTAAATTCGTTCAGTTCAACTTCCTGAAATTTTAGATAAAATAAAGATAGTGTTTATTTATTTATTGTTCGCCAACAGATATTCCTTAACTAAAACTAAACATTAATACTTAAAAGATACTGGTAAAGAGCCTTCTAAAGTGTCATGGATTTAAGTTATTGAATGTATACTGCATATTCAGGTTTTATTTGATTTAAAAAGTAGATCAATATAAGGTTATATCTTAAAAGTATTTCCCAATATGTTACATCTTTTTCGCCCTCTGAAACTATTTCTAATTTTTTTCTATGCTTACATTTCATTACTCATACGCAACGTTCTCCACATCAACTTACTTACAACACAACAGAATGCCCTTTCACTTTTAAGCAGAAGCCTCATCTGAACTGTTCTCTTACATTTTAATTTGGTTAAATGTGTTTTCTCTCCTCTGTGCCTTTTAAACTTGTCTTTAACCCATGCCAGCGCTCCCGAAATTCCATTACTCATACGCAGCGGGGTCCACACTTGTCTGCCTCACTCGTCTCTCAAATCCGACATGGAAAGTGCTTTTAGTTCCGCTTTCAGAATTTTTAATGAGTTCACAGTCCGAGACAAGTTCGGACACAGATTCGAGGAATGTTTTCCCTTCTCTCTCGAAGCGGTCAAGGTTGCTCTCTGACCTTGAACTTACACATGAAGAAACCCGAATGGAAACCACAACGAGAAACTAAAGTATTTCCTCTTCTCCCTCCCTTCCCTCCTATAATTTATTTTCTTTCATTGTTTTACATTTCGGAATTTCCCCCAGCTCTGCCCCCAAATGCAAATGGAAACACTCGAGAGAAGTGGAAAATTCTTTCTGTTGCCACCGCTCACGCATGCCCGCGACTCTGCCAGGAAAATAAAGACATGCCTCACCCCTTGGCAGCTCTTCCTGACCCCAATGCATCTCTAGTTGAGGTTATCCTAGTCGCCCAAATGGAGATGAGCAGCTGCCTCTCCTTTGTTGGCTCTCCCTCGTCGTCTTGGGGTCACATCAATTTGAATGTTTCGCCCTGTTTGAGATGCTAATGCTGCGGAGAACACGAATATCTCAGTTCCCGGCGAACGAAGACGGAGACGGAGACGGAGAGGTTAACTGGAGGCCAGGGGAAAGTCAAGTTGCAACTGCCACTGAGTCACGTCCTCCGCCATCCATTCTCCGCTCTCCATTCTCGATTGTGCCACAGTTGAACACTCGCAAATGGGTCGAAGGTGTTGCATGATTTATGGATGGATGGATCCCGGGGAGATGCACTTGCTGTTTATGTTCCAGGTGGTTAATATCCTGCGAGCAACGACTGGGAGCTGGGAAAAGGACAAAGAAGGCATCATTTGCATATGGATAACCCTCTGCTTACCCTGATCCGTCCCCACCGAGCCACTTGCCGCGAATGTCGGCACAACAATCCAGGGAAATGCGATAGAGACATCTGCCTTTCCCGATTCCCGCCTTCACTCCTCCACTCCTCCTCTGCTCTCCCACATTGTTCAGTGAGCGCCCATTGAGGCATGCATAAAATATGTTACAGGCAACCGAGGGACGCAGGATCCAACGGAGGTCCTACCATCGATAAATTCGTTAAAATCTGCGCTCCGTTCAATTAAAGGAGGAAAGCAAAAAATAAACCGAGAACATGTCACCAGAAATGAAGGAATTTAAGTGGAGAAGAGCAGGGATATGTAAAGTGAGATGTCATCCGTGGGGGAAATAAAGGCGGATGCTTCAGAATCGATCTGAGCTGCCATAATGAAGAATTAAAAGTTTCAGTTTACTCGGGAAAGTGGGGGAAAAGTGAGACAAAAAGGGACCGAGGACCAACTGTTGCAATGAAATTATAGATGGGTCGCAATCGTTCTCTCCGCAAGGAAATCCAACTTGTGGCTGAATGTTAATTAAATGCAATTTCAGCGCAAGTTGAAAACTTTTCCGTGGACAACTCTCGGGGTTCTTCGAGTGGGAGAAGGGAAATATTACGTAATATGGGGGAGAGAAGGTAATAAACTCTGCCTGATTTTCACTGTAAATTGTACTTTCATTTGCACTTTTCTTTTGATATCCTTGAATATTCCTTGACCCTTTTCTTTTGAGCTGCTCCCCTATTTCCTTTCACCTCTAGTGACCCCGACAAGAGTCCAATACAGACAAATGGCTCAAGTATACGCCTAAGAATTTTTCACTGGATTCGAGTTCATCTTTCGCTGATTTTCGACACTTTTGAACTCAACTCTAAAGAATAAATCAACGAAATACCCGTAAATGGGAGGAAGTAAGTAAATAAATCAATTCGGAAAGGGGTGAATGGAAAGGGAATCGGAAATGGGAATAGAGGAGTCAGATGGATCGGGAGTCGCGTCTCCAGGCGCTGAAGGGTATGAACCCCATTAACGGAATTAATGGGCACCGGTGGCGTATGAGTAACGCGAAACCGTTCTAAATGCGACGTCGGGAGGAACTCGCAGCTTACTCTCGGTTTTCACCTGCTAATGTGTGAAGAGGCTCCTAATTAATTTTGTATGACTACGCAAATGAAGAGGAGCTGGAAGCTGGAGCCTGGCAGGCAGTTTCTGGCGGGGATTCGGGGACGGCAAGTCATGTGAACTAATGATAAACACTCTCGGGGAGCGTACAGGGATATGTGGAAATGGAAGAGGAAACTAAGCTAAACCGGATGCTCGGATAAGGGACAGCGAGTGCCAGGAAGTGGGAGTTACGGAGGGAGCAGGACCTCATCCGCTTTTGTGGGTGGCAATTGTTCACTGAACAGTTCGAAACTTTAATTGAAAATCCAAATAAAATTACCCATTTATTTCGCAGATTCAATGTGTGAAAAACAGGAGAGTCAGTTGTGATAGACTGGAAAATATGAAAATGGGAATACAGAGAGTAAGAAGCAGTTCAGAGAAGTCCCTTCGTTGGCCAATGAGGCATTCAAATGGAACACATTCCAGAGGCTTTTATGCAAATCAAACTCAAATGGAAACCAATTGAAAGTCGCTGGGAAATGTAAACACAGCTAACGAGGGGAATCTGAGCCATCAAATGCCTCGCTCCATTGGAGTTGGTAAACGGAAAGTGGAAAATGAAGCTGTCAATTATCCAAATGATGTTCCTCGACATAGAAGCATCTGAGGCATCCGAGTTCGGGATGAAAACGAGGCAAACTTTGCCCAGGAAAAACATTCTGAACTCGCCACCAAATGAGGCAAAGAAAATGGAGAGGCAAAGGGAAAAGCCAGCTAGGCAAATAAAAAGGAACATGGAAAACTGCCGCAATTTGTTGCAAAACAAAGAAAGTTTCCTCGCCGAAAAGGAAATGCAACAAAGTAAAGGGAAGGGAAGTGCAGCATGGTAGATATTTAAATGCTTTTCCTTTTGCTCCTCTTTTTTCTGCCCTTCTCTTTCTCAGTTGCAACTGCAATCAGCCACGCCCCTAGTTCTCGAACCGCTCACTTTGATGACGCTTAATAAAAAGCAAACAATAAAGAAAAGAAAAATGGTAAAAGAAGAAAATGTTGGTGCTGGGAAAGTTCATGTTCTTTCCTGTCAACTCTTTCTACAGTTGGCTAAATGCAGCAGAGAGGGGGAAAAGGGGGTTAATAGCGCTAAGAATGGGGATGGGTTAAGGACACTGGCTGCCTGCATTTGCCTTGTTTACATCTTGTGAGTGACTTTTATTGCCTCGCATTTTGATTTGCATTTCAGGGCAGACGCTACTTGCCACCTAATTGAAAGTGGGGCAAAATGAGGGAAAAGTATGGGAATTATTTTAAGTATTCGGTATAATATAAGATTTAAACTTAAGGCAAGGGATCGAAGGTTCCTTGACGACTTCCTTGCAAAGAAATCCTTTTAGAAGCACCAAAGGGTTCCCTCATCGCTCAGTTTTCTCAGCCTCATTTTCACTCTCGCCACATTGAGCAGCAGTCCTGAATGTGCGAGCGTGAAACTAAATGCTCCCTTTCAGGATCTCCCCCTCTCTTATTCTATAACCGGGATACATCGCACTATTCCTCCTTTTCAACATCCTGCGCTTCCTCGAGTCCTTTCATTTCACATTTAACCAAAGGGAAACGCAACAGAAAGGAGAATGCGGCTAGACAACAGCAGGGAAAATAAGGATGAATACGGAGACAGGGACGGGGACGGGTGGCAGGACAGTAGCCAACATTTGCTGACTTAGCTGCAATTATGGCAGATATTTTTATGAACTTGACGTCAGCTCACACACACTCTCCGCCACACATGACGCACACACTCCCATGGAGTGAGCTGAGCAGATAGGGACATCAAGTTTACTGAATGGAAGAAACCAGAGAGCTGAAGGGCCAACGGAGCGAGGAAAATGAAGATGAAAATGGCAGTTGGAAGTACGAGAGCTTCAAGAGAGTGGAAAGCGATGAAAGTCCTTCTTTAGTTTCCTAGAAATGTTGTGGAAAACAAGAGATAAATACACTGATCTGTCGGTTAGGATATAAGGCTAGTAGTAGAAGAATCAACAGGCTAAATATTAAATGTATTTTATTAGCGTTTAAGTTTTTTTTAGCATTATTTATACCAAAATAAATCTATTTAATTGGCGACATATTCTTCTCAGACTTCAAGTATTTCCTCATTTATCGACAACATAATGGATAAATTCCTGCTCCCGTTTCCAGTCCCCGCATCATAATTAATTCCGCTTTATTGTTGACTTTACGGGTGCCACTCGAATGTGAAAAAGGTGTAAACAGCGAAAAACCACACGAACTTCGGTCGGAGGACAGCAAAAAGCAGAAGTTAATTGTTCAAATATTTTCAGGGCACACATGCAGCGTCCTTTGACCTCGGCCCCGTGTTTATCCCGTGCAACAATGAGCACTGGGGCCGAATCTGAACTCCCTTTCGCCGAATATTCCCCCATTCACCTCTCCAAATTAATTTACGGCGCAGTTAAACATGCGAACATTTCGGAGGTAATTTTAATGGCAACAGGAGAGGGGAGGAAGGCATCAAGAAAGCGAGGGACTTTCCTCTTTGTTGCAGTTTTTCATTATTGGTAGAACAACCATTTTACCAGCGCACCTCCATCACACTCTCATCGCTCTTAATTCGAGGCTCAATAAAAATCTTCAACAATCCATTTTCAGTTTGATGGGGCTCCCATTTTGTTCCTCTTTAAGAGTCTCGCGAGGAGAACCATGAAATTCTCCGTCGTAAAATTAAATTTCTCAGCAATTAATTTGCGATTCTCTCTTTTTCTCTTGGGGAAAAGTTTGCTGGAATTTTTATCGCTGACCCGGAATGACCTTTGCATCGATTTCAGTGCCTCCCCTCGCTCCCTCCCTCCGACTCTATTTTATTTTCTTTTAATTTATTTATCTTTTACGGAGATGTTTCCCTTGAAGTTGATTTTATGCTCCAGCTCACTCTGTCTCAGTCTCAGTCTCCTCTCTCTCTTTCTCCTTAACTTTTGTCTCTTTTTGGTCGATTTTCCTGTCGCCTCTTAATTGTGTTTAAATTAATGCCAAAGCTGGAGGAAGGGCGCTTCGATTTCTGTTTATCTTTGGCAATTTCAACCGAAACTGAAATGAATTTTCTTTGAAATTTATTACTACGGAAATTGAAGGAAGTTTGCCAAGGACAAAGGCTCCGGGGGTGTGTACCGAATCGGAGAATATTGATAATAGTTAGCTTATCAATAGTTAGTTAAAATGCTTACGATTTAAAAGGCTCAGAAGAAATTAAGTTGAATATATTATCTGTAAAAATAAGCATAAATATTTATAATCCATTTATTGACCCCCACACATATTCAGCATGTGAACTCCAACAGAGAGATCAGACCCTCGTAAAACTTTCTCCAAAATACGAAGTTCCCTGCACACAAGAGTTTTCTATTTGTCGTGCAAACCGATTTTTATCACTGGCCCATTGAAAATTTACGAGTTTCCACGGCGCATAAATTCTGCGCCGTTTGCCAATATTTATTATCTGCAAAATACTTTATGCGCATCTGAGGGATACTCGCGAGTGGGGCGCATCTAATGGATACATGAGCCCAAATTGAGACGCTTTGCATAGACCCAAGCAATCATCGTCCCCTTAGCCTGGTCCCGGGAAACTTCTCATAGGAAAAGCGTGGAAAATGAGCTAACAAAAAATGATAAAAGGTGAAAAATGCACTTAGACGGCACGGAAGCAAAGAGAAAACGCTAAGCGTAACTTATTATGGAAGATGCAGGACGGAAAGGCGGCGAAAAGAAAACTTTCCGCGGAAACTTCAGCTGCATGTGCTGCACACTTTGTGGGCTCCAAAGAAAGCATAAGAAATGAGCAAGGAAAATATTGCGAAATTTCAGCTCCAAGTAAACAGGCAAAACTAATTTTTAATGTTCCTGCAAGGAAGGGGAAACGGGACAGAAAGTTACCTCCTCCGATTGCGATGCAAAATGTTGTCACTTTGTTCCCTGACAGCCAGGATCATCAATCGCTTTCTTTCGGTCTGCAAAGGATCCCTCAAAGAAAATATAATAAATAGGAGGAGAAAGAACGCTTAAAAAAGATACCCCAAGAGGACATTTTCGTAGCCAATAAATTTTCAATTTCCGCCTTGAAATTTGCAATTTACAATTCACAGCACTTTGCTGCAAGAGAGTTTTCCAAGGCGAACGGTGAGTTTTCCCTGCAGATTTCCACACACGCTCACAAGAGTTTATCGAAGGACATAAATACCCAGCAAATTGCATTGTCTGCACACAGAACTGCACATTATTGGGTAAGCATAAAAGGTAAACAACTGCAGGGATTCCCCACAATCCTTTGGTAAGTCAACAACGGAAAGTTCTCCTCCTCCGCCATCATAAATCATGGCATTTCTGTCAGCAATTTGATTTGATTTGCAGACTCTGCGAAAATATTTCATAAATATTCACCCCATTTTTCCAAGTTATTTTTTAATACTTTCCCCAGTTCCCCCTTCTCATCCCAGAGCGAACATTTGCAACTGTGGAAATATTTTTCGCGCTATGCGTTTGTTTTTCTTTTGCTACTTTGTAGTGCAAATATTTTCGCACTTTGCATTTCCTGTTTTCCCCTTTTTTGCACTTCATTTGCCTCGGTGGGCGGGTCTCAGTGGGGCGTGGTCATGGCTGTTTGCCTTCCTTTGATGTCCCAAATTGGTGCACCGATTGCATTGGAAATGAGATTTGATCGCCCTGAAATCGTGAGAAGGATTCTCTAAACGGGGTTATGGAAGGGCTTCGGGTATCCTTAGCTTGCCTGCTTAACTCTCGGACCAGAGATTCCTTCTTCCTTGAACCCTTTGGGACCGCTTCCATTTGATTTTAACGACTTGCCAGCAAAGCTCTCCCGCAGGCTCTGCGAATCCTTCTCCAAGTGAAACATTAAACTTTGCCCCGTCTGAGGAACGAGGATAATAACAACATGGCGAAGGGATATCAGCAGCAGGGAATGACGGCGAGGATAATGGCCAAACAAGACATGACAGCAATAAGGGAAACATTTTCAATAATCCCAGGGAAAAAAGTTAAAGGCGCGACATTTTCTTTGCCTCTCCTTTTCCATTGTTTTTGAGATATTAAAAATAATTTTCATAAGGCCAAATACTGTTTAGTGTTATTCCTGGGCTTCTTCTTCTTGGGCTGTTATAAGTTTTGAATTACTTGGCTAATATTTAAACAAACCAAAAGAAAAAGGAAACAAGAAGCGAAAGAAAATAAATTGGAAAAATAAGATTAATTAGGTCTTGGAATAATTTAAATCTACGCATATTACCTAAAATACCGTTTCTGAATTTTATTTATTTTAAACTTGGAATTTTTCTGTGTTAAAGCGAGGCCTAGACAAACACAGCTTTCCCTTTTCTCAATATATGTATATAATCTGTCTAATTAACTCATTCTGAGTTCACCCCTTAGCATCCCCTTCCTTTTTATTTCTGTGGCCCCCCTTTTCGAAGGAACTCTGTCAGTTTTAGTCGAAGTTGGCAGGGAGAATCCCTTGGATCCCTTACATCCTTCGAGAACAGCCTCTAATTATGCGAGCTGGCTAAAAATGCGAGCTGCGTTGCCTAATTGCAAACGACTGCCTCGAAGGCGGCTTACGCGGCGTATAAGCGACGTCGGAGAGCTTTTTTGCTTTTCCTCTTGTGGCCTTTGAGGTGTTGTTTTTTCGCGCCTTATTTTAAATTAAATCACGCACGTTTTTTGTGCGTTTAAAAAGAAGGAGAAGCCGAAGATAGGGAAAGGGAGATGCTAAGTAGGAGAAAACCAAAATGCGCCCTTTGACGCTTGGATGCTGCGTTTAATCAGCAAATTAGAAATGGCGAATGGCCTGGGGAATGGGGTGGATTTTTCAGCTATTTTCCACCGCAAGCATGTCCTTGTTTTCCCCCTTCTCTGGCTTTTCAGGAGTTGGGAAACCCGTTCATGGGGAAATATGTGCCACAATTGGAGGCAATTTTGCGTTTAATTAAGCTGGAATTGCGAATGGTTAAAGTCACTTTCACAAGCATAAAGGAAGGGGAATGAGCGAAACCGCTCCGCTCATTTAGCAATGCAAATTGGATGAGCCGCAGGACGTCCAAACACCTGAGAGGATCCTTGCCATCCGGCATTGTTGCCCTGTGTTTACTCCCGGTTTGCTTGTTGTGGCCAGCAATTAAAAATTCAAACTGCAATTGTGTCGACAACTGCTCCAACTAATTCTAATTGCAAGTTGTGGAGTGAATGTCCCCAAGGACCCACAAAGGACGGCCCGAGGATGCGCCTCAGCTGCACTCAATTGTTATGAGAATGCGGCTTAACGACGCAGCGAAACTGCTTGGAGATTTGCAAATCAAACGAAACTAAAAAGTACTTGAAAACTAATTGAAAGTGCTGGGATTAAGGTTTCTGACTTAAGCTTAAGTCGGGAATTCGGCTTAAAATGTAGCTAGGAGTTCTGTTCTTGGGAAGGAAAAAGCGCCAAACCAATAATATAAAATATCTCCAACGAAAAATTAAACTTGAGGAGCAAAAATACCTGTATTACCTGCCGGTGACACCTGCTAAAACTTCACAAAAACGAATATAACTGCCACCAGGGAAGGCAGTTGGAGAAGTGTTAACTTTGCAACAGTGTCAGAAACTGCAGGCACCTCGGGAAGCAAGTTACGACCGTTCGAAAGTTGGTTGTGGCCATTGGGGGAAGGGTTAAAAATAAGGGGAGGAACAAGTTTGATTCGAGAAATTCCTCTGTAGATATCTATGAAAATTATTAGTTAGATACTGACTACTGGGTCCTACTCTCCAAATATCTTCTATCGATCCATCAGCACTTAATGATGGGATTGGTTTCGATTGGTCCTTTCAGGACCTTATTCCCCATTTAAAGTAAATTTGACTATCATTTATATACTAAGTAGTCGCTACGTAGAATACCATACCTACTTCATTTAATCGATAATTCCCTATCATTTTAATAAACCTAAAAGGGTTTTTTTAGATGCCTTAACTTTAACAGCAATCTACTTTCCGGTTGGTGGGTCACTATTATTCCGGGTTTGTTTACATGTGTTGGCCTGCAGTTGGAGCTGACCATTTCGTGGCCAGAAATGTTTCGACCACGTCGCGGTTTCTGTCAGAACTGGGCTTGGCTCATCCTCAAGGCGGCTCTTTATGGGTCCTGGATACTCGGATTATTTCCCTTCACCTACAATGCTCGGCGAAGGCAAATGAGTCGCTCCCGATGGCTCCAGCTCTACGGGTTGATACTAAACTTTCTGCTGATTTTCCTGCTCCTTTACTGCAACTATGAGACTAGGAGGGATAGCAAGCTGGATGCCTTTAGGCGGAATCCCTTGCTGGAACAGATCAACGCGCTTATTGGAGCCATGAGTGTTCTCACAGCCTGCGTAATTCACTTGACGAACTTCTTCGGAAGCAACAAGGTCCTGTGGATAGTCAATGAGCTCTTAACTCTCGAGTATCGCCACTTCGGGGGTGTAAGCTCGAAGAATTGCCCGAAGTTAAATTGTCTTGTGATTCACAAGAGCGGGACCATCATAGGAGCGATTGTAACCCTCTTGGCTGTCCTCTACGGAATGCCCGGAAATGCCACGACCTTCGTGGTGTCGCTCCTCATGTGCCTGACTCAGGTGGGTCTCAACCTCAACGTGATGCACTGCTATGTGGGCGTCCTCCTAATCTACCGATATGTGTGGCTCATCAATGGACAACTCCTGGACCTGGCCAACCAACTGAGAGTGAGTGTTACGCTGGACTCCAGTTCATCCAGGATCCGAGAGCTCCTCTCCTTGTACAGACGCCTCTTCGAGCTGAATAGGAAACTGCAAGCGGCCTATGAGCTGCAAATGATGCTAATAATCGCAACCGGCCTAGCTGGCAATGTTGTGATTATTTTCTTCCTGATCGTTTATGGAATCAGCATGCGCAGGCTTACTGTATTCCTGGTGGTGTTTCCCCAATCCCTGCTGGTGAATATCTGGGATTTCTGGCTGGGCATGGTTGTGTGTGATCTCAGCGAGAGAACCGGCAGAGGAACCTCTGCAATCCTGAAGCTGTTCTGCGATCTTGAGAGCCCTGATGAGGAACTGGAAAGAAGCGTGGGTATATAGTATATATTATTCTTGCTTTAAGTAATGTCGTATTTCTTCCACAACAGCTCAGTGAGTTTGCTTGGCTTTGCAGTCACGCCAAATTTCGATTCCAGCTGTGCGGACTATTTTCCATAAACTACAACATGGGTTTCCACATGATCATCACCAGTTTTCTGTACTTGCTTTATTTGGTTCAGTTTGATTTTATGAATCTGTGAGAGTTTTGTATGAATAAATAAAATATATCAAATGTGAACAGGTTGGACATATATTATAGCAATTAAGCCTTAAATATATTATTACTTCATTGAAATGCATATTCTCTTCTCTGACATTAAAGTCAGCCCTTGTAGTAAATGTCCCCCAAGTTCCCGTCACAATTAATGTCTATACAATTAGATGGCTTATCAAGGACTCTGTAGTTTTCCTATCTTCCCATCAACCCCCACTGATGGATTGGCTTCGATGACTTATTTGCCTTTCAGAACCTTATTACGCGCCGGACCTCAGGAATGTTTCAACCGAGTCGCGGGCCTCGCTTCCGCCAGAGCCTGGCGCGCTTCACCCTGAAAGCCACCCTCTACGCGTCCTGGGCCCTCGGACTCTTTCCCTTCACCTTTGACCAGAGGAGGCACCAACTCCAGCGCTCCAAGTGGCTCCTGGCCTATGGCCTGGTTCTGAACGTGACGCTGCTGGTGTTCTCGGTGCTGCCTGACACAGATGACCACAACTCGATCAAGGTGGAGGTCTTCGAGCGGAATCCGTTGGTCAAGCAGGTCGAGGGCCTCGTGGAGATCATTAGCTTGGTAACCACACTGGTGAGCCATGTGCGGATTTTCTCGAGAAGCCAGGATCTGGCCGACGTCCTCAACGAGCTCCTGCTGCTGGAGAAGCGGCACTTCAGCGGTCTGGTCCTGGTAGACTGCCCCAAGTTCGACAAGTATGTGATCTACAAGGGACTGCTAGTTATCCTGGAGATCGGTTCCTCCCTGTTGATCTACTTCGGAATACCAGAGAGCAGGGTGGTGGTGCAAGAGGCCGTGTGCATCTACTTGGTTCAGCTGGAGGTGCTCCTGGTGGTGACCCACTTCCACCTGGTGGTGATCTACATCTACCGCTTTGTCTGGACCATCAACGGGCAGCTCTTGCTCCTGGCCAACCAGCTCAGAGGGGGCCAAAGCGCGGACCCCGAAAGGGTGCAGCTGCTCCTCTGGCTGTACGGTCGCCTGCTGGAACTCAACGGGCGCCTCGCCTCCATCTACGACATCCAGGTCACGCTCTTCATGGCCATTCTGGTCTCGGCCAATATCATCGTGGGCCATGTCCTGGTCATCTTCTGGATCAACATTAGGAGATTCTCCGTCCTGAGCGTGCTACTCTTCTTTCCGCAGGCCTTGGCCATCAACCTGTGGGATCTTTGGCTGAGCATTGCCCTGTGCGATGTGGCTGAGAATGCGGGCAGGAAGACCTCGACAATCTTGAAGTTGTTCAATGATGTGGGAAATATGGAAAGGGAACTGGAGCGAAGGGTGAGTGGTACTAAATTTTTGATAAATATTATTCCCTTCTCTTCCAATAGATCGAAGAGTTCAACTTATTTTGCAGTCATCGCAGGCTGAGGTTCCGCCATTGCGGATTGTTCTACGTCAACTGTGAGATGGGTTTCCACATGCTCATCACCAACATTCTGTATGTGGTTTTCCTGGTGCAGTTCGATTATATGAATTTAAAATTCAAGTAAGAAGATTAGTGCTATATTAATGATGTATAATGTTCAAAAATAAAAAGAAAATAACGGGCGTCCTTCACATACATTTTCAAATACATTTTTCAGTTAATAATAAGTAAGTAGTTTTATGAATATGTAATTTTAAATAAATCAAGTTCGTTCTTACATTTAAAAGTATCTTCTAAAAGTGCTTTCAATTATCAATGTTTGTACCAATTAATTTCAGAATATTATTTTCAAGAATAAAAATTCTTACTTATTAGTATCTATTAATATTAATATTTCCTGTTTACTTTCCTGACTTGTCCCCCAGCTCGTGTTATTGTTTTCCTAAGGGATATTCACTTATTCAAGGGGAAATTAATTGAAGTTCCATCGATTTCTACTTTTAATGGCTAATAAAGAGGCAACAAGTCAGCAGTCGTTCAACGATGTTCCGGGTTCGTTGTGGTCTTCGGCCCAAACTAGTCTACTTCATATTGAACTCAATTCTGTACAGTTCCTGGCTGCTTGGCATATTTCCATTTATTTATGAGCCCAAGCCGAGGAGATTGCACCGCTCCAGGTGGCTAATCCTCTATGGATTTGTGCTGAGCTCGGGTCTGCTTTTTCTGATGTTGAAACAGGAGAGAGAGACGAAGGATGAGGGGCCCAAATTGGACGTATTTCAGAGGAACTTTGTGCTGCAGCAAATCAGCTTTTTGCTGGGCGTAGTGGGAGTCCTGACGATCTGTGCCATGTACCTGCGAACCTTCTGGCGGAGCGGGAATCTGGAGGGGATATACAACGAGCTGATGCACCTGGAGCGGAAATACTTTTGCTCAGACGCAGTAGAGTGCCACACATTCGATGTCTATGTGATCCAGAAGGGACTCCTCATAGTCGGAGGATTGACGTCCACTCTGGTGGTGCACTTTGGAATGCCCAGTCAATCGCTGCCCTTGACAAATGTCCTGGTGGCCGCCTTGGTCAAGCTGGGAACCTTCCTCCTGGCCATACACTTTCACCTTGGGGTGGCCTTCATCTACCGCTTTGTGTGGTCCATCAACAGGGAACTCCTCGGACTGGCCAGTTACCTGAGGGAGCATCGCTCCGGAGGGTCCTCCCGCGTCCGCTTGCTCCTGAAGATCTACGGTCAGCTGGTGGATCTCTACGGGAGACTGACGGACTGCTACGACTACCAGACGGCCCTGATGATGTTCGTCTACCTGGCAGCCAACATCATCGTGTCCTTCTACATCATCGTCTACAGCGTCAGCCTGAGCAAGATGTCCGTCTTCGTCATGCTGATCATGTTCCCCCTGGCTCTGCTCAACAACTTCCTGGACTTTTGGCTCAGCATTGCCGTGTGCGATTTGGTGGAGCGAACGGGAAGGCAAACCTCCATGATCCTGAAGCTGTTCAACGATATTGAGAACATGGACAGGGCCCTGGCAACGAGTGTGAGTTGGGATTTAATTACCTTAATTTATTTATCGATTTAATTAACTCTGCTCCAGTAGATCTCGGACTTTGCCTTGTTCTGCAGCCATCGGAGATTCAAGTTCCTTCACTGCTGACTCTTTTATGTGAACCGCGAGATGGGCTTCCAGATGCTCGTCACCAGCTTTCTGTACTTGCTTTTCCTCGTGCAATTTGACTTCATGAACTTGTAACTCTTCGGGCTGCTTAGTGGGGAATCGTCCTTAAAGCTCGGGACATGAGCTGCAATATTGAGCAGGTGACATCGGGGCAATAAAAGCTGAATCACAGGCACTGCAAACCGATGTGTCGTCGGAAGAATAAAGTGAATGACTTGCTCTGCTGGGATATGTGGAAATGTGGGGGGAAATCGGAACAGGGCCGCCGGGCGGCAGTATAAACAAAGTCCTTTGCGAGCCTTTCTGCCTCAAATGAGGCTGAGCAAGAAGCCAAGAGGAGGACACACACAGGGCACCGGAGTGCGAGGATTGGAGTGGCTGCAAAGGAGAAGTGCAATTAAGGCCAGCAAATGAACGAGCTTTCAGCCATTCTGCACTTCTTTTTGGTGTCCAAGAGTGCCGGCATTTCCCTTTTTCCTTATTTCCCAGCGAACAATGGAGCCAGCTTACATGAGAGCCTTTAGTAGGTTCTCAACTTTTTCTCTTTCCTTTGTCCAGGTTTTGTTTTTGTTTGTTCTGGTAATTTCCCTGCACAGTAAGAAAATAAACAATTAATCTAGGATGTTGTAAGAATTGCTTAATAAGCTTAAATACATTTTTCTTAAGCCTCAATAAGTCTACATTAAGCTGAAAGAATATATTGTCTTTTATTCCAGTTTTACAAGGTAAATTCAATAAGATTTAGCATAAATTTAAGTCTTATAAGAAAAGGACACAATAAAAAGTGAATAAAGTTTATTTTTTCAGTGACCCTACGACTTACCCCTGCCCAGCATTTGCCTTTGATTTATGTTTATATTTTTATTTTGTCTATTATTCGTTTGTCCAGACTTTGGCAACATTTAGGCCGCGTAAATGCAGAAAACTACAACTGACAGGCCACAATTAGGCCAACAATGCGAGAACAGGATACAAAAGTCAAACAAAAGATTCGCAAACACACACACGCAGTCCCTGGCAGGTTCTTCGTCCTTGGCATCCTTGGCTGTCAGCTACAGGCCTCTGGCCCTTTTCGCCTTCGCCGAGGGACCCCCATTATCTTCGATTGTCGAGAGCACAAAGCCAGCAGCACGATAACAGGCCCAGGCCCAGGCCTGGCCACACTCGACACAATCGCGTAAATTGATTTTTATTATCCTGTGCAGGAGGCAGGAGGCAGGAGGCAGGCACCCCTTGGATCTCCTCGAGTTTCTGGCAAATTTCCTGCTCATCTGCACGGCGAGCAAACAAAATAAAAACTCGAGTGTACACAAGCATTTGATTTATTGCCCTGGCCCAGGACATCCGCCAATTGTTTGGGGCCACGTGGCCGCCTCCCTCCCGACTCAGGTCGATCCTTTGTTTACACAATAAAATGCCAGCAGTGGAGCCGTGGCATTAGGTCAACATTCCCGCTGTTAGCGACTCGTCAACGCGCGTCCGGATAATTCGATTCGCTCATCTCGATTTCTGCCAGCTTTCAATATATTTTTATTAAAATGACAGCATCTGGTTATCGCCTCTGCCGAGCTCAGCACAATTTCCATTCCGTTACGGCATTTTCAGGGCCGGCAGAGGGAATTTCATAAAAATATTTTCGTTTTATGATGATTTGCCCTGTCAGCAGGAATAGGCTCGCAACGAGTTTTCCTTGTAGTGATAAGTTTGGTAATATTTTCCCATTTTCCTCTCCATTATTTGATCATCTTTTTTATTACATAGATTTGTGGTTTTTTTTATTATTATAATACCATGAAGTTTTTGCAAAATAATCAATATTCAAAATCATTTGAAGTCATTAAATAAGAACGATAGAAGATGCTTATTTATTAAAAATAAATTGAATTACATTTTCTAACTCACTTTTAACTACAAATTATTGATTATGTATTTTTTTTTCCTTTAAAAATAAGGCTTTGGTCATCGGATAATCTGTTTTTAGCGTAATTTAAACTTTTCTCTGTTCCCATTTCTGTTATCATACCAAACTTATCTCCCATCCGAGTTTAATTTAAGTTTCGCCAAACGCAATTTTCTATAGTTTCAATATTTAGTCAGACTTTCCACTAATTGCCCGGCTTTCTTGGCTTCCCTCCATTTCCCGCGTCCGCTTCCGCCGCCGCGAGCTTTTCCATTTTAGCTGGAGACACAAATCGGCTTTGCTCGTCTCTGAATTGTTGTTTAAACTGCCAGCAACTTGCAGCAAATTGGCAATTATTTAATTTCGCAAACTTTTCTTTCAACGAGGCCAGGCCCAAACTTTCGAGCAGAGTTTCCAGCCCCCCCCTCCGATCGGATCGGCTTATATAAATTGCGGGGCTGGAGGCCAAAATTATAACGCATTGCCAAACTAATTAAGGCCGCCGCGGCGAATCAATAGAACAATTGGCGAACATTTATCGTAATTAGAGAAGGGGCTGCTGCGGGCTTCCTTTCATTAACTGCCTGCCTTGAAGTTCTCGGTGCACCCCTTCCAAAGTCAATCAAAACCCTTTGGGGGTTGCTGGAAAACATATAAATTTAAATTAAAAATCTCCTGATAAACTTTGACCCTTCACTGGCAGCCTTTGGCAATCCTTCGGGTAATTGGGCCTCATTTTCCGAAGCAAAGAAATAAAAGTTTTTCCCCCTCTAATTACAATAAATGGTCAGTCGGCTCAATTTCGTGGAAAATTCTAATTAATTTACGGAACAAATTATAAATTGAGGTGAGCGAAGGAGAGTTTTATCTGATTTTACCGAGAGACACCCAAAGGCAGGGAGCTTTTTATTCTTTTTTTATAAGCCAAATTAACATTAGAAGAATATTTATTAATAATTATACCCATACGACATACACTCATTTGGATAATTTGAAATCTATAACATATCATTTAATGTGGGTTATAAAATAAATATATGCCCCCAGCCCAGAGTGATTTTTATGCTCTCATAAAATAATGGCGGGACGAATAAATATTCCGCCAGACACAAAAACAGACCAAGAATGAAGAGGAGAAATTATCGAGGAAATTTACGATCTCGGCTCATGAGTCTGCGATGGAACATTTTGGCGAGCTGATGCGTCCATCCGGGTTTTTATGGTGTAAACAAAGCAATGAACAATTTGCGCGCATTCCGGATAAGGCCAATAAATCAAATATATTGGCCAACAGGAGCTTCGGGGGGAAGTGTGCCCCGAAAACAATTGGCCGAAAGTTTTTGCGGAGCCAAGCAGAATTGGTATAGGAATCGGTATTGCTATCGCCAAAGTGGCTAGGGGCGGAATCAGGATTCCGGATTCAGGATTCAGGATTCAGGATAATAAAAATCAATTTACGCACTTTTGCTGTGAGCGACGCGTCCTTTGTTGTTGTTTTTATAGCCGCCGATGGTGCCGCTCCTGCTGATGTCCCCTTTGGCAGTGTCTGCGCCACCTCTTGAGTTATAATCGAGGCTAATGGTGGTGATTCCGGGAACAGGGACAAGGATTCGCAAGGCGGCGTTGGCCTGGCTTTGACAGCGGTTGGCCTCTGTCAATAAGTGGCTGGGAGTCAGATTATCCCTAGCTTTGAGTGTGGATTTTTTAACAAGACTTTGTTGTGGCCCAGCGAACTTTAATTGGTGCTTTTCAGGAGAACTTAAAGCCGAAATATCCCTTAAAATTGTATTCTATTGTATTTTATAAATATTTCTGATTTTCAGCACCTAGTTATTACATATTAATTGAGTAATTTTAATTAATCTGCACTTAAATACCATTTAATTGATTTGTTTTTACATTTACCAGAGATTTTAAAGCTCCTTCTTTGACATCAGGCTATCAGGTAAACCTAATTAAAATTGAATTATTCATCAAGGAATACAAAACACGCATTTATTTGAATGGAAATCCGCAACAAAAGCCAAACTCCGCGCACAATAAATCAGGGCAAAAGGCAGCAGCTGGGAAATCGCAGTCAGGGAAATTAGCAGAGCACACACACACACATACAAACAAATAAACACACACACAAAAGGCAAACAAAGAAAATGCAGCAAAGCTGCTCATGTTGGCCACGGCTTTGTGCTCCCCGCTCCCTTCGGCCCGACCATTGTTAACCGGAAAATCCAGCTGCATTCTTAGCCAGCCAAAAAGTACAGAAGGCACAGAGCTCGTTCATTTGTTGGCCTTAATTGCGCTGCTTTCACAGCTACTCCATTCCTCAGACGCTTCTCCTTTTGGCTTTTGCATAGCCTCATTTTTGGGTAGAAAAGGATTTCTCTTCCCTCCACTGATGTCCTGCGGCCGTGCCCATTCCCCTGCTGAAAAGTCAACAAGGCGCTCACTCTCAGACACGACTCCTTGTGGGGCTTCCCACTTGTTCTTCCGCCCTCTCAGAGCCAGCGTCCCCTGACATCTTGAGCTGTCACTTGTAGGCGAGTCCTGCAGCTGTTCCCCCTTCCTTCCTACGACTATTCGACACTCCAAACGACACACAAGGAAGTGTGAACCAATTAGGGGGCTCTCCCTGGGGCGCTTTTAATGTGCATTCTTCACAGGTTCCAAAAATCAAACTGGATCAGAAACAGGAGATACAGGAAGCTGGTGATCGCCATGCGGAAACCCATCGCGTAGTTCACATAAAATAAGCCACAATGATGGAATTTCAACCGGCGATGGCTGCAGAATAGTGCGAATTCGGTAATCTGGGGGGTGGAAATTATCTTAAATAAGTGAGATGGTATGGATGCTAAGAGTATACTTACACTCCTTTCCAGTTTCTTATCCTCGATCTCAATGTCATTGAACAACTTAAGAATGGCGGACGTTTGCCTTCCGGTTCGCTCGGCCAAATCGAAGACTGCAATGCTGAGGCAGAAGTCGAACATATTGATGAGCAGGGCCTGGGGCATCACGAACAGCAGCATGTAGTCCCAGTCCTTCTTCAGGCTGATGGTGTAGATGATGAAGAAGTAGATGGCCAGGACGTTGGCAATCAGAAAGCTGGCCATCACCATGACCATTTGATAGTCGTAGATGCCCGCCAGTCGGGTGTTGATCTCCAGCAGGCGATGGTACAGCCCGAGCAGGTTGTCCACTCGCTCTGACTCCACTGCTTCTCCATCTGCCAGGTGATTCGCCAGCCTCAAGAGCTCCCTGTTTATGATCCACACATATCGGTAGATATAGACCACGGCCAGGTGGAAGTGCGAGGCGCCCAGAAGGACGCCGAGCAGCATCAGGCACAGGCTGGTTAGCCCCACCAAAAGCTGGCGACTGAGAACCGGCGACGTTCCCAGCTCCAGGACCAGCATGGACACGAACTCCAGCACCACAGAGAGTCCCTTGTACAGGACGAACCTATCGAAGCTGCAGCAGCCCTCCAGGGGATAGTGACGAAAGTGGCGATGCTGCAGGTCCATCAGCTCATTGAATACCCTCTCTATGTCGCCACTCCTCCAGAAGCTCCGGAGCAGCATAGCAGCCACCATGGTCAGGCTCTGGATGTCATGGATACCGTTGACCTGGGCCGCAAGAGGATTCCGATGGAACACCTCCATCCGCAACGGGGTCTCGGCCTCCGTGTCGTTGTTCCACACCAGCAGAACGAGAGCCGTGGTCAGGATGAGACCGTAGGCCATTAGCCACTTGGAACGATGCAATTTCCGCGTCCAGCTGTCGTAGGTGAAGGGGAATATGCCCAGGATCCATGACCCATAGAGAGCGCCCTTCAGCGTGAGGCCCACTAGCTTCTGGCGGAAGCCATTTCCGCTCGGGCGGAACATTCCGGCCGGAGACTTAACCTCGAATGGAGCGGCCACTCCTCGACGATAAGGATGGCTGCCTGTCCAAATGTTTTCCGACATCGGTGTGGGAATTGCTGATGAAGGGATTAATTGTAGTGACCATCAAACAATCACTGAGCGAAGCAACTTGAGCGGTTTATATAAAACGAATCTTTATTACCTTTGTGGAGGAATTCAAGGATACATTTCCTTCCGGAAATTTGATACATTCAAGAGTTAATTTTATTATTTATTTTTAGAGGATATATCTTAAATACAAATTTATTTTTTATTCTATTCGTTGAGTTCCTTTGAGTTCCTTTTGAAAATTGGATATCTTCAAGAGTTAATTTAATAATTTATTTTTAGAGGATATACCTTAAATACAAATTTATTTATTATTCTGTTCGTTGAGTTCCTTTGAGTTACTTCTGAAAATTGGATACCTTCAAGAGTTAATTTTATTATTTATTTTTAGAGATATATCTTAAATAAAACTTTATTTATTATTCTATTCTTTGAGTTCAAGAGTTAATATTATTATTTATTTTTAGAGGATGTATCTTAAATACAAATTTATATATTATTTGAGTTCCTTTGAGTTCCCTCTGAATATTGGATACAGTCAAGAGTTAATTTTATTATTTAATTTTAGAGGATATATCTTAAATACGAATCTATTTATTATTCTATTCTTTGAGTGCACTTAGGCATAACCCTCCCTTTTCGGTTAACTGATGTTCAAGCAATTATATAGGCCAAACGAGCTCTTTGTGCTCATAATGCGAGCAACATTTGCTGCGATTAAATCATTTAATTAATTGGATGGACATGGAGTTGAAGTCCAGCTCTTCAGCTGCCTTCCCGTTTGGGGTCAGAGCCGGATGGCAGGCTGGTAAAAATAATTTCGAGTGGCCCAAAGGAAACCTGAAAACATCCTTCAGAGCGGCCGGCCCTTAGAGCATTTCAAGCGAAATCTGTGAAAAGCTTCGAGTGCGATAATATCCCGGCATATTCCTCTCCACATCTGGAGGGTTCTCTGGGCAGATAAAAGCGGAGTAAGGAGTAGTTCCCCCCCAGAGGCTTGACGACCTGTCCTGTTCTCGAAATCTTCGGAAGTTGTGCAAATGAAATTTCATTCAATTAGTGTGCCAGACGACAGGTTTGACGCCTCAATGATCTGCTGAGTTGCCGAGCTTTCGAGGGTGTGAGAATATGGACAGGATAATCGCCGCTGACCAGCCAGGCGTTGCAGATCCTTGAACTCGCATCGATGCCTGGACCTGTGATTAATTCGCCTCAATTGCTGCTTGAGACTTGTCAATAACTGATTCATCTGTGCCCTGAAATATCTTAGATTTTGACATATTCTCCACTCCACTACCTCTCCCCCAATGGCCGCAACAAAGTTGGAGAAAGCGCCTGCAGTTCCTGACACTGTTGCCAAGTTTACACTTTTCCAACTTCCCAACTCTTTGGCAGTTATGTTTGCTGGTAAACTTTCAGCAGGTGTCACCTGCGTAAATGCCATTCCCACTGGCACTTTCTTCAGTTTTTCAGTTTTCCCATTTTCATTATTGAACATTTCTGGCTCTGTTTAAACTTTGAAGTTTCCGTAAGCGGATTCCACACGATAGTTGTAGTTGAGTAATCCGAGCATAAATATTTTAATTAATTCCCCAGCACTTTACCAGCGCCCTTGGCTGGCAAATTCTTAAACAGATTATTTCCATTAACAAAACCGCATTTTCATAACAATCGAGAGCAGGAGCTGGGTCCTTTGTGGGTACTCTAGGGACATTCCCTCCGCAATTTGCAATCAGAAGGAGTAGTAACAGCTGCCGACACAATTGTGATTTGAATTTTTAATTGCTGACCACAACAAACAAATTGGGGAGCAAATCCGGAGAGCAGCAATGGGGCTTGGCTCCTTTCAGGAGCTTGGACATCCTGCGGCACATCCAATTTGCATCACTAAGTGAGAGAGAAAGGCTTCTCGTCCCCCACCTTTGAATAGCTTAATTAAAGGTAAATCCGTCTCTAATAATAGCTATCTTACAGTCACATCAGAGTCACTTTAATGTTGCGAGAAACCGCAGTGAGGAGACACTTATTTGTGGTGGAGAGTGTGGTTTCCCTCCTTAAGCTTCCATTTCCCTGATACTTTGATTTTCTTTTCATTTTGTTGTTTTTACCAACCCAGTTTCCCTACCAAACACATCCTTAATCTCCCTAGACAGCGTGCGTGATTTAATTTAAAATAAGAAGCGTTGGGACAACACCTTCAAGCGAAAAAAAAAATAAAAAGGAAAAAGTTCTCAAAGGTTTCGTATACGCCACGTAAGCTGCCTTCGAGGCAACGCAACTCGCAATTTTGGCCAGATCGCATAATTAGAAGGGCGGATGTAGGGGCTTCAGGGGATTCCCTTTGCCAACTTTGCCTGGATCTTAAAAAAAAAGCATTCCGGGGCTTCAAAGGGTGACCCAGAATGAGTTAATTAGACCAATTATATTAGGAGCGCTCGAGGGAGGGTGGAAAGTGGGCCTAAGATTTAAAATGTCTTCATTGCCTTCCGGTTACTTTCCCATTTTTGGTTTGTTTCAATATAAGCCAAGTAATTCAAAACTTATAATAGCCCAGGAATATCACTAAACAGGATTTGGCCTTAAGAAAATTATTTTTAATATCTCAAAAACAATGGAAAAGGAAAGGCAAAGAAAATGTCGCGCCTTTAACCTTTTCCCTTGGATTATTGAAAATGTTTCCCTTATTGCTGTCATGTCTTGTTTGGCCATTATCCTCGCCGTCATTCCCTGCTGCTGATATCCCTTCGCCATGTTGTTATTATCCTCGTTCCTCAGACGGGGCAAAGTTTAATGTTTCACTTGGAGAAGGATTCGCAGAGCCTGCGGGAGAGCTTTGCTGGCAAGTCGTTAAAATCAAATGGAAGCGGTCCCAAAGGGTTCAAGGGAGAAGGAATCTCTGGTCCGAGAGTTAAGCAGGCAAGCTAAGGATACACGAAGCCCTTCCATAACCCCGTTTAGAGAATCCTTCTCACGATTTCAGGGCGATCAAATCTCATTTCCAATGCAATCGGTGCACCAATTTGGGACATCAAAGGAAGGCAAACAGCCATGACCACGCCCCACTGAGACCCGCCCACCGAGGCAAATGAAGTGCAAAAAAGGGGAAAACAGGAAATGCAAAGTGCGAAAATATTTGCACTACAAAGTAGCAAAAGAAAAACAAACGCATAGCGCGAAAAATATTTCCACAGTTGCAAATGTTCGCTCTGGGATGAGGAGGGGGAACTGGGGAAAGTATTAAAAAATAACTTGGAAAAACGGGGTAAATATTTATGAAATATTTTCGCAGAGTCTGCAAATCAAATCAAATTGCTGACAGAAATGCCGTGATTTATGCTTTCGGGGGAGGAGAACTTTCCGTTGTTGACTTGCCAAAGGATTGTGGGGAATCCCAGCAGTTGTTTACCTTTTCTGCTTACCCAATAATGTGCAGTTCTGTGTGCAGACAATGCAATTTGCTGGGTATTTATGTCCTTCGATAAACTCTTGTGAGCGTGTGTGGAAATCTGCAGGGAAAACTCACCGTTCGCCTTGGAAAACTCTCTTGCAGCAAAGTGCTGTGAGAGGGGGAAATTAGCTTTGCTTCAGTGAAGTAAATTGCAAATTTCAAGGCGGAAATTGAAAATTTATTGGCTACGAAAATGTCCTCTTGGGGTATCTTTTTTAAGCGTTCTTTCTCCTCCTATTTATTATATTTTCTTTGAGGGATCCTTTGCAGACCGAAAGAAAGCGATTGATGATCCTGGCTGTCAGGGAACAAAGTGACAACATTTTGCATCGCAATCGGAGGAGGAAACTTTCTGTCCCGTTTCCCCTTCCTTGCAGGAACATTAAAAATTAGTTTTGCCTGTTTACTTGGAGCTGAAATTTCGCAATATTTTCCTCGCTCATTTCTTATGTTTTCTTTGGAGCCCACAAAGTGTGCAGCACATGCAGCTGAAGTTTCCGCGGAAAGTTTTCTTTTCGCCGCCTTTCAGTCCTGCATCTTCCATAATAAGTTACGCTTAGCGTTTTCTCTTTGCTTCCGTGCCGTCAAAGTGCATTTCTCACCTTTTATCATTATTTGTTAGCTCATTTTCCACGCTTTTCCTCTGAGGAGTTCCCCGGGACCAGGCTAAGGGGACGATGATTGCTTGGGTCTATGCAAAGCGTCTCAATTTGGGCTCATGTATCCATTAGATGCGCCCCACTCGCGAGTATCCCTCAGATGCGCATAAAGTGTTTTGCAGATAATAAAAATTGGCAAACGGCGCAGAATTTATGCGCCGTGGAAACTCGTAAATTTTGAATGTGCCCGTGATAAAAATCGGCAATGAAAACGCTCGACAAATAGAAAACTCTTGTGTGCTTGTTGGTATTTTGGAGAAAGTTTTACGAGTCTCTGCTCTCTCTGGTGGAGTTCACATGCTGAATATGTCTAGGGGTCAATAAATGGATTATAAATATTTAAGCTTATTTTTATAGATAATATATTCAACTTAATTTCTTCTGAGCTTTTTAAATCGTAAGTATTTTACAAAGCTAACTATTATCAATATTTTCCAATTCGGTACACACCCCGGAGCCTTTGTCCTTGGCAAACTTCCTTCAATTTCCGTAGTAATAAATTTCAAAGAAAATTCATTTCAGTTTCGGTTGAAATTGCCAAAGATAAACAGAAATCGAAGCGCCCTTCCTCCATCTTTGGCATTAATTTAAACACAATTAAGAGGCGACAGGAAAATCGACCAAAAAGAGACAAAAGTTAAAGAGAAAGAGAGAGACTCAGACTGATACAGAGTGAGCTGGAGCATAAAATCAACTTCAAGGGAAACATCTCCGTAATAGATAAATAAATTAAAAGAAAATAAAATAGAGTTGGAGGGAGGGTGCGAGGGGAGGCACTGAAATCGATGCAAAGGTCATTCCGGGTCAGCGATAAAAATTCCAGCAAACTTTTCCCCAAGAGAGAAAGAGAGAATCGCAAATTAATTGCTGAGAAATTTAATTTTACGACGGAGAATTTCATGGTTCTTCTCGCGAGACTCTTAAAGAGGAACAAAATGGGAGCCCCATCAAACTGGAAATGGATTGTTGAAGATTTTTATTGAGCCTCGAATTAAGAGCGATGAAAGTGTGATGGAAAGTGCGCAGCCGAAAAGGTTGTTCTACCAATAATGAAAAACTGCAACAAAGAGGGAAATCCCCCGCCATCCTGTTGCCATTAAAAGTACCTCCGAAATGCTCGCATGTTTAACTGCGCCGTAAATTAATTTGGAGCAGTGAAAGGGGGAATATTCGGCAAAAACGGAGTCCAGATTCGGCCCCAGTGCTCATTGTTGCACGGGATAAACACGGGGCCGAGGTCAAAGGACGCTGCATGTGTGCCCTGAAAATATTTGAACAATTAACTTCTGCTTTTTGCTGGCCTCCGACCGAAGTTCGTGTGGTTTTTCGCTGTTTACACCTTTTTCACATTCGAGTGCCACAATAAAGCGGAATTAATTATGATGCGGGGACTGGAAACGGGAGCAGGAATTTATCCATTATGTTTTCGATAAATGAGGGAGTACTTGAAGTCAGAGAATATGTCGTCAATTAAATAGATTTATTTTGGAATAAATAGCCTATTTAGCCTGTTGATTCTTCTACTACTAGCCTTATATCCTAACCGACAGATCAGTGTGTTTATCTCTTGTTTTCCACAACATTTCTAGGAAACTAAAGAAGGACTTTCATCGCTTTCCACTCTCTTGAAGCTCTCGTACTTCCAACTGCCGTTTTCATCTTCATTTTCTTCGCTCCGTTTGGCCCTTTAGCTCTCTGGTTTCTTCCATTCAGTAAACTTGATGTCCCTATCTGCTCAGCTCACTCCATGGGAGTGTGTGCGTCATGTGTGGCGGAGAGTGTGTGTGTGCTGACGTCAAGTTCATAAAAATATCTGCCATAATTGCAGCTAAGTCAGCAAATGTTGGCTACTGTCCTGCCACCCGTCCCCGTCCCTGTCTCCGTATTCATCCTTATTTTCCCTGCTGTTGTCTAGCCGCATTCTCCTTTCTGTTGCGTTTCCCTTTGGTTAAATGTGAAATGAAAGGACTCGAGGAAGCGCAGGATGTTGAAAAGGAGGAATAGTGCGATGTATCCCGGTTATAGAATAAGAGAGGGGGAGATCCTGAAAGGGAGCACTTAGTTTCACGCTCGCACATTCAGGGCTGCTGCTCAATGTGGCGAGAGTGAAAATGAGGCTGAGAAATCTGAGCGATGAGGGAACCCTTTGGTGCTTCTAAAAGGATTTATTTGCAAGGAAGTCGTCAAGGAACCTTCGATCCCTAGCCTTAAGTTTAAATCTTATATTATACCGAATACTTAAAATAATTCCCATACTTTTCCCTCATTTTGCCCTACTTTCAATTAGGTGGCAAGTAGCGTCTGCCCTGAAATGCAAATCAAAATGCGAGGCAATAAAAGTCATTCACAAGATGTAAACAAGGCAAAAGCAGGCAGCCAGTGTCCTTAACCCATCCCCACTCTTAGCCCTATTAACCCCCGTTTCCCCCTCTCTGCTCTGGAAAGAGTTGACAGGAAAGAACATGAACTTTCCCAACACCAACATTTTCTTCTTTTACCATTTTTCTTTCTTTATTGTTTGCTTTTTATTAAGCGTCATCAAAGTGGGCGGTTCGAGAACTAGGGGCGTGTCTGATTGCAGTTGCAACTGAGAAAGAGAAGGGCAGAAAAAAGAGGCCAATGGGGAGTACAGGGAAAAGGATTTAAATATCTCCCAAGCTGCACTTCCCTTTCCTTTACTTTGTTGCATTTCCTTTTCGGCGAGGAAACTTTCTTTGTTTTGCAACAAATTGCGGCATTTTCCATGTTCCTTTTCATTTGCTTAGCTGGCTTTCCCTTTGCCTCTTCATTTTCTTTGCCTGATTTGGTGGCGAGTTCAGAATGTTTTTCCTGGGCAAAGTTTGCCTCGTTTTCATCCCGAACTCGGATGTCTCAGATGCTTCTATGTCGAGGAACATCATTTGGATAATTGACAGCTTCATTTTCCACTTTCCGTTTACCAACTCCAATGGAGCGAGGCATTTGATGGCTCAGATTCCCCTCGTTAGCTGTGTTTACATTTCCCAGCGACTTTCAATTGGTTTCCATTTGAGTTTGATTTGCATAAAAGCCTCTGGAATGTGTTCCATTTTAATGCCTCATTGGCCAACGAAGGGACTTCTCTGAACTGCTTCTTACTCTCTGTATTCCCATTTTCATATTTTCCAGTCTGTCACAACTGACTCTCCTGTTTTTCACACATTGAATCTGCGAAATAAATGGGTAATTTTATTTGGATTTTCAATTAAAGTTTCGAACTGTTCAGTGAACAATTGCCACCCACAAAAGCGGATGAGGTCCTGCTCCCTCCGAAACTCCCACTTCCTGGCACTCGCTGTCCTTTATCCGAGCATCCGCTTCAGCTAAGTTTCCTCTTCCACTTCCACATATCCCTGTACGCTCTTCGAGAGTGTTTATCATTAGTTCACATGACTTGCCGTCCCCGAATCCCCGCCAGAAACTGCCTGCCAGGCTCCAGCTTCCAGCTCCTCTTCATTTGCGTAGTCATACAAAATTAATTAGGAGCCTCTTCACACATTAGCAGGTGAAAACCGAGAGTAAGCTGCGAGTTCCTCCCGACGTCGCATTTAGAACGGTTTCGCGTTACTCATACGCCACCGGCGCCCATTAATTCCGTTAATGGGGTTCATTCCCTTCAGCGCCTGGAGACGCGACTCCCGATCCATCTGACTCTTCTATTCCCATTTCCATTCACCCCTTTCCGAATTGATTTATTTACTTACTTCCTCCCCCATTTACGGGTAATTCGTTGATTTATACTCCGCAGTTGAGTTCAAAAGTGGCGAAAATCAGCCAAAGGTGAACTCGAATCCATTGAAAAATTCTTAGGCGTATACTTGAGACATTTGTCAGGGTTTGGACTCTTGTCGGGGTCACTAGAGGTGAAAGGAAAAAGAGGAGCAGTTCAAAAGAAAACGGTCAAGGAATTTTCAAGGATATGAAAGAAAACTGCAAATGAAAGTACAATTTACAGTGAAAATCAGGCAGAGTTTATTACCTCCTCTCCCCTATATTACGTAATATTTCCCTTCTCCCACTCGAAGAACCCCGAGAGTTGTCCACGGAAAAGTTTCCAACTTGCGCTGAAATTGCATTTAATTAACATTCAGCCACAAGTTGGATTTCCTTGCGGAGAGAACGATTCCGACCCATCCATAATTTCATTGCAACAGTTGGTCCTCGGTCCCTTTTTGTCTCACTTTTCCCGCACTTTCCCGAGTAAACTGAAACTTTTAATTCTTCATTATGGCAGATCGATTCTGAAGCATCCGCCTTTATTTCCCCCACGGATGACATCTCACTTTACATATCCCTGCTCTTCTCCACTTAAATTCCTTCATTTCTGGTGACATGTTCTAGGTTTATTTTTTGCTTTCCTCCTTTAATTGAACGGATCGCAGATTTTAACGAATTTATTGATGGTAGGACCTCCGCAGGAGCCTACGTCCCTCGGTTGCCTGTAACGTATTTTATGCATGCCTCAATGGGCGCTCACTGAACAATGTGGAAGAGCAGAGGAGGAGTGGAGGAGTGGAGGCGGGAATCGGGAAAGGCAGATGTCTCTATCGCATTTCCCTGGATTGTTGTGCCGACAGTCGCGGCAAGTGGCTCGGTGGGGACGGATCAGGGTAGGCAGAGGGTTATCCATATGCAAATGATGCCTTCTTTGTCCTTTTCCCAGCTCCCAGTCGTTGCTCGCCCGATATTAACCACCTGGAACATAAACAGCAAGTGCATCTCCCCGGGATCCATCCATCCATAAATCATGCAACACCTTCGACCCATTTGCGAGTGTTCAACTGTGGCACAATCGAGAATGGAGAGCGGAGAATGGATGGCGGAGGACGTGACTCAGTGGCAGTTGCAACTTGACTTTCCCCTGGCCTCCAGGTAACCTCTCCGTCTCCGTCTCCGTTCGCCGGGAACTGAGATATTCGTGTTCTCCGCAGCATTAGCATCTCAAACAGGGCGAAACATTCAAATTGATGTGACCCCAAGACGACGAGGGAGAGCCAACAAAGGAGAGGCAGTTGCTCATCTCCATTTGGGCGACGAGGATAACCTCAACTAGTGATGCATTGGGGTCAGGAAGAGCTGCCAAGGGGTGAGGTAAGTCTTTATTTTCCCGGCATGCGTGAGCGGTGAAAACAGAAAGAATTTTCCACTTCTCTCGAGTGTTTCCATTTGCATTTGGGGGCAGAGCTGGGGGAAATTCCGAAATGTAAAACAATGAAAGCTAAGAAATTATAAGAGGGAATGGCGAGAGAAGAGGAAATACTTTAGTTTCTCGTTGTGGTTTCCATTCGGGTTTCTTCATGTGTAAGTTCAAGGTCAGAGAGCAACCTTGACCGCTTCGAGAGAGAAGGGAAAACATTCCTCGAATCTGTGTCCGAACTTGTCTCGGACTGTGAACTCATTAAAAATTCTGAAAGCGGAACTAAAAGCACTTTCCATGTCGGATTTGAGAGACGAGTGAGGCAGACAAGTGTGGACCCCGCTGCGTATGAGTAATGGAATTTCGGGAGCGCTGGCATGGGTTAAAGACAAGTTTAAAAGGCACAGAGGAGAGAAAACACATTTAACCAAATTAAACAGTTCAGTTGAGGCTTCTGCTTAAAAGTGAAAGGGCGTTCTGTTGTGTTGTAAGTAAATAAGTTGATGTGGAGAACGTTGCGTATGAGTAATGAAATGTAAGCATAGAAAAAAAATTATAAATAGTTTTAGAGGGCGAAAAAGATGTAACATATTGGGAAATAATTTTAAGATATAACCTTATATTGATCTACTTTTTAAATCAAATAAAACCGGAATGTGCAGTATAAATTCAATTACTTAAATCCATAACACTTTAGAGGGATCTTTACCAGTATCTTTTAAGTATTAATGTTTAGTTTTAGTTAAGTTAGTTAACCAGTTAAGGAATATCTGTTGGCGAACAATAAATAAATAAACACTCTCTTTAGTTTATCTAAAATTTCAGGAAGTTCAACTGAACGATTTTAATCGAATAAGATTAGGGAAATGCGTAAATTCACGTCCCTTTAGGTCATCTTAGATTCGATCTCAATCTACTTTGCATTCATCGAATGCCTGAAAACGCCTGAAAAATGCTTTGTCTGCTGCCTCATCGGGTCTTTTAGAGAGTAACGTGGAAAAATGCTCTCCAATCAACTGAACTCAGCTGCAGGGCCACGCCCCCTGCGCCCACACGCCTAAACAGGGTCCACCCCTCTCTCCGCCTCTTTTGGGTCCAAAAATGCGGGCAATAATGAAAGTGCTGACAATGTGAGCCCAACCGAGGTCCCAAATTGCAGCTGCACCTTGTTCCTTGCACCCTTGACCCCGATCTGCAGCCGTGGCGACCACAACTCGCTCCTGCAGCTGAGCAAAGGACGAAGGACGAAGATGGAAGGACACGGCATGTAGCAGGACCACAGCCAGAATGAGGAGTAGGACGGGGCACAGTATCCAAGCTGATGCTCTGCGTGAGCGGAATTTAAAACGGCTGCCAGGAACAGAGACTGGCGGCTCCATCTATCAGAAAAGCGGGTAACGATGATCGGGCGGGTGAGGGATGAGTTTAGGGGGGAGTGAGGGAGGAGCGTATCCCTGCACTTTGACCTGCATCCGCTCATTAATTTTTGGCTTTGTCCGCAGAATTCGGTGCAATTTCCCTCCACGCCAAAGCCAAAACAAATAAATTTTGCGGGCTCTCCTTTGGAGATTGGATGGAAACGTTCTGACAGCCCAAATTGCCAGTGAAAACTTCGTGTCAAGGCCTTTAAACCAATTAAGTGTTTGTCACTCGCATTTCGGGCCAAGTTCGTAACTGGTTTAAAGTGAGTGAGGCACCCCTCGAAGGGGGAGAGAGGGTTGTCTGCGGTTTGTACAGGGGTAACCCCCGGAAAAGTGACTCCAACGAACACAAACAAGCAATGATGGGCTAAATACGCAACCAGAAAGCTACTGACCCAGAAATGCACCCCCACCTCGAAGCCTCCCCTCTTTTCCTTCTTTTACAACCCGAAATCGAAGCCACAACAGAATGAGAAATCGATAAGATGGGCGCAGTGAAGGCATAGCCACAGGACGAAGGATGCTGCCTGCTTCCCTTGGCCAACAAATGTTGCCAGACACTCGCAACAAGCTGCCAGCAACACTCTCTCTCTTGACTCCTCAGAACGAGTATCTCTCAGATAATTCTCGGGGAGAGCTTTCACTCTCTTTGCCATAATTTCGAGACCAACACTTTGGGGGAGGTCAGTAGTCAGTGGTCCTAGTCCTCGGTCCGCAGACAGTCCTCCGTGCGAGTCGAAATTCTTATTATTCATGTCAACGACTCGCACATTAGGGAAGGGAGAATAATTGGGAGAAGCGGGGAGGTTATCCACCCTGGACTCCTTGGGAATTTAAATTTATTTGGATTCTTGGGGTTTGTTTGCCTCTCAAGAGCGACAAACGAAAGTCTCAATTTAAATATCAATTAGAAATGTTTATCGGAGGATGCAGATGGGAATGAGCAGAGTAGATCCTACCATCCATCAATGTGCGATTGGAAATTAAATATATATGGAAATCGGTCCAGAGATCTCTTGTGCAGCCAACCAGCTGACAAAGAGAGACTCCCTTTCAGTTCTGATGAAGGCGAAAGATTGAAGAGTTTCCTGCGAGCTCGGGGCCAACTTTTAATTGATTTGTGTGGCGGGGAAACTTTCCTCCCTCGAATCTGTCTCTCGAACAACATTGTTCAGCGTTTCTGTTAATTTGTTTACCACAGAATAAGAGGAATAAGAAGGGCAGATGAATCAACAGATAAGCAGAAGGGAAAACTGCGCAGTTTTCAAATTTATTTCGCCGGGAAACACGCTTAGCAAACACAGGAAAAACCACGAGGAAAACTGCGCAGCAAACAAACCTTTGTGGCTTGAATCCGCAGAGCAAATGGAATATTCGATTGGAGTGTCCGGGGATCCGAGAGGATATAAAGAATGCAGGATTAGTTTGTTTGGCAAACATTTCGATTTATTGGCAAACTTTGGAGTGCAAAGCCCTCTCATATGCTTTGAAATGTTATCTTCGGTTATGTTGGTCCGAACTTTGCTAACTTTTTAATTGTTTTTCAGGCGCTCAGTCTCTCAGTCTCGCAGTGATGTAAATTAATTTGGTAATTGTATTTAATATCTGAACCATCCTCTCCCCTCATAAAGTTTGGTCTTTGAGCTTGCCACAAAAAATTAGCAACTTTCAGCTTGATTGTTAGCCAAAGTTTTCCATCCTTGCCCGGGTTGAGAGTAAATAAATATTTACGTTTGCTCGGAATAATATTTACAACAGGATAAAAAACTGAGGGACCGCTCGTCACTTCTCAGGAAGTGGTAATTATTTTTAGTTTGATACTTATTTGTGTTTACTTTTTGTGGGATGAAAATGTTTCCATTTATAGTATTTATTCCAAGGAAATATATTTTTAAAAAGCTGCAATATTTCCCTCCATTCTCTTGAGTTCTCGCTGAGCAGCTTAGCGCCACGTTGAGTTTCTTTTGATTCTGGGTCACTTGGCAAGATTTGTATCACTTTCCTCATTTCCCAGGCAAGACACACGAAAAAGGACGCGGAGACAAAGAAAGATTGTAGCTAAGCCGCAGAAAACATAAAGAAAAGTTCGCGATAAATGAAAACAAAGTCGGCAGTAAATTTTCCTCGTTCTCCTCCAGTCATATTTTCACTTTTTAAAATGGTTTTTCCCTCCTCCGATTTGAGGTCGTGTCACAGTTTCCGTGGGAACTCCTCGAGTGAAAGGAAAAGGTTTCTGCTTAATTATGAAATGCAAGCAGAGTGAATGAGTGGAAAAGCGGCGAGAAGTCAACAGTTTTCCATTGTTTTCCTAGCCTTTACTCAGTTTTTACCGGGCAGCTTGCCTTCCGGCCACAAATCTGTCGAGGAAACTTTCGTGGGCCTTCCAGTGACACATTGAGGCATCGAGAGGCATCGAGAGGCGGCGGAAAGCCGCTGAAAAAGGAGCGTGGCACCTGTCAATCCCCTGACTTTATGTGTCGCTTTCTCTCTGGGAGAAGGGAGAAAGTGAGAAGGACCGATGCAGGACCCGTTTAAGGCCTCGGAGAGCGGAGCACCCATCGTAATTGCTTTTGTATGCTGAGCGCTTGGCTTACAGCGATGGAAGCGCGACAAGGGAACTAAGCTGCGGAGGGTTCCCTTTGAGTTATTTTCAGCCAGCGAATAATTTGAAAGCACCGAAAAAGCCACAGAGAGGAAGCAAAAAATTTCCGCAAAGAGGAAAGTAACACACATTAAAACACACTCACCAGCACACACATTAACACAAAGATAGAAGAGACAGGACGTGGGCGGAGGAGAGAAAGGGAGCCGCAAAAAAGTTGAATTAAATTATGAGTCTGTGGCGAAATAAATGTGAAAGAATGAAAATTTAAATAATGGGCCACGCATTCAGCATAAACCGCCAGTGTGTGCTCTACAGAGAGAGAAATTAATGGAAAGTGGGTTAGATATTGGATGAAAAGGAGGCTGTACATAATTTACTATCACTTAAGAAAATTTAAATAAATGATTTAATGCAGCAGATGTGCTTGTTATACTAAATTGTCCTAACTAATGTTAGGTTCTTTGACTAGCTAATAACTGGTTTCAGTAAGTCACTTGGTTCCCCTGCTTTTCCTCAGTGCATTTGCTTCTGTTTGTGGGAAATATTCAGAATTCGCTGCTCAGTTCACCGAAAATTGTTGCCATTTACACGATTCTTGAGCAGCCAGCGAAGCCGTCCCTCTCGCTCCCACAATTCTCCACTTCTCCGCCAGCAATTTCTCTTCGCTATGAATGAGAATAGGACGGAGAATGCCGAGTGTCTCTGTGGGGGAACTTTGCTCATGAGTCCGCGTAATTTCGCGGTGCAAGTTTCAAATTTGTCAGAGGCCCAGGAATTATGTGGCTTCCACTTCCACTTCCTCCAGCTCCCATCCATCTCAAGGATTCCCTTGGCCAGGATGAGAAACTGCCTCTGGCCGAAACAACCTGCTCAGGTGGAAGGAGCAGGGGGAATTCAGGAGGAGAAGTCACCGTCTGGCCGTCTTTTGAGTCACAAATTAGTTTTTATCAGCCTCAGTTCCTCTGGAGTTCGGTTTACTGTACTTGAGATGAAAGTTTTCCAATGAACTTAAGTGAATCCTGTGGAGGATGTTAAGAAGGAAGGGAAGGTGAGGGGATAATGACCTAGGGTCAGGTGTAGACCTCAATTTGTGGCAGCGGATATTGTCGCCTTATGCATAGTTAAGTCTAATGAATAGGAGAGGAACCGACAGAATTATCTCAAATTGAATGGTTAAAAGAGAGGAACTTAGACACAAGAGAATGATTTAACTATTAAATTACTCTACAAATTAATTATAATAATACCCTTCACACTTAAAATCTGTAAGCGAAACTCATTTTCTATTTTCTCATTACGAGGAATCCTTTGAACTCTGACCTCTCCTTCTTCGATTACATTTATCCTCAGAGTTTCGATTTCCAAACCTCAAGCCAAACAACCTTTGACATCACTTTCTGCTTACTTCCCAACTCATAACTCACTCGCTTTCCCATTCCAATCAGCATTCGAGTTTATCGTGAATGTTTCCATTTTCCATATTAATTTCATGTTTATTTCCCTCTCCCCTTTGGCCTACATTTGTTTGCCCTCCTTAGTTTCCCTTCCCCAGTAGATATGGTAAATTATTTTGGCCAAAAGCCAGAGCTCTGAATTTGGAATTCAGAAACGAATTAAATTGGCAAGCTCGATGGCTTATCCCCGCTCCCTGCCCCTTGGCTGAAGGACATTCCCGGCATTTTGGCTCCTTTAATTTCGTTGAAATGTCGCGTGCATCCCGAGACTCCTTTCCCTCCGTTCCCTGTCCTTCAGGGAAGAATTGCCCATAATAAAGTCGCCTCAGTCTGCGCGGAGAAAGGCCTTTCTCCCTGGGTGTAATGGCAGGGCTGAAGGCTCAGAGGATTCGTGGTCCTGGCATCTCTCATCTCCCAGGCTAAATTTGTAGTTTCGCTTTGGCTTCGCTCCTTTTATCTCTTTTTTTCGCATTTGGCCCCAAAATGTTTTACGGCTACGTGAGGCGAGAGCCACCAACAAGGATGCCCCTCTCGGCCTCTCTCTGCCATTTTCATGACATATTGACAGTGGGATTGGGAAATACGCATGCAAAATACAAAAGCGACACACAATATTCACTTGGCGAATCGACTGAGGCTCCTGTCTCGCTCTCCTCCATATCCTGCTCACGATTTCTCCGCTTGTGTTTGTTGACATTTCACGACTCCTTTGTTTTCCCGGCGAAGGATTCGAGGGAAATCGAGGAGACGAAGGAGAAGGGCCTCGCATGGCATTGGGTCACGTGCGAATCAATCGATGACGATGATGCGGATGATTCAGGGATGATGGAGGAGATGGGCATCCTTTGGATTCTCAAAAAAGTCGTGGATTGAGATGCCAACTGCCCGAAGACAATTATTCAACGCTTAAGGGAGAGTCAATGGTGAGTCCAGGGGTTTTGGAGGGGAGATATTAAAATATATCATTACAAATATATCAATGTTTATATAGAAAAATCTCCTTTATTCATTAAAGCCCGAACATATAATGTAATCAGAAATAATTGTTGGAATAGACACTATCGGTTTTAGTTACTTAATTATGTTGCGGCAAAGGCAAATGGGAAATTCCGGAATTCTCGCACAAAATAATTCCTACAAATACAGACTAACTGAATTGCGACAAGATACTCTGTGAATCTCATTAGGAAAGCATCGGAAAAGTCAAGCGGAAAAGCTATGCCAAATTGAAATTCGGGTCGCGGCCACATAGGTAGGCAAGGAACATTCGAGAAAACTGAGGTAAAAAGCCAAATTCCGTTATCATTATACTTTCCATACTGCTCCAATATTCCATCAGAAATACATTTCACATGTTCCACTGACGTCCCAAACACATAATCGAAATTAAAGCCGTCAATTTCTATTTTTCACTCTGCCATTTTCGATAGTCATTCGATTGAATTGCACGCCCCCATCCCCATTAGCCGCCCACATTGTTTGTCCGTATAATTTGCTGATTAAATAGCTTAGTCCCCGATATCTGGGGAATGTATCATCGGGATCGGAGGAGAAGAGAGCTGCGGGCGTAGCCAGCATTTCCCACTCGGCGGTCGCTGCAGCAGCTCTAAATTATTTACCGATGACCGCAAATGAAATGTTACCATTCGATATTACCCTCCCTGGCCCACGCCCTTCCTGGTAAATATCTGCTGGTTTTTGGTATTTCCCAATTAATTCAGAAATTGTTTTCCCATTCGGCTTCTTCTGCCACTTCCCCTCTGCCTTTTCCACGCCGTTTTTCATTGCTCCATTTGCGTTTTGGCTTTTGTCTGATGTTGTTTCTATTGGCCACTAATCACTTTCTGGTTGTTTGCAGCCATCGGATAACTTGGGTTAAGTAAATAGACAAAGCACACAGTAAATATATAGAAAAGTAGTATAAATTATTTAGAATTTGTTGTAAATTAATGTTTGTATCCAAATTAAATCTAAAAGCAATTATCCAATTTAGTCTGCCAAAGCTTTAACATGTAAAAATGTCTGACAAATCCCCACTTTCGTGTATTTTATTGTTCAGTTTCTGGCCTTACCCTGACCATTAGCTTCTTTCAGTATTCAGTCTGTGAATAATTCCACTCACTTTAAGGAGAATCCCAGACATTTACCCACCTCCTTTCCCTGGAATTACATTCTAGTCTGCTTCCACGCCATTTAACTTTTGTCTTCTCCCCAATTACAAATTCATAGACACAAAAGTTGATTGCTCCGCAGACAGAGCTTCCCCACCTGTCCCCCCGAATTCACACCTGCTCCTGGAGGGAACTCCCTTCCCCTGGTTACCCGTGAATAATTCGGGGCTGGTCCGCTGACAAATTGTTTGGCTCGTTAAATGTTGGCCACAGAATTCGCGACGAATTATGCAAATTCCACGGAATGGCCAGCACTAGGATCCTGAGGGATCCTTGCAGTCCATTCTGCACTCATAACTCTCTTTCCACTTCCCTCCCAGCTGTTCCAGGAAAAGCCTAAGAGAAAGGCGAAGACAGGCATTAATTTCGTTTAAATTGTATCCTTTGCTTCTGTTATCCCCGACTTGGCCCACATAAATAATTTTTAATGATGTGAAAATGTTTTCGCAAGCACTTTTCCTATAATTAATGTTATCTTCCCACCGAGGCACCTCAAAGGAAAAGCAAGAGAAGGGAGGAAAAGCCGCAAAGCAAATTAAAGTGGAAAAGGAAGTGAAAGGTGAGCGGCGACATGTGCTTGGAGCCTTTTCCGGAAATGGAAGCAGCCACGGAGCTTCAGTTTTCCCACAACCCCAACCCAGGTGGAAAGCTTGTCTCAGATAGTTTTATGTTTCTCCCTGTTTGTATTTTAGGTATTTTCCGATTCCCCGACACCAATTCAATCAGAGTCCCCGCTTCAATATTTCCTGCGTTGCCGTAGCAGCACACTTCCTTTCGTTCCTTAAAATTCTTTGACATTTTCCCATTTTCTTTTGCTGTGCAATTTTTATTTAGAAATAATTTCCGTTGCATTTTCCTCAAAGAAAGCAACTAAGTGGAGCGGTGACTGCGCGAGGAGGGGTAATAAGTTCCTGAGGAGGTGGAAACTCCCGGGAATAATGTTCATTCATTTGTTGCTAGAACTCGGGGAAAGCCGTGAGAAGTTTCCTTTGTCCGCGAACAGAATTTAATGCAATTGAAATGGCAATTTCCACCGAGGAAGCCCATTGAAGCGAGGCGAAGGAAAGGGGACACAGGATCGCCCACTCTCGGAACTTGAACTTGATTAAGGCCCTCGTGTTTCTCCCTCACATTAACAACTCTCTGAACTCCAATAATTTCTCAACCGAATACAGAAAGGACTCCCAGCTGGAGTCCCTCCTCATCTACATCCACAGTCCCGTCTCTGAGCTTATCCGCCTCACATAAAGCATCCCCCGAAGAGCAAAAGACCGCAATGCAGTTCGTGTCCGAGTTCCTTTTATATGGCATCTGGAAAAGCGGGAAAGCGGAGTGTTGGAAAAAGTGGAGGTGACGGCACCTGCACATAGGTAAATTTGTCCAGCAGCGGGGTAAATTTCAAACGGAAGTGACACTCTAATTGAGAGCAACGAGCCAGCAGGGAGGTGTTTTCGGGGCGGAGACAGAGGGATAGAAGGGTTCTCGAAAAGAGAGGGAGTCAGGGGAGTGGAGGTGGATGTGTCCACTTGATGCGGGCACTGGGAGCAGCACTAAAAAAGTAAACTCGTTAATTGCTAAGTGCAAAACCATAAAACGGCTAGGAAGAGTCACAAAAAAATGATGGAGGAAAATGGTTGGCGGGGAAACAGGTTGGTTTGCGGATAAAGCTCACAATACGGGCAGAGAATACAGCGTGGAATAATTTCTAGAGCTGGTTTGAGAGGGAGAAGCTGAAGGGAACCTCAAGTAGTTAGTGCAAAATAAATAGGGAGGCCAGAAAGGTTAATTTAGACATTAATTTAATTAAAAGCAGATCCTTTTCCTTATTTTCTGTGAATTAAATTCTTAAATATATATAACTTCCTAACTTCCATAAATATATTTATTTTAATGTGTTAGGAACCCACTAACGAGGTTAGATATCCGCCTCCACATCTCGTTCCGCCTTCATAGTATAATCCCATCAATGGATATCCCTTTCCAGGCATCTTGAACTGATTTACATAGCCCGGAGGCTAATGTCATACAACTTGTTCGAAAGGATGTTCAATGTCAACCTCACCTTGGCAGGATTCTCGAACGACAAATCTGTGCCGGCATATTCCTTGGCCTGTCATCGGTTTCCGGGGAACTTTCCATAGGTTCCAAAAACAAGATGAAAATGCGTTGCATATTTATGAATAATTCAGCAGCGAAACGGCGAAACTCTTCCTCCTGCTGCTCCTATTTGTTTTCCACAAATTGTCAAAATGTTGCCGGGATGACATTGGCACCACGTGTAAACCACCAATCCCCTTTTTCCCCATCTCCCTCCACATGCCAGGAAGTTTTCCTAAAATTGGCCATTGGAATTTATTCATGTGGATGCGGATGTGGTGAAAGGAACAAGGAAGTATGAAGTAGGAAGTTGGAATAGGAGAGGAAGTGAAGCATCATCATGCAAATCACTCGCTCCACCTCCTCGCTCTTACTTTTCATGATTTTTCCACCTTAAAGGTTTTCCCAGTGGTCAGTTGGCAGCTGAAAAAACTTCACCGGCGACAGCTGAAAAAATGGCTCGCATTTCATAATTATCGTGGGAGGCGGCCAGGGTCCTTGGGGAAATTGAAAACGAGAAACGAGAATGAGAATGAGAAGGTCCTTTTCTGCAGCTCAGCTGTGACATTTTTATTAAATTTCCGCCACTTTCCCTCCCTCCTTCCCTCTCAGCGGGATATGAGTTTGCTCAGAGCCTTAATTAAAGAAATATTCAAGGGGAGTTGGCCCCTAGTAATATATCATGATATCCTTCAGCTCCGATTGAACTCAGGGGTGTAAAAGTGATTAATGAGTGGGGAAAGTAACCGAAAGGTTGCTAAAATATTATTAAGGGGAAAGCGGAGGAGAAGGAGGCTGAGTAATGAGCTTGTACAATTAGAGTTCTTCACTTTTATTAAAGGAATTTCTCATACTCTTAGTGTATTGCTTTCTCCAAGCCTCGTATTTTTCCGACCTCAGTTCCCAGAAATGGAATTTGTATTTTTCCCTCGTTTTATGATTTGTCTTTCGAAAGTTTATGGCTCATCTTGTGATTTCACTGCTGCTCCCCAGTTTATTTACAATTTATGACAGAATGTAAGGCCAAAGTCATGGGCTGCCAGAATCAGCCTTTCCTGAAATCAGAGATTAAGATTGAAAATGTGGGGGATACACGTAAGCGAGCAGCAA
Organism: Drosophila rufa; assembly: GCA_018153105.1. Taxonomy (NCBI): domain Eukaryota; kingdom Metazoa; phylum Arthropoda; class Insecta; order Diptera; family Drosophilidae; genus Drosophila; species Drosophila rufa. Next base: position 18,129,526 of record JAECXS010000096.1, read on the forward strand.
TGCCCTTGGCATCTTCCAACCTTGGCTGCATTTTTAAAGAGTTCATCAGCTGAGTGCAAACAGCTTTGGAAAAATGTTTCGTTCCTCAAAGAAAACTCAATAAAAGCCACAGAAAATTAAGCAACAAGAGGAAAATTAACCAAATAGCCACAAACAAACACAAAGACAACAGAGACTGGACAAGAAACCAGCCACAGAGAGAGAGAATTAATTAACAATTGAGGCTATGAAAACGCAATGAAAATGGATGAAAAACGGATTGCAGATGTGGCTCTCTTTTTTCGACTCTTTCAGAGGCAATAAAATGGGGAAATTGGGGCGTGGCAGCGGACAGTGCGTCACAATAAACATCCAACAGCAATCAAAGCGCACTTTATTGGCCACAAAAAGAATTTCTCTTTCGAGCAACTCGAGTGGAAGGAATGGAGAATAGAATAAAAAATAGGGAAAGCACGAAAATGCCCGCTTAATTTATGATTTTTTAATAGGCAACCACTAACTTGTGGGCGGGGTTAATGGGGCGTGGCTCCGTCTAGCAGATTTCGCTGTCCGTTCTTGACGCAATTACTGAATCAGGGAAACTTAATTGCTCCTGCTGCGAAGCGATGGGAGAGGTCCTTGGCGGCGGAAGGAAGGAGAAACTGCGGCTGTTTACCAGTTGATTATCGTCCTCGTTGTCCTGTTCCTGTTTCTGACGTGGATAGTTCGTGGTTGTGTCCTGTCGGGTCTTATCTTCTGGTGGATACTGCAGACTGAAGATGGTTCGTTGTCAGCCATATCCTAGTTAGTGCACTGTGTCTGTGTTGAGGTTGTGTCTACTATACTATTAATTTCCAATTACTTCCTTTAAAAATATCCTTATTGAAGTCTTGCAGTTTTATATATTAAGGCTCTTAATGAACGGAATTGAGCATTCCCTTCTAGAGGTACAACTGCATTTTAATTAATTACCAGCAAGCAAGCTCTCATGTTTATCCCTTCCAAATATATCTATAAGCCCTTCCATTTCGCCTTCCCACTGATTCCAATTTGAATGCAAAGCAAACCCACATGTCATTCCAAATATGTGGGCTTCACAGGGATGCTTCGTTCTGTTTGCCAATTTGGCCAGAAACATGGTGCTGACCAACTGTTCATCCCCTGCTAATTCCCATTGCCGTGATTTGCACACACTTTAAATGTCCCCGAGAGAGGGAAAAAGAGGGAAACAAGAGCAATCTCCCTGCGAAGCCCCCCTTTAATCCCCTGTGGCTGGTAGCCAGTCAAGGATTAAGGATGCCCCAGTAGGAGGAGGCAAAGGAGCACTCGCATTCATAACTATTTCAATATTTGCATTTTTGCAGTGAGTGTGAGAAGCGCCTCCTGGCCAGAATCAGGTTCCACATCGGAGTGAATTCGGTTATCAATAATTTATTCAGACACATTTCCAAAAGCAGGATGGGAGGTGGAGAGGGAAGTCCCGTGGCACTACGCTGCCTTTTCATTAATAATACCCACCGACTGGCCGCGCCCACAATTTGCACAGGAGGCGCCATATCCTTCCGTTTTCGAGGTCGGTCGACTGAACCGGAAGTGCAATTGCAGAGGACGAGGAACGGGGATCCGGGAATTGCGGTTGAGCGGCGATTAAAGCGCCTCAAATGCAATCGACTGATAATTCGAGATCATAATGGGAGATAATTAAAGGGGCAGCCAGTCAATTAGGGAGATGTGTTCGCAGTTCGATCTGTTCCCCTTTAATGGCTGCCTTGGCACACAATGCAGATGTTTAGCAAACTTCATTCGCTCCTCGAACAGTTTCCATCCCATTTCCCTTTCGCTCTCAACGATCTCAATCCGCCAAGCAGGTCAAGTGAAATGTGCTCCACAAACTTTTCTCTTTTCCCAGGACCTCCACAGAGCACATCAAACAGGAACACACAAAGTGCTGCAAGGCAAGGAAAGTGGAATTGCGACCCGATTTCTTGGCTTCTCCTACTTGGACACGTTCTGCTGCAGATGTGTGTTTAAGGATTTATGCCACGCCCGCCACTCCTTCATTTTGAGCCAAACCAACACTCACAATTTATGCAGAATTTACCAGAATTGCCATGAGATTTTTTGACAAATGCTGGCAATTAAGTGAAAGCTGGTTGACAGGACTCGGATTTACCGGGAAACGGTGGGAAACACAGCCCCTGGAAATGGAGAGCTCACATATCGATTCCGATTCCGATTCGGATTCGGACTCGGACTGTGGCCGATGCTGGGCTGCCATGGGGATTTGGCCTTAAATGCTTCTCATTTATTTTAACACCCAGCGAGAGTCGAAAGCCCAGAGCTCAAATGTAATATGAGCAAACAGGAAGAGAAAAATCTTTAGAAAATACGAAGCCATTAAATAAATAATATTAATCTTTTAAAATACAAACTTAGGGTAGAAGTTGCACATCTCAAAATCAAATGAATAACTATAATACTTTTAGAAAATAATTTACTTATGCTTAAGAAATTATAGAATTCCGAGTTTTATTCCTGTGTAGAGTAGGTGTTCCGCTGGATATTTTTCTACTTTGAGCCACCGCCTGTGGCGTAAATATCTGATTAGGCTCCTGCCCACGAAAACTTCTCCCACCCTTCCTCCTTGTTTTTTCTCAATTTTTCCTCTTCTAGGCAACCGAAGAAAGGGCACAATGAAAATGGTGAAAATAATCTTGGGCAACATCTGGGGGAAAAGCATGGGGGAAAAACTGGAGGCCGACTGCTCCCTTTACGATTGAGGACAAGGTTAAGCATTCGGCAGTAAAATGGCAACTTATTGTTTGAAATTGCCGGGCAAACAACAGAAAGGTGGAATTCTTGAGGTTTTCCTTTGGGAAATTCAGTTGGGAGAAGTAAGGGAGCTGTTTGCAGGAAATATTGAAAATGTTCGAGCAATCAAATGAAATATCCTGACTCTGACCTGAACAATTAGCTGCCTTATTGATATCTGTGGCTTGCTTTTGGGTCAGGATGCCGCCCCGTTCCCCAAGCGCTCCACTTGACCAGGTCCTGTTTCACCATCGTCATGAACGAGTGTGGTTGCTGTGGTCTTCCTGCCACTTGTCTTCTCCTGCGGACTCTCGACTTCGGTTAGTTTCCCAGCAATTGTCCTCGTCTGCGTCGGTTATCCTTTGTGCGGGTTTCCTGGTTCTTTGTGTGGTTTTCTAATAACCAATGGAAATTATTTGCTCATTTCATGCATGCACTTTCCACATGTAGAGAAATATTTAATTAAGTTAACTGCAGCATGTAATTAAGAGGCTTAATTTCTGGAATGGAAATTTAAATTGAGTTAAGGCTTATGCTGGATTTTGGTATCAATTTACTTTTCCTTGCTTAATATAATTGGAAGTGAATTTGGTGTATATTAAATTAGAAAACCAATTACAAGTTGGCATTAACTCTTTAGTTTGTCAGGCGTGTAATTATGAGAATTATCTTAGAGCTTAAATAGCCAACATGAACTGTTTATTAGGATTTCACTTCTTTAAATTACTAGATTTTAGTTTATTTCCTCATGTTGCGCTTTGTTTCTGTATCCATTACTTAAATCGCTTTATTTGCAATCTGTTTGAACAGACAACGAGGAGCTGAAATCCTTTCAATCGAATGCACAGAATATATATTCTCTCTGGCCCAACAAAGCATCAGTTTGGCAAATGTATATACATGCATTTTTTGTGTTTGCCGATCCCATTTCGCCCCAGTCAGCCATAAATAACATAATAATCCATACAAATATTAATATTTTTTTTTGTTGTGGAAATTTTAACAATTGAAGCTTTGAATGCATTTTATGTTCTAGTTGGGCAGTCTCCGTTTCCATTTCCATTTTCCGCTTTCCAATTCGATTATCACAGAATTTTATTCATCTTTTTTTTGTCAGCCGGATGTTTGCCCGGCGAGTTCTCCGGGCTTCCTGGTATGCTTGCCAAACATTTAAATGGGGATTCATTGAGGTGCAATAAATAAACTTGGCACATAAATCATTTTAGCGGCAACTTAAGCACTCAAAATGGAATTCTCGCCAGCTATCTCCAGTTTCTCAGCCTCACACACAAAATGGAAAATGCTGGATAAAAGGGAAGGGAACGTTTCAAGTAGTCGAAGTGTTAGGTTCTCTATAATTTCAGATATTGGTGCCTAAAACTACATAAAGTTAAAACAAAATAATATCATCATACCTACTATGTAAATTATGAGAAAAATGTACTACGAAATTTTTTTATAAATGTTAAGCTAAGATAAAAGCAAAAGCCTTTTCTTGAAAATAAAGAAAAGACTTAAGCAGATGCTGCTGCTCCATTTCATTTTTATGTTGATTCATAAAACATATTTACCTTCCTTTTGGCAAAAGGATACCCTGAAATGAGTGTGTATAAATTTCGTTCGGCTAAGGACACCTTGGGGAGAGATTCAAGACGATTGCCGAGACGGGTTAGAGACCAAGACTAATTGGCCAAAAAAACAATAAAACTGAACTCAACTCCTTTAAAGTGGAGCAAACAGTTGACTCCACTTCTCGCCTTCTACCTCTCCGTCCCCCTCTTTAAGTTTGGGCTAAATGTTTGCCAGTCCATTTATAAATCCGTGCAGCGCTTGCTCCTCTATGTGCCCAAGGGATTTTCCCGAACAGGACAAGGCAAATATTGAAACTATAAAGCGTTCGCTTTTTGCTACCATTCCTCCTCCCACTCTTTAGCACCCCCTTTTTCCATCCTTTTTCGCACTACACAGAGAACTATTTTAAATTAATATATGACATTATTTTTTGTATATCGATATGTGGTAGTGATATACCGATAAGAAACTGGAACTCCACTTTGATCTATCGATAATATTAGCCCCATCTCTGTTATAATTATACAGATGCTCTAAAGCTAAATTATACATTCCGATAATAATCGATGATATCGATATTTCTCGCTGTACTTAATATTTCCCGATATTTTTGAAATCCTACTAGATTGAAGTATTTCTAGATCACTGGTGGATCACTATTTAGCTTGATTTCTCTAAAATATTAACACTTTTTTGTAATAATTGTAATCCGATAGAACTCGATAATATCGATATGTACGTGGTATATATTGATATTTTAATCAATTACGGTTTTCAGATCACTGGAACATCACTATTGACTTTGATTTATCGAACATAATAATCTTTTCTTTGCAATAATTGTAGATGTTTAATAATATTATTAATATTTTGATACTGTATGCGATATTGATCGTTGTCTTAATAAATTCAGATTTTTAGATCACTTGTTTAGAACTATTTTCTATGACCTATAGAAAATAACAAATCTTTCTCTGTAATAGTTGAACTGATGTTCCAAAACTAAATATTTGAAAATTGAATTGAAATCGGAATTAAAAGCCGATAGTATCGATATTTTGTAATGTACGCAATATTTCTCGATATCTCCATCAATTACGATTTTAAGTTTTAAGAATAAGCTGATACTTAACTTTGATTAGATCTTATGATAATTAATTACTCATTTCAATTCATTAATCATCCCGTTTCATATCAAATATTTCTCCTCGTGTATGTGTGCCCTGAGCAAATCCGCTATAATCCTAAAAAAGTTTTTGCTGGTGAGTGGGTTAAAAGTAAGAGCAAACTGCGAGAAACGAGTACATGGAACATAAGCGGCTTATGCCATTAGTTCGGCATCGCAGTTTCGGCCAGGATTGGCAGGACCACCTGCATTCCATCCATATCCGCTCCGCCTATCTATCCTATGCCGATGCCGGCCAAAGTTGCCCCGCAGGTGGCCGGCAGCCCACTGGCATCTGCCAACTCATGCGGCAAACTTTTAAAGACTCCGCTCCAGCGGCAGAGGCCACTAATTGGTAGAAGTTCGACGTGCAAAATCAAAAGTTATAACTCACAGATAATTGGCAGGTGGGGCTGGGAGGTTAGCTGCCAGAAACAGAAGTTAGACGAAGCCAAAAGACAAAAAATATTGGCTTTATTTTAGACCAACTTCAAGCGAAGCTATGCATTTTTCATGCATTAAAGCTTAAGTCATAATATTAAGTTAATAAAATGTAACTATTTAAAGTTGCACTGGCAAGACATCATTATTCTTTTGGTATCAGTCTGCCAAAGGCAGTGGAGAATGTCGCCATCGGGTCTGACTTTATCATGACCCCGCCACCTTAACTCACATTTTGCCTTGGCCCCTTGAGACTGCAGGGAACAGAATTCTGGAAAAGGACCAGGACCAAGACCAGGACCAGCAGGAGAACAGCCATTTTTGTCGCATGCTCTGCGCGGATTTTGACTGCATAAAATATGAAATTAAATTGCTAGCCAACAAAATGGCGCCTGGGAAAATGACAAAAATATGAGACAGAAGTGCGCCACTCGCTGCATTTTCCCCGCGCTTTTTCCCCCTCCCGGAATCTCTTTTGGCACTTTGTTGCGAATTCTCTTGGCGCTGCCGACTTGATGACTTCCAGCTGTCGCATTTCTCTTCAGACTTTGAGCAACTGCAGCGGAACGGAACGGAAGGGAAAGGAAGGGAAAGGCACTGCTGTTGTCACCTGGTTAGCCACCTGGTGGATGTGGATGCGGATGTGGATGCGGCTGTTGGGATTTCATTTGACGGCAAATATTGCGGCACCTCATGGGAAGTAGATTTCACACACTGTCACAAAAAATAACAAACTTTAATAAAAGTTATCAGATCTAAGGAACTCTTGGAAGTGGTAATCCTGCAAAGAACATACAATTCCAGAGAATTGAGATAGTCTTTACCTAATTTTTAGTAAGTTCCCGCTTTTATTTATATATATTCATTCAAACGTATGACCAAAATCTTAGTAATCTGTGGAATATCCTTTGTAAAATTATCGGAATATTTTGTATGGCATACATTTGGCAAACGTTGAAGTTAAAGTTCTCACAGAATGGGCGAGATATATTTCCGGAAGCTGGGTCTAGGAGTGATCCTGGCGGCCCTGTTCCTCTACATATACCTCTTCATGGGCACGCAAAAGACGGCAGAAAAGATTCGCGAACCGTTCTTTGTGAACACGCCGGGATGTCGCATCGTCGCCATGGATGTGATGAACCCCACCATTGGCAAGTACACGTTTTGGGAGTGGAATCACCCGAAGTTCCATCTGAAATGCCTGGACCTCACCTGGTTTCGAACGGAGGTGGTGAACGGGGACTGGTACCTGCATTTGGCGCTCGACATCGAGACGATTCTGGAGCACAGCAGTCTCAGCTACGACTGGGAGATCCACTGCTCGTGGTCGCACTATCGAAGCACCGGGCACTTGGTGAACACACTGACGAAGCGACGCATGTTCGATCTGGACTATCCCTATGCCGCAAAAGTGCCCAGGGGCGCGAAGCAACTACGGATTAAGTGCATAAATTCGCTGACAAATGCAACGCTCTACGACGATGCCTTCTACTTTATTCAACCCCCGCCACAGGAGTTGCTGCCAGTGGCGCCGCCGACCTTGAGGTACTGGGAGAAAGAGAGGAACACCAAGGGCAAGGCACCACCCATTTCCGTGATGGTCGTGGGCCTGGACTCCATCTCCCACCTCAATTTGCTGCGGCAAATGCCGAGGACCACCGCCTACATTCGCCAGAAGACGTCCCAGGTGGAGTTCTGGGGCTACAACAAGGTCGGTGTGAACACCTTTCCGAGCCTGATACCCATGCTCACGGGTCTTAGTGAGGGTGAGGCACAGAAGTACTGGAGCCAGTTGACGAATATGGATGGTTTGCCCTACATCTGGAAGGACTACAAGGAGGCCGGCTACAACACCAGCTTCGGCGAGGACTGGGCTCGCTACTCGATGTTCTACTACTTCAAGCCAGGCTTCGCCGGCCAGCCCACCGACTATAACTTCCACGACCTGATGTTCCAACTCTATATGCAGAGCAGGATGAGCACGATGGCAGACACGTCTTGCGCCGGTGGCAGGACTCTCGTGGATGCCCTGATGGAGATGACCTTGAAACTGCTGCCGCACAAGCAGCGTTATCCGTTCTTCTCCTTCTACTGGTGGGCCGATGGCCTCCACGAGTTCCTGAACACGCCACGCCTGCTGGACGCGAGATTCGAGCAGTATTTCAGGCGCCTGAACGACGCCGGTATCATGAACAATACAGTCATATTCTTCATGTCCGATCACGGCCTGAGATGGGGTCGCTTTCGCCGGACCTTTCAGGGAATGATCGAGGAGTGTCAGCCGTTTTTGTCGGTCCTGTATCCGCCATGGATGCGAAAGAAGTACCCGATTGCGATCAGGAACCTGGCTGGCAACGCCCGCAGCCTGGTAACCACCTTCGATCTCTACGAGACCTTCAAGCACCTCTTGCATCTGAACACCCTGGAGGACGAACCCCTCGCACGGCTCACGGAGGAGTTGTCAAAACGCAACGCTGCGCAAATCCCGAGGGCAGTCAGCCTCTTCCTACCGATTCCGCCGGAGAGGACTTGCAACACATCGCATATTCCCAGCCGATTCTGTCTGTGCCACAAGCAGGTTGGCATTTCTGTGGATAACTCGATAGCCAAGTTGGCGGCCAACATAATTGTGAATTCGATCAACAAGCTAATGGAGGAGTATCCCGTGTGCATGCCCCTACAACTGGATTCGATTGTCAGTGCCCACTTCGCGGTTCCCGAACGGCAGAACGACTATTTTATGGAGAAGGGACACAAAAACAAGTTGTATTCCGAAGCGAGCCCGAGGTATGCGAGTGATGTATATGCCGACAGGGATATCGTTGTGCGATTGCAGACAAATCCGGGAGAGGCCTACTTCGAGGGAATGACCAGGATGCACAGGAAGAGGTTCTACCTCATTGGCGACGTCGTTCGGGTCGGAGGCGATGCGAACAAGGACAATGACTGCATCCAGAATCCCGTCCTGGAACCCTTCTGCTATTGTGCTCTTTGAAATCGTTCGAAATCTTTTAATAAAGAAATGGAGAGATATTTTACAGAAAAAAATTTTTTTTGGGTTTATAATTTACTTATTTTATTTTATATTTTATTTGATAGGAAATATTGTAGACAATTAGGGTAATTTAAATACCATAACATGCTTTTTAAGCCTTCAGTAATGATTATAATAATAATAAGGGAGATATTTTACAGAAAAATTCTTTTTGGGTTTATTTATTTATTTTATTTTATATTTTAATTGATAGGAAATATTGTAGCCAATTTCTTTAGGGTAATTTAAATACCTTAAATTGCTTTTTAAGTCTTCAGTAATGAATATAATACTAATAAGACCGCTGATAACATAAAAGTTCGCTGTAATTAATTAAATAAACTTCATAAAACTTTTTTCTAGTTATAGAACTTTTCAATTTAATTAAAATATTTAAACAGCATGAGTTTCAAGGGTGTGTGAGTGGCTTAAATGCCAGTTCCCGCACTCGTTTCATTTCAGTCAGCAATCGCAGTTTATTACTCCGTTAGCCCGAGGGTGCAAAACTGTTTTAGCCAATTGTTTGTTTGGTGGCTTTTGTGTCAGTCTGTTGCCTGACTGCTGTTTGTTGGTTTGTTGGTCAAATATCTGGTCTTGGCTTTTGCCCTGCTGGTAAGTCGATTATGAAATAAACTAAATGCGAACGGGGTTGGAGTTGCATGCAGAACTTTTAGCTGGAATTAATTTATCAGAGGGAAAGCCCTACAAGGATACATGCTGGCTTTTATGTTACAGAAAGTCCAGCCAGCGGGCAAATTGGTTATTAAACTTTCAGTTTACTTTAGGATCTCGATCGGACCTACAGATAATAATAACTTGTTGCCGCTCCTGGAATCACTCAATTATGCTGATCCCAATTTATGCCCGGGGATTTGCTCCGTCTAAAGTGTGAACTGGTTAAGGTTTCGGCCCTCTGTCGATTTATTTAAATTAACTACCCAGGCCCTAATGATCCCCTGCGTATGAGCAATATTTGTCCAAATTATGCCGCTTATTTTTTGCACTTTCTCCGCCCAAATTGCTTGCACTCAATTTGCTCAAACGCTCGGCTGCGTCTCGGCCATCACGATAATGTTGATGATGATGGATTTATGTCTGCCATTTGTTTTAGCTTTTTGAGCTCCCTTTTTTTCGTGCCATCCCCTCTGACTTTGGTTTTTGTCGGCTGTCATCGGCAGCAACGTGAAAAGCGAAGAGTGAAGAGTGAAATGTGAGATGCCTGTGCGAAAATGCCATAAATCAATTTTCACAATTCACAAATTGCCTCCGTAAAAAAATCGACTGACTGTGTAAGCCGAGAATGTATTTTTTTTTGCCTTCAAGAATTAATTGAAACAACGTCGGCAGCTTTAAGGGTGAATTTACTTCAAGAGTCGCGGGAAATTGTAGTAAACGGCAAAATTAAGCCCGGGAAAGTGTAAGGCTATAATCGTAAATCATCGGCAGACATTAAAGAAGTCGGAGCAGGAAAGAGATATGATTAATTGTAGCATTTTCATTACAGGCTGTGGAAAGGTCAAGGGAAAGCTCGAAAGCTCTGCTCCACTGGAAAGAAAAATACGCAGATACGCCACAAAATTATTCAATTTTTATTAATTGTTTTTAGATAGTTTAGAAACATTTTTAATATTTTATAAGAGCATATAATGGTGAAAGAAGATTTGGACATAATATTTTATTTTTTTTTAGTCACTCGCCTCACAAATAAAACGCATTTTCTTGTCACACCTGTAATCGTGCATCAGCTCGTAAACTATGGCTAGGCAGTTCTCCGGTACGTCGTCCGCTTTCTTATTTGGCTGCCCTGAACCCCATTGAATGAAGGGCGCTTCCTGGCCAGTGACTGTAGAAACGTACTCGTCCTCATTGGCCAGATTATTAATGCCCAGCCAGAAGAATGGTCCTGGCAGCTTCGCCACAATGGCGACCCGCTCCTCCTCGCTCTGGATGGTCGCCAGGTGACCGCCCATCTGCCGGCAGGTGTTTGCCGCAGCAAACCAATTTATTTTTGTTTTCTTCTCGATGTAGATGAACCGCTCGCCGATCTTTTCGAAATTCGGGGGAACGATATTCTTGGGCAGATTTAGCAGCAGAGTTTTCTGTTGATCCTCCAACCTTTCCAGTATCGGTAACGGCAGGACCTTCCTCCATTCCTCCGTCAGGGCTGCCTGCTGACCTTGTACCTTCTCCAACTCTTCTTTGAGAACTGCCTGCTGACCCTCAATCCTGTCCAGCTTCCCCTGGATTTCGTTCAGTTTGAGGAAATCGATGGAAGTCCTTTCCGGATGATGCGGCGAATCCTCTGATTGGGTGAGTTCGGAGAACTTACTTTCCTGGAACGCAACTAGATATCCTTGAAGTTGCAATGCAATGAAAATGCACAGAAAATAGGCTTTCGACTTATGCATTTTGAGAGCGTATAACCTTTGCTGCCAAAAGCTTACAATCAACTGATTTTTAAATTATAAGCAGGCTTTCCAAGAGCTATGCCGCGAGTTTAATATGATTCATAAGCTAAAAATAAAGTAAATTTCTATGGAAAAGTCATGCTCTTGGGTTGATAAGCTGAACATTGATAAGCAAATTTGCATTTCTACAAAAAAATGCCTTCATTTCTGTAATAAATAAATAGGTAAATATAGAAGAAAAAAATCTAATATGTTAAGTGCATTGATAATTAGAAAAAATATTTTAAAAATCAGATTAACAATTTCGTTTGTGTTTTTTTTTTTTAACAGCTAACTTTATCCCTTATTAAGTTTGTATTTCTATCATAAGTCAATTTAATGCTTTAATTTTAATTTAATTTTAAGCATTAGCTCACATTTTTGTTCAGTGTTGTCTTCAATGGATTATAAGGGCTATATTGTCGATTAGCGCAATTTCCTTGATTTACTGCGGTTATTTATATTTTTTAAAAAGTGTATATGAGAAATTCTGTACAATCCGAATTTGGTTTTACAATATGGAGTCATATTTATTTTAAAAAATTGACTGTAAGTCTTAAAATTACCATGAGTGTACCCCTTAAGTTTTAATTCCAAGGCGAACCTCACCAAAGATACCAACCTTATCGGTTTCCATTTATGCATCAAGTATAACTTCCAAAGTTTTCTTTCTCTTTTTTCTTAGAAGACTACGTTTCTAAGATTAAAGATTTATTATTTAAAATCCTTCACAAGCAGCCCGAATATAAAACTCAAATTTTCATGAATCAAGGTTGTTTTTTTCTTACTTTTTAAGGCAAAGGCACAATTAAAATTTCGAAATTAAATTAGCTGCCTTTTTCTTTCCGAAAAAGAAATTTTATTATTAATCTTATTACATAAAATGTAATAAAAAATAAATATTTTTTTTTTTTTATAATGCTTGTATTTATTCTTAATCTAATGCTTGGCAAATAAAATAGAACTTCTTGTCGCAGCTGTGATCGTACATCCGATAGGTGGCCACTTCTTACTTTACTTGACTTTACTTTCTGATTGATATGTTTATTAAAAATTTAAGCAAAATCAAACCTGAAGTTTATTTATTTACCGAATTAAAAAGTCACATTTCCTAAAATTTAAATTCGAAAAAAGTCCTCGCATTGAAATTTAAATGTGGAGAAAAAATGGTCCTCGCCTTGAAATAATAACATTATCCTGGGGCACCAGCGCCAACCATTGGACGACGAGAGTGAGAGGAAAGGACATAAAGAGCCAAATTAGCAATGTTTCACATCAAAGTGCGCATTAAATCCGAGACGATAATCACACACACACACGCACGCACGCACCCACACATCGGCCAGACGACTACGAGGTCGTCCTTTTTGCCTGCCTCTTGGTATGCGTAAGGACACACAAAAAACATAATTAACCGCGACCTGACGACGACAACAACATCGCCAGCAACAAGGAGGAAAGCGTCGACGACCTACAAAAAGCCGTCAGCCTAAGGGTCCCACAACATGCACTGAGAAAATAAATTGGAGACCTATCGCAGCCACTAATAACACCTTTACCTTAGATTTTATATAATCAAATTAATTTGAGCCCATTTAGGAGCCTTAATTTCTGACAACGAAAAAGATTTGCAACCAAGTGAGTTTATCTATTAAGAAACGAACTCTTACCTAATATATTTAGTACATATTAAGCACTTGAATGACTGTTAAATTCCAAGAAAGGGAAAGACAAAATGGAAATTTTCGTTAAGTGTAATATGTTGCGCACTTGGCCAGCTTTTTGCCCCTGTTTTTCCCTCTGTGGCATCAGGTTAATGTGACGAACACAGCTGCTGCCGCTCCGTTGGTGCCACCGGGGAGCGCTGCCGGCACAGCTCTAGCCGACGTTTTTGCAAATTACACACTTTTGAATATAAAGTACTCGCATAACGCACCCGAGACAGCCAGTCTGTGGCCACTTTTAATGGGCCGAGCCCGGAGTTTTCCCAGAAATTTATTCGCAAGCTCGGGTTCGGTGCGGGGTCGCCGCGTCTAGACATCGCCGACAATGCCTTTAGGTCAACTCTTTAGCTCCCAAATTGCATTCCCCAGCTCTAGATTGCAATTAAGCTTGATATATGAGAGACAGAACTGTTTCGGCTTTCGTTTCGCTTTGTTTCGCTTCGTTTCGGGTAACATGGATTTATGAATTCCGAAAAGAACTCGAATCCTGAGGGGCACCCGCCCAATGCCATTTGTAAATCAAATTCTGTCCCGGCAAAAACATCAAAATGTGTCCCCACCCGAAAAAAAAAAGAAATTATTGCCCAAAAGCGACATTCCATTTTTGACTTGGCCAAAATTTAAGCCTCTTGCTACCGAAAATATGGGGAAAATGTCGTTGCATAAAGAGATTGGTCCAGAAATATGTGCTGCAGTCATAAGTGGTGCCCACCAGAGATTTATCAGTGTGTTATACCTGGGAATTACAGAGGCTTTTACTGCCATGCTATTGTGATTGATGCAAACAAGTTAGAAGGTAAATTGTGGGCTAAATTAAAGCTGAAAGCTGGTTATTTAAGAAACTAAGGGTAGTTCATGCTTTAAAATTAGATCTGTGTGGACGGAAGTCCACGTAGTGACGAGACTACTATATAGAGCCGTAGAATTGAAAATCTGCTACGATAGTCCGATCAGAATTATTTATATTTTGATCGAAAGGTACAAGGCTTTGTACCCTATGGATACCGGGGATAAAAATATGATATTTAACAAATCAATGTTCAATGAAAGACATAACAACGCTAAAATAGCATACATATTTTAGTTTGGAAGTCTGTTCAGTGATAGTTTTTATACCCATGCAGAGGGAATTATTATCACACTCGATTGTAGCTTCTTTCTACTTGTTGTGCATTTAATGTAAATAAAATAAATTGAATTCTGTTTCCGTTTTGTTTTCTCTCTAATTTATTGCACAAGCTAGGTAAAAGCTATTTTAATTCCCCCATTATAATAGTTAAATTTATTCACTTAGCCTTATTGCCCCGAAATGGCAAATCACTCTGTCTGTATTCGAATAAAAGAGCCAAGTGCATTTTAATCCTTTTACAAACACATTAAAATGTTGCCAGCAGCTGTTGAGCCAGTGCCATTGTTCCCAGGAAAAAAAAGTAGGAAAGATTGGGAGGTGGAAAAGAAGAAAAGCGGAAAGGAATAAAAAAGAAAGCGAAGCATTTAATGATAATTACAGCGACCATTAGCAATTGTCTGGCGGCAATAATAACAAAGTGAACATAAAGAGCAGACTGCGAAATGGGGAAGAGGATCGGACTGGTGTGGGGGGATCAAAGGATGGGCTGGGGGAAAAATGGGTGGCAAATCGAGGGACTAGAGCGTGACGTGACGCGCTTTTCAATTACCACAGCGCCCCGGCTCAGTCTAATGAATTGTTAAATTATGTAATGAAGCGTGTACTTTAGATAAATGAAAACTAATTAAATTAACTCCGCCAGCAGTGGCTGGCAAAGAGCAAAGTAAACTTTGGCCGGAAAGAAAAAGGATCTAGCTTTCCTCGCCTCTCCCCGACTGCAATTGAAGCGGATTTAATTTGTGTTGTTTGCAAACATTTTCGGTTTCCAAATTGGAAAACTAATTGTTTGCCACACTCGCACACACACACACACACACGTCCGCTCACCCATTTGCCTAAGTAAATACGAAAAACCAGATTCGAGTAGTGTTTTCTGGCAATTAGGCACGTTCGATGGCATAAGCTCTTATGGTTAATTGCCTTTCACCTCACATCCTGCTCCCCATGGCCAACCTTCTCATTTTTCTCCTCCCCCTTTCCCGCCACTTGTTTTGGTCTTTTCTGCATTTAATGAGTCATTCGATTCGATTTCGAATGGGTCACGTAAAACATTAAAATGAATGAATGACACCCGGGGACTGGGATTGGGACTGGGACTTCGACTGGGGTGGAGGGTTACCGAGAAAAATAGGGGTAGAGCATCGTTTGCACATGACAACCAGATGGTAATAAATTTGGAGTTTGGCAAAAATTATATGAAGAGAGCAGCCATAAATGGCAAAGTCATGAGGCGTGGCCAAGCTGGATATATATAATAAAAGAAGTGCAAGAACTATGAGATTTATAAGTCAGAAAGGGGAGGGAATAAAGATGAATGGTTGAAAAAATATATTAAAATAATTATATAAAATATATAAAATAGTTTATTCCGCCTGATTATAAAATTATAAAATTTACCCCTCTTATCAAATGCAATAAATTATTTTATATATTTTATATTATTATTATTTTATAATTTAACCATCTTATCAAATGCAATAAATTCTAAGGAAATGTTTGCCATAAATAAAACGGAAATAATCGACTTAAATTTAAAATTTAACAAAGACTTCTGGAAATAAAAGTCACTTCACTTGATAATTTATGCAAATGCCCCGTTTCCTGGTCTAGGCCATTCCATTTAATCCTGGCTCAACCCTTTTTTCCTCTCCACCCTTGCAAGGACCTCTTGCCACTTGTTATTCTTGGCCCCTGGTTTGCTGTTAACTTTTGAGCCTTTCTGTCACCTTTTCGCTTGATCAAATTCGACACTTCAAATAACACTTTACCCCCTCCATGCCAGGATGCTTTTGTTGTTGTTCTTGGTACTTAAGTGTGAGTGTGCGTGTGTGTGTGTTGTCCTTTTGCACATTTGGCTGAATTTGAAGTGTGTGCTTAACAATTTTTGGACAACTTTTTTAAATTCCTTAAGCACGTCGACTGCCAAACTTTGCGCTGGCAAAAAGTAATTTTGATTTTATTAGCTGTGTAGCACCTGATGGCATTTCCTTTCCCTGCCTTCCTTCCAGCCCTCTCTTTATCACTTCTTGGCTTTCAGCTTTCAATTCAATTTCAGTCAATTGCGTGTTTGGCGCAAAGTTTTTTCCACACACACACTCGTACAATGGGAAACCCGAAACACCCGAAGCCCTGAAAATTCGGCGACAACTTGACAAAGTCAACAGCTTGATGGGCCAAAAGCGCAGAGGGAGAAGCGCCAAGTGCCAAGAGCTAAGGAATAAAAAAAGTGTAAGAAAAACACGACACACAATTTGTTGATATTGTAGCAGGATGGCATACCTATATACTTACTTATATACTTACTTACATACTTATATAGTTACTTATTTACCGACTTATGTACTTATAATAACTTATTATCTATAATTACTTAAAACATAGACTTAATTAATAGTTAAGATAAATATAAACACATTGTGCAATATTAGAGATAAGGTTAAGCTAACAGAGCTGTTAAGGCGCTCTCTTGACTCTCTCTCCTCTCTCGCTCTCATCGCTCTCTGAACAAAAACGGGGGTTGATGCAGATCGTAGAGAGAGCGAGGAGTCAGTCGAACGCAGCCCAGAACCGAGAAAAGAAGTGAAATAATAAAAAGAATAAGACATTACGCTAACTGTTGTTCGTCTACAATATCAGAAGTGGTCGATTACACGCTAAAATGGAACTCGAAAACGTTTCAATTGCGCAGCTTAAAAAGTGGCTAAGTGTATTAAATAAACCAACTACGGGCACAAAAAAAACATTAGTTATGCGTTTAAATGCGGTACCAATGGAAATAAGAAAAACGATTGACATGTCAAAGCAGGGTAATTCCGAGGAAGACGACGACGAGCATTTAAACGAAACTGGCGACAACGGCAACGAAAAAAAGGCAAACGAATCTGGAGACAACGGCAACGGAAAAAAGGCAAACGAATCTGAAGACAACGGCAACGAAAAAAAGGCAAACGAATCTGGAGACAACGGCAACGGAAAAAAGGCAAACGAATCTGGAGACAACGGCAACGGAAAAAAGGCAAACGAATCTGGAGACAACGGCAACGAAGAAAATGCGGACGATTTTAACGGCAATGAGAACGAGACAAATTCAAACGAAAATTTTGGCGAATACGGAGAGGACAATAATTGCGAGAATATGGAATACGACGGAGGCACGAACAGCGAATATGGAATGGAAATGTTGGACGAAGATAGCGGCGAAGAGGAACGGGACAACAACGGCGACGGCAAGAACAACAACAAAGGCAACGGCAACAACAAAAACGGCGGCAACGGCAATGGCAGAAATTACAACAATGGCGGCGACGACGACGGCAACAACAACAAAGGCAACGGCAACAACAAAAACGGCGGCAACGGCAATGGCAGAAATTACAACAATGGCGGCGACGACGACGGCAAGAACAACAACAAAGGCAACGGCAACAACAAAAACGGCGGCAACGGCAATGGCAGAAGGTACGACAATGGCGGCGACGCCGACGGCAAGAACAACAACGGCGACGGCAAGAACAACAACAACGGCAACGGCAACAACAAAAACGGCGAGGCGAGTAACAATGCGCGCAAAGTGAAGAGTGGCAACGCTGAAAAGCTGAAATTCGAGGGAAATCAGGCCCAAGTGTCGGAAATGTCGCTGCGCATGGCAACAGAGGTGCTGACAGAATATTCTGGAGAAACATGCGCGCGCAAATGGATTACACAAATGAATAACATTGCTGAAATCTATGGAATTGGCGGGCAGTATAAGAAAATGCTTTTGGTCAGCAAAATTAAAGGCAAAGCTAACATGTGGTTACATGCAAGTCCAGAGCGTGTGCTTTTACCATTAGAAGAGCTGTGTGCCGAATTGTTCGTAATGTTTGGCGAAAAAACTTCAAAGCTAGAGGCAAGGCGCAAATTCGAGGGACGTACATGGCTGGTCAGTGAGGCGTTTGGTAGTTATGTCGATGATAAGGTGATGCTTGCTCAAAGTATCAACATAGACGAAGAAGAGCTATTGAGCTGCATTGTCGAAGGTATTCCGAACCAAGGATTGCGCAATCAAGCACGTATACAATGTTTCGATACTGTTGGGCGCATTAAGCGGGCATTTGCTGAAGTGAGTCTGCCCAAAACGAGTTCGTCCAAAGCGTACGTGATCAAGAAGGAAGCGTCGATGGACACCAATAAGGACAACGAGATGCGGTGCTTTAACTGCAACGCTAGGGGACATTGGGCCAAGGAATGTGGAAAACCAAGGCGAGAGAGAGGATCGTGCTACGCATGCGGCGAGATGGGGCACTTCGTAGCGACGTGCTTGAAGAACAAGAACAAGAGCAGCAACAATTATGTAAGATTTTTTGAAATTAATTTTATGAATAATTCTAATGATAAAATCATTACGGAATGCCTCATAGATTCAGGAAGCCCAATTTCTTTCATTAAAATAAATAAAGTACCAGGAAATACGCAGAAATTACCAGTTTTAAGTTTATATCATGGATTAAATAATAGTTACTTGGAAACCTTTGGAAAAATATTATGTTATGTTATGAAAAATCTAAATAAAGTACATTTTCACTTAGTTATTGTGGCAAATAAATCTATGAGTCATGATGTAATTCTGGGAAGAGATTTCATGGAAGCATGTAACATAAATTTGAACTTGGATACCTTGAGAATGGTTACGGTGGAAAGCATAAATAACGACATTGTTAGTAACATTAGTGGAAAAAACGATAGGGTTAGGAAAATTGTTGGCAAAACCAGTGAAGAAAGGCAGATTGTTAGTGATATTGTTAGTAAGGTTAGTAAAGAAGCGGATAGTAGTGAAAGTTTTAGCAAAGAAGCAGATATTAGTGATAGTGTTAGCAAAGAAGCAATGATTAGTGAAGTTGTTAGTGAGAAAGCAGGTGTTAATAAAGAAAATCAGTCAATTAACGAGAGGAAAAGGTCATTTGAGTCGGATATAAATATAGTGGAAAGGGAATTAGGTTGTATTGATATAGGGGACGAATCGATTGATTACAAAATAGGTGAACAAGTCGATTATAATGTTAGGTGTCAGTTTATCAATATGGTTCAAAGTAGTTATGTTTATAAAGATAGACCTAATGAGCCAGAGGTAAAGTGCGAAATAACACTGAGACTAGAGGACTCCAAACCATTTAGTTGCTCGCCCAGAAGGTTGGCTTATACGGAAAAGGAAAAATTACAAGTTATATTAGATGAATATTTGGAAAAGGGAATAATTAGGCCAAGTGAGTCAGAGTACGCATCTCCAATAGTGTTAGTGAAAAAGAAAACAGGAGATTTAAGATTATGTGTAGATTACAGAAAGCTGACTAAGACAATGATTAAGGATAACTATCCTTTACCTTTAATTGATGATCTGTTAGACCGATTGGTAAATAAAACAATTTTTTCGAAATTAGACCTTAAGCATGGTTACTTTCATGTGTTTGTAGATAAAGAATCAATTAAATATACATCGTTTATGACACCTTTGGGTCAATTTGAGTTTACGAGAATGCCAATGGGATTGAAGAATGCTTCTGCAGTTTTTGAGAGGTTTATAAATAAAATTTTTGCTGACATGATTAGAGAAGATAAAGTTATAGTTTACATGGACGATATTATGATTGCAAGTAAGGGAATAAGGGAACATTTAGAAGTGCTTAAGGAAGTCTTTGAAAGGCTAGCAAGGAACAAGCTAGAGTTAAGAATGGACAAATGTGAGTTTTTGCAAGCAAGTGTACAGTATTTAGGATTTGTAGTAACGAGTAATGGAATTCAGGCTAATGAGAAGGGAATAGAAGCCATTCGAGATTTTCCGATACCGGACAAAGTACATGGAGTTAGAAGCTTTTTAGGACTATGTTCGTATTTTAGGAGATTTATTAAGGATTTTTCAACGATCGCAAAACCGTTATATGAGTTATTAAAGAAAGATAAGGAATTTGCTTTCGAAGAGAAAGAGTTGGAATGTTTTGAAATACTTAAGAAGAAATTAGTAGAGGCACCAGTGTTAGGATTATATTATCATAAAGATGAAATAGAGTTACATACGGATGCAAGTGCTCAAGGATTTGGGGCGGTATTGCTACAAAGAAAGGATGATAAAAAGTTACATCCAATATTCTATTTTTCTAAAGCTACGACAAAAGACGAAGCAAAATACCATAGTTTTGAGTTGGAGACATTAGCGATCATTTATGCTTTACGAAGATTTCGAATTTATGTGCAAGGAAAAAGGTTTAGAATTGTTACGGATTGCAATTCGTTGACATTAACGTTAAACAGAATTGAATTGAATCCTCGGATTGCAAGGTGGGCATTAGAGTTGCTTGAATATGATTTTGAGTTGGTTCATAAAGCAGGAAAACACATGCAACATGTGGATGCGTTAAGTAGGAATACGAGCATATTTGTGGTGGAGACTAATAGTTTTGAAGATAACTTGATTATTTGCCAGAATAAGGATGAAAAGCTTATAGAGATAAGAAAAAGGTTGGAGAAAACGGAAGACAAAATGTTTGAAATGAGAAATGGAGTAGTGTATAGGAAAGCAAATGATGGACGATTACTGTTTTATGTACCAAGGGAAATGGAGGAGAAAATTTTGTATAAGTATCACAATGAATTAGGTCATTTAGGAAGAGATAAGGTTATGGATGCTATTGTTAGGACGTATTGGTTTCCCAATACTAAAGAGAAAGTTGTTAGACATATTGAAAACTGTTTGAGATGTGTTGCGTTTTCACCAAAGTCTGGAAAGGGAGAAGGAATGTTGCATAGTATTCCTAAAGGAAATTCTCCATTTGAAATAATCCACATTGATCATTATGGACCAGTGGATTCTGGAAGATCGAAGAAACATCTTTTTGTAGTAATAGATGGCTTCACTAAATTTGTAAGGTTGTATACAACGAAAACGACAAATACTAAAGAAGTTATGGTAGCGTTAAGAGATTATTTTAGATCATATAGCAGGCCAACGTGCATTGTTTCTGACAGGGGTAGTTGCTTTACGTCGGAAGATTTTACGAAATTTATGGATGAATTCAATATTAAGCATGTCAAAATTGCAACTGGTTCACCCCAAGCGAATGGACAAGTGGAAAGAGTTAATCGTATCTTAGGGCCAATGATAGCGAAGTTAGCAGATTCGGAAAAAGGATTGCATTGGGATACAGTTATAGAAGATGTAGAATATTCGTTAAATAATACAAAACAAAGAAGTATTGGGCAAATGCCAAGCAAGATGTTATTTGGGGTGGAACAAAAAGGACAGATTATTGATGAATTAAAAGAGAAATTAGAAGAATTAAATGAAATAAAGGATGTTAGGAACTTAGAAGAAATTAGGAATAAAGGATCAGAGAGTCAGAAAAAGTTACAAGATGATAATGAAAGAAGGTATAATGAAGGTAGAAAAGATATTACGAAATACAAAGAAGGAGACTATATAATGGTTAAGAACTTTGATAGTACAGTGGGAGTGGCAAGGAAGCTTATACCAAAACACAAGGGTCCTTACGTGATAGACAAAGTGTTAAGAAATGATAGGTTTTTGATAAAAGATGTTGAAGGTTTTCAGCTAACACGTAATCCTTATCAAGGTATCTGGAGTAGTCAGAATATTAGGCATTGGATAGGACAAAAATTATGAACATGCAAAGCATACCTATGTAATTGTAAAGAAAAAAAAAAAGAGAAAAAATTGAAATATTAATCGAATGTAATTACCATAAGATCAGGGGATCTTAAAATGTCAGGATGCCCGAATTGTAGCAGGATGGCATACCTATATACTTACTTATATACTTACTTACATACTTATATAGTTACTTACCTACCTACTTATGTACTTATAATAACTTATTATCTATAATTACTTAAAACATAGACTTAATTAATAGTTAAGATAAATATAAACACATTGTGCAATATTAGAGATAAGGTTAAGCTAACAGAGCTGTTAAGGCGCTCTCTTGACTCTCTCTCCTCTCTCGCTCTCATCGCTCTCTGAACAAAAACGGGGGTTGATGCAGATCGTAGAGAGAGCGAGGAGTCAGTCGAACGCAGCCCAGAACCGAGAAAAGAAGTGAAATAATAAAAAGAATAAGACATTACGCTAACTGTTGTTCGTCTACAATATCGTCATTTGCCGTTGTCGATATTTTCCTGTCAAAGCGTGGAAGAAAAAGATGCAAGACAAAGCCGGGAAAACTTTCCGGCCAAATGCCAAGGGCTCGGTCAAACGATAAAGGGAGAGAAAATTAATTTGACCCCGCTCAGCCGAAGAGAATTTCCACAAAGAATGGCTAACTATTTGTTAGAAAAATCGAACCCAACGAATAATATTATGTTTCCAATATTTTATACTTGAGCTAGAGTTTATTATAAATTATTCCATTCAAATGCCATTTTCTTATCTTAAATACTTTCATCTTGAAATAAGTCTCAGAAAAGAGTCAGATTGGACTCCGAAATAGTCCACATAAAGTAGAATCTTTTTTGACTCTTTTTTGGGCCCATAATGACTAAATTCCCATTAAAAAGCCTAAGAAACTGTCAAAAAACGCTCATATGTATTGCTTCTTGACTACTTTGATTAATTCAGAATATGCTCTGACAAAAGAGCCTTTTATGAGCCCTGGTTGAAAAAAGCACAAAATATGCTCCGAAAACACTCTTAAACTCGACACTTTTCAGGCACATATTTATGAGCACTCCTAAAATTGTTTGCTGGGTAAATATATCACTTCGAAATATTAGGTTTCAGAAATAACCCATTTAAAAACTATTTTATAAACCAAATAACTCAAAACAAAAGATAACTAAATTTTTATTGTAGGTCATCACAATCCATGTGTGATGTTTTCGTGTCACTTCCCGCTTTCATTTCCACATCCTCGCCACTATACTCCATATCCGAATCAATCAGATAACCCACCATGTTGAATTCGGCCCTGAGGCTCTGCTCCCAGCGATTTATTAAATCATTGCCGCAGACACCCATGGAACGACATGCAATATGCAGGACCTGATTGGCATCGCAACCGGCCAAATGGGAATAAGGACCTTGGCTGGAGAACTTTTCTCGGCCAGGACTCAGATCATAGATCGTACCATTAAGGGCGGTATAAATCGGTTGATCTGCATTTGAGCCATCGAAAGCTGACAATTCCTTAGTACTTAGAAGAATTACCTCACTTTCTTTGGGTATAAGTTCATTGTCATCCACCGGAAGCGTGTCCTTATCCTTGCAGTCATCAGTCTGGGATTTACTGGAATTCCCTTTCAATTTGCAATAAATTTGCGACATCTTTGTAATGACAAAGTAGCCAAGCCCAAAGGATATCACCACCTGGCTAAGGGGACTTTTGAGGAAGGGTATTAGCAGCCTAGAAGCGCCCCCGATATTGGAAGTCAGTTCTGTTGGAATTATTTGAATGAATTGTTAAAATTTGTGAGTGTTATAAAAAGGGAATGCCCAACCTTGGCACTTTCCCACATTCTCTGCTTCAGAGATTTTAAAATAAAGAAAACCTAAGGCAAGGGCATCCTTTGTACTCACTCGGTGAATACATGATCCCCAGCAGCTGCATTTCGGCTATCGAAACTCGAACTTTAGACAGTATTTTTTTAACAAATTTATTTTTTATATTAATGAAGTATTATGCCAGCGCCACTTAAATTTTGAAGCTTGCTATCGAAACGGGTTTGAGTGCAAATTCAGCAGCAATTTGATTCATACTCAATTAAGCCGAGTTAAGAACAATTTACCGCGGCGCGATGGAGAGCGAATAAAAAATATTGGGCACTCCACAAATGTTAAGCCACCTGCTGCCAGGCTCATTTACATCGCTCATATAAATTACACACTGCACACACACGAGGACACGGGGTCGTGTGCGGATGGAGCTGTGTCTGCGCCATTTGTTATTAACATTAATGCCAAATGCGATCGTAAAAACTGGAGCTTAAAAACACTCTCATGTGTGTGTGTGTGTCTGCTGTCAGTTGCTGTTTTTATCAAATTGGTTGTACTTGGACTTTAATATGACTTAATAAGCTCATTACAATTTTTTGCGCTATGTGTGCTTACAGCAAGAATGTAATTTCGCGCCATGAGAGTGCTCTGTGCATACGTACATACTCGTATGTATGTGTAAATACAAGTGCGATAGCAGGGCAGGACGAAGGAGAATGGCGCTGATTTGGGTTGGATTTAAGCGATACCCTGGCCTGCTCAATTGTTCGGAAAGCGGAAAGAGTTTCGCTGCAAGTTAGTTGGTTAATTAATTATTAATTTCCTTAATTCATTTGATGCACTTAAAGCAAATAAACTTTCGGTATATGTTTTATTTATTGTATGCTGTTAGGAACTCTGAAAATAAATCAAATATAATTATGTATATTGTAATTGAGTAGATTTTATTATTCCCATTTTATTTTAAGCTTAATAAATTCCCATTTAATAATTCTTTACTTTTAATATTTAAATCACAAGAGTTCTCTAAATTAGTTTTTGTCTTTAAATTCTAGACTTTTCCTAGCTCCAGCTGTGGGAATTTCCCATCAATATACCCATTTGATACCCTGCAAATATACCCGTAAAGAGAATCAAGAGAAAACTGGCAAGCGTAGCGCGTTTTCCTTTCCGCCTTATGCTCGCATTAAAATTTGCATAACGTTGATTTTGTTGCGAGCACATTACGCATACGCCGCGTGTGACGTTGGCTTAAATTGCTTTGGGCACTCGCTTTGCGGCTCGCTGCTTCCTTTGCCCGTTGTGTTTGCCGCTTCTCTCTTTCCGGTTTTGTTTTCGCTTATTTTAATTTATTAAATTAAAACATATTTCGCCCGCTGTTCAAATATAATTACATTTCCTTCCAGACCGCACTCGCTTCCGCTCAGCCTTGCCTTCTTTTAATTAAAAATAAAAATCACATAAATAACAAAACATAACAGAAATCCCTTTAAAGTTCCTATGGCTGCTGCCGTTTCTGCTGGTTATTAATAAACTTTTCAATTGGCCACCAACTGCTGTGTCGTATTAACTTTGTCTGCAGTCCTCGCCAATCTCCGCCCCCGCTCGCCACTGTCTCTTGTTTGGCTTATTAGTCCCGCTCTGCTGAAATTTGCTTTGGCAAATGTCGGAAATCCGACTGCCAAAAGAAGAGGGAAAAAAACACACAAAATTTCAACCACAAAGTGCCAAAGCTCATAAGCCCGCAAACAGCATAAAAAGGGGAAAGAAAATGAGGAGGAGCAAAAAGTGAGCGGATGCTGCTTATTATTCGAGTTAATTAAAGCAAATTTCAAAAGGATTAAATTGCCAGCAGATTTGCTTAGTTTACTTTGCTGCAAGCCTTTGAATGGGGTTAGGACTCTCTGCTAATGGGATAGACTTGGAAAAGGAAGCAAAACGCTGAAGGGCCAACAAAAATAGACAATTTAAGAAGGGTTCTAGTCCCTGTAGGCTTTCGAGAATTAAAGCAAAAGGGCGGAAGTAATTTGAGTAGCCGGATTTTACTAATATTTATTTCGCTTTGCCATTTATTGATTGATTCTATTTTTCTATCTCTAGACCAAAGTCATAACTCTCTGGCCGAAATATTTATTCAACAACTACATATATTGCTCACTCTAAAAATGTCCCAGCACTCGAAATGTTTCGTTTTGGCTTTGCCACTCTGCTGGCATTTATGCAAAGCCAAAACGAGTACAAACATTCCTATAAAATATTATCAAACATTACCAGAGAAGTCTCACCCCATTTCCCCCAAAAACCCCCAAACCCCAACTATTCCCCTCGGTGCCCAATGATTTATTCATTGGACTGAAGAGCCAAAGGAAAAACCGAAAAACTAAAATGGCTCCCACATAGTTTTTGGCCCCGATCCCGCCCTCACACTCTGCACTCTGGTTTTCCGCTTGATGCTGAAATATTCTGCTGCACTAACCATAAATAAAAAGTGCACAAAAAGAGTCAAGAAAAATTGGGGAAAAACGGAAATACAAAAAGACTCGACAACAACAGGCACAAACAATGGGGGCGCACACAAACAAATTGAGCAAGAATAACGGCGGCTGAAAAAATATTTCCATGCGACAATTGCAAAAGTGTCAAGGTGCACCCGGCGCCAGCCGCAACAAAAACAAAAAACAGAAAAGAATAAGTCGAGAAAAATAGATATAAAAATGGCTGGCAAAACTGGGGCAATAAACTGGGTGCCAATTTTTTATAACCCCTCAACCGAGCATCGCGCCCACACGAAAATCGAAAGTTGCCCAACTTTGGGCGCTAAATTCAGAGACCAAGCGAACATTTTTTATGCCTGGCATATTTTTAATGCATTTCGTGTGGTGTGCCCGGCTACCGATAGGGAAATATCAGATGTATGAAAGCATTTAGCAGACAAAGTTGCCCGGGGACCAACTGTCATTTTGTGGGTTTGGTGTGAGCCTTTAAGCTGCACTAGAAGGAAAATGTCGCTGAAAGTGGGTTGGAAATTTGGAAAATCATATCAGAGGGTTAAGTAGTACATAAGAACTTTTTATAAAGTTTTTAGTAATCCCGTCCATCCTTTTTTCCCATGCAATGTTTTTAGATTTTCCAAGAAATCTTAAATATATTTTTAACAAATATTATATGGAATCTGTCGACATTTTGACCAAGTAAATTGTATATTTTGTATGTTATTCTCCAAAAAACAGGTTATTCTACTCCAAAGTAATTTAACTAACTTAGGATATTGTCAAAAAAAAATATTAACATAGATTCCAAAGGCGTAACCCCTTAAGTTAAGCGATATAAATCCAATGAGCTATTAAATGAATATAAAGAATTTCTTAAGTCAAAGTTTCCAATCTAAAACCCATATTTTTTTCCTGTGCATAATGGCGGTTGCTGCCAAACTTTCTGCCAGATTTCACTGCTCACTCGGGCAGCCAAAATAAATCAGAAAACTCGAGCAGCGCATTTTGGTAATGCATTAAATCAATATCTCACTCACTGTCAATCCGTTTGTTTGTCTGTCTAACTGCCGGCGCAAAAGTTTACCCTGCATAATTGTGAACGCAACTCTGGCTAAGAATTAATGAACTTCCAAAAGGGAGCGAGGAGAAGTCGAAGCCAAGGAATAAATATCATGCACGCCCTGGGAAGTTCTCTACTTAGTTTCGAATTGATGAGCGGGAAAGTTTTGCGTGCTAGCACGATGATTTTCACGCAATCATTTTCCGCACCGCATTTTCCGCCTCGCCCACGGGAAAGTTGCTCATTAAGGCGCCGAGAAGAGAATTTGCGTAACGCAAAATTCCCTCAACCTTTGCTAGGATTATTAATAACTGTGCGGGATGTGGGGTGTGGGTGCGTGTAAATATTTGCACATTTCTCATTAAAGTTTCACGTATATATCACGCATACGCCGCATTGTGCACAATTAGTTGCAATTTATTCGCCCTTACACAGCAGACGAGCACTCGGCTTAATGATACTTAATGTGTAAATCATTATAATAAATTACATGCACAGGCGATGATAAAAATAATCCAGCGCCAAGAAAAATATAAACAAAACCGACTCAATCCGCATAATGTGTGCGCCGTCATGGAACACACATCCTATATATAAACATATAAACAGATATATATAAAGCGCAGTGCAAACAGAGCCAAGCCGGGATTCAAGAGTGGAGTCCTTATGCACGCATTAGACATAAAGGCCATAGACATTAGTGCGCATAATGAAAAGCGTTTCAGCATTTCAGTTCCCAGAGTGTGTCACACGATGCTGAAAATGATAATGATGATGATGGTGCGGCGGGGGGTTAAAACCGAATACAGACCCAAGTAACCGCCACATCAAACAGAGACACAGAGACCGGCAAAAAAGCATTTATATATATTCACATTTATATATGCAAGTAAATGCCTTCTGAAGAGAAAACGCTCCACAAGTTATGAAAGCTTTGACTCCCAACCATCCCCAAGCCATCAGCTGTTCGCCAGCTGTTTGGGCTGCCAATGTTTTGGGTAATTTTCAGATAAACCCTTCGGCTGAGAGACAAAACTTCCCCTGAAAATAAAACCCAAAACATTTCTCTCGGATGCTGGGTGCGCATGCTGATAGCTCGCACTCTCCGCGAGCGAACTGTGTACGCTCTCGGTGGTTTTATAGCAAAGCTCCAGGACGTTTATCTGAACATGGCCAGCATCCTGTGGACCAGTAGCGGAGTAACTTTGAAGCGTTACGGTTGGTCGCGATTTCGAGTCGGAAACAACGTGTGGCACATTCTTGGCAGCCCAGTGTGAACGCGTCGGTCGCAGTGTGTTTACATTGTTTGCAAACTAATTAAAGTGAGTTTACAGCCGACTTACCGAATCATCATGATTCTGCCCAAGGGCCCGACTCACTTGAGGCGGCTCTGGGATTAAATTCAATTGGCCAAGTGCTTGCGATATTACGAAATATATAAAAGTGTGCATGGTCGCAACAAGAGTGTCCAAATTAAACCAAATATTCAAATTCTACAGAATATAAAAAAGCCTCTTTGGCCGACACAAAACACAAGTGAAATATTTATAGAAATTGGGTTTTCAATGGCAAAAGAGTTTCGGAGAATTTTACACACATTTTTTATTCCATTTAAATGCCTATTATATGTTCTCAAGCAATTTAGATGCAGCTTGAGCTGTAATAACTCGAGTTTATGTTTTTATTTAGGTTTACAAATATGGAACAATTTTATTTAGTGAGTCTCTAGCTCAGAAGCAAAAGGAATAATATTATTGATTTTTTTAATATTAATAAATATAAAAACTCCTAAATGTAAGGTACAATACATTGATGTAAACTTTATCTACCAGGGGAATAAATAAAACTTAAGGGATACCGTATATTTGCAATTAGTTAAAAATATCTATTACTATAAGGGTTTGGTTTTAACTAAAATTACACAATTTTCTTGGAAAATATTGCTAAAGAATCCTAAATTTTTGTACAAAGGAATTTCACCATCTCCTGGCTAGAAAATACCTTGAAAACTATCTGCCGGCTAGGAACAAACAAAACAGAAGCAGGGACACAAGAATAACAGCCTGCTGTGGCTGTCTACTGAGTTGTGCCCCAAAAGATAACATTTGATGTGCCCACAAAAAATTCTTTGCAGTGCAAACAGAGTAAAATTCATGAAAAACAAACAAAAAGCGACAAAGTGAAATTAACAAAAAATATAAACACAAAAACGGAAAAGTGCAAACACGAAGCCAAGGCCGAAGTAAAAACGGTGAACCCAAACAAATAATTTTCAAATTAAAACTAACACGCAGAGTCTCGAGTTCGTGGCCATCGGAGCGGATTGCCGTTAAAGGGAGTTCGGTCGGAGTTTGAACGTGATTTTGCTTTCAAGAACTACATTGAATAATATTTACCGGCAGATGTGCAAGGTGCCCGGCCCCTTTTCCGTTGATATTTCCCACCCCCCAGCTGGCTTTCAGCACTTGAACTTTACTTAGCTTCTTGTGGGTTCCCCCAACCAACCCATCTCGGGGTTTTTCCCCAGCTTTTCCTTCTGGTGCTCGTTTTTCTAGCTTAGCCCCGGCGCTTCAAGTGGCGCACAAGAGCTTCGATTTTCCAACCGAAGGTATGGCACTGGATGTGTGCGGTTGGCTGATGTTGTCACCCCACGAGGAGAGGCCTTAAGCGCTTCACTTTACATAGCAAAAACTAGAAGATTGTAGAGATTAAGCCCACGCCCACCACTCGCTACCCCCGACGACCCGGCGACCTCCCAGCAAAGCCTCTTTTTTGTGCATTTGAAGAAATGGTTTAAAAAAAAAATTTAAATTTAGATTAGAATAAGTCAATTTGTTTCTCAATAACCAAATTTAATGTTAATATTTTTAGTAAACTGTAGAGAATAGCTAAAATTTATATTTATATACTTTTCTCAAATTTTTTAAACCTTTTTTATAAGAAAAACAAGGGGGACCTTCCTGTTTAAACATTTTATATTATCATAAATATAATCATAATGTCCGGGGAAATTTCATGGATATTTTATATAACTTTGTAATATTTTATCAAATTTTGAGCATATTTTTTCCCGGTGTACTTATCGCACCTTCTTCGCTCTGTGATTTGTATGCGTTCGCCGCCTTCAACATGGCCCCAGCTAATGTTGGCTTTGGCTTTGCCCTCAGGGCTACACAAAAGTGGGTGGCGCGTGCAATGGCGGTGGGTGGCACTGGTTGTAAAGGGGGTCCGAGGCCGGGGGCAGGGGGCAGGGGTACCGGGTACACGCGAGTGCCAAAGTTAACTCCACCGACGGCAGCCGCCATAAGCTCCGTACGCCTCGCTCTTAAGGCGCTGCCACGGCGCCCTCTCGCTCGCAGCCTCCCCTTTGAACAAGTAGGTCTGTGCGTTTGCCGGCGTGTTTGTGGCATAAAAATAAAGATAAATGCGAGTTCTTTACAACGCAGCGCCGAACACTTTGAGTTGGGCGCCAGCGCCAGCAGCCCCCTCCACAAAGTCCCCCGTCTGCGTACGCCCCTTCAGGCATCGCCAAAAGCCGAGCACTGTGGCCAGCGAGTGTTTGTTCTAGTGCGTGGAAAAGTTGACTGAAGTTTGCCAAATGCGAAAATAAGTTCATTTTCCGCGCTCCGTTTCGCTGAGGAAATATTCGGTTTGCCAGAAATATGTGGAAGGGAGTATGAAAGATAATAGTTTTGGAATAAATTTAGAGGGGAAATTGTAAGTTTATTCAGTGCTTGTAAAAAATTATATGATAAATAGGAAAACTAGGATTTTAGGAAATTGTAAGTTTATTTAGTGCTTGTAAAAAATTATATGAAAAATAGGAAAACTAGGATTTTTTCTCTGAGAAATTAAAGAATTTACGATTAATTCGTACCATGGAAATTATAATTCAATATGCATGTTTTACATTTTTTTTTTTTTTTTTGCCACCTTCAAATTACAAATATAGGTCGCCTAATGTACAAACATTATTTTATTATTTTACAAATATTTTACGTTAAAAAATATATACTCCTAATTATAAAATATTGCAGATCTTTTATTTTAAATGTAGGTTTATTTTATTTTATTTTAATTATTGGTCTTTTTATTATTATATTTGAAATAAATAAGATAACTTATTTAAAATGAAGTAATTTTGTAAAGATTATAATAAAAGATCTTTGTGATTTTTAAAAAGACTCATCAATTTCAAGATCCGATATATTGGCTTCTCTCTTTTTCGATTTGTTTCTATTCTTGGGACTCAAAGAATATAACTCTCATTATAGTTATAAACAAAAAAGAGTATTTGGAATGCAAAGTCTAACCTGTTAGACCTAAATTTAAGCATGTCTTAATTTACTTTCTATACATAGATAGCTGACAAAGGTGACAATGACAACAACTCACTTGCAGACTCGTAAGCTAACAGGTTTCCCAACATTATCCCCACCACTGTGCCAGGACTCACCTTGTTTTAGGGTCCTGTTTGGGAAGTGTTGGGTCAAAGGGGGGCGGCTGCTGTGGCGGGTTAGTGGGTGGTTTTCAAGGGGGGCCATGGACCATGCCTCTGTGGCTGCTATCAAAAAAGCGTCACCGGCAGCCGAAAAACTTGTGGATGGAGTTGGTCTAGGAGCCAGGGGGAGTGGAGCGAAGTGGTTTGCGGTTGCGAGTTTTAGATTTCTCCCTCCTTTAGCCTTCTTCCCTCGGCATGTTTGTGTGTGTGTTACCCCAAAAATGCGACCAAAGGAAAGCAACAAAAAATGGAAGAAAAAAACAGCACACACATTTCTAAACATACAAAAAAATGAAGGAGCAAAGTTGCTTTGCATAGAGCGAAAAATGTTTTTCGCCATGTTTATCTGCAGCGGCCCATCTCTGGTGTAAATGCCACGCCCCCCCCCCAGGCCCCAGCCGCCCCTCTTCTCTGATATTAGCGCTTGTTTATGGGTCCCAGTATGTGTGTGTGCGTTGTGTGTGTGTAGGGCATGCTTCGTCGCATTTTAAATTAAGCTTCATTTTTATTTCTATTTACATTTTGCTCTTTCGCTTCCTTTTTCCCTGCCGCCCCTACTGCTCCTCCCCGCTGCAACTGTTTGCCCACGAAGAAGCAGCAAAGTTTTTCCAGACGCAGAGGTCCTCGCCCCCTACTCGCATTTTTTATTTGTTTTTCATTTTCACTTTTATTATTCCAGCATTTCTACAATATTTTTGTTGATGCTTTGTTGCTGCCGTTATTTATTTTGTGCGGCGCCAAGTGAAATGTTTGATTTATTTTTTATTTGCCATTGAACGTGTTTATTTATGTGTTGTGCCTTCGCATTTTATACCCGCTACTTAAGAATTAAAGGGGTATATTCTTTAGCGGGAAATGTATAAATGAAGTAATGCAGGTGGAAGTACCAAACGCCTTGCAAAATTTCAATTTTACAAATTAAAATAATATTTAACCCTAATTTCAAAGTACATCAAATTTTATACTCTTATATTTCCATCCATAATTAAATATTCACTGCAATAACCACCCAAAAAGTAGGCAACACTTTTTACCAACTGAACCCAGAGTATTCTATGGTCGGCAGTCTCCACTGTTTATATCCGTCTTATTTTTCTCCTACTTTTTTGCTACTTCGCTCTTTTACAGGCTTACTCCATTTCAGCGCTATTTGGGCTTTTTATTTATTCCTTGGCTGTTCTCCACGTTTTATTTGCCGTTTTCATATGCCCTGTTATTGTAAGCTGCAGTAAATTGGAAAATTTTTAAGTGTTTTTATTTTTTTATTTTCGTTAGCTGGAGTAAGATTTGCTTTATTCTAGGAATTAGCTTTGTGAGCATGATTTATGACAGGAAGCCGTCTGAGGGGAGGTTGAATGCTGATCTCATCCTGGATTACAGAAATGAGTTTTTCTATTTAAATGCAACATTTTGGTGGGCGGATATTTCGGGGAATTTAATAAGCTTTCTGTTTGTTATTTAAATGTTATATTATTTTTCCTAAGTTGATCAGCTTTGAAATTAATGTACAATCAAGCATACAATATCATGACAATTTCCTAAAAATTACTTTAAATGTATCAGCTTAACATCTTTTTTGAAGTGTGGAATAAATACATTATTAAAATGCAAATTAGTTGATATTTATATTTTTTTGTGGAAAAGTGTGTGAAAATTTGGCCAAAGAGAATATTTAATTGAATGCCCCACTTTTGTTGGCCAATTAAATTTGGTAAAAGGTTGATAAGTTCAAAAGTAAATTAAATAAAACCGAGACATGCTAGCATATTGATCTCAACATTAAACAAATAAATAATTTAATTTATTTTGTAAAATAATAAATTCAAATATCTTACAATTGTTCATAACAAATAAAATTGTCTATGTTCCTTGTAAAATCAATTATCTTTTCAATGATTTATCTACATCTTTGAATATTTAACTATGAACAGCATGAATTTCTCCAAATTCAAAAAGCTGTCGATAAAATTTCCCTTTGACATAATCTCACGAATTCTCAAAGTAAATTTTGTTGCTTTATGAAAACAACTTAATTAAATGAAGCGAAGGGCGAAACATCCACTTCTAATTGAAGAATTTCCTTCCAAAGGAGAGCATTCGAATAAAACGAAGCTCTGGCTGGTCAGCAAAAAATGGGCAATTGCAGAACATAAATTCATTTCTCGTTTTGGTATGGCCAAAGAGGAAATATGAAAATTCCCCCTCAGTTATCCTTCTTTCGGCGGTTTTCCTTCCGATTTTATTTTATTTTTTTCGGGATTGTGTGTGTGTGCATACCCACCGCAAAATGTTGATGAAAAACCAGGGAAATCGGGAGAGGGAGACGTGAAAAGTTGGGCTCAGTTATCGAGGCTTACCACTGAGTTGACTTTAAGGAGACTTTAAAAAATATACATGAGGGGGCTCCGAAGAGCCGTAACTAAGCGGATTTTGATTTGTTTTTCCTGCTCCTGATGCTGCTTCTGCTTCCAGCCAAACAAAGAAATGTGCTTAAGTTGTTTGTGCCGGCAAATTCCCTGATGCTCTTAACTTTTCCCCCAGTCACTGAATTTTCCACCTCCCACCGCCGCCCTAGTGGGTTTAAAAGCGGAATTGACATCCATCAGAGACGTTTTGAGGGCTGATTATATGAGTTTTCCCTACCTGGCAAACAAACAGACAGACGGACCGCAGAACATAAATATTATTTTCAATATGGCCCCAGCCGCAGCGTCAAATTGGATGAGTTTTAATTAATTTCGTCATTACAATAATTAATTGAAGGCCCGCTGGGACGGGGCTGGCGCTCAAGGACATGTTCGCCCAAGTGGCGCAGGCTGCACAGGCGGGCGCAGCTGCAACAAATTGCAATATATTTTACAGCTACTTAGTCGGCATTACACATGCACTGCAGGAGCCAACTTTTCGACGCCACTGTGTGCGACTAGGCTTTGATTTATTGCCAGCCATCGGAGCTCGTAAATAAGCGAAACCGAAACCAGAATGGGATCAAATGCGTGCGAAGTCCTTGGGCGTCGGGGTGGGGAGAAAATTAATGATTTTCCATGCATTACTACGTGTATTTTCAATGCAGGCAAAAGCATGTAAAGAGTTATTGATTAAAAGGTATTACTCCTGATTTTCACTTATTTATAAAGTAGGATTTAATTTAAAAATTCGTATTACTTAAAATAAGTTAGCCTCATAACATACTTACATAAACACTCTCCATTTAAGTGCCTTAAAATAACCATAAATTATGCTTAAATTAAATGGATTTCCCCCACACTTGACTGAGCTCCAATCAGCATTTAGTCGGTCCAATTTAGTTTCAGCAGCAGTTTAACTTCAGTTGCCTTACGGCCAAAGCCATATTCAAACAGAATATCTGAGATGGCTTATCTCTTTCGGACCGGCTGGCCATATGCAACCATTTCGCAGAGAGCGAACGCAAACTGGTTTAATCTGAGAAAATACGCCTATAAATAGCTCAAGGAGCAGCCCATCCCAATCTTGTGCTCTTCGCTACGCCACTGCCTCTGCTTGCTACAGGATTATGGCTTTTCCTGATAAATCTGTCGCACATAAAGTACCACAACGAACGACTGTTGAACTAGATTCAACATTCATGCCCTTCTACACATGAGGATCTACACCGAGAGAATGGTTAGGATTTTCAGAGGAGTTTGCTCTAGATTAAGACATGTTTTTTGAAAGTTTAAATATTTTTTTATAAGTAGCACTTGAAAGAAACAAAGGTCGAACCAATAAGCAATAATCATTGATATTTTAGAAAATAAATTCAATATTATTCATTTTAATATGCTTATCTTCGAACTGATATTTGTTTAAGTTTTAGCATATTTGTCTGTAAAATCTTTGTGATTTTTTCGAAGAATTTTCCTCATATTACTTTCTCCCTGTGTATCCGAGTAATTCATGGGGCGACGCTCCGTCTTCAGCTGCGTTGACAAACTGCAGAGATAAGCGTGCTAAGGGAGGCCATGGACGAAGTACAGAGCCAGTCATGAATGTATGACCAGTCCGAGTTCCCGTCCAGCACTCGACTCGGCTCAATGGGTGTCCCGTCCAGTCCACTGGACGCAATCAACAGCGAGTTGTCAGCTGCCAAAAGCAGTGGCCCCAAAAAGGGGGGACGGGTATTAGTGGGTTGGGACGCGGTGAGCCGCAAATCAATCGGTACCCCTTGAAATTTCCCAACTTGAAATGCTTTGTCAATTGTATAATCTCTTTCTTCCTTTTATCGGGGCCATCAAATTCAATTGCATGTAAAAGTTATTGTCCTCGGTCATTTATTCAATTTGCCAAATGAATTATGAATGGATTGACCCGGATAAAATGCCAAATGGAAATCGTTTGATTAGCCCGCAGAAACACTCGTCCCCCCATTTTCAGCTCGTAAACCCCGACCATTCGAATATTTCCAAAGTGTCGAGTGCACAAATTTGTTGCATACTTCGGCCGAAAGCTCATTGAGCGAATAATCTTTTTCAAGAGGGCCAGAAATTCGCAGTTCCAGTGAATTTGCCAGTTTATTGTTTTGCGGAAATGCAAAATGCGTGCGGAATTTCTGAACGAGAGCATGGGGGCCGGGTTACTGTATGGATTTTAATTAATATGTTGCCAGCTATTGGTGCCCGCCTGAATTATAAATTCTATTTGTACCATCAGATTTGCAATCGTCAAACAAACGCTGTAAAGCGAAACTCTGTAAAATAAATAAATACGAATACATGCAAATACATTTGCCGGCAAAGCCAAACAACAGAAAGTCACCAGGCAATGGATTAATAAATAAAATATGGCATGCATTTTTTCGTAGGTATCCTGGGGCACAAGGGTATATTGCTTTCAGTGGATTTTTGTGTATAAAATTAGAGACATTGCAAAGAAAGGATTGATATATTTGATTTGGAAGGCAAATATTTTATTTTTACCATTTCTAAAAATATTTGTAAAGGATTATGATTGCAACAGAGTTGTTAGAGATTTTCTTTAGGCAAAATATGAACTATATTGTGGTCAGGGCATAGAATATTTGTCAAACCAACCAATTTAATCCTCAGAGCAAAAACAAAAGCTCTATTAAAATGTATTTCCACTTGTTTTTTTTCAGATTTGCAATCGCCATGTGCCAAGGCCCAGCCAAATAGCGAATATTTATTAAAAATATAGCCATAGAAAAAGGAAAATCCCATACAGGATTTCTGGAAAGAGCAAAAAAATCAACGCCGCTGGGCCCCGAAGGGAAAATTGTAAGCAAACAAAATGTGGAAAATCTGCATTTTTACATCGGTAATTGCGGTTGTTGTTGCAACAACTCTGCCGGCAACACCAACACCAGCAGCGGCAGCGGCAACGGCAGCAACAACAACACTCGCTGGAAAAACCATAACAAATGACTTGGGCCACGCCCCCGAGGAGGAGGCAACTAGCAGCCGCCCCCCGGCCGAAAACCGAACGCTGTTGAAAATATCCCGGGAAACGGTTGAATTTTCAACTGTGGGCGGTTCAACCTCAACGGCCACGCCCACCACGACGGCCACAACCAGCACAACAACAACGCAGGCAACAACAATAACAGCGGGAGTGGCAGCGCCGCTGCTGCCGGAAAATGAGGAAACACGAAAAGCCAAGCTAATGACAACCGCCCAAAAAATGCCTTTAGCCGGTTTGGGCGAACTGAGCGGCATCAAGGATGCACTGCATCGCATTAAATTGAGCGAGAAGCCACTGGCAACGACCATTACCACTGAACAACCGGAAGCCGAGGATCAGGACGAAGCGGATGAGCAGGATATGGCCCCCACGATTTCCCCCCTGCAAATTCAAATGCAGGCAGCTGCCTCTTATCAAGTAGCCGAGACGTTGGCCGACCTCAACGAGGAGGAGCGGGCGCGCTACGATGCCATGTTGGCGCAGCAGCCCACGGCCAGCAAGCTGAATATTGTGGATCTGTATCCACTTAAAATCGATGACTTCCAGCCCATCATCCAGAGCGATAACGAGGAGCTGATCAAGCAGCGGACGGTCTTCACCCAGCCGGAGAATACAGAGGAATACAAGCAGAACCTGATGCCCAACGAGGTGGAGCTGGTAATCAACAGGGAGGGGGGCAGCGAGAATCAGGAAAAAATCAAAATTAACATAGCCAGGGTGGAGGAGAACACACCCAGTACCACGACTACCAACTCGAACCAGGGAACCACGGCTGACTTTACGGGAAAATTGCTGGCTGATCAGGATGATCTCATTACCGAAATCGAGAGCAAGTTCCAGCTGCATGAAACCACCACGCTGAGGCCCAAGGTGGCCTTGAAGCTCCGTCCCGGAGATACTCTCATCGATCGGCGGGTGAAGAAGAGCTTCGAGTTCCCGATGCAGCATCGGGCCAGCGATGTGATGGCCATGCCGCATATTGACTTTGCCAACACCAAGTTCCAGACCGATGCCGATGCCCCCCATCCGCCGGCCTCGCATCCCGAATTCTCCACCACAAAGTTCTACAACAGCAAGGAGCTGTACAACGAGATGCTGCTGCATAATAAGCGCAAGTTAATGAAGGAAACTAAGGATGCCAAGGATGCCAAGGAAGCTAAGGCTGACGGCAGTCGTCCGATAAAGTCAGCGGAGGATACAACTCAGGCCGCCGCCAACTTGAACGTGACTCCGGAAGGCAAAACTTTTTCGCCAACAGCAACAGCAACAACAACTGGAACTGGAACCGGAACCGCCAGCCCAACAACACTGAAATCACCAACAACAACAGCCGCGGTTGAGTCAACAACAAGGACAACTGACAGTCCAGCAACTACAACTACAGAGACAGCAACGATGACGACGGCAACCGCTGGAAAATATCAGAAAGAGCTTAAGCGTGCCAAATTATTGCTCAAGGCCCTGACACCGCCCAAGTCCGACAAACTGGCAGTTGTCTTGGCCAAAGTTAAAGCCGCAAAAGTAGGGGAGCAACCAACCGCCGGGGAATCCCCATCAGTGACAGCGACATCGACATCGACTTCGACATCGTCATCAGCACTCCCATCGACCACGACCATGGCCACTCCGATGCTGTTGGCCACCGCAAGGACGCGTCCACAGTCGGCTAATCCCACTAAGACGGCCTCAAAGCCAATTGCCAGGCCGCGCATTTTGAGTCGCCTGCAGGAGAAAATCAATTCGCTTGAATGCGAGATCCCCACGGTCCCGCAGGACTCGCATCTGTGGCGCGGCAACGAGACCCACGAATTGCTGCTGCCCATTGTGGTGAGTGCACTAGGAGAATTATACATAAATGCGGAATTATATAATACACGATTTATAAATAAATTTTGTTTTTATTTTAGGAAGAATATGCTCATTTTAATTATTTTTATTTCCTTTACTTTTGTACTTTTGTTCCTTGTGTTCTCAGAAATTTCCTTTCATTCCGTTCAGTGCCTTGCGTTCAGGGCTTTGCGTGCCCACTGTTATCAAAACAATTGAAAGCCTTATTAAGTTCTTATCATTAGACAGACAAAAGAGCACACAGGAAGCCGAAGAAAAGACAGCTTAACGATTGAATGGACGGGGGGAACACACGGCGTATGCGTGTTATTTGAGTAAGCGGGTTAAGCAATTAGCTGGCGGTTTAGAGGGCGGAAGAAATAAAAGGAATATCGCAAAAGTGGGCGACTGACTGACTAACGGACTACATTTACATAATATGCCTGCTGACGGCTAATTAGTATGGAGGAAGCTTAGTTTTGGGGTTCCAAGAACCCCGAGATTAAACTGGAATCCCTAATAAAGCTGCTGAACTTCTTCCGAGCGAAAGGCGAATAAAGAAAAGATTGATTAGGGATTGAGTTCACATAGGAATCATTTACGCGTAATGGAGAGGGAAAGCGAAAGGGAAAGGGAAAGCGACCCAAACATTCTTCAACTTTGTCAACCGACAGCCGACAGCCGACAGCCGACAACCGACATTCGATATCCAATTTCCAATTTCCCTTCGAACAACAGAAACTTGTTAAAACTGTTTGCTCGGCTAATTGAAAACCTTTTAGAGCTGAGACAATTTTGCAACCAGAAAGAAATCAATGACGGCAGCCAGCAACCACATAAATAAATAACAATCGCATTTAGAGTTAACATAGACAGGAACAGTCGACTGGACAAGAAAAGGACAACGGTAGGAAAAAGGATTCTCCGAAGCGAGCCCTGCAAATTTAATCCCCCCGATAAGTTGGCCAACAAAGGGAAATTATTGATCGTCGTTTTATTTGGCCATTTCCGAGGTAGCAGCAGCATGTGTGGTGAGGGATTGAGGACTCAAAACAAGTTGACCGGAAAGATGAAGGTTTCCAGTCCTAGTCCTTATGCAAAAAAGGACAAATCCTAAGGGGGTGGCTTAGAAAACAGTCCGGTTCGGATATGTAGGGTTCATATATGAGGTGGAAATGAAAGTGGAGTTTTATGGCATGTTAACAACATTAATAACAATTTCAATGTATATTTCCTTCCAAGGAATATATAATTAAATATTGACAAAACTTAAATTATATTTATATTAAAACAATGTTTTGTTATTTTAAATTTATTAGAAGGATTTTCTTAATATTTATTCCCAAAGTATTACCTTTCAACGTTTGTCTCGCACTGTTTTCTGAGTCAAGAATAGGAAGGGTTATCCATTTCTTTATTAAATCGCATTTGTTGTTAAATCAGGAATAAACTAGACAAGGGACCCCGACCGGAGCTCATCTGGCAATTTCTGGACCCGGGACCAAGTTTCACTCGCTCATATCCTATCCCTTTCATGTCCTGTTTATATTGACGTAAATCAAGCCATTTGCCTGGCCAAATCACAGCTGCTGCCTTTGGCAAATATTTAAATTCATTTGATGGAAAATGTTCACCCTTTTCATCGGCAGCCGTTATGCGAGTGTGTTGTCGAGTGGAACCTTTGACTAACTGACTGAGGACCGAATGTTTAATTAACATCTGGCCAGGCCAGGGTTGTCTATTCAAACAGCTTTCTGTGTGTTTCCAACCGAAATGCCATTAAATTTGATGGCCATTTGAAGGCTGCCTTTGCCGGGATTTCGTTTCCTTTGTTAATATAAGAAAAATGGGGCCAGCGGAAGATGGAGGCGAAATTGATTTCCTGTTTACCTTTTGGTCAGCAAATTCCAAATGCCAGCTCGGCCGTGAATTTAATTAAGAAGCACTGCAGCATTATGCAAACTCTGGTCCTCGCCTGAAAAGGAAAATACATTATAGTACACATTAAGCATTGGCATAAAGTGTACCTTGCATAAAATTAATGCTGACTTCTCTGGCCACTTCAGGGTCCTTTTTCACAAGGACCTGGGCTGGACCTGGTACTAGGAAAAAAAGAAAACAATTAAAGAAAACAATTTTTGCATAAAAGGTGGAAACATTTCTTCATGGCTCTTTTTTCTGTTTATTTTCCTATGCGGAGGAGGTCACTGAAAACATTTCTCAACTGAATTTGTTTACTCTGCTGTTTGTTGTTTTGGGACTCGTTTTGATGGAATTGTTTCTCTCTTTTTTCTCAATTCCTCTCCTCCGTTTTTTCTCCACTTTGGCAACATTTTAAGCCATTTAAGCCTAGTTGAAGTTTTTTAGTTTTTCTTTTCCTCGGAGCTTAGATTAGCTTATTCTCGAATTTTGTTGTGACACTCTCAAAGATTAAATGCATGTACAGGGGAAAAGTCTGGGATTTATTGTTTTACTGTTTATTTTTTACTGGCTGCATTTTAATATAATTTGTTATGTCTCAAGTTAAATTATTTATTGTAAGTTACAAATTTACAAGAAATTAATGT
The DNA here is from genome assembly GCA_018153105.1 of Drosophila rufa. Lineage (NCBI taxonomy): Eukaryota > Metazoa > Arthropoda > Insecta > Diptera > Drosophilidae > Drosophila > Drosophila rufa. The sequence continues at coordinate 18,171,195 of JAECXS010000096.1, forward strand.
ACAGTATTTTCGTTTTAATATTTAAAAAAACAATTCAAAGGCTGTATGTAGTTATTTCGCTTTTAAATATATTTAATAATTAAAACTGATATTCTACAAAGCACCAACAGTAATTCAAGCACAAATATGTTACAGCACAATAGGAAAAAATTCCATTCTATTTTAATGACCGACATAAACTCCCATATATTTGTGGTTTTAATTTCAACAAATTGCTCGTTTCCAAATATAACAACCCCCTTGCAACGCAGTGAAACTTAAACAACAAACAGAAATTTGCTAAATATATACAACAAATAAAAAAGGGAAATTTATGCCATTACCTCTTGCGGTGTTCATAAAAAAAAGCCGACCACAAAACACGCATGTGACCCAAAAACTTGGCCATTTCCCAGCAGGTCGTCATTCCCTTTTGTATGTAAATATGCAGTGGGTTTTCCCCTGTTTTTCTTTTTTTCTTTTCCAAAACTGACCAGCATACAATGTAGCTTTTTATGTGCGTACAGACAGGCCATTAAAATGCCATAAATTTGAGCTCTGACAAATCCCCTCCGACAGTGCACAGAGAGAGGCGAACGGCATAAAAAAGCGGCAGGCAAACTAAACCGCTTCAAATTGCGCAAAAATATGCTAAAATTGCTGGACATAGGAGCGGAGGTCCTGGCAATGGAGCGCATAAAATGGCAGGGATAACCGCAAAGTCGAGTTTCGGTTCGGGCCCATGTATTTTTATTTGTATTCCGATTGCGACGTCCATAACGGGCGGCTTATGTCTGTGGCTTAGCCCAAATTAATAAAAATTTGGCAACATCAAGTGGATATGGGCATATGTTGTAAACTTTGCTAATATCCACCCCGAAGCCAGCCCCAAATGAACCTTTTAGCTGGAAGTTTATTAGGTTCGGGTTACGTTAGCTCACTACTTATGTAAATTTGTTTCTGCCACAGAACTAAACCGGCCTAAAAGGGACCGGCCCGCCCTGGGGCCCATCTAGGCGGCAGACAATGTTGTAAAAGTGAAATTAGAAAACTTGCTAAATAATTTAGTTTGGCTGTCGGAGGAAAAACCTTTTAGGCCCACCCTCTTGCTTACATTTTGCGGCAACATCTAACCTCCGAAATCTACTCTTCCCCAGACCACGGAGCACTGTAAGCCGGACGAGAACTGCATACCGAATGTCCTCACCTGGCGAGGCGAGGCGGAGATCCAGTCCGGCGACATCCTGATTGTGGAAATCAATGATGCCATGCTTAATCCATCGCACGAGCCCAACAACACCAGCAGGTAAATGACCAAGAATGTTCCATTAAATCCAATCAATTGAAATGTATTTCAGTGAAAATATTTTTGTGGTGTATAAAAGTCAAAGCAAAATCTGAAACTGAATATCAAAGCGTCGAGGTATTTTTCCCTATTATATATTAATGAAAAGACCCAACAGAGATTGAAACAATTGAAAATGCAATTGTGTAGCAGTTGGTCACAATTATTTGTTTATTGAGGAAAGCTTTATAAAGCCGGAACAAAATGTTCCTCGAGAGCTACATGATTGGTGAATATTTTATTAGCAATAGAAATACGTTTATAGATAAAAAAGAATTTACAGAATTAAACGACCAAGTCTTCTTAAGCCACTAATTCATATCTGCCTCGCAGATAAAATTCCCCTTAAAGTTACAACCGTAGTCCTCCATAAATCCATTGGCCAGGAAAATGCAGTCTTGATTGCCATACAGGTCGTTGGGTTGATTAGGTCTCCATTTCAGAAAGGTGGCTCTCCGACTCGTGGTGGCCGACATGTACTCTCCCTCATTAACCAGGTCATTGATGTCCAGCCAGTAGTTTTTCCCCTTCTGCAGTTTCTGCGTAATCAGGGACAGCTCCTCATCGCTCTGAATGCTCGCCAGATGACCGCCCATCCGAATGCAGGTGTTGGCGGCATTGTACCAAGTCTCATAATTCTGCGACTCTATATAGAAGAATCTGGAACCGATTCGCTCAAAGTTCGAGGTATTAGCCGTCTTGTTTAGAGCCATCTTCTCCAGTAAAACCTCAATTCCGGTTAGTTTCTGCAGCAGGGCTTCCAGCTGACTCTGGGTTTTATTCTGTCCAATTCTCAAAACCTGCAGTTGTCCTTCAATATTCTCCAGCTTCGTTTGGCTTCCTGGGGACTCCGCCAGCGAGCCATAGAAACTGCACACAATTGTTGCGAAGAACAAAAGACTGGCGCACTTTGTCATTCTGATTTATGTGGAAGAAACACTTTGAAGTCTTTTGTTCAACTGATTTCTTGTGGTTCTGCGGGAGAGGATTATATATGTGCATTTTCTTATCAATTCGAATGGTTAAGAAATTAAAATTATTTATAACTTTCTGCCCGATTCCAGATTGCAGAAAGTAAGCTTGCTGATAAGTGGGATTCTGTGAAAATATTCTTCTTTTCTTTATTTAATTAATTATTTGATTTATTATCAAGAAAGTAAGTTTATAACATAAATCGTAATTTTATTTAAGCTAAAACTTTTGACTCGAGTAGTGCTAGTGTTGCTTTTAGGGCTGCCAGCTGACTTTCGGCACTATCCAATCTGGCCTGGGTTTCGTTGAGTTTGATGGAGTCCCAGTCATTCCATCTCCTCTGATTAGCAGCCATATTCTCGAGCAGGGGTTTCAAAATATTCAAACAGTATTCATTGCACTGATCCGGGGATTCTGAATGCGACTCATAAATACTAGAGACTATCAGCGAATAAAATAAAACTGTTGCGAGCTTTAGCATTTTTAGTTAGTGAATTTAATTAATAAAATTAACGCTTTGGTGAAGAGAAACGGTCGACTTGAAGGCAGATAAACAACTGACTTCTTCTGACGATTTTTAATATTATTTCTACAGGTTTACTCACTGATTACACCTATGTTATCCCACAGTAATTCCCAGAATCTATAAAAATTAAAACCTGTTATCTGGGTGTAATAATATAATGAAGTCTCTTATCGCCTTGAGCCGCTTATCAGCACTGTTGAATGACTAATTAGTTTATTAATTGTGTTCTTGATTGTATTCTAAAAGACAAAAAAAAAAGCACTTATCAGCAAAAGCTTTAATACACTCATCAACATGAATCTGAGACTGCGTTTACGTACTCTTATCACCTAAACTTTGATTCCTGTTTCATAAGCCATAATTAAGATACATTCTATATTTTTTTGACTGACTGCTGATTGCAGATAATCGTTTCGATTAGATAATCCCCAAAGCACAGTATCCCTTTTTGTCAGCCTCACTTGTTGTACCTGTACCTGTCGACTGGCGGTGATGTATGTAGTTGATCAAAGCAAGTGACTTGGCGACGCAGGACACACACAGTCATTATGTGCCGCCCATCAGCAACATCATCAACATCCACATCATCCTCACCCGGCAGCAGCATCCACACTTCCCGGCAGCCACTGCTGCTGGCTCATCATTGAGCTCATCATGGAGCGACCCTTTCGCTGCTGCAGCCCCTTAACTTTGTCAGGAGCCCCAGACACCTGAGCTTACTAGGAAAAAATGGGGGAAAAATAAAAATAAAATCACTCCCCTATTTTTACACCTAGTTTGCAGGTTGGGCGTTGGTTGAGTTCCTCTTTTTTCAGTTAAGCGCTTTAATGCGCAGTGAAACGTGTTTGTTCGGGGGCTTATTATATAATAACGTCCATTAAGGACCTTTATTGATTTTTCTTCAGCACGTCTGCTCGAGGAGAAGAGATATAGATAAACACTGAGAAAGAGATACAGAGTGGAGGTGGAGGCGGTGGCCAGAATAGTTACTGGTCCCAGACACGTTTTGCCATTATCATGCCCTTTTTACAGTTTATTAAATTGTTTTCTCCAACTCTCGCCACACGCTCGCTGTCTAACTCTCCTATCTGGCCGTCGCTGTATTTCTTTTCGCAAATTTTTATTTCGGTTCTGTTTATTTTATAAAGCCGGACAAAAATCCCCATTACAAACTGCGCATATAAATGCGATAGCAGACAGTTTTTCCGACACAGAAAATACTTTTCTAGCTTTACTTATTTATATAGAAAAAATGCAAAAGTATTTATTTTCAAGGTGTCTGTCATGTTATCCAGTTAATATATGCAGTCAAGATTACAATAAGGAAGCGTTTTGCAAAACGTTTTAAAGTGGACTTACGAACAGTAGTTCCTCTATTTTATTTTAGCGTTTTTTACCTTAAAAAAGATGAATAGATATGACAGAAAATAAAATAATTTCTTATATAGAGAAGCTAATATTTAATTCAATAAAACCGCAAGACAAAAAATATTTCAAAGTGACCGATTATAAAATGGCCTTTTTATATAAAAAATACAACTTCTTATTAATAAGACATTTATAAAATTATATTTATGAAAGAACGATATGTCTTTATAAATAAATCTTCAAGAAAATAGAAAAAAGAAAGCATTTGTATATATAAAAGCAACCCAGAGACCCACAATTTCTATGTATTTTTCCCTGTGTAGTGCTAGTTGTTGACCATTAGTCATTTGGGAGGACGTACAAACACCACAGCTGGCTGACCCTTTTTGCCATGGCAATTATCACGTTTCTTTCAGTTTTTTTTGTGCTATCATTTTTACCCCCATCCTCTGCCAACACACATTTTTTGCTCTTTTTAATTTAGCTCGGTGGCTGGTTCTTATCTTATCGCTTGATAGATGCCGCCGGTGCCGCCGCCACCCATCAAAAAAGTTGTCCGCCCCGAAAAAGAAGCGCAAGAAAAATTAAAATTCATTTGTCGAACTTTGGGGCCAGACATCAAACGCGACCGCTCTGGAAATTTTCCGGTCCTCGTTCTATGTATATATATTTACGTATATACTCTTTCCTTATTCAGCCCGAGGGCCTGGCAACTTGAAATGCCTGGCATAAGTTCCGATTCCTGTAAGTTTCCCTGGGGGCAAAATAAGACCGCAAACAATCGAGTTACTTGAGGAGTGAAAGTGAGGCGAAAAGTGTAGCATACAATTGAGCGCTGGGGCCGCAGAGAAAAAGTTACCGCCAACTATGAAAATGAGATGTCAAAAAAGTTTTTATTATCGATTTAATATGTGTGTATATGAGTGCGTGTGTTGGCCAAGTTAACAAATGCAACAGCAACAAATAATAATGCTGGGAAGAAGCCAAACCGAGGCAAGACAAGGCAAGGCAAGGCGAGTGGGTAGCAAATAGATTGGCAAAGCTAGAGGTAGTGAAAACTTTCCTGGCTCGCAGTTTTCTAACAAGTTTTCTTTCTTTTTTCACTCCCCTAACTTGACTACGTGTTGTTGAAAAATTGCAAACTTGGTTACTATATGAGGTGTCTTCCTCTGTTTGTGTCTCTGGTTGCGAGTCTGGGGAGAAATCGTGAGGGGTTTCCGGTAAGAGCTACAATGTTCTCCAAGATGACTTAAAGGGAACCAAAACAAAAAAAGCAAGTTTCTTCCAGGTGTTTTTTGGTTCTTCTTACCGGAATTTCTTTATAGATATCCATGGACTTAAGCCAACAAATCAAAACCCCCTTTGCCCAGTGTTAATTTGCGGCAACTTAAACTCTATTAATAAATACTCTTATAGTAAGCTGCCACAAAAAGTAACCGCAATGAACCCTTGGCAACACCGAAGACAGAAGGATATACCCAGAAAGAACCCTTTTTCCTAGGCAGCCAGGCAACCCCGCCTCGGCTCGACTAATTTCATTTCCGTTTTTGTGCTATTTAATTTCCGCTAGAGCAAGGCGAGCGAGAGAGCAACTGCTTGTAAATAAATTTCAATTAATTAAGCATACAGATACATACACCGGCAACAGAAAATCAAGGAGAAAGGCGCCAGGACCAAGTTTCTTTTGACGTCTATGGTCACATTTATAACTTAAACAGGCAAACAGAAGCCATTTAACTTGGCCGTCACCTATCAGCCTCACTTTACGCTATACACAGGGGAAAAATGCAACTTCATAATTATTTTACTATATACGGGGAAAAAATTAAATTTTAAGGAGGTGAATAATTTAGTACTTAATATACTTTCAATTTTGTACAAAACATAAAGATATTGTAAAGATATTGTTATTATTTTGCTCATCCTTTAATGTATGATTTTCCCTCTCTGCATCATTTTTTCTACGATTTATTCTCACCTGGATGCTGGCACAATAAACGTCAACGAGCAGCGCGGTACACGCCACACAGGTGTATCAGGTAACTCGCTCCGGCCACGAGCATTGCGACGTCACCGAGGGCGTCCTGCTGGATATCACGCCGCTGGTGGTCGATGGCAGGAAACTGGTTACCCTGTACGACAAGGACCTCACCGAGGGAGTTAACTTGCTAATTGGTGAGTAGTCTCGACCCCGGCCACTCTTACCACTCGTCGGCTGTACTAACTTTGCGGTGAACGCGGTTTCTTGCACAGGCAAATTGGTTTACTTTGAAGAGCTGAAAAGCTGCCTTAAGTAGTTTATTTTATTTCCTCTCATTAAAGTATGTAAGTTAAGAAGTTACTTCCCCAAACAATAATAAAAACATACTAGCACTTTTACTGAAAAGAATATCAAAATTAAATGTTAAATAGTATGAAAAAAAATATTTAAAAAACTAATATAAATCCAGTAATTTTTTCCCTTAATACCCTGACTCAAGGAAGAGCATTGGCTTGAATATTTAATTTAAAAGCTCCCCCAGCAGCTATCAACACCTGCTAAGGGGACTCTCCTCCCTCCGCGTTAGGGTATTCCATCTTCATCTACCCCAGAGGCATCGCAGGACACCTCCTTTGGGCTGTAATTTTTTGCCTCCCCTATTTGTGGTTCCCGTTCGGCCTATTAACTACCTTTTTTTCCGCTCCCTGGCCTGCCAGCCTTCGTGTAGCCTTAATTAATACAAGCCCCTCTTTTGTCCCAACCTTATCCTTTCGTTGCCGCCTCTGTGTGTGCCGCAGTGGTGTCCGAGCTGTGGGGAGCGCAGTGTGTGCGCCTGAAGGTGACCACCAAAACCGACAACTGCGGCGAGAACGCCGATTGTTCCGGCAAGGGAGTCTGCTACTCGGATTCCGGCATGGAGGAGTACGAGTGCCAGTGCTGCAGCGGATTCGCAGGACCGCATTGTGAGGAGATCGACGCGTGCAACCCGAGTCCGTGCACCAACAACGGCATCTGTGTGGATCTCTCGCAGGGTCACGAGGGCAACTCCTACCAGTGCCTGTGTCCGTACGGTAAGGTCATTAGCTTCCAGCCTCATTAGTGGCTGCCTCCGATAATATGCCATTAATATGCCTCCTATTCCGTCTGTATTCCTGCAGGATATGCGGGTAAGAACTGTCAATACGAGTCGGATCCCTGCAATCCCGCCGAGTGCATGAACGGCGGCAGCTGTGTGGGAAACTCCACGCACTTTCGGTGAGTCGAAGGCAAACAAAAGAGCCGACAAGGCACAAAGAAGGAGCAAAAAAATTAGACGGCGTAGGCTTAGATGCACTCTGAAAAATAATTGGAGTTTTTTAATGATAAACTGAAGATTTCTTTGCCCAAAATATCTGAAATATTTCCATAAAATGTAGACTTTAGTTGGTTAATTTATTTTAGAAACATACAAAATAATCTCTGCAATTATCTTAATACTTTACATAAACTAAATTACAATTATTTCATTTAATAACACAATTTAGGTGAGGAATTAAGAGAATATAACATATAATATAAGAAACTTTTAGTACAAATTTTTATGAATTCTTAATAGCCAATTTTAAAATAAGTTTTAACTATTTACACCAAAGCAAAGCCTTTAGCCCTTCCCTTAGTATGTTAAGCCAGCATTCTTTAGCTGAATTTCTACAAAGTAAGAATACAAATTTGTTCTGAGTGCAGATTACACATTCAGATGGAGCCCCTGCTCTCCCAGGAGCAGGAGAGCAGCAGCAGCTTTCATTCAATTATCGTGACCATTGTTTTGCGGTCCTGTCTAGCCGTCGCCGTCTGTGTTTGCTCATAAATGTTGACTTTTGTCGCATGTTCAAAAATTCCCCCATTTCTCCATGTCTCTCCTCTTTCTCCTCTATTTTCCTCCATTTTTTTGCGCCATCTCTCCCTGCCGTATTAACCCGCTTTTGCTCCCCGCTTGCAGCTGCGACTGTACGCCCGGCTTCACAGGACCTCTGTGCCAGCACAGCCTGAACGAGTGCGAGTCCTCGCCGTGTGTTCACGGCATCTGTGTGGACCAGGAGGACGGGTTCCGGTGCTTCTGCCAGCCAGGTGAGTAAATGTGGCAACATTTCCAGTGCCAAATACACGCAAATTGCCTTCATTCTTTTGTTGATTCGCTGGCAAAATCGCTCCCATAATGCCAATATTTCGTGAGTTATCATCGTTGAAATTTCACACAATGATTGTTTGGCTTTGCTCGGGATCTAGTACATATTGAATTGGGGAATTGAAACTAGCTTTAAACAGAATATTTAGAAATGGTTCTGGCAAATATGTCCAATGGTTTTATATTTAGTTTGTTGTACAATTCAAAACGGGGTATTAGAAAAACTGTTTTATATACTTGATAAAACTTAAATAATATTTATTAAAACCGTTGTTGTAAAACGTAAACATCATATAATATTAATAAAAAAATAGTATAAGCATCAATGAAAGCTAAGAACATTGATTTGGTTCTTTATCAATAGCAACAGGCTTCAAATTACATTTAAGATGAAGTCTTAATGATATATTTTTTTCTTACAATAAATCCTGTTAAAGAAATAAAATCTCTGTCTCTGTCTAAATTAAACTTGCTTCCATTAAATATTAATCTAAATCGATTTTCCGTGTCGTGCACGTAGAAATCCATTTTTTATTGGCACACGAACCTGGTTTCGGTAAATTTTCCTACGAAATCCACGTACTTTAAGGCAATCAAATTGCGCTTTGGCAATTGAATTGAAATCTGTGCAAATCAAAAATCTACATTGAAGCTCATAAATTATTTCATTGGCACAAACACAATTTGCATAAATCGCACTCAATCACAATGAAAGTAAATGTACATAAAAGTCGGTGGCTGAGACAGAGAGACGAGGGCAATTTCGGGGAAGTCGAGACAGCGCGTCGTCTCCGGCGAAGGCATTTCTCCATTTCCTATTGAAATTTCCATTTCATTTACTCTGCACATTTACATTACCCGCAACCTTTTCACCTGTTTCCCCCCCTCCGGACCTCCGTGTGTTCTTCGCAGGATTCGCCGGCGAGCTGTGCAACTTCGAGTATAATGAATGCGAATCGAATCCGTGTCAGAATGGCGGCGAGTGCATCGATCACATTGGCAGCTACGAGTGTCGCTGCACGAAGGGCTACAGCGGCAACCGTTGCCAAATTAAGGTGAGTGAACAATGTGAAATTTATAAAAAAGAGGGTTCTTTTATCGAGAAAACGAAGAGTGAAAATACCTTAACAGAAATGGGAAGAAATGAGAGAAAAATGTTGAATATATAAATAGCACTTGCCAAGAGTCAAAGAATAACTTATTTAATTTAATTTAATTTATACAAAATATTGTATTTAAATCTCTTTAACTTAGAGCTCCTTTAATTTCTTTTATACAAGATCTTGTATCTAAATCCCTTTAAGCATTTAAAATATGAAAAAAATAAAATACAACCAAGAGGTGTAAAATCGTAAATATTCAAGTCTCCTATGAGTACCGATCCTCGAGAGTGCCCATTAGTTGATTCAGGCTCCCCGAGATAATCAATATTTTGTATTGAAAAAAAAAACAAATCCCGCGACAATTCCCCGGTGGGAATGAGAGTGGAAGGACCCCAGTTGTCTGCAGGTCCTGAATGGTATTGATTTAATTTGCTCAGACCGAGGACTCGCGCTGCCGCACACATGCATAGGAAATGGGATGCCGCATGTGTGTATCCTTCAGATACGAATGCTGGGGCAAATACATTTTTGAATACGTAATGAAGTTTCAGCGGAGGTTGGAGCTCCACTCCGACTCAGCCACAATATGCTTTGATTTGTGCCGATTTTTTTGTTGCTCTCCTAGGTTGATTTCTGCGCCAACAAGCCTTGCCCCGAAGGACACCGCTGTATTGATCATGGAAATGATTTCAGCTGCGAATGCCCCGGAGGTCGCAACGGACCGGATTGTAATCAAATGCCACGAACGGTAAGTCATGATTTATGCAGTTTGCTTTTCTGGTTTGAGCTCTGGGCCTTGAGCTCGGCGGTTGCTGGTGTTTCGATGTTTCGTTGGCAAAAATGCCAGCAAATAGCCACAAATTGCTGGCCTACTGTGCAGTGCCGACAGTGGCGGCATAATTGTAGGCAATCTTGCTGCTGCACACACAATTTCATACACCATTGTTTGTGTGTGTGAGGTTGGTGTGCATTTTTAAGCTGATTTACGACTCTGAATGGTCGACTTTTAATGAATAGTTTCGTGTGGGTTTCTTATTGAAATTGATATCCCTGCCAAGCCTGGCAAATCAATTTCTATTCCAGATAAGAACTAAGTCTAAACAAAGTAATAAAGTCTCAACGTAATTGGTACTTTGGGGTACAAAATTAGGAATAAATGTAGAAAATAATTGGTTTTAGACTTCATAAACTTTTCGTTTGACTTTTATTGAATAGTTGGGTTTGGTTTCATATTAAAATTTATATTCCATATTCCCTGTTACATTTTCTGCCCCTGTTTAGCCTTGCAAATATCAATCTCCCTTCAAGGCTCTTGGTTCATAAATTGAGTTAACTTTCCGTTTGAGGGCGAACTAACTCGAGAAAGAATTTAATAAACGCCCAATGGACTTGATAATTTGTGGTGCTAAAATAAAACTTAACAAAATGTACATAAATTGAGCGTCAAGGCGCCATAATTAAAGCTTTTGTGAAAATGATGGACACGCTGACTAACCGCGACTGCTCCAAGGACCAAGGAGATCCCCGGAACACTGTCATTATGCTTGGCGTGGAGCAGCCACGGCTAGAAAATTTGCGGCTGCTGCCAGTAGTAGTGGCTCGTGGCTCCTGTTGGGGAAGGCAGCGAAATTAATTACATTTTACATGCCAGGCACACACCACACTCTCGCCCAGAACCCAGAAATTGGAGGAATGGAGGCTGCTGCCGCTGCTCCTCCGCGGTAATTGTTGGCTTGGGTGCGGTTAGATGATACCGGCCTCCATGAGGGCAAAGATGTAATATAAAAATTGGTTTTCCTTCATATTTAGAAGCAGTTGCTGGGGAAAACTTGTTTAAGAAGATTTAATAATAACTTTTGGTGAGAAATACTTAATGAAACACTTTCTAATATATATGAAAAGGTACCTTTAAGCATATTTTTTAAAGGAGTTTTAGCAACTCCCCCTGGCACTCAATCCACCAATTCGTTTATTACTTTCAGTACTTCCAGCAATGCAACGTGAATCCCTGCACCCATGGCGGCACTTGTTGGTCCAGCGGGGATAGCTTCTACTGTGCCTGTCGTCCCGGCTACACGGGAACCATGTGCGAAGGTGAGTGCCGGTCCCTGTCCCCGATTGCGGTCCCCAAAAGTCATTAACTTGATTAGGGCCATCGGTGGACTCGTGGTGAACTCGCCGCAGAAAATATGTTTCCCTCGGTGGCTATCTAACTTTTTCCGCTTTCCCCGGTCTTTATCCGGCTCGACATTTTACTTTTTCCGGCCTTTTTGCAGATGAGTTTGTGGTGGAGACTGTCGTTAGCTCCAGCGAATTTATTGTGGACGATGCGAACGCTAGAAATTTTAATGACAAAACTTTCGGTTCATCGGTTGTGCTTAAGAGTCCCATTGAATTGCATAATGCATATTTTGCGGCCGGCGTCCTGGCAGCCGCCATTTTCATCGTTGCCGTTGTGGTAAGTACCAGTGTCCCCTCCCAGTCCCCCTCCTGATCCCCGAAAAACCAGAGAGTTCGAGTACAAGGTCCCAGGAACATGACCGACCGAGGGAAATTGTACTTTGCGGTTATGCAAAGTGCGCACGCGAAATGGCATTGCATATTCATTTCGGTGTCGGGAAAGTGGTCGAGCAACTGAATCGAGCTGCAGACTCGGGGAGGCTTTAACCCAAAAGTTACCAATCGCCTGGACCGGCGGGCTTAAAGCAGATGCAAATTTATACAATTGGTAGCCGCCATTCTCCTTCACATTGTGTATGTGTGTGTGGCTTCAAGTGCAGAGCGACCGGAGTCTATGGCAATTTATTGGAAGCCTAGAGCGTTTCAGCTGGCTTCGTTGGCTTCGGTGAATTGAGGCAGACCTATAAAGTACTCCATTAGACAGGTTAATATCATAGGCTTCAGTTGGTGTTATTTATTAAACAAAGTTGAGAGGTTCTAGAATAGTTAGTAGGGAAATTCTTCACTAAATACGTTAGTAAAACTTTAATTAGGGTCACATGTTGCACCTCTGTAGAGCGTTGGTTTTTTATAGAAGAAATTTATCATTAGAAACGTTGGTAACCTTTTAATTAGGGTTAATAAGTTTCACCTCGGTAGAGCATTTTATTTTTAAAGAAGGAATAAATATAAATTAATGAAATTTTATTATGTTATCTAGCGTATTTTGAAGTATAATTCAGAATTTTTTATCTTAAAACAAAAGTTAAAGAGGACGTCACTGTAGTCATTAGTCTGAGCTTACTCAAACCATAACCTTTCTTATGTTTCATTATAAGTTTACCTTAAGTCAAGTCCTTTTTAGCAGCTTTAAACTTTAAAGCAAATTCAGTCTACCGACCATTACCCCAACTTTTCATCCCCTTACCTTTACAGCTTCCAAATACGAACCAATCCATAACCATTTACTTAGCCCCGAAAAACCTCTCCGAATTCCCTGTTCGTTGCAGGTCACCATTTGTCACTGCAAGGTCAATCAGACGTATCGGAAATTCTCGACACGTTCCACCTCGTTTATCCCCATCCTGGGCTTCAGTCGCCGCCCTAAAATGCAGGGCAAACTCAACAAGCACTGGCTGAGCGGCAAGGGTGCCGCATCCGCCGCCGCCGCCGCATCCGCATCCGCAGCCGCTGCGAGTGGCACCTCTAATATGGCGCCCGCGGGCGGACCGAGGGCAGCGAGACACCTGCCGGGACAGCCGCAGACGCAGTCGCAGACCACGCTGGGCGGGCAGCTGCAGGAGCGACCCTTCCAACGGCACCTGGCCATGAACCTGGAGAACGACATGTACTACACGGTGGACTTTAGCGAGAACTCACAGCACTCGCCGTTGATACAGTGAGACTTGGACGGCAGCGGCGGTTGGCTAGTCAAATTCACCCCCAGCAGACGGCAGGAGTGAAGCGGGATGGGGGGTCCTTGGGTTGGGATTGTGTAATTATCTTTGATGCTACTCGTTGAATATTCCAAATATTGAACAGTATTCGATAATAATAAACTAAAGAGCATATGTGCGTGCGTGCGAAACTGAGGAGCATTAACCTGACGATTATGATTCCGGCTAATGCAAGCACAAATATTTATGATCAATACATGGGGCGTATGTATCTCTGGCATAAATAGGCTTAGCAAACTTGTTTATCAAGGTTTATTTTGGCTAAGCACACATGGACACACCGACACAGATATGTTAATGTTTGATTATAAAACACTCACCGGCGGGCGAAGGACGAGATGAGAATCTAGAATTATGTAAATGTTTAATAAGCTCGCACAGAGCCTCCTGTCCGTATGAAATTTGTACATTTGTTTGGGCCAAACAAGGTTCTATACTTTAATTTATGTTTGCCTTCTCATGTGGAATGCAGGAGCAGAGATATGGCCGGCTCTCTGGCTAATTGTTGCCATAAAATCCCTCATAAATTTGTTATGCAAATGCTCGGTCCAGCCCGGTCTGGTCTGCTCTGAAAAGTGAACTTTATGGATGGACATTTCAAAGAGATTAAATGATTTTGTAGTCCAACAGCAAAAAGGTTTCTCAACTAAGTTTAATTAGATAGTGTTTTCCTTGGACATCAAAGAGGTTTTAAAGTAATTATGTTTATATATGGCACCCGTCCATATCGATAACTGCTAATGAATAAATAGAATGTTTTCACCACATTTTCATTTGCAAATGTTTGCCATTATTTAAATAACAATAAGGCAAGACCAGTGATGTGTTTCTGAAATCAATTTCCTCTTCAATGTGTCGCAAATATTGGGTTTATTTCAACTAATTTCTGGAAATTCTGTTTAGTTTAGTTTTAATTAATTTTGGCCATACTAATAAATGGTGTTCGTGGACGGCCGGGAGGGGCGGATGATTTAAATTGAATTTGGCCAGGGCAGATATCAGAGATTATTGTTGCTGGGTGGGTGTGTGTGTTCCACCGCAGTCGAAAGTTGTTAGTGAAAAATAATTAGCATAAATTAAAATTGTAGCCACAAAAGTTAATATGTTTTTTGTGCATAAATAATATTTATTTTGAAATCATTTCCGTAAACGATTGCGTGCGGTGGGTGTGTGTATCTGTGTGCTGGCCACATTTAGCATATTCCTGTTGATATGCAAACATTAATGCTGATCAACTCTCAATAAATGATTTAAAGCAAAATTAAAAACACGCAAACAAAAATACAAAATACCAAAAAAGAAAAATAAAACCAAACCGAAAGCGACATAAGTGAAATAAATTGAGACGAAAATTCTGATATAGCTTGATGCATTAATTTTTTGCATCAATAAATAATATTCGTGCAATTTGGAATGCAGAGAAAAATGAGTTTGTAATTAAAATGCTATATTAAGTAATTAATAACGATAAGCTGGGGCGAGCCAAAACAAAAGCCAAATGGAAAACCAATAATATAATATTAATTAAATGCCGTAGCCTAAGGAAAAACACGAACACACAAAGAAAGCAACGCAGAAATGACAGTAATGTAATGAAAATGAAAATAAAATAAAACAGATAGCCACATTTTTATTCATTGCGTGAATAATGAGTAACCTATGGCAAGACACTTGGCGTTCTGGGCAATTACAATTTAATTTTTAAGCCAATCAGCAAAATAAAGTGGAAAATCCAGCGAAACATGAAAGCGTCTCAATTCAATTTGAATGGAAAAATCAATTACCAGAAATCTTGTTTGCTTTTTTGGCTCTCAACAATTTCGGTTTATTCTTTTCCCGGGTTTTTCCCGTTTTTGCATAATTTATACATAGACATATACATTTATATAACATAACACACACATGTACAACTAGACAATAGTTTTCATTTATTATTTGCTGTTTTTTGTTCTCTTCTCTTCGCTTCTCTTCTATCGCTTCCCCTTAGTTGATTTCGGTTTTGGTTTATTAATATCACTCATACGCCACGTGCGGCTGGTCAGAGAATTGGGATGACAGCCGCCCATCAAGTGGCGTCCGATTTTTCATCATCCTGCTGCTGCTGCGGCGGCTGCTGCTGCTGTTGCTGCTGCGGCGGACTTTTGCCATTTCCATTCGGTTGTGGCTGCTGTTGTTGCGGCTGCTGAGGCGGCTCCGTCTTTTCCTCCCCCGAACTGACGGTGGTCTTTGAGGCATGCAGCTCTGTTTCCTCCGGTATGACCTTGCGACCCTCCTGATCCTACGGATGGTTAATAGAATAGATCAAAAAAATAAAAACCACAGGTGAGAGAGCAAATTTCAAAGTTGAAACATTCAAGCTTTTACCATGCCAAATGCTAAATAAATACGGTAAATACATTAATAAAAACCAATAACAGTACAGTAGGACTTTGATTAACTTGTATATTTTATGGATTTTAACATCACTTTATTTTATTATTTTAAAAATGGTACTTTTCACATATAAATACATATTTAAAATATTATTTATATTGTTTTTTGACGTAATATTAAACCATTATTAGTTGCAAATATTCTCTAATAATTATTATTCCCTGATAAATCAAAGTTCTACTGTATTCGCGTGAATACACACACTCGCACACACACTTCCTTCCACTCGCTTTATTATTCCGCCCTTGCACACATGCAATTAGCAATTAAAAAGGTAAAATGCATGCAAAAACCAATTCCATAACGAGCATACAAATTAACCAACCAATTCCATACATCACAAAAAATAAAAGCCAGAAAACTGAAAAAAAAGGAAACGGAAAAGCGGAAAAAGCATCCCCAATTGTGGCGCAGTGTAGAGTGCTATTTACAATTTACTCACTCAACTTGTTATTAGTTTTTCCCTTTTGGGTTCCCCCATTGATTTTCATGCAAATACGGGCAAGTATAATCAACATGCATGCTAATTTGAGTTTGAACATGAAATTTAAGTGGCCGATAAATTATATTTAATGGAGTTGCAGTCATTGGCTGGGATTGATGCTTGGCTCCCCTCATGAACGTGTGCATGTATGGGGTGAACTATGTTAGGTAATGCAGACTCTAAAGATTTAAGCTTGTTGCAGCTTTGCGATTTAATTAATTGGATTAGACTATTTTCCAATTAGTTTGCAAATCCATTGCATTTTCGGTTTCGGTTGAAGGAATCTTCATTTAGTTCCGGTGGATATGGCTTCATCAGAAATGTTAATTAGATGTAGCCACAGTAATTTCTCCAAAACTATTTAGGTATAAACAGAATTTCAGGATAGACCACTCAGAACTCTCTCTGATTTATTTAATAATTTATAATAGTCATTCATAATAGTCAAAAATAAATTCTAAATGTAACTATTTATTTTGTTCTATTTCTTCAATCTTCAAAGAACACATTTAAAATTAATTTCTAAAATATATTTCAAATATTTCAACTCGCTTAATTATTCACTAGGATATTCCAGAGAGGACCCCGCTTTTATGGTCTTTAGCTCCGTTCTCCGTTCTCCATTCGAATTTCAAATGATGTTTCCCCCATTTCAATCCTCGTTGACTCTGCTGCATTTCATAAGCATTCCGGCTGAGTTCGCCTCGCCTCCCATATGCACGAATAAACGAATAAACTGCAGTTTGCAGTTCCACCGAAGCCCGCTTGGTGTTTTTCTTGTTTTTTCGATATTTTCCATTTTGCTTTCTGCTGCTTTGCTGGTGCATTGTCGAAAGGCATTTCCGCGTCATCAAACTTTTCGGATAATTCGCCATGCATCGAACGTAGTTTTCGCCTTGTTTGGCTTTTTATTAAAAAAGTGTTTGGGTGGTGAGTGTTAAAGGGGGAGGTGGTAGTGGTAAATGCACCGTCCTTGCAGTTGAATGCATAAAAGTTTTCCAACAAACTCACACACTCACAGCCAAGTGCACCCCTGTATAGAAATGCGCATCTTAAGTGCCTTGTGTGGTCGAAGGGAAGGAGGAAAGTCGAAGGAAAACGGGGGAAACACTACACAAAAAAAAAAAACACAAGGCTGAGAGCTAATTAATAATATTTTTGTCATGAATATCAGCTCAAAAATACATTTTAAAAATAATTACAATGACTAAAGTGAGCTTTAGAAGAAGTAATAGGAAAGAAAGCCCAGAAATAATATAACAATTATATTAATGTACAATTGTAGTTTCAAAAACATGACAAACCTTCGCCTTTCTACATTTTAATAATTTGCATTTAAATACACAAGGAGAAAATATTTCTTATGAATTTAATTATGTCAATAATAATTTTATTGGTTATGTAGATATTTTTTTTAGTTCGAAGCAACAAATTGTAGCTCTTAAATGATTTTCTTTTGTGTATTGCGAGAAAGAAGGGGCATGAATTTCTATAATGTTCCTGCTCAGTTCATTTTGCGCTGCTTTTGTTTCCATTCCTTTGTTTGGCTTCGAGTTGTTCCTTCCATACATATATATATAGCTTTTTTTTTACTGCTCCTTTCCCCCGCGCGTATGTCCTTTGAAACCGCTTACAATGGGCATTACTTACGCGCAATTTCGCGTTCACTTTTTGTGCGTTATGTTGAAGAAGTTATTGGCCTCGATAGACGAGCTTATAGAGCGCGCTATAAAGTCGTCTCTGGCCAAAATCAACAATGACAAATGTTGCCAGCAGCATCGAATTACGTGGCATTCATTTTGCGATCATTCCCCATAAATATTTCTATTTTTTCGGGTCCAAGTCCATCCTCTCACACATCGATAAATCGCTTTCATTGCAAAAGATATAAAAATAATACCAGCACACACAAAAAGACCGGAGGAAAAAGAAAAATCTATCGATGTGTCTGAGTGTGTGTGTGGATGAAAATGGGAGCATATCTACTATGGCTAGAAAGCAGCAGATGAAAAGGAAGGAGCGAGCAAACAGGAAATCGTAGAAGGAAGTTGGAACATACAAATGTACATATGTGAATGTCAACATACACACAGAGGAGTACATTCAAAAAAGAAAACATACACACAGACGTGCCTCGGCAATGGTAAAATATTGAGAATGCGATTGGGACTCTTGGCTCATTGTTGCTACGAGAAGTGGCACAAAATTGATAAAAACTGCTTGGAAAACACATTGGAAAATTGTGAAAATCTTTAAAATAATATAAGATGAGTTCTTGTTTTGTTTGTAGCAATTATTATAATTTTAAGCTTATATAAATAAATTACATTTAAAAGAATCTAAGTATTTAATATTTCCATTTCTATCTTTTCTTATAAATTTATTGAAATTAAATGTTAACTGCAAAAAAGCCATTAAAAAAAAGGCTTTAAATTAAAAGTAAGTAAATACAATTTGTTAAACTATTTTAAAAAAATTTTTGAAATGTTTGTACAGAGACAATTAAATTAAAGCCGAGACAGAGATCTTATTTTTGTCTGTTTGAAAATTTTAAACGTTGTCAATCCTTGAGTGACAATATTTTTAAGAGAAATACATCATTATTGGAAGCCCAAAAAAATCTCCAAAACAATTTCTTGACCAGCTTTCTTATAATAAACATGAACAATTTAATAAAAAAGTTTAAAGTCATTTATTCCACTTGAACTCAATATTTCCGTGTATAAAATTTAGTTTGATTTAACCATTTAACTTGAATTATATATCCCATTTAGATAAATTTAATTCAAAAACTTTAAAAATGTTTATCGGTTTTCTGCCACTGCCATTGAAAAGTTTCAAATCATTTGCCACATTCGAATAGACGTTGTTCCTTGCCATGCTTTAGCTTGTTTGTTTATGCCATGGCACTGTTGTTCTTTTCACCCACTACTAAAGCTCCCACCCACCTCAGACACACACACACACACACCTAAGACCCCACCTACCGCATTTGCAAAAACAAACATTGTTGCCTTTTGCAACAGCTGCCATTGTTATTCCTTTTTGTCAACTTGTATTAAGTTCAACAACAAATCATTTGGCGTAAAACGTAAACAAAATCAAAGCGCACGAAAAAAGCACACAACAATAGGAAAAAGGGACATTTTTCAAGCTGCCCCACATCCCGAAAAAAAAACCCGTCTGAATACTAAACTTTAAGAGGAGGTCCAAAAAACAACAACATCAAAGAAATGCAAAATGGGATGTGAGGTGATGTGAGCAGCCAAGCTCAAATTGCTCGACGAGTGTGCAAAATTAAACTAAACTCAACTAAGCGTTCAGCATGGAGAACTCGGGGGGCTTTGGGGGCTTCAGGGGCTTGGGGTTCTTGTGGGTTATGCACATGAAAACAAGTGATGCCCAAAAGTCAAATGGCGCAAGTGCGGGCTTTAATTCAACGAAATAACTTAATGCCCGGATGGCTTGGCAAACTGCGACGACGATAAGGATCCTGCCTCATCCTGCCACCATTTTTCCACCCAACCCAGCCAGCCACCAAAAAAAGTAAAAGGAAAAAAACAATAAAAGCTGCAGCAATGGGAGCTGTACATGCCATTGCATTTTCCAGCAGCCGGGCACGGGAAGAAAAAGTAATTTTCATTAAGCTTTTTATCATTCGTAGAAAGGTATTCTGAATATTTCCATATACAACATTTTTATTGTTCTTTTTTAAAAATTTATTAAACAGAATTGAAGAAAAATCAGAGGCAAAATGGTTCCTCTATAAACTTATATATAAAAAACGATTCTTTAAGATGCTAAATACTAGTTTTTGTCTTAAATTAAGTTGTGAAATTCTTCACTAAGTCTATACTATTTTTTCGCAGTGCAATGGTGCAATATCTTGGCGAATGACGCTGTTGCCTCAGTTGCTTTTGCCACAGCCATGGCCTCTGTTTATTCGCATTCAGTGCTGCATGCTTTCGGGCGCTTGCATCCCAGGACAAGCAAAACCAAGAGGACTCAGGACATGCCAAGCCATGCAGTCGTAGTTACATATGTTTGTGTGCCCAATTACCCTTTGCAGATGGGTCACATGTATTAGGTCAAAACGTTGGTTAATAGCAAAAACATACCTTCAATAAGAGTATTCTAAAGAAATTTAAAAAGAGCTGAGTTATTATAGATATTCCTTTACTGAATGCACTATATTTAATAACTCAAATAACTTTTAGTTTACTTTTTTTAAGAAACTATAAACATATAACTTTAAACCGTTCTTTTTTACTTTCCGGCTTCTGCAAAGAGTAATTCAAATATTCGGTGTTTTCATGCAGTTTCGTTCAATTTTATTTTGACTATTTTTGGATTTTTATTTTTAAGTTTTTTCGTTTTTGTTTTTGCTTTTGTTGGGTTCTTGTACATTACCATTAACATGGAGCTGGGTATTACGGATAAATCCACAGCGGGTATTGAAGTTAACAAACCACTTGGATACTTTTTCATGCGGCTGGGAAAAAATGTTGATTCCACGCCCTGTTTGTATGCGAATGGCATTTTTGGCTATAGCATATATTATCCACACATATAGTAGGGGGAGATGCACTCACACTTCTGCACAGACTCACAAAAACACTGAAATACACACACACACAGGCACCCTCAAACGTACGAAAATCGAATAGAAAGCTCTCTGCTCTCGCTGGTTTTTGCCAAATTTATTTTGCACAAAGCGAAGTTTTGGTTCTGGTTCGAGTTTCTGCAGCCGCTGGCCAGCAATTTGCAAGCGATGCGACTTACACTCGGAATAAAAAATTCTCAATATAATTATAAAAAAATATAATATTGGGGAAAATTGAGAGCCTATTGTAAAGAAATGCCTTGAAATGTAGGCAATTATTTATATTAAAATGTTTGATGTTTTCTAGATTGTTTTCACATTGGAATGTTGATATTTTCAAAATTTAGAAAAATTGTTCAAATAAGAACTGTTTACGCGCTTCATTTTTAAAATTACTTTAATATTCTTTGCGTATTTTTTTATTATAATATCAAAACAAATATTTGCCAAATGAAGTGCTCTTTTCAAAATATTTTAAATTAAATCCAAGCACCATTTGGCTATAAAAACTCCATCATAATTTGAGCTACTTTTTCGCAACTGTATCAACTCCCCTGACCACCCTCTATTTGAAATAAAAAATAAATAAATAAAGAAAAACAGTAGTGAACTCTTGGGTTTCTCGGGTTTTGGCTTTGTTTTATTTTATTTCGTTGCTCGGTGATGTGTGGAGGCAAACTGTCAGTTTGGTCTGTTTCGAATCTGAATGTTTTCGCAAAAAGCAAAAGAGCAAACGCCAAGGCAAAACTTGGTCTTGTTCATAAATTCATTAATTTGTTGTTGTTTTTCCCCCAACCACCCCGATCCTTTGGCTGCAGCCACATTTGATTTATTGAATTACGGTTGCCTAGTTGCCATAAAAGCCTTGCTTCAAAGCATTGGAAATTAATTACGAAATTAACTTTGACAAACGCAGAGTGCAGCGGGAAGGGGGAGAAAAAAAGAGAAGGATGCGATAATCAATTACTGGGCATATATCATCGAAAGTTTTTAATTAAAGGATACCAAGAATAAAAGTGTTTGCTCCTTGGCAATTGCTTTGATTAAATATGTGAATTTTGTGGAGTTTTACGAAGATAAAGATGAGAGAATTTTATAAGAATTACTTCAGAAGGAAATGAAAACTCTACGGGCTAAATTATAATGTATTTTTAAGCTAAAAATAAGCAAAGCATTTAATATATTTTAAACCTTAAATATATTACTTGTGACGCCATGGAGCTTTTCTTTAGAAATTCTTGAAAATTCCCTTTTCCAATTTATTCACAAAATTCGTATACAAATCTACAAGCTTTAAGACACTTTCTGAGCTTATTAAAGACAAAATACGTTTCTTCCTTTGACATTTCCTTAATAGCCTCTTAAAAGCTCCTTTCTGATGCGATTCTCAACGTTCAACCTTCGACCAGCTCTGGAATTTTTCGACAATTCCTCTCAGTTCTGACTCTAAATTGGCAAAAAACAGTGGCCGGCGGCGCATATGGTTGTCTTGAAAACAAAAACCAATAAACCCGGCTCCAATTCGAGCAGCTATAGCTGTTTCAGAGAGAAACCAGAGCGAAATCGAATCCACTGGAGCGGCATCAAAAGAAACGACCGCTCCACAAAGGCAACCAAATGCCAAACACACAAAACAACCGCCTCTTCAGTGCCCGATCCCCCTTTCTAGCAAGGCACACTCGGAAAAATATCATAATTGAAAACAAAATAAATATAAAAATATATGGAATTAATTATCTGCCATAAAGAAAAGACCAAAGCTCAGGGCAATGTCGCTTTAATATACATTTTTAAAGGTCATTCGTAAAGCATTTTCCTTGAGTGTATATAGCAGTAGTGGCACCCGAGGCGGATGCAGTTGGGCCCAGCATCCGGTTGTCAAGGCGAAAACCAGAGACAGGATACACTCGGGGACAAAGGACACGCGGCGGCGGCAGCATGCTAAAAAGTTATTGTGGCAACATCTGTTGGGTATTTAAAAACCAAACACGATGGCTGAGAGCGAGACCGAGAGCAGGAGCGGAGGGGCTAAAAAGTCGCCATGAAAAAGGCAGAAATCAAAACAATTGACAGCAATCAGCGAGATACAAACGCACGCACACCCATTCGCACATGGGACAAATAAAAAGGGGGATTTATTTTTGGTTTTCTATGGGCAGGAGGACTCACCTCCAGGACGACGCCCTCGAGGGCTGGCTGGGAGATGTTCTTCAGATTGCTGTGATTCAATTTCGGGGCACTGTCGGCCCGATTGCGACCCAGTGATTGATTCGACGTCTTGTTATCGGCCTTGCTCAGCATCGAATTGTTCGAGGACTTGTGATTAATCTCCAGTGCCGAGCGCAGGATATCAACTTTCGAGGCGCTGCCGATGTTGCCATGGCGGGGCACACCCCGCAAGGACTCCTGTAGTGGCGACTGAAGAGCCGCGAGATACATTTTTTTACCTAGAAGTAGGCTACAGATCATAAAAGCTTTAGGCCAAGTTTTTTTTTCAGCTCAAAAGCAGACAACATTTTTGGCAACTTTTAAGCCGAGCTTTTAGTGCATGTGCATAAAATTCGTGAGCTGCATTTTTTTGTGGTATTTGCCTGAACAGATTTTAGGGAAAATATAACAGATAGCTCATAGCGGCGCCAGGGAAGATCTGGAAAGCTCTTGTTCCAATTAGGAAATTTTTCGCTGCTGCTAAGCCTGAACCTAGGTCGCTCCACCTATTTCCGTGCTAAACTCTTTTCAAATCGAGATCCGGTGGAGTGCACAAGTATTGGAGTTGCTTCTCGCAGACCAAATCTTAAATGAGAGTTAAGTCCAAGCGGACAGCATACAAATTTGAGTGCGAAGAAATTTAACTTGCCGGAGCTTAAGCAAACTCAAGTGAGTAGGAAAGCTGGCAGTGTCTGTGTGAAGTGCGTAACCCTTTTTGTTGCACAGGTCACAGGAAAGTGTCTACGAAGGTTGTAAGGCGACCATCTGGCGTCGACCAGTACCCAAGTGAAAGAGGTTATACTTGGGAGACCCCTTAAATTTTCACCGGGGACAATCATCCAGCGGGTAAATATTTCGAAAAGCGTGTTTCGGTTATTGGTTGCTTACTGTGGTGAATTTAAAATCAACAGATTGACCCCAGCAAGCAGGTTTTGAGTTCCGGTCCCGAGGAGCACCCCCTAAGCGGGGCATGACGGGCTAGGAAGCCGAAGGAGGGATGAATACCTAACTCTAGTGCAGTTAAATCGGCCACCAGCACGCATGCGCGACATTCTTAAGTGGCCGGCTATGCAGTTGCGGACAATTTTTTTGGTGATGTTTGGCAGGATCGGCAGTTTAAATTGTTTGACCCTGGCATGACCTCTGTGCCCTTGCTGCTTTAACCTATATTCGGTGAAGTGATCATAACTAATGGGTAGTCCCGATCAGTAGCCATAGGCAACGTCCGTCGTCCGACCGCTGTGTATGCGCGAATTTAATGCGAATTAACTGCGCGAATTAAATGTCCAATCTGAAGGATTTTTAATCTTTGGAAAAGATGTGCCCCAGTTTTGTTTTATCCAAACGGTCTTAACCTACATGGCATGGCGTAACGCTTACGTAAGCCTTCTCTGATTTTTTTATGCAAACTTTTGCTGAAACTAGAAGCCAAAAGAAATGAGAGGAACTATCTTTGAAAAATTATGAAGGAAAATTTATTGGAAAATATTTAAGTAATTTTAAAATTTAGGTTTAAGCAAAATTAATTAGTTTTCTTGCTCAAAGCGAAGAGTAGGGTATCTCTTTATTGCTTTTGTTTCTACTAACACGATGAAAGCCAGCCTACTGCTTACACTGGGCCAGGCCAAACAACCATTAATTTCCAGCACACCTTCGAGGGAGATCGATCTTTCGCCGATGGATGAGATGCGTGAGTGTTAATAAAAGAACATTATTTTTAAAAGTTTAAACAAAAGCTAAATAATAAAACATGAAAATTCTACACTATGCTAAAAGTTTACCTTGAATTAAATGTCGCTACAAATTGAATTAATGAATTACTCTAAATTGGAGATCGCAAGAAAATTAAATTAATGAACTATCTCTACTAAAATTTTAACTTTAATTATGGCAATTTATGAAGTAATGAGAAATGAAGTGAACTAATTTAGCCTTTCAAATAAATTCAACTTAGAGCAGCGTTCAAAACAAAAATTTAAATTAATTAAACAAAGAACTATGTTTAAAGATGTTATTTTTAAAATTTTTGAATACTTTAAGAGTATACATATATAGTCTAATTCTCTGTCTGCCTCTAAAAAAATGAATTTAAACGTAATGTTAGCCTTAATCAGTACATTTATATTAAATCTTAATGTCTAATGAAATCATGAATTCTTAAATCTCTGTGTTTTTACCGACTCGAATGATGACTCCACGGTCGTAAGAATCAAAAGGGATCACCAGAGCCATGCTCTTGCGGCAGGTGATCGTAGGTAGGGTGGGCAATATGCGAGCGCAACAACATCTGTGTCTCCGCAAAAAATTTTAGTTTTCTCTCTGTTCTTCTGCCTTTTCTCTAAGCTGCCGCTTTTCCTCTATCTCCTATCCTTCAGTGAATTTTGGTTATCATATCTTCCGGTTTAGTCTAGCTTTTATTTTTGTCGCAGCACGCTCAATTCTTGTCTTGTTAGTAATGATGTGTAGTCCGTGTCCGAGGTCTGGGTCAGCAAGACCACCACCCCCAAAGCCGACGAGCTAGAGCCGGAAACCTACAGCGTGCCCCAGCAGCTCAGATCCTCCCAAAGCAAACGAACTTGAACGTTACACACTACAGTTATAATTCATTATTATTAATAAGAAAAGTGGCGCTCAACGTGTGGAGCCTTAGTAAAAGAATATTTTTATTAAGACTCGCGGATAAACAAATTCATTCCTGATTATTTAACTCCCTCGTGTCTAAACAATTCTTGGATAACAGTTTTGCGAGTATTGGTATTCCTAACTGGCCAGAGTTTTAACGTGTGTGGATTTATAAAAGATTCTTTTTAATAAAACTCGAGGGTAAATAAATTATTTCTACTTCTACAATTCTATCTTTCTTTCAATTTCTTTCAAGCTTCTATCAAAAAATTTTTTTGTTTTTCTGATAAGTCTTGGAAAACAGTTGAGGTTAATATCTGTATTCCCAACTGGCCAGATTTACAAGGAAGCAAAAGATTTTTTCCTTAACTTAGAAGAGATGACAAGGTGGCTAGTAAAGATGAGGAAAACAGAGGAAGCAATACAGAGCGCTCATCCTCTGTCCCAGTTTATAACACTAAGTCACTGAACTACTCTTAACTCTAAACTCAACTACACGGAAAATATAGGCATTTC
This sequence comes from Drosophila rufa, assembly GCA_018153105.1. Lineage (NCBI taxonomy): Eukaryota > Metazoa > Arthropoda > Insecta > Diptera > Drosophilidae > Drosophila > Drosophila rufa. The sequence continues at coordinate 18,197,395 of JAECXS010000096.1, forward strand.
TTCGAAGTCGTGCCATATCCAGAAAGAGTATATAAAAAACTTCTTTTATTCTTTTACTTTTTCCTTGAAGTTTTAGTTTCTTTCGATCATATTCTGGAATACATGCGTATCTGTCTCTGAACTAATCGCTGTCCGAATTCGAAATAAAGAAAAAGAGCTTCCCTCTTTTGAATAGGGCTTAAATCTAATCAAAAGTTTTAACTTTCCAATCTTTAAATTTCCGAGAAAATTGATTTTTTTAATTATGATTCTTCGAGACGTGTGACATCTAATCAAGAGTTCGGTAAACACATTTTTTGTATATATATATTATATCTTTACTTCTCTATATTTGGCTTTACTTATCGAAAAACAAAACAAAGCAACATTTTCAAAGAAATTTCGATTGCAGTTGATTGGTTAACTGTTGTCGGAACGTCAATAATTTTATTTTTTTTTGCATTCAAACCAAATTTTCGTATCTTGTGGGAATGATGGGGTTAGACCGATCTCCGGAAAGAGGAGCTGAATCAAGCCCAAAGGTCGTTTGTCCGTTATGTACAGCAGATATAAATCCTGCTGAGCTTTTTATAACCAGTTGTCAACACGAGTTTCATAAGCGATGTATAGAAGCTCATTGGAAGGATAGCGCACAATGTCCGGTGTGTAAAGTATCTAGTAGACAGGCAATTTCGAAGCCTATAGAGGTATCTGAGAGACAAACCCGAAGTGGGTCGAAAAAACGACAGCCTTTAGATACAGTTGCTCAGCAAGCATTAGATAATACAGCTTCGACCTCAGGACAAAGTGCACAAGTTAATAACAGTGGGGTTAGCAATTCAAGTGTTCTAACAGCTAATGCTATAACGTTACTGGCTATGGAGCGAAGATTACTCGCTACGCTTTCGGAAAGGATGACCGATTTGATTCAAAATTCAGTAACTGACAGCATAACCAGGGCGTTAGCAAGCATCAGTCGTGAAAGTGACAATTCTGAGAGTGAACATTCGTCGCGTCGATCGCTGGGTAATGATGATGATAGGGTCGAAACTAGGAATGGAACCGGAAGCAGTTCAAGACAAGTCCCCTTGGCACCGGGCTCTCCCGCATCCCAAAGAAGCACTACGTCCGAGTTGGTGAACCGACCAGATAAGGTCGTGCATATCCTCAATGGATGGAAGATAAAATATTCAGGAATAGGAGTATCAGTAGATAATTTTATTTATAGAGTAGATACACTAACCCGAGAGACGTTAGGTAGTAATTTCAATCTACTTTGTAAACACGCAAGCGTCCTTTTTGAAGGGAAGGCCAATGAATTTTATTGGCGTTATCATAAAGCGCACGGCGAGATTCTTTGGGACACTTTCTGTTCAGCTTTGCGTCTTCAGTTTCGCCAGAGCAGAGACGATGGCGATATCGAAGAATTAATTAGGAACACTAAACAAAAGCCAAATGAATCTTTTGATTGTTTTTATGATACAATATCTGGCCTAGTTGATCAGCTGGAGCATCCATGGACGTCAAGTAAATTAATTCGAGTTCTTAGAAACAATTTGCGTCCAGAAATTAGACATGAGATCTTGAACATTGATGTTAATACTGTTTCAGATCTAAGACAGATTTGTCGCAGGCGCGAAGCCTTCTTAGCCGATGTTAAGCGGTGCAGTGGCTACGTGCGGAGCACTCCGTTCAGACGAGAAGTGTCTGAATTTAGTCAGGAATGTGAAACTCAGGTAGAATCAGAATCCGAAAGTGAGGCTGATGTCGAAGCGTTTTCCTTATTATGTTGGAATTGTCGAAAGGAAGGGCATAGATATCAGGATTGTGTATCTGAAAGAAGAGTTTTTTGTTACGGTTGTGGAGCTGCAAATACTTACAAACCAAGCTGTAGTAAGTGTTCAAAAAACTCCAAAACCGGCATGTCGAAGTCGCAATTCAGACAGAAGACTTCGAGTGCCTTCCGGAGCCAAGCCACGATGACCGAAGAGTAGTAGATGCAGCAAATGTTACTCAACTTCCATACCCAGACGAACAACAAATACCTGCTAGTCCTTTGCTACATAGCAAAATCCCAGTATTAAAGGGAATAACTATACCAGTAGACAACTATCTACATGATTTGCAAAAACATAAGTCTCGCAATTCTACTCGAATAAAATCATTCTGGCAAAATGTCAAGCAATGTAGAATTGGCATCGAGTATATAAATTCACTACCGACAGGACCAAAAGATCCTCGACCCTTTTTGCCAATTCGTGTGCTAGATCGAATAGTTTACGGCCTTTTAGACTCCGGAGCGTCAATTAGTTGTGTGGGAGGTAACTTAGCTCGTGAGGTAATGACCAAAGGAGATTTCAAAGTCATCAAGAGTAGTGCTACAACAGCCGATGGTCGGTCACAGCAGATAACAGGCTTTTTCCAAGCTGAGGTGGAATACGCCGACGTAAAGAATCGGTTAAAAATTTACATAGTGCCCTCACTGAAACAGGATTTATATCTAGGGATAGATTTTTGGAGGCTGTACGATCTTCTTCCCAGAAATTTGAATATAGCTGAATTAGACTCATCGGAGACTGACTGCAAAGTCAAAGTAGATCAGCACAGACTGTCCGAGATGGATAAAGCTAAACTATCGAATGTGATTAATTGTTTTCCGTCGTTTAGCCAAGAAGGTCTTGGTAAGACCAACCTTATATCACATTCTATTGATGTAGGTATGGCTAAACCAATAAAACAACGCCATTTCCCTGTCTCACCGGCCGTTGAAAAGGCGATGTATGCCGAGATTGACAGGATGATACAACTAGGAGTGATAGAAGAGTCCGACAGCTCATGGTCATCTCCAATTGTTATGGTAACGAAACCTGGAAAGGTCAGAATTTGTTTGGATTGTCGCAAGGTGAACAGTTTCACCGAAAAGGATGCATATCCTCTTCCACAAATTAGTGGCATATTGAGTCGCTTGCCGAAGGCCGAATATATAACAAGCCTTGACCTAAAAGACGCGTACTGGCAAGTACCTTTAGAAATTTCTTCTCGCGACAAGACGGCGTTCACTGTTCCTGGTAGACCCCTCTATCAGTTTAAAGTTATGCCGTTCGGGCTTTGCAATGCCACAAGTACAATGTCTCGATTGATGGACAAAGTGGTGCCAGCTCATCTGAGAAACGAGGTTTTCATTTACCTAGATGATCTGCTGATAGTGTCTTCAAGTTTTGAGAGGCATTTAGAGGTGCTAAGAGAGGTTGCGCTACACATTAGGCGTGCAGGCTTGACTATCAATATTGGCAAAAGTCATTTCTGCATGCTGAGGGTGCGATATTTGGGCCACATAATCGGCGATGGAGGAATCCGAACCGATCCCGAAAAGGTTGCCGCAATCAGGGATTTTCCTTTGCCAAAGACTTTGCGTAATTTGCGAAGTTTTATGGGTCTGTGCGGATGGTATCGCAAGTTTGTTCCCAATTTTGCGTCTCTTGCTGCCCCTTTAACAGATCTGATGACCACGAAAAGAAGATTCAGTTTGACAAAAGCAGCTGTAGAATCTTTTGAGAAGCTAAAGCAATGTCTTAGCGAGGCTCCGGTTTTATGCAGTCCTGATTTTTCGAAGCCGTTCGCAATACATTGCGACGCGAGTAAGACCGGAGTTGGAGCTGTATTAGTCCAAGTTTCGGAAGAAGGAGATGAGCGTCCTATTGCCTTCATTTCGAAGAAATTAAATAAGGCGCAACGAAATTATACCGTCACTGAGCAAGAATGTCTCGCTGCGATCGTGGCTCTTAAAAATTTTAGAGCATATGTGGAAGGACATAGATTCAAAATCATAACCGATCATGCGTCATTAAAATGGTTGATGTCTAACCATGACCTAAATTCGCGTCTAGCTCGATGGGCTTTGGCCTTACAAAGGTATGATTTCGAGATTGAGCATCGCAAAGGTTCGCTTAACGTAGTTCCCGACTCCTTGTCTCGGGTAAACGAAGACGTGATAGCTGCGATAGACTTGCGGGATGGATTTCTCGTAGATCTAAATTCCGATCACTTTAAATCAGCGGAATATACCGAACTCGTGCAGAAAGTGAGTGCAAATCAGACGAACTTTCCGGATCTTAGGACCGATAGCGGTTACATTTATCGAAAGGCGGAGCATTTGACAGGAGAGCAAGTGCACGATGAATATGCCTGGAAGCTCTGGGTGCCGAAGGAACTGGTTCCTGAGATACTTTCTCGCGCTCACGATAGTTCGTTGTCTGCTCATGGTGGGATACACAAGACCATTGAAAGAGTTAGACGTTATTATTTCTGGCCTGGACTCGTGACAGATGTTAAGGCCTATATAAATGCTTGTGAGGTGTGCAAAACCACAAAAGCACCAAATTATGTTTTGCGACCACCCTTAGGAAAAGCACCGGAAAGTCAACGATTTTTCCAAAGACTATTTATAGATTTTCTTGGACCATACCCCAGATCCAGAAGTGGAAATATTGGGATTTTTATCGTTCTCGACCATTTTTCCAAGTATGGTTTTCTTAAACCAGTAAAGAAGATAGATGCAGGTTGCGTTATAAAATATTTGGACGGAGAGTTGTTTATGTCGTACGGCACTCCCGAAACGATAGTGTCTGACAATGGATCTCAATTCCGTTCGCACGCTTTTCAGAAATTAATGCAGCAGTACGGCATTAGGCATACGCTGACTGCTGTGCATTCGCCTCAGGCTAACGCCTCTGAGCGCGTTAACCGGTCTGTTATCTCTGCAATTAGAGCGTATTTGCGGCCTGATCAGAAAGATTGGGACGAATACCTAAATAGGATTAGTTGTGCGTTGAGATCATCCGTACATTCAAGCCTAGGAACATCTCCTTACTACATGGTTTTCGGGCAACACATGATTACTTCTGGCTCCACGTATTCTTTGTTGAGGAAGCTCAACCTATTGGATGACCGATCCCTAAAATTTGACCGTCAAGACTCGTTCGAGATAGTGCGGGAGAAAGCATGCCAACGGATGTTAACGAAGCACTCCGAAAACGAGAAGAAATACAATCTTAGGGCTAGAGTTGTTTCGTATGCAGAAGGGCAAGAAGTATTTCGTAGGAATTTTAAGCAAAGTTGTTTCCAGACAGGATACAATGCTAAATTCGGTCCTTCCTTTGTAAAAGCCAGAGTTCGCAGAAGGTTAGGAAACTCTTACTACGAGCTAGAAGATTTGCAAGGGAAACCATTGGGTACATACCATGCGAAAGATATTCGCCAATAATATGTCTTCAGTCGGCATCAGTCTAGGGTATCAGTAAGATATATACCCTAGCCAGATGTTACCGGGGGGCTTTTGTAGTGGCGACTGAAGAGCCGCGAGATACATTTTTTTACCTAGAAGTAGGCTACAGATCATAAAAGCTTTAGGCCAAGTTTTTTTTCAGCTCAAAAGCAGACAACATTTTTGGCAACTTTTAAGCCGAGCTTTTAGTGCATGTGCATAAAATTCGTGAGCTGCATTTTTTGTGGTATTTGCCTGAACAGATTTTAGGGAAAATATAACAGATAGCTCATAGCGGCGCCAGGGAAGATCTGGAAAGCTCTTGTTCCAATTAGGAAATTTTTCGCTGCTGCTAAGCCTGAACCTAGGTCGCTCCACCTATTTCCGTGCTAAACTCTTTTCAAATCGAGATCCGGTGGAGTGCACAAGTATTGGAGTTGCTTCTCGCAGACCAAATCTTAAATGAGAGTTAAGTCCAAGCGGACAGCATACAAATTTGAGTGCGAAGAAATTTAACTTGCCGGAGCTTAAGCAAACTCAAGTGAGTAGGAAAGCTGGCAGTGTCTGTGTGAAGTGCGTAACCCTTTTTGTTGCACAGGTCACAGGAAAGTGTCTACGAAGGTTGTAAGGCGACCATCTGGCGTCGACCAGTACCCAAGTGAAAGAGGTTATACTTGGGAGACCCCTTAAATTTTCACCGGGGACAATCATCCAGCGGGTAAATATTTCGAAAAGCGTGTTTCGGTTATTGGTTGCTTACTGTGGTGAATTTAAAATCAACAGATTGACCCCAGCAAGCAGGTTTTGAGTTCCGGTCCCGAGGAGCACCCCCTAAGCGGGGCATGACGGGCTAGGAAGCCGAAGGAGGGATGAATACCTAACTCTAGTGCAGTTAAATCGGCCACCAGCACGCATGCGCGACATTCTTAAGTGGCCGGCTATGCAGTTGCGGACAATTTTTTTGGTGATGTTTGGCAGGATCGGCAGTTTAAATTGTTTGACCCTGGCATGACCTCTGTGCCCTTGCTGCTTTAACCTATATTCGGTGAAGTGATCATAACTAATGGGTAGTCCCGATCAGTAGCCATAGGCAACGTCCGTCGTCCGACCGCTGTGTATGCGCGAATTTAATGCGAATTAACTGCGCGAATTAAATGTCCAATCTGAAGGATTTTTAATCTTTGGAAAAGATGTGCCCCAGTTTTGTTTTATCCAAACGGTCTTAACCTACATGGCATGGCGTAACGCTTACGTAAGCCTTCTCTGATTTTTTTATGCAAACTTTTGCTGAAACTAGAAGCCAAAAGAAATGAGAGGAACTATCTTTGAAAAATTATGAAGGAAAATTTATTGGAAAATATTTAAGTAATTTTAAAATTTAGGTTTAAGCAAAATTAATTAGTTTTCTTGCTCAAAGCGAAGAGTAGGGTATCTCTTTATTGCTTTTGTTTCTACTAACACGATGAAAGCCAGCCTACTGCTTACACTGGGCCAGGCCAAACAACCATTAATTTCCAGCACACCTTCGAGGGAGATCGATCTTTCGCCGATGGATGAGATGCGTGAGTGTTAATAAAAGAACATTATTTTTAAAAGTTTAAACAAAAGCTAAATAATAAAACATGAAAATTCTACACTATGCTAAAAGTTTACCTTGAATTAAATGTCGCTACAAATTGAATTAATGAATTACTCTAAATTGGAGATCGCAAGAAAATTAAATTAATGAACTATCTCTACTAAAATTTTAACTTTAATTATGGCAATTTATGAAGTAATGAGAAATGAAGTGAACTAATTTAGCCTTTCAAATAAATTCAACTTAGAGCAGCGTTCAAAACAAAAATTTAAATTAATTAAACAAAGAACTATGTTTAAAGATGTTATTTTTAAAATTTTTGAATACTTTAAGAGTATACATATATAGTCTAATTCTCTGTCTGCCTCTAAAAAAATGAATTTAAACGTAATGTTAGCCTTAATCAGTACATTTATATTAAATCTTAATGTCTAATGAAATCATGAATTCTTAAATCTCTGTGTTTTTACCGACTCGAATGATGACTCCACGGTCGTAAGAATCAAAAGGGATCACCAGAGCCATGCTCTTGCGGCAGGTGATCGTAGGTAGGGTGGGCAATATGCGAGCGCAACAACATCTGTGTCTCCGCAAAAAATTTTAGTTTTCTCTCTGTTCTTCTGCCTTTTCTCTAAGCTGCCGCTTTTCCTCTATCTCCTATCCTTCAGTGAATTTTGGTTATCATATCTTCCGGTTTAGTCTAGCTTTTATTTTTGTCGCAGCACGCTCAATTCTTGTCTTGTTAGTAATGATGTGTAGTCCGTGTCCGAGGTCTGGGTCAGCAAGACCACCACCCCCAAAGCCGACGAGCTAGAGCCGGAAACCTACAGCGTGCCCCAGCAGCTCAGATCCTCCCAAAGCAAACGAACTTGAACGTTACACACTACACTCCACATTATAGCTGCTGCGACGCACCGACAGATGGTCATGGATATCGGCCTGGGGGAATGAAAATGAAAATTCAATTTAAAAACGTGTCGCCCAAAGATCATTAACAAAATAATCGCAAGATAAGGCTGTGACAGATGGTCATTTTCCACTTCAAATTGGATCCGTAAAGGATTACGGGTGGGAAAATCAATAAATAAATAAAGAAAGGTTTTCTTCTTAGTTTCTTATTAATTTAGGGTTTTCTTTTCAAAGTTTCGAAGTAATATCTTTAAATTCTGAAGTAAATGAATATATATTGTGTGTTGATATCACCAAGGAAGTATCTCTCTCACTCTCATAACTCACCCGCGATCCCCTGGGCAGGGATGACAAACTGCCAATCTGATTGTACTTAATCATCAGACTGAGTCGCTCCAAGGACATGGAAGTGCCCTGCTCCTTTGTGGCGGGCTCCGTGAGCTTCTCCGTTTCGCCGGCCTCAACGGCCTCCACCTCCTCCTCGGACTCCTCCGTGGTGTGATCGAATTTGCGCAGCCAAATCAGATGAAGGAGCCCGTAGGCGATTCCGCCGACCACAGCCAGCAGACCCATGTAACGGAAGGCATCTCGAGTACCAAACTGACCAATGAGGAGTCCTCCAGTGAAACTACCACTGCCTCGTCCTTAAATTGGAGACAAACCAAATGTGATTACATACACGTAAAGTGCCTCATTAGGAGGGTACACAGGAAGAAAGTTAGATCTCTTAGAATGGGCTTAAATGAATGCCGTATTACGGAATTACAATAAAAATATCATAGCATACTTTTAGACATTTTTTAAAGGATTTTAAATATCCTTTCTTGGATATTCTGGATTTGATAGGTTAGGATAAAGTATTTAATTTTTATATTTTGACTTTTATTGAATATTTTATATATAATATCCCTCAGAGATAGAAAAACTAATATTTGTAACACCCTTTTCTGTCTCCGTGTAAGCAGACTCCAACTACTTACCCAAACTGAAATGGGCCATGCCCAGGACACCAATCAGGGTGGCCAGCAAACTTTTTGGGGCCAGAATCGAGCAGTAGGTCGCCGCCGCCACCCACATCAGATGGCAGGATAACGACTCCATGGCCTCGAACGGAAAGCACCACCAGGCATTCCTTTGGCGGTAAAAAAAAGGGGAATTCAATTTGGCATTGCATTAGGCCGACATGTGACCAGCATTATTCGCACTCACTCGATGAAGGAGTAGCCCACCAGGCGGCCGGCGTGCGAGAAGAACGCGATGATAATCAGATTAACGTGCCCAAAGATCCGTGTGATTTTCTCCGCCCCGTACAGGAAGGGAATACTGCTCACCGTGCCCACGGTAATGGTGATTCCTGGTCAATAAAATCAGTCACAAGTGAAGAAAAGCATTAAGCCATATCAGGCACTCGAATTCAAAATAAAACAGAATAAATAATAAACTAAAAGTAAGGAAATATATATGAATTTCTGTGCTTAATTGGGCCCAGTCGTAATTTAATTTATTTTTTGCAGTTTCATATTTGATTTATTTTGAATTCTAACTCCCTTTTATTGCTAAAAAAATAATTATGCGAACATAAACTCACCCAGCAAATAATTGGGAGCTCCCAGCTCCTTGAGATACAGAAAGAGGAAGCTCTCAATGAAGCCCCAGAAATTGCCCAGGACAAACAGGAATATAATGAATGCAATTACATGCGGCATTTTCAGCAAATTCCACAGATCACGGAACACATTGTCCGCCGGCAGCTTTTCGCCAAGTGGCATCATCAGCACCGACATGGTGGATATCACCAGCAGGACATCGTACGTGTAAAAGGCAGCCGAGTAATCCGTATAGCCGAGTCCCCGCGATGAGTAATCAATCATAATGCCGGTTATCGGGGAGAATATGGCCATGCCGATGCTGGAGAACAAACGCTCGCGACCAAAATCGCCGCCATACTTCTCAATCATTGTCAGGGCAATCGGATCCATGATGGTAACACCCGCTGACAGCATCGTGGTGGCCAAAAATCTGTGGATGAACGATAACAAAAAAATTGAGAATGAGATGTAACAGAATAATAATGATGTAGCAGGGAAGTAATGTTAAGAAATATTCAAAATATTTTCTTGAGAAAATATAGAAAGAAAACCACTCTTACCTCAACAAGAAGTAAACCCAGAAAATAATCTCATCCGTCTCCTTGTAGTCCGGTGGACAAATCTCGGGTGCATTCATGGTGAAGGTGCAGCGTTGGATCATACATTTCGTAGCCGTCGGTCCCAGGCTAGAGATATTCGTGCGTCGCACCAAGCCGCCACACCGCAGATCCAGTTCGTCCAGGTCTGTGAGGTTGATATTGCCCCTGACCAGCAAGTCCTCACCGAACCGCTGCCGGATGTCGGTCACCGTCTCATTGGCATCCTGCTCAATCTCCATGCCCAGCTGCTCGGTGGGATCGGCAAGATCCGGATGCATTTGCAGCATAAAATAGGTGGCGTCGTCATTATCGGAGTGCACCCAGCTGCTGCCAGGAGGTCGTTCCTTGATGTCTGTCACTGTTAAAAAATAAAATAGATATAGCTTTTAAGGTATATTTCTGGTACCTATTTATAAAATATCTAACTTAATAACGTATTGCTCTAATGCCCTAAAGATACCTTATTTAATTCAGAATGTTTCCCTTTACTAGTATAAACAAATTTGAGATACACTTTTGCCTTGGAAATTTTCCCCGCTGTGTTTTCACTAATCAGACTGTCACGAAAATTGCTCTGGCTCTTTTCCTGCAGTTCTTTGCACCCCCGAGGCGAGCGAGAGTCACAGTCTAATTCTGGTTGTGATTCTGAGTTGTGTCCTGTTTCGTCCTGGGCCCTGATGTCCTGTGCCGGCCATGCATGACCAATTTCCAATTGTGCCAAGTGTCAAGAGTACAGCCGAGTGTAATGCCATCATGTTTAGTTAGTTATGCACTTTTGTCTGCTTCTGCTGCTGGTGCTGCTGCTCCTTTTTCGGGAATTCCCACATTGTGCAAATTTCTGGCCAGGACATTAGCAAACTTTCTGGCTCTTCTGAGCTTTGTGCGAGTGAAGTACGGAAAGGGAGAAGTTTGGCCAACATCTGATGTACATATGACTTATGATTAGGACATGATTTAGGTTTCATGTTTTAGAGATTAGGGGAATGGAGGAAGTTTTGGTACTGGATAGAAACACGTTAAGATTGATTGATTGTTAGAGGTGGGCTTGCTGAAGGAAAGAGAATATTGGAGATGTTATAGAGTTTTACAATTTTTTAGAGTTGTTAATAAATAATATATAAAAAAAAATGATATTAAATTATTTAGATGAAATGAAAATTAAAGTATATTCATAAAAATAATTTAAAAAGGAATTTCTGATTTACCGATATGTAAAAAATTTTAAATATCAAAGAAATATAATTATTACTATTTTTGTACTCAAAATAATTACTTTTTAAAGATTTTTTTTATAAATTCTAATATTTCAACATCCTACACCATTAATATTAAATTCAGGGTAACAACAACTTTTATAATCTACAAAAGTAGCCCACCCCCATACTCTTATATTCTAAGCCCAACTGTTTACCTAAGTTATTATCCGAAAAAGCCACTCTCCTTTCCATCTTCAGGGGAAATATTTTCCTTTTTTATACTCCCCTGCACATATTTTCCCAACTTGACGCCCACTTTTAATAATGTGGAATAAAAACGCCTTTGTGAAGTTCTTTTCCCTGGGAATTGGAAAAAAGTTTCCCCGTAAACTTTGGCTCCACACAAAACGTCAGGCTTTAATGACAACCACCAGCCACCGCACCGCACGCACTCAGTCAGGTTGAGTTATACTTATTTTTCTTTCTATTTTTCCTTTTTTTTTTTAGTTTCATAGAGGGAGTGGAGTCGGTCTTTGGCTTTTATGGTGCAAGTTGTTCTCGGTCTGTGCACCCCAGCTCCTAGATCCTGACCATATTCCTGTTCCTGGTAGCAGCGCACAAAAGACGGAAAAACAAACTAATAAAAGTAAAACACACACGGATGGGGGAAGAACACTGACGCGGACACGGATACGGACATCGACACGGACACGGATACGGACACGGACATGGTCGGAGGATGTGGACACCTATAAATGGTTGGGGATGGGGATGACAGGGTATTGCAAGTCGTCAACAAGTAAAGCGAGTGAAGAACAAAGGCACCAACTAGCAGCAACTTTCAGTGAATGCACTTCAATAAATTATTTTTAGAGAGTTTTCAGTCACTGTACGGGGTTCTTTGGAACCAAAAAAAAAGGTGAGGAACTTAAACAGAATTTTTTATAATTATTTAGAAGCAATTAACTCTTTTATGTAATTAAGGTCAAATAATATTAATAATAAATATTTATCAGAAGCTGTCTCTCACATTTTGATTACAAAATCTGTCATTTAATGTATTTAAAAATTAAAGTTTACGTTGTTTACAATTACATATCGTTACTAGAATAATTTATGTAATTTTTAGTCTAAAATTTGAGCTAATTCCCTTGCTTATAGACCATTTTACTCATTTATTAAAGAGAAATTGTTATAATATAATTTCGTAAGTATGAGTTCCCTTGCTAGAAATAGGTTCTGTATTTTTTTAGCTACTTAATAATATTTAAAAGAGATTAAAATATTTCTAGAAGCTAAAATTCTCCCAAAATGTAGCTATAATATTTCCTTTTCCTTTATAATATATTACGTAAGTATGAGTTCCCTAGCTAGAAATAGGTTCTGCATTTTTTTAGCCACTTAATAATATTTAAAAGAGATTAAAATATTTCTAGAATCCAAAATTCTCGCAAAATGTAGCTATAATATGTTATTTTCCTTTATAATATATTTCGTAAGAATGAGTTCCCTAGTTAGAAATAGGTTCTGTATGATTTTAAGCTACTTAATAATATTTAAAAGAGATTAAAATATTTCTAGAATCCAAAATTCTCGCAAAATGTAGCTATAATATTTTCTTAGAGTGTCCAAATCAACTAGCGTTGATAATAACGCTGTCTGTGGTCACTCGGTTGTGGAATAAGAGGGACTCTGCTGCGGAAGGGTTCATCACGTCACTTACAATTCAATCCCTGCATGGACATGGCGGACAGTTCGGCTGACGATGGCATCTCCTGGCCCAGCCCCGGCTCCTTCAGCTGGGACATTGGCGGGAACATGGTCGATGACATATTAAGTACTTCTTGGTATCTGCTCCTCGTTTGCGTTGCGAATAACGCTGGCAATGATGACGCCGGCGATGAGGTGGTCGATGTGGTCGCCGGGGGTTGCGCTGAGCTGGACTCGACGGAGGGTTCCATTGTGGCCACCGCTCCTCCACTGGCGGTGGTCGTACTCGTTGTGGTCGTCGTCAGCTGGGCTCTCTGGGTGCTGGACGGACGGACATCGTATGCCGGGGTGTTCGTATAGAGCTGAGGATTAACTTGCTCCTGCATCAAACAATAGTCGACGCACTGATGCACGGCCAATTCCAGCTCCGGCTCCTCGGGACATTCCCGGCTTGGACATGGCGACCACCAGACCTAAGGGCAAAAGAAAATAAAATAAGACAAAAGAATGTATTGCAGATTAGAAATGGAGTAAAGGATTTGTGCAGACAAAAGCCTCGCAATCCTTGAACATTGTTGGCTCGGAATGCCTTACATCGATTACGTGAGCTAAGAGTAAGCTGCAGTCACTCGATTTGGTTTCAAATTCGATTATATAAAAGGATAAAACATGCCAAAAAAATGTTTTAAATTCAAGTAGGCCTTGTACTAATATTTAAGGAATTTAAGACAGTAAAATATGTAAATCTAAGTAAGCCATGTACTTATGTTTTAGGCAAGCAGTATGCCCCGAAGCTTCATTCGCCGCTGAACTCGCTCTCTAGCTTCAGTTCTCGTTTCCCAGCCGTTCTAAGAATAAATTTGTAAATTTTGTGAAAAGAAAAAAAACCAAAATCTAAAGCTAAATCAGGGAAAGTTTTGAACCTTTGCAATGTCGTCGATTCAAGTTAATAACTGGCTCGAACAGCTGCGCGATGTGGCCTGTTCGCCGTACGCCATCGTCGCGATCTGTGGCGTCATGGCGTATGTGGCCTACCGCAAGATCCGGCGCCAGCCTGTGACCTACGACGATGAGGACTACCAGAAGGAGGGCCACACCAGGCAACCCATTCCGCTGAAGGGGCTGAAGCTTACACGTGGGCAGCTGGCCGAATATAACTCCAAGAGAGCCGACAAGACATACCTGGTGGCCCTTCACGACGTTATCTACGATGTTTCGAGTGGCACCCAGGACTTTGGGCCTGGCGGCAAGCATGCCAAGCTCCCGGGAACCGAGATATCCGGTTTCATAAAGAAGGAATCGCGTTGGAAGGGCCGCGGGTATGAGGCTAGCTTGAATGAGTGGCGCATGATGTTGGAAGACATATTTTATCCAGCCGGGAAGCTTATTGACTACGATAAGGAGGCTGATGCAGACACTACAATGAACTCGATTCCTGAAGAAAGTGAGGATGAAGCCCAGGATCTCCAGGATGAGAAAGATGTGGAGATGGGGAGCCAGGACTTCAGCTCATCTTGTTCCGAGGGTGATCCGGGTCAGGATGACCGCACCGAAGGGGACCGTGCAGACATCTTTTCAAATGAAAACGATGCCACCCTAGTGTCCGCTCCGTGAATTCCTCTCACCCGCACAGATCGCCCATTGAAATCCAGCCATAAGTGCCACTTAACTCATCATACGCCTCGCATATGTGAGCTTAAGCCCTTTGGCCATAACAACACCAACACAAATAGAACTGCAGATTTTATGTGTATCTGCAGGTGCACTGAGCAAAAAACAAGGCTGTCACAATGCTGCCTACACATTCTCACTCATTTTTAGGCTCTTTATAAATCCAAATTTTCTACTTTTATACTAAATGTGAATCCTACGATACATTCATGATACAAGACTACCAAACAAATATAATTCAATGGGCGAAATGAAGTAACCTTGTGTTTTTTTTTTAAATATAAGTTTAATATTGCTTAACATTTAATGGAACATTAAATAACTGCATGCTAAACAATTATTTAAAGCAATTTTTAATGTTTTCATGAACTTTAAGGCAATAACAAGTAAAGTTTTATAGCTCATATTTAATTCAAAATTTCCTTATTTTTTCTCTGTTTACCGCCTGCGGCTATGTGTTCGTGATTCTGCATATATCCGTTACCAATTTTAATGCGAATTCAATAAGGCTCATCCAAGGGTTGCATGGGGCTGATTGGTCGGGAGAATCGAGCGAATGCCTGCAATAATAAAATGGTAATTTCCGTTCGCCGTCGCCCCTTTGCCCGTTGGCAGGGCTTCGTCGATATACCAAATAAATTTATGCCAAACGGCAAACAGAACGGGGCTCTATAATGGCATAAAATAGTAAACCGCAAGCAACAGGACATGGCCACTGTAACAGGACGCAGGACATGCTACATGGTTACATGTACTCCAAGGATGGAGACGTCCGGCGAACGTGCGGACTGAACACAAATGTAGCCATAAGATGCGTTTTCAGGCCCTTATGGCCAAACAAGTTGCCCTATTCAAGAGGTATATGGCATCAGAGGATGAAGTTGGAAATATTTTTAATTACTAATATTTAAGTTATTTGTAAAATGCAATAATGATTTATTCGAACCGTTTTATTAAATAATGTAAAATATAGCTATAATAAACCGAGTTGAACTAAAGTTTGTACGATTTAGAAGTAGACTGTGAGTACCTTCTTACCTCTATAAATATTATTATTTACATCATCTGGAATATATGTTTTATTTAATAAAGGAATATCAATAAAATATATATATCATTAACAGTTCATATAATTGTATGTAAAAAATACTAAGAAATCATTATTAATTTTATAAATAATCCCACGCTCATAATATTTAAAACTCGTTTAGCTTCTTTCCAAAGTATTCCCTGGTCGCCTTGCGGCTGCTAGTCCTTGCCCTGTTTGCTGCAGCTATTTTAATGGTGTTATTTTATTTTATGGGCACATCATAAATACAAATTCAATATACGCCCGTGCCAAGTGCCCAATGCTGAGTGGAGGAGTGCGGGCCATTGCATGTGCGTATCTGTGAGATACATTCGTGAAATGAGGCGAAAGCCGGGGCCTTTTTGGCCAAGGGCCAGCCCCAGAGCGTTCCCCAAAATAGAAGTTCCATTGCGTTTCATTACGACTAACGGCAATGGCTCGAGTGTGAGCACAAGAAAGATTTTAATGTGGGCACGAGTGTGTGCGGGGGGTGTGTGTGAGAGTATGGGTGTTTTAGTGCGGCTTAAGTGCTGGCAAAACGACACTAAGATAAATGTACGTGATACACAGGAACGGCGACCGAAAACACTTACACTCGCACTCGCCCGAAATTCTTTCAATCTGTCGGGAAATTTCCAGGGATAATGCCACTTTTTATGAAATAATTCGAGCTATTTAATAAATACCTTAAAGTTGTGGTCTATTTTATTTAGTTTTCTTTGTCAGCTGTGTATATTTTATATTTATTTTAGATTTAATCAAAAAGGTACAACAACTTGTTTATTTATATACTACTTAAAATAAAATATAAAAGTGTAAAACTAATATTTTGAAAGGCGTAAATATATTTATAATGAAGTTTGAGCATTAAAGAAGAGATTACACTTCATTTTAATGTTTTATTAAAGACAATCAAATTACTTGTTTTCATTTACACAATGCCAGTGTAACAGAACTAATAGTTTATTTATTTATTTACCTTAAATGTCAATTTTAAATCGAGTTTTCTGGAACATGGAAACCCAAATTATATTATTTTCAATCTCTCGCATTTGAATAAGTGCATGTCTTGTTTTACCCTAACAGGATTTCTTTTTTGTTAGTGCTTGTAAACCTGATGTGCACTCGCATCTAAGTGGATTCTTTTTTTTTTGGCAATGCCGCCCCCTAGGTTAGAGGAAAGTTTGTAGTAAAGCCTCGAATTTCCCTTGGTCGCTGGAAAATCATGCAGTTGCTTTCGGTGAGCTGTTTCTAATACGTTCCGTTCGCTTGTTGGCTGTCAAGAACGCTTCGGTTGCTGGTTTTGTCATTTTCTATTTTCCATTTACCATTTACGAATGGAATTTGTTTAGCCTTCGCATCCCGGTCTCAATCGCAAGAGAGCCCTTTGGCTTCCCTGCCATGCAGATGTTTCCCTTGGTCCATAATTCGATTTATGTAAAACTCTTGTGGTCCTGCAGTCCTTCGACAGCTGCAATTTGCTGGCACTGCTCAAGAGCGGCTTCTGTCCAAATGCCATTGCCAAAAGGTGTGAGAGCCTCGGCCGACTCCATAAAGAATGCAATTCCAGGGGGATAAACCTCCGGTCGAACACCTTGTACATATGTACGTACATATTTATAGCCGAAATCTCTTCCTGGCAGCCATAAAGCATGTACTCAAATTTGTTATGCCACATCTGACCGGCTTAGAGGACACAGGACACAGGGCACGGCACCCAAAGGACACGCAATAACCGGCAGCCCCCAAGTCGGAGTCAGAGCCAGAGCCAGAGTCGTTTGCATTGATATGATCATAAGCATAAAATGTACATGTATATCGATGTCAATAAAAGGAAAAACGCTAAGGGAAATCACAGAAATTCTGGTACAGCAAATACGAGTACATCCTTGAACCACGGCCCGACCCCACCCCGCTCAGATACCGTGACAGTTATTTGCTTTATTTCGATGATTTTACATGACGTAAATTTATGCACAAACGCAGATAGAACCAGAATCAGACCCAGACCTCAACCGATGCCAGATAAAAAAAATGGCAGAGTGAAAGGACGATTTCAGCTGCTGCATTCGCTGGGCGACAAAAATAGATGCACTCGAAAAATACCTAACAATATTCCCTTAAAAAAAATTATCTTTCCTAATGAACGATTTTTTTTAAACTAGAAAAACGATCATCTGTAATTAAAGTAGTCTCACTCTGTCAATGTCTGAGTTATGCCTTTTCACTTTGTAAATTTTTGAAGTTAAAATACCATTTAATATTCAAGGAAACCATACTACTTCCCAGAAGAATAATAATATATTTAACACACTATGAGTATTCAGCTAACAGATTTTAATTCAAAGTCCAGCTTAGCTTACAACTTCAATAGAAGTCTAAACGCAATACTCTGCTACTCTCTGCGTATACGTAATATTTACCCAGCATCCTTGCTGTCTGTGTGTATTGACATTGTGTATGCGTACCGTGTGCGATTGTGTGTGCGCCAGCATGTGGCAAGCTGCTGGGAGCTCAGAAATCGTCAGGAAGTTGCTGAATTTTCGCAGAATCGCGAAACGTGCCACGCATTAGATACACACGCACACAGATACTGCAGGACAGTGAGCCGGTGTGCGTGTGCCAGCGTGTTGCATGTGGCAACATTATGTTGCCGTTGCCGTTGCCGTCGAATAAATGCCGGCTTTTATGTAGTTTTCTCCCGGCCCCTCCCTACTTCCTACTTTCCTCGTGCGTCCGCCAAATAGAGACATGCCGTGACTGAAGTGAGACCATTGTGCGAGGAGTGAAGGGAAGAGGACTTAAGAGCAGCTCCGAATGGCTAAGAGGATGCCGAAGATTTTTGGCAACTCGCACATAACAATTGCCATTGAAAATTTCCTGACTGGCAGTGATAAAGTTACTGCTGAAATGTAGCGTTCCTGAAGGTTTATTTTAAACTCTGCCAAGTAATGCGATTACTAACGAGAAAATATTTAATAAAAGCTAGAAAAATATGAGAAGTATTACTTCGGTAAGCCGAAGTTTGTATACCCTTGCGGTCTGCAATTGGATG
This sequence comes from Drosophila rufa, assembly GCA_018153105.1. Classification (NCBI taxonomy): domain Eukaryota; kingdom Metazoa; phylum Arthropoda; class Insecta; order Diptera; family Drosophilidae; genus Drosophila; species Drosophila rufa. Next base: position 18,216,014 of record JAECXS010000096.1, read on the forward strand.
ATTAAGTCGATCCATTTTGATAAAATTTAAAAAATATCGAAGCTTTTACATTTTTAAGACATTTACCTACACATTTTACATTTTCGTATAAATCAACCGATCGCTTCTATTGCAGCTATATGATATAGTTGTCCGATCTTAATGAAACTAAAACTGTAATTCTAAAACCGTAAAAAACAGCATTATCTCGAAATTTAAGCAAATACTTTGAGAAACAGAGAAGTTTTAATTTGTTTTCATTAAATTTCCGATCATTCATATGTCAGCTATTAAAATTTAAAATGTATAGCTTTAATATAATTAAATGATCATATATATAATTTAAGCCCAATAGCTTGAAAAATAGCGAAAATATAACTATTTTGCCCTATAGTTACTATGACAGCTTTAAGATATAGTGGTCCGATTCCGGCCGTTCCGACATCACTGTGGACGGCAGTCCACGTAGTGACGATGGGCACCGAAATGGGAGTGAAGTGCGAAATTGAACATTTTGAATATTGGAGCTGTGGCCGGTGGAGCAAATCTCAACAAATTTTTAATATTGTTGTGACGATTAAGAGTATCGGTAACAAAAATAAATTACAAATAATTCAACTAGTTTCGTTTTCGCACTAAGCTGTAAAATACCTAGCCTTGAAACTAAAGAGCAGCGTGTCGAATTACAAACTAGTTGAATTATAATGGAATGTGTAAAGCGGTCCCACTAATAAGACTTTTACATGGTGAGTTTTTGTAAGAAACTGATTTTATTTATATATGAGATTGTATTCTAATTATACTCTTATCTATGGCCTACGCAGAGCCCGCACATCTGTTGGTCTGAACGGGGTGAACCTTATCCATGGTGCCCCACCGAGGGTGCGTGAAGATATATGCACAGATATGAACAGAACCGAAAAATAATCATGTTCGTCTGAACAAAATGTAACCAGAAATAATAGAAATAAAAGGTTAACTAAGCTTACCGCATTGTTTCGTTACACTTCCCGCTGGATCTCCTATAAATTCCACATCCGACTTCAATTAGTTTCAGTTACAAATAGAAGTTTCACGTGACAACATGAAGCTCCTCCTGGCCCTCTTCGTGGTGGCTAATTTCGGACACTCACAGTGTCTATGTGAGTACCTATACACATATTATCCTAGAAAATGGCGTTAATAAGACGTTTTTCTTATATATTGTAAGCCTTTCCCGCGGACTCACCCAACATACAACGTGAAATAGAAGGTCTTGTTAGAGAATATAAAGGGCAAGCTACAGGTAACGCTGAATTCTCCCAATTGGTTGAAAAATGCTATTATACCAGTCTATTACCGAATAACGAAGCCAATATGTACCAAAAATATCATATCATCTGGCAGTTAAAGGGTTTCATAAAGGCCAAGCAAGAAATGGATGCCCAAATTGATGAACGCTTAAAGCAAATCGATAAGCTAATTCGAGTGAAAGGAGATAATTGTCGTTCTTTTTTTAAATATCAAAAAAGAATCCTCCAAAAAGCCTACAATTTTTCCAATAATGAAAAAAGAGACATGCTAGCACAAAGCAGTAAGGCGTGTGGCCCCAATGTGCGGGAATATGACTATGATTCCGATTATTATTTTTAGATTGAGTAATGTCAATCGCACATATTTGAAAATCATTTCAAAATGAAAACTAATAAACAATATATTTTGCAACTAAACAAGTCATTTTAATCGAACTCAAAACTAATGGTGAGTCAAATTGAAATGGTATAGGACCAAGTCTAACTGATAATGTATATCGAATTGTTTCGTTACACTTTCTGGTAGACCTTTGATAAATACCACATTCCTTTTGCAATTAGACTCAGTTATAAATAAACGTTCCTTGTGACAACATGAAGCTCCTTCTGGCCCTCTTCGTGGTGGCTAATTTCGGACACTCACAGTGTCTATGTGAGTACCTATACAAGTATTATCCTAGCAAATGGCGTCTATAAAATGTATTTCTTAACGTATTTATTAACTATGTAAGCCCTTGCCCAGGACGGTCCCCGAGTACAACATGAAATAGAGAATATTGTTTCAAAATACAAATATATAAGTAATGGTAACCTTGAATTTACCGTATGGATTGAGAGATGCTATTATGTCAGTCGACTACCGAACACCGAAGCCAATCTGCAACAAAAATCGTCGGATATTTATCAATTCAGGCAGTACGATAAGACTCGTCAATCTTTAGAAGACCAACTGCAACGACGCGTAAACGAAATCGATGGTCTACTTGCTGATCGTAATGTAGAAAGAAGATGTCGTAAAAAATTGAAAGCTCAAAAAAAGAAACTCGAAAGAGCCTACAAGCTTTCCAATATCGAAAAACAAAATATTGTAAGTGTTAAGCAAAAGAAATGTCACGACTTTAACGATGACGATTATGCCGATTATGACGTTTATTATTATAATTAATTGAGTAATGTCAATCGCAAATATTTGAAATTCATTATAAAATGAAAATAAATAAACCAACTAAACAAGTAATCTGAATGTAATACAAAATTAAAGGTAAATCAAATTGAAAAGTTAACGGACAAAGTCTAGCGAATGGTTTTGTTACACTCTCTGATGCACCTCTGATAAATTCCACATCCGTTTGCAGTTAGTTACAGTTACATATAGAAGTTCGTTCCATGTGGCAACATGAAGCTCCTCCTGGCCCTCTTCGTGGTGGCTAATTTCGGATACTCACAGTGTTTATGTGAGTACCTATACACATATTATCCTAGCAAATGGCGTTAGTAAAACTCATTTCTTATCTATTGTAAGCCGTTTCCGAGGACTCAGCCCGAATACAGCACGAACTAGAGAATATTGTTACAAAATATAGATATATTGCTACGGATAACGTTGAATTCACCCAATTGATTGATAGATGCTATTATGTCAGTCGATTACCGAATACCGATGCCAATATGCTAGAAAAATTGGCACAAATTAAGTGGTTCAAGGCCTACGATAAGGAACGTCAAACTTACGAAGACCAACTGCATCGACGCGTAAACGAAATCGATGCTCTACTTGCTGATCGTAAGCTAGGAAAATATTGTCGTAAGTTTTATAAGGCTCAAAAAAGTATCCTCGAAAAATCCTACAAGCTTACCAATTTCGAAAAATTAAAGAATTACACAGAAAACAATATAAAATGTTACAAGCGACAGGAATATGACGATGACTATGATTATATTTAGATTGAGTAATGTCAATCGCAAATATTTGAGAATCATTTCAAAATAAAAATGAATAAACCATATATAGTTTGCAACTAAATAAACAAGTTATCTGAATTAAGGGTAAATCAAATTGAAAAGTTATAGAACCATGTCTAACTGGTATTATATATCGAATGGTTTCGTTACACTCTCTGGTGAACCTCTGATAAATTCCACATCCGCTTGCAATTGGTTTCAGTTACAAGTAGAAGCTCCATGTGGCAACATGAAGCTCCTCCTGGCCCTCTTCGTGGTGACTAATTTCGGCTACTGTGAGTACCTGAACCCAATATATCCTAGCAAATAGTGCTAATGAAATGTATTTTCTTTTGTACCGTAAGCCATGGCCGATTCGAACAGCGAAACAGACGCGGAACTAAGTAATATTGTTCTGAAATATAAAGCTCTAGCCACGGGTAATGCTGAATTCAGCCAGTGGGTCGAAAAGGTCTACTATACCAGTCAAAAAAGCGGTCATTACCCCGATAAAAAGTCGATGATAAAGAATTTCAAGGCCTACGATGCTAAGCGTCAGCGTGGGGAAGACCAACTTCATGCCCGTATACACGAACTCGAAAGCCTACTTATGAATCGTGACTTAACATTAGAATGTCGTTCGGATTATTTGACTCAAAAAGATATCCTCTCAAAAGCTTTCAAATTTTCCAATGACAAAAAATTCAGCATTCTAAAAGGAAACTCTAGGAAATGCAATAAGGAAAAAGTGAGAAAGGAAAAAGATGAGAGTAGTGATTATGATTATTCTTATTTGTGGAATTGGATACTTGGCTAATTGGATTGGATTCTAATGTAATTTGCCATTATTTGCACATCATTTCAAAATAAAAATCAAGTATATGGAGCATATTAATTGTGTGACTTACATTTTATCAATATTTCTTAATATTAATATTCCAAAATCAAACCCTTCTCAAATTATAATTGAAGCTCTGGCCAAAACCTTGTAAGCAAATGCGATTAATTAACAGTCTGTAAATAAAAACTAAAGTGCACCCTCGGCTCCACACGATCCCTCTCATTCGCACACTTAACTTGGTTCACAAATGTTAAAGTCATCAAGACGGTGGCACAAGGAGGACATCAATGTGGGTGATGGGGCTGCTGGGTAACCATGGAGTAAGCGCATTAAAACTGAACAAGGGCAACAGCTGCTTCCCAGGAGCAGGAGAATAATGCATCCGAGAAGCTACACCGCTGGGGAAATGCGAAAATGGGAGGTTGGCGAACCGCAGCCACATCATTTTTAGCTCTTAACTAAACAAGCGTCTAAAGATATTTGCCCCACACACCTCAACCACAGTCCCCTAAGCAGATTACAGCCTTCGACAAACATTCAACCAGATTGAATTCAAGTTAGAGCGCTTTAATCGATTGAAGGTGGAAGCTTTCATCGTCCTAGAGAGTGGGTACACAGCGGGAAAATCGGAGCCGGGTGGGGTATTAAAAGTAAAGTGAGCCAAAGAATTGGTAAATATAAATGTAAATTTATCTATAAATCAACGAAATTGTATCTTGTAAATTATATCTTTTTTATTTATATTTATAGTTTACGTTTTTTTTTTTTTTTTTTGTGTAAAACTTACCTCGATATCGCCGCTGTCTGCATGTCTCAATACGAATGCCGATGGCACCACGCCCGGTATCTCCTGCTGCGGTATAAAGAGCAGCGAGTGATGGAAAATCGCATTCAGCAGTAGACTCATCACAACGACCGGTTTGTATTTGCCAAATTTGTCAACGAGGAAACCTTCAGGGGGCGAACGAGAAAGAAGTAAAAATAAAATAAAATTCGATGAATCTGTTTGAAATTTAAGCAAAATTGCACCAAGATGTCTAGCAACTGCAGCCATGGGTGTGCGCATCGTGTAGAGAGACATCAAACAAGTTGTCTACAATTTTGGCAGAGGGTTTTTGATTGGTTGCTCACATCTTAAATGCAGTTTATGTTGAATTTTGCACCCAGAGACTTAAAGCAAAAGTCTGGAGTATTTTTCTAGAGAGAAAAATTAAGTTGAATATTGTGTCCGTCTCTTAAAAATACCGTTAAAAGGTTCAGCTCTAGTTACAAATAATTGTTTAAGTAAAAACGTTTCCTAACTGACTATTTCTTTTTGGAATTGCCTTAGCTGAAGTCGAAATGTTTATTATATTTTAAAAATCAGCCATTATTTTCAATAGTTTTCTACTTTTGCCAATAGTATTCTCTTTTATTTCTCTCGTAATTTTGTAAAACCATTTCGATTTTATTGCCCCGAGCACTTGAAGAATCCAATACCCGTTATATGGGACTATCAAGCATGATTATAAGGCAAGTTGGTTGATCGAAAATTTTGATGTGGCAACTTTACGAGGGCGTTTTCACTTAGCTCACATTTTATACTACTTTTTTTCCGAGCTTTTATGTCCTACAATTCGACCAGCTTTATGCACTTTTCACTGTCCCTGCGCGCTCCCAATGACCCCCTGCCTCTTCTACCCGTGTGCATCTTTTTTCAACATTTATCTCTGCAGCGAGTGTGTCCACACATAAAATGTTTAAAAACCTTCGCTGTCGCCGGCATTCCATACCGCAAATGCATTTTCAAAATGTAAAAGCGAATAATAAGAATGCATAAAAAACAGTGGCACAAAAGGAACAGGACTCGACCGCAGGATGGGGGCACTTCACATACAGGCAGTCAAAGGAGAACAACAAGAGTTTTGTTTAATTGTCATTTAAAACTGCAAGTGAATTAAATTATTCGCACTCGTCCGGAAAAGTGCCTGGCCTAAAAAAATGAATGTAAATTTGACAGAGAGCGGGCGCAGAATAAAGGACAAATCAAATTTATTCAGTTGGGTTTATATTTATTTATGAGAGGACCGCCCAAAAACCGATGCTTTCATAAATAAATAGTTACATTTTTGTGACCTTTTTTCATGTATGTATTGTTTGCGAAAAGCGGTATTTGAAAAAATATCTATTTTTCAACTTTATACATTTGAGAACACAAAGTTGTATAAATGAGAAAATTTACCAGACTCGATTTAAATTAGGTAATAAAATAAATTTGCCAAAATTCAAACAGAAAACTTAAATAAAATCACACTTTCCTTAGCTATATTTCTACATTAATCAGTATCTTATGGCCGCTTTACGCTTGGAATCTCATTCAGTTCCAATTTTCTCCGGAGAATGCGTTAAAAATGCAAATAATATACAAAAATTTATAAACTTGGATAATTAGCGTGGCACATACCCACAGAATGCATAATAAAAACGTGTCACTTTCCTTGGCGAAATACGCTTGGTTTTATTTCTGGCTTCCGCGCTTGTTCTCTCGCCCGAATAATCAAACAAAGCAAAACTTTTAATTAAAATCACAACGCAGTACAACGCTAATTAAGATGCATTAAAAACACTTACTCCCGACGCCGCCCTGGCATTTACTCACCTGTGATGGGCGGGCTAAGAAATGTAGTGAAGGGCAGGGCCAGGTAGATAATTGCAATCTCCTCCACCGTGAGGCCAATCGACTGCATGTGGATCGTCAAATAGGGCAGAAGGGAGGAGGTCGCTGCAAAGGGAAAGGAATTAAGGATTATTGTGTGAATTATTGAGAGTCGAGGCGGAGAACTTAATTATCTGCCGGAAATGTGAAAGAAGGGAAATTATCCAAAAGAAGCGAAGGAATTTCGTTGGGGTTAATAAGGTTAAGGGAAGGAAATTAAAAAGTGCCACTAAAGGAACCTAGAAAAGTGATAATAACTATTAGCAAAACTAGAAAAATTGATGGATGGGTTGCCGTTCTCAATGATTGATTCCACATTAAACTAATTACATTTAGATTATTTACCCTAAGTTGGCCACTATTTCCTGCCAGCACACCTGTATATATTTGCTTTTATGCTAATTACTTTTTGTGTAATCTGTGGAATTATTGAAAACAAAGGAATATAAGTTAATAAGCCAGCCAAAGGTATTACAAAAAAACGTTCGGAAAAAGTGCGACTATTTAAAAAACTTGTATAATTTTAAAGGGGAATATTTTAAGCTACTTTACATAATTAATTACTTTTGTTAAGTGACTTTATTTGTTGCTTTATATAATAACTTTTCTTACATTGCAAACTAAAAGGTGGAATTATTTATTAAGTTATTGGTTTTAACAGATAAAATATTATAGAAAATTTCGACAAATATTGTGCAAGAGTCGCTTTTGAGCTCATAGACTCACTACAAAGGAAAAATTACCATTTTGTTATCATTTCATTTTTCATATTTCATATTTTTGCCCCATCGTTTACCCAAAAGTTCACCTTCCAAATTCGTTTAAAGTGCTCCAGAGTCGACACAGCGAAACCGAAATCGAAAGGGGGGCCCGCAGATAATCTTCTTGCATTTCAATAATTTATGGACATTAACGCACCGAGCACGCGTCACGTGGCTGCAGTGAAAAAACGAGGAAAATCGTCGGAAAATGATGGCAACAAATTGGGCGAAACGGAAACGGTGCGAAACAGCCATGAGTCACGTCCCCTTCACGAATTTTTCCCCTCCCCGTGCCACCAATTTTTCCACAGCCTTGACCAATTTAAATGCAAACACACCGAAGGATCCCGGGCACGTAAACTGGTGTGTGGGGCGGGGAAAGTGCGTGTCCTGAATGAAATTCGTTTGTTAAAGTGCAGTTAACACTTGGCCCCGGGAAAATGGCGGCTTGAATTCGGTTTTTACAGCTCTTGCATCGCCTCAGATAATTAACAATAATATGCTCGACATCGCTCCATGCGTGTGTTTGTCCGTGTGTGTCCGTTTGTGTTTGCTCAATGCAATAACAATTAATTGCTCGCCGCTGCTCCGCCATCTCGGCCGTACCTTTTGCGCGCGGCGGAAACGGAAACGCAAGCATGTCAGGGTTGTTTGGCTTGGCGGCCATTCATGTTCGCTCGAATTCTCTCAACTGGCCCTGCAAAAGTTTCCACTCAGTTTCCGTTCGACTGGGATCTGTTCCTGCCACGTTGTCATTCGTAATTAATGGCTCGCAGCTGGAGATGTGAATGGGAAATAAGAATTCCACATAAAGTGCCGAATGTCGCATTAAAATATCCCATTTATTATGGATTTGCAGATTTTTAAACAACTTTTAAAAACATTAGAGAGCTCTGATCGTGGAATCTTTTAAAGATAGAAATAGAGTCCCCAGCTTACCATTAAAGGATAAGCTAAATTAATTAATTTATTAATATTCCGAGCTTTATTCCCCTCTATTATTAAATAATTGTTGGCATCACAATTATCGAAATGTTCTGCCATCACTATTAAAACTTTCCAATTTCGTTTCTGCTCATTTAAATTATAGTTCTCGGGCTCCACTTTAATAATAATTATTCCGTTTTTCATTTGTCATGTGTATTTTCAGCTATGCACAAAGTTTTGGTAACGCGTTCATGTCATCTATGCAATTTGCATCTGTTTGACTCGCCGGGCAACTATATTGCACTTTATTTATGAATTTTTGAGCAGACATGTGTGAAAGAGACTCGCATAACTGACACTGACAGATGCGAAATGTGCTGCCAGAATTAATTGCAATTCATTTTTTACCTTCTCCTTTTTATTTTTGGCAATTTATTGACCGGTATATAGGGAATTGGCAATAGGACTGTGCTATGAACTATGGCAAAAAAAAATGGGTCACTAATTTAATTTTGAAAATTAAAGCTGGAAAATATATATTTTTTTATTGTGGAAGTCGCATTTAATTTGATTTTAATAAAATGTAAGACTCAGACCTGAAAATATCATTTCTGCTTAATATTTATTAAATTTTAGCCCGGAAAGGCTTTAAATTAATTTCAATGAGGCAAATGTAATTCCAAGGATCAAAGGAGAAAGCCATACAAATAAAAAGAACAAGGAACAAAGGCAAATTGATTAATACAAAATCAATGTTAAACAAATAATTGAACACAATTAATTAAATCACAAGGGACTCGGGTGTCAACAAAAAGGCATTTTTCAATGACTAATTAAAGTTTATTACACACGTTCATATAAATAATTGCAATTTTCAAACCATTTTTGACGAATACTCTGCTGAAAATATGTAATTTATTTGTGTTATATATTGGTCTTCCCATTTTTGAAAGCAATATAAGCAAGTCATTAACACTGATGGAATTTTGTAATAAACTAACTAAATATTATAAACTAAAACTAAATTATAATATTTGTTTAATTATTACAAGAACCACTTAACACTTTGGGTATTTGAATCTTCGGTTTCCTCTACTATTGCTTTCATCGAGATTTTTTATTTTAACTATTGTGATTTTAAATATAATTATATGTCAAAGGACATATTTCACATGTAAAATGTTCCGAAAATGGAACCAGAGCAATACAAATTAAAGTTGACAAGTATTCAAACCATAATTTAATTAATGAAATGCCTTTCGTTAGCCAATTAAAGGTAACCATTAAACTACATTCTATGCACATGTGTGTGTGTTCGCTAAGCTAATTAAATTATATTGTGAACTTTGCACTGCCCAAAATCCGAGACGAAAATAAAAGAATCCTCGGCTCAACTTGAGCCAAATAAAAAACGCATTAATACTCATTTTAGCGACAATTTGAGTTTAATGGCATAAGACAACGAGGGGATGGGGGCGGGAGTAGAGAGGGGGTGGGTGTGTGGCTGTGTGTGTATGGCAAAATGTTTTTGCCATTGACCGCCAGCGAAACACGAAAATGGCGCGCACGGTCAGAAAATGGAGGCGAATCAAAGTAAACCTTTCTCAAGCTTAAATCACATAAGCTAGATTTATTTACAAAAGGCACACCACACACGCACACAGACACACTGAGAGAAAGGAGGAAGAGGGAGGGAGGGGGACCTTATGAATGCTTAATTGCCACACGCTGGGAAAATCTGCTCAATGTGCATCATCCATGGCATTCTCTAACTGAATTTATACAAATGTGTTACATATTTTCCTCAGCCTAATTGATAGCTTCCGACCGACCAGGCCGACTCCCCTGCGCATTCGGGGCGAGGGCATGGCGATTTCGGTGGGTGTGATAATGAATTCAGATTCACTGTCAGAGAGAGAGCAAGTCGGCTTCGGACTTTGCTCAACAATTTTCCAGCTACTGCATTGCCTATACATTATGGTCATAGTGCTTGTGCTTGTTTTCTTGCGCGATGGCAAATGGAAACTGTACTTGGGATCTTTAGGGTTCATTTTGGGTACTTTATGTCGGGAATTTGTAGTAGAAATAGGATATTATTTAAAAGGATTTACATTATTACATATTAAATTCTTTACAATATAGTTTTAAGTAAATAATTTGCAAGAAAAACTAAAATATAAAAGGAAAAGTGCCTGATAGCTATCTGTCCAAAAAAGATAATCACCAGATAAATTTATCGTAAAGCACATCGGTATTCTGCCCTCCTAAAATGTATCTGAACGTAAACGAATAACATATTGTTGTTAACCAAGCTGTTAACTATCGATTATTGCTGTAAGACACCGAATGGAGCTGTAAGGCGCAAATACACGGTTGTTCTGGTTAAGTTTAGTTTTATGTTTTCCTTATTAAAATAAATTATTTAAATTTAAAGCACAAATGTAAAAAAATGCAGCTTAATATAAATGTAAGCAAATACCATCGTAAATATACTTGTCTCAACAATCAGTTAATGCCTTCTCAATCAAGGATATCTACTGCGGAGTTATCTGCACGCCATAAATCCGCCTTTCTCACCCCCCCTCTCTCTTCAACTAACCAAATCCCCCTGAAGACAACGTGTCGTATGCGTGATGTGTGGGCCCTATAAACGCTTATCAAGGCAACTGGCAAATGTCTGGAGCCGGGTAAATATCTTGATTTTTCGTCACGTTTCTTGATTTTATTGCCGGTGAAGGTGAAGTGCGATTTCTAATTGGTTTTTAATTACATTTAAGGTATTTACTCACCGCCATACATCACGAAAAGGGTGATTTTCAGCATTATCAGGTTGGGATTGATGCCGTGTCGCTGGCAAAATTCTCCGAATCGCGACAGCTCGACCTTTTCGGTTCTTATCGGCTCCGTGGCCATTTCCTCGTTGACCATTTTCCCCATTTTCCGCGGCACTAATACACACGGCTATTTGTTTTGAAGTTCGTTCCAATGGTGGCAGGGGAAAATTGTCACCGATCTAAGTTTCTCGGTCACACACACTCGCACACATACACACAGAGAGAGAAAAGCACATACACGGACTAGCACATTGCGAGGCACTCAAAATTAAATCCCTAGTTTATTTTGCTTTTACGATTTCTCTCGGTTTTTTGTGTGCGGCTGGCTTTTTCTTGTGATTTTGATTAAATTCAATTGAAATTTGTGATCATCAAGGCGGACTAAGCAAGCTCTTGTTGCTTTTGTTGCGATATATGTATATTATATTAAATTCACTTGCATATATGCACAATCTGATTGAGTTTTCTATTATTTTTAACACCCTATGCTAATTTTTATATATTCTTTAGTATTCAGATTCACAATTTTCAAGGTTTCCCACTTTTGCTCCACTTTAGCCACTGACACACACACACACACACTGAGTTTTCTGAGTTACAATTTGTTATTCCAAATTTCAGATTTCTTTTCTTGGTTTTTTTTATTTGCCGCTTGAACTTTCCCAGTCGCCGTTCGCTTTGTGACTGAGCTAAAGGAAAATGAAATCTCTTATCAAGCTCTCAGGCTATATCTCCCCCACAGATCTCATATCCCCAGATCCCCCAGATGATCATAATGATGATGCTGATTCTAACTTAAATTGATGCGCTTCTCTGTGTTGGTGACAGATCTTGAGCTCTTCTCGTTGTTGTTGATGCGTCAGAAGATCGCCGAGAGATAATGTCTCCCGTATTTCTTGAATGGAGATAAAAAAGCCAACGGAACCTGAGCGACGGCTGACGTGCGACAATGTCGCGATCTCCGCAAGAGTGACTGACAGATCTGGGCAGAGCTCAGAGAGACAGAGAGATCAGGGAAATCTCGGAGAGAAAATCCGGGCGAAAAAGATCACTCGGTAGGCCAAGGTTCATCGCTCAACGTTGAGATATTAGTCCCCTTTGAAAAGATACGATAAGGAATAGCAAAAGGTGCAGTGAAAAATAACAATTACGGTTGGTTTATATTTTGATTTGGAAATCTATTTCTAGCATCTGTGTTGTAATCTTTTCTATAGACAATTATAGTAGGATTTACGGATTTTGTTTTAATTAATTTATTTATTTTATATTCTTTATCCAAGTCACCCATAGCTCCTTACATTTCCTTATTAATCAACATCAGCCGTATTCAAAGGCTGTGAAAAAATCGCCTCTCCACTGGATATTTGCACCCTGAACAGTCTTGGGACTTTTAAAGGGATCGGCACTGGAAAATCTTTTTAAAATCTCAAAAGTTTTATGCATTTCCTCAAAGAATTTCTCTTTATTTCTTTCAAGCGTTGTGAACCGAAGCTAAGACCGAACTCAACTGACCAGAATAGAACACATTTTTTGATAATAACCCATTAACTGATAGGGAAATTACAAAAGCATACCGATTGATTGATTGGGATCAAAGCACGTGTTATGGGCCCTCTAATTAGCAGATATGTATGGCCTGGCAACTAAGCCCCAATTTTTTCCCTGTGTTCTGGGCAATATTTATTTCCCGCTGACCCAGCCTAACCTCCGTATTAAAAATATAAAAACCTTTATGCCTGGAGCTTAACTGATTAGCGGCGCTTCCTGAACGCGGGAGTTCATAACTTTGTTTTGTTAGTTGAGGCAGCAGCAGCAGGCGGATAAGATAATGGGATTCCATCTCATGTGTCATGTGAGTGCAAAGGAAAATATTTGCACTGTCCCGGCACGGAGCAGAAAACTACAAATATATCTAATTGGAGGAAAGGAGGACCGAAAGTGACGCTAGCCCGATCAGCTTATAAGTCACCTTCGCGGCCTTTAACGACTCGGTTCCATTTTATCTCTTAATCTATTCGGTTGTCAAAGATAGAGCGTGAGTATCAGATACTTTTATATTTAGCGCGCATCTATCTGAGATGGATGTGGAACATCAGAGGGGCAAACACAAACATGTTGTAAAACAAAATACGTAAGCAAAGTTGTCCCAGACTCCCGTCCCCTTTATTTTTTTTAATACCTTATTTTATCAGCAGTAAGTTCAGGGAGGAGCGCATACAGAAGCTCTAAAGAAATCAGAATCAGAAATGGTTTCATAAAGAGTTACGAGGGGAAAAGTGTTCGAAAAAGAGTTATAAGAAAAATTTCTTTAATTTAGCAATATTATATTATTCAGGAATTTTTTTCTGGTACCTTAACAGTTTCTTTAAATTTGAAAGATCGACGATAATGTGGACCGAAAACAGCCAATGTTCGCTGTAAAAGGAATAATTAAATTCAATAAAATATAGGAGGATAAGGGAATTAATAATGAGTACTCACTTAACACAATACCACCCTTCTCGCACTCTTCTTTAAATTCCAGAAAAGCTTTCAGCAAGACTTCTTCAAGCCTGACTAATAATTATTTACACAAATTCTGTTGGGAATTTAAGCTGAACAGTTTTCGAATGCGCAACTTTTAGATAAAATATAGACTTATATTGCCAAGAACTCAAAAACAAATTCTACATTGTAGACCATTTCTATTAGTATTTTAATAACACCCGTCCTTCCGGCCCGTCCTTCCGGCTAGTCCTTCATCATGCATGGAATATAATAAAATATATATTAATCTATATTATAATAAATATAATAAAAAATGTAATGTAAAATAATGTATTTTAATAACAACAGTAGGGCAACTAAATGGTTACATCGAGGATATTTGTTTTAAATAATTTTTTTTTTTATGTTAACGTTCATATATTTAAGTAATCACTCTTAAAATTTCAAGTTAATCCGTCGCTTATTTTTATGAAACGTCAATGCATTTGTAAAGCAGCCTTTGGAATTTAAATCTGGTTATTCTCAATTTTTCCAATAATTTGATTTTCCTTATTCTTTCGATTAATTACTAGATTTCACACCACTATTACCAAATCCGCTTGATTTCTTATTTTTGTTGATTTCCTTCAGAGATAGAGTGGACACCACCAAACGGCTTTTTCAGCTCCTAATTTATTTTATTATTTATTTTTAAAACGAAATTTTGAATCTTTTCTTCTATTTCTGTGCTTTTGAAAGGAATCTGGCGGTTTTTTAATAAGACCTAACACCTTATCAATGAAAATATCAACAGCAAATTCAAAATTCTGCGATGTTTTTAAGTTTCTTACCAACGGTCACACCGTGACAGATTTTGGCTAACGCCCCCTCGTGTGTAAAATTAAAAAGGTGTGTATTTTACACGCAGTCACTTCGTCGACATCTTAGCCTTCGTATTACGTCAAAAACGCTTACGTTTTTGCTCACTTACGTATTTTGGTTACGTCTCAGCCGGCCAGTGTGACCAGCTGCTTTGAAGGTGAAATCCACGAATTGAAATGGCAAATTTGAATAATAAATTATTTTTGTATGTTGTTTCCACCAAATTCTGTTACAAATTATTGCACAATTTTAGTTTCACGTCCAAATAGCCAGATCTGGCCAGAAAAAAGCTAAATAGCTAAACAGCTATTTTCCCGTCAAACCTGCCTTGTTTTTCTTTGACCAACAAACAGCGAGCAGCGGGAATTCTGGCTATTCATTTATTTAAAATCCTTTTTCTGATTGTTTTTGTGTATGCCCACATAACAAAATGTATTATTTATTACGCTTTTGTTGACACTAAACCTTAAGACAGCGTTACAAAGGATCATTAAATCTTTTCTTTTAAGATTACTTCTAATTTCTGACTACAACTACCTAATTTCTGATTTTGGTCGCATTACAACGCATTCTACGAAGGGAGTGCCGCCTAGCTGATAAAATACGTATACATATATTACGTATACGTAAAAATCGAATGAAAATAATCATCAAAATCTTTTTTCCCGCCAAAAACAGCTTTTTTACCGAAGGAAAATTTGGTAACACTGCTGTCGACATCGGCCGCAATTTCCCTATTCCGCTTTGTTTAGTTTATTCGCATTCGGCAAACTGTTTGGACGTGTTTGTTCGTTCATCTTCGGCTCCTCCGCTTCTCCGTCGTTCGCGCGCGTGTGTGTTAGTGAGTGTGTTTCTTGCTTTGCGTTCTGTGTTTTTGTGTTTGGCGGCGTGCGGCGTTTGCGAGGAAGAAGAAAAAGCGGTACAAGTAGCGGAGAAATACAAATAATATTCAATTAGATCAAGTGTCCGCGGCGATAAAGTCGCTGCTATTAAGTATTATCTTAACGCCGGACCGAGATTAGATAAAAGAAACGGCCAAATACAGCGAATAGTGTGCGCAAAACAGCGGGCAAAAGGCAGAAAAGCAAAAAAGCCAAATAAGCTAAGAGAAAGAAAGAAAAGAAGAAGTTCAAAGCCAACACACAAGGCGTCCCTCTGTTTGCGTATGCATGTGTGTGCAAAAATTGTTAGTGTGTGCGTGTGTTGTTTTTGTTGTTCGTGCACCTGTCTGCAAATAATAAAAACAGAGAAAAAACCATAACAACAACAACAAGCAGTTGAGGAAATTCAGAAAAGAATTTCCAAATAATTTCAAAATAAAAAGCAAAACAATAAATTTAAACACCTAAAAAAAAGTTAAATCATATTTAAGAAGAAAAATAATACAGAACGTGAAAGAAACAGGCCTCTTTACTGTTGCTCATAAATGATTTTGCCTCGAAAAGGAGAAAAGGAGAACCGGTGAAAGGAAGTCAAACAGGAATTAACAAAAAATATCTACAAAAATCCTGTTTTCATCAGCAATATTTTAAGGAATTTCCCACTAAAGGTGCGTTTGACCCATTTTCAATCAGTGAATTTCAATTTTCGGGCCTGTTTTATTCTCGGGGGTTGACGAATTCCTTCAGAGTCTGGAGGCTGCTGCTGCGTGTGTGTCGAAATTCGGTGATTCTGCCTAGACTTGGGGGAAAGGTGGATGGATGAGCCACCCCCTTTTGGGGGTGGTTTTTCGCTCTCAGCTGAGCGCGGCCTCGCAATTTCTCAATGTGTACATATTTTGAAGGCCATGCCGCAAGGTCCAACAAAAAATAAGAGAAGCAACACAATTGTGGAAGTTTAGAAGGAGTCTGTGAAAGTTACCACTTGAAACTGGTAA
Source organism: Drosophila rufa (assembly GCA_018153105.1). NCBI lineage: Eukaryota > Metazoa > Arthropoda > Insecta > Diptera > Drosophilidae > Drosophila > Drosophila rufa. The sequence goes on from JAECXS010000096.1 coordinate 18,232,508, forward strand.
ATAATTTCCCTCGGTGAGGAAATGTCTATAAAATATAGCTGAAAAGTTTGACTTAATGTCTGTTCACTCACAAAATAACAAACCTTTCTAGGAAGGTAGTGAATATTTTCCAACAAATATATTTGAGAAGAGGAGCTTAGGACCTTTTTTTAATTTAATTAAAATTATTTACATCACCAAGTTGGGTTTTCTGGACTAAAAACATTATTCACCCAGAGGTCCTTTACTATTTCATAATTATTCCATTGGTAATCTTGAGAAAATAGCACTTTAGCCGGAAATATTTTGAAAATTCCCAAAAATATCCGAAATATCACGAACTAACAAAATACGTAGTTTTTTGGTTTATATAACTCTTCACTTCAAATTACAAGTTGCGTAATATTTAAAGAAATCTATAAAACCCACTCCATAAGACCTGCAAATTGTTTAAACCAAATAAAACCATAAATGCGCAGAGGCAGCCAAACCAAACTAAACCAAAGCGTTGAACTTGACCCAAACACATGCATTTAACATTAAGATCCAGCCACCACTTCGCCACCCCTTTACGCTCCGGTGATCTGGATAAATGCAGAGGGGCATCTTAAGAGTTGCACAAGGCATCCCCCCGAACCTCACCCTCCTCCTATTTTTCAGTAGACACCTATAATCTTTTTCGAAAAAGCCTCACACGAAATAAATCAGCGCAACTTGGACACGTTTCGTCTACAAACTAGACAGAGACAGCATCGTCAGCATAGTGTCTCCTCCTTTGCCCATTAATCACAATGACTAATTTGTGAAGTTTTTTTCCTACGTGGTGTTTTCATTTTGAGCCGCCCAACGGCAGCGGCGGTCAGTTTAAGCCCATTAAAGTTACCCAAGGGTTAAAAATAAATTGCGCCGGGAACACACACGGGGAGCTCGGGAAGAAGAAGAGCGGAAGGCCGAACAAAAGCTGTGAAAATAAAGCAAAAACAAAGAAGAGGAGGTGGGGAGAAGAGAGATTTTGAAACGATCGTAATAATACCCTACTTGGGTTAAGAGCTCTAATAAGATTGCAAATTCATAAATATCATGAAACTAAATAAATTTTATTGTATGCGTTTTTCTGCAAATTGTCTGGGGATTTAATAAAATCTTAAAAACGCGACTACAACAGCTTTAAACATTTAGGAATCAAGGCATTTAGTTGTTAAAACAGCTCAGAAAAAAACATTTAATATAATATTAATCAGAATTCATTCTAAGACAAGAAAGAAAGCTAACTTCGGTAAACCGAAGTTTGTATAGCCTTGCAGTCTGCAATTGGATCAGTGAAAATCGATCCATTTTAGTAATGTTGAAAATGTATCAAATTTTGTAATTTTTACATTTTACATGTAACATTTTACATTTTCATTTAAATCGACCGATCGCTTCTAAGACATTTATATGATATAGTTGGCCGATCTTAAAAAAATTACAACCGTAATTCTAAAACCGTATAAAACCGCTATATCTTGAAATTTAAAGAAATACGTTTAAAAACAAAGAAGTTAAAATATGTTTTATATTTATTTCGCCATCATTCCTATGTCAGCTATAGGATATAGCTGCGTACTAAAGAAATAAGACTGCTGAAAATTTCAGCTCGATAGCTCAAAAACTGAGAGACTAGTTCGCGTAGTGAAGCTGATCAAGAATATATGTACCTTTATGGGGTCGGAGATACCTCCTTCACTGCGTTGCAAATATTATGGCAAAATTATAATACCCTCTGCAAAGGTATAAAAACACATACGCCCCATATAGTGTAGCGTGTTCAGAAACCAAAAACTCACGATCAAATATTAAAGCCGCTCAGCGGAGTACAAAAAAAGGAAGAGAGAAATAAGAATGCTAAGATCTGTGACAGGTGAATTCTGATTCTGTATTTATTCCTTCTCTCTCTCAAACTCTGGCTTATTTGGGATCTCCTTTGTTTTCCTACTTTTCCCACTTTGTTTGTTTTCCTATTTGGTCTTTTCTACCTGCTGCCGTGTGTTTGTGTGATTTTTCTGGACTTTTGTCTTTGAGTTGTTTTTTTTTGTTGTATCTTTTGCTTTGCTTTACTTTGCTGACTACGTGGGCTGCTACATATATTTCTGGCCTAATAATGAAAATACGAATATTTATTAAGGAAAATAGTTTTATTGTTTTTCAAAATATTCTCCATCAAGATTTACACACTTTTGCATGCGCTCAAACCAATTTTCGAAGCTCTTTTTCCACTCTGATTGACACACCTCAAAAACATGGTTTTTGAATGCTTCAACAGCATCTTCTGGCGACGAAAATCGTTGACCACGCATTTTCTTCTTGATGTGAGGGAATAAAAAGAAGTCATTTGGTGCCAAGTCAGGACTGTACGGCGGATGACCCATCAATTCGACGTTTTGGCCAGTCAAAAAGGCGCTGGTTTGAGCCAATGTGTGAGAGCTCGCATTGTCATGGTGCACAATGATTCGTCTTCCCTTGTTCGTTTTTCGAATTTCACCGAAGACTTCAGGCAAACAAATGGTGGTGTACCAATCAGAATTGACCGTCCTACGTTGCTCAAGAGGAACAGTAGCCACATGACCAGTTTTTGCGAAGAAACAGGCGACCATTTGCTTCGAAGTGCTTCTTCCACGAACAACTTTCGTTGGATTTGGCTCGTCTTGGAAGACCCACACGGTCGATTGCTGTTTTGTTTCGGGCTCATACGCATAGATCCATGATTCGTAACCTGTGACGATCTTATAAACGTCTTTTGAAGCACCGCGATCGTATTTTTTCAGCATTTCTTTACACCAATCCACACGAGCCTTCTTTTGAGCGATTGTCAAATTGTGCGGGATCCAACGAGAACAAACCTTTTTTACAGCCAGGTGCTCATGCAATATCGAATGTATGCTGGTGGAAGAAATGCCTAGGGATGCCTCTATCTCACGGTATGTCACATGACGGTCTTGCATTATTAGTTCACGTACGCCATCGATGTTTTCTGGCACAACGGCTGTTTTTGGACGACCTTCGCGGAATTCGTCTTTGAGGGAGCGTCGGCCACGATTGAATTCGTTGTACCAGTTTTTCACAGTGCTATAGGATGGTGCTTCATAGTCATACAAAGATTTAAGTTCATCGCTGCACTCTTGTCGTGATAATCCACGCCGAAAGTTGTGAAAAATGATCGCACGAAAATGTTCACGAGTTAATTCCATTTTTTTGCGAAATTGATTTTTTTAAGTAACTGTAAACAACACAAATGATAGTCGTACGTCAAACCGTTCTGAGTACGTTTATGCTTAAAAATGTCGAACTTTTCAATGGAAATGTCAGATTCCACCTAACAACACTTAGTGTTGCCTAGGCCAGAAATATATATAGCAGCCCACGTAAGACGTTTGCCGGTTGCGTTTTTACCTGGCGACAGGTGCGCGCATTGAGTATCTTTGTATCTGTCTCGGTTTTCCTCTTTCTTCTCGCTTTTCTTGACTTGAAATTCAACTCGTTTCCTTGGTTTGAGCAATTTATCTGCAGGCGGTTAAAAAATGAGGATCTTACCTTTCCGAAAGCCCGGGGCACTTATATACATATCTACATAAATACCAGTGCCATTTGAGGGTTTTGTGAGATTTTTTTAGGAATGGGGCTTACTAGATTCTGTCCAATGTATATAAAAGGAGAAATAAAACGTTTTTTGTATATAAATTCTTATTCATGGACACTGGTCAAATAATATCTATCATATTTATTTATTTTGCTTCAACAAATCCAGCATTGGATTTATTATAAAGATTTCCTATCTTCAGAGAAAACGTAAGTATTTCCTATATCTTTTTATATACCACGATTATTCCCCCCACTTGCACATTTTAATTTTTCCACTGTAAACTCTGACAGTGCCAAGAGGCTCACGTATCTCATAGATGCGATATGAAAAATCTGAATATTTCTACTGCGTCGGCATTCTCTGCCCCTTCCTTTCCTCATAGTCTTCCTCTCCTCGTTCTCCTTTTATCTACATCATTGGCTCAGTGCCTCGTCTTATTTTATTGCCTTTTTGCCAGTCTGCGTTCTTTTTATCTCAGCCGCTCTCTTATTGGCCTGCAACTTTAAACTGGGCCTATTAAATATTGTGCCGTACATTCCAGCTAATGGCGCATGGCTCGAATGGCTGTCTGTTGGCTAGAAGAAAGGGAAAAGAGAGGATAATAGGAAGCTCTAATATGTAAGTTAATGTTGCAAAGCATTATTGAAGAAAAATTGCCGACATATTACTGTGTTCTATTGATTTTGTTGATTAGAATAATTATTATTAGTTAATTAATTAGACACAAATATTTAGAATATGTATTCAACCCGAGATATTTTCAATGCCCACATGTTTTTAAATGTTCTTAAATAGCCAATGTTGCCATCAATACTTTGAGCAAATACAACCCGGGTCATTAATTTTCTTTACCTTTCAATAAGATATTCCCACTTGCAACACCTTTCCTTTACCTTTACCTGGCCAAGGAAACAAAAATAAATGAGAATTCCCAAATGTATTCCACCGAATGCAACTGTAAATTTGCCAAGGCAACAAAAAAGAAAAATACTCAAAATTATGGCAACCTGGGGGAATGCCTCGTCGACTGGAAGTGTGGCTTTTCACCTGCGCTCTGCACACCTAACCCCCTCCTCTGCTCTGCCCTTCTCCCTCTCATATCGCCCCCTTTTAGCCAGCATTTTTTGATAATTTGCTATATGCGTTGCATATCCATTAAGCCGCCAGAAGTCAAGAGTTGCCACCAACGGCAACAGCAACAGCAGCCACATTCGCAGCAGCAGCCTCAACAGCTAACAAAGGTGCAACATTTTTGCTGCTGCATTTTCCTGGGTTCTTTTTTCCTCTTTTGGCCAGGCCCCTCCATCTCCACTTGTTGTTCTTGCCGGAGTTACGGCTGTTGTTATCTGTCTCCTCCATTTGCCTGTCTGCTGCCATATTTCCATACCCTTTCCCAGGGTATTCTCATGCCAACAAGATTATTAATATGTAATAATCGGAAATTTATTTACATTAAAAGTTTTATAAATTTACATGTGTTTTTAAAAGACATTTTAGTAGTGGAAACCATTTTAATGTATTAATTTTAAAGCAATAACTGAATCGTTTTTATTTTAATGGACTGGCATAACCTACTTAAAACGTACCTTTTGCAGGGTATTTCGAGATCCTATTTCCCCGAGACCAAGCATACTTTTGTTTCTGTTTTCCGTCTGGCCTTCTGGTGCTCTTGAAGTTTATCTTAGCACAGTGCACTTTTATTGATATCATGTAACTTGCCGGCGCTTCCTCACTGAGTCCACTGAGGCAGTGCTGGAAAAGGTCGGGGGAAAGGGAGTGAAAGGTAAGGTGAATATGGAGCGGAGTTGGGAGGGACATTGGCAGGGGGTTCTACTCGCACTTGAGTATGGCTGGAATGCAGTTTACTTTGGTTCGGGCCAAGTTAATGGCAAACCCGATTCGATAAGACATGGCTGCTGAGCACACAGGCCCTCCTTTCACACACACACACACAAACACACCGCACTCCACACTCACCCATGTTTACACTTATGCCCGGGGAACTCCTCCTTACTTCTCCTTCTTCGATTTTCTCCTTCAGCTTTCTTTTTTCGCATTCTTCCCAAGCCATTGTTTTGAGGTCGTTTCTAATGACTTGAATTGCATTGTATTGTAGTTTAATTAGAATTTTGTTGCCTCATTTATAGCCGTTGTGGTTAGCGTTAAAGCTACTATTTTTGAGCTATTTCCTCAACGGTTTTATTTCTTATGTGGGAGCTCGGAGTTGAGAGCGTGGATTTTGTGGGAGGAGTTGAAGTCTGCGGCAGTTAATTTATGGACTAGGAAGGGAAATAATGGGAGATTAGTATTAAAAATGGGAAAAGAATTTCCATTTTTTTTTTATTTAATAGCTATTGGTAATTAAACCTAATGTTCACCTTTCAAAGCTTTAGAATTTAAAATATATAAAATAATTCCCTCTCTAGATAGCTATAAACATGACTCCTGTAAACCTCTTTTAATCTCCTTTTTATGATATAAATTTCCCTTAATTACTTTTCAATTACTTTACTACAAAACTTTCTTTTTAATCGACAAAGTTAGGTAATTGTCCTTTTCCTGTAAATTCCATAGTTCCCTGTAGAAACGAGATAAAAATACAGATTGTGGGTAGAGAGAGAGAGGAACTGCCAACTCATGGCCATGGATCACATTCCGGTAAAGGCTGGCAGCCCCAGACCCTCATCATCCCGCAATCATTTCAGTTTAGTTTAGTTTATTTACCCAACTAACGAACTATTAACAAACAACTTAATTAGAGAAAATTGCGGGATTACAAGTTTTATCCGTGTGGTCGCTCTTAGGCCTAGGCCTGGCTAATAATGTTGCTCGCCACTCCCTTGTCCCGTAATATGCCATCCGATGTCGTCTACCCATCGATGTCATAACCCATTAAGTGGGATTGGAATTCCCTCCGCAATGCCTGCAATTGGCTTTGGCCATGGCTTGTGCCAAGTTTGAAGAGGAAGTATTATGCAGTCGCCATCACCCTAAAATGTCCAACCACTGGCCAAAGTTGCTTTTATTTTTGTGGCACTTTTTTTTCTGCAAGGCCTCTTTTTTGCGTTGTGTGACAGACTGGCAGTAAAAAACTATAAGAAAAAAAGAAACAAACTTTATGCGTCTCGTTGTTGTCTGTCCTCAAACTTGTCCTGTTGGTCAGACTGAATAGGGGAAGGATAGGGAAAATGAATGTTTCAGAACCTGCAGGAGGAAAAATATATATTTTTGTTGTATTTTTAATTTTTGAGCTGCAACAGCTGCGTTTGTCCTGCTTCTTCGCTTGGCGGATATTACTGCCTTTGGCCAACTGCCAGACCAAGACTAACTGGCAATAATTATAATTTATTGTTTCCAGCCTCCAAAAAAGGAAATGAAGAATTTAACTAAAAGTTTTGAAAAGTTATTTGAATAACAGAAATGCTAAATAGGGTACGGAGTGTTACTAGTAAAAATTAGAGTTAGCCAACAAAAATAAAGGCTAACTTTTGTAAGTTATTTTAAAAATATAATGCTGCTGCTGAAATAAATTATACAAAAATGGCATCATCTATAATTATTACTTATCAAACAGTAATAAAATGTCCTATATAATGCTTAAGCTTTTTTAAAACTCTGTCATAAATAAATGATAAAAAGAATATCAAATAGACGCAGTAAACAGAAATCTTATTATCAAAGACAAATAAAAAACATTTATTGCTCATCACTCGAATTAAAACAATTTGTTAGACGCAATAACAAAAGCAAGTGACCAGGGAAAAATAAAATAAAAATTGGCAAACAGATAAGCTGAAGACGTAATGCGAAAAAGACAGGCGAAAGTGAGCGTCAAGTGGCTAAATTAGAATCAAAACAACAAATAAATAGAATAAAAGCACAAAAACCACGGAAATTCTCAAGTGTTTTTTAATACTTGAGGCTGTCAAGAAAAAATCCAAACCAAGAAATAATTAATTTTAAAAAAAGTTATTCCTAAAAGATATTTAATTTTCTGTAAATTTAGTAGAAGTAATATTTATGAGGTCAACATTAAAGTAAGATCAAGGTTATTAACGAATCAATTAAGCAAAAAATAAACTTAACAAGCAAAAAAACAAAATCAATAACAAAGCCGATTGCCAAATTTTGTTTCCTTCCCATTTGGTTGGCCTCTTTTTGTGGGAGTGTTTGCTTTTTTATCAGCTTATGCTTTGTATTCGCCTTCTTAGAGAACGAAAACAAGAAACATAAATAGCTAAAAAACCTAAAAAAATCACCCATGGCAAAAAAAATCGATAGGAAAAAAGCAAACTAATTAAACGGAAAGCTCTCGGAAAAATCGAAAGAAAAAGGGAAAGAAAATGCAGCAATAAGCGAGATAGGCAGTAAACTAGAAAAGAGAGCTGAAATAATAGGGAAATGTGTGCTGTGTCTAAAGGCAAAAAAATCAAGTTGGTAATGCCAAATAAAAAAAAATTTGTGAGGGTCAGCGAATATGATTGAATATCGAAATCCATCTCTTGGCCATGGTCAAAACAATTGACTCGACGAGTGCGTGATTTTCAACTGTGAGTGTCGGTGTGAATGAGCGCGTGTTTCTTGTCATTAGACGGAAAAAGTCAGTTGGTTGGGTCAGACGTGGAGAGATAAGATACAGCAGAAACTACAGGTTTATAACTAACAGATATAACAAAAGTGGAACGATAGTGAGAGGGAAAGGCAGAGAAATCTTAGTTTTTGGAAATGCAAAAGATGAAAGATTAAAATACTTTATAAAAACGTTATATTCCCATCTGAATTAAATTTAATTTGATTTCATTTAAATAAAAATAGTAATAAGCAATGGTAAAACCAAATACATAATAATAATAATAAAGTTATTTCTATCATAATAAAACATTACGGATAACGAACCTAGAGAACTGATTTACTTATTTTATTAACTGTCTGTGAATTTGGAACGTAAATACTTATATTCCAGATTTTTGTTAACTGAAACATTCCCAAAAACAATATAGAGCAGAAAGTTACTGCAGAATTTCAACACTATTGTGGCTTCTTTTGTTATTTTTCGGAGAATAACGTTAGACAGAGGAAGTGTGGGTTTTTTGGGGTTATGATGTCAGAACATGAAACTACTAACTGTAAAAATTGTCGAATTTATTGAATGGCATTTTTTCTTCCTCTTTGTCTATAACGTTCTGTTTGTTCTTGCCAAATGAATTGGAACAAACTAACCCACCCTTTATCTCTTTCTTTCTTTGTCTGTCTCTGTGTAAATCGGCATTGTTCAGTAATTCAACTTGACCCCTAGCCGTAATATTTCCCCATTGTTGCTGTTGTTGATCTCCTTCCATTTGATTGTTGCTTTGTGTCTTGTTACGCCAATTTAAATATCCAGCAACAAAGCACAGCTCAATGAGAGATGAGAAAAGCGGAAATAAAACAAAAAACACCTTTTTTTTTTGGGGTTTATTGAACTTTGTACTGGCAGTCGTTTAGTAGAGTGTGAAAGGTTAGAGAAAAATGTTCGCAAAAATAATATAGTTAGAACACTCCACAAAGTCCATAAAGGTCACTCTAAGCTAATTAAAGTTTTCATTTGAATGGATTTTGCTCGGCAAGCAGAGCAGATCAACAGCCACAAAAAACAAGAATTCAATTTCAAAAATTGTTGCCCTTCAAAAGCACACTTCTCTCCATTTGTTTACCTTTCATTTACAAAAGAGCACAGAGAGAAATAAAATAGCAACAAGTGTGGAAAGTTTGTCCTATATTTAAATGCATAAATATTATCCGATTACTGAGCGAGCCCCTTGAAACTCTCTCCGTAAGGTAAAGCAAATAAACACGGAAATAAAGCAAAAACTAGCTCCACACTTCAGTTGTAGTTAATTGGTTTTCAAACCGCGAAAAGCTTCCCGGATAAATTTGTTTAATTAATTGGACAGCGCCAGATATCGGGTCACTGCTCCTCAGACATTCAATTAAATGATACAGATAAATGCAGATGGATGGAAATCCGAAATGGAACCTCGCGTGCTTTTCCAACCTTCGTATTTTACTGGCCTCCCAAAAGTAATGGCACTTTGCTTTGGCTAATTGGTAGCACACCTTTAACCCACGATTGCCAGACCGCAATTAGAGTCAATTACCGCTTGACTAAATGCTTTTTCCTTCACCTAACTGGGCTCCACTTTTACTCCGCCTCGCCTTTTCGGATTTCTAATCGCAATGAAAGTCGCTCGACCTCGTCGCTTATCAATTATAATTTGACTTGCATTATTTCTTTCTTTTTATAAAAGAAAGTTCCAATTGGACATGACCACGTTGCAAATGGATATAAGTAAATAATTGGTTCAACTAAAAATAATTCAAGTATTTTTATGTAGAAACAAAAATTATGAATAAAACAAATAAAAATATCTTCGCTATATTTTTTATCTTGAAAGAATATAATCGAACTACCTGCTAAGTTCTATATACATTTTACTTAAATATTATTCAATCTGTGCTTCTTGCTATTGCATTTTATTGTATTTTTGGTTTTATTATATTATTACATTTTTCAAACCCTATACTATATACATTTTTTAGCTTTCTCTGCTTGTGATTCAACTCCTTACAACCTTCAGTTTGATTTCATAATGACCCCAACACCTCCCCTTTAACCATTGACTCCTCCCTCAATTGTTGCGCCTCGTTAAATGCGTTCAACGCTTTTGACTTTTACTTGTCGACAACATTTATTTATTTAAGTTATATTTTTTGCTTTGTTTTTTGTGTCGCTTGTAAGTTGCATTATTATTTTCACATATTAATGAAACGCACGTTTTGTCGATTTGACTCGTATGTTTTTGTGCCATTGTTGTAATGTTTAAATTATGATTAGCGGTTCGTCATTGTCATCATCGAAATCATCGCCAGTGACCGGGTGCTGGCGCTGGCTGGTTATTTATGCGTCTCTGCTTTTGTGGGTAAAAGTGAACAAACGACCTTCGAAAGCATCTCAAAGTGTAGAAAAACACATGACGATGATCTTTGGCGTTCCGTTGACACGTTTTGAAGTGAACAAACGTGACGAACTTTCGGTTCAATCGATTTGGCTTGGCCTCATGGATATATCTTTATCTTCTTGGCTTCGAATGCACTTTCTACCGATATTTCTCATAAAACTAGCGAAAGTTTTCTAAAAACTGGGTGTGACAACTTAAATATTGATTGGTGCTCCATGGCCTACAAACTTAGGGGATAACATGATAAATGTATTCTTTGAGAACAATATAAAAGTAAGTGATTGATTTTGTAATAGTTTAGTTTAAAGGAAGATATTCTTTTGTATCTTTTTTGAGGCCTTTACCTCCCTGAAAAATTCTTGGCATATTTTCTATCTTATGCAAACTTTCAAAGAATAATAAAACATATATTTCGTTTCTTAATTTGCCAACATATGAAAACACTCATCCACAGCCAGTCACTTATTCCGGCCCTCTCTGTATATCTCTCGTTGGCATTCCTTTCAATTTTATTATATGGTTCAATCAGACTAAAAGTTTTGCCGTGGTTGCGTGCCGAATTGGCATTAATTCCATATCGGACAATTCATTTGCCAAATACAAAATCATTATTTATACGCATCAAATATTTTTGGCTGGACACAGTTTTTCCTCAACTTTTCCTTGACTCCGACATTCGTTTGCTTTTTTATTTATTAATAAATTTACTGTTGCCATTATAGGTGAGTAACAAAATGTAAACATTTCCGTTATGGCAAGGTGAATGGAAAGGAAAAAAAATATGGCAAGTATATTTTGTACAACTTTGCTTGAAGTGTTCGAGGGAAGTTTTATTCGGAAATGTAGTTTAGTAAGGATGAACGAGATTACACAATGTTAGGGAAAATATCAATACTATCAATAGTTAATAGTTTTGTGGACTACGTGCATTTTTATTCTTTTCCAAAACCCTTAACCATTCCATTCCAATTATAACTGTTCCCGTTACCAACTACTTGCGCTTTCACACGTCTAAAATAACACTTTCAATTGGTAATCAACGCTGGCCCACAATCGTAAATTGGTAATTTATTACGTAAGTGGTCAGATGTGAGTAAGTGTTGTGTTATAGTGGCAGAATTTAGGGAATGCAATTAAGGTCTTATCTGTACACGGCCAGATGTATGTCGGGAGTGTATAGTAACTATAACCAAGCTAAACTAGGCAGTTTTGCAAATTTCACACATTCCCGCTGTAAAATTTTCTCGGTTTGCTGTTGTGTAGCAAATTACAGTTATAAACAATGCGACGGCTGCCACATGGCCAAATGCAGTTGCAATTGTCAGAGCCATTAATAATGCATATGGCCATATTCACAGATACACTCTAATACTTGTACGGGATCGTAAGCGACACAGAACGCCGGAGTCGAGTGTCTAGACTATAGGATACCTGTTGCTTGTGAATTATTTGGCATACACAAATTTTCTTTAGCTTTAATGTCAGTAATAAAATTAATAAAAATAAAATTCAACACAAAATACCCTTTTACTTCCCGAATACCGCGGTGTCCCACCCCGAGACAGGCTGCACACATTTATTGGCTCGCTAAATGGCCACAAAATGATTTTTGTTTGCTTATGCTTATGAATTTTTCTACAACTCCATGATCATGGCAGACTTTCTAGCCATGAAACCGCATTCAAACAGATAAATAGCCTTAGAAAGTCAAAGTCGTTGAATGGGATACGCGGGAAGGAGGGCGGTATGATGAGTGGTGGAGGAACCCAATGAAACGACTCGAATGCGAGTTGCATTTTTATCAAATTTGGCATTGCCGAGGTCAGTGCCGGATTTTGAAAGTCATCCCGAGTTCCGCGCTTCCTTGTTAGTTTGGGAAACCGACCGAGACTGTTAGACCTATGGGAAAAGTATACACAACTGAGTGGAAAGGGGAAAAAAACAGATGGATAGAGAAAGTATGAGGGGGTTTTCTAACTGAGAGCAAGAATGATTTTGAAAGTAAGGAATGCTTGTGGAAAAAAAATATATCAAAAAGCAAAGAATGAGTAATTCAATAAATTAATTTTATTAAAAATCTTAGAGGAATCATGAAGCCCCTCTAAAAAATAGTGTTCTTTGGTCAAAATATAATCATTATAATTAATAAACCATTCTGTTAACCATATCCGTAGTTTCTCTTATATTTCTATAAAAAAAAAAAAAACACACAAATTTGTATACGAAATTTCAGACAATATTTCCGCTTGATCCAATTAACACAAAGCGTTTATTTACGTGGCCCAAAGCAAATGGTAAACAAATGCAATGAAATTAAATAAAAACCGTTTTCGATTTCATAATCATAAATTCGTTGGCAGTTGTTGATATTGGTGTGAATGGACCAACAAAAGTGGGTTAATTCGCACGAGCACAGAAATAGAGACAGAGAGATAGGGACAGATGTGAATGGCCCCCCAGTGGATTGTTTATTGTGGGGAATATGTTTAATATATACACCATATGTATACAGGGGGACCATATACCTTACTACGAAATATCATTGCAAATATGAATTCGCTTTAATTATGCCTATTGTATATCTTGGTGTTGTTGTTAATTTATAATTTGTCTTCTCTTATCTTTGCGGGTAATAAACACAGTGTTCTATCAACATCAAGTCAAAAAGTCAGGGCAAACTTGCCTAAACTAATAGAATACAAAAAAATTTAATTAAAAGTTGGTTTAAATATAATCCAAATAACCAGAAAATATAAATGATTGCAGTTGTGTGTTTCGCCATTAAATTCAGATTTTTGGGGCGAGTTCCTGATTATAACAAGCGAAAAGAGAGATTATCGTATTATTAAACATTTAATTTATATTACTAAATTTATCCCTAATCATAATATTATCATTTATTTAGCCTAAAACTGCTCGAAAGAGTATTACTTATTCTTTTAGCCAAAACTCCTTTTTCGCGAATGAAGTTATTTGGTATATTTTAACGATTCTCTGGCAACCCCCGCAGAGTTGAATGCTCCACTTTGGGCGACAATTTCTGGTTCCAGGTGGCTACACCCCCGCCATATCCATCCAAATTAGCCATGATATGCGGTGGTTTTTAGGTGTGTTTTTTTGTTGTATTTTGCGTGGGCGCACCTTTGATGGTGGAAGAATGTAACCGCTGCACTTACAAAAATTACCCAGCGGTCTGGGTCTCCCCCCGTTGTCTGCACAACAACTCCCACAAGGAGCAACAGCAACCACAAAAAAAAAAAATAATAATAATAAGCATAAGCCCAACTGTCTTCGGTTGAACATGCAACTCCATAAATACCAAAGAACGCGCATAAAACACGTCGCTTAGTTCGTTTCGCTGGATATTTAGACCAGACCTCTGGCCAGACATAGCTTGTTGTAAGACGCCCCCCAAAAGGCCCCCTTTTTTATAGCTTTACATACACTCTTTGGCACACCCATGCTATGTTGTTGGCCACTGGCTTCCGTCTGGGGAGCCACGTGCTTGTAATCAGTCAGAGTTTTCAGTTTGGGGTTGACATCGAACATTCCAACCTCTTAAGTGTTCAATATAAGCTAAATAATAGTTGAGGGATATTTAAAATTCATATTTTACGAACAATTTGAAAACATTCTGCCAGTAAGAAATAGAACCTAGTGGCTAGATATGGAAAAAAATAAAAATCTAACATTTGTTATAGTATTGCATAAAAATCGATAATTTAACACTAAAAAATGGCTTGGCGCACTGGTTTGTTGTGCGTACTGTGCGCGTGCCGGCAAAGGCCGGACAGAGAAATTTTGCTTACCCGCGATTTAGGGCTTTGGGCATTACTGCTTTAAACGGATATTGCTATTTCTTTATTTTGAAATGCTCTTTTCCGTTGATAAAAAAAATTGTTTTGTTATGTGCAACTTATTAACGCAAAGTAAGTATACAAAATAGCTGTTGAAATATAAAGAATTGTATTAGATATATAATATAATGAAAATTATTTCATTGGGAGTCTGCTAATATTAATTATATTATTATTTTCTTTACTTTGAAATGCTCTTTTCCATTGATAAAAATGTTGTTATGTGCAAATTATTAAAGCAAATTTAGTATACCAAATAGCTATTGAAATATAAAGAAATGTATTAGATATATAATTTAATGAAAATTATTTCATTAGGAGTCTGCTGATATTAAATATATTATTAATTATGAGCTGCCGTAGACTTCCAAATGCTTTATTAAAGTTTAGGGAATTACAAGTTTAAAGTAACTTTTATTGAGGCTTCACCATAGTCGTTGTCGTTGTTGCTGCTGTTACTATTGCTGCGGTAGTTGTTGCCTTTTGTTGTTGTTATTCATGTCTAACTGCAGTCGGAAATGGCATTTGACTGTTTGACTGCATTTTATGGTCTCGGCTGTTATTTTTCTTGCTTTGTTGCAGTGCAGCGAGGTACGTGGCTTTTTTCGCTCTTTGTTTTTTGTTTGTTTATTGACTCCAACGATTGAACTATCCACCAAAGTTGCGACGAACTTGTTTGGTCTCGAATTTCAATTTTTGCCGGCTTCGATTGTTAACGACCTTGGTAGTCAGACTTTAACAATTTTTTTTTTGCTTCCTACATGGCCTCCGTTTTGGCTAAGGAATCAGTTGAGGAAAATTGCTGAGTATAATATGAATAAATATATAATATACATTTGAAGTGTACTGAGGCTGACATTTTTAAAACTCCACAACACTTTCCAAGCTTGATTTAAGTTGAAAAACAAGTGGGAAAGTTACAGTCGAGTGTGACCGACTGTGAGATACCCGGTACCCAAAGCATTGTGGGTTAAATTGGAAAAGAGAAAAGTTGAGAAATGAAGGCAAAAGTTAATAGAAACATGTTGAGCAACACCCAAAAAAGACAAATGTTGCTAGGGACATGTTGCGCAACACGCACTGACACTCTCAAAAGATATGTGCTCAGACACCCGGAAAGTATTCCTGAGCAATGCGATAGAGCGAGAGGGTGACTATTGACCTTTTGTTTTGACTCAATTCTATGGAACCCTTTACGAGTGTCTGAGTTCTGAGCTTTTGAGAGAGAGAAGAAAAATAAGCATTCACAGAAACTTTATTGTTTAATAACTTTCATCTTTACCATCCGATTTTACTCAAATATTCAGAACACGTCCGCGAATGCCTACTGATTTATTATATCTATTTACTTTAATCCGGAAATCACGACTAAAGCTTATTTACCGTTTTTTATGATTTTCGGGGGCGTAAGTGGGCGTGGCCAAATTTTAAAACAAATTTGATCTGCGTGCAGATTCCAATGTTGTCACCAAATTTGGTAGCTCTAACTCTTATAGTCTCTGAGATCTGTTGTTTCACACGGACGGACAGACGGACAGACGGACATGGCTAAATCGACTCGGCTGGTGATGCTGATCAAGAATATATATACTTTATGGGGTCGGAGATGCCTCCTTCTGCCTGTTACATACATTCTCGGTTGGCACTAACTTATAATACCCTTTTACCCTATGGGTACCGGGTATAATAAAGTATTTTGTTTAAATTCCCCCAAGGAATTCTCGCATTATGTTGAATGTCTGCTGGAAAGTATAAGAACGCAAAATAACATAAATAACATATATATATATATGTATGTATGAACATTTGTGCACTTATCAAATATATACATATATCCGTAGGCACTGTCTGCTGAATAAGTGTTGCAGTCACGCAGAGAAAAACAAGTAAGAAAGCTACAGTCGAATGTGCTCGACTGTAAGATACCCGGTACCTAAACGTTTGCGCTTTACACTAAAAGGCAATTTAAAATTGTACATACATTATCATACTCTACTTCGATACTTCTTAAAATAAATCGTCTCTCGAATTAGCACCCGACCTAAACAATTTAATGTCATACTGGTGTTAAAATTCTAACCTTATTGCTAATATCTCCCATGTATATCATCCGATTTTACTGAAATTTTCAGAAAACGTCCAGCCTCCCGGTTGGCACTAACTTATAATACCCTGTACCCTATCGGTACCGGGTATAAAAAGGTTGAAAAAGAAAAACATATACGAGTACATATTGTACGTACGGGAAATATTTCTGTCGACATCTGTTCCGATAAACTAAAGCTGGATCGTGAGAAGCGAAATCGGATATACTTAGAGAGGAGACGGACAGAGAAGAAACTGCGACACCAGTAGTTTCTGTACTCACCTATGAGGTAGATTTCGAGGTGCTTCTTCCCTAAGTGTCATTTCCCTGCGTTATTTCCGCCAGGGCCCATAACTTCTCCCCAATGCTCGTCTAAATATATATCAAAACCGGGGTCTAGATTTGCAGGATTGTCCTCAGTACTTCTTCCCGGAAAGTGTATCGTATAGTCCCAATCAGCGGTTTGCCGCAGTGGATATCTGGGTACTAGGTACTCCATCCGCATGTGCCTCATCATTGAACACTCCATGAACGTTCGCCAGTGTGTCATCTCTGGGGTATGGCACTCTTCTGAGTTGCCTTCCTTGTAGATCTGCAACCGAAGCTCCTTAAATATTGGCACTTTATTGTGAACGTAGTTGTATGCCGGCTTCTTGAGATATTCCATAACCCTCGGAACGTTGTAGATTGCAGAAAAAGAGTTGCACACCTTTTTTTTTGGAATTGCCTTATCGTCGAATATCTTCGGGTGAAATTCCAACCACCTAACAATGGCTACTCCTGGCTTAAACCTGGTGTCCCTAAACACCTGTCCGTAGGTGACGCCCCACGGATTGTATACCCAATTGCCCAAGTAATCTGTTTTAAACTTGGGTACCGATATGGTCTTCTCAGTTGCAGCCCGAGCAGGTATGATTCCACCAATTGCCTTTTTTTTCCCTCCTCCGACATTTCCTCCGACATTTCCTCCGACATTTCCTCCGACATTTCCTCCGACATTTCCTCCGACATTTCCTCCGACATTTCCTCCGACATTTCCGCCTCCGCCAACTTGAGGTTTGGGAAAAAGGCGAACCAGACTGGGGCGATCCACCACGGGTTTCTTTTGGTCCATCTTGTTTGGGACAAATTTTGGGAATAGCCGCAGCCCGAGAGGTGAGTATGGCGTCGTCGTTTCTGGACCATACAAGGCCGCGTATTTAAAAGAATCTGAAGGGAGCCCTTCGGTAGGGTTAACTGTGGAAGCCACGACTACATCGGAATCAGTTTGCTGAAGCTTGTCATACACGTTCGATTTGCTATAAGGGACATTAATTGGCAACGAAACAACGTGCAATGCAAAAACCTGAGTATCAGATCAGATCAGATCTATCCGGGACATTAATTCATACTTGAAATACTCACGCTAAAGAGCCAGATGAGAACGGAAAATACCAGATGAATTTTATCCATTGTGTGTATACCTGCAAGGCAGGGTGCTACTGATGTTAACTGACAAATGTTTGACTAATACTTGTTTCGAATTATTTAGCTTGGGTAAAGCAGATCATGAAACGTACTTCTTGCTGACATTGCTTAAATATTCTAACCTGAGTAAGCTTCATTTAAAACTCTCGAATATTTGGCAATGCAAAAACAAAAAGGTGAAGATCAGGAATATTTATAATTTATGGGGTCCAGATATCTTTCTGATTTGTAAATTTCATATTTCACATCTATTAGGGATGCTATAAAGTTACTTCAATAAAATTAGTAAGTATTCGTAAGGGACTTAAAAACTAGTAATTTCTGGAATTCTTTCACTGCTCTTTCGTTCTTTGTTGCCTGCATATTTTCGGTTGTCAGTGCTTGCTTCTTCCTGCCAAACTTGCCAAGGGAAACAATGTATACAAACGATGGTGGCAGGTGGCAATTGTGGGATTGGTAGGCGAAGTAAAGGCAAAACCGTGCAAATAGTTTAATTTTCCGACGTGGCTGATACTATGGTGTTTTCTTGTGGCCCTAAATTTGTCTGAATCGTCGGGATCCACAACATATTTTTTAAGAATTTAAGTTATATTTGTAATGATGTTGTTAATGACCATTATCCCACTCTCTTGGTGACCCGTTTTACGTCATCGCAGAACAAAGGAAATTTTTATGGCTCCAACAAATTCCCTTTGACCAAGAAGTTGTTGTGCCACACACAAAGGGCCAGAGAAGTGCAGTTGTCGCTTTCCTTCCAGGTGTTTGCCCTTGCCCCTTGAGCTTGGCTGAGGTGTGTGCGGATTGCTTCCTTTATGGCTGCTTCCACTGGACACTGGAATTCGACGGTGCAAGCGACACTTCCCAGCCAGCTTAATGACTCACTTGAGCAGCATTTTTTTTTTCATTATTCCGCTTCCTGGACTCGAGCTCCGCTTTCTTTCTTCACCGTTCTGTTCATCGAATTGTTGGAAAAAAAAAAAAAACTCAAAGCAAGTTCTTGGTTTTTTCTGGCATTTCTTCTCTACTTTGCGATTTTCACTCCCCTATGCAAATTGGAATGTCATGGAGGAGTCGAAGCTTGTGCTCTATGTTCCCGTTTCCCCCTTTTTTGATTTCGCTTGCGAATTAAAGTTAAAAACTGGGTTAACTTCGGCATAACTTTCCAGCGACAATTGCCCAATTGCTGAGCTCGGGCTTAACTTGCTGTGACATTTAATTAGTGCGTTTCGGGGAAAGCAAACAAATTTGTGACCCAAAAAGCCATGAACATCGCCCAAGCCCAATCCCAAGACAATGACCTTCAACTGCTGCGGAATGGCTTTTCATGGTTCAGAAATCACTTAAACTTGAACGGTTTTGTATGTTACAAACAAAGGTTCAGTGGCCAAACATTTAATTGGTATTTATGTATGCTCTTAAGTGTGTTTTTGGCCCACACAGAGAGACACATCCATCAAGTTGAGCAGATTACGGCGACAAGGCCTGAAGCATATTGATCTCAACTTATTTC
Organism: Drosophila rufa; assembly: GCA_018153105.1. Classification (NCBI taxonomy): domain Eukaryota; kingdom Metazoa; phylum Arthropoda; class Insecta; order Diptera; family Drosophilidae; genus Drosophila; species Drosophila rufa. The sequence goes on from JAECXS010000096.1 coordinate 18,252,024, forward strand.
CCATTTCTGTTCCCTGAGCTGAAAGTTGAGTTGAGTCACTTTGGGACTGGCCTGACAATGCTAATGAAGTGGCACATTCAGCGTTTTGTTGCAGTCGCAATTGTTGCGCCTGCAAACTGCTTTTTATTTCCTTCTAGACACTGACGACTTAATGAGCTGATATGGCGACAACGACGAACCTGTGGGCCCGGTTTGTATCGATAAGAGTTCGCCGTCAGTGGGTGTTGGTACTCGTAATTATAACCCAATGCTTGAGGGATTTGCATAATTAAATGAGCGGGAGAATGAGTATATACGGCTTAGAATACCCATTAATTTTTCTTCACAAACTTCTATAAGATAAAATCAAAAAGAGCCTACAAAATATTGTAGAAATAAGTGTCAAATAAACACATTTATTTTTAGCTTTAGGCTTCTCTTCATTAACTTTAATTCCTGCAACATTTTTTAATTATATTTAGTGTATGCCTTTTGTATTTAATTGTTAAATGAGCAAATTCAAGGTTCTCTTAAATGTACAGACCAAGTTTAAGGTGGAAAAATACCTAAGCGAGTTTGGTATTAATGGTGTAAAACCAAGGCACTTATAGTATTCAGATTCACCTCTTTGTGTGAACTTGGTTGGTATCTCTCTCTGCTGGATCTACACCGAGAGCTTCCCTCTTCCCTCTGGCCATGTTTGTCAAGTGTCGAGAAATGGCCAGCCAGTCATCTGAGATTTGCCAATAGCTAACAAGTAACAGCCGACATCAGCTGAGAGCCAAGCGGCGAACATGGCTAACAACAAGAGCGAACTGTTTCCGCTCTGCTGCAAGCTCTGCTGGGTGGGTTTCTGGGCCTGATGGTGGGCGCTGCTTCCTGGCACTGCCACTGCCACCCAGAGTACCCCGCGAAAGCCCCATGGCTTTTCTAATTTTATTACGCGCACACATAACCCTCTCCCACAAAGCCGAGTGCAGGCAACCGGTCTCTGTTTGTTTCCACACGAAGGTTACTTGATATGATACGAGGCAGCTGCTGTCAGCTCGCATCCAAAACTGAAGCTGAATCTGAATCCGAGTCGGAATCCGAGTCCGGGGATTCTGGGCCTGCCATTGACGTGTGCAGCCTGGTCTTTGCTAGGAATATTAATTACGCTTTACATATTTGAATTCCAAGACAGATTGCTTGAATGAAAGCTGCGGCGGCATGTTGATGAGCTCTGTTGATTTCCATTTCCATTTCCCCATTGAATGTTGTCAGGTGTCTAGATTGGCTATCTTGGCTATCACTGTGTTGAAAGCTTCCAGGTGGAAGGTTGAGTTAATACAATTACCAACTCAGCGTGAAATTAATTTAAGTGTTTTAATCTGTGACAAAGTTCATTGTGCACTTTCACTAACTTCTAAGGCAGATATGTTATCATTATTATTTTCACTGATATTTTATCTAATATTTACCTAGCCTAACTTAAGCTAACTTAGTGCTTGCTTGAGTCAAGATCGCACTTCGTTCTATGTCGAAGCCATGTGTGATCAGCTGAGACTAACACGTACTTTGGTCATTTAAAAAAAATATATAGCAGATCTGTAGACTATTGACTGTTCCAAGTTTGAAGTCGAGGGTTCAGGTAATAAGTTACAGCTTTTAAGGCTTTAGAACTTACAAATCTGTTAGTAAAGATAAAAAATAAAAGTACAAGTCTGATTAAAGTTTTACTGTTTTATAAGTCAACAAAACGTAGAAGTCAGCTAGTTGTGAGAACACTAAACCCATTTAGACATTGATCTATAATATTTTTGAAACAAAATCTACTAGATACATTGGGTCGAGATAAGCCAACATTGATGAGCTCCGAGTGAAGTTCAAGTGTCAGTTTTAAACACTTTGAAAATATGATCTCATCCCTGTCAAGCTTCAATACCTCCCAGTTCTTGTCAGCAGGCTTGTTCAACATCTATGTCATAATCGAACCATCATACACTTTTATTGCCACCACTTTTGATAACTGTTTATGGCTCAAAACAAAGAAATGGCAAATAACGACTTCTTCACGACAGGTAAACAATGAAAAGACCCCAGAGGCGCCAGAAAAAAAGAACAACAAAATATATATATATTAAATCTCGAGACCCCATGACACATCTTGTATTTTTACCGTTCGATTCTTCAGTGGCTTCCCTTCTCGACTTTGCGACTTTCCATATCAGTTTACGGTTCTTCTGGGACAAATGTTTTATTTTTTGCTGTGGCCGATAACTAATTACTTTACTAAATAACTCCTTTGATAACTGGAAATCGGCCGACGATTGCCATGACGTAATTTTTCGCAGAACGATAATTGAGTTGGGACGTCTTTAGACCATTTCTAATTCCCGCTTTTGTTTTAACTTTATAAGGCAGTTCATTGCTTCTTATTGTTAGCTGCGAGGAGTGCAAAGTTTTTCCCTCATTCCGGCTTGTTCCATTTTCCTTCTTTTTATTATTTAAGTTTGCTTTTCATTATGTTCTTTTAGTGCTTTTAGTGTCTTTGTCTCAGAAATGTTGCGTCAATTGCGGAGCTTTCCTTCATTATGCCAAAGATGAGGGATGGCTTATGGCGGCGTCGGCGGCCATTGAACCCGGCTTTTGGATCGTTGTTAATTTGTATGCTAATGCCATTCCGAAACTATTGTTTTGGGAGTATTTAGTGTGCCGCTCCTGCTAGGCCCTAAAACATTTCACAGCTCTGATTGTTTTCCATTCGCAATGGCAGCAGCCAATTTAACGCTCATTTAACTGCAGCTAGCTCGGATTTCTGTTTGCTTTGGGGGTTTCCCTTGCACTTTTTCCATGCTAAATTGGAAAACCATTTTCATCGCGACTTCAAAATGCATTTTCTTGTTTTTTTCCTTTGCTGGCTGGTTGGCTTTATATTTGGTTTTTATATGACTTCCGTGTAAATTTCAGCATTGCGTTCACTTCTGCAGCCTCATTGTCTTGGCTGAAATTGTTTCTCTACCTATCGCTCTTCGTCTTTTTAACTTGCTTTTTTTCACATAAGTATTTAAATTTTTACCATTTTCCTTCACTTAAGAGATCTCAAGTTGTTTTCCCTAGGCAACACCTGATGAAGGCGCATAATTTAGCTATTACACTGAAAAAAGGGAATCAAATTTAGTAAACATTGGGAATAGTTAAAAGTTTACTAAAATGTTAATCAGTGATGCTAGTGATCAGTGGTCTAGCATGTCAAGGTATTGCCATGGCACCTCTGTTTTTAGTTTTTAAAAGCAAGTTTATTATGCAAACCATAAAAAAAATCATTAATTTATCTAAACTATTTTCTTCTATACTTGGTAATTGATTTTAATAAAGCCATGTTTAAATATAACCCTGCTTAGACTGGAAAACATTTGTTCGCAGTGCATTATAAATATTTTGCATATGGCAAACACATCATGCAAATTTTTGTTGTCTGTTTTCTGATGCCGTTGCCTTAGATGTTGCATGTGCATGGGCCTTAACACCCTTGTGCTCCCCGTCTTAACCCCTTAAAGCCCCTGTTCGCACCCTGGGGATGCTGTTTACCAATCATTGGAAAAGGAATTGCAATAATCTTGCCCAAGAGCAGCTAGCTACAATATCATCTTGATGCAACAACTCCATTTGGTTGCAATTCATTTTGCATTCCATTTGGCAAAAAAAAAAAAAAATGCTTGCCGCATGTTGTGGATGGGCCACGCCCCCTTAGCAGCCCCTTGCCGCTCACATGTGTTACGGCAACTTAACTGTAACATTTTATTAAACTTGAGGCGTCGAAGGTGGCAAATAAAACGCGCAACGTGCAGCGTTGCAGCAGCATGCATCTCCTCCGCATCTTCTCGATTTACCTCGCAGTTTTTAGCTCAGTTTCAGCTGCAAAATTTTGCTTCGGTGACTTGGATTTCAATTTCAAGTGCCGCCACGTTCGAGGCGCTTTTTGATTGCATTTCTGCCATCAGGGCCCCCTCATGAAGATAAAGTCTTCGCCGCCCCCCTCAAAGATACACCCTCTAATAAACTATCCGTGTTTGGTGGGCGTTTTTGGTTGTGGCTGGTGAATTTGTGTTTTAATTACACTCTGCAGACGAGTTAATGGGGGATAATTGTAATTTAAAGTACACAAAAAATATTTAAAATTTTCTCCATCTCAATAAAAGTGTTGAAAGGAATTTTTGCAAGCTTGTTGTCTGCTCAATTCTTTTATTAAAAACTGTTTAAACATTTTTGATACTTCTTCATGCAATTCAGGGCTTAAGAACAATTATATTATATTTTAGAAATTAAATCTTTTTAATACAAATATTTGTATTATTATATGCTTTTAGTATTTATATTTTTCATGTGATTATCTTTCAATTTAAACAATTTCCAGCATTTGTATAGTATATTAACTAATTATGAAATTTAATTCACTCAAATTATATGTTTTTAAAGATTTACTTATGACTTATATAATTTAGCAGCATTCAAAATAATTAAGGAGTCTTTTCGAGCGTTAAAAGCTTTAATTTCTGCCCAGCTGTTGCTGTCCTGCTGTTTCTCTAGATCATTTTTAACGTTGAATAAGGAAAATAGTTATTAAAACTTTCCAGTTCATTAAATTGAGCTTTTTGGGTTCATCGATTGCCTTAAACGAGTAACCAAAAAAGCGACGAAACAAATAAAAACTTGCAAGCTGTTGACACAGAAATTCATTGAACTCGTTTCGCACTCGCAAAAAAAAAAAGAGTCAAAGGCCTCAAAATAAATTTAACCAAAGTTTGCAATATTTTTCACGATGGTTGATTTTCTTTTTTTTTCGAGGGGCCTCTCCTCTTCATTTGCTAAATGATCCATAAAATGTTTTCGAGACGTTGGGGGATAAATTGCAGACTCAGCTCAAAATTTGTGATGCCCTTGAGTTTTATAGATTCTCTTGTCGTAAATACATTTAATGATTTAATCCCGAAAAATGGCTGAAATCTATTAAAGCCATGCTGACTGAGCGTTCAGTGGAGCTTGCTGAAAGTGATTAAGAGTTTTGTTCACTTTAAGGCATATTTATGCGGGTTTTTGACTCACAGTTGTTACGAAGTATTTATTAATATGCCAAATACTTAGTGCAAATGAAAACATGTACAAATTTTTTAAAAATTAAACATTTATTAGTTGTTTTATTAGTATTAAGTTGGAGTTCCCGCTTTCATCTCAGCAAATCAGATAAGACTTATTTGCAGCCACATGCCCAACCTCTCTTTAGCTTCTCAGCTGATCATTTTGTTCAAAGTTCAACTGCCTTTCGTTTTAAGACGACCCACTAAAGACAAAAGAATCGGAAACTAAGGGAAAAATGGGTATGAAATATGTTGATCCAGTGTGGAATTTTAGATGCCCAGTGTTTTAGGTTTTTGTATTTCTTAGATATCTATGTGGACGGCAGTCCACGTAGTGACGATGAGCACTATATAGAGCCGTAGAATTGAAAATCTGCTACGGTAGTCCGATCGAAACCATTTATATCTTGATCGAAAGTTATTGTTATTGTTGTATTGTTGATATCAGAACCTTTTGAAGTTGAAGGTGCCATCGTCACTTTAATCTCACCTCGTTAAGAGGTGTTTTTATTTGATTTAAATTTAAATAGAAAGTTACTAAAATACGGGAATTAGTTTGTTTTATATGTTTTATATTTATATGTTTTTATTAATAAATACATTTTCGAATTGTGTTTGTTAGTAAAAACTGACATCAAATAAAACTTAATAAAGAGAGTTCAATTTCTAATAAAGTATATTTAGTTGATTCTTTCACAATTCCTGTGCACGAAGCTTCCTTTACTTCCCCAAGAATCACTGGGTATTTTGGGGCCAATCTGCGAACAGCAAAAACGACACGTCTGGTACAGCAAGAGAGGCTGCCCCAAGTCGATTCAGACTCAAAGCCGGGGCCCCAACAATTTGGGTCAATTGACTCACAAGAAGCGAGAAAAAAGCCAGCCAGCAACAACAAAAAGATGAAATAAAACTTGTTCTCAACGGGTTCTGACAATAATAACCGCAAAAAAAACTTAAAAAAAAAACTAAAATAAAATAAAACTACGAGAGGAGCGATGGTCAAGCGATAAAATCCGCCCAATATGTGCCAGTCTATCTAATCAAGAGAATAGAATATAATAGAATAGTAGGAAACAAAAATCAGCTAGAAAAAATCCAATTGCCATCGACATTGTCGCATAAATCACTCAAAACTGTCGTCAACTGCATTTATTTATGGCGGTCACTGTGCACAAAGGAAGAGGAGAGAAAAAATCGGAGCGGGCAGGCTCCTAATCGATTTACAACTTGATTTGAACTGAAAGCCAATCTAAAGATAATATATAATTTAATTGCTTCAGCAAAAAAAAAAAAGTGGGCGAGAGCTACTTGAAAACTCATTTGGAATTGAAGCAGACTTGATTGGGGTTTCCCCCTTTTCCCTGCGTTTCCCTGCTTTCCACATTGAAAAGAGAAGATACTGAAAATTGAGTTGAGGAAAGGAAGAAACTGCCCCATATGTGGGCATTGCTGGTCCCCTCACCTTGTTTATTTCTTGTCGTTCAGTTTGTGCCTAGTTGTTTATTGACAATATGTTAACACTTATTTATAGACGGATCGTTTTTTCATTTTCGCTTTCCTCGAACCTGGCTGACTGAGCAATTAAACAAGTTAACAAAATGATAATGTTGTCAGTTTAGTGCTGATTGGAATTATAAACTCGGTGATTTGTTAATGGCTGATGCTACTGTTTCAAAAGCAGATGAATTCTCAACATTTCATGGTGTAATTAATAATATTGAGCTGACTAATTCAATATTTTAAGTTCCCCTTTCACCTCAATCTCTTTAAATCGCTCAAACTTTTTCCGTAGCTCCTCGTCACAGCTTTTCTCTCTCTAGTGTTCACGGTTTTCCCATCCAAAGTTTTTGCAAATTGAAGAATTTTCGCAACTTTTGGACACCTTACCAGCTTTGGTGGCATCTTCCACCAAATTATGCAAAGGAAAATGCAGCAATCGGCATCACATCACCAATTGTTGAGGTGAAAAACCAAAGTAGATGCTGAAAATTGTTCAACTTCATGACTCTTGGGGGTATATCTTCTTTTGTTTGCCGCTTTTTCCCCGCTGTTTTTCCACGCTTTTCCGCCACACTTTTTTGGATTCATTCAAGCAGAGGTTTTGAGGGTTCGCCATCGTCTTCTCGGTGTGTTTTTTCTTTGCCCGCTTTGTATCTGTAATCACTTAGTCATTGTTTTGTTGTTGCTAACTTTTTGCGCATTAATTACAAGTATTTCCTTGTTTCGCTGTTTAATTAACGCTGCCGTATACACAAAGGTGTATGGTATATATAACCACAACCACAATCGACCCACTAACATTTATCGCGAAGCAGTAGATAAACTCACCTTGGGGCTAATGAAATCATTTCAAATTACACGACGCCATCTCTTCTTATCTATCTGGGCGACGGACAGAGTGTGTAAATAAGTGAAATTGGTAAAACAATCAACTGGATCGTGAATCATTAACTTTTATTGACTCCCGGAGACGTCACTCGACCATTATTGGTTCGTCAATTGTCAACCGTTTTTGGATCACAGACCGACTGCATCTTAAATGATCTGTCAATAGGCGTGGAAGTGACCAACTTTTCGTATCTTCCAAGCAGTCGCTGTCACTGTAGATTCAATTGATTTGCAGATTTGTCTAATTGCTTCAGCGATTCGATTTGAGTTTGCGATTGTGTTTGACTTTGATTCGAGCAATGAGTCGCAACAAAAGCAATTACGCGTGGAAGTGTTGACTGCTTAATGGAGTTTAAATTTAATTTCTTAAATAGACAATTAACTAAGTCAGTAATAGGGAAATAAATGTTATATTGTGGAACATTTTGGAGTGTTATTTATTTTGTATTACTCAAGGGAAGGGATTTAAAACACATATCCGTGTTGTAGAACTAAAATCAAATCTTTTCTTAATTCATTTTACAACACAGCTGCCCTGTAAAACTCAAAGCTCATCCCACTAACTAACTTGCCAACAACTTAGTCGCTTTAAGCTCGGTAAATTGATTAGTTAGCTGCTAGTTTGCTCTCGCGTTTCCTCTAAACTCTTGACTATTTTATAAGTTTCTGCTCGCCACTCAACGTCGTCAAAATCAATTTACCAACACCGACAATATAGTTATAGCCCCAAGACAAACAGCCGCAGCTCTTCAGGCAGCAAATTGACATTGTTGCAGTTGAAAGCCTCCAGTCGCCTTGAACCTCGATTCATATTTTATTCAGCGAAAACTATGAAAAAGAATTGAAAAACCGTGAGGGAAACTTTGCTCCTGTATAAGGTGAGAGAGTGGCCAAGCATCAACAGCAGGAAAAGTGTGCTTAAGCAAACTAATAAAAAAAAGTGAACAGAGGTGGAAGGGTCCTTTTTATGCATTTTGCTATTTCCCATAAAATGGTTTAAATGGATGAAAGTTTTGATTAAATTTCTAGTTCTTACTAAATGAATTTGAATGGGTTCTCATTAGAACTTTTTGTATTCTTCTTAATAAAAACGGGAAACTGGATTAGGATTCTTATTAAATGCATATTTATGACTAGCTAATAATTTTAAGGATATTCAGCTTAACTTGACCGGAAATCATGCTCATTATACACTCTTCCTTTACTGAAATGCCTATCTCCAAGCTTTTCTTATGTTTTTTTAAAGATATTTCTAAGATTGTTCAATTTTACTAATGTTAAATATTTTTTCCTTTACAGCTTGCTGCCTGCTAAAAACAAAAGCCAACTGCAACAATTGCTTCCAATACACAAATACTTAAAATTGCCATAAAGTATATATTAAAAATCATTTAAAATTAAAAAATTTAACAAATTAACTGCCAAATCGTCAAACCAAATGCGGCTAGCTCCAAAGTATGCAACGGATTTTGTGAGCTCTCTGGAACACCGAAAACTTTGAGTTGTACTCAAATCGAGCTTGGAGCAAAACTTTAAATGCTCAAAGCTGCACCCAGCGGATCCACCAACCGCCCGGCGCTCGCGTATAAGTGATTTGCGCTGGTTCGAACCCCGGCTGAGCAGTGAGCAGTTATCATGGACGCTCCAGATGTGGGACGCATTATAAGAGCGCCGGCGAGGCGCAAACGCAACGATGAGCAATTAATGGATAGGGTGAGTTACTCCAGCATTCCTTATATAGTACAGCTTGATCGATGAGTACCTCAGGATCTATAGAGGGTTCGGGGCTGCAAATTGGTATGTGGGGCTTCTGAGATCTCTACAAAAAGAATAATTAATAAAATGGTTTAAAAATATTAAAAATGAAAGAAAATTGCTAGATACATATTTTTGTATGGTCTTTGTATAAGTGTAGCATTTTGTATATGAAAAGACTTGTTGATATAATATCCATTTGTTGAGACGTCTCCTTTCGCTGCCTTTCATTGAACTCGATCTGCCGATCGTTTGGGGGTTTGAATGCCTCAAAGCTGATTCCGTTGGTGAGTTTGTCACTGTCGAATCCCGCTTAAATGAGCGACCGCCTGCCGCGCATGTGATCCAGTTTCCCAACGCGTTTTTTGTTTATCTTCTTGGCCTGCAGCGGAAAATGGAAAGTTGCAACGCGCGTTCAGTCGAACTTCGCCCACAAACTGTAGCTCTCAAATGGGTTGTGTCATTTATTTTTATATATTTTTCCCGATTGTTATATTTTTTTTTTTTTTTTCATCTGTCTGAGTTTTGATTAATTTGCTGGCATTCAACAAAAAGTATTTTTCCTTTTCAAATGCGCTGACTGGTCATGAGTTGGCGTTGGTTTTCTATAGAGTTTTTTATTTTTTTTATTTCGGGATTTTTAATTGAAAAATAGTTGGTTGCGAAAGTTGATAAATGTTGGAAAACAAAAACCATGAGAAATGTATTGGTTAAGTTTGGTCAAATATAATGGTGTTTGGCATTTTACTTCTTATCCTTCTTCCTTTTCTGTTGCCGTAATAAATTTTATTTTGCAGCAATATTTGAGTTTTCAATTCAATTTAAACAAATTGAGTTGTTCATTTTACTCAATTAAATACCGCAATTAAAATTTAAATTTATTAATGACTATTTGTCGCAAAAAAAGCAAGCATTTACACATATCATTCACTTTAAGTTACACCCAGCTAATAAGCATCTACACAAAAACAGCCTTCATCAATCTTCTCTCTCGATTGTCATTCCAACGACCCACATTCCGCCCCACACCACCCACCACCCCCAAGGAAAATAAGTTCATTAACCATCCGCTCATACCCAACTCAGGTTCCACAAAGGTAACCCACAATTAAAGGCGGCTCGAATTTCACGCAATTACTAAAAACAAAACAATTGCATTGTTTAATGTCAAGTTCAATGCACGCAGACAGACGGGCAGACAGAGGAGCCACCCACAAAAAGCACCCATCCCATCCTCCCACTCCAAATCCTATTAAATAATAAAAATAAATCGAATGCAATTATGAGTGAGAGAAGAGAGAGGGAGGAGAAAACTATAGAGGCAAAGAGAAAGAGAGTATGAGAGAAAAGCTTTCAAAGTGTGACCTCTTCCGAAGAAATGTAATCAAGTCTACACTGGGGGAAACTCTTGGTCGCTCATATATTTCACTGAGGAAAATATCTAAACACATTATGAATTTAAGAGCTTTTCTACGTATCATTTTAGAATAGTATCTTTAAATATATGTTTTGATTGAACGAAACTTTAACAAGTTGAAATCTTGAGCAATTAATATTGGTTTCTAGACATAGAAACTTTATGTTTGTCATCAGTATCCGTGTCTTGACTGACCTCATCATTAGCTTGGTTACCACTAGGTTTCGACTATATCCAGTAGAGAATTTAACTGCAACGCATTCAACTATTCTCTTTTTCCCTGGTCATAAAATTGCGATTATTTTAAAGTGATTTTAATTTTTTTCTTTGATATCAGCTGATTTCTCTGGAAGAGAGCGAGAGAGCGAGGATCTCTCCCAAAAGGTTTTCTGTTATTGTTTGTCAGCTGTTGCCCGTTAGTTGCTTTTACTAGCGGACTCTCTATCCCTCTCGTAATCGCCGTCTCTCTCTCTCGCGCTCCGAGCTTTGCTCTGCCTGCGCCGCCGACTTTACTGTTGGCGCTGCCTTCAGCTTCGTTTGCTTTGGTCGCCGCCTTTCAGTTACAATTCGTATTCCAATTGGAACGCCGCGATTTCCTCCGTTCTCTGCGCCTCCTTCGCCTCCTTCGCCTCGTCCGCTTTGCGGCTCTCTTCGCGTCGCGCCTGGTTGCATTTGTATTGGTATTTGCAACAAATTCGCATGCAATTTGTTTGTGCAATTCGGAAAATTGTTATGAAAAGTTAATCAACGGAAAATGCAACAAGAATCGACAAAATTAACAACCTGTAAAATAAAAGTAATATTTGCTAGTGTTGTTGTTTGTCGAACAAATTGAATTTGACCCGCTTAAGTCTTGTTAAATTACGTTGTTGTTGTTTTAAGCTTTAGTCTGTGTTTTTTTTCATGTTTCTAATTTGCCCAAAAACTGCGAAATGACCTTCCAATGCTGCTGTTGTTGTTGTTTGTGTCACTTTTGTACATTTTCGGTGCGTGTAATTCGGTCGACTGAAAACAGAAAAACAGAAAAACAGAAGCAACATCCGAAAAAACAAAAATTAACTGAGCGTCATCAAGTTTTAACGATCGAAATGACGTTATATAATTTGTAGAAGAGCCCAAGAACAGTCACAGTTGTTAAATGCAAAAGAAATAAAACTAAAATAAATAATTAAATAACTCGAGTCAATTTACAGTTTTGAGATTCTTTCGCTTAATTAAGTTAAGTGATTAGATCACTGCCAAATATGCAAATGAGAATAAACTGTGAACTGCAAAGAGTAAAGAGCAATGGAAATTGTCAAAGGCTTTTAAAAAATGTTGACAAAATAGTGAATTAATAATTTAAAATTCTTACAAAAAGACAGCTCTAATTATAAGAGTTTTATTATTATTATTTGTTTGCAATGACAGCTAAATTCAAATTTAATCGTAAATAAACGAGAAAATAAATATTTATAACTCAGAAATGTTTCATATTAAGCTTTTAGTCTAACTTGAATTGTTTCTGAATCAAATTATGAACTGCTTCTCCGCTAAAAATACTTACCATTTCCCTTACGTTACCCGTGGCGTATACGTAATTTATCTGGACTTTATTTCTGTATGATACTTTGCAAATGCTTATCAAAAAATGCGATATGCTGCTCGACAGAACAGAAATAAACAATAAAAATGTAGATAACAAAAGGAAACAAAGTGAATTCAAACATTTTGCAAAGCGCAAAAGCGTTCTGAAAATGTCAATTAAATATTAATTGAGTATCCAAATTAAACGGTAAAAGCGAAAAATAAATAAAGAATACGGGTAGCTGTTTGCAGTTCCATTTATTTTCTTTTTTCACCTGATAAGATTCACGTCAACCTAAAAAAAAAAGAGTGGAAAACACCAGACCGAATTAATACATGTTAAGGCAATAAGAATACAAAATAACAACAACAAGCTGAATCGGAATTGAAATAGCAGGGGAAAAGGTGATAAGCGAGTAGTAACAACAACAAAAAAGGGAGGAAACGCAAATTTGTGAGGAGCCAAGGTGATAAAAATAAAGGCAATTAAAGTGCTCAGATAGGGGAAAAAGAGGGAAAAGAGGAAAAAGAGAGAGCGGATGAAAAGTGGAGAGGAAATGTGGGAATAGCAAAGTGTTTGCTAAGCGCTAGAGACGCATAAAACTGTTAAACAAATCTTGTAAATGATTTGAAGGGGAAAATAAAATTAATAAGCTATTTATGGAAAAGCTAAAAATGTTATTGGTTTAAAATATGAATTATTAACCTTAACATATTTGTATATGGTATTAATACTTTTTTTGTAGATCGATATAATTTTGTTATACAAAATAGTAAAAATAATTAAAACTATATTTAAAATGTGTCTTTAAATATAGTTACTTAATATTTATCTTTGCAAGATCAATTAGGATGTTGTATACAGAAGACTTAAATAATTTTATTATTTTCTGTAAACAATAGATAAACAGTAAATTATGTAAATTCTCAAATAAATTATTAAACAGCAAGCCGCAGTAATTAATTAAGTTTTAAGAGAACCCGTAATTAATTTTAAAATAGATAAAAATTATACATATATTAAATGAGGTAATGATAGGGAATAAAATATACTTTTATCTGCGGTATTCGGAACGTAACCCATTTGGCGGTGACTGTTCGCTCTGTCAACAGCCACAAGCCGGCAGCTGTTGAATTTAGCTTATTAAATTTCTGTTGTTTTTAGCAAAATGTTTTGTCCCACAAAGGCAATTGACATTTACAGTGAAATAAAGTGAGAAGGGGAAAACACACGAAACAAATAAAAAATAAAGCGAAAACCAAGCGGATCGTAACGAAGCGTTGACCAAAACAAACGGCAAAAACAATGTAATTGTTGAAATGTAAATCGCCGCGTGCAGCAAGCAAGCAAACAAAAAAATTAAACAAAAGGAAAACACCCAACAAACACACAATACCCAGTGAAAAAGCCAGTGAGAAGTGAGAAAAATTAGTGGAAAATATAGGGGTCGGCAAGGAGTTGAATCTCGCGGAATAATGCGGCATTTAATCATGACCCCGGCGTCGCTGTCGGCATCGACGCCGACGCTTTCCACGCTCCATCATCAGCGCATGGCGCTGCAGTCGCAGTCGTCTTCACAGTCGCCGCTAACGTCGGCATCCCAGTCGCCGTTAACCCCATCGCCGTCATCGTTTTTTGGCTCGCCCAAGTTCCCAGCGAATTACGAGCGCAGCGAAAAAGTGAGTGCAAAAAACAAACAAACGAAAATTCATGTAGACCAAAATTCACAGTAAAAGCTAATAAAAATGTAGCCGAAGCTGGCAATACCCTTACTATGTCCTTAAAATATAATTTTTATAAATCATGGACGGGCACCTAATCTCAAGATCGGAGCCCAACAACAAATATCAGTCAGAATATGTGGTTCCAATAGGTACTTCATTCCACTGCGAACTTTTGGGTTAAATTAATGTACCCTAATAGAGCACAAAACTCTGAAAAAAAATATAACACGCAGACTCCAAGAAAAATATGGAAAACCCGGTGACCCCATCATAAATTACTCCATATTGTTCATGAATGGATCCACGAGCGCAGCAGCCGCTTGTTTTCCATTAATTATGCCCCTCTCCAGTTTTTGTCCCCTATTTTCGTTGTCGTGCATTTTCCACGCGTTCATTTAATTTTGATGCAAATGTCCCCTTTGTGGGCTAATAAAAGTTCAGCTTTTGGGGGGATGAAAGAGTGCAGAGCAGATTTTTCAGATTTTCTTGAGGGTAATTCACCAGATGACATTTCAATTTAAGTTTTTCTCCTTGGGGTTATGGTCGAACTTTTGTTTGGCCAAGATGTCAAGCGGTGTTTGAAACTATTGTTAGAGGTCTGGGGTTTTAGGAAAAGCTAAGACGCTTGTCCACTAGAATTGCTTAAAGAAAAATTAATTGCAATTGAATCTACAAAAAAAGATTATTTACTATACATGTAGGTTTGAGAGAGCCCTTTTCTGCGCTTTTCTGCGCTTCTCAAAGTTTAATAGTAGCCATCAAGGACGCCCTTCTATGGCCTACTCAACGATAATTAAAAGTTCAAAATAAAATCCATTCTGTGAATTACCTTTATAGGCATTTGATTATTTTTTTTTTTTTTCATTTTTAAGAGCATGCCCTTAGCCTTTTGACCTTTACTATGCCCAAATCGTATTGTATCTCTTAATTATTATCCAAGTTGAGTTTTCATTTTGTCCGCCGCATGCAAGACAACTTTTCTTTTCTGGTTTGGTAAGCCAGAGGAAAACGCAACAAAACTTTTGCAAATGTCAGCAGCGCAATTTGCGGCAAACAATTTTCTAATTTGTTTTCCCCCGTGTGTTAGGGAACAACAACCCAGTAAAGGGAGAAAAATGAAAAAACGCTGAAACTTTGCCACGTTCGACTTGCGTAATGCGCAATAATTAATCAAGCTGTGCCAGGCAGGCATTTTGATTTAACGAGTTTGTTGTCTGTTCTGCTCAGTTCAGGTTTCAGCCCCTCTATTTCCGCCCCTTTTAGAGGTGCTTAAGTTCAAGGTCACATCAGGGAATAATCAAACAGCATTTTCGCACGCAATTTAAAATTTGTGTGATATTGGATAGATTTTTTGTTTTCTAGCCGCTGCCTTTCGATTTCATTAGCGGCAACTATTTTGCAGTTTAAATCCCATTTTTTCCTAGCTTATTATTGAGATGGAAACTGGGAAAAAGCATTTTCACAGCCGCTTTGAGCTTTTTGGAGCAGAAAATATTGGCTCGCGAGGAGGAGTGTGTTTTTCCTACATTTTCCGAGTATGCAGATGGATGCTTTTATGCTTTTCCCCCTCTTTCTACACGACTGCTGGACATAATTGCCCCCAGCCACGCCCACCACCCGCAGAGACCACAGACCACAGGCAACAACAACAGGCCGACTTCTACAACAAACAACTTCATTTGCAGCCGTAATTGTTTTGGCCCATATGATCCGCCACCACCGTCGCCCCGCAATTTTCCACCCGCCTTGATGTTGCACATTGCTCATACGCCGTGTTATCCGCACTGGCTACTTGGCAGAGATTGAAAGCAAAATGTGTGTGTGTGCATCCACTTTTCCTCATCTCGGAAAAGTCGCTCCAACTCGTCTCGATTTTCCTCTTTTTTCTGTTCTACTTTTACGTTGTCTTGCCAGTCTTGTCGGCGGTGTTGTGTTTTCTTCTAATGACCAGCCTCCCAGTTCGCTGGGAAAGTGTTCATCAAGTCGCCGGCTTGTCGTTTATCATATTTCGCCATTAGTCGCAAACGCTACTTTCTAACTGCGCAGAAAGTAAAGTGTCGTTTGGCGATCTGTAAGCGTTTATCCCAAGCAAAGTGCTTTCTTAGTTGGAGTCCGTAGTCCGTTGTCGGCTTTTCTTCTCTTCTAAATATGGCCTAAACGATTCTCTGTTTATGGCATTCGAACACAAAGTGAAAACTCTGCGGGCAGCCAATGTTTAATCATTCTTATTTAATTTGCTGAGGAATTGATTTGTCAGCTTTTGATGAAAGCAAAAGATTAAATGTTTGTTTGAAAAATTACTAAGATGGTTGGTTGGTGTTTTAAATGGCTTAAACTAGTTAAAGCGGATCACAATTAGCGGGGTTTACTTTTTATTGATTTGTTTTAATGAAAAAGGAGTGCAGCAAAGTTAGACAAATTAAACTAGACATTTTTTCATTAAAGAAGACTAAATTAATGGGATGACTACATGTGTAAAATGGATTTTTAAATAAAGATAAATAATGTAAAATGTTTTTTTTTTTAAATTATTTTGTGCCGTATAAAACGTATGTTCATCCTCTCAATAGTTTCGCTCTTTCAATCCCCTCAGATACCAAACATTCAATTAAATTCTCATAAACGTATTCTTATAAATACCCAATACTTATCTCTATCCGGCTGACATCATGTAATTATTTTGGCAAATGATCGTTTAATGTTTGCATTGTGGGTGGACCTTATCACGGAGCAAGTGGGCCACCGATAACGCCCAAACTTTGCTTGTGTTTTTCTTGGTGAGATTATAGACACTCTGGTGAATGTAGCGAAACACAAAAAATAGAGAGTGCAGGTGTCAAGGGAGCGTGGCAACTTAATTAACTCGATTCGTGTTGCCGAATGTCAGGTTATGGCCAGTAGAGCCGTGTTTGGGTTTTCCCATTTTCCGAATCGTTTTTTGTGAAAGGAACCGGATGGTTTGCAGGCCTTGACTTTTTATCTTTTTCCATTTCGCGGCCAATAAATGATTAATTAAAATTCGTTGCCATTTTAATCTCTCGCTTCTTTTCCGCTTTTCACTTGGTCCGGCTGTGGGAAATTCTGAGGAAAATCCCTGTCCAGTTCAATGGCTTTGAAAAGAGCAGGGTCTTTGTGTTTTCCACTTCGAGTTTTTCAGTTTTTTCAGCCCTACCCAGCGTCATACATCATTTAGCCATATATCATTTCTTTTTCTCGATTTTTTGTGCTGCAGAAAAAAAAATAAAACAGAAAACTGTATCAATATGCGGCATATGGATCATGAGTCAGGCCCAGAAAAAAAAATACAGAAAACAGCAGCCAGTTTGGATCGGTTCGTTCGGCTTGTTGTTTGTGCCCCAACCCAAGTTGGCCTCAAAATGTAACAAAATATGCTTACCACATACAGTGGAGACCCGCAATTAAGCGATAGATGATAAATCTTAATGGGAGGGCCTGGCTTTTACGAGGGAATTTTCTCTTATCGAAATGTCATCGATGTTTGTAAG
This sequence comes from Drosophila rufa, assembly GCA_018153105.1. Classification (NCBI taxonomy): domain Eukaryota; kingdom Metazoa; phylum Arthropoda; class Insecta; order Diptera; family Drosophilidae; genus Drosophila; species Drosophila rufa. The sequence goes on from JAECXS010000096.1 coordinate 18,269,477, forward strand.
CTTGAAGTGAGGAGTAAGAAATCTGAGATTGGGCAAGAATAAGGTTCTTAGAGGGTATTTTTTAGATAATTTAATTTTATTAGCTAACTATTTTAGAAATTTATTTCCTTTTTGAAATATTTTGTTACATTTGAATAAAGAAATTTGTGTTTAATATGAGAATTCCTACGGTTGAAAAGTATTTAAGGAAATGTTTGTAAAACTACGAGATTTAAAATATATATTCAGCTTGCTTCAAGTTGTTCCACAGCTTTCTCAATAAATGTAATAAATAATATTATAAATAAATATTTATGATCTCCTTTTTAACAACAAAATCCCCACTGTACTTCCCATTTATATAAATGTTCAGCTTTGTAGTTGTTTAAAGCTGTTGCTGCTTTGCCTCACCATTTTTTATTTTTATTTAGCTGTCGAAGTTTGGCGTTAAAATGCATTTTTCCTACCAGACAGCACACAGCGAAAAAAAACGTGCTGCTCGTTTAATTGAAAGGCTTTTGGGCATGCGACAAAACACGACGAAAATATTGAAAGTCAAAGCGACCGCTCCCGGGGTACCGACTCGCTCCCCACTCGATCTCCAGATTGCAAACTTCAAGATTAGACAATGTCAGCGATTGAAACAATATCCGAGTTTTAATTTATGCCAGCGCTCTGGGCTTCGCCCGACTTAAGTCTATAAGCCCGTTGGTAACCGAACAATGAGTCGGGCTTAAGAGCCGGCAAAAAGGAAACCACTCACTCAGCGGCCAAAGAGCACCACCACCACCACCCACCGAAGTCAACCCCAAAGCCAGCACCAACCTGGAACCCGAACTAGAAGTGGCGGAGGAGTAGCCTTCCTCGGGTTACCCTAAAATATATAGGGTATTGTACAGGACTTTTGTTTGTTTAGGAAATGTTTGGAGAGGCTTAAAAAAAGAGGAAAAATAAATAAAGATGAAATATATAATAGTTTGCTTGTACTAGCTGGGTTATTTGTAATAATAATGCTTGTTTAATGGAATTTAAGTGTCAGAATAACAGAGATGCCTTTTTGTTTATAAGACTTTATTCCTTGAAATATTAATTGAGGTAAAACTAAACAATTTAATGATTTGTATTTAACAAAAAGTAGTGTAAATCTTTTTCGTTTAATTTCTTTTACCTTTTTCCTTTCTGTTCCAATCTCCTTTGGGTTTCTATCTCCCTTCGTGGCTTAGTGCCTCGACTTGCATTGGCCTGGGGGCGCTAATATATGCTAATCCCCAGTGCGCTTTTGGACCCACCGACACACCCACGCCAAGGCAAAAAGGCAAAGAAAAGCGCTGTGGAAAAATCGGAAAACAGCAGACTGGTCTAGAGTAGTAGCCTTTGCTGCCGTTTTGGGAAAGTCGCCGCCATCGCCATCGTAGTCTTTCCTTTTACTTTCAACTTTTCCCCAGTTTCCACTGCTCTGGAGCGGCTTTTCGCTGACGAATTTACATCTAGGCTGCGCTCCTATTGAAAATCTGCAAGCCGATATCTATATATGTACAGATATATAGCTTTTCTTGGACTAATCTCGTTTGCTAATTTTCGGTGCGGCCATGTGGAAAACTCTTGGCCGCTTGGCCGAACGCCTCAAAGATTGTTTTCCCTTTTCTTCTTCTCGCTTTTCCGTGCTCCAAGTCGAGTCTACAGTATATATAGAAATAAATATATATGTATTCAGTCGGTACCTTTTTGTGGGAGCAGTCACCCAGAGTGGCAGCATTTTCTGGACAGTAATTTCCCAAAGCGAGAGAAAAAGTGTTTGGGCCATTTGCATGATTAATGTTTTCGGCCAGCTCGCAGCGTTCATTTCAATTTCGGTTTCCTTGGGTTGGGCTTAGTTCAGTTGAGTTGAGTTCAGTTTAGGTCTTGGTCCGTTGGTGCCACTTGGAGTTGTTCAGGAGGCCGTAGGGCGTGCCATCTCTTACTTATTAGCCCGGCTATTAAGCCCTATTACCGGTGCACTCACTTACCTCTGCGGGTGGAGCGTTTCAAGGCTGTAGTTTCCGCTCAAGTACTGGAAAGAAGGGGTGGAGATAGTGGGAGGTGGCATAAATAAGGCATGGCTCTGTGGTGCTGAAAGCGAGATTGGACTGTGGCAAGTGGCATAAGATTTGATATATTAATTATGTAATAGTGACCACCAAAGGGGGTTAAAGGTGCTTACATTTTATTTAAATATTTATTTATTAAACAAGAGAGCTAGTTGAAGGATTAAAAAATATGTTATTAAGAGAGGGTTTACTAGGAGGAAGTCATAAAATTCAGTTCATAATAAATGAATCATAATTTCTCTGAAAAAATTCCACTTGAATGCAGGTTTCTATTTAACAAATAATTCAGTAATTAGCAATTTTGCAACTCCATTAAATGCAACAGCAGCTGACATTCCTTCGCTTGAATTTCCTGAATAAATACATCCGTATCTCTTGAATGAACAACTGCTTCTTGATACTCCAACCGCTTTGCAGTGATAAATATTTCATGGATACCTTTCGACGCCCAGTTAGCCTGCCAATTGACACCCACTTCCCCAAATAGCTCCGGCCATATATCTTATATGGCTGTCAAAGAACTCACGATAGTTTCATGGCCCCGGCAATTTCATGCTCGGGCTCCCAAAAGACACCGACTTGAACGACATCATCGTCGCGCTCTCGGCCCAACTTGAAGACCAGAGAACGTGACAAAGGAGGTTGGGCTGACAAATCGCCCCAGAGGCTAATTACGAGGTGCCATTATGTGGAGCATGCGTACATCAATTTACGGGCGGAGAAGGTTACTTACATTTCTTTATTTTCTTTATTGCATTACCAAATCAACTGGCAAGGAAGCCGGCAGACAGTGGGAAAGATCGTCGTATACCTGTGACATTAAACAAGACAACGGTAAATGGTGGGGTACTCTAGGGGTTTTTTTTTTTAGTACACTCGAGTCTGGTGCAATGTGGCCCACATGGTGACCCACACTTGCCCCACTGTAGCCGTAATTCCACTGTGGTTCCACACCTTTCATTAAATGGAAACTGTTGCAGCACGTCGTGTTCAGTTGGTTTTTATTTTTTGTTTTTGTTTCTGCCGCTTGCCGTTGGTTTTGTTGTGTTTCATTTGATGGCTTTGTTTCCCATGTGTGAACAAAAAAAGTCAGCCTGACCATAAAACAATGCAAAACAGTAAGAGCCGCAAATGACAGGCAGATATACTGGGAGGGGGCAGCAGGGTGGAGTGTATGACCCATGAAATTATAACTAGTTTTCGGAAAGTGTCAATGAACTGGGCCGCTTAAAGCCAGAACTATATGTGATTTAATACATATTTTTATTTCTAAACCTACCGGTACGGGTGTCAGTTGTCGGGTGTCTGGATTTAAGGCAACAAAGCGTAACAAACTTTTCTGACCCGAACGAAAACGCATCTCAAGCATGGCGGAGGAAAATCAGGAAAGGCTAAAATACAAAAAGTTTGCCAACAAGGAAGTGCGCAAGTAGTTGAAGGCAATAAAAAGCAATTTATTCTTTGATTTATATATTATATATCAACTCTATTTTGTGTGCAAAAAAACATAATAATTTTCCTTTCAGTCGAAAAAACTATTATGCATAATTTATAACGCCTTTGAGGCCTTAGCACACTTTAAATATTACCCAATTCCTAATAAATCAATCCATCGATTATATAAATTGTAGGTAACCCTTTTATAAAGTCAACTCCTGGCACCCTCTATTAGAAAACCCCCTCGGCTCCATCTAAGATTTGCATAATTTGCACTTTGGCATTGAGCACCGGAAAAACGTGACTAGTTTTTTTCTCTCTTAACTCCCGCCATTGCCTAACCACACAGAATTATTCTTTATAGTATAGACCACTAACTATATCAGACCGGAGCGTGATTTCTTATGCTTATCGTCATTTGTTTATTTTTGGCTCGCAGCTGAATATTTAAATAAACCCGACTGGGAGGGTGAGAGCGAGTGCAGGTCGGACTGAAATCGAGATCTTTTATTATTTGCGATAAGCCGTCAGGGTTTAGATATGAGTTTGCCAGCCAGAGGGGGATGACTTAACTATTTATTTTTAAAATGTTTGCAAAATTCATAAGTGGGGCTAACGTGTGGTATACGTAATGCGAGTGGGCTATGGGGATTTGATTTGTTTGTTTATTTATTTTTATTATTCTAGTAATATTTTATAAGGGGTAGAGTTGGGATTTTAAGCCAAATGTATTATTACTTTAAATTGTGTCAGAATAGAGCGAAAAAACGTAGAGAAATTGTTTAACAATAATAATAAATACTAAGAATTATTTTATCGTCTAGATTCTGTTAAACAATTATAATGTTTTTTAAAGTATAAAGTTTACTTATTGTAAAGGATTCTACAATAAATACCTGTTTTTTTTCAAGATTTGTTCACGGAAAATGGCTTGTAGTTTTTTAATGTCTTTAAATATTCTTTCTTTAATATTTCCTCTTTATATCTTTAATTATTCCCCACTTATTCTTGCCCAGCTAAGCGGGGGATAGTTATAATTGCATCACCATCTCGGGAATATCAATCAAAGGGCCTTTCAGCCTTTTCACATTCTCCACTCAACTCCGCCCACTTGATGGCCACTTGTCAGTTTGTCAGTTTGTCAGTTTTACTAGTTTTTTAACCCTTCACACACTTTGTTAAAAAGCCGCCAAATTGATGGCTGAAATATATTTTGTAACCGCTTCTCTTGCCCAATCGGACAGATTAAAAACTTGACTCGACTTTTTCCACAATTTCTCTGCATCTCTCTCTCTTACGAGGTTTATGCAATCGCGGAAAATGGAAAAGAAAAAGGGCGGTAGGAGTTGGAGGTGGCGGAGTCTGGTTTTTGGCACGTCTTGGCATTTTCCTTCAGCCGCGATCGGCGTCGAACATTAACCGCACCGTGAAAACGTAGTTAACACTTTTCACTTTGTCCGTCTGTCGCTCTTTCTGGCTGTCATTCACACCACATGCGAGACTTGAGCAATTTTTAAAATGCAGCCAGCATTGGCCTGTTCTCGTTTTGTTTTTATTTCGTTGTTGCTGCGCTGTTGTGCATTTTAAATTCCGCCAAAGCCGGCCGGCAAAATATTCAATTGTTTTGTCGCCCGTAGACAAATAAATTTATCAAAAGTTTAAAATCTAAAAGTTGTAGGCCGACTGACGAGTGTCTGTCTCTCTAATTTTTCCTTTTTGTTTTTGTTCTACATTTCGACACGCGCAATTACATTTGCCTCAGCCCACTAACAGCATTTGTTGTGGTTCTTTTTTTTTTATATTCTACATAGTTTGTTTAGTTTTTGCTTTGTTGCCGTACTTAAACTTGATTTGTGGCAGTCAATGCGCATTTGTAATCGGCAAAAAACTTTTGAAGTACGCGGATATGCGAGAATGTCTGGCCGCGGCGCGAGTGGCAAAAAAGTTGTCAAATTTACCTAAAAACCTGTGTGCCAATGTATTTAAACATTTGGCATAAATATGCACGATAAGTGTGTAAACAAATGGGAGATCATGGTTAAGCTATAAAGTTTATGTTTTCGGTGAGCCAAAGGCTTAAAATAATTATGGATTTCTAATTTTTAAGTTCCTAGAATTTAAAATAATATGTTTCCTTCAAAAAAAAAGTTGCCATGGTATACAAAGTTAAACACATTTTTATTTATATATTTATTTATGTATTTATCTTATTAATATGCTGCTTAGAGAAGCTTGATAAATCTCTCTAATTATTTAACAACAAAAAAGAACAAATACCATTCACGATTTTATAAAAATTAAACTCACATAAATTTAAATTTAAATTTCAACACCTTTTCTTTCAAAGATTTCATCGCATTTTTGTGCTTTATTCTCCAGTTGTTGGCTTCTTTCTACCTTTTTTTTACAAACAAACCACATGATTAGCAAATTGATTGATGGATGGGCCGGGCACTCCTAAATGTTTTTGTTCTGTTACTTCAACATGTTCAGATACAGATACTGTATCCCACGGAGCTACCGAAACGCTCGACAAAAATTTTACGAAAACAATTTCTGGGCCCACACTTTTTTCGGGGTCTGTTTCATTTTTTGACAGATTGACTTTCTCAGGCGGGCAAAAGGTTAAGTGGCGATAAGATGTTCAACTCATTTGCATTTTGTACATTTTTTGTACAATGATAATCGAGTGTTTATCTTTTTATCAAGCCATTAGCTTTCGACGCCCACTCTGACTGGGAAAGTTTGTATATATATTTTCTCTCTAGACGTTGCAGTATTTTTAAGACAATTTGTCAGCCCACTTGAGGAGGATAATTTATAAGTCTTCCGATTTCGTTTTTCTGTTAAGTCAACAGGTTGATTTATTAATTGGACCGGAGACCGAGTCGGGAATTCGTTGAGACTCAATTCAAGTTGACTTTTTGTGATTTTTCAGGTTTTGTTTTCGGCTTTGCAAATGCATTTCTAATGAGATTTACTCGGCTTCGAGACGCAAAAAGCTTTTTGCTGTCTCAGAGGCAGATGATGTCAGTTTTGCGAGTTGTTCTCTCTACTTAATCGAATTTGTTCTTTTTTTTGGACCTAGCATTGGCTTCTACTTCGTCTTGGCTCAATTGCGTGCCATAAAAATCGTAAATAAAACATTTCCCGACTGCGATCTGAGCTTTCTATTAACCGTTTTGCTGGGTGTCCAGCGAGTTGTGTTTGATCATAAATCAAAATTATACTTCTATTATTCGTTGCGGGTTAGCATTCAATTTTCGAGTGGAGTTAATTGATTTTTCAAAGTTTCCTTGGGTGCTTTCCTGTCAGCGATTGCTTACTTTGCTGACCCGCCACATTGCATTTACCTCGTAAAAAAAAATGCATAAAAAAGGTACGCAGATTGTTTAACAAGCTGTAAAAATAATCACAACAACCATAACAATTTGCTGGAACGCCCACTCGAATGCAGAAAAGTCGGGGAGATATCTGCCTGCAGTTCGCTTAACCCGCACCTGGCACATGTAAATTGCAAAATGGCCAATTGAGGTTGCTAAACCTGGTTGTTTATGGCTCATTGAAGACTTGGTAACTTAATCCCGAATCTTTCTTTGCCATCTCTTTTGACCCAGATGAGTAATCAATTTATACGCCACGGTTTGTGGCTTTATCCAGGCCTGACATTTGTGATGATTCCCTTCTCTTGTCTTCCAGAATTTGCATAGTTTTTGTTTCTTGATGCCCAATGTGTGTGGTCTTTGATTATTTAAGTGTGATTTGTTTTCAGGTTTGAGCTGCGGGCATTAGAGCTTTTTTAAAGGCTGTACAAATAAAGGGATGTCTTAGGGTTAGTTGTATTGCTTTAGGAATTAAGGGAATTCGGACAATGAAAATATAAAAATATATTTTTTTAAGTTCCCTTATATCTATATAATTATATTGTATACTTTTGGGATCTCTTACTAAATGATTATGTAAGCTTCTTTAAATAAATTGTATAAAAAATACATAGAGTACACTAAATGATTTAACTTCTTCTTGGAACCGCTTTAGATTTAAATCTGTTTACTTTCTGCCAACCACCCTGCCGTATACGTAATATTTCCACAAACAACTTTATCAGTCATGATATCACTGCCTTTATATCCCAATAGATTGTCCACAAATCTTAATGGCTTAATAGCTCAATTTATTTGTTGGTAGCATATATTTCTCATTGTTTATTTATAAAACACTCAAAATGATTTCACACTTCTCAGATTTGGGTTATTAAATTATAATAACTTCCTTTGCCACTGTAATTTCTATTTATACAGTCGTAAAAATTACGCAAATATAAAAATTATAATTAATAAACCAAGACAAGTCCCCTTCAAGTTGGTCATCCAGTCAGTCGTTCAGTTTGCCAAAAATGTCTGGGTGTGAATTTCGTAGCTTTTTAATGAGATCAGGAAATCGTCGCCTTGAAGCCCCAAGATAAATAGAAGAAAAACAACTTGAGCTAAGCACGCAGAAAATCTTGGCACACAAAAAAATGGTAAATTACACTTTACCATAATTAAACAAGTAATGTGTTTTTTCGCGATATAATTTAGTCTGCCCGCCTTTCATGAGCAAGAAATATATTAGATATTCAGTAACTGATTCTTTTTTATGGCAAACAAAGAAGCAACTATAATGAGCAGAGGCGTTGGCAAAAAAAAAGATATGTCTAGTGCTGGTCAAGAAATATTATTATAATTAATCTAGATTATTAAACTGGATACAGTTTTGAATCGAAGCTTAAGATACTCTTTAAAGTTGTGGAAAATGACATACAAACATACTTTATGTGACCTTCTTAGATATTTATTTTTACATTTACATTAATCAATTAAAAAGGCTTTGGTATAAAATTTGATACTTCAATAATTTAATTTTAATTTCTATATAATCCATGAAACCCCAAATCCCTCTAAATACCACACATTCCTCACATAATAGAACAGTGCGGAAAAAATACATTGATGTGGGCAGAATTTGGCATCTAGCTGAGTTTCATATTTATGAAATGCCGGAAATTATACATCAATCTCTTCAACGCTTTTCGCCGACTTTTAATCAAATTATAAGTAATGTCATAAAACCATTTTAATACCACAAAATTAAGTACTTAATATTTATCACCCCATGCCAAAATTATGCACAAAGAATTGCATATTTAAAGAGATAAAAAAACGGCGGAAAAAATGAACAAGTGTAGGCAGATTTTGGGGGCTGGCAGCTGACAGACTGACACTTGTTATTAGAGCCAACACTTTTCGCTTGGGTGTACTCGCAGATATATGTATATCTTTACATTTGCTGCAGGTTGTCAAATTGTAGCAATTTGGTTAAGTGCGTTGCAACCGATGCAGCTCCTGAGATTTTTTTTTTTTTTTTTTTTTTTTTGCTTTCGCATGTATCTGCAGCTCTCGGCAGAAAAATAAAAAACGAACGAATCCCATATGTCTGTGGGCGGCGTCGCTCGTCGGCTCAATTTGAAACGCATTTTTTTTCGAGTGGTTTTCACAACAACAGCAACAACAAGTTCAACTCCTCTGCAGCATTTAGCAGTACATAAAAATGAAGCACAACAGCGTGGAATATATAAAAATGTACCACTCTCTATATAATTAAAGCTGAAAATGCATTTTGTGACCACACGAAATTGATATTTTTTTTCTTTCGTTTTTGGGCATTATGTAATCAATATCTTGAATGGGGCCATCCAGTTGTAATGGGTTAATTGATATGCAAAGGCAACAAAGCAATGGCAACAAATGAAGTGAGATAATGAGGGCTAAGATGAGCGGGTCAATATATGGTCGTCATGGTAGGAAACCTGAGATGAATGATTTCACGATGAATTATAAACGGATTAGGAAAGTTAAATGTGGTCATAATCAATCTAATTTTTTATTAAATAAATAATTTTATTATTATATTTTTAATATGTTTATTACAAAAAGTTTTTGAAATTTTTATACAATCTATAAATATTTAAGGTCGTACCTTTATATTTCAATATAAATATATTTAAATATATTTTATATTTATTATAAAATAATATATAAAGTAAGAAGTAAAATAATCATTGATATTTGAAATAATTAAGGAACAATTAAGCATAACTAATAAGCAAATTGCTTAATTGCTTAAACATTTATCGATTTATTTAGAAATTCCATGAGAATAAATTCTACTATTTAACCGGAAAACTCCTACCCATTTTCCCACCGTAATGGCCCACTAAAACCCCCACATTACCAATCTTCAATTTACGCCAGCCACATTCACTTAGCCATTCAAATCACAGATTTGTCTGTCAATTAAATGAAGCTTACAGCAAAAGCGTTTTAGCTCCATCTCGGAAGTTGAGCCATATAATTACCACCTATAATCGCCGAAATAAAAAGAGACTTTCAGCTCTATAGCCTCCTCTGAGGCTTCTCTCTTTGCTCTGAACTCTCGAATTACTTGCACAAATAGCAATCATTAGACAAATTGCGCGGCCATTACAAAGTGCACTACGTGCCACCAACAAACAGCTTACAGAGCTTACAGAAAAGCGGCAATAAAATCAGAGACAGAGACACAACAGCAGGCCCGAAAAAGTCTCTTAACTAACACTAATGCTTGATTAAACTTTCAAATCAACTAAAGCCGCCGAAGATGCAGTATCCGACGTTTCCCCTCCAGCCGAGACATTCCCCCTTTTTTGTTTTTTTTTCGGAGTTTTACGTTTAAGTTAAATTCAAGAGCCCGACAAGCTGGCAGCATCTTTCATCAACTTTGACACCCCGAGAGTAACCTGGCCCCTAAAATATTTTCTTCCTACTTTCCATGCGCTCTTTTTTCCCGTTTTTTGTCTTTCGGCTGAAACGTTTTTCCGCCTTGCGAAATTTATGGCCAGTTTTTCCCAGAGTTTCCCAGCGAGTGCCGAGAGCCATCACGCTTGTCACGTAGTTCAAGTGGTGCGCCAGTAAATTGCAACGCTTTATTATTGAATTATGTTTCATATTTTATTTAACTATTCCTCGCCGCCAGTTTCCCGCAAACACCCCACATCATTAGACAGCGATTTGGCCATTGCTTTATGGGTTTATTGATTTCGAATTAATTGTGGAACACGCCGATTGATGGCCAGCAACACGTTGGATTGCAGCTATGGCTGCAAATCTGTGCAATTAATCAAAATTGTCGGCTTGAATGGCTGCAAGTGATTGGCGCAGGCGCAGATAGCCGAGATCTGTACAGATTTTCGAGCTTACCTCATCGCGAGCTTTTTTAATTCGACCTACCGAGAGTTATATTGACAGATTGACAAAATGCGCATGCGCCACCACCAACAGAATCGATTGAGTGGGTTTATTGGAGCGCTGATTGAAGCGATGGACAGCTGGGATTGAAATGTTGAGTGCTTTTTGGAGTGATCGATGGATTGGTTGCGGCATGAGATGAGTGAGATGGGAACTAAGTCTTGGAATTTATAATCTATAGCAGATTTGAGTGAATTTTCAAATTAAATTAGGCATACGTTTATAAACAAAATACTTCTATATAATAAAAATATCTGAAAAAATACTTTTTGCTTGAAAGAATTTTTAATTTGCTTTGCCCCTTCCAAAAATATGTTCCTACCATAGAAACTTGCTAAAAATAATTTTTGACACCTAAATAATTAATTTTAAATCGAAATTCTAGCCCCAATTTGTATAAATTTTATTTAGTTATTACTACTCCAACCAGCAGCCCAATTAGATAATTGTAAGAATCAATTTAAGTAATACCCCCTAGAGGCACCCCACTTACCTGTGGACCTGCCTTGTTCTTAACCCACAAAGTGCCCAGATCTAACCTGTGACGCCCAGAACAATGTGCAAATAAATCATAATAATTATTGATTATATAGTTGCCCACACAAATCAAATCGAACAAAGGCTTCATTTCCAGCATTGGTCAGGCTCAAACAAAAGTAATTCGATTGGCAATTTGCATTACAAAAACTATTTGAAAATTGCAGCAATTGTTTGTACAATCCAAAAATGACAATGAGGCGAAAAAGGTATTTTAATTACAAATAGCAAGAAGGCGGGCCGACAGGCAAAGGCAAAGGCGATAAATAGCTCCCTGCAAGTAGTGACTGTGGATGGATAGTTTGTAATTCCAGTGCAGTCCAGCCATTTTTCACGGCACAAATCAAAGTAAAAGAGGCAGTCAAGTGGCACAGCAGCAAACACCAACAGGTGCACTGTGAAAAATTTAAGCAATGTTTAAGCATTGCTATAAAAAAGTTCATGGCTAAGTCGTATTAGCTTTAAAAATTAAGAAAATGTGGTGACTTATGGAAAATGTAAGCTTAGATAGCTTAGAAGTTATAGCTATTTTCTGAACGAATATAAAACGGGGTGCCACAGAAAAAGATAAGTTTTTATTGCGAAACACCTTATATAAAAGGATAATAAGTAAGGTGTCTTAGAATAATAAATTATTAAATATTTCTTAAATCTTTTAAAAACAGAAAAATAACCCAATTTATTATTGAAAGACTCTAGTGATTTCCAGAAGGATTTCCAATGATTTGTACTGAAAAGCTTTGAGCAATATTATTAGTATACATATTAAGGATTAGACAAAAAAAAAATACTCAAAAACATTTGTAATTAAACACTTTAAAAACAAAACTTTTTCGCTGTGTAGCACCAACTGCTACCAGCAACAGCAACGGCAGCAGCAACAATGAGCAGTCTGCATTCATTTGAATATGCGGCGCATGCAGGCGGACCCACAGATGCCTCTGGTACCCCCGGGAACCCCCTAAAACCCCCGTGAAAATCCCCTGAAACCGTCTTTTTCCGTCACCATCTATATCTATCTGCCTAGCATCTGTCAGAGCAAGTCGCCTGTAACTTTCCCCCATAAACTAGCGGCGAACTGCGACTTGGCCATGGCACAAGATAAAGAAATTGGCTGCACATTTTCGGATCACAGGGGACTATATATACAAACATGTATATAGCGTAAGAGGGAGGGGAGAAATGGGGGAGGTGAACCAAAGGTGTCTGTCAACTATGCTTTTTTTCCAGTGTGTGTTTGCCTCTGCTTCGTTTGTTTGTTTGTTTGTCAATCTGTCGGTCGGTCGCTCGGCGGTGCACTGCGTTTCGAGTTTGGACTTTTTTTCGGTTCGGTTTTGGTTTGGTTTTTCAGCCTCTGTCTGACCGTCTTTTTTCCCTCTTTTGATGCCTGATTATTTCACTTGATTTGTGTTATGCAAATTGATTTTCTTTTCTCTCGTCTCTGTTGTTGTTTGTCGAGTGTCTTGTGTGTGTGTGGATTGTGTGTTGTGTGAGTTGTTTATGGAAAGGTAGCTACCTTTTTGATTGGCCTTTGTGCAATAGTTAAGCTTATGATTGCACTTGAATCAAAATTGGCGACAGATCTATGATATGGGAGTGCGTGAGGTTAAATTAATGGTGTGTTTATTTAAAGTTATTGATTTTAATATAATATTTACGGCTGTTATAATTTTTATTCTTTACGAAATAATATTTAATGAAGAATTAATGTTTAGGAATAGATTAAAGGTCATGGAGAGCTTCCTGATAATAATTATATTTTTTTTAGTATTCGGTTTTTTTTTATTATACATATTTCAATATATATTTTATTGATATACCTATTTTACAAAGACTTTCAAATATAATACGGCCTATGGCAGCTTTTTATAAAATTTTGAAATATCTAAAATATTTAAGAGAACTTATATTGTTCAAAATATTACAGACAACTTGCTTATTATTAATTAAACTTCTTTAATTCACTTTAATAAATATTTCAAAATTAATAGAAGTTCAAGAAGTCCCCTAAAGTGTACACTCTTAGTTCCCTTTAACTAATCCAATTGCCATAAATCCCAATCGACAATATTCTCCATATTTTCCGCATTTTCTGCATCAATTCAGTGCACAATTCTATAGCTTTATTTAGCCATTGCCACAGAGACGACTGAGTCTTGACCAAAACAGCAGCCCAAGCAAACAATGCAGCCGAGTATCTGCATCTGCATCTGTATCTGTATCCGCAACTAACTATCTGCATGGCGGTGGGCAATAGTAAATGGGTTCCACATGGCTGAACCGATACACTCTCATTGTAGTCTCTATTTCTACTGTTGATTTGCCTAATTTCGCTCTACGGCTCTTGGAGGGCGCAGCGCGGACGTGGACGTGGACGCCCACGATTCCGTAATTCCATAATTCCGTATGGAAAACGCTACCATTTACGATTGCCCCCGCGCCGAGAATTTATTGCAATCGGTGGGCAGTGCAGACAGACCTTTAGATGCCATAACTTTCCACTGGCTGGCTGGCTGGCTGGCTGGCCAGTGCAAATGCAAAATATTAAATAATTAATGGAAATCCTATAGTGGGTGCCAAAACTAGCGGCAATTGATTAATTGTTTTAGCGTGTTTTTTAGGCTTAAACTCCCATTTCTACCAATAGGTTGCAGCGTTTCTGAAGTAGTTCTGCGTTATTATTCGCGTGTTAGAACAGCGATCGCTATTTTGGAGCTCGGGGCCAAACGTGTTTCGCCGTCTCTTTGCTGGAATATGCAAATTAATGAGCGGTCGAGCCGAGCCGAGCTTGAGATTGCTATTGGGATTGAGTATCTAACAGATACGTGTGCGTGTCGCTCAAAAACTCAATCGGACAGGTCTCAAAGCGAGCGTTGTTCTCTCCCCATTCATATCTCTCGCCATATCTCAAGCTCTCTCAATATCGGCGGCGTCGTCGCACTGAAATCGTTGAAATCTCGCCAGTTTCATTTGAGCCGCGCTAAAAACCGATACGCGACAACGGCTGACACAAAAATAACGATAATAACAACAACGGAAAAACATACAACAATACAAAAAAATTCAAGCAAACGACCAGCAATTTTTTGAATAATTATTAGGCAACGTTTTGTTTGTTGTAAAAAGAAATTAGCAAGCAAGCCAGCGAAAACGTGCAACGAATCTTTTATACAAAAATCCAACATACAACTGCCAAGGAAAAAGTGTATGGAAATATTAAAAATAATTATTATAGTTTAGTGAAAAAGTGGTGGTAAAAAGAAGTCGGCGAAACGAAAGAGATAAATAGATACCGCAACGAATCTCAAAAGCGGCACTGAAAGATACAACGAACCGAACCGAACGGCAGTCACAAAAAAGAACACCCAACACGACCTTGACAAAGTCGCAAAATACAAAAACAAAACGGAGAAACACAAGACTCAAATGCTACAAAGACTAGTCATCGCGAAACAGCCGAAAAGCAACGAATAAACTGTACATAATACATAAAGAAGTGTATACAAGTCGAAAGTATTATTTAAAGTGTATTATTAATTATAAACGAAAAACGCCCCCAAAAATACATAAAAAAAGGAAAATCAGACAAAACAATTACGAATTTATATAGCCTTTAGTGGGCGTCTGTCTCAAATGTGCCATAAAATATATAGAGATAACGAAGAAGCCCGATTCGCAATTAACTAAATAAGTGAACGAGGAATGTTTTGGCTGTGCCCTCAAGGACGAGCGAAGAGATTGTGAAATGTTCGCCCCCCGAAACTCGTCGCCAGTTGCCATTTACGGCAAGGAGGATGTGGCCGCCTATGAGGTAAAGGTCGTCCACTTACCAAGACGAAACGGAACGGAATCGATTCCGCCAACCGAAGCGACCGACTTGGCTCAACTTTCATTTGCCACAGTTAGAAAGCAATCAAGTTCTCGCCGGCTTTCCACTTTTGCATATTGGTTAGAGGCAACACATCCGCTTGGGATTTGGATGTGGACATAGATATGGATATGGCAGAGGCTACAGCCAGATATATATCCAAAGTACAGCTCTCTGCCCACTCGGGCCGGACTCCACCGACTCATGATTCATTTCGCTGCGGGCTTTTGTCTCCGCACTTGTAATGGATTTTTGTGGTTTTTTTTCTCCGGCATAAATATTCTATTTGAGCTCGAATTGCTGGCTTTGTGTGCCCCAGGGTAATTATAGGCAATTAGCTAATGTCGGCAGCTTCTAACGGCCAAAGGAATCTCAATTGAATATGCCAAGGAAAGAGTTTCGTTTTGTATTTGAAAAAAACAAATGAAAAAATCCACCTTAATTCGATTTTGTTCTATCAAAAAATCTCTGGCTTGGCTTTGGCTTTGGCTTGGATTTTTGGCTTGTTTTCATCGTCATAAACATGTGGCTCACGTAAGCACCTTCAAGATACAAATGTATCTGGAAGGTATATTGAGCTGCTATTTATAACTACAGTGTGGCTTCTAAAGAAAGAAAGATCTCTTTTAAATTTAAAATAAAATGTATTACTAACTCAAAGTTGGTTCCATGTTTTCTTATATGTTCAGTCACAATTTTCAAGGAAACAAATTACAGTCTACCAACCATTTATTTTCCCTACCAGTTTAAATTTATTATTTATCACAAATACAAAATATAATCTATATAGTGAATACTCTGGACTTTTATTGCTTCATTGTATTGAGCCAACACTGTGTTTTTCTTTCTACTTTTTTTTTTTTTTTTGCATTGTTATGAGGGCCATGAACGGTCTTCGACTAAGCCGATGAAAGCCAATTGGAAATGCACAAAACGTGTTACGGCCAACCAATAAAAATAAGAAACATAACAAAATCGTACAACAACAAAATTCTATTTGCCAATAAAAAATAGAAGAGAAAATAGTGCATGCCGTAAGCCGTAGAGAGTCAACATAATTTTAATTAATATTCATTTGATAAAGCCACGCTCAAAAGTCTTTTGACTTATCGGCATTTCAATGAATTCATGCCTGAATTATGCAAGAAATTCTTAATCGAAATCTTTTCCTGCTTGGCTATTTATTTATTGACTAAACTGGTTGGAAATTAAGCCTTGCCTTTGTTTTGAGGCGCCAGCTCTGGCTTTTTGGCTGCTGGAGTGTAACCAAACTAATAATTTGCGGCATGCCATGTTTTGCCCCAGAGGAGAGTCTTGATTGGATTAAATATAATTACTTACGAGCATGTTCAATTATAAATATTAATAAAGTAATGGAGAGATGGAACCCCATTTAGTTATGTGAAGTTGTACCATGTAGCTACAAGTTAATTTCCTCATTTTGCAGTTCTTGATGAAGCCTTTCAATTTGCATAAATTTATATACTCTTTTGCGACTTGAATTTATTTGTGGGCTTTGATTTTTGTGCGGCCTTAAGGTAAACATTTTCATTGCGTGATTTTCGGTTGACACCTGTCGGTTCTCGGCTGGAAATATTTCAGCTTATTTGTGGCCTTTTTCGCTCGAATTGTGGGCAGCAGAAATCCGAAAACAACTGTGGGTTGGGTATTTAGAATTTGGCCAACAACTGCAGCCAACAGCTGCGTGCATTGAACCTGGTCAAAACGATAAACAGAGAGTGACTCCATCATTAAGCTGGACACTTCATTAACAAAGTCCGGGCATTGGGCCAAAAGCCACTTGACCGAAAAGTGATTTGCCTCGGGGGCCGCTTCTTGGCCAATTTACTGTTTGTCTGGTCATGGCCAAGATGTCGTCACTCGACGAGCGCCCAGCCGGCGTTAAATAATAATTAATTATCATTTAACTGCCGCCTCTGTCACACGAAATGGAAATTTGAGTATCTCAGTTCTTCTTCTCTCCGCTGGACATAAATTTCGCTACTACACCAAATATGTAACCAAAGAATTCGGCTTTGCTCCGGCTAGTTTTTTGTGCGCTGCCTTTTTGTATTTGGCAACTCCCAAATTAAGCTTTGATGAATGGCGTGTGTTGACTTCCGTTTGGGTAACAACGCAAAAAGTAAAGTAAATGTGCAAAATAAATGGAATAAAAAGAGCTTGTACCTTTGGACCTGAGGCATCTGTTTGTGGTAGAGAGAAAATGTATTTTAAAAATACCCGTTTCATGGCAGGGGAATTTTTGAGCAGGGCTTGATTGATTTTGGTTGTTTATTGAATAAAAAATGTACAAATACTGAACAACACAGGAATAAAGGAAGATAATGTTGGAAACTAAACCGTATTAATATTAATTCATTGTGTTTCATTGTTAAAGCCTTGTAGTTAAATGCAGAATTAATAATATAAATAAATGCATTCTTATTAAAATCCAATTAATATATAAATAAATATAAATGTGATGAATAAAGTAGCGAAATATTTTCTATTTATAATGTAAAATGTTCTCGCTGCAAATGAGGTATTTTAAACAAGTTATTTGGTTAAAACTAAACAATATTAATATTATTTAATTAATTTCCTTTGGTAGAAACCTTATACTTATTTAAATGCAAGATTATTTATAATAATACATTTACGCTCTTAAAAATTCAATTCATATTTAAATAAATATAAATATGTAGAATAAAGTACCAAAATACTTTATTTTTATAATATAAACTCATGTAAACTGTAAATTGGTAAAATTCTTTACTCATAGAAATAAAAATAGTATATTTAAATACATAACAAATATAACAAATATATTATCTATATAAATTCCTCCATTTATGCCTGACTTCTAAATAAATAAATCTCCTCAAATTACAAAAAAAATCCATTAGTTTTTTCAACAGCTTCTGCCATTCGTAATTATCATTTCAAAACGAATTAAGACCCCCAGCAGTTGCAATCAAAGCTCACGGATTTGGTTGCGCATACGCCCCGTAATTGCTCCCTCGATCTCGCTCCCTCTCCCTGTCTGTTCTCTCGCTCTCTCTCATTTTCTACTCAAACGAAATCGATTCCAGTTGGTCATGATTTGGGGGAAGCTTTGATTAACATTTTTCAGTCATGGTTAGCATATTTTCATTGTTGCCATATTTTAGTCATGCTCAGAAAATTTGTTTACAATTTCACGGCATAAATTGTTGTCATTAAAAATGCAAATATGCGGGAGAGGAATGAATCTACTTAGCGAGAGAGGGAGCGATCGGAAACCGGTTCCATGGATCGACCTTATGCATTAAAATATAGATTTTAAAGGCTGCTGCTGCGTTGGTGTCGCTTGATATTCGCTTAAGTGAAACAAGCTAATAAAATAATTCTCGTAGTAAACAAACGCTGTGGAGTCTTATTTTGCTTTTGTTTTGAGATGATCTCAGCTGGAATGTATTCGTTTACTTTGTATCTCCGAGTCCGAGTTCGGATTTGCGACGCAGAAATAATCAAGCATCTTTTGGATGCTCTTTGCATGCCAGGGCTGTCAGAAGTTGTCTCACGGATCGCCCACAGTTCACTTCTGATTTACGTCTGACTATATACTATTATTCGATACTCGATACTGGCAATGCGGTAGTGTTGACTTGCACTTCCTTTTCACTTGTTGCTGTCTGCTATTTATTATTGTTAGTTTTGCAAAAACCACCTGTTCTATTCGGTGTTGTACGCGCCTAATTGTTTTAGTTTTGTTTTTATGGCTTTTTTTATATTAATAACTCATAACTTGCATTGGCAAGATCAAGGTGAAGCTCAAGTGAGGCGTAACGAGCGGCTTTTGAATACAAAGAGCAATATTTGTTTGGCTTTAATGAATGAAATCATTAGGGCTCTTTAGGTAACAAGCTATTGTGCAGGTTTTTAAAATTTCCATTGAAAAATATATATAATATGTGGTTTTTACACGTGCTTAAATGCAAAATTTACTTGAGACTTGTAAAGGTATTTCATAGAATTTTTCAAGATTTATGATCAATATTTCCTAAAGCTTTAACCTGGTCTAAATCATTTGAAGTCACACTAAAGCTTCTCGATTTTCAATTTATTAATAAAAACACAAAATTCAATGAAGAAACTTAATTAAATTCTGTTCACTTAACTGAATATCTCTTTTACATTTAATTCTCTTAATTTTTATGATGGTTTCTCCATACAATTTAAATTGATTTAAATTTTTAATAATTATATTTCCTACCACTTTTTACCCCTTGTGGGGAAATATAAAAATTCACATAGCTTGTCCAATATCTGCCATATATGAAAAGCGGTACAAAAATGATTGGAAAATCATGTTAGCATGCTGAGGCTATTTTTGTTGTTTATGTTTATGTAAATCGCAAAAGGCTGGGCTCGTATGTAAACACACGGCAACGACATGATAAATGTGCGAATTGTGTGCGTTAACAATTCACACAGCAAGTTATCTTCGTTAGTTTTTATTTTTTATTTTCGGCAAATATTATGAACGAGGCTGCAATATTCCATCAACTAACTGACCTTGCGTGGGGAAAAAACGAATCAAATAAGCTGACATGATGTAATATCTAATGGTTGGTGTTTTCTTTATTTTTTGCAGATAAAACTCAAAAAGGTCCTGGGCCTGACTGTGTGCAGCAATGCGGCTTTGGATGTGTCCCCAGTCAGCGGCCTGCTGGCCTATCCAGCTGGGTAAGTTCCACATACGATATACGATATACTATATATCTGGTTTATATATCAAGCTGCGCGCCGAAAAAGGAAGACATGAGAACATTCATTCCGTGGTATCCCATTTCCTTCTCGGCCTTTCAAAGCCACATTAAAGTTGCAGCTTTAAGCTTGGCTCCGAATAATTTGCAATGAAAAACGTTGATTTAATCTCTCAACTCAACTGTCACACATGGCAGAGTTTTTCCATCTCGTCGTTGAAAATCCATGACAGCTAAAGGGGGGAAATGGGAGTGAAAAAAAGTGACATAATGTCAGTCAGATGCTAGCACACTTTAATGTCCAATCCAAGGAGGACTTGCATATAAATGCTCACAATTGCTGACTACCCGGCGTATACGTAATACGCTTAAATATAATAATAATAATTATCAATGACAGATTGTTTACACGAAAGCTAAGAGCCAATGACAGTGGAATGCGGCAGGAAATGTCTATCTGCATTGACGGCTGATAATTGGCATTAAAGGAAATGCAGGGCAATTAACTTCCACCCAAAAGTTAATCTTTAATTCACTTGCATTATCCTTTTGAATATTTGGCTGTCACTTTTAAATCCCGATTCTTTATCCTGAAAACATTTCAATTAAAGCGAATTAAGTCGAGGAACTCTACTAATTATGTGCATTAACAAAATGTGCATATTTGCGCTTGCACTGCGCTGTAAAAGTTTCTTTTTTTCTCTTTTTATTCTTGGCTCACAGACAAGTGTGTGCATAGGACCATTTGTAAGCATGAATAAATAGCAAATGCTGGAGAGAATTTTTTTCAGGCTTAATAATGAACAGTAAATGCACTTGAATGAATTTTAAGGGAACTTTTTAACTTACATTGCATTTATAAAATATGTAGAAACTTGAACAGGCCTTACACCAATTTAAGATGATAGAATGTTATCTTTGGCTTATTATAATGGTAATTAGTTATAAAATATGGTAATGAGACCTTTCTTGGATTTATTTTATATAGATTTATATGTATAAGAAATACCTATAACAAATCTCACTATATCCCTTCTTAAAGTGTATAACCCTAAGTGAAAGATGTGGGCGTGATGCTCTCATTAACCGAGCAACAGTAGCAACAACAGAAAATAAAACCCGGGATGCCAAACAGCAGCTTAATAATGAGCTCGACAGGCAGTTAGCTTCTGGCATCAGAGGGTTAAGCTGAGGCAGGAACTGAACGAAGGTGGCGGGGCGGAAAAGCAAAGGACCAGGCTGGCAAAGGAAGCGAACTGAGCTGGCAGGACCCACATCCTTCGGCATTTTAAATGTGTAGCCAACTTTTACTGTCTGTCTTGGTCAAGGACGTCTTTAAATGGTTGGGCCAACAAATAAAAGCGATAGAGTGGGCGGAAATGAAACTGTTAACATGCTTGACTGTACAGGCGGAGAAATTTAATTAATTTGGGGGATCGTGACTACGACCTTCTATAAAAAGTCCTACATTTTTATTTAGTTCTTCGCCAGATATTTAAAAGAAAAGGATTTACTTAAAGAGAATACATATTTAACTGGCATTCTTAATATAAAATTGAGTTATTTTGCTATAATAAATTTTGTAGTAAATGATTGGGTTTATATGGCAGATAACTATGTACAAATATATTTATTTTTCTTTGACGATTTCGTTATCTTTAAAAAGATTAATCATGCTTTTATTAGCGTCATTCTGTGGTCGATTAAAGCCTTTTGAATGAAAATAAAGTTTCATTCTTGGATTTAACTCTCGCTCTTAGAATTTGTAATAACTTGGCATTGAGTCATCTCAGAAACCAAATACCTTTTAAAAATAAGAAAAAAACAAATCTACAAAATACTTATAAATTATACATCTGGCTAAGCAATAACAGTTTTTTTTTTTTATTCTTTATGGGCAATTTAACAAATTTCATTGAGTACATATCATGCATCATGCAAATTAGTAATTATTATTTATATTTACTTTGATTGATATTTTACAATTTATTCAGAATTATTATGAAAAATTTTTTATTGTTACTAATGATGAATTAAGAAGCTTAACAGCCAAGGTAAATTCCAGCAAACTACAGACCCTAGAAATATTTTAAAACCTTCACTTTGGTCCTGAAATAAATTAAAACTGCATATTTTTTGAGACTCCTAAAGAGATCAAGATCAAATAGGGTTTCAAATTTCATAAAAATAGATTTTCTCTCGAATGTAACCTCCCAAAGTATGCAATACTTTTCATCAACTGAGTGCCGGGTATTTGCCAGACTTTTAAATGTATAAGCATAACTTATTTGTTTTATTTTTTCCTCATCTTCCAGCTGCACCGTGGTGCTTTTCAACGCCAAGCGCCAGACACAGGCCTACCTGGTCAACACCTCCCGCAAAGCATTCACATCCGTGGCCTTCTCGCGCTGCGGTCGCTACGTGGCCACCGGCGAGTGTGGCATTAATCCGGCGATCAAGGTCTGGGAGCTGGAAACTCCCAATGGCAGTCTGGAGCACTGCACCGGCGGCAGTGTTCTGGTGGAGTTTGTGGATCACAAATATGCCGTCACCTGTGTGGTGAGTCCCGGTCTTTAAAGCCTTAATATTTCCTTGAATCATTATTAATTTCTATCTGCTTTTAGGCCTTTTCGCCCACGGGCAAGTACCTGGTATCGGTGGGCTCGCAGCACGACATGATTGTCAATGTGTTCGATTGGCGGGCCAACCTCAAGATGGCCTCGAATAAGATCAGCTCCAAGGTGGCAGCAGTTTGTTTCTCCGAAGACGGCGGCTACTTTGTCACCGTGGGCAATCGCCATGTCAAATACTGGTATCTGGAGGGTGGCAGGAAGGTGAGTTTTCCACGAAATATTATCACTAATTAATTCATTTAACTTGGAAGTAGGGAAAATGTTTAGCTCTTTGATGCAGCAGAATTTCTCTGAATTTATTTCGAATTTGAAATGAAGCGAGCTCTTTGCTGCTGTGCATATTTTATGAAACATTTGCCTGTGTAGGTCATGGCTAATGGATTTGCTTCCCTCTTGCAGTACAAGGATCCCATTCCCCTGATGGGCCGGAGCGCCATTCTGGGTGATTTGCGGGACAACGACTTCTGTGCGGTGGCCTGCGGCAAGGGTGTGTGTGCGGAGAGCACGTACGCCATCACGCGGCAAGGCCATCTGGTGGAGTTCAGCTCGCGGCGCCTGCTGGACAAGTGGGTGCAGTGCCGCACCACCAACGCCAACTGTATCTGCGTCAACGAGCGCTTCATACTCGTCGGCTGCGCCGAGTCCATCATCCGCATCTTCAACGCCGAGACGCTGGAGTACGTGACCACGCTGCCACGCACCCACTACTTGGGCGTGGACGTGGCCCAGGGCATCCAGATAAATCATATAATGTCGGTGCCGCAGCAGGCCAAGTTCCCCGATTGCATTGCCATGGTGTTTGACGAGCAGCGATCCAAGGTGAGGGATTTTAATGGCAAATATATCCAGTCCTAACCGGCTTTATTCCCAACCAGGTGAGCTGCGTCTACAACGATCATTCGCTGTACATCTGGGATCTGCGCGACATCTCGCGCGTGGGCAAGTCGCACTCGTTCCTCTACCACTCCACGTGCATCTGGGGCGTGGAGACAGTGCCATACAATGTGGAGCGGGAGGCATCGCAGACGCTGCCGGAGGAATGCTTCGTCACCTGCTCCTCGGACGATACGATCCGGGTTTGGGGCCTCGACGGTTGCACCAACAATGATATTTACCGCAGGAACATCTACTCCAAGGAGCTGCTGAAGATCGTTTACAGCGACGAGGAGCTGCAGTTCATCAAGGATCAGGGCTCGTCGCTGTTCGACAAGGCGGGCAACTCCTCCTACGACGGCCGAAACGGTGTGCGTTGCATCAAAATCAGTCCGGAGCTGCAGCATCTGGCCAGTGGGGATCGGTGTGGAAATATTCGGGTCTATAACCTGGTTAACCTGCGTCTTATGACCACCATTGAGGCGCACGAGTCGGAGGTGCTGTGCCTGGAGTATTCCAATGACAAGATCGAGCGAAAGCTGCTGGCCAGTGCCAGCAGGGATCGCCTGATCCATGTCTTTGACGTGGCCCAGAATTACCTGCTGCTGCAGACGCTGGACGACCACAGCTCCTCGATCACCTCCATCAAGTTTGTGGGCGCCGGCCTCAACTTCCAGATGATAAGCTGCGGCGCCGACAAGTCCATAATGTTCAGGAGCTTTCAGGTGAGTTCAAAAGGGTTTATCCTCGGTACATCTCTGAGTAACCTCTCTCTAACAGGGCAACATCTTCATGCGCGGCACCAACACCTCCGGAAAAACAACGCTGTACGACATGGAGGTGGACTCGAATTCCAAGCACATCCTCACCGCCTGCCAGGATCGCAATGTGCGGGTCTATGGCACCCAGAATGCCAAGCAGACGAAAACCTTCAAGGGCTCGCACTCGGACGAGGGCAGTCTGATCAAGCTCAGCCTGGATCCCAGCGGCATCTATGTGGCCACCTCCTGCACGGACAAGACCCTGGCCGTCTACGATTACTACTCCAGCGAGTGCATGGCCAGGATGTACGGCCACAGCGAGCTGGTCACGGGCTTGAAGTTCACCAATGACTGCCGGCACTTGATATCGGCCAGTGGCGATGGCTGCATCTTCATCTGGCAGGTGCCCCACGACATGATCGTGACCATGCAGGCGAGGATGTCACAGCAGCGTCTCCGATCGGGTCATGCCCCGTTGCCGCGGCCCCTGGCTCCCCTTTCGCCACAAGAAGGCATAGTCCTGGAGTCTCCGACGAGTGAAATGGAGCAGCCCAAGTTCGGGGTGACCGAGCGCTTCTCGGACGTGGGCCAACTGCCTCAGTGGGCGATGAGGAAGGCGGCTGGCGACTCGGATAGCGGCGCTCTGTCCATACCCACGCCCAGCGGTGCGGGATCCCAGGCCAATGTGCCGGCTGCCCTCCAAGCCGCCTCCTCCATGGGCAACCTGAGCTCGTCGCCAAGTCAACAGCTCCCGGGGCTGGCACCCAGGCCCCGGGGCAGATGGGCCCAGCGAAGCAGTCAGCTGGAGACGGCAGATGACCTAAGATCCAATTCGGAGAGTCCCCTGGGCACTGTTTCCTCTGTGGGCGGACACAGTGGCGTTAATGTGCAGACTTCTGACTATAATAGTGCCTCCTCCAAGGACATTATGTACAATCAAACCTACTTGAGCGAGGACTCCTCCATCGACTCTGGCATGGAGACGCGGAGGGGCGAGCTCAAGTTTATTGGCAGCAGCAACAATGGAACCGTCGTCACAGTGTCCTCCGTTTCCTCGTTGGCCGTGTCTGCCACCAATGGTGCCATTACAGTTGCGGGAACTGGAGGAGGAGCTGGTCAGCAGCATCAGCAGCAGCAGCAGCAACAGCAGCAGCAGCAGCAGCAGCAGCGACTCCAGCTGCCGGATAAGCGGGGCAAGCCGGGCCTGCGCTTCGATACCCAAACCCACGATCATGACGGCGATGTGGAGGACATCTCCGATGGGGAGCGGACAAGCTCGGATCATGGCATGTTCTACAACAACCTGGCGCCCAGTACGCCCACGTAAGAGCCTGACAAAATATATGAAAGTATATTAAATAAATACCTATTTAATCCTATATTCCCATAGAGACTTCAAGGTCACAGCCATGAACGAGGAGGAGCTGCGCAAGTCGGTGCGCCGACCCAAGTTCGAGAAATCAGGCCTCCAGCTGGTCACCTCGACACTCAGCGGCAATGGCAGCTCGCACACGGCCAGCACCGGAACCGGAACTGGCACCTCCGACACCGAGGACGAAGGCTCCACGCCCAGTGCCGAAAATGCCGAGCGTTCGCTGGCCTCCACGCTGGGCGACAGCTCGGAGAATCTGCCGCAGAGCAACAACAGCTTCCTGCAGGCCGCTCTGCCAGAGGGACCGGGACTTGCAACGCCCATGGAGAGGGGCACCAGCAGTAAGATTTAAGATTTCAAGAGCAACTTTCTGAATTTCTCCTATATTCATATATATATTTCCCCCCAGGTCGCCGCAGCATCAGTGCCAAGCACAACACGGAGAATGGCAAGAGTGTGGCGGCACCGCCCACCATCACCAAGTCGTATACGAGCACCAAGAAGGAGGAGCTGCTGCAGGTCATCAACAAGGTCAAGCAGCAGCTGGAGAATGTAAGTGGAGGCATCTTCTATTTCGGTGGATTTCCGTTTTGCTCCCCGTTTTATTTCCCCATTTATTTTATGCTCTTTCTTTTGTTGTTTTTCTCTCTGTATTTTTTATGTGTGTCCCCCCATTATTTGTTTTTCGGTGTCTGGTCTGTGTGTCCTTCAATCTCCAACAAATTCCAACTTCCCCAAAAAACCCAACCCAACACATGCACCCAAAATGAAAATATGTATACTGTGTGTTTAGGGTACCCGCAAGAATGGCAACCCAAGGTTGAATGCTATAGTCGAGGTGAGCCTGATACTAAAGACTGTTCTACGGTTTCATAAGGATGCTTCCTCCGAACTGTACATTTTTTCACAGGGCTTTAAGACTAACAAAAGTTTAACTAAAAATGCACTACATACTATATTTTTTATTTTTAAAAAGGCTTTTCTGATTTTGAAATCCGTACAACTAAATTCTAGTAACAATTCTTGCATTTAAAATTTAAAACAGAAACCATTTAAAATGTAATATTAAGCGCCCTGTAACCATAATAATTTCATAATTCGAGTTAACTGATTTTAATTAATTCTTAAACCCACTCTAATGCTCATAAAGTAAAAAGTAAAAAGAAAAAAAAAGTTAATTTGCATCGGCCGGGAATCGAACCCGGGCCGCCCGCGTGGCAGGCGAGCATTCTACCACTGAACCACCGATGCTTCGTGGCGTTACCCCAACCAAACCTCAACTTGCCACATCTGCTGTCATCACATCACACACACTCACTTGTCCCACCTAGCAGCTGTGTCTAAAAATAGCCCAAACCTAGCAGCGACTAGCGAAGAAACTTGCTTAGTCAGATAAGCCGCCGAGTCGGCCAAAGATGTTGCTTTGCACTAAACACAGCGCTCAGCCACTCAGCCACTCAACCCAACTGAGCAGCCAGAAAACCACTCACAAAACTAACTTCTACTCCGCCAATTTCACTCAAAAAAACAGATGATTAACTTTGAATGAATATGAAAAATATTATTATATATATAAAATTATTATTATATACTATAATATACATATATAAGATTGTTTTAATTTTTCCTTTTTTATTAAAGAGTAATTCATTTATAATAATATAATTATCATAATAAATAACCTATTTAAAATATTTAATATAACTTTTATTAAACAAAAATATATTAATTTATTTTAAATGTAAAATGTTCTAAAATACTTAAAAATTTGCCAAATTTAAAAATTGAAGATGTTAAAAAAAACCTAAAATGTTAAACTTACAATGCATTTTTAAAGTGTAGGCTTGGAATTAATTCTACAAACTGTTAAATATATTTTACTAAATAAAAATAACCAAGTTTTGTAAGAGTTAAAGTTAAAGTTTATAAATTTTTAACGCTCAGGATTAAACAATAAGGGCCATTTGTTTTGTTAAATTTGATTTGATTTTCAACAGAGACTTAAATAAAATAATTCCCATCCTATATCCTAACAATATAATTATTAAAAGGCTTATTTTTAAAAGTAAAAATACTTATCTTGATTTAATACTCTGGTTCTGCTATATTTTCTAATCTGTCTCAAAATTAATAATTATTAGTAATGAAAATCATAACAATCAATATATAATCATTATCATACTATTTTTAAAATAAAACTTAGAATGATTACGGTCCCTGCTCATTATGTTTATAATGCTTTTTGTTTCTGCTTCCTAAAACCCTATTAATATAATTTATTTCCTAAATTAAACTAACCAATAAATATATCAGTTTAGCACCTTTAATAAAATATTTAATTTCGATCCACAGGTAGGCCATAGACCCCTTCGGGGAAGCCATAGCATATCGGACCTGAGTCTGGCTGCCAATTTGGATGGCTCGAGGAATGCGGGCGGCGGTGGCCCAGGACGTTATACAAAGCCAGGTGAGGAACTTGAGATGAAATAGGCATCCCTAAGAGCCCCTAGAGCCCTGAGACCATGTATAAAAGTTCCCTAACCAAGTTGGACCTTGTAGGCTAATGTAACTCTCTCTCTCTCCCGTTGTTTGCTCTTTCTCTCTCTCTTAATATATTGTCTATATCTTTTTGAATACTGCTCTCTCCCTTTTTTGTGCTGCGGTAAAAACCAAAAATGTAATGACAAAAACGAACGGTGTAATATTTTGTGATGCATTTTTATAACCCTCGATAACGTTGACTCTTGACTAACCCTATTAGTTGCTTCCCATGACACTTTGCAGTATATTAGTACCCAAAATTCAGCAACGACAGCAGCAACTTCTGCTGCAGCTGCTCCAACTGAAAACTCCCCGCAGCAGCAGCAACAAAAGCAGCCTCCGAAGGAGCAAAATCAGCAGCTGCCACATCAGCAATATATCCCGGCAGCCGCCTCTCAGCAATTTTTCAATTGTGCTGCTCCCAAATCCAAGCTCCAGCAGAACTTCCAGACCATGCGACAGGTCCAACAGCATTATCCTCCCTATCCCCACCACGTGGGTGTCCATCAGATACATCCGCCACCCGGGGTGCCCTTCGGTGGCTCCTCATCCGCAGTCCAGCGGCAGCAAAATCAGCAGCAGCATCAGCACCAGTACCAGCAGCAGCAGCAGCGGGTGAAGAGGAATCCCGCTGGCAATAATAGAAGGACTCCCAGTATCTTGAAGCACTACAAATCCTGTCCAGTGTCCCCAGTGCACGAGGAGGTGGAGTGGTCCGCCGAGGGCAATGAACGGGGAGCTCTGCTGGGCGAGCCCAAGAGGCATTCTGTGTACGCAGACGATGCCCGAACTATTCTGGACATGATCCATGCGGATACGGAGAAGATGATAGATGAAATAACCCGGAAGTATGGGGATCTCGATGAGCCCTGTGGCATACCAGCCTCCTACTCGATGCCAGCCAACTTAAGAGGCCTGGGAGGAGGCCTGGGCTCCACGGGTGACTCCACTCCCACGGGCCGGACGACTCAGTATTATGTTTACCGGGAGTTCTATCAGTGCGAGCGGAAGGTCTCCCTATCGGATATATTGCAGCCGGAACAGTTCGCGGCCAGCCAGAGGAGGCTGGACGAGGCGAGATTCCTGGAGACGCAGCGCCATTCCAGTGCCAGTTTTTTCCTCACCGGCCAGCAGAGTCAGGAGTCGCTGTCCCTGCTCTCCGATGGCGATGGAGCCGGTAGCTATTGCAACAGCCTCGAGAGCGTCCTCTCCGACGAGAGTGACTGCCAGAGTGCGCCGCTCGAGTATCCGCAGGCCCAGGTGACGACCCAAGTGCTCCAGCAGCGACACGCTGGCATCCGGAACTTTATCATCCACGGGCCCGTGTCGAAGTCGTACGGGAATAGCCCGAATGCCTATGGCAGCTTCGATTACTACATGCGACAGCAGCACCATGCCACGGCCACGGCCACGGATAGCTTCGATGTCACCGGCTACAACCTGGAGCCGCTCAAGCCACTGCCCAGCTCGAAGACCTATCCGAGGATAGCTCAGGTTCAGGCCTCGGAAAATATACCCACGCTGCGGTCGAAGAACAAGCAATATAACTCGGGTGTCAACAAGTCTTTGAGCACGGATTTCGCCCAGCAGCGACAGCAGAGGAACTCGAATCCCATGCAATCGGGTGACAGCAATATGTTTGTGAGGAAGCCCCTCAAGCCCAAGCCACCAGTGCCGGCCAAGCCTCAGAATCTGGTGAGCACCTTGAGCCACATGGAGAAGCAGCAGAAGCAGCAGCAGAAGGAGCAGAAGGAGCAGCAGAAATCCCAGTCCCGAACGGCCAGTGTGGTTCGGCAGTTTGAACACAATCTCCAGAAGTTCGAAAGGGAGAAGCAACGGGAGCGGGATCATCAGCAGAGAAGACCCGTGGCCATGAGGAGTTCGGTGAGCAGTGGAGCCCTGGCCGGCGAGGGATCCCGAACTGGCACCGGCACCCAGAGCTGCCTGAAGAAGGTCTCCCGCTTCGACACCAGCGAGAGCAGTCGCCGGGCCACCAGTGTGAGGCAGAAGAACAGGCCCAAGATCTCCGTGCGATTCAACACCGTCTCCCAGATCAAGTATACGCCTAGTGCCAAGAGGCAGAGGCAGCGCCAGCAGGAGAGAGAGGCAGAGGAAGAGGACTCTCCGCCGGAACTGGAGGTGGGCAGCCTGCCCAGCGACTATGGTGAGCGCAGCTTCGAGATGTATTTCGCGGAGAATGGCAATGCCCCCGAGAACCTGGAGAATATGCAATCCCTGAAACTCTACACGAAGCCCCAGCTCCAGGCGGTGGTGGATGAGATCCAGCAGGAGCGCGAGAAGTACCGCAAGAACCTGGATAATGCTGGGAAGATCAGTGGCAAGGGCGGCTCCACCAGCCACCAGTGCCAGAATATAGCCAAGAAGATTGACATTATCGAGAAGCTGATCGAAATGGAGGAGCGGAAGATGGAGCAAATACGCCTGGCCACCGAGTCGCGCCTGCGGCCCTTCAACTGCAATGCCAAGGAGAAGGGCTATGTGAAGAGTTTGACCATGAACTTCGATATGCTGGCAAGGGGCGAGGAACCCGCCGAGGATGAGGAGCTGACCTCCAAGGATGCCTCTGATCTGTGCGCCTATGCCAGGAATATGCGAAGAAACTGCAGCTTACCGGATGTCCTCGAGAGCACCGACTTCACTGGCATTTATAGCAGTCAGGGCGTGGAGTTGGCCAAGGAAGTCAGGGCCGACGATGAGGGGCGCGACGATCCTGCGAGTCCTGAGATCACAGCTGCGGATAGCGATGACAAGGGACCCACTGTTGTTTTGAGGATGGAGCCAGGTTTGAGCCCCATTACCGCCTTGGTTGTTGATGTTGTGCCTCTTGAGTTCTTCCGCCACCTTCATTTGCGCACTCCCACAGTTTACTTACTAGTTTTTATTTTTGTACCCTTTTGCGCCCACTCTCCATACCGATATATATCCTACTAGCACTGCTATTTATCCATAACTGCACGACCCGAGCCGAAACTAATCTCTGGCCCCCTTTGCAGGCAATCCCAAAACGATTAATCCCATGCCCATCGAGGAGTCATCCATACGCCGCGCCTGCTCGCTGAGCGACCTGCACATGGGCAACTTTGGCAAGCGTAAGCACCCTCGTTTAAAAAGTTGTTACTTGTTTTCTTTAAATTAAATCTAATTGATAATTTTTTAACATTTTTTAGCTGGCAAATCCACGGGCGGCACGCCACAAAAGCCGCAGGTCCAGCACCGGAATGGCAACATCTCGCGGTCGGCCAGCAAGAGAAACAGTCTGCAGGGCAAGACGGGACTGGGTGCCTCCAGCAACTCCATGAATGTCCTCAATCAGGGTGTAAGTGAGACTGAATTTGAAAATCAAAATATATAGAAAAATATATTAAATAATTTACTTCATTTTAATTTCTTGCAGAGTGACTCTGAGCCCGAGGATAGCAATCGTTTGCGCAGTGCCAGCAACGGGCAGGGTCGTAGTAATGGACCCATAGGTAAGTAACACTTACTAATAACTCAAATTAAAAGAAAATCCATATTACTAAATATCTTAAATCTGCAGCTGCCAATCGTCAATACAGCAACAAGATCAACAATGCCAACAACAATCGTCGCAAGACGCCAAACTTTAGCAGTGGTGAGTCGTACTTAACTCAGATTTCCCCGAACTATAACTAATAATTTCCTAAACCCCCCATCAGCCACACCCCAAATTCAGGACGACTCTAGCTCCGAGGAGACGCCCAATAATACGGTCAACAACAAGCCAATTGTGCCACCGAGACCCAGGAATCTGGGCTTTGATCACAAGAGCAAGCTGCTTGGCAGCCCCATCGGAAATGCCAACAAGCAGAGGAGCGGTGTGACCTCCCTGGAAGAATACGAGGGCGCAGATCGTAAGAGATTATTAGAGTATAAATATTAATCTGGGAAATAATTGAATTATAATTTACAGCCGAAGCCCAAGTGCACAATGTGATCAACAAATTATATACGACAACGCAGGCAGCCATGCAGCTGCATGCGAATCTGAAGAACTCGCTGCTGCTGAAGGAGCTGGAGAATGCTTTGATTATGTCCAGGAATATGCTCAGCAGCATTACCACAAATCGGTAGGGGTTAACTAGAAGAAGGCTGAGAATAAGTCGGTCTCACATAAAGTGGGATTCGAGCTTAATTGATTGCTAATAAGTTTAATCATCAAAGATGTAATAATTAAGATTCGATAAATTTTAATTAGCTTAACTCTGAAAGAATAAGATATTTCGATATTTTGGTTGAGCGCTCGTACATAGAGAGCCATTAGATGAGTTAAAAAATATAAATATACAGCCTAATCGGTCTTAAATTGGTTTCTTCGCCTCGTTTC
The DNA here is from genome assembly GCA_018153105.1 of Drosophila rufa. NCBI lineage: Eukaryota > Metazoa > Arthropoda > Insecta > Diptera > Drosophilidae > Drosophila > Drosophila rufa. The sequence goes on from JAECXS010000096.1 coordinate 18,302,004, forward strand.
CAATGCTGGTACTTTAAAATTATATTTTAAACATAATGATTGAAAATAGCATGACCGACAGTACAATAAATGAAACTAAACTAATGTTTCTTAAAACTCATCGAACAACAAGTAAAATTACATATAAAATTAACAAAACCTGCTACTTCTAGTCGGATTGATTCAGCTTCATTTATTGTTCTGTCGGTCCTGCTTGACTCAACCATATTTCAAAAGTCAAGTCAGGCAATAAAAAATTATTCTGTGCCTTAACGCATCAAATAGAATATAAATTATTATGTATATATTACAAAATATGTTAAGATTGAGTCTTTTCAAAAGCGTATGGACTTTTACTTATCAACACATTGACAGCCTAATCGGTCTGAAATTTGTTACTTTGCCTTAAATTTTATAATGTTTACAATGTTTATCTATCTAAAATTAATTAATAATTGAAACTAGCATGATCGGCAGTACAATATATGAAGCTAAACTAACCGTGCGTGTTTCTTAAAACTCTTTAAAAAAACTGTTAAATTAAACGACTATTACGTGATCCGTTCACTAACATAAATTAGTCCTTCGAGCCGGATATGTTCAGCCCTATTTATTGTACTGTCGATCAAGCTAGTCTCAACCATATTCCAAGAGTCAAGTCTAGAAATAAAAAGGTATTCTGAACCTCAACACATCAAATAGAATATAAATTATTAAATATATTTTAAGTAATATTTAAACTTACCAAAACTAAATTTCTATATTTTCAGACAAGCGGAAAAGACAAACAATGGCGTCGGAGTCGGCGTGGGACCGGGAATGGGAGTGGGAAATAGTGGGGGTGGATTGAACCACGATCAGCTGAGCGCTGACAACGGAGACTATCTGATGATGGTCAACAACTGTGCCGATCTTTTGAGCAATTTACGCACGAAGCACAAACCCGATGACTGTGAGAATAACTCCTAGTGTGTAGAGCTTTAGGATAGACTAAATGACTAAATGATGGCAGCAGCGACACTGCGGGGACGACTAACCAACACCAACACCTATTTATTTAACGGAACACACACACAGAAAAAGAGAGAGAGCGAGCAAGCAACACCTAACTAATTTGTAATTAATAAACATTCACAGCTAATGTACATTTTTTTGTTTAGTAATTAGTGGCTAAGATTTTGCTGTTTCGTTTATATATTTTTTTGTGCGCGTGTTTGCATTTCTTTTAACATTTAATTTATATGGCAATAAAATGCGTGTGTAGCTTGAATTAAATTCTATAAATGTTAAGTTTAATAAGCCGTTTTTGTACGTGTTAAGTGTTATTTGAGTTTAAGGCGAAAAAGATTGAGGAAACGGAATGTCCAAGCGAATTGTTATAAAAGTGCGCTTAGTCCATACGCCTTTTTTGTGTATTTCTGTTTTTTCTTTTCCCTTTGTTTAAATTCTGTTTGTGAGTCGCAAGAAAAATGTAAACGACAAAGGAAAAGAGAATGTTGTGTCAAATATGAATATTCCAAAATTCCAATTTATACCCAAAATACTATGTATGTATGCCTACTCTCACATTATCACGTATGCCACAAAAATTATTATCAGAGAAATGGGATCTTCGGTCTGAGAGTGAGAAACAATTAGTAAGATTTCGATTGAGCAATTTCCAAACCCACACTTTTCTCTGTAATAAATTCTCTGTTAGTTAATTATTCGATTGTATTTACAACAATTATAACACTACCTATACATATACATATATAATTACCTAGATATGAACTTGAATTAGTCCTAAACAATTTACTTTACAATAATTTACAACTAAACGAAATGTATTAAAATTAACTTCAAATAGGGAAAACCAACACTTATGATTAATTATGCTATCTAAACTCAAAACTAAACTAAACAACCAAAAACAAAAGCAAAAAAAACTAATTCAATGCGAAAATAATAATACACATTGCATAATTTTTGAAAAACATTAAACTACGTTTCTTATTCCTAACTTCTACGTTCTACGTTCTCATCAAGCCCATTCTTATAACAACAACTAAAACCTGAGGCCCCTTGGGACTTGGTGCTCAGTTAAAGCCAAGCTTAAGGGGGCCCGCACACCTATTTCCGTTCGAGATCTTGCCATATGCCGCCGACATATGGCCCCAGGATTCACCTGGACGATGTACATAGGATGGGCAACCGCATCCAGAACCAAATAATATCCGCATTCACACACACGACTAATACAAACTAACTCTGGCAGGAATTGTGTATTGTGTAACATTTTAAGAACTATTACAAGCCTTATAATAAAACATAAATCAACGTTTATCGGACAAAAAGGTGAAGTTTCTTGAAATTTGTTGTGGACTTGCGTCAATTACGGACCGTTTAAAATTACCCTGGCAATTGGGGGGTTTTAATAAAAGTTTTCAAAGAGAGATGACCGGCCCAGCAGGTGATGCAATCGACACGGGGCCACACACATCTGAGGTCCACCCCTGTTGGCCAGGAAGCACCACCACGAAATTGTTGTGAATTCGGGATTAAGGGTGGACCTTGATAAACTTTTGATTTGAAGTAGAAATTAGAGGGATTTGTGTAGTTTATTAAAGGGTCTTGATAGGAAAACAAGGCTTTTACAAAAAAAAAAAAAAAAAAAAGAGTTTAACCTTTCTAAGCGTTGTCTGAAAAATATACTCAAACAGTATAAAGGGTTACGTATAGATTTAAAACTTCATAATATCAAATGTATATTATATTATGTATTATAGTTTTTATACTCTATAGTATTTTCAAGTATTATTGCTTTTGTGTTTTTCTGTGTGTCGCGTTAGAGATTTTTCTCAAGTCTTGGTGCAGATTAGTATAGTTTTTATACTTTCGTAGAATCAAATTAATAAGCATCTTATTAAAAAAATGTTAATACTCAAGAGTATCGAGTTCATGTAACAATAGTTTCTATGACGATTATATTTTTTTTTTGAGTGTAGAAACTAAAGGGATTTTGGGTGATTTATTAAAAGGTGTTGATAGGAGATTAAGGCATTTGGTTAATTGATATTTCAAAGCAGGAAAGGGCACGAATTCCCAAAAAAAAAATTCCCTTTAGTAAAGGAGCCAGAAAAAATATGCGAGAAAAATCGAAAGCCTTAGCTTGCGGTGCTGGTTCCCGACTATATTTATGTAGATTTTGTTTTTGTAGTTCTTAGCACATGGAAAAGGAAAAGCAAAAGAGAGCAAGTAGTCTCAAGAGAGCGAAAATGGCTTTGGATTCCCGTTTTAAACGAGTCGGCGGGCAAAGCGGTCTTTTGGGGACTTTTAATACAAAGGAAAGCGTGCCTGTGTGGATAAGCAAATAATTCCAGAAAGAGCGAACTCCAGTCTCTAGATAACCCCCTTTAAAACCAAGGTCCACTCAACAGTTCCCTGGCCACAATGGAGCTCCACCTTCCCTGTGCCTCTCCCCTGTGAATCCACAATGTGAGCAGGGGACGCGAGTCGGTTGTTCAGTTCAGCGCTGACCCCACGGCCAAGGGATGTGGCGGCGCCATTGATACTTTTGGCAGCCGACGGGCTTCAATTAACTTGTGTCAATATTGAGCTAGGCCAACACTCCGGGAGTGTGTGTGTTCGAGGAGTGGAAGGGCAAGGAAGGTCCTGCTGCTGTCCGTCCCACTCGATAACCCAATAAAACGGAATGGCCATGCTCCATGTTCGATGATGATGATGGACTCACCCTGAAAGCCAACACACGCACACACACCGCCACCCTCTTGGGTTGCATCGCTTGGTCTCTTTCTGGCATTTATGCTTTATGCATAATTTATGGCAGCGCCCAATCATGAAGGCGGGCGAAAAAGTTGGGCAGAAAAGGTTTTTCAATAGCCACCAGACACGCCCTCGCCATCATCACCTGGCTGTGTATCTCAAGTTGTAATAATGAATAAATAGATGAATTGATTATGCAATGGAAGCACTTGGCAACCATTGGTAACTTTGATCTAGGTTAGTATCCAAAAGTATAAGTATTTATTAAAGCTGTAGCTGCTTTATTTATTTCAATATTTACTCCTGCTCTTTAAAGAACTGTATGAAGAAATTAAAACCCACAAAATTATAATTAAATCCATTAAAATATGGGTACTTTTGGCAACTTCATTCAATTGCAAGTGCAATAAGCTCATTAAACAATATAAAAATGATGTAAATCAATCCCCTTCAGAAGAACACATCACAGTCGTTGTAGCTGTAGAAGAAGGTCGATCCGCAGGCATTACTGCCATAGGCACGGACATGGTTGTAGCGCCGGGCCACGTGTATAAAGTATCCGCAGAGCAGGATCATCAGGCCGAAGCAGGCCAGGAGCAGCCTGCGAACTCTGGCTGGAGATGAAGATGATGAGGTTGTCGTCGTCCCGCATAACATGGTCTGGCTCTTTCGGGCGTTTTGCAATCGCCTCTGATGGCCGCACTCGCAACAGCGCACCTTCTCCAGGATCTGGATCATGCCCTGGTAGCGCTGCTCCTTGTACTTCCTAAAGGTATCGCACAGGCCATCGAGCATCTTCTGCACTTCGCACATTTTCACTCACCGATATATATATTATACTATAATATAATATAACATAATATAATATTATATATTTATATATAGCATAACAGATTTAACTGCCTTGATCTAAAGTTGACAGCAGAAGCATGGAAACTTTGGTAAGAAAATAGATATGAGGCTTAATCCGATTAATAACTAGTTTTTCAGAACTTTTACGAAGTGTTTCTAATTCCTTGCAAAATTAAATTAAATAAATTATCGCAAAATATTATATCATATTAAATATCAACTCTATAAATAATCACAAAGGAAATTATGTACTCAGTCTTGTGGTAATGTTGGCTCATCCTTCCCCGAAAAATCAGTTCAAGAGTCAGAGCAAAAGCAGGCCGTATAGAACAACTCAAAATTTATATCCGGACAAACCGAAATAGGCGGCAATGGGGATCACAGAGAGCAGTCCGGGAAGGCAGCCAAACAGGAATATTAACCTGTGGGCAAAAGATCCAGGAACTCTGGACCAGATACGATCGGCTTTCAAAGAAGAGCAACAAAGGCATAATTAATATTTTTTTAAGGCGTTCTTCTAATAATATATACTAATTTTGCAGCTTCGGACCCCCGGAACAGCTGAACCGGAAAAAAAAATACAGTCAAGGGAGCTATGGTTTGCGATACCTTGGAAACACTTACTGGGATAATTCAAAGCAAACTATATATTTGCTTACCATATATAGAAGAAACAACCTCCGATCATCCCAGCAATTAATAAATTAACTAAGACTCAGGTTTGTAGTTCTACATTTGTCTTATGCGCCAGATCTATTTATGTATTTCTTTGTACATTATAGACATTAAACTCTTTAACAATAGAAAGCGCGACACAAATTGAAGACAAACTTATTATACTTGAATCTGTTCACTTCGAATTTGATTTCTGTTTAAATTACCGATCACTACTAATCATCATCATCATTTAATATACCGATGCATATAAGTAAGTGTTTAAAGAGGGATATAATGTCACTATAGATTTCCAAGGCGGCTATTATGTAGTCATCCTCATCGAACTCATCTTTGTGCGTTTTGCCGCCCATCAATAACTGAAGGTCTATCACCAGAAATACGGAGTAGGCCAATACGCCGAAGGAGTAATATAGCAACCTGACTGTGCGAATAAAAATTGCCAGGACACCCAGGACCATCAGTATGATTATTAACACGAAAACAAGGGTCCAGCATCCTGTGAAATCGCATGGTGCGAACCTGGCAAATAGAGCCAATAGGATCACCATCCCGGTACAGATTCCAAATGCCATGAAAATCTGTCCGAAAGACATCAGGAGCTATTACTTGATATTATAACAGTTACAGACTTACCAATTTGGGTTGGTACCAGGCCACCAGCAAGCACACCAGGAGGGTGTGTGCGGAGACATACAGGGCCAATAAGATGTACTTGAGCGGCGACATTCGAAATAGTTTTCTGAAGTAGCAGAGTATAATGTGGATTGGAATCAAAATGCACAACGCGAGTAACCCAAGCCACCTATGCTTGCGGAAGAACCATCTTGTTGGCCGATGGAACACAGCGAAGGCTGCACACAGCATGGTGATTACCAGGTTGAGCTGTCATGGCAATCGAATTAGGACTCGTGATCTGCCGAATCTGTAGGCATTCTCCACTCACCGCCACTATCATTAACACCTTGACGATGAATTTCCGACGGACAACCGGATCCTCGAATATCATCCGGCTCTCACTATTCTTCATGCATGACCCGCATTTTCCGCGTCTAAACATTTTTTCTCAAGTTTTTCTGTATTTTGTGTTTTAATAAAAAATTGATTTTGTATTTTATAACCAAAAATTTTGTGTGACTGCAGATGCCAGGAAATACGAAATATAAATGATTTCCCACTCAGATCTTTTCTGTTCCCTAATTAGCCTGTGAGTCACAAGATATTTTATCTTTAATTTTTGCATTATTAATTTGGTTTTTTTGTTTAAAAGTTATTTTCAAGTTGTATTAATAGTCTCTCCCTTTAGAAAACATTTTTGTTGCCAATAAGCAGGACTAATTAATGAAAAGTTGGCGGCTCCAGGAGGCAGCTTTCCACATAATGAGCGACGCCTCGCTGCCCGCCAATGTGGCAGGGCGTCGTGGAAAAACCTCGGAAGCTGCTGGCGGGCGAGCGCATTCGTGACTTTTCAGGCGGGAAAAACCTGCGGGGCGGTTTTGTGCTCAGGTGTGAATAAGCGTGCAAGAAGTTGACATAAAGCCGGGACAATGCTGGCAGGACGAAGGCAAGCCGGAATCGGAGGGCAGTACGCCGGAGAAGCTGCATTGGCAGTCGCTGAACCGCACTAATTGAGCCGCGTTACATCGACTCGAATGCATTTCAATGTGTTGCCAAGCAGCCCGCCGATCCCATCACGTCATACATCCACATATTGTCATCATTTTCCAGCCTCGCGCCTCTTTAGCTTCAGCTGGGAAGTCGAGCAACTGCTGCCCGGAAACATGGGTCATCGCTGCCACATCCCCGAAAGCAACCACCCACTGCCTCGGATCTGATCCCAGTCAGCTGCACTTCCTCGAAAAGGGATCGAAGGTTCGGGACTTAAGCTGGAATTTTCCCGCAAAGCTCTAGATAAAGTCCTTGACCCTTGTCAGATGTGATAAAAAAGGTGAAATTTTTGAATGTGGAAGATGAGAGTCCTGACACAGCTGCTGGGCCACTTACCTTATTATTTACATATGTCGAACCATTTGTGGCTTGTAAAGAATTATTAATTTATTATTTCCTTGTAAAATAATTACAATATTATTATTTCCTTGGTTATATTTTCTTACAGGAAAGTTTACTGTTCGTATTAATTATTTCTTATTAATATACTTCAAATTCTTTCACAGTCGGCGGTGCCCCAGAAATCACTAGAGTTTTGAAATCACTTTAAAATGTGTCTAAAAGTATGCAATACAATATTAAACTCTGCAAATTTGTGGTTTGTTTTTGTTTATTACGATGACACATTTTGTAACTTAGTTCTAGATTCTGTGTTTACTCAGAGATAGAAGCCATTCTATTTTTAGATTTTTATGCTCTCAGCTTTGTGAGAGCGGAGAGAGTGCGATGTTCGTCGCCAGCAGAAAAATAGCTTCTATATTGCAAATCAAATGTATGGCCGTTCGGCGTCTTATTGATAATATTGTTCTATGGCTTATATGTATTTATTTTACATATCCTCTCAACTATAATTAGAAAGCTACTAAAAACTACAAATGGTTGCATTTTTTATTTTTTCAATGAAATGAAATATAGCTTAGTGTTTATAATGATTTTCATTACAGCTTCTCCATTTTAGTGGTTTTCTTTTAAAAAGATATCTGATTTTACATTTGCTTATCTTTATTGGTAATTTAAAGCTTTTGAAATCAAATAAAATTGTTTCGTAAAGTTCCGATACTTATTTTTTATATACTTTTTGACATCATTTTAACTAATTTCTCCGACAACCTTGCATATTTTTAATCCCCTGTATATACATGTTTGATTAATCACTCAACCCCAAGCCTTACAACATAGATTATCCATAGGTGTCACAGATATCCCTTTGATGTCATCTCAAATAGGGCTTAGCTCAATTTCTGTCGGTGTATCGGACATCCTAGCACATCCCAACCCGCGGGGCACGCATAAAAGACCTGGAAACTATAAGTACTCATATAGAATGTTGTAATGCTCGCATCTTCAGCCCCCGTGGCTTCCTTTTTTTTATTTCTAATGGCAGCCAGCCATTGACATGGGACACTTTCGATGCGAGGGCGGAGGCGGAGGAGGAGATCATGTCATAGTTCAGGGAGTCGACAATTAACGGCACAATTACCGAGAGCAGAATGTCGTGGCGTGGGTTAAGTGTTCTTTTATACATTGTTGGCTCGATGGGGGATGGGGATGATACACTTATATATATGGCCATTAAGAGGTGCCGAGAGAGAGGGTGCCGTGCCAGCCTCGTAATTGAAAGGAAAATGCAGCTTTAGCTTTTTAAGAAATTGTAATCACAGCAGATTGCGAGCCGAACTCTCGGCTGAGCCGCGCCACAAAGATGCCACGATGATGGATACAAAGATGCAGGGACACAAAGCTGATAGGTCACAGCAGCAGCAGCAGCAGCAGCAGCAGCAGCAAGGAGACTCAACATGACCGAGACAATCCCTCACTCTCGGTGGCGTAATCATATCCGGAAGAGATTACGCTGCGATTCACGCTCGACTTGCAGCCCCGCATCCTGCGCTGCATCGCTCCCTCGTGTCCTTATTGTTCCTGCCTCATTTTAGGTGATAAGCGCAGTCGTTGTCTGCAGTTTTTCCACCGCCCAAACCTCCCGGCAGTGTCGGACAATGGAATTGGATTATAATTTTTTTTTCGTTCTCTTTTTTATTTTTTATTGTGCGCCGCGAGCTCGAGTGCTTGGATTTTTCTTCCACATTTTCGCCCCAGCCCCTGTTGCGTGCTCGAGTTGTTGTGCTGTCTTGGGAGAGCGGAGGGGGTAGCGGAGGGGCGTTGCTCTGATAAGAGTTATTGATATGCGAAAAACAAAACATGAAAATATTATGCTTATTTCGGGATGTGCCCCGAAATGATGGCGCCAGTGCAAATTGTTTATGGCGGGTAAACAGTTTTTCCCGGGGATCTCGAATGGGAGCTCCAAATATGGCGGAAATTATTATCATACTTTGGAGGTTGATGGGGTTATCTTGGACAAACTAAAATTATGGAAATGGAAAGACCCTAGGTTTTAATGTAGTTAATATTGTGTTTAAGATACTTTTGGTTTCAACTTTCATAGAATAATTATTTCAAAAATATTTTAAAATTACTCGTTTAGCTCGTTTAATAAGGGTTCCTTAATCGATTAATTCTCAAATTGATGTATGTAATAAATAAACCATTATATTGCATACTCTAGGCAATTCAAGAAATTTATTTTTAAAATCTAGAGATATCTGTGACATCTATATCTATATCTTACTTATATAAGAGCAAACTAATTCTGTTATGATTTCTGGTGAAAAAAAATAGTTTAAGAAACTCATATAAAAATATCTAATTAAAAAAATTGATTTTATACCAATTTAAAAAGGTGCCTATGAGTATGCAATGATATATTTTAGGTCGAAAATGCTTAATAGAGGATTTCGAATATTTATTAGACTTTTTACAACATTTTTAAAATGCGCCTAAGAGTATGTAAATAAATATAAATCATGATTTAAACCATGGATTTTAAAACATTTTTGAATGTGCCTAAATGTATTCAATTAAATATAAAAGGTTGTAAATTTATTAGAGAGCATTTTTAAATAATATTTATTCTTAAAGCATGGATTTTAAATCAATAATTAAGGTTCCATGACATTATGCAATGATCGATTTTGGGTCATTAATTCATTGGTTGTTTTTTAATAGCCTACTTTTTGACGCATTTTTTTTAGATTTTACACCATGATCAATCCGTGATAAAATCCTTTGCAAATAGTATTCGATAGAACTTGCAAAGTGTATTAAATGTTTTGAATAGATAAACAGATCATGCCTTTCTCTTTTGAATCAAATTAGTGTCCAATTAACCAACTACCTCTATTGATTACCACTGCCAAAGCTTTTCTTTGACACTCTCTAGCAGCTTCTCACCTTCCATTCATTAACGGCTTCCTGTCGCTGAGGAAAAGCACACTTTGGTCTGGTCCGCGTATCAATAGCCATTAATTAGCTTAATTAATGTCATCCGTCCGAGTGACCATTAAAAAAAGCTGATTCTATTGAGTGCCAAGGCGTCATGCATAAGCGGGCAGAAAAGTGGAAGAGTGCCGAGTTATCCGGGCGGGATCTGGCTGACGCGAGTGCGAGGAACCGCCGGCCAACCGCGTTCAATTAGCCAAATAAGTCAGTGTCAGTCCGACTAAAGGGGATTGGAATTGGGATTGGGAGGTGGATAGGCGAATGGCTGGCTGGGCAGATGGATACTCGAATGGTCGACTGGGCGTGCATAAGGCAAACATCAAAAGGAACATGACAACGGCTCAAGGACCATTCACATTCATTCCACAATTGGGGGTTGGCCTTCGGAGCAGATACGAATCGGGTTCAAAAGAACGCCGCGAGGCGGTGTCAAAAGTCATCCGAAAATTGGGCACAACTCCTCTTCGGTCTCTCCTCTGTGTCATTTGAATGGATCTGCAAGTCCTGTCAGTGGGCGGTGTGCTTGAGCATATGCTGAGGGCCCACTGTACGTCAGTGCGCAAAGGATCTCTGATTATTTGCATAAAACGACTAGCATTGCTCGATTTCGCTTTTCGTTCCCATTTAGATATTCGATTCGATTTGATTTGATGTTTTTTGAATTATTCATAGAGCCGGCAAAAAGGGGAGGGCTTGGAAAAAAAACTGTCAACTCAAGTGGGCATCACATGCGTCATCCCTGACGGGGACATTAAGGCCTGACAATAGGGCACCGAAAAGCCAGCAGGATAACATCAGGACTTCCGTATGAATATAAATATTTGTCCTTACTTTATGTAAGTATTTATATAGAACTGTCAAATAATATATGATTAAAATCAGGCTAATGATCGAGAGATAATATTTATTGTAAGCAATACAAATGTAATGCGACTTTAAGTATTCTAAAAAATTGTTTTATTTATGAAAACAATTATTTCTTCAAGAGCCAACGGCATAATAAAAGCCTTATCGTTGTCCATAATTACTAGAATTTTGTTCTTATCCATAAATTATACAATTTACCTTTTTCCTTGGGTTGCCTTATTAATTATCTTAAAGAAATCAAAAAAATACCAAAAGAAAGAGTGCCAAATGGAAATTTCTATTGCATTTTTATGAGTAACCTCGGCAGCCCCGACAGAGCCCATTCCTGGACTCCCCAGTTGCAGCCGGACGGGTATTCCTTGTCCTTTCCCAAGCCTTAGATCAAAGGACTATGCAAATGATTGGCGTGTGCCAAGTCCTGCCACCTGCGGAGCTTTTTCTTATTGTCCTGGAGATGGGAATGAGGGGGCAGGACCTCACTAATTAAGTTGCAAATGTCATGCGGCAGACATGGCGACAGTTTAGAGCCCATTAAACGCGACTCGAGTAATGCAGCGATAATTGTTTTCGTTTCGCATTCGCATTTGCATTCTCAAGGATCGCAGGAGACAAACTCAATGACATGACCCACTCCGTTGCTCAGTTATTTGCATATAAGTATGGGAGCTGAAATGCTTTAAAAAAAGGTTAAATTTCCTGTTTTATATTTCCTTTCCCCCACATTAAAAACTCTCTTAACCTTTTAATAATTGAAGAATTGATTTATTGCTTAAACATTATCAATAATATCACTTAAGTTCTAAACAAATTCAATGCATTCTTCGTTCTTTTGTTGGATTAAACAGACACTTAGATACAGATATCTAGTACAACTCTAAGATACATACTAAGCTATGTATTTCGGTTGACTCGAATCCCAATAAACATTTCTCCTATGTCGAACTAGAAGCGCGCACTCGCGAGGATCTGTGTCCAGGATCTACACAGAACTCAGTGCGTTACACATGTACACATTCAAGACTAACTAGCGACTAACCTGCGACTAAATCTAAGACATTCAGAGAGCTTAAATAGAGTGTAGACTACGGATAACACTTGGGGATATACTATGTACAGAGAGAGAGGGAGAAGTGTGTTGAGCTTCATCTTCAGGATCATCAGGATCATCAGGAGCTGAGTGGGTATTGCACAAGTTGAAACCATTTGGTGGCTGCTGTTGAGGTTCTGCAGGGAAAGAGAGTTCGGAGCAGGTCCTTAGAAGAGTCCATTCAGGGCCCTGACCGCACTGCCGAGGGCCGTGCATCCCAGTTCCGGCGAGGGCGACTTCCTGGGCAGAACCAAGTCCTGTCCGGCGTTCGGGTTGCTAGCAGCGGCTGCCGCTGCCACAAACTGCAGTCAGTCGATCAGGAGATCACTCCTGGCCAGCGCCGAGGACCCGGATGTCCCGGTCCCGGCTGTGGTCGTGGTGGTCACCGTGGAGCTGGTCGTCGATGCCGCCGTCGAGCTGTTCAAGCTGTCCGCATAGTATCGCTGTCAAAACACCTTGGCTATGAAGGTCTCCGACAGCCGCTGCTGCTGCTGCTGCGGCTGCTGGTGCTGCTGCGGATGTGGCTGCTGTGCCGGCTGCGGCTGGAGTTGCAGGAAGGCGGAGCCGGGATAGTCCGGCGGCGGAGCCAGGTGATGGAATCCCCCGGCGGGATAGTGGGAGGCGGAAGAGCGCGGCCAGGCGGGATTGCTCGTCTCCCCGCTGGACAGGGGCGGCGTGGTCACATTTATGGGCGGCGAAAGGCTGCCCGAACTCGAGTCCGGAGTCAGTTGGCCCGAGGCCTGGCCATAGCCGCCCGAGGAGAGTGGCTCGCGGCGCGTATACTCCCGCCTCCGGTCAAAGGTCGGCGGCATGTCCAGGTCGTCCAGATCGCCGCCAATCTCGTGCAGCTTGCGCATGTGCTTCTTGAGGTCAAAGTTCCGGCAGAATCCCTTGGCGCACACCCGGCAGGTGTAGGGCTTCTTGTCGTTGTGCGTGTGCATGTGGAAGGTGAGATTGTAGATCTGGTGGAAGGCCTTGTTGCAGATGCTGCACTTGTACGCCTTCTCGCCGGAGTGGGTCAGCTTGTGGTTCTTGTAGTTGCCCTTCTGGTGGAATCCCTTGCCGCAGTACTCGCAGACGAAGGGCTTGTAGCCGGCGTGGATGCGGGCGTGGGTGTTCAGCGTCGAGGATCGGTTGAAGGCCTTGCCGCACGTCTGGCACTTGTGCGGCTTCTCCGACGTGTGGATGATCTTGTGCCGGCACAGGGTCGAGGCCTGCCGGAATCCCTTGCCGCACACCTTGCACACGAACGGCCGGGCTCCGGTGTGGACGGGCATGTGGCGGGTGAGGTTGTAGTGGGCATTGAACACCTTGCCGCACTCCAGGCACGAGAAGGTCTTGGGCTTGCCCCCGCTCGCCGACCCCGGGCTGCTGTCCTCCACGGATCCCTGCGGCGAGGGGGAGCGGGACCGGGATCGGGCTGCAGCGCCAGCCGTCGCTGGTGGCGGTGGTGGAGTCACCTCTCCCTGATCCTGCGGCAAGCGCTTCCTCTTCAGGTTGTTGCCTTGCCCGGACTGCGCTGACGTCCTCTGGGCCACCGGTGACTTCTCCAGGCTCTGCTGCAGGCTGCTGCCCGGCACAGCCTGGGACTGGGCCACGGCCGCTGCAGCAGCTGCTGCGGCCAAAGGATGCCCCAGGTTCCTTCGCAGCGACTGCGAGTGATGCAGCGTGGCGTTCAGGGAGGCGGTGAAGCTGCTGAGGTGGGCGGCACTGGCCAGGGACTGCTGCTGGGCGGTCAGGGCCGCATACTGGGCGGCGGCGGCGGCGCACATCAGCTGGTTGGGCGCGTAGTAGAGCAGGGGGTACTGGGAGAGCAGCTCCTGGTGGCGGGAGCTCACGAACTGCTGCACTGCAGCGGTGCTCGTGCTCGAGGGCGACGATCCAACCACCGACGATGAGCTGGGCACACCCGGCACATACTTCTTGAAGGCGGAATCGTAATTAACGGCGGACGGCGAGTGATCCAGGCTGATCACCTCGATGGGACTGCAGGAGCGCTCCGAGTCCGCATCGATATCGGGATCCTCGTCGTCCTCGTCCTCGTGGATGAGCACCAGGGGCTCCTGCACTGGCAGAGGCTGCTGCTGGGGCGGCTGCTGTGGTGGCGCCACTTGAGTGGTGGGCCTGTGATCCGGCTCCATGATCTTGGCTATCGAGAACTTCAGGGGACACGCCCGCTTGGCGGCACTCTGCTCGCCGGCGCTGGGCGGGCTCTGCTGACTCGGATTCTGGTCGGAGGCGGCGCTCTCCATCACGGGACTCTTCGACGGCGGCATCATAGCGACTTCTCCCGCTGGACTACACGGTTGCATGCCACGCGGACTCTGCAAGGAGAGGAACAAAGGGGTAGTTCGATCAAATTGAGTATGCAAACTAAGCAACGGGTTATCAATTAATCGGAAGCATACGCCTCCATTGTTTATGCTTAAGGGGTTCGCACAGCGGCGGGTAAATCGATAGGTTAACTACCCTGAAATGTTCCTTGGAAGTATATGGTTTTCCCACCAAAAAGAGGCATATTTAAAGGGCTTAAAACGACTAAAAACTAAATTAAATATTATAAGTAATCATTAAATATTAAGAAAAGCTGTCTACAAATTCCTAACTATTTTATTTGTTTAAGATCTTTGCAATATATTTAGTTTACATATTTTTAACAGCAGGAAGATAATTAATCCTAATATATTCCAGCTTCAGGAAGCTTTAAACCTCACCTAAACCTCTTTACCCGCAATTGTTGAAGAACTTTATAATATCTTCAATTGAAATATTTTTAACTAAAAGAAGATAACTAAAAATAATAATTTCTAAATTTTCTTAAAACGGAAAACCCCTGGTAAGCTTCAGAAGAAACTTAATTAATGCGATAAGATCCAAGATTTAATTTTTCCCTCCTCCATTTTTTTTTTTTTTCTTTTAATAAAGTTCTATTAATTTTTTTAACCCATTATTGTGCCTCAAGCTGTACACGTTATTTATGGCCCGTCCAGTCAAGTGCAACTAATGCGTTGGCAATTCCGGGGAGTACAAACAAACGCCAGCGGAGGGCGTGCTCCCAGCGGCAGGACATTTTTGTCCCCAGGATCATTCATGGCCAGCCAGCGGGTTGCAATTAAGGACTAACCGCAGTGCGTTTTAATAAATACTGAATATACGTATGTATAATTCCCCGATTGATTTTCGATTTTTGCATACACTTAACCCGTGCTTGCCCCCGGCATCTCACGCTCCGGTTAACCCAAACAAAGCCTCAATCCTTTCGCCAGCATATTGCCATCAATCATAACACAGACTCCGGCGGAGTCTGCGAACATTTTTGGCGCGGGTCTTGGCTTTATTTGCACATTATCCTCATCGAATCGCTTACACTCGGCTGGAGGAGGTACGTTCTCGATCTTGGTCTCCTTCTCCGTCTCTGTCTCCAACTCCATCTTCCTCCATGTGTGCCCTCGAGTGTGGCTAATGTGCGACATCCGGTGCGATTACCCGACGACTTCCTTGCCGCTTTTAATTAACTTGATTTGACGCCTCAGTGGGTCGAACCTCGGGCTCCGGAACTCTTTCTTCCATCTTGTGTATTACGGAGTAGTTTCCCTCCCGAAGTGCGGTTTAATCTTATTAAAAAAAGGGGGCAGGTCCCATTTCACACGCTGACCCTGGAGGCAGCGACGGTCAGCCCTCCAGAGTCCGCAACTTTCCCGCCACTAAGCACTATATATTTGTTTATCCCCCGACACCAGAGTAGTTAAGGTCTTAAGCACCAGAATTATTTAGGTTGGTGTTCCACCAGTGGCCACTTGAGAGTTTGCTCTTGAAGAGTGTGTGCCCGGAATCGAGCTTATTAACAACGTGTGGGTAATAAAATTTAATCAAAGGCTCTCGAAGACTTTGTCTAAGTTTGAGTTGAGCGGGGTCTTGTTGAAATTTGTATTTCAATTGAGAAAGGCCGTAACAAATTAGAGAAAAGCATAGTCACTTTTGTTTTTATTAGGATAATAAATGTGCTTAAATAATTTAAAAGCAAAAAAAAAAATGTATCAGACTCCCTGTACTGCGTTTAATATAGGAAATATAGTATGTAATTATTTTCAAAGTTAGTCTTTATATCTTTAATGATAAATAACCCTTTTTATGAACTTTTAAACATCTTGTTAAAGCCGCTAAAACACTAAAGACTATTTCTTGGTGCTCATTTTTGTATAAAGTAATCATTTAAATATATTCTTAGGAAAGTTATAGTATTTTTAATAAAGTAAAATAAAATAAAAGAAGAAATATATTAAATTGGTTGGGAAAACTGTTTAAATAAAATATAACTAAAATATTTTTAGCTTAGATAATTGTATTACTTTGCAGCAGGTTTACAATTAGATGAAAAAACTATTATTAAATTGAGATATCACCTTGAAACATTCAATTTTTTTTATTTAAGAATTCCTCAACCCTTATTTAAATTATTAAAATTTATTTAAATAATAAATAAAGCAAATTCACAGAAAAACCTCAGATATCATAGCAACTACGCATCTCCCCCTCTTAACCAGATATATTTTCTAACACTTTGGTTATAAATAAATAAATACTAAAACTCGCATTCCCGCCGGCATTTTCTTTGCTTAAATATTTTAAAATAATATCCAAACTATGAGGAATACGTACAAAGTAAACCATATTTAGGCACCGCCTATTTGGGTATCCAATTCCTTGGGCAGGCAGGAAGCCACTCGCCGCGGACTGATGAGATCCGTAACACTTGCAAAACACACACAATTTTCAACTGGTTTAAAGTTTGTCGTTTGTCTTTTATTTTCTATTTATTTATCACTTGTTTCGTAAAAAGGACAAGGCTTTTTAAATGCAAATTCGTATTCAGAACGCGAAGAACAGGATGCGCGCTGAGGATGCGTTCAGCACAGGATCAGCGACCGGAGCGGAATGAAGGCAAATAGCGAGCGGTGCGGGCCTTAAGAAATATGAAAAGGACACACGTTGAGCGTTGAGCGCTGAGCGATGAGCGATGAGGGGTGGCTCGGTGAAACAACCCCTAAAAGAGTCCTGCAAACAGGATTTAAGGTGCCAGAGCGAGAGGGTAGCATGCTAGCAGCCAGAGAGGGATAGATGGTGAAAGCGAGTGGCAGAGCGGGATGGATTGATGGATAGCAGGCAAAAGGAGAACTTCATCATCATGTTCAGATTGGATGGCATATCCTCGACGCCGACGCCGACAGTGGCAGCGACGCCGCGCCGGCTGCATTATGAATGAAAGGACAAAATGTCGAATTGGAATATATTATGGCGAAAGGAGAGAGGGTGAGGGGAGACAGAGAGCGCGAGACGAGAGAGACCGCCCCTAAAATATTTATATAGAGATAGAGCTGAAGAGCTGTAGACCTGGCGAAGAAGATACATAAAGGAGTGATGAATGAGGAGGAGGAGCAGGAGGAGGCATCATCAGAGCGAGAGGTACATATGGCCACCGAGGATGACGGAGTGCGAGAGAGCATCCTTTGGCCGGATTCTGTTCACACTTGATTTGGATGAGGCTGAGGAGCAGGAGCCACCAAAAAATGGCAGCCACCAGATGAGGCTCCCTCACGAGTTGACTTTTTCACTACACACACACACAGGAGCTCCTCTGATCCCCCTCTGATGTCCTTCCCCCCTTGGACAGCTCTTGCCTTTTGTTGGGCGTTTCAATTGTCGTTTTGGCATTTCGTTTTATCAGCGTCTTTGTTTGCTCACCTTTAGCCTGCCAGCGGGCAAGGATTCTCTACCCCACCCTCTTAAATCGGCTCTATCCATGTATCTCTGTACAGAGGAAAATAATTCCAGAGTCAAGAGATTAAGTCATTATAATATACATTGCAGGCAGAAAAATGCTTAAAATCAAAAGGAGTCACAGAATTTCTAAGGGAAATATAAATAAGCAATCGATTTCTTGAATATTAAGAAAAGGTTTCTAAAAAAACACCGAAAAGAGTTTATAAACTGAAGAATCTGAAGAATCTTTTTAAGCTTATTAAGCCCCACACTTCTTATAAACCCTTCAACTTATTTAATTCCTTTCCCTTGATTGTAAGACCTATAAATTAAGCAAATTATTTCTCCATCTGTACCAAATTTCCCTCGTTAAAAGTGGGGACTCCCCTCTTTCCCTCAAAGCCATCACTACACCCAAAAAAAAAAACAAGAGTTTAACCTTGCTACGCGTTGTCTTAAAAGTATACTCAAGCAGTATAACAAGTTTAGTATAGATTTAATATCAAAATATTCAAAATATCAAATGTATACTCCAAAGTTTAGTTTTATACTCTATAGTTTCAATTGTGTATTTTTGAGTATTATTTTTATACGAACCTACATCGAAAATTCGATAACATATCGCGTTAGCTGGAATTCAGTGCTTTTCTGTTTGTCGCGTTAGTGATTATTATGAAATAATGGTGCAGATGAGTATAAAATTTATACTTTCGTAGTATTAAATTGATAAGCATCTTATTAAGAAATTTTTCATACTCAAGAGTGTAGAATTCATGTAACAATCGTATAGGTTATATGATGATTTTTTTTTGGGTGTAGTCCAAATATAATCTCATATTCATTTTGATGATATCTCTGGCGCGGCGGCCTTCTTGACTTTGTTTGCTCTTTGGAGCATTTGTCATTCTGCCTCTGCAGTTACCATTTCCAGGACTTTAGTCCTAGGACCTCTTGCCTTTCCTTCGGCATTGCAATGCACATCGCCGCTGCTTTGCTGCTGCTTTTGCTGGAGTTGAGCAGTTGCAACTCTACGGAATCGCACAAAAGCACAACTCTTCAGGGACTCTGGACGGGAGCGACGGGACAAGGAGGGATCCTTGAAAGGACCTGGCCGCCATTGCCATTGCATTCTCAGGTAAGTTGCGCTCATTTTAAGGGTTTTGTGTGGGGAAATCGATATGCAAATAGCAGTTCTTTGTTGATTAGATATCCTTTTTTAAGAGGAGAGAGGTTCCTGGTTATGTGAGAGAGGAAAATGTATAGTGAATAATTTTAAATTAGGTGGGGGAACTAAGGAAAGCAACTAAAAGGATTTATTTGATTAAAAATTACTCATACACTGATTTCTTATAGCTTATATCCATTTTATAAATATTCCCATAAAGTTACATGGCTAAATAGTCTACCCTGCTGATGCTTATTCAGAACATGTATACATTATAAGGTCGAAAATCCCTCCCTCTGCCATTGAACCCTATGGGCTCTGAGTAAAAATAACAGCAAAATGGTGATTAACTAAAAGCAAAGTGAGCGTTGCATGCAAAAATGTGCAATCTGCATTTAGTTGAATAAATAAATGCAATGAAAAAAGGCAGCAACAACGGGAAAATAGCAAGACAAACAACAACAAACTGGACATTCAACAAACAAAACGAAAACGGCCTATGGAGCTTTGATACACTCAGCAAAATGAAAAGAAATCTAAGGTCTAATTGAAAATCCAAGAATACTGAAACCCAAATGAAACTTTATTTTAAATGTTAAAATAGGTTTCCTTGATAAAATAGTTTAACGATTTATAAGAAATTTCAAACAAAGTATTCCTTATTTATATTGTGCACAACTGCAGTAAGTAAATGTACATCTTTGTAGCCACTAAGAAGAGCTTTTTCATTTGGATTTTTGTCTGCAATAATAAACAAGAATAGAACAACAAACGTTGCAAAACAGGTTTATTCCGATATTCGCACTAATTTATAGCAAATATAGTATTTTTTGGCAAGGGTTAAACAATGTTTATAAGTAATTTTGTTTCCAAAAGAGAGCTTTCCATAGGCCGAGTTGCACGTAAAACGTAAGCGTGCGAAACGAGAGAGTGCGAATCGAAAACTAAAACTTAAATTGCAAACAAAGAACAGCTAAGGGCTGCAGCTGAGTTGCTTTTTCAGCTAGAATTCCGCTAAAGATTCGTATTAAAGATAATTTTGATTTAAGATTTAAGGTATCATTAAACTGCTTTCTGACAGTGTATCCCTGCCATGCTCCTCTCCTCTTTATTCACCTAATCTCTCCCGCTATCTCTGCTCTGCTACCTCTGCTTTTCACCTCTGTTCGCTTTCCATTCAAAGGCCATGCAAGCATGACCAAACACACACACTCAAACACTCAAAAGAGAGAGACTGCACAAAGAAGGAGGAGGAGTGAATAAAAGAGGGGCCCTTGGAGGGGGCGAACAGGGTGGACGCAGAGGATAAAGGGGGGCGGTCAGAGAGTGGACTAACTGTAAATGCAGAGCAGTGCAGAACGAACTAAACTAAACAACAACAAAAAGAACTTGAAAATCCAGCAAAATGTGCAAAAATAAAATATGAAATAAAGGTGCAAACGCAGAAAGAGAGAGCATAGTGGAGAACAGAGATGCAAATAGTGCAGAGTGCAAAGGTATCACAGAGTGTGCGTTAGAGCGAGAGGCTAACAGAGTGCAAGCTCTGCTCGCTTTTTTTTAATAATGTTCTTTTTGTTGGTTTTATTTCTTTTTTGATTCTTTTTTTTTTTTCTTTAATTTTTAATGAGTTTGCAAAATGGTTGCGGTGCTCATGTATTTTGCTCTAATTAAATTTTTTTCCAGGAATTTTATATAACATAATTACTTATGAAAGGAAATGGATGAGTATCCTGGGGCTTATTTAATTTATAAAAATCTTCAGAGTAGTATTTTGTACATTTCATATCCTTATCTTTAATCGTTTTCGGGAATTTACTAAAAATATTAATAATAAAGAAAGTAATTTATTCCAAAAATTATTAATTGGCTCTTGGATCTGTCCTTAAATATTGAAATTATATAACCCCTTTGAAAAAATCAGTTAAACACAATTAATAAAAATCGTACTAGTTTTAAAGTAAACTTAAATTCCAGAGAACTCTAAATTTATTTCATTCGAACCTATCCATTGAAAAATCATATTCATTATATTGACTTTTGAATGTTTTTAGAAAATTTTACCATCTATTTTCTTCTTCTACATCCAAAAAAAATCATCATAGTATAGGTTCTATTGTTCGATTGTTACATGAATTCTATACTCTTGAGTATGAAAAATGTCTTAATAAGATGCTTATCAATTTAATACTACGAAAGTATAAATTGTATACTCATCTCCACCAATATTTCATAATAATCACTAACGCGACAAACAGAAAAGCACTAAATTCCAACTAACGCGATATGTTATCGAAATTTCGTTGTAGGCTCGTATAAAAATAATACTCAAAAATACACAATTGAAACTATAGAGTATAAAAACTAAATTTTGGAGTAGACATTTGATATTTTGAAGTATAAAACTATACTAAACTTGTTATACAGCTTGAGTATACTTTTAAGACAACGCGTTTTTTTTTTTTGGGTGTACCTTTGATCATAAAGTACCAACACCTATTTATACATATTTTCTGAAGAATATTAACCCTCGCAATTATATATCCCACTCCCCATTATATTTACCCCGCAACCTACCTTAACCCAGCTTTAATCTAGGACTAGTGTTTCAATTACGCCCCCTGACTGCTCTACTAAACCAATAAAACGCTTCGTATTTCTCGCACCTCATCGGGAAATTAACCTTAAAATTGAAAATTTACACCTCCTTGCAGGAACTGGACTTTTGGGCTGATGCCAGATTGCAGCAGAGATTTGGCAGAGTTTTTCCGCTTTTCCGGGAATGTGAATCAATAGCGATGGAAATTGGGTTCCCAGGGAAGGAGCGGCTTGCATAATCTGTGGTAAGCCAGGAGCGATTACAAGGCATTCAACAAGGGGTCCTGCGTAGCCCTGAGATACAGACGTAAAGGTCCTTCCTATATGCATATATGTGTAACTAGGACGAAAAGCAGCGCTGGACAATGGCCGGCGATGAGAGGCTCTCAAAGGGAATCTCAACAGCTGCCCCGAGCATTCGTCCGCTGCGCTCCTTTGTATGCAACTGTGTGGGTGAGAGAGCGAGTGCGTATCCCGGGGCAGTGGAATATCCGATTTGCGGGGCGAAACAATTGCGGTGTTTGACCAATTTTACAATTGATGTAATCCCCTAAATCGCCTATATTAGCGCTGAGCGGCTTCAGCATCCTTGCCTCCATTACGATTGTCAAATTGAAATGTTTTCAGTTCATTCAAGAGTAAACAAGGCACAGGCACATGCGTAAGCAGGTGCACTGGGAGAAATAATTATAAAGGGAATTTTACAAGCTCTGGAAATAATGATAATGCCTGCATTAAGTAAATAATTTAATATTATAATAAGCATCCTGCAAGGGTACATTATGTTAAAGATTTGGAAAACTCGAACAAATATTACGAATTTATTACATTTTAATTAAAGCTCTAAAATAATATTTAAAATAAGTTTAAACGTATAATTT
The DNA here is from genome assembly GCA_018153105.1 of Drosophila rufa. NCBI lineage: Eukaryota > Metazoa > Arthropoda > Insecta > Diptera > Drosophilidae > Drosophila > Drosophila rufa. The sequence goes on from JAECXS010000096.1 coordinate 18,324,637, forward strand.
TATTATGAAAAAAACATTCTAAATATTGAAGTTATTTTTGCGCTGAAATAATCCACTTTAAAACGATATTTTATTATTACATAACAAACCAAAATCTCTTAGCAGAATAAATACAAATCTGGGCTACAAAAATGATTTAGAATTGGAATTTATTGATTATTTAAAAAGAACAACAATTAATAAAAAAAAAAGAACAATACACCAAAAAGATGTAAACTTGATAAATAAATAACATTTAAGGCTTTTGAACTGTCTTTAACAAGTGTAAATATATTTTGAATAAATAATTATATTTTTAAAGAATTAAAAAATAAATGTTTTAATATTATTTTTTCTTTTAACTGCTGCTTTTACCCATTTTTTCTTAAAGTGCATAAACTTTGTTTATGTGGGTTACGGTTCCGTAGGTTTATAATAATATTTTGCTAACCTTCTTTTGCGCCCAAGCAAAAGTTCAAAAGGATCTCGGCCGCTCGGCCGCTCGTCCGCTTTGTGCGTCGAGTCCTGCGATTTTCGCCGATTACCGACACAGATTAAGGGATGTTCCCAAACAATTGGCAGGTTCCATGGCATACATGGGATTCTTCATTCTCCATGCGGAGTCTTCTGTTCTCGGTTCTGGAACTGTGGACTCTTCGCTTCCCTCATAGGCGCGCAATTAGACGAGTTTCGGCCTTTGTCCTGCTGCCGGCCATAGACGGATTTCCTCTTTTGGCCCGATACAGAGAGTCCTTTGATCCGCTCTATCCCTAAATCTGTGCACTCGACCATATACATTCCCCTGCTTTCGGCGATTTACCTTTGTGTCGCGCGTATTTGGCGCGTTTAAATAGATTAACCGCCTTGGCAATTTGCTAGGTTCCTATCTGAGATCCAGGATCTCTACCTACCCGAAACTCGGTTCCTTCGTCCTTCTCTAGAGTCCTATCTATCTGACCGTCTCGCTCTGTTTTTTTACAATTAGCTGCGGCCGCCTCCTTTGTGTGCCACCTTAATCTTGAGTAAATTAGTTCATTAAGAGGTTAATTCCCCATAACACCCACAAATTAGACCGGCCTGGGAATGCATGTGAGCGGTGTCCTGTCTGGTTCTAGGGTTTTCCTTCTAATTTTTTCTCGGGTGAGTCGATGGCTGGAGTGGGCAATTGTTTAATTGTTTTAAGGGAGATTTTTGCAAAGGAATTGTTGCTGAAAACTGGTAAAAGTTTGGAGGTAGGAAGAGCAGCTTAAGTCATAAGATAATTTAATATTAGAAGCCATTATAGTATCGTATCTATTTATAGAAAATCCTTAGAAATTACCACTACTTGCAGCTTTATGTCTAACTCTTTTACTCTGCTTTTGACAGCCCTAATTTATTTCTCACACCTCCATTAAATTATAATCATTTGTTCCCACCATTCAAGCGAATTGACCATTATTATCCTTCAGGATAACCAGTTGACCGACAAATCGCATCTCCAAAACTTTAACAGCAAAACATGCAGTTGACAGTTTAAACTTTAAAGCGAGAAATCCTTTTAGGAATAATTTTATAATTGACACTAATAGGCTTAAGCAGGCATTAACATATTTAGCAGATTGCCAGTGCCAAAAAAAAAAAAAGATGAGAACCGAATTGGGAGAGCAATTCGGTAGCAGGTCGCGTGACCCACAAAACGATGTCACCATCATCCTAATCGGAAGTACATTTCGGGTATTCCATCCTCCAAAAAAGGGTTGCTTTCGGGTGTCTAAGTTTTCTGGAGGGGATGCTTTTGTGGTCGTCGTCACCCTTGGAAACTTTTCGGTTATTGTTTGATTCGGTTTCAGGGCTTCGCTTCGCTTTGGAATCGCTGCTTTGATTCTGGGCCTGGGCGGTGTCGGTGGTTTTTTGTGGGTGTTTGTTTGGCAAGTACTTGTTTAATCGGTTTGTTTGTGACATTTCTATTGCCCGCCTGCCGCCATCCCGCCAGCCCAGCATCCCCAGGGATCTGGTGAGCCACAGCCAACCCAAGGCTGTCTTTGTTTACTCAGTGGTAGTAGGCCTGACACGCGTTCAACGCCCACTCGGTAGGTGGAAAATTCACCAGGCACTTGTCGAAAATATTACTGGGAAATAGCATTAGAATTTCAATTTTTAACAACATATTTTGGATTTGAAAAATATTATTTAACTTTGATTTTAGACATGTTTTTGAATCTGTTATAAAATAATTCAAAGTTTATAAAGTTAATTATAAAATGGCTTACTTATTTGTTTACTCTTTGAGGTAATGATTTTCTTAAATAAACATAAATTGTTTGTAATTTTATTGTCAGGCTTTTAAATCATTTAATAAATCAGAAAATCCAAGCTTACTTTAAACTTTTATTAAGGGAGTTGTTTTATTTTTTTTCAGTGCAAAAAAGGATGTTTTCCCCCCTATATTTTTCCTGGTGGGTGTGTCTGTTCTGCGGGTTTTGATGCTGCTACCAACTCATCATCATCAGCAACCTCAGCAGCAGTTTCTAGGGAAAAAAAAAACCGAAAACAAGTCTGCTGAGCGACTGAGGGGGTGGCTGTGGGGGAGGGGAGGCCATCGCTTAAGTGCTGCCAAACAAAAAGAACACATTTACAGGATGTTTTTATTTCCCCTTTGCCGGGATTACACCCCCAACCCATTCCCCGTGCCTTTCCCAACCCTCCCCCCGAAAGGAGTGTGAATTGTAATTACAGTGAAATCAGCTTTTGGCACTTGCTAGGCTTCCTTTTTTTCTGTGGGGGTTTGGGGGATGACTACTGTATTTGTGTACGTATGTGTGAATGTTTATCTGTGTGCGTTAGATTTCTTTGTCTGTGGGTAGTCGCTGCTTGAAGTGCTTAAGGTTCGACACAGGAAAAAGTTACCAAAGAAGTAACGTAAAAATAAATAATAAATATTGTAATATTAAATAATAATAAATAAATAATAATCGTAATACTTCCCATTTAATATTAATACTGATTTGAAAAAAGTATTTTTTATTTTGCTTACATCAATTTTAAGAAGCATTTCTCATTAACTGTTTCCTAATGTTGCCTAACATTTTTTTTATAATCAAAAGAAGGTTTGCTTTTATTTTTAAATTAATAATCTAGTTTTAATAATATAAATTAGAAATTTACTAAAACATAGTCACGGCTTTTATAATTTTATCTTAAAAAAAATCATAGTAAAAACTTTTTGAGAATTAATTTAAATTTGGAAACTTGCATTTAAATAGTTTTAAAAAGTAAATGTTCTTCTCGCTGGAGAATATTTGTTTACAAAAGAAACTTTTTAATCTAAATCTTTATTTCTAAAAATGCAATTTTTAGAGTAGTATTTTTTTCTTTAGAGTGCATTTAATTTTATGCGATAGTTTCCGGAGGTAAATGTTTTCCTAGTTAAGGAATTCTTTTTATAAGAGGAACTTAGTTAAAGTCTTACATAAAATATTGGTGAACCATTTTTATTAAAGGATTTCTATTAATAACATCTAAAAGTTTTAATAGAAATAATTCCACAATTTTTAATCCTTTTCTAGAATCATTTTTCTCCCTGTACCTTCTGGCTTTCTTTCCTAGGTCCTTTTGCTTGCGAAGCGTGATTTATTTTTCCTAATTGGCTTTCGATGCGTACGCTGGCATTTTGTCACACATACTCCCCTAGTATTCATACACACTCCACGTACACCCCCCTTTTTTTCGTACTCCTCCCTGCTGTCATAATTTCTTTCTTTTTGTTGCCTGCATTTTGACAGCTTCGAATTCGAATGATTTGATGTCTGTTGGGGGCGTTGCCTTCTGCTTCTGCTGCTGCTTTTGCTGCTGCTTTTACTTCTGCTTTGCGGTGGGTGTCACCGGAAATTGCGGCTTAGTCGAGGGAAATTAAATATCAAAAGGGGGCAGGGGGGTTGCGGAATTATTTTTCGCCAGCATTGGCAAAACACATTTATTAGCGAAATTGACTGTGAAGAAGCATTCATAGCGGACTTCGGTTTTTGTTTGGGAGCATGTTAAGTGGATTGGAAACGATGGGTTTCATGGGGGTTTCATAGGGATGGATATATTAATGGGAAATCTGTAAATCTCTCTGCATAATTTTTGGAAATCTGTAGACCTTACTTAAACCAATTTTATGGTTAAGAAGATAATTATTTGGAAATAAAAATCAGTAGATAAATTAATGTCTAAACATCTGTACATCGAATTTTATAAAATAAAATGATGGTTATCTTTTATTAATATTTTGTTAAGAGTTTAGATAAGATCTCAAAGCGAAACAAAGTCCAAAGTACATAAGGGGACCTATCAGCATCTGATCTATCAGTTTTAAAAAAATATAGAAGAATATATTCCTTTATTATCCCTAAATATTTCAGAATACTCTGTCCCAAACATAATTTCTCTAGTAAATAAACCACATTCACCTCAGGCTAAATATCATTCTAAGGATATGCCAGCTCACACATTTTTGCTTTTTCACATTCCTTCAAGACATAGCCTGTAGTGTTTTGTACCCTTTCATGATTTAACCAAAATATTTAAGGCAAATATTTTATAAGCTATGCATACATTTAAGCACAATTAAGCATCTAAGCAGGCCAAATTATAGGTATAATCCTGGCCAAGGAACCTCTCTCGCGGGACCGCTTCCCCTAGGATCTGATACAATGGATACAACCACACTCAGAGATTAAGGAGTATGAAATGCAGGTAGCCGAGGGCATTGTCGGTCCCTTTCAAAGCTGGGAAATATACTCGTTCCCCGTTCCCTCTCCAGAGAACAATTGTAGCACAAGTGCAGTGCGAGATATACAGGAGATTCGGGATATGTATTGACAGTATTTTGACATGTTTCCACTATATTTTGATGGGTTATTAGCCAGCGGCAAACATAAATCCTTTTCTGCTACTGCAACTCTCCTCTTTTGTGCCCGGGGATCTCTGCCCCTATCCAGGACCCGCACCCGCACCCAAATTAGCACAAATTACTGCTTAAAATCCTTTGAGCGTTACCACTCTCAGATAAATCATTTCATTGTTTTGATTTTTCAGCTGGCCAACAGCGATTTTCCTTGTTCAATGTTGATCAATGATGATCTCTCTCTCTGATAAATATAATTTCCAAACTGCGGTTAATTTTTGCGGAGAACCCGAACAGAACACATTAGGTAATTACAGGAAAAAGGCAGCTGCGGTTTGCTTTGCAGAAAATCCGATAATTATTTCAAATTATGCAAAATTTTGGAGTATGCTAAAATTAAAAAGACCACCATGAGGGGGAGATGGGGAAAAGCTAATTTTAGATGAGGAAAAATTGTTGATTTTATCATGGGAATTATAGAAAAGCAGGTGGAGATGTTTGTTTAAATAATTTTAGTTACAAAATAAATAAATAAACAATAAGTAAACTTTATACTCTGGAAAATAAATAATTTCTTAATAGTTACTTCTATTCCGACACTTAATGCCAACTTGTCTTCTAATGTAGTTTCCTTTTTAATTTCCTCCCCAAATGGTCGTCAGCCACAAAAAGCTGTCCTCAGAAAGAAAGCCAATAATAAATGCTCAAGCGAAATTGCCCTCAAATGGTCCCAAGGACATCGGAAGCCTCGGACATGACCGGAAATAAGTAAAAGCCAATAAATCAACCCAAAAGGATGTCGAGCCAAACAGCCAATGAGGAGAAAAGCATACGGCTAATGGAAAAATCGAGAGGTGGGGGAAAAACAAAAAACAGTGGCGAACACCCAAACAATCTGTTTTCCGAGCCACCGGAAGATGAGCTAATATGGACGCGTGCCACCGCCGGCGTTCAATTTGTTGCAATTATAATTGTATTTCCCGGGGTCACGTGTCCAGTTTGGGATGCAAGATGTCACAATGTTGCATAATACGCTTAACCGCAGGTTAAAAGGGCGAAACCCACTCTATAGTAAGGTGTGGCCAACGAGCATGTTAATAATTTCCCGCCCAAAACGTTGACACGCGTTTAACTTTTTGTATTTATTTTCGTTTTCAACCCTTGAACCTGTCTAAAAGGAAAAAAATAAGGGGGAAGTGTCACAACTAGTTGTCGTTGTTGCTTTTTATGACAGGAAGCGAAGGCGGCACACGGCCACCAATTTTTCCAGCGAAACATTTTTCATATCCTTATGCTAATAAGCCGGAAAGTGTTTTATTTGCTATTATGATTTGTCCGCGCTCGTGGGAGAAATATTTCCATTCCTGCGACATGATAGTTAAATATTGTATTAAGCGAGTTCTTAGGGAGAAAAGGGCAAGCGGCGTTAAAAAAAGGGATAAATGTGTAACAAGGTAATTAGCTTAAGCGAAAGGGGAAGTGGCAACTAAATGGTTATGACAGATTGTGAGTGAAGGGAAATCGGATTAGAGGTTGTCTTTCCTTAAGTGCTGAATGGGATTATAAAATATTTCTGTGAGACTTGGATAGGAAGAATTGTTTATTTAACTTGTTATCATCATTAAAGTCCTGATCAACTTAATTAGAAATAATTAAAATTAATAAAATGTTTTAAAAATATATATGTGCCTAAAAAAGAAATTTAATTTTCTAAGGAATCATGTAGAATAAATTATCAGGCCTTTACATATGTAAAATAATTTTCTGAATTCAAAATATAACACGAATTCATTCTCAATTTATGAAATATATGGTTGGAAAGACAACCCTAATATTTTAAATAAGCATTGAAACGATTTTACTTGATAAATAACTAAAAATATATATTTTAATTTTAATATTGAATTGTTTTAGAAAGAATTAATAACAATTTATATCGAAGCTGAGTCTGCAGAACTTTTTTAGAGCTGTACCATAGTTGTGAAACAATTTCTCTGCAAATAATCTGATTTTATAAAGGTTTTAAAAACCAATCAACCTTTTTATATTTACTCCCATAATAGTCCCACAAATAAAGGATATTTCAAGAGCATTTTCTTTGTGTTACACCCAAAAGGACTCAATTTAATTGAAGGCAGTCCTGCCAAGGTGATCAACTCCCTGTACTTTTTCCCTCATAAGAAGTTCATTAAACATAGAGAGGGAGAGAGGCAGCTGCACCTAATCATAATTCCATTCCATCACAAACCACACCTCCATCAATCTGGGCGGCTGCTGAATCACAAAGGACACCGAAGATCGGATGACGCAGAGGCTCAAGGAGCGAATTGCAGCAGGCGCTACGCCCCCTGGAAGACGCCCGATTTTTCTTAAGGACGCGCGAGGCACGCGCTCAAGGACATGCGGGTAGTATTTGCACATGTCCTGCGACAGGAGACGACGAGGCATGTTAATTGCTACATATGCGACACACACCAGCGAGCACGCCTCCAAAAAGTGCGAGCTGCGCTAGGATCGGCGAGTAGGAGTTGTGGCACAAGGAGACGGAGATCCTGGGGCAAGGAGCAACCCTCGAAGGACGAGGACGGCGCTGATCCTTCCGGTGGCTCGCAGGACGACAGGAAGCAATGTGCGCAGTCGAACAATTGTTCCAGCCACCAAGATCGAGACTCCTTTTCACTCGTAAGATCCCTCGGGCGGCAGCTGCCGGCGGAGAATCTCGCTCCTTGAAGTGGGCAGAAAAGGATAATCGAGCGACTTGTTTGCCAGCGCTTTGATGGTGGAAGGAACATCATTATTACACGGGGAGAAATTATTTAAAACTACCTAATAGTAATAAATAAAATAATTTAAAATATATTGTATTTAATATCTGTAAGTAAATAACGAGATATTTATAATTGCTAAAAGATCCTTGGAAAAATAACATAAATGTATTTAAATGTAATAACTTTATTTTCTATGTGCATGATCCACTCTAGCCTTGATTATCCTGCCTTAAAACCGGTTGCTCCTGCGGGGCGTTGCTCGTTTTGTTCCTATTCTGGCCTGACATTTGATTTCGCTTTCGGCGGAAGTGCTTTTTCTTTCTACGGTTGTTGACACGCGATCCTGCGATATACCGATCCTGCGTCGGTGTGCCGATCATCCTGTTCGAGTCCTGTTCTTCGTCCTGGCGCGTGTGCCGCGCTTCCGGTTAATTATATTCAGCAAGCGAAAGCGAAATCGTACGAAATCAAATGCATATGCTTTGCTCCCTCTCTCTTTGCGATTTGAATTCCCTTTGTACCGGCTGTCAGTCGAAGTCTCTCTGGTCCTGCCATTGTCCTTGCCGAACAACTGCTCATTAATTGCTGGTTATGTGCGCTTTTCTTCCATCAACGCTGACGATAATCACGATTATGTTGGCGCTGACGACGATTTTGGCATTATAATTTGGCTCGTGCCAGCTTGCTTGTAATGCGAGTAGGCGACAGGATGTCGGTCCTTAGGAGGACGTTTGCCTAGGCAAGATCCCGTTCAAGGTGACTTCAGTGGGTTCGGAAGATTGCGAGGATTGATGGAGGAATTTTATGAAATATTTTAAGGGGTGTGTTGTGATATTTCTCTTAATTAAAATAATATAATAATATTTCAAATGTTCCGTTATGAGAATGGGAATTTTATATATTGGAATCCTTTCCTAATTTTTTAATTTGTACAATTTCCAGACACAAAGTATAGAACTATCCCTGAACAAATTAAACACAAAATGGTTCAATAAATTTGTTCTTAAAAAAAGGTTAACTCTTATTTTAAACGATTTATTTCCTTTAAAAATATCATTATATTATTGTAAAAATTTCCGAGTGTTGGTAATTTTCCATCTCCACACAGAATATTTTACAACATAAACCTGCAATCCTTAATTCTTAGTTATTCCTTAAATTCCCCTCAGCTGCTCCCTTGAACCTCTTTCCCCAGGAAAAAATGCACACACATTCCGCACTCCGATTATTTCAGGCTAATTGACCGGGCAGTCACTTCAGTGCTCAATGGGCTAACCGTTCCGACTCCACCTCTCTGGCAGGACGAAGCCATGGCAACATGAGCAATAAAATTTAATATCCGCTTCGAGTGCAACCGGCAGCGGCGACCAGAAATACTTTGCATAATTCGCCCCCCCAGGATAGCGTACGTATGTACGAGTCCTTTTTCAAACCGAAATAAAACCGTCGGAAGGCGTAGATAAATCACGTAGAAGGACAATGCCGAACAAGTGAGAAAACGCCCCCCAGGACCAAGGGGACACTTTCAATGGACGACGAAAACGAAAGGGCAGAGATAAAAAATCGCCAGGACTGTAAATGGGTAAATTTTCACCATTTCCACGATAACTCTATTTAGGACTGTCAGGGACTAAGAGCGGGGGTGTCTGGTCTGGTCTGGTCCTGTTCTGGTTCAATTTGATTAATTCGTTAACAAACTGAAAGTAGCAACAGCGGCCACGGCTAGCGAGTTGAGTAATTGTCGGGAGTCACGAGAGGAAATCCTCCATCCACCGGGGAAACCCGAGCTAAAAAAAACCCTACAGCTACCCCTATTCAAAAAATCCAACCTCCACCCCTTTATTAGCTAAAAGCGCATGAAGATCGCAGCGGGTTGATAAGAAAGCGAAAAACTCCGAAGCGGGGATAGAAAGGAACCAAATTGAGCACTTCAATGCCCCCAGCCAGAGGAAGGATACTTCGTCGGTGAAGGAATAGGGTAAGTAACTCCTTGAAAGGTTAATCTCCATCGAACGATCTATTGATTAACCCAAAAAACAACAAAAATAAGCGACACATCTTCTTTTTAACCATAGAAGCGAATATTTTATACAATCCGCGAGCTCTATAAATAATTGAAACAAATGCTTGGGAAATATTTAAATAGCTGTCTGTTTGCTCAGAAGTCTCCGACGTCGCTCGCCGCTCAATCAAAATAAACCGAAGTAAACACGAACAAATAGATTTCACAATTTTGTGAAATATTTCATTTCCGATTTCCGAATTCGCAGCAAAAGCTTTCTTTGTTGGGTACTAAGTCGGGAGGCTTTTATGGGACCCTTTAGCGCAGTGGATAGCGCGTTGGACTTCTAATCCAAAGGCCGCGGGTTCGATTCCCGCAAGGGTTAAATTTGTTAACATTTGTTTAGTTTAACTCCTATAGATATTTAAATACTATATTTTAAGTTCAAGCATATTTGAAAAATACATTTTTTAAATTTAATTATATTTATTTTTCTTTTGTTGTTAAAGGTTTTGAATCGAAAGGTTTATAGAACATTTGTATGCAAAGAGGATATTACTTAATTAGAATACAGAGCAAAAAAATACCCTTATTAAAATGTTTATATTTCCTACAACTTTGTGAGTCTTTAAATACTTACAATAAAGATTAATGATATTTATTATTTAATACTTTTCTTAATTTATCATTTAACAAAACCTTATCATGAAAAAAAACGCACAATTTGAAATGCTCATTCAATTCCTAGAAATTCCACAATCAGTAGCAAATATTATGCATGATTTCTTGACAGATTCCTTATCAAATCAACAGACCATTAAAAGTAAAAAGGTTTAATAACAATTAATAAATAACGCAATTTAAAATGTTTTAAAATGAACTCAATTTATATTGTATTTATTTATAATCTAAATTCAAGCAGTCTGCAAAAAATATGACGTTGTTTCGACTTAAAGTTTAAGTAATTAAAATAAATCATAAAGTATTTAGGAAAAGTAAAACAAAATGTATAATTATTCTTAAATATTTTCAGAATTTGCCAGTAAAAATCCAGCATCCAGTAATACTCCTTTACCATTTTAGACAAATATTTGTAATCATCACAAGGACTCAAGAAGTACATTCTTGAATTTTTAACAGTTACCTATTAGCTAATCCCTAGATAATTCCTACATCTGGTCCATCGCCACCCACTTTCAACCTCATTAAGCAGAGCAAATATTTATCTTTGTGGCTCGGGGACTCGAAGTAGAATTTGTTTTGGAAAAATGTAATTTTCAATTAAAAGCAGACTGACAAACGGCAAATAAATTGGTGGCGTTTTCCCCCGTTCAAAACTATTTACACTGGACAAACACGAAAATAAGTATCTGTAAGATACATTCAGAGAAACTAGAAACGGGAGGAGGAGAAATCTCGGATGCCGCAAGCCGAAAGGCAAATAAGGCGAAAATTTCTGAATCGCTCGTTCGGCTCTGTTCGAGCGTAAATTGCAACAGCTGTCAAGTATCTGGGAGATACATCGCGGCAAACTAGCTGATAAACAGCCTATTAAAAGTGTTTACATGACCAGGGCAAATATTGACGCAATGATGCAGCTACAGCTACCCCCGGCTGCCCATAATTCCCGCGCCTTGGCATCCAGGCAGTCCATGGAACCCGTAGAATCCGCGGACTGCTCATCGCGGGGTTGATTTATCCACGGACCAGATTCCTAGCTGTTGTTGCTTGTCAAATGATCAGCGCACACGCAAATTACCCGCGCGCACACACACAGATACACTCGCACACTCGTGTGATTCCGCAATTCCGCCATTTTGTTTCCACGGCTTCGCCTTCAAATGTGCAATCATCGGCTTTCGGCTGGCCCCAACCTAGACCCCCGTCCGAACCAGGCGATGTTCTTCTCGCTTCTCGCGGTTTTAAAAATAAATTCCCCATTTACGGCCGCGTAATTTGCCGACAAGTCTACGGAGCCGCCCTCCAAACGCTATTGCAAACTATAATTTACTTTTCATCGACCTCTGTCTGTCTGGGTGTCTGGAACGAGGGGCCTCGCATGTTGGTAATCTTTATTTAAATGATTTCCATGGGCAAGGCTTTGCCTGTAGCAAGTAGAATATCTTGCGATTAAAGAAGAAAGCGAGATCAATTTTTCTTAAGATTTTGAAGAGTTCTTAAAGGAATTTTATTATTTTTCAAGCCCCTGAACCAATAATTTCTTTTGAAAATCGCTTAAAATCTAGTATATAAATATTTTTATTAATTACAAAATTATCTAATGTGTAAAAAGTCTAAAAAAAACGTTTACCTCATTTCAAGACACCACACATTATTTTTCCCCTCATTTTTGTATAACTTTCTCGATAAGTAAGAAATAAAATTAGGAACAAGACATGAAATAGTTACATTTGTCCTTTTTTTTTAAGGATTTCCCTCTTAGTTTATGGGTTTAAATATAAACACTACCACAAATCACTTGTTTTAGGATATATGTAATTAAAATACAGCTAAAATATAAATTTAAACGAAATCTGCTTTGTTCATATCTGCTTAGAATTGTTCACCTTAATTTAAGGACTTCAAAATCTCAAATTTAAATAAAATCTAGCCTCAGTTCCTCTTTTATATTATTCAAAATCAGAAAATAATAATTTCACATCCTTCATCTTTCAAACTGAATACTTGCCGAGTTATCCAATTGCGAAACAAGTTAAATTTCGAGCTCAACAACGTAAAATCCCGCTGTTTGCGATGTTCACATGTGCTGCCCCTCAGAGAGATCCTTGAGCTCCGCTTTTTTGTAACCCTTCCAGCGATTGTTCCACTATATAAATACAAAATAATGTCGCCCACTGTGCACAGTTGAGCAAGTTTCTAGTCCTCGTCCGGAAACTAACAATTTTCGCCACATGAAAAAGGCAGAAGCCGAATGGGAAAAGAAAGAAGGAAGGAAAAAACCCTTAACGAGCTTTGAAAATATTTTTAGAGCAGTTGCCGCAAAAAGTGGCAAATAATGCAAATATCTAAGCATGCAAGTGGCTCGGGGAACGCCTCGAAGGAACTTGCCTCGAATGAAAATATCAAGCATGCGCCATGTGGGACGCTTAAAATAAAAAAACCAAAAAGGACAAAGAGCGAAGGCAAAATGAAGGCAGCTGCAAAAGGAGCGCAGACAAAAGCGCACAAGGATAATGATGGTGATGATGACGACGATGATGGAGTAACAGCAATTAGGCATAATAAACACAAAGTTACGGCGTGTGTGTGTGTGTGTGTGTGTGAGGGGAGTGATTTTCCCTTCGAGCTGCGGGGCAAGTTAAAACTACATAAACGCAGACTTAATTGCGGGGTTTTTCAAGCGAACGAACCCCGATCCGGCCGAGGAGGACTCCTCATGTGTTGCGAGTTTCGTGTTGCGACTTCCCTTTTTGTATACTTTTTTATTTTTTTATTTTTTGCGCACTTGAATCAAGTCCTTTATAGGGGTTAGTCCTGTGCCAGAATCAAAGCGAACGAATAACAAAAAATCTCAAAAAATGGCTACACATGGCGATCCTTAATAGAGCAACCCCTTGCCGGGCACCCAAATCGAACTGAACCCAAAAATAGAGCAACTATATCCCAGCTGCAAAATGGTCGGCATCTATTTTCCGCCGGAGGGAAGGGAGGTGGAAAATCCAAAGAATTTGTATCTAATAAACTGGCATATGCAAGCCACTGGCTTATTAGGCCGAGCTGTTTGATTGAGTTCAACCAGCCGGCGATATGAGGGTGCCCCAGAGCCATTCTCTGCCTCAATTCCGATTTCGATTCCTATTCCGGTGGTGGTTCGGCGTTCCGGAGTTCGGCCACTGTTGCACATAGAAGTCGATTATGATGATTCTTTAACAGTTTATTATTACGAATCATTTTTTATCCGACTGCTGCTCAAGTGTTGTGTTGTTGTTTCCCCGAGAGTGTGGGGATTTTTATAAAAAATTTATATGATATAAAGTCAGGGAGATGTAAGAGATACGTCAGATAAGCTGGCATAATTGTGAGGGGTCTCTGGAATAAGGTTGCATGATGGAAAGATTAGCTATAATATATTGGGAAAGGATTATATACAAATTTTCAATGAGGAGAACTGAATAGGAGTTGTCAAGAATAAATATTGTTCTTTATAATTTTTTAAAATAATCTAGGTAGGGATGAAGCCAGAGGAACTTCATGTACGTGATTCGTTTAGCATTCAAAAAATATTGTTTAAAGAATCAGTAATGCTTATAAAGATTTACAGTGATCAGAAAACCTATTTTTGAAAGATGTCTTTATTTTAATGACTTTACAGGCAACATATTTTAAACTAAATAAGTCATTTTGTTAAAGTTAACAATTCTTTATTTTTCTTCTAATTCTATACAGCAACTGTGATTCTTTCTTTGTAATATTTAACATATATTTTGTTTTTACATATAAAACCTTCTTTCATCATAAATAATTTTATATCGAAAACAATGTATTTTTCTTGTTCAAGTCTCGTAACTGCCAAATCCCTCAGTCCCCAGACGACTTTAAAAACCGCCGTTAAAAAATACCAAGTGCCCGGCCATAAAAAAAGCGAACTAATAATAAACAGCAGCGGAGAGCACTTGAAGTGACAACAAAAGCCAAATATTTACATTAACCAATGTACGCTAACCAGTAGCGCAAAGTGGAGGACTCCGCGAAGGACTCTCCACCGCAGGACAGCCAGCGAGTTCGATTCCTCAGAGAAAGGAGCAAGAAGGGAATGTCTGAATAAAAATATATATATTTATATATGCGAAGCTTGAGCACTTGAGTGAGATGCAGGATTGGAAGCCGGGATTCAGGATACAGGATGCGGAATAAGCGAGGGCAGGCCGCAAGGACTCTGTGCAAATAAACAATTAAAATGTCACAACGATTGCCGGCGTACCCGTGTCAGGAAATCAAAAAACCAAGGCAAATAAAAAGCGAGCGAAACCACAAAATGGAAAGTAGAAATCGGAAAACGCTTTGTGCCATCCCCCTTTCCTTTATATTCCCCTCCAGCCCCTTTCCCTTTGCCGATTTTAAAGGACTGCTGCACATTGTGTTTTATTCAAAAGCGCATTTCGCAGGGGCTATGAGGTGAGGGAACGAGGAGCAACCACGTGGCGTTTCCAGGCCGCAGCTCCCTGCTCACTCAGCCGAAGATTGACAGCGAGGGCGGGAGTCCTGCGAATCCCGCCAAGGCGTTGGGCCCAAAACCAGCAGCAACACAAATCCCAATTAAAATAAAGAAAGCCTGCGCCAGTCAGCCGAAAGTTAAACAGGCCAAAACATCATGCAAAGTCGCTCAAGATCTTACACGGGGAAAAAATCCAAGAACTTCAATAAGGATAAAAGATTTAATGAAAATATTTTAATGATAATGTTATGAAATATTTATAGTTAAATACACATAACTTCCTGATAAATTAAAGTTAAATTTGAACTACAATTTTATATAGTTAAGAGGCTAATATTCCAATAAAGCTCAATCAACCTTTGACTAATTGAATCAAAGCAACCCCAAAGCCAAGCTTATTCTTAATTCCTGGATTTCCTACTAGTGTAGGCCACTCCACCCTCGACTCCTGGCCGCATCCTTTCTTCACGCTGGGCGTCTGTGACATTAACAATTGATAGACGACTGTTGACAGGCGACGACGACATTTGAACATTTGACAGATTGTCGCGCTCAGTTGGCAGCTTCTAAGGACACTTTCCGTTTCATTTCACACACACACGCGCTCGCCTGATCCTTTGCCGCCGCTCGGGGGCAACTCTCTCACTCGCCTCGAGTGGCCCTGTTTTTTCCTTAGTTTTCCCCCCTTTTCCTCCGTTTCCCTGAGCTTTCCGCCACTGGGCCAAGTGAAAAGTGGCAAGTGGCAAAGCGGAAAACCAGTCGAGTGGCCGGCTTAGCGGCTAGTTGGCATTTAACAGGCGACGCCTTAAATATTTTAGTTCTTCTGGCCGCCAGCCGGTATCTCCAAGGATTAAGGTTTTTCGGTAGCAAAAATAATAATAAATAATAAAAAAAGGAAAAGGAGCTTAAAACTTATATTGGACTAGGTTAGGAAATGTTTTAGTTTTTGAGTTAAGGAACGTTATTAAAGGTATACACCAGAATAACGAATTTGTCACTTCCATTGCACTATAATTCCCAACTAGGCTGTCGGTCAGCAAACCATTACTTATTACAGACATTGGATATGTCTAAATACAGCTGTAGATCCAAGTCTGCTGCCTATGACAAGATTTTTGTGAATTTTTTGAATAAAATTGGCTTTAATTTTTTTTTTTTTTTAATATTTAAATATCTTAAGCTTAAAAAAAAAAAAAAACTAAAATCTTTATAAGAGTATAGAAAAACGCCCATTTATATTAATTTTATTTAAATATAAATATACATTTATCAGGAATGCTACAGGAATCACTAGCGTTTTGAAATCGCTTAAAATGGCGTCTAAAAGTATACTACAAAATGTGACATAGCAAAAAATGCCAAATTGGCATACATATAGTATTCTTGCTACTTTTAGACACCTTTTAGTGGGATTTCAAATTATAAACCTTTGAAACTTCCCTCTATTTGAATGAAACATATTTCCATTAACTTTCCTATAAATTTGTTTTCCTATTTTTACTCAAAAAGTAATATCCAAAAGCAAATTTAACTTAATCACCTGAAGGCCAAAAATAATATCCAATTATGAATATGCTCCACAAATTGCTAATTTATCGCAACCTTAGACAAATAGCCATTAAGATGCATAGATGAAAATCAAACACGGGGCTGGCAGGAAAACTTACCAATGAGAGAGGTGGAAAATCTGGCCCCAGACTTTTCCGCACGCTTTATTTGCCAGGATCTGCTGCCGAATGTTTACGCACAGCAATTAATATCCCTTTTTGATGTCTTGAGCTTGAGTTAATATTGAGATGGTATTTCGCAGGAAATGGTAATTCTTATTTTTCAACTTCAAAGCCAAGTCTTTTCACTTTTTTGGCCGCTTCTTCTTCCTCGTATTCACTAATCGGCTGCAGGTCAAATAACTGTTTGTTTTAGGTATTAAATCCTACACACACACACACATTAGGGCGCGCACAGCACACTCTCGAAAGGAAATCTCCTTGGCAGGACGAACGGTGAGTTTTTTGCGACCGCGCTTTCAAGACGTCAATTTCGGAATGTAAATATTTGATTTATGCGCCAAAGTAAATTAAGGCAAAAACAAAAAGCAACAACAACACAGTTGCGATGATGTCCTGGGCCACATAGAAAATATGGCGACGGCGAAACGAGTAACGGTGAATCCCATCGATATGAGAGAGCGCCTGCTCCCCGGCCGAGCTGTTCCCGTCTCCCTCGCACACCCACACGACGGCGGCAATGTGCCGACGGCAAAGTCAAAAGGCAGCACCAACAACTCAATGGAATCCGAGCGCCCCGACGCGCTCTCTCGCTCTCGCTCAACTGACGCTGACAGCTCGCCGTTGGCAGCATAAGAGAAAGAGAGAGAGTGATTGGCGAACGTCATTATCATGTCATACGGCCTCTCACTCGCACCTTTTCCAAGGTGGGGGGGGAAGGAGAAAGAGCGAAAGAGAGGGGGTGCCAATGCGAGTGCGAGAGTGTGTGTGCGTGCCATTAACGCCATCATGCTCATCATCTCGCTCTCTCCCCGATCCAGCAGCTGCTGCTGCTGCTGACTGTCCTTTTACTAAGCGCCTGTCCCTACATAACCTCACTCCAGTCCTCGCAGACAGCCCCCCCTCTGCACCCCACCCCCTGTTGGGTGTGTACATATTTGCACTGCAATTTGGCATCGTCGCTGGCTGCTCTTGTGATTCGCCTCTTTTTGCGCTCCCATTTACACAGGTGAGCACAGTGGTCGCTCGCAGGAAGTCCTTGGTTTTAGGGACATTTCGGGATTTAGAAAGCTTACTGATAAATTAATAAATATATTTATAATACTGATATCAAACTCGTTTAAAAATAACTTTTTAATAATACTGTTTAAGGATTTAAATAATATTGGTTGTCGTTTTATAGGTTGTTCTGAAGAAAAATCTTTATAATTTAAGGAATATTATCTTTTAAAAATATACTACGAGTTAATATTGGAATAATTACAGTTAAACAATTCTTTGCCTTTAAAAAATACTAGAAAAATATTGAAAATCTTCTTTTGCTTATTGAAATGTGTTAAATTTTTTTTTGACGAAATCCATAAAAATCCTTTAAATACTCTAAATAATATATATTGCACAATTCTTACAATTTTGACGGATAAAACCCTGTTTAAATAATATATAATAGTAAACGCTGCAAAGTATGCAACACATTTTTTAATAAGATCGAATCTTGCTTCCAATGTTTGATAAAACTTCTCTAACATTTTATTTAGATTAATTGTTGTATCAATTAAAAGCATATATGATAGTTTATGAACTCTAAATAAAAAGAAAATAATTTCTGTTAACATACCTAGAAAATCTCCCTTTGAAAAACCTATAACTCTCCAAACTTTCCAAATACTCAGCACCTACTGTATATTCTACTCAACAGTAGTTTCTATTTTTCCTTTTTTCTTTTTTTTTTGGGTGCCCCCCTCTCGCGCTCTTTCCCGCTGGGCCATTATCGAAATGGGAGGGCAAAGGCAAAAGCCAAAAAGAGAAAACGCAAAACACAGCAGAAATGCCCTCTATGGAATCACATTTTTGTGCAGTTTCCGAATCGGGGCATGTGAAATATGCTCCGCATCAGAGTTTTCACCCGATGCCATGACAACCGAGAGTACAAATACTCACATGCGATGCCATTGTTTCGCTGTAATAGAGATGGATGCAAGGAGAGAGAGGGGAAAGGGAGAGAGCGCAGGACCCTCCCCAGGACGAGAGGGGAAAGGAGGCGGTGATGGCAAAAAGGTGAAACGATTGAGCACCCTGGGAGATTTTTTAATCAAATAATTACAGTAATTAGATGCAAGGCAAATGTCAAAAGACTGCACGAAATTCCCATGCGTAGAGCGGAGAATTCACAATTGGCAAGAGATCTCGTATTCTTCCGCTTTGGGAACCGATCTGAAAAGGACCCGTTGCACTCCAGTAACTATTTATGTTCATTTTGTAAAAACTACAGCGCCTCTAGGGTGGAATTTTTAAAGGATACGCATTCAATTTGATGAGAAAAAACTATGGTATATAAATAGAGGAAAGGAAAAGTAATATTTCCCACCCCTCATTAATTTAGTACAGGAAAAATGTATGTCCAATTATTATTTTTGACTAAATAATCTCTTAGAATATTGAAAATAAATATAAATATTTATAAACTAAATTCCCCTTTTCCACATTTCTAGATAACTCCTCCATTATCATCAACTTTCTTACTTACTCGCTTAAAAATTTCACAGAAATTACAACAACAAATGCCAAGATTCCTCAGGCAGAATTATTCCATTTAATAACGACAACTTTTCTAGGAGACTTTTCCACAAAGCTCTCAAGAAATCAACTTTTTGCATTTTCCACACCTCAAGTGTCTGCAACAATAAGGCAAAAGGAAGCAGATGGGACGGGGAAGAGCGCTCCTGGAGGCGAAAGGAGAGGAGAGATATGGCATTCATTACAGCAATTGAAATGGACAAAAGCCAAAAATTCAAGGCAGGAAAAAACGACGACAGCACAAGTTGGAAAAGGGATAATAAAATGTTTGCATATAAAATATTAAATAAAAGACGCAGTGAAGGAGCGGCAGAGGACGAAACAGTAGGGAGTGGAGAAATGGCCGCCTTCTCTACATAGAACGCAACGAAATGAGCGAGCACACTGAAAGAAATCAAAAGAAGGGTCTTGAAGTAAAAGCTCCGTACTCAGACACACGAAAAGTGTTTCTAAGCAGTACGATAGAAGGAGAGGGTGAGTATTGACCTCTCGTTTTGGCACAATGCTTAGGAACACTTTTTGCGTGTCTGAGTACGGAGCTAAAGAAAGAGAAAATATTAACATAATATTTGTATCTGTACAAATTATAATGTACTTAATATTCTTTAAAGTGAACTAATATTAATTTTAAAAACAATTTTTTTATCCTAAATTGTGTTTTCTTCTATTTTGTTGAATTTTATTCATTATTAACTACTTTTACTCTAAAGTTTTCGTAAATTCTTCCAAAATGCTTATCGTTAAGGTTTAAAAAAATATCTTAAAGAAACTTAGATTATACAATTTAGGTTTAATCATATAAAAGATTACTCTTTGAGTGCATCGTTGGCAGCGACAAAATGACAGAGCCAGGTGAGTTTGAGACCCAAAGAGATCCAGGTGAGTTCCCGGGCAAAAGGCTCAGCGGATAGGTAAATAAAACCGTAGACCCTTTCTATGTAATGCCCATCTGTGGGGGTGCGTAAGGCTATGGAAGTGTACCTTAATGATCATCAGGAAAACACCGTTAGGGGGCGTATCAAATGGCAGGGAGCAGCGCAGTCAACGCATCAAAAATGGCAGCGCATGCGTCGCACTGCTCTGGCACCCGTGCTAGTGTATGGCCAATCGGTGGGTGTGTCCTCACTCACACACACACACGCACACTTGATTAGCCTCGACATTTTGTAACTGTTGCTCTCTCGTCGCTGCAACGCCCTCTCTCTTTCTCGCTCTCACTCTCTCTCGATTTCGCTCGCTGGAAATTCAACAGGCACCCACACACGGAAGCTATCGCCATCGCAGTCACACCCACGCACTTGCCATTTGATGCATTGGCATTTTTATTTATCTGTTTTCTTTTTTTTTTTTTTGCTTTTTTTGGGGCAACTTGAAACTTGAACTTTACCGGCTTTTACTTTCGTTACAAAAAAATATGCTTAAAAATTAGCCAAACAAATGAGAGCTCAATCATATTCTACTTCGTCGCTTATGCTACAGTGGCGAATACTATTTTTTGGAAATTAATCAGCACAGCGGCTTCCACTCGAGAATGCAGGATATTGGAAAAGCGCACAATTTCCAAGTTGATTAATTTCGCACCACTGCATTGCAAGCGTGTGCGTTCGTGTGTGCATGTGTGCGTATGTGTCTGAGTGAGTGGCACACGCTTCTTACCTGTCCAAAAATTTCGTACTTTTTTTTACGTAGCTCACAAAGGCATCTCACAAAGATACCACAAAAAGTTGCCAAAAAACGAGAACCGAATTTTGCGCTATTTATTTGTGTGCTCTCGTCTGTTATGAATTAAGTGTCCTGCGTATGTGTGCGAGATTGTGGCCTTTGTTGTTGTCCATCTCTTTGTCAGTCGCCAAAAGAAAAATGTTACCACAAAAAATCACAAATTGCGGGATGAAAGGTGAAAAGTGGAAAGAGGAGGATAGGGCTCTCCTAAAATAATAATAATGAACTAACATAGGACGCATCCGATTTTATAGGCACGAATAAGGAGGGTTTTCAATGGTTATTAAACCGTGTCAATGTTAAAGGGAGAAGGAAGGGAACTGGAATCAAATTAATAAAAAAACTTAAATTTAGCTGCATTTTGTATCTGTGTTGTATATAATTAAGATAAATATTAAAATAACTAAAATACATAATATAGAAACAATTCGATGAAAATTTTATTAATATTGCTTTACTAATTATCAGAAATCTTTACTAAAAGAAAAATGTTATATTTATTATTTATTATTCTTGGAATAATTTGATTGTATTTAACTCTCTGTTGAAAAGTCCTTCAGTAACAAACTTTCTGCATATTATTAAAATATCCGCTCTAAGGAAAACTCTATATTCATAGCATACTTTCTGGCGGCGTTCTGCATTATTTGTCTGATCAAGTTGGAATTTGTTATGTGTTATTAGGGAAAGGAAAGGAAAAGGAAAGCCTCTTTACAATTTTGGTTTTATTTCCGTTATAACTAATTTAATTTAACTTTCATATGATTGGTAATTTTTCCATTTCCTTCTTAATAACATATTTTTGTAAACAAATTCTTAGTTTAATACTAAATATTTGTGAATTTCTGAAAGCTTTCAAGTTGATTTCAAAAGCTCAGTTTCAAAATTTCGGCGCCCTAAGCTAAAGTGTAAATGACAAGAAAGCTTATTTTTGCGACCTGCAACGATTGCCGCGATATTTTGCCATTCCCAGCCAGTTGCAACTTCGGCGCATCCCTAAGAAAACTGCATATATGCAAAAAACAAAGAAAAAGCACCGATGCCGGTGCAACTTTCGCAATAAGCTGGGAGTATTAAATCATTCTTGAGCTGACTTGAGCCGCGACTAGGATACGGATTCAGGATGATGATGAGTTGGTACCGATCTCTGCCGAGATTAACCCGATACTGGTTCACCACCACTGTGGTGGTCAGTTGCTTCGTCAGCCGCTTTCACCTGCTGCCCATCGAGTGGCTGGAGCTGGACTGGAGGATGATCTACTACCGCTGGGAGTGGTGGCGGTGCCTCACCTCGATTGTGGCCTTCCCCATTAACCCAAACACGGCGTTTCCTTTCCTCATCTTGTGCTACTTTTTGGTGACCTACAGTGGAATGCTGGAGAAGGATCAGTTTGGCAGGAGTCCGGCTGGTTATTTGTATCTGCTCATCATTGTAGCTGTCCTGGCTAATGTCGGTGGATTCCTGCTAGAAGTGACCAGCCTAACGGAAATGACAGTGATGTCCGTGCTCTATATATGGTCTCATCTCAACCAGGATGTGACTGTGAGCTTCTGGTTCGGGACTCGTTTCAAGGCCATGTATCTGCCGTGGGTGCTGGCCGCCTTTGATTTCGTCTTTAACTTGTATGATATTTATTATAAAAACAGTTTTTTTAAGTTTCTAACGAATAGTTTTTTCCATACAGTTCCCTGGAGTCCTTCGTTGGTATTTTTAACGGCCACATCTACTATTTTCTCAAGTTCCAATATCCAAACTTGATGGAAACACCTCGTATACTGTAAGTATGTAATCTTAAAAAAAAATCGTAGGTCTTCCTGTTTTTCTTAAAATAATTCATTATTCTCGTGATAAACTTGAGGTCAGCTTATGTGTATATACATTTTTTTAAACTCACAAACATATATTTTTCTTATAAATGTCCCTCTTTTTTCTGCTTTCAGTAAGCGCATCCTGCCTGATGTCCATGGTGGTTTCAGTGGGTTTGATATCCCTGCAGAGAGCAGGTCAGCTGCTCAAGCGAATCCTGATTATTCCTGGGGACGGGGAATCACGCTGGGAGGCAACTAAAACTTAAGAGAATCTTCCTTAAACCGTTCATATACTCAGAAATCTCTCAAGTTACCAGCATGGCAATATATATTCCAAAATATATACCTATGTACATATTGTGACTAAAAACATTATTTTATAAATATATTTTCATATTAAATAAATCGAAATCTAATATTATATAACGCTCAAATATATATAGTAACCCCTTCGTTCTAGGGTATGGAATGTTCCAGAACTGAAGAAATTAAATCTTCCGCCAAACATTCAAACATACGTGTTGCATGTCGAAATACGGTCACTAGTGTTGCCAACTTAGCTATTTCCCACTAGATCTAGGGGTTTTCGATTGATAAATTATAAAATAGCGACTAGCGGCAAATAAAGCTATTTTCCAACCAAATTTGCATTATTTCAATTAGCAATATTTAAGATATTCCAATACTCGAACGTCCACCGTATGAAAAGGTAAGATAAGTATAAAATTTGAAATAAAAAGAATCGATAAGCCCCTTCATTCTATTTCATTTTTTCTATTTTAAAGCTAGTTTAGCCTTTTTTTGACCCGATGATTTGGCAGCACTGACGGTCACCCCAACCGATAGTCACGACACTTTGCATTTGCTGCGATATGACTTTAGTGTCATCTCTAGAAAGACACGTAAAGCAACAAAAATACCCCCAATCACTGGCAAGAAAAACAAGTAAATTAATGAATTAAGTACAAATAAAACTAGGAAGCAAGCAACACACAATGGACGCTGGCACGTGGTACAGATCCCTGCCCCGCTTCACGCGCTACTGGCTCACAGCCACCGTGGGCCTGAGCCTCCTCTGCCGATTCGACATCATCCCAATCTATTGGCTCCATCTGGACAGATCCGCCGTCTTTGGGAAGCTGCAGCTCTGGCGATGCGTCACGTCGCTCTTCGTGTTCCCAATCTCGTCGAACACGGCATTCCACTTCCTCATCAACTGCTTCTTCATCGTGCAATACAGCTCCAAGCTGGAGAAGGATCAGTATGGGCGAAGTCCGTCGGACTATCTGTATTTGCTGATGGTTTCGGCGGTGCTGGCGAACATTGGCGGAATGCTGTTCAACGTGTACTTTCTCATGGATATGCTCGTCCTGGCTATCACCTATATCTGGTGTCAGCTGAACAAGGACGTGACCGTGACCTTTTGGTTCGGCACACGCTTCAAGGCCATGTACCTACCTTGGGTCCTGGCCGCCTTTGAGTTCATCTTCCACTTGTAAGTCGTCATTGAACGGAGATTTCTCTGATCTCTGAGCGTTATCTTATGGTGGTTTCTCATCTATTGCAGCTCCCTTGCCTCGCTGGTGGGCATCTTCAACGGTCATGTCTACTACTTCTTCAAGTTCCAATACTCACAGGATCTGGGCGGCACGGCCCTGCTGGAAACCCCGCAGTTCTTGTAAGTAAAGGCGGATGAGTGGAGTAAAAAATATGAATATTCATGAGCATTAGTGGGTTTTCCTTGTGTCGAAATGTAGTCGAAGGTTTGACCTAATTTAAGTAGATAAGAAATGCGATAGAAATTAGAGCTGCGTCGATGTTTTTCGATCTTTCAGATTAAATCGAAAAACAAGTTGTACCTAGCAAAGCAAATGATTTAGTAGCTTATTAAACTTTTCGGATTCAAGTGCTTATTAAACTTTTTCGGATTAGGCGCGGCGGGGTTATCTTCAACGGATCAAACTCTACTAAAAGGCCGATCTGATTCGGTAGAGTTTGCCCAAGTCGACTCTAAGGAAATCTAAGGAATTAAAAAATTTATTATATTAAAATATTTAAAAGCGTAATTTTAATTTTATTTTATTCTCGCTTTCTTCGTAGTGGTGGAATTTATCTTTAAAGTGTTTGACGATACATCGATTCTTTCAAAACGGAATCGATGCTCGACTAAAACCAAAAGAATCGATAGTATCGATGTTGAAATCGATTTTTTTCGTTGCTATATTAGAAATCGCTATTGAAGTTTGTCAAAGAAATCGGAAAAGATTTTAAATCAATTAAAATAATGTTCAAAAGTATGCCATGGAATCGTTTATGTACCAAATTCAGGGTTTTAACATATTTCTATACAGAATTTGACTTAATTTCATAACGAGAGCGATTCCTGTGGCATCCCTGTCTGTTAGCTTTAATCTTTTTAAACTGGAACTACCTTAAATATTGAAACTAAAGGAATTCCCTCCTAAATCGAATTTATATTGATTTAACCCTCTCTCTGTTTCCAGGAAGCGCCTCGTGCCAGACATATCCGGCGGCTTCGGTGGCTTTGGCGTGCCACCGGAGAGCAGAGCACCACCGCGACAGGCCCCTGAGAATCCCTGGGGCAGGGGCATGACCCTGGGTCGGAACTGAGCCCCAAAACGGATCACCTACCTACCTAAAACCTAGACTAATTCGCGTTTTCTACGGTTTGGTTCTCTCTCTTTTTGCGCTAACCAAGCTCCTTATACACAGATAGTTTTTTCAAATCCAACACCCAGATTCTCTGGCAACAGCAATAAGTTAACTTGTTAAGCGGCAGGATTGTGTATTGTGAAATTATATTGATATATGTTTGTACATATAAAAAGAAACCATAACAAAATGCAAGTGTTTTTTACATTTAAGTTTATTTCGTTTAAAATTTCTATGCTAGAGATTTTACAGCGACACGCATTGTTCAACAATATTTTGTTTCCTTTCTAGTTACGTTATTTAATCTTTCTGTGGAGGGGAGGAAATTCGCAGATGTTTTCTTTTCTTGATGTTTCCATTTTTGGGCTTTTGGTCTCTTAAAGGTTCCCCGTCCCTCTTAAGATTTGAATTTACAAAATTTACGACGCATAAAATACTTAGAATCTAAATAAATCGTTAAAGGTTAATCATCTGTTTAGCATGAGTTCTCCTCCTTTTTAGGGTGTGTCTATACATATGTTTATTTATATATTTAATGCGATCGATACAAGGTTTGCCTTTCGAAATTCATTCTGATATTTACACATGTTGTACGGGAGGAGGGTCGGGTCGTGTTGGGTCTGATCTAGGGTCTATAATCTCATGTAGTTAAGAAATCTTTCCAGTTGAAATGTCTAAACAATTTTCTTCTTTTCTTTTCTCTTATTTTCCGTACTCTTTTCGAATTTGTTGTGTGTTTTAAGCTTAACTAAAGTAAAAACGAATTTATGCTAGGCAAAGTAGATGGGGGCGATGAGGCATCAAAGATATATGGTGAACTCTATGTACAAAGCTATACAAAATTAAGGGAACTGCCCTATTTACAGGTTATAGGAGAGCGTGAAAGGGGTTTCCAGGGGATAAATGGATGAAATGAAATAATAAAACTAAAACCTAACACAAATTCCATGATATTATAATTAAAATGTTTAGAACAATGGGGGCTTTGAGGGGTGTATGTATGGTTTTGGCAACTTAACCTAACTTTCTCTCACTTTAAACTTATAGGCTCCAGAAATTAGCATTGAATGGATAATAGATATTAACGATAATCTTGCACTTTTGCACTTTGCGATAATAATAAGGGTAAAAGGGAAACTCTTGACATTGAGGCTAAGCTACTAACTAAAACTAATTCGAACCGGGTCTCTACTGGGTGTGTGTGTGTTGTGTGTGCGTTCTCTCACTCGAATCTCTCGAAAAACATAACGGAAAGAGCAGTGGGAGCAGCAAAGAGCAAAGGCGTGCCCTTCCCTGGTTTAGGGTAACTAATCTACAGGGTAGCTGCTGCTCCTGCTGCCAGTGGCTGCTCCAAGGGCTTCTGCTTCTGCTGGGGAGAGGCTGGAACGAGGGCTGCCTTCAGGGAGGTGGTGGTAGTGCCTGTACCTGTCGTGCCTGTCGTCGTCTCTGGCGACATGTTGCTGGTGCTCTCTATCTCGATGGGCTGCTCCAGATCCATGTCCACATACTCGATGGCACTGTCATCCTCCGGATGAAGTTCAATGACTGAAAACGGATGGTTAGAATAGGTAATCTTTGCCAGATCCCTCCGACTCACTGCGATTGTTGAGGTCCATGTTGGGTGATTGCTCGACTTGCTCCTCCACCACCACTTCGCCCTCCAGCTCTTCCTCGTCCTCCTCGACTATAACATCGTCGTCGTTGAGGGCTTCCTGCTTGCTGGTCGCCTTGGTGGCCGCCTGGTCCAGCTCCATCTCCCAATCGGTGGCATTGAAGACCACCAGCGGTGACGAGGTCGTCTTCATCACCGAAGTGCCCTGCTTGAGCTCCGTGGTGGTGCCATTGTCCGCCACAATAATGGGCATATTGATTATATCGATGGGTGTGTCCTCGGTGATGAGTTGATTGGGCTTGGCCTTGGGACTGGGCGATGTGGCGGCGGCGGCACTGATGCTGGCCGGAGTGGCCGTGGATGTTGTGGCTCCGATGACCAGCACATTCGACTTGGGCTTGGTGGCCAGCGTGAGGGCTCTCATGCCGCTCGCCGCGCTCGCTGGCAGGAAGACGAGATTGTTCTTGCCACCGCTCGTGGTGGAGAAGGTAACAGTGGTGGGTTTGCCGGCCTGCTTGGCACTCGAACTGGAACTGGTGGGGCTGCTGCCGGGTGCTCCCGCCGCTGCACTGTTCCCACTTCCCACTGTGGCCTGTGGCTGCGGCTGCAGTATCTGCATCTTCTGTATGCTGATCCGCTGCTCCCTCCCGGTCAGACTTGAGGGCGATCCTCCGGAGCCCACTGCTCCTACTCCTGCTCCCCCACTCGCATTGTTCAGCTTGTGGATGATGCTTCCTGCCGGCAGCTTGCCTGGCTGCAGGAACACCT
The DNA here is from genome assembly GCA_018153105.1 of Drosophila rufa. Taxonomy (NCBI): domain Eukaryota; kingdom Metazoa; phylum Arthropoda; class Insecta; order Diptera; family Drosophilidae; genus Drosophila; species Drosophila rufa. The sequence goes on from JAECXS010000096.1 coordinate 18,352,320, forward strand.
TGCCGTTCGGCGAGCAAATCTTGATGTTTCGCAGGGCACTGCTGGGCACCTGTTTGATTCCTCCCGAGCTGGTGGTGAGCTTAATGTTTCCCAGGATCTGAGGGGCGGAGGCGGCTGTCACCACCGTTGCTGCTGTGGTCGCTGCTCCCGATGCACTAGCTCCTGCTCCTCCAGCTGCTCCCTTTATCTGAGGCGTTGTCACCTTCGCCCTGAAGAGATTGGCCGGCATCGTGGCTCCTCCGGACACCGACAGCGGTGTAATCAGGGTATTATTCAAGCTACTAGCCGGTATATTCTTGATGATATTCACTGTGGAGGCGCTGCTCAGCGGTGTGACCCGGGAGTCCTTCAGGGGAGACGAGGGCCCGCCCAAGGGTTCCGTGTACGGCAGCAGGCGAACCGCCGAGCTGGGCAAGGTTTTCGGTTTTTCGTCCAAGAGATTGAACTTCTTGGGCGTGAGCTTGGTGCCCGGCGGCAGGAGCGTCGTCGAGTTACCGGTGGGTGAAGAGGGCACCGCCGCGGTCGGCCTCAATTTGGCGCCCATGGGCGGAGCTGGGATCTGCTGGACACTGATGATCTGTGGGGTCAGGGGAAGATTTGCGGTGGAAATGGGTATGGTGGTGGTGGTAGTAGCTACGGCAGCAGAGGGAGATGTGGCCTCCGCCTGCCTCTCCTCCACGATGTACTTCTTAACGGGCGTACTCTGGCTCTGGGCCTGCACCTGCACCTGCACCGGCGAGGCCTGCAGCTTGTCCTTGAAAACAATGGGCGAGTTGGCAAATCCCCGAGCGCCTGGAGTTGTGGGCGAACCAATTTCAGCCGCCGCCGGTCCGCTTTGCGGGCCATAGACGAAGGGCTTCAGGGGTTTCAGCGGCTTCAGCGTGACCAGCGGCCTCGGGTCGCTCGGGTTGAAGAAGGAGTAGGGCGGCGTGGCTGTGGACGTGGATGTGGGTGTCGGCGGTGAGCTGGTGGCCGCCAGCGTCTTGAGCGCCTCATCGAGCACGTACTCCACGTGCGGCTGCACCACCAAGTGATTGGGTACCGCCTCCGGCGATGGCAATAATACTTTCTGTTGCTGCTGCTGCTGCTGCTGCTGCTGCAGGTGTTGCTGCAACTTCTGTTGCTGCTGCTGCTGCAGTTGCTTCTGTGCCCGCCTCCCACTTTTGGCCGGAGCTGCTATCCTCTTTGCCGGCGTCGCCTCTCCGCCCGTAGATGTTGCTGCGTTCCTGCCGCCCACAGGACTTCCGGTGTGCGAGGGAGAGCCCGTGCCAGTGGCCAGATTCCGCTTGTTGGCCAAACGCTGCTTGTGCTTCACCTGCTGCTGGTAGAAGAAGCGCTGCTGAGCGGTCCGCGGACTCAAACGCTTCTCCACGGGCATGGGGTCGCCCTCCTCGACGCTGGCAGTGTGGGGCGATGGACTCAACTGCTGATGCTGGTGCTGCTGCTGCTGGTGGGGATTCAGGAGAGTCTGCTGGTGTTGCATGTGCCTCTTCTTGTTGGGCTTCCCGCCATCCACGCCGCTCTCGTTCTCCTTGCGCTTCTGCGTCATCTTCTTCACCTCGTTGGGCACATCGGGCACCTTAAACTGCGGGGAAGAAGGGGTATAAGCGTGAACTTTTATTTCTTAATTAAAATCCATACAAAATTAAGATTAATAGAAAAACTAAGGCAGGAAAAGGAGTTTTTAATAAAGGATTTAAAGCACATTAGAATATTTAAAGACATTTAAATATTTAAAAAACAATAATACAAAAATATATTTAACCAAAAAATAAAACATGTATTTATTTATCATTTATTGCAAAATAAAACAAGAGAATTTTTAATATTTTAAAGTATGTATATATAAGGTATATTTATAATTAATTAAATATATTATGTATTCTTTTTTCTGACAGTATTATATAAGCACATTTTTAAAAGCATTCAAAAAATAATACCAAACCTTTAACCAAAATAATAAAAGAAATAATTTTTTTCATTTATTGCAAAAGAAACATTTTTAATTTAATTTTTTAATTAATTAAATTTATTATATTCAAAAAAGGTGTTCTGTTTTTTTTCTGACTGTATTATATAATCCCATTTAAAATCAGATTTGAATGGTTAAAAATGTTAACGACTATCGATAACTTTTTTTCGCGCTAACAGTAACCTTTCTAACAGCGCCAGGTTAACAGATACTCACAGTTGGCTGTTAATGGCAGTTAATGTTAAATTTCTCTGATTGGCCAGGAAAGATATAGCCACAAAAATAAAGCACTTAGGAAGTTCGCTTTGAATAAAAAAATAAAATAATGCTGGAAAACGGGGCCCTAAAGAGTTCCAAATGTTTTTCCGCCCTGTTATGCCCAATCCACTTGGTACATAACATTCCAATTGGACAAGGCTTTAATGGGACACTTTTCCCTCCAATTAACTCGGTTAAAGGAAAACAAAGTTTTCAGGCCACAACTTTCAGAATGAACAGTATTCGGGGCAGGAGAGGCCCCACGGGCAACTTTTTGAGTCGCCTGCCGCCAGCAGCGAGCAACGGGACTTGCGATGTGAGAGGTACAGTCTGCACTTTCACTGCCCACACACTCGAGAGATGAGGAACGAAAAAAAATCACAACCGCCCGCGGCGGGGATTATATAACTCACCGGCTCCTCCAAGATCACCGTCGGGGGGTCCTGGCTCCTGCCGCCCATCCAGCCGTGCTTCGCGCTCATGAACGAGGCCTGCTCGATGATGGCATGGCCAAAGTGGGCACCCGTTTCGGCGGGCATCGCCAGTTTTGCGTTCTCCTCGAAGGCCTTCTGCGCCAGATCGTTGGCCACGATGCTGAGCGCCGTTTGGGGACTGATCCTGGGCAGTAACGGATACGGTCGGCGTCCCTCTCGCGACCAATCCTGCCAGGTATTGGGGCCGCAGACGCTGCAAGGGATACACACACGGGAGGGGGGGCTTTAGAGAGGAGAAAAGCGCGCAAGTGGCGGCTGCTCGAACGGATCTCTTACTTCTCGGCAATGGTGTTGAGCTGCTCGTCGTTGGCCGCCCGCCGCACCTCGGCGCGGTGCCGCTCCTGGGTGATGTGAAACAACTGGCGCAGTTCCTCCAGCAGTTTCGCCTTCGGCTCACTCAGCGCTCCTTGGGCGCGAAAAACGCTCACCACATGCGAATAGGACTCGAGTTCTGCGGGGTAAAACAGACAGGGCACAGCGCCAAGATGTGAGTTAGATGCTTGACCTTATCTCAGGCGGCAGTCCTCGCCAGCCCCGCGGATGCGGGAGACTTCTGGGGACCATCCAAGCGCTCTCACCCAGTCGACGCAGCATGCCTCGGCACTCGTCCCGCGACATCTCCAGCGTTTGCGGCCACATCTCTCCTTTCGCTAATTGCTATCCGTGGCCGTGGGCAATCCCGTGCAGTTGCGATCGCGTTCGCTTGGGCCAACGCAGGGTTAAGTCGCGAATCTCGTTGCAAAAATTAAAACAAACTCCGAGGGCAGCGTTTCTAATATCTGTTTCTGTGCGCCATTCACCGCGCAGCGCCGACAGCGATGCGTGCAAGAAGAAGCAGCCAGCGAGCGGGCGCTCTGCAACACTGCGGCCGTTTGGTATTCACACGGCGGCGCAGAGTCAGCGATGCTCAAACGACACTCCATAAAATTGCCGTTAAATTTCGATTAGGCGTTATAGATGGAATGAGAAAATATTGAACCATTTTAAAATATATTTCCGGCCAGCTTTATTTGTTTAATTTTTTTTTTGTTTTGGTCTCTAGTAGAAATAGGCTTATAAATTTGTACAGAAAAGAGGAGGGTTCCGAGTTCGCTATCGAGAGTGGCATCACTGGTAAGATTGTCAGTCACAGGAAAACATCAGGTATTCGCTAAATCTAAATTATAATAAAATATTAGCACTTAAAATTACCCTTCCCGTCTTTTCACAGCTCCCGGTCCTCCAAGTCTCTCATTGCATCCGTGGACTAAAATGAGACAAGAATCAGTTTATATTAAAATTAATCATTATGTCTCTTACGACCGTTTTAAACCAGAATGAGGACAGAAAATTTATCTTATTTAAGATGTTCATATCCGAGGGCGGATAAATGCCGTGCAGGTGGAGGTGCTGCACCGAGATAAAGGGTGGTATGTGGAACCCAATTATAGCCTCGGACGGATCAACGTTCTTCGACTTTAGCAGGTCGATCATGCCCAGCTCCATCCGCTTGACTGTGGATACCAAGATAATCTGATTAGTATGCTCATACCTGAAACGTGGCTTATCCACTCACCGAGTCCCAGGTGGGACCTGTTGAGGACGCTGAAGCTATCCAAATGCTCTTTGGGAATAGCCAAGTAATGATACCGGGCAGCCGGATATTTATCCTTAAAGATGACATATTCTTCCGTTTCCACCTCTAGATTTGGATTCGGACCCCTAGAACTTGGCCTATGATGGGCAAAATCACAAAAAAAGCAATTTTCAGGTCCAGATATCGATGATTTTTCGGAGCCGTATTTGTAAAGCGAAACCAAAATTATTAGGCCCAGACCAGCCAGGCCGGCTATATAAAGCCTTTTTCGTTTTAGCATGCTTTCTGGAAGGCAGGCCATGTTACGCTTAAGTTTATCTCTATGATAAACTGATGTTTTGATTGATAATGGTTAGCAGCTCAGAAAGAGTAGCGCGGTAATTACCCTTTAACTGTGAAACGGTCACATTGCCGTTTGCCATTCAAAGGAAATGTATGTAAATATTATTTGAATTTAATATTTAGATTAGACGGCTCGACGGAAGCCGAGAGCAACCAGTGCCACCGTTAGGTCCATTGAGATGTCTGATTAAAACAGGAGGAATAGCTATTACTAGGAGGGGTTAATAGGATCTTAGTTGGGAGTCGAGTCTGTTTCTCCGGATCCTACTAGCTAGTCCCGTTAGGATGCGGTAGCCCAAGAAACAAGGTGTATAGTCCAGAAAGAGCGCCTCCTCCAGTCCTCCAGTCTCACGTTCGCTAGACTGCCCAGTTCGTCGTTGAAGGGTCCAGGATCCAGGAATTGGGTTTTTCTCCTAAGAATGGCGGAGGAGGTGTTGGACGCTCTCTATTCCTTCTTCATTCCCGCAGCTACGACCGAAGTCTTGGTGGGGTCCACCGTACCATTGTGCCATGCGCCCAATGTAGCAGTGCCCCGTTAAAACTCCTATAAGCATCCTTATCCTGTTCTTCGTGAAGTGTGCTTCGGGTTGTATCTTGGCCACAGTGCTTTTTACACATCGCAACCCATGGCTACTGTCCAGTCTTCAGCGGCCGCAGTCCTTGTAGTACTCTCGAGTTCCGATAGGACATGCTGGATCTGCTTCGTTACGTCGGCCACCGCGAGACTTGTTAATGGTGCGGATCTAGCGCGCTTTTCTTCCTGAAAATTCAACCGGCGACCTTTTTGGCCTTTTCATAAAATACTCTATTTTAGGAACCTAGTATATATTTCAGTATATAATTCGATGTCTCTTGGTATATTTTACAGCAAGGGAAGCGGGCACTCTATACTGCAATCAACAAACCAAAACAATAGTTTGTTTTTAACTGCATTGTTTTCTCAAATCATTTGTATAAGTAGTATTCCTTCCCCGTTAACTACTCTACTGTCCGAAAACGATTGGATCAGTATTAAAGGCTACAATTATGGATTTCCTGGAGAAAGAGGACGGGCTGGCAGAAGAGAAATGCAAAATATCTGACTTCGAGACTGTGAACTGCAACTTCAACAACAGCAAAGATCACTGCAAAGTAAAAATAGAAAAAACCGAAGGACGATTATCTGGGGAAGGTGAACTTACAAGCGACGAGTTCGAAGTTCAAGTAAAGAACGAGCCCATTGATGAAGACCTACTTGAGGAAGAGCATTTTGAGATATTCTATGACGTGGATCAGGTTGAAACTCAAGTAAAAAGTGAGGAATGCGACAGCGATTTTCCAACAGATGATCAGTGTTCTGAGGATATGAATGATAATGAGGACAAAAACGAGGAAGAACAAGTAGATAAAGAACTACAGTGCTCCTACTGCCAAAAGGTTTTCTCGGGCAAAATATCTCTTCGTGTACATCTCCGGCTCCACACAGGAGAACGACCGTACAAGTGTAGCTATTGCGACGAGTCCTTTAGAACAAAAACGATTCTTCAACGTCACATCATCATCCACACAGGGAATCTACCATTCAAGTGTAGCTATTGCTCCGAGACCTTTAGACAAAAAGGCAGTCTTCAAGAACACATTTCGAAGCACACAGGGGAACGACCATTTCAGTGTTCTCTGTGCTCGAAGACCTTTGCTCAAGATATAACTCTCAAAAAGCACATACGTTCTCATACCGAGCCACCGTCAGTGTGTAGCTATTGCAACAAGTCGTTTACGCGAAAGGAAAGTCTTCAAAGGCACATTAAGGACCACACAGGGGAACGACCTTATAAGTGTTCCCACTGTCACGAGTCTTTTTCGAATCTGAGACGTCTCCAATCCCACATCATTACTCACCCGGGGGAACAGGCGTACAAGTGTCCCGATTGTGATAAGTGTTTTTCAAGAAATGCTTATCTACAGCGGCACAGCCTGACCCACACAGGAGAAAGACCATTTCAGTGTTCCCACTGTGACAAGGCTTTTTCACAAAACGCAATTCTTCAACGACACATCCTGACCCACACGGAAGAACGACTCAATGAGTGTTCTTACTGTCAGAAGACATTTAAGCGTAAAGAATATCTTAAGGAGCACATCCGGAAACACACAGGAGAACTCCCTTACACATGTTCCCAATGCAATAAGACTTTTCCACAAAGCAGACATCTTCGGACTCATATCCTAACACACACAGGAGAACGACCATACAAGTGTTCCCACTGTGACAAGGCCTTTCCAATAAAAGGAAGTCTTCAAAGACACATCCTGACCCATAATAAAAAATAAATAAATACATTTTTTTATAAAAAAAAATCGTATAAGGGCTTTCAAAATTTGGGTGTTCTTTTTTTTCAGATAAACGAAAATAGAGCAGGACGAAGTACAAATTTTAAACGAATCCAATTATTCTGTGGGTTTGGCTAGGGTACTAGGGTTGCCTTTTAAAATTCTAGAATGTTTATAAAATGCAAACAATTTTTTTTTTTTTTTCAAATTGATGGTTTAACCTGGGACAAGAATTGTGGATTCTAGGTAAAACTGGGAAAAAAAATTTACTCTCTCTAATAAGCTTTAGTTCATGTTACTTAAGCGCAGAAAGTGAAATGAAGTCTGGCTCGTTAATTTTTTATTTGAGAATTTAATGTTTCCCCATGTCGAAACCAAATCAAAAAACAAATGTTTCCTTAAAAAGAAAAAGCTTAATGCAGTTTTGGCTTCATAAAAGCATATTCTGCATTTCGTGCGATGGTGCATAGTGGACCAGCCTTGTTAGCATTAGCGAAAATGGGATATTGACAAGAGCTGTTTGGCAATTCATATTTATTTTAATACAAAATTTTAAAAATTAATATTTGAAGCTTATCGATTAGATTTGCTATTGAAGAAGTTCCAATTCTAGAATTGCCATTCACAGCGACCCGCAATTAGATCCATCGCTATAGCAATTGCCATTCACTGGGACGCGCAAAATGGTCTGAATTGAAATGCATTTCAATTTTCCCGATGAAAACTCGCTCGAAACTGATGGAAAATGTTGTTCCGCTCAGCAAAAAGCAAGTTCGACGGTGGAGACGTGATGCGCCGGCTAAAGCGCCTGGCGGAAGGCACCCTCTCCTCCTACCGCCGCCTGTTCCTGCTGCTCCTCTGCGTTTGTGTGGTGTTCTATATGCTGCCGCCGATCTTTCGCTATATTTTCCTTAGTGCACCAGAGCAGAAGGGTGAGTGGGCGCCGCTACCCCCGTTCTTCTCCCAGCTCAACAGACACGTGTCCTTGCAGATCCCCACAGCGTTTGCATGGACGACCGGCTGACACCGTTTGTCCTCCAGAACTTTGAGTTCGATGCCAACATTCGTCACGTGTCACCATCCAAAATGCCCGGCGAGCGCGATTTCACACCCTACGTGGGCAACGGCTATCTGGGGCTGGAGATAGCGCACGACGCCTTCCTGAACATTAAACATGGCCGGGCCATGCAGCTGCCCATCCGCTTCCAGCCTGTGGTTTCAGTAGCCGGAGGAGCGTCGGGGGGCGAAAAGGAGTCGACGGTTGTGGAGTACCTGACGGGTATGGTGCATCGGTTCCAGTGCTTCGCAGGTTACTTTGTATCCTACACCTACTACGCCCATCGCACGCAGCCGGGCATCTTTATGCAGGAGCTGCAGATCACGAATACGCGCAACATGATGGAGGACATCGAGCTGATCATGCCACGCGTCAACCTGCCCAAGCTGTCCAAGCGCTCGGTGCCGCTGAGTGAACCCGTTTCGGCTGGGATGTTTACCTACAGCGAACTGGAGGTGCTCACGGGCACAGTGCAGCCACAGCCGGAGAATCCCGGTAAATCGATTGTGATAAGCATAGTCAAGCCGCTGTTGGATTCCAAGTTGCAGCTCAGGAAGCGCGGCACGGTTCGCATCGTTTATCCCATAGCTGTCCAGTACTCCAAGCTCGTGGCGGAGGCCCAGGTCAAGGGCATAAGCGAGGCCACCGAGCAACAGGCCACGCAGGCAATGATCAAGCTGCTCCAGAAGCTGGGCTCCAAGGGCTCGCTGAACAGCTATCGCCAGGAGCACATCGATGTGTGGACGGATCTCTGGGCCACGGGCTTCACGTTGAGCACTTCGAAGGCAGAGAACAGCTTGAATGGCGATCGCATCAATGCCACCATGTATGCGGTGCTCTCCCAGGTGCGCAGCTTCGAGTTCGAGGAGATGGGCGGCGGCCCATCTAGGAAGGATGACATTGCCAAAGCACTGACCTACGCCGAGGGCTGCTACGATTCCTATCACACGCTGCAGGCGGAGAACCTTTGGCGCGAGATGTCCAATCTGCAGCAGCTCAATTCCCTGGTCTCGTCCTGGATGTTGACGCTGGAGAAGCAGGGCTGCCACAATCTGATACGAGCTGGAGCCTCGGGCGTTATCCAAGCAATGGTCCTGAGCTTTGGCAGCTTTCGGTTTAGCAATCAGCACCTGGAGTGCAATATCCATCCGAAGTTCCTGCACAGGGACTTCCACTTCAGGCGCCTCAACTATGGCAACAAAACCCATGTGAATGTGACTATTATTGTGAAGGATGACAACAAGGCGGTGATTAATGTGGCGCTGGATCGTTCCGATCGGAGCTACTACGCCTGCGATGGCGGCTGCCTAGATGAGCCCGTGTTGCTCACGTAATTATCAACTATAATTAATTAATTAATTGCTTTATCTATAGTTCTTCTTCCGAATTTGCAGGCAAAATCGACGACAATTCCCAGTTAAGCTGACTGAACCCCTGACAGCAATACTATATATAACCGAGGACAAGCAGCACATGGAGGAGCTGCACCATGCCATCCATGTCAAGGAAGTGGTAGAAGGTAAGCAAGCTATATTAACTATTTAGTATCTATTGATAAATTTCCTTGTAGCCCCCGCCCATGAGCAGCATCTGATTGCTTTGCATCGGCATGGCCACCAACTGGGCGGCCTGCCCACTCTCTTCTGGGTGTCCGTATGTGCAATAATCATAGTATTCCACATATTCCTGTGCAAGCTCATTATCAAGGAGTACTGCGAACCAAGCGATAAGCTAAGATATCGTTATAACAAACCGTGATCCTAGTTGTACATATATAAAAAATTGGATGCTAGTAAAATATGATTATCTAACTACAAAAAATGCAAACACAACGATTTTGTACCTTTTGTTAGTGTAAACTAAGAAGCTTTTAAAATATTCTCTTAATTAAATCCTTAATATAAGCAGAAGGTTCGGGGGCTTGCACACCTTAAGACCCTTATTGAATTAATTGTTAATGAACATTTATAGAGTTCCCCATGAAATAATACAACTCCTTAGACTTCTCTAACATTTAAAATGCTTTACTTTCCGAAAAGGCAGATCATTTAGCTTATATACAGAGATATATGTAGATAGAGAGTGTGCAAAATGCATTTAGTTTAACTATAGTTCTCGATTGCGTTTGGTGCCATTTAAAATTCGTACAGGTGCCGATAAGTAGCTACTACTAAAGCTCCAATCTCTACTTCGATCTCCACTGGTCCCTCTCCTACTTGGTGACCTTGTGTATGCTCTCGGCCAGGTACTCTGCATTCTTGCTGGTCACTCCAGCCATCGAAATGCGACCATCGTTGGTCAGGTAGACGCTGTGCTCCTTGATCATCTTCTGGACCTGCTCCGGCTTCAAGCCCGTGAAGCAGAACATGCCAATCTGGTTGACAATGTGATCCCAGTTCTGTGTGGAGCCCAACTTTTCGAGGTTAGTCTTCAGCAGGCAGCGAACGTCGATGATGCGATCGGCCATCGTCTTCACATCCTTTAGCCACTGGGCGCGCAGATCCTCGCTGTTCAGGATCTCGGCCGCAATCCTGGCTCCATGAACGGGGGGATTGGAGTACAGACCACGGATAACGATCTTCACCTGGGACATGACGCGGGCGGCCTCCTCTTCGTCGCCGCACATGGCGGTGAAGGCGCCAGCACGCTCACCATACAAGCCCATGTTCTTGGCGAAACTCTGCGCCAGACAGAAGTCATGGCCATCGGCCTCGAAGGTGCGAATCGCCTGGGCATCGCGGTCGACGTCGCCAGTGGCGAAGCCCTGGTAGGCCATGTCGATGAAGGGATACAGGTTGCGCTTCTTCACCACCGCCGAGATCTCGCGCCACTGCTCCAGAGTAGGATCCACGCCGGTCGGATTGTGGGCACAGGCGTGCAGCAGGACGATGCTCTTCTCCGGGATTTTCTGAAGGATTTGTTTGATTAGCTTTAATTAATTTCCTTGTTTTAAAAGCTTTACTCACAGCTAGATCTTCCAGCAGTCCGCAAAAGTCCAGGGCGCAGGTGTCCTTGTCGTAGTAGCGATACCGATTCACCTTCAGTCCGGCGTGCTCGAAAATCGGCAGATGGTTGCCCCAGGATGGAGACGGGATGTAGACTTCGCGGTTGCCCTGCCAGAATTTGGTCAGGAAGGCAGCTCCGATGCGGAGAGCTCCAGTTCCACTGATGGACTGGGCAGTGACATTGTGCTTGGCAGCCAGACGCTTGGAGTCCTATTAAAAAACGAGTAAGTTAATCCCTAAAACCCTTTCTGGTAAGATTAATAAGTAATTAAATTAACCTTGCCCACGGCCAGCTCGATGGCTTTGTTGTAGAACTCGGGAACGCCGATAATGGTGGCGTATTCCTTGTCCAGTTTCCGGCCCACTACTCTGTTTTCAGCCTGGTTAGGGAAAATATGTATTTTATTATAAAACTAACTTATAATATTTGGTAATAACTCACCTCCCGCACACTTGGCAGTACGAAGGGCTTGTTGTCATCATCACGATAGGCGCCAACGCCCAAATTAATTTTCTTGGGATTATTGTCCTTCTTGAAGGCCTCTGTGACTCCCAAAATGGCATCAGGGGGACCCATTTTCACCTCCGAGAACCATGTTGATCTTGAAATAAGTAAAGAATACAGACATAAATTTAATATTTACTCATTATACCCGGTACCCATAGGGTACAAGGGTATTATAAGTTTGTGCCAACCGAGAATGTATGTAACAGGCAGAAGGAGGCATCTCCGACCCCATAAAGTATATATATTCTTGATCAGTATCACCAGCCGAGTCGATTTAGCCATGTCCGCCTGTCCGTCCGTGTGAAACAACAGATCTCAGAGACTATAAGAGCTAGAGTTACCAAATTTGGTGACAACATTGGAATCTGTTGCACGCAGATCAAGTTTGTTTTAAAATTTGGCCACGCCCACTTCCGCCCTCAAAAACCATAAAATAAGTTAAATAAGCTATACTCGTTTTTTTTCGGGTAAAAGTTAATAAATACAAAAAATGAATAAAATAGAGCGGACGTTTCCTGAAAATTTCAGTAAAATCGGATGATAAACATGGGAGATATTAGCAATAAGGTTAGAATTTTAACACACCGCCCTAAGGCACTGCTGTTGCAAGCTGTAGCCGACAGGTGGCGCATTCGAGCCTTGGCCGTGCGATATAATGGCGTCAATGTACATATGTACAGTTGCGGTCAAAATAATAGTAGTGCTGGTCTAGTGAAAAGTTTTTCGGCTGTATCTTCCCAATGGGTTGACGAATCCAATTCATTTCTTCATATTAGTAATTACCAATATCTGCTCTTCCAGTATATGAAGTGATGTCGTCTTATCACATCTCTTTCTATTTTATTTTGCATTATTTCCCAATTTAGCACGTTTTTGGCGCAGTCAAAATAATAGTAGTGTCAGATAAATTTTTTTTATGATTAAATTTACTAAACTTTTCTTAAGATTTTTGGTCTTAAACATTACTTTAGGATGTTATCAAACAGTTTTTAGCATTTCTATATCCTTCGTTTATATTTGGTCCTGGCAATATGGAATGTGGAAAAAAATTGCTGCCAAGAGGCAAAATCTGATTAAAAAGTTTATATCTGAAAGAAAAACCTACTTCAAAGGGTATATATTATTGTATGCTCATCTAAAATGATCACATATGCGATATGTTCAAAAAATCGAGTGGCCGACCAAGGATATTGACAAAAAAGTCAGGGGATCGCCAAGTGAGGCAGGGGATGCATAAGACACTCATGTCTGCTGCAGCCTAAAAAAAAAATTTTTTAATCTATGCATATCTGGAAACAATAAGAAGCAACCTTAGAGAGAATGTCCTCATGACAAAAAGTTCCAAAAAAGGGCCTTATCTAACAATAAAGTATCTTGTCAAACGCTTAACGTTTGCCTCAGAATATCTAAGCTGGCCCTCGAAAAAATTTAGGAACATTTTTTTGCCGGAAAAGCCCAACTTAGGTATTTTTACGGCCGTGGGTCTCGAAAGTATTGAAAACGACCACAATTAAAACACTTTTTCCTAAAAATACTTGCAAAACCGTTAGGTACGGGTTTTTCGTCAGTTATGATTTAGGCGAGCCTTGCGTACCATGTAGGTAGGCCAGTGTATTGGCTCAGAAATATAATGGATCGACATTTATATGTCAAATTCTGAGTCGGCGTGATGCTACTATATATTTCAAAGGATATGCCACTTGTTTGGATGTTTTAAAAGGGCAACGATCCAGCAAATACGAGTAAATTGTACATAGAGTGGCTTGCAGCTAACCAGGTAAACGTCTTAAAATGGCCCGCACAGTCACCCAAACTCAATCCGATTGAGATTTTTTGGTGTGACATTCAGAAATAAGTCCTAAAAATACTACCATACAAAATTTTTTATCATTTGCAAGTTGTGGAACAATTTTTTCTATGAAAATATGCCAAATCTCAGTTGATTCCAGGGAAAATCGCTGAGGAGTCCTTATTGTCTATAAAGGATATTTAACTAATACTCAAAAAAATTCTTATCCATGGATCTATAATAATCAATCAATCAGGTATTCCTAAATAATTTTTTTAGGATGTGGTAATTTTTCAAAAGTTTCACTACTATTATTTTGACCGACTCAATTTTCGTCAAATTCAACATTTATATTTTTCCTTAATAATTCTTTTGAGTAATTTCAAGTTGTTATGTGTTATTAACATCTACTATTAGTTAAGCTTTAATGAAAATTAAAATAATTTTTTTAAAGAGCTTACAAAGTTATTTTTTTGTGGATTTTATATAGCCTTACTGGGCACTACTATTATTTTGACCGCAGCTGTATGTACAATGTAGTGTATGTACATTTTTAAATTGCCTTTTAGTGTGAAGCGCAAACGTTTAGGTACCGGGTATCTCACAGTCGAGCACAGTCGACTGTAGCTTTCTTTCTTGTTTTATTTTAAAATTGAGATTTTATTATATATTTTTAAGCACACATGCCGATGCCGATGACCCTGATCTAGTTTTATGCTAATCTTGATCTAGATAACATTAAACTACTTTATATAGGCTTAAGATCCCAATATCTAAACAAAGTTCTTGGTAATCTAATGCATTTCCGTCCCCTCAACCTTTAACCCCCCGAAATACTAAAGCCACCCACTTCATCCTTATCTGCCTTTAAATTTAATTGGTAGATTAGGGGTCTGCTTAGTGGTTATCTCTTCCCCCACGTCTGCCACTTGTATGCTATCATTTATCATTCTGGTTTCATGACTAAAGTTTGAAAGTCATCTGGAGGATTTCATGGATTTTGCACCCACAGGTAATACCTTGTGCCCAGCACAGCATGGGGGTCTTGAATACAGCCCCTCTCTTATCAGCTGTAAACATGTTATTATGGGAACTCGGCCGGTCGACGCCTTACAGAACACACAATATAGATCCATTAGGGCCTACGTCAGCGATAAGGTTGAGCCCCTGCTGACGTAGTCACCCGATTCCCCCTTCTCCGGCTCTCATTATTCAGAGCCGCAATAAATCGTGGAAATAATCAAAGTTAATTAAACTCTTTTTAATAAGGTGCCACCTGTCTTGGGATCTGATTTGTCTGATTGCTGTAGGTAGCCTTCCGGTGTCGCCTGCACTTCGATAAAACAAACCGCCATAATTTAAGAAGTAGTTCCATAAAATGTCAAAATAAAAACACGCGATAAAAGCGTGATTTGGCCAAGAATACCCTACGTTACTTTCGACGGGCATTTGTGCTGCGGTTTGAGGCAGGTAGAGAAATTCCAAATATACCTTAAGGCTGGCTGAATGTAAATTTTATAAATTTAGAAATTTGTATTTTTAAAATGTAGGAACCCCCTAAATTAATATCGAAAATTCTTAAAATAAGAATTTGTAACCTTCACGTGTATGATTCCCAACTGGTTCCAGCCACTTCTAACAATAGTAGTGACTAATTTGGGGTGAAAGTTATCTTTACGCAGAGACAATATCGTATAAAATGAAGTTTTACTGTATCAATACATTTTTTCTAATTTATCAAAAGATTTTAATAATCATTTGGCATTCAACAAGTTTATGCAAACTTCCTGTACCGCATATAGAATTCGTTATCTTCCAACTGCTTTCATCATGTGGTTTCTGAATGTTCTTTCGAGCAGAAGAAAAAGTAGCAAAAAATAGCCCCATGGAACGTCATGAAATTGGCTTTAAAAATAAATACGTCCGTTCATTGGAATGAATTAGTCAATATACAAAATAAAATACACCAAACATATTAGCTAACTACGGGGGCACAGCAAGACAAAAACAGCTGTAGTTCTTATAATTTTTTTTGTCATAGGAGACAATGATGAATTACAAAGCCCCTACGCTGCTGCTGATATAATCTAGAAATCCAGAGGAACGTAAATCCCAATGCCAAACAAATTATGCAGTAATGGAGAAAAAACAAACACACATAAACACACGCAACTAGACCGGCAACTGCAATGACCTTGGCAAATGACACCGCTGCATCTGCAACGTGTTCGCCAAAAAACAACAAAAGCAATGGGGCGCTTTTTTCACTCTGCTCTTTTTACTCACTTGCACCGGATGGCGGCGGGGGCCAATCGATTGCTGATCAACAAACCGCGCTGACAGATCTGCGACATTGTTAAATGCACAAAATAGTTGTACTATCTTTTCCGTTAAATAGCAATTAAGTAATTGCGAAAAAGTTGCCAATCGCCTTCAGGCCTCAAGAGAATACTAAGCGGCGGCAAACGCAAAAAGCGGCTGCAGGCTTCCAATGCGGCAGCTTTCGAGTGCTATCGATACTTATCGCGGGGGAAAGCTTTCCTGGCCAGTGCTTCTCATTTAGCTTTTATCGAAAGCGGTTACTTTTCTTTTTAGTTATTTTTAGCTGTAATTTTTGTAGTTACTTTAAATTAATTAAGTGATGTGTTGTATTATTTCGATCGCACTGAGATGTTTCTTGACTTCGAGAGCATTTTTATGACAGCCTTAGGAATGCATACTTCATGCAAAAATTGATTACAAATTTTGTTCCCAAGTTATTTGTAAATTTGTTGTGAAAGCATAAAGCTTTACATTATGTAGCATAATTTTGTGCGCCACTTTAAATGATATCAAGCATACAACTATTTCTGTGTTACTTTAATATTTTAAAATAATTTTAATCGATAGTAAAATCGTCGGAGAAAGCTTTCTTTTCCATTCTGAATCGTCGCGCGCAGCTGTTTTTAATCTCGAAGAAGCTTTGACTTTGTCTTCGGCCCTCTCTTTGCGTGTGCTTGTGAGCGAATTCAGTAGATTCTTAGCGCCGCTGGGGTGAAAAAGCAGAAATAAGCGAAACCCAGATTACCAACATACATCACTCTTACCTTGTAATTCAATTAACTGGAGGAAAAATGCTGAGGCTTGCGGTAATTGCTTGTGCTGTGCTGGTGGCCTTCGCCGGAGCCCTGGAGTTCACGGATTGCGGATCGAAGACGGGGAAATTCACGCGGGTGGCCATCGAGGGATGCGACACAACTAAGGCGGAGTGCGTCCTCAAGCGGAATACCACGGTCAGCTTCTCGATCGACTTTGCTTTGGCCGAGGTGGCCTCCAAAGTGAAAACCGTGGTCCATGGCAAGGTATTGGGCATTGAGATGCCCTTCCCTCTGGCCAATCCGGACGCCTGTGTGGACAGCGGACTGAAGTGTCCGCTAGAGAAGGACGAGTCCTATCGGTACACGGCCACGCTTCCGGTTTTGAAGTCATATCCGAAGGTCTCCGTCCTGGTAAAGTGGGAGCTGCAGGATCAGGATGGTGCGGACATTATCTGCGTGGAGATTCCCGCTAAAATTCAGTAGGAAATCGCAGAATAAAACTTTGAATTTAACAATTCTTCTTGTAATCTAATTTAAAAATAAAGAAATGTAAAGTTAAGCGACGTTCGAGTGTCTTTATGTAATCAATTTATAGTTAAACATATACAAATGTTATATTTTTTTTCTTTTGATCGAACCCTCCTAAAAGTCACGTATTAAATTTTTCAAGTCCCCTTTCCTTTGCCATAATTTAATCTCTAAAAGCCAAGACAAAGCTTAAAGTGAATGAGTAATCTGTGTGCGATCTCTGAGCGGAAGCCTCAAGTTCAGATTTTGCTCTCTTATTGTAATCTAATTTGAAAATAAAAAGAAATACGAAATGAACTCACTTTTGTGTTGGTTTTGCTTTCCTCTTTAAGTCGAATGTATTTCGGGTAGGCCTCTCTTTTTTATTATTATTTCCTTTTGTCTGTTTTTGATTGCATCTTCCGCTTTCATGAAAATGAGAGGAAGACAAGGAAAAATATACTGAAAAGAATGTCAGAGAACTTTTGCGCAAGTGATCACACTTAACAGACGATAAACAGGGGGCTTTAGAGATGAATAATTTGATCTTTTTAAGGGTAAATAATAAGGGAAATATATGAAAAATTGCGTTAACGAAACTAGTTCGCTTAAATAAATAGAATTTTTGTAATTGTTTGTAATTCTTAATTTACATATGTCATGATGATACTTCATGTATTTTTTATGTTTATTTATCTTTATTTTCTTAGGAATTCTACAACCTCTTTGTAATATTTATTTACATTAATATTTATTAACCAATCCAAGCAAAGTAAGATAAGAGTGAGTAATAGTTGCATGATCGGAATGGATGACAACATTATACATACATATATAAGTATGAATAATAAGGCATCAGAAAACATATCGATAATGATACACCACAAAATATAAATTTTTAATGATCAACAAGACAGATTTTTAGCTTAAATTTAATTATTAAGCTAAACTATTAAATGGTGGCTATTTTAAATTAAGTTTATGGTACACAAGTAATGATAACAATGAAGAAAACAAGTTTTGAGTTAAATATGGAAATAATCAGACATAATCAAAAAGTTATTGACCCATGACAATAAAATGATAAATTCTACTGTTAGGTTTTTGCTTAGATAAGTGATATCAATGGGAAAATTCGGAACAGTGAGAAAATAAAGAAAGCAACTGATTTTAATTATTACTTAAGAAAAGAGTTAAATAAAAAAAAACATTTCCTTTATCGGTTAAAAATTTCATACCATTATAAGATTTATTGTTTGCTCCATATATTACCTAACAGAAAATATGTACATGCTTTATGCTTTAACTTAACTTTAACTTATCCCAAGTGAAATATTTGCTGATAATAAACCAACTTATTTTCTTTGTGTGTAGCAGACAACCTTATAGTAGAAATTTGATAAGAAGCAGGTGTTTGAATGGCTTTATTTGATAAGTTGACGTGAATGAGAAATTCCAAGCTAGCCATGGGTAAATGCGTAAATTCTATAATCCTGAAACCTGACTCAGGGACTTTTCATTGGCACTTCTCTTAGTCAACTTGGCAACTATGTCCGTTGTGTTTGCTCAGCTCCTTGGGTAAATTTACTCGGTGGCAAAGATAATGAGTAAGCGGCTCTATCGGCATTGAAAACAATGCTCATCAATGTTTTGCTTTCGGTTTCGATTACGGTCTAGAGTTCGCAGTGGCATTCGCTCTCCGTTCTTCTGCCGAACAAAGACTCGCCTGATAAGACGCTAAAAAGCAACTGAAAAATCGCACAAAATAGGAAGAGTACGGGGGGAGGAGCAGCAGCTGCAAACCAAGTAAAAACACAAATCAACTGCAGTCGAGCTTTCCATTTCGTTTTCTCAATTTCCATTCCTTTTTCAGCCAAAATACTCACCCACACCCACACACACACACCCTGCCAAGCCATATGGTTATATGCAAATAATGCAGGGGGAGGTGAGGTTGTGTGCATCAGATAGAATTATCCGCAGTGCGCCAGCACCGAGGATATTTAAGCAGAAGAAATCGCTTTATTACATTCACTTTGCGCCACGAATTGCTCGAAATGCAATTCCAACTCTGATTCGGTGTCGGATTTGGATTTCGATTTGAGACTTAAATTTTATTTCTTTATTTGCAGTTCTCAAGAAAGTTCGATCCGGCTCATGGGGATATAAATGCCTGTATAACTTAAGGATTGATGGCGATGGGCGATAAGTCATATTTTTGCGTGTGACTCTATACAATTTTCTTGGGTTTCTAAAAGGATTTTAGGGAGTTAAAAGTCGCATTTTGGTGCAGTCTTTTTTTTTAACGTTTGTAGACTATTTAAATTATTGCATTATATTTTAATTAGTAAAAAAAAAGTATATTTGTTATTTGTAAATCGAAAATAATTAATAATTAAGTTTATTGTGAGCTTTAAAAACATTTTAACTAGGAAAATATAAAGGATACTATTTATTTTTAAATTCAAATCTCATTATTGTAAATTATTTAAATATATTATATATAGTTCAGCTTATTACAATGATTGGGATTTTTATGTTTTAGGTTTTAAAAAATACTATGAATTTGGAATAAAATAAATTAAGTCAAGCAAAACTCTTTTTAAAAAATTACAGATACAAAAACTTATAATAAATTCCTCAACAAATAAGTTCCCTATCAAGAATCCCTCTTAAGCCGAGCTCCAATTTCTGAATACTATATTTAACCTTCCGGTTAGGGCTTCCGCAAGTCAACTCGCCAAGTGGCGGGAAACTCCACTTCCTCTGATGTTTTCACTTGATTTACATATGAATCCGCATAAAGCACGACAGTCCGAAACTGCAAAGAAATGTGGGCCAAGCCCCAGGACCATCCTCTTAACCCACCGGCGCCTGCCAGCCAGTCTCCCCTTAACCCATCTGTAGACACAGCTGACGTTTAAAAACTTGACACAACTCTGCATAAAAGTGGGCGAAGTCGAAAAGAGGCGGTGGGAGAAATACAAAAAGAAGAGAAAAAAAGAAATGGAAAATGGAAAGAAAAGAAATGTTGGCGGATGTGGCGGTTCACTCAGAGAATAATAGTATTTGGGTATAATAATTATAATTATTTAAGTTTATATTATAACAGAGAATAATATTATTTAGAAATTAGAATAATTTAAGAGCCGGTTTTTACTCTTCCTGTGTGAGGGCTAACTTTAACAAAGACCCGCACTCCCTCTCAAATCTTTTTCGGCTGTATTTTATATAATTTATAATTTAATAATTAAATTATTAATTAATTAATTATAATTTAATAATTTAATAATTTAATAATTTAATTATTTAATTAATAAATAAAATTATTAATTATAATATATAATATAATTTATTTTTATGTTACTACTTTGATTTTAGTGTTTTCCATTATCTAGGAAATTTAAAAACTATTATTTTGATTAAATTTAAAAACTATTATTTTGATTAAGCGGTCACACATTCACATGCCAATATTGCACTTGTGTGAGTGAGGAATTGTAGTTCTATGGCTAGATATAAGAAACAAGATAGCTAAATTTTTTTCTAATATGACATTCAATGATTCTTCTGTTATATAATGTGTACGCGTGGGCAGAGGACTGGCAAAGAAATTTGCTGACCCGCGGAATAGATCCGTGCGGACCACTGTTCCAATCTCGTCCCAAACGGTGATCTATATATTTTTTAAAATAGGTCAGAAAGAATAATCTCTTCACTTTACATATTTAATTTTTGTGTGTGCATTTCTTATATCTCTGCTGGTGGCAGTCCCAATCCCAGCCCCAGTCTCCGTTTTTTTGGGTTGCATATCATATGAGTTAGCCCACCGAGCCCTCCTGCTTCAGAGTCCTGCATCCCACTTCGTTGTAAGCCGCTGTGTCTGCACAGAATTTCTTGCATAAATAGCAGCATGTGCGGAGATCTCTGTTTTGTCTCTGTGGGTGTGTGTGTGTCTCTGCGAATGAAAATGGAAAACATTTCTGCTCTCGCTGCATTTAAAAGTAAAATGCAACTTCCGTTCGTGTACCCGTTCGTGTGCCACGCTGCCACGCCTCCGCTGCTGTGTCGCTGCATCTGTCTCTGCCGCTGCCGCCCCCAATCGAATGTTAATGTTATATGAACAATTTTCGTTTCCGTGCGGTTTGGCCATTGTAAATAAATTGCGATCTCTGGTTCTGGCCATGTCAGTTTTTTGGTCACTGCACATAGCCAGTTTTCTTGTTTGACTCGGCATTAAATTCTGTTAATTACGCGGTCTTTAACTTGTATGAGTGTCGCCATCGTCGTCTGGCGCTGACAGTCTCTGGGCCAACTTTGCTTTATAATTATTATTTTTACTCGCTTATTTGCTGTATTTATTTTTTGTTAGTTGTCCCACAACTTTTAGCTTTGAAGTGCTTTTAGTGGTTGGCAAACTTTAAAAATCCCTGATTAATTGCCAAAG
Organism: Drosophila rufa; assembly: GCA_018153105.1. NCBI lineage: Eukaryota > Metazoa > Arthropoda > Insecta > Diptera > Drosophilidae > Drosophila > Drosophila rufa. The sequence continues at coordinate 18,373,662 of JAECXS010000096.1, forward strand.
TTCGAAATTTGTTTGTGGCACATGTCGTTGCAGCATTATGAAGATAATAATGTGGGAGTTTTGGTTTTCGGTTTGGTTTCAGCTTGGGAGAGCCCTTTAAATCTTTTTTTTCTTCATTTCTGCTTTTTTCTCTGCGCTTTGACATTTTTTAGGGGGTCTCCTTGATGGTCCTAGCAGAGAGATGGGAGCTTAAGACATGTCCAGGGCTAAGCTGGGCCAATTAGGATGATGAAAACAGAGAAAAGGGAGAATAGATGAGTAGGGAAAAGCTAGGAGAAATCGCAGTAGAGCCCAAGCGGTCTTGTGTCATTTGGAAAAGGAAAGCCATCTTAAAAGTTAGAGGTTCTTTTTTAAAGGCAAGCTAATCAGGGATTACATTTAAAAAATAAAACAAATCTATTAATAATAACAACCAAGAATCAAATATAAAAGATAGAAGTTGTATCCGTATTTTAGGCGTAATATTTTGTTAAACTACCAAACCTATTAATTTATATTTTTAGAGCAATACTTTTTTTTGTAAATTTAATATATGGATTATATGTATTTTTTTAAATATTATAAGTTATATAATACATATTTTAGATTTGAAAATATTTAAATTTTAATGTTATGTTTGAAATATGTGGAATTGATTTTGAAAAATATTTTATTTAATATTTATTAAGATCTTAATCGGAAAATGTACAGCTTGTGGCTATCAATTTGTTTTTTGTTTATAAGAGGCTCCCAAGGAACCCTCAATTTTCCGAATTTTAGGCATTACTTGGCCGAACTTAGGTTAATAATTCTGCGTATTGAGTTTAGAAATTTATGAAAATATTTGTTGTAAATTTTTGTTTATCTCAACACTTAACTGTAGCTTTCTTACTTGTTTTCTGGGGCTCAATACATTTTTGCAAAAGTAAAAACTAGAAGAAGCGTGGATAGCTACATAGTGGTATTTCTTCCTTATTTGATTAATATTTCTTAAATTAAATAAAATGATTCATATAAAAATAATATATTAAATGGTATTGCTTTCATAAAAACCCTATATTTGTATATAAAAAGCTCTCATATAAAGTTATGCAAGATCCTGATTCCTCTGCGGTTTCCCTTAAAAATTACATGCACATATTTTAATTGGCATCCCTGTTTCCATTTTTAACCCCCTGTTACTTTTAAAAGTAGCTTCTTTTTTATGCTCCTGTTGCGGTTTTTGCATTTTAAATAAATCCCATTTGCTGCCAGGCGGGGCTTGCAGTTATCTTAATTATTTGCATGCGGCCGGCCAGTCAGTATCATTCGTTGTTAACAGCATGGAAATACATACATTGAATGCCATAACTACTAGCAAATGGCCAAAAAATGTAAGCCCCCGAACACCGACTCGTCCGCCACGAGCTGTCAATTCCGCAGTGCGTTTTTACTCCTTCCGCTCGTCCCACTGTCAGGTCGCACAACAGCAACAATCTGCAGTCCTGATGCTGACAGTTATGATATGCCAGGACACGCAACGAGCAACAAAAAAATTGAAATTACATTGCATTGCAATTAATTAAATGGCGAAACAGATAGCTTAATTTGTTTACGGTTCGCGTCTGAAATGGAGACCCATACAGAAGGCAACCGATGTCTGATGTTCTGCAACCTGTGTCCTTTGTCTGCCAATGTCATTAGCATCGTGATTACCTCTACATTTTTAATGCGGTTTCATTTGTTTGCGCACATGTGCAAATTATCCGGGAATGTCCTTCACTTCAGTGACTTCGATTTGTGGTAATGCACGCGATTAAAATCAAATTAATTTATAATTAATTAATCAACAAATAAACGAAAAAATGTAGTCGGTAGAGGAAGTTCAATATTGGTTTAAGATCTTGAATAATTTAAATGTAAGAAAGAACAAAATATGCTTCAAATAATTAAAAATTGAAATCGCTTAAAATGTTACCTAAAAATATATATATATATTATATATATTTTATACAAAAAAATATACCTTTTTAGGGTATTTCAAATCATTTTATAATATTTATTTAATATTATTAAATTCTCACCTTAAATTCAAGTTAAATACCTTCTCAAAAATCATGTTTTGTGAGTAATATGATATCTTCAGTAGCCAAAGAGAAATATTTATTGAAATCAGCAGCTTTCATTCACACAAAAAGAAAACTATGCCTTTATCTGTGAAAACTGTTTGAATAGCTCGCGAGCAATACGAGCCTGCTCTCATTAACATTTCGAATTTCCACGAATATTTTTGCAGCGGAAGTGCAAACTTCATTTGAACTTTTGTATCAAAATAAAATATTGAATTAAGGCACACACACACACGCACGTACAAATGGGTAATAGTTATTGGGGCACACGCGGCGTATGCGCAATATTTAGTGCACTTAAAGAGCAGCCATTTGCATAATGAGCGAATGACACCGCGTTACCCTCTCTCTAAATCATGGCCGTAAACAAAATAAAATGCGGGGGGAGGGTGTGCTTTTGGTATTTGGCATTTCCGCCCGAAGAGTTGTTCAATTAATATGCTTCGGTCCATGCGGCGTATGCGTGATGCCAGAAATACCAAATAAAAGGTACAAATGAAATGCACAATGGTTTCAGTAAATAAGCGCTTAATGCTTTGCCTGTATTCAATGTTTACTTGCGGCAGGGCTCGCCTGTGGGTTCAAGCCCGGAATGCTATTGATTCTCTCTCACTTGCCGCAACATAATTGCACTTTTTGGCAACGAATGACCGTCAAAGTATTGGTTGGTATTTTAGGCAAATGGAAATGATTTCGTAAATAATTTGTTCAAAAGCGAAACGCGCGAGGACTTTACCCATTTGTCTAGACACCAAACCCACCGACATATAGTATGCATATGCGTATGCGAATTTACCCCCTTTGAAACCCCCTTTGGTGGCCGTGTATGCCCAAAGAGAATTCCACACTCTCCCTCAGTTGAAGCGTCCTCCCATATAAATCACATAAATATTCACATTTATTTTCATTTTCAACGCGTTTCTCCCCTATTTTTGTTTCATTTCGTTTTCGTGTTACCAAAGGGCCCCGGGATTTACATATTCAGTTTGCTCTACTTTCATTCTATTTTTCAGCTTTTTTTTTTTTTTTGGTTGGAAACAGCGAGAGGTGGCACTTAAAAAGTCGTTACAAGGTGCAAAAGTTTTCTATGTCAAAATACAGAGCCAGTCGGCAGAGACAATGACACTGAAGTGCGGGAAAATGGCAGTGGAAATGGAGGTTTTTCATAGCTGCCTGCATATGTCAATGGTTCCGCAAAAAAGAGAGACAGAGCGACAGAGAGTGATAGGAACTGGTATTTCTGACCCATTTAAGTCCTCACAGGTAGAGGTGATATTTCTGTCATCAATTTGGCCAAAAGGGAAACCCAAAAATTCCCTTTTAATTGCCCTCAAAAATCTCTCAGCTATAAAGGACTTCCACCCAGACGAAGTTTTGAGCATTTCGAATTATTCTTTTGCCCGAGACTGAGGACCATGTGTGTGGGCGAACTTTTGACGAAAAATCCCATAACTTTTCGATGAGAGTGCGGGGAAGGGGGGCAAATATTAAGTTATCTCAGTTAAGATTTAACTTCAATCAGCACAAGCCCAAACACACACACAGGCTCCTTCCAATCAATTTCAAATTTAGCTCGGTCTCATTCGGGGTATTCTGGGCATAAATTATACATGAGGCACTTATTACACCTATCGGCGCCAGCTTACAAAACTGTCAGTTTAATGATTTGTTCATAACTTTGCCAATGGGCCTTTAATTAAGCCAAAACTTAGACCTTCATGGTAGCCGTAGCAAATGGTAATTAGAAAAGTTATGCCCATGTGTGTGAGTCTGTGTTGACTAAGCTCTCGAAGGCTTAAATCAAGCCGGAAAGTTACTCGGGCAAATAATACCAGAACTTGGCTTTGATTCGATTACAGGAAATGGTCAATTTATAAATGGATAGATAGGAGAGTGCACTCTGGGGGATAAATAGTAATTAAACGTATTTCTGGGGTAAGTAGAGAATACGAATATCGGGATTCCCCGAAGTAATCATTGAATGAAAAGCAGTGGAAGGTATTGCTTAAGAAGAGTTGCCAACATTTTTACACTTTCTTAGGTAATTTAAATTTACAAAACAATTTTTATAACTTAGCCATGTTCTTTGTATTTAAATAGAACTAAATAAATATTTAAATAGTTTAATTTTCATATATAATTCAGCTTAAGAATTACTCCCTCCACCAAATAAATCCAAAAATAAATAAATCTCTTTCTCATTCGACCATTTCTTCGGCAACGTCTCACCCATTTTTGATCCTTTACCTTAACATAAATATTAAATAAGATAAAATGATGAAAAAGCAAACAATTTGGCAACAGAAATTGGTGGAAGAGGATAACTGTCGGCGAATTTTGCACTTTTGATTGCCTTTCGATGCCAAGAATTAAGAGCAGCATCAATTTGCCATTTCAACAATTAAATATGCTGACAGATATCATTTATTTATAGAGCAGCTACCCGAGAAAAGGGGTTACCAGATGCCTTACCTTTAAATCACAGTTTCTGTTGGCATATACAAATATGTAAATATATATACAATCTGAGCAGAAATTACTTTTCCGAAAATTATCATGCACTTTGGCTGATGCCACACGCCACTCAAACGGGCAATCTTATATATGCGAAATTCAATTTGATGTTGCTGCTGCAGCTTTGCGCAGTTGCTGCTGCCGTTGTTGATGTCACTCGCCTGACTCATTAAGTATTAATTGTAAATTTTAATTAAAATAAACCGAAACGATTACGGACGAAAGAGTGAAAGAGAACGCGAGGACGAGGTCGAATCTTTCTGCTGCTGATGGCCAGGTAATAATGTTTACCGATTTTCCAGCAGCTCCTGCGATTGCCCTGGCCCGCACATTATCCTTTATATATGTACGTAAATATATATATTAAAAAAACCCCATTAATTGCCCGGTAAAAGACGCGCTCGGTAAAAAGTAAAAATAATTATAAATAATGAAAGATTGCAACTGCAGCTGGCGGAGTTGCAATAACTGCAACTGACATCTTCCGCCATTCAGGGCGGCCGACTTTGATCACTCGGTTAACTTATGGCTTAAAGGGGGCGTGGCCATCACGGCGCCAGGTTTCAATATCGACCATTAAGTGATTGTTGCGGCAGGCCGATTAATTTCCATATGTTGCCGCGAGACAAGCAAGAGACGAGTTAAATGCTACTTCCGTTGATTGTTTAACACTTTTCGATATGAAGGAATGGAGGAGTATCATATGGCAGTTGGCAGCTTAAATATTTAAGGTTTAAATGGGTATTAAAGTTGAGTTTGTACTTATATAACTTTGTGTTTAAATTAAGCTTTAAATAAGCTAGAGTGTGTACTCCAGAAATGTAGGAAGTTTTAAGCCCTTTCAATTAAAAAACCCTTTAAAATTGGATTTCTACTTCTTAAATTGTAATAAATTGTTCTGGTTATAATAATAATAATAATTATAATTGATATGCTTATAAATTTTATAGTTTCACAACAACAAAAATTATATTTTAAAAAATAGATGAACAAAGAACCATTTATAAATAATAACTTAATCAAAGACCAATATAATCACTAAGAGGCCTATCGGCCATATATTTGACTTGCAATATGCAGCCATTTTTCTGCTGGTTAAGTGATGTCTTTTGTTAAATGCTCATAAAATTCAAGTTCTATCTTATAACTCATCTTGTAAGCTTAATCAAAATTATGGCGTGCTTAAAAACTTTTACATTGATTTCTTACTGATAAAAATACCATCCACATATATCCTTCATTTTTATATTTTTTATTTTTTTCGTAACTCACTTAAAACCCCTTAAGCCTTAAATCAAAATTCCCCTGCAGATGGCCCAGCATAGTAGCAGCCTCTCATCATTCCTTGGGTGTGACTGAAAAATTGGCAATAAATCGTGTGTTAATAATCGACCACTGTGCAAGTGGGCGTGGCACATTCGCCTTCGCACACACCCATTACAATTTTGTGTGTGCGTGTGTGTGCCTGTGCATACACACGGGCAAACACGAGCAAGTGAATTGTATTTATTTGTGCGCCATAATTTGCTTATTTTTGTTTCACGTTGTCACGTCTGCGGGTGGATTTCCCGCTGACCCGTAACAATTTTCGATTTTTGTTTTACGAAAAAAATATGCACACGCTGAAATAAAAGTTAAATAAAATACAATAAGTTATGGCGGCCGATTGCGTTAATGTTCATTTATCGCTGGGCGAATTTGTGGGCTTATATAAATGGCCCTTGGATCCTCTTTGCAAAGGATGCAGAGGACAAAGTATCCGACGGGGGAGAGAGATTTATGCTTAAGTGATGTAAATGTTTTGCCATTTGACAGTTTATTGACTTTTATGAGTTAGTTTATTATGTATTTTTTTATTGCTGCGAAGGGGTAAGGGGTAAATGGCAGCTCGGGTGGTCCCTGCGAAGTATCCTTGTAATTGGGCGCGTGCTCGGCATACGCAATGAGCCAGGCATAATGTGTTAGGATTTCCTTTTGTTCGTTGGCCTCTGGCTGGATGTTTATGGCCTGAAGGCAGTACGAGATTTGCACTAATGAATATGATAAACATTTTGATGGCGCTGCTGACTGACAAAGGTCACAGGATAGTCATCAGGAGACACCTTGGTGTTAAGATAAATCCGGAAATTATTCCCCTAAATGGCTTGGCAGTTAAATGTTAAATTAATTAAAGGGATTTGTAATGGAAATAGACAGTATGCTCTTTAAAATATCAATAAAATAGAAACAGACACAAATCAGCGCATTTGTTTGGAAACGAATAGTATTTATTTGGTAAAATTTGCTAAACTTACCATTCCCCTCCTCTCTTTGGGGTCGAAAATAATTTAATAAATGACCAAATTATATGGTTTTGACATCAAAGCCAGTTTTATACACATTCAGTTGAATTTATTTTCATATTACTCATACGCCCTGCTTACCAGCTAAACATTTCATTTTATTTGGGAGTTCATGTGAACATTTCTCTCTATTCTCATCTCGTTTCTGGTTTTCCACTTCAATTAAGCTAATTCAATCCATTCCCTATTATTGATTCGCTTTGCTTTCCTTTAATTTATAATCAATAATTTGGACTTTCTCGTTTTGTGGTTTGTAAAATTCATCAAAGTTTTCTGTTTCGTTTTCTTTCTTTGTTCGGGTTTACTTGTATATCGTTTTAGTTTTATTTGTATTTTTTTTTTTTTTTGTTTTTTTTAGCTTGAACAACATTTATGTAGAGTTGGGCATTTCATATTTAACTATAAGGTAGAGTTTGACAATGCATATGTATTGTATGTATCGTAAGGATTCCACCCGCTCCAGCCTCTAAAAATCGTTTTCCTTCACTTAACTTCCTTGGGTCGATGGTTCTTAAAAAACGTACAAAAAATGCGGTTGATGAATGAAAATTGGCAGCAAAAATTGGCAATAGGCTGTAACTAATATATTTTCTCTATATATAATATATAGCAAAAAGCATTATCTCCTCCATTCCTTCCGGGGTTTAAGTTATTCAAGTAAATTGCACACACAAAGTTCTATCACAGAAGATATACGAAAAATAGAAAAACTCAGCAGCAACAATAACGAGCTAGGGATAGGGATGTGTGGGGTATTGGTTTTTGCAATTATAATTAGGGACAGGCTCTATGCCCAGATCGAAGCGAGGATGAGTGCGATTAGGGGATATATAAGCGACGGATTCCAGCTGCATCCTGCTGCTATGGCGAACTCCTTTACTGCGCTCCAGTCACTCAATCCGGCCAGGTTCCGGCTGGCCACCCTCATCTTATACGTGGTGTTTGCCTCCAGATTCGGGATGATGAAGTGTCGGCCTGTAAATGAGAGAAATTTGATTTAATAAAAGAAAGAGCTTATAATTTAGTGGCTGAAAATGTCAGAAAAATAGGATATATAACATAAATAGGATAAATATTATACCTTGATGGAAGGAAAAGTCCCGGTGCTTGGCAAGGCTCCAGTTGCTGGCACTGAACTTGAACTCGCTATCGCTCATATAGGCCACCCGATATCCATAGATCTGCATCTGCTCCGAGACATTGGTCATCCGCGGCGTCTGAAGGTCCAGCTCGATGCCATTGGCCAAGAGCCTCCTCAGCTGGAAGCGCGTTGGACCGTTGGGCTTGGGACCCGGCCGCAGCCGGATCACTCGCTCCAGCATGCCCAGCGGATTGGCCACCTTGCACTTGTAGTCCCCGAACTGGGTGGTATTCTTCACCTCCAGCTGGAGCGTGGCCCCGTAGTCGGCCACGAAGATGCGGTGATTGAAGCCCACAATGCCCTTGCCGTTGTGCAGCCAGGTGAACGATGGCGGTGGCTCTCCCATTGCGTCGCAGCTCAGGTTGACCAACCCGCCTACATAGGCAAACTGCAACGGCTGCGTCTCGTTGTAGAACCAGTGGGGTTTATCTGCAGGAGTGCCAGAGGAAAATGTGTAAAGTGTAGGTTATAGCATTTGCTGGTGGAGAGCTGTTGACAGTGTGGGAGAATCACAGGAAGAAAAATGTTCATTCTAAACGCATGATTTTTCTTTGGCCTCACTGTTATAGTTCGTGATCCGGAAAAGGTAATCACAAGATAAACTTATCGTCTCTCCTAAAATGTATTTGAACGTGAAAGAATGAAATCGCGCATTTGCGCTATTGCAGTTAATTAACTTTTATTTATTCCTTTTCTGCCCGCAAAACTTTGACAGGAAGGGTAGAAACCGGCACTCAGTATTTCTAAAACTCTTTTCTATATTTAAAGAAGTTTAAAAAGGACTAGTTATTTATGTATTTATTAAATTTATTTTCCTGTTCTTAACAATTAGCATAACATTCTCAGAATAGTTATAAATTATTTAGGCAATTTTTAATTTACCAAAACTTCCTTTTCTCAGCAAAATATTCTTGCAGTGTAAGCTTCAGCCCGTATATTGAGTGCCAGATACTTCGGCCTAGTTTTGTTTGTTCATACTTCAGCTCACACGCTCGGCAAGGTGGCAGAATGAAAGATATGGGTCTTAGATAGGGATCTGTTTTACTTTGTCGTTGTCCCTGCTGAAAGGCCCTCCACTGACACACTGACACCAGACAAAGCACCTCTGCAAAGGCCTTTCTTTTAAATTGTCTTTTGATCCTGCACAGGTGGAAAAATATAATTTTAAAGGTCAATTTAAATATCAAAATACGAAATAATCAAAGCCAAATTGACGTCTTCGCCGCCTGCACACAGATAAGTGAGCAAAGGAAAAAAACCGCAATAATCAAATCACTGGAACAATAGAGTTTTGTCATTCTTTTACTCCTCCCCTTTGGTATTCACTCGACGCAAGGAACTTTCATTTGCTTTCTTCTCTTCCACACAAACTTGTTTATAACCTTGAGGCAAAGGGGGGAAGGAAGATGTACATAGTATCGGGAAATTGAATCAGGCTCTACTGCAAATTGCATATTCTTTCCTCTTATTTCCTTCTCGGGAAACTTCTTCTGCTTTGAGGGAAAATTTTGGCAGTAAAGCGATACTTTTAAGTAAGTAAAATAATAGGATAAATGAATGTATTAATTATTAAATAAGGAAATACGTTCAGAGAAATAAGCCATGTATACCAACTAATAATAAATCAGTATAGAAAACTGTTCCGAAAAAATATAGATTACAAAAGATTTTTTACAGCTGTAAATATATCCAAAATCTATCCAAATTTGATTCCAATAAATGTGAATTCCTTTACTAAATATTTTTATTTACCACACATATTTAAATCCTTCTTTATATAAACAACAGATAGCATATCCTAGCAGCAATAGTAATTAAGTGTCAATTGCCAGTATCCTGAGTCCCATTTGCGCCCCACTGTAAATTGTGAAACGACCAAAACGCCCAAAGGACACCACCCTTCTATAGTCCATCGTCCATCGTCCCCTTTTCCCGTTGAGGCGTTAGCTAATAGCAACATTTTAGCATTTCGTCGTTTGTCCCCAATATCCTTGTGCGCGCCAGTGTCCTTGTACCCTTGTCGCCATCGCCGCCATCATCGCCACTGCGGCTCATTGAAGTTTATTGCTGAGGAAATGCAAACCTATATATTGCAGCATTTGTGCAGCATTCCATCTGCTGGTCCCCGGGTCTGTTTCTGTTTCAGTTTCAGTCGGAGTCCCATTCCCCTGGCATTTCTATGCTGGGGATTCGGTGGGGAAGCCGAGTGTTGGCTGTTGGGCAGCAAATTAGTTTCGGTTTCCATTCGCCGGCTGTTTGCCTTGCAGCGCCAGCTGCCCGAAGGATTCGCTCGCTTGGATAGCCTTAGCTGCACGCCAAGAAAATCTAATTTTAGTTCTTTGTGAAGCCTTTTCTTTTAGCTGGATTTGATTTTTATTTATTAAGAAAATGAATATAAAATTTATAAAATAAAATTGTAATAATAGAACAAATTAATGAACCATAGAACTTATTAATTAATTTAACTCAAAATACATACATTTGATTCCCCAAAATATCAAGTTTTTAATACTAAAATATTAAATAAATAATCTTTTATATGCTTTTGCTGTCAGCTTCTTTATTTCTTTGAGTGTCTGGCTTCTGGTCTGTGCAAACCTTCGTCCGGCAGTCATTAGTACAATTTTGACAGCAACTCCTAGTGGGGCCGAGGGGTTTTGGCAGTTGGACGGATGAATCAACTGAAGCTGCGATGAAGTTTACCGAGCTACTATTTACTTGCCTTGGTGTCGGTTTGTTTATGATGCCATATGTTCTCCGATATCGATGGCAATACAGCAATCTTGTCCCCCCTAGGGAGTGTTGGCATTATTAATGAGTCCCAGAAGGCAATTTTTTGTCGTTTGGCAAATACCAGAAGTGATTGAACAGTGATACACGAGCTCTTTCGGCATTTGAATACCTTACAGTTTCTCTCTATCTTCCTCAAAAAATTATTACCTTATTTGGTTACAGTTTCTTAAGCTTAAAACTCAAGATAGTTCCATTCTGCATTTCTGGGGAATCAAAGCCCCTGAGTCCGGAGTCAAGTAATATGTTCATTACGAAATTTGCATCAATAATTTGCATTTCCCAGCCACTTGACCCTGACATCCGGCAGGAATTCCCTTCTCAGTGCCAAGGGGATAACTTCAATTGGTAGGTGGCTCCTTGGAGCTCCTTGAAAATCTCATTAAAACCAACGAAGCATGTTCAGTCCGTTCCCGGAGGGAAAATCCAAGTAGTGGGGGGTTAAATAACTTTAAGCTGCCATCAGCAAAAGATTTTGTTGCAAAGTCTCTGCTCAATTTTCAGCCATCAAAAGGGAACACGGGAAGCAAGGAGAATGCAATTGCCAACAAGTGGGGTGCGAAATAAATTCCAGATTAAATATTATCAAGTGTGGCACGTTCTTGCAGGGTCCTGCAATCCGGGGACTGACCAACATACATGGCAAAAATTGAACAGGGGAATAAGGTGGTATGCACTGCACTTACGTTGTATCCTTAGCAATATCGTTATTTGTTCGGCATCCGAAAAAGTCGGTGTTATACGCAGCGCCCGACACGTGTACTCCCCGGCATCTGCCTGGCTCACATTCTTGATGTACAGTCCGTTTGACAGGCGATTGTGCTTCGTCGAGTTCACGGCTGCAAGACAAAAGGATGCGTTCAGGACGAGGTTTGATTGCAGTATGTGTATATGCAGGATCGCTTGGGAAATGCTTCAGTTGGCATCGTTAACAAGTTTGCAGTGGCCAAAGGCAAATTTATGCACCAAGAAGTTTTAATTTATTTAATTGCTTTGAGATTTTATATTGTATTTCATGTTTTTAAAACTTTTCATTATTTTTAGGTTTTTAAAATTATTTACACTCAAGCAAGTGTAGGTTTGAGTTCATTTTAAAGTTTTAAATAAGACTAAAATAAGACTTTTCAATAATAAAAGACTTGTTGTATTCAAATTCAATTATTAAAACTGTTATACAAAATATCACGTTTAATAATACAAGATTTTTTTATTGAAATACAATTTCAAAAATTAAGAACAATTTAAGCATTTTTTAAATTCCACATTTAACACGAATTATAAGAAAACTAAATTTTTCTAAACTAAACTACTAAACGAGAGACACCGTTAAATCATTAACAAAGTTTTAAGGGGCTTGAAAACAGTTGTTTCCTTTTTGTTAATCAGTTCTCTCTATGTAAATAATAATTATAATTTTTTTTTTTTTGTAATAATTATAATTAAAATTTTTGAACATTTTTTTTTCGAGTGTCAACTTACTGTTTATGTATTCGCCATTGTATAGCCACGAGACTTCCGGTGTGGGCATGCCCTCCACAAAGCAATTGACCAGTGCATCGCGTCCCTCGCGCACCGACTGCACTTGTTCCGTCTTGCCAAATGAGATTTTCTCTGTGGGTCAAAATCAGATGGAACGGGGAAAATCGTTTAAAAGGGAGGAAAGCGAATGCGTTGTTCAAATTCCTTGTGTAAATATGCAGTCAATGATACACCCATTCCCCATGTACAGCAGCTAGTCAGGTCCTTTGCCGGCTCTGTTTGCTTGGTCTCTCTCTTTGATTGGTAAGTTGACAAATTGTGTGCTGCTGGTTCATCGAGTTACTTTAAATCATTCTGATTTGTAAATAGATTAAATGATTTGTCAGTTCTGTTGAGTCGGAAATTGCTTTGAAACTTTTGGCAAGAACAAAAAATAGAGAGTTGCGGTTGCTTGGAATTGTGGCTTAAATTGCAAAAGAAGAAACTTCTCAAGCAGTTGTAATTGCAAAGCTAACATTATGTAGATGTGCTGGAAGTGGTTTATTTATGTTTATTTACTGTACACTGTCCTAACTATTTATTATTTATATTTATATAAATTTATATAAGCCCATTATTTATATATTTAAATTATATGATGGCCCTGAAAATATTATTAAATATTTTAGATGAGCATCTAAGGCACTTTAAATACCTTATTTATTTAAAGACTAAACAGACCTCTTACACTTTTCCTTTGTTTTCCTCCCAATTGGACTGTCTTTGACAGTTCTTGGCCAAACTTAAGTCCCAAAATCACAACTGAGTAAGCAAGTAAACAGATCCTGCAGCAGCGCGCTTTTTACGACCCCATTTATTTTATTATTTTTAGGTTCCCCTAGCCCGATGCCAACTTACGATTTACAAGCAGCTCGAAGGAGGTATAGAATTCACGTTCAACATTCACATTCCGATTTCCATTAGCAATGCTGTTCACCTCGCAGGTCCAGTTGCCCATGTCGTCCAGAGAGATGTGCTCGAAAACGAGGGCCAGCAGACCTTATATAGGAAGTATATAGGGAGAAAATGATTATAAAATACTTATATTAATTTTAAATTATTTATTTGGGAATATGTTTTTGAAATTTAAAGCGATTTTTAATGAAAAGAGGCAATTTATATACTTTTAATGTAAATATTTAATATGATAAATAAATTGTAATTAGAAAACTTTATTTTCACAGCTATATAATTCAATATTCTCACAAATTATATTTGTATTTAATGTATTTGAAGTTTAACTTATTTTTTGGGACATTTAAAACGTAATCCTTAAAGAATGCATTTATTATAGATAAACTTCACTTCCTTATATTTTATTACCTTTTCCTGAACATAGTTCATATATCTTTGAGCACAATTTTAACTTTAAATATTCCTATTGTTGCCATAATTTAATAAGCTTCTACCCATTATTCATATTAAGGTCCTTGCAAGGACACTCTACAACCGTATATTTGTGCAAAGTCCAAGGTGATATATTTTTGCATAGAGCCTCAGAGGAGTGTGAAGTGGATAATGTGTGTGTCTGGCTTTCCCCCTGCTCAGTCGGTTGGGTCATTAATGCACCCACTTACCCGTCTTCTTCTCGATGTGGACGCGTCCCTTGGTATTCTCCCGGGTCTGGCCACGGGGATCGCGCCACTTGGTGTCGATATCCTTTTGTACTGTCTGGCAGAAGATGATGAAGGACTCATTTACAAAATGCGATATTGATGGCGTCGACGGTTGCAGGCGGAGCGGTGGTGTGACGGCGGTTATCCTGGCGGGCAGCAGGCTGCCACTACCCCCCCTGCTGCTGCTGCCGTCCAGCTGTCCAAGGATTGCAGCTGCAAAAAAGAAAAAAAATGGCGAAAATAGAGCAAAAAATTGCATAGCTTTTTGCATTAAATTTATCACTCTCTCAAGGGGTTCCGGGCGTAAAGGGGCAAGCTGGGGTCATAAAAAATAATCATAATTTATATGGACAGGCCAACTTTATACTTTTTCCTCTGAACTACGGACTTATCCAGGCTTTTATTTCCATTTAGCTTGAATTTAATTAGCTTTGGGCCAGCCGCCAGTGAATGAATGAATCCCTCTCTCTATACACAGACATTTATATTTCTTATGAAATATGCAAGGCATCTGATTAACCCATCTCCTCCGAGTCCCTCACTCCGCCTCCTTCTGGGCCCCCTTCCTGTTTGTGTTGCCATTTTAATGGAAATTCTTATCTTGCACTTTCATTACTTGTTCTGTGCACTTGATGGATATTATGGAAATGAAAAATCTGAGAGCATTATGGCGGAAAAAACTTCATAAAATGATGGGATGTCAAATTATATTTGTGAGCAGAACAAAGAAAATAACTTAATTTCATTTAAATTTGTTGAGAAACTACTTTTGTTAATTTTTAAATTAAATATAGGGCTTTGCTATAGTCTTTGATATATATTTTCTTTTATTACCAGAAATGATATATAAATTTATAATTTTAAAACTTAAATAAAATATATTTCTTTTCGTTTTCAACATTAATAATTCTGCAGACTTCCTAAAACTAATTAATTTAATTTTTTAGGCAGTATTTCGCTACAATTTCATCATATTTTTTATGAGCCTTCCCAAAGCGGCCCAATACCCAACACCCCGACACGCAAACCTATTTCTTTTTTATGTTTCTCGCCCAGCAACCAAAAACCCTTTTCCACATTCCCCTCGACTCTCCCAGCTATTTTGGCTAAAATTTCAGACAAACAATTCTGGTGCCTTTGTGCAGAAAAAGAAAATTAATAGAATTGAATGAAAAACTATTTGAAAAAAGATCAAATTTTCCATTTATTTGGAATTGGTAATGGAATCTATAGGCTCTGAGTAGGGGTAGGGACAGGAATTAAATTTATTTGAAATTCAACCTGCAGAAAGCCTTTTTTTAAGCTTAAAGTTTGTTAACAAAAAAGCCAACTGGTATCGAAGTTGATTTAATAATCAGCCAGCGAAACTCACTTGCCGTTTTAAGTTCCATTTGTTGATTGAAATGGAATTCAAGGCATGCAAAATTAATTATATTTAAACAAATTCAAACCGAAATTGTTCAGCAAATTGAATGTGAAAATGGCGGACAAAACAGGCTGAATCTGTATTTGATTTGTGTATAATCCAAAGGCCATTTCTTTTAATAGTCGACCTAATTGGTTTACGGGCAAAGCGAGATAATATCAAATTCCGCACTCTCAACTATTTAAAAAAGAGAATATCTGCATTTCCTAAATTATTAAATGCAATCAATTATGGAGCATATATGCCAAAGAGGCTAAAACGGCTAACATTGGCCAATTGGCTTGCCAAATTTCATCTATTATCAATTTGCGCTTTTTCCATCTCAATCAATAAAGCCTCGTTGGGCAAGCTCCCTTCCGAATTCTTTGCAACAAATCCATCAAATTGAATTTAATAATATTTTATTTGATGGGCACTGAGTGTGGGTGGGTGTGTGTGCGGCAAGTAAATTCAATAAAAATTCAAATTCGTCTTTTTGAATTCGTAAGCAATACACACACAATATATAAGTGGAGGTACATTTTCTGCAATTGAATTGTTAAGGTTTTGGCTCCTTTGTGAGCTGCATATCAATCAAGTCAGAGCTGATGAGGGGGTAAAAAGCAAGAGGTAAGAGGAATCCTGAAGGTAATGTAATTCTATCATTGTAAACTGAATTTGTTGTGCATAAATTTCTATTTTTCTTACATTTTGGTAGCTTTTTCTACTCTCTAGAAATAGGTTTCATTCGTTTTTAATAACACAAATATGGTGAAAGATGAATTTGATATGGTTATCTCCTTTATTTGTGCTGTGTTTATTTTTGAATATTTTTAGAAATAGTTTCTGTGCCATTTCATGAAAGAAAATACAATCTTTTCAAGTTTTTATTATCTTAAAAATACAGAGTGGTGTCGGTGCTTTTCTGAGAAATAATTCACAGTTTTAGTGAAGAAGAAAGAACTCGGCTATTTATATATTTACTAAGTTCTAAGAAGGTCAAGATATTAGTTTAAAAAGGCATCAAACTTAAATCTAAAAGTTTCAAAAAATCGAAGAAAAACCTTTCAAGATTTTCTAGCATTAAATAAACCATAAATTTAATATGATTTCAAGTAACGATGGGACCTAGATTATGTATAGTTTTCTATAAATATTTTTCGGTCCATTTAGTGGCTTCCGCAATCCTCTGCTTGGCCACTTCAAAGCTTGTCAAGGGACTTGAGTTGGGCACTTGCCCTTTTTGCCCCCCCGCCCTCCTGCAAACGCTATTCCTTTGCCGTAATGAATTCCTTCTCATGATTCCCATGAAACGTTTCATCTTCGAGGGCCACATGGCCATGGGCTAATTTGGGTGAAGGTTCCTCCGCCGACACTCACAAAGCCCTCCTTCTCACACATGGCTTGCTTAGAAGAGTATCACTTGGGCCCTATTCTCCCCGCCTCTCGGCACTTGCCACTGCATACTTTCGGGCTAAGAGAGCGCAATGGGCGTATGTGTAATATTTCCATGCCACATTGCGTAAAAAATCTCTTCTTTTTGCGGCTGTGTTTGTTTGGTCAGAGACAAGAGAAGTTTCTGCTGAAAGCAAGAAAAAAAACTTTGCCCAAAGAAATGCTTCCCTTTGAAAGGTTGATTCCGCTACATTTGAAAGCAGATTTGTGGCAGCCAGAAAAGAAGCAAATATTTGTCTTAGTTGGCTGCACACATAAAACTACAAAATCTCGAACAAGCTGCGTTAAAAAAAACGTTGGAAATTTAAATAATTTTCTTTACAGAACGAAGAAGGGAAAGAGTTTCTAAAGTTGGCAAGTGAAACCTTTAATACAATTTTAAAAG
The DNA here is from genome assembly GCA_018153105.1 of Drosophila rufa. Taxonomy (NCBI): domain Eukaryota; kingdom Metazoa; phylum Arthropoda; class Insecta; order Diptera; family Drosophilidae; genus Drosophila; species Drosophila rufa. The sequence continues at coordinate 18,390,915 of JAECXS010000096.1, forward strand.
GCTCTTGATGCGGTTTTAATGTAAGAATACAAAGAAAGAAATTAGGGAAAGCTAATTAAATAAACAAAGCTAATTACAGCTAAATAAATAATTAATTATATAGTGAACATTATTTTAAAATTATAAATTAGGCATTGATTCTATATATATATGGGGAGAAAATTTATTTTTATTTATTTGTTTGATTAATAGATATATAAATAATTAAATAAACCAAAACAATTGCTGGACGGTTAAAAAAATCAGTTAATATGATCGAGCCTTGCAGCTAAAATTATATACTATTTAAAAATATGTATTAAATAATTAATTATAATATAATGTAATGTCTTCAAAAATGAAAAGTAATACAGAGCCCTATTAAAGATATTTTTTATGAAGACTAGTTAAACAATGAGAGATCACAATAATATATCCCTCAATTTAAAATGATTCCAAGCTCTGTAAAGTTTTTAGCCACTTAATTAATAATTTATAAAAGCATTATAAAATTCTGGTAGAAATCCACACAAAACCCTCGGCGCGGCTCACTCGCATAAATACACAAACAAAGAGAGCCCAAAGTTATGAAGAAAACAAATGAACTCATTTGGCATTCAGCTTTGAATTTCATTATTATGAAAACAAAGAGAGTCCAAAAACAATGTGGCGAAGTTGAAACAAATATATTTTTGCCAAAAGCGAGCATTTCTTCTAAAGCGGTGCTACTGTTAAATCCTCCTTTTTTTTCTGTCACGACTTGAATCGGAGATTATCCTACCGTTTTGTGAGAGGAGCAGCAACAGCAAGGAGTAGAGCGCCATCAAAGTATCCATGGCTCAGCGGGCTATATAATCCTTTACTTGGCTATAATCCTTAATGGTTAATTTCACTAAATCTCTATTTTTTGCGAGTTTATTACACGTTGGGCTTGGCGCTTCTTATTTTTCGGTGACTTTCGCAGTTAATTACGGGGCTGTTCACTTGAGGGATAATGGCACATGACTGAGCCGCTCATGTGGCACCGGTAACACCACTTTCACTTTGGCCAGGACAATGGCAACAGCGGCATGACATCATCATCCTGCTCAGGGCCAACATTTTTGCCTCTTCTGCTTTTCTATTTTTTCTTGTTTTTTTTTTGGGTATTTTGTTTTGTTGTTCTTTTTATCTTCTTCTTAAGCACTGGCACTTGAGGAAGTCCTCAGCTGGCGCGAGGCGAGCGGCAAGAGGCCGGGCTGGGTAGGACATATCCGGCAAACATATCCTGCCGGCGATTTTCCACGCTTCACGTTCAATTCTCGCGCTCGAGGTTACACGGCCGACTTTCGGGTCTTCCAGCAGCCGACGCTGGCGAGTCCCAGATCCATTGCAGGCGAGCGTCGAGATTCGACTGAAAGTGCACCGCAGGACCAAATCGGCGAAGTCCTGAATGCCACGATTACGATAACGAAGTCCTCGAGCGACTCCTCCGAATCGCGGATCCTTCGATTCCGGTTGCCGTGCTCACGTTCGAACCGTCGCGAAACCAGAAAGTACACTGAAGTCATCGCTCGTCCTGCCGCATCCTTTTTCCCATTGCCATCGTCATCGCCATCGCCAGGAAGTCGGCCCGAAAAGGGAAAACTTCTTCTGCCAGCAACTTCGCAATGTTGACACACTTTCGGCGCCGTCTCTCCCCCAGCAACATGTTTACAAGCCTTTGTTTTCACAATGTTTGTAGTTCGAAATGTTGCGTAAGGACTGGGCAGGGGAAGGACTTTCGGGGTGAAAAGCTGCCTTTGGAAAGAAGCTTTCAAAGCACAAAAGAGGGGTGAACTTTTGGCAAGTTAACTATAAAGATATATTATAAAAGTTAGAAAGCATTTCGCGTGTTTATGGTAAAATTTAAGAAGCATATTTAAGTATTGGTGAATTATTTAATATTTTTACGATAGAATACGATTTTTGCACTAGGAAATACCTAATATTTAGTGAGAATTTTATTATTTTTGAGATAATATGAAAAACTTTAAGTACATTTTATTTAAAGCTTGTATATTTACATTTAAATCTAAGCTTTTGTACAGTAGAACAGCTTTTTCTTTTATTTTATTTTAAGAATATTCTTTATAGCTCACATCTGGTATAAAACCAAGTTTGGGGTAACGTTTATAAAATTATAACAGTTATAATCCTATAATAAGTTAGCAAATGTTAAAGTTTGGGGTAAAGTTTTGCTAAGGCAAAAAAAAAAGCATTTCCTAATACCGAAAGAACTTTCAAGTTGGCAGCATTCGAAATGCATAATTAAGTTATCCAAAGTTATCCTTAGCTTTTTGACCCAGTAATACAATGTAAGTATTGTAGAACGTATTTATTGTAAAACATAATTATTGTAAAACAGAAAACATATTTCTAACTGACATGTTTATTCGTTTAAAGCCATTAAATACCCCTTATACCCTTATTAATCTTGACCGTTATTAATCAATCAGTAAACAAACACATTCAATTTAATTAATTTAATATTTTTCTTTGAAAAAAAGGTATTTGAGATTAATTATACTTTCACTGTTTAAATTTTCAGCCGTGTCATCTGTGTAACCGTTTATTTCGTGTTAAAAGGACGTAAGGATTTTTTTCAGAAAGATAAATAAAGAAAAAATTTTATTATATTTTTATTAAGATTATAAGGTTTTATTCTAAAAGTTCAACGGAGTAAAAGTTACAAAAAAAAAAACAAAAATGCAGAAAGAATAACTGGTACCGTACTTGTTTTAAAATAATTTAAGAATACAGAAGCCAATTATAAACCTTACAAAATAGTGATCCAAAACCAGCCCAATAAATTTCCTTAAAAATCTCTGATAAAACCAAAAAACACAATCAGAAATTCATGCACAAAATCAAAGGGGTTTTATTCAGTAAAATCGAAATCCAGACTCGGTATCAGCCGTAGTAGACGTACGGAGAGGCATAGCCCACGGCCGGATAGCCGGCGGAGTAGACAAACTGCGGCACCGGAGCCGGGTTGGGCAGGGGGCCAGGAGCCGGGCCGGCCAGGACAACAGCCAAGAGGGCGGCGAACAGGAGGAATACCTGCGGATATAGCCAGGTGAAATATTCGTATGGCATCAAAAGCAAGTCCTTCGGCAGACAAACACACACTCACCAGCTTCAGCATGATGATGAAAGAGTTAATGCCTTGCGACTTGACAAACAGAATCGAACTGCAATCGATGTTTGCTCAATTGCTGGCTTTTATATTCACTCAACAGGCAGCAAACACATTCGAGGGGTTTACTGGCACGGGGGGATTCTAAGCCGCTTTTATCTGACGTTGTTTTTTTGTGATCGCTGACTGCATCGCGTTTTGATATTCCATATGCATTCGGCCGACCAAGTTTATGGCTCATTATGGCTCTTAACGCGCTCGCCTAATGTTCCGCGCACAAAGAGCGTTATTGTTTCTTAATCTGTTTGCCTGACGACATCGTCGGCGTCGCCATCATCGTCAACAAAAAAATAGTAGCTCCTCCCTCCGCCCAGAAATCCGCTTTCCGTACACCAAACCCATTCTGTGCCCCAGAATGTGTGTCGTTCTCTCTTTGTCAACTCACTCTTTTTATCGGGCTTCGGTATCGGTTTCGGGCTCGGGTTCGATTTGGCCTGCGGCAAACATTTGGCTTTATATTGTCATTCCGATCGATTTGGGAGTTTAAGAATACATGATTTGGCAGTTCTCATGCAATACACTTGCACTCCGGAGCAGTGGCGATGATATAAAAGGATTTGTTCCGGCCAAGGGGATTAATCTAAAAATATATAAATAGAAATGGAACAATCAGAGGAAAGGGATGCGTAATTTATTTTTAATAATAGTGGGAGACTTGAAACTTAATTAAGCTTTACTTGTTTTTGGTTTATTACTTACTACTTCTAAAACTTATTTAATTTACCATTTTGTTTAGATTTAAGTCGAAGTCAGCTTGTTGATTTACTTAAAGAAATTATTTTTTAAGTTTACATTTGATGCCAAAAATAATTGAACTCAAAGTATATATACATTAATTACTAATACTAAATAAACAATAATATGAGATTTGATTAGAGTTCCTATTCTCCAAATATATATTTATTAAGGCATAGGAAAGTCAGTCGTTTTCTAGTAAAAAATTCTAAAATAAATAAATAAATAAAATAAAATAATAATACCACAGAATCTATAAATATTATTGTTTTAATTAAAAAATTATTTTATTTAATTTTAAAATACAGAAAATCTATATATGTACATCTATTTTGAATAGGAAAATGAAATTACACATCATTGTGATGTCCTTATTATTACCACAAGTGTATTTTTGCCTAATGGAATATTTAAATATAAAATAATAATATTCATTATAAATATATTAAAAAGAAATGTAACCTTATTATTTTTTAAACATTATCTTAATCACATTATTTTTGGTTTAGAACGCCCTCACAAGATTTCTAACTTATCCATCCATCAAGAAGGTAATTTATTTAATGAAGTGTAAATTATAGTCTTTTATCAAACACCAAAAATCAATGTATTTTTTGTTTGCCTGGCTAAATCATGAGAATTGATATGCTTACAATAACAATCCTACAATTAAATATTTGCAAACCTACGTTTCCTAACGCATAAGCCCAAGATTATTAATTACCAAAATATCCATATAAATTAATTCAATTATTTCAATGTTCTTTAAGATTATCCCTCCCATTTTCTAAGCAATTAATTGCATATTAATTCCATCTTTAAACTCGTGCCATCTTGATAAGATCCGAGTCCAACCCTGTCGCACTCTCATTCGGTACACCCGACAATGTCTACAAATCATTAATCAGCTGGAATGGTAGCCCAAATTAGAGACCAGAAATTCCCAATTAAAATGCTATGAGCGTAGCTCGAGATTATACTCCCGTCCCGTCTGAGCCTGAAATCACGTTCAAGGCCAGTCTATATCTAAGCGATTCCATCATCAGAGATCGACGACAGAGGAGAATAAGAAGTCATTAGAATGCGCAAGGAAATTTTTGTTTTGGCCCCGAAAAAAAACTATAGAAAACGAAACTATTGCCGAATGATGTGAGCAAAACAGAAATGGCCATAAATCCGATCAGAGCCCAGAAGTGCGACATCATAAATAAGTCATGAGTGCGAATATTTTTTTTTCGATAGCCCGAGGACTATATAAGACCGCTGACAGGTGGAGAGCAGCATCAAATCACAAATATCAATCGCCTAAGAAGCACCTAAAGTCCTCAAAGACAAAATCAAAACAAACAAAATGTTCAAGCTGGTGAGTTGGAGGAATAAGGGAAGAATATATCCTTTTTAGGATAAAAAATGAAATAAAAACAAAGTGTAAATATAAAGAAAAATATCTTAAAATTAAAAAAAATTAGTGATTAAAAAAAATTCAAACTCTGTAAAACTAGTGTTGAGAATACAAACTTTTACTAAATTGTTTTTTATTTTTCTTAGTTATTTACACCCCTAAAAATGGAAAAATACCTTCAATATTATTTTTACACTTGAACCAACATTAGTTTTACTATTACTTAATAATTATTACTACTTACCATTTAATTCCTCCCTTTTCAGCTGGTTGTTGTTTTCGCCGCCCTGTTCGCCGCTGCCTTGGCCGTTCCCGCCCCAGCACCGCTGCCGCGCGCCAACCCCGCCCCCATTCCGATTGCCAGCCCCGAGCCCGCCCCCCAGTTCTACTATGGAGCCAGCCCCTACGCCTATTCCGGCGGATACTACGCCTCCCCCTACTCCTACTACGGCTAAGTGCTTGGCTTAGTTGAACCCAAACCGACTCGTGATAATGGATCTGCAAACGGATTACGGAATATGCGCGCGCTGGCAACCCTAATTAGTCATAAGTGCTTGTAAAAACGCAAAAAAAAGAAAGTCAAAAAGAAGTTGAACAAATAAAAAATGTCGAAGAGCAAATTAATATTGATTTTTGATGGGCACCAATTGGAGATTAAAACTTTCACCAACTCTGCCAGCTCATCTTCGTATCTCGCACGAAAAAGAAGCAGCGCCGTTGGCCCAGCGTAAGTCGTCAACCGGTTTTGCCGGCACGCAGACAAGCGGTTCCATGGTGTAATGGTTAGCACTCAGGACTCTGAATCCTGCGATCCGAGTTCAAATCTCGGTGGAACCTTGGATAACAAACTTTTTTTTATTTTTTATTTTATTATTCTTTTATTATTTCTTAATTTAAAAAATGTATTAACAATTATTTTTTAACTTATGAGTATCTGTTTGTATTTTGTAATATTAGTAAATTGCCATATTAAAATCAACTTTCCTCATTTACAGTTTGCTTATTTCTCAATAATAAATTTCAATAATGTTACTACGTATTTAATAATATATTATTTTAAATATCAAAAGCAATACAGATAACAATTTGCCAAGTCAGCGTTTTGCTTTGCTTTGCGTAGCATCTTTATGGGTTTTGTCAGCCATCTGTCAAGCGGTTCCATGGTGTAATGGTTAGCACTCAGGACTCTGAATCCTGCGATCCGAGTTCAAATCTCGGTGGAACCTGAATTGAGATATCTTTTTTTTTATTATTCTTTACAAGTTTTCAATGAAATAAATTGTTTTTGTAATCGTTTAATTTATTTTTTAGCGCTAGTTGTAGCTGGTAAATGACCATTTAATTGTTATATATAAAATTATAAATGTGACTGGCTGCGAGTGGTGCTGAAACTTGAGTAGTGGTTTGTGTCCATGCTAAACAACTGTTTTTCTGTGTGAATGGCAAATACTCATTCATTTTTGTGTAATAAACAGAAAACCTGACGGGCACACTGCACAACAACACAACAAAATCAAACAACAACAAAACAAAAAGTTTAAAAACGAGAAGAAGCAGAGCAGTGCATTTATTTTTTGCTCTCGCTGCATTTTTCGCACCTCTGCGCTTTTTTCTGCCAACTAATCAAAACAGACGACGACAACAAGCTAAAGTGCAAATTAACTCGCCTCGCTTATCGCGCGCTTGACTAGGTTAGTTTTCGTTTTCCGTTCGCATTTGTTGTTATTTGTATGGCGCACAAAACAAGAATTCTCGCCTGCTGCTGCTGGAGGGAGACGGCTGCTTCTGGATTTGGATTTTGATGTGGATTTTGACTTCGATATTGTCTGGGAGTTGACAGGATTATGTTGAAACGCTCTCTGAAAGTGCTGATTGCGTTGGTTTTGAGCTTAATGTTCACGGTGTCGCTGGTGAAAATAGTGCTATTGATTTGGTCCTCGCATCCCGCCTACGCCCCCCGATCCGACCTGACCCTTCCCACTGTCGACGAATGGCTGGAATCGGAGAATCTATCCTCCTACAAGAAGTTGTTTCGCGATAAAGGTGAGTTCTTTTTTTGTAACCAAAGGGTAATTGCTCTTTGGCCAATCGTTTTATAAATGGCATTGCACTTGGCTTTTGTTTATATTCATTGCTTGTATATTTCGGACCTCTCCCTCTCTCTTGTTTCGTTTTCTCACGTGTACTTTGTTGACAATTTGAGCTTTGAAAGCTCGCTAAAACCAAAGCTCTGTACGAGCACACGTGCTGGGCCTTAGCCCAAGGGTTATCGCTAAGCAAATACAAATCATTACCAGTTCTCTATTAACAAATGAACTAAAATCGTTTGTTTATTAAATATTATATTAAAAGAGCAAAAAAAAAAAAAAAAAATCTCTCAGGTTCCACCGAGATTTGAACTCGGATCGCAGGATTCAGAGTCCTGAGTGCTAACCATTACACCATGGAACCTAGCTGATCATCTGCTTGTCTAAACAGACCTAAAAATATTTCCCAAGCTGAGCAGCTCTTAAATTGTTTATTTTTTATTAATATTTTTAATATAAAAATAAAAAATCAAGTTAATATTGATATAATAATATAAAAAGTAAAATATAAAAAAAAATCTCCTAGGTTCCACCGAGATTTGAACTCGGATCGCAGGATTCAGAGTCCTGAGTGCTAACCATTACACCATGGAACCTCTATGCAAGGTCGCTGCCAAGTGGCAGTTTTATAATAAATTCGACTCGCGGATCATAGAAGAGAAAGTTGTTTACAGAAATTCCCATCTATTTTTAGATGTTTTTGAGGTTGTTGCCTTTATTTTTGCAAAACGCCGTAAGATAATTATAAAAGATTTCATATGTTGAGAATGAAATTAATGCTTGATAAACATGTCTTTGAACCCAGGGCGGAAAAATTATTTTGTAGGCAAGCCAGAACTGGCTGATTAAATGCGTCTTATCTGATTTTGTTTTTTAAACAAATATGATTATTTATAATTAATTTTTTATGAATTATTAGTAAATAGAAAAAATATTTAAATACAATTTAATTAGTATTATCTTCTTGGAGAATAGGGTCTTATAATTCTATTTAAAACAATAAATCTATTATTTTTACTATAATACTATTTAAAATTCTTACCTTGATATCGCGTTAGCCCGTAACTTTTAATGCTTTTAAACGAGTAAAATAATGTATTTTAGTATTGAATTTAAACTGATTTACAAAAATGCACTAATAAAGGTTTTCTTTTTAATATTCAGCCATTTAAAAAAGTAACACTATCTTACCCTCTTAAACTTATTATATTTACTAAACTCAAAAGGCAATTAGGACCAAATTGTTTATTTCGGGGGAGCGTGGGTCGCTAACTCAGATCTCTTGGTAATAATGAAATAAGCTAATTAAGCACATGGTGCCGTGTCCTAATCATAATGTAATTTTAATAAAGCGCGCCAAACAAAAAACAACCTGCTGGATTTAGCGAGAGTGTGAGTATTAAAACTCAGAACCCAGAAGATGCAGCGAAAGCTCTGTATTCCGAAATCGGGTCCTCGGACACTCGGGAGTAATTCGGCTCCCTTCGCAGGACACGAGCGTTTTCTGTGTCACTCGGCTTCGGTGTTTCGGAGTCTGGCTTTCGGTATAAAATCAATCGTAAATGTCCTTAAATGCTCAGTTTTGGTTTAACTTTGAGGCGCGCTGGTTTCACATTTCCAGAACGCCTGGGAAACCGCCGCGTTTTTCCCCGTTTTTCTTTTGGTACAACAGCAAAAACAAATAACAAGAAAAACAAATAACAAAAAGTAGAAACAAGAAAAAACAAAAACAAGACAGATAAAAGCAATGACAGGCCTAATAAATATGGCCGAAAAAACGTCAAAAGTTATGCTTTGTTGTGTGTAGTATCGCGTTTAGTTTTTGTTCCAATTTTGTGTACATTTTCCTTTTTTCTTCCACCACGCAAAAGTTGTCACAACATTTCGTGACACCGAGGACAATATAGCAGCGACAGCGGAAAAGAGAATACTTTTTGAGGGGCAGCAGCCCTAACCTAAATCGGTCAGCACGTGTTTTTCTTTCTTTTCTTTTTTGGCAAAACTCCCACACACTACAAATCGCCTCCCATTTCCATTGAGACGCCCACTCAAAGCTAATGATCCATGTCTAATCTCTGCTAATACGCACTGGGCCTCAAATTAAAGCAGGCAGACGGGAGAGAGAGCAAATTTCGCGCCGAACAATTTTCCACATTTTGGCATATTAATTTTTTATTGTTGGCTGTGTGCTGGGGACGTGAAGGGGGGAGCTGAGCTGCCTTCTCCATTTCGTTGTCACACTTCAATGCGCAGATATTTTATAGGTCCCCAACCTCCTGCAGGACTTGGTTCCGTTGTGTTTTCGGTGCTCGTGTGCTCCATTATCCTATCTAAATAAACTGACTGACTCATCTGCTGTTTACTCAATGTGTGTTGTGTGCACGGCGACAAAAATTAAATTAAAACGGGCAGTGCTCAAACTCATTTGTAAGCCAGATTAATAAGCATAATTTCTATAAGGAGAGAGAATGTTAAACGTGTTCATTTGATTTATGTAGCAGATATAGTGCTGGAATTTATTATTCAAGATTATGTTATATACTGGACTTCTCTAGTGGCTTAAACTAATTTTAAAAGCTATTTATATTAAATATACATCACCATGTGTTTAAAATGAATACCAAGATGCCTATAAAAACTTTAGAAAGCTTTGAGAAACCGCTTCCTTCCTTTGTTGAGCGAAGTAGAACAAAACAGTTTATATCTATTAATTATTCTTTAATAATATAATTATTTATTCAACTTAAACGTGGTTTTGTAATTTATTTTTTCCTCTTAATCATATGAAATATTTTGTTTCCATTTCATATGACCGCCAAGAGATCTCGTTCGAATTGTCCCAGCATAGTCTCGTTTCGCTCTGTGTAAGTTTGACTTCCTGTGCGTGTGTGTCCCTGTGATTGTGTTGTTCTTGTTGTTATTTTTTACTGTCACAGATTGTCGTTGTTGTTGCGGTTTTCCCCTTTTTTTTTGGTTCGGACGCATCGGTCCGCTCATTAAGAATTAATTGGCAATTAATTTTGATGACACTCGTCCCCCACTCCTCCGCTCCGTTTCGCACTTGACCGTGTCCATGTCCACTCGAATCCTTGCTGTCGCACCTCCAATTCTCATCTCCTGCCGCCTTTCCTGTCGCATTTTCACCCTCATCTACACACGTGCTTAACCTTTAAATCGCATTTACTTTTGACCTGCATATTAATTAATGAGTTAACAGCACGAGAGAGGAGAAATAAAAAAGGTTCTTGTGTGGTCAATTATGCATAAAGTGGCATTTGGGGAATGATTTGTATAATGTATGTATGTACAAATGTTTGGGGACAAGTCGGGCCAAAGTTGACCAACCAGTTCTTACATAATGCCAGAAGAATGAGGGAAAATTATGAATTCAATAGGAGAAACTTAAAGAAATAAACCGAAACTATTTTGGGTTCTTTTAAAAGTTATTTTCTTATATAATTTATGTGTTGATTGAATAATAATAGATTTAAATATACAAAAGCTTGAAAGAAAAAAGAAAAGATAATTAAATGTAAAGGGACACTGAACCTAAGCTAGCAATAACAGAAATTTAACATATAAAGTAATAATGTTATTCACATTCTTGTTTCTTTAAAATCTTCAAAAATATTGTATATTTAATTTCGATCTAAAAATATCAAAGAAAGATATAGAATCCCAAGAAAATATTGAGAAAAAAAAATTTAACTTGCTCAGGTTCCACCGAGATTTGAACTCGGATCGCAGGATTCAGAGTCCTGAGTGCTAACCATTACACCATGGAACCGCGATGATCTATCGCCGCCCAATCACTCCCTTCGATTTCCGGGTCTAAAAATAGAGCTCAAAGAACGAAGCGCAGAAAGCTGATAGAGCTGAGACAGCCAAAAAATACAGAAGAAAAAAAACACAAACAAGATGTGAGAACAATGTAAGGCAATCATTTGCATATTTCTATAAAGGCAGAAATGCGAGTCGAACATTTTTGCAGAGCCGACGAAATCGTCGGGCCAATCGAAATGGGAAAAAGGCAGCAGGAAAATCGAGTGGAAACGGGGGAGGAAACACAGTTATAGGGTCGGAAGCATTTAGTTTGTGCGACATAAAGAGGAAATAATTGTTTGGTAAACATTGACCAATGTCCGTCGGAGGCAGAGAAAGCAAACAAAATATTTCCATTTCTTCGTTTGCGGCCCGAAAACCTTTTTCTCCGTTTCTCCGTTTGTTTTCGTTTTGTTTCATTCCTGCCTGCAAGGAAATTAAAAGGAAATTGCGCTTGTTTTGCCGCAGAAAACGAGAGAGGGGGAGAGGGGAGTGACTGGAAAAGCGGCGGAGTGATTGGGGGAGAGTGCGGCTGAGCAAATTAAAAGGTTTTTATCCCCCAACTGAGAGCCTGCGGAGACTCACAAGCAGTTAAAAATGACACAAGTGCCAAGAGACAGAACACGATGCAAAAAACAGCAGTAAAAGCAGGCCAAAACAAAAACACTGATGAGAAAAGGGAAATGTGGAAAACAGAAGATTCGATACCCTTGCGGTTATTAGAAAACAATAGAAATAGCTATGGACTTGAAATCAATTTTAAAAGGTGCCCAAAAGTATGCATATAAATATTTTAGGTCTGAATTTGATTGATAAATTGCTTATTTTTTCACTTAATGTGTACTCACTTCAAATCAATATTGCTCTACAATATAGTAGTTTGATCTTTTTGTACTTTAGCATAAAAAATTTAATATAAAATCATTAAGTAGGAGCATCATTAAAAAACATCTAGATATGATCAGTTCCGAGTGCCCAAAAGTATGCTACAAAAGGTTTAAGAAAAAGTATAATATTTCAGGACACTTTTTCAATTCATTTTCAGTCAAACGCGATTTTTACGTGCTTTTTCACCTTGCTTACTTTTCCAAAAGTTATGGTACCCTTTGAAAGGATATAGCCAACAGCAAGCACACTAAGGAAGACAAGAACAACAAGGGCTACACATGTGCAAATAACAAGAGGCCTCATTGTGAATCCTTCCCTCCCTCTTTCTTTCTCGCATACTCTCACACACATTCCGCTCTCCCTCTGCCTCTCTCTCTCCCTCGCTCTGTCCCTCTCCCTCTGCCTGACGGTGCGGTAACAGCTGCAACTGTTTTTGTTATGTAGGCCAAAGATGTCAGAGCGGAAACACGCCTCCTGACTGCTGCCATTCCACTGCACACACACTATCTACAGTGAAGTATCCTTAAAATAAAACATTAAAAATAATTTAAAACATTTTCAGGCATTTTTAGAACACAAATATTTTAAATTTAATCCCTTTTTCCAATTTTAAATTGCCAAAAATGTTCCGAAAATTCTGTATACGGATTACCAACTCGCACACACACTATCTACAGTGAAGTCTCCTTAAAATAAAACATTAAAAATAATTTAAAACATTTTCAGGCATTTTTAGAACACAAATATTTTAAATTGAATCCCTTTTTCCAATTTTAAATTGCCAAAAATTCTGTATACTGATTACCAACTGTACTCGTATATATGGTGTGTCTCCTTGGCGCTGGCGGCGCTCTTTTGCGGTTAGTTATCATTATTGCCATGGCCCTCGACAGCATTTTGTTGTAGATCCTTCTTCTATATCCTTGTTGCTGCTGTTGTTGCCTTTGTTCTTGCCGCATTTGTCAGCCACAATTATTATAATGCAGCAGCAGCCAAGTCCTCAGTCTCAACCTCAGTCTCAGCCACAGCCTCCACAGCCCTTTCTTTGGTAAATTATCATATTGTTGGCGGCTTTTGTTGCGTCCTTGAATGAACAAACAAAGCGTATGAGGCAAAACAAAAAACATTTGCGCATTTCAACGCAAAAGATTATTTTCAACTTGCATAACACAAAAAAAAGAGCAAGCCGCAAGGAAATGAAAAGCAGTTAAGAGCCGAGTTTATGGAAAATGGTAAAGGATCCTTGATTTGGGTACCTTGGAAAAAAAACTATAAAATAATTGCTAAGGGAAAGTTAAAACACAGATTTTATTTAATTTAATAAACATTAAGGTGGAAAATATAATTGCTTGAATAAAATACATTAGGCCATACCTTTAGCCACCAATATTAATGTTTTATAATAGTTATACTTTTCTGTAGCTCTCCTGAATAAGAAATTTAAATATTCTCGGCTTGGTCAAGATGTTTCGTATTCCCCATAAAATATTGGCAATGTGTCATCAAAATTTGTGTAGTTTTATAGCTATTTGCCCAATATACCCCGCTATATTCGCGGCAACTGAAAACTTTGCCGCAGTCTCTCAATCTCGTCGCATTTACCCCCCATAGGCTTAGTCATTCTCCATCTGCGGCTGCTTTCCCGACCTCAACTCATTCCCAGGCCTGAAATCGTCGCCGCTCTCCCGCCCCAAACTTTGGCATTAACATAAAGTACGCATTTCGACCCGGGCTTTGCACTAAAGAAATTTGTAGTCATAAAAGTTTCAGTATCATGCCTATATTGTGCTCTACTCGTATCTTCGACCTGAGAACTCAAGAACCCTCCGGACTTATGACAAGTTATGGTTGGCGTAGGCCTGACTAGTCCTTTTTTTTGTGTATTTGTGGTTTTTGTTGCTGGCCCAGTCTATTTTTTACTTGTTTTTTCTGGCCCACTCGTAAAACAACAAAATATGGCATGAGCCAACATTTACTTTACACGCAAGACAAAAGGCGGAAAAAGGAAGGGGAAATGGCACATGAAGGGCAGATTGGACATGCACTGGGGAAATAGGATAATTGAATTTTCATCATGAAATCATATTTTATTTTTGAAATTGATCTAAAAGTAGTAGGGTTAAATAAAAGGATGTTTTAAAAAGATTAAAATTCCACTTGAAGTCGTGCCCCCTACTGGTATATTATACTTTTATAGACATAAAATATTATGGGCGCTATATAATCACTAGGGGCTTAAAAACCCTTAGAAAACTGATTTTGATTTCCGTGGCACTCCATACAATGTATTTATATATTCAAAACCTACATTATCCTCCATCACTTTTTTTCAAAATCAAAGAGGCATACCATTCAAGGACTCTGAGTTGAGCCGCCCTAATTTTGTTCTCAGTGCTTAGGCGACGTGTGTGGGCCACTTGGCCTGACCCCAAAGCAAATGAACAGCTCACTTTCATTACAAATTCCGGCAGTAAACACACACGGACGAGCGCAGACAAACAAAATGCCAGACACACAGAGAAAGTTTTGCCAGCAGCTCGCATTACCAGACATCTCGTCGCACACACGGTAGCAAGAGCAGGAGCAGGAGCAGGAGCAGGAGCAGGAGCAGGAGCAGGAGCAGGAGCATGAGCAGGAGCAGGAGCAGGAGCAGGAGCAGGAGCAGGACAGGAGCAGGGGCAGGATATTCACACACATAGATCGCACATTGGTTGGGCAAACAAAAACAAAAATGGCGCCATCAATGGCCACCTTCTCCACGCCGATGATGACGTTCATTATCATCATCGTCATCGTCACGAGAGCAACTTTAGCCGGATGCTGTTACGAAATTATTGACTACTGTTGGGGCGGGAAAAGGAAAAGGGATAGGGAAAGGGAGAGTGTAAAGGCGCTGGCGCATAATTTTTGCTCACGTTTTTGCCCCACTGTCAATGTCGAGAGTGCCATCAATAAATATTGGCCCTGTCCATTCCGGGCTTTAGGTCTTTTTGCTCATTGCGGGCTCCTAGAATCAAGATGGGTGACTTTTGCACATCGATGTGGCAGCCACTGACAGGATTTGATTGTATGGGCCCAGGAAAAAAACGGAGAGATAGCCAGGACTTCAGATGGCAGATAGTTTTTGAGGAAAAATAAAGTTGCAGAAAATGTGGCGCCAGAAAATAAATCTTCAAAGTTGTGAGATAAAAACAATGAAAACTTGTTTAAGGAATCTAAGAAAAAACTCTTCAAAAGGCAAAGGTCATAAAATATATCAAGATTAATTTTCTAATTAATTGCAAAGACTTTAAAGAAGAACAAATTTAAATTACAGGAAAATGTAAAGTTAATTAAAGTTTCCAGAGCCCATTAAATAATTGAACTATATGTTTGGAAGTCTTAACAAAGTAATTATAGAGAAGCAGAAATAATCTAGAGTTGGTATATAGAAATCAGTTGTTTGATCAAGCTTATTTATTAGTTTTAATTGATCTAAAAAAAAATAAAAAAACAGTAATCTATTTTTTTAAGTAATTAAACGAATTATTATCAACTGTTTTGATTTAAGATTTAATATAATTTAAAATATTCAAAATACTCTCCTCTTTGTGTAGCCATTAAAGTTTTCCTTCCAATTTATGGGAAACCCTTCGAACACTAATCTTTCACTTTAATTTCCTTCGATTTGATAATACATTTGTAACCTTTCTTGTCAATTTATCCAAGTTCCCAGTTCGCTGTTTTTGTCCCGTCTAGTGGAAACATGCTTGTTTATTATCCATGTCGGAATGGCACGCGCAAATCGTTTGTAGTTTTTATTGAGCTGCTCTCAGCAATTTCTCTTTAGAGAGCAGGACTCTGCACTCCCTTTCTCCTTGCACGTCTCACGTCCCCACACACACTTGACTGTAATTGAGTCTCAGCTGTGTAAATAAACATCGGGGTTACTATATAAAAAGGGGGGAGAAAATGTGAAAAACAGGCACACGCAACGTGGCGTATACTCGATATGGTGTGTGTATACTAGCTCTGGAATAGTTGTCCTTGCCAGGTCAACAACAAGGAGCCATTGTCTCTGTCCTGTTCCTTGCACTCGCAAGTTAATGACAGCAATTTGAGGCGGGCCGAAGGGTTGAGAGCTGGGAGTTGTGTGTGTTTACAATGCCATCAAACGCTGCTTCCTCCTTGCCAAGGATGCAGATCGATGGTGGTGTTGCTGTTGTTGTTGTGCTGCCACTGTCATTTGGCACTTGCCACTTGAAAATGTGTTTAAAATTAAGACTTCCAACGGGGACGGGAAGGAAGGAGCAGGGCTCTTTTCCCGCCAGCTAATGGCGGTCATGAAGCCAGTTGATTAGAGAACACGAGAGGGGAACTGCAGAAATTTCCCGAGAAGAATGAGTTAGTGGAAAATAGAGGGAATAAACTTTCATTTTGATTCCAAAGCTTTTGGCAAGTTTTATATATTTTCTTGGCAGACAATGAGGCAAAATTACTGCAAAATTACAGAGAGAGAGAGAAATGAGAAAATGAAGGAATAAAGGGAAGGTCTTTACAGTGCGTTCCTAAAAGATATATCACTTTTTTAATCTTTAAACTCCAAGGGATGTCGAGGGATATTTTTTTCAATATTAGAGGATTAAGAATTTATACTTAAACATTTTATAGACTTTTTTTTTTTTAATGAAAAGACATTGTTTTAAGATTAAACTATATTATACCTTAAGTATAATCTACTAACCCCTCGGGAAATTTCCACTTCTAGGTAAAAACTAACAGCTTCATTCATTTTTAAAGCCTTTCACTTATGTCACTGTCATTGCCCAATTATCCCGCTGGCAACTTAAAATTTGAAGTTTCCTCGAGCAAAAGCAATGGCCTTTCCTTTTCATTCCATTATCAATTTTCAGCTTGTTCTCTTTTCACAATTCGCGTTGATTTTCCTTTTTTGTTGAGTGATTTTCTTGTATTATTTTCTTTTTTGTTAAACTTTTGCCCAACTTATACGAAAAGTGTGTATATGTATAGGGTTCTGTTACCAAGCACCACGGTCCTCCCCGTACCCGTTAGCTGCCATCGGTCGTTAGTAATCCGCAGCTATGCATGAAATATGTCAAAAGTTTCCCAAGCGAAACTTTTTTAATAAATTAAAAATTACAAAATAACACAAAAAAAAGTTAAGGAAAGTAAAAGGAGCTAAAAAGGCGAATTAAAACAAAAGAAATAAAGGAAAAACTGTAACTAAAGACATGATATAGCCATTAAGGTGTGAAAAAATCATAGAATTCCAACGACAAGTGTAAAGGCAACGAGATCAGCATGTGGTCGCCGGAATCGGAAATAAATTCCATTGCCATGGCCACCACAATGCGCCATTCGCAGTCCTCGTCCTCAGGTGAGTCTCTTGGTGCCTTTCGGTGCTTTGCGTATTAATCCCCCCGCCAAAGGGGCTTGTGCCTGTGCCTGGTGCATCAAATTCAAATTCGGTTTCTTTATTTGACGTTGGCTAATGCGGCGTATGCGCAATATGGCGCTCATTCTCAAGTGCTTCCGTTTCCGCTTCCCCCTCAGCAAAGCAGCTCAAACGGTACACAGAGAATAAGCGAAGGCGATATCTGATTGAAAGTTGAATTAAATAGCATTGTACTATTTTTATTTTTAAACTAACAACTAAATTAAGCCCAAAATTGTTTAACTTCTACTGTTAAATCTGTCTCAATGTGATTTTATTTTAAGGGAGATTATTATTTAATATAATTAATATGTCTTAAAGTATATTTTAAGGTTTAAAACCTGTATATCTTTAATTTAAGTGCCTCTATCACTCTCCTAACATATTACTTATGTAAGAATATTCTTGAAATTTCTTTCCGTGCTCTCTTTTGAATCCTTGAACACCCTGAATGAGAATTGCCTAACCTTAGCATTGAGCTGAGCCCCTCATGTGCAATCGGGCTTTCGGGCTTTCCTTTATGTATTCCTATTCCTAATTAAAACGAAAGTCAAGTGCGGTTCGAGCACGTTTTCCCCCTTGCGTTGGTTCATTCGCTTGATATCGCTTGCATGCCAGTGACATAACCCCCGGAGAGGGATTGGGTTCAGGTCTGGGACTGGGAGTGGGGCTTAGGAGCCCCCTTCTGAAAACCAGTCCGAAATGCAAAACGCAAATGGCCAGCAAAGTGCTCTTATGCACGTAATGTGTAAGCGGTTCTCGGGGGTGGGACTTAGGCCTGTCTGCCTTGCCTGGGCCCAGTTATAGACGGGGGAAATTGAAATGGCAAAGAGCGAGCCAAATGATGCAACATCTGCAGTGTTTGCCCCAAGGAAAATTCCAAATCAATTTGGGGGTCTTTAAGGAAGTTTAAAGAGGAGGAGAAGAAAAAACAAAAGCGTTACAGAGAGTTGAAAATAGGCAATACCTTAAATGAAATGCAAGACAATCTTAAAGGGAAATTAATATAAATTGTGATTGTGATTGTTATTAAACAACACAACCTCCATTTAAATAGGTTTTATTGTGTCGAAAGGATAACATTTACAACCTCATTAATGACAGCCTTTAAGTAGATTGTCCACTTAAATTCTGATGTCTGTCAACTGACAGGTTTAATTGGCGCTTTTTTAATCCGATTTTATCGACTGAAAAGAAATGATTGCATTAATGCAGTTTCGCTGTTTCCTTTGCGCTCAATTAACCCAATGTCAATAAGTGTCAATGTGGGTTAAAAGGCTGAAAAATCATTCTTAAATTCTCTTGGGGCCATTAAACTTATTCAATGTACTATATTTCCAGAAACTAAATATTGGCTAGGAACTTAAAGTGTTCAATAAATTATTGAGTTAAATTAAATAAAGAAAAGTTGAGGAAAGCATTATTTAGTTAAAGCTTCAGGGATATAAATAAATGGAAACTTGACTAATATCTTACCTAAATAAATAAGAATAAAGTAATAAACTCTTGTAGTAATTAAATACCTGTAATAGTTATCAAGTTTATATTAAAGTGAAATTTCTTTCCTTAAGTAACATTAAGTAACATGATATCCTTTCAGTATTATTTACTCTCCAAAGTGAATTTATAACTTGATCCCAGTCTGATTTATTTGCAACATTCGTTCCACCTTTAAAACTTGTGCTGTGAAATATACGTGCAATAAGTAAATAATTTCCACCATAAACAATTTCCATTCAGGACCTTCAACCAGTGCACACACATACGCACGCACTAACACATACACTGATACGAACACAGACACACTCCCGTATGAATACAAATGCGAAACTCCAATTGCCAAATGCCAAAGTGTTGCAGCTTTGTTCGTGTAAATTTGTTTATGCGAATTTCCATGTTTTCTGCGCAAACACTGGAGGGGCGAAAAATGTGTGTGTGTGTTGTGTGTGTGCGTGTAGGCGCACAGGCAAATATTCCACGTTCAAGCTGCGTTTACTGAATTTTCATACCCTCGGCGAAGGTATTGCAGTTGTGAGCAGATGTTTGCTTTGCTCGAAAGGGAAGGCTTTCTTTTTTTAAGCCCCTAAGGAAAACGTGAATAAACGCTCGCTTGGGGCTTCCTTTTGGGCATTGTTATTTGAAGGAAGTCAAGGTTGTAGGTACATTTTACTTTTGTTTATTAAGCATAGAATATTTTAATTTTTAAATTATAACTACAAAAGTATCAGCGTCATATTGATAAAGAAGACTCAAAGTCTTAGTCTCATACTAGAATACATGGTTATTATTTGCTTATTACTTGCTGTCTATGAAATAGTTATAAATTTGTAATAACTACAAAATGTATCCAAAAGTATGCAGTAAACTATTTAAGACTTTTAAATCGTTCTATCGGGGTTGCTTACAACATTTTGTAGCATAGTTTTGGATACCTATTTAAGGGATTTGAAAACCCATGTGATTTTTGTAATACCTCCATATATTTGTTTTTTTTAGGTTGAAGTATTTTGTAGCATACTTTATAACACCACTTTAATTGATTTTAAATTTACACACATTATTTGGCGCCTCTAATTAGAGTTTAAATTATCATCTTCAATAATAAAGAACTAAAGCCAATCATGGAAATAAATTTCATTAAATTCAGGATCAACAAGGGTATTTGAGTTTTAGCACCTGCACTCGGACTTCCGATTGCCACCCTTTTCTGCACTTCACCTTTTGGGCCATTAATTGCCGGGGCCCCGAGGGATAGGAGAGAGAGAAAGGCTTTTCCATCCATTGCAGGCTGTAGTTTTGGTTTTGCAGTCTGTGTGCTGATGGCAGTTGGCAAATGTTTTCTGCCATGTTTGCCAAAACACATACACACACAGTACGCTCGAACACACACACTCACCAGAGTGTGTGTTGAGGTAACGGTTACCTAAACCAGTTCATGTTTGCGGTTTTTGGTTACGAACCCCCGTCCTTCGCCCGCTCACCCTCGCCAGGCTGCCAAAGTGCAACATTAATACTTTGGCATTATGGTTTTAACCCAATTTGGCTTTACTTTACACAGCTAGATAAAAGGAATAAAATTTAAAAAAATATATTGTGGGAAAATGGGAAAAACCGGAGGTAAAAGTTGCAGGTTCATGTCAGTGGATTTTTCACTGCTTTTCCGTGGGCGTGGGCTCTGTGAGTGTGCGGGTGTATGCATTAAAGTTGCAAATTGGGTTTTGTGGATTTTCACGTACAAGACCGGGGAAAGTGCAGTTTTCCGCCTGGCAGCCAGAAAACAAAAAGCCGGAGCGCTTAATTAAATTGCCCGAAACAGACCAGAAATCAAATAACAAAACTATGGCAGCTGCGATTATGTCCGGGAGTGCAAATTGTGATTAAAAGTTCATGCCTTGCCTGGTCCTAAATTAATGAATAAATAATGGAATTTATGCATTGCATTCTGCGCTCTCCCTCTCTCTCTCTCACTCAATGTCTCTTTTGCTAAGTAGGTTAAGGGGTCCTTTTCCCGCTGAAAAGGGTGGCTTTTCCGCAGCGCCGCTGTTTGCATAACAATTGCGGAAAATGCATATTTATCACATAAATTTCGTTGATAGCCGGTTGCCGTAATGACTTTTAATTCACTAATCGAAATTAAATTTGAATTTGTATTCGGTTTAATCGAAAATCGATTTAAAAATAAATTGGTGTGGATAGAATTTGATTGTTACAAAAATAACCTAGATTTAAAACTCGATTCTTACTTGTGAATATAGAGTCAGAAACTGTAAAAATAGTGTCTTGTTTATTTTTCCAATGACAAACAAAGAACATAAAATATTAGGAATGATAATATAAATATTTACAACGTATGTATGTATATTTTAAGGTATTTTAATCATGATTTAAAACATATTTGTAATTCAGGTAAAAGCTATTTATAAAAATATGTTGGAAATTGTTGAAAATCTGCATTGTCAATCCAATCACTAAACAAAAACCGATTCATTTTCTTATTTAAAAGTTCCCGAATTTTAACTCTCTTTATTTCCGGGAGTGTATTTAAACTATAACAATTAACATTGCAATTTTCATTCTAATTTGTTCTGCAACATTCCTAATATCCACCCTTTGTCCTGATGATTTAAAGCACATTTCTAGTTATTTTTTAAAGAAATAAAGCATTTATAGCCAAACAATTATGGCAAATGCTTTGCAATCAATTTCAAAAATGTATTTTAATTGCCATTTTGTATATTAAATGCAAGAAACCCAATCCTATTAGCATTGCGTGTTTAATTACACTTAATTAAATGGCACATCCTCTTTACTATCCAAGTATTTAAATTCAATAAATGTCTGCAATTCTCCGCCTTTCTCTGGTGCCCGAAATGTGCACTCAATTAAAAATCGATAAATTACAGAAATGCAGCAGCAATTCACGTCATGTTGGCCTTTCTCGTTTAGAATTTGAGGAATTTGCATGGAAAATGCTAACCGCTCCTTTGCCCGTGGCATTCTTGGGTGTGAATTATGCTCCTGGCTGAATGCATTTTCCACTTTTCCTCTGCATTTGCGGTCTTTTAATGCCGCCAGGGCAGCCCGCAGCGCCAAATGTTACGAACATCATTCCCATTCCGAGTCCGGATTCCGAATTGGCGAATGGCGAATGGCGAATGGCGAAATCCATCTGCAACAGCTGCTGCTGCTGCCAAGGGGCACTCAAATTAAGCGACATTTAATGTCACACCCCCAGGATCCTTGGATCCCAGGCAGAATAAAGGGGTTCTTAGAGGAGGCGAACAGCTGTTTGCCTTAAAAGTTGGCCATGCGGCTTGTGCGGGCTGAATGCCCGCATGCAAAGGATGCTACCTGCCGGCTTGTGGATGCCACAAAAATGTAAAGCAGCCAAAAAAAATAGAAGGGAAGGATGTGCAGCGGCTAAGGTATGTGATGAAGGCGTAGGGCGATGTAGGACGTAGACAGGTGCAACAGCTGCGGTTAGTTTGTCGATGGTCGAATGAAGCCCCAAGTCAAAGGTGCAAGATGAGACCGCCCCTGTCTAGGCTTTATTCACTCGGCTTTAAAAGTGCACAGGAAAATATTTTATATATTTTTTAAAGAAATAAATCTACCAAAGAAATCTCTGAAATTTAAAACAAATATATCAGTTGGCGCAGCTCCGTAAAAACTTCTGTATTTATTATTATAGTAATTCCTTGAATTACAAAACTTTGTATTACTTATTTTCTCAGTGATCTCCCTTTTCTGCCGCCACCTTGGTAGTTTTCCCTTGCTCTCGCCGCTTTTCTTTGCCTTTTCCTGCCAGCTTCTTTTTTTCTTGTCGCCTGCCAACAACGTAGTCATCCTCGTTCTTGAGGTCCTGCCGCCCTTTCTCAGCTGCTGCGGCACCATTTGCAGGCAATTGCCAACAAACACTTTCACCCCTCACCTCTGTGATTTTTTTTCGCCTTTCGAAATGTTTGCCCCCCAAGTGTGAGTGTTTAAAAATTTTATTGCAACGCTCATTTTGTCTGTCCAGGCTTAGGTAAACTGCAGCTTTGGGGGCAGGGGAAACTATGTGATGATGGCTTCTTCTCTCGCAATTTCCCCGCCTCTTTTGGGCTGTCTCCATTGCTGTCTGTCCCTGGAGGCCAAGGCTCTACAAAATGTTTGGTATGTGTGTGTCCATAGAAATGCCTTTCGAGATAAATAGAATGGCTTTTTGTGCCATAGAAAGTTCAGAATTGTCTGGGTGGGCATTTATTTAGTTGGAGATAGAAGCCAGATTTTAAAACGAGTTTTTATGGGGATTGCAATATGTGTTTACACTTTAACTAAATGTTTAGAGGCGGCTTTTGATTTAAATGGTTAATAATTCATAGAGTTGCAATAGTTTAAGAATCATATTCTAATTAATTAGCCTTTTTATTTAGTATTAAATAACAATATATACAAAATTATAATTAAATACCGGGATATATTCTAACATTTTTTATTTCTAACATAATTTATTGTAATGACTCTTAAGTAAATTAGCTAACAAAATAATTCCCCTCTGAAAGAAACATTTAAATACAGGAATATATATTCATCTTCACTAAATCCTAGCTCTTTCTCCGTACTTAATTGATGGATAAATTCACTTAACTTCGTAATTTCCTTAAGCGAAATCGTATTAAAAATTTGGTAATTAAAAGATTTTCTTCTCTTTGCAACGTGAGCTAATTCAATTTAGAATATCTCTATCTCAACTTCAGCAATTTCCCTACCCTTAAAGCCCCCTAAATGCAAATAAATACACCTATGTACGTGTCTCAGACAGAGATATCGTAAATATATAAACACGTTTGCAACGCATATACACACATCTAACTGCAGTTGAGTGGCGTATATAGTATTTGGCTACAGATTTCGCCTAAATTGCGGAATTCATATTGAAAGAACAGAGGAAGGGGCTGGAGGTAAGCACAGCTTGCCGTAAGGACACTTGGGAGCTCACACACAGAGAAACAGAGAGCGAGAGTGAACGAGAGTGAGAGATGGTGGGCTCTCGCAGGCTGTTTGTCGTTTTGTGTGCGCCAACATTGCGTATACGTAATTTGTCGAGACTGTTGCCAAAGTGGCATTTTGAATTTATGCCGCCACTTGAGGCGAGTGTGGCAAGCCCAGGGTGAGTGTTTCTCTGTTTCTGTTCTTGCATGAGTTATACATATATATTTCTGAGAGTGTGTTTTTCTGCTGCAAAGAGTGCGCTTTATTTTAAATTAAATATGCAAATACTCACTACTCGCGCCCACACATCCTTTGCTTATGCCACTTTTTCCGCTTCATGCTTTCTTGCTAGTGCCGGGGCTGTCTCCTGCAGACAGGCAAGCATAAATTATTGTAAGCAGATGAAATATTTGTGGATGAATTTGCTGCAGCTGCCGAGTGCAGCCATCGGACATTGTTCCCCCGCTCTCTGGCCCTGTTTCCCATTTTCCTGCTGATTTATTATATTCCAGCGAGAAACTTTAAGCTGCACACGGAGAATATTTTCAATCAAGAAAATGCACAAAACTTTATCAACTGAATTATTATTACCTTGTGGAAAATTGAATTTTTTTTTTTTATTTTCTCTGATGAAATATTTCTCAGATGCACTGGAAACATGAGAGAGTTACATATACATATTTTATTGAGTTTAAAGAAACTAAAATATATTTAAGGGTTATTATTTAAACATTTTACATTTTTAAATATTTTAAATGGTTTATTTTTTTTTTAATAATATTAAACCGTAATAAAACCAAGTCAAAAGCGTCGTAAAAATTTAATATGCCGAGCCATACAGTTGTATTGCAGTATGCAAGCCAATTTTCAGCAAGCGAAATATTTTAGTATGGCGTTACTCAGCTTTATGTTCAAATGCCTTTGAACTAACCCTTTATGGAAACCTCGCTGTATACTATTTTTTGTTAAGTGCATCACGGAGAAGGAGGTGTATAAAAAAGGCGGGAACAAGAAGGCAAGGGGGACATATATACACACTCACAGGATGTCCTCGGTGGAAGATGAAGCTGGCAATTTTATCATTTTTCACTTTGGTAAACAAACACAAAGGGTGAAATGTGCGGGAGTGCGGCGAGGGGGTTAAGGAAAATATTGTGGCTTTTGTTGTGGCAACCTTAATCGCCCAACTCTCCATCCCCTCGCCTCTTCTGCGATCGAATGTCATTCAAATTGTAATTTCTGCAGCTTCCATCGTCGGAGAACAATCGATAAAAAAGGATAAAGCAAAGAGCAACACAATGCAGGGATAACAATGGGGAAAAAGCACAAAAAGGATAGCGCAGAGAGAGAGGTAAAACGAGGGCGTTGGTAGGGTGGGAAAAGCAGGAAAATTCAGGAGCAGAGAAGAGCGGAGGCCGACAGTCAAAAGCAAACAATAAACAGCAAAATCATTCCATGCATCCCCCTGGAAAAAAAGCAGACATTGTGCAATAACAGCACGTTTCGAAATTGTAAAATACACTTCAAATGGGAGAAAAAGGGAAACCAAAATACCTTGATCTTCTTAAAATATATATAAGGTTAAAAAATATAACATTGGGACCTATTTTCGTTCAAAATAGTAACGAGATTCCTTTTCTCTAATTAATAAAACTAAAATCATTATTTTTGATTGTTAATTTCGCTCCTAAAAATGAATTCAAAACCTTTCTATACCCATTGCTCACTGTACCCTCAGGCTGGGGACATGAAAATTTCATTTGGCTTTAAGTAGCCCTCGGCTAATAGGCCAAGTTTGCTCGCTTGGCAAACATTTGCCCAGCACTTTGGCGAGGCTTTACTCTGCTCTGCCCTGCCATCCTGCCAGCCAAGCTGCCAGCGCCAGCCTTGTGCTAATGAGCGAACAAAGGACTCAAGAGGGGAGAAATCTCCATTATTACAGGCTGAATTTCGAAACTCAGCAGGTCTCTTTTGAGTTGTTTGTCAAAATTAACGTAGACGGAAATTGAGAATAGGACCCATTCATACCCCACATGGGTCAGATGCAATGCACGCCCGAGGACATGGCTCTCAGGCCGGATTTAATCTTAATTCGTAGCTATGTCACCTACAAGGGTTTTCCGCCAGACTATCTTAAAAACTATGATATTGCCATGGTCCTCAGCAACATCAGGGTTGGAGGTGTAATGAAGTCGAACAAAGGGAAAAGTATTCCCGAAAGCGAACTAAAATTGTGTTTTGGCGAGGAAATGGGTAAGGATTAGGCTAAAAACCTTTTAAATTATCATAGTTGTCGCTTAATTTTATTCAAGAATTTGTAGGAATTTCATATTAAATTATATTAGTTTCCTGTATTCCCTTTGCATCTGACATTTTTCTTATAAAATGTATGGTTTATAAACAGTTTAGCCAACACGATTTTGTCTATAAACTGTTGGCATTTTGTCAGCCTGCTGAAATCAATTTATTCCACCACACAAAGCTCATCAAATATAGATATCTATCAACAGACAAGTTGGCAGGAAAATATCAAGTATACGCCTACTTGTCCCTGTGACATAAGTAATTGATTTCGTAAAGAAGGAAACCAATTCAATTAAATAATAAATGATTCTATGTTAATAATTTAATAGAATTTATTTGGCTTTCCTGTATATAGAATTTAGACAAAGCAATGGAAATTAATGACGATTTTAACAATATTAATATTTTATGTAAAGTTTAAAAAAAATTGTATGTAAAATTAAAAAATATTCAGATATAAAATATAAGTGAAGATTTTAAAAATATTTACTTACTTTGATTAGGTAATTCGGCACTTAGAGATAATAAAATGTTATTTTTCTGTGAAATATAATTAATTCAGAATAATCCTTTCAATTACCTTTTATTTATTAATCCTAAATAATATAAAGCAAGCTTGAAGCTTAGATCCTTGCTGACAAAATTGAATTTTCAGCATTTCTAGATATGAATCCAAGCTAAGCTCTTTTAATTACTTTTATTTGGAAGTCATTAAGTAACTTTTGATAAAGGAATTATCTTGCTATCCCTTTTTTTGTCCTTTTGAGTGCTTTGGGTCTTAGTCACTTAGGGCATTTACGTAGGACTACCTACCTGCGCCCCTTCCCTCATCATTTCAGCTTCAACTGTCAAAAGTCAGCCTCATCAGTCATTGCTGCTCTTCCTTGTTTTTCCCCTCGAAGCTTTCACTTGACATTTATCATCACCATCCCTTTGCCCATGATGCCCATCTATATCTATGCCATCATCGTCATCATCATCTTCATCATTGTGATGATTATCCTTGCACGTCGCGCTTTAACCTTCAGAAGGCATTTTCATTTAGCGGCCTTTTCCCTTCGCTTTGTTTGTCAGCTTGCCACGCTTTCCTTTTCTATTTTTTTGTGACTTTTCCAGCGATATTTTTTGCACCCTCTCTCTTTGGTGCTTAATTAAAACCGATTAGTAATTCCTGTTCAGCCATCGGGCCAAAGGTCGTTTGGTGCAGCGCCATTAAGTATGCAATGGAAATACTTTAATTATACAAATAACCAGGCATAAAACGGGGGAAGAGAAAGTGAAAAGTGGAAAAGCGGACTGAAATGTAACTTTTCATTGTTGGCACTTTGGACTTTTCAGGCTTTTCAGACATTTTTCTGCGACCACAAATATACGTATTTATATCGCCTCGGCCAAATCAAACGGAAGTTGTTCGTTTCGCGCGAAATATGAGCAAGTTGGGAACTTAGGGGGAAATGCGGAAAATGGGGGAGGGGGGAACTGTGGAAATACGAAAGAAATTGGTAACGAAATGAATTCGTTTTCGAATGTCAGGCACGCAAACTTTGCCTACGATATTTGGCCACTAACTACCCCGACCTCCTACACGAAAATTCTATTATTTTCCTACGTATTTTTTTCCGACTTTTTTTTCTATTTTTTCCCTGGTTACCTCCCTCCTGAAAACCTCTAACAAAAAACCACAATTGGTCTGGGGTTCGTTTGCACGTTACTCGTTTTGCGGTTCAACTTGGTCCGTGTATTTTGTAATATTTTTTTTGTTAGGTTCTGCGGTCCCTCTTGGCCGAAACCAAGTTGAATTTTTTTTCTCCAGGCTTAAACGGATTTTGTGGTGCGTAGTGGGAGCCAGGGTTTAAGTGATCTGGCATTGCATTTCACCGGGGTTAACTAGCCCCGGCTTGTCTGACTTTTCCATGGGGTTAATTTTGGTTTAGTTCCGGGAGTGGTTTCTGGTTGGCTCTCTTATATTTCATTAGTACTGGCTTTATTTGTGGGTTTTATTTGTGATTTTTACATAAATTCGTTAAGCTTTTTGTTGCGGGTATTAGCACAAAAAAGGGGACTTCTAAAACTATTAAGAACAATAATCTAGTGCAATCCAAAGACCCTGAATAAATTACAAGAAAAGGTAGAAATTAAAAGCATTTCGTATTTTAATTTTGAAGATGTTCTTTTTCAGAATAATCTAAGTAAAATAATAAGGATTTATGTTGTAAATTTGGCAGCTTTCATCACTTATTAATAAGACTTTAAACTGAATAAGTTTATAGTATTATCTTTAAAGTCAACACTATTTTCAATCATCCCACATTTTATAATGGCTCTTCAGTTTAATTCTACTTATTTTAATACCATAAAAACTTGCTCTAATGGCCAAAACTTTAACTTATTTTTCCAACCTCTGCAAATTGCTCTCCATTTTTTTTAATGAATATTTTAACAATCATTTCTTATGGCTCCATGAGCAGTTCCCACTTATTCCTCCTCCTTACTTGCCAGTAACTTAGCATACCAAATTCAAGTGTTTCTTATTTATGCGCCTTCGAGTCACACTCTTTGTCTTTCCATCTCGCCTTGGCTGTGTCGCCCACTTAACTTTCTATGCGGCGGAAAAGTCAAAGTTGGAACACCAACTGAAATACAATAATAGAAAATAAAAGTTTTTCACTTATTGCGATTGAGAGCGGGAAGAGTGAAGCCATGTTGCTCGACAGGGTTAAGCTTTCAAGGAAGCCGAAAAGGAGGCGTTTGCTGTCGATTTCCAGCCAGCGATAAGCGACAAACAACGCATTAAATGTCGTTTTCGCTGGATATATTTTCGGCTTGGCATTGGGTTAAGTCATCAAAAATTGAAGTATAATTGATTGGTAGCTTGTCGTTGAGGGAGAAGTAATGGGTAGGGGGACTATTCGGCATTGAAGTCGTCGCCTGGCCAAATTAGTTGTTGGAGCCCCGTAATTTTAAGCGCCATTGAAAGTCGCGTTCCTGGGAACTGCTGATGGATGAAAAGCCGTCGCGGCTGCTTGATGATGACAACGGCAAGCAGTTGACATGAAGGAAAAGTTTCCGAAAACTTTAGCCATTAAACTCAATTACCAGGAAAGTTGGCTTCTCTTTCAGAGACGCTTCTATGGTTTTTTTTTCGCGGATAAGAAAATAATATAATAAGTTATTGAGGTCATTATAAATTCTTTTATATTTATTATATTTAATATTCTTCACTTTATCCTATCCCCTTTCAGGCATCTCTTCCCTGTCGTCCTGCGGCGATCCGGAACGCCTGCCCGAGCTGCCGCCTCTGGACGAGCAGCGTCTACAGAGGGCCGCCTTGCACCTGCAGCAGAAGCTGATCCTGCGCGAGTGGCTGCGGGAGCACCGACTGCAGCATCACTACCAGCGCCTGCTGGCCGTGGAGGTTGCCTCGCTGGAGGACGTCTACTGGCTGGAGGATTCCAGAGCCAGCAAGATCCTTGGCAAGGACTGGCAGTTGTGGTCTGCAGCACGGCAGAATCTGCCCACGTCCAAGGCTCAGCTGGACGCGTTGAAGGCACAGCTCTGGTCGACGGTGGTCAAGAGCAGCCAGCACCAGGACGCCTGGACATGGGGCGGCATGCTAGTCGTCTCCGTCTCCGTAGCCGGCCTCGTCACACTGGCTGCCATGACGCAGCCCTCACTGGCCCCAGAGGTAAGAGTATATTAGATAATTCCCTTAAATTTCACACTCCTCCCGTCTCTAGGCCCGTCACTCCCTGCTGCAGTACGTCACTGGGAAATATCTACTCCCCGCCAACTGCAAGGTGCAGTGGGACTGGAAGGATCCCGCCTGCGTGGGCGGCACCATGTGCTTCGTGGTGCGCTTCTTCCAGCGCAATGGCCAGCCCTACCCCATCTGTGATACGGACCAGTTCTTTGTCGAGGTCACCGAGGGCACCCGCAAGGTGGTGACCATCAGCGAGCTGGGCTCCTCCACCGATCCCAATAACGCCAACATAGCCAAGGTGAAGTTCACCGTGCGAACGGCGGGTCAGTACAAGATCTCCGTGCTGATTGGTGCCAGTCACATTGCTGGATCACCCTTTGTAAGATCATTTTTGCCGGGCGCCATCGATGCCCGGCGATCGCGGTTCATCCGGCCGGCCAGCACCGTCATCTGCTGTGCGGGAGCACCCACGCTGATGCACATCGAGCCAAGGGATGAGTTCGGGAATGCGTGCCTCTTTGACCAGAACCAATCGGATGAGGCGCTGCAGGTGGGGAGTTGAGAGTCTTTGACTAAATGTGAATATATTTATACCTTTTTTTAATCCTCATGAAGGGCTACCAGGTGGCCGTGTATGACCTGCATGGCGTGGCCATGGAGAAGCTGCAGCATGCCATTGTCTTCGCCTACGACCGGGTCAACTCCCGGGTGTCGGTGACCGCCCTCTTTCCGGAGCCCACTTGCCTAAGGGCCGTGATTAGTTACCGGGACCAGCAGCTGCCCAACGGCGACTTTGACATCATCGTGCTGAGCAGTGAGTCTTAAGGGGAACTCTTTTCTTTAGGAAATATAAACTTAAACCTTATATATCCAGGCAGCGACACCACCTTGGTGCACAAGAACATTGCCTCGCGGAAGCACAACATCTGCTACGAGGCCAAGCTGCTGAGCATCTTCGGGGTGGCCAAGAACAAGCCGAGGAAGGTGCTCTGCTATGTGGGACCCAAGCAGGTGAGTAGTCAGCGCCGCGAAAACCAATTGATAGCGAGTGCAATGTGAGAGGGCTCAGAACTCCTTGATCTTTCAGGTGACCATCAAGGAGATGATACTCAAGTTCATACCCAAGCGCATAGCCACCTTTCGGCTGTGTCCCTCGACCAAATTCCATTTCCTGCCGCAGCTGGTCTCCCAGCTGCACGGTCCCGTTTTCATCATCGACGACGGAGCCCAGCCCAAGATCGAGTTGGCCTCCAAGGATCGGAATATCATAGCGGCCACCTTCACCCATTTCCTGCTGAAGAACATCGGTGGCTCGGAGACCTTCAAGGATAAGCAGGACTTCTTCTATCACGAGGTGCGCAAGTTCCATGCCAGCTACTACCACGAGAAGATGGCTCTGAAGGTGCAAAGGGACAAGATCCTCGAGAGCAGCATGAAGGCCGCCAAGGGCTTCTCGGTGTCCGATTGGTGCGGCAACTTTGAGGTCACCTTCCAGGGCGAACAGGGCATCGATTGGGGCGGCCTGCGTCGGGA
Source organism: Drosophila rufa (assembly GCA_018153105.1). Classification (NCBI taxonomy): domain Eukaryota; kingdom Metazoa; phylum Arthropoda; class Insecta; order Diptera; family Drosophilidae; genus Drosophila; species Drosophila rufa. The sequence continues at coordinate 18,422,490 of JAECXS010000096.1, forward strand.
GTGGTTCGAGCTGGTCTGCAGTGCCCTCTTCGATGCTCGGGGTGGTCTCTTCTGCACCTTCCACGACAAGCATCAGGCTCTGGTTCATCCCAATCCCACGCGTCCCGCCCATCTCAAGCTGAAGCACTTTGAGTTCGCAGGGAAAATGGTGGGCAAGTGCCTGTTCGAGAGTGCCCTGGGAGGAAGCTATCGGCAGTTGGTCAGAGCAAGATTCAGTCGCTCTTTTCTGGCTCAGCTTATAGGGTTAAGGGTGCACTATAAGGTGGGTTAATTATCGGCCAAAGGAAGACTTAATTCATGACTTTTGCCCCTCAGTACTTTGAGCAAGATGACCCCGACCTGTATCTGTCCAAGATCAAGTATATCCTAGACACCGATCTGGATGCCACGGACACCCTGGAGCTGTACTTTGTGGAGGAGCTGTACGACGCCAGCAGCGGGCAGCTGAGCAAGACCATTGAACTGATTCCCAACGGAGCCAGGACACGGGTGACCAATGCCACCAAGAACCAGTACTTGGACTCCCTGGCCCAGCAGCGTCTGTGTAATAGCGTTAAGGATGAGGTGGACAGCTTCCTCAAGGGTCTCAATTCCATAATACCAGATAATCTGCTAAGCATTTTCGATGAGAACGAACTGGAGGTAAGTTATTAATTTATTAATTAAATTTTAACTCCCATTAATTGTGTAAATGTGCAGCTCCTCATGTGCGGCACCGGTGAGTATTCCATCAGCGACTTCAAGTCACACCACATCGCCAATGGCAACTCGGCCGAGTTCCGGCGCGTTCTGGCCTGGTTTTGGGCCGGCGTCAGCAACTTTAGCCAGACGGAGATGGCCAGGCTGCTGCAGTTCACCACAGGCTGCTCGCAGCTGCCGCCGGGTGGATTCCAGGAGCTGAATCCGCAGTTCCAGATAACGGCCGCCCCCACATTTGGCAACCTGCCCACGGCGCACACCTGGTGGGTGAAGTTTATCCCCTTGGAATTTGTTGTATTTTTTTAACACAAAAAGAAACGAAACTTTTTCGATTATCAACAGCTTCAACCAGCTGTGCCTGCCGGACTACGAGAGCTACGAGCAGTTCGAGAAGTCGCTACTGCTGGCCATTAGCGAGGGCAGCGAGGGATTCGGCATGGTCTAGGAGCGGAAACGGAAATTGAAATGGAAGGTGGAAAGGGATGCAATCTCTTTGATTTTTGTCTGCTACGCTACTGTGTTCCTCTCTCTCTCTCTGTGCGCTTTAAATGTCAGAAACGCTAGAAACCTAAGTGAAACTAGTCCGTAAGGCTGCCTAGTGATAAATCGCAATTAAATTCACGTCCCCTGAGTTGCATTGCTGCTAGAAATACTAAAACCCTAAACCCCTAAGCAATAATAATCACGGATTAGCCGGGCGTAGCGAGTCTATATAGTTTTTAAATCGAGTCAAAAGATGCAAAGATCTAAACTGAGTATATATATCATCATCAAAAGGAATGTGATAATTGTATTATAAACTAATGCAACCTAAGCGTAATGGGTAAAACTTTTAAACCAAAAACCTACTCTAGTTAATTGTTAATTGCAAAGAGAAACCCCTCCCCAGAGCTAATGAAACCAAAACCCCAAAAACTTTGTAGCATATTGTATGAAAATAATTAATTGTAAACACAGAAACCGCAAAACTCTAAAATAGTCAAAGAAACATTCACGAAAGCAATGTTAATATGCATTTCCTCTAACGAAAAACCAAACATTTATATATAAAATATGGCCAATCCGTGGCGCAACTCTCGAATAAAAAACAGAAACCCAAAAACCTTTTCCCCTATAAGCAATATGTGGAAGCAAATGTTGAATCGTAGTTTTTAAATGTTGTTGAAAAGCGCAAAAGCAAAAATCAAAGATGTCATACAATATTAATAATTAGTAAATGTAATGGAATTGTAAGTAGTTGTTGAGAAAACTCTAAAAAGCTTATATCAATCGAAAGGATGGATAAAATGATGGCATGTTAAAAGTAATAAAAATTCAACTGTTTAGAACGGAGTTCCATGTGTGATTTAATTTAAAAAGTTTAGGATTTTTGAGTGTATTTTCGAACGTTTCAGCTTACCAAAACTCAGGTCATTCGGGGAAAACAAAACCTATACAACGTCGGAAAGAAACAAGGGCTAAGGATTACAAAAACAAAATATACACTTCTACTTTCATCTAATTCCCGACTTTAGAGGTGAATTTTGTAGTTGGTTATTTTTAACAAGCTCCGATCTTCAAATTTGGTGACCAACTGTGATTTAAAATCTTTAAAAAAATAACTCATGACAGAAATGTTCACCTGCAACTCCCTTAATTCATTATACAATGCACTTCTGCCAAAACTAAGCACCCATAACTCAATTTAAATTACTTATGGTTAATTGTACCAGCTAATATTTATACCTCCGCAAACCAAAGCCGACGACAGACAACTTTCTTCGTGAAGGTCCCCGGAGGTCACCTGTGGAAATTTGCTGGAAAGCCAATGAACTCGGTCGGAGGGTTACGCAAGTGGTGTTTCTGACTTAACCATAGTGTCCACTGTGGAAAAGTGGCATATCTGTGAACTGTACCTCGCACCGGGGTCTATTTCACGACTATATATACACAAATATATATATTGTTCGGCCCAGAGTGAGAGTTGGGAGGAGCGTGAGTATCAAATCAACAATTTCTAGGCGGCACAACGCGTGCCTAAATCGGTGTGCGTTTAAACAATTATTAGCGACTAATTAGAGTATGGCTAGCGTACGGAAGGGCTTCAGAGATGAGTGCGGTCGAAGGAGAAAGTGGATTTTACCTAGAAGTGTGCACAGAAAACTGTCACTTTCTAGAGGGAAACACGCGCCAAGTCAAGAAAAAAATAATAATACTAATCTCTCCGGGCAGGGTCAAAAGCAGCATCTTCATCAACCCCATGGTTGGAGTCGACGGAGCTGAAAGTGAAATCTAAGAACCCAAAGAAAGTACATCAAGAAAAGCCACTGATCTTTATACTTTTGGTTTTTAAATAATTAAAACTGAAAGTGAAATTAAAAGTTTTATTGAAATTAATAAAGGATGGTTTTAGTGTTTACAAAATATTACAAATGATTCTCAAATTCTCTCAATTTGAGGAAGAACTGTAATCTTAAAATCTCTGGTCTAAAGGTATTATTTTAAATAACACTAGCTTACAAATTTATATATTTTGTTTATATAATTGTTAAGATCCACTTTATCCGCCTAATTTTGAGTTGCTGAACACGTTGAACTCTTTAAGAACAAAGATATCTTTAGATCTGTTTAGTCAAAATACTTTAAAACTTTATTTTTTATTTTTTTATATTTTTAAAAAGTAAATTAAATCTAGCTATTAAAAAAATAGCCAAAAATATTGCATGTTTTTTTACTTTCAGTGCTTATATCTTCATTAATAAAGCTCTGACCATAAAGAGCCGTATGTTGTCGGAAAGGTGTGTACATTGCCTTTTGGGTCGCACAAATTTGAAATCTGTTGGACTAACGGTTCTACGAACAATTTGTTTAATGAGTTCAGCGTCAACGTTTATATATTTTGGCTGAAAACTAGTGTGATATATCTTTAGATAACTTTAGTAATTACATCTATGGCTAGATTGGGTGAACAATAGGTTCTATGAACTATAAATAAGTTTACTAGAACCTTTTTAAAAAATACTTTTCTATCTAAATTTTTGGGTTTCGTCAGAAATAAAGAAAAACTAACAAAAATATTTTAATAAAAATATTTCTAAGTACTTCCACTTTATTTAATGCCATCAAAATCTCCCATAAAATTACCAGCCCACAATTTTTCATCCAAGCTAATAAGCAACTTGTGAAGCGGTAATCTCTCAAGTAGATAAAAAATTCAAATATTTGCTCGGTACATTTGCACTTATTTTTATGCCAAACTTGAATGAATGAGCTTATAATTAAACTAGATCTCGGACTGCACACGAGCGTAAATGTCAACTGTTTCATGTAATAATGATAACCATTTGGGCAGCGCACTAAAAAATATAAACAAGTAAAAGCCCCATGGAGACATTAAAAAAGTGAAAATCGAGTGACTAAAAACAGGGACGGAATGACTCCGAAGGGCAAAGAACTTTAATGTTGTGTTCAAATAATAACTGTGGGAACTGTTGTGCATTTTATAACCACCATTGCATATAATAAATATATGATTTATTATGGTTAGCGTTGCAATTTTCGTTTATGTGCCTTGAGACTTTCTTAACAGGTTTTCCTTATGTGTGACTAAGGTGTACTTAAGTAATATTTAAATAGTAAACTACTTTAAAGTTTATTTTTCGATTACAAAAAATATTAAAAGTCAATTACTTCATAGTTTTAATGCTAAAGTAATTGGTTTATGAAGTAATAATAAGTTATCTTTTGGGAAAATTGAATATTTTGCGTAACGTATGTTACTTAATAAATTACTAAACTTTCTTTGAAATTAAAGGAAATAATTAATTTAAGACGCTCCTTTTTGGTAAATCAATTTCTTTCCCCGTTTTTCCCCTGGCAATGGAATTCCGCTCCTGGCTTTTAGTGACCGCCTGGCACATATCACGTTCGGAGTCATTTTAGAAGGTCAGTTCTTCAAGCCAAAAAGCCCAGAAACCGGAAGGGCAAGGTCTTATTTGGTCTAGAACAAGCCGAGAAACTTTCTCAGACAAAAAGCAGAAAAAAGAAAACAAAGACACAGGTATATTTTTTGGTTTTTTTCTTTTCGTTCAAAAGTTTAATGGGTCTCGTTTCGGTCTCGAACTAAAATTAGAATAAATAACTTAAATTTAGGTGGCAATTGTGGAAAAATTCTCAACAATATTGTCCAGATTCCAAAGTCCATTAGTCGGTGCACTTGCTGGGGAGCGTGCAGAGCAGGGTCTTGGGGCAGAAGAGCAGGCCCTTGGAGCAGCTCATCTTGTGGCCCTTCATCTGGCCCTGCGGATTCTTGTAGCACACAAAGTAGCTGGAGATGGAGGTCTGGTCGGGGATCTTGTCGCCCTCCTTGCAGTAGTACTTCCGCTTCTTGGCAGGCGTCGTTGGAGAGGCGTTGCTCCCGAATCCGTTACTGCTGGCCTGGATGATGGTGGGCCTGCTGGTGGTGGTGGCCAGCTGGATTTCCGGCAGATTCACCACATACGAGTCCATGGGATCGCTCTCTATGTTCGAGGAGATGCCGGGCCTGGCCTGCTGCTGGATGTTGTTGCTGCTGCTGGTGCTTCCGCTTCCATATTGCTGGAGGAGATTGGCAATGCTCTGGGCTTTTAAGGCGGCCTCCTGCCTCCTCTTGGCCTCGTTCAGCATCTTGATGGTCTCCATCTGGAGCCTCCTGTTGGTGTCTATGGTGTACCCACTGAAGGCAGGCATCACACTGCCGCACTGGGCATAGGTGGGGGCATCGCAGATCCTCGTCTGCTTGTTGAAGCCCGTGTAGGGCGGGCAGGAGTAGGACAGGACCTTGCCATCCTTCTTGCTGCACACAAAGTAGCGGGTGCAGTCGGTCTGATTCGGCTGCCTTACTCCCGGCTGGCAGGTGATGACCTCCACGTTGCTCAGATCACTCAGGCCCGCGGAGGTCTTGGTCATCAGCGGGAGTATGGACTTCTGGAAGACATCGAGGCTGATGAAGTTCCCATTGAAGTTCACCAGCTGGCCGTTGGGCGAGGAGGAGGAGCTGGAACCGCCGCTGCCTGGGTACTTGAACTTCTCCGCCGTAAATGGATTGAGATTCGGGCTGCTGGTGAACATGCTCATCTCCATGTTGCCCTCCGCATCGCTGTAGATGCTGCTGCCCATGGTGGGCCTGGGCATGTACGGATGCTGCTGCTGGTGTTTATGGTGGTTGTAGCTCTGCTCCAGATACCCGCTGCCAGGTGCTAATTGCTGGCTCATGTCGCTGCTGTAGGTCAGTACGTGAGGAAGAGTGTTCCCATTCCCATTCCCGCCGCTCTGGTAGCTGGCCTTAATCAAGTCATCATCGCCCATCATCTCCATGCTTTCGATTTTCTGCGAATTGGGTCGTATGGCCACCCTGTCCGCCTCGATCTGTCCCGGGAACAGATCCATCGGCCTGGGCATGTTCGAAGGATAGCTCTCCGTGGGCTGGTACACCCTGTTGGCATTGTGCTCGCCCAGATGCGGACTCGGTGTGTAGTAGGTGGCCACCGTGGCGGCCGAGGGCTGGTGCTCGAAGGGTCGCGGAGTGGTCAGCGCGTAGTCATTTGCGAATGGAGACTGGGAGCCGTAGGCGGCGTAGGTACTCGCCATCGTTGTCATGGATGGCGGTCTGGCCGTGGTCATGTACTCCGACTGGTGCTTGTCCAGGCTGGGATACACGCCCAAGCTGTTGCCGTACGTGTCCAGCACCTCCTTCTCGCCGGAACTCGTGCTGGACAGGTGCACGGGTATCACGTTGTTGTGTATGATCGTGGTGCTGGGCTTGTTGTAACCATTGCTGGATGAACTGCCTCCGGAAGAGTGCTTCTTGTGCTGCATGTAGTGCGTGCTCAGTTGGGCCGGCATGCCGTAGTATTGCTGGAAGGGATTGCCCTGCGGCGACATGAACACCGGCTGCAGGATGGGCTGGTAATAGCCATTGTAGCCGGGATTGGGCAGCACCTTGGGCAGATTCTGGGCAGCTATCATCTGCTTGGACAGCTCCAGGACGGTCTTCAAAGTGTCCTCCGAAATCTTGGGCTCGTGGTCGCTGTACTCGTGATTCTGGACGGGATGATGGCTGCCATAGGATCCCTGCTCCTGGCTCATCCCGTAGTTGGGGGGCAGGGCAAACATCACGGACCCCTCGGGACGATTCACCACTATCTGGGAGTTGGCGTAGCCCTGGCCACTGGATCCGTGGGCGGAATAGGGCAGGGCATTGCTCAGCATCAGCTTCGTCTCCGGCTTCAGGCGATGGTGACTCAAGTGCTCCTGCAGGCGGGTCTTATTCGAGTTTGGTTCCGGCAACCTTGGAGTGGTTACAGGTGCCTCCGTGGTGCTGCTGGTGGTGCCGGGGGTACTGTGGTCCAGGGGATTCATCATCTCGTAGCGATTCTTGATGTCGAAGTGAGCCAGGAAGGCGTTCAACTGGTCCGGACGCATCTCCGCCTGCGGCTTCTCGGTCTTCTGGTACGTCTGCTGCAGTCCATCGATCAACTGGGAGAGTCTCTGCAGGTGGGCCGTCAGGTTGGGATCGATGGGTGATCCCGGCTTGGACAATTCGCTGACTCCAGCCGCCTGCTTGAGCTCGGCCTTCAGCTTCTCCACGTCGCTTCTGTGCTCCAAACTGGGCGAAGTCTCCTCGTCCTCCTCGCGGTTTTCGGGCTTCAGGGGAGCCGGAGAAGATGCCGAAACTGGTGACTCCAGTTCCACCAGCTCTCCATCCCCACTGGAGTCGAACTGGTGGTTGGAGGAGGAGTTGTCCTCCTCCGGATGGAGTCTACTCTTCCCCGACGCCGCCGGCTGTCCCTCCTCCTCACTGCTCAGCATGGAATCGAGGACAATCTCAACAGTGCCGTCATCTTTGTGGGAGGAATCGCTAAGCAGCATACCCGCCTCATCCAAGTCGTTGACTATCAGTATGTCCGCATCCGGCTTCGAAGGCGACTGTGTGGAACTCATCTCGCTGGGAGTGACGCACTCCCAGTCCTCGCCAGGCAGGACGCAGCTGCCGAGGCTGGCCTCGTAGACCAGGCCCTCGTTGCAGCGCACTGGGATCCAGACGTGTGAACTGGAGGGCAACTCCCGGCACTTGTAGAAGGCATCGCAGCGGGTTTTGTGGGGCCGTGTCTTTTCGGGACAGGGCTTGCCTTTGGGTTAGCCAAGAGGCCGGAAAAATAGAAAAATAGAGAAAGGAAAACACGTCAATAATGAGGTAAGATCGCAGTAAGAGTCTAACATATTTTCACACAACTTTATTGGCTAGTTTTGGTTTTATTTACTTCTTTTGCAAATTCCCTTTAGAAATATAAATAGTTGAAGAAAATTAATAATTACAAAGAGTTCCCCTTCATATAAATTAAATGCAATTTTTTTTTTATAATGAAAACTTTTTCAAAATTGCTCGTCTTTACTTTATTTTGAAAGAACTTTTTAAAGCTCGAAAAGTCAAAGGAAAAGTAAAGATTTATAAAAGACTTTTATCTGAAAATTAATTTTTCAAATTAAAAGTAAAAATTGATCTTGAACTGTCAACTCTAATAATTTTTTTTTTTTTAAGAAACGAAATAAGAAAATCCAAAACAGGCCCTTTAAGTATTTTACACTTGCACTTCCTACTGGTTTTTTTTTTTTGTACCTTCGGAAAAGTAAAACAAGCCCGTCGTAATTAACGCGTATACCAGCAGCTGCCTCATTGCGTATCCTTGTCGCGTAATCCTTTCGTAATGCGTAATCCGTAATGTGTGATTTCCGCCTCTGCTCCGTTCAAAGCCCGCGACACGAATGACTGAAGATCCAGAGCGGACGGCACATTAAATTTTCGATCATTTTCACTTCCAGCGACGACGGTTCTCGCTCCGAAAAAGCTCCAGCCCGAAGCTCAAAAAACTCGGAAACTCGGTGGCAATGTGTGAAAAAAGGCTGAACAAGCGAACAGCGAAGTTTTCTTGGCATAGACCCGCCGCCGCCGCTCTCAACGGAACTTGGCGCTCGCATTTAAAGCGGCTGCTAAATAATTGTTTAAACAAATAGTCATTTCTTTTTGTGACTGGAAAGATTGGGGAATCTAGGAAATTTCACTTTTTGTGCGCAGTTTGTTTGTATTAAAAGTGCAATAAAAAGCAAAGTGAGTATTTTAGTAACTGTAAAGGGCGCCATAAAGATAAACTAATGAAGGTTTGATTATTTAATTTAACTACTTAGCGAACATAATATTACGACATCACATAATATATATGTTGTTATCAAACGTTTAAGCTGAACCATTTTAGAAACTTAATTTAAAAACATATACATTTTCACTTTTTCTTCTAAATTAATCAAGTAGAATAGTCAAGCACACTCGACTGTAACTGACCCGGCACTCAAATCTTGTTAAAAATTAATTGATAGCGACACCCATCTTCTAAAAGTGTCGCGAAAGAGTTTTCTAAAAAAGTGGCAAAAGAGTTTTCTTGAAAAGGCTTCCCTAATACTCGTGCCTAAATTTTAAAGTTATTTAATTATAGAAAACAATAAAAAAATATGTTTCATTATGAGATACATTTGAACCTCCCATTTTGCATTTCACAAAAAATCAACATAATTTTATTTATTTTAAAAATTGTAATAATAATAGAATGTAACGGATTTTTCAAAGGATTGCGTTAATAATCATTTCACGTAATATGAGTACGTTCTTGTTCTTACGTAGTTGATTACGTTTTGGTTCACGGACGTAGTTTGATTACGTTTTCGCTCACTTAGTGTGACCAGTTGCCGTGGAGAAGAAAATCCTCACTTCTTTTGGCGAATTGCAGCAAATTAAACATAGAACCTGGCGGGCACACTGCAAAACAACAAAACAAAAAAAAAGACGAATTTCAGCCATAATAAAGCATCGATGTTGTAAAAAAAATTCGGACGTGAGGTTCGGCGGCAAGTGCGCGCAATTATAATTACAATTAATTAACAAATCGCGGCAGTGCCAACGGCAATGCAATATTCAAAGCACCAATTAAATCGCCAGGAAAACGGAACAATCAAGAACCCTCACACGCACACACGCTAGCAGGAGACAACAAACACAGACGCAAGTTGTAGGAGCAGTATAAGAAGGCGAAGAAGAAGCAGAAGGTAAGACGAAGGCAGGTAAAGGAAATAAGAATAAAGAATTGGAGAAAAACCCAGAAATTGCAAACAGAAAACACCTTTTGTGCACTGGAATTTCCATTTCCGAGCGGCAAGGCACTTGCATCTGTGAGTGCGAGCGAGATAAACGTCGCGACCTTTGCCTCAATTACAAACGAACACTCAGTCACACATACAAATGCACGAAGAGGGAGTGATGGAGTAGGAGTGGGAGAGGTAGCAACTTTTTTTTGGCTTTTGGCGTGCGTTACATGACCACGAATATACGAATATATTCGGTGAAGTGGAGAAGTGTAAGTGATAGTGAGTCCGTGTGTCCGAGTATTGGTGACTAAAGCCCATCGGTCGATAATTGTCTCACGTCAAGGAAGTTCAAGTGCGGGTGTATGTGTGTGCAGCACTTCTCCCACCCCCCACCCCACGCCGACGCACCCGGCCCCACCACCGATACCGCTGGAAAGTGCATGATTTATTGACAGCTGTTGCTGATTACTTTTGCTGTGTGTTTTTCTCTCTTCTTGTTCTTGTCCCCACAGATAATCGCCTTTGTTCTGGCGTACTTATTGTCGGCTTCCTCTGGCCCGGCTGATAAACAGAATATCAGCCGAAGAAAGGCGAAAAAGCCGGAAAGTGCGTGCTAATTGCATTCTAAGTGATCCCGTGTGATGTCTCAATCGAAATTCATTCAATAAAGATTCCAAAATCAATTGCAAAAGCCTTGCTGCGATCGAATGCAAAAATTGGCAAATCAACAAATGCAGTGAACGCCCGCTAAGGATTCTAAGTCACATATAGATACTAATCTATTGTTATATTGTAACTATGGCTAAAAAAAAAATATATACAAGAATGATAAGAACTTCACTTTAAGAAGGGTTCACTGTAAACAGAGAAGAACAAATTAAGTGCCCTGCACTTGTTCACGTGCAAATAACTGCTTAATAAATGCAGTAGAAGGGAAATCGCAACAATTCGTCGGTCGGTTGGTCGCTCAATCAATATGCAATGTTCATTCAACAATTGAAATCGAAATACTGTGTTCATTTACCGTTTTCGTTTTCTTTTTCGCGTGGTGTACTTTTTCCTGCCTTATTGTTGATGAGTCACATAGCATGCCACATAGTATTATTATACAATCTATTGTGTGTGCACTGGTCTGGGTGTCCCGGGGTGTTTGCTATCAAAATTATAGATGACCAGCAATCGGCGGGGGAAATTGTACAAAAAAATGTACAGACAGCCGCGAATTATGGCGAAAATTAATAACCCAGAAAACAGTGCTTCCCCAGAAACGTAAGGCAGCGATAATATCACTGATTGCTGTACTCGATTATCAGGAAACTCGGGTACACTCTTAACTGGGGTTTTTTTTTTTGTATGTAGTACTTTTGAAATACATAAATCGATCAGCCATAAATAATTCGGAGTTATAAAAATAACTGCATTTTATCTATACATATTTCCTTATCAGCACTCTTGATTTGCTTATTTACTTTCCCTTACTCATAGTCACTTGTTTTGTTTTAATTTATTTAGATTGAGGTTTAGGGTTTCAACAAACGAATAAACAAATAAATTATAAGTAACTGCAGATTTCAAAATAATTCAATTAAGGTCTAAAAGTATGCTACGAATCACATTTACAAGAATATGCATTGCATACTTTTAGCTCACATTATACCCTTGCAGAGGGTATTATAATTTTGACCAGATGTTTGCAACGCAGTGAAGGAGGCATCTCCGACCCCATAAAGTATATATATTCTTGATCAGCATCACCAGTCGAGTCGATCTAGCCATGTCCGTCTGTCTGTCCGTCTGTCTGTCCGTCTGTCTGTCCGTCTGTCCGTCTGTCGGTTTCTACGCGAACTAGTCTCTCAGTTTTTGAGCTATCGGGCTGAAATTTCCAGCATAGTTTTATTTTTTTAGCACGCAGTATATATGTCGGAATGACCGAAATCGGACTACTATATCCTATAGCTGCCATAGGAATGATGGCGAAATTAATGTAAAAAAAAATTTAACTTCTCTGTTTTTCAACGTATTTCTATAAATTTTCAGACATAGCAGTTTTTTATGGTTCTAGAATTACGGTTTTAATTTCATTAAGATCGGACCACTATATCATATAGCTGCCATAGAAGCGATCGATCAATTTATATGAAAATGTAAAATTCTACATGTAAAATGTAAAATTGACAAAATTCTATATTTTTTCAACATTACTAAAATGGTTCGATTTTCAATGATCCAATTGCAGACTGCAAGGGTATACCAACTTCGGTTTACCGCAGTTAGCTTTCTTTCTCGTTTTTAATTGTTTTAGTTCTTGGGGTCAAATGTTCGCATTACGTGGCCGAAACGTACTGTAGCCATAGCCACGAAATTGGTTGCTACCTTCGGTTCGACGAGCTTATATCGCGAAAAAATAAAGGCCTGTTCGTCAACAGTTTGGTTGCCTTACTACCGCCGTTAACAATATATATAGTACATATAGGCTATATCTTATCTGCGGCTAGTCGCTCTCATAACGATATAGAGCTGGGGCATTATCTCGCTCCTAAGATTAGGTCTTAAAACTTGTCAAGAGCTAAATGCGCTTAAAGGGAACTGCAGGCATAACATTGTTTTCTAACCTAAAGTATACCCGGTAAATCACTTGTAAAGTTCACTAAGTTAAATTTAAATGTATTTTTCAGTATTCCGTTTTTGGGTATAACGGAGAGTCACCAATTTACACGTAAAAGTTATTTAGGGAGGGCTTCGGACTTATCTTATCAGCTCCCGAACACGCAATTTCCCATTCGACACTTTCCACTGCCAATACACCCCATTGAATATGCGCTTTCTCTTTCAGAGCCACAGCTCCCCGAGGCGCTGAAGGTCACTCAGCGAGAGGAGGAGTTAGTAGAAACACAGCCAGTAGGAGGAGGAGGAGGCCACACACACACAGCCCCTAAATGGCCGATGGAAATGGGCTGCCAGCGGGTGCAGCTTCCGGCGGCATGGAGACCGGACAAACAGTGAACGGAGGCACGACGTCTTCCAGCCCCAGTTCCACCTCAAATGGCGGTTCGGGTTCGGGGTCGGGAGCCTCCAGTGGGAGTGCCAATCAAGGATACTATCAATTAAGCGTGACAAGTGAGTAAACACCACAGCACGAAGGAAACAAAATTGTACAATTAATGATCTACCAAAATCCCTTTCAGTCGAGGAGGCTTCATTGCGCAACAATGGCTTCCTCAAGCCGAATCCCTACGTGGAGCTGCTGATCGACAGCAAGAGCAAGCGAAAGACGGACTTGGTCAAGAACAGCTATCTGCCGAAGTGGAACGAGGAGTTCACAGTGCTGGTGAGTTGGAATAAATGGTTTATTTAATTAAAACTTAACTATTTATTATTTATTTAGATCACGCCCAACTCCACGCTGCACTTCAAGGTGCTGGATCACTCCAGTTTCCGCAAGGATGCCATGCTGGGCGAACGGAGCATCAACCTGGCCCACATCCTGCAGCACTACAACGGGCGCTGCGAGTTCCTCGAACTGACCATTGACCTGTTCGTCACCAGCAAGTCGGACAACCGCCAGACGAAGAGCGGCGAACTGGTGGCCATCCTCAATGGCCTCAAGCTGGACATGAGCAAGCTGCAGATCCAAGGAGCGGCGGCGGTCCAACAGAATGGCAATTCACCCGTCCAAGCGGTCAATCCGGCTGTGGTCAGCGATGCGGCCGCCGGCCGTAGCTGCATGATTTACGGCGGCGTTCGGGCACGGATGCGACTCCATTCGAACAGTGGGAACAGTAATGGCGGCGAGAACCGCTCCCCCTTGGCCAATGGAGGCACAGCTGTCAGAAGATCGGCGCCAGATCCACCTGTGTGGGAGCAGCAACAGCAGCAGCAGCCACAACCCCTGAGAATGGTCAATGGCAGCGCAGCAACGGCGGCGGCAGTGCCACAGACAGCGTCATATCCCCAACAACCGCCAGCCCCCGCACTTGCACGGCCTTTAACGCAAGTCTACGGAACGCTGCCGGATAACAGCACGCCGGCTGCGGTTTACTTGCCAGCCGGAGGACCACCTGTGGCAGGTGCCGGACCTCCCATGGAGCAGCCCGTGGGCGGACTTCCGGTGAGCCAAAGCACGGATCCGCAGCTGCAGCCGCAGCCGGCGGACGATGAGCCGCTGCCCGCTGGCTGGGAGATCCGCCTGGATCAGTATGGTCGCAGATACTATGTGGATCACAACACCCGGTCCACCTACTGGGAGAAACCCACCCCGCTGCCCCCCGGCTGGGAGATAAGGAAGGATGGACGGGGCCGGGTTTACTATGTGGATCACAATACGAGGAAGACCACCTGGCAGCGGCCGAACAGCGAGCGTCTGATGCACTTCCAGCACTGGCAGGGTCAGAGGGCGCACGTTGTGTCGCAGGGCAACCAGCGGTATCTGTATTCCCAGCAGCAGCAGCAGCCAACAGCCGTGACTGCCCAGGTCACGCAGGACGACGAGGATGCACTGGGTCCGCTGCCCGATGGATGGGAGAAGAAGGTAGGCTTTATCCCTTATTAAATGAGATTTAATTTGATTTAATCCGACATTTCCCTCGCCCAGATCCAATCGGACAACCGCGTGTACTTCGTGAACCACAAGAATCGCACCACCCAGTGGGAGGATCCGCGCACGCAGGGCCAGGAGGTTAGCCTCATCAACGAGGGCCCCCTGCCGCCGGGCTGGGAAATCCGTTACACGGCCGCCGGCGAGCGTTTCTTTGTGGATCACAATACGCGCCGGACCACCTTCGAGGATCCGCGACCGGGAGCCCCCAAGGGAGCCAAGGGCGTGTATGGCGTACCGCGTGCCTATGAGCGCAGTTTCCGCTGGAAGCTGTCGCAGTTCCGGTATCTGTGCCAGAGCAACGCCCTGCCCTCGCACATCAAGATCACGGTGACGCGTCAGACGTTGTTCGAGGACTCCTACCACCAGATCATGCGACTGCCCGCCTACGAGCTGAGGCGGCGCCTCTATATCATCTTCCGCGGCGAGGAGGGTCTGGACTACGGCGGTGTCTCCCGCGAGTGGTTCTTCCTGCTCTCGCACGAGGTCCTCAATCCGATGTACTGCCTGTTTGAGTACGCGAACAAGAACAACTACAGCCTGCAGATAAATCCCGCCTCGTATGTGAATCCCGATCACCTGCAGTACTTCAAGTTCATCGGACGCTTCATCGCGATGGCCCTGTACCACGGGCGGTTCATCTACAGTGGGTTTACCATGCCCTTCTACAAGCGCATGCTGAACAAGAAGCTGACCATCAAGGACATCGAGACGATCGATCCGGAGTTCTACAATTCGCTGATCTGGGTGAAGGACAACAATATCGATGAGTGCGGCTTGGAGCTGTGGTTCAGCGTGGACTTTGAAGTGCTGGGCCAGATTATCCACCACGAGCTGAAGGAGAACGGCGAGAAGGAGCGCGTGACGGAGGAGAACAAGGAGGAGTACATCACCCTGATGACCGAGTGGCGGATGACGCGGTAAGTATTTGCTGCTAAGGGAAGATTGAGCAATTGAAGAACTCTCCATTTCTGGCACAGTGGCATCGAGCAGCAGACCAAGACCTTCCTGGAGGGCTTCAACGAGGTGGTGCCCCTGGAATGGCTGAAGTACTTTGATGAGCGCGAGCTGGAGCTGATTCTGTGCGGCATGCAGGACGTGGACGTGGAGGACTGGCAGCGCAACACCATCTACAGGCACTACAATCGCAACTCCAAGCAGGTTGTCTGGTTCTGGCAGGTTAGTCTGAGTCTTGTCTCACTTTAAAGCCTCAGCTTATCCTTGATTTTCCCTCCCCAGTTTGTTCGCGAAACGGACAACGAGAAGCGCGCCCGCCTTCTGCAGTTTGTCACTGGCACGTGTCGCGTCCCGGTTGGCGGATTTGCCGAGCTGATGGGCTCCAACGGGCCGCAACGCTTCTGCATCGAGAAGGTCGGCAAGGAGACGTGGCTGCCGCGCTCGCACACCTGCTTCAATCGGCTGGATCTGCCGCCGTACAAGAGCTACGATCAGCTGGTGGAGAAGCTGACCTTTGCCATCGAGGAGACTGAGGGCTTCTGCCAGGAATGAGTGGCAGTCGATTTGTGGTCGGTTTGTTGATTAATGTTTAATTCCAGTTGAGCGCCTGCGTTACCGTCCCGTATTCCCGTATCCCCGTATCCCCCTTTCCATTTCCCCCACTCGTCGTCGACCCTATGTTGCGTTAAATAGTTACTGTTATTATTATTAAATACGTATAATATTACTTACTACGTGTATACTGTATGCAAAACACACACACACACACGCCTATGTCTATGTCTGTATTCCTATGTTCGCAAAAGCCACCTAAACAGTGTGTACGTACAACTAGGCCTTGATTAAGTTTAGTGCCGTCATATCAAGTGTAAATGTATCAAAGTTTACTTTAAATCAGAGCTCTTGCCTAGCAGTTGACCCGCAGAAAAGTCCCACTTACGCACTCTTTAAGCAAAGAATCGGAAATCAAATAAAGATGAAGGAGAGCTCAATTTATCAAAGACCAAAGCGAAGATTATCCAAGTGATCTTAAATATTTGTGCATGGTTCGCAGAGAAACAAAGTATAATCCCTAAGATGCCAAACGGCCATACATTCGATTTGCAATATGCAAGCTATGTTTAAGCTGGCTCCGAATATCCCTCTCTCTCACTCTCTCTGGCTTTTGAACCAAATTTCAAGAGAGCCAAGAGCAAGAGAGAAAATTAGAGTGCAAAAATATCGTATGGCGTTACTCATCTTAAAGATTCTAATGTCTTTGGTTTAACTGTTATTTACGAGCTCTGTTTAATTTTTATATATATTTCTGTCCCCCGTGCTTTGTCAGATTTTTAAAGTGATTTCTTATATCTTCATAAATTCTGAAGCAACAATTCATTTCAAAATCCCCTCAAATATTCGCAACTAAAAATTTATTCAAGGAATAGTTGCTTAGACGTAACCATTTTGTAGGCCTGCATCCCTCCGTTTTGGCTCTCACCGCAATCGCAATCGCAACCAAATGTTAAGTTTTGCCATAAGATTGCACTCTGATTGCTTCTAGTTCAATTGTACAACGAGCTCTGGGCTTGCAATGTTTTAAAGCCACTTTATTGGCGAATTTATATTTATATTTATATACGCTCCAATGTAAATAGTTTACTCGACCGAACTCAAATTGTTAACGAACTGGGCTTGGTTTACTAGCAAACTGTTTTAAACTGTTCAATTGTTTGTCCCGTAAACACAACAAATTGAGATAGGAACTATATATTTTAACTAAAACACAAACACACGCAGGCGATATCCTGTGAGAACTTGAAACACCGCAAAACAAAAACAAACAAAATATGATGTTAGGTTTTAAACGGACAAAACGAAATGATACACTTAAATCAATAATAAATTCAAATAGCAATAATTGTTGTTAACAAATCGAGGGGTAGCAAAGCAGAAGAGAGATCAACCAACGGCAGCGATACATCTAAACTACATATGCTATATGTATATGTAAGTGCGCAGACTAAGACAAATCGGAGGATTGATGAGGGTTGATGATTGTGTACGATTACATATTAAATATATATTATATATTAAATAGATTTTATTTAGTTTAATGCAATGTGTACTGTATTATAAAAAATAAATGCAACATTATTTAGTGATACATGCCCGTGTTTTTATTCATTATACCCCACATTACTTCGACATTGTGGTCAGTTTTCGCTTAGTCGGCTGCCAAATCGCTGATGCGGCAATAAATTTAATTATTTTAAGCGCATTTTTGGCCAGCGCTTGCATTTTTCATGGCCCGCAATTAAAATGTATATCAAATATGTACAAATAGCATTTCAACGCCACTCGTCGAGTCAACGAGTCCCGTTTTGGTCAGCCGGAGGAACTGTTACTAGTTATCCACACAGGATCCTTACCACAATGGTCCGATGATAACATCATCATTATCCTCGGGATGTCTAACCTACATTTTTCCAGCACTTCCTGCTGGCAGTGCGCTCAAATTTAACAACCTGCTCTATTATTTATTGCGGTTAAATTGCAAAAACGCAGCAGTCAAACAACAACAAAAAAAGCAGATATGAGCCAACACCAAAGTGGCGGAGGTACACTTGAAAATGTTTGTATGGATCTACTAAGATGTTGACATAAAAACATATATGCTGACCTAAAAATTATATTTAAAAATATTAAACATTTTTTTTAACGAACTTTTTAACTCAGTTAAAATGTACAAGAAGTAAGCTTGGATAAAAATATCTTTCGAAAGATGTCCAATCTTCTTGGCACCCAAAATAGTTACAAAAATAATTGAAAATGTAGCCTATAAATATATTTACTTACATTTTATTATACACATATTTATTTTCACAATGTACTCAAAGCGTCCGTGTTGCTTGTGGGGATTGGGCGCTACAGCCCGCTGGTTGCCAATCCCTGGCTTCAGGCTCCACCTTCACGTTCTCGACTGCGGCTCCTGCCTCCAGTTCCGACGCGTGTATATTGTTCCGTAATTACGCCCCAAATGGGCGGCGTCACGGGTCGACGGAGGCCGCACCTTTCGGCGCCCACCTGGGAGCACGAGTCCAGGCCCGAGCCCGTGGTAGGTGCAACCAATTTTCACTTTCATCCATGATTTATGTATGCGCGACCCAATGCAATGGATGCAGTTTTTAAAGTTAATAATGGTGGTGGTGGTGGTAGTGGTGAGTCGGCTTTAATTGCTGAAAAGTGGCACATTCCCCATATACGAGTATCTGATATGATCTGGTGCGTTTCTTTAGCTTGGAGCAATTCCAATGTTTTCAATTAAATCTATCACTAACCAAATTCTCATCCAGTTTATTTTGTCACCGGAATTGGTGTCCCTAATGAATTTTGTAACTAGTAAATTTATCACATGTTTTTTATTAGATTTATCTTTGCAGGATCTTTTTGTTAATATTTCACTAATAAATTGTTCACTAGTTCCCCAAATGAAAACATGGATTTTAACCAAAAACAATTGTAATAATATCAAAAGGTATATTTTTGATTGTGAAATTTTATATAATTTGAAATTCAATTTAAACTTTCAACCGATCGATTAGTGCTGCCAAATTTTTGATTTTTGCGATCAACCAGTGCTGCCAAGTAATTTTAATGTCATTCACAGCGAAGATCATTCACAATATTGATAGTGTGACCAGCTGCTGTGAAGGAGAAAATCCGCTCTTTTTCTGGCAAATTTTAGGATTTTGAGTGGATAATCATGGTTTCGGTGTTGTTGCTGTAGTGCGGTAAAATATTGAAAATCGTAAACAAATCTCGAAAGTAAATTATTCAATTAATTGGATATGAGCATAACGCCCAACATTCGGTGAGTTATAATAAACGCATAATCCGCTCTGTGCTTAACTGGAGTGCTTTAATAAGAAACCCCGGGATCGGTTTTTCGGAACCGCGTCCTTTGCGGCGCAAGGAATTGCTGGAAATGCAGAGATCCTATGATAAGGGATCCAGGGATCGATTCCATAACACCGACAACAGCCACGAAAAAGGGCATCTGTTCAAAAGCCCCGATATGCGGTTCGTAATCCTTTAAATGATCATCATCATACAAAAGCACCATAATTTTCATCCTTATCGCCTGATCCTATAGCATTCCTTCTATTAATATTATCGAATCGGAGTTACGTCTGGAACGCCCCAAAGAACTGTTGGAGCGTACGGAGAGATCAAGATCAGCTTCCAAAATACCGCCGAAAAAGAAATTTGGAACCTGCGATAAACCAATGATTCCGGAGATGCAGTAAGTCAATAAAATTGGATCTTCCATTTTACATTTTTATCCTAAATCGGAGTTTTACCCCCAACAGAGGGGAACCCTTGAGACCGAAGGATTTCTTGGAACAGCAAGCCAGGTATAGAGATGGCTCAGCGGCCAAGTTACCACAAGTCACGCCTGTAAGCAGCCAGGATAGGGAGGAACTGCTCAAAACTCCTGAGATGAGGTGTGTTATATTCAAAATAAAAAGATATTAACTCTCAATTAACGCTCTATCATAGAAAACCTCCTGCTGTTACTTCACATTCCGAGCTTCGCTTGGAACGACCCAAGGAATTGCTGAGACGCCTGGAGACATCCAAGAACCGATCAGCCTCTGCTTCTAAAATACCTTCAAAGAACAACTTTCTTACACCCGAACCTAGAACTCCGGATATGCGGTAAGTCAATAAAAACGCCGCAATAAACTTCATTTCATTTCTCATTCGCATCCAAAACCCAGTTGTCCTTGTTCGGTGGAACCATCATGGGAAGCACGCCCGCTTCGGGCAAAGGAACTCCTCGAGCGGCAGCGCCAGGTGGCTTCAGCATCCAAATTTGGTTCAAACAAAACAAAGGCCGCGGCCCCCGCATCCAGCTACACATCGAGCCGACTGCTGGTGCCCTCGATTGGCTTCTCATACCCCAAGGATCCTAGGACCTGCAAAAAGCCACCGTCGAAGCTGACCAACACAAAGCGCAACCTGTTCCATCACGAGCTGCAGAAGGAGGCGTTGCGGCAGAAGCTGGAGAGGATTACAGAGCAATGGCAGAGAATTACTGAGCACCAGATACGACAGCTCATCTTGGATTTTGTGAACCTTTGTCTGCCCTCTTCCGGGGCCAAATGTTCGCATCTCAGCAGGGACTGCTATGAGAACCAGCTGATGGAGGCACTGCAGCAGCTCCGGTATCCCAAAAAAGTGAACAAAACCTGGCTGCGGATGCCAAGCAGCCAGCAAGCCATTGGCCATGTGCTGGAAATACTCCATTTCTGGTTGGATTTCGTGGAAGATGATAAGGAAGAGAGCGAGAGGATGTGCTTGTTTCCCATTGTTCCAGATGGAAAGGAAATCTTTCAGCAGGCTGCCAGGACATTCCATTCGAGCCAGGGGTGCACAGAACAAAAGCTGGAAGCATCTTTCGCCTCTTATGATGCAGTCAGCCTGCAGCAGGAGCTGGAACAACTAAAACTACATCCAGAAAGCTCCGACTTGTGCTCCGAATTGTATGCTCTGCAGCAAGAGAAGCAGCGCCTCCAAGAGGAGCTAGCCAACTGCCAGGCGGAGCTTAAGTCATCAGCATCCGAGTGTACTGATAATGTGCAAAAGCTCGGACATCTCTACATGACGAACCTCGCCCAGGGTCAGATGCTCGCTAAGTTAAAGGACCGGGTTAGGAGTCAAAGCTGCAGCCTTCAGGACTATGGGAAAATGCTGGATCAGCAGGAAGAGCTAACGCAGGAGCTGCAGCTGTATCGCCTGCGTCTTCAGGAATTTGCGGAACGCCTTACCCTCGGCAAGCTGAAGCTAAAGCGATGTCAAAAGGAGCAGAAGGAAAGCATTGAAGCCTTTAATGTGCAGATACGGGACTACGAGTATTCGCTTGCCGCAAAGAGTAGCTATCCAATATCCCTGCAGTTATCCACGAATGTCACGCTACCGGAGATCGAAGGTATTATAGAGCGGCTGAGGGGAAAAGCCTCGCCAGTTAAACACATATCATCGACCTCCCGGCTTGCTTTGGGCGAAAACCCATAAAGTTCGAGTTAATTTAAGCAAATATTTTCGTGTTACGCAAGTTACACACTGAGCCCGCCCATTAAGCTGCTGGCTTGGTAATTCCTCCTTGAATTTCACAGATTTATTTAATTGAATTTATCAAGCCTCGACAATTTCCTGGCCCCTGGATTTAGGTTCGTGTAATTGACATTTGAATGAGCCTATCGACAGCATGGCTGCACACACTTACTCAAAGAGAATATCGGCAAAGTTAAGCTGCCGAACCTTGAAATATTGATACATTTTAATCCCCAGAAGCTGGTAAATGCCAGGAAACAGTTATATTCGAAGGAGCAACTTAAATAGTCGGCTTATTTAAGAGGATTCTGTGCAATTTTAATCAATAACTAAGCTTTGGTTTCCTCAGTTCTGTTCAAGGGCATTCGTGAAGAATAATAAAACATTTCTTTAATTTAAAAAGAAAAATAAAATGGTGTTTTACTTACAAGATTTTACTAAACAATCTTAATTAAAAGATAATTAAAAGAGTCCCTTAATCTTAAAGGTAGTTTAAACTTACTCAAACTTTGTCTTTCAGTTAAAATGTTTCTCAATCCCTAACGTAGTTCATACTATTCTAAATAAATATTAAAAAATAATTATATGCTCAATTAAAATTAATTCTTTTAATTTAGCATTTAATTTTTAAGTTAAACTATGTAATTTTATATCTTAACACGATATAACTAACGCAATAAATATAAGGTTGAAATGAAAATGAAATGAAAAGTTTATAAAAGACAAAATAAACTGATAACAAATATTGAAACATTTAAGATATATTTATTGATAAGGCACTTATATATTTTTATCACATCTGAATCTAATTCCAAGCACGAGTTAATAACTATTTGCTACTTAAATTAAATGTAACTTTAACTTAAGCCTTAGAGAGTAACAGCTATACGGCGGCCACATTTTCCTGTTGCATATTTGTGGAAGACTTGTGGATTGGCATTAATTCAGAGGTCCTGCAGCAAGGACGCCGCATAACGAGGGGGAGTTGCCGGGCGCAGTCAGAGGGAGCTGCGGGGTTAGATTTATAATGCGTTTGTGTTTGTGCCCCGGAGTGGAACTAATAATCTTATTACTCAGCTGGAAGAGAGATGCCAGCCAACGCCAGCGCCAGCGTCACCAGTCAGCAGGAAAACTTGGTAACTATAACCGCACGCACATGGACATGGCTGGCTATGGCTGGCTGGGATGGCTGTTGTGCAATTAAACAGTGAACAGAGTGCATAAATTATTGCTCTCCCTGCAACAAAATGCTTAAAGTCCGCCGCTACAAATCCCGGCAGCAGGGAGGTGCTATAAAATACAGGAATTAGTCTAATGGAAATGCGAATTCCTCGAGCAAACAATGCCAAAATTTCGAATGTATGTAAATTCCCAGCCAAAAACAACCCAACCGCCTAGAATGTTGCGCAAATTAAACAAAAACAACGCAGCAACACACACGCTTACGTTCACGCCGTAAGTGCAGAAGTACGTAAAGAAAATGTGGTCCAAATGCCAAGATTATGCCGTATAGTAGTTAGTTCAGGCTCTGAAATAGTTATCTGCTCCGCAGCATGAGTGTGTCATAACCCGCTCCCTTAACTTCGCAACCGAGAATACCGAGCACACCTTTAAAACTTGCTCCCAACTCCTGGGCTAAAACAATTATGGTCTGTGGTGGGAGTGGTTGGAGCTTGGCTTCTCGGCCTGATGCCTGATGCCTGCCTCATGTTGCTGCCTTGTACATTATTTTCCCTCATAAAACAAACACTCACCTCGGCTGCCAGCCGAGCAGGAGCCAGTCAGTCAGTCACTCACAAAAGGAGCAGCATCCTCCGACAGGCAGCAGCGCTGGAGTGAAATAATCGCATATCGTAAACTTTGACTTGGAGCTAATGAAGAATTGCGGAGCCCGGCGAGCTGCAATTGAGTTAATTAGCCCAAAAGAGAAGTTTCAAGTAAATGGCAAATGGAAAGTGTCGTGACGTTCATAAACAGTGGGGGCTCGGGCTCCGGAAGCTGCAGGTATTTATTAATAAACTTATTTTGCTTTGGAAGATGGTTATTAAATTCTTGGATTTGTTTTACAAGTTTAACTTGCTTTTTAAATAAGAATATCTCAGCTGTCTGTTCGGGGTAATTAGCCATATCTCACTGTACTTAACCCTGCTGTTCATACGGAAACTTTCGAACTGCTTCGATTGTCAAACAAACAAAAGAAAATGCACTCGACAAAAAATAAAAAAACAAAACGTTAACGCCAATTTCGCTGGGTGAAAAGGAAATCGCCGAAAATCAAAAGGCTCTCTGTTTTTTCTACGGCATTCGGGATCCTTTGCATCCTTTGCATCCACCATTTGCTCCTGCTCCTTGGCACTAATGGAAAGTAACGATGGTTGTTGTTTTCTGTTTAATTTCGAGCTGCCAACGGGGATTCCCCTTCGCTTAAAGTTGAAGGGTGCCGGTGCCGGTGACGGTGCCAGCTTAAATTCGGAATCGCGCAGCGCGGAAGCGAATGAAATTTGTATGCGGAGCGGTGGAAACCACGGGATGACTCGCTGACTGAACTGTTTTCTATGTTGCCCATGGACTAGCTGCCATGGACTTCTCTAGCCGGGATGATGGCGAAAAAAAAAATGTCAACTGCAGCGTGACCAAGTCCACGTCCACCGTTCCACCATTCTACCAGCCAATGTCGAGTCATGCGATTGCAATATTTATGCAGTTTGTGCAGCGTTCGCTATATTTGACAGTTGCTCTCTTCCGCCCAGCCGCTGGGACATCGGCGGGATATATCCTTTAAGCGAGCATCCCTGTAATGAGTTCAGCCGCACAGGAAGAAGTCTATTTAATTTCAAATCAATTCGATTTTTAGTGTGCTGGGCTTATTGGCATTCTGGAGAATTGTACCTCGATATGGAGGTCTAGCTGGGGATAAATACAAAATAAATTTAGGGATCGGGACTAGAAGTACAGTTCCACCTTTAATAATTTTTTTCTTTTATTTTTGGACATACCTATCCCTCGCTGAATTTCACCTATGTATCGCTATTACTCAAAACATATATTTTTGTATGTTTAAAGTTCATTATAGTTTCAGTACCTTGGACATTTTATAATCTATAAATGTTTTAAAGTTATAAATGTTATAAAGTTAACAAAAAATAGCTTCCTAAAGGTGAGTATGCTATTAATTTTAAAAACCTCTACAAAAATCATAAAATATCGTACTTTGTGACTTTTTCAAATCTTTCTCTTCAATTTCTAACAATCCTTATGTTTTTAATGTTTATTTTCCCCTTCTTAACCGCCCTCGTAGAGCATTTAACCATCGTTGTGGTGGACGTAATTGTTATTACTCAATTTTTTTCTGCGCATTTCAGCGCTTTTCGGCTCTAGGAAGTTTGCTTGCTTAGCCAGGCGTGCAACAGCCACAGCGGCAAGGACTGAGGACGAAGGACGAAGGATGCTGGCGGGAAATAGGCAGGACGATGCGATGCTGCAGCAGGTGGCGCGTGCGTTGCTCGAACGGCAATTGCATTATCAGTAAATTATATCTGCGGCGACGCCGCTCATTCCCCTCCAGCTTTTCCGACTTTTCCCAGTGCCGACATGTTGGCCATGTTTACGGGTTGCCTGCGGCCATGTTTGCTTGCTCCTGCTGCTGCTGCTGCTGCTGGTCCTGCTTTTGCTTCGCTTGTGCCTCCTGCACATCCTCCATTGTTGGATGGCCGGATCCGGGTCTGTTGTTGCTGCCGCTGCCTCTGCTGCTTGTTTGTGCGCCATTTTCGGCGCTTTCCTGCTGATTTATGCAAAACTGTGGCATTTTTCAATTGCATTTTACACTCGTCCTGCAAGTTTCGCCGGATCCGGAGGCTCCAGGCTCCAGGCTACAGGCTCCAAGCTCCTGGCTCCTGACTCCGGGGTCCTGTTTCCTTTCGCTTGTTTGTGTTGTACAATTTTCACACATTTGTGCAACTTTGCCACCGAAATGTGCAACACATTGCCCCCGTCGCCTTGTTGTTGTTGCTGTAGCTGTTCCATCTTCGCAGGACCTGCCACACCCCTCACGCCCCGACCCCAACCCCCCTTTGCAGTCAACTGCATTTTATTGCCACAGATGGGAGTGCGGCTGGGTGTGTATGTTAGGGATCCATATAGCCACGATATCCACGCTCGGTTTTGCGCATTTAATGCCGAGTTATAACTTTCACGTGGGTTGCTTTAGTAGTTTTTTACACGCACACACACCCAGTCCCTGAGTTACGTGGCCACATAAAAAATATCCTTAACAGGAGAGAGCGGAGGTGAAAGGGATTCGCTCGAAAGTGTCACTTATGCATAGAAGATTTGCGATGCATTTTTCAATGCCTAATAAACATAATTTCAGCGCAGTTTATCATGTGACAGCGTATAAAATCTGCTTTCGTTTACACATTCATTTGTTTATGGGTCGTGAAATCCGCAGATTGATATGGAAAATAGATTGCTACGTATGGAAATGTTAATTCCAGACAGAAGAATATGGTTTATGGGTAGACTTTACTATATTACTTTTGGGGTAATGCCAGGGAATATGCAGTATAAATTCATAAGTACTTGGAGTCGGGCTTTACACTTTTGGTTATAAAATTCCCCTTTTCTGTATTTCCTCCATTTGACTTTTCAAGCGACCCTCGCCTCCAAATGAACTCTGATTTTGTAGCATCAATTTTCCAGCTAATTGCAAAAATAAGCAAAATTATGCGCCGGGTCATAAACACACTCGTGCCCGCCCATCCTTGGCAGTCATTCCATCTTGCTCTGATGCATTGCCAATCGGAATTATGCACTTTGACAGGGAACGCATTTAGTGTTAATCATACGCCCTGTTGCACCACGGTTGCAGCCTGTTTGCTAATTCAATCTGCCAGAGCGAATGCACACACAGAGAGTGGGAAGTGGGAATTGGGAAGCGGAAAGCGGAAAGCGGAGAGCCAAGAATTCACACTAAATAATTAAATATATATTTAAATTCGGGCAGGAAGAGGAAATCCGATTTAGATGGCATTTCAGCAAACAAATTTATTGGCGCATAATTCAAGGCGGCGCAACGATGATGTTGCCCCGCACTGACGATGATGCATTGCGGGGCAGGAAGCAGCCGCAAGATATGAATGAATGCAGCTGGCAATTTATGGCGAACCTAGCGGTGCAATGACTGCAAATGGGGCTGTGGGTGGGGTACACTTTGGGCCAAGGCCGTCGCCTTGCCAAAAGCAGCAAACCGAACCGCCAAAGGCGAAAGAAACGCCAGCGACAGAAGCCATGGCGATGGCAGAGCGGAAACGGAAATGGAAATGCGCAAATGCAATTGTCACACACACACACACACACTGGCACTCACTCCCGACGGGTTGAAATTTTAATGGAAAATTGGTGTACTCGTCGTGGCAATAAATGAAGCTCGCATTTCTATATGCCTGGCTAATAAAAGGGCCACCACCCCAGGCCGGAGTGACAGTCGACAAGCGGCTAGACAAAACGAGGCCCGAAACACTGAAGGGGCTGGCCACAGCCCCCTCTCTGGGTTTTGGAGGGTTTCCGAGCTGGCTTAGCCTCCTCGCCCCGAGATTGAAGGTACGCAAATCAATTTGTCAAGCCTGGCCCCCGGGTATAGGAGTATCCTTCAAAGGAGCACCTCTGTTAGGCTCCACTCTGCTCTGTTGTTCAATCTTTATGCCTCACGCTTAATCTTTCAATTTGCATATTACATAATCGCCTGTGTGAGGGGCTGATGGAGGTGGGAAGGTGGCAAGTCACTGAAAAAATATAGATAAACAAGTTTCAAATGAAAATTAAATAAAAATATAAATACTAAATAAAGAAAAATAAAATAATAAATAAATATTTACACCAATAAGCATACAAAACTCTTTTTAAGTGGCTAGTACCGCTTCTTTTTAGCCAATATTTCTCATGGTGCATGGTGGTGCTAGCACAGATACGACCTGGCCATCAAGGCAATGCTTTATGGTCACTTGAACGCTGCACGCACTGCGAGAGGGGCCAGAGCTGGCCGCAGGCAAACACTTGACGTGCGCTTATGCGGCACCGAGTTGCGCATACGCCGTGTGGGCCGCACACTGGCCCAACCGCTTATTGAATATGCTGATGCAGGTGGAGCGGCCATATGCTATATGCTACATGCTACGAGCTGCATGCTTCATGCCATGGAAGCACCAGCTCCATGTTGATATATGTCACACAGACTGGGCAAAATAAACTGCACCAAAGTGGGGGGCAGCCACAGTGTGCGAGTGTGTGTCTGTTTGGGAGGGGGCGTGGCCTGTTCCACTTACTGGCCATCGATGATAGGCGTTGATACAGTTGCTGTAACAGGATTAGCCCTGGATTTGGCTTAGTTTGCCAGGCAGGCAGGCAGGCGGCTCTGATGGATGGGTTTCGGGGAGGGACAGAGAGCCGGAGGCAGGACAACTCCAAACATTATGCAAGACAAATCCGTAGCGAGGGCTGCAAGTTAATGGGACGACCTCAATGAAATGCCTCAACTGCATTGCCGGCCACTGCGCCAGTCAAATATTATTCGTTGCGGCCCCCAAATAAAATGCAATTATTGTCCATCTATCAAATGGGCAGCAGCGGTGGCCAGGTACGGGTGTGGGCTTTTAATTGCTTTGGCTTTGGGTCTGGTCTGTTAACTATTGGCAGGCAGTGTGTGCGGCTTACTTGGGCATGCAAATGGAAATTCTCTTAGCCGGGCTTAGTGAGCCAAAGCGAAAAGATTGCCTTGCCTGCCTTCCAAATTCAACTAAAAGCCATAGATTGCTTTTGCCCAAATTTCGACTCAGACTCAATATGAAATTCGGTTATTCTCTTCGACGAAAATTGATTTTCGGACCTCATAAAAATTGTTAGTTAAACTTACCGCCTCCATCCTTAACTCCTCCCCCTGGACAGGTCTTCGTTTGTTTTGCTTTCGGCCCACGAACCCCTCAATTAACAACTTTTAGTCGGAATGGAGGAGAGGAAAGGTAACCCCAATTAAAAACAACGCAAAACAAAGGGAAACCCGAGCGAGAGCAAAGGAAGTGAGAGCGGAAGTGGCAGTGGACGTGGACGTGGAAGGAAGCCGAAGGAATCGAAAGTTTTGCCGCATAACAATTAATTAAATTTGTATTCTTGTTGCCTTTGTGTCGCTTGTTGTGCAACACACACAAAATATTGAATGTCAAACAATGGCGCAAAGGAATGGAATGGAGTATTCCAACTGTAACTGAGCTCTATAATTATAAGCCAGGTGAGATGGAACGGCAGGACCTTGACTGATGGGCGGAATGACACGGGCGGAATGACCGAGGCAGTGGCTCTGGAGGAAGTGTAAGCGCAGACGTAAGCATAAAAACAATTAAAACTTTTGCCAAAGTCAAAGCCAGTACTTGCCAACGGTACACTGATCGAAAATGCATTGTTTTCCATTAAAATTGTATAGGGAAATATGGGAAATAATGTCTAGGAATTAAGTATGCTTTACAGATGCTATTAATTTACTTTAATTGAATCAGGTTCCCTAGAAAGATAATATTCATTCTTTAATTCATTTTAAAAATCAAAGGCTTATGTTTAAACTATAAAACGACTTTCCAATTAATTTTTTGTTTAATTTAAAAACTAATAAACATTTTAGAATAATTTTTACCTCGCTGAAAGTCACAATTTAATTACCAGACATTTTTTAGGCCTATTATCTGCTGTACAAAAATGAATCTATGCACTTTTAATATTTCTTAATATAAATACATTAGAAAAATACACATATTTACAAATATTTTTCGCTATTCATGAATATCTAAAGCCCTAAATATTTTGTTATATGTACCACCTTGATGCTGCACATTTCCATCCATATTTCACAACTAACCCTCGACCCTAAGTATCCGTTCTAAATCACTAAGGATTTCGTGAGCAGGAATCGCTTGATTTGCCGGACTTAGGAGTTTCTCCCCGTGCACTGAGCCCAGCTCCCTGCCCTGCAATTAGTTTCCCGAAGTGGCTATAAAAAGCAGGCCGTAACATTGCTCCCGACACTCGCCCTGAGCGGCTGACCACTCGACTTGCGGCAAGGCCCCATCGATAGTATCCACTTGAGTTCATCGCCGGAATGATTGACAGCGGGGAGCCGGAGCCTGCCATCGCTGGCCACTTCTACCGCATCCCTCGATTCTCGGCGAGAATCGTTGGCATCTGGCCGGAGATGAGAAGGGGCAGTGGTCCGTGGTACACCCATCTCCTGTTCGTGTTCGCCTTCCTGGTGGTCCTGGTGGGGGCTGTGGGCGAGGTCTCCTATGGCTGTGTACACCTGGACAACCTGGTTGTGGCTCTGGAGGCCTTCTGCCCCGGCACCACCAAGGCTGTGTGTGTGCTGAAGCTGTGGGTCTTCTTCCGCTCCAGCCGCCAGTGGGCGGTGCTCATCCAGCGCCTGCAATCAATGCTGTGGGCTGCGCGCCGCGAGGAGGGCCAGCGGATGCTGGTCGCCCTGGCCACCACGGCCAGCAGGCTGAGCCTGTTGCTCCTCTGCTCCGGCACGGCGACCAACACCGCCTTCAACCTGCAGCCGCTGATTATGGGCTTCTATCGGTGGCTGTTTGAGCTTCCCGGTCAAATCGAACTGCCCTTCAACATCATGTGAGTATGCGGATATCCTCGGGCTCACTTGAATATCCTTAAATCTGAGTGAACCTCTTGAGCTCTGCGAAGAGGTTGTAAGCGAAGGAAAATACTTGGTCAATTGGATGCTAAGAAATATAGAAGATAAATATTCCCTTAACATATTTTTAAGCTTACCTGGATTAAGGTCCACTCACTATTTTCCTTTAACTTTAATCCTTATAATACATTTATATATAAAAAAACCTATCTTTCAGTGCTCTGTAATCCGAATGAACGAACTTTTCTTAATCAATCGATAAAGTTAATCAAAAGCCCTCAGCCTTAAGCCACTTTTGGTGCTGGAAATCTTTAACCAATTTGCTTAATGAATCGCAAGCAATTCCAAATGCATTAATTATGGTTCGCCACTCGGCGATCCCCCGAACCCTTAAGGCGCTCTTGGGGATCTGGTGTGGAATATTAATTTTAACACTCGATATATCCCCCATGCTCCTTGTCACCAGATTGCCGGCGTTCGCCGTCCAGCCGTCCCTGTTTCCGGTCACCTACGTGCTGCTGACCGCTTCCGGGGCCTGCACTGTGTTCGCATTCAGCTTCGTGGACGGCTTCTTCCTCTGCTCCTGCCTCTACATCTGCGGCGTTTTCCGACTGCTGCAGCAGGACATTCGCAGGATATTCGCCGATTTGCATGCTGGTGAGTGGGTGTGTTTGTGTAACTGGCGCAAGATGACAATGGCTCTGGCGCTCTGACTTTTCTTGGCCCTTCTTCCTCTGTCAGATTCCGAGGATGTTTTCACGGAGGCGATGAATGCGGAGGTGCGCCAAAAGCTCGCCCACGTCGTCGAGCGGCACAATGCGATTATCGATCTGTGCACGGACCTAACACGCCAGTTCACCGTTATCGTTTTAATGCATTTCCTGTCCGCCGCTTTCGTCCTGTGCTCGACCATCCTGGACATCATGTTGGTAAGCCCTATTTCCCGCCTCCAGGGGCGCGTTTTTGAGGGGTTCTATGCTAAAGTAAAGGTTTAGGTAAATTGAAGATAGATACAAAAGAAATGTGAGAGAGTTCTGACCTTAACTGCAATACTTTCATTATAATTTAATTTGTAAAATGATACCCCCTTGAAGCACTTTTTCCTTTGCCGCCCCTGACCTTTCACCTTGCCTGCATTCGGCGGCCGCTTTAAAAGTTTTTCCCTGTTTGCTGTTTTTTCCCCCATCGCTTCGTCCTGACTTTCCCTTGCCCCGCGACAGGTCCTTCTCGATTTGTTTGTTTGCTTTGTGGCTGCGACTGCGGCTGTGGCTCTCCTCCGGTGGCAATTTATAAGCGCATGAATTGTTACGGCTCCGAAAAAAGTTTTTAATGCGACTTTCGCACGTTTTCCGGTGTCCCGGACACCGGAGACCCATAAGCTGTTTGCTGCAACAGTCGAGCACCGAAAAATGTTCGGAGCGGCTCGCTGTTCCTCTGTTCCCATTGGGATAAACGATGCCAACACTTCTTGCGCCTCAACCGCCACTCCTTACGCGGCTCAAAGTGTTGAGTTATCCATTCGAAACTTGTTTATCGCCCCGGTGTCCTGAGGCCAGCGATCTATTATCACTTTTTAACTTTCTGCGTTTTTCCGGGAAAATCCAAAAAGTTAGAGACATGTATGATACAATGAGGTTCCCCGGAGGTCTAAGAAAAAATGTATAAATAAATGAAAAGAATACAACTTAAAAGTTTATAAAATTTTTTAAAGACTTAAAGAACTTTTTTTAAGAAGGAAATTAACGATATAAGTGATTTTATAAGAGTTGGGCAATTTTGTATAATTTTGTATGTGATTTATTTAATTGGAAAACCTAAACACACTTAAAATATTATGTAGTATATTTGCATACCCTTTGAATAGTATTTCTAAAAGAAAATAAATTTCTTATTAAGCTTTTTATTTTTAAGGCAACTTATAATAGAAGCTAGAGAATCCATTAATTCTAAAAACACTTTAGAAATTCTATAGAACATTTGCAGAACCTTTGGATAGTACTTTTAATAGAAAATAAATTCCTAATGAAGCTTATTATTTTTAAGGCAACTTATAATAAAACCTATAGGATCCATTAAATCTTTTTACAACTTTTTAAAAATACTTTAAAGGGAAGTACATATAAGAGCGAATTTAATTGTCTGACCACAAAAGCACAGTTTTGTAAAGTAATTTCCATATTTTATTTTCTGGAATATTAACTTTGGTCCAAATTTTTTCACTTAAGTGCATCAAAAAAATAAAAACACAAAGCCAGACCATTGAAAATGGAATAGAAATAGAAGAAAGAGAAAACAAATGCAGTTTATTGTGGCCAAATCTTATTTGGGTCTGTAAAATGGAGCGTGCTCTCAGTTTTATTCACTCGGCGACATGCATAAATCGCATAATTCTTTTTCAATGCCAAAATGGAAAGCCGGACGAGTGGAAAAATGGAAAAGAGAGGGAGAAGGAAAAGCAATCAGAGTGAGACCGCAACTAGCCCAAGACCATTTGCCAAAGAACATTACTTTGATGTTTTCGCATTTCGCAACTACTTCAAACTACTGTGAAAAATATATTTAATAATCCGTTGCATTTTTTTCTATTTTCCACCACAAGCAATTTCTCTCCAATTAATGGCATCGTCCCTTATCCAATTCTCCTGCATTTTCATATTATTTTATTCTATTTCCTCCGGTCTCTGTCTTCGCAGAACACGTCGTCGCTGAGCGGCTTAACCTACATCTGCTACAGCGTCGCGGCCCTCACCCAGCTATTCCTCTACTGCTTCGGCGGCAATCACGTCGGCGAGAGTGTGAGTAAGACAGCTCGCACTTTCCCACTTTTCCCGCTTTTTCCACTTTTCCCACCCTTTTTTTCTCAACCACTTTTCCACTTCCTTTTCACTTGCACCAAACCATTTTCATTTCCATCATTCATTGGGTTTAGGATACCCTAGCAAAGGGGTTGTCCTTCTGAGCAAGCTTGGAGCTGGTTGGGGAATTTTAAAATATAAAAACAATGTATTTCTATTACGCTTTACTATTTTATTAGTATGTATAATAGGGTTTTTTTTTGGCATTTTTAAGTTGATAATATATTATTTACATGATTTGTTATATTAATTCCATTACAAAAGCACTTTTTCTTTATTTGGTCCTTCGAGCCGGATACTACTGCTTACGTTTTTTCGACGACTTCACCAGCAGCTCCGGTGGATTTAAGTATAACACTAGATATGAATGAAATCCATTGCAAATAGTATTAACTTTATTCCCTTATATTTACAATATGTTATACTTGTATTCATTCTATTACAAAAGCACTTTTTCTTTAGTTCAATCATTTGAACTTAAAGTTTTTTTTAACTTTAAGCTGAAAGATCTCGGTAGCTATGATTATAATTAATATATTCATTATTTACCATTTAAATTAAATTAAACAAAATATATATTTATTCAAATATTCCCAAATCCATTAAAAATCTTTATTTAACGTATCTCCTCCATCGGTTCCACTCCAATTAATTTCCCAGCGTGTGTGTACTGTACCCACTTTTCCGTTTTTGCAATTCCTGTAATTTCAATTTAACGCTAAACATTAAGCAGCCAGGCGGCCACATAAAAAATGATGTGCCACACACACACACAAATTGCACTTGTGATAAAATTTTAATTACACAACAAAGTGCGGAGGACTGAGCCTCCTCCTCGGTCGGGGATCCAGTTCCCGAGCCAGACGACGTCGGCGACTCAGACTCAGATTTAGATTCAGAACCAGATCCAATTCCAATTCGCAGAGCGCTGCTGTGGCGGACGTGCTGTACGACATCGAGTGGTACAAATGCGACGCGAGGACTAGAAAAATGATTTTAATGATATTGCGGCGTTCGCAGCGGGCAAAAACAATTGCGGTGCCGTTTTTTACGCCCTCACTGCCAGCCTTCGGTTCGGTATGGGATGCGTTGATTATGATAATAAATGTTTATGTTTCCATTCCACCATCTTTTCCTCTTTCCACTCGCAGATACTCAGCACAACCGGCTCATATATCACGCTGCTGAAGACGTTTCTGTAAGCCTACGCGGCGTATGATTGATATCCCGGATTGGATTTGCCAGCAACAGCAGCCACTGCAAATTTGTCCTTCGCTGTTTGTTTGTTTGCTTGCTTGCTTGTTTGTTTAAATTAAAACCTCCAACCGAATGGACATTAAATTGCCTGTGAATCAGCAACAAGTGCCGCCTGTCCGGGCCGTAATTGTTTCATTTAAATATAGCGATGATCTCTTCTTCGTGCGGATTCCAACTAATGAAAAACACTTGCGGCTACGGGCACATTAATTGGGTCAGTCCGGTGAAGGGGAAACGGGAAAGTGAGTGGAGTGGTTTGGAGTGGTTCTGTGGCGAAGACAGTAATGGCGTTTTTATGGCGCCATCTTGAGGTCTCCGCACCGTGGAGCCGTTTTTGTTAACACAATATTTTCGCTCTTCCCTTGCAGCGGCAAATATCAATTATAATTTCTGAAATTCGAGACTGTTATGGCGGCTGAGGCTGCCGCAAATGGTTTTTCTTGTGAAATTATCGCAGGTTTTTATAGATTTTATTCTTAAAGGCATACATAAAAGATTATGGAAGTACTCAGCTAGCTGGCTTTTAATCGGTTAAAATCATTTCACTTAATTGTAGATTTTCTATAGCTGTACTTAGCAAAATAATCGAATTTCGGTAAAGAAATTATTTTCTGAACAAAAATTAACATAATATTAAATTGTTTAGTGTTTTTGGTATTTATTTTAAAACTTCCCTCCTTTCTTTGCTCTATCGCAAGTTTTCACTTTGCTCTGGAACATTCTTATTTAAATTACATTTATTAATTCCGATTTACGATTATCCAAATAAGCACCAACGAAAGTACTCGTGTTATTATTTATCGGGTGCAGCCACTGGTTAAAGCCCCCTCCCAAACATTTGTCCTTCGAGCCGGATACTACTGCTTACGTTTTTTCGACGACATAACTACAACACAAGACATGAATAAAATGAAATAAATGCAACTCATAGCCAGTAGTATTATCCTCTTTATATTTACCATTTAAATAAATTGAAATAAGTAATACAATAATAAACATTTGTGTTGAATGTATCTCTTTTGCAGGCTTAATGACACGAACAAATGCATTTCCACAGATATAAATTTAAGCAGAGTCATTTTATTTACTGTTTGATTATGTCTTTGATTACTTCATTTGCATTTGATGATGAGTGTTGTTCAGCACAGTATTTTCCCTTTTGGCAGCTGCAGGACTTACGCATATTTTCCATTTTCCAGCCGACAGCAGCTAGCAACTAATTGAGTTGAAAACTCTGGAAAATTGTTGATTTGCTAAGTACTCACCGCATTTCAGAAGGAAATTAAAACTTTGCCACTGCCGCGTAACCGCAAAAGTCTGTACAACACAAAATGAAAAGCTCACTGGCATGTTAGTTTCGTTTCAGTTTATTGTTGAAAGAACTCATTCCATTGATTTATTCATTTGGTTTGTCATCACATAAATTATCTAAAATCTGCTTACTGGCTTACGTGTAGTAAATTCATGCCTACCCATAGTAATACTCGCTACACACATTCATGTGCAATACCAAACTTAGTCGAGCATGCCGCCATTGATTTCATTTCGCATTTCGCATTTCGCATTCGCATTTCCGCTCTTTGCCTTTGCCTTTCACATCTATTTGGTTTTCATTGAATTTCGCATTGCCGAGTGCCGCGTGACTAAATTTCATTTTGCCCATAAATAAATTCCATACAAGTTAGTATTTATAATTAAGTTTTTTGCTTTTAGTTTATCAGATGATGAGAGTTCTGCCGTTATATATATATTACAATTTTCGGTTAGTATTACGTGGTGTGTATTGGTGTGTGTGTGTGAGTGTTATCCTTATTATTTTATTTTTTTTTTGTTCGCCTCTGGTTAGCCTGGCTCTCTGTGTGTTAAGACAGCATGAAATGTTTATAAAGTCGATGCGTGCGTGCGGTGAGGGGCGGCAGCTCCTTTGTCAGGAGTAGAGCCTCAGTAATGAAATAAAATACACACATTTGTATATATGTAGGTATCCGAATGGCATGTATATAAGTATGTATATCCTGTAAGCTGCTCCGCATCTTTGTGGTATTTACAGAGAGTGTCATCCTTCTGTGTCCCGTTTCCTGCTTGCCGTGTTCCGTTGCCCGTGTCCTTCGTCCCTTGTCCTTGCTCCATGCCTTTGCATTCTGCATTTTACATTCTGCAGTGTCTCATTTCGCACAATGAAATGCAAATATTAAAAGGGAAACAAACATTCGCCTGAAAGGGAAAGCGGCTGCCTTGTTGTTTGCCTTTACCATTTTCCTTTTGCCAGTTTACCAGCCTTCTAAAAAACATCTCTGTCGCAGGGGCCACGGAAAACTGCCAACGTCATGGAACATAATTTTCTCGTTCCGCTGCAATTACAATGCTAACAGTGCTGATGATGAGGATGACGACGGCGACGATGCTGGGGACAACTTTCGGTCTCAGTTGCTGACAGCCAATACAGCCAAGGCTCCAGTTCCCACTCCCAGCCATGGCATCAGCTGGAGAAGGAGCAGCTGGAGTGGACCAGGGGAAGAGCCTGGTGCCGCCCCACTCTTCTGCATCGCAGCGGGATTCTCATCTGCGGGGGAGACAAACAGTGGCACAATGAGCATGTGTATTCAAATTTCGCCAGGCTCAGCGCCATTAACTATGCGAGGCCAAATAACTTAATTTAATTGTGACCTACACAGCAGAAATTACTAGTAACAATGTTCAAAATGAATAAAATAAGTTAGGAAATAACTCTAACTGACCATAGGCAGAGTAAAATAATGGTTAAATAAGGTTTTGATCAATTAAAAATATATATTTTAAGTTTAAATGAATCTAAAATCATTTAAAAATGGACGGCATATTTTTCACCGTGCTCTGCCACCTCTGACTGTGAAAGTGAGCTCTATTTAATGGCGGAATGGGTGCGACGGGTGTTTGTCCCGGACTAGATAAATGACATATGTGTGTCTGCGTATACGCAATATTTCTGCGGCCTTTCTCGGCCGAGCAAATGTTATTCCAGGCGCATCATTTGTCAATGCTTTGTTTTGACTCGTCACAAAGGATCCGAGATACCCATCCTCCGCGCACTGATTTTTAAGGCCAAAAGCGGGGCGGCGGCGGTGGGAGAAATGAGTAATGCGTGGAGAATGCTCCGCGAGTGCAGGGTATCTCTGGGGGTCTATAAATAAGTTGGGGAATTGGATTTCCATTTCGGTTAAATCATTTTTTATCGCCTGCAAAGGGAGTGGGCTTAAAGAAATAATTCCGCATGGCTTTATGCTGAATTCCTTTAATGGAATTTGATGTGAGTTGGCAATTAATATTTAAATAATCAATAAATATCACACACCCCAAGTAGTAATCAAAGGAGTGTTAAATATTTCATGGTTATTTTCAGGGAAAACTCAAGTGATATAAATGAGGAAAATACTGTGTATAACTCCCCATAGAGCATTTCCCTGGTCGCCGCAACGTAACGCTTAGACTAGACCTACACTCCGCTCTTATCATTTCTCTTAAAATTTTATTGCCTTTGATTTATTATCTGTATTTATGCTACCAGTCACAGTCCCAGTCACAGTCACAGTCGCTGGAGTTGCTATCTGGGATCCCGCACACACACCCACCGGACTGACTGTGGATGCCACATGTGGGGCATGATTAAGTGCCTTTTTGCAACTTACTCCTGACATTTAATCATATTTATTACGGCTTCGCTGGGAGCTGGGAGATGCCGAGCGGGATGCTCTTTAAAATGCAAATTCCTGTTCGTACAACAATTTCATTTGAATAAACAACTTAACAACTTAAGTGCTGGACATTTCGCTTAACATTTGATACTGCATAAAAACTAGGACTACGAGGACGAAGTGACTTGCGCTTCAATTTGCTGCGAATGTCCTGCCATAAAAGGCCATAAAAAACAGTGGAAATTGCTGGACAAAAGACGCGTCAAGTTTATGCCCCTCATTTCGCAGCTTAAAATGTCTTAATTCCCGTCTAATTTATGTGTAAAATATGCAAAGCCAAGTCTGTGCGTTCTGCTCCTCCAGCCGCATTACTCATACGCCAAGGAGGCCCGGCAGGACAGGCCGAAAGACGGAGTGGGAAGTGGCGCCCAAACAAACAACCGGATGAATGATGGAGTGAGAGTGCGGCAGAACTTTTAGTTTTTAGGCCGTGTCCGTGAATGAATGGAGCTGGGCACAGTGCGGGCAAAAAAATGGCAGCATTCGGGAGTTAACTTTTACTTGGGCATGCTATCCTGGCTGCCAGTGTAAGTGAGAGGCTTAGAATGGAGTCCGAGCAGCACCTGAGATGGAAGCCAGAAACTGGAGACACTAAAGGAAAAGAGTTCACTGTCCAGAATCAGAAACTATTTAAGAAGAAATTAAAAAGCCTCTTTAAAATATATTTAGAAACTAATAGACTCCCCTAGATTTCATTTTTTCAGAAGAATATGTTTTAATTAAATTTAATATTTTGACTGATATATAGCTTATTTTTTTCCGAGTGCAGGCCTCACTAGGTCCCCGGACTCACCATTAATCACATGAACCAGGACGCTGGCACTGCTGGCCGTCGTGGGCTGACACGTGTAGTTGCCGGTGTCCGTGGTCTGGGCATTCGAGATGCGGAGCCTGACGGGGGGGAAGAGGATTATAAAGCTCGCTGGAAACAACTCAATTAGGCTGACGGCACCCACCTGGACTTGAGCGTGTCGCCCAGCTGCGACTCCATGGCGATCCGAGTGGCGAACTCCTTCTGCAGGTCCACCTCGCTCATTATGTCGTTGGGCGAAACATCCTCGGAGATCCCCTTACCGGCGGCACCCTCCTGGCTCCTTACCATTGGAGCCTCCGGCTGGCCATCGTCCGCATCGAAGGGGGTGATCATGTGCTCGCCGCGATACCAGTAAATCGGGCCGATGTCCTTCACCGACGGCTGCTGGACGAGACAGTTGAGGATGATGGCACTGCCCGCCTTGAAGTGCAGGTCGTGCGGACCACTGATAACGGCCTTGGCATCCGGCGAGATTTCTGCAAGAGTAACGAACCCGCAAATGAATCGAAAACACACATCCAAATCCAAGGTGGCAAAGTTGAATAACCAAAATCAATTTGGGGCAATCGGTCGTAAAACGAATTTGCAGCCAACCGAATGCACATAAAAAGTTTTAATCATAAAACTTTATGGAATAACTTTTCAATTGCACTAAATTTGAGTAAGCTCGAAAAAAGTCCGGACTCAGGAGCGGAAGGTAGTGAGAAAATCACACCAGACACGACCGCACACACTCGTGTGTAAATAAACTTATGGATACGACTGTGTGTCTGTGCACACGCCCAAGCGGAGAGCCACACACACGCTATGAAACTGGGTTAATAATAATATTTATTATGCATTGGACTGTGCAAATAATAATAATTAAAAAATATACCCGAAAACAGGAGACATGCCGTGGCAAAATGAAATAAAAATTCAACTGCCGGCACTGTGGGCTGTGGTTTTACTTGGAAATTGTTGGGGCTTAATACTTAGGTAAGAAGCTTAAGGATAAGTGGATATTTTTGGGGATTTCACAGATCAAAATATTAGTTTTTGACTTCTTTATGAGTTTGCGTTAAGTCTGCAGAAATATTGGGAGTCAAGGAATTAGCTTTATTGATGAGAAGGGAGATGTTTTAAGTAAGGGAAATTGTAGTTATTTTATAGCTGACCTTAAATAAATATTATAACATACATTAAACAATTTATGATTGACTTTATTATTATTAAGGCCTTACTGATAGTGTCTTGGAATCGACGTACTTTGCTTTTGACTTTTCCTTTTTCTTAAGCCCCCAGAAAAGCATTTTCCTCAACTATTTTATATGATATTTTTCCTAAGATTTCCCCGCTGGCACCTATAACCCTCCAAACCTTGCTCCTTTCGACCCACTGTGGCCGCGAGCAGCTCATAAAAGTGCATATGATGATGATTACATGGGTCGCAGGATGCTCAGGGGGTTAAGGCGTCTGCGAGGATCCCGCTCTCTCTCCCATTTACACTCGATGTGTTTTTTTCCGTCTGTTTGTTTGCGTCTGTGGCATATGTTGAGCGCGTGTGTGTGTGAGTTAAAAAATCCCATTGCGCCATTAAGTGCGTGTGTATTTGGATCCCCCTTCGCCGCCCCTCGCTGAAACGCCCATTTTGCGAGAGTGTTTGTGCAGTGTCACTGCGTTAAAGGCAATTAACACTCGGCGGAGCGAGGGAAAGGGAAAATCCAGCGAAAGAGACAGAGGCAGAGCCAGAGACCAGAGCCCGCTATTTTTCATTTCAGTTTTTCATTTTCCTTCATTTTTCAGCAGCTGTCGCTAAAGTTCTGCGTGCATTTTGTGTGGCGGCGCATGAAGTTTTTTAATTTAAATATTTCACGAAAATAAAATGCAATGCGCCTCTGCCAGCACACAGCTCACAGCAACAACAATAGGCAGCATGGATTTTCCTAAGGTCAAATGCTTGTAATTACCACTTTAGAAAGGGCGGAAAATGGTATCAAGGCCATATCCATATTAAATGCTGGAAAAAATCGTGATGAGATTTGAGGAAATGACACGGAAATGGCTGGGGATTAAACCATATGCAGTGGAAAAAATGTAATGCTGCGGAAAAACTGCTGACAAATATTTGCACACAGTCTGGGATAATATAATTGCATGTTTTCCAAGGGCTTTAACGAGCAATTGAACTGAGAGTAAGCTACATATGTATTTTTCCATGTGTTTAATTTAGATTAAAGATTAATCAGCTATAATTATAAAAATTAAAGATTAAATAGATTCAAGTCTACAAAGATTATAATAAATAGGATAAATAGGAGAATTTAAAATTGAACAAGAAATTTGGCCTTGAAAATTATTTAAAATTAATTAAAATTCAATAAAGCCTCAAAGCCAAAAGTACCTGCCTTTCAACTGAAATATTTACTACTTATTTATTTGTTACTTATTTTCTTTATTTATTATTTATTTTTACCCTATCCAGAGAAGAAAAAATAAATATAAAAGGCCCCAACCAAGGTAGATCATTAACAATATGTACATACGTGATGTATGCATGCGGGAAAAGATTTAAAGAAATATTATGAAAAATTGATTGAGTATTTATATATATATATATTTCTTTAGTGCAATGAAAATTGCGGAATTTCTTCCCCCTACTTCATTTTTCCAGCGGATTTAACAATCAATTATGCCGCTAATTGCAGCCGAATATATGGTATATATTTTTCAAGAATAATGCGTGCATAAATACGACCTTTTAAATTGTCATCTTAGGGCATACTTTATGCATATTTATTTTGGATATTTTCAACCCAAGCTTGGCGGACGCAACGCCCCAAGCTGAATTTATATCAGGCATAAATCTCTTTGCCCCCAAAAAAAACGAGAAAAACTGCGAAACGCTGTGGGAAAAATAAAATCGTTTGGGTGGAGCGCATAAATTTACATAATGACATTAATTAAATGCGCTGCAACGCACCGGGCGGGCAAAGGAAAGAGCAACAGAAGCGGCGGCGGCAGAAAAATATAAATAAAAGGCGAGCGAAAGGGGCAAGAGAAGAAAGGAGCGCCTTGCGAAAGTCACTCATACGACACGTATGCCGATAATGTTATTAAGGACGTAGCCAGTTTGCCGGGCTGTCACCACTGCCCAGTGTCCACGCCACGGCTGTCATGCTCCTGTCCCGTCTCCTTTGGAAATTGTTTCATTAACGTAAATTAAAATGCATACGTCCGTGAAGAAAATGTAATCGGAAATTCGTTTGTAAGCGTCAGAGCAGGAAATCAGGCTGGGGGAAGGAAAATAAAGCTGTGACAGAAGCGTACAGGCGTACAGAAATGCATCGCGCCCAAGTGAATAATCGGAAACTTAAAAAGGCATTGCCGACTGATTTGCATAAGTGGCTGACAGAAGATGGCGACGACAGGACTTGTCAGCGCTCACAGGAGTGCCTTACCCCCCTTATCGCCGCTCCAGGCACCCATTAACCCCTTTTAGCCGCCACTCTTCCGGACCCAGCCGCCACTCGAGCCTTATCGAGCCAGAGTCAGAGTGATTTAAAGTCCGCCTTAATGGCATCGCCTTAAAGTCGAGAGTTCCTTGAATAACCATTAAAATCAATATTCGAATTGATTGTTTTTTAAGCGGATTGAGATTAAGAATTAACGGGGCAGGCAATGAGGCAATCAGGATAACAAGGGGATTTCATTATGTGCAGGTAAATTAAATACGGAAAATGGAACATGGGAGGATTTATGGGGGAGGGTTTCAAAAATTGCGAGGGATAGGATAGGATATCCATACATTTAATTTTGAACTCTTTTAAGGAAAATAAAAAATATATAAATGATTGCACAATTACAATGTCATTTACTTGTTAAGATAATAAATATTATCCGAACTTATCCTGCGCCTAGAAACAATTTCTAATTTTCTTCACAGGCTCAACAGCTACAAGGGGAATTTAAATGATCTCATTAGAAAGGACACTTTCGAGGCTGCCTCCGCTGCAATCTCCGGGCGGGCTGGCAGCCCTGCAGCCCATTATGCCGTTCTGTAATCAGGCCATCATCAATTAATCATTACCGGTGGATTTCGGAGTCACTAATGCAGACAAAAGACATTGTTTTCGATGGTAGGACAGGACAGGAAACAGGACACACTGGCAGCTAATTATATGCGGACACACGCATTATGCATGGCTCATTAAGGCGCTGAATACATTTCCAATCGGTCCCTTAATCCCGCCGGGTTGACATGCTAATTAACTCTGGCGCTCCGGCGACATGTAAGCGCTCCAGCATCCAGGAGGTCCTCGGGCGCGCAAAAAAAAACCCCCAGAAGCAGCAGCAGCGCCTCTTCCTTCGTCGCATTTTATTTGTTTATTTATTTATGGGCCGAAATGCGAAATTAAAAATGTATGCCTAGAGGCGGTCGAACCGGAATGCACAAGAAACCAGGGGATCGGCCGGAATAATCATAATTGCTAGCTGCTGGCTGCAAAACCGAATTAACATTTTTAATAAACCCAGCAGCGGCAAGGTAAACAACAGTCGGGAGCAAAAGCAAAATAAATACTAAAATCGGTGAAATTAAATGAGTTTAGTTTTCGGGTGGAGTTTCATACGTCATCAAGATGAGTAACGCAATACGACCTTACGGTAGCGTGCATATTGCAAAGCAAATATATGACCTTTAGGAATCTCAGTATTTTTATTTAAAAGGTACAACCAGGCTTCCTTAAAAATGTCACATTGATAAAGGCTAAATCTCAAAGAAGTTCGAGTAGCATATATATTATTCTGACTATTTTTCTTAATTTAATTCTAAGCCTTGTCTTTATATTCATTAGGAAACGGACATAATAACTTAATAATGTTTTCTAGATTCAAGCAGAAAACCATTTATTAATAGTTTCTAACTTAATCAAATTCCCCCAGCTCCTCTGTTTACGGTTACAACATTTTTTGCCCACAGGGATATCAGGATACTCACCGATAATGTTCAGCTGGAAGGCCATGGACATTTTGGGCTCCGTGTTCACCTGGCACTCGTAGATGCCCGTGTCCTTCGCCTGCGGCGATTTAACGTGCAGCGTCCACTCCCTGGAATCCTTCGATTCAGTCACCTGCCATATGGATAAACGGACACAATTTCAGTTTCAATTTACGGCTGGCAGCTTACAGATTTCATTTTTCCACTCGTCCTGTCAGTCTCGGCGGAATAATTATTCGCTTTTAAGGCAACAATTTGCCAGGCAGCAAATGTTGTATATATTATTTTCATTCAACTGTTTTCATTTTTTTAATGGAAATTAAGCAATTATACAATTGAATGTTTGTTTGTTTGTTTGTCCGTCGGTCGGTTGGTCGGTTAGTTTGTTCAGTTGGTTCGTTGTTTCGATATTTCGTTGTTTGTTTGCATTCTGCAACACGGCACAGTGGGCAGAAAATTGGACACGAGGTGGATGTGAATTTGTCCTGAGTTATGAGTTGGATTAGCCCCTGAAATATCGTTTATGCATGCATAATGAAAGTGGCCTTATGGCCATAATTCCCCCCGAGAGCCGGACTCTTGTTAACTTTTACAAGCGCTCTCGCTCTTCACTCTCCACTCTCCGCTCTGGGAATGTGCGGAATTGTGGTCGATGTTCGGTGGAAA
This sequence comes from Drosophila rufa, assembly GCA_018153105.1. Classification (NCBI taxonomy): domain Eukaryota; kingdom Metazoa; phylum Arthropoda; class Insecta; order Diptera; family Drosophilidae; genus Drosophila; species Drosophila rufa. The sequence continues at coordinate 18,466,979 of JAECXS010000096.1, forward strand.
GTTTATCGGGATTTGTTGTGTGTTCCCCGGCTAATCTGTGAGTGGATCTGGGGATTTTATGTGGTTTATTGGGATAGATTTGCAGGTCATTAGCTCTTCCCGGAGGTTAATACACAGAAAAGTTGGTAGAAGCGGGGTACAAGTGACTTTAAATATTAAACTTATATATTTATTCCTTATTTAGAAACCAATTTAATTCTCAGATTTGATTCTTTACTTTAATTAAAGTTAACTCCCCTTGAAATAAATCAAAGTCTGCTATTAAAATCCACTCAATGGTTATTAACATTCGCAAACTTTGGCTTTCTGACCGACTTCTGCGGGAGTCACTTTCAATTTGTTAAGACTCCCTCCAGTTCGGGATTAATATCAATTTATCCCAGCCAGTGTCCTTTACCATCCTTTCGCCCACGCATTGCCCACTCTCCCCCACTGTAGCTCGGCTGACTTTGCGACCGAGGCCTTTACTTAACCATCACATTCAATTAGCATGGGAATCCGTGAGGGGATGCGCAATCGAAGAGACAGGACCCACCTGGAAACGCTTGTCCGTGGTGTAGGTGGCGGTGCCGACGGTCAGGATATGCAGATCACGTTTCCGTATCCAGGATACCTGTTGAAGGGCCGCCGCCGTGGCAACGCAGAAAGAGAGAAATATGATTAACGAGTGGACGTCCATATGATATACTCGATGTCCTTGGCACGCAAGGAAGGGAAGTGGGCCTTGACTCACCGATTTATCGTGCAGACTGTCCACGCGGCATTTAATTATGGCCTCCGTGTGGCCAGTGCGTCCGGTGATGTTACGCGGCATGCCAAAGTCGAAAATTGGCAGCGACTCCGAGGGCTCTTGGTCCAGCTCTTGTTCCCTCTCCCGCTCCGTGTCCGTGTGGGCAAACAGATCGGAGCCAAAGGATGCGTCCAGGAAGGCTAAACTCTTGAAAGTGTGATTCGTGGCATCCGTTTGCGGTCCGTTCGCTACCGCAAATGATGACGGCGAGGATGGCAAGGACGATGATGATGATGGCGATGGTGATGATGACAGGAATGTCGACAGGGTGGGCCCGTCCGCGGAGTCGGAGTCATCCGGTTGCCTGGTGGAAGCAGCAGCAGCCGCAGCAGCGAGGCCTGAAAAAGACAAAGGCACAAGGATAAAATTAAGTCACTCAGAGAAATACATATAAATCCACATCTGGGATTCCCTTAGAATTTGTAGGCAGTTAATATTATTATTACATAATTTTTTGTATTATATTAAAATATATTTTAAAGACCCACTTCAAGGAGAAGAACCTAAACTATGAAAAAATATAAAACCCAATTATGAAACCCCTTAAAATATAAATAAATCAAGGAGTTACCTTAAATATATTTGCATTCCTTCATAAATTATATTTAAGACTACAAAATAAAACTCGGAAAAATGTAGAAAATATTTTTTAAAGGTGTAAGGCGCTGGCTGCCTGCTCGCTGTCTTGGCTCCTGCTTCTTGTTGGCCAAATGAATTTATAACTCGGTCGGCTGCCGGTGCCCCTCGCTGCTCCTTCCCTTTCCTTCCACTTTTGGCCATTCATCTTGCCGGGTCTTTTGATTTGATTTGTAACCACTTTGGCCACAACTTTTTGCTTCCCCTTCGCCGACCACAAAGTAACTTCAATTCAATTCACTTTCGCCGCTCTCCCTGCACAATTTAAGCAAATAAATACCGCTTTGGGTTAAAGCTGCGGCCCGCGGACGAATTTGCATTTAATTTATTAGCGCCGTGCATTTTTATACGCCACTGCATATGTGCGGACAAAAATATTTTGCATATCAATTCGGTTTTCCATTTGCCGTGGCGACAATTTAAGCGAATCCGAAGACCCAAGAGCCCAACGTTACAAATTCAATTTGTGCGCAGCGATAGCAAAGCGAAAATGGGCGAAAATAATGTGCAACAAGCTAAAATAAAGTCAAAACGAAATATTAAGCATACGCCATGTTGTCTCGACAGCAGCGACAGCAAATATTTGCAAATATGCCAACTACAAAACAACGACAAAAATAAAATAAAAGCGTAGAACGAAAAAAATTACTTTTAAATTCAAATCAACAGGGAATTTGATGTTGACGAGAGTTGGTCGATCGCAGGAGGGGGGAAGAGGCGGTGAAATTAATGCCCAGCTGGGAGTGATAAAAGTGGGTATATACTGGATTGAGTTTAAAGTTAAAGCCCATCAAGTTGGAATACAATTTTTGGTGGTTCCTCCCCAGGGAGGACTCGCAACTAAAGTAGTTTTGGTTTATGGGAAATATAACGTAAAGAGAGAAATAATGTGCCCTCCTTAAAGTTTTTTATTTCTCAATTTAATTCTAATTTTCTCATGAAAATGGCTCATGCCATAAATAATAACAGAGCTTCAAATTCTATATTTCTTTATTTCTTATAATTTCCCTGTCTATTAGAAGGCCCAGGACCCCTGCTTAAGTTTCTCTCCTATCCTGGTGGGAGATGAGCTCCCTATTTTTATTCCCATACATACCCATAAATTTAGGAGAAAAAAGAAGATTTTTTAGCCACAGCTTACACCGCCTGCCGCTTCTTTAATCTTGTTTCTATTTTCACATAATTTTCAGTCCATTCCTGGGATTATCCGTCCCCGCCCCAAGACCTTCGTCCTGCGCGACCTTCTAGGGTATCCCTGCATTCGTAGGCCAACGTCGATCCCTTGTTTTATGCGTACACTCGAATGGAGGGCTCTGGCAAACAAAGTTTTTATTTTGTTGCGACCTACTTAAAGGTTCCACGGCATCGGCTGGCGGCACTCGAACTCGAACTCGACTCGCCCCGCCCCGCCTCGTCCCCCCATAGATGCTGTGACTGCTGTGAGTCGTCTGGGTTCACCACATGAGGTCATGGAAATGTTTTCCGTTTGTTGTTCTTCTTTATGCGCTGCTGTAAAATAAAGTAGCAAATTTGTATTTTATTGTTTGTCGCCAGTGCAACACAAAAAAACAAAAAGAAAAAACAACAACGAAAAGAAGAAAAATCTGCGTCTGGCAACGCTGCGAATGAGTGATTTTCCCCTGGCAAGCATGGAATTTTCCACCTAAATGCTCAAAGGAAAAGTCGATGAGGAACGAAATGCTGTAGGGAAATTCTCAGACAGCTGGCGCTGCCGATGCCGCTGCAGCTGCGAAAGCGATTTTCCATCATCGCCATCAATAACTTCATCATTGGCATGCCATCATGCCATTCCATTTAATTCTCATCCAATCCGGAACGGAGCTGCTCCGAAAGTTTTCGCCTCTCTCGAGCTGAATGGGGAAAAGTGGCCGCAAAAACTGTGAAACTTGCTAAACAAATTTAAGCGAATAAAAGAGCAGAGAGCTCGGTTGTTTTGTGCGTGTTTCAGATATTTTTGTTGGGTTGTTCACTAAGCCGCAATGCTTTTTTGAGTATTTCCTTTACAAAATTCTTTTTTCGTGCCTATATCGCGTAGGGAGTCCTGGGCATCCGCTGCTCGTCCTTTACACGGAGAACTTACGTTTACTTGAAATGGATTCGATTTTATTGATTCAATGGATTTTTTTTTGTTTTTTTTATTTCAGGATTAAATTGGTATTAAAGTGAAGGCTCTATTTATATTAAATCTTGAAAATATCTATCTTATAATAAGCTTTGTCCTTGTTTATTAATTAATTGCATATTTAAATATGGAAGTTATATAAATGGCACCCTTTTCCTCAACTTTAAAACTTAGTTCCACATTTTTCTGTTTTTTTTTTACCCCCAAAAACTGAGTTCGCAGTGCAGCCAAAGGCGGCAGAAAGTTGGTGGCCGCGTTTTGTGTTTTTGGCCAATGTTTGCTGTAGGTCGTGCCACGCCCCTCTTTACAGCGCCCATCTACCCTGCCCCCTGCCCGTTGCCTCTTTAGGCGCTCAACAGCTTCCGGGCCAGGACACCATGCTACAGGATCCCTTCCTTCCAAACACATACACACACACATACAGCTGCCACAAGTGTTTCAGCGGAATATTCGTGATGCGCCTGCAGCGATTCGTGTGCATTTGGCAAAGCACTTAAAATGACAAAAATAACAACGGAATACCAGACAGGAGATGCAAAACAAAAGGAGCCAAGGGCGGAGTCCTGCCGAATATTTCAGATCTGCAAGAGATGTTCCTGCAATCCAATTCGATGCGGTATTTGTGCTGCTCTCTATTTGTCGGAGCTAATGGAAGTGCAATCAAGGCGGTGATTAGGTTGTGGAAATTTATTTACAGGGTTACTTAGAAGGGGAATATTAAGTAATTAAAGTTTGCAAATTTATACAGGATACTAATTTCATGAACCCAAACATGAATTTAATTTTTTATCGATTTTAAAAAATTATTAGGACTATAGTAACTGGAACTAGATGTAGAAGAAAATTCAAATTTAATAAAAAAGAATTTCTAAAAATGTAGGAAAATAGTTAACCAATTTAAATAATTATAAATTATAAGTTTACAGGTTTAGTTAAGTAAGATCCAATTATTTAAATCAATAAACTTAGAAACCTTAATCAAAAAGACAACTACAACTCAAGTTCCTTTTACAGACACTATTTATTCCAGCTTTTACCCCCAATGTGGCCTAAAATATTTTCTACTCAGCCTTCTTCCTCACTTTTAGTACGATTTCGTTGCATATCCCATCAGAATTCATAAATTAATTACTTTCATAAATAAACATAAGGTCAGTTACATTTTGAATATTTTAAGCCCGATGAATCCCCCATGACTAACCCTTTCCAGAACACACCCAATTCGAATCCCTCTCTCCGTGTTGACAGCATGTTCTTTTCAAAGAAGGAAAAAACCACGCGCCTCCGCCTTATGTCAAGTCTACCCAAAATGGATGCGAAAGATGGGAAGGAGCTGGCTCCTGCGGGAGCCCGGGGACTGGAGGGCGGTAGAAAACAAGAAAATAAATTGAAATGGCTGGCAATTGAGAACTACCCATGGATTTGTCAGGCTCTGTCTGGCTTAGCGGCGCATAAGCATATACAATTTTCGGATATGAATATATACCGAAATAGGCAAGACAGGCGACGGAAGCTGCTGAGCTCCAGAACGGAAACTTCCCCTTTAAGACGTCGCAAATGTCAAGTGGCGGCTGGTGGGTTCAATAAACGGCGCGCCGGCTGCTACGCAGATTCATCTCCGGCTGGCTGAGAAATCTGATTATTTATGAAGTGCCGAGCGCGCTCTCTACAGAGTGGCAAGTGTCTATAAAAATAGCAAGACACCAGACGAATTATAATGAGTCAGGGACTCACGTTCGGTTGGATAGCACCACGTGCTAGGTGGCAGGACCTCCAATCCTGTCCGCTCATTGTCATCGTTAACACTCGTGTAATGTCGGTCATAAAGTCCTTGCCCGCTTCCGTCCTGCAATTAAATGCGTGTCGCTGGGAAGGGCGAGAGATTTACATAATGCCGAACAATATGGCCGAGAGGATGGCAACTATTTTTACATGCCCATAATTTGATGACGACAATGTCTTGGCATAACAATGAGATTCGGTTCGCTTCGGTTGGGCTCGGTTGGGTTCGGAGTCCTAGTGCCCCTGCTGGCCTCATGTAAATTTCATTTTGCTGACTTTAAGGATCTCCACGGGTTCAACTAGACAAAATCAGGCATCGCTTTTCACACACCCGACCCACACTCACACGTGAGGTTGAGAGGTTTTTCACTATGCCAGATTTTGCTTTTCTCTCGCTTTTCCAATTTTAATACCCAATACTATTGAAGCTTAAGGGTATTTTGTATTTTTTGGAGGAGGAACCCAAAATAATTGAAAAATTTGTTTGCCAAAATAGGGATTTACCTTTGAAGATTAACTCTAAAAATAAAGAAATATATATCCTGGCTTTATTGCAAGATATATTATCTCCTAACTTTAACCATTTATGTACCTTGCTTAATTTAAGATACAATTTTAAATTAAATCACTTAACTTGTTATTTAATTTATTTAATAATATTCTCTCACTGATAGCAACTCTGCAACTCTGCACAGAAAACCAGGTATTCTATGGTCGGTTACCTAATAAATGTAGAACTCAGTTCTCAGTTGTTCTTTCTCTTTTCCAATTTATATATATAAAGATTTTTTTTTTGGTTTGCGGGCGGATTTGTTTCGGTTTGAGCTTCGTGTGTGAAATCGAGCGTGAATGTTCAACGTAAATAAAATTCAATTTGGCATTTTCCTTTTAACTCAATTTATGTGTCAAGTGAAAGTGGATTTGACTCGGACAAACATTGTGTGGCCATTTGGCATGGCCCCCGTATCAAAGTTATAAATGAATTTATAGCTCGCTCCTCCCACCGTTTGATATGTTTGTGTTCTGGCCAAAATTAATAGCATTTGTGTCCAAGGGCTTCTGCCAGAGGATTGATTGAATTAACGACATCCAGCCAAAGGGTGAAGGGTTTTAACTTCCTTTTTTCCTCTCTCTCTTTATAAAAAAAGAACAACTATTAAGCTGAGCTTATTGAAATGTCGTTTAATTGATGCAATTTTACGGTTATAATTTACCGAAAAAAGTGAGTCGATTAACTCGCCACTCAGGTGAACATATTTTATGCATTTACTCGGATTGGAGGCGCCAGGTGCGAAGCTTAAATGTTGTTAATAACCTGTGTTTGTGCGGCACTGTTTTTATGCAGGTTAACAGATGAACGCACAAATGCGTTTTGTGTGTCAATTATTCGTCCAAAAACTGCAAGTTCATTTAATGTCACTTAATAAAGGCAATTTGATGTTGATATATGTCGCATTAAATGGGGATTAACACGCCTAGCAAATGGGAAACTTGTAAATTATTTAGAGCAAGGCTTCCATTCCTTCAATATTTTTGCTATAAATTGGTTTTAAGTATTATTAATTAATGAAATTATTTACCACTTTGAACATTTTAAGATTAACTTGGAAAATTTATTAAATCTGACCTAAAAGACCTCAAAACATTTCACCTTACCCTCTGAGAGCAACTAAAAATTCCGCATACTCATATATCCTTTTTAAAAATCCACCCACAAATCCTTCGGCTTGATTAATCATGAACAACCCGTCATGTTGATCAACTCGGACTTCCATTTGATTTCGGCAAATCCAATTCTCAATTCTCTCCGCCAGAGGAATCATTTCTGACTCCGACTCTGGGCATATCATCGGCTGCCCTTCCGTATGCAAACGCAAATCGAAACAAATGCTGCAAATAGTTCCCCGAAGTATCGGTGCTATGGAAAGACGGCTCCAAACATTTTTGTGGACAGAGAGTCGAGTGGCACACACGCACAGTCGGACTGTCAGACAAATTTCACATAATCAATTTTGGTTTCGGGCCTACGGCCTTTCATTGTTATGGAGAGCAGAGCGGAGCTGACGGAGAGCTGAGCCTGCAAACCGAGAGCTAAGAGCTGGGAACTGGCGGCTGAGAGCTGAGAGCTGAGAGGTACTGGGTACTGGGCACCGGAGCCTCGGCTGCTGATGGATGTCTCTGGAGCAATACATCAAACCAAATTAGCAGTTTGTGTTCCATGTTCGAAAAGCCAAAATGCACAGTGACGTGGGCAGGGGGCTAGCACATTTACGGGGATGGGGTCTTATGCTAAACCTTACACTGGGAAAAATATTCCACAATCAAGAAATGCTTATAAGAACATTAAAAAGTATAATGGGTAAACATGAATTTTAAACAAGAAGTAAAATATCATAAAAATATCATAAAAAATCATAATTATATTGACTTTATAGTCTGATGTCTTTTTATATGATTTAGATTATTTCTATTTTATTAATTAATATTTCTACAAGTCTCTTGAAGTCTGATTTATTTTGTATACATTTTTTAAACCCATTAAAGGGAAATCTTCTGAACTTCAAGAAGTAAAATATCATAAATATTATTAATAAATTGTCTTTATAATCTTTATGATTTCGATTATTTCTAGTTTACTAATTAATATTATTTCTACAAGTCACTTGAAGTCTGGTTTATTTTTTATACATTTTTTAAACCTATTAAAGGGATAAACTTATGCCCATTTCATTCTTATCAAAAACATACATTGTTATAAATAAAAGAAAATGTTGATCAGCAAATATCTTTATATTTTGAAAAGCCTGCAGAAATATACAACGACTTGTTATTAAATGCAACACTCCAAATTTTCCCAATAAACGACAAAAGTTCACACTTTTTCCCACAGTGCAGTAATAGAGATTGAGTCACTGGAACATGCACATAACTTTGCTCAGGTGCGTTTGGGCCATCTAAATTGGCTGACGGCATACACGCAGGACACACAAATAAAGGGGGCCGTGTGGGTGGAATAAGGACTCGACAGGACCAAAAGGGATACGGCAGAGGAAGGGGAAGGGGAAGGGAAATGAAAAGCAGCCCTAGAGTGGAAGACCTGAAATGCGTTAAATGCGTTTGATGTGCAGAGTGCGTCTAATGTTTGAAAATTTCCATAAAACATGCAATAAAAGCCCAAGGACAACAACGACGACGAAGAACGATGAACGGGGTAAGCAGAAATCCCGGAGCCAGCTACAAGGAGTGTGGGAAGTGGAGCCGGAGGAGGAGCAGGACTCAAAGAGCTGCAGGAGCAGGAGGAACAACACTTGCCGGGCATAATGGAAAAAGTACAAGGGCCGCCATAAAAGCATAACAAGCTAACGTGTAACGAGGCGGCAACTCGAAAGCTGCAAATGAGGGCAGGATCCAAGAGATTGGCAGCAGGACCTGCAAGCTGGCAACTCCAACTCCAGCGATTGCTGCTAGCCAGGATTAGGTTGGGTTTGAGTTTCTCCCCCTCAATGTCCTCGAACACAGCAAGGTGTCAGTAGAACCGAAGGAACATATTCCACGACCACGAGCAGGAGTAGGAGCTGGAGCTGGAGCAGGAACATGCCATCAACAGTCGACATTGTAATGCTTCAATTTCACCCACGCACATATACACATATGCACAGGGATACACTGAGGGAAAATCATGGGTGAATTGGTATTAGTTTGAAATTTACAGAGAAAGAAATAGCAGCATTATCCCTCACTATAGTTTTGCCACCAAATTAATCTCTCTTTTAGAAACCCTTCAGAGTTTTTCTCTCAGTGTTGGCACATAGTGAAAGAGACATGCATCAAGTGCTTGCTTCGTTTTCCAATGGAAAATTGCACGCCAAAAGGGAGCAAGGAATTTGATGCTCGAACAGATGGAAAACGAAAGCGGAAATGTTGTGCTAAGCCACGCACGTCCTGCCGCCCCCGTCCTTTTCCCTCACCCCTCTCTTATCTCCTTTCGCACGAGTGTCGGCGTGTGTGTGAGTGAGACTATTTACATTGTCACACTTTCATCATTGTGTCAGTCCTGCTCCGTTATCTTCTGCTTTGCTCAGCTCTTCAAGCAGCCCAAGGATCCGGCAATCCCAAGGATGTGCCAAGCAGGGGGCGTGTCCGAGCAGACAGCTGCTGCTCAATTGCATTATCCTGCGTCCGCTGATGGATGATTGCCAGAGTCCTGGCGCTGCCATCCAGTTATCCTGCTATTCCGGGCACACACTGGCTTCCTAACATCCTGACTCCCGCCTTATCTCTCACTCGGGTCTGTAATTTGGCAAGTGCAACACTTTTTAGAAGGATAATTGAATATTTTATGTGTGAGCAAATTGAATAAGGACAAGGAGTCATTTTTCCAGGCTAGCAGAGAAACTGGAGAAGCAAATGATCTGTGTATTTTAGGGCATCGGGTTCTCTGGCTCCTTTGTTCAAAACAAGTCGAGCAATTTTATTGCAGATTTAACAAAATATAATAAAATATTTAAAAAAATAAACTCCAAAAAAGAATATCCTAAATGTTGGCCCATTAATGGGAGCATTGACTCCTTTCTCTGGGTCTCGGAAACCGGAAATAATCTGCATCTCTTGCCGCTCGAGAATCGCTTCCTTTCGCCACGCAACTACTGCCTCAACTCGGATCGATTGCATTTTACACAACTTTTGCAGGAGCCTCTGGAAAAATAATAAACAAAAGCGACTCAATTGCTGCCACCACTACCACCACCTCGCCGCTTGGCTTGAAACAATACAAAACAAGCAACAACTGCGGAAAATAGGAAACTTTGCTGCTTGTGCAAAAGTTCGAGTACAAAGCAATAATAAGGAGCTCATCATGAATTTTAGAATGAATGGCACAAAGTAAACACACTCACGCACACCCCACACCCACACCCACACTCATACAATTGTGAAATGGGGTAAGGACTCTGTCCCGTCACGTATACGCCCCGTGGCAGCCACCTGGAAACAAACGTTTGTTGTGGTTGCTCTTCCTCTCTGGTCCTGGTCAGCAGAAAGGGCCATTCTGTGTGGGATTTGCGGCCTGAATGGGCCATCGCCCAGCACGGCTTCGCCTCATCCGGCTGGCCAGCAACTAGAATAAAATTTAATTAACCTGAAACCTAGTTTTGTGCTCCGAGGAGCCGGAGCCGCAGACCCCGTCCAAGCCAGACGACGGCTTCAACTTGGCCGAATGGGAATTGCAAATGATGTAAACACGGAGCACAGAACAGTGGAGACGATGCACAAGGAGAAAAGGTATAACTGGAACTGTTTAATTAATTTCCGATATATTTAAGGCCTTAATATTATAAATATAAGTGTTTTCTAATTCAGAATATTTAATAACCATTTTTATAGTACTTTTTCTTTCAAATAATTATTGAAATATCTTAAAACGAAACCACTTTCTTCCTGTGCAGGACCTGTTTCCAACACACTTTGCGGCTGTGCATTATAAATGATCAAGGACTAATTTGAATGGCAAAGCAACGCAGCTAACTTTTCTTTTAAAGAGTTCCCGCTGCTGCTGCTGCTGCTGCTGCTGCTGCTGTTGCTTCTCATTGTTTTTCCTGGAACCGCCCCCAACTGCCTTTGGGCCATGGTTTTGGCCATGGTTTTGGCAAGGTAAACGCACACTCTTTGCGGTTTTTTTACTTTGTCACACAAACACAAACAAAGCGAGGCAAGGACAACAAGTGGCAGTGTGCCCCCAAGCTGGCCCCAGACTCTGACATTAAATCCTATAGGGTCTGAGTCTTAGCGGTCTTTAATTGAAAATTAATTATGCCCTACACCTATGCAAGCAATGGGGGAGTGTGCGGGAGAGATCATCCCCTTGTTTGTCTTTTTGCAACAATTAGGCAAGTTTTTGCCTGGCAAATTGCCTCGATAAAAACTTTGGTAATAGAAAACGCAGACAGGCGCATAATCAACTTTCAAACATACCACGGAGCAGGGCGGAGCTGTGAACTAATTAAATAGGGCCAGCGCCAGCATCGTTTAGTTAACTTCCGCTTCCGGCCAAATGGGCAATACTTTTTGAACTTTCGGCACAAACTATTTTCTTTGAGGATTATCAAGCGTAAATCATTGAAATTGCATAATTAAATGTATTTTGGTCGCAACTCGATACCTTAATTGCCCGAAGCGCTGACAACTTATTGGACTAATGGATTTCATTCACCCCAGCGACCTCAACAATGCAACTAAATATTTTCATTGCCCGATTTTTCGGGCGTCTAATTGGATTTTGGTTAATTTCCAAATTCAAATATCAGTTTGTTATCACTGCGTTGAAAATAAAAGCTAAACAAAACCACTAAGCGGAAAGACAATAACCGAAAAAGCCGCGAATATTTCATTTTCACAAATTAATATCTATTAATTATGCAGACAAAGTAGAGCCAAACGGAGGTGGGGTGTGAAGCCAGGTGACAGAGCCGTAAATCGATGTCAGTGGAAAAAATAGCCAAGTGCCGGCTAAATAAATAATGAATGCCTCTTAAATTTTCATTTGGCCCTGGACAACAGAGCACCTAAAAGCTGTTGGAAAAGCCAGCCAAAATAAACAATAATAACGTTACAGGATGGAGAGGAAGTTCCGCAAATAGCCGAATATTTGAGTGCCCTTAAATGGGGGATACTTTTGGTGTAATAAATTTATTATAGGTTATTATAGGTGAGTTTTTTTATTTTTAGTATTTATTTATTTATTGTAAAAGTGTCTTCCTAAAGCCACAAGATTAAAACTTATACATTTAATGCGCTTTCTTTATTTTTGAGCTTAAGCTTTTTACATATCAAAGGAAGATACTATATTTCGAAGAAATTTTCCCAGCCTTGATTATTTTATATATTACAAAACTACTGCCCTTTTATTCGATTGATACAAATCGATTTTAAAAGTTGTTGGAAATAAAAAAACTTTTCCAATTTGAACTCTACTTGTGGAAAATTTCTTTAGAGACTTTTTGGGAAAGTTTATTTCACTTTATTAGGTAGAAGACAAGACTGTGGTCTTAATGCGGTCTTCAAATATTTATGGGGACAATATTTGCCATAATAAATAACAATTATCTTAAGATTTAAAAATTCGGCTTGCAAATTATTAGGTTTTAATAATGTTAAATATTTTTGGAATCTATTAAAACATTAGATTAAATACAAAGCTGGAAACTCCTGTCAATTTGGTAAGGAAAACTCTTATACAAATTACAAATATTTATAAGTCCGAACTTTAAATGCTCTAATAAGTTGCCAAAACTTATACATTGATGCTTTATTAATTACCTAATGAATGGCTTGTGATATTGCCTTCAAGCCGCTGCTGAAAACGGGTAATACCCAAATGTCATCAGGTGCATTTTGCGAAAACAAAGTGAAACTTTTCGCCTCGGGGAATCGGAGAATGATAGGGAAAGGGTCGAAACAGGAAGGAGAAAGCCAGGGAATCGGGAAATAATCGAGAAAGGGAGTAAGCAGAAGGAGACGGCCAGGGAATCGCTGACAGGAAGCAAGCCAGAATGGCAACAACGAATTACCCGACCCATAACCACAGTGCAATCAATTGTAGTGGTCCAGAAAGCACATTCGAGCGAGACGGCGGCACCAGATGAGAAAGAGAGGCCAGGAGAGTGGGTGAAAGAGAGAGAGAGTACCTCCAAAAAGCACTTTATATGCCGAGGTAATGGCGCCTAATAAACGTCTTCACTCGAGTGCGCTTGGCGCCGCCCCCCAGCCACCAAGGACATCCCCCCAAATAGAGAGGGAAAGTGTGGGAAAAAGACAGACAGAGACAGAGACGGAGAGGTGTGCGGGAAAGGTCGAGCAAGTAATTATGATTTATGTCGCTTCGGAGAATGTGCAAGGCGTCTAATTGTGTGGGCGGTCACTGGCCGCAATTACGCCCATCTCCCAGCTCCATCTACATCATTTCGTTCAACCCCCCCAGCCGCCGTTGCCCAAATACCCGAGCTATTATGTCAGGCCAGCCGAAAATAGTGGAAATCCTACACGAATGTCGGATAAAGTAATTACAGGATGCTCCTCCTGCCGACGAGTCCTAGGTAACCCAATGCCAAGACAGGACCGGGGTGTCCGCAGAGACGTGCAAATGTGTCCTGATGTAATGCATGCTAATGCGACACTCCTGCTCCCTGCTCCCTGCTCCCTGCTCCCTTACCTGGCCCAGCCTGGTTAGGAATCATTAAAATAATTCAACTTGACCTGGCGGCTGGACCGAGGATCAGGACCTGGACCTGCAACAGGATTCCTGGATTCCTGGAATACTTTTGTGGTCGTCCGTCTCCGTATAATGTTAAATGAAACCAAATGTCGGACGCCAACAGTGCTGGCGTGTCTCTCTTGGAAAGTAATTAAAAATCTCTAAAGGTAAGCGATAGATAATTAAATATTTAATTGAATAAATGTTTGTTGGAATCCAGATTAAATTCTAACCTTAAAAAAATATTAAAAACCTGTTAAAGAATATCATTAATTTAATTAGAAACGTTTTCTAGAGTAATTAAAATAAAAATCATTCGAAAATTAAATAAAATAACAAACCCTTTCCCTTTTAAAATTCTTCCGCCCAAAACTACTCAAATCTTGCTAAGATAAAACCGCTGAATTGGCAAAACTGGACACCGTGGCTCCTCCTCCTCCTCCCCTCATAAAGGATTTTCCTCCTGACAACTGTGGACAATTGAAAAATCAGTAAACGATGCCGCATTGTCAACGCCACATCCCTGGGGGAAATGGCCACAAAGGGGAGCGGGACGAGGCACTGCGTGGGCAAAAGCCGGGGGAAAAGCTGTGGAAACTGGGTAAAAGCAGTCATCATTCCATGAGTGGAGCATCATTCGCACTTAATTAGTAGAATGCCCGATTTAAAAGTGGGCGTGTCCAATCAGCTGGAGAGCTTAATTACAGCTCCGGCCTCCACTAGCATTTCGCATCGGACTCGGCCAGATGCGGGCTCTTAAGTCCGTTTGAAAATGGAATGAAAATGAATGCAGAATTGGCAGGAAAAATCACTCCCAAATAGGAGAAAGGGCAAAGCTGTTTAGGGTTTCCTTTCGAGTCCCGTGAGGCAAAGAGTAAAATACTTTATGTGATTAGGCCAAAAGGAAATGTAACGCACAGAACAGAGAGAGACAGAGATGAGAAGGGCTTTATATGATTAGGAAAAGCAAAAGGGATTTACTCTTTTCTAGCCTACAGTAAAAGGATTAAAGAAGATGTCAAAGGTGAAAGAAGTAGCGCAGGAAAAGTATCTCTTAAAGTTTGTCATCAATTATAGAAATAGGGAAATGGCAGAAAATATATTAAGAAAACGTTATTTTTTCTCCAAGGAAACTTTTTGTGTTAATATACATATGTACATTTGTAAGTAATCATTAATGAGTGTAAAAATTGTATAATTTGATGACAAATTTCTTAGATTAATTTCCTTACAGAAAACTATCTTTAACACCAAAGAAGTATCTGTCAACTTCTCAGCGTTAACTGCTGCAAAGAACCAACAGAACAGACTCTCTTAAGCAAGCAAAAAGTAGTTAAAGTCCGTGAACTTCAACAGAAAAGTATCTTGAGCTTTAAGAAATCATCCTTTCCTACTTAGTCCCCCGAAAAACAACTCAAAGCTAACATAAAGTATCCTTTGACAGCGAAAGTTTGTCACAAGAACAGTATCCGGTAGAAAATTGAAATTTGTTTTTAAATGGCAGCTAAAAATAGCATCCTTTTAATTTGTTCACTTATAGATTGCACTCCGTTTTGGGTCCCCAAAATATTTTCGCCCATTTAGACCCGATCCCGATTCTGATCCCTTTTGCTAACCGGATTATGTGCAATGCAAAATGCTTGACGGTTCATCAAGGAGGCCATCAACAAATTAGCCGACTCTCGGGCTCGAATAAAAATTTGCTTAGCTGTCGTAAATGCCGGGACACAAAGGCTAATCGCGCGGCTAATCAGGCGCAGCCATCAAACCATCAGCCATCAAAGGCGCGTCCGAATCCTTCTGCTCAAGTGAAGGATTGCGGCTTGGCTCGGGAAAGGCTTGCCAAAGGATGCGCGGCTCAGCGGTATAAAAAGTTCGGCGGGGCGGCGCCCAACTGCGTGCCAGGACATCATTATGCTAAAATATTGCTCGGCGGTACTTAATCAACACAAAGGCAGCGAAGGCGGCCCGCCACGCCCCGCTGTCGATTTAATTGCCCCACAGACACTTCAATGTCAGCATAAATTAAATTTTGATTCCGCCGCTCCGGCAACTGTGGCGGCTCTAATGAAATTCCGCACGCCAAATTGCACAGACCCCCCTCCAGGATTGAGGCTGGGACGGTGGCATCCACATGGCACACCTCCCAGACCTCGTGCTCCTCATCATCCAACCACCCCTTCGGAATGATGATGAGCTCATGATGTGGCTGCCGCAATTGAGTTGGAGGCCTAAGTTAGTCGTTGCTCAGCCATTGTCGCATCAATTAATTTCAGCACGAGCCACGACTAGGACGCCACCAACCGCCGTCCAGCCAGCATCCCCCAGCCTGCGTTCAGCCACCAACTGTTCTTATCGGGCAGCTCATCAACATCATCCTCCGACCCCCACTTACACTGCGGGAAAAATGGGCGTAATTAGATGTAAGATAATCTGGAATTATATTTTATCAAAAGAGTACTAGGAAGCTTTACTAAATAAAAAATATTACAATCATTTAAATGATTTAAAGCAGGGAAGGGCACACGCCTTTTGTCTGCGAGCAGCTCACTGTTCTTTCCGTTATGTTTCGTATCCAAGAAAAATACAAGGTATAAGGCATATATTTTCTAGGTAACTATTTTACCTAAGTAAGAAATTAATGAAATATACAAACCTATATAATTAACTTAACTTCTAATAATTAGAAGTTAACTTCTAAAACCTTTATTTCCAGTGCACACTTTCCATCCTCGGCTACCGCAACAACAGTTTGCAATTGTATATGCGGTGGTGACGTGAAAGTGGTTGCGAGAGTGGAGGCGGAGGCGGAATAAAGGCGGACCGGAGATGGAGGCGTGGCACGTAATGAGCTTAGCTCTGGCCAAAACCTAAGGTGGCCAAGTCAGAGTCCATTATGGCCGAGTGGCCCACAATCTTGCGGATGTCCAAGGGGAGGACGGGGTGAACTGGTGAGAGTGACACGGAAGGGATTTTAAAGTCGACTGATTATGGGCGAGTCAAGCTGAGGTGGGAGACCTTGGAACTAAAACTGATTAGGGACACGTGACGGGGCCATCGAAGTGGCCATCGTCGTGCTTTGTTAACCAACACGTACCCAGGGCTGGGCTTTTGTTATAAAAAACTAGAGTTGATAATCTATCTTTCACTGCGATAGTTATGCAGACTCGAATTACTTTTTGGCAATAATAGAAAAAGGTTTTTCTTGATTAAACAAAATTATACAGTTTTCCACTTCTTTTTAGGCTTATTAAAATAAATATAATTATTTTTTTGAATCCCCAAACTTTTATTGTTAAAATAAATCTAATTAGGTACACATGTAGGACTGTCGAAGTCGCTATGTTCGTTCACGAACACTTTACCAGGGCTGGACTCTTATTTACAAATAAAAACTAGTGATGGAGAACTTTTGTTGCAAGAACTACAATCGATTATTTCGTAGTGTTGCCAGCAGTGTTAAAGCTCCTTTTGCAACACTACATCGTCACCTACTTTCACTGGCAGGACTGACAGCGCCTGTCAAAGTGCCTGACGAAGCAGAAATCGCAAATCACAAACTTTTATCACGAAAAGAGACGAGACGAGACGAGACGAGACGAGACGAGACGAGAGCAGCTCTATCATAATGGCAGCAAATGAATTGAACAAACCGAAAAAGCAGGATGACAAGTAGTAAGTAGGAGCACTCATCACGAAGCCCCATCACAGTCCTCATCCCGAAACATCCCCAGCCATCAGTTCATCTTTCCCATTGTCTACAAAAATGAGATGCCCGAGATGGCGGTGGATTGCAAATTCCTGCCCTGCGGCAAGGATATTCTAGAGTACACGCTGCAGCCCCTGTCCTTCCCGGACGCCGAGTCACAGTACGAGCACCAATTCAAGGGGCTGCATCTGCTGTTCGACATTGATTTGGTGAATCAGTCGGCTTACGATAAGCCCCAGCAGCCGCTTACCGGTGCCCGAAAGGATGCGCTGAAAATTGATCCCCGGGATGCGGCCTTGCTGGCGGATATCGAGGCCCTGCATTGTGGCGACATCAAGCAGCGCCCGAGTCGCGCCCAGGAGTGCGCCCAGATGTTTGCCAAGGAGCGGGTCATGGCGCCGCGTCCTCGCCCCGGAGGATGCCGTCCGCCGACCGTTGTAGAGACGCCAGTGGCAGCCCAGCCCGTTAGCCTGGAGGAGCAAAGGGCGATGATTAACCAGACCTTCGAGGAGATCAAGAAGCCCCTCGGCAGGCATCCCATGAAGCCGAGAAGCAACGCCAGGCCAGTGTCCGTTTTACCCGTTTTCCCCGACTTCGACCTCCAGAATCACACCTTCCTGCAAATGGTTTTCGATAATCCGCCCGCCGAGAATAGCCAGAGCTTGCTCAAGGATTGCGGCAACTATTTCGTCAACTTCAATGCCAGAGAGGAGGTGCGTGCCACCGGGGAACACGTCTACGTGTCGGAGCAGCGCTACAAGGAGGATAAATCATTTGAGAACGCCGAGAAGGGCGATCGTATTATCCTCGTGCAAAAAGCCGATGCCGTCTACTATGTCAGCGTGGACAAACAGGTCAAGTTGCGGCGGGAACGGCCACGCCCACAGGGCATGGCCAACAAGTGTCTGCTGGTAAGTCCCCTAAACTCCCCAAAAACTCATAAATTTATTCCAATAAATTCACGAACGAACAAACTAAACTTTCACAGCAGGTCAAGCGAGTCGCAAAGGATACAAAATAAACAGGAATTGATTTTCAGGCTTACGTTGCGAATCAAGACGGAATCCGAGTATCCGTCGATGGCATCGTATGATTGAAATTCTCTATCAAGCCAGGAATGGCCAAACGATAAAATAAAGCTCTAAACAGAAACAACATAAAATTCTGTACAATATTTAGGAATTTTTCCACAGGAAAATCTTTAACCTATTGCATAAATATAAATAAAAGTTCAGAGAACCTAGGTAGAAGCTGGAAATGCTTATTCAGCTAGGCAAGACTTTTCTTGAACAAAGTTTATTAGCTTAAAAATATTTATATTTATTTATTTATAATCTAAAAATATTATACAATGTTAATAAAATGTTTCAGCTTTTATTATTTATCGTATTATTTAACCTCTTTTCCAATCCCATTTGAAAAGTGCAAACAAATCTTTTGCTCAGCTTTAGTCTCAGTCTCAGATCGAAAGTTAAGCTAGACTGCCACTGTTTGTTTATAATGGGATTGGTTTATTATCGGAATGGATGCAGCAATCGGATGGGACAGTTGTTGCCAGGCAACAGTCCCAATCTGGAGTTGTGACACCTTGCCTGCCTTAAAAATATATGCCGAGAAGCCGCCACCCAACACTCGGAGTGATGCAGCATCTTCTTGGCAATCCTGGCAAGAGCCAGCGCAAATACATATTGGACTATATATTTGCCACTGGTGTCTGTGTATAAAAATCTATGTGAGAAATAGACAATTTTTATGACGTTTCCTCCCAGCCACGGTTTTTATTTTTTATTTTTTATTTTTTTTATTTCGATGCTCTGCGATGTTGCCGTTGCCACGGAGGCTCCACTGCGGAATCCTATTTCATTTTGCCAGACGCTTGGAATTTGTTGTGGCAGCGATTTGGCAGGATAACTCCTCCCATTTCCCCCACTTTATGCACTGGCATTCAGTGATGGCGACTTGAAGTTTTATTTCGACTCTGCCTTAGCCGGAAAAAATTTTATTATCAATTGTCTACAAATATCAGAACTTTTGGCAATGTTTTTCCTCTGTTTAAATATTTTTTTGTTCCTAAAAGTTGAACCTTAAATGTATAGATTAGAGTATTATTTCTAAGTTCTTATGTGAGAACTTAAATTACAAAATTAGAAAGTTGTTATAACTCAACCCCAATTAGAAGAATATTAAAAAAAAAGGGACCAGTATTTTCTTATGATCAACTATGATCAACCAAACCTAACCTAAGTTATTTTATTTTTTTTAACTTCCCTTTTTCCCCGATGTCCTGTATTTTAAAGCCGATGGCGGCTGTCACCACTGCCGTGCATAGGTCCTGTGATGTCGCATGCAGCAGATGTCGCTGGGGGGAACGGCTAAAATGCCACAATTTTGTTGGCCAGCAACTTAGATGGCATCCGATGTCGCTGCAGCTGGTCAGGGACAGGGACAGGCAAAGGGGAAGTGTCACGCTGCTCGATGGCTTAAATAGATTAGCCAATGCATTTCCTGCGGCCTGCGGAACTGTTGCGCAGCGACAGGGAAATTTAACGGCCAAAGAGTTCATTTCGAACCGAAACAAAAAGGGTTTCCCCTTCTAGAAAAAAGAGGAAAATTGTGGTGCTTTCAAATCAGCCAGAAACTAATGTGCGGACTTCAAAGGCAAACAAATTCGAGTGCATTGAGCCCGCAACAAATCAAAGACGCCTCGACGACCTTTTCCTCACTTTCCTCGATGCCTATTCCGTTTCTCTCTGGGCCAGAGCCATACATCAAAGCAATCAAATGGACCCAAGTGTATCTATCAAGGCGATAAGTAACACAAAAAAGGGAAATTCAAATCTCGCTCAAAAGAGGCGGAACCCACGGGGACGAACGACGGACAGGAGCTGCGAGTAAGGACAATGAAGTGTGCACTGGAAATTATTTATTTAGCTAACAAAAGTTTGTCTTATTTGTAGAAAATAAATTGTAGTAGATTTTCTAAAAACAAAATAAAGTTTCAAAATTTAATTTTGAATTAGAAATTCATTTTTATTTTAAATATTGAACAAGTGTCCTTTGCGAGGTGATTTTAAGACTCTCAAGAACATTTTATAGGGCTCCCACCTAAAAAGACAAAATTAAAATATATTTTTGGTGACCTTTTAAAAAACTAATAATATTTAAATAAATATGAAAGATTGAAGTAACTTTTATTAAAATATTTCCTATTTTAATTGGCTGCTTAAAGGGCTTTTATTTGCATTCATAAATAAATATTACCAAATACCTTTTAAATTACTTTTCGATTGAAAATCCCTTACATTTTCCACAGTCAGTGTCTACCTTTTTTCCCTAGCCTAGACCCGGCCTATTTAATTCATTTTTGATGTATTTTTTCGTGTGTCTGAAGGAAGAGGCAACGAAACGATTTCATTTATAAATTGAGCTTCTGTTTTTTTGGCAGCACCTAAGTTACGAGAGGTTGCGACTGGCTGGCAACAAATTATCGCTCTGGCACCTAGCCATCGCCTCTGCTTTATCCTTTATCCGTTTCCCACCTCCGCCACCCGGCACATCCTTGACTGAAATGAACTCTTCTATGAGCGCCCGGGATGTGTGTGTGTGCGAGTGTGCAAGTGAGTGTGTTTGCTGGCCTCAAAGAACTGACCAAGCAATTTGCCTGGCCCAAAGGCTAACCAACACCTCATCACTCACACGGAGCCAAAGAGCGAGATAAGGAGTGTGCAGGATGTGGCAGGATGTGGCCGGATGCGGCAGTATCGGAGGGCAGCGGGTGAAGGCAGCACGAGTTTGTCTTGGCCGGAGTGGACTTTCGCCTTAATTAAACAGATTTGTTTGCCGACTCTCAGGCTGATGGCCCATGTACTATATATGCGCCAGTTTTGTGTATATTTTTCCCAACCATCCCGATCACGCCCAGCCAAAAACAAAGAGAGCGGGGGGACTCCCCTCGGCCAAGAATTATGGCAGCACAGAAAAGGTCAAACCCGTTCTCGGTTTTCAATACTTATTGGCCATCAGCCGGCTCTGACCCCATAAACATAAAACGTAAATTCCAAGGCGATGCCACTTTCCCAACGGCTAATCCTTAATTTGCAATAAAAAAGATTCATGATCTATATAACGCATATATCTGTCTTTAGATTTTTGTGCTTGTGCTAAAATTTAACTGTCCCTCAATTTTAGAAGCAGCTCTGTTTTGGAAAGGTATATTTTAAAATGAAAACATCGGGATTTATAACATTGATGTTGGATTCAATGTGCAATTGATTCTCCCACGATTCATGGAAAAATAAATTTCTTTCTTCTTAGAAATTGATAACACATTTATTCCTTCATGAAAAATGGCTAATAAGGATTCATTACTTATTTCAAAAAATGAAATTCTTCAATAAATTTGTTGGCAATGATTAACCTTCTCAACAGCTTGAAAGGAAAATTCCAAAGAAATATAATCTCAGGCGGAGACAACAAGTGAGCATATTCCACCTGAAACATTGGCCGAAATTCCTTGCAGATGGCTAGAAAGAAAAGGTCGGAGCATAAATCCAAGGCAAGACAGCTGAAGTTGGCCATTTCGGGGGTCAAGTGAAAAGTTAAACAAAAACGCTCAGCACACACACACAGACAGGACGGTAGGAATTGCGCCAGGATTTATGTTGCGACATTGCCTTTTGTTGACGCTGGCCACGCTGTCCGCACGAATATTCACATTACACAGCCGGGCCGGGCCGAGTGAAACGGACACAAAGGACGAAGAGAGAAGGACGGGAAGGAAGCGACCCTCAAGTGCCAGCAGCGGCCAAAACGATGTCAAGTCAAAAATGGTAGAAAAAGAAACTAATTTCCTAAGATGGTGTCAACTGCAACTTTTCCCACTCGTACCCCTCGAGCATTTTCCTCCACTACTCGAGTGCTCTCTGGACTGCATTAAACGGCCAAGGATCCCAGGATCCGGGGACGACAGCGCGGCAAGCAGCTGATGATGGCCACTGCTGAGAGCTAAATGCACTGGCAGATTACCGCCCACTAGAAAAAAATTAAAGTGCGGCTTGCCACCACTATCTCCCCGGAGCCAAAGCCCCCTAATGAGCCTCTTAGCCCCAGCTCAAAACTAATAATCAGCACAAAAATTGTACTCCCAGGATATTTGCAACACTTGGAAAAATTATGGGCTAAAGGTAATTTGATTGTAGTAGGTACCTTTTCTATAGCTACCTCATATGCAAGAGAAATTAAAGTATCTTGATTGGAAGTAAATATAATAATAATAATAATATTAGTTTGGAATAATTGAAATAATTTGTATTTATGCTACAAATCTCTTCAGTTTTCTGATTTTCTAATTCTATTATTTTAATTTGTATAATTCTCAAGTAATATGTAACGAGAAAAAATGATTTGGAAAATGTAAATGGTATTATTATTTTGCTATCCCTAAAAAAAATTAATTTGATTTAATTTTCCCTTTATTTCTTAGTTATTTATGTCAACTTCTACAAGACAGTGACAACCCTACAGCCTCTTAATATCGATACACAGTACGAATCGAGATGCATGCGCTTCTTATCGATAGCTTAAGTGTAATAGTTTCTTTTCAATGTTACCGTATTTCTGATTATTTAATATTTACAACTGTAAAAACCTTTATTAACAAAAAAAAAAAAAAGAAGTGCAAATAGCTGTGATTTCCCTGGAAATTCCATTTAAATTCATTCGATTCTCTTTGCTCAATCGCCTCATACTGACGCACCCATAACCATGGACAAAAGCAGTTAATTAAACCGAAAAAATTCCTTAATCAAAAGTTTGCGCCATTTATTGTTGTTGCAGTTGTTGTTTTCGCCACAAGTTAGCAAAATAATTCGATTCAGTGCGTACATTGCAGCCCGCACAATTAGGGAAATAAAGAAATAATGAAGGGCATGTTTCGTTATTCGTTACACAAAATGTTTCGCCCCGCAGCCGATTAAATTTCTTTCGGGGGAAATTTGCAATGTTGATATCCATTATTTATGGGCGGCTGCTATTGAAGTGCCCGGGGGTGTGGGTGCGGACAGGGCGGATTTATTTATTGACGGGCGGAATGGCATGTAAACCACAAATTAATTGGCTTGGTTAGACACCGCAACGGACCAGAAAGTTGCATAAAACTTTGCCGCCTCGATTGATTGATGTGGCCTGGCATTTGCCAGGTAATCAATGGGCTGGGAGACGGAATAAGGTAGCCAAGGAGCCAGAGAGCCAAGCATCCAAGGACCTCCTGACCAACTTGAGAAACAAATTGGAAACGTCTCTGGATATTTATTTTTCTTTAAAGACTCCCCTTTAAAAAGTGCCCTGCGTATGCAAAAATAATACAAGAAAAGATGAATTGCCGAGTTCTTTCTCGCTGAGTGAGCACAAAATAAAGCTTAACCTCATATATATTTTGCCAACCAGCAATAACTTATCGATTTAAACGGGAACTCTTAGCATTGCCATTTATTAATTATCTTGTATTAAATTTTATTATTTTTCTACGCACAACTTTGTGCAAACTTTTGCCATGCCTCTTGTCCGCTCTCTCTTCCTCGCTCTGTGAGCTCTGTCAGGCGTGTAATAAATTATTTCAAACTCCCGGCACAAATCATGAGCTGCATAAACTTAACTTTCCAATCATGAATCATTAAGCTATCGCAACGGAACGGTTTTGTTATTCGGTTTCGCACTAGAGGCCAGCCAACACAGTTTCGTATCAAACAAATTATAACTTTTAGCCAAACTATTTAGATACAAATGCAAACAGATGGTCAGCCACGGGAAATTTTCCTCCAAGGAAAACAAAGGAAAAGGTCAGGGTTTGGTGGGGAAAAAAAGAAAACAAGGAAGTCTAGCGGAAACTTAAAATGCACGTACCAAATGTTTCTCTGTCTCGCAACTCAAATTGCTTGGGAATTGTTTCAACGAATCGCATTTTTGGGGAGTCTTTAAGTTAAAGTGCTCTAAGATATATAGCCGGAAACCTAATATATTTATTTTATTGTTAATTAAGGATGTGATTATATTTTTAATTCCTTTTTATAATAGCTTGGAGTTTAGTTACAAGTAATTTATGTCAGCCTTTTCTTTTTTCATAGATATTTGTATACTAATTCTTTTGTATTAATTACCCACATTTTTCTGTACTATTGCAAATTTAATGATTATCTTGTAATCAATGCAATTAGTATCTATTAACACGTGAATTGCACAAAAAATTCCTTAACCAAATTTACACAATTAAAAAACAATTTTTCTTAATTTCTTTCGTTTATTAACTGCCAAAATCTATAGTAGCAAATATTAAAACCATAAACATTTAATGATTATCATGTAGAGCTTTCTCATTACCAAAATCCCGTAATATATTTTCGGTAAATCCTTCTAGACAGCTTACGAGTTGCGTCAAGTCCCATTGCAGTGATCAACAGATGCGATAGCAGAAAGTAATATTAACTGAGAAAGTTCATTGACAACAGACCAGCGATTAGCCATCGGACGACAGGCATAAGAGACTGCAAATTGCGCTGTTTGAAAATCTCGAGAGGGGGAATCCCACGCAACTGTCGCACGCAGCGAAAGCTACTAAAGCTACTTCTACAACAGCAACTCCTTCGGAAAATTCCGGACCCCCGACAAAGATTACTGAAATATACAAAGCGCAATGCGTAAATACACTAACACAATATGTTGGTCTGTTTGGAATTTATATCTTACATTTAATTAGCTTAAATATATTTTAATACATCATTTTGGTCCTTCGAGCGGGATTTGACAGCGGTATTGTTGATTGTCGTTGATCAATAATATTCACTCTTTGTCTTAAATGCACTTCAAAATAATTTGTAATACTTCTGTGAATGCCTTATTTAATCGAAATTTAATATGTATTAAGTATAAATTTCTGCCAGTGCTGGCAAACAATTTTCTTGGGCAAATTGGACAGTCGGCATGCAGTGCAATCTAATCAGATCTAATGTTGTGCCTTCTGTGTTCTTCTGAGCTGTTGGGCAAATTGTAAAACCCTTTGGCCGGGTTCATAAAAAGCCCGCTACGCCAATTCCAGGGCAAAATGTGTTAATAAAAGGACAAAGAATTCCGGTTGGAGCAAACTGAGTGCCTAAGAAAATTGAAATGAATAGAACGGAGGCGGAGGGCGTGTCGTGGCCCGAGGGCAAGTGGCTTTAAGTTCATTTGCAAACAATCAGCCCAGACGTACCCAGACAGAGTCTGCCCCGAAGTGTGTGCTATGGATTTTCCATTTCGTACCGAAAATTATCCTGGCTCCTGACCTTAGTCTATTTGCGTCTGTGTCTCCGTCTCTCCATCGCTCTTTTTGGCCCTTCCTTTGGCTGCATTTTGCATCATCGTTGTTGGTCAATCTTTAAGCAAATTTATGTTGTGTGTGCCACAGACAGCCGCAGGCGTTCCAATGTCCTTGCGCCACAAAAAAACAAGAGGGATATGCAGGCAGCGGAACAACAACCAGATGAGCTACAATGTCTGTTTGACTGACACACATGACGAGGGGAGAGGTGGCTTTGCCTTCAGGGATGGCATGGGCTGCGAGGGGGACTTCTTGCAAACATTGCACTTTTGGGTTAAGCAAAGCAAAACGCAGGCAAAATTCTTTTTCGGCCAACCACAAAAGTCCTTGTTCAAACACACACACCACACACGTTCGCAGACGGCCAAAAGCAATTCCATTTTGCCTTAAAATGCACGAAAAACGACGACAACAAGACGATCAAGAAGAAGCAGAGCCAGCCGCCGGAAAAGCGGGGAAAAACCACGGAAAATAAAACTTCAAAAAATATGAAAACTTGCAGAAAATGTGGTTTAAAATATAATAATATTTTGACATTTATAAAGACATATTTTAGCATAAATATGTGACCGATTTTAAAGTGAAAGATTTTAAAAATAAAATGTAAATGTGTAGAAATTAAATACTAAAGAGGTTAAGTATTTATGGTAGAAAAAGATACAAGTTTCGATAGAAAACATAATTTCTACAAAGCTTTTATTTGTGTAAATGTATGTAAGTCCTATTGTTTTTTAATATAGGTCGCCAAAAATGTAAACATTGATTTAAAAAAACTTAGACGTGGGAAAAATATTTATTTAAAAAAAAAAAGGAAATAAAATTCTGAAATATTTTTTGTAGTACCCTTATTATTTTTCTCTCCGTGTAGAGTGACCGAAAGAGGGAGAGCACCAGCAGCAGGGCACTATAACGATTTTCAGTTGTATGCGTATTACATTTATTTTTATTTATATTAAGCACAGCGCAGCAGCTAAAAATAAATAGAAAAGCAACAGCGGCTGCGGCAGACGCAGACTCAACTGGAAAATCTATAGAAGGAAGCTGCAGCTGCACTTGTTTGCACTATATGGCGGACTATATACATATATAAATGTGTCTATATTTGCATTGCTTTTTATGCCCCTAGATGGCGGGAATATAGTAATGTGGCAGGTGCCCTAAGAAAAGACATCCTGGAGCCAGCCAAGTTCTTGATTCTTAATCAGCGTAAGAAGTCGACTTCCCGGGGGAGATATCATGGGTTCTCAGCATAAGTGTCCGCGACATAAACACTTTGGCAAGCCAAAGGATGCTTTGGAAAATTGAAAAAAAATTATATCTAAGATCAAAGAAGATCATAATGGATTGTTTGGGAGGAAAAATATATGGGGTGAATGCATGCACGGATTGAAAAGTGTTTTTTGGTAATTTGTTTTATTTTTAATGTCTCTTTTAAGCTTAAAAGGAACAATTTCTAAAAAAAAATGTATGAGCCGAGGCTGAGGCAGGAAAGCTGTTACCATCTTAGACATGTATACATTTTGGTAACAACATCTTGCTGGGAAAATTATTTATTAAGTTACTAATTCAAATTTAGAAAAATTCTATAATAATTCTTACTGAAACTAGGAACCTGGAAAGTAATGAAAGAAATATGAAACATTAATTTATTTTACCACAAACTAATTTAAATGAAGAGAAATCGATTTTTTTGTCCTTTCCGTTGCTGAGATATTTTTCTTTCCCTTAAAGTTTAAACCTCTCAAATAATAGGTACAAATATTTTTATATACATACAGAAATAGAACATTTTCTTTATACAATTCCATCTCTGCCAATATATATATTTCCCCAGCGACGCCCAATCAATCATTTCAATGCTAATGCTCCTGATGACTTCATCATCTCCCAACAATTTGACTCCCACATCCTGGAAATGCCATCCTTAACATTTAAATGTGATGGCTGCGCATTCCTTTTATTTTTCCCCCTCCACCCCATCTAAATATAACTCTGTTTGGCGCACTAAAAACGCTGATAAATATCAAATCAAGTCTTCCTCTGCGGACAAAACCCTCGCCCCACATTTTCCAGAGCCCCACCGACACACACACAAACATAATTTGTGAAACCTTTACTGCAAAGCGTATTTCCCGTTTCAGCATTTCCCCGGCAAATAGTTTTCCCTTTTTCATATGTGTACGAGTGTGTGCGCTGGCTAACATATGTTTTCATTCCTTATTTTCCTTGGGCTCGCTCTTTTTTATTTTTTGTCTGCAATTTATTTTATTGCCGCAATGCAAAATGTGTTTGTGTGCGAGCCGGAGTGAGACTTTGTGTGTTTTCCATGTGTGTAGCATTTTGTATTTAGCCTGTTTAGCTTTGCCCGCTGGCTGTGGGCCGCTTTCCTTTTCCCCCCCGCTCGGCACCGGCCCGAAGAGAGCCCACAAAATGCTGACACAAATGATGTGCTGTCGCCTGTGCCTGGCCGGGCGCAATTAATGCGGCATCTGCCGCTGCTGCTGCCGATTTTGCTGCTGTTTTTGGCTCAGATGTTGCTGCAGCAGCACTCGCACCTGAGCCTTCTGCGGAGGCATTTGGGGCCAGCCGCATGGCAACAACAGCAAAATGCAAATTATTATTCTGCCCGGTCCCTGTACCCAAAGAAAAAGGAGAGTAAGTTGCGGACTAAAGCGGAGATTTTAAGATTTCAAGACTTCAAGGACTCAAAAACCTGTTTTTTAGTTTCCAAATTATTATTAAGCTTTATAATACGTGTATATTATTAAATATTTTGGTTATTCGTATGCAAGGCTTTTACAATTCGTTAATGTATAAAAAATTTTTAAAGTTGATAACAGCTTAATGTAACTAAAAAAAATACACATTTATTCAATTTATTAGTTAGAAAAGTTTTTTAAATTTAAATTTAAGCCAGAAGCTAGATATCTAGATCGTCGCATTATGTATCCTTTCTATTCGCTTTTCTGACTGCAGCTGATGCGAGAATTTTCCTACTTGCACAACTAATTCCGCAGTTGGTGCCGCTGCTGCCAAAAACTTTTGTGGTTGAATGACTTTTGTGGCATGTTCTTTGCAAAAACGTGTGTGCGCCTCATGTGTGTGAGCTTGCTATACTTAAAGAAAATTGAATTTAAAATTTCTATTATACAAAAAAAATACTTCTTAGTCATAAAAGCATACCACTCGCCACAATTATACCAGATTTCTGCAGCAAATATTATAGTTATCATAAAAAAATATTTTTTATATATAAGACAATTATTTTCTCCCCATGTATAAGGCATTTGTTGGTTTTGCACAATATTTATGTTACGGTTACAAGGTTGCTTAAGCCCACATTAAGTTCGCTCTCGGGGAGTCTTCACATCAATTCCGTTTTCTTCACAGGGAAAAAACACACGCACCGGAGGCAGCTGGAAAAGCGGGGGAAATCGCCAAGAGCGAAAGCGAAATCGATGGCGGAAATGTGGCATTTCTGGCCTGAAAGGTTTTCCCTCCTTTTGGTTAAAAGCATTCCCCGCCCGATCGATCCCCTGCATATATGCCGTAAGTCAAACAAATCGTTTGCTAATTGGCTGTCATGTATTTTGGCTGGAACTGGAAAATTCATGGGAAGGAAAAGCGCTCATACGCCCTGTTGTCAAGAGAAAGTGACATTGATTTCGCTAACAACTGAGGCCATTCAATGAAAATGTGTCATATTTAATTGGTCAGAAAATACTTCCCACAGACATACGCTTCCCATACTAGTTAAGAAGCTTTAGCGAGTGCAACGATCCTGCCAAAGCAATGTCAAAGGACACTGCCAGACTTATCAAAAGGGACAACTCCTAAAAAACTCTCCCTAAAACAACACAGCCAAGAGAAATAAAAAAATAATATATATTTAAAGTGTATAAAAAGTTGGTGCTTTGGAAGAGAGTCCAGAAAAAAAGCGGAGAAATCCCAGCTCAGTTCAGAAAAAACAGCCGGACTGAGTACGAAATTAACATGAGAAAAAAGGCGTTGCGGGGAAAACATGCAGCTAGAAATTGCAATTTAATTAATGAAATGCATCGCAGACTGCGAAAATATGCGAGCCAGATACGAGGAGAGCAGAGGCGAGCGTGAGAATGCAAATGGCCGCAGAATTGGGGGCTGGGCCGGGCAGGGTTGCGGAAAAAAGGAAAAGTGAAAATTGCACAGCAGCGGCAGCCGCCCGCCCAATGGGGGAAAATTACTAGAAAACCAAATTAACCAAATTAGCAAGCTGTAAATTCAGCGGCGCTTTCTTCTTCCTGCCAGCAGCTGCAGTGTGGAGCAAATTAATAAAGTTTCACATTATTAGCGGAGTTTTCGCTGGGTTCTTCTTCGGCGTTTTCCATTTCCCAGTTTCCATTACCCCCCAGCTACCATTTGCCTCTCGCCATTTGCCAGTTGTGTCTTACTTCAGCGGCCTGGTTCATTTCAGTTTCAGTTCCTCCTTTCTGGCCAAATTTAATTTTTCTTGTAGTTTTAAGCAGGCCAAAAGTTTACTTTTTCTGCCAGCGAGTGTGTGTGCCCTAAGTAAGTTGGCCAAGTTAAGATCCCGTGCTCTTTCAGTTAGTGTATGCGCTTAAATTATATGCGCAAGTTTGGCCAACAAGTTTTGGTAGCGAGTTTCGCCTTAATTTATCGCTTGGTTCCTTTGTCGCTGAACGCGACATATACATTCTTTTATATATGCGAATTTATCCACACATTATATTTACTCACAACCCAGGAGCAAATAATAGGGAAGGGTATTTGCTATAAATTAATTATGAAATTATTATATACCATTTTGAAGCCCCTGTAAAAACAAAATGAATATTTATCTTTCATCAGTCAAATGTATTCAGCTGTAGCCTCAACCATATTCAAATGTAAGTTTATTCCAACGTATGCAAATTTTGCAAGTAGTTCTGCAAAGTCTAAAGCCAAATTCACGCAAGCACGAAATATATTTTCCATAAACTGACACAAGTTTTTACACAGAAAGGGGAAAGAAAGCCTTTGCCCAAGACTTGTTACATTTTATTTTCATGAATGTAATGGATTCTTTGAAAAGTGGCCCCAAGTTATTTACATACAGCTCTGAGCCTGGGCTTCTTGATACAGCTGGTACAGAAGGGAATATTAAATTATAGAAAAATATATATCTTTGTAACGCTTGTTTACTGTGTACTTTGGCAGATTTTGCATTCTAATCGCTTTGGCTAATAAAATTTGTTTTATAATAAACAGGCCTAGTGGAATATTTATATATAATTAAGAGGAGTTAATATACAGATTAAGTTACCCCATCTTTAAATGCTCTATTAATCTGACCTTGGCTGTTCGAGAACTCGCGAGGGGAAGATGCAGCAAAGAAAGAAAAAACTAAAGCAAAAATGAACAACACGACGAGTCTGTCCTGGTCACAGGACCCGCACACAGACAGGATGCCGGATTCACAACGCGTCGTATACGCAATTGACCTAATTTTACCCCCGTCGCCCTCGTTGTTTCCTACTCGACGTCGCGGTAATGGTCGCCGTTTAGCTTTGGGTCCTGGTTTGCCGCCAGGATGCGGCCAGGATGCGTCGGTATATGCGGCAGGATGTGCAGCTCGCCGCCTCGCAGGATGCACTTCTCCCCAATATTGTTCGAAATATGTGTGTGCTAGCTTGAAAAATTCATGGCAGCTTTTCGAGGGCGCCTAATAAATCCGCAGCCCACCTGGCTGAGTGTTTTTATTTAGCTTTTTATTTTGCTTTTATTTCATGCTTTACATAATTAAGTTCTTGTCGATGGCAAAAGTTGGTGACACTCGCCTGGCTGGCTGGCACTGGCTATGCTCATACATACAAGAACAGGCAACTTTTGGCTGCACATGGCTCTAAATTAATTTCATGGCATCAAGTTGCCAGCAGCCAGCAAGGACGCCAAACTAAAATAAAAACAAAAACAAAAAAAAAACCAACACTTGTCGCCGCCGTGTTGCAGGAATGTTTTTAGAACGTGTTAATTAGGTGAATTTCTGAGATGTATTTGCAGCGGCGCACCCACCGAATTAACAACGTGGCAAGTTGAAGTGGCAGGAGCCGCATTCTCCCCCTCAACAAAAAAAAAAGAAGGGGGAGCATAAGTGGAGCCTTGAACTAGTACCTCAATATTAGCGAAAATGCCAGCAAGGTCGGGAAAGTGCAGGACTGCTTTTTCACAGGTGCTGACCGAAATTGGGAACGAAGTGGAGCTGAAACTTAATCCTCAAATTAGTGAGGGGGGGATGGTATTTTATTCTAATAACCTTGTAATTATTATAAGCTCTATGGGTTAATAAAAGGTGAAGATAATTTCACAATAAAATGGCTAGAAAGCACTCAAATAATTTCAGTAACTCTGGGAAGTGGATAAATAGTGATTGGGAAAGAATGTCGTAGTTTAAAT
Source organism: Drosophila rufa (assembly GCA_018153105.1). Taxonomy (NCBI): domain Eukaryota; kingdom Metazoa; phylum Arthropoda; class Insecta; order Diptera; family Drosophilidae; genus Drosophila; species Drosophila rufa. Next base: position 18,499,069 of record JAECXS010000096.1, read on the forward strand.
TTAAATAAACCAATAACTTAACTGAAGTTCCAGGTGCTCTAAAATGTTCAGCATATTCTTATACCTATAAATAAATTAGCTAACATTTTATTAGATTGGATAAAGATATTTTTTGTCACTCAATATTCTATATTTCAGAACCAAGTTCCTTTTAAAAAAAGCAAATTGCCCATGAAAATATATATAACTTCATTTTTTAAATCGGTCACCACATTAACTTGATTTAAAATTAAGAAAATTACATTTAATTCAATACAACATATTAAAGATTACTACATTTCAGAGTTAACCCTATATTTACGGTTAATACGGTTTCTAAAGGCCAAACTCAATTTACAAATTACCAAAATATCAAGGCACATTTTACAACTACTAAACATATTATATAAACATCTAAGATATCCCTTCAATATCCCCTTATCCACATTTACCTAACTACCTGCCTACTCTTAATGAACCTAATCAAAAGCGGTATCTATAAATTTGTACTAAAACCCACACAACCCCAACAATTCAGAACTAATTGAATCGAAGTAGAAGCCCACTTCTAATACTACTCTCCGATATCGAAGAAGACCCAAAGTAAAAGCGAAGCGAATTTATGTTCTAATCAAGTTTAACAACTCGATCCCCCTCGCTGGCCCCAAAGGGGAATATTGCAGAGACCCGCAGAACTGGAAACGTTTTATATTGATTTATAAATTTCGCAAATTCCGCTGGCATCAGCAGCAAACAAACTTCCTTATGGGCAAACTTTGAGGCGATGCCTACTACAACTACACTATCTAAGGTCCACTTTCCCTATACGATATATTCTTGCCACCCCGCACAAGGACGCTCTAATTGCATTTAATTAGCTGCCACGATGGCCTCGTTTTTCCCGCTCTCCCGTTTTTTCTGCCCGCTAGTGCTGGTGTGCGCTGGTGTTGTCTTGAAAAGTTGACCGACATAAATTTCATTAATTAGTTGAAAATTTGCCGGGGCACTTTGTGAGCAACAATTTCTGAAGATTTGTTAACGCTGCTTGGTCATTTGCTGGCCGGACCTTTTCGGTCATTAAACAAATGTATTTATGGGATGCATGCCAGAGCTTAAAAATAAGAAGAAACACTAAGATTGAGGCTTACGACCATGGGATACCAAGTCCTTAGTTGCTGGAAATTGTTGCATACTTCTGGGGGTCTTATAATAGTTGGGAGCTGAGAATTAGATAATTCAAAGTCGGAGAAGTATTTCTAAAACATTTTAGCATGACCAAATTTTAACGTGACCATAAAATACCTCACCCTTAGCTCCTAAAAAGCATTGCATACTATTTTGCGCCTCTGTATTTATATGACTGATTGAAATTATAGGGAAAATATATTACGTTTAAAGGCAACAAATCATTTATTTTTAAAGTTACAATAATTATTGTATTATAATTATAATTTAAATACACATTTCCAGCTTTGAAAATCCCTGATTTCTTTATGGAAAATTCCAACCCTTCCCCTATTTTAATATACCCCTAAACCTTCCCCGAATAATGGGTATAATGAGCTCTCTTGAAATAAAACTTGACCACTAAAGATCAACCGCAATATTAAAAGTGCGCGTGGCCACAAGTTTAACCCAATATTTGAGAACTTTTCACCCGCTTTCCTTGGCTCAAGTTGCCAGCCGAAAAGGGCAAAACTTGGCCAACTTAAAGCGGCCCGCTTAAATCCCCGACAGGCGCGCTGATAAACAAACAAACTTGTCTAATGTTCCACTTTCCGTTCGCCGTCGCTGCTCTTGCTCCCAAGGATATCCTCAATCCAGAGACATAAAGCTCGGGGATTGCGGATTGAAAGGAAACTCGTTTCGCCATTGACAAATTCGATGAGCCACGAGCGACGGAGGCAGACGGACGATGGGTCGGGCTCCTGGCCAAAAACGGGGGATAAATCAATTGAAAAATATTAATGAATTATTTATGAGATAAGACGTAGCACAAATAAGACACAGCGCACCGTCGTCCGGCGAATAGGAAATAAAACGAGTCGAAGCCAATGGGGGTCCAAACCGCAGGGGAAAATAACCACAAAGAAAATCGGCAAAATAAAACGAGGGAAAACCCAAGAAAAACAAAGAAAAAGCCAGACCAAAACCAAAACCGAAGCCCGAAAAGAAATAACTGTAGAAAAATTACGCTGGAGACTAATAAAACAAGATTATTGCGGTATAACCGCAGACCCATCGGAGGGGCGGACTGGGGGTCTTTGGGCCAGAACTAGACAATGAGCCAGGCCATAAATCAGCCGCCGCAGAACGCAGACAACTGCATTCGGTTGAGGCCAGTGGAAATGCCAGGCCACAGAGAAAAAAATGCAAAGGAAATAGTAGAATTAAGACAATCAAAAATAGCTTGAAAGGGTGCCTAAATTAAAATATTTTCTTACACAGATTTAGAGTATCTTTAAGATTTTAGGAATATATTTTCTCTATTAGTTCTCAGTGTAAATCGGGGAAATGATAGAGGCCTTGGGAAATTACGCTCTTGGCCAGCTTGCACGCATTTAAGCAGTTTTCCAGCGATGATGAGGCAGAAGATAATTATGCCAATATGCGAACGAACAATCCAATTGGAAGAGCCTGCAGACAGAGCCAGGCTGCGGCGGCTGCTCCTGGCAGCAACCGGAAAATGTTCGTGTAAATATTAAATATTGACCAGGGTCAAGAGAGAGAGAGAGAGAGAGAGAGAACGAAGCTCATAACCAGAGGCACAACCGAGGAGTCGGAATAGGATGCTAAAGCCGGCTATAAATGTGTCCGGAATTCAATTTCGTTTGACACGTTCAAGCAAATGCAAGGAATATCCGTATTTCCCAGCAGCTGAAGGCAATCAGTTGCCATCACTCAAGCAGATAAACACTGAGGGAGAACTGTCAGATATTCCTCTGGTTGAAATTCTGTGAAATTCCATACGATCCGGGGACTCTCAAGTAATATTGATTGCATTATAATTTATGTCCCAAGTTGTAGTTTTCATTAAAATTATTCCAAAAGCATTTCCCATTTAATTGACCCTTGAAATGTAAGAGGATTTATAGTTGACAAAGCAACAAATAAATTAATAGGCTTAAATCACACCCGAGTTGAAATGGAACTGCAAGTATTTCTGGGCAGATATTTGCTCGACCTTAGAACTTTATTTATGGGGAAATAGTTTGTTTAATAATTTCCCGAATTGTACAAACATTGAATTTGTCAAACAGAATATGTAAAGTATTTATAACACACTTGTCCGAATACAGCATTAACAATTCATTATCAAAGTGTTTACATTTAATGCTGACTACAATGGTCACTTGGCAACAAAAAATCATTTGTACTTCCCCAGTTTTCTATAGAAAATTATTCGTTAAACGGCTTGCACTCCAACCACAAAGCCCTGGAACATTTTTAAAGCCCATCATCATCACTGGTCCGAGAATTTTAACGCTTGAAAATTAATTATTAACAAATTGCTCAGCACGAAAGCGAAATAAATGAATTGCTCATGTTGCTGATGTTGCTCTCGATGTTATTGCTGTTGCAGCTGCAGCAGATGTGGCTCGTTGCCGTTGCCGTTGCCGCTGCTCCCGTTGTGAGCAATTTGTGTTTAATGCATTAAATGCAATTTGAACTATTAAAAGCATACTTTTAGCAAAGCTGGCTAGCAGGGGGGTGGCTGGACGAGGGCCATTTTAGCTATTTTCCACGCACGTAAACATAATTTGCATTGCTCTGAAATATTATGGCAGCAGCGAAAAGTATGCAGCACAACATTCCCCCACTTTTCGCGCTTTCTCTGTCTCCTCACCTTCCGCCCCCTTTCTCTCGCTTCCGAACAGCCATAAAACCAGAGGCAAAAAGTTGAAGTAGCAATGCAAACAGAGGCAAAAGTTGAGACCAGGACCAGTGATGTCTTTTAAACGTTTCTGCTTTTTTTCTCAACAAAAAAAATATGCAGAAGCGAAATCAATCAAAAAGGTGTCTAAAAGAATGCAATAATGTATGCAAAGTATGTTTTAAGATTTTGTAGTATTCTTTTGGGCATACTTTTTAAAGGTTCTAAAGCTTCCCTGATTTCTGTAACACTCCTGATAATATAATTCAAAACAAACACATTCTAAGATGTGATTCGACTAATAGAGTGAGCAGAGATCAAATATCAAATTAAATCAAAGTCTGAACTATAATTATTTAAGTGCATATTTAAAAGTTCGAAGCCAAAAATAAAAATATATTTTTACTAATAATAATATTTCAAGTGTTCTAGCGTTATTCCTACATGATTTTAGCTGTTTTTCAACTAAAAGATTTATCAATATTCATTTTAGCAATAAACTTTGTTATTTATATATTTGTCTAGCATTTTTTCTGGAAATTTAATCTGTTATTTTTTGAACTATAACCACCTAAAGTCACCAGAACTAGGGATAAATAAAGTAACATTTTGCAAGTACAAAGAATCTTAAATGAATATTTATTTTAGAATTAATCTGTGGAAATAATGTATTTTTATGAAATTTTTTCTGGCACTTTTCAATTGTTTTCCACCAACTATTGGCTAGAAAAAAGTGACTGGGGTCAAAGGCCAAATGTGTGGCAGATCTGAGCGAAAGAGCGAGAGAGCACTTACCGTTATAGAATGGCCAGAGTGGCGATTGTTGTTGCTGCCGCTGCTGCTGCTCGCTTTGTTGCTGTTGCTGTATTATGCTAACAACTAACGCCATTATTATAATAACTGCTCGCGTTGTTGTCGCTGTCGCTGTTGCTGCCTTTGTTGCTGCTGCTGATGGGAATCCCCTCCTGCTGCTGCTGCTGCTGCTTGTTGCTGCTGCTGTTGCTGTGGCTGTTACTGTGGCTGCGGCTGCTGCGACGACGACGTCAGCAGCGGGGCCTGGACTACGCGATTCGATGCCGTCGACGTCGTCGTCGTCGGCGCCGCTGCGACGCAAAAATCCGCATAAATTTATATTGCAAATTTGTTCCCGCTCCTGTTGCCGATGTTGCTCCTTCTGCTCCTCCCGCTCCTGCTCCTGCTGCTTGTGTTGCTTAACAATAACTATTGCCGCAGGCATCCAGCGAGATTTAATAGTTTTTGCCTGTCGTTGAGTTTTATTTGCCAGTTTTCAGCTGATTTTTCTTGTTGCTGCATTTAAGTGCTGATGTTGCTGCCGTCGCTGTTGGTCCTAATATTGCTTCTGCTGCTGGTGCTGCTGCTGGTGCTGCTGCTGCTATTGCTTCTGCAGCGACTTGGCCAGCATAATGCGCCATTTGCCGTTGCTGCTGCTATTATTTTGTGTTTTATGCTTACTTAAACTTTTACTTTTTGTGCTGTTGGCTGGCCGTCAATGAAATATTTGTGCTAAGCACAAAAGCAACATTAAGACTGTTGCTGTTGCTGTTGCTGGGCTCCTGCTTTCAGCTTTATCTCGGCGCGCCTTCGGTTTACCTTTTTGCTAGCTTCACTGGACTGGAAAAATAAGCAATGAAGCAATCACTCTCAGGTGCAAACCCAGCAACAACATGTTTCCGAGAGAGAGAGAGAGAGAGAGAGAGTGGAGAAAGTTTGCGGAAATGGCAGAGATTTAAAGGATTCTATGTAGGTCTGGCTTAAAGTTCGAAGTACTTGTTCCGAGTCCCCCGGTATCCTTTGCATTTTAATGGTTACATGTATTTTTCTGTTGCTACTAGCAGCAATGAAGCAATCTCTTGCAGGTGTGGAATGGTCAGGCCCTGAAGCGGCAACATGTTTGCTACGCGTTTGAGTTAAAAGTGGTAAGAGAATACGTAACACGTTTGAGTACTCGGAGTTTTAAAGGTATTTTAGAGCTACCCTAGGAAGTGGCATACCAAAACCCCTTTAAAATGCTCGAAAGTTATAATAAGCATAGCTTTGTACTAGCATACTTTTTTAATAAATAAATAAAAATAGGTACCTTAAATATTCGTAAATCAAAACCCTAAACCCCTCGATCACTAATGGGTATTTGCTTTCTTTTCAAAAGCAGGTGCCTGTTGCTCCGACGCGTCAACACTTTTGCTTTCCCCCGACTGTGAGTGGCAAAGTTTCAACCTTTCAGTTTTGCCATTTTAGCTGCCACTTTCCCTGCACTTCGCTCCACTTCACACGACGGGCGGCAGGACCAGGAGGACCACTCCCACGCCCACTCTCACGCCCACGCCCTTCGACAGTCCATTTCGCTCTGGGTGTGGCTGTGTCTGTGTGTGTCTTTTGCCAGCTTCCTTTTGGACATCAGTTTACGTGGCCATTGCTATCTGCTTGGCCCACAGGATCTCTCTCTCTCTGGCCTTCTCCCTTGGCCATTTGCTGTTAGTCTAATTTAATTGCATTCGTGGCCCGTTTTGTTACGTATACGCGGCGTGCGCCGGCGGCAGGGAATGCCATTGAGGTTGCAGTTTGTTTTCACAGCAACGCCCTGACCTGCTGTCCTTGCCTGCTATGCATTGTTTTGTTATCCCTTAATCCTTATCAGTTGCCATTCGCCTGTGCAAAAGCCACAGAGCAAAAAATTGGCAAAAAAATAAACAAAGGCAAAAAGCAAAGAGAGCTCTTGGCTTGTTCTCCAACTGACCCCAGTTTGCTCCGCTCACTCTTACTTTTATTCCGGCTGCAAAGGTAAATGATTTATGATCGAGTGGCGGCTCCTGCGGTCGCCCGGGCCCGTGCCCGTGCCGTGTCCCATTCTTTAAACAAACCGTCGTAATTAATGATAGAGAAAATGAAATTCAACACACAGAAAACTTGGCCACAGATTTATTGCCTTGCACTTGAACCGAACAATAAATAAATAGTTCTAGGAATTCGAGGGGGGCAGGCAGAAATGACCGTGGGGCTCCTGCTGATTAGCCAAGTGTGTGTTGTGTTGTGTTGGTTAGTGTAATTGTTATGGCGAGTGTTTGAACGGGAATGGCCAGGATTAATGAGCAACTAAACGAAGTGGAATTGGTGGGAAAATATTTTAGATCGGGGTTAGAAAGAAAAAGAAAACAGTGAGAGTTGTTTAATTTTTAACAGGATTTTGGTTAGATAAAAATTAGTATAATTTCCCCAAGATAAAGAGCAACTTCTGGAACTTTAGTTTAGAGAAATATTTCATAAAATATAAAAATTCATATAGCTAGATTTTAAGACTATTTGTAATGTTAAGAAGAAAGATAGCGTTCATTAAAATTAAGCTCTATTTTTTAGGAGTTGAAGAGCAGAACTAAATTTAGAATTACCTAAATTAGAACCTTTTATTAATATTAAATTTTCCCACAAAGTTTTGCTTTGTTAAAAAAACGCCTAAGCAACAATTAAAACAAATTTGCAAATATGTGGATATAATAATTAATAACAATTAATATGTATAGAAAATCCCTCGTTAAAATTAAGCTCTATTTTATAGGAATTCAAATAAAAAAATAAACGAATTTAATAAGAGCCTTTTTAGGAACTTTCAATAATACTTAAAATCCCCACAAAGTTCCCCTTTGATACCGAAATACACACCAATAATAAAGAGGAATATACCAAATTATTTCAAAAGGGAAAACGTAAAATCGAACACCAAAAGGAAGCACATCCTTTTGAATGACAAAGGGGTACTCCAACTGGGACAGGAAAAAAATTGACCCCCTGTGAACCCGAAAACGAAGCTTTCTCGTTTTTTGGAGCACAAAATAAACCACCGCACGTAAAATCAACTTTAATCAAGCGATCCACCTGCTCTCGCCCGCGCTCGCATTCCCCACAGGGAACAGGACAGGAAACCCCAGCGAACCAATCAATAAAATGCCCTTTAATAATGTCGAAAAGAAGACCCGTCCGGGCAGTCATAAAAAAGCGTTCCAAAAACGATATGAAATATGCTTCATAAAGATTAAAACCTGTTCTCCCTCTCGTTCGCATTTTCTTGCCCCTGCGGCAGCAGATGCAGCCGGTATTTTTCGTGGCACATATGGAGCCGCAGCATCAGCGGCTTCCTAGGAGTAGGCGAGCAGGAGCTGCGAGTCCTGGCAACATTTTATTATCCTAGCATGCCAGCACAGACCACAAAGTGCGGGCCAATAGCTTGGGAAGCCTTTGGCTGCCCACCTATCAGCTTTGCTGCTGCTATCTAAGTCCTGTGAGGACACTGAGGAAAAATATTACATAAATAGAGGGATCTACAAGATATTGATGTTGATTATTAAAGTTATTTCCTTATATTTTATTTTGTTTTGAAGTAAACAATAATTTAGAAATTAAGTTTGAAATATTTGGACAATAAGGACTTTTCCCCAGTGCATGTCTATGGCTAAGCGGCTTGGCCAAAGATCCAAAGGGATGTAAGGACATGGGGAGCCAGGGAGGAGAACAAGGAGCCAGGCAGCAAAAAGCAAGGGACCTAGCCCAAGGATGTCTGTCAATAAGCCTTATTCTACAAGATTTCATCTGGTGCCTGGTGCGTATGTTTGCGTGTGGGCTTTTCACAGGGGCGTGTTTATGAATTATTAGCATAAACAATCACACAGACATCCTCGAACACACACACACACTCACATACACGCACACATGGGCCACTAAGTCCTGTATGAATTCTGATTAAATGTAATGCGCTCAAAGCGCATTCAAAGTTGGCCCTGAATTATTGATGCTCCCTTTCGCCCAGCCACGGTCATTAGCCAACTAGCCAAAAAGTAGCCACTGGAACTGGGAGAAGCCGAAGCTGAAACTGCCACCGAAACCACCGACAATGGTGTTCATTATTCAAGATATGTCCTTGGGCGGGCGTTAAGCTTTCAATGTGATTAGGTGTACGCTGTACGCTGTGTGTGTGTCTGCGAGGGTGTGCGTTCACACTCCATTAGAGTTGAAAATGTTACCCAAATTCTGGCTTAAATTCGTGCGGTTACCATCGACAACTTAAGGAACTTTTCTCGGTGCCCCGAGGGGCCCCGAAAAAAAAGCATTTCCCTTTTTACATTATTTATTCGACCCTTGACAGCCTTTTCATATATATTTTATACATTTTTATGCCTTTCCTCACATTGAAGAATTTTAATTTTCAGCGCTCCAAGGAGCAGGCAAGGCAAACGAAGCCCAAACCCAAACACGAAGCCCCGGCCCCAGGCCAAAGCCCAAGCTGAAACTGAAATTTTCACAGGATGCTCGGACCCTTGGCTGAGGGAGCCGGGCCCGGTGTCCTTGCCTCGTTTGATTGATTGGTGGCAGCCAGGACAAAGGCAACAGCAACAGCAACAGCCAAAGTCCTTGAGCAGCCAAAGTCAGGTGAATAGTCAGGTGTCAATTGTAAGCCCCAGAAAACACGACACAACAAAAACAACGACAAGAACTTTTCTTGACTTTTCCCATTTCCCAAGATGTATGGAAATGTAAATGAGATTTCTTGCGACTTTTGTTTTTAATTGGCTTATGAGCCCGAGAGCCCTAAAACGGCATTATTGCCGGAAAATGCTCTGTGTTTGGGTAATTGCGAAGGTGTGTGCGGTTCGCCTAATTAAAAGAAAATTCCAGGAACAAAATTATAGGGTGAGTACGAGGAACATTTTATTTTTAAGAATCTCATAGCCTCTAGTTACGATGTTTTAAAGGGCCTATAAAATCTGTAGCTTGGCAAATTTAATTAGGATTTATGCAGCCCGCAACATTGCCTGCAACTACAGTTGCTCTAGTACTTTCAAAGCCGGCTAATCCATTGGCAACAAAAGCGCTAACAACGCTCTCGCTCTGCCGCAACTTCCACCAAAACCAAACAAACCAGAACAGAGCAAACCCGAGCACTTGCCTGCCCTTGTTCTCTCGGCCAAAAGGGCTGGCATTAAAGCCATCAACGCGGCCCCCGTCGCATGTATGGGCCACATTTTGGCCTAGTCCTAAAACACACTCCCGTGCACAGCGAAAAAAAAACAATTGGAAAACCTAATTGATTTGTACATTAGTCCATTTCCATTGTCCGATTTATCGGGCATTTAATTCATGCTAACCCCAATAATTTTATTTGATTTATTCTAATTGCAGCAAGGAGTCAGATATATTTAATTCGCTTTAAATACGATTTGGTATGTCCTTGGAGTCCCGGCACACTTTAAAATGATTTCATATAATTAATTAATCTAAATAGCTTTCTGGCTGTTGTAGATTTAACACTAATATGATTACGGATTGGCTTAAAAGGCAATTGCTTATTTTTTCAGGTCATCAGTTTGGTGTAATTAATTTAATTGGACTTAATGCATTTTAATCATCTAAATACCCTTGATTAATTTGGCCAGAGATAATATTGAGCTTGACTAATGTGTCTGTAGATTCTGGGTCATTCATTTTAAATCGAGCTAAGGGGTTGTATTTAATTTATAAAATAGCTTAAACAGAAAAAGTGTTTCTTCCTTGAAAGATTAAAATTAAGCATTAAAATCTGTATTTTATATTAAAAAGAAAAAAGATATTGGTAATATATGTTCTTTCACATTTATTTATTTTCAGCCCTACACTTTAACATTTTTAAATGGCAAAATCCACAATTAAATGGCTCTCCAGTTTAAATTGAAATTTAATATTATTTTTTTGCTGTGCCTCCATCATATATATATATATTCTACTATAAAAAGCGGAGTAAATTGCTTGACGATTTTCGCGTAATTTTTCCGGCCGCACTTGGGGCATAAAACCAGGACCAGGACCAGGGTCCTCGCTCTTCTATTTGCACGCTTGGCTAAACATAAATCACACGAAAGGAGGAACGACTGTTCGATGTTTGCTTGTCTGGGGGGGATTCGCCACATTTTCGCTTGCATACTTTTGGGCCGCGCGCGAGCGGTTGCAATTGACAGTTTATTTATTCATTTTGACAGTTTTATGGATACGCACGAGCGAATCACCGATTAGGGGGCTTAATTTCATGGTTAATCCGTTACAAATGTCAACTGTCAATTGATTGGGATAGTGATACTTTACCACTCTACTTAAAAAAAATAAAGCGAGACTATTAAAGTACCCCGCACTATATTAAACGATTTGTATTGCCTACTTTTTGGGGGCTTATCACAGAGAGCCACTAAAAATCACTCGTGTGGCCACAATATTTATCCAATCGAGTTGTAATTCGGTATGGGACTAGAAATAACACAGCCTAATAATCTCTGCCTTGCACTCTATGCAAAAAAAAAAAAAGATTGGGCACCCTCTCTCTCTCCCATTAAACGTGGCTAATTGCAGTTGCATGTATGTCAATTAAATATGCAAAATCCAGGCGTAAATTTGTCAATTGCGGCTGACATTTGACACAGTGTGTGTTATTGCCGTTTTGCGACTCTTGTTTGCTCGTTGTAGTTCGTTGCTGTTGTTGTTTGGCCCATTTGTGATTGTTATTGTTATTGTTTGTCCCCGGCTTGCTGATTGACAATGACAGGCTGTGTGGCCTGCCGCTGATTGGTACGAGGAGCGGGAAATGTTGGCCGGAATGTTAGCACAAACACACACGAACACACACTCTGGGTGACACAATTGATGACAATCGACACTGTTCATGAATATTTAAATTTCTATTGTTGTCTTCCGTTATCGCTGGTCGGTCGGCCATTGAAAAGGGCCGTTTTCTGCGAGTTTCCTCGCCTCGCTTGTTAACGCGCGCGTCGCCTTTCCCTGTCGGGAGGGAAAAACTCTCGGAAGACTCGCGGAAAACTCGAAAGCAGCCGCCTGACCCACTCGGTGTTACCGTTGTTGTCTCGCGGGTCCCGAGGACACGTGTGTGTGGCACTTCCGCAGCCCCTGGATGCCGTCACAATACTGAGATCGACGGCACAAATTCTGAATCTGGCCAAAAGCGCGAAGGCAAAGGCGAAGGCTCCCACTTCGGAAAACCTCGATGATGGTCCAAACACACACGCACACTCTCCAGCGAGCACTCACACAAATAAACGCACACGCACGTGGGAAAAGCTTTTTGAGGGATACGAATTCGCCGCTCTCCGAATGTGTGTTAAAGCTTCGCTCGGCACGAAGGAGAAACACGAGTCCTTCAATATCCCTGCAGTTAAATGTCAAAGGGTTATCGCTTTGGTTTTAATGAAATTTATTGTTGTTTTTGTTGATGATTTTATTTAAATATAAATTAAAGGTGGAACAGAGCTAGATTCACGAATTTAAACAAAGAATCTGAGATGCTGAAAAGTGAATAAAAATGTGGTTCGTATTAAAAAAAAAAAAAAAACAATAAATATATATTCCCAATTTAATTCTTATATATTTTCATTTTTAGTAATTAATTTACAATTTATTCTGGGCGATACAAAATAAACTCTTACACTTCGTAGTTTTTTCTTAAATTTAATTGAATCTCCTGAAAGGATGCAAAGTCAGCTTACCTTTTTTCTGTTAGTTTTGCAATGGCTTTTCTTGAACATTTTAAAAGTTATTTTTATTTAATATTTCAAAGTTATTAGTTTTGGTTCTGATTAAATCATAATTTTTAAAAAATACATATATATTAACTTAATTAAATTTTGGATATATAGACAACCTGTTGATTTTTTCCCTGTATTTCCTGTTGAAGTCAACTGCTTGCTCCTTATTATTTACTTAGTTTTCATCTTTCACATCTTAGCTCGTTAGGTATTTTTAGTCAGCTTGCGATGTTTTGCAATATTTTCCCTTCGCTTCATTGTTAAGTCCTTTTACTGCTTAGCAAGTGTGCTAAAATGTAACTTCAGTTGGTTGAAAAAAATTTGTTATCCTTAAATATCCTGGCACTGCTTTCCTGCTTAAAGGCGCAGCAGTAAGATTTGTTTGGACTGCTTGCCCCTTCGCTTCATTGTTAAGTCCTTTTACTGCTTAGCAAGTGTGCTAAAATGTACCTTCAGTTGCTGGAAAAATATTTGTTATCCCTAAATATCCTGGCACTGCTTTCCTGCTCAAAAGCCGCAGCAGTTAGATTTGTTTGAACTGCTTGCTAAAAAACTGCCTATCCTTGTTTGTGAAATATCCCTAAAGGACATTTAATGTGACTGCTTACTCAGGATGTGAAAAACTACCCTCTATTCGGTACAAAAAGTTACCTCTATGATATTTCAGGTTATGCAGGGGAAAGTTACCCCTGACTCTTGAAATTTCGGAGTAAAAATGTAAATTCAACTGTTTTAGGAAATATATTCTAATATTTTACCCAGGATATATTAAAAAAAATTAAATTAGTTGTAATTTTACCATTAACACCTTTCCAAACTGAAATGCATATTTATAAATTATTCAAAAGCATAAATCATAACACTTGAATGACTGACGTTTGCCCGCTCTGTCATTTAAATTTCTAAATAATTAAGGACCGCAAATTGTCCATGAACTTGTTATGAATTCGCTACCGTTCGCATATCAAAATATGCATAGTTGATGCTCTAAATAATGTATAATTGATTGCATTTAGTGCTTAATCACTTTAAGCCGCCAATTTACTCGACGCCTCTCCCCCGCTCCGATTTACGCCTCCCATTCCCTGTCATGTATGGATTTTCCCACCGCAATTTCCATTGACATTTAACATTCGTCAGTGTGAAAGTCGCTGTCTATCTCGCGTTCCCCGCATCGCACTTTCACTCAAGGTGAACTCAATTGAATTCTCAACATTTGCACATCAATTATTTCACAAGCAGCCAGCGTCGATGGAGCTCTTTTTTTAATGGCGCCAATGCGGAATAGGGAAAAAACGAGATGGAAAAACCAATAGTTACCGGAAAAAGGAAAATAAATCCAAGCTGGAAAAAGCAGTCAGCCAAGCACTGCAGCGTGCTGCAGCCACTTTCACATCCTCATCCACATCCGGGTGATCCTTAGCCACCTCCACCTGCGGCTAGCCTCTTTTTTATCCCCCGTGCCATTTTTTCTTTTCTCTCCGAACCCGCATAACAGATTCAATGTCAAAAATTTGACAAACTCAACAGCACACACACAGAGCGAAAGAAAAACAAAACAAAATAATAAAAACAGAACAACTAGGAAGAATTTTTCCCGAGATTTTCGCTGACGAATTTGTGGCAGGTCCATAAATCCAACAAGCAACAACTAACTAACTAGAAGAAGCAGGCGAACACAAGGCATTAAAAAATCAGCAGAAGAAGGAAAAATAGGGGAAAATAGATTAAGTTCGACCATGGAATACCCTGGTAGATACAAAGCATTGCATACTTTCAGGCTGCAGGTGGGATTAATAGAGGAAATATTAAAGGAAACTAATAACTCGATAGATAAACATTTTTACCCATATTTTATTATAATCTTTAAAGCTCTAGCTGCTCTAGTATTCTCTTAAAATATTAAGAGCCACTTATTTTATTATCTTCCTTCCGCAAAACCCAGATATACCCTTGGAATCAATAGATATAATAACACAAAAAAATAGCAAAAGAAAAAGTGAAATTTTTGGCGCCAAAAGAGAGATAGAGCCGCAGTGGAAAGAGTTTGGGGAAAGTGGGAAAAAATGCCAAACAAATCGAGAACTCGACACAAAAGTCGCCTTCAAAATTTATTCAGTCAGCGTCGGAGTTCATTTGAGTGTCATAAATCAGTTGGCCCCAGCAGAGCGAGGACCAGAGCCGGAGCCGGAGCCAGAGCCAGGACCAGAACCAGGACCAGAACCACCCACCCGGAACTGCCGCCCGCGCAAAAGGAAGTTGGGGAAAGAGTATGGATTGGGGGAGGCGGCAGGAGGCAGGTTGGGGCATATAAATGACAACTTTGACTATTGGCTGCCATTGCACGTACAACAAACTGCAGCTTGGGCACGATTCAGCATCGTTGCCATGGCCCTCGCATATTTTTGTGCAGCAGAAGAGCGGAAAAGCAGAAAAGCAGAAACGGAGAAAAGCATAGGAGTAGTGTCGGCAAAGGAAAATATTTTCGAAATCGTTGCAGCAGCAGCAGCAGCAGCGGCAATTGGAGCCAAATGTCATGAGAAATCTAGCTATGGGGAAGCCCGCACAAAAACATTCCTTAAGCGGGGCCAAAGTGTTCAGGGAGGGTGTGTGTGCTGTGTGTGTGTGTATGTGTGTGGAAAATGACGCGAGTTCGCCAGACGAAGGGCAACCATTTCCCCCATCGACTTGATAAAACATTTCTTCGTTATAAATCAATTTGAATTGCGCGAGCAGCTTAAGCGACAAACGATTTGGAGCCAGTCAGCCACCAAACAAAAAAATACCCACAAAACCAGAACCAGAACAAACCTACAAAAAAAAGACAGATTTGGAGGAGAGACCAAGAAAAAAAGGATATTCGACAAAGCAGAAAATGCTGTTTATTTAGGCAATTTGTAGAAGAAACAGCAGGATGTGAAAATCTAAAGGGGAGCCATTGAAATCGAGTTGCTAGGACTCTCCACAAAAAGGTGCTTAAGGAGTGTTTATCACATTTTAATGAGGTGACAAGAGATATTAATATTTATAAGGATAATGCTTAAGATTCCAAATAATTAAAGCTATAAAAACCTTTAGAAATATTAAGTGAAATTGGGAATATAAGAAATAGTACAATTTTCCCCCATTGTAATAAGGTTATTTCTCTTATTTGATCGCTTTAAACTTTCCATTTTACTTAGTTAATAATTAAAAGTTTCCAAACTAATCAATCACATAATGAATTTACTTTTTATCATTAATTTATGTGCGGTAGTCAATAAATCGCTGATATGTTAAGAATTTTAAATGCAATGTGTTAATGTGTGTACATATACATTGTCAATGTCCATAAATTCACACGTAATAATTTAAAACGCGTTTCCTAAAGGACAGCACACATGTCATTAAACAACAATCTGTTAATTGAATTGATAATAAATTTAATTGAACGAATTTTAACAGTAAAAAACCTTGGAAAATATGTGGAAAACAAGGCATATTTGTTTATATTTGAAATAATTAATACTGCTAAGTAGAGATGCCAATATTACCTCTCAAATCTACTTATTTAACCTTTGATTTTAGCCTCGAGGTGCAATAATAATTTAAGATAAATTCTCTTGTATCTTAAGCAAAATCTTTACGTAAATAAATGTTTTTGCTTTAGCCTGACTTGATGTCCCCGCAATGAAGATGTAAATATAAACCGAGAGCCACCGAAATCCCTGGCCAGCCCGAGGCACTTGCTTATGTTAAACAATCCGCCAAAAACTTGACATGAAATTTGTATGAGAAATAAGGATATTCTGCCCGCTCCCTTAACCCACCTCAACCCCTCCTCTGTGGCCTCCTATGTGTGTCCCATCGCTCTCAGCTGCCGCTGCCGCTGTTGCTGCTGCAAATGAAGCGCTAAATCTGCAAGTGTCAAGCACAGGAGTTGCAGCAGCAACAGCAGCAGCAGCAGCAGAAGCGACATCAGCGACACAACAGCAGCAACATTTCCCTTTTTATCTCTTTGTGAGCATTTTATTTGGGTTCCTTTATTTGTTGTTGCTTGCTGCCGTAGTGTGTGCTTAATTTTTTTGTTTTATTTTGTACTGTCCTGTTGGGGCAGCAGCATTGTGCCGCATTTTGCTGCGGACGGGCCTAGCCCATTTGCATAGGAGGGGCGAGGAGGAGGGGCGTGTAGGGGCGAGGAAATGCGGAGATGTTTCCATTTAACCCACTGAGCTCGTTTCGCCCCGCCGCCGAAAGCAACGAAACCACAAAAACCGGAAGTGAAACAATGTGTAAGCGTGCAGAGATACACTCACACACACTCGCACACTTTTGAATGCTGAAAGGTAAGAATGGAAAAAAGGAACACACACACACACACTTTTACACCTGCCGGCAACAGGGCAAGCTGAAATTGTTTGGGCTAATGCTGTGCCCATCCCTGTTCCCGTTACCGCTCCCGGTCCCGTCCTTGTTCCCTTTCCGCAGTTGGTTGAACAAACGAAATATTTGTTTGCGGAAATCATCAGCATCATCATCACTTCCGCCATGAGTTCCGTTCGCCCCAAGGAGCTGCTCACGTGCTAGTGCCATTTTTTTTCATATAATTTCACGTTGACTTTGCCCAGGCTCCTCCGCACCTGGCGTATCCTGTTTGCCGGTCGAGAGTTGTTTACCAGTTTAAGTTTTGAGTAAGTTGGCCGCTGTCAGCAGGTGTCGGTGCAATCGAGAGCAAGATGAGCAGCTAAAACGAGTCCCTTCTCCAGGTACTTCCGGCTAAAGTCGCCTCCTTTCCTGTGGTCTCTTGAAGGGGTCAGGAGCTAATCCAGAAGATGCTATGATCCTATGACTATGCAATTCACCTTCCACATAGAGAAATTATATTATAAGAAGTCTTTTAAAATTAAATACAAATTTAAAGAGACAATCAAGTCAAGTGACAGCACTTTATAGACTTAAATAAATTCCAAAAACCTATAATTAACTATTCAATAACATATTTTTTATCCCCCCTTTTCCCTCAGTGCAAAGAACAAACTTTGTGCTTACCTTTAACGCTTGCTTTGTCCTGACTTTGGAGTGAAAGTGGCAGAAAGTTGTTGGACAGCCGCAAAAGTTGAAAATTTGCAACGGGTCTACGTGGCGTATGTGGAATATCCAGGATGCTACACGACAAGAATTTCCCCTCAACCGCACACAGCAGCCGAAAGCCATAGCCATTAGCCTTTAACTTGACAAATTTCAATCGAGAGCAACTGATGTTGAATTGTGGCCTGGCACCATGGGGCGTATACGCAATATGATCTGTTGTTCCTATGTTGACACTTGTCACCGCCTAATAAGCAGCTGTAACTCTTCCTAGAGTCTTCTAGTGGGGCAAAGGATTCTCAGCTAACGAGTGGCAAACGCAAATTGCCAATTATGAGAGCATAGTAGTCACTTATTTTGCTTATTTATGGCACGATACGCATATTTGATATATTTACGACACACACACGCACAACCTGGGTCAAAGGGGAACCAGCAATAAGGGAGGGGGGAGCAAAATACGAAAGGAGGAGCGTTTGCAACCCCCTCGAATTGTTGTACGTGCCAGGGCTGAATTTAATGCGGCCAGGCATGTCAACAATTTATGCTAGATCGAACTTGGAGCCAAAGCCAGAATTACACATGAATAAATCTGTGAATAATATTCAATATTTTCGGGCATCTTAATTTGTATTTTGAAAGGAAATATTCCTTAAATCTTGATTTCTTTTGTTTTATTTAGACTTTTTATTTGTTTCTAGTTTTATAAACTAAAAACCACTTGAAAATGTTTCGAAATGTAAGAATTAACTCGGGTAAGGCAGAAAGGGTTATTCCCTGATTATGGCATTTAAAATGTTCTTGATACAATTTTAATAATAATAGAATGTTACCTTTAAACCATTTTAGTTTTCAGACATTTTTGGTAGCGCTTTGAGTATTTTATTTATGTTAATTATTAGTAAGGCCTCGATTTATTATTTGCAGAGTATATTTTCTTCAAGAAGAACACCTCAGATCCCTCAGAACGTGTACGGTTTTTCCCAGTGCCCAACCAAAGCCAGAGCCTTCGCGTGGAGGATGCCAGCATATGCATCACAAATAATTCGCATAGCTGGCCAAAAAAGTTGCCCTCTCAAGCAATTGGCATAGACGCAGCTTAATATTGGGCACAACCATATATACATTTCCGACATCTAGTAAACGGTAGAGATATAGGGAGAGAAGGAAGGAACCCGGCAGTTTATAAGCATTTAAGCGGCTTAACTCGCCGTCTCTGACTTATCGCATTGTCATCAATTTGGTTAAGTAGATTTGCCCCTTTAGCCCCACCGCCGATGGGTAGCATTCGTTGATTGAAAATTTTGCACACTCCATTGGGCTTCGGGAAGGACACGTAATTATTCCATTGATTGAAAATTCGTTGCCTAGCTGGGAAAAGCAAACGGAAGGCGGAAAAACTGCCAGGCAGCCAGCGCAAGCCAGCACAAGCTAGCACAAGCCAGCACAAGCCAGCCAGGAAGCCACTCCCCCGGCATAATCAATCACGTTTTATCGGGATAATTGTTTGGCACATTTCGCTGCATAAATTGAGTTGCCTTCCTCTAGCTGGCGAGAGAGTCAATATCTTATTATTATTTGCGCTCAATTTCATTTGATTCGCGTGCAAAGAGGACTTTATTTGGAGCCAGGATATACCCCGTGGAATTATTCATGCAACAAAGCAAATACGAGGACATAACCAATTAGCTTTATGTCACACAGACAAAAGGCAACGGCGACGGCGACGCGGGCCACGGAAAAGGACCCTGGGGACATGTGAAAACGGACCGGGATTATTGCATATCGAATGCGGAATATATGCAGGTAAATGCGAATGTATAAACTCCGCAAATATTTGCAATTAGCCCAGGGATCCGCAGACCGCAAATTTTTGGCCAGCGTTTGATCTCAATTATTGATGAGTCTTTTCATTTTGGCGCACGCCAAGTGTTGACACACCACAGAGACTTTGTAATGTCGCAAAAATAAATCAAGTTCCGCGTTATGACAGCACTCCCCTTAACCCTTGTTGGCATTACCCCTTTCGGCGCCATAACTCAATGAATATTTCCCTTGAGCAAACAAAGCAAAATATTCTGCAACTAAAATGCAAGACTCTACCAGCTTCAGCAGGAGTTTTCCCTTATTAAAATCTAAGAGACCAAAAAATATATCTTTGAAACTCTATACATTATTTTATAAAACCACGAAAAAAAACCTCTTCAGTCCTGACCGACATACGGGTTAAAGATACCTCCCGAAATGCCTTAAATTTTTGAATAGAAACTGCATTGGGTCCGGGGGTCATAAACTCCCAGTGAAAGTCAGAATAAAAATGGAAAGAAACAAATAAACTGATGCCTGCATTGTTGGGCACAGAAGGTCAATGAATTATTGATTGTCGGAGCCAAGGACAGAACCCAAGACGGCTAACACCAAAACCAAAAACTCCGAAAGAAAATGAAGTCCCCTTCACGGGTTTATTTTCGGGCACTTCCAGCCGAGTGGAGACAACTCAACTCGAACTCAAACTCGGCTCAGAGGCGGTTCGAGTTGTCAAAAGAGTTGCCCCCAAAGTGACTTTAGGTAAATAAATCTGAAATAATTTAAGGCCTGGGGCCAAATAAATCCAACTCCTTTGTTTGCCTGTCATTCCGGTCGACGCTGCTGGTCTTCTGGGAGCTTCGGTCTCGACGGCTGCTCACTTTATAGGTTTTAAATTTATTGCCGAGGCAGTCGAGTGTTTTTCCTCTCCTCTTACTGC
Source organism: Drosophila rufa (assembly GCA_018153105.1). Lineage (NCBI taxonomy): Eukaryota > Metazoa > Arthropoda > Insecta > Diptera > Drosophilidae > Drosophila > Drosophila rufa. Next base: position 18,519,305 of record JAECXS010000096.1, read on the forward strand.
CAGCAATTTTCCTCTGGCGTGATTCGATCAGAGTGAGAAGAATAATAACGCATAATAATATGGAAATTGATTTGTTATTTTTACTTTTTTTCGATTGTTTGTTGCTCACCTAAAGCCGCTTACCAAATTGAATGCACATTGAGAGCTTCCCCAATTGATAAGAGGAGCTGGCAAAACTGATAAACAAAATTGTGCAGCAATCAGCATCACTAAATCGTCAGGGGGATCCACCGAGTGAGGATATCAATAAATCACATTCGAGTCACACATCCGCATCAAATTGATTTATGAAGATTGACGAAGATAAATCGTATTAAAATGAGATCAGAAAACATTAGTTTTGACAAATATGAAGGGCTTAAGACAAAGAGATTCTCTTTAGTTTGAATTTATTTAATTGTTTCCCGTAATAAGATGTTAAACATATATTTCAGGAATTTTGTTTGTGATATAAAGGGGCTTGAGTTAAGGCCAACTGTACACTTTATTTAAAATCACATAAAATCAAGCTATGTCATAAATTCCCTTAAAACAAATACTCCCAAAATTAGTTAATTAATGGATATTATTATATAAACTCACATACAATATATAAATTGTTATAAATATATTTATCGACATGTGTAAGTGTGACTGGCAATTAAATTTATATCAAAAAGGCATACGAATTATTGAGTGCAATAATAATTAAAAATCAAATATAAACTGACAAAATGTATTAGTTTTTTATTTAATATTTATCACAAATTTAAATGGCAGAAAAAATAAAGTGCTAAGCGCTGCAAATATTTTAATACATGTTAACATTTCCCATTCAATTGTTGCTTTACGTTTCGTAAGCTTTTGCTTATTTAAACTTTGCCCAAAAATAGCACAAAAATGTTCACATAAGCACCAAAGTTCAACAAATTCAACTAATATGAAAACCATAAATTGCTACATTATTTTCAGCCAACAACAATTAAAAGTTTGTAGTGGAGAAAATTTTAAAATTGTCCCGAAAATGAATTTCATTTAATTTATTCAAGCATTTTCGGTTAACTTTCTATTGAAATATGTAAATTTAAAGGCAAACAAAGAGCACAACAATTTATAAATAATAAAGCATGTTTAGGCAATAAATAACAGCATATTTTAAGGTGCAAACTAAGCAATTATTGAGCCTTTTTGGGATGCAAATATGTAGTTTGAAAATTGTAAATAATTGCAAAGGCATTTCAATTTTTAGACTTAGTTATTGGCACCAAATATAGACTTGTAATAGCAATAATTATTGCTAATAACAGTTATTTAAGTGCTATAATTATTTTTGTAACTTTTTGACTGATCAGTAATTCTTCTTCCAAGTTCCATCTCAATCAATAGAGCTATTGCCACTCCATATTTAATTAATTAGGTTCAATAATGTCTCCGTTGTCTAATTGTCTAATGCCCATCTTCATTATTGTCGCAATTATGGCAATTACAATGACAATTATTATCATTAAACCGATTGCCACCGAAAATCAGGCTGTCAATTGTCTGTTAACTTGGATAAATGCCAATTCCCCGGGGTAAGGTTCCATTGAATCGGAGTTGGCCACCGAACTTGTTTATAGCCCTTGCTCGAAATCCAATTCAATGCATTGTTCAGCCCAAAAACTCCGGATCGGGAACAAAGCAGGAACCAATTAAACATTGACTTTTGGGGGCACTTATTGTAGTGAAGCGGGCCGAAGTGAAAGTAACCGGGTGCGGAAGGGGGAAAAGGGAAGGTAATTGAATAGTTGTCGCAACAATAGTGCCAACTTGGACGGAACCAAGTGGATTCCATAAATCGCATACAAATAGCCACATGGGAGAGTTTGAATCCTGCGAACAAAGCCGCAAAGGCAATACAAATGGGCAAACAAAAACAGGAAGCGGGCTAATTACATTCCTTGTCGTTGCGAATGTGTGTGCTGGGTGAGGGGTGGGTTGGGGAGTGAAGAAAACAATTTGTTGGGTAAATTATCTGCTAAATTAAGCAATTTCAATTCGAGAAACGAAACAAAACGAAATGTTACGAAACGAAGCAGGACGAAGATCCCCTCGAAACCTGAAACCATCAAGACCTCGACGATTTGCCTCCTATTTTTTGCCAGGACTCTCATATAAACACACACACACACACAGACAGACAGTCGCTAATGCCATCGGGAGAGCGCTTATGTGTGCGTGAGGTGCGGGAAACGCTGCACAAATCGGTTGCTAAGTAGCTCATAATGGCCACGCTTGCCCCGAAATGTTCCCACTGGGATCTCGTCCTTAAAGTCCTTTTCACTCCACACCTTCAAAGTATATGTCCGACTTTGTTTGAAGTTTGCCAAGGGGACTGGGGTGTCTGTGGAATAAACACACTCTAGATAAATGCGTATACCATAAAGGTACTTGTTGGAGCAGTTTTCTAATATTAAGTTCTGATTTAAGAATTGAAACGAAAATTACCTGCATTCAATAGAAATATTTAATATATATCCTAAGACTTAATTTCATGAAGATTAACGTGTTATGCTTAAGGAAATGTATTGTTAAAAAGGCACCCTTTTTTAAATTAAATCATAATAATATTATTAGAAGTTTATTTACTTAAATGCTTTTATAAGGTTTTAAGCAATTTAGAGAATACAATTTCTAAAATATTCAGTGTTTATTAAAAGGCTTTTCTGAGTCTTCGTCCATTTCAGTAATTACTGAACCTTCTGTTATATAAATTAAATTATTCTGTTAAAAATTAACCTCATAAGATAGTTAGTTATATTCCGATTTAAAATATATTCTATACTAATATTCAAGAGCATTCAAAATTCGTTGTCAGACACCGAAAAAACCCCTCCGACTTCCCATATATTTATGTTGCTGCAACTTGGTATTTGGCTTCATACCTGGGGCTATAAAAAGGGTTAAAGGTTACAAAATGCCACGCATACAAATGCCGGCGTACAACTGTTGCATGTTCGTGGGTGTGCGTATAGGTGAGCTGCTGCTATATATGTGTGTGAAGACTTCTGATAAATGCAGATTTTATTGTAATTCGATATCAATTTGTGGGTATGTGCGTGTGTGCAGGGACCACCCGGAGCAAGGCAATCGCTGGGCGCGCTGCCAATATCCAATATTGATATTGATACACACTTTTTATGGCAAACATTTAAGCTGCCCAAAGGGCCGTATTAAAGCGAAATCAAAATCGCAGTGATTATGGAAAAAAGGCAAACAGTTTAAGGAGGCACTCCAGCTTTTAATACATTTCCAGCTATTTTGCGCATTAATCAGGCAGCTACGGCAGGCAAATTACATCAGTTTTTGTTTGGTAATGTTGCCATTTAATTTAATGAGACATCATTATGCCAAAACTTTAATCTCATCATTGCAGACGATAGAAGCAGCAGGAGCAGCCTTTGAAAAAATTGTAATTATTGAGATACCTTTTTTTTTAGGTAGCAGACAGGTGCACTGGGGGAAATGGAAAAACATATGTACATATATGATAAATAGATAATATTTTTAATTCTAGTACGATTTCCCTGGAATTCTTTAAATTTATGATAATAGTTTTTAATTATTATTATTCTTGTAAATTTATCTCAAAAACGACTATTAGAATATTTTAATTATTCTGATTCGAAAAAGATTTAACTAAGAAAATTGTGTTTTATGAGATCCCGGCTCTTCAAAATTGGTTACAAAATTACATTTTAATATTGAGTGAATTAAATTACATTTGTAGGTTTAGTTTTCGTGTACAAAAAAGTTAATTTTAGAAGTCCAAACTTAATTGTTATATTTTTCTTCCAGATACCTTAATAAAAAACTTTAACTACAAAATAAAGTAAATTAGCTAATCATTTAAGGATCTGTGGTAACTCCTGCTAATTTAATTAGCTACCTTAAAACAAACCAAATATTTCCTTCAAGTGTGGTAAGTCAGGGGGGTGTGCCGTCTGTTAATGATGTTTGGCAACTTCAACTCCGCACACAACCACACACACACAGACACACATTTACACCCACAACCGTCCAGAAGGACACCTTTAGCATCCAATTAGCGGCAAAACGAGTTTCAGGATGTCTCACGTGTACGCCGTCCATCTTTCATCCCTCTCATCTCACCATCGCACTCACTCCATTCTAACAAGCACTCGAATCGCTCTTTTTTTCACACGGCAAACGCAATTCACATATGTTTCGTGTGTTTGTTTGCATACACGCCTGTGTGTGCATGTGTAGTAGTAGTTTTCACTCCCGCTCACACACACACACACTCATATCCCCTGAGCTTTTGTGCGGCAAACAAACAAGCAACAACAAACAGGTAGCTTTGGAAAAAAAATGAAAAATGGCAACACTTTAACTTTTGAACGGCGCCTCGCCCGCAATTTCCCCTTCTCTTGCCGCGTTCCTCCTCTGGCTGCCAGCCTTTTTTCAAATGCGTATTTTTTAGCCGAGATTATTTTTGTTTGCCTTATTCACTCGAAAAAATATATATCCATATATATGGAAAAACGTTGCTAAAATTTTAATTGAAATTCAGAGGTACATTTTTTTCAAGCACGAAAAATTCAAGGACAACGGTGCGTATGGGTTTTAATCTTTGTAGAAGTGTGGTCGCAGGAAAATCACCCATCCGCACTGTTAACATATTAAAATGATGCAATTTTCGTATTGCTTAAATTAGAAGAATTAATTCTTCTAACTAGTAACTAAGTAAGTACATACCCGCAAATAATCTTACTATAATTCTTTACTTTTTATAAGAAATTAGAATATTAATATACCAAACAAATTTCTTTTAATATTTCAAAGAGTAAAACAATCGTTTCTCTCAGTGATCCCTTTTTTTCGCATGACTATAACTTTTGCATAATACTTGTTGTAGAATAAAAAAGGAGTAAGAAAACAAAAACTGGTTGCGTAGTGCATATGGCGAGGCGGAGTCAACAAGCGTAAGGTTGGCAGGATTCACCAGATTCCAATTAAGTTTTAAATTTTCAGCCGACAAGCTTATGAATGATGACGTTCATTTCATTTGGATGGGGGAACTCGTGGCAACTGTCCAAAAGGATTTCCCTTTCTATCCTGGAAATGTGCTAATCATTTTCATTTACACGGCGAACCGGCCGAGGAAAGCGAAACGGTAAACGAGGAAACACAAGAAAACAAGAGGCTCCTTGAGCCCCAGAATTTTCCCCCATTTTCCCTGGCACCTTTCAAGGACTTTTCCGCATGCATTCCCAAGTAGTTGAACATGGTAGTGCCATTATGGGAAGTAATAAACAAGAAATGGAATAACTAAATTGTTCGGACAGAATTGCAGATGCTCTTTGTCCTTGGCCTGTGATTAGCATTAGCATTAGCTGCAGGCGAGCAAATAACAAATGATGGAGGAATAAACATTTTCTAAATAAAGTGAATAGGGCATTTTGTGACTTCATTTCACATTTAAACTACTGAGCATCCTGCAACTCTGGAAATAATAGGAAGGAAGGAGCAAACTCTACATTTTCGAAATACGTATGAATCTGCAAACAAAAATATAATATTTACTAGAACCTTTCCTAAAAAACAAAGAAATTTGTGTAATTAATATAGTTGAGAAATTTTAAGATCCAAAAATTTTTAAGTTTTAAGAGTTTCTCTAAATAAGTAAATAAATTAATCGTAATTTTCAATCGAAATTCAATTTAAATAAGCCATCCTTCAATTTGTTTAAAATCTTTAATTAATTAAGATTTAAAGAAAAAAATAAGTTGGCAGCCCCAAACAAGAGCCCGCCAAAATCCTCCCCCACAGCTGTTTAAGAAGTTTCCGGTCAGCTGTTCTAAAAGCTTAAATCCAAGCCAGAGGGCGCCACCCAGGCTTTTCGACGCCAGATGCCAAGCAAACAAAAAGCATACGAATGAGAATGCCCAAGTTGAAACAAAAACAGAAAATAAACAACAATACGCATGTATGACCTTCGCACAAGGTGACTGGGGCACCGAGAGAGGGAGAGAAAGAGCAGCGAAACGAGCACTAGGGAGAGCTACTGGTAGAGGGAGTAATGCAGGCGGAAGAGCTTGAAAGAGGAGAGGTACCCATAGCATATCGGTGCAGTGCAAGGGAGAAGCATTAATCAGCAGAAAGCTGATAAGAACCGCTGCGTCAACTTCGATTGTTGTTTACAAGAGAGTCGGAGAGAGCGACGAAGAAAGCGGAGAATGAAGAAGAGAACGCCGAAAGCTTGGGGAAAAAAGCTCTGGGTAGTATAATGCACAGCGCGGTGTGAGAATTATTCCGGATTTTGCAGTGAACGGTCGTCTGGGTTGTGTCTCCTCTTCGCATTCGCATTCGCCTTTCGCATCGCACACACGCGCGCCCACGCAACGCAACGGAATCAGAGTAACAATATATAGAGAAGAGTGAGAGGATATATTAACTAGGACAACGCCATGTCGAAGCCCCAATCGGACGCGGATCGGCGCAAGCAGATCTCGGTGCGCGGCATCGCGGAGGTGGGCAATGTGACCGAGGTGAAGAAGAACTTCAATCGCCACCTGCACTACACGCTCGTCAAGGATCGTAATGTGTCCACGCTGCGTGATTACTACTTCGCCCTGGCCAACACCGTCAAGGACAACATGGTGGGCCGGTGGATTCGCACACAGCAGCACTACTACGAGAAGGATCCCAAGGTGAGTTCGATTGGAGTGGCGTACGGAGGCGCCCCCCGCCCGCTTATTGATTTTACCCAGGGCCGCTGACTCCGTGGAAATTTCCAAAAAAAAATAGGTCCCTAACCTTACTTTCTCCGAACTCTGAACTTCTCGTACGGCTTTTACCGGTGCTTTAGTATTATTTGTAGAGATCCTAAAGGATTTTTCTTGTAAATCATAACTTTCGTGGCCCCATAATTTTTATCTTTTCTTTTAAACTCCCCTATATAAAATACCATCATGAAATATAATTTTTATACAATAACTCCCTTGAAATTAAATAGAAGATTTAGCAAATCTCTTAACTTAACTTCGGGAGAGCTTCCCTATATTATTTTTTAACATTTTGGATTATTTAAATATTTTTCCTTACATTTTGTTGGCTATTACGACATTTTTTTCGGCCTTTTCCATTCCCTCTCTTTACTCTCTCTCTCTCCTTACATCTCTCTTCTCTGCTTATATATTCTGCACTTTCTGCATTTTCGGCTTTTATTGCATTTCCCACGCTTTTGTGTTTTGCTTCGTTTTCTTTAATTGCTCGCAAATTGACGAAAAGCAAGAATGCATTGGGATCAATGCCAAAAAGGTGTGAAGAAAAAAACTTAAAATGTCTGAAACTTTCACTGCAACAAATTGAAATGGGTGTGATAAAAAAAAATGTGCTGAAAAAAAGCCGGCGAATTTTGTACCCCTTAATTTCCCTCCCATCTGAGATTTTCCCCTACCCCGCCAGCTGACGAAGGAACAACAGCGTATAAATAGCCATTCGAGTAGCAGCTGTCGTAGAGTCACTTCTATATCTAAACAAATTTATGACTTTTATGACTTTTAAATAAATAAGATTTCCCTACAAAAAGAGAAAGAAAGAGGCTTAACATGTTCTTATGTCATTAATGAAGAAAAAGGGGCAATAAGAGGAAACTATATCTCATTGCTAGCCTAAATGCTTTATTCTTTTACCTTAAAATAAAACTAATTACCATTCAAAGATATATATTAAATACCCCATTATATCTCTAAAAATAAAAATAATAAAATAATGTGATGTAAGCTCAAACGAAAAGCAGCTTAGTTCAAAATAATCTCTAAATAAAGCTTAGTTCATCTTCGACAAAATCTAAATGAATTCCTAGGCACCTGACCCTAATTTTTTCGGTGTAATAATATTCTTGCCTGTCCTAATTTTCTCGAATATTACCCAAGAAAATGCAGCTTAAGTAAGTCAAGTGTGCGGCATTCTCGACGGCAAACACATCAATTACCTCCCCCTTTTTGCCCTCGTCGAGCGAGTATCCATCAGATACACAATATACTTATACTGACAAATACTTAAATCCCAAGTCGAAGCCAGCACCAAGCACGTGTCCGAAGCGTGAGCTTTTCATTAGCAAATTTTCGCAGCATCGCCGTAGAGAAACTAAACATTTTTGTCCTTGCTGAATGTCAGCTTAAATCACTTTCAATTTCTGCTGCCCAACCGGCAGACTCAGAAACTATAGCTACTCGAATGTATCTATTAATTTCCCATTGACCGCGAGCAATTCCAAGCTATACTTTTTCGGTCATAAATATTTTCAATTTAACTAATTTGTGGAAACTGCCGCGGTGGCGGCCAAAAAAAAAAAGACACACAACCGACACACATATTTTCAAGGTCAATCAAAGGTTATTAACAACAACTGACAAAAATATCAGAAGGAAAAATTTTCCCATTTTTATTTTATTTTTCTCTCACTCACACTCTCTCTGGGGTTTTATTTTGGCTACCAGTTCAGTTGTTGTTCGAGTATATGTATATATTTTCTTGGCGTTCAGGTTGTGGAACTTTTATGTGGCCCATTAAATATGTAGGCCCGATTCTGTTCTGTTTAGTTGTCCCCTCGCATGCAATTAGCTCACGCAACCATCTGGACGTGGAGAGGGAGAAATAGAGAGATATATATTCCAGTTTCATTCTCCGCTTGTATCTCGCTGATACTCAATCAGCTGTTGTTGTGCGTAGCCGGGTAGTTAGAGTTAATTGAAGTCTACTTGGTGACCCATTGGCTCTTTAGCAATTTATGCAAATTGAAGAAAGAGTTCTTTATGTATTTTCCGGTAATTTTCCGCAATGGAAGCTTTCCTTCGACAAACAAGTCGCCTCAGCCTGACTAAATATAAATTACCTGGCGACTTATCGCCGCCACATGGAAACACAATTATATGCGTTTAGCCTATCAGCGATCAATGAATTGTACAAAAACTATCGCATTTCCAATTTCCTATGCACCAATGCAGGCCAATCAATTGATTGCATGCACAGGTGAAAAACAATAAACAATAAACAATAAAAGCAAACAAATATCGGCGTCCGTGTTCATTATCAAAGCCGCAAAAAAAATGTATAAAAACAACATATGTCTGGGGTCTTAATTCAGCTTTAGATTTGGCCAGAACGTTCCGCCAGAGACCCTACCCGACGCACAAAATTCGAACAGCTGGAAAAAAATATCACAACCGGCAGTTGAATGACTCGAAAAGCTTTTTATTGGGGCTAAAAGATTACTCATGGTTTGTTGTGGAGCTCCGTCCATGCATCCATCCATCTGATTAGATAAGCTATATAGGTTATTAACATTATTTTTCGGATGCCGGCGAAAGGTCATGCTTAGAATCGTTTTTAACATGCGGTAATCTCTATTTGATTATCGGGGATTTTTATTATCATTCTATTTAGCTTTTAGATTGGGTATCAATATAAGACTGGGTATATAGTAGTTTTACTTAAAATATTCAATTCTACCCCAATGTTTTATAGAAAATAGTGGTTCACCAAGTATTTACAACTTAACTTCCAGTTAGCTAACTTCTGATTAAAAATTTTCCTATTAAAACATCAGTAATTCTTACAAAACTGATTACATATACAGCTAATTAAAAAACCAACAAATTCCATTCCATCTAAATTAGAGCTATTATTTCCCCCATTACCTAATCCTGCATATCTTATCTGCGAATAGTTGGCGAAATAATCGAAAATATTGCCGCTATAGTGGCGCCTTAACCCCTTTCACCTACAAATATGCACACAAAGCCACGCTCGGCAAACATTCCGCACTAATTAGCTATAGTTTTGCCACCGCATCATATAGCATCAGACAACTGAAATCAGCATGCGCTTTGGCTTGAAGATTACATGGGGGATTACATGGGATTGATAAGGAACAAACATACCTTGGAGCCATTAGCCATTAACCGGCGACACTGTCAGCGATGTTGTCGTCAATGGATGATCGGTGATCGGTGTTCCGAGATCCGTGATCGGCGATTACCGGATCGATGATCAGCCCAGCATTGGGCCAGAGATAGTGATCCCGATTCCGGAGCCAGATCCATGTTCTGCCATGATGTTTGCCCAGCATGCAAAGTGCAGCCTGCAATCTCTGGTTGCCAGGCTATAGCCGTGCACAACAATAAATGCCCTCGTAACATCGATCGATCGATGGAGCCGGCGATTATGAATGCCTTCCTCTATTTATAGTTTCCCCCGGTTGGGTTGCCCTGAAATTAGCTAACGATTCCAGGGGGCTGATAAGGAGCACTGAGTGACCTTCTGAGCCAAGCATAACTGGGCTAGCGCCTCCTTATTAGGCCAACCTGGGTGAGCGGTGTGTGCACTGTACAGTTGACCCTTGCACTTGGCTGATCATTACGAGTATTTCAAGACCAAACTGGTTTGGCTAGAGAGCATCATGATCCGCTCTCTTCAGCTGAGTGATTTAAGCTTTTTTGAACACTGAGATTATGCTCTTTAAGGCGTGATATATTATGATCTTAAGGTTAAGGCTTAAAATGATTATACTTTAAGGGAATTTAAGTTTTTTATATTTGTAAAGCGGATAAATCTGTTAATTATCTGTTATCTTTAATTATATATCAATATCTGCTACGAACAATGATGGCAGGCATGGGCTATGTCTAGAAACAGCTGTATTCTTAAGCATTTCTTTTTAGTTAAATCTACAAATATCTTACGCCCACTTCCAGTCTTTCAAATTTTTTATGTATTTCTTAAGCGTTGTCCCTGTTTAATATCGACTTCGCTCCCCCTATTCTCTGCTTCATTTTATTATTGACAATCGAATTATAATTTGTAATTTAATTCCTTGGCCTTCAACACAAAATGGCCACTCCTAATGAGGAGAAGGAGGATGAAGCATCCATTATTTACAATCCAATTAACTAATGGTTAATGGCCTTCCCCATCCCAATCTCTTGCAGCGCGTCTACTACCTGTCGCTTGAGTACTACATGGGTCGCTCCCTGACCAACACCATGATCAACTTGGGCATCCAGAGTGAGTGCGAGGAGGCCATGTACCAGCTGGGTCTGGACATTGAGAATCTCGAGGAGATGGAGGACGATGCTGGCTTGGGCAACGGTGGTCTCGGCCGCCTGGCTGCCTGTTTCCTGGACTCGATGGCCACCCTTGGCCTGGCTGCCTATGGCTATGGCATCCGTTATGAGTACGGCATCTTCGCCCAGAAGATCAGGAACGGCGAGCAGGTGGAGGAGCCCGATGATTGGCTGCGTTATGGCAATCCCTGGGAGAAGGCCCGTCCCGAGTTCATGCTGCCGATTAACTTCTACGGCCGTGTGATCGACACGCCCGAGGGCAAGAAGTGGGTGGATACCCAGAGGGTGTTCGCCATGCCCTACGACAACCCCATTCCCGGATACGGCAACAACCATGTCAACACGCTGCGTCTGTGGTCCGCGAAGTCGCCCATTGACTTCAACCTGAAGTTCTGTAAGTACCTGCAGGAGCATCGAAAAAGAGATTCCAAGGCTAACCAATCCGTTATCCTTTCTTCCAGTCAACGATGGTGACTACATCCAGGCCGTGCTGGATCGTAATCTGGCCGAGAACATCTCGCGTGTGCTGTACCCCAACGACAACTTCTTCGAGGGCAAGGAGCTGCGCCTGAAGCAGGAGTACTTCATGTGCGCCGCCACGCTGCAGGACATCATCCGTCGCTACAAGGCCTCGAAGTTCGGTTCCCGGGAGGCGGTGCGCAACACCTTCGATCACTTCCCCGACAAGGTGGCCATCCAGCTGAACGACACCCATCCGTCGCTGGCCATCCCCGAGCTGATGCGCATCCTGGTCGACGAGGAGCACCTGGACTGGGAGAAGGCCTGGGACATCACCAAGAGGAGCTGTGCCTATACCAATCACACCGTGCTGCCGGAGGCCCTGGAGCGCTGGCCCGTCTCCATGCTGGAGTCGATCCTGCCCCGTCACCTGCAGATCATCTACCACATCAACTTCCTGCACATGGAGAATGTGAAGAAGAAGTTCCCCGAGGACCTGGACCGCATGCGTCGCATGTCGCTGGTGGAGGAGGATGGCGAGAAGCGCATCAACATGGCCCATCTGTCGATTGTGGGCTCCCATGCCGTCAACGGCGTGGCTGCCATCCACTCGCAGATCCTGAAGGACTCGCTCTTCCGTGACTTCTACGAAATGGACCCCAAGAAGTTCCAGAACAAGACGAACGGCATCACCCCCCGCCGTTGGCTGCTGCTCTGCAATCCCGGACTCTCCGATCTGATTGCCGAGAAGATCGGCGACGAGTGGCCAGTCCATCTCGATCAGCTGGTCGCCCTGAAGAAGTGGGCCAAGGACCCGAACTTCCAGCGCAACGTGGCCCGCGTCAAGCAGGAGAACAAGCTGAAGCTGGCCGCCATCCTGGAGAAGGACTACGGCGTCAAGATCAACCCGTCCTCCATGTTCGACATCCAGGTGAAGCGCATCCACGAGTACAAGCGCCAGCTGCTCAACTGCCTGCACATCATCACGCTGTACAACAGGATCAAGAAGGATCCCACAGCCAACTTCACCCCGAGGACAATCATGATCGGCGGCAAGGCTGCTCCCGGCTACTATGTGGCCAAGCAGATCATCAAGCTCATCTGCGCCGTCGGCAATGTCGTGAACAATGATCCCATTGTGGGCGACAAGCTGAAGGTCATCTTCCTGGAGAACTACCGTGTCACGCTCGCCGAGAAGATCATGCCCGCCGCCGATCTCTCCGAGCAAATCTCGACCGCCGGCACAGAGGCCTCCGGCACTGGCAACATGAAGTTCCAGCTGAACGGTGCCCTAACCATCGGCACTCTGGACGGTGCCAACGTGGAGATGGCCGAGGAAATGGGCCTGGACAACATCTTCATCTTCGGCATGACCGTCGATGAGGTGGAGGCGCTGAAGAAGAAGGGCTACAATGCCAACGACTACTACAGCACCAATCCGGAGGTCAAGCAGGTGATCGACCAGATCCAGGGCGGCTTCTTCAGCCCCGGCAATCCCAACGAGTTCAAGAACATTGCCGACATTCTGCTCAAGTACGATCACTACTACTTGCTGGCCGACTACGAGGCGTACATCAAGGCCCAGGATCTGGTCTCCAAGACCTACCAGGTGAGAGAGAGAGTCCTCAAGTACAAGTAATTCTTTGCTAAATTCGCTAATCCCCTTTCCCTACCAGAACCAAGCCAAGTGGCTGGAGATGTCCATCAACAACATTGCGTCCAGCGGCAAGTTCTCGTCGGACCGCACCATCGCCGAGTATGCCCGCGAGATCTGGGGCGTGGAGCCCACCTGGGAGAAGCTGCCAGCGCCGGAGGACCCGCAGAACTAAATCAATTAACACACATTTTCGGTTATTATTTTATTATTTATGTGATTTGACTTTTGTCCAAAGTCAAAGTCCCATCTTAGGCGCCAAAAGCAACAACTAAAACTAACCAAGTAATCACACGGGGGCCCCAGCCCCGGAATTGTTAATATTTTATTTAATAAAAATCGAAGATAAACAATTCAACCAAATAGTTCTCTCGTCACTCGCCACTCGTCACTCGTCGCTGTGGAAAGGAAACTGCAAGCCAAGACGGTACCTACCTAAAAAAGACCTCAGGAACACTTTCAAAGTAAAAACAAAGAAACAACAACTAGAAAACAATTAAAAAATTTAAAAATTAATGGAAAAGAGTTATAAAATAAACGTTAGTGGCAAGCTTGTTTATAGATATCGGATATGCGTGTTTTAAATCGAGATTAAACCTCAAGTTCAACTGTTAAATGTAACGAATTAATTTAAATTGAATAAAATTTGATTCGAAATAAATTCGTGGAGTGGAGTAGTCTTCTTTCTGGGATATTAGTTAGTTTTTAAGTAATAAAGGCTACAAGGCTATAAAATGTTAAAACAATATACCCTGAGGTATGAAAAAAACATTTAAAAAAAAAACAAAAAAATATCGTGGGCAGGAATCGAACCAAGGCAAAGCTATCTATACTAAAACAAAAAGTCACACATTTATAAGTATAGATTAAATTCCACATTTTAAACGCTTACATAATACACGATTTTATTCTTCACTTAAAATCTAAATGAAGTGTAAGTCTAGATTGAAAACATTAAATTGATCTTAATCTCAATTTGGAAAATATAAACTTTTTCAAATTCTAATTACAAAAACTTGGAAACCCATTAAATAATCAGAAAAACAGGTTTGTAGTTTTTACATTGGTTTGTAGTTTTAATTGTTGGGATTTATCTTTTTTAAAAGTAGTCACTAAAAAATTGTAAACATTTCAAAATTATTTTCTGTGATGCAACACTTGAAATCATTTAAAAATTAAACAAAATGCTGCGATCCAATATGCACAATTAATGGGGTAGCGAAAAACCCTAATTTCAATTTAGTAGTTGACTCTGGAGCGAGTGGACTTGCTGATGTTGTATTGCCGATCGTCGCCGCCTCGCGAACTGCTGCCGCCACCTCCGCCTCCTCTTTCCCTATCAAATTTCTCGTGTGAACGCTCACGGGGAGATTTCTCCTGTAAAAATAAAGAATTCGTTTATTTAGTACAGTTCCCAGAGATAATTCTCTAATAGGTTGGGTGTCATAGCAAGGATTTAAGTATATTTTTTTTTATATTTTATAATCGGAGCTTGCAAATTGCAGAGGATTTAATTTATTTTCTTCGGACTTTCAATAAGCTTATTTCAGTAAGTTGTTATTAAATAAGCGTAATAAAAAGAGTTCAACTGAGAACATTCAACCGGAGACGAAAATGATGAGAGCTATTCCACTGCAACATTCTGGTACATTCTTGAGGATGGTCCATTCTTTCAAACGGGGTCTCCCATTTGGGCGGATGGTCCATTCAAAATGTACGGGCAGTCCATTCACCATTCGCCTCGAAGATTTCTATAAATACTAACAAAAAATACCGAAAAATATCGATTCTTAAGCGGTATTTCGTAAGTTCCTTCCCTAAACCTTTTAACGCTTCCCCAATTACTGCGTCACTGCATAATGCTATTCTCCTTAAGTTGTGTTCGGAAAATATTTCTGGTTTGAGGTCGCTGCAGAAAAATGCCCTATTTTTTATTGTTAGATTTCAAAGCTCCAAGCATGGATATTAATAAGTCCTTGAATGGTTCGGTTAACTTTGAAGAGAACGCGGCGTTGACGCCGTCCCAATTCAAATGTAAACAAAGCCGGGTCAGCTGTTCGTCCCATTCACAAGTCGCCCAAGAATGTAGATGGAGAATTGGAATCACCTACATTCAATTTTCGAAAATATGTTTCAGTGGAATTACACTATAAAGGCCACTTTAGCTTTTAAGGTTAAGGTTCAAATAATAAGTAATACAAATAAAAAAACATACTAACTCTATGACACCCTACCATCCCATCAAGTTGATAAACGATAAAAACTCACCCTGTGTCGCTGCTCTCTCTCCCGCAACTGTTCATCCTCTCCATTTTGTGCTAAAAGCGATCGTTCTTGAATGTCTTGAATATTTGGTAAATGACCCTTCTCTCACCTTCGCGGCGACGCTTATGCTCGCTGCTGTTGGACTCCTCGGTGCGATCGCGCTTGCGTCCCATTTTGCGATCCTTGCGCGCATCGCGCTCCTCATCCGACAGCTTGTCCTTGTTGCGCTCTTTGGTCTTGATGCCGCGCGCCTTCTTCACGCTGTCCACCAGTTCCTCCACCTTCTGCAACGGCACAGGATTAATGGTTGTAAAATATAAATAAATCTCTCTCACACGTCGTCTTCTAAATTAAATTCACAAAGTGTGAATTAAAAACTATAAAAACTCTTTCTTAGTTCGCCTGAGTCTGTTTTTTTTTTGTGTTCCCTAATCTGTTTAGTTTAATCCTTTGCCCACGCCACGCGCCCATCACTTACCCCGTGCACAGTCTCAACATCGAACGAATTAAGAGCTAACTGAGCGCTGCACAGGTAACTGTAGGTAATCACAAGTCGGGGACAGTAGCGCCAGGGATCCACACGGATTAATAGAGGTGGGATTCCACAGGATGCAAGGTATGGATACAGCTCTTGGCCAGAAGAGTTAACGAAGCGGGTTCCAATAAAAGCGAGAGTTGACTTTTCGGGATATGTAAGATTCTTAGATGTTGGCAGTGATGATGATAATAGTTCAAATATTTTGAGGCTCCATCCTTCTCATATATTAATGAAGAGAGTGCTAGGTATGCAGGCCGAAGTCCGCTCGTGACATTCACAGATAGAAACGTCAATCCAGTTAATGTTCCTCTACTTCCAGCTCCAGAGATTCGTTTTGTAATGCAAGTCCAGTTTAGTTGGTTGTGTTAAATCCAGTTAAAATTACTAAACAGCATGAAGTTTTCATCCTCGATGGCATTATATCCAATTTAATTGCTGTAGCTCATAATGCAGTTGCTCTTTTTTCACAGTTTCCACATAATATCAGCAGCTTTTCCTTGTTTAATTATGTTATTGAAGAATTTTAATCAACGTAGATTGTAGTTCCAGCATTGATTCAAGTTTATGCCATTTTCATTTCGTATTCCGAAGTGTAGAGAAGTTTTCCTTGTGAAAATAATTACGTGAAGTCTTGAGAATATGGCACGAACATCAGCTTGGCAATGCTGAATATAGAAAGTTTCAGCTTTTTGTCTCATTTTCGAAGATTGTAGTTCCAGCATCGATTCAAGTGTAGGTGTTTTCCATTTCGTTTGCTGAAGTGTAGAGAACTTTTCTTGGGAATAAGACACGAACATCATCCCTGCAAAGCTAATTATATAAAGTTGTAGCTTTTTGTATCTTAATCGTTGTTGTAGTTTCATAATTATCCTTTTTGTGAGAAATTTTTGTCCAGAATATACTTTCAGGTTCATCCGCTTTCATTAATTCGTTGTTTTTCGGCTGATTATCCTTTCATATATACTATTTATGTAGATTTAATGCGTTTGGTGTGATTTTTTGATGATGATTATTGATTTTGATTTTTTTAGTTTTTGTAGATTCCGTTTTTTTCATAAATGATTTCTGTAGATTTCTTAAAGATGTTGAACTTCCCGTCCTTCGTGGTCCAGTATTGCTCATAAGATTGAGTCGTCCAAGTTCTTAAATTTCTTAAAGATGTTGCATTTCCAGTCCTTGGTCCAGTTTTCATTGTGATTGATGATTGCGTTGTCCTTGTGGCTCAATTTCCTAAAGATGTTGAACTCCTGTCCTTCCTTGGTCCAGTTCCTAAAGATGTTAAAATTCCAGTCCCTCCTGGTCCCAATTTTCATCAAGAGATTGCATCGTCCTTGTGCCTCAAGCTAGATTTGTCGTCCTTTGTCTCTCAATGTCTCGCCTCCTGCTTTGGTCCCAATATTCCATCACTCCCGTCCTTTGTTTATGCTTAAACTAATTAACTAATCTATAACTAATTAACAAACTTGAATAATGAACAATAATATATATAGCTGCCTTTTTTTGACTCTGCTTATGCCCTATATCTTAAGGCTAATTGATACCCCGGCATATATACATATATACACACTATTTTTGATACTTAGAACTAGGATTGTATCTACAATCTTGAACGAACAGGTCCATCATGGCAGCCAGCACTTGGTTTAAATGGGTTTTTGGTTGTTGATTCATTGAGTTTTCTTGGAGTAGCAGTGTTTAAAGTTTGGTGTTGGGTTGCTCTCTCCGGGTACTTCGGCGTCCTCGTGGCCTCGCTCGTTGTCTTATACTGTTGTCTCTTAGCGTATTCTTATGTCTGCAACCATATGTTACTAACCTTTGAACTGCTCGACGCCGACTCCAATTTGCGACGCTTTGAATCTGCTGGGAAACGTAAGAAAATAAGTAAAGGTAGGTAAGTAAGCAATTATAGCCCCTTACCTTTTTCATATTCAATGGTCTCGTGGCTACGCTGCCGGTGCTGTAACGAACCGTTGCTTTCATTGGACACGGAGCTCAGGTCGCGATCCCGCATCCGTCCCTCGTACTCCTCGTAGTGGCGTTGGTCTGTGCTGCCCACGAGGTCCACCGTCTCCACGCCATCTCCATGGCGATGACGCTCTTCGTTGCTGCCACCGCCGCGTCGCGATGATTTCTCTCGCTTTAAAGCCCTCTGTTGCGCCACCGCCTCCAACTCATCCAGGCGTTGGGAGCGCTCGCGCGACCTCTGATGCTGCTCGGCCTCCGTGCGCTCCTTGAGGCGCACCGTCTCCCGGGAGCTGCGATGGCTACTGCCGTGGCGCGGGTCCTGCTGCTGCGGGTCCCGCTCCACGCGACTCTCCACGCTCTGGCGGCTGCTGCTGCCGTTGCTGCCGCCGTTGTTCGTGGTCTGCTGCTCCAGTTGCTCGTCCCTGTGGCGGGACTGGGACTCGCGTGGCGCTGGCAGATCCCGTTGCTTGCTCTCGCGTTCGTTGGCAGTCGAGGAGGGGACGGAGGCCAGGGACACTATGGCGGAACCCTCGCCCTTCTGGCTTTTGGGAGCTAAGAAAAGTAAGAGAATTTATATTAGTTTTAGGTGAGTTTCCTCGAATAAAGCCAATAAACAAACCCACCTGGCTTGCTGTCCTGCTCCTTGCTGCTGCTAGGCTTGTGATCGTTCGTGGCTCCTGCTGCCTGAGCCGGAGCAACAACGGTGGGTAATGCCTCCTTCTCCGAGGACAGCACGCCGCCCGAGTCCGCGGCACCCTGCGGCGAGTCCTTGTTGTTGGGCCGCTCGGCCATCTGATGGAAGTCGCTCTCCTTGAACATGTGCGGCGTCTTCAGCTTCAGCTGGCCAATGTAGCTGGACGCAATCACATACAGATCCGGTCTTTTCGTCTTCTCCTCCTCACGCACCTTGTCCACCTTGCGCTCTATGATCTGCGCCAGCTTGGCCAACACGGGATAGTGGGGCAGAATGCGCATCAGAATGATGAGGGCATTGCGGATCTGCATAAAGTCCTTCGAGTCCAGGCAGAAGACGATGGCCTTGGTGATCTTGTAGTGCCACTTGTGGCACACATGGCGGTAGTTCTCGTAGCCCACATGGTCGTTGGCCTCCGAGAACTGGTTGCTCACCCGGAACTTGGTGACGAAGCCGGGATAGTTGGCGCACTCCTTGTTGAACACCGCCTGGTCGGCATGCCAGCGCATCACGGTCTCCAGCATGGCGCACAGGAAGCGGCCATAGCGCGTGGCCTCGCCCTCCGTGCAGGAGGTTACGGAATAGGTGATGTCGCAAAAGATCTGAAAGGATGAACAGGAACTTATAGCCAATTGAATGCAGGTGATGGATGGAGCAGAAAGTAGCCGTATAACAAGGCAATTATTCTCTGATATTTCCAAGCAGAAAACTCACCCGATCGTAGCACAATAAAGTGGCAAAGTTCGATGTCTTGAGGTTGTGTATGGTGTGCACAAACTTGGCGCAGTACAGCGCATCCAGGGCCGTGAAGGTGCAGCGTGGGAAGAGGCACAGCTGCAGGAACTGCGTTATGGTATCATTCTTGGCCGACTTGGCCGAGCGCAGCAGGAACCAGCCGTCCTTCTGCTCCTGCAGCCGCTGCGAGATCTTGTCCACATGCTCGTGCTGCTTCTTGCGCTCGTCGTTCAGCTTCTCCATCAGAGCGATGTAGCGCTCCTGCTCCTTCTTGTTCTTCGACTGATTCGAGTCCTTGCCCTCGGCCGCCTGCTGGGCCAGCTGCTTCAGCTTGCCAATCTCACGCTGATAGCTGTCGTTGGGCACGTGGAGATCGTACATGCTGAGGCTCCAGAAGGTGACCAGGAACTGCGGACTGATGTCCTCCCACACCTTGAGGCTGTGCAGCGGGCGAACGGACTCCACAATGGGGTTCATTATCAGCTGCGTGGCCTCCAGATACTTTTGCAGCTTCTGCGCGGGGTTCAGCTTCTTGGCATTGGGATCTGCGCGGCGCAGCTGATCGTACTTTTGCTGTGGAAAAAATATAATTATATTAATTAAGCATTAAACAAATGTAATTAAAAATTAAACCTTGAACTTACATTGATCTGGTGGGTAAACATGGGTCTGGCCAGGAAGAAGGCCACGTCCGTGTTGATGTGGTACTCCCTTAGCATGGTTATGATCGAGGGCAGACGCTCCACATACTCGTCCACCGAATAGGTGGAGCCCAGGAAGGTGCCAAACTGGACGAGCGTGTCCTGGCACTGATCGTACAGATTTCCCACCAGCTTCAGGTGGCTGTGCGCCGCCGTTTCGCGATAGATGACGCAGTGCTTCTGTTGGGCCATCAGCAGGCACAGGGCCACGGCCAGATCGTTGTTGGCCAAGGCCTCTTTCAGGCGATTCGAGGACTTCTTGGTGTTCCTCACCTGACTGAAGTAGCCAGCCTAAAAAGGAAGAAAATCCATGATTATGCGGATTATACAAATTAGTTCGATAGAAAATACCGTCTGTAATGCATTCAATTGTATCTAAAAAGTATATTAATTTCTAATTAAACAAATCGGTCTCAGAAAGTACTTAGAATCCTAGTGATCAAAATGAACTCTGTTAATACATGGCTTTTTGTTGGTATTTTGTAATTATCTGTAGCTTATATATTCAATAAAAACAAGTGGGAAAGCTACAGTCGAGTGTGACCGACTGTGAAATACCCGGTACCCAAAGCATTGTGGGTGAAATTAAATAGCACATGAACATGGAAAAAAGAAAATGTTGAGAAATGAAGACAAAGGTTGCTAAAAACATGTTGAGCAACACCAAAAAAAGACAAATGTTGCTAGGGACATGTTGAGCAACACGTACTGCACTATCAACATCTCTCAAAATCTACGTGCTCAGACACGAGAAGTGTTCCTAAGCAGTGCGATCGAGCGAGAAGATGACTGTTGACCTTTGCTTCGGAACACTTTTCGCGTGTCTGAGTACTTAGCTTTTGAGAGAGAGATGTTGATAGTGCACGTAGCTTCAAGAAGAAGCATAAACAGAAACTTTATTGTTTAATAACTTCCATGTTTACCATCCGATTTTACTAAAATTCTCAGAACACGTCCGCGAATGCCTACTTATTTATTATATATAATTACTTTAAACCAAAAATTACGATTATGGCTTTTATACCGTTTTGTATGATTTTCGGGGGCGAAAGTCCGCGTGGCCAAATTTTAAAACAAACTTGATCCGCGTGCAACAGATTCCAATGTTGTCACCAAATTTGGTAGCTCTAGCTCTTATAGTCTCTGAGATCTGTTGTTTCACACGGACAGACTGACATGGCTAAATCGACTCGGCTGGTGACGCTGATCAAGACTATATATACTTTATAGGGTCGGAGATTTCTCCTTCTGCCTGTTACATACATTATCGGTTGGCACTAACTTATAATACCCTTGTACCCTATGGGTACCGGGTATAAGTATATTCATTTCTCCTTAGACAATTCGGTCTCACAAAGGACTTGGAAGTCTAGTGGTCAAAATGAACTCAAATAATTTTCATTTTGTTGGTGTTTTGCAATTATCTGTTGCTTAAATATTCAATTAAAAATTCTGTAATTTCCTCGGTAAAAGCAGATTTCGACATATTTGTTTTCTTTAAGTCAGTGTGGAAAAAAACCCGAACTAAGCAACACATATAGTTGCCTCTTTCGAGGTTCTAATGAAGCCTCTAATGGATGAAATCTCAAGCCGCATTAGGGCTTACAAATTCATCCAGAAATCTAGAAAAGAGATGCTTACCTCCCCTCGGAGCTGCTCGCCGCCACACATTGCCTGCAGCTGGTCGTTGGTCATCTCCTCGCAGGACTCCACGCCCGCCATCTTGTGAACAATCTCGCGCAGGATCAGCAGGTCCAGGCTCTTCTGCGACTTCAGCTGATTGGCCACATACTGGAGCAGGCCGCTCAGCTCGATGCTGTACTTCTTGAAGATGGTGCCACAGAAGGAGGCGAGACTCTGCAGCCACAGGGACAAGGAGGTGCCGTCGTCCTTGAACCTGAGGCGACCAGTCAAGGTCAGCGACTCTATGATGCAGTAGCCCAGGCAGTCAAAGGACAAGGCAGTCAGATACTTGAGCATGTCGCAGACGGGGCTAATGAGATTGTCATAGATTTGGATTTGCAAAAGGATCTGGAAGATAGGAAATACATAAAAAAAATAGTTGGAGTAGCTTTAAGCACGAAGAGCAAACTCACATAGTCAAAGAGCAGGCCCGGAGCACAGTGGCTGTACTTCCCCACCAGGCGACCGAACTGCTTGACGTTCTCCTTGCTCACGCGCTTCATCAGCGCCTTGATGTCCCGCTGGGCCAGCCCACAGCGCCGGATCAGATTGGGATGCAGCTGGTAGCTGTCGTTCTTCCAGCGCGCATACAAGCTGTAGCGATAGTGGTAGGGGAAGACCTTGAGCACGCTCCAGATCAGCTCGGACATGGAGCAGTTGTTGTCCAGGTAGAGCAGCGAGGGCAGAATGCACGCGTCCAGGCAGCTCATGATGTCGTAGTAGTGCTGCTCCGCCTCCGAGTTCGGCGGCGGCCCGTTCATGCTGTCCACGCCCATGTCCACCACCAGCTTGTTCATGATGCGGATCAGCTTGTACATCAGCACCGTGTCGCTGTGCAGGGCCGGCCCGAGGACATTGGCCATCGGCCAGGTGTATTTCCTTAAGTCGCCAAAGTCCTTGGCCTGCATCTTGGCCACCAGCCTGGCATCGTCGTACAGGCGACTGCGGCTCTGCTTGCGTCCCGCGGGAGCCTTGAAGCACTTCTTGTAGTAGATGTGCTCCACGGAGAAGTGGATTAGGTCGATAATGCCGCGGGCAATGGGCTCCTGGTAGACCACGGCTTGTTCTGGCAGTTTCTGAATGATCCTATGGGCGTTCTCCCAGTCCCCAACCTTGAGTAGGGCCTCGCAGAGGCCAAACTTTTGATTGCCGATGTATTTTTCCTGGAGAGTAAGAAAGCTAGATCAAATCCTCGTTCTTAGAGAGCCTTTCCAAGCTCTTACCTCATCGAATTTCTTCACCGAGGGCGGCGGTGGCGGATCCTTGTCCTCGTCCTTCTTGTTGGTGGAAATGAGATTGAGCTTGCGCACCATTTCCCTGGCATCGGCCAGATCCGCCTCCCAGTCCGCCTTGATTCGCCCATCATTGGGCGTCAGCCACATGTACACGTCGTTCAGATCGATGACGCCGTGCTTGAGCAAAAGGGCGCAGACATGGTACAGGGAGCGGGGAGTGCGCAGGTCCTTGAAGTGACAGAACTTGTAGCCAAGGACCTCACAGATAATGGCACCGGTGGGCATATAGCTGCGCAGCAGCGGAATAAACAGCTGCCAGCGATCGGGGCGGGTCTCGAAGGACTCGATAATGATGTCCAGCACGCGATTGGGATCGAGATTAAAGCAGCCTGAAAAAGAGATTCATTGTAATGTTGTTTGAAAATCAAATGATTAGAAACTATTAGGAAAGGTAAGAAACAATCCAACGGACATGCATTTTTTTTAAAGCTGGAAGATACATCGATGTTTTTTCCTGTCTCTACTTTGACATTTCTTTTAAAGTAACTTCCTTTTCTTTTCAAAAATTAACTATACAAGTTAATGCCACTAATTTCTTACCTATCAGAGACTTGATAATGTCCATAATGCTCTCGGGCGTGGTGTTCTCTTCAAAGTCCTGATTTAGCTCAGTGATTAGCTTGGCAAATCCCTCGCTCTCCTCGCGGAAAAGGTTGAAGCGACGCTGCTTATAGCTTAAGGGGGATAATTAAATTGTAAAAATGTTACCTGTAAAAACCACATATTTTGAATACGTACTATAGCTTGGTCTTGACCTTGATGAACTTGGAGTAGAAGCTCTTGTTTTTCACAATGCCCACATCCTGCAGCGTATCAATTTCCAAGCGCTCCTTCAGAAGACTCTCGGGAACCACCTTGTCCATGTCCTTGACCAACTGCACAAAGGCATGACGCTCCTCATGCAATCCCTCAGTCATAAGCGACGTTTCGCTATCCAGTATGTTGACCACATCCACTATGAGGCTGGGCAAACCTGCGTGGAGGGGCTGGAAAAAGCAAAATGTATATCAAAGTTAGAAGAAGATAAGCATATATTAAATTTAACTGAAATTGCTAAACAAAAACTACATAAAGTGGAAACAAAAAATGAAAAATTCATAGAAATGCATCGGACAGTTTCCAATATTTCTCACTCACCACAACTTCCGCTAGCAAATGGATCACCAGATCCTTTTTGTGGGTAAAGCGCAGCGCCTGCCAGAGCAGCTCGTAGATGGCATTGGACACTCCCTGCTTGAAGACACCATTCCGATCGTAGACGGCCCCGTCTGCCGAATCCTGCAGCTGCTGCTTGAGGTACTTCAGGCTAGAAGGAAACGTTTAGTTTAGCTGAATGCTGGGTGTGCAGCCAGAAGCCCAAACAGGCGACACAAGAGCGCGCGAATATCCGCAGGACACAAACTGTCGGCAGCCACTGTGCTGTGTGATGCGCGAGTGTGTGCGTGTGTGTATATCTGTAGCTGCAGTTGTATCGGTGTCTGAGCCGTGGAAACCACGTACAATTCGCTCCGTCCGGCCTTGTCAAAGTGCTTAAATATATCCGTGTTCAGGGCACCGGGCTCCTTGCCCCCGGCCACGCCGGAGCTACCGCTACCGCCGCCGTTGGTATCCGTTTCCGCGGAAGCGGCCGTCGTCCGGTTTTCCGCTGCATCGCCGCCAGCGCCACCCTGCGTTCCCGGCACGCTCTTCAGTTTCTTCAGGCGCACCATACGGACTGTGGGTGCGCGCCGATCAGATGGAACACGCGGGATGTTTGCTTTGGAGCTGTTTTCCGTTTTAAAACCGATCAATTTGCTGGACTTTTGGAAATATTTTTTTTTTCACACTTTGCTTTTCAAGCAGTACGAGCAGTGTGTGACCGTTTGGTCACTCAAACGAAATGCTGAGGCGGCTAGAAACAAAACACTAAAACTGTTTGACAGGGAATGACGAAATGGAACAGAATACGAAAAAAATGACATTTTTTTATTTTTAAGATTTTTGCTTTTATAAAAGTAATTAAGAAAAATGATAAAAATCAATTCACTTATATTAATTTCTTTTCTTTTTGATTATTTTTTTCAAACGATTTTCTGCGTAGAACTCAAATAAAAAGTATTAAATATTGAAAATAGATGTAGCAACTCTGTACTCAACTTCCTCAGTATCCACAACGAATTTGATAAACCCGACCCTTTTTCCTTTATTTGTATGCGCATATTAAGGGGTCTCATAAAAATGCAATCTCAAATCCAAGATATGTTAATAAAAACAAACAATTTCGTATGCAATCTCACTTTTCAATTTGAAATAGTTTTCAGGAAAATGCTTTGTACGAGATTTATAAACCAGATAATAGAATCAAAGATGAAATTATTTCAACAAAAATCATTTGCTAAATGAAGGAATAAAACATAAATAAATAAAAATTGAACTAAATACAGTAATTTACTGATTTTATTAAATATAATATATTTATAATCCAAGTAGCATTAACAAATGCAAATAAGTTGCTTGATTTATTTATATTACCCATATAATGGCAGAAAATGTATAAAAAATTGGGAGTTCGCTTCTAAATAGGCATGGTTGGGGCAAATACGTCTTTATCTTTAGATATTGATTTGTCTCTTTAAAGTCGAAAATAATATAACATGAATAAACACACAACTTATATTTTTGAGAAAGTGTTTGTGTAAGGCTACAAAATCGAATGTGGTTTTTAATGGTAACATCCTGTAAGAATGTAATATTTTAAAATTAAAATTTGGATGAAGCAGAAAAAGAGAACTGGCTTTTATCCTGGGAAAACAAATCAAAGCAGGGGCTCGTTCTCTATCTTGACGTCGCACTCGATCATTGAGATGTCCACGTAGACGGATGACGACGGGGACGCAACGCTACCATTGTGGCTCTCGCCATAGGGGTAGCTGGAATTAGAAATATGGTACTGCGACTTCTCCAGCTGCGTGGCAAAACTAGAGTCCGGTGCCGGCGTCAGCCTGGGCAGTCCCCCGGATCCTCCTACCCCCCTATCCTGCGGCTGCATCTCCTCCTTGTTGAGTTCCATTAATAGGCGGCTGGTCTCCAGGCGGAACTTGAGCTTGTTCATGTTGGACAGCGACTTCAGGTGTGGCATAAGGCTGACCAGAAAGCTGTAATCCGAATCCTCTTTCATGGCAGCATCTACCACTACGGCAGTTTTTAACGACGTATCCTGATGGCTGCTGTAGCCACTCGAAATGGGTCCGTCGCACGAGGACGAGGTTTTCCTTCGTCGGCATCTTTTCGACGGTGGCGGGGGACGCGGGAGCGACGCGTGATTGGGGGGTAGGTTTAGCGGCGAGAGCAGTCTGGGCGAGAGCTCTGGGTCTGAAGTGGGCAGTTTAGTGGCCAGCGGCTGGGTTAACGAACCCCGATCGGAGCCCGAGTCGTGGCGCTCCGCGGACTCCCGCTTGAAAATGTCCTCAATGATCTCAAAGTCCACGGACTCATCGTTGTCCAGGTCCACATCCCCATCGATGGCAAAGTCACCCAGCCCACTGAGCTCGAAGTCCTCACACTGCTCGGCCCCCACGTCAAAGGGTTCGGGCGGAAACGGGACCAGGCACTCAGGATCGAAGATGTGGCGCAGGAACTCCAGCGACCGGAAGTACGGCCAGTTGGACATTCTGATGCGTTTCTGCTGGATCTTGCGCACCTCCGCGCGGTAGCTGTCTCGCAGGGTCTTGAACCGCTTCTTGCACGTCATGACTGAAAGAGTCCGGGTGTTATTAATAGCCTTTAGCTGCCGAACCTGGGCCCAGCGCACTCACCGTCCAGCTGCATAACATGCGCCACACAGGCCCACTGCGTTACGAATTCGTCCTTGCGGCAGGCCATCGCCATGTTGGTGTCCCAGAGCGATCGCCGCTTGGCCACCTCGGCGATCAATCGAAAGTTATCCGATCTCATGGTGGCTGTTGGGCTTACCTCAAAAAATCGTGGCGTGTAAACAAATGCACTTTGGGTAATCGCTCCTTTATTTCCTCACCTCCGTACCCGCAGCAATCAAGCTTGTAGTATAAATGGTTGGCGGGCTGATTGCCGGAGGTTATTCTAAAGCGAAAACCACTAATTCTTTGCCTGATTAGGGCGAATTTTAAAGAAAAATAGATCAACTCCGGAATTAATAGTGTTTCACAGCCCGCTTCGCTTTGCGGCAAGGCAGTAGGCAACTCTGGCTGAACAGCTGTTATCGCTCTTGTTGAATTTCCATCTTTGACCGGTAAGGTCACACCAATGCACAGTGGGCTTAAGGTACTTAGAGTTAATTATTACTTCTAACATTTTAATTATCTAATTATCTTACTTAAATTACATTAGTAACTTTTTATATTTAGTTATAGTTTTAGTTTTTAGATTTAATTTTTTAATCTAATGTTAGGTACTTCTTGAGACTGAATTGGTAGCTTAAAGTATTTATTGTTGCCCCGAATAGTATTTTTTAAAAGTTATCACTGCGGTCACTCTATGAATCAGTCAGCAAACCAAATAGTTTAATTTTTAGCCGGCTGTGGAATTGAAAATCAATTTAATAATTAAGACGTCATGTCGAACGCTGGAGAGGAGTGCAAGGATGAGGACTTGCCCGCAAATACGCTAGAGCAGTTCACGGAACTGGAGCAGGTGCTGCAGATGATCGATAACATCAAGCCCATTGAGGCAGGTTCCTTCGAAAGGGAGTTCGAGCAATACGCCCAGGTTCTGTCGCGCTACCAGGAGCAGCCGCATCTCCTGGATCCGCACCTGGAAGAGCTGCTGGGCAAACTCCTGGGCAAGATTAGGCAGCAGAGCCTGCCATCTGGCGAGCGCCATGCCGCCTTCAAGTATCTGTATATCATCAGTAAGGTGCGCACCTATAAGGTTCTGGTGAAGTTTATGCCACACGAACTGAGCGATCTGGAGTTTGTTCTGGATCTGCTGGGCGAGCAGGATCCCAAGGAGTTTGCCGAGTGGGAGACGCGCTACATCCTGCTCCTGTGGATGTCCATTCTCGTCCTGAATCCCTTTCACATGTCCCGATTGGACGCATACGAAACTGCTCCCAGTGCTACCACAAATTGCCTCACAAACAACGTCCAGCAGGCGAAGACAACCAAGATGGAACGCATCTACGAGCTGATCCAGCTGTATGTGTCCACCAACGACACCTGCAGCATCATGGCTGCATTCCTGGCCGCCAAGTATTTCATACGCAGCGACATCAAGGACCTGTATCTGGAGAGATTCTTCGACTGGATCATAGAGCAGCACCAGGCGGACACGGTTAACGTGAAGTTCGGCCAACTGGCGGCCGTGGCTGCCATTCTGAAGCACGGCAAGCGCGAGGATCTGCTGCCCTATGCGGACAAGCTCCTCCAGTGGATCACCTCGTGTCAGTACAAGGATAGCAGCGACTTCCTGAAGTACAAGAACTACGTGAAAATAGTCCAGAGGATCGGGCTGGTTCACCTGAAGCCACGCATTGCCAGCTGGCGTTACAAAAGGGGTGAGTTCGGGGTCTTAAAACCTTTGTTTAGAGCTTAGGAAGTAACAGGTAATCCCTAGGCACCCGGTCACTGGCTACCAATCTCAACCAGACAACAGGAGCCGGCGGGGAGTCGGACAGCATGGAGGTATCTACGGATGAGGGAGAGGAAATCCTGGTGCCCGATGCCATCGAGGAGGTGATCGAGGAGCTACTGCAAGGCCTGCGAAGCGGTGGCAACGACATTCGCTGGAGTGCGGCCAAGGGACTGGGCAGAGTCACCAATCGTCTGCCCAAGGAGCTGGCCGACGAGGTCATTGGCTCCGTAATCGATATACTCAGCCCGCTGGAGCCCCACGAGGCCTGGCACGGCGGCTGTTTGGCCTTGGCCGAGCTGGCCAAGAGGGGACTGTTGCTGCCCCACCGCCTGGAGGAGCTGGTTCCCCTCCTGATGCAGGCTCTCTTTTACGACGAAATGAAGGGTTACATGTCGGTGGGTCAGCATATCCGTGACTCCGCCTGCTACATGTGCTGGGCCTTTGCCCGGGCCTACAATCCGGACGATGTGAAACCCTTTGTTCAGAAGATCTCCTCCGGACTGCTAACCGTGGCCGTATTCGATCGCGAGGTGAACTGCCGACGAGCTGCCTCCGCTGCATTCCAGGAGAGCGTGGGTCGCCTCGGAAACTTTCCCTTCGGCATCGAGATCTCCACCACCACGGACTTTTATTCCGTCGGCATTCGCCAGAACTCCTACCTGAACATCAGCGACTACATAGCCCAGTTCGAGGTGTACCGGGAGCCCTTGATTAATCACTTAGTGCAGCGCAAAGTTAACCATTGGGACTCGGCCATAAGGGAGCTGACAGCCAGGGCTCTGCACAGGCTCACCCTGAAGGAGCCGCAGTACATGGCCGCAGTGATTCTGCCACAGCTGCTGGCCAAAACCGATACCATTGACATTAACTGCCGTCATGGTTGTGTCTTGGCCATGGGAGAGATTACCTTGGCATTGCGCCAACTGGAGGAGGGCAGTGATCCCCCCGTAGCCTACCTCTCCAATCAGCGGATTGTGGAGCTTAACGAGCTGGTTAAGACGTTCCTGGAGCGAAACTTCTATCGCGGCATGAGCGGCGAGCTGATGAAGTCCTGCACGACCAACTTTATAAGGAACTGCAGCTTGGCCAAAGTGCAGGCCACTGCCGAGTGCTTGGGTAAGCTTCAAACTCGGAGAACGATCTTGTAGTTAGGTCGATGTGCTCCATTTTTACTTAGTTTCCTTTTTTTCGATTTTCCTGCGCTTGCTCGAATGACTTCACTTTCTGCTTTCCTTTCATATTCTTGTGCCCTCTAGTCATCTCCCTCTTACAAGGGTCTAGCGCCTTATTAACAGACCTCACTTGGCAACAGTCGCGTCTCTCTTTCTTTCTGTTACCATGCTTTACAATGTAAAAGTAAATGTAAAGTTTACATTCGACTTTTCACACACATATGTATGTATGTACATTGCAAACCTAACGGGATCTGCGACATTCCCTTTTCTCTTTTACCTTCACGGAATATTCCGCTTGACAACACCAAATTTACAACGTATTCTCACTGCGACACATTAATATATTTATCGATCAATTCCAGCTTCCTGGCAGCAGGTCATTGATTCCTGCTTGGTGACCAAAACCTCCACCATTCGCGACTCGGCGGTGGAGTCCTTTGCTGAGCTCTGTCGCACATATTACTGCTGCGATTCCAGACGTCAGGAGAACGAGGCCATCATCAATGCCTATTTGAGGGGAGCCGAGAATGACCTGGAAGAGCACATACGCATGGGATACCTGGCTGCCTTGGGCGTGCTCCCTGCCCCTATGATCGGTCGCCAGTTGCCTGCTGTGCTGGACAGTCTGGTGAAACACTCGCTGACTCCATTGCAGGCAATGGTTCTGTTTGGCGAAAGCGGAGATCGTGAGAATATTCAGACCTACAGGTGGAGCGAGGCGCGCACGGAAAGCGTAAAGGCCTTGACCAAAGTGGTGAAAGCTGTGGGTTATGGGGACGAAGGAGCAATTGGTGAGTGCCAGGCCACAGTCCCATTATCCCTTTTAGGGATAATTTATCCCTTTTTAGGCACCTTTTCAGATCCGGACAACTTCAACAAGGTGATGAATTGCTTGCTGAAAGCACTGGACGAGTACACCCTGGACAATCGCGGTGATATTGGTGCCTGGGTGCGGGAGGCGGCCATGTCATCGCTCTACGAGATCGTAACCCAGTGCCCGCCGGATTTGCTCTCGTCAGAGCAGGTCCACAACGTTGTGGTTGGCTTCATGCAGCAGGCGGTGGAGAAAATTGATCGTACACGAGGACTGGGCGGACGTCTGTGCTGCAAATTGATTAATTGCCAGCCCAGGATCCCGCACATTCGAGAGCATTCAAAGCTGCTGGATATATTCCCCGCGGATGTTGACTCCGTGCTCTGGCTATTTGCCGACCACACATTCCCCTTGTTCTGCGAGCTGCTTGCCCTGCCGGAGTACTCCAAGCGAGTCCTACTCGGTTTGAGTGCCAGCATTGGACAACTGACCGAATCTCTGGTGAGTTGGGGATTACGGCTATAGCTGTACTCAAACTGAGTAAAAATCAAAAAGAGAACAAGAACAAATATACTTCAGTATTTAAGTACACATTTTCTCATTTTGAGTCAATTTTTCCTTAAAAATTCTCTGTGTACCATTGTTAAGATTCCTGAATTGGTTTCTTACAGATCAAATACGCCTCGACGGCCCTATTCCAATTTTTGCGTTCCAACCCAGAGATGGTGCCCCGCTTATGTACCGAGATTGTTGAGATCTTCGAGGAGCATCTGCTAAATGAGCGAGTGACTTATCCCATGCTCAGTTTCCTCGACATACTCATCGGATCGGGGACTGTGGAGGCGGTACTCCATGACGAAACCAATTCCTTTGCGGAGGATATCTACAGACTGCTGAACCTGGAAGTCAAGGGATACAAGAAGCTCTACAAGACGGCAACCAGCATTAGTGCCTTCTGCCAGCTCCTGCAGGTCCCTCGTCTGTCACGGCGTATCCTATCCAAGCTCTCAGTGTTCCTTGGACTGCAGCATGTCCATGTTCGTAAGACGGCAGCCACCAAATTGTACGAAGCTCTGGCCCTTCACGGCGATGTCACCGAAGTGCCCGAGGATAATCTGGATGAGATCCTAACACTCCTCTCCGAAACCGACTGGACCATGCCGCTGGTGGAGGTGCGTCCATTGAGGAATCAATTGTGCCAGCTGATGGGTATCAAAGCGCCAGTGAGTGGAGCAGCTGCAGCCGCCGCTGCACAGCAGTAGACAGTGAATGCGGATAGGTGATTTTCCGCACAAAAATAAATATTTACTATGTATATTAATTTAATGTAATATTTATAATCAAATTTAATGCACTATTAAACTGACGATACTTGCATCGGGATCTAACATAACATTTTTGGGATTTTACTTAATTGTGTTGAGAGGAAAAATGCAAAGCTCTTTCTAAAAGAAGGCAAAAAGAATATCGCTCGTTCGCTTTTGCGCGTACATTGCAGGCAAAGTGTGTAAACGAGAGCGGGAGAGAAATAGGGCAGAACAATTCAACGACTGTAAGTGAAGATATAGTATTTTTTAAGTATGACCATTTTAGCCAGCAAAGTGCAAATTTTTCCAAACTTTTTGCAAAACGCATTAATTTGAACATTTTATTTATATCCCACTTATTTAAAACTGATAGACAGTATTAAATAAGCTATACAATGTTCTCCATAAATGAAAGCTTGGTCCTCCGATATCAATAGAATTAAAATTAAATTTAAAATATACAGCCATTAGAAATTGGTCTTTCGAGCTGGATGGTTCCACAGAAGCGTTACAGTTGCGTACAATATAAGTCCTCATGGAACCGATAGGAACCTGTCAAGAGCTAAGGTATTAAGCGGTCTTGCTCCTTTCTTAGTATCCCTTGGAAAAAGTTTCCTATTTTGTATGTACTTTTTGTATTTATCCCGAGTTGAATGTCCGTTAATAGTTTATTCGAAAAATACTAAAACTAAAATTTCTGTTGCATTGCGCCGTTGCCGTTCGTATCCAGTTACAAATTCACAGATCACGAGGTGGACTGACTTGCATTTTAGAATAATGTTAATATTCCCCGTTTCTTTGGGACTCTCAGCTCTCTACGCGTTAATCTCGAACAGTTTGGCCACTTCATTCAGGTCATCAGACTTCTTATTCTGATTGAGTATTGTCCTAGCTAAGCCTATCCGGTTGAAGAGGTTCCACAGCAGGACGCCCACGATTTTGTCGTCCTTCAAGTAGAACACCACACCCTTGCCGTAATTTCCCGCCTCATCGGGATCACAGGTAATGCCGTCTGAGGTAACAACATCGAAATCGCCTGTGCCCTGGGAATCGCCGCCCGCCTTGGACTCGGACTCGGGGAGGTTGTCCACGCGACTGGCGGCATCCGAGGGCAGAGCAAACACTCCAACGGTGGGTAGCGAGGAGTCCACCAGGCCGATGCCTTCGTAGCCGATCTCAGGACCCAGATCCGACCAAAACATGCTCTGATGCTGATATGGTTTCTCTATAGAAGGAAGGAAATATTATAATAAATTATTTAGGTTATTAAATTATTTAATTGTGACTCACTTGCTCCCGTCATGTTCTCGCCAGCCAACCGGCCAGAGACCACAGAGTGATCGTAGTGCTCCACTCGCCGCCTGCCCAACAGCGGGTCGTAGAAGCAGGAGGCATCCCCGGCCACGTAGAGATTCCTCCTAGCCTCCAGCTCAGCATTAACCACGAAGCCTCCACGACTGCTGTCCACTTCCAGCATGCTTGGGCCGGCGAGCTCCGTATTGGGTGAGCTACCAACACACACGACCACCACATCCGACATCAGCGTCATGCCATTGTTCAGCTCCAGCTTCAGATTGGTCTCGTCCCTAGTCGCGTGTCGAATGCTGGCGTTGGGGATGACGCAGACGCCCAGCTTCTCCATCTTGGCCATCGTCCAGCGACTCAAGTAGTTCGGTAGGACCCGTGACATATTTGCGTTCTCCTCAAACACCTGATACACCTTCCCACCACCGTTCTCCCTGGAGTAATGGGCCAGGGAGCAGGCCAGCTCGCTCCCGATGAAGCCGTTGCCCACGATCGTGATCGATCGCTTCTCTGCCGCCAATCTGCGGAGGCGGTCGAAGTCATCGGGAGTGCGATAGACCATTACTTTCTCCCGTATACTGGGCGGCGCATCCTGGAAAACGGTCAGGTTTTTGGGGGCACAGCCAGTGGCAATAAGGCACGAGTCGTACTCGATCTGATAGCCGTCATTCAATGTCACTATCCGGCTTGAAGCGTCTACCTTCTTTACGGCAAAGCCCTGAGCGACAGCGATGCCGCTTGCACTGTCATCCAGGTTCTCGGGCTCCACAAAAAACTCTTCCGGTTCAAAGTATAAGCTGGAAAGGGGCATGAAGTTATTGATTGAAGAAATTCATAGGAAAGTATAAAGATATTTGAGCTAAAATCTAAAAAGAAACTTATAAAAACGCACCTGCGCTCAGAGCCCGTCCACTGCTTGAACCGGTAATCCTTGATGGGATCCTCGTTTGGATTGGGCGTGTACCAGAGCTCCTTGGAAAGGGGCGGACGCATGTAAGGCTTGCGGAACTCATTGCTGATCATCAGAACCTTGGCGGACGAGTCGTTGGACTTGATGGCTCGGAACGCAGAGAAGGCAGCAGTCCCGCCACCGACAATGAGGTAGGGAACGTGCTTAGGCAGGTCCTCGGAACTGGGAGGACCTTTAAGGGAAAATTAGATTAGAATGGATGATATCAATATTCTCGATTTTTTTAAAATTTTATATAATAACTTATTTATTGAATATATTCACTTACTTGTGATTAGACCAGCCAACAGTCTCCGCTTCCGTAACTCCTCTTCTGCAGCTTTTCTTTTGGCTTCACTGTCGTCCGGTTTATGCGTCAAGAACCAGGTTATCTACAGCATTAGAGTACTTAACGAAGTTTCCTTTGAAAGTAATACAGAAACCTACCAATCCTCCAGTAAGCAATGCCGCCAGCGCACCCAGCAGGCACTTCAAACGGAGATCCTTCAACCGGCACTCGCACTCCGGATCACGAGGACCGCCACTGCCACAAGGCCCCGTTCCATCCTCATTGCTGGGCTGGCAACGTGTCTCCTTTCGCTTGCGCTCGAACTCCTCGCAGGGATTCTTCGGTTTGCAGGAATCGATGACTGGATTGGCAGAACTGAACTGTGAGAAGTCACACTCCGAGGATTTGAGCACATCCTTGGCGCTGGCGTTGGTCTTGGTCTCAGCATAGCCCTGAAAATAAAAAAATCAAGGAATATGTTTATATATATCGACTTCCAGATTGGATTGTAAGGGAATGTGCTGGAGGACTCTAATTAAAAAGGATATTATTTGCAATATTTCGATAATAATCGATTATTAATTAATTATCGTTCAATGCTGAAGAAAAATATCGCCTTTTGATCGATAGCTTTTAGCATCCCCTGCTTTGGGTAAGTAACCTTACTTTTACGAAATTCTGTGAATGGAGCGGGGCTTGAAAGTTGACGTTGGAAGAAACGGGGGCCTCGGCTTGGGCTGTAGTCCCCGGAGCCGCATCCTCATCCACTTCGAACTCGTCGTCGGTCTTGGTGACGCAGGCTTGATGGTTCGGATATTTGTTGGCTTGCATTTTGGTGCGCGCCTCGATGGTGCGTTTCTTTACCATTTGATAGAGGCTGCTGTGCGACGACGATCGGAAAGCGGCTAAAATAGGACACGATGGCATGAATAAATGAATAAACATAAGAGATTTAACCTCACTTACTGTACAACGGAGACGAACGCTGCAATGGCGCCGGCCTTGGTAGCCTTCTGTTGGCCAAGATGTACGCCTGGCGAATGAACTTCCGCGTCAGGCATTGCACGCTCCAGATACTCATAATACTCATAATGCAAAGACTCCGACGGTCCCAGAACAATTGAATTCTCAATTGTTTAACAACGTGTGTGTGCGCAAGTTTGTGTTTTGTTTAAAAAAAAGGGAAAAACTAATTTCTATGACAAATTTCTCCGAGTAACTTGTGGATGCGGTATTTATGATATTTAAAAATGGGTAGTTTATCCTTGAAGGGTAATGTTGATTATGTGTTTGTAAATTACAAATTGTAAAACATTAAATTATACATTTTAAACTTAAACGACTAATCTACCCTTAAAATTTGGCCATTTTAATCAATCTAATCTTAATTTACAATTATAATTGTTACATATTTTATAATGTTTTTAAATTTAAAGAATAATAAAAATTAATAATTTAAAATGTAACGTCTTCATGGTGCCAAAAATACACCAAAAATCATTGGTGAACTTTTCGATTCATCCGATACTATCGTAAGCTCTTGTTCGATTTACGATTTTCCCCGCACACTGCGAGGGCCACACTAAACGCAGCCAGAGACAAAAAATACAACATGACGGGAAGGCCGCAAAGGAATGCAAAATAAAAGGAAAGGAGAAGAAAGCGAAGATCGATTGTTGTGAAAAGAGATCAATTAAAGCCCTCCGCATTTCACACGGAGTTATTTGTCAAGGAAATTGTTGTTCTTTTTTGTAAACACAACAGAAGCTCGCGAACACACACACAGCTTTCCATCGCCATACACCCTTTTCCATACGTTGTTACACAATTGTGTATTCATTTGTGCTGGATCTGCCGGAATTAGGGCTAAATCACCATGAGCATGTGGAGCGTGAGTTCGCGGAAGTTCGTCCGCCAGGCGTACATCTTGGCCAACAGAAGGATACTGGGACCGGCGTCGCAGCAGCAGCGTTCGCCGCCGGTGTGTGGTGAGTTTGTGAGGTTATGTCTCTTATGTTTTTCCGACTCATCCGGCGTTTGCCTCCTCTCCGCTTCCATTTCCAGCCGCTCTCCGGTCCTCAGACCGTGAGTATTCACAGTCACAGTCCTCCACGCCCGTCATCGATTCCAGCAAGCCCAAGAATGCCTACGAAGAGTTCGAGCGCAAGCGAAGCAGCAATGAGGATGGAACAGCCTCTGGTAGCGGTGGCAGTGGTGGTGATCAGGACCAGAATAAGGATCTGCAAATGAAGTATCTGCTGGGGGCTCTGGCGGCGTTGTTAGCTGGAGGATTGGTACGTTTCTTGTTTTTATTTTTAAGAGAATCCTGCTAAGTACACTTAAATTTCCTAGCTAACCTGGTACATGTCAAGGGATACGGACGAGGCAGCCAAAAAAGCAGCGGATGAAGAGGAGAAACGGAAGCGAAAACTAGCTGGTCTAGCCACAAGTAAGAAATTCGTGGGAAATTTGATTAAATTCTGATTTATATCGAACGAGAGTGGTGAAATAGATATTCCTGCTGAGTTAACCAATCATATCAGCTTATTCCGATATGAATATTTTGGCAGTCACTCGGAGACTAGCATTATCTATGCGCCTTATCAATAATCATTGTTGTTACGACAAAAATTACAAGCTCATTCTCATGTGTACTAATCAAAAAGCAAGTGCTTAACCCATTCAAATAACCAGAATGTCTTAATTTCTCTTTACAGGTCCTCCCAAGTCCGAGGACCTGCCAAAGCACGTTCCCTACCTCATTGTGGGCGGCGGCACTGCTGCCTTCTCTGCGTTCCGAGCCATCAAATCCAATGACGCCACCGCCAAGGTGCTGATGATCAGCAATGAGTTCCGCAAACCCTACATGCGTCCGCCCCTTTCCAAGGAACTCTGGTACACGCCCAATCCGAGCGAGGAACCTATCAAGGATTATCGCTTCAAGCAGTGGACGGGCTCCGAGAGAAGGTTCGCTTCAATTTAAGCCCTTTTTCAAACCTTTTAATACATTTTTTATACCTTTCTGTTTTTCAGCTTGTTCTTTGAACCCGACGAGTTTTTCGTGGCGCCCGAGAATCTGGCGGAGAGTGCAAATGGCGGCATAGCCGTTGCTCAGGGTTTCGCCGTCAAGAAGGTGGACGCTCAGAAGCGGATTGTGACGTTGAACGACGGCTATCAGATCGAGTACGACTCGTGCCTTATTGCCACTGGCTGTGCGCCCAAGAACCTGGCCATATTCCAGGATGCACCGCCCAGCATACGGGAGAAAGTAATGGTCTATCGCACTCCCGATGACTTCGATCGCCTCCGCAGATTGGCGGCAGAGAAGCGATCGATCACGATCGTGGGCAACGGCTTCATCGGGAGCGAGCTGGCCTGCTCCCTGGCCCATTACTCCAAGGAGAATGGTGGCGGCAAGGTTTATCAGGTGTTCCAGGAGGACGCTAATATGTCACGGGTCCTACCGAACTACTTGAGCCGCTGGACGTCGGCCAAGATGGAGACGCAGGGCGTCAGCGTCATCCCCAATGCCAGCATACGGAACGCGACTAGGGACGAAAACAATCTGAAGCTGGAGCTGAGCAATGGCACGACTCTGATGTCGGATGTGGTGGTCGTGTGTGTCGGCTGCTCCCCCAACACGGAGCTCGCTGCTCCGAGCCTGCTGGAAGTGGACAGCAGCCTCGGTGGCTTCGTGGTCAATGCTGAGCTCGAGGCTAGGAGGAATCTCTACGTGGCCGGCGACGCCTCCTGCTTCTACGATCCGCTGTTGGGCAGGCGACGGGTGGAGCACCACGATCACTCTGTGGTCTCTGGGAGGTTGGCTGGCGAGAACATGACGGGAGCCAGTGAGTCTACTATAATTTGATGGATTTGTTTGCCAATTATAATGTATTTTGTAATTTCCTTCGTCTTATAGAGAAACCATATCAGCATCAGAGCATGTTCTGGTCGGATCTGGGTCCCGAGATCGGCTACGAAGGCATCGGCCTGGTGGACTCCTCGCTGCCCACCGTTGGAGTGTTTGCTCTTGCCTCAGATGCCGCCAGTCGCGCGGACAACCTCCCCGAGTCCGAGTCCAAGGCGGGCGGCGATTCCCAGGTCGCCAAGGATGTCAAAGTGAAAACCACAGATGGCGTCACCTCTGATTCCGATGAGGCGGCGAATTACGGCAAGGGTGTGGTGTTCTACATGAAGGACGACAAAATCGTGGGCGTCCTGCTGTGGAACCTCTTCAACCGGATAGGCTTAGCTAGGACAGTAATCAATCAGAATAAGAAGTACGATGACCTCAATGAGGTGGCCAAGCTGTTCGAGATTCACGCGTAGAAAGCTGCGAGTCCCATGGAGAGGGACCAAGGAGAAGAGAGTGTCTTTGCATCCTGGATGGCAAGTCAACCCGCACGGAATATGAACTATATTCGAAAGCCTTCAACTGTGTGATCTGTTTTGAAAACGAACAGCAAAGGCCTACGGTCGAAAAATCACACATGAAACAGAAACTTAAACAGGCAAAGTCAACGAATATTCTTTGAAATTAATGTGCGTTTCATTTTTTGTATTTTTTCATACACTCCGCTGCTGCTTTCTTTCTATCAGTGCCTCTTTTATGTTTCCTTTTTAGCAGACCGATAAACCTGGAATTTTTATCTATAACTTCGACTTTTCTAAAGGGTTTTTTTAAACTGTGTCTCTTTTTCAAAAAAAAAAAATAAATAATATGCGCTAAGCCAGATATATTTAATTGAAATGACGGAAAACTATAGAAAAGTTACTTTTATTTGGTTTGGAAACCAACAACCTTCATTTGGTTTTATGTAAATATGCCAAATTAGTAAATACCCACCGAACATCTGTTGATTTTTCGCTTGAATTTCCCCCAATAAAAGAAGCACGACCACATATGGGCAAACATGCAAAAAATATTACCTGAATTTGCCTAAATCTAGCATTTTAAATGTTGTAGACGGATTACTTTGTTAGGTCACAAAGCATTCATTATTTAATTAGGCCTAAGTGTTATTGTCTTCAGTTTTAATTACAATAAAGTCTAAGGATTTCCAAGTTTAGTTTGATTTTAGTAATTATTAAAAACTTTGCTAAAGAGGTAAGGCTCTGCCGAAAAGACCAGGGATCATAACAGTTATAATTTTTAAAATACAAATTATTAAATAAGAGTTATTTTTTGATTAAAAAATATTCCCAAAATTAGGATACATTTTTATATATACTTTTTATTTTTGTAATCATTTTTACCTCTTATTTTTGATTTTTAAATCGAAAAATAATTCTTTTTTTTCGTTTATTTATTAAAAATCAAAAATAAGAGTTAAAAATGATTAAAATAATTAAAATTATATCAAAATATTTTTGGAAATTATATAAAAGTTTCATCATTACTCTTATTTATAATTTTTAAAATAAAAGTTATTTTCAATTTTTATTTTGAAAAATGTAATAATTTCTATATTTAATTTTTAATTTGAAAAATTTAATTTCTATAACTTTTGTAGGGGCGGTATATCTAAAAGTTCGAAAGACATCTAATCAACGTCCCAATACCTTTCGTTTGATAAAAAGTATAAATAAGCGTTATTTATGATTCAACTTTTAAATAAAAATGTAAAAATAAGAATTATATTTAACTTTTATATTTAAATTAAAGATAACAGTTAAAAATGGTTTGCAAAAATAAAACTGAATCCAATTTTTGAAAAGTCCTTCCAAACAGAAGGTATACATAACTTTCATATCCTCGCAGTCCATGTTTTCCAATTTTTATTAAACTAATAACTGGAAAAGACCTTCTGAAATTGGCCAAATAAATTTTTGTAACAAAGCAAGCAGCTGTCAAGCTGTCATATATTAGCACCTGGCTTATTAGGGTAAAGCAAGGCAGGCGGATTAGCGGCCAATTCGCAGGCAGAAAACGCGGATCTATAAAATCCTGGAATCCTGCCAGAATTACCTGAGATTGTCCCCGAGGGATACCTATTAGGGGAAAACTTGGATTAGCCACCAATTGGTAGGTAGAACTTTAAACAGGTAGATATATCCAAGCAATGTATATAAACCCCAGACTCAAGTTAGCCAGGCATCAGTTCCTTTTCGAAACTCATACAGCCATGAAGTACCGCATGTTGAACAAACGCAAGCACGCAGCGACTCCTTCGCCAGTGAAGGAAATCATCAAGGAAGACGACATCACCATAAACGCCACAGCTCACAGTGCCCTGGAGCTGGAGGCAGCCTCTGCTCTCCTGCTGCTCCGCTACCAATACGATCGTCAGATCTGCAACAGTATTATTTCCTACACGGCCTCGACCCGATCGCCCACACCTCCGCCTGTGGTCGCTGACAATACAACTCCCAAGGATCAGACAGTTCGTCCGCCAGTGGCCGCTCCTCAGCCGTTGAAGAAACGGTCCATACCACCGCATCTCTTGCGCAGATCCTTGACGCCAGCCAAAGCGGCCACCCTGGGGGCCAATAACAATTCCATAGTGAAGGCGAAATCAAGGACTCCGGTGCCCGGAAGCGAGCAGCGCGGCTGCAACAAGTCCCTGCTCAAGTCCTGCAGAAATATGATTCGCGAGTTCTTGGACAATCAGGAGCTCATCTAATTTTAAGCAAGAACATGTGAAATCCAGTTTACAATTTCCTTTTTCGGTAATTTTAAATTTAATCAACACAAACATTCTAATCATAGATTTTAGAAATCTTTTCCCATTAATAACGCTGCTCTGCTGATATCAAAAACTTTTATTTTAAACTAAGAGAACAACTAAAAAAAATGAATAAAAAAAAATCAAACCAATAACATTGTACAAAATTATTACTTCCAATATGTGGCCCAAAATCTTCGAGGAACTCCATCAGTACTAATTTGGTTGACTGATCAAACCTTAACAGTTTGTCTCCGAATTCGTACTTGGGAATTTTAAACAACTTTAATTCTCACGGTTCACGACCGAAAGGAAGCTTCCTCCCATGTGTGCTTGAACTGAAATAAGAACAAAAACGAATAGTACAAAATAGTTACTTCCAAAATGTGGCCCACCAATCTTCGAGGAACTCCATCAGTACACATTTTGCTGACTGATCAAACCTTAAAAGTTTGTCCCCGAATTCGTACTTGGGAATTGGTGGCTTATGTCTTATGCTTTACCAGCTTCCTACCATATGTTATTGACCCAAAATAAGAAATAAATCGATCCTGGGATCCTAAGGATTTGAGCTCCATCAGTACTAATTTTGTTGACTGATCAAACCCTAACAGTTTGTCTCCGAATTCGTACTTGGGAATTTTAAACAACTTTTCGTCTTATGCTTTACCAACTTCCTACCATATGTTATTGACCAAAAATAAGAAACAAATCGATCCTGGGATCCTAAGGATTTGAGCTCCATCAGTACTAATTTTGTTGACTGATCAAACCCTAACATTTTGTCTCCGAATTTGTACTTGGGAATTTTAAACAACTTTTCGTCTTATGCTTTATCAGCTTCCTCCCATGTGTGCTTGAATTAAAATAAGAGACAAATTTCAGTTTTCAATTTATTTATTGCATATAAATTGGTTTCCTTTGTTTTTTTTTTGTTTTTTATACATATATAAATTATGTATATTGATCAAAAGATAAGTTTTTCAAATGGAAGAACAGGTATTGTGGCGACACTAGAGTGCTAATTATTAGCTATTGGCGGTGTGTTTAAACTTAAGGCGTACGAAGAAAACAAATAGAAAATTATTCTTTTTTAACGTAGATCCTACACATTAATTAATAATTACAGAGTTTGCACACTAAAGGCTAAATGTATGAACGTGCATGGGATGATGATATCTCCTCTCTCTCTTCTTAGCTCGCTTCTGTTTAATATAATTAATAAAGTGCTTGAAATGTACATTTTCTATTGTTTCAAGTGGGTGAGGGGGTGGTGGTGGTGGGGTTTAAAGATCGTAGGACACTAAAACTGTTAATGTTTATCAAAATGAACACCATTCATTTGCTTACAAATAATATAATAATAGTAATCATAATGATAATAATAGAAAACTAATGTGTATAC
The DNA here is from genome assembly GCA_018153105.1 of Drosophila rufa. Taxonomy (NCBI): domain Eukaryota; kingdom Metazoa; phylum Arthropoda; class Insecta; order Diptera; family Drosophilidae; genus Drosophila; species Drosophila rufa. The sequence continues at coordinate 18,561,900 of JAECXS010000096.1, forward strand.
ATATATGCATGCGTGTATGTATTTGTTTAATCATTGCTATAAAAATGGAAGCCAATGTTTTATTTTTTATCATATATATATATATGTGTGTGTATATATAATGTTTATAATGTGTGTGTTCTCTTCTCTTGTTGCAGTGTACTTCTAGGGCTAAGGGTCTCCAATTGAAATTGAATTTTGAAAGCTCTCTTTTCAGGCTGATCGCAAAAACAAACAGAGAGCAGCTCCTATAATTATTATTAGAAATAAAACGAAACTGCATCAGCTTCGTTTTGTCTCCTTTTTGGAAACTGCTCTCTCCTTTTTTGTTGGGACCTTTTGTGCCAATTTATGAATCAAAGTTAAATCTGTTGTTGTTATCACAAGAAATTAATTAATTTGCCTTTCTTTTGTATATTTATATTAACAACTTACGCCAACAATTCAAATTTTCATATTTCCTTCCTTCATTTTCTCGTATTTTGTATTTTAACAATTGTTTTTTGTTTTGTTTTTCTTATTTTGTTTTTTGTTTTCATTAATTTGAAACCATTTTGTTGAGGCAACATTTGTAAAGCTCAAAGGTGGCAACACTTACTGAACTATTTAAGCTATTTGCTATTTGCTAATTTATTTATTAATTACTCACTACTCTTTTATGATTGATGTGTGTGTGGGGGGGGTGTGGCTTTTCTTTTGTTTTTTGATAAATGTATAAATTGGCACATATATCGAAGGCTGCGCTGCGCCGGCTCAAGATATCTACTTACTTACAAACAACGAAATTATTACATTCACTCTCTGCTTTCTTAGCTTAGCTTAGCTTAATAAATATGATTGTGTTTGATGTATCAAATATATATGTATGCTTGTATTGATGGTGTTTTCTATGTACAGAAGGTTGGGGCGGGGCGCGTTTGTAGCTTGAGACAAGTTGGATGTAATCAGAGGATAATGTTAAGGCGTTTTATGTTCCGAAATTCCCCAAAGATTACTTCCTAAAAGCCTCCCTTTTGAAACACAAAGCCACCCGGTTTTATGTCCAGCAGATGTGTCTCCCTCCTTGGCTGTCTGTGCGCTTCTTGTGCTGGTCCCATATTTTTTCTTAGCTCAGGTAATGTTGTGTTCGGAGAAGGGAAGGGAAAGATGGATTGTCACAGGTTACTGCTACTCCTACTGGCTCCTACTGCCGCATGTGGCGGAAGGAATCCTCCGATTCGCCGCCATTGCAATCACTGTCCATGGGCACGGGCTGAGCCGGTTCACTGCTGGCCTGATCCATGGGCCGGGGCGAGCTGGCATTGGAGTTAGCGGCGGCGGCGGCGGCAGCGGCGGCGGACTGTTGATCCTCCGGCTTGGGTGACTGCTCTCTCCTCTCCTCTCCCTGGTGATCGTTGTTGTAGCGTATCAGCTTGATGGTGGTCAGGCCGTCGGCATTGCGGATGAGTCTGCAGGGAGGAAGTAGAGGTTAGCAAAGGGAAATTGAAAGGAAAATAATGCAAGAACTTACGGATAACAGTCCTCGTTGCTGGCCGAATTGTTGTTCTTGCTGCTCACGCTCAGATCCGTGGGCTTTAGATCCTCGCCGGCGCTTTCCGAGCCCGAGCCCGAACCCGAACCGTTGTTCTCCAGCTTTAAAGGATGGAACTGGAATTTGTCCGGACCACCAATCGCTGAGGGAGTGTTCAGGGCAGGGGAATTGGGTGGCGGACCAGCTGCCGCCGCCGAAAGGTAGTGGAAGGCTCCATTGATGGCGTGCATGAAGAGGGGCGAGGTGGGCGGTGGACCATAGGCGGCCGCAGCTGCGGCTGCCACGGCTGCTACGGCGGGCAGGCTCATGGGTCCATTACGCGAGGCGGGACGCTGGGGCGATTGTTGCTGCTGCTGCTGCTGCTGCTGGGATTGCTGCTGCTGCTGCTGTTGGGGATTCCAGCTCTGGGCGGCAGCTGGACTTCCAGGAGCCTGGGGCAGGGATGAACCATTGCCAGTAGCGGGCGTCGATTGCCTCAGCAAGGATATATTCTTAATGTTCTTCAGTTCCGTGGGATTGCGCAGGAACTGATAGCAATGTCGTTCGCCCTGCACCTTGCGGAGAATGTTAACCCTGTAATAATAGCGCAGGGCACGCGACATCTTGTCATAGTTCATGGACAGATGGTTCTTCTGGATGCCCCACAACTTGGCCAGGCCAGCGGGATCGACGATCTTGAAGACGCCCGTATCGCGGCATTTCCAGGCTATCAGATCGCTGTACTTCTGGTTGCGATCGTTCAGCAGTTGCTGCAAAAAGTCCCACAAGAGGCGACCATCTAAAGATAGAAAAGATTTAAACATTAGTTAAAAGCTCTAAGAAAATGTAGTTCCCAAACTCACTTGTATTGGGCTCCGAGTTCTCGGGAAAGAACTCCCGCTTGGCTTTGTACATGTAACTGGGCGTGGTCGGGGCCGAGATGGATCCACCGGCGGGTGTCAACACGGGTCCGGCGGTGTTATCCAGCGTCAGCTTCTGCGGCAGTTGCTGCTGCTGCGCCTGCTGCATCTGTTGTTGTTGCTGCTGCGCCTGGGCTGCCGCTGCTGCTGCTGCCACGGCCGCAGCCTGCTGTTGCTGCTGCTGTTGTTGCTGCTGCTGCTGCTGCTGCTGCTGCTGGGACCAGGTGTTGACGAAACTATTCGTCAGCTGCTGCGTCCAGTTGGGCTTGATGTCTTTCAGAATGGGCGTGCTCGGCGGACTGGCCGTGCTGTAGGAGAGCGGCGCCGGTGGCAGCTTCGCGTCCGAGTACTCCTCCTCGGAATCGGAGTGATTGCTGCTGGCACTGCTGATGCCCTTCATGGGCATGATGTTCGGCTGGGAGCCATTGCTGCCCGTGCTGCTGGCACTCGAGGATGTTTGATTGCTGCCGCCACTGCTGCTGCTGTTCGTGCCTGCCGAGTTGGCCGTGGCTCCTGCTCCGCCATTTGCTGCTCCTCCAGCACCGGGTGCTCCTCCTCCTCCTCCGTTTTGGTAGGGAGCCTGCGGCGGACTACTCGCTTGGGAGTCCACTGAAGGCGGCGGACTGAGCGTCACAGAGTTTGGGGCCATAAAATGATGACCCGCCAGGCCGTGGGCCGTACTGTGGAAGGGACTGCTCTCGGGCGGAGCATTCAACGGCGGCCACGTCGGCGTCGGCGGGTGACTGTGCGGCGACAGGGGATATCGGCTGGTGGGCGTCACTGGACTGTTGGGCAGATGCCACTGCATCATGTGCGACTCAATGATCAGCATTTGCAGCACATTGTGCAGCACGTCGCCGGCCCCCGGACACCTGTGGCCAAAGTCCGCACGCGTGAGCAGGCACAGCGCCTTGCCGTTCATCTGGAAGAGATCAAAGTCGAGCTTGGGCAGATCGAATTCACGGACGCAGAAGCGCAGGAAGACGAGCACATCCTCGCGGCTCCACAGGCGCGGATCGGAGGGCAGGGACGGGGGCAGCTGTGTCTTCAGCTCGGCGAGCTGACTGGACGGCGCCGGGGGACAGCGCCAGAGCACATCGCTCCAGATGCCGGGATTCAGCGAATTTAACGATAACTGTACTGGGAGCATTTTCATTTTGGACATGCAGCCACAGTGTTTAAGGAAGTGTCCTGGTCGTCAACGGATCCGTAGTATGCGTAGTGGTAGCCACTAGGGTGTTGCCTTCAACTTGGGTATCTGGAAGAACATGAAAAAGAAAGAAGTTAGTTGGCGTTAATCCCAAAATATATTAAATACAATTTATTTAACAAGAAAATTAATAACAGTTCGAGGGTTTAAATAAAAAATGAAAATTAAAGCCGAAAGTCTTTGATTCAAGGACGCGAATGTGTAAAAATGAGAATTCATGAAGCCTTCCAGGGGCTCTGCTTTGAAACTTAGTTAAAAACAAAAAAAAAAGAGTTAAGCTATTAACTAACTAACTAATACTCCTAAAAAACACATAGATCTCGGATAATAGATGGAAAATATGTTATAATGCTATCACGATGGTTTCTTTAAGCTATAAGCTTTAAAATACTATCAAAGTAACAGATATAACTCCCGAAAAGATTGTTTCAGCCATTCATTGTATTTAATAACATCGCAATATGTTTCAATATGTTTTCTATATACCTATTATATTATTTTATTAGTTTAAATCGGATTAAATCGGTGACAAACCGCACACGTAGGTGGACTAGCATTATAAAGACAAATGCGACAGGTATTATAAATGTTATTCTCCAAATCTTTGATTTAATTGAAGGAAACACTATCCGATTTATAAAATTAATTGACGTAAATTGAACTAAAGTCCTTTTGAACACACAAAAGATGTTTAAGTGAGTAATTTCATGGGAATTTTCATTAAAGTATTTGTTTCACTCTTTAATCCAGGAAGTATAAGAAATATATTTTCATATTTCTCTTTCCACAAGGAAGTCTTTCATAGACTTGGACACACATTCCACAATTTATCCTTTTAGTAACCACACACCCTACACACACACATCCACTTGACTCATTTCATCCGCCAGATTTTTGTTTATTTAAAATTCTGGTTAAATCACACATGGAAAACTACCACGAATTCGGGGCATGGATGCCACCAGCAGCTAGCTCTTCTTGCTCTTGCCACGGATCAAAGTTCACTGCTGAGCCCAAAGGATGTGCCAATGGAATGGATGTTGTTGATCACTCGACACACTTCCGCCAGAGAAATATTTGAGCGGACACATCACCTAGCTGGTGCTGCTGCTGGTGCTGCTGCTCCTCTCCGGGGGAGACGCTCCCAGACGCCACCACAAACACACACACACACATACCGCGCGATCCAGATCCGTGAGAGCGGGAGCGGCAGAGTGGCGACTCTCAGACAGGCATTCGCATTCCAACCAAATCAGATTTCCTCATAATCGTCGCGGGCAGCCGATCCGATCCGATGGATGGAATAGGAATAAACAAATAATATATCTCCGATGCCGACGCAAGAATAATAACAACAACACAACAGAACAGAACCGAGCCGCCGACGATCTATCTCTTCGTGTGTCTGTGTGTGAGTGTGAGATGTAGCGGGCAAGCGCATCCGATCACTACTTGGCGCAAACTGGCGGATCTCGATCTCGGAGAGCGTGACTCACTCGGCAGCGACAGCGGCAGAGGACGAGCAGCAGCAGAGGATCAGGCAGCGACAACCGCGCTCTCTGTCCCTCTCTCAGCAGGCATCTTCGGATCTCCGACAGCAGCAGCAGCAGCAGCAACACACCCCCGCAGCGACCGCAACGCAGGCAGAGATGAGAGGGAAGAAAGGAGAGCAGGAAGAGCAGAGGAAGATTTGTCCGAAATAAGAAAAAAAGGTTAAACCACCACGAACCAGTGTGTGCGCTACACAGAGAAATAAAAATCTGTTTGGATTGGATTAAGTCATACATCGAAGAAGGTGTACAATTTTGGATTATTTTGATGCAAACACTCTGAATAAAGCACAATTGTTGCAAGGAGTGCTCCTGAAATTCCCAAGTACGAATTCAGAGACACGCTAGTATGTCTAGTTAGCAAAAACGCTTATAATAAAAATATTGGTCCCAAAAAATCAACAACGAGTATATCAAGATAATATTAATTTAAAGTATAATTTAAATTATTTTCTTCTTGGCGCCTCATTATTAAAATACAAATAAATAAGTATTTATAAATAAAACAAAGAAAGCAGAGACGGAAAGAAATATAGTTTTGAAAAGAAATCTAACGGAAGTTAAATAAGAACCGGGATGAATAAGATATTATATTAAACCTTAATATCTCAAGATATAGTCTTGGAGCAATCTCCCTAGAGCATTTCCCAGTCCCCCAAGTCTAACCTATTCGAGCTTTTTAATTGTAAATTTCTCAATATGGTAATTTCCACCAAAAATGTGTGATCTCCGCGGGCGTGTGGTGGTCTTGGTATTGGTGTGCATGGGCGGCGGCGGTACACTGCCATTCCGGATGTGTACAAACCAAGCACAGACACACACTCGCCAGTCTAAAGACGAAGTGTACACACACACACAGTCGGCGATGGTGATCATTTGCTGTAAAGATTTCAACATAAGCGAATGTATTGATGGCACCATGGCACATGGAGATTGGAGATGCGGTGGGGCAGGGCAGCAGCAGCAGAAACAGCAGCAGCGGCGGCGGCGGCCGGACCAAGTCGAACAAATGTCTCTCGAAACTCGAAAGCAGCCGTGCCGTGCCCATTGCCCACTCTCGTACCCGTACCCATACCCATACCCATACCCATACCCGTACTCGTACTCGTATCTGGCTGCAGCAACAGCAGCAAACGGAAGTGCACATTCCAAGCTGAAAACCCGTTTCCAGACAGACCAAGACCTGGGACGGGTGTTGGGAGCCAGCGTGTTGGAGAAAGAGGCTGCTTCGATGGGGCAACTAATAAATCCGCCAGTGGGTAAAGAGAGCAGCGAGTCTCAGTCGCAGTCGGTGGAGTTGAAGCCGAAGCACGCAGGGATGGAAGAGGAGGATGAGGTAGGGGAGAAAGAGGATCACCAGCCACAACGAGGGGCACCCTGTTTACAGCAAAGGGAGAGAGTGGCCAGAAAAAGTGTATTTTGTCATATAAAACTTCATAAATACTTCCTTACCTTTTCAATTTAAAGACTGAATCACAACATCTTGTTCCCTCAAATACTATTGTTTTTTTTTTACAGGATATTATTTTTTTCACCGCTAAATATTAGATTATTCGCATAAATAAAATATATAAAATATCAACTAAGTAAGCCTAAATCCTGAACAGTCAGTATAACCCACTATTCCTTTGTCCTGTGCTGTATTTCATTTCGAGGCGCACCCTGTTTACAGCAAAGGGAAAGAGTGGCCAGAAAAAGTCTATTTTCTCTAATAAAACTTCATAAATACTTCCTTGAAAGTACCTTAACTTTTCAATCTAAAAACTGAATCACAACAACTTGTTCCCTCAAATACTATTGTTTTTTTTTTACAGGATATTATTTTTTTCCCCGCTAAATATTGGATTATTCGCATAAATAAAATATATAAAATATCTATTAAGTAAGCCTAAATCCTGCACAGTCAGTATAACACACTATTCCTTTGTCCTGTGCTGTATTTCATTTCGAGGGGCACCCTGTTTACAGCAAAGGGAAAGAGTGGCCAGAAAAAGTGTATTTTGTCATATAAAACTTCATAAATACTTCCTTGAAAGTACCTTAACTTTTCAATCTAAAGACTGAATCACAAAAACTTGTTCCCTCAAATACTATTGTTTTTTTTACAGGATATTATTTTATTCGCATAAATAAAATATATAAAATATCTATTAAGTAAGCCTAAATCCTGCACCCACTATTCCTTTGTCCCGTGCTGTATTCATTTCCCCATAGCTCGACCAGACGATTTCCCTGCCCAGTGCCCGAGCCCAGACCCAAACCCGTGCGCACACATGTTCAAATTTATCCCACATCTTGCCGCGACTCTTGGCTGTCTTGGCTGGTGGGTCTCGCTCTTTCCTCGAAAGAAACTTCCTCATTCTCCGGGAAGCGCTTTCAACAAGTGAGCGCTGGCTGGCTGACTGGCGGACTGGCTGGCAAGAGAATATAAAATATTTGGGATTTGGTGGGGAAGGAAGAGTCTTGGCAATGATGATGATGATGAGGAAGATAATAATCGCCTTGAATATATTTTATTGTGCATGTACATGGCTTAGAGGGGGTCGCCGCCGCCGCCGCCGCTGCTGCTGCTGCTGCGTAAGATCTCAGATCCGATCTATTTGTTTTCGAAGAGAAGCAGCCCCAGAGGTAATATGCTGCCGCATACTACATATACTTGCACAAAAACGATCCTACGTGTTATTTCGGTTGCCACAACACATGGTTGAGTTTTCACTAAAATAAAATCATATATTCTAGTGCACACATGTTCCGCAGCACCAGCAATAGCAATAGCAACAAAAACAGCAACAGCAACAGCAACAGCAAAGGCAACAACAACAAATAAATAAACATTCGGCTAAAAGTTGGAGTCGGTGGCACGTAGTAAAATGACAAATGAATGCTCATCAGCCAGCCACAAAAACAACAATAAGGAAGGCAGGGCAGCAGCAAGCCCAGGAAGAAGCAGAAATATGGGGAGAGGATCACTGGGAGAAAAAATAATATATAAAATGTATAACCATCTCAAAGTAAAGCACAAAAAGGTATTACTGGAATATAAAGCTGTTTCTTCACCAGTTTCCATTTTTTTTGGAAAAAAAAAATAAGAAAAAATTAATAATTCTTTAATTAGATTTTTCAAAATGTTCTTCATCAGTATCCATCTTGTAAGAATAATAATAATTGTACAAAAATCGAGGGTTAAAGCTTAGGAATATATATCTGGCCGCATGTAACTTAAACTTATAAGGAGATCCTTTGTCATCGAGGAATTAAATCTTATAATATACACAACCCTACTAGTAACATCTTTATCATTTTTCTCAGTGCATAAACTTGAAGCATACAAGACCCGAAGAAGGGGCAATGAAGGAGGCTCGCTGCCGAACGACGTCTCACGCACGCAATAAGAGTATAAAGAATATTTCTAAATCTCAGCGCGGCACAGGAGGCGCGGCAGAGAAGAATCCAAATTGGAGAGAAGAGCATCAGCATTCACTCACCTCGCTCATTCTTGGCTTGCCAGCTCCCTCACTCGCACAGCTCGAAATCAAGTCGGGCACACAGGTAGTTTAAAATCGGAGGTAAAGGTATGCGAGCGATCTCGAACCGGTTTCAACGGAAATTACAAACGAAAATTATAAAACGATCAGTTTAGAAAAGAAAAAGAAATAAATGCCAGGGGGTGTGGAAGGAAAGCTGGCAAACCAAATACAAGCAAATGGGTTAAAAGAATTTCTTGAGCTCTTTTTATTCCTTCTTCGACGATTATTTGCAATGTTTCCGTTTTTGGCCAAGTGAGAGGGAGGTGTGTGAGTGTGTGGGATCGTGGGATCGGAAATGCTAGAAAATGGGACATGGGAGATCTGAAAGGCGGATAAGGAAGTCGAGGACGTAGAGTTCCTCTAAAGAAGTGAACGGAAAGGATTATGTGGGACAGCGGAATCAGATAAGATCAAGTTAAATGTTTTTACCAGCTGGGGTTTAAACTTTTATATAGAGGAAATATCAGTGGAATTTATACATAATTCACACATGAACTCCATATTTTTCCCAAGAATTTTTAATCAGTCAAACAAAATGAATAATATCTATAATATTTTTGGGGTTTTTATACCCGGTACCCATGGGGTACAAGGGTATTATGGGTTAGTGCCAACGTCTGTCCGTCCGTGTGAAACAACAGATCTCAAGAGACTATAAGAGCTAGACTTACCAAATTTGGTGACAACATTGAAATCTGTTGCACGCAGATCAAGTTTGTTTTAAAATTTGACCACGCCCACTTCCGCCCTCAAAAATCATAAAAAACGTAAAATAAGCTATACTCGCTATTTTCGGGTTAAAGTTAATTGATAAAATAAATTAACGTTAAATAACGGACGTTTTCTGAAAATTTCAGTAAAATCGGATGATAAACATGCGAGATATTAGCAATAAGGTTAGAATTTTAACACATTCCCCTAAGGCACTGCTTTTGCTGTTGCAAGCTGTAGCCGACAGGTGGCGCATTCGAGCCTTGGCCACGCGATATAATGGCGCCAACTGCAGAAGAAATGACAAAAGAATAGAGCAAAAAATGACAAAAAAAATAACAATTAATTTGTTGGTGTCCTTATAAATGTCGGGAGCTAATTCGAGAGGCGATTTATTTTAAGATGTATTGAAGTAGAGTATGATAATGTATGTACAATTGTAAATAGCCTTTTAGTGTAAAGCACAAAGTTTAGGTACCGGGTATCTCGAGCACTCTCGACTGTAGCTTTCTTACTTTTTTACATTAGCTTTAAAATAAGTAGTTATATAGTTGGAGACATTTTAAACAATTTTTCCACTTTATAAAAGAAATACATCTTAATCCAGAAGAAGCAACCATCGGTTGAGATTAAGTTTAAAGTTATTTCCAGCTCGGATTTCGCCTATAATCCCATACTGTTATATGGAAGCACTACTATCCCTAAGATGACACTCGACTGGCATTTGGGATCGGCACTCCTAGACGCAGCTGGAATTCCAGCTGGCAAGTGAATCACAGCCAGGCAATCGAGTGCCCAGGGACGGAGTTGAGTTGTGCGTTAATGAGTAATTTCCGCAGGCGCATCCTCTTCTTTCACCGCTCTTGGAACCCCCGCCACGCCTGTCCGCCGCCCCTGTTTTCCAGCAGCAGTGGTCCCCGGGTGCATCAAGTGCTGCGCAGTAAGAATGATGGGAAAATAAGAAAATCTGATAGCAAAAGAAGACGAGCGGAAAAGGGAACCAAACACGAAGAGAGAGAGACAGAAGCGGCAGCAGCCATGGCTCATTAAGATTAACGGCTCAACAGTCGATCGCAGGGAAGGTGCAAGAAGGGGACAGCTAGATGGGTGCTTACTGGTGCTGGTGCTCTCCCTTTATGCACTGATCAAATTATTGGAAGCAAATTGAGTGAAACATGTATTAAATTAAAATATTTCTATAGAATGGTTAAATCTTAAATAAAGAGTCTTCTTTTTTGATTTTTGGTCTATGTTCCTTTGACTTTTGATTCTCCACAAAACAGTTAACAATTTTCTAGAGCCCGTTTTCCCTCAGTGCAATAATCAGGTAGAGGAGCAGCAATGAGGAAATGCGTCCGTCCTTCTCCTTCCTCTACCTGATGCTCCGCAGGCTCCGTTGTGCACTTTGCTTTACATCTTGTAGGACTTCTTGGAAACCCGGCTACGGACGGATCTCGGCATCAGAGGCTCAAAAGGAAGAATGACGAGGCATGTGGTGCCGATGGTGGTGGTGCTATTGCTATAGCTGTCGTTGACATTTGATCTCTTTTATGAGGTCTTCCTTGAGCGAGCTCAAGTGCAGCCCGGATTCCTTTATCTCCTCTCCTCTGTTGTTGTGCTGGTGTTTTTGGTCTGGCCCTAAATCAACCCCTAAAGCCAAGGGATTTGACCCTAGTCCTCAAATTGTCTGTAATTCAATGAGTTCACTTTGGGGTTCTCCTGTTCAATTCATATTGATGTTCTTTTCATGCTTCAAGGTTCAGGTTTTTGTAAGTAAATGTAAAGGAATCTTTGGAATTCATTTGGCCAATCAAGGATCGTAAATTTAATATCAAATTCTTTCAAAAGCGAAATTGGAAAAGGTCAATTTTAAAAGATCTAGAGCCTTATAGATCCCCAAAAAAGGTTCACAAACTCCTGACTATTTTATTACTAGCAAAAAAAAAACAAGAAAGAAAGCTACAGTCGACTGTGCTCGACTGAGATACCCGGTACCTAAACGTTTGCGCTTCACACTAAAAGGCAATTTAAAATTGTACATACATACATTGGCGTCATTATATCGCACGGCCAAGGCTTGAATGCGCCACCTGTCGGCTACAGCTTGCAACAGCAGTGCCTTAGGACGGTGTGTTAAAATTCTAACCTTATTGCTAATATCTCCCATGTTTATCATCCGATTTTACTGAAATTTTCAGGAAACGTGCGCTCTATTTTATTCATTTATTGTATCTATTAACTTTAACCCGGTAATAACGAGTATAGCTTATTTAACGTTTTTTATGATTTTTGAGGGCGGAAGTAGGCGTGGCCAAATTTTAAAACAAACTTGATCTGCGTGCAACAGATTTCAATGTTGTCACAAAATTTGGTAAGTCTAGCTCTTATGGTCTCTGAGATTTGTTGTTTCACACGGACGGACAGAGGTTGGCACTAAGCCATAATACCCTTGTACCCTATGGATACCGGGTATAAAAAGGGATCAATGGAGTTAATTTTGAAATAAAATATCACAAATTCAATATAAACCAACCCAACGTATCAATGAGATTTGTTTATAAATTTTCTACTAAGAAACAGTTGAAGTTATTGTTGGAATTAAGTGTAACTATAATCATTCAGCAATTTGCACAGCTATTTTGTAATCAAAAACGTAATTACGGTCGGCAAACTATGAGTAATGCCGCAAGCTTCCTTAGGGTTCGAATTCAATTCAAGTCGCTCCGATATTTATTTTTTTGCACGTGTATGTTTTAGCTTTCAGATATAACCATATAGGTGTGTGTGTGTATGCTCCCCCTGGCTGGCTCATATCAAATACTCAATTAATAAACATAAAAAAAAAGAAGAAATATTCAAAAATCCAAATAGCTAAGTCAACGACCTGCTTTGCTTTTATAACTGCTCACCGCACAACAGTCGCGTCGCCGTGTATATTTAAGAAGCAGCAACAACGCTCGTAACTCTTGATTTACCTTAACTTTGCACCCCTTAACCCTCCTCTGCCCCGCTCTGTGTGCTCCTCATAGACGCTGCTGGTGCTGCTGAGCGTGCATAACAAGCGCGTGAGCGTATCGTGTTTGCTATTTGTGTTTGCCTTTGCATCGCTGTATTGGTACACATATTGGTACCTCTCACCGATACAAAAATAAAAAATTAAAAAAAGTTGAAAAAATAAAAATAAAATAAATAAAGTAAAAATACAAACAACAACAGAAACGACGCCAATTCCGGGTTCTTCTTCGCAACAAAAAGTCAAAAAGAGTATGCGAAGCAGCGGGGAAACCAAACCAAGTGTCTGCGGTTCATTTTCTGTCTAGATCGTCAGTTTATATGCTCATCTTAAAGCGCCGTAGGCACTTTTCTTTTGTTTTATTGTTATTTCTTTGGTTTTATCTTTTTTGGAGCAAGTCCCGCCGCTAACAACGAGGGAAGCTCAAAGCTCAAGTCTTCGGGAAGCTTATGGCCCGATCTTGGATAGCTTGCGGTAGCTGTAAATTATGAAAAGATAAAGAAAGGACAGCCACAGGCATTCCCTTTCCATCTAACGCTTTAGTTGGTCATTAGAATACACTGGACAATGGGAAATTAGAACTTCATGAGGAAAAGGAAGCATTTTCCGATCAAATTCCCAAGTGGTTAGTCATTAGAAACACACTGCTTTGCTAAATTAGAACTTCATGAGGAATAAGGAAATAAAAACTTATCCTCATCCGCCAAAATAGGAATTTTCGATAAAATTCCCAAGTGGTCAGTCATCAGAATACACAGTACACTTGGGATTTATATTTCAGATTTCATTTGTCGCTAAAATTCCCAAGTCAATAGAAAACACACTACACTGGGAAATCAGACCTTCAGGATGAGGATTGTACAGATTATGTTTTAAAATTCCCATTTTTTAATAAAATTTTTAAAAGGTTCTTTAAAAGCTGGCAAAGTCTAAAAATTGTTACAAAATAACCCAACTTCTGCCCACTGTAGTTTTCTCTTTTGATCAGGCGACAAGATCTGGCCAACATTAAAATCTTCTTCCTCTTTGCAGCTTTAGCTCCGATCTCTTTTGTTTTGCTCGACAAAAAAAAAAAGAAGAGAGAAATTGGTAAATCTACAGCTGCTGGAGGCGTTACGTGACGTGTTTGTTCTAATGTAGCTCAAACCTCGGCTTGAAGTCGATGTTTTTTTTATATATATTGTTTTGTGCTTTTGTTATTTTCCACCTCTTTTTTGTTGGAACTCTTTCTGCTGCCTCATTGTTCATCTTTATATGCTCGTCGGGTGTCGCGAGGGGGAGCGAGATGGACTGCCTAATGATATCAAACGTTCGATAACCTTTTCGGTATTTTTTTTATAAATATGCAAACTCAAACCACAGTAAAAAAAAACCTGGCTCTTCTATGCTGATCATTCTCATGACAAGAGAGATATCCGACTTCATAATGAGCATTGGAACAATCGGAAAACAAAGGGCCAAAAGCACAGCATCATCATTATGATCATTATCATAATGCTTATGATCGAATCGGTAGCTAACTACCTAGAAATAAAAAATAGAAGACCAAGCGGCGAGAGGGAGATGGAGAAAGATGTGAGATCTCCAGCCAGATATTCCATTTCCATACGATGGATGAGTTCATCAAACGCCCAGACAAGAGTTCAAAATCATTCTAGTTTTTTGCTTTCAAAAAGGGGAAGATGACAGGGATCTATCGCTACGTACAGTGAGGGAAAAAAGGGTTGGGACATGGAATTAATATTCATAATTAAAGGCAGAAGAAAGAATAAAGAACTTGTAAGGGCAAGTATGAACATGAGGGTTCCATTTATAAGATTCTACTCAAGAAAGCTTTATTCTTTAAGGGTACATTTTGAGGTTAAAATTCCCAATTTCAAATTTAGGCCTAAAAACATGAGGGCTCGAGGCCTAAACATTTAGGAAATATGATATCTTAAATAAATTCCATGGGATAAAACCGATCCCTTACACTTCCTTCTAATTTTAAAAACCTATACTCCCGCTAGAACCAAAACATTCTCCGCGTGTACTTCTGGTCTTTGCTAGAGAGAAGAGAATGGATATAGTCGTAGACCTAGACCGCATCAACCGCATCATTTGTGCCCATTACATTCAATTAGTCGCATCTGTGTTTTTGTTTCAACTCTTTGCGATTTTCTCGCACTTGCATCAATCTTCTGCCCCTCAGCTCCGCCTCCTTCTCCCTCTCCCTCTCCTGCTCCTGGCTGGCATCCCAACTTAATAAGGCAGTCATCAGCATCAGCATCATCATCATTGTTGGACTGCTGCCGCCAGCCTGCAGCAAGAATTTAATGCTCGCCTCTTCTACATCGAAAAGGGGTTGCGAAGCTTGAGGGGATTCTAGTGGACATCTCATCATGTGCGTCTCTCGTTTGGTCTGGGGTCGGGGTCAGTGCGGGTTCAATTGAGTTGGTTGACATGAGTTGCTTCCGTGTTTGAAGACCACAAATACTGGTAAGTGGAGTTTAGATTGAACAAACTAAGGGGGAAGAAGACAGAGGGCAGGTTACTGGAACTAAAAGCTAATCAATACAAATTGGAAAATGGCGGAAGAAGCACGATTGTATCATGATGATTGATAGCATGTTAGCGGAAAGAAGACGAATTGTTCTTGGAAGTTAATTAAGTTAATTTGGGATAGAACTTTGGACAAAGTATATAATATCGTTACAGGTAATTATGAATAATTCTTTCCCTTTTACCAGATTGGTATTCCTTCTAACAAAAATCATTCTTCCTATATCGAAACTATCCTTAAAATATTGTTTGATCCTCAAAATTTGTATCTCATCTATTTATACCCTGATCCCATTTGATATAAAGAGATTTCCACTGGATCCACACTCTCTGGTAAATTCTTGTCCATCAAGCTGATGGAGGAATGGTGATAAGATCCCCCCACAGTCACAGTCCCAATTCCCGTGTGCCCGTGCCAGTTCCAGTTCCAGTTCCAGAGATCCCGTCCTCGACCAAAGTTGATGCACAGCACACACCTGCCGCGGAGGCCTTTGGCGCTTCACATGGCGATATATGTCTGTAAAGTAGGATTACTTGTTGTCTTAGGTGTCGCTGGTCTGATAAAGACCAACAGATATAGACAGAGAAGCACTGAAAAGATACAACATGTTCCGCTAGCCGTCGTCGCGCGTACTTCCACCGTAATGCTTATATATATGTATATATTATGAAATGTTTACGATTTGCTTGAGTTTCAGTAAGTTCATAACAAATATGCCCCTCCACAGATAAGATAACGCATAGATACATAGAGCAATCTGACTCGACTCGACTTGGACTCTCGCCTGGCCTGGCCTCCCCTTCACTTCTCTTCTCTTTGCTTCTCGGAGACCGAGACCTCCTCCGAGAAAAGAAAGACTTTTAGCGACTTCCTGCTCTGTTTGTTAGCTATTGATCGGACCGATCTTGCAGCTTCCTGTGGGCAATTAGACTGGAGTCCAGCAGAAAGCAGCTCAACTACAGCGATTCAGCTAGGTAGCCCACTTACACTGAGGGAAAAGGGGATACTTGACTTGAAATTGGTTATTTCTTTGCCTTTTTAAAGCATGGTTGGGCATCGATACTCGAGATCGAACCCTGACACCATAAACCAACCTTAAATATCTGGGTATCGCTTAAGGAATAAGGTTTATGGTCATAACTGGTTATTTCTTTGAAATCCTTCAAGCATGGTTGGGCACCTTTTTTTAAGATCTGAGCCTGACTACGAAAAGCCACCCTTTGATATCTTGGTATCGTTTGAGGACTTAGATTTTTGGTTATAAGTGGTTATTTCTTTAAACTTCTTTAAGCATGGATGGGCACCTTTTTTTTTTGAGAACGAAAAACCTTTCTAAAATATCTAGCTATAGTTAACCATTTGTTAATATTTCTATGGAAATAGCTCTTTAAAAATGCAGTAACGACGCTTCAACCAAGATTTAACATTATTTGTATTCAGATTCTTTTATTTTAAATCTTCAAGAACCAATTCTTCATCGTAGAACCCATTTTTCTTTGTGCAATCGAGTGATCGTTGATCGTTTCTTTTTTTATTTTTTGTGCTCACACAATCTGGTCGGGCATCTAAACCGGTAGTTAGTATTTGCACTAGTAATCAAGCACACACATAGCTAACATCTAGGCATGCATGGCGAAGCCGCTGCTTCCTCCTCTTCTCAGCCGATCCCCATATCCCCCAGATCCGCCAATCTCCCTCCGCCCCCCCGCATTCGAAGCCAAAGAACTTTGACGATCGCGCTTCGCATCTTAATTACAGAGGAGAACGAGCAGAAAAAATAGCGAAGAAAAAACAAAGCCGAGAGCCCGCCAGTTCGCCAGCCCGCCAGCCAAACCTGAATTGTAAAAACGTTCTAAACGAACTGAACTCAACCGAACCGAGCTGAACTGAACTGAGCTGAGCTAACTTGAGCCGAGCTGGGCTCGGTGTGGAACGTTTTAAGCGTCGTCGTGGAAAGACACTTAATAAATGCGGAAGCGGATGTTCGAGCTACAGAAACACAGAAACAGAGAGACGCTGACGCTTGTCTATAATCACAATCAGGTTCCAAGTCGCAGGGAACAGGGAAATGCAAAAATAAAGAAGAAAAAACCTATAAAGAATACGTACATATGTGCGGGTAAGTTAATACCATCCGTCTACAGGTTGTAAACATTTACAAAGCCAAGGAAATGCCAGGGACCCGAGAAGAACAGCAGCAGGAAGAATTGTTTATCAATTGCATGAGGAGAAGTCATCATCAGCAACATCATCATCATGGCTCACTTCCTCTGACATTTCGATGGCGGGAATCAAAAGTATATAGTACACATATAATCACAGACGATGTGTAATACACGGACTAATGTTTTATGGCATGTTCAGGAAATTGGCTCATATCTTTAAACGAGTTGGAGGTGCGGTTAGGCGGAGAGTAAAAAATAAGGGCGACACACGAATTATTGATTAACCCGAGAGCATTACAAACATCGTAAAAATGAAGCGGTTCGAAACGGAACCGGATTATAGATAAGAACCATAAAACAAATACTTTAGAAGAACTTTCAATTGAACAGAGCAGGGGGATTTTTTCAAAAAGCATGAATCTCCGTGGAAATGAAGAATATTGGGCAATACTTTTAAAAATGTATTTATAAACCTGAATTATTTTGAGGAACTGAAAGCTAGATAGGCAATATATAAATATAATATTTTTTTTTAGTACATTTCTACGTAGACCCTGAATTTTCGAATTTAGAAGAATTTTGAGATTACCACCGCCAATATTCTTTGAAAAAAAAAAAACATAAACAACTTATTAAACGTAATCTGAATGATAAGGAACAAAAACATATACTTAAAGGGAAATACCAGACTGAACGGAAACAGTGTAAGATTGCCTCATCCCCGGAGATTTTCCTATCAGCTTGAACTCGTATAGATTGCACCTTAATCATCCAGGAAACGTGTGTAGAATCAATCTATGAGCTGCATTCGCGGCACTTGGAAGTTAATAGCGTGCGGATGCCTGCCTCAAGTGTTAAAACGATTTCCATTTGATTTCTGTTTCCAGGCGGAATTCACCGACACTGCACTTCGATAGTTGCGCTTGTCTTATTTTTATTTTTTTGTTATTTCAAGAGAGCAGCTGATTAGCTGGCGCGCATTTTGAAAAGGCTTCTCTTCAGAGAGATTGCTTTCACAATAAGTCCGTAATAGCGATGATAATTATATACACTTGAATATACATACGTATGCAAGTATGTAATATAGACAAGGAGTGGGGAGTCACTGGGCAAAAGCTTGATAAGCACGGACAATGGCATCCGAGTGGATGTGGTGGGCACAATAATAATAAACAATTGCTGGCGATGCCGCAAGTTGCTCTTAAGTAGCCACTAAAACGTGGCAAACCGACCTAATGAGATAAAAAAAAAAAAAAACAAGAGAAAGAAACCCACTCACACTCGGCACACGAGACAACAAGATGAGGAGGAATACCCAGAATCCGGCAATCCAAGAACTAACAATTGTCATAGACTCTAAGATCTGGGATCTCTTGAGCTTGCTTGCTGCATTGCCGCCGGCCAAGAACTCATTTAAGCCGCTGCTAATTATGAATTTGGCGACAATAGAGTAGGAGCTCGGAAATCTCAGTCGCTCAGCCGCTCAGCCGCTCAGCCGCTCAGTCCCAGTTCAGCTCCTTCAACATCAACGCTCTTGCTACGTGCTACGTGCTGTTCGTGTCAATTTTGCTGTTTGTCTTAATTCGTGTGTTTGCCTTACTTGGAAAATTATAATATAATCTCCTGCTTGACTTGGACCCCACAACCAAATCCACATCCCCCATTCCCATCCCCTTGTGCCAGCCCAGTTTCTGGGTTCATCTCCTCTGGCCCGAGGGTATTTTCGAGGCTGTCGTTTCATTTGACACTTGGTCCGCCGAGCAGACAGAATGGCGGCAGCGGAGGCGGCGGCATTCGCTTGAAAAATATCCCAGCTGTAATTCCAGCATTAATAAAACAATTTCGTGTTAGGTGCCGGTGCCGGTGCCGGTGCTGAAGATGAGGAGGAAAAAAAGTGGAGGATACTTTGCCACTCGAGCAGAGACAACTGACTTCCTTGAGTTAGGAATAAGAGAGCTGGCAAGTGTGCGCTTTGATATAAGATGAGTTTTTGAGGCTAATGAAATGACTGTATTAGGAAAATATTAGTTCTCAAGAAGCGCTAATTGGCTGTATTGCTTAAGACTATAGAAAGAGTTTAGTTATAATGAAATAGTGAAGATAACTTGTCATACAAATATAGTTTAGAGATGTTTTCTTTAAGCAAATTGAATAAAACTTATTGGTATCAAACGTGCTTTTTATACACCTTTACAGACTACTTACTTTATAGATATTTATGCAGATATCACAAAATGCCACTTCTTTTTATATGATCACCCAACTTGTTAATGTCTTTACTGGTTTTTAGCACAGTAAATACTTTGAGTTGCCCAAAATTTGTTTGTAATTACCTAAAAATATAGAAAATAGAGGTATTATTAGAATAATAAAATAAATACGTGTTATAAAACAGTAGTGCCCAAAGTCCTGACTAGAGATTAAAAAAAATTTCCTGACTGCCCTCTGCCGGCACACACACAGAATGTAAACAACAAACCAGTGCGGTCAAATTGTACTTTTGTAGATAAACATAGTCCTTTTCAGAGTTGAATATAATTTTTATAGTCAGCAATTTTCGTAACAGTCTTACATAAAATGTTAGCTATTTTATCTCATATGTAGCCACTTTGTTCTATTTCTTACTTACAAAAAAACAACTCTAACAAGTCAATGTGTTTCCTGGGCACCTCTGTTATAAATTCATGTAACATTACAAGATTATCAATATTAAAAGATTAGAGTCCAAGATGTTTACACTAAAGCCCAACGAATCATCTGTTTGAAACGATCCCATCTTACCCATTACGACCTTGGCAAGGCAACCCTATTAATATTTTGTGGTGCGACCATTGCGTGAACGCATTTTGAAGTGCTGAGAGACCCCCGCCCGCCCCACAACCCTTCCACAGCGCCACCAACTGACCAAAGGAGCCATAAAGTAATCTCCAAACTCGTATCTGCGTATCAAGGTGTAAATAATTGAACAGCCCAATATTCTCGGGCCGTGCCAAACGGCCAACAGCCGCCGCAACAGCAACAACAATTGCAATCATTATAATAACACTTGTGAAAACCATGCGATATGATTAAAACAAAACAAGAAGAAGCAACAAAAAGCCAAAAATAAAACCGAAATACTTTTGTTTTGCTGTTTTTCTTTTCTTCTTCTACGGTCTTGGGCTGTTGTACGTCGTCGTACGTGTGTGCTCGGAAAAAAAGGAACTACACTCCGCTAGAATCGTAAAAATAATAAATAAATAAATAATGGCAAAAACAAAAGGAATGGTGAATGTGACATGGATTGCGACTGATTACTGTATCAATTAAGACCCAAAAAAAACACACAAAAACGGTCGAGTGGGCCACTCAACCACCGCCTGCCGCCACCCCTTTCCTTCTCCAAAAAGCCAAAGCGTAAATTCTTGTACTGCCGTCATTTCCGGTTCCCCCTTAGAGCCCACACCCTCCCTGGCGTATCGTAAACGCCGCTCTTCCCCACCTGCCCCCTAGACTGCTTCCTCTTTCCACCTTGCAAACCGTTGGTTCCGTGCTGCCTTTATCAGCGAAAAAAAAAAAAAATATAACGACCAACGACTGATTATACACACACCTGTTTGCAGATACGGGGAACAACACCAACAAAAGCACACACACAGAGCATACGAGTTTCGGGTTGACAAAAATGGAATTTCGGGGGTCGCTATCTACGTACATGCAGGCTATCGGCGTTCAAATCAAATTGATTTATGAAAGATTTGCCCAAATGCGATTTAGAAAACAAAGTAAAGAAAATAAGGAAAATGCCTACAAACATACATACTATACTTACTATCTAATAAATAATTATCAACTCACGAGAATACCTTTTTCAAAAATTAAATTAAAAGTAGGTGGGACGCCTTAATTTATGGATTAAAGATTGGTGGAACCAACAACTTGAACAAAATAGAATGATTTGCAGAAAGTCAGGAGTATAACGTTTCAGATATTGAAAAACTTCAAATTTATACATCTAGGGTAAACCAATTAAGTAGCACTATGTTAGCAGGTATCAATAAAAATGCTTAATAAACGTACTATATATAGATTTAAAGGAGCTAATCTTAATAATGATAATTAAATAAGAAAACTAAGAAATACATTAAAAAGAAAACCAGGAAAAGTATTAAGATACTTATAAGAACCTTGCTTTAGGAGATACAAATGTTTCAAAATGCTCTGTAAATACTCTCCAAAACTAAGACATACTTCTGTTTCCACTTACAAAATGCCCTCCAAATACAACCTACAATTGTGCATTTCTCGTGCATAATTCATTGTAACTAACAGCACACACTAAGTGGCCGAAATATCCTCTTCGCTGCCCGCTGGGTTTTGAAGTACGTATAATGCAGCATTGTTCTCAGTGGAGGGTCCCTCCTCGTCCGGTCCCCGCCTCTTCCTCTCACTCCTCTTCCGTTTTCCGCCTTTGAATGCAATTTCCTTGAAGTGCCAAATGCCAAAACTTCATTGTGCGTTATTTCTGCTCGGGTCTACAAGGGTCAAGTCGAGGGGTCGATTTGGGTCGGGATTGAATTGAAACGACTGCCCGGGGTTCAGAGAGGATGAGAGGGTCGCAGTTAGGATCTCAAGAGTGACAATTATTATGGCATGGCAAGACCACCCACAAAGTTTAGAACCTGTTCCGCTCTGAGCACAATTCATTGTTGTTCGAGGGTTCAACAGGTAAGGGACAAACGGTGAGTCCGAGAGTTCCTACAGGTAGTGGTTCCTATTCTTAAGTTTTTTCTATTCTTGCCTTGGCGGGTAACGGCTTACAGTGAGCACAAAAATGGTATTTAATATTTTTAGATTACAATTTGCGGTTTATAATTGGTAATTGGAATTTCATTTACGGGGATTATCCATCTTTTAAATAAAAATAATCTCAGTTTGGAAAAAAGACATGTAATTACAAATGAAATATATTTCTCTTCTATATCGGAGGAGATAAATTAGGAAGTATTTTCAACAATATGCTCTTGCTCTAATTTTGAAACTTTAGATTTATTTTTGTAATTCTTCTATTCTTTTATTGTACGACACCCAAAAAAAAAATCATCATATAACCTATACGATTGTTACATGAATTCTATACTCTTGAGTATGAAAAATTTCTTAATAAGATGCTTATCAATATAATACTACGAAAGTATACATTTTATACTCATCTGCACCAATATTTCATAATAATCACAAACAGAAAAGCACTAAATTCCAGCTAACGCGATATGTTATCGAATTTTCGATGTAGGTTCGTATAAAAATAATACTCAAAAATACACAATTGAAACTATAGAGTATAAAAACTAAACTTTGGAGTATACATTTGATAGTTTGAAGCATAAAATTTATACTAAACTCGTTATACTGCTTGAGCATACTTTTAAGACAACGCGTAGAAAGGTTAAACTCTTGTTTTTTTTTTTTTGGGTGTACATATTAATAACGGTTTAAATTTATGTGTCATTCAAGAAATTTCAATTGTGCTTAGATTGAGTTTTTTCCAGTGTTCTTATTCTTCTTTCCTACTTTTGGTGAATCGTTTCTAACCAATTACAGTTACCTTTAGTGTTAGATAAACCATATAATGGACAATCGTCGATAACTGTGGCATAGCTCGTTACTAGGCGGGGGGTACAGAAAGCCTAGTGCTTAGTGGGTTATAACACTCAGACCCCTCAACCTTTTTCTCCTTGTTTCGCCGCCTTCGTCTGGTTATCGGTATCGTCGACATAGTATCTGTAGACAAGGCGTTACGGATACTTCCTTTTTGACGTTACGCCACCGGGTTTCAGTTAGGTGCACCCAAAACTGTTACGTTACCCGACGCCACGCAACTACTGTCCCCTTTTCCCTGGGTTTTTCCTCGACTTTTCCTCTGGATTTTCTTGCACCTTTTCGCCGCCCTCTCTTGCCGGAGTTCAATAAGAAGAAAAAGAGGGGAAATTACCTAATTGTGTTGCATCGACAACGTACAGGTATGAAAGCGACGACGACTTTCCACAACATTACTCCACTTCTTGCTTGGATGTACTTTGCTTTACCCCTTGCTTTGTGCCACCCACTTTTTTGGAGCCCCCCTTCCCCTTCCGTTGCCCCTCGCTCCTTTTTCGTATGTGTGCCAAAAGGAAAAATGTGCCACAAACTGCAAAATGCGGCGCATATTTGTGTGTTATGTTTGTGTGCGCTTTTTCTGTTTGTTGCTTCGCTTCGTTCGCTTCTTTCTCCTCCGTCCTCCTCCTGCTCTCTGCAGTTAGATAACTACAACTACAAGTCACCGTTAAAGCACCAAAGTCGCGTCGCGTCGCGTCTCGTTCGGCGGAGTATTATAACTCAAGCAAGACTTCCTATATTTTGAAACACGTTACGTTCGTAACATAATTCACACAACAGGTTACTCAGACGGCAAAAGAGACGGCACCATACATACAGACGTACACTGGGCCCCGCTAAAGAGAGATGGCGAGTCGGCAAACTGGCGATAACCAAAGCTACAACAACAACAATTGCACTCGAGTGGAGTTTAGTTTTAGTTTTTATACCCTCGCAGAGGGTATTATAATTTTGAACAGATGTTTGCAACGCAGTGAAGGAGGAAGTATATATATTCTTGATCAGCATCACCAGCCGAGTCGATCTAGCCATGTCCGTCTGTCTGTCTGTCCGTGAGTCCGTCTGTCCGTCTGTCGGTTTCTACGCGAACTAGTCTCTCAGTTTTTGAACTATCGAGCTGAAATTTTCAGCATAGTCTTATTTCTTTAGCACCCAGTATATATGTCGGAACGACCGAAATCGGACTACTATATCGTATAGCTGCCATAGGAATGATGGCGAAATTAATGTACAAAAAAATTTTAACTTCTCTGTTTTTCAACGTATTTCTATAAATTTTGAGATATAGCAGTTTTTTATGGTTCTAGAATTACGGTTTTAATTTCATTAAGATCGGACCACTATATCATATAGCTGTCATAGAAGCGATCGGTCGATTTATATGAAAATGTAAAATTCTACATGTAAAATGTAAAATTTACAAAATTCGATGTTTTTTCAACATTACTAAAATGGTATGCAAGGGCAAACCAACTTCGGTTTACCGAAGTTAGCTTTCTTTCTGGTTAGTTGTAGTATTGCTATTGCTGTTGCTGTTCCTGTGTGTGTGTGTGTTGCGTGTATTTGCGGGCAGAAATTGGGAAACATAGGGAAATGATGATCGTGAGAAAAGATTGCGGGAAATTGTCAGAAGTGCAAGATGAATGGATCGCCAGATGGGCGGGGAGAATCGCTACAGAGATAGCGCAACACTATAGACTTACATAGATTGTATTTAAAAGTTATGGATTTCAAACACCACGCAGTAAGTATGTTATTAAATGCTTTATAAAATATATTTAGGTTATCTCAAGATATCTGTAAAATATATTTGTTATTACAACAAAATAACAATACAAAAATTAAATGGCTCATGAGATTGTCATTAAGATTCAGATGTCATGACATAAAATCACATTATAAAAATCCAATTTCCCTGGAATATAATTTGCAGTGATGAAATCACTTCCTGGAAGTGGAATTTATTCCAGGTTATAATGATCTCATCACATTCTAATCTAATGAAGACAACTTGCGAAATTCTTTTGAACCAGCGCAGTGGTTATTTTCCACAGTGTAGCTAAAACATCCTTGGTGGCTTAACCCATGCTCGCCCCCGGTTGCCAAGTAAAAGAGAGAAAATAAATATGTGGCAAGATATAGAGACGGGAGTATTATAGTGTACCGCTTTTAATGGCAAATTCGCACGATCGTTGATTGTCGAGTGTTGCTGTTGTTGTTGTTGTTGCTAGTCTCATTTTTTTGCACTATTGCCACACACTACTTTCTTTATATCATTTTTTTTTTCTGTTTTCTTTTTGCGAATTCGAGACACACAGCGTAATGGAAGCTGTTGCATTTGTGGCAAAAATTCAGGTTAGTGTGATTTCTGTTGCACTCTACAATAAAATGGGTTACAATGGGATATATAGAGTACGCACAAGTGGTTCGCAATTTTTGCATGGAAATATAGGCAACAATAGCAACATCTGCTGGGCGATAACAACAATAAATGTACGCTTGTACGGATTTATACATGCAAGTATATGTACTTATGTAAATGTGCATTTGTATTGAACGCAAGCAGCTTCCGCATGCATTTTGAAGCAACAAAAACTGCAGCAGCAGAAAGAGAGGCCGCAACAAAAACAAAAGTGCGTGTCGTGACTTCAGCGAAATAGAAAAACTAAGGGAAGAGAAAAAGCAAGAAGAAGAATAACAACAAATTACGTATAAATGTATGCGTACATTTTTCAATGTAAGTGAATGTGTGTATGCATGCTACATTCTTGGGGCCTTAACCCTTCAGTGACCCGAATTGGTCAAATGGAGGTTTTGTGGTTTTAAGCCATTCAATAAAAGGGTGACAATACTTTTTATATTCATACTAAATAATGTCAACTTCTTATTTAAATTATTATTATTCTTTTTTATTCAAAGCTTGAAATTAATTTATGACTATTATGACGCAAGAACAAATTAATTTAAATGTAGGTATTTTAAGCAGAAACTTGTAAAAATATTTATTTTTAAGCAGTCTATCAAGCAGTATTCTCATTTAATCTTCAAGCAGTGCAGATACATAACCACATTTATTTTAAATCAGATATCATATCCAAACAGTTGACCCTTCTATAGAAGTTGTCATGTTTTAAGTGTTTCTTTTTTCCCATTTCATTTTTTAAACATTTTATAAACATTAAGAAAAAAAAAAAAGGAGAGCGGCCAAAAGAGCTACACACACACACACAAACTTTGCTTGTTCGGCATTTTGTGTTAATATCTCTGCAGCTTTAAGGCGTTTTTTATAGTTGTTGTTTTTGCTGCTGCTTGGCGTTTTCTTCCTCTTTCTTTCATTATTTTGCCGCCGCTCATACTCGTTTTGTTGTTGTTGTTGTCTTGGCAGTGATTCGCACGTGTGAGTATGGGTGAGTCAGTTGCTTTATGTGTGTGTGCGAGTGTGAAGGAATAGGTCGCTCTCTCCCTCTCCCTCTCGCTCTTTACTGCGATCAACAGTTTTTATACCTGTTTGCTTTTCTTCTCACCTCTCCTCTACACCGCACCACTCCATCTCTTCCTCTTTTTCTTGCCTGTGCTTTTCTGCCGCCGATTCCCAAGCGATCGCTGTCTCCCTTCCTCCTTCTTACACTTTTGACCCGCTCTCTCGCTTCCGAGCACTTGCCGTGCTCTTACTCTTACGTCGTTTGTCTTTCGCCTCACACACACACACAAGCTCTGGCGCACACACATTCACCCATTCCCCATTACGTTGTTGTTTTGTTGGGAGCAATGCGGAAGTGAATTTAATTTATTGTATTTACGCTGCTTTTGCTGCTTTTCTGCCGCCGGCTGGTCACCAGGCCAAGTCTCAGGGGGTGCAGTAAAGGGGTGTGGTGGAGAGAGGTACGGAGAAAGGGGGAGGTAGGGCGCCAAAGAGAGCGACAGAGAGAGGGAGAGAGAACCAGGAAAGGAAAAACGCCAAGCGAAATCACAGCTTCTACAAGTCTTATTTCGTTTTCCGCTAATTGAAGAGAGAAAACAATCTTTTTAGAGACACAAATCTCAATACATCCGATGTCACAGTCATAAGCAACTAAATAGGTAATTAACAAAATTTAATGAATTTAGTTCAGCTAAACCAATGAATATTTTAGCATAATTATGTTTTGGCTTTTTCAATTGATTTGTTGATTTATTGAAACTTACGAGTTCCGTTTTAAAATTTTCAATGTTTCTTTTCATTTGACAACAAACATTTTCTTTTCCAAGAACTCGACTACCCACAAAATTTCCCTCTTCTTTAGAGCTTTTTCCCTGTCCCCCATTGTTAGTGTGTGTTTGTTTTGTACCTAATAAAATTTATTGGCGAGATTTCTGCTCTCATCTAAATACAAAAATTAAATAAAATACAATGTCGGGAAGGTGGCGCACGATCAGGTGTGTGTGTCTAGTTCAAATCCCCCGGAAAACCCCCTCACTCGCCTAAACATATACCATATAGCTGCGGCAGAAGCAGGAACTGTTTGGCTGATTTGTTCGAAGCCGCCGTCGACGGGTGGCAAAGGCAAATAAATAAACACAATTCTGCTGGCTGTTTAACTTTTTTTATTATATATGAATGTACATATATACGGGCTATATGGCTATATGGCTATATGGTTATATGGAAGAGTGTGAGTGTTTCTTTTCGCCATAGCGCCCCGGCGATAAGATTTCGCTGACGTGAGCCAGAGTCGCCCAGCAGAGTCACCCTAATTGGAGCTCAACGCTCCGCTTTTGTTTCACTGCACTTCCATTTCCATAGAAAAGTGCATGCAACAAGAGACTCGTGAACCGAACAGAGAACCACTTCTATAACATATAGCATATGGCATACCACCGATATCCAGTCCAAGACATGCACGGACCACTCACTATATGGCCACTCCGATAATTACCGTTTTCTCCGAGGAGGCGGAAAACTTCGGGACCCAAAACCAGCATGATGCAACCGAAGCATTACCGAAGCACTCCCAAGGTACCGTAATGCCTAGTAAAGGAATGTGGGCCTAAAAAAAAAACGCTATTTCCAACCTAAATCGATCTTGTATACATATTTACAATATATCGTAGAGTGCGAAGGAATCAGTGGAGCGTGCAAGCCTTAGGCAAGCTTGGGAAAAGAAATTTGTATCGGAAAGTTAGTTACCACACCGACCCCATTGTGAAGTTATGGTTCTTAATACTAAACCGCTAAGAAATTACTAGCATACACGTTGGAAAGTTTATATTATGAGCAGTCAAATAATATAACTAACATAACAGACATTGACAATAAAGAAACATTCTATTTTATAGTTTCCCCTTGGGATTAATGTAGTCCAATTTGTAACAATATTTCCCAGGGTTCTTAACAAGATCGAATAAGAACATCGGTTGGATTACTAGGTACAAAATACAATTAGATTAACACAGAAAAGAGCATTGTGTTGCGGAACAATCAGATAGCCAGAGTAGTAATTAAAATATGAAATTAGCATTCATGCCACTCCCAATCCCAAGACCATCGTGAAATTGTAACTCTTTAATATTTAAGCATGTCCAATAAAAACGCCACAATCAGATCCTCTGAAATAACATGCAAATAAATCAAATACAACCCTAGATAAAGCTTTGTTACCGGGTCGGTCTTCTATCGCATTATCCGTGCGCTCCAAATATAGCCCCAAGTTATCTGTTTACACGTGTAGATCCGACAAATTGTTGACCTCAACCAGAGACCAAAAACTCAAACATTGTAAGGCGAGTGGAGCAAAGTGAGGGGGAAGTCATATTTGGCAGATAACCAGCAGGAGATTAAGGCAGAGCAATTATTTATCAGCTGCTCAGACAAGACTGTTGTGTTGTCTGTCTTCATGACCATTGTGACGTAGTATTATGGGAAACGCATATACCAAAAGACGGTGTTTTAACCATCTCGTAATACAGCAACGATGACAATTGGGCCGATGAAGCGAAAATGGCTGTTAACAACGATTACATTCTGAACATTAATTTCTTAATCTTGCTCAAGTCGCATGATCTGGTGCAAGTCGAAAAGAACGAATAAGTTTCTTGCTTTTTTAGTCTTGATAACTTTCAACAGATTTTTTGTGATTTTTGTCCATTAATAAAAGGACTCTTTGATAGGAAATAAATAATTATTACTAACAAAATGATTAAAATGTGGATTTCTTTTAGCTTATTAATTTCTTTTAATTTTCCCTTTATAATATGTTTACTAGGAACATGGGAATACTAAGTGGGATTTTATTCACCTTAATACAAAAAATAAACTCCAATATTGTAAATCATTGTCTGATTTATTTAATTCTATAACGAAGTATGAATGACTCGACTACTTTTTCCCTGTTTATTTTATGGTCTGGCAACACTATGATTATTATTTCGCAGAACTCTTATCGGGCAGAAATATTCTTGTATCCTTAGAAATTTGCTCGCTTTCTTACCTGTTTGCTCCACTGTGCGCTCCGTGGGTGACGTATTGAAAGGTGAGTGAGTGATTTCGTCTGTTTGCGTTGGGCTTCGATTCTTGAGCGCTTTTTTTTAGCGACAGAAGCAACGCGGAAGCGGATATGTCCAGATCCCAGAAATGCTTTAGCTTTTGCTTCGCTTTGTTGTTGCTATTTCGATGTGTTTCTTGTTGTTATCTGCTGATGACGAAGACGGCGTCCATTGTTTTTTCTTTGCGTTTCGTTTTCGCTTTTAGGGGGTGGTGAGTGGGCGTTAAGCGGTGCTTTTTTTCTTTTGGGGCTAATCCTGGCTCTCTGTTTTTGTTTTCGATTCGCTGCCCGCGACGAATGTCAGCCGCAAAGCGGAGCAAATAAAAGGCGAAGCACTCGAGTGGGTAAGAAGAAGCAGAAGAAGAGCAAGTCAAACGTTTCTACTTCCGCCGCGCGCACACACACACTGATGCTGACGCACACGCACACTAAAACACTCACGCGATGCACTTGCACTCTGGCGTTTTGTTCGTGTTGTATTTGTTGTTGTACTTTAGCATTTCCTCTTTCGTCTTCCTTTTCACTTTTGCTTACACTTCTTGCCGCCGTGTTGTTTTTGTTGTCGTTCCTTGCTATTTCTTGTTTATTTCTTATTTCCGTTTCGCGCACTCATACACACACATAGCCCGGTGAAACACGTCGAGTCAAGTTGGCTGCGTAACAACCGTTATTCCTCTCCGCCGCGCACGAATTAAATTCTATTAATTGCAAATTAATCAATTTAAATCATATTTGTTTGCATTGGGCTCGCTGAAGTCTAGTTCTCGGTTTCTCGGAGACCGCAAGCACAAGCACGTCCGCCTCCCTCGACAGTTTTTTTTTCAAAACAGTGACGTAGCGACGCGGGGCCTTTTATAATTTCTGCCGCTCCGGTTTCGTGTCTTGCGTTTTGAGATTCGTCGGCTTCTCTCATTTTATTGTGCCCGAGAGAGGGCGAGAGAGCCAGTTTCTTTGAAAACAGACCAGAGAGAGTTGGTGATTTTTTCTCAACAAAGCGGCGCACAGTGGGGCCACTTAAGTTTCTTCGTTGCTCAACTAGTAATTTTTAAACCAAGATAATCGAGTAATTTAAAAAGCATATGATACAAATTTGTTCAACCTATTAAATATGTTTTTAAGATTACTTATACTTTATCAAAGTCAAAATGTATAAATATCATACAAAAATCACGTTTATGTTACAGAGAAATATTTTTTTTACATTTTGTGATTTTTTTTTTGTATTTATTATAAACAACAAAATAACAAAAAACAAAATAACAAAAAAAAAAAAACAGTACTCAATTCATTTTTTATTTGGGGCCGTTGAACACGAATCCGACGTTCGTTTTGTTCCAGCAGGCGTACGTTTACCAGGGATGTGTATTTTATACCATGGCTGCACGAAATACACTTTCTGGAACCATGACTTTTCTACGTTTTTTGCCTCAAGGACCCTATTGATATTTTGTATTTGTATTCTTTGTGTACTCAAAATATCGAACGTGAACATAAAATTTTTGATTTTTGCAATGCCGTTTGTTCTTGAGGCCCCATAGTGCGGCGTCGCAGGAGCGCATGCGTCTCAAAAGAGTTTAAGAGTAACTGAGAGCGTGCGAGAGAAAGAGGAAAGAAAAGAAGAGCGTATGCGAAAAGAGCGGGAGAGCGCGCTCTCTGAAAGAGGAAGAAATAAAAGAAGAAGAAGAACTGGCGCCTCGCGAAGAATACGAAAATAAGATAATTATTCAAGGAAGTCGAGCTTTGATCCGTTTTACTAACTAAGATAAAATCAGAGGCCTAATTATCGTAATACAGTGGCGCAGTGGGAGTTCCTTAAAAGTAATTTTCGTTGTAAATTTTAAATTCAAGAATTGTGGAAATATGAATATATAAAACCACTGCTTTGAAGATGAACCTACGACTGCTTGTATTCGTACTGCTTGCAGCCTATACCTCAGAATTTGAAATACTTTTTGTTCCTAGGGATTAAAGTTAATTAAAGTTGGTTCCAATAAAAAATTATTTTAATCTTAATGTACGCCCACAGTACATATTTTTTGCAGACCTTTAACATTTTAGGATCAAGTTCGTTTTAAATAAGATTGATACAATTCCAAGAATTTTGGAATAATAAAGGAAGGTTGCAGAATTATTTCGAAATAATCGCAATTAAGAATGGCTTTTTATTTTCTAGTGTAAATTCCCCCGAAATTCCCACACAAAATTGCGATAATAATCTCGATTATATTATTAAACACACGGCGTCTGTCTGCACAGACAACAAACAAATCATTAGATGCGTAAACAATGTCGGTTTTCTTTCCACTTCCTTGGCAACAACATGCAGCAACAACAGCAACAATCCCTTGGGTAATAATTTAAATATTTTAAAATCCACTAACTTTACCATGGAACAACTTAATAGGCAACGGCAACCCATCGCTTTGGCCTGTGGGCGGCGTCGAATTCGCGTGGGGCGCTCGATTTAGTTGTTAATCAATAGAAGATAAAGTTTAAACAAAAGTTTCTACACCATGCTGATAGGAGTGTCAGAGGCGTACCAAATGGGGAATAATTCAGATATCCCCAGTTTTCAAATCATTGGTTGGGGATTTTTAAAAAATTGTTAAAATTATAAATTTAGATTTCTAAGCTCGCAGATACGGAATCGGATCTAAAAAAAAATCGTCCTGACAAATAATAATTTTACTCCAATGAATATTATTTAAATTGATTTTTATTTAAATAGTTTTAGACTGAATTTAATATTTAGTAATCAAGAATGTACCATGTAAGGTGGTACAATTGGCTATTTTCCGAAATAACCGTTTTTATAACCCGTAAGATTATTGCTTACAAGATAGTTCTGTGTTTTAGAATCAAAACAATTTTTAAGTACCCTTTAAGAGTAGAAATTACCTTACAATAATTTAAGACATAATATAATACCCCAAAACCCCTGATTTTCAGTGTCATACCGGCATTATGAGTTGGCAAAAATTATTCACATTCAAGTCCCCTGTCGATTAAGATTAGTTTTGGGAATTATTGAGCTTTGCTCGTAGAGGCAAACATATGTTTGCACATTGTACATATGTATATGTATTTGAAGATAAGAAAATACCTAGAAGTGTAATCAGTGCGAGATAATGTTAAAATATTTTAAATAATTATGCCGCCCCCTTCTGTGGAAAAATCATCGCCATGCGCCCGACAAATAAGACCTTCTATTGTAACACACGAAAATGCTATGAGGTGCTAGTTGATATGTGTTTTCGATCCCATAAATCTTGGCCCATGGAAACCAGTTGGCAATCTTTAATTATAAATTGTTGGATCGTTTCCGCTTCGCTGCGACTGGAAATCTCTTCAGTTCAGTGGAAGGGGAAACTGGGGAATGGGATGGAATGGGATGGTTCCCCGTCAGGTTGCTCGCCCGCTTCGAAGATGCGCTCAGCTGCACTGCATCCGCTTCGGGCCCCCTTAGCTTCGAGTGGCGTCGTCCCCTCGAGTTGGTTAACCAGTTTCTCCACTCTCTTGCCCCGAGCGCCGTTGACGGTGACATTTCAAGTCAAATGCCCATAAACGGACGACGACGACCCGCCCACGCCCTCTATGCCCTAACCTCAGTTCCGTGGACATGCACTTGGAGGAAAACAAATTATTCAGAAGTCTCTTTAAAACTTGAAAAGAAGAAATCATAAATTAACTGATATTTGTTAAAGGACTTTCTTCATTAAAAGAAAAAGTTATAATGTGTTATTTAAAATGTAATTTAGTTTTTAATACTTAAGGTTATTTTTAAGTGAAGTATTAAGTTAAGTTTAATATTTATTACGGAATTTAGAAGGTCCCTAAAAATATTATTTTAAAGCATTGATGCCCAGGCAATACATTGACTTATTAGAATGGTATTTTTGTAAGTAAGAAATATTATTATAATGCATAACAATTTATTTAACTCAAAAAACAGGCAAGGATTCAGTCACAAAAGTAAAATTTGCCTGCACTGCTTGGATTCGTACACTCTGTGCACACTGTTCGTGTGCCGGTAGAGGGTGGTCAGAGAAATTTGATGACCTGCTAGTTAGGACTGTAAGAAGCAAGGGCATATTAATTCCTTAAATAAAAATATTTTTAAGTAAGAAATATTATTATATATTGGAATAATGCATAACAATTTATTTAACTCAAAAAACAGGCAAGGATTCAGTCACAAAAGTAAAATTTGTCTGCACTGCTTGGATTCTTACACTCTGTGCACACTGATCGTGTGCCGGTAGAGGGTGGTCAGAGAAATTTGATGACCTGCTAGTTAGGACTGTAAGCAGCAAGGGCATATTAATTCCTTAAATAAAAATATTTTGAAGTAAGAAATATTATTATATATTGGAATAATGCATAGCAATTTATTTAACTCAAAAAACAGGCAAGGATTCAGTCACAAAAGTAAAATTTGTTTGCACTGCTTGGATTCGTACACTCTGTGCACACTGTTCGTGTGCCGGTAGAGGGTGGGCAGAGAAATTTGATGACCTGCTAGTTAGGACAGTAAGCAGCAAGGGCATATTAATTCCTTAAATAAAAATATTTTTCCAAGTGCACATTGGCTAGTGTCTTTCCCATCGATAGCTGCGACGACAATGATGATGATGATGACGACGACGTTTCCAAGTGATCGTCGTCATCCAACAACAGCGCCCGATCACTGGCCCAAATTAGTAGCTTTGGTCATGGTGCGTCGCCCATCGGGCCATAGGGGGGTTAACCAGGGAGGGGGGGTTAAGGAAGCTCCAGAGAAAGAGGAAGACGAACGGACAGGGGTCAGAGTTCAAATAGTCGTCCAATTGAGCCAATCAGCCTTTTGTGTACGTCTGAATTTTGTCATTGCAATGCAGCCAGCAAGCAAGTTTACTTCTGGTATGCCGGCACCTCCCCCACTCTTTATTATAGACTCGTATAATTCTACGAGCGATTTACCCGAGTGATCGCTATATAGTCGCAGCTCCTAGTTCTTAGTTCGATGCCTAAGTGCAGATAATTCATTAAAATAGAATGCCAATGTCCAGAGGAGGGCACAGCCACCGCCGCCGCCAAGTGGCATCCACTTGTGCTCTAGAATCAGACACCGAAACACAGATATACAGCATGTTTCATGTGTATATACGCATATGCCAGACAGGCAGCGATTTGATATATGCCCTGCACTATATGGCATGGTATAGTCCCAGATCTATAAATAAGTATAGTCGCAGTGCCCAATAGACAAAGTCGCCTCCCGATGCGGAAGTATTTCCAGACGCGAATACGTTCTATCTTGTTCTGTGCTCTTTTTTTGTGTTTTTTTTTTTCTTCGCCCCTTTTTTATTTGTTGTTGGTAATTTGCCAATTACTGAACGGGGGAGCAGGGGTGTCTAAAGGGGGTTTTGGGGGGTGGTTTTTGGGGTCTTAGGGGGGATAACTTGGGATCCTGGGAAGGTGTGGGTCTAATGCCCTAACTTAATAGACAACTTTATAGAT
Source organism: Drosophila rufa (assembly GCA_018153105.1). Taxonomy (NCBI): domain Eukaryota; kingdom Metazoa; phylum Arthropoda; class Insecta; order Diptera; family Drosophilidae; genus Drosophila; species Drosophila rufa. The sequence goes on from JAECXS010000096.1 coordinate 18,596,684, forward strand.
CTTTGGTAAGAATATCTGTATAATTGAATTCCAGTTTTTATTCTAAGTTATTTATTCTAATAATCAGTAATTAATAAGTATTTAATAGTTTACTGGAAACAGATAATACAAATATTTTCAATGAATTCATGAAACATTTTGACTGGTTTATAAATTTATGTCACTCATTTGACATTGCCTTGAGAATTATTTAAAATGAGATAACGTTAGAAGTTTCTTTCTTAATTACTAATTAATAATTAATAATAAATCACAAAATTAGATAATAAATCACCAAAGAAAAGTCCTTTTCTAATTGTTTCCTAATTCCCGAGGCTTAAAGAGGGTGTATACCTACACAAAACCCTGCCCGCCCCCACAGGAGCCGAACGATCCGATAGGGGATCGTCCTCGAAACCACCCACATAACATTTAGTAATTTTTCGGGATTAGTCAAATAAAGATCCTTTTCGTTACAGTCTGCCCTCAAAACTGAAATTGAATTGTGTTCCTCTTTGATTTCAGCTGAAAAGGATATTGCGCAGAGATCCTGTGCCATGATGGTCCTCGACCTGAATTTGAGCCCTGGCCTAATTGTTACACATTTCCCCCTGCGGCAACAATGGATAATTGTACGATTTTTGCCGCCATCGCACGCATTAAGCAAAAGGACCTCTAACAGTTGGCCGCCCCGACAAATCCGTGTTTGTGCGTCTGCAGGATATGAAATGTGCACCCAGCCAGCCAAAAAGGAAAGAAGAAACCGTGGGAAACCTGCCCGAAAGTCTGGCCACGGATCTGAGGAAGAGAGAGAGAGTCGGGAACAATGGGCCCAGGAAGGGAAAACTGATCGAATCGGAGAGTCCCGAACCAAAGCCATCGAACTCTCGAATATCGATCTCTGGCGACGTTTGCCTTGCCTTTGCCTTTGCTGGTCAGGATTATGGCAGCCCAAGAATCGTTCCGATTTAGCGCCCAAAAACGAAGAGTAGCCAAGCAGAACGACAATATCGATGAAGTAGGAATACAGGATCTAGAAGATCGAATGGATAGTTTCCCTGGAAATTGTTTACAATTAAACATTCGAATGTTTTATTCGATTTTTACGCTCTCAACTTTGTGCTAGCAGAAAAATGGCTTGCATATTGCAATTCAAATATATGACCGTTCGACATCTTTGTAATACTTTGATATCTTAGGGAAGTAACAATGGATACTGATGAGGAAAATGAAATATCTCCCAAAACAGCAAAATAGTTAAGTTTTTGACGACATTTTTTGTGAGCCTATAAAAAATAACAGGACTAAGATTTAAATTGTTTCACCTTTTTCTAAAATCATTTATAAGGCTTGAATTCTATTTTTGTCTTATAACTTTTTATTGCCTGATCTAGACCTACACCCAAAAAAAAAAAAACAAGAGATTAACCTTTCTACGCGTTGTCTTAAAAGTATACTCAAGCAGTATAACGAGTTTAGTAAAGATTTTATACTTCAAAACATCAAATGTATACTCCAAAGTTTAATTTTTATACTCTATAGTTGCAATTGTGTATTTTCGAGTATTATTTTTATACGAACCTACATCGAAAATTCGATAACATATCGCGTTAGCTGGAATTTACTGCTTTTCTGTTTGTCGCGTTAGTGATTATTATGAAATATTGGAGCAGATGAGTATAAAATGTATACTTTCGTAGTATTAAATTGATAAGCATCTTATTAAGAAATTTTTCATACTCAAGAGTATAGAAATCATGTAACAATCGTATAGGTTCTATGATGATTTTTTTTTGGGTGTATGAACCTTTAATGGAATATATACCATTTAAAATAAAAATATGTAACCTTTGTTTCATAACCACCAACCGCATGATATCCCCTATTTAATGGTTAATGGGTATAAAATCCCAAGTGTGCACTTAAGGGATGAAAAAGTGATCGAGATCGAAGAAATCCACAAGTGTTGGCAGGTTGTGCACTCTCCCCTCTTGTCAGTGTGTTGGTGTATCTATGTTTTGATGTGTGTGTGTGGAGGTATTTATGTTGTGTGTGTGTGCGTGTCGAGAGCACCTTACCGCAAGAACGCTGCACAAATGACGGTGAAAGGTTTCGGGTTTCATGTTTCCCCGATGGATGTCGAAGTACCATCCGTACATGGAACAAAAAATCTATAAATATCCGATATCTTTCACTAACTTTGAGTAGGAAAATAATACAAAATTTCTTATAGGAACATTATTTAATGAAAGCAATTTGTTGAATGTAAAACAGAATAATCTAGAAGCCTATTTAGCTTTAAAATGTTAAATATATTGATAATTGTATTATCCTTAACATTTTCTTATAATGTTACATTAGTAGATGTTAAAAATAAAAACAATATAGTATTCATTTAGGGTATCAATTTTAGAATGTAATTTGTATCTTCAAATCATTATAAATAATGTTATGAATGGTAAAGAATAACAAACTTACTTTAAATACATTCTTTATTACGATCTTCGATTAAAAGTAAAATTTCTAACATGGAATTAAATGTAGTCTTAATTTAATATGTTTTATTCTCGAATATTTCTTAAGAAAACAATGAAAAAATATACAAATTTCTTACCAAAACTCTGTATTTTCCACAGTGCATCGATGAAATAATTCAGCTGGTTCCGTGGTCGGTGGTTGGGGTGTATATACCGAGTATATCGAACTAGAGTGGAGTGAATTGGAAGAAGAGGGAGTGCATTGTGCAACGGAGATTCGATATGAGGTCCGGGATCCGATCCTGCGAGGACGGGAGGACAGGATAAACCGAAACAGAGCTCCCCCATGCCACTGTTTGGCTTCCCTCTGGCATCGCTGGAATGTGGAAATCTTTATCAATTAAATAATCGCTGTTGAGCACACACACCAACCGTACCGAAGATATGGTGTGTGTGGAAAGGGGCCTCATCATCATCAGCTGTGGCCGGCAGGCATAGATCGAAATTAGAGAAGCTTGATATAGTGGAGGGTATGACACTAGAAATGACTTATTGTTATTTAATTAACGAAAAAATGCAGCATGTTGGAGAAAATATAGCTTGTGGTTAAGTGAACTTGTGGTAATTTAATATAATTAACCTTTAAATACCATAGTATATCTTTAAATAACACAGAATACCTTTAAATACAATAAAATACCTTTCAATACCACATAATACCTGTAAATACCACAGAATACCTTAAAATACCTCAGAATACCTTTCAATACCACAGACAACCTTTAGATACCATAGACTTATTAAAAGTTTAAATAACACAGAATACCTTTAAATACAATAAAATACCTTTCAATACCACATAATACATGTAAATACCACAAAATACCTAAAAATACAACAGAATACCTTTCAATACCACAGACAACCTTTAGATACCATAGACTTATACAAGTGAATAATTTGGCAAAAAATACATAAATTGTATATTTATAGTATGAACTCAAGGAAGTTTTTCGGGTTTTAAATTAATTAATATTAATATTGACATAGAAAATATAGAGAAAATCAAAATTTCAGCAATTAATTCGTCCTTTAGAAACCTATTATTTAGTTTATTAAAACCGATACTATTTTTCTCACCCTATCTGTCCCGATAAAGGAAGGAATTGGATGGAGGATAGGTATTCGATGGTGCGCACGCACATTATGTTCGAGGGGCAACTAGGCTTGGAAAATGTGTGTGTGCCCAACATCCGCTCATCCCGAGATGCGTCTGCGTCTTCTTCGATCTCTTCGAGCGATTCTTGGAAATCGTTTAAGACCCGACCAACAGCGGCCACAATAACAACAAGAACTAGAAGACGTCGTGGAAGATTGAACGCTCCGAAGCGTGGAAATGGCAGCAAATGATGCCGGAGAAGAAGAAAAAGGAACACCGAGCCACGCCACTCGCTCTCCACTCCAAATGAAAATGCTGTGTAATTAATTACGCAGCCCCGAGGATTTTTGTAGGCTCCGGGGCCCCGGGGGTTTTCAGGAACCAGCCCATAGACGACTAGGAGGAGGAGGAGGAACAAAGACCTGCTGCTGGTGCTCAGGTTGAATCCACATCCACTGTGGAGTGGCCTGAGAACCATTGGGAAAAGTCAGCCGCTCGAAGAGACTGAAAAGAGGAAGTAGTGATCCTTGCACATGGCTTATCGACTTTATGGGACAAAAGGAAATTACACACATGAAAATCGATCGTAAAAAAACATAAATTTCCCATTTTTACGAGTGCCTCTAATTGAAAACTGCGCCATAGTTTTATGTTTCTGGATCAAGTGTCGGTTGTAGCGGGTCTTCAGCCATTAAGATAGTCACACTTTTGGGCCAGATATGAGTGCTCTTTGTAAGGAGGAAAAGTGTGGTTTTTAATGGCTTAGGAAAACACTTTTCTTTGTGATTGATATTAAAGAGAAAGATGGGAATTTTGGAGTTCATACTAAGTTACACTTTATAATTTCTTCATTTGAATATATTGGAAATTGTATATGGAATAGTGATTATATTTTTTAAAGCAGAAGATAATAAGTATTAATTGCACCCTTAAATGCATTATTTTAAGATTTCTTGCATATAATTAGCCTAAATAAAGTTAACATATTTACCTAAAGCAATTTATTTTTATTTCCTCCGCATAATTCTTATTCTATGTCTACACAATTACTGTTATTTCAAGCACTTAAATATCTGAGAATCAAACTCATTTTATGGGAAATGATTCCAGTTTACATTCAAGCGATATTTTCCCACATATCTCTATAGTTAAAACCGAATTACTTCGGCCAACCAAAACCGAGCTAATCACTGAGCCGTAAATGAAACTCCCATAAATTCCCAAGATATCGAACAGGTTGATCGATCCGCACCCCTCCGATGTCTGTTAAGCGTTCACTTGATCCTCATATATCGGTCGCCTAATGAGAATCTCGGCAACTTGCTCCCCGGTTTCCAAGCTTAATGAGGAAGCTCGAAAAAAAGACAACACCAACAGCTCGAACGGATCGGTTACAAGTGTCTGCTCTCGTCCTCCCCTGGAGCTCTCTTTCCCGGCACCGTAACCGAGATCGTCCCAGTCCGATTGCCCACCCACATAATCAATCCGGAGACGAAGCCCAGAGAGTTTCGCAGTGTTTTTTTTTGTTTAGCCAAAAAGGCTATTAACTTTCAGACATTCAGGCAGGCAGGTCTCAAACAAACGGAGAGAAAATAGGTGTAATGTTGGTAAGGAGTTAGAAATTGTTTTTTCTATGTAATTTAGGTTGAAAAAGAAAGAATTGAAAATTATAAATATTATTGTCAAAGGTTTTATAAATGTTTTAACTTAAGGCTTCTATGGCATCATTTCTCAATATCCCGAAAACCTAGAATTCTTGCATGAATTTATTATTTAAAAAAATTATGTTATTATATTTTAACTAAACTATAAATATAATAAACCTTAAAAATGAAATATATCAAGATATTTGGTTGTAATATTTAAACGTTAAGATCTCTTAAAAGCCTGTAGACGAGTTTTATACAATTTGTGGCCATAATATTTATGATACTCATGGTATAAGGTCTATATAAAATTGAAAATTATTATATAAAATTTTACAAATCTTTTTAATTATTTTAGTATGCTTTAAAAATGTTTATTTACTTATTATGGTATTATTTATTAATAAGTAATTAAAAATACGTTTTCTATGCTTCGATTTTTTCGATGTGCAGCGCCCATAAAGCTCATAAATGTTAAATTGATTGAGGCATATTGCCGACATATCGCGATGTTGTCTCGATTATATAACTTCCTCGAGGCACAGCTCTCCCAGGCGGCTGAGGCAAAGGCAAAAGTGTTACAGACACGCTACCGTCTAACGATACTGATACTGAATCCGAATCCGATGTGGGTACTGGTACTGCCTCTGCACCATAACGTCCCGCTCCCGAGACTCCGACTCCAACTCCGACTCCGACACCCACTGCCTTACATTCATAATCTATTTCTGCTGCCACATGTTGCAGTAAAAGCTCAGCTTGCAAGTGGAGCCGGGAGAAAGACGAGGGAGAATTGCAGGAAGGCTGGGAGAAAGACTGAGGAGAATTGGTGCGGGGAGACTAGGAGAAAGACGGAGGAGAATTGGTGCGGGGAGACTAGGAGAAAGACGGAGGAGAATTGGTGCGGGGAGACTAGGAGAAAGACTGAGGAGAATTGGTGCGGGGAGACTAGGAGAAAGACTGAGGAGAATTGGTGCGGGGAGACTAGGAGAAAGACTGAGGAGAACTGCAGGTTGGATGGGAGAAAGACGGCTGAGTATTGCGAGGAAACTAGGCAAAAAACTGAGGAGAATTGCGGGAAGACTGGGAGAAAGACTGGGCTGAATAGCGGGGAGACGGCGGAGAATTGTGAAGAGACTAGGAAAAATACGCGGGAGAATTGCAGGGAGGCTGGAAGAAAGAGGGTAACAGAGACAGCATCCGGAATCGTTATGCCAAAAAATGAAAAGAAAAGAGGAGAAATATGGGGCTAATGGATCACAGCGATCCACAGATGCTCTACAAAAGGTGTCTTTGACTAAAGATTTAAGAAGAAGAATTGAAAATCTAACGAGATAGATTTTACAAAAATATTAAGGACCCTAGGAATTAAGAAAATGTAGGAAAAATAAATTTAAACCAAAATAAAACCTTCTAAAGTGATAGTTAACAATTAATAATAATTATAAATGTTGTTCCCTTGAATATTTAAAATTAAAAAGAGAAAAACATTAAGCAAATAGAAAATATAGTTAAGTCTTGAAAGTATCTAGAAAAGCGGATATTTTTACACCCAATTATAACAAAAATCTTTTTTTAATAAAACATTAACACCCACAACAAACTTGTTGAGGAAGCTTAAATTAAAATTGGATTTGTTTTAAGCGATTCATAATATTTTTACATAACCGCCGCTGCCAAGAGTATTAATAATGAAAGACGAGAGGAGGAATTCAGGTTTGCAATGCGGTAATGCACCGCCAAAGAAGACAGAGCCGAGGAGGCACAAGATGGTAACCTGTACCGAGTCTGGTCTGTGCCCAGATGGGTGGAGATCGGTGAGGAGAGCTGGTCGTCCACTCAGCCAGTGGGTCGTCTTGGTCGTCGAATGTGGATGTGGATGTCTGGTTGTCAGTTTCAGCGACTTCTGCACCGCGCGCACATGCGCCATAAATGGCAGAAAAATACAAGCTAAAAAGAGGATGATGATGATGATCATCTTGGAGATGCTGAAGATGCAGAAGATGCTGCTGGAGAAATGTAGGAGACTCTGGTGACCATTGGTGTGCCACTGTTCCACATTCGGATTACGGAAATATCTGCAGCCAACAACAACAGGTCGCCGCCGACAGGTGGGGTCCGGTTCGGTTCGGTTCAGAGCGGGGATTGGATCGGTTTTCTCACCATTTCAGCCTGACCTGCTAGAGCCATTAATGTACTTGAAAAAAATAATTGAAGATTTAAATTTAACTTGAGGAATCTACGGTAAGATTTATAAATAAAATCTATAAAGAATTGAATTTATTATATCCTTGCCTTTGAGTTGATCTTTGAGTTTGGAAGTCAATCTATATCTTCGAATTATATTTAAAACCAAATATACCAAACTAAAATACCAGAAACACTACGGAGATACCAAATATACCATTTCCTACTAGAAAGTATACAAAAAAATACTACAGAGATACCAAATATTCCAATTCGAACTAGTATTTTTAATACTATTTAATTTTAAATCGAACTTTTAATAAAAACAATCATTTTACCTAGTAAAGGTTTCAGGAATTATAGCTGCAGGATGTTTAGGAATATATAAACCAATTACCTTAATTCTTTTTCATGTTTTAAGTGTGAAATTTTTTCTATTTTAATTGCAGTGCATCCGATCACCTGCTGCTCCTCCTTGCTTTTCCTCGTTCCACCTCCTCTTTGGCGATCGCTCGCCTTTTAGCCTCTGGTTGCGGTTCTCAACAACTTTCACCTTTCACGTAATCTGGCGAAGCCGAACAAATCTCATTGGGCCTTGCCTGCCTGGCTGGCTTTCTCAACTCAACGGATCCGCCGAAGATTCATTTATTGTCGCTGCTATTTGCCAATTGACCATTTCCAGCTGGAGGAACTCAATTACGGCGCCGTCGCCGCCGCTCGTTGGGAGCTCTGATCTCTCTGTTTATGGTCCAGGAATCGCACCGTCTAGCGGTACATTCACCATAGATCGAACATCGCCAAAGCCAAGAAGGGGGGAAATCCGGGTAATGACGGAGGTAAATTACATACCCCATATTCCCACATTTCTTTTTCGATTCTCCGATTCTGGCTCATGAAGAATCTGCCAAGAAGTGCAAAGAGAGAGAGAGAGGAGAGTTTCAATCTTTGGAAAATGCTTATACCAGGCCAGGATGTAACATCATTTTAATGGCATTGCACGGAAGTCGGTCATTTCGATTGGAATTTAGTGGGATGTTAGTTGGATTTATAGGCATTGTGGGAATCAAAGGAATATAAGAATTTTAATGGTTGCAAGTGAAGGAAGTTTTGCTATTTGTCAGAATTTAAGAGAGTATTTTTTGTTGGTATTATTTGGTATTATATTTTCTTTCTTAAAATAAAGAAATCTACATTACAATTTATAAAAATATAATTTTATTATTAGTAACATCTCCGCATTTAATAAACTATCATTTCAAGGCTTCACATTTTTTATTGTATTTATTTTCTTATATAGTAATTATTAAAAAAATTATACATATTTATATTCCTTTTCCCGACACTGATACCTTTGCTTAAATTCCCTTTCAATGGCATTTATTAAATCGGTTTTATCATTATAATACTTTTTCGAAGGCTCGTTAAAAGCTTTGAACCTTTCAAAAAATGCATCCTCGCTTTCCACAGTCGTCTTGCTGAGATTTCCTTTAATTTTCTGGGACTCCTTAATAAAATATTCATTATTCACTTGATATACTTTGCCAATATCCTTGTAAAACGTTTGTTTGTAGACACTGTCTTCGCGGTAAATCTTGAAGGGATCTACGCCAACTCCAAAAAACTCTGCAATTTGCTGTGATTTGTTGTGATTAGATGGATGCTTGTCCTGATATTCCTTGAAATCTTTTTCGAATTTGGTCTCCACATTTTTCATGAACTCCATGTTTACACTGAAGATTGCTCCGAATAGTTGCATTTTCATTATCTCAAAGGTGGCTAGAAAATCGCAGAGTATCTTTTTATCTTCCTCAGGTAATTGGATTTGGGTTACATTCTGTAGAGGATCGCTTAGCCAAAAATCACCAGTATAGTCTTCGGATTCTTCTTCGGAATTAATCGGAGCTCCGAGGCTAAGACTCTGTATTTAATAAAGATTTTAGCTTTATAAATTATCATTATATGTACAGCCATTTACCAGCAGAGCAGCAGCGATCATCAGAAAGAACTGCATTCTGCAATTTTCTTGATTTAACTATAGCTTGCACAACGGGTTTCCTGGGCTTTTATAGGAAAACGCTAGCTGGAACCACCTCCATTATCACCAGTTTTCTATAAATAAACCTATTCAGAGAAATGCCCTCGATAGGAATCTCAGAGTATGAAAAATAATATATGTAAATATTTTTCTATAAGTTCAAGGAATTAAAAATTAGGTCTAATGAAAATCCATGGTCTGGAGCCCATCAATTTATTCCAAATAGTCTCAATAATTCAATTTAATATTTATGCACCGCAAGAACTCTTCCGATGACAAAGTTTCCAATGATTTATAAACTTTACTCATATCTGTGCCGGCCCCCTCTCCCTTCCACCTTACCTCCTCCTCAAGTTAAGGAAATGGAACTACTTCGCCAGTCCGGACTTAGCTCCTCCTGGTTTCTCTCCTTCCGCTTGGTGAGAAAAATTAACTTTGCATGGAATTTAATTTACGTCCCATGGAAGGACGATGATTTCCTGCCCAGGCAATGTCCTCCTCCCTTTACTCCGGTGTTGGTGTCCTTTAGGTTCGCCGTTTCGCCGTCGTCCGTATACCGGAGATGCAGTCCGGAGCAGCTGCGAAAGGAGGATTGTGCTGCGCCGAGGCAGCTTCCGTCATTTCCTTGACGTAAAGGCTCCGCATTCCGCTTTTGCCATTTTCCGGCGCCAGAGGGAGAGAGCGAGGCGGGTATCCGGAAATGGGAAGCTGAGGAAGAGGAGCGGCTGCGAGAGCCAGCGGCGGCGACCGTCACGCTTCCTGCAGGATGCGACAACGTAGTCAGATGTCCAATCCGCCATCGCTCGCTCCTGGCATTCCGCAGATGCGAACACGGAAAAAAATCGATAAATTCTTACCTGTGCCAGGGTTATATTTTCAAACATTTATTTACTAATAATTATAAATTAAATAGCGCTTTTAGTTCCTCTACTGGCGTTCTATTTGGTCTTAGTTACTAAGTGGTTGTTATTGAACATTTTCTACGGCGTTTTCAAGCGACCGTGTGGCCTAATGGATAAGGCGTCGGACTTCGGATCCGAAGATTGCAGGTTCGAGTCCTGTCACGGTCGAAAAGGTAACTTTTTTTTCAAAGTATTCTTTTATTTAAGGTAGAAAATATTTTATTTTTGTACTCTTAAATTTAAAATTTTGTATATAATAAAAAGTATCTATTTTCAAAGTTGTCTTATATTTATTTACAAATTTATTTAGTTAAGTATTCTTCTTTTAAGGCAGAAAATATTTTAGTTTAGTTCTCTTAAAATATTTTTTAAAATTCAAATTTGGTATAAAGTAAAAATATTTTTTTTAAGTTTTCCTTTTTATTATTTTAGAAGTTATTTTTTGTTGAGGTAGAAAATATTTTTTTTTACTCTTAGGAGATTTTTTAAAATTAAAAAAATAGACATTAAGAGCATAATAAAAAATATTTATGTATTTTTTAAAAGAATTTTTATCAAAATAGACAACAAACTTATATACATATAGAGAGCGCTTAAAAACATAATGCAAATATATTAAATTATATTACAATTATACATATTTTTACATAATAAAGCTGGAACTATTTTATTTCATATAAATAATCATATAAATAATCTATTCAAAATATTTCTGATCAAATTATAGAAATTCTTATTACTAAAACAGCTTTATTTTTTAAATAATGAAGCTTAAAATAATTTATTTAATATTAAATATTTTTCAAACCCCTAATTATTTTTATAAAATTTTGAAACTAATAAAAACCATAAAATAAATTATCAAAACAATATCATATCCTATTTTTACATAAATACAAATACTGGCAACAAACTCGCAAATAATTTTTGTTCATCTTATAAAGTATTAAAAAATTATATCGAGGTTAAAAAAATCTTAGTTATTTTAATATGAATTCTTGGAATAAACATTACATACATTTTTCAATAATTTAGTTTTTATTATAAGTAACAAACAAAACAAATTAAAGTCCCGGGAAAGGGAACCTTTAATTCCTTTCATTTTGTTATACCTTTTCCAGTAATTTCCCATCAAAGAATTGCCCATTAAATGTTATTAAATTGTAACACACTTTTCTCTGCCTGTGCGAGGCTCGTCAGCTTCCCAGAGTACTCTGTGTGTCCTGGTCCACTTGTGTGTACATATCAGCGCTGTCCTGTCCTGTTCTGTCCTCGTTCTCGTTGTCCTCCTGGTCGCCTGTCGCTGCTGTTTACTCGCTTTAATCAACCCATCCAAATCCACATTCATGTCCATGTCCACGAAATGTTTTGTGCTCCCAGCTCCGCCTGCCACTGAAAGTGGACGGGCTGACGGGTGTATGGTGGCATGCTTCCTGCCCGCCCCCGTCGTCACTTCCTTGCAAATGCTGCAGCTTCCGTTTCCGGGATATAATGTTCATATTTTCGAGGACATTTTCAGGAAATAAAGTACGTCGCCCTCTGCCCGCCTCTATCCTCTGCCCTCCGTACCGGGTGTGTGTTTGCAGCGGCGGGGATAGCGATAACAAAACCCGCCCAGGACCACACACCACCCTTGGCCACCCAATCCACTAGTCACTTCCTCTTTGGTGGAGAGTCCTGGCTCCTGCCAGGAAACTTTCTGCCTTTTGCGCCGTGTGCGCATTTATGCCAGCCCAACTGTCAGCTGGCCTCCCACTCCCTCTGACCCACCTCCTGCTCCTGCTCCTGCTCCTGCTCCTGCTCCTCCTCCTGCTGCGCCTTTCACTCTTCGCTTTTTGCTTCCGCTTCGACAGCAGGATGCAGGATGCAGGATGGAAGAGAGCCGGGCGGCGGTGGAGAACCAAGGGGGACCCAGACCCAGAGTCTGTTTGAATTTTGTCGCACTTCCTGTAGGTGGAAAAGCTCCGTGCGTCTTCCGCTTTTCCAGAGCTGCTCATCAGCAACGTAATTTCCGCACAGCCAAAGCAGCAGAGGGCTCAGCTCCCTCGTCCCTCGTCCTCTGTGGAGTTCGCTCTGTGTGCCGGGTTCGTGGGTGGGCAAGGATTAAGAGTCCAGACACAGCCACTGGGATCGGGGACAGGCTTTAAGCAAGCTGCTCAAATGGCACAAAGGGCGGCAAACACTTTAAAAAATATAATCAAGGAAATAAATGTAAAAACGGGTTATTAATATAATTTTTAAATCTTTTATTTCAGTAATTTATTTAGATTCAAAGGAAGAATTTTTTAAGAGGCAAAAGAATGCAGAAAGTAACAAGAGTAATGTAAGTTTTGCCTTTTATAAACTTAAATTTAATAAAATATTTAAATTGAAGGCAAAAGTATAAAAGAATAAAAATGTTCACTGAATTTTTGTAAGCAAAAATCAATTTGAAATCAATTAACATCGATACAATTTAAGTCTATTGTGACTCTTAACAAAAACCGAATTAAAATCTTTAATAATATCAATGTTAATTGATTTAAAATCGATTTAATGTATAACTCAAAATATATTAGTATCATATCCTTAAATAAGATTTAAATGAACCCCTGAAAAGTAAAGATGGTGTGCTTTCCATTAATTTCTAGAATTATTTTAATTTCTAGGAAACTGAGGAAATTAAATAAAAAAATTAATATGATTATCTAAGAAACTATTGTTTTTGGACGTTTTATAAAGGTTCCTAAAGCATTATAATACTCCAACGAAGTCCAGCATTAAGATTTCTGGTGAATCAACCTTATTTCTTTTCCTCTTATGCTTATTAAGCAAATTAATATTTTTCTATGTCATTTAATTTGAAATTCTAAGAATTTTGAACTGGGCGCTTCTTTGGGATTATTTAAGCTGAACGCTTTTTTGGAAAGTAAAATCTTGATAGAAAAGGAAAAATTATTATTAAAATCCCAAACAACTCGTAAATAATTATTTTGAGTGGGTGCAAAGTGCAAGCGTCGGGAGTCGGAGTCAGAGTCAGAGTTCAGGTTAATGAAGTGCCACGGCAACGACGACGACGACCGCATATCGGATTCCCAGGGCAACAAGTGTTCCTGCTTGGCAAACACCTTTCCCAACCCCAACCCCCAGCTGGAAACCCCCCATTCTTCCTCTGCGCTGCTCCTCCGGAGTCCGAACCCAGACAGGGTCCGCTTGGCAGTTCATCAAATTCTCATGTGACCAAGCCAAGTAAGTTCAATTCATTCGAAATTCGATATGCGCTTCACATATTTAATGACTTCTTTCGGCTGCCTCTGTCTTTACATAACACTCGATTCGATGAACTGCCAACGATCCCAATCCGATGCGATACGAATCGGATCCCCATGCCCTGTTGCACCCACCGATGAGCACTTGCCGCATTCTGTCTGTACTTGGAAAAAATATAAATACTATATGTATATGGCATAAAATGTAAAAAAAATATTAGATAATTTATGAACACTTAAAGATGTTTAAAGGACTTTTGATACAGGGAAAAATATTTAAGATAAAGTCTGAAATTAAACAATGATATTTTAAAGAAGTTTTGAAAATACAGTGCATCTTAAAATAAAATTATTAAAAAAAAAGAATGTTTTCTAAATCCTTTTTATTCCAGGATTACAGAATTTGTTTTTTAAAATCTATGTTAACTAAATTTCAAATGAAAAATTAATTAAATTGAAAGATTTAATTATTTTTTTGATATTAAAAATACTTTTTAACAATGAAGTACTCAATATCAGCAATTTTTAATTCCGGGACTGAAACTTTTTTCAATTATTTATCAATATAAATTTCAAATTAAAAATTTAATAAATTGAAAGATCAAATACGTTGATGATTTAAAAATATATTTGACTAATTCATATCGAATATTCTTAATATCTCAATTTTTTAACTGCAGAACTAAACGTTTTTCAATTATATATCATGTTTATTTATGTAAAATCTCATCTAACTAAATTTCAAATTAAAAATTGAATAAATAAAAGGAAATAAATTTATTTTAAGATATTACCAATTAAATATTCAATATTTCATTCCAGGATTGAACATTTTTCAATTATTTATAATGTTTATTTACGTAAAATCTCCTTTTTACAAAATTTTAAATCAAGAATTGAATAAATTTAAGTAAACAAATATTTTGATGATATTAAAAATCCATTTAAAAAATTAAATATTCAATATCTACAGAAATTTATAAGTTAAAAATCCAGATATTAACAATTTACAAATAAAGCGAACTAAATCCTTAAAAAAAAACGTAAAATTTTTTCTCTAAACTTAATTTTAAAATCCAAAATCAAAATCAAACCTCTAAGAATATATCCAAATTGTTTTTCCAGTGTAGGGTTGGGCCTTGCCTGGGTTAAAAAGGCCGCGGATATTCCCCATTTCCATGTCCAGCAGTCCCTCCTCTGTGTCGCGATCCCCCCCAACCCATCCTTGCACGTGACGGAACGTGGATCCATGGACGATGAAGTGGAAGTGGCACTGGCGGTGGTGGCACTGGCAGTGGCACTTGTGGCAGCAATTTGGGATAGATGTGTTGCGTGTTACAGGTTTGCCCCGTTGGTAGTTTCTACTTGTCGGTGGCCGCCACGCCCTTGTCCCTGGGTCCGCCGGCATGCATTTGTATGCAGCGTGGCGGATGCGACGGTCCAAGCGTTTATTTCTTCATTTCTTCGGCGCAAATGATGCGGAGTGGAGTGGGAGATGGGAGATCGGAGAACCGGAGGCGACGAGGAACCAAAGAATGCACTAAACCGCTAGCTGAGCAAGCGGAGTGGCCCGAAAGAACCCCGAGAGTTTCGGCCACAAGTTGATAGACGGCAGCGGACAAAATAATAAGAATAAAACCAGAAAAAAAGGGAACGGTGGCCGCAACAAGTGGGAGTACACTGGCACAAAGATTTTTGTACTTTGGAATTAAGTGAAGAATATTTAAATATATTATCAATATTTTATTAACTCGTTAAGTATTTATCTGTGTTCCTGAATTAAACATATTAAAATCACCTAGTTCTTATGTTTAATTTTCCGTGCAAAACAAGAAGTTATGGCAAAACGTGCGCCTAAAATTCCCAAGTACGAATTTAGTGAGAGACTTATAATAAATATATAAAATGCCTAAAAATAATGTTTTTAGAGATGTTTGACTTAAAATATTCAACAAATTTCATGAATGATTGGGAATTTGATTTAATTTAGTAAGAGAAAGGTGTATTTTTTAGTTTTTAGGACTTTTGTTCATTAAAAAATATATTAAAAAAAAAAGGCATTTAATAATGCGTATGCCTTCAATTATATATTAATTTTTTAGAGTTAAAGACACAAAAGCGAATCTGTAACTCTCTTAATTAATATATAATTGATGACATACGCATTTTCCTAAAGTCATCACAATCTCTAACTTATTGTATTCCACAATAAACCCCATAAATTTTCTCCCTGTGCACAGCTCTTGTTATTTGAAACCCGGATTTACACCAACATTAAAAGAAAGAACAAACAACAAATTACTTTTACCGATCACAAAAATAAAATGGAAAAGAAAATAACAAAAATACGAAACAAGAATATAACCAAAAGGGAACATAACCCGGCTGCGGCTGCGACTGCGCAATGACAGCACCCGGAGAAGGAGGAGGAGCCCGAGGACGACACCGGCTGAATACAAATGCATAAATTAAACCACAAAGCACAGCAAACGACGCGGCGGCGGAATAAAATTTCCTATGTACGAATGCACTTGTCCAAAGGTTCACTACAACCTCTCACAAACCGATGGTATGCCCATCCCCGAAATGGAAATTGTGCATGCAGAACGGAATCCCGCGGTGGTGGGCGTCTTGGAGAACCAAGCCACCGATGTTAATCGTCGCCGGAATGGGGACGTAGCATTTTCGGGCGTGTGTTAGGGAATTCCGCTTCCTAAATAGGAACCCCAAAATGGTAAAAAATATATGAATTCCGACACTCGTTAGCGCCATGAAAAACAATGCTGATATGAATAATAAAATTACTGTTTAAGAATAATTACAGTCTTTAAAATAACTGGAGAAAATAATTTGTTTGAGTAATTACCTAAAATATTTAACAAACATCTGGAAGTAAGGATGCCTTATATGTTAGTAATAAATAAAATATCAAATGAATTTACAGATAAATACTGATCCTACCATATTTAAGAGAATTACCAACCATTTAATAATAACCACATTATCTGCATTATTATAAAAATGATAACTTTAATAGGTTTCCGAGTTTCGTACATTTTATATGATTACGTGTGTATGTATTTATATTTATATATATTGCAAATAACTATATAACAAACAAATAAGCGGAACAGATTCTCATCATAATCGAAGCCTGATAACCTGCAGCACACAATCAAATCGAAATAAATCATTTTAGCACCAGATCTTGGCACCAACATCTTCTATTTATAATTTTAATGCTATTGCTATGGCTATGCGAAGACAATCTAAATTAGTTTCACAATCACTGCGAGTTTTTCTTTCTTTTTGTTGCTTAACTAAGATTTTTAGCATAAGAAGCCTATCCGTACAACTTAAATATTTACAGAAAATCCCAGAAATCCCCCATAATGTGGCTAATCTCGTGAAAAACTCCTGAACTTCCTCCCATCGACGGCTTTAATCCTTTCTCAGAGCCAGAGCAGGCGGTGATCCCAGGCCTGCGGCTGGGCCAACTCTCAGAGACCCGTGTGGCTCGTCTGCAGCTGTTCGATGGAGATGGAGAGCTGCTCGAGGCGCTGCATCAGCTGGAGCATGTTCTCCTGGGCCTTGTTGGTGTTGAACTCGTTGCCATGCTCCAAGGAATCCTCCTCGGCGGCAGCCAGCTCGAAATGCAGTTTGGCCAGGCTCTCCTGCTGCTCACGGATCTTGGTCATCTGGTCCATGGTGCAGCCGGAGCCTGCTTGGGATTAAATACGAGTTGGAATAAGATTATTGAAGGGACGGAAGCTGAGAGGTAAAACTCACCGAAGGCCTTCAGCTTGCCGGAATGGAAGTCGTCCAGCAGTCCGAGGAGGGCTCTCTCCATGTGCTTAACATCGGGTACTTCGGAGACAAAGGAATGATGTTTAATGGGACGATCGTCGAACTTGTCGCTGTTGTTGTTGTTGTGGACACTGGCGGCGGCGGCGGCGGCGTTTGGCATCGAGGCAGCGGCTGTGGGATTATTCTTGCGACGCTGCGATCGCGGTGTGTTTGGATTGCTACTTGTATTATTGTTGGGCTTGGAACTATCGTTGTTGTTGTTATTGTTGTTTTTGGGTAAGGTGTTGTTGTTGTTGGTGGTTGTGGAGGGATCAGGTGCCAGCCACTCGCTGCTCACCAAGGTGATGGCATTCAAGCTGTTGGCACTGTTGTGCGTGGGCTCCAATTCATCGCGATCTGAGCGATTCATACGGGGATTATATGGAAATAACAAATAATAAAAACAAGAAATAATGAAATCATAAGCAATCAAAGATAATTACAAATAAAATATAAAATAAGGTAAGGTACATAGATAATCCTAAAATAAAGGAAACAAAGGGAAATACTGGATTTTAATCAATGAATTGCAAGACAAAGGCATATTAATACAAACAAGGGGATAATAAATATTTAATTGCAGAAGGAAAGTGCTTGATTCCTCTACTAAAAAAGCAGCAAAATATTTAAAATAAAATAACGCACTGATAAAATAAATAAATTAGTTAATTTCCACAGGTTTAAAGCTTCTAAAATCAATTAAAATAAGAAAACGAATCAAAATTAATTCAGTTAATTTCCTGGCCTAAAACAAAACACGCTACCAAGAGAACTGAACCGTTGGGAAAGCCAAACCGCACAGAGAAGTAGAAAAGGCTCAACCGCAGGCTGTTTACTTTTCGCATGGGGTGGCAACGGGTGCTAATGCCTCAAAGGCTTGTAATTTCAATTATTGAAATTATAACAACCAAGCCGTGCTGTGTGTGTGTGTGTATGGACGGTGAATAATCAAATGTAATGTATTCCTGGCATATGGACACTTGGGAAGTGCGTCATCGCTAGCGAAGGCCATGGATGACCATGATAAACAGCAATTAGTTAAATGTGTTATCAATAAAATATATAATTATATTTTGGAGAAATATTTGGGTGTGTTTTGAACCCATTTTCTTTTGAAATTTGATCAAAAATAGGCAAGCAGCATAAATCAGACAGACTGTAAAAGAGGATTTGCCCAGAACTCACGGAAATTAATGCACAATTTGTTATTTGTAGAAAGTTATTAAAAACATTAGAGTTTAGGCAGAGTTCCTATGAGTCACAGATTTGCTTTAGCTTTAAGAAAGATACAACTCCCGTAATTCACCCATATAGAGAATCAGCCGACGACACCAAAAGCCGCGCGTCCACAGCAACTGTCAGCTGAAAGGCAAATAGGGGGAAGAGGCGGCAATTAAGTCCGTTTATAGCTTCACCCACCTTTGAGCAATTTGCGTGGCCTGGTCTTGAACTCGAAGCGCTCATCTCCACCGCCGCCGCCGCTGCCACTCCCCGCATGAGCCTGCGGGCGTGGCCGTCGCTCGTTCACATATGTCACCTTGGCGGCCGTCGACTGGCCCTGGCTCTGACCCTTGTCCTTCTCCTTCTCGGATATCGTTCGCTCTATGGAGCAGGAGGCGGAGTTTCTGCTGCGCGTCGTCTCCCCACTGGAGATGCCTTTGATTTTGATCTACAAAAAAAAATAAGATAGACAATAATTTTTGGGGCGTGAAACGGGAAGAACGTTTACATTGGGAACGGCGGGCGAGGCGGGGGTTTGAGCTGATTTCGGTGCGCTTTGGCTTTGGGCTTCCTCCTCCGTTTCAACATCGTTTGGCACTAGTTTCTGGCGTTCCACCACCTCATCGTTGGGCTCCATTTTGTTAATAATCTACTTCTTAAAACACGCAAAATTGTCTTTGTTTTTATTTCTTTTCTACTTGGTTCGAGTGTGACCAGATTTGCGGTTGCACCGAAACACTGCTTGCTCTCACAGATGCGTTGAGCATAACAGTGTTGCTCTATGTTTTTCAGAAAATATTATGATCTTTGGCGGGCTAACTATTTCAAACATAAACAAAACAACATTTAATATATCTTATGGATCTCTTTAATCAAGAAAACATTTTGTTGAACACTTAATTTAAGCCTTCTTCTTGGCAAATCCCATTGTGTAGACCAAATGGACAAAGCTTAAGATACCAACGCCGCACAGTCCCGCAGTTATGCCAAATAAGATCTTGTCCGCTGGGCCGCCTTTCAGAAAAACGGGCAGTTCGTTGACGGCCTAAAAAGCAAACATGACTCTTATAGAATCACAAAACACAAATGGACTCACTTAACTCACCTGGAAAACCTTCATTTTGTTGGACAGTCCCTCGGGTAGCGCCATTTTTGCTCTTAGGTCTTATGTAACTTCTGAAAATATTAAAACTTTGCAATGAGCCTAACAAATATTACAAATATATTTGAAATTTTGTTAAATATTAGGCAAAATATGTCTTCCAGCTCCATTTGTCTATTTTTTTCGTACAGAAAAAACTCACCTCTAAACGCTTGTGCGACAATTAACGAAGTGCAATTTATTTGCTGCAATTTCTTGTAATAGTTAAAAATAGACTCATTCACAGATGACTTCAAGCTAAAGGGAATGCACAAGAAATGCACTTGCAGAGTTGTCGAATTGCCAAAAATCACGAACGACCCAAAAAAATCGAAATCCTTCCTCCTGGTGATGTGGTGAATCTGAGTTGGGATCTTGGTTCCATAACCCAGTTATTTTTATATATTTAAAATATGTTTGCCCTCTGAAAGTAAGGAAATTCTATAAGAAGAATAAGGGATTTCGGGTAAAATTAATTATATTTATTAAAACATAATAAACACATAATAAATAATTAAATAAGTACTAAACAGTAAAATTAGGAACATTAACTTTAAATATATATATACACATTTTATTAGATGACTGATTTTATTAAAAGAGGCTTAAAATCATTAATTGAATAAAAGAAAATTTAAAAATGAGCTCTAGGTGTTCACATGGTCCATTGCAGTATATTTTAAAGGTATCTTTCAATGTTCGTGCGTCGGGCACACTAGTCAACAAAAACAATAATTTACTATAGAATTTGCCTTTTCTGCAAATGATTTTGAATAAATCTGAAATCCAATATTATGGAAGAGTAAGCGCGAATATTTAATAATCTTTTATGATAATAATCGGTTGTAAAATTTTTAGAAATGTCTGTCGAGTCTGCCAGGAAACCTCGGATGGCATGGTCAATATTTTTGATGGCAAGCCAGAAAGAAGCATTTCCATTGCGGATATGGTTGCTCAATGGATTGGATCTGAAGTTTCCAGAAAGGATTACTTGCCCGAAACCATTTGCACGGACTGCCTGCAGGAAGCGCAAAATGCATTCGATGTAAAGGAAAAAGAAGAAACGGGAAACAATTTGGGGGAGAGGCGCAAATCAAAAAGACTCGAGTTCCAATTTCAAGTAAAGAACGAGCCAATCGAAGACGATACATTTGAGGAAGATCCCTTGCGGATCTTTGAGAGTGAAGATCAAGCTGATGATCCTCCTTATGAAGATATTCTTGCCACAAGCAAGGCGGAACAACTACATAGAGCTCTTCAGTGCTCCTTCTGCCAGAAGACTTTTTCAAAAAGGGGAAACCTTCAGGTACATCTCAGGACCCACACTGGAGAACGACCTTTCAGATGCTCGCAGTGCCCAAAGTCCTTCTCTCAAAAATATCATATGAAAATGCACTTGATGACGCACACAGGAGAGCGACCCAATCAGTGTTCCCAGTGCCAGAAGTGTTTTTCCCAAATGGGAGCTCTTCAACGACACATGCGGACCCACACAGAAGAAAGACCTTACAAGTGTTCCTACTGTGAGAAGTATTTTTCCCAGAAATCAAATCTTCAGCAACACATCACGATCCACACGGGAGAACGACCTCACAAATGTGTCCACTGCTCGAAGGCCTTTCCGCTAAAACGTCATCTTAAAATACATTTGAATACTCACACGGGAGACCGACCCTAGGGGTGTTTCCTGTGTCCGAACTTATTTTTAAAGGGAATTTATTTAAACAAGTAAGAAAGCAGTACCAACAGCGCCCTAAGTCTTTATGTCCTTGAGCGTCCATCATCACAAGGCTGTATGTTATAAACTATTACTCCGATTAAATTGAAAATAAAAGGGCAATACTCTAAAAATGTAGAAAAGAAAAACATTTTTGTGTCATTGTGAATTTGACGTACACAACAATATCATGGGACTTGTGTAACTAAAAGTGATTGGCAGCGTTGAACAGGTCATTGAATATTGATAATGGGGACTAAAACAAGTCTCTTTAAAGTAAACCTTATGCTCTGCGATAATCCAAACTTTTATTGGGAGAAACTAACCTTTGGCCTATTTCAAAAAATTCACGAAACTGAATTAAATGGAATACAAATTGGTACTCGTAGAATAGTATGTAGAAAATATAATCATATTATTATACAATTTGTATATTTTTTATTATTTTTGAGTTTGGTGTTTTGGGCTTTCGCAAGGACTACTCTGCTGTTTGAATCTTGAACCTGCGACCTTTTTGGCCCTTTCGTATATACTGCATTTAAAAAGCCTAGTATATTTTTCAGTATATTATTAAATGTATATTGGTATATTTCGCCGCCAGTGTAGGTGGCACTATTCTTTAGTTATATTTTAAAGTTATAGAAATGGGCACACTTTTCGGCTGTCAACAAACAAAAACAATAGATTTGTTGACAATTGCCCATGGTGTTCCCGAATAATTTGGATAAATAGTATAATTTACCTTCAACTACTGCCCGGAAACCCTTGGATCAAACGGCAGTATTAAAGGATAAAATTATGGATTCACTGGAGGAAGAGGGCGTGCTGGCGGAAGGAAAATGCAAAATATCTGACTACAAGAGTCAGAACTGCAACTACAACTACGTAAAAATAGAAAAAGTCGAAAAACGATTGATTGAGGAAGCTGAATTTAAAAAAGACTTGTTCGATGTTCAAGTAAAAAATGAGCCCATTGAAGAAGACTTATTCGAGGAAGAGCATTTTCAGATACCCGATGACTTTAACCAGATTGAAATTCAAGTAAAAAGTGAAGAAAGCGAAGATCACTTTCTAAAAGGTGATAAGTGCAATGAAGATATCAATGATAAAGACAACAACAAGGAGGAACCACAACCTAAGCGACTACAGTGTTCCTATTGCCAAAAGACTTTCTCGGCCAAAAGAGCTCTTGTTGTACATATCCGGATCCACACAGGAGAACGACCGTACAAGTGTAGCTATTGTCACGAGACCTTCAGACGAAATGGAATGCTTCAAACTCACATCCGAACCCACACAGGAGATCTACAATTCAAGTGTACCTACTGCTACGAGTCCTTTAAACTAAAAGTCCGTCTTCAACAACACATTTCGACCCACACAGGGGAACAACCATTCAAGTGCTTCCACTGTCACGAGTCTTTTTCCAATATGAGACTTCTCAAAACTCACATCATTACTCACCCGGAACAACAGGCCTTCAAGTGTCCCTATTGTGAGAAGTCTTTTCCAAGAAATGATTATCTACGGAATCACATCCATACCCACACAGGAGAAGGAGCACACAAGTGTTCCGTCTGTCAGAAGTCAATTTTTCGAAAAGAAAACTTTAATATTCACATGCGGACCCACACGGGAGAGCGACCCTTTAAGTGTTCCCACTGCAAGAAGGGCTTTTCACAAAGGGGATCTCTTTCGGCTCACATCCGGACCCACACAGGAGAACGACCTTTCAAGTGCTCGTACTGTGAGAAGGCCTATACCCAAAATGCATATCTTCAGAAGCACATCCTGACACACACTTGAGAACAATCCTACGAGTATTATCAATGCCAATGCAAATATATTAGATATATATTTTTTTGTTACTTAAATAAATAAAGTGTTGTTTTAACATACTAAGCTAAAATTTTTAAGATATATTAGCTAGACTATTGCAAATAATAAGTTTATTAAAATCAATAGTAATTTGTTTTAATTCGAGGACCAAGAATTAAACAAAAATTGTCTTTTTTTTGAAATCCTGTTTAAAATTGTATTATCCATATCATTTTTTTCTATAGGAAAACAAATGTTCAAATTGACGAGGAATCCTCGTGGACTTTCAAAATTCGAAAATCGAAAAACTAATAATTAAGCTCCAAACGCCAACTTGTTGGTTGTTTCTATAATTTTTTTTTAAACACAGTATTTATAAAATTTGGTACTCACTTTTTCTAAGGAATTTGGACCCGCTGAATCCTAGTCCGGGTTTGTTTGACCCTAACAAGGTCAAGCCAGGGACATTTCAGGAACAATATAAAAATAACCCATACAACCTATGTTTATAGAAGTTCCAAATTGAAAATGAACTTCAAATCCTTTTACAAACGTTATTTCTAAAATTGAAAAACAATTTTCCCTCTTTAAATGTGACTGCTTTTAGAAAGTTCATCGGCATATCAGGCTTATGCGATTTAGTTTTCCATTTGTAAAACAAGGGAAAAAATTAAATACATTTTTAGAGCAAGGGACGCAAGGGATTAAATTTACTGTAGCCATGTCCTAAGAGATAAACAAAATAATTGTAAACTATTTTTTAAACTATTTTAGTATTTTTTTTTATCACAGTTCCATTGTATATTCCAAAGATTAAGGAATGGGCACACTATACGGCAGTCAACAAATAAAAACAATAGATTTGTTTTCAATTGCACATGGCTTTCTCGACTAATTTGGATAAATAGTATAATTTCCCTTCAACTACTGTCCAGAACTCTAGGATAATACGGCAAGATTATGGAGTCACTGGAGGAAGAGGACGTGCTGGCGAAAGGAAAATTCAAAATATCTGACTACGAGAATGCGAGCTGCAACTTCAAAAAAGTTAAAATAGAAAAGATTGAGGAACGATTGGGTGAGGAAGGTGAATTTAAAAAAGACTTGTTCGATGTTCAAGTAAAGAATGAGCCCATTGAAGAAGACTTATTCGAGGAAGAGCATTTTCAGATACCCGATGACGTTGATCAGATTGAAATTCAAGTAAAAAGTGAGGAATGCGAAGATGACTTTCCTAAAGATGATCAGTGCAATGAAGATATCAAAAATATGGAGGAACAACTACCTGAAGGACTACAGTGTTCCTACTGCCAAAAGACTTTCTCCAACAAAAGTACTCTTCTTGAACATATCCTGATCCACACAGGAGAGCGACCGTTTAGTCTAAATGTAATGCTTCAACATCACATCCCGACCCACACAGGAGTTCTACCCTTCAAGTGCAGCTATTGCCACGAGTCCTTTAAACGAAAAGGCAGTCTTCAACAACACATTTCGACCCACACAGGAGAACGGCCATACAAGTGTGCTCTATGCTCGAAGTCCTTTGTTCAGGAAGCACATCTTAAAAGGCACATGAACACTCATATAGGAGAAGAATCGTACAAGTGTTCTCACTGCGAGAAGGGTTTTACACTAATGGCATCTCTTCATCGACACTTCCGAATTCACGCGGAAGAACGAACCTACAAGTGCTCTCTCTGCCCGATGTCCTTTAATAAGGAGAGCAAACTGAAAACGCACATCGCCACTCATCCAGGCGAAAAGCCTTACAAGTGTGACCACTGCGAGAAGGCCTTTTCACGAAAGAAACATCTACAGGCTCACAGCCGGACCCACTCAGGGGAACGACCGTACACGTGTTGTCACTGCTCGAAGTCCTTTATTCATCGAAATTATTTTAAAAAGCACCTGCTCACTCATACAGGAGAACGACCTCACAAGTGTTCTCAATGCGAGAAGTCTTTTATAGAAAAAGCATCTCTTCGGGCTCACATCCGGCACCATACAGGGGAACGACCGTTCAAGTGCTCTCTCTGCTCGAAGTCCTTTATTGTGGAATACAATCTGAAAGCGCACATGATGATACATACAGGAGAACGACCACATAAGTGTCCTCACTGCGAGATGGCGTTTTATCGAAGGGGAACTCTCCGGGATCACCTCAGGATCCACACAGGAGAGCGACCGTTCAAGTGTTCTCGCTGCTCAAAGTCCTTTACTCACGATACAAGTCTTAAAAGGCACCTGATCAGTTTTAACGGAAAACGACCGTGCACTGCCGAAAAGGAGTACCAGTGTGCCTACTGCAATAAGGCATTCTCACAAAGCTCTTCTCGAAATTTGCACATTCGAACTTTCCATCCAAACCCCAGATCAGAAGCCACATGATGTTTCAGAGAGACAATCCGATCTTAACCGAAGTCTTTTTCACAAATCGTTAATCTTAAATCTTAGTGCCACAAAAGCTTATCTATTTCTTTTTTGAGTATCTGGCTGACTGATGTAGACCAAATTCAATATCTAAGACCCTGGTGTCTTAATAATTATTTATGTCTGTCGCCTGTATAGATAGACTTTATGTAATAAATATACTTGCCAAGCAATTTAAATAAATTGAATTTGTACAGACATTACCCACGGAGGTCCTTTAATATTTGTGGTTTTGAATAGAAACGTGGATACATGTATGTATGTACATATGTATGTTGATGAGACCTAAAATTATAAAAATGTTCTGAAGAATACAAATATTTCTGCTGAATACTATTTGGATTTTTATTTTATTCCAGAATATATTATACATTTATATATTTTATATATTAATATTTTATTTTAATCAAAAAAAAGAAGGGATTTCATTAAATCTTTTTAGTGAAACCGTATTCTGCCTAGCTGCCGGCATCGAATGCACTGAAATCGAGCACTTTTCCTCTCTCGATTTTTTTCCCGATTTATACGTTCCGCGCTATTTTGGCTTTTTGTGAATTTATGAACAGGGGCGCAGCGGAAAAAGCTCGTGATTTGGCGTCTTTTCTGCACTACTCGGTTTTACGGCCGCACGTCAGTGCAGCACTGAGTGCGAGCGGGATGTCAGCACTCTGGCTTCGGGGCGGCAAAAGCTGCTCACAGCCGTCGTCTCTCTCGCACTCGCAGCGGAAAGCACTACCGGCGAAAAGCACTCCGAAGACAGTCGGCGATAAAAGCTGGCCTAACGGCTTCTGTGCGCCTGGTGGGGATTACAATAATTCTACACCGAATGAGTTGTGCAATTTTCAGGACACAAAATTCGTTCGTTCGAATAACGGAAATTGTAGACACACAACGAAAGAGCGCGGAAATTGCCAAAACCGAACACATTTGGAACTTTTGAATTAACTTTTTCTCACAAATTATGTTTTATTTTTTTATTTTTATTTAATCTGATTTTCTCCAAATAAATATGCTTTCTTTTAACTCACCAGACTGTCGTTATTAATCGTGAATTTAAATCTATCGCTCAGTGCAATAATTTGAAAGGCTTGTATTATTTTGATTTGAAAAAAGGCAATTAAAGAAGAAAACAATTCATTTAAGTGTAATTATAAGCTTTTTAATATATTTTTTTTGTGAATTACCAAGTATTAGCTTATTATTATATTATACATTTTCTTTAAGACTAGCAAGTTTTTTAAAGAAAGTATTAAAAGATAAGTTAGAAAGCTACCTGGCTTTCATCAATATATTCCGAAGTTTTCTTTAATTCTATAATGTACCTAAAAATCAATTAAATATTTGTTGTCTCTCGGATATTTTGTGGTCTTGATTATTTCCTAGTTGCTTACACAAATAAACACTTTCACATAATGTGCCGAGACTAAAAAGCTGTTTAAGCTCTCGCCCCCTAAGAAAAATATATAAAACGCTTACGCTTATAGCATCATCGACCTGTTTCAAAACAAATACATATCGCCCTGCTAAAGCCTTCGACGATTTTCAGCGCCCAGCACAAGAACTTTCAAAAACTGTAGCCATAGTAGCTTCCATGCGAAATTAACTTGCCAAAGTTGCGAGGCGGCGCCCCGCTTTTCGTTATTCCGAAACGAAACTTGAAAAAAGTTAAATCTGTCAAGTTCACCTCCGACGAGTGCTTTTATTAAAATAGCCCTGCCAGCCGATGGATGATGTTGAGTGAGGCGAGGAGAGTGCGGCGAGTGCGGTCTCAGGTTCTTTTTGAGGTTTGAGTTACCTTTAAGCGATAGCCGCCGCTCTGGTTCTTCTTCTCCCTCTTTCCGGTGGGCGGCGATGCGCTCTCTCCCTCTCGTAAAGTTTAAGTTCTAGACTTGTTTTGCAAGCTGCAATCACCCCAGAAGACTGTGCTTCGTCTCGTTTTTCCCTTCCCTTGAGTGTGTAAAAGTTCGACAAACACAAATAGGCCTAAGAACTTTAACCAAAAGCATTGTATTTATGCCTTGGAAATCGCTATTCATGAAATCAAAGGAGTCATGCAATTTGCAATTCATCCTATGGAAAGTAACAAATTTACAAAGATTTTTCGCTGTTAGCAAGGGATTTCAAAAGAAACTTAAGGAATTAATGGTAATATGAGTTTAAAAAGGCTATGGACCCTATAAGACAAACTAAAATATTAAAAATGTTGATACCCTAAAATAAAAGTGAAAGAATTCCGAGTTCCGAAGATTAACAATGACAAAGATCAGTTAAGATCAGTACTAAAACTTAATATTGTACTAAAACATTTAGTTTCTATAAAAAATTGGCTTTTGTAGAGTTTTACTGTCTGATCTTACCCTATATTCTTAGCTAACGGATTAGACATTTATAAACTTTATTAAATCAAAAGCACCTCCCTCACGCACACATTCAAAAAGCGCTGTTAATGCTTTTTTTGTGCTTTGCGGATTCAAAGTTTTATCAGAAAGCCAAAAAGATGAGTATGGGGCAAGGGAAACCCCCCATCGAAACAAACGGAGCCTCAGTCTTCCAGCTCAGAATAAAATCAAGCTCGTATCGGCAGCCAAACTTTCCCAGCTTCCAAAGAAGAAGCTTAAAACTAAATACGAATTGTGAAACTCTACAAATAAACACCCAATTAGAATGCATTGTGATTGCCAATTAGAAATTATTAAGTATGGTTTTCATTCCGAGCTTTGACAATAAGCTGCGTTTTGTCAATTCCAATTTGAAGATAGCTAAAAAACTGTCGTTCAGCTTTTGCGCAAATGCGCTTAAAGCTTAAGAGGCGACATAAGTAATAATTAATTATTGTGCTGAAAACAAAGCTTTAAATTTGATTAATAAACAAACCTAGAGGTCTCTGATTTAATAGAACGAAAAACCTTTAATCTTTTTTGGAGCCCTGCTCTCCAATGCAAATACAACAACAACTCCAACTGCATTCGCCTTGAAGCACTCGCACTCTTTCTCGCATTACTTTCCCCTTAGCTTTTGAAGCGTGCAAACCGAGATGGCTATAGTGTGTGAGCTTGTGATGGGGACAGAACATAGGCGCTACTCCTTTTCCTTGTGGCAAAACAAAATGGATTGCTCTTTAACTAAAACAGTTAACAGGCTCTCAGCGAATTGAGCAGAGAGCTGCGGCACTGAGCAAACATTGCGGCATATATTCATCTCTTTCGTGCATAAGGGGGCTGCTCGCTCATTGGTCCCGAGCACCTGAGAGCCTGTTACAAAATTCACAAAACCGCTACGAATATAAGGCATTCACACTATTCAGATTCACTCACTCACTCGTAATCGTACTAGTCCTCCGCCACCGCCCACTTTCGTGGTTCGGCGGAGGCGTGGCACACTGCGAATTCAATCGCGACTCGAGTGAGTTTGGCGAGTGGATTGAATTGGATTCAGTGCGGCGCGATGGTGAATACGTACGTAGAGGTTCGCTGCTGCTGCTCCTCCGGTTGCGATTTTTTCGTTGTAAAAAATGTTTGAACTGTTTTAAGTTTAAGTTTTAACGGTAACAGTAGAGCAGAAAAGTGTAGGAGGTGGCCGGGGTGAGCGAGACAAGCAGTCGCGCACCACAGCGAGGGAGAGAGACAGCGTGGCGAGGCTATCACCTTGGCATTGAAATAAGCTTACTCACACACACACACACAAACTGCGCACGCACGAGTGGGAGGGAGAGACGGACAGAGAGCGCCCATGGGGCAGTTCATTTACCTTTTGCGGCCGCTTTGGCGTGGTGAATTGGGCTGTTATGTGGTTGTTGCCCGTGTGTTGCTTGTGCGTAAGAAAGGGATGGTCATAGCCAGAAATGCTAATTATTCTACGGGGCGACCAAATGAATGGGAAACAGAGATGGCGTTTGTTCAAAGGAAACTAGCTTTTTTTTTAGCTTGTTAGTACTAGCTCTATTGTGATGATTACTACGGTAAAAGTTAAACAAATTTGAGTGCCATTTTAATTTCACAAGAACATTAATTAATTATCTTATAACTATAATTTTCTGATTTCCATTCTTTGTAAAAATGTATCTTTACATTTAAAATATTATTTGTATTACTAAATAAATAACATGTTAAGAAAACCCAAAACAGTTAAGATGAAAAAATCCATTTCTTCTCGGTCCTTTTTATTACGTTAACTGAATGAAAAAGCTAATATGACAACTCTGATGAGTAATGGAAAGCATATGCTTATTTTAGTACTGCATGCTATATTAAATTATGATACTTCCTTATTAACATATTTCATACTGTTGTTTGTTTTTCCATGTTTTTTTTTTTTTTTTTAATAATTAATTTAATTTTAATTTGTCAAAGATTTAGAGAAATTTGGAATGACGCCTTCTGGGTATGCAACATATTTCGCAACAGAGCTGTGGCAAACAGGGTATCTCTTAATCGTTATATTTAGCTTTTGTTCTGTACCATTAACAATGAGAATGAACAACACTGATGAGCACATTCGAAACGTTCTCTGGGCAAAAATAATGTTCACGATTATGGTTGTTGGGGATGTTGGTTATCTCATCTGGTTGTTGGTGTTTTTGCTGTTCGTGTCGTGATCAAGTATGGTTCTTCCTCTTCCTCTGCTGCCGCCGGCTGTCAAATGTGTTTCAAAGTCAATGCCGTGCGAGTGCGAGCGAGCCAACCAGCCCTGACCTCCACACCTATCCCCCATGCGCCCTCGCCGTCACGCCACAACACCACCCACTTTTCGCAGTGGTGTGCGTGAGTGTGTGCTCCTCTCTGGAGCTTTTGTTGTTGTTCCGTTGTTCCAGTGTTTGTTTTATCATTCTAAGTGGCTCTTGTTGTTGTTGCTGCTGCTGCTCCCATCATTATTTAGAACTTTTTTGTTCCGTTCTCGCCCCGTAAACGTAACACACCACAAACACACACAACAAACCAAATACGGGTGTGTGTAGTATCATCATCATCAAGTGTCGTCGTCGTCGTCGCCGGCAGAATCGGGGAATCGGAACCAAAAAAAAATAAACCTCTGGCAAAAAGCGAGCCCTACAAATTTGCTGTTCGCCTATTCGAAAATTTCACTAAAAATTGTTTGCACTCTCTCGCCGGGTATAAAATGAAAGTATCCTTTTGGCAATGGCCCCTAAAGCAAAGCACCCAAAGTTCTTCCACGTGCAATTTTCGGTTTTCGAGTGGTACCAGATTGGATTTTTGAGGCAAATTGTCGTTCTGTCGCACCTGTTGGCCAGGTGGATTGTGTCAACTTTACCCCAAAGCTGGAGAATATTGATTTGATGATATTGTGGGTGCTGCTCGCATGCAATTTTTTATTGAAGGCATCGAAAAAACGGAAGAAAAACAGTGGCGTGGGGGGGTGGGGAAATTTTGGGATCGAATATACAATTTTAAGGTTTTTTGGCTGGGGTAAATTGAGCCAAAATCGCTGGGATTTTGAAATTCATCAAAAAGGTGCCCAAAAGTATGCTACAAAAAACATTCAATATTATACTGCACACTTCCGGCAACCTTTTCAATATATTTTTGATTTTTGTGGGAACCTAGACGATTGTCTTTTGTTTGTTTCGAGTTATTTCACTTTGTTTTGAATACGTAAATAATTAAAACAATTTTCTTTTATTTATTTATTTTTCAAAATGGTAAATGGTCTAAATACGCCTATATTCGGGACACAAAGTGTTCATTGAATACTCTTGAAGATCAATATAATAATATATATATATTTTTTTTAATGAAGGCCTTAAATTGTGATTGTTTATACTTAATTTTAAAATAAGAATTTGCTTTTGAATATTGAATATTCGATATTTTAATATTGTATTTTAGATAAGTAAGATATAGGATAGGTTTTCTATATTAATAGATACATATATAGACAGCTAGAACAATATATTGAAATTTAGGTTAATTTTTAACTACATTAAAAACAAACACTAGTTGCTTTTGTAAAACCATTTTGTTTAACTGGACGCCTAGC
The DNA here is from genome assembly GCA_018153105.1 of Drosophila rufa. Lineage (NCBI taxonomy): Eukaryota > Metazoa > Arthropoda > Insecta > Diptera > Drosophilidae > Drosophila > Drosophila rufa. The sequence continues at coordinate 18,628,487 of JAECXS010000096.1, forward strand.
CTACCTTGCATATTCCAGCCCTTTTAAATATTTATATCCGTTAAATAAAAACAGCTACACATTTTTTACGATTCCACGTGCCTGTCCGAGTAAGCTTTACGAGCGCCCGTGTACCCCAAAACTTTGCCATAAAATATAAGATACCCGTCCTGGTTCCCCTGCGTTCCCCTTACGAAATCACCACCGGACTTGGCGTTGGCGTGACGTAACCAAGCGAACGGAACAGCGGAACGGGCGAGCAGCCCATTTGACTGATACGCGAAACAAACCCAGGCAAACCGAGTGAACAATTGAAATGCGCGATAATCGGATTTTTCCGCCCTCCCCACTGTGTGTGCACCTGTCCGTGGACTTCTGATCGCCTGCTACGATAGTCAAGACTTCCCCATGTCGGCGTGTGTGCGCTGTGACTAAAAGCCGTAGAGGCCCCCGCCGGTTGGGGAACGATTGGACCTTGAGAAGGTCTCGGTCCCGTCGAGTGGGGGGTACGGTGTAGTACGGTGTTGTGGCGGAGCCCCTTAACAGCATGCATACCGCCGTCTCTATCTAATCCCTCTTCTCTCGAGTGAGAGTTTGTGGTCCCCATCTTCCCCAACTTGCGAGGAGGCGGAGAAATGCCCCACGAACGCCCTGCTCCGCTCTGCTATGGTTTCTGTTAGCCCGCCCTGCTAGTAGCCATCTTTTTCGATTTTTTGCCCAACAAGAGACAACACCACGAAGCGCAGAAATCAGAAAACAGAGAAAGGCAAATGTTCCACGAATAGCAGTGGAAATGCACTGAAAATAATTATTTAAAATTGAGGGTCAATGATCCAAAAGACTGAATTAAATTATAAGTGCACCCAAAAAAAAATTTGTCATAGAAACTATAATATTGTTACACGAATTCTAAACTCTTGAGTATTAAAAATTTCTTAATAAGATGCCTATTAATTTGATACTACGAAAGTATACATTTTATACTCATCTGCACCAAGACTTCAGAATAATCACTAACGCGACAAACAGAAAAGCACTAAATTCCAGCTAACGCGATATGTTATCGAATTTTCGATGTAGGTTCGTATAAAAATAATACTCGAAAATACACAATTGAAACTTTGTAGTATATATTTGATATTTTGAAGTATAAAATTTATACTAAACCCGGTATACTTCTTGAGTATACTTTTTTTTTTTTGGGTGTGGAACTTATATGGAATTCTAATCATTTAATCGAAAATATTTTATTACTGCTAATCGAATTGAATAATGGCAACAAACTTTCGTAAGTGATATTAGCTCTATGTTTTTAATTGATGTTAAGTTTATAGAGATTTCTTTAATAACAATAACAACAATAGTAATACACTGTTCAGAGTTTTTTTAAAATTTAAACGATTTAATATATACATTACCTAATAGAACATTTCTTCTTGTGCGCGATCGAAGTGGCAATGGGAGAAGTGGCTTTCTGGCCATGGTCTGGATGAGGATGTTGGCCTGTTGCCGACGCTGTGGTTTGAATGCATGTCGGTAGATTCGGCGGCTTTTGCTCCGCTGTGGTGCGCGATTACTTCTGTTTTCCTGGTGCAATTAAGCAAACGAAATATAATAATAATAAATTATAATTTTAGAAGGCGTGCCCCGAACCAAAGAAGTGGCTAAAGACCTCGAAATTCCCCTGGCTGGGACGATACCTTGGGCCATTTCTGTGGCCACAACGACGTTTGTGTGCTTAAAATATAATCGAACAGGCTCCAAGAAATTGCGCTATAAAAATGTGAAATTATAATGGGGGAAAATGGTAAATAGAGGGGCGACAAGTGTTCCCTTTTTTGTTATGTTAATTTTACAGCCCCCAACCATGGCCCCCCAATCGATGTTAGCGTGTAGAGGAGCCCAACCCAATCCGCGCACAAAAGAAACCAATCCCGGACCGAAGCCCAGAACCTGAAACCCAATCCCATGCTCCACTCGAAACCCCTTCTCGGGAGGGCTCCCAGCTCGGCTCCAAAGTTGCGTCCATGCTTTTGCTATTTCTATGACAACTTGGTAGCTCTTGGGTAACTTCTAATGATTTTCTATGCGCGTCGCTGTTAAGGAGTTGCCCCCGGAAAGCGGGGAACCCCTACACACATATGTATATCTCTCCTGCCTTTGGGATCCACTCGAATCTGTTGGAGGCGCTTTGTGGGTCCGAAATGTACGTTCTCGGTGGAGTTTGCGTCATGCCATGTTAATGGAACAGGCGATCAGAATTCGGAAGTCAGATACGTAACACGTAACGGCGAACGGCACAATAAGACGAAGAGCGAGATGGCAGTAGGCCGTAGAGAGGGAAGGTCGCACAACTTGTTGATATTGCCTTTCGTTGTGTTTGCGTGTGAGAGTGGGGCCAATGTACCCGCGGCCAGTGCATTGCACCATAATATCGTTCCCGCTCTTCGTTCGTTCTTTGCGTCTATAAAAATAAACGAGAAAGAAAGCCAACTTCGGTAAACCGAAGTTGGTATACCCTTGCAGTCTGCAATTGGATCATTGAAAATCGAACCATTTTAGTAATGTTGAAAAAACATCGAATTTTGTAAATTTTACATTTTACATGTATAATTTTACATTTTCATATAAATCGACCGATCGCTTCTATGGCAGCTATATGATATAGTGATCCGATCTTAATGAAATTAAAATCGTAATTCTAGAACCATAAAAAACTGCTATATCTCAAAATTTATAGAAATACGTTGAAAAACAGAGAAGTTAAAATTTTGTTTACATTAATTTCGCCATCATTCCTATGGCAGCTATAGGATATAGTAGTCCGATTTCGGTCTTTCCGACATATATACTGCGGGCTAAAGAAAAAAGACTATGCTGAAAATTTCAGATTGATAGCTCAAAAACTGAGAGACTAGTTCGCGTAGAAACCTACAGACGGACAGACAGATAGACGGACATGGCTAGATCGACTCGGCTGGTGATGCTGATCAAGAATATATGTATTTACTTTAGGGGTCGGAGATGCCTCCTTCACTGCGTTGCAAACATCTGGTGAAAATTATAATACCCTCTGCAAGGGTATTAAAAGAACACGATGAGAGAATGAGAGAGAATCTTATCCATAACCATATGGATTGGTTTCTGTGATCTAAATTTAAAAAGATATAAAATTATGATTATAGATGATCCAGTTTATAGTACTAAATTAGCAGTACTATCATACTAAGATAATTGGACCTGCATACCTCTGAAAAGAAAAGACAGAATAATTCATTCTTATTATTTTATCCTTTTATTCAGGTTGTGTTATTGCCTTGTCATTACACCTGCTATACAAAATTAATAATAATAATAAGAATCATTTAAGACAATTTATCCAACAAGATTAAATCTTATAAGTGAACTACAAATAGATGATATATGATAGATATGTTTATTTTTTGTAAAAGCATACTATATTAATGTTGACCCCTTTTTAGCAGTTCAGTTAATTATGGTTTTCAGATCTAATTGGGATAGAAAACGGGCTAGGTACCAGACTATATTGCTTCTTATCTTCCATTCTTATTCCCCTTCCCACTTTATTCTTTTGCTTTGTGTTGCAATTACGCCAACGTCATCGCAATTTCTTCTATGTGCACGTCGCTGCACTTATCTCGCTCACACCCATTCTACGACTGCACTCTCTCTCTCTGAGAGCAAAGAGCAAGAGCGGGGCTAGAATGAGGCGGCTAAGAAGGGGAGGAGGTGGGCTAGGGCTCCTATTGCCGCCCCCTTCTGCCTTCGGCTTGCTTGGAAAACTGTACTGTGTGTCCCCTCCTCGGCGCACTCGTACTCGCACATTTGAAAAGTGCATCGAGTGCAGCGAAAAGTGCATCTGCCGATGCTCGGCCATCTGTGCTGCCAGCCGACGAAGAGCTCTGTGGAACCGAAACAGAAACGAAGCCTAGTCGGCGGCGAGCCTAGTTCCGAATGCGCTGGAAAAACTCTTTGCTTTTCTGTTAGACGATCTCTCTAAGCGGCAACCCGAACCACAAGCAACACAAGCACCGAGCAGCGCTGCACTTGCAACACACCTGTGCAACTCCAACTGGTTGCATCTATTTGGCGCCTAGGAAAAATCCTGCCCACAGTTTTCCCCCAAAATGGAAAACCCCAACGGGCTGGCATGCTACCACATAGAAGTCCCGACTGCCCCTCGGAATAGAAGCACCCCGTGCTCCTCAAAACTCGGCCTAAAAATCACATTTCGCTGGCGTTGCACCGATGAAAAATGGTTGAAAAAAAACGGTTTGAAAAAAAAACGTTGTATGATTTTTCTTCGTCAATATTTTGTAACAGAGGCGCAGCACCGATGCAGCCAGCGATTTCTCGGCTCCGGAATCGTGTAACCATATAAAAATGCACAGTCCAAGCGACCGAGCGGCCAAGGCGGGGGCGGGAGAGGGACAAAAAAAGAGAGCGAGCGCACTGTTCTGTTGGCTTTTTTCAAAGCGAGCAAGCGGGACAGAGACAATTGGACTGACGAGCAAAAGAGAAATGCAGCTGAACGTTTGCTTGGCGCACAGTGGGACTTCAACAGGTGGTATGAACTGAACTAATATGCACTTTGAGTTTAACTATTAGAACGGCACAAACAAGGATTTTCATTAAATTCTTCTTTCAATTCATATTTTCAATGTGATTTATTTAACCAAGAAGGATTTTTTATTTTATTTTATTTTACAAAATTAAATCTAGTATAACAATACTAAACCTAATGGGTTTTTTTTTAATAAGTACTAGCTAGTGGGGCCTTCGACTCGAAACTTGTGTTTATTTACTTCATATGATTAAATGAGCTAGTCTGACAAAAGAAGGATTTTATTTAACCAATTGTTTAAAAATTAAAATAGTTCAAAACAGTTTATAATATTTTTTATAAGCTTTATTTGTAGTAATTAATTAGTAATTATTTTGAGCTAAGAGGTTAACTTAATTTAAATTACATTATTATATAGTCTAAGATATTTATATTTTTTTTCTTATTTGTTTCAGCGAGGGGATTCCACTGTGCAAGTGCATGGCACATGTGTGAATGCAGCGCTGAGCGAGAAGAAGACAGATATAGGGGGCTCTAGTACTATAAAAAATAAACGGTCAGCTGTGAAGACAGGGGCGGGATGGAGGGACGGAATGGGGGACTGTGCCAGAGCAAGTGCATCGGACTGCAAGCTGCAAAACTGTGCCCCCACACGCCAAAACACGAAAACAGCCCAGAAGACGAAGGCGGACTCAGCGGCGTGCAGCAAACGCAGCAGCATTCCCCATTCATCTGTGCACTCTGAACGCACTGGTATTGGTGCACATTAACATTGTATCGAGATTTGCGAGGAGACTCAGTGACTGCAAAAAAATCGGTGGGCGCTCCTGCTCCGCCCACTTTTGCTGCTCTCGCTCACTCTCCCTCTCTCTCTCTCTCTTACGGCGGGGTTTTTGCAAGTGCATCGCGCGACTGCAAAATCTGGGCTCCTTTTCCCAATGTAACACAACCATGCACCATGCGAGCAAGATTGCCCTAGGGTTTCATTACGACACATATGTACGCTGATTTTTTTTTACAGGACTTCAACGGGGGGCTGCACACAAAGCCAGAGAAAGAGAGAGAGAGAATAGTGTCCATTACAACTCCAACTTCTCCTGGCTGAGCGATGTGTTCATTCCCCTCGCAAGTTCCGCTCCGGGCTTTTTTTCCGGCCTTTTTCCCCGAGTGTTCCTCCAAACTGCGAGCTGCGTGCACAAAAGTAACAAAATGTACTGAATGCCAACAGGCTCTCAGTATCGTGGAGAGCGACGATTTTACATTACGCTGTGTGCTCAGTACGGTACACGCGCTCATTGCGCGATGCCCCCTTCCATTGGCGCTCTCTCGCCCCCCTTTTTGTGTGTTTCTGTGTGTGCGAGTGTGTGCGCTATACTTTCGCGCTTGGGCTCCCCACTTACTGCTGTGCCCCTCTATCCCACGGGCAGTAATGACTCCACTCCACTCCCCGCTCTTGTTTTTTTTTATTTGTTCGCCTTTTGGTGGGGTCTTTGCTCTCGTTGGCTTTATCATTCTTGTTGATGATGCGCTTTTGCTGTTTGTGTGCGAGAGCGGGCACTCACACCCATACAAAAGCAGCGCTGCGGCAGACCCCGCAAAAAAAAAATTGCAAATGCATTTGCGGCCGGTCTCTCTTTCTCTCTCAGTTGGACCTTAAATGTCGAAGAGAGTGCATCTTAGCTTAACTAAAATTGTTACAAAAAAATAATATTCTTAGTTTATATGATTTTTTACAGATATTAGCAACTTTAAATAATATAATAATTTTAAAATTCGCTCTTCCCATTATAGCAATAAAGAAGTGCATATAAAAATTACAAAAATCTTAAACTCTATCTTTTATTTAAATTTTATAACAACGAAATCAAGTTTAAGAGCTGTAAGCAAGTTTTTAATGGGTCCAAATATTATTAAATAAAATATTATTTTAAGAAATATGTTATTAAAAATATGTAAATATAAAATATAAAAAAATATAAAATATAAATATAAATATCATTTTATAGTTTAAAAAATTCATTTATTTTTTAGTTATGCCAGTTTTAAGTTCCAAATCTTTATAAATTTATCCTATTCTCAGACTTTAGGTAAAGAAGGAATATTTAAGAAAATTAGCAAGTAAGAAAGTTTAGCTCGAAAGGCTAAAGCTTTTATACCCTTGCAGTTGGCACTTTGACCCAACTGTTTCCATTGCAACTAAAAGACATTGTCGACCGATTTCGATTAAATGCACATGAACATTGAAAAAAGAAAATGTTGACAAATCAAGAGATATGTTGCTAGAAACATGTTGAGCAGCACCCAAAAACGACAAATGTTGCTAGGGACATGTTGAGCAACACGCATTGGGGATGTCAAGGCATCTTTATTATACCCTTATAATTTTTCCAACGCAGTGATGGAGGCATCTCCGACCCCATAAAGTATATATATTCTTGATCAGCATCACCAGCTGAGTCGATCTAGCCATATCCGTCTGTCTGTCTGTCCGTCTGTCGGTTTCTACGCGAACTAGTCTCTCAGTTATTGAGCTATCGAGCTGAAATTTTCAGCATAGTCGTATTTCTTTAGCACGCAGTATATATGTCGGAACGACCGAAATCGGACTACTATATCCTATAGCTGCCATCGGAATGATGGCGAAATTAATGTAAGCAAAATTTTAACTTCTCTGTTTTTCAACGTATTTCTATAAATTTTGAGATATAGCAGTTTTTTATGCTTCTAGAATTACGGGTTTAATTTCAGTAAGATCGGACCACTATATCATATAGCTGCCATAGAAGCGATCGGTCGATTTATATGAAAATGTAAAATTCTACATGTAAAATGTAAAGTTTACAAAATTCGATGTTTTTCCAACATTACTAAAATGGTTCGATTTTCAATGATCCAATTGCAGACTGCAAGGGTATACCAACTTCGGTTTCTTTCTCGTTGTTTAATAACTTCGATAATTATCATCAGATCTTACTCAAATTTTTGGGAATTTTTCTGAAACCCACCCTATAATTTAAATATTTTCGAACCTTTATTTTCAAAACTTTATTACATTTGTAAAGGTAATTTCTAGTCGAATTCTTATTTAATATTTTTTATTCCACCGATAAATTGTATTTCGGCTTCAGAATTTGAGACATTAAGTTTTTATATTGTAAAATGAATGTGTAACTTTTTGATATGTTTACATTTCTGTTAAGACTTTTTTCTTACAAACTAAATATATATTATTTTCTTCTTATTTCCATTTTCGGGAATGTGCAATTGTACTTAAACTCGTATATGTTTATTTTATTCTAAGATTTCTCTTTAATTTGTTTAAAAGTTGGTTGATATGTTTATGATTTATTTCCTAAATAGCTAACAAGTGCTCCATTGATATGTATCGATTGCGATTTGTGGATCAACAAGTTGAATAACTAAAGTTATAAGAGATAACATCGCTAAAAAGCGGTCGTGTTAAGGATCCTACTTCTCCTGGATGGATCCTACTTCTCCATTTATTCGCGGGTGGCATCTTAACTACTTATCACAGTTTTTAAAAGGGTTCTTCTCCTCCACTTGGGCGATTCTAGAATTCTCCGGCTTTCGGGGGACTAACGGCTCCGCAAGCTTCCTTAAAATTGGTGGCATTTAGCGGACTAAAGTAATCCTCGTGCAGGAAGCGGATGATGTTCTCAATGGGGCACAGATCGGCCTTATTCCCCCTGGAATCCCTGGTGACCCGCAGGCTCTTGCCACCCTCGCAGAAATCGATCTGTTGGGTCACATCTCTGCCGTTGTAGACCACGCGGAAATAGTAATCCGTGTGCGCCTCACTCCGGTACACTTCGAATGCCAGTCTGGAGGCATACGCAATGGTCTGGCCTTGGCTGGGACTGATGATGCCCAGGGCCGCTGTCAGATATTGCACGGTGTAATCGTGCCCGGAATATAGCACAAACTTTGTCCTATCCCCGGAGATCATCTTCAGCATGTAGCTGACAATGTGACGGATCATTCCGTAGGCTCGCAGCAATCCGGATAGTTTGTAATACGAGTGATCAGCGGAGCGTTGGGATAGCTCGTCCGCAAACGACATTAGGGTGTCCACATGGGCGGGTTCAACACAGCCCTCTTGGGGATCGTCTGCCTGCACCGAAGGATTTCCATTTTCCACCTCTGGGGAATCGGGATCCAGCTGGCCCTGTGCCTCCTTGTAAAATATTAAAATAATATTAAATGCCTTTGAAACTCTTTCAAGCTACCCATGATTACCTGCAATAAGTTGGCCGCCGTTTCATCCTGATCTATATTGATCACATCCACCAGTTCCTGATTGGAGCTCCTCCTGACCGGCCTGGGCGTGACAGGTTGCTTTTTCCTCCGGCACGGCAGGGCAGCATCGTGGCAGAGGACCGTCAACAAGGCATCCACCACCTCAAACGGATTGCTGATCCCATTTGGCGTGTGCTGTAGTATGGTGCCGCCGATCCACTGCATCACGCCCAGGACATCGTTACGTTTCAGGAGCTGCTTGTCCCCCATGGCTTCCAACCGCTTCCTGAGCAGCGCCGACTGGGGACAACTGCACTCGCTGAAACAAAAGGCCATGCTGTGCGATTCCCGGACATTGAGGGCCAGCCACTTATCCGCCGGCAGCAGGGAGAACAACATGGCCAGGGCGGATTGGAATGTGCGGCGATAGCGTGTGGTAAAGACCACCACTTCATCCGAATTCAGAAGAGTATGTGGCGTAGTTTCCACCGAAGCACGGTTAGGATTCGGCTTGAGCAGGAGCCCCAGAGCATGCGCATACACCTGATGCATGATGTCGCCCACATGGAGCAGCTGCGAGATGCCCCTGGAGGAAAGGAAATAAAGGGTGTCTCCGCCTGGAATAGGTTAATATCTTTCTACCACTCACTTGTAGGTGAGCTGTCCCAGTGGACAGCCACGCTCCGTGGCCGGCAGCAGGGGAAACCCATGGAATGGTCCCACCTTATTCCAGTACATGTGATTCGAACCGGAAGCGGAGCTGCTCGAATTGTACAGAAAGCTGCGATATCTGAAGGCGAAAAATGCACATAATTACAAGTTAGTCTCTTGTGAGTTGGAAACCCACCTGTTGACCAGGTTATCTGTGCCTCCCGTCACCCCACAATTGATACCAGCACTTCGGACATGCGATATGGGCCCACGATCTCCGTGCCGAATGACCAGGAGCACGCCCTGAAGCTTCCAACCCTCCAAGATGCCGCCATCATCGAAACGCTGGAGCTGGGATAGCGGAGCACAGCGCTCTCTATACTTGGCGAATCTCTGGGCGGTGGAGGAGGCTTTGGCCGGGGATTCGCCGCCACCCAAGGAACTGCTGACGGTGCCAGAGGAGCTGGGTCCAAAAACAGAGCTACCGCCGGGAATGGTCTCAACGTTGCCCATGTAACGATACATTCCTGGAAAAGAAATGGGGATTTAGTGAGTGGAAAAAGTGAAAAAAAAATGTATAGCTTATACTAAGAATTTAACAAGCTAAAGTACTAAGAAATTACATTAATCCTTTCACAAAAATCTAGGAAACTAGCACAAAATTTTATTAATCTCTCAATCCCTCCCTAAACTTACCCGCTATGAGTAGGAATATCCAAACGCTGAGCAGCACATAGCAGTAGAACGCCCGATGTTGGGTGGCCACACGCATCAGTTCCTTGAGCAGCCGCATCCTGGCCAGCATATCTGGCTCCGCCTCCTCCTCCCCCACTCGCTCTTGCCTGCACCAGCGTTGCTCCTCCGCCTCCTCGGCATCAACTCGATGGTCGGCACTCTTGGAGGGTTTCTGGCCTGGCTATATAGCTTCGTTATATACCCTGTCCAGCACTACTTAATCCGTGGAAATGCGTTTCATCAGCTGGCTGGAGAAAAGAAAAAATCCTGGTTTTGTTAGAGGAGCGCTGCTTGGGGTGGTTGGGGGACAGCTGTCAAGCGTCTACGTGGAGCACGTCCAATTGCCAGAGGCATGCGCACTGGAGGCCACAGCGTTATCAGCTGTTCGAGTGAACAGGGGTGCTGGCCAAAGGGGGCGGGAATTTGAACAGCGAACAAAGGAATTTCTATTGTTAGAATACAGTAGCAAGTTCCCTTAGCTCCCACTCATATTTTAAGGATCGGTAGTGAAACAACAACTACATATATCATTCATTATAAGCTTAGCATCAAGCTCGAGTGCACTCTTTAATAACAAACTAATTAATTATGTTCCCAATACATTTGTGGCTTTGGCTCGAAAGCGAAATAAATATGCGTAAACTGTTGGCTGTTCTGTAGCCGAAAGGCGGGGCTTCGGTCGCCTTTTCGGCCTTGAAAGTATCATATATAATATATATTCGTTTTAAATGTGTTTTCTGGTAGACCAAAGGTCGTGGTGGGACTGTTGGGAGATTAGAGATCCAGATCCAGCCTAATCCTGCGCAGCAGTCAGGGCCAAAACAGTGAAGCGAACTTCGTTGGGATCGCGGGCCATAAACTCTTTACAGACCTTGGCCGCATCCTGAACGAATGTCCCCTCCGAGGTGGCGCCATGCTTGATCGGGAAGGACTTGCGTCCATCCAGCTCGTACAGGGTGCCTTCAATGTTTACCAGGGCGATGAAGTGATGGATCACAGTCTCGTGCTCGGCGGCATTGGTCTGACCCTCCTGAGCCAAGGCCTGATGATCAGCGGTGAAGTCCTTGTCGGTCTCCAAGGCCTGGCCACGTTCCTCCGGGGATAGCGAGGCTGTCTTCTCCAGGAAGCTCTTCAAAACGCCACTGTCGATATCAACTCTGGAGGGAGAGGTTCCAGGCAAAGTAATTTTTGTTTAGTTATAATAAAAAGCAATAAAAACCCACTCTTTGTTGTTGGCCACGCTGTGGATAAGAGCCACAGTGCCACAGGCGTTGTGTGTGAACTGGCGCATGTAGAAGAGATCGGCGGGATGCTGCTCCTTCACCTCCTTGATGCGCTCATGCTCCTCGGCGCGATGCTTCTCATACTGTAAATGCAACCGAATTAGCACGGAAATAACTGAAAAATAAACAGGGACAACCCACAATTTCGCTGCAAGGAAAGAGCAAAATGAAGGCCTTCACGGGACGCGGAATCCACTCCAGGGTATCTTCGTCCAGTCCGATGACGTCAGTCACCGACCAGGCTGGCGACACGCCCAGCTTATGTATGTACTTGGTCAGCACCTAGGAATGGGCAAGAAAATGGCGTCTTTACTCTTTGATTACAATTTCTAAGGAATCCAACATTTTCGCAACAACAAGCTTCGACGACAATGGCGATTAAACAGTGGCGAACAAAAAGGATGTACAAGTTATTTAGCTTACCTCAGGGTTGGATTCAAGCGGCGTCCAGGTCGACATTTTTGATTTTTTGTAATTTGGTTTCAATTGCGTTCAGAATGAAATTTCAAAGGAAAATGACCGAGACAGATCGAACAAATTGTCGTCTGAACAATTACCGGCGCTTTTGCCTTTGAAGTGTTGGAAAGCTTCTGAAACTGAGCGCGTCAAAAATACGGAATACCAACAGATTTAAGTCCAAGTCCATTTCAGTATATTTTACAAAAGACCTTGGTATACTTTAAAGTTATAGAAATGGGCACACTGTTCGGCAGTCAACAAACAAAAACAATATATTTGTTTACAATTTCAGATGGTTTTCCCCGAATACTTTGGATAAATAGTATTATTTCCCTTCAACTACTGTTCGGAAACGCTAGGACCAAACGGCAGTATTAAAGGATAACATTATGGATTCACTGGAGGAAGGAGACGTGCTGGCAGAAGAAAAATTCAAAATATCTGACTACGAGAGACAGAACTGCGTAAAAATAGAAAAAGTCGAAGAACGATTGATTGAGGAAGGTGATTTTAAGAAAGACTTGTTCGATGTTCAAGTGAAAAATGAGCCCATTGAAGAAGACTTACTCGAGGAAGAGCATTTTCAGATACCCGATGACGTTGATCAGATTGAAATTCAAGTAAAAAGTGAGGAATGCGAAGATGACTTTCCCGAAGAGGATCAGTCCAGTGAAGATCTCAATGATAATGAAGACGAAAACAAGGAGGAACAACTACCTAAAGGACTACAGTGTTCCTACTGCCAAAAGACTTATTCGAGCAAAAGAGCTCTTGTTGTACATATCCGGATCCACACAGGAGAACGACCGTACAAGTGTAGCCATTGCCACGAGACCTTCAGGCTAAATAAAATGCTTCAAACTCACATGCTGACCCACACAGGAGATCTGCCATTCAAGTGTACCTATTGCGACGAGTCCTTTAAACTAAAAGGCACTCTTGAACAACACATTTCGACCCACACAGGAGAGAGACCATTTAAGTGTTCCCACTGCTCAAAGTCCTACGCTCAACAACAAGTTCTCAGAAAGCACATGCTTACTCATACGGGAGAACGACTGCACACGTGTAGCTATTGCCACAAGACTTTTACGCGGAAGGAAGGTCTTCGGGATCACATGCGGGAACACACAGGGGAGCGACCATTTAAGTGTTCGCACTGTAACGAGTCTTTTTCAAATCTGAGACGTCTCAAAACCCACATCATTACTCACCCGGGGGAAGAGGCCCTCAAGTGTCCTTATTGTGAGAAGTCTTTTTCAAGAAATGATTATCTACGGAATCACATCCAGACCCACACAGGAGAACACGCACACGAGTGTCCCGTCTGTCAGAAGATTGTTTTGCGAAAAGAAAACTTGACTGTACACATGCGGACCCACACAGGAGAGCGACCCTACAAGTGTTCCCACTGCGAGAAGGCTTTTATTAGATATTCATACTTAAAGATGCATATCCGGACCCATACTGGAGAACGACCATTCAAGTGCAGCTATTGCCCCGAATCCTTTATACGAATAGAAGCGCGTCAACAACACATCCTGACCCACACAGGGGAACGACCATTCAAGTGTAGCTTTTGCGACGAGTCCTTTACACGAAGAGTCAGTCTTCGACTACACATCCTAAAACACACTGGGGAACGACCATTTAAGTGTACTCAGTGCTCGAACTCCTTTGCTCGAAGAGAAGGTCTCAAAAAGCACATGCGTACTCATACCAGAGAACGACCGTATAAATGCTCCCAGTGCTCGCAGTCTTATTCAGCGAAACATAATCTTAAAAAGCACATGGAGTATCATACAGGAGAAGGATCATAAGAGGTTAAAGAGGGTAGCGTCATCATTAAAGCAGAAGAATGACCCTAGAAGGGTTTCTACCTCCAAAAATGTTATCCAGATAAAAAAAAACATTAATGTAATCAATATAATATTAAATTATATTAAAACTGCTGTTAATGAACGGATTATATTATAAATTTATATCCCAAAAAAAGCAGACGAAAAGATGTAATCTTTATTATTATTTATTAAACTGATTATACATGTGTCGAAAGAACCGATCTTGTATTGTTAATTATTATTTCTACTAATAAATAATATATATATATATGGCGGGGCAATTAAAAAATTCATATTTTTATGTGTTTTTAAATAACCGAACAAAACTTATCGATATCATCTATCGGTGTGTGCTGGAAAATATTTAATAAGGTGTGCAGACACTGGTCGCTGTTGCTCATTGTTTACAAAATGACCAAAGCGAATAAAACACCGCAGAAACCCGGTGAACCCAATTTAAACGCCTCCTTGACACCAGTGCGATGTGAGTTACCTTTAAGTAGGGCTCCAGGTCAGAATGTAATCACACACTTACAGATCTCGACAGCCCCCGCCTGCAATCTCCAACCACAAGTCACGATTCCAACTTGGCCGCCTGTAAAACGCGACTGGAGGCTATAATAAAACAACTGCAGGATAACTACGCCAAGTGGCAGCTGGCCCAGCAGCGGGGTTCTGCCATTTGCTATGCCATCGAAGCCAAGAAGACCAAGTGCTTGGAAAAAAGCGAGGAGGAACAGAGCCAAACCTACCCGGATGATCTGATCGTGCCCTGCAACAAGTTGGCCATTATAGCCTCGATTTTCGGCGATATAGCTAGAAGCACAAATGAGCTTCTAAGGCAACTGAGAGCCATTTCCAAACTGCCCGGCGCAGCGGCAGATACAATATTCTACAGGTCCTGGAAGCTGCCACAGTTTGTGGCTTTTACCAAAGAACTAGGTGAGAGATACGAACAGGAAGCCTTGATCAAAAGAAACGTGGCGGGTAAGGATGCAATAAAACTAAAGCACGTCTGGTGGTTAGATGCTTAAACTTTTAATTATTCCTTAGAAAACATTGCCCACTCGATGGAAAGAAGCCAACTGGTCGCTTACACGACACTCTGGGAGTTTCCTGAGCACGTTGATGCCTATGTGCACTTGGGTTTTCTTCTGCTCTCCGAAGAACTCAATTTAAATAAATTAAAGTAAACAAATTTTCAACGTTTTAATACTTTTTGTGACTGTTCATGTTGGGCAGTAGTAAGTCTGCAGTACAGCTTGAGATTTATAATGGAAAGCTTAACCGAAAAATTGGTAAATTCGAACAACTTGGGTTTTACGCTCTATGAGAAAATGGGAATGCAACTATTAAATGCTTCGTTATTGTATATTCTTAAGTCTGAACTGAGATCCTCTCCAAGCGGGGAGCGCCTTGGAACTTGCTCCACCACCAGAACCAGGCGCACGAGAATCCCACCGCCAATGTGGTGAAGTACACAATGGTGGCCAGGCTGAACTTTTTCTACAGCAACAAAAAGGGTAAATATTTATAAATAAGGATCTTTCATAATCAGTATTCACCTTCTTTGTGTCCCCCTTGCCCTTGTTATCCTTCTCGTTCTTAAGACTCTGGGCATTGGCCTCGATTTTCCGCAGGTCCTTGGCTATCTCATCCGTGATTAGCTTCACATTCTTGAGAGTTTCCAAAGCGAAGCGACTGGCATAGCGCTTATCGCCCACAACAACGTCCTCCGGCGGCATCACCTGCAACTTGTAATTGGTGGCCGCCAGGGAGGCACGCAGGGACATGAAGTGGTTCCCCGCATTGCCCAGTATCTGGTTGTTATAGGCAGTCGCCTCTGGAGCGTTGCAGAGGTACTCGTAGCTGGGATCCTGATTGGGCATATTGGCAAACATGGCCAAGAGCTCTATGCGCTGCTGCTCCGTCTTGAACCCGAACAGCTCCAAATCCTCGTCGGTGAGCGATGCCAGATCCCGGAGGCTGACCTCCTCCGAAATCAGCTTGTCCACACAGCTGCCGGCGTGGTCCGTCTCCAAGGTGGTGGACAGCAGAGTATTGAGAATCTGCCGTTCGCGTTGCGAATCCATGTGAGCTTTTTTCTTTATCCATGGACGGCGCTCGTTGCCCAGAAAAGCACTATCCAGCTCCTGCTGATGCGTGCGCTTGTGGAAGTCCTTGTTGGCGTCAAATTGCACGGCCGATGGCACGTTGGCCGTGGATTTCAATGGCACGTCCTCCCCGGGCATTGTGGGTGTCTCAAGAGCCTAACTCGTTGTCAATATTAGCAATTAATTTACCATTTAAATGCAAATGCGCTAAAGTGAGATCTGCTTGGTCAATGGGCAGGCGTTTAACAACACTGAACACTAGGGTTAATCGAAACCTTTTTTTCTTTCAAGTTATCGAAAGTGCGAAAATCATTCAAAATTATTTGTATTTCTTTTTACATACCTAACATTACTCTTTTTGTAACTATTAGATACATATATATAATAAATGTGTATAAATACACATGTTCAATTTGATTGAATTTCCTAGCAACCGCGACACCCTATCTTGCCAGTGTGCCCACAAAAACTCCATAAATTAAATGCTAAACATTTTTATTTTAAAATGTAACAAATTTGTGAATTGTAAATTAAAGCGCCTAACTATCTTTTTTGTCAACCTGTGGCTGTGGTCTGTACACCGGCGCACTGCTGGTGGCCGCCTCCTGCAATCGCTTCATGAACAAGGCCTTCTTCTGGTCATCCGCACTTTGTTTTGCGTTGGAACCGGAGGCCTTAATGCGCTCGATCTTGTCGGCATTTGGTTCAGTTAGTACCATTAGGCCGTAGCCCATGCCACCGAAGCCCAACAGCCACAGCACAGACTTAAAGTAGGGATTGCTCAGCATATTGGGTAAATCCTAGTCGCTCTTCTTCTGGGCGCTCCAATAATTCGCATCCGCCTGTCGCACTTTGCTATCTCCCACGATCTCGCCGATTTTATAGTAGTAGTCAAGCACGAAGGGATAGTTCTCGTGGATGTGCTGACGGAACTCTGCAGGATCAATGTTATTTATTATTTTGATACTTATGTAAAGCGCAGCTGTCCTACCTCGATTTGTGTTCATGCGGTAATAAACACCGTAGCTGGCTGCAAAGCAAACTGCCTCCAGCACAAACAATGTCTTGGCACTGCCCTTGATGAATCTCCAAATGGCGGGCTTGGGTGTTTTGGGTAGCATTACAAGAGAGTCAAACAAAAATTAAACACGTTTGTGTGGCGTAGAAAAAAAAACAAAAAATTGCTTACGCAGGTGCCCTTTGAACAGTGTTGGTTAACAGCCAAACTGAACAGCTGTTCGACCGGCTGTACTGTTGCTGTTGCTGCTTCCTCTTCCACCCCAGTGTTTATCTCACGTTTTTGTTTTTGCACTGATAACGCGACGCAATTAGAGAATAGTTTTTCCCAAAACCGATGGAAAAGTGCTTACGATGAGTGGAAATTTACACGGACTCAGCTGGTTTCCGCACTTCCCCGACAAGTTTGTGTCGTGGGGCCAGGAAATCCACTTGTACGAGGTGCGCACCAAAGATGATCACAATCACAGTCAGAAAAGTAAGTTCTCTGGTTTGTTGTCCATATGTTTGGTTTCCTGGGGCTTAAATTTGATTTATTCCAGGTCGCCTGCCGTATATATCGGTAAATTACCTCGCCAACGAGTCGAGGTATCAGTATGCCCGCTGTGTGGCCGCCTCCTATCACAGTGACCAGCCCATCATTGCCGTGGGCCTGGCGGACGGCAAAGTGGGGATCTGCAATTTCCGTGACACCTACGACAGCAGCTGGGAGTACAGTGGGTGTTGTTGAAACCCTTAGCTAAGTCTACGCCTCTAATACTTTATATTCTATTAACTTTAGCACCGCGGCAGCAGCGCATGTGCACGTGCCTCGCCTGGAACGAGCTGGATGCCAATATTTTGGCCATTGGCCACGATCGCCATCGGAATGACACCTGCATCACCATTTGGGACATTGAGCGCGGCGTGCCCAAGGAGACGTCCAACTTCTTTGGCGTCGGCGAGTCCGCCAATTCCCTGTGCTGGGATCGCAACCATCGCACGGTCATAGCGGGCATGAGCCAGAAGATGATCAAGCTCTTCGATCTGAGACGTGAGTCCTTTATAACTACTTAACTAAGTTTCCTATTAATCCCTTCTCCACAGAAAGCAACGCCACCTGCCAGAGCATTCAAACGAAGACGGTGCAGGGCCTTTCGGTCTCGCCCAATGGCAACTATCTTTGCAGCTACGTGGACTCTGTGATCACGCTGTGGGATCCGCGTAACATCAAGAGTCCGCTGCGTCAAATCCAGTCGTCCAAGAATCATTTGCAGATAGCCTGGTGTCCCACGAGGACGAGCCTGCTCTCCTCCCTGCAGCGAGACTCGGCCTACCTCACGCTGTACGACATTCGGAGTGTGGACAATGAGAACTCTAGTGAGATCTACCATGTGAAGAGACAGATTAGTCCGTTTCCGGCCAAGTATCAGCACAGTGGCAAGTTCGCCTTCGTCAACTGTCACTCGTGGCATTCGAGGGACTTCGAGAGGGCCCTGCTCCTGGCGGATGCCCTGAACATACTGGATTTCCGTCTGCCCGCCACCTTGCATACGGCTCACAGCAATCGCCGGAAGCTGCCGCTGCTTATGCAGCATCCTTTGTACGCTCCCGCCTCGCCCTCTTCAACGAATGCCACGCCCACTCAGCAGCTGCCCACGAGCAGCTGCAGCACAAATAGCGGCAGCTGCCTGGACTTCCACACTTCTGGGGGCTCCGCCTTGAATGTGGACTACCTGGAGCCGGAATTGTTCGAGCTCGATCTGGTGGATGAGACGCGTCAGCGGGCTCTGGAGGATTATGGCATCAGGCCCGATAACAAGCGGTTCGCCGAGCTCCACTTGACCCCGTACCTGCGCAACGTCTGGGCCACCTTGCTGAATGTTTACAGCGAGGAGCGGCTGACGGGTCTGAAGGCCACGCTGGGCATCAATTTGGGGCACACGTCGGAGGCGTTGATGGCCAGCTCCCGGATCGAATCTCAGCTGCTGCAGTGGCCGGAGGGCATTAATAACTCCAATAAGCTGATATGCTACCGGAGCGAGCAACGCGATGCGGCCCTCAACCTCTGCGGTTGGGTCTTCGAGCACGAGCTGGAGCGCTTCGCGGACCAGTTGTTCGCCAACAAGGAGTACAGCCGGGCAGCCATGATCTGTGTATTCCATCTGAAGATCCTTCACGCCTGCACCATCCTCTCGTTGGCGGCGGACAAAATGAAGGATCCCAGCATGTACAGGATCACGGTGATCGCCCTGTCCAGCTTCAATGCGGATCGGTGCAGCTCCTCGTGGCGGAATCAGAGGTCCAGCGCCAATATGCAGATACAGGATCCACACTTGAGGGCCATCTTCTCGTTCCTCACCATGGAGAAGGATAACTTTGAGGCGGTGCTCAAGGAGGAGGGCGTCTCGCTGGCCGATCGCATGGCCTTTGCCTGCAAGTATCTATCGGAGACCAAGCTGGCCGACTATGTGACGCAGCAGATCCAGGCGGCCATCGATGGTGGCGATCTGAACGGACTCCTGCTCACTGGAGAGTCGCTGGACGGCATCAACATTCTCCAGTCCTACATGGACACCAGCTTCGATGTGCAGACCGTGGCCCTGGTGGCCATCAACTACTTCCGGCAGGAGCATTTCGCGGACAAGCGGATCCAGTACTGGATCGCCAGCTACTTGGATCACCTCAACAGCTGGGGTCTGTGGGAGAAGCGGGCTGAGCTGGACATCAAGATAGAGAGCATTAGAGCATCGTCGCGCAGCTCTCGAACCGTATTCCTCTCCTGCAATTTCTGCGGCAAGTCCGTGTCGAATGCTTTGCTGGATGAGCCGCGTCCGAGGAGCACTACGACCAGCACCAATCGTTTGTCCTCCTGCCCCAGCTGCCGGAAGCCACTGCCACGTTGCTCGCTCTGTCTGATGCACATGGGCACGATGGTGAACATGAGCAATGGCGAGACGCCGCACACCGAGGTGTCCTCCGGCTGGCAGACGAAGCCGTTTTCCAAGTGGTTCTCCTGGTGCCAGACCTGCCGCCATGGCGGCCACACCGAGCACATTATGCAGTGGTTCAAGTGAGTTGAAGCTTTATTTATAACTAATTAAGTAAATAAACTCAATCTTCGTTTTCCCTTAGGCAAAATTCAGAGTGCCCGGTGTCGTCCTGCAACTGTCGCTGCTTCGACATGGATGGCACCAAGCCGAATACGTTAAGAGACATTTCCTAGCTGTCCGGATTGCGGAGACAGCCCCTATAAAACGCCCATATGCCATATGCATTAAGTTGTTCATTTGTTCCAAAACGCGCGCGCCTTAAACAAAAACTCAGAAGTGTTCATTGTACTTAGACAACAGGGGATGGATGTGCCCGTAGCTTTAGTGTTTATTATGACCTAACAGCTTTTAGCTGCTCAATTGCATTTTATATTTACATTCAAAATAAAGGACTAGAAAAAGATGGGGTCTCGGCCTTTCACTATTAATTATTATTACATTTTCTAGAATCCTAAGAGGTTGTGATATATCCGTAGGGTACACACTCTGCCAAATGCAAACGTCTCATTTGTTATGAATTTCGCAACATGCGGCTGTACTAAATATTTCACATGTTTTATTATTTTATTGTTGTGACAGAACCGCTAAATTTTATTTATTATTTTAATTTTCTGCTCAAATTTTATTAAGAGACTATCTGAAAAGTCAAGTTAGCATTAGAAAAACACAACTCTTACCATATGTCCGGACCGGGTTTCGAACCATCTACGAACTGGTTTGCAGACGCACGCCTTACCAATAACGCCATTCACCTGCTTACGCGTGACAGGCTTAAGAAGCCAGTTGACGGAACTTTGATGAAAATCGGTTTTAATTAATTTCACTATTTTTCAAAGGGCTGAACAAATATTTTAAAAAAATATTCAAGAGGTTAAACTAGTTAACAAAATCAAATTAGCTAAAAAGAAATTCATGTTGCCCAGATCTGGAGTCGAACCGGCCTGCCCTCGTAGATCAACAACTGCACAACCCAAATTTAAGGTAAAAAATTACCGCTAAAAAATTTAATTATTTTAAATTTTAGGATAAGGTTTTCATATTATGAAATTTTTTTTTTTTTAACTTTCAACACATTAATAAATATTTCAATTATTTACGGTCACTTACTTTTAAGGGTTAGGAAATTAATTTTCAGAAAATGAATTTCTGATTCTGGAGCACGAGAATAAATAGTGTTTTTGGGACAATAATTTTCTTGAAAATTAAATGTTTTGCAGGTCGACGAAGCCTATCAATATTCCTCAGGGAACTTGATATCAATTAATTCCTCATTTCCATTTATCAACGACAAGAAATATTCAACTTGTGCATCTGGCGCCTAAGGGATGGTCAACTTAATCAAGCAATCCACAAGAGGCTGCCCAAATATTATTATTATTTTCACAAAGATCCCTCAAATAACATTTCCGACCAAGCGGCACGCGGCATGGGCACCCCTGCCCAGACTAAATGAGCTCAATTAGCGCTATTTAATGTCATACTATAGAAAATGTTTATAAATATATGTTAGGTACAAAGACCTTGAATGAAAAGTCAACCGTAAAGATCCCATCTTTATCAGCTTTCCATGTTAAGAGGATCCATTAAATACGGCAGCCAGATGCTGCAAATTAATCAGTCTTTCGCCGGAGATGGAGCGGCAGTCCAAAGTAATCTCGTGGCTGAGCTACGTGCTCCTCCTTGGAATATTAGTCAAAGTTTCAGGCCAGGATGCCAGATTCTTTTCCGTTAATAAGAGAATCCTGGACCTAATCCAGAGACCCATGATAGAGACGGATGATCCTTGTAAAAATTTCGCTAAGTACGCCAAAGGTGACGAGATTAAACTGACTTCCCGGTTCGAGGCCCAGGAAATGATGAACCCCAAGTTCCTGGCCCTGTTGGAGCAACTAAAGTGTCGAACCTTTGAGCCGGGCAGTCTGGAGGAGAAGGTTCTCGGATTGTACAATGCCTGCCAGGTGGCCATGGAGAGAGAACAGTTGTTCAACTACTGGGAGGCGGTGCAGCCGAACGTTAGTCTCTCCCCACAGGGATTTCATTGGCTAGAAACCCTGGGCCAACTGCGTCGATATGGCTTGGAGCTGGTCCTCCAGATGAGTCCTGAATTTGATCACGAGAGCAGTAAATATATGATAATGCTTGGCGCATTTCGCTTCATTCTGCTCGAAAAATACGCCGTTTGGGGCGACGTGGACTGGCTAACTCGCCAGCTAGGACTCAATAGGTCCCGTGCCGAGTCCTTGAATAAGGACATGACCCACCTGCAGAATGGCCTCCTAAGTCTGGGTAAAATGGAGCAATATGACAGAAGACGAATGACTCTTGGCGAGCTGAAAGCGAAGCATGACATTCCAATGGAAAAGTATCTGGAGATCTTCTTGGGTCGTTCATTGACTCCGAATTTCGAGGTGCTGGTCGACAATCTGGACTTTCTGGTGGCTCTCAATCGAGTGATGACCTCACAAAGCCCAGAAACTGTGGGCATCTATCTGATGGGACTATTTCTGAGATTCATGGAGGTTTCCTCGCTGCAGATAAAGACCTCTAGGGACTACGATTTCATCTGCGTCAAGGCTGTGAGGAACTCGATGAGGTCTGCCAGCTATCTGCTCTATGAGGAGCACGTCCTGGGCGAAGCGAAGGTCCAGGAGTACGAGAAGGAAGTCCAGCGGCTGTTCCAGGCGATTCGAGAACAGTTTGCTCAAAGGCTAGAAGCAAACCGCTTGAATCTGCCAATCCCTAAGATATTATTACTTCAGAAAATTCTCAATTCGATTACAGTAAACGTGGGAAATGTACCTATAAAAGACGGAGGTAGACGTCGTTTTTTAACCAGTTTGTATGGCAATCTAGAAAATGGCGATGATTTCGCCACTCTCCGTCTGAAGGCCTTGGAGCAGCAGTCTCGACTCTCTCTGGAAAAGGTGCAGAATCCAGAATTTGTTGATTCGTATACGGATATAGCCGGGCGGGAGCCGCCAGATGCAGTTCATCCCATTCTTACCGGCAATGCTTCGGCCATCATTGTTCCCTTTTCCATTCTGGCGGAACCATTTTTCACCCTCCGTGGGCATGATGTTTTTAAAGTAAAAAATATTCTTTTTTGTGATTTTTAATTTTAAATAATTTCAAATTAAAATCTCTATTTTTCAGATGAGCCTGCTGGGTTACCTTCTGTCTGAACAGGTGCTAACTGCTCTATTTCCATATCCCAAGCTACCCTCTTCCGGATGCAAGAAATACAACGAATTATTGGGATTACTTGACGACCGTCAGCTCTATCGGGACAGATCTCCCTGCATCAGTCCGAATGAATGCGAGATGACCAACTGGCGGGAGATTAGTCTTGTGTTAATCAACCTGGTCCACGATGCCTACTTCTCCGCTGGTTCACCCTTTAACCAGACGCAATTGGGCTTTACCAAGAAGTCCTTGAAGCAGCTATTTTTCGTAATTTTCGTACAAAATACACACTTTACATATTTTTATGATTCCTACGAGCGGGGAAATCGATCGGACCTTCTGCAGCCCTTTGCGGAGGCCTTTAATTGCCCGAAAGAATTGTAAACAGAATATTTCTATTTTAATTTTTAATTAAAAATATTTTTTAAAATAAAAGTCCAATACTTTTCAACAGTTTTTACTTTCGTTTGCACAATATTGGATAATTGCAATAACAATATTATAATTTTAAATTATAATTCATTACTAGCTTTTTATTTTTTGAATTCAAAACCGTTCCAATGCTGCCTTTTACAACACTTTTTGCAGTTATTAGAAGAAACATACTATTTTAGGGTATTTCTTAAAGTTCCCTCGCTGGTCACACTGCTTCGCACGTTTTTTTTATGCGGCATTATTGTTTTTTGTTGCTTTCTGACGTAAATTGCAATTTTGTTAAGGCCCCAGAAGTTGTGCTTCCAATTCTCAGGCTTAACTGAATGGTTAATTAGAGACTATATAAACTAATTAGATGTAAGCAAACAGAGCTGGTGAATTGATACAGCCGACTGAGAGACAAGCTCCGATACAAAATCGCCAGAGAGGGGTAAGTACATTTTGGAGGATGAGAAATATGGCATGTGCTGGGGAATTCGTAGCACTTTTACTATCAGTTGAGAGTGCTTTATTGCTCAAATAGTAATCAATGCAAGTCGAAGGGCAATTAATAATGAACTAGTGCTTGACCTTTTCAACTTTTAGCGTCTTGATCTTTGATTTTCGCTGTATATCTATTCTCTACCGAAAAGAAACTGGTTTTTCAATCAGCAGAACTCCCAAGCTTAAAGCCTGCAGCGCAGCATACAAATTTAAAATGCAAATTTACCTAGAAGCCACGGCTGCCAGTGTATTTATATTTCTCATCAAAGAAGGCTTCTCCAAAATAGCTCTGCGGGATTATTGAATACCTTTAAGTGACGTCGCCTTACTTGTTGATCTGGCCTTTATTTAGCCAGCCCGAGACAACAATACTTGGATACGTGTGCGAAACCAAATTTTGAAACTTTGCCAACTAAAAATTCGACGCATCTCAGGCATTTTCACCGCGTGACCCCTTCGAAAAAACCTAAAGAAAACGCACGTTTGTTGGCACCATTTTTTGAATGAGTTTCGCCAGGGAAATAGAGCAAAAGAAAAGCCATTAAATATTTAAAAAACGGTGAAATTTGTAAGGGATTTGAACCGAAGAAAGCAAGCTTTAATTGTTATTATTTCAGTTTCTTGGATCCATTCAGAAATCGGTCATAAATCATGAGAGAGGAAGAGAGAGACCAAACACAACTTAAACGAAACGAACGGTTTATTATGTCACTCCACTAAATTTAGCACTCTGCGCACTGGGCTCTCTTCAAGCTTTTCTACACGGCGCAAAAATTCTGAGTGGATTCGGATTGGCAGGGGTTATTTTTAAATTAGAACATGTCTTTACAAATTTCGTTTATGAATACTTACAAATTATTTTAAATTTAAGGCTGATTTTTACATTGATTTCAAATACCCCCCCAAAAGTAATCAGTATTTCAGGACATAAGGACAGAGTCGTATTACCTTAATTCAAGAGAAAATGTAAACTAAAGTGCTTTATTATAATTTCTCAACTAAATTATCCTTAAATGTATAAGCGTTTTTATCATAAAAAGAGAGTTTAGATCCAATTGTAGAAATATATTTGTTAGTTTAAACATTAAAGTTTCTTAAACCTTAATAAATCCTAAAAAAAGAAAAAACAAATATGCAGAACTTAAAGCAAAGCTCTTAAAATTTAATATATAATTGTAGAGCTTATTTTTATTAATTTAAACTTTAATGAGTACAAACTTTCGATTTAAATTTTTAGAACATTTCCCATAAATTAGTTCATCCAAAAATAATTTTATATTATTGGTAAAGATTATTCTATAATTTGTATAGAAGAAATTTCACATCACTATTAAAAACTTTTCTGGCTGTACAATTTATGATTTTTTCCCCTGTGCACTTTGTCTCGCTTATCCATTCTTCATCAGACAGACGCTTGCTGACCTACGCTGTTTTTTCTGTGTGTTTGCCTTCCATTATTTGTCTTCATGCCAATATTCCGATGTTAATTACCAGTTCCTACAATTCGCAATTCAGTATTTGCAAATCAACCGGCAAAGTAAACAACAGAGAGACGGACACAGAGAGAGAAAAGTTTAAATGGGGAATGAATGAGCGGCAGGCAGGCTCATAAAACAGCTGATGGGGCTCTCTCGTAATTGCCGTGCCGTCTGTTTTCATGAAAGTTTTCCTCAGTTATTGCTGAAATGTAGAGGCGAACCCAAGCTTCGCCCGCGAGAATTGAACGCTTATTAAATCAAATATTATTTACGATTATTTCGAACGAAAGACGAGACGCGAAAATGTGCGGAGTCCAAACAAACGAGCAGCTGCATTGCAATAAAACGCTTGATTGAGTTTAAGCTGTTTTTATTTTCATTACTAATACCAAAAGCTTACTGAAAAAAGTTTGAATAAACAATCGCACGAATTCACGATCAAGGTCAGTGCCAAAAAGTAATTAAATCGCTGGAATTGTGTGTGTTTTTCGGGTGTTTACATACGGACTAAAAATATACATATTTGGGGACTCGATTTTTTATCAGTCCAAGATAACTGGCAACCTGCATTCATGCTTTTGGGGCCTAAAGGCTAAACCTGTCTGATAACGCCAGTGAGCGCATAAAAACCCGTTTAACTTGTCCAAGAACCAGTGCAAAGTCACGGCAATATTGTGATTTATTGAGGCTCAACAAGTGAGATGTCGTTGAAATGAACACATAATGTGCCACACAGTGGATAATCCCTAAAAAAAAAACGGAAGAAAGCAGCACTATGAAAAATATGTCGAAACATTAATTAATAATAAATAAATTAAAGTTTTTTAAAGGGTTAAAGATGCAGCAAATTATAATGGTTTATGTATTAGTTTAAATATTATAATAAATATTGAATTTTTTTCCGAAAAAATCATTGAAAGTAACTTTATAAGATGTATGTTCTTTCCTAACTTCCAGAATCGATTTTTTTCACTGCTCACTGCTCTAAGTAATTTGTAATTAGCTTGATTATTTTCCTAGCCTTGTCCCCTGTTATTTTTGGTGATGCATTCGTATTACGTTATTTATGGTAATAAAAAATGCACTGCACACTTGAAACTTTTACGACTTTCGGCTTTTTGTGTTTCTCTGTCTTACTAGTCATGAAAATTCCATCAAAAACACAAATTTTCTTGTTCGTTTCGTCGCAAAATTGCTTGTTCTTCTTCTGAGGCTACAAATCGGCGTAATTAAATGCCGAATATCTGTGTGTGACAATGCATTACGTTGCGCTGTAAGTTGCTACATTTTTTTTCGCTCAGTGTCACCGCCCGGTAACGTCACTGGGCTATTTTTTCCCGTGCACTGCTCTTACCTAAACTATTTTAATTATGAAGTCATTGTGCGGGGAATTGTTTGCCAAATTTCTGTTGTTTGCGGTTTGAATTTGGGGTCTTCAGGTATTTGTCAAAAAATAATATCCAGCGAGGATTATATAAGGAAGGGGGGAGGTGGTACCCCCTTAAACTTTTATTGATTCTTAGTATTAGACTAGACACTAATGCTTGTACCAGTCGCCTTAGGGCTTTAGAAATGTTCATGGACTTGCTGTTCTATTTCTGTGTGTTTCAAGCACACGCAAAGTTATTAACATATGAGAACAAGACCTTGAAAAGAGTTTTAAAACGTTTTTATTTTATTTTTAATTTGTTGTCATTTGTTAGCGGATTAATGGTGTGTTTTAAGAGTATTTACAGAGGTTCAAAGAGCATTACTATGTATTTGTCGAATTATTTAATAGTATTAAATAAGTAAAGTGGCAGCTTTAATTTCTTCCACAGATTGAAGTAATTTAATAATAATTTTTGAGTGTTTGTGTATTTCTACAGAGACCAAATATGTAATGGAACTAATAACTAAAGAACTTTCTTTAAGAAATTAATACCTCAAATCTTAAAAACTATATACATTTTAATAAACTCTTTACGATAACTTTAATACTAAAATACGTTTTCATTTAAAATACCAAATTTTCAGTATTTTATCACTAATTTTCTGAATATAATTCCTATATTTACAGCTGTGGGCCTCTTAAATAATAAAACTAGGAGTTCAACAGACTCCTCTTCCCACATACAAATCAAGAAGGTCACCTCCTTCCTCAACCCACAAATACACTCACAAAATGTTGCGTAATACGCCTTTTGGGGCCACGCCCACCTACAAGCTACTGCTAGGCTTTGGCCTCTGCTCCCTTGGGGGAGCCATGCTATACGCGTACTTTAAAAACCGCCACGACGAGGAGGAGGAGGAACAGGACCCCAGGACGAGGAATGGGGCCCAGAGCAGCCAGCAAGAGCAGCAGAAGCCACAGAAGGAAGTCTGCCTTAAAATCGTCGTGGACAATGAACATGTGCCCCTGATAATGGGACGCGGTGGTTCGAATATCAAGTTGATTGAAGAAAAAACGTTGGCCAAGATAAGATTACGGTAATTGGATTTGAATTATATCGACCGAGAAATTTCGCTGGATTCGAACTTTAAATAAGTTCCTACTTCATCATTTCTGAGATTAATTCCTTAATTATATAAATCTTTCCCCAGAGACAAGGACAGTGGTCACAAATTCTGCGACATCAGCGGCCTGCCCGATGCCGTTAAGGCCGCCCGTGTCCTCCTGATCAAGGAGATTGAGCGGGCGCCCATGGTAAAAGTGGAGCTTCAAGTTCCCCAAAGACTGGCCAGCAAGCTAAATGGACGGGGCGGGGAGCTAATCCAGGATATCCGGAGCAACTCGCTGGCCAAGCTGAACATTGATCCGAATGGGCGGAATGGCAAGGCCAAGATCACAATCGTGGGCAACCAGAAGCAGGTGAATATAGCCCGAAAAATGCTGGACGATCAGATCGAAGAGGACGAGGAACTGCTACGATCCATGGAGGAAGTGGAGCAGCGTCGGGAGCCCCGTCGCTCGCCGACCAACAGCATCGCCTCCTCCAGCCTGTACTCCTCGCAGACATCCCTGAGCTCGCACACCCAGCCGAGGGATAAACTGATGGCCGCCAAGGGCGATGGCAAGCCCATGGAGGTTTATGTCTCCGCCGTCGCCTCACCCACCAAGTTCTGGGTGCAGCTCATTGGTCCGCAGTCCAAGAAGTTGGATCACATGGTCCAGGAGATGACCAGCTACTACAGCAGCGCCGAAAACAGGGCTAAGCACATGCTGACTGCTCCCTATGTGGGCCAGATTGTGGCGGCCGTCTTTAAGTTCGATGAGAAGTGGTATCGCGCCGAGATCGTGGACATTATGCCCAACCAGTACAATCCGGAGGAGCAGGTGATCGATCTGTACTTTGTGGACTATGGCGATAGCGAGTACATCTCTCCAGCGGATATCTGTGAGCTGCGCACCGATTTCCTGACGCTCAGGTAAGAAGGGCTTTAGCTTTAAAGTGTCTGACTGCTATCTGTCCGAAAAATAAAATCACCAGATAAACTTATCGTAAACCAAATCGGTTTTCTGTCTACCTAAAATGTATCTGAATGTGAAAGAATAACATATTACTGTTAACTACTCTGCTAACTATCGATTATTGCTGTAAAGCACCGAGTTGTGCTGTAAGGCGCAAATACACGGTATCGGAACCACTCAAAAGTGCTGTAAATATTTTTTTCTTCTCCAATTGGCTATCGGAAATCAGATTTTCTTTTGCGGGCCGAAAAAGATTTTACAGGTAGTTTTGGTCCTGGCTAAAATTAATTCTCACACGATAAAGAACCAAATTTTCTTATCCGGAACTTTATTGGCCGGGAAATTTTGACAGGAACGATATAAACTGGACCTTAGTGAAAACTTTAATTAATTTTAATGATTTCTTTTTCAGATTCCAAGCTGTTGAATGCTTTTTGGCCAATGTCAAGTCCACCATACAAACTGAGCCCATAACCTGGCAAAAATCATCCATAACCAAGTTCGAAGAGCTAACAGAGGGTAAGGGTTAATCAAAGAAACCTAAATAAAAAGCTAAACCCTTCTTTCCCTTAGTGGCCCACTGGCGGAAGCTTATAGCCCGCGTGGTTACCTACAAGGAGCGCCCAAAGCCCTCTGTTGCGGTCAATTCCGCCGCCAAGGAGGGCACTCCTTTGCCCGGAGTGGAACTCTTTGATCCTGCCGAAGGCGCTGAACTAAACATTGGCGATCTGATGATCACACATGGATTTGCACTGCCTCTGGACGATTCATATCCAGTGCGGTCGCGGTCCTCAACGCCCTCCACCAACAGCGACTCAACCATTGAGGAGCTGTGCGTCAGCAATCCTGTCACTCCACTCACGCCCCACTCGCCCATGTCGTTGTCCCTGGCGGATGCCGAGAGCATTTCGCAGGCGGAGGATGCACACATGGCTCAGCAGCTGCAGCATCTCCAGCACAAACTGAATGGCAACGATATAGGGCTAACCATTAGCCCTCTCAAACTGACATCGGCAGACCTCGAAAATGGGAATAACAACAACAGTGCAAGCACCACCAATGGAAGGTCGACGCATTAGGGAATCCACATCTGTTACTAGTTATCCTCGCCCAAGATGGGCAGCTCACCACTTGACGTGTACATAAAAGTATAGCTCGTAAGGAACTTATTATTTAGGTATTGAAACAAAACTGGTTAATTTATCGCAGTGACTGCTCGACATATCCTAGATCCTAGACGCTGACGACCGGCACAGATCCTTAATTGTTTATAGCAAGCAATGCCATGTTACTTATTGTTAGCAATAAAGACGAACAAGACCATTTCTACACATTAATACACACAAAGATCACACACAAATTTATATAAAAAAGAAATGCATTTTTTAAGAACATCAAACTTAATTCTATTACATGGGAGTGGTTCGGGTTTTATTTAGAAGAAAGTACTAAAAAGTAAATTTCAATTAACTTTTGGAATAAAATTTGGATCAATGGCAGATTCAGCTTTGTGGAATTGTAAAATAAGCTGAAACAAGGGTTATATTCAAGCTTTTAGATAACTGAGAAACACTCTTTTAAAAGAGTTCTTAAAGATTAACTTAATTTGCTTAAAAAAGTGAAAAATAATACAATTTACTTGGCGACAGTCTTGTAAAACCCGAACCAGGCCAGTAGTGCAGTCTTGGTTGGGTTATTTTAGGTCCCCTAGATTAGGATATCGTTTGTGGTATTTATAGCTATGGGCGGCAGGTATATAGCTCGTATCTGACTGCGCAGGCGTGCGATTTCCATGTCGTCGCGCTCCATTTCCCGGATGAGTTGTGAGAACTGAACTAGTCCCTCGCGGTTCCCAGGAAAGCCATGACCCTTGATTACCTCCAATTGGAGCTGCATGACCAATGGAAATACCTAATATCCGAAAAACATACAATACTTAGGCAATATTAAGCGAAATAATTATTATTTACGTGCTGCATCATGAGAATCATCTCTTTTCCAGCCGAGGCCTTTGCTTCCGAGAGTTTCTTGGAGTTTTCCGGCTGGTTGACACACCGGATGATGTCCATAAGTATTTGTTTAGCGTTCTCATTGTTGAAATTGGCCAAATATGACATAATAAACGGTTCAAGTGGCAGCGATACTAGATAATTTCACAAAAATATTCAACAATTGCAGATTTTATGTTTATTTTGTTGCCAGTCCTTCACAGCTATCGATAGTTGCTGTAATATCGATTGCTCTATCGAAGGCACTGCCCTCAAAACAGCTGTTAAGTGTTAATAAACAAAAATAGCAATATTTAGCGAAACCCTTAATTGAATACATAATTTAAATAATAAAATGTAGCATGGAATTAAATTTTTTGTATTATCCATTAAGACATTCCGCAAAGATTACACTGCTGTCAGCAGAACCTATTATCTCCAACGTTTTCCAACACTAGCCATGGAAAAATGTCACGTCAAAGAAACAGAAGCAACGACAAAAGACACAAATAATAAAAAAAAGCTTATTTTGCGCAGGCATTCGTATAATTCCCAGTAAATACAAAGCCATGCAATTGCATATTTAGTACGCGCAACCAAATTGTGGAATAAATTGTAGAGTTTTAAACACGCAGTTCGCCCAGCAGCAACAACGAATCGCAGTTTTGGGCCATTGCATTTTGCAAAAGTGTGAAAAGTGCGTGTGTGCAAAAAGCAAAAGAGGAGGCGCAAAAAGAAGCAGCGAAAACAACAACACACAAAAACACAACACACGCACACACAACCGAGCCACCCACATCTGCACACACCATACACACCACATATAACTCCAGCGCCGAGTCAGCAAATTGTGCCACACACACAAAACGGAAGAGGAAGAGCTAAAAAAAAGAGGTGCTCACATCTCCAGCAACCGACAAAAGAAAATAAACTCTGAAATTCGCGTTTCCAAGTCTCCGGCGGAATGAATCGCTCCGACGGCCTGGTGCGGCGCTCGGTGAAGCCGAGGGAAAACGGCGGCGCGGAGGGCGGCCTGAATGCCAATACACCGGATGACAATCAGGAGGCGATCGACGGCCTCAAGGACCAGGAGGACAATATCGACGACGGCGACTCCAAGGAGACGCGGCTCACGCTGATGGAGGAGGTCCTGCTGCTGGGGCTCAAGGACAAGGAGGTACGTTGTGGGTGCTGGGCGGCGAGCGGATGCTCCTCCTTATCTCTCTCGCTTCCATCGCCTTCCTGGTTTCCCTAATTAATTAGTTTTCCTTTCACAACACGAGCATGTTAATCAACAGCAACATATTCGAGGGCCTCTTCTTCACCTGTTAACGTCTGCCGTCCCGCTCCCGCTTTCGTAACCTTTTGTTTGGCCTTAAGTGCATCGCATCGTGGTCCATCTGCAGGCCAGGGGCTTAGTTGAAATGGGGGTCTTAGGCAAACGGGATAAAAATGGAATTTAATGAAACTCGAATTGCTGTCTAACTTTATAAAAGGTTATAAAGAAGATTGTGTTATAATAGTTCAGAAGTGTATTCAAAATCTGTTCCCAAATTCAAAAAACTTCCTGCTAATTGTAGAAGTTGAACTAATCAGATTCTTAAAAAGATTCCTGAATTGAATTTATTAATAAAATCTTGATTTTCTTTTCGGAAAATGTACTTGATTACTTTCCTATAATTAAAAGTACTACCATAAAAGTTAATGTTTATTTCATACCCTGAATGTAAAAGTTTTTTTTTTTAGAAATTCTTTAGTTCGAATAGCTTTTTTAAAATGTTCTACATGATAACTTGCATTATTCCCCTATTTTGTCAGTAAAAAATATACCCCCTTTGTAAGTTTCTGTTTTCGTGGCCACCCATGTCTCATCAACTTCACCTCAGCTTTTCCAGTTTGTTGTGCAATATAAACTTTGAAATCTCTTGGCCAGATGAGTAATGCACAATTAGCGTGCCAAGAGCGTTTTTCTAAACCTTTTGTTGTGGCCATAAATAAATGCAAAGCCTCGTCTTCGACAATTCTTATCATAGTGTTTGGGTTTTCTATTTTTTTTTAAATTGGCAGCCGTTTCTTCTAATCTTCATAGCCATAGAATCTGAGTGTTCAAATACATATGTTTTACTACCTTTGGGTGTAAGAGCTAACAAAGGCTTGGAATTTAAACTTTAAAGGGAAAAATTCCGTATTCAGCAGAAAGCTTCTCCTTTTTTTAGCAAATGCCTTTTCAGCAGATTTATTTTTACTGATAGTAGTGGGTATTTGCTGTCTAGTGCCTTTTTAGATTGCATTACCTTGTATAAAAGTATAGCTACTATTTTTTCCCAGAGATTGAGACAGCTACATAACTACTTTTAAGTGGAATAATTTCTTAGAAGTAGCTATCAGCGGAAGTGGAAATCCATAGTAGTTAACTGTTAGATAGAGAGAACACATTCTCCTGTCGGGCCGAACATGAAGAATTACTTCTTCGATTAGATAATCCCCCCAGCTATGCGGTATTGCGCAAATCTCCCAAATTACAGCGATTCCTCTCTGAAAACTCCACTTAAAATAAAACAAGTAAGAAAGCTACAGTCGACTGTGCTCGACTGTGAGATACCCGGTACCTAAACGTTTGCGCTTCACAATAAAAGGCAATTTAAAATTGTACATACATTATAATAGTCTACTTCGTTACTTCTTAAAATAATTCGCCTCTCGAATTAGCTCCCGACCTTAACAATTTAATGTCATACTTAAAAAACCCGCTCGATCGGCGTCAAAAAATGAATTATGTTATTTTTTGTCATTTCTTGCTATATTCTTTTGTCATTTCTTCTGCAGCTGGCGTAATTATATCGCACGGCCAAGGCTCGAATGCGCCACCTGTCGGCTATAGCTTGCAACAGCAGTGCCTTAGGGCGGTGTTTTAAAATTCTAACCTTATTGCTAATATCTCCCATGTTTATCATCCGATTTTACTGAAATTTTCAGGAAGCGTCCGCTCTATTTTATTCATTTTTTGTATTTATTAACTTTAACCCGAAAAAAACGAGTATACCTTATTTAACGTTTTTTATGATTTTTGAGGGCGCAAGTGGGCGTGGCCAAATTTTAAAACAAACTTGATCTGCGTGCAACAGATTCCAATGTTGTCACCAAATTTGGTAACTCCAGCTCTTATAGTCTCTGAGATCTGTTGTTTCACACGGACGGACAGACGGACATGGCTAAATCGACTCGGCTGGTGACGCTGATCAAGAATATATATACTTTATGGGGTCGGAGATGCCTCCTTCTGCCTGTTACATACATTCTCAGTTGGCACTAACTTATAATACCCTTGTACCCTATGGGTACCGGGTATAAAAAGAGACTCATCACGGAGCTGTGAGAGCATTCCGTCAAACGAGTTTTCCAATAGAGAGGTGCCCACTTAATTAGCATACGATTGAAATATTCATAAATCTCCGCATAATTTTTGGGATGCTATCCATAAAGCGAATCGACTCCGTACGTGCCCTATCCCCATTCCCCATATCATTATGGCTAGCCGGCAGAATCCCATTTTCTCCATTGAATTCGCTTATTGTATTTCACTTCTGCCTCCAGCTTTATCGCTCAATTGCCGTTCGCATTTGGCGAGGCCCGTGCAGCTGTGTGAGTGACCACGTCTATTTGTTTTTATTATTTTGCCCGCAGTGTACGAAACCCCCATGGGGGAGAGAGATAGCGACATTGAAAGCGGGACGTGTGTGTTGCTTAGCTTGTTGCTTTTGTTTTAGTTCTTCTTCTTTAGTTCCACATTCCCATCCCCCTCGTGCGCTCTTATCACTGGAAACACTTCTTCCATTTGGTTAATTGCTTGAGGAAGTGCTTCCAAAATGGTCCCGCTCTCGTTGACTTCCCACATTTCTCGTTGGCACTTTCTTATCTGGCGCACAACGTCATCCATTATTTGAAATGATATGTGTACTATATGCCGTACCCATTACGAGCATTTTAATATCACGATAAGCGACATTTTCTATTATTCGACTTGCATATGATTCATTTTTATGGTCTGCGTTGCGCAAGCTTTTTTTTTAATCAAATGTTGATTAAGTATTATTATCTTGAACTTATTTCTTATTTAAATTGCTAATGCTAAGACACGTTTTCGCAAGGTTTTGCTACTTTTATAGATATAACCTTTAATTTTGCTTTAAAGTTCTAATCATTTTAATATCTAAATCTTAGGTTTATAAAATAAAGGCTAACATTTGTTTACAATAGAAGTATTCGTTATCTTCCTTTCTATCGATAAAACAGTCTTATTGTTGGTTTCTTTATCGATAAAATGCTTTTATTTAAATTGCTAATGTTAAGCGTTAAAAATACACGTATTTGGTAGCTTTCGGTAATTTTATAGATATAAGCTTTAATTTTACTTTAAAAGTGCTGATCATTATTCAACTGAACACTTTTTTATTTTTTATCTTTATCGACAAAAAACTTTTATCGTCGTTATTTATCGATAAAATACTCCTATTATTGGTTTTTTCTTTATCGATTAAATTTTCTTATCGTTAGTTTTTTTGCTTTTTGATATGGATTCCTGAAATTAATTAATTGACTGCGTTATATTTTTACCTAATAATTCATTATCGGGCAAGGTTTCTTATACTTAACCAAAAAAGTTGAATCACTCCATCGATATTAGAGTGTTTCTTGTTAGTTTCTTAACAGATCTGACATGTTCATTCTTTTCTGATATGACACATTGTTGGTTCTATTTGTAAAGCCTAAGCAAACTCAAGTGTTTAATGTTTAACCAGCTGTACTTTGTCGTCTGAGAGCTTTTCGACCCTGGCAACATCTTAATTATTAATTTTTTCCACGCTAGCCACATGAGAACAGCCAAAGACTTTTTATTTATTTAAACTGGCGGTCCTAGACAATTAATTTGTGAGAACATGGAAGTAAATTTGATAAACATGTGTGTACTATTTCTGTTGAAATTCTAAATATAAAATGGGCATTGTAAATACGATTTGTAGGTAAAGAGCTTGAAGAACATTTAAAGGTTTCATAGATGTTCTTGTGACATTTATTAAGTTATGCATTCAAACAGATATAAACACTTCTATCTAATTAAATCTGATATGGTTTCTGAAGGCCTTAGACAGCAATAATATTAACTTCATCTTCTCCTTTCAGGGCTACACATCGTTCTGGAACGACTGCATATCAAGCGGCTTACGCGGATGCATCCTCATAGAACTTGGGCTGCGCGGTCGTGTGATGATCGAGAAATCTGGAATGCGACGACGTGGCCTATGTACAAGGTAAATGGTTTAAACAATACAGAATCTTTGATAAGCTAAAACTAATTACAATTCCTTTGCGTTTTCCACACAGAAAGCTAATTCTGAAATCGGATCAACAGACTGGCGATGTCCTACTGGATGAGGCACTAAAACACATCAAGGAAACAGATCCCCCAGAGACGGTTCAGAGCTGGATTGAATATCTCAGTGGTAAATATTTTATAAATATATTATTATATAAATATAATACTGTTTTTGCGGCAGGTGAAACTTGGAATCCATTGAAATTGCGCTACCAGCTAAAGAATGTACGCGAACGTCTGGCCAAGAATCTGGTGGAGAAGGGTGTGCTCACAACGGAAAAGCAAAATTTTCTGCTCTTCGATATGACGACACATCCGCTGAGCGACAATGTGGTCAAGTGTCGCCTGGTTAAGAAGGTAAGGGAAAGTATATCCTGCCAAAAAATAGAACGAACACCCCTCTCTCTTCTCTAGATTCAAGATTCTGTGCTGTCCAAGTGGGTGAACGATCCGCAGCGCATGGACAAGCGGATGCTGGCGCTAATCTTCCTGGCGCACGCCAGCGATGTCATCGAGAACGCCTTCGCGCCGCTGAATGACGACGACTACGAGGTGGCCATGAAGCGGGTCCGGGAGCTGCTGGATCTTGACTTTGAAACGGAGGCGGCCAAGCCGAATGCGAATGAGATCCTGTGGGCGGTGTTTATGGCGTTTACGAAATAGATTCTCTCCGCTCCTCTCAAGAGAACACACACACACACCCAAGACACACACACACACACATGCGCCACATCTGGAATACATTTTGCTGCGCTTTTGTTTTCAAAACTTTGCTGTGAAAAGAAATGGCAACCACACCCAAAAAGAATCAGTTTCCGGAGAGTATATATTTTAAGCCATAATGCCTATACAAATATATATATAAAAATACGTTTAACGAAACTGCAATAGTGTCCATCAACAGCTCAGTTGTCAGCCTTCGTTTTCTCTATTCTTCGAGCAATGTTTTCCAAACCATATAACCAGTAAGTTGTGTTCCAAGGCAGACTTCTCTTGCAATGCAAATCAAAAGATTACGATTGAGAATTCGAAACTGCAGCATTGTTTTTGTAATTATATATATCTAACACTTAATTGTAAGCGCCAAGAAAAAGAGGAAACAATAATTAAGTCTGTGCAAGCTGTCAAGTATCCTATATATATTTTAGTTCCCAATTTCCAGTTGTGTGTTTCTAACCCATTTTAATGATTGCTCGACGAAAGATCTGTTCAAAACGTTTATTGAGTTACGCAATTTTACCCTACGTCTATACACAGTTACGCAGATAAGTAAGCACCCACCCAGCAACACACACACACACACACACACACACACGGAGCGACATTCAATCTAGGCAATGTTTTTTATTTCAATTGTTATTACATTTCGGGAACATTGAAGTTGAGATATATAAACCTTTTCTAACTGCTAAAAGAAAACAAAAAAAGAATAAACAAAATCTTAAGAAGAACGAAGAGAAGGGACAACAACAATAGAAGAAACAAAATACAAACAAAAACAAAAAGCAAAATTTATGTAAATGTAAAATGTGCACGTCAAATAATAATAATTCTTAGATATTTAATGGCCTAATAAAATATAATACAAATACAAAAATATATAAACAAATAATATATATACATATACCTTAAAATCGATGTTGGAATATTTTCGGGGTTCGTTCAGCGAGTGAGAAATATAAAAACATGGGAATCAAGAAAAGTTGATTAAAAATTAAATAAAAATAATCATAATTACATTTTCAAGGATTTGTGGGCTTAGGGGAAATTTCCTTTGCTAAAAACATTTCCACCAAAAATTAGATATGGGCATTTCCAGCAAAAGGTCAACCAGGTTCAAACACTAAAAACTACTTGTATTTATTTATTTTTATACCCGGTACCCGGGTTAGTGGGTTAGTGCCAACCTCTGTCCGTCCGTGTGAAACAACAGATCTCAAAGACTATAAGAGCTAGAGTTACCAAATTTGGTGACAACATTGGAATCTGTTGCACGCAGATCAAGTTTGTTTTAAAATTTGGCCACGCCCACTTCCGCCCTCAAAAATCATAAAAAACGTTAAATAAGCTATACTCGTTTCTTTCGGGTTAAAGTTAATAAATACAAAAAATGAATAAAATAGAGCGGACGCTTCCTGAAAATTTCAGTAAAATCGGATGATAAACATGGGAGATATTAGCAATAAGGTTAGAATTTTAACACACCGCCCTAAGGCACTGCTGTTGCAAGCTGTAGCCGACAGGTGGCGCATTCGAGCCTTGGCCGTGCGATATAATGGCGCCAATGTATGTATGTACAATGTAATGTATGTACAATTTTAAATTGCCTTTTAGTGTGAAGCGCAAACGTTTAGGTACCGGGTATCTCACAGTCGAGCACAGTCGAATGTAGCTTTCTTACTTGTTTTTAATGGATATACATTTAATGTAATGGTTATAAAATGTTGGGACTGACAGCAGGGACAAACATAACAAACATAACAATGATAAATTACCAATGGAAATTAAAAAAAACAACTTTTTTTTTATATTTATAAAAAAACTTCAAATTTTAATCTAAATGTTCCTAATACAATGGTTACTTCGCGTAACTCAGTATTTTCATGTCAAAATTGGCCTACAACCTAAAAAAAATAAATTTTGTCACTTTTAACTACTATTAAAGACATTTTAATATTTAATTATTTCGAATGCAAAACATACAAAATGCTTGCAAATTTTCTACCAAATCTTCCAAGTGATATCCATTAGGAAGAGAATAAGTGGCTTTTAATGGAAATATGAAGTTATTTATAGGAAAATATGAGGTAAAATCCATTTGAAAATCTGGTACCGTTCGCGATATACAGTTAGAAATCTGAAATAGGCTTGTAAAATAAAGAAAAAAATAATTATACTTAAAAATAACTGTAACTGTATATGGAAAGCTACATTATTTTATTGTGGCTTAAGACTTTCTTGTAAATTTCTCAAAACATTTTGCAGATTTCATTATCTTTTTTTATTGCGATGTTTTCTACAACAAATTTTCAATTCCCCAAAGTAGTATTCTCCAGTAGTATTGGTAAAATGCATTGATCGTGCAAAAAAAAACATTTCAGAAAATGTTAATTTTTGACATATTCTTGTCCACTTTATGCCTTTTGCCATCTTGGAAATGCCCATATATTTTTCTTTTTATCCCTAAAAATAATCCCGTTTCGTTTTTAATAAAGAGTTTTTATTCCGTTTTCCGGTCTCAATAAATGTGTTTTTTTTTCTGTGTCGTTCTGTACGCAGTTGTTGGATTTCCTGTTGATATTAGAAGGGGCCATGGCCGTATATACCATATAAGTAGAATATAATTCTCACACGAAACATTTAGGTTACAATATAATAATAATCTTTCAATGACATACAAAGTACAGATAAAAAGCAGGGCGCAGCGCTCAAGTTATTGCAGAAAATACATTACAAATAAATCGGGAAAGGAAACAGGGAGTGTGTGCTCTTATGCTAACCATCATAATCCTCTAATAGTTTTCAACTGTGTGGGAAATTTGCCAGGTAATTTTTAATTACAATTAAACATTAATTATTTAATCATGGAATTTTTGAAAAGTGAACAATTTCTCTAAGTAATTTCGCAGATCAGCAGAAAATACATACAAATATATATATATATATGTGAAGTAAAACGATGCAAAATATATGGAAACTTTAATAAAATTAATGGAAGATACGCTTGAAATGATAGCCATTAATTAATATATATTATATATATGTATATGTATTTTTTTATGTAAATATAATTGATGTTCCGCCAGCTCTCCTCTTCCAACTCCACCTATTTGCCCAGGCGACTGCGCATGGAGGCCAGGCGACGCATCCGAGCCCGGTTCTGGGAGTAGCTGCTCTCGGACACCCAGCGCTGCTCGGGCCTGTAGTAGCCGGCGTGCTAACTCAGCAGGTCCTTGATCTCCTTGTGCATGTGACACAGGAAATCCACGTAGCTGGCCGAGCCATCGGTGCCGCGATCCTCCACAAGGAAGTGCCGGAACACGCTCTCCAGCTTGTCGTTCTGTCGCAGCCAGGTGACCTGAAAAGAGGGAAATTAATTAATAAATTAATAATTAAATTGTAGACACCCCATTTTGAATTACACGGTCACATTAAAGACCAGTTGGTATAATATTATCGATAATAGTCCTAACGCATAGAATAAAGCTAGATTTGTAAGAAAAGAATATACGGTAACTTTGGTTTGGCGAATAAGAACGATCAGCAAGTGAAAAATGGAGAAAAACGAAATCATTAGAAATAAAATCAAATCGCCGTTATTAATTTGAAATAAAAGCCTGGGAGTTTACAATAACTCAATTCATAATTAATTAAGATTCACGAATTCATAATTAATTAAGATTCACGATACTTACCCTCATGTAGCGCGTCCTCTCCTGCATGATCTGCTCCAGAATATCGTTGATGCGCTTGGCCAGTGGCGTCTCTGCCACAATGTTAAACCTTTCCAAAGCGAGCTGCTGCAGGCCCTGGACCCCGAAGACAGACTGCACAAAGTTGGGCGACAGCGACTGACCCAGCCAGACGAAGAGATGAACGCCATTCTCCAGAATGTAGGCACCATCCTCCTGCGTCTTCTCGTGCGTGCAGCGAACGGGCGTCGGCAGTTCCGTCTCCTCGGGCACCGCGTTGTGGATGGGAATGAAACGGGGATACAGATAGCTCACAGATTGATTCAGATCCATGGACAGCACAAACTGAATGACATAGGATCGATCATCCAGCGTCATGTCCGATCCACCGGACACGGCATCGTTCTTGAGCAAACACGAGGCGTACAGGGGCAGCAGCTTGAGGCACTCGGGCAGTATGAGTTGCCCGGCGGAGGTGGGCGAGGTGCAGTGCTTCCGATAGCAGGCCAGGATCTGCGCGGATCGATGGATTAGATTGTCCTTGACCTGCTTGGGCGAGTGCTCCATCAGCTTGAAGCAGGCCTGCTTGGCAAAGAACAGCATCATGGCGTCCAGATCGCAGCTCTTGAAGACGTCCGCAATCGTGGTGGTCACTCGCA
This sequence comes from Drosophila rufa, assembly GCA_018153105.1. Taxonomy (NCBI): domain Eukaryota; kingdom Metazoa; phylum Arthropoda; class Insecta; order Diptera; family Drosophilidae; genus Drosophila; species Drosophila rufa. The sequence goes on from JAECXS010000096.1 coordinate 18,669,903, forward strand.
GGGCCAGGTTCAGGACTCGCAGGCGACGCTGGCCGCTGCACGAGGTGTAGAGCAGGGCCACCTGCAGATACACGTTCTCCTCCGGCGGCAGCTTGTCGTCGTGCTTGATTTCAATGCTCACCGATTTGGTGGCGTCTTTAAAAAGAGGAGAAATGTTGTTTTAATTCGATTTCAATCCCAACTTGAAAATCCTTACCAATACTGGCCAGCTCCACATCCGTTGTGTTGGACATAAAGAAATGGCCAAAGAACTCCGTGGGTCGGATGCCCGCCGATGTGCGTACCCGCATCACGGCATCGAAGGCGATGGGACGGGAGACGTTCTTCTTAATATCCTCGATCAGCCGCTTGCCATCGATGTCCGCCTGGAAGTAGGTGTACTTGTACACCTCACCTCCCGTCAGCCGTGCCACCTGCCCGATGGTGGCCAGGTCTATGTAGGCGTTGTTGAACACAAACAGGTCCACGGAGCAGCCCTGCTGCACGCACTCCTGCCCCAGCTGATTGTAGGCAGTTGTTTGCGGTGTCAGCACCGTTTTCTCCTTATCCGTGCCTAGCAGTTTCCGGTCGTCGCGATTCTTCAGCTTGCCCGGAGCCTCTGCAATGGGCAGCGTGGAGTTGAACACCAGCAGCTTGCCGGCTGCATTCGAGGCCTTCAGAGCCTCCAAACCAGCTTGAATGGCGGGATACAGAATCGTCTCGGTTTCCTTGGTGTCCGCAAACATGCGCGGGATCTCCTCCATCAGGGCATCGATTACGGCTGCCGACTCCTCCGGGTGACAGAGGAAGCCATCGAGCAGGGGCATGAACATCTCCTGGACATCGCCCACCACCATCATCTGCGGCTGGGCCAGGCTGCTCTTGATGTTGTAGAAATGCACGGTGCTGTTGTACGTGATGAAGCCCACGCGCACCTTGGACTTATCCTGTCCCTGGTCCACCGGCAGATGCTTGAGTATGTCCTTGATCTGGGCGCACAGCAGGTGGACCAGGCCCGACTTGACCGTGTTGTACGAGACGTCGATGATGAAGATGAAGGCTGGAATCTCCGGCGGAGTGTTGTTCTAATAAGGAAAATAAATATGATTACTTATGTATTATTGATAGAGGAGGATCGGTATATCGATTACACTACTGATCCTTCTTACACTATCGATATATCGACAGAGGAAATAACAAATAAACAAAGTTTGGGAGTCTTTTTACCCGACAGTAGTCCTTGGTGGCCAGGAACTCGTAGGTGCCCAGCAGCAGCTCGGGTCGTTCATGCTTGTCCACCCTCTGACCCGTGTGATCCAGATGCTGATAGTAGTCGGTATGAACTGAAGCCAACAGAGAAGCAATTATCAAACTATCTCAACTTCGCACCAAGCTAATACTCACCCTCGGAGGTCACCCTGCACATGAGGCACTGGAATCGACGGCCGGCATCCACGAACTGCATGTTGGGCGACATGTACGCCTTGCATCGGTTGCAACGGATGGGTCCCATGTCGCCAAAGTTCACAATTGGTGGCTCCAGCTCCCCCTCTGCGGTCCTGGCCAATGGCGAGATGTTCAGCGTCAGTGGCAGGGCTGTGGTCTTGAGCAGATCGCCGGTGTTGGGGATGCAGTAGAGCGAGGAGCGCAGGAAGCGCGGCGAGGAGTTGCCCTGGTCATGGACCACGAACTTGGTGGTCACCAAAGGTGGCAGCAATCCGGGCTGATTGGTCACGAAGGGTCCGCCTGCCTGGCGCTGATTCTCGATCATCACCTGGATGGGATTTGGCATTTGGTCGGGATCCAGGCGACGTGGCTGCGGCGCCTGCTGGTACATGTTGCCAGCTCCCGGCATCGGAGGTTGCTGCAAGAGATCACATTTAATCAGTTATATCTCTATTTAAATTTGAATTCCATGGACTCACATTAAAGCCAGGACGTCCTGGCTGACCGGGAAAGCCGCCTGGTTGCGGTGGATATCCGGGTGCTCCTGGCTGCTGTCCTGGCTGGGGTGGATAGCCTGGCATGGGCTGCTGCTGACCCGGCTGCGGCGGATAACCTGCTGGCTGCTGACCTGGATATCCCGGCTGAGGGGCTCCGAACTGCGGAGGAGCAGCCGCCTGCTGTCCAGGCAGTGGCGGTGGTCCGCCTGGAAAGCCTCCCGGCGCCTGACCAGGGTAGCCGCCTGGATATCCGCCAGGTTGGGGTGCTCCATAGGGTCCCGCTGGCTGCGGTGGCAAACCTGGCTGGGATTGTGGCGGAAATCCCGACTGTTGGGGGGGAAATCCAGGCTGCTGGGGTGGTATTCCCGACTGCTGTGGCGGAAAACCCGGCTGCTGGGGTGGCAGGCCTCCCGACTGCTGTCCCGGTAATCCCGGTTGCTGCAGTGGTGGCAATCCCGGCTGCTGAGGCAATCCCGGTTGCGTGTAGGTCGGAGGAACGGACCCAGGCGGGAGCAAAGGCTGTCCCGGTCGCGAGCTGGGCACGCCAAAAGGAGCTGGAGCCGCCTGGGATGTGGGAATCTGACCTGGAAGCGGTGGCTGTCCAGGCAGTGGTGGCTGAGCAGCCGGCATCGGAGGCTGACCGCCGGGCGTCGCTGCTTTTGGGGGCATATGCGGTAATCCCGCCAAGCTGGCGCTGTTCAAGCTCATCTGATTGATCCCACTGGCGACGCTCTGTGGCGTGTTGCTTGGCGTTGGCACTCCGTTGGCATAGCCACCAGTTGCCGCCGCCGGCGGTGGAGCACCGAATGCGGCATTGTTGTTGTTGGCGGTCGGAGGTGGAGCCGCATTAGCGTTGAACTGATTGAAACCGGTTGGCGGCGGCTGTGCAGCAGCAACGGGTGCTCCTTGCGGGAGAGGTGGCTTCAGGGGATTGGCACCACCACCACCGCCCACACTCAAGCCGCCCATCGACGTGGCCAGCTGCAAGGGAGATGTATTTTTAGTTATTTAACTTGGGCTTAGTTGTTCTTATCTGCAAGCTTAGCTTCTACTCTTTCATTATGAAATCATGGGTGACCTCTTTTTTTTTACCGAGGCGAGCATTGAAAGCTTATCAGGCTGAGTTCCAGTCTATTTTCTCATCTTCCTGGCCTATAATTGTGTTTTCTTAATTTACAAATTATTGTTTAATTTAATAATTGTATTTTCTTAGTTCTTAAATTATTGTTTATATAAGAATTTGATTGTTTTAAGGAAAGCAAATCACTTAATAGTAATCCTCTTATTAAGGACTTGTAATTTATGAGGAATACCTGAAATTCTAAGACAGGTCTGGGCTTTGAATATCAAACTGAGAGCCTGGGCACCAAAAACCAATCCTAAAATCAAAAACAAAGCAAATTTGTTCGCACCAGCATGTGTACGGTGTATGTATAGATTTTGTTTTTGTTTATCTATTCATAAACTCTCAAAGGCTTTGTTTTTGTAAGCTCCCTCTTTCTGGGATTCAGTACATGCAATCGTTCATGACTTTACGAAATATTAAGACTTTGAATGATATCATAAGACCCTGACCTACCACACAAAGATAATCTCTCCAAGTACTAGAAGAAATATCCACAGAATTAATAATTACTTCAATATTCCTACATATTTAATTAAAATGAGGTTAGTATTATTGATTTTTAAAGGAATCTCTGGCCTTTCACTTAACCATTCAATTAACTTTGTCCAACCGCTCGGTAATATATCCCAAAGCTTGCATATTGGACCCTCCCCATTAAGGAACCCAATCAATTCCTGACTAATCCCAACTAAAGACTCCAATTCACCTGCTGTTGGTAGTTCCCATTGAGGTAAGTTTGCGGGGCTGCCGATGTCAGTGGTGCTCCATACTGTGGTTGTTGTTGCTGCTGCTGCTGCTGCTGCGGCGGCAGCGATTGTGGCTGCTGCTGCTGTTGTTGAGGTGGCCAACCTGCATTCAATCCACCCGAAATCGGAGGAGGTGCTCCAAACGGCTGCTGCGCCGCCGGCGGCTGTTGTGTCGGCGGCTGCTGGAATTGCGTAGGCGGTGGCCCGTACATATTGGGATTCATTGCTGGGGCCCGTAGCCGTGGATCAGTCACCGATTTTGCGGGGGGAAAACCTCCAAACAACTTTCACGGGAAAAGCAAAACGAGAGAGAAAACACGGTGGTGGCTCAAAGTTCGCCACTTCGGCTATTTGGCAATTTTGGGGACTGCTACGCCGGATTCCTGACCACACGCTTCTCGGTTCTGGCCACTGGGTGTTAGCCTCAACTCTCGACGGCCGCGGCGCACGAACGATGGTTAAAAAACAAAAATAATTTCAAGCCAAATGAACTTCCACGTCAGTTCCCCAATTCGATTTTTTTTGCTCTTCTTGCTGCCACGTAAACAGCACTGTTTTCCAACACTGTCCGAGAGCGGGCCATGGTTGCTATCGGCCAATCGATAGACGTGCTAGTGTTGCCAGCGCACGCAGCTAACAGCTGTGATTCGCATGGAAATTAAGAGAAGGTGGTACTGTAATCATGTGTGACGTCGTGAAATTTTAAATTCTTTCAAGAGAAGCAAATAGATAAGTATTGAAGCCACTTATTTATATTTAATTTAATGTCATTAAATGCCAATAAAAGTGTACCCAATAATTCATTAGTTAATTCATTTTTTGTATTTAAAAATATTTATTTAAAAAAATGTATATAATATATACATAATATAGAATATAATATAAAATTAAACCCCCAAATACGAGGGTGCCACTATAAATAACAATAAAAAAATGCAGTTTTAGTCTTAGCTTAGTTTTGCAACAGATTTGAAATTCATAGCTATTAATTTGCCTTTTGGATTAAATAGTAAAAGTATATTGTTAAGAAATTGTTAAAGTTGTTATGTCCGAAATACCGAATGGCGACGGACCTATCGATAGGCGGAGAGTGGCAGGTCCGAACTATCGGTAGAGATCTGGCTAGGAGTAGCGAGATAGGCCAGAACGGGGCTGCCAACCGGGGTCAGTTCGAAATTGTGCGCAGCACTTTTTTTTGAAAAGGGTAACGACCCGGTTTGAGTGGAAAGGAGAAATAACGGATCTAGAAAGAGAAGTGTTCGCGCATGCGCTTCCTCCGTTGCCTCAAACCGGGCAGACGAAATCAAGGAGAGTCAGAGTGCGGTACTGCGGCTCCGCAGCGAAATTAAGTGCAGTCAGAAAAATGCAAAAATAAAGTAAATGTTAACCGAGTGCGAGAGCCGCCCGCCAGTGTGAAAATAAATCCAAATTAAATTAAAATTTAATTTAATTTAATTTAAAAAGGAAAAAGTGCACGAGAGACAAGAACGCAGAAAGGAGAACTGGGAAGCCGGGTTGGCGAAAAAGCCAGGTGAGTGGTCAAATCTAAGAAATGATAGCACAAAAAAAGAAATTAAAAATTTTTTTTTGCTATTATTTCTAGAGCCGACCAGACCCAGAAGACCTTTGAGGAGGAGACTTTAGGAAAACGCCAGGCCATTATTTTTCGGCCTGGCGCCATTTTTTTTTCGGCCCCCATAATTTTTTTTGCGGCCCCAAGAATTTTCTAATGGCGGCCAGATTATAATTTTGTGGCTCAAGTTATAAAAGGTGTTGCGGCTGCTGGCCAGGAGTAAAGCTGGTGGTCCCGTTGTGGCTTTCAGGCCAGATTTCGCTGAAGCCGGCGGACCCATTTTTTTTGTCGGCACGGTCCGAACACGCCGCCGCAGCCACAGCCACAGCCACACATCTATATACAATTTTTTCGTCGCCTGGAAGACCGACACGCCTCCCTAGTGGCGGCACCGGGAGCCACCAAAGGCTTCAGCTATTTTTTTTATATAGTTTTTTTTATCTGTTTAATTTTGTTTGTCTTTGTTAAAAATCTTTGTTATTTATTATTCAGTTTTATTTATTTATCTCCATATTTATCTATACATATTTTATCCATATTTATTTATTTATTTATCCACATTTATTTATTTATTTCTACAATATTTATTTATTTATTTATCTATTGTTTAACAATTCCGTTGTGAGTGAGCCCTTGCTTAAAATTTACTTTGAGTCAAAAATTTGGATTATATCTGCTACAAATCATCGGTTCCCCCTTCCTTGTTGAGCGCTCATCGGGTAGGACCCAAAATCGGTGTTGTTGGGAGATCTGAAATCCTTAAGAAATGTTGTGTGATTTATTTATTAATAATTTTTAAGGTCGGGCTTGCAATTGGCTAAAGATAAAGAAGAGCGAAATATTATTTCAAAAAGGTTTAAATGTTATTAAATAAGGAATTAAATACGGAAAAAAGAAGAAATAAAAATGGAGTAATTTTTAAAAAAATGAAGGAGGGAAGGGATCCTGGGCGTTAGGGTAGAGATGTGGGTGTAAGGTTAGAGAAAGGGGCAGCTGCAATGACAGAAACAAACTGCTGGCAGACTGCAACGGTCGGGAAGGGAAAAGCAGAGGCGCTCCAGTTCATCAGGAGTCGCCAAAAGACCTGACTGCGGGGATATATGTATGTATTTTTTTTTTGTTAGAAAAAAATGTCTTTAGATGTCGATCGTGTGTGGTTAGTGTCGGTTCGAATTTCGAACTGTGCAGTGTATAGTGTTGTCAAACGTAGAGTCCTCGTAAGTGTCGATTCTATGTTTGTTGACTGTTACGCGTGTCAGGGGCCGGGTTAAGTAACCCACGACCCAAACCAGAGCTAGCCGAGACATGGCCCTAGCAGATAGCTGCACGCGCAGGACCAGTTTTGGTCATAACAGCTTTTTTTTTTTTTTTTTTTTTTTTTTTTTTTTTTTTTTTTTTTTTTGATCCCTTATGATTATAATTTTGGTCCTAGGATCACAAATCAGGCCTAGTGACCTCTCGAGCGATCCCTACTCCCTATCCCCGATCCTAGGAGCAAAATTGGTACCCATTTCTATCGTCCTTATGGAGGATATAGTGTTATTTTTAAAATTGGGCGCCATGGCTGTTATGACCAAAACTGGTCCTGCGCGTGCAGCTATCTGCTAGGGCCATGTCTCGGCTAGCTCTGGTTTGGGTCGTGGGTTACTTAACCCGGCCCCTGACACGCGTAACAGTCAACAAACATAGAATCGACACTTACGAGGACTCTACGTTTGACAACACTATACACTGCACAGTTCGAAATTCGAACCGACACTAACCACACACGATCGACATCTAAAGACATTTTTTTCTAACAAAAAAAAAATACATACATATATCCCCGCAGTCAGGTCTTTTGGCGACTCCTGATGAACTGGAGCGCCTCTGCTTTTCCCTTCCCGACCGTTGCAGTCTGCCAGCAGTTTGTTTCTGTCATTGCAGCTGCCCCTTTCTCTAACCTTACACCCACATCTCTACCCTAACGCCCAGGATCCCTTCCCTCCTTCATTTTTTTAAAAATTACTCCATTTTTATTTCTTCTTTTTTTCCGTATTTAATTCCTTATTTAATAACATTTAAACCTTTTTGAAATAATATTTCGCTCTTCTTTATCTTTAGCCAATTGCAAGCCCGACCTTAAAAATTATTAATAAATAAATCACACAACATTTCTTAAGGATTTCAGATCTCCCAACAACACCGATTTTGGGTCCTACCCGATGAGCGCTCAACAAGGAAGGCAGAACCGATGAGGCAGTGGATTTATTCGGTCAGGGTGTATACTCTGGAACACCTCCACGACGAGTGCAAGGAAGCTGAGCGAACGTTGGATCCAGATCACGGGAGACAGCGAGTAAGGATGCCCATGACCTACAGACCCCGACAAGAACAGCGAGTTGCCAGAGTAGAAGAGCTCCGAGGCAGTGCTATGGGAGACCAGGAATCCATGCAGGAGTCAGATGGCGCGGTTGAAGCTTTGGCGGGTGTAGAGCCGAAAAAGCTGCTGATCTGCTGGAACTGCCAGCAAAGTGGGCATGTTTATTTGGAGTGCGAAGCTGTGCAAAGGAAGCTGTTTTGCTACAAATGCGGTTTGCCAAACACGGTAACGCCCAAATGCCCCAATTGCAGAACGGGAAACGCCTTGCGGAACGCAGTAAGGACGGGCGAACCGCGTTCCACGAGAGAGCCCGAGAGGAGACCTCGCATCAATTAGCCAATAACGCTGAGGCCATGCAACAGGGTCCAAACCGGATGTATATGACCCTGAGTGAGCGAGTACGTCGATACAAAGAAGCACGTCAACGGATATTTGGAGAACATCAGCTAGCAGGGATGACCGTCATATCTAGAAGGGTCAGGAAAGCCAGGGATCGGTTCCAGGAAAGGAAGCAGGAACGATACAGGGTGCGGCAGTCAGTAGAGGCCGTAGGAAAGCAGAACAAGGCAACGGATCCACGGCCATATGCTGCGGTCAAGATCTTTGAGAAGACGGTACGGGGACTGTTGGATTCTGGAGCGTCCGTTAGCCTGCTCGGAAAAGGATGTAGAGAGCTCTTGGAAGTGCTGAATCTCTCCTGGAAGCCCTATTTTGCCAAAGTTAGAACCGCAAATGGGGCAACGCAGCAGATCCTGGGCAAAGTTACAATGCCAATGACATATAAAAACAAGACGATAACGATGAGCTTGTTCCTATGCCCATCGCTCGAACAGGAGCTATATCTGGGAGTGGATTTTTGGAAGAGCTTCAAACTAGCACCGGAAATTTTTGAGGCAGAGGCAAGTCAGATGGAGGTAATCCCGGAGCAGGAGAAGAAGGAGGAACCGGAACCACACGACTTGACCGAAGAGCAGAAAGAGAAGCTGAAAGGAATTTGCGAGTCCTTCTTTACGTTCGAAGCGAATGGCCTGGGAAGGACAACCAAAATGATGCACAGGATAGACCTAGTGGAAGGAGCAGTGCCAGTCAAGGATCGCCACTATCCAGTATCTCCAGCAGTCCAGTCCCTCATCTATGAGGAAGTGGACGAGATGCTCCGGTTAGGCGTGATTGAAGAAAGCGACAGCGCATGGAGCAATACGATCACGCTCGTAAGGAAGCCAGGGAAAAATCGCCTTTGTCTTGATGCTAGGAAGCTAAATAAAATAACCATCAAGGATGCTTATCCACAACAGAGCATTGAGGGTATTTTGAGTCGAATCGATACGACAAAGTTCATCTCGAGCGTTGATTTAAAACATGCTTTCTGGCAGATAGAACTGGAGGAAAAGAGCAGGAGGTATACGGCGTTTACGGTTCCAGGACGCCCATTATACCATTTTGTCACCATGCCATTCGGTCTGACAAATGCTGCACAACGCCTGTGTCGACTCATGGACAAGGTGATCCCGCAGAGGTTGAGAGAAAAGGTGTTCATGTACTTGGACGACCTGCTGGTCGTGTCTCCGACATTAGAAGAACATCTGGAGACACTTCAAGAAGTGGCGGGACTCTTGAGAGAAGCGGGATTAACCATTGGTCTGAAGAAGTCTCATTTTTGCTTTAAGGAGCTCCGATATTTGGGTTTCATCATAGGCGGCGGAGTCCTGAAAACAGACCCAAGGAAAGTGGAGGCTATTCAAAAGCTAGGCATTCCCAGGAGTACACGGGAAGTGAGGAGCTTCTTAGGAACGGCGGGATGGTACAGAAGGTTTATAAAGAACTTTGCTGATCTCGCAGCGCCGCTGACTGACACTTTGAGAAAGGGTCAGAAATTCAAGATGACAGTGGAAGCGGAGCAAGCGATTAACGCATTGAAGAAGGCGCTTATGACGGCACCTTTACTAAAACATCCTGACTTTTCAAAGCGATTTTTCGTCCAGTGTGATGCATCGGATTCCGGAGTAGGAGCAGTATTGTTCCAGGAGGAAGAAGATGGTAGCGAGCGACCAATTGCATTTATGTCGCAAAAACTCAATTCATGCCAGCGAAACTACAGTGTCACGGAGAAGGAATGTCTGGCAGCAGTTTTGGCAATAAAGCGATTCCGGCCCTATATCGAGCTCATGCCATTCACAGTGATCACGGATCACTCTAGCCTGAAATGGTTAATGTCCTTGAAGGATTTAAGTGGTAGGCTAGCACGATGGTCGTTGAAGTTGCAATCCTACGACTTCTGCATCCAACACAGAAAAGGGTCAGAAAACGTCGTAGCGGATACCCTATCCAGGATGGTGGAATCAGTAGAGGAGGATGGGGACGGCTGGATGCTTGGATTTCAGACGGTAGAGTTCGAATCGGAGGAGTATAAGGAGCTACGAGACGTTGTGGAAGCTGAGAAGGACAAGCGGCCAGACCTCAAAGTGGTGGATGGCTTTGTGTTCAAACGAACCATGTCAACCAGCAAGCCAGAACTGGAAGAAAACCGCTGGAAGTTATGGGTGCCATCATCGTTGAGCCAGACCTTAATAGAGCAAGCTCATTCACCGCCGACGAAGGCTCACGGAGGGATGGCCAAAACGTTGCATCGGTTACGGCAATGGTTCCATTGGCCAGGCATGGTGTCCCAGGTACGGAGCTTTATTCGGGGCTGTGAGGTATGTAAGGAGTCAAAGCCGTTGTATGGAGGACCTAAGCCAGGATTGGGAGGGGAAACCATTACGTATAGACCATTCCAGAAGCTGTATATTGACTTTCTGGGCAAGTATCCTCGCTCCAAGAAGGGTCATGCCTATATTTTTATTGTGGTCGATCATTTCTCAAAATTCGTAATCCTAAAGGCGATGAAGGAGGCGACAACGGTGGAAGTCGTCAAGTTTTTGACTAAGGAGATCTTCCACACCTTTGGAGTGCCGGAAATTATACATTCGGACAACGGAAAGCAGTTCCTGGCGAAACGGTTTCGGGAGGTGATCGAGCAGTATAGGATACGGCACGTCAAAACAGCGGTCTATTCCCCTCAGTCGAACGCAGCAGAACGGGTCAACCAATCGGTGTTGAATGCGATCCGAGCATACCTGGAGGAAGACCACAGGGAATGGGATCAATATCTTCCGGAGATAGAGGTGGCCTTGAGAAGCTCGGTCCACCAAGCTACGGGTGTGACGCCGTATTTTGCCTTGTTTGGGCAAAATATGTTTACAAACGGAGCGGATTACCAGTTGGCACGGAAACTACAGGCATTGGAGGACAACGAGCTTGAGGGTCTGGAGTCGGGAGAGAGGATGGCGCTTATGAGGGACAGCATAAGGAGAAACCTACATGAGGCTCATGAAACGAGTGCGAGATACTTCGATCGCAGGACGAGAGAGATAACGTTTCACCCCGGCCAAGAGGCGTTTCGGAGGAATCATGTGCTGAGCGACTTCGGAAGGTACTTCAATGCGAAGTTCGCAAGGAAGTTCCTAAAATGCAGGATTCGCAGGCCGATAGGTAATCACATGTACGAGGTGGAAGACATGAAGGGAAAACTGACAGGAGTAGTTCATGTCAAAGACCTCAAACAATAAGGTGAACTACGGCAGGGAATATCGTCCTACAACCTGGAGGAAAGAACGACCATCGAGGAGGACCTGGAAGAGAAAGAGAAATATAAATCGGACATCTTTTAGTAAAGGGGATCACTTGCTCAGGAGGGTCACACTAGAACAGCGGATGAGGCGACGGTGCCGGGAGCAAGCTTGATTGTGGATGGGGATGTTCGTGGGGGTCTCCCGCGTTGGGCGCTGAATAATCCAGAAGTCCTGCGCTGAGCCTGGTCAAATCGGTATCCTTTCTTTCTTCATCTGGCTTCCAAAGTTCGAACATTTTTCACTGCCATTATTCGATGTTGACATCGGATAATTTCAGTGTGGTGTTATGTCCGAAATACCGAATGGCGACGGACCTATCGATAGGCGGAGAGTGGCAGGTCCGAACTATCGGTAGAGATCTGGCTAGGAGTAGCGAGATAGGCCAGAACGGGGCTGCCAACCGGGGTCAGTTCGAAATTGTGCGCAGCACTTTTTTTTGAAAAGGGTAACGACCCGGTTTGAGTGGAAAGGAGAAATAACGGATCTAGAAAGAGAAGTGTTCGCGCATGCGCTTCCTCCGTTGCCTCAAACCGGGCAGACGAAATCAAGGAGAGTCAGAGTGCGGTACTGCGGCTCCGCAGCGAAATTAAGTGCAGTCAGAAAAATGCAAAAATAAAGTAAATGTTAACCGAGTGCGAGAGCCGCCCGCCAGTGTGAAAATAAATCCAAATTAAATTAAAATTTAATTTAATTTAATTTAAAAAGGAAAAAGTGCACGAGAGACAAGAACGCAGAAAGGAGAACTGGGAAGCCGGGTTGGCGAAAAAGCCAGGTGAGTGGTCAAATCTAAGAAATGATAGCACAAAAAAAGAAATTAAAAATTTTTTTTTTGCTATTATTTCTAGAGCCGACCAGACCCAGAAGACCTTTGAGGAGGAGACTTTAGGAAAACGCCAGGCCATTATTTTTCGGCCTGGCGCCATTTTTTTTCGGCCCCCATAATTTTTTTGCGGCCCCAAGAATTTTCTAATGGCGGCCAGATTATAATTTTGTGGCTCAAGTTATAAAAGGTGTTGCGGCTGCTGGCCAGGAGTAAAGCTGGTGGTCCCGTTGTGGCTTTCAGGCCAGATTTCGCTGAAGCCGGCGGACCCATTTTTTTGTCGGCACGGTCCGAACACGCCGCCGCAGCCACAGCCACAGCCACACATCTATATACAATTTTTTCGTCGCCTGGAAGACCGACACGCCTCCCTAGTGGCGGCACCGGGAGCCACCAAAGGCTTCAGCTATTTTTTTTTATATAGTTTTTTTTATCTGTTTAATTTTGTTTGTCTTTGTTAAAAATCTTTGTTATTTATTATTCAGTTTTATTTATTTATCTCCATATTTATCTATACATATTTTATCCATATTTATTTATTTATTTATCCACATTTATTTATTTATTTCTACAATATTTATTTATTTATTTATCTATTGTTTAACAATTCCGTTGTGAGTGAGCCCTTGCTTAAAATTTACTTTGAGTCAAAAATTTGGATTATATCTGCTACAAATCATCGGTTCCCCCTTCCTTGTTGAGCGCTCATCGGGTAGGACCCAAAATCGGTGTTGTTGGGAGATCTGAAATCCTTAAGAAATGTTGTGTGATTTATTTATTAATAATTTTTAAGGTCGGGCTTGCAATTGGCTAAAGATAAAGAAGAGCGAAATATTATTTCAAAAAGGTTTAAATGTTATTAAATAAGGAATTAAATACGGAAAAAAAGAAGAAATAAAAATGGAGTAATTTTTAAAAAAATGAAGGAGGGAAGGGATCCTGGGCGTTAGGGTAGAGATGTGGGTGTAAGGTTAGAGAAAGGGGCAGCTGCAATGACAGAAACAAACTGCTGGCAGACTGCAACGGTCGGGAAGGGAAAAGCAGAGGCGCTCCAGTTCATCAGGAGTCGCCAAAAGACCTGACTGCGGGGATATATGTATGTATTTTTTTTTTGTTAGAAAAAAATGTCTTTAGATGTCGATCGTGTGTGGTTAGTGTCGGTTCGAATTTCGAACTGTGCAGTGTATAGTGTTGTCAAACGTAGAGTCCTCGTAAGTGTCGATTCTATGTTTGTTGACTGTTACGCGTGTCAGGGGCCGGGTTAAGTAACCCACGACCCAAACCAGAGCTAGCCGAGACATGGCCCTAGCAGATAGCTGCACGCGCAGGACCAGTTTTGGTCATAACAAAGTATATATACTCACACATTGTATATTAAATAATTTATATTTCCATTCAAGGTAGACCGATTATTCTTCGAAGTGCATAAATCGTATTGCTTTATTTTTTTTTGGTAATCTGTGATCTTCATCTGTTTTAGTGATCCCATTGTTATTTGAGATGCATGGAGAATTTGTGCCTTTTTAATTGAATGTATTTTAGTGATACGTTATCAGTTGTAGCAATAACCTAAGCTACATATATAAGATAGATTCAGCGAATTTTTTCAATAGTCTTTGCCTTCTTTTCTTGTACACTACTGAGTGAATTTGTTGCCTAACAAGAAATATTTCAGAAACAATATTTCTTCTTGTTAAAATTCTTTATTTTTCCTATTTAAAACAACAGACAAATGTCACTCTCCTTAGCCATTCCCATTCAGTCATCATCTAGCTATCAGCCGAATTGTTTTTTGACCTAGACTTTGGCTCACATCAGAATGATAATATTAGTGAGTAAATCTAATTAAAATCAAGTACGTAATATTTTAGAAAGAAAAAATCTCCTTTCAGTGGTCGGCAGTATTCGTCTTGGTGGCCACTGCTTAAATTCGAGTTCAAGGAGTCCATAACCCACTAAATCCAAATAGCATTACAAGAACCAATCGCGTCATAAAATGCACCCAGATGGTTTTTGTCGATAGTGGCTTCATTATGTTTCCGGGCGGCGGAGGAGCTTTTCCGATTCCAGGTATCAAGGGAGTCTTATTGATTCCAGGTTGCCTAGAAATATTCCATGGTTTAAAAGAGGGTAAGATTGTTAAAACCTTTGAGGATTTTGGACCCGCTGATCCTGGACCCGCTAAACTTGAACCTGCTGATCTTAGACCCGCTGATCTTGGGGATCAAAGTAAAAATGAAAACCAAGGAGCTGGACTATCTGTTGGACGTAAATACGAAATAGTTGACCTGAACAAGCCGTAAAGATTTTCCGTATATGCCTATTTGATATTATTAAAAGCTAATCAAAACTACTAGATTCTGTAATTATAATCAAAAATAAATCCCTTTTTTCATGCTTTCAAAAATAATTGATTTCTTTATTGGAAGCCAGGCTAATTAGTGGCTCTGACATCTCCTGGAATCGACCCGCCCAGGACCGGGTGTCCACCCGAAATGTGCCCTTCTCGAATTGCACAGTTGGTCGGAGGTCCTTGCTGAATCGCAGTCCCGTAAAGCGTTCAATTTCGTCCACTTGTACGCGATGATCAATCAACTTTCCGCCCACCGATCGGTTGTTCTCGATGATATAACCCTCGACGAAAGAACAGATCTCCGGGATCTGGCTCTCCACTATCAGGACCTTGAAGTAATGCGAGGGCACTGGCATGGGAATCCAATTGAGGACCTCATATTTCATGTACCATTTGTCGTCGTCGTGACGATACGGCGTATACATCGGTCCAGTGTAGGTATACACTGAGCCAAACTCCTGTGCCAGGGCCACCACATGCTGCTCCAGATCGTTCCATATCCTGCGCTTGAAGGCCTTACAGATTTTCATCGATCCCCCGCTCAGGACATAGACGTCGTTATAGCGGAGATTCAGGGAGCTGTAGCCGGACTGATCGGTCTCTATCTTCTGGTAATCGCCGCGAAAGTGCTCACAGATCCACCTCGGTGAGTTGGTGTGCATATCCTGCGAGACAACATAGTCCTTGTGGACCAACAGATTCTCCGTGCTGGGCAGGCCGTATTTGATTAGGTCCAGGAGATCCGTTGTGGTCGCCGAGTCGGTTTTTAGCTCGAAGAGGGCACTGACGAAATCGAAAAGGGGCGATACAATCAGCTCTCTTAACTTGTCGCCAAAGGTTTTGGACCGATTCCACAAACGGGTCTCGTGATCGGTCCTGAAAGTGGCTAACTTTTGGCGAGAAAACCAAAAATATATTTGGTTATAACAGCTTTAATATGTGCAGACCACTCCTCACCATGGGATACAGCCTATGACGATGATGGTAGACATAGGGATCCCTCCGGATCAGCCGAAACAGTTCCCTTATAGACGCCTCCTGCTGGACAAAGGCTCCGCAGAAAAATCCAGTTACTCCCGCCAGTGCATAAAGAGCATACTGATGGACTGGTGGCGATTCGTTAAAGGACATATTTAGGGAATACAATAATTTTGTTGCTAGTTTATGTAATATAAATGTCCGATTTAGGCCAAGGCCTGCTTGGAAAAAACTCGTTTCTAATTTATAACGAGTTATTTTTTCGAGATCAACCAAAGTCCCGAAAAACCTGCGATTCATTGGGATAATTACTCCCAAACAAGGCGCTCCGCCTCAGTCCATCGAAGAACCTCAGGCCAGCGCAGTGCTCGATCTCCCGGATGTCGCAGAGGAAGG
This sequence comes from Drosophila rufa, assembly GCA_018153105.1. Classification (NCBI taxonomy): domain Eukaryota; kingdom Metazoa; phylum Arthropoda; class Insecta; order Diptera; family Drosophilidae; genus Drosophila; species Drosophila rufa. The sequence continues at coordinate 18,685,850 of JAECXS010000096.1, forward strand.
ACCGCAAGGCCAGGCCATCCGGTATCGGGGCATTTGGCAGGACATAGCCCTCCATGTAGGGCTTGCCCAGAGGATCACTCGATTCCACCGTTATGACCTTGAAAAAGTGAGTGGGAACCGCAACCATATTGAGCCCAATCATCTCATACTCCACTCCAAATTTTTCGCCATCTTTCGCCTTGGGTTTATAGAGTGGACCCGTGCAGACGTAGACGGAACCGAAGCGATTCACCAGCGATCTCACATATATCTCCAGCTTGTTCCAAGCTCCCCGATTGAATCCCTGGCCGATTTGTGGCGCTATGTTGGTGAGGAAGAACGTATCCTGGCAGTGGTTCTGCTGCAAGTGATGATTCCCAGCGGCTGCCAGGTGGCCGCGATCGAATCCGGATCTGCGATAGTCCGCCAATTCGGACCGGAAGTTGGAGGGTACACTCATATCCGCTTGATATGGACTTCGCCCGCGTCGCACTCGTTCGGAATGGATCCTGTCCACCTGGAGGTGTTCACACACCCAATGGGCCACCCGATTCCGGCGATCGTAGGAGAGTACAAAGTCACTGTACAGCCGGAGGTCATCCAGCCCGGGAAAGCCGTACTTCATGATCTGTCGCATGCGGTGATCGGCCTCATCGTGGCTCTCAAAGAAACTAAACTAATATTAAAGAATATTCTATTATTTTTTAGTAACTAAGCCCTCAGGGGAACCCTTACCACTTCATAAATTTGGGGACTGACATAGTAGGCATAGGGATCCCTTTGTATTAAATCCTGCAGGCGTCTACTGGCATGTTCGTGTTGAAAGTACATGCCAGCCACGAAGGCTGCACTGATTGCAGTGGCGCCCAGGACTAAACTTAGTACCAGGATATGCCATTTATGTCCCATGGGTGGGGCCTTAAATTAAGCCCATCTGATAAATAAAATGAAAGCTTTCTCAGGGCTAAATAGAAACTGAATATGTGCATTGATATTAAAGGGATATTTTGATATATTGCCTAAACCAAATAAGCAAAGATCTTAATTGATGATTTTTATTTATTTTAAATTTAATTAATATAAATAGTTCTTGAAACATTTATTTAATCTCTAAGACGTGGTAATTATACTGGCCAAACTGGTGGTCATGGGATCATTTAAATTGGTTGATGGACTGATTACTGGACTGGCTACATCACTAATTACTGGATTGGTTACTGCACTGATTACTGGACTGGTTACTGGACTAATAACTGGACTGGCTACTGGACGGACAGATGAACAGGATACTTGGGTGTTGACAAAGTTCCGATCGAGACCCTCGAAGAACCGCAGCCCCGTGACACTCTCAATGTCCCGGATGTCGGTGAGAAGGGTTTTCAGCTCCACGTTATTGGTCAGCTTGGAGTTGGGCATCACATAGGCCTCGGCATAGGGCGTGGGATCCGACTCGCACTTGGGATCAACGACCAGGACCTTGAAGAAGTGCGTGGGCACGGCGACCATGGTTCTGTCCTCCCTCTGGAACTCCAGAAACCAATTGTTCGACTTGACCTTCCAGGGCAGGTGAATGGAGCCTGTGTAGATGTATACGGCTCCATGCTTTCGGCTCATATCATTCACGTGCTGCAGCAGACGCTCCCACACGGTGAGATTGAAGCCCCTCTTCAGGAAGGGCTTAATGTTGGACAGGAAAAATACCCGAGACGCCTCCGATTGGCTAAAGGCTCCCGAAGGAGTCACCGAAGATGAGGGATTCCCGTACACCGCACAGTTGGACAAGTCCACTCGCTCGCACATCCACTGAATGCAGGAGTTTCGACGATCGAAGGAGGTCACAAAGTCAAAGGCCTCGTTCAGGCTGATCTCATTTGTGCTGGGGAAGCCGTACTTCATGATCCCGCCCAGCTTGTGAGTGTCGTCCTCATCCCCTACAAGCCGCTTGTCATCAGCTTCCACAGTGAAGATCCCCAGCTGGAAAGGGAGATTATTAAAAAGGGTGGAGGGTGAGAATCCTGCGATTAGTTAGTTACCAGTCCGTACAGCTTCCGGCGGATGAAGTAGGCATGGGGATTGCGCTGCTCTAATCGTCGGATATTTCGCATCACATCAAGGTGCTGATAGTAGGCGCCCAACGCAAAAAAGGAGCCAGCGGTGGCCGCCAGGATACCGAGAATGCCCTTCACCGGCATTTCAATAACCCATCAATTACTCAACCACTATAATTTAGAGTTTACACTTTGCAGATTTGGATTTGGAAAAGCCTTAACCTTATGGGTGTCTTTTTTGTAGAATGATTCAACCTATGACTTTGAAATGAAGTGTGACTTTGTTGTGCCGGAAACCCCTAAGGTAATGGGATACTTCCTACTATTTTCTGCCATTTTCCACTGACTTTTACAGCAGTTAATCTGCTGTCCAAGTTCAGCGTGAATCTACACGCAACACTTGACTGCACTTGCCAACTGCGTTAAGTCAATAGAAAAAGTTGCAGTCATCGTCCCAGCGTCTGAAAACTAAAAAGTCCTCAGGACAAAGCCCTTCCCTAGCCCTCAACCCCTCGGTTTATATCACCCAAAAACCACATAATAAGCGTTTTGGGGCTATGCCTGACTAAACCAAAAGCGGCGTCAAGATTTATTCACCAAAATCTCGTCGTACTTTGTTATGCTTAAAAATGTTAGTTGTGGATTTACAGTTTTTCGGTTTTTGGCCACAGAAAAAGTTTCTGGCCCCTGCTGAAAGTTTCGACGGTGAAGTGATGGAAAGTGTAAAGGATTTAAGGGTGTTTGGATTGAGGTAGGGAAGGTGGAGGAGGAGCTTTGGTATTGTTGTTAAACACATCTTAGATTTGTATAATTAAATTAATTACGCAGAAATAAATAAATAATATGTTAGTTTACTTAGGGCCAGCTAAAGTTCCTGCAAAGTGGAAAAGGTAAAGACATTTACAGCAGTTTTGAGTGTGGTTGCAGCACAATTCGGTACCTTGCAGCAATAATCGATAATTAACAGCGCTCTGTTATCCTTTCGTGTTCAGATAAATTTACAGGTCGGACAGAAAAGCAATTTGCTTTACGATAAGTTTATCTGGGGATTATCTTTTCCTGACAGAAAGGCACAGATCAGGCACTTTGACAGTGAGGGTAGAAACCAGCCCAGCTTATTAAATGGATATGGATTTAAATAATATTTAAAGTTTCCTTTTCTCTACCGAATCCACTTAAAAACACAATTTATAGCAAGAAAAACCTATGCTTTCTTAAAGAAAATCGCTTTAATACAAAGCCTGTGGGGAATACTTGACAGGGAAAAGCAGGTGAAAAACTTTTTCCGACACTTGACAACGGTTCGATAAAATAAGCAAAAAATAGAACCAAAGAAATGTGCAAAAGTGCAGTAAATTTGTTCCTAAAAGGTAACTGTGGCCAGGCGTTTCAATGTCTTATGTCCAGAGACCAGAACCGAATTCAGATTTCCCCACAAAACTCCACAAATTCAATTCCACATCCATTTCGCGAAGCATTTGAGCCAGCCGCGAGGCATTGCCAATTAATTTCCAACGTCTAATTGGTGGCTTGCCAAATTCATTGGCCTCCAGGGGGTGAGTCCTGCCCCCTCAGCTCTCCGCTTGCATATTGATTGATGCCTGGAGGTCCTTTTTGGCACCAACATAGTGCAGCCGCGATTCTTGCCAGCGACTTTCCTCTAGCGGATTTCTAATCAACATGGCGTCTCACAAATTTGCATAATTAAAACGTTTTCCGTTTTCTCGTGGCTCAGGTGGATGCTGCCACGCCCCAAACATTTTCCAGTTTCTTTGCCAGCGAAAATTGACTCGCTAAGTGCCTGAAAATTTGTCGCCTCATTTGAGCTTGGATTAATGAATTATGTACTCGGGGTTGGTTAATTAAGCGAGCTCCGAATGTGATTAGGGGCCAGGCAATTAGCCGATAGGTCTGAGAAATTTTCAGGATCTGCGATAATCATTTGCTGACTGACAGCCATAAAAATTTTGGCCCCGGGGTGTCGACAAAACCAAACTCATTACGGTCGGGTTGGCTCCTTTTTGTTCTTTTTTCTACTCCAGATTTTACATCAGGTCAACTTAATGGGGTAATTAACTTATCTGGGTTAGAAAGGGTACAAAGGTTGGATTTTTATTTGTTTTTTACTCGGGAAATAAACGAAACATGTGCAGGGGGAGGCAATTATCGTCAGGAAGGGGAATAGATACTTTTTTATAGCAATTAAACCATATTTTTGAGGCTATTTACTTAAAAGTTTGTAATTAATATAATAGGTATTAATTATCAGAAATAACTGTTATGATATATCTTAAAAATAATTTAATTTCGGGGACTAATCATTAATAATTTAAAGATTCCCCTTTAAGTCACTGACTCGTCAATAGCAATTAACACTTTGGCTGCTGGAGATGCCTACTATTAATTATAGCAATCATTAAAGGGAGAGTGCGATATATATTTATACAAACATATATATAGAGAGAGACCTAAAGATTAGGGGGAGCAAGAGAGCAGACATGGGGTCGCCACGCTCTCCGATCAGTTCCACTTCCACCTCGCTCGACGACGATCGCGGGTTGTTTTGAGAGTTTCGTCAGTTAGTTGGTCCGATACCGTTGAGCAGGTCAGATCTGCGGATCTCGTGCCGCCGGAGAGCATAAATCTGGAGTCTAAATCTATAACGGTAGAGATCGGTCATTGCACGGACTAGATCCACTTGAAGATCTCTTTGAGGAGAAGTCCCAAGGGCGATTTCCGAGAGTAAACATGAACTCGCAGCTGGGACGGATCGGTATCATTAGTGCGGTGATTTTGGCATTTACTGCACTTGTTGTGGGTGAGTTAATTCATTAAATGAAAATTCATAATAATATAAAATTTAAGTAAAGATTAAGGTGTATTATTCCACAAGTACATGCTAACTCCCTAATTAAATAAACAAACTAAATATGAAATCACCCTACTAGCTTCTCCGGCCAGCACTGAGGAAACCGCTCTAAATCCCAATGCCAACTGCAATTATACCCTCATCAAGTCCAAGACTTTGGGTCTGGACTCCTCGTTCTGGAAGAAGTTCTTCAAGCACTGGATACCCTTCACCGGCAGCTCGAGGAGTAAAATGCAATTCATACTCTTCAAGCGGGATTTCGCGGATTGCGGAAGGGAATTGTTCATTGGCGATGTGGAAAACCTCAAGAACTCGGGCTTCGATGCACGTCATCCAACGAGGTAAGGGGATTTCCTGGGCAGATTAAAGGCCCCCGATTGCAAATCGAATGGGGAACTTTTTGGCATGACATTATAGGCGGGAAGTGATTGTGCAACAGTCAATTTGTTTACACTTAACTGTATAGAATAATTGCCTAAAAGCTGTTTAAACATTGTCAGACAGAACAATAAGAAGTGTATTCAGTATTCCCATTCATCGGTTTCTACGCCAGAAAGACTCTAATTATTGAGAGAGCAAAACAAGCCAATGAATAATGATCACAACCAAATATATTTGCCAAATTCTCTCGCTAAATTTAATAATAATTTCAAGATTAGCATGAAAACAGGTTTTTCGTTATATTTTTATTTTTACGCTGAGCTTTTGCTTATCGCTCTTTGAGTCATTGCCATTTCACTGACACTCAAATAATTGGCAATTAAAAATTATAAAATAATGTAATGAGCATAGAATTTAATTTTAAAACTTTTTTATTAGCTAATAGGTGGGTTTGGAAACCGTAATTACGGCATGTCCAACACAAGTTTTGCATTAAAAGTGTGATAAGATAAGAGAGGAATTGATGATTTGCATGCAGATAAGATCTGTTTACTTAAAAAAGGTCATTGATATTTATGGCTGCGGTTATCATTTTCATGAGGCAATTATTGAGCTTCCATCTAAAATAAATTATATTTTTCGTGATTTAAAAATCAGTAGAGAAATATTAATATGTATATTTATATAGTTTCCATTTATTTACAATGTTTTGTATCAAATGTTAGTTTACTCTTTTTAAAGTCCCCTTTTAAAAATATTTCTAAGAAGTATTTACAGACATTGCATTATTAATTTCTTTATATTTTTATTTCATTATTTTTTGTTTATTAATTATTAGTGTTTTATTTAATTATTAACTTCCTTATATTCTTCTCACCCAGAATTGTCATCCATGGCTGGATGAGTCAGAGCAAGGGCTCACACATCAGGAAGGTGAAGAACGCCTATCTGAGCCTGACTCATCCTGGAGTCAATGGTGAGCCCGCCCGGTACGAGGACTTCAATGTGATTGTCTGCGACTGGAGCAAGATTTCCTCGAATGTCAACTACTTTGAGGTGGCCAAGACAGTGGAGGATCTGGGTGCCCTGCTGGCGGATCTGGTGCGACATCTTCACCTGGAGGCCAATCTGCACTACGATGATGTCTACATTATTGGACACTCTCTGGGCGCCCAGATTGCCGGCAGTGCTGGCAAGCAGATCCTCCCATACAAATTCAATACCATCTATGCCTTGGATCCGGCGGGGCCCCAGTTCCGAGATCAGACCGATGAGTATCGGATTGATGCCAGCGATGCCTCCTACGTGGAATCCATTCAGACCAGCGTCAGTTTTGGTTTTGAGAAGCCCGTGGGACATGCCACCTTCTATCCGAACTATGGAAAGAATCAGAAAAAGTGCTATGTGTACGGGTGTTCGCACAAGAGGTCTCATGACTATTTCGTGGAAACTCTGACGAGTCCGGCGGGCTTCTGGGGACCCCGCTGCGAGCGTCATGACGATGGCACCTGGATTCTCCTGCTGAGCGACGGCGAGTTTCGGATGGGAGGGGAGCCCTCGATACCGAAGAATGGAACCTTTTATGTGAAAACCTACTCAAAGCCACCCTATGCCATGGGACACAGGTGGCAAACCGAGCCGGCTCCACGGGAGGATGAGGATGAGAACTCCACCGAGGACTAGGATAGATAATTGGAGGCGGGGACTAACGCCTCACAATAAGAACTGTGACTAAAATAGAGTGAGAAATGCAAAAAAGTAATAATTAAAATGTTATTTATAAAATAAAACTACAAATAAAATTATAAAAATATACAATACTTAAAAATAGATACACTCATTATCATTATCGCTCTGAAGGTGAGTTCTTCATTTAAATATGTGATTTTCTAATTGTTTTCTATTTCTATATTTGCTTTTGACCCACTAACTCACACATTTTAGGATTTTTATGGCAATTTTTTAATGCTTATCCCTGAAACTTAATTTATGTAACTCCAACCACCGCTGACATGAGAAGCTCGTGGCCCCACATAAGCTCTCTTATCTTTATTTCCCTGCAAATATGTGAACCACTTTCAGTATTTGCCAAATCATTTATCAGGAAATACCAAGCTCTGGCTTCTGCAAGTTCTTCGGAAATTCTTGTTCGTAATCTACGCTTTGAGCTAAGTATAAAAAGGTCCCCCACCGCGAAGTGCTAAGCCATTCTCTCGCCAACTTCAAACCAATAATGTTGCTAAATCCAAGTTTGTTCCTTAGCTTGGCAGTTTTGTTAGTTGTTGTCGCTGTCAGACCTAATCCCCTTGATGAAAAATCTATTCACCATGAGATCAGAGGAGAAACTACTGGAGAGCTTAGAGTCGAAGAATCTTCTGGGGACCAAAGTAACGATTTCGATAAGACAAGTGATGAAAATTTAGTTGAACCAAGTGAAGAACCCTCGAAGGACCAAAATGTAGGGTCTACTATGGAGCCCACATCCGGAGAGCAAAGCAGTCAGACGCCAAGTGTAGAATCTGAAAGCGAAGAATCCAGTTCTGAAGAGCAAAATGAAGAGTCCAGCGCGCAGCCTAGTAACGAAAGCTCTGAGGAGGAAAATGAAGAGTCCAGCGAAGAGACCAGTTCAGAATCCTCTGAGCCATCGAGTGATGAAAGTGAAGCACCCGGAGAAGAGTATCCTGAAGGATACCATGACAACGATTCTTCTGAGGAATACATCGAATACCAAGACGAGTACCCAAGTTACATAATACGAAGGCGGATACAGCTCTCCTAATTAGCATTTCGGGTGGGAACCAAATGGACAATAGGCACCAGATGAACGGACGAACTAAATTGTGTTTGGACACAAATCTGCTTCAGACATAAGTATCGATAATATAACTTTGCAATATATGTCGCAAAGCTTTCCTTGATGTCAAATCCTAATAAAATATTAGTTGGAAAACTTAAATTGTTAAACGTACAAAAATGAAGATTATTTTCTTAAGCTTTGCTTTCCTTATGATGCTGCTGACTACATCAGCCATACCATTGCCAATGCCTGAAGATGAAAGAAGACTGGCCAATGAGCCGGACATGGACTTTCCAGATCTCGATCTACTACTTACATACTAAGCGTGGTGCGTAGTGTCTCGTTTTCTTTTAATTCGAATTCTTTAGGACATATTTGTGTTGCAGAATATTTAGGAATGCTTCGCATCATGCTGCGGACAGAGCTGGTTGTATTCATATAATTTTCCTCTACTTTTCGCCATGGACTACTCGCATATTTGGGCGAAACATTTTTAATTAAAACAAACAATATGTTACCCGACTTGTTGTTGGTGCGGTGCTTCTGGGGGCTGTGGCTGCTGCACAAAATTGCAGATTTTGGGTCAGAGGCCGGGGCAAGTTGTTGTAAATGCATTTACTCGGCTTAATTAGTTGAGATTTTACATTATTCATACGCCACGTGTGACCAGCGGCCGCCCACACTTTGGCCCACCCAGTGTGTTGATCCCTGCCGTCGTTTTCCTTTCTTTTCCTGACAGCATCATAATTTCCACTTAATTAAAGTTGTCGTTGTTGTGGGTGCGGAGTGTGCGGTTCGCTTGCCGAAAAGTTGTCGAGATGCATTCTGGCATAAAGTTTTAGGCGGAGGAGGAGGCGGACCACACAAGAATGAGCTGTGAAGTCTTGGCTCTTAATTTAATTACGAAACTCGTTGGATAAAAGTTTAAGCTAATTTTTAATCGAAGCTTAGGCTTATGGATTTTTTTAATAAAGAAGGAGGGTTGCGACCCCACACTGCCTGGTCCTCGAATTATTGTATACTCTTTGGTGACGCAATATATTATTTTATATTATAATGAATATTTTATATTCTTTTAGTTTTAGCCTTAAGGAAATCCCATAGATATAAATGAGAATTTAAAAAAATTAATTCACTCAAGTGTGATGATATTAAAACTTGTGCTTATTGAAGCTAGCTTTCATTTTTCCTTTCGCTGCCTTAAAATCTTAAATCTACATATTTATGCATTTAAATAAGATTATGCCTTAAAGCCAAAATATTCTAATTAGGAGTATGGAAAGTATTAAATTTTCATTTCATTTGCCCCTGGACAAGGCTTTTCACAAAAGTTGACAAGCCAAGACAATTAAATGTTTGACATAATCCATTGATTGGCTTAATATATTTCTCAACTCACTTATCGTAATGACTGGCCTAAATTGACAGATGAAAGGCAAGCCCGGCCACAGGGATAATCTTTTGAGGTTCCGGAATATAAAAGGATTCCACACATTCGTTAAATCTCAGGTGGAAAATGCCAACACTTGAATTTTATGCAAAATCATTTACCCTTTTCTTGCCCGACCCACAAAATAGTTGCGAACCTTCGATTTGACTTGGAATGGATTTCCCTGCGATTGATGATTGTGTGTGTGCATTCCTTGGGGGATCCTGGCCCTCTGTATTTGATTATTTAAATTTTCCCATTCGTTTTCATGGCGTATAAATTATTTATGAGCCGAGTGTGAGGACGCTGGCATTTCCATTATGGCATTCTAATTAAGGCATCCCACAAAATGTCTCCCAAGTTCATAGTAAGCTACACCTAACGTAACTGATGACCAAAGGCCTTTGGTCCTTGGTGTGATGGGAATTAGACCCTTAGAAATTCACTGGAAAATGCACACGAGCGGGGAATTTCCCAAACCCTTTTCGTGGGGACAGCTTGAAGACCAATTTGTCGCCCCCGAAATGGACCGTGTGAATGCCGGCGAGTGTCATAACTTGCCTGATGTGTGTGTGTCGGGGTGTTGAGATTGTCGCCCGGGAAACTCGCCCAAAAGAGAAAGGAAAAATTAAAATGAAATCAAGTTTCGTTTCTACAAAAGGTTACAAAAGGCAGGGCCCCAGATATGCCCGGCAAATGAGACCGATACGAAGGCGATGACAATGACTTACATCATTGCAAGGACTCTCTCTCCCTGTCGCCCCCTCGTTAAAGTTCATGTGCACACGCACTTAGGTCAGCAGATATCGGGGGGACAGGAAGTGAGAAACTCCCGCCGCCACTTTGGCACACTCACTCACATATGTATGTGGCAGGGATATCAGCGTCTCAGTATCTCCACGTCTCCGATGCTATTTGTGCAATTTTATAGCGTTTTTATGGCACACAAGTTTTGTGCTTTGTGCCTTGTGCCTTCTGTCGGTGTGTCCTGTCCCGGACTCCTGCGTCCGGTTCCCTCTTTAAAATATTTAAATTTGATGTGTGCGAGTGTGTGCGGGCGGAATGGCTGGGAAATTCGGTTCCGTTGTGTGCTCAACTGTGTAATAGAGGCCCCGTCTTCAAGTAAATGGTAAAGGGGCATATGGATGAATGCAGAAATGGTTAGGGGAAGTCGCCTTTTCCAGGGCCTGAAGGTTTCACAAATGCAATTTATAAGTCGAGGGGTGCAGAGAAATTTTTTTAAAAATATATATCTTTTTCTAAGATGTTCCGTAGATAAAATTAAATATTTTGTTCCGTTATTTTTCAAGGTTTTTAATTGAATTTCACCTCATAGGGGACGGTAAATTTATAAGTTATATGTATATTGTAACCGTTTTTAGGAGATTTGGCTATTATTATTTAATATAAAATATTTTAATATAAAATATTGTATTTTTGTGATTATTTGAAGCTCAAATTTTATGATATATTTAGGAAGAAATTTAAAAAATAACCTTTGCAAGTTCTGGAAGTTATGATATTTAAGAATTTATTGGTCAGAAATGATCCGTGGACTTAATACAATATTTTTGTCCAATAACTTAACAGGTATTTATACAAATTTTAAATTTCAAAGACAATTTAAGATGTTTATTATATGTATAAATCGTTTTTAAGAGATGAAGATATTATTTTTCTTAAATATAATATTTTAAAATATTTTCGTATTTATTCTAAGCTTTAGTTTTATGATATACTTAAGAAGAAATCTTCAAAATATTCTGTGTAACTGCTGGAAGTTATTATAGCTAGAAAATAAGTAAAAAAGAACACTATTATTTAAGTCAGTGAGTGCCTTATATTGTAACCTTTTCGCAGTAAAAACAATGATAATTTTAAGCCAAAACGTTATATATTTTTAAGGACAAGTATAATCCCCCTGCTTTACTGTACTAACTTTTGGCTTTTCCCCCAGACAAACTGTCATTGTTTCACCTCATATATATTATACCCCTGACTACACTCCTTTCCAGCCCTGGATGCTGAGAATTTCTCCCCTAGCACAATTCACATATACTCGTATCTATGTCAGTTCACTCGAGTGCTGTTGTTGTTGTGGCTTCTACTTTTCGGGCCTTTTTCCAAGTTTTGCGGTGTGATTTTATGTGCAAACTTAAATTATACAATTTGGGGGCCATGAATACATTTTTGCCATCGTCATCGTCATCGTCTTGAGCTTCGCTCGGATGTTGCTTTTGCTGTTGGCTGGCGAAAGGGACAATGAGTTGCTAAATGCTTTGAATATTCTTCTGGCCATTGCCTGGCACTGCATGCATAATATACGATATATGGCCATGTCAGATGCGAATCCTACGAGTAGGAGACAGGCTTCCCCTCTTCCTGGCAGGATGGGGGAAATGTGTTGACAGGTCGAGTATGTCGTGCGGTTTCTTCTGCAAAAGCATCTTGGCCAGAAATTGTGAGCACAAGGCTTTTGGCTGCGGTTTTGCTTGAAAAAATAAATAAATATTGTAAAGCACTTGCTTTTTGTTATCAATTTCTAAGGAAAACAAGTTCATAAACTAAAATAACTTAAAAAGAAACAAAGGCCACTTCATTATATGTATTTTCCTTTTAATCTGCTTCAAAGTTCTCAGAAATTCACTGCAAATTAGCCATTTTATGTGCTGTCGTCCACAAAACGTGTCTCGTTAAAAGTTCCCTCTTTGAATTTGCTTTTTGTTTTTATGGAATGCACTCTTTATTAACAAGACAAGTTAATGATTGGGGTTTTTGCAGTTGCCGCCCTTAATGCCAGTTAAGCACATAACAAAGTACGCACTTTGCGAACATTTAAAAGCCGGCAATAAAGACAACGCCACATGCTGTCCTCTGACCTCCCACTGCCCAACGCCCACGAATGCAGCTGAGATCCCGAGCAGGTCCTTTTTGCTGCTTTGTTTTGCGTTTTAATCCTTTTTTTCGCATGCACATAATGGCGGCTGCTGGTGGGTTGGTGTGCGTGTGTGTGTTTAATGGGCGGTGGTCAAAAAAGTTCGCATATGTGCTGTCGTCAGCTAATAGTGCTTGTAAGCACCCTTTTTTTGTGGAAAAGGGAGTAAAGCAAGCTGGGATTAATTCAATTATACGAATGTACATATATCTGTTATATTTAAATTATACTTATGTGGTTTTGTTTGTAACATTATTTATATTTGAAAGGATATAAGCATTTATAAACTGAGAAGCTACTTGGTGAGGACTTTTACAATGAAGAAAAATAAATAAGAAGTATGAAGGAAATTATAAGATGTTAATTATAACAAGTTATTATGACAAGTATAATATTATAAGAAGTACATTTTGAAGGACACTTTTTTAATATATATATGTATTTCGATATTTTGATTTTCAACGTAAATTCTTAAGAATCACTGCAGGCATTGTAATTCACAATGATAACTTTCTTCGATAGGGACGATTCGTCCTTCCGGTTCTGGTAACCTTTTCGCAGACAAAGAATTAAGCACTTTTCACACATTAAAAATTTTTCTTTTTAACCTTTTGCTTTTATATGGCCAGGAGGGCCTGTCACCAAACAAAATTCAATAAAGCCACTGTCAAGTAAGAAACTTTATGGATTGTTATCTACTGTTTCATAATTAGTATTTAGAGCACTACCTTTTCTTAATTGGAAAAATTACTACTGGGTAGAAGATAAGCTGCTATTAAAATATGTACTTTATAGACCCTGTCTTAATAATTAGTAATTACGAGTGGGTTTTTAGCCCTATAAAAGAGTGTCCAACCATTCAGTTCTCAAAGAAATGAAAAAGGTTCCTCAAGAGTCTGATTTTCATATCCACCTTAAGCCTTTTGGCTGCTGCTCGGATTCATCGATCGGAAGAAAGGATCATTGGAGGAGAACAAATTTCCATAGAATATATTCCTTGGCAAGTGGCTGTGTTGAATAACGGATTAAGATGGTGCGGCGGATCCATACTTAGCGAGTGGGTTATCCTGACAGGTGCTCATTGTGTAATTCCCCACATAATTGGGAATCTTACTGTGCGTGCTGGGTCCTCGGATTGGAGTTCTGGAGGTCAGGAAGTTGCGGTAGCGATGATCAAGTCCCACGATGATTTCAACTACGGAGGGGCCGCACAGTGGGGTATTGGACCCGAAAAGTGGCGATTAATTCAAAAAACGATTTTTGCGTTCGATTCATTTGATTATATTTTTTTGTTAATACATAAAATTCTGCATTTAACCGTATATGAGTTTTTCTCCTCAACCTAACAGAGGCTGAGGAATCGGTTGTCAAAGTTGCAATATATTTTCGGTGTCTTTAAAAAAGTAAAAAAAATCCCTTTCTTTGAGCATTTTGAAAAAAGAAAATTGTTTCTTAAACGAAAATATACGTCAAAAAAGTTATGCAATCTCTAAGATAATATATTTAACTATTTTTTAAATATTTTTTTAACAATATAAATTTCAATTTTATAAATAAAATTATTACAAATACAAAAAATTAGCTAAAAATTTCACATTTTTTAACTTTAGGTAGACAAAAAGTAATGCGCCACGCGGTCCCACGCGATATTTTAAATGAGGTGTTATTCCCTAGATATTCAGCTTAACCGCCTCATTCACACAATTTTGCACAAATTTGCACAAATTTGTTCAAATTCAATTTTAGTGGATATACTGATAGCGCGCACACTACAAGCGCGGGCGTTGCGCTGCCAGCTGAGTTTCTAAAACCCGCCGAGATCAGTACTGGCGCCCATGAGACATCTTCAACAAATAGAGACTCATCTAGCGAAGATTGAACAAACAAAGATTTCCAAAAAAACGAAATTAAATAAATAAATAAAATGTTATATAAAAATAAAATATTTTTTTTTATTTATGGGTTTGACTAAAAATACCAAATAAAGAACAGTTTTTATTTTTTTTAGTATTTTTTCGTAACATTTTTTGAGTTTTAAAAAAAACTAGTTGTTAAATGTTGAACAAATTTTGTAAAATTATTAAGTCAATAATAATACATAATAACAAATAATTTTTTTTTTTAAACTTGGTATTTTTAGTAAAAAATTAAATAAATTAAACTATTTTTTATATGGCAGCTATAAGATATAGTAGTCCGATTCTGATAAAATTTTTCCTTAAAATCTGGAATATTTTGAGACTTCTTATGTAAAAATTTGGTTACAAAATTCTTAAAAACAAAAAAAATTCATACTAAAACAAATTTGGAAAAATTAATTTTAATTTTAAAAATAAAAAAAATAATTTAAATTAAAAACGAACAACTTTTTTTTACTAAGATTTGTCATATCTAACAGGAAAAAAAAAGTCTCCATCCAAAATATGCCCACCTGATTTGATCGCCACTTTTCGGGTCCAATACCCCACTGTGGGCCGGCGTTCCCAACGATATTGCTGTAATTTTTCTGCAAGCTCCCCTGAAAATGGGGCAAAATGTAAAGCCGATTCCCCTGGCCGAGAAGACCCCCGAAGTTGGGGTCGAAGCCTTGGTCACTGGTTGGGGAGAGACAGGGAATCCTTTTTCTAATACCCGATATCTGCGAGGTGTAAACGTTTTCATTGAGAATCACAAGAAGTGTACCCAGGCTCTGGCTGAAGTGGACCTAGTTGTCACTCAGGATAATTTATGTGCCGCTGCGCCAAGAAAGGATGCCTGCCAGCACGACTCCGGTGGTCCTTTGGTCGATGTCAATAAGGGCCAACTTATCGGCGTCGTTTCGTGGGGCTATGGCTGTGTCAATCCCAGATATCCAGGAGTTTACGTGGATGTTGCCTTTTTCAAGGACTGGATTCGACAAGTCGTCTCCAATTCGACATTTTGGTCATAGAAAAAAATTAATAAATATTATGGTAAATAATCCGGCAAAAAGGAAAACATATATTTATTTTATTATATTTATTTTTGCCTTACATGATGATTAATTTGATTTATTTATTAGGAGTTTTATTTCCAAATCCTTGGGCAGGTGTACATGATTCCGAAATAATGGTTAGCCAAAATATTTCAAGCATATTTAGAAATGTATTCGATAATGCGTATCATAGGATTATTATTATTTTTAATTTTTGTTTAAATTGTGGCAGTTGTTTGAAAAAAAGTACGATTTTTGAACAAAACATTTTAATTAAAAAATCGTGGATGTCGCTCCCATGAAGGATTGGATCGAGGAGACAGCCTGCCAATACTAATATATACATTTACTCTTTACTTATTCTAAATAATGATTAATTAAAAATATATCCATGGAATTTAACAAGGACAATGTAATATTATTACTTAGAGATTGTCTTAATTAATATATCCTTTACCTTTTAGTGACTTCTCCAATGCCTCAAGCAAATGTTTGTGTGCCATAGTGCATTCATCCCAAAATATCAGTTAACTTGTCCTGAAGTCATTGCCTCATAAACGATATCCCACAAAAGGGTTAACTAGTAAAAGGGTGGAGATCTTCCATTATTAAAGCAACATGTCCTGGCTTTTGGCTCCCGTTTCGCGCAAATTAAAAGCGATGGGAAGCAACGCCCGCTGGGAGCCACCACTTGCTCCACCATTGTCCTGTAGCCACAGCATTTATGAAAACTATTTGCAGAATGCAAAGCAAAGCGCAGCAGAAAAGAAATTGCATTAAAAACAAATACACACCGCGAGAGGGGGGTCTTGGATGGGGGTCTTCTCGCCGCCAGTTATACAAGATGTTTATAAAAGGCCCGGCTCAGGCACGTTCCATGCGCCACGCTCCAGGTCCAGAAGCCAGGAGCTCGGGAGGAGTGCGAACAAATAAGCAAACAGGAAGACGAACAGGAACCAGTAACAGGACGCCTTCCGACACGACTTTTCCGATGGCAAAACAGGGGAAGGATATTGTGCAGAAGTGTACTGATATATACAGGAAAAAATTAATAGGAGATAAGCATTTTTATTGTCTTTTTAAGTTTGGTAATGTAGGCTATTTATTTTTTTAATATTATTTTTTTAAAACTTTTTGTTTGATTCAAATTAATATTTACAATGCTTTGTAGTAGAATTTTATACTTTTTTCTTAGTGTAATAATAACTGTAGCAAACAAATCGCAAATTGAAATGGCAGATAAGTAGCAGGAGCTGCAGGACTACTCCTGTCTCCCGCGTAAGCCAGGCAAAGGGAATGAAAAATAAAAATCAGTACCCGGTGTTCGTGCTCCTGTCAAGGCAATAGCTACTGCCTTCTCTATCCTCCGCCAGCCAATCCTACATATCCACCCATGCCATACCATCGTCGCCTGGTAACATTGTTAACCCAGCAAGTTATGCATTCTTAATTTAATCGCTGGAATTGACTCTCCAGAGCCCATCTTCCACTGGCTTAGCGGCCGGGTACTTGGCCGGGCTTCTTTTTCCCTTTTCCCGGGGCGATGGGAAGTTTGCAGCAGAGATTAGGCATATATCATGCGATTATATTGCATAGTTTGCATTGCCCAATGACTCGGAATCGCTTTCCTGGCCCCAAAACCCCAGCAGGGAGAGATTAAGTTGCAGGCAATCCCTGAAGAAGCGGGAGCCCCCAAAGGATACACAAGGAATGGAGGGAGATAGAGGGATAGTGAGTATTCTAGGATAAACTTCTTGGTAAGGGAATAAGGAACTTAGTTTAGACTTCAAGAAGTAAAAGATTTTAAATAGAATTTGATGCCAATCTACTCTCATTTGATTTATTAATTTCAAAAAGTAATTATTAAAAAATGTCGAAAGTTGATTTTGTGTTGAATTATTATTGGCCTCCGCTCAAAACTGTGTCAATTGCCTGCAGGATCCAAGGCCTTAGCTCAGCCACATCGGCATAGACTCCTGGGTAATCGGGATGAGCGCACTCCGCTCCGAAGGACACTATGCCCACGAGCTGGCCACCGGAGACAAGGGGACCTCCCGAGTCCCCGGAGCAGGCATCCTTGCCCGGAGCTGCGGCACAGAGCATGGTCTTGGTAATCCCACCACGGTAGGCAGTCGAGCAACTGTCCTGGTCGACAATGTCCAAAGTGACGCTAAGCAGGGAGCTGGACATGGGCCAATCCCAACCCACAGTTCCCCATCCCGAAACTGAAGCCGTAGATCCAGCCTTCGGTGAACTGCTGGCCAGGGGAATGGGTCTGACAGCTCTGTCCAATAGCAGAGGACTCTCGAGTCGGACCACGGCCACGTCATTGGATAGGGAGTTGTCCGGATAGTAGTGCTCGTGGGCTAGGATAGCGGAAACCCTCACCAGCTTACCGCCATAGTGGTACCTCGATGATCCGACTCTCACGGAAAGAGTGGAGGGATCACTGTCCACGACACAGTGGGCAGCCGTTATAACGATCCGGTCACTGTAGATGGCCGCTCCGCAGATGTGCCTGCCGTGGCACTGGAGGGAAGCCTGCCAGGGAACGGATGAAATGGCGACCGAGTGACCGCCCACAATCCGCTCCGGAATCCATCCGGCAAAGATCTGGCCAAGGCTGGAGAGCAGGACAATCCACTGGACGTACATTTTGAACTAAAGCCAAAATTCGAAGAGACTTAAAGCAAAGAGAGGCTCCGTTTTATACCCACTCAGCTGTCTTTTCCTAGCTACAAAGTAAGTTCAATTAGCTGAAAATAGAAATTGGAATGTTAATTAATTTGTTTGAGACTTAAAGAATTCATTAACTAGAAGTATTATCTGCTTTTTGAATAAAAAAAAAACAACTCAACAAAGGGTTAAGATTATATAAAATTATTTTTAAGCTAAAACTACTTAGGAAATCTAGAAAAACAGTAACTAAGAATTTCTAATTAAAATATTTGACTTAATTGAAACCTTTTTGAAGGAACCCATCTCGTATATAAGTCTCATTCCCGTGGAAGTGAACACATTGCGATCTCCAGTTCCATCCAGAATCCAGATGATCATCAGTTGTTTCCTCCTGCTGTTAGCCGCCAACACCCTGTTCGCAGGACATAGACATTAAGGAGGCTCCCTGGCAGGTGTCATTGCAGGTCAACGGAAAACATCATTGTGGGGGTTCAATCTATAGCAACAGGATAATCATAACTGCAGCCCACTGCTTTTATACAAGAGTCGGTGAGGAGTCTTAACGTCCTCTGGATGCCAATGATTTCCTTATTCTCGCAGGATCCGCATTCAAAAGCTGCCATAAAACTCTTACTGCAGTGTCAGCGATAATGCCTTTCGAGAAATATGAAATGAACACATATTTAGCATCATGAAATTAAGTAAGCCCCTGCCGATCAGCAGTCAAATAAAGCCAATACCCTGGGCTGTAGAGAATCCTGCTCCAGGATCAAAGGTTTTATCAACTGGCTGGGGACGAATAATTAGATCGGATATTATTTCTATTGAAAACTTTCACAAATGCAAATATAATCAGCAAAACAGATAAGCAACCCTCCTTTACACCCTAAAAATAGAGAATCTAATTACGGTTTATACAAAGGTACACTATTAAATAGAGTATATATTGCTTAAATTTTAAACTGGTTCTTTAACCTTCAAGTTCCTTCCCTTATTTTCCATGTAAAATTATTCTAAGTCGACCTACATATAATAATGGAAATTTGATATTAGACAAGAAGGCCAAAATGATTGGTTCTTCATTAATAAATGCATTGTGTTTGCCCTGACAATGACTTGCCTCTTGGCGACTGAAAATTGCATTAATCATACGCCCCGTAAGGCGTTAAATATTGTACTCGCAACCCTGACACACACACTTCCTCCTACCTACCTTTCGCCGCCCGGAGCATCCATCAAATTAATGGAATTTCATATTTGCTTTGCTCTCTGCCCTCGCTCGCCGAAGAAATTTGTTTATCCAGCTAAAATGTTATCGAGTTCGTAGCACTCTCGTTGCTGATGTAGTTAGTTCTTTTGGCCGAGTGCAGTTTTTTTTAATAGAATTACTTTCTGAAAAGCTGAAAAAGGCCTCGAGGTCATAGAGCTGGAGGCGGCGAACAAAAGCTATTTAAAATGCTGACTCATAACCGAAACAAGTTTGCTTGCAAATTTGATTGAATTAAAATAATTTGGTATGCAGGCGAGGGAAGCTCTTAGCGGAATTGAGATTAGATTATATTTCGTGGCAGTGCAGAGAAAACTTCAGGAGAATTTTGATATGGCTTCGATTATGGGTAATACCCTAAAAAATCTTTCAGCATGTTTGCAAGTGAAAATGTAAATTCTCGTTCGTTTTTATATTAATTAAATTATTAATTCTGATAATAAACAATAAAGGAATATATACCCTTGCAGTCAGCAATTGGATCATTGAAAGTCGATCTATTTTGGTTTTTGTTAAGATAATATAAATGTTTATTTTACATTAAGCAACCAATTTAATGGTTATATTAATAATTAATGGATATGGTTTAATTAAGGGGGTCTTCTCATTGAGCAACTTTTTTTTTTTACTTTTTTTTTGTTGCATTTATTTATAGCTTGGGTAGTTGTGAATATGCCCCTAAAAGGATTTTTAGAAATTCGAAATACTTTAGAAGATACAGCCTTTTTTGTGAAGCAAGGTCACCATCGAAGTGGCCAATTTCATTGCAACGTGCCTCTTCAACGACGGCTTTATACCCATACTTAAAATTATGGGTTTGATGGGTATTGCGATTGGCAAAAACGCATACGAATTGATTGATGCGATCAGAGACTCGAGCTGCGGCATCATCAACAGCTGGCAGAACGGCTCGCAGAGCAGAGAGGGCAGCAAATAGCAGTTTCTACGAAAAAGAGGAAGGTGGTCTGTATGGGGCTGGCATCGCCGACTAATATTTGCAAGTAAAAAATATCTGAAATATTTAGATTTTCTTTCAAAGGCCCTTTTTTGACTACCTGGCCAGTTTTCTTCACTTCTACTGAACCAATTTTGATGAAATAAAGCTTTTTTTAAAAAAAAAAAATTACTTCAAACTTTAAACGCGTTTATCTCCAAACCACTTTTTTCGAACTGGCGGCCATGATATCTCCAGTTCAACTGAACCGATTTTCATGAAACAAAGTGGAATCGACGCAGAATTGTCACCATTCTCGGGTGAATGAAGGCCATAATTAAAAAAAAAAAAATATATTTTTTTTTACACTAAACTACAAAAAAAAAAAGGCCAGAAATTCATATTTTTTTTAATGGCCGCCATTTTGTCAAAAAAAATCACAAAATTGTGGTCGACATTCACCCGAGAATTACATCTATACTGATTATAACCCCGTTTTTTTTTTTTTCATTTCAGACGCTCCGGAGACCCGGAATCGTGGCCGCCGTGACGACACCTTTTTTTTCCACCACCAACTTTGAAGTCTCATTACTTTTTAAACAGCCCTCGCATCGAGGCAATTTTTTTTTTTTATTTATTTTGAACCTTTTGTAATGCATTAAATAAAAAAAGTTTTCAATTATTCTTTGCGTTTTCAAATAAGAATTTTTTTTAAAAAGGGTCCAAAACGGGTTTTGAATGAGAAGACCCCCTTAAATCATTTAGTTGGTACAGTGGGTGTTAGCCCAGATGAAATGGAATTTTTATTGCAAACGGAACAAATGAGAGATAAAGTTATTAGTAAAAATCGTGATGATTTAACAAAAGGTCCAGTAAATAACTATGAGATTGAAGCACTGCAAGTACTCATCCGTGGCCTTCTCGAACTCTTGCATCTTGAGGGCGCTGAGGATGCGCTCCTCCTGCGCATCGATCTGCGCCACTCCGTCCTCGTCGATCAGGCCGTTCACGAGGTACTTGGAGTATTCCCGTGTGATGTGTCGGGTGGATATCCAGGGGTTGCCCAAGGAAACCGACTTCAGGATTCCGGGCGCTGCCAGTTCACCCAAGTTTATGGCCCTATCCAATCGGATGGCCAGCGCAGGCGCCATCTTGCCGCCGTAGCTCTCGGAGAAGATGTGCAGCGGAACCTCCTTGAACTCGCTGTGGTGCTTGTAGAAGTGCATCATGAAGGTCATAAGGTCGTCGGTCAGCTCCTAGTTGTTGGTCACCAGGAGACTGGTGTTGTCCACATAACTGAACCCCGCTCCAACGGGACTATGGCAGCTATATCATAATATATGTCCGATCTTAATAAAATTAAAACCGTAAAACTAAAACCTTAAAAGTCAGCTATAACTCGAAATTTATAAAAATACGTTAAAAAACAGAGTAGTTATCATTTGTTTCCATTAATTTTCCGATCATTCCTATGGCAGTTATAAGATATAGTGGTCCGACTACGGCCATTCCGACATATATACTAGCTGCAATAGAAAGAAAACTATCTGCAAAGACAGGCGGACAGACGGACAGATGGACATGGCTAGATCAACTTGGCTGGTGATGCTGATAAAGAATATATATACTTTATGGTGTCGCAGATACTTCCTTCACTGCGTAATATGTAAAATGTGTAGGTTAATTTTATACACATTTACCAAATTCGATATTTTGTAATTTTACCAAAATGGATCGATTTTCAATGATTCAATTCCAGACTGCAAGGGTAACTTCGGCTTATCGAAGTTAGCTTTCTTTCTAGTTTTTAAATTAAGTTAAAGTGTTGTGGTTGATGGAAACTAATTTTTTCAATTAAATTGTATCTGTTCATATTCAATTTAAATGTTTTAACTGAGTATTTATTAGTATTCAAAACATTATTAGGAATTCAATTTCCTATGGTATTTACAATTTCTCGACGAAGTTTATTGCTTAAGATAGCAATCAACTAATAACCATTTTTTCTGTGACTGATAGCGTTTTCTTGAGCCACGACACCTTCAAGTCCTATAAAAGAACGGCTCACTTTACAGTTCAGACATTGAGTTCCTAACCAACTGGAGGAAACCTTTCTGGGCTAACGAATCGAAATGATTGCGAAGTGCTTCTCTGTTGTCCTGATGGCCGCAATGGTGTCTGCAGGACGACTTCCTAAACTAGAAGAAAGGATCGTTGGTGGTCATCTTATTTTCATCGAAAATGCACCCTATCAAGTTTCCATTTTGATATATGGTGTACATCAATGTGGAGGCGCCATCTTCGGCGAGAGGATCGTTTTGACTGCAGCTCATTGTATAAATGGCAAAAACGCCGAAGGCTATTCAGTCAGAGCTGGGTCACCGCTCAAGGATCTGGGTGGCCAAGTGGTGGATGTGCAGAAAGCGTACCCTCATGAGAGCTATAATTTCCAAGAAACTGGGTATTCTAACGATATTGCTGTGCTATATTTGAAGGAGCCCCTCAAGCTAAATACCCGAAGGACCCAAAGTATTGAACTGGCTACGGAAACACCAAAAACAGGAGAAAAGTGCACGGTCACTGGTTGGGGAGATACGTACTCGGGCTCTAATTTAGGTGCTCCATCGTTATTAGCCGCCGATCTTACTATTTCAGATCACAAAATGTGTCGCGTTAAATATTTCTTTGGAGTTGATAAAGGTATGATTTGTGCCGAGGCACCTGGCATGGATTCATGCCAAACAGATTCTGGCGGTCCCCTAGTGAGCTCGCCAGGCCGCAAGCTCATTGGCATCGTTTCTTGGGGAAACGGATGTGCCAAAGATGGATTTCCGGGAGTATATGCCAACGTTGCCTATTACAAGGATTGGATCCTAGAGACTATTGATAAAGCAAAGAAGCAATGCTCTGACTCGTAAAATACAAAACATGTAAACATTCAATAAATAAAAAGTATTTAATTAATAAAGCAAATAAACAATAAAAGCAATCCCAGCTTTGCATGCAATTGAAAATTTGTTTGATCTATAGGAAACGAGTTAACAAACATATTTTGGGTCATAAAAAAAGCCTCCTAAAACACAACAAAGGTGGGAACATTTCCCTGATTATTTTTAGCGGAGGGGAACTTTAGAATAAAGTTAACGGGGAAGACTTACACACATACTATTTTCAAGAATAAAACTTTCCTTATGATCGATTGGCCCCGATAATTTTATGTAATAAAAATGTAGAGGACACAAAAGCAGGCTTTGCTAAGAGAATTTAAAACACAAAAGGAAACACCATATCCTTTGTACTAGTTAGTGGCCTTTATTTTGCTTAATTTAATGCCTATGTCTTAGGTAATAATCTGATAAAATAACTAAACACGAAGTTAAACAGTCTTCTTGTGAAATTGATTACTTAATCTTCCCAAGCTGATAATCCTTTTTCTAGTGCGGGTATCCTGCGCATATTTCTTTAATGGCAGATAACCTTTAATTAAAAAGTAATACGTTAAGGAATTTTAAGCGAAGTTAAAGTGTTGTGGTTGAAGAAAACCAGTTTTCCAATTACATTTTATCTGTTCATTTTAAGGCAATTATATAATATATTTGAAAAAAAATATTAATTTAAATTTTTTAACTGAGTATTTATTAATTTTCTAAACAATAATTGGAATTCAATTTGCTGTGGTATTTTCAATTTCACCACGAAAGTTATTGCTTAGATAGCAATTAACTAATAACCATTTTTTACAGTGACAGATAGCTTTTACTTGAGCCACGGCAGCTCTAAGTCCTATAAAGGAGTGTCTCACTTTTCAGTTCAGACATTGAGTTCCCAACTAACTGGAAGCAACCTTTTTGGGCTAACGAATCGAAATGATTGTGAAGTGCTTCTCTGTTGTCCTGTTGGCCGCTCTGATGTCTGCAGGACGAGTTCCTGGGCTAGAAGAACGGATCGTTGGTGGGGGTTATATAAGAAAAACACCTTTGAAGAGGAACACCACACAGATCCTGGCCCAGCTAAGGGATCTAATGAGCAGTGTCCAGCTGGGCAACTCCACCGGCATTGCGGCATACATAGTGCCCTCCACCGACGCCCACCAGTCAGAGTACCTGAGCCGGCACGACGAGCGACGCGCCTTTATCACCGGATTCGCTGGATCCGCGGGAACGGCGGTGGTGACCACCGATGCCGCCCTCCTCTGGACAGACAGTCGCTACCACCTGCAGGCGGAGCAGCAGCTGGACGAGAACTGGGAGTTGATGAAGGACGGACTGAGCGGCATTCCCTCCATCGGAGCTTGGTTGGCCCAGAACATCACCGCCGGTAGCTACGTGGGTGTAGATCCCCGTCTGGAGTCGTTCCGTGACTGGACCATCATCGAAACCGCGCTGGTCTCTGCGGGAAGCCAACTGGTGCCCATCGAAGACAACCTAGTGGACCAGGTTTGGGGCGAGGATCAGCCCGCCCAGAGTGCCAACCCCATAGAGACGCTCCAGCTGGAGTACGCGGGCGTGACCATAGCCAGGAAGTGGGAAGATGTGCGCCAGCATATGAAGGCGAAGGGCGCGGATGCACTGGTGGTCAGTGCCCTCGATGAGATCGCCTGGCTGCTGAACCTGCGCGGCTCAGACATCGAGAACAACCCCGTATTCCTCTCCTACTTGATTGTGACCGAGAACAAGCTGCAGCTCTTCGTGGACTTGGAGAAGAAGCCCGCAGACTTCGACGAGCACCAGCTGAGGAATGAAGTGAATATAGAGCTTTTCCCCTACGAACAAATTTCCCTGGAGATTCGTAAGATCGTACTGAGGAAGAAGTCGAATATCTGGTTTGCTCCCACCAGCAGCTACTACCTGACCACCTTGATTCCCGAGTCCCGAAGGCTCCAGGCAGTGACGCCCGTGAATCTACTGAAGGCCGTTAAGAACAAAGTCGAGGCCCAGGGACTCGTCAACAGCCACATCCGCGACGGAGTGGCTCTGTGCCAGTACTTCGCCTGGCTGGAACACCAGGTGAAGCTGGGCCAGGAAGTGGACGAGGTATCCGGCGCCGAGAAGCTGGAGTACTTCCGGGGACTACAGGAGAACTATGTGGGCCCCAGCTTTAAAACGGCCAGTGCTGTTGGACCGCATGCATCTCTGGCTCACTATAGGCCGACCAACGACTCCAAGAGCAGGATTACCGTCAAGGAGGTCTATCTGTGCGACTCGGGGGCCCAGTACCTGGACGGCACCACGGATGTGACGAGAACCCTTCACTTTGGCGAGCCCACCGACTTCGAAAGGGAGGCCTACACCCGGGTCCTGAAGGGCCAACTGAGCCTGGGATCCACTGTATTCCCGGCCCTGGTCAGGGGCCAGGCTCTGGACACGCTGGCGAGAAGGGCCCTCTGGGACGTGGGACTGGACTATGGCCACGGCACTGGCCACGGAGTCGGGCACTATCTCAATGTCCACGAGGGTCCCATTGCCGTGGGCCAAGGTTACTTGGCCGGCGATCCCGGCCTGCAGGCGAACATGTTCCTCTCCAACGAGCCCGGCTTCTATCAGGACGATGAGTTCGGCATCCGTATCGAGGACGTCGTCCAGATTGTGCCCGCCCAAACGGCATACAATTTCACGAATCGCGGAGCCCTGACTTTCAGGACCGTCACCATGTGCCCCAAGCAAACGAAGATGATAAAGAAGGAGCTACTGACCGAGGCGGAGGTGAAGCTGCTCAATAGCTATCACCAACTGGTTTGGGACACCCTGGCGCCAATTCTGGATCGTCAGGGTGACGTATTGACCCTGTCCTGGCTTAAAAAGGAAGTCAAGGCGATTTAATGATCATTATCCTGGGATTGAAATGAATAATGGGTTTCTTTTGATATTATTCGAGAAAAATAAAGCCTATAAATAATCAGTAAAATATCAATTGGATATATCAGTGAAATCTTTATTAAAATAAATTTACAATGCTCCGAATTTTGCTTCTTGGATGTGGTTCTTTGGCAACTACATAATGTTTAGCCTTGCTAGGATTCAGGGTAAGGATGGAAGTTATTAAACAATAAAGATTCTGTTTATGCTTCTTTTTTATCTATGTTGACAGTGCCAGTGCGTGTTGCTTAAGATTTGTCTTTATTTGTCAAAACTTTCCTTTTCCATGTTCATGTGCCATTTAATTTCACCCACAATGCTTTGGGTATCGGGTATCTCACAGTCGGTCACATTCGACTGTATCTTTCCTACTTGTTTTTTAATAGAACTACTTTCTGGAAAAGCTGAAAAAGTCCTCGAGGTCATACAGCTGGAGGCGGCGAACAAAAGCTATTTAAAATGCTGACTCATAACCGAAACAAATTTGCTTGAAAATGTTATTGAATTAAAATAATTTGGTATGCAGGCGAGGAAAGCTCTTTGCAAAATTGGGATTAGATTATATTTCTTGGGAGTGCAGAGAAAACTTTAGGATAATTTGTATATGGCTTCGATTATGTATTATATCCTTACAAATTATTTAAGCAAATTAATAAATACACATCCAAATAAACTATAAACTAATACATCAAAATGTTAATTGAAATTAAATATATGAATAATCCTAACAAAATAAATCAAGAAAAATTTCAATGTAATTCCTCTATGCTTTGATACCTTTTATAAATATCCCTGTATGAAGTATATATTTTCTCTGTGTGCAGCTGAAATTCCGAGCACGTTTTCCCCAACGCGCAGCTCGATGTTTTAAACGCTTTTCCGGGCGAAAATTTCGCATAGACTGCAATCAGATAGTCATGCACTTGACGCTGCTTCGAAATGCCCTACGGGCCGTTGTCCTTGTCAACAACTATCGCCCTTTGGTCGAGGTGAGAATGTGAGCTGGACGGTGGGTCGGTCGGTCGGGCTCGGGCTCGGGTTCGGGTTCGGGTTCGGGCCAAGTTTACTGCCCTGGGGTTAGTTAGGCTAATTTAGCGAGACGTTCCCATCGAAAGCTGCTGCTCAGCTGGCAAGTCAAGTGGCTTGCACCAAGTGAGCATCGCCCTCGCCCAATTAAACCCGACCAGAATCCGGCAAAAGCCCTTCACGCGGCCCTGCAGATGGAAGCTACTGGGCGTAAAGGTCATTACTCATAGTTATGGATGCTAATCGGATGCACTTGGAAAAGGAAAGAATGAGCATTAAATTATAAGGAATATGTCTGAAATTTTTAATTTAAAAGTAGAGTGAATAATGTCATCTTTCTCTTAACTTATTTTTCTGTTTTTAATACAGGTTCCCATATTTAGTTTTGATGCCTAAAAGTACGCAGCTTATAATATTATTTTTATTATAGTTTCTAATATCGCACCTATCGCCTGGACCCTCACCTTTCTGGAACTTCCACCTCTACTAACTGGCGCTCTTTCAAAATTCCAGTGGAGGCGGCAATTGAATGATAACACAAGCAGCAGCTGCAACGTTAAAACTAAATTGGCCAACGAGCGACCCAACCGCTGCGTGTCTGCTGAGCTCCCGCTTCCAGGATGCCGGATAACCCAGCCACCCCTGGGTGCCCTGCACATCTGTGGGCATTTTTTGGCAGCAAATTGAAATGAAAATCTCGCCGCGGTTTTCTGGCTTTGTTCAACGGTTGGCCAGTTGGATGTTTGCTGGTTGCAGTCTGATAAAGAGGCAATGGGATGGATTTGGTGGCCAGGACGGTTCGAAATTCCAGGGAAATTTTAATTTACAAATTTAAATGTGAAAAATAATGCGTTTTCTATGAGTTTTAATGTTTAACTTCAAAAGAAAAAAAATTGTATGTTAATAAAAACTACTAAAAATAATGGCAGAATATTTTCAAATTATATTATGAACTCAAACTGAAGATCTTTTAAAATTTAAACAATGTTAATTATTAAAAAATGTTAAATATTTATTAAATGTTATTTTTAAACTGTTTCTTTGATTATTTTAATTTCCTTGCCGGTGAAAAGTATTATTACATTATTTTAAAACGAACTGAGAGCGCAAAGGTTATTCAGAACACCCTGAAGTTCGCAGCCTCAGAGAAGCCCTTGTGCCACCGACTGACCCTTCTCCCTGTACCCTTTGCCAATCTGCGATCTATTCATATCGTAAAACACAAATGCAACTGCAACCAAAGCACCGCAAAACTATTGCCAGCGATGGCGACGGCGATAGCGATGGCTTCCTATTCGCAGGATATACGCAGCCATTTCCGGCGCTGTAGCTGCCAGCATCCGCTTTACCTATTCATCCTCATTCCACTCCCCGCCCGCGCCGCGCGCCCACAGCTGTCGGGAAACTGTCTGACCCCCCAGTTTCCCCATTTTCCTCTCTCTCTCAATCGTCTGGCAAATGGAAGCTTGACTTTAAGCGATGGAAATTGTAATGCGCCAATGCGCAATTTATGATTATTTCATGCTCATTTTAATTCGCCCATTCAGCAGACCGCTTTAAAGTGTGAGGTGGGGAAAATAGTTTTCAGGTCTCCAGTCGCAGCTCTCAGCTGGCGGAATGAGATAGCGGAAAGGCCTCATTAATTCCACGCACGTTTTCCCCACAGCGAGGAAAGCAGGGAAAATCGGAGAGAGAGATACGAGAGGCCGCTAATAAAACAAAAATGGAAAACATATAAATCAGTGTCCTTGGCACGTGTCGCTGTCGTCGTCGAAGTCATTCCATTCCCCAGGTGCAAGCCCCTGGGTCAACCTAAAGGGTCTTCTCCCGCCCTGACCCCGACTTTCGACTGCCGCCGACTCCCTCTTGGATAATCCCCTTTAGAGCCCCATTGCATTACCACTTTTGGACTTGTGCGCTGTCACGTTGTAAATCTCACGAGAGCAAACACTCACCGAGGCGCAGAGAAACGGAGAATCCGAGGGATAGAGACAGCACGACAGACGGCGACACAACACGCGTGCTTAGCCATATCCGTTCCCGCTAATGCAGGGCAAGAAGTATCTTAACAAAACTCTTAAAAAAGGGGAAAATATTATAATAAAGCTAATGGATTTCTATAATATAAATTATATATATTTGTTTTTAAATATAACTAAAGTAAGATAATAAATATCTTCGCCTTTCTCCCTGTGTATTTGTACAATCACGCACATATCCTTACGGAGTGGGGCGAAAGGATGGGTAACTTGTTATGGCTTCGCCCCTGCGGGGACACGCCGTGTCCCAAAAGGAGCCGATCCAAGAGAACGATTGCATTATAAATTAAAATATGTCAACGCAGCGAATCAACAGCTGGTATCCTTGTACCAGGACACCCCGAAGACAATCCGAAATGCAAGCAGGCGAGATTTTAAATGAATATTTAAATAGGAGTGCAGGCCAATATCCCAAATTGCAAAGGCAAGCCAAGTTTCTAAGAAATAAATCTATTATTCTGTGATTTCTTCAGTATATAAAATGTACTTTAATTATCTTTTGAGCTGCAACACTATAAACTTAAATCATCTTATATTTCCCCTTAACAAATTCACTTCAAAGCTCCAATTAACCCTCTAAAAAAAATATACAGAAAACCCAAAAAAAAGGTATAGAATTCCATGGCTGGGTAACCTTTGGCTTTTTAATTAAATACTAGTAAACTGCAGCCATTGCAATGGGAGAATCACGAAATGACAAACAGGACGAAGGAGCTCACAAAGCGAACCAATACAAATATTGTTTTCCTCCGGTTTCCTGCATTTTTACGTTACTTTTCCAAGGAGCTGCTGCTATTTGTCCGCTCATGCGAAGTATTTAATTGCATCCCAATGGAGCGCACTTGGAGCAGTGCCGGGTAAACAGGAAGGGAAGGGTAACGGGAAGCTGAACAGAACAGAACAGGGTAAACGTAAGTGGGGCAAAGTGGGTAATCGAAATTTTCCCGGCTCCCAGACAAAGTTGAATGGGGGTGGGTGGTGGAAAAAAGAACTCTGAAAGACACGGTACGACGAGGACCTTCACTTCTCCCGTTCTCGTTCTGGTTCTCCTTCTCAAGGGGAATGCAACTATTGCGAGAGTAAACAAATATTTACATATGTTTGTTTAAATTTTACGCTTCGACGAGTGCTGCTTTTTCTTTGAGCGAGAGATTTCTTTGTGCGACGCTCCTTGGAAGTTTATTTTTTGATAAATTACTTTTTCGGGGGAAGTCAACTTGTCGAGTGGCAAAAGCACAAGGGAATCATATTTTCCTAACAAATTGTCGCATTCCTTGGGGGGCAAAATAATCAAATAATCTCTTGGAAATTGCAAATGACTTAAAGAGTCCTAATTGGTTATCCTTTATATTCAATTACTGGCCAAATCCGCTTTGATCGCATCTACGGCTTAAGGCAACCCATTATAAACCTCACATAATAACTTTAACCTTTCATCCTATTCGGAATTTATATTCTTGGGCGAAAGTTTTGTTTTGCTGAGCGGAAATTGTGAAATAAATTGAAATGCAAGGCAGGCGCATAAATTATTTGCCAGAAAGCTGCAGGAGAAAATAAATAAAAATAAAAATACACATATATCTAAATGCATTTTTCGGTCATGTCTTCCAGGCAAGTCCATAAAACTATCAGCAAATTTTCGGTAGAATTAAAATATTTATGGAGCGAACGTGAGCCAAATGCTTATGTGGAAATTCCCCACAGCATTTACTCTCGGTCTACTCTATTTTTTTTTGGGGGTTTGAAACGCCTTGATTTGTTTATTGTTTTAATAAATGTCAACAAATTTCTTGGGCTGGCTTTTAAAGAAACATTTTCTCTGCACACACACACACACATGTCGCGCACACAGTGCGTATGATTAATGTGGGCTTGTCAACTGAACTACAAAAAATAAACCCTTTTCCGCTCTTCCCCTTTCCCGGCCGTCGAACAAAACTAACTGGAAATGGCAAGGGCAGAGAGGCCAACAAAATGGGGAAAATGGAAACTTTCAATGCAACCAAATGCAATGGCACAATGATTTATGGCCCCGACTTGAAAATGGCCGATTGTTTCACTCGCTTTTTGGGAGTTGGCAACCCATGGAAATTGGTTGGATTTCGGGGGCGCGTCCCCTGGTGCTTATGGATATCGCCATTTATTTAACGTATGCGAACAGCGAATCGTGCTGCGATTTTCTCGATTGGAAAAATTGAATTATAACCATTTGATGAGCATAATAAAAACTGGCAGCTGCCTTTGCCAATGAAAGCGTTTCAAATGCGCCAAAAAATAGTGCCACTTAGTGGGAGCAGTCACGAGCAGATGATATATATTTCTCTTTAAATGTGCATTGAACTCGTTTTCGTTAGTTGGACAATTAATTTATTTTTTCGTTCAATTATTTACTGGCAAATATCTTTAAAAATGTTCTAAGCTCTTTAAAGTATATTAAAGCTTGAATAAATAATAATATGTTTTAATATAATTAAGAGCAGAAATCCTTTTCAATATTTATTCATTTTTAATCAACAAATAACTAAACATTTTTTAATTGGAGAAATATTGGCAAGAAAGATGTAAAGGAAAAAGGGATCTCCTTCAGCTTTTATTATTACTTCAAGGCTTAAAAACTCTTGTTATTGAGTTAAACCCCATTATATTTCCAGAATTTGGCCCACTTTAGGTCTCCTTTGCCGCCATTTGAACAAATGGCCAAGTTTTAGTTGAAAATCCATTGCCATTCCGCAGATTTTCCGACTCGCCGCCGCCGTCATCATCATCACACAGCTCTCACATACACGCACTTTTCACATCCACTTTGTTTGGCAGCCTGTGGGAAAATCCCCGCAACCGATTGACGTGAGAACTTTTAGCCAAGTTTATTGCATCGGAACTCAAAGCCAATAAAAAAGTGGGGCCCGGGCCATTTAGCCGGAGGAAAGGCGATCGCCATGGCAGTGTAACCCGCTCAATTGAATAGACAAAGAGGGGCACTCAGGCCCCGGACACAAGCTCCTTCTTCGGCCATGTTCCTACCCCTTGTCCGACACCTGCGTCCTCCTGCCATGCCAGGAGGTGGCACTTGGAACAGGCGCCCAGAAATCGGCAGGCAGACAGGTGCAGGCGCAGGTGCAGGTGCATACAGCCCGGAGAATTCACTCGCCCTTGTTCCGAGCCAAATGGATGCAGACAGAGTGACAGCAGATTTCAGGGGATAAGAATGGGGGGAGAGGAGTCTAACTACACAGGGAAATAACTTGGAAAACCTATTAATGCATTTTTTATACTTTTCAAGGATTTTATTTGGCTTGAATACTTAATCCAAATTAACCTCTTGGCCTTTAAAGTGCAAGATAAGCTTTAAAATTGGATGAAAAATATTTTTTTAAAGATAATATAGTTTGCTTATAATTTAAAACCAATCCGTTTTAATCTGAATCAATATGGATTTGTGTTGTTTTATTTTTAATATGGGTTTAATTTAATAATTCATATATATATATTTCAATAATCAAGGCCTCCTCTTATTCAGTTCCCTGAAACAACGCATTAATCATTAATTCTTAAGAATTATAGGTTGATTATAGATTCATTTCTTTGAAATATTTAAGTATAGATAATTTATACCTATAAATTACATAAAGTTCCCGGAACTTTAAGGCCTTATTCTATAAGTAACTTTAAGCAAAAATATTATGCTTGGCTTGATTTAAACTAATTTTTCATGGTGCATTGATGGCAAGGGCTTAAGGATATAAGGAGAGAGCGGGAGCTAGGTGATGGCGGGCACCGTTGGTAATCCACTTTCGCGTCCTGCGCTTCTTGCTGCATTTCGTTTGAGCCGCAAACATTTTAGCTTTTATGGCCGAAAGGGGCGAAATATGGCTACCACCCACCCACACCCTTTTATCCCCTTTCCCATATCCCACACACACATGCAAATGGAATTTCCAAAAATTTCTACGCCAACAAGTCGTCCATGGAAATTTTTGGCTGGCGCAAACGAAGCCGACTTTTCCGATGTTGTAGTTTTAAGTCGCTGGATGGGAAAACCGCTGAAAATATTGTCGGAAAAAACTTGTGCTCTGTCATAAACCGATTTGGTAGCCAATTTTATGTCGCTTAGGTGGAAAATTTCCATTTCGGTGTCCTTCGGGGGGATCAAGGATTCAAGGAACCCTCAAGCGGCGAATAAGCTGTGTTTTTTCTTCGATTTGTTGGAAGTTATTTCTGCAGCTGTAGTTTATCGCTAATTGACATTAGCGAGGGTCAAAGTGAAAGTGGATGGCATCAGACTAATTGAGTTATTGGTGAGCGAAAAGAGGGGAAAGCGGGTGAATGCTATTTATTTACCTTTGGCGGTTAAGTGCGGCTTGATTGCAAGGGAATTTAAGTAAAAGTGATACTGATATGACAGGAAAGACAAATTAAACAGCGGAGAGAATACCAGCAGAAAAATAGCTTCCATATTGCACAGCAAATGTATGGTCGTTCGGCTTTCACTCTGCGCTTAGCTTGAGTTTAAGGCTGAACATAATGTATTTATTTAAGAAACTTTTTACCTTGACTGCATGTAATAATAATGGTTTCATTGCAGTTAAAAAAAATTGAATTTCGTCCGCTTTGTTCACATTTAAGCCGCATAAAATGCGTATCTGTTTGGCTTTGTTTTACTTGATTTTTTTTTTGATATTTCCTGTATAACAAAACAACAAACGGTGAATTCGTATCAATGGGAATTCGGAATTAAATCCTGAATCCGCACGGCAATCGGGGATCGGCAATCGGCAATCGGAGCTAGTGCAATCGAGCGCATCCGGCAGCAGATGCCGTGCGGTTGTCAGTGAATCGAATCGAGATGGAAATGCGAGCTGTTTGTCCAGATACCAGAACCTATATGCGTTTGCCTGTGTATAATGCCCGCATGCTGGACATCCGTGGAGCATCCGTGTATTTATATTGTACGTCCTTCCTCCACCTTCCTCCCTCCATTCCCCCCAGCGAGCAATGCATAAATAAACGAAACCAAATTTGCGAAATTAATTAAATCGACAGCAAAGTAACGTGTGCGCTTTGCGTTTTACGCTTTGACTGCGGCCGGGTTTTACAACCGAAACAATTCACCCGCCCAACCGCCGAGCCCGGAATCACTCAACCACGGATCGGCACCAACTCAGCTCCCAATTACCCTCCTCCGCCTCCGTTCCCGGCACCGCAATTGTGAATTGTGCGGATGACGCGACTGTGAATTACCAGCACCCAAGGGGGAGTGGAGGCATGGAAACGAGGAATGCAGAGGATAGGATTAAAGTCAGACTGATTTTGCAGGAATTAAATAGGAGGTATTTAAGCAGAGATAATAAAACTTGTTCAACTAGGTTTAAAACTATGGGAAAGCCTTAATAAATAATATAAAATCAACGGATAAGCCACATTTAAGGCTTGAAAATGTGCGAAATTTAATTTAAAGCCATTCCCAGTATTTAATTCACAATCCCGATAATCAGCAAAGACCTTAAATCCAGATAAGTATTTAATAAATTTCCAATTAATCAAAATGCCTGAACTCTTTATTCAATTTACAACTCGGCTAAATTAAATTAAAGGCTTATATCTATATCAGAATCTATGAGACCATTATTTAGGGCCTGCCACTGAGTGTATTGAATTCCCGACCCTTGCTCCGGGCCACCTGGATAATTGGAGTGAATGAGCTTGTCCTGCAGCCATATATCGGAATATACTGGCTTAATCTCTGTAGGGCACAGTGCCGTTGATTTGCATTTGCACAACTCATTA
The DNA here is from genome assembly GCA_018153105.1 of Drosophila rufa. Lineage (NCBI taxonomy): Eukaryota > Metazoa > Arthropoda > Insecta > Diptera > Drosophilidae > Drosophila > Drosophila rufa. The sequence goes on from JAECXS010000096.1 coordinate 18,720,825, forward strand.
AGGATTCACACTTGCCAGGACCAGACCAGCCCAGCCCCGACCAGACACACGCATAAATAATTTAATGTTCCGAGTGTTCCGACATCGAAATTTGCACATCGATAAGCGGAGCTGCGGGCGCTTGATAAGGGGGCTCTGTGTCACTCGGCTCCGGGCATTATTCAAACCGACTCAATCGGCAATTAATGCCACTCGGAATGCCCCGATTTGCCCATATGGTAAATGGTTATGTAGCTCCAGGTTGGGGCAAAGAATCGGTGGCTCATTAATAACCGGGCGCGGCGTTCATACATCACTCATACGTCACGTTGGTTAATCCATTCGTCAGAGACAGGCGCTGTTTGCGTGAAGTGGATGTGGATGGGGATGCGGATGCGGGAAAGTCGTTTTCCCACTGACAGTCTGTCTAATCTGTGTCTATGGGATCCGCTCCTTCGACCCCATCGACTCACACTCTGTGTTTGCGGTATCAATCACAATGTTAATCCCGATGTTTAGGACGGATTATGTGGGCGGGTTGAAAGGGTTTCCACTCGAAGCAGTCACTTCTCCGAAACGGGCTGACTGATGAGTATTTAGGTTTAAGTATATGAGCAGGGAATTAATATTTCAGCTATAGAATACAGTATTTAATGGGCTAATATAAATTTTCCCTGATTATGCATAATTTTAGTAGTATATATATATATATTTTTGTTTTTTTTAATTAAAAATATAACAGCAAAAGATAATATTTTTGTTCTCTGTGTAACTTAAGCGAACTCACTGACTCATTGCGTAATTGGATTTCCATTAAACTTGAATTCATTTGAATTTAGCGCTCTCCGAAAGGTTTTGTGGATTTAAAAGGCCTTTAATTTAATAATTAAAGAAAAATAGTTAAAAATTGGTTATTTGGCATCCGGTTTTTTAATTTTTACTCAAGTTAGTTTGGCTCTAATGTCATCTGATATATGTTAGTCTTTAAAAACTGGACCTGGGCGCCCCCCGAAACCCTACAGGCGAATAAAAAATACTCAAAATGGCCAAGAGACAACCACCGGCTATACCGAAAACCCATGAACGCGCTGTAGGACCCCGGGGAGTGGACACCAAGGCCAACAACGAGCTCTTCCTCAAGGAGCTCTTCACCGCCACCAACAAGTTTCGAGCCATGCATGGCTGTCCGGCCGTGACTCTGAATGCGGAACTGAATAGGTTGGCCCAGGAATGGGCTAATGTAGGGGAGTTTCTATAATTTTTATTTTATTTACTAATAATTTCCGTTAATACTTTCAGCACCTTCGGGACAAGAACATAATGCAACACCGCCCCAATCCCAAGTACGGCGAAAACATATTCCTCTCCGGCGGAATGGATGTCACCGGGGATTTGCCCGTAGAAATGTGGTATCGGGAAATCAATAGCTATGACTTCCAAAAGGCTCAATTCGCGCCAACTGCAGGTCATTTCACGCAGCTAATTTGGAAATCCTCGAAGGAAATGGGTGCCGGTGTAGCTCGAAAGTGAGTTTTTGTGAATAGAATTTAGTTTATTTAATTTAAAGTAATTTATTTCCCTTAGAGCGGACAGAACTTGGGTCGTTTGCAATTACAATCCACCCGGCAATGTCGTAGGTCAGTTTAAGGATAATGTACCCGCCAAAAATTCGTAAATAAATGCCAGCACAGGTCCAGTATTTGTTGGAGTTTTATTTTGATTCAAAAATATATAATTTTACGATTTTTTAGAAATATAAAATCATTCTTAGCTGTGGCTTATAATTTTCTGATTACTTAAACTTAATTTACAAATATTTAATTTATATACAAGTTGTTCAAGGTGTCTTAATCGATTGTTCCTCCTCCTCCTCCTCGCTGGATTTATAAAGCAGTTTTCTTGGCACGACATTCTCCTGGAAGTGGTCTCTTATATTCCCGGGTGGATCATAATTGCATACAATCCAAATGCAGGAATCGCTGGGAATAAAAACAAGTTTACTTTTTTATAACTTTACCCTTAAGAGAGAGAATAATTCTTACTTGGAGGCCACTCCCACGCCGAGGGATGCCGTATCCCTCCACACCATCTGTGTGAAATGTCCGGTGTATAGATCAAAGCGGGGGTCAAGGTAGTCGTAATTGTACTTCTCCTGGTACCAGAGCTTCATTATACGCTTGACCGAAAATTCTGGCTTACGGGCACATATAGTATTTTCTCCATAAAATGCAAAAGGGCGGGTTTCAAGGCGGTCATTGAGGGCCAGTTGCTGCAGGTAAAATTTAAGAAAATAAAATGCTGAGAAAAACCAAGTAAAAGTATATTAATTCCACCTACTTCTGCCCATTCCTGAGCGTAAATAGAAAGATTATCATCCATTTTCAGGGGACTTGCATCGTGCAGTTTCCTATATTTGTTTGTTTCCCTTAACACAGCTCGCTTAATAGCCTTGGGTCGATATTTAAAATTCTCAGTTGCAGAACCATAGAAATCGTTCTCAAAAATTCCTTTTTGGGCAAAGCTCAGATTTTTCGAAAGCGGAGTTCTACCATCGCACCAATGCCATAGGTTCTTAGTATCCTTTTCCTTTTCGCTAGACCTTTTTTTTGGCCCTGTCCTTGACAGTTTTTTAGTCTCTGACCCCGTGGAGTTTTCTATCCGTGAACGCTTGACCTCGCAGGCCAGGTAATTCCGGGAATTGGCATACACCTTGATTGGCTTCTTGCAAAGGGATTGAAGACAGTCTTGACAGTTGTCCAGCTCCCTATGCCTCAGATCGCAGGCTACGAACTTGGCATCGTTGTGCTGAAGTATCTGTAGGGGCTGACTTCCTGGAGATTCCTCAGGGGATTGCACGCAAATATTATTATTCTCCATTTAACATTAATTTTTTCTAGCAATTTTCTAGGAATTTTATAAATTGTTGTTTAAAGTAAGACAAAGTCTGTTTCCCTGAATATCCGCTTGTCCTGGTGCTTTTTATTCGCTATCCTCTTTTTAATTTTATTTTGCATTACTTTTTCCCCGTCTTTCCGTTTTTTTGGGGCGACAATTCAACGTCACACATCATTAATTTTAAATTTCTGCCATAAATATCCGCGAGGACGTGGATGAGCAGCGGGTGGCGTCGGGTCACAAAGGTGTCAGGCCGAAGTTATGGTACCAGCATGCTCCCTGTTTTCCCCTCTGACCTGTCCCTCCTGGCCTGCTTTTTGATTGACTGTTTGTCACTTGGGGCATGGAAATTAAAATGGAATTTTTTCTCAACGCAGTGAGTTTTCACGCCATTGTGAATTGCGAAAGAGATGGGCGTTGAATTGGGGGAAGATGGGCATATTTATGATTCAATTTTCATTCTGCATATTTATAGCTTAAGGCGTAGGTTGGTTAATTGAATTTCTTATTTTAATTGCGTAAGTACTGAGAGGTTTCTTGATGATCATTAAGACCGAGGTATAAAGAATGATAAAGCTGAAATTTGTTTATCAATGCAAGTAAATATATATATATGTATATATATATTATTTTTTTATATGTAGGGACTTTAATTGTCATATTTTATAATCATCAAATTGACATATTTTTACCTTATATTTAAAACTAATACTTTAAGTAAAATATCTTAAAATACAACGAAGCTTTGTTACATTTCACCCAAGCATTCCCAAAACAGCTATTAAAATTCTAAATCAACCGAAAATATTAGGATTATATTCTAGAAAACTACTTGAGAGCCATAAATTCCTTACTAAGTTCCAAACTTCCATTTATTTTATTTCCCCTTAACCATCATAGCTCGCATCAAATCTTTTCTAACTACTTTACCTCCTAAAAAAATCTCTACAAAATCGGGTTAATGCCGGATTCCTCTCCGAACACTGATTCGCAGGACATTAAAGTCTGGGCTTTGCCTCCGTTGCCATTTTTTTGGCCGTCTCAAGCTATAACTTTAAGGCCCCGTAACCGTAACCGTTAACCCAATAAAGCACTTTCAGGAGCAACAGCCAAAGGACGAGCGACTGTTGCTGTTGGCTTCAGTTTCACACCGTCAACAAGTGACAAGCACACCATGGCAAATATCCAAAGACACACACACTCGCAAGCACACATATGCATATGCATATAGATATGTGTGTATATATCCGTGTTACTGGCATCACGTCAAAATTGGTTGGCATCATGCCACAGAAATTTCTGCTGGCTGCAACAAAAAGCAACTCAACGAAAATGGGAAAGCGCTCAAAACAACGGCAAGGAAAAAAAACGGGATACATTTAAATATACACACACCATACACACCCAACACACATAGATATCCCATGCTAAAAAAAGACACCGCGAAAAGGAGAAGCGTGATCATAAGGGCGGCTCCAAAAAGTAGACTATGAATTTTTATAGCAAATTTTCGTTTTTTTTTTTAAATTTCAAAAAGCAAATGACACGGACAAGAGGAGCAAGAGGGACTTGTTGGCCTGTGTCTGTAGTGGCGACTGAAGAGCCGCGAGATACATTTTTTACCTAGAAGTAGGCTACAGATCATAAAAGCTTTAGGCCAAGTTTTTTTTTAGCTCAAAAGCAGACAACATTTTTGGCAACTTTTAAGCCGAGCTTTTAGTGCATGTGCATAAAATTCGTGAGCTGCATTTTTTTGTGGTATTTGCCTGAACAGATTTTAGGGAAAATATAACAGATAGCTCATAGCGGCGCCAGGGAAGATCTGGAAAGCTCTTGTTCCAATTAGGAAATTTTTCGCTGCTGCTAAGCCTGAACCTAGGTCGCTCCACCTATTTCCGTGCTAAACTCTTTTCAAATCGAGATCCGGTGGAGTGCACAAGTATTGGAGTTGCTTCTCGCAGACCAAATCTTAAATAAGAGCTAAGTCCAAGCGGACAGCATACAAATTTGAGTGCGAAGAAATTTAACTTGCCGGAGCTTAAGCAAACTCAAGTGAGTAGGAAAGCTGGCAGTGTCTGTGTGAAGTGCGTAACCCTTTTTGTTGCACAGGTCACAGGAAAGTGTCTACGAAGGTTGCAAGGCGACCATCTGGCGTCGACCAGTACCCAAGTGAAAGAGGTTATACTTGGGAGACCCCTTAAATTTTCACCGGGGACAATCATCCAGCGGGTAAATATTTCGAAAAGCGTGTTTCGGTTATTGGTTGCTTACTGTGGTGAATTTAAAATCAACAGATTGACCCCAGCAAGCAGTTTTTGAGTTCCGGTCCCGAGGAGCACCCCCTAAGCGGGGCATGACGGGCTAGGAAGCCGAAGGAGGGATGAATACCTAACTCTAGTGCAGTTAAATCGGCCACCAGCACGCATGCGCGACATTCTTAAGTGGCCGACTATGCAGTTGCGGACAATTTTTTTGGTGATGTTTGGCAGGATCGGCAGTTTAAATTGTTTGACCCTGGCATGACCTCTGTGCCCTTGCTGCTTTAACCTATATTCGGTGAAGTGATCATAACTAATGGGTAGTCCCGATCAGTAGCCATAGGCAACGTCCGTCGTCCGACCGCTGTGTATGCGCGAATTAAATGCGAATTAACTGCGCGAATTAAATGTCCAATCTGAAGGATTTTTAATCTTTGGAAAAGATGTGCCCCAGTTTTGTTTTATCCAAACGGTCTTAACCTACATGGCATGGCGTAACGCTTACGTAAGCCTTCTCTGATTTTTTTATGCAAACTTTTGCTGAAACTAGAAGCCAAAAGAAATGAGAGGAACTATCTTTGAAAAATTATGAAGGAAAATTTATTGGAAAATATTTAAGTAATTTTAAAATTTAGGTTTAAGCAAAATTAATTAGTTTTCTTGCTCAAAGCGAAGATTAGGGTAGAGAAATATTTCTTTATTGCTTTTGTTTCTACTAACACGATGAAAGCCAGCCTACTGCTTACACTGGGCCAGGCCAAACAACCATTAATTTCCAGCACACCTTCGAGGGAGATCGATCTTTCGCCGATGGATGAGATGCGTGAGTGTTAATAAAAGAACATTATTTTTAAAAGTTTAAACAAAAGCTAAATAATAAAACATGAAAATTCTACACTATGCTAAAAGTTTACCTTGAATTAAATGTCGCTACAAATTGAATTAATGAATTACTCTAAATTGGAGATCGCAAGAAAATTAAATTAATGAACTATCTCTACTAAAATTTTAACTTTAATTATGGCAATTTATGAAGTAATGAGAAATGAAGTGAACTAATTTAGCCTTTCAAATAAATTCAACTTAGAGCAGCGTTCAAAACAAAAATTTAAATTAATTAAACAAAGAACTATGTTTAAAGATGTTATTTTTAAAATTTTTGAATACTTTAAGAGTATACATATATAGTCTAATTCTCTGTCTGCCTCTAAAAAATGAATTTAAACGTAATGTTAGCCTTAATCAGTACATTTATATTAAATCTTAATGTCTAATGAAATCATGAATTCTTAAATCTCTGTGTTTTTACCGACTCGAATGATGACTCCACGGTCGTAAGAATCAAAAGGGATCACCAGAGCCATGCTCTTGCGGCAGGTGATCGTAGGTAGGGTGGGCAATATGCGAGCGCAACAACATCTGTGTCTCCGCAAAAAAATTTTAGTTTTTTTCTCTCTTCTTCTGCCTTTTCTCTAAACTTCCGCTTTTCCTCTATCTCCTATCCTTCAGTGAATTTTGGTTATCATATCTTCCGGTTTAGTCTAGCTTTTATTTTTGTCGCAGCACGCTCAATTCTTGTCTTGTTAGTAATGATGTGTAGTCCGTGTCCGAGGTCTGGGTCAGCAAGACCACCACCCCCAAAGCCGACGAGCTAGAGCCGGAAACCTACAGCGTGCCCCAGCAGCTCAGATCCTCCCAAAGCAGACGAACTTGAACGTTACACACTACAGTTATAATTCATTATTATTAATAAGAAAAGTGGCGCTCAACGTGTGGAGCCTTAGTAAAAGAATATTTTTATTAAGACTCGCGGATAAACAAATTCATTCCTGATTATTTAACTCCCTCGTGTCTAAACAATTCTTGGATAACAGTTTTGTGAGTATTGGTATTCCTAACTGGCCAGAGTTTTAACGTGTGTGGATTTATAAAAGATTCTTTTTAATAAAACTCGAGGGTAAATAAATTATTTCTATTTCTACAATTCTATCTTTCTTTCAATTTCTTTCAAGCTTCTATCAAAATTTTTTTTTTGTTTTTCTGATAAGTCTTGGAAAACAGTTGAGGTTAATATCTGTATTCCCAACTGGCCAGATTTACAAGGAAGCAAAAGATTTTTTCCTTAACTTAGAAGAGATGACAAGGTGGCTAGTAAAGATGAGGAAAACAGAGGAAGCAATACAGAGCGCTCATCCTCTGTCCCAGTTTATAACACTAAGTCACTGAACTACTCTTAACTCTAAACTCAACTACACGGAAAATATAGGCATTTCTTCGGAGTCGTGCCATATCCAGAAAGAGTATAAAAAAAAAAAAAAAAAAAAAAAAAAAAAAAAAAAAAAAAAAACTTCTTTTATTCTTTTACTTTTTCCTTGAAGTTTTAGTTTCTTTCGATCATATTCTGGAATACATGCGTAGCTGTCTCTGAACTAATCGCTGTCCGAATTCGAAATAAAGAAATAGAGCTTCCCTCTTTTGAATAGGGCTTAAATCTAATCAAAAGTTTTCACTTTCCAATCTTTAAATTTCCGAGAAAATTGATTTTTTTTAATTATGATTCTTCGAGACGTGTGACATCTAATCAAGAGTTCGGTAAACACATTTTTTGTATATATATATTATATCTTTACTTCTCTATATTTGGCTTTACTTATCGAAAAACAAAACAAAGCAACATTTTTAAAGAAATTTCGATTGCAGTTGATTGGTTAACTGTTGTCGGAACGTCAATAATTTTATATTTTTTGCATTCAAACCAAATTTTCGTATCTTGTGGGAATGATGGGGTTAGACCGATCTCCGGAAAGAGGAGCTGAATCAAGCCCAAAGGTCGTTTGTCCGTTATGTACAGCAGATATAAATCCTGCTGAGCTTTTTATAACCAGTTGTCAACACGAGTTTCATAAGCGATGTATAGAAGCTCATTGGAAGGATAGCGCACAATGTCCGGTGTGTAAAGTATCTAGTAGACAGGCAATTTCGAAGCCTATAGAGGTATCTGAGAGACAAACCCGAAGTGGGTCGAAAAAACGACAGCCTTTAGATACAGTTGCTCAGCAAGCATTAGATAATACAGCTTCGACCTCAGGACAAAGTGCACAAGTTAATAACAGTGGGGTTAGCAATTCAAGTGTTCTAACAGCTAATGCTATAACGTTACTGGCTATGGAGCGAAGATTACTCGCTACGCTTTCGGAAAGGATGACCGATTTGATTCAAAATTCAGTAACTGACAGCATAACCAGGGCGTTAGCAAGCACCAGTCGTGAAAGTGACAATTCTGAGAGTGAACATTCGTCGCGTCGATCGCTGGGTAATGATGATGATAGGGTCGAAACTAGGAATGGAACCGGAAGCAGTTCAAGACAAGTCCCCTTGGCACCGGGCTCTCCCGCATCCCAAAGAAGCACTACGTCCGAGTTGGTGAACCGACCAGATAAGGTCGTGCATATCCTCAATGGATGGAAGATAAAATATTCAGGAATAGGAGTATCAGTAGATAATTTTATTTATAGAGTAGATACACTAACCCGAGAGACGTTAGGTAGTAATTTCAATCTACTTTGTAAACACGCAAGCGTCCTTTTTGAAGGGAAGGCCAATGAATTTTATTGGCGTTATCATAAAGCGCACGGCGAGATTCTTTGGGACACTTTCTGTTCAGCTTTGCGTCTTCAGTTTCGCCAGAGCAGAGACGATGGCGATATCGAAGAATTAATTAGGAACACTAAACAAAAGCCAAATGAATCTTTTGATTGTTTTTATGATACAATATCTGGCCTAGTCGATCAGCTGGAGCATCCATGGACGTCAAGTAAATTAATTCGAGTTCTTAGAAACAATTTGCGTCCAGAAATTAGACATGAGATCTTGAACATTGATGTTAATACTGTTTCAGATCTAAGACAGATTTGTCGCAGGCGCGAAGCCTTCTTAGCCGATGTTAAGCGGTGCAGTGGCTACGTGCGGAGCACTCCGTTCAGACGAGAAGTGTCTGAATTTAGTCAGGAATGTGAAACTCAGGTAGAATCAGAATCCGAAAGTGAGGCTGATGTCGAAGCGTTTTCCTTATTATGTTGGAATTGTCGAAAGGAAGGGCATAGATATCAGGATTGTGTATCTGAAAGAAGAGTTTTTTGTTACGGTTGTGGAGCTGCAAATACTTACAAACCAAGCTGTAGTAAGTGTTCAAAAAACTCCAAAACCGGCATGTCGAAGTCGCAATTCAGACAGAAGACTTCGAGTGCCTTCCGGAGCCAAGCCACGATGACCGAAGAGTAGTAGATGCAGCAAATGTTACTCAACTTCCATACCCTGACGAACAACAAATACCTGCTAGTCCTTTGCTACATAGCAAAATCCCAATATTAAAGGGAATAACTATACCAGTAGACAACTATCTACATGATTTGCAAAAACATAAGTCTCGCAATTCTACTCGAATAAAATCATTCTGGCAAAATGTCAAGCAATGTAGAATTGGCATCGAGTATATAAATTCACTACCGACAGGACCAAAGGATCCTCGACCCTTTTTGCCAATTCGTGTACTAGATCGAATAGTTTACGGCCTTTTAGACTCCGGAGCGTCAATTAGTTGTGTGGGAGGTAACTTAGCTCGTGAGGTAATGACCAAAGGAGATTTCAAAGTCATCAAGAGTAGTGCTACAACAGCCGATGGTCGGTCACAGCAGATAACAGGCTTTTTCCAAGCTGAGGTGGAATACGCCGACGTAAAGAATCGGTTAAAAATTTACATAGTGCCCTCACTGAAACAGGATTTATATCTAGGGATAGATTTTTGGAGGCTGTACGATCTTCTTCCCAGAAATTTGAATATAGCTGAATTAGACTCATCGGAGACTGACTGCAAAGTCAAAGTAGATCAGCACAGACTGTCCGAGATGGATAAAGCTAAACTATCGAATGTGATTAATTGTTTTCCGTCGTTTAGCCAAGAAGGTCTTGGTAAGACCAACCTTATATCACATTCTATTGATGTAGGTATGGCTAAACCAATAAAACAACGCCATTTCCCTGTCTCACCGGCCGTTGAAAAGGCGATGTATGCCGAGATTGACAGGATGATACAACTAGGAGTGATAGAAGAGTCCGACAGCTCATGGTCATCTCCAATTGTTATGGTAACGAAACCTGGAAAGGTCAGAATTTGTTTGGATTGTCGCAAGGTGAACAGTTTCACCGAAAAGGATGCATATCCTCTTCCACAAATTAGTGGCATATTGAGTCGCTTGCCGAAGGCCGAATATATAACAAGCCTTGACCTAAAAGACGCGTACTGGCAAGTACCTTTAGAAATTTCTTCTCGCGACAAGACGGCGTTCACTGTTCCTGGTAGACCCCTCTATCAGTTTAAAGTTATGCCGTTCGGGCTTTGCAATGCCACAAGTACAATGTCTCGATTGATGGACAAAGTGGTGCCAGCTCATCTGAGAAACGAGGTTTTCATTTACCTAGATGATCTGCTGATAGTGTCTTCAAGTTTTGAGAGGCATTTAGAAGTGCTAAGAGAGGTTGCGCTACACATTAGGCGTGCAGGCTTGACTATCAATATTTGCAAAAGTCATTTCTGCATGCTGAGGGTGCGATATTTGGGCCACATAATCGGCGATGGAGGAATCCGAACCGATCCCGAAAAGGTTGCCGCAATCAGGGATTTTCCTTTGCCAAAGACTTTGCGTAATTTGCGAAGTTTTATGGGTCTGTGCGGATGGTATCGCAAGTTTGTTCCCAATTTTGCGTCTCTTGCTGCCCCTTTAACAGATCTGATGACCACGAAAAGAAGATTCAGTTTGACAAAAGCAGCTGTAGAATCTTTTGAGAAGCTAAAGCAATGTCTTAGCGAGGCTCCTGTTTTATGCAGTCCTGATTTTTCGAAGCCGTTCGCAATACATTGCGACGCGAGTAAGACCGGAGTTGGAGCTGTATTAGTCCAAGTTTCGGAAGAAGGAGATGAGCGTCCTATTGCCTTCATTTCGAAGAAATTAAATAAGGCGCAACGAAATTATACCGTCACTGAGCAAGAATGTCTCGCTGCGATCGTGGCTCTTAAAAATTTTAGGGCATATGTGGAAGGACATAGATTCAAAATCATAACCGATCATGCGTCATTAAAATGGTTGATGTCTAACCATGACCTAAATTCGCGTCTAGCTCGATGGGCTTTGGCCTTACAAAGGTATGATTTCGAGATTGAGCATCGCAAAGGTTCGCTTAACGTAGTTCCCGACTCCTTGTCTCGGGTAAACGAAGACGTGATAGCTGCAATAGACTTGCGGGATGGATTTCTCGTAGATCTAAATTCCGATCACTTTAAATCAGCGGAATATACCGAACTCGTGCAGAAAGTGAGTGCAAATCAGACGAATTTTCCGGATCTTAGGACCGATAGCGGTTACATTTATCGAAAGGCGGAGCATTTGACAGGAGAGCAAGTGCACGATGAATATGCCTGGAAGCTCTGGGTGCCGAAGGAACTGGTTCCTGAGATACTTTCTCGCGCTCACGATAGTTCGTTGTCTGCTCATGGTGGGATACACAAGACCATTGAAAGAGTTAGACGTTATTATTTCTGGCCTGGACTCGTGACAGATGTTAAGGCCTATATAAATGCTTGTGAGGTGTGCAAAACCACAAAAGCACCAAATTATGTTTTGCGACCACCCTTAGGAAAAGCACCGGAAAGTCAACGATTTTTCCAAAGACTATTTATAGATTTTCTTGGACCATACCCCAGATCCAGAAGTGGAAATATTGGGATTTTTATCGTTCTCGACCATTTTTCCAAGTATGTTTTTCTTAAACCAGTAAAGAAGATAGATGCAGGTTGCGTTATAAAATATTTGGACGGAGAGTTGTTTATGTCGTACGGCACTCCCGAAACGATAGTGTCTGACAATGGATCTCAATTCCGTTCGCACGCTTTTCAGAAATTAATGCAGCAGTACGGCATTAGGCATACGCTGACTGCTGTGCATTCGCCTCAGGCTAACGCCTCTGAGCGCGTTAACCGGTCTGTTATCTCTGCAATTAGAGCGTATTTGCGGCCTGATCAGAAAGATTGGGACGAATACCTAAATAGGATTAGTTGTGCGTTGAGATCATCCGTACATTCAAGCCTAGGAACATCTCCTTACTACATGGTTTTCGGGCAACACATGATTACTTCTGGCTCCACGTATTCTTTGTTGAGGAAGCTCAACCTATTGGATGACCGATCCCTAAAATTTGACCGTCAAGACTCGTTCGAGATAGTGCGGGAGAAAGCATGCCAACGGATGTTAACGAAGCACTCCGAAAACGAGAAGAAATACAATCTTAGGGCTAGAGTTGTTTCGTATGCAGAAGGGCAAGAAGTATTTCGTAGGAATTTTAAGCAAAGTTGTTTCCAGACAGGATACAATGCTAAATTCGGTCCTTCCTTTGTAAAAGCCAGAGTTCGCAGAAGGTTAGGAAACTCTTACTACGAGCTAGAAGATTTGCAAGGGAAACCATTGGGTACATACCATGCGAAAGATATTCGCCAATGATATGTCTTCAGTCGGCATCAGTCTAGGGTATCAGTAAGATATATACCCTAGCCAGATGTTACCGGGGGGCTTTTGTAGTGGCGACTGAAGAGCCGCGAGATACATTTTTTACCTAGAAGTAGGCTACAGATCATAAAAGCTTTAGGCCAAGTTTTTTTTTAGCTCAAAAGCAGACAACATTTTTGGCAACTTTTAAGCCGAGCTTTTAGTGCATGTGCATAAAATTCGTGAGCTGCATTTTTTTGTGGTATTTGCCTGAACAGATTTTAGGGAAAATATAACAGATAGCTCATAGCGGCGCCAGGGAAGATCTGGAAAGCTCTTGTTCCAATTAGGAAATTTTTCGCTGCTGCTAAGCCTGAACCTAGGTCGCTCCACCTATTTCCGTGCTAAACTCTTTTCAAATCGAGATCCGGTGGAGTGCACAAGTATTGGAGTTGCTTCTCGCAGACCAAATCTTAAATAAGAGCTAAGTCCAAGCGGACAGCATACAAATTTGAGTGCGAAGAAATTTAACTTGCCGGAGCTTAAGCAAACTCAAGTGAGTAGGAAAGCTGGCAGTGTCTGTGTGAAGTGCGTAACCCTTTTTGTTGCACAGGTCACAGGAAAGTGTCTACGAAAGTTGCAAGGCGACCATCTGGCGTCGACCAGTACCCAAGTGAAAGAGGTTATACTTGGGAGACCCCTTAATTTTTCACCGGGGACAATCATCCAGCGGGTAAATATTTCGAAAAGAGTGTTTCGGTTATTGGTTGCTTACTGTGGTGAATTTAAAATCAACAGATTGACCCCAGCAAGCAGTTTTTGAGTTCCGGTCCCGAGGAGCACCCCCTAAGCGGGGCATGACGGGCTAGGAAGCCGAAGGAGGGATGAATACCTAACTCTAGTGCAGTTAAATCGGCCACCAGCACGCATGCGCGACATTCTTAAGTGGCCGACTATGCAGTTGCGGACAATTTTTTTGGTGATGTTTGGCAGGATCGGCAGTTTAAATTGTTTGACCCTGGCATGACCTCTGTGCCCTTGCTGCTTTAACCTATATTCGGTGAAGTGATCATAACTAATGGGTAGTCCCGATCAGTAGCCATAGGCAACGTCCGTCGTCCGACAGCTGTGTATGCGCGAATTAAATGCGAATTAACTGCGCGAATTAAATGTCCAATCTGAAGGATTTTAATCTTTGAAAAAAGATGTGCCCCAGTTTTGTTTTATCCAAACGGTCTTAACCTACATGGCATGGCGTAACGCTTACGTAAGCCTTCTCAGATTTTTTTATGCAAACTTTTGCTGAAACTAGAAGCCAAAAGAAATGAGAGGAACTATCTTTGAAAAATTATGAAGGAAAATTTATTGGAAAATATTTAAGTAATTTTAAAATTTAGGTTTAAGCAAAATTAATTAGTTTTCTTGCTCAAAGCGAAGATTAGGGTAGAGAAATATTTCTTTATTGCTTTTGTTTCTACTAACACGATGAAAGCCAGCCTACTGCTTACACTGGGCCAGGCCAAACAACCATTAATTTCCAGCACACCTTCGAGGGAGATCGATCTTTCGCCGATGGATGAGATGCGTGAGTGTTAATAAAAGAACATTATTTTTAAAAGTTTAAACAAAAGCTAAATAATAAAACATGAAAATTCTACACTATGCTAAAAGTTTACCTTGAATTAAATGTCGCTACAAATTGAATTAATGAATTACTCTAAATTGGAGATCGCAAGAAAATTAAATTAATGAACTATCTCTACTAAAATTTTAACTTTAATTATGGCAATTTATGAAGTAATGAGAAATGAAGTGAACTAATTTAGCCTTTCAAATAAATTCAACTTAGAGCAGCGTTCAAAACAAAAATTTAAATTAATTAAACAAAGAACTATGTTTAAAGATGTTATTTTTAAAATTTTTGAATACTTTAAGAGTATACATATATAGTCTAATTCTCTGTCTGCCTCTAAAAAATGAATTTAAACGTAATGTTAGCCTTAATCAGTACATTTATATTAAATCTTAATGTCTAATGAAATCATGAATTCTTAAATCTCTGTGTTTTTACCGACTCGAATGATGACTCCACGGTCGTAAGAATCAAAAGGGATCACCAGAGCCATGCTCTTGCGGCAGGTGATCGTAGGTAGGGTGGGCAATATGCGAGCGCAACAACATCTGTGTCTCCGCAAAAAAATTTTAGTTTTTTCTCTCTTCTTCTGCCTTTTCTCTAAACTTCCGCTTTTCCTCTATCTCCTATCCTTCAGTGAATTTTGGTTATCATATCTTCCGGTTTAGTCTAGCTTTTATTTTTGTCGCAGCACGCTCAATTCTTGTCTTGTTAGTAATGATGTGTAGTCCGTGTCCGAGGTCTGGGTCAGCAAGACCACCACCCCCAAAGCCGACGAGCTAGAGCCGGAAACCTACAGCGTGCCCCAGCAGCTCAGATCCTCCCAAAGCAGACGAACTTGAACGTTACACACTACATGTCCTGTGGCATCCTGATGTACGTGATGTTGCTGCCCCGCATCCTGGGCAACCCAATGGTGGCTATTAAACAGGTCCCTCTTGGATTTTCCCCAGCAAAAATATTAATTTAATAACGTGAAATAATATGGGTAATGAATTTAATTATTAAAAATATATTCGTAAGTGCATACGAATATTAAATTTTTGAATGCAAATACACTCTCGTTGACCTACATCATTGCTGACCTACAAAAGGGTAATTGATTTTAATGAAACAGCTGCGGCTTCAGCAATTTTAAATTTAACAACCATTTTATGTGAGCTTTATGTGTTTATTGAGAAATTTCCATACAATATTTAAATATTTATAATGTAAATACATACTAGGCTTTTCGGTTTAATGATTGAATGATTTTTAACAACTAAATATATTTTCTTGGCGGTGCTGATAAACTTTTTTAAGCCAATCTTTTATTTTAGTTGATTTGTTTTGTAAGTTTTGTAAGTTTTTAGGCAATTAAAATATTAAATAATATTTTGCAGGCTAAAAGAAAATGAATAAAGATTAAATACTAAGAAGACAAGTATTAAATTATTAATATCTCAATTTTCGAAGCCAATGAAACCTTAAACTCATTCGCCTGGCATCAAGTTTCAGACAGTTTCAGCAAGTCTTTGTGCCATTTACACTCTGTCGAATGCTTAAATGCATTCAGCTGTCAAAAAGCCGCAGACAAAAGTTCAATTTAATTACCGCAAAGAAGTAAAAGAAGGTGGAAAGCAAAAAGGTGTGGAATTTCCATGGGTTTCCCAAACTGCAGATCGGAATTTGCGTCTGCCAATGAATCGTTCCGCCCTGCCAATGCATTTTACAATGTAATTAAGCAGACTCGAATTTTCGCATTTTCTGCGCTCTGCGCTCGGAGTTTTCTGTTTCATTTAATATTTTTTTCTTTATTCTGTTGTATTTTAAACTAGGGGTAAATGAGGTCATGGGAGGTTGTGGGGAAAACCAAAAGTCGAAGGGCAAAGGAAGTTTCGCTCCCTTTTCCGCACTCTCACTCGCACTCACTGCGAAAACCTTCTTCGTTATGCATTGTAATTTGCGTGTAATTTTCAAGGCGTTGGGAAAAACGTGAAAATGTTCTTGCTAAAGTAACAACAATAGCAACAAAAACAAATGGAACAAAAGTGGCAATAATAATTGCAACGCAACGGCAAGAACAACAACAGAAGCTGCTTTAAGGCAAAAGTCTCATTTATTTTAATGTGTCGACGCTGACGACGTGCAAATGTCTGCCACTTTTCCAGCAGGTTTTTCCCTTCAGTTTTCCGCATTCAATGTTCAGTTTTCTGTTCGCCAGCAAAGAGTTTTCCCTGTTCAAATTGCATGCAGATGCAGCAGCGGCTGGTGCGTGTGTGTGCGTTGTAATTATTAAGCTGACAATGCAGCATCTGTAGCTGTATTCCCGTTGATTTCGGCAGGGTTGCATAAAGGATACAAAAAGGATATTGGGGGATTTTGGAACAATGACATTAAGTAAAGGTAAACCTCAGATCGATCACAATGGATTCAAATAAGTCTATAGTGGCACCTAGAGTATGCTACGCAAAATGGTATTTGTGGTATCTTACACAAAAAATTCCATTGCATAGTTTTGGGTGCTTTTAATATATTTTAAACGAAATTCTCAACTATATTTGATAAATTTAACTTAATTAAAAATAAAATATTACCCATTCGACATCCATTGCATCCCTGGCCTTATTCCCTCTGTCATTCTCTGTGGGTCAAACCCCTCGCATGGCTCATGGCGCACGGCTCTCGTGGCAGACAACGGTCATAACAATGCCAATTTTAATGGTCATTACAATAAAGCTCATAACCATAAAAAATTCACAGCATCCAGCGACAGCAGGAACAAAAATGCGAACAACAACGCGAGCAACGAGAAGCGAACAACGGCGAGGAATCACGAGCATTTATTGGGCTTATGTGCCATATTAATATTATTCATCTGTGGCGCACTCCCCAGATCATAGAATAAAATGCAAATGAATTAAATTTCAATTTTGGAAAACACAAAATAAAAAAGTAACACTTTATGGGTAGGCGAGAACAATTTGCAAATATAAATATTGGTGTAGTTTATTTTTTTTGTTTATTTTTTGGGGATTTTGCTTGTTTATTTAGACACAGGAACAGGGGTATTTAATTAAATTAATATTTTTTCTCGCTGCCAATGTAAGTATTCTTTAGTTTTATAAAATGCTCATTAGCTTGGTGGTGCTTTGGATCCATAGTTTAATCATGGGAATATTTGCGTAAACACTGGGCGATTGCAGGAAATCGCACTTGGAGTTCCAGGAACCGATGCCAATTAGCTTGCCATCGGAAACCAAGGGACCGCCGGAGAAGCCCTGGCAAACGAGGTCCGTGGCGTTCGATTTCGAGACACAGAGCTCGTCGGGAGCTAGAATCCGTTTGATAATATAATCCCCCCTGCACTCTAAATTTCCGACTATTCGCAGGTCCGCTCTTATTAATAAATCCTGTCCGGGAGCGTCGCCCACGGTTTCTGACCAACCAGTGACTGAGGCCTGAGTATCCCCTCTGAGCGACCAGCTGGCCGGCTCAATGGCCTTGACCTTGTCACTGAAGACAACGGGATTCACTAGCGCCAGGATGGCCACATCACTGGGCCGCAGACCCAAAGCTTGCAAGGTCACTCGGCGTACCGGGACCACTTGACCACCGAGATCCTTCTGAGCGGAACCCACTCGAACCGCGATGTTATCCTTTATCACACCCTTGACACACTGGGCAATGGTTATAATGAAGTCCTTGCTGTAGATCGCTCCGCCGCAACGATGCTTATCGTTCACCAGAACCGATGCCTGCCAGGGAGCCTCTGTGATGTCTATGGTAGCGCCATGGGCAAGGCCAAATAGTTGGGATACTGACAGGAGAATGGTTAGGATCCTGATGGGCATTTTCAAGCCGGGTGTAGTGTTCCGTAGAGATGAGATCGGAGAGTACTTGGGAAATAAGTAAGCAAACTCCTCTTATATAGCCCTTATCGGTTTTGCTAACGTTTTTTAAACATATTCTTTTAATTGGATGTTTGGTCACGTTGCTTTGCCCTAATTAAGCAGATTATTGCTTAAAAACGTGCTCAGATTTTGCCACTAAAATTATACACCATTAAAGTCTACTAAAATAAATAAAATATGTGCATGTTAACTCATTGATTTATCATAGTGCTGCTTACTTTTAGGAGTCAATTTTATCTTAATCTTTTATGATTATTAGATTTTTCTTTCATTTATTGTAAATTGATCAAATATAAGGCGTTTAACTTATTTAATTATTATTTATTGAGCTTAATATTTAAGATTTTAATAAAATAAAATGTAATAGTTATTTGTAGTTGTGATTTTAGGTATTGCATTTATTTGAAATTTCTTTTGAAATTTTATAGTAATTTCCATAAAATGGTTAATTGATTTTAAAACAAAGTATAATGATTAAAATGAATATTTACATGGCTTTTGCCTCATTAAGTCTCCTTTCCTCCGTCTTCGCAATTTCTTTGCTTGCTCTTACATTAATTACGATTATCACGCATACGCAGTGGTGACCAAGAGCGTATAAATTATTTCGCAAAAGTGGCAAGCAAAGTTTATCTTGAGGCCGACAGACAACAGTTGCCATTTGGTTGTTGATTTTTTATGGAAGAATTATGGCCTCGCCCGGGGGGGGCTGGAAAGCCGAACTAAATGGCTTCCTGCGGGTGCAGTTTCCTTCTGTCCATCGCTTTTCAGCATTTTCCCGGCGACCTGCTGTGCAAGACGTATAAATATATATTGTGCAAATTGTAATTTAAAACATTTTGGAGCGAAGCCAAGTAATAATTTGTGTTCTCCTTGCCTTGCCGTTGGTTGCATCGCGTCCTGGCACCGGATTTCGCATTTTGAATTGTGAAATGGCGGAATTGATGCGCTCCAGTGCACTGAGCCTGGGCGCTGGCATTGTTATCCTTTCGTATCCTTTTCGCGCCATCCGCGAGTTTGCAGTTTCCATTTCCCAGCTCGAAGCTCGCAGCTCGCAGCTCCCAGTTACCCGTTGCCATTTTCCTCTGAGCCGGCATATCAATGCGACTGCTTGAGAATAGCATTTTATTGCTTCAAACAACATGGAAAGTCAAGTGTTGCAGTCTCGCGCAATTATTCTCCTCCTCCTCCTGCGCGATTTTTTTCGAAGGGATTTTTTTGCGATTTTTCCGCTCTGGGTATTTTTCCTCGTTTGCCGAAATCGGTTCGGCGCAATAAATTCTATTAAAATGCAATTTGAAGGCTCTGTGATTTTAAATAATGCCAAGAGCAGCCATCGGGTTAATGCAGACAGCCGGCATCCTTGGCGCTTTGTTATCCTGGCAATCGCTTGCTTTCCCATTTCCGCTGTTTTTTTGGTGCCCTTC
The DNA here is from genome assembly GCA_018153105.1 of Drosophila rufa. Classification (NCBI taxonomy): domain Eukaryota; kingdom Metazoa; phylum Arthropoda; class Insecta; order Diptera; family Drosophilidae; genus Drosophila; species Drosophila rufa. Next base: position 18,740,445 of record JAECXS010000096.1, read on the forward strand.
CAGCCGGAGATTTATGCAATCTCCTGCTGTTGTTTGTTCACCGGATATTCGAAGTATTTATGGTCTGCCCGGAGAGTCCTTAGCTAATTGGCTTGTCAATTTAATCGGAAGTTGTTTGGGTCTTATCTCCAGGGATTGCCTTTCCTCCTCAGTGAGTGCTCGCACATGTTGGAAGCCAAAAGAAAACCGCAGCCCAAAGAAATTGCAATTTAATTAATGCCAAGCGAGGGAGCAGATTAAAATAGTTGAAATGTCATTAGCAACGAATTTCGGCAGGATAAGAGAGCGGGCTCTCGAGTCCGGTGCCAAAGGGCGAGTCCAGGCGGTCAACGTGTTGACCACACAATTGTGTGGTCACGTGATGACTTTTTGGCGCTTCTCCTGTGAACATAATTTCGGCCACAGGAAAAAAGGAAGAGAAAACGTGGAAGCAGGTGAAGGAAGCCAAGAACCACAGGCAATTCGCTGACTCCGGGGATTGTCTCCTGCTTTTTTGCGACTCCTGCTCCGACTCCTGCTCTTTAAGTTGCTCCGGAGTTCGTGTTAAAAATTCATTAGGAGTTTTAATTAAAATTCTCTCTGTGGCCCACAAAGGCGCCTTTAACACTTAACGTTCTGACAGCGCTCTCAAAAGAAGTTTGCGGCCAAAACTTAAAAAATAAAAATGAGCGCCAAACTTTTTCGGTATGTTTTGGCAAGGCATTGCCCTTGTTGTCCCATAATTTTCCGCCAACCAAAAACAGAGCCGGAAAAACTGTCGGGAAATGAGGGAAAAGCAATGCGAGGACAGCTTCCATATGCGACCGTTGGCACTTTACATGCATGACTACGTGTCCTTTTAATATCCTGTACACTGGCGTCGCTTCAAAACTTCCGCTGGCAAATAAATAAAATAGTAAACAAGGCATATACATATTTTCCATAAATTGTTATGTTTCTTTTTTATGGGAATTCAAATGCTGGGCTTGAACAAATTTAACATTTATTTGCACAGGTTTTAATTACTGAAACTATTTCCATATCATATGCCAGGCTAAATGTGGTTAGATTTTAATATTTAATAATTAGGATATTATGATAGTTAAATATTAAAATCTAGACACAATCTTTGATGCTTTGGGTTATATATTAAACTATGCTACGATTTTATTTAAATTTAAATGTAACTTGTGTTTTATTAATTGTGAAATTGTGCAAGCAATTAATTTATTTTCCATAAAAAGGAAAACATGAAAACAATCATTATTTAAAGGGTAAACAAAACTTTAACTATTTAAAATATACATTTTTAATTGAAAATGAATAAAGAATCCCTTATGTAAAGGGCACCCCTTCCAAATAAACATAACTTTAATTGTTTAAAATGCAAAGTAAATGTATACATTAAACAGACCGTGTTACAAGCCGATAAAAGCGTTAATTATAAATGTAATTTAATATCTAGCCATCGTTCAGTGCCATCAATAATTTCGACACTAATTACATGGGACAACATTTCGCGGTTCTCGTGTTCCGTAAAATATACACTTTTGTAATTAAATTCTCCAGTGAATTTGGCAGAGGCACGCATCATTTGGCACATTATTGTGACAGCACGGCCCCGATTCAAGTTAGTTAGCGTTCCATCGTTCCATCGACAATGCGACGTCATAATCATAATTACTTTTGCATAATTTGACCCACTGGTGTTTGGGACGTTTGGGGGGCGACAGGTAGTCCCCTCGCAGTCGGCGCAATATTCAATTACAAACATTGGCAAATGTTCTAAACATTTCGAGTGTCTGGCCGAAATTAATTTGTTTGTGTAACTGGGCAAACTAACACGAGGTGGAGGTGTGCTAACAAATTGCGTACGTGTACATGCACGTGTACGGGCGGCGGCGAGGTCCTTTTGGTCCTTTGGTAATTGTAATGCCAGCAAATAAAGGAGCAAGGGCCACCCGAATATACATACACACACGCACACCAAGGACATTGGCAAACACAGATGCAAATGGTGCCGGAGATGGAGTGAAAGGCAAATGCCAACAGGACGAATGCTTGATGTGGGTGCCTTGTTATTGTCCCCGTCACCCTCTGTCCTCCGTCCCTGCGAAATTTTTAATTTCAATTTTTTCCCCTTCGCATTTACCGGTTCCAGTTCCGAAACAAGTTGTGTTGCAAATTTGAATTTATGTCCTGCCGACACCTGCAATATCCTGCTGTGGTCAGCTCTATTCAGCGTGGGTTTCATTGTCGCTTTCCCCCATCCTCGTTAAAACTTTTACCTACCAGATTCGGGCACATTAGCTCCATATGACACCTTAAAGTGTTTTCCTGGACCAACAGGGAATGGCATCCGAGTCGGGGAGTTCCTTGATTGGATCGAGGGTGTGGGAACTGGTTGCTAAAATTGAATTCACAAAGTTATGAATAGTTAATATGCGAGAAAAGGAGCTTGATATGGGAATATGGAAGGTCATAAAAGTACGGGAAGGTGGCGAAAGTCTTTGTAGATAGCTGACTGCGGGTTTTTAAAGGAGACTTTTAAGGGGAATGGTTTTTAAACATTTGAAGTATTAAATTATTTGAATAAAATTGGTGATAAAATATTGTAGTTCAGAAATAAAAAGTCTTTAAAAGATTAAACCCATATTTAATAGGTTTTGAACTCATAATAAGAAATTTCTTTATATTTCAGAGAAATGGTTATAAGAATCAAATTTAAAAAATTTAACTGGGAAGTTTTGTAAGGTAACTAAGAACACCTTTGACAAAACAAATAAGCCTTTCTAAATTGGCATTCTGAATATTATTTTCCATCATGCTGGACAGCTCAAATCGCTCTCCTTTTGAATGCAAAGTTATTAAATGCCTCTGGTAAAACAATATAGATGCTCTTTGCATATCAAAGCGGTTTTAGAGACCAGACTGGACCAAGCCATGACCCCAATCCGTCCAATCCATTGTTCCAACGTCGACTGCATTATTAATCAACAGCAGGAGCGCGCAAAACAATGGCACTAGAACCTAACACTTTCCCGCCCTCCCTCTTCGAGTTCGATATGTGCGGCCTCAGGTATATATTGCATTGCCTCCTGCTGTCAATGCAATGCACATTTACCCCAGTATTTTTCATTAGAGCAATTTTTGTTAATTACAGCTGACCAAGAGAAGAAGACAGGACTGGGAGAGAAGGAGCCTGGCATGTCCATAAAGTGTCTGTTTCAATTTTAGAAGACCAGTGGTACACGGTTAGAAATTGTAAGAGTTTGTTTTGAACATTAAATTCTTTGTTTTCTTAATTCATTTGAAAATAATTGTCTTTAAATTAAGAGAATATAAAAAAAAAAAATCACAGATATTCCTGTGATATTAATAAATAATTTATTATTTAAAATATATAGCTTGAACTCGTTATAATCTTAATAAAGTTTTACTATTTCGTACCTAAAGTTTCCTAAAAATTTTGAGTACTTTATAGATCTATTTTTTCTCTCCGTGCAAGTCCTTTGGCTGCAGGTCCTGTCAATCGATGTTGCAGTTGTTGCCTCGGACCTCGATTTCGATTTCGGATTCGCTTTTGTTTTCCTTTTCGGCTTCGGTTTGGCATCTCTGACCTATAAATCATCTAATGGCCGGGACAGGTTAGGTTCGGTTGGGTTTTTGCTGGGCGGGATGGTGGCTTCAGGGAGACATTGGATTTTTCCGCTGCATCCGCACCAGCCCCCGCGCATGTGTCAATATTTGTGCGAAATGCGGCCGCAGTCTCATCGACACAAACACTCTCCATCATCCACATTCGGTTTCGGTTTTTGTGGGTTTTAGTTTGTTGTCCTGCTAGTTGCAGGAGCACTCGTTGTCCATTTGTCACGACCAGAGGAGGGACACAAGCTTTTAGTTGTTTAAATTTAAGTTGCAGGGCGAAACACAAAAAAAGAAAAAAAAAAAGCGAACCAGAGAACCCCCATCGAAAACAAAGCAAGGGGTCAGAAGTCATTGGCGATTTTAGTCCGCATTGAATATTTTAACTATTTTCAGCTGAGGCAGCTCGACTTAATTTCCGTTTTTATTTTCATTGCCCGATCTCGGAGTTCAACGTTTACATTTGTGAGCAGATGGACATCTGTTTTGCACTTCATTTGTTATGGAATTGAATTTCTTTCGGGGTTTTCAATGGCATCATTTTCATCTGGTTTTCGTTTTCCGCTTTTCCCTCTATGCTGGCTGTGCCACGCGGCGTATGGGCAACTTATTTGCCATCTGTCATGGCTGGGTTGAGAAATGAAATGAAATAAAATGCAGTCGACTGAGAAATTGAGCAGAAGAGTTCTGAAAGAAGTTTCTTTTTCTTGTTCTCTGGGTAAACTTTCGAATTGAGCACCCTTTGAGTGTTGTAAAACAATCTGAGAGTTTGTATTTCGGGGGTTTTGATAGGAGGCGGAATTTCTATTATGACTTTGTAGATTTGACAAGGAAACAAATCTGACAACTACTGGAAATATATTTTCTTTTTTTTATAACAAATATTCTTTAATCTTTAGAGTTTCTACCTTGTATAAGTCTTCTTCGATCTCATTTTGTTTACTCAATATATGAATTTTTATATTTTCTTTTTCGAAATTTAATCCCAGACTTACCTTTTCTCATATCTTACTAAAAAAAATCTCTAAAAATGCCCTTACTTCCGTTTACCCATAAAAGCCCAAGAGCAAACTTTCTTTTCCCATCCTTCAAATTGCAATACAAACTCTCTTTGGCCCAATATTTTTCCTGGTTTCCTGGAACGAAACAGAGGCAACAATTAAAAGGCAAATCTGCAATTGTTTAAACTTTAAACCCTGTGACCACAAGCTAGGACAATGGATGGGCAAGGGAGCGCCCCAGTGTGGCAGCAAACCGCAAAAGGCAGAGTGGAAAAATCTAAGAGCATTTCAGCCGCAAGCTGCCGCAGGTCCCAAAATAGTCATAAATTTCGAGCGTTTTTAACAAGAACCAGACGGCAAATGGGAAATGTAAAGGGCAAACGCAAAAAATGAAGGCAGAAATAAAAAAATATAAAAAAAACAAAAGCGAAGGCCGGTAAAGGAAGTATCTGGAGAAGAAGTGGAGCAACGCCTAAGGAGTTTGCTTTAATTTTCTTTTATTTCTCATTCCACGAATCCGGCTTCCTTTCGTGTCATCTTAATGACACTTTAAAAATCCCCAGAAAAGTGCAATCCATTTGGGACCCCGTGACCGTTAATCATTGGCCAATGCAGAGTGCAACCAGAAATGTAAATAGTTAATGGCCATTGAAGGGCCATAAGTGACGCAAATATATTGTTTTCAATATGGCCAGTGACTGCAGCTGCCAGCGGAAGTGGTGGCAAAGCTCCGCGGAGCTCCAGCATCCTGCAACTCATATTGCTAAAGCGCGAACATTAAGTGGCAGTGTCGCCTGGCCATGTCGTCCTGTCGCCGCGAGAGAGCCGGAGAGCCGGAGAGCGGCAGAGCCGTCCGGGAGGGCAGTTAATGCAGGGCATTTGCCTTTGTGCGTCCTGGTGGCAGCGAGAGGGGGTCGCAGTGTGCGCAGTAACATTAAAACAGGAAGGGAATAGTTAATTTGATGGTGAATATCGAATGGCAAATGCCCTGGATGGGCACGAGTAAGTAGAAATGCGTAAAAGTAGCAGTATTTTATTCATCGCTAAGATAAATATAGTAGCAGGTACTTAACTGTGCTTACTCTGAAACATTTAACCACAAAAGAAAAATGTAAACTTAATTTACGTTTAAGACAGACTGGGTTCCTTGAAAATAATTTTCTTACAAATATTATAAAAATACAAGCCTTTAACAAGTACTTATTAATGTTAACAGACTATGATATATAGGTGTTTGTTTATTATCCGGCTCGAAGGACCCTTAAATGTAGATGTGGAGATGTCGAATGTTGTTTACTAGTTGCCTGGAATCGGCCCAAGAAAGCTGATGTAGACATTTTGTTATATAGACTTTAAATAAATAATTCATATTTTCTAGATCATTTTCATAAAATTAATAAAATGTGAAAATACTTTGTTTAATATTTAATGTATTCATTTGCCTTTTAAACGATTTCTAAATAACATAAAGTTAATCTTATATTCACAAGCCTTGTTCTGAAATGTTTTTGGCCTTCCAGGAAGGTTAGTTTGGACCATTTCTTAAATTAAAACCATTTTCGGTAATAGATTTTTGTAGACGAGAGTTAAATTACTAACAATATGTAATTTCCAAGAAAGCTCCAGTTCGGGAAACTTCCCAGAACTCACTTAAAGCTTCTTCTCATAAAAGGGTAGAGTTATTTCCTTTTTTTTGGTTAGGGTACATGACCGCTGCACATCATAGCCAGCATCCGGATTCCGGATCACGCACGTAGTCACGACCAGGAAACCCACATACTCCAAAAACTAAACAAGAGGGGGCCGCGTGGGTGGCGGGTGTATGGGTTTTTGGGGCGAAACAGCACGGGCATTAAGCACGTCGGCAACATAAATATTTTAATTTTGCTAAAAATTTGTGCTGAAAAGTCGCTTTTTTGCATTAGGAAGTGGGCGAGGACGAGGCGGTGGATCCCCCAGCACACACAAACACACACACTGGCGCGGCATAAACTAAACAAAATGGCGTCGACGAAAGGATGCGCTACGTAACTGAGATGCTCGTTGTTTTCCCCTGCTTTCCTGCACTTGTTGTTGGCCTGCCCCGCTGTAATGATAAGCGCTGTTAGTGTTTTACTTTAATGGGCAAAATTATGTTGCCTCGCAAACGCAAACACAGGCGGCACACACCGACACACACAAAAGACTTTGACTCAAACACGGCTCAAAGGCATAAATTATTGCGGTTAACTGGCTTGGCTGGAGCCCGAGAATGGAGCACGGAAGGCGTTGTCCGGAGTAAAAAGCTGGAGTCACTGTCTTTCCTGGCGTAGATATTATATTGTTTCAAATAAAAAAAAAGTCCTTTACCAAATAGCTCTTTTTGTTACATTTTTGCACTGGTTTTAAAGGCCTCTTTTTTTTATTTTAACTCCCTGGTAAAGTTTTCAGAGATTTATGTCAAGAGTTTGAGTTGGTTTTCGCTAGGCTAGGCGATTTTCAGGCAATTGCGTTTGAACTTCGATGATTAATGGCATATTTTCGAATATAGTTTATCCATAAACTGTGTAAGTTTACACAAGAAATTCAATTTTGGGAATATAATTAAATTTCTGTTCTGATTTATGACGAAAACAATTTGGATAAATAGTTCCTTTTATTGTTTATGTTCAAATTATTTTTACAAATTCACTACTAGCTTAAATAATTTAATATTGTTTTTATATTCTATTTTTTAGAAAGTTGCTTATCTCAATATGAATATACCATTGCACTTTAATGTTTTTTCAAGATACCCTTCAATGCCCTTCTATTAATTACTTTTACTTTTTCAGCATATTTATATTTTCAATTACAATTTTAAAGTGTTCAAATACCTTTTCTCCTGGGCCTTTACATCGTCTTAATTAAGAGGTCGTTGAATTCCCTTGAAAATACCTTGCATCCCCGAAATTAATTCAAATATTTGAAAACATAAGCACGGCTAGAGCTAGCCTTGTCCGGAAGTTGATTACGCTTGCTTGTGGTTTATTACATGAATTTTAATTGGACCTTAATGAAATAGATTGTAAATATTTGCGCATATTGCAATTGGCTAAAAGTTTGTAAATTTGAATTTTCGAATTTGCTGTTAATTGAACGCTTGTCGGCCCCGAAGTTGCCTTGTTTGCACTTCACATTTGTTGTGATTGCCGATGCAGGGCGTAGGGCCCCAACAAAAGGCAAATAAATGTGCAAACATGTGCTGGGGCCACAAGCAAGCAAACAAGGACAAATGGATGGTTAAATGTGTCACTAATTACGAAATGGCCGGCAATCCATCAGCCGCGTAGAGGAAAAAGTCCTCGCCAAATGGTCGATTGGGGGACACTTAATGGCGTTTAATATTCAGAAAAGGTTCTTAACAAGGCCAGCGGCGATATAATGTACTCAATTAAAATGCGAGCAAGACAAAGTATCCGTTTGCCCGCCGACTCTATCTGCGACTGAGGCAATTTATGTGGCACCATGGCGTATACTTAATTTGACAAATGGCTAACAAAGCGCGGGTGTCCTTATACATTTAGCGGAGACTGCTATTTATTTCGGTAAAATATATATTTAACTCCTTATTAAAGTGGAATTAGATTGCGGAAGATTTGTTTTTCGTATTATTTTTACATTTCCAAAAAGGAGAGGAGAGGATTTGCGATACTTTGTAAAGTAAATAATAAAATACTTTTGGAAATACTAGCTTAGCAATTTTTACATTTCTAATATTGATTTCTTAAATTCTCTGACCTCTTTGACAATGATATTATTTATATTTTTATTGTTAAAGAATTCGGTAACAGCCAATGTACTTCAATTGTCAATTGTCAATTGTCAAATAATACAGCTTAGCTATTTTTCACAATTCGATTATCGATTTCTTAAATTCTTTGACTACTTTGACAGTGAACTTATTTATGTTTTTATATTTAATGAATTGGTAACAACCAATGTACTTCAATTGCCAACTTCCCATATTGATTTTTCACTCTGCGATGTCATTAACTTTGGGTTGGGTAAATTAAATGTTCCATCTCGCTGCCTGACATTTAAATTACTGATGACTTTAGTTATAGAGCGTCTGTGAATTATGCAGAGCTTTTCCATGGCTCATTTGCATTGAATTATGTCCGACACAAAGAGCGGCAACAAATCATACGACCCGCCGTGCTCCAGACTCGACGCACGAAATGAAATCGAATCAATTTTGCAAATCGAAAATCACTAGCAGGCACCGCCGCCGACAACATCACATCATGTCTGGCTGAATGGCTTGACAAATGTTTGGATTGAATGCAAAATACAGGTAGACAACGGCAGCCAGAAAATCCGGGGGTTTGGGTGCCACTCGAGCTGCATGTCTGGCTAAGAACCTGAAGCATGCATCACAACGTCGAGGGAACTCTTCAATCTCATCTCTTCAATCGTCGTCTCGTCTGTCAATCCGCCCTCCAAGTCAAGTGTTTGGCTGTCTGTCATACAGTGATTGACGTGTGCGAGGCGTGTCAATAAACCGAGCAAGTCAAGTGCCGCAAAATTGCAAAGAAGCAACTCAAGAATGCCAGGCAATTGACATTAAAAAGGTATGGGGTTTGGCGGGCCAACAAAGTAGATTGTAATCCCTCTAGAAAAATTAAATCAAAATTTCTCTCTTCCTTTTTGTTTTTGAAACCATAAATGTCAAAGCTAAATTAAAAGGGAAATAAAAAAGTGACGAACTATAATTTGGTTCACCTGATATTACAAATTAACTGCCAAACAAATTTAATGAATTACCTTTTGCAATATTAATCAACTTTTATTATATTTGTTTCAGAGTTTTCCCATTTTCTGGCGCTGCTTATTTTTACCTCGCCTGCCCGCCGGCTGCAAGTGTTTAAAAATACATGGCGTATACGTAATGTTGTTTCTGACTTTGTTTATTGTCTGTAGTTATTTGACCCCAGGTCAGCTCGCTGCTATATTTATGTGCCAACTTGGGCTTAAATTTAAACTCTAATTATAATTAGGGGCGGCACACAGAAAAAAAAGGAACCGAGTAGATTTATTTCCGGGGGCGGAGCAATCGCAATTAATTAAAGCCAGCCGCCTGCTGATGGATGGCGAAACCACGGCGTATGTGTAATTTAAAATTAATTTGCGCTAAATGCGCCCCACCCGTCGATGGCGGATTGGGCGATTGCCACATGCAATCGCTGTGCCACATTGCGTGTGTTGCGCCGCGAAACCTTGAAAAGCATTTAAAATTCTTGCCACTTCTTTGCGCTCGTATTTTGACACGAATTTTTAATTGTCTCCATCGGCAATGGTGCTGGCGGCGGGAATGGGAAATTAGCACATTCGGCAGGCATTTTGCACTCTGCGGTTTTCTAAATAACTAAATATCTTTGGCCCGCAGCCGCATTTGTTGGGGTTTTGGTTCAAGTGGGTCTCATTGAGCCACTTCTATGGCTGCATTTGGCCCACATTTCCCGGCTCTGTTTCTTTCAGACCCCGTTGCCCGTCGGGGGCAAAGTTTCTAGATATTATCGCTGACCATTGCCCGGCCGGTCGGTCACTCTGTGCCCCTACTTTGCAGCCCCCATCACTCCGTCTACGCAGCATGTTGATTTATATTTATATTTGCTGTCCAAGTGTATCTCGGTGCGGCTCTAAACTGGGTTATGGGGTTGCCGGCGGGCCATAAATTGAATTATGGACGACGAGTCGTAAGCGTAAATTATTGTCAATAAAGTTTGGGCTTATGAACATTAAATGCAGAAGCACTGGAGTAATGATATGTTTACGATTTTAAGTGGTGTGGTTGTAAACTATTTCAAAAAGTTTTGTAATAAATTATAAATAAAGCTTTAACTGCGAATTAAATTACTGCTGACCAAATAAAGCATAAGTATTATGTTAATTAAATTTAGAATAAATTAACAACCCTTTATTTTGAATTTGTTGTAAGGAATCCTTAATAACACTAGTTTACACTCAAAATGCTCCAAGCCTGTTGATGTGAAATTCTGGTAGAGTTGAACCCCCAGATCACGAAAATGGCTTTAATTTTTTTTTCTATGGACACGTTTTTTTTAAAAGATTTTTTAAAGTTTTACCCAAAAAAAATTTGCTCAGTTTACGTTTATTATTTCATAGCTCGAGTTGTAGCCAACCAATTTACCTGTCGAATGTTTTATTTTACAGGTAATGAACTAACCTTTCGATTTTAAAACACTTTATGTATATTGGATAAGTACTTTGTGTGCTACAGCTCGATAAACTTGAAAAAAGTGGAAATTTCAATCCGTTAACTCAAATGTTAACGTGCTGCTAGGATCATAAAAACTCGGAAAAAATCCGTTGGAAAATCAAAACGTGTTTTTTTACAAAGATGATCGCCCAAAGTATCAAACAGGCCTACAACTCCAGAAATCCGTTGAAGAATAGATTTATCGTGGATTTTCAAAGTTAAGAAAATTGAGAAATTTTTTCAAATTTTTGGGCGGATGCCTACTAGATTAAATGTACAGTGTTGGACAACGCCTTTAGATGGCCTGTTAACTTTGCTAGATGTGATGAACTGTCGGATTTAGCTATAAAAAAATAGCTAAGTTTTATTAAATAATCAAAAATTTACAAAATTATGTTGAAGTAAGATAAAAATTAAATTATCGCCTTTATATACATACAGCTATTGTGAACTAATTAGAAAGATAACTATGGTGGTGGTTGAAGTAAGATAAAAATTAAATAATCGTCTTTATGATTGATTTGGTTCATTGGTACCATTAAGGGGTTATGCGGCCTCGCGGCTATAAAACGTGGTATAAAAACAAACTTTTTTCTGAAGAAAAAATATAGCAGGAGTATTCTGTACAAGAGCGCCCCCTTCAAATCAATATTACTCCCGATTTTTAGTTGAAATGTGGTCAGGATTTTAACCTATTCATTCAATTAGGAAATCGGTTTTTTTTCATTTCAAGGGCGGCGGGAATCCTTAAGTCATCTTTCTAATTAGTTCACAATAGCTGTATGTATATAAAGGCGATCATTTAATTTTTATCTTACTTCAACATAATTTTGTAAATTTTTGATTATTTAATAAAACTTAGCTATTTTTTTATAGCTAAATCCGACAGTTCATCACATCTAGCAAAGTTAACAGGCCATCTAAAGGCGTTGTCCAACACTGTACATTTAATCTAGTAGGCATCCGCCCAAAAATTTGAAAAAATTTCTCAATTTTCTTAACTTTGAAAATCCACGATAAATCTATTCTTCAACGGATTTCTGGAGTTGTAGGCCTGTTTGATACTTTGGGCGATCATCTTTGTAAAAAAACACGTTTTGATTTTCCAACGGATTTTTTCCGAGTTTTTATGATCCTAGCAGCACGTTAACATTTGAGTTAACGGATTGAAATTTCCACTTTTTTCAAGTTTATCGAGCTGTAGCACACAAAGTACTTATCCAATATACATAAAGTGTTTTAAAATCGAAAGGTTAGTTCATTACCTGTAAAATAAAACATTCGACAGGTAAATTGGTTGGCTACAACTCGAGCTATGAAATAATAAACGTAAACTGAGCAAATTTTTTTTGGGTAAAACTTTAAAAAATCTTTTAAAAAAAACGTGTCCATAGAAAAAAAAATTAAAGCCATTTTCGTGATCTGGGGGTTCAACTCTACCAGAATTTCACATCAACAGGCTTGGAGCATTTTTTTTTTTTCATTTTGTAAACTGGTGTAATTTAGCAATTCTTAAAAACTACTGATGGAAAGGCTTAAAAAATAGAAAAAGAACTTTAACTAAATACATATAGATTAAATTATAGCCTATCAAATTTAAATTTAAATTTAAAACTGTAGTTTTAAGCAGTTTTAACTAACGGGTAATAAAATAATTGGTTAGGCAATGTTTTTTCTCTCAAATAAAATATAATAAATCTAGATAAATTGTTTAATAAGTAGAAAATTTTTCTCAAAAATAGTTTTATATCAATTTCATGCTCTAACTAAAAACTCACAATTTATTTAGCTTGAGTTCTAGCCTTGTAAAAATAGAAACCGATTTCGATTGCATAAATATTTAAATAAATCTATCAGACAAATGAATGCGGGTGAATATTTGTAGTCTGCTGTCGTAGACACACGCATCCACCCACACACACACACTACAATTTATACAAAAACAATCAATTGGCAGCTCAAATCCCACACACAGTCACACCCAGACCTATAGACGCACTTTTGTTTCTCTTTTGAATGGGCTATAAATGCCGGCTAAAGAAGCGCATAAAAAAACCTCGCCGATATGCTTCAAATGTAAGATAAACAAACCGGCAAAAAGATTCGCCAAAGCACACAAATGCCACAGCACGCACACACGCGTATGACTCCCACACACACTCGCACACACTTGTAAGGGAAGAAGAGAATTTCCCGCTCAACGCAAACTCACCAAATTTCCCCGCTAAAAAAGAGAAGCCAGAATTAAGAGAGTGAGGCAGTTTTGCACTTGGTCGAATTTATGCCTTTTTTCAAAGGTTGCTTGCGGTAAATTGTATTTTCTGATCAGCTTTTTGTACTATTTTCTAGTAAATGAATTTGGTTATCTTTTCAGGAAAGGTATCGTTGGGTTACCTTAAATTGTAAAGGTCGTAGAATAGCTGTGTTTCAATAATTGTAAACGAACCTTTAAAGTCGACGAAAGTAAAAAAAAAGTTTCAAATATTAATATTATTGTATGAACATTAAAAAAAAAAAAAATCCGTTACTACTGTAGTTCTTGAAGAAAATCTTCACGCTTTTGCGATTATTTTTTCAATAAAAAATACAAAAATTTCATATTAAAAATAATTTGATAATGTTTCCATAAATAATGGGCAATTCCCTAATTAAGAAAATGTAGTTTTCTTTATACAAATTTATAAAAAGTTTACTGAATTTATTATTGCTTACAGATACTCCTTTTTTTGTGAACAAAATTGTCTATGCCCATAAAAGTCTTATCTTCTCAAGTTAATGCTTAAAAAATTTCTGTATAGGCTTTAGCCTTTTTGTGTTTAAAAATAACACATAACTCTGCTGTATATCCGCATGCCTATGGCTTAACTAAACTATAAAAGATCAGAAAATATGCCACTGTTTAAGTTATAGCAAAACCATTGACTATGGATTTCTATAGCCCGTTATTTACTCTACTCTTAGTAGTTCTCCTTACCTCGGCCAGAAGAGTTCCCATTAAATATATTATTGGCGGCGCGGACGAATCTATTGAGAATGCCCCCTGGCAAGTGTCCATCCAATATTTGGGGTATCATATCTGCGGAGGATCCATTTATAGTTCGAGAATTATCCTAACCGCCGCCCATTGCGCTGTAGGATATTCTCCCGAAGACCTAATCGTTCGATTGGGTTCCAGTTATCATAACTATTATGGCAGTCTGGTTGGAGTTTCCTTGATAGCAAGCCACGAGGACTACGATGCTTATTCCTTTGACAACGATGTGGGACTGCTTCTCCTTGATTACCCCCTAAATTTCGAGGAAGACTATAGTATCCGGGCCATAGAACTGGCCACGAAAGCCCCACCTCCGGGATCCACGACAACTGTGACCGGTTGGGGCATTACAGGCTATGGACAAACTCAAATCCTGCAGACCCTGGAAACGGATATTGAGGATCTGGAAAAGTGTAAGATGTACTACAAAGATTATTTGGTTACGGAGAATATGATCTGTGCCTCAAATAAGGATGATGGAACGTGCCAAGGAGATTCCGGCGGAGCCCTGGTCTTTAATGGCAGTCAGGTGGGCATCGTATCCTGGGCCGAAGGCTGTGCGGATCCAGCTTTTCCCACAGTGTACGCCAGTGTGCCAGCTTTACGCAAATGGATTAAGCAAACTGCCAATGCTATAGAAAGTTTAAAAAATAATTAAAATCACACAATTAACATTTAATAAAAATAATAATAAAATAACATATAAAATTCGACAACAAATGTTAGTTCTTCCTGTAGGAGGTCCAAATTTTAAGTGCTAATTGTTCCAGTTGTGTTTTGGAGCAAACTTTGTTGCAGTTTTATTTGTAGTGAGTGGAGAAATAATAACATCCTTTGGGGTGGCCAAAAATGGCTCTGAAAGTGCTCTTGACGACAACCCCAAATTACAAAAAATACAAAAAACTAACAAGTAAAACAGGGACATACACACAGCCAGGGAAAACAAAGCATAATAAATTGTGTGTTTCTTACTGGCGTGGCTGGTGCACTTAATAATTATAATTTATGCAAGAGCCAACAATTGTGGGCTTCCCAAAACCAGAGCCCCACAAAAGGTGCACACCAAGAAGTAGAACTGAATCAACTTTTAGCAAAAACTAAATTTGCATTGTTTTGCCACTTAATTGCCCCAAAAATGGGCTTCTGAATTCGAGTCCATTAGATATAAATTATGATACTGAAGCCTTAACTTCAAGGTGAACAAATATATAAAAAATAATAGAATTTCACCTGAGGTTTTGCCCCTCGAACAAAGATTAATTTTCCGGCCTTGATGAAGTGTCTATCCAATTATCATCTAACGGATAGCGGATAGCAGGTCCTGGCATTAACATGCCGTGGGTCCTTTTGCGAATTTCGGCGGCGGAGTTAGCGCGGCTTTGAATTGATGTGCCTCAATAAATTTCGGGACTAGCGGAGTCAACGAGGTGTGTGTGTGGGGTGTGTGTGTTGCGTGTTGTGTCGATGTTGTGAGGGATCCCCGGTGTCTGCCCCCCCCTCCGTGTTCATTGCAGTGTGTGATATGGGAATGGCAACCGCAACTCCTGCCCTTTGCAGCCGCCACAAAACCAGTTGACACATGTTGCAGTTAACATGGCAAGTGGATGTGTCATAGAGGGAGGAGGAGGACATGGACATGGCTCCAACTGCCAGTTCGGTGGACTCTGTTTGCGGTGCAAAGTGATTCACCATTATAGCAGCAGCACCCCAAAACCCCATTTGGGGCCACTGTCTTTGGCACTTTGATCATTTGCCATTTGCCATTTGCCATTTGCCTGTTTGCGTTTTAATTAACTTACACCGGCTTAACGAACTGGCCCAGCTCTCTGCAAATCCCGGGGAGGCTGCTTATTAGCTCTTGACATGGTTCCGGCCCCCATCCCATTGGGCCCTGGATATTTACGGGGCCAATAGCATTCGCACTCGTACTCGCAATTGTAGTTGTGGCCATTCGATCGGCTGGCCAACACCTTGGCCATCAGGCTTAGGCCACCTCGTAAGCCGCTTAGCCGCTGAGCTCTTGATTTCCAAATGAAGTCGTTCGGGGCGGGGATTAGTCCATTTGCCAGCCAAGGGAGAGCCTATTAAATTCCCTAAATTTGAACAGCTTTAATTACTCAGACTTAATATTAAGGCAATTCGGAACACTTTATATAGTAACCAACAAAAATAAATTAAAATGTCATTAAGACCTGTTCTTGCCAGCTCCGAGCTGGCCAAACAATTTGGCAAGCTCATTTTTAATAATTGAGCCAGAAAATTTCCCAGGCTCTGCCATTAACAGCCAGTTTTCTCGAGAGCTCAGAGCGAATTATTACCCGGAATTTCCCCACAATTTCAATTGTAGGCAGAACAATGAGCGAGTGGTATTAAATTTTCATTTATTTTATCAATTGAATTCGCAAACGAAATTAATGGCTTGTCGTTTAATTTTTCAGGGAAACCCCCGCGAGCTTGGCACTTGAATAATAAATGGATGCCCAGAAGATGTCACTTTTTTCGACCGCTTTTGATTTGGCCTTGGTCTAAGCTGGTGGAAATATTCCCTCGTCCTTGAAAGCCGTTGGCCACTTGAGGGGAGCATAGCCTCGCGCTCTTGACTCGAGGGTTTTCCCCGGGGGAGAAAGAAAGAAAGCAAGCATTTCGATTAGCCGGCATTTCTAGGCATTCGAGTGGAATTTTAAGATTAGTGGACTCGAGATGGACTCGCCTAATTGGCCAGCTTATTAAAGCCATTGAACTTGAAGTTGGGCGCCAACTTTCTGGGCTGCAGGGGAAACAGCTGCTGGCCGGAAAAGGAAAACTTTTCGCCCACTTGCGTCCAACTTTTGGCCCTATAAATTTCCATATTAGGAGAGAGCAGCAGCAGCCGGCAGCAGGCAGCAAGCTGCACAAACATAGTTGATCCAATTAACTAACTAAGAATCACTTAGCTCGAAAGTTTAGCCCTGGACTTCACTCCACACACACCACTTCACATGGCTTTGAGGCATCAAAGTTATCCCTTTAAATGCTTACTCAATCAATTCTCGGAGTGGCTCGTCGGGGTGGTGGCTTATCCTTCCCTCCACTCCACGCACTCTCGTTGCCATTGTCCTGCAAAGGAGCGATTGTGAGGCTTTTGACGAGACAATTTGTATTCATTGCCACTTTAATATTTAGCGATGCGTAAGCCGCTGTCAGTCGTTGCACGCTGAAGTGATTCTTTTTTCCCAGCTCTCATTTTTTTCTTAGTACTTATTTTACTCAATTTTCAGTGTTTTTTTGCAGTGCTTCCGGGTGTTTGTTTGCAATAATTTGCATTGCATCTGACATGATATCACTTTGGGGTGCAGCACTTTCCGCCAATTGAGGCAACAAGCCCCATAGTAGTGGCACATGGCGGCAAAAACAGTGTATTTATATGGCCAGAGAGCTATTTAAATTAACACTTCCGAAAATGTGCACAATAATTGGCGCGTTTTTATCCGTTTCCAATTGAAATAAAATCGATTTTCATTTCTGTCTCGATGGCAGTGTGGAAATAAATATAATAAGTAAAGCATTTGACTTGGAACTTGGGCATTAAAAGAATTTCCTTTGCATTTAATGTGTTATATAAATAAATATTGCTTTTTTCTTAGTAGAGATTTCCCTGTTAATATTTTAATTTAATAGTGGCATAATATATTCAATAAAGCTCAACCCCTTCTTAACTTTCTGCCCTTAAAAAAAAAGAGACAAAACAAAAAATCTCAAAGCTTTGATCCCCGAAAAATACAGCCCCCGCCCCAACTGTTGAACCCTTTGACAGGACCCCTGCCGCTCCTCTTTGCATTGCAACTCATTAAAAATGTTAAAGGGGGGCAGCAACAAAGCCAACGGCAAACGGCAAAGGAGGAAGAGGTGGAAAATCATGGAAAGATGCCGTGGCAGATGAAGGAAAAGCGGAAAAATCCACGAACGAGTCAAGGTGAACACACTCTTTGGCCCAAAGATCCGCTTTGGCAAGCAAATGGAGCCCTCGTCCTCTTGCTCCTCCGGACCCCAGAAGGATCCCTCTTAAGCTCCCAGCATCCAGACACCCATGGCTGCCTGCACTTCCTTTAGACTTTTCCCTCGGCCTCCTTTGTTTATTTGCTCAGTGCGTTTTCAGTTGACTGCATTGCTTGTCGCGATGTCGCGGGCAGGAAAAGTGTGGAAAGGCGGGGAAAAGTGTGGAAAAGTCGTGGGGCAAATCGTGGAGAAGGCATAGGGAGAATGCAATAAGTCACCGATTGGCGACAGGCTGCACAAATGTGTGGCCTAGTGCGAAAAAAGCACTGTGCGTACATAAAAATGGGTTACCAGTGCAAGGCTGCCCAGGGCATATTACGTATACGTACGTATACGTATTACGATTGCCCAGCGTAATGGAAAGCCATAAAGGCGATTTATGGCAACTGTGAGAGAGAGAGCGGACAGCGGGGTGAATCAAGGTCAGTCCCGCGGGCTGAGAGCTTTAACCCCGACTCCCCCTTGCTTTCAGAGGGGAACTAATTGCTCTCCTCATTAAGGGGAAAGTGCAGAGTCAATGCAGTGGAATGATAAGGTGGCGAAAAGCACCTCGAGTTGGTTTTTATACAATAAAATAAAGCAAGAAATTATTATTAAATATTTTTCCACACTTAATAATGAATTAAAATCAAATAATATATTTAGTTTCTAGTTCTGTAAGCAAAAGGGTAATGTTTAAGTCGAACTTCTTAGTTCACTCGCTTAGGTTGCCATTTTCTTTCCGCCCTCTCATCGACGACCAGTGATTGGGTTTTGGGATTTGTAGATATCATTAACTGTCCCACATGACATCTGTGTGTGTTTGTCCCCGCCTGATTAGCCATTTATATTCACGTTCATGCCTCCCCTGGCCTGCGAGCTACTTTGTTTCCTTTGGGGTTGGGTTGCAATTAATCGTTGAAAGGATTACACGCCCCCCCAGGAGCAACTCGATGCGACGACTCTCGTCTCCGCACTTAAGTGATGCTAATTTATGGCCTCGGCACATCTTGTTTGTTTGCCATCTCCGATGAATGGGCTTTTCCCCAGGGACGACGACTCCTTCCCCCTGACTCTGCTCGTTTGCCGCTCGGCTTGTCCGAGTTTGTGGCATTTTCGCCAGGAGTTTTGCGGTAAGTTTTTAAGCCAAGATTAGGCGGCTTTGTTGCCAGTTTTGTCCACTCTTGTCTCCGACTTTGTTGGTAACAATTCAATTCACCAACTCTAGGGATCCTGGGAAGTAAAAAAAATATCATTTGGCATCTTAATTGATCAAAAACTAGGGAAATAGGGATTTAATAATCTAAAATACAAATTTATACACAGAAATAAGTTAAGTTAATTAAAGAAAACTTTGAAAATAAATTGGAAATATTATTTAAAAGAGTTTTCCTTATTATTTTTTAAATTTTAAGCTTCATTAAACCATCCTCCAGGCCCCTCCTCAGTCTCATCTTTCTGGCTAATTCAAAGACAAAGACGGGTCAAAGGACACCTTTATCGCATCCATTTGCATCCCGTTTCCATGCCATCAATTTCACTCGATTGTTATTGTTGTTGTGGTTGCGACACCAAATTGCAACCGCATCCGAATCCAACCACCTAATCAGCGTGTGACTCGCACACTAATGAACTCCGGCCGCCAATTAGCCAATGGAAACGGCCCTCTGACCCCTGACCCCTGACCATCAAACACACCGAGCTCCTGCCAGGAGAGAACCATCACCTGCCCCCTTGATTGGACGGACAAGATGGACTGGAGGTCTGGCTGAACAGGATGCCTTTCGCCTTCCATTTAATGTCCTCCAACTGTCATCAGTCAAAGGAGTGCCACACTTTGCCGCGATAGCCTTGCTTTTGAGTTATCCTTGGAATTTCACGGTATTCCATGGGGCTTCTCTCGGTTTGAGGAACTGCTTTCTACTGTCAGTGGTGTACTGTTGATATATTGTTTTGTGGAAAAATATTTCATGGTTTAAATAATTTGTAATGCCTATTTAACCATCAAAATTTTTTTGTTAAATTTATTAAGGATTTTGTATACATTATTTAAGTGAATATAAATAAGTCAATAGAGGAGAATGGATGTAGCTGCCTATTTTGAAATGTATTTAATTAATAAATGATGAAAGAAGGGCTAAACCGGAAAAGTTGGATATTATTAGTTTGATAATATAAATATCATTAGCTAATTTCGTGTATGTTTTATGAATAATACCTTTTTAATTTAAAATGAAGTTTTCCTAACATAAATATTAGTTAATTTATTAAATTTTTTTTTTGAAATACTAACTAAAACACCCTTGCAACCTTAGAGTGCACAAATCCGCAACGAATTACCAAGACGAAGCAGTGGAACGCCTCAGATCTAATTCGTTGTGGATACTCCCCAGCTTAGCAACAACGAACCAAAAGTCAGGCTAAGCTCCAACTCCAAAATCATAATGTTCCCATACTGCTGCACAGTGTGGCTTCTGTTGCTCTCGCAAAGTACCAAAGTACATGGTATCTACGAGGGCTTAGAGGCGCCCTTCCAGTACTTTTCCTACATAGCCTCAGTACAAATCAATGGGTATCACGAGTGCGGCGGCAGCGTCATCGACACTCGAATCATCCTTACCGCCGCCCAGTGTGTCCGGGGCATACCTGTGGCCAACATCGCCGTCCAGCTGGGCGTGACGAATCTCCGGGGCGGTGGCAAGATCATCCCCGTTACCGCTGCGGTGGTCCACGACAAGTACCACGAGCTGGCGAACGACATTGCCCTGCTCTGGCTCAAGTCTCCGGCGACCTTCGGGCGAGTGACCAAGATCGCGGTGGCCAACAGCGAGCCCCAGGACTCGACCTTTGCCAGCAATGCCGGATGGGGGGAGTTGGGACTGAACAACTTTGATCCGCCCAAGCTGCTGCGCCAAGGCGTGGCGAAGGTCATGAACAAAACATTTTGCCTGGAGGAGCTGGCCGAGCCGGTGGGCGATCACCTGATCTGCACCTTCTTCGATGAGTTTGACATCTGCCCCGGTGACTATGGCGGTCCCCTCGCGTACGCCGAGAGGCTGATTGGCATCGCCGTGCAAGGACATGGCTGTGGATGGACCTATCTGCCCGCTCTCTACACGAATGTCTTCTATTACCTAGATTGGATCAAAGCGAACTCGGAGAGGCTCAAGAAAAATAAATAAGAATCGGTTTTTAATTGAAGTCTCAGCAATAACTTAAGTGCCATTTATGCTGGCAGTTTCAGGACCTAAAAAATTATCTTTTGACTCATTCATCTGATCTTGGTCAGTGTCAGGACTTAAAAAATTATCTTTTGACCCATTCATCTGATCTTGGTCAGTGTCAGGACTGAAAAAATTATCTTTTGACCCATTCATCTGATCTTGGTCAGTGTCAGGACAGAAAAAATTATCTTTTGACCCATTCATCTGATCTTGGTAAAAGTTGATCAATATCTCCTTCATTTCATCGTGTTGCAAGAGTGCTGTAAGGACAACTGAAGTGGAAACTAAAGGTATCTGTTAAATATATATTCCCCATAAGTACGTACCTGCAACCAAGGCGACAAGGGTGATAAGCACGGATTTAATACCTTTTCCCGGTGGTTTTTCTGCTTTTGTCAGCATTTCTGGGCAGTTGGGACAGAGAGGTCTCAGCAGCTGGTTTCTTTCAATGACCAACTGTGTCAGGCAAGGCAAAGAATTCAGACCAGAATTCGACAAGGAAAGGGGCTCGGCCTCCAGTTTAACGGGCAAGGTCTTGGTGCAAATCTCTTCCCGGGGAAGTCTTTGGAAAATGGCCAAGGGATTTTCGCCGTTAAAACGCTTGTCAGGAGTGAAGGAATGAATTTTAAACTTATGGCGATACTTTTGACCCTCCTGAAAGTCGAAGCAACGCAGACTGATGCGGATCTCGGTGGTGTCATAGGGTTCCACCTTCCCGGCAGTTGGCATCAGGCCATAGTGCCTGAAGGCATTTGAGTTGATCTAAAATAATAATAATAATATAACCTATAATTGCAACATTTTTTTTACCTTAAACAAAACCGTCTTATCTGTCGGATTCAGCAGGGTCAGTATCCGCCTCTGAACTTGATCGTAGGGGGCATAAAAGGTCAGTTGTTGTGGACTCACGCTCAGCAAATCCATTCTCCCTTTTGCAATTGATTTTGACTTTTGGCCGTCGGCTTCCTTTTCCTATTTTTCGCCGCCAACAAAACAGAAAGCAATCGAAATGTGTCGGAAATATGCCAGCAATCGGAATGTTTTTGACAGCATTTGCATATGCTGCCCATCGAACCGAGGGCAGTACATGTTTTTGCATTTATTGCCACCAGCTGGAACACTCTTTATCCCCGTCCCAATCCCCATTCGAGAACAGAATCGCTGACCAAAGCTGGAGGCATCATCACGCATTAGCATTAGGCACTGGCCATGTGGAGGGCAACGCATGGAAACTATTTGCAATCCATTGCCCTGGCCCTGGACTCCCAGGGATTGCGGACAGATGATGAACTCGGCTGTCCAAATGCGTTTTTGGGTCATTCATTTCCCGGCGGAGCAGCGAATCGGGCGAACAATTGATGATGCCACATGTGCCACACTGGATAAATGATGACATTGCGAGGGGTTTCGGTTTGATTCAATGCCGTTACAGGGATTCTATTCCCTCCTAATGCTCTAAACTATTGCATACTTGTTTTAATTGTTTAGACCAAAAAAAAACGCCACCAATTTGCCCTTTCGGGGGTTCAACATATATTTATTTACAATCAACTTTCACCTGCCACTCGAGTCTTTCGATTTCTGGGCTTTGCTCCTCCTCTCTACTCCTTTTCCTTTTCCTTCTGCTCTCCTTGATGATGCTTCTCCACTAACCGTTGAGGATGTCGTGGACCAGTTGCCCGTAGTTGACCATGCCATGGGAGTCGATCCTGCCCTCCAGTAGATCGTCCACCTCGGCTTCACTCATGCGATCCTCGCAGCGCGTCAGGATACGCCGGAGTCTGGCTGCTGGCAGGAAACCAGAGTTGTCCACATCGTAGAGCCTCAGGCTGGAGGTGAAGTCCTCCTCTTGGGTCTGCCTCCTGCGCGAACTCGGCCTGGTTGAGTATTTTCCGAGGCTACTGTAGATGGTCATGACCTCGTCGAAGGAGATGCGACGAAGGGTGCCGGCCTCCAGCAGGCGGATGTGCTTCTTGACCTCCTGCTGGCTGGGATTGGCGCCCATCGCCCTGAGGCAGTCACCCAGGTCGCGGATGGCGATCTTGTTGTCTCCGCGGCAGTCGTGCTTCAGGAATGTGTCGTGCATTTCCAGGATGTGTCTTTTGTCCGGCTTTGGACTCGGAGCCGGAGCGGTCAGGATGCTCCTCTTCTTGGGTCTGAAGTCCGGCTTGTTTGATGACGGATGAGTGGATGAGGTGAGGCATTGATGGCCTGCCTTGGACATCTTTGGGCATGACATGATCTAGAAGACGGACACGGTTCACGGCTTACTGTTACGGTTACGGACTACGTGGGGTTGCTATTGCTTTTGCAGGACACACATGGCACTGGGAAAACGGAGACGGAAACCGAATATGGGAAGACACAGAAATATGATTGCAGCGAACATGCTGTGACAGGTGAAAGTAGACTGACTCGATCCAGGAAATGAAAGGGAATATATAACATATTGTGAAGTTTTGCATTCTATATATTTCAAAATTATTTTTCTTTATTTAATTTATTTTTTATGTTAGATATAACCGAATCCCGAATAAACACGAAGCTCTTAAATATATAAATATATGTTTTTCCTATTATAAATTATGTGGTCGCAAGTATAGGTCTCTATTTTTTAACAAGTCCTCGATGGTCAGAGCGTCGAATTGGAGACAACTTGACGGATCCAGTCCTTGAAGAAGGCCACATCTGCGTAAATTCCCGGGTATCTGGCATCGGCACAGCCAACGCCCCACGAAACAATGCCGACGAGTTCGCCTTTCCTGGTGTCGACCAAGGGACCCCCAGAGTCGCCCCGGCAGGCATCCTTTCCCGGCGCAGCGGCACATAAGTTGTCCTTAGTAACAACTTTATTATCCTTGGCCAGAGCCAATTTACACTTCACGTGATCCACGATGGTTACGTTTACACCGCGCAGAAATTGTGAGACGCCGGAAAAAGGATGTCTCTCTCCCCAACCAGTCACCAAGGCTGCTGTGCCAACCTTGGGCGTCTTTCCGGCCAGGGGAATCGGCTTCACACTTTCCCCCAATACCAGGGGAGTTTTCAGTACAATTACGCCCATATCGTAGGGATCGCCTCCCCCGGAAAACTTGTACTTGGGGTGGGATGTGATCTTCGCTACCTCAACTTTCTGACCGCCAGCTTTCCACAGCAACGAACCAGCTCGCACCGATAAGTCCTGTGCCTTTAGGCCTAGCAGACAGTGGGCAGCCGTCAGGATAATCCGCTCGCTGTAGATAGTTCCGCCGCAGAGAGGACCCCAGCGGAGCAGGACAGCGACCTGCCAAGGAGCATCCGTAATGGACAACAGACGTCCTCCCACGATCCGATGTTCCGGCTGAGAGAACCTTTGAGCCGAAAGCATGACGGCAGCAGAGAGAAAAATCCAGCACTTTATAAACATTTTCAGGCTTATTTAGTTTTGCTTGTTCTCCGGTGACTGGAGATCTCGCTGTGAGAACTGAAATGGAATCCACTCTTTTATATGGCTTCAAAAATATATATAAGTTGCCTCTTTGTAGCTGAAAAAAGTATGCGAATATTTACTACTTGTATATGAGATAAGCTTTATATTTCACCATTCCTGTTAAAAATGCACTTAGTTCTTATTGAGGAAGCCAACTAAATTTATGGAGGTTAAAGTATACATGGAGTTATCTGAGGAGAAAAATAGCTTATATTTTCCAATATTAAATTAAAAGTATTCACTCTACGCCCAAAAGTATGCTTAAGTTTTTACAGAGCTTTTATTAATATTTTATTAACACTAATAGTATTAGCCTTAAAGTTCAAAATCGCAATTGATATTAAAAGCAATTTATTGTAATTATATATCAGGGATCTAGATTCTAGAATGATTTTTATTTTTTTTTTATGTGGAAGTCATTCAAGATAATTGGAAATTGTATTAGTAATCTAGTTCTGGAAATAATTATAAACTGAAAGATCGTCGCTTAGCGCCGGATATTTATCGAAAATTATTTTATTAAGAAAATACAGGGTCCATATACATACAGTACGTATGTATATTTACGGCAGCCTACCTTCTACCCAATAAATCCGAGGGCCAGAAAATATTTCCAGATGGCTATCTAAATTGAATTCTGGGACCCTTTAGATATAAGCTACACTTTTCATTTAAAAGAAGTAGGGCTCTAGAAAACAATTGTACTCTTGCGGAACTAAACGTTAATGAAAAATACTAATTAAAAAACGGTAGATAAGATCCATAAAGTGTATTACTTTATCGAATTTCATTTGGTTACACCGATTCTCTGGACCTATAAAGATTATACAGATTCAGACTAGAGCATATTTATTGGCAAATTTTACTCCCACAGAAAGCTCTATTTGCGGTCAAGCCATGGGTCAATGGATTGTTCGTACTGTTCAAAAATATTTGTGTCTTCCCTGCGAAAAGTAAATGTTGGGAACGATAGCAATGCATTTTCAGTTTCTATCCTTGGCTGGGAGATTTTCTGAATTTTTTGTCCTTAAGCAATAAGAACAAGTAAGAAAACTACAGTCGAGTTTGACCGACTGGCAGAAAATGGATACCCAAAGCCTTGTGGGTGAAAGGCACATGGACATGGCTTCGTATAATCATGCTCAGATTTATACATAAACTTAAATTAAGGGTTCATTTTTCAATGTCAGGTTAACTTTTGTCATAAATGTAAATGTTTTTCGCAGTTAAGTAAGACACCCAAATCATTTTTTTTTTATCGCGATTCGCCGGCGACTCTTCCGTTATTCGCCGGCGACTTTTCCGCGACTCTTAAGTGATCCGGCAGTGACTCTTCCGCGATTCGCCGGTGACTCTTCCGCGACTCTACGGCGATTCTTCGGCGATTCTTCGGCGACTCTTCCGCGATTCTCCGGCGACTCTTCCGCGATTCGCCGGCGACTTTTCCGTGATTCGCCGGCGACTCTTTCGCGATTCGCCGGTGATTTTTCCGCGCCTCTTCGGCGATTCGCCAACGACATTCCCGCGACTCTTCCGCGATTCGCCGGCGACTCTTCCGCGATTCGCCGGTGAGTTTTCCGCGACTAGCCTATTGCAGCGAGTATTATAATTTTGACCAGGTGTTTACAACTCAGTCAAGGAAACATCTCCGACCCCATAATGTATATACATATATTCTTGATCAGCATCACCAGCCGAGTCGATCTAGCCATGTCCATCTTTCTGTAGCTACGAAAACTAATCCCTCAGTTTTTAAGCTATCTGGTTTAAACTGTTGAATGGTCTTAATTATATTGCAGTTGGTATAAAGGTCGGAACGCGCCATATCGGACAACTAAACCTTAGAAACGATCGGAAAGCAAATATAAAAAAAAATCTTTGCTGTTTTTGACGTTGGGTCAAAGAAATTTGATGTGCGAGCCCTTCTTTGTGAACCGAATCACCCGAAGTTTTTTATTTGGCGATTCTTAATATCCACAGCTCCTCATTACAACAGTTTTTTTTTTTTTACGATTTCAGAGTAACGGTTTCAATTTCATTAAGATCGGACAACTATACAAAATAGCTGCCATAGAAGCGCTCGTTTAGCTTATATGAAAATGTAAAAATTTACACATAAAATGTAAAATAGGTAGATAATTGATAAATGATAGTCAAAATTGACATTATATATATATATTTTTTTTAATTTGACCAAAATGGATTGATTTTCAATTACCCAATTGAAATCTGCAAGCTTACCGAAGCCTTAATTTCTTGTTTCAATTAAAACTGTATTTTCAATAAAAAAAAAAAAAAAGGAAAAATAGTGTCTACAATGCAAGTGTAGGCGCGCTATTAAAACAAGCTTCATAATTTCACAGCTTTAATCATCTGATGTAAAAGTTTTTCAAAAATTACATTCAAGATTTAAAATATCCATTATTATATGCTTTATGACTTATATTCATTGAGGACATTCTTTCTTTACGATATCAACAGCCTTGAGGATCCACTCCCTGTAATAGGCAACGCTGGCAAATACTCCAGGAAGTCCATAATCGCCACATCGGGCTCCCCAAGAAACGAGGCCAATGAGCTTGCGGTCTGGCATGCTCACTAAGGGACCGCCAGAATCTCCATGGCAGGGACTCTGGCCAGGAGCCTCGGCACAAATCATACCTCTATCAACTCCAAAGAAATAAGTTTCGCGGCACGTTTCGTAATCTGAAATAGTTAGATTGGCGGCCAATAACGATGGAGCGCCTAAATTAGAGCCCTCGTACGTATTTCCCCAACCAGTGACCGTGCAGTTTTCTCCTGCTTTTGGTGTTTCCGTAGCCAGTTCAATATTTTGGGTCCTTTGGGTATTTAGCTTGAGGGGCTCCTTCAAATATAGCACAGCTATATCGTTGGAGAATTCATCGTCATCG
Source organism: Drosophila rufa (assembly GCA_018153105.1). NCBI lineage: Eukaryota > Metazoa > Arthropoda > Insecta > Diptera > Drosophilidae > Drosophila > Drosophila rufa. The sequence continues at coordinate 18,767,964 of JAECXS010000096.1, forward strand.
TAGTCCTGATGAGGGCACGCTTTCTGCACCTCCACCACTTGGCCACCAATATATCTGAGGGATGACCCAGCTCGGACTGAAATGCCTTCGGCATTTCTGCCATTTAAACAATGAGCTGCGGTCAAAACGATCCGCTCGCTGAAGATGGCCCCTCCACATTGATGTACATCGTACTTCAAAATGGAAACTTGATAGGGAGCTTTTTCGATGACTGTACCATAACCACCAACGATCCGTTCTTCTAGCCCAGGAAGTCGTCCTGCAGACACCAGTGCGGCCACCAGGACAGCAAAAAGGCACTTCACAATCATTTCGATTCGTTAGCCCAGAATGGTTTCCTCCAGTTAGTTGAGAACTCAATGATTGAACCGGAAAGTGAGCCACTCCTATATAGGACCTAGAGGTGCCGTGGCTCAAGTGACAACTAAATGGTTATTAGTTTCTTGCTATCTTAGGGAAGTATTTATTACTTCGTGGAGAAATTGAAAATACCAGAGCAAATTGAATTCTTATTATTGTTTTGACAATTTATAAATAATAATAAGTGGAAATATTTTTTATTGATTTGCTTTTTAAATATGAAATGTAGTTCTTGAAATACCAATGTCTAGTGACTTATATTATATAATTTCTTCAAAATTAGCAGATAAAATTCAAACTATACCTTACAATTAAGGTTAATTACCTTTTTAATTAAAGGTAATCTGCATAAGACTGCTACATACTGCGTACAAAGATATGCGCAGGATACTCGCACTGGAAATAGGATGGTCAGCTTGTGAAGATTAAGAAATTAATTTCACAAGAACTCCGTGTTAGTATATTATTAAAGATTATTACTTAGAACATAGGCATTAAATATAGTACATTAAGGGTAGTACAAAGGGTATGGAATTACCATGACTGCTTTTGCGCACGTGCTGAATTGCGGCAAACGGTCTACTATATTTTTGTTAAGGAAATCGGATTCAAGTATCATAAAGATACAAGTTTTATTTTTTAAATTAGTATTTATGTGAGTTTTCTTAGAAAGTGGTTAACTTTATCCTAGATTTTCGCTCCGCTAGAAATAACCAGGGAAATTTTCCCTCCTTCGTTGTATTGTAAGAGGCTTATTTTTGATGACGCAAATTATGTTCGCTTATTTGTTTTCCGTAGAAAAGCTTAAACAAATTTTAAATTGCATGCAAAGCTTAGATTGCTTTTATCATAAAAGTTGTATGACTTTTTTTGTCATTAAATGAAAATTAATTTTTTAATAATATAATTTTTATTTATTGTGCGTTTACATGTTTTGTATTTTACGAGTCAGAACATTGCTTCTTTGCGGTGTCAATAGTCTTAAGGATCCAATCCTTGTAATGGGCAACGTTGGCATATACTCCAGGAAATCCTTCTTTGGCACATCCGTTTCCCCAAGAAACGATGCCAATGAGCTTCTGGTCTGGCGAGCTCACTAGGGGACCGCCAGAATCTCCCTGACATGAGTCCTTGCCAGGAGCCTCGGCACAAATCATACCCTTATTAACCCAAAGGAAATAATTCTCGCTACAAATTTCGTGATCTAAAATAGTAAGATCGGCGGCTAATAACGACGGAGCACCTAATTTAGAGCCATCGGACGTATCTCCCCAACCAGTGACCATGCAGTTCTCTCCTGTTTTTGGTGTTTCCGTAGCCAGTTCAATCTTCTGGGTCCTTGGGGTATTCAGGTCAAGGGGTTTCTTCAAATATAGCACAGCAATATCGTTAGAATTCCCAGTTTCTTGGATTTTATAGCCCTCATGAGGGTACGCTTTCTGCACCTCCACCACTTGGCCACCAATATATCTGAGGGATGACCCAGCTCGAACTGAAATGCCTTCGGCATTTCTGCCATTTAAACAATGAGCTGCGGTCAAGACGATCCGCTCGCCAAAGATGGCGCCTCCACATTGATGTACATCATACTTCAAAATGGAAACTTGGTAGGGTGCCTTTTCGATTAAAATATGACGACCACCAACGATCCTTTCTTTTAGTCCAGGAAGTCGTCCTGCAGACACCAGTGCGGCCAACAGGACAACAGAGAAGCACTTCGCAATCATTTCGATTCCGCTAGTCGAGACAAGTTTCCTCCAGTTGGTTGAGAACTCAATGTCTGGACTGGAAAGAGATCAACTCTTTTATAGGACTTAGAGGTGTTGTGGCTCAAGAAAACGCTATCAGTCACAGAAAAAATGGTTATTGTTGATTGCTATCTTAAGCAATAAACTTCGTCGAGAAATTGTAAATACCATAGGAAATTGAATTCCTAATAATGTTTTGAATATTAATAAATACTCAGTTAAAATCTTTAAATTTAATTTGTTTTAGAAATTCAAAATGTAGTTCTTGGAATGCTAATGTCTAGAGACTTATATAACATATTTTCTTCAATATGAACAGATAAAATTTAATTGAAAAAATTAGTTTTCATCAACCACAACACTTTAGCTTAATTTAAAAATTCCTTAGCATATTACTTTTTAAGCAAAGATAAGCTGCTATAAGTTTACGTACTTTAATAGTGGGTATCCACCCATATTAGAGAGCGATTCTCTGGCAAGTATGACATTGGAGTCTCAGGCTTCCATCGAAGAACCTCCACTTCGATGATCATCCTTTTCCTGTGTCCTAGCTAGGTTGAAGGTCAATTAGGTAGTTGCCAAATATTTATATCCAAGCACAAAAGATCTGGGCATTGTAAAATTTATTTTATAAAAGATTTCAATGATTCTCTCAAAAATATCAAATTGTTATTTTAGTAATTATTAATCTGCTTTATTTTTGTCTAATAATATCAAAAGAAACCCGTTCTTCATTTGAATCCCTGGTAATGTGGCCTAAATCGCCTTGACTTCCTTTTTAAGCCAGGACAAGGTCAATAAGTCTCTTTGACGAGCCAGGATAGGCGCCAGGGTGTCCCAAACCAGTTGGTGATAGCTATTGAGCAGCTTCACCTCCGCCTCGGTCAGTAGCTCCTTCTTGATCCTCTTCGTTTGCTTGGGGCACATGGTGACGGTCCTGAAAGTCAGGGCTCCGCGATTCGTGAAATTGTATGCCGTTTGGGCGGGCACAATCTGGACGACGTCCTCGATACGGATGCCGAACTCATCGTCCTGGTAGAAGCCGGGCTCGTTGGAGATGAACATGTTCGCCTGCAGGCCGGGATCGTCGGCCGAGTAACCTGGTCCCACGGCCATGGGACCCTCGTGGACATTGAGATAGTGCCCGACTCCGTGGCCAGTGCCGTGGCCATAGTCCAGTCCCACGTCCCAGAGGGCCTTTCTCGCCAGCGTGTCCAGAGCCTGGCCCCTGACCAGGGCCGGGAATACAGCGGATCCCAGGCTCAGTTGGCCCTTCAGGACCCGGGTGTAGGCCTCCCTTTCGAAGTCGGTGGGCTCGCCAAAGTGAAGAGTCCTCGTCACATCCGTGGTGCCGTCCAGGTACTGGACCCCGAGTCGCACAGATAGACCTCTCTGTCGGTAATCCTGCTCTTGGAGTCGTTGGTCGGGCTATAGTGGGCCAGAGATGCATGCCTTCCGAAGGCAGTGATGGTCTCAAAGCTGGGGCCCACATAGTGCTCCTGAAGTCCCCGGAAGTACTCCAGCTTCTCGGCGCCGGATACCTCGTCCACTTCCTGGCCCAGCTTCACCTGGTGTTCCAGCCAGGCGAAGTACTGGCACAGAGCCACTCCGTCGCGGATGTGGCTGTCGACGAGTCCCTGGGCCTCGACTTGGTTCTTAACGGCCTTCAGTAGATTCACGGGCGTCACTGCCTGGAGCCTTCGGGTCTCGGGAATCAGGGTGGTCAGGTAGAAGCTGCTGGTAGGAGCAATCCAGATATTCGACTTCTTCCTAAGTACGATCTTCCGAATCTCCAGGGAGATTTGTTCGTAGGAGTGAAGGGATATATTCACTTCATTCCTCAGCTGATGCTCACCGAAGTCTGCGGGCTTCTTCTCCAAGTCCACGAAGAGCTGCAGCTTGTTCTCGGTCACAATCAAGTAGGAGAAGAATACGGGGTTGTACTCGATGTCTGAGCCGCGCAGGTTCAGCAGCCAGGCGATCTCATCGAGGGCACTGACCACCAGTGCATCCGCGCCCTTCGCCTTCATCTGCTGGCGCACATCTTCCCACTTCCTGGCTATGGTCACGCCCGCGAACTCCAGCTGGAGCGTCTCTATGGGGTTGGCGTTCTGGGCGGGCTGATCCTCGCCCCAAACCTGGTCCACTAGGTTGTCTTCGATGGGCACCAGTTGGCTTCCCGCAGAGATCAGCGCGGTTTCGATGGTGGTCCAGTCACGGAACGACTCTAGACGGGGATCCACACCCACGTAGCTACCGGCGGTGAGGTTCTGGGCCAACCAAGCTCCGATGGAGGGAATGCCGCTCAGTCCTTGCCTCATCAGCTCCCAGTTCTCGTCCAGCTGCTGTTCCGCCTGCAGGTGGTAGCGACTGTCCGTCCAGAGGAGGGCGGCATCGGTGGTCACCACCGCCGTTCCCGCGGATCCATCGAATCCGGTGATGAAGGCGCGTCGCTCGTCGTGCCGGCTCAGGTACTCCGACTGGTGGGCGTCGGTGGAGGGCACTATGTAGGCCGCTATGCCAGTGGAGTTGCCCAGCTGGACACTGTTCATCAGCTCCCTCAGCTGGGCCAAGATCTGTGTGGTGTTCCTCTTCAAAGGTGTGTTTCTTTGAGCGATCGTCTCGGGAATTCTATTCGCAGACAGCAGAGCCACTGCGGAGAGAAGAATCAGGCACTTTACAAACATATCGACCTTGTTTGGCTTCCTTATTCTTAAAGAATTCTTCTGTTCTTTTCTCGACGTCTGAACTGGGCAGTGAACCACTCTTTTATGGCGACAGGAAAGCAATGCGGCCAAGGTAAATCCAATTCAATAAGCGGCGCTATATATAGTTCTCAGCTGTAATCTAGCAATATTTATGGCTTCTTATCTGCAAATCAATAACAGAGTACAGAGAGAGAAAAAGCTGGAAATAGGATGGCTAATATGATAAGGAGAGCAAGTATTTCATTTGAATTTCAATAACACTTTTAAGGGAATTTTTACAAATTAAGAAAGAGTTGTTTCCATTTCTTTAAGTGTTCCTGATGAGTGAATATGCAGATATTAAATTAATCTAGAAATTAATCACTGATCGCATGCAGGCGATAACCTCAATACATAATGGCATTTTTTAATCAGCAAGTTTTACAAGAATGAAAGCTGCCTAAAGCTATAAAAAGCTAAAGCACCTGAAAGAAGACGCTCTCTTGGTAGTAAAGGTATCCAAATCGGAATAAAACAAGTTAATCATGTTTATAAGGCATCTGTAGGAGGAGCTTTTGAGCCGAGGACTAGAAGTCCACGATAAGAAACTTCTTAAAGACCAAACAACAAAAGTTTAAATTTAAATAATAAAATAAGTGAGAAGTGAATGGTAAATACTTTCTTTATTTTCCGAAAATTTGCTTCATAATTATTTTCCTGTTTCATTACTTGATTGATTTTCCATAATTCTAATAATTGTGTTATTGATCCAACTCCCGAAGTGGGCTACACTGGTATATAATCCAGGAGAACCTGGCTTTGCACATTCTCCACCAAAGGAAACGATACCAATGAGCTTGCGGTCTGGCCAGCTTATCAAAGGACCTCCAGAATCCTTATTACATGGACCTTTTCCATGTGCTTCTGCACAAATCATATCCCTAGTAACATTTTTACCATAGGATGTGCGACACTTGTCAAACTCCGAAATCTTTAGATCGGCAAATCTTAAACTTGGAGCACCCAAACCGGATTGGAAATATGTATCTCCCCAACCTGTGACCCTGCAGTTACTTCCGGTTTCTGGAGACTCATTGGCCAGTTTGATGCTCTGCGTCCTTTGGGTGTCAAGTTTGAGAGGCTCCCTTAAGTAGAACACAGCAATATCGTTGGGACTCCCAGATTCTATAAATCTGGGTTCTCTTTTGAACTGGTACCACTTGACCCCCGAAATTCGGGAAAGATGATCCAGATCTTACTGAATATTTGTTGGCAATAGTGCGATTAAAACAGTGAGCTGCGGTCAGCACGATCCTCTCGCTGTAGATGGCGCCTCCACACACTTGTACGTCATACTCCAAAATGGCCACTTGATAAGGTGCCTTCTCGATGGGAATACCATCACCACCAAGGATCCGTTCTTCAGGTCCAAGAACTCGTCTTGCAGAGACCAGGGAAGGCACTAGGACTGCAAGTAGGCACTTAAGAATCATTTTGATTAGTATTAAGTTTCTTCTAGTTCGTTGAAAACTTGTATGTCTGGAATTGGAAAGTAAGTCAGTCTTTTATAGGACCTAAAGGTGTCGTGGGCCAATGTTAATTAAATTTCTTGTCGAGAATTTGTTAAAGTATTTTAGCTTAAGATTAAATTAAAAATTAAAAATTATGACCTTCAGGCAAACAAAGCGAGTTCCATTGCAAATTAAAAAATATTTCTTTGCTACTTTATATTCTGTAACTCAAAAATAGTCTTATTTCATATGCTAAAAATGTTAGTGAACGCTGAAAAATAGTTATCTTACAAAAAACCCACAACGTGCCAACGTCTTTGTATTTGACCTCTTTAACTGTTAGTCCTTCGAGCCGGATTGTTTGGAAGATTTTGACCATTTATTGTTATCATATTTCAAGATAACTTCGTTTGCATTTAAGTCCAACAGTAACATTCGGCCCTGAGCTTTACAAATTTAATTAAATATTATATTAAGTTTTAAGGTAAGTCGCCCTGCAATTATGTCACAAGCTCTCTACGCAATCAAATACAGTCCCCTCTTTGCTTTAAGGACTCGGTCATCTATGAATTTCACACAAACGCCACTCACCCATTTCAACAGCATTTAGGGGGAAACTGCAGTGCAACACGGACAGTATTCTGGATCAGAACGTGTTTCTCGTTTTCAAACTAATCATTTTGCACTTCGCATGGGCGCATTTATGCAATTTGATGCTTACGCAATTATCTCGAACGAATAGTTTCGCACTGCACCGATGGATAGATGGATTTCCATCGATGTCCTGGCCCCCTGGGAGTCCTTGCGACTCTGTAAAGTTACCCGCTCGCTCTCCCCCCGTTCGGTGCTCATAATGCACTTTGCATGTAAAATATTTAATTAAATGAAAAATAGCAAAACCCAGTGGAGGACCCGCCGCCAACTTCCGCTCTTCGGTTACGGGTATCCTTACATGCTCGCATCCTGGCGAGGGCCGTAAAAAAAGTTTATTTGTTTCGTGGCTGGCTCAGTCAGTCTTCATTTATTGTAAATGAGTTTGCCAGGACGGAGGAGCGTAATGCTGCGGTACGTGGGCCAAATGACTGCATATTGAATAAGACTGCGCGCTGCACGCAGATGGCATTGCAATTCAATTGCAATTCCCAATGCAAATAATTTGCAGCTGAATGCCATTAATGACGGAATGCCGGATGACGAAATTGAGACTATGGCAGGTATGTTAAAAAATACATATATAAGTATAAATAATTTTTATACGCCGAACACTCGCTTTAATTCAACGTAATTGACTTTCGCGGCCCCGAATTAATATTTTTGCCCCGGCTGCGCGGCATGCGGTCGGTAATCCAATTCTAGTCGCAGGGGTTCTGGATCACCATGATGAAGTAATCGTCCTGCGGACACAGCATCACCTCGTGCAGGAGTGTCCGCAACCGCAGGAAGGTGAACTCATTGGTGGCGTCCAGATCCTGGACCACCTGGCGCGCCTTCTCCCGCAGGGTTTGCATCACGGCCGCATAGTGCAGCGTCTGGTTGTACTCCAAAGTGGTCTTGATCGGGATCCCATCGTTGTCCACGACGACTATCCCGATGATGTTCTTGAAGGCCTGGAAACGTTTCAGCAATTCCTCCACTTCGGCTGACATTTTCTTATTTAATTATTTTGTATTATTTTTCTTTTTTAATTTTTTTAGTGTGTTATTTTGAGTATAATGTGTTTAATCCTAGCACAGCTACAGAATAACCTAAAATTCAAGGCATACCCAAGGCAAATGTTTGCTTAATTTGATTGATTTTTAATTAAAAGGGTTTTTAACCGAGTTAAAGCTCACTGTATTTACCAGTCTCTGCTGTCACTCGGATTGTTCATTTCATCCGCCAGTTTAACGAGTCGATACAAGTTTTATGATGTTCGGCATAATCCGGGGAACTTGGGCTGCCTTCGCCGTCGTTGTAGCCGTAAATAAGCATTCAAGTTGGCAACAATGCCGGATGTCGGACTGGAAAAGTTTCGCTTTTGTGGATGGCAGAAGTACGGAAAATTAATTGAATGCTGTTGATGCTGCCGATGCAGATGGCCCTTGCCTGGTCCACTCGAAATGCAGATGAAATGTGTTTGCATCAACTTTTGGGCAGGGCAGGGCAGGGCAGAGCCGGGGCGGCGGCGGAAATTATGCCACTCTTCCGGGCTCGACTCGGACTGCGGCGCACAAAAGCCGGATCGGACCGCACCGGACTACGGCCGGACACGGGGCGGAGTTGTTATGAAAGGAGAGTGTAAAATTGTTCACTTTTTAAATTAATTAAAAGTCTTAAAACTCATAATGAAATTACTCAAATGGGCAGACGAGAACGCAGACAGTCGGACAGCCGGACATGCAGACAGGGATGAGTCATAAAAAGGATTCGGGGCGGTGCACATGCAAATTCCTAGCCAGACTTGAGGGAAATTAAGCTTCTTACTCGACTTCTGGCCTGGCTGAAGAGGAAATTCATTTGGTAATTAAGTCAATGTCCATGCGAAAAACCTCAAATGCAATTTGTCATGCCATGCCGGACAAGTCAAAATGCGGAAAACCCTTTCTCTATCTCTCCCTTCTAACTTTGTTTAGGGGCTTTTCATTTTATTGCATTTTTGCTGAATAAATATTTGGCTTTACTCGCTGGCCAGCTGCAACATAAAAAATAATACAAATAAGCGAGTTTGGAATGCAACAGGAGCCTCAGTCCTTGATCCTGTTTTCGATGTGCACACGAAACTGAAATATTTACAAATGTTTTTGCAATTTATGCATTTTATTAGTTGCAAAGTCACGTCGAAAAAACAAAGCACTCTTCACTTTAGAATGCAATTTTGCAACTCTGATGATAGTGATTTACACCTGCATTCTGGTAGTATTTTATACAAAAGGAATGTTCAACATTTAATTTGATATTTATGTCTAAAAGTTTGCCTCTCTTTAGTTATTTATTCATAGAATTTAGTGTGGTTACTATTAATTAGATGGCCCATTTTAAATGTAATATTTTGTTATTAAAGTCTGCGGAAATAACTGTGTGAAATTCGCCTTTTATGCCAATAATTTTTGACTCGTGTAATGAATGTGTAATTAATTGCAAATTAATTGATTTTTTCTCTTTTTTAAATAAATATGCTTGGACATTTTTATCATTCATCTGTCGGATTTCCTCTGTTTTGTCACCTCCCATTTCCCGCACTGCATCTGCACTGTTTAATGAAGAATAATTTATTAATCATGGAATCATTGGCCATATTTGCAAAATGTCTGCAAATATTTCATCAATTCCACGCAGTGTTAATGATATCACGAGTCTCGCATGGCGGAGAGTCCTCCGATTCGTCCTGACAAGTCCTTTTTAAAGTGATAAATTCCAGTAAATGAATTATGAGCCAGTTCAAGTTAATGAGAATCGGATTTAATTCTAATTAGCACGGCGTACACGCACACATGCTCTGATTATATTAGCAGTTACATTGTCCTTTCGATGTGTTGCCAAAATTTAAATTATGATTGAGCATTGATGTAGGTGTGTGCACGTGACTGCTTTGTTCTTAATTCAATTATAATTAATGGGTTGTGAGTAAGTCTAATTTTGTTAGGTGTAAGGAAATTATATCTGCAGAGAAAAAGTATAATAATTTATAATACATTTTCTTGAAGAAAGTAATTATATTAATTAACGCAGGAGATGTGGTTTTATATTTTAAATTGATTTGAGTCTTTACCGAGGAACTACCTTTCCCTGGAGTTCCCAAGATTTAATTTAAACGATTTCTAAATTCAGAATTGAACATTTAATTTATTTTTATTCATATACGAGAATCCAAAATAATCGGAAAACCATTACTTTTACAACAGAATTCTCTCGAAAGTACTTCCTGTACGCAAAATACGCCATGTTTATTTTATTTCAATGGGCATACCATTCTTACTTGATTTAAATCTCTATTTCTTCCGCAAATAAGAATAAAAGGCAGCTTCGACAATAGCAAATAATTTCCTTTGAGTAAGGTTAATCATTAAAGTCCCAGTAGGCGCACTTGAACCTCTTGAAAGTATCGCAGGGAATACACCCAAATTTAGTGGGAATCCCACCTTAGGTGTGAGTGGGATGAGGCACGGAAATCGCTTCCTGCCTGCGCCTACAATGGAATCTGCTTTAAAGCGCCTTAAGGCGGATGTCCTTAAATAAAAGAGACTCCTGATACAGGCAAGCCGGCAAAGGTGTGACACTTTTTCATTTAGGCAAAAAGTGCCGGAGGTTACCATTTTAAATTAAATATTATCGCGTGGGCCTCTGCGAGCAGCCTTCGGCCCAGATAAATGCGTAAACACGATATCCCGCTGGCTTCAAGGATGTTTCCCTCCTGGCGGCTGCCTGTGCCTGTGCCTGCAAAAGTGTTTGTTTGTCTGCACCTGACGCCGTTTTGTTGTGCTTTTTAGTATTTTATTACATTTCTCTGTTTGCATACACACGTACGGTGTGTGCGAGTGTGGGAATGAGTGGGCGAGAGTGTGTATATTTTTGGATGAGCTTTTGAACCTATCTCATCTTGATAAATGAAATGAACACTCTGCCGGGCGAAAATCCTTGTAATTGAAATTCCTAAATATATGAAAGTTCAATGGAAATATTGAAATTAATATTACTATGCGGATATTTATAAATGTATTCATTTAAATTTATATAAATTTATTTTGTAATTATGTTAAATTGCTTAAAATATAGGAAAAATAACAAAGAAAGTAGGCCATGACTTAACAGTTTCCATTTGGATTATATTACCTTAGCATTATTTTCTTTGAAACTTCATCTCTATCCCTGCTGTCCTTTCATGGCGCCTTTCTCCTGGTCAATTATGTATCAACCGTTGCTGGCGATTACAGGCCACTTTCCTTTCAGTGAGCCTTCATCCTTCGCCACTCTAATGCTTAGCAGACAGACCCAAAGCATTTTGCTTATCAAAGTGCAAAACTTCTATCATATTTAACGGAAAAAGGTCAACAAAGAGTGAAATAGGAGAGAAGAGAAAAACCTTGACATCACCTTTTTCAATCAACTAAAAAGTGTCTTGTTCGCCGCCCATTCTCCCTCAACCCCGCCACCGCCAGGACCACCGCCAGGACCACCGCCACCACTGACTCAATAAGCTGGCATTTTATTTGCATTTTTTTCGTCACTTGCTCGGCGTCCGTCCCAAAGGCGGGCTGTCGTCGCCATTTCTGCCGCTTCGTTGGGCTGCCAGCCGAGTTTTTCACTTTGTGCCCTCAGCATTCGTGGCATCTTCAGCGAGGGGCAAGGGGTGTGCTCCGCTCCCGGCGGGTGGGTGGCACCATCGGCGGCAGCAAATTCATCATCGTCTCAGCACGCGTCTGTCAGCCGCGCTAAGGATACAATAAATGTCTTTCGCGGTCGCCCATCCCGCAGACATCCTGTCCCTACCCAATGTGTCCTGATGGCCTTGCCTGCACGGTGAGACAAATATTAAAAAAAATAATAACTAACGCCTTTATCCAGGAGTAAACGTTATGCAAAAAGTATTTAAAATTATTTGTTATATATTCTTCCTACCCATTTTTAATAAAATACTTGCCCACCAAAGAATCCCTATAACTTTCAGATTATTAAAAGAAATTTCTCCCTGTATCCTTCGGTCTGTCTGCAGCCAGGACCCTTTGTACGGGTGTGTGTGTGTTCGGGCCTGAGTGAAATACTCTGTCGGATTAATATGCAGTAGCGCTTTGCATTTTTTCATAGCCTTCTCTTTGGTTTGTATCGTCATTTTCCGTTGCTGTTGGTTTATTCATTTGGCTTTCCCCGCTTTTTTTTCCTCCTCCTTCTATATACATATATATTTATATATATCTTTCTTTTTTGGTTCTGCCTCTTGGCCCCGAGGCTCAGGTGCACTTTGGGGATAACAAATTAAACAACTTTATGCAAGTGGAGCTGAATAAATTGCGCCAGATCTCAGAATATGGCTTCACTTGAAATAAGTAGCTTTGCCAGCATTCGGTTTTGTTTTCAATTTGTATAAGGATGAATAGGGTTTTCAGGGTATTATGATTGGCTTAAGAAATATGGTTAGTTAAGGATATGTGTACAAATACCAATCAGGTTTACTGCCTTAAGAAAATATCTAAAATATCATGGTTTGCCTTTATGGATATTTATTTAATAAAACTTAGAGTTTATTAAATTCAATAAAAAGGCAATCAGGTGTTGAAAGTAATATTAGTTTCCATTTAATCCTTGACATCCTTAGACTTGCCGTATAGCTTGCTGTAGTCCGGATACTCGACCTGGCTAATGTTCCTTAGCTCGACGAAGGCCTGCTTGGCCACCCAGTGGATGACGGGGCTGCTCCACTCCTTGAGGACATGCTGGTACTTCTGGTCCTTTGGGTACTTGCTGGACATCACCTGGCTGTACTTGTACCAGATGTAGACCACGCAGCGCAACTTGTAGACCCACAGATGATTGGGCACGCCCCGGATGATGTCCTGCAGCTGGGCCACCGCCTCCATGGGCATGTTGCTCACCAGGATGGGATCCATGAGGCCATAGATCACCCGCATGTTTCCCAGGTAGTTGTTTCGATTCTTGGTCAGGGCGATGTGGGCTTTCTTGATCTCCTCGACGAAGTTGAAAGTGCGGCCCTGCGGCATGAAGTTGTACTTGACATTGAAGCCATCGAACTTCTTCAGTTGCTCGTCGATGTCCACATTGATGCTGTGGAAATCCTTCCACCAGCCGTCCCAGTTGCGATAGAGTCGGCCGCGATAGAGTTTGGTCCACTCCTTGGCGATGTCCTCGCGAAAGCGATAGAGGGAGAAGCCCTCTGTCCCACCCTCCACGTCATTGACATCCCCCGACTCGATGTAGACATGCGCCACGGAGGATTGTTCCTTGCCCTTGTTCAAGGAAACGTTATAGTTTGGCTTTTTCTTGAAGAAACGGACGGTATAGGACCTCGCTTCATGCTGCGGCAGTCCTTCGTTTCCGGTGCGGATGTAGGGCAACTTTAAGCCTCCGATGTAGAAGACTCTGTCCGAGATCTCCGGAGCACCACGAGGACCCACAGGACCCCTGGGACTTGGCTCGCGGCGTCGCTTCTTGGCCACGTTTCCCGGTTGGTCATAAGGTCGCCATTGATCGCGGTCTTGATTTCTCTCGCCCGCATACTCATGGGTATTTATGACAGGAGAAGACTCCAAGAAACTAGCGTATCCGCGACGAGCCTCGAAGCTTTCATAGCCAGAAGACGTGAAACTATTCCTAGGAGCTGAATTTTCCTGCATCGGCATTGGGGGTTCCATATCGAAGTCGCTAAACTGCGGATTGGAGTTCTGATAGTTCCGGTTAATGACTGGCGGCTCCATGTCGCGCTGAAAATCATTTGGAGCAAAGCACTCCGGTCCCGGTCCCGGTCCCATATAGACGTCATTAATGAACTCCGACTCGCGACCCCTTGGCGGCTGATCATTCAAGTCCATAAAGTTCCCCATATTGGGGGACATGTCGCGACGATGGACACCGGCGTCTTCCAGTCGATTGCCTTGGTAAGGGGCGTTCCAGTCCAGATTCTGCGGCGGTGGCGGTGGCAGACTGATGTTAGCCTGATGCAGTTCTGGCAGTACACGCCGATCGTTCCACTCGCACTCATCACCCATGGGGCGTCTGATCACTTTGGTCTTCCGGAAATCCAGACGCTGCTGGACATTCCTCGAGCCAGCCCTTGGAATGATGGGTCTTCCTGCCTTCTGGGCTAATCTCTATGGAAAAATAATTGCTTAATAACTACTCCTGATCTCTTACCACCTAAAACTCACACGCGCGGCCTTTAGCGAGGGCATAACCAAATGCGATGGCATTTTCACAACGTTCACAAGTTTGAAAAAATAAAATAAAACAATTTATTTTAGGGAGCTCTTTCAACCGGCTGCAATCGAAGCTAATAGGAAATGAATTGATATGTGACAAATGCTGACGAGCTGAAAAACCATGGCTTGCTATATCTTCTTAGAGTTAATTATACAGGCAGGCTCCTGTCTTCACTTTCACAAGATTTTTTCGTTTTTAAAATCGGGGAAGTTTGTCTTGTCGAAATGAAAAGTAAATGCCTTTTTCTACATCAAATCGGTTCTTAATTGGAAAAGGAAAAAAGGAGTTGACTCCTTGGTCTATTGATGTTCATTTCACACCATCAGTTGACCAATCTAATTTGTATTTACTTTTTAAATAATTCTTTTCTGACCCCACCACGAATTTGGGAAGAAAATATTTGCCGTCGTCAACAACATCTTTCGTTTTGGTTGCCAGTGCTGCCGTACTGTTGATGGAACAAAACAATCTGGTCGAAATGCTTCTAAATTAAAAAGGTGGTCATTAATAATGTTCAAGGAGGATAAAAAAAGGTTTTATTAAAAAAAAACAGTTTATTTTAATGTTTAAATGGAATTTTTACCAATAAAAAAAGGTATAAAAGATGTATCATCAAAGGGTGGCAGCCCTCTTGGACCGATAGATAAACAATTTCTGCCTTTATTTGGCTTTAAAACAAACAAATAAAAAGAGTAAAGGCATTTAAGCATTCCATTTACATCTCAAAACATCCAAGCCATCTGCTTGAGCAATAAAAACGATTAAATATTGCGATAACAAAACGATGATAAAAAGTTTGGGAAAACCGGAGCACCTAAAAACGAAAACGAAAAATAAAAGTGAAAACCGGAGCACGACTGTATCAGGCTTTAACTTCCTCGGATCGATCAAAGCAGGCCTAATAGAAAACTTCAATACAATCCCTTCGTTTCATAAACATATTCAGTTTCAACCCGCTCTCCGTAGCAGCAAGAACAAAATTTTCTAAATAATTTGTGTAAATTTCTACAAGTTTGAGTTGGTCTTTTTGTCTTTTTGTAACAATTGAAAATGGAAACCGTTTACGTTATTTCCATGCTTCTTTCAATCTTTTGCCACTGCACGGGCCTCTTTTACTCACCTGTGGAGGCCAGGACTGACAGCTGCGTCTTCATAATCGTGGCCGTAATGTTCCTGCAAAAACTAAAGCTGAAGTACTGTGTGATGGTCCTCCAAAATACGGAGTCTAAGTTCCTGGAGACTGCGGCTATTTGCCTGGCTGTGCAAGTCCTACTGCTCGCCCTTTGGTTCCCCATCTACTTCACACTCCAGCTCCTGGTGGATGCGGTCTGCAATCCATTTCGCAATGGTGGTCTATCCTTCGTCGTAGACAAGATCCAGGCCTATGCAGCTTCGGTGATGATTTTGGCAATGGAAATGGCTGTGCTCGTCAGTGCCTTCGAGATCGACGACCTTCAGCGATTCTTTGGCACCAAGGACGACTTGGTATCGGACAGCATCCTTACGATTGTGGCTAAGCAGCAGAAGGTGGTGCAGCGGCGGGAGAAGCTGTTGCAGAGGATGTAATTACCCTAAGTAATAACTAGAAAACCACTTTGGAAGTGTGTTAATAAAATAATAATGTTGGGCTACAACTAAATATTAATTGGTATTAACTGATAGCTGTCGATCTCAGATTTTACATTTTTCTATTCATCTTCAAGAATCTCCAGCATATTGTTTTCCAAGCTCTGCTCCATTGGTCGTGATAAACTTGCAGTAATAATTTATTGCAATCACTCAACTCAACGGCCACGTCAATGGCGAATGGAAAATCTAAAGGGGAAACGTGGAAAAACGGAAAAAGGACTCGTTCGTAGTACGTTTGTGCAATATTTTAAATTGCATCCCAAAGGATGATAAAAAGTGGAGGGCCGAACGGCAACATTCGAATAAAATGTGCCGCACATTCGACACACGTCGCGGCAACGAATGGGCAAAAAATTGAAATAAATAAGATATAAAATGGTGGCACAAACACACACAGGACATCGCGATTGCTGGGGGTAGGGGGGTGGTGGGTAGCAACAATTTATGCATCTCCAATATACGTATATAGACGCAGACATATATATTTACGACTCCCCGTTCGATGCGATAAGTGTGTTTATTTGAGCTTGGCCAATGCAATATTTACAATGCAGCGACACCAATCTCGGGGCATATCCGCGGGCACACACGGCGTATGTGGTATGTCGCAAATGGCGGAGCGAAGAGCCAACTGGAGGCTGGAGGCTGGCTGCTGGAGGACGGTTCCTTGTTTGCTGACTCAACGACACTCGACCACGCCCCCTTGCCGGGCACACCGCCGCCCCAAATGACTATGGGCGCAATTAAAGCAAACAGCCAGGGGAAACTAATCTCGAGCGGCTCGTAAATTCCAAGCGGGCATTCCTGTGGGACACCCGAGGATGTCAAGGATGTGCCCCACACTCCAGAATCCTCCACCATGTGCCATTCCCTCGACTCTAGCCCTGCACGAAATCTGCGACGCCGGCGGAATGACTAAGCTGCCTTTCTAATTCCTTCACTGTTTGTTTACGCTGCCAGCGAATCCGAAGGATTCCCCCCTGCCAAAGAAGTGGCCATCGCATGTGGAGCTGGCAGGATCTGGGAGCTGCTGAAGTGCCAGATGCTGCGAGAACGGCATGCAGAGACGGCGCCATTTGCATATTAATTAAATGTCAAAAGGGTAACGGCAGCAGGCACTTTGTGCTCGCTTCCAATTAAATTGACTTGCGATGCGGATGTGGATTTGAGCTTGGCCCAATCAAGGTCAAGTAAAAGATCGAGGTTTGTGGGGCAACTAAAAGAGGAAAAATAAGTGTCTTTACCCTGAATATAATATTTTGAAGTAGAAAAATGTTATATTTTTATACATTTTATAATTTAAGTGATCAACTAATTGTTCATACTTATTATTTCATAGTTTTCGCCTTACTTTAGTTACGGCTAATGTTTGGAATGCACTGGTAAAGCGGGCCTCCAGTTTTAAAGTTTGATTAGTGCGGATATTTACAGTTTAAGAGGAGTTGAACCACCACTCCAATTAAATGAACTGTTAAACTGTAAAACTTGAATCTGACTTGTCCCAGTCCCCCTCAAACTGTAAAGTTGGAGTCGCACTTTGCTCAAAGCATCTTAAACTTTGCACATGATAAGTAGCCCTAAAAGTATGCTTTAAAAGTGCCTTTGTTATATTTAAAATATTAAAAAACAATATTTAAAAAATCCTTTGAAACAATCTGCTTTTATATTATGCAAATATCTAGAAAAAATTCCATAAATTCAACTGCCGCATAATCCCACTATTCCTGACCAAAAACTGTGCATCCCTAACTGGCATTAGTTTCTTTTCCCCTTTTTCTCAGCTCGTTTCCTTGACTGGAAATGAAAATGCCATAACCCGCTTATGACGCACTGCTGATGGGACACAGAAGCCAAAAGGATGTGGATGAGCCTGAGCTGAAAGGGGATGCGGATGAGGATTCGGCCTGACAACGACAAGTGACATTTTGCGTCAATGGCCAAAGAGGTTTCACTTTTCCCTGTGCCAGAGCCCAAATCCAAGAACTGGTTTGTCCGCTTCTAATTGGCAGATGTACACGGAACAATTGAGCGTCTGCCACACATAGTACTTTTCCAATTTTCCGCTTTTGCAGGTAAAAGTAAGGTGGAGTTTTTGTAATAATGTTTTGCAGTATGAAAATGCAGAACCCAATGTTTCATTATTACAAAAACTGTGATGCTTTGCATGGAATATTTTCATATGTCCTTTTGAGAATAGAAGCCGCTATGGACTATGATTTCATCTTCTTGATGTCTCATTTCAGTTAATGGATATTCTTCGGTTAAACTCGACAACTAATCACCATCCCAGGCGGGGTTTCACGCAGCTCAAATGTCAATTAAGTGATGAAAATTCCCTATTTGCCCACCAGACACTGCCTAACCCCATTTTGCCTCCTCCAGTGTCTCCGGTTGCTGGTAATTTGCCTGGCAAATGTCAGCTCGAGTCAAAAGCCAAAACTTGGCAACCGCAGGAGCGGCAACTCGAGCAGCTGACAAAACCTATAGACGATATGAAGTGGATACATCACTTACTGGCAACAGTTTCGGGCTGGGGCTGGAAGGATACAGAGTGATAAGGACACAGAGCAAGCCACCGAGGATTTTCCCAGATCCCTGCCTGCATTCCACATGCTGCAGCTCGAAAGATATGCAAATCTTTTGCGTAGCTGGAAATGTCAAGTGAATTCCGGAGCAGGAAATTAGCACGCAAATTACGACAAAACCGAAATCAAAAGTGGTGTAAATATATGTACATAGAACCGAAGGGTAGTTAAGTACACATTTTCATTAGGAATTAAGGATGTACTCCCTGCACTTACGCATTTTAATTTATTTTATTTTATTCTTTAGTATTTTCCCCTTTTCCATTTGAAATTTAGCATTTTCTCGACTGTCAGCAAATCCAGTTACTCAGCTTGAGCGGCATTTTACGCTCCAACGCCTCCTCGCAGAAATTCCTTCGCCTTTCGGGGCTGCACTTGAAACGATTTTCAATCGCCAGTCGAGCGCAAGTAAGTCAAGCGGAGTGACCTTTCCTCGTCTGAACTTGAATAAATCGCATAATGGCAATATATGGCCAAGAGCAGCAGTCCGAAAGGGGTTTAGTGCCCATTGTGCACTTTTAGCTGGTGGAAAAGAAACCCACCCCAAAGAGGGCTCACTCAACCCCCTGACACACATCCACAAAAGTATGCTAAACACGTGGCAAAATGTTTTTGTGGAAAATCAAATTATCAGCAAATTTATTTAATGCATAACATCGGGGATGTCCGTCGGGGCAAATAAAAAAAAAAACAACTACTGGCCAAAATAAATACGCTTTACACGCGCAATTAGCGATACTCCGGGGGCAAACGCAAAAGCGACCAGAAAAGCCATTGGAAATTAATCGAAATCAATGGCAATTTTCCGTGGTATTTTCGGTTGATTTTTGCAGTGAAAAGTTTTGCGTGTCGCCCCGATAACCGAAAATTGGCGTCGACAATGCTAAACCGCAGATGCTTTCAGTTTTTATACACACAACATAAATGTGTATCAATGGGCCATTATCATGCTAATGGCGAATTCTTTCACTCGACCATAAACCAAAATAAACTATTTTGACTTTGAGGGCGTACCTGAACTTAAATTGGCAAATCAATTTAACATATAAGGGCAGAGAGAGAGAACTAGAAACTTTTCAAGTACCGAAGGCTCAAGCACATTTAATTTAGCATAAGGGCCAAGTTTAGAAGTTTCGGAGAGCCAAGAACATGGCTGCAAGTATTCCGGAAGCCACATTTTGTTTGCCATTTTCCCCCTCGAAATTTCGAAATTCAGCCAGCCCCGACTTGATGAACTGTAAATGAACTTTGTGTTTGAATTCGATTTAGTTTTATTGCAACATGCTTGAACAGCACTCCATCCAGGACTCGCTAGGATTCGGACATGTGTTTGCCGAGAGTCTGAGAGAATCCTGCTCGGGTTGCGTACCGAAAGTTGTGGGCATTAAATAGCAGCAGCTGCAATTTGTGGCCGATGATACGTCCAATGTACACATAATATCGCAGCTTACAGGAACGGGAATGCAATATCGGTTTGTTCGACAATGTAGAGTACATTCTCCACCACTAGAACACACAATCCAAGGCCATGTCGGAAGGATGTTACAGTTTAATGTCGGAAATTTAAAATAATACATGGCGTTTACTGTACTTTTTAAAGTAAATAGTTTCTAGGGCCATCTTTTATTATTTTTCTCTAAAGAGTGAAGAATAAAATAAAGCTCTTACCTCTATAAGCTGCCTTTATATTTTAAATTGGTTGCTATGACTTAATATTCTTTTATTCTTAAAAAAGTTACCTTTAAAAGCCACCACTGCGTATGCGTAATATACGTCAATAAAGCCATCAGAGGGAAATCACAAAAACGCAAACAGCTGTCACTGCCAGCAGCCATGAGAATTAAATGACGCACACCGTTTGCAGTTATGTGTTTTTATAAATTTCCCACTTAATATGCACGACAATCCATCCGATTTTCACACAATCGACAAATGAAGACAGATGAGCTGACAATTAATTCAGCAATCGGACGGGAATTTTATTCCCCTCGAGAACTTCGTATATATAAACATAATTCGTATAAAACTTATCAGTCAAAAGCAGAGCCGCTCTCCTGCCGCATCAACTTCACTTTTTATTTACATATCCATTAAGTCCACACGGCGAAAAGGGAGCGAGCAAGGAAAAGCCCTTCTTCAGCCCAAAAAAAAAAAAATGGAAAAGAAAAGCGAGGTGGAAAATTTACTGAAACAAAGTAAACACGAATTTGCAATTTGGTATAACATTTTCACTGCGACCGCTGCACAAATTGCTAATTCGCTGAAAACTTCGAGTTGACACAAGAAATTTGTGTGAATACATTTTTTATGCGCCTCCTCTGGACTCTGCAGCCGTGAAAGTCAACGGAAGAGACGAAAAGAAAGGGAGAGGACTATTCAAATAAAAAGAGATAGCAAGTGCAAAGTAAACAGCTAAGGAAACTGAAGTGTGGCTAAATTTTCACCAGCGGATTTTCGCTTTTCAGCGGGTGTATTGATTTCCTGTATAACGATTGATCAATAAAAATATTTAAAACCTCTTCTTTTATTAAATATAATTTTATTACCTCCAAAAAAATCCCCTGAATTGTGTATGAAGAATTATAATATCAAGAATTGTCTACCGAAATATACAAACTAAGCTCTTGCAAAACAATGACAAGTAATAAGTTTTTGACAGAATGAAGAAAACTTTTCCTAAAATGATAAAAAGCATGGGGATTTAATAACTGATTCTTAGATGTTACTATTTGTTCAAGCTGATAAGATATGTGACGAATAGCTGTAGCAAACGTAGACTATATCAGATAAGGTATTTTTATCGTAAACATAATGAAAAACGTAATCATTCTGAAAGCACTTGATATTAAAGGTTACTACAAAGATAGGCAGAACGGAGCGTGACTAACGATTTATTAGATTTTCCCCCACCTTTTTCGGCCCACTATTTGAACTTCTGAATGAAATCAGTTGTTATCTGTTGACATTACGCCTTGTTGGTCTTATCAAAATCAAAGCAAATCAAGTCAAAGTGTCGACAGATTATAAATATTTGCACGGCACTCGACAATGAGTGGGAACTTGAACTGGGCTTTGCATTTCGGGGTAAGTGTGGAAGGGTGTTTGCCCACTTGAAAATCTGCTGGGATGCTGAAAGGGTATTCCCCCGAAGTACAGCTTGGCCAGCTGCAGCATGAATCACAAAGAAAATGCATTTATCTTGAGCCACTGATGCATTGGCTGTTATTAATACATGCGATTGATAAATAACCAAGCACTAAATTAAAAGTGTCAACCGAGGAGCTTATTCCCTCTTCTCTCTGCAGGATTTTCGACAACAAAGCATTTGACATTAGTTGAGATTTTCAATGCTTTCCTCTCCAGCTTTTCTCAGCGCTGAAAACGTGTCAAATGTAGCGGGGAAAAAGGGAAAGCGGAGAATCGAGGAGGGAAAAATAGAAAGCAGATTGGCTCGGTGCAGCCATAGAAAGGCATCCACATCATTACCATGACGCCGGGTCTAAACTGTTTGCAGCTCGGCACTTGGTCAAACTCTCGGGTACAAAGTTCGCCAAATTGCAAAATGCCAAGCGAAATGCCGAGAATTCACACAAAAAAAAAAGGAAAAGCGCAGCCGAGAAAGAATCGTTTTAAATGCCGCTCAAGGTCCGTTTCTGAGTCGCTTTCGATTTGATTTTTCCCCATGCACGTTTTACGTGTTACGCACTTATGCTGAGCGTCTATTTTTACATTTTAATTAGATAACAACCATAACCCAGACAGGCTGAGCCCCATGCTGGCGCCAGTTTCGAAAATCAATTCTTCAGGGGCTTGACTCACGGGGGAAAATTGCTTAGGAAAAAAGTACAAACGGGAAGGCAGTAGAAATTGCTGATGTGGAAAGGCTAGACTATAATTATATTTATTATGTTTAATATTAAATATATACAAATTATATTATAGAGTAAAATACATTTTTATAAATACGTCTTCAGTAGAAAAAAGTTTTTCCTACTTGAAAAAGCTTTCATCTTAAATAAACCCTCACTTCAAAATTGTTTGTCTTACTTGAAAATGTTGGTATAAATGTTTATATAGATTTCCACACCTTCCTTTTCCCTATAGGGAATATCCACTGTACCACCCACTGCGATCATGGTATTATTACCCTCAGAGTAAGGTAGTATAATAGTAAAGTTCCTGGCGCCGATTTCGACATTAATTTTGACTCATGGGAATTGTTGTGGCAAAAAGTACAAACAAAAATACCTCCCAGTCACACCCACCCACTGCCTTCATTGGGCTTAATACCTTGAGAGCAAGCTGGTAAATATCGCAAAAAGCACTGCCCTACTTTGATGTGCAATCGTGACTCAGGGCAGATGGAATATGGTAACGGATATGGCTTTCAATTGGAGCTATTATCTCTCGGAGGGGTCTGGCAACAAAAAAGTCCAAGAACGTGCTGGTATGCGAAAATTAAAAATGTGTGATCAGTTTTGGTGACTTGAATCGACCTAATGAATGAAAGAAAACCACTTGTGGCGTAATTATTTTATAAGGAAAAATACTCAAACCTAATTAAACAGTTATAAAAGTTTAAGTTTAAATTTAAGTATATTTTTTGCACTTGATAATGTGCTTATCTAAATCTTTAAAACAGTTTTATAAAAGTTTTGATTTGTTTTGAGTCAACGAATAAATAATAATAAATATAAAAAAATATAAAATAAATTTAAGATTTTAAGAACTAAAAAAGATGCCAAAATATATTTAACAAACATTTTCTGTCAAGATTAAATCGGCACAATTTTCTTTATATAATGCAAATCCCTATGTCATATAAGATACCAGTTTAGTATAAACAAAATTGGAACTTTGTAGTATTTAAGCACGCATAGTAATAATCCCATATAATTTTTAAGATAATATAAATTTATTTTATTTCTGTGTATCATTTCCGACTTCTTTAACCCGTTCATTATCATTTTGAGCAGTTGACTCAATAATGCCGCCAAGTCAACCCCTACCCGGGGCCCGTGTCCGTGTCACTTCCCTTCGGGAGCCACGCCGAAGTCTCAACTGTTGAATTCAATAACGACACCTGATCCAGATCCCAGTTGGGCAAACAAGGGCATTAGCAAGTGGGGCTGGCTGGGAGACACAGGTGGCAGGCGGCAGAGCAGCGAATCGAGGCGAAACTTTGGCCGGGAGAAGGGCAAAACTTATTTGCTTCGAAATTACGTGTCGCCAAAGTTGGCCGAGGCGACATTATACAATTTATATGCACGTATTGCGCTCTATCCAAGATGAAATGTCGAGGCTGCGGCTGAAGCCCTGGCTGAACCTCCTGGCTGCTCATCAACGAGAATGTAATTACATTTTCCCGATTCATGACAGTTTTGCATAACCAAGAGTCCCGCTTCCTGTCACTGCCTCCTGTCTGGGATATTGCGTCCATTAATGAGGCAGGCGCGAGAGTGGCAGCCACAAAGGCCGATCCAAGCCAAGGATATGGGGTTCAGGAATCTGGACGTGGCAATCTCCGGACCGAGCTGACTTGGGAATAAACCATCAAGGAAACTCCATTTAAAATCTATTTAAAATCAGCGTTGACTCATTTTCATAAAGGATAGCCAGTCATAAAAGGAAAAGGGGCGCGAGCTCATTATGTAATAACATTAGAGTACAGAGGTAGATATTTTCTGCGAAGTGTTCATTATAAAACACAGGGGCAGCCATAAGGAAATAATGTACATTCGCAAGAACATGTGAAAAAAAATATGTTGATAAGGAGTCAGTACCCCCGAGCGTTTCAAGTTTTTCTAGTATATAAAAACGATAGCTATTGATATTTCTTTAGGGTCATCTTAAATAGCAGCTGATTACGAAATAATATTCAAGCTCCATTTTTCTGAGTGATTTCTTAAATAAATATTTTAATAAGTTAAGGGAACCTGATATAACTCATTTTTCTTATTTGGTTTTTCATCCTCTTCAATATTGACTTTTTTTTTGAGAATTTTTATTAAAAAAATTCAGGAAACTTGTCCAAAATTTTAATAATTTAGGACTCAGGTTTCGGCCACAAATTTTCAAAAAGCTTTCTGTCTAAATGGAAAAGAATGCAAACAAAATTGTTTATCATATATTAAAATAAGATCTTTCTATATTTCACATATTTAAAAAATTATTCTTTGTATTTACTAATTTTTGTTCCCAAGAAGGAAGCAACAAAGAACTTGTAATCTTTTTTAAAACTGCGGAAAAAAAACTCATAAATTATGATATCATAACTTTTCTGCCTTAAACTTTTATTCTTACGAGGCCTGATATGAATTATGCCACATACTCAGGAATTTTTTCACTAATACTTATATTAAAGTTTTAAAGAGACTTTACTATAACATACATATTTTTTTGTCAACAAAAAATTAATTTAAAGTCGAGTCTTATGAACAGCTGTAATATTTAAGTAGTTAAATCCATTTGCCTGGATTTTCTGTACAATTAACTTCTATTTTCATTACAGAAAGAGATCGGAGGTTAGAAATTTTGATGAATAATTAATTGTTTATTAGTAGAATCTCTACTGCAACTCCTAAATCCATATTTCAATATTTACCTTATTTTATCTGTGGCAATGATTCGCGTCACATTAGCTCTCTTTTGAATTGCTCCAAGCCCCAATTGCCGGCACGTCACGCCTGGAGATTAGTCAGTCTTTGTCGGTGCGCTGGAACCCCACAATTGCGAGTGTTCACCCAAGTCCGTCCAGTTGGCTCGGCGGCAAATCAACTGATAAGGAAATCTGGGCAGGTCTTATAAAAGCCGTAGCTGAGCCCCCGACGCTTTCAGTTTCCACCTACAAGTGCCAGCGTCAGCGCAAAGTTTTTTTTTTAAATTTAAATAAACCCAAATATAAACTATTTAAAGGCAGCAATTAACCATAAAAATAAGTGTATTCAAACCAAGTGTGAAGCAGAAAATTAGAAAAACAGCAAAATGAGTGTTCAGCAAGTAAGGAGGAAGTGGAAATCCTTTAATTGTTTACCGAAAATTTCTTAAACAGCATACAATGGAAATGTGTTTATTAAAAGTTGTCTTCGTTTTCTAGAGTTCGCAAGAATTACTCTCTGACTTTATCGGATTTCTCTTCAGAAAGTTTTAAAATTCATTTGTGGAAACACTCGATAAAGAAAAAACTTCCTAACTTTTACATATTAAATAATTGCAATGTAACAAAGCAGTGAGAAATATATACATTTTTCTGAGAAAGTCGCATAAACATTTTTTAATAAAATAAAAGTTAACATTGCTTCAAAGACTACCTTTGTAATTTTCAGTTCGAACGTGAAGTTCTTGACGCCCACAATAAATATCGGGCTATGCACGGTGCAAAGCCCTTAACTCTTAGTCCCAAACTGAATCATTTGGCCACTGAATGGGCCAAGGTAAGAGGATCATCTCTAATACTTTGTATAAATAAAATAAATAAACTCCGATCTATCTGATTAGTCTTTGCTGGCCAGAAATTGCATGCAACATCGCCCGAATAGCGGATATGGCGAGAATATTTACATGGCCTCCGGTGGTAATCTAGGAGGAGCCGATGCAGTTAGATCCTGGTACGAAGAGGTCTCTGCGTACAACTGGAGCTATCCCTCGTTTCAGGGTAACACGGGACATTTCACTCAGGTGGTATGGAAGGGATCCACCGAGCTGGGAGTCGGTTTTGCCAAAAGGTAGGTGACCTGCAATCCTAAAAAATAATTGGAAATTAATGTAGACTTTTCTTCAGGGGAAATACCATCTTTGTGGTGTGCAACTATAATCCCCCTGGCAACTATAACAACATGTACCGCGAGAATGTGGCACCGCGAAGTCGTTAAGGAATATATGTTGCCTTACAATCGAATATCATTCCAAAGACAAAAATCCAAGACAGTATACAAAACCAAATTTAGACTTAATAGCTGCTAACATTCCTTAAAAAAAAACAGTATCAACCCGAAGCCAAAGAAGCAAGAAATGCTTTAAGAGCCGAACAAATTTGTAGAAATAAAAATTTTAAAAATATATATATTAGATATCTATAAAAGATTGCCATTGTATAAGCAATTACAATTTAAATTTTAATTTTTGAACATATCCCTAAAAGTATTGAATACATATATACATTTTCAACAGCCTTACAATCTTTAGTTCTTATTATAGAAAAATATCCAAGACGAATTTTTAAACTAATCCATTCCAAGGAATATTTAATTATTATTGTTATGTTATTTTATGTTAAATAATCCAAATAAAAAGCTTATTGCTCCATGTATTTCTTTCAATTACAATTTTTGGATGCTCGCGTTTATAATATTTTCACCATAATTTTCCCAAGTCCGAAAAAACATTTAAAGTTCGAGAAAAATAAAGTCAATTACTATACACTTTATTTAAGATCCATTAATGTGATGATGAGTTGTAACAAACAATACACGTGGAGAACAATCTTGAAACCATTTCCCACCCTCTAGTCCTTGAATGGGCTACTCGATTTAATTACTCTTCAATGGTGCAGAGTGTGGGCCGAGGGCGAGATCCTGCAACTCCTGCGATACTGGCGCTTGAGTATCCTTTTACGGGTATTTTGTGATTGCTGTTTCTGCTGCTGCCCCCAACACCATCACAGATATCGGAGGAGTGGGCATAGGAACTAGAGGGATTCGAGGCTGCAGATGCGGATGCTGGGCCCTTCGGCCTATGCCGATGCCTCGGCTGCTGGCGATGGACGTAGATCCCGCTTCGGCGTAGCTTGCGATACAATGAGATGTACTTGCCCGCCGTCGTCGTCCTGGGAACGATGCACTGTTCACAGAAGGTGGTCTTGCTCCTGGCAGCCTCACTCAGAGGGGCGTGGCCCAGGGCCTGCAGGAAGGCCAGAACAAAGGCGTAGCAGTTGTGGGTCTCCTCGGCGTAGCTGGCAATGGACCACCGCACCGTCTGGGCGCAAATCTATCAATGCAAAAGGGAAGGGTGTGGTATGAAAGCTTAGGGATTTGCATACAGTTACGGTAGGGTGACTAAGTCCCCAAGGGAAGCTACCAATGGCATGTTTCTAATTTGTATTATTACATTTTTAATTACTACATTTACATTGGGATTTCATTTTTGTTAATTTATTTGGTATATTAATTATCAAATTTAAACGAAAATAATCATGGAGTCACCCTCGTTCTGGTCACTTTGCATTAGGCACTCACCTGCTGCAGCACCTCGTCCCAGAAGTCGTGCCATGGCTCCGGCACATCGCCCACCAACAGGGACTGCCGCCACTCCGGCGGATTATCATCCCGACGATGCCGGCGCAGTCCAATGCGATCGAACTCCACGATGTCGCCGCCGGATGTGGTCACTGCGATATGCAAATCGGTGGCGTTGCTGTAATCGCTGCGGAAACACAACGCATCAAAAATGTATTCCAGCCATAAAAGATACTCCCAGCAAAAGCCAAAAAAGAAAATCCAAAATTTTGGTGGAAATTTGCACAAATTTACTTTGGCCCCGGCCATCGGAGATTGTTTGGGATTCTGGCTCTGGAATAAATCGAGTGAAGCCGCTTGGAATAGTCGGCTTCAATTGCTTGGTTTCGATAGCAGGTAGCCAAAATCCAGGGTCTATGAAATTTGAATTTTAAATAGTGTGGGTATACAAAATGTGGGAGTACGTTTTGCACCAATTTTAGCCTTGTTAGAGCCGATTTAATGCTTTAAAGTCCTTTAGAGTTTTATAAAGTATGCAGGAAGAATGCAATTAAACATATGTTTAATGGAAAATAAACATACATCAGAAAATGTATAAAAGTGTTGCTGAATGTTACTTTCTGAGTGGAAAAACATCTAAAAATCAATAACCTTTTAACAGTTTATGAATTTCAAACAAATTAAATAATAACGTTTTAAAATTTAAAACTAATTTCAATTTCTTATTAGTCCAACAAATTAAAGCAAGCTCACATTTGAAAATCCCCTAGAACTTTATTGTACAAATTTAAGCCAGAACTCCTGCAATTTGTTTGAAACATTGTCCAAAACTAATAAAAGCATTTGTTTGATTTGTTCGTGGATTTGAATGTCAGCAGCTGCTGTGAATATACGTATCCTGGCATATCCTGGCCTGTGGCCAGTGTGGCCGATCCTATTCTGGGCTACTCACTTGAGAAAATCGCCGGTGGAGGGACGCAGGACAATGGCGCACGGATGCTGTGTGGCCCGCACAAAGGGATATGGCAGACGGAAGGGCAGGAGCAGGAGGCGTGGCTTCTGGCCGCCCCTGTCTAGTTCCGCTTTTGAATCCGCATTCGCATCCGCACTCGTATCCGCATCCCCATCCCCATCCGCATCCGCATCCGCATCCGCGTCCAGTGGCGCATTGCAATGGGGACAAGTGTGCGGCAAAGTGAAGCAGAAAACTTTCACGTTGCAGTGATGAAAACAGAGAATGCCCGGATCCGAGGTAATTGTGGTTGTACTTGTCGTTGCCAACATGGCTCCGCTCCGTGTGGTTGCCTATGCAGAGCAAAAATTATATATACTTATTTTAAGTTTTAAAGATGTTAATAAAGGTATTAATTTTATATCGATGAGACCTAAAAATGGTTTTTATTTGAGAAAGCGATTTCCATAGTTGATTTTGGATTAAAAACATTTTTTGTAGCTTTACATGATTATTAAATTTTGACTATACTCATGACAATTCTGGCTGGCTTTTATTTTAAATTTATTTCTAGGTAAGGAATATAAAAAAAATGTATTGACTTTTTAACAAAGTTTTTAGGGTTTTTTTCGCATTGATAACTTATTTACAATTATACCTTTCTTGTTACCAATGATATTTTTTCCGCGTGCAGTGGGTGGCAACTCCCGGATCCTGCTTTTTTAGATCCTGGCTCCTGGTTCACCCTTCTCCTGCCTCCCTCTGTCCCTTTCCTTGGAGTGCTCGTTCCTGGCGCCCGTATTATAATTGATACACTTTGTCTATTGTGCCAGTCGCCTCATCGCCATCCTATCTATGTTACATCGTCCTCGTCCTTGTCCTCGTCCCTGCGGCCTCTTGTCTTTGGTGATTGCGGTTTTTGGCCAGGCCTGAAACGAAACGAGATGTAACGAAAAATTCTTGTAAATAAGCCGAAACCAGACGAAGTTGCGACCCAAAGCGGTTTGCCCGGCACATTCCAGTTCTGTGGTCAACATTAAGGTACAGAGGAGTTGGCAGGGAAAAGTAGGCAGCTCTATGCGGCATTTGTCATCATTATTGGCTGGGCTTTGTTAAAGGATATTTAAAAGGTTTCTGGTGTTGCAGTTGTAAGTGAGGAGCAAATGACCAAGAAGAAAAGTAATAACTCAGAAGTATTAAGATTGGAAGCCATGTTCCATTTACTCCTGGGCTTAAAAACTAATGCATTTACTTTCTATTTGAACAAGGACAGGGTAAAACTTAATTAAAGTTCGTTTTAACGCCATTTAAGTATTGATATAGACTTTAATAATTTTCCAATATTTTTTGAGTTAAAAGAAAATTAAACTTGAAAGAACTCACCATTATTTCGACTTTCATTAGATTTATCGATCGTTTTATTTAATTATTTTGGCATATTTATACAATTATTTTAATTATTTATTACCAATTATTTGTTACCAATATTTTTATCTTTCTTAATATCTAAAAATTTAATATAAATACAAATTATTATTTATACCATGGACAGTTCATTGCTCTTCTTAAAAATAATGATTACAAAAATATTTACGTCTTCTAAGCCCAAAGAATAATTTTGAAATAATAATTGACCTTTTTTTGGCCATCGAAAATTGTCTGTACACTACAGGAAAACCTGGCGTGACCCCCTTCAAGCCCATTAAAGCAATGACGTTGAAAACGTCTACCAACCCTTCGCCACTTGCCCGAAAGAAATCAGTTCTAACCCCGAAAGCCGCACCCTCCTCAATCAATTAAATTCGTAGAAAAGTGTCGTGGAAAAGCCACCCCCGCCAGTAGTCACATGTTGGCCAGCGAAGAAAGCCGGCTACCAGCCCAAAAGCGGGCCAACACACAAAAACGTAAACAAACCGGCAAAATGCAAAGTCACCACCGGCACAAGGAAAGTGCGGAAAACTCACCAAAAAATCGTCAGACAAATTGCCCAAAACACCTAAGAGAGAGAGTGCGCTGCGAAGAGAGCCAGGGAAATTCCGGGCACCGGAGGTGAAAAATGCATAATTCACGAGTGCGGAATTTCCCGGCTCGTCGGGAACTCGGCTTTCGAAAGGGGGACGATGGCTCGAAGGAAGCTCGAGGCGAACCAGTTGACGGCGAGCCGTGCGAGCAGACGGTCGTGTTTCAGTCGCAGTTCCTCGAGGCAAGAGTCCCGAGACCCCATCGCATCGAACCCCATAGAAAATCCATCATTAGTGCAACGATATAAAGTGTTTGAGAATAACAAAAAAAAAAAAAACGAATAAAAACTGTGCAAGTACGAATAAAAACGTGGCATTATCCTGACAAACAGAATCAGAGAAAAACTAAAGCAAAAAAAAAATCCTGTAACGGACGGTCGCCAAGTGAAGTTGTTTACAACTTGCGGTCAGGACTTTTTCGGATTTTCAGGGGTTTTTCGTGTTAGTTTGTGTGGTTTTCCGCCCGCCCCCAAGCCCTGTGTGTTTGTGTTGTGCTGCTGCAAAGTGGAAGACGCCATGGCAACACATTGCTAATCGATGACGTGACCAAAAACAACAAAGAATACAAAAGCAAACCACAAAATACAACAACAAAAAAACCGAACAAAAAATACAGGACACCCCTCTTCACACTTGGGATAACACAAGGATAATGACCATAAACTGATTTGGTATGTGGCAATCAACATTTTGACAGCAGCGAGCCCTCAGAAAAAATATGTGCCGTAAATTTGGCCAACTGATAAAACCAAAAATGTATTTTTGATGGCCCGAAGAGAGAAAACATTTAAGCTTCTTAACTGTTCTGGCACAACCTCTTTTATTTTGCCGCATTTCAAGATCGACAGAGATATGGCGGGCGAGGAAAGTTGACATTCCGCAAACACAAGCTCGGAGAAACTTTGACTATTCAGGAATTGCCAAAGGATATAATTTATTTCAACTTTTCTGCTTCTCAGCTACCACTCACTGGCTCTTAACCCAATTAGTGGGCGTGGCTCTTGTGCAAAATTAAAATGTTTACTTGGCCAAGTTGCCAAAAAAAAAATGAAGGCAAACTATTCATGCAACTTTTTGTGACAGATTAAGTGGATAATTTCCTGAAATGGGTCGCCAAGGGTTAAAATGGGAGCACACATTTTTTGAGCTAAAAAAAAATGTGTTTTAATTTAAACAAAGGTAAATTTTTTACTGTTTATAGCTCATATTAAATATATACTTTTTTACTTGCGAGAAACTTGTTTTCTTTTATAAGCATGCATATATTCTGTTTCAGAGCAAAAAAAAAACATGAGCATAAACTTTTTCATTATAAGTTTCAGCTGCCTTAAAGTTAGTAGCTTGCAAAACTTATTCACGTTTCAAAAGTTCGCTTTATTTATTTAACTATAAACTCTGAAACAAGTATAAAAAATATACATTAAAATAAATAAGTTTGCTTTAAAAATACCTAATTGCCAAAATTAAAATGCAGATAGCCGCTGTATAAATACGAGCAGAGACAAATATTTAATATTTTTCTTAACGCAGAAAGCTTTGCGAAAGTGATATTTTAACAAATTAAATTCGTTTTATTGCCAAACAAAAAGTCCAATTGCTCTTAAATTAGCCAGATGAACAGGCAAAAGAAAATAAATTGGGAACTTTTTTTTAAAGCCTTCCCTTAAGTTCGTTTCCAAAAAAATAAGCGTGAAAAACAAGCAGGATAACAAATGCAATAAAGGATGTGACAAGAGGCCTTTGGAGACAGGAAAAGAAAGTAACCAGAGGTAGAAGGACTATAACAGCAACAATTTGGGACAAATCCAAACAAACTTTATCTTCATGTTGTTTGCCAACTTGAATTAAACACACATGGAAAAAAATAGTGAGTGAAAATCTCAAAGAGTTGCGGGAAATGAAATTACAACTTGCATCCTCTTCCGGATTTTTTCTTCTTTGGCCAGGCCAGACTTGGCCAGGACCTTCAAAAGGAATTGTTTGGCCAAGGCAAACACAGAAAGGGCAGCAACAAGAAGGAACGAAAAAAATGTCTGAAATCAAGTTAAGTTTACGAATTTTTAGTGCACTCACAAGAGGAGAAAGAACACAGGGAAGAACATAAAAATACAGAATAAGGTATTTACAGGGCATACGGCATTTTAAAAATGCAGAAGTGCAAAAAAAATCAGAACTCTTTTTGTTGTTTTTTGGTTAACTTTTTTTCACGCAGAGCAGACGCAAAAATGGTGGACATAAATCATAATGTTTTCCCACAATGCGAACTTAAAATACCCTCACGTTATCAGAAATTCTTGATTTTATGGTAATAAATACTTAAATATAAATTTTAAATAGTGCCCCAGAGTAAGCAATGCATAAAAATATATATTTATATTATGATTATAATATTTAATCCTTCAAAGAAGTTCGGCGTGCTCTCACTATTTTCCTTCTTTGTTCAAAAAATCTTCCAATTAATTCCTTGATCCTTCATGCTTTATTTAAGAAACTCCTTAATTTTTGCATATCCTCTTGCAACTCAATTACTTTTCAAACATCTCCCCTTGCAAGGGCATCCAAGAGACAAGTGAATAATTAAGAGTGAGAAGGAACCGAGCTGCCAGGACCTGCCAGTAAGTAAATTTAACGGCAACGACTGACAGTAAAAATTGCTCAAAATTTTATTGTCCTTCGCTTGCCCCTTTTCTTGACGCTTTACGTCCTTATTTTTTCTCGCTTTCTTTTGTTTGGGTTTTTTTGTATATTTTTGGTCCGCATCTGGTGACGCAGGATATAAATTACAGTGGGAACAATAAGAGCAACAACAGCAGCCGCTACAACAAGTGTTCGCTGAATTAATAACAAAACGGTGACAATAACGACAAAGTTGAGAATCCTGAAGGGCCGCCTCGCAAATGAAATAAGCCGAGTTGACAACTTCGAAAGCGGCTTCCAGTGGCCCCAAAGAGGAACTCAAAATTCCCTGCAATGCGTGAATTAATTCAGCAGACACGAGACCCTCACACACGCGATGCGATCCGAGGCGATGCGATGCGAGTTTTTTGGGCTAAAAGGGCAGGTGCGTGCTGGGGAAATCTGGCAAGAATGGGGTCTTAGGGAAAACTTTTCTCTTTTACGCAGCAAACTAATTAGGACAGTTTGAAAAATGCTGCATAAATAAATCAATATGAAAATATGAAGGGACTGGAACAAAGGCTTGAAGTTTTTGCCCATATCTGCATATCTTTTACACATTTTTATTGAAGCAAGCAGGACACTATTTCAAGCTCTTCTCTGAAAATGTTTTTCTGGTATAAATACCCCCTTTCGCAGAGCCCCTGGCTAAAGGTGTGCCGCATGCTGTCGTTACCTCACCTCCGAGTTCCGCTCTCCGATTTTCCCCTTGCTTTTTCACCTTCCTCGGAGCATTTCTCCTTCAGCCTTTAGGCCCCTTGGCAGCTTCATAAAGCCAAGTGTTTGCGCTTTGAAGTTTCCGCTTCCGCAGTTAACAACGAATTGTTGTTGTGGCTGGTTGTTTGTTGTTGTCACTGGCTGTTGTTGTTTCTCTTGTTGTTGCTATTGCGGCACAGCATAAAACATACTTATCCAGAAGTTGGTGGCACATCCGAAAAACACCACGGCATACAAATTTACATAGACACTGCTGACAATCTAGGACGAAGAAGAGCTGCTCTTTTCCCAGAATATTTTCAAAATATTAATTAACGTGCTGGGAAATATCATGATTATATTTTATAAATGTTAAAAATTAAAGAATAAAAGCTTTCGTAAGCAAATTTTTGTTGTTAAAAGTGAATCTTCCAAATAAAAAATATCTAAATGGCTGTTAAAATTAATTTGTGAAAATTAAATTACAATAATAAATTGAAAAGTGATCTTCTTATTATTATATTTTATACATTTTCTATGCACTTCTTCTCTTTGATAATAATATTGTGAAGTGTTCTAGCTTAGCTGGTTTTGTTCATCTTCTTTCAATAATAATATATTTTATCAGATCAGAGATGACTTTTTAACGCTAAAATGGTAATTGCCACTTTACTGTCTTATTTGATATATTATAAAGCTGATATTTTAGAATATTCTGGTAAATTAATTTAGTTTATCAAAGATGTAAAGATTAATTTAGGAGGACTTCTCTCCAAGTGTAACAAAAGAATGCCAATGCTGAGCACTTGTCGTGTTCTCCTCCGGCTGCATTGTTGTTCACCTTTTGGCGTCGCATCTGTTCCCTGAATCACGCAAAATGTAAATTACAAATTTATTCCCGTTTTCGCCTTACCCCAAAGCATCTAATTAAGTTTGGAAATTGTTTGCTCGAACGGAAGCCAAGTGGTTGGGTAACTTTAGAGTAAATATTTAGTTGGCTTTTAACGCGGGCAAAACTCAAAGAGTTGGCTGATATTTATTGTTTAAAGAAAGGCCATCGTTTAATCATAATTATTTCATCTCTTAATTGAAAGTTTCCAGGACCTTGATTATCAAATTAATTGAAGCAAAATAATCGCAGAGAATCTACTTGAACTTCAATCCTGCGTGAGAGTCCTTTATTTACACTTTTGTATTATAAATATTTGTACACGTTGCGGTCATAAATAACGACAGATTCATGGAATTTTATTACGCACATTTTATGCGCCGAAAAACCGAAGTAACAAATGCCAGGAGTGTGAATAAAAATGTGAGCAGCCGCGAAGAGGATTGCCAGAGTTGAAGGAAACTCGATACGGGCGGGCGAAAAAAAAAAGTGAAAGCGAGGTGGTAGAAGGCAAACACTTTCACTTTGTGCCCATTTAAGGTCGTGTGTGGTACGTGCAATAAATAAGCGACTTATTTATGCCCCTCACACGGACACGGGCACAGACAGCACCAATAACAAAGTATTTGGGTTAGTAATGCCATTTACGAGGCAAAACAAACATAAAGCAAAAATGTAAAAAAGCTCTGTTTACGTTTATGTTCATGCCGGTAAATCCGTCTTCAATGTAAGCTCTCTGCTAAATCTTAAACAAAGCAAAAATATATATAAATATATATGTGTATATATAGAGAGGAAAGCCCAGAGAACGTTCGTCTATTTAACTAACTGTGCATAATTCATAATTTAATTAAGAACTCGGCGAAATGAAAAAAGTTACACGAGGGACATTGACACGCGCCCTTCCTCTTACTTTCACTTTAAACGTCCTCATTCATACACTGATAGGAAAATTATTGTTAAACGGATACTGTTTTTTTTTTTATTTGTTTGGGACTAATAAATAATATTACCTTCAAGAGAATAATTTAATATTTAAAAGAGTATTTAATAATTCCATACTTATATTTTTAATCCTCTAGATTTCATGATAGTCCTGGCATTAACTTTTTTTTAATAGGAAATTTTATAGAAGACTACGCCAATGTATCAAAAGTTAAATCTATATTTTGTACAATCTTCCAAATCTAAAATTACAAAGGTATTTGAATTATTATTGGTTCGAATAAGTGGTTTTTTCAATCATCCCTTTAATCGATTCTTAATTTAAAAATATGAACAAAAATATGTATTTCTATCTGATTTCAATATATTAAACACTCTTAATATTTTATAATATTTTTTGGTTAGTGTATCGGATCTAAGTCTCCATTTTCCATTCCGTCTCGTGCAATTGTGTGTGCCAGTCGATGGCTGAGAAGCCCTGCCACAGCTGCTGGCGATGGTTAACGCTTTTAAGTGCGGCCAAAACGAGGGCCTGTGTGTGTGTGTGGGTAGGTGGCTCGTCATCTTGGCCATGTGGTGGTGGTGGAAGTGCTGCAAATGGCCAACTACCAACGATGTCCGGGCCATAAGTCAAGGAAATCTGCTCACCAAATGACAAGATTTTCCGTGGCTGAGGGAATGCATAAACAAAGCTCTCACCGGGATTACCTGCCGAGAGGTGTGAGCAGGTTTTGCTTATCTTGAAGATGCATTCCGTACAATGAGTTGGCTGAAGGGATAACGATGGTCAGGGGAAATCAGGAAAGTTATGGGGTACTGGGAATTTTTTATTAAAAAATTTAAACTTTATTAAAGAGGTTTTTGTGGAATAACTGAAGTTTATTAACTTCAGCATTTTCACAAAATTAAAGAATGTCCTTGTAAAACCATAGTATATTACTCTATTTTAATTTCGTTTATAAGTTTAAGGCAACATATGCCCTAGTCATAATCTACATATTAAATGTGTAGTTAATATTGCAGAATTATTAAAATAATGTATTCAGCTTTATTGAATTGCCGCAAATATCCGCCACAAAGTCTGCAATTGATTAAAACGCAATTCAGCGGCGCACCAAAGCATGCAACGGAATCAAAGCAAAGAGCAGATGCGGCCACAGAAGGGAAATCGGGAAAAGTCCAACGACAAACCACAACCGGTTGTCCAGAGCATTGTTCGATTTTTCACCCACCGAACCCCCCCAGTTTCCGCTGCCAACTTGTCACGGCAGCCCCTAACAAGCCGCACAAAAGACGTCTCCCTGCGACTTGGTCAGCTCTTCATTTGGTCAACTGCTGACAGCAACCACCACCAGCAATAGCAAACCACCAACAACATCCACACAGTGTGGTGGTTTTCCACCGCCTCGCTTTTCCCAAACCCCTCCTTTGTTCGTCCCTCCCCCATCACCATCCATGGTTAATTAACTTGCCTCGCATCGCGAAAAATTCCTTTGAGCGAGTTCCCTTTTCATGCTCTCTTCGTTGCAACAAAGTTAAACGCTTTGACTTGGCGACGGGAGAAAAAATAAAAAACGGATTTTACATCTACTAATTTAATTGCTGCGACGTGATACTGAAGGGGGAAGGGGAAATTCAATTGGGGAATTTCTGCGACACTTTATCGATTGAAAGTCGAAAGGCAACTTTGAAGTAATTAAACATCGATCGTCTGGCACAAAAAGGCATTCATTTAGTTACCTTTTAAACTGAGTAATTAGTGCTGAATGAAACGGAATGTCTGAACTTTAAACTATAAAACTTTAAATGAAAGCAGAAGATACCTTGTATTTACTGATAAGAAAAATACTAAATAGATATATAGTTTGTATATAGAGTTTAAATATAATTAAATAACCCATAGATAAATCCAAAATATCAAAGATAACCTTCAGTATAATATAGAAAATTCCATTTAGTTTTCTATCTAAAATCTTCTTCTCTAAAATCTCATTCCCTCCATAAACCAAACATACTATCATTCCTTAACATAGACACAGAGCCAAATTTGCATTTTCCTTTAAAGTTTGCCAGAATAAACTAATTTCCAACGCCAGCACGAATTTGCTGTTGTCTAGATGAGCGAGCTGCATTTAAATTAACTTAATTTTCTGCTCATTTGCAAATGCAAACATCCTTCGTCTCTCCGTAGTATACACGCGTGCAATTACAGTCGCCCACATAAATATACGGAGCTCAGGCATTTACTTAAGTTGCACAATTTTAATTACAATTGCTGGCAAAAACAGCAACAACCATTGCAAGTTTCAGATAAAGTAGGCAACAAAGCATGGGCACGCCCACTAAAAAGATGGGAGTGTTAAAAAAAAAACAGACAAAAACACGAGAGCCGAGTGCAATAATAAACACAACGACGACAATCAGGGGTAGTGGAAAAATGCGGGAGGGGTTTTGAGGGTTGGGAGGTAAGAAAAGGGAAAATTCACACTGCGGAAGCGAAAAATTTTCATTTAAAGCGATAAAAACTTTTATTACCACTACGAAAAATGTGGAAAATGTTTTTGGCCGCCCAGCAGTATGCAACATTTTTACATAGTCGACTCCTGCAGCTCACGCACACACTCAAGTATTTACACTGTAAGAAAATATCTGAAAATGTTGGAGCTTGGATGATGATTTATTTAAGTCTCAGATAGTTGAAGTAGAGGGTTTTAGGATTTATTTTAAATGAAATAATAATTATGGTTTAGTTTGTTCCTATTCAATATTTAATTCAATTAGGGTTTAAACTTATCTGAGATAGATGAAAAGGATACTTTAATAGTTAGCGTACTTGCACCTTTTTATTATAAGAAAAATTATAATAAAACAATTTTCCCTTTGTGTATGGTTATAGAGAAGTATAAAAACCAGAAGGAGAGGAGCCATCGGAGTTATCTCCGCCCACAATTTGGCTTGGTTTCCAGCCACTTGTATAATCGATGTATCCATGCCGATGCCTTTCTGCCTACACCGCCCCCAGCTACACGCCCCTTACTCCTACGTTTCCCTACAGCAGCCCCTCCACTCCCCTTCCTTCGCTCCAAGAAATCCCCCTTAACACCCGACTGCCCTGCTCCTTTGTGTTGTTTATGTTACATTTGTGTGTTGCCTGCTTTTATTGCATTTGCGGCGTGATTTTCTGTTGCGGTGCGAGTAGGCGAAAATGGGTGAGCTTTCGGGCCAAAGCGGGTGCAAGGAGTTCTCCTCAAAGTGGAGCACTTTTACCACAGAAAAGCAAAACGAAAGTAGTGCAGGGGGGATTAGGCGAGCGAAGAGCACACACATTTTAGGCTTATGAGCATTGCCTGAGCATATTTCATGCTCGTATTGATTTTTGATAGCAACCAAAAGCCAACACGAAATGTGAAAATGAAAATAGGAAGACGAAAATAAGCCGGAGAAATGCGGCAATTCCCCGATGAAAGTGCCATTTCCTCAAAAGCAATTGATAACTTTATTTGCCATTGACTTTGGACCTGGAATTTAATTTCAAATACGTACATATTAAAGTGCTTGAATATTCACAATAATAAATATAATTCAGCTAAGAGTTCACAGAGTAATTGAAAATCAATCTAAACTGAAAATATAATTATTTTCTTAAGAGCTTAGCCATGAATCATATTTCTAAAATCTTATTTTTAGCTTTAAACTAAGCCTAAGCACTTTAAACCAAACCCGATTGGATTAGATTACTTACACTTGCGGAAAATCAATCAATCCAACCCATCTGGTAAATAATAAATAAGCAATTACTTGAGATTCCTTACATAATTAAGTGCTTAAAG
Source organism: Drosophila rufa (assembly GCA_018153105.1). Lineage (NCBI taxonomy): Eukaryota > Metazoa > Arthropoda > Insecta > Diptera > Drosophilidae > Drosophila > Drosophila rufa. The sequence goes on from JAECXS010000096.1 coordinate 18,807,634, forward strand.
CTCAAACCTAAACAATTAGGGACGATTGAAGCAAACTAAATTGTCAACCATCGCCATCTCAACCAGTAAATGGTCAGAGATACATCGATCAATGACCGATTCACATTCAATTTACGTTTATTGAATCGCCAATGGCCGCATGGCCATCATAAACGAAACAAAACAAACCCAGGACAACCATGTGGCCACGGCGATGCAACGCAAGACTAATACGTTTAAATAAATCTGCAGGCAGCACAGATTGCTTTAATAAATATTCGGGGGGTGGTTTTTCCGCCTGCAAAATGTGTTTACACAGAAGGGCTAGCGGCTGGCACAATAGGAAACCCGAAGAAAATCAACGACAATTTTCGAAACATTTTTAAAAGACATTTAGAAAACAAAGAGGCAAAACTACCCGGGCGGATGGCAGCCAAACAATGTTAATGCTAGGTCAGCATAAAGAGGGCTAAGAAAAAGCCAAGGAGAGAGCGCCAAAGTCAAAGAAGGCGCACACATGGCGTATGCGCAATCTTCTTGTATCGTCCTCCATTGTATGAGTGTGTTGTGTGTGTGTGTGTGTGTGTGTGTGAGCGCGTGCTGACACTTAATCTTCCAGCTGACGCAGATGCAGCCCAGGATATGGCAGTCATATATCTGGACGGCTTTCAACTTCCTAGGCAACGGATGTCGCATGTTATCCTCCATCCTGGCTGCTCAAAAGGAAAAAAAGGAAGAACGTCACGAGGCAAAAGATATCAGCACAAAGCTAATGCACTAGCCATAGGTTCTGCCTTCTAGACCAAAAGGAACTGAATGCAAAATGTGTGAATTCAATTGGAAGTTTAAGCCAAGCGAGGACCTACCTATTGTGAGGCTATAAATTCCAACACAACCTTATTAAATTTCTAGGTGGAGTCAAAGTAAAAGTTCAGAGATATTATCATATGTATGCTTAAGTAAAGATTCAATCAAATATTTGCATTATGTAACAGGGAATAAAGTAGTTTAGAGGAGTTTGCTTAGCTAAAATAACAAAGAAGACATTTAACATTTTTAAAGTAAAACTTCTTTAATGTAGCATATTTGTTATATTATATATATTCTTCACTTAGACTAAGTTTCCCTTATTACCTTGACCATTTCCCTATTTTTTTTGGCTAGTTCTCTATTATTTTTTGGGAAACCATTTCAACCCCCATTGAACCAACACTGCGTATGAGTTATGAAAATCATTTTCGAACATCATCAGCAGCAACTGTGACGGAGAAATGCTCACGAATACTTCAAAGTCAGAAATTGATTTAAGTCAATTAATTATAACGACTCGTAACAACAATAATAAGAACCCTATTTTGGGGCCACGCCCTCTAACCAACATGCCAGGCATTCCCGCCCACCCTTTTTTGCTCATCCTTTTCGAGCCATAACCTCGGGAGAGCCACGTCACGTTTGTGCACAGTGAAAAAATGTTGCTATAATTCTATTAAATATAATTATTATTTATTTTATTATAAGAAAATTCTTATTTTGCTCCTCGAAAAGTGATTTTGTTCCTCGGTTAAAGCGTTTTTATGACCTCCAGAATTAATAAATTAAATAATTCAATAATTTCCCATAAAATAATTATATCAAGAAATAATACAAATATTTTTCGGAGAGTGCCAAATGTTTTCTCTCTGTGGACCAACATCAGTTGGCCAGCTGCTTTTGGGTAGTCTATGCTTTTTGGGAAGGGGCTGTTGGGTTGAACAGAAAGACCATGTAATCGTATTAAGCAAACGGAACTGGTAGCTGGCCGAGCACGTGTTTGCTGAGAGGGGGGAGAGGGAACGAGCGAAATATAGGAATGAGGGGGTGGACAGACGGTCAGACGGACAGATGGACGGGGTGGACAGGTGGGCAAGTGGCAGGGGCACAGGGGCACAGGGGTACTTAAAGGTAATTGTATTTGTGCACTGCAAACATGGCGTGTTTTATTAACAGAGAGAGCGAAAGAGCGAGAGTGGAATGTGTTTACTCATATGTCTTGTCAAAGACAAGTTAATTATTTTAACATGTGTGTGCGGCCCTGTATGTGCGTTGTTTATTTTTGGCCATCGATTTTCACACGCTCTACATTACAGTGCACAGGCCCACAAAAAGCGGAATTTACAGAAGGATTCTGCTGGCTCAATGCCCTGGCATATTGCCGTCCTTATTATAAACTGGGCTGCCTGTTTCTTGGCTCGCCCCTCTGTTGTCGGGCTTCAGAGTTTTCCAAATATTTGCACAATATTTGTCAGAATTAATTAACAATATGAGTGAAAGAAACTGGAAAAGGAGAGAACGAGGGTACACTGTGTCGTCTCAGCATATTTCAACTTTTTTATACCAGCACTTGTTTACTCGAAAGCGCTTTGCATAAATTGCAGAGCACAAGCCGTACAAAAAATGTGCACAATTTAATTAAATTTATGCGAGCAAATTTCGTTGGCTTGGAAATACCAAATAAATAAGAGCCAGGGCTCTACGAAATATTAAAACAATTAGTTTCAAGTACAAGTGTAAAGTGGCTGGAAAGAGTCAACACAAAAGAGAGCAAACTATGTATGGAAGGATAAACTTAAGAGACATGTAAATAAAGTTGAGACAACGATAAATAGGAAGCTTATTGTCTTTTGAAACTTCAATTATTTTAAAAGGCTACTTTGGCCTTGATGTGAGAAAATGTATTTACCCAAAATAAAAAGCAAAAGGATTTACTTCAACTTCTACTTGAACAATTATTTGAATAAATTAATATCCGTAAATAAAAATTGTTTGAAAACAATAACAAATATAAGGACTAGATGTATTGCTGGAAAATATGTAAGAACTTCAATAATAAAATGAACATTTATTTATTTATTAATATACACTTTTATTTATAATTATAAATATAACTTGAAAACTAATTACGAAATATTCATTACAAAGTTCAATACTTCCTGTTCTCGCCAAGTAGAATATCTTCCTACGAAATTGCCCCTGCAAATCACACCACAATCCATCACCATTTGACCATTTATCTTCTCAACCTTTCCAGCATTCCTGCGTATCCTGGCGGGGTCTGTCACTCTGCCGCTCATCATGAATGGCTAACGAAGCAGCCGAAAACCTGCTTATAATTACCCCACCAGATTACACATTGCCTAACAAGGCCCATTCATTAATGTCATCACATCCTTGAAGGACGGGCAACAACGTCTTCCATCTCGTCCTGCAAATTTGCAACATTATGTCAACACACCCTCGCACACAAACACACACACACAGAGTCAGCAAATGGGCCACGTTAATGGCAAATCCTCGGGAGCTTCAACCCCTAGGACTTCTACAAAGTTGCAGTTACTGCAAATGTCATAAAAAGCCAAACAGAAACGGCAGAAACAGCAGTGGCAACAATAAAAGCCGAAACATCTAGGCTGCGGAGATCTCAGTTTTTGGCCACCGGCTTTTATTTCAGGTGGACGTGAATTTCCAGAATGAAAACGCTTCGGTTTTATGGCTCTTTTTGCGCTAGTTAACATTTTTGCAGCTACAAAAATCTCGCACAGTTACCTGCAGGTGCTAGCAATTTGATGACATTCTCTGCTTAACGATAGCTACTCAAAAACATAAAATTCATTAACGAAAATGTTACGAAAGTGTAACAAAAATCTTGTTAAAATGTTGTGCTTAATTACACGTCTGAGGCATTAAAAACAAACAATCTTGTGAATTGTTAACAATGACCTGATGGAAGTCTTTTTAATTTACATAAAGTTAACCAATAAAATATTTTTAAGTTACTTTTGTTAAATATTCTATTGATATTTAAATCGAAGTATACTTCAATACAAAATTTAACAAGTTAAGAAAAAAACATTATTTGGTTATTACAACCAAAAAATATCAAAATCCCTATTTGTATTCTTTTTGCTTCTAGCTAAACTTAGTTTTTTAATAAAACTATAAAGTCAAATAATTTTCCACCCGTGATAAGTTGTAATTCCCAACGGGTTTGTGTGCCATGAAAATGGACAAGATGTTGTTTGTTCCGTGTTGAATGGCTTTTCCAGCGAGGAGGGAAAAGTGTTGCCTGCCACTCGGCAATGTCTCTGTGAAACTTGAACAACTCGAGGCTTCTTCTCTGGCAATTCGAGATTGCCTCTTCAGGACACTCGTCTCATACCATTTCAGCCCGGTAACTTGGCTCTTGGCCAGTTCGAGCCATCCGTGCGCCTTTCATGCTGCCTGTGTTTACAAGCTAAATTCATTCGCCGCCTCTCGTCGCCTGCCGTCATCAGCAATGTGATGATATCCATGTGCCTCCAATAGCACCCCACCTCGTAGTCCTTCATCCTGAATGCCCTATCCTCAATCCTCCAGCCAGGTATTCCATTTTTTCCATCTCGGTCCTCATTGTTGTTAGCCTCCTGACAATGCAGTTGGTAATGGCAAAATGGCAGCAACAACGGTAACTGGAGCCTCATCAGCATCATCAGGATCTATTGCCTGGCGGCAACATGACAACACGGCATGCAGTCAGAAAAATATAGAGAGTTTCTAACTATTTTAATATTTAATTATTTAATTCCTTAGAGTTCAGAAATATATTTATTTTTAATTGAAAATATATGCAGTTGTTACTTGCAAAAGCCATGACTTTACTTTATTTATTTCTAATGAAGTAACTCTCTATTTATAAACTTAAAAAAAAAAACAGCTTTATATTTCTCTAAAATATTTAATAATTATAAACAACTCTGGGACCCCTTTTTGTAATATTTTTCGGCGAGTGCAGAATGTATCTGTGGATGCGTGTTGCCATGGCGATATATGATAAGTTTATGCGAGTCAGTCAACGTTAACGTTTGCATCTTTCAATTTGTGCAACGACTCTAATTTCTAGCCGTAGATGGGCAGCCGGCTTCTACCCTTTTCCCGCATTATCTCTCTATAATCCCAACATTATGACTGACGTTGGCCATATCGTCGGACTTAAACAATATGGCCACAAACGCCTCACTCCCCGAAACAGTTGCAGTTGCCTGGCCGCCGACCATTTGGCCAAGTTAAGTCGGATTTATGTTGATAGTGCAATCAAGTTATGAGGCGCCTGGCAGCGACTCCTCCTAGTTCTATTCCTGGTTCAGCTCCTAGTCATTCCGTGTCCCCGAATGCTGGTCCGTTGCCATAGCAAATGTCCGTTGCTTGGGTGCTTCGCTGTAATTGACGTTTGCTGGTTTCAGTTCCAAAGTTGTCACTGGAATTTTTTTTTTAGTCATGAATATTTCGCTGTTGCGAGGAAAAAAAAATTTATTCTTTGCTCTGAGAGATGGGAAAAAAAACTTTTTTGCAATTGGCTTCATATGTGAATTAAAATTGTCGCTTTTCAAATAGAGAAAAAAAGCCTATAATTTTTCAATTTTTCATTTGGTACTTTTTCATGTTGTTGCATAAGAGTATAATATTTGATTTATTAAAGGCTAATTACTTTGACACAATTATTTATTTTTTTTTTTTTTTTAATATCAAAAGTGCCACATGAACCGGAGAGTAATTTAAATGAAAAAGCTTGACGTTTCAAGAAATAGTCTGAAAAAAATGTATATATAAAAAGTCAATACTTGGCATTTTAAATTTTAATTTCTTTATATATCAATATCGCATACTCCCTATTATCCCTATATGCCTGAGAAAATGTGTTTATTCCCAAACTAACAACCGATTTTCGACATGTTCTTACTCTGCAATAATCTTTAATTCCATCCCCGTCCCTCCAACGATTCAGTAGCTAGATATCTAAGTATCGAAAGCACCGAAACTAACCCAAATCCATCCAACAAATGTGTGATATGCGTACAAGTTCCAGGGTTTATTTTGACACATGTGTGATGGGGAAAATGGGAAAATGTTGTATACATCTGGACATCAGCAGAAGCGAAATGAATTGGAAAGCCACATGGCGGCATTATGGATTAGTTGTCCAGCTTTCGGAGCTGACAAATAAAACGATTTTCGACTGTCACACAAAGTGAGATGAGCTTTGAGGGGTTTAGTTTTGTGCTTAGCCAAAGTTTATTTTCAGGACATTTTAGTTTCTATGCACTTAGGAAAAGAGTTTTCTTTTAAGTCTATGTAATTTATAAGTGGTTATTTAGGTGGGGAGAATGAAAGTTTGATAATTTATGATATATATTGAATAGTTTCATGTATAAAAAAACATTTTACTAAAGTTAAATCTGGTGAACAAGTTCAACATTCAAATAAAATGCAAACAAAAAAAAACAGCATCACTCTCAACAATGGTTAACCAATTGTTGTGGCAACAATACCCTTTAACTATTTAATTGCCACTTGAGAGCGGCAAACCAAAAGCCTTTCACCATTCTTTAACAATTGTTGCGGCAAATATTATCCCAGAATATTCATGATTTTTCGTTGTATGCTCTCTTCACAATTTTTCCAGATTGCAAATTGAAATGGCAACAGCAACAACAATGTGAGCGACCGCAAGTGCAGCAATCCGAAGCAAAGAGCTCTGAAAATAAGCAGCAATAAAAAAGCAAACAAAAAAGAATAGAAAATACCAGATAGAAGGGACAAATCATAAGCAAGGATGCCGGAAAATTGCGGGCTGTGAGCTGCAGGATGCGAATGCGATGCGAAGGCGACGCAGATTGCATTCAAGGACCGCTGGGCCAGCGAACAATCGGTGGGGCAAACAATGCGAACTAATAAAGCACTTAAGCGGATAGACAACGACGACGAGGACACCCAAGTGGAAGCAATACTCCATCTCCAGCAGGAGCAACGGCAGCGGCCGCACTAATCAAAGTCAGATTTCCCGTACCACGTGGCGTATGATCAACGTGCATCGGATTGATACGCAGACAATGGCAGAATCGCCCCAAATTAGACGCGACATGGGTCGCCGCTGTCCCCGGCCGTCGGGACAGTCTCCCCGGGATGGCGAGGATGAAATCCTCGGCGCTACCCGAACAACCACGCCGCTGACAGCTAACGGAGCGACCACCACCGGCGGACTTGTGGCTGTTCAGTCGAAGGACATGCAACGAAACCACCTGCTAAAGATGCCAACCGCAACAATAGAAAAACCAACGATAACAGCCATTGCCACCACCAAATCATCATCAGTAGCAGCAGCATCATCAGCAGTAAGAGTCCCTCGCCGGGCACTAAGGATACTGGCCCAGAGCCTGCTGCTCCCAGCATTAATCCTGGGAGTCCTCGTGGGCAGCAGCCAGGCGGGTTTCGCCTGCCTCAGCAATCCCTGTGTGTTCGGCGTGTGCATCGATGGCCTGAACAGGTGAGTCCAAGTAGAAAATTCCCCATAGCAAATGGCCAGGGCTAGAGATGGGAGCTCATATGAATCGTAAAAAAATAAAAACTCTTTCCTTTAATTTTCTTGAATTAAAATAACTTTACTTTCTTTATTATTAAGAAAATAAATGAAGAAGTTTTCAAAACTCCAGCCATTTCCCTTAAGCACTTCATTGCAGCTCAGTAGATCCTGTGGCAGGGCAATTTGCCATCTATAGTAAGCTTTTTTGCTCCTGCTTATTATCGGCCAGGGCAGCGCCCAATAAGCCCCCGTCCAACGCATTTCGAGTGGCAATAAACTTGCGCCACTTGAGCATCAGGAGGGCTCCCAGTTTCAGTTGCAGTTCCGTTCCCATGCCAGCCGATACCACGATACTATATAATGGCATATGTGGAGCCCTCGATGTTGATGCCGCCACTTTGCAGGGAAATGAATTTGCCACAGATGTTCCTCCTTCGCAGCCTTGGGTTTCATTTTCCGCTCCTGTTCCGTGGCAGGATTCCCTTACCGCCATCCTTCACACATTTTTTTTGTATGCATGCTTGTTTAAATGGGGTTAAGTTGCGGCCACTGGAAAAGCGCTGGGAGGAGTATGCTGAGTGGGTTTCAATTGCCAGCAGCTGGAAAATTATTAACTTGGGCGGCCAGCCAAAGTGCATTCTTAATGCGGAAAATGTACAGCCAAGATATGCAAAATATTTGAGGTTTTTAATAAAGATTTATGCCTTGATTGTTGCGGGAATTTAATTTAATTACAAGACTTGCAGTAATAAGACATACCTATTTTTTTATTTCCTCATAGAAAAAGTCATAAATGTAACTATTAATTTTGTATCTCCTTGCCAACTCTTCTTGGCATCTAATCTATGCAAATTCCCAGCAATTATCCACCGGAATCTTCATTTCACGCAAAATCCAAGGCAAAGGAACCCCTTAAATTGCTGCACTTTCCGCCATTCAGTGGAGTAAGCTGGTGAGGCTTAACTGCCAGTGATATCACTCCACGATTTAGCCTCCGACAGACATATATACATTATGCACAAACAAGTTAGAAGACGATGGGAATTTTTCCATTTCCCCCGCCATTACCACTACGCAGACCAACATCGCTCTACTTGACGCCATTTATACAACTAAGTAACTGCCATTTTATTTTTCCATGCTCACTTCGCGATATATGCAACCGCTAATCCCGCCCAGAACCACCCAACCGCCGTCAGGAAAAGCGGTTAAGATATTTTTTTTGCGATAGCTCCACGCGAAAGCTGCAAGTCAAATGCGAATTGCGCGAAAAACCAGAAGCTTGAAATGTTTCTCCGGCTGCATTTGCCAGGCCAAAACGAGGGAAAAACTAAGGCGATGGATGGAAAAGTTTATGTGTTGGCCAGCGAGATTTATAGCTGCAATTAAATTTAACACGATGCCATGAGATTTAAACGGATTAACTGAATAGTTTTCGACCATCTTAAAGTTGGTCGACGCGGAAAAAGCGAGCAACGGCGATTGGTAATCGCGGAGGAGTTTACTGCCACTGAAGAACATTGATATTTTATTGGTTTATCCCGGTTTATGCGCACGATAAGCTTGCCTTTAACCGTTTTATGAGTTGGCTCTTAAAACGGCTGAGAGTCGTCTGTAAGAGCTCGAAATGGGGATATTATTTGTTTGGCAAGTGGCCAGGGCCATTGAGATTTCACACTACGAATACAAATTTCCTAAGAACATAGTGGCTTGTTGCTTTATTATTGCCTACTTTTAGGCAGCCACTTGAGTGAATTCAATTCGCTGGAGACTTCTGTTGTATAAATAGAAAACCAACTCTTATTACTGCCTCTCAGAGGCACCACTTTCTCCGATCAGCCTTCCACTCTGGTATTCAGCCCGCAGAGTGGCAGTCCAATGCCATTATGTAGTCATTTCCCAATTGCTCCTGGCTGAAGGCAACAAATCAAACGGTCTCCGGGGTGAAAATGTCCAACCGAAGGCCATAATCAGCCCGAATCACGAGGGCTTCTGTCGGTCGAGACTGTGAGTACAACAGGCGAGTGTGACTATGCTTAGACCATAACAGACAAGTGCAGCGGGAGCCTTCGGTTGCCAGGCCACCTGCATCCTAATGTAATCCATTATAAAGGACAACAGTAAGCCAGACCCAGGCCCCCCACACATCCCCGGCTGGGTAGGAAACTTCTTTAATTAAGCTGGCGATGCTCCGGTTACCTGGCCTCAGCTCTCCCTCACTCTTCCATGTCTGCAGCTTAGACTCTTCCGCAGCTCCCCTGACACATTTTTGGCTCTTTGCATTTCCGCTTCCGTTTCAATTTCAATTTCGGGCAAGGCAATGAAATAGGAATAGAAATGGAAATGGAAAACGAGAACCCAATCCCAAATGTCTACCAAATATTTATTTCCACAACTCAAGTGTAGTGTGGCACGCCGGCCAAAAGTTTATGGCACTCAACTGGCCGGCGAGTCGGTTGTAGGGTACATAATATGTGTGCACTGCCTGCAGGCATGCAGGCAGGAGATCTGGGCGTGAAAAGTCAGTGTAATTTATTCAGCAAAGTGCTGCAATACAGAGGAAAATTAGGTCTAGAGAGGGAATATATGGTTGCAGGTGGAACAGATCAATAGAATATTAATTAAGGATTCACATATACTAAGAAATAATTAAACAAAGCAAGCTTAAAACAACAATAGGAAATAATGTTATTAATACCTTAAATGTTTCAAGGAAAATCATGTGAATACCAAAACGTTTCTTAGATAAGATTGAAATTAAATAAAATACACTTAATATGCAATAAATTATCTTTACAGATAATTTTGGTAATTTTTATTTCAAAGCCAAGAAAATACCTTTAATATAGAATTTATTTTTCAAGGCCTAAAGCCACAAGCATGGAGTTTTTTTTAATTATTCCTGTCCGATAGATATCCACAAAAAACTATTGATTGAGTTTTAGCTCGCTAGGCGGGTTAGATAACCAGGGCTATGCCGTATCTATCCGCCCATCTGTGGGCGGGAACCGTCACTTCAATTACGCCAAACTGCCATTATAGTCGGTAGTCCGGAGTGGTGTGCACCGTGTTATCTACGCTCTCCGTTCTGCCCGTGTTGTGCCATTTGCTGTAACTATTTTTATCCAAAGCATTTTGTTCGCCTTCCCGTTATACCACACTCTCTAACTATGGTATTTTTTCTGTTGTTCCATTTCTTTTGCCGTGCCGCTGCCGCTGCTGCTGCTGTTTTTTCGCAACGTTTGATGCATCATTGACACACCGTTCCACCCACGGATATACCCACGTGTGCTGATAACAACAACAACAACAACAACTACTATCCGGAACTATGGGGAAAACTACAACTACAACTACAACAGCTCGTACTCGTGTTACTGCATTGATGGCTACACAGGGATCCAGTGCCAAACGAATTGGGACGAATGCTGGTCGGGCCCCTGTCAAAATGGCGGGACATGTGTGGACGGTGTGGCCTACTACAATTGTACGTGTCCGGAAGGATTTTCCGGTAAGTGTGCTGCTCCTGCCATCTATACATGTGCTGTGAGGTGTGGGTGTGGATGTGGGAGTGTATGTGGGTGTGCAAGTGGCTGAATGCGGTTTATTTCTGGGGCCAGAAGCATCCAACTGAAATGCACAAAACTAAACCTTTTCACAGAACGATTTGGAAAACTATTCTTTAAATTATTAATTTTAATATAGGGAAAATTAACATTAATATATAAATAATAAATACTTATAGAATATATTTCCTAAAACGAAGAAAGATTACAAAATGGCAAACGATTTGTTCTTGAATTTATCATTTCAATTTAATATGTGGCATTCATTTAGTTTTACAAAAATCAATATCCAAAAGTGATTTTAGGTATCACTTCAGTTCCTTAGAATTTTAAAGAATATTTTTTTAGCTCACAGTGCAGTTAGGCAAATACGAAAACGGAGGAATAAAGGACGTTGCAGGCAAAGAGGAGTGGCAAGCCAGTTGAGTGGGTGAAGTCCCTCTTCCGTTCCACGTGCGAAATGTATTTTTATTAAGCCAAACATAAAAAACTCTGACTCGCTTGGTGGCTTGCACTTGGTCTAGAGACAGATCCCCGAGCCGAGAGACGCGTACTCCAGCAAATAGAGAGGAATTCCTGCCAGGAAGCGCTCGCACACCCAGGATTCTTTTTTGGCCCCAAACGTATTTGTAAAATTTACGCGATAGCACGGAGCGGGAGGGAGGTAGAACGAAATAAAAAAATATAACGTACAATGCTCGTTTTTACTTATTTTCCCGGCATTTGCTCACATGTGTCTATTCTTCTTTTTAACGCGTCCTGAGAGAGTCAACGGGAGGAGGAAAAATTCCAAATATAACATAGAGAAGAGCAAACGGAAAAGAAAACAGGGAGTCATTGAAGTGCAGAAGCCTTTTATACCCTTAAAATGCTGTTGATTTGGTAGGAAGAGACTTTCGAGGGGGTGCTTTCAATAGGATAAGGATTTAAATTTAAATGCATTATCCGGATAAGAAAATAAAAAGAAAGGAATGTATTTATAAGAAATCTTTTTATGGCTATTCATTTTGAAATACTTATCATGATTGCAACTCTTGAGTTGGAAATGAAAATAAAGTTGAAAAGACTGGCTTTATTCGCTGTCAAAAAATATTACAAATAACAATAATACTCTAGTTTTTTATTTAACTAATATCAATTGAGGTAGTTTAATGATGGAAATCGGAACAATGACACCCTCCATCACCTGTCTATTTTTGATCAAGAAGTTTGGTATTCTCAAAAATCGTAAGTCGTATATTTTTTTGTATTATAAAAAAAACAGGACACTTAAGCCTTCACTGTAATTCCTAATACCCCAATCCGTAAGGGCATTTGAAAAAGCGAGATGATCAGAACCAAGCGAGAAAAACGCTTTGAGAGATCTCTCCAAAGACGTTAAAACGAAGGCAATGAGGGGGGTTAAACGTAGGGGAAATCGAGGAAAATGCGAGAAGTGGAAAGTGGAAATGGGAAGTGCGAAAGCCGGAGCTGGCAAACCGGCTTTAATGTTGTCTATTGTGGTAGTCAATGTTGGGTGCTTAACGTGCCACTTGCCATGTGTGTGTGTGTGTGTGCGTCCGCATCTGTGTTGGCCAAGTACGGAAGTCTAACCATGAATGTATCTAATGTTCATCCTTTGGGCTCCGTGTACTCTCCACTCGTACGTACACACATAAACACATTTACTTGTGGTACGTGCGAGAAGCACTTAGTGTCCGTCCATATCCTTTTTACACTTTTTTCTCCCCTCCCAGCCGAGCCGCTCGCACGTCTCCTCCTTGGGCGTCGCCACAAAGTTGACTTTATAAAATTTAGTGAAATTTATAGCCAGCGCATCTAGGTGTAATACGTACTATATTTGTATTTGTTGCCGTATCAACGCCAAACTAAAACCGAAATACAAATTGCCGCAAATTTGTTCAGGAACTTTGCTGATGAGTTCAACGAGTGCAGGAACACCAGCTGAACAATCAGGCCAAGAGCGGTGGCCAAGTGGATGCGGGGTGGGAGTGGTTCGTTCCGAGTAGACCAAAGTCATTGAGTCAGTCAGTTTGGTCCCAAAAGGATCTTGGGAATAAATTACAGGCACACAGACACACACAAATGCTGGCTAAGCCCGGAACACAGTTTACATGTGTTTTCCGGCTGGCCGACTGCATCCGAATTGAAATAATGGAGATGCGAATTGCGGGTGATTGAAAGTTGTGTTTTTATTTCAAGTCATCCTTAAGTGTGCTTTGTTGCCGCTCGAGTGGCAGAGGTTTTAGGATATTAAAATATTTTAAAATGGTATTCAAGTTTAAATACAATGGTTGTGGAGTATTTCCTTAAATTGGCTTAACTATAGGTTATGCTGGACTTAAACCTGAGTTAATAATTTACCCATTTGTACTGTTAACACTATGAAATACATTATAAAATATATTGTTTGAATGGCTTTATCTTCTGACCGCAAAATATATTTTTTAATAATATTTATTTGCACACAGGAGTCTTTAAATAACGTCACACTTGAAATGCACTTATTTATTAATACGAATTTAAAGTTTAAGTTTAACAAGTATAAAAAACAATGACGAAAATATAATATTCTACAGCTTCTTTAACTTTTGTATCTCTTAAAATGAATTTATAAAATTTATAGAAAACGTTTGCCAAGTCTATTAAATACCCTGGTAAATCCAATCCAATTTGTATAAACAAACCCCAGCATAAATCTTAAATAGCTGCAATCCCTCCCAATTGAATCAATCAAACGACCCGCTTAGAGAAGGAGCTTCGCTTCCCCATCGTGGAACAACTTTTATTGTTTTGCTCCCCAACCGAAACAATTGCATTAATTTAACATAAATAGAGCAGAGTCGAGCGAAGCAACAAACGCAGGAAAAACAAAGGCCGACAAAGTATAAGCACTGCAAATGAAATCAACACAAAAACAAATAAAATTATGCACTGCCTGCAATCTCTCCAGTGCCCCGGTTTTCCCCCCCATTTTCCACGGATTTTTCCGCAGGAACTAAGCGATTCCATTGCAAATTGCTCGCAGTCGAGGCAGCGCAAAAAAAAAAGACAAACCCAAATGTAAATAAAGCAAAAAATTGCATAACAAATTCGGCGCATAAAAAAGGAAAAGGAAATATGCTTTTGGACAAGGCAGCCGCATAAAAAATCCTATATATATACATACTCATATATAATAAATAGATTTTTTGCCAAAAGCACGCGAAATGTCGGAAATGAAGCTGTAAACGCTATGCAAAAAAGTCTACAAAAATGAGGGGAAAAAACAAAAACAAAAAAAAAACACCACGTTAAAAATGGAAGAAAATGCTGGAAATTTTTTAAATGAAATGCAGTGCATGAATAGGAGTCTAACACAAAACAAAGCGAAAGTAACGGATGCAAAGGGTTCTGAAAAAAGGAACGCGGTAGAAAAGGCAGAAAAACGGGAAAATGGGCAGACGCCTCGGGCATTATTTAACCGCTCATTGAGTTTTGGAAAGCTTTCACCTTGGCCACCTCTTCCGCCCCATTTTAGCTCCTTTTCGACCCCCTTTTTGAGGCATTAAAAAGTATTTCCCGATGCAAATGAAAGGTACTGCGAGATAATGTCGGAGCGGGACGGCAGCATTCTAATTAATTTTATGAGCTTCCTTTGCCTTTCCATTGCATTGCGCACATTTTCGTGGGGGTTTCCCATTTATTTTGCAACGCTTATGTTTATGCCTTTTGAAGTGGTTGCAGGATATATAGGCTATATATAGGGCTTTTGCCTGTTCCACTTACCAACTCTTTGGGCGCGTCTCTATGACTTTGGGGATAATGTTGCTCCCTGGAATATGGTCGCTTTGATTGGGTTTTCACTTTTAGCTGCTCTCTGGCGGCTTTGATGCTTTGACCTGGTTAAATCAGGCTAATTACGGTATCACCTGAAATGACACAATATTCATAACTTCATTACAAAATTATTAATTATATTTACTAATACTGTGTGGCTAGGGTTTATAAAAAATGTATAAAAGAGCTTTTTCAGTAAATTAGCTAGAGCTAAAGGCTTACAATTAAATTAAATGCAACTAACAATGAATATGCATTTAAGACTATTTTGTTTTTCATTTAAGGAAAACGATTTTAGGTAGTATTTAGTAGTAGAATGATAAGCATTAAACATTAAAAAATTACCCTTTAAAATATTTTCCCAAATACCCTTCTTCCTTATCATCTCGCCTTTCAAGATCATCCTTGAAATAAAGGGATAAAGGGATGGACTATTGTACTGGTTCCAAGGAATCTGCAATCTTCTGTGTGTAAGCCCCTACGACTTAACCTTGCTCTCCTGACACAAACAACACACACCCACCCACACACACACACTAGCGTACACGCTCGCAATTACGCACACAATTGCAGTGGCGGCGCAATCCAATAACAAAGCGTGGGCATTCCTTTGTCCTTTTGCTCCTTGGCTGCTGCCTGCCTTTATGCAATCATTGCAGCCAAAACCAAAACAATTGGAGAAGCGGGAAACGGGGTGGGGTTGGAGGGAAAAGCCATAGGAAAAGTCGTGGGAAAAGCTCTAGAGTCCGTTGCAGTGCGAAAACAATAAAGTGCGGGGCAAAGGATGGACTCTGCGTGGCTGCAGGAAGGTCTTCCTGGGCCTATTCACCATTGAAATTTCGCATTCCGCATTTCACATTCATGCAAATGCAGCAAATCAACAATGAAAAAATAATAAAGGATTGCGCTGGGGAAATTGTGGTCAAAACGAAGTGGAAAGCACTCTTCAAAATTATCAGATGAAAAGTAGTTCTGCAAGGGAACTTAATTAGATGATGAAGATGTATTTATATTTTAATTGAAGTTTTAATCAGTATCAAATATTAAAATATTTTTGTAGGGTTAAATAAAGAAAAAGGTTTGGGTACTGCTGTTTCTGGCATTGCCAGTATTTATTCGCTGACTGATTTCAACATGTGAAAATTACAGCTAGATCACGTTAGGAATTTTAAGATTAAATGAATAATTCCTAAGGTACTAGCGAAGACGCTAAGAAAATATTATGAAATATTTTGTAGCATAGTTTTGGGCACTTTTTTTTCTAGAGCATTTTAATTCTTGTGATTTCTGTAGCACTCCTTATATTTACATAATAAATAAATATTTTCATTATACCCTACGATGTACAACCCTTCTAAATATATATATAGAATATATTTTTCATAACAAATTTTCTCGGGAAATATTTATAGTTTTTTCCGCAAGTAAGTCCCAACTTAACCATAGCAAGCCAACTTATTAGAGTATAAATATGGAAAGCCATTCAAATTGCAGCAGTGCAGCTCGACTTTTTTATTCGCCGAGCATTTTTCGTTCTGTTTTTCCACACACACACACACACACAGTCAGTTGATATTTTATCGTAATTTTCCTGGGCGCCTGACTTTTTTAGGACTGCTTCATCAGCGGGTTTGGAGCGAACGAGTGCGTGTGTGTGCATAAATTTGCACCTGCTCAACCGTTCACCTGTTCGCTCTGCTCGGCTCCGCTGCGCGTTTCCTTGCTGGCAATTTGCACACGTTTTCGCGATGCCAGGTAGATAGGTGCAATCAAGCATCAGGTTGCTCATTCATCGATTCATGGCTTCATATATGGAATGCAGTCTCCCCTGATTTTGCTCCCATTTTAATCAGGGAGCGCACCGCTTTAATAACAGCCCTCCTGGCACTATTCACTTAAATATTTCTCACATATTTGTATTCAATCACGTGACTCGGGGATTTGCATAAATTTTTTATTTCAATTACCCAGCGGAAAACACAAAGCAATCTGTATGCGCCGGGTATAAATAGAATTTGGCTAATCAAT
The DNA here is from genome assembly GCA_018153105.1 of Drosophila rufa. Taxonomy (NCBI): domain Eukaryota; kingdom Metazoa; phylum Arthropoda; class Insecta; order Diptera; family Drosophilidae; genus Drosophila; species Drosophila rufa. Next base: position 18,824,398 of record JAECXS010000096.1, read on the forward strand.
TGTCCTTTGGGATTTAGTTTTGCCGCTCAGTTCCGTTGTTATTTTGCGACAGCAGCTTAAAATATTCATGGCATTATTGATTTTATAATGTCAGCCAGCGAGAGTTTGATGAACTTGCCGCAGGAGAACCGCACGGGAGGTGGGCGGTGTATTTTTGTTTGCTTTGTCACGGGTCCTGGGATTATCCGTGTAATCGAATGCTATTAAGATTTTTATTTGCACACACAACAGATGTGATTAAATGATTTTCATCGCCAAAAAGGTTTAATTGGTTTCAAATATTTATAAACGGAATGTTTATAAAGGAAATTAAGAGATTTCCTTGCATACATATATGATAGGCGGAAAAAACTGATTTAGTAACCAGTGACAATTGAAGCTATAAATGTGAGGTTTTAAGCTTAAAAGGACAACAATTTCTGGTTAAAAATGCCTAAATATTATTCAATATTTCTTCGGTTTCTCTATAACAACTGTAATTTATTTCTCCAGTGAGCTCCTTTAACAAACTTCATGTATCCTTGGCAACATTAACTGATTAAGGTCAAAGGGAAAATAGCAAGCCGAAAAGCGTATTGAAAGCACTGCCCTGTTATAACACATTTATCGATTCATTGCTAACGACCAAAGTCCCACAAGTTCATTAATTAATTAGAGGGCAAACCCACCCTATATACGCCACATATCAAACACACATTTTTCCCACTCCTCGTAACTTTCTCCTCTTTCATTTTGCGCAATCTCAAAATACGATTTTCGCACTCATAAATTTGCCCATTGAACTTTCAAACACAATACTTTCTAATTTTACGCAACGCTGCCAAGCCAGGCGATAGAAAATTGCCACACATCCACATTTAACGAAGAACTTCTGGGGGTTGGGAGGTTGAAAATTCAATAGAAACTGAAAATCAGAACTGGGGAAATGCTGTACAAAATGCAATTAATTAAACTTCTAATCCGTGTTGGAGGTGTAAAAGGGCACCGATATGTTTCCGTTAAAATGAGCTACGCTACGCCTTGCCATTCCCTTGGCAGTTGTCCTTGTCGCTGGCAAGGATTCCTCTTGGGGAAAAAAGAAATGGAAACTAAGCAATTGAATGAGCAACAATGCGCACCACAAGACATTCAAGTGCAGGGCAAGCCCTTAAACACTTGGAGAAAAGTTTTTTTATTCATCAATAAAATCAAGAATAAAATAAAGGTAGAATTTATTATAATTCTGTCTAAAAATTGCTAGAATATGTTGACAGTTGTAACCCAAAGGTTTGCACCATTAATGGAATGACTTGTGCCATTTTGTATTATTTTTTACTTATTAATTTCATTCTTAAAGCTTTTATTTACCTTAAAAACATATATATCGAAACAGTTTAAAAAAAGGCAAATACATTTAATTTTTTTTTTTGTATCTTTTGCTAAATTTCCGCCAAGTGTAGATATGCGAATTGGAAACGCTAGATTCCCGCAAAACGGGTGACATGAATTTGCTCGGGTTCTCAACTGCGGGGGGCTGGCTGAGTGAATGGACCCCGTGATTAGTTTCCCTCAGCGCATTCGAGAGCAGGACGGGGGCAGGGCATGTCCCAGAATCCAGTGGCATTGCAATCGAAATCGGAATCAGAATCAGCATCGGTGGCAGGAGATGAACCCTGAGTGCATTTCATTGCTCACTGTCGCAGGTCGCAGCCAGCGATTTACGGCGATGGAGCCGAAGCATTCATAGCTGTCCAAACCGCCCCCGAACCCAGGCCAAAAACCCCAATTCAATGATAATAGATTGCTCTGGCTGGGATTAGTTTCGCATACAAATTGCGGGCGGGACGTGGCGCAAATCCTAACAAGCTAAACGCTATTCTCCGTGCTGGGTAATTGAAGAATTTGAAATGAATAAGCCAACATATTAGGAGGATTTCATTTTGCCGAAAATTAACTCATTTTCGGGGGACGGAAATGAAAGCAGTAGCTTAAGTTTTAGTTAGCTTTTGGTTTAGTATAAGAAACACTTGAAATTAATAAGGATAATATAAGGATATATATGAAAAAATATTTAAATATAAGAATTCCTACATTTTTTTAAACTGTGACTTTTAGAATAAATTTTCAAATTTTTCTTTTTACTTATAAACTCAAAACTGAATCTCTGGAAAACACAAGACACATTCGCTTTTATTGCCATGCCAAACGATTTTAGACTTCCACATGCAAATGCTAATTGAGAAAAGCTCAGAATAACCAAATAACCGGCCTCCTTTGTTGTTACGAGTCCTTGTAATTATGATTTAAAAGCGAGTCCCGCTCTCGAATGGACAGCCTGCTACGACTACAGTCTGCTGTGCACTCAGCCGCTCATTTATGCATTCATTCAAAGATTTCTGCACCGGAATAAAAGAACTTCCCCTGCTTCTGCTGAATATGCGAGCGTAGAGTGCAAGCGAAATGTGCAATATTTTCAACTCATGCACCTTTGGCAACGATGCCAGATTTCGAATGCACATTCTCGCAATACACAATATATGTACACATGTCTTCCTGGGGAGGGAAGGTAACAAGCAAATAAGAAGCACAAAATGTGTGCAGATAAAATTCAAATTTCAATTTCTACATCGACAGGGACCCGTTTGCCTGCAGGACTCCGGGGGAGTGCGGGAAATGGCCATGTTTATTGTGACTTGAAGCCAAAACAAATGTTCGTACCTTGTTGCACAAATGTTTACAGTTCGCTGCCAGCAGCAAATAATAACAACAGCAAAAAAAAAAGGAAATAAATAACATGAAAACTATGAAGAAGCAGCAGAAGTATCATGACAAGCAAAAAAAAGTTTACAATAGAGAAAAATGGCCAGCAACAAGAGTCGAACTGAAATAAAAATATTGAGAAAGAGAAATCTGGTTTGCATTTTCAAGGAAAAACAATCAATTAATATTAGGAAATTTTAAATGAAAAATAATGATCAGTCTATAAAATCTTGAGGCAATTATAACCAGAAAAAAATTTCGAATTAATTCAAATTAGCGAAGTAAAATTGCTTAAAAATAAGAGGATGAGTCGCAGTTACATTTAAGATATTGTATTAACTTATATCCTCTATTTTATACCTTCCTAAAGGTATATATATATCTTTAAAAATATCGTAAGCTTTAATAACTTGAAGAAACATGAAACTTACACGCTCGTCAGTTTCTAAAACTTCAAATCATTTCTATAAACAACATAAAAAACGAAACATTTATCAATTTCGAATATTTTCCAGGCCGAAACTTTATCAATATTTTACCAGCACTTAAAATTTGATTAATGGTTTATTTTTGTTTCTTTTTCAGTTCAAATATTCCAACAATCGACATGAAGAATTGTCAGAATTGTGGGATTCGTTTTTATTTGGTTTCGTTTTCTTTTTTTTGTATTTTTTTTACAAATTCCCCATTGGAAACTGAGGAAACCCCCGGACAACCAAAGCCCGTCCATTAAACAAAAAAACAAGAAAAAAAGCTGATCCAAAAGAGACACAGAGCGAGGGAAAATTGTGCGTCCAATTCGAAAAAATTCATTCATAAAACATGCCTCGTAGATTGCGGCAGGGAGTGAAGCATTTTTCGTGCCCACAGAAATGACCGGTGGCACCCCTTTCCCCTGGCCTGCCCTTTCGCCCCCCCGTCCACGCGGTGAAATAAAATGAAAATCGATTTTCACTTTAACGACTTCACACATTGCATAGCATATAGCAGCAGCACCCCGAGAAAGAAAATATCCAGAGGCCCCACCGAAACCACAAAAACGGAGCCAAAACAATGAACAAGAAAAACCAGAAATCAACGTGAATGCATTGAGGAAAGGAAAGGTAACCCCTGACGATATGGGAAAACGGGGTACACACGGGGTACTATTCCATCGAATTTGGGTTAAGAACTGTGCGTGAGGAGCTGACTTTTCCTGCTCAGTATTCTCCCTGCCTTCTGTGTGTGCTTGACCACTTCCTGTATTTGTGCATGAATTGGAGCGTAATGTGACATTTCATTCGGAGCACAGAAAGCGAAGGAGAAAAAATATAGGCAGAGGAGAGTTGACCATTTTAGTGATTCCTTGGCAATTGTTGACTCTGGTGCAACATGTCGTATGCGTAATAAAGTGAATTATTCCACTACAGTTGCGGTAAAGTCAAGTCTTAATGGTTGCTTGGCATTTTTCAATGAAAATCTTTAAGATACTCAAAAATGTCAAGGAAATCAAAGAAAAGAAAATGCATCTTTATCTTTTTTAAACATAAACGAGGCTATAACTAGACTTTTTAACAATTTATAATGTTATTTAGAGAAAAAATAAACTCGATGTATTTTCTTATAAGGAAATTTCGACCTGTAGTTTTTTTTTGATTCCATTTATTTAGGTTTACGTATAAATGTTTTTATATTACAGCAAAGATCGTTTCAAAATCGATCTAAAATTGTATTCAAGTGTTCTAATAAAAATGGAGGAGCTCCATTTGCATCATTCAACCATTAAATGAAATGCGAGGATGAAACGATTCAACTTTACAACGACCATAAAGAAAATTGAAATATTTGTAGCGTTTTAAAGTCCTTGAAACCCGCACCATGGAAATCATAAAGCAAAATGCGATTGCCACTGCCATGGTCATAAACAAATTGAAATGTGCAGCGATGTCCAGCCTTCGCCGCCGACGCCTTGATGGCACTTTATGGTCAGAATGGGGAAATTGAAGCTGTTGCTTTGCCGGCAATGAAATACGAGAAATACGAGAAAGTGTCGGGCTGGCTGGAAAATCCATTACTCAATCGGAGCGCGAGATGGGCGGACGATAAATGAAAATACTTTTTTTGTATATGTGGGCTGAAGAGCAAACAAATAATTTATCCAAGAAACGATATAAAAAGTGTTTGATAATAGCAAATGGTATTTCCTAAAGGACTATGTATTAAGTATCCTTGGGAAATAGCATAAATAAATGTTTAGTAAAATGAAAACATTTTAAAAACATATTTTTGAAGACTTTAAAACTTGTTAAAGAATTTGCGACGGTAGATAAGGTTTAACAAAATTATAACACAATTAAAAGGGATACAAACCCCCATTTTTTTTGTAATAAAATATAAGCTATTATCAAAAAATAAAAAGAATATTCAGTAAAATATTCACTACAAATTATTTTTATATATTTATACATTAATTAAAATAATCTTTAATTTAATAATAACAATCTTTTTTCATATAAAAATGTAGGCAATGGAATAATAGTATCGGAATTCTTATAGCATTTTGTGAGATTTTCCTTTGATTTAAAGCATTCCAAATTAGCAAATTCACAGCCTTCAGGAAGTATGATATCAGAATTGCCAAACTGACTTGAACTGGTTTACCTCAAATTTGCATGCAATTGCCGATAGAAATACACGAATTAATTGTCCATCCGAAATGAATAACACATTTCAGCCTGCCTTATTACTCCCTAGCGAAGTGTGCAGCATTAATAAATTAATTTAAATTGGGTTGAAAATGATAATACAAATGCAAATGCAATCACAGAGCTGGCAGCCTGGAAGGACCACTTCTTAGCAATAGAGATTCGAGCTGGAGACCGCATAGTTGGATCAAAATGTACATATACGAGTATATTTGTTGGAGCTGAGCTGAAATCCACAAAAGCACACAGCCAGTAGATACAGATACAGACTCGTATATAAGCAACAGTCATAAGGCAAACAAATGACATCGACTGACGTCCTGTTGTGCAAGGATTCCGGGTTGCCTTCTTCGCTTTCGCTGCCCCTTTTCGTGTTGATTTAGTGCTTATGCAAATTTAATATGTGTTCCGAGCTGAGACCCCTTCCCATTGCCAGACTGTTCCATATCTTCCCCATCATTTGCATAGACTTACATTATTGTTGCATTATAAGCCAGACAGAGGGCCCAGACACGCACATTTATCTTTTATGACCGCTCTGCAGTTTCATTTTATTTATTTTTTTTGTTGCATCCAGTTGTTGCGTCAGTGAGTGTGTGTGTATTTTGCATAATTTATAAATTTCAGTGATAAAGTGTTGGGCCCCAAAAGAAAGAAACGCCCCCTCAATTGCAGTCCACTTGAAAGTCATTCTCTGCATTAAATTAAGAAGATTTTTCTTGCACGCACAAAGGCCCAAACTCGAAAGGCGTTTCTATGCCGGGCAAATAAATTCTCAAACTTGAGCCATACAAAATATTTCGCTGGCAATAAATTTGCAAGAGAGCGAGCGCACACCGCACAGCCCCCCAAAAATATCACTCATACGCAGCGTTGCACTTGCACTGGCTCAGCCGGAAACGAAGAATGCCATTCACAATGGCGCCGGGGAGAGGGGTCTACTCTGTTTTATTCCCCCCAAGGAGAAGATTGTCTGACAGTTGCCTTTTGGCAAAACAGAGAAACCGAGTCAACGTCGCTGCAAGAAGTTGTTGAGCAGAAAATTGAAAAGTATTTCCAAGCATTTGTTGCCATTGTTAGCTGTCAAACTTGATACTCACCAGCAGGGGTGGATTGCCCTATCAGAAATTGAGCATTTTGGCTGGGTTTCGGTGGTAGAATATTCTAATTCTTAGGTCTAGTATATTTGCTAGCATTATTTATAAAGAGTTTAGAATTATAATCAAAATTTCAATATATTTTAGACAGTTTATAAAGTTTATAAAGCTGTTTACAAAATAAGTGAGGCTCAGTGATGATAATAGTTAACCTTCTTGGCTTATGTTTATGTTTATCAAAGTATTTGATTAAATAATGAAAGCCTTAAAATGCAATATGTTGTCCTTTAAATATTTAAAAATAAATAATATTATCTAAAATAGAATAAAATGAGAAAAACTGTATATTTTTTGTCCCTTCTTTGGGTTTAAGTTTTTGTTACTACCGGCGATAATATATCTTAATATTATCCTGTTTAATATAATCAGCATTATATTAATAATCAGGATTATATTAAACAGGATAATATTAAGATATATTATCGCCGGTAGTTTAATCCTGATTACTAATATAATCCTGATTATATTAAAACAAAACCTTTCAATTATTTTTTAGACTGATTGAAAGAAAAATACTTTCAAAAAGAGTATTGAAAAGTGACATTTTTTTGCTTTTCGCTACTATGTAGTTTTCGCCTTTTTTTTCCCTACTTCTTTATGCACAGACTTTGAGAGACAGCAACAAATTTTTGGGCATGTGTGTGCTTTATATCCTGAATGTGTGGGCGTTGAAATATATCCTTTGGAAATGTTTATATTGCTTGCAACCAAATCAGCACTTGTAGGGTTTGTTTTGATTGCCATTGATGCGCTTGTATCGAAACTGTTTTTCCTTTAACTTGCTTTTTGAATTTTCCTTTTTTTTTTTTTAATATGAAGAAGGAAAACAGATTGAAAGGGTTCAGATGAATGGGGGAAAAGAGAAATTTCCTTTGGCAAAGATAATGAAAGGTCCTTCGATTGCACTTCAAATGTGAGTAGTGAAAAAAATACAATTTTAATAGAGAAACCGCATCTCCAGTGAATGAAAATTTAGTCAAAGAGATTATATAAGACCTGTACAGCTGCAATTCATTGAAGGGCAAATGGAAAATGAATTGAAATTCTTGTTCAGTTATTAATTAAAAAGCTATTTGTTTCAGTTCCCTTAAAAAAAATCAGATAAAAAGTTAAAATCGAATTAAAATTCATAAACCGAAAACCGCAAAGCCAATGACAACAATTATTCTTTGCCAAGGCAAAGTCAAAGGCTAATTGCAGCTGGTAAAAATAATTAAACCTCAAATCAATATCGGGCATAAATAAATTAATTCCATTTGCACAAAGGCGTCAGAAGCGGAAGTCCTTTTGACCTACTAGCCACACTCTCACACACATAGTATGCATATTTGTACAATTAAAATGAAAACAAACCGAGGGGCCACCCCAGACAACTGAGGCTATTTGTATTCAAATCTTTTCAATTCGCTTCTTTTCAGGATCCAGCTGCGAGGAGAACGTCGACGAGTGCATGTCGAATCCCTGCCAGAACGGCGGACTTTGCCGGGACAGGACTAATGGCTACACATGCACCTGCCAGCCGGGCTACCTGGGGGATCACTGTGAGCAGGATGTGGCCGTCTGCGACACAGGTGAGTCGGTTGATGGATGATGGACAAGCAGACAGATGTGGCTGTGAAATGGTTCGAGGCTGTCGAAAGGGGGAAGCCTGTTCAGCACACATGGCGGGGGCTTAAATAGAAATTAGTTCAAGGTGCCAACAGCATCTGCGTGAGGATTTCTTGGCAAATTAAATTGTATTAAAGCAAAAATGCGGAGAGAAAATAATTTAGTAAAAAAATATATTAAAATTCTTTAAGCTCAAGAGCTTCAAGAAGAATATTTTAATTTAATAAAAATCATACAGAAATATATATTTCGTTAAATAGGAACTGGAGCTCGTTGCCAGCACGGCGGCGAGTGCATCGAGGGTCCCGGGCTGGAGTTCACCTGCGACTGTCCGGCGGGCTGGAACGGCAGGATCTGCCAGGAGGAGATCAACGAGTGCGCCTCGTCGCCATGCCAGAACGGCGGCGTCTGTGTTGACAAGCTGGCAGCCTATGCCTGCGCCTGCCCCATGGGCTACACGGGCATCAACTGCGAGGAGGAGATCCTCATCTGTGCGGACAATCCGTGCCAGAACAACGCCCTCTGCCTTATGGAGGAGGGAGTGCCCACGTGCTACTGCGTGCCGGATTACCACGGAGAGAAGTGCGAGTTCCAGTACGACGAGTGCCAGTTGGGTCCGCGCTGCATGAACGGCGGCGTTTGCATCGACGGCGTGGACACCTTTTCCTGCTCGTGTCCCCCGCTGCTGACCGGAATGCTCTGCGAGTGCCTGATGGTGGGCGAGGAGTCCTTGGACTGCAATTACACGGCACCGGCCACACCGCCGCCAACGAGGAGAACCACCACCACTTCCACGGTGGCACCGCCCACAGTGAGGCCTGTGACGCCGCCAGAGACCACGGTTCCTCCAAGGATTGCCGAGGAGGAAGAGCTACCAATTGTAACCACAACAGCTCCAGCAGCAGCACCAGAAGTGGTCACCTCTGCGGGTTCTGCCTCTTCGGAGGAGGCGGTTTCCGTGGAGATCAAGGCTCCGACCTTGGCGCCGCCAGAAAGCGACAGCCACAGCATATCCGTGGAGCACACTACAGTTGCACAACCCGAACCCGAACCGGAACCCGAACCCGAACCAAGACCAGCTCCGGAATCGGAGTCGGAAACTGAGGAGGAGATTATACCCGGAACCACAGCAGCTGCGCCCGCGGTAAGCCGATCCTCCAGCTCCTCGGAGGAATCGCCCAGCATTTATACCACGCTGCCGCCCTTGCCGGGAAAACCGAAGACCACATCCTCGGCGGAGAGTTCCGGCGAGGTGGTGACCTCCGAGGAGTACACCACTGTGCCCCACTTCGACCTGAGTGGCAGTAAGAGCGCGAGTGGCAGCGAAGAGGTCACCACAGTGAGACCCACTGCCCCACCCAGCATTACCATAGCAGTGGACTATGCCACCTCCTCAAGGAGCAGCAGCAGCAGCTCGGAATCGGCGGAATCTGTGGTCACCACAGCACCCACCTTTGTGCAGAGGGTCACCACGATTGCTGCCACAATCTCCGTGGACTATGCCACGCCCACGCCCTACTATCCACCGGAAACCACGACGCCGCGAGTGGTGCCAGTGCCGAGGCCCACATTCGTTCCAGAGCCACCGCTGGATGTGGTGGAGACCACGGCCTCGACCCAGCACCTCTGGACCGAGGTGCCTACGACGGCGGCACCCTTCTTCACGGAGTATCCGGCGGAGGTCCTGATAACCACGCACCGAACGAGTGCCGGCAGATTCACCACAGTGCAGCCCCCTGTGCAGATCACGACCTTGGGTTCAGCGGAAGACTCATTCGTGGAACTGACCACGCCCCAAACGCCCCACATAGTGGTGACCATATTAGATGCGAATGCCACAATACCAGCGCTGATTACCACCACGGGAATGCCCACGACCCATCATCACCATCATTATCATCACCACGACCACGAGGTCACAACGCTGGATCCGCTCGGGGAAGATGAGCACCATCACCATCATCACCATCATCATCACGAGCACGATCACGATCACGAGGTGGTCACCAGTACCCCAATAACAGTGGAAATAACCACGGGTCAGCCCCTGCAAACGGAAGACTTGATTGGAGTCCAACAGCCTGTTCCGGCGACTACAGTGGAGCCCTATGCTCCGCCAGAGACCACTGTAGTGCCAGTGATTCCACCGGCAACAGCTGCTCCGCTGCCACCAGCCACTATCGCTCCTCCTGAGACGCCAGCAACGCCTGCAACTCTCCCTCAAGGCACTGAACCGCCCACTGTGGCACCCACACCTCCTCCAACTGAGCCACCCACCTTGCCCCCCGTAACCCTGCCGCCTGCTACCCTGCCCCCACCCACGATACCACCCACTCCGCCCTCCACACAATCCGCACAAACTCTGCCGCCTCCGACGATGCCCATAAATGTTTACACCACTCCCGAGGCACCTTCGCCGACCACCGTCTCTGCTGCTCAAACCAAGCCTCCGGTGACGGAGAGCAGCGAGGAAGTGGAGGGCACGAACACGGTGGCCACCGGCGGTCGGGGAGCTGGCGGAGTTCCCGAGGAGAAGGCCAGCGATGTTGATTGCATCAAGCTGGGCTGCTACAATGGCGGAACCTGCGTTACCACTTCCGAGGGATCACGGGTGAGTAATTAATTAAGGAAAAACACTTTTAAATTTAGTAGGGGGAGTATGCTAGAGCTAAGGGGTTTTTAAGATTTTCATTAAATTAATTAGTGCTTAAACAATGGTCAGTTTTTAAACATTCACTCGAAATGATTAAAAACCAAACATCTTGTCAATAAAAATGCTTTAAAATATAAAATTAATAATAATCAGGTTTTCAGGACCGCTTAGATTATTTATTATGTCTCTTTTTTGGGAATATAAAGGGTTCCACAGAAATAATCCAATTAAAATGTGGCCAAAAATATGCACAGTTCAGGCTCCAAACTCATTGTAAATGTGTACTTTTTTCTAGGTGATAAATTTGTAGAAAATATATAAAAATTATTTTAATTAGTTAAAATAAACTACATTTTTAAAGCAACCCTTTATTTAACAGAATTTAAAACTCCTCCAGAGACAGAAATAATCATTTCAATAACCTAATGGTTCCATTTCGGCAATTTTCGGTTATTTTTGCCAAGTGCAGCCTAGACTCAGTAGGTCAATCGATAGGCGGTGGCCCTAGCACTTGGCACCTTAACGGACGGAATCGAGTTGTTTGTTCGATGCCAAAACAACCAAAAACTAGGAATCCAAGAGGAGAGAAAGGGGCCTGTGTGTGTGTGAGCAGTCAACTTCACAATTTTCAACCCCATTGAGTTGCTAATTGGCCATGTTGGAGTTGTGCGCCTCCGGGTTCCGATTTCACTTCCACCTCTAACCATTAATAAGTCATTATATATGCCAGCCAAAGCTGCAATTGCCTAGGCAATATGTACATCCATGGAATAAGTCTGAAAGGAAAGGAGGTATCGACTGTTGGGGTACTCTAAATATATATATTAACTTGCAGAAATTTATGTTGAAATACAAAATAAGAAAGAAAAAGATTAAAAGCCCTTTAAATCTATTATAGACCTAATAAAAATCGCAATGCATATCAATATAAAAACCACGCTAATCTGAATTGAAAACAATTGAAACAAATATCAAAAGCAAATTCCTATGAATCACCTTATTCGCACCCTAAATTAATATTAAAATAAAATAAATAAAACTAAAACAAAACAAAAGCTTTGCGAATAACCCTTCTGCTATCCCTTAACTAATAATTAATAACACTGGAAGCGATTCGGGTGCTAGGATCGAATTCCGTCCAATTATAGTTCTCGCATTATGCAATACAAGAAGCTTTAATCCAGGCCTTTAATGGGATACTCACCAAATGGAGTGCTGGCACCTACGAGCGTCGAACTAAATTTTGCAAATTGACACGTGAAAGGACCACACAGCTGCACTGGTGCAAAATCAGAATCAGTTGAAGGTACAGGAGCACAGATGTACCTGGCACTTACATAAATAATCAAGCTCAGCAGGCTGGACAAGGGAAGGGAGACAGGCAGGCAGAAACTGTAAGCAGATTTACTAAGCGGATTGTTACCAGGGCAATTCCACCTTGGTAAGTGCAAATTATTCCAGGACATTAAAGAACATTAACTAGGGAAGTTTCTTGATAGTTGCTGGAATTTAAAACCCTAAAGCCTTTGGCAAGCAAACTCTATACCAGGGGATCCAATCGAAATGAGAAATCACTTTGAAAGATGTTTCGGTGGAAACCGGCAACCCAACTGTCTGCTACCATTTTATCTTCCATTTTGACAGACTCCATTCTCCAGTTGGTTCTCAGAAAATGCCAATAGCTCTGGTAAATGAATGAATAGTTAAGAACTTTGGAAATAACAAAAGCATTAAAAACAGCACACGTTCACATTCAGGTAGAGAAAATTAGACAGCAGACAGAAAATGGCAAAATGCCGGAGAAAATGTTCGGCAAAAAAAACCACAAAACCTTTCCCCAGTTGCTCCAGTTACACTAACAATGGCAGGCCTGCCAAAGTATGCCTATTCAACTATTTATGAAAATACTTGTGGTAATTTCACCAACAAAAAAAAACGAAGAGTAGCAAAGAGCTGAAAACATAGACGAGCCTGGGGGAGAGAATATCGAATTTTGGGGCCTGAATAGCAAACTGAAGTCCATTAAGTGTAACTAACCCATATACGGACATTTCCCAACGAGGCACGCAACAAATTTCCAATGACTACTAATAACTGCCGAACCGGAAAATTGTTCACTAATGATTGTATGATAGTTGGATTCCTTTTTAATTTTCTAGAAATTGAAAATTGTGTAGTTTTTAGATTTCCCGGCTATTGTATTGGGATAATATGGGCATGGTTTGGCTAATTAGAGGAGCATTAAATGACTACAATAGCCTAAATCAAACTACAAGTTTTCAGGAATAATCAGAATCAATAATCACACGGAAAATCAAGTTTTTGTTCTTTAAAATTAAAGGCTTAAAAGTTAATGCTAGAAAAGCCCCAAAGATTTTTAAAAAACAACCCCATTTGCGGTTTCATCAATACATAATTAAATTCCGAACACAGCTAGAGGCAAATATAATTGTGAAAAATTTATAAATCCATAAAAAAAGAGAAAAATCATCCACATGCTTATAAAATGTTTACCAATGACCATGTAATTGTCACCCTCAGGCTTTGACACATTTATTATTCATTTCCGCTTGAAGGTCAAAGGGGGTTGCAATATCTCGATGACCAAAGCCAACTCATATATGTATATATATGTATATATCCATGGCCAGTCATATGTCAGCAAGGGGCCACCGTTAGCCAAATTAGCAAACTCCACATGCAATTCCCGTTTTTTACGACCGAAACGTGACGCCGATACGAGCTGACAACGCCTGGGCCAATTTATAACCTCCACCCAAAAGGATCAGGAATAAATATATATGAAAATTGTCGACATGCGAACCACAGCAGGGACAATTTCAAACCAGCACCAGGAGAATATGTAATTGATGTTTATTATTTTAAATTATAGAGGAAACAATTCAGCTTAATTGGGAGAACAATCCAGGAAATATAATAATATTTTACAGTAAAGTAATTAATAAATTATAGGGCACCTCTTGTGTTTCATTTGAATACTTATTTAGTAGAAATAATTAGCCCAATTAAATGTATTAAACAACATAAAATACCGTATTAAGTAGATAATTATTTATAATATATAACCCAAAACTACAGATTCCCAATTACTTTTCTCTGCTTATGTGGTTTCTTCATCTTAATTCCAACTTTATATAATACTATTTAGGTATTTCTATTACCTTTAGGACAGTTCACAAACTTTTAGCCAACACACTCCAGACACTCCAGACACTGGCTCACTAATGCATCTAATTTATGCTTCAGGCCCAGTTAATGAGTTAACAAAGCCGGGCTGGCAATTTATTTATAAACTTTTGCTGCAGCCCACGTAGATCTCCAAAGTGTACCTATGAATCACAGGCACTCACACTTGCACACAACACCCTCACAAAAACGTGGAAAATAAGGAAAATGGAGGAACCGGCGGAGAAAGTGAGGGATGGAAAACCACCGCATGTGGCCAACATGCTAACAAGAAAAAAAATTAAATTTTCATAATAAATTTAGCGCCTGACTGAGTGACACACAACACCGCAGGATGAATTTGTTATTGTGTAATACACAAACACACACACACGGCGACAGGATGCCACTATGCCACCGAGGAAACTAAAGCAAACAATGAAAAATGCGCGAGAGATGAAAAGCACAGAACGAGTGGATATTATTTCATAGAGCGCATGCCACTTTATTGTTGCCAAGTAATTTAACTAACTGCACAAACACTCCAAAGGAGCTAGCACACACTCGAGGCTTTTGTTAATTTTCAGATTTGCTCTTTTTAGGGCACTGAAAAAAATCCAAGGAGTTCCTCATTTAGCAGATATATTAAAATAAATAAATATAAAAACGCATATAGTTTAGTTTCCAGCCAAAAGATACCTTATACATACTACTTAACTTACTGATCAAACTTTAACACTTGCCTGGTTATATAGCAGCTTGTGGCTGAATTCGTACTTGGGAATTTTAGGCGCAATGCAACTACTTACGCTCTATTAGCTAGATGAGATTTTTACTGACACATTTTTTTATGCATATAATAACTGAGTTCTACCAAGAGCACATCTATGCCTTAATGGAAATATTCTTCACATATTTTGGCCCCTTTCCCTCAGTGTTAACTGACTTTCCATCTCCTTCCATTTCTCACTTTTGCATTTGTATAAAGAGACAAAAAACAGACTGGCATCGCGACAGACATACACTTACATATGTCAGCTGTCATATTGGTTAGGAAAGAGTGCGAAAAGCGGGGGAGGACGCCGCAAAAGGGTGGGAAATTGTGGGTGGCTTGGGTGGGGAGAAGTGCAGGCAAAGTGGCACTCGCACTCGGCGAAAGTCACTCGTAAAGTGGCATTAAGCACATTTCAAGTGCTACCCCGCCGAGTTTTTGGTTTTGGAAAATGTTTGCCTGGCTTCTGGCTTCAAAAACCCCTCCATTTTCCTACTCTCTCTCTCTGTGTGTGTCTACTGTCTGCATTGCGTTGCTTTTCCCACCGCCAATGCCACTAATGAAAACTTTGTTGAGCCCTTTTAGGCTCCTCCATCACCGCCACATGTCTCCCTGACTTAATGCGTCCTCCGCAGCACCAGCAGCAGCAGCCTCTGTTGCAATACCCATTTCCCTGTGATTTTCCCCGCTCTTTCCGCATCCTTCATGGGGCCGGGAGTGCACTTCTGTCATTCAGGCTATTCCAGACATTTGCCTGTTGACATTTGTCCCGGCGTGTTACAATTAATTTTCATCTGGCCAAACGCAATGAAACGCAAATGGGCAAAAAGAGGTGAAAATGTTGCCACAGTCAAGGATTAGCTGAGATCTTGGAGAGCAATCAAGTGTGGCTGCTGTTGGGGTTGTATTACAGCCCTTTATTAGCTGAAGAAATTCCTAACAACAATTGATTTATGTCCCCTCAGAGAACATTAAAAATACCGCCATAACATATTCATACTTTGCTCTCTTCGGGTATCAGACTCATTTCCGCTTTTTTGGTTCGCCCACATATTTAAATCTTAAATCCCCCACATGTTTTCCCTTGACTCATTTCTGTAACATTTATTTTTTGCTTTGTTTTATTTTTTGGCCAACATTCATTATGCGCCAGCCAAATGCCGCAAGGTCAAATGCTTTAATTAAAATGTTTCCTGTGTTCGCAGGGCACATGCGAGTAGAGCCAAACAAAAAGGCAGAGCAAACAGAGCGCACAAGTGCCGGCTAAAATTGTGCGAAAACTAAACTCAGCCCACTGGTGGTGCCCTCGATACTGAATACCACCCACCCAGCAAGGCCACCCACTCAGCCATCACCACCCACTCATCAGTTTTCCAGCGCTTTTCCCCAGCATCATTTGTCTAACAAGAGCGGCACTAAAGCGAAGTTGAACAAACAAAAACAAAGTGCGCGAATAAGCTTCCCTCGCACACTTCAAATAATTGTTATGGCGCTGGAAAAGTTCTTTATGCTCATTCTTTTTCCTCAAGGTCAGCAAAGTATGCAAAAATTGAGTTTGCTAAAAAGTATGCTATGGCAAAATGATTGCTTTTTTCTCTGTGACCTGTAACGCCACTCGGCATGTGGAAACGGATACTGATGCTGATATGAAGCATCTCATCAGCACAGCAGGCGGCGATTTTAATGTTTCTTTTTTTCCGGCTGGCAAACAAAGCGCGGAATAAAAACCAGAACAGCGGAAATTTGTTGCCAGCTGCTGGTGTGGCTAAGAGCAAAGAAAGGATGGATGGCAAAAAGCGGTCTGAGCCATTATAAGCTCAAGCCTTTAACACTGGTTGGGGATATCCTCCAAACAGCGGGGTCTTTGCAGAAGGGGTTTTCATTTGCAGAATGTGGCGGGAGCTATAAAAGCTTGAATAATGTTTTCACAGATTGAGAGATTTATGTTACAATTAACCCTGGTGTCTTATAAAATATTCAAAGATTAAAGAGGGGAATTTTAGCTATGCTTGGAATATATATGTTAAGAACAAAAGTGTTAGCTTTGAATGCTAATCGATTTTAGAAGGTTTAAAGGTAAAGGTAAAAATATGTTTCAAGGTAACATATCCTTAAATCTTTAAGCAATTAAATTAATCTCTCTGCAAAGCCACTGATAAATAACCTGTAAAGCAGAAGCTTACCAGTTTCTTTTTGTAAAAGGTACATATTTTTTACTCAAGGAAACCCTCCCCTGGGCAACTCCCCAACATATGGACAACTTCCCATTAAGAGGTTGTCATTTTACCCAAACCCCCCACATCGAAAACCCAGAGGCGTTGGCCCTACGTGACTGTTCCGTAGCTTCACCTTATTTCACCGATTTTCTTACACTTCATTTGCTCAATTTGTGAGAGGGGCAGCGAAAAATTACAACAAAAGTTTGTACAGTGCGTGTCGTTTTTCCTTTCCCTTTTCGCTTTTCCCGTTTTCCTTGGCCCTCGCCTGTTGCAGTTTTCTCCGTTGCACTTTAAGTGTCCCTTGGTGCGGCATAAATTATTAAAACCAGGACAATGGCAGGCGAAGGGCGAGGCGGAGAGCCAAAAAGTTAATTCATATTACTTTTCAATTTATTGGCATTTTTTGAACGTGCTTTTCTCATTGTAAGGCGACCAGAAGTCGTCTTTCAAAAGGGCGGTGGGAGGTGAGCCAAAATTAAATTAAAATTGTTCAAGTTTTGTTCCGCTTTTCGCGGCGACAACTTCTCTATAAGTTTTGGGGGAAAGTTGGAGCTGTAACTATTTTATAGCCAGTGGAAATGTGTGAGTATTGAAACTGTAAGAGAAATGGTCATGGGCAAGCAATAATAACCTTTTAGTATTGCTTCTTAAGAAGCTTATAAATTTTACTTTAAGGGAAACTAAATGAATTGTATTAATATTTAGTTTATTAGGTTCTGAAGTTCTTAAGTTCTATACATTTTTTTAAGCCTCATTAACATTTAATTATTCTTTAAATTCTTTATTACAGTGCGTTTGCCGCTTCGACCGCCAGGGTCCGCTCTGCGAGCTGCCCATTGTCATCCGTAATGCCGCCTTCTCCGGGGACTCGTACGTTTCGCATCGCATCTACAAGGACATTGGGCAGCACGAGGCCCTGGACGCCGTCCTGCCAATGCACATCCAGCTGAAGGTGCGGACACGGGCCACCAATGGCCTGATCATGCTGGCAGCGGCCCAGGGTACAAAGGGGGGCCACTACATGGCCCTGTTCCTCCAGAAGGGACTGATGCAGTTCCAGTTCTCCTGCGGACTGCAGACGATGCTGCTAAGCGAGCTGGAAACGCCGGTCAACACGGGCCACGAAATTACCATTCGAGCTGAGTAAGTGAAAAGTGTCGGGAGTCGACCGCGGAATGCAATTACGTGTGAACATGCACTGGGAAAAATTACCGAAGAATTGCTAATGGAGTATTCTGTTTCTTGAATGCTTTTACCTATTTTTTCCCCCAGTGGATGAGCATGTAACTGCGGGTCACGCCGCCAGCTTGCTGGTGATTGAGGTGGGCGGCAACGACGACTGCCGGCATGTTAATTAACTTTTTAAACTGCTCAGGCGGCGAGGCAAGGTGGAGGTCAGCATATGGGTCAGTGTCAGGGAGATTGTGCCAGGACATTGCCCATTAAACTTGGTCAGCGCCGAAGCCCATTTCGCCTCCGCCGCTCGTCCGCAGAGGCCACAAATTATAATGCTTCAAGTGTAGAATAAATTGCAGTTTTTTAGGTTCTACGTTCGCCGTTCCCCGGCTTTCCACTTCCCATTTCCGCGTGGCCATTTCCTCGAACATTAAATCCTGCAGGGCTTCCACTTGCCATCCATGCGTAATTAGTTGGAGATTTTTCTTTTTTTGCGTGGCGAGTCTTCTTTTTTTATTTTTTTCCCTTGGTTGAAAATTTAATTTACCGCATTTTCTGCGTGGGGGAGGAGGATTTAGCAGGCGGGGAGGGGTTAAGTAATGCGGGACTCGTGCGTAATTAATCGTTTAACTAACATTTCCGGGCCAAAGCCAACTCTGGGCAAATGTACCGGGAAAAAGAGCAAACGGACTTAAAAGTTATTCAAATATTTTTACTATCGCAGGGCATTACATTTGAAATGGAAAAATAAAGTTTGAATGGGTTTTTAGCTTACATTAGAGAAGCGGAAAAGAGGAATTAATTTGCGGAAACATATAGATAACTTCTAAGAGAATGGAGATGCAAAAATATAAGAAAATATTATGTTATAATTATCACGTCTGATTATAGAAAGTTCTACTTTAATTGTACTTAACAAAGACATTTTAAAATAATAATAATACATTAATTTACTCACATATTTACCCCTGCTCTAGAATACTCCGCCAGCTAAAGCTATTATTTTTTCCCACCTGTTGCATCTATAGACTTTTCAATTGTCCTGATGTATTCAAATGACCATCACTTAAAGTCATCATCGAATTGTCAGCAAATCAAAAGCCACACACATCAGAAAAACACTCAATTGACAAAATCGCTTGTTTACAATTCAGCTGTGAACAATTACTTGAAATTGCCATCAAATTGATGGGTTTAGCGCATATGGAAAATGACCAAATAATCGTTTTAGTCAAATATATAAAACTGGGCTAAGGCCGAGCGTAAAAATCTGGGCAAGGGAATTCCCCCGGGGAATCAGGGATATAGACGAACCGTTGGCATAAACAGGACATTAAGGAATGGATATTTATCAAAAAGTGGGACAAAGTGTGAGGGAGACCGCTGCCCATATAAATAATTTACCAGAGGGAGAACAAAGACCTAGAGTGGGAACGAGAAGGAGGGGGGACTCTCGCATTTTACGACTATCGAATCGACCACAAATTTACTTTTTAGCACTTGGTCCCAGCTCGGGGCGATCCAATGTCCGATGTTAAGGGCTCTCGCCTTTCATATATACATGCACAGAGAAAAATATAGGCACTTAATTAATTTGTATAAGTTATTTACTCCATATAAAAACAGATTAAATATTTTGCCACATTATTGAAATCACTAGTAAGTTAAAATGTCTTAAAATTCGTCTAAAATTAGCGAAAATCTCTTAAAATATGTCTTAAAGTATGCAATGGTATTTTTTCATCAAGATCTACGACACAATTTATTATAGCATACTTTCTGGCATTTTTTAAAAACTGTCATACATCAATAAACATTTTTCCAATATTTATTGAACTATCATTCCTTATTTAAATTATTAAAATATCACACAATTCAGTGTCAAATTCTTTTTTTAAGAGATCTCCGTGACACTATTTCTGATAGATCTTAAAATCTCAATGAAATACCTCTGGATTTAATCATAGTTTTTCTCTGTGCATATATATATTATATTATTTTCCTGCCTTGCCATTGTAGGGTGTTGTTTTTGTGTTTTTGGTCTGGCGAGTGGATTTACGAGCAACAAATTTATGTTCGTTGCCTATTTTTATTTGCCTTGCGTGCTTAATCGCCCGAGCACAGGGAGCAAAAGGACTTTCTCGCCCAGGGGCCACTCGATGGTCATCATCATCATGACGGTGACTGTAATGATTGGTACGGCGCCGACGACTATGACGATAATGATGATACGACGACGACGACGACGACGAGACCTTCGATGAACTATAGTTGCCACACACCGCCCCCTTTTTTGGGGTAAATCCTCCCCGGGACAAAAAAAAACAGAGGAGGACCCATTCTCTAATGAGCCTAATGCCCGGCACAATTGACATTTTACTTAAGGACCTTCATCGAACTGGTGTTGCGCACAATTAGTGTAATTAGAAAGCAATAACAATTACCGTTAGTCGAGCCTAATTGCGGCCGCATTTCTTTCCGCCCTTCGCCGGGAAAATTTCCTTTTAATTATTGCGAATTTGCGTAATACAATTCTCGGATTAAGTTCATTAATTAGGATGGCTGGCTTTCCTTGGCAGCTTCCGCAACTAAAGAAATTTTCAATGGCATTCAATTGACCGTGTCAATAAATTATATTCAAGGATTTTGAACTTCCCCCAGAGCCCCCAAGGAAATGTAAACAATGCTAATTTAATTTGCTGTTCAGTCAAGTGCGGCTAATTGAACTTTAAATAGTGATTGAAGGGAAGTTCGGTTTTTATAATTGAGGAAAGTGGCAATGGTTCTTGGAATAATTTAAGAGGAGAGCACAATTAAAGGCTAAAATCACTTTATTAGTGATTTAACCAAGCTGAACTTACCTAAAATAATGTACAAACAGAAAATGTCAATGTTCATGGCTTTAAAACTTCAATAGTCGGAATATTATTATTTTGTTTTAAAGAAAAAACAACAGGGAAATCAGGAACCAAAAAGTACATACGTTGTAAAAACTAAATGCAATCAGGGAAAACTTTTTTCATCTGTCCAGCATCATATGGTACAATATTTTTTACAGCTTTTTCCCCACCATAAAATAACAATAAAATGCGGGTCCTTCCGCCGGCATTTATTGCACAGACTGTTTGTATCAAAATATATACATTCAAATGCAATAAACGCGAAGATATGAATCCCAGTTCGTCCATCTCCATACTGACTTAAACCCGAAAAGCAAACAAAAGGGGGGAAAATTCATCTGACAACAAATAAAATCAGAAATTCTTCGGCGAAGGCCTCGCCACTCTCACAACAAAAGCCATTCAAATAAAGGCAGGTGACATTCGACCAAGCGGGACAATAAAAATTGGTGGCCCCCCTGTGCTGTGAACATTCTCTTCTTTTGCCCGAACTGGAAACCGTCGTGCTTTTACCTCGATCACATCAAAGGGTAGGCAAAAAAATTCCATAGCGTCCAGGGGCCGGGCTCAGCAAAAATTTGACAGCCGATTGACATTATAGCCAATTGTTGGGCGGAGTGGAAAAGGATATGGCCAAAGGACAGTGGTTTTTTTTTTAGAAGGGACTACCATTTTAAAAACATGGATTTCTAGTTAAAAATAGAACAGCATTTCGGAGAACGTTTTCGAAGAACCTTTAAGCCTTTTACTAATTAATTAATAATTTTTACAAATTAACTTAGACATGAAAGGAAGCTTGGATCATTGAAAGTCGATTCATTTCGGTAAATTTGAAAAAATACCAAAGTTTGTACATTTTTATAACATTACCTACAAATTTTACATGTAGAATTTTACAATTTCATATAAATCGACCGATCGCTTCTTTGGCAGCTAATCTTAATCTTAATGAAATTAAGCCGTAATTCCGTAATTCTAGAACCTTAAAAAACAGCTATATCTTTATAAAAATACATTGAAAAACAGAGAAGTTATAATTTTTGTTTTATTTTCCGATCATTCCTATGGCAGCTAAAAGATATAGTGGTCCGATTTCAGCCGTTCCGACATATATACTAACTGCATAAGAAAGAAGACTATCTGCAAAGTTTCATTAAGCTAGCTCAAAAACTGAGAGACTAGTTTGCGTAGCAACGGGCAGACAGACAAACGGACAGACGGACATGGCAAGATCGACTCGGCTGGTGATGCTGATCAAGAATAAATATACTTTATGGGGTCGGAGCTGCTTCCTTCCCTGCGTTGCAAACTTCTGGACTAAATTATAATTCCCTGCAAGGGTATAAAAATTAGTGGAGTTCTTTAAATTGCATATTCCTATTCAGTCTTAAGAATACATTATAACATTTAATATTAAAGCTACGGTAATAGGGTATATTTTGTATTATTTTCATTGTAAATTATTAAAATAGCCTTTAAACTTAAATTAATTTAATTAAATATCAACAATATCCCCAAACAAGATTTGCTTGTAATGTACTCTCTTTCCCTATAAAGAAGAATTTTTCCGGCATATAATTATATAAGCTTAACCCCTTTTTATACCCTTGCAGAGGGTATTATAATTTTGACCAGATGTTTGCAACGCAGTGAAGGAGGCATCTCCGACCCCATAAAGTATATATATTCTTGATCAGCATCACCAGTCGAGTCGATCTAGCCATGTCCGTCTGTCTGTCCGTCTGTCTGTCCGTCTGTCTGTCCGTCTGTCCGTCTGTCGGTTTCTACGCGAACTAGTCTCTCAGTTTTTGAGCTATCGGGCTGAAATTTTCAGCATAGTCTTATTTCTTTAGCACGCAGTATATATGTCGGAATGACCGAAATCGGACTACTATATCCTATAGCTGCCATAGGAATGATGGCGAAATTAATTTTTTATTTATTTATTTCAATAGCAAATTTCTGCTAGTATCACAAATACCTCCACCCAATTTTTAATGTAAAAAAAAATTTAACTTCTCTGTTTTTCAACGTATTTCTATAAATTTTCAGACATAGCAGTTTTTTATGGTTCTAGAATTACGGTTTTAATTTCATTAAGATCGGACCACTATATCATATAGCTGCCATAGAAGCGATCGGTCAATTTATATGAAAATGTAAAATTCTACATGTAAAATGTAAAATTTACAAAATTCTATATTTTTTCAACATTACTAAAATGGTTCGATTTTCAATGATCCAATTGCAGACTGCAAGGGTATACCAACTTCGGTTTACCGAAGTTAGCTTTCTTTCTCGTTTCAACCTATATTAAGCCACTGTAAACACACGGGAGGTTTTGAAAAGTTGCCTACGCTGAAAGGTCAACAGGCAAAAGGTAGGCCAGGATAACGGAGTGCTGCCATAGCAGGACCCTTTTTCGGGTGGGCGAGGGACCTGGCAGAGGCAGGACTCTGGATTGTGGTGTCATAAATATTTGCACGCATCGGCATGTTGGGTATTTTGCCTTAAAAAGCGCCCCAAAGCCCGAAGCCTCGGGAATGCAGGGAGTGTCGCCCGGCGCCAAAGAGAAAGTGCGCCATATTGAATATTTGATGCATTAAAAAAGCAAAAAAAAAGAAAAGAAAAACCAAATGGTAAAGGGTAAAGGAAAATAGCTAAAAGAATGCCTCGAATGCCTCTTTGCAGATTGGACTTCAGCCGGAATTACACACACTGCAACGCCTCGCTGCTGGTGAACGACACGCTGGCCATGTCCGGGGATCAGCCCACCTGGCTGAAGCTTCTGCCGTCGCGGCTCCACACCCCGGAGGCAATACTGAACACCTGGCTGCACCTGGGCGGTGCGCCCCAGGCGCCGATTGGCCTGATTATCGAGCTGCCGCCGGCGCAGAGCGGCACTGGCTTCACCGGTTGCCTCCATACGCTGCGGATCAATGGACAGGCTCGCGAAATATTCGGGTGAGTACGGTGGACACTGGATTTTGATTACACTGGGGGAAAAATGTTATTATATTAGACTTTTGTCATGTATTAAATATATTAAAAAAAGGTAAGAGATAACTACTTGTAGAATTCTAGGAAAAACTACCTATGTCTGCTATCACATATTTTTCTTACACTTAATTAGTATAATATATTTTTATCAGTGCCTCCAAGCCACTCTACCCTCTCCCAAACTTTCTGTCCCCTTTGGGCACCTTGAAAGCTGGACCCCAGCTAATGAACAGCTCCCAGAAAGTTACGACTTCGTTTGTTCCGATGGCGCGCGTGGAGAGAGGCAACCATATACCTCTGCCGGGGCGACTCTTAAATGTTAATGCCGCCTCACACTTTTTCGGGTGCCCAAAGGCGAGGAGGTACAAATAAGGATGAATAAAGCGTAACCATCAAAATGCCGCCACACAAAGTTGCAGGTGGTGAAAGACCTGACGGAGCTGCAGTAAATTTTCCAGATTATACGGCCACCGAGCGTAAAGAACTTTTTTTTTCTCGAGCCGGAACAAATTAACTCTTCTTACGTGCGGAGATAAAACCGCAAGATGGCCCGGGTCACACAGATATAGCCAATAGCCACGAGCCAAGAGCCCATATAATAAATGAACCCCACATGGGATCAAGGTGCTCACAAAAAATAAGCGGAAGTGCAGTAATCAAATGGGAAATAAACGAAATCTTTTCTGGAGCTAAATAAAAAACTCTTTTATGAAACCAATATAGTCAGCATCAAATTCTACATTTTCTATATACTAATTAATCTGGAGAAAAAGGTATTAAGGTTTCCAAGCCGCCTTACGATAACTTTATCAAGCGAACTTCTTAACCATAAAAGAAATGGCCATGCTAAAAGCTTATATATTATGGCCTCTCACCAAGTTTGCACTAAGGAAGACCACCACCGCCAGTGGCAAATGCAGCAAACTCGTTGAAAAGGACATCTCAAAGGCCGGGGAGGAGGATGGGTGCTGAAAGGATGGGGACAGCCAGTCAGCGAATGCGGAAGCCATTCGTCAGCGAGCAGCGTTCATAAAAGCGCGAGCACAAACAGATGGCCCAAATGTACAGGGGCGGGGTATGGGCAAAGGAAAGGGGTCTCAGGCGGACGGACACGGGGGCGGTTACATCCTCGTCGAAAGCGCTGACAGCTGAGGGCTGTTTGTCAAATGGCGCACCAGGATGGCGGCGAAAAACACACACCCACACACCGTCCATAGTATTGACATGTCGAATAACACCAGCTCATGAAATTAGCTGCGACACCAAACTCATCGCGTCCTCAATTGGTTTTCACTGAGAAGAAAGTTAACATTAAAAACTATTTTAAATGTTGTATAAATAGAACTAGAATCTACTTAAAAACCTCTAATAAATAATATGCTTTAAGAATTATTTAACAAAATATATATCAACACTAAAGGCTTACGTATCTTTTTTTAAACTATTAGGTCTTATAATCTAACTTCTTTGTCAATAAATAAATTATTTTATTAATATTCTTTAAAATTAAGACAGAATAAAATAACTTAAGCTAGCTACTACTAAAAGTCGATACTTTTGCATACTCTAACCCCTTTGTTACCATATTTCTCTGTGTAGAGATGCCCTGGATGGCTTTGGCATCACGGAATGCGGTTCCCTGGCCTGTCTGTCCAGTCCCTGTCGCAATGGCGCTGCCTGCATTAAGATCGAAACCAACGATCTGGACGAGAATGGCGAAAAGGCGGAGAAGTGGAAGTGCAAGTGCCCCACCGGCTACATGGGGCCCACCTGCGAGATATCCGTGTGCGAGGATAATCCTTGCCAGTACGGTGGAACCTGCGTACAGTTCCCGGGAAGCGGTTACCTATGTCTTTGTCCGCTGGGCAAACACGGTCACTACTGCGAGCACAGTAAGTACTAGGAGAAGGGGAAAGGATTTATCCATTTTAAATAAAATATACTTTCTGTGATTAATTTATTTTTTTTTTCATCCTTTATAGACCTCGAAGTGGCCCTGCCCTCCTTCTCCGGCAGCGTCAATGGCCTCTCCTCTTTCGTGGCCTACACCGTACCCATTCCCCTGGAGTACTCCATAGAACTTAGCTTCAAGATCCTGCCCCAGACCATGTCGCAAATCTCGCTGCTGGCCTTCCTGGGGCAGTCGGGCTACCACGACGAGAAGAGCGATCATCTGGCCGTGAGCTTTATCCAGGGCTACATTATGCTCACGTGGAATCTGGGCGCAGGACCTCGTCGCATTTTCACCCAGAAACCCATTGATTTCCGACTGGATGCTCCTCGGGTTCCCTACGAGATTAAAGTGGGTAGGATTGGCCGCCAGGCCTGGCTATCGGTGGATGGAAAGTTCAATATAACGGGAAGATCGCCGGGAAGTGTTAGCCGGATGGATGTGCTGCCCATTTTGTATTTGGGTGGTCACGAGATAGCCAACTTCAATACGCTGCCCCACGATCTGCCGCTGCATTCGGGATTCCAGGGATGCATCTACGATGTCCAGCTGAAGGCGGGCCAGGTGACGGTGCCGCTGCAGGAGACGCGAGGGGTCAGAGGTCGCGGTGTGGGTCAGTGCGGCACCAGGGAGTGCCATCGGCATGCGTGCCAGCACGATGGAGCCTGCCTGCAGCATGGAGCCACCTTTACGTGAGTCATTCTACTTTATTTTTAATATTTTTTAAGGGAAAACTAATCTGGATCTGTTTCACATAGATGCATCTGCCAGGAGGGCTGGTACGGGCCGCTGTGTGCCCAGCCCACGAATCCCTGCGACTCCTTTAACAACAAGTGTTACGAGGACTCCACCTGCGTGCCCCTGGTCAATGGCTATGAATGTGATTGTCCTGTAGGACGAACGGGCAAAAACTGCGAGGAGGGTGAGTTTATTACACACAATAATAATTTATAAATATATTAAACCTCTCTTTTTGGTATTCCAGAAATTCGTTCCCTGAGCGATGTATCCCTCACCGGAAGACGTTCGTATCTGGCGGTTCGCTGGCCCTATCTCTACGATGGCGGCGACAAGATGGGAGCTAAACGATCCCAGATGGTCAGCTACCGTAATTTTACCAAGAAGCTAATGCCCCCGAAACCTATAACCACACCCAGCAGCCACTTTGTGATGAAGCTGCTCAATGAGGTGGAGAAGCAGCGCAGCTTCTCGCCCGTTCCCCTAATGGGTTCAAAGACCTTCGAGGAGCACCATCGTGTGCAGTTCTTCTTCATCGAGTTCCAGCTGCGTCCGCTATCGGAGCGAGGATTGCTCCTGTACTTCGGCACCCTGAACAATAACCAGGACAAGAAGATCGGCTTTGTTTCGCTCTCCCTGCAGGGCGGCGTGGTGGAGTTCCGGATCTCGGGTCCCAGCAATCATGTGACCGTGGTGCGCAGTGTCCGGATGTTGGCCATCGGCGAGTGGCACAAGATCAAGATGGCGCAGCGGGGTCGCTGGCTAACCCTGTGGGTGGAGGGCAGCGCCTCCTCGGCCTTGGCTCCCTCGGCAGAGGTGCTGGTCGAACCGGACTCGCTGCTCTACATAGGCGGACTGAAGGATGTGTCCAAGCTGCCGCATAATGCCATCTCCGGATTCCCCATTCCGTTTAGGGGCTGTGTCCGTGGATTGGTTGTGAGTGGAACTCGCATTGTGCTCAACGAAACCAACATTGTGGGTGAGTATTTATCTTTGAGAGGGTTATAATGTGTTCTCTATATAATATTAACAATATATCCTCCCTAGAATCGCGTAACATTCGAGACTGTGATGGCACTGCCTGTGGCGGAGACTCCTGCGAGTCCGGCGGACACTGTTGGCTGGACGAGAAGCTGCAGCCACACTGCATCTGCCCCGAGTATGCCAAGGGCGATCGCTGTGAATATTCGGAGACCTGCAAGCTAATTCCCTGCAAAAATAATGGAAGATGTCTGCGCAGCGGACGCTGCTCATGTCCCAATGGCTGGGGTGGCTTCTACTGCGAGATTGGTGAGTAAACAACAAAAAATAATTACACAAAGTAACCAAGAAGGTCAATGAACAGCCGCTACAGGTAATGATGATTCAGTGGGTTTCCAGGGAAGAATAAAAAGTGATTTAGTTACAGCCCAATAACCGTGATAAATCATTTTAGAGCTTAGAAGAAAAACAAGTTTCATAAATCATCAAGTTGAAGTTCAAATCACCGAAATGTGTCACGAGTAAAAGTTGGTTTTTTGCCAAACAGAAGCCGAAATGATTTTATTATATTTTTTGATGATCTCTTTTCGAGCTGCTTTTTTGCAAAGTTTATTTTCTTTTTTGAAAAACGAGTTTTGCAGCCGCCGTCGAGTAGAACAACATTATTATTATAATTAGAGATAGACGGGCAGCAACAGAAAATAAGCATTAACAGAAGCATTTGGACTCCAGGCGACGGTTCAGTGCACAGCGGGGTCAGGAAGTTGGTTGGCCAAAAAAATGAAACACAGAAATTAGCGGTCTGTGATTCAAAACAAAACCAAACAAAAACACTAGCACTGGCCACAAAAAGAGCAGAATAAATCAGTATCATAATGAATATGGCAAATAATTAAAATCTGCCATGATTCAAAGTTGAATGCTCTCTTTTATTACCAATTTGCATAGCTATGACATTATATAATAAAAGGTATTACATAAAATTAAACACATTTGGCTAGGAATTAAATAAAAATATTTCTGAAATAGCTTAGGGATTTATTTAATTAAGTTTTTCCCCCTTTAAGTCATAATTATATTCAAAGCTCTCTTAGTTATTCTCAATATTAAATATAATTATATAAATCGTTACCTTTCCCTTTTTAATTTTAAATTACAGCAATTAAATACGAGTTCTATAAACGTTTTGTACACATTTATAATTAACCAAGCAGTTATTTTTGAATTTTATGATCCACCTCCTCTCCTTATAAGTGCAGCATTATTCAAATCAATAATGACACTAACCGAAACATCAATCAAGCAACTGCAAAACCAGCTTTTTTTCATGATATGAAATCGGCAGATGCTTTTTTATTTACTTTTTTTTTTTTTGTTATTTCTTTATCCATCGGATGTTTGCCGTGGAGATTCAGCTTTCGGCCTTTCACTTATTAGCAAATTTGTGAATTAACATGCCACTTGAAAAACTCACACACACTCTCCTTCGAAAAAGGCAGGTTGAAGTTGAGATTTGAAATTGAAATTGAGGAAAATGCCAGCAGGTGGAAAAGGGGAAAAAATGGGAAAACTTAGAAGTTGAACTCAAAGGGAAAATGGGGAATATGGGTAGAAATAGATGATGGACTTTAAGAAGATGAAAGTGGGTTTGTACCAGAGAGCTAGAGAGGAAGTGTAAAGAAAATTAATGACCACATAATAATAAAGATTAATGTTGGCTTCGGGTTCAGGTTCTCGAGATGAATCATAACCATTAAGAGAAAAAAACTGGAAAGCAAGTGAAGATGAAATTGAAGTTGAAGAAAATTCAAGTAGAGGGTTGGGGGAATGAATAATGAAAAAAAAATGTACACAGTGAAAATCAAACTGTTAAAAAGTCTGAAGAAAATTTAAAAAATAATAATGTTTTTTTTAATCTATATATTATTTTTAATGTGTTCGTTTTCAGACTATTTTCTTAGCCAAATAAATAAATTCTGTTCGCATTTCTGTGTGAACTTTAATAGATATTTATTCTCAGTTGTCAAAACACCTTTTAGAAGATGTTTAGAAAGAAAGATTGAGCCAAGTCCAAGTGGAGAATGATGGGGGGCCTACAAATAACGAGATCAGGGCCTAAAGACGAGGAGGACTCATAAAGCGAAACAAAAGACGAAGGCGAACAATGCAGCTGTGGCAGAGTAGCAAGCTGATGCTGTAATTTAATTATGTATCGCATGCAATATGTTTAATGCAACGCGCCTGCTGTTGTGTGTGCCTCCCCGCGCGCCCCTCTCTATTATGTATTTTTTTCTTTTTTTACTGATCTCTTTTCTGTTTTCTGATTTTTTTTCCAGCCATGAGCAAGCCGACGACGCCGAGCTTCCGTGGCAACAGTTACCTGATCTTGCCGCCGCCCCGGATTCCGATGAAAGACAAGCGGCGCGGCCCCTCGCTCTATGTCCGCCCCCGCGAAGCCATCCAAGTAACGCTGAACTTCTCCACCATCGAGCCGGACGGTCTGCTCCTGTGGAGCGAGCACGAGCGGAGCAAGTTCCTTGGCCTGGGACTGGAGGCGGGTCACCTGAAGTTGGCTAGCAATTTGCTGGGAAGCTCTAATGACACCGTCAAGGCCCCGGCCAGCGGTTTCATTGCCGATGGCGCCTGGCACTGGACAAGTGTCCTGCTGGACCGAACCCGGCTGGAGCTCCAGCTGGACGGCGAGGTGATCTTCACGGAACGATTGCCCGAGAATGGCAGAAACCCTAACCCATCATCGACAACGACCAGATCCACATTGGCAGGCAGGCGCAAGAATTCGAGCAAAGAGCCAACAATTAGCTACGAGGATGTCTTCTACTTGGGTGAGTTTTATAAACTATTTAATATTTAAATCAGGCGGGGGAAAAATGTAGTATTTATAGACATGGACAAGGAATATTAAACATTTGATCTAAATATTTTTAAAATGTTGTAATTATTTATAAACTTAAATATCATGTCACATACATTTTTGTATGTATACATATATATTTTAAAATTTACAATACAATTTTTATATTCAATATATTTATTCACTGAGTGTCCACAATAAATACATTTTTGAAATTTGAGCTAATTAATGAGCGCTTCTGACCATTATGGAAAATATAATTATTTTAAATCATTTTTAATAAATAAAAGTAAACAATAAACCCTTAATTGCATTCACTCAAATGGATTATACATTTTGAATGCAATCAACTTTATTAAACAAAAACAAAAATATAAACAAATCTAGTTTTCGTGAGAATTGGAACCTAAAGAAAAGAATTAAGACAAAACTAGCACTTACCGCTTATGAAATCAGTTGCATTTAGTAATCGCTTTGACTAACGCAGTAACTAACACAGTTCCACACCTAATTCGCACACAAAAACATTAATAAATCCATAAAATGCACTAAAAAACCGACTCTAGTTCACTTTTAACTTGTTGAAAAGTCGCGAGATGAAAAAACACTGAGAGTGGGAGAGAGAAAGCACGACAATAGACTGAAGTCGAGCTGCCAACTCGATCGCTCTAAAACAGCTGTTCTGTTAAGCAAGATCAGCTGTAACAGCGGGTCTTAAAGCGCAACATTCGGCTGTTACTTAACATAAGCTTACAAAAGCTGTCAGAAAATCTAAATTTAAATTATTGTATTTTTTTTTACCAAGCTGGCCTAGATGAGTTTCCAATTTTATAGTAGAAAATGTTGTTAAAATTCAGTCACAAATAAAGTATATTGCATATGCAAGATTATAGGTTTGTTGTTAAAGATCAACAAAAAATTAAATTTATTAAAAATTAAAATCATTTTTATTATTAACATTTTTATTTAAACTAAATTTCCGGAAATTTGTTAATATCCTAGATGGCTCTTCATAAAATATATAACATTTAAATACCATTTTTTTTGTTTGTTTCTAAACGTTATAATGAATGTAAAGATTTCAAGCATAGAAAAACTAAACTAAAAATGTTTTATGCATTGAAAATATTTTAAATTAATATAACTATTATTTTGTTAATAGTAAAATACATTTTATTTAAAATTCAAATTAATGTTTTATTTACATTTTAATCCAAACTTTTAACAGAACATAACCATGTTAGCAATCACGCATACTCGTTAGCCAACACTGTCTAAAATTCAAATAGAAATTCAAACTGATAAGAGCCTTCTTAAATTTTATTTCCAAAACAGGAGGATTCCCCAACTTGGACTCGGTGAGCAGGCGGACGCAGGGCCGCTTCTTCGAGCCCTTCAAGGGCTGCCTGCAGGACATCCAGTTCGGGGCCGAGCCCAAAGCTATTATCAGCGACTTTTCGGCGTACCAGGGCGAAAATATCGGATCCTGTGATCTGCACGGTGACGAGCCGCTAATTGTATAGGAAACGACGGAAGCGAAATCAAAAGGCGGATAAATCGAAGGATTATTGTGAACTTTCAAGGATCTTGTCTGGATTTCTTGAGCGGCAAACTGACGAAGGAGATATATAGAGAAGATAACTACTTGTAAGCTAAGTGATAAGCGAGTTTATATAGAGGAAAGCAGGGGGAGTCCCCTTCCCCAGAATCAATATATACACAGGCAGAAAGTTTTTGGGCAAAGCTAACGACAAACGACAAGAAATGAGAACGTAATTTTGTAAATTTTATAGAAATAAATGACAAAAAGAAAAAACACAAAAAAGACAATGTTTAGACTTAAAAAAATAAAAAATAAAAAACATGGAAAAAGATTTACTGGTTTATCAAAAAACGAAAACAAAGAAAGACAAAATTGTAGCTTAGGATCTTAAACTAGAAAATACCGATACCAGATACAGATACCAGATATAAACTTCTCTTACGTAAGTGATATTTCAAAAGCGGATTAACGATAATGGATAACGACCCTTAATAATGCAACCTATCTTATTTATATGTATATTGTTTTTGTTATGCAAATGTTAGCAGCATTTCTGTTAAATAACAAACAAAAAACTGTCCTTGTTTCCTCAAATTTCAATATCTACGACAACTGCCCTCAACGAGTTTCTGCCATTGATTTAATTTGTTCAACTTTAAAACGCGAATTTAGTTAAGTAAATATTGTTTTTCCTGTTATATCTGTGTACGTTATATATAGCATAAAGCTCTCTCTCCTAATTGAAGCCATTTAGTTGCCTTGTAGTAAGTTAGCGTATAACTCTCCTATGATTTATTTTAAATAAC
Organism: Drosophila rufa; assembly: GCA_018153105.1. NCBI lineage: Eukaryota > Metazoa > Arthropoda > Insecta > Diptera > Drosophilidae > Drosophila > Drosophila rufa. The sequence continues at coordinate 18,857,383 of JAECXS010000096.1, forward strand.
TATAATTGTAACTCGAAATCGAAGGCGCCTATTCTTTTGACTACAAATCAAGACGCATACGAAAGATCTATGCTAGTCATAACAATATAATTATTCTTATAAACCAAGGAAAACCAAGTAGCGTGAAAGAAACGAACAAATAAAAATATATATACAATACTTATACAATACGAGAAACAAATAAAAAAATTGGAAATTGTAACCCAAGACAGTAAGTTAAGAATGTGTTTATTTCGAGAGACAACACTTAATCAGTTATAATTTTAAATAAAAAACAAAAACAAATGGAAAATAGAAAAGTTAATAAACTTAAACGATTTATCTTGTTTTATTTGGAATACTTTGGGCTCTATATTTACTTTGGTATACGTAGTCTCATTTTCCACACTTTTCGCTTGAAATGCATTTTTCTTTGTTTATATAACACTAACAAACGTGCTCCACTTAGAACAATATTTGCCCTTAAATAGGTTTTCATAGTAACATTTCTTGGATAAGTATTTTTTATTCATAAAAATTAGGACATAAGCTACACTTTTATGCTTAATATTATTTAACTTAACTTACAATATCTATTCAATTTTCAAAAAATTGTTTTGCTCACTGCAGAACATTTTGAACCGCCAAAAATGAATACATACACTTCCGAATGCTCTCTTTCTCTTGAAGAGAACGAACAAACAAAAAAGTATAATAATTAATAATAATAGACTCAAAATAAGGTAAGTAATTTATTTCCGTAACTAAATTCAACATCTCATTATCATTTCAGACATGTCAACAGGTTCCATTAAGACTGGCTTGTACTGAAAATAATATAAATAACAAATGCACAATTTATGGTAAAACAAAACAAGCTGGTTACTAAAACTCACTTAGCTCTTCGAAACAAGCATCCACATTGCATTTTGTTGCTGCAGAGGTTTCCCGAAATAATAACTCATGTCTCTTGGCGTATTCCTCGGCTTCAGCTGTGGATACCTCTCGGCCTTTAGCTATATCCGCTTTATTACCCACTAAGACTATTTTGTAATTTACTGAACTCTTCTGGAAGTGGAAAGTATGTAGCGTAATCATAGATTCGCTTTTCGAGTAAAAGGCTTACCAACGCTTTTAGTTCCGCAACCCAATCTCTGGCATCCCTGTAGCTATCCCGATCGTGGATGTCATAGACCACCAAAGCACCTCTACTCTCTGGCAAAATGCTTCGCACTAAATTTCGATCGCTAATCGGAGAATATATATTATACATGTATATATATATTGAGCTCAGTGTGGTTTTGATTTTGTAAACTCACCGCCTCCGACCTGGCGTGTCATATATTTTTATTCGGTCTTTAGGGCTAAAAATTCGTTTATTTTTGAACCAGAAATTAATATCCCTTGTGGGGTCTTCATATCTAGGTAGATTATTCCATTTATATTGCGAAATCAACGATGTTTTGCCCACTGAAGCACTGCCTAAGACTACTATTGGGAACTCCATTATAATTCAGTTCGTTTAGGCAAGATGCAGTTGAAAACTAAGCTTAATTATACGTAAATTGTTAAAGGACTTCGAAACGCCTACTCATACTCAAAATTATTTGACAGAAGAAAATGAATATCAGATATACCGATCACCCGAAATTAAATTAAATATATACTAAAGTACGAGATCATTTTTATTTATAAATACATTTTATTGCTTAGTTATATTTAGTTTAATTTATTTATGCTTACAAATACCAAAAGGACTGTTTTTTTTGTAATAAGGCCTCAAAACAACTGCAGATTCGGGCATTTCTGATGGCAATGACTAAAAAGAACGCACAAATTAATTAAATCTGAAAGATTTTAGCTAAGACAGAAAATGGAGCTAACCAACGTCCAGAAAACACCTGTTTATGTTTAAGTTTGTGGTTGAGGAGGTTTCCCAGAAGATCATACCGTTTATTTTGGCAAATCTTTCTGCCTCTTCGGTAGTCACAGCTCGATGTTCGAGAACATCAGCCTGGTGACCTACCAAGGCAATAACTATTCTCGGTATGACTTTCTAAAATGATTAAAATAAATTAAAATACATCGAAAGTCACAATTAATAGATAAACTCACCCTAGCGTTAAGTTCCAAGGCCCATTCCTGCACGGCATCGTAGCTCTCTCGATTGTGAATGTCATAGACCAGAAGGGCCCCCTGGAAGTTGGTATAATTCTTCCGTAGAATGTCTTTAAAACTGATAAGGGAAAGAATAATTTAAATGAAGAAACCCTAATTGAAATTACACATTTAATGGGTTCTAACAAAATATTTAGTAAGCTAAGAATGCTACTTATCCTTCTAGGGCTTAGATATTATTATTCCGGACTTACCGCTTCTGACCCGCCGTATCCCAGATCTTTAGTTTCGCATTTATTTGGGGCTCGGCTATAGTCTTCACCAGAAACTCGACCCCCTTTGTGGGTTGGCTTTCTTTAGGCACCTTCCCGTTCACATAACACGAAAGCAGGGATGATTTACCAACATTGGAGTTCCCCAAGATTATCACCTCATACTCGGGCGCCACCATGATCCACCGATCGATCCGCCTTATGAGAGCTTCTTTGAGAGACTAGTCTGGCGCTCCTCCAACAAACGCCAATAAATACGACGTGAAAAAGATTACGGTGGTGACGATTACTTCGTCATAAGCCTTCTTCCATTTAGTCATTACATATGTACTTCTTTCCTCGGACTTTCTACGGAATTCAACTAACAAATAAAAAATACCGCATCAATGACTTGGCAAGGAATGTTATTTTCAGGTCAGGAAACTTTGGACGATAAGGAATGCTTAAAAAAAACCCACAATTTAATAACGAAGAGCGTTTAAATCTCGATTCAAATCGAATGACTTTATATATATACGGATTCATATACATATATGCATATATATATATATATAAGTATATACGATGTTTTCATTTATTATAATTTATAAGTGTTAAATTTAAATTACATACAGACAACATAAAAATTATAAATTGGAAAGAAATAAGAAGCATCCGGATCTTAGGGAACGATATTTAAACAAGAAGTTTATGGTATTGTTGTGGTTGTTCGTTTCGTTTTATTTACGTTTGTTTTCTCTTTTTGCATTTATGGTAAAGTATTTCAAGGTTTATTATGTTTAAGACTTCACTTAACTTCCTTGCCTCCGCTTCACTTAATTGCATACAATTAATGTAAGTGTAATTTTTATGATTTTACGATAGTTTTCATTTATTTTTTAAGATAGTAGCAGTAAATCTTCGATTGTTGCTAGAATGTGGAAAAATAGTTCAACGCAATACCGAGAACAAGAAATAATAAAAAATTAATTAAAAATTATGCATAATTTGTTGTTTTTGTGGTTTTTTGTTTTCTTTTCTTTTTCTTTTTCTTTTTCATTTTCATATGTGTATATATAATTTATATAAATTGCAACTATCACACGTGTCCACCGCATCTCTTTCCGAATCCGCGGAGCCGGAGAGACACACACATTGCCACAGGCCGAGGCGAGCGAGGATCTTCAGCTTCTTCCGCTGGGCCTGAACTTTTCGAACTGTTCTGCTCTTTGTGGTGTTGGTTTTTCTGTTTTGTAATTTTATTTGGAACGCTGCTGAGAACAACTGCAACTGGAATCTGCGTCTTCCCTCTCACTTACATAATTCGCTCAGAAACTTACACGAAATGTAAACTTTACAAATATTCTTTGCTCTTTTTTTTTCGTTTTCTGTTTTTTGTTTTTACAATACAATTTCAAACTTTCTACGACACGACGAACTTTGCAAAAACCTCCTCCTGCGCGCTTTCACTTCAAGATTTATTATTACTTTGAATTGTTATTAAAAATGGTTTATGGTTGTATCATTATTATTATTACTGATAGTTTAGCTCAATTGCCGGGGCGTGTCATTGTTTTTTGGACAGATATCGAGTCTAATCGGGGAAAGTCGAGGTGTGGGAATATGTAACTAACTTTCTTCATTCGGGAAGGGCTCCTTCATATTTAATTTGTAATTATGTATTATTGTTTTTTGTTTTTTTATTTTCTGTGGCTCTCAATCCAATCAATTAATTGTGAAAATTAAATTGCTTGCCCCTTGCGAGAGACCTGGCTTTAGGTATTTCTGTTTTCTTTTGTTTCTGTTAAATTTTTTAAATAATTTTTTTATTTATAATTATCAGCATAAACTTTTCAAATCTCTCGTTGGAAATTTCATTTTCTGGAACACAAAAAAAGGCATTCGTTAGATATTTCAAAATGTGTTTAAATGGATTTAGACTAACCTACAAAGGGACATCACTTGCAGCAGTTGTTCGTCGGTCGATTTGTTTCATTCCCATTCGGCCTTATGCTGGTTCCTTGATTGTTGGCGCCATCGTTCTTAGGTAGTTTCTTGGCTGCAATTATAGGGTAGGGATTAGTTCAGATTCTTCATATTAAATGTGTTGGGGATATGCCTACCGATGGCCAAGAAGATGTCATTGACGTTCATGCCCGTCTTCGCGGACGTTTCCATGAAGAGCAATCCATTTTCCTCGGCATATTGCTTCGCTTCATCGAACTCCACCACTCGAATGTTAGACAGATCCGCCTTGTTGCCGGCCAACGCAATGACAATGTTTGGTGAGGCCTGAAAACAATTGAGTAAAAATAGTTAATATATTTTTAAGGGAATTTAAAAATTAAATAATATACTTTGAAAGAAACCTAAGGGGTTGTATCTATTTTATTATTTAATCTATGACTTTTTGTGGTATTACCATCAACATTATGATTAAAGTTAAAAAAACGGTTATACGTTATAAATTGTTATACTGCTATACTGTTATACTTATTATGATTGCTTTTATTTAACCCAAAACATATAAAAAGGCCAAGTAAATAAATAAATAAATGCAATGGGGCGTGAATGAATGCCAAATGTCTCGGAATCCAGTTCATTGCACCCACTGCTGGGGGCAGGGAGTCCACTTAATGAACAACAACAAAGAGAATTCACATTTATTCAATAATGAAATCGTTCTGCACGAGATTGCATTGACCTTGATTATAGCAGGAAGTGAGCGCGAAAAAAAAGAAAAATTAATGAGACTCACTTGTTTATGCAGTTCCTTGACCCAAGTCTTTGCACGCTGAAAACTGTCCTGATTCTGTATGTCATAGACAACAATGGCAGCCTGCGCTCCCCGATAATACATGGGAGCTAAGCTGTGGTATCTGGAAATATAAATAAAGGTGGGTTAGTAAGTATGAAATAAATATTGATAAATGAAAACCAACTTTTACAACTCGAAGGCTTAACCTCTGAAAACATTTAATTTTTTTGTAATTAAAATTTTTATTTTGCATATTAATTCAAATTAAAACCTGTGAAAATTATATATAACTCAAAGATACTAAAAATGAGTAATTTTAATTATATTGAGTTGTAGAATTTAGGTTGTTATCCCTTAATAATTACCTCTCTTGGCCAGCCGTATCCCAGATCTCGAACTTGACCACGGTATCCTCTATGCATATGGTTTGTGTCAGAAAGGCCGCACCTATCGTGCTCTCCTGGTACTCATGGAACTGTCCCTTGACGAAGCGCAGCACAAGGGATGACTTGCCCACAGCGGATTCGCCCAGGAGCACCAGCTTGAATTGGCAACTTTTATTCTGCGATGTGCCATTGGGACGCGTCGCCGTTCCAGCGCCGCTGGCACCGCCGCTGCGTGGTGTGGTTGCCATTATCGCTTGCTTCGGTTTAGATCGGAGATGCGCTCTTTCTCCACTGAGATGGCAACTGGTGATTGAAGGTTCTACGGACGGTTTACTGCAACTCACTTCCGCTGCTGAGTAAGCTCTTTTTCAGAAAGATCTCGCTGGTGTGTGTGATTACGGTGAGGAGAGGAATCTGAAAGATAAACAGAGGATATGGGTAATTAAAACATACTTTTAAGATCGCTAAGACATAAATTTTGGTTATGAGATAAGAGAAATCATTTTCAGAGCTATATTCCTGACCAAGACTGTGGGTTGAGTGATAAACTTTACAGGAAGGGGCACGAGGACAGAGTGGCGCCTTCGTTTGTTTAATGACGCCGTCGACAAGCTCCATAAATTTAATGCAATATGTCCGACAAAATATGTACATAAAATGCCGCCATCATCAATCCATCCAGTGAAGGAACAGAGAGAGAAGAAATTACGGATAAAAGGGGTCGCAAGCAAATGGTAATCGATAAATCCCATTGAAATTGAAAGCAATACGCCCAGTAAAGGCCTTTGAAAGCGAATTACAGAAATTACTTAACTAAACAGAATTGCAGAACATTTTGTGGTATTTAACAACATAATCACGCTGGTAATCATATCTGGCTTTTAGATAACCAAGATAATACGCCAGATTTTTCAATGTCAAGAACTTGGTGGCTTGCGTGTCAGTTTCAAACATCCACAAACACAATCGTAGTTAATTGCCAATGCAAAAGCAAAACACAGAAACAACTAAAAATACTACTGGCAAACACACACAAATCGGAGAAACCTTAAAAATGTTGTTTAGGCGCAATTATTGTATTTTCTTTTCTAGTCGCCAATTTTCCCCGTCGACAGATAAAAGGGTTCTGGAATTTTAATGAAAAAATTCCTATCGGCATTGGTCCGGGGAAATCATCTGACTTATCGCGATTCCCCTAAAAACTTTTATTGTAGCTCCTTAGGGGCTACTACTATACTAACTGATACCATGCGGCACACACATTTTCTGATAAACTATTTCGAGGGCGGGATACACAATTGTTTGTATATATCTGTAGTTTATTGTATTAAAATATGTACAAATATATGCCGGAGAGAGGACGCCTCGCATTATTCATGGGCTGCGAGAATGCGTGTGGCCCTCGCAAATAGATTGCAGTTATCAGTGGGTCTTCCGTGAATCATACGCCACAGTGGCCCCCGGCTTATTTTAAAAGTAAGAGATATAGTCAGGTATCATCTTCTATAACTAAATTACAGCAACCCCGAACAGCAAAACCTGCACAGATTTGGGACAACACTTTAGCGATTTTTGCTAGAATTCTCAACTCGTTATAGCCTCAACTTGACGATTCTATGATCTCCGGAGGAAAGTAAAGCTTCTGATATACTTAGTTAAAATAAACCAACTAGACCTTAAGTACGTCAGTGATTCTAATCTCCGAATTCCGGCAACGATTAATTAACACATTGTTGCCAGACTGTACACTGCAGATAAGTCTACAAAGATCAAGAGATCGAATTCTACAAAAAGCATACGGAGACACATAAATGAAAAGCGGAGAGAATGAGAGAATGAGGGAGAGAGGGCAGTGAAAACAAGACGGGGGCGGAAGCTGTGATAAAAATCAATGCAAAATAAATTAAAGCGTCTCATTCACGAACCAGAAGAAGAAGCAAGGAGAAAGTAAAAGCATGACAAATTGTGTAGTTGTAGTTGCTGTGTATGTGTGCGGCGTTATTAAATTAAGGAAGGAGCGGGTGCGGGAGGCCAACGTAAAATATGCAGGCCCTCTTTCTCTCTCTCGATGACATTAAAAATGCAGTCAGTCAACAATTGTTTGAACCGATGTAAAAAAGCATTTTCTCTTCCTCTTCCTCCGCTCTCCACGGCACTTCTATTGTTTTTGTAGACATTGGAGCAAAGTGCACAGTCAGTTGTCAAGTCACTCACACAAACACAGAGGCCAGCCACAAAGCCCAGGCGGCAAATTTACTCTCTTTAAATAAAAAAATCCAAAAAATTCTCTCCGAATTGCGATAAAGAAATTTCGCCTACAAATGCTTTTTGTATTGTTTCGCCAAATGACGTCTGTACTTGGCATTTTATAGCCGCCACACACAAAAAGCCGACTTTAAATTTAATTAAACCCGGCTACGACGTTTCAATAAGACAGCAAAAAATTTTCCATGTTTTATATTACCAGCTGGCAAGCACGAACTCATCCGAAAAAACTATTTATTTTAGCTCATTGGCTAAAGCTGCAAATTAAACATTTAACACTCTTTAACCTTCGCAGCCGTCTGCGGAAAATTCAATAAAATATAAAACAACGGACGGCTCGGTTCAGGAAATTACGGTACTTGGTTCTTTTAGAACAGCTGACGATGCGTCATTCACACGTCCCAATACAAGAGAAAGAATCAAGAGAGAAAAAGAGCGATAGGAACAACAACTACAGCACAGAAACAACAATGGTCAGCAAAGTAGAAGCAAGGGATTCCAGGAAAATTACGATAAATTCCAATAATAGGTACTTTTGAAGGTTCTGGGAAATTTCGATGGACCGTATAGTACTTAAGATATAAAAAATTGTAGTAAAAACAAATACGTAAAAAAGCAAATATGAAAATTTAAAACCGTCAATGTTTACATTGGCGACCTATATTAGTTATTGAGGGGTTTTATTTTAAAAACCTTAAAATTTTTCATTGGTTTGTTTTAATGAAGAAGGGAAGCTTTGTTTGCAAATTTACATATTAGGTGTCCGTTTTTCTTTTAAACGCCCTTATAATAAATCGTCTTGTCGTGTAAGCTACCTGCCCTATTCAAGTGCCCTGGAATGTGGGATTGCCTCACTCGTAAAGTCAACAAGTGCAATTTTCTCAGCACGCATTTCAAACATGTCGTTCGTCGTACAATAAGAATACAATTAGCAAGTTATATTTACAATAATCACACGAATTCCACACACAGACAGCTTGATATGAATGACAACCACAGTTTTCTCTTTGTCGGTTAACTCATTTGCAAGCTAAGCACAAAATAAAAAGCTAAAATAAACAAATGTGCCAACTGAGGATGCGATTTTGTTTACATTTCGGCTTGAAAGGAAAATATACAGTGGAAAAGCGGGGGGAGTTTTCGGTGACTGGCACGATAAGGAACGGGATTGAAGATAAATGCACACAATCAAACACTTTATTTAAGACGCAAAACAAGCTGAACAAAGAACGGCAAATTTTACTCTATTCAACCGATTAAAGACGTAATAGTACAGCGCGAGATAATAAGGACCGAGCCGATTTGCTTTATTTCACACAGGAGTTCTAGGTGCACCTGCATTGCAATTTTTTATCGCTCAAAACACACTTATTCCGCCTTTGTGAACCACTGTGCACGCTGCAGTTGGAGCAGGTCATACGGCCATCTCGCTCTGGCAACCGCTCTCTTGGGCAACGCACCCAAAAATTCAGGGCCAGCTATCGCGCTCGCTCGCGCACTCGCACTCGCACTATGGCGGACAGGGAGAAAAATTTTACACAACTTTCTTAATTAATGGTGGGAGGGGGGGAAACAACAACGCAAAAGCACTCGATACCCCGCTGATTTACGCACATTTAACGCCGCACTCAGTTTGCCACTCCACTGTTATAGGCTTGTCCAGAAAAGTGTTGATATCTGCGTTTTTTTCAAACCCGACTTCCCCAAAACAGCCCCAAAAACGAAACGAAACGAGCACAGAGGGAGACGGATAGCGACTGACGACTCGTCTCTCGGAGTTTCTCACAAGTCTTGTTTTTGTCGATTTCCAGGGCGACGTCACCGCTGCGGGGCGTTGCTGGCGCTTTTCGTGAAAGTTAAGGTCCCCTGATGGTTATGCTATCTTCTCCACTTATCACTGTTTCGGGCAATTTACGTGGTTTATTGGCAAAACTTACAACTTTCTAGCACTTGCAATTTTTATGCACGGAAATATGGAAAGTGTGACCTTGTGGGGTCCAGCCGAAAATACCACGGAGGTGCCTCCAGCAGCTGGTCACACTGCTCTGTAACGTAATCAAGTGATCAAAACGTAATCTTTTGACGTAAGGAGAACTTATTTATTAATTATTTCATAATTTTTATATTTTAATTCATTTAATTTTAATTTAATTAGTTTTTTTTGACATGCAAAAAAAAATATTTTATTACAATTTTAGAAGTTTTCTTCAATATTTTAAGCAATTTATAAAAAAGGTCAAGGTTTTCAGAGATAAATACATAGCTCGAAGCTTAAAAACATCAATGTTTATAAAATTTTGATGCAACGAGTGGTGACAAATTTCAATTGTTGAATGCCATAAAATACTGAAAGTGGCAACTTTTGATTTTAAAAGTAATTTTTAGAAATAGTTTTTCATTTTCTAGTTATTAAATTTTCAATTCAATTTTGGTTTTGTTCCATCACCAAAAATATTTTTTAATAAATACATATAATGGAAAATATACTGATATTTTATAATCGAATTTCAATCACGTAAGCACAAGTTTGCACTGAAAGAGGGAAAAACAAACAATTCACTATTCAAATATAAAACAGCTCAAATAGGAAATCAAATTGGGCTCCAAGATTTTTTTTTTAAGTTTTTAAAGAAATCAATTTAAAATTCAAATTATTTATGGATAGAGAAATCCCACATGTAGGGCCCAGGAAATAATTAAAATAATATTCTAATTCAAATATATTTTAGGCAATTGTGCAATATATAATAAATAAAAACCTTGAAAAATCCAACACGTTTTCTGTGTAAAATTTGCTATACTCTATTAGTCCTAGTGCTTAGATTGACAAAAAGTGATTCTAAGCAGTGAGAAAGAGACAAAAGGTTACTATTGACCTTTTGCTATCTCTATTCCATAAAAATAAATACGACTTTTTATTTACTCACTATTTAAACAAACTTTTAGCATTATGTTGCTAAGCAGTATAAGAAACATAACACCACAAATTGTTTATTTTTATTGTGGCTGGTACGAAAGTCTCCATTGGCATTTTTTGGTATTTGCAGTATTTTTGTACTTCCCAAATAAGCTTTTTGCCCTGGATCACGTGACGTCATTGTATTCAGACTCTAAGGCATTGAGCCAGTTGTCAACTATTTAACAAACCAAGCAGTGCTTGGCTAGGAACTTCCACATTTGTATAGGGAAACAGCTTGTGGCCTCGATTTGAAAACCTTTTCCCTGGGCAAATCGCAAATTTTTCCACTAATTGCGGATGCGTGACACGCGTGAGCGCCGTCCTCCTTGGTATATTCCCCAGCGCCCCGACAAGCAATTCGCAACAATCCAGCTACGGCCACACTGGTAGGTGGAATGGAAATTGTAATAACATTGCAAGATACTGGTGAAAAAAGTGAGAAAAAGTGTGGAAAGTGCGGAGACTGTCGAAGTAAAAGTGGTTTGCTCAAAGAAGTAGAGCCGAGCTGCGAGTGTGATTGATCGCGGGTGAAATTAAGCAATTTGTTTAACGGATAGTAGAACTACAACCGCGTCCTGCACACATACGCAGATTTGCCATCGTTTCATTCGCTGCTGCGCCTCCTGCACACACACGCACACACTCACGCCTTTCGTCATCTCTTTCGCTCTTAGTTTTTGCCCATCGCCGATTTTTTTTTTGTCGCAGCTGCAACGCAAATTCGAAAAAGGATTTACAAAAGCGATCTCGCGAGTCCTTTTGTTCGCTTAATGTCGGATAGATAATCGCAAAAGGTGCGTGGCTCTTGCAAGCAAATCAATATTGATTTTATTTCTAAGCTGTGTGTGTTGTATTTTTGTGGTTGTGCTTTTGTGCGAAATTCTAGGAGATCCTGCCTCGCAGGATGCGCCGCACACACACAGGCACAGGGCCCTAGTACATGTACATACCTGATCTGGAATTTTTCAGCTACCTGTACGAGGGCATTTCCCCGGCATTACATTATGTAAATCTCAAGTCAGTTTTCTCTTTTTTTTCTGTGGCTTTCAGATGTGCTTTCGACGCGTCGCATTCTAGGGAGGAATCCTGCTTTTAGGGCCCAGCTTTGCCGGGGTCTCGAGAGGCAGTAGCATGTTCACACCCATCAAGAAGATATTCACGTATATACAAAAAAATGCCAGCGGCTCCAATATGTTTAGCCCATCAGCAGCAAACACGCCGGCCACCCAGAGAGAGGCGACGGCAGCCGACAGCTTGAAAGCCCACGAAGAAGGCGAGGCGAAGATTGGGAAGAGAGAGGATGAAGGTCGAGGGGATCGGGAGGAGCTAGTGCTCGAAGAGCTGCAACTGGGGCTCGGCGAGGGAGATGTGCAGGAGCTACAGCTCGAGGACGACGACGAGGACGACGACATTGAGCGGCAGATCAAAACCTCGATAATTGATGCCACCAAGGTGCATGCGGCGAAGGCCAAGGCGTTGGCCTTGCTACCACTGCCGCTCGAGCAGCTGGACGATGAGCTGGCGGACTTTGCGCACGCCCCAACGGATCCAGATCTGGAGGAGCAGTTCCTGGAGCTGGAGAATTTCCCCAATAACGAGATCATTGTCCTCGGCGATGCCGATCTCAACTCCTCGATAGCCTCCGATGCCGTCTCCGAGGATCCGCTGGCCATTGACAACATACTGGACTCGTCGTCGGTCACCACCAACGAGGAGGTGGACACCAGCGGCGAGTTGATCTGGCTGAAGCTGGAGAATGAGACGGACATGGCTTCCGGTTCGCGAGACGAAGTGGCATCGACCAACCAAGCATCTTTGGGAGCCGCCAAGCAAGCCAAGACTAAGGAGGACGAACTGAGGGACGGTGGCTCCGACTCCGGACTGGGCAGCGAGACGTCTGCCTTGCTGAAGGCTCATCAGACGGAAAAGGAAGCCGAGCAGGAGGCACCAGAGCCGCAGCAGGAACCTAAACCGATTAGATCCAATCTCAAGCGGCGTTTGGATGACTCGGAAGGCGATGGCATCGATCTGGTGCCCGACATCTCGGCACCTCCCCCGATGGCCGCCCAAAAGCGGGTCAAGCGCTCCATTAACTTTGACCAGGTGAAGGTGTACTATTTCCCGCGACAGCAGGGATTCGGTTGCGTGCCCACCGCCGGCGGCTGCACCCTGGGCATGGGAGCCAGGCATATAGCCTTCAAGACCATGACGCTGGCCGAACATGCAGCGGAATTGCGGAGGGCACATCGCAGCCAGAACCAGGAACTGCAGCCCCGAGGATCCAGCAGCGATGACAGCGAGGAATCCGAGGAGGATTATCTCAGCGAGGGCAGTGGCTCCGATGCGGACGACGGCTCCAATGGCTTCCTGCAGCCGGTGACGCCGAAGCAAAGGAGGGCGCTCCTAAAGGCGGCCGGAGTGCGCAAAATTGATGCCAGCGAGAAGAGCGAGTGCCGGGACATTAGGAACTCCAGGGAGGTTTGCGGCTGCTCCTGCCGCGAGTTCTGCGATCCGGAAACGTGCGCCTGCAGCCAGGCGGGCATCAAGTGCCAGGTGGACCGAGCCATGTTCCCCTGCGGCTGCACTCGCGAAGCCTGCGGCAACACCGTCGGACGGGTGGAGTTCAATCCCACCAGGGTGCGAACCCACTACATTCACACCGTGATGCGGTTGGATTTGGAGCAGCGACAGGGCTCCGTTCAGGGCGTCCAGCATCAGCAGCAGCAGCAGCAATCCCAGCAAACCATTGGCTACTCGCCGGTGGGAACGGGTGCCACAGCCTCATCGTACTTCCTGCAAACGCAATCCAACTACAGTTCCGGCTACGCTTCCCCAGCCTACACGCCCGAGAGCAGTGTGAGCTACTACCAACAGCAGGTGCAGGTGCAGGTGCAGCAGCAGCAGGTGACAGCGCCTGCCCAGCAGGCGACACAGAGCCAGAGCTACGCAGGATATCCGCAGTTGGACAGCCTGGATTCGGGTCTCTTTGCCAGCGGCAGCAATGCCACGCCCTCGTACGGAGAGCTATATCAATCGCTTAGCTACAGCAGTGCCCAGGTGAGTGGAGCTGACCTTACTTGGACTTAAAATTCATTTATTTGCCCTGATAAAATCTTGGGTTAACGCATGTAGAGGCTGTAAAATGTTTTTAGGCGTCTTTATTGAAGTTATATCACTTTTTGGAGGTTCTGGCACCTTAATTAATCTTAAAAATTAAGTAAAAATAATAATAATGGATGTATTCAAGGTCAAGAGTACCCAGAAAGCTTGAAATTCTCACTGGTTAAACCCCCAACCAAGTTAAAAGCAGAGAATCAGAACTTTGTTTATTATTGTATCAAAAATTAGTTACACAAAACAAACTAATTATAATAACGTATCCCTTTACAGCTTACTTCCTATCCGACTGCCTATCAGCCGCATTCGCCGTCACCTGTGGTCGCCTCTCCTGCCACCGGAGCATCCAGCGCCGCCTGCGCCTACAGCTCCTGTGCCGTGCCCTCGGCTCCGCCGTATGGCAATGCGACGACAACAGCCTCCAGCAATGCTCCATACCAGACCACCGTCGCCTCCATGACCGCAGCCTCTTCCACCTCGTTGTCGTCGCGTCTCGTTGGAAACGCCACAGCCGCAGCCACAGCAAGCGCATCCTCGCCAGCCACCACTTCCCCGGCCAACGCCAATGAGTTTATCAGTTTGAGCACACCGATCGCCAGTTCCTCGCGCCTCTCCCAGATCAACGATCTGCTGCAGCACAACCGCAACACCACCGCCGCCCTGGTGGCCGTCTCCGAGGGTTATAGTGGCGGCGGCGGTGGAAGAGCCACCTCCTGTGCATCCACCATTGACTCGATAGATACACCGCCCATTGTGGAGGATACGCAGCGTGGTTGCATGAATTTCGAGGCGTTGCCCCCGCCGCTGATTAATCCTGCGCCCATTGTCGCCGTCGTGGAGAGCAAACTGCCACCGATGACCACGTTGCCTGCTCCTGTTCCTGCTCCTGCTCCCTCTGCCCCACAGCCTCGCCAGCCGCTGGACCAGCATCATCAATCTCTAAATGAGTCCACTTAGAGCACGTCCCAAAATGGGGTTTAGGGGACTTTGCTCAATTCTCAGGAACTTTGTCTGGGAGACTACAGTATTTAGTTACTTCTAGAAGTAATTTTTGAAGAATTTAAAAAAGAATTCCTACTATATTTTCATTTTTTTGAGTGAGCCTCAAATATCTTGTCTTGGAGTTAGGGAAATTTAATTTCGTTTGCCAACAAAGAAGGGATTTAAGCATATTATTTTGTATTCCAAATCTTGCATTCAACTTTCATAATTTTAAGTAAATTAAGCAACGAAAGTGCCCCTTTTAAATTTGTTCTCTAATATAGAAATTTAGAAAATAGAATCACAGACAAAGTTACTTGGAATTCTCGAGAGATATCGCCCCCGCCCTTAAATGGAAATAAACGGAACAATGAGAGAGAGCTGGGAATAGTTTTTATAGCAATTTTACACAGCGAAAAGACTTCATTAAACTTAAGGCGGCAGTGGGGGCGTGGCAGGAAAAATAAGTGAAAATAATAAACAAAACACGGAGCAGGAAAAAAAGAAGGGGCGGAATCAAATAGCAGCCTTGGCGGCGTCACTCCTCGATTTTCTTAGACCTCTTCAGTAGCGGCAAGAGCCACAAATAAATAGGGCTCGAACCCGCCTTGTATAAATCATTTTTATTGTTAAATTCTAATTAGTCTTGTAAGAGCGTAATGTAATTTAGTTACTCTGTTGCTTAAGCTATGTTTTCTTCCTCAAAAAGTACTAATTATTTTTTTTGTGTAATCAAAAGCGAACAAATTGATTACGTGTTACAAAAAACAAAATCAAACAAATATAATTAAACTGTTTGAAAGCGTGGCTCCAATGAATTTAATGAGCTGAGAGCCTCCCAGTCGTTCCCAAGAAAATTCTGTGTGTCAAATCTGATTTAATTTTGTATTTCTGCATTTAGTTTCAAAGCCAATCTTAACATTTAACTCTAATACATTTTTAATTTTCTGTGTAGTTGAGTCTTTTGTAGAATTATCCTCGGTTTCGCTGCGAGTTAAGAAGTATTCATTTAGTTTCTAAGTTCCTCATTTTCTGACCCTTGGCCTCTTAGCCTTAATGAACCAACAACAACAAGAAATGGCAGCAACCAGAAAAAATCCACACAAAACAACATGCATTAGACATGGTTTAGAAATATGTATATGCAACTTGATAACGACAAAAGAAAGCAGAAAAAATGAAAACGGCAAAGAAAATAATTGCAATTATTTAAATAAATATTGAATACAAAATAAGGACATGGTTTTTGCATTTTTAGGTCAGGGATTTTGTCATTGACAGCTTGTTGAGTCTTTAGTTCATGGTTGGGCATCGAAAATCATAATTGGAGCATAACAAAAACATGATTTAACTCAAGAGTTAGACAGAAAAGAATATAACCTTTTGAGCTCTGGGAGCTGGAAGAACTATTAAGTGCCCATCCAGGTTTTGGCTTTATAATTATTTAAAGAACTTCCGGTAAGGATGTTTGCATTTTCCAGGGAATATATTTAAGCCATTATCGATTTTACAAATTATATAATGAGACAATATTTGAAGACCTTGCTTTATTGAAGTTTAACATAAAATCAATTTATAGTACGTCCTACACTAACTAAGAATCCACTTAATTTAAACTAAGCACTTAATTCTTTATTGGGTAAGAATATTTCCCAATAATTAAAAATTAAATAAGTCCCTCACACTTCAGTTATCGTAGGTGACTCCAATTTGCTGTCGCATCTCATCGGTTATGGCAATCAACTCCAGACTCTCGGCATGCGTAAATCTTGGACTCTCCAGCAGACGCTTCTCGATGCAGCGACGCACCTCCTCCGCCTCGTACCGCAGACCACAGGAATTCGTGTAATGGAAATCAAATTTGGCCCGGGGCAAGGGCCAAGACTCGGGTGGGCCATTGGAGCGCGTCATCTGGGTGCAGCACCAGTAGTTGGACAGCTGCAAGATTTACAAAGTGTGGCTCAGACAGCTGCTCAACTGATAATCTTCCTGATCTTGATCCGCAGGTCGGAGGAGATAAGCGCTCACCTTAATCTCGCCTTTGGTGCCCGTGATGACGGCATCATTCTCCAGATTCTCCAATCCAGTCACCAAAGCCGTGAGTCTCCGGCCATCTCCGTAGTCGAGCATGAACTCACCCTGAACATCCACCCGCTCCTTATTGAGATGTGTTCCACTGGGCATGATTTTGACGGGGGAAACGCCGAAAACGAGCTGACCCAGCTGCAGGGCGTAGATGCCAATGTCCAGGAGAATGGAGCCGCCCAGGGAGCGATTGCAGACGCGTTCCATGTGACTCAAGCGAAAGCCGTGCTGGACCTTAACCTGAGTGACCTCGCCGATGATGTCACTACTCAGGTGTTCCCTCAAGCGATCGTAGCTGGGGAAGAAGCGCGACCACATGCCTGAAAATAAGAATAAATTAAATATA
The DNA here is from genome assembly GCA_018153105.1 of Drosophila rufa. NCBI lineage: Eukaryota > Metazoa > Arthropoda > Insecta > Diptera > Drosophilidae > Drosophila > Drosophila rufa. The sequence goes on from JAECXS010000096.1 coordinate 18,874,628, forward strand.
TAAAGATACCCTAAGCCCCCTCCAATCTCACCTTCCATGAGGAATACTCCTCGCTGCTCTGCCAGCGCATAGAGTTCCTTGGCCTGGTCCAGTCCCAAGCACATCGGAGTCTCACACAGAACATGCTTCCCTCTGGACAGCATTAGATGGACAACGGCATGGTGAAAGGGATTCAGAGTGCCCACATATACCACATCCACCTCTCGATCCAGAGCCAAGGCATCGAAGCCATCGTAGTGCCGAGGTATCTGGTTTCTCTGGGCAAACTCTTGGGCCCGCTGGCCATCCACATCTGCCACGGCTACCACTACATGGCGGGACTTCTCCACAGTGCCCAGAGCGGTGACAAAGTCCTGCGTTATCCTGCCCGCAGCCGCAATGCCCCAGTTGAGGTTCGTCTGGCTTTGCATTATAATGATTCCTATATGCTATATAGTCTCTGAAGCGAGTCGCTCTCGGGCTCGTGTCCGGGCAGCTACTAACGCCATGATACTGATACTGAGTGCCCGTCCCGAGGGGTCTCCTATCAGTCCCTGGCATCTGCATTCATTGCACTTTCCGTATGCCATTGCATTTCAGTTGATAAGGAAGCCGAGCCACAGATTCACGAATTCACAATGGCGATCCATCCGAGTTACGAGTTACGTTTTGTAGGTGATAGTTATGGGGGAGTATCTCCCTAGATCACAGCATCTACAGACAGGGATATGTGGCTAAGATTTTATTGAACTTTCAATTACAGTTTAGGTTTAATAAATCAATCCAAACTGAGTAAAATTGTTCTTTATATTAATTAATTCTTAATAACTGTTAGATATTTTTCACCCTAAGAAAAAGCTTTAAATATAATATATTTATTGTAACTTAACTACAACATCCCTTATATAAACCCATACAATTTCATGATAAATCCAAAAAGCACTCTACATATTTCAAAGTTCTAGAGGCTTTCAAATTTTGAAGTGTTCTACGCAATCGAACAATGGAGAATGTCATAACAGGGTCTTATCTCTACCTACTAAGACGAGCCCCCTTTTTTTGAGACAAACAAGAGATAATAGTAAGTGTACAAAACTTTAAAAGTACAGTTGTGTAAAGAGTTTAACAAACTACTTAAATCTTAGGAGAATTCAGTTTCTTTAAATTTAAAAATTAAATAAATAATTGAATACATTAAACCCACATCTAAAGATCATCACAAAAGCCATGACTTGCTCCTTAGTTGGTAAAAACCATTTAAATTTTCTAGCCAGACCAAGTAGGTGGTAATCTTGATGGCAGATAATAGAGCAGAAACCCCACCAGACCCTGAGATAAGAGGCCTATACTGGCTCTCTCTCTCTAACCAGCCCCTAAATTAAAAGACGCCCATCATGCACTGAAAACGTGATCAATTGTGTGTATAGTAGCAAGAATTGTGCTAAATCATCTACTTTAGTTACACCCCGGGTAGAATTCGACCTAGTGGGAATGTCATTGCTGGCGTTTCTACAATCAATATTTCGCCTTATCGCCTTATTTGTCAATCCTTGATATAGAGAGGGGCATAGTTTCAACGAGAAACAATCCTCTGTATTACCTTAAATTCTCTTATTAAATCTTCTGCAATCATTGATTTTTTTGCGTATTATATTTTATTACTTTATGTTACATGTTTAATTTTTAATAATAAATTCTACATTTATTCCTCGTCGAACTTGTTCAGAACACCGATCTGCTTGCGGATGGTATCCTCGATCTCGGCGAAGAGCAAGCTGTCAGCGTAGCTAACATTCTTGTTCTCCACATCGCCGGCCAGGATGGACTGACGCACAGCCTCAGCCTCGTACCTCATGGCCTCGGAGTTGGCATAGTTGGTCTGGTACTTGCCCTTAGGAGGCAGCCACTCCTTCTCCTGGCCATCGATGTCGATCAGCTTGTTTGGCGACCAAAAATCAATCAGCTAAAGGAATAATAAAACATATATTAAATTCTGTTAAATCATTGTTGATTAGATTAGACTTACGGTAACCTGTCCTTTGGTGCCCTTGATGACGGCCGTGTTGGACAGCTTTTCCTTGGAGGAGAAGCGCATGCGGGCGGTGCGTCCGCCACTGTAGGTCAAAGTGGCACTCACGTCATCGTCGATGCCCTCGGCATTCAGGGATCCCTTGGACTCAATCTTCTGGGGCTTCTCCTGGAAGGCCCACTGCGAGGCCTGGATGGTGTAGATGCCCAGATCGTAAACCACTCCGCCTCCAAGCTCACGTTTCCTTTGGAAATAATTTAAATTAATTTAGTTAAGGTGCTCTAAATATATGGTTTTATGTTTTACTCACTGCAACCGATCCACATGTTCTAGGGGGAAGCCAAAGTTGACCTCCACATCCTTGACCTGTCCCAGCTTTCCGGAGGAGATGAGCTCCTTGACGTGCTGGTACGAGGGGAAGAAGCGAGACCACACCGCCTCCATGAAGAACCTCTTGTTGGCCTTGGCGGCCGCCAGGATACCCTCCACCTGCTTCTTGTTCATGGCTAGAGGCTTCTCGCAGAGCACATGCTTGCCATTGTTCAGCATCAGCACGGCGACCTCGTAATGCTGGGGGTTAAGGGTGCCAATATAGACAACATCTGGAATTGAGAATTGAGGTAAATTATTTTTTAATAATTCCAAGGTTGAAATAGATTAAATAAAGTCATTACATTTAACTAAATTATCAAAATTCTTATTAAAAAAAAAACAAAATAGAAAGACTTTAGGTTAATCGAAAAACCACTTGAGAATTATAAGGAAAAAGGGCAGGTAACACTCTTCCCTTCTTAGTGCTGTATTTGATAAATATTCCAGGTAAGAACGGCTTGTTGCAATTAATTATAACTATAATTCGTGAAAATTATTTTTAAATATTAAAAAAAAAACATTTATTGATTCTCCCATTTGCCGGTTATATTCTCCAAAGTTTACTCACCCACATCACTGCTCTTGGCCAGCTCCTCGTAACTTCCGAGAGCCTTGGGGATCGAGTGCTTGGTGGCAAACTCCTGGGCACGATCCAGGGAGCGGGCGGCAATAGCCTGAACCTTGTGATCGGTGGCGGGCAGGGTGCTGAGAGCGATGACAAAGTCCTCGCTGATCTTGCCAGCGGAAGCGATTCCCCAACGGATAAGTTTCGACATGTTGCTGGTTTCTGGGACGGGCTGCGAATGAGTGAGGAGCCAAGTGGATTGTTAGTTAAATATGGGTGGGAGCAGCCCCCTTATCAGCTAAGAGAGAGAGAATGCGAGAACCTCTCTCGGATCGAGCGTTTATCTTCCTCCAGCAATTGTTTGAAAGCAATTCGACCAGAAGTAATAATGGTATTATTTCACAATGTTATTGAGTTTGACCTTGTTTGAGTATTACTTGAATTATTCTGGATGCCACCTGTACAGCAATCCAAAGTTATCAGTTGATCGAACGAGCCCTCTCCCCTTTCTCGATGCCAATAATTTCCTCAATAAATCAAAATTCTTGTCACGTTCGCACTACTGAACAGAGATAAAAGATTAATTACCTATGCATTATCTAGCTTAAAGTCCCGATTATATTAATTCTAATTCTCAAATAACTCTTTCGGTTTTGGGACACTGTATAAAGAGCATAATAGTAGTTTATAGCAGGGTCGGGCACCGAATGCCAAGCTTGGAGCTTAGCTTAGTTTTTATAGAGAATTATTTTAGGAAGAAGAATTTGAACATTCAAACTTGATTTAACAAATTTCAAATGTTTATGAAAATTAATTCTATTTTAAAAAGTGCACTCTTGGATTTTTATAAGATAAGCACATCAAGCTTTTCTTCCTGTGCAGTGATATTCCATGACATTCTCAGAGAAAAAACTTTGTTTGTTTGCTTTTTGCATTCAGCTGGCAACAAGTGTTTTTACAATAAATTACTTAAGCTTTTGTGCATTTCTAATTAATTTTCCTTCCTTTGCACAGTTTGTTTAGCATAAAGCTTGAAATAACCGAAATAACTTGATTTAATGTCTGACCGGCTTATTGCTTATTTATTGCTAATAATTATGCTCTCAAAACGAAGCTCTAAACATTTATTTTACAATTAACTCCCACACATAATATATAATGTTCAATAGTAATTAAATGCCTTACGTTGAACTTGTAGCCGAACTAAACGTTTGGATAAAACTTTCCACTGTGTTGTTTTTACGTGCGACAGTTCTATTTATAGCTTTTTCATAAACTATTCTCTGTTCACCCGACATTCAACAACGATTCGATTTCCTCGTTTTTCTCAAGTACGGGGCTTTTGACGCTTTTGCTGGGTGAACGAAATAAAAATGACATTCTCCTCGTTTCTGTGTGAATGCGTTTCACAAGAAGAAGACACTTCAACAGCTGTTTATTGTTAGCTTTTTTCAAAAACATTATACGAAATTGATTTGTAACAAGAAAATTAATTATACATACTGGAGTAGAACAAAAACCGATATAGAAAATGAAATTCTAAGATACGTAATACTTAAAACTTAATTAAGAAATAAAAAATAGATATTAATTCACTACATATTTGTATGTTCACTTAACAGAAATAAAAATAGTTTTAAGATGTCTGATTCGTTACGATTTCTTTTTCAACATTTGTTGGTGGAATTTGCCATTGGCTTCTTCAATGCGGCTTAAAGTTTTTTCTAAGCGCTCCATAATGTCAAGGCGCCGACGGCCAAAATTCGTTATTTCCTCCCTCATCTTCCTTAGCTCCTCGTTGCGTTCCCTGGTGGCCTCTAGCATTCCGGCCTCGAAGGCCGTCATTTCGTCCTGGGCAGCAGCTTTTCGTCTTCTTTTCGGTGGTGGCTTTGGTTCATCATTTAGGATTCCAGAATTGGACAGCATGTCCATTGAGTGCTCCCAAGATGCGTCGTTAAGTTCCTTTTTTATGACTTCGCTATTACACGATGCACTGCCATCCAAGTATTCGCTCAAATATTGCGTTTCTTCATCTTCATTCGTAATATCCTTAATATCATCTAAAATTAAATAATTTCATACAATGCAATACGTGAGGACAAATCTGAGGCCCAGACATTACCTGGACATTGGTCCACTGAATTAACTGCTTTTTCAGGTTTCCAGTACTTTAGAATCTTGTGCATCCTCTTAAAGTGAATCCAGGTCGAGACCGGCTCTTTGGCTTCCATTCTGAAATGTTGAAGTTTTCCTATTTCAATCAAAGAATTCCAACTAAGTTTAGCTTGGACATTTACCTGTACTTCCTGGTGAGGTTGTCCAGCTTGGTACGTACCGCTTGCCATTCGATTCCTATAAATCCGGCTTCGTCCAGGCTTTTGGCCATCATAATGTGCATGTCTTTCATTCGAAAATCGGCTTGCGGCCGCATTTCTGCAATGTATTTCTCCCACAGATCGAAAAGCTTAAGTTCGTAATATCGCGACCACGAAACGGATCGTTTGCGTGTTAGACTCATCTAAAATTGGTTAAATTAGCTATTTTGATAAATGTTTGAATTCGGAGCAGATTGTTTACCTTTTTGCTACATCAACAGACAGCTGCTTAGTCAGTGTTGCCAGATAAAAATTTTGCTTTCCCCCTAAAAAATCTCAAATAGTCGATATTTCCCCCTAAAAAATCCAATAGAGAAGTACTGTCAACTATCGATAGGTGTCGCTTAAACCTTTAGTGATGTGGCGCCCCCAGACAAAGCGCCACCTATCGCCTATTGGCATGTAGTTTTGGAAACGCACTGAAAAAAAAAATTCTAAATAAGTAAGTTAAACATGTTTATATTTCATTATTTACTTTCATTTGTTTGTTATTTATTTTTTAAGAGTATAATAATTTTTGGTGAATTATTTTAGTTATTTTTTTTCATGTATTCGTTGTAAAGATTTTTTGAAATAAAAATATAAGGATGGAATACCCTGTATTCTGGGTTTTAATTTGGCATTTATCATAACCATTTGGTATCGTTCCGATTGATCGCTCGCACACAGATACACACTTGGTTACTAGGCTTGAGATATGAGTATTTTCTTTTGCAGTTTGGTAGAGCTACTCAAGTGTATCCAAACATAATATTGGGACAACATAATTGGCATATGGTACTGTGAATACTTTGCTTACCTCTCAGTTTCCAGTTAGCGTTCGGCTCGCATGAAGAATCAATCTTCGGCACGGTGGCATTCCTCAAAATTTGCTGTAATATTTTGTGCTAATTTTCTAATTTAAAATTGCATATTTATGCGCACACACAAATCAATTCATTCATTCGGTCTCGTGAGTTTCGTGCATAAATTAATAAGCCTGAAATGTAATTTCGTTCTTCGCGTGTACATTGATATATAAATTATCATAAAAATGGGGGCGAAATTGAAAATCCTCTGAGGGTGGAAACTCGACCGAATCGCAGCTGTCATGCCGGGCCCAGCGGAAACGGAAACAAAACAGCATCCCAACGGGGCCACGACGGCCAGTTTCGGTCAGTAGTGTCACATGAAATCTCCATCATAATAACCAGGCCTTATCGTCGTACCCATGGTGAGATTATTTTCCATTCCGTTCGCTGGCTCTCCTAATTGATTTTATTTTTTCTCGGGCTTGTGTGCGGGCTCAATGCTTATGTCAAAAATAGAAATAATAATCATACGGCTGTAGATGGGCGACTAATTAGCGCTCACAAATAATTGAATAATGACCCGCTGCGTCGCTCTTAAGCATTTCCTCTAAACAGGAACTGGTTGCAATTGCAGCTTTTCCATTTGATTTATGCGAGCAGCAACAATGGCAATAATAAATACAATTTTTGAAAATCAGGACAGGGACATTCGGATGGGGTCACATAGACATTAGCGTAAATCAAATTTGATTAATTATTGAAATATTTATTTGAAATTATACAGGATTTGGTCAATAGGGACTGCCTAAACATAAATTGTATTATTTAAACTTCATTTATAGGTGTTAAGTTAAAAATAATATGCAGCAGGATGTAGGTCATTAAAATAGTGTTAAAAAAAACGCTTTAAATTTAAATTCAATTATAAAAGTGTAATAAAGTATGCAAAACAAAATTCGAAGTCCTACAAAATAAACAAATTTACCATGCATTTGGAACCTTAAATATATTTTATTCCATTTATTCCATACTCTTAGACAAATTTGCAATAGTTTTTAAATATACCGCAATTTTCTGCTAATATTAATTTTATTGTTCGCATATCCTAGCACTTTATTTGTTTAAAAACAAATATATTTAATATATCCATTGTTGCCACACACATGGCTCCATTTTCATTTCTTATTTATGGCGAATCATTTCTCAATTTTACACCGTTTAACTCCCAAAATAAAAACTCCAAATATTAACACATTCATCTCTCCTGTACTACACCTAGGCGTATATCAAAGAAATGCCAGTGAAATTGCAAAATTAATGTTTTTCGTGTAAATATGAGGCCTGCATATTTCATGACAACGTGCCAAAGCTTCAAAAATAACCAGAGAAAAAGGAGGAATGGATGGAGAGCGAACATTTAAGTTAATGGGTCGCGTCTTTATTTCTCGCTGTCTGCTCCGTCATTGTATTTATGCATTATTTATATTTGTTTTTATATACTTTGTTATTATTCCTTTTATCATTAATATGAGCATATTAAAGAACATTAAATTATATGTATTTGGCGCAGACGAACGCTGGACAGCGACGAATAATTTCGATTGGCGCCTGTGCATATGCAATGGATTTTGGTTCTTAAAAAATGTATATATATTTAAAGGGAAGGAATTTTATTGATAAAAGAATAAATTATTAATATTTAAGTATATGTATATAAAAACTGAATAGTATAAGAGTAATTTTTTGGTATGCTGAAAGCCAAGTTAATATTATTATTATTATGCACATTAAATTAAAGGTATAAATAATTTTTAGTATAGATTTTATTTTATTTGTTTTTAAGGACATCTAAAACGTAGTAGAGTTTTTTAACCCAAGTACAATCACATGTAGCCGATAGTTGATGGTTTTTTCCTTTGTTGTCATGCGTGCTTATTGCACTGTTTGCTTATAATTCGAAATGTTTCACAATTTTTATTTATTTCCACTCGTTTTCGCCATTCGATTTGCTGTCAATTGTCAAATGGATGCGCCTATGATGCAGAAAATGCGAAACAAAAGCAGAGAGACCCGATTCGCCTTGCAATAACATTTATTTATTTACAATTTATACTTTATGCCGTCGAAATTGTGTGCGCTTCCGGTTTTTGTTTTCCTCTCTCGTCTTTTTTTTTTATAAGCCATTTTCCGTTTTTCTTCCACTCGGGTCAATTCGATTGTTTAAAGTGCAATTTTATGAAGCGTTAACAGAGTATTACATTTTATCCACGTAATCCCCCCAACGCCCACTAAGCCGTTGCCCTACCCACGAAAGATATAGTTGTCGTTGATTTGTAGATTTGACAATTTATTAGAGCAGAAAAAATACTATTTCATGGCAAATTTGTTAAGCTTGCAGCGCGTACTAACTCTGGTCAGTGGCGGACTTAATTGGAAAATGTATGCAATATGAGAAAGAAATTGTAGTTTCTTTCACCGAACAATGTGTGTTGGCCACGCCCCCACATTCAATTCTTTCGCAGATCTGATAATTTGCGCATTTTATAGTTAGTTGGATACGAACATTTGGGGACATTCGGTTTAATTGCTTTTTTCCCCTCCATTTTGCATAATTAGAATTTGATAAAATGTTTCAATGGCTGCCCAAAATGCAACATATTCCGCCCATTCGATGCCACGCCCATTGCATGCTGCCATGTTGCATGTTGGGGCTCCCAAGTGTGTGTGGGAGAATGTGTGTGTGTGCGTTGACTTGCTGTGCAAATTCGATTTTAATAATTGGAATTTATCTCTGATCAAATTTCGTGGTTGCTGAAAATGTGTTCCATGCACGGAGAGAAAATGGGGAAGGGAGATTTATCTTGAAGTAGTGATAGGAACTTGTAGATATATTTTACATTCTAAAATATGTTGTTTTCTTCTCTACATTATATGAAATCTTTTATTATATTCGGGGATGCCTCAGGGATGCCTATTACAATTGAAATCCCTTAAAAATATGCCTAAAAGTATGCAATAACATTTTAGTGGATTTCAAAACTCTAGGGATTTCTGTAGCATCCTCGATAAGCTTTAGTTGGCTTTGTTTGAGGAAAAGTTCCGAATATGGAACAAAAGTCCAAAAAGCACAAAGTGCTTGAGTTTCACTAGAATTCCCAACCGAATGGTCAGAATGGTAAAACCCACTTTAAAGATTCAAGTCTATCAACAAACGGATACTAATGAAGCCATTGCCTGTATCAGAATCAGCTGTAAAAATGTGTAAAAATCAAAATGTATTATATAATCTAATGAATAATATTTTGCCTTAAATACTTGCTTTTCCGTGTACTCCCCAGCTTCACACTCCTCGCCCCGCACACGCCCCTGTAAATTAAATTGGTTTTTAATAGGCCAACGATGCGTTTTTGCCCCAAACATCGATTGCCGTCGATTGATTTGGCAGTTAACAAACATTTCTGGCCCAGCCCACAACAACAAAAAAACGGAAAACATCAAAAGTTCGCCTGGGAAATAATTCCCAGAATTTGCACATATTTGTATCCAGCCATGTCAGCGCCTTGAAGAAAATTGCCTGGCAAGTGGAGCTTAGCTGTCGGAGAAGCTGATCGCATTTTAAGCTGACACCCATACACTCATACAAACACATACACACCCACAAGTCATCTGCATTTCCCTGGCGCTGACTTTTCCGCATCGAATTGCCTGGGAAATTGTATTGACACTCGTCGTCCCTGCTCTGCTCAGCTCTGTTCAGCTCCTTCGGGTTCCTTCTGCTCCTTCCTGCCGCTTTATTTGCTGATGCGACAAATTGACAGGCGAAATGGAATGGGTTGGCAGGCGAATTTGTTAATAATCTGGCGTTTCTTACATGCTGCACATCTAAGCGTGTTTCTGTCGCAGTTACTGGGATGAGCGATGAATGCAATTAGTCCCAGATGTCAGAGAACCCAGAGAATTCAACTTTATGGAATACCAGAGTTGATTTGTGATACAGAAATATTTTATTTAATTAAAAGTATAAACCGTAACTTTTTATATGGTTACCAGTCGGTTAATCTAATTAAATTAAATTTTTATTGTTACAATTTTTTTACCAAGAATTCCGCATTCTTTACTGTACAGAAAATACCATTAATTAAATGCAAAAATTCTTTGCATGGTTAGTTTTAACAATCATGTTTTCTTGCCAGCGCATATTTTGTTACATTTTTTTATTAACAAGTATGTGTGGGCTCCGCTTTGGGGCTTTTGTAAATTATGATTCAATTAATAAATTCTCGTTGTGCACTAATTTGAGGCCCCAGAGGAGTCCTCTTCCCCATTTGCCTGACTTTTCCTTCGTTTCTTTAAAACGAAATATGAAAAAGATGTTTATGTGCTGAAAATCCGACAAAATCCGTGACAGCAACAATAAAGCGACGGCGGCAAAATCTCATATGGTTGTTAAAAAATTTTCGCCTGGCGCGTTGCAATTGTGGAAAGCCGGGGAAAACCCGGGAGGAGGCGAAAAGGGGATTGGGAAAAAGCCTGCTCCATCGGGGGGGCTGAGCATTCATTTTTTATGTTTATTGTCGCTTATCGTAGGGCGTGGGGCGGTGCGGGGGGCGTGTCATTAGAGTCTCGGCGCCAAGATGAAAAAGAGTAAACAGGGCTATGAAAAAACGTTAACAACTCTCTTGGGGGGACGAGAGCGTAACAAAACGCATTACACACACAATCTTTCAGCCGGTATCTGGGCGCGTGTGTGCAACTTTATTAGCCGTCTCCCCAGCGGAGAGCGTCTGTGTGTGTGTTTGTCCCCGAGAGTGTGTGCTGTCCTGGCGTGTGTGTTTCCCCGTCAAAGTTATGAAAACCATAGGGGACCTCCACCTGGCATTACCAACTCCTACACCCCCTGTCCCTCTCTGAAGGTAAAATTAGTCTGGGGCTTAGATTTCCACACACAGATATTTTACTCGCAATATTGGGATGCCGCGGATTAGGTAAAATAGCATTATTTACCGAAATTGGTTTAAAATTAAATAATAGAATTATTTTATTTAATCATTTGCAATCTAGGGAATTTTAGAAATTAAGTAAATAGATATATAATGTCCTCTTTGGAATATATCCTCTTAAAAAGTCTATAGTTGGATTTACGTTAAGGGGAACCTTCCCGTTCCCCTTAAGTTACAATTTATCAAACTTCCAGTTAAAGATAGTAAAACTTTATTGCAGATCCTTAATCAATGAAATATTTTCTACACTTATTAAATTATATCTTCTTCTAAAAAATGGAGGCAAGATATATAGTAATTTCTGTTACCTGTAATGATACGTGATTTAAAATTAGGTGATGTTTACAAATAATATTAATAAATTTACTATTTTATCAAGTTTCAATCATTAAATGTTTTAAAATCAATGAAAGTGAAGAGAAGAATAATAATCCGAATTGAAATGATTTTAATATATTTAAGCGCGCTTTGTAACCAATTGCTGCAGCACCTGCTGCTCCCTTCCGCAACAGACTTTCAATTACCCAGCAACTCGGCAACTCATTTGCGATGATAACTGCGGCCAGAGGCGACCTCGTGGTCATGCATAATTCCCAAGTGCTCCCCCGCAAGATATATTCCATTTTTGGGGCTAGGAATTTTTCTTTAATATTTTTGCAAATGATGCCGGGAAATCTCGGAGCGTGCTAGCACCTCGCCGGGGTCATTTAAATGCAGATTGCAATGAGCAGTCTGTCCACTTGAGAGCCCGGCATTTGCATAATGGCGGCGACACATTGCACCGGAACCGGAAACGGAAACCCGAACCCGAGCCCGAGTCGGAGCCCGTCCTTGGCTTTGCCACCCTCGCAACAGCAGGGGGGAAGTGGCAAAGCGTGGCAGTTGCAGGTGCTCGGTTCGTGTTTATGACTCCTTGAGATTTCCCGCCTTGTCGTCGTAGCTGTCGTCGCTGTCGTTGCCAAACGGAAGCATCCCTGCATCTTCGCATCCTTGCAGCCGGCCATCGGGCATTTTCGGGGGGCCCAGAAATGGGCGCTTCTCATTTGAATGCAACTGCCATAAATATGCACCGGCGGCACAACGCATTATAATGCCTTCTTAAGGGTTGTAAGAAAAGCTATCAAAAAGATTTGAGGGGAGATCTCAAACAAACTACATATTAAGGTATGAAATAAAAATAAGAATCAATTAAATTAAACCCGATATGTTAAGGCAGTAAGGTTTAGGTGTTCAGGGAAAACTCGAAGAGTTTAAGTTGAATGTGACTTTAATTATGTCAGTTATTCTCAGATTTTTGGTATCCCTTATCCATGGCTTTAATAATATTCACTATTTAGTACACTTTTATTATTAAATTTTCTTTTCGCTATTTTTTCTCTCTACGCAAAGTTCAATTTTGGAATTTCCAAAAATATTTTCACCTTGCAATTGTCCATGGCCCTGGTGGCCTCTCGCCTCTGTTGGTGGGATGTTTATGTTGCCACATTGTGAGGCACGCATAGAGCTCTTCGACCCCAACAACCAAACACAACAAACATCCACACACGCACACACACACATTCGGGAAGGTGCAGCTGTGACTTTGGGTGGGGCAATAAGGGCTGTTGCAGGCCGAGATCTGGGGATGCTGGGTCGGGGGTGTCAACTGTTGTCAGTTAGTGTGGGGCGAAAAGTGCTCGACAGCAGCTGAGGCCACCTCATGGGGCACTTTGAAAAATGTTTTTCGATTTCTTATATATTTTTTTAAATTATTTAAGGTTTTTTAAATGAAAAACTTAAAGATTGGTAATTAAATAATTTAACTAAAAGAAAATGTATTCTATTTTTGAGCTTTATTTTATTTATAAATATATATTTATGTTTTCTTTTACTTTTGTTTTTATTAACCACTATTATATTAAGCAATAAAGAATCTATATAACTATAGGTTCCTGTCGTTTTGAAGGAATAAACTATTATATTCTTAGACGAAAATTGAATTAGCCTCAAAATATAAAGAATAAATCAAGTTTTTCAATACTTTTAAAGTAAAATCCTATAAATTAATTTTAATAAATTATATACGACAAAAAACATGTCATGTTTGAAACTATATAATTTTTATATTCTTAAAACGAATAAATAATTACAGAAAATGTTTTAAATAATAAAGTCACATAAATAAAGCTATGAATTTTTAATACAAATTAAGCCTTTCATTTTCAAGTATTTTTTACACATTTCTTATAGTGTTAAAATCGTTTCCGGCTGAGCTTTTGTTGCTGGTGTGGCATAAATATCGTTGCGGTTGCACGTGAAAATTGCATTTGGCCAGCATTTGGCTGCTGCTCGGATAGTTCCACTTCAAGTGGAGTGTTTTCGGGGGTGTGCGGTGTGTGGGTGCTGTGGAGTGTGGGTTGCGAGGTGTGTGTGCCCTTAACACGCTGTGCAAATTGTGGACTTAAATGTTTATAACGCACCACCAACCTTCAGCACCACCCACCCACCTCTAGAGCATTTTCGGCGTTTGTTTATTAAGCTTTTCTGGCGGGGCGGAGAAAATGGAAAAAAAGGTGTTGAATGCCACTTGCTGGGGCTGCTTTTTATTGCCATCGCCCATCGCCCATCTAAGTGCAGCAGCTGTAAAATAAATATATATTTTTATTTTATCCCCCCGCCAAAGCCCTGGCCATTTCTTTTGCTTTTATTTGTTGTAGTTTGGGGAGAGGATATAAATTAAACGCATTAGAGTAGGAAACCACAGCGATTTTCCTTTACTTTTTTTGCCTCCTTCGGCATTAATTCGCTTTTTCAAACCGACAAAGGCACTTAATGCTTTTTCTCTTTCTACGTGTCTCCCTCCTTCTCCCTCTTCGGCTGCAATTGAAGCGTATACAAAATTTAAATAAGAAACAAATCGAAGTAATGGCCAAGTCCCTGCATACCTACCACGCCCCGGTTTCTAGGTAGCAAATACCAAATGCTCAAACGCTGTAAAAGGCATTGAGAGCAGAAAAAAAGGAGCCAGGAAAAGGGAGAATCCTGCCCGATGCTCTTCACATAATGAAAAAATAAAGGAAACCTGAAAAAATCCAGAGAAATGAAATTCATTGAAGCATTTTCGGGGTATGGCAAAGGAATTAATGACACGATACTGTTGCTTATCAAACACGTTTTCACCTGTCGTCAATATCATTGAAATTTAATTTAAAAGTTATCGCAAAAACTGGTGTGAATTTAACAAAAAAAATCAAAGAAGAAAATAAGTTAAAAATATGTGTCGCCGTTGAATGTCTATATGGTAAGAAAAAAAGATATAAAAATAGGTTAAATACCATTTAATAAATGTATTTTAAGGTAGGTAAAAATGTTAAAAAATATACTTGCTTACAATAAAAAGGTACGGATTAACAGAATAAATTAAAGTAAATAATTTAAAAAGTGTGTTGTAATAAATAGGGACATAAATTCCACAAAAAAGAGTCGAGTTTAACCTGGAAATTGATATAAATTATATAGATTGTGTAGGAAATAAAATCATAAATAAATAAATTCAGAAAAAAAAAATAAAGCAAATTTTTAAATTTATTTTACAACGAAACTCTTGAAATAAGATTGAGAATGAAATTATATATAGTCAATATTTTTGTACCCTTAAAGGTCCTAAATATTTTTTTGGATACTTAAAATATAAAAATGTATTGCAATACTTTTTTTCTATATTTACTTGAGTCCAAAATAATAACAAAATAATTAATCTTTAATTTTATTATATTTACTGAACTCCCAATAAATATTAAGAACTCCCACCTTATCCATAGGATCAAAACTATTTACTTTTATCGCATCTGTTGTAAACCAACATCCAATGGGTATTTAATAAAAGCTACAACGTCAAGAGGAAATAAACCGACATTAATTTCGTTTTTGGAGCCCGTGATTCGATATCGATGATAGCCCTCGAGAGTCGTTCGTTCGAGCGGAGAAAGAGCTTAGGGCCAAGCTCTTAAATGGAATGACTAACCATCTTAATCACATCACACACACAAACACCAAGGAGGGACACGAGCAGCTGGCTGCTGAAGGAACTAAACGTTGTGCCGGCAGTTCCGCATTTCGGCAGCTGTCAGTTGTTTGCCACTAAACGCTTACAGCCAGCCAGCAAATAAAGTGGGAGTACGCGAAAAATGTGGAAATTTTATATAATCAAATGACAGCCAGAAACGGTTTGTGGCCACGGGACGACGACGGCGGCGGACTTCTTACTCCAGCTCTATGGCTTTTCCGCACTCCAGCCGCCCATTGTTTGCCTTCGTTTTGTCTTGCACTTTGCATACAAAGTACCATTAACTACTGGCATCAGTTTTTCACACAACAGCAGCAGCCCTTGATGGTTGGCGGTTTTTCCACAGATTTTCCCTTCTTTCGCTGGCCAGCTAAGTGAAAGGCAAGTTAGCCAGCCAATGTGCCAAGTGATTTGACCAAGAGAACTCCATTTGGTATGAATGGGCTTTGGTTTAATGTTTATTTTTAGGCGTATATCCTGCAATTATTTCTACCTGATTTTTCTTTGAAGTGTAAGGGAAGTTTAAAGCTTAGTTGGAGTGAAAATAAATATTTGTTTAAATTCTAGGAGGAACAATAATTTAACCTTAAATGAAAACTTTACTTAGTTACATATCAAAAGGCTGCATTTATTCACAATCTATAGATTGTATACAATAATTTTCCATTTCAAAATCCTTTGTACGTACGTTAGAATCTATCTATTTGTTATGGAAGGCGCCAAAGTATATAGCTACAGCCAGTATGAGCACTGCTCCGATGGCGACAAAGATGATGATGCAAAGGCATTTTAGCCCACACGGGCAACAGCTGCAAAGGATGAGCAAACATGCATTTTAAGGTATTTAACTGTACGACATTAACTTACCAGCAGAGACAACTTGCGAGTTGAGAACACATTTTATCTGGACCAGGGATTTCGTTTTCATATGAACAAGACTTTTGTAAAATGAATTATGAGTGAAAACGCCGAGGGATACTTGGGCATATGCTCGGGGGTAAAATGACATCAATTTCGGCTTATTACTTTCACAAAACAATTCGAATACTTTGGCCATAAAAGTGATAGCCACACCTCCCTATTCCCGTTAGCATATTTTGGCTTTCAAGCAAATTATATTTTATGCTATTTTCTTACGGAAATTCGTTCTTTTATTGCCAGCCAGCAGTACGGGAACTTCGATTAACCTAAGCCAGGCATAAGGGTTGGCTCACTGCTCCCCCGCCTTTGAATTGTCGTCGAGGGCCGCAAGAAAATTTACAGAAATAAAATAAAATGGAAAAAAGAAGAGGAAAAAAAACCTCCTCGAGGCAAAGAGAAATGTTCTTTCTGGCCGCATAATCGAAATGTATTTTGGCTTTTTATTGCACTGCCAAAGGTAAGTCTCTTTTGGCCAAGACAACGGGGGGCGGGCAATGGGTGGAAGGGAATGGCTGTCTGTGTGTGGGCCCGGCTTTTTGTGCGGGGCGATAACAACATTTTAACGCCTTATGGTCCATTTAGGTAAAAGTGCCGATTACGCTCAGCTTAACCAGAAATTATGACCACTGAGCCGGCTGGTTCAGCGCCGAGGAACTTTAAGTCGAGCCAGGTCCTTCCATAACCGCACGTTGTTAAGGTGCGGGCTTGACGCTGATTAGGTGGCTGAATAATGTCTGGAATGTTTCCTTTGGTCACTGCCAACGGAATGCAGATATTTAATTAATATAAGGTTTTTTGTTAATTTAAAAATCAGGATTTCTAGAGGTATATTTAAAATTTAAGAGGAGCAATTAAAGAAACATTTGTTTCGGAATTTGTTGGCTATTATTGCTGACTAAAAGCTAAGTATGTTCTAAGTCGTGGAAATTAATCGATAAGGGACTATGCTAAATCGGATAAAGTTAAGGCTTAATGGTTTATATAGCTAATTAAATATTAGCTAATAAACAAAACCCAATTTAATTTTATTTCTATAATATTAAGCAAGACCTCAAGAGTTATCAATTATCCCACAAATATCTGTTATTATATTTCCTCTTGTACTTTCTGAAAACAAAAAGAGCTACAGCTTCATCCAGCGAAATCCGCAAGCTGTCGGGCAAACTTTAGCATCAATTACTGTGCTGGTCACGGCTGTGCTTTATGTGGCAGCAACGAGGCGTATGCGCAATTTATTTGCATATGATGACCGGCATTGCGTAAAAATTAATGAAAGGCAATTAAAAGCATTCGGAGAGAGGCAATAATAAAATGTAGGCCAAAAAAACAACATACATCCATATAATAAAATGACGCCCCTTGGCTCTCAACTGTCAACGACAAATAAATATTGTTGGAAATTTGTGAAATGCACAAAATATTGCCATTATAATCGAATGATTTCGTTTGTGTTACTTCTGTAATTTAATGCCATTTGTTAGAGATATATTTATGCCTATGACAATTGAATTGAATTCCGTTTTATTCTGCTTTATTTTGTGTTGTTCTGGGCAACGTTTTTCTACGGCGTGTGTTTGTGTAATTTTTGCTGAAAGTTAAATTGAATTTACTTTTTGGGTGTTTTGGATTTCTTTGCTATCAATTGCCATGACAAATGTTGCTTGTGTTGTTTCTGTTGTCGCTTCTGCTTGCAGTTTGGCTTGAATTTGTCAAGACTTGATACTCTTTACTTTGGGGATGCCTAGGTTTTGGCATAATTTATAGAAAAATAATTCGTAAAGGAATTTTATAAATTCATAATAATTTCATAATAAAAGGCTTTAGTCTTTAAAAATTTAAGATATTTTTTTATATCCCTCAAATGATAAATTGTTTTAAATAATCAGATAAAGCCTAATTTAATTGTATTTTATAATAAAATACTGCCCGAAATGTGAATAGAGTATTATTTATTTAAAAGGTTTTTAATTGCGATTCTTAAAAATGTTGAGATATTCCGATGCCTTTATATATATTTGTTTTAATTTGTTTCGATTGGAACTAAGCTCCCTTTGTATATTTTCCCCTCAATAGTCTCCTCATAATCTCTCCAACTGACCAGATCAGAGAGTAAACCGAAAGTCGTTGTGGATTGTAATTGCCGTTGCAGGCTTCAGTTTTTATCCCCGGAAAGAAGGGTGAAACGGTTGTCCGTGGACAACTGTGCGCCGCGTTGGGTATCTTGTGCATTATTGCGATTTTACACGCTGCTGCACTCGAAAATGAAACGGACAATAAGCTGCAGTTGGTGGGCGTGGCGCGGTGGGCATCCCGGGGCATCCTTTGCCCAGCCATCATTGCCACTGTCCGCCGCTAAAAGCTTTTTGATTATGAAAAATGTTCGAAACATATGCTCCAAATGACTGCGAAGCGTGCGAAGAAAGTTCCGAGCTGCTCCCGTTCGTTCCCCTTCCTTCCAACCCCCGGCTTTTTGCAGTGCATCAGAGAAGTGGTCGTTGAGGGGACTTTACCTAGGATATATATGTTCTACACGTACTCAAACATTGTGTAAGTAAGCATGTTTTATTTCGCTGCAGCTTTGTGTTCTTGTTTATTGTGGCTTTGCCACTGCTTTTTTAGTTGCCGCTCGAAGTGGACGTTGCTGGTGCGTTGTTAATGGTTGTGCCATTTTATTTTAAAATTAATAAAGTGCCCAAGCCAAGCCAAGCCCAGCCAAGCCAGTGCAAATTGCTAAACAAACTTCCGTCTGCCGTTTGTTCTTTGGTTGCAACCAGCGAATCGTTCTACTTACAAATGAGTTTTTAATAAATGTTCTGATTTATGGGTATTTGGACTGCATAAGGGGAAAAGGAATGAGAAAGGTTTGAGTAAAATTTAAAGAAATTGAAGATAAAATTCATATTTGCAGGAAAATAATTTATTTAGAACATTTAAAAATATAGATTCATTTAACCTTTTATTGTATCGTTAATAATAAAATGTTTTTAGTTACACTGATAGGGACTGATAAATATTTCTGAAATATCTTAGAACTATAAAATGATTTTTAAGTTCAACTATTAACTTTATATTAACTGGAAATACAAATAAATTTAATATTCTTGCTCTTCTATTCACAAAAATAATATTTTTATGATGAACGAAATAGTTTGAATTAATAAACATAGCAAATATTAATTTTAGCACAGCCATTATTCAGTTTCTAGTATGTTTAATATCGGAGTGACCTAAGAGATTATTTTTTTTTATTTCCCTTGTGTCTTAGAACATTTTTGTGGCGTTTTCCTTGAGCCGTCGACCACCCAGGCGGCCACCTCTGATGATTTCCAATGCTTTCCCATGATTTCCTATGATTTCCCCCACATGCTGAGACCTCCGGTTGACAGACTGACTCATCATAGAACACATTTCCCACTTAGTGGGCAATTAGGTAGCCGAAAGAGAGAGAGCTGGGAAAGATCATTGCAAGTCAACGAAATACACTTCCCGATGCGTTGGCCATCGTGGCCGCTGCCTGCATTCCCCCAGAAAAGTGCATTAGCCTTTGTCTAGGCGGAGGACCAACTCGGAGCTGTGTGTTCTATGGGGCACAGACACGTAACCGTAGATGCAGCACAATTACAAATAGACGCATGTTGCCGGAACGCACAAGATACAATTCTTTTTTTTTTATATCTTATTTTTAGCAGCCAACGCAGAGCAGAAAGAGATGGGAATAGGACGGGGAACGAGCGATCGCTTTATGATATTTTTAAACGATATAAACGCTGCTGCTGCTTCTGCTGGTGGTGCCTCCGTCGAGGAGTCAAGTGCACTGAGTGCTCCGCTCCGCTCTGCTCCGCATGGGCATCGAGCGATCAAGTGTCCGGGGGCAGCAGTCGCCACAAACATCGGACCAAATGAAGCCATTAGCAGGCGCGGAGTTCTGGCCCAAATATAGACACGAACACACGCTCATTTGGTCGGGAGTTCTTCTTTGGCCCAACTCTCAATCTTCCGTCTCCGGATCTCGAGTTTCACGGATCTCCCAGACCGATCTTTGCTTACTTATTTCAGTTTGTCACAAAATACTTTACTTGAACTGGGAAATACTTTGCTATTTGCCAACATGGATCTTTAAATTAATATCATAAAATACAAGGAGTTCAATTTAACTAAATTTATAGATATCAGTAAACGTTCCTATTATTTTTTTAATACATTTTTTTAAATTTCACATCGGCTTATAAATTTTCTTAAACAAATCCCTCGGAACTCCATTATTCAAAATATAATATTTTAAGTTCAAAATACTAATAATAATTTTAATATATAATAAATTAATTTAGATTACACTTAAAAATTTAATTGGCATATTTTTTTCATTTATTTCTCCGCAGTTTTTGGTCAATTACTTCATGCCTTAGGCTTAGTACATGTGTCGTATGCGTCGTATTTCCAACAAAAGTTGCCAAGTTCCAAGTGTCTTTATGGCTTGGGGATTCCCGTCACGATTTAGCATTTTTCATCAGCTCAGCGATTTTCATGTCACGTTTTCGCTGACAAAGTTTTGTCCTCCTTAACCTTTTCGCCTTGCCTCAAAACTTGCGCTTATCCTGGGCGCGAAGTTTCCGCGTCTTCTGCGGCCATATAACGATATATATACGTTCGTATATGTACGTATTTATGTAGGTATAATTCCCGTATTTGGCAAGACCATCTTGCATGTAGTTTGTTTGTTCGCCTCTGAAAAGTTTGTCAGCTTGATGTTTAATTGTTATTTTGTGTCCCTCAACTTAGGGATGTCTGATTTCATTCCGAACTTGTTCCCTGCAAAGTTGTTCGCTGACTGAAGGGCATAACTTTGGCTCAGATTGAGCTCTGGCCCTTAAGGGAGTTTAAAGTTGCCCTGGAATTTGGTATATGGTTCTGGGATTTATTTAATTCTTTGAGTTTAGTTAAGGGAATACATTGGAAATATTTTAATTTATTTGTCTTCTAAAATGGGGTTTCTGTGAGTTTTAATATTGTTTTTATAGCTAAAGTTATTTTGTGTTTAAGTTTAATTTATTTAACTGTTTTATAATTCTTTATTTGGAGTATATGATTAATATTTGCTCATAATAATAATGTTTTTCCTAAGAACAAATATATTTTGATCTCGAGATTAAATCTACGTGTGAGATTCTTTGGATATTTTTATTGTTTGTATCATTTTTCTATTTATGTTTGGGTGACATGTGGTCTCAGATTAATTTATTTTTATTTCGAATTCAAACAAATTTTTGTTTGTGTTTTTATTTTGTATAAATTAAAGGAACAGAAACAACAAAAACATAAGCTGCTACTTTATGTATTATATTTATTATTACTTAAGTGATTTTTTTTGTATATATAAGAGAAACTTATAAAAGTATTTATGTTCTATAATAAAATAATAATTGTAAGCCTGATAAATTATAAAATATATTATTGAAATATTTTCCTTTGTAAATAATGTTTTTTAAAGTCAACTTTTTGAAATGATGCTCCATAGCCCTATAAATAACAAAGCCCTGAAATATACCCTGTGCTCTTTAGAATTTTAATATTTAAAGAATATTTTCTTCAAAGAAATTTGAATAATAATAATAAGCTATGTACGTGAAGAGTCCATGTGAGGCTACGTTTTGTATCTGTATCTTCGTGTGGTCATCAGTATCCGTGTGTGTCTCTTGTTTAGTCATCTACATTTTCATATTAATTCCCGCTTATGTGTGGGTGAGGTGAGTGCTTAACTAGCAGCATCCCAACTACCTCCCACCGCACATACACAGCGCCAGTCAACCGCACACAGACACACAGTGGCACACTACTGAAATGTAGCTGTATCCACTTGCGAGCGATTTGAAAGCGTTATTTATTTGTGGCACAAGCGACCATATTTCAAATGCACACCGCACCACCGCAGCGCCGCACCGCCGAACGCGAGCTCGCAGATGCCGCGTCACCGGCAAAGGCACCGCCATCGAAATCGCCATCGCATTCGCCATCACCATCACCACCACCATCGTCGAGTTGAAAAGTCGACAAAAATACACGCAGACAGCGGGACAGGCACACACACACAGATACTTACAGTCACACAAACATACTCAAAAGTATATATGGAAAGGGAAAATTTTTAGAAAAGCTTAGTTAAGCGAAAAATGAATGCCCTAAAATGAGCGGCACTTGAATGTTTTATGAAAATATTCCACTTAAATTGCTTTCGATTTTGAGTAAATTAGGTAACATTTCTTTGAATTTTGAATTTATATTTAAAAATTAAACTAAAGCGGAAACTTAAAAGAATATTCGATAGTCTTAGCATTTTTATAAAAGAATCTTTTAGTTAAAGAACTCTTTCAGAGGTTTATTCGTTGCCCAATCCTATATAATTTCGTTTATTATATTATTTACCTTATCAGAGGAATACCTAAAATATTTTAGTTCATTAAAATGGACTTTGTGCTTAAGAAAATAAATTAATTTACTTTAAGATCCTCAGCGATTTTGTTAAAACCTCTATATTTTTGGAGTGAGCTTTCCAGAATTTGTTCTTCGTCACATTTTTTTATTGTCACCAAATAAAATAAGCAAAGTTTTAGTTTAAAGTTTTTATACATAAGTATGGCCTTTTGTTAAGCTAAAATCATATATAGGGGCTTACAATGGTCATGTGAATTTTTTCCAAAAATTCCTTACTGCATTTTTAGAGGCAACTCCTTCCCTCATAACTCCGAAACTTTTTCGCACTCTCTGCTGTTTGTTGCCTTTCCATTGTTGTACGCGGGTTCCTGTTTTCCTTTTTTTTAATATTTTTGCTGGTCCTGTTTTTGTTTTTACAACTTAACGTGTGTCGCACAAAGGTGCACTAACTGTGTGTGTCTCATATCACACGCTTGCCACGCTGCTGTTAGCTCTTGATATTTGGCTCAGACCATGCCACGCCCCCCACCCTTTTGGCCGCGCGTTGTTGTAGTAAATTTATGCGCTTTCATTTTATGAAAAACTTTTGCAATAATTTCTCAAAACGTTTTTGTGGTGAATTGAAATGGGAGAAAAACATTTTGCGGATGGCGACTAAAAACTTGAGAAAAACCTTGCACCCGCACACCCTCACACACACATGTGAGAGGAAACTAATACTTTTGCAGGCTAAAACTATTCCTTACTCACATACAAAAGGCACAGGGGGAAAAAGTATGTGGAAAATAAAGTAATTTCTTAATTAAGTATTTTATCTGCTATTTTCTTTAAAATACGTAACAGCTGGTTCTCTTAAACAAATAAATAAAACCTAGACTTTAAGCTAAAAACTCACAAATATATTGTAAAAGAAAAACAGCAGCTCCGTTTTAAGCAAAAGAAAATATTATTTTATAGAATAAAATACACACCAATGCTCTAAATTATTTTTAGTTAATTAATTACATTTTTAAAAATATAATAATTTGATACATTTCATAACGAATACCATTTAAATCCATTTTCTCTGCTTTAAACATTTAATTGAAAAAATATATTTCTGATGGTATTTCCTTGTAAAATTAATTGAAAAAGCGTAGTAAACATTTTTTTCTTCCATGCATTTCAGCAGAGAATTATTTTTTTGTTTTTCGTGCATTCAGTGCCACGCCCTCCGGGAGCTAAACGCCTCCAGGCGAAATGACGTTTACTACGCCTGCCAGCGAAAAAGTTTTCACATCTTTTGCCTGGGGTTTTTGGGGTGTACGATAGCGCGAGATCAAGAATCAGGGGGGTCGGGGTCGGAGGCTCTGGGTCTTGGCCAAACTTTAATGAAAAGTTTTGTTAAAAACTTTTGCGCGCTGGAAATTTCAACGCTTCAGTGGGCCAGGAAGCGGGCTTGGGGGCAGTCGTCGGCGACGCCGGCTGACATTAGATTGTTTTTGGCCGCGGCGGTGGCTCCATTGCCAAAAGTCAGTTCCATTCGGTTTCAGGCAAAGGAAAACAACGAGAGCAAACGGTATCAATTTTGTTATTGCAGTTGCCGGCACTTTCGACGTGCACTCCGAAATTATTTACCTGAATAAACATTTGGTATTTTAATTACGCATCTCTGGTGGGGTTCCCAGTGGGGTGGCGTGGGGCTACATAATTGAATTAACACACAATTTACGCTACATTGCGCAAACTTCGCCTGTCAGTCGCCCCCCTCTCTCTCTCTCTCTTTTAGCTTTTCCCCGATTTTCTTCTCTATTTCACTATATACATATATTATGGGTGTGTGTGCGGGAAAGGTGTTTTCAGTTGGGTCAGGTGGCCCCAGGTGGCTCTGATGCCTGGCCTCGTATTTCAGAATCCTCATGGAAGGGCTTCTTCTGGGATTTTTTTTTGTTACCTCTAAATTATGTCTTAGCAACTTCTGGTAAATCTTGGAAGTTGGCTGAAATATGTTACTACAAAGTTTTCACTTAGTGTTTTCATTGAAACTTAATTGTTAAAGTGATTCTTTAGATCTTAATGCTGGATATTGATTATAAATTGTTATGGAGACTAAAAAAATTTACATAAATAAATACAGCCAATAATAAAACTACTTGTAAAACTATTATTTTAAATGAATATATTATATATAATTTAATTTAATTAGGTTAATTTTAAGTAATATATTCTAACATTATTTTTATCTCAACTATTTTTATTTTTACCTGGTCATTTTTTTTGAGTTTTCATTCAGGAGAACTTTAACTAAGTGTATTTCATAAAATAATTATTTTTTTCTTGGAGTTTCTTATACAAATAAAATTGATTCAAAATGTATAACTCGTTGTAAGACTTATACAAATTTACTACAAGTAATACCCTTTAGTTCAAACTTTAAATTAATATTAATTCATATCTTGACCCTGTCTCAGCCATCAATCAATGGTAGTCAGTTCATCATGTTATAGCACACAAATGGCGTCGTTATGCTATGTCTGATTCACTAATTGGTATTTCATTTCACAAATGTAACTGAAACATATGTTGGATGGGTGAAAAAAATCGGGGAATCGAGCAATTTATGTTCATGGGTCAACAGATTGAAAATTGATATTGCAGTCGGTGCCGGCTTCTGCATTTCCTTGTGCCTGATTTACGATTTGTATCTGCAGACTTTGCCTTACTCTGGCTTATTTTCTTTTTTGTGAAATGGCTCGTAAATACATCGAAAACGCCGCCACTTGAGTTCATTCATATCCCGTCCAGACATGGGTCCATGCAATAATACAAGATATATGTGGAATGCACTATGAAAAGTAGGGAGATTAAATATTTAATTTAATCATAACCAAAGCTCATATTATATTTATGAAACCTAATTCAATTTAAGTTTTTGGTAAGGTTTGCCAAAAAAGAAAGTATATATTTTCTTATAGATTCCAGAAAAGATAAATGTTTAATTTCTTATAACTAAAATAAATAGAGTTATATAAAAATATCTAAAGTCTCCTTAACATTTCTAGTGCATTTCTTTGAGTGCATGCACTGAACATTGCCTATAAGACCGACCTCCCTTTACATATGTACCCATGGGCATGTTGTACATGTGTCTGCTCGCCGGGCCAGACTTCCACGTAATTGCGAGCCCAGCATCTCATCGCCTTCACATGTGGCTGGCTCATCTCCGGCCTCTGAAAAGGCGATGCTGGAGTAAAGTAGGTAGCCCGTTGTAGAGCAGACTGGGCCAAGTCCAGGTCTACTGCTCTTCTTGAGGAGTGTCCTACACATGTAAGTCGTTACAAGGAGCAGCAGGAGAGGGCAAATATGATGTATTCCTCACTTTAGTCCCTGGAAATGTGGGGCTTCTATATTTAAATTTATTTAATTGAGTTTGTAATAGAAAATATATAAATTAAATGCTAGCATTGAAACCTTTACATTTTTTAGTTTGTGCTGACATGAAATTTATTTCAATTATTCGAAAGTCTTTTCGCATTTAGAATAGCCTAAAGTCCTAACTTTAACTTATTTACTTTAAGACCGTTTAAGCAAACAATTGAAAACCAATAAATAGATTTTCAGATGATTTCAAATAAAACCATTTAAATACTCCACTTTTCAAGATATACTTCGATTTAAATGCTCCCAACTCGTATTTATAAATCTTAAAGCTTTTACGCAGCTTATCTCTTGTCTTCGAATCGTAAATTTACCGAAAACGTTTGTCACGTTTCGCACATAAAAGGATTTCAATTTTCCAATGTGACAAAAAGGCATTTGCATACGGCAGCGAGCGTAGCAAATAAAATCAAATTTTATGTAGGACTAAAAAAAGAAAAATAAAGAAGACGGGAGTCCAAAAAAGTAAAGGAAAGAAAATTCTGCCAGCTGTCATTTTGGCTTTGGGCTTTTGTTTCTCGCCATTTTTATTAACCATAAAATAAATTAAATCAATTCGGGAATTTAATTGCCCTCGTAAAAATAAAAATAACTTTCCAATGTCAGAAGAAAATGCCGAACTTTCTCAGCTAGTAAAATACTTCAAGCCGAATGAATGCAAATGGGTTGTCCTTTGCTTAGGGGACATGAATAAATATTTTGATTTTTATGAAAATGTATGGATATACGAGTTATTTTTTCTGAAAGTAAATAAATTAATACGAAAGATTTTTTCGATCATTAATTAAGAGGGAAATCACTTTTTTCCGTAGTTTTTATTTACTCAGAGCAGAACAATGAAAAATGCAAAAGAAATTATTTTCCTTGCAGATGCAAATTCACAACATTTACTTATTCATTTTATTCAAACCTTCGCGTTGTGACTTTTAACGAGTTTACCTAATATTTTATTTCCTTGATGCTTATATGCTTTTATTGCTGCTATTTTAAATTAATTTAAATGCTGCCTCGTCAAAAATTATGTAATAAAAACGGATTTATATAAAGGTATTTTATATCTTATCTCCCTTCCATTTAATTAGCTTAGCCAATATTTTAATTCCCTGGCTATTTGTGGCCATTTGTGGTTGTTTATTTTACGACCATCAGTTGTCAAGTGCATTGCTTTTCTATCCCCAAGATTTTAGAAATGTTTGCGATCATAAAATTTGTATGCGAGTATGCGTTTTTATTGCCGATTCTTGAGGGAAAAAGACGTATCTGAACCAGTACTTTTGTCTGTATCTGTATCTGCATAAGTGGCATGTCTGTCTGCATGTGTGGGTACTTCTTAACGAGATTTATTTGTAGACAACAGTTGGTGGCTATGTTTTTATGACACAACAGCCACAAAAATTCATCAAGCAAACGACAAGCTCCCTTCCATCCTGGGAGATACACAGATACAGCAGAGAGTGTTGGGCCAGCCAAAAATACATTTCATATACACAAACGTGGCAGAGAGACGTAACACCAAAGATGGGTAAAAAAGTACGTACATTATCTACCAGAATCAGCATCTGAATCGGAATCAGAAACAGAAACAGCATCACAATCAGCAGAAGAAAACGCAAAAAATTAAATTGCATTTGTGTGTTACGAGTGGGGAGCCCATGTCCTTTTTGTCCCCTTTCTTCCCCGACCTCCTTGATCCCGGCAGATGTATCTAAGGGATGCATCTATTATGCGTGTGCATCTGTGTGTTAGTTAAGCTCTACATTTGCACATTAAAAGGCGAACTGTGTTCGCTTCTGGAGCGTTTTGTGCAGTTTGGCGCACAAAATTGCAAAGTTCCTAAGCCCTTAAAAGGTCTGTTTAAGAAAGCTCTCATATATATGTTTGTGTGCCATGCCATGGCCCAGAGACAGACAAAAGCCATATGCATTTCCCTAATATTTTGCGGATTTTATTTAAGGCAGGGGAAGCCCTTCCTCCTTTTTTAGGTCACATAAATTGTTGACTCTTGTTTTCTATTAAGTCAGGGGTTTTCAAACTCGCTATGAGCAGTATTTGTACTTGTTTATTATAAACCATATTTTAAAAAGATTTTCTTAATATTATATGTTTATTTTTACATGCTACACCACTTTTTTTAATTTAATTTTATTTTTAATACATGGTAAATTAAATTAATTAAAGTATTTCACTTGCCAAATTAATTTAAAGCTCAAAACTATCTCATTTTCCATTTTTTATAAAATTTCTTTTAAAAATATTTTCTATAAATTAAACGTTTAAGCTTTTCGACTAATTGGTTACGTAAATACAATTTCATAAAAATAATGCAACAATACAAATGGTAATTAAATATATTTTGCAAGTACTCTGAACATATTTCTAAATTATGACCAATGAATATCGATCTAAAATATCTAAAAAAAAATAACAAAAGTCTCTCAGGGATTACATTACACTCCACCCAAAAAAATCTTGCTCCATTTTCGTTCATTACACAGAACCGATGAAAACGCCCAACAAATTTCAATTGATCTCCCATCCATGGGTGAAATCGATCTTCGGCGATTGGCCAATGTATTTGCAAGCGAAAGAAACCCATTAACAAAGACCAGAACTGTTTGCTTGCCTCTTCCACTTGGCGGCTGGAACGCTGCCAAAATGTGTGTATTGTGTATAGAAAGTAATTAAGCAATTTTAACTCGTTTTGACATTTCCAAAAATATGTCAACGAGCTGAGAGAGAGTGCGAAAAACATAAAAAATCCGCACCGACAACGAAGAAATGGCAAGCCGATGCCGACCGATGGCATTTGCCGGGCTCCCAGTTGCCAGTTGTCAGTTGCCAGTTGCCAGGAGGTTCCTCCTCTTCTCCTTCGGCTTACCCAAAAATACATAAGTTCAATTGCCAAAAAGCCGAAACGTAATGGCAGAATGGGTGTTTATTTTTATGCCGGCAGAGAGATGCCATCTAGCCAGCAGAGCAGCAGTTCGACGATCGGGCGGCCTTCCGTATGGCTGTATATACGGAATATAGCCAGGTCTAAGTATAGCCAATGCCCGATCTCGGCGAGAGTTATGCGCCTGCGCCTGCGGCGATCTTTTTGAATCATCGGATCATCATCGGAACAGAGACAACTATGTACCAGAGCAAACCAACTATGTACCCAGCTACGTGGCCTTATATATGGAGGCAAGACAAGAAGACGAGACAAAGCTATAAATATGTATATAACGAAAGTTCCTCAATCCGATCCGGTACAGCCAAGCAGCCCGTACCGCCAGTGAAAAACACAAATAAAAAAAGTGAAAAATTGAGAAACTGAAATAAAAATAAAAATAAAAACACGATGAACGCTAACGAAGCGGGCCGGGGCCGAGCAGCGCCAAGAATTAATTTGAGAATATTTTTTGCATCCTTTAGTGCATTACCGATTCTGTTGTCGACCCGTTCAGATCGTCTTTAGTCCGGCCCATCCCAGGCGTATTGTTTATATCCACCACAAAGATTACTCTCAAATAACTCTCAGAAAGTGCTCTTCAAAACCACAAAATCCTGGACAAAGTTTCCCAAAAAATAATCGCAAATAAAAATAAGAAAACCGCTTGGAGAATATCAAAGTCCATGTATAAATTGTGCCTAGTGATCCTGCCGAAATATCGAGTTAAAAAGTTATCGCAAAACTTTCAGTTCCTTCGAGATATGGTGTACAGCCCAGACTTCTTCTTTGCTATTTATGGAGAACATCGGCAAAGAGCTATAAATATAACCATTCCCAACGGAAACCGAACCGAAGATTCTTAAATCGCTCCCTGGCCAGAATGTGAGTGTGCGTTTGTCGGTGAGAGTGTATGGCATCGAATGAATAATACTCACTTGCTCATCGCTATTTTCGTGTTGCGGAAATCTGTATATAATGCCTACACTTATATACACCGCTCTATATAAGTACATTTGCAGAGGCTGAGTAAACTTCTTCTAGACAGAAGAAAATAAAATTTTTTTTATTTGTACTTTGAAAACTGAAAGTTATCTGTAAGGAATGTGAGGAAATCTTTCAGAAGCAATTACATGATTCTGTGATAATTACTGTACAATAATCGAGAGTTATATAATCAATATATGTGCTATAGTAAAACGAACATGAAAGCAATAATATAAAAAATATTTGATATTAAATCAAAAACTCTTTTATCACATATTTAAATTTATTTCATTTATATGAGCCATTAGATTGAATTTAAAATTTATTTAGAATCTATAGAAATATAAAACTCAAACTCAATCTCTTCAATAAGAAAATTACTATAATGTCCTTTCCTTATTTTGTGTTAAAACAAATTTATTTAACATTTTATATCATGTCAGTATCTGCCTCTGATCTGTATGAACAATCACAATTAAGGTTGAGCCACTCAATATACAATCCAGTGAACCTTTGTGAACATTAACGATTCTACCAACAGCTCGTTAATTAATTTCAATTAAAATATGCTGCATTAATGCCTTTAATAGCATTTAAATAATTAGTTACACGACACACGAAAGTCTGATTTTGTGGGACACATTTTGCCCCAAAGAGCTGAGCCAGGCAACTCATTCAAAAATTATTATAATTCAATGAAAGTGCATAAAAAATGGCGATAGTGCATTAAAATCGAGCATTAAACGCAAGAGCACAAAGGCCGCACAGCAAATTGCTAATTAAAATGCACGATTGTGGGCTGTTGCGTTTGCCATTCGGCCTGACACGTTGACAATTTTCATTACAATTCGATTAAGTTTCGTTGTACGGCGAATTGATAATTGCAGAAAATAATTCAACAAATGCTCGACGCATTAATGCGATTTTTTATTGAATTTTTTTTTAGCACTGTGTGGCATTTTTTGATTGTTGTGTGGGAATTTTTCAAGGAAATTACCAAGATAGGTTTATGGATAAATTCTTTAATGAACTATTGTTATATTTATTTAAATATATAACTATTTAAATAATATTAAGATATAAAACAGTAACATCAAGATGCAAAATAAAATAAAATTAGCTCTTCTTTCAAATGGTTCAATAAAATTGATTTTTAACACAAATACAAGCAAGATAGCACATCTCAAAGAAATGGACTAGAAAAAGGCATTTCAAAAATATAATATAAGGACAGGCAATTTCCAGAAGTATTAATTAAAAAGTTATTGCCAAAATGATGTATAATGAACTGTATTTTGGAAGTATATAATAAATTAGTATAATTATGACACACTAACATACCCCAATTATGTACATATTCTATAAAAAAGTCATTTATAATGATAAAATACTATTCAAATTTAAGATAATTAGATATAGCTTTAAATATAAAAGAATAACAGCAAGTCCTTGAAATTATTCTCTAAAGTAGCTCCAATCTTACCCATCCATAACATACTTTTATATTTATTCCCCACAATTCTTTATTTATAATTTGAAATTAACATTCAAAAAATGTTTAATTTAAAATAGCTTACAAGAGAAATTCCCAGCAATTACTGTACAATCAATTCTCCACTTTTAGCCATCCATATGGCCACTATAAACATTTGACAAACTTATACTATATACTATAAACGCGCCCTGTGATATCTGCTGTAAAAACACGCTGGCACACATGGACGCCTTTCTAGAGAGAGAGAGCGGTACACTTAAGGCGGCCTGGGAAACGCCTGCAATCCGCTTTGCAGATTGCATCCATGTGCCCGGCTTGACTCGGCTCGGCTCACACATCCTGCCCATCGTGGGTCCAACTCAGCGTGGGTATTGCCGCTCCGGCTGCTTCAAGTAGGTAAAAAGCCGACTGAGACGGAGAATATATATGAGAAAACACTCGCCGGAACATATGTGCGCCCGGGGTCTGGGCTTGACCTGACCCTGCCTTCATGTGTGGGTCCCCGATTTAATTTTAGGCACCTATATAAACGCGTGTTTACGCTGCAGCCAGAACACAGTCGCCGTCTTCAGGTCGCGTCGATCGGTTCTCGCGTAGGATCGGTTCCGGATCCACCCCAGAAATTGCACTTTTGTGAGCGTTACGGATTTTGTTGTGCTCCCGCGGAATGTGACAAACAAAAAGTAAAATCCGAGGTCTGAAAAAAAAATCGTTTAAGAGCTCCTCTCCCTCTCGGCACAAAAACACCGGCCAAGGGATGAGGATTTGGGGGTCCCGAGCTGGCCATGTGGCGCAAAATATGCGCATAAAAAAAGTCAAACAAAAAGGCGCAATTTTATTACGGCCAACCCACACACAAAATAAAAAATAAAAAAAGGAAGAAAACAAAAAAAAAAAAGCAGCAAAAAGTTTATGAATTTTTTGTGCAGGCGCGTGAAAGATGCAAAACAAAAAAGAGCTTGGAACAAAAAGTCGCAGAAAAGGAATAACAACAACCAAAACAGATACCACGGATACGAAAGTACGAGTTGTATCCGAAAAGGGGGAGATTGTGGGGATCCAGAGGCGGAAGGGGGCTGCCCAGTCACATATAAACACACTTCAGTGCGCTTAAAAATTGCTTTATTGCAGTTGGACTATAAAAACGCACGGCAGCCAGCGAACACACCGCCGCACAACAAAAAACAAAAAGTATGAGAGTAAAAATGTAAACTCTTAAACGGAAAACAGGAAAATTTGCATGCCACAAAAATAAGCATAAGGATTTGCTTCTCACAAAGTAACAACCAAACTGTAAAAAAAGGAAAGCAAAAACCCAGTAAAAAGGAAAGGAATTGCCCAAAATGCAGCCACAAAAGACTGTGGAAAATGTTTTGCAGTTCGCAACTTTTTCCCCTTTTTCCTTCAGAGTTGCAGTTTGCAATTACCGTCAGCCGTTGTCATTATTCAGCAGATTATGGCTTTGCTTATTCCGGAGCATCATGGGTAAGTTAGACGACGTCCGGACAAAGTGTCCAAGTGAGTGCCACTAAAAGTTAGCAGGCAGTGAAAATAAGCCCGTAAAATAACTCATTTAAAGCCTTTGAGAGTTCCATGCTTCCTTGCATTCAATAGTAAATATTCAAGCATATGGAATGTAAAGAAGTATGGAGCGAAATCTGGCCAGACATCGAAGTTAACAACGGAAAATAAGTGCGGAGTAAAATTTAGAATATAAGAGATGGCATACAAATTTTCAATAAAAAATACATATTTAAATGTTTCCAGGGAATAGCATGTATTCAAATAAATAAAAGGATCCTAGAGATTTTGCTTTCTAAATTGAAATATCTTTATATATCATTATAAAAATGTTAAAATAAATGTTAAAATAAATCCTTCTTACTTTTTATAAAAATAATTCCTAAATATAAATTTGATAGAAACCAGATTCACAGATTATTTTCAGAAAATCCCCGAAATTCCACACGCCTCACTAAAAATATTTCCAGCAGGGCATGAAATTACATTCAAAGCACAGAAAAATATTTAATATCTATAAAACATCCACTCTCACATCCAAAAACCCCACAACAAAAACAAAGAAACAGAAATAAATATTAAAAATGGAAAACAATTTAAATACTTGGCTGCTGAAATATGCAAGTGAGTCATGTTAAAAATAGCGAATACGTAAGCAGCAGCAAACATTTGAGATATTTCGAAAAATAAAAAATATGTTCATACATTTGAAGAGCAACCACACGCACACATGTGTGTCCGTGTGCGTATAAATATATATAAATATAGTATAGAATAGTTTTACAGTTGTGTGCGCTGCTGTGTAACGGGGGGATCGCATTTCGCTTCTTTTTTTGTTTTGTCCGATGGTGTTTAAAAATAAATTTGTATTTGATTCCGGCGGCTTCGGACCCGGTATTATATAACCCGCAGAGCCAACTAAGCACCGGGCGGAGCTGTAAGCCCCCGGAACATGTGGATCCATGTGCGCCAAAGTGGATTTACCAACTTGAAATTATCGCCGAGCAGGCGGCGCCATCCAGCGAGCGCCAGCGGTGGGCGGCCGGCAGCCTCGGTGGCTATAACTTAATGCAATTAATATGCAAAATCGTGACACTCACTCGCACACACGGAAACTCCGGCAAAGACGACGTGCACAGCATGTGCGGAACGATGCACTCCGGTCTTCGCGCCGGCATATGGCATCCACATCCACGTTTCCCCGCGCCGCCTTTCCCATTTTCCCATTTGCCTGCATTTTCCCCGCACTTTCTCCGGAGCGCATTAAGAGCAAAAGCACAGCGGCAAAGGCAAAGTGCGCTAAATTGATGAGCGTCACGTGCGTTTTGCTCACTAGCCCTCTTGCCACGCCCACAGCCCTGCGCCACACCGCCCTTCGCACCGGTGTCATTCGACGTGAGGGGGCGTGGCCGGCGTCAGAGATGATCGGGCTAATGAATTGGCAGATCCGATTTTACGGAGCACAACGGGTATTATTTTTTTAGCACAAAATAAAATAAGGAATATATTAAGTAATTCTGAAATAAATTTTCAAACTTTTTAGTATGTACTAATTATATTTATTTAAAGTTTGAACTTTGAGAATTAAAATATATGTATTTTATATTAAAGGGAAAATTAACAAATAGGTTTATTAGAGGAATAATATAGCGGGAATACCCAATCAGTATAAAAAAAACAAATTAGAAAATATATTAAAGAAATGTCATTTAATTGTTAAATCTTTTAACTAAGCAATAAATATATTTATTTAAAGTTAGAGCGTTGACAATTCAAATTTAATTTAATTTATATTAGGGGAAAATGTAAAAATAGGTTTATTATAAGTAGAATCTTGCAAAGAAACTGAACACAGAATACCCGATAAGTAAGGATATCCATTGCATATTTTCGGGTTGATTTGCATGTATGTTAGATGCATGTTAGATAAATAAAAAGGGTTTTTATTAAATAAATATGAGGATGGGATGTGAGGAATATAAATATAACAATAAATTAAGTTAGCTAAATTATTAATTATTATTTATTTTAATTATTTTTCATTTATTTATTGAGTTTATAGTCACTATATTTTTAAATAAATACTTATAAGATTAGAAAACTCTAATTCCAATCTTGCTGCAAGCATATTTGTATTTTTAGATATTTTTAAAATTATAAATTCAAACTATGTGATCTAGAAACTAACTTAAACATTTCTTTAGCTTTTGCCATCTCTGGCCGCTGTTACTTGGCCGCCCTGGCATCTCATCTCATCGTCGCATCGTCTGTAACCTGGAGTAGGAGAGCTGCTCTGTTTATATTTGTAGCTGGCTGCCGCGCGGCTGCCTTGGAAAGTCGTAAAAGTAAACAGAGCATGTGGTGTACTCCATAGTAGTGTGCCATAAAGCGCTTAATTTTTTGTTGCCCTTGGCTCGCTCCATTCCGTTCCGGGAAGGTGAGAAATATATGCAATGGCTGCCATCCGTACTCCATTTGCCCTGCACACGATATACATATATACATAGTACACGTGCATATACATATATGATGTAAGAATTAATGCTGCATACTTTGAGGCGTGGCTTAAAGTTGTTGAAAATTTTGGTGAAAAGCCCCAGTAGTTTCGACCCACATTGCGGAACACTTGGTGGCCTCGGAACATTAAGTATTTTGAGGGCAGCCAGCAAATGGCAAATTAGTTTCAATTAAATAATGTCGTCCCCCTAATTGTTGCGCCCATGGAGAGCGTCAAATATGTGCACACTTCATGCATAGGGGAAAATGCTGGCTGAAAATGCCGCAAGGAGCCGCAACATGGACACATCCTCCTTGCCATTTTCCCCTCAGAGTCCGTGATGCTGTCGAGGTCCCAGCATGTCCACGCAATAACGATTGTGGAGCATAATGCCCATAATGTCCTCATAATTACTAAACCCTCCTCCCTCCCGTCCCGTCTCGTAATATCTCCGTCTTCCTGGGGGATCCGGGAACACCCTGCCCGGACCAAGGACCCAGGACCTACGTGTTGACACAGCCGCAGTCAACGCTGCCCGTCTGCAATTTGCATTTAATGTACGCATTGTTTTATTAATTTTGAGCGTTCTCATTAAAACACACACCACATTCATGAAATTAATATTTTCCCTGAAAAAACGGGCACCTGCTGGCGCCCGAGATGGAGAGTCCAATGCATAAATTTTAATTTAATTTATTAAGAGCGCTAAGGTTGAATTATGAAAATTGGGAAACGAAAAAAAAGAACATTTCTGCGGGATATGAATCTAAATGAGAGTGCAAAGAATAATAGAAACCAAATGTAAAATAAAGAGACGAACTTGTTGGGATAAGAGATATTCGTGTAATTATGTAAGGTGGCGTCGGCTTTTTTTTATAAGAGCTTTTTTTGAGATGTGCTGGGTAATACAGAAAATCAATAACATGGTTTACTTTAATTAACACGAGGAAAAATTATTAAATCCAGTAAGATTTAAGAGAAAATTATTGTATTATTAGAATACGTTGGTAATTTTAATTTTCCCGGACTTATAATTTACAATAAAATATGTTCGATGGCTCTAAAACATCTATATATAAATATTAATCTTTTGGAATTACGATAAATTAATTCTTAGAATTCTATAAGCTGTAAACTATTTATAAAGTTGTTCAACTATTGAAAATAGTAAAATATTCAATATTTCCATTGGTTTTACACGCTTCATATCTCCCATGTTTGCATACATCAAGCTTTCTATTACCAAAATCATTTATAAGCGAGTTCACATGCATAATTTAAGAGATGCCAGCATTTGATGAAATTTAGCATGCCAACCGCCGCTAAGGGCGACGGGCGGGAAAAACAACAAAAAATTAAATTAATATTTATTACGCACATTTTGGTTGATTTGGTTTTGCACTTGGCTGCACCTTTCCCACGGCCTAAACGCGGACATGAACATTTTTACACGCATCTGAACATGGACACCAAATACGGACCGGACAGTTTGCATAAATACTTATATTTGGTTATGACAAAATGCTTGACAAACGTTACATGCAAATAAGTTGTACTCGCATTCATTTATTTTTATTAATTTATTTACTCAGTACTCGATGACCGAGCGACGGCAGTACTCAATGTCGCATTTTTCATATTCGGCATGTATTTGCATTTTGTTTTGTGGTTTCGTAATTTGCATAAATCAATTCGAAATTATCCACTTCGCTCCGGTATATCGCATTTCTAATTATGTTGATGGCATTTTTAGTTTGCTTAATTTATGTAAATTGTTACCGGACCAAGTATGTGCGTGTTTGCCAGAGTCACTGATTAATTGTTTTGTGGCGGGTTAATTATTTTTTATAATAGAGAAAAATACTAGACTGTGGGGAGATGAACATACACGCACTGCGACGGTAATTTCCTTTTGTTGTTCAAGTGGCAATTTAATTAAGCTATTAAAAAGCTCTAAATATTAGCAATTAATATTAATGCAACCGCATAAACGCTAGCGACAGCTTACACGATTTAATTATAGATTATGAGCGGCTAATAAATTATTTAGCTGCTGCAAAAGACTCTACATATTTATTTTTCCCTGTTTATTTTACAATACTTTTTGTATATTCGAGCAAAGGGTAATAACGTTTTTATTTAAATTTTTGAATTAAAGGGTTAACTATCTATCGGCTGCATTTATTGTTTATTTTATACTGTGAAATTTAATATAAATTGCTGGCTACGATTAAGTGAAAGGAAGCTTAGTTATTGAAAATATTATAACCCTCTCATAGGATGATAGGCTCAATAAAAGTCTTTAAAATGCTTTATTTACTAGTATATAATAATCTTTCAAGTAATTTGAAAATAAATCAATTGAAATTTATTGCTGTTTCTCAGGGAAATTTAAGCTTAACAGTTGAATTCGTAAGTGTTTATTGTATGTTTATTAACTTGCACTAATTGCATTCACTTTTACGCCTATCAATAATGCTTGCAACACTATAAAGATGACATCAAACTATTTCTTTTAACAAATTTTGTGAATATTTTTTGGGAAATTTCTTTTAATTAAATTTAATTTGCAATTTCTATGCTGGCGGCAGGAATCTTCTTGGCCTGACATATCCAGTTTATTATGCCAATTAAAAGGACTCTGCTGCTAATGCCATTTGTGCACAACAAGGCGATATTGTGCAGTGATTACGCAGCACACAGCTTCCCCTTAATTGGAATCATCTTTTAATTGCCATATTAAGCATGCTCGATAAGTATACGCAGCGTTGTGCACCGCACACCGCCGACCACACGACCCACTCGCACAGTCTCGCAGCCAGGACTCGCATCCTGTGCACACACGCGCACACACATGCACACAATGCCAAGCAATTATGCATGAAGACGGCATTTAGTTGAAATTGATTGCTCTCGAAGAGGAGACGGTTGTTGGCTGAATTGAAGACCAAGTGCCGAGAAACACTAACCCCAAGCATTCGATGCATCTCCAAAGACATTCAGGTGTTGAGATGTGTTTGCATTTGGCGTGTGTTTGTATCCCAGCCTGTATCCTTCTGCGTGTCCTTGTGCACTCAATTAAGCATCTCGGCTGTCGCACAAACACTGCACAAACTGCACTCGACAGCCTCTGCATGCTTAAATTGATAAATTCAGTTCATAAAACACTTGATGTTTAACATTTTGATTGTGAAACTCCAAACTGAAATTATAAATAATTTAAACATGAAAACATGCATGCTATATATTTTCAGAAATTGCCAATGCCTACAATTATAGGAAAACTTTGCCTTAAATCAATTCCAGCATTAAGCTCCACCTTCCCTTATTCACAACACACATGTTCATGTGTAAACTCAAGGGATCTGGCCTCTTAACGCAAATTGGAAATAAATCGAAATCGTAGAAAATGCTTGACCCAAAAAGTGTTCCAGGAGAAATTGCATTTATTAATGCAAAATCGGAAATTTCTGCTCAGCTGGCCGGCCGTGTGTGTGCCTTTTTTGTGTTTGTGCTGCGCACATGTGTGTGTGGGGGCTTGGTCCGGCAAAAGGCAATATCCTTCAGCAGCTCCATTTATTACGATATTTATGTGGGGGCGTAAATCAAGAGCACAAATGGCATGGAATTAATAAATGAGTCCACACGTTTTCGGCATCAGCAAACTGATGAAAATTTTGCCTTCTTATTCACTTTGATTATTTTTCTCAAAATATTCCTGTGGCCCGGAAACTTAAAGGATATACTCTCACGTGGCAGGAGCTCAGCACTCCTGCCAGTATGCAACAATAAATTTCACTTCCATGGACGGCACTCTGAATTTATTTGCTGGCTTATTTCGCAGTCCTTTCATATTTTATGTTAATTAAACTTGTTGCCCTGTTTTCGTTGCAACTTGAAACCAATTACGAAGGATGTGAGTGGTGGGTGTGTGGGAGTGTGTGTGTGGCGGCGTGGCTCTCACACACTGACAGCCTGTTATGCTGCTTAATTCCTTCAACTCTAACTCCTGCAGCTCGTTACTTCGTTACTTAGTTTTGACGTGAAGCGGGGCCGGAAAAGCGGGGAAAGTCGTGGAAAATCGTGGAAAATCGGAGAGCACGGGGTGCGTTCTCCAAAGCGTGAAATAACTTCCGTTGCAAATTTCATTTTCGTTGCACACACATTTTTTATTCACACAAAATGCACAATGCAGACACACGATATACGATATATGCGATATGCGAGTGTGTGTTCATGGCAACGTCCGCATTTTAGTTAGGAAAGTTTGTTACTCTTGTTTGGCAGCGAATGGGTTTTAATGAGCTTCAAATTATGACGGCAAATAAGCCGGGCATTATTCTCTATTTTCCTTACTGATATATTTTCAACATGTTAAACAGATAATTTATTGCACGAGGTTTTACTTCAATCAGGTAATTAGATAAATAAATTTAAAAAATATGTGGTCATAGATTTTAGACCATTAGAGACCTCGAAAGGTATTGATTAGGTAATAGCACTTATTTTTAATGAAATATTGTTATTTGTTTTTTTATTATTTCTGTAGCGAAATATTCATGAACTTTTAAATAAAACATTTTTTAAAATAATGAAGCTGTTTTCTATTGAGAATAAAATGTTTTTAGTTTTATTTATTTTTCCTTGAGGAACAAGTAATACAAATTAGACACATATTTTACGCATTTTAAGTCCTAGAATATATATTGCCTGAAGTTTGCTGGCTACTTAACTAGACTATAAATATCTAAAACAATTGAAATAATTAAACTTCCCTTAGGAAAATAAAGCAAAGTGATTTTATAAAATTTATGTTAGAGATTTAAACTTCAAGAAATAATTGAAAATATACCATAAATTAAGAGTCACCACAATGATAGTCTTAAGTCTTTAAATGGCGAAACTTTGACGTTGGTAAACAACTTCAATATATAAGAATAAATCATGGCATCTGCATTCTCTCCTTGCGGAGCCTTAGGCCATTCTGAATTTATTTGCAAGAGTGTTGAAATGTTGCACAACTTAAATTAAAATGACTTTGTCAAGTTTTCCTTTATTTTTCGTAGACTTCTCCATGCACATTTTCGCCGTGTTGTCCCACGACACAAAATGCGACTTTTGTGCTGCCGTGGAAAATAAAGTCCTGTAAATAATTTGAATTTAATACTATTTTCTGGTGTTGTTCTTGATGTTTTGCCCCGAAGTTTGTAATTATTTTCTTACTTCGCCTGCCGCAAGTGTGAAAATCAGCACAACTTTTTCGTGTGAAGTCATTTTTCCTGCTTTTCCCTGCACTTTTGGCTGCCGTTTTTTGGTGTTGTGTTGCGGTTTCTTTTTAGGTTGCCCCAGGACAGTCACAAAACGAGAAGCAAAGTTTTCTTTTTTATGGCTGAATAGGGGCTGGGTGACCCATTAAAAATGTATAGAAAATAATTTAGTTAAATATTCGGTCAGAGGCATGCAGTTTTTCGCTTTGTTTTTAGTATAAGAGTTGAATGGCTGGTGGTTTGGGTCTCGGCTGGGTCTAAGAAACTGTTCTCAACGCTCGGTTGGTTGGGTTTT
The DNA here is from genome assembly GCA_018153105.1 of Drosophila rufa. Lineage (NCBI taxonomy): Eukaryota > Metazoa > Arthropoda > Insecta > Diptera > Drosophilidae > Drosophila > Drosophila rufa. The sequence goes on from JAECXS010000096.1 coordinate 18,915,545, forward strand.
CCACCACCAAAATAGTGATCGGAAAGTGGTATGGGGAAAACCACCACCAAAAATGGGAGGTAAAGAAAATGATGAGGGCGAGAGGGAGAGCCAGAGAAAAAGTGCAGTGATAACAGCTGGTGTGGTGCTCGTCAGAAACCGGTTTTATTTTGTTATTTCTTTGTTTCTATTGGGTGCGCCGCCTGATTTCCGGATTTCCTAAATTTAGACTGCACTGACCGATTGGAGAGTTCACACATCGCACGTGCGCCGTGTATTCAGTCGAAAAATATATATTTTAAAAGTACTATAGTATTCAAACTTGTCGCTACGCTTTTGTAATTATATAAAATTTAAAATGGCCGGAATGGATGATTTTTTTAATAAAGTAAAGCGTAAATATCCCACCATTTACGATGATTTGAAAGCAATCTTTAACAATGCCCAAAACGATTCACCGCATCGTTCCATGACGCTCTCCCAAATACGTGGCAAGTATTCCTCGAACTTTTTGCTCTGGCAAAGGTGTCTGATTTTTAATTACCCTTTGCAGCTGCCTACAGTCACCGGACCGGCGAGGATTTTCCCGTCAAGGGAAGCACGCGAACCCAAATGTGCTTCATCCTGACTATCCCCTATGTGGCCTGCTTCACCAGTCAAATTGGCACTTTACGTTTTTACACCATCGAAGCAAACTAGAAATGAAGGCTGAGGAACTGCAGAAATCTAGTCATAATCGTGCAATTTCAGTTTAATATAGTTTGAGTTTAATTTAGTTCGAGTTTATGGATTTATGTAAATTTTAATTGGATAATAAATGTTTAAAGCAAATGTGCCGGTTATTTTAAATTAAATTTTGAGGATGGATTGACTTATATTGTTATAGTTATTTAGTGACCTTCCGAATAAATTCAAATTAGGAGTTCTTTTGAAGTAGCTGCCCTAAAATTTTAATGTCTTATAAGAATAGTTTCTAAGAAAAAAACGAAGCGAATGTCGTAAATAAGTTGTACCTAACTAGTTAGCTATGTATGTCTTTTGTTTAAATTCTTTATTTACCTACGTACATTCCCCACTTATTTGTACATTAAATTTACCCATCACATTCACATTAATTTTATAGAATAAAAACAAATATTAGGTTTATTGTATTTTCCCTTTTTCACAGTTTTCATATAAGCCACAATATAAATTGGAAATACGGCCATTATTTTTATAAAATTTAAATTGTACCTTCTATTGGTACCCAAGAATTTTCTTAGGAGGAATTTTCTTAGCAAAGACACACGTTTTCTGTACTTATTTTGTGTGGTTCTGAAACACAATAAATTATATTTATGGGTGATCTTAGCGCATCTCTTATACTGACTTTAATTAATCTTGACGAGTCTCTTATATTCAAATTTACTAACTCTAATAATTTCTTCTACTTGCATTTATCAGTTTTTAGATTATTATAATAAATTATTATTAATCGAGTGTATTGTAAATAAAATACGTCATACCCACTACCAATCACCCCTTCCTATCAGGCTTCAAATAATTAAATGCATTCACACACATTTTTTCTTTAGAAAGAATATGAAATAAATGCACACCTTCCATAAACTATAAAAAAATCTTTAATAACAAGAATGAGTTCAAAAACCAATGAAATTTAATGAAACAGACATAAAAGCAAATTTACACAAGCTGCAAAAAATGTTTTAAATTAATAAAATGCACGTTTAATACAATGAAAATATGCTGAAAATAAAAGTCATGTTAAGCTTTCTATAAATTTACAGCAATTTTACACGCGGTAAAGACCCCTATTTAGCGATGAAAAAATTTCGTAAAATTCATTAAATGATTGTATACAAAAATAATAGGGAAAAGGGATACAAAAATATGTAAACTTCTGTAAACTTTCGCATAGATACGGGAGACAACTTCCAATTTCAATTTATATTCCATTCGCCGCTGTGTTTTTTTTTGTGCGCCACAGATGCCAATTGTAATTTGGGCCATGGCTAAAATCAAATAGCGGCTGGGAATGCGGGAAAAGCAAGCAAATCGGAAAACCTCAATGCAAACAAATGAGCGAGTGACAGCATGTTCGTATGCACATCAAATCAAATGTATTTGCTACCGCAGCTTTGTGCAACATCAAAAAACGAAGGATACCCGGAAAAAGTGGAGCACCAAAGCCAAACAGCCAACAACACACAAGTCCGGATAAAAGCAGCAGTTGGAAAACAAACGGAATCCGAGGTTGCAGTTTTAGTTTTGGGCCCGGAGTTGGGTCACGTCACGCAGTCGCAGAATCTCGGGGCCCCAGAAGCAAAGCATAATGAAACTAAATGCCGGGAGGACGAGGGGACAAAACCCCAAAAACAAATTCATTACGGAACTACACCTCAGGGGGTGATAATTCGATTCAACGAAACTTTGGTGATTATTTATTGCTTCATGCGGCGACTCCGACTTTCTCTCTGTGGGTGAAGTGGGTTTCTCAGTGGGTTTTCCCCCGTTTTCCTGGTTTTCTGTTTGGGTTGGCCTGGCCCGGCTTGTCCTGGCCTGTTCTGTCCCCTTGGTGTTTTGCTGTTGGTGTCATAAAATGTTTTGTGGTCCAAAACTCGGCACTGGAACTCATTATTTTGTTCATTAACACTTTTTTCCTACCACGTTTTGCCCCCGTTTCATTCGGTTCCGGTTTTTACTATTTTTCTTTTACTTTAGTGGCAAAGGGGGTATAAAAAGTTCGGACAGGGCTTTGTCAAGGGGCGGAATATATTATCTAATTTAGGAGGAACGTTTTCCACTTTGATCAACCTTTTTTACTCTTTTTGAAAGATAATATAATCAGACTTGTAAAAGATAAAAACGGTCTAAGCTAGAAAAACTGAATTTTGGGTCTTAAAATAGGCAGCATAATTTTAATAATTTTTATTTAAATCAGATATATATATATTTTTAGTCGATTTTTTATTTTCCAAATCATGTTTTTTAATGGAAAAATATAAAAAGCGGTATTGAACAAGGCTTACATTAATTTAAATATTTTATATAACCTCTGAAATGTAATACATTATTTGCACATTTTTTTTTGTAAAATTTTTAGAGCTGTTGAAGAGTGCTTAAATATTTTTTTTTTATAGATTTTATATTCCCTCTATATTTAATAATATATTTTTATAATATAATTAAGCCTGGAAAAATACAGTATTTTATTTCATTTAAATAATATAGAGTAATTTATTTTTAATGATCTTATTTAAGCAAATAAAGAGTAAAAGCGAGTCCATCATGAACACTTTTTCGCTTCCGTATTATTTATGCCTCCATCTTGGTTCTCTCGTCTCTTGATTTGGATTTCCTCCAGGACTATCAATTAAATTCTCCTATCTGCCTCTGTTTATTTGTGCTGCTGCCTTTTCCTCCTTTTTTTTTTGTTGTTGTTTGTAGCATGGCAAATTTTATTTATGTGCCTAAAAATATACTTACCATAAAGCTAAAATGATTTCAAGTTTATTTTTGCATACCGCTGTTGTTGTTAGCTTTTAGTTTTCCATGGACATAAACATTTTTTATGCTTCATTAAGGTTTTGTTTTCGCTTCTCTCCCGGCCCGCTCTGTTGTTGTTTTCGTATTGTTTTGGGCTTTTTGGAGCCGACTTATCGGTCGCCAAGTTGAAATGTTGTTAACTTTTACTGGCAGCGGCTTTAATTCATCGGGATGAGGCTGTTTTGGTTCCCAGATCTGGATCCTGGCTTGCTTTTTGGCGGCCGGAGAACGTTTCACTTGGTTATGGCACTTTGCTGAGTTATAAAATGTTATCGAGGGCGCAGGTTTTTATGTCTCAGGGTCAGATAAATGTGTTTATAGCGTAATCTTTTATTTCGGCTTGGTCCTTTTAATTTCTGCGGTCCCTTATTTTTGCAGCCCGCAGAGTTGGGTCTGAGTTGGCGGCTGAAGCGAAATGTTTATGACACGCATACGCAGCGTGGGACGTAGTTAGGAGAGATTTGTCCTGGGATTAGACAAAACGTTAAGAGCTGGTCATTAAGCAGCCAAGGCCCTGCCATATATTATGCCAGGAATTAGAAACTTACTCGCAGATTGATGGCCGAACATTAATTAACAAAAAGCTGATGAAAGGCAGGGACGTTTAGCGGAAAACGGAAGTAAATAGTGTCTGAAAAATCTGTTTTTCCTACTAAATTAAGAGTTCTATAAATTATATTTGCCTAGAATTAAACTAACTAATATTATTCATAATTACTAGCATATCTGTAATATTTTTTCCTCACTAAGAACTTGAAACTAGACATGGAAAAAAGTTTATATTCACAGCAAATTCACAGCAAGCCAGCTGCCAATTGCTGTGGAGTGTTTATGGCTGCCGTGCTCCTTCGATCTGGCCCCTGCCATCGCCATTCCGCTCTAATCGCTCCTAATAACGCACAAAATTGAAAAACTTATGCGATATCATTGGGGACTCCAGCCGCACGACAAGTGCAGCTGCCCGAGGGGAGGGATTCCCCAAGAACCAGAACCAAGTCCGAGCTGGAACTCAACTCAACTGAACTGAACTGGACCCGACAACTTGTGACAACTTTAAGCACATGAGGCAGAAGGGCCTTTGCCGGCCAAAGTAAACAGGAGAAAACACAATGAGAAAAAACTGATACGAAAGTATGAATTGTCTCAGCTCAGCATTGACATTTTGGGGAAAAATAAATATAAATTTTTGTGTATATAAACTCTGAATAGATAATACTATAGTCCAATATTTCCATTTCTATAAGGAATAACCTTATTCTTTTTTGTGAAACAATACTTATTAGTCTTTAATTGGTATTTAAAAAATAAAAAATACATATTTTAAGCCTTAAAGATATATTATGAATCATATGTTATCATGTGATCATGCTGCATTCCTGTATACCCTTCAGCCAAAGAACTAACAGGTATGCAGATGTAAGGGAAAAGCGGGTAGAAAATACAGGAAAAAAAGTAAGAGCAGGAAAACTGTCATGATACGCTCGTAAACATGGCCAGCTGGCCAGGATTGAACCTTCGGATCGGTTCGGTTCGGTTTGGTTTGGTTCAGTTCAGCTCAGTTGAGTTCGGTTTGGGTTTTGTTTGGTGTGCTGGTTCGCCGAGGGTGTCCTGCTCTGTCCTGGTGTCCTGGTATTTGCTGTGCCCTGTGCTGTGCTGTGTCACTTTGGAAATTGTGCAGATTGTACAGTTGCAGGGCAAGCGGCGGCGTCTGTTTGTTTTAATTTCTCTTATCGGCTGGCAGCTGCCTTGTATTTTCCCACCCACACGAAGAGCTCCTTTTCCTTTTCCTTTGCCGTCTCAACTTGCGAGTTGAGCTGCTTCTGCTCGGACTCCCCAGTGCCATACAATTTTAATTGCACAATGGCAGGTCCTTTTGTTTTCTAGCTGCAATTTTTTAAAATGAATTCATGGCCTGCTCGAGAGCAGGGTCTCCGGGTTATTCTGGCGCTCTTTTGTTTGACGTCTCTAAATCCGCAAGGAGTTGGCCTGGCTAGAACCGCTCGGCAATGGTGGCAGAGGAGGAGGATAAGGAGAAGGCGGAAGGCTGCCAGCCAGCTATTTAATTGAAAGTTGCTTTGTGACTCCGCCGGGTAAGCTAATAAAATGTTTAACTTTGATTTAGTTGAGGGATTTCTAGAATGACTGCATTTAAAGTCGTTCCAGCAACTCACTTGGGTCATATTTTAAATAAAGAGATATTTTTTAAGCTCGTAATATCGGGAAGGATAAGTGAAGAAGTTTTATAATTATTTTCGAAAATAATTTATTTTTTGTTTTCTTGGTATGAGGATATTTAAAGCTGATTTCTTAACAAGGAAATGCATTGAAGTATATCGTAAAAAAGTCCTTGAATTTGAAATGGCTTAAAGATAAATATAGTTTCTTGAACATTCAGTTGTAAAGTTGTCATCCAAATATTGCCATTAAATTATATATTTTTCAATGTTTCGTTTTTAATTATGTGCACTATTTATTAATAGGATTACTAATTGGCAACCACTAATCACATTAAAGAACATACATTTTAATGTCTGAGAAGAATGTATTAATTAACTCAAACCCCCATCCCCCTTGTGTGTGTGCTATTTATCAATATTTTAAATTTAATAATGTTCATGTGTGCGTGCCACACCTTGCGAAAAATATAAATTGCTTATCACGGTTCTTTTAATTACTACTTTCAGCACCTTCCGAGGCCGGGGGACTTCGGCTGAGGGCTGGGGCCTTTGAGTGCCATTTGAATTATGAGCCATTAGGCCAGCCACAAGCAAGCAAAATGCTTTTTCCCAGCCAGATTTGAGGCGGTCATGTGGGGGCGGGGTCATGTGTCAACAGGCCGGAGCTGCACTGGATTGCGGTCAGCTGCAAGGTGTGTGGGTGCGTGTGTAATGAGGCTTAATTTGTTAAATTCCAGGCTTATAATTGGCATCGGTCAGACCGCAAGGCACAGCCAAGCGAATCACCATTTGGGGGCAAGTGCAAAGTGTAATTATGTGGTCACTTGGTCAGCCGTAAAGCCCGATTTGTTTGCCAGTGCTCTCCCACTGCACAGTGTACACTGCCCACTACGCCAATGTTTGTTTTCGGCTAATACTTAAGCCGGGTCCAGGCATATCTTGAGGGTTTAAGCCGCAGCATTGTGCGGCTATTTTTATGGCATTTTTTATGACCGCCGGCATGGGAATAAAATAAAAGTAAGTGGCCTTATTGTTACACCTCGCTAGCACTCAAGTTGCGAAAGAGCCACAAAATGCATACAAGAATTAAGCTAACAAAATGGAAGAAGATGTTTGGGGGGACTTTTAAATGCACTTAAAATCTTTAAATAAAATTGACCATTATAGTTATCCTTATTTAACAGATTGTTACCTGAACAAAATTGTCTATATTAAATATTTGTGTTTGAGAGAGTTTTTATCATTAAAATGTATAAATACAAAATATTTTAATAAATTAAGCATTTATTTATTTTAATATTTATAGAACGTTTAAGCTTGTCTTGTGCTTATTTGTGTATACTTTTTTAACCCGAAAAACTAAACTAAATTCTTTAGACAAAACCCACACAAAAATGTCCGTATCCTTCAGTGGAATTATTCAAACAGAACCCCCGCCCCGAGAGAGAGGAGGCAACTTGCAACATGGCTAGTGTCATGGCAAAAGTTTTCGCTTTTTTTTTGTTGCTTACTTTTCTATTCCATATTCTTCTTTTTTTATTGCACAACTTTATCCTTTTTCGGGGCGAAAGCACAGTGCATGCCTTTTGCAGAGGAGGACCCCTAAAAAATAAAACAAGAAACTCTTTGAGCCATTGTTTTCTTGTAAATGGCAACCGGAACCGACCAGGGACAAAGCCGTGCAGTCGTGGACCAATTCTGGCCCTCGCTTTCTGGCTATAATCTGCGCTTTTTGGCTCATTTTGGCGGCAACTTTAAAGCTGCAACTTTTCGCCATTGCCATGGCTTAGAAGATGCTATTTTTTGTCACCAACTTTTGGTTCCCAGGGCTGACATTAAATGCCTTTTGGGCCAAAAAGGGCTATTCTCATTCTGGCATTCTGACGCTGATCCTGGCATTCTGTAATTGTGCGTATTATGCGTGTAATTGGCATTACAATTTCCTCCCCGAATAAAACTAATGAACTTTTGTGAGTCGAGAGCTCTAAGCATTTACACAGGGTCACCAATGCCTGAGCACAGTTGAATAGTTTGGGTTGTTTATTAAATGGAATTTCCATTTCAGATGTTTGAGTGGGCACTTTGAATATCTTGAAATTTTGGGAAAACGATTGTATTCCTGGGGAGGGATGGGCTCCTGTAGCTTTAAAATTGTGAGATTTTCTTAAAGCTATTAAATCCAAAGAGAATATATTCACAAACGACTTAAAAATATATGTAATAAAAAATATAGTTTATCGAACAATTAAGCAGAAAATAAAGTATTTCTATTCTTAATTATAAATAAATTAAAAAAAAAAACTTTAGATTGTAATTCATTACTTGCTTAAATAATAGGTATTTTAGATTCGATATAAGGACATTTTACCTTACCTAAAATCCATTTACTATTTATCTGAGAGCTGATAAATTATTTCTGTCATTAGCCAGGTCAGGACAATTGTAAAGGCATTTTCTACATTTTCGGTTCTTCTTACCAAAAATTGCTTTATCATTAAAAGTAAATGTGCAACTTTTGCCAAAGGCCCGGGCTGGCCAGAGTTTTGTTTCCGCTTTCGAATCCTACTCTTACTTATTTTTTTGGCCGACTTTGTGTGCCAACTCGTTAGCTTTGCGGCAGTTGAGAAGTTCAAGTTGCTGGCTTTAATAATCCGAGCATCAACAACTGGCAAAAACTAGAGGCTAAAACAAAACTTTTTGGGCCAAGTTTTTGCAGGACGGAGGGCGTTAAGACCACAAGTAACATTTGTAAAATGCACATTTAAAACTCGCAAGCACACAGCTAGTCGAAAGGGGATAATAAGAAACGCCTTTCGGCTCCTGGCTCCTGGCTTGACTTCAGCAGCAGCAGCAGTGGAAACTTTTCAATTTATTGTTAAACTTTTGCACTGAGGCGCACAATTATAAAGTGTCATTTAGTGCCGAAGGAGGGCGACAGAGACACGGACGAAGGATGAGGACGCAGGACCGGTACTGACAAGGAATTATGAAGAGTGCTGGACGCCCACCGACCGCTGACACTTGCGGCAGGCCACTTCCGGTGGCTCGGGTACAGAGGGAAAATCTAGGGGAGCAGACGACGACATTGTCCTTGTTGTCATCATCGTCCTCGTCATCCTCAATGACCTCGTCGTCGTCGTCTACTCCGTCGCCGTTGGACATTTTTGGCTGCTCCTGCCGCACTTGCTCTACTCCCGAAAACTTGCCACTCAAGTGCAAGCCAGTTTCATGCGGCGCATTCAAGAGCTGTTGTCGCTCCTTGTTGCCGGCAAAGTGTCACAAACACAAATAGAGAACGCTCCGGATCCGGCTCCCGCTCCTGACTCTCCCCGGGATTCCCCCCGAGTTCGCCCCAGCTCCTTCTCCTTCTGCTGCTGTGTGATTTACAGCGTGCGACTTTTATTTGAAGTGGGACATTCATTTTACGCTAAAGTGAACCTAAATCAACACCATTGCACAAACACAGGCACCGGGCACAGGCAGCAGCCCTCGAAATTGTCAAATCCTGGCTATGCCTCGGAATTGTAATTACTCGAAAGATGGGATCCATTTCATAAATGGATTGCAATCAGAAAGGGAGATTCGGTAGGAATCGTTTTATGTACTACCTTTTCTAGCTTTAAATTAATTTTTACTTGATTGTATAACTTTTGCTTTCACCAGAGAAATTTCAAGGAAAACCGTATGGCATCCTTTAATTATAAATAAAAACAAATCAAATTGAAGCAATTTTGTTTTTTAAATAAAGGCATGCCTGATTATTTCCAATCATATCTTTAATCTCGCAAAACTCCTAAGTTTATATCTCCCTTGGCAGGATATTCGATTCCCTTCATGATCATTCCAGCTATAGATTTGTTCAAAATTGTTTTGGGCAGCCGCCTTTCTTTTTGAACTTCGAAGCCCGAGCTTTTGCCAGTCGTCCTCCCTTGTGGCGGCGCTTGATTGAAATGCCTGGTAGCGAACTCGGGTCCTCGGCGCCCCGGAGCAACTGCCAAGCTGCTCCGCACTTAAGTTGGCTTAATTAGTTTTTGAAAGTTATGCCAACGCCGGCGCCTGGGCCGCAGCCACGCCCACTTAATGCATTTGGCTTTTCCACTGCCTCCAATGGCCTCAAGTCAGAGCTTTGGCGAAAACTGAGAAACTGAATAAAAAAATATAAAAAAAAAAGGAATGGAAGGCATAGGGCAACTCTGCATTGGCGTCTTGGGCTGGCAACCACAACAGAAGCATCCGGCCAAAAGCCTGATGGCTGGGAAAAGGGGGGACGGGTTCCGCTTTTGACACGGCATTCTTGGCCTTCAGTCTCGCTGCTCCGTCAGCAGGCTATCATCCAGTGGTTACAGGGTAGCAACGGCATGACTTATAAATATTTGAGATGTGACCAGAGCCCAATTTAAGGTGAAATGGTGTGAACAGATCTAGGATAAGGCATAACGCTTCGTTCTATTTATTTTTAAATACTGTTTAAAGTTTTTAAAGTGTTTAAAGTCTTAAAAAAGCATGACAAAAAAATTTTAAAGAAATTTTAAATTTTAACTGTAAAAAAATAAAAAATATTTATTTTTTTAGTTTCCTTGCAGGCCATCAAAAATTCGTTGCATATCATGCTATTCCCTTTTTATTATATTTTCTTGTTTATCCAGCATTTTTCTTGGTCGCACATATTTCTCACTGCCACTGCAGTTTTCTCTACAATTTTCACTTCTTATCCCAAAAGTTTTTATTTTTATTTTGACTTTATTTTTTATTTCTTGTTGTTGCCTATATTTAATTATGGAAATTTTGCATCTCGCCAAAATTTGCATAAATATTGAGTGCCAGCTCAGGGAGTTGGCTTTTATAATGAAGTTTGATTGCCCTGCGACTGTGGCAGAAAATTGCAGTCGTCTGCATAAATCGGCGAAAGCTTGGGAAAGTGTCAATCAAATGAGAGAAAATAAAACATAGTCATCAGGTTTTACCCAGGAATTTTAATATATTATATTACCATTGAGTAATTTATTAAACGACATAGCCAAGTTTAGCTTGTAAATGTTGAAACATGGAAACTAATTTAAAATAAAAATTAAATGATATACATTTTTAGATATATTTCAATTAAAATTATCTGAAAAATAGAGAACATTTGATAAGGAATTTACAATATTCCATTCATCGAACACTATTTTTGATCAGATACAGAAAGCATGGTATTTTGTTGGATTCCTGTAATAAGCATTTATTATTAAAAACTGTTATTGCCTGTATATAGATAAATACTAATTTGCCAGAAACCTAATTTGGCCGTATCCGACATCTCTGTATTATGTTTCCCACTCGCAATGAAACCAAAATGCTTTTATGCCCCATGTGGCATGCGGCAGCAACGAGAGCTCTGCTGCACACATTCATTTCCAATGAGACTCATTTTGCGGTGACACACGACACTCGCCACGCAGTCGAATCCCAGCCCAGCACACCCACAATCCTGCCTGATCCTGGCCAGAGTGGCTTTCCGGCTCTTTTACAGCTGAGCGGTTACACACAGACACAGTGGGAGCTGTGTGTGTGGCTCAACCACAGGCGGCAGGAGCGGGCGGAGATCCGTGCCGGAATGGATTGAAGAACCGGACTAGAGGGCCAGAAATTAACTTTACTACTGACACCTTGACAATATTTTCAACGACAGCAGCTGGCAGACATTAAATAGGCAACCGCAATTTTATGCCGGCAGCTCGGGACTCCGGCTGGTGGATACTGGATACTGGATCCTGGCTCCTGGATAGTGGATGACTGGTGGGCACATGACATTTGACATTGCGTGCACTGCATAAGCTTAGGCACGAAAGCAGTGGCTGACATTACCACCGAAAACCGAAAAAGGCATCGGCTCGATGTTGATTTTGGCAGGCAGTGCGCTGAATTTTCAATTTTATTTGCAATTTCTGTGTTTTTATGCTGAGACAGCAGTGTCAAGTCGAGGCGAGGCGAGGCGAGAGATTGCCGCTGCAGCAGAGGCCAAGTGTCAAAGGTGTCGACGTGGCAGTCGAATAGCCGCTGGAACGTGCCTATGTCAAGTGCGGTTAAGGGATTTAACAAGGATATTTCCTACAGTATATATCTTTTTTAAGGGTGTCTTCTTAAATTAGTTTTTTGGGCAACTAATTCAAATTTAACTGAACACGGGGTTGGCAAAAATATGTAGCATAGAAAAAGGGGCTACTTTTAAGAGGCTCTATTTATTTATAGAGGGGTTTGAATAATTGTACTACTTAATAAACATCATTATTATGAATTATTACTCTCACTAAAAAAAAGATTGTAGAAATCATCTTTTTAAAATAAAGAAATACTTTTATTAAATTCAGAATACGATTTTTTTAATTCTTATAAATATTTATCGACCTTAACATTTTGAAACTTTTTCAGAAAAATCAATTCCTGCAAGCAGTTTTTTAAAAACAAAATTTTAAATAGAATATTATGATACATCATATATTTCTCTTGCTGTTAAAATTAAAAAATATTTTTTATTGACTTCAATTTATCACTGCCACAACTATTAATTTTCAATTGGAGCTCTGCCGAAGGGTGCGTTTTTTTTTATAGCTATTTATTACACATGCAGCTGGCCATTGGCAAACAAATTATGTTAGCGATGATATCAAGTGAAAAATGATCAGCATATTCAGTTTGAACGCGCGGCTGCATCCTCGGATGCATTCATAAACGGACAAGGATGCCAAGTGGCAGGATAAGAATGAATCAGAGCGACTTTCGCAAGGCAAAGCCGAAGGGGTGGCTGCCCTTCTCGGCTGCTCATTCATTATGCCAATGGCAGACGCTGGAGATGGAGCTCTTAAAGTATTACGCAATAAGTTAACTTTTTCTAATATAAGCTAGAGAGTGCCAGCAGCAGTTGGCAGTTGCCAACTTGCCTGTTGCTCGACTGCATCAAAGATGCAGCATATTTATTTTGGCCAGGCATACACTCTGTTTTTGTAGAATTTGGGCAAAGCCAAAGCCACTGCTGCTGGGGAAGCACTTGAAAAAATAATGAAACAGTTGCGCCATCGGGTAATTATTTATTTATTAAGATAGATTTGTCAAGATAAGATATTTAAATAATTGTTTGAGAACAAATAGTTTTCTCTCTCTAAGAATAATAAGTTCAAATTAATAATTGCTTTATAACAATTACTAAAATCTATAGTTTTCGTTAAGTGAGGCTGTCTGTAGTCTTCCCTCTGCATAAGTGATTGCCGGCAACGTGGCGTATGTGTAATTTGTCGTAGCGAATGCTACTGGAGAACAGCTGCTCTCAACTTTGTTACACTGCAGACGAAGACGAAGAAAACTGCATTAAATGCACATTTGTTACGCAGCACAAATTCCCAGCCCAGCTTCTTCCCAATCTCTAACCCAATCTGTAGGGCTCTCTGTGTCGCAGGGAACACCTGGGCCAAAAGAATATATTCTCTGCCGCAATTCGGCAAAAATTCGTTTCTCGTCTCCCGGTCCCGTTCGTAAATTGGCAATTTATTTCAATACCTGCAACGTCAATGGTCTAAACATTTTGTGGCAATTCCCCTTTTATCGAATGCATCACAAAGCGACAAGCGACAGTTTTACACATGACAAGGCAGCTGTGAAAGACGATCAACTGGAGCATATTCGGTTGGCAAACTAATTTGAATTTTCGGCTCTCAGTCTGTTTTAATTTAACTTAATTTGATTGCCAGTTGGCAAAATCAATTTGATTGATGCGAGCACGTGTCTTCGGGTTGGGCAAATAAATGTTAATTTAATGGATGTCATTAAAGATGTTTATTTGTTTTTGAGTTGAGTTAATTACTACCTTTGATGGGTAATATCTTTGAATTAATATTACCTTTTAAATGGCATAAAATTAAATATATCAATAAGATTTTCATTTAGTTTTTACTCTTCTACCTTTAACAGGAAACTTCTAAAGTACAGGATTAATTTCATTGCCAGCTAGCTCTCACTTCCACTAGGTTTTCACTAGAGTATTTACCCTTAATTTCGTGAAAAGCTTCTCTGGGAAATATAAACATCGAAGCACCGAAATTGCCCGTGGCTTAAGCTAAAACAAAACAATGCGTTCTCAATTGGAAACCAGGAGCGTGGTCAAAGCATTATCCCGACCAAAGAGAGCTCCAGCTCCACTATTACCCATTGCCGCCGGCCCAGCTCATTATCCGCACGTACTTTTCGAGGGAAAGGGCGAGATCCACACCTACATCCACATCCGTGGGTTAGCCCGGCATAATGTGCATGCATTAGTCATATCTGACACACGTATCGGCATCCCCATCCCTGTATGTATGTGCTTCCTGGGGGCGTTAAGCTCGAGAATAATGAAGATACGCTCGCGTAAAAACAATAACCTTAAAACGCGAGTCTAATTAAGAGTGTATACCCTCCTGATATGCTTTATAGAATGGAGAAATTTTCGCCAACGGCTGATCTGACAAAACATTTTATATGAACTGGAACTGGAACAGGAATTTAAATGAAACTGGGTTGAAGGTTGCATGGTAGAAATATTAAATGTGAAAGTAATAATATTTATAAATAGAAAGTAGTGCACTGGTTTCAAAGTAAGTAAATTGGTCAAGAATATAAAATCTCGTTCAGACTCAAACTTCCTTTCAAAATTATAATTCCCATCAAGGGTATATAAATCTTTGGGGTATAATTGCTGGACATTTGTCCTCTCAGACCTAATCCAGCCAATAAGGAAAGTTTGAGCTGGGCCAAGGAATCGAGGCCAAGTTGACAATTATTTAAAGTAACGCGTAGCAGTCGCTAAACTTCACAAGCTCAACGCAACTTGTCTTGTAATTTTTATTAATTTTACACCATTTGGAGGCTGAAAAGTTTTAACATCTTTTCGGGTTCTTTCATTTTTTCTTTTCTTTTTATTTTTGGTATTTTTTGCCAGGCTTAGCGGCTGCTTACAAGCGCTTTGGCCTGTCCTTCGGGGTGGATTCTTTCTTGAGGCGGGAGGAACCGGAGAAGTTGGAGGTGGCATAAGAAATTATAATAAAAAACTTTGAACTTTTTTGTTGCCGAAGAAGAAACAAAAAAATTGTTCTTTTACTTTTGTGTTCCACTTAAACGGAAGCGGCGGGCTGGGGTCCATTGTGGATTTCCGTTTTAATTAGTCGGCGAGCACCGGAATCTCAATCCGAATCTGGATCCGATTCCAAGACGGAATCTGCATTGCAGACAATGCCTCAGGCGGGGGGTTGGGCAGCAGGAATGGGAAGAGCAAAAGTTACCATTGCCATTGCCATAACTGTGAAATGTGCGTTGACAAAAAGTTACGGGAGACGGGAGTGGGGAGTGGGGAGTGAGAGATCCTGTAAAGGACCTTGGCTTATCTGGCGTCTTCGCTGGCTTTTCTCTCACTTGTGCGAATGCACGCTGGAAAAAGGCTCCTAAATATTTTTATATTAAAATAAATAACAATTAAATAACAATTTCTTACTTAAATTTAAAAAATATATTTGTGTTACTTTTTTAGATAGTTTTTTTTAATCAAATAGTTTTTTTTTTAGAGCTGTAAAAAATATTTAATTTCTGAAGAATTAAAATGTATGCTTATTTTTTGCTTTCCCAAGAAATTACATTTAATTTTTCAATTCCGAAGTATTTTTTGGATTTCATACCAAGCTTTTTCCTAAGTGCATCCACGAAAGGTGCCCGTAGTGTCTAAAGGGGCGTGGCTGGGAAGAAAGTCAAGTGATGTGCATAATTTAAATGAAAATGTCAACGCGGCTTTCGCCAGCCCATTGCAATCTACTTTGCGCTTTCCTTCTTTTCATCGGTCTGCAGTTTTCATTTCCACCGAGTGCAGTCTGCATGTGTGTATTTAAAAATATGTGTGCGTGTGTTTGTGTGTGAAAGAATGCCGGAAGCAGGACAAAAGTCTGGTAGCAGCAGGAGTCCAAAAAGGGGAAGAGGATAAGCCCGAAAAGTGCACTGCGGTTGCCTTAAATTGAGTTAAATGGAGCGAGAGATACGAAATGAGGCGAGGACACAAAAAACCCAAAATAAATGGAATCAATATTAACTTGATTAACTAATTGGGAAAAGGGGAATATTTGTAATGATATGCAGCAGATGAAGAAATTACTTTTAAACAGTGTCAAAGTATTTTAGCTTAACTCACTTTGAGAGGAAATATATCATTAAATTAAGTGTAAGGAATTGGGAGGGTAAATAAATTTAAATAATATATAAATTGGGTAACGATTTAAGTCGATAATTTATAAGGTGAATTCAATTACTAAAAGGGCTCAAAGGGAATAAAATACAATAAATATGTATATCATGAATATAACTTGAAATAAAGATAAAGCTATAAAGTTACTCAGTCATAATTTTATTAGTTCATCACATTTAATTACTATAACATTCTAAAGGCCTTACTTAGTTCTCTGAAAAATTTCTAAGCTAATAGAATGACTTCAAATTCACTGATAAAATTATGCAAAATTTAACCTGTTCCAGTGATTTTCCGCAAATATGTCCGTAACATTCCCTCAACCATAACCATCGACCAGCGCCAATCAAATGAATAAATTTGGATATATAAATAAAGGAAGCGAAAAGCGACTGCAGGGGGCGGATAAATGGGGAGATGAACTTTTTTAAATTGCGTTAAATGTTGATCCATGGAAAACGAATTGACGCCCCAGTCAACGGGCAGAAAATATTTAACGCCGTTTTTATTTATGACATAAATACGGTCCCCAACATATTTCATGGCCTGGCCGAGCGCGAACAAACTGATAGATACAATGCATTTTCGAGTCCTGCTCTTGGCAAGGATTTCTCTCTGCTCTGCTCGCCCGCAATCAGGCCTCCCAGGGGGCGTGGCTCTTCGGGGGGTGGTGCTGGGCTGGGCTGGCGGGAGTATGCATTTGATGGGCGCCTGTCAATGCCAAACAACAAAAGCGCACAGGACGGCAGATTGAGGTGGCTGGAAGCCAAAAGAAAAATGCTGAAAAATGTACACGGCTTCGATGGCTGAGCAAAAACGGGCAGATAAATTTATATGCAACCCACACAAGCACAAAGAGAGCGCTCACCCACACACAGCCACCTACACGGACAGGCGTAAGCCCACATAAAGCACTCAGGGAGCAGAACGGGCCTGCATTTAACAATTTATCTGCAGCTGTCAAAATTAAAACCCCATACGGCTCCACAGCTGGGCGAGCTTCAAAGCCATAACCATTGCAATGGACGTGGTTCCAGGGAGGAAGAGGGATTCAGTTCGGTTCGGGAACACGAGGTGGATCCGGGGGAATGCCGGTGCAGCGAACCACGACGAGTCAATACCCGTGGCAATCCGTGGGCAGCAATAGTCCAGGACACTAAACGCACTCGGAAAAAGGCATTAAATATTAACAAAAAAGTAATTTGTTTTGATTTTATTTAATACAATTTATTGTTAGAAATTTGAGTACTTTTTCTAGTATTTTTATGTACTTTTAAATTTAATTGAGACATTTTTTACAGTCTGGCACTAAAGCCTATAATAAAATATTTCAAGGGTGCTTTTATCCTTAAATATTTCTATAGATTTTCTGATTTAAGGCTTCTGCTACTAATTGGTCTCTGATCTAACTGCATAAGATTTTCTTCCGATTTAATTCCATATTGATACTAAGAAGCTTACTGCTTAGACCCGGATATCTTCGGAAATAACTCACAAGGAACTGTGAGATTTTTCAAGTGCACTCAAAAGTCAGCTGCAGGCGGCATTGGATTTGGAAAAAAAGAAATAAGAGGAGAGCAGAAAAGAATCGAGGGGCAGAAATGGAAAAAGAAAGACGCGGAGGCAAGAAAAGTGCAGCACGGCCCAAGGGGGTCACACAATAATGCCGGTCACAGGATAAGCCACACACACACACACAGGCAGAGGCAGTCAGAGAAAGAGGGACACACATACAAACAAACAGGCAGGCAGGCAGACAAACAGACAGACAGTCAATAGCAATGGCTGACTGTAAAAAACGGAAATGGGGCAATCATAAATTTACACAGATATGCAAGTGCCCTGGCCCCGGTTTGCGTGTGTCGCTGTGTGAGTTAGTGCATCCTCATCCCGTTATTTCCTTATACAGCCCACAGCAACTTCAAGCAGCAACAAACAAACAGGACCAAGAAAGGTACTCACTAGCCGAATCCTCTAACCGAGAGAGGAAATTTGGAATTAATATAAAGATATATTTGTGTATATATATTCTTAAATATTATTTATAACTTTATAGAAAATAATTAATTTGTTGATTTTATTAAATGTGTAAAACCGACTTCGTTTCTTTAGTAATAATGCATAAATACTTAAGACAAAGATAAATACCTGAAAAATTCATGAAATATTAAGCAACTTCTTTGGAATTAAAGCGATTATTTATTTCTTTTACTTTGAATTTATGGCTTAAGTTGAATAAAATCAACCTGAATTTGCAACTGAATCGGGAGCTTTTTGTGGGAATTCATGAATTCTATTGCATCTGGCAACCAACTCGAAATCGCAATTATTTCACGAATTCATCTCGAATGCCAAGTTTTGGAATCTCCTACAATTCAGATGCCAAATGGCTAAAGTTTCTCAGTGTGTGTGTGTATGTGAGGGTGGGATCCTGTGGATTTTCGGGATGTTTGTGTGTGTGCTGTAGGTGGTGGAGTCCTGGGAAAGACTTCGATTTAATGCGAATGCGATGCGTTGTCCGATGGCTGCCCCTGAATGGATTTGCCTTCGCCGAGCCCCCCCTTGCATTTCCCTTGGCTTTTTACCCAAGCCTCTCAGCCCCGCGCGGCTGAATTTCCCCCCAAACCATCCATCCATCCATTATTTTTTTCACTCTGCGTTCGCTGAGCTGAGATTTGTGGTGCGGTGCAAATAGATTTCTAGCGCAGAACATAAATAATACTCACACAGGCGCACACAGGCACAGGCGTTGCCCTTTCAAATGCGAGTGCGTTTGTGTGCAGTAGTTGATCCTCTTCTTTTGGTTCACAAAAAAAAAGTAATACTAAAAAACCATAGAACAAGCAAGGAAGCTATAGTGCAGAACCCGACTATGGAGGACCCATCTTTCAAGGCGTTTAAGATATAGCATACTTTTGAGAGGACAAAATATTTGAATTAAATAGGTAGAATATGGAAAATTGTATTTTCTAGACCTCTCTAAGATTTGATAGTTAACTGGAAATCAGAGAAACATAAATCATTTTTACTTTTCAAAATACAATTTTAAGTCCATTTCAATAAAGCCCAAAAGTATGTTAATAAAAATTTACTTTTACATTCTGCTAAAGTTACCTTTTCGGTGAATTTAAAATCCATATAAACTTTTGAAACACCTCAGATAAATTCCTATTTTAAACACCATAAAAGCTTTATGAAAAAATAATGCAAACATAATACAAGTTCATGAATATACCCTTGATATTAAACGAGTACCAAGTGCAGAAAAACAAAAAGGGAATTGAAAATTTCTAAAACCAAAATCAAAGTGTTTGCGTTTGTGAAAATAGCACACACACAAAGGAGGAGGACGAGGCGTGGCCGTGCTGGTGGCTTGCCTGGCTTTGCATGCAAATTTTTGCCAGAACGCTGGCAAAACGTTTGACATTTGCCATTTTCCCCCTCAGCCAGATAATGTGGCCTTTATGGGTCTGCCTGTCTTTCTCCGGCCAAGATCTCTCTGCTTTTTGCCCGGCCATTCTGTCGTATATTTTTGCATTGGCCTGGCATAATGATGGGCACCCTGCCTGCCTGCCTGCCTGCTTGCCTGTTTCTGCATCCTGCCAGCAGTTTGATTTGCATTTGCATTTGCCCATCGCCTGTCCACATTCTTGTCTTGTCTCCTCTCCTGCCTTTCATAGTTTTCTCCATTCGGCCAAGGAATTTATGCAGCCCGGCATTCCGGGCACGTCCTCCTAGGGACTACATTTTGGGCTTCATTAGTGGCTCCGGCCAGGTGTAATTAGTACACGAACCGTGCTCATATTTGTTTGACTTGAGGATTCCTTTTTCGGGTGCTGGTTCTCTTTGAAACGGAGATGGGTCCCTTGCCTTCCCCATTTGATTTTTTGGGCTCATGAATTTCTATTCGCACTTAGGATCTAGCTTTCATTCAAGGGGCCATTTTAGGCTCATCGGAATTATCGTAGAGAGTATTTTGGGGAGACTTTATTCTTTGAATAAATAGGATATGGATTTGTTCTAGGCCCACCTTATTAAGACACATCATTTTATTATAAAGATGTATGGTTCAGAGTTAAGAATTAACTAATTTTAATTAATTCTTTCTAAATCGGCTTCTCAGCCAACGACCACTCAATCCAAGCGTTCTTGGGTATCTCTCTCCAGATTGTTGGATCTCATAACAAGTTTTCGGTTCAACTCGAGTTGACTTGAATTGCACAGGCTGCACTCGGTTGGAAGTTCCCAAAAGTGTTAAATTTTTTACCTAGCCAGACAGAGGGCCCAAAGGGGAATGGAATGGGGATGGAGATGGGGCTGGGAATGGACTTGGGTGTAGATGTCGCTTCCTAGTCGCTATCAAGGACTGGCATCTACAGCTCTAGGTAATCCCCAAGTGCTGCTGAACATGAGAATAACACACGTAATGCATATTTAAACATTTGCTGATAGCAAATGACAAAGGTGGAACAGAAGCCCGGCTAACAGGAGCATCGATCCTGTGGGGGACCAGAGAACGAGCCCACGGAAAACAATGACAACGGACGGAAACGGAGGCGGAGGCGGTGCCGGAGAGGTTAGTTTGGATGGTCTAGGGCCCTCAGAGTTGGGCAAATGTTTGGCCAACTTAAACCTTAATCAATGCAAAAGTTTCTGGCCTAATCGCTCTCAATTATTCAGGTGAAACGTGGCATTTAACAACTACGTGAGAGGTGGTGGCCAGTGGAGATCCTAACGAGGCATAACTTTCGCTCTTGCAGGTGGGGCAGGTGTGGGCGTGGGCCAGGCATTAAATATAATTTTCCTCACCCAAGTCGGGGGCAGCTCAGCTCAGTGAAGTGGTGACTGAAACCGAATTGCCACTCACTCGTGGAAGTGCACTTAAATAAATAGATAAACATTAATTTGAATATATTTTAAGGTTATTTTGTATACTTTGGATTATTTATAAATTAGTCAACTGCCTGTCATTATAATTTAATAGATTTTCGTAGCTTTTTAAATTGAAATATGGCATTAATCCTTATTAAGATACTTCGTTTAATTTAAAGCATTTAAATATATTTTTAGTTTACAAAATTACATTTCATTGCTGTAATATTTTTTAATCAAGTTCTTTATGTAAATTTTCTTTTGACTTAATTTTCTGTAATTAATTCACGTAATTTTCAACAATAAAAAAACCGGAAAAGGCATATTTTATCAATAGGCATTATTTATATTTAGAGAATTCCAGAGATATAAAAATAAGTCACCAAAGCACTAATAAAAATAAGAAATAATGTACATTCGTACAGTATATTATAAAAATACGAAAATAATTAAGTTAATTAAGAGTTTCCTTTCCTTAATACTCAATTATTAAATAAATTTAGCCCCTAGAACCTTTTGGCTTATTAGCAAAAGTTAAAAGTGGTTGGCTTTGGCTAGAAAGAGTCCCCAAATTAAGGACCTAAATTGGCTTCAAGTGTAGTCCTGTCCGGGTTAATAATAATGATATTTAAGTTGAGTGGCGAGCGGTGCACAGAGTCCGCAGCAGCGCAATGAAAGGACAAAGTTGCCAACGGAAACGGAAGTAACTGCACAGAGTCGCTCATTCCGGGCATTTGAATGTGTGCAAGGGTAAGCCTTTTGTAACCAAAGTCTGGGCTGCTATGGCTTGGCCAAAACTGTAACTGGAATTACACCTAAAAAACTATTCATACACACATAAAAAGATATATGTGTGTGCATGTACGCTACAAGAGGTAAAAATTGAAAATGTTCGCAACTTTACAGGTGAAATCGGAGAGGGTTATATCTAGCGTACATACATATGTATCTGTGGTTAAGCCCCCCGTCAGGTGGGCGGGGGACTGATGAAAAGTCAGGAAGTAAAGTTTTACGGTTCACATAAAAGCTGAAATGTTCATACAATCAGCATGAATTATAACTCGGATGTGGATTAATACTTGCTCGAAGCGTCTGGGAGGGAGGATGGTTGTGATGCAGGGTTCGAGTGCATGTGGCTTACTGACAAGCCTTCTAGCCTGATTTTGTGGCTGAATCCCGCCCCGTGCACCTGCAAAAAGTTGAGAGTGGCAGCGTTATGCGCTTTTGATTTTCCTGTAATTAAAAACTAAGCTGAGCACCTCCTGGAGTTGGGTTATCGAAAGCACTATATCTAGTGCTGTACTGGGAAATAATTAAATAAAAGGGTGTATTGTACTGTGTTCTGGATGAGTAAAATGAGATAATTCAGTTTTAATGCTGAAGATAAATGACTTACATGTTGTATTTAATAACATAAATTCCTGTCTCATTTTACGGCAAAAGCATGCTTTATTGAAGCCATATTAAACGTTAATTTAACGAGATCCGAATCACGTATAGGGGAGGAGCCAGCACACTTTTTTTTATGGCCAATTCCTGCTGCCATCTCATAGTCAACGCTCATAAATTAGAAAAACTGCGTTGACATGGCACTCGAGCGGAATGGAAATGGAAAAGAATTTGGCATCAGCAAATATTTGCAGCACGTTTTCGTTTACATATCAACTTGACAACTTTTGCATTACGATTAAGATGTACAGCCGGAGCAGAGCCAGACGGAGGCACTCCGGGGAGGGAGAACAACGTTATCAACACCTTTTGGCCACACAAGATGGGGGCGTGGCCATGGGAGGCGGACAAGTCAGCTTCCAAGACCAAGTCATGAACGAGATTTATGTGTTTTGCTCCGACTGTGCGACAATAAAACAAAACAAGGCAGAACAAAACCCACCAAAAGAGAGCAAAAGCAGCACACAAGTTGCGATTAGAGATGGCAGCGCATAGTTATGAGGGGGTTACAGATCCCGTCGTCCTCCCCTTTTATAAGGAGAAAAACAACAAGCATAAATATTAGAACTTGCCTTGCCACTGCAGAACGAGGCGAATATCGCATCGAATGCCAAATATTTTGACGTATTTCAGTGGGAACTGCTGGCGCGAATTCCCCCTACTCCGTCAAAGCCAAACAATGGCTATTATGGTCGCAAATGGCAGAATAACAAGCGGGTTCGGGGAGGATCTGAATGGAAGACTCGATTCCCTAAATAATATCTCTTTAAGACAAAATTTAGAATATTAT
Organism: Drosophila rufa; assembly: GCA_018153105.1. Lineage (NCBI taxonomy): Eukaryota > Metazoa > Arthropoda > Insecta > Diptera > Drosophilidae > Drosophila > Drosophila rufa. The sequence continues at coordinate 18,938,595 of JAECXS010000096.1, forward strand.
TTTAATTTATCCCTTTGAAGAAAATAGGTAAAGCTGCAAAAATAAAAGAAAAACTTATACATATATGCTTATTTCAGATATTGTAAGAATAAAATATTAAAAACTACCTTAAGAGTTTAATTTGTTAATATTTCTCTAGAAATCAATTTACTTATATCTTTTTAAAATTAAATTAAATATATTAAATATGTAAAGCATGTTATAAGAATAAAATACTGTAATAAAATAATAAAATATTGTAAGCATAAAATATTTAAAAACTACCTTAAGAGTTTGATTTGTTGATATTTATCTTGAAATCATTATACTTATATCTTTTATAAATTAAATTAAATATATTAAATATGTAAAGGATGTTATAAGAATAAAATACTTATAAACTGCCTTAAGAGTTTATTTTGTTGCTCTTATTAAAGAAGTTCTTACACTTCTAAATTTTCTTTAAATTAAATTAAATATTAGTTCTTAGTTCAATATACCCTCAGCTTCACCTGGCAAAAATCAGTCACCTTCAATAGCCCCCAGCCTCGCATCCTGGCCACGATGGCCATTGGAACTTATATTTATGAGCGGCATTCGCGAGTGTGTTCCAGCTGAGAGATGCGTAGGAATTTTTGGCTTTTCGTTCGTTAAGATTTACGAGGCGTCCTCACAAACACACAAACACACTTACACTGTCCGAAGGCGGGACCGAAGCACGTCCTGACTTTAGAAATTAATTGGCCCAACTAAGAAATTCGAGAGTAAACGTCGTGCTCATAAGTCCTGCCATCGTCCTGAGATGCGGTTTTTTTCCCCTCCACCACCAGCAGCTTCGCCGGAGCTCTCGCCCCAGACAAAATTAATTTGTTATCCTCGCTTGTTTAACGCAGCTATAAATTATGATGCCAAAGTTTTTGGCCACTCAACGAGCGGCAACAACAAGGGCACGGGGCGACTTTTCACCGTGGCAGCCACGGCCACGTTGCCTTGGCAATTATTAGCTTTTGTTACGCACACTTTATCACTGGCCATGTCGATATGGGTCCCCTTCCAGGATGCACTTAGAAAAATGATTTAAAGATTAGTGTAGAAATTGGGAAAATGCTTTTGTAGTTGCCATGAATAGAATTTATTACTTTTAAAGCTTACAATTATTTTGTGGAGAGGGATATAAAATACATTTTATTTTAAGAGGAAGTTCCTTTGAATGTTTTTACATTTTATTTATTTTAAAAATGGTTTTTAATAAAAAAACTTTTTAATTTAAATTCTTAAAACTACGTTTCATCAGTAGGTAAAGATAAAGTATTTAAAAGGTTTTCCTATTCTATATATTAGGTATACAAACAATATACATTATACAACTATTTCATACTGCCAACTTAAAAAAGAGTATTATTTTTTTGGAAATCTTGAAGTCACAAATATAAGTAGTAAACAATTATTTCTAAATTTTATACAAAAACGTACTTTATTTCCTAAGCAATTATTTATTTATTTTGTACAAAGGAGTACTTATTTTTCTTTTCTTAAGACTGATTTCCTTACAAATCAGGAGGTTATTCTTCCAAGTGTGTGGGTGTCCGATATATATGGGCCGCGTAATTGGTGGGCACGTTAATCAACAAAGGAGTGGGCCCAGGGACAGGCCTCGTCCATGGCCAATTAGAGACCCATGACCGGGCAACGCCTCGAAGATGGATGCTGATGAGCCCGAGATGCCACGATGCTACGATGCTGCGTTGCTGGGATGGCCCCGATTCCTTGATGCCTGGATGCCTGGATGCCCAATGGGCCGAACATAAATCCTTGACGGAAGCCACTATTAGCGTGGTGTTTAGTGAGCCTGCAGCCTGATGGCCTTTGATTAGCTGCGATATGCTCCGGCTGCCAGCTATAAATTAACTGAGCTCTTTGTTTTAAAGGTAAGACGGGGCTGCTAACCGGAAGAGACACCTAAAGCTAGAAAAATTGGAAAAGTGCATCAATTGTGGCAAGCTGATGGTTTCTAAGTAGGATTTCATTCGGAAAATTTATCGAACGGGATTACTAAAAACAAAAAAAAAATAATATTCAGTAAATTTAAGATGGCATGGGTTGGTATACAACTTATATTTATTGAAAACTATATCTAAAATCCTTTGAAATCCTTAGCTTTTCGATCTTACCTATTTTTTTTATTGCATAATAATATTAATAATAACTAAAAACCTAATCAAATCGCTTGCTTGATATATAATTATTGATTAAAGGAGAGCTTATTTAATTCTCACCCCTCGAAGCATGTTTAATAATATGGAAACAAGGCCTAAACATAATTTTATAAACCAATCAGAGGTTTCTCTTTGTGGCACCCACCGAATCTAGCACTTCCTTTGAGACAGGTAATACCATTTTATCCCTGGTATGGTGTATATATTTCCCCAGCAGATTGCACCCGATCCGGTTCCTTTTGTATTTGACGCGTTACTGCTGATTTTCCACTTGATTGCTTCAACTTATCCAGCTCGTTTTAAAAAACAGATTAAATTTCCCTGCGCCACCCGCGGGGAACCACCTTTAGCACCACCACCCACCCGAGGAGCACCCATTAACCGTTGGCATCGTTGTCGCCTTGTTAATTAAACGTGGCACACACCGCTGGCTGAACGCGATGCGGCATTGCGCCTCGATTGCGATTGACACAATAAATTGTCAATTACAGTGCAATTACGTATGGAAATCGCTGGCGCTCTCTCCCATTCTGGCTGGTAGCCCCTCGGGTAAAAAAACTCGCTAGCAAAAAAGCACAGGACTCCCCTTTCTCCCTTTTCCTTTTTGGAGACAGCAGCAGCAGCAGTCGCCGCTTGATTAAATCGATAAAAATCGAGTCGCCTTTTAAACGCAGTTACAGCGCACACAATAGAAACGTGCAAATATTGTCGAGGACTCCTTCTGGGGTCTTTCTTTTATTTTTTTCCGCGGTGTAAAGCGGGGCTGGCAGGCATTTAAAAACGGTCAAACGTTATCAACACGCAGCTACACTCAGAACAATAATCGCCCTGAAATTTAGAAAATCGCCATAAAAATATATTTTTTCTTAATATCAGAAATATTTTTTTTAAAAAAAGGAATTTTTCCTAAAATAAGAAATATATTTCTATATTACAGAAATGGTCACTATAAGCCAAAATCTCCATAGAAATAAGAAAGAATTTCTAAGCTTAAGAAAAATATTTATTATTTTTAAAAATTATTTTCTGGAAACTAGGAAATATGCCATAAACAGAAATTTTCAGAAATACATTTCCTAAAATCGAATACCCTAACCATAAAATGTAAATAACCTTAAGTAATGGAAATATTTTCTAAAGTATAGAAATGTTTTCTAGGAAAGTGAAAAGTTTTCTAAAATCTAGAAAAAGTCGTAGCTCAGAGCGCTAATGGGTTGTGCATTTGTCGATTTACAAGAGGAGGGCGGTTCGACTCCTGATCAGGGCAACGTGATTTTTTTTTAGCGAATTTGCTTTTTTTTATTATGGGCTAACCCCTTAAATATATGTTTTTATTTTTTAAGCCTTTTAATTAAAAAATATAGTTAAATTAATTCGATTTTCAACAAAGTTTCCTTAAATGGCTTCTCAACCCTGTCACGCGTACGCAGGGCAATGGCCTAATGGGTAAGGCGTGCGTCTGCAATCCAGTTGGTCGTGGGTTCAAAACACGACCAGGGCAAATGGTAAGCGTTGTTTTTCTAATGTTTATATTTGACTTTTCAGATAGTCTCTTCATAAAATTTCAGCAGTAAACAAAAATATTTAACCAAATTTAGCAGTTCTACTGAACTTCTGTCAAAACAATTAAATAATAAGACAGACGTGTGTGTGATATATTTCGTTTATGAGAAGTAAGTTTGCCTATGGCAGAGTGAGTATACAACCCATATAAATAAACTGCACAAAGATGTTGCTATAAATAACCTTAAATGTGTAAACACGTGTTTTTTTTATTTTAGAAATTCGCCCTAAAATTAAGAAAAATTTCTTAATTTAAGACATTAACTACCCTAGACTTTAGAAATTTTTTTTTACATTTTAGAAAATAGTTTTCTTTATTTTAAGGTCAGATGCCCTTTATCTTAGAAATAAATTTTCCCAATTTTAGAAAACAAATTTCTACTTTTTAGGGCGAGTCGCCTTTGGTGACAAAAGTATGGCGATTTTCTAAATTTCAGGGTGATTATTTTTCTGAGTGTAGGGCTGCGGAAAATTCGGTCAACATGACAACGTTGCAGGGCCTAAAATAAACCGTGAGATGGAAACGCATATTCTTCTATTTTTCGGTGTGGTTATATGGAAAATGGTTTCGGGGGAGAATTCAGCGAAAAATGTCCTGGAAAATGGAAAGTGCCTGAGGCAATCCAACCAATTTAAAAATCAGAGTAGAGGAAAATAAAAAGATTTTATGTTTCGTAAAGGATTAATTAAAATATAAAAACAAAATCTTTGATTTACATTAGTTTTTAAATAAGTTTAATGTTTTGTAAAGGATAATTTAAAATATAAAAAAATATAAACTTGAAAATATTTATAGGAAATTTCTTTAGTATAAACTAAAAATTCAAAATTACAATTTCTGAATTTCTTTCTTATAAAAAGGAATCCCAGGACATATACATATGTGATTTATTTTTCGACTATTTATGATTGGACATTTCCATGATACTAGGGAAAATATTTTTGTAAAATTGGTTTGGCAAACTCCATGGACATGCAATTTACAGCATGTGTCTCCGGGCCACGCAGTGTGCTATCCATCACCCACGCGCCATTTTCCATTTGCCCCCTCTGTCTGTCTCTCTCTGGGTGTGTATTTCCGTTTCCGGTTCGTTAATAGAGTTAGTTGCACATACCGCTAACTGCAACAGCAATGGCGCCGAAAAATTCCCTAGTAAGCCACTGCCAAAAATTGGCATCTGGCGCGGGATTGGAATGGGAACAGGTGCTGCGAATGGGAATGGTAACGGTAACGGAAGTGGAGTAGGTGGAGTAACCCAACATGGGTGCTGTAACGGTGGCCACTGGCGGGCACTGGCGGGCCCTGGAGGCCACTGGAGGCCACTGTCACCATGTTCCAGTTCCCTTCTCCCTTCGATATGTCCCCGCTCTTATTCCCGTTGTATCCCGCCTCCTGTGTTTGCTGTTGTTTTCGGCAAGGGGGAGCTGATATTGTTGCTGCATCGTCCTGTGAACATTTAACTATTTTCGAAATGTCGTTAATTGGAAATGGCAATTTCATGCGCCCCCAGACGGTCTCTGTCTTTTACTCCTATTTCCACAGACAAAAAACATGATCAGAACAAAGGTTCTGAGGGCCTCCAGGGTTATTGTTTATAAAGTGCAAATATAAATTAATGTAAAGTATTTAAAAATAAAATAGGACCAGTGGCTTTTAGTTTATTACTTATTACACTAAATATATTCCACGACTGCTGCTCCTTATTTTAAACACCCTTTTCCTAATCAAAATTAAAGTTTCTTGACTTATATTAATATTAATATTGGTAACAAACTTTTGAGACGTGTTTCCATAACAGACCATAATTTTTCCACGTGTACTCTCCCTCTATGTGTGGCTCTCCCTGCTGCATTCTACTGCCTTGCCCACTTTTGTCTGCATTTTGTAGTTTCCTGTTCTTTTTTTTTTGACATTTTTATTTTATGGTATTTTTTGCACTGCGGAACACACGCAAATACACACTCCCTCACACACCCACACACTCAATCAGTGGCACACATTTTCGAGAGGGGGGAAAGGCGAAAAGTGCGCAGCATACTTCGATCGGTTCGCGAATGAATATAAGCCATTCTAAACATTTTTAGTTGATTGAAAAATTGTGCAGTTGGTTGGCAATTCGAGAGCCACACGAACAAGCACGTATGCATGTGTATGTGTGAATGGGGGATTTCCCTGTATTCTGTGGGAAAATTTAAGCTTCATTTAATTGGGCAAAAAGAAAGGGGATTGCAGAATGCGCGACATTGTGTTGGGTATTTGGGCAATTATGTGGGGACTTTTGAACGACGAAAAGTTGTGCACAAAAGGCAAGAGCTTAACTATTTAGTGGTCTATTTATAATTTTTAATTAGCTTGAGGGCCTTAGTCGCGGTAATGCTGTGAAGAAATTTAAAAGAATTATAAAAGTGTGATTAATAAATTAAATTTTAATATTTGAATGCCTGGTCTAATTAGCAAATTATTTTAAATAATTATTAAATTCAATTTTATGGTACTCAAAAAATGTACATTTCCTTCTCTGGGAATCAATTATAAATTATTTAACACAATGCATATATTTCCTTTTAAAATAGATTATCTGTGCAACTTTCAATCATATCAGTTTAATAATAAACAAGAACGAGCTTAGAAATGCAACTTCATCTAAAATTTATAACTAATAAAAAACATTTCATGTGTCTGTAAATAATTAGAGCAGCAAGCGAGCTGGGCACTTTCTACAAACTAATTAAAAAACTACGCAAGCAAAAATATTTTCGTGTTTTTGCCAGAGCGAATAGACAAGCCAAAAAAAAACCAAATTAGAAACGTAAATTGAATTCTGCACACGCTGCGAAATAACAAAGTGAAAAATGAATAATGACTTTGACAGCAGCAGCAGGATAACACGTGTAGGTGCGATGCTTAATGCAGTTAAGCAGAGTGTGGGCGCAGTCAAGAGCCAAACAAATCCAAAGGATGAAGGCACCCTCCGGAGGAGGTGGAAATGCAATTTGGAAATTGAAAACGTTTCGAGGGGCCTCCCACACTTTTAGCTGTTTAACTTTTGCAGGGTCTCCCAGACTCATTTGCATACGATTTGCTATAATTGAATCTAGCCAAAGGCTGCAGGAAACCCTAGCCTAGCCCTTCACTTCCGTCTCCTCTGTTTTAATACGTATCCGTATCTCTGGCCCCCTGTGTAGTTGTAGTACAGCCAGCCTTCAAAAGTTTTACCCGGCTTTGCCCCACAACAAGACAAATGTGCGTAAACAGTCCGCCAAGGGGGTGCTTTTTCGAGGGGTTTGCAATGGGCCAGGACTGTGTCACTGGCTGATAACGTTTAATGGATTGCTGTGGACTCTCAGACAGAGACCGAGACACAGGCCTCGAAGGGAGGGTTTTTGTTTGTTTTCTTTTTTTTTTATGTTGCCTAGGCCCGGGCAATGAAGACATTAAAATATTAATGTGCAGCATAAATCAGCACCGAGCCGGGGAAATAGAAAACAAGTAGAGAGCAAAGAATTTCAAGTTCCCAAAACGAATTTCAACCACATTTCTGTCGGATTAAAGATAAAGTAGAGAAATCTTTGATATACATGATGATTGTGTTAATTTATTGTAGAATAATATAATGGATTTTATTCAGGGAGGACACATAAACCTCTAATAATTAGAAATAACTACAGAAATTGTTTATTAAAGACCAAATATTTTCCTTCCCTCGATTAATAGAACATCCTCAAAGCCTCTTTCTTTTCTTGGAACACTCCAAGCACTTTATTTTCAATTCCCTGGAAAGCAAGTATTATTTCTCAAGACTGTCTGTGTGTTTGTTTTGTCGCTCGAAATATCAAAAACTAAGCCAACACACGCTTTTTACGTCTCTGACAGCTGTGAGATATGCAAAGGAAAGTTGACGAGCCGCCCGCAAATTACTCACACATATACTTGAGAGTTTCCCCAACCCATTTTCCGCTCCTTACTCCCTCCCACTCCCACTGCCTTCGGATTGGTTGCCAAGTCAACAAACAAATTAATTACAGTCTGTCTCAATAGTTTGCCACATGTATCTGGGAGCTATACACACTCACTTCTCGCCTGTCAACAGAGCTTAGCACGCTTTGACAAAATTAAATGCAAAACTCATTATGAAATGTTAATAGCGAGCAGCTGCCGCCATCGTAGTAGTTGTTGTTGTTGTTGCTGCCGCTGCTTTTGTGGTTTTACAAAACATATTAATTAGCATTAAATAATTAAAATATGCCCGCCGCTTAACGTCATTCATTTTAATCAGTTTTAAGCCCTTGCCGGTTTTTGCGGCTTCTGTAAGTTTTCCCGGCGACTGGGGACTGGGGAGTTGGGGACTCATTAAATCGTAGTTATTATTGCAGAAGAAAAACATAAACAAATAAGCGATTTAATAGGGTGCATTTATTTGCATATGTTTTGGCGTGGCTTACGAAGCGATATGCTTTGATTTAAGAGTTTTCCAGTTGAAACTGCAAACAACGCGGCGTATGCTTAATTAAAAGCCCCCCGGGGGTCTATGCCTCTCAAAAGAGGAAAATTATCGGATGTTTGCTCCGTAAAATGCTCGGGGGTAATATTTTACACATAACAACGGAATTAATTAGCCTGATGTGAATGAAAATAACAAAAGGATCCACTATTAGGTACTGGCTTTAATATTAAATTTTATAGGTGGGATTATTTGGTTGACGATAATAGGAAAACAGTTTACTAGCACTTTTAATAATTATTTAATCTTATTTTAAAGGCCAATAATATGATTCTGTATTACAATATTTCAATACAATTACAATATATTTAAAATTAATATTAAAATTTCAAAATGGTTATCATTAAGAATATGGTATGTCTGAGTGTTGATATTAACAAGATTTTCACAAAGCTTACAATTTAAGCATTTCAGGTTTTGTTTTATATTTTTATAAAACTCCTTCCTAACACTATAAGCTCTTCCTTTTAACTGATTAAACTGACAATGCATATCAAAAAATAGAAAAGTGCGCCGAATTTTTTTGGCTAATAATATTCTTTTGTTTCTGCATTTACAATGCATTTTATGTTGTTCGTTTTATTTCTTGTTGGCTAAATTTTAAGTCCCGTTGGCCCCCGCAGCGGTTTTGTTGATGACGGAATGGCAAATTGTTGTTTACCAACAGTGCGAGGCATAAATATAAATACGAGTACGCCGATCTGATTGCCTCCTCGGGCACTTAGCCGTATTGGTTTGGGCCAGGATTTGGATGTGGCTTGCTCCTGGTTTGGGCTGGTTTGGCTGGATTGCCCAGCAGCCACGGCCGCCAACTGTTTCTGGTACGGTTTCGGGGCTGTGGGTCGGATTCTGGCACTGATTTTGATTCTGATTTGGATTCGGCTCCTGCAATTTGCGTAAAAGTCTACGAATGGCCTGAAAACTCACAGCTTTTGTTGCACAGCCAAGTGGTAAACAAATATGCGTGCCAAAAGTGCGGGCTTTGAGTAAATAGGCTGGCTATATGGGTTATGGTGTACCCTAGAAAATTACTGGAAATAAATCTGAGTTCTTAAGAGATTTCCTGAAAAATTGGAATCATCTGATAGGTGTTTAATATCTGGAGTAAATACAAAAGATAGCCTTAATAATAAAGTTAAAAATGGCGAATAAGAAAAAGTGAAGCTAAATAAAAAACACTATGGAAACTTGTAATAGTTAAAAAGATTAATGAATAAAGTAAAGAAAATATCCATATAATATAAATAATTATATAGTAAATACATATCAAATCTGTTCAAATTGAGTATAATATTTCAGTAAAAAAAGGTTTTATAGAATTTTAACTAATTAAAGTTATCTGGAAATAGATTAAATAAACATTATTATGTTTTCGGCGCTTCTTTAAATTTAAATTACATTTCAATTGGAAATAGACCGATTTTTTTCCCTCTTGTAAAGACTAAAAGGTTTTTAAAAGTTAAAAATTCAGCAAAACGAAATTCATGACGGTTGGAAAAACACTTTTCAGCTCATCTCCAATTCGTTGCAATCGGATTGGGAGTAATATTCGTTTGTCACGTCCCGCTTTATTTAGAATTTGTTTTCAGCCGATGGCAAAAACAATTTAAATTTTGTCTCTGATGGCAGCTCATGGCAAATGAAAATAAAATAAAAACGTCGATGCCGATGCTGATGTCGTTGGCGATGCAAGAGCAAATCGAAATCAAATCGAAATGTAATCGCGCGCACCAAAGCCAAAGCCAAAAGCAATCGCATTATCGCCACATTGGCGTGAAAGTGCCACGCCCCCGCGCCCACACATCCTCCTCATATTTTTTTTTTGCCACGCTTAACCCTCACGCACGCACTCACATATTTAACCCCCCTGTGAAGCCAGCGGCCCGATATATATTTATAGTCAGCTCATATTTATGGTTACAATATTTGCCTTTAACCGGAAATCGATGAAATTTTTATGCCTTCGCCTTGGCGCCCTTTTATTTTATTTATGTTGTGTGTGTGTGTGGGTGTCTGTGGCGTTTGGCAAAAATATTTGTTGTGGCATAGCCCCCGCCCCACCCCTTTTCGTTTCCATTCCAAAAGTATTTGCACTCGGCTTGATTTTCCAATTTTTTCCCTATTTTTCTTTGCTGTTCGTTCTCTCATCGAATTTAGGCAATTTAGCGGCTTAACTAAATCGTTTTTGGTGCTCATGAATTTATACGTTTTGTTTGTGCAGCGCATGCAAAAATTCTGACATATTAATATGCGTAGGAATCGGAATACCTAACTTCCCGTCCTCTCCATATATCTTCCCCTTCCCAAGGCCAATAAAGCGGAACCTTCTTTGTTGTCCAGAAGTTGGTTGGGCCTTCGGGGTGTTGTGTGCGTGTGGCCGAAAATATTTATATTGTTTTGTCATTTTAGTGGGATTTACGAGGTCCAATTTGTGGTTTGATATATAATACTTATTGTTGAAAACTGCCCACGCCGCAAAGAAATAAAAATGGGGTCAAACTTTTTCGGGTTTGCATGGGTTTGTATTCTCTTCATTATTTTGGAATAATAAAAATATATTTTTATGTTTTGCAGCTAAATAAGAAACTAATAATCATAACTTTGTTGATATTTAATATGCTAAAAAAAGTATTAATATTATAAATATTATTAAAGAAACACACATGTTTTGATTAAGAATATTTTGATTAAGAATGTTTTGATTAAGAAATTCTTCATTTTCGTCTGCACATCAGGTTTAATTATGATTTATGTACCTTGGTTGTGCTTAGTGTTTTATTTAATGTTCATTAAGTTTTGTTAGGTACAAAAATGTGTAGTTAATTAAAAGAAACCAAAAAAAAACTTTATAGAAATTTCCAATAAATCCAAAGAATTGTTTTTGCAACATAAGACCCATAATTTTGTGTACTCCTTTTCCATTCTAACCCTAAGGCTATTCCAACTGTAACTAATGCTGATATCGCTCATAATTTTCTCCACCCTCTCTTCCTTTTCCTGTCACTGACAATTGAAAGCTTTCAAAAGCACTTCACACTACACAATTTCCTTGGCATTGTTCGGAATCATGGAATTAACTTGCTGTGAAAACTCTTTAGTCCGTGCCCCTTTTTCTGGTTATTACTGTCTCACAATTATGTGACAATTTCATTGATTACTGCGGGGCGGACACGCTGAAATCTCCGTTGCACTTGGCACACAAAATAATGACAACCAAATCGCCATCACGTATTGCAGCTGTATTATAGTTCGCCGGCCGCGAACAATGGCGGGGGATTTCGAGCGTGAATTTTTGCACCCAACTCCGTACAATTTGCGGAAAATGCAGCATCCTCGAACGTATATAAATTCGAAGCATCCAGATTCTAGGATTCAGCTTCCAGCTAATGGCTCTCCCTTCGATGGGGATAATCACGCTGGGATGCTGAGCCCGTTGATGATGATGATGAATGGTACGTTTGCTGGTCGGGCTGGTCGGGCCAAATCCTGGACCTGGCACGTGTCCTGCTCCTCCTTGCATTGTTCTTGAGCTACGCTTCCGAACTTGCCGCAGTTATATTTCATATTTCGAGCACAGGAAGAAATTGGTTTTATTTATTTCGTTTTGTGAATTTAAATAGAAAGGATGTCGGGCAATTCTTTGAGTTGATTGCAGTAACTGCTTATAAATTCCAGAAAGTTTGAGAATAAAATACAAAACTTATCAGATTACACTGTGGTTTGAGCTAGATTTTATTTACTTTTTTTTAATAATAATTTTGTAAAATAAATTAGCCACAGATATTTTAAATAAATCATTCCAGCAAATAATCTGATTTAAATGTAAAGAAATAAAATCATTTCATGAACTTCTTTAAATAAAATTCTTCTTTACATTAATATTTATAGCGAAACTTATAGATTTTTTTTAGATTTCTTCTTTGCTCAGTGCATCTCCGCTTTCACAGCTCAATTCATTGCAGCTCCAGTGTCCCTCTTGCAGTAATCTGAATTGCTTTCCCACTTTTTCATGGCTTTGGCTCTGGCTCTGTCTCTGGCTTTGGCTGCAATCTTCAGCGCCAGAATTTTTACCTGCACGGAATTTGAAATCATGTGGGGATCCAGCCGACAGAGGATTGGGGTCTCCAGGTCTTGGGTCACGTAAGCGGTCTTACTTTGTCACTGGCCGGGGCGGGCCAGTTCAATCATTTACTGTCATTTACTGCCTTAGTTACCTGTCCTGCGGCGTCTTCCAATATTGCAAAAAAAAAAAAATATATATATAGGTCTTGGATCTATATATGTAGGAAAAAAGCTCCAGCTACTTTAAGCACGAGTGCGCTTATTTCATGTTTTCAGGGAATTCCCCATCCTGGCTACCTGACTGGCATGGCGGAATAAGACTCACAGATTCCCATAAATAAATTGAATTTAATTGCAAGTAAACATGGGAGTTTTCTTTATTAATATTGTTTTACAATCTTTTATATCTGTTATTTAATAAAGATAAGAAACATGCATAAAAGATGTAGTTATCGTTGGGCCATTATAACAAATTAAAATTCGTTCAAAACTGATTTTATTGAATTTGTATAGGAATTAGTTATTGGTGAGCTCAGGAATACAATCACAGCAAGAGGTCTGCAGTTTACATCGATGGATAGGGAGTTAATTCGGATAAATATGAAGTGAATAAGCAATAAATCTTATGGTGAATCAGTGAAGAATTAGTGGTGATTGTGTGGTGAATCAGTGGTGAATCCACAAAACAAGTAACTACAAACCTCTATGCCCACATCCTGTTATGGATGACACAAGTAAATTTGACTCAAAGACAACTGAACTCTTTACACTCCAAGGACATCTCTTTGCTTTGCCAGACGTGCCGATGGCTACCCATCCGGTTGCCAGGATCTCACCAGCTGCTGCTGCCACGCCCCCAACTCCTGCGCTTTGTTTGCCGTGGAAATGAATTTCTAATACAAAAATTGCATTGAAAAGTACTGCGACGCCTGCTGGTCGGCTTGGCTTTAGCTTTAGCTTCAGCTTTAGCGTCAAGGGCTAACAATTGTTTTGGCAAACGTTGCCAGCACTTGTAGTGCCAAAGGAGCGTGAGGACAGCAGCACGCATATGGCTACCAGGCCGGAAGTGGTTCGCGTGTGTGCCCCCGCGGAGAAGGAGAGCTCAAACCGAACCGGAGGACCAAAGCAGAAGATCTTGGCTTCCCTTTATCCCTTTTTCCCACTTTTTTCCTTTGGCCCTTTTCACCACCACTGCGACTTCTCACGGCTCGCACACTTCACGCTGGGCATGCAAAATGCACGTCTAATACAATGCAAAATGCAAAACGCCAAGTAAACCAACACAAAACAGCAAGACAAGCGCAGGCACTGAAAGGGTACAAGTACAGGGCAAGAAAAATCGCAAATAATCGGATAGAAGCTTTAGAGTTTTTCGCTAGAAAAATGAGTTGGGACATGTTAAAGATTTTTGCTTTGTTAAATATTTAAAAGCCATTAATATCAGTTCTTTAGGAAGCATTATTTTTCAAGACATTTTTATTGTGCTCATTTTTAGTTGGAGTCACAGAGAAAAAGGTGGTTATTTTGAAGAACATGAAATGGTAGTTAGAGACAAGCGAGAAAACTTATTGTTTGGCCAAAGACCACGTTTAATATTTTTTTTGTTTATATAATTATAAGATTCTTCAAATTTGGGATGGTTTATGGTCATTTATTATTCTATTTATATAACACTGAGCGTTAAGCTTATATTTTGCAAGAAGAAAGTAATCTCAGAAGTTAATTTTTTCGGGTGGGATTCGCACGGACCGATCCAGGATGCAGCCCGTTTTAAGCTCACCTTAGTCTTTACTTATTATTAGGATAATTTAATTCATTTTAAACCATTCTGAGTATTATCCTTATATCCATGACAATAGGTTTTTCTTGACACAGTTAACTCTGAGCCATTTTTTGTCCAACTGTACTGCCGGGGAATGGTGGTCTGAAAGAATAGGTTTGCTCACATACAAACACGAAAAACAGGAAATTGAATTTTCGACTTTGGCAAGTGTGCGTGCCAGGAAAGAGGAACCAGAACCAGAAGCAACTGGAGAACAGGAACAACTTATGCCCCGACACTTGTACGTAATATGGGTAGCTTCTGCTCCTGCCTGCTCCTGCTGCTGCTGTGCAGTTGCTGCTGCTGCGCTGCGGCAAGTATTGCGAACGGAGAACGAGAAGTCCTGACACTGGCAGCGCCTCGTTTTGCATACCAAGCAACCGGGCTCAACTTGTGCCAGCGGAAACGAAATATTTAACAACAAAGCAAACACTAGCATACCCTCTCACACACACACACTCACACACCCGCACTCTGCACACTCGCAGATAAACGAGTATTTGTGTGCGTTGCATAATTGAGTGGGCGGGGCTGGCGTCGCAAGTTTAACTTTAATTTGCCGGCTTTCATCTGACTTTGTTGCCGGGAATGCCGCAGAACTAAGCTCAAATTAATAGCCATCCCTCGGCATCCTTTCGCCCCCTGGAGCAGCTTAGATGGCAGCTCAATGACTTATCATATACAAATTACAAGACTCTTGCTTTCGCACAGTGCCACGCCCCAAGCGCCGAGTGTAGAGCAATTAGCGATGGGAATTTACTGGGTCTCGCAGGGAGCAGAAATGGGTTGACAACGAGTCGTTGAAGCATTTTAAATGAACACTTTTGTAAAATCAACTTAATAAACAAAGCACATAGATAGTTAGTCAATGAACAAATTTATTTAAATATTTTTTAAATTATATATTCATGATTTGCATCCCTGGGACTTATCCACACACACCCAAGCCCCGACAAAAGTCAAAAAGTTACAATTTACGCTTGTAAATAGCTTTAAAAACTTTTCCCCCGGTTGCTATCTGCTTCTACAATTTAGCTAATTAACTCAGCACCCAAGTTCTTGGTATAAATCCACCCTCCCCCAGCAGCATCCAACCCTCGATTCCTCTTTCAGCGGAAAAATATATAGATAACCCCCCGAAAAATTCACCCCTCGACACTCGACAAATTCGCGTCTGTCGCTAATTTCGCTAATCAAAGCGCGGGGCACATCCCTCTTGTCGGGAAAAGCGATGAGGAAAAGCATTACTTCGATTTTATTAAACGGGATGCAGCGTTGAGAGGGGGAAATTTTTGAAAGGGACCGGCAATAATTTGCCAAAAATGAAAGCAACTTCCAGCAGAACAGCAACAATAAATGTAGAACTTTTGTTAATGGGAAAGCGAACAAAATGCTACTAAGGAAATGAGTTTTTTTCTTTGTTTTCTGGTTGTGTTTTCTCTTTGGCGATAATTAGTAGCATTATTTAGGGGCAGAGTAAAAAATAAGGCTGGCTGACCCGGGTTATGGTTATGGCCAAGGCACGTGTCACCCTTCGGGAGCCCGGTTCACCAAAAACTAAGAGCTCGCGGCATCAAGTCCCCGAGAGTCGATAATGTCGCGGCATGGCCACAAAGGCAAACACAACAAGCCTGGAGAGGAAAAAGGGGAAAAAATGGGAGGTTTACAGAGAAAAATAAAATTATCAACAGAAAATGTATCAATAATATTGATTGAATATATATATCATTTTTAGAAAAAAATATTTATTAGGGGTATAATAATATAATTTTATAAAATAAATTTATATAATTTTTTGAACACATTTTTTCGATCAAATATATTTTCAAAAATACACATTTTCTATGAAAAAGGGATTCATAGGAAAATTAGCACTTTCAATCAACTAACTCTGTAAATGTCCTTCCTTAAGAAAATATTTGGATCTTTTATTATAAGGTTGAATTTAAATTTATTTGGCCAAATAATTTATACTTTATATTCTATAATTTTTTTTGGTTTTCTTCCAGTATAATTTATTTATTCTAAAAAAAAACAGATTTCTCTCTGTGTGGTGTAGCCCAAAAAGGGGGAGGCAGGCTACACAACCTTCTGTGGAAAAACTAATAACCGAAAATTGGGTAGGAAGCGGAATCGGACTCGGCAGTGCCGAGATCTCAGAACTGGGATTCCGGTAGCTGGTAGATGGTAGCTGGCGACGAGCGCCAAAACTCATAAAATTCAAGCCATTGAGTTTTCGAAATCGCTTCGGGCTTCATTTCGATTGGCGCACACCCCGCGGCTGCCCCTTCGTCCGTACATTTATTGGATGGTATTCTGGCCTCTTGACTTTTCTGTCGCTCTGCTCCTCGTTGTTTGGCCATTTAAATTCGTTACGTTTCGATTGCCGTGAGTATGCAGTCAACTTTATAAAATTTATAGTTTAATCTGATAGATAGGAAATTGCTTTGTTTTGGCCCCGGCTCGGAAAAAGGGATGATCAGAAAAGGGCAAGGAAAAGTTGGCAAAATATGAATGACTTTTTGTTTGCGAAGGGAGATTTAGCCAATGCCAAGGCAGCACTTTAAAGCTTTCGACTCAGCTCGATGAAAAGATAAACCACACAATTTATGCGAGTAAAAAGAAGGAGAAGATGAGCAAACATAACATGTGAGGAAGTCGAATTTAAAGTGCTCTTTTTGCTGAGTAAATGGATATGCTGGATAAAATATTTTCTAATACATAAAACATGGCTAAAGATAAGTAAGGTTTCACCATGAATTTAGTTGTTGATTATCTTTTGTTGGTTAGAAGTTTTATAGCTGGTAATACTAAAAAATAGAAAATATAAATGCAAAATGTTAAAATAAAAGTATATTTAGGAGATATCTATTTTTTTTAAATATCATTAAAATGGAAATAAATAGCTCTTCCACTGTTATTTTATACCGAACTCATAAATAATTTATTCTTTATTCGGTTTCTTTTAGGTAATAATATCTTAAAATTATCATAAACGAGAAAGAAAGCTAACTTCGGTAAACCGAAGTTGGTATACCCTTGCAGTCTGCAATTGGATCATTGAAAATCGAACCATTTTAGTAATGTTGAAAAAATATAGAATTTTGTAAATTTTACATTTTACATGTAGAATTTTACATTTTCATATAAATTGACCGATCGCTTCTATGGCAGCTATATGATATAGTGGTCCGATCTTAATGAAATTAAAACCGTAATTCTAGAACCATAAAAAACTGCTATGTCTGAAAATTTATAGAAATACGTTGAAAAACAGAGAAGTTAAATTTTTTTTTACATTAATTTCGCCATCATTCCTATGGCAGCTATAGGATATAGTAGTCCGATTTCGGTCATTCCGACATATATACTGCGTGCTAAAGAAATAAGACTATGCAGGAAATTTCAGCCCGATAGCTCAAAAACTGAGAGACTAGTTCGCGTAGAAACCGACAGACGGACAGACGGACAGACAGACGGACAGACAGACGGACATGGCTAGATCGACTCGACTGGTGATGCTGATCAAGAATATATATACTTTTTGGGGTCGGAGATGCCTCCTTCACTGCGTTGCAAACATCTGGTCAAAATTATAATACCCTCTGCAAGGGTATAAAAAGAACATTATAACAAATAATGTTTTTTTGAAAGACTACATTTAAAATTAATATATTGGATATAAAATTAGTTTAGATCGATACATGACGGCCAATAACTTTATTTAAGTGAATGTAGTCATTATGCTTCAGTTTCTGCCTTTTAATTCAATATAGTCAAAGCATTCTAAGCCTTTGCCTTTGCCTGCTGCATAAAATAAAGATATTTCAGTTACCCCAAGACAGACTTTAACCCCAAATGATGTTGTTGTCTGTCCCGACGTCTCTCCGTATCCCTTTTGGACATCACAAAGGGGAGCACACAAATAATGCCAAGCAGGATATCCACCCATGTGCTTTCCAGGCAATTGCCTAATTAAATTTTATATCGAATGTCGTAAAACGAAATTTCAATAAGCACAAGGACAGGACAAAGGTGGCGTGGCCCAGTCGGAGGGGCCGGGCATATTTGCATCCTTTGCCCAGCGAGGCCTTTATAATATTTTGTACCGGCGTCAGCTCAGGAGTTAATAACACGGTCAAATGTGCGGACCAGGTCAGCATTAAAATCATGCGGTTCATTGACCAAAATCACCGCCTCGCTTTCAATATCAAAAGTGGAAGTGGAAGTGCTGGGAAAACAGAAGCGAACTGGTAGGCCGACGGACAGTTATCATCTTTGGGTTGTTTACTCAGTGGGGGACATTGCCAAATATAAGTACAGGGAGGAAAAAATTGCACAATTTTGTTTCATTAAAAATTCGAAAAAATGCAGTACTAACAACAAAAGTGTATTAACAAAACGAACATATTTTGCTACGATTTTAGAGATTATATAAACCCACTTTTACGAATTCTATAAAATGAAATTTAAAAAGAAAGGAATTCGTAATGAGGAAGTTGGTTTATGTTTTTATCAGTAACTCATTAGGAGAATTACTTAATTTGAATACAATTAAAACCAATTAATATGAAGTAATATGTTTGACTTCCATAATTTATATTTCCAATCCAATTTCAAAATATATAATAAGTATGTTTAGATTTAAAAATGTACCTTACTTGTCTTTCAACTGAAAACACATTTTAAGAAAGCCAAGTAGCTCCGAAAAATAATATTAATTTATTGAATGGTATATATATATTTATAGAAATTTCTCTCTGTATATTAAAGGGACATAGGACATTCTGTAGCGGACATTTTGACAAGTGGCTTCGATGTTTGCTTAGCCCCTCACAACCGAACAGGTTGAGCCATCACCAACGCCATCGCCAAGTGAAGAGGACAGAATGGAACTCGGAACTCGGCTTTTGACGACTCGGCTCGTCATCATCGCTCTCATCATCGTCCTCAGTGGGCTCTGGCCATCGCTTGAGATATATATATATATAGAGAGATATATATGGCCAGATACGTATATATGTCAATGACGCTGCAAGCGCAGCTTGTTTGTTCTCATCCTTTGGCACTCATATAAAGTTTGTTTGCGGATTTGTGCAGCGCAATATGTCATTGCTGCCTCTTTGGGCCATCGACATTGACTTGGAGGAGGAGGAGGAATGGGGATGGGATGAGGAAGGGATAAGGATACGGATAAGGATGTGCAGGGGCAGCAGCGACCATGCTTAATGGCAATGTACGTTCAAGTAAACACACACACCACCCACATAAGCACAGGCACAACACACTTGTGTGTCAGCGAGGGTAGCTTCAGGATTTTAACTATATTTCCGATCTATTATGATCACACTTCAAACTTATTTAAATAAAAGTACTTGAGTTTATGTTTTAAATTAATATTTAATTGGCTTGCTTAAATTTTTAATGGGTATAAATATATTTATTTAAATAGCACACTAATATCTTAATAATAAAATAATAAAATAATCTTTATTTTCATGTTCGTGTTTGTCGGCCATATCTTTCTTAAATATTTTACATTTCAGGCCACCCTCTCATGTGTACTTATGCAGTTCAGTGTGCAGCGTCGACTAACAAATCCTTTTGGCATTATAAACATTATTAAAATTTCATGTTTCCTGCTACGAGCGACAGCCCCGACTTGCCACTCCCTCATGGTGAGCCCGCCGCCGCTGCCCACAGTTGGCTCTATCTCGGCCGCTCCTCATCGGATCCCCCCCGCCCGCCGCCCACTCAAAACGCAAACGTAACGAAACATGAAGCTCGAAACATGGCAGGCCGGAGAAGTGGAGGAGTAAGAGTGGGGAGCGGCTTTGAGCTCATATAGCTAACAGATTCTCCTGACCAGCTAAAAACCTCACTCCTCCAGCCACACTCTGCATAAAAGCTGGCATGAAAAAATAATCTAAAACTTATTTATGTTTTGTCAAATAAATATGTTCAGTTTTTAGAGAACTTATACTCTGTAAATTTTCAAAATCATCCCTTTTATTTAACGGGTTTCAATATGTTCTTAAGAATTTGAAATGTTTTAATTTTATACAAATATTTTTTGGGTAAATAAACATTTTTGAAAAATATCAGTCCTTCTTTAAAAAAAACCATTTGCAAAATCTTATTACCTTAAAAATTTTCTTTAGGTTTTAAAAATATTTTATAAATATATATTTTTGAAAGATTACTTTAAAGGTTCATATATTTTTTTCTGAGTGCTTGGACCTAAGCCCCCTTGGCTATAAGACTGTCTAGCCTTGCTTATTTGCAGCATGCTTCATGCTTTATGGTTACTTGGCCAAGGGCCTTTCGTGCTCTCTCACTCTTGCACACACACGCAGATTACACACACACTTAAGTGCTCACACACACACACATGTGCCATTATAAAGACCAAGTCACGAAATGCATGAAATTTTGCGCCGTAAATCGTTAAAATGGTTTTATTTAAGTAAATATGCAAAAATGCTTTTGTTAGACTCGGAGAAAGAGCATTATGTCCGGGTCAGATCTGGCCACGTTAATATCCGGAATTTAATTTGAAAATTTAAGAATCCACATAAAAGAGAGATACGAGCGGAGACTAGGTAAATGTTTAATACCGAGACTGAGATCTACTTTACGACATGTCTTGTCCACAGCGTCCACATGTCGTATGTGGAATATATTTGAGGACAAGTCCCAAGGAGATAGGCTGGAGATTGAAATAGTGCCGTAAATTATGTTATATTTATGCAAAGTAGAAATAATAACGAAATGATCTCGCAAGTGTGATGAGAATAAGAGATTTATTTAAAGCCAAGTAAGCCAAAATTTGCATAGTTTATATTCACCGAAAAGGTAAAGAAATTCTTTAAAGATTGTGAAATTTAAATATAAAAACTAAATTTTTCTTTCTAAAAGTACATACATTTTAAATAAATTTTGTAGAAAGAGGAAAAACTATAATTTATCGTGCGTTCATAAATTTATAACCCTTTTTTTTGCCCTGACAAAGATCGCGTTAAAAAGCATTTGACCTTTGGTCTCCTGGGTGAAGCTGAGGAGGGGCCAAAAGCCTTTTAAACAGTTGCGAAACTCCTTCAGGTCATTGTTATGGCAACTTCTTCCCTGCAATAGCTTTGGAATTTTCCTGCGAACTTAAAAACTTCAGCTGCGGCAAAGGCTTTCCCTTCCTTGCCTTGCCTTTCCTCCTAACTAGCTGGAAAATGGAGGCTGGCGGATGGTGGAAAATACGGCGGAAAATGGGCGTGGGGTTAGGACTAGAACTGAGCCCGTCTCTCCAGCTGGCTAAACCCAAACGCACTTAACACTTGGCACTGAGTTTTGCGTAACTTTTGCGCCGGGAATCCAGCGAACTACTTTCGTACCTGGGCAACCCGGGGTAACTCAAGGGGGATGGGGATTGAAATCTACTTCAGTGCGTCACGTAGGCGCTTCAAAGTTTTCATTTTTGCAAAATTTACGATTTAACGTTAAAGTGGAGCAAACAAAAAAAGGAATATATATAAAAGAAATCGGGTATATATTCCGTAGTACATATATGCAGCATGTACTACTTAAAAGAATGGCAAACTTTGAACACGACCAAAATCCCACTAAGTAAGTGTACGCGTACACCGAGAGGAAATGCTGTAATATATTTAGAAAATAAATTTGTTTTTTAATTTATATCAAGAAATAAATTCTTAAGTAAAAACCATGGAATTAATTTCGGTAAATCAGAAATGCCTGCTGGTTTCGTTTTCTCCTTATCCAGTCGCAAGGTCGTTGATATTAATACCAAACTACCTTTATTTTTTAACCTGTATTTCTAGCCCAGTTCGGGCATTCGGAATCTTCTCCGGGTTAGCCGGGCTCCGGGCTCCTGGCTCTGGGCTCTCCGAGTTCTCCGGCCGGGTTCAGCTGCACGTACTTTGGATTTTGTTGCGTCTCCTTCTTTATTGCACTTAAGATTTACTCATCAGCAGGTGTGCCCGTGCTTCCATCTCCCAGACCCAAACCGGAATCTACGATTGAATTTCAGACAGACTCCGCCGCCCAAGGACCTCCTTACAGATTCACCCACTCTCCGGAGCCGGAGCCACCACTACCCCCATCGACCAGGCGAAACGCAAAGGCTTTTGCAATTTTTATGTGCAATTTTTTACATGAGAACCAAAGGCGGAATGAGAGTGTCGCTTGTGGCTCGTTAAGGTTAAGGGGCGGTGGCTGCTTTTTTTTTCCTAGAGGTTCGGGGGCTGTGGCTGCCACTGATAACCGGAGAGTGGATTAGTCTCTGGGTATCGTTCGCCATAGGATAGGAAATAGGAAGGAACCAGGACCAGGATAGAGACTCATGAAATATTGAATGCAAATGCGGAATATGTTCTAGTTGGTCTTTGAATCGGTTACTTTAAGAGCAAAAATTAAATTTTTTAAATGCCAAAACTCCCAACTTTATTTAAATAATTTGTAAGCTGTTTCTGACATTAAATGATCATTTTTTAATTTTTTATTAAAAATAAATATGTATTCATTTTCCCTAGATAGTTTTTCTTCTCTGTTAGTTCATAAGCTTGTTTTTCAATACATATTAACACCAACTAAATCTTGGGTGAGCTTAAACAAATTCTATAAATTTTGTCATATAAGAAAGTATTAAAAACACAGATTGAAGCCACTGATTGAAATTCGAAATGCTCGCATGCCTCCTCCCACACCTGATGGCATTCCTAGAGGGTATTGAACACGGCATCTCCGCACATTTTTGCTATGATTTAGTGCGGCACCACCTGCCGAATCATCGCCACCCAGCACGACGC
Source organism: Drosophila rufa (assembly GCA_018153105.1). Taxonomy (NCBI): domain Eukaryota; kingdom Metazoa; phylum Arthropoda; class Insecta; order Diptera; family Drosophilidae; genus Drosophila; species Drosophila rufa. The sequence goes on from JAECXS010000096.1 coordinate 18,961,558, forward strand.
CCGCAAATACAATTTAAATTTTTAAGCGGCATCTACTTTGGACACGCCTTGGCCGGGATTCGTGTCACGCATCCTCGACGGGTGGCAGCGTCATCAGCATCCCCCCAAATCCTCACTCGACTAACATCAGCATTGAAGCATCAGCATGTTGTCCTTTGGCTTCGCTTTTTTCCATTTTTTCTTTTTTTTTTCTGCCCCGCCGTGGAGCTCTTTGTTGAATGTTGCAATTTCAACCCGTTGATGGATTTGATGCTTTTTTCCTCAGTGCCCTTCATTTTTGTACTGAAAGAAAATAGAGGGATTTTTCTTTATATTCAAATAAATTGAAGGAATAAATAATCCACAAGGTGTTTTTTATTTCTTGGTTTTATTAAAAATCTAAGCTAAAAAATAAGTACTCTTAATAATTGTTTTATTACAAAAGATAGATAGTTCCCATGAATATTGAAGAATTACACGAGTTGAGTTATTTCTTTATTTCAAACATGATTTATTTATTTTATTTATTAAGATATTAATTTATTTTAAGTTTTTTTGTGCATGCAACTTATTCCTGACTCAATAAAATATTTGTTGGATATTTTCCAAACATGTAAGCCTTGCTTAACCTTTATTCCCCAGTGTATCTATATGTCCTGGCAGCGGCTGCAAAATCAGCGCAAATCAGTGGCAAAAAGGCGGCTGCCAAGGGGTTTCAGGGGCGTGGCAGCAAGCAAGGGGGCCAGAGGGGAACAGAACAAACTCAAATTGATGACACCCGCAGAGTCCGCGTTGATGTTGCTGTTGCTGCCGCCGCTTCTGCCGGCTGTCTGTCATTGATACTTGCAAAAAAGCTTCTTTCCATGTCGCACGCACACGCTGCGCCAAATGACACTAAATTTGGTTGATTAGATGGCCGCGAAGCCCGAAAACGGATTTGGCATCCTGTTCCGCACGCTCCCAGGATCTCCGGCTCCCCTCCCCTCTCGACTCTGTAAATATATTGTATCCCGTTCTCATTGTCGTCGCAAACTCGACGCAATCAATGATACTATAGAATCCCAATTGGATTCGGGGGCATCCATTGGAAAGCCTCGTGGAGGAATTTGTGATTTTTTTTGGTCAAAATAAAGTTAGCTTAGGCATAAATTGTTACTAAAATATTACTTTATTTATGTTATAAATCTGTAATAAATTTCAAAGGCATTTCAAAGTATTATAATCTGAACAAAAAGTGATAAAATTATAGATACAATATACTTAAATTTAATAGTGTGTGTTATGGGTATTATTTATTCCCATGCTGCCATAAACTCTCTGTAGGTGTCACCTTTTAAGGTCCATAAACTTTCCTGATCTAGTCACCTTTTTTTCGCCTCTATGCCTTTGTACTTTCACAGCCAATTTTCCTAATCCATTTCCCGCTTTTAATGCCAGCGACAACCCCAATTGATGGGTAACCCTGTTCGGGAACTGTCTGGTTTCCTCTTAATTTTTTTTGCCGCTTGTTGGTGGTCCCATCAGAAGATCCGTTTTCGCGTCGTTTTATGTACCAGTTAACGTCAGCCTAATTGACAAATCTGCGCTTAACAAGCAAACGCAATCTGCCGCAGCCCCAAATGGAAAGCGGGGCTTTTCCGGGTGGCGCGGCGGAAAATGCAAACGCCAGACGACGAGTGCGAGGGGGCGGCCATATAAATTAACACAAGTATTTTTACCTAGGCCACACCCACCGAGCCACCATGCAGAATGCATGCTAACAACCACTTAGCGCACACGTCCCACCCACTTAACCCCTAACCCCACGCAGCTCTTTAACCCCTGTCTGCCCCAGGCCCCCTGGTGGGATGCCACCGATGATGAACAACTATTAAAGAAATTACGAGCTGATTCAAACGCCGAGTGCGGAGGGACCTCCGACTGGATGAAAGGCGGCGGGAACGGGGCCGGGCTCCGTTTTATTTGCAACAATTTGACGCAAGTTGAAATGCATGCGGGTGCGTTAAAAGTTGCCGAATGTCGAATTTTGCGAGTGGCGCTCTAATCCCAGATCAGACACTTGGAGAAAAATGTGCCTAATTGAATTGGGAAGTAAAAAAGTATAGATATACTTTCTAAAGTATACCATCTTTCCCCTTTATTATTCTCATTTACGATATAAATTGAATGTTTCCTTGAGTCATCAGAAAAACGATTTTTACATTTATTTGTTACAAAGAAAATAGTTTATGGAATTAAAAAACAATATTAATTACCAATTTTAAATCTTGTTTCCAAAATGCAACGAAATCTATTGTTTACTTTATTTCTAGTAATTTATATATGCATTTTTAACTTAACCGAATATTATTAAAATGTGTTTTAAGTGAAAGCCTATTAAAATAAATGACATTGACTGGATTTTCTTATTTTCAAACTCTGAAATTAAGTTTTAAAAAATATTTTTGACACTTTCATTTTATATAAAATATAGTATCTTTTATTTTCCCTGTGTACATCCCATTTCCCAGGACTCGTATCTCCCGCATACGGGAAACTTTGCTTGCGCGACAGCCTGTGTAAATAGTTGTCTATAGAGGGATCCTAGATACAGATACTATGCCGAAGGGAACGCAGTCTGGATTGGCATAATATGCCCCCAGTGAGCCCAACCCAACTCAACCCGTACCCAGGCCAGACTCAGCCAAAAAAAGGGGTGGGGAGACGGCCTCAATCAAAGTTGGGCGTATAATGATTGTGCCCACAAAAAGCCAGCAGGATAAAGTTTTTAGCACAAGCGGTTGCATCTTTTGCATCTCTCTCGTTCTTAACCAGCAGTTTTAATTTCGCCACAAGGCGACGCGACGCTGCCGAGCGCATCCTCAATGAAATTTTAAACAAATAAAATGGCTTCGACTGCGCCTTCTCGTCTTCGACTTAATGATGTGGCTGCCTGTGCTCCTCGGCTCCGCTCCTCGGGCCTCGCACTTAAATTAGTTTCTGCCAAAAAGGCCAGAAAGAGAGAGACGGGAAAGTATAACAAGCGAGGAATTTTTGGCTAAGACTCCTGGCCGGAATGGGGCTCTGCTCTTATTTGCGAGTACACTTGCTAAAAATTCAGTTTGAAAAAGGTTTTACCTTTCAAAAGGGCTTCATATGAATAAAGATGACTTTTCTAAAGGTATAATTAATATTTTTGTATCCGCTTCTAAGACAAAGTATTTTTTGAAAGTTTTAGAACATTTTAAAAAGTATTTTTAAACAAACTCTGATTTAATTGGATATGTAGAAATGCATAGAACGTATTTAACTTTTATGAATCTATAAATGAAATATTCGAGTCTTTACGTTATTTTTTCATTTTTTGTAAGCTTTTAGCAAACTTTTTAAGTATTTTATTGTTAAAACTCTTATAATTATATTGTTAAAAATGCAAAAACCACTGAATCGGATTTTCTTAATTCAATTAAACTAAATCCGATCATCAAAATTATTGTTTGGAACAACCTTTTAAATAAATTATCTTTTTAATTTATTTTTAGCTGTCGTCTATAATTAAAAATCATGAAAAATTGCATCTTTGTTGCCCAGTTTTCCATATTCTCGTTGAGCAGAGTGAACTGTGGCTGCCCCTCTCATTATGGGCACTGGAATATCGTCGGCATTAGGAGTCTTTAAACTTGCCCCCCTTTCGGCTGAGTCAGCTTAATGAATGCAGCCCTTTTGGGCGCTTGGCCCCGACCAACCCGATTTTAGCCCCATTCAACGCTGGCCGAGCCCCTGGCTGCAACTTAAATTGGAACTGCTTCCGGCGGCTTTAAATACCGTTAGTCACGCACCCCAGTTCCTAGGGGCTGTGAAGGTTTCGAAGGTGTCTTTAACCGAGGTCCGTCCGCTTACATTGTCTGGGATCCAGAGCGACTATCATGCAATTGGCAGGACGGAGAAGGAGCTGGAGCCCCACAACTTGGCTTATCGCGCTCCCCACAGCCCCCAGCCCCGTCGCACGATCCAATATGTCTGACTAACTGACTCAGCGCTTTGATTGCCAGCCCCCCTCCTTCTGGGGAGGGGGAGGAAGCAACTTTTCTTTCTGCCGCTGCTGCCTTGGCGGTTGGCTTCCGTTTCCCCCATCACTCCCAAAGCCACTCCTTGGCCTGCCCACCGAAAAAAGCAAAAAAAAAACTTCAACTTTGGCTTAATTTCGCGCACGAAGTAATACAAAAAACTGGGCAGGATTGGCGGGGAGTTGGTAACACGTGCGGCATCCTTAACACATTCCAACAACTGAAACTACATAATAAAACACTTGGCGCTAAGGTTAAATTCCTTTTTGCAAGTTTCCTGCACCGGAAACAAATATGGCTACTACCTATTAAAAGATTTCTAAGAGAGAAAGGTTTTGCAAAAGGGGTTTTAGGCCTTCTAAGCATTAAACATTTATTAATTATTTTAATTAATTAAAGAGTTGGTTTTTTCGTGATAAATTAAAACTAAAAGGTTGCAACATTTTTCGCGCGATGTTTTCACTTTGTCCCGGCTCTCAGATGAGGCTCTGGAGGAAAACGGATCCGGGGGTCTGAGGCCTCGTCAATTATTGAGGAGCAGCTTGGCGACGCGACTGCAAAAGGTGTGCTTTTAATTGTCCTCGCCCGCCGCCGTCGTCGTCGTCGTCGTCCTCTTGGCCGTTTTTGTTACCGCCGTGTCGTTCCTGATATATATTTAGCACAAAACGCCCGCGACGACCCCGACGAGATACTCCTGGCACAAATTGCTCGGGTTGTTGGTGTTGGCGTTGATGTTGCCGCTTGTTTGACTGCTTGTTTTGTAATAATTTAGAAACTTTCGCTGAATGTGTGCTTTTGCTGTTGTGGCATGTCTGCAAGGAGGCAGGGTGCCCTGGGAGGCATTGCATGTGCAGCCAACAATGGCTGGAGAAAGTTAGTGCACGGTGATCCATTATGGGTAAAAGAGTATATTTTATTACGAGTAAGAAGTCAAAAGTCAGGAATTTGATTTAAATTATTCTGATTATTTATGAATAATAAAGAAAGACACTTTCATTGGGATCATTATTTTATTATTAGAGTAATACATTCAGAAATCATCTAGGTTGATTACTAACGTTAAATCTTAAACCTTTACCTCATTAAAAATTACCTCAAATAGTTTTCTTATTAAAAATGCTTTGAATCATTTTTGGATCTAAATTTTATTCCCAAAACTCTTTAAACTCTGAAATTAATTATTCTATTTAAAGATTCTGTTGGCATCCCTTGAGTTTTCCCACCCCAGAAAACCCCCTAATAAAACTATCATGAAACTCCTTTCAAAATAACAAGTTGTGTGTCTAAGACATTTACCTCCGCACTGAATGCCTGCCAACTTATGGCGCCCACTGTCAGGCCTTTCTTCCCCTTTCACTTCGCCCATCAGACGCTTAATTCAAAGCCTTTTCCCTTTGCCTTTGAGATTTGCGTGTTTCGCTTAATGAAGAAGACAAATAATCGCGCAATTAAAGCCTTTTAGCTTTAAGCGCGAGTAAATAATTGCTGTGAGTGCAGAAACGAACACACACACACACACCAGGGTGGGGGCGAGTGTGGCTCACAGATACGAAATACAGAGCTACGGCCTCAGTCACAGAGTCGGAGTCGGAGTCGGAGTCGGAGTCCTGTGAGCGCTGCACTAACAAATGGTAAATGTATTCAAACAACAAATCTTAATGGCACGCTAGAATGAATAGTAAACGAGCGAGAGCCAGAGAGGTGGGAAGATAGCGACGAATACCTGGGAAATTACACTCTAAAATATTTATATTTACACTTGCAATATTCATTTATTATCTGAATAATAAATGGTTGGGTTTATTTTAAGCATAAATAAGATATGAACAATGATTTTTATTAGTTGAATTTATTCCTATTTTTCAGTTCGTGTTATAGTTTTCCTAGAAGTGTAGAGAAGCCTAGAAGGAGAACTACCTTCTCTGTTTCCTCTCCCCTCTCCTGTTGACTTGACTCGGCTTCCGTGGAAAATTCTTAATTGCACCTGGTGTACGGCGCTTTCCGCTGACTGGAATATCTGGATAGCTGGCTGGGCCCTGGCTGGGCTGGCTGGCTCTTGATGGCTTAGATTAACTGCCTGACAAGTAAACCCACTTGCGCAGCACATACAGACTTTGTTGCTGTTTCCGGCTGACTGTCAGTTGAACGAAGCAGTCAGTCAGTCAGAGATTCAGTGCCTTCTGTTGGTGTAATTTTTTCACGGCTTATCCTGGCCCCCATCCGCCTACCAGTGCCTGCCTGTCGGTTAACTCCTCAAACCCTCAAGTGCTCTCGACTCACGTGCTCGGCGCTCGTAATTATTTTTCCTATTGTTCGAATTAAATGCTCAAGGATTTATAGGGCTTTCCTTTTCGGGATCTGCTCAAGATTCATCCCAAACGCACACTCACATAGACACACAAAAAGTTATTAATTGTGGCCAGGGGGAAATGGGGGATGCGGAATGAAAGATAGTTTGCTCTCATCCCTTTCCCTTTTCCCACTTTCCATTCTTGCGGTATTTTCTCCGTTTTTTCCGCCCTGACACTTGGCATAATTATTGCTTTCGGAAATTGAATAGCTTGAGGGGAAATTGATTTTATAACCAAAAGCATCACTTATCATTTTACGTTGTGGTTGAGGTTTCTAGAAAAATGTATATAAATTGTATATTTTGATGAGAAAGAAGGTTGGATATTCAATACAATATAAATATTAAATTAATATTTAACAATCCCTTTAAGTTATAGTTTAATCTAGGCCTAAAGTCCTACTTAGTTCGCAAGTCCTTACTTAAATTCTAAGAGCCCCAATCAACGTTCGGCTATAACTTAGAAATTCTTAGCTGGGCCTTTGGCCTTGCTGGCCATAATTTTTGGTAAGGAGATGGCCTCGGCTCGTCCTTTTGTGTTAAATTTAAATTTATTTGTTGCTCCTGAAATTGATAACATAACTTTCTTCAGGTTTCCACATCGTTAGCTCGCTATGCAGCGGAAAGTTTTATATTTCAACAATTTTACAATTTTCCCACACAACCACACGCATACTTGGGCACTTCTTGAGGCAGTTTTCCCTCTCTTCCATCTCTCTCTCTCTATCTCTATCTCTATCTCTTCTCCTCTGCAGAGGAGAAGCGCGAAAATTGTTCCGAAAATTGTCATTGGTTCTAGTGGCTCGGCTTGAGCTTGAGCTTCAGTTTCTGGTTCTGGTTTTGTGGTTGCTCCAGCGTCAAGTCATAAATTACGGAGCGAGTCATTGGAAAAGCAGCAACGCAGTTGGTAGCAGGAAAATTTTCAGCTACTTTCTTGGCTACTTGTGGAAATTGTTGAATTTATGCATGCATTACTTGATTTGTTGTCCTTAGATGCTGGCGACGTAATTTATTTGTTTGGCCCTGACTCCCCCTCTCAATCCGCAGTGCCCGCCTCTTAGCCATTCAGCACTTAAGCCAAAGTCATATAAATGTTTATTAAAGCTAACAAATGTGTTATCCCCCCTCCGAACACACACACAGAAGTTTAGTGAAAGCACTTGTACACTCAATTTGAAAATATGACAATGTTGTCTCTTTAGATATTCAATGCTTTTAACCCCAAGTGGAAGTCCAACAAAGGGCGAGGGCCGAACAATGTCGATGGGATTCTCCGGGCTTCCCCTGGATTCCCTGGCTCCTTCGCCTTAGCCATTTGGTGACTGCTGCTGTCCAAGGGGGACAACACACAAAAAGGTACAAGGCTAGCACTTTTCCCTCTTAACAATGCGGGAAAGTAAAGGAAAGCCGAGGGGAACGCGTCATAAAAACCACACGGCGACATCTAACTCGGGTTTCCATATGTGCGTGAATATCAACACGTCACTAAACTATGCACATCGCGCCGCCCCTCGAATCTGCCCCATCAGTCCATTTCAATTGAACGAAAGTGAAAAGGGGAGCGAAAATGCGAGGGATAAGATTGTGGAAAATCCTGGGGAAAACCGATGGATTATGCACTCTTCACATTGACTTATTTTTAATTAATATTTAAATAAGTCATAAAATTTGTAATGTACAATAAATTGGTACAAATTATAGTGTTTTATATATTAGAAAAATAAGTGGAAGTATTTGGTATATTTTTTATTAGCTTAAAGGTAACATTTAAAATATAACAAAAATTTAGTGCGGATTTTAAATTCAATATTAAATAGTAAGGATAGAAATATAGTTAAGACCGTAAATCCAATTTAAAATAGTTAATTTGATTAGAATGTACACCATATTTTTTCACACATTTATAACAAATTTTAAATCATCTACCAAATATACTAGTATTAATATTGTTTTTACCTAAGATATTCCAATTCGATAGGTACACGTTATTTAAAAATATAAATAAAGAAAATAGCATAGAACCCTTTCAAGAAAGAGTGCTAAAAAAATAGTGAATAAAAATGCCAAAAATCGAGGGAACCACTTTCATTTCACTGCCACAACTAATTCGCACACCATCGAACACACAACCGAACATGTGCTCTCTCATCGGAGTGTGCTCCTGTGTGTGGCTGTGGGTGTGTGTGCATAAACATGAAGTAAACAGGATAATAGCAATAAAATATAAGCGCCAGTCGCGAGCTGGCTTTTTCGGTGGCTCTGTCCCAGCATAAGTTTGAATGGTTTTGGCCTCAGCTATTTTTATGGCGCGCTGGCGGGTTTTCCCTTCCAATTTCTCCGCCGCTTGTTTATTTGCCCCTTCGGTTTTGTTGTATATGTAGCTGGCAGGGGTAGCCAGCTTGTTTTCCTTTGCCAACATTTGATGTTGCTACTTCTTTTCGACAAGCAACTGTGACGTAATATGGGAAATATGTTTACAGTTCGCTTTCGCGGGCTTCGGCCTCGGTGGTGGCACTGGTGGCGAATGGCATCTTTGGTTATGGAAATTTATTAAGAATCTATGCCCAGCGGAAGTTTTCTGTTATTGGTTTCTCTCTATTGACATTTAGTTTATGGGTCAATGATTTAAGCTTCATTTCGATATTGAGATATTTATCTTTTTTTTTTGAGAATAAAGAGAAATTTGTATTCAGAAATGAGGAAATAAATTAAAATTATTTCTTACAGATTGCATAGAAATTAATGGAAAAATAGGGTCCACTTTAATATATTTATATATTTCCAAAATAAAATCTCTTTAATTGTAAATATTATAATATAAAATTGAGATCTCTGAGTTACTTGATGTTATTTTTTCTAAAAGTAATGAATTAATGATTGTGGTTAACAATTAATTTTCCATTAAGATTTATGAATTTTTCAGTTTAATTAAATTCTCCAAAGGCGCAAACAGAATGGATTCCCTGCTCATAAAAAAGACTGATTTAATTGATCAAAAATAAATAGTCTTAATTGTGTATGGCCATGGCTTGTTAGCACAAACAATAACATACCGGCTCATTTAGCACAAACTATAATTAATTGGCAATTAATTTAACTGTCCTTGCTATTGCTGGCTACCAGCCGGCGCAGTAACATGTCCTTGCTGAAAGCTTATGCCATAATTTATGTTATTAAACCTCCACGAGAATTTATAATCAATAATGAATATTTAATCAAAGTACAAAACGGGCAAAAATTTAAATAACTAGGTTCGCATTTCATAAAAATATTGAGAGCCAGTATTAAATTTACAAAAGGTATATTTAATCTTGGTAAATTAAATATCTGAGAGAAATGTGAGCCTATTTATTAATGTTTAAATAGGAATAATAAGAATAGCCATAGAATACAGATACTTTAAAATGTTATTTTACACCTGCAGTTAATTAAATATATGTAATAGCTATTATTTATTTATAAAAAAAAAACGAATTGTCAACTTCAAACGGAAAGTGACACGAGCCGTATTAATTTGAATGCTCTAGGTGTAGAAAAACTGCATTTGCATTTAATTAAATCAACGAGAAATATTTCCTCTACGCACTTATTTAATATGTGAAAGCACACTTTCCAATAAATATATACCGGGACCAATGGGGGTCATGTAAATGTTAACAAAAGGCGCATGAATTATGCCCGCAGTCAAAAGCATGAAAAATAACTCATAAAGTAAAGGGGGGAAGAGGTCGCCGCCGAATGGAGATGGAAACTCCATCTCCAGCTGCATATGAAGCGGCAATATTTACTTTGGCTACATTTGCAAATGGAGCATTACGAAAATAAACAAATTTTCATAAATGACAAGTACAAAGGGAGCGGAGCACAAAAGGATGCCCCATGCATGCGTGCACCTGGAAAAATAATTCTTTGTAAGAGCCTAAAATTGTTTGATTAAAATAGATTGAGAACAAAAAAAGGAAAGAAAATAAATTTAAGTACACATTATAATATACAATAATGTCTTGTACATAAGTTATTTCTAGGAAAACAATATGCCGATATTAATATAAAATATAATACATAATAAATTAATTAATAAAATACTAATTTGTTGAAAGCTTGAAATAAATATTTTAAAATCCATTTATATTATATTTATACAATATTATTTATTATCTAATTGTTAACTTTCTTACCCTTTAAAATCTTAGGAAATATATGGAGTGCTCTTAATTTTCTCTAAGTGTATCCCCTTTGTGCAGTCTGTGGGTTTTCGGGAAAAAATTCAATTTAAACGACGTGGCAGGGCAATTGGGAGAATGGAAAAGCCATTGAGGCGGGGAAAAAGGGGCAAAATAAAGGGGACTGCAATTGGGCCATGTAAATTGTCACAGCAGCCAGCAGCAGGACGAGGAACTGGAGCTGAAGCTGGAGCTGGAGCTGGGAAATCCTTGATAGTCGATATTATTTTTCTTACGGCGCTCCATTTGTTCCTTGCCAGCTATTTGTCAACTTTGGCTCGGCTATGGCCCGCCCCCCGAATCGATTTCCATTTTATTGCCAAATAATGTTTTTGCCATAGATTGTGTCATGTTATTTATAGGGCCAGTCCCGTCCCCGAAAAGGTATGAATCGCACGTCACAAATGTTTTATTGGCCGCCCATTTTTTATGTAATTTTATAATCAGACGCGCGATAAATCCCACCCACAAAAGGGCACCTTAAGCCCTTCGATTTGACTTCACACGACTTTGACTAATAGCGCCTGTAGCCCGAGACGGTTTCCTTTTGGCCATTCGCATCGCTAGCACCTGGGTCAAACTAATTAAGCCTCTCGGAAGGCGTTGTTCTCCTCCGCTCATTTCCGTGCCAAACAATGGGCTTAGAAACATAAATCAATCAGGCGAAACAATAACAGCCGAAAGGGGGCCAACTTGACGAGTTCCACGGGCGACCCTCAAAACAATCCTTTGGACAATGATTAATCGCATTAGGGCCAGTGAGAGATGTGCGCCGATGACTGCGCTATTAAATACCCTTTTGTGGAATTCGCTCATTGTAAATTCAAGACAGTTAAAGGTGGAGTGTTGTCTGATTTGGGATTTAATAGGAGTGATAATGGGAACAGGATTGCATTTAATATAATAATGTAATCAGTGTTTTTGGCATTAGTACATCATGAGTAGTACTTGATAGTTATTGGTAAAACATCATATAATTCAGATTCAGGTCCTGTGTATTCAATCAAAGAGCTTCAGTTAATTTCTGAAAGTTAAAGCTTAATTTTAAGAAATATAATAAAAATACCTCTATAGTTCTTAACTACAATTAACAAAAATATGGGAATACAACTTTTCCCTTCTATTGAATCAAGGAATATAATATGAGATTTTATTGTATTAATAATACTTTCCTTCGACATTTAAAAAAAATATAAAAGAGCATTGCTGATTCTGCACCCTTGATTTCCTTTCGAGACCCTTGCAAATGTCACTCCGCTTTTTTGGCGCAGTCACGCTAATTAGCCCCAGACAAGGACAAGCCATCGGGACGACCACGCCCACGCCATTCCAGCCCAGCCGAGAGTCCTGCCAGACAAAACGAAGTCAAGCCAGGGCCAAACTCGCCCCGGCCACGCCCACAGTAAACATTTTAAAAATAAATTTTACGAATTTGTAAATAGCCTTAGTGCGCATAATTTTGTTGATTATGCTCACGCCCCATCCGCATCCGGGCATCCGGGCGTCCTGGTATCCGGCCCGCAACGCCCAGGACTTGTTTACTCCTTTGCGCCATGATAAATGCCTTGACATAAATCTCAGACAGAGCTGCACTCGCAGAAGGGGAGGGGAAATGAGGCTTCAGCTACTCAACTTGGCTGGCTGGCAAAAGTTAATCAACATTTCATTAATTAATTTCTTTAAAGATGTCGTTGGGCGGCGGCGATGTTGGCCAAGAGAAAAATGGCCCGGCCAGACGATTTGGACTTGGCCTCGGAATCGGTCTCGGTCTCGGACTCGGACTCGGACTCCGACTGAGCCGGGGTAAATTATGTAAATTGGTTAAAAGCTTTTCCGGTTTTGAATTAGCAGCCTCATCAGTGACGCTTCACTCATTATGCCGCGCCATTCAAAAAACCGTTGAGTTATTTTCCTCATTTAAGTTTGGTTCGGAGCTAATTAAACTGCAAGTTGCGAATTGAATGCAAAACTACAAATCTATAGAGAAGCAAGAAAGGTGATCTAACAAAGTTTAGTAGTATATATTAATTCAAAAGTATTTAAATTAATTTATATTTATTAAACTTAAAACTAAATAAGAAATTAAATAATAAATATATATAGATATGTATCACTTCGACACATACCCAAGAAACCCCCAACTGACGCCAATCTCTGCGGCACAACTGCAGTGGGAGATTTCATTAAATTTCATTAGAGAACGTGATTAGAGAGGAACACGACTCAAAGGCCTAGAGGCAAGTGCAGACAGGACATTCAAAGTGCATTTAATTAAGCAAGGAGCCAGGAGGGGTTGGCAGGCCTGCAGACTGGGCGGGCCTGACAAGAAATGAATCAAAACAATTGTAAATACTGCAACACAAAAGCAATTAGTGACACACAAAGCGGAAGTGCAAAAAGTGAAGCTGTTGAAAATAACTCGGCAGAAACACAAAGAGCAACCGAAAAAAAAAGGACAACAACAAGGACACGGAGTGAGCGGCGGCGGCCACTGCAGGAGGCGCCAAAATAAACAAAGCGCACTGCTAGTTAGGCCAGACTTGATGAAAGGCCCCGGGAAAGTCACGCCGGCGGGGCGAAATGCGGCGAAAATTGGGGGCAGTCCGAAACTGGATTCGCAACTGAAAAGTGGCCAATGTAAATCTAATTAAAAGCAAAACAAAAGCCACTCTCAACATGCCACTCAAATTATAATGCATATAGCGTGGGCCTACGCCAGCGAGAGAGTTGGTAGAATGGCAGCGAGATAGCTGGCGGGAAGTCACAGAGAAATGGAGAAAGGGTGAGGGAAATGGAGCTGCAACTGGAGAGCCAGAGTGCGAGAGACGTCAAGTGGAAAGCCTCTGAGCCTCTTCCCATTCGTTAACCAAAATGAACCGTGGTTAAGGAACTTGTGTGTGGGTTGGTTAAAAATTCTCAACTGATAATACCGAGACACGGAACTAATTCAATCCTTTCTCAAAAATATGTTATGACTATTTCATAAGCGTTAGAAAAAAATATATTGCTTAAAGTAAGCCTAGAAGTATTCTTTCCTGGAAGCTCAATACTACAAATTAATATGATAAAATAAAGCCTAGGTTTAAATTAAATACTATGATAACTTTTCATTTAAATAATTTCCTATTAATATTTAAATATTGTGTGCTAGTTCTAAAATACTTAAAATATAGCTTTAAATTTATTTAATAGCTTATCATAGAACCCCGAGGCACTGTGCAATCTGCAGTCGGTGCACTCGCCCGCCGAGTTCACACAATGAACCAGCGACAAATGCCAACACGGAAATGCATAGAATTTCACGGAGCCATGTGGGTTGGGTTTCGGGGTTTCGGGGTTTCTAGGGGAGAGAGCCGGGTGGCTGGATGGTTAGACAGTGGGATATGGGCTTTGGCCGAGGCCTAGAGATGTGTCCGACGATGTCGGAACACGGGGTGTTCTCGGGGGCTCAGAACTTGGCACATGAAGCCAACGTTGTCGCATCGTTTGCCAAAATCCGCATTAAATTTATGCACTTTTGTTGTTACGGACAAACGTAGCCGAAATGTCCGTACCGGCTTTGGGTATTTTTCCCTCAGCTCCCAGCTCCCAGTTCCGCAGCAGGTCCTTGCCAAGCCGGAGAGGGGGCCATGATGATGATTGCACTGACGATGATGCTGGCAGAGCTGGCCGCTCATCCGGCTCAGGTTTCTGGCACGGACCCGGGGTTTTTCGGCTGGGATCCGCAGCCAAGAACCGAATCAGAATCGCCGAAGAAAAACAATCCCACACTCCCAAGCCAAAGACATCCGACGTTGCCCATTTTGGCTGTGATTTCGCAATTAAATAGATTTCAACTTCGCTTCCTCTCCCCTGAATTGCTTCCTTCCTTTCGCCGGCGACTTTCGAGTTCAATGACAAAATTCTTGGGCCCATCTGCAGCGTACATATTCCAAATACATACGGTGTATATATATATGGTATATATTTATTTGGGGAGCCGCTGCATTGTTTGCAGTTCATTTGGCTTTTGGGGTTCTTGGTCGCCGCCATTCCGTTGGCAATTTATTTGTAAACATTTACTATAAATATTCATGCGGCCATATAAGCCTCTAATAGTTTTTCAACCCATTTTTTTTGGTCCTCCAGGGTTCAAATTTATTTGTCCTTTAATGCGACTTTTGCGACTTGGCAAAGGGGTATACAAATACTTTGCAAAAGATTACATTTCGTCGCCATAATAACTCATTGATGGGAAAAACATTTACAGGTTTGTAAACGGAACTTTGCTCTTTTGGCCTTGAATTATAGGATGCCTAAAATATTTAAAAATATATACTAGAGCCATTGTACCATTAACATTTTATCCATTTTATAACTATATAGAATACGACAAAGAATTCTTGTTGGTTTCCTTGTGTCCCGCAATCTCTTTTATCTGGTAAACACAGCAAATGGGAGCAAATTCAATTTGGGGAAAGCCCAAATTGGGAAAATACAGAGTACTGAAAATAAAGGGGTCTGGTAAATGTTAAAGGGGGTCTTTCAATTGCCTGTGCGTGCCATGATGGGTTTGTTCCCGATCAGACGCAATACAATTGACAGCGGGATATGTTGGTAATTTAAGATTCATTTGAAGAACACAAGACAAAAAAGTTGGTGTGACACACCCAAGCGAACTGATTTAATATTTCATTTCCTGGATACACTAAGAAAATGGTTTGATGAGTTGAAAACGTAATATTTAACACTACTTATCAATAAGTAATACAATATTTGGCTTAGCATATTTTCAATTAGCTGTCTGAACTTATTACTCTTTTAATTTGATCAGGAATGTGGTTTTACTTTTATATTTGAATTATTTTATTATGCATAATGTATTTTTCCATTGTTTTTAAATAATAAAGTAGCAGAGAAATTCTTGCAGTGTTTATGAATATTTAAAAAATAATTGTGAATGTTACTTAAACTCTACATTAATAAGAAAATCTAATTTCTCAGGATTAAGAATTCATTAGAAAATATTAGAAGCTAAGGATCTAATAAATAAATTATTCCCTAAGTAATAAATGTTAAACTTATTTATATCTGAAAGCTCTAAACATCTTTTAGAGGGAATACATAATTTTTTCGAGTGCCGATAAAGTCTTTTTTGCCCATCTCCTATGAGAATTCAATCGGCTGTCTGCTTATGTCGCCATAGATTCGCAGTTTGTCAGTGTCGCGATGAGACGCCAAGTGCGCGGGGATCTTTTTATTATGCTGGCAGGCGTGCGGGTATTGAAACATTTGAGTGAATTTATTAGAGACACACATATGACATTTGACACATTGTGCAACATCCTTTTGGGTGAGTGTGTGCTTGGCGGAAGGCAGGGTGTGTGTGTGTGCTTAGTGGGTGTCTGTGCCCGCGTGTAGGTGTTTGTCAGCCGCATTAGATGACGCACAGCACGTGTTAGCCGCTGTTGTTTGCCAGCTCCCACCACTGGCACCCATTCCACTCTCTTCCTGTCAACACGGCTCACATAAATCGCAAATTATACACGCAGCCACGCCCACGAATCCAGGAAAATGGGGGCGGGCGATGCATGTGAAGCTTTGGCGGCGGGGCTTGGCTTTTGTGCGTTTTCTTTGTGCAGTCATTGGCATTGGAAAATGGAAAATGCATTCGGAAATTCGAACGCTCAGCTTCACACATTGTCTGCGTTTTATTGCATTAGCAAAGGACTCCGCAACTGTCCATATGCGGGCTATGTCCCCATTGTTCCGATAGCATTGTTTTGGCCCAATGATGCAATTAAATAACCAATTATATTTCGCCTGCCGAATAAGATTAAGTTAAACTTCTATTGTTGGACAAAAGCGAAATGGAAATGAAATAAATCATAGGAGAAAATGTTTATATTTAACAAATGTTTATATTTCGAGACAATAGTTGTATCTTAGGCAACATATTTTGTTAAGAGCTTTTGCTTTGCTTAATAAAATCAGAATAAATGTTTATATATAAATTTGTATTATGCACACAAAGAAACGAGCTGAAAGGAACATCTTATTTTCGTAAATATATTTTTTAATATATTTAAATATTTGGTAGAAATATTTATTTTCTTGGTTACTTTTAGAAATCCCCTGACAAAGCAATTCCCCTAATACTTTAGAGCGAATATCATATAGTTCCATTCGATTGCTTTGACTGTTTGGCTTTTGTGCTAACGAAAAAAAAAGAAAATACTCCAACAATACCAGTCGAGCATAAAGCATGCCATGGTGATATTCCACGTCACCCAGTGCGTATGCGCAATATGGAATTGGCTTTATTGAAATTCGCATGGAAAAACAATTTGCCCAAGCGCCAGCGTTTGGCTTACACAGCTCAGAGCCATAAAAAAAGGAGGGAATAGAAGACAAAGCAGCAAGCTCAACTTTAGAGGAGCAGGGCGACGGCGACGGCGTCAGCGTCGCACAGTGGGGTATTGGACCCGAAAAGTGGCGATCAAATCAGGTGGGCATATTTTGGATGGAGACTTTTTTTTTCCTGTTAGATATGACAAATCTTAGTAAAAAAAAGTTGTTCGTTTTTAATTTAAATTTTTTTTTTTTTTTTTAAAATTAAAATTAATTTTTCCAAATTTGTTTTAGTATGAATTTTTTTTTTGTTTTTAAGAATTTTGTAACCAAATTTTTACATAAGAAGTCTCAAAATATTCCAGATTTTAAGGAAAAATTTTATCAGAATCGGACTACTATATCTTATAGCTGCCATATAAAAAATAGTTTAATTTATTTAATTTTTTACTAAAAATACCAAGTTTAAAAAAAAAAATTATTTGTTATTATGTATTATTATTGACTTAATAATCTTACAAAATTTGTTCAACATTTAACAACTAGTTTTTTTAAAACTCAAAAAATGTTACGAAAAAATACTAAAAAAAATAAAAACTGTTCTTTATTTGGTATTTTTAGTCAAACCCATAAATAAAAAAAAAATATTTTATTTTTATATAACATTTTATTTATTTATTTAATTTCGTTTTTTTTGGAAATCTTTGTTTGTTCAATCTTCGCTAGATGAGTCTCTATTTGTTGAAGATGTCTCATGGGCGCCAGTACTGATCTCGGCGGGTTTTAGAAACTCAGCTGGCAGCGCAACGCCCGCGCTTGTAGTGTGCGCGCTATCAGTATATCCACTAAAATTGAATTTGAACAAATTTGTGCAAATTTGTGCAAAATTGTGTGAATGAGGCGGTTAAGCTGAATATCTAGGGAATAACACCTCATTTAAAATATCGCGTGGGACCGCGTGGCGCATTACTTTTTGTCTACCTAAAGTTAAAAAATGTGAAATTTTTAGCTAATTTTTTGTATTTGTAATAATTTTATTTATAAAATTGAAATTTATATTGTTAAAAAAATATTTAAAAAATAGTTAAATATATTATCTTAGAGATTGCATAACTTTTTTGACGTATATTTTCGTTTAAGAAACAATTTTCTTTTTCAAAATGCTCAAAGAAAGGGATTTTTTTTACTTTTTTAAAGACACCGAAAATATATTGCAACTTTGACAACCGATTCCTCAGCCTCTGTTAGGTTGAGGAGAAAAACTCATATACGGTTAAATGCAGAATTTTATGTATTAACAAAAAAATATAATCAAATGTATCGAACGCAAAAATCGTTTTTTGAATTAATCGCCACTTTTCGGGTCCAATACCCCACTGTGCGTCGGGTGCAAAAGTGAGCACTTGAAATGCGTTGCAGCAGCGATTTGCTATCAATTTTAATATCACATAAAACTAAGGGCAATCCCGAAAGGCAACGCGAGCGTAAAACAACAAGGAACGCCGTCGGGGCTCGGGGTGGTATATTCAACTATTGAAATTTTATCAAGTGCACATAAAACTCAAAAAGCCATGATGATGTACCCGGGGTCGCGGGTTAGGGAAACTACGAAAGGGCAAAGCCGAGGGAGCAGGGAAGCTGGCGGGGACGCTGCGCAACTATTGTAAAACATTGACAATTTCCGTCACATCTCTGGGGGTAGTGCAAAATGGCAAATCAATAAAAACAAATTGAACTCGAATTCAATAAAAAGCCAGACACTCGAGAGGAACGCTCCACGAATACCTCTTAGCCCCAAAATTGGGAAAGGATTATATTAAAATAGTGAACAATTTGAAAGGCGAATTGAAATTTATGCGCTTTTCCCTTTGAAACTCTAGTTCAAAGTCAATAAATAAATGTGCTTCTAAAAATGTATAGAAACTATAAAGGAGGATTGTTTTGGTATGGTAAATGTTATGTTATTTAGGTGTTGAGGCTATTATTTATCATTTAAATCAATTTAATTTAAGAATTTATTTCAGAAGAAATTCGATTCTGATATTCCCTAATACATATTAATTTTGTTATGGTCTATAAAAGCTTACAAATATATTTTAAAGCACTCTTTGTAGTTCGAGCTTTAGGTTTTCTTGGTTTACTGTTCAAAGTTTGTAATCTATTCTATTTTATTAATATTTGTAATATAATTCTTTTAAAATAATTAATAACTTTCTCTCATTATTTAGCTTTATTTGCAACTCTTGATATTTTAACTTTCCCTAAAATAATACTCCGAAGTTAAACCTTGAATCTTAAAAGGGAACTTAGCCAGTTAACTGTCAAAACTTATATACCTTGGCTTGCCTTTCGTTGACCCTGTGATAAAGCTTGGGTTGAAGGGTTGCCAATCAGCAGCAGACGCCTCGCCGGCGGACAGGGGGAAAACTTTAACAATGTTTTAAAAAGATATACTCCCGGCCAACGCCGCTGGACGTGATCCCCGCCAAGCCGGCACTCGAGCAATGGATTACGGCAATTGCAGTTGAAGTTTACCCCCCAGAAAAAAATAAAGAAAGGGGGGGATGAATCCTCCCTCACGAGCTTCCTTCCGCCTTGTTGTGTGCAGCTAATAAAAGCCAAAATCAATGCCATGCCTGAGAATTTGTACACGCTGGTGGGTGTGGGTGTGTGTGTCAAATGCGATAAAATTTGGTCAGCATAAGGTTCAAATACTTTTATAAGGTGCTGTTGATATGTATTTGTTGATTGCCTGGGTTTGGTTTTTATTTGCTCTCGTTCTTTGTGTTTTGGCCTGGCTTTTTTGCGGTCAACTCGTTCGTTCGTTCGTTCGTAGCCAGGAAATTGCCAAACACATGGCCAGGCTCCACCGTCTAACTAGCTGGCCATCAGCCCCCCGAAAAAAAGGTCAAGTTAAGCGAAGTGTGCTCCGAAAGAAAATTCAACCGAAAACCGAATGTACGGGGCAACGAGTCCGTCCCGGATCCAATCCCTCAATATGTAACAGCTGCGGGGAAGCGGAATAAAAAGCTGAAAAAAATAAAAATAAACTAAACCACTGCCCTTCATAAAACAGGGATAAAGGGATGCCCGGCCACATGTATATAAACCACATCAATAAAGCACAATTTTTAATATAAATAACTAAAGTTTAATTTGGTTCAGGGTTCGTTCAGCTCGCCCACACATATCTGCCTCTCTCTCTGCCGGGCAGTGCCTCTCACTTGCTCTCTTTTTGGCCGCAATTTGGTTTCTGCATGCGAGCATTGCATGAATTGTTGATGGAATTTTTGGCCCGGCCAAAATAATAATTATTTCATTTGAATTCAAGCTGGGCGGGCATTACACGCCGAATTTTTCGCTGATAATATGCAAATGTATTTTGCCAAAACATGCAAAAATATTTATAATTATCAAGAAAGGGTTTACAAATTCACATTATAGATGTTTGTATTATAGGTGTTTGTATTCGAATGGTTAAAGTAATGTTAATAAATTTTAAAAGGTTCTTAACGGGTTTAGGTATTGTTTAAAAACTTCTAAAAAAGAAAAAAAAAATCTAAGCTGCATCTAAAATATATAAATATATAAAAAAATTACTATATAATTCTAGACATCATATAAACCTCGACAACTGCCTTTTAAGCTTGTTTTCCCCAACATATTTAGGGATTACCATCATCAGCAGAACTGGTGATTTAT
The DNA here is from genome assembly GCA_018153105.1 of Drosophila rufa. NCBI lineage: Eukaryota > Metazoa > Arthropoda > Insecta > Diptera > Drosophilidae > Drosophila > Drosophila rufa. Next base: position 18,982,188 of record JAECXS010000096.1, read on the forward strand.
TCGCATAGTTTGGACAGCTCTTTAAGGCAGCTTCTTTATCTCTATATCTCTATCTGCTGCGCCCAACTTCACCTACATATTCAAACTGATTTAATGGCATACACACAGACACACACTGCCCCCAAAAAAGTGCTGCGGGAAATGTCTTTTAAGTTTCATCTCTGCGTCCTTTCTCCACGTTTTTTTCCCCTGAAATTCCACTTCTTTTCTTTTTTTTTGGCTGAGCCTCGCAGACACATAAATAAAGTTGTCACACGCATAAGCAAAAAGATAAAAAGCCAAAAACTTGCTTAGCTTTTTGTGTGTAGAATGTACGTGTGTGTGTCTGGCTGCCTCTCACCCACAAACCTGGCGCTCATTAAGTGCAGAAAAACGCCTTTTCACTGTCATTGATGTCATTCACGTGCTGCTTGCAAACAAAAAACACAACAAAAAAATATATGAAAAAAAATAGGAAGAAAATGCCACATGCATGAAAGAGATGGGTACAGTGTAGAAGAAAGAGACACATATATATGGGGAGCTGATGGGGAGAAAGTCGCGACAGACATTCGAGTTTCTCGCTCATTAACCGCGCGCGTTGCTGACACGCTTGAGTTATTTTCAATTAAATGTCGATGAAAAACTCGCGAGACACACTCGCAGTCACACACACACACACACACACACACATTTATCGAGGACATGGCATAAGCATAAATTAAAACTCAACATCGTTCGCGCCATGTCCTCGATGGCGGCACTCATAACGCACCCACTCCAAGCAGGGCCCAGAGCCCACCAAAGATTCTCTGCCTCATATAGAAGCCATCAAGGACCAAGAACCACCCCTTCGGAAAACCACTCACCAAAGATTACCAAGGGCCATTGTCTCCTGGCAGGCGCCAGGCTCAAATGCCACATTAATTAAATAGAATTTAAAGTGGCTTTTGGGTCAGAAACAAACCGAAAGCTGGCCTATGGCTTTGGATACAGGACATAGTAGGAAGTAAGAGTTTAAATATTAAAGAGGAGTAAAAGTGCACTTGGGATTAATTGAAATATTAAATTAAATCAGTAAAATATACAAACTATTACATTTTCTTTAAATGATTAATGATTACTTTAAACTACTCCTCAACAGAAAGAAATATAAATAAATTCATTGCATAACATATACTTAATGGTAGTTATATTAAATGGCTTAAAATATCATATGATTATTACTCGCATTTAAATCATTAACTCTTTTTTATTAAACAAAGAAAAACAAGCAGAATTTAATATCCAAATTGCAACCAAAACAAACCAAAGCTGCAGCTATACAGTTTATAGTTTTAAGCGAAATAATCGAAGCTGTCAAACCTATCACCAGCACAACCGCTAACATATTAGTGCATTAGTCACGTAATGACCGCAGATAACTATGCAATTTTTTATAATTAACTACTTAACTGTCTCTTGTTTAGCGCTGTTTAGTTTTTCAGCTTTTCGCTAACAAGCTGCCAATTATTGAATTAGCCCGCTCACCCCCAGCGGTTACACGTATAATAAAAGGCAACATGAAACAGGATAGGGTGAGAATTAAAACATGAAAAAATAGAAATAAAGGAAGGAACCATGAACCGAGTCCGCCTTTTGCATGCGCGTAATTTATTTGTAAATTCCATGTAATTTATGCAACGCACACGTAGCCGAGTCGTCGTATAAATGTGTAGGACAAAACCCGCGGGGCTTTTGCTGGCATGTAAGCCAATTAAATGGCCGTCGACGTGTTTTGTTTGTTTTACGAATTTTGATTTCGCTCATGCAACGTTAAAGTTCATTTTGTTTCGGGGCGCGTCTTTGGGATAATTTGTCCAGGACACCCCCACACACACCAGTGACCGGGGAAAACACGTTCAATTTAACGCTTGAGTTCGGTTTTTTGGAAAATATATTTATTTCTGGAGCTTCTTTCTGTGTTTTATTTTTCGCTACGTTGATTTATGCAAAGCTTGGGCAGAGATAACGCGTTGCGGCTCACGGCTCATGGCTTCCTTTGCTCCTGTAAATGGCAGATGGCTTTCGAGGGTGGCAGGACTTAAAATCCTGAGCCTGCTGTTTGTTTGACCACGTTGTTAGGCCGCTGTTTGCAGTGCTTGGCTTTTGTTTCCCATGCCGTAGGATTCCTGATTGTTATCAGGACCTCTCGCGCCCGGTTTTCCTTTGTATGTGTGGGTGTGTGAGTTTCAGGTACTCGACGTAGTTCTGCAAACAGCACCCTCATCATCATCATCTCCATCGTCGTCGTCATCAGCTGCACACTCATCTTTGTTTAACATCCTGCCAGCCGTAAAGTGATCTCTGTCATTTTCGGTACCTCCACCAGCAGCAACAACCAAAAATAGTAAAGACCGGTCCTTCTATTTTTAGTTAATCCAAGATAAACAACCAGGAGATACAATTTTAGCTAGAAAATCCATTAAAATTTAATTATTTTGGCATTAGGGAAATATTAAGGGGAATTAGGAAGAGAAAATGAGTGGGTTTTCAGGTATCAGGTATTACTTGAAATTTTGGGGCAAATAACATAAGCATTTTGAACACATTTAAATCCTTATTTGATAACTCCTGAAAACTTAAAATATTTGTATAACTTTTAGAAGGAAAACAAATACATAAATAATTTATGCTTTTCTTAGCCCATAAAGACCAACCCAAGAAGCCATATAATAGCCATAATTATTAAAATCCGGCCTGGCAGCCATGGATCAAAGTTGAACAAATGCAAATCGCTGAATATATTATAGCTTCTCGCCTGACCCCCTCCCGGGGCACCTTTATTTTCCGCTCCACTTGCATACGGCTGGGAAAATGAATGTGTTAAGTGCACTTTGGGTTCGCGGCTAGCGTGCTGCGGTAATTAAAACTGCAGCAAATGAAACGATTTATGGGCATTAAATCAATGCCAGCAAGTAATTATCTGGCACGCATTTAACGCGCGGCGCTGCACTGTCCAGGAAGGAACCGAAATAAAGCACACAATTCGTATTTTAAACTCTGTGGCCGCCGGGTCACGCCCATGGAATTAAATTCCTAAATAAAATGTAGTGGCTCCAAATTCGTTTTCCCCTGCCCCCGCCCTCACATACGCACACTCAAGCACACTCGGAGCACACACAAAGGAAGAGCGACCGGAGGCGTAATAGAAAGTATGGAGAAAGTAGTAGAGGAGATGGCGCTGCTGGCGCTTTCGTGCACATTCTGTGTAAGTAATTTGCATACCGGATCAATCTTGAAAAATTAATGGCTTCCCAGACAGATAATGGTAGACCGCACACACACACACACACACTTAGAGTAGAAGGAGGAGCGCAGCAGCAGCGAAGCGTGAGGCAAATGCTGAAATATTACGTATACGCAACATGGCTTGCGACGCCGCCATGCGGTTTTCAGCAATATTACGTAGCGGCCACAACCGAGGAGTCGTCGCCGTTGTCTAGGCAGCCCGTCGTCAACGTCACAGCCAAAAGACGAGCGGTGCAGGACGAGAGCTGAAAGGATGTCGAGTCCCAGGCACTTGGAAAAAATGAATATTACATTTAAGGTTAAATTAATTTTTAAATAAATACTAATGGAAAAGGAGCAATAAAGATAACTTATTTCTGTATAAGTAAATGTTTCTTGGATTTCAATTTATTTAAACTTTAAAAGAAACCTAAACAAGTCGAGAAGGTTAGGAAACTTAAAGGTCAAATATCAGACAATTAGGCTAAGCTTAAAAAAAAATATAAAACCGAACAATAATTATTTATTTACAGCATTATTCATTTTTCATATTCATATTGCATTATTCTGAGTTTTCTGACTAAAAGTTTAATCTTTTAACTAAGAACTACTCTTTTTTCTCGAATAACTTTTTATGAATATTGTAATAAAAACCCAGCATCTACTTAATTTTCAGGGTGACTTATTTTCCAAGTGTGGCAACGTGAGTCTTGCTTTGGGGGCTCCTTACCCCTCCCCGAATTACCACCTCCTCCTATGCCAAAATTTGCGGGTGCGGCGGGGTGCGTGTTCGGGGTGCTTTGCATTCGGTGGAATTGTCGGAAATGAGGCACCCATGTGTCACAGTTGGTTCACTTCCAGCTGCCCCACTCCACTCCCGGCCACTCCACACCACTCGGCAGTCGCATTCCTTCCTTCCTTTGGCACAACACTGCGTAAATCTTAATCCTTACACGCTTGGCAACACGCTGCCATCGCGATAATAGCCACAGCAACAACATCCACAACTGGCGCTGGAACAACAAAATTAAGCGATACCGCGCGCACACAGAACAACTTAATTTTACATGCAATTTTGAGGAATGAATGATAAGCTAAACCATAAAAAGTAATACCTGAAAATCATAGGCCTTAATTAGCCCACAGGAAGAGCTATTTAATTTTCGGAGAAACGTGGCCTGGTAATAAGATATTTTAAATTGAAACAAGTAAAAATTACCCAAGAAGTACAGAGTTCTAAGAGCTACTCCTGGCTAGATAAACATTTATTCCCCGTAAGATATGCATCGAAACAGGAATCCTGTTTCAGCTACTCCAGCCTAATTTGATCAAGTCAACTTCAAAGAAGTTGTGCATATGCAACTTTGATTTTCTCCTTCCGAAAATCCGAATTTTCCGGCTCCCCCTGGAGCGACTGACTTTGCCACCTAGTTTTTGGGAAGGACTTCCGGTGAGCAGAAGAGCAGAGAAGCTAACTCGGCCGAGATGGCCCCAATGCAGCTGGCATTCTCCTCGGCACTCAACTTTGACGTTGGCGAAACTTTGGAATGCCGATGGCGAAGGCAAAGCCAAAGCACGGACAAACATTCGGAAAAGTAGCGCCCAGTGCTCAATTAACATGGCAGCCATAAATTGTGCAACTGCCTGGGATGCTGCTGCATTTACGCAGATAACTCATCAGACTAAGCCAAACAGATTCATCTAAAACTCTGCTAGCCACTTTCCTTTCAGGGGCGAAACTTTGCACATAAATTCTGCGCAATTTATTCATGAAAAAAAAAAGAATAGAATAGAAGAGCGAAGGCCGGGATGCGATGGGAGTTGCAAAGGTGCTTCGAAAGTTTTTTGTGCCCCCAAGAAGACGCAGAAGCAGACGAAGATGAGGACCAAGACGAAGGCAGAAAAAGGGACATCCAAGATTGATATAAGGCTTTTTATATTCCGACATTTCAAAGCTCATTTCACGGATAAAAGTTAAATATGATAATGTGTGGAGGCTCTGCTTTGTCTGCCGCTCCAGCGATAAGGATGATGCTGGCTCCTGACTGCTGAAACGGGAGCGACAACTGATGACCTGATGGACACTGGGTCCGGGCACGGGCACGGGTACGGTCCTGTCCCTGGCTCGTTAGTAAGCCGCTTAGCCGGGAATCCGGTTTTAAGCCTCGACTGGCAATTAGCAATCCCCCGGTCGTAACTCGTAACTCCTTTCGCCGTAAAAACCAGTCCAAGGTTTTCAATTTGCAGCGCCCGGCTCGCAGCGGCAACGAAGCGAGCAACCAGCCACTTCACCTACTTCACGCTTGTTGGATTTAATTTTATTGTGGCATAACCTTTTGCTGACACAACCACCGGGCGGGGGTTGAGGTGTGCCATCTATATATACAGTATATACATGGGGGGATATAGTCGCTGGATCTACCACCCAGCTGTTGCGCTTTCGTTTGGCTTTGTTGTCGCCTCCGTCGCCTGCAGTAAAACTTATTTTATTGCGCTCTTATCATTAATTTTATGGCAATGCGGCAACTGTGCGACATTAGCGGTAATTGGCAACAACGATTTGCAAGACAGGCAAACAGGCACCCCCATCGAACCCCCCTTGGAAGTCATGCGAAATTCACCCACTGGCCCCTTAACCCCAATTCTTATTCGAATGAGTAAAGATTATTAATTGAAATGTATGCTGGGAATATGGGTTATAAAATATTTAAGAACTTGTAGGTAACTGAAACGGTCTTGTTTTTCTGAAGGTTATTTCTCCAATAAACATAATTCCTATATAGAAAGAAAGTTAAAAAAGACTTATACAGAAAATAGAAGAACTTCAGTTTGTGATTAATTGAATTTCTTCTGTCTATAAGTTTTCCTAACTTTAATTAATTATAACTAATAACTGGTTTTTAACAATATATTTTAAAATTATTTAAAAATTTGTTCCTAACTTTAATTAATTATAATTATTAACTGGTATTTAACAATACATTTTAAAATTCTTAAAAAATTTTATAAATAATTTGTACAACCCTTACGTAATGTCCTTTATTGCCCAGCCTGCCGTGTTGGCTTTAATTGAATTGGCAGCAAATTACCCCGGCTCATTGAAATCATTGCAAGCTGCAACCGTCGACCCGCCTGCGGAAATTGCATTTCACTTGACTGGCGAGGTCACAACGGGTCGTTTCGAGTGATGCTCATTAAGGAATTTCAATAAACGGCCAGCGGGCGGCATAGATCACTCAGCCGGGATTCGGGGGCACTCTCATCTCCGCACCGAAGCTTGTGGTTATGCAGCTGGTATTGGATCCTATTACAGCTCCGGCACAGGGAAAAAATCGGGGATTTAACATATGAAATCTTATTAAGATTTTATATGTGAAAGAACTTTTGATTTAAAATTTAAATTTAAATGATGTAATCATATATACCTTATGAGTAATATAATATTAATAACGCCCTTTTTTCTCAGTGCACCGCTGCAGTTGGCCAGCTGGTATGTTGACGTTGATTGGCGTGTGTGCCCGGCGCGTTGAGGTTGCGGTGGAGGCGGTGATGCTGATGGCGATGACGATGGTGATGGTGATGGCGATGTCGGTCCTCGTGTCGGCTTCCATTCCGAATTTCGTGGCATTTTTCGTTAGTTTATGACAAATGCGTTGGACTGCCCACCCCCGTGCAAAGCAAACCAAACCCCAATCCCATTCGAGTTCCCCTCGCAGTTTCGGTTTCGTTGCTAATGACATCACGTGCTACGGGGGGCCACAGCGTCACATAGATTCTTCGACAGGCTGCCTGTCATCGATGGCGTACGCACATAAACAAAATACGTCAACTGAATCCAATGGTCCACTTCTGGGATTTGGTTAGGACTCGTGCCCATCCCTCTCCACTCGAAGCCGCCGCCTCGGGTGTGCGGAATGTCTCGACATCCTGATGTTGACAGTCGCAGGCCCCCGAAAATGTTTGCTCATCCCACTCCAGTCCGTCCAGGTCCTGGACAGCTTCCGCCCGGCAATGCGACTTTTTTCATTAGTTAGTAACTGTCGCGTGTCCATATCATATCGTTCAAGTATCGGTCTGACAATACAAACAATGTTGTTAGCAAACTATTAAAGCACAATCGATGTCTTCGATGATTTTCTAGTGAGTGTTTGTGTTTTTTGTGGAAATAAAGGTTTGGTTAGTCATTTTGTTGAAGTATTTTAGTCAGAAAAATTCAAGTTTCCTTCAAAAAACATTTATTTAGAAAGCATTCCCTTTGAAATTAATTGTCTAGTAATAAATATAATTAAATTCTGACTCTTTAAAATAAATATTCACAGCAAAAATATTATTTTTCTGGCTTGCACATATTTGATTTCTTTTCTCATACATTTTTGCCTAAATTATCGAACTCAAGAAGGAACATTGAACCCTTTAAAGCCTGAAACCAAGACATTAGGCCCACGCCAATCATGATTTAGCCCGCTTCTTGGCAGGTGATGAATGTGCTCGGGTCCCACTTGAGACTGCTGTTGAAACACAGCCTCAGGCAACCCTTACTGGGCTAAAAATATCCCTGCAACCTGACCTTTCCTTCAACCTTCCGACCACTCAATAAAGCAATTTTCTATAAAAAGCTGTGGGCTGAGATTGCTGCCGCTGAAAGGCAGAAATCAATTTCTTTATCGGCCAGAACTAATATGTCAAATGTATAATTCGAATCGAGGTCGAGAGCCCCACAAAAGGCAAGCAAGGCAAAATAAATCTATCCCTTGGTAAAATCCCGTTGGTTAACAATTTTTTTAGCAGCTGATTGATTGGCGCAGGTTTTGCCATCCTGAAAGTTATCCTAAACAGGCACACATTTATGTCAGGGGTGAGATCTCCTTATTCATTAGTTGCGCTCTGGGCACAAATTCATTTTTAATGACTGCCACTTTTTTTACTGTTTTCAAGGAGCCTCCGACATCCTTCGTAGTGGAATTTCTCGCCCTTGGCTCTTTAATGTATTTTTCATGAGTTCTCTAAAGTGAAAAACTTTTGGTTGCGTGCAAATAACTCATATTCATTGATATTCTGGCGTGTCTGAGGTTTCTTTAGCCCCGCCTTTTCCCAGATGATTTTTATTCACAGAGACTGCGAAAAATAAAAATTGCATTGACATTTTAAAAAGTTTGAAAGCTGGACAGCCGATTGTTTAAATATAAATGAAGCTTTTTATTTAGAAAATATATTTTAATTAAAATTAAAAAGGTATTAAACTTGGTCCAGACATAATTTGTAACTTAATAATTGAAAGGCTAGCACTTAGGCTTTTTCGTATAAATACAAACAATAAAAAATCATAATTTAATGGACCTTTTTTCCTGTGTGTGTCCTAGATGCTATTATATAATTCATAAATTGCCTGGACCCAAGTCAATGACTTTGGCAATATTTCGGCTCGCGCGACTCGCGTAATTTGCCGGCGCAACGACTAAGCCCAGCAGCGTCGTCCTGTCGTGTCCTTAAAAATTGCCCGCCGGCAGCGAGAGAGCTCATAAATAAATTTCTAGGCAGGCGAATAAAAAAATGGCCGGGAAGAAATCAAAGAAAATAAGCCAGAGAGCACGAAACTCCCAGCGTCGTTTGATATTTTATGTGGCCCAAAAAGAGAAAAAACCGGGAGGCGTGAATGGTTTGTGCACACTCACTCCCCCCGACTGAATGAGTCCTGTGAGTTATTTATGAAAGTCCTGGCCCCGCTCCGCCAATGATCGTTAATCATAATCGACGCATAATATTTCGGCAGAGAGCGCCGGAAATCGGAACTAATTTATGTGGAAATGAGTTAATTTCCTTTGCCTGAATTGTGTGATTTTCTAGCGATTTCATCGCTGCCATGCCAAAAGTAATTACCAAGCACTTCCCTGCAATGTTCCCCCAGGGAGGTCCCTGAGCGGGGAGCCGAAATAAGTTCCCAAATCAGGCTCAACTTGATGTTGGCTGGCAGTTTTCAAGCTAAATTAATTATGATTTTTGTGTGCAGGTAAGTGGCAAATAAGCTGACGCCAGGACTTGGGTCACGATTAAGGTTGAAGGATGATCTGGCTTTTTTGGGCCGAATTATTGGCACTATTTTTCGTGCAAAAACAACATTAAGAAATGAGATTATCTTATCTGGCTACCAAACAAAAAAAAGAAGCAAAATATTTTGTCATACCATATTCCCACAGCATATTTAATAAAAGTAATCCGCTTAACATTTTTGGCAATATTTACCGAGGCTCTATATGAACATATCTCTCGAAATGAAACGGATTACTCACCGCTTGAATAAATGCATGCTGCTACACAGTGGACTTTTATTGAGTGAAATGTATAAAATAAATAATCTGAATAAATTAAAGATTTAGTGAAACCATTTGGAAAGCTAAAAGCAAACAGAAGAAAAACAAAAACCCAAAGAAAATATAGAGAAACACTTAAAGTATAATAAACAAAAAGGAAAAAAATTCAATAAATCCCAAATGAAATCACAATTAACACCTTTCACCTCAAAAGAAATTGAATAAACCGAAAAAAATTGAAAGAATACGCTCAAATTCAAAAGTCTTTAAGGCGCTTTAATGGCATTTGGAAAGTCTCGGTCTCAGCCTCTGTCAGCTCCTGTCTGACATGTCCTGGCCCTAGGTGTCCGAGGCCAAAAGCTGTCAAAATAAAGTTTTACAATTCACGCGCATTACCAGCACCGCCGAACCACCCAACCACCCACTGGGTTGGCTAATTTGAGCGGTGTTTGTTTGACATTTCAGGCGGAACAGCCGCAACATCAGGCAACACGCGTTGCTGTCACTCCGGGGTCAGCCAAAAATGATGCCAAGTACATGAAAAATGTATAAGCGGAAATGTGAGGCAGCCGAAGGGATGGTTTTCACCTAATGGAAATGTAATTGTCAGCTGTAAAATAAAGCTGCACTGAAAGGAAAAATAATTTTTTATATCTCGAGATAAATTTAAATATTAAGAAGGTGTGTCATGAGAATGTCATAACAATTTCATGAGAATGTTATACATATTTAAAATAATTTAATATATTTTTGGCAAAGATATTCGATTAAATACTAAAGTATTTTATATAAATATTTTAATACTCATTTTTTTAATGCACGAAAGGGAATTGGCTTTGGATTTAAATATATTTTCTTAGGTCAGTAATTAATTTTATTATTATTAAAAATATTAGTTTATTAATATATTTTCCTGTGCATCACTAGAAAATAAAAAAAAATTAAATGCGACAGCTTCCGTGGGTCAGCTTTTTTGAGCTCCAGGAAAATCCTTTCCTGGATTTGTAATAAGAAAGTTTCCATAAACACCTGAGACACCAGCCCTACCCCCGAAAATCTCGATGGCCAATTTCAATTGATTTTCTTTGGCGCTTGCGTTGCCTTGGCTATGCCATTTCTGCTCAACGTTGACAGATTGTATGCCATTTTTTTTGCCTTGTACTTGCAACAATATCGAGGGGAAAAGTTTGCCGGTGAAAGGCAGCTGAAACAAGCAGCTGAAAAACTGCTCAAGAACTTTGACAACTTGCACAAAACTTTTACCAGCCGTGTGACATTAGGTGAGAGTTGCCACAGAGCCGGCACTCCTGCTGCTCCTGCTGATGCTCAACCCTTCGGATATTCGGGGCGGCAGCAGCTGAATCCTTTATTCGTTATAAATCACAATGTAATCATAAATCGCTGCCTGCACATAAATTACAATAAGAAACAAATGACAAGTCGGAGTGGAGTGTTTTTTCATCTCCTCCTCCGTTTCTTTTTTGGAGGCTGCTGAGACGCTGCAGGACATTCCCAGCGTAATTTGCCAAGTGTCCTGTGGTGAGAAAATTGTCCTTCCTCTTGCTCCCTTTTAGGCAAACATCAATTTGCTGGGGTCTCATGTGATGGGGCCTCTGAGGGCGTCCTAAAGGCCCAGAGGTGCCTTTCGCAGTTTGGGTCAACTTTAAGTTCCTTAAGGAAATAAATACAATTTAAACTATATAAACTTAATTTTATGAGTTTTATTTTGAATATAAATCTATTTAATGTAAAAACTCCTTGTCGTTTAAGTGAAGCCTATTAAGAATTCTAAAAGGTGTTACCACTTACATACTTAGTAATTTAATTTACCTTTCTTGTCCCACTAGTACTCCCTCGCCAAGGAGACTTCAAATGGCCAAAGACACTTATTTTATTTTGCATAAGTCGAGCCACAGACACACCCCATAATTTAGCCACTAGTCAACGCCTCCGGCTTTTCGGGGGGAGAGCCAAAAAGATTTCACCTCCTCCTTGAAGTTGCGAGTGGCACTTTTGCTTTGTAATTTATGCAGCCTAAATGAAAAGCGTTTTTCCAACAACATTTAATTAAGTGCGGGGTGCGGGGGCAACAACGCCAGTACGGTAGAAAATGTTCAAAGTTAAACATGAGAATTAAAATGCCAGGGTCCCAAAGTGGAATGCTGTTTTTTTTGCTGGCCGATGTTCATTTAAATCGTTTTTTTCCTTGCTATTCAAGTTATTTAAACAGCTTTCATTCACAGAAATACACTTTCATGGGTACACTGAAGGAAACTTTAATCAATAAAATAATTAAGTTATTTATTTAGTTTATATGGACTTTAGGGAGAGATATGAAAAAATCAAAACTTTGTAAGAATTTAATTAAGCGTGCGCTATTCAGGACTTTTGAAATCCATCCCTTAATAAATATTAGGGATTTATAACCGCTTCAGCAATTTTAAGAAAAATAGTACTTAATTTTTTAGGCAAAACTTGATATATTTCCTGACTAACAGCCATTCATTTTAATAAAATCTGCAATATTGGCCCAGTGAACATGTTAAAACTACCCCATGTCATTTTTTTACCGTGAGGAAACTATATTGCCGTAGTGGAAAACCAATCAAAATACCTGCCGCTCTGCCTGGCTTGACCCCTGGGAATTGGCAAGTGGCGGCAATGACTAGCGCAGGGATCATCATTATCCCCATCATTATCAGAAGCAGAGGTGTGGCAGTGGCAGTGGCAGCAGCGGCACGAAAAAAATTGGGTCGTTGTTGGTTTTAATGTGCCTCGGTTGCCACTTTTGCTGTTATCAGCAGCGTCAATGTTTGGTGATAACAGCCAGCGGCAGCAGCGCAGCAGCGCAGCAGCGGCAGAATCTGTAGCCAGAGTAGGCCGAGCAATAACAATGCCCAGCCTCCGCGGCAGCAGCGGCGCCGGCAGAGAAGGACATCGGCTAATGGCCAAAAGCAGCGCTGTAATCCTGCGAGGGGGGTGGTGTATGTGTGTAAGTAGGGCTAGAATATGTGGAGCAAGTTGCGCTTTGTCCGCTGCCACGGTTTCGTGGATTCTGAAAACGAGCGTGGCGGGGCCCGAAGGACAGCATCGGAATTCGTCCTGGCAGCGCAGGCGCATGAGAGAGTCGAGAGAGCAAGCCTGAGACAGAGAGAGAGTGCGATAGTGTTCCTTTAGAGAGAGAGAGCGGAACGTTGGTTCACTTCCGCTGTGGGGAAGCTGCCTCAAAAGGCTCTGTTAACAGAGCTGCGCCCACTGTTAAATCGGCTTAAATAGTTTTGAAATTACGAAATGAACAAAATGGTAAAATATTATCATTTAAGGTGACTTTAGTTGGAGTTAAAAATATTTTGAAATTCAACAAAAAGCCTAGGAATACTCCAAAAGAACATATGGATATTTTAAGACATTTTTAAAGGAGACTTAATTTTTTGGAATGTTTAAGTCTTCTTGTATTTCTCATAAAATTATAATTTTTTGGATTCGAATTGTAAAATTACCTAATTTAAAATATATGTTTGTATGTGTATGTCTAGGATCTCAAAATAATATGAAAATTATTAAAAAACCTACAATTTAATTCAGAACTTAAACACCAAATAATAAGAATATAAAGAATATTGAACATATTTCTAAATATATAAATAAATTTTTCTCAAGTCAGGAAATACATTTAGTTTGTAATTAATAATATATAATTTTTAAGTAAGTCTTTATGAGCGATATCTCTTTTTTAGAAATGACACGAAGTATAAAAATAGGTCTCTTAAATAATAATTATTATTAAGTTATATTTTTTGAGGTCCCTGCTTTATCTTTTAATTATCCTTAGCCATCGAATATGCCTCCCCCGTAAGTCCAACCAAATTCCTTTACAGGACCCATCGCTGGCTGTTCCAATTCCGCCGCGTTCCGCATTGCTCTCACGAAGGAGCAACATCAACAACATATTGCATTGCCCGAGCAATCCGCCGCCTGTGCAATGTCGGGAAATGCCGATGCGCCAGGCAAATTGCATGGTTTCGTGGAAATCGGAAAATCCCCGACTCGTGTCGGCTCTCTCTCCCTCTACAACCACTCGCTCTCTCTCTCGCGCTCGTTTAACCGAGATTTTTCCTCATGTCCTGATGTTGCTGCTGTGCTGCTGCTGCTGCCGGCGCTGTCGCTGCCGCCTCTGCTGCTGCTGCTGCTGCTGCGAAGGACTTCTGTATTTTTGGGGCTGTGCTGTTGGTCCTTGCGCCATCGCTCGTTCAGTCGTCGTTGCGTGTTGTAGGTGGCCTGGTCTGCTCAGCTCCAGCTCCAGCTCCAGCTCCAGCTTCAGCTCCTGCTCGCCCAGACTGCTCCAACTCCAACAGCGGCTGCCGCTGTCGCTGCTGCTGCTGCATCTGCAACCCGCAACCTGCCACACTCACGGACACCTCGCGTTCAGTCTTCATAACGTCATGTCGCGTAGTGTTCGTTGGCCGAAAAAAAGCAAGCAGATAAAAAAAGTAAAATAAACTGCAGCCCAGACTAGAAGAAGGTGACTGAACTGAACCGAACTGATCCCTAGAACCCACCATCATCCTCTCCCCCAAACTCAAGTGCCGCGAATGTGTGTCAATTAAAAAGTCTCGTCCCAGTGAGTCGCGTGTTTAATTTGCGGCACGTTTCCCCCTCCCCATCACACACACACACACACACCTGCAACACACACTAGCTATCAATTTAATTAAAATGCCACAGACAGAGCCATAAATAAATCGAAAACCACTCCGAGCTGCGAACCAACGGAGGTCTGCGCAAAGTTAAACACAATATTGCGGTAAGTTTTGCTCTGACATTATTTCTAACTAATCGGCAAATTGCAATCATATATATCTGGCTATTGGCGATTTATTAGCCGTGAATTTGTTGATACTGATGGATTTTATTGCTGCGGTTATTCGGCTGGAACGCAAATTGCATTTTAATTAATTACGTTTGCACTTTGGTTGCTATTTCAATGAAGCTTTGTGTTGTTTTTTCCAAAGGCTTTGTTTATTGTTAGGCGAAATTGATTTAGATTTTGTGGCTGTCCTATGCGGGTAACACTTGCTTAGTTTATTTAAACCAAAACCATATTTTAGGGTCTTCTTTGTTTGCTGTGTCTGAGAATATTGTTCATTGTAATTACAATAACTCTTGTTAAGTTTCTTTAGTTAGAAAAGCTGGAAACTAATTTCTTTCCAAGACAACATCTTTACCCAGAAACCCATAAACCCATAAGGATCTTAATTTCCCCAGCTTAAAAGAAATATCAACTAGAAGGCATGCTCTAAAATTAACTGAAGCGTAAGCTTTATATTTATTTTCCTGGGCCCCGCTGCACACGTTACAAATTTCATTAGAGCGCAAATAAATCAGCTTAGAGTGGGCCATAAAAGCCAAGCGACTCTGCTCGAGACTTTCCGGAGCTCGGGAAAAAATTACAATGCATTACGCATACGCCAGGTGGGACAAATGGGTGCACGGAAGCGTGGCGAACACGAGCGAGAATAAATGGCAGTTCGCACATATAGTCGACTTTAATCAGTTGCCAACTCGTTGCCAGACATTTCATTAGAAAAATCAACGGCATTAAATATTTCTAGAAGCCATCGCGGAGCGTTGAGCTCTTCGTCTATGGCAGACTGGCTGTCATTATACGGAAAATTAGATGTGCTCCGCTTTTAGTCACGCTGACAGCCGGCAAGTCTGGCACTGACAGAAGAGGAAAGACATTCGAGCAGACGCGTGTTGAAATGTAAATAAAACAAAGGAAAGGAAAAGCCTCGAGGAAGCTGACTGCTCCTCCCGCTCCACTCAGAACGGCAAACACAAGAATGTATGTAAAATAATAAAAAGCGACATTTACGACATAACATGGCAGCATATTACACGAAAAGCAGTCGCGGGGATGACGGAGGAAGAGGTGGGGCTCTAAGCCCAGCCTCGGTGGCAGCACACAGTGCGTATACGTACTCGCATTACAATGTCTCGCACTGATTGTTCTCGGCGAATTTTCCTCGCTCCACGTCTCCATGCAAATGTACACAAAGTAATTATGTACATCTGGTGTGTGTGTGTGTGTTTTTCTGCTTTGCATGTGTGTGTGTGTGCGAGTGTGTGCCTTGTAGTACTACTCAAATAATTGCCAAACCACACACGCAGCTCAGCTTTCCAGGCAACAAAATGCCTTTTAAAAAGCATAAAAACAACAGAGCAAAAGTGTCCAAATAGGCATACCGAATTGGCAATGCTCTGCAGAGCTATGAATGTATTAGTTAAACTAATATATTTTGACAGGAAAATATAAATAAAATTTATTTAATTTAAGTAAAGAGTTCTTTCAAAATAAATGAATTATAACACGACTATAAATTCAGCAGCTACAATATAATTTTTGCTCTCTATAAAATACCATAAAAGATAATACAAATATTACAATTAAAATAGTAAACTACTCAATATAAAATAATACTAAATATTAGTCTCTTTCGAATTTTAAATACATTTTTTCTGAATTAACCGGACCATCCGTTTCCTTAAAGAGTATCCCACATGCTTGAACAACATTGTATCTTATTAACAAAACAACTTTGTGTGTTATGTGCTACACACTCAGCCACACACTCCTACAGATCGCCGCCTGTCCGTGTCGCCTTGTTGCGAAAATATTCAAAGTATTGTTGGCAGTAATTTCGAGGATACTTTTCAGGGGAAAGGCAAACAACATGGAAAAGTTTCGTCAGGGCATACGCCATGAATTTTCATTTAATTAGGGCGCCCTTCGACTCCCACCCCTCATTTTTACTGCCTCTCATCCTTTTGATGGTTAGGCAAACTTGTGAGAGAAAAAATGCGTATTGTAGACCGAAGGGCGAATGGAGAGTGAAGACCCTTTTCTGCTTTATTGTTTGCATGGGCAAAGGCTGCTCGGCAAACACTTTCAAATGATTTCATTTTGCGGGCACAAAGGGGTGAGAGAGCTGCTGACCAATTTGTAGAAGCTTCCAGGCTTCAGGACATCGAGAGAGAGAGCAACCGCATTCAGGACAGCCAGACATTGAAACCAATTAATTTTAAATTGTTACCGGACTTCGGCTGGCTCCCCCTTTGTCTGAATAATGAGCGTTCAATTTGCCGAGAGTCCTGCCACTGCAAAAGGTGTCGATGGGGAAGGGTTTTCTTTGCTTTTCTTTTATTATCTGCCCTTTGTTTCGGGGGCTATCTATTTTCAGGAGCTAATTGAAGTCTGAATGCCGGCAACGGGAAACCGCAAAAGGTCGTTACGATCCCGGGGCGGGGAAATGGGGAAAAACTCACCCTGCTGCACCTTCAGCTGCCCATAAAAGTAGGCAATACAATTTCCAAGTTTGCTTTGGTCGAAGCTCCCCCCCGGTTTCCCTTTGAAATTTTCACACATGATTTTTTCATAGACCAATTTGCACACATTATAAGTTTGCAACCGCAAATTGGCACACCCCTTTGGGGCAGGCAGGCCAACAAGAAGCACAAACAACAACCAACAACAAACAGAATGAAAGGAGAACGGAGAAAATAAACTTTTAGCAATTTTCCTTTTTATGTTGAGGCGTAGGAATTGCCAAGTGCTTGTAGGCAGACTCCTTTTGCCCAGCTCCTTGTGGGGCAAAATATATTTCCATTACGCCCGAAAACAATTTCAGTAAAAATTCAAGGATAAGGCTATGCTACACGGCAAGAAAATGTAGCTAAATATGTTAAATAAATAATATATATATTTAAAGTATAAGTGAGAACCTAGTGTCAGTTCCAATTACAAGTTTTTCTGTCTGTGCACCCGTCCACCGCATAAGTCCATCAGCTGAGCCAACAGCAAACTAACTAGACGGGCAATCCCTTTGCAAAGAGCAAGCAATTATTTGCTACTTTGGCTTCGCTTGCGTAAATTAAAGCTGGGAATTATCAGCAAACACAGGCGGATTAGGGCAAAGACTCACTCATTTCCACATCCTGCCAACGGGGCGTATGAGCGACCAACGACCAACAAGCCGCAGCAGCACTCGGCATCGGCATCAACCCGAATGTCTTCATATATTTTCGGGCGGCCCCAAGCCACAAGACCATAAAATTAAACTAGTGCATAATTAAACACTCGCAATTAGGCGTAATTTACTTGGTGTGTGTTGGGGTTTGGGTGTAGAAGTTTTAGGGGTGGGTATGGGTATCTTCTCGGCCCACACTCTCGCCACATTAGTTTTTAATTAAAAAATTTCAGCCAGCCCGCAATTTGTGAACCTTTTGCTGCCCCATCACTCTGACATTGCATTTTATTTGAGCATTTAATTGCGGGCTTTTCGGGACTCACTCGCAATCTTTGGCAGTTGATTTTTGCGCCTCGTTGGCTCCTCAAGTCGAACTCAATGAGCCAGCAAAATGTCAGAGAAGTTTATACACATGTCGTTTAGATAAAAACAGAAGCAGTGCCTGGTCGGAAAAACTATGCAGAGATAAGCGGGAAATAAAACAAAGAAAGAGCCAGCCAAGCAAATCAGCAAAAAGCCAGAGCGCACAAGATTCATGGTAAACAATTCCGAGTTGTAATAATTAATCCAACAGATTTACAGCGTACAACTTTTCGCGAAGCGGTTTCATTACTCAAAACTTGGTCAAAGGCGGTGGGGCGGAGGATGGCAATGAAAAAGCTTACTGGCGGATTTTCTCGGTGGACCGCGACTTTGTTGTTCTTATTCCTTAATGCAAAGACAGCTTATTTTTTATGCAACGCCACGAGAGCAAACAGCGAAGGAAACTGCGCGAATTTCCTCAGCCACAACAGAAACCGACTCTAATTGTACTTAGTATGCAGACAGACAAGCTCACTCACTGGCTTGAGTGCCTGACTGACTGACTGACTGACTGACTGACTTGACGGACTGCCATTCATTTCAATTCCGCGAAAATAAATCCCATTTCCATGGCTGCCGGCAAGTCAAATATTTATGCAACGGGTAGTGAAAGGCGGAGATTTGGCGTTGCAAGTAAATTAATTAATGGAAAAACAGCGCAAAGCAAAAACATCTTAAGGTGGCTAAGCGCAACTAAGCCGATTTTCCCGACTGCAAAACTGGGCTATGCTCAGCCTTCGGGGCTGCTTGCCGTAATCCTGGGACTCCTGAGGGGTCCTTGGAGATTTGCATAGCGCTTTGCCCGGCGAATTGTTTTGGGCCCGGCCTAATTGACAGCTGACAAGTTAATTAAGGTTAATTAGTGGCCTAATTGATACGAATGGGCTGGCTTAGGAGGAAATATGGCAAGGGTTAAAAAACAAAGTCAGGAAAGGGTTAGTAAGAGAGGGAATTTGAGAAAATTAAATTTAAAGAATAAATAAAATTATACCGTTGATAGATCATTGAAAAACTCAAAGCTTCACTCAAAATATTTCAAATTAAAATGTTAAACTTAACTTTCACATAAAACCAACCCAATTTCAGGGGCTTTTTGTTGGCTCAAGTGACGGGCCAAGGAGGAAAATAAATAAGCCACCATTAGCGCCATCGATCAAGTGTGTGCTTATCACGATTGCCGTCTTTTTTCCCCAGCTGAGACGGGTCCTTGACGTTTCGTTCGAGGGCCGTCGCTCTTACCCTCGTGTTTTTGGCCATTTGTATTCGTGTTAAAATCAAATATTTTATCATTGGGCCAAACCTCAGAAATGTAAATATTGGCATAAACATTTAAAAGGCAACATCGAGGCACACGGTAAGAGGATTTGTGTGTGTTCAGAGGCGTATTGAACACACCCAAAAAAAAGGAAAATAAAGAAAGAAAAGAGGAAAATACGAAAAGGAAAGAATGTGTCTGCCGCTTTGAATTTATAACCGCAAGGCACCGCAGGGCTAATAATCGACCAGACGCCCCGCCGATGCCACAGAAAACTTATGTAAAAAAAAGTATATTCTATATTCGAATGTACAGGTAACGGGCCTTCAGGTATTTACTATATAAGGGAAGCAACAGCGGGCTTGGAGGTGGCAGGTCCTGTCAGTTGGGGTGTAGAAATTCAAACCTAATTTTCCGCATTTCTCCTTTTTGTTTCGTCCTCGTCGGCAGAATGTCGCTCTAGGCCACGCCATGTTAACCCACAAAACCGGAGGGTCCAGAAATTTAGCATAAATCACATAAATATGCGGCGGCAATAGCAGCAGCGGGATAAG
Organism: Drosophila rufa; assembly: GCA_018153105.1. Lineage (NCBI taxonomy): Eukaryota > Metazoa > Arthropoda > Insecta > Diptera > Drosophilidae > Drosophila > Drosophila rufa. The sequence continues at coordinate 19,001,944 of JAECXS010000096.1, forward strand.
CAGCAGCCACAGTGACGTAGATTTGTGCCGGGGATTCGTCCTTGTTCGGGACGTGTTCAGCTGCCGTTGGCTCAAACGGGATTAGCTTTTAATGCCCTTCGGTTATGTTATTTACAAATGGCTTTTCAAATGATGCGCCACTGCTGCCATGCGCCTTTCCTCTCCTCTTTTCGGTTAGGTAAAATTTAATATCCTTGTGAAAGTAGTTGCCATTAATCAAATATGCTTGTGCGATTTATTTTCCAGCAGCTTAGTGGTTATTTCATTTGATTCCCAAATCCATACCGGGGAATATAGATAAAGCGAGGTTTTTGTTACGCGGGGAAGTTGGTCTTTTGGAAGCCAAAAAATGTCTGTTTTAACTTCTGTTTAATTTAAAAAATTATTCCCAATAAATAAGACGTTTGAATTTTTTTATAAAATTACTTAAATCAACTTTACCTTACTTTCGGAGGATAAACCCATATTTACATATTTATTTGAATTTTCTTTTCTCTTTAAAACTGTCACAAATTGGTCTCCTTCAGCGTAGTCCTTTTTTCCCTCTTCACTTATATTTAATTTGAACTGTCTTCGGATTGAAGACATTAATATTTCCTGCCATGATTTCAGGAATACTTTTGCACGCGAAAATCCAGAATCCTCTCTCAGGATGAACTTTATTTTTCGCATGTACATATGTGAAATGCCAGCGGGCATTCCGTGCTGCTGATGATGATGCCGCCGATGTCTCCATCTTTTTCGTCTCCACCGTTTGACTGCCTGTCTGTCCAGTGTCCTGTGTCCTTGCCATCCTTCAGCTGTCAGTCAAGCATTCAACACACGCGACACAGCGCGAAAGATTCATAATTGTTGCACATCCATGGTCGTTCTCGTTGCCATTCTGATTCGCATTCCCATTCCCATTCTCGTTCCCAGGACCTGATGATCGTCATAATCATAACTTTAATACATTGTAATTGTGTCAACGTCGTCAGCACTTGGCTGCACTCAGAAAAGTCTACTGGGAAATAGCTCTCGAATTAGGAAGAAATATATATTTTATAATATACAATTATAATTATGTTTAAGAATGTATTAATATGTCTCAAGAAATATTAGCAGAAAAATTAAATGCATTAAGACTTTAATTCATGTCTTGAATATTTATTAAAATGGAGCAAAAACATCTTAAAAAAAATATAATAAATTAAAACATAAAACGAGGTATAAGTTCTTTAATGTTCTAGCTACAAAGCTAAGAAATTTTAACTTATAATCATAAAAATCGTACCAGTACGTTGCTCTCAGTGCATTAGTATCAGTGTTGCAACGTTACGTATACGCTATGTTGTTCCCGGACAATTTGTGCCGCAATCTGTGCCAGAACAGAGCGTTCTCGTTGCCTCACTTAACGGCTTAATATATTGTTCCGGCAGCTGCGACTGCCATGGCATAATATCCCCTCGCACACACACAGACACACACCCAACACACACGATGCACACACCATCGCCATCGCAGATGAGTGCACATGGCATGCATGAAAAAATATAGACAGCAGAAGAGAGTAAAAAGCAAAGGCGAAAACCAATGCCAGGCAGCTTACTTTTATGCGCAGGCATACTTAATATTTATAGTTCGGATGTGTGCCTCGAGTATGTGTGTGTGGTGCGACTATTCCGTAATTTAATTACAAACTTTGCGCCATTAATTTAAAACTTTAGGCCAACTATCGAGCGCAGCTGCCGCACGGAGAGAGAGAGCACGGAGAGCAGACTTCACGTGCCACAAAAGGGGCTAACAACAACAGTCATCTGGCCGAGACCATCGCTGTAAATAACCTTCAGCCCCATCCATGACCATATATATATAGAGCATAAATGCCACACGCTGTCACAGGCAGGACAATGGATGTGCAGCCTCCGCTAGTTTATACGCTGGCAAACATATTGAAAAGCCAACTCGGCCATTTGTCAGCCGGAAACGCGCTCAACTTTTGTAATTAGATGGAGTGAAAAGGGGATTCGAGGGGTGCTAAAAGTTCTGCTTATTAGCCATAACAGGGAATTGAGGTCCTTGTTGTTATTACATTTATTATTTGATTTACAGTTGAATAGAACTATTAGATATTTCAATTATTTCCTTAGTTAAGACTGATTTTTCTGCTTGAATCTCATTAACTTATTTTTTCACATTTCAACAAATGTCAACTGCAGGAAGAAGATAACTAAAAAGCTTAAAATATGCAATATTAACCTCGCTAAAATGCTAAATGGAAGGAGTGTGTCTATTTCCATGCTATTCAAAGGCAAAACCCAGCCACCTGAGCGCAAAATATTAATGGAATCTCAACTTAACTGGCTTATTATATTCTTTATTTATATGCATTTACCCAGACTTTCCCTTTTTTTTCGGCTCTGCCTCTGGCTCTGGCTTATTATGTAAATTTAAAGTTCGTCTTTTTGCCTGATTTATGTCTCTGCAGCGCTGGCTGAAAATTTCATTAAAACTGCAATGCAGCCACTCAGCATGATGAAGTCTCCGCCGGCAGCAGGTCTCTCTTGTGATCTCTGCATCCTTCTTCCTGTCTGACGGCGCCTTTATCTGGCCATAATGCCTGCCAATTGCATTTGCCAGGACCTGGCTTATCTGCCGCTCCTGCCACCGCTTCCTTCTCCTATCAGACTGTAATAAATCAACTCATCCTCCTCTTAACCTTAGACGCTCGGCATCATCTTGTCAATGTCGCTGGCAGTTCTCTCTCCATTTTTCCACATATAACATACAATATATATATATATAAGTCGGAGCTTTTCGACACATCATTTTCTATGTTCTAGGTGGCGACAGCGACTGAGAAATTTCCATTATTTCTCCCCGTCAATGATTGAGTTTTCCTCCTTCGCTGGTATTTTTTCCTGCTGCCACGGAAGTGGCGTATCATCAACTTGAGTAGATGGAATAGAGTTCACAAGTTGGTGCTGACATTGCTGAGTGACTTGGGCTGGGTTTTCCATCAAGTTGCAAGTTTGATTAGAGAACGCAGAACTTGCCGCAAACTTCCACAAGTTTCCGGAGGCAATTAATTTAGCATAAATATTTAGAGTCGTTCAAGTTGAATTAAACTACTAATTCCTTAGGCAATTAGGGCAATTGAGAAATCTATATTTTTGAACTTCCATAAAAGCCTTTAAATCAGACATCAGGAATAATTGTCTAAGCCCACTCAATAAGCCTGCAATTTATGGCCGAAAGATGATAAAGACGTTTGCCATTTGAAGCCACATAAATTTCATGTGAGATAAAGTTGAGGGTGCGGAAAATTAACATAATCGTCTAATGAATGTGTCGACATGCGTGAGTCTGGAACTTTACTCAATTAAGAAATGGCAGGCAGTCGGGGAGAAGTGTGCTGGCATTGATAAGACCGAGACAATATGGCGAAATATCCACACTAATTAGGATTGGCAAAACTAATTAGTGCTCCGAGTCTTTGTCTCTGCATATTAATTAGTCAGGTCTAAGCGCATTTAGCTCACAATTCTGGCCAATCAATCCTCGGCTCCTGAAACTTTTATCACTGCCACTCCCAGAGCCTGGATGTTCGGATGCATTTTGCATGTCGTCAGCTCGGAGACTGTGTCCTGTTGCCAGGACTCGATGCCTGTCTGGGGCACTTGGCCTGCTCGTTTATTTAACACTGATTGCCAATGCACACAGAGATTTTCGGCAGCACTGGAGCTGAGCTTCACTTTGGCCCCCAGCTGGATCCGGATCCGGATCCGTATCCTATTCCTATTTCAGCTCCTGTTCCTGCTCCGGCTCCTGACCTCAGCAAACTCTGAACTCGGGCGGGTATCCGATAACCTCTCTCCGGGGTCGAGAGTGCCCGCCCCCTCTTTCCTGGCAAAATATTGTCTTTAAGCGCTTTTGGCAATTGCTTTTGAGTCTGGGCTACGGATTCGCTCGCCTTTTATCTTTCTTCGAATGACATTTGCCTTGAACGGCTCAAAAACAGTTTCAATTAGTTGGGAATCTGCCACAGATTCCGGAAATAGAAAACCCAGCACTCAACCCCCATCAAGAGCCTCTAATTGACAGCCCGACGTATGAGTAATGAACTTTGTTAGGGGCCTCCACATAGAGAGAAGCACTTAAAGCGGCCAAGCCAGATTTAATGGCCATTCAATTCAATTTGCGTTGGCAAAATATTTTTGCTGGCACCGCCAAAAAATTTGCATGACAATCGTGTGGAGAGGAGGAATAAAAACCATTATGGGGGAGGTTGAAAAATATTAATTAAAAGTGCACCTTAATTAACTTAATTTATAGTCCAGGTGCAATATTAATTGTCACAGCCAGCGCCGAAAATAGAAAACATTCAGCAGAATATATATAAATTTCCGCCAATTTCCAGCGCGGCCACAAAGAGCGTTGCATAATTTATGGCCCTCAAACGATATCAACGTGTAGTCCCGCTCTGCCCGGAAAATTCCATTACATATTGATCACTTGACTAAGCAGGAAATTCCATTTGCTGGCCAACAGAAATATATATAAATGTATATATAGAGAGAGGGGAATGTCAAATGGAAAGCAGAACGTTGGCTCGTGGCCATTAAATGGAAACCCCTTTCGGAAGGTAGGAAAAAGTAACTTTTCAATCAACTTGAGACGGGTTAACGCCAGGCGGTCCTTGAAAAGGTTAAGGTTATGCCAAGGGGGGAGGGAGGCGTCAAATTACTGGCAATTTATAGGGCTTAAAAGCGAAGCGGAGGGGGAGCCAGCCAATTTAATAAGGGTCCGCTTTTCCTTTAAGACCATAACTCCGCACTTGGACCAAGAACTAATTGTGGCTCCAGGTTCAGCTCCAGTGCACTCCGAATCACTTAGTGCTGGCGATGAGCCCCATAATGACGATGATGATGATGATTCGGATCAATGGCACTCTGCAAATCAAACTAAAGTTGTTTGCTCGTTTGGCCGGCCAATCCTGGCCAATTGTTATGCAAATAGCCAAGTGCTTTTCCTCCCCCTCCCAAGCCGTAGGAGCACAAATTTTTAAAATAACACACTCTCACACAACGACGCCAGACGGAGGAAAAATAGAAAATAGAAAATCGCAAAAGGGTAGCAAAGTTCAACGTGGCAAGGAGTGAGGAAAATGGCCGTGGAGATTGGAGCGACCGCACTAAATCAATATGGTGGTGGTTGGTCCAGGTCCAGGTCCGGGTCCAGGTGCTCTCTGGAGTTCTGGGCGTCCTGTCCCGTCCTGGGCCACAAATCAACATTTGACTTTTGCATAAATTGCAAGGAGCAACAAAATTGCTGAAAAGAAGAAAAGTAATTTTCTCGCTTTCGTTTGCAGCTGCAAAATTGTGCAGCACCGCCTGCCTGCCCGCCCCACATAATGCCCCTTCGGAATCCGCCCATTGTTGATGATACCCCCTCCAACGGCTTGGCGCCTCCTCCAACCAGCAGCTTCTGTTGGCCGTTGATGCCTTTGGGAGCGGACGGACAGACTTCTGCGGTTCGCCTGGTCGGGTTACCTGCACATTTCGTTGTTTACCCTCATTGCCCCTCATGTTAATAAGATGGGCGGGCCACTCTCAGCTACTACACGGAGAAAAAAAATTACAGAAAAACATATCATGGGATTTAGAATCATTTGAGCAATTTTACAAGGATCTATCACAGTTAATTCTACCTATCTTTGGGATTTTCTTGAATTTCTTGGTCTCAGAGATGTTTCTAAATATTTTATGGGTATTTCTTAAAGGTTTTCCATTGTTAATTGTCTTATTTTGGAGACTTTCCCGAATTTCTCTGTCTTATGGAGTTTTCCAGATATTTTAAGGATATTTTTAAAAGGTTTTCCCTTTGTTAAATGACTTATTTTTGAGATTTCCCTGAATTTCTTGGACTTATAGAATTTTCTAGAAATGTTAAGCATATTTTTTAAAGGATTTTAAATTGTAAAATGTATTATTTTTGCCATTTTAGTAACTTTGTGGTCTTACAGAAGTTTCAACATATTTTTATGGGTATTTTTTGCAGATTTTCCCATTCAAAATATAGAACAATTCAGTAAAAGTTTTTCAAACAGTTAATTCCAAAAGCAATTATTTTAATGTCCAAAAGTCAACATAAAATATTCCCTTTAAGAAATACTAAAAGCTGCTAGAAATCATATATTTTTAGTACCCAATAATTACTCTTCCTTTATTTCTGGCAGTGTAAAAAATACTCTAAATATATACACCAAGTTCCTTTTTCTTTGGCCTCCTCCTCCAAGGAAAATGCTGTTCTTTCATTTCTCGTTCCGGGGAAAATGGCAATGCATTCGACTTAATGCGTATATGCTTCGATTTGCATTTCATTACCTGTTCGAGTTGATTGCAAAAAATTGCCAAGAAAATGGGATGTAAGCTGCTGCTACTACTTTGGCAGCTGAAGAAGTATACCTAAGGCCCTCAACGGATTTTTTTCACCTCTCCAAAAAGAAGGTTAAAAGTGGGCGGAGGCACCTGCGGTAACCGGAGTCCAACGATGCCAAACAAAATTCAACACAATCTGTGCCAAAAGCCGTTGCAAATCGAGCTGAATCAAGCCGAATCGATGTGCGAATGGGCCAGGACGGCAACAACAGCAACAAGGACATCCAGCAAGGACAAACAGAAACAGGAAATGGACGTTGTGTGCTCAAGTTTGTTTCCGCTGTGTCCTTCTTTTGAAATTCAATGCGACGCTTTTTTGTTCATCTCCTGCAGGAAAAACGCATTCTGTGTTTGAGTGTGCGAGCGGTGTTGTGTGTACGGTGTGTGGGCGGTAGTCGGTGGGCGTGTCACTGTCCAGAGCAGTCCTTTGTTGTTGTTGCCGCTGCGAAATGCAAATTTGTTCAAAGTTTATTGAGTGCACGTGACGGCAAACAAAAGTGCAAAGTTTCCCTTCTGGGCTCGCTGTTTTTATAGTTTCCCCTCGCGCTCCGTAGAATTTTGAATTGCAAATTTCTTGGCCAACTTAAACATACCTTAAACATACCTTCCTTTTTTTATATGAGTCTGTAAAGCAGCTTTAATGAGAGCAATTTGCATAAATGGGTTGCCAGCTTATATGCTAATTTTTTTTCGCCAATTTAATTACGGTCTTGGGTCAGGTGAGAAGTAAAATGAGGGACTCACGTTTCGTTGAATAATTTTAAATTAACAAATTTATGTGGGGAATAGCGGGGCGGCCATTTAACATAAAATATTTTGTAGGGTCCTAAAACTTATTTAAATAAAACAGGACATCTTAATTATAGACTATATTCAAAAAGTACATAAAAAGTCTTACTCAGCTTTTCGAAGATTTTTTTTAGATACTTAACATGGTACGTTTTATTATAATTTAATTGTAAAGTTTCCTTGTATATTTTTCTTAAAAAAAAAACACGCTTTTTAAACTCTTCAATTAATTTTTAAAACCATTAAAAATAATTGTGCTAAGATTTTGCTAATAAACGCTTGATTTTCTTAATTAAATAATATTTACATTGAAACCCTAACTATTTGAGCTTTAAACAAGCCTTGCTAGACTTTATTTCCAGCAAATAAAATTGCAAATAAGTGGTTAAAGAAATTTATATTACAGCCACACAACTGTCCAGTCCATCGAATCAACAATCACACAAAATACCCAGAAAATCAAGATGAAAACTTTCCATTACATTAAACGAAACTCATGCCAAATTGAATATGCAACTTTGGCATATCAGCTCGGCTAAAAATAACCAAATTTAACAACCATCGAATCTATTTGCAACATTGCAGGCCAAAACCGAACCCCACTGACTACTGACTGGAGGAGAGACATTGGGAGAGCGAGAAATGGTCAGATAAAGCAGACAGAGATTGAGGGAAGCGAACCTAACCCCGAAAATCGATAAAATGGTAAGTACTCGCCCAGTCGAACTTTTAGACTATTTTTCTCCTACTTTTTTGTTGGCTGCTTGCGCTTATTGCAAATGCTTTTATAAATTTTATGACTCAATACTTCCATTGTGGCAATGGACGATGACAACGACAAGAACGACAACGACGACATTTAACCTACAGATCCGCCAAGACGGCATTGCAATATTATGCGCCACATCCCTGCGAAGCTAACCGACTATAATTTTAAAGCCACAAAATCCTGAGAATGGGAATGGGTTGGTCTTTTTTATCTGTGCGAAACGGGTAACGGGGGCCAGACTGTCTGCCAAAGTGAATTTGTGGCTCTGAATCCAAATTGCGCACAAGTCGAGCTTCGGTTTGCCAAGGCGAACAAAGAAAAGTCGAGTCGAGCAAGTGGAAAATCGAAAAAAAAACTCTACTCGCCCCTACATCCTTTTTATTTTGCTTTCAAAATTTAATTCCGTGTGCTCAAGCCGAGGAATTTGCTCTGAAGTTTGGAAAAAACAAGCCAACGTTTGCGGGTTTCCTTTAATTCTATAGTATTCCTCAGTTTTTACCTCTTATTTAAAGTTTTAATTACTTATTTTGTTCTATGGGAAATTTAAACATTTTTCTGGCTTTACCAAAAACGATAATTTAATTGCTAAACTAAAATTCAGACGCTCTAAAAGTTTGCTACAGCTAACAACTTATTTATAGCGTTATTTTTTGGTAAAAATTTAATTACAAACATACCTGGCAATACGTTTCCCGGAACTGTCGAAAGTTTCGTAATTCAATTGATGTCACTGGCCCCGGGGCGGAAGTTGAAATTTCAATCAGCTCGGGCACAAAACGAAAATAATCTGCAATAAAAATGTTTTCCTTTAATAAAAATTCAATTTCCTTCAAGCGACACATGTTGCCGAGTTGGAAGCAGGAACAGGAAGCAGGACGACGACTTGGTATAGGAATAGCAGTGTCTCGCTGGGAAAGTGGGTGGAAAAGTCGCGGGCACGAGTGGTAGGGAGTAGGGACTAAGGGAAAAGCGAGCCTGGAGCTGAAAAGCCAGCCGAACTGTCAGCCGGATGCAGTTAGGTAAAAGGCATCGCAACGCATCAGCCGACCTCTGGCAGAGACGACGAGGATACAAGTATACTTGGATGCCAGGATGCTGCTCGGCGCAACCATGGTGAACCATTCCCCTATTCTTGGCCACGACCTTTGGGCTCGGGGTTGGGCGCGACTAGAAATGTCTTTCAATTTATAATGACAAAGTCAATGGGAGCTGCCCTCCCACCGCTCGTTTCCTTTCCTGTTCGTGTGTTGTCTGTTGCATTCGCAATTCCGCATTAGAAACGGAAACGCCAGGCACAGTGGCATAAGTATATGTATTTTTTAAGGAGGGTTTAAAGGAAAAGATACAGAAAATAGTAGAGAATGAAATGTGTAATCCTTGTAATCAAAGATGCTAGCTATCATTTAATACAGAATATTAGGAGCATGATGTATTGTTTAAACAATTTTTATCTAGAGGGTATATTATAAAATATGTTTTATTAGCATCTAAATGTGGCACTTAAAACCCCAATGAGCTCCACTGTACTTAAACCTTCCCCCGCCTGAACCTGCTGTCGCTGAGTCCACAGACTTTGCGGAAATGCAGCTCACATTTTGCCATCAGAAATCGTGGGCCAGACAGCCGGGGCAGATGCTGCGTCAGTGGCACCGACAGCATCCATGGCAGCAGACACATCGATGATTGCACATGGCTTAAAGACCCACCGGAGCCAGTTACCAGCCCCTTCTCATCCCAGCCCCAACCCCTGGCATTAAAAATACAACGTCGGCAGATACATCAATTGAAAATGAGGCGAGAGCCAGGAGAAAGGCAAAGGCGAGTCGCATCTGTGGCGGACAGCAAGAACCAGGAGTCTGCAAAGGGGTTGAACGGAGGATGGGGCACAAGGATAGTTACTGCCCCGGACAGGTTGCTGGGTCAGTGCAGGAGGAGGTGGAGGAGGAGGAGGAGGAGTTGTTGGGTTTTCCAAGGGGATGTGGGCAAGGCACTTGGCCAATGTTTGCTTGGGCATGACAGCAACTAAGCTTCAGCTGAGCGGGATTTGATGCCACGAACGCATCTGTTGCTCCAGCAGATTCTTAAGTTTTCAATTTGCTAGATTAATCCTGCACTGAGGAAATATTCATATTTTTAATATTAAGTAAAGGGAGCTGTTATGTTACATCATACCCTTGCTATATTTTAGTTTGCAGGAAATCCTTCTTTTAAGTAATGGTAATTTGCCCCTTCAACTATTTGCCATAATTTTATGCCATAAATGTAGCAAAGAGACGCAATCCTCTTCAGTTTCCCCCTAAGAAGGATATGAGTGGCCAACAAAGTTCAGAATTTTGTTGAGAATCATGAGCATTTCTCCTCGGCCAGCCATCGCTGCGATAACTCAATTCCGTGGCGTAAATTTGCTGAGACTGCAGATTATCTGCAGAATGTTCAATCTATGGCAGCATCTGTCAGGCGGAGACAGCTCGGCCATATGTCTTGGTCACATGCATACGATACGTATACGTAATATGTACAGAGCCGGCTCTCATCCTAGACGAAAGCAAACAAATAGCGCAATTTTCATTTGCTTTATCGCTCGAAGAGAAGAGGATACGAGGGGCAGAGGGCCCAATCATCCGAGCCCTAATGCGTTTAGGCTGCTCATAATCACGCTCCAGCTATTTGAGATGGATTGGTGGAAATCGAAGGGGGAAAAGGCCCGGCCCATTGTTCTTATCGCCTTATTACATTTATATTTGCTCTGGGGGACTAAGACCGCTCGAGGTCCGTCCTCCCGTCCCGGCTGCTTTCCCTCTGGCTTATTTATAAGCGCTATTTGTCTTAGTGTCCCGCCAAACTAATAACTTTGCTGTTGTCTCTCCATCGAGCGATTCTCTTTACTTTTTCCTTTTTTTCATTTCTTAAATTTTTCCATCTTTCCTTTCTCTGGCTGCTCTTGAGTCCCTGCACTGAGAAATTCTTCCTCCTTAAATTTATATTGGAAATTATTGCCCTTAAGAAACTTCTTCATTTCAAACATATATATTTTCTAGACGGGCTCTGATCTAAATCTTTCTAAAGACAAAGGCATGTTCATAATTTTCAATACTTTGACACAACATTTAATCAATTTCTTCAAGTGCCGGGGCAAGGGTATATTATCCTGGCTCTGTTTCCTGACCAACTCCTTTTGGAATACTTCCTGGACTTTATCGGGCAGCCACTTCCGCTCCACGTACACAAATCACACGTTCCACTGGAGGTCCGGTCCTGGCTTCCGGCTATTTAAATTGACATCCTGCTGCAGGTGACTGCTTCCTGGCTTCCTGTCCCCAGCTAGCCCCAATTCAATTTGCGAAATCATTAACACATTTAGTCAATAAGCTCTTGTCAGTGCTCTTGAGACGCTTCCTTCTCTTTGGGGGATTATTATTCATTTTTATGTAATTATCTGCTTACACAAGAGAGCCCTGGGACCGAGGAAGAAAGGACAACTAGGACAACATCTTGGGTAACACAGTAAGCAGGAATGTTTATTGTCTTCCAGATTCTTTTTTCCCCTCGCTTTTATTTTATTTTTTTGGGTGCCGAACGGTTGCCTTTGCCTCGTGCCTCTGGTTATAATAACCCCAGCGGGGTAAGTGGGTTTTTTCTGTGCACATGAAATTATCTATAACTGGCATTGGATAAGAGCATCCTGTTGTCCAGAGCCCTGGTAACAGCCATGAATTATGGCCGCAACGTGAGAGCCCGTGAGCTCCTGTAGTTACACTTAAGAGCGGTTACTTTGAGTTCATGTGGGGCTAAGACCAGGGGGAAAATATAGTAAGCCGGAAAGGTACAGTGGTTGTAGATAAGAGAAGTGGAATTTTACCTTTGAGGGCACTTTTTGAAGGTTAATTATTATTTTATTTTATTAATAAGAGAATATATAGTCATACTTTGTACCTACTTTTGCTGCAAGTGATAACCGCCTTTAACTGGATTCCCTTAAAGCCCATGTTTTATTAACTTATCATGGCAACTAGACGAACTCGGGACCTCTTTTTTAGTGCCACTGTTCGGGTTTCATCATCAGGAGCAGCTGCAGCATCAAAAAAGGACGAACCATTTGAGTTTATGTGCCAGCGAGTGTGTGCCGCCTATGTGTGTGTGTTAGTTTCATAATGTAACCGGATGTGCCAACACAATGCTCGCACATCCGCTTTGCCAGACAACAGGACAACAGCTGTCATACACACACAGCACACACTCACGTACAACTTAAATGCCGCTGCGCTTTTGTTTGCACATCTTGAAGGATCGCAGAAGGGCTAAAAAGGGGTTGGCAGAAGGACTCCATAAGGATTCCCGTGCGCCTTTGTCCTAGGCCAGCAGATGACAGCAACCGGCGCATTATTAGAAGCAGCAGAGCATATAATAGGGGCATTTCACAACAAGGAGGCGTGAGTCCACACACACACACAAGCACACCCCGCACACCCACAGATCCTGACATAATTATTAACTGCATAGATGTAAGTAAATATGAAGCGACCGAATGGACAAAGATAACGAGGCCATTGTATGTTTATGTGCCTGTGTTGTGAGTTGGCTGCGGAAGAGGGAAAGAGTGGAATAGGCGGAGAGGAGGCCAAAGGACGAGGGAAAAGCCAAAAGAAAAGCCGGAACATTTAGCAGACATGTCACGTTCTGGGCTCATCATTTATGTTTTAGTTTCGGGCGCGCCTGACAAAACTTAATTGATTAAAAATAATATTCCAGCAGCAGCAGCAGCTTCTCGACGTCCGCCTTTGACTTGGCAAAAAGAAAAACAGAAAATACATGAGGCGCATTTTAATGAGCCTCATAATTATTGATGAGGGCATAAGGGAAAAACAATTGTTTGCCTTAGGTTTACTTATCAGTTTCCCAAGTTTTCATTAGCCGTTCGAGGCGTTCCATGTAATACCTGCTCTCAAGGAAGGTACTAGTGAAAATGTCCTAATATAATATGATTTATTTTTAAGTTTTGTGGGCGAACTATAAGGAAAGTTAATGATAATCAGGACTTATAATTCCAAACACCACTTCCCCATTAAATATATAATTTAAACTTTCAACTCTTTTAGGAAATTTAGGCCTTTTAAATATAATACAAATTATTTGAAGAGTATTTTAATATTCCCTTTCATTTCTTTCCGTGTCATTCTCCTTTTTCTCATTTCTCTGAAGCTTTTTCTTTGCTTGTTACTTATCAGCAACAATTTTTAATTTACTTCAAGATTTTTTGTAGCTGCTTCCGCGCTGGCAGTGGCTGTTGCTAATTATAAACTTTTTTAAGTGGCTTATTGGGACGGCTGCGGTTGGCCGGGACACGTCGCGTATCCGCAGTGGTGTACGAGCGCCGAACGCCGAACCCGCCCGGCGGCAAGTCATCAAGTGCTCTCAAACTTTATTTTTTTTACTTATTTTCCCAAGATGTTGCCGCTTTCCCAGCCCTTTTCCCGCTGGGCATTGAGGCATTCGAGGAGGGAAAAAGGGCCGGTCGGAAATTTATTATTTAAGGCGAGTAGTTTCCGCTTTAAGTATGCGCACAGCGGCGTTTATGTGCATTGATAATGAGCGTGGGCTGGAAAGTAGGCAACCGTTTTTTATGCTCTTTAAGCAGGCATAAAAGTTTGATTAATGTTTGCCCAGTCAGGAATTTATACGAATTTAACGCTCCCCTTATGCATATGCTTGTTCGGGCCGCCATAAACTGGCATTAAAGGCATAAGCACACATCCCGTCCGCCCTAGCTACCAGCTACCAGTCATTTTTTTTAACAGCCAGCTCATAAATATAAAATTATACATAAATGCGCACCGAAAATCACATCCCAGGGAAAAATGGGAAAGCCATGCAATGCCTCAAAGTCGACCTTGCAACTTGTGCGGACATAGTTGATGTGATGGATCACAATTCGATTTTTAGTAGACATTAAGCTTGGCTCGCGTGTCCCAGCAATCTGTTAAACGCGCGCCACGCCCACCGCATAAAAGCGGAAACATTTCTCACCTTTCCGAGTGAAAGAAAAGCTGGTGGCGAGGGGGGCGGGAAAACTAAGGGCAGAAAAAGCAAACATGAAGGGAGCATGGACAGGAACATCTGCCAATGGGGTGCGTCAAAGGAAATTTATGATGATAGATGGGGCAACAGAAAATCGCTGGGGAGCGAAATATCCTCAATATGCAACAAGCTGCCAAATTGTAACAGCGTCAGCGGTATCCTTACACAGAGGGAAAAAATTAAATTAAATTATTAAAGGCAAAAAGAAAATGCTAAGGAAACTAGCAAAAAACTTACATATTTTTGTTTTAATATATTTAAGTATATACTTGGGAATTTAAGATTATATTCCCCTATAATAAGGCACCTACAAAATAAAGAATAGATTAATTAATCAGCAACTATCACTACATTCCTGTTGTTACTTCAACTTCAATTTTAATTCCCATTAAAAGCTCTTTGCTAGACCCTTCCCAACTCTATTTAATTTGAATTTCTAACTCAATATTTCCCTTAGTGCACAATATAAATAGCAAAGATATGCCACAAAAGGGCACTCCTTAAACAGGCATCAATAAATGAATTGACTTTCGGGGTTTTCATCAATATTGCCATGAAAAATTCCATATTGCAACAGGAAATATGAAAAAAAAAACGATAGTCGGCATCCTCTCGCCCAGCTGCTGGGGTGTAAATATTTAATATCCTTTTTGCATGTACCCGAGATGATAAAGTGCGTGGCGTTGGGCAGATTAATCATATCCCTTGGGGGATTCAGCAAGACCTGGTTCCTAGCACACCTAGCTGCAGCTGCTCCTGCCCCGAAAAAAACCCATTGTTCTCCCTGGTGTTTTTTCTTGTGTTTTTTGGTCTTCTTGCACATTATCAGCATAAATTCAAATAAAAAACGAGAGTAGCTGCTGTCTGTCGACTGTGGAGCTAAATAAATGATGTTATAACAGAGCGAGAGCAGAGCAGAGCAGACTGACAGGACACAGAGGTCCTGGGGCCTGCCACCCAATCATATATTTAGCCCCCGACTCTCAGGTTTTTGTTGCGTTCAACTTTGGCAATTTTTCTTGCGCCCCAAAAGTTGACAACAGGCAAAGCGAAGGACTAAGCCAGGACACGTATTCCAGGGGCAGCAGCTGTCAGCCGAGGGAGCCAAGACAACATGATGGAGCTCATCAACATCAGTCTGTAGGGGGAGCATGGAGCATGGAGCACGGAGCACGGAGCAGGCCGAGTTCCGATGGTCTTGGCCAAATGGAGCAACAAAATGGCTGCCGAAGGATAAAGACGCGTGCCTGACTAAAATCCCGAGGCGTGATTGATTAATATTATTCTCGGCTAATCTAACTTAAATGGGCCACAACACAAGAGCCCCCGAATATTACTTATTCAGCAACTTTTCTCTTTTTCCGCCTTCCCTCTGACTGACTGACTGAGTGAATGTGCGTGAGTGCGTCTCGTTGACTACGCTTCATACATAATAAACACGCGGCGTGTTAAGTGCCTGGCAGAAAAAAAAACATAAAACCAAAAAAGGCAGTCAAAGTTTGATCTGGCCAAGGAGAGGAAAAAAAGAATTGCGAGTATTTCATCTCATATTTATATGCACGAAAGGTAGACAACTCAAATAACCTTGTTATAAGAAAATTTGCTATGCATAAAGCCGGCCGAAAAAAGAAGGCTCTAATTTAGCCGGCTCAAACTTTGCTTTGTCATCTTGTCAGCAGACAGAAATAATAAATGTTGACATGAAAACTCAAGTGATGTCCTGCCAGTTTTGATAGCACTTTAATGCGCTCAGTTAAAGCGAAGTGAAAGGAGCATTCTCCTTTGTAAAAATTGTGGTTTTAGGTAGAAAATGTTATTAAATATGACAAAAGGCTTTTCTCGAAAAATACTCTAACTGAAAGGCTGACTACTTAAGCCAAAGTTACAAGAAAAAGTTAAAAAAAAACTCTTGAAAACGTTAAAAATAATTTAAAGCTAAAAGGAGGTTAGGCCTTGATAGAAAAAAGCATAACATTAAGCTCACCATTCAAATAAAATATTCTAGGGACTATTTCAACTATAAAGATAAAAGTTAAAAATAATTTAAAGCTAAAAGAATGAATCATACAATTAAAATATTCTAGAAACCATTTAAACTTTAAAGGTAATACATTTAAATCAGGTGACCCGGCATTAAAACCTTTTCCATTAAATAAAACATGATTAATTACATTTAAAAATGAAATACCCTTTAAATGTGTAATATATTTGCGGCAAATTAAAATTAATTAATAAAATTATGGACATAAAAATTGCCGCTGACAGCGTTTGTCCTGAGGAACTCAACTCCACAGATTGCTCTGTCTCTTCGTGGACCGAGCGTTGGCCAATCAATAAAACGAAGCTCGTTATTAATTAATGCAGAAATGATGGCAAAAAGGCAACTGAGGCGAATAACTTTTCTGATGCGAATTGAACAACTGTCAGCAACATGTTGCTCCTGTCCTGCGTTTTCCCCAATCGAAACTCCAGGATGCCAGGATGGCTTGAAGGCCTGGCATTTGACAGTTGGCTCATTTATTTCTGCAATTTTCCACCTGGCCAGCGACAACTGACGACGACGCACAACAATAACAGCAGCCGTTGAGTTGTTGACTTAATTAAAATAATAAATGACTTTTGGTTTCTATTAGGCCATGGGGTCAGTCAAATTAATTAAACCTTTACGGGGTAAATAATTAATTGAAAAGTATATATACAGGAATAACCTCTTATTAAGCAGCTGGAATAAAACAATATTTAATTAAATATCGCAAAATATATTCGTTTAATAAATAGCTTATTAATATAGCAATTATAATTGAATTGAGTTTTTATTGGTGAAATTTATTATTTCAAATGTGCAATTTACTATCTGCTAAATTTTTAAATTAAATTCCTGTTTATATTTTTAAAATATGAATTTACTCTATTATTTGTTGATTAGAGACCTTTAAACATATTTATAATTATTGAATTAAGAATTAACTTAGAACAGCCGAAGGTAGCTTGTTATAATTTATTTAAAATTCATAAAATAAACATTGACATCTCATCTTACAACTTAAGTTCCACAGAATATTTTCTCCACTTTATTTACCATAATTACGATTTCCAAATATTTTCTTTAAGCGCTGGAGAAACCAATCCCTTGGAATGGAAATGAAAATTCCCTTTGCAGCCATCTGTTACCAAGAATTTTTCAATTAATTTTTGCGCCCACCACAAAAGTGGGCGTGGCAGACAAGTTAAAATTCGTCTTCTTCGATCCCCCAACCCATCTCCAACTCCCTTCCCTTTGGCCATAATTATTGTTTGCATTTGCTGGATGCGAAGTTTTTCATTAGTGGTGCAAACAACAACAAAAAAAAGGGGAAAAAGGGAGAAGAAATAATAAAGAAATGAAAATCGCACAAAGTTGAAAATCGCTGGTGAAAAGGAGGCGTGGGCGTTGGTTTTCCGGGACGCATTTGCAAACGTGCCGGTGGCATGCTTCATTGGCTTCTGCATTATTTGTGCAACCTGGGTTGCATCGTAAAAAATGCACGAGCAGCGCCTGCAACTGCAGCTGCTTCTGCACAAGGGCAAAGGGGGCACACAGTCAGGGGGCTACGGAGGGGTTACAATAGGGAAAAATGTGCACTCGGAAAAAATGTATCATGAATTTATCTAAAAATGTTATGCTAATCAAGTACTTATTTTATCTTAATCGTTATTAGTAATTAAAAAAATATTTACGTCATCTTAAATATAACACAAATTATATTAATAAACCATATTCTGAAAATACATATAAAACTAAACGTAAACAGATTTATTTTTGAAATAATTACCTACATATCTCAGGAAAGTTTTTGATCATTAAAACCCCTTAAATTTTTGGGAATATAAATCAAATAATAATCAAATTATATATAAAGATTTGGTTAATATTTTTGTTTGAGTGTTAAAAAACAGAGAAAACTGGGCTGAGGTTGCCACGAACTGGGCGTGCCGACACGGACATGCGAGAACAAGCCACAGTATTTATGGTCCTGTGGCTGCCAGGGACAGCAGCGAGTAATGTTTAAAGCCCTCTCTGGCCTCCCTCGCAGGGCGTCGTCTGCCCATAAAACACAATCAAGCGTAAAAATACAGGGCGGGCACTTAACCCGGCCAACACCAGCACCAACGACAACCACGACACGTCAACGGTTTTTTACCTTTTATGCACGGTACTCGAAAGGACTTTGGGGTATATTATATTCTTCAAAAAATATATGCATTCAGCGGAAGTTGTAAACTAAACAAAGCTATTCATTTTATGAGGAAAATCTAAAACTACGATTAAGCCGGAAGCTTACAAGCTAACCATGTCCTATTAAACAGAATTTAAGGCGTTATGGAAGGTTTCCAAAGCTTCAAAGCAATATTATACATACAACTAAAGCACAATGAAATAAATCCTTTGGATTTCATTGCAATAAACATTCAGAAACAAATATTTTTCCTTTCAAAATAAGAATAATAAATATAAATAATAATAATTGTCTTGGACAAATACCAATAAACTAGTATTTAAAATATATTAGAATTTATAATTTGAGCACTTTGTTAAGCTTCTGGCAGAGCATAAATACTATTAAATAATAAGTACATTTCGGTTTGTATCCTCAGAGGTTGTACATGTTTTGTTGAAGCCCCTGGCACTGCATGCCCGTGTTTTTGGTGTTGCCTGGCGCTCAGTGGTTGTTGCTTCTTGGTGTTTAAATATTTTAAAATGTTTGCTTAGCAGCTCGGTGGCTGGTGCTTTTGTCGCTTATTTACTTATGCCCTTGTGTTGGCATTACGTATTAAAATTGCATGATTTTAATTGCACAGCTTGCACGGAGAGTGCACCCGGGCGAGTGAAAAGCGATGGCAGCATCATTCTGCGCTCTGCATTTTCGCAGCGGCTGCATTTAATGTTGCGCATACGCAACGTTGTCCCTGCACATAATGTTTGCGTTTGTAATTGAAAGTGGCAGCGTGGGCGGGGCCGGGGCGGGCGATGGGCGGACGATGAAATAAACCAGAAAAGATAGTAATGTCCACGCCCACGTACACAAACATTCATACGTATACCAGGCGGTAAATCCATAGTTCCCCCCGGCCCCCTTTTCTGGTTAAATATTATTTTTGCCATTAGCTTGTGCAGAACAGCCCTTCCATTTCCGCTGAGCCATCCCGTTCATTACATCCGCATCCCTTTCATTTGCCGTGCTCATTTCGCCAGTTGTTTATTTATTTGTTCTCCAAATGCAGCTGCCGCTGCCGACGTCCTTGTTGCTTTTGCGGTGCAGTTCCTTATTTCATGGAATGAAAAGCTAAACAGCAAAACGCATTGTCTGCCACGCAATCGGGTTGGGGATGCTGTTCGAGTTAAAGGCTTTGCGAGGCTATAAACTTGAAGCTTAAGGGAGTTGCGTGAAAGGACTTTGGCAATTGAAAAATTATTCTCTCATTTGTTTTACTTTATTTATCCTTTAAGAGCATATAAAGCGTAAAATCTAATCATGTTTTATATTTCTTTTATTTCTTTGCAGGTTTACCGAACTTCTAGAGATGAAACATTCAAGGTAAATTTCTAGTGGTTTTTAATATATTTTTAAATTAATTTACTAATAAATACATGGATAGAAAAATGCCCAATATACTAACAGAATAAGTATTTTTATAATTCTATAATTAATATATAATATCATTTTCTTCGCTTATATATATTATATTATTTCTCCAATAAAACTTATACTTTCTGAGTTCTTATCATGCCAATTAAAAAAAGAAACCAGCAGGCAATGTTCTCACACTTAAATCTAGTTTAATAATATTAAAGGTATAAATGGAAAGTATTTTTAAATTAAAAGCACAACTTACGCAGATACAAGTATTTTGTAATATTCTAAAATATTAATAAAATATTTAGAAACATGAATTACTTCTTTACAGAAAATAAATCAATATTTTCTAGAACCATTTGCTGTTTTCCATTTGACTCTTCAACTTCCCTCCACATTCAGTCCACATTCAATTGTCCATTTCATCTAGTAGACATTTTTTCGCCTGTTACCATTTCCAAAACATTAGAGAGCGAAATGCACTTGACTTTTGCTGTTGTGTTTTCCGAAAGCAATTAGGTGATATTTATTTTTATTTTCCTGACAACTACACGCACACGCACACTTGGAGAGAGCGCTGAAAATCCCAAAACATTTAATTTAATGAAATAACAAACAAGATGCGCTAACAACGTCAAAACAGCAAACAGCAGCGAGAGAGGAATGAAAATAAAAGAAAGATATAGAGAGCGAGCACTAATGGCAACTTTAATGCTACGACAATATATATATTTTGGGAGGGGATCTCCGAGTCCCGAGCATAAGGATGCGCATAATGTGCAAAGTTTGCGACGCAAACTAATTTCAAAGTAATTACGTAGCACAAAAGTGTTGATATTAGACTGCAGGCCATGGGGGCTGGTTAGGGGTTCCCCAAAGGCTAACGCCAGCTGCAAAAACAACATGACAAAATGTCGTCAGCAGACAACAAAACAACGAAATACGACGAAAAAAACAAAATGAAAACGAAGCCCGAACCGAAAAAACTTGCCAGCCAAACAGCTGCACAAATGCGATGAGTTTACGCCATCAAACCCCCTTGGAGTCCCCTGTAAACAGGCCACGAATGCGCCACGTCAGCGCAGCATCATCAAGTCCCTTTACCGACTTTTTGGCGCTCTTAACAAGCCCCCAGCCCTTAGACGTCTTGACAAAAAATGCAATAAAAAATAAATAAAATGAGGGAAAAAAGAGAAAAAAAGGAAAAACTTCTTAGGCGAAAATGCTGTCAAAGCTTTTGGCTTTAATACGCGGTCGGGGAGAAATTAAAGCCAGTATCGGGCTCCTTTGGCAGTCCCCGGGCGATATCCTAAGTAGCTTCATTTTCCCCCAGCCGCACAATTTCCTATTTATTTGTGTAATATTTTACAATTTCATAAAGTAAACGAAAAATGGCGAAATATGAAGCCAGCCAAGGGAGCTGGAAAATTTTGGGGAAACACGAGCTACACTTAAGGGAAATCACAAGGCTTTGTAGGCTTTTCAGCAGATGATAACCATAAAAATACAAATAACAGTTTTTAATAAAGCAAAATATTTCCTTAAACAGCCTTGAAGTGCCACAAACTTATTAAAATAAGTTCTTTTAAATTAATTAATATTTGTAGTCACCATAAAAAATATATTTCAAGTGTAGGACGACAACTGGAGGACTACTCCCGAAGGCGCTAACAGGAAGGCAAAACTCAGTTTCAAACACAGACACACACACACACTCCGGCACAGACTACACACCGACTAAGCGGAAACGGAAGCTGGCAAAACAAGAGACGCCTAGCGGGAAAGACGGCAAAAACAAAGGCGAAAGCAGAAAAGCTGCAGCTGCAAAACAAAAGCAGAAACTCGAGCAATGTTCTCGAAAAGCGGGGGCTAAAAACAACAATAACAGCGGCAACAGAAGCTGAAACAAGTAACTCAAACACACGCACAGAGAAAACATACTTACACTCGTGCATATACATTCAGTACGCAGGCACATGTCCCTTTTTTTAATGCAGTCTGAGCCTTTATCTCTCATTGGTTTCATCTCTGAAAAAATATTTTCCACCAAATCCTATTTAATTAGTCTGAAAGCTTTGGCATTGTATGTACCTTTAATGAGACATCAAACATAATTACATTGAAAGCGTGGTTATATTAATAAAATCTATAAATATTCTTATCCTGAAATGAATAAAATGCCGTCCCATTTAATCTGTTTGAAATAAAGCTAATGCCCATAGGAAAAGCCTTAACAATTATTTAAAGTTTCGTGTAATTATTTAGGCTTTATCTCTTGCAAATTATTACCCCACTTAGGGTCCAGCCAAAAGACACATTCCGATTATTTAGGGATCCCCTCGTTTGGCATTTGAGCCCTGAACTTTCCAAATGGTGCTGCTGGAAATATCTCGGACATTCTGGGCACGTTCATAAACAGGCATTTTATGTCCCAAAAGAACAGCTGTTGCCTGGCACCCCGAGTTGGGGGAGAAAGGCCATAATTAAAATATTTACAAGATGAAAACTTGTTTCGGCCATGCACTAGGACATAAAATTAGCATTTTTATGCAGGACGGCACACAATTAGAAACAGTTGCAGCCCAGTCAGTGTCTTTGACCCTCCTCACAAGGCACACCTCCTCCCGGTCTTTTCCTATTTGGTTTATGCTGTAAAATGGCCAACATAAAGTGAACTTTAATGGCGGCCAGGTAGGTTGGTTAGCTCACATTTACATGGGCATTAAATGGCTTCAGGACCAGACATGTCCTGCCACTGATCCTTGTCGATTTGTTTTTGGTCATTACTTTGCCAAAAAGGGGGACGCAGAAAAATACACTAAAAACTCAGGGGAACTTTGACTTGAAAAAAGAGAAACTCTAGTTTAAAACTTATCAGTCAGTCATTTCAGGGTTTTATTAATATTTATCTTAAGTAGAAAAGTTTAGAATTAACGATCTCCCCTGTTTTTCTCGCCGTGCAGAGCAGTTTAAGTCTGCTCTCCGTCCAGTTTTTTAATGGTTTCGACGGCGAACACTTGGAGTGTCGTTAAGAGGGGCGATAAAATTCAGAACGGGGCGTGGCCGGCGCCGGATGCTGGGGAATGGCCACGGGTTACGTTACGGGCAACGGTTACGGGTTTTTGTCTGACTGACCATTGCCTGCAATTAAACCCACACCAGGATCAGGAGGATATAACCTCCTGCATTGAGCAGCAGCCTGGTGTGTTAATTGAGGTAAATTACGCCATTTTTATTCCCACTCTCCTTTTATTTTTGCGAGACCCGCCTCAAATAGGTTTATTGGGAAATTTATTTGTTTAATTGCATTATTTTTTTGCCGTCGGTGCTGTGCAAATACAAAAAACAACAGACAACAGTATGCCATAAAATTGTTTTTATGGCGCTGGCATAAGCTGAAAATTTATTGTTGTTATTTGGCCAACAGAGAGAATGGCCGAGAGAGCTATGTTGAACGAAGCGCTTAATGAAATTTGAGAAATTTTTATTTTTTCAGCCAGCGCAGAATATCGGCAATTAAATTGGCATATTTTGTGAACAATTTCTAATATTTTGGCATGAAATTTCCTATTGATTTTCGATTCCCAGATGCTATATATAGTTTTAGTAAAACAATTTTGCGCGAATTTTCTATTTATTTCACAGATAAGCCCCAAAGGAAGCGACTTTTCTAAAATCCCCAGCTTAGAAGAAATCTATTAAACCTAAATTTAAATTTAGAAGCACTCCCATTTAAGTTCCCTTTAGTTTTCCTCCATTATTTTCCATCCAATTTCCCACTGAACTCGTAAAATGTATCTCCCTTATCTGCACTAACCAAATCCTCTTGGAAACTAGTTCAGATCCAGGTAATCTCTCTCACAGCTTAGCTCTCGTTTGGGCAGATTTTTCGTTACCAATCAGATGGAGAGTTCCGAAAGTCCCTCAAAGACACCGAGCGATTGGATAGGCTGGCTGTCTCAAGCGTTTAAGCCTAATTTGAGCGGGGGCCGCGGAGGGAAAAAGGGGACTCAAAGGAGGCCAGACCCGGCCAGGTCCTGGCAATTACAGTTAAGGCAATTTTCGCAACGTGTCGCTGGCTGCTTTCCCTTATGTTCCCTCTCTCCGTCCTGACTCTAATCACAAACCAACTGCAATCGGCTTTTGTGCTGCTCTTGGTCCTTCCCTCTGCCTGTGTGTGTGTGTGTGTGCAGCATCCTGTTGATGGCCTCGTTAGTTGCGACTTAGAACGAGCCGCAATACAATCGAATCGACACACACACACACGGCGGCCATAAAACCGAATGTCCTGGCAAAAAAAAAATAGCAG
The DNA here is from genome assembly GCA_018153105.1 of Drosophila rufa. Classification (NCBI taxonomy): domain Eukaryota; kingdom Metazoa; phylum Arthropoda; class Insecta; order Diptera; family Drosophilidae; genus Drosophila; species Drosophila rufa. The sequence goes on from JAECXS010000096.1 coordinate 19,025,920, forward strand.
AAAGGCAGAAAGGACTGTGCAAAAAAGAAGGCCAACCAAATGCTATCGAGCCAAAGTACCATTTGCATTTAAAGCACACTTTCCTGCCTTCATTTCCCTTTGTCTCTGGGCCGGGCCCAAAAATAAATAGCAAACTTTTCACCCGAGCTAAAAACTTTGTCGATTTAATTAAAGCGAAGCGACTTAGTTGATCCGGCCAAGGCGCACGCGACACCTTTCCGTCTGAACTTTGGTCTCGTTTATGGCCAGAACAATGTTGCAGCGCTGTCCTTTTTGGCTAGGCCATGGGAAGAATGAATTTCCTGGGAAAAAAGCGAAGTTGCAGACATGCAACTGGTTGCAGTTTTGCCCCCCTCCCTGCTTGCTCCCGGCGACATTTTATGGACCATTCAAAAGCGCTACAAAAATGAATCACAAGCGATAACAGTTAAGGCGAAAACTTGCAGTTTCCTTGATTACAGACAAGTTGCTTTCGGCCCCCGGGGGAGAGCTTTGCGGGTTGCTTTCGGGCTCGGGACGATTACTCATCCACATGACAAGCTGAAAGACAGAGGGAACAAAAAGGGTAGAGCTGGACCTGAACGAGGGATTAAATGCCCTTTATTTAATATTGTTTTTGTTTAGTTTCTTAGTTAAATATTAACAGGTCATTTTCTGAGAAAATTAAGCACTTTATTTTGTACTAAATTAATAAAACATGAATAAGAATTAATTCTTGTAAAATTATAAGAATAGTATACTTTTATCTTACTACTTTGTAAGCTCTAAAAATATTATTATTAAAATTCGAAATTCCTTAAAGAGAGCAAACAATCTTCCAGAGAGATTCTAGAGTGATTCGTATATAGGATTTAAATCTTAACAGTCATTAGAGCCGGGGTAGAACTGGCAGCCGGAGCACTCGGAAGCGTTTAAGTGCACTTGAGTGGATTTTAATGGACTCAAACGGGTGGCGATGAGCTAGGGGGCGTGGCAAGGCAACACTCGAGTCTCTTGTCACTCTAATCAAGCCTTTTGTCTATGCTTTGAGTGCGTAATGAGAAGCCGGAAGCTCCATCAGGCCATTTGCTCCTCAATTCAGGCTGCCGCCTTAAAAGTTTTGCATGGCAAAAAATGCTACCTTCATTTTCATAAATTTTATAGTCAAAAATAAAATAAATTAAATTAAATATAAATTTCCAACACTTAATAATCTTAGTTTTAATAACCAAATATTTTTTTTTTTTTTTTTTATAATTTTAATTTTAAGTTAGATAACATTTATATTAATTTCTTGAATTGTATTTTAATAACCAAAATAATGTTTTTTAAGTATAATGATATCAACAAGATGATTTTTTCTCTCTGTACCCACAAATTCACCTCAAAACCAAGCCTAGACTTAATGTTTCATGCAACGCCAATTTCATGCACCATTTAATAACCAAAACATTTGCTAATTAGCCACCGAATGGCGGCGATTGAAGCGCCGATGCGTGACTTAACCAGTGAAGTTTCTGCCCCCACCGGTGGCCATTATGCGAATCCTATGCAAATAGAGAGCAACTCAAGGAGTTTCGCCGGTACTGGCAAATCGCCGGTAGTAACAATGAATGGAAAACTTGTAAATAGGCCAGGCAGGATTTCTTGTTACAAAATACTCGCTCTCCGGCTCCATTCAGACTCGAGTTCACTCGCACTTCTATGGCCTACTTCATTAATATTTATACAAAGCGGTAGAAGTTCTCGAGTGCCTCCAACTACCGACCGAGTGGGGGGAAAATGCTTTTTGCCTTTGAATCCTGTAATGGGACTTGGGATGGTTTTTGCTGTTTAACTTTTCGAATCGTTTTCGCCGTAATTGAACTATAAATGCGCAGAGTCGAACATTTATTTGCTCATGTTTATTGAGTTAAAAAAGAGGCAAACATTAAATGCTAAGTTGTAATTCAAATAAATAAATCAGAGCCCGTATTTATTTTGGCATTTAACTTGGCATTATTCGAGTGAGTTGAAACCTATTTTAAATGTTTTATTTTCACTCTTTATCTATTTACAGAATCGCTTAAACACTGCGGTCGGATGAACCGACATCGACATCGACATCAATATTCCAATTCAATTTTCGGGTAAGTTGACGGCAAACAAAGCTGGGCTCGGGTTTCAAATGCAGAAAATCGCTTTGCCCGCAAAATACAAAAGGACTTTGAAATCATTTCAACTCGACTGCACTTGTCCCCCGAGGCTGAAATTGATATTTTCGCCAGCCAGTGGAAATGGAAATGTAATTAAAGCAGCTTATAAGTAACAGGCATCCTTCCGTTTGTGGCCAAGTGTTTGCCCTATCTGCCATCTGTAGTTTTGCAGATTCGTTTTGTAGTGCAGCTTGCAGTTTCAAGTTCTTCCAGCAGCTCGTGTCATTGAAATAAACAAACTTGAGACTTGTCGAAGCAGAAAATTAATTTGGAAATCGTTTTCTCTAAAGAACTAAAAGGTAAAAGAGGGGGAAATCACTTTGACAGAACCATTCGGGCACAATTAATACGATATTCTTTGGTTGTGTCTGAGGTGTGTTGCTTTAATTATATTGAAATGATTTTTACTAAGAACAGACTTTGTGACTAATGTAAAACAAGTAACAAAGCTACAGTCGACTGTGCTCGACTGTGAGATACCCGGTACCTAAACGTTTGCGCTTCACACTAAAAGGCAATTTAAAATTGTACATACATTATAATAGTCTACTTCGATACTTCTTAAAATAAATCGCCTCTCGAATTAGCTCCCGACCTTAACAATTTAATGTCATACTTAAATATGAATGATACATTTTATAGGAACACATAAACCCCCCTCGATCGGCGTCAAAAAATGAATTATGTCATTTCTTGCTATATTCTGCTGCAGTTTGCGCCATTATATCGCACGACCAAGGCTCGAATGCGACACCTGTCGGCTACAGCTTACAACAGCAGTGCCTTAGGGCGGTATGTTAAAATTCTAACCTTATTGCTAATATCTCCCATGTTTATCATCCGATTTTTCTGAAATTTTCAGGAAACGTCCATTTTATTTTATTTATTTATTGTATTTATTAACTTTAACCCGAAACTACAGAGTATAGCAAATTTAACTTTTTTTATGATTTTTGAGGGAGCAAGTAGGCGTGGCCAAATTTTAAAACAAACTTGATCTGCGTGCAACAGATTCCAATGTTGTCACCAAATTTGGTAACTCTAGCTCTTATAGTCTCTGAGATCTGTTGTTTTACACGGACGGACAGACGGACAGACATGGCTCTGATCAAGAATATATATACTTTATGGGGTCGGAGATGCCTCCTTCTGCCTGTTACATACATTCTCGGTTGGCACTAACCCATAATACCCTTGTACCGGGTATAAAAATATATCCCAGTATTTAGAAACTAGTTTATTTAAAATTCTGCTTAAATTTGTAGAAGCTTTCAAGATCACTCTGCTTTCTCGCTTTTCTTTTTCCTAGTAGCCGCCGTCCTCCTTCAATATTTTCCAATTTGTGCCAGCAAAACTTCATTTTCCAGTCTTGGTTTCTTTTCGACTTATAGAGTCCTAAACCACTGCATGTCATGGCTGGGTGAAGGGACTTTCAATCAGAGAGGGCTCCAACCTTTGAACCGCCAGTTTGCTAACCGAAAATGAAGTTAAAGCTCTTTTTATGGGGCCAACGTGAGGAGGATGCGAGTCTGTACTTTTTTGTTGATGTTGAAGTTGTTCGCGTGGCTGTTATCCTTTGGATGTTTGCCTGTTTTCGTTGTTGTTTTCGTTGTTGCAGGCATATCCTTTCGCCGCTGCTGCTGTTGTTTTATTTGGCGTACATCTTTGTTGACTCGGCGCAAGAGTGTAACTAACGTGAACGCTGGCCTTGCGCGAGGAATTTAATTTGCCTGCAAATTGCTGGCAGGACACTGGCAGCAGGCAGCAAACATTGTTAGCACAGCACAAATGTGTTTACATTTTAGACCATTTTCAAATTAGTTTGTCATTTGGGCCAGTTTGCACTTTAAAATAAAGTGAAGAGCTGGCATAAATTGCCAAACGGATGGCAGAGTTGGAAAGACTGCATATGCCACGGGACAGCTTGACTTTTGCAAACATTTCCCAGCTTGGTTGTTCAAGGATTTCCTAGAGGCTCTTCTTGTCCCTCTTGGACCGTAAAAAAGGAAATTCCCATCAGCATATGTACTATGTGCATAAGAGATTTGCCAAAAAACTTGGCAAGTTCCCACAAAAAACAACGAAATCAAATAGGAGATCTGGCGATTATATCCAAGGAAACATGTATACAGTTGGCCTTAATTGTATTAGAAACGCATAGAATGGCTGTATGCAAATGGCAATATCTTGCAAGTTGGTCAGGAAGCTTTTGGCTGTTACAATTTCGACTCAGCCAGGCTAATCCTTTGACTTTCACGGAGGAGAAACTGGGAAAAAGTGGTCATGCATATTGCATAATAAACAAGCCGGCACACATGCATTTATTCATTTCCGTTGCTTAAACAAAGCCCAGATTTTTCACAAAACCAAAAACCAAAAGCTGAAAACAAACAGCAAATACTAAGGCCGACATGCTGGCTCAAGTAACAGATACTACATCGAACAGATACAGATGCAGATGCAGATGCAGTCGCAGATGCAGATGCAGATACATCTGCTGGGATTTCCTTTTTCTCGGTTTTAGTTATTTGCATTCAGGACTCAAGTTGACTTTTGTTGCATGCAAATAGCAAAATACCAAGAAAAACCAGATGACAAATAAAATAAACGATATACACATGTATGGCCATCTGGCCGAGGATGAGGGATAAACGGACAACGGACAGCAGCCACTGCCTGTGGCTTTGATTGGCCTGTGTACCATCTGACAGATACACAGATACACACAGTACATCGGCCGAGATACTGAGATACACTCACTTCCCTACGTGACTTCGACACGACCAATTAGTGTCGGACCGCCTCCTGTTTGTCCAGGCGCCGAGGCTGCCAACAAATTAAAGACTTAAAGCACATGTAAATGGGATCCGGGATCAGGGAACCTGAGTCCTGAAACCTGCTAGTTGTCTGTAATTCGGAGGAGGCATTGAATTCAACACCTTTTAGGAACAGCCCCGGTGCATGCTCATGCATACAGGATCTACAAAGTCCACTGGCCATTGTGGGTTGTCTCTGTGCCTGCTTGTTATTTGATGACTATTTTAAGGACACTTTGCCGGCGTCGTTTTGCTCAAGTGGCAGTGCTAAAAAAAAACCAGAGTCCTGCAGAAGATGCTCGCACATAGAGAATAAAATGATAACCAGAGTGGAGTAAGCCGAGTACGCAAATTTGATGAAAGCGGAAAGGAAAGTGCAGAAAAAAAAGGAATCTGGAAAGAAAAACGAAGATAAAATACACTGAAACAGGAAATTAAAAATGTTTAACAAGAAATATTAAATAATTATAACCTTTTATTTATAAATAAAGCTTTAAGCTTGGGGAAACATTTCGTGTTTAGGATTTTCTAGGTTTAATAAAGAATTTATTTATAATTATTGTATTCACATTTAATTTAAAATTTAATAATGAATAAACTTCTAAAAGTTTTAATAGTAATTTATTTTATTGAATTAATTATAAAAGTAAATTCAAAAATGTAAAATAATTATATTGTTTTATTTGCAAACATCCATTGAAATATTTAATTATCAAATTGGTAAATCCTAATAAAATGCGAGCTTATAATATATATTTTTTTAAACCCACAAAAACCCAGATTATAATCGTAAAACCCGTCGAAATTTTTTAAATCTCCGCAACTCCGCGAATTTATCAACTTACCTTCAATCAAAGTGCGAAAAACCTTAGCCAGAGTACGTCAAATGAAATTCTCCGGGCAGAAGCAGCCGCCTCGGATGACAGTGGCAGCAGACTTCAAAGTGAATGAAAATCGCAAGAAAAACTGATGGGAAACCGAACTTCATACAGACAGGCAGGGGAAATGGGGGGCTCCGAGTTCCCCGTGGAGAGTAGGGATGGTTAAAAAGTAAACAACCATTATGCACTCCACATAAACGCTGGGGCGCCGGGATGCTATCGAGAGGGTAAATGGCAGTTGGGCAGCATAAACACATTTTACGGGCTCAACCCCTCTCTCCCTCACACACACACACAGCGAGAAAAATAAACAATTTCATAAGATATGCAAAAAAAAAAGAGGAGAAGCAGCGCTGGAAATATCTGAATATATCTGCAGGAAAGCAGGAAGAGTGTGAGCTCAAGGGGAAAAGGACAACCGCAGGGGAAGGCGGAAAATGCAAAGCAAACAGAAAATGCTCAGATGGAGGCAAAAAAAAAAACTGGAGAGAGAAGCAAAAAAAAAAATGGAAGCAGAAGAAGGACCAGGCGACGAGACACTTTGCCGCCAACGCAAATAAACCCCAAAAAGTGGGCAGAGCTTTCCCTGGCAGTGGACTTCGGGAGTAGAGTTGTCGGGGAAAAAACTAAAGTCAAGCTATTGCTAAATAATTCCTGACATAAATTAATATTTTCAATTTTAACTCAATACCTAATTAATTTCCATTAAGCTAAGTTTGTAAATAGGAGAAATGGAGGAATTAAATACTATTTAAAGGATTATATATATTTTTATGGCAGGAAAGTTAACAAATTCAAACAGGGAATTACAACTAAGATTTAAAAATTTAAAAGTTCGATAAAAAACCTTAACTTAAAACCACAAAAATATTTATAAAATAAAATAAATACATTGAATTTTATAATTCATTGCTAAAAATTAAAAATTATCGTACATTTGCCTCTGAAAACTAGCCAGAAATATCCAGAAAATCTCCAGCTTGCTACCACTGTTCAGGAAAAGTGTCAATCGAAGAGGTAGAGGCAGAGAGAGAAATGAAGAAAAATCAAGGGGAAAGACCGGAAACCGGCGGCGACAAGCAGAAATGGCGACATCGTTGGCCACTCAGCGGCGTTTGACACTCGAAGCAAATGACAATGTGGCCGGCAAGGACAACGTAAGGACAACGCTAAGGAACCCAACAAGGGCAAAACAAAACAAAAAAAAACAGAAATACAAACACACACTCATAAATATTACAATTTTTGTGGGTGGAATTTCACTTATGCATATATGGTATTTATGGTATTTATGTGCGTAACGCCGAGATGAAATATTGAGAGGGCATAAAATTAAATCCCCACTCAAACATACAAAGAGGAAGGATGGACCAGTTGGCATAACAAACTGCTGATAAAGCGAAAACTCACACATTAAAAAAAAAAGAGAAAAAGAAAAACATCTGCGGGCACAAACAGTCGTAAATAAATGGAAACTCACTGCCAAGCGATGGTCCACAAAAATGGTGAATATAAATTTTCAGTTTTCGGCATCGGTTCGGTTCGGTTTTGGTTTTTGGGTGCCAATTTCCCATGGTTGCGGTTCCCTGAACACACAAGCCAAAAATTGTTGGCGAATGGAGCGCCGAATGCCGGCATATGTAACTGCAATTAGACAGTGACTTATGCCTCTGCCTCTGCCTGATATATCTGGAAAGAGGGCAGAGAAGTCACACAGTTTGATATATGGGGAAATTAAATTTATATTTTAAAGCCTATGTTTTAACCACTTAATGATTCTAAATCCTATAATATAGAGCTTAATGTCTTCTTGTCGTTCGATTTCTTTGTGATCTCCCTTATCCCTGGTCAGCAATTTACCTTATCATGTGGAAACCACACCATTTTCTAGTTTTCCGCCCCCTCGTTAGGAACAAGCCCACTCATATGCCATGCAATTGCCCTGCAACTTCAATGTCAATCAACTGACAGCCATCCAGCCATTTGGTGCTTTCTCCTCCTTGCTTTTCCTTGGTTTTTCTTTCTTTTATTTTCCTGTTGAACTCTTTTTTCCCTGGAAAAAAAACTGCTTATCAATGAAGGCATCGAGTGGCTATATTCCAACACCCGCCATATCCGCATGTATGTATACATATATACAAAGAAATCCATGGAGAGATTGGCAGAGACATTTGCATGTGTACTTGGTTGTTGGCTGGTTGGGGTTTTATTTTTGTAGTTGTTGTTACATTGACATTTACGCAACATGTCCCTGTTGCATGTTTGCAATTTGCATTTGCAAATAGTTGCAAAAACGAACATCAAATGCGGCTTGACAGGGAGTGAGAAAGGGAGAGTTACCCAAAGGGGGCGTGGAGAATTTTTAGAGGGAGGCACACTAGGCACACTGAGAAAATTGAGGTGGATTTATAAGCAAAATAAAGGAATTACTAAAACACATTAGAACAAATTATTAAGGTATTTGTAGGATTATTAAAGAATTGAAATAAATCTCATATAATCTAAGAACTATTCTCTAACTCTATTTTGTAGAAAAAATGACCTTTTCTATTTTGATTAATATTTTCCTTGTAATTTTATTTTAATAAAGCTTTACACTTCCATTGAATAATTAAAAGAAACTACCTTTAAAGAACAGCCTTGACCTTTTATTTTTTTAACACTGTACAGCCATCATGATGACTTTTCCTGCGAAAGTTTGTAAATATGCATGCAAATTTCACCCGTTCTTGCTTTTTGCCGTTTTCAATTTTGACTGGAAATAGAGGGCTGGGACTGGGCGATTTTCCCGCCCAGTTTTAGTTACAGTTTTCGGTCTCGGTTTCATGTTTTCCATGTTGCGGCAGCTCGTGTTTTGTTGTTGTTTTCCTTTTTTTTGTTTTGCCTCTTGGCATGCGTTTCGGTAGCTTTTTCCCATGCCCCCCCGGGTTGCATAATCAAACTCTGGCATTTTCATAAATGCAGATACACGATGCGAGTGTATCTCTTTGTCTCAGCTGTGGTGTGCTGTGAATTGGAATATTGGCCATATTGATAACTGGTCTGGTTAACATCAATATCCTATTTCTGGCTTGGGGCATTTTTCATTTGAGTCCCATCCGAAGTCGAGGCTTAATTTGCATTCTCAAAACGCCACAAGGCGGCCACTGTATCTCGATTTGCTCTCTTTCGTTCGGTATTAGCATATTGATATGTGATCCTTGTGTACTTAGTGTGTCGGGGACTGTGTGAGATTGACACATTGTTTGCTCGTCAATTAAAGCTCATATTTTTCCAGTTTGCTGCAGATTTAAATGCCATCAGAAATGAGTTTGGGAAATTATATTCAAAAAATTGAGAGATGAAGCAGCAATTAAGAAGCATATGGAGATGGCCAATATTATGGCTGGGACTTTAGCCTAAAGTGGCTTAAATAAGCTTAAGTAATTGATGAGCTTAAGGAAGAAAATGTTGCTTAAAATAAAAAGTTTATACAAATGTTTTAACAATTAAACTTCATTTTATTTTGAAATTTTAAAGGATTTATATTTATTTCATTTTTATTAATATTTTTCATTTTCAAAGCTTTGTTTGCAACTTATTTAAAGCTTACAATTAGGAGTCAGTCTGAATTTAAAGTATTTGTTTCACTAAGAAATTATTGAAGAAAACTTAAGCTAAAACAAAACAATGATTTACAGAAAAGGCTCTACAAAACTGTATTTCTTCTTAACAGAAATATCATTCCCTGACTGTGCTAAGTTTACAAAAAAAAAGTTTCTCCTACTCCATCATTTTTCTTAAAACTTCCCTAAAGTAACACCAAAATAGTTTAAGTTATTTTTGGAAACACTTTACCCAACTGAGCACATTTAAAATTGCTGACGCACACAAATAGAAAAGCCCACAAAGTTTTCTAAAAATAAATTAAAGCTTTTCATTGCTGGATTACCACTGGCTTCACTCGACTTCAATCAACGGGAAAAGTGTTCTCCTCGAAAACTTGCAACCAGAAATAGCAATTAAAAAACTGTGGGCTCTGTCGTTTTGGCAATTCACTTAAAATTATTAACAAACTTTGGCCTGAAAGCCGGCCAAATGAAGTTAGCCAGCTTCAATCTGCTGCCATGACCGACCAGAAAACGAGTTCCAAGGAAATCCCACACACTCAGATAAGAAAATCAAAACCAAAAGGGGATTAGGGGTGGGTAAGTGCAAATCGGAAAAAAGTGCGTCAAGTTTTTCCTCAGCCGCCCCCTCCTTTGCTGACTTAACAACATACAAATGATGAAAATGAATGACTACATCCTCGGAGCAGTGAATGAATGAATGAGCGAGTACATGAATAAATGCATGAACTCAACTGATGTTTGCATGTGGAACGCGATGCTGAAAGCAGCTTACTCACGTTTGTGTAATCAGTGTGAAACCAGCGCAGGGCAAAGGAAAAATAAAAAGGAAAGCCCCAAGGAGAGCAGAGCAAAGAAAGTCCAAAGTCAAGGGGAGGGCAGAGAACAGGGCGTGTGGACTATAAAACACCTCTTAGTGGCATTACCTTGATGGGTTTCACTGGAAACATATTAGCTAAATTAATTCTACATAAATTCGAGACTAGCTTTAGCCCAAATTTAGAGCAAGTGATATTTATGTATAATTTATTCAGTGAGTTTTAGGTCTTACTAATACCCCTTCGAAGTTCCCCTACTAAAAGGAGGAAGCATGCCCCAAGTTCAATATATACATGATGACATCAGGCACTCCTGGTAGGATTCTCCTCCTCTCTGGCTTTTCCGGGATTGAGTGACACGTCGTCGTTTCGGGTGATGAAAATTCCATGTGACAATCGCTGTAAGCAATATGCGGAGAGGGGCGGCGAAGGCAAATACCTTCATTGTATGTCAACGTGTCAAAGCCAAAAGCGCCAAAGTCAATTCGACTTGCGGTTGTCGCTCCCTGTCGCTGACAATTTTCCAACTTGCTTTTCCCCTTCACTCTCTCGGCTTGGCTTTTCCACCTCAACCCACGCAACAAAATCTGCCGGGGCTGGCTTAGAGATTGGCTTAACTTTTGGCCACAATGTTATGGCCGGGACTTAAAGGACTTTGGTCTGGCTCTAAATGCAACTGCAATCGCAATGACTCAACAATGGGGCTGCACTCCATAAAGCCACACGCACCCATTAAAACTACTTAACGAGCAATTAAAATCAAACCAGCCGAAAGCCGAGGAAAAACGGCAAAAATGCAAGTCAATTGCATTTATCAAATGCTGCCAATTAGAGCAGCCAAGCGAACAATGGAATTTTCATGGCAACACTAGGGGGAGTGGGGAGCGGGGTGTGGTCCCGTCCTGAAACAAAAGCCAAGTCAGGGGGCACTAAAAATTTATGACAGCAACTAACCTCAAAATGTGAATGCCACCCAGGGCGCATTACCAGACCAAATGCAGTGCCAAAGTTTGAGGCATTCCCTTACTTCTGGCCGGGTTTTCACATTATATTGGAAATTATAATTTAAATATACGTAATAAATTAAAAAAAAAAAATTAATAAGAAGCTGTATTCGAAGTGAAATCTAAGCCCTTTATTAGGATGTATATTTATAGGAAATTATTTAGCTCTATTAAGTTTCTGTAAAGGTTTTATAAATTATTAAAACTAAGGAATATTAAATGATTTTCTTGTTAATAATAATCATTAAATATTATCCCTAAAAATTATATTAAAATTACTTAATAGTTTATAATTAATTTCAAAACATAGCCATATTATTGGCAGAATTTAAAAGTTGGAATTTATCTCTAAAACAGAACACAAAGCAAGTCAACAAGAGTCTGCCTCAACATAGCCACACTTACCTCGTGCGTTGCACTCTAATTCCAAGCCAGATATAATAATCTTAAATTATAAATTACATTTAAAAAAATAATCAATAAAATTATATAGTGAATCCCCCCAAAGGGTATTACCAGTTACCGCATCGAAATCTCGCCCAGTTTTCCCCTTTGGCGCCAATGATGTCGAAAGTTGATTACGCTTTAATGGCAGAGGCGTGGCACAAAGTTTCGGGCCATCATACCCTGTACTCCTCGGCCGATTTCCAGGCCCCGGAAATCCAGATATGCATTGGGGAAAATAAGGAACATTTCTAATTATTTAATGGCTGCACCGCATGCAGTTTTGTTATGCAAATGGCCCCATGGCCTGCCAAATATTTACGACTTGGGGCGTGCTTGGTTGCAGTATATTTCCACTGCCGACTGCCGTTTCCATTTTCATTTTTCCCCTGCAAGCCGAAAGGCGAAACTTTCCAATCATTATTGCGGGCACAAACACATGGAGTTTGAGTTGGGAAAACTCGCTCACACACACTCACTTGGCTGGGCACGTAATGGCCTCTCTCATTTTCCTTTGTGCACTGATACGTGCGAGGCAAACAAAAAGAGCGCGGCCCAAACAAAAGGCGCTAAAAAAAAGAACCATAATCGGGCTTAAAGTGCTCTGAGAACTGGGTGAAGAATTTCCCGCATAAAGGAAGGGGGGCAAGGGAAGAGGCTTGCAAGCGCATTAAATAACGAACGACTCTGGCAAAAGGCACGAGCTCGGTTGAATTTTCTCGTTTTTCCACCTGACATTTTCCCCTTTGTTTTATCGCAGCGAAGTTGCAAATACATATACTCGGAAAGCACATTCAAATGAGGTTCGAAACAAGCCAGTTGGCTAGCGTTGGCCATTTTATCTGATTTCCCATTTACCTCTGGCAAATTTGCTGTCCGAAACAATAACAAGAAAATCAATCTAAGAAATGGCCTTTCCGGTCAAGCAACAGAAGGAGCGCAAAGGTTAAAGCAAAATACCAAAGTATAAGCTTAGAAAATGGTCTTCATAAAAAATTTATTTACGTCGGGAGTAACTATTTGGAATTAAAAAAGAAAAGCTACTTAAGTAATGTTAAAACTAGTATTAATTTAGTACAAATTAGTACAAGGTATTTTTCTAGTTCAAAATATATCCAATTTAGTTGTGAAAAACTACGTTTTATTATATTTTTCATTCACATTTTCCCGCAACTATTTCTGTGCTGCATACTTTCCCAGATCCGAGCGAGTCAAAGGCGAACGCTAATTGAAATTCCTCTCTCGCAAAAAAATGCCAGAAAACTCACATACGAGGAACTGATGCCAACAAATGGCAGCCACATGGTTATCGATGCATCCGGCAGCTGTGGCCACTTCCGGTCGACTGAACCGCTCCGCCTTCAGATTTTCTATTCGTGGGGCATTCAATGAGAGCGACAGATTAGCCGCTTGCCAACCACAAAAAGCGATGGGTAAAATCGAGGAAAAGCCAGGAAAATCGAACGACAAAAGCGACAGCGAGTCCGTAATGATGCGGAAGTGGACAAAGGGCCGCAGCCTCACAAAAGGCGGATCCTCCGATGCCAATTCCACAGCCCATAGCCCTGGCCATGACTATGGCAAAAAGGCATTCTGAAACTGCGGTCAATTGAAATGGCAATCAAGTTAGCGGCCACGTCCTTGTCAAAAGGACCGACACCCACACACACTCACAGAGGAGGACAACTGAAATAGGGACACATGACAGCAATTTGCTGAAATTCACACCACAGAACAAAGCCGAAATTGGAAGGCTATAATTATAAGGGACAAGGCCAATTGAGCTGAGATTTTAAAGAAAATAAAAAGCAAAAAATGGGGAAGGTTAGAAAAGGGAATTTGGCTGAGCTCTGCAATTTTTTTAAAGAGCTAAATATATTTTTTTGGTAGGATTAAAGGCTTAAGTATATATATAAGGAATAATTGCCATGAACTAACACTTTTATTGTTTTTTTTTTTAAGACAATAATTATAAAGAACATGGTCAATCGGGTCTGTAGGTTAAATTATTTAATAAGGCATAGTTCTATGATTTTTAAGGGAACAAAATATATTTTTTTAAATAGGATTAAATCCCTAAGCCTCTATAGGAAGACAATGCTTTGAATTAATAATTTATTTTTTATTTTTCAAGCCGTCTACATTGAATATTGTTAATAAATTGGTAAATATACATATAAATTGACCCTTTAAATTAAGAAATCTTAAGTGCTATGTAAGCATTATTTATTTATACATTACACCAAGCCAATTGAAAGAAACCCATAAAACAAAGAGAAATACCCCTAAAAAAACCCTGACCATTCAGATCAATTGCTAGAATTGAACATTAATTTCCGATAACATTTTACTCGCTTCGAACCACCCGCAGAAAATACCCCAAAAAAATAGCCACAAATCAAGAGAATTGGCAAAAGCGAAATTGAAACATAGAAAAAAAGAATTAAATAAAATGCTGTGCAAGGCAAAACGACTCAAATTAATAGTGTCTAGAAGGGCCAGGGTCTGGGAGGGAACCGTTTCAACGGCCAGACATCCTGCCTGGTATGCTGGTGCCCAAAAAAAAGAAAAAAAAATATAAACGAGTGCAGGAAATGTCCGGAAGAAAATAAAAAGGAGCCCCGAAGCCTGAAGTTTAAAGCAAAAACATTCTTGACCGCACAGTTAGTGCAAACTAAACTGAAGGAAAAGGAGCGAGGAGTAAAGCCCATTGCCTACTTTCGGGCGTTTAGCCCGGCACTTTTCAATTTAGTTGCCATCGCCACATCGCCTGGCAATTTGCACAGACAAACTGCAGCTGCCACAAACAAAGTTTGCCGCCTGGCGAGCTGGCGAAGGAAAATTCCCGAGTTGAGCTGCCATTTGATGGCCTTTTAAAGCCATTTTCCAGCGATGTCTGCCAGTCGCAAGTTTTTCCGCAAGCGCCATTGCCAGCGCCACCGCCGAAACAGCAAAAGACCAAAAACGCTTTGCGGTTTTTCCAGCTGCTCCTGCTACGTCTTCCACTGCGGCTTTTCCGCCGCAGTTTTGCGGTTAGATCCCCAGCAGCTCCCAGCACTTTCCACTTTCCGCTGCCACTCTCTCTCTAAACCATTTTCAGTGTGTCTGTTCATGATTTATGTTGTCTCGCCTCGCAGCTTTCACAATCTTTCGGGGCTGCAGCGGCACGAAAAGGGGAAAAATGTAGGAAAAACCCACCACTTGTCAGTCAATGCAGTTTCGTAGAGTTGTTATGGAGTTAACCTTTCATTGGAGAACAAACAAGGAGCAAAAAATTGAAAAAAAAAATGCATAAAAAAACCTCAGTAGAACATGCAAAAGTTAAGGTGATTTGCTTAGAAACTTTGTCGGTTTTCCTTCCCCTCCTTTATCCCGGCTCCCCGCTCCTTTATACATTTCCCAGTCTCACCTCCATTTCCATTTGTTTGGCCAACTACTTTAAGCGAACCTAATGGCCTGATGTCTTCGATGAGTTTATTTGTTTGCTCAACTTTTGTCTCGGACCAAATTGTTTGCCTAGCCCCGGACAATTTAGTTAAGAAAATTATCGTTCGGCTGTCAAGTGTTGACTTGGCTTTCCCGCACACACATGCTACTCCGTTCGGGCCAAGTTAGTAAGCAGAAGTTTCGGTGGAGTGTGTGCTTGAGGACACACAGCACAGAAATGACGACAGCCAGCAGGAAATCTTGAATATGAAACTTGGTTAATTGAATTGAATTCATTAGCAAGTCCACCGAGTTCCCCGAACTAAATAACTACATAAAATAGATACTAAATAAATAAGTAACAAGTTGGCAAATGAAGATGGAAAATCTTCAATATAATACAATTAATTCACGGTCTTCTGCTCTTATGAATACGTAACAAGAATAAGGAAAGCTGGCACAAATTAAACTAATGCAATTGGGAATAATATATTTAAAATTACAAATTCGAGTCTCAAAGAAAATGAATTGAAGGGGAAACAGTTTTATTTACTTAAATAAATCGCAAAATGAATGGGAGAAATATTAAATCAATATTTGTTGAACCTAAGATCTGTATATACACACGGACTTATTATTATATATTTAAAATGTTATATGACCAATTTGGCTCTAAATGTAGACAGAAAAAATATTTTAAGAAATATAAACTATCTAAAATAAACCTCATAAACCTTTACTAATCCACCTTTCCCTACCTTTTTTGTCTGCTTACAGGAAGCACCATGGCGAGCTGAAATTCCCAGGACATAGCCTGCCCATTTATGAAGGTAACTCGCAAAAACTACTCGCATGTAACATACGCAAAAAAAATTGCAAACTAAGGCAACTTGTTCTGGAACTAACAACGTCAGAGAGAGAGAGAAAACTGTAACTTTGCTGCCCACTTGATATGTTAAATCTGCGGGAATTTATCAACTTTACTAATTAACAGCACTTGCTGTGCTTTCACCTCGAGGACCAAGCCGAAACTAGTCGAAAATCTGTTTACATTTACAACATGAGTGGCCATAACTTGCCAACGGATTCACTTATGTAAGTTCATTAGCTGGCCAAATAGCAGCAGTTGTGGGCCATCAATCAAATCAGCAAATGGCCCACTGACTTGGCCAACTTCGGTTGGGTTAGTTTGCGTTTGCGAATGGAAATGAAATGAAAATTAGAACACACTCCCACCCGGTATCGCATGACGGCAGGTGTGTGTGTAGGATGTGCGGGTAGTGTGGATTCTGGAATCCTGGCTGTGGATGGCTGATGGTATGACCTGGACAATGCCCAGGGGCTACGCAATGTCACGTGAGCGGCGAGAGCATGGCAATCAACGAATCAGGCAACCAATCAAGCGGCGTGTGACATGCAACTGGAGCGTGTACGTGATCCCGTCGAGAATCCATCTCTCAAGCCAAGCCACAGTGGTCTCGAAGAGTTTCCCAATCAAACTTATTGGAATGGGTTTTTTCTAAATTTATTTCGGATTGGTTTTCTCATAAAACAAGTAGAGTTCAAGCACAAAACTTAAGGGTTCACAATAAATAAAGTATTTTCCTGGATGCAAAAATCATTTAATATTTTTTGAATATTTTTTAGTTCCCTATACTTTTTCTATTTAATATAGCTTAATTCTGGCTTAGTTAAAAGCCTTTCCTCAAAGAAAACTTCTACATTTTGCTTGCCAAATTTCATGGCTCAGTTGAGTTTATTAAAAAAAATCGTCTGGCACCAAATTTCACCAAACCTGCATCCCATTGCACTTCCTGAACTGATGGATACTTTATGGCACCATCTCGGCTCCACTGCTCGTTGCGGACTCCGTGAGTGGCTGGAGCTCACGCAGCTCCCTCATTGCATTATGGACTCACCGAACGTGCGTCTGTCATGGCTCTCCGGCAGCCTTCAGCCCGGCTTGTCAGCACTTCTGGGCAGCTGCCTGACTGCTTCTGGCCAACTAGTCCTCGTCCTCCTCCTTGTGGCCGTTTAGTCCCAGCGACACGTCAATGCTTTCATCATTTAATTAACTGCTTCGTGTGGCCAAATGGCCAGGTAGCTGGGCGAGAGAGGAAGGATGCGTCGCCTCCGCCTCGCACGTTTCAATTTGCAAGAAGCTGCAAGGAGTGGACTCCGTGTGCTTTGCATGCCACGTTTGATTGATCGCTCATCAGGGTGCCCAGGAGCTGAACGGGAAATTTGACTGTCACTTTCCCTGGCCAGTTGGGAGTTGTTAGCAAGTCGGCTGACAGCCAGAAATGATATAAATGCCAGGAGCAGTCCAGCCAAGAACATGACGGCAGGAAAAATTAAAGCCCCAAGTTAAACGTAATGAAGAATTACGTATTTGGTTGGAACTTGGTTATCAACCTGCGGCAAGATGAAAATTAAAAAAATAAGTAATTACGAAAAATCCGAAAAAAAAGGTTATAGAATTAAGGTTAAAGTTGAACTAAAGAAAATTCACAGAGTCTGGGCTAGCTTTCCTTAAAAATAAATATAATTTAGCGATCCTCAAATATTATTGACGAGTAAAACAAAAACAAATAACAAAATAAAATAAACCAGAAGTCTGCAACGTCCAATACACTGTGCATAGGAAAAAAATTTCGGACATCGCTGTCGGCACACGTACACTGTAAGAGCTTCGTGTTTGTTCGGAAGCTAAGTAAAAACGGCTTCATATATCATATATATTTATTTTTCGGGTGCCGCTGCGGCAGAAGAAATTACGAAATAATAGCAGGGTTTTAGATCAACTAAAAAAAATGTATGGAATCTTAAAAAATGAATGCAAGATGGCGACCATTAAGGACCAGCGATGCATAAAGCCCAAAAAAAAACAAAAGCAATTAACAAAATAAAATAAAAAAAAGAGCCTCGAAACGTTCAGATTGGTCACCATATAAAATTTGACCAGAAGTACCCCTTAAAGCCCCCCCAAGTTAAAAGTAAAAGGAAAAAAACAGTAAGACTCGGCGGTAATATAGTTAAAATAACAAAAAAAATTAAAATGAAAAAATTAGGAATAAATATTCTGACCAACAACCTAGTAAAATTAATAAATAATGAAATAAATATATAAAAATAGATGTTGACTGCTCGAGAGCTAAACGAACACTGATATCAAAACCTAATTGGTTTCCTACGATTGCCAAATTTTAAAGCAAGGCCTCCTTGTTTCAAAAATATAATACTCAATTTTATTAATTCAGTGCCTCCTAGTTTAAAAAATAAAAAAGGGTAACAAACACTGTTCACAGCCCCAAAGAGAAATACCTGGAGAGCGCCGAGTATCGCATTAAAAGATAAAACCTCTGCGCGAATAATTTATGGTGACCAAACAAGACAGGAGAACCAAAGAGGAAAAGTTACTCTACCCTTCCTTTATCTGGATCTGCTTTTGTGCGGGATTGAAAAGAAATCCAAAAGCGATATTTGCGTTGATTTATGCTTTTATTTTCTGCATTATTTTCGAGTTTATATTTAAAACATTAGACAGCGTCAGCGAAGACACAAAAGAGATAAAAACTGCACGAATAAAACTGCAGCTGCGGCAACAAAAATCCGAACAAATGTAGGTGGAATGTCGGGCTGAAAAGCGGAGTCTAGATAAAACGGGCGGCCAAAAGGGCAGACAGACAAATAAAGCGGAAATGTTAACAGCAACGAATGGCGCCGGAAAAATCCGGCATTTTGTGGGGCGTTCTCCCAGTCCCAGTTCCAGTCCCCAGCTCTTCATTTTCATTTTGTACACGATTTCCGCTTAAGCACATGGGACAAGCTCTCCCAGCTCGATTTCCCCCAGCCGTGTGCGTATAATTTATGTTGCAATTTATATAAATATATATTCCTCTATTCTTTTTTTTTCCATGCTCTTATTTGGGATTTCCAATTGACTGCCACTGGAGCAGTGAAATATTCAGTGGGACAGGTGAGAAGTTGCAGCAACGCTGTGTTGACATTAATGCCTGAGAGAGACCCTTGCAGTTAAGCATTTTTTTTTTGCAGAGTAGGAAAACTGGCAAACAGGACAACAAAAGGACCGGGGCTGAAAGGAATTCAAGAATGGCAGTCAAGAGGGGTCCAGGACACAACACATTCCCTTGCAAATGTCAAGAAAATAGTTGTTTGCTTGACAATTGGCAACAGGCTGCTTGAGGAGAAGAAAGGCTTTGAAGAACAATTCCCCCGATGTAGCTTTGTTTTTCCCTGTTCAAGAAGAATCGGGAAAAATCCATAAGGAACAAAAGGCTAACACTAAACGGGTACTAAATGTTTAACAACTTCAAGGGGAGTGTTAAAATAAATTAAATAGGGAAAAGTATATTCTTCACTTTATCTGATTAGATTATGTTTGGGAATAAACTTGTTTTATTAAATTAATGAAGTTAAGAGGCTTGCTTTTAAATTTGAAGAATAATTTCTTGGTGAAATGTTCGCTTAACTATATAATTAAAGTATTCCCTCCTCGTTGTTATTTTTTAAGCCCCTTGACAGGTTTAAAACTTTCGTTCGTTTTCGAATAATTCGCACCGACTGTCAGGGAAGATTTTCCCATTATTTTCCACTTCTTTTTCGCGTTTGAACGTGGCTATTTTCATACCTTTATCATGTTAAATGTATCTCTGATAAATTGTCTGCCGGGTGCCATCTCCAACCCGTCCACTCAGCTTTAATTTGCCTGTCATTTGGCATTGCCTGCGAGGACTAAGCTGACATTTGGCCCCCGTCAACTGCCACGCCCCACCTGACCCCTGATCCCTCAACAGCTCTGCTACATTTTCCAAGCTGCGCACATTTTCTGAAATGTAAGCGAAAAAAAATAAAAAAAAGGGGGGAAAACTTGCACAGGTCGCAATCTCTGGACAGCAAAAAAAAAGAAATGGAAAACGGAGCCTGGAATGAAACTAATTACGTGGACGACTTTACACGCAGATAAGACTTAAATCACCAAAATGAAATGAAATTTTCTTTCAGGGGGAAAGCTGGCAAGGCTGGCTGCCTCAAAGTGTAGCGTATATAACGTCATTAGGCTGAAAAGGCAACAAAACAAAGTGTGAAAGCCAAGAACGCGACCACGAAGCGGGTTAATTACGCACAACAAACCATAAATTACTTGGTCCACGGAAATGCAAGAAAAAAAACCACGAACCTTGGGGGGAAAAAAAAAGATGGAAATAGCTCGGGGAAAATAAAAAGAAATTAGTAAAGGGGACCCTAATCAGCTTAGTGGGTTTCTTTTTACCCAGAAAAGATGATTAAATTTTTTGGTCCTGACTGCGAGTGTTGAAATCAAAGGAACATTGCGTATACGCCATGTGTTGCACTCTTTTCTCTCTGACTGTATCTTCTCCGCTGTCAGCTCTCTAAGCTCATTCCTCGTCACCGTATTTTTCTCTGTTTCCACTTAATTTCTTTAGCTCTTTCACTTTATCCCGCTGGCTTTGTTTTCTGCGAGGCACACACAAAAACAAAATAGAGTGGAGGAGAGCCGAAGGAATTTTTTAATTATAAAATGTGTTTATCCGGAATTAATTGTTTTTTTTTTTCCTGCCGTCGTTTCTTTCATTTTATCAGCTGCCCAAAAATAGGAGGGAAAAGAGAAGTAATCCAACAAAAAGAAGTGTCCTTCCCCCCAAAAGTCTTTTTATTTTATCTCTCCATCTCTCTTTGCTAAATTACTCGCATTTTAAGCTTTGACTTTTTGTCGTGGCTAAGAGAGAGGAAATAAATTTATACCCAGAGGATTATAAACATTTTTTCAAGAGTATTTATATAAGAACTCTTTTATAGTTAAAGTTTTTAAAATATATTTTATTTTGTCTCTTAAACCCCATCCCAGCAACTAAAGAGAGCCCTTTGCTTATTAAAATATATATTCACCCCAGTGCCTTTGTGCCTTGCCTCAAATTTTGAAAGACGAATCCTCCGCCCCATTTGTATTTTTGCTTTTATAGCCAGTTCTGAGTATCATTTGAATTGTTAGTTGCAGTTTTCGTTTAAATTTAACATTTGCCTCACGAAGGGGGCCCTCCATTTGAGAGCTGTGTCATTCCAGAACAATGGCCCACAATCCCACAGGAACTCGCAAAACAAAGACCACACGATCCAAGACCCATCAGGTCACCGATTTTGAGCCGCCCAAGGAGAAGAAAACGAGGATGACGATTACCCGCGATGGTCAGCGCCGGGGCAAGACGACAAGCCAGCAAGTCCTGGAAACCCCGACCAAAGTTATTGCCAACGATCTGCACCGCTTCGGGGTATGCCAGATGGTGAGCGTCTCGAAGAGTCAGCCCCGCGCGGGTGGCGAAGGAGCAGGTGCCCCAGGGGGACACAAGCGGCACAGAGAACCCTCACTTACGCCGCCATCAGCAAAGACCAATCGATCCTCAGTGACCACCGCGAGTGCCCAGAAATTGACACCCAAGGAGCTCAAGGACTACGAGGCCTTTAAGAAATTTAAAGAGTTGAAGGAGTCCAAGCCCCATAAGGAACCCAAGGAACCCCAAGCCAAGGTAGCTGAAAAATCACCCAATGCCAGCCATCGTCATTCGCGTCACCAAGCCGAGCGGACCAAGAATTATTTTGACAAATACCTGAAGTTCGCCTTCGATCTGAGCACTCCCGAAGGAGTTAAGCAGCTGGAGGCTCACTTCTTTCCCCAACAGGATGCAAGTGGCGCTGGCACCTCGACCAATCTGCAGGATTAAGCGTAAACAAATCTGGAACAAGGTGTGGCCACGGCTAAATTATTATGTTTTTATCAGTTGTGATTATTAAATTGGCTCAAACCGATACTCGTAAAACTAAATTTATCTTTGACTGAAGTTTATTTACTATATTGAAGATACACCAACAAATTTTTTTGAGCTATATATATATTTTTAGGAAATAACAAGGATTCTAGTTAGAGAAGAACTCCTTAATTTTAATGGGAAAATTCTTGGAAATACATATTAAAATATTTTTATTAATATTATATCAATTTAAATAGTAATACTCTTGGGAATTTTAAACTCATTCCAAAATTCTAATGAGCGTTAATAGCACTTTTTGTAAAAGAAAAATATAAAAAATAACCTGAAAAGCACAAGAGCACAAAAGACCATTCGAAAAGTGGGAAGATTTGTGCTGGGCTTAAATGAAATTTATTGTGTGGCCCAAAAACCACACACACCCCAGCCTTCTCTCACACTTATTCTCACTGTATGCAAATGTATTATGCTTTGTTCAACATAAATTCACGCACACACCCACGCACCCACACCCAGGAACACCCACACGAGCACACAAACCGCAGGCTCATTCAGCAAGGCAACAAAAGCGGCGCATTGGGCATTGTAAATCATAATCAAAACAATAGAACAAATGAAGCTAATGTGCCGCATGCAAAACAACAATCGGCCGAATGAGTGCCAGAAGGGGACAGATAGCCAGGCGGCGAAAGAGATGGAGGAGGGATGGAGGATATATGATCCTGGTCATGACAAGTTCTTAAATTGCGAAATATTTATTAAAGCCAAAGCGTTGCCAAGGGTAGTCCGTGAACGAATATTCTTTATCTTTTATTTTTTAGGTTAATGGATATATTTCAAGTAATTATTGTTTGTTTTGTTAGAAGCTTTTATTATATATTTTAATAATTGTAAATACCTCTTATAAAGTGATTTAAATAAGGTCAAAAGAAGACATTAAATTCATTTTTAACTACTCGGAATTGTTTCTATGTAAAGTTTAAACACTTAAATCATTTTTAAAAAGTAATATAAATCTAAACAGCATTTTGAGAATTTAGCAATTTATTCCCCCTCAAATAATAGAATTTAATAACTTTGTGGTAAGGAGAAAAATATCCCATTTCTTTTCATATCATATTAAATTATTAAATAGTAATATAAAGGATTTAAAGTATTTTTAGCAGCACAAACTCGCAGAATGTTGATCATTTTTGGTGAGTATCAAAGGTATATGTCTACCCCATTTTTTTAGCACTCCTTCCAGGGTACGCATAAAGTATAGTCCCAGCCGGCTTTAATGCTATCGCGTTTGCCTATTTTATTCAATTAATTTTGCTCATTCAAGAAAATAACAAAAAAAAATATATATATATAATAAAATCGCTCACAACAATGGCGTGTAATTAGTGGGAATTGATTTATGCGATTGCTGGTGCATTGATATTACATTTCCGAGCCGATGCTGCCCAACAAAAACGTGCTTAATGAAATGCAAACACATTGCACAAACGCAATTCGATTCAATTTTTGTGATATTTAACAATTATTATCTGCAACGCTGTATGTAGCTGGTTGACATCGGGTCAGATCTACTATATCCAAGCATTTGGTCCCCTTCAACCAGCTGTAGCAGTGGTTGATGACAACGAAATACGAGTGAACTGTGATAAATGACAATAACAACGAACAAAAAGTGTACGATTTGTAAACACGACAATGGTTGAAAATTAATTGACACAGTGAACGTTAAACTGAAAAAGAAAAAAGCTTTAAGCGCCATTAATCTATGGAAAATGTGTACAGAAGCTAAGCAAAAAATATATTCAATTTAATACGGTTATGTAAATAAATGCGTTGCTGATAAATTGATGGAATTTATTGGAAACTCTCTGCCTCTCTCCGTATTCTATTTGCATGAACAACATTCTAGTTTCCTGATTGTTAGCTTCGTTATTTGCCTGGATCCCCCTGCATTCCAATGAAGCTCGGCTATGCAAATAATCTTGGCCGGCAGCGATGGCCAACGAATGCATAAGGAATGCGTTATATGATGGAACCATGTCCTGCCGCTGGGATATTAAAGGTTTGTACACCTTTAAGTTAACTGGCATTATATAATTACTATATATTAAATATATATAAAATATATAAATCCTACAAGTTACAGACAAAAACGGGCGAATTAAGCTAAGTAAATTCATCTCAAAATCAGATTGGATTTGTCATCTCGAACTACATCAGACGTATGCAAATTTAGCTACGTCGACGATTTGATGAATTTCGGAAGCCAAATAACTCATTTTGATGTCGAATGCATTAAGGATAAGAGCATTAAGTATTTACTGATTAAATATATGTGCAAACACACACCCTCACCGTTATATAATGCAAGTGGATATGCAAATATTTGTTGAAATTCTGGCAATGGCAAATACATGGGCCTTGCCTGACGCAGAGAATCAAACATTTTCCATTATTCAATGGCATTTTATGATCCTTATCCACAGCGTCGCCTTCGACTCTCTCTTTAGTTTCAGTCAGTCGTGTCCTGGGAGCGCGGGTTATCAAACAAAATGAATTTAATTAATTTTATGGCCAGCAGAGGCTGGGGCCGAACGGTCACTCAATTAGTTAACAAGCTGCGTCCGCATTTGCACTCTAATCAACTCGACTCGCCTCGTCCGCAAACTATTCAGAAAATTTGCCAAATCAAGTGATATGCAAATACTCCCATTCCCGTCCAGGCAAACAACAATTAATGAAATAACCAGATACGAGGCAAATTGAATCATCTGGCCATTTGGGCGTGTAATTAATTGCATCTTCGTATAGAAGGAGAGCGGATAAATTGTCACACATTTTGGCCATTACTAAACTGTTAATTAATTGATATTAATATAAAGTGCTTCTTTCTAAACCCTGAATTTCTTTTATATTCATTAAGGGCCAAAGGGAAGGTCTGTCTAAATATCTGATTACGTTTTGAAGTCAATATCTTTACACTTTAAATATTTATTTTCCAGTACAAAATCATCAGCAATTATTTTATACTTTTATATAAAGAAAATTTTAAGTCAGTGAAGTTAATTATGGTATTATGACACAACATTTTATTCTTTCATTAAAAGTTTCAGTGAAGCACAGACATTTCTTGACATAGTATATTATTTCTTTCTTTAAAAATGTAAAGCTTATGTACAACTTAATTTTATTTTTGGTTCTCAAATAATAATATTGTTAAATAATGACTATAATTCGAATTTCTAGATATAATCTTCATCGTTGATCTCTCAGGCCTTACAATATAATATCATTGAATTTAATAGCATTTGTTTTTTATATGAAATCGATTGGATTTTGGTTATTTTTTATTAAAAGTATCATTTATTTGTCTAATTATTTCCATTAATATTTTATTATAATGCTGGGACATACCCATATAAATAATAGGTTCCTTTTCCTACTAACATAAATTTAAACTTCAAACAACTTTTAAACACTTTCTTTTTAGTTTTAATTAAAAATAGGAATTCTTGCAGTAAAGCAATTAATCCAGAATAGTTAAGGAAAAAAATTCTTTCATTGCCCAATCTCAAATTGAAATTACCCCTTGATTTAAGGCTTCTTAAAATGAAAGAAAAAATATTATTTATAGACCCAGGAACCGCATCGCTGCGAAAACTTGATCAAAGACAACTTTGGCCGGGCGCGTCCATAAATTATTCAATTATGCGCAACCCGAAACGAAACGAATCGAATCGAGCTGAACTCAACTCAACTGAATTGAAAGTTCAAATTGCATTGAATTTTAAAATGGTCAGCGCTTAATGAAGGCCCTACGAAATGGAGCAGAAACGAAGAGTAAAAAAATAAATAAAATAAAAATCGAACTGGCCAAAAAAAAAACCACACTTCCTCCCGCACTTTTTCTGTGCAAGAAAAAATTCAATTTAATGTAGATTTACATGCAGCCGGGTCCAAGCACTTTTTCTTTATTTCCCTTTGAATTTTTCAATGAGAGCGCTTGACAAATCACCGCACACGAAGCTGGGGTTGGAGCCTGCCCGGGGCTGTGTCATGAAATGAAATCGACATGAAACCAACGTGACCAACGTCATTAATTATCGCCGACAACGCTGTGCCCTGCTAATTACGACATGACCGGCACCCGGACTTCCACCCTCACTCCTCGTGCCAGGAGCCGGATCCGAATCAGAGTCCAACACCCGATTTCGGGGGAAAAGGTGAGCCGGAATCGCTGGCAACATGATGGCGCACATTTTGGCCGCGAATAAAAAGTGTGTGCGGCCTGCCGCAAATAAATATAATGGGTCGAATGTGCAGCACTTGATGGGTTCGAAAAAAATGGACGTAAGTCCTGTGAGTATTGGCAGGGGACTTGTATCCGGTTCTACATATTATTATGCATGCCGAGTTGGGCTTTAATTTGTTACTTTACATTTTAAATATACCGAATATGGATATTTCTTTGAAGAATTCTGAAAAATTATATAAAGATTTTTCTCCTTACAAAGGAGAGTTCCTTATCTTTGAATAAAATATTAATTTAAATACTGGTTCATTGAAAAACCAGCCCAAATATTTAACTAATTTAGCTAAGAGTATATTATTGCATTTGATTCTCTTCATCCTGGTTTCTTGTTGACATAAATCAATCGCGTTGAAGTACCACCACCGAGTCACTGAAAATACATAAAATATCCCCACGACAAATATACCGACAAATCCATCACAAATCCAAGTCCAAAACTGGCTGCATTTTTTTCCCCCCAAAAAATCATTTGTTGCCTTCTCAGTGGGTAAATTCAGAAGAGCAAACAAGAAAGTTCTCATGAAATGCTAAGGAATCCAATGGAGCGCCAGGGATAAGGAAAGAACCCAAAGGACGAAGACGAAGATGAAGAGCTGCTGACCGCACCATTCATTTTCTCATTTTGCAAACAAGTCCCTGTATAAGATAAGTCGCGCCAAGTACGGAACTTAAGCCACTGAAGCGTAAGATACACACAGCAGCAACAGGACAAGGATGCCGGAGAGTAAGGACATCTTCGACAAGAAGGATAAAGGCAGCAGAGGCAACAATAAGAGCAACTACAAGTGCCAAAAGCAAATGTTGAAAGGACTTTTACGATTGCAAGATACACTTCCGAAGTATTAAAAATAATTGTAAGAACTATGCCAAGTTCAATATATTGTGGAAAATAGTTCTCCAGACCCTATAACTTGGGTATCCATTTACTTGTATGTTTTACAATAAAAGTCAAGTTCAAATTTATTTATAAAATTTGTAGTTTTGTTTCGTTTTCTCTGTCACTATATCCTTATAGGAATCACCAAATGTAAGGGTATAATTTCAATTTTATAATATTTTTTGTTATCCCTGAAATATTCAAATATTAAAGGAAGAAAAAAACATATACACACAGAAAGAGAGTGCCTGGAAAAATGACAGCAACTGCAAGTGGGATTTCGACCGAGAATTCCACTTCGACTTCGACATTCATTGAGACCAAGCGACCGCAGCGGCGGCAATGGATCAAAGGACAAAGGACGAGCCCAAGTTGTTGCGCTGCCGAATTTCCAAGAGAAGATGAATGGTGGCCAAAGACGTAGGAGGAGCGCTGTACAAGTGCCAGTGGTGGATTACTACTTTCGGGGTGCGGATGGTTCTGCGGTTATGTCAATATGACGACAATAGGATTTGCCACGATAAGCTTCTCTGTGGTCCTTGATTCCTCGGTGCCCGTGGGTGCCCGTGGGTGCCCGTGGGTGCTCGCAGTGTATTCCAAATGCTCTGACGTCTGAAGAGTGCGCTGATAAATGAAATTCGCAAAATAAATGCATTGAAGTGAGCTTAACTCGGCCACGGTTTCTCCCCTTTTCTCGCCCCTGGGCTTTCCGCCCCTGTTTATTTTCCCCCTGCCAACGCTGACGACGACTGCGGACGTCAGCAGTTCATAAATATTTTGCCTCGTTGTGCCAAGTATTATTTTATGCCCACTTGTCAAAGCAAAGTGGAACACAATCCACACAATCCAAACTAAAGCGCGTTGTTCCCGGTTGTTTAAGATTTAAGTGTTTTCAATACGATTTGCTTTTACATAAATGGAATTCATATTAAAAAATCACTTGAAACCTATAAAAACTTCTCTAATTGTACTTTCTGTCAATAGTCTCCACAGTTAATTTCGCGAAATTTTAAGCCTCATTGTGGTTAACCGAAAAGCTCAACTTTAAGAAAGTGCGTTGTCATTAACCGAGTTTATATTTAATATAATGATAATAATAGGTTTGTATGCTGTGGCTGCTATGGAAAATGTGCGCGACGAAAGTAAAAGGCAAAGGAAATATGAGAAAAAAAAATATAAATATAATTCAAAATTTATTCTATATATTTATAAAAATTTGTTGAGTTCTTTACTAAAAGTTACATATTTTTTAAAGATGAAAATTATTAAAAAGCTTTGAAAATTTGCCAAAATATAAATATAATTAAATAATATATCCTATACACTTTTTATAATTTCTTTTTTTTACTAAAGACAATATTTTCTTAGAGGCAAAATGGAAGTATTTGTTTATTTTTATAAGAAAGAAATGCAAGAATTATTCTAATATTTTACACAACTAAAAAAAGCTTTGAATACATACAAGACAAAATATTAATATAATTAAATAACAAGTCCTATATATATTTATTATAATTTTTTGTCCGTTATTTAGTAATCTTTTATTTATTTTTGTAAAGGAAACTATAAGCAAGAAATCCTATATAATTGTATGTAACTTAGAATAAATACAACTGCATTATTGGTTAAAAAATAATTTTGTGTGTAAAAACCCAATGCAAACAAAATTAATTAATACGGAAAGCCACCATTGCCTCATTGACGGCTATTGAATTTCGCTATTACAAAAACAAATACTGATCTATGGTGTAATTCGCTTAATCGAATTCGATTTGTTATTAAATCGACACGCACTTACAGTTATGGCTCGCAGCTGTCTGGGCCATTAAAATTAACGCATGAGGTGGACGGACATACAATTATCGTTGTTTTGTCACTCGCAACATTCGCATTAATTGAAGTGCCACATGAAATATTTCCCATTTAATGGTGAGCATTTTAAATAATTTTAAATGAACCGAACCCCCGGCCATTCCGGAGAGCCATTAAAGAAATAATAAGTGGATGTAATTTATGGATGCAGTTCTTTTTTTTGTTAACCGCAAAATAAACATATAAAGGAGGCGAAAAGGGATTTTACCCCATTTAAGGGAAAGCCAGTTGATTTCGAGGCTGCTCCCATTTATGTTGATTTTTTTTTTTGCGAAAATCTGGAGCAAATAACTCATGCAAAGGACTTTGAAGGCTAAAATCTCGGCAGGTGGATGGCGAAGGATTTAGGGGGAGGCTCCTAATACGGCCATATATCTTCTGCTGACATAACTTTTTATGCCCAGAAAAGGACTAAAAGGACTAAGCGTCAGATGAGTGCGAGTCCCTGTCGCTGTCGTCGTCGTCGTCCTTGCAGGGGAGCGACCTGTGAAAAGGCGGTGGGGGTTTACGGAAATACGCTTCACGTTTTACTGAATTTGAAAATTTGAAAATTATTCATGAGCATGTGGAAATTAAATTCAGGTCCACACAAAAGAGATTTATTTGCCAGCCTCTCCCAGTCTCCTCTCCTTTCCCTCTGCTCTATTATATTTGTCTCCTTTGCTCTACGGAATGAAATGAAATGAAAAGGCAGCTGAACAGGGCCAAGCGGCTATTTATTTGCCCGAAGCGCCGGTCTCCTCCATCAGAATCTTTAGAGATCCCAGCGCCAAGCTCCTTTTTCATCTCCAACCATAGCTCTCAATTTATTTTTCGTGGCCTTTTTGTAGTTTTTTTCCCTATACTCTTTCAGATTTAGGTGAAGTTATCAAAAGATCTATTAATTTTAAAACCGTTTACCTATTAGTTATCTTAAAAACTGTTTTTAAAATCGGATATAATTATTTTTATTATAAGCAACTTCTTAAATTTAAAAAAACTTTCGCTTACCAGAGCCTTAAAAAATCCTTATATTTAATACCATCCCTCTGCAAGTGTATCGACGAAGAGTTTACCACTCCCTCCCCCATTTTCCGCACTTTTTGTGATGTCCGACTTATCGCAAGTTTTCCATTATAAAATTAGGTCAGCTGCAAAAATAACTCAACTCAACTCAACTATTTTACCAGCAAGTATTTTTTTATATTTTTTGTACTGCGGTGGCCAGACAAATATTTAGTTGGCGGGGAGGCCGAGAGGAGGTGGAAAAAATGGGTCCGGAAAATGGAAAAAATGCTAATTTGTCAGTTTTACGCTGACATTGGTCCGGATCCAAGGCAGAGGGACTTGATTCAGTGTCCAAGGAAGACGAAAGACATCCTCCCAGGGCCATGGCCATTTCGACTCCCATTCCATTCCATTCTATCCCATCAGATGTTGGTTTCGTTTGGTCTGTTGTCATAAAAATTGTTTCCATTACATTATGCTGATTTCGTGCATTTATTCAGGCCGACTGCCGCTTGCCTCTTGGATATCTGCTTTGTGGCAACTTAATTTCCATTTTTTTCACTGAGTCCATGTTGATTTTCCCTCTTTTTTTGCCCACCCTTCTGTATGTGTATTTGACCAAAAAGCAATTTCTATTTTCTTCATATCGCACACAGAAAAGTTGGATTTGTTGTGCTGCAGATAGCGAAGGCAGCAGAAAAACCAGAAAGCGCTGGTCAAACAATATAACTAGGTTTTTTTTTTAAGCTTTTCATATTTTTGATTGCCAGGGACAAGCCAAAGAAAAATAGTTTATCCTGCTTTTCGATAATGGAGCCGCTTTTATAGGTATAGTTCGGCCAGCTAAGCAGTTGATTTGATTGGCGTGGTGGCCATTTATTTTTGAGTCACTCAACGACGAAAACAGGATGCTCTGAATAAACAACGTACATCTGGAATGTATCTATAATTAGGATCAAAACAACAAAGGAAATTTACTTGAAAAGAATTATGTTTATGGGTTTCTTAATGTAATGAGTGGGAAATTTATGGCAGACATAAGAGGTTATAAAATGTATAAAAGGAGAAGGTGGGAAGCTGGGAAAGCCTATTTTGTTAAAATTATCATAATAAATAGATAATGCTGATGAAAAATTCAATTTAATATTTCAATTTAAATTAACAACTATATAATATCAATAACTAACCAAAAAATATCCCAAAATGTAATATAAAATTTTAATAATCTACATAAAGCAATCAGAAAACTCCAAAAACTGATTGAATGATTGAATATTCTTTGGCGAGCTGAATTTGATTTGCTGAAACTTTGAGCTACCAGCTCCCAGGAACCCTTTCCGCCTCAGGAGGGACAAAAAATAAGCGAAGCGAATCGCATCGAACTCATCAAACCGCCAGTCAAATAACCAGAGACAACAACAAAACCCACCAACGTGCGACATGCAACACAACCCAGCCAGCAACACCAAAAACATAAAGAACAACCTTTGGGACAGCGTAAAAAAAGAAAGAGAAAAAACTTGAAAGGGGGAAGAGCGCGCAAAAAAGACTGTCACTTTACGCTGATTGCATCAATTGAAGCTCCACTGTGGCGCACGTCCATTCATCATCCGGTTGCTTCATCAACATGATGACATGACAGCGGCGGTTGAGACGACCCACCGATACTTGTAGCCCCGCCCAGCACCACTGAACCCACCCACTAGGAGCACCACCACCCATCATCCCCCCTGACCGGTCATCCCCCGATCTACGCATGGCCAAACTAAACGAAGGTTCCCAACTAAAAATGGAAAGAAAATGAAGGAAGCCAAGAAGAAAGGATATATAGATTCTGGTTGGCGAAGGAATAGGTACTCTTTCTCATTGGAACAAATAATTATATAGGGTGGCGGAGTTAATATTTGACACAGTGGCTGCTATAGGAATGATTTGTCAACAGAATAAAAGTGATCTGTGTTATATTTAATTATATTTCTTAAAATAACCATAATTAGTTCAAATTTATTTTTCAGATATCTTTGATTTGTATCTTCTGGAGCTCAGAAAATATTTCTTGGATAGATAAATCAGATAATATCAGATAATCTTAATACCCTCTGAAAGAGTATTCCAAGGAAAATGAAGAAACAAAAATGAGTAAAGAGGGAAAAGTTTGCAACTTCATTTCGGGTTTTTTTTTTTGTTGCGGGTTGACAGGGGCGGCGTTTCGTGGGGACTTTCCAGAAGGGGGGACCGGCACACAAAGAAAATAACGGATTCTTGGGCAAACAGAGGACTAAACGAATTTCGAAAATAGAATTACAACTTTTTCGCCCAGCACGAAAAAGGACCAGGACACACAGGATGTCTAGAGCAAATTTGTTCGTTCGCTTGTTTTCCCAAAAAGGAATTGGCGCTTGTGTTCTCCGAAAATTAGTGCAACGAAATGAATGGCGGTGCCAGTAGCAACAATGAATTGGGGATAATCCAAAAGGGGTGAGAGATACAAATTCTCTCTCAAAGGAGCAACAATGATGTAATGAATAGGGATACATAATAGAATCGAGATGGTTAATTATCCCAGGATAGCCAGGAGGTTGTATAACAGCTTGGAAAGTTTCTATAAATTCTGACAAATATTTTAAAAACTTTACTTTGTTGTACATTGTTCAATAAATAACATAAAACTCCTTGTTTAGGAAAGTTTATTTTGATATTTTTATTTTTTTAGAAAATTGCCTCCCTAAAGGAATACCTACTCCTACCGAAAAGGAGTATAGTGTATTAAGCACGTTTTACTCATTTCCTCCCATACCTGTGACCCTGATGAGCAAAAATCTCAGAGCTCCATGTGACCTGAGCCTTTTCCTGGCTAATTTCTCTTTACGATTCGTTAGAGCCGACTTTGGAACGGCTAAAGCAACAAAGATGGCAATTGGCCAAAATTAATCAGGCAACGGAAAATGAATCCTTCACAAGGGGTTACTTAGCAGCCCCATTCAGCTCCCTGAAAATCCATTTACCACCTTTTTTGCCAGCCCTTTCTCTTACTTTTTAATGATCCCGTCGCTCTATACGGAGTCGAAAAGTTGAGCAGCTTAATTGCTTTCATTTGGCTTTGCAATCGACGCATCAATATGACGTTGATTTTTAATACAGCCAGAGGAGAGAATTGGAGTAAGCAGAGAGAGAGAGAGGGAGAGGGAAGAGGAGAAAGCTGAGGGTAAGGCACTGCACTCCGTTGGCTACGAAGAAATTTTCCAGTGCACTTCACTTGGCAAACAATGATGCAAGAAATTGATTTTCAACAAGCTCTAGCTCAAGTGCCCTTCACCCAGCCCACCTTACCCTTTTTCCCCATTTTCCAACCCCTTTTCACCCCCCTTATTCCGTTATTTCCTAGCATTTGGTACTTGAGGGCGGCGACGTCTGCCTTGATGATGAAACGTTGTCTAAGACAATTGCTTTCTGGCCAAAGTGCAAGAAATAGATAAAATTAGTGAGGGGCGTGGCTGGCTCGAAAGTGCTCCTCGACAATTGCTAAAAAGGAAAAAGGACTTTCTCCTGAGTGGTGGAAATGCAATCCTTAAGCAGCTGCAATCTCGGCCAAATCCCAAATGGCTAAAATGCTGAAAATCCCTTTTCTTCTCGCCTTACTTCCTACCCATTTGTTTTGTTTAATTTGTGTATGAAATATATTTTAGCCACACATCCTGCTGGCGTATTTAGTTTAATTGGATTTTTCCCACACAAGTCTTGTGCATATATTGTTCTTTATTCTTTTCAATTTTCCGCATCGCAGGATTCTTTGGGAGCCTTCTCTCGTGAAGCAAGTGCATTTGCATAATGCACAATTATAAACAGCTCTCCCGTCTGCTCTTTTTCTTTTATATATCCCTGGACCTGCACCTTCAGCCAGCTCGCAATGTTAATTAAAAATTATTGTAATTTTTTAACGCGTAATTATGCCCGAGCACTCGCTCATGCCAAGGCATTTTATTTATTGAAAGCGCTTTTTTCCCGCACACGGCAACGAAAATTTCATTAACGCAATGGCCTGCATTGCACTCGCGCATTCATAAACAAAGATATATGAGCCTGATGCGGCGGAAAGTGCATATAAGGTGCCATCGTCAGCATCAACAGGATAAAGAGAGTGTTGCCATTGAAGCGAACCAATTAAATCTTATTTTAAAAATGATTTTAAATGAATTAACTTAAAATAAAATAAAAATCGGGTTTTATTCGGGAAAAAAAGTTGTTAAATTTTCATTTATTTTGTAATAAACCAAGTTTCATTTAAAGAAAAAAAAACTATAGTGTCATTACTAGCAAAGCCAATGTTAATGTCCAGACTCATTAGATTTTACACAACTGCTTTCATTGACATATTTTCCTTGACATATTTTCGAGGTCCTGGGCAAAAGTGTACTTGTTGGCTGGCAGATGATTTCATTATTATTTCGGCTGCGAAACCATCGTCGAAGGCTTCGAAGAAGCTGCACACAATGTCTGAGAGGTAACAAAGGCATAGCTCAAACCCAAACACACACGCATACACACCCCGGGGTATCTATATCACACAGGCACTACCACACACACTCGGAGGAATTGTCATTATACAATGCAACCGTGAATTATAGGCTGACCCAGATGAGGTGCATTAACCAAATGAACCGCATCGCAAGCCATAACAATAACGCACAGACAAAAACCCGACACATACTCGTACAACTACAGCGCACACAGAAAGAAAACATGGCACGCTCTTATTAATCAGAAAATATATATTTCTTTTTTATCTTAAAACAAATCCTAAGGGAAGTTTAGCTTCTAATAAAAATATTTACTAAGGGGTTTACCTTATTGTTATACTTTCAAATCAAAATAAACTCATAGTTCTTTCCGTGTACACCTCCGTTGAAACTACATCACCCGTGTGCGGCCCACGCGACGTATGCGTAATGTGAGCATGTGAGAACTCTAACATTTCAAAAGCTGTGTGTGCCGAGAAATACGAAGAGAAATAGAAAGGCAGTGGGGTTGGAAATGATGCCAGGGGACATGAGCAGGAAACAGAGCAGCATAATTAAAAATTGTTGCAAAATAAATATTGTAAATTAATATCCTAACTTTTTAACATCTATAACAAAAAACGCCACCAAAATTTCCAAGTTAAATTTAACCGAGAATTTAATAGGCTTATTTATAGAAAATAAGATATTATTTTAGTGCTTCAGTTAGATACTTTATTTATATAGATTTATTTAACCAATTTTAAATTATTATACCATAAATTTTTTTATTCCTATATATCTCGATAGCATCTACAATCGGGTACAAACCGATCTTCCCGGCATTGGTAAATCATTCCTGAGGGACAATTTGTAAAATCCTGGTCAGTTCGCGGACGACATCGACAAATCAACCTTTGCTCAGACCAGACGCACTTTCGTTGCGTCCACAAAGTGCATCTTATAGGTTTCAGGGCCGCTGTGGAGTAGCAACACCATCCGAGAATGAGTAGACATAGAAACGATCGCATTTCCATCAAAAGCCTTAACGAATAAATTCTCAGCGTTCTGCTTTCAGTCTGAGAGTGCGTATCGAATGCAAAATGTTTTATTTCAAGTTGCTCAGATTTTCCTTTTCAAATTTTAGCATTTATTTTTTATTCTTAGATCTAGATCTCTTTGGGTTTCCAACTTCCTTCTCTTTTCGCATTCTTTTATTCTTCATAATATATTTCAAAACCCTTTATTTTCCATAATTAGATCTAAGAAGCCGAGCTCTTTCTTCTCTTTTGGCTTTCGTCGTGTTTCCCTTTTCTGCATTATTTCAAAATACAACTTAACAGAGCCAAAACTCTTCTTAAGACCATTCGGAAAGTTTTCTATTAAACTAAAGGTTGCCAGGTAAGAGCCAAACGGAACAGTTGGCGGAAGTCCCGTGTCAGTGCTTTTAACGCGATTAAATTAAATATATTAATAAATCCCGACGACATTAAATGCATTTTAATAACAACAAGTATTATAAACTTTGGCCATCGACATTATCTTGATCTAGATAAAAATAAAAACATTTTATTTAACTAATTGGCTTAAACATTTTAGTAGTTCGGTTATTCCTAAATATGTATTCTAGGTTTGGTCTACTAAACCATCTCAATTATGCTCTCTCTCAGTGGTAATCGTAACTTTTGTAGATTTTAATTATAAAACTAAACCTCGGGGCCATGCTCAAGTTCTTTGCACATATACTTCATTTGGCGGGGACAGTGGCGAAAGGTCTTGTTAAGATAGATGGGTCGGCATTCGCAGATCTACCGACCTCTCCAAAAGACGCACTTCAACTGCGTCCTATAATCACATCGGGGAAGGATTTGCATAATAACCACGGTGGAGCACCAGCAGCAGCAACAGAGGAAGGGAAACAGCTAGGATCGAATGCATTCCCATCGGCGATAGGGAGACAACTGCCGAATGCTTTCCAGTTCTCCGCAAAATAGTGCGCAGCGAATGCGCCATGGAATCTGTAAGCGATTTAACCCAGGGCTGTACACAGAGAAACACTCTGTAATTTAATATGTATTTGATTACTTTTAGAGTAAAATAAGTGTCATTTACTTTAAAAATATTTTCTAGAAGAAATAGTAAAAATAAATATTTTATATTCTTCAATATTCGTAAAAAAAAAATACCATCTCAGAGGTAAAAACCTTTGGTTCCATTATATTTATTTTCTATGCTGCATCCAAAAAGGCGAAATTTCACCATCTCTCTGAATAAGAAGCAATCAATTAGGCTCGACTCCTAATCCACTAATTGGAAAATTAATAAGCATCGCAATAGATGGATGTGGGGGCCGAGACTCGCTGTTGCCGTCTCCTTCCGTTTCAGATAGGGACATGCACAAATCGCATTCGATTCAATTGCCGATCAGCTTTGCTGATTGAAAGGCTGTTCCAACTGCAGCTCGAACCCAAGCCCAAACTCAAACCAAACCAAACCTGAAACTGAAGCTGCAGAGGAGCTCCGCTCCGTTCTTTCAGCTGCCGAAAAATCGCTCGTTTGCACATGAGCTCAGCTGAATATTGCAACGCGAAACACGTAGAGATGCGGTGATGCCGGGGTAGGAGGGAGAGGCAGAGGGCGGTGGAACGGATGCGGAAACGGGTCGAGTCATGGCCAAATGATTGGCCATGTCAGAAGAACTTATCATGCATTTCCCCAACGTCCGACGATGGTTCCTCTTTTTCCTTATCGGACGAACGCTGGATTTTCAATTACGCCCAAAGAGCAAAATGAGAAACCCACATCACCCTTTTTCTTTGGTTTTTGAGCGTTTATTAAAAGATAAAAAGATGGGAAATCCGAAACTGTGGATTCTTGTGTTAATTAAAAAATAACCAAAGGCTGCAATGGATAAATACTTTAAGGGGATTTGTAGGAATCACGATACAGATTTCCCAAGTATAATATATTTTTATTGAAAAATAATATATTTAGCAATTAACAACCTTGGAAATTACAACACTAATGTTTAGCAGATTATGATAAATAGAGAATAAATTAATATCTAATGATAGGCGTGAAAAGTTAATTATAAGGTAAACTACATATGTCCTCTAATTGAATTTCTATTTTATTATCGCACACAGCCAGAAATTTATTCAATTAAAAAGGCGAAAATAAATTCATAAATCTCCAAACATAGGACTTTTCAACTAAATACATAAATTCGATGGCCGAAAGAGACATAAATATTCAACTAAAAAGAGACAGCCAAAAGTAGAGTCGAGAAAAAGAGAAAGACAGACGGACAGATAAAGTTAATGGCAGCGACAATGCGCTGCAATTACGAAAATAGTTGGAAAACTGTGCGAGCGACAACGGAAAAAACACGAACATAACCAACCGAGAATAACGGTAAAACTATAGTAAATATTTTGCACCGAGCACGGGAAAAAAATAGCGAACAACTAGAAATGCGTGTGAGTTTGTGTATGCTTTAAAAGCGCTGTGGCATCGTTAATATTTTTCCTGCCAACTGTCAGACAACAAAACCCACAGCGAGCGACAAGTTGGCTAACACGCATACGCCGCGTATGCCAAGGCAACCAACGGCCATTCCAAAGGCGACGGGGTACGGGCTTAAAATGCAGCAAAGCAGGAGGAACCGGAGATGGAGGATGAAGAGGCGTGGCACGTGGTATTGGCACTGGGAACAGCAATTTTTTCGGGTTCATGAACATGCAGCAAAAATTAGTAGCGAAGCGAACACAAAACACAGACAACTGACAACGGAAATTGTTCGAACGACGAATGGAAAAATCGACGCAGAAATAAAACAATGTATACAAAAAGATAACAAACTAATACTTAAAGAGTTATTATCCTTGAGGAACTAGAAAATACAAATTAAATGTTAATTTATTATTTGTAATCGTTCCTAAAGGACAATAACTTTAGATTTTAGAAAACTGCAATGTTAATTAAAGCAATGTTAAATTAGAAACCTGAACAACAAACAGATACTAATTAGTTAAGAGTATTAATTAATATTTAAAGTAAATGAACATATACAATAATTATAAATATGTATAGAATAAATGCAACCTCTAAAGCATTACACAAAAACCTTTGAAATATATAGGGAATTTAGTTGCAAATATTGAAAAACAACAAATGTAGTAAAATTGCCCAACAGCCACAATAATAATGTGAAGCAGAGGCGCTGGCAAAAATGTATCCATGTTTTACAAACAAACGTTGTTGGCCGCTGCTACTACGGGCTTTTATGATTGCATAAATATTGGCAATCGCGCGGTAAACAAAATCCTGCCAGGCTGCATTTCAATATATGCTTAACTTTAAAGCCGTAGTAATATATTAGAAAAGCTTTTCAGGCCAGAACCTTACCTTATTATAGCTTCGAATATTTTCAAGATTCTTTTACATTTATGAATATATAGATCATATATTTTTATCTCTTGAAATGCTCAAGTATTTTGTTTAATTCTAGCCTTGCATCCCTTTTTGTGAAAATTCAAGCCGGAAGGCTCAAAAAATCAATGCAAATCGTTAAGGAAAATTTATTCATTCACCTCATCTGCCCCTCTTTCATTTTTCAAGCTGAAATCTCTGGCAGCCACAGAGAAATGTTCGACCTTTTACCGCCTGATTATGAGTCCAAGTTTTTCGTTTGGCTTATTGCTAAAGTTTCAGTTGGCCCCATCGGCTGGGGTTTTGGTTTCGGTTTGCTTTGGTTTTTGGCCCTCTCTGATTTTATTATTTTTCCATTTGCAGCAGATTGGCTTAGGCCCAGCCATGGGACCCAGGGGAGTGCTCCACTCCTTGCCGGCTCCTCCTTAACTGCAATCCCCGTGGGCAATTCGGGCGCCATTTGTGTTGTCCCTTTTTTGTGTTACCTTTTTTGTTTGGCTCAAAAAATGTCACCGCGTTTGATGGAAAACTGATTTAAGGAGCCCGGGCAAAAGTCAAACTTAACTGAAAATGTGTGATAGATTTAAATTTTCCCTTAAAATATACAATTTAAATATTATTTGCATTGAAATTGTATATGTTGTTGTTTATTGTGAAATGCATAAAATATTTGATTCGCATTACATTCCAAAACTAAATATTTTCAGTTATCTCCTCTGGCCAAATGTTCTCGCATGAGCTTAACAATAACAGAATTGTTTAAATATGGCAGATACATTTTTTTTTCCTTTTTGTATCTGCGTAAGCCATTTGCTTAGAGGTTTTCGGTTTCAACGAGCGTACACAGACATTTTCTGTAGATTTTTAATTACCGTAGTTGCAATGGCCCAAATGCCAAATGCAAAAAGCAAACGCAGCCAACAACGTTCATTTCAATTGCAACTTTTTGCAAAGTAAACAACAAAGCAGCAAGTCACAGGAATAAAATAAAATAAAATAAAGAGAGAAAGCCCCAAAAATAATATGAGGGAACACGCAAAATGTTAAGCCGCTTGTAAGCCGCAATGCAAATGCGGCTTTAATCAATTAAAAAATTTTCCAAAGGCAAAAAGTTGCCATTTCACATGCACATGGGAGTGTGTATGTGGGTGGGTGAGTGTGTGTGTGAAAAAACAAAGCAAATCAAACACACAGTTTGGGAGAAAAGCTGGCGATCGCAAGGGGCGTATGGGTAACTTTTGCGGCCTGTATTTTCCTTTACCTTTTTGTACACAGAGACAAATTTAAAAAAATATGTATAATTGTTATTGATTTTTATTACCATTTATTGTAACTATTTTTCTGCAAAAATGTCTAAGGGATTTAAAAATAAATTCGAATTAAAAAGATAGTTATTAGGGGTTACGCGTCAGGCGGTTTAGGATTTTAAGACAACGTTCTGTTTATCTAATAAGGCAATTGTAATATAACCTACTTTAAATCAAATTAAAATTAAAACAATATTTAATAAATAATTCGGTTAAGTTTTTTACTTAATAATTAGTATATTCATTTAAATATTATTTCAGCTCCTATATTAGTACAGGAAAAACCCTGAACTTTAAGGGGTTACAGTGCTTGCTTTTTCTCTCCGTGTAACTGTCATGTTGGCACCAGGACTTTTGCCAAAAATTTCAACTTTCTGCCCCTGCCCCTGTATCTCCCCCTGTCTTGTTGCGATGGTTGTTGTTTCTGCGGTCTGTTGGCTTGACTTGACTTTTGGTTTTTCCCCTTAGTCCTGCTGAAGCCTTCGCTG
Source organism: Drosophila rufa (assembly GCA_018153105.1). Lineage (NCBI taxonomy): Eukaryota > Metazoa > Arthropoda > Insecta > Diptera > Drosophilidae > Drosophila > Drosophila rufa. Next base: position 19,066,670 of record JAECXS010000096.1, read on the forward strand.
GCTTTGTTTGTCCTTGCCTAATGTTGCTCATCATCTCATTGTTGTTGCTGCGCTGAGTCTTATTTATGCGACATTGTTGCTGTTGTTGCTATTCCCGTTGCCATTGCCATTGCCGCTGCTATATGCAAAGATAATAAGATAAATGTTCTCCAAGGACTGGCCGACAACAGCGACGTTGCTTATGCGAGCAGGACATTTGCACAAATGTTTTGTGATAATAAATATTACTCAGTGCCCCATCACGGGGACCGCTCGCTCGGTCCTTGGGCCAATGTTTAGGGACTTGGGCTTGCGGTCGTCCTCAAATGGCAGCCTGGCAGCCCGGGGGGGTCGGGCGATGGGCATATAAAAGATATTTCGAAAAATGTTGCATTTACTTTTGTATCGTGTCTGCGGTGCGGTCACGGGTCTGGCTCATATTTTATAAATGCCCTTCTTTCGGTAATTGAAATTTATTTTAAGTTTAATGTCATAGTTTAGACATTGACTAATAGAAGGGAAACTCATCTATAAGATATGGAATCCCAAGCAGGGTAGTTATTTAATTAATCTAGATGCATAGAGCACCGATAGATCAAATGCTACTGTCCAAAACAAAAGAGATTAAGTAAATGCATTTACATTCGGTCATAAATACGTTCATAGAATCCTTTCTAATTTTAAATATTTACGTTTAATCTTTAAATAAAATTATATAGTAAATGGTTAAGTCTTTAAAAAGCTTTAATATTATGCTTCCTATTTATAAATACTTAGAATCGTTGCCTTAAATTTAAAACCCTTTAGATTAATCACTTAAAAACTCTTCAGTTGAACTTTTTATAGTTTAAATTTCACAATTTAAGTTCATCTACACGTTTAGCACGTTTAGGTGCCTTTTTTGCCTTGCCCAAGCACCACTTCAGAATAATCTAACTAAACTTTTAAGTTATCATTTTGTAGTTTGCAACCATTTCTGTTTTAGTTGGTGAGTAGGAAATCAAATTAAGCAGACATTTTTGTTAGCCAGAGAGAGGATAAAGGATAAAAGGAGAGAGAGAGGAGAAAAAGAGGAAACCATGAAACTTATTTTCTAATGAATTTATAAAAACATTTTGGAACATTTCGTTGGGGCCCATCGGAAAAGGAATTTGCATAATTGACATGTGCCGAGATGTTGGTCAAAACCACCCGAGCCGAGTTGAATTTTAGACAAAACTTTCGAGTATATAGATGGCGAATATACTTCATTAAACCAATTTTGAATAAAAATTATGCTAAAACCATGCCATCTAGGCCAATAATTTAATGGGGGAAGAAATGTCAGAAAGGATGTCATAATTCCCTTACCCAATTGCCGGCTTTAAGGCCCCAAAAAATAACTTATCTGCGACAGAAGAGTCTTTTATTTTTTTCCTGTTGTTTTAGGCAGCTCTTCTTTGCCATAAACAAACAGAAATTGATTAACAAAATGAAGTGAAATGAAAGGGGCTCGTAAAAGGAAATTCGCCAACATAAACAGGAGGAATGGGTCATAAAACCAATTGGTCATCTGCCCACCGAACCAGCCTGGCAATGGAGTGCAAAATATACCCAAAAGGCGGCCGGCCCGATGAAAAATGTATGCCTCACGTGATGGAGACACAAAAAAAACAGAGAGAAAGGAAAAGCGAGCAGAGAAAAACAACAGGGATACTCCGCCGCCAAAAGTTTGGGGCCAAGGGCAGGGGAAATGAAAAACCGTAATCATTTAAATGAAATTCAGAGGGGTTCTTCCTCGGCAAAGGAACCTCTGATTATCTGGACCTGAGGAAGTGGAAGTGGCTGTGGCTATGGCACTGCCAACTTCAGTGGCACCATCAGTTTAACTCGGACAATGAAGCCAAGCGAGTGAAAAATTACAATTGTCACAACAGCAAATCGGTTTTTCATTGCTCGTCGCGTTGCTCGACTTTTCACGGCGCATTGAAGTTGATATGAAAATAATTGCATGGAAATTCGCGCCACCGTCAGATCTTTATCGTTCTCTCCCTCTCTCTCTCTCTCTCTCTCAGTTCCCCTTTTATTGTCTCTGTCACGCGAAGAATCATTAATCTTTGGCGAGATCTTGCCGGAATACGTATACGCCGCGTTGGCCGCTGAAGCCAAGTTTAATGAGTTAATTTTCAATTCCATTGGCGTGGCATTAAGGACGAGGAAAGGAAAAATGCAAATTCTGCACCGCCTGCCATCTTGCAATCCACTTGCCACACCTTCCCCTTCCTTCCACCTTCCATCATCAACCCTCGGCTCCCTCATTAGCCATTAGAGCGCCATTATGCGTTGCATGTTTAATTATGGACCTTTAGGGTGGGACAAAGGGCAGCAAAGGGACCGTAAATGCCCGGCAGAACTTTAAGAATTCCATTAGATAACAGCTTTGATGACTTTCGAGTGGCTAGCAACCATTTATGGTCGGATTTTGCCTTCAATTGGCTCATCGACTATTGATTGCCTCCGTCCAGTGAGTCCATTAACGATGCCATTGTATTACTCAGTTGTGGCGGTAATGTAAAGAATTGTAACTAACTCAAGATAAATTTTAACCAGTTTATTTTTATAAGGAATCACAATTGTAGAGCATTAAATGGAAAAAGTACAATTTCAGCTCAGCAAACACAGTGAAACTAGTTCTTAAACAATAGTATAGTTAAGAATTTTATTTTTTTTACTCTCATAACAATGTATAGATTTATACATTCAAATCTATTATATCGTATCTCCTCGACGGTGCACCTGGTCTCGTGTCGGCTTCGCATATATAATAATTCTCCTCGCTGCAATATTTGGCTGTCATGCAATGACATCCTGCCTGGAGCTTTACACAATCATAGCCAGATCGATCACTTGGCTGCCCTGGGGCCCACTTCAGATAAGGAGCTTCCCGTCCCGTAGTGTCTGATATAAACTCATAGTTCGAATCATTATCTTTGAGGTCCACTCAGTACGACTTGCCGTTGGCCAAGTGATCAGTGATAGCATCCCACTCCTTAAAACTCTTGATGCTAACCAAATGGCCATTCATTCTGCTACATTTGTCGCGAGCATCAGGCCAGAATTACAGCAGTTCTGGGTTGTCCGACTCCAAGTATTTGTTATCAGTTGTCAAGTGTTTTTAATTCATAAAGAAAATTCTTAATTAATGTAATCAATACCCCATACGTTTCACCTTAATTCAACAGCAGGAATTACATGTTAATATAATCACTTAATTGGGTGAGAAATTGATCAATTTTCTAGGGAATATGTATGTACATATTGAGGCTTAAGATAGGAATACATGAAGGAACTCTTAGATGGAAGTGCACATATCAAAGTCTTTAGCAGCAATATCGCAACGACATGGACATGGATACAAATGCCCGTGGAAACTCACTGCCGGCAGTTTGCGACTGGAAATGATGTGGTTGGTTAGTTGCGGTCCATGTGGTGTGGCCATTTGGTCGACGATGAGAGTGGAAATGGACATGACGACGGCGACGACTGGCCTGGCTGACGGGAAAAACTTTTTCCGGCAACTGTAACTACCAGGGCTAAAGTTAGGCCCTCCGGCAGTAGGTCAGGCATTCAGACGTCCGGCCAGCAGCCGGACATTCGACATCCAGACATCAGACGCCGGACCAGTGCGGTTTCTAAATGAAAACCAGCCCAACTGTGCGCTGTTTTGGGTGCCAAACGGGAAACGCCTTTGGCGAATTCATCAGAATTTAAATATATTTGGGAGCTAGTCAGCTCTAATTAGAATTTAAATATTTATACATTACAATTTATTAAGGGACTGCACCCTAAATAATCGATTTTTGGGATGCAATCAAAGCAGCTCATCTGGTCTCCGATCCTCCTCCTCATTTTCATTTCCTTCTCCGCCCAAAAACCGGAGGCCATCAACATCATCATTATCATTAACGTTATCATCGTCGGTCGGCTGGCATTTCCGCCAAAGGAGGTCCGGAGTAGGGCCGGAGGAGAGCTGGCCAAGGGCCATTACAGAAGTTGACCAACTTTTAATACCCACAGTGGCCATGTTGCGCATGTGTAATCCCATTAAAATCCAATAAGTTAAATTATTTCCATTATTATTATGTGAACGCACTTTGTCGCCGTCCGTCCGTTCGTTCGGTCGTCTGTCCATCAGTTCATCCGCCCACGATCCCCACAGGTCTCCCTCTTGTGTCCAGTGATAACTGTCCATGTGGGCGTTTATCTCTCGTGCGGCTTTTGTTGTCCAATCCAGTTTCCCGCCTCACCTCTGCACTCAAAAAATGTCCTTTTACTTTTATTGCTTGTATTCCTGTGAATATTTTTTTTATTTAGTTAAACTTTATATTCTGTTTTGAGGAGACCCTCCTTATTGAGTTTTAATATAAAAAGGATTCTTGTAGTGTTGTAAAGTTTTCGTTTGAGTTATAACATTTATTTCTTATGCGGTAGTGCTGCAGTGCTGTTAATAAATCGTTACGTTACGTTATCTTATGGTTCGAATCAAAACTGGTAAACAATGGAAACTCTACTGCAAACATATTCTAATGGTAAAAACGGAGAAATTCAAGTTTAGTTAATTATTTCAATCATGTCGCTTCTCCAAGTGTACCGCACGAAATCCGGCGGCAGCACTTTTGACCAATATCTGCAACACTTCAAACTCTGCTGGCTGTTTCGGTTTTATCTCCAGGCCATTGTCCGAGTGCGAGTGTGGTCATGGTGCCCGCGTGTTCCCATGTCCCCTGGCTGTTGTTGACCATTAAATTGCATTACGTTTCGTGCAATCATTATGATTGCCATTGCCGCCGTTGTTGTTTCCATTGTGTGAGTCCTGCAATTTGCGTATATTTTTTAATTACTTGGAGGCCGGCAATGGAGCTTAAGGGAAGCTGAAATGCCGATGGATCTCAGCTTTAATGATACGGTTTTCCAATGGAGGATCTTCCTTCAGAAGACTACGGAAAACAGAACGAATTTTAATAAATATGTACATAGGTATAAAATTAATTCATAAAATTACTTAACGGACCAAGTGATTCAACAAATAAAATTAGAATGTGTATGTCTATAAAACCTATTTTGAAGTACTTTTATATTTTAGTTTCACCAGCAGCCCAAATTAAGAACAATTTCGCGATTTAAATGTAATATATATTTCCAATGCTTTGAATTCTGAGAACAACTAGTTTGGGTTGATAAGCCCCAAGAATTCCATTTAACAAGGAATAAATCTAAAATGTTGTTGCTACCTCACCTGGGACACAACTCCATTAACCCTTACCGTGCAACGTCGTTTTCGATTGATCTTCAAAGTAGGATAGTTAATAACGTAACATGAATTATTAAAGATTTTTTATAAAACTTTAATCCACTTTTTTAACCATCGGACGCGAGTGACCCGACGTTGCACGGTAAGGGTTAAAAATCACTGTCCAGTGAGGAAAGAGCAGTCTTCATCTTATTGCCGTTTGAAACTTTTCAAAATTTTAACAAAATGCGTGCTCCTTTAGTGCTCTTAGTTTTTTAAATTGTTTGGCAAGGGTTGAGTATAATTTAGGACTCGAAAAGGAATGGAAAAGTACTTGTATTTAACGAAAAAGCTCAAAATAATATTGTTATTAGTTTAGGATATGTGTTTGATTCCTTTTTAAATAATAAACTGAGTTTTTTTTTTCGATATTAAATTGTTAAAATTAATTAAAGAACACGCGATGTATAAGAGACCTGGTATATTTGCTCCCTCTCAGTATATATCTTAATCTCTTTCTTTACCCTTAGAGCTGTTCCCAGAGATTTCAGCAGATTGAAAGGAAAATTTTACCATATTGCACTCTATGACAAACTTAACTGGTTTGAATCTCACGACAAATGTAGAAGTATGAATGCCCACCTGGTTAGCATACAGAACTGTAGAGAGTGGGACGCTATTGCATGAATGAATTTTCGGATTATAACTTCATATCGGACACTACCGGACGGAGAGCTCATTATCTAACGTTCCAGGCAGGATATCACGCCTTGCAGCTGGAAGAACCATTATATTTGCGAAAAAAGCATGAGGCCAACAACACAAGCGCTAGCTAGGACCGCAAAACACCTAATAGCGACTTATTAATCAGTTTTTCGATATTTGTATTTACCATCTCTAATTTATTAAAAATAATTAATTTGTTCAGTTATCTACCAACCTTCAATAAAATTTCCATTTTCCAATCAAATTGCTTATCAGTTACATGTCCCTATTATGGTACACAGCTTATTTTTCAGTAGCAGCTGAAGCTGCCATTTAAGAAATATGTACATTATAAAGTTAATGTACAAAATTAAACATCAAAAATCTATTGTAAAATTTATTTTGCAATGCATTTATATTTTTTTATCAGCAGCTAAAATTAAGAAAAATTTCTAGAATTATATTTAGTATATATTTTTTAAGTGTTTATAATTCTGAGAACAACTTACTATATATATGTATATTGATAAGCCCCAAAAAATACAATTAAATAAGCAATAAATTGATAATGTTGTTGTTAATACAACTGCGACCGTCTATAAAAAACGAAGTCATTCGGGGAAAAAATCAGTCTTCATCTTGTTGTCGTGTGAAGCTACTGATAATGTTTAATTTTAATAATATGCGTCTTTTTTTAGTCCTTTTAGTTTTCGCCATCGTTTGGCAAGTGGTGAGTATATTCAGGATTCTGAAAGGAATTGCAATATAATTGTATTTAATTGTATTTTATTTACACTATGAAATATAAATTTTAATTACGCGTGCACCGATCTACTGGATCTGGATAAGAATCCTGGTTTTTTGCTCACTTTCTGTATTAATCACAATCTCTTTTCTATCCACAGAGCTGTTCTCAGAAATTTCGGCAGATTGGAGGGAAATATTACTATATCGAGCACTATGACAAACTTGACTGGTATGCTGCGCGAGAGGAATGTAGAAGCATGAATGCAAACCTGGTTAGCATCCAGAACTATAGAGAGTGGGACGCCATCACTGATCACTTGAGAAGCTGTAAATCCTATTGGGTGGACATCATAGATAAGGATTCGGATTATAACTTCATATCGGACACTACCGGACGAGAAGCTCCTTATCTGAAGTGGTCAAGTGGGCAGCCTCGTCATAAAAGTAGTTATGATTGTGTAAAGTTGCGGTCGCAATGTCATAAAATGAAAACCAAATATTGCAGTCAGGAAAACCATTATATTTGCGAAAAGAACACAAGCCCAGCAACATCACCTCAAACTGTACATCACCCAGTGGCGAAATACGATATTATAGATTTAAATCATCGCAATTAATTTACAGCATATTTATTGAAATTCCTATTTTCCAATAAAAATGCTTATCAGCTTATTGTCCCTATTATGGTACACAGCTTTTATCAGCAGATGCCGAAATTAACAAGAAATTCTTTATCATCATTGGCTTTATAGCATTAATTAATTGAATACCCTATAACTGGTATTAAAGTTGAAATTATATCTCCTGGGAAGTCCAAGAAACCAGCCATACACTGACATTGTTTTGGCTTATACAATTGAATTAGCTGGGATCGTAGATTACCTACTTAAATTCGCCCTATGTATGTATGAACATTATATTTATTTTATTATAGATGAGAGTAATTTTGCCTTATCACTAGTCACACTGACGACCATTGACTGACAACGAGGACGAGCAGATGATTTAAGACGAGAAAAGATTGAAAGTAGACGTGCCTAATCATTATTCATTAAAATCCATTTAAGTATTATTACACAAAGTTCGTAAATCGTAATATAATTATGTTAGTAACTACTACTATATCAATTTAAAATTTATATTTTTCTAAAGATTCTATTTCTATTCTTTTCTGATCTAAATTAGAACCCCAAAAATATAAACATCTTTAAGGAAAATCCGCTGTTTTAATACTGAACTTAACATGTCATGATACTCTCTAGATTACTCTGGTTTTAATCAAAAACAAACAAGTAAGAAAAAAAACAGTCAAGTGTGGGATACCTGGTACCCAAAGCTTTGTAAAGTTTATTAAAATACAAATGAGTTTTTTAGTGACTGGCCCAGCCCAAATAGTCTTGGGCGCGAATCTTCCCAAAGAAACAATTACTCCTGTCGAGTTTAAACAAAAAGTGCTTAAAATAAAACTAATATTAAAATTGTAATTAAGAAAAGACACCCACAAAAGTTTTATTATAAGTCGCCCCAGTTCGTAACCACGGTTTGACACATAAATACTCGCGAGTGCGAACAAGAAGGAGATAAATATAATAAATAGAAGGTTGGGACATTGATGTCTAATTCCACTTCCACTCGTTGATAACGTATTATTTAGAGAACCCCGAAACCTATGGAGGCAACCAGTTCAGCTCTACCGAAATCATCTCTCAGTGACCATATAAATCGTGTTGACGCCAACTCCCGCATCCCGTTGCGTTTGCCCCTGGCCATTTTTATTGCAGCCCCCATTTGGCTGACCGCATTTTAGCTTCATTTACAGTTATTTGCAATGCTCCACCTGCGTGATCCCACCCACCTCCTACACAGCACAACACATAACCACCAGGCACGCCCACATCCACCATTCCCGCAGGCAAAACCGCAAATTCAATTTTGGTTTAGAGCCTACAAACATTTTGCAGCATGTTTATGTCCGCTGCATTGTTACGAGTAGTTTTCGCTCCTGGCCCGCTTTTAATGCAATTTATGGCAAGTGTTTGCCCCGGTTTCGGTTGCCATTGACCACAAGAACGATCTTTTGTGATATGGCGAGTGCAAGTGGGTGGCAGTGTCCGTAGTTGGATTGGGTTTTCATTCAAGCATGACTGGGCGGGAGCGGTCGCCAGCCAACTGGCAGTTCTTAGTGGCCATGTCCGCGTCAATGTCGGCCAGATGATAATCATCAAACGAACGCCAAACAATTTTGCAATTTTGCATATTGCCATTGGTTGTCCGTCCAGCTGTCCGTACGCTTGGATTAGCATCTGGACTGGACAAAAGGCTGGCACTGTGAAAACTACGACTGGAAGAGTATATACTCCTCTTCAAATCGTTCCGCTTTCCGAATATAAAGCTAGCTTCAAATCTGTTCTTGGAAAATTAGTTATAAATATGAAAAAAAAAACAGCAGGGTTATAAGCTGTTGTTGCTACTGTGCTATCACATTGCAGGCAAAGCGTAGAAGGGAAACCGAGAGAGTCCGCTATCCCATAGTTCTACCCCTAAGAATATGCAAAAATTAATTTAGAATTTAGAATGCAAGGGATGATCAAACTTTCATTACAAAATTTTAAAAGTGCTTTCCCCTAACATGTCGATCACTAGATTCGATAAATTTTTACAACAAAACGATATGAAGTCATCTGCTTGAGGGTTGGGTTGGAACAAAAGCATGCTTCGCTCTAGGCAGGGGATCTCTACTGGAATCGCCTACTTTTTGTCGACATCATCGATGCTAACATTTTCGGCTTTAACGTCCTGGTTGCTCTGCTGCTCGATGGCATCCTCTTCATCATCCATATTCCATCCGTCGATTTCAGTGGTCTTAATGGTATTGCCATCGTTGTCCAACACGGAACTGGGAGCACCAGTCGGCGGGAGTGATCCGCCAACGGGAATAGTGTCCTCCAGCGGAGGCGACTGGTTTTCGATCATCCCCACCGACCCTTCCGCCGGCTGGAACAGGCAGCGATCCAAGGTAAGAGAGTTGGCGAAGCTGCGAGCAAATTCGGCATCGCCCTTGGCCATTTCGTCCAAGTTAACGTCCACGACCATTACTCCATTGATAAACCGAGAGCGGTGTGCGGAACGGTATGACAGACTGGCGGCCACGTTGGAGCGAGTGGTCAGACGGGTGACCAGACTCCGCTGCAGAACCATCTTGTTCTTCAGCATCATTAAGCGGAACATGGTTTTTGAAATTTTCCTTTTTGGTCGTGTTCGAGAGAGATTATCTATGAACGAAGAGTGTTTGTCACCACGAAAAGCAGAGTAAAAATTGTACGAATTGTACAAACTATTACCTTAGTTTACACACAAAAATTGGAAGGTCCTATCTTGCCGAAATATTCACTATGACTAAAGTTCTCGCTCAGCTCGACAACTGAGACAACTCGTTTTGCGATGAAGTTAATTCCAAGGCTAAAATGTTAAGGAATATTGAACTAAATATACGTATTAAGGCAGTCGGTAAGTTTATTTGCCCGGCCTCTACCGGCACACGCACAGTATGCACAACAAAGCAGTTCGGTAAAATGTTTAATTCTGTGGCTAAATCTAACATTATTTTAGTAATAGCCATTTCAATAAATTATTTCAAAAACTATTTTATTTTTATTGCCAAAAACCCATAGTTTCCGCCTTTTATATCTAGATTAATCGATCGTATTGCATATAAGAAATACCCCTTAAAAGCCCTTAAACTGCTTAAAAAATCCATAATTTTTAAATACTTTTAATTGCCTGCCCTGGTGTATTTTATTTAGTGAAATTATTGACAATTAATTCGGATTTAAATGGAAGAAAAAGGGCTGAAGTGCTGGTGCTCAACCAGTTAATCCGGAGAAATTTGGAAAACATTAAGGATTAAGGTGGAACAGGGAAACATGATATTTTGATCGAGTTGCATTGGGAATGCCTACTTTTTGTCGAACTTGACGAGACGCGTGTCGTCGCCGAGCTCCTTGAGGTCCACGGGATCGCGTCGGAAGCGATAGGTGCCCATATCTTCGTTGGCCGTCACGGGCAGCTTCACCTTGATGCCCTTGTACTCGGTTTGGGCCTCTCGAACCTCTGGCACGCGAAGTGCCAACTCGGCCTTGTACTCGTCGTCGTTGCCGATGTCGACATCCTTGCGGTTATTCTGCACTGTGGGATCATCGCCATCGTTCCAGTTCCAGCCATCAATCTCGATGGAATCGATTGGACTGCCATCGACGCCCTGCACAGATGTAGGGACACCAGCCATTGGACTTTCCTCGGAACCAATGCCATCCAAAGGTGATGAATCATCCTCATCCTTCTCAATGGATTCATTCGGATCTTGGGAATTTTCCAGCGCCGACATATTGCTGAGGAAATTGTGAGTGAACTCAATATCGTTCTTCGCCAATTCGTAGACATTGATGTCGGTAGCTGTGACTCCTTCGATGCTCGTCGGGCGAGTAGTTGAGTTGCAAAGGCGCCCAGTGGACATGATCGAGCGAGAGGTCAGCCGGGAGACCAGACTCCGCTGCAGCGCCAGCTTGTTACTCAACATCATCAAGCGGAACATGGTCTAGAAAAAAATATACTATTATACTTTAGTTCTTAGACAAAAATAAGAACTTACGTTGCTGGATTAGAAGATATTACTGGAGTTCCCAAAGCAGATCTACAACTGAGCTCGACAGGCTAACCAACTCGATTGGAAGGAAGTTTACTTCAAGGCCAATTCGTTTTCGAAAAGGAAATCGAAATAGATTGATAAAAAGGTATGATAAATATTTACAAATGATCGCGTTTTGTTTATATACAAGTTAAGTTTATTTAGGGAAAGATTCCAAGTCGTTCTAACACTTATCAAAGATACTTTTCATAATTAACAACTACCCTTTTTTTTGAGGTAGTATAACTTAAGTTCTTAACGTTTTCGCTTAGCGGCGTTACCAGCTGCCTTTCGCACCTTCCGCTTGCCCGTTGTAGAGACTTCCGGCTTCTCCTCGAACGAGTCCTCCTCCTTGCCGGTGCGCACTTCCCGATTCACCTTGTAGGCAGCGGTCATCCGCTTGATGTTCTCCTTGTGCACCAGTTCGTGCTTGACTATCCGGTGCGGATAATCGGTGCCCAGAACACAGCCATAGGCCCGCTGATCCGCCAACGTGGCCTTCCAGGGCTCGTAGATACAGCCATTGGGATATTTGGCCAACTCCGGCACGTACTTCCTGATGTAGTGGCCCTGAGGATCCGTTTTCTTGCCAAATGCCACCGGACTGTAGACCCGAAAATACTGATGAAAGAAGGCCGAGGCCGAGAGCCACATCCAGTTGCCGGCGTTGAGTGCCCAGTCCTGATCGAGCAGCAGCTGCTCAAAGACCCGCTGCCCCTCCTCCCAGCTGATCCAGAGATCTCCGCGTGTGAGAAAGCAGGCCACCGCGTGCCGGGCCAGATGGTGGATCCAACCCTCTTGGCGCAACTGCCGCATTATGGCGTCGATAAAAGGATAACCGGTGCGACCGTGGGTCCAGGCCTCCAGGTGATTGGGCTCCTCCTGCCACGGAATCTGCAGGCAGTAGACATTGCCCAGCATGCGATCAAAGTTGGGCTCAGCGGCGGCCACTGTGTAATAGAATTCACGCCACATAAGTTGTCCAATCAGCGAAACGGGTGGCTGGGAGTGCTTCGTCTGGCGCTTGAGTATCTCCTTGAGTTTCTGATGGAACAGACGAGCACTGAGGCATCCAAACTTTAGGTAGGGACTCAGGACTGTTGTGCTCGGCTCAAGGGAATTGGGAGCCGTGTTGGGCTTCTCAAAGCGGGCCACCCACAGCTCATCCTTCAGGGACTCGTCCATGCGACGCAGAGCCTCCGTTTCACCGCCCGGGAACTTATTGGGTCCCAATTCCTCTGGCCGCTTAACCAGCTGCTCCATGGTGGGGTAATCGTAGGCCGCTGAATCCTCCTTCTCCACTTCATCCCTGGGAGGCTGAGCCACACCCCTGAGCTTTTCAGGAACCTCTAGAACCTTGGGTACCTTCAGTTGGTCGACGATGCCCAGGAACTTTTGATACGTAATCGGGGCCTTTCCCATATTCTTGGCTATAACCAATTCTGGGTTGTAAATCGTGTGGGAGCAGTGGGTTACCACCGTGATACCCTCGGACTTGGCCAATTTTTGAACCGCAGCGTCTCTGGTCAGGGAATAGGGCTCGATATCCGACTCGAAAGTCAGGAGTTCCACTCGCCAGCTCTTGAAGATGCGGGGGAAAACTTCCGCAGGCTTTCCACGCACCACAAACAAACGGGAATTGAGTTTTCGTAGCTGCGCGTCCAAGTCCTGAAGCGTCTGCTGGAGAAATCGCCAGCGATTGGCCCCCACCTGCATCCAGTCGAGGATGCCAGGATCCAGAATGAAAATCGGGCGGACGCAGAACTGGTCGGGCGCGGCATTGGCGGCAGCGAAAATCTGCGATAGAGCCGGATTATCGTGGACCCGGAGACCCTTGCGAAACCAGTGGACAAGGGTGGCCTTTTTGGCCTCCATTCCACCACGTGCTTACAATTTATAACGGTGTTTAGGTGGCTTAAGTGCGAAAAATGTATTTCAAACTAGGGATGCAAAAACATCGATGTCACTATCGATAGTATCGATGTTTTTAAAAACGGCGATACATCGATAGTTTTTTTCCAGCATCGATGTTTTCACTAAGAGAAAGAAGCGCTTGTAATATCGGCAGGAGAAAAACGATAGGTTCGAAACTCGAGGTAGCTATCGATAGTCGAAAGGAACTGGATCTCGATTCTGACTCCAGGGAATAGTGTTGCTCAACGTTCGAAAGGCCTTAGGGTTAGAGAGCTTAGAGAGCGAGAAAATTGGCAAACGAAGACGAAACTGCGTGTGAGGGAAAGTCTTTTCTATTTCAACCGGCAACGGTAGCAGACGTTGGGAGATACCGAATTTGTGACAAGTTGTTCGAAGAGAAGAAGCGGTGGAAACGGAAAGGCGATCTAAGCCAAGTGAATTGTAAAGCGGCTTGTGTAGCTGCGGGTCAGTGGCGTGGCCATTCCTGGCTCTAGTTGCTTATTGCGGGGCGATTTGGCGGTTAGGTGAGTTGTCCTAGAGGAGGTTGGGGCGAGAACTGAAAATTTGTGTATTCGCTAGTTGGAGCTCGCTCGGGAATTGTGATTCCAGTGGACATAGTTGGCCCTGAGCTGCACTCTCGATCGGCGAAGCGACGGGAGGAGGTCAGAAGCGGATCAGTGCTCCGGCGCGGGAACAGCATCGGAGGAAACTCTGAGCAACCCGGCGGAGGCCTCTATCGGAGTCCCGAGAAGGGAGTGGCCAAACCAGGAGCAGGCGAGGCGGATTCAAGAAGCGGCGTAGCAGAGTTCGTCGACACTTTTTGTTAACGGCGAAGCGAGTCGCAAGTGAAGAAGAAGAAGCGGAGAGCGCCCGGCATCATGGCCGCCTGGCCGTAGGGAAGGAGGAAAGAAGAGAGAGAGAAGAGGATAGAGGAAAGAGGAATTGGAGTACCGCTATAGTTTGGCTACGGATTAGAGGTTACGTGAAGGGCAAGAGGCAGCCCAAGTGCAAGGAGTTTGAGTGAGCGTTTGGTCGTGTTTGTTTTTGGAAAGATAACTTTGCGGTGGCCTATACATTTCTTTCCCGACAGGTGTACACCCATGGAAGCGCTTTCATCGGCTGCACGAGGAGAAAAGGGGTGAGTTGGTAATTGAAAGACCGTTCCCGTAATATAGGTTAACGCGTGTGAGCTCAGCCTCCAAGACATTGTCAAGCCTCTAGGCCACGATCGCGGCAGCTATTTCCGAGTGTCGAGCGTATATGGTCATTCTTTTTCTTTCTCGTTGTGTAACCTCTCTCGAAGCATGATGCCAGCCAGCATAGGCGGTCCAGAAATTTGAATATGAATGTCCCCATAGTCGGCTGTTATATTTTCTGTGCGAAGGTATACGTCTTTGGCGCGCTTTAGATGCGCTTTCCTAACGCAATAAGCAGTTCAGTGGTGCATTCTCACCTCGTTTCGAAAGTATTAATATGCTTTTAGGACACACTTGTGAGATACTCGTCAAAAACATTGAATACTTTCCGTTTATCGGTTACTATATTGTGGACAGCCGCTCGTATTTTGCCTCGCTGTCACTAGCTTCGTTACAGAATATTAGAATAAGTTCCTTCTCAAGTTATACGTAGTAATAAAACAGTCCTGTTAGTAGATTAAGAGCCAATTATACAGTTAGGAGTAAGAATAATGAGTGAAAGAAGCGAAGAGAAATGTTGGTGAATATGAATAAATTGTTTATAATGGAGTAAGAGATCCGCTGCCTTGTCTAATGCGTTGTCGCCATGCCCCGTGATCGTTCCGGGAAGATCCGTTAGCGAATCCGTATCGGAGGAGAGATGTACGGCCTATACATGTCGTTAGGTCACAGCACGCTTCACTTTATGAGAACTATGATAACCCGACATTGCATCGCGGGGAGAGGAAAGAGTTTTAGGAACCCACCCACTAGCCGACGAGGTCTAGACCGGCAATCGCGTGCACCTCGCTCCTCTTCCGATATATATCGGTGCGAAGCAATACGCGGCATAGCTGTTCGTTACACGCTAAATTGTCAGAAGCATTATTTTTTGCCCCATCTTCAAGAAAATCGACATACAAATTTATCTTTTCTTATTCTTAGCAAAGACATATTTTATTTACTATGTGGAGCAATTTATTGGAAAATTTTGATAATTAAAAAAAATCGATGTTTTAGCGATATATCGATGTTTTCAAATATCGATGTTAAAAACATCGATGTACTCACTATCGATGGTTTTGCATCCCTATTTCAAACACACAACACGCGCCTGTCGTTTAAAGAGACCTGCCAACTCTTTAGTGGGAAGCTCTAATACACTAAGCTACAAAGAGCGCTTTTAGCCAACTTGGAAATTATTTGATTGATTAGATTTAGAAATGTCTATTGATTCCATTAGGTCCCGCGAATATTAAATAATAATTAATAATATTTTATAATATAATAAAATATACATACGTTTCATATGTAATTGATAAATACATACCTTTAATTTTAGTGTTTTATACTTTCAAATGCAAAATCCTACCGCTCAGTGTAATCAGCTGTTGTGTAATGAAAATATACCGAAATACCGCCGTTCTGCGCAAGTTGGCATCCCCGTTCGTTATTTGGTGCACAAGCACCGGTTGCCAATATAATTATAATTATTTTTACCCAAATAAAACAAACAAATCGACGGCATTCGAACACCGCGACAGGCTAATAATAACCGCCAGAGAGTGGTAAGTCATCTAGAATCCCGCCCGCAAGAGCGAACGGCCGATTAACTGAGATTCCCTCGCATTTTCTTGGCGTCAGGGGCGCAGCGTGAATTGATCAACAACGGGCGAGGAATACAGGGCGGAAAAGCGCGGAAATCCCCTGGGACAAAATGGACCTCCTTGACTCTATACTGAACGCCATGGACGCGCCGCCTGCGAACAACGAGCAGCAGAAGACGCTGATCAAGAAGCAGCGCGAAATGATGGAGCGAATGCAGAACAAACAGAAGGAGGAGCTCCTCCGCTTCCGGAAGTATGTGGACGAGCGGATGGCGCGGTTCGCCAAGGACGACAGACTGTGCATTGAGTTCCAGCCGCTGGACAAAGTGCATCGCTCGGTCATACACGAAATAGCCGAAAACGGCGGCTTCATAGCCATGAGTTTCGGCCGCGAGGATGTGGACAGGCATTCGGTGGTGTACAAAAAGGAACATGCGCCCGGCGAGGACGAGGTCACGGCCCGGCGGAACGGCGACGGCTGGAATGCGGAGATAGCCAAAGAGTATGCAGAGCGGCGGAGAGAGCGGCTGGCCCAGGAGCAGAGCGACAAGAAGGCCTCCACTTCCGAAGCGGGCTCCTCTTCCGCGACCGGAGATCAGGACGGTGGCGAAGTTAAGCCCACTACCAACTACAAGGCCAAGTATGCCCACCTCATCGGAGAGTCGGCCGCCCTGCAGGCGGCACGGAAGACGGAGACCAACCAAAGCTATGGGTTCGTGCCCAGCAAGAACAAGAAGGACATGCGCTCCATCGAACAGACGCTGGCCGATATCCAGGCCAAGAAGCGACTGCGACTGCAGCAGCAACAGGAGTTGGAGCAAGAGCAAGAGCAGGAGCAGGTGCAGGAGGAGGCTTCCACATCCACAGAGGACCCGTGAACACGCGGGGGCAAAGTTAGTTTAAAGATAGCTCACCTAACAGAAGACTGTCATAACTCAAAAAAAATAAGATTTTTAACTTAATGTTGTTATTATATCCCCCATTTCATACTGTATACCTGTTAAAGGATTCATTAACTTCCTGCCACACGAAAAGAATAAGCCTTTCGGCCCGGCTCTCATTTCTGGTCCAATCAAAATTTGGCAGGAGTTGATAAATCTACTTTTAACAAAATTGTAATATTAAACATTTAAATTGTACATTTCTTGCTAGAAATAGTTGAAAATCAAAACATACACGGTTCTATCAATTCCAAGTCCACAAAATTAGATTGAATCCAGAAGGAAGCCTGGTTGATGATCATCTCTCATATAGGATATGTAAATTGAATGCCTTAAAAACGTGTTTTCCTACGAAATGCCTTCGTTTTGAATTATGACAGTCTTTGCTAGTTGTGAGTGTGAGGATTAGTTTTGTTGATTCAGAGATTAGTCACATGCAAGGTCCGTCGACTGCCATGTAAATCATAAGAAATAAGCAATATAATTTGTTGGCCAATTAGGATGCGATAGTTGAAAATGTTTAGGACAAGTCATGTATCCACGACAGCGTCCGATTCGCAATATCTATTTATATAATAAAAAAAAAAGTATGGAAAAAACAAGTGGTGAATTTGAAAGATTTAAATACATTTTTTCACCACTCGAAAAGGCACAAAAAAATCTGTTTTTGTATCAGCTTGGCAGCGCCAAGCTCATTAAGTGTGACCAGTTGCCGAGAAAATCCGTTATTTTTTGACTATTTCGACTGAAAACCTGGCGAGCACACTGCACTATTCGCGGACACCACGTGTTGAAGCAAAGTAGATTAAAATAAATATGGTTTTCACAAGAAAACACCGAACAATTAATGGATTAAGTGCGATCCAGACTCTAGTTTTGAAGGACCACATGTTTCACAAAAATGCGGGATAGAGCTGCGTGAAACCATTACCGGAAATAAGATGATAAACCTGAGACTTATCAGACCTCGTTCCCAAAAGGTATGTAGTACTTTCACTAATAAAATGTAAATGCATTTATTATGATGATAACTTAAGATAGGGACATCTGATGTCTATGACTGATTTATCTTGATAGTAGAAGTGATTTAAAAATATTTAATTAAATGCCCCTTTTGTAAGATTCGTACAAAAATTAATTATTTCTTTGATATTTTCAGGCTAATTTGGCTTGAGACACCTTGGCAGCGAGACTGCCGGAGTACATAAAATGGTAAGTATACCTTTAGAAACTCGAAAAACACGTTTTTATGATGAGAATCCATGATAGGGACATCTGATGTCTATGACTGATTTATCTTTATAGTAGAACTGATTTTACAAAATCTTTGTAAAGACACTTTTTTGAAGAATCATAAATTAATCAATTAATTTTATTATATTTTCAGGTTAAATCTCAGTTGAGACACCTAGACAATGAGACTGCCGGAGTACATAAAATGGTAAGTATACCTTTAGAAACTCGAAAAACACGTTTTTATGATGAGAATCCATGATAGGGACATCTGATGTCTATGACTGATTTATCTTGATAGTAGAACTGATTTTACAAAATCTTTGTAAAGACACTTTTTTGAAGAATCATAAATTAATCAATTAATTTTATTATATTTTCAGGTTAAATTTGATGATCTTTCTACGAGGCAGATTAAATATGGTAAGTATACCTTAAAAATAGCGAAAAAAACTAGTTTTTATGATGACAATCAATGATAGGGACATCTGATGTCTATGACTGATTTATCTTGATAGTAGAACTGATATGCCATAATTTTATTCCTATTCTATGTGTTTCCAACCCGAGTTGTACTAAAATAGATTTTATTTATTTTCCAGAAACCTTATTAGACGCCTTGGAAACGCTCAAAGAAAGAGATTTCAGTCTGTAAGTACACTTTTTGATATTATAACTTGACTTTATGATGAAAACTTAAGATAGGGACATCTGATGTCTATGACTGATTTATCTTGATAGTAGAACTGATTGCAAATACTAATTTTTAATTACATTTACATAATATTATATATTTTGAAACTAACGCATACGTATTTCTTGATTTTTTCAGAGGGACTGAAATGGCCTGAAAAACCATTCAGAAAAGGGGCTACCTGGAACTCGAAGGTAACTATTATATTTAAAAAGTCTCCCAGCTTTAGTTTTTATGATGAGAATTTATGATAGGGACATCTGATGTCTATGACTGATTTATCATGATAGTAGAACTGATTATAAATTTATTTTTTTCAATATATTTAAAACTATATTTTCATTCTAATCAAGATATATTTTCTTTTACGGAGTTCCATGCATGGTGACAGCCCAAAGAAGGAGACGCATCAGTCTGTTCCTTACTTACGCAGAAAAACTAAAAATTGATTACAACAAATAATGACACTTAAAAAATAAAACTGATTTGAAAAAACAATTGGTATTTTTATTATTTAGAAAAAAGCTGCCAACTTACTCGGAAATGTTCCAAATGTTAGCATATATCCGGCATCATTTACAAATATAATTTATTTTAAGAATTATATTTTTGGTTGTAGCTAAATAAAGGTATTTATTTAAAAAATCTCGTTAAAATATGTACATTATTATGGCTCGATTTTAGTGACCAGTGCCCACTGTACCAACATTTCCCCAGGTTGGCAGCCCTGCACCACCAGCTGTTCGACGCTGATAACATTGGAAACAAAAAAAATTAAAATTGCCGCTTAACATTTATACAGTAACAAAATTCAAACTCAACAAAGATGCAGCCCACCAAAACGGATTCACGTCGCCGTCTCAACGCAGCCAGCCCGGCGCCAGCAGTTGGGGAATATGTCAAGGTGGTGGAGACCAAGTGCGAGACCGATGGTTTCGTGAACGAACAGTGGGTGGAACCGACGATCCGGCGGCCAATTCCCTGGAAGACCATCATCATTATCCTGGCGCTGTTTAGCGGTGGCCTAGTGAGTATATTTTCGTTAGCTGGCACCAAGGGATGACTCATCCTTGTCCGGCATTGTCCGCATTTCTTTGTCTCCAGATCTGCATCGTCTTCGCCACGCTTAATTGGGTGACGGACACTGACCGTGAGCACTCGGATCGGGTGTGGGCACTGAGCATTATAGGGGCATTGACCTTTATACCCGGCGGCTACTACGTGTACGTGCTCTCATGCATCCTCCTCAACCGCAACGGATTCACCATGGACGAGATAAGAAGACTGGGCTGAGACTGAGACACTGGCGAATTTCGTCAAATAGAGTTTATTATTGCATTTCGACTACAAGAGATTCACACATTTCATTGGCATATAATTTCTTTAGCAACAATCTTAATGTTTTAGTGTATTATAATTTATAATGATACATGCGTGTGTGTGTGTGTATTGCCCCAGTAATTGTTGTATAAAAATATTTGTAAATACGAGCTTGTTATCAAAATGTATAATGCTTTAGTGCGCGGAACATTTGCTATCTATGCAGGCATGGACTCTATAGGTTCTACAAGATTTATGTTTACGTTTATGGCCATTGTTCAGTATCAAGCATAAAGTACATACATTACATGTTTGAGCTTAATTATATACATTGTTTATGCGTTTTTATTGCGTAACTAGTTTAGAGTTGGTTTCTTTACAAACAATTGCTTTGCGTGGGAATACATATTCATCGGGTAATCGGGAGTGGGTACATACACAAACATAATAACGAAATTAATCTAGCGACAGTTAACAACAATTCACTGCTCGACCACGGTCACCTCGATGGGCGGAATGAACTTCCACACATGCGCCTGCTGCTCGTCGTAGCTGGCGGAGAACATGTCGTCTAATTGACCTGCAGCAGCCGGCGGACAGGAGCGGGTTAGCTCCGGCTGCTTCTGGGGATTGCTGGAGCACTCGATGCTGGCCTTGAAGCGGCCGGGCGTAAAGAATATCACAGAGCATGTGTGCTGCCTCTGCTCCTGCTTCTCCAGCAAGGGAATTGCAATTCTGGGAAGGATTTAAGGCTTTATCTTACTGAATTCGGCTACATCTGTGGAATGCCTTACTTATTTGGTCCTGAAATGGCCACGCGTGTCTCCAGATTGTAATTCTCCATGCCGTTCAGGTAATCCTGGTAGAACTTGATGCTCAACACCAGGTTCCTGAGCGGCTGCAAGGACTGATTGGCCAGCTGGATGCTTAGCAGCGAACGCTGGCCCACCGTGCACACGATCTCGCTGTGCGGCTGCACCAGAGTCTCCTGGAAGCTGATGGCTAAACAAAGCAAAGCCAAAGCAATAGTAATCAGTCTTAAATCGGCCAAGATCAACTTACACCACTGCAAGGGCGACACAGCCGTCAAGTCCACCATGGACTGGGAGAGCACAATCCCACGCAGCGAGGCTATGCCCTGAATATCTGTGCCAGTCAGCAGCCAATTGATTTTCACCCTTTCGGCTATGTGCTGCGAACAGAGTTTGCTCAGGGCATCGTTAAACGACAGCAGCTGCGTCCGAAAGCAGAGTTCTAATGATAGAAGATATAATTATTTACAATTAATAATTATAAATGAAAGTAATAAGAGGGACCCCTACCCCTTTCCAGGTTCTCAGCCACCTCAGCTGCCCGGGCGGCCACCACTTGCTCCAGCGAGCAGCGATCCACGGGTATGGGCACCCGGCAGCTCTCTTTGGCCTCGATGAGTATATTCTTGGTGTCTGTGTAGTTGAGCGACATCTCTTGAGCGGTTAGATTGGATATATCCAGCACCAGGTAGAACTGGGAGGCTCTAAACGTTAAGATTTCAATTATTAAATTCAATTAAATTATAAACAACAAGAATTCCATTATTAAAACATATAAATAAAATAAATAAAGTTATTACTCACACTTCGGCGGGCAGCACATCCCAGCTGGTGATCTGCGCGCTTGGCAACAGCTCCAGGTTAAAGGACACCGCACACTGACGGCAATAGCCCGCCGTTAGAGCCTCCCCACCCGAGTACTTCAGACGCACTTGCGCCTCTATGTGCTGGGAGTACTGTGAGCCCAGGCTGGAGGGCCCTCCGCCTGGTTGCAAACTCAAGGCAGCCAGCGAATGCTGGCCAGCCGAGATGGTGGAACGAAAGCTGGAGTTCTGCGGCTCGTGGCGACGATGCTGCGGCGAACTCACCCTCGAAGGCAAACTGGCGTGCCCCGAGTTGGACATATGGGAGTAGGGAGCAGCTCCATAATCCCCGGCAGTAGCAGCAGCACTGGAATGCACCGAAGCCGGTGGCTGGGGACAAACGAAGTCGGCTTCGGCATAGACATGGAGATCAAAGTCAATCGAGCCGAGAGGAGGCACGGGCAGCTTGGCCTGCAAGGGAACAGTGAATATTTATTAGGATTTATAAAGAAATGCGACTCATTTACCTTCAATGCCTCTTCGTCTATCCGGAAGATCTTCCTCTGCAGCTCCTGCTCCACATTCGAGTTGATGTTCACCTCCAGGTGCTCCAGCGGCAGTGTGGCGCTCTCATTCGTTATGGTTATCGTGCAGCTGGAGGACTCCCCATTGTACAGGGTCAGGCTGGCCGAGGTAACCACAATATCCGCACTGTTCATATTACTGAACGTGGCAGTCTGAGGCAGGGAAGTCTTAACCTCGATTTTGGGCAGGGCGGGTATCACATCCACCAGGTAGTTGGGCGGAAAACTGCGTCCACGCATATGCTTCAGCCGGCAGTTGGACTTCACTCCCAGAGTGTGCGTGCTGTAGCCCTGAAGATCCAGCTGCCCCGTCTCAATGGGCGTGCCATGGAGCGAGACATAGGTGGGCACGTGTGGCTGCAGGACAATTGTCTGGGGCAGGGACTCGAAGACCACGCCGTTTGTCAATAATCTCATGTCCGTGACGGCCAGCTCAAAGGGCAGGGGATTACGCAGGCGCACGGTGACCTCGCTCAGATCGTTTTGGACCCAGAGAAAAGCTGGGGGAAGAGAGAGAAGTTATCACAAATGATCATTAAGGATCATAAGCTCTTACCTATCTTATTCTTGTCCTTCTTCTTGTCCCTCCGGTCCACCGAGTTAAAGTGTATGGGCGTGAAGAGGAACGGCCCGCTGTCCGCCTTGGCCACCTTGATGCGCAGCGGCCGCAGGTGGGCGGGCAGGTCCTTGACCTGCAGATCGAGGCAGTAGGGCAGATCGGTGAGATTGGCGGGCGGTATCACAGTGCCATTCTCCAGCACCAGGGGAACCGGTGAGCCCTCGCATTGGGCGCTTAAATTCTGCCAGAAATAACCATAAATATATAGAGTTCCCCCTCAGAAACCTCTCCCGTACGCACCTGCAGCTGCACAGCCATCTCGCTCTGCTCCGTGGGCGACATGTTGTCCCACTGGGTCTGCAGCAGGAAGGTCATGTGTCGCGTGGCCAGGGCAGAGTGCCCCAGCCGCCTGGCGGCCGTTATGAGGGTCTGGACCAGGTCGATCTGCAGCGCCGGCCAGCCGGCGGCATTCTCCAGCACCTCGAGCGGATCCAGGCACAGCAGGTAGCCCGTGAAGCTGCCCAGCATCAGGCGATAGCTCTGGTTCCAGTCCGGCGCCTGGCTGCCCTGCTTGACGTGCTGCAGGGCCGCCAGGCGCTGAAAGTAGGCGGCCTTCCGCTGGTAACCGATCTGCTGGTACAGCTCCGTGATGATCTCGAACCGCTTCACCTTCTCCGCCTCGCTCATGCTCAGGTTGATGTACAGGATGTTCTGCAGGAACATGGCCACGTCCAGCGGGCGATTCTGCTCGATGCAGATCCGCGAGGCCTTCAGGGCCGCCTCCGTCTCGATGGTGGCCGCATGCCTGTACTTGCTGTAGTTGATGATGGCCTTGCGGTAGAAGTTGGTGATCTCCTCGGCCTTCAGGATGTTCCCCGGCAAATCGCCGTTGCGCTGGTGTCCGGGTATGGGGGCCGCCGATATCGTGGAAGTGGAGGAAGACGACGACGTGGACGGTGTGTCCGAGGCGGAGGAATTGGTGGCCGTCGTCACCAGGGAAGATACCGAGGAGCAGGAAGATGAGTTTGAGGTCACGCGCTGCGGCGGCGGCTGAGGCTGAGCAGAGTCCTCGCCACTGGCGCTGACCTTCTTGGTGGCATCGCTGGCCCGCCACTTTTCCGGCGTGTTCTTAAGGGGCGATGTGCCTGAAGGTTATAAGACAATTAGGCTTAAGGGCAACTCTCTTAAGAATATCCACTCACCCGTCTCTTGGAGCGACGAGTTCCGGTGCAGCGTCTCGATCTCGCGCATCTGCGGATACAGCAGCATCGCGGAGGCGGCACACAGTCCCTCCTCGGAGGCGCCCACCCACAGGGAGTCGCCCACCGACTTCAAGGTCTCGTTCGCATTGTGGTACAAGCTCAGGGCATCGTCCACCAGGCCCGCCTGCAGCGACAGATCCGCCAGGTTCTTCATCACGCGGCCCACGCACCTCTTCCGATTGTTTCTCGACTCCATGTCCAGGCCCACAAAGTCGCGCTTCTCGAAGGGGGCCAGCAGCAGGCTCACCTTGTCCGCCTTCTCGCGGGATCGCTCCAGGCGCCGCGATTCCAGGACCCAAAACAAGGCGCTGGCAAAGTCGCCAATCCGGGACTCGAGATCCGCGCACGTGTCCTGCTCGCGATAGAAGAACGCCTGCGATCGGAAGTTCGAGGGCGTGGTGAACTCATCCTGGAGGCGGCGACCTCCTGTTGTCGGCGGCGGCGGCGCCTGACCCTCGCCAATGGTGTCCAGGGAAGGCTCGTCGGGCCCAAAGAAAATGGCACGGGATTCGTACAGCGTGGAGCCGTAGCGCACCTTCAGGGACTCGTGCTGGCGGCACAGCTCGTTGAGCTCCGTCTGGCTGTCAAAGCGGCCAATGGTGATGAGTCCCAGCAGGCGGCGATGCGTCTGAAAGTCGCCCCAGTCGTTGTGCTCCACGGGATGGTCGTGGACGAAGCGTATCCAGATGGAGCGCGGATTGCCAGAGGAATCTATTAGGACAGAGAGGGATTTAGAGGCAGATTTTAGGGAAATAAAGGGCATCCAGCTCACCATTCACCCGGATGTGGCTGACACGTCGCACTTTCTCGAACGCCCGCTGCAGGACGCGGGCGCGGGACGGCCCCACGCCCCGGAGCAGCACCAGCAGGCAGCTGTGGTGCAGAGCGCTCTGCTCATAGTCCGGCCGGGACATTGCTGGCTCCACGCCACCACCACCGTGCGACAGCATCAGGCCAACGGCCGCACGCATCTACGCCGTGCGCCTCCTCCAAGTTCCAGTCGCAGTCCCAGTGCCAGTCCCAATCCAGAGTCCCTTCGCATCTGTCCCGTGCTCGACGATGTCTTAGTGGAATCCCATTTCACTGCCAAGGTGGTTTAGCACTGGATTTCGCTGTGGGTTCGGTTTCTCCTCCCCCTTTTTCTGCTCGACAAGTAGTGCTGCTTTCACCTAGCTTTACCGCTGCTTTCACGGGCGTTTCCTACTGCTGGGGCCACGCACACATTAAGCCCGGTGCCGGCCACTCGAGGAATATGCGAAATCCCCTCAAAAAGTTATGTAAATAGCGTTAAAAGCGCTGAAAACAGTTTACGATTCTGTTTTTGCGAAGAAATCAGTGCGTGTCGCCTAGTCGCTGTGAATGGCGAATCGCATGGCTAGAAAATGGCTAGAAAATAGCTTAAAATAGCTAAAAATCGTCAAGTGTGGCCAGTTGCCGTTTGGGAGAAAATCCGCACCTTTTTCTGGTGAATTTCGGGATTAGGAACGGAAAATCTGGCGGGCACACTGCACCAATTTACAAACAGCTGTTGCTCAGCTGGTAGTTTAAATAATAAAATGGGATTCCGGGTTTTGGAACTATTTAGCGGCATTGGCGGCATGCATTATGCGTTCAAGTGTGAGTAAGTGAAAGAATAAACCTTTAAACATACCTTTAAGCTACCTAAAACCCCACAGATGCCCAGCTGAAGGGAGAAATAGTGGCCGCGATGGATGTAAACACTGTTGCCAATGCGGTTTACGCGCATAATTATGGAAGCAAACACGTGAAGACCAGGAACATCCAGAGTCTGAGTGCGAAGGAGCTTGGGAAGCTGGATGCCAACATGCTGCTCATGTCGCCGCCCTGTCAGCCACACACCCGCCAAGGATTGCAGCGGGACACGGAGGACAAGCGCTCCGACGCTCTCACTCATCTCTGCGGGCTCATCCCGGAATGTAATAGCCTCCAGTACATCCTGATGGAGAATGTCAAGGGATTCGAGGTCTCTCAGGCGCGAAACCAGTTCATCGAAGCTCTGGAGAAGGCGGGATTCCATTGGCGGGAGTTCATACTGACGCCCACGCAGTTCAACGTGCCAAATACGCGGCATCGCTACTACTGCATTGCTCGCCGGGATCAGGACTTTCCATTTGCTGGCGACAAGATCCTGGAGCAAGTTCCTGGCGATATAATCCAGGATCAGCCGCTTGCCCGAATCTCGGAGATTGTGGAGGAAAATGTTCCGAGCGACTTCCTGGTGCCCGATGATGTTCTGACGAAAAGAGTCCTGGTCATGGACATAATCCATCCTGCCCAGAGCAGATCCATGTGCTTCACCAAGGGCTACACGCACTACACGGAGGGCACGGGCTCTGCGTTTACGCCTCTGACGGAGGAGGAGTCGCATCGGATATTCGAACTGGTGAAAGAGATCGATACGAGTAGCCCCGAGTTGGTGAAAACGGAGGAGGTGCTTCAGCGGCGGCTGGATCTGCTGCAGCAAATAAAACTGCGCTACTTTACGCCCCGGGAGGTGGCTCGTCTGATGAGTTTTCCCGAGGAGTTTGACTTTCCCGCCGAGACCACAAACCGACAGAGGTACCGCCTCCTGGGCAACAGCATAAATGTTAAGGTTGTTGGAGAACTAATCAAATTATTGACCACTGTGTAAATGATTTATAAAATGCGTGTATTGAATTTAGTGTTCTTTCTTAATAGGGAGAGGAATGATAAATCACTGTGGACGGCAGTCCACGCAGTGACGATGAGCTCCGAGACTGTGGTGCGCAAGGAGACTACTATATACAGCCGTAGAATTGCAAATCTGCTACGATAGTCCGATCAGAACCATTTATATCTTGATCGAAAGGTATTGTACCTCTTTGAAACTGCATACCAAGATTTTTCAAAAACTGATTAGGTTAGGAGAAATGGGAGTGAAAGTGCGAAATCCCCAAATATTTAATGTTGTTGTGATCTAGCTTTAAATACGCGTCGAATGACACCTCGATCATCCTGATCCGATACTCCGTTCAAAAGATATTCAATAAACAAGATTTTAACGGCCTTTCCGAAATGAGAACGTTTGTCCTGTTGTTTCTCTGTCTGTCTGTGTGTAAACAGCTCGAGCTGAACAATTTTTGTTTTACGACATTTTGGGTTTCCCGCTAGTTTGTCGGGAAAGCAGCTAAAAAAGCCAGATTTCCCGCGCCCATAACTTCTAAACGACTAAAGCAACAGAAACGTGCTATATGTCTTTTGAAAGGTATTTTGAAATGATAATCGCTTTGCCTTAACATAATTTATCTAAATATAATGTTTAAGAATTTATAATTAAAAGTAATTTTTTTTTTAAGTTTTTGAAGTTTTCTTAAAAATGGCTCTAACGATTTTGATAGTCACTCAAGGCCATATAGCCCTTGAGATTGCTCAACTTTTGGTATATAACACATATCTGGGAAAATTCGCTTTCTCGAGATATTACTCATTAAAATTAGTAGCAAAGATCCCATATACATTTGTACCTAACTTTTTACATGCGATTTACATACATTTATGTAAAAACTCATATAGAGTCATATAGAGACGTGCACAATGCAATAATATTTAAAACCATCAAAGGAAACTTAAAATAATTTAAATGAACAAAAAAGTTTTTTTTTTTTTTTAAATCTAATTTTTGGGTTTTTTGCTACTTTGGCGGGAAAACAGGAAATTTCTTGCGCCTATAACTTCTGAACGACTAAAGTTACAGAAACGTTCTATTGCCTTGACAAAATGTATCTATATATTATAATTAAGAATTTAGAATTAAAACCAATTTTTTTTAAGATGAACAATTTATTTTAAAATGGCTTGGGCTTTGGCTTTGGGGTACAACACATATCTCCGAAAATTCGCTTTTTCATCAAAATTAGTAGCAATGATCCCATATAGCTAACTTCTGATATGGATTTTTTTTTGTTAATTTTTCCCATTTTAGTTTTAAACAAAAACTTATAACAACAATGGGACATACGTACATATGTCATTTTAAAAATGTCTGATATCAAACAAAAACACCTCTTAACGAGGTGAGATAAAAGAGACGATGACACATTCAACTTAAAAAATTTCTGATACCAAATTTTGTGATTTTTATTTAAAAATTTTTAATTAGTTTCAAAATAGGCACTTAGCTGAAAAATTTAAAAAGGCAAAACAGGCACCGTGCCGAATTTGAAACTAATTAAAAAAATTTTAAATATTTTTGTTTGGCGGGGGCGGAACAGCTCAGTCTCGTCCAGGATTCGCTGCAAACAATTTATATTTGTTGGCGCTGTGCCAAAATAAGAACTCCGGGGCTTAGATTTAAGTAATGTAAATACATATTTTAAATGGGACTTTCACCTCTTTTCCACCACTCCTGCCCGAAGCGGGGCACAAGACGCCCTATCTCAAACAATTAGTGCACGCCCGACTCGCCGGCCAACGCCGTCTGGGTGATCACGCCGCGCTTACGCTCCGCTTGGACTGCTGCCTCCTCCGCTGCCCTCCTCTGCTGCCTTCTGGACTGCCGCTGCAGCCTCTGCGGCCACTGCTAAAAAACTCCCCAACAGACTGCCCCGCCTCAAGACTTGCCTCGCTCTTTTATACCCCCCTGCAGCTGCCATTCAGCAGCCCTCTCTCCCGCCAAAACTTCCTCTCTCAATTTCTCCGCTTTCACTCCATCTCTCATACTGCTTTCTATACTATACTATAATTCCCAACTGGTTCTAGCAACTGATGACCTATAATAGTGACTAATTTCCTCGGAAATTCCTCCGATGATTCCTCCGATGATTCCTCCGATGATTCCTCCGATGATGCCTCCGATGATGCCTCCGATGATGCCTCCGATGATTCCTCCGATTATTCCTGCATCACGGATTCCTGGATCGACGATTCCTGGATCGAGGATTCCTGGATCGAGGATTCCTGGATCGAGGATTCCTCGAGGATTCCTGGATCGAGGATTCCTCGAGGATTCCTCGAGGATTCCTGGATCGAGGATTCCTGGATCGAGGATTCCTCGAGGATTCCTGGATCGAGGATTCCCGGATCGAGGATTCCTCGAGGATTCCTCGAGGATTCCTGGATCGAGGATTCCTCGAGGATTCCTGGATCGAGGATTCCCGGATCGAGTATTCCTCGAGGATTCCTCGAGGATTCCTGGATCGAGGATTCCCGGATCGAGGATTCCTCGAGGATTCCTGGATCGAGGATTCCTCGATCGAGGATTCCCGGATCGAGGATTCCTCGAGGATTCCTCGAGGATTCCTCGATCGAGGATTCCCGGATCGAGGATTCCTCGATCGAGGATTCCCGGATCGAGGATTCCTCGAGGATTCCTCGAGGATTCCTGGATCGAGGATTCCTGGATCGAGGATTCCCGGATCGAGGATTCCCGGATCGAGGATTCCTGGATCGAGGATTCCCGGATCGAGGATTCCTCGAGGATTCCTGGATCGAGGATTCCCGGATCGAGGATTCTTCGAGGATTCCTCGAGGATTCCTGGATCGAGGATTCCCGGATCGAGGATTCTTCGAGGATTCCTCGAGGATTCCTGGATCGAGGATTCCTCGAGGATTCCTGGATCGAGGATACCTCGATGGGATTCCTCAGCGAAGAAATTAGTCACTATTATAGGTCAGCAGTTGCCAGAACCAGTTGGGAATTTTAGTACAATATAGTATAGTATAGAAAGCAGTATGAGAGATTGAGTGAAAGCGGAGAAATTGAGAGAAGAGGTTTTGGTGGGAGAGAGGGCTTCTGAATGGCAGCTGCAGGGGGGTATAAAAGAGCGAGGCAGGTCTTGAGGACCCTCGATGATTCCTCGATTCCATGAGGATTCCTCGATGAGAATTACTTGATGAGGAATTCCTCGATGAGGATTCCTTATCGAAGAAATTAGTCACTATTATAGGTCAGCAGTTGCCAGAAACAGTTGGGAATTATACAATATAGAATAGTATAGAAAGCAGTATGAGAGATTGAGTGAAAGCGGAGAAATTGAGGAAAGAAGTTTTGGCGGGAGAGAGGGCTGCTAAATGACAGCTGCCTGTTTTGCCTTTTTAAATTTTTCAGCTGCCGTATTGAAACTAATTTAAGCATGTTTAAATATTTTTGTTTAAATAATTATTAATCGTCACAAAATTTGGTATTCGAAATTTTTTGAGTTGAATGTGCCATCGTCACTTTTACCTCACCTCGTTAAGAGTTGTTTTTGTTTGATAATTAAGTTACTGAAGACATTAAAAGAATTTTTGTCTTTAAAGCAGATTGGAATCTATCCAAAGAAACACTTCCCCTAATTAGGCCCGGGCAAATCGACTTTAGTTGCAGGCGGAAACTCTTCAAAGACGGTGGTTCACTCGGACTGAGGCGATGAAGTTGATAGCTCAGATATATAGCGTATACGCCGTGGTCATCGGCCTGACCTCTTACATTCTCATCGGAGGAAGCTTTCGGCAAACGAGGCTTACACAGGCCTATGCTTTGGTAGTTAATGCCCTAACCCTGATCCTGCTGCCGTTAGCCTCTTGGGATATGGCCCAGTATATGACGTTGGTCAAGTGGCTGCCGCCATGCATGTGGATAGCTCCCTATTTCCTGTACTCTATCAACTACGCTGTGATTGCCTACACACTGGTCTCTAGGTGCTATCGGGACAGAATTTTGGTGGACCTCCAGTGCGTTATAGCTCAAGTGGATGGCCAGATGTCGCGTACGGGACGGCGGATAAGCTCCAAGCTTCAGAGATTGCTTATACTGAAAACCCTTACGTTGACCTATTTGTGTGTGGCTTTCTTCCTGTCCATTTTGATCTACCAATGGGGCATGCCTTGGCTGTTTGTGCTGGAAGGACTGCTGACTATTGTTTCCTTCACCATCCAAGTGGCCATCAGATACCTCCACTTTGTGTCCTTCTGGCAAATCGTGCGAGGCTATGACTTTGTAAACCAGCAGCTGGAAGAGATCACCTCAGTTCGCCTTGGCCCAAAAGCTCAAGCAAGGGAGCTGGTCAATCTCTGGGCCTTGCATGCGACTCTCAGCCGGACAGCCTGCCGGCTAAATGGCTACTATGGGCCCCAAATGCTGGCCTGCCGATTTGATTACTTCATGTTCACCATCATCAATGGATACTTTGCAGCGATTTCCGGCATTTACGACAATAAGCTTACGATAGACAAGTGCTTCGGAGCTTGTATTTACTGGGTGCGAAGTTTGGACTTCTTTTTGAACGACTATATCTGCGATTTGGTGACTGAATATCAGAGTAAGGCAAAGTATATGGTGACCGAGGGCGGGCGAATGTCCAACGAGGTGGGTGAAAGTATTCTGCATTCCTTTAAGATTAATTTAAGGTATTGTTTTTTAGCTGAGCTCCTACCTTATCTACGAAGGCAGCATGAAGCTGGATTTAAGAGTTTGTGGACTCTACCAAGCCAACAGGAGGCAGTGGCTGCAAATGATGGGATCCATTTTAATCAATTCTGTGCTGCTGCTGCAATTTCATCTGTTTGTGTGCAATATACGCGTTTAAGCAATAACAAACTCTATGAACTAGGAAATAACATTGTTGAGTTACAGAATTCTAAGAGAGAGAGAAGTCTAAGGGCGCTTCAATTAAGCATTAATCAATTTTAAACTATTGATGGGTTAATTTTAATAGTTAAGAATTTATGTAATTTAAATGTCAATAAAATATGTTAAAGAACTAAATACCTATATTCAATTTTAAGCATTAATTAACCAATTAAACCTAAATTCTTTAATATTAATTATATTTTCAAACAGGCGCACTTTTTCGCTCCTAGTTGAAAAAATACCACTCAGCTTTGGTATTTCTTGCAATAAAAGACACCATTTATTTCCATCCCGCACTTGGTCACACTGCGTGGATTAATCAACAGCAAAACTATTGAAAACAGATTAAAAACAATAATAATTGCACTTCTCGCGTATTAAAAAAGTGCCAAAATGATTACAAAAAAGGCCGCGGTCAAGGATTCACACATAGTGAAGATAGCCGTTGAGCGGGAGAACCACATAGCGCAGTTGATAAACCTGGACCAGAGGCATCCCCTGGCAAGTGAGTAAATAAAACTGAAATAACTACGATTAGACGATTTCTAGGCAGAATTATAAAGTTAAGGGTTCAACATAACTATATAAAATATGGTAAATAAAGAGCAAATAACCGGAATTAAGCAGTTTTGATCAGAGGAATCCTATATAAGGGATGGGCCTCAAACCAACGCCCTTTGTTATCGTGATGTCAGCGACGCTTCCTCATTAAAATGCAGCCCGTTTGGCTGTCGACAGGAAGTGGATGTTTTATGAGGCATACTTATCTCTCCCCCTCCCGCTTGCAGGCAAAATCCAGGATATATGCAATGGCTGGGGCATCAGTGACCACCAGAACTACGCCCTGCAGTTCTGCGAGCCCAACAACCAGAAGTACGTGACCGAGAAGAACCGCAACGAGATCAAGAACGGCTCCGTGTTGCAGCTGCAGTACTCGCCCTCCAAGACGGCCAGCGATGCCATGGAAGTCCTGCTGAATGGCAGCTCGCAGGAGAAGGCGCTGCGCCTCAAGGATCTCACCTCGCTGAGCACCGATCACACCTTCGCCCTGGAGTTCATCAAGGAGAAGGGCCTGGACACGCTGATCAAGATGATCGAGGATGTGGGCCAGACCAACGAGGATATTCTCAAGTACAGCCTGGCCAGCTTCGTGGAGCTGATGGAGCACGGCACGGTCTCGTGGGAGGTGCCGGAGAACTCCTTTGTCCTGCGAAACATCGAGATTGTGCGGAACTTCCAGAAGTACCCAACGAACTGTGGCGAGAGCGCCCTGTCCAACCTGGAGAACATCGTCCAGTGCAGCAGCAAGCACGTGCTGGTGGCCGAGGACATCAAGCTACAGGACATCCTGCGCCTGCTGCAGGAGGTCAACTCTCCGGTGATGCGCCAGAATGCCATTGCCCTGCTGAACGCGCTCTTCATGAAGGCGGACGAGAGCCGCCGGAGGACCATTGCCCACACCATCAGCGCCAAGCAGTTCCGCCTGGCCCTCATTGGCAACGGCCTGGGCACCGAGATGACCCACCAGCTGTACGTGCTGCAGACGCTGACCCTGGGGCTGCTGGAGAAGCGGATGCGCATGAAGATGAACCCCCAGGACCAGGATGCCCACGAGAAGATCAAGGAGCTGCGACGCATCGCCTTCGACGATCACACCAACGCCTTGAATCAGAGCGACGATCACATCCGACGCGGTGGCGGTGGCTCCGGAGCGGGCAACGTCAACTTTTCGCAGTATTACAAGAAGCTGGGCTTTAAGTGCGACATTAATCCGGCCCAGGACTTTATTGAGACGCCGCCGGGTAAGGGCTTGTTAGCTAATTAGTGTTCCTCTTTAATATGTGCTCCATCAGGCATCTTGGCTCTGGACTGCATGGTCTATTTTGCGCGTAACTACACCCAGCAGTATGCCAAGATTGTGCGGGAGAACTCGTGCCGTGCGGACGAGCACGAGTGCCCGTTCGGACGCACCTCCATCGAGCTGGTCAAGGTGCTGTGCGACATCCTGCGCATAGGCGAGCCCCCGGCCGAGCAATCCGGCGACTTCCAGCCCATGTTCTTCACCCACGACTCGCCCTTCGAGGAGTTCTTCTGCATCTGCGTCATCACCTTGAATCGCACCTGGAAGGATATGCGTGCCACGGCCGAGGACTTTAGCACCACCTTCAGCGTGGTGCGGGAGCAGATACAGCGCACGCTCAAGTGCAGGCCCGAGAACCTGGAGGACTTCCGCAACAAGATAGCCCTGCTGACGTATCAGCAGATCACAACCCTGCGTCAGCAGGAGCGCACATCGAAGGAGGAGTGCGACTCCACGGCCTCGGCGATTGTGAAGCTAAAGGAGAAGATATCGCCGCACATTCTGGAGCTGATCAAGCAGCAGAGGCTCTCGTTCTTGGTGGAAGGTAGGGTCCTAGCTTAAATAACCTCTCTATGCCATGGTATTAATCCCTATATTCTCTGGAATAGGCACTCGTTTTGCCAAATACTCAAGGGGCACCCGGACAAAGGACAAGTTCTGGTATGCTCGACTGTCGCCCAATCACAAGGTCATCCACTATGGCGACTGCGATGAGAAGACCATACCCACCCTGGAGGAGCTGCCCAAGAAGCTGCCCATCGGCGAGATCAAGCAGCTGCTGGAGGGCAAGGAGTGTCCGCACATGAAGGAGGCTCGCACCCGCAAGTCCGCCGTTAATCTGGCCTTTTCTATAACCTTTGAGAACATGGAGCACTCCACCCTGGACTTTGTGGCGCCGGACGAGAGCATCTTCAACTACTGGACGGACGGGATCAATGCCCTGCTGGGTCAGTCGATGGTGAGCAAGCAAAAGAACGAGGACTTTGACACCCTGCTCTCCATGGAGATAAAGCTGCGGCTGCTGGACACGGAGGGCGTGGACATCAGCAAGGATCCGCCGCCCATACCCGAGGACCCCGAGAACTATGACTTTTGCTTCGAGGGATAGGCGTGGCAGACTCATTCTAGACTTTCTCCTCTCTATATTCACCCAAGATACATGCCAAAGTGTAGCCACTATTCTCTCCGATCTGATCTTCTGCTAGTATTACTTGTGCAATTCCCTGAACAAACTTGAACACTTACACACACCATTTATTATTATATTAGTTATTATATAATATAGAGATCATTAAATAACACATTTTATACATAACAATTTTGTACAAAAAAAACTATCGAGAGAAGCGTATTATTCTTATCCAAGGCTAGAAGGTAAGACGAGTGGAAAAAGCGCAAGGATCGGCTGGCCGATGCTGAAGACACCAGAGAGGAAGCTGATGCATCCTTTGATTCCTTATAATATAAAGGTATCGATACTAAGAACTGCATTCAACACCCTCTCCTCCAGTGATATCTATCGATTGCAATTGTAGATGATAAAAGCACAAAGCCTGCGGCTGGCAGCCTACCCGAGTGGGTCGCCGGCTGCCACCTGTCTTCATTATCCACGCACGGGCAGTTTGCGTCGTCGAGCCGGGGCTCGATCCTAGATCCTTAATCAAATGTTATCCTCCAACAGCAGATCGTTGTCATCGCCTCGATCCGGCAGGCAGACAAAGAACTCCAGCAGGTTCAGGATGGGGCCGCGCGAGAAGGGATTCTGGTAGCGACCGCGCTTGTCCCGCAGATACGGATAGCGCTTGTAGTTGAACATCTCATTTGTGGTTAGATTCATGCAGGCATGAAGGATCTGCAATATATATAGAAGCTTAATCCTCTAATTTGCACATTTTCCTGCCTAAACTCACCGAAGTACAGGTGAGTATCCATCCTAATCCGCAGAAGACCACCGCCTCGATGAGACCCAGCACGTAGAGCATCGTGAAGCCCTCGATCATGACGCAGTAGCAGGCAAAGTAGATCGTGAAGGAGCAGTTGACGGCCACCGAGAGGACAAAGAGGAAGAACCACATACGGTTCCTCAGCCCCACGCAGTTGTAGATGAAGGGGCAATGGTGATCGAAGTAGGAGACGCACCGATTGCACACCCGGCAGTGCTTGGCCCTCAGGGGACGGAGGCACCGGCAGCTGTGGCACAGCCGGGTCAGCATCACATTCCGCTTCTTCAGCTTGTCAAAGTACGGGATCTGCTTGATGGCCCTATAGTAGGCATCCGAACTGAGGGGTATATAGCCGGGATCCCGTCGGTTGGCAATCGCCCAGCTGATCCACATCACGGCATTCCAGTAGATGAAACAGTAGTGCGAGCGCCGAAGGATGTTCCAGGTGATGGGGATCGCCCGGATCATGTACATGGGATAGCCCCACAGCAGCACCGAGAAGAGGAACAGAAACAGCGGTCCCTTCGAGTCGCCAGCTCCTCCGAAGAGCCAGCCCCAGCTCTCCGAAACCGAGGGAATCCAGCGGGACTTCTTCTTCACCTCCCCGTAGAGCAGACGCACCACGTCCTGGTGCTGATGCGCCTGGGCCAGCATGATCGGCGTCTTGCCGTTCTTGTCGCGCGGCTCCAGGTCCAGCTGGGATTTCTCGCACAGCAGGCGCACGCAGGTCATGTTCCCCGACAGGCAGGCCAGGTGCAGCGGTGTGGACCCAAAGTTATCCGTCTTCTGCAGCTCCACGCCGGAGTACATGAGCAGGCGCATCAGATCCGCGTGCCCCTTGTAGGCCGCCCAATGGAGCGCCGTGTCCCCGTTGATATCCGTCAGGTTGTTCAGAGCTCCCATTCCCAGCAGATAGGCAGCCGTGGCTGTCCGTCCATACATGCAGGCCAGGTGGAGTGGCGTTAATCCCTTGAAATCAGCCGCATTGACGGCCACGCCCGCCTGCAGGAGCACCTGGACCACAGAGGCGTGGCCCTTCCGGCAGGCCCAGTGGATGGGCCTCGGTCCCTGGGTTCCCAGACAGGGCAGATCAATGGGAGCCGTGCGCTCGATGAGGTACCTCATCAACTGGACGTTCCCGTTCAGGGCTATCCAGTGGGCCGGGGTGTAGCCGTGCCGATCCCTCGCCGACAGGCACTCCATGCCGAACTTGTCCACCAGATTCTCCACCTCGCTGACCTCGCCGTTCTTGATGATGTCGAAGATGTCGTCCAGATTGACGGTCGTCGCGCCATCCAGTCCCTCGAAGAGGAGCACGTTCTCGTGGTCCTCGTTGCCGCCGCTATGACCGCCACCCGGCCCTCGTCCCGTCAGCGGAGGCGAGTGCGGCCGGTGGTCCAGATGGATGTCGTCGGCGTGGGCATGGCCGTCCTCCTCAGCTACAACCATATTGCAGGAGGATGAGGCCGTCAGGGGCAGCGCCCACACGCTGCGCGCCGCCCCCGGACTCGGGTGCACCTTGGAGGCCACGTTGTAGAACTCGAAGTCTACGCCAAGACGATCGGCCGTTCCACCGTTGCCGTGATGCAGGGGATTTTCCAGTAAGTGTGCAATCTTGTTGCCGTTTCCGGGAACGCGACGAACGAAATTTTCCGAGTTCTTGTGACTTCTAATGCGGAGCACGCAAGGTAAACACGACTGCACTCGATGGTGAGAAATTATGTCAGCACTGGGAGAAAATCAATAATGAGTGCGAATGGCAGGACTCGATTGGGGCCATTTTCGAATTCGAGTTGGCGCCAAACCGCCGACAGCTGACCGTTAGTTTCGGTGTTGCACAGTGTGGTCAGCCCAGCTTCTTTCTAGCCAAAACGAAAAATGTATTTATTTTATTTTATAGTAAAGATGGGATTTTTTAATTGTACTTTTGAAATAAAGCTTTCTTAAATACATTGAATTATAATATACGAATATTTATTTATTCTACGTACATTGTAAGCTTAAGTATTTGTTAAAATCTAAAATTTCTCTAAAAGACCGAAAAAAATAATTATAATTAAAAATATACGGCAGCAGTGCAAATGCAGGCCATTTAACGGTACCTAATCTTAAAAAATAGGTAAAATTAAAATAATAGATTTTAAGTGTGGCCAGGTGCAGTTAAGGGGGGAAATCTGCATATATTCCAGACTACTCTTAGCATTATTGACTTAAAACAGCGACCTCACTAAAGCCCCTTCTGTTAAATTTTGTTTCGTAAAAAATGGGCGACAACGTGGTCACGGAGCTGAATAACTTGGATTTGAACAAGCAAAAGGCATGTTAAACTCTTTAGCGACATCAATCGAGTGTATAAGAAGTGCTAGATAGCGGAGTTATGTTGAAAATCGCGCTAAATAGCGCCGCAAAGTGTAGCAACTTTAACCGCATTTGCCAGCGAGCGGCGGCGGTGGTGCCGAAATTTCAGACGCAGCCTACACAACAACAATACCAGAAAGAACCACAACAACAACAACAGCGGTGCTACGCAACTTTGGTTGGTGTTTCCAAGAATTGTTAATAACTTTCGTTCAATTTAAATTGCAAACTTTCTGTACATCTGGCACGTGTGATTGTTTTGTGTGTGTGTGTGTTTGGCTGCGTGTTTGTGTGTGTGAAATGAATCAGTGCCGGCAATTGTGACTAACATTTTGCGCTCGTTACTATGTAAACGTAACTCCCAATTGCATCAGCTGAAAAGTAACGAAGAAGGCGGCGAGATAAAAAGAGATACATAGGTGCCGAAATAATCATGTTTTTCTCAGTACTCTGTCCGCAATTGTTTAAACAGCAACAATAACCAGTCGACAAAGCAGATAGCGAAAGACAGCAGCGACGTTTGCCCAATTACTGCATACGTAGCATAAAATACACACTTAAAAATCCCATTTATTGATTTTTCTCATGGATTTGCAGGCTGCCAAGATGAAGAAGGAGAAAAAGGAGAAGCCAGCCGCTGCCGGTGGTGGCGACACTCGCAAGGGTAAGGAGAACCAAGAAATCCTCTTCTAGAACACCCAATAATTCCCAGTAATCCCCCACGCAGAACTTAATCCCTGGCCGCAGTACATCGAGGAGCGCAATGTCTTCTGGGAGAAGTGCAAGGCGGAATACGCGGCTGAACTGGCGGCCAAGACCCGGGAGGCCATCAAGGTCACCCTGCCCGATGGCAAGCAGGTGGACGCCACCTCCTGGGAGACCACTCCGTATGAAGTGGCACGCGGCATTAGCCAGGGCCTGGCCGACAACACCGTCATCTCCAAGGTGAACGGTGAGGTGTGGGACCTGGACCGCGTCCTCGAGGGCAACTGCACCCTGCAGCTGCTCAAGTTCGACGACCCAGAGGCGCAGGCCGTCTTCTGGCACAGCTCCGCTCACATTATGGGCGAGGCCATGGAGCGCATCTACGGCGGACACCTGTGCTACGGTCCGCCCATCGAGAGTGGCTTCTACTACGACATGCACCTGGACGGAGAGGGTGTAAGTAGTATTCAAACTTAAGAGAGCTTAAGCTAATGAGCTCTTCCAACAGATCTCCACCAACGACTATGGAACCATGGAGTCGTTAGTTAAGCAGATCGTCAAGGAGAAGCAGAACTTTGAGCGACTGGAGATGAAGAAGTCCGACCTGCTGGAGATGTTCAAGTACAACGAGTTCAAGGTTCGCATTCTCAACGAGAAGGTCACCACGGATCGCACCACCGTCTACAAGTGCGGCTCCCTGATCGATCTCTGCCGCGGACCCCATGTCCGGCACACCGGCAAGGTGAAGGCCCTGAAGATCACCAAGAACTCCTCCACCTACTGGGAGGGCAAGGCCGACGCTGAGACGCTGCAGCGCGTCTACGGCATCTCGTTCCCCGATCCCAAGCAGCTCAAGGAGTGGGAGAAGCTGCAGGAGGAGGCCGCCAAGCGGGATCACCGCAAGATTGGTCGCGAGCAGGAGCTGTTCTTCTTCCACGAGCTGTCGCCGGGCTCGTGCTTCTTCCAGCCCCGCGGCGCCCACATTTACAATACGCTGATGGGCTTCATCAAGGCGGAGTACAGGAAGCGCGGCTTCCAGGAGGTCATCTCTCCCAACATTTACAACGCCAAGCTGTGGATGACCTCTGGCCACTGGCAGCACTACGCGGAGAACATGTTCTCCTTCGAGGCGGAGAAGGAGAAGTTCGCCCTGAAGCCCATGAATTGCCCTGGACATTGCCTCATCTTCGACAATCGCAACCGATCGTGGCGCGAGCTGCCGCTGCGCATGGCCGACTTTGGAGTGCTGCATCGCAACGAACTGTCCGGCGCCTTGACCGGATTGACTCGCGTGCGCCGCTTCCAGCAGGACGATGCGCACATCTTCTGCGCTCCTGAGCAGATCAAGAGCGAGATGAAGGGCTGCCTGGAGTTCCTGAAGCACGTGTACACCATCTTCGGCTTCTCCTTCCAGCTGGTGCTGTCCACTCGCCCCGAGAACTACCTGGGCGAGCTGGAGCAGTGGAACGATGCGGAGAAGGCGCTCGCGGAGTCCCTCAACGAGTTCGGCATGCCCTGGAAGGAGAACCCCGGCGATGGCGCCTTCTACGGCCCAAAGATTGATATTACCATTATGGATGCCCTGAAGCGGGCCCATCAGTGCGCCACCATCCAGCTGGACTTCCAACTGCCCATTCGCTTTAATCTCAGCTACATCGCCGACGATGGCGAGAAGAAGAAGCCGGTGATCATCCATCGCGCCATCCTCGGCTCCGTGGAGCGCATGATCGCCATCCTCACGGAGAACTACGCTGGGAAGTGGCCCTTCTGGCTGTCGCCGCGCCAGGTGATGGTGGTGCCCGTGGGCCCGGCCTATGACCAGTACGCCCAGACTGTGCGGGATCAGCTGCACGAGGCCGGCTTCATGAGCGAGGCGGACTGCGACGCTGGCGATACGATGAACAAGAAGATACGAAATGCTCAGTTGGCCCAGTTCAACTTCATCTTGGTGGTGGGCGACAAGGAGCGCTCCTCCAACACCGTGAATGTGCGCACCCGGGACAACAAGGTCCATGGCGAGGTGTCGGTGGCGGAACTGATTACCAAGCTGCAGAAGATTCGCGATGAGTTCATCACCAACGAGGACAGCTTCTAGGCAAACAAGACACAACCTCTATTTCGCACTATTTATCTAAACGTATACTTAATATTTGCATAGCAAAGCGAGTACGCATTTTTTGTTCTTTCTATGTATCTACGACGCTTATGAAACCGGAAATCACAAATAAAAACCAAATCCAAAACTGATTGATTAGTCATTCTTTTTCTTTTGTATTTTGAGTTGGATGAGGGTGGAGTTTTCTATATTTATGAGGTCATACCTATATTAATTTAAATGGAAAGCCGCTTTAAGTTTAATTCTTCAATAAAAAAATGTTTTTAATAATACGCGTATGTTATGGAAAACAGGGTCGGGCACCGAATGTCAAGATCGGAGGATAAGAACATAAGCAAAGCAAAAGTCCTGCGCATCGGCATGTTATTTTGTTTTTAAAGTTCTTAATGGGCGGTGCTTCTCCCTCATAATGTGTAGGTTGTGTTTTTGTACGTCTGAGACTGCAATATTTGTATATCCTTGAAGAGGGTGTTATAATTTTGCCATGATTTTGCAACGCAGTGAAGGAGGCATCTCCGACCCCATAAAGTATATATATTCTTGATCAGCATCCCCAGGCGAGTCGATCTAGCCATGCCCGTCTGTCGGTTTCTACGCTATTCTAAGCTATCAGGTTGAAATTTTTAGCATATAGTATTATTTCTTTTGCAGGCAAATGTAAAATTCTATAATAATTCTATAAATTATAGAGCTGATATATAGCTGGTTTTTACGGTTTTAGAATTACGGTTTTAATTTCATTAAGATCGGACAACTATATCATATATCTGCCATAGAAGCGATCGGTTGATTTAGATGAAAATGTAAAATTATACATGTAAAATGTAGAATATGTAGGTAAATGTTAAACAAATTTACAAACTTTAATATTTATTTTAATTCTAGCAAAATGAATCGATTTGTAATGATCCAATTACAGACTGCAAGGCCTTGCCGAAGCTAGCTTCCCTTCTTGCTTTTTTTGAGTTAAGTAATGGAAATTAAGAGATATTAATGCACGCAATCAACTTTTTGGTTTAATAAAAGCTTAAACAAATAGGGTAAGGTTAAGGAATGGAAAGTTTTTTATTTACATTTCTATAAAATTGCCAACTGGATCTATTAAGAGGTCGTTATGCAAACGGATACTGCTGGCCAGAAATATTTGAATATTGAAGCCGGTCTGCTTGTTTTATCAAGATCTTTGTGTTCTTCGCATTATGCCCAGTCTTGATTTATTTTTTCCGGCAATACGAATTTTCTTTAATATATTTTCTTGTCTAAAATGTTATATAAATGCAGGTCAGGAAAGAGACTTGTAAGCTCCCGGCCACATCGAGTCATCAGCGAATCTAAGCCTATTACACTGTAATTGTTATTTAGGGGGAATCAATCAGTTTCGTCAGCACTTTCAGGCCCGTCATGCTGCGATTCAGTTCCCATTTTCAACGTGTCAATGGAATGCGATAAGATACGGTGCCCCCGAAAGCGTTGAACCCTTTTTTTGTGGGAGGCGAGGGAATGCGAATGGGGTGAGAATGAGTCATGATCTGGGTTGGTTTTTTGTTTTTCTTTTAATTTATTGCTAATATTGTGTATACTTTCGTTTTCTTCATAATTTGATTTATTAAAAATTGCATCCATAGTTTGTATGTTTTTATTTCAATTATCAATTTTGTAAGCTTATGCTTTTCGCGTAAAAAATGCACAAAGTTCTCTCGCTAATCGAAGCAAAATCGTTAATAATATTGTTAAGTGTTTACTCTGCTCGTGCCTGCTGCCTCCTGCCTGCTGTCTGTCTGTTTTTAGTTTTTTTCTGTTGTCATAAAAATACATATTATATATCTGTGTATATTTATTCATAAGATGCACGTGGCCAAGTCCTATGCCATCCAAAGTTCTGCCAGTTTGCCATAAAAACCGACCGAAGCGAAATGTGGGCCAAAAACAAAAGCCGCAAAACAGAACGAACGGAACCGCAGACGGGGTCTAAAATTGGAAACTATGTGCGCCCGGAGAACACAAAGGCTGGCTGCGTGGTATCTACGGTTGGTTAATCATCGGGGCAGCCGCTGCAGGAGATGCCGAAAAGCTGGAATGTCGGAGGATCCGCCGTGGGCACCGCTTGGCCTGACATAAGTACTTGAAACTGCGGTTGGATTAGGTATTTTTAGGGATATCTAGGTATCGGAAATGCACAACACTATATATTCTTGTCTGGGGTTAAGCTAACTCGCAAATATTACTCTGATCCTGATCCTGATCCCTGATCTCGTGTCAATGAGTTAGCATCGCCTACGCTCGGGATTAGCCGCCGGCTTCATTAAACATTATTAATTAGTTAGCCGATTTTTCGTTAATTGTTGTTTTTAGTCTATTTTTTGCCTTTGCTATCATTTTTTACTTTATAAATTAACTTAAACGTAAAGTTGTGTATGTGTGTGTGTGTATATATTGTAGATGTTGAGGAATCCTGGAATCCAGCTGGTCCAGCGTCCAGCCACATACACCTTACACCTTACACCTGTGTGTACACTGTACAGTTACACACCACCCGTTGCCAGCGCGTGTGTGTGAAAATGCTGTGAAATGCTGGGCCTGCTCATCTGCTTTTGCTTCTCGAGGGGATTGGGGTTGGATTGGGTTGGGTTTAGGCTTGGATACGATCGGTTCAGCTAGTTCTAGCAGGCGCAGCCGCCCTCGGGATCCTTTGTCTCGTTGGGCGAGTCCTTCAGCACCACCTCCTGCATATCCTCGGAGGGCTTGTTCTCTGTGGAGTCCATGCCGGGCAGTGCCGCCGCCACGCGCCGGAAGAGCTGCTTCACATTGTAGCCGGCCTTGGCGCTCGTCTCGATGAACATCACGTTGAGCTCCTTCGCCTTGCGCTCACCCTCCTCGGTGGAGACCTGGCGCTTGTCCGAGAGATCCGTCTTGTTGCCCACCAGCATGATGATGACGTCGCTGCCCCGCTCCGTGCGCACGTCATCGATCCACTTGGAGGTCTGGTGGAACGAGTTCGTGTTGGTGATGTCGTACACGACGACGGCGACGGTGGAGTCGCGTATGTAGGAGGGTATGAGCGAGCGGAAGCGCTCCTGGCCCGCCGTGTCCCACAGCTGTAGGCGCACTGTCCGGTCCTCCAGGTACATGGTCTTGGACAGGAAGTCAATGCCGATCGTCGCCTGGTACGTGTTGTCGAAGCTGTCGTACATGAAGCGGGTAATCAGCGAGGTCTTGCCCACGCTCTGCTCGCCCAGGAACACCAACTTGAACTTCCGCAGCGGATTCCCAAAGTCGCCGGATGACATCTTGGTACGTGTCTACTTTTTCTTAATTACGGGTTTGCTGACCTCTCTTCTCGCTTCGCTCCGCTCTACACCGCTCACCGCTCTCCACGTTCCGCTTTCCACTCTCCGCTCTCCTCGGTTGCGCACTCTCCGCTCTCCACCTCTCCTCTCTGTTGATACTGCTTCTGGGGCTGGGCCTCTGCCTCTGCTGGTCTTGTGGCTCCAGGGATTCCTTGCGGCACGGCTCTGGCTGTTGGGGTGTTCCTCGACTGATTCTCTGCTTGGCGAACTCACGCTGTTAATTCCGGCTAGCTGTGGCCCGATTTGCGGATCAAATCGGTCAATAAATCGCTAGTTTCGTCGTGGAAAAATTAAGTCGTCTCTGCTTCTTCTTCAACTTCTGAGTCAGTTGCTGTG
Source organism: Drosophila rufa (assembly GCA_018153105.1). Taxonomy (NCBI): domain Eukaryota; kingdom Metazoa; phylum Arthropoda; class Insecta; order Diptera; family Drosophilidae; genus Drosophila; species Drosophila rufa. Next base: position 19,111,215 of record JAECXS010000096.1, read on the forward strand.
TGACCATGGCACTGGGAAAATGCCAAAAATACTGAAAATTCCGCACAGTTAATACCGAAAATCACGAAGGCCAGAAGTGAAAGCAGTGATTTTTAAATTTTTATTATTTTAATAACGTATTTTATCTAAATTATAAATAAATTAGTGCATAATATAATTTTTGTATATTCGTTTATAACCAAATAAATTAAAAACTGTAGACATTGCTGCTACGATATGCCCAAATTTACTAGAATCAGAACTTGAAACGTAAACTGTGATTTTTAAACAACAATATTTGCTTTTAGCAATTCAAAAAGCTCTCAAAGGGTGAATTGGCGAAAACTTGATATGTTTATTTGCACAGTCTATCTGGGCAAGAGTGCTTCGCTCCCCAGCAATTCGACGTTCTGCGACTTCGCTTAATCTTAAATTATAATAAGCGGTTATCTGAAAAACACGGGCCTTAATTGAAACCCCTTATCTGCTCCTCCGCTCCGCTTCGGCGCTGGCTAATTTCAGTATCGCGAATTAATTTAAACGGCGCCCGATAAAGGCCGATGTAAACAGTTCCCCGAAAACTATGATTGCGAACGGACAGCCATCGAAGTTGCGCCCCCGGCCGCTGGCCAGTGTCGTCCTCCTGATCTTGGGCCTGTGCCAGGTGTCGGGAGTGGCCGTCGCCCAGCCGGAGGGCCGAGTGGTGGGCGGCTCGGCAGCGGCGGCCAACAGTGCTCCCTACGCGGTGTCCATGCAGTACAGTGGCACCCACTACTGCGCCGCCAGCATCCTTAACACCAACTGGCTGGTCACGGCTGCCCATTGCCTGACCAATAGTGCCCAGGTGCTGGGAAGCACCCTGGTGGCGGGCAGTATCGCCGTGGCGGGAACTGCCAGCACCACACAGACGAGGAGCATTACCTACTTTGTGGTCAACGATTTGTACACGGGCGGAACCGTGCCCTACGACATCGGATTGATATACACGCCCACCGCTTTCACGTGGACAGCTGCAGTGGCTCCGGTTACTCTTCCCTCGTCCGGAGTCGTGCCAACTGGCACCGCCAACCTCTATGGATGGGGCAGCACCAGCACCACCAACTCCGCCTCCTATCCCACGACGCTGCAGGTGGCCACCAATGTGCCTATTATCAGCCTTTCCTCCTGCGAGGAAGCCCTTGGCACCAAGGGCAGCGATGTCCACTCGACCAATCTGTGCACGGGTCCGCTCACCGGCGGAGTCAGCATCTGCACATCGGATTCGGGAGGTCCTTTGGTCCAGGGTAATGTCCTCATCGGCATCGTTTCCTGGGGCAAGCTACCCTGTGGTCAGGCCAACTCGCCGTCGGTGTATGTGCAGGTTTCCTCCTTTATTTCCTGGATATCCACCAACCAAGTGGCGCCTTAACTTCCTACACGAATTTAACATTTTTATTTCAATAAAAGTAAGAGATATTTGTAACCTAGCTCTAGTGGCTGCGGCTTATAAATGAAATCTTCTTAGGCATTGCAACTTACTTTTTCGTAAAAAGTTGATAGTAACATTTATCTTATCATAGAGAGTGGAACGAGTGAGCAATCATCAACCAGTTTGAAGGTGCTTCACTTAAGTAGGGCTGACTAGGAATGTTTCATAAGTTCCTTATCACTTGGAAAAGTTACTAATTTTGTTTCGTTGAGTAAATTCTACTAAGATGTAGTCACATTCAGCTACAGCTTCTGGAGAAAAATATAGCATTATAGTTAACATGAGTACTAAATTTTCCGTAAAAAGTAAGTTTTATTTAAACAACAGACTTTGGATCAAATCAGAATCCAAATAATTTGTTTATCGTACAAATTTATTGCCTTTCCGTTAAAACGCAGTATTTTGTTAAAATAATTGAGACATTTCTCGTAATCTTTTAAATGCCAAATGCAATTCTTGGAATCCCGTTTTTTCTTGTGATAAATAAATAATGTGATAAATAGGAATATATATGTTCATATAATCTTATCTGATAAATAACGGTCTATTGTAGATAAATTCAAATGACAAAAAGCAAGTCATGAAAGCAAATATTTTTTTAGTATTTTGTTGAAAGAAGCTTTTCTGCGAATAAAAGCTTACAATATGCAGGCACACTTTTGCCCGCCAAGATAAAATTATTGTTAAATAAATTTAAATCATAATTATTTTAACAATTATAAGCTGTATAAATACAATAATATTTAAAGTATAAAATATACGATTAAATAAATTATAGTCTCGATAATATTAGAAGATGTGAGTAAACATTTGTCTTAATAATTTAAGTATAATTTTAATAATTATCTCCTTATTTTGCAGACAGATTCTATTTATATTAATTCAAAATCTCAAGTGATATTGATAACTTCAGATATGGTAGCACTCGTGTCCATCTTCTGAGCTTTGTTGACATAGGCACTTCTCGGGAATAATGTATATAAAAAGGCCCTAGTCTGCCGTGGTCTAATCTATAATTATATTAGGTGGCTATCTGTAAAACATGGCTCTTGATTGAAAACCCTTATCTGCCCCCTTCGGCCACTCGTGCAATTTAGTATCGCGTTTTAATTTAAATAGCCCTCGATAAAGCCAAATGTAAACAGTTCTCCGAAAACTATAATTGCAAACGGACGGTTAAAAATGTGGCGCCATCGATCCTTAGCCAGTTTCCTCCTCCCTCTCCTCCTGGCCGTTGTTGGACTGTGCCACGCGACGGAATTGGGGCCCGATGGTCGTGTGGTGGGCGGAACTGCGGCGGCGGCGAACAGTGCTCCCTACATAGTGTCCTTGCAGTACGGCGGTACCCATTACTGCGCCGCCAGCATCCTGAATGCCAACTGGCTGCTGACCGCTGCTCACTGTCTGTCCAACAGGAACCAGGTGCTGGGAAGCACCCTGGTAGCAGGCAGTATCGCAGTGGCTGGAACAGCGAGCACCACCCAAAAGCGAAGCATCACCCACTACGTTGTCAACGACCTGTACACGGGCGGAACCGTGCCCTACGACATCGGAATGATCTACACGCCCACCGCCTTCACGTGGACCGCTGCTGTGGCTCCGGTGAAGCTGCCATCGGCCGGAGCCAAGCCAACAGGCAAGGCCACCCTCTATGGATGGGGCAGCACCAGCACAACCAACAGTCCATCGTATCCCAAGACTCTGATGGTGGCCAAGGATATACCCATCATTAGTCTGACCTCCTGTGCTTCGGCTTTGGGCGCCAAGGGCGCAGATGTCCACTCCACGAACCTGTGCACGGGTCCTCTCACCGGCGGCACCAGCTTCTGCACCTCGGACTCTGGAGGTCCTCTGGTTCAGGGCAATGTCCTCATCGGCATCGTGTCCTGGGGCAAACTTCCTTGCGGTCAGCCCAACTCGCCGTCCGTCTACGTGGAGGTCTCTGCTTTTAATTCCTGGATATCGGCCAACCAAAAGATTTAAACTTTTAAAGCAATAAAATTTTAAAGAAAGCAAGCCAATTGGTAAATATTTGAAAACTTTTGATTTTTGTATAATATAGCCTTAATTGTCTATAAGTGATTCCCAGAATCAGGATTCACCTCAAAAATTTCTAACCATGGGTGGTTCTTGTTGCTTGTTTTACCTATTGGGCTCTAAACTTAATATACGGTGTCCAATCCAGTTTTGAACATACTCAGAAAAGTAACATTTTTCAGCCTATTGGCTGAACTTGAGTTATCAGAACTTATTAACTGTTTATTTTGGAATTAAAACCGATTGATATTAAAAATATATAAAAAGTTTCGCTCATCGGATCAACTTTCCATTTCCTTATACCCCGACCATTCGTAGAGGTCTTCCCAGGTAAACTTCGCACTTGAGATGACTTTTGCTTTTAAATTCGGTTTGTTTTTGGTATTGCTCTCATCACGTCCCATCCACTCCCCCGAAACCGGCCCCTTTTATCAATTACCTGGATCCGTGGCTGGTCTCGTTGGGAAGCTAATTGGTCAGCAAGTTGCTGGACACGATCGCAATCAGTTTATTGACACGACCAGAGAGCATAATTGAATGAACATATCAATTTCGCATCACAATCACACCAGAAAAGCTTATTAAGTGCCTCCAAATCATCGCCGTGGACGGGGAGGAGGCCGGAGGAGATGGGGGCCAAGAACGATGGTCAGAACACGCCCGCAGCTAATCAGCCTCTAATGGCGATAAATATTTCATTCTATATTATTTTGTTTTTATTCGTCCAGTGCGGACACGCCTCCTCCAAGCTCGGCCAGGAGTCAAGACAAAGCGACGACTCAACGGGAACGAACAGGCGAGGAACAGGCTCCAGAACCACAGTCTCCTGAGCAGACCCGAAGACGGAACCGCGATCGAACAGACAGAATCTGCGATGCGATCGATGAAGACAAGGCTGATAAAGGCAGCCGGATGCGGGGACTAGAGATGGGGCAGTGAGCCCTCTTCAAAATATTTATATTTAGTAATTTTTAAATCACTAAATACAAATATTCTGACTCCCCTAGATAACTTACTTTGAGTTATTTTTCCATCATTGTAACTTATCCCTCACGATCGCATCTCTGATCAGAACAAAAGATGAAACGGCGACCAAAGTCAAGGCAAGGCCAGATCTCTTTGCTTCCTTCGCAATCTTCGTGTTATGAATCGAACAGATTTATGCAACCTGGCGAACAACATGGGCGGGTGCTCCTCCATCTCCCGAGTCCCGGGTTCTACCTCCTTTCCAGCTCCCTCAATCGCAGTCTCCTTTTCGCTGGAGTCTGAAGGAGGAGGACGATGCGACCGCGACATTTGGCTGCGCCATTATGAGTAATGGAGTAATGCCGGGAATTGTTTACTTGGGGGCTTTATTGGCATCTGCATTTGGCATCGGAATGAATATCTCTGCTTTATGCGCCTTTTATATACACACACACACTTCGGAGTAGTTTATTATATTTTATGTTAGTTGCGCTTTGCGGCTGGGAAACTGGAAACTGATTTCATAATTGGTAAGGAGACGAACAGAATATTTAAATGAGTAAAAAGGGAAAAAGGGTGATGAGTAATGGGTGAGGGATTTATTCTATCAATTGGAATATGGTGTTTTGTCTTACAAAAAAAATTATTTTTTTTAAATTTATAACAAGTGAAAACTATAATAGATTATTTCACAAATGCCAAGGTAAAGACTAATCCTTTTTAAGTCATTTTACAATTTTGTTAAGCTTTATATTACTGATAAGTAAAGGTAATCAAATAATATTTCTATCATGAAACCTTTAAGATAAATCTCAAATATTTAGTTTCTACCTTCAATGAATCATTTCAATTGTATTTTATAAAAGATATCACCAAGGAACCCTTATCCTTCCAAGCCTAACGCAATCTTGTGGACAAATCTTAAACAAAATCTAATTTTTAATTGGCCAACAAACAGCGAACATGGGACATTTCAGGCTTATCAGTGGTGTAACCAGTAATTAATCTCCCTTTGGCCGAGAAAGAGAAAGAGTTCCTCTCTTAGCTGATGCTCTCCCTTAAGAGAATCTCTCTGCCCACAGCAAGAATCTTTCGAGCACTCAAAAAAAAAAAGCTTGGCAGCCTTCTGGATATTAATTTAATATTAATTATTATTATTATTCTAAGCTCAAGCTGGAATAATATTTTCTGCGAACTTTATTTAAGTAGAAGAAATAACTTATTTGTTAACCAAAAATGATTGATGTAACCTTTAAATAAATACTATTCCTTCCCAATATTAAGTATAAGTAGAGATCGTAGAACTTTCCAGAACTTTTTCAAATTATGTGTACCCCATTTCTCTTTGTGTATGCAGACAACTTTCTTTCGACGGCTTTTCTTAAAAGCAACTCGAACTTGTTGTTGAGCCTCAGTTCGGAATCAGCACGCGACGCGCTCAGAACGAGAAACGGAGAAAAGTGTAGCGACTACAACAAAATAAAAAAGAATACAAAAATCAATAAAAGACTCTTCTTCGGAGACTCTTCTGTGGTTAAGGATGATCGAACCCTCGAGTGGCGGTGAAGTGCAAGCATAAACAAACAAGAAAGAATAGTAGTAATATTTTTGTTATGGTGTCCCTCAATTGAGAACTCACGGTAAACGAAGTGGATATATAAGAAAGACCTAAGTCTGGACAGGTAAGCGGACTATGGCATAAAATGAATATAGGAATTATTTGAGTTTCTTTCTTAAAGTGTATTTAAAAATGTTTTCCTTTAAAATGTACTTTCATCAATGAGTATCTGTTCCCTTAAAATTATTCCTGATTTATTGGCTTATTTAAGATTCGTATTGCTTCGCATAATCTACAGCTATGTGAACCCGCGAGAAAATCTTCAAGAATGCAATGCTGTCTCGGATTCTTGCGGTTCTTTTGCACCCAACATGCCTTCCCCCTTTTTTTTTTATCCACACTTTGGGCATGCTAAAATTTAATAAGTGTTTTCCTCAAACCGTTTTTCCTGTCGCCTCTTTTTCACGCTTTTTTTTTGTACGTACACACGTAGCTGTTCTTGTTGTTCAATTCTTTGATGCATTGCCAAAGCGCACGGGGCGCGGAGTAAAATATGCAGTTGGCAAGTCGACTTCACCAACTTGGCAAATTCTTGCGGCACATTTCATTCATCTCTCTCGCTCTCCCTCCGCCAAAAGCCTATTTTTTTGCATTGTTTTTCCCAACGTGTCGTGTCGTGTTAACGGTATTGTTTACATTAGTAATAGAACCCACCGAGCTAGTGGCCAGATAAATAAGTAATAGACCCACAGGCACAGCCGAAAGTCCATGCTTCAGTGCACTCGCTCTTGGGCCGAAAGATACAGAGACAGAGAGTGAGACGGAGACAGCGACAGCGACGGAGTCGGAAGCCAAATCCAAGGCAAACAAAAGACTCAGGCAACGAACTTGCCGGAGGCAATGATTCCTGTGTGTGTTAATCTCGAGTGTAATGGCTGCGGCAAGGTAAAATCAACAATTTAATTCACTTCTTGGAAGATACCTCATAATTAGAGCAGCGTTTTATATATCATAAATACCCGGATTAGTGGGTATTATAGCTACTCGAGTGTATTAAATATTTTGATTGCTAAAACCATTACACATTGTCCATTAATGTAGGCTTGATGCTGATTACTTTGAAAATCATTACAGAAATACTAATTATATTTTTAAGGCATTTATTTCGTGAAACAACTCTTCTAGTCTAGGAAAGAGTTCTCTAGGACTTTAATTAGCTTGTTTTACGAGTATAAAAAACCTGAAAACTTGGTCATAAATAAAGGCATCAGACATTTATTACCATATTGGTTTTTTTTAATGGTTTTTTCTTTTCGTTTGCATTAAATAAATGCAATTCATTATTTTCTTTTGCAATATACCTCCATGAAAAGCATGCTCTTCTGGTTGAAAAATCCCTCCTGATTATATTTCTTAATCAAAGCCCTAGGCAGTTTCAAGAATTACCCAATTCTTATTCTTTCCTAACTGATTTTTCCCTTTCCCAACCACAAATAAATTCCCAACTGTACAAAGCTAATCAAATGATTCAAATTCTCGGCGAATCTCTATGCAAATTAAATAATGCTAACCAACTTGCGCAGACCAATTAAATCCATAGTCGGCGACAGTAGAAAAAGAGAAGCTGGCGCACAAAATTGCTTATTTATTAGTCGAAAAAGAGAGGAAAACCTCTGGAAACGGCATGCTAATGATGTAAACTAACCATTTAACTGTTAAAATGCCAGCAGCGGCCACTGAAAACCGAGAGAAAAAAAGTCTCATCAGTGGGATGCTCGATGGTGAAGATGAGGGGAAGATGAGCCCGAAGACGACGACAAAACTTAGGAGACTTCCTAAGACTAATCAAAGCCGTTACAATGGTCGCACTGCCGCAAAAAACGCACTCTGGCTTGGAGAAAGAGATAGGGAGACCAGAAGGGAAAGAGACCGACAGATTGAAGGGAGTGAATCTAGGTTGCAGTGGCCTTAAATACACTTAAGGAAAAATGTGATGGCTAGAAGATAAGATGAATTAGAAGCCCTTAAAATTTATAAAATATTTTAAGATTAAATTCGGTTAAACGTGAACTATAATTATCAATTATAATATTGAATTACCAGCAAAAATTAGTTTAATATGTATAACTTTTGTATTTTTTATGCTTTAATCTTTCACTTAAAATACATACAGCTTTTCCGTATTCTTTTTTTATCCAAATATGTGGATAGTTTTCATTATTTTGATTTATTACGAACTTTATTTTCTGTGTAAAAATGTTCACAGTAATCTGTGTTCCTCAGCTGCTGCGTCACATGTTGTTGTTATTTTTTTGTTCAAGAAATTACCGTTCCGTGTTGACAAAACGCAAGAAGAAGCAGGGGAACTGACTTAAGGTTCAGCTGGGAGCTCGTAGCTCGGATCTTGGATCTTGGGCTTGGAACTGGGGGTTTGGAGCTCGCTCGGCTTCTGTGTGATTACAGTACCCGCTCCTAATGATCATCATTAGATAGCCAAGGGTTTTTTTTTTCTTCATACAGCTGCTGCCGATTCTTTCAGCCACTTCCTAGAGGTAGCTAGCTGACTTGACGTGACGACATGCAATTGCAGAACCGAGAACTAAGAAAGATGAAGGTGAAAGAAGTCGAGGCAGGTAGAACAACACCAATAATATTTGATAATGCAAAGCGGAAGCTATAAAACTCGAGTGTGCGACGACGACATTTTACGTTAGAACGTCCATTACATTACAGCGAGCCCAAAGAGAATTGGCTAATTGCCGGCAATTGAAAAGGTAAGAGGAGGCATTACGGTAAGACAAAGGAAATCCACAAGCTTAAGACCCAAATGCGGAAGAAAGGCTTCATTAGGCAGGGTATTAGTGATCAACGAAGTACGGGGTACCCTGGAGAGAGATAATAAAACTTAAATTTTATATAATTGAGGGGAATGCTTATGTGACCCGAATTCTTTAAAGCCATATAAGGGCTTAACCATTTTTGTATAAAAATCTTCACCAAACTAATCAAGACAGAACATTTAGTTGTTTCTTGTTGTGTGTTCGAGTGTTAAATAAAGATGCTAATTTTTGTAACATCCAAGTTTGGTTATTTTGTAAAAAAGAAAGTTAAGATCATTCCAAAGATGGTTGTTTCTTAGAAACGATTGTCAAGTCAATAAATTTAGTAGCAGCCGAGGAAAAATAACTGAGAGAGAAAATACAGCCAAAAAATTTTAATTAAAAAAATCTTCAAACAGTTCATTATAACCGATATATAATACAACAGATAACAATCAAACAGAATTTAAAGGTAATTTAAGATGTAACCGTTCACCAAACATGGAAATATTTAAAGACGTAACACCATAATCCAACCTCAAATGGATTTCCTGGCTGCCCTTTGGTCAACTCTCGTCGCCTTACAACCTTTAAGCGATAATCTCTTAAGGCGAGGCGTGGCACAAATCGGATTATCAACGCCAGAAGCCGAGCTTCAACCGTCATCTCAAGGTCGCAGGAGGTATCGGGTATCCGAGTATCTGTGGTATCTGGTATCTAAGCTCGCCTTTCAAGTGCAGCGCCAAAGCCCGGCCCACAGTTAGCGGAGCCGCATTAGCAACATCTGATATGCCGAATACCGCTCTGGCACTTAAGGAGAGAGCCCCCCAGGTACCCAGTTCTTCGGCCAAACAACAAAAGATAGCCCGCACGTAATCTGATATATTGAAAACGGTGAGGCAACCCAACCAGCCAGCCAGCCAGCTGAAAAGGAGTGCACGTATAAATAAGCGGCGAAAAAAGCAAGCCAACTGAAACCACTATCATCCGAGCCTGGCCATATGAGGAGAGTCTCTTTCTTTTGGCGCTCACTATCCCAAACAGCATCAGAACCAATGCACAGGGAAGAAAAGTTGTCTTTTATTTTATTTTAAGTAACATTTCCAAGGGAAATGGATAATAAATTCCATAGGAATTTACCTATTTATCTTAAAAATATATAGTATTGATAGGCCTAGATTATTCTTTACAGAAAATATTATATTTATTATTTTCTTTTTGTGCTTCTGCTGGGAATTGTTTAAAGTTCCAACTGAGTGCACAAAAACGACACAAGAGGACAAAAAATAATCATATAACTATGTGACATTGGTTTATACATAGAACTGCGTTATGAGATGACGTGGGCTTTATATAAGAGTCTTAAGAGACTATAAAAGATAATAAATAAAACTATTTTAATAGGAGAAAATCCATTAACGACAGCCTTTAAATGAGTTTCTTCCATTTCCTTCCTTCCTCCAATTTCCTCTTTCACCATTTATATACTTTTTAGTTATTAAAATAAATTCATTGCCTACCAAGACATCTTGGAAGGCCAAGGATTTGGTTAAGCGCCTGTTGGCATAGAGTCACGAAGCTACTCTGTCTTATTTTCCGCAATAAAAAATGAAACCGTGAATTTTCCTTCTAAGCTACTGTATGAACCTCTCTCTTACCAAAACGCATTCCCCAAAAGAATGGGAATTTCAAAAGCCATTTATTCCCTGCTAATTAACCCAAGGCTCCTCACGCCGAGTTGAAGATAAAACTTTTTATGGCTTTCTTCGGGGGCTCTCAGTCACCTGAGCAACACGCCCTCCCGCCTCTTTCGCTCTCTGGGTCTGAGATGCTCCAAACACGGACCCCGGGGTTATTTATCAGAACCGTCAGCAGGCCATAAATTCCGACTTTTGTCACTACCATTTATGGCCTAAAGAGGTAACCAATAAAACATACAAATTCGGCTGGCGCAATGCGTTATATAAGCGCGTTGTCTGCATCGGATCTAACGGTGCTTGGCTCTGGGTTCTTTGGGTCTCTTTGGATCTCTTTGGGTCTCTCGGTTCCTTGGCTTGTTTACAAGACACCTTGACAAATGTGCCCGGAAAGAGGAAAACATTCGAGACGGAAAAACAACACACTGGCCAGAAAAAATTTGCATGGCAACTGAAATGGAAATGGGTGGAGTGGGAAAAACAAAACAGAGTAACAGCGATCAGGTCCCGGGTCCCAGCTCCGCTGCACTTTTATGGTGCATTGTCTTACAGCGCTAGAAAGCAATATAAAAAAAAGAAAGGAATCACCAATTGTATCAAAAGTCAGAACAAGTTTGCCACAAACTCGGCCCAGCTCGGTCGTTGGCTTCGGCCTAGAGATGATAGCGTGTGTGAGGAAATTATGATAGGAGTTCTGGAAAGGGGAAAATATAAAGAAAATTGAGTCATAAAAATAAAATAATAAAACTTCTAAATGAGAAATCTATATAGGAAAGCCAGACACTGATTTCATTTAAAGGAATGTTTCTACAAACAAAAATGTACAATTAATTTCTGTACGAGTTTCTTTTATATCTTATACTTAAATGTTAAAACTATAGTTAACTTCCAAAGGAATAACTCTTCTAGGTCATTTTCTCAGTCATACCCTGCCCTAGAATTCCCATCTCTAGCTACAAAAATCTCGGAATTTGCCCCAGGACTCGCATCATCATTAAGTTGTGGGAAAAGTAATGCGAGTCAAAGGCGCACGTTCCGTCTGCCGCATGATTTATGCATTATAAATATATAAAGTCTGTATTAATCGCAGCCTGTCATGTTGACAATTTTATTATGCCGTTCTGGCCGAATCACGAACCGATCATTTTGGCTCCAATAAAACCAGATCGAGGACGGGGCGACGGCGACATCAATTTGCCAGCAAGTACTTAAGGGTATTAAGAACTTTCAGTTCAATTCGATTGGCTGTCCCATTGTTTGGTGTGGGTTCGCTGCTGATGGTTTCTGGCATTTGTGAAAGGTGCTAGCAGGGAGCTGGACGACACAGAAACATTTCCCAGTTCTTGGTGAGTTTTTTTGCAAGATCGTGCAGTTTGTTCTAATTTCATTCGAGCGAAGGAGATGTCCGCAGACGACCTGACTTGACTTTCACCCGATCCACGTTTAGTTATCGGCTATTTTGTGCGGGCTGAAGGTTTTTCTGTTCTGGACTTTTCTAATTAACAAGCTTAGCTATTACTTCATTTAACTGGCCAAAAGAAATTCAATTAAATTTTATGACTAATGAAACGAAAGAGGCAAGTGAACGTGCCACCCCATAGGGTTAAGGAATCTAGGTGGAGATAAAGGTATAAAGACTTTGTAGCGAAGGAGGGCTTTAAAAATAAGGTAATGATGAAAATATATCTTGGTTTAAATTCTTAGAGATATTTTGAAATGAAATTTTTCTTAATTTAATAGGAAAAATTTATTTAAAAATTTGTACATGCGGAATTCTACTTTATATTTTCACATATTTTATAAATATCGATTTAATGAAATTTAATGAAATTAAAAAAATATTAATTCAACGTAATTATGTGTTATAAATAATTTAGTGAGCTTTATAAAATCCCTTTTATTATAAACAATATATTTAGTTGCTATATTACCCCCTTCGATCATCGATAGTTGCATCATCCCTTCACGAAAGCTCATCGCAGGACCTGCATATAAAATCCCAGTTTCCAGGAATCTGTAATTTACATGACATCTCCACCTCTCACGGCGATGCCCAGAACATGGACATGTGGAGGAGCTGGGACCAAGAGCATTTGGTCTTCGTTCCGCGACACCGCGACACTGACACCTCTTCCCATGGCCATTCCCACTCCGAAGTCCCAAGTCCCAATCCGAATCCCATTCCCATTCGAGGCTTGTTCTGCCTTTTCATTTAACAACTTCCGCTTGGCAAAAGCGAGCAAAACACGGAGCCGGGGCTGGCTGCGATCTGTGCAATCGCTGATGATGAGGTGCATAAACGACGCCCATTTATTGAGCCCTCGCGGCATTAATAACTCCGGACGAGAAGCGTGGATCAAGAGGCGAGCAGGAGGAGGAGGAAGAGCAGGAGGAGGAGGAAGAGCAGGAGGAGGAGGTGGAAGAGGAGGAACTGCCTCCAGATCGTTGATCGCATGCTCGGAATGAGGTGAGGCCGGTGGAGTAGGGAACTGGTGGCTCAAGGGGCTAGGTCGAACATGTTTGACGTCCACTAAATGACAGGCATTTGTCTGCAGCCCAAGAGAGAGAGGTTGATGCTTACACTAGGGCAAAAATGTTCTAGTAAGGGTTATTATTCTTCTTCTTTTAAGAATTTGAAAAACTATATAGATTCCAATATATCCTATTAAAGAAAATATATAATAAAGTATTGGACAAGGAATAAATTCCAATTTAAAACAAGTTTCTTGTGAGCTTGTTTTTAAGAACTAAGAAGTTTATTGCAGTTTATTTTCTTCTTAAAATTTATTTAATTGAAAATATTAATTAAAATATTGAGTTTTACATTTAAATTGCTCTAAGTGTATATTTATAGAGAACTATAAAACTTTATCGATCTTTATTCGTACAAAATGGTATACTTTCACCTAAAAAGCCTTAAAAAATCAACGGATTTTCTGCCATTAAATCGAAACTATGTTAATATCTAAAAATATAGCACCCATACTTTAGAAAGCCTAAGAATATTTTTTTCGGTGTTCTGCCTCAAGAAGCAGTCACATCAATAGAGTTGGACATGAAAATTGTTCAAACTTCTTCGCTGTTCTGTGCTTTCCTTGTGGTACTTGCTGTGTGTTCGCAGCATATTTAATGAGCCACACATGCTGATGGCTCTGACAGTCTGTAAGTCAGGTTTTTTTCTTCTTCAGTTTTCAGTCTCTTGTTTTTGTGGCCGAGGAGTAACATAGTTTGGCATGTGCTTTATGCTGGAATTATTTCAATGGCTCTGGGTATTGCCAAATTTATTTTCTTTGCTGCAAAGCTGAAGTGGAAGCGTGTTGGCATTTCTTCAATTAAGATGACACAAATTTCACTCTATTATGGAGCCGCGACTACTAGTTTATATGCAAAATGATGTGGTTATTAAAAGCATTACAAATGGTTATAAGAAAGTCAAGACAATAAGAATTACACTGGAGAGCAAAGAAAAAAGAAAATAAAGGATATTAAAGGGAAATGTTTTCTGTTGTTTGAGTTTTTACATAATATGACATCTGAACTTATGAAAATAATTAAGATAATTTTTTATTTAGTTGCAGTAAGCAAGTAAAAGTATGAAGCTATTTGATTACATTTATTATTGTTAGGATATGATTAAAGATTAAATGAATTCAAAATTTTTCCAAAGCTATAACCACATTGAAACCTTTAATACTTATAAATGTATTGTTTCTCCTTCATTCAAATAACTAGTATTATTTATTTCAATTTTATTAAATAATTTCTTAGAGATTTCTTCGGCTTTAGTTATCTTCATCATTATATTGGTTTGTTGAGGCTTTAAATATAATTAAATAAAATAAATAAATCGTAACTTAAATCGATTTTATGCCATAAAATCCCGCAAATTTATCTCCGACTACAATTACACCCCCAGCTTTTGCTGACTAGTGTCTAGTCATGCTCTCGCTTCAATTCTCAATGATCGCTTATTGACTCGCACTGACTTCGATTTCTATTCGTGTTTTCCGTGTTCTAAGACAATTTGCAAAAGTGAAAATAGGCCCAGATCTCGATCTCGATCTCGAGGCTCTTTCTCTTTCAATCCGAACTGCTCTGTTTGGAGCTCAGCTCCAGCCGCCGCCCATTGTTATTAGATTTTTTCTGCCTGAGCGATATTTACATAATCTTAAGTGCTAGTTGTGCTTGCACCGATCCGCTCGGTGAAAGTTGTTACAAATTATAAGTTAGAATGCGCCCAAAAAATATGCCCAGTAGTCACAGAAAGACAGAAGACAAAAGCCTTCCGAAGCCTGGCGCAAAATCTTGCACTCGCCTTTCACAAATCAACGTCCAAATATGGAGGGAGTGCTCGCTCCGAAAGGGGGAACTTTTCGGGAAAAAAGAAAAACAGCCAGATAAATAAATCTGTCAGTGGGGCGTTGCTACTGTGTCAAATAGTCGGAGTCGGATGGGGCCAGAGAGTATCCATCGGATACGAATGCTCCATACCCAATACCCAGCACTCAATACCCAATTTTATTGTGGCCAAATCGATGTCACGGCTACAGTTCGACTTGGAGCTCCGTTTTTTCGGCTCAAATAGAATTTATTGTCAGTCAAGTGGCTTTGTGCCGATTCGGGACAGTCGAACTAGTTAATTGGGTTGATTTCATTGGGCGAACATGTGGGTCTTGGCTTTTGCTGAATGAAGCGGGACTAAAAGCGTTAGGAAAGTTGAGCTTCGTTTTTTTATTATTAAGAGAAGTTAATTTGTATTTTATTTGTATTTCATTTATATGAGGTATTTATATTATTTAAAAAATTATTATCATTTTTATAACATTTCTTATAGTTAGAATTAATTTAACTGAATTGGTCATCAACTTTTAGGTTTTCCTTTAATTTGCAATTATATTATATTTTATAATATTTATTTATTTATAATATATACAGCTTGATACTTTCAAATTCCTTTTATAATTCATAATTTTACTGCTTCACTTTCATCAGAGAAATTCTTAAACCCTGATTTATAGCCACGGGTCTTGGATCACTTTTAGTTTTGGCATTTACAGTTCTCTTTGTTGTAAATACATTCTTGCGGATTCATCTCAAACCGAAACTATTGTCCAAACTCTTCCTCCCAACTGGGTTAATGAAACCGAAACCCTAAAAAACTTTTAATTTCTTCGAAGCAAACTAGGTTGATGAGATCAAGCCGAAAACTGACTCTGCGCTAAGATTAACTAATCGAGCCATTGAAAACTTTTAATCTCAACACTTTCGCTCCGGCCCCTGGAGCTAGACAGCCACAAATGACTTGATTAATTTCGCGCAGTGTAAATGAACCAAAAAATGGAAGTAGAAGTATAAATAAAGTTGTCTGGGCGTAATTGCTTGGCCCCATTATGGGGAGTTCTTGTGTTGGCTCTGCTCTTGGACACCTGAGTGGCATTTGCTCCCACAGCCTCGCTTTCTTTCGGTTTGCCACGGTTTGCCTTGGTTTTGTCTCTCTGCCATTGTAATTACAGTAATTTATTTATGAGGCGACCGGGCTTACACACGTTCTGGATTTCTGGATTCGGCTGAGAGATACTACATTCGTATTCTCGAGTGCGTGGCCAGCCGGAGTTCCTCTGCGAAAATTATGGAATTATATATGCTTATTCTAGCCCAGATGCAAATCGCTCGAGGAAAATCCATAATTAAGCCAGGGAATTTTCCAGCAACAAGAAGAGCTTCCCTCTAAATGCCAGTGTGGTTCTAAGCCTGCATTTTCATGGCCAAGTACACGAGGATGGCATGCAAATGAGCGCCGAGTGGCTCTCAATTAAAAGCACTGCCAGCGGACCGAACCGCAGCGACATTAAAGTCAACTGCAGCTGATTTATTGTGTGAAACTGAAATTCGGTCTTCGGTCTTCGGTTTTATTTTGTGACTTCTGCTTTTTTCGTGTCCCGTGAAAGTTTCTCCAGCATAGATCTTCTCTCTCGGCTCTTGACATTCAGATAATGACTTGATTAAAAGTTGTCATGAGAACCAACTGCGACCGAATTGTGCAAGGCCAGGAGAGGCGACGGCCCCCAGCCATTCCGGTATGCAAAAGAGAGCTCCAATTAAGCGAAGAAGCTGGGAGCAATCAAGCCTGACTTTGGGGTCTTGACACTTGACGGGGCTGTTCGGGATATGTAATAGGTACATGAGGAAAACACATTATTACATAGTTAAAGTGAGTAGGTAAAAATCAAGTTTTAATAAGGATTCATTCAACTTTTTCATTTTATTTAAATTAAATTATTTCTCAAGTTTTTACTGAAATTATTGACTTATTTGTATCAGGAATATTAGAATGAGGAATAACTCATAGCTTAGATAGTTTAGGAGATCTTCTTAATCTTAATATTAATTTATTAAAAATAAATAAATAATCAATAAATTAAGTAAGAATTAAACTATAAATATATGTACATTTATTATATAATACTTCTACAGTTGTAGTTTACTCTAGAGGAAGGAAATCATTTTAATTTATCTATATGTTAGTTCAGGTTTTATTATAAATTGGTAAAAGTTTATAAGATAATAATAATAACAATAATAATCACTTTATTATGAGTTCATAATCTTCTATAAATTATTGTTTAGATTTATAATTAAAACGTTTAATATATTCTTTTTTGTAACATAATTTTCCTCTTGTCAAGACCCTTTGTTTTATAACCATTTTCCTCATTTTCTGGCCACTAAAATCAAATATTTTCATTGGGTTTTCACTATACATTAATTAAAGTTTATAAAATAATAGTAATCATAAATTGTTCGCTTTATTGTGTGGGTTCATGTGTTCTCAGTCTTCTATAATTTACTTCTGTTTTTCTTTGTAACTTTATTATCTTCTATCCTATCCCCTTAGTTTTATAACTATTATACTCCATTGCTGACCATTAACTATATAAAATATTGTAATGTATTTCCCAATATTTATTTAAAGTTCCTTCTTAAGTAGAGTATCCCAACTTTATTTTTCTTAGAACCAGAATATCTTCCCGGGTTTTTTTCCTCTCCAGAGTTTGCTTTTACATTTGCATGCAAGTAAGTTTTCGCTGCTAATCACGTTCTTAATGAAAGTGGCTGCAGTGGCCAGCTCGGCGCTGTCCGGAGTTGGCCAACAATGTTGTTTGTTGTTAGTTGTCAGTTGTTAGTTGCTAGTTGGTTGTGGTTAGTTGACTCTTACCCGTTGGACCGGGGACGATTCTTGGCCAGAATGTGTCTTGCAGACTCGGCGGTTTTTTCGCTGGCAATGACCGCCATTCTGGCCGGGTCTTTATTTGATTCTCATGTTTGTTTGGCTGTTTTCCAGTGGTTGCCTTTGCGTTTGCGTGCTACTCGCGTCTGGCTCTGGGGATTTTAGTTTACTTTTTTTGTTTTGAGGAGTGCGAAGTGAATTCTTGGAGGCAGAACATTTCCCCAGCCAGACCAGTTCTCCCCTCTCTCTGATTTTGATTAATATTATTTATGACTTTAGCCGGGTGTCGCTGTGCTGCTCCATCGGTTCTCTATTTGTGCATTTATTGATGGATTTTGGCAGCACTTGCGTTTGTCCCAATTTCCGTGTGAGAATTGATGCCAAGCTCTGGAAACTACAACTCTAATGGAGATAAACACAAGCCTTGGAGTTGTGTTAAATTATTGGGGGGATTGAGAAAGAGAGATTAAGGAAATACTCAGGTATTTGTGGCTTAACTTTTGGTTTAATCCCCTTTAAAAATTCCTCCTAATTTAAATGAGCTCACTTTTTTAATAGTTTTTGGTTGTTAATCTCTTAGTCTGCTATAATTTCTGTAAGCTAAAATAAGCTGAAAAGTTGATTAATGAAATTTGATAATATTTTTCTTATAGGATTTATTAATCCACAAATAGAAAATAAGGAAAAAGAGGAAATTTCAGATATTTTAATTAATAGTTTGTCTTATTATTAAAAAAAATATTTTTTTCGATATTTTATTTTATATTTATTATTTTATAAAGTTTTGTACATGATACATCAATTATTTTTCCACAAAAATAAGCATAAAAATGCTTTGAATTCAAATTTATTTAAGAGTTAGTTGCATTTTATTTTATATCAAGTCATAAAAAAAAAAAAATCCATATTACATAAAAACAAATTTTCCCTTAAAATTACGTATACTTTCTAAGATATCTCAAGACTTACTGGTAATTTCTACTAAAATTGTGTCAATGGAAGCTTCTTTCTTTGCGTTGCTTGCGTACTTTTTCTTACCCAATCTCTGGCAATCTTTCACGTATTTCGTAGTACCCTTGTCCCCAGTGGCAAAGTATTCAAATGAAGTTGTTTACGCAGGCAACCTGTTGCATAGTTTCGCCGACATTATTCAACATTGTACGACTAATGACTGACACTTACCCCCGCTTCTCTCTTTGCAGCCATATATGGTTCATTAAAAGTGTGGCAGAACTTTGGCACTGGCGATAAACAACGAACAGCGAACGACGACCCGTGGAAATGTGCGGGTAATTTCGAGCTCGGCTTAGTTTGGTCTGTGCGGCGTGGGCATGCGCAGAGCTGGTGCTGATCCAGAGCCACCATTACCACCTGTAGCATTACGAGCACCATTACCACCACCACCGGGCACCATCCCATTCGCCGCTGTCATTCGAAAGTTGCCGCCGCGTGACACACATTCTACGCATTAGCGCTGCACTCCAGCTCCAGCTCTGGATACTGTACACTGGATACTGGATAGTGGACACTAAATACTAGATACTGAGCTCTGGACACGACTCTGCCAGACTGCCGGTCGAGTAGGAGCATCTGCGAGGAGGAGGGCCCGAGTCCCAAGTCCAACCTCGCTGCTTTATTCATGCTCTTCGGCGGCTTCAGCGACCACGACGCAACGGGAACGAGCGAAGATGACGCTGCGCTTAGTCAGCATATTGTCGGCGGCATTATTCCTCCTTTTTTGGCCCGCACAGCTGGATGCATTTATCACGTCGAACACAGGTGAGTTTGGACTCGGTTTTGGTGTCTTAGGTACAAAAAACGCATAGCGGCTAATGTCTGTGAAATGTGTGGCAATGGGTGAGATGGAGACCCAAAGGTTTCTGGGCTTTGTGGCGGAAAAATAGCGGAAAATAGGGAATTTCGAATGTTTTGTTTTGTGATGTTTAAATATTACTATTGTAGCTATTGTAGCAGCTGAAAACTGAGCTTATCAGCGCGCTGATAATATCAGAACTAATCCGAAAGCTGAAACAGAAGCCAATGCTGATTACAAATAAAATTAAATTAACATCGAAAATCGACTAACTTAGATAAAGTAATTCGATTCGGATGAAATTTTGTATGTATAGATATATTTAAATTAAATGTAATGGGGAAATAACGTCCACGAAAAATTAACGTCCTCGGGAAATTAACCTCCCCGGGATTTTAACGTCCCCGGGAAATTAACGTCATCAGAGAATTAAAGTTCCCGGAGAATTAACGTCCCAAGTAAATTAATGTCCCCGGGATTTTAACGTCCGCGGGATCTTAACGTCCCCGGAATTTCAACCCGGAGAATTAACGTCCTCGGTGAATTAACGTCGCCGGGAAATTACCGTCCCCGGAGAATTAACGTCCCCGGGAAACTAACGTCCCCGGGGAATTTATGTCCCCAGGTTATCTAAAAGAAAAATAGCCATTTCAAGCAAACAGAGCGTTTGTTTTTTCGAGCTGAATAATCTCAGCAATAATTTCCTCTTTTAGCCGCAAGTGTGCGGTTGGCCTTAGGCTTTCATTGCCGCACTTTAATTATTAATAATAAAATATATAAAATAATATATAAAATATATTAAATATATAATTTCCTTTATTTATTTAGGCTGTCACCACAATGGCACCTGGTTCGCTGACAAGTCAGTGGTGCCCAGCATGGAGAAGTGCCTCAACTGTCAGTGCAACCGGAAGACCCTGGTGTGTCGCCTAAAAGTGTGTCCTGAGATGCCCATGCCTCCGCCCCGGGGATGTGTGGTGGTCCAGAAGAAGAGTACCTGCTGTCCGTACCTGTCCTGCGCCCGACTGGACGCCTTCTACAAGATCCCCACCAAGCGGCGCATCATTGCCTACTTGGATCACTACGAAAGGGAGTCCATAGATCGCGTGGTCAACGATAATATGCTGCAGAGGCGTTCGGATGACTCCGACACGGATCTGTTTGGTAATTCATTTAAATCTGTCTAACTGAGGATATTTTATGAATTTAATTTCCTTATCTTGCAGTTTGTGTGAAGAATGGCACCGTGTACAAGTCGGGATCGGCCATGTCATCGTCCAATTTGTGCAGTTATTGTTACTGTATAGGTAAGTTAAAATATTAAAATTAATAGGGAATTCTTTTTAAGACTTATAAATAATTATTTTCTAGGCGGCACCGAGAAATGTGTTAAACCCAAGTGCATGCTGCCCGTGGAGGGCTGCAAGCCCATCTTTGTGGACTCCACCTGCTGCCCGGTGCGATATGATTGCAGCAGCAAGACCTCGGGCAAGTCCTCGCAGGAGGTGAGATACAGGAAGACCTCGAACAAGCACTTCCAGCGCATGTCGCAGCGCCTGCAGCGCAATCGAGGCTGCACTGTGGGCGCCCAGTTCTACGCGGAGGGCCAGAAGATGCGCTCGGATGTGGACAGGCCCTGCGACATCTGCTTCTGCATCCGGGGAACACGGAGATGCGCCCCCAAAAAGTGCTCGCCGGCTCTGAAGAACTGCATCCCGGTGGTGCCGAAGGGCCAGTGCTGTCCCTCGAGCTATGACTGTGGTAGTCAGCGGGATTACCGCAGATCGCACAATTCCCGTCAGTTCAACCTGTACAATATGCTGTTCGGCAAGGATGAGCCGGAGGTCCAGGAGACGGGCATCATACCCCAGAGTTCCATGGCCGAGAGGTATCCGCAGGATCGTCATCCTACCAGAGCTCCACAGGGCAATCCCCTGGAGGTTAGTAGTGAGAAGAGCATTCTGGACACGCTTCGCGAGGGCCTCGAGTTCATCGATGGGAATAACAACAAAATGCTGGCGAACAACCTGGATCTGGTGGGGATAAGGACCACTCAAGCGCCACCTCTAATGAGAACGGAACCCAATGAAGAGTTCACTAGCAGCACCACAGCTCTGAGTTTCCTGGATCTCCTATTGGGTCCCAGTACGGAGAGTGGGATGCAGGAAGAGGTTAGGCAACCAGAGTCGACGACGGTCAAGAACACCCTCTCCTGGATGGATATACTCCTGGGACCCGATGAGGAGGACTTGAGTCCCCCAACCGAGGCCTACACAGAAACCAGTTCCACGCAGACTCAATCCGAGGAAGTGAAAACCTCAACGAATAGTATAAAGCGGATAGCTGAGGACTTTGATGAACAGTTGGACAATGGGGAAATGGCCGTTGGGGAACTCCCAGCGGAGGCTCAGCAAATCAGCATGACCAACGCCGGAATATGGCCGAAACCTACGGAAGTGGTACCTTCTCCTCCCAAAGAGGAACCGAGTCTATTCAATGCCCTGATGGATGGTCTGTCGGGCATACTTGAAGAGCCCCTCAATCAGACTTCGACGAGTACGACGAGCACCACCACTTCCACTGAGAAACCACAGAAGACCAATGTGTATCCACCACCCATGTTCCGACCTCTGCCGAGTGGCAAGCCAACTCACACGCGAATCAACTCAAAGCTGGCTAATCTCACGGTGACACCGCCCATGTTGGTGGTGACCAGCAAGTACGGTCAGAACCAGCCGGTGACCCACAGAACGGCGGACAACAAGGTCAACTTAACTAGCGTTAGTAGTACAGAAAAGCCTAGTGTTAGCACTACTCAGAAAGCTTCGATTGAAACTACTACGATGAAAACCACACCAAAGCCTTCAACAACCGCAAAACCGAAGCTAAAAACCACTAGGAAATCAATTACAACACCAAAACCAACAGCTCCACAATCGACGACTCAAAAAGCCATTACTCCAAAACCCACGACTAAGAAACCTGCCGCATCAAAGCCTACAACTCCGAAACCAACAACACCAAGACCCCCAACAACAGTTTCACCAACAACTTCAACAACTTTACCAACAATCGTTCAAAAAACCTCCTCTAGAACTCCTTCAACAACCATTTCAACAACTTCAACAACAACTTCTACAACAATGTCACCAATAATTTCAACAACAACCCCCAAGCCAATTCCAACACCACAGCCCAATATACGAACCACTGTCAAGCCGAAATTCAAACCCAAGACCAAACCCTACATTACAAGCACTCCCAAGCCCTTGGTGATTAAGACTAATCCCAGTATTTTGGAAGCCGAACCCCTAGAAGACGCTAGTGGCGGAGAACCCACATTGCCACCGAGTCTACCAAATCTGAAGATAATACCCTTTCTGCCAACCGATGCCGTGGAAACGGTGCCCCAGGAGAACTATCCCAGCAGTAACTTTTATCAGCAGAAGGTAGCCTCCGATAAAATGGATGTGGTTGGCTATGATACCATGGATGATTCGGTGGCTCTATATACCCAGTCTCAACCAGATCAAGCTGCCTACAAGTACAAGTTCAATGTGGAAGTTCCAGCCGTGCAGGCTGCTCCCGAGCCAGTGGTTCATCTGGGCGGGAAATACGAGGGCAGTGCCGCCTACGTAAAGTTTGATTTCGATAGACCTGCAGTGCCGCCTTCACACAATGGATTCTCGCCGCCCACCGAAACGGAAGGCGGGTTCATGCCCAAGGAACCGCTGGTCATCGATGGCGAAGTTCTCCAGGAGCATGTCACCTCGAGTGGAATCGATAGCTTCCATGTCACGCAGCATATTATCGATATCACAACTTCCGGGACGCAAGATAATGATACTAGTTCGATAGGTGAGCCTTTAACCACTTTTGAAGTGTTTTACCCATTTCCTCTTGAATTTTTCAACATTTTTCTAAACAATTTCCCTTTGCTTTGTCCTATTTCATCACCAGAAATCACCACACCCGATCCCTTCAAGGATGTCATACACACAGAGCCGTCGCCCAATCTCGATGAATTAATCGTTGACAAAGCGAACAAGCAGCCGGCGATTGAAGAGCATGTTGAAACTGTCACTTACAGTGTCAGCAACTCCACATCCTCATCCACAACCACTTCATCCTCCTCCACATCCCTTGGCACTCCAACAAGCAGCAGTACAGCAGCAGTAGCAGCAACAACAACGACAACGACAACGGAAAAGGAAACCCCCTTGATAGATAAATATGAAATCAATAAATTAGATAAGCTTCTGGATGAGCTGCTGGGCCTGAAGTTGCCCAAAGGGGAAATCGTGAGCAGCACAGTGCCGCCATTTAAGCAAATGCCAGCAGCAACGGCAGCAGCAGCAACATCAGCAAATACTGTGACGAGCACATCAGCAACAGCAGGAGCAGCAGTAACCGCAGGTCGACCCACGGGGACAACACGTGCTCCGGGCTCGAAAAAGGGCGGCAGTAAAACGAAAAACAAACAGACCTCCGGCAACAGACGCAAGGTCCAGAGTGCCACGCGACGTCAGAGCACTCCAGCCAGCACCAGAGCCCCGCCAGCAACGACTAGGACGCCTCCTCCCACTGCAGCACCTGCCACATCGACCACAACAACGAGAAGCACTACTCTGCATCCGTTCCTGAACTCGCCATTCGACAAATTGCCCTTCATGGACGCCAGCTACGAGGTGAGACCGCACAGATTGCCGCCGCAGGGGGAGGAGCAGCAGCTGTTGCAGCAGCATGAGCAGCCACCGCAGCAATTCCACCATTACCAGCATGCAACGAGACCGCCGACAACTGCTCCTCCTCCTCCTCCGCCGGCTAAATCCGCGGAGACAGAAGAGGAGACGCCTCCAGGGTTGGGCTTTCCGGGCCTGGAGGGTGGCGGGGATCCCCTCGGGCAGCTGAAATTGGCGGGATGCAACATTTACGGACGCATGTATCGCGTGGGTCGGATTATCGTGGAATTATCCAGCCAGTGCCTGGAATGCAAGTGCACCGAGGTGGGCGTCAAGTGCGGCCCATTAGACTGTTAATTTAGATATTTCCCCCAAAATGAGAGTGTGTTTATAGGCTTAAGTGTCAGCTCTTAATGGTAGTTTGTAGTGCGTACGCTAATCCGTAGCTGTAACTAACTAAGGGATAGAGATTAGGCCTGCTTTAGACAGTAAGTTGTATTATAGAAATATTAACAATGATTCGATTGACATCTAAATATTTAACATACTTAACTCGGCATTTATAAACTAATTAAGGTAGAGTAAGAGTGAAAAATATATTAAAATAAAATATAAATCTAATAACAGAAAATGAGTTTTAATTAATGGTTGGGAGGTTACTTAAGGGAAGAATTATAATAACTTATTTGTTTATTATACGTATTTTAAATTGTCATTGAAATAATGTTGTTATTAAGCAATGTTACATTTTTAGTTTTTAATGCGGTGACCGATTTTCAAGACATATTTTCACAATGATTTTAAAACATTAAATGACTCAAAACGATGACTTAAACCCATAAATAACAAAATATTCATCTTCACAAAAAGCTCATAAATATTAATTCATGTTCAACCTTGTTGCACATTTTGCGAATAATTAATGAATAATTAAATATACTTCCATTTATGGCCAAACATTCCTCAAATTGTTCTGGTTTCGTTTACTGACCGAAAAGTAATTATAAAATATTTACACAATCTCTATCATCCCTTGCACTATAATGCCACATTCCTGCCTCTGATAAATACTAACTGGCCAGCAATTAGCCAAAAACACTTGATGAGTAATAAATTAATTCAATTGAAAGTCATTCTGTTAACAGGTGTAAGCCAATTAGTTGGGTGGCCAGCGAGCAACTCATAAAAATCAGTCATAAAACACGCTCTTCCATTTTATGAGGTGTAAAAAATAAATGTTTATTCACAGCGCCATAATTATTTATGCGTGGCCAAAACAAAGAAATATAAGTTTACAACGGGTGTTTATTTTTTGTGGCCAAATAATAGAGGCAGCCAAAAAAAGAATGGCATGGAATAATTGTTGACGACAATTCATTCAATTAAGGAAGACATGCCGGGCTGAATAATAAAAAGTAAGATGAGTTTATTGAATTATGCGATTAAGAGTTTACTATTTATTATTGGGTTTGGCTTGTTGAAACATTATTCTTTAATAGAAATGTTAAATTATGAAAAATACGGGTTTTTGATGATCTATGAGATCTCAAGCTTCACATATTTTATATTTAATTGAAGTATTAGGGGAAAGTGTTTTCAACCAAAATGCAGTAAAATAATATTTTTACTTACATAATTTATTAGTATTATGACGATGTGAGCTTAACAAATGCAAAACAAATTATTCATATTAATATTTATGTAGCTAAAAAACTTAATCATAGTTTTCGGACGCCAGGAATAATTTACTATTACTATTTTTTTTATTCCTATAACTACTTTTTTTGAGACCACAAACTAGTTGCCTTTTTAATTTCTTTCCCGTATCCGTCGATAGACAATAAACCCGCACACCAGTCCGGCCACGCCTCCGCCCATGTGCGCCTCCAGACTGATCCGGGGATTCCGATTGTGATTATGCCGAAAGTGGAAGGTCGTGAATCCCACGTCGCTGAGGAAGAGAATCAGCAGGGCGGCGATGCGGGAGAAGCGATGCGACAACTGCGAAAAGTTCTATATTGGACAGAGCGGTAATCGTGTAAAATTAATCGAATCTCAATTGCGGTTTCCAGCTGACTGACCAGAACCAGGTGCGGCACATGGCTCCCCAGCATGGCGTAGACCCCGGCGGAGGCGCCCACCAGCAGCAGATGCGGCTGCAGCCAGGCGGAGAACAGTGAGCCGGCAGCGCCACCGGCAATATAGACCACGGCCAGGCGGCAGTGACCCTGCTCCAGTTCCAGGCAGACACCGATGAAGCACTAAGGAATACATTGACCTTTTGTTAGAAATCAATAACGAAGAGGGGTGGAATTTCTAGGCAGAGAGAATTTGAAGCAACTCCTTGTTTATATTAGGAAATATATTTTGAAATTAAACATTTTGTTATTATATGCTTACAATTATTACTATTATTTATTATTGAAAGAATTTTGAATATGAAATTGGTTTCATTTGGTTTACTTGTCCTACAGTAAACCAAAAATCTCAACAATATATATTTAAATTTATTGGTTTTATTACAAGGGATTAAGTATAAAGCCATTAAAAATATGCATTTTTCTTCGTACATTTTGCAATAAAAATAATAAAAATTAAATAAAAAACATAAATCTCTCCGAAATTCCTTTACTATTATTATTATAATTGCTAGAACTTCTACTCACCTGAAGACATATATTGAGAGTCAGATGCCACACATCGGCATGGAGTAGCATATAGGTCAGTAGTCGCCAGTACTCGCCACTCCACTCCGGCTTGTAGATCAGTCTTTTCTTCATGCACTCATTGGCGATCAAGTGCAGTGATATCTGAGGGAGTGAGAAATGAAAAAGGTAAAGGAAAAACCTTATATTACTATGCACTAAGCTGCAAGAAAAGGTTTCAAAAAACCTAATAAAAAGAATTTATACTTATTAAGTATTTGAAAAGGATAAGGGTGTTATTCTAACTTAAAAAGTATATATAATAATAAATATTAATATAAAGCTTCTTTTGACATTTTATAAATAATATTTTCCAGCTTTAATCAAAGATTAATCCTTTGGAATGTTCATAATCTTTCTGATTAGTTTAAATGCAAATGTAACTAAACTAAAATATGGTGAACATTTTTCGTATATTTGTGGTTAAATGATTCTATTGGGATCTAATAGTTATATTCTACAAAACTGTATCAAGTCCAGTCAAATGAAGTTTCATAAGAGCATGTCCAACGGTTTCCTTTAATTTTATTCCCCCGTATTATTTAACACTAATATTTGTAATAGTCTCTGATACTCTTCCCCTAAATTTCCCCATTACGCCAATCCAATCTCCTTGCCATTAAGTGGTTTTTGCCATATCGGAGCACCCCCAATCTTGATGAACAGTGTCATGGCAACTGGCAGCCGGCGACACTCGCCTCGCTGTCACTTTCGCTCAAACGCTCGACACTTGGCTTAGATGATCGTCGATCGTCGATCGTCATTCGTCGATCGATCTCCGATCTTCGATCTTCGCTGAGTGTTTTTACCCAAGATGCCGCACAGTGTGCGCCGCATGAGTTGACAGCAGCCGCAAAAACACGCATGCGACACCAAATCGGTGCAACATGAATATCCCGCCGCCAAATATGACAAATGCCAGAGCTCCAAGTTGCAACATTCGCTCGATCCGATGACTAAAATGGCAATATAGCTAAATCGGACTGCAGCGCGTTGAATTGTGCAATCAGTTTGCGGAGCTCGGCGGGTTGGGCCGAACAATAAAACCTTTCAATCGCCGATCTGCATTGCTGACTGCAGGTATGCCCAACATGCCGCGCAATAAGGTGAGTATCAATTAATGAGTGTTCCACTAAATGGGTCACACTTGTGGGACTTTGATTTTGTTGGGAGCGGTATTGGCCAAGGCCCAAATAGATTTTAAAGTGGTCGTAATTATTTGGAACTTTATCAGAGATTACAAAAAATCTGGGGGGATCTAAAAGGTATTTCTATTTGAAGCATGCAATTTCCAAAAACCTTTCAGTGACACATATTTTGCATTTAAATTAATTTTAATTTGATAGTCTACGGTCATCTCATTCTTATAAGAAATTTAATGATTTTTGGTTTAATGAAAACAGTTTAAGACTGTTAAAATACTTTTTATATTAAGCTCTAAATTATTATTTCAATGCTTTGCAATGTAATATAAAGCCTGTTTGAGCTAGATAATTCCAAAGGAATTAAAAACAGCTTCTCTATTTAATATTTCCAGTAATTTTTCTAAATAGTCATATTAAATAAGGAGTTTAAAGATTTTAAGGAACTACTTGTATAAATAATTAATTAGGGCACTTGAATCATGTGGAAAATTATTTTGTCAGAAATTCTCATTAAACGTAAGTATTATTACTTCTATTATTAGCTGGAAAAAACATATTGCGAAATTTATGTTACTTATTAAAAAAATTACGTTGCTTATTTTGCCTAATTAATTCTAGTAATCAAATTTATTTGTTTTAATTTTATCTATTCAAGCGCTTTGATTTCCATACGCTCCAATCACTGCCAAACTCATAAGCCACAAAGTGGATTATCGAAAAAGAAAAGCAAATAAATATGGATTCAATTCAAACCGCAAATAATACACACACTTAAATGATTGAACAAAATTTTCCAGTAAATGGAAATTCAAATGAATTTCCGAGCAATAATTTATGGAGCACTCACACTGTGGCACCGCCAGCTAGCGGGTGAACCAAACAAAAGCAAACAAATTGTTTTTTGTATTAAACAAATCAAACGGAAAGCCATTATTGAGATGGGAGATTATAAACAGACACTTTTAAGAATCCTCAGCCAAGTGTATATTTCGCACAAAAAGAGAATGAAACTGAAAGCTTATCAGCAGGGAAAGTTTACTAGAAACTCGAACCTATAAATGTTTATGAATTATATTACTTGCAATCAAAATACTCTCATGTTTGTGCCGTAAATAATACAACCTTTGTTCCCTTTTTTAAATTTCTTATCTGGTATGGCGAATTTAATGAGTTGATGTCTTTTTTAAATTTAATTCTTTAATTATTAAAGCTTTTTGCGACTTTATTTCATTTGTAAATATTTTTTATCGTTCATCAAAGCCTTTAAACGCTGCACAAATTCAATTTATTTACAGTTTTTAAATGTTCAATCAAACACTTTCAATGAATAATTGAATTTCTCGCAATCAAAATGTATGAGTTCTAAATAATTTCACCTCTGACCGAAGCAGAGGTAAAAATTAATATTCTTTCATGTTCATCAAAGCCATTTCATCGTTACGTATACGTGTTTTTTTTTTTTTGTTCAATATAAACCATTCAATTAAACACACATCACTCATACGCCACGTTTGCCGGATATGCAAAAAAAAAAAAAAAAAAAAAAAAAAAACACAAGCACAGACAATGAATAAAGTGGAGCAACTGCATCAAATCGAACCTGCATAAAGCACATCAGCAAAATAAACCAGGGCACCCGCCACACAAGCAGCCGCCTTCGCTTCATGCCCGCGTCACCGGCTTTTGTCAGGTCATCAATGAAAATCTTCTGCAGAGGAGCCCGCACGGTGACAGGATTCGCCGGATTGCCGTCGGAGGAGGTCTCCGGCAGGAGCAGCAGCCTCACATCCTTGCTGCTGCCATTGTTGTTCCCGCAGGCGCGGCCATTGTTGTTGCTCTCCTCCAGTTGTTGGACCAACATAATGCGATTCGATGCGATTCGATTCGATGCCGGCTACGACCGGTGCGCTGAACGCTTAATGTGAGACTAGGCAGATCCATTGAGGTGTTTGATTTGTTCTTCAAAAGAAAAAAACAAAACAGCGCGATTCACTCCAATACGATCCGATTCGGTCCGAACCGATTGATCGGCTAATGGCAATCATTCCGAGAGCGGGGACTTAATGTGTGGCATACTTTCAGGCGAAAAGGGGGTTCATGTCCCAACTGAAAGCTAGTTTGATTGGGAAAAAAATTTGTTTTTAGGTGATTTTATTATATTTTGTATAAACTTTAAATATATATATTTAATATATGGAAATAGTGGAACACTATTAAATTAATAATATAGTTAAATCCGTATTTTTCTGTTATTTTTAGCCTGAAGTTAGTGGTTGCTTTTAAAAGTCTTTGTGAAGTTCGAGTTTGACAGTTATATTTTCTGTTAAATTAGCTACGAGACATATTTTAATAATTCTAAAAATATTGCAAATATTTTTAAAACATGTGCACACTTTATTAGAGCAATATATATGTACATATAAACAAAAAATATTTGTAAACAAAAGCTAGGGACGAGAGTCTTACATAAATGGGGTACAGCCTTTTAATCATGATAGTTGAATTTAGTTTAACTTTATTTACTTAAAACTTATGAATTAGAAAGCTATTTATAATTATCTAAAATTGATTCTTAAGATCTAAGAAGCCTTATTAAGAAATTAAGTGGAATTATGTAATAAGCTAGGTAAAGTTAAGTTTAAATATGTTTAATATTTCCCCTTTTAATGGCTATTCAGTTCTGGTATCTCCTTTTAAATTGTAATAACATTTCCCATAAGTGGATAAACTTTCGCCCCAAAGGAAGCCCACTTGGAGCGTTAATATTCCAGCCAACTTGTGGCTCAAATTAAATTTCGGCCCTGCCCCAAGCCTTGGCATTTGACATTTTCAGGCAGGCCAAGCTACGTTGCAGCTTCGGTGGCAGCTGCAACAGAAGTTGCAACAGCAGCAACCATTCCGGAAGCCATCTCAACACGCCAGCGACTTGTTTACACGAAATTGTGGTGAAAAGCTCGCTTCCTCTCTCTCTTTCTCTGTCTATGCGATCTACCCTTCTCTTTCCGCGTGTGACCAGCTCTCTCTTTCGCTCAGCTGGACACGTGGTGGGCGCTAATGGCGGTGGGCGGCGGCTGTCAACACCGAATGCTCGGTTATGAATGGCTTTTAATGAAATATTTATGTAACAAGCAATAAGAAGGCACTTTTGGCTTCTGGACGGAAGCGAAAGAGATGGCAATAAGGAAGAAAGAGACGGACAGGAGGAGGACACACAAAAGCGTTAGAAATAATTGTTCGGCTAGTTAAGTTTGACGCAACGTTGAACTAAGATAAAGCCAAACACATAAGCGAATAAACATACACTTGGCACACAAGACATTGGGGGTCACAATTATAGGAGCCCCTTCAGGACTGTGGAAATGTATATAGTTTTTTCGCGCTCAGAAGAACAGATACAAAACCTACGGTCCAAGGTTCTAGGGTTGGGAATTACAACAAAAAACACACAGTTTTGAGTTTTTTTGATTCCCTTTGCTAGCATGTTCTGTCTAGTTCAGGCTCCGAGCTGGACTTTAGGTGCCTAACCCTGTTTTAATTTAAAACTTTCAAATAATAATAATAATTATGAAAAAATTACTAAGAAAATTATAATAAAAAATGTTAGCTTTTTATTACTCCAGCATACTCGATTTTAAGAATTTATTTATACATTATTTTTAAACTTAATCTTAATCTTAAACTTAATCTTGAAATTTGTATTAAATCCCCACTACTTTCTATTAATTCAACCCAAGCTGTCCATGACTGAGTCCCTCTTATGTGTTTGCCATAAACTTTACTGAATGGTTGAGTTGCCAAAAGTCATTAACAGTCAACGGCTATACGTGCCACACAAGGGAGCAACGATGCAGTTGGAACAACAAATTGACAAATGCGGCAAGGACGAAAGGGAGAATGGGGCAAGTCAGACACAGAACTTATCCCGGCTACCATGCCTGATGTGTCTGGTTGGGTTTATTTGTTCGCCGCCGACTTACATCCCCATGAGCCTGGCCAAGAAGAAGCGCTTGAGTTGGCCCATCCTAGACAATAACCTTAAAGCGTATCCTTTAAAGGAAATTTTCACAGGGAACTGATGTTTAAAGGAAGCTTTAATAGGCTGTTTTAAATGGAGAAACAACATATTGTATTTAGTAGCATTAAGTATATCTAAACTTAGTTTCTTACTTCCCTTTCCTGCTCATATCTCTATCAGTTCTTAAGGACATCCGTTGCCCCGAAGTTTGCTCCTCCGGAAAACTCACCAAATGAGAAGCCACTCATAAAGCAAGTGTGCGAACAACTTTAACACGCCACCGAAAATCCCGGGGGGCCTAACATAATTTCGAGACCAGCACCTCGGCACAACCAAGATGTTCCACTTTGCCAGCAGCCAAATCTTGAATTCCGAAACTCAGCCCCCCACAAAAAAACGTTTAGGCAAATCTTTGCGCCAAAATCTTGAGCAAACAAGCTCATTACACAGAAGTGCACAAAAAAAGGGCGAGAAAAAAAGAAATACAAGACGAGGCAACTAAGAGTGCGCCCCGTGATTGAGTGACTTGCCAAAAGGGGAGCTGAAGACCATTACGGTCACAGTTTATGACCGCAATTTTATTGATACCGCCAAAGGGAGCGGATCCGAAATAAAATAAAGCAACCCTAACTGGGGGTAGATCGGAGAGGCCCCGAGGAACTTCGACGGCGTCTTGCCGGCTATAAAGCGCATGGGGAAAATTCCGGAGCGATTGCCTGCAACGCTGGGCGTTTTATGGCGGACACCCAGGGGCCATAACAATCACAGCCGAGCGAACACTACTACAATAAACTAATCTAATGCGAGCATCTAATTTGCATGCAGCAACTAAGCGGCCTTTTTTAAAGGACTGTTTCTGGGAAAAGGCTCCGCCGGATGAGCCAAAGAACGGATACCGCAATTCAGCACCGACAAACGCCATTCTGTAAACGCAAATGTCTATTAACAAGCTTCGTTTCATTGGCAGAGAATGTCTGTACGATATAGAGATGTGTGTGGGTTAAATAAGGGATTATAGTATCCTGATACAGGATTTAATAAATACTTAGGATTAAGTAATGGAAGGGAACTACTATGTAATTTGTATAAGAATTAATTAATATAAATATATTAGAAGTCTGGCTTCAAAGTAATTTCTTAATAAATCCTTAAGTTTTACAAAACTTCAATGTTAGAATGTGAAAAATCTTCAAAATTTGCTTAATTTCTTGGTTTTAATTTAGCAAAAAGCTCATAACAATTACATAAACCTCAACCGATTTATTCTTATTTAAATAAATTCATTTATTTGCACATCTCTAGCCTACACAGAGCCCACGAGACCTGCGGTCCACAGCGCGTGCAAGGGCATAAGTAAGGATGCAAAGGATGTTTGCTCCTCCTTACACCCCCTTTTGTAAATATGTGTGCGTGAGTTGTGGGTCTGTGCGTGCCTCCGATGCAAACTCAATTATTAACTAAGAGGGCCAAAAGGCACACACAGCATACTATATATATGGCACCTTACGCCTTTGCCTTTGCCACTGCCCTGTTTTAGTTGTAACTGAATGTAAGCCTCTGCCACCTCTCCTGCAGGATGTTCAGCTCAGGGGAAATTTGCATTTTATCATCTCATGGCCTGGCCCACTTTCCCCCAACTAACCGCGTCCCCCGTCGCCAGTTATTACTGCCAGGAAGGGCTTTGCTTTTAATTGGTTTTCTTAGGCGAGAAACATCTCAGCTGTAGTTGCCGGGGAAGGGACTGGGACTACCTCGATTACCTTGTTGTCGGCGCTTGTCGTGCTTGTTAATTTAGTGTTAGGCGGCACTAACTTATAATTGTTTAATTAGCAAGTAAAATGCGGTGAAAATATGTGGAAATTATTGGATTTCCAGAGCTCAACAAACACAAAGGGAAATGGAAATGGTGGAAGCAGTATGTGAATATCCTTGGGAATTTTAAGGTGATGGAAATGATTCGATTTGTAAGTTGATACAAGATACTAAGCCACGCTCTGAAAGTAATTGATATTGTAAGCTAGTTAATTAGTATAAGCCTAAAGGATACATATAATTAATAATTAATTTGTTCCTTATGCTTTTATTGTTTACAGAGTTTAAATTGGTTTATTTATTGGATTTATTATTATTTACTTTATGTATCCTAGAGGCCTTACACATTTTAGTTCAGTGTCCAGGACCCAAGGATATTATTAATCAATAAGTTGCGTTGCTGTATCAATGGGAAAAGCACTCAACAAAATATGGGGGTTCATAATTGACTAACTAATATAAGTAATATAAACAGAAGCCAAACTGGTTAAGTTACTTGCTCTTATTTTTATTATAAATAAAGCTCAAACACTCACAAACCTTTCACACAGTTGTAGTTATTTTTATAATCATAATTTTACAATAGAATAAATAATATTCCTACCCCTTTAATACTGAAACCATTCATTCATTTTCCTTTCAGTGCACTCTGTTGTTCACATTTAATAAGCTAAAAGCATTTTAGGCGCCCCTCCAGAAGATATTTATCTTAAACATATGCGCATTATCCTCTCCTGCCACTGCGTGTAAGCGTTTTCATTATGCCAACAATTGAGTGAGTACATCGAGTCAATATTAACCCTTTCGAGGCTCTAACCAACCAGTCACGATGTCAGTACAAATATTGAAGCGAACTGGTAAAGCCACAAACTAAGGAAGAGAAGAAACTAAAGCAGCCATAAAATGATTAAGATTATGAATTGGTTTTCAATGGTAATTATAAGTAAAATTTACTTTTCAAATTAAAATATTGTGATATAAATCCAGGTCATAGGCCTTATACCCCTGAACCGCCAGGAGTCGGGCTCAAATGTTATCGTCGACTATGCCATGATGTTTATTGTGCCAATAATCTATGTGGCCTGCTACTTCACCATCAATTGGATGCATGCCTTTGGCATTTGTCTGCTGGACTCCTGCAACAGTGTCTGCAAGCTGAGCAACAATCTGTTCATGCATTTGGGGGCCTTCCTCTACCTGACCATCACCTTGATGAGCTTGTATCGCCGCAAGGAGTTCTTCCTGCAGTTCGACGAGCGACTGAATGCCATTGATGCGGTCATCCAGAAGTGTCGCCGCGTGGCCGAGATGGACAAGGTGAAGGTCACAGCGGTGAAGCATAGTGTGGCCTACCACTTCACCTGGCTGTTCCTATTCTGCGTGTTCACCTTTGCCCTATACTATGACGTTCGAGCGCTATACTTGTGAGCATTCATCACTTTTTTGACACCTTCAAAATAATTACATTAAATAGGAAGAACAAGAAATCCTAATTAAATTACCCGCAACACCTTAAACTTTAAGTATGCGGAATAAAATTCTACAGCTCACTTATTTTGTTCCGCAGGACCTTCGGCCAGTTCGCCTTCATTCCGTTCATGGTCTCCAGCTTCCCGTACTTGGCCGGCAGCATCATCCAGGGCGAGTTCATCTATCACGTGTCGGTCATCTCGCAGCGCTTCGAGCAGATTAACGCTCTGTTCGAGAAGATTAACCAGGAGGCCCGCCACCGCCATGCGCCCCTCACCGTCTTCGATATCGAGAGCGAGGGGAAAAAGGAGAGGAAGACCATCACGCCGGTTACGGCCATGGATGGCATGAGGACGACGGGCACGTTTGGCAATGAGCACAAGTTGGCTGGTGAAATGAAGCGCCAATTGGGACAACAAAAGAACGACGAGGACGATGTGGACTCCAGCAATGATGAGGACGAGGACGATTTTGATTACGACAATGTTACCATTGCCGAAAATACAGGGTGAGGAGGAGGAGAGGAAAAAACGATAGCGGTTTTTGATTAATGATTGCAGCGGTTGAAGGATATTTAGAGACGATAAGACTTTCTTCAGAAATTCATTTATATATTATCAGAAAAATTTAGATACAGCTATTAATATTTGAAATATTTGTTTTTCCCATCTAGAACCACCTCGGAGGCCAATCTGCCGGACTTGTTCAAGTTGCACGATAAAATCCTGTCGCTCAGCGTGATAACCAATGGGGAGTTCGGGCCACAGTGCGTGCCCTATATGGCGGCCTGCTTTGTGGTGAGCATCTTTGGGATTTTCCTGGAAACCAAAGTCAACTTCATAGTGAGCGGCAAGAGCCGGCTGCTGGACTATGTGACCTACTTGTATGTCATTTGGAGCTTCACCACCATGGTGGTGGCCTACATCGTCCTCCGGCTGTGCTGCAATGCCAACAATCACTCCAAGCAATCGGCGATGATTGTCCACGAGATCATGCAGAAGAAGCCAGCCTTTATGCTCAGCAACGATCTGTTTTACAACAAGATGAAGTCCTTTACCCTGCAGTTCCTTCACTGGGAAGGTTACTTTCAGTTCAACGGAATCGGACTGTTTGCCCTGGACTATACTTTTATCTTTTCGGTGAGTTTTGGTTGCTTAATTATTCGGAATGTCTAATTTTCAACTTTTTTAGACTGTAAGTGCCGCCACATCCTATTTGATTGTCCTGCTGCAGTTCGACATGACTGCAATTTTGCGCAACGAGGGCCTTATGTCATAAAAGGTTTAGGCCAACTCGGAAAAGAGGAATTTAATTGTTTTAAAGTTAAGTCTATAAACCAATTTATCGCTTTTTGTGGACAGTGTTAATGGGAGACGACGGAAAAATACTCTTTTCCTGTAAATGGAAAGGTGTTTACGGTTGCTATATGAAAAATGACTTAAAGAAAAAAATATGGTTGAATATTAAGTTATGGTTATTACATGTGCTTAGATTTCTTGCTCAAACTTAAATCAAATATTTAATAAAAAGAAAAGATAAAATCTGTATAGGTGTCTATGAATTAAATATGGAAAATATAAATTATCTGAAAACAAAAAGACAGAAAGAATCGTTGATTCTTAATATACTTTAATTATGATCATTATTTTGTTGTTACTTATTTAATTAATAAATATAAAGAAACAATATGAATACCTGTCTTAAAAGTTTTATTTACACATTTTTATTAAGCCATTTAAAATAAGTTCAAATATTTTTTTGATAACCAAAACGTCTTCGGAGCGGCATAAATCCTTCAGATATTAATCTAATGATGGGCAATAAATTACAATAATATTCCCCGACAATCATTTCGATATCAGCAACATGTTCTGTCCATTTCCGACTTTTATTTGGCAAACGTTCTCCCATATATCAAGCATAAAGAGACCATTTCTCAAAGTATCCCGAGAACTGAATAAAACCAGAGAGAACGTCGAAGGCTTCTGTTAAGCGCCGCGATAATCGCATCAGCCAACACTTTGGGCTCCCCGTGAAGGATGCCCAAAGGAGCGTGAAGGGCGGGACTAGAGGTTACTAACGCAATTTCCATTGAATGTCAATTGAAAAACCCGATTTGCCAGTCATCAGTCAGGGCCTCTTTTCCACAGCTCTCCCATCCCACAGTTCTGCGGCCGTCAAACGGAAGCCAGAAACGAGGGGGTCAGGATGAAGGATGCTGAGTGGGAAAAAAAAGAACATGGAGCAATTTCCGCTTTCAATCACGTTTAGTGCAGCGGAAATGTGTGCAGAAATATGTTTTTTTCCTCTTGCTACACTTCTCCTCTCCCTTTTGTAAATGCAAATCTCTCAAATACGGTTACGGGGTTAGTTTATAAATTACATTTCAATTTCGGCTGAGTCTATATATTCCGTGGGGAACGAAAATGGGGAACAGCGATACTGCCAGAGAAACTCAATTAATTGCCCATTAAATGCCAAGGGGATGTAAATTAATTGATTTTTTCAGCCACACCTACTGTTTTGCTTTCGAGCAAGCCGGAAAGTCTCACGTTACACACTTTATCAATGCACTGAAAAAAGGGAGTTACTGATATTACAATAAACTGAACTTAATAAGAAGTCTTTAGAAATTTTAAAATAAAATTTTTAATATTCAATATCAAGTTGTGAGAAAGACAACCGAGGTATTAGGTTGAACTATGGAACAAGACAGTTTTAAATTATTTTTGATATAACTTTTCTGTCAAATCTATTAAAAATCAATTAAGTATCAATTTATTAATTTAATATGCTTCATATTATACAACATTCAATTAGAAAACACCTTTTTTCTGTGTGTACCTGGTCTGAATGACTAGAACACATCCCGAACACGTAAATCAATATGTGGCTCGATTGGCTCGTTTGCACATGAACCCTCCTACTCCATGAGGAGAAATATATTAAGAGCCAAAGGGACCTGGGGAGACAGAGTGAAATGTGGATGCCCTGGTCAGTGAAAATGGCTGGAAACAGAAGCAACAGGCAACACACATATTACCTGCAAATTACGTCAACTGTTGCTGGCAGCTCAACTAAGGAAAAGCGGATAGGTGATATTTGAGAGGGTAGAGTTCTAGGGTCAAAACCCAGAGTAGGTTAAACTCAAATTGGTCTGGTTTTTGACTGAATTAAATAGGGCTGGCATAGGACACAAGGAGAATGAAAAAATCACAAACATATATTTCAGAATCGGAAAAATTTGTCATACTTTTGGGCCTGTAATCTTTATTTATAAAACTATGGATGTAATTAGTAATAATTGCAGAAATTTAATTTGAAGATAATTTCATAAATATAAATCGACTATTTTAACAAAATATTATTTGTCCTGGCAATCAATTTGAAGGGATAAAAATATATATGGATTTCGGCTTGTGATTATTTTGTTATAAGGTTTATTTTCAGTGAAATGTGAAGTGTAAGCCACGTGACCCCGGCAAGGCAATGTGAAATGTCAGGGCACTTTTAAGAGTTCATTTTAGACGGTAGAAAATTGTATCCAGAAACGCTTAATGCAGGGGATGGGTGGGGGGTGACGACGCGAGCAGACAAATGCCAACAGGTTGTTGCTGTTGTTTAAATAATTGAGGCTAAAAATGCAATGGCCCGTTGTGGTAGGAGGTCATCACAGGGCCGCCCACTGAGTTCAGCGAGTGAGAGTATTATATGAGTGGGTTCGTGGGTGTGTGTGTGCGGCAAGCTTATTTATTTCTCATTTGGAGTAAGGTTGTTTATGCCACGCGTGGGTCTCCATTACGAACTTATGTAAATTTAGCTGCCTCTTTGAAAAATATTTAAATTCTTATAAAGAAGCAATTTATAAAGATTGTATGGTAAGGGATAAATATAAAACAGAAATAAATAAATTGCTATATCTTGTAAGATATTTAAGCAATGTTTTCTTTCGACTTTTTCCATTAATAAAAAAAAATAGATTATGCTTTCAAACGGATATTTGTAATCCAATATTATATTAAGGATTTTAGAAGTAAAAAAGAAATATAAACAAAAAACAACCTAATTTCATTAACCTAATAAATAATATTTATGCATCTATAGGAATTTTCGATTTAATGTACATATATTAAATAGAATGATGTACATATCAGACATTATGCATGAAATTGCTGTGACATTAACATGACAACTCTGACACAAACCAATGAAAGCTTTCACACTACAGGTGTCTGTCTAAGCGAGACAGCAACACCAGAGACAGCGCGAGAGAGCATCCAAGAAAAGAGAGCGGAAGAGTGCGAGGCAGAGCGACAAGTGTGGTGAGTTTCGCCGTTATCCTTGAGAACGCATTCACCCTTGGCCAAGCGAAGGCAAATTGTGCGAGGACCGTTAGGCGAAATCAAATCAAACTGATAACAGTTGTGTGGGAGACAGAGAGAGGGGTACTGAGAGAGAGAGAACGCACAAAACAGAGAGAGAGAGTAGAGCAGAGAGCGAAAAAGCACGAGGCGAACTTTTCCTTCAACTGGAGCCTCAGATAACGGGACAGTTCGTGGCGGAGTTGCCAGTGTGTCGGTTGTGCAACAGCGGAATAACGGTAAACCACGACAACCCTCGAAGAAAGAGTGTGTGCGGGTGTCTGAGTGTGAGTGTGTGGGTGGCAGCCTCAGCGGCCAGTGTTGTTGCTGCAATTAA
This sequence comes from Drosophila rufa, assembly GCA_018153105.1. Classification (NCBI taxonomy): domain Eukaryota; kingdom Metazoa; phylum Arthropoda; class Insecta; order Diptera; family Drosophilidae; genus Drosophila; species Drosophila rufa. Next base: position 19,151,307 of record JAECXS010000096.1, read on the forward strand.
TAACGAGAATCCTGTGCGTGTGTTATATGATTAAACTTTAAAATAAATATGATGAAAATTAAATAAAAAAATTAAATCTCTAAAACTGTATATAAATCTAAAAAGAAGAAATATTCGTGAACAAATTAAAGGAAATCTTTAGGAAAGATGGAAATAAATCAAATAACTACAAATATCAAATAATTTACATTTTGGAAATTTAAGACAACAATAAAATATATGTGTTTTGATGCGAACTCTGTTGAATAATCAAGTCGAGCAGACTGCGCAGTTTGGCGCCGTGTGGGCGTCTGCCCAAAAATCCAAGAAGTAAAACGAAGAACAGAACGGCAGAAATACATAAATCCCACCTAGACAGCAACGGTGTGTCTGCCCCTGACTTTTATTTAATGCTTATTTTTGTGGGTCTCATCGGCAAACCAGAGGGTTTTGCCTTTCAAATTTGGAAAAGTTAGTAGAATTCAAACAATTGAAATGTTATTCCGTTAAACTTCAACTGAACGTCGAACTAAAAACTAAATAATTTTTGTGCTTTGTGGCTTTGTGGTAGAAATATTTCTTATGAAATGATTTTCTATAAACTTGAAAATTCTCTTTGAAAATTCCCATTAAATTCGTATGAAAATTTTATTGAGAAAGTTCCTCTTTGTTTCCGACTTTCTTGAAAGCTCATTTATTAAAATAATTGTGTAAAGAAGGATGGAGTTTGTATTATTTGTATTCCCATTTCATAATATTTTTGTAGTATTGATTTTTTGTACAGTTTAAGTTTATTTTTTCTTTCTAAAACGCATTTTCAAAGGGAACTTGAAAACCATTATGTTTTAGAGTCTCCCCTTGGCTGCACATTCTTTACCTATTCTAATTATTCCTGCCAATGACACTTTCCCTTCTAATAATCTTTAATTATTAATTAGTTTAGTATTCAATTAATTGAAGCCCTTGTCCGGGGATTGGAAATTATGAGAGAATTCAAGCTTCTGAATGCCTTCAGATGAAAAGGCAACTTTCCCTGCGGCATTCTCCTTCGGCTTTTCTTCTGCGCCTGCTTCTTTGCGTCTCGCTTTCACTTGGTCATGAAAATCAAAGTCCGCCGTGTGCGCTGTCAATGTATTGGGCCCCCACATCTGTGTGTGGGCCTGTGGCTGTGTGCGTGTCCCACACACACACACCGATATTATAGGGGTGTTTGCTGCGGGGGCGTGAAAAGTTTGTCTTCCTGTTTGAGTTGCGTATTTGGGCGCCATTTCGGCATTCCGCTTTTTATTTACTACAAATTGCTTTGCATTTTCGTACCATTTCATCTGCCTCTTCTGCGTTATTTTCCCTTACTTTTTTGCTTGGTTTTATTTTATTTTAATTTACTTTCTTCTGTTATTGCGTTTAATGCGCTGTTGGCAATTTGTTAAGGAATAAAATGTTGCACCTCAAACCCCCCCGTGGCAGTAATGAAATATTGTAATTAACTTTGTTGCCGGCGGGGAAACCGAAGAGAAATTTGCGATGTTAATGAGGCGGCAACAGGTTCCACGACAGCAGGAGCAACAGCAGCTTCAATTAAGTTTTTAATAAGCGACAGTCTACGGCTAATAAATATTCATAAATATTTGAGCTCAGCTGTCGGCAATTTTCCCAGTACCAACCCGGAAGCCAAGACCCTCGCCCACCCGCTGCCAAATTTGGAGTGTATTTAAAAGTTTTTTCTTTCTGCTCTATCGGAAAGTTTTCCATCAACTTGTCCCTCAGCCTAGAAAACTTTTGGTTCCATTCATTATTAACGATAATATGTGCTCAGCTCCGCTGAAGCCTAGTTGGGGGAGAATGCCAGGGGCCAAAAGTTCGCAATTAATGGCAAACTACCAGCTCGAGTGCAGGAAAGTGATATCTCGCCGGACAAGGCAAGGAATTATTTAACGAAATGGGTCACACAATGTTGGCTGAGCTTTATTTGGGTTAACAAATTAAATCTGACCCAAGTTCAATTGGGAATGAGAGAAATATGTGAAACAATGCAATGAATTATTCACTTTATGTCATTAGCCGAAATGAACTTTCAAGTCGAGTGCCCAAATATGATTTCCCACAGGGCAAAGTTTGGAATGTTTAAGTAAAATGTTGCTGAAATTAAATAAAGTTTATTTGGAAATTCAAATCTCTGCCAAACAACTAAAATTCAGGAACCTTCTCGGAAGCCAAGAGCTCTTTATAACCTTTCAAGTGTGAAGTTTGCTCATGTAGTTTATAAAATATTTAGATGAACATTCTATCTTTTAATTAAATCTCTCCATTTAACTTCTGACAACGCAAACAAAATAAATGCTCCTGTGAAAAGTTCCTAACATTCCTTCTTAAAATACATTTACACAAAACCTTGAACAACAACAAAATATTTTTTTACACATCAATGAATTAATCCAATAATAAACTTGGCATAAACTCAATGAACAAACAAAGACATAACTTGAAATAAAGCCAATTTCCACAATAACGAGCCAAGCCAACGCCTACATAAAAGCACACAAAGGCAATTGGCATTTCTAAAATGTATTTAAATATTTGCGAGCAGAAGTTCCACGCGGATCCACGCCAAATTGAATAACGCAAGACAATAAAAGAAACATTCAAGTGGAAGGAGATGATGATGAAGTGAAAATAACAAAATCAGTAGATAACCAATACAAGCAAGCAGAAGGCATCAAAGGAAAAGCGAGAAAAGCAGCCGAGTCTTTGACTTTGAAGAGGGCCAAGAAAAGCCAGAGTCATGGTTTGAACTTCGGGTAAAGGAGGTAAGTCCATGAATGGTTGTTTCTGGCCAATCATTGATGAATACAATTATTGGCTTTAAATATTTGTTTATAAACTAAGGAAAATGATAACATTTCGGTAATTTCGGTAGATACATTTTTTTTTGGTTATAATTATTTATTATCCGAAATGTGAATAGCCCATTAATTATGAATACCTAATTATTCACGTGTCCGGTTCTGCTTGTTTTGTGAAATTAATTAGGGCTCCGTATTCAGATCTCTCCACACTTTCAGGGGCCATAACCTTTTCGCATATTCAGAAAAATACACACAATTAACCCAATATTCATAATTCATTCACCAACAACTCGCAGCTCCCCAAAGTACGTCATAGATATTCCATTTCATCAGAGGTATTAGCAAAACGAGAGCCGCAAACCACCCCTCAAGAGATTTAAATTTAGCCACGGACGCCCCAGTGTACATAGGCACTTTATATACTTGCCACTTATATAGGTATATATATGCCAAATTATTGTACATAATTGAGTGCGTTAAATTATTTACTCGATGGGGCTTTTTGAGGGGGGTTCGTTGGCGGGGTCTTAGACCTTTTAACCGCTCGTTGGGTCCTTAAAGTCCGCAAAATATAATAAAATTAAATGGCTTTAAGGCTTCGACTCGTTGGGCGACTGAAAAGTATGCTACAAATTCCTCGCATAAATATTGATGTATCTTAAGGGGTTTTGCGAGTGTGTCAGAGCGTTCGTTCACCTTCCTTCTACTCTTGAGACCGAAGAGGGGAAAAAAAACTGTGTCTACTAAGTAAATATTCAGAGCTCTGACCCTGGGAAAGGCATTGAACCATTATTTTTCACCGAACAAACACAAACCGTAGAATATTTCTGCATAATGGTGCATACTAATCCGCATAATCGCTTTCAAAATGTATCTATCACAGTTTTGATTGGCAGATTGCGGTGTTTCATATTGTCTAGCATTGTTATGCAATTATATTTAGTATATAACAAGCGCTAATTATCGATTCGCTTCTAATTGGATAATACAATTTGTGCCACACGCGTTGAACACCATTTTGGATGCATAATTGTTTGCCGAAAGTTAACATAACACAATTATCACTTTAATTCAATAAAGCATTAAGCATGACAGCAAATACGAATCATTTATCTGTAACAATGGCTGGACAATCGGTTTCTATTAAGCAAATGAAAAAGGTGGTAATTAGATAAGAAAATACTGAAATCAAAGCGAGTGAAAAATTGCATAAAGTGTTAATTAAAGCTGTGAAAGCTTATAAATAATTATTTAATAATAACAATTGAATGATGTGACCAAAAACGCACCAGTGCTTCTCCTATGCCGGCAAATCAGTCATATATCCCTCTCATTTGTTATAATTAGACAAATCCTTGTTTGCTTGAATTAAATATAATATCGTCTCATCAATCATAGCACTCGATGTCTGACAATAATGCCCCTACCCAGCAGCTGAAAAAGGAGAGCAAATATATATGGATGGAGAAAAAATAATAATAGAACCAACTTAAGCCTGCTTGCAATGCCAACTTATGAAAGTGAGTGTGTGAGCTCCTAGTCTGCTTATGTCCTTAAGGCTTATTATTTAGCTGCTTATTCATTCCCAGGCGGAATTTCCTTCTCGCCATTGTGCGGCAATTCAGTAAACAACGAACAAAAAAACAAGAAAGCTAACTTCGCTGAGCAGAAGTTTGTATACCCTTGCAGTCTGCAATTGAATCTTTAAAAATCGATTCATTTTGGAAAACTTAAAAAAAAATATCGAAGTTTGTAAATTTTGTATAACATTTACTTACACATTTTACATTTTAGATGTAGAATTTTCTATTTTCAGATAAATCAACCGATTGATTCTATGACAGCTATATGATAGAGTTGTCTGATCTTGATGAAATTAAAACAGTAATTCTGGAACCGTAAAAAACAGCCTTATCTCGAAATTTAAAAAAATACGTTGAAAAACAATAAAGTTATAATTTTTTTTTCATTAATTTTCCGATCATTCCTATGGCAGCTATAAGACTCCAGCCGTTCCGACATATATAATAACTGCAATAAAAAGAAGACTATCTGCTAAGTTTCATTCAGATGACTCGGCTGGTGATGCTGATCAATAATATATATACTTTATGGGGTCGGAGATACTTTCTTCGCTGCGTTTCAAACTTCTGGACAAAATTATAATACCCTGCAAGGGTATAAAAACAAACAGTAAAGAAAGGAGCCACGTGGTTCTGACAGTGACAATAAATATTAATGACCGTCGGAATGAATGAATAGATATTTAAACAAATGTAACGCTTTGATGGTGTCATGAAAATGTTATTAACTCGCCATGACCAGAAACAGCACTCAACACGAATGGCTTCGAATGACTTTCATTAGCTTTCTTTATTATGTGTCGATTGTTTTCGCCTAATTACTGGGCGGCCTGATAATATTATTGACCTGTCACGGGCTACCAATAAAAACATGGCCATAATCCTTAAAGATTCGGTAATTTAATATTAATTACTTGGCTTATTCAATTTATTTATCAATTAGAAGGAATTGTATGAAAAAGTCATTAATATCTAAATGGGATTAGCTTATACTATTTGTTAGGTCGTGTTTTTTTAGGCTGCTGGAAAAATTAACCCAGCTAATGATATTTTGATTACAGTTTGTAGCTTAGGATTAAGGGTTCAAAGTAAAAATCATGCAATGCTGGGACTTAGCTGCCAAGTTAACTAAGTATTCGGGAAAAAATCAAAAGGCTTATTGGACTTAGCTGCCAAGTTAACTAAATATTCGGGAAAAAATCAAAAGGCATATTGGAAAAATGTCTGACAAGAAAGCGGAGCCCTCTGCTCTTATGGGCTGTGACTTCATGATCCGGGGCAAGTTCCCGAAGGCCTTCGAACCCTATGCCGCTTCCGCTGCGAACACTATCGGTCTCAGGGGATATATCAGCAAGGTCTCCAAGGACACGTACAAGGGTCAGATGCAGGGCGAAGAACGTCTGTTTGAGGCCTTCAAGGAGCTCATCCTAGTTGCTGGCGAATATGTGGACTTCAAGGAGTTTCGCACCGTGAACCTGAAAGTCATTCAGGAGTACACCTGCGAAATCTTTGAGATTAAAGTAGAGAAAAAATAAATTCTTAAATTTATCTCACTAAATACTCTGTTCTTAAATTATGCGTTTAACATAATTGCTTGCCTAAGGCAGGCCGACAAATTAGCATTTTCCCCGTTGACCCAAAACTAAACTAACTAAATGTTGGCAATTAGAGCTGCAAGGGTTAACGGAAAACCTCCCACAAAAAAAGGATAACGGTCTTAAACAAGCTGAAAACCGAGCCACAGCCACTGCTAATGAATAATCCGCGCTCAGGCCCCGATTGAAACTTTTCTCATTACTCAAATCTATATGTATATATCCGGATATAAAAAATCCCAGCATTTGGCAGAGAGCTAAATACCGACAATGTGAACAAAATGGTTTGTTCAAAAGCAAGGGCTAAAACGGGGCGGGGCTGCCGGGAGGCGTGCATTTTTGTAAACTGTTTTTGGCCAGGATTCATTTGCATCTCCCAGTGGGGGCGTGGCTGCCAGGCTTTGAACGAAAGTCAAACGCCAAAGAGTCTCCGGCAAACAGCAACAAATTTGCACTTCTATTTTAATTTCGCCTGTCGCTCTTCCCAGCGATGATGCTGGGAAATCCTTTAAAAAGTTCCAAGAAACTGGTGCAAACAGGCCAGGCTCTGTCACTAAAAGGAAGCTTCTGCGCTTAATGGCCGCAAAAGTGCGAAAGGAGTGGAGGAAGTGGAAGTGGTTCCAAGGTTGGGTGGGCTCTTCCATGAAATACTGTTACATTTTACCGGGTTACGGGTTACGGAAAAATGCAGTAAACGAGGTTGTCAGGGAACTTTTCCCCATGACGCATCTACTTAAAATTGTTTTAAAGCTCTTTACCCTCGGGTGATTTTCGTAGCTGGTTTAAATTCCGCAAATAAATAAAACTAAATAAAAGTTTATGTGGAAAAAATCTGACAGACCAAGGCTGGCAGTAAAAAGTATAGAATATTGTCGTGATTTCACTCCCCTCTTATTTTGCAAATTGCCAGCCATAATCATACCATATAGCAGGAATGCCATACGGGATGCACTCAAGTTGTGGCGCTGCATCGGTTGAAGAGCCATCAAGTTCAGTCATAAAGTTTAATAACCACACACTCTCGACCTCACGTCTCCATGGCTCTAACATCCGCACTTAGTATGCGCTTATTGCGAAGGCATCAAAGGCACAATTAACCACAGTTTTGTTGATGTAATTTAATGGCACTTGTTCGACATTTAATTACACTAATTTATATGCAAACTGCAACCGACACGGTGGCAGCACCGACAGCGACGATGGCGACACCGATGCTGCAATGATGTTTGTCCTCTAATGAAGTCCCCTTTTTCTCCTCCTCTGTTTAAGTTTCGTCGTTAAGGTGGAAGGATGGTAACGAATAGATGGTGTTTCGAGCTCCTTAATAATTATATCAATGTTTGCGAATTAATTATACATTTTTCCCCTTTACCTTTGAACTTGTACTTAAATTTCTTGGCATACAACTCCTGTTTTTCAGAAGCTATTAAAATTAAACTGAAAAATGTCTTATCAAAATCTCAGTTTTCAGAAAACGTTATAGATTCAGATGAGTAAATATTTCAGCTTTAATTCAGAATTCACCTAATAAATAAAGAATACATATCGCTTCCGTTTTCTTTGGAAGTAAGGTAAGGTATTAAAATAGTTTCTGTGTTCCATGAAATTATAAAAATGCACATCCTTCCGAACCGAAACATTGCCAGAATTTTCACTTAGCATTCTCCTGCAGCCAACGCTTTGGTGGCGCCCGCTGCTTCTGTTCCCAACAAAAAAAATAAATAAATATATATATATTATTTATGCCGTAAGGGCAATGCAATGTCAAGCCAAGCTATGCCACTCCCCCACTTTCCTGCCTTCCTGCTTTTCGAGTAAAGACATCAAACGCAGCTGCTGCCGATTTCTCTGCTTTTTCAGCGACTTTTACTAAGTCGTTTTATACCCTTACAGAGGGTATTATAATGAAACAGAAATACGAATTTTAAAGTCCGGTGAGGGGATCAATAAAAGGTAGATACGAAGCAAGAGCGTTCATTTAAAAAATGTAATTATTAAATATTTTTTATTTTTGTGCTAAGAGTTTAGTTCAAGGGTATTCCTGAATTTACTCCCCCACAAGAAAACCCTCGTCATTGTTATTTTTTTCGTAGTGCTCCTCTTCTGGTGACTTCGCCTTTCTCTCATTCCAACCGCCAGCTTCAAGTCCTGTTCTCCAGCGCATTTTTCCACATGACGTGCGTTTGTGAAAAAGGGCCAAGCTTGAGAAAAAAGAGGAAAACAATAATACAGAGCAAGTAAAACGAGCAGAGGCAAAATTTGTCAACATGTTTATAAGTTTATTCTTTTTTTTCTGTTCGCTGCCACGAGTGTTAGTTGTCACTGCTTTTGTCATTTCTTATATTAATATTGGTCATTTCACTTTTGATCTCACTCTGCCCCTTGTGGGTGGTCTTGGCCGTTGTTTGTTTGAATTTTTATTGCTTCTGTTAATGATTTCTGTCTGGGGATTGTTTCTCTTATATTAACTCGGCTTTATTGAGTTGTAAAAGTAAAAGCCTGTGATTTTGGGGTGTAGTTATTACAAATAGTAATGCTTAGGCTGGTGTTAATAAATAATGAATAACTATTAAACGTTAAATTTCTTTAAAATGTTTACTAATAATGTTTTATAGTAAAATGCTGTAGCCTAGTTTCTAGGAAATATAAATATAAATTATTGTAGCAATTTTTCTTTTCAAACAAAGTTTTGGTGTTTCACCAAACCAAACATTTACTTCCACTTAAAGTCTTTGCTTCTAAGTAGGAAACTTATTTTCCTCTGCAACTTTCAAGACTTTGTTATCTTTAAAATTCGTATATATTTATGAAAATTTTCTGCTTTCGCACTTTTATTTCAGCTGCGTCTGCTTTCCAAGTTGCCATTAGTGCCAGCAGCCATATTGCAGCTGCAGCTGTTGCTGCTATCTCACTTGATGTCACTGCAGTTGCGCCCGACACTTTCTGCTTAGTTTTGGACCTGTCGCCTGAAAGGCCAGAAGGAAAAACACTTGCACCTGTCTTCCCAAGTTGCCGACATGAAAGCAAACTTTTATTTATGGAAATGGGTTGAATTACTTCCTCGTTGGGAACGGAAGAAAAAGTTTAGCCAGCTTGGCAATCTTTCCTCCCTGGTCGCCGTCCAGTGGCTTTATTTTGAGGTCCATCGTTGGCTTTCATCGCATAAACTATCTTTATGCCTTGTGGGACCTTTTCATAAGCACGTTTTTATCTGCTTTACACATTTGTGCGTCTTTCAAAATGGGAACAGGGCTCGGGGGTGGGTCAAGCGTCCTCGTTTTCATCGCTGTCCCCTAAGACCCCATTAAAGGCCCCTTTTATCCACCGACAGCCCCTCCGACATCATTCTGCTGATTTTGTCAGTTTTCTTTGTCATTGATTTTCGATCATAATAATTCCATGTGCTTTATGTGCCGGAAAGTGCCCGCTAAAAAGGACGACAAGCATCTGGCAATCCATTGCAATGCATTTATCCCTCGGCTCGGCTCGCAAGCGGTGAGCTGAGCTCTGAAATGATTTGATTTTTATGATTTTCTGTTTGTCTCCTCCATGTCTTTCATTTCCTGGATCTTTTTTTTGGAATTTCATCTGCTCATTGTGTGTGTTTTCCTTTTATGACTTTATAATATGGACATTATCCATTTCGCAACAGATTTTGTTAGGAAGTTAAGTCAATCGGAGGGAAGTCAAATGAATTGGCGTAGAAATTCTGCTAAACGTTTAGCTTTTTGCTAATGGGTAATGATAATTGGCTAATAATATAACTGCTATCAATATTAAATAATAATTTGACAATAAAACGGAAGCTAATGAGGTGTTATAACCTATAAAGTTGGCATAACAAAATAATCCTTTAACCAATTAGATTAGTTCTAAGAGAATATGCAGCGAAAAAAACTTCAAATAAAACTTTAATTAGCAGGAAATTGTTATTTTAGTTGTTAGATTTATCAATATCGGTAATTAAATTCAAAAATGTAAATATTACCTCAAGATTATTTAAAATAAAACGTATTATGATTAAAACGTATTATGATTCGATTAAAAGCTTAACATCCACAGCTCCTTAGAATTTTCTTGAAGCCAATTCGCTGTTACAATTTCCATAACCAATAGGGGCATCACTTACATCACGTTTGTCGGTATGAGTTAGCTCCAATCTTTTGATAAACTTAATCTGCAAAGCAATTTCCAAAACCTAATTTCCCACAAACACACACACACACAAAACCGACACCGAGGCAGAGCTGATCCATGTCGAATCAAATGCTCAATCAAGTCCAGGACATTATGCAAAGCACATGACAGCCAAGCAGCTTAAGAAAAAAACAGGAGCAACAACTAACACACAGCCAACAACTGACAACTTCACTTATTCCAGTTGAGTTGTGACGTCCTGACCGCAGGCGGTTGGCAAATGAAGCCAAGAGAAAGGAATAACCGGCAAAGAAATGCCTGGAAAAAGGCGTTGAAACGTTTCATTTCCTTCAGTGTCTGTCGACACTAGGTTCTAAAAAGAAAAGAAAAAAAAACCGCAGGCAAATCAAAGGCAGAAGAAACCTCATTAAATTAATGCAAGCCTCAGGAGTTTATCCCCCTCGCTGGACACCCTCGGCTAATTCATGGGAAAAGCCATCTTAGCAGGGAGCGAAAAAAAATGTTCCCGAGATCTGAAATGCTCGATAGGCGCAGACGAAATGATTGGCAGGACCCCTGAAGGACCTCAGTCAGCATAAGCCGCCGGCTTAGTTTACGTTGTGCGGAGAACATGGAAACATTTTGTTAGATTATCCAGCATGCAAAGTGGACACGGATTTACATTTCAGATGGGTTCAATTTGGGGCTATTTGTATTTCAAGGGAAGCAGGGATCTTTAAATGAATAAATAAACAAATAAAGACAATAAAATTAAGTCTAATAAATTATTTATACCAATTAAATAGGTAAATTCCATTTCATTTAAGCAGGAATCTCAGAATATATCCGATAAAGTTAATTAACCTGCAGTCATTTGCCCTAAACGAAATTCGTTTCAACCATTTAAGCTAAAACTTCTCAGGTTTTTCAGGTTTTTAACTCCACAAAAATTCTTTTATGAAAAATAAAAAAATGGTTCAAGGGAAAATCCGAAAAATGTTTTTGGAAACCACAACAAATGCGACATGGTCGAAGTCCCAAAAAACTAAAACTTGTTCAAACTTACAACTGCACGTGTTTTTCTACACTTTCTAACAAAAATGGTTGAAAAGTTGGCTTAAAGTTGAATGCCTAATAAAAGGTATATGGCGGAAATATTAAATAGTTACAGAAAATAAGGCATATCACACTGTTAAGTGTCTTCAGACACCATTTATTAAGATATAGATACTATAAAATATGTAAGTGTACCATTTAACGATTTTTCACTTTAAAGTTTAAAGACAAAGTGTTCAGTATAAAAACTCGACCATTAAATAATCTCTTTCTAGTAATATTTTGCTGCTCAGTGTTTGTTTATGAATATGGAATATATACACGTAGTATGTGGGTGTCCTTGTGTCCGGTACAGATTTAGAGAGACTTTCGTTTTTGCCCCCCGTTCATGTTTATTTTAGCTTGCAAATAAAAGGGATAAACAACAACTGGCAGCCATGTTCAACAGCATTTCCGCTTACATGTCCTTTTTTTTCCGTTGGCCCGAGCTGGCTTTGGGGGGCGATGTCTGCGGTGTGTGTGCTGAACCCTTTCACAGCTTTTGGCTAGGAGCTCCTGGCCCAAGAGCCAGTCAAAAGCCATCCACTCAATCCTTTGCATATTGCTCATATATTTCTTCAACAAAAAAATTTGTGTGTGTGTGTTCCGGGGATGGCTGCTTAGTCATGCTCATGAAACGCGAAAAACGCGACCAGAAAATGGGGGAAAGGGGGAATTTTCCAACTGTAAACAATAAATATAAACATGGAGCGCTGTGGGCGGAATCATAATAATCCCATCCCATCCCCATCATCATCATCATCATAATCCACATGCTGTCGTCAGTCAAGTTCAAATGGCTGGCAAATTTTTTGTGTACTCTTTTTAGCCAGATACCAACAAATGGCTAATGCGTATAGGGTTGAGGGGCAACGAGGTGGCCAAAGCTGGCGGAAAAACAAGGCAGCTGCTTACCATAATGAGAGGTGGCTCCAAGAGTTGCCAACTTTGGGAAAAAATTAACTTTTTTGATACTTTATTCATGCCTGTATCAATTTTAATGGGAAGCATTTCATCTTTTTTATTCAACAAATTTCAAATGGTTGCCATTTGTTGACAACAATATCAAAAGAACTGATTAGCTTATCTCCAGAAGGGAAATACACTTACAAAATAAGTGGGTTATGTAGATTATTTATTATTTTTTATTAGTTAACTTAATAGCTTGGTTAAAGCTCTACAATAAATATTACTCATACGACATGTATGACAGATTATGGGTTTCTCTATAAAATATCGAATATTTTCATACGTTTTCAGGAAAAAAAAAATATTTTATATTAATAAGTGATAAATAAAGAGTTAAGCTATTAAAATTTCTCCCAAAAATTCTCTTTTAAAAGCCTTATCCGCTGAAGCCCATCCTTATATTTTATTCATTGCGGTTAAGGAACTTCCCCATTTTACTTATCCAAGAACTGTTGACATATATCCACTTTCGCACGCCCAATTAACCTTTATCAGCTCCACTTTCGCTTTCGGCACATGCAAAAATTATTAAGCCAACACATAAATAAATTGTTGAAATATTTATTTACGGCCAAGACAAGACAAGTGTGTAAACAAAACCAAGCGGGACTCGGCGGGCGAGGTGAAAGCCGAAAGAAAGTGAGTGCATGGACAGATAGGGACTCAGGGCTCACCTGAAACGCCCACAACTTGGGTCTGAGTGAAACCGACTCGTAAATAAATACCAAAGACATAAATAAAATAAGAGCGGGAGTGGGTGGAAAACACTCCCAGGCCGACCCATTTCCTTCAGTGAAAGCCAGCGTAATGTAAATATCAAATAAAAAGCGTAGAAAGCGTAGAAAAGCGACGAAACGCGGCACATCTTTTGCATTTGAGCTGTTAGCTGGGAGAGCTGGGGGAAATAAGTTCGGGATTTAAGTTTCAGACCACTTGTGTCTGCACATGTTAGCTTGTCATAAAAATGGCTTTTGCCGCCTCCCAGAAAGAGGTAAAACACCCTCCCACTTCCATCAATACCGAACCCCACACATCTTTTCCCTTTATTTGCAGTGCTTTCAAGCCCAAAGAAATGGCTGCCATTTGTAAGAAAGTATAATAATGGCTTAGCTGGATGGGAAAAAAAATATACACATACACATATGTGCAGCCATAAAGTCTGTATCGATTCGAGTTCATATTCCCCGCTATTTTTTTGCGTCACCTCAATGCGTTATGGTTGGAAAAACATGTGCAATATGGTACGAATTCAGCTGAAGTTGAAGGGAAGTTTACTTGGAAATTTTTTTTATGGAGTTTAATTATGGAGTGAAAATTTCTACAGAGATATTTTTGATAGAAGGGTTTATTATATATTAATCCCTTTTTTTATTTTAAATATTTTCTAGCATATTTTTTGTATTGTTTTCCCTTTCTTACATTTATTTAATTTCCTAAGCGCCATCACAAAAATTCCTATTGTCACCTTTACCGGTCGCCGGGAAAGCAAATTAAATATGCCACAAATACACAGATGTTTGCACCTGGCAGACCGTCAGACAATGATTAAAATTACTTTTTAAGCGGACAGTGTCGGCAACTAATCCCTGTTTTCTTGTGTTTTCTCTCCTCTTTCAGTTGCGAATGCAAACACAACAATGAGATGGTGGCACAATGCTGTGAGGCGCAAGAGGAAGAAGCCGGCGGCGGCCCCCCGAGGTGGAGGCGGAGCAGGTTGGCATTATCTCCCAGATGCCACCTGTCCGAGACAGCAGCCGTTGGACAGAAACACTTGGCTAACCAGCACGGGGGTTGTCCCCCTGATTTGGTTGCACTTGTTGCTGACGTTGGCGCTCAATAATCACATAGCAGCGGCCACAACGGCCATAAATCCCGGGGCAACAGTAACAACCCACGGAGACTATGCAGCGACATCGACGGCCACATCGGCCACATTATCCTCGGCGGCAGCTTCATCATCGTCATCATCGTCAGCAGCTGCATCGGCATCAGCAGCCACGGATAAGTTCTCGAACAACTGGGGCGTCCTGGAGGATCCATTCAAGGGCATCGTGCGAATCGGCGATGGCAACACAGTTGCCAGGGTGAGTGTAAATTCACGGAATTGGAAATAATAAGCTTGATATATAAAGTTGCAAGAGATTAGAAGAGCAGGGTTTAAGAAGGGTTCGATGGGTCTTAGCGAGGGTTTAACTTATGGCATTTTGGATACTCCTAGAACCTTTTTCTGGGTAATGCAATTTTATGAAGATTTTACTTACTCTGTCTAGAGTAAAATTTGAATAAAATTAATAAAATAAGATAATGGTTTTAATAACCCAAAAAATAAAGAAACATTATACCATTTTGTATAGAACCCTTGATTAAAGTCTTATATATTTATAAATCTCTATAAAATTCTTTTTTAATAAATAACAAAGTAATATTTCTCAAAGGCAATCAAACAGAGATTTTCTCAATTAAAGCTTCTGCCCATTTAGAAATGCAGTCCCAACCCATTTATGTGGCATAGTGTAAACCCCATTTAAGCCGCAATTAAACTGGAGTGCAATTGAAATAATGAGAATAAGAGTGCTGCCACAAGAGCCCAGATGAGGAGATCCAGGCACCTGCAAATTGCGCTAAAGGTGCCTCCTGCATCCTCGGGGGCGCTCTCCACTCGTTAATTGAATTGCGATTGCAGATGCGGATGGAACTCGAAATTCTCAATGCCATTTCAAAATTTCCCAAGTGGCTATTTAGTGTGCACTTAATAATGATCAATTAAGGGACGAGTGCCATCAAATACAGTCCGTTTGGGGAAAATAAATTGATTTAAAGCCAAATCAAGTCAAATAATATTCCAATTTAAAATCTGCTAAATTAAGAAATTCTTTAAGCCAAAATATAAATAAAATCTTAAAGGACAAAGTTCTTTTATATAAGATACTGTATTCCTGGACGCTTATTAATTTATTTCTTCTTGCTTGTTACCTGAATCAGCTCTTGTATAAACACCTTATAAATATTTAACTAGCTTCACTCTCCTAAAATTATTTAACTTAAAGTTTTATCCCGCACTCTCCTTAACTAGATTTCGGGAACAATTTCCGCGTATTTCGCCGAGGTTTATGTGGCCATAATGAGCCAAGTTAATTAGCTTAAATGGTTGGTTAGCAGACTGAGCCACGAGAATTTCTGGTGTAGATACTTGCAATGGATATTTCGTCAAGGGGAAACCGTATCCCCCTCTTAAATGGTGGCCAACTTCCGCCTGCGCTTTCCATATCTAATGGCCAAAAACTTTATTGTCCTGGCCCGTCGTCAAACCAAAGACAAAACATTCGGCCAACAATACATGCTCCAACTGAAAATTCTGTCAAAAGTTTTCAATTCAATTTCGTGCTTTTGTCTTTAACAATTTAAAGTCAAAACAAAGGAAACTTTTTCGGTGGCTAGAACTCAGAAAACACAATATTAAAGCATAAAAAAGAGAAGCCAATAACGTGATTTTCCACTCAAACGGTAAAAAGGTCTACAACAAAAATCGGTCGGGGCCCAATGAATTTTTTGTTTTTAGCCAAAATGTATTTTTAATGCGTTTGTCAGCGGCAGGCCAACGCAAATAAAAAAAACATGAAAAAACTCTGACTTGAATAGACAAAAATATGATTTAGGTTGCCGCAAAATATGAATATGCACTGAGAGAATATTAAATAAATAGGGATTTATATAAAAAAATGAATTTGAAGATTTTTAAATTCGCTTTAAATTAAACATCTTGTGAACTACTACAAATATTTATTTTTCATGCGTGGAATTTAATACAATTTAAATATTAGTTAAGTTATTTCTTATAAAAAAAAGATTAGATCAGAGATTTAAGCTATACGTATATAGTTGAAAAGTATAAAAAGTTAATAATAATACCAAACAGCACTTGAATTCATTTTTTTAAAAATAAAAATCTTTCAAAAGACTTTATTATACAAGCAATATTAAAATATTTTTTCTTGAAATATAAGTTCCGAGTAATACTGTTTTTTAACGCTGTATTTCTTGAAAACCTTTAGAGAAATTAATATTAAAACAAAGGATTTTCCCAAACATTTACAGACTGCCATTGAACAATCGCTGGTGACGATCCATGACATTGCCACCGAGAACCTGGGAACTCTGTGCATCTCGACCCAGTATCGACCTCTGCAAGTGCCCATCAACTCGGAGCGCTACGAGAGCTCCAGACAGAAGGCCGATTTGGCCGCCTCGATACTTCAGGAAGTGGGAATCATTCGGCACGGCGGTGAGTTTGAACTGAAAAAATATTCGAACTCACATATGTATATACCTAGGACGTGTCCCTTTATCCCATCATCGGTTATTGATTTTACTTTTGTTTGCGTGTGGGCGGTGTTTGGTTCGTGTTATCGTAAGGGAATGACATTTTCCGGCTGGGAAAATTCATATACAAAAGTCAATACGCGTGCCCCGCATGTGGAGACGATTAAGGTGTGCGTGTGTTTGGTTAAAAACTGTATCGATATGGTTTCAGGTTTCCCCTCCTCCCTTTCAGACGATTTAAAGTTATTAAGCTTTTGCAAACTGAGAGCTCTGGCCTCAAGCTGTGCGATTTTGGGTTTGCTTAAATAATCTGCAGGTCGTTCACAGCATGCTTTTTGCGGTAAATCAGAAATGGTCCAGAGTTTTATTAAAATTAATTCTGAAAAAAATTAAGGGCTTTCAGTAAGGGATTTTACCTTGATAAAAATCTGTGGTAAATTATTTCAATTATTAATTATTATTTAATTAGTTTGATGTATACAAAGGCTTTGCCAATAATATTTACCTATTAATATGAAGGACTATTCGGACTTTCACTTACTAACGTTTTAAAATGTTATCGAAAAAGGCTTCCCGGTCATATATTGTTTTTAGGAGGTCTTATTATTATAAGTACTTAAAGCTATTTAGTTGGAAACACCTACAAAATATGAAATTCGTTCAGAAGAAATACCAATATTTGTATTCGGTTAAAAAAACAATAACTGATACTAAATACTTAATACATTAATAATGGTAGTATGTAGATTATTTTCTACAAATTAATGAAAAGATTCTACCATTATTAATATATTTAATAAGGTTTATTAAATAAAATATATAATAATTAATATGTATAATTTAGAAAGCTTTGATACTTCCATATACCTATTAATTTAATTTGAAATCCATAAAGATTGACCAAATAATTTGTTTAAATTCCCTTTAAGTACCTCAAAAGTCCCACTTAATTTTATAAATACAATTCCTGTAAAACCTCTGCAAATTCTCTTCAATCCCACTTATATTGCAAGGAATTCGTATTATTAAAGAACGGTGTGCTTGTTCGTTCCCAATTCAAACACAATTCCTTATATACCTTAAGTGGAATTCGGATTCCCTTCTGTGCTGTGTACAGATTTCATTTCACCCTCAGAACCTTGTCGAATCCTGTGTATATTTGTACTTATGGCCATGCATGTCCTTGCTTAATTTCACACAAAAAATCTGTTCCTTTTGGACCCCCATTTTCATATCACTCCCCATTTGTTCTCGTTGATGATGTTCGTCCCGTGAAAGCTTCGTGGGTAAATCACAGTTGAGAACAAGAACGAATGCGACGGATGACACAACGCACAATGCGAACTTTAAATTAAATCTACAGCAACAACATTAACATTGGGACGAACAACGGTAGAGAACACTTGCATGCGGATGAGGAGGAGGATGTGACTGTTGGCCAGGACGGGTGGGCTGCTGTGTGGGTGGTGGCATGGTGATGCGCGCCACAAGTGCGTCGTTCGTTGTCAACCCCAATGCTGTCGCGCGGCTGTCAGGACAAGATTTTCATTCCGCTCCCAGTCGCCAGCCGCCAGTTGCCAGTTGTCAGCCACCCAGCAGCAGCCTTGACAATGCTCCACAAAAGGGTACACTGACATTGAAAATTAATCAATTTAAAAAAATAAAGGGAGACTTAATAAAATAATAACTACTATTAGACAGGCTTTAAAAATCATTGGAGTATTTATTTAATCCATATTCTCTAAAGAAAATAAACAAATTTATATTAAAATACCCTTTTTTCACATTAATCTAAACATTAAGTAAATATATTTATTTGTAAAGCCTACAAATATTTTTCGAAAGTCTAGAAACCTTTTGTTATTCGTTCAGTGTACGAATCATCCAATAAAATGATATCAGTGTGTCATGCATAGTCAAGGACAAGCCGGAGCACAAAACGCACAATGAACTCATCACTGGTGCTGCTCGGGTTCGCTTTGGCCCGGATCGGTTTGGGATTGGGATTGGGATAATAAGGGGGAGACCGGGAGTGTTGGAGCGCACAAGTTGCCATTATGGTCATGATTTCCACATCGCCTTAGAGCCACGTCGTCCATGGCATCGGTGCTTTCTTGCCATCACTCTCACGCTCTGTTCGTGCTCAAAAAGGTGAGACGTGTCAGCGAAAATCGCATAAAGTGAAGGCAAATTGGGGCCTTTTGTTGGTGCTGCTGCCTCTGTTGTTGTTGTTATTATTCCATCATCCTGTTGAGCGCTGGAGCAACAGGAGGCAGCCATTTGTATACAATTTTGGCACTTGTCTCTATCTTACCCATGGCCGCCTGGCCTCTGTTGACTCTTGAAATTTTGATGCGGCGCATAAATTATTCGTATAAAGTGCCCTCTCGAATCGAATAAATTTAAGCCAATTTAAAAGGGGCAACAGTGGCAGCGACAGCCACTCAAAGGGATATCACTGCCATGGCTGTCGGCCCAACTGCAGAATGTGAGAAGTGCAGGGAGAGGCTTAAGCGAGGAATCCTTGCCTGCTTTTAGGCTCCAATTTAATGGATGTCCGCGTGAGGGGAATGGGAATTTCCTTTTAATTTAAAAGAGAAGTAAAACTATTGAGTTGGGTTTCTTAAGGAATGACAGACAGTTCTTAAAATTATTTTAAGCTTGAAAGTAATTTAAGATTTAGGCAATCCATATTACAGATAATCAATAATTCAATTTAGGGAATTATATTTTAAGGAATTCATTAGGATTATATATAAACTTACCTTAAAAGATAATATTTAAATTTTGTAGTATATTAGAATCTCAGCTCTATCTTCGCTTGCTCGGTCTGGTTTCTCTTTCTCGTATTTGCTCGCCGTCTTTGCTCGTCGTCCTTACTCGTCATTCTGCTCTCTCGTCTTAATAGATCTTGTCTAGAGCCAAAGATACCTCAAAATAATGTTCAACTTAAACATTTCAGATTAAATTTGTATATACTATACTTAGTCAGAGTGTAATGTCTAAATACCTGCTCACACACATACGCAATTAGCAATCAAATGATGACGAGAAAACGACCCTCAGCTTAACAATTACAGATTGTCAACTGACTCACAATGGACACGAACACTTTCTGTAATTTCGAGCGTGAATACCACACTTAATTGAATAAGATTCCCAAAAATATATATATGTGCCTTTCCCACAAAATATGGCTCCCAGGAGTCTGATTTCAGGCAAAACCGAATCTCGGGCAAATTTAATTATTCCTGAAAACGGGCTGAACAAAACACCTGACAGCTGCAAATAACACCTGTGTGTGTGTGAGACGACGGCAATAACATGTCTGACTGTAGTTTGAATAATTGGCAATTTAACACACTCGCCCACACACTCACACACAACCTGGAACATTTTGTTTGGGATATGTCGACCCAGAAAAGAGACATACACAAATTGTAACAATTGTTGTTACAATTTCTGCAACACCTTCGCACCGAGAAACAAAACAAAAAACTTGCCCAAGAGGCAATAAATTCTCAAACTATACGCCAAAAAAAGTGAAAGTAAAAAAGATTGATGATAGAACACGGACGAGTGCGAACCAAATGGCAGAGCGGATGATGGATGAGCCCACGAACCATAAGCACATCAGTCCCTTTATGCGCCCCGATGCCGTATGTTACCTTCTCAGGTGAAACCCACACTGTCAGCCACTCCGAAGTGTTGTTTACCATAAGCGTTTTGTCTCCGCCACATTTCTCAGGACGATGGTGATGGAAAGTGAAAGAGATATGGATACATATATGCCTACACAGCTAGAAAATTATACTGAGATATGGGTTAGATACATTTATAAATTAATAGGATTTATTACAGGATCATTAAGTTAAGAACATTCAAAGAATAAATTGAAGACGACGGTTCGTAATTAGGTTTTAAGTTGTATGTTTTGTTTAATTTAAAATAAAAATGTTAACAAAATGAATGAAAGTTTTTAATAAGCCTTACAGAAAGGATAATATAAGAAATTATAAAGATAAAGACAAGGAAAGCCCAATTTGAATATCTAATAAACTCGCAAATAAATTGAATATCTTTTCATTCAAACTTAGACTTATTTTTAATAATTCTTATAAATATTTTTTCTCTGTATTTTTGGGCTTGGAAATGGTTCGTGACTTTTAGAAGAATTTATTATTTTTTTTTTTTGTTTTTTCCAAAGGCTTCACTTTAAGCTTTATTTAATTCGTAGTCAAAACTATTAATCATCGAGACGTGAAAATGTGCCAGCCATTTCTTTTATTACGACAGTTCTGAGCTAAATGACTGGTGGTATATTATATAGGATCTAGGTGTTCTAAAGATAACATGAATGATGTGACTAAATACAAATAAATAAATTAAAATCGAACATATTAATACTTCCCTATCAAAACCTTTAAACAACTAATATATTTAAGGGCAAACATAATTTTGTAGTGCTAGGAAATGAAGTAAACTCTGTCAACATTTTTGTATCTATTGGACAAGGTAAACAACCATTTATTCCACGTACCTCACAAATCCTTTGTTTCAATTTCTCCCTCTCTCTCTCTCTCTCTCTCTCTCTGTCCAGCATCGCAAAAAAGTTTACCAACTAAAAAAAAAAGCACGTACACGGTTTATGTTCCCTTCTCCCGGACAGAAATGAAAAAAAGAAAAAAAGGGAAAGAGGAAAACTTTGCGAGATGTTACTGGTACCTTGCACAGTAGCTACAAACCAGGAACAAAAACTTGGCAGGAAAAGGAAAATAAGCAAGCCCTATACATACTAAAACATGAAAATAAAGAAAGTGCCACGGAAGTTGCGGTAATCGAATTTAAATAAGTTTACTTTGTAAACAATTCTCGTTTCGCTCTCGCCGCTTCCCTTTCGCCATCGCCCTGCCCTTTCCTGTTCCTCCGCTGAAAGTCAAATAATGGTGAAAACAGTTTGGCTATTTTCTCGCCAAAATTGGGAGAATATTTTGGGAAAATCATTAAAATAGCTGACAAACTTTAACTTGTTGTCAGTTGGTAGATTAATTGCGAATGATTTAAAATTAATTAACTTAATCAAAAGAAAACATTGTTATCACCTTCCAAATTGTAGAATGTTATCGTAAAGATACTAAAAGTATTTATTTTGGTGCAAGTTAATGCTCTAAAATAGATAGTCTCAGTCCCAAAGCTTTCTTTTATATTCCAGATATATGTAAAAAAATGCTAAAAAATTCCCCAAAATCTGGGGCTTCCCTCTGGAAAATTCACTGTCAATCTCCAGCCAATTAATCTCTGCCACAAAATTCCCAAATATTAACCTGGCTTTATTTAGAACCTTTTCAAAACCCGTCCCTGCTAAAAATAAGTGTTTTTTTATTGCTTCAAAATCCTGTCAGCTCTGAAGGCAAAAGGCACGCGAGTGGGGCAAGAAAAAAATATTAGCTTTTGACAGTCAACGCCCACACACTAACAAAGCCAGTGCAAAATGGGAACGGAAGGAAGGACCTTCCGATGTCCTGCCGCGCATATTAATCATTGTTGTTGGGTTGACACTTTTCGCCAAGG
Source organism: Drosophila rufa (assembly GCA_018153105.1). NCBI lineage: Eukaryota > Metazoa > Arthropoda > Insecta > Diptera > Drosophilidae > Drosophila > Drosophila rufa. The sequence continues at coordinate 19,173,402 of JAECXS010000096.1, forward strand.
ACGAAAGCGCAACTGCAACAGCAACAGCAGCAGCTGCGGCTTTTAATGACTGTTTCAAGGTTGCAATAACAATAACAGATGTAGCGAGTTAACCGCTTAAAGTTTTCAGCGAATGCCACACAAAGAAATAACCATTCAGTGGCACTCATAACGCGATTATCGTATTTAATTTCACATGCACAACTTACGTATGCGAATATAATACCGACACAAATGTAATTGTGCACATAAATTTAATTAAAAGTTCGGTTTAAATTAACAAATCAAAAGCGATTGTTGCTGAAAGGGAAATTGAGCAGAGAGTATGCTGGCATTATTTTTAAATATAGTGAAATATACAGGGGAAAAATTGGAAGAGGATTGAACGAAATAATTTAGATTTAACAAAATACTAAGAAGTCTTCGTAACATTAACAAACCAGCTGAATTATTACTCATACGTCGTGTTGACCATCAAGAAAAAAGTCTGCATATGATTCTATTTTCATTCATTCTAGTTTTCATTATTATATACGAATGACATACTTATGTATAAATCACATATCAAATTCTTCCCCTTAGCAGCTCTCTTCTCTCTTCATTATTCAGCTTAAAACTTATTCAGCTTCAAATACAATTAAGTTAAAAATGCATACAAATACTTATGTAAATCGCGTAGAACGCAATCGAACACGGATAATGGAAATGCGATTCCTGTTTGGAATCGAAATGTTGGCTGGCCGAGAAAATGAGTACTGTAAATAATTAAAGTCCAGCAATTTGAGCGCTGAATTCAGGTGTAACGAGTAGCGAAGTGACATGGCCAATTTATTTTCGTGCGAAATGAAAGTGCGATTCTTAATTACTCTCTCTGTGTGTGAGTCTGGGTGTGTGTGTGTGTGCTTTCATTTAATTTCCGCCACCAATTATTGAAATAACATTTTTGCTTATGTACTCTGGCTGTACTGTTTTTTTGTTGCCTTTCATACACACAGGCCTGTCGGATGCCCTGGCCAAGGGGCTGCTGACCGATGACTTTATAACTGGAGCCCGTATTTTGGCCCTGAATCTCACCAACGGAGCGGTGCAGTCCTATGTTTGGTGGGTGAAGAGCGGCCAGGCGGAAACGCAGCGCTACGACGAGGATGGTCTGCAGATTGGCAAAAAGCCCGCAGGAAGTTATCCATGGTAGGTCAAGACTGGCTCTAGTTAGGGAAAACAGAAAATAAAGTGCTGGAGTTGGACTAATATTTAAGGAACCTTATTATCTAAAATATTTTTTAAGGATTTACAAAATTATTTAACTTTAAAAAATTAAGTTTAAATAAAATATATTAAGAAAGATGGAATTTTACTATAAATTCTTGCTTTCTTTTCAAAACATTTCCTATATATAAAAACCTATTATTAAATAGCCAAACAGCCACCACTTGCATGGACATGCCCACATGCAATCTCCATTAATTAGAGCTACTCATCCGCAGGTTCGACGATGAGACCACCACGCCCTCGTTGCGTTCACCGAAATTCGCGCCGAGTCCGCCCAATAACTACTACAAGGGCTGGTGGACGTATCCCTACTTCTCGTGCTCGCTCAGCCGCTGGTTGGTGTCCTACAGCATCGCCATACCACCGACTGGACGCCATGGGCTGCGGGGCTTCATCAGCATCGACATCGACGTGTCCACACTGCGGGTTAATCAGTGCGAGGCGGAGCCGTACCAATTCGGCAGTCGCCGCCAGAAAATGCATCAGCTGCAGCAGCAGCAACGCCTACCGGCCATCCGCAGGACCCCGTTTCTGCCCAGCAGGATGGGGGCCAATGACGAGGGCACCATCAGTGACCTGCAAGCGTTTCACAGCTCCCACAAGTGTCATCGCACTTCCATGATGGTGAGTGTTTCTAAGGGGAAATTAATTATTAAATTAATTAATAAAACAAGAAATAAATAATTTAAATTTAAAATCTTCTTTAATTTCTTTCAGTGCGACTACCGGCAGCCGAGTGCGGAGGTACCGACAATAAGCGGCGGCAAGCTGCTCTCCTCGCTGAGTGGAAGCATCACCTGGGCCCGGGGATCCTACCAGTGCCTCTGCCGGAACGGATTCTACTCGCTACGCCACCCGGATGGCTTCAATGGCACCATCATGGAGATTGCCTGGCAGGAGCAGCAGGAGAACATCAGCAACTACTACACGGAAGTCTTCAAGTGTTTGTCTTGCGCCCCCGGCTGTGACACGTGCACGGGTCCGGAGCCGTGTCTGGCCAACTACCACTGGCCATTCAGGTGGGTAAGGTGGCCAAGGTTTGCCTTTGCCATCTCTGCTGTTTATCCGGCGACATCAAAGCCTAGCTTTCTCTATTTCAATGCCTTTTCTATTCCGCTTCTTCCACAGAATATCCTTGTTGACCATATCCATTGGCTGTGCCTGCGGCACCTTTGTCCTTGCCGGCTACCTCTTCCGGCATCGGCGCGTCAAGGTCTTCAAGGTGGCCAGTCCCATCTTCCTGATGATCACGCTCATTGGATGCGCCATCATGTATCTGGAGGTGAGTGGCTCGGGCCATTTGGGGCAACGCTCTTAACCCATTAAAGGGGCAAAAAATCCCGGGGAGAAAGTGGAGTCGAGAACACACAAAGGCCATTTGAAAACAATGTTGCTAATGCGACAAAAGGCCCTACGTGGTCGGCCACGAGCTCATTCATAATTAACCCACATGTGTTTGTGCCGTGCCGGGTCGGTTCTTATCCCATTTCCCATTTCTGGCGGCAAAGGGATCTGTGAACAAGCCGCAGCATAAAAGTCCCACTTATGGGTTTTTAAATGCGGCTTTTAAGCACTTACTCGGCGAAAGGGAATTGATGGTTTCTGGGTTCATTTGGCGGCGAAGAAGTACTATATTTATTTTAATATAAAAATTCAATGAAAAATTAATATAAGAGTAATTACTGAAGACTGCGTTTTTACTATAAATTTACTTTGCAAAATATCATGACTTACCCTTATTTTTAGTTTTTACTCTCTCTCTAAATAAAGAATTTCATGGTATACATTCTATTTAATATAAATTGAATATAAATTCATCAAAAAGGGCATTCCCTATTCCACATTCACCTGATCCCAGCTTGCGGTTTCCTATTCCCATTCCACTTGTTGGCAATTATGTTGTCAACATTAGCTAACCAACAGTGCTAAGTCAGCACCCAGTGGACACATAAAACCAGCGTCCATAAAGGCTCCATTCCTTGAACAAACACACAATATACACACAATGGCAGGAACAAGAAGTTACTCACAATGCCAGCAATGGGTTAAGAGCTTGCAATGCGAAGGGGAATAAAATAAAATATCGCAGTCGATTTTCTAATCAAAATTTACAAATATAAATATTAAAAAAGTAACAACAAATTGTTAGGGGAAAATTATGAACAAGGGATCGCCTGAGCAGCGAGATGGAGGTTCAAATAGCAAGAATACCAATGAGGAGGATGAGGACGAGGAGGCCATGCAGATGGCCATGCAGGAAATGGTCAAGATGGCGGAGATGGAACAAAAGCCAGAGACAAAGAGCCGGCGATCCAAGTCTACAGACTTGGATACAAACAAAAATCAAACGGAGCAAGGTTCGCAGACAATTGAAAGTCCAAAAAAGCCCAAAAAGAAACTGGAAATCGAAGACAGATGGGCTGCCCTTCTTATCAAAGGGTTTTCCTGGTCTGAGAAGCTTAAAAGTGAGGTCCCTCCATCAGCAGATAGTCCAAGCAGTTCCGCAAAGGTCTATGAAAAAGATTCACCAAGGGATGTTACAGGAAATAAAACCGCTAGTAAGGGTCAACTATCTCCAGAAACCTCCAAGGAGAGTCTGATACATACCGAAGTTTACTATTCCAATCCCAAGACCATCTCCGAATCCAAAATTGAGGAAACTCAACCCTTTTCTAGCAAATTAGTTAATGAAGAACTTTCAGAGGAGTACCTCCTAAAGTTAAAAAAGATTGAGGAGGCCTCTAAGCCGAAATCCTGGGTAAGACCAAAGCCGATAGTCATAAAACCTAAGCAGATACCTTCTACCACAAAAAACAGTGAGCATAAAGGCGAGGCAAAGCATCCACAAGCCGGAACTGAGGAAAAGCATGGATATATTAATATCTTAAAGGCTCCATTTCAACGTATTCTGAACTATAACCCTGAAAATTCAGTACGAAACCCTGCAGAGAATCCAAGAGAAAACAATGTAGAGAATCCAAGGGAAAATCCTGCAGAGAATCCAAGACAGAATCCTGCAGAGAATCCAAGAGAAAACAATGAAGAACATCCTAAAGAAAACCTTGCAGAAAATCCTAAAGAAAACCTTCCCGAAAAAACTAAACAAAGTCCAGCTGCAAATTCCGATAGAACATCCGGGGAAAATCTCGAAAAAACCCCTGGCAAGACTTTGTCAATGGAACATAATGATTCCCAAAAGACTATGACAATCTCGGGACATAAGCACATAACCACGAGATGGGGCGATCACTGTCACTTCCATGATCGCGTCGGTGGCGTGGATAAGGCGGCCAGAAGGAAACTGATCATTGCCTGTTGCCTGTGCTTCGGCTTCATGGTGGCCGAGATTGTAGGCGGAGTCCTCTCCAATAGCCTGGCCATCGCCACGGATGCCGCCCATCTGCTGACGGACCTGGCCTCGTTCCTGATCTCCCTGTTTGCCTTGTACCTATCGGGAAGACCCTCGTCGCAGCGGCTGAACTTTGGATGGTATCGAGCCGAGGTCATTGGGGCCATGATATCCGTGTACTTCATCTGGGTACTCACAGGTGACTGATGAGAATTATATTACGTCTAAATCTTCGGCAGATCGAAGTGAATTTTCTGGAAGTGATCACCTCAATCCCATCGCAGGCATCCTTATATATATGGCCATTCAGCGGCTGATACACGACGACCACGATCTGGATGCGAAGATAATGCTGATCACCTCGGGTCTGGCGATCCTGGTTAACCTTATAATGGCCTGCCAGTTGAGCCACGGACACTCGCACTTTAGCCCGGGCAAAGTGGGCCGGAAAAAGACGGGGGGATCATCGCTTCAGCTGAACGACAGCGGGAGCGAAAGGGACCAGGGATTCAGATCCCACATGGGCTACTCGGTGTCCACCCAGTTCCGCGTGAAGGCTGAGCAAAATATCAACGTGCGGGCTGCCATAATCCATGTGGTGGGGGATCTCATCCAGAGTGTTGGTGTCTTTCTGGCCGCCTTGATAATATTCTTTAAGCCCGAGTGGGCCTTCATGGACTCCATTTGCACCTTCCTCTTCTCGATTCTGGTGCTGGTGACCACCATTAAGATATTAAGGGACGTGTTCATGGTCCTGATGGAGGCCACGCCGAATTTCATGGACTACGACGAGGTGAAGCGCACATTTCTTTCCATTCAGGGTGTGGAGCATGTCCACAACCTGAGGATTTGGGCTTTGTCCATCAGCAAGGTGGCTCTGTCCGCCCATCTGGCCATTGCCAAGGATGCTGATCCCCAGCTAATCCTGGAGGAGGCCACCAGGCTGATCCACAAGAAGTACAACTTCTTCGAGACCACTATCCAGATCGAAGAGTATAGTCCTACCATGCTGGACTGCGATCAGTGTGCGGATCCCCCCAAGAAAAGGGACATCCAATCTCATATTGTGATGGAAGAGGGTGCTGCGGGCGGGGATCTAAAGAAAACGGAGAAGCAATCCAAGGATGCGGAAAAGAGCTGAAAATGTATGAGCCTTCTAAATTTTTAAAATAATTTTTGTAAAGAACATTGGCCAGAATTTGCAATTAATATTTAGTATGTAAATTTTATGTAATGTAATGATTCCATGCAAATTTTCATTGGATTAAATTGAAGGTTAAGGGTCCTAATTAATTTTATTGACTTAATGATTCAATTAGCTTTCCTAATGGATTTATATAAAATATGTTGAATTTTTATTTATAGATGGTGGCCATTTTTCCCTTACTGGACACGACTTGGTGCATTGCCACGAAATGGACCCGCCATATGGGCTTTTGCATCACCTATACTTCGCTGCTAATGAAAACCTGGCGGTAAGTTAATTATAATATATATAATAAACTAAGCCACTTTGTACATAATAATATCTTGTAGGGTTTCTTTAACTTATCGCGTCAAGTCGGCGCACAAAATAAAGCTAAATGATCAGCAATTATTGCAATGGATGGTGCCCATCCTCCTGGTTATGCTGATCTATTTGGGAACTTGGACCATTTCGGCCACGCCCTATGCAGAAGTGGTAAGTAACATAATTAAGAATTTAAATCGTAGAATTTATTTTATATTGAATACTTAAAAGATCTACGACCAGAGCCACCTGAAGTTCAAGCAGTGCTCGTACAACTGGTGGGATCACAGTCTGGCCATCGGGGAGGTATTCTTCCTGGCCTGGGGCATCCGGGTGTGCTATAACGTGCGGAATGCGGAGAGTCTGTATAACGAGGCGCGGCTCATCTCGTATGCCATCTATAATATCGCCCTTGTTAACATAGCCATGGTGGCGTTTCAGTAAGTATTTAGTAATTTAAATTAATTTAAAATAAAATAAAACCTGGGAAAGAATATAAATTAAATCTTATCTAAAATTCGGACAAGCTATTTTTTTGTTTGCTTAGTGTGTGGGAGGTTGTACCTCCCAGGCTGAAAGCTTCCCACCTGATGGAGGTCCTTCTGCCGCAGAATTGAATTATAACAGTTGACACATGTTGGGTAATCCCAGCATGCTGGGGCACGCGTCGCAGCCATTAGAGGGAAATGCAAAGCCTGCCCCGTCTTACGTCTTACGTGGTCCCTTTTAATTAAATTCCTTCGCTTTGTGCGCGCTCGTGTTCGCGTTGTAATCCTTTTTGTTGGGTGGCCTGCCAGGACTCATTCTCCATCTGTCTCTCTGTCTGTCTCTCTGGCTGAATGTCGCTTTGTTTACACACACACATTCCTTTCCTGGGCATCATCATCCTGCTCTCTCCGGTTTCAAGTTGTCTGCGGTGCGGGTTGGCTGCGTTTCGTATTTGAAATCCTTTTGATGAAGTCCTTGGTAATTAATGCAATTTGTTGTAAAACTTTTGCGCCACGAACCTAAACCTATCCCAATTGGGTTAGGTTAGTATTGTGTAAAGTGTTAATTGGCTGACGGATGGAAGGTGTAAGAATTTATTGTCAAGAATCCTTGGTGTAGGGTGGTTCAGGGAAAAGGTTGTTGAAATATTTTTTAATGTGACAAAAGGCAGCTGGAAATGGTTTAACTAATTTAATTATTCAACCAAGTAATTAATTGTTTTTTAATTTCTCCCTTAAAAAACAGTGTCATGCTCTTTCCCAATGCTGGACCAGACTACAAGTACATGCTGGGCTTTGTCCGCACTCAGCTCTCGACGACCACCACCATTGCTTTGGTATTTGGGCCAAAGATCTTGCGGGTTTTCAAGGGCCAGGGCGACAAGTGGGACCAGAAGGCCAAGGTGAGGAGCATAACAGCCTCCTTTTCCCTAAATGGAGTGGGCCTGGTCCCCGAGGAGTCGCCGGATCTCTACCAGGAGAACGAGGAGCTTAAGGTGGGTTGTTAAAAAACTTAAACTTAGAGGGAAAAATATTATAAATTTAAAATCCTTGCAGGAACAAGTCCAAAAGCTGGCCCATCAAATCGAGTTCATGAAGACTGTCCACATGCAGATGAACAACAGGCATCTGAAGCCAAAGCCGGGCGGATATTTTACCATCACCTCAACCTCGTTCCAGGCGCCCTACAGCAAGAACACGGTTTCCACGGCGCAGACGCAGACTGGCAAGGAAGAGGCCAGGTGGGATTTACTTAGTCTTAAATTTTTAAAAATTATATATTAATTGTAAAATATTTAATACATTTTTTTTAGTGGCACGCCAACGAAATCCAAATCGCCCAAGGGCAAAGTCTGACGAGGTCAACGAAGTGTTAAAGATTGCTCAATAGAAGTGGATGAGAGGCATGGCATTGCCACCGTGGTGGAGGATGCAATTGATTTTAGTTTCCACCAAGCAGATTCGGAGGAGATAGTTTTTCTCAAGGGAGACCAGCCGGGCTCAGAGGAGGCCGCCTTGCTGGAGCAGTTCCGTCGCCTCTTCGCACCCATTCTGGACGACAGCCTGAAGCTCTACTATCAGCTGAATGATTCGGACGATGCGGAGCATGTGAGGATCCACCAGACGGTGGCGCATCTGAACGAGGTGAACAGCAGCGAGGAGGAGACCATGGTGACCCATGTAAACAGTCCCTCACCTCCGCCAGTGGATGTGGAGCTCCTGTTGCCCCTTTCCAGCGACAGTTCGACAGCGAGTAGTTCCCTCTACGCGATCCACACCCCATCGCCGGCTCATCCCAGTGGCCTGCTGTTGATGCCCCAGAACCTGGAGTCGCCACTGCTGTCCCGCAGTGATCCCGTCACAATCACCGAACAGGTGCAGGTGCAGCTGCATAATCCTCCCCAGGAGGACGAATACAACACGTCCTGTTCGCTGTCCTCGAACCTGACGGATAGCAAGACCCTGGACGGACGCACGCCCATTGTGGTATGAGGAGGACTATCACCCGATCTGCTTAACTTGTGATTTCGTTTACACAGTCTTAGAGGAACAACAGAACAGTTGGCGGCGAATGGACAGCTTAACGTTAAATACTAGTCTTAAATAATGTTTGTGTGTATGTGTCTGTCAAAGTTGTTAACATATTAATTGCGTTTATGCGGAGCGGAAAATAATAGAAAAGTTATATAAAATATCCCACCAAATATTCAAAGATTTTTCTGTTTTTATCAGAGATTTACCCATTAAAAAAATACGTAACTGAAATATATTCTTTGACTGGAATTAAATTCAATAGGTTGTATTAAATCATTACTTTCTTTCTCCAAATTTTCATTATATATTTCCTAATCTTTCCAACTGCATAGACGCAATCTAGATGTGTGTGTTTTATGGCTTTAGTTATCGCTTTTTAACCATATACACCCAACCATTATCCCATCATCCATGAACATCATAAAAGTAACAACATTGAGCAAATTTTTCTCACTTCGTTCGGATCGAGAATAATGAAGTTGTATAGGAGAAGGAACTATAGGCAGCCAGTTGGCCCGATGGCACTCATAGAGGCGCCCATCGGGGCCCTTAGGGACTTGGCATTAACATTTCTGATTTATCTCTCTCTCATGCACCTAGCTAAAATTGAATTATATTTATTATTATTGTTCTCTCTGCACTCATTCATAGGACAATTATTCTTTGCCTTTCGTAGTCGAAATTTACTTGATTTTCATACTCATATGATCTTAATAATGTAACATTTAAGCTTAGCAAAGAGTCGATTTTAGTGTACAAGATGATATACATACATATACAAGCATAATTTATATAAAACATAATAAATAAATTGAAATTTTAGCATACTATTTTAAGCTGAGAAAGTGTTAACAAAGGCGCAATTCTTACTCAAACAGTTGGGCATTACGTAAACTGAAAAGTATTCCACAAGAAATAAATAAAAACAAGCTAAATAATAACTGGATACAAATTTAAAACATTTATGTCATAAGTTAATGTTAATAAATTAAAGATATTGTAAAGGAAAAAACTGGCAAGATCAAAGAAATTAAAAATAAATGTTATAAAACTTATTTTAAAGGTGTTTTGGGTGTTTTTTAGGGTTAAATATTTAATAAGGACAGTAAAATTGGAATGACGTTGAAAATTGTTATATTTTAAAAAGAATTTTAAGTTATTTTTATTGATTATGCAGAACTTGGTTTAGTTTTCGTAGAACATCTTTAACGGTGGTGCTACAGAAATCACTAGCGTTTTGAAATCACCCAGAAAGGTGTCTAAAACTATGCTTTAAAATGTGTCATTGTTAAAAAATTCAATTTTCACTGGATTTGGTGCCGCAAACATTTGATTGCTAACTTTTATTCACCTTTTATGGGATTTCTGGGGTACCTCAGTAAGTGTCACTTTTGTCAGCATTAAAGAGCTGAAAGTTTATAGTGCTCGGACGATGTAAGCGGATAACATAATATCTGGACATACACCCGTCACCTTAGATATGGTCAGGGGACTCATTAAGGAAATGCTTTTTAAGGCAAGTCCTCATAATTTTTTTTATTTCCTCCTCAATCGAAGTGAAGACCTCGCCAGAAATGTTCGAGTTCCTTCGCCAGATGAGTGTTCCGAAACTCTCAGCGGTAGTTTTTCGCTGGTTGTTCTACTGTGGCAGATTTGGTGGATTGCTCTGCTTCAGATTGAAAAGCCCAACTGATGACCAAGTGGTGGTGGAGGAATATGGTACGTGGTGGAAGTGGTTCCTGGTTATCTTCCGCGTACTATGTCTGGGATTTCTCTCCGGCTCCTACCTTGGATTTATCTTTGCTTTAACTGATTGGTTACAAGAATTTTTACACTACCTCCAAATGTTAGTGATCATTGCCTGCTCCCTGAGCCTCCTGAGAATACACCTTTTCCAGGACAAAGAGTGCACTAAGTTGGTCACAAGATTTCTGCAACTTTATCAACGAGCTCAAAGTCTTTGCAACCGGAAACAAAAAGGATTTGGAGGAGCCCACGAGCTGCTCCTTTTAATTCTAACGCTGCTGTGCCTAGTTCACGAGGGAGTCTTCCTAGCCCGCATATTCATTGTAAGATTTTCCTGGTTTAATATACACTTGTGGATATCCGACATCGTAATCGGCATGGGCAGTAAGTTTCTCTTGCACATCGCAGTTGTGGCTTACCTGACACTGGGACTCCTCTACGCCGATGTGAATGACTACGTTCGCACCGAGTTGAGATCTCAACTGGAGGCCCTGGAAGAGCAGCCTACTCGCCGAAATCTAAGGAAGGCCCGCCAGAGCTTGAACACGTGCTTGGCCCTCTATAAAGATCTGCAATCCTTGACAAGCCTATTTCAAAGGTTATGGGACCTGCCCCTGTTTTTGAGCTTGATTCGGAATTGCGTAGGCATTGTCCTGATTTCTTACAGTACCTTCATCCTGCTCCAGATCGGCTTGTTTTGGCACTGGTCCCTGATCTCCTTTGAAATTTTGAGCATGTTGCTTTTGACGTTGTCGGTGCAAAGGGCGCTGCTTGAGTTCGGAGTCATCCATCGACTGATGCTGGAGAACTCCTATCTCAGCGAAGACAAGGAGTGGCACTCAACGGTGAGTATGAAATATATTTTTAGTTGAATAATAATTTATATTTATTTCCTAAAGCTGGAAGTCTTTTTCACCCATCTGACCCTGTACGAGTTTCGAGTGCGCCCGCTGGGCCTGTTCAACATATCCAACGAATTGTTGGTAGTTTTCCTGTCCGCCTTGGTCACCTACATCACCGTCGTCATTCAGTATGGAATGCAGATGGAGGCTCTATCCTTATCCTTATCAAATAGACTTGGTTACAGCACTTTTTAAGCTCTAAATAAAATGTAAAAAAAATTGTATTCGACAAGAAAATGTCTCAAATGAACACTCTCTGCATATCTTATCAAGATATAGCTGTCACTGAAGTTGTCACCCTGACTTGACAGTCCAAAAGGATACGTACATTTTCATTAACTAAATGCATTTCCTCGGACTGCGACTGAAATAAATATTTTTCATTTCAATTGAAAGTTAAAGGTCCTTGTAAGAAGTTCGAAATATGAAAGCACTCAAAGTACCAACAGTTTCCGCCATTATTCTGCGTGGATGGTTTCTTTACGTCAGTTGCATTGGTGCAGTGTTCTTCCGCCTTAAATCCCGAATGGGTAATCAAATGGTGATGGAAGAGAGCTGTTGGAATCATTCGTGGTGGAAGTGGTTGTCAATAATCTGGCGCCTTGTGCCTGCTTGTATCCATGCCTATGTGTACGGCTCCTTTATATGGCACCTAGCCAACTTGGTGGATCAAATTCTGGGCTGGAGTCGACTTGTAATCATTACTTCCAGCTATTTGTCAATCGTTCACATCCAGATTTTACACGGCGAAGAGGTGATTAGATTGATTAATCGATACTTACGCCTATGTTATCGCGTTACATCCCTGTCAACCCGCTCGAAGATTGGTTTCGGAGGCGGGCGAGAGTTGTGGCTGATTTTATTTTCTTTGTTCTGTCAAGTCGTGGAAATCGTCTTTCTATTGGGACTATTTAAGTGGGTGATAAATCTCCGCCGTGTTTTGAGCTGGGCAAGCACCACTTATGTCCTCGTTTGCAGTAGTATGATTATGCGCATTAGCTGTATTTGGTACCTCAGCATCGGTGTCCTATATTCCAAATTGAACAATTGCCTGCGTTTGGGAAGAAAGAGAAAACAGCCACTAAAAAGGGCTATGACACTATTAAGGGAGATGTCTTATTTGGTAACTTCTCTTCAGGATATCTCCAATAAATATCTATGTTTAAACCTGCTCCAGATATTCATAAGCATGATATCGATCTCTTACAAAATGGTACTGGAGAGACAATTCAACGAGATGACGATATGGTTATTCTTTGCAAAAATAATGCTCGACATGTTTGTCCTAAGCTTCGCCATTGAAGGAGCAGTAATCCAGTTTAGTTCTATCCGCGATCTAATCCTGGAAATGTTCTTTCTCAGCGAGCAGGCCGAATGGAACAGAACGGTGAGTGAATGGGAGTTAAACAATAAACTAATTAATAACATTTGTTTATATTAAGATGGAAGTATTCGTCACTCATCTGAACCTATACCAGTTCAGAGTCTGCCTCTTGGGCCTCTTCGATGTATCCAATAAATTCTTTCCTGTAGTTGTAACCGGAATGATTACGTATTTTGTTTTTATCATACAATATATAATGCAATTAAAAATGTAAACAAATAATACGAAATGTGTTATATCAAGTAGGACCGACTGTAAGATACCCGGAACCCAAAGCATTGTGGGTGAAATTAAAAGACACATGGACATAACTAATTCACTTTGTCTAATTATGCTTCAATTTAATAAAAATGTTAATAAATAAAGATAGATGTTGCAACACCCAACGGTGCTGCCAACTCAAATGTGGATGTTGTTGAAGATCTGCATACGCAGAAACATTATTGTTTAATAACTCCCATGTTTATCATCTGATTTCATTCAACTTCATCATTCAAAGTTATAATACCCTTACACCCTCTGTAAACCCGGTAAACAAAGAATTTTAAGTCATGCAGCCATTTGCCTAAAAATCCCTGTCTTTCCCACTTACTTTCCAAACTTTACACGTATGTATACATTTTCTAATTTCAAACAAGTTCTGCACAAAATTATCGATGTTGAGTCCGGAGGTACTGGACGAGGAGTTTCAGTGCCTGCGTCGAATTGCGTTGGCCATTTGTGAAACCCTTGTAAGGCCAAAGGATCGCGAGATCTGCCGGAGCACCCTCGACGAGATGACCAAGTTCAATCAGGCACCATCGATCAAGATCAAGGAGAACGTGCACAGGTTTATGCTCTTCTACCTGAAAGTGCTGAGATGGACCCACAAGAATCAGCCCCTGACTATATACCAGAAATGGGTGAGATTGTAGCTAGGACTTCTATGATTTCTTTCTCAAATAATTACTGTAGTACGGCAAGGACCATTGTAACCATGGTAATGATTCGTGTGCTCTGGCCTCGGGTGACTCTGATGAAAGGCGCGTTTGGCTGCAGGACGGAACATCATTCTTCGCCATGAAAACCTTTGAAGATGGATCCACCATGGTTTATACCGGAGTGGCTAAGGATCCGAAGGCTGGTTGGGCGGAATTCGGCCTAAGGTCCTTGATGGACTCGCAGAATGGTTGCCAACATAATAAATAATGGTGTAAATACACTATATATATATATATTTCGATTGTGGGTGTATTTCTCGAGATTCGATATGTGTACAACTCTGGATTGAGGATTGGATTTAAATGTGTACAATTTTCGTAGCTTAAAGTTTTGAATCGGAGTACAATACGGTAGATCGATTTCACAAACGAAGAATTAGAGGAAATACAATTAATCTTTTACGAATTCTAAGCCAATTTACCTAAGAACTGTTTCTTATAGATAGATAGTTTCCAGTTTCTTATCTTCTGTAACACAAATCGATCTGCCGCAGTGTCCCAGTATCTAGCTTATCTTTTACAAAATTGTTTACAACTTTCTAGCTTAAGTTTATAAAATGGAATTGTGGACGGAATGTGATTATGCTATCAAAAGTCATTCTCAGCTTAAAGATTAGTAAAAGTGTGTGTGTAAAGGCACAATTTGTCGTTTTTTTTCCTTTTTTGGTGTTAAGGAGGCCAATTTGTCGATTAACTCCTCACGATCCTTGAGGCGGCGCCCATTAGCAGGAAAGCCAACAGCAGTTGGAGGGATCCGTGCATTTGTAAGAGACTGGAGCCATTGCAGCTGTCACTGGAGCAGTAGCACTCCTCCCAGTACACGCCGTTCTCGTAGACGCCCCAATTACAAACTCCAGTCACTCCGGTATCCGAAACGGATGCACATCGTCGGATCACCTGACGCCAGCGTCCGTCCCCTTCAAGAAAATTCAATTAATAAGGATATATATTGGTTATAACACCCAGAAGGGAAGGAAACCAAACAGCAACTCACAGATAAATCCTCGTGGTCCCTGCTGCACAACCTTCATGCAGAAGGATCCTGGCATGTGGCTCTCGTCGCTGTTGCATTCGATGGCTATATGCTCCGTGCGATTGAACCTTTTGTAAGCGCCACAACTGTCGTGTCCCTTGCGGTCTTGGTCGGAGGAGCACTGGTAGCAGCGAATGGCCCAGCTGCCTGCAAAGATTCGGTGATTAATTCCAATTACACCATCCGAAAACACTTGTCAAGCCACACCCTAAGCCGAGATTAAACACTTGGCGACGGGTTCTTTAGGACGCTGTGGCATAATTACATACCGCAAACGGCCAGCGTGAGGAGCAGAAAGGCACAGCGTGTCAGGGCGGACATATTTAACTTAAAACTGCTTTGTGCGCTTCGGTTAACTTAACTAAAATGCTTTTAAACTAAAAAGAATAACAAACTTGTAATGAACGCGAGCCTCAGTGTGGCCGTATAATTGGCAGTGTAATAATACCAACGCTGGAATGTGCTATCTGGAGATCAGGTGACAACTCTTTTTGGTATTATTCTAAATATTTAAAAATTAATTTAAAAGTAAAATAATTATAGAGTAATTAAGATAAAGAATTAAAACATATAATACAAATTAAACAAATCTACTTTTACATTTTAAGGGATTCTAAAGTAAAACCTTTAAATAACTGGCTAGATTTATGGCTAGTTTCTTATTCCCTCTAAAAATAGCTAAAACCAGCCGGAAAAAAGGCTAGAACAGCATCACAGTTTGTTAAGTATGTTAGTGTAGAAAAAAAATAACAAACCGGCGAAGAAAATTCTCATTGTTTGTTTTTTTCCGTCATTAGAATTAAGTTAGGCATTTAGCATTAATATGACGATGTGGGGCAACATCTGCCGCATCTGCAGCAGTCCCGCGGATTACGAGATCTTCGCCAAGATCCCCACATACTTGCACGGCTCCACGAACGAGTTTCTCAACTGGCAGAAGCCCATCAGCGTTCTGCTGGAGGAGACAACCGGACTAAAGGTAAGGCTGCTTTCCAGTCCCTCATACGGAATTAATTCCTGGAATCCCTGCAGAACTCCACGGATGACGGTCTGCCCCGGAACATTTGTGCTCCCTGCATCTCGTATCTCAAGCACGCCGTCACCTTCCGGGAACAGTGCATTAAGAATGCCCTCAGTCTGAAGCTAGCGGAGTTGTACCAACAGAAGGCGGTGAACGTCTCGGACGCAAACAAGGTGGACAAGGAGAACGCCCTCTTCACCCCGGCGGACCTGCGCTACGTGGAGCAGCGTCCGGTGCACAACCTGCTGCTGAACAACAGCCGTGCCAAGGTGCAGGCCCCCAAAGACAAAGTCCACAAGCGGCTGCTAAACCAGACCGCGCCCCAACTGGACTGCAGCTCCGAGCAGCGGATCCAGTACCTAAACGTGCTGTTCGACAAGCACCAGCATCGTAATAGCTTCCAGAGACATTCCAGAGACCCTGAACTGCCAACGAGCAGCGGCATCGATGGCCCCAACGAGGACGACGAGGACTATGGTGCGGTCAGCTCCAGCGACGACAACGAGGAGGCCGCCCTGCTGCGCAAGCACAAGAATTGCTACAATTACAGCGAGACGAACTTCGAGGAGGACGATCCGATGGATCAGGACCAGGTGCAGCTGCGTGACATCAAGGTAAATATACCGGAGCCCATGTGGAAGGAGCGCAAGTGCCCGGCCTGCTCCAAGCGCTTCATGTTCGAGGACTCGCAGCAGTCGCACCTGGACAACTGCGTGGAGTACCAGTTCGTGGCGTTTGTGACCGAGGTGACCAAGCTCCTGGAGATTAGGCGACAGAAGATGGTATCGCCCCACGAATTTATCCGCCGGATGATATTTTCCCTGCACAAGACCTGCACCTGGCTGCAGGAACATTCCGTAGACTCGCTTCTGGCCGAGAAGCTCAATCAGGTTAAGATCTCCAATGGCGAAAAGACAGCTGAAGTGGTGGCTGTCCCCGCAGAGGTTCCTGTTCCGCCCCTGGAGGAGGATGAACCATTCGCAACCTTTGACTTTATCAGCGGCACCACGACGCCAATCACGGAGGAGAACAATGTGCTGTATGCCATTGCTCGTTCCGAGAGCCGCAACTCGACATGCACGCCCACGGTCAAGAAGCCCATTCCCATCCGTGGAACGGTGGCGGGTTTGGGCATGGGCAAGGGCCTGGGCGACAAGCACAAGGAACGGGCCACGTTCCTGGAGAAGCTGCAGCGAGCGGCCGTCACTCCCGGTTCGGAGACTCCGCCATGCCAATCGGGCTTAGCTCCAATATTCTCAGCTCGCTGCGGGCAATGCAATTTAGTATTTGACTCGGTCTCCGACCTGGAGATCCACAACGGAACGCATCACAATGCCCACAGTGGCAAGGAGATTAGCGCTGACGACGAAGCCCAGCGGCGACACATAATCGCGCTCTTCGAAGACGATATCTAAGTTATCCAAAGAACTGTTTTTTTGTGTGTGTGTGCGAGGTGCCACTAAGCACCTTTATTTTATCTAACCTGTATTATTTATTTATTTGAAATCCTTCTGTTGCCCATTTGGGATTACCAGTTTCACATTCTCATGTAGTCCGGGCCCAGGGCTTGGCTTTTATATATGTATATCTATATGTGTGTACTCAGACCAATAAAGAGATTCGCAAGACTTATCCTTAACCCAACGTTCAGGCGTATATTTTCAAGCCATCAAGGACTAGGCTGGAGTCGCAAATGTTGAGATCTAGGTAATTCCGAAGCAGCCGCATCAAGTCCATGCTGAGCTGAGCATCTCGCAAGGCAAAGAGCTGATTGAGGACAGTCACAAAGTGTTCTGGATTCGCCAGTACTCCGAGAAGTTTTGCATCACGAATGGCCACCAAATTGGCCAGCACCCGTATTCCGTAGTAGAGGCGCAGCTTATCCGGAAACGAGCTAAGATCTCCGCACGTTAGGCTGGCTTCAAAAAAATTGAGTAGACTCTCGGCTTGCTGGGCTGCGAGGCCATGATCCGGTCCGACAACTTCCAGCTGGTGTACGATGTACATTAAGTACTCGCTGGCAGGATCCTCGGGACGCTTCTCATGTAAGTGCTGGGCCAGGAACTTCCTCTCCTCGGCGCTCACATGCTGCAGAGCGTGAGTGGCCACCAGATACAGGCAGGTGCCTGCATCCTCTTGGCAGCCGCTCGGGTCGCTGGCGGGCGCTGTGTAAAGCTTCCACAATTTGGACACCAACTGCATTTGGAGCAAGGTTTGGGCGGCCTTGTCGCAGGTGGCTAGGATGTTGGCCAGGGTCCACAGGCAGCTGCGCTTTAGTCGCTCCTCCTTGCCGTCCAGATAGGTGACCATGTAGCTGCCCGCCACACTCGCTATCTTCTCGGACACGTGAGCCTCGCCCAGGGAGAGGTTGCACAGGCACTCGACGGCATCGATCTGTCGCTGAATGTGAGGTCCTGAAAGCAGGTTTCCATCGTTTATCTAGTAAAACCCTCACTTAGGCTTATATAGTTACCGGTGAGCTCCTTAACCAGCACCTGAATGGCACCAGGAATCGCTGCGAAGGCGTTAATGTTATCGTTTCCCTGCAGAAAGGCCAGGGCCAGGCGGTAGAGGTCCTCGGATGTGGCATGCTTTCGGCGTTTAATCCTAGAGGCCAATCCAAGCACATCCTTGGTGCCCAGATCCTCGAGCGTCGCCACCTCCTTTTTGATCTGTCCCAAGCCCAGTCGGAGCGAGTCCTTCGCTTGGATTCTGCACTCCTGACGCTGCTCCCGGGCGTAACCTCGAATCTTGCTCCGCAGCCCGGAGTTCTCGGGTGGAGGAGTCGGTTCGGAAGACATTTTGTTAAGTTAGCTTTGTAAATGGGGATAGATTGGAAAACAGCACTTGTTGAACTGACTCTTGACGAATAACTGCGTTTATGCGATGAATTTCATGAGTTCGAAAATACATGAAGTCCCAAAGACCCCTGGGTTTGTGTGAAAAAAATAAACATATTAAATTAAATTAACGTGCGCTTGTATGGGGTTTAAAAAACCTTAAATGCATAAGCAAAGACGACCAAATTAAACATTTACAATTCTATTCAAAAATATGGTTAAAAAACATAAAAAGACTGGATTTTTTAGGGGAAAATAAAGACTCTTTGAGATTTTTTAGGGGGAAAGCTAAATTTCTATCTGGTAACACTGGTGTTAGTAAGGCGAAAATTGGACAATTGAAGTTCGAGTTAATTAACTTTGAGAGCAATTATCGCGGTTCGCAGTGGTGCAGCAGGCGAGTGCGACGCAATGCAGGTGTGAGCCGCTGGCCCGGCGCCGTCGCACAGCAGCACAATGCACTTTTCCATACCGGACACGCAGGAGCTGGGCTCCTCGCCCACCTATACAGCATACAACATACACATCAACGGCGTCTTTCACTGTCGCCTGCGCTACAAGCAGCTCCACTCGCTCAACGAGCAGCTGCGCAGGCACTGCGGGGGCGTAAGTCTGCCGGCGTTTCCCCCCAAACGCCTCTTGCCGCTGACCAACGGCCAGCTGGAGACGCGTCGCAGTGCTTTGGAGCAGTACCTGCAGATGGTGGGTCAGGATGGCCGCATCGCCCGCTCCGCCCACATGCAGCACTTTTTGCAGCGCGCACAACTCGATACGGCGCTGGCCGAGGAGATGGTAACGAGTGACTGCGAGGAGCAGCAGCTGGAGGTCCAGGTGTACACGAGTCCTGCGGGTGAGCGCCTCCTGGTCAGCTGCAGCGTGCAGCAGAATGCTGGAGCTTTGCTGAAGGCCGTCTGCCAGGAGCTACAGCTGCCCGAGGATCTGACCCGCTACTTCTGCCTGTTGTTGGTGCGACGAATGCGTAAAACGGATGAAATGCACCTGGTGCGACGCCTCATGGACTTCGAGTCGCCGTATATAACGCGCCTGCACGTTCAGCCTTGCGACTTGCTGCTGCGTACCTGCTACTGGGACTCTGGGCTGGACGCCAAGTTAAACGGGAGCAAGGTGGCCCTCAACCTGCTCTACAACCAGACGGTGGCCGATGTGGGACGCGAGTGGGTGGTGATCTGTACGCCAGGCGTGGGCCGCCAGCTGAGCAGCCTACAGCAGCAGGGAAGATCTCGGGAATACATGGAACTGGTGCGCCAGTTGCCCTCCTACGGCTGCCTGCAATTCGATGAGGCAGAGGTGGACTATCCGGAGCCGAACACAATGGCTCTGGTTAGCATTGGCAACAAGGAGCTGAGCCTACGCACGTCGCGCGGTGCCAAGATCTACGAGACCAAGTTTCGGGTGACCAGGATGCGGTCGTGGCGCGTCAGCGTCACTCACAACCCGCTGGAGGCGCGCCTGGAGCCCACGCACCTGCAGCTGGCCTTTGAGTATCTGATTGCGAAGCAGACGCTGCGATGGATAACCATCACCAGTGGCCAGGCCATGCTGATGTCCGTCTGCCTGCAGGCAATGGTCGATGAGTTGCTCAACCGAGGAGGAGGCGGCAAGGGGGATCCCAACAGCGACGACGAACAGGATCAGCCGGCAGTCACCTCGTCCTCGTCCACGCCCAGCTCAACTTGCTCTACATCGACATGGGCATCTTCCACTTGCTCTGCGTCCACAGCGCCCTCCACGCCGCCAGTTAGGTTTCTCTCCGAAGACTTGGCGCCCAGATCGAAGCAGCAGCCCAGGCTGACCACGTCCCGCACATTTGGAGCCGTATTCTTCCGCAACGACGGGGCGGACAATGGAGCGAGGGTGTCCAATGAGGCGTTTGAAGGCATTGGGGATGATGACCTATGAATGTGCTAAGGCAATTGCCAAAACGAATGCTTTTTCTGAGAGATTAGAGGAGCCGCCAAACTAGTTGTAACTCCAAGTGCAGGTGTAGGTGCAGATGCAGAATATTAATTCTTTTGATGTAATTAAGGTTAAAGATTTTATATGTGTGTTATAACCAGACCTACATACTCCTCCCCTCTCTGCTACTTGCAAGTGTTACGAAACCTAAGCAAAGGCAAAGACTCAATGGAAGTGCAGATGAGTGGCGGAAACAAGGAAGGAAATGAATGCTCAAGATGAATGGCTCGTTTTACCAGCATTATTTATACATATATCTACATGTTGAATTATTGTAAATGCTCTGTAAATGGAACTCTTATGACGCATTTTATCTCTTTTTTATTATTTCTTGTATTGTAATATATGTACGTACGTGAACTTACCTTACTTTAGCGATAGCGAAATATGTTATGCATTTTAAACGAATAAATGTACTGATAACTATGGTAAATGTATTAGGAATCCGCGTGGATATTTCTCTAACATCAAAAAGATGAAAATACATTCTCGAAACTGTTGATTGACTTCCAAATAAATGCAACCTGTAAAACGTTTTTGAATACATTTATTTGGAGCCTAGCACTGATTGTGAGTATTTCGAGCTACGATCAAATTTAAATTTTCGTATTGACTGGTGCCAAAGAGGACTTTTTCGTATTTGGCTCCGGAAATATATAATTCATTACTTTAATTAGCTTTGGCACTGTTTTTGTGTTGAATATAAATAATTAAATTAAATGCCCCTATATTAAATCTAAAGTTAATTTAGTCTGTTCGTTCCTATAGCAGCTATATATTCGTCCAATCTGGGTCAGACCGACTTATGTACATATATACTGATGGGAAAAGCTTAGAAACTGAAACTAGTTTGCGTAGAAACGGACAGACGGACATGGCTCGATCGACTCGTCTGGTGATGCTGATTAAGAATATATAATATACTATATGGGATCGGAGATGCTTCCCTTACTTATGTATATTTACCATAGCTACGTATGATTCCCAGAAATATAGTAATATCTTCAGCCCAATTTTATTTTTTTCCAAAGTTGGCTTCTTAAAAGTAACTTTCTAGTCTCAAAATATTATAGTTTAGAACTTTTTTTCGATCTATTGTGAGTTTTCAATGAAAACTAATTTTAAACATTAAATAGAATTTCCAAAAATATAATCCAAACTCCTAAAACCTGAAAATTAAATACAATTAAAAAATAAAGAGTTCCCCAATTATTTTCAAAATGCTAAAAGTTAGTGTGGCAGTACACTAAAAATCTACCTTACTGCAACGGTCCGCGGCGGTCACACTGCTGCGAAAGAGAAAATTGAGGGAATATAAATAACTTTTAAGCGATAAACAAGACGACTTGAGGATTAATATCTCACAGCAAGGACACATAGAAATGGAACGCAATAACGGGTATGCAAATGGGATGGCAGGACTTCCGGGTCTACCTGGAATCCGCTATGAAAACGACCTGTGTGCGTTCTTCGACGACAAAAGACAGTGTTTACATACATATGTACATACGCACACCCGCGGTATATACATGGGACTCGTATGTATGTTTGTAAATATGTCTCCGCTCTGCTCTATCTCCTTTGCAGACGCTACCCCTACAATATAAGGCGCCAGAACAGCGGTGGGGGCGGCCACAATGCCCTGCACAGCTACCACCACCACCATCACAGCAACAACAACAATGTCGGCGGCTCATCCTCGTCGCCTGCGGGGGCGGGGTCTAGTGCACCTGGCTACAGCAATCACAGCTCCGGCAACTCGCCCTCATCGCTGGGCGGGCACAGCGGCAGCAGCAACAACAGTAACGCCGGCGGCGCGCCTTATGGCCAACAACCTGCTCCACAGAGCCTGCCGCTTTCGCAGCACGACGAGCTGATCCGGTATATCCATGAGGCATGGAACAAGGTAGGCCAGGGTATTTTGGTATTTTGTTAATAGGGCCATCCACTTGTCACCCTCTCTCTTGCTTCCTGCCCCGCGGCAACCAGGGACCGTAGATCTTATTTAAAAGGTTTTTATAAAATCAAGTGATATTACTCTTTTCTTGACCCTTTTAATGAGTCACCAGATGTTTCTGAGCTACGTGGTCTGTTTCTAAACCATTATCATGTTAATTTTAACCTTTGTATGCTAAAGTGGCTATTAATAATAAATATTACTAGGTAACTTCCTATATATTTTTTTTATCTATTTGAAGATAATTTAACAGACAGATTATCCAATTACAGACCGAAAAATATGCAATGTATAGGAATATACAGGCTTTTATGATCCTTTTATCCATTTTAGCAGTATGTTTCAGTTCTATTTTGTGTATTCTACGAAATCTTTACCCAAAAATCTTAAATATCTATTTTATGCTGATTTTATTTCAGTATTCCCTTTTATTTTTTCTATGAAACTATTCAAAAATAAAACAAGAACTACCCTTAAATATGGTCCACTCTTTTACTTTATCCAACCCTGCTCTAACTTTAAAATTTAAAGCCTAAGATTACCTTTTATTTTCCAAATTATTAATGAGATCTCATTGCTACGGTCCCCCTCGTGATAATATCGGTTGCTCTTCATGCTTTGCCAAAAACACTTTTCGCTGCAGGTCAAGGAGCAGGGACCACCTGTGATCTACTGCAACGAATCTGATAATCAGCTGAAAAACTTCAAGCCATTCGATCTGGAGGAGTACTGGGGCCAGCGCCTCATCCAAAACATTCACGTGACGCCCACACAGGCCGGGGGACACCAGTAGACCAGTAGAAATGTGGGAATCTTACAGACGGACTACGGCATGTGCTTCATGTGCTAACAATTAATTAAATTATACACAAAAAATGGGAGGGGTGCCCCAATATTCCCCCAATGATTATATATTGACTAGTTTCCACGCGATTGGATCTTACATTTATATTTTTTTGCGCCTCTTGCTTTGGACTATTAAATGTGTAAAAAAGTTATATGAAAAAAAAAAGAGAATCCACTGCCAGCTGAAAGGCAAATGATATATATATTTACTTATTCAATAAAGCGATGATTGGCTAACTTATTCCCCCCAAAAGGCACCCCGACCTTAGCATGCTGTCTGCATTTAAGTGTTGTGCATTAAGCGCGCTTTCAAATTTGTTCAAAGTAACATCAATAAACAAATTTAGAGCGTAGAAAAATTTAGAGAAGTGTGTATTATTTCAAGAATTAAATAAGGTAAGTATGGGGGTTTCTATAAATAGAAATTAATACTTAATGAGTAGCCCGTATACTTTACTAAGTAGTCCTTACTTCCTTAAAGAAACGGGGTTATTGGTCTAATTTGACTATTGTTTGTAAGGAAACTTAAAGAATCAATTTAAAAAATCATAAAATTATATATAATTTCTTTCTAACTTTACATATGCTTAAAACCATTGAATTAAGAGACTAGAACTGATAATTTACTTTGCTTAAGTGATGCAAAAAAGTATGTTAACCTCGAGATTTTAATGTATTTTCAAAAAAGAAACCTATCTCCGACTGTTTATTGAATAAATAAATGTAGATTTCAGTCTCTAAACTTAGAGTTTCGGTTTCTAGTCAAGATTTTAACGTCATTCCAAGGTATAAATATGATCTCAGATGGCTTAACCAGATTATGGTCAATTTTCTTCAGCTGTTTTAGTTTCCAATTACAAAGAAATCTACAATTAATTTCAAGTCGAAAAGATCAAAGGAAAATTAGTTACGGCAAGCATGTTTTTGTGAGCAAATTATTAAATCATAATCAAAGTAAACATATTCACAAATAAGCGAGTACCTGCCACTCTGGAATGCAACGTAGACACTACGAACATACACACACACCGCCTCGAAGCAAAAACACTGCTCTTTTTGTACTGAACGGCAAATCGTGGTTTATAAAAGTTACTTTTATTTTTCTCTCACTGTTTTACATCATACCGCAAATGCTGTCGTCCAACACAAGTATCAAGCTAGCCGCCGCTCGTCCCTTAGACCATCTTGCGCAGCAGACGGTTGATCTGGTCCTCGCGGTTGCCAAAGTCGCCGCCGTTGACGTAGTGGTTGGCCTTCTTGCGCCAGCCGCCGGTGGGGGTGTTGAGCTTGAAGGGCCACAGGAAGTTGGAGGCGTACTTGAAGTTGGGGCCAACGGTGAAGATCTCGTGGACGAGATCCTCGACGCACTGAATGTTGTGCGCCTGACGGAGCTTGCGCTCGATCACAAAGTTGTCGGTGATGGGCACACGCTGGCGGCTGTGCTTCACGAAACCGCGCTTGTAGATCAGCGAGCGCACCGACTTCAGGTTGGGGTAGCCCCAGGTGATGTAGGGCTCGGCGATGCGGAGCATGTTAATCGTGGCCTTGTTCAGCTTGATGAACACACCGTTGTTGATCTGGCGTAGACGGAACAGCTGGAGGACCTTGCGGACCTTGGGCGCCACCTTGTTGATACTAAAATGCGAGCGAGCGGGAATTAGGGTCAGGTGGACGGCGACGCGACGTCACTACTCACCCGCGGATACGGACAACAAAGGCCAGCTTAGCCTCGGCGGGCACGTAGAACTGGTTGCGCTTCTTGGCCAGGCGACGGAGCTTGATCTCACGCTGATCAGCCTTGATGTACTCATTCTGGTACTTCTCGGCACGCACCAGATTCTCCTTCTTGCGCAGCGCGATGACAGCGGCACGCTTCAGGCGACGTTTCGACTCGGCGACCCGCTTGCTGATTTGTTTCTTGCTGAACTTCAGCTTGGATTCCGGCACAGCGGGCAGCTTTTTCGCTGCTGGTTTCTTGGCGACCGGAGCTGGCATCTGTGGGCAGCGAAAAACAGTTCCATTTGAGCGCGCTCGTCTCAAGTTAAGGGGTATTTTTTTCAAAAATATTGCACTAACCTCTTACTGGTCACTACACACGCTGGTAAAAGAAAGGGAAAGAAAGACCGGAAACGTGTACTACGCCATGTACGGGCTGTCAAAACGGGTCAAAGCAACCCTGCGGTCCAGTGTTGGACAGCGCAGCGAGCTATCGAACAAGCGGTCACACTGGCACGATAGGTGACTATCGATTGGTTACCATCTCTAGGGCAGCAACAGGAGTCCGCGCGAATTTGTGGGTTTTTGGGTAAGTTTTTCTTTATTTTATAATTTTACGTTTGCATTTAGTAGTTTTAATGATTTGTAAGTGATATTTGATTATTTCGGGGTTTCTTATTGATGTATCATTATCTTTTCAGACTGCAGGCGTTTGGGATAGTTATAAAACCAACCGGCAGCTTACTCTTACATACAAACAGCTGATCTAAAACTACTGTTTAATTAAAAATTAACTTGTTTAAATGAATTCCACACAAAGCCCCGTGTATCACACGTCCGTGGAACAAAAGCGCCATGCGCAGGATGTGGCCAGAAGGCAAAGGATGGGCAAGCAAATGCCGAAACTGCGTGAAATGCTGCGAGAGGTACTAAGTTTATAGAATTCCAATAATATATAGAATTAAATGTATTATTAACCTTTCCAGAAGTACCGCCAGCGCATCATAGAAACCCGCAAGAAGTGCAACGACTCCAATCGCGAAATTCAATTGGTATCTCAAACAATTTGCCACTAAACCCGTCAAAAAATAACTAAATACTTACCTATTCCAGTCCGAGCTCAAGGAAATCCTTCGTCTGGAGCTCAGTGACTTAGAGCACGACTTGGATCTGGAGCAGCTCATCCTGGAGGAGCTTCTGTCCGATGTGAACGAATGGTACGCCCTGGGCGAACAGAACCTGGAAACGCTCTACGTGGAGCCGGATGATCAGCAGCAGCTGGAGGTTCTGTGCCCCGTTTGCCAGATGAAGCCTCTGCAGCGTGAAAAGAAGGGTTACCTATGCGCGTGTGGCATTCAGTTTGAGCACTCGGCTGACCTGGAGCAGCTCCGGGGATTGCTGCACCAGCAGATCGCCAGCCACGAGCTAAAGTGCACTCAGGCCCTGCGCTTCTTCATTGAACCCTCTTCGGGACACCTGTACAACATGTGCGGCAGCTGTGATTACTTCTCCTCGGTTTAGTTTCGTTTTTTGGACAGTGTTTCTTTCGCTGGCTGCGTCCAGCTTAAAATTTATGTTAGCTAGCCAGTAAGTATGTGTATTCTGACCATTTTCGGTAAGGAATTCGCTGTTTATCAAGTTTTTATTAGCAAGGAAGCCAAATATTTAGCCGGATATATCGTAACCATATTCTAAGTTGGAGAAATATTCCCTTAAATTAATGTTTGCCTTTTTCTGTTTGTTTGATTCTGAAATTTCATTTTTAAATTATTTATTTTCCTAAGTTCCTAAATTTATTATTACAAGAGGTCTAAGCCATTAAAATCTATACAATCTATACAAGTATCATAGTTAACATAGTTAAAAAAACATTGTAATTCTCATTGAAGTTAGTATACGTGTATAATCAATTAAATTAAACCGTAATTAATAAAAATATTCATAAGAATTGACTTACAAAATTAAATATTAAACTTGTTTGGAAAGTCCTCAGTAAATATCTTACTTATCTAATTAATATAATAAAAGAAGATGTTGCAGATAAAAATAAAATATAAATTAGATGTAAAAACCTAAATAATTTTCCACTCGATCTCCCAGTTTTTCCCACTCGCTGCCGGGCATCTCTGGCTCCCGCATGTGGGGAAGAGCTTTCCTCCATCGCGCACGTGCGCAATCCGGCCCCGATGATCAGTGCAATATATCTGGTCTAGTTCGGGTCGCTGGCTGCGTCTTCGTGATTTTTCCGGCGTGCGAGAAGAGAAGAGTTCGCTTAGTGCGCTGCCATGCTCGGACGCGGTCGGTCGGCCTTTTCTTCTCGAAAACTTAATCGCGGAAAACGTGCGCCACACACACAATTCCATATCTCTCTTCTCGCGCTGCTGTTTTGTTTATAAAAAAAAAGCAAAAAAAAGAAATTACTTGAAAGAATAATAATTGAATGGCGACGACGGCCTCTCAGTTGGGGAACGGAATTAAATTTTTGGATACAACTCGCATAACACATATTGCGCCAGCGGCGGCGGCCAGCACTAATCGCAGTGCATATTCCCGATTGCGAAATAGTTTGTTTATATTGAGAATTTCCTCTGAATTTCCCCTCAAACCCCTCAAACTCAACTCAACCTGTTGTTGAACGCGAAAAAGTCGGAAAGTGAATGCCTCAAGAATCGTATTTAATTGTGGGCCATATATAAAGGAAACGTAAAAGAGAATATGCGCAACGGGATGAAAATACAGATTTTTGGAATGAAATCAGAAAAGTGAAATCGTTGCAGAGGAGAGTCGAAGATCCGGCGCCAGCGTAAACTTTAGAAAACATCATTAAATTCCTACGGGGCCAGGCTATATGATTCCGTTTTATTGGCCATTATGAAGCAGTTGTTCAATATAATACACTGTGATCATTTAAACGGTCATGTGCGCTCTATTTACGATAATTTAAATACAGATGTTTGTGGCATTGACCGTGTGAAGCGTGTTTTTACGTGTCTCAGCATTATTCTGCTACTTTGTGGATGGCTATATGTTTGGCAAAGATATAAAAAGTGAGTTTTATGTATCGTACAATATTTAAAGTGCACTTAAACGTTGTAGTAAGGAAGTGCTTTGCTCTATCCCAGAACCAATAAAAGCTGTATTGACACTTTTTAAGGCTAAATTTAAAGTGATTTTCCAATTTGTTTTATTTGTTTTGCATCCCCCGAATAAACATGTGTGCTTGTGAATTGTTTACAATGAGTTAGCATTCTTCATTGTGCGCTTTTTTCTCTCTTTTAAATTGTGTAAAAGCATGTGCAAAATAAGGTCACTAGCTCCTTTGGCGGTGTGGCTTCCTGAGATCATCGTAAGAGATGTTTTTGCTATCCAGTTCACTCCTTTGCTCAACCAGATAAATACATATTTTCCTCAAATGTATTTGTGGCCGAATGAGCACATTTGTTTAAATTTAGCACATGCGTTTTTGTAGATTATACAAATTCATTCTGGAGAGATGACCAGGGGAGCTAGAGAAGTTGATTTATGTCTTTGATTTTGTAGAGCGATTGTTTTTTTAATGGGCTGTGTTCTTTTCTAATTGAAATATTTATTTTTGGATTAGAACAAGGGTAAATTAACATGGAAAACTGTTAAAAACTTCAATACTATTAAGATTTCAATGTTTTAAAACAGTATTAAATCCAAAAATTAAAAGAATTTCTATTATAAAATATAATTAATATAGTTGATTTGCGATCCCTTATTAGTTTAGCAAATAAGTTTCCATTTGAAAACTTTCAAAAAACGAATAGAATCAATGACTCAACGTTTTTTTGAATACCACTCTTTGAATCACTCTTAATTTGAAAAATAAAATGTATTTATTAAAGCAACGTTTCATTCAAGTTTATGAACAATAGCTGAGAAAAGGATATAAAATAATAAAAATTGAAGCTTAGACTCAGTTCTTTTTTTCTTTCTTGTAAATAATTACATAAAATAATCTGATATTCTCTTTTAACATTTTGAAAATGCACTTAAAAACCAATAATTGATATCCGGAACTCAAGTGCATTCGGCATTGAGAATCATATGAGCATCCCACAGAGAGAAATTAAAATAAAAACCCACAACTGCGTACGGAATTCGTTGAATATCACGACGCGTGCCCAAGTGTTCTCAATGAGGAAAATCTCAATTGCATCTACACCTCACTTTGAGCAGAGGGTGCGCATTTCAATATATGTAAATAAATATGAATAGGCCTGATGTACGAAATCAATACCATTATTAATTACAGCTAATTATAGAAGCATTGGTGTGTGCATGGATGTCGGGCTGCAAAAGAGCATGCTTTCTATGTTTGATTATGCACATTTTGTGAAGTGTTTTTTATGGAATATTTTGACTTCTCAGTCTCTACAAAAATAACTTTTTAAATATATTATTAATTAATTAAAAGAACTAATGGATTTCATTAAAGAATGCCATTTATTTCTTTCAGCAAAATATACATTTTGATTGTAGAACTCATTAAGTGTTCAGGATTGGTTTTAAAATTAAATTTATAGTTTGAAGACTGTAAGGAACACATAATTCTAAATCAAATCCTGAAGATGTTCCCTGCAATATGCAATATCCTTTTAATGTTATTAACATTACCTTAAATTAAATACCCAAATATATTATTTACTTTTATAAAATTAGGAAACATTATGGTTATCTTAAAAAACTTTGCACAAATAGTTATTTCATTTATATTTGTCTCTAAGTGTCTAAGATTGTTGCTAAAAGTTCCTTAAATATACAAAGTACATTCACCTTCACTTTCAACAAAAGAAATAACTATATATAGTTTATAAATATAATTATAATTAAAGTGTGCGCTTATTCAATATTAATCTTTCACTGCAGATGCCATAAAACATTGCTAATGTTTCACAATGTACGTGCGGCCGTTTCCCTGCTCCTGCTGGCCGCAAATAGTCTGGAATTGGCCAGGACCCTTCTGCCCCATCGCAGCATCCGTCAGCTCAACCAGCTCTTTGAGTTCAGCCCCCGGGAACGAAATTTCCTGATCGTTATTGGCCCGGGAGAAGTGTGGAATGCGGCCTTGGCCACATTACTGACACTTACGCTTATGCTGTATCATCGCATTGTGGAGCGCAAGAAGGCGACAGGTGAGTGTTGTTTGGCAGATCCATTTGTTAGGTACTCCTGCAGCTGTCTCAAGGGTTTCCCCCTTTCTTGCAGTGTTTCTGTATGCAAGTACTGCCGTGGAGGTGGTGGTCTTCGCCCTTCGCACCAACGAACTGTCCGAGCTGGTGTACTACGAGGATGTCTTCGAGCTTCAAACGTGCCTGGTGGGTGCTTCAGCCATGTGCATGATGGCCTTGGCATCGCTGGATGGTTTTACCATTTACAAGGAGGTAAGGGGAACTATTTTGTAATTTAATTACTAAATCAGAAGTCGGATTAACTTAGACCCAGCCAACTCTGCCTACAAAAGCGTGCTTTTAATTCCGCAACCAAATAAATGCAAGTTGACATAGCAAGAGAGGAAGTGGCAACAACAGCGCAATGCGATTTGCATGTTTAAATTTTAATTGAGGTTAAGCGCAGATTTTAAGCTTAATGCTTTGTATACTTGGCAAATATTTTATTTATTTCTTTATGCTAGCTGGGCAACAGGACGAGTGCCGCGGAAATAATAGGAGCCAGAGGAGAATAATAAGAGGCTCAGCGAAAGAATTGCATTTTTAAAATCATAAAAATTATTAGCAAAACTTAAGAGTTTTGACTTTCGACTTTAATAAAATAAAGAAGAACCATAACATTCGGAGAAGGATAAATATCCATAAATATCCACGCATACTATTGCCCACATAAATATATAAAAATGCGTTTTTAATGCTTTAGCTCCGAGTTCTCATAGAAACTATATAGATATATACTAATTTAATCTTATGCGGACTTTTTCCGAAAATTTGAGAAGAAATTATTGATAAACATGGGAATTTTATAGTAAAAAGTTTCAACCTTTAATCTATCTCGCTCACACTCACATTAGCAGACACCTTAGATGGTTAGTCACGTTCCAAACCGGAAGTCGTGTGTTCAAGTCCCGAACGTCGTGCTTCATACTTATTTTTATACCCGGTACCCATAGGGTACAAGGGTATTATAAGTTTGTGCCAACCCAGAATGTATGTAACAGGCAGAAGGAGGCATCTCCGACCCCATAAAGTATATATATTCTTGATCAGTATCACCAGCCGAGTCGATTTAGCCATGTCCGTCTGTCCGTCTGTCCGTGCGTGTGAAACAACAGATCTCAGAGACTATAAGAGCTAGAGTTACCAAATTTAGTGACAACATTGGAATCTGTTGCACGCAGATCAAGTTTGTTTTAAAATTTGGCCACGCCCACTTCCGCCCTCAAAAATCATAAAAAACGTTAAATAAGCTATACTCGGTTTTTTCGGGTAAAAGTTAATAAATACAAAAAATTAATAAAATAGAGCGGACGTTTCCTGAAAATTTCAGTAAAATTGGATGATAAACATGGGAGATATTAGCAATAAGGTTAGAATTTTAACACACCGCCCTAAGGCACTGCTGTTGCAAGCTGTAGCCGACAGGTGGCGCATTCGAGCCTTGGCCGTGCGATATAATGGCGCCAATGCACATATGTATGTACAATGTAGTGTATGTGCATTTTTAAATTGCCTTTTAGTGTGAGGCGCAAACGTTCAGGTACCGGGTATCTCACAGTCGAGCACAGTCGACTGTAGCTTTCTTACTTGTTTGTTTTGGATTTTTTAATTTCTAAAACATTTTGGGTACCGAGTATCTCCCAGTCTTACTGACTTAAAAAACAGGTTAATAAATAAATTATTTAATTATATAAAAAATTAAACTATAATATACTTCACTTTATCCTTCTCGGCAGTGCTATCACGATGACTACTTCGACGACCATGGCAAAATCGGCTACAAACACTCGCTGTCCACATTTTATTCCAAGTCCTGCTTCTGGTGGCTGACACCTCTGCTCTGGCTGGGCTACAATGAGCCGCTGGAGCTCGAGGATCTGGGGCAAATGAAATTGGAGGATAGTGCCAGGTCCCACTACGACCACTTTCTATATGTGTACACAGAGGAGGTGGTGAGTAAATATCCATATCTCCGCATTGAATGTGTGCGCGCACTCGTATAATTTTTAAGTCCGATTCACAGAAAAAATCGAATGCGTCGCCATCCTTGTGGTATTGCTACATAAAGAACAGTTGGCGCATGTTTGCTTTGGGCGGCATTTTGAAACTGGCCGCTGATTTATTTGCATTGATTGGGCCGCTGGCCATACAGAAAATAGTGCAGTATATAGAACAACTTTATGCCGATGTCGCCGTGCCTGAATATTGGAATCAAAAGGAGCAGGAGGAGGAGGCCGTCCTGCTTTCCAACTCCAGTGTGAGCACCGAGTTCGACGAGGTCTTCGGCACGAACATGGGTCAGGTGAGGGTTTACTGCAGCACCTGGTCGGATCTGTTGGCGAATGGCTGGTGCATCGCCTGGATTGTCCTGCTGGCCGCGTTGACACAGGGCGCATTGTCCCAGGCCTCAACGCACATCCTGAACATGACGGGGCTCAGGATTAAATCGTCCCTGCAGGGTCTGATTTATAGAAAAAGTTTGCTCCTAAATTGGGGAGGGGGCGGCGGCGGTGGAGTGGAGGCCAGTGATTCGGATGAGAAACCTAAAAATGATGATGCCAAAACAACTTTGGAGCAGGTGGAGAGTTTGGGAGGTAAGTTATTATTTTTGGGGGAAAAATAAATGGGTAAATTGAGGTAATTAATATTAAATTAATATTAATATGTTTCCCTTACTTAAAGATAATATTTTTATATTTTATTTGAATATTTTTTAATAGTTTAAAAATTTCCTTTTTTATTTTCTGACAGATTCAAGTGGCATCAATGACATTGGCAGCATCACCAACCACATGACCGAGGACACTCTGAACATCATGCAATTCTTCCTGATCATCCACTATGCCTGGGCCATTCCCTTTAAGGTTCGTGCTGAGATTTGGCATAGGCTAATCGTTTTAAACAATTTATGAGCAACTTGTGTCCCATTTGGGTTCCCTTGATGTTCGCTAACATCAACCTAATTTATGGCATTGGCTGATTGACAAATTCTCGACTTGGAGAGCGAGTTTAAATGTTTTTTAATATGTTTTATAATCGCCAGGCCATAAATTTAATTTTGTATAACATTTGGCTTATTTATTGAACGTACTTAAACGTATTTTGTAAATAAATGTTTGCCTTGGACTACTTTTAATTTGAGTTTTAAAGAATTGCTGTATAAATTGGTTAGCAATTCAAGGTGCTTACTTATTTTGTAGAATAAATACTAAGTATAATAAGTACAATTTTATCGTATAGAATGTAATTTAATAATAATAATATTTCTCTTTTCTCCAGATATCTGTGGTCATATATTTGCTGTACGTGAATTTGGGAATAAGTGCTGTAATCGGATCCATTGTGTGCATTCTGATAATGACGCCTCTGCAGTTTGTCATAGGAAATGCCATGTCCAAGAACGCTGAGATTATAGCTGTAAGCACACATTTACTGATAAATATTTGCACTAAATATATATAGGAAGTTTCGATTAAGAGATGCCTTTTTTTTATTACTTATTACTTGACAGAAATACACCGATGAGAGACTGAAGAAAATCCACGACACTCTGGTGGGCATCAAAGTCATAAAGCTGAATGCCTGGGATGAGGTGTTTCTCAAGAAGATTCAAGTGGCCAGGAAGAATGAGCTCAAGTATCTCAACAAGGATGCCACATTTTGGACG
The DNA here is from genome assembly GCA_018153105.1 of Drosophila rufa. Taxonomy (NCBI): domain Eukaryota; kingdom Metazoa; phylum Arthropoda; class Insecta; order Diptera; family Drosophilidae; genus Drosophila; species Drosophila rufa. Next base: position 19,207,295 of record JAECXS010000096.1, read on the forward strand.
CTAATGGGTGAGTGTTTTCAAGGAATTTTATATATATATTATTTACAGGTAAATAATTATTTTTTACCTTATTCCCGACAGCCGTTCTTACTCACATCGCCACTGTGCTCATCACCTTCGTAACCCTGGGTGTCTATGTGTGGTTACAGCGGGACCAGAACTTTGATTTGAATGCCAGCAGACTCTTCTCATCCCTGGCACTGTTCCAGCAGCTCACAGTGCCCCTGCTGATCTTTCCCATCACGGTGCCCATCATCATAGCAGCCAGAGTGTCCACGAGGCGTCTGGAGCGCTTCCTGAAGTCCAGCGAAATCCAGAAGCAGTTCGAGGGCATTCGCAATATGGCCAGAATACTGAGCAAGAGCGACGCCTCCCTGGATATGTACGAGACCCAGGAGAAGTCGAACATGACGATGCGCACGGCGCAGGCGGAGAACAAGCTGAATGAGAAGCGGCTGGCGCAACAATTCGGAGCTCCCGGGCCCGCCGTGGAGCAGCCACTGCCCACCACTTCAACGCCCCTCCTCCAGAGCAACGAGGCCGACGAGGCCAGTGGTGAGACGGTGTCGTCCTCCGTCCAGGAGCTGGGCCACAACAAGCTAGTGCAACAGCGACGCGAACTCCTACGGAACACGCCCTATGTGGCCATTCGGCCTCCGAAAATGCGTGGGGCCAGCGGCGGGATGGAGAAGCCCGTGGAATTCTCGGTGGTGCGTGCCAGGAATACGGATAGCTGGCGTCGCGACTCGCTTCTGCTGAAAATGCCCGATGACATTGCCGTCTCGATCAACGACGGACTCTTCACGTGGAAGCCGCAGAGTCAGATGCCGCTGGTGCAGCTGCATGTGCCCGGAATCATTGTGCCCAAGGGGAAAATGACGATTGTTGTGGGCAAAAATGGCAGCGGGAAGACATCCTTGCTGTCGGCTCTGCTCATGGAGATGCCGCTGCTCGTAGGGAATATGTTTTGGCACAAGTGAGTGTGTTTAAACTTTAAATAATTTAATTAGAGGAGAGGTTTATGAAGAGAAAGCTACTTGAGATACTTTGCAAACTTTAGAAGGTTTTAGAAATTAGTTTAGAAAAAGGAAACATTCATTATATATTGGGATATATATGGATATATTCCTAAAAACATTCATAAATTCACAGAAATTGTTGTAGAGGAAAATAACTATATATTGTATAAGGGGATATATATAGATATATTCTTAAAGACATTCATTAATTCACATAATTAAATTAGTTATTAAAACTTACTGGAAATCCAATTGTTCTTAGACTTAAATTAATTACAGAAATTTTAAAATTTCATAAATCGATAGCAACAGCCTTTGGTTTTTCAGTTTTAGTTTAAGCTTGCTGAGAGTACCGTAGACAACTTCCCTGTGGCCAAGATTAAGCACGTTTCCTTGTCTGTCAACACACAGCCCACACCCAGCACACTTCCAGCCCAGTGCCCCCAACATGCTGCTCATGTAAATTTGCCCAGCTATTTATGTGCTTATTTTCAGTTCTGCCAACAGCAGTTCCAGTGGCTCCGCCCCCACCGAGTAGTAGCAGTGGATAACTTTGTTTGCCCATTTATCACATTTAATTGCATAATTTTCACCTATTTTCGCATGCAGATTAGCCAAGCCGCAAAATATATAGCTTATTTGGAAACTGGCACTACTTTCAGATCGATTTTTAATGCAGCCAATTTGGGGTAACATTATTCAATTAAATCGGCGAAAGGGCAGCTCTTTTAAATTGCAATAATTGATTCTAAATTGTGTTTGCATATTAGAGGTTATATAGTTATTTATATCCCATGAAATTGAGCTTTAAAAATTAAACAGTAACCCATTTTATGGAAAAGCTAAGAAAGTCCCGGACTGTGGCAGGTGGAATAGTTTAAACTTTCATTGTTGCAGCCATTGAATTCCGCCGCAGTCATTCAACATATTTTAACAGCCGTTTCAATGCACGCCACGTGATTCAGTAATTTATCACAAAACGCCTGTGTGTACGTTGTTAATTTTATTGCACATAAAATAAAAATGGCATCGCGGCAGGCCTTGGGAAGGGGCAGGAGTAAAGGCTGCTGCCGGCTCCTTTCCATATACAAATGCATTTAACAAGTGGAAATCGCGGAGCGGGAACCAAGACGGGTGTGCACTTCGATCCTGTGGCCTTTGCTTCTATTGCTTCCTCCTTGGGGAGCACTGCTCCATTTCCATTTCCATCTCCGACTCCGTATCCTTGCCTTGGCAAACGGCAAATGTGCAATAATTTCAATTACTGTAATAAATGTCTATGTTAGTTCGAAGTACGTTTTTTTTGCGCTGTGGTATCTTCAACTCTTTTTTCCTTCTTATTTTTTTGGCTTGCAAATTTATGTTTCTTTTATACGTACTGTCTGGCATATATATATTAAATAGGAATCCTTTTCTGCCAGGCTTCAAGAAAAGTCAGTTGGTGGCCACTGATTTGAATGAACATGTGTAATAACCAAACACAGAAGTTAATCAAAGGAATCTGTATTAATTCAATTTATTTATAATATATTTCTTTGGTTTTTCCTTTTCAGAACCTGCACTATATCCTATGTCTCCCAGCAACCTTGGCTTTTGAATGACACCATACGGGAGAATATACTTTTCGGCGAGTCCTTTCGTCCCAAACGATATGATTTTGTGATAGAAGCCTGTGCCCTTAAGCCGGATATTGAATTAATGCCCAGAGGAGATCTGACCATCATAGGAGAGCGTGGCATTAATATGTCTGGAGGACAAAGGCAGCGAATTGCCATAGCAAGGGCTATATATTCATCGGCTAATGTGGTGATAATGGTAAGTAGGCAATATTTATATTTATAAGTAAAGAAATTTATTATAAAATTAAGGATGTTGATAGTAGAACTCTTGGGTACTTTATAAGGTGAAACACTTTATTATTTTCTTCTTAAATAAATTCTGTAATTCATGTTCTTCCTTAGATCTAGCAACATTTGCCTTATCCGTAGTAGCTATACCCCTTAGCTTTTCTCATCTTCCCTCCGAACTAGTTATATATTTTTAAGTCCCTGCCAAAATGTCGTTCGACCAAAAGGAGCTCTTCAGCCTGATGTACAAGCTGGCGCGGCTCATAGTCCCAGACACACGGGTTGAGTATGACTCCGAGGGACCCATGCACGTGCCCTTGGATAGGATGTACGGGCCGCTGACCATGCGGTCGCTGATGAAGTTTCCGGTTGGCGGAGTGGAGGAGCGCATGCCCGTATATATACCCCTTAAAATTATGCCTATGAGGGATATCCCTTAACCCTTGTAACTCTCCCAGCGACCCATTATCAGGGCCATGGGCGTGGTGAAGAAGGCGGCTGCCGAGGCCAACACGATCAATGGCCTGGAGGAGCGTCTGAGCGAGGCCATCTCCAAGGCCTGCGACGATGTCATTTCCGGCAAGCTCTACGACGACGAGCACTTCCCGCTGGTCATCTGGCAGGCGGGTTCCGGGGAGCACACCAACATGAACATCAACGAGGTGGTCTGCAACCGCGCCATCGAGATCCTGGGCGGCCAGATGGGCACCAAGGAGCCGGTGGACCCCCATGAGCACGTCAACCTCTCGCAGAGCTCCCACGACACCTTCTCCACGGCCGTCAACATTGCGGTGGCCATGGAGCTGCAGGAGAAGCTGTATCCGGCCCTCAGGACCTTCATCGATATGCTGGCCAAGAAGTCGAATGATTGGAGGGACATCATCAAGATTGGACGCACCCACCTGATGGACGCCGTGCCGCTGACCCTGGGCCAGCAGTTCAGTGGCTATTATCAGCAGCTCGTGAACGGCAGGTGTCGCCTGGACTCGGCCTTGGGACGGCTGTACCAGCTGCCCATGGGCGCTCGTGAAGTGGGCACGGGTCTGGACACCAAGCTGGGATTTGGGGATCTGTGCGTCAAGCGGATCGCCGAGATCACCTTTCTGCCCTTCGTCAAGTCTCCAAATTATTACGAGTCCCTGTCCACCTGCGACGCCCTGGTCGAGTTGCACGGCGAACTCAACACCATAGCGGGGAGTCTGATGAAGATAGCCAACGACATTCGCTTCCTGGGATCGGGACCCCGCTGCGGTCTGGGAGAGCTCAGTCTGCCGGAGAAAGAGTCGGGCAGCTGTATTATGCCCGGCAAGGTGAATCCCACCCAGTGCGAGGCGCTAACCATGATCTGTGCCCAGGTGCTGGGCAATCATGTGGCCGTTACGATGGGCGGCTGCAGCGGACACTTCCAGCTTAATGCCTATGCCCCCATGATCGCAGCGAATGTCCTGCGATCCATTACCCTGCTGGGCGATGGCATGAAGTCCTTCTGCGTCCACTGCCTGGAGGGCATCGAGCCCAACAGGCAGAAGATAGAGAGCATCATGAAGAACTCCTTGATGCTGATCACGGCCCTGAGTCCCCACATTGGCTATGAGCGAACCGCTGAGATCGCCCGGGCGGCGCACGCGAATGGCACGACTCTCATGCAGGAGGCCCTCAATGCAGGCGTCAATTTGGATGATTTCCACGAGTGGCTGGAGATCAGAAAGATGCTGGGGCCCGAGGATTGAAGAAGAATTGTCCTTAAAAGGCAAATAGTTTGTTACAAAATTTTATTGGAAAATTGTCTACATTGAAAACTAAAATTAAAGAACTTTCAATGAGGTTTTGAGCTTTTACTTTCTATATTTATTTTTGTTAGAATCAGGGATTGAGGATTACTCTCTTTAGAACCCATTCCCTGCCTTTGATTTTTTTATATAAATATTTTTCCTATTATTTTATATTTTTAATTCCCTGATTCTTTATAGGATGATCCTCTAGCTTCCCTGGATATCGAAGTGGGCGACCATATCTTCCAGCATTGTGTACGTGAAATGCTACAAAAGTCCAATCGTACTTTTATTCTTGTAACCCAACAATTACATCGCATTAAAGAGGCTGAATATGTGAGTATTTAATTTAAATTATCTACTTTAAAAATATTTTTAACTATTTGGCGTTCAACTTGTATATTCTGCTTGAATTTTTAACTTATTATAAACCCTTTTTGAATTTTTAATTAGTTAATTGTAATGAAGGAAGGCCGTGTTGAAGCCTGTGGCAGTTACTCGGAAATAGAACAAAAGCATCCGCGTATTACGGCCAAATGGACATCCATAATAGCCTTGGCCAAGGCCAAGAAGGATAACTCCAACCAGAAGTAAGTATTTAATATAAATAATAGGATTTTTCCCGATATATATCCTTATTTTCTTTATTATTATTATATTCCCAAACAGTCCCACTGAGAAAACAGCCTGCGAGCGCTGGAAATTACTAAGAAATGTGAGCAAGCTGGGTTTGCAACGCTCCATCTCCGTGACAATGGATCCAGGTGGGGGATGCAATGCAGATGCCATTGATGGCAGTGGTTGCATATCAGTGACCAATATATCATCCCATGTGGTCGAGGAGGATGAAGAAGATGATCGAGTGCCTGTGGTAGGAATTATAATCCTTAAAAGAAATCTTCATAGGTACTTACTTCTCTTTCCTGATAGTCCTATTCCCTGGGATCCTGTAGTGGCGGCTACAACCTGCAGCGCAAGCGCTCCAGCATTTATGGCTCCCGCCACCTGATGTTTGATGCTCCCCTGCCCATCGACGAGTGCCAGGGCGACGATGTCATCATGCGGCCTCGACGCCGGCACACCCTGAGTCGTCGTGGCAGCAGGACGACCAACTCGTGGCATCGCCTCAGCGGTCTCAGCACACTCACGGCCACTTCTGCCTCGAGTTCCACCAGCGGAGATGTCCTCAATCGCAGCGCCCTGGCCACCAGTTGCAGCAGCTATGGCGAGAGCAGTGTGGATGGCAGCGATGTGGTTAGTGGACCCTCAGAGCCCCGCGTCCAATCCTGGCAGCCGCCTCAGCACGTCCAGCATCAGCCACTGTCGCGGAATGCCTCCTCACCACCTGCCATGGAGGCAGACCCACAGGATGCGGAGGCGGGATCAAGGACTAACACGAACGGGGAGGATCACGTTCGGGGCAGCTTTCAGCAGTTCCTGCGACGCATGTCCATGCGGCGTTCCAATAAACCCAAGAACCATCATCACCCGCTGAGCGCCACCAATTCGATACTGTGAGGGAAAAAATAATATTTTATTAATATATTTCTTACTAATTAAACTTTCATTAACAGAAGCATTTCTGAGGAATCACCGCCCATTGTGCATTTTCCTTCCAATGACCTTATTTCAAAGCCAAACTCCTTACAAAATTCTAAACTTACTGAGGATTCAGAGGAAAAGCCCAAAAAGAGTAAGTTAAACTCATGTTTTCTTCTAAAAAGATTTTATATTAATTACTTACAAAGTCAAGTAGAGCTCCATTAAGTCTAGGACTCGAACTTGTTTTACTTCATTTTTAAATGCTTAATGAAAACTGAACAGAAAAATGCTCTCAAGCGCCAAGAAATCGATGATAATGAATATTGATTAGCCTGGGCGATGCGCACAATATATTGGCATATTATCTGAGAGCGGATGTGCCTCCTCCTTGGCCTGTCTGGCGGCAATACACTAGGGGAAACCTCCTCCTTGTCCTCCTCCTCCTTAACAGTTTCATTCCTGGCTGCATGCGTGTGTAGCTTAAAACTTAAATCAACTTTGATTTTAAAAGTTTTGAGCTCCCAGGCGGCGTTGGCGTCGTCGGTGCCAAGTCAAAGGAGACAGCGTTCCAGGGCGCGCAAACTTGCAGGAGGGAAACTTTGGCTTAACTTGATGCATTGATCTACCAATATTTGGCTGATAAGTCAGCGGGTTCGCAGCGAAAACTTTCGATTTAATCAGTGCTGCAAGTGTCACTTCATTCAATGGAGTTCCGTGTCATCCAGGCAAATCTGCAGGCAGGATGTAAACTTTGCTTTCAATTAGTTTCGACTCGGTCCTCGAAATCAAACGGTAGGATGTTACTTATAATTGATGTGGGCTCATGTGGTTTTTAGAGCCAGTTAACCAGGGACATCCTGATGTTTTCCTTCTGTCCATCAACAGCAAATCGAAAGCAGTTTTCAGCTTGCAGACATCAGTTTGCTTTTAAATCAAAAGCTAGTGGGTTTTGTGTTTATTTTTAATTGAGGTAAAAGTCAATCAATTAAAGTTGGAAGCTTTCAAATTATAAAGAAGGAGACATATTTCTTTATTCGTTGCTAGAATTGATTTTTGTTTTGAGTTGGAATTTTAATTAGATTTTCTATATATTTTAAAGGTTGGATAGATGTATTTATCAAATTGTAAATGTAGTTAAGATTTATTTATATTTTTAGAGGTCAAGTAATTACTAAAATCAACAAAATAGCTCACTTTGTTCTGATGACGGCCGTTGCTGCTTGTTTTTGAGAAGATCTTTATGTGTTTTTTGATTAATAGAAATATTAAAAGATTAAGAAAGTCCCAACAATATTTCTATGTCAGAAGCAAGGTTAAGTTTACTTATTATCTGTACGAATACTGCATTCAAAACTACTCCAGACTAACTAAGACCCCCAATGACCCCCAAAGCATTTACCTTTACATCTCACACTTGTTACCCATTTTCCCCCACAACCAGGTGTAAATATTGACTCCAAAGGTCCAACAATAAATTGCGCTGACAATGGCGAATCAGGAGCAGCAGGATCCCACAAAGAAACGGAGGCGAACGTGACATCGCTGGCACCTGCGGATGGAGGCGAAGGACACGTGCTGGCCGCTGCTCCGCCACCGGCCAATGCCATGTCGATGGCGCCGGCGATTGATACCGAACGCAAATATGGCAAAATATCGGACGACATATATCTAATGTACATACGAGCCGCCGGCCTGCCCATAATCACCGTCTTTTTTATCACCGCACTAATTTGGCAGTGTTTGCGTGTCTACACGGACGTATGGCTGCAGCACTGGAGCGATGCCCACGTGGAGGGCCAGGATGTGGATGCTGCAGGAGCTGCAGGGCTGAATGCCCCCGAGGAGGAGCCCCACGAAGTCACGTACTATTTTCGCATGTATGCTGCAATTTCGTGTGTTTGCATTATAATGGCCCTGGTATCAACACCGGCCGGACAATGGGCCGGCTGTAATGCCCGTCGTAATTTGCACGATAAGCTGCTGCAAACGATTTTGCATAAAACGTTGCATTTTTTCCAAGTGACGCCGCTCGGACGTATTGTGAATCGTTTCAGCAACGATATGGCCGTCATTGATAAGGTGAGATTTGTTATTTCTGTTATCCATTGTCATCGGCCCTCTCTGTGCCCCTAAACGTGTGGGTTTCAGCTCTCGTTTTCCATGATATATACAGGTACGAGCACGGAGCACAAGTTGTTGGCCCTTTGATTAAGATGGCTAGCCGATAAGCACGTTTGTTCTACATTTTTTTTTTCAGGCCATGACCTATGTTGAATCGAAGGTATACATCTCCTAAATAACCCATAACTATGCGCTTTTGTGTTCACAGAAAATTGCGGCAACCGGCCAACGATTGCTGCAATTCACTTTGCTCTGCGTGTCGGCCATCCTCATAAATGTGAGCATCACGCCCTGGTTTCTGGTACTCACCCTGCCCATCTGTGGGGCCTATTATGTGATACAAAAGTTCTACAGGTGCTCGGCCCGGTGAGTTGGTTATTATTATTTTATTTATTTATTGAATATTTTATTGCAATTTTTCAGAGAGCTACAGCGCATTGAAAATGCCACCAACTCGCCGGTCATATCGCATCTCTCGGAGACCATTCAAGGGGTGACCACCATACGAGCTTATAATCAGCAAACCCGCTTCACCGAGATCCTATTCAAACGTCTTGAGGCGAACACAATCGCTTATGCTTTGCTGAACACCAGCCATCGGTGGCTGGGCGTATCTTTGGTAAATATTTTCAAATTTCACGGTGAGATGGGCCTCAATTAGGCAAATTATGTGTTTGTTCAAGTTGCATATTAGGCAAATTTTAGAGAAATATATATTTAAGGCACACGTACATGAGGATAAGAAAACAAAATGTGCCTAATGGATTTCAAGTGCTTTTACTTTAAATCTCTAATGCAATCCCAGCAATGCCAGCCATTACACGACCTTAACCTTGTCATGACAACTGAGCATCTCTCTCTGCCCCTTAATCACATCGCACACTTTAATGTATTTTCTCCCTTGCCTCCGCAGGACTACTTGGGTGGCTGCATTGTTTTTGTGGCCACTGTGACGGCCCTGGCCACGGCGAGCGTCAGTTGCAGCCACTATGGACGCTACCGGCAATCACCTGACGGCGGGACAGCGGCATCCGCATCCGAAACTTATGCTGTCAATAAAAGCCCGAGGGAGTCCGAGGACGAGTTCGAGCTGAGGCCCTCGCCCTCGCTGGTGGGTCTGGCCATAAACTACACGTTGTTGGTGCCGATTTACCTTAATTGGGTTGTAAAACTTTTGGCCGATATGGAGATGTATGCGGGCTCCGTGGAACGCATCGCCCACTATGCCCAGGGACAGGAGGCGGACATGGACGAAGATGTGAGCGGCGACGGTGGCGAGGTCGATAGGTCGTCCCTGCCGAAAGCCGGTGACAAAGTTTACCCAGGCGCAACGACAGCTGCCGGTGATGTTGATGAAGATGGACCGGCAACTGGGGCAGGGAATGGAGCTGAGGCGGGAGCAGGAGCAGGAGCAGGACCAGGAGCTGGAGCAAACGCTGATAAATTAAATGCAGGCAATGCAACCGGCGACGGCAATCACTTAAACTTCCACTTCCGCACGGCGACAGCTGGCGACAAGGTGGAGCTGGCGACGACAAAGACGTCGGTGATTAAAGATAAGCAACAGCCACCGCAGGAGCAGGACGAGAAGGAGCCGGCCAGGAAGCTGGAGCGTTGTAAGTTAGTCGCTCTTTTGGCCACTGTCGTCCCGGGGCCATTAGTGTGCATCGTTGATCCGGTTGTAATTGCAACCGAACTTAGGCGGGTTTTCGATTAATAATTAAGTTAGTTGGGGTTGAGAATTGGGGGTTAAATAAGTCAAGGATGAAAAGAAGTATGGATAAATAGTAATTATTAATTTTTAACATTTGTTGAATATTTTCTAAAGTAGTTCCTTTATTAACAGAATATTTGTACTACAAAACACTTTTACTTTATTTTAACAAATTATAATCCATCTTCCACTAATTTTTTTTTTATTACTTAAATTTTAAAAATATCGTTCCAAGGATGGTTTCTATATATCCTCTAACCAAATAGCAATAAATATAATCACTAAAATTACGAACGGCCATACATTTGTATTGCAATATGCAGCCATTTTTCTGTTGGCGACGAAAATACCGATCTCTCCGCTTGCTTACTTAAGAGTGTACCCGAAAAATTCGAGTGCAAAAATCTCAAAGCTCTAATGTCTTTGCTCTTACTTGTAACCTTTATCCTTAACCCCAAATTCTTTCTCTTTTTCAGACCAAAGCGTTCCCATTTCCTGGCCGCAAAGAGGAGACATCAGCTTCGATAATGTCAGCCTGCGCTACGAGGGGCAGAAGCAGAATGTCATCAGCGAATTGACATTAAAGATTCCTGCAGGACAACGGGTAAGAAGGAAACAAGATATACGAGTATATATATAAAGAACCAAAAAGTAAGCAAATCACATCAACGAATTCTCGACTCAGCAGACTGTTACTAATTTTGCACTTTGCCTTTAACTGCGGCCATAATATTTTATGGCAGATGCCAGCATTATTGATTGGAGCTTAAAATTAAACTGTGAATGCAATCAAAAATATACAAAAACAGCAACGATTGAGATAGTCAATTTATCTTGAACAATAAAAGTGGGAAAAATGGATATGACAATAAATCAAAAAATCAGGACAAAGCGAAATGGCAGTGCAATTGGCCCTTTTAAGCCCCGCCAGTGCGCTTAATAGGTTTTAATTGTTCTCAGTTGACGAATACACGGGAATTTTGATTGATTATATAGAAAAAAGTGTGCACACTAATTATATAAAAATTACACCACCTGGTGTGTGAATATGCAGGTAAAAAGCGAAACCTAAAATAATGTCAGGGTTTAATTAAAGTTTATATTGCCAGCTGGCTGGCCATTCAAGAGCTTGTGGCATATCAAAAACTCTTTAAAACTCTATTTAATCTGTGTGGAATCGGTTTACAGATTGGCATCTGTGGTCGAACGGGCAGTGGCAAATCATCACTGGGCCTGTCCCTTTTTGGGGTTTTGCAAACGACCAGAGGACACATCTACATCGATGACGTGGACATCGAACGCATTCGACCAGACGAGCTGCGGACGAGACTGTCGATAATCCCGCAGGATGTGCATTTGTTCAATGCAACCATACGTGAAAATCTTGATCCACGCGGCTACTACCAGGACCTGCGACTGTGGAACTGCCTTGAGTTGGCGCAGCTGAAGGAGTTCGTCAACGTGCACCTGCCTCTCGGTCTGGGTGAGTGCGATTTTGGCTTTCCTTTATCAGTTTGCTGACGTTTCGAATAACACAACCCATCCGAGTGGCTTTTGCTGTCCCTGGGATCAGCATTTGCCTTATGAAAAAGTCAAGATATTTTATTTCATTTTATTGAGAAGCTGCGACAGCTTTTGTGTGAAGTTTGCTGCGGAAGTTGATGCTTTTCTGGTGTTATCCTTTTGATTGAATACCTACATATTTTGTGTGTGGATTTCTGTGGAATTTTAAAGTTTACTATTTGGTAGATTTCGGTGGAAATTTAATCACTCAATCAGTTTAACAATTAATGTTCATGCCAATCAATTTTAATAAGCTCTGTCAATCAGATTGTTAACTTAATTAAATTTAAAGTCAATCAAACATCAAATGGCTTTATATTATTCTGAATATTAAATGGAATTTAAAAATAAGATAGTGGCTTTTATTCAAATAGCTTTCCTTTGGCATTGAACAAATTAATAAATATTTCATTAAAGTTTGTATTATCTAATAAATATTAACCAAAACAATTCTTACTCTTTCGTAGCTTGATTGAATTTTTAAAGGTTTATTTGTGCTATATTAAAATAGTTTACATAAAATTTTTGTGATTAAATCAATACGCTTCAATATTGATATAAGTAAATATGAATTTGTATGTTCGTTTGTATCCGCAGATACTTCAATAATTGTGTAGATATTTTGAAGATTAAAATAGCTCACCTTTATATTATCACCTTAGACCGAAATAAACTAAAAATAAATAATAATATTTGTTTCCTACCCCTCAGACACCGTGATATGCGATGGTGGCGTCAACCTGAGTGCTGGCCACCGGCAGTTGCTTTGCCTGGCACGTGCCATACTACGGGGCTCCGTGTGCCTCGTCCTGGACGAAGCAACAAGTGCCCTGGACAGCAGCACGGAGAATGCACTGCTCAAGGCGGCGGACCAGGCCTTCCAGGGTCGCACCATCATAACCATTGCCGTGAGTTTGCAGTCCACCTGGGGTGCAGGAATTTAAGACTATATTTATATACACTCATCCACAGCACCGCCTGACAACTATTCTGGACTATGACCGGCTAATTGTGCTGGACCAGGGGCGCATTGTTGAGGATGGCAATCCGAGGGTGCTTCAGCAGCAGCCGGGATCTATTTTCCATGGCCTGCTGGAGAAGGGGGTCAGCAAGTGGTAGATACTCTTACAGCTTTTATTTTAATTTGGTACGCCTTTTTTTACACATATCCAGTTTACTTTTCCAAAGAGAAGCAAAGCTAGTTTCGACACTAAGCAACTCAGCTGAATTTTGTACTTAAATGTATCTCAAAGTGCTTTTATTTTTAAAAGTTTTATTTTGTAAATGATCAGAGTATTTATTAAAAAAGAGTATAAATTTAAATGCTGAATTTTCATATATTTTTACTCTATAATAAATATGTATGTATTTTGAGAAGCTTTTATGTTAATAACCTGTACACCCAAGTATTTATTACTAGTCTCGTTTAGTTTCTTTATAGAGAGCTAACTTTGACAATAAAAATCCTGAACCGAAGCTGTACAATTTGTATTTATATCTTATATTTAAACAAGTGAGCCGACGAACTAAATAAAATGTCTTTTTTTTCTCAACGAAAGAAACCAGAAAATGTTAGTTCCAAAAGAGCAAAGTTACAACTATTTTGTTCAATTTTGTAGTTGCAACTAAGTTGCAGAATTCCGCAGCCAACGAGGTCAAGCCAATTAGGGTTCGAATGGCTTCGAATTCGGACAGGCGATGCCTACCTCAGCGCACTCGAAATTTGAATGAATATTCAGTGAGTATGGAAGAAAATAGAACTGGGCCCTGGCAAGCTGGAGGGGAAGGATAAGGATCGATGGAGCACAAAACCGAAAATATTGCGAAATAAATTGATTGTTAAATGGGGCTAGGCATCGACATCGGCATCGGTTGGCCAGCGGAAAAGCGGAAAACAGGCGGCGTATTTCAATGATGCCCTTCTCCGCTCACTTTGTATGCATATTTGAAGTGGTTCGCTGGGGCAATTAAACTTAATTGACGATAAGGAGCATGCATTGTTAAGTAGCTGTTCGGAGGGGAAGGATTTTTTGCCCTTATTTTTTTTTATTCGCTCAGTAAGCGCCTTTGATTTCTGGGGTGTGGAGTGCCGGATCGATGGCTAATTGGAACCCTTTAGCGGATTACTATATTTACTGCATATGCCTTGGTATATGTACGCCCTTAAAGAATTAAATAAAGTTCCAGACATGTAGTTCAAGGCAAAGCAATCTCCGTGTTTTAGTCGAGAGCTCTCTGATTTCTTGATTTGATTGTCTGAATTAGCTGCCAACTTTTCCCTTTTTACTGAGAGTGAAGAAAGCGAAAAATTCCAGGAAGTCAGTAACCCGGATTTTGTTATGTATGCAGCTCCAGACCTCGACGAGGTTAATGCTTTTTTGGCTGTCTAATTAAGTTGTGCGTGCTGGAAAGTGTACATATACACACAACGTCTTACTCTTCAAGGAGTCAAAGGGAAAAACTACATACGGAAACATATTGTATTAATTGTAACTAGAGAGGGTTCCGCATCTTTTTATTCCAGCTCTTCCTGCGATGCCATAAATGCGCTGAACTGCATAACATATTTATTTTATGACGTCTTCATGCGAATTTTCAATCGCCTTCGGCTCTTCGGACCAACTTGTGGTTGTTTTTATTAAATCTTCCCGGAACCCCCTATCCGGGATCCTGGATAGAGTACGGACTACACTGGGATTTGCCACGCATGAGCGCTTCGCCAGTTTCTTTGACGCTGTCTGTCGCTCTAATAAAAGAAATCTGTCAAATTCAAACGCTCGTAAATGTCTTACGCAGCCAGCCAGTCGGCTTGCCATAGCTGGGTTTCGCTGGGCTGGGCCGGGCTTGGCCAGGATGTTTTGTAACTGTTTACCCAGTCACTTTTTTACACACTCACATCACAGCCCCTGCCCCCTGCCTGCTACACAAAGTCATGTCGACTAATCATATCATATTGTATTTATTATATTTATCCATTGGGATTTCACAATTGAGCGCATTTTGAAGAATTCTTGGATCCATGGAGCTCGCTTTATGCCCGCATATGGGAGAGCACTAGTATTTTTCAGTTGCCACACTTGGCTTGTCCCATAAAGCAGTTCAAATAAAATGGGAAAAAGGCTAATTAAATTACCGGAATTGCTGATTTCCATTGAAGGCTTGCCTACATTATATTTATGTGTTTTTAAGTTCAAGGTTATGGGTACAGTAAATCTCCATATTAAAATAAATCTACAAAGAAGGCGTAGTGGCGTCATAACTCTTAAGTGATGGCAGTAGTTTATGTTTTAAAAGTGACTGTGGCTTAAGTCAAAAAAAAAAATGTTATACATTAAAAAAATAATCTCCATTCTAACTGAAACTTCTCTCAATAACGTGGAGTCAAAATGTTAATTAGCAAAATAGTTTTTACAACAACTCCTAACGGCATTTACGGATACGCTACTTGTCCTTTTTAAATTATTTTTGTTATTATTAGTAATAATATGAATTATTATACACTTTTTTTTACTTTTAGAAACGATATAAACGAAGGTTGTAAACGAACTATTACAATAAGCGTCATATTTAGCCACCAAAAAGTATGCAATAGTTGAAGAGTCACACTTCTAATGTACCATACTTCCCTGCCTTTACTTTATTAAGAATATTCTAGTACATTATTTATTTATTAACAAAATAGGTCTTAAAACTTAATCTACAATAATTTTATTGATACAACGTTTTATCTGTTTTTATTTAACTTATTTAATATTTTTCCAATTTTAATTTTTCCATTGGCGACATCCTTACAAATGTATTATAAAATTATTTGGTTTAAGAAACCTTATGAAAGGAAGCCAGTTTGCAAATATTATCACATTTAGCCACCAAAAAGTATGCAATAACTTAAAAATAACTATTCAATGGTCGGGGCACTCTCTGTAGCATACTTTGCTGCTTTAATTTTATTAAAGTGTTCCCTATTATTCTGGACTCTTCTGTGCGTGTGGAACGCAGGTGGATTTCTGACCTACTGAACGAGTAAGCACTTGCTGAGTCCTGCTGAATCTGCAGGATGGAGAGCACAGAGAGCGCGCGAACAGCATCCGGCCGAAGGCTGCTCGGCAGGAGTCGGGCATCCTCGTGGACCACTCGGATGGCAGTAACAACCCTGTCGCCGGATCCCGGGTTCCAGATGCTGTTGCGCTTATCGCACGCCCGGTGCCGTCGTCCTTTGGCCGCTGCGTTCAGTACTTTCGTGTCTGGCTCGGCGTGCGGTTCTCTACGCGGTCGTCGTCGCGGTTGCCACATTTTAATTCGTCCGTGATTTATCAGCGATACGTGATATTGCTCGTATTTTAATTAACAAAAAATAGTTTGGCTCTGAGAGTGTTCGGGAGTGATGTTCCGGCCAGAAATTAAATATGAACCTGGCCTGTAATTGAACAAATTGTGAGTTCCGGTTATATCTGTAACTCTACGAATTTCCGGCTCTGACCTAACTCAAGCGCTATGCTTAAACGCCGCATTCAGGGAATATTTTTGTTTGGCCACAAAAGCCGCATCCCCACGTTTCAACTGCAAAGTGTTTTGCTTTTTATTTTAGTGGCTGGTTCGTTAGTTTAATTACTGGCCTTTGATTAGTGGCTTTCACGGCCAGATAAGCCGTCATCAGTCAGTTGAAAAATATACATTTATTGTTTTTTGATTGGGTAAAAGCCTTTGCTACAATTTGGCTAACGAACGTTTAGAAAGCAAATATTTTTATTGGCTAGCCAAAACCATTTACCATTTTTTATAAAAGGAAATGCATGAAATGAAATGAAAGCCCTTATGTGGGAACGATTTATATATTCAATATTTAGTGTTTTCTAAAAGAGTTTAGTAGTTAATAGTTTTTTTATTAGTGAATCCCCATTAACGGGATTTATATACTGTAAAGTTGATGCGAATCGATAAAAGCAAATCGTGTTTAAGCTACTTCAGTCTGCCTAATTCCACACTAATTAGAGTTCCGCCTCCCCCAATTAATGAGCTTTAACGTCAAAAGATAATCAGTAATCACCACTGTTTTCTCACTTTCCCCCTTTCTCCCTGTCTCAGGTGGAAAATTTAAGTAATGGGAATACCCAATAATGAGTAGGGTTAACAGAGCAGGTGAAAGAATACAAACAAGTACAAAGAAGCGGTGTTCCACCTTTCAGATGAATACACCTGCGTTTTTGTGTGTGCACACACCACACACACACACACGCAGAACACAGACGAAAGTGTTGCTCTTGCCTCACATTAGCATAATTAAAATTCGCTAAACAGGCTGGCGGCAAACACTAGGCTCTCTCTCACCGCCGGAGCTCCATTAACTGGGCCCCTTGTCTCCCCCCGAAAGTCAACATTGGCCCGACTTGACCCACCGGGGGTACCCTTGGTCCTTGGTCCTCGGGCCTTGAGCCACCGCAGGGCACATGCAACAGAGCCCTACCTATCACTCATATTTAAGCACATGCGAGTGTGCGGCGAACGCCTGTTTGTAATACCCTTGAACTTTATTGTTTGTACATCAGCGGTTAGCCCGGCTCTCTCGCGGCTTCTCTCCGCAGCACTGGGGCTGGGATCTCCGTCCGGATCCCACGGCTTCGCCATTTTTATGCCGCTGTATGTTCGTGGACGTGCCCGTGCCCGTGCTTTTTATGGCGGGCTGTCAGGCGCAGCAATACATCGGTTTACCATTGAAAATATATGTATATGAGCGCATTTTTCAGACAGTTTTCAAAAAAATAAGTACAATTCGTTAGTTTATGTTGCGATTTTCTGGGACTGGGTCTGGGACTGGCAGTGTACATAATTCCCTAAGCCACAAAGAGCTGGGGATATCCTTTTGCAGGAAGATTTCTTTTACTACAACGCCGGTTGATAAAGTTGAGAATTATAGTAGCTAAATTTCAGTGTATCATTGCTAGGAAAAATTAAAAGAACGATTAAAAATCATGCTAAAAATATTTAATTTAAGTATTAGAAAAAAGTCCATCAATAATATCAAAATAATATTTAATTTATCACCAATAGGATGGGTGCAAAGAGTTCAGGATATTTAACTCTTTAATTTTAGGTTATTTTTCTTATCTATCAATTTTAAACATATATTTTTTGTATTATACAAATATTTATTATTAAATTCTAACCCCTAGATCATACCTTACCTCTTTGAATTTAATATTATTTTGCTTCTCTGTAGATATGTACACATGTCCCTTTCGATAGCCATCTCGATTGCCATTGACTGCCTTCGTTACTTTCTCAGACTTTGATTGCATTCAATTGAATATAGTTCCATGCAAACTGAATCAAATGAAAATGCAATTTTCTCGGTCGAATTCGATTCAGACTTGCTTCAATTTGAGTTGCTGACAAGCAAACACATTACATTAACTATGATTTAAGGACTGAGGACACTGATTTTCCATTTATATGAAAGAAATCCTTATTTAATTTCGTTTCGCTGTTATTTTTATACAATTCCGAATACAGCTTGTGACAGCCTTCGCATTTGTGTGTTTTTGCAGATGATTAGCGGACAATTAATGCGCATCAGCCGCAGTAAATGCTGACTGAAAATGTTAAATATGCAAGATAAAAGTAATTAAATTAATTTCGTGTCGGACAAAGAATAATACGGAAGTGTCTATGCAAAGTTCAACAACAACAAAGGCATACAAAAATAATAAAAAAAGTAAAATTCAAAACAGTGCGAGCAATTTACGTATGAAAAGCCAGAAAACGCAGAGCGACGGGAACGGGAACGGCGGGAAAAGCATCAGCTGCGGAAAAGTAAACATAAAGTTTTGGATTCTGTCAGAGTGGCTGTGTGAGTGCAGTTTCCGGGACTTTATAATTGTATCCGGTTGTATTTAAATTACACTCAAGGTGCCGCTTGGCCACGCAAAGCCGCCGCCCAACGGGAGTTACACATGGCGTATACGTAATGTAAGTACCAAATATTTCTGATGTTTTTTTAAGAAACTCCTCAGTCATTGTGGAAACAAAAGAAAAATACCAGTAAAATAGACTTTCAAATAGTAACTGAAAAAAAAGAGAAATAGAAATGGGTCTGTTGACTCAAGCAAGTCAAGGGTTTCAACGGTCCCGAGTCCCGAGAAGTTTACCAGTTTACATATCATCTTTTCCGCTTCCCTCGGCTGTTTGAAATACTTAAGGTTTTTATTTCGCTTCCATTTCTGGAAAGTTTAGTCCTAGTCCTCGTCGTGTTGCTATTGTTGACTCTCCGTTTTCAATGCGGGCTTTTCCTCACCCATGTTATCTCCGGGCCATTGTCTTGTCTTGGCCGCACTGCGTAGACGCTGCCACAAAGCCAGTTAGTTTGCTCGCAAAAAAAGCTAAGATGAGGCTCTGAAAGCAGCAAAAAAACATAAATACATGTAAGTGTATTAAATGGGAAAATAAAACTTTACTGGCTGCTAGTAACTTTTAAATACGCTTCTCAGAGCGCAACTCTTTATTCACATTTGTGGCCAAAGAGTTCCAAAGTCCCTTCAAAAGTTTCCCATGTTGGCTGAAGTTTTGAATAAAATTCAAACACACCCTTAGGCAGGGTATAAAAATAGAATCGACTTTAAGCGAAATGAGGCAATAAAGATTTATCTCGAAAGGACGGCCGCCAAAGCCAATGCAGCAGATTTGTCAAGGATTTGCGGCTGGAAATTTATTTTGGCTGCTGCTGCTCCTGCCTGCCTCCATCTCTGATGTCCTCCGCAGGGATACCGAAAAGGCAAACAGGGTATAGTTTACACATTGATTTTTGAGCAAAATTGAACAATATATAGCCGGGGCTTTGTGTCTGTGTGCACTCCCAAAACAATTGTAATCTATGATGTTGCATTCAACATGCATAAATTTTAATTAAACCAAAAAATAAAACATGCGCTAGTTTGTTTATCGGCCAGAGTTGGGATTTATTTTGTGTGTGTTTTCCGAGAAAAATGAAATGAAATGCATTTATGTTGCCTACATTTGCGGACGCCAGATATGAGACTGGCATGCTCGTATTTATCAGTTGTTAACGCAGGGCTGACTCCTAAAACTGTGGCCTTGGTGGAAAATTGAAACCAACCTAATTGCGATGCTCATTTTCAAAACTTGTTGAGAAAAGTTGGCCAAAAACTATGCACAAATATGGCGGGACAGACAAAGCTGTTAGACTGCTTATGACATCACTTGGAAACAACTTGAGAACTACGGTTATATTTCCACTTGAGGATGATGCCTCCACCCTCCCGCTAAAAGATTTTCGGGGGTGTCTGTAATAATCTATAGAACTTTACTTGCACAGCTCACACTTCTCCGCAGGCACTTGGCTTTTTTGTTTCCATAATTTCATGCTTCCCTCTTGGCAACTTGAAAATCTTTTGGCTGTCAATTATCGGTTTCCAAAGCAGGATACGTTGGATACTCTTGATACGCTGGATAAGTTGGGGCTGTAAACAAGTTTTCCTTCTGTCGCCGCCATGTGCCGCGATTTTTTATGCCCAGCCGTTGTTTTTCTTATTTTTAAATAATCTCGACGTGAGGCTTTCGCAGAAATTTGGCTGGGTCGTATACATGAGTTGTTTAGTAAAAGATAAAAACGTGATTACGAAACAAAACACTGGCCCGAAGACGACGGCAGGCCTCGTATATATTGGGTATATTTCTTGGTGCCCGCCGCCAGTGGCACCATAAATCAAAAAACCGCAGGCCTCGTCCGGGTCATGGGAAAAGTTAAACGTAGAAAATTGAGGGAAAACTTTAGTTTTAATGGGCCAAGTCCCGTTTTTCCGCCAGCTCCCCCCGCTCATTTGCTGGCTCAAAACATAGCAAATTCCAAACGCCGAGAGTGCCGCAAAAACGCGTTAAGAATTATTGATGCCTCATTGCTGATTGCTCTGCGTTTACGCCATTTGACACACATCCGCATCCCGAATCCACACCCAGATCCAGCTCCAGATCCAGCTCCAGCTCCAGCTGCAGATCCCGTGGGTGGGCATATAATTCGACGACCCTCGGCTCCCCCAAAAGGACACACACTTGGGCATAAAAGTAAGTGAAGTTATTTGGTATGTCTGGCGTGTACATCGCATTTCCCCCACATCCATATATCCCTGTGGTGGGTCCCGGCTCCTGGGTCCTGTGTTATTACAGTTTTCCTAGGAACTGACACAAAAAATCAACGTTCACATTGTCAGCATATCAATGCCATCCTCCTCACGGCTGCGCAAAATTATTGCCAACTCTGCCATTTCGGGGGACTCGCATTCATTGCATTAAATTGTATTTTTGATGTTGGCGCAAAATATGGTAAAACAATAAATACGGCTTTGGCTGACTGCGGAGGGGCTTCTGGGAAGAGCAGAAGTTACCAGTATTCACGTACTCAGTGGCACGAGGCAAGCGTTTTTGAATAAAAACAAACTGTGATAAAGTTTATTTTTTTATTTCTGGCATTTCTTTGGTTGCAAAAAAATATTCGAATATGTTTTGAAAATCAATTTATGTCGTAGGTGTTTTAAAAATCAATATATATGTTTCTAGAAGCTACAACTTTCGGGAATATATTTAAAATGAGTTTAGAAAAATGCAACAAACTTTGCTTCTGTTTGCATTTATTTCTATTATTTTTACTGCCTATTTTTGGGCACCTTGTTTTAGGGAAATTTATTTTATCTTTTTTCTGTGCATTTAAAAGTCTGTGTTTAAGGTCATGTCTCTGTTGTTTTTGTCGTAGGTGCCCTTAAAATTAATATTTAAGTTTCTATTAGCTAAAACTTTTGGGAAGAGATTTAAAATTCATTTAAAATGAGTCTTAAAGTATGCAATAATTTTATTTTTCTTTTGTATTTATTTCTTATATTTTTACTTGCTTTCTTTTAAGCACCTTGTTCTAGGAAAATGTATTTTATCTTTATTTTTGTTGCATTAAAAAGTCTTTGTTTAAGGCAATGTTTCTGCAGATTATTAATACAAGCATCCCTGAAAGCCTTATCACATATGAAGGCTGAGATCTTGTGAAAGCAAACAAACAAACATTTAAATGATTTTTATGGCAACACATTTTGGCTCCCCACATTAAACTTTAATGTTTCGGTCTGTGGACTTTTTACTCTCCATGAGTACGTGTATTATCGAAGGCTCCTGTTTGTTTTTGTACGTTTGTAATAAAAATTCATTTCGTTTATTTGTCCGCTCAGCCCGAAAATGTTTATTTTAAAACTGAACTTAAATTTTTCTTGTGTGCTGGGTTCCTTACTATATTATTAGACCCGTAAAATAGGGCGATAATTCAATTAGTTTTGGTATATATAGGGCAGGCACCCAACAATGGCTGGCTATTGCCTTTGTCGTTCTGGCAAGTTAAGTGATTCATGAATATTGCCCATTCCTGGGCCATTGTTGAGACCTATTTGCATTCATGTTTTTGCGCTTTTTCCGCCCTGGTCAGCATTCCGAAAATCCCACTGTCCTCAGTATTTCCTTTATGGCTCTTGAGGCCCTCGCAGTCCTGAGATGTTTACCTACGGAAAGTTGCAGACCCAAGTCAATGTTGGTTTGAAGATTGCGTCGACTCAGTTTTGCTTTATAATCTTTCCGTTTTGGTTTCTTTCTTGGCTTATACTTGCTAATCTTCCATTGTTAGTTGGTCAATATTAAAATGTTGAAGTGAGTAAACGCTCCTGATTGCAATTATTGTTTATTCTCCTATTTTTAATATTTACCCACTTAATAATAGAGTATTTAAACGATTAAGCTTTTAGATAATTAATTTTTTGTCATAAATTTTACCTCAAACAAGACAAGATATATGTTTAATTACATGATTTACTTCAGCATTTAAAAAAATATGACCTAGCCTGGGGAATTCACTTGCAAAATACATTTGCAATGGCGAAAAACAGCGGGAAATCAATTTCCATTAGGTCCTCAGATTAACTTTGAATTGTCAATACCCATGGAGAATTGGTCGTTAGACTGCATAAATTTATTTTTACCCTGCCCTTTTTAGCACGTGCCTTGGCATTTGCCGCCATCGAGGGAGTCGTTAAAGAGCATTTTAACACACAAAAAAAATGAAGAAAAGTCCTTAAAAAACGAGGGTTCGATTCACAAATACCGACTGAATAAATACATTATAATCTTATGATTAGGGTCAGACAAAATAAACAATTGAGAAATATATACAATATATATTCTCTCTCACCTTCACATCTCTCGTTTTTGTTGCCTACCAGAAATATCAATTATAAAAAAAAGGAAGCTCTGTGTAAAACCAATTTTTCGGTCTGCAATCAAAAGCGGAATGTGAAGATTTATTGGCTTTAAGCGGGCTCCATGACAGCCAGGTGGGCGGAAAGGTAGTATATACCTGCAGAGCAGGCGACAATCACGGGCTTCAGTTGTTGGCAAAATGCGAGAACTGGTTGCTCGCACACACTTGAGTTATTTTCCATTTGCATAAGCGCCTCCATTGAATATTCATACGGCAGGATGAGTATTTAATAGCGGCAATCGTGGAGCGGAAAATGAGGAATGAAATTATATCGACACCGTCACGTCAAGTCTTTGCGTAATTAGAGTTTAAGTATGACGAAGTAATTTACTAGGGTTCTATTTGCATAAATATGAATATGAAGTTCCTTTTCAAATAGGAATCACTTTAAATAAGGTAGAATATGGAAATAATGACCAGAAAATAGTTGGATAAAACTCATAAATAGTACTACTCCTCCTCTCTCTAAAAAATAAATATAAAATGCAGTTAAGTTAAAGGACTTTCATGTGTGGCTCTGAGCTACCTTTACCTTGTGTTCTTCCTTCAGGGAACATCTGGCAGCAGCGTTAAGTCCCTTCAAAAATACATTAGCATTGCTTTTGGATAATTTAGGGCCATTTTATTTCATATTATTAACATATGACTCCATATTTTCGTGTTCCGTACTTAGGTAAACCCATGTTCTTGAGGCCCATAAATTCTAGGCATATTTTCAGGCACATTGGTTCCTGTACTGAGTCCTTTGGGCTTCCTTGAAGGTCTGCGAAGTGATGGAATAGCTCTGAATATGCTTCGTGCTCCAGCAAATCACCAAGGATCGTGTGTTTGGATCGTAGCCTAAGGGAGTTCCAAATCCCAAGCAAGAGGGATACACTTCGTCCTCTGACACTTCCTCCCCATCGCACTCAATGAATTGCACGGGAATAGGTCGCGGAGGACCACGTCTGGCGAAGGAGAGGGAGCAGAGGAGGACAAAGGATTGATGCTTGAAGATGACCGCCAGGTAGATGCCCAGTGGGTCCATGGCAATGGCCAGTGGCTCGCCGCAGTGCCGCCACTCCCCCGAACAGCTCACTTCCTGCAGATTGGTCACCATCTCGATGTGCCATCTGGGCTTGGTATTCCGGCGCTTCACAGTTTCCTCAACTTGGGTCCTCGCGTATAGACGGGAGCTGCCCTCCTTCACGAACAGCAGATGGGAGCTGCAAGTGGTCCAGACAGCTGTCTGGATGCGGCCCTGTAGGAGGAACTGCTTCTTGCTCCACTTGGACCTGGCCAGCTGGCAGATGCTGGCACCGCCGTTGGTGCGGGCGCAGAGGAGCTCCCGAAAGTCGGGCCTGTAGCGCAGCAGGGAGAAGGAGCTCCGGCTGCTGGGGTCTGGGACTAGGCGTATCTTCTGCTCGTAGTCCGGCTCCCACAGGACAATGTGAGCGGAGCTCAGGGCGGCGCTGGCCAGGATGGTGCCGTCCTCGTTCCACTGCAGCGAGGTCACGCAGGTGTGGCCCTCGTCCTGCAGCATTCGCACGTGATGGGTGCCCTGCATGTGGCGGATCTGACTGAACACTCTGGACCGCCGGTTGCTCTTCCAAAGGCAAACCCCGACAGCACATCCCACGGCCAGCTCCTGAGACCAAGGACGAAAGGCCACGCAGGTTATATACTTTTGCTCCAAGTCCTTAAGGCAGGACCTCATCTGAAGGTTCTCGTCGTAGAGTTCCACTGTGTCCTGTCCGGTCACCAGTGCCATCAAGAGGTTGGGACTGTTGGGATGGATGTCCATATAGCGATAGGCCGTTGTTGTCCACTCCTGCGTTTGGCTTATCCTGGCCAGGGAATCGGGATCGACGGCAACAGGTAGCTTTTCCCTTATCAGGGGAAGGCAATAAAGACTTTTCAAGAAATCCTTTGCCTTCAGCAGAAGTCTTTCCCAACAGGACTTGCCCAGGATACGAATCAGGTCCCAGAGGTCCACCAGGAGCCCGGGACTAATGTGACTGGTGTCTTGGCTTGAGTTGAGACATGGTTCTTCGTTCTCTCGTCTGGGTTCGGGGGAATCTCTGCTCATATTCAGGGGTTCCATAGTTCACAGTTAAATAAATAATATCTTTTTCTTTCCCAGATTTGATATTGATAGAATAAGAAACAATTAGCAATTATTTCTAGGCTTACTTAAACTCTAACTGCCATGGACAGCATTGAAGAATTTATAATAAAAATATTTCACTTTGTTAAATTAATAAAATTCCAATTAAAATACCTGACACCTTTCCTGACACAAAAAAGCATATTTTAAATAAATCTGATACAGCCATAAATTTGAAACCATTTTGTTTGCCTTTTATTGAATATATTTGTGACAATTCCATTTGAATTCCATTCGATTTGTAAATGAAAATTGCCATATTGCTAACTAAACCGTAAATAGCTTTTAGATTTGGAATCTTAACCATCAGCCTCTCCTATTATTTTTTCTCTTGGCCAACTATCGTTTGAATTATGGTCGCAGAAGCTTTCTTATTTTTTTCGTGGCCAGTTTGCAGCCTCTATTTCTTGTTGCATTTTAATGGCTTTACTTTGGTCCTATCGTTTTCCACTTTTTCACTCTTTATCTGGTCGGCTATTAGTTTTGATAAATGGCTTTAGCGATGCAGTTTTGGTCAGCGCTGTCAGCAGTTTACCTCATCCCCTAAACAGCGATATAAAAATATGGTTTATTTTCGTTGGCCGTGTTGGGTATTTTCTAAAACTACGCCCAAAGGGGCTAATGCTTTTAATGCCTTCTTTAAAAAATAGCAAAAATTCGGACAGCTTTTTTTTAAATTCCTAACAATGGGAACAAGGCCTTGCAGTATTTCGCTCATAATAAACTTAACCTGTTCATAACAAGTTCCGATTTATTTATTATAATCGAGTGCAGCCTTTTTGTGAGGAATTTCATTCAGCCTTTTTATGGTCGCTGGCATTGGCGGCTTTTTAAAATTTGATGTCAGCTTTCAGGGCAGAGAAAAAAATATTAAAAATATATTTAATGGGTGAAAATTCTTTAACAAAGAGCCTTCAGTTAAAACAAAACAGAATTTACAGCCGCCGAAACAAACGTTTCCACATAATTCACTCATATGAAGCAACAAAATGGGGAAAAAAGTAACACACGCAGCTCAGCGGACGGCCAAATAAAATGAAATTATGCGGGTGGAAAACCATAAATTGACTTTTGGACCAACAAACAGAAAACAGAATAAAACTTTTCCTTCTGCGCGGAATAATTCGCAAGTTTAACGGTATGCTCCGCTTTGATCTACCGCATTAATATTTTATTTGTTGTGTCTGAAACGGGGGGTGTGCGAGTGCGTGTGGTAGCCTTCTTATGTTACATGACTCCTGTCCCTGTGTGTATCTTGCAAATTGTCTTGTCAACAAAAAAATAACAAAAAATGAGGCCGAAAAGGCAAAAGCGGCCCACAGAAACAGGGCAGGACCTGCGGACTGGTAAGGAGCTTCAAATGAAGCGTACAAAAAAATAATATAGTGGAATTTTCTGCCGTTTTCCACATTGTTGATTTTTAAGTTATTTCGCTTCTTGGACTTCTTGAACCTATTTCTTTATAGATTTCCTGCACTCTGTTCCAAGGTATATTATCACAACATTAGGGATGACTTCTAAAACGGAAAGTCATGAATCTATAATTTAGTTACATAACGAAATGCGGGTCTAGGCCATAAATTGATTTTGCAGTTAAAGAGTCGTCCATCACGCCGACTCACGGACATTATCTCCGTCCAGCTGCGTGGGATTGGACAAAGGGCAAGACTTACTTTATCCCAAATTTCCCATTTTTTTCCTTTTAAATAAAAAACAGCGTCCAGCAGAACGGAATAAAAGCCTAACAAAAGCCAGGGGTGGAATGCCTTTGTTTACAAATGAAATGGAAGCTCCTTTTTATGGGCCAGCATTTTATGTGTTTATGTTTTCGACTTATGCGCCAACTGCTTGACCATTTTATTGATTTAGTAGCCAGGCTATCATCGGCTTTTTGAACTGGACTTTCCATACAATATTGTTATACGAGAGTTTTCGCAGCTCCACTTGACATTCTCGCAAACTGAACATTCGTTTTCATTGAATTATAGAATTGCGGGAATGTTGCTGCAAATTAATAGGCAATTAATGTCAAAAGCAGCGGACTTAGCATACCCTTTTTGAATTATAGCAGCTTCTGAGATTTAATCAATAAAATATATACGCTATAAGCGCTGTAAACAAAAATATATTGAGTGTACATTTTATATTCGAATGCTGTGGGGTTAATTCAATTAAGGTTTAATATAATCAGTTTACCGTATGGCGAAATAAATGCATAATTCAAATTAATTTTAATTTTCATCATCACATACTTAGTTCGGTAAGAGTTTCGATTGATTATTCTGCCAAACAGCATCGACAGAATTTTGATACAAGCATTTAGCATTAAGAAACATCAACGGATACTAAAGAGATTGCTTAAACTTGGTTGGGTTGATTAGTAGCCAAGCTCCCAGCCCCAACTCCTTGGTTCCGCCCAATCTAATCCAAGTGCAGTGCTAACATTAGCCATTAAGCTTTGCCATAAATCCAGCATATAGCCGGGCACATAAAGTACTCAAGCCAAGCGAGCCATAAATTTCAATAAACACTCAATAAAGTAACCAGTAACCGGGGAGCCGAAGGCGCAGCACAGCTTTTAGCGGTGAATTAAGTCTTTTAATCATCGTTGCCCCGCCTATTAGTTGCTGCAAATTCAACGGCTAATAGTGTGTGAACAAATTCTAATAATTATAAATCATGTGCACAGGCGCAGCCATGGCCACATTAATTGGTTTTAGTGTTCGGGTTGATGTGTTATTCCAGCAATATTCGCTTTAAAAATACCTTTATTCATGCCAACAGTTTTCTTCAGTGGGTTCGAGGTTGGAGGTTGGGTTTGGAGGTAGTACTTGCAATTAAGTTCATATATATATGCAGTATACTTTGAAGCACCTTCAAACGTGCATACTGTCTGTCTGGCATGAATACCACTCGGGGGACATACACATAAAATGAGATTCAGGGGTTGAATGCCTGAGTCATGACATAAATTTATTCATTTTAGCAGACTTGATGCTCTAATTATGCGTGACAGCCTGGCCAACGAGAAACTAACGAGCCCAACTTTAGTGTCTTTTAAGAACCAGCGACGATTCTAAAGTAAAATGCTTTAGAAATGAGTTTATCTCGAACACAAATCATACTTCTGGCGGCACTGAAGGCCGGCTAGGGTCCTTGTATATTTGTTTATACATTTATTTCAACTTGCTAAGAGTCCCAGAGTCATTACCCAAAATGGCAGCGCTCAGTCACATTATTTTCTTGGTCAATAAAATCACCAATTATCTAAATGCATGGCGGGGAGACCTTCTGGGGGTTTTGCCTTTGCTCAAGCATAAATTATGACTGGGACCACTTTTCGTGCATTGCGTATAAATCAGAGGAGCAAAAACAATTTACGCTCAGGCAACATAAAGCATTGCCTACTGTTCATTTTTGTTTTTTATGCGCCTAAAGTTTGACTGGCATACAATAATTTATTAGCAAAGTCAGCGAAATGTAAAAGTCCCGAACAGAAACAGGATATAACCAGATTGCCGTGGCTGGAGTGGCGAAATGTAGCTTTCGAATTGCAAAAGGCAATCTTACTTCTGCGTATTCTGTTTCTGTTGTGCGAGTCGCGTCAAAAATTCTCCGCGCTCCGAGTCAGTGGTAACTCAATTAGAAAATTTAATTACGCCGCAAGGCGGGCGCCAGGAAGTGTTTTATACATATTTCCCTGCAATATATGCAAACGTTGTGGAAATGAACTTTATTATACTTACGGCACATGTATACATCGGCTGTAAATGATGGGAAAAACCAAGGAAACAGACAGAGAGCTTTAAAAAACGGAAAAAACTGAGAAATTCTGCCATGGAAACCACTCAAGAGATTTTAAAGATTTCTTTGAAAGCAAACAACAAATTCTAAGAATTTCAATGTAGATTGAGCTTATGAAATAAACAACAAATATTTCATACTTTTATGTAGAACCTTTTAAGCTAAAAATGTATAAATAAATAAAATATACTTTAATAAAACTTCTAAGTTAAAAAAAAAACGTATTTTAATAGCATATTTTTAGAATCACCTTTAAAATTTATTGATCTTAAAACAATAAAAGGAAAAAATGCCTAACTTATATAAAAAACAGTATAACGTAATATTTAATAAAATAATAAATTATTTTATATATATTTTTACAGACTTTAATATAAGGAGGTGATACTGAAATCATTTACGTTTTGAAATCACCTATAAAAGTGTCTAAAACTATGCTATAAAATGAGTCATCAAAAAATCAAACCAATTTGCACAGAATTTTGTGTTTTAAATAATTTAATGCATACTCTTAGGCACATTTTAAAGTAATTACAAGTCTCTAGGAATCTCTGGGGCACTCTCGATATTGTTAATATTTTTAAGTATTGCTAGCCTGGTAACCCCTTCAATAAATTTTTATTACACCCTCGATTTGCTTTATTTTTCCCTTAAAAGTAGGGTGTAGGCAGGATTCCGAAATAATTTTTACCTTTAATTAAAAATCGCAGAGTTTATATAAGCGCCGGGCCTTCTTCATAATTTGCATTGGCTAACAAAACTTTTGCGGCCCGAGGAATGCAGGATACAAACCCAATCCTAACACCAATTTACCTTATCAATCAACTGACGCGGCAGTCCACAATTGGTTGAGGAGATGGGGTTTTGACGCTTAATCAAGCGCTAAGTCCACAGGAATCCCGCGAACGACCCTTTTCTCAAGTTTTTGGGAAACCGTTTACCTTTCACCTTTCACCTTTCGGCTTTCCGGTTTGGGGCGAGGGCGATGGCTATCTGGCAAGTTTTTCGCTTTTGTGGCGGTAATTTGTTGTTGTTTCACGTGGTGGCCGGGCCCTTGGCTTTCCTGGTGGCTCAAATGAAGCGCATCATTAGTTGCTAGACGTTGATTTTCAGTCTCCCTTTTGGCCGCGATTTATTATTAATTGGCCACCGTCGCACCCAAGAAAGTTTTCCGCCTATTTGTTTTACAAGTTTTTCTTTGGAAACTTTGAGGCCTCTGCGAGAGAGAGAGTATTTCCATTATTAACACTTGTGCCTCTCGCTGCTGCGTTTCACTAAATAATTCAATATTTCGGGTTTACTGTTTCTCTGTCCGTAAATATTGAATAAATATTTTCTATTTAATTAAAACTTCATCCTTTTCAATTGCCCCGGATTGACAGTGGTCGAAGGCTCATGCCAGCCGGATTTAATATTAAATTTGAAGGCGCTTTGAGAAATATTAAAAGAGGTTAGTTTAGTTAGCTATGTCCTGGGTAAAAACATAAATCAATATGCCGGCTAATAGCCGCCATATGCGCATAAATAAATACGTGAAAAAGTGTGTTTCAACAATGGTTCCTTAATTATAATTTTTATTAATACATTTTTCATAATCCGATAGCTAATAAAAACAAATACTTATTCAAATTGAAAACGATAAAAAACATGTATCTGCAAAAACGCAAATAACTAATAACGCCATATTTATTCGAATTTAATTAATTTGCACGACCATATTTTCGGTTCCGACACTTGGGTTTGCTGCGGAGGTGGCATTAAATTTAAAGCAATTTCCATTGCGGTCGCAAATTGGGTTTAATTGCCAGCCGGCCTGGTTATTAAATAAGGCTACGAGGAAAAACGCCCGCGGCCATGTAGGAATTTGTCGCAATTCGGGGATTAAACCGTGAGCCTTTGCAAAGTGCAAATGCATCGGTATGCGGCATTCATTAGGCTTTAATTTGCTTTAAGCCATTGCAAATGCCACTTTAACTGTTGCTTGCGACCATGCTGCGGCATGCAGCGCCGGCATGGTAAACACTGGCAAACAAAGCGTCAGAAGAAAAAGGGGTTCCAGCCAGGGGCGCCGATCCTCCAGCGTACGCCCACAGAAATAATAAACATCAATTGCCTAATGCAAACAGCCACAGGAGCCGGGAGCCGGGAGCCGGGAGCTGGAGCCCCCTCGTGCTTAGTTCAGTTGTTGTGCACACACCCATGCTTGTATTCATAGTCGTCCTGACCCCTCTGCATCTCTTTCTCCTCACTGTGATTTACACTGAGCAAATATATATATTTATTTTTTAAATCTTTTTTTACTTGTACATACCATGATCACACAACTCCATATTGGTTAGAAGAGCTCTATAACTCATTTCATTTTTGTATCAAATAAAGCTAACATTAAATTCTACAAACGTTACTACTTAACGTTCGGTTAAGGTCAAGGTTAATGTACACATCAATGGGTTATAGCTTTCCTTATAAAAGTGGTTGCTGATAACACATATTAATTTATTTATTAAGAAAATAAAGTCTATTAATAAATAATACAAAATAATAAGGCACGCTTTTTCAGTGCCCGGTTAAGTCTAACCTTCAATTTGACTGCTACATTTTAATATAAAATAATATCTGTATTAAAAATCATTTTATTAAAAGGAAGTTAAAATGAATAGTTTCTAATTTAAAATGTCTTATCTTTATTTCATTATTTTATATATTGTTTTTGTATATTAAGAAATAAAGTAGAGAGGGAGAATCTAGTTTTGATTAAGGGGAAACTATATCTTAGTGTGTAAATTCTTTGGCAATAATCATCTACGAATTACGACTTGAGAATTATAAGAAATGTTTGTAGTAATTTGTAATATTAAACCCTTCTTGCTTTGACAATTTTCAGATAATACCTTCCCGCAAGTCAATACACTTCTACCAGATTTATTTTATATCATAGATATATGTTTGCAACCTAGATTGTTTATTTTTCTCTCAGTGCACGCTTGTTTGCATTTTTGTTGCTGCTTTCTCCTCGACAAGCAGCAGCAGCAGAAACGGAAAAAGTGCTCTGTAAATACGCAGCGAGACGCGTCGTATAGTATTTAGGCAGTCCTTGCTAAGGACCCTGCCCCGCCCTCCTCCGACGTTCTTCACCTATAATTGTGTGTGTGTGTGGAAGCCAGCGTCTTTTTATGAACTTGTTAACAATCTAACGACCTTTTTGGCCCGGCTACCTCATTGTAGCTATGGCTGCTGCCTTCTGTATTCCGTATGTCGTCGAGTCGAGTGGCAAGAGGTTGGCGCATCAAATGTTTGGGCTTAACAAATATTTGCATACTTTGGGGCCGCTCAGGAAAATAACATAATTTGATTTCAGCCAGAGAGAGAGCACGGCGCGGTAATGTGATTTTGGCTTAAACAAATGTAAACATATGTTTGCGTTTGCCTAGATATTTATGTAGAGGATTTTATGACACCAACCTTTGCCTGATTTATTTGCCAGCTTAGTGCGAGCTCAATGGCCTCGATCCAGGATGTAGATATCAGTGCAAGGAAGCGCTTAAATGGCTCACAAATATTGCATGAGGAGCCTATTGCCCGGTGGCCAGTGCTAAAAGTATGCAGTGCAAGGACCATCACTCCACTCCGGCAGCGATGGAGAAGACAAAGCTCATTATTTATTCATAGCATTCAGCACAGAAGTGTTTATGTGGCCGGGTCCCGGCTCTTACTCCGCCACTCCGCATCTTGGCCACAAATTGGCTAACAGCAAAGACTGGAAAAAAAGGACAAGTGGCTCTGAAAAAAAATATGCAAATCTAACTTTTTACCCAGCATAAAAATAAACTTTTTGATTCAACCTCTAGTTTTAGGTCTGAGCCCCGGCCGGCGCACCCGAACGAAATTGTCAATATTGTAAACAGATTCTTTTCGACCGAAGCTGATTAGATTGGCTTGGGAGTGCGTCTGGCAGTGGCAGTGGCAGTGTCATTGTGGAGTTGTGTGTCCTCCTGCCCCGTATAATTGCTACTCTTGTTGCCAAATACAGATGCCATACGTGCTGGGGCAACTTTTGCAGATCCATTTGTTCGATTCGTTCGAATGGTAACATTTTAAAGCTTATTTGTTCGGCCCACGTACACCACAGACTGTGTCGGTTGTCGGTTCCCTTGGAGACCTCTCCTTGGCCCGGGGCCAGCCTTTGTGTAAATCGTTATTGAACACTCAAATCCTAATTGCACCCATGGTGCTCACTAGTAAGTGCGACTGTTTGTCCTTGTTTTGCCAACGGAAAATGGTCAACGACGTGGCTCATTTGGGGAATGGATGGGGGCTTTATATGCGAATTGACAGGGCTGATTTGTTTGGTCCTGACAAAAGGATTGCCCCCAAATGAAGAGTGTCGTTTTGAAGGATGATTATTTGGCAGGCTCCCTAAATGTTTACATTATGATCTTTTGACCTCTAAAGGCTATTGCAAAGAGCTTATTTGGTTTTCTTGTAATGGGTACAGTTTGAGATTGGTTTTAGTGAGGCAAGGAATATATTTTCATGACAGCTTCAGTGCTTTGTAGGATTCACTTAGGTACAGTTTGTATTAATTAACATCGATTTTGACGTTACTTTGTTGATTTTTAAGTACAAAGTCCAAAGCACACAAGGGGCCTTCTAAAAGTAGTTCAAATGAGCGGTCTCTTTCGGAGTAAAAAACAATTTTACTCTAAAAAAACTCTCTCGTTCGCATCTGCGTGTAACTTATTAGCTCTTGTTGCTGCTTTGCTTGTACATAGCATGTAAATTTAGGTTTTTAAACTCTAACATTTTCTTCTAAAGCCTGTAAATACTTTATGTTAATTTCCTTAATTTCTTACATCTACAATTAAACCAACTCTTGGGAAATGTTATACTCACTCTCTCAAGTGTTCCCCGTTTAAGTCAAATCCGCTTTTATAAATTGGGTCAGCTTTTCGGCTAACCTTTTCTTAGTGGCCCAAAACCAAATTTACAAGCTCAAAAATGTGCCAAGATAAATCGAGTTTGGCTCAAACAAACATGCTAAAAATAAAGAAAATGAAAATACACAAGATATCCGTCGCCGGCAGCTAAACACAAGTTTTTCCCCCTTCGCCAGATGCCGTATATATGAATGGATAGAGTAAACAATAGTTACATTGATTAGGGTCTAATTTTTGTTTAAAGCCAAGCCCGGAAAAGGCTGTCATAGAATTTGCATTTCTATGGACTATGGACTGACTCCAAGGGACTTTCATAAATACAAGAAGCCCTTGTGTATGGGCAATAGAAATTTGTTCAGCAGCTGTTGTCGTCATCGTCGTCGTCGTCCTCGTGTATTGCCATGCATATATTAGAGCCGCTGTTTTTGTACCCCTCAGCTTAGGGTTTAATTTGAGGACAAAGGGAAGCTCTCAGATACGCCCACTTTAAAATACAAGAACCCTTGTAAAGCAACATTAAGCAATATGCTGGAAACATGTCATATGTTTATTTTTTTTTCGAAGCAGACTTTCGGTGCTTTCTCAGGAGTTCTAGGCTCGTTGAACAGGAAAGTAAAAGAAAGCACATCGCAATCAAAACACATTTAAATTCGGCCTGCTCTCCGCCAGCTGGAAAGTATAAGACAATTCAATCGGCAATCAAAGGCTGCCTGCCGATGGCCAATATATCCCCTCAATAAGCCCCACAAACACCATCATCGATCAGGACCCTCTCTCTTTTTCTCTAAGAAAAAAATAAGACACAGACGAAAAAAAGAGCCGCTCGGAAATGGCAACAAAGGAAAGGAAAATATAATCGGCCAAGCGAAAAAATGCCCCGCAATAATAAATGATAATTGATAATAACATTTTGCTACCTTCCTTCCGCCGCACAAAAAGCTGCAAAGCAAAACGGAGTGGAAAGCGAAGCGAAAATGGAATAAAATACCCGTAAGTGTATGTGGGGGAAATCAATAAAAGCGATGGCGACAACATTTGGCCACAATTCCAATTTTGCGGCAGCCAGCAAGCCGAAAAAAAAGCAGGAAAAATACGCAGGAGCCAGAGAAGCAAGAAACCGAGCAACCAAGGAACATTTCAACAATTTCCGCCGCCGACGTTGCGGCAAAGTGAAAATTTTCATTTCGCAAGCGTATGAAATGTGCCATTTCTTAGACACCTCCAAGCATTTCTATGCGACTGCACACCGCGGCGACAAAGTTAGACGAAATGTCATCATTTCCGTTGGGAAACTGTGCGCGCTCAACCGTCAATGCTGGGGAAAAGTGGGAAAGCTCGGGGTGGCACCGGGAAGGGCGACGGTAGGGTAGGGAAACCGCCGCTTAGTTTTTCCAGCCATGATGGCGGTTCCTGCTGAAAAAGGTTAACTAAGAAAGCCATGCAAATGCCTTTTTATTTCCGCACAAAGTTTTGGGGCCGCAAAAAAAAAAATAAGAATAAATATATAGAATTCCCGGGAATCAAAGAAAACTCTTCACTGGTCCCAGCCAATCCCTCTTACGGTTCTTAAACGAAGCGTAAAATTGTTAAATGAGTGCGAATGTCTACAGCGAAAAAGGGCTCCGCTCTATGGAACCCAACTCTCGCCTTTGACCACTTCCCTCGTACTAAATTATTGATTAACAATGTTGTTGCCTGGCTTATTCAGAGTTCTGTATGCGTAGCTCAAATTGAATTGAATTTTTTTCGCCGCATTACTGAACGGAATGTCAATTGATTGGGCTGGTCCTGGTCCTGGTTCTGGTCTTGGTCCTGGCAAGTTTTGAATCAGTAAGGAAGCTGTCTCACGTACAGGGATTGGAATGGAATTAAGAGCTATTGCTTTGTAGTTCCTCAGAATTGATCCCACAATCAATATCCAGTCTGATTTAAATTAACCTAGTTCCTATTTCCTGCCTAATTAAATCGATAGATATTCGAACTTTCTGCTCTATCTTATAACCTAGTTCCTATTGCTTTGACGTATCTATGAATGGTTGACACACAGACCTGGTCGGTCTCCTTATGTAGTTATCGGGAAGACAATAAAGCTGTTCTGCATGATGAAGTCAGCACACAAATGATGTATCCACAGGCCAGGACAAAGGCGATTGCCGACTGCCACTGATATTGATGTTTTCGATAAAAGCCATTCTGTCAGCCATAAACGACTGAAGCGTCACAACTGGGGGGGCACCGCATAACTGTGTTGCATTCACCTGGGGTTCCCCCTGCCAGGTTGCACTTCCTAAAGACAAAGTTGTCTTGTGTTTCGCAACTTTGTGGGCAAACCAAAGAGAGAGAGAGAGAGAGTGCAGGGGGAAATTCGCAAAAAGAGCTTAATTGGATCTGCTTGTTTACCTTTATAGTGCATTGGTTGATGGCCAACTGGTCTCAGTTTGCGGCTCTAATTGTGACACAGTTCCCCAGTATTTGATAGTTTGGATATTCAAATAAGTTTAATTAGCGAAAGAAATGTCAATTTATTAAGGGATACCCCTAGAAATAATATTAGCCTTAGGTTTCGTTTGAAAAAGTTCGTACAAGTCAGGGGTGCCCAAGCATGGTGTCTCATAGGCACTCGCAAATGCTTCTCCCGACTTAAGTGATATAGTTGTTCATGTTTAGTAAGTCACATACAAAATCTAGACTACGTAAAGTTATTTAAACTAAGAGTTATTCCTACAACTTTTTACAAAACAACAAAATATATAACAACTTAAAGAGGAATTTTCAAAGCTAACAATTAATACAAGGTTGTTATGGCTGCTATGGGGGATTCTGAAAAGTCCCAAGATATAATAACTATTTGCTAATATCCGATTAATTACTCAAGTTTCCATAGACTTTCCTCTGGTCAAAAGTCTTTGTCCCAGCCGCTCAACTCCTCCGGCGGCTCGTAGTCGTTCTCCACGCCCGAGGGCCCAAAGTACTGCAGATCGCTCCAACTCTTCAGGGGTCTCTTAATGGGCGAGGGCAACTGCTTGGTCTTCAGCTGCTGCCAGTCCAGGCTCTCGAACCAGCTGTGCCGCTTAATGTCCGCTATCCCCTTCCTTTGGTAACCCAGCCGCTCTGCCGGCAGCTGCTTGCACAGATGCTTGACCAGGTGCTGGGCGGACTTGGGTATCCGCGAGGGCATGTGTATGACATCAATGCCACTGAGGATTTGCTGGTAGATCTTAATCTGATTGACGCCGCGGAAGGGGGTTTTACCAACGAGCAGCTCGTAAATCAGAATCCCAAGAGCCCAGTAGTCCACGGCGCGATCGTGGCCACGATCCAGGATAATCTCCGGGGCCACATACTCCGGGGTGCCGGCAAACGTGTTGGTCTTCTCGTTTTGCCGCACAAACTTGGCGAAGCCAAAGTCAACCTGTTGTAAATAATTAAAAATAATATAAAATATTGTACGTGTAGGAACATAGTAGAAACATCATATTATAGAGATGAACTTAATTAGTAGTGTGAAGAGTTTATTAATAAAATAACTATAGGAGATATCGATAGAAAATCGATATCAGAATAATCGAAGATCTGCGATCTCTACGTTTTCTGCGAGCCGACTCGGTAGAGCTGGAAAAAAATCTATGTTTTGCACTATCGATTTTTTCGATGTTTTACTAGTGAATGCCATTTTCCCACTTAAAACGATTTCGGCTTTAAGGGATTCATTTTCCTTCATGATCTAACCAAATATTTCCCATCCAGCATTCGAGAAAATATCGTCATGATCATTTCAAAGGCTTAAAATGCTGTCTAATCGGTGTAATCAAAACATCGATAGTGCGAAAAACAATCGATGGGGTTCAAAAAAGTTAAAAAAAATCGATACTATTGATAGTGCTCCGATGTATTGCCAGCACTACGACTCGGACAGCTTAACTTTTTTGAATCTCAAGCTTAAAGCCTGCAAGTTCTACAGGTAAATCCCCTTCCCCTACCAATTTGCAGTAACCATCCGTGCCCAGCATCAGGTTCTCGGGCTTCAGATCTCTGTAGATGAACTGGTGCGAGTGCAGGTAGTCGAACGCCTCGACGACGCAGCCGGCTATAAATTTGGCGGTCTTCTCGTCAAAGTACTGGCGCTTCGACATCACCGTCCACACATCGCCGCCCATGCACGCCTCCATGAGGAAGTAAACGTATTTGTCATTGCGGTACGTGCGATATAGCCTGGAATTAAATTATATTTAAGCGTGGCGAGTGAGAGCTGGTTGAGTTACGACCTACTCT
Source organism: Drosophila rufa (assembly GCA_018153105.1). Lineage (NCBI taxonomy): Eukaryota > Metazoa > Arthropoda > Insecta > Diptera > Drosophilidae > Drosophila > Drosophila rufa. The sequence goes on from JAECXS010000096.1 coordinate 19,245,331, forward strand.
ACTATGAAGGGCGAGTGGCGGCACTTATTCATGACGTTCTTCTCGTTATAAACGTGCTCGATTTGATCCTGCTTGACCACCTCGATTTTCTTGATTATCTTCAGGGCCAGGGCCTGCTGCTTGTAGGCCACCAGGTCCACGCGTCCAAAGGCGCCGCAGCCCAGAGTGGCGATCTTCTTCAGCTCCGAGATGGCCACCTGGGAGTATTTGTTGTCGAATTCCAGGGATTTATTAGTAGATACTCCACTGGTATCGGTTCGTTGGCTGCTGGGCTTCTCGCGCAGCTGCTTGATGGTGCCCAAATAGCTGATGAAGGCTCTGAAAAAATGTTATAAAAATTTTAAAATTATTTTTGAGACTCCGACTCGACTCACTCTCTGTCTAGAACGAGCACCTCGGTGCCAGGGGCATCGGCATACACACTGGCCTGCCGCACATCCGCATTGAGCAGCGCCTGCTCCCCGAAATAGTCACCCCGCTTCCGCTTGGCCACAATCTGCTCCTTCTTTTGGCCATCCTGCTTCTTTATGGTCACTGTGCCGCAGCGGATGATGTAGAACTCGTTGCCCAACTCGCCTTCGCGCACAATACAGGTGTCGGTCTCGTAGAATTTCTGGAATGTAAAGCGAAAACTTTTAATGATTTAGAGCTTCGACATGGGGGCTGTTGCTGATATATTACCCTCTGCAGAAGATCTACGACCTTGTGGAGCAGACTCTGGTCGAGTTCCTGCAAGAACGGAGCCGACCGCAGGAACTGCAGGTTCTCCTCGCGCTCTTTGGAGCCAGAGATTTGCATGATGGCCCTGAAGGTTTCGCGGGCAATTTTCCAGACGCGTGCATCCGTGGAGGCTATAAACTTCCGAATGAACTACTTCTCTCTATCGTTATGGTTTAAGGGACTTACCCTTGATTGTGGCCTGGCGGGGGGCATTGTAAAGGATGGCCAGTTCGCCGAATACGGTGGCAGGACCAAAGCTCCCCACGAGCTGACCCGCCCGAATGACATCGTACTGACCCTCGGCGGAGACGTATATCTCGGAGCCATCCTCGTGCTCCTGGATGATGAGGCTGTGCTTCTTGTAGCTGGCCGGGGCCATTGCATTGATAACCATCTCCTTGCGCTCCTTGTCCATTAGATTATTGAGGAAATCATTGCGCTCAATGGCCGTTCGTATGAGATTGCGTGTGCTGCGAAGCGGATTCATTGGGGTAATAACCGAGTCTCGTTCGTTTTGTCTTTCTCTAATTCTCTGGCTCACTTACACTTCGTCCTTGGCAATAAATTCGATTTCAATGTCGCCTCGAATGGGGAAATTCGGTCGGACATGGATGAGGCCACCTTCCACGCGCTGGGCCTTCGGAGAGGAGGAATCGCTATCGTCGGGTTCGCTCTTCTTGGGCCTAGCTATTTGATCCTGGTAGTGTTTCGTGTGAAATTGCCAGACAAAGCGAAAAATAAAAAGGGAAACGGGAATAAATAGAGATACTTATTATTTGCTTGATAAGAGCTGAGATTGTAGGCCGTTTAAAGGCGGACTTAAATGGTTATTCTCTAAATTCCGTACTTTAAAAACTCAGTTCCCTTACTATTAACCTCCTGCCATTATAACCATTTGCCGTTTCGGCCAAGAGGGCTACTAGCCACAGCCAGTACCTGAAAGAGAACGCTTTGAGGCAACAGTCCGGGCATATGGTCCCAGAAACTCCGCCGTAAGAAGGCCATTCCGCTGAATCAGCAACAGATTCCGTGTCGGAAGCCGGGCTACGGGGCTGATTAGCCACAGACTCTGCCAATGCAGCAGATATCCCAGAGCGCGGAACGGCATTATTTGCCCGGCTTGGGTGAAAGTTTTAGTTCGTGTCTGTTTGGCGAACAATTAACATTCAACTTGTTTTTACAAGTGTGCCGGGCGCACGGTACAATTGTCAGCAGCTGTTTCCAGCTTCATTTTCTCTGTGCGAAGGCCCTCGGGCAATAGAAGGTTAAGGTTGTGGGTGGAGCAACATTAGATACGTACGTTGACTCTCACATAAAAGTTTCCTTAAACACACACAAGCCCAAATGGGAATGTGGCTTCTCATAAGGCAAGTGATTTTCAGTTCCCTAAAATTCTTATATCTTCTATATATTTTCTCATGCTCAGTAGGATATATGTACAAGTATTTGTTTTTTTTCATATATTTAAAAAAAAAAATATTAATAATATTTGAAGACAGTTTTCAAACTGGATATAAAATAGATAATAAATTAAAATTTACTGTCTCGTTTGTGTAAGCTAGTTCAGGCTTAATTTTCTGTCTAAAGCCCTTGACTTTAATTTATTACACAAATTATCATAAAGAGGGCATAAAATATTTGTTTCCATTGTAAAAGCCTGACTTGTCTTAAATTTTACAAAATAAGCGCTTAGGCAAACTTATTATTATAGTTTAAACTTAATTACATTCTCGTTAGGCCCAATCAGCAGTGATTTATAATGGGGCTGGAGAATAAATCAGACCCGTAACAACTATTGTATAACTTGCTTAAATAAATCGGAGTAATATTTATTATTATTATTATTTGGGAATTTAATTTAAAATACTCTAATTGGTTTGTAGCTTATATTTTCTAAATCAAAGTTTTAATTGTGAGGGTTGCTGGCTTAAAGTTTTAAAAGCACATGAAACTTGTTAAGAAAAATAAATAAAATAATATAAGTAAATTCATTTTATGCATTAAATTTAAAGTGAAAGAGTATAGCCACATTTATCAGGAATTGATAGCATTCACTATACCTACTCTTTTCCTACTTCCCAGCTCCTAATAGATACCAAGTATCCTTGCCCACTTCCTGACTACTGACTGATGGCCTAGCAAATGGCCCGAAAGCCGCAAAGTTCTGGCCAGTTGCCGGTCCTGTCATCTGGCAGGACGACACACCTTCTCATTACTTACTTGATTATTCGGAGCGTTCGCCGCCTGCTCGTCCGGTGTGGACCGCTCCACGCTCCGCTTCTTGCGCAAGTGGAGCGGTGTTCCGGGCACTAGGAGCTCCGGAGGCATCGGCGGTGCCGGCGGTATGTTAATATCGGGCATCGTGGACACACGTCGACGACGTTGACTGTCTGCTGCCGGGCTCTTGGCCGAAGGATAATTGAGTGACACATTGCTAGAGCTCTGGGCACGCAGGGGCGGAGCATCGGGGTGGAGGCTCCTGTTCCTGCTCCTGTTACCATTACTGTTACTGTCCTGTTCCCGTCGCTCCTGTGGCAGGAAACCATTTGTCAGCTTTGCCTCGCCGCTGCAGTTGTTGTTGGCATCGCCGCTCTGCCAGGACAAGGTGTCATCTGTTTGGTGTGTGCCTAGTTCCTGCGTGTGACCAATGAAAAACTTTACGGGGCCACCGGACTCAGTCGAGGTGGAGGTGCCAGGTGTTGTGACGAAGGCGCCATCACCATCGGCGCCGCCCTCATCAATTATGCCATTCACATTCACTTTGAGTTTTGACTTGCCGCCATCCACGACATCATCATGGTCGTCGGCAACTTGGGCATTAGCACCCGCCTCCTTGGCCGTATCGAGGACCTCCTCCACCTCGATGCTGGGCACCTCGGAGGGCAGGGCGGTGGGTCGCCGCTCTGAGACTGGTTTTAATTTTGAACTTGAGCGTGTGACATTAATTGCATTGCCGTTGACAGAGGCCTTCTCCTCCTGAAGCTTGCTCCTGTTGGAGCGGAACCTCTTCTCCAGGGCTCCTCCATTGTTTGCGCTGCCATTCTCGGCCACCGGCTGCAGCAAGGAGGCGGAGGCGGCGTCCACCGAGACGGGGGCGGAGACGGAGGCAGAGGCTTGCGGCTGCCTCAGCCGTTGAAGTTGGGCCTGGAGGCCGGGAACAGCACCAAACATTTACCAAGACAAACAAAGCGGTGCAAAAGTTTCGGCATACGGTGTGTGTGTGTTGTGTTCGGTGGACATTGCAGGCGTTGTCGACAGTGTATATATATTTACAAGTGTTTTGTGCCGATATTATTGTGTACAGCGATTCGTTTGAAAGTATAAGAAACATACAAGCATGTGTGCAAATATTAGTCGAGTGCCGCAAGAGAGCGTACAGGTGTGGAGCTACAAGAGCAGGTGAGAGTGGGAGCAAGTAACTCACCTCGCTGGCACTGGGCGTGATGATGGGGGTGTACAGGGGCTTCTCCTCGCGACGAATGTACAGGCCAATTTGCTGGAAGAGAAGGAATAAGGTTATACATCTTATTTTATATTTTATTAGCTTGTTATTAATATAATATTATATTAAGAGATACAAATAATTAGTTAGAGAACAGAAAACCTTCACAAAACCAAGTTATTTATATTTTCCCATTCAGCTATCTTTATTTATTAATTTATTTTAAAATCCAATAAGTTATTAAGATGTTTAAAGCCAAGTTTGACTGCCACATTATGATAATTTACCTAAACAAATCAAAATATTACCTCACTATTTACATTTCCCACATTTCGATTGTTAAACAAATATCCCAAAAATCCCATTAAATGTCACAATACCCAAAATCTAAATAAATAAACCGAAAATCAGCCTATTAGTTACTCGTTAGTGTGTGGCATTTAATCTTTGATTTGATTTGATTTCCCCTTTCCTTCCATTCTCCTGAAAGTAATTTGATGCTTAACACCTCTTACTATGGCTTATTTTGATCTCTGGATCTGCTCTTGTTGTGAATATAACCCTCCATTAAGCCGGCAACCGAACAACGAATTTGCATTGCTATTTTGTCCCCTTAAATACTGGGCTTTATTCTCCGTATTTTATGTCCCAATACTCTTGCCTCTCAAGTTGCCTTTTTGTGTCCCTTTTTTTTTGTTTGCTGGCCTTTTCAACACGTCAGTTGAGGATTTCCTGGTCACTATTCTAGATTGATTGGCTTAAAATGGCGTTGATAGTGGAGCTCTGAGTAAATCTTTCTAATTTCCATAAATATATGTAAAGTATTTTAGTGTGTGTTTGTAAGCAACTTATTATTCAAACTTGAGTTTATGATTTGCATTTTAGTTAAAGGTGAAAGGTTTTGACGCTGATAGTGTTAGGTGAATTAAAATATTTTTCAGTTGAATTTATTCAAGAGTAAAGGAGATTATGTCAAATAAATATTTATTGAAGATAACAGAGAATGCTTTAACGCATAAATATGTAGAGGAAAAATAATCATATGTAGAGTATTTTTTCTTTCATTAACATCCGTAGAATAATATGGCTTGCATATTATAAAAGCAAAATATTTTATTGCATCCTTTAGGCACTTTTTCAAGTGATTTCAAATCTTTGTATGCTTTAAATATTAATTAAAGAGTTGAACTTGACTATTATCATTATTATCTTTTCATTTTCTCTAGGTAGTGTATTTCCCCTTCAACCTCATGAATATCCTTATAAAAATATGTTTTGCCCATTATAAAGGTTGCATATTTTATAGCATACTTTTAGGCACTTTTTCAACTAATTACAAATCTTTAACGATTTATAGTTATTCTTTAGATGTTAATTAAAGAGATGAACTTGATTATTATTTATGATCAGTAATATCTTCCCATTTTCTCGAGCAAGTGTATTTCCCCAACGACCTCAGCTTGCATTGGGAATATTGTGGTAGGTTCGCGATACTTGTTTAGTTTTTTGTTTTTTTTTTGTTAATTTACCACCCCGTTTAAAAGTTTGGGCATACATATACCTCGAGCTCACCCATGGGGAAAGCTCCCGCATCTTATCTTTCAATTGGCGTGGGGCCTAATGAAATATTCAAACCTGTTTGGGGGCCTAGTGCAGGCATAAATAAACACGTGTCAATTTGCGAGTCGCCTGGCTGGCTCTGCTTTGATATGCTAATCGACCTAAACGACGGCATTTTGACAGGTTTTCCGTTTTCCCACGGAAGCGCCGAATTCTGTTTTTGGCGATAAAGTCAACGATAAGGCTGACGCCCAGCCTGCACTCGAAGGTGGGATTTTTGTTTGGGAAGAAGAGATGGAAAAAGGGAAAAGGGAAATGAAAGGGCTTTCTAAAAACGTCTTTTATGCACTGGGAAAAAGGGATTTTCAGGAATAATTAAAGGAATTAAGTGTATAAATTTTATTTAGGTTTTAAAAGTTATTTACTGAGTAGAAGTTCTTCTTAAAAAATAATTTTATGAGTTTTAACATTCAAAACTGCGCATTTTTACCTTTAGGAATTAATTTAAATTCTACAATTAATTTTGTTATACCTTTTCCTCATGGTTCTGATACTTTTTCCTTGCAGTGCACACTCATTCTCTAAGTCTCCAGCCATTTCACGCATTCCTCGCCGAAGGGCGTTTGCTTTTCTAACGGCTTTGGCCCCGAACGTCCCGCAGTTATTTAGAATTACTGTGACGTGTAAGCTGGTGCGTGCAATCACGTTCATTGTCGTTCCCGCGCCTAGAACCATGTCAGATGGTGGCTCAGACATACAGATGTCTCTACAGATAGTCCGGGCATCCGACGGATCCTGCATATTTATACGTCATTTGCTACGTCAGAGCGTCAGAGCTCCGGCTGCAAGCTGCTCGCACTCACCCAGCACCCAGCACAGATTTCTCTTCTGGATTTATGCATGAGTTCGAGAGGATGTCTCTCAGCTACTTCTGTTTTTCCCACACCTATTTATATGCATGCTTATCATATTTTTGCATATCTAATACACCGACGACTCGTCGTAGAATGTTTGTTATTGATGAAACGCCAAGATTGCAGAAAGTCAAGTGCCGTGCAGATGGAACTTCTTGTTCCGATAAGTTTTTGTGGCCCTGTGACCAATTTCGATGAAAGAATAATATGCAAATATACGAGCATATCTGTGTTTATGCAATTCTTCTATGTAGGACAAGGTTTTTTTCATCAATCAAATAGTATACTCTGAATGGGGGAAATGCCAATGAAAAACCTTGCATCGTAAACAATATGTTAACATATACATATTTGGTTTTTTCCCCTCTACCATATTATTATTTTTCCAATAATCAAAAAAAAAAAAAAGCGGAATCAATGGGCATTAAAGATTCTGCACTCGTGTTTTCCCCCAGCTTTTTTCGTGCCTGTGAGATAAGCCTGTTAAAAAGTGAACGTCATGGGCAGAAAAATTAATGATAAGGAAAACAAGGTTTCGCTCCAAAGCCATTTTAGCGTGATTCCAATACCCTATATATGGAAGGGGGGAACAAGGTTATTTCCGCTGGTAAATATTCAAAGATATATAGGGATTAGTGAATCAGTTAGGAAATTCTCTTCTACAAACTTATGTAATAGTTCAAAAACTAAGTCAAACTTGAATAAGTTTAATAAAAAATTGAATTTCTTTAGAGGCCTTTAGATTATTTTATCAGTTTATAAGCTGATTAAAAATCCTCTTGAATTGATGGCAAACCAACCAAAATTTCTGTGAGTCCCCTTGATATATTTATTACTTATGATTGCTTCAATTAAGCATATCAGAGAGTACCTCCCAAGTCGCAACCCATCGCAAGTATTTGCACTTTATTTTCTGTTTCGCTACACATTATTTATGGTTTTTTCTCGCCGCCCCGATTAACTTAATTAAGCACTTGATGAACTTATCAGCGGACTTATCAGACAAGTGCAATACCAGAGCGTGATCTGTGGCACGCGGAACTCACCACGGGACTATCTTGTGTGTTGAGTATCGTATCGGTGTTCTCATCTTCGGCGGGCGTGAATTTGTTTTTGCTGCGGTGATGGAAAAGTCGGGGAAAGCAGGCCATATTGTCGCCGAAGTATATATATCCGTGATTTCTTTCTGACTATATATATGTATGTGGGTAATAGGTGGCACCTCCGGGGTTAGGGGTTCGCTGTTTATCTCAAATCGTTGGCTGCGACTCCCGATGCGTGTGGGTTCAACACTTTGATTGCCCCGGCCATATTCCGTGATTTATGGTCGAGGATTTAATTGCGGCAATAAATTTGTTGTGTTCGGTTGCAATTGTCGCGGATTATGTATGCTTCGGCTATTATTTCGATTTACTTCGCTACATTGAATACTCATTTGCTTTAAATTGATTAGCTTTAGGTTGGTAGCGGTGGAAAGTGTTTTTTTTAGTCTTAAAAGCAAATCTTATCGATATTATCGGGCGGGTTTTAGGTCTTTACTCTGGAATGACACGCTTAGAAGTATATTTTGACCGTTTGTAATCAAGTAACTAACTTTAAACATATACAAAAATTTAAAGAAATGGTTGTGACATTGCTTAACAAGCTGATAAAGCTTTCCACATAAATTTAGTTAAACTAGCTACAAATCTGAAGATTTTATGGCTCCTTCACAAGTAAAACCAATTAAATCAATTTAAGACATTAAAATAATTTTAAAATAAATTTGTACAAGACTCAAAAAATTCCCGTATAATATTTAAAGCTTCAGATAACTTTCCGCGAGGCTTAAAACCCCTTTCGGGGTAACATTAAAATAATATTAAAATAAATTTGTACAAGACTCAAAAAATTCCCGTATAATTCTTAAAGCTTCAGATAACTTTCCGCGAGGCTTAAAACCCCTTTCGGGGTAACTAGAAAGCCTGCCATCACAGCCTTCAGTTTGTCATCGCAAAACAAAAGGATCTGGGAGTGGCTCTCTAAATTCTGGGTTGACCACATCCGTTTATCAACTGTCCCAGAAAGTGAAGGCAGCATTTGCTTTGCATATGATAAATTTGTTTGGGGAACAAAAAGTTTCAAAGTTCAAAAACGATGCGCATCACCAGCCAACGAACGGGCGGCTGCCTTAATTACCGCCTCAGAGGCGAAAATGCTACCAACTTCTCCAGTTCTCGGCCACTGCGATGAGTCAGAATGCTTGCTGGCTTTTATCATTGGGCCTCTTATCGTCTCCAAATGCCTAATTGTTTTCTATTTATGCGGGGGGATTTTCATTGTTTGGCCAAAAGCTCTAAAACAAATGCCTTGAACGGTCTCCCCCAGAGAACGGCAACAATGCCGGGGGATTGCCGAACGCCCGGGGGGAGGAATTATCAAAGCCACTTCTGGGAATATTAACGAATTTTACTGGTCTCAAAAATCACATTGGTATATATATATATATAGAGGTATATATAGGGTATATCAACAGCGAATTGTATTGTATTTCCTTATACGATTGCCCGATAATGGCCAGCAATCGGAAAATAAAGAGCCGTGTCCGAGTCCCTGTCTGCTGGTTTTCAGAGCCATATTTGTGTTTTGCTTTTCCAGCTCACTGATTTGTTTAAACAAAAAATACATAACACAAAGAAAAGAGAGCAGCAACGACCGGCGAAAGACCCGAGACCAGTCACGAGTCACTCACTCATTTATATTAATTTATTGACATTTTCGTTTGCAGCTATCAGCGCACTTTTCCTCTTCTTTACTTGTTGTTCACCAGCGGGGCTTTAGTGCTGTTATTTCATTGCATTTCATAATGAAGTTATTGCCCGATTTCTTGGTTAAGATTCTGATTTGGTTTATTGATCCAACATAAACTTGACGACTGTTTTTGTCCAAGGCAACTTTACGGGGTTCGCTCCGAGATAAGCTGGTTTTATGGCCGCGCAAAGGTAAAGTTCACGTAATTTTTAAAAACAATTGGGAAATGTAATGTATGTCACCGAATATTTGACCATAACCCTTAAACAAAAATAGCAAAAAAAAAACAAAAACAACAATTTTTCATGGACTGACGCATGCGTTATTTGTCACTAAAACACTCAAATGTTTCCTCGAAGTTGTTTGAGAATATGTCAGCCATATCTTTTGATTAGATATCAATATCAGGGAACTTCAAGATGATTGATATATTTTGTTGACTTTCCATTTGTCAAATCGAATGGAAATAACTTTCGAAAACATGGATATTTCCTTCGAGGGCACTATTTCACGTTGGATTTCACTTTGAGACACTTGAAATTCACTTTTCCACCGACCACTTGAGCCGTTCACGCCGAACTGGCATGGCTCTGGACACTGGGAATTGGTGTAGAATTATTTGGGAATACATTAATCGTGCCACGGGCACTTCCTAAAAAACCGCGACGTTTTCGGTCATTTTACAAGATCGCACGTAACAACTTCCGCCGCATTTGGGCCATTTCGAGTCTGAATCACTTCGGAATCACAAGGCTGCCCAGGGGCATGGTGAATGTGGAGTGCTCAGCTGAGAGAGAGCGAGAGCCACGCCGATCCGTGTATACCTTCCGCACACCTGCCGCCGTGGAGGCTGATAACTCGACTAATTTAACGCGGCCAATTTAAATTGGCAATTTGCTCGACGCGGTAACGCCGACTCCGACGCCAGCAGCGCTGCCAACTGCGACCGCGGCTGCCGCCTAGCTTTATGTTTATCGGTATCAGTTGGAGTCGAGTGCCTCTGCCTAGCGCCTTATCTATCGAGAAGTGTTGGGTATGCCGGGCGTCACTGTTAACGCGGTCTCTTGGCCCCGCCGTACATGGGAGTTGGGTTAGGGGGGCGGACTTGGCCTTTAAGAAGCTGATAAAAATGTATGCCTCTATTACAGTGTGATTTTTTCGATATTTAACTCTTCCTCTCCCTATGTAATCAATAACTGAGTTCCCTGGAGGGTACAGTTATTAAGTATATTTTGTTTAAAATCATAATCATATATTTTCCTATATTTGTACTTTCCTCCCCCTATGTAATTAATTGTTTTTAGGCCCGGAGCAAAGGGAAGTCCATTCAGAGTTGGCACAGCTGTTTAAAAAGTTCTTAAAAAATATATGAGGCCTTGCTTACCTTATACAGTCATATTTTATTGCCTATATGCGGTTAATCCTCCCCCTATATAATCAATTATTTTGGGTCCAGAGCACAGGGAAGTCTAGTCAGAAGGGGTAAGATCCGTAAAAACCTCTTCAAATATATTCAAGGTACTTAATTTTATTTTTGCCTATATTTCAACCATCCGCCTCTATGTAATCAATTGTGTTGGGTTTGGAACACAGGAAATTCAAATTCTGTAAATTCTTCTACAAAATTATGAGGGCTTGGTTACCTTGTATAATAGTATTTATATCCTCTGCATAATTAACTCATTAAATAAAAAAGCTTATAGAAGGTAGAGATCCCTGATTAATCAAATCTAATCAGTGATTTTTCAGCTAACTAAAAAGGCACATATAAATTTTACCCATTTACCATACATCAACTATTAATGAATATTTGTTAGAAATAGCTTACTGCATTTTTAATTCACTCTAAAAAAAATAATAATACTGCATTTTTATTCATTTTGTAGTATAAAGAAGAATTACCTCTTTTCTGCAGTAAAAAATAATATTTAAATCAAATGTGTTGACAAATCACCAGAGCTCTGGCTTCGCAAATTAGAATTCTCCCTCCGTTCCGCGATGGGCGCTAAAGTTCGCGACCTTAGGCGACGGAGTTTTTATTCATTATGCCTTAAATGCGTAACTAAAGCAATTTCAAAGTAAAACTCATTTTCACCCTCGACTTCGCCCCCACTCGTGCGCCCCTCGTCGCCGCTCTACGTGCTCATATGCCGCTCGAGGGTTGCGCCTAAAAGTATGCACGTATCTCCAGACATTGTCGTTTGATTAAACTTGTTAACACACACACCCACACACCCACACACACTCTCCATCTTCGCGGAAGGAGGGAGGAGCGGATGCCAAAGTTTGTCAGGCCATCACTTTAAAGTCGGCGAAGAAGTCGACGGTGCGGACTCATTTGGGCCCGAAGAAGCATAAATTCCAACATACTACGGGTGTATATCTGTCCGGGCATTTCCTGGCACGGCAGGAAGTTCTATTGCATAATCTTATTAACCACATATACACACAGGGAGAGAGAGAGAGCCCAGAGTACACACTATGAATACGGAATAATTTATGCATGCAATTCCCTGGCAGCGGCATTTGGCCGGAATTGTTGACAACTTGTCTACGGTCTGTGGCAATCCGCATTTTGATTTGCTTTGCCCAAGTTTTTACTTATCCGATTAGCCCGTCCTAATTACTATATGGCCTGAGTGCCGCCTGTGTGTTTGCATAGCCTCGGTCACATCTATTCGAATTTGATTAGTTTTGATTGCATTCCTGTTTGGCTTTTGCCGATCCGGAGTGGCAAACATATTTATTAACCCCGTCTCGGTCGGGCAAGACAACTCTGAATCAAAGTCAAAAAGAAGGGTACAGCAGGAGTCAATGTAATAGCAATTACTGTTAAACTAGTTATTTTAACTACTAGCTAAAATAAATATAAATTCAGTGTTAATTATTATTCTGCACTTTATAAATAAACTTTTTCAAGCAGATCAGTTCGAATATATTTTTTGTAAGATTTTACAGAATATGTAATATAATAAAAAACTTAGTTTGGTTGAGTTTTAGCTAAAGGAAGTTTAACTTTAACAAATAAAGCCACAAATATAAGTTTAGGGAAATTAATTAAGATTTATGTTTATTTAATTACAAACCACTTTAATTTAAATGGGCTTTAAAAACAAATCAAGTAAGTTGTCGTGGTTTTGATATTGATTTGAATAAGGACTAAAAGTATGCTACAAAATTTTACAAAGCCCGAAAATGTACTTCTGTACTTTTAGTGCATACTTTTGGGGACTTTCACAATTGATTTTAAATCCGTGCGAATTTCTGTGATGATCCCCAGATATACTTAAGAGCGTTGTCTTTATTTCTCGTAATAGAGCTTACCGTGATGAGCTTAGAAAGTCAAACAAAAAAATTGACAGAAATAGGTTCTTCTCTTCTCACAACTATACTTTATGTGTGTTCAGAAAAAAAGTGAAGGCTGGAAATATGGGAAAACAATTTGGTGGCCGAAAAGAAAAGCGCGGCGAGCGCTGTGTTTGTGTTTTATGGCCCACGGAGCCATGATTGATGCGCTCCTCGAGCTGCTCGCCGCTCGCCGCTTTAGTGGATTTCCAAATTGCTTTTTTCCCGCTGACAGTCGACGGCTCGCCATCGTGGAAAGCCGGCGGCAGTTATTCAAATGCAAACGACAGCTGTCAAAATGGTTTTAACTAAAAATTCGACTTTATCTTGCCCCTTTTTCACCCTTTTTTCTCTGCACTCCTACTCCACTTGCAGGCTCCCGCGCAAAAAATGGGCCAACTGTCAATGAGTGACTGCCGGGCCGCGGCAGTAGTCCACGTCCTCGTCGGATCTCCTGGCGCATGATAGGCCAGCTGCTGGCTGCAGAAACACTCACATACATACAGGTCAGGAGAGTTGGAGGAGCCAAAGCCAGGTCAATGACCCTCGACGTCCGGCTCCTGGCGCTGCCACTGCCACTGCTGCTGATCCTGCTGCTGCTTCCGGCGGTGCTGCCCCACCAGGCGACGGATGCCGCCGCCGGTAACCACCAGCAGCATGTGGCGGACCAGAAGTTCCAGCTGCCGGCCGTTCCGTTGCCCCCGCCGCCGCCCTTCTCCGCAGCCGGGCACAACTTTGCATTGAATGCCTTTGCCGGCGCTGAGTCCTCCTCCGGCGGCCACTCGCCGGGTCCATCCTCCTCCTCATCCGGCAGCAGCTCGGGATGCGGCGGCATGCTGCGGGCGCGGCATGGCGTCATCCAGACTCCAAACTTCCCGCACCGCTTTGCCACGCCCATCGAGTGCGTCTGGATAATCGACGCCTCCGATCTGCCCTCCACGCCCCAGGGCCAGAACGTCTCCATCGTGGTGTACCTGACCCAGCTGTATGTGCTGAGTGGCCTGAAGTTCACGGAGTACATGTACTACTCCGACGACTTCAAGGTGCCCGCCCACCGGGTCTTCACGCTCACCGAGGACGATGTCACCCAGGTCACGTGGGTGCAGTTCCACAGCCAGTACCTGGAGATACGCTTCACGATGGCCACCTTGGATGGAACCCATCTGCGGGCCCTGGACCGTCTGCTGGACGTCTATGGGTTCAACATTACCTACGAGGTGCAGAACGAGGTGAAGACGACGCAGTGCAATGCCCTCCAGTGTCGGTTCCTGGGAAATTGCTATGCCAGCGCTGATTACAGGTGAGTTTATGAGGATTTTCTCCTGTGGGAACTGTGGGAAATATATGTTAAAAATGACTGAATAATAAAGGTTTTGGGTGAAATTTTAGTTTAAAAATTTATTTAAAATTATTTGTCCTTTAAATAATAGCTTTTCATGGTTAATTGTGAGGAAATTTAATTAGAAATAGTTTAAAATGCAGCTTTTACCATGATTCTCTGACATTTTTTGAACTAAACTTTTTTCTAAATTCCAACTTTATAATTTTTAAATTGCTTGACATTCGGCAAAGTTTGTTTAAACATTTTGAAAACTCAATTAATAACCGGCAGCCGAATGAACTGCATGGAACTGGGAACATTTGCTGCCCTCCTTTGTAAGCCGTGAGCTCAACTACTCGAGCGATCCGGCAGTCTGCAAGCTGGGTTCCCGGGGGCCACGAGCACCTGCGTCCGGACTCCGGAGCATATAGAATATTTAAGCGCTGGCGAAAACTTTTACGGCTCCCATCGACCCTAACGGAAAATATGGCGAGGGAAAGTGAAAATGGTTGAGAACGGACCCGAGATTCACATGGTTTTAGAGCGCAGCTCCTCCACCTTTCAGTTCAGACAAATCCGAACACTGGAAAATCACCGGCAGGTAACCGATGAAACTGTTAACTGCTTGCACATCAATCTTTTCGCCCCTTTGGTGAAGTTGGGCTCTTGCTCTGCATTTGGGTTAGAGCACGGGTTCAAGGCTCTCAACCTAAACCAAGTGGGAGCCATACATTTGTAATGTTTCAATAAGTGGAGCGCCCGAAAACAGGCATCCTCTCCACCTCCAGTCCAGACAATGGACGGATACGGATGGCAACCCGTGTCAGTGAAAAGAAATGTACAAAACGTATGCACACACACCCACACACATGGCAAAAGTTGAAAGTCAAAAGAAAAGCGAAGCGCTTGATGCATTTTCCCCCGACAAGCGGCAGAAATCCAGGTAGAGGCAGTGGGTTTTATGAATAAGCTCCGCAATTGAGTTTGACAAGCTCGACGGCGAGGACTTGCGGTACAATGCCTTGACAAGTCGTGGACGTGGGTTTTCTCTTCATTTTTTGCTTTTTTTTTGCGGCTTTGATTAATTGAGGAGTGCTTGAAGCACATCCGGAAAATCCCCAAGGACTCAAGGCCGAAATATAATTACACTTTCAATTGTTAACCAATTATAAAGTTGAATGTCAGCAAATAGACCATTTGATGGCAATTAACACGTACATAAATAGCAAGCGGGACAATGACCCCTTAGGAGGTTAAACAAATCAAATTAATGGCGCCGAAAAACTTGTTGGCAGCTAGAAGTTGTAGCTTCGACGCGTACTTAACATAATTATTATTAATTGGCCGGCCCAGGGCCGGCGCTAATTGAATATTAATTTCACTGTCGAAGCGAGAGTGAATTAAGCTGCTGGAGGGGTTGGGGAATTAATATAAAAGTGACAGCTGAACTAAAGAAGTTGCATCGCCTGAAAATATATATTATTTCGCGCCTGCCACGTAGCGGGGCCCGTAACTTAATTACCAACTGGAGGAAAATGAGCAAAGGGCCCGTTCCAGGCCGGTTTCCTACGTGCCTCAGATAACAGCGAGTGGCACGCACCCACTGACATCCCCAATATCTCTCAGTGCACGATGGAGCGAGCGAAATGTGCGGGGTTGTCAAGTGACTTGTGTCACACAGCCAAGGCATCACAGCTGCTGCTGCTGCGTAGTACTCGTACTCGAGCTCCTCGTATAAACAACGAAACAGTCATGCTCATGTTGTCAACTGCCACCCCAAGTCAAGGGCTGAGGATGTGGGGGATTCCCCCCAGCAGGAGCGAGCTCTCTGCCAGGCAGCTCTCAATCTCCCACTGCATCCTCGTTTATGGCACTCGTTTCAGCATCTCCTTTGTTAAGTTAATGTGCGAAAAATGCATAGCATCGGAGAATGCTAAATAGATGATAAAAGCGCGGGATGGCGGAGCTCTGGCTTCTCCCTTTCTCACTTTAGGTGGCACCCAGTGCGTATGCTTAGTCCTCCCCCGTTTATTAATTTTTTGCCGCCACTGTTGTACTTGCTGGAAGCGCCATCTCGTGATGACTAAAGAAGCAGTATGTGTCCACAGTTGGGGTAGGAAAACTAGGGCAGGAACACCGAGGTTTTAATTATATTATAATTAATACAAAATATATTTTAAAAATAAGTCAGAGCTAAAATTTTCCTCTATAAGTAAATAATCCTTTTAATTTGTATTAATATTTATTTATTTAACTAATTTTCGCGGGTCTGTATTCAAACTTTATTATATCGAGTGAAGTTGGCTGCGCTTCATCGATATCTTTTATCGTGCTATCGATTCTATCAATATATACCAAGTACACACTATATAATATATATAAAATTCCTTAACAGCTTGTTCACACTTAATACTTTTAATACATACATTTATATAATTAAAAAGCAAAGTCATTGTGCCACTTTTGGATTTCAGAAAATTAGCTGCGCTGAAAGAAGTCTTTAAGTACTTAAGCTTTTGATAACTCTTTGTATTTTCAGCTTATTTAATATTTATAAAATAGCTGCTTATGTCTTGGAAACTGTTTTAAAACTCTTTTCCAACTTTAACAACTAGACTTTTGACTTCAGCTGTCTGTGTGTTGGCATTTTAATAAGCTTCTTCGCATGCGTAAAGTTAAAGTGTCAAGTGTTGCCAGGCTTATGGCTGATGAAAGAGACTGTTAAAAAAAGGAAGAGACTAAAATGTAATCTTTTCTTTTCCCCATTTCTTTGGCACATTGTTTGGTTATTTCATTTAATTTACTGATTGTCAGATACATATATATATACGCCCCGAGCTCATTAATGTCGACGACCACTAACCCTATTTAATTGCCAATAAACTTGTGTAAAATATTCAAAATGCTGTTGAGCTGCGAACTGTGCTCGCTGGCAGCCAGAAACTTTAGAAAAGCGCTTCCAAGTTTGGCCGCAAATGCCAGAGAGCAGAAACAATAAGCCATAAACAATTGGCCAGAAGCCAGCAAGGACCTGCTGTCCTTGCCAGCCACTGTTCGTTTCGCTTTCGAACCCTTCCTTTTTGCCTCCTTTTGCATCCTGCATTTATTTCGCCTGGCTGAATGCGTTTCTGGTAGCATTTTTATGCATTTATTTGCCGCTCGGGCGTCCATCAATTTGCTGCCGGCCAGTGAAAATCTGTTGCACTTCACCACAAAAGCTCAACAGAGCAGTAACCAATTTATATATTTTAAATACTTTTTCGGTTTTAAGCCATTTTTCGGGCCCTTACTTTTGCTTTTCCTTCTTTATTTCTTTCTTTTGACGCATCTCTCTATATTTTCATTAACAAACGCTTAATTGAAAAACTTTTTCGCTTTGAGAGGGCCCGCCGTCAAAGGGGCCTCGGCCTCCTTTATCGAACCGATTCAGTAATTTAATCTACGAGTATTTTCTCCTCAAGTTTTGCAACAGAGAAGCCGAGTGCCAAAATGTATTCACAGTTGATGAGAGAAAGGGGGCTAGAAAAAAAAACCAACGAATGCCCTCCGTTTGCATTACGCATATATTTTGGAAACTGCCAGCAGCTAGCTCGGTCTGCCGCCAGACTTTCGCTCCGAAAAACACAACAATGTATATTTGAGGGCCCAAAAATGTAAAAGAGGCTGTAAAACCCAATCCCCAGCCAACTGATTGGCAACCTTTTTGCCCGGCATCGGTAAACAAGGGAAAGGAGCAGCACCAGCGCTGCACCAGCGGCAATGACATCGGCTCGGAATTAGGACACATCCAGGCGGAGTCCTTTAAATGGGACAGTGCTGGGTCTTCAAGCCTCCTCTGAAATGATGATAAAAAAATTAAGTGTTTTACTTCCCAGTCAAGGGTCAACTTAAGGGAGAAAGTTTTCTTAGGTTTAAAATAGATTAAGAAGTCAAAATCGGCTGAGCAGGTTGGGGTATTCTGGGATAATCGATAAGCAAGCATAGAGGAGTATATATTTCAATAATTTATTTATTAAAACAAATACTAAAAAATCAATGAATATCTATTAAAAAATCAATGAATATCTATTAAAATCCAATGAATATCTATTAAAAAATAATTAATATTTTAGTTCCCCTAAGACGGAAAATACATATTTTAATAAAGTTACAATAGAAGGATTTTTAGTGCTTTATTCTGAAGACATTTTAAGTTAAAAAGCTGGAATTAAGCACTTGCTAATTGGAAAGAAAATAAATCTTTAAATTTATTACTTAAATATTTACTTTCTATACTTTTTAGTGACCACTTGTTTTGATGTAATTTTTAGCTTAATATACTTTTTCCACTGTTAGGATTAGTTAGGATTAGTGCTTCCACTGTTTCCACGCCCCACTCATTTACTACTTTGTTACAAACTAAAATCAGGATCCGCTCCTGGCTTTTTGGGTCTCCACAATCAATGTGCGTGGCCGTCGCCTGTGGATCCTGCATCTGTTTCAGCTTTAATAACAAAAAGCGAAGCGGCTGCTGAGCAAACAGAATGTCAGCGCCAAATGAGATCAGGCTCAGATGACGGTGGAGCGAAGGGCAGGAGGGATGTGTGCCAGTAAGGGAGTGGATGTGCCAGTGGGTGTGGGTGTGGAAGTGGGTCTGGGGTACGGATGCCCCGATGCACCGACGTGACCGCTGCACATGCAAGTGGGCTGCCGCCGCCACATGGCAACTGTGTCAGTGTCATTGCGATTCGGCTGCGTGCGCCTCGTGCATTGTTTGCCATGTCAAACATTGTCATTTATCCAAAGTCGACGACCTGGGGGCCCAGGGAAGCTGTTCCCGAGTCCAAGTCCAGGCTGTGCATATTGCAATTAAGTTTTGTTTGGTCCCAAAATTTCGCACATTGGCAGCAGGAGCCGAGCATATGCCGTTCGCTCAATTAAAACTTTTTCCGCCCAATGTTGTGGCAATTCGGTCCTTTTAATTTTCCTGTCTTGCACTGACGTCCAGCCACCTTCACCGCAAATTGGGCTTTTCGCCTGAACAAGAGATGTTATTACTTATTTCGATAGTTTCATAAAATAAAATAAGGAAAAACCTTGGCTTTTAACTTTTAAATCTTTAAAATGAAGTCAGTATACTAAGGTCTTGGCTATTTAGAGCACTTCATTTACAGACTGACTTGCCATAAAAACGCAGATATAAAAAGCTATCATAATTAAAAAGGGAAACCACTGGCAAACTAAACAAGTTGGCGAAACCTAAAAAAATGTTTATGCAAAAACAAAACCATTAAAATGCAAATAGAAAAAGTCAACATATATGTATATTTCATATTAAACATCCTTTGTGTTTTACGACTGCCGAGCGGTGAAATGGCGGCCACAAACCATTTCACATCCCCTATCCTCGGTGCCGCCCGCGCAGTCACCTTTTCACATACGGCCATCAAATTAAATTTTATTGCATTAGGCGAATGGGTGAAAAAGTAATTGCCAACATTTCAGCCTTTTCTTCCCTATTTTGTTGTATTTTTTGTACTCTGTGTTGTTGCTCAACCGCTTCATTTTACGGCTCCACGTGCCACCGGCAAGAAAAAAGCAATTTGTTGTAATTTCATTGCGTTTCCATCGCACGCGGACCCCGGCCGACATATACACACTCGAGTTCACCCGTCACTTAAAGTGGAATTAAATGGGAGAGTGAAAATTCAGCGGGCTTTGATTCGATTGCTGCGCTTTTTAATTATTTATTCTTCGAAAACGAACGAAAGCAATTCAATCTGGGCGGCAAAGTGGAAGGAGAGCAGGGCTGGCAGCCAAGAATCGTATCGAGTTTAAAGTTTTCGCCGGCCCATTATGCGATGTAAATGTATGAATCCTCATATTTTCCTTGCATGCACTTTGGCTTTTTGTCAAAAATCTGTCCGAATCCCGGGCAGCGTCTAGCAACTAAGTAACCCAACTCCGGAGATCCGGGATCTGAGAAGAAGGAAGACTAGAGGTAGTGGTAGCGACCACGGAATACCTGGCACTAAAATCTTGCTGTTGATATGAAATTAATTAATATTATGCCAATAGTATGCTACGAAATCTAAAGAAAATATTAAAAGAATATAATTTGGCAGCTAAAATAAATTATTTTTGATTTGAAGACAAATTTGTAATTGTTTTTAAATGAATATAATATTTTTGAGACACTCCACAAATACTATATACCCATTTTAAATCCGCCAAGTGCCGGGTATCAAAAGCCGGGGGCAACTTTTGGCGACTCCTTTGACATATTCATGGCGGCCATATTGCGTGTATATATTTTGGGTTAGCCATATCCATTGAGGCATCCATTCGCCCCAACGTCATTTCGCAGAAGTGCAGTCAAGCATTTCCCCAGCGCGCTTTGTCAGCAGTTTTTTGGAGTGCAGTCCCATAAAGTTGCTGCAGATTTTTGGCAAGCGATTTTAATTGTTCGGCTTTCCGAATCTGAATGAATTTAAAATGCGCAAAATTGGATTGCCAAGAGCAGTCAAAACAATGCCCTGCCCTGGGATCTGTGCGAAATCTATCCATCCACTCACCGCCACCGAAATGTGCGAGTAACACATGCCTTCCGTATGCGCAGCAGCGGCAGCACATATAATTTTTATTTAAAACAAAGGGCCGGCAGCAAGCACAAGAAAAAAGCCAAAATAAAACTTTCTGTGACAAATACTTTTTTATGTACAAAAAAAAAAAAAAACAACTTTCGAAGTGCACATGTCGCAAAATACACAGAATTATGCAAAAAACACAAGAAAAGCGAAAAAAAACACCTACCAAAACTTGCGAACACACGGCCCAAAAACCAGCTGCAGGTGATTTTCGGCGATTCGTAAAAAATGCAAAGCCCGTTCCATTGAAATGAAGAAGGTTTAGTGCCAGTGCCGGCGAAAATATTCCTGCGTTACGCTCTCGTTTTTCTCTGCTGGTTTATCCTTACGAATAGCTGTCGATTGGTAAACTTTAAGAGGTTTTAGCTTAAACAGATTATTGTTTACGATTTTAAAATAGGTATTAAGGAATATGATTATGCCATTAAATATTGATCATTTCTTCTTGGGAAAGGTTTCTGTGACTTAACTTGAAAGGATTTCTTAGTCAAACAAATACTTTTGCCAAGTTTACCACACTTTTATAAATTGAGAGAATGTTTTAAAGTTGTTAAATAAATAATGAGAGCTGTCTTGGGTTACCAAATGTTAACTTTTTAATAATTAACCACACCTTGGTAAATTTAGAAGGGCTTAATGTCTTAATTAAATTATTAATGCATGTCTAAAGAATTCCAAAAGAAAGTTCTGCTTTATTTGGTTGTATAATAAATCCCCCTCTCTATAAATAAATATGTTTTGCTTTTATAATTAGTCTTAAAAATATGAAAAGTCAAATGTTTGAGTTTTTCGTTTATAAATAGGATTTAGGGGACTTTACAAAATAAGGCAAGGCGCATGTGGGAAAAACGCTTCCGTCGCAGCAGGGCTGACACGAAACGATGGCGATAAATAGGCAGCACGGAGTTGTGAGCACCGCAGATGTCAAAACACAAGGCAATTAATTTCCGCCGTACAATGGCAGGCGCACAGGACCACAGCATTCTTATGTAGCGAGAGCAGGTCCTGTGTAGGTCAGTGTGTAAGCCCAACAAAGGGGCGGCTTCGCAAAACTAAGCATGCTACTGCTGGTACATACTATACACGTCCATGTGCGAATGATAAACTGCCTTCTTGTTGAAAATATATAGTGGTCGAAACTTGGCCAGGACTTGCACGGAATTTTGTCTACTGCGAAATACATACAACAAATACTTTGCATAATTGCGGTCACCAATGAAACTTCCAACTCAAAAATTGTCTTCTCCGAATTTCTTCGTATTTCGGCCCGCACAAAGATTTCGCATAAAAGTAAAAGTTTTACGCCCATCAAAAGTTTTCTCGTCACTTTTTGTTTTGTCCTTTTCCCTTTCCCCGGGGAACATTTGATTATTCGGCCGTCTCACAAAGCGGCGGTAAAGTTTTTTCGCTTTGGTCTTAGCCTCGTCTTAGGAGGATTCGAGTGATGCGAGTTTGATGGTAATAGTGGCAGAAGTAGACGATATGCTGCAGATGGCTCTAATAGATCAATTAGAAATTTCTTTCATTGAATTCGCATTACGGCCAGGAAGCGGAAGAAGTGACAAGGCCAAGCCAGTGGATTTAGCTCGACTTTTAACGCTTCGCGAGGGCTGGACCTTTTTGCAGGGACGAAATGGCAAATTAATTTCGGTTGACGTGTGTCAGCAACGCATGACTAACAAACAGCGGGATAACAATTGCTATTCCAGCTGAAAAACGAGCGACAGGGGTAAAACAATTGGCAAAGGATGCCCAATTATTTTGAACAAATTGTTACACGTTCTCCTCTTTTTATTTCATTTTTTTATTTTCATCGCGTGGCCCAAAAATTCGGTCAAGCTGGGAAGCCCAATTAAATTGTCAAAAATGCTGTAAGCGTAAATTATGTTCTGTGATTTTAAATGTCGGCCATTTTCCGGCGAAAAATGGCGTTTGAAACGGATTTCATGGCAAGGGATTTCATTATATTTGGAGCCCTTCTTTAATAGGTTTCTTTGTGAGGGAAACCAATTTTAATTTCTAGGAAATTTGACCGGGTTTTAAGCTGTTATGTTTAATTTAAACCCTATTGGTTTCTCACAAATATAAGAAATACAAATATAAAACCTTTATAAATAATTTTTAAATATAATTCGATTGAATTACAATTTTTCTTAAAATTTCATAAGAAGGTATAGACTGAATTGAATTCAAGTTAAAATCTGATTGAGACTTCAGTTCTAAGAAGTTTATTTTTGTTAATAACCCGGCTAGCAGCCTCTACCCAATCCTTGAGCCCATGAAAGCCCTCTTAAGGATGTCCTGGCGACAGCCTATTTAACTGTATTCCATGACCTTGGCCAGATGGCGGCTTACATATTTAAATTATTGTCTGTGGCCGAGTGCCTGACCCCGGCATCTGTATCTGATGATGATGTCCTTGTCTTCACTCTGCCTGGGGTCCAGATAACTACAAATTCAGCTTAGGCACGTACTGGAAAAAAGTCGCCCATCAAGTGGGTCCAATAAAACTTTTATGAGTCAGCCGCAATCTCGGGTCCAGATAAGGGCGAGTCCTGCGAATCCTGCGCGGTGACAACTTGTCGCCCTGACCGATATGCAGTTCCGGAAAAACTGCTCTCCAGATCTCCCAAACAGAACGTGCTCCCACTTATATCCTTTTCTCCCTTTGTCCTTGCAGCTCGTATGGATGCGCCTGTTTTCCCGGCTTCAGTGGCAGCGACTGCGGACATGGCCCGCTGTGCCAGGACCTCCACACCAACGTCTGCCAGAACGGCGGCACTTGCAAGTAAGTACTTAATAATTTCGCAAATTTTGCATCGAAAAGCGAGTAAGAAATAAGAGAAAAGCCATCAAACAATGGGCAAGGGTTTTTTAAGGCCTCATAATAATTTAAGAGCCCACGAAAAATCAATCCAGCTTACTCAGGGCTTCGACAAAATGTAAGCATCAATAAAATGACAAAGTGGGAGGCAGTCTTCTTTTCTTTTGAGGGAAATTACTTCCTTTTAATTTATTTTAATATTATTAAATGGTTTCTTAAGTTTTAAGAAAGGATTTTTCCCAGATTTACAGAACCTCAGAGCCCTTGGTTCTTCGCTGTAACCACCAGCTGCGAATTTTTTCGAGAACTTGTTAACATAAATAAAGAGGAACTCTTACGCACACACAAGCCCCTCCAGAAGTATGCATTGTTTTTCGTATTCAAAGGAAAACTTTAAGGCTCTGAGCCCCCGAAACAAGGCGATATATGAATTCACTCTTGTCCATTTTATTTTTTTGGCCCACTCGCATGTTATCGGCCTCCTCTTTCTGGCCCAATTTTCTTATTGTCGGATCGTCATTTGCAGGCACATCGGCGACGCCGCCATAACTTGCCACTGTCCGAAGGGCTTCAAGGGGACCAGATGCGAAATACCCGAAATAAACGAGACGACACAGGGTAAGTGCAATAATAAATGTTATTTCCCAGATATATCTATATACATACTCGTATACTAAAAGGCGCTGGGGGCCCAAAAAACGGGGGAAACGGAACGGGGTGCCGACGCGCCTGTTAAAGTGAAAATGTAATTAAGGAAATAATTAGCATTAAAAATGCACTCAATGGCAGCTGAGGTGCCCGCGCAGACACCGAGCAGACAAATTGAAAGGAAGCTCCTTTTTTCCGCCACCCATCTGCCAGTCCTTTTGCGCCATTTAAGCGCCAAGTGCGTGCAAAAACAATAAAAATGTATAACAACTGCAGCCAGGAGCATTAAAAGGCAGCAGCAGCAGCAGCTGAAAAACCTCAGGTTGTCGCTGGCCGGGAAACCGTGCCAATTTCCCTCCTGCTCTTCAGCATTTTCAGGCATCCGGGGGAAAGGTCGGAAAACCAATGACAAGAACAACAGCGAACATGTCACCAGCCGCCAACATTGTTTAAGGTTTAAGTTGCGCAGTTCATTGAATCGCAAAGTGCCTGCAATGGTAATGAGAAAGGACTACGAGAGGCTCCGAGTCCGATGCTGCAAGCGGATTGCCAGATGTTCCTCCGGTGATTCCAAGGGAATGGAGGAATCCGACAACGGAGCTATTTGCATTCCGGAAAACCCAAAAGAAATTCAGAAGCGATTTTGAGTACAGGCTTTGTTAAGAAAAGGGAAGTGATTTTAAAAAGAAAATACTTTTGGCTGGCAAACGGGGAGTAATATATTAATATTAATAATAAATCAATTAATAATAAATCACCCAAGCTGTAGAGTATTACCTAAGAAAATGAGTAATTTATTTTTATTTGTCACCTTAATTCTAGTACCTTTTGCTTTAATAATTCTACACAATCTAGATTAGGTCAGAGCTATAAAAAAAAATCCCACAATCCGTGAGCGTTTCCCTAAGAAAATACGTCTACCTGGCAAACGGGTCGTATGAGTAATTTATTTATATTTATTCTCGAATAATTCTAGTAATAAATACAGTGCAGCTCAATGCTAAATATTAAACGCCCCAGTCTGTGCCACATTTCCCCATAAACTCTCCCAAAGAGCCTTTACTGTATTAGCACTCCACAAAGCCCAGAAAAATTGTTTAAATAGAAGAGCTTGCAGCTCTTCGTTAAAATTTCGAGGCATGTAAAATGCATGGGCGTCAAAGCCAAGGGTTAGCTGCAGACGAAAAAAATGCCAATTTTATCGATTTTGACACTCGGCTCCACACATTCCCCCGTTGGGCATATAAAAGCGCATTGAGCCGGGCTAAAAGTGTGGAATGGTGAGATTATTTCGGAAGATTATCCGAACGCTTTGCACAGACACATGCTTCGCATATTTGCCGCATGATGTTATGTCTCTTATTCGGCTCGAATGTACCCCCTAGTGATGCTTGGGGGGACACTGACACTCAGTTGCCACAGGTGTCACACACACACACCTCGGGGCTTTATGAAATATTTCACATACTCCGTAGATTGACCTTTTGGGGAAGCAATTACCGCAGTCTTTGACCTATTTTAGGCTGCACCAGCAACGCCAGCTCCATCGATTGCCACCAGGCCTGCGACTTTGACAGCTTCAGCCGCATTGGTTCCGTGCCCCCGGGGCAGCGCTATTCCGCCGTAAAATCTAACCGGAATTCGGCTCGCAGCGGTAAGACTCGCTACGAGGTGACCATGAGGCTGGGGGCCAATCTCACGGGATACTATCGGCACGCCGACCGGGATCAGCTGTCGGGCGTTATGGAGAGACAGGTAAGCTTATCAGACTTGTACTTGAATATATTCTATATTAATTATAAATAATATATTGTATAAAAATGAATATCTTCTTTATTCTTGCATAAATATTTGTTCAATAATTATGTTGTTGATGGATAAACCAAATGGTTATCCCATAGCTTAGCCCACATAGTTATTAAGCTGCTCCTCGACCTCCGGTCCAGCGTGGAGCACATTTCTCACTGCTCCTGGCGGGGCCTCCAAGGAGCCCGTCCAGCCCTGCTGCTGGGCATTGTTCGCTGTGGGACTGCCAGCACTGCTCTCCATGATCGTGGGCATATTGGGCGGATGCTGGGCCGGCGGATCAACCCTCTCCAGCAGCTGGGTGAAGCTCCCACCGATCAGGTCGCTGTTCCCGCCCCTCTTGTAGCTGTGGGCGGAGCGGGAGAGAGGTCGCCAGCGGTTGAGCTTCTTGGAGGCCATTCGCTGCAGGGGCGGAGTCCGGGTGCCCGTCTCCGCGGCTGAGGCGGCTGCCTTGCTTCCGGACGTGTGCTGCTCCAGCAGACTGCTCACCAGCTTGTCCAGCACCTTTAGGTCCACATTCAGCTGCGAGTTGGGGATGGAGTTCATCCGGCTGCCAGACAGGCTGCCGGGAGTTGTTTGGCCAGGGTCGCCGTCGCCCTTCAGCCGGTTGAGTCCGGCAATCTTGGCCAGACGCTCGGTGAGCTGGCGAAAGAAAAGCAAATAAACAGGGAGCTCTTAATTATAATTATCGAAAATAATTAAAAATAAACAGGAGAAACCTTCAAGGGGTAAAAAATTAGAGTAAACATAAGGAACCTTGAAACCTTGAATCCTTATTGCAGTAATGCAAGCCTTTGCTTTAAATTTAATATATTTATAAATTATATAGAAGGGGAAAGGATATTATGATGATAGATACATGCAAGTCTAATTATTACAACGAACTAATTAAAGTGAATCATGGAAAATAAAACAAAAGAAATAACTGCAACGTTGGCAACCCACTCTGGTGTTATATTTCATCTCTCCGGCCAATTAGTCGGCAATTGTGGCCCAAACACAACTTTCAGCCCAACTCCCTTCTTAATAAATCGCCTGTGAGCCGCTGCTTGAGCGAAGCCAATTAAACTTTTCGTTTTCCCATATGCGAAATTACAATTAAGCAATAAAAACTAACGAAATATGCCCCTAGGCCTTGTGGCAGCCAAGTGCCATGGCTGCACTGGCGAAGAAGAAAGGCAATATATTCTCGGAGTCGAAGGCTGACTGGCAGGCGGGCGGGCTGTCAGGATGGCAGACTTTCCACAATGGCAGGATGCCGGGATGGCCTCGCTGCCGCTTGGAGCTGCCTCGGCGTGCGACTTTAATTGATGTTTCATTTCCGTTGCAAAGTGCTTCCGTTTTCCTGGGCTCCGCATCCGCCGTTTGTTTTGTGTCCCACTTGCGAGTCGAGTCGAGTGGAGTGGAGTGCCGACCTGGTAATTGAGTATCAATGCGGTTTTAAGTGAAAAATGCTGCCAACCTTTGGCCTTTGCCCGCACCCCTTTATAGCCACCCGTGCCGAACCCAATGGCCGACCATTTCCGTTTTTAATCTTTTGCCTTGATTTGCTCGCTCTACGCTTTTCACTTCGCTTTGGTTTCGTTTCGTTTTGGTTTCGTTTTCATTTCATGTTTCTGTGTTTTTTCAATTGCCTCGTGCCCCATTCAAATGGGGTTAATTGAGTTTTAGTGGCCGGGACTCACTTTAAACTGATTACAAGCTCCGACCGTCCGTCGGCTTTGCCAGCTTGTTTTGCAAGCCGCTATCTCTCGGAATATTTGGAGCATGTCAGCCTGGCAGGCACTCGAGCGACGACCTCCGCCTCCTACTAATCCCACCTGCTAGGGACTGGGTCCTCCTTCGCCTCCTCCTCCTGGAAACGGAATTAATGTAGAAGTTGATTTGTGGCAATCGACGCTTGGATGGCTTTTGGATGCTTCTTGCCGGCGAGTTTTAATTGAGGCGCCTCGCTTAAGCAGGAAATTAAGAAAGTTTCTCGAGAAGGCCCTATGATTATGGATTCAGGTGTAATTAGCGGAGGGATGTGGCACATTTTCTCAAGAAGAATTTTCCAAGAATAACCCTTTTTATAAAGGAAAAGCAGCTGCTCATGTGCCATGGTAATTTTCGCTAGCCATTGGGTGTCACCCGTAAGTAGGTCTTTCCTGCTTGGAAGCCACACCCAAACATCCGCTCCTAACTGGACTCTGTGACAAGGTCGAAGGCAGGCTGCAGTTGTGAAGGTTTTTGCTCTCCCAAAATGTCAGAGATAGCCCAGCTGGCACATAAAAAGCGACAGGAGTTTACTTTCGTCCTTGCGGCTCCTTGGAAACGAGTCCAACAGGTTCGGCTGGCTTAACTATAAATCTTACATGATTTTCAACTACTCAGTTTCCCGGGTTGTTGCTTCGCAGCGTTCTCTCTCTCTCTCTTTTTGCTGTTTGCCATTTGCTGTTTGCAGTGGCCCCCAGTGAGTCCTTTTTCCGCTGTCCTTGGCGTCGCTGCACGCCGCCTTGATTTATGATCCTCGCAACTTGCTTTATTGTCGCATCGCCCGGGGGCGGCAGTTTTTCCGGGGCGCCGTGCACTTCTTGCGCGGCTCGCCGGGCTTATCAACTAATGATTGAGGTCAGTTGGCCACCCTATGCTGCTGCCAAATAATTGCCAGTAATTAAGCTTAAATGCTGTTTGTCGCCGGACCTCGCCCGGCCTCCAGGGCCTCCGAGGTCGATGGGTCATGAAAAATGCAGTTTCAAGATACTTCCTGACCCCAAAACTTGTCTCAAACTGCACGAAGAGGATGGAATGGGCCGCTCAATAGGAACCTAGTTTATTAAAGTAAATACGAATCGGTTCTTTGTCTCGGCAGAAGGCAAACATAAACAGGTGCGGCTGGCTTTTTAGTTTTCGGAGATCGATGGATGCCAGGCAAACATAGTGTTGTCCCAACTGAGTCAATATATATTATTTAACAGCGGCGTTTGCCCATCTACCCATTCACCATCGGCAAAATGCCAAATATTTTGGCTAATCTCTGGCACAATGGTGGATCACCAAATACTGATAGGTTGCGAAAAGAAGCGGAAAACAGCTGAACACACTCGCGAATTCAATCGGACAGGAATCGCTATAAAAGCGAAGCTTCAAAGGTGAAGAGACTATCATTCCCAGCACTCCCTCTCCAGCAACATGAGGAAAGCCACAGTGATCTTAGGCGCTTTCCTGGCGACCATCTTCCTGGCCAGTCTTCCCGTTGGCCAGGCCGTCACCTGTGCGGCTGATCCCAACGACGCGGCCTGCATCGACTGCACGGATGCCGCGAATGAGTCCAATGCCGAGTGTGCCACCGCTGAGACCACCACTCCTGCAGCTGAAGTAACCACTGCAGCCGCCGAGGTCACCACTGCTGCCACTGCAGCGGGTGCCACCACTGTAGCCAGTGGAACCGATACCACCACGGCCTCTTCCGGATCCAGTGGAGGAAAAAAGGTTAGGCGAAAGACCAAGAGGAAAATCCAGAGGCCCAGGGTGATCACAAAGAGGAGGAGGAATAGGAACAGGAACAGGAACAGGAACACCACCAGGAGCAGCAACAGGAGGAGGAACACTTCTGGCTAGACCCCCTCAGACCATCAAACCGCCATTTATTCAGGACACGAAAAGAAAACCGACTACCTTCTAAGAACGAAATAAATATCATATTGGGCCCACAAACATAATTTGAGTTAATTTTTGCAGGGATCTTTTGCTACCAATTTGTAGGATAAATAGTTGGATTTAAACGAATCGAGTAAACAAAACAAAGAAAGCTAGAAAGAAAATTCGAAGACATTTTTTTGAGTCTAAATTGGATAAATTAATATTTTTAGGTGTCTTTAATTAGTGATTTTAATTTAAACCTGGAGTTTTGTTAACTATGATGGTTTGCCATGCCATACATAATGTATGTCAATTTAAGATATTTTATTAAATTGAACTTCACAAGATCTGTAAATTATTTCGATGGTAATAAGTTGAATTTATAAATATTGGAATAGTAAAATAAAAATTATTAAAATATTATTAAAAAAAAAATGAAAAAGTTAATACTAAAAACCTAATTATTTATTTGGGAATTAATATTTTGCTTTTCTTAATATTAAAATAATCGTTATTTTTGGTTCTTAATACTATTTTCTATATAGTTTTATGTAAACATCTTTAAATTGGTATTGACAACATTTTATTTAGATCATAGAAAATATACAAGGCATAGAAATGAATAAAAATTTAAGATATTGTAATTTATTTTGAACATAGTATATTTAATACTTCTTATTTTATATTATGTATTAGTTTATTGGGGGTAAACTAAATATGAAAGACTTGAAAACAGGACAAAGATCTGCTTGGGATTATGTGTGGCTCCGACGATTGTAAAGCTAAATGAATAATATTTATATTTCTCATAAGTACATAAATCAAGCCTCGATTATATACCAAGATCACACATAGATCTTATTGTATAGCGGGTTGTCCAGACATTAGCTAGAACCCCTCATTCACTAATATAGGTCGCCAATGTAAGCATAAACATATTTTATTTAACTTTATAAAACTTATTAAATTATTAAGAAATTATCCATCTGTAAACATAAACGCTACATCCAAATAATGAACAGGCATTTGTCCTGTTTGGAGTTAAATTAGAGCGTAAGATCAAGAACACTGATCTAATCCAATTCCTAAAAGCACCTCGACCTCAAAATAATGGACAAAACGTAATAAATACAAAAGTTAACCAATCAATAAAACAAATGGTATACAAATACTGATAGCGGATGAAACGGAGTGCCAAGCAGCTGTGCAAACTTGCGAAATTTATCCATCGAATTGTTAATCGCTATAAAAGTTCGTATCCGAATGGGAAGTGATTATCATTCGGCTCTGACACTCCCCAGCAACATGAGGAAAGCTACAGTGATCTTAGGCGCTCTCCTGGCGACCATCTTCCTGGCCAGCCTTCCCTTCTGTCAGGCCGTCACCTGTGCGGCTGATCCCAACGACGCGGCCTGCATCGACTGCACGGATGCCGCGAATGAGTCCAATGCCGAGTGTGCCACTGCAGCTGAAACCACCACTCCGGCTTCCGCCGAAGTGACCACTGCAGCCGCCGAGGTCACCACCGCCGCTAGTGCAGCGGGTGAAACCACAGCAGCCAGTGGAACTGATACCACCACGGCCTCTTCCGGAAGCACTGGAGGAAAAAAGAACACTAAGCGCATTCGCAGGAGGAAAAGCAAGAAGCCAAGGGTGATCAAGAAGAGGAGGAGGAATAGGAACAGGAACAACAGGAGGAAGAATAACTCTGGTTAGACTGGATGAGATCATCAAACCCGCATTTGTTCAGGACACGCGAAACTATTATACTCCTACATACTTTAGATTTTTAATGAATACAATATTTATCCGATTGGGCCCATAAATAAATAAACTACTATAAATTCAATATGCTTCTACTGAAAATCAAAACGTTAAGCAACACCGAAAATATGTTTTAAAACCTATGGTGTCGGGGAAAATTATAAAAGTCGCTTAATTGTGACAGTTACTTAAAAGACACTTTGGGACTTGTCTTACTGAAGAATATCAAAACAAAATAAAATTCTTTAATAATAAGAATAATAATAAAATATTTAAATAAAATACTATCCCTTTCTTATCTTATTAATGACATATGTTGAATTTAAAGGTTACTAAATTCTTTCTTAATTTATGAAACCTTTTGCTTTTTTTTGGACATGATCTTATGTGTTTTGGCATCTACTATAGTTGCGTCTTGATTTCTGTGGATTGAACCAACCGACTAAGACCTCAAGTCAGCTAGGAACTCAACAGATAAAGGTCAAGATTATCCACAAAAAAAAAATATATATAAAATTGTATGCAATATGTTAAAGTTTTTAAAGACATAAAGGCTTATAAACTTAAAGATCCAGAATAGATCGCAGAAATACATTTTAAGACCGTTCCATTAGGAAATTTAATGTATGCTTTGGCAAGTGATTCAGACTTTAAATAAAATGGTTAATAGTCAGCCAATAGGAACAACAGCTTTAAATTATTTTGTAAAAAAAGCTAAAGCAATTTAATAATTTTAAAGAAAATAAGTCGAAAACTTAAAATTAACGCCGATTTCTAAAAACAAGACTTCGATTAGTTTCATAATTTTCTATCTTGTGGCTTTCTCTTACCAACTTTTTTTATTATTCGATTATGATAAATGTAATTTAAGGATTTAAAATGTATGTTTATGCTTTTGTAGTATAGACTAGAGAAAATACAACAAAATACAACTTTGCTTTTTATCTAAATTCATAAAAAACTTTCAGAATGAGAGCTTTATATGAAATATTTATTTTGGTTTTCTAAATAATAAATTTGCTTGTTATATTATTATTATATGACCTGATATTTATATAAAGCGCCCCACAAAAATCAATAGTCAATGCCAAATTGACCGAATTAGCTAATTAAATAAATAATTTAGGCCAATTAGGCAAATAAACCCAATATTTTATACAATGAACCAACAAACACCGATAGAGGGCGAAATTGGGTGGCAAACAGCTGTGCAAACTTGCGGATGGGTATCAATAGGATTGAAAATCGCTATAAAAACGAAGCTTCAAAGGTAAAGAGACTATATTCATATCGGCCACTCTCCAGCAACATGAGGAAAGCTACAGTGATCTTAGGCGCTCTCCTGGCGACCATCTTCCTGGCCAGCCTTCCCTTGGGTCAGGCCGTCACCTGTGCGGCTGATCCCAACGACGCGGCCTGCATCGACTGCACGGATGCCGCGAATGAGTCCAATGCCGAGTGTGCCACTGCAGCTGAAACCACCACTCCGGCTTCCGCCGAAGTCACCACTGCAGCCGCCGAGGTCACCACCGCCGCCAGTGCAGCGGGTGAAACCACAGCAGCCAGTGGAACTGATACCACCACGGCCTCTTCCGGAAGCACTGGAGGAAAAAAGAACACTAAGCGCATTCGCAGGAGGAAAAGCAAGAAGCCCAGGGTGATCAAGAAGAGAAGGAGGAACAGGAACAGGAACAGCAGGAGGAAGAATAACTCTGGCTAAAGCGTTATATATAACGAACACTTTAAATTCCTCACGATGACGCCTGATATCTAGAAAACATACTTCTAAGACTTAGAATAAGTTTGCTTTTGGGCCCAAAATCTATATAAATATAAACTAAAAATTCTATCAAAATGTTCTTGAGAAATCAGGGTGTTGGGGAATAAGAGATGAATCTATGATTATTTAATATTATTGTTATACTAAGTGGAAGTTCCTAATTTAATTTACATTTTCTAGAATCTTTAAGATAGCTTTTATTTTGCCTCACCTCGCCAGCCGCGTTGCTCGAGTAGCTCATCCGCTTGACCTTCTTGAAAGTGGCATCATTCTCGGCCTGGGCCAGAGCCCGTTCCAAGGCATTGTCCATCTGGGCATCGCGCTCATCCAGTCCGCGGTAGCCTCTATGGGGTTAAACCAAAAAAAAGAGATAAAAACAAGTGTTAATTTTATGCAGCCATGGCATGTGAACATTCAACGACGCGTCGGGTTGGAAAAAAATTGGCCTTTACCGAAAACATTAATGGTTTTGTATGTTTTGTGTAAACAAATGTTGCCGGCGTTTTGTGCTAAATTAAAAAGCTGGCAGCCGTGTGTTAATTTGTTGCATGAATTTGCATTGTTATAGTGCCCGTCACAACGTGCAGTTTGTTCCTTATTTTTTCATTTGCGATTTCAGGTATTAAAATGTTTATTTAGCCGTCATTTACACAGAATGCTCGTTTTCAATTTGCCCTTTGGGCAGTCTAAATTAGACCTCGGATATGTATACATATTGGATCTGTTGCTGTTAATTTATTTACAAATATTCGCTTTATTTAAAAGCAGCCTCGTTGGCAAAAAATCTTTAAATCCGGTGGGAAAAATACCACAGTTTATGGCCATTTAATGCGGATTTTCTGGAGCTACAACATAACTCCAGCCCCTTGGGACTGTTCCAACTTCCCGACTGACTTTATTTCTCGAATTTCTTTTCATATTTTACAAGCATTTGCTGTTGCTTTTTCGGGTCCCGTCTTTTGCCTAAGAAGGCCATAAATACTTGACAATGATTTCAATTATGCGATAAATATTTTCGTGAAGGTGCAACGCAGTATTTATTTATTTATGGACTAGGCTGCGTGGGCCTGGGCGGGACATTCGCACTCTGACGACATAAATGCCTTCATTATTTACCTTTTCAAATTGCGCTCGAGCATTTGCCAGACAAATGCTGGGAGTAAATTGACTTGGCCCCAGGACGTGTCCATGAGAATGCGAATGGGAATGAGATTCGAGGCCACACACACTCGTCCGGGCTCAATTATTCAACAAAAACGGAATTGTAAAGGATATGAGGGAAATATGAGAATCGGTTCAGGGGCAGTCCCTCATCCTCTCCAGCTGTGCGCTTCCCACTCACCCGCCGAGCTTGTCCAGGCCCCTCATGGTTCCTCCAGCTCCTCCGCCCCCGGCCATGCTGCTCCTGGAACGTGGATGGCGCATTGTCGAGCGATTCGTCTTGCGAACGGTGCGAAGATCTGTTTCCCAAAATCTGCGCCAAATAGAAGAAATTTATTTGTAAAATAATATACGCTTTGTACAGACACACGGAGCTATGATTGATGTATTAAATTATTTAGCATGTCTTGCTTATTTTTATCTAATAATGTAAACTCATGTTTGAAGAGGATAAGATTTAGAAGTACTCAGGGAGATAATAGAGTGCTTTAGAGATTTTTCATTCTTCTATTTTAAATTGATTTAATCAAATTAAGAGTTCTTAGTGCATTTTTTAAGGCCCTGTTACTTTGCTATATTGATTTAGGACAAGATGACGTAGCGTCATTCCAGTTTCCACCTCCAAAGTTGCTCTGCCCAGGGAGTTGTAAAATTATAAATTATATATTTTGAAGGATTGGCTACGCACGACATTTTTGCAAAAGTTTTAGTTCAATTTTACGCAGTCCCTATCGAGAAAGTTTTCCTATTATGGGAAAAACCCTTCGGGCTATCGGCGTGCCCCGCAGCCAGCGAGGCAAATGTTTTCAAATTTTTTTTTCTTTTGGTCCCGTCGTCTGACAGAAACCCCATAAAAATCATTTTGAATTGGCAGAGACAAGAAATTCGCAACCATAAACCGCTGTCAAAAGAAAAACCGCAGCAATGAAAACAAAACCAATCCGCCAGAGTCGCCCCAGCAAAGCAAACTGTGTTCCCGGCTAACAACAAATAAATATGAAATCATGCACTTTATGCGTAATGCAACAGCCTGCGGAGAGAGCCTCGTCCTTAGTTGGTGGCCAGGGAACTCCCTTTGCCGGGCTATTTGCCCTGCTCTCTGTTCTGTTCCAAACTCCTGCCCCGAAGCCGGCACCAAGTGCACCAAAACAAACAGGCAGAAACAATCGGGAACGGATGCTGGGATACTGATTGTTGGCCAGTGAACAGTCCTTGCAAATTTACACAAATTCCCGGGCTGTGTCCATATTAATATCAGAACTGAGTGCCTTGAAGGATAAACAGGGAGAAATAATAATACATTAGAACGGAAGTTGTACTGAAAAACTGGAAACAATCCGGCTCGAAGGACCAAAGTATTTCGTGGGGGCCTGATACGTAGCGATCCTCTTTTCCCAAATATAAAGACGTCTTTTTTCCGAATTAATACAAATTTCCTTTCACTGCAATCACAATTGTTTAATATCTAACAGGCTGTTTGGCATGTTTCTGTCCGAAACGAGTATATCCTTTGGCAAGGGTATGGGAACAAAGCACACACAATTTCTAAAAGCTACACAAACAAGTCAAACAAGCGGGCAGGCGAGCGTGAGCGTGCTTAAATAAACGTTGGAATAGTCACAGGACATTCAGACATATGTACGTACATGCCGCACACACTATAATAATAAAAAGAATGCCGCAAACGGGCAGGAGCGAAATAAAATTGTAGCACACTTTCGCGGGCCGTTTATGCGGGCTCTGGGCTCCATGACGCGCCGCGCCGCTCGGCGCATGAGGATGTTGACAAGCGAGTTGGACGAAAGCTTATCCCTCACTTAAAGCAATTTAATGCGGCACTCTGGGAAATTAAAGGCCGCCAGCCGGGGCAGCCACATGTCTGGCCTCGCCACTCGACGGAGACACAGCAGACACAGCCGCAGATTCAGATTCAGATTCGGATTTGGATACAGACGCAAAGGCAGACGCAGCAGACTGGAGCTTAGATCCCCATTTGTCATTCGAGCCGACGATGGAGGGCATTTATTTTCATTTAGATTGCCTCGGCCACTTGCCACGCCGAGTGGGCAGCAACGAGAAACACAAAAAAAATACACAAAATCAGTCAGTTAATTACGCGATACATCATATTTTGAGCCTGGCACTTGTGCAGACAGGCTGCTGTTGCCGGCTGCCAAATTAATAAGTTCTCTAAGAGGGCCTCTCGCTAAGCTAACGGACGAAAGCCTTTGCCGAAATGACACCACATCAACATAGCCGGAATCCTTCTCAGGCTCCTACCTCCTGGTCTCCTTTATTGATTTAAATGTGCAGCCGGCCAAGTGTCAGGGCAATACAAGTTAATTTCCCCAGCTAGTTGCTCGGTCACACGTGGCCATTGTTCCGTGCCGGGGAAGTGGCTGTGGGTTAATCTAAGATTGCGCAAACAAACAAGCTCTGATTTATTAACTTATCCCTGATTAAGTCAAAGTCAATGTTGATATAATATATAATTTGCTTGCTAATAGATGTGCATTTTAAATGTGGAGCCTCAGACAAATGGCATTGGCAGGCACTGGGAATCGGAGAGTCCTGTCCTCGCCTGGTTCTGTTGTTGTCGTTATTAATTACACTTACTAATGGGCAACTGACCAAGCGCACATAACGGAAATGATAAGCTTAAAAGCACTTGCTCCGCCATCATTAAACACACTCCAGCGCATCTCGCTGTGCGGATTTTTTAATTTTCCGCTATTCATATGTACTATGTGACGCAGAGTGGACCATTGACTGAGAGAATCAACAATCCATTGGCCCAGATTTAATTTACACTTGAAAAAGCCTTTTAAATTACTTTTAATTAAGATATATATTAAGATCTATCATAAAATCCTGGCAAAGAGCAGTCTACAACACTGCGTATGATTGATAACTATTTCGCAGGTGAACCTCCCTTCCTATGATTGATGTGATTATCTCGCAGAAGTTAAAATTTATCGGAAAAATATCAACTAAATATTACTTAAACATTTAGTAACCCATCACCCATTAGGTCCACTTTAATGTCCATCCACAATGGACAGTGGACAGTGGACAGCGACTGCATGTCGTCATCGACTAAAATATGCTCGCCAAGTGGCGGAAGTGCTCTCTCTATTTACTCACCGCTTTAAGTCCGGACTGGCTGTGTACGGGGCCGAGACCTCTTTAATTTTGAGCACAATTATGGCCGTGATAAATATGCAAATCACATTGACGATGGTCAGGCAGGCGGACACGATGCCATTGATCAGGAACTCGGTGGGCAGGTAGTTCGTGTAGAGGAACGGATATGCGCTGGTCGAGTTCATTGCCTCGTTCTTCAAGTGCGGAATCCGCTTCTCCGGATAGATGAGCCAGATGCAGGCCAGTGACCAGAAGAGACCCTGCAACAGAGAAAGTAGAAGTGGAAACAGGGCGGCTGAAGTGACTTTGAAGTGGCCACGGTCACATGCGGTCCGGACTGGCGGCGTCTGATGCTGCCTTCGGGGTCATGAGGTCGCCGCGTGCTTAGTTCCGGCTGGATGCTGCTGCCGTTGGCATACCAAGTAGTGCTTCCCGGCCTTGAATTGTTATAAACTCCCAGCGTGTGTGTGGGAGAACACACACCATATATATCTATATATTGTATACCCGCCCCTTCGTAGATAGAACTTCATTGTCGCATTTTCTGCTCGTTCTCCTTCTCGGCTCAGCTTTGCTATTTCTTTTTGATTTCGCTTTTGTGCCCTGCTCTCTGCTATTATAAATTATAATGACTCAGCACATTGCTCAGCAAGTCCGGAAGTGCGTGCCTTTCCTATATATGTATACGGTCACACAGTTGGGGTCACACTTAAAGTATATATTAATACTAAAAATATAATCGTAAAGAGCCCCGTTGAATTGAACAATCTTGAATATATTCTGGAATTTTAAAAACGTTTTTCTCATATATATACGGTCACACAGTTGGGGACGAAATAATGGTAGCAGTGTTACCATGTCCTCAAAAATGTTCAAAATAAAATGCTTAACTAGAAGTAATCGCTAAGAAGCCTATTCAATAAAAAGATCTTAAATATTTCAAACAATTTTTCTAAAAGACTTTCGCATTTAGATACGGTCACATCGTTTGAGTTAAAATAAGTCTGATAGTGTTACCATGTCATTAAAAACATTAAATAAAAAGTAAAGAACGAAAAGAAAATATTTATACTCGACAAATAATCGATGGTAGCTTTAATCAACAAGTTCTTATATATTTCCTAGAAAATTCAATATGTATATGGTTACACCGACTGGGTCAAAATAATGCTTACAGTGTTACCATGCTATCAAAAATATTTATTATAGAAATTAATACCTGAGAGTAAATATTATTACTAGGAACGAACCCAATATATTAAATCAATAAATGTTACGAGCTCCTTGAACTTTAGTTCCTATTATTTTGACCCCTCCTGTGTTACCCACAAATCTACTGGTTTGTGCTTGTTTTTCCATTTTGTGTGTGCGAGCTCATGACTTTTCTTTTCCTCGACTTACTTTACTTTCTATTTTCGCTATTATTCGAATTTACGACCGTTCCTGGGTAAATTATTGCGTGCACGGATTTGAGAGTAAAGGCGGTGTAGAACGCTTTGCAATCGGAGTTCATGCGGCCAAGCCACATAAATAAGGTCGTTGGCAATTTAATAAGCTGGAATTAAGAGTGGCAATTATTAGACCCGCCAGTGGTGCTGCTGCACTTCTTTTTGCACATGGCACACCTCCGGGGAAATGTAAGCAGCAAACAAGTGCTTGAAATTACTCATACGCTCTGTTGGCCGAGCAAAAGGCAAGCCAAAGCAATTAATTGTAACACGCTCCTGGCGGCTGAGGCAAAACAAAAAGAGGGGAAAAAAAAACAACCAAAAAACATGGACAAAGGTTGCTTCGGCTCCAGTGCGTGCCGCTGATTTATGCAGCTCATGGGGACCAGAGGGGAAGCTGGAGCGACACTTGCACACATGCTCGACCGCAGCGGCCGTCATGATTAAGCGATTTCAGCGCCATTGTTTTGGCCGCTTAAAGTTCGGCGGTCCCAGTTACCAGTTACCAACTAGCAGCTACCAGCTACCAGCTAGCAGCTACCAACTAGCAGCCACCAGTATTCAGCAGTTAGCAGTGTCCATAATTCGCCTTTTGCATCATTTTGTCATGGCTGCGGAGACCGCCTCCCGGCGGCGGCGTCGGCTGCTCCTTTGTCCTTCTGTCAGCATTGATAAATGTCAACCGGCTGTGCTGTTTGTTTGTGAGATTGTGAGTTTGCGCCGGTTCCTGTGTTCCTCTGTGCTCGCTCGCAAGTTTTTGTCTGTGCCTCCCTTCGGAGCCTTCTGCTTTATAATTTTACGCAACATCCGCCTGCAGTTGGACTCGCAATTTGCACTTGAAAATTGGGTCGAAATTTATGCACTCACTGCGGTTGCACCACAGAAAACTGAGGGGGGAAAACAGCTGAGAGCCGGCTCCTTGCTTCTGGTGCTCCGGGTGCGTCTCCTCCTGCCGCCTGACAGATTTATGGCCAAAAGTTTTTGGGCAATGCACTTCAGATTAATCAGCAAATTGTATTTCGGCCTAATTTATGGCGAAATTCACTTGAAGGCCCTTTAGCTCCCCACAAAAATAGGAATGGGTATGGGAATGGGAATGGGCATGGGCTGTCCAACTTCTTGCCTCGTTTTGCATTTCCATTGGCCACAAACGAGGGCTTTAAGTGCGTTACCATCAGCTCACGGCTTAGAGCCACTCGGAAGTTAGCACAATGTTTGCGGCAGTTGAAATATAGCCATTTGTGGCCAGCCAGCCAGCGGCCATCGATAGCTCGAGTGGAGTCAAAACTTGAGAGCTTAATACTACATAAATGGGTATTGCGTAATTTTCCATTCGGCTGGCCAAAGTGGATATTTGATTGGAATGCTCGGCTGTTCCTGTGTTATTTACATTTCGAGGAATTCCGTCCGGCCTGCCATAAATATGGCTTGCAAAGTCATTTCCGGCACCTGCTCACTCATGATGAAATATCAAACTGCGCATTCTCATCACCGCTGCTGCCGGAATTGAAGGTCGCACAGGCTTTTGTTAATAGCACGATAATGGATCGAAAATTGCTACGCAGAAGCCGCCTTCAAGGGCGCCTTATAAGTGGGCTTCTTCGGCGTCGACATATTTGTGAGGCGATGTGAGGCGAAGGACTCAATTGTTTACTTCAAGTATCGGCTTACCAATTAAGGTAACTTCAGACAGAGATTACATTGGCGTAAACAACTGCCTGGATCTTGTATATTTGTTGTTTATTGGGAGTATGTTGTTCTGAATCTACTTTATACTTTTGATAAATCAATACTTAAACAGATCAAGGCACTTTGTCTTTAGAGCTATTGTTCACCTGACTGAGTTTCTGGATTTATTAGATATTCTCTTAGCCGTAGACTCATGATTTAATTAATAAATATCAACAAACGTTTAATGATATGTGTAACAGGGCTATCCACTTTGGTTATAGTATTTATTTATTGTTTCTAAGAAATATCTAGTTTAAAACACTCCTCTTTCTGATGCAATTTCAACTTAGAAAGAGTATATTTTTTATTAAACGTGCACAGTTTGTTCTCTTTTGAAATTTATTTATTTATTGTAAGCCTTCTTGATATGGTAAACACTTTTACCCCGCTGCTTTTATTACTGCAGCATTATTGGTGGCAGCAGGGAGC
This sequence comes from Drosophila rufa, assembly GCA_018153105.1. Classification (NCBI taxonomy): domain Eukaryota; kingdom Metazoa; phylum Arthropoda; class Insecta; order Diptera; family Drosophilidae; genus Drosophila; species Drosophila rufa. The sequence continues at coordinate 19,286,405 of JAECXS010000096.1, forward strand.
ACATGGTCAGCTACAGCTTGTCTTTCTGCTGCTCCTCCTGCTCCTCCTCCTCCTGCGCCGGATAAGGAAGCGAGGACCTTTGGACTAAAAGGAGTCGCCTGCACGGCGACAAATGCGAGGAGCAAAAAGGCGAACAAAGCGAAGAACTTCATCTTTGAGACTTGTGATGTGATCTGATCAAATTTCGATTGCTTTTATACTTGCACTTGAGCCTAGACTTGTTTTCTAATTAGCTGAATTTCTTGTTTAATTCTACGTCAGACTTTTATTAGTACTAGTACATAAAATATCTTGATTACTTTCTAATCTCTAAAACTGGTTTTAAAAGTCGGATTTACGGGTATAAATATTACTAATTAAAATCCAGGTTTTACAGTTGCCAAAAACTAGTTGAAGACTAATTATAAAAACAGATCATCTTTAATCTGAAACAATGCATATATTTGCTGAGAGATGTTTTGACCTATTTAATTTCTGTGTGAATTTTAATCAGTCCTTCTTGTGTGACTTGTGATATATAAATGAATAAATACATAATTAATAGTAATATAGATTCAGGTTTTCTTTTAAAAATACCTCTGCAAAGCTTTCTCCAAACTAAGTTACATTTTCGATACTCACACAATTGACGACGGGTGGCAGCAGGGAGGCGGATATGGCCACGCCAATCAAAGGGCCCGCGGAACCCTGGAGCAAGGCCACGGCAACGCCAGTGCCAGATGTCAACGCCCACAACACGCCCATCCAGAGGGCGCGCACATTGCCCCTGCGAACAAATCGAAGAGAGGAGGGAGTAAAATTATTGAAAAATCAACTGTGAAGCGCCCAGATGAAATGTAAAAATAAAAATTAATTAAAAACACAACAGCCGGCGAGTGACAAATGCCGGTGACCCCTAAACGCTCTACGTCCGCGGGCCATTGAAAAAGTTGAGAGCTGAAAAAGGGCCGCCTGAGGGCCGGCTGGCAACTGCAAATTAAGTCACATTAAGATGAATGTTTGGCCAGCAAGGACGGCTGCCGCTGACACCGCTTATCTGCCGCTTCGCGACGGGGTCAGCAGGAGGGCCGAGAGCACCTCGTTGTTGGCGGCAGGTGACGCGGATTTTTTACCTTTCAACGGGGGATGCTGGATGGGCTCACAGCCCATCTCCCGGCCGCGGACATTTTTTGACACTCGCGCAAGTTTGTCAAGTGTCAGCGGCTTTGTTATCGCTTCCGCCAACCAGCCTGGTCGCCCTGGGCTTGTCGGGAAGGAGTCAGGAGTCAGGAGTCAGAGTAATTTAATGGTGAGAAATGTGGGCAAACTTTTCATTTCGTCCCGGCTTTTATACCCTTCTTAGGGGTATTATGATTTCATCCGCCAGTGGGAGGGACACTCACCCTCCACAGGAGACTGGAGAGTCAAGGCCGTGATTAGTCCTAATTCCTTGGCTAAAAACTTTAGGGTGAGTCAAGACTAAAGTGGGAAGTGTTTTTAATACTTAAGGATTATCACTCATACGCAGTGTTGCCGCTGATTGGGAATTTAAAAATCTTTTAAAGGTGCCACGAGTGTTATTTTAGCTACATTTCTATGGAAATATTTGAATTTGTATTATTAAAGTTTATCACTTATACGCAGTGTTGTCTCTGATTGGGAACTAAATACTATTTAAGGGTGTCACAAGCGAAGTTTTAACTATATATCAATGAAAATATTTGTATATATTGTAAAACGTTAAAATATTAATTATTATTAAAGAAATTTGTTAGATTTTCCTCTTAAGATTGGATAAATTGTGTACTTTTGATCGGATAATCATCCTCTTTAAATTATTTAAACACATTTAAATCTTTTTGTAAATAAAAATGTATTCTATATAATTTATTTATTAAACAACCTAATATTTTTGGCTATAACTTTATAATTTCTTATGCATAATTCTCTTAGTTAGCAAGGTCCACCCTGGTACAGACTCCTTTCTGGTTTATCTTTACAGCAGATTTGTTTTATGTCGTTCGGAGCGCTCTATCTACTTTTCTATGCAGGGTGCCAGGGTATTTTAGACTTTGGCTAGCCCGAGTTGTGTAACTCTCTCGGTTTTTGATTCATGCGCCTCATTTGTGCCTTGGCCTTGCCTTTGCCTATATGAAAATTTAGGGATTTTTTACCTGGGACCAACTTTTGCTGATTAATGGCGCTTTTACTTTGGCTTTCGGTCGGTTTTTTGCGTGTCTCCGAAAGTGCGAGTTTTATTTATGAATGCTGGAGTTTGAGTTATACAAGTATTTAACTTTTATGCATAAAACAACTTTATTATACGGCGGCAATTTACGCTCAATTATGGCCCCGACATTAGGAGGCGAGTCGTATAAATTTGTTGCTGCAAATTGTTTCTGGTTGAGTTTCCTTTCGTTTCGTAGATTGAAAACAATGCAAATGAGGCCAGGAACAGGATCGAGATTGCGTTGATGTGGGTCACACGGAAACTGAACCCGCACCCGAACCCTATTCCGATTCCGAACGGGGATAAAAAATCGTTTAAACAAGCCTTGGGTCCCTATTTTCTATACCCATCAGGGGGAAACGCCCCGAACAGACGCTCTCTGCTTTTAATTGCGATTTATTTAACTAAGCTGCGCTGGCCAGGGGAATCGGATTTAGTGCGCATTTAAAATGTAATAATCAACACACACAACACACACAGCCCGCCGCCAGCAGCCGTGAAATATGCTAGAAATTCCGCACTCCCCACAGTCCCCCTCCGCTGGCGACATTTGCACTGATTATTTTGGCCAGTTTTGCATGTGGCATGTGGAAGCCGCCGACAGTTGCAACTATGTGGGCGTGTCGGCGCCGCCACGCCCCCGCAGCAAAGTAGCATAAATTTAATTTGTTTCGGTGTTGTTATTCATGCTGCAGCAACGCGCACAGGGGGTGTAATTAAAATAACATAACTCTAAGCGATTCTCCATTTCCATTTCGTAGTAATTAACCCTTTCATCGCCAAATCATAGTGGTCGGATCACACGGAATGTTTGCGGCCACTATATATGGTAAAATGACACCCTTTGACAACGGAAACGAATATTGAAGCCCTTATTACTCACATACTCACATTTGTTATTTGTTTAAATGGAAATAGACATGCCGGCTTTAAAATTACAAAAATAAACTAACTTTTAAGTAGGGGAGAAGTGCTATTGCCATTGATTTCAAAAAGTATTCATTTTTAGATGTTTTTGATTTAATTTTGTTATAGAAACAAATATCAGAATAATGGATAAATTATATTTATAAAAAAAATAATAAAATATATTCTTTTTCGTTTAGATATTAAAGATAAATTTCTTTTAACAGAAATAAAGATCAGAAAAATGAATAAATAAATGAGTTACTAATTTTATAATTTGTTTAACAGAAATTATCCATGCCAATTTTTTAAATGTAAATTATAACAAAGAGAAATTTACTAATGCGTTGGGAAAACTTTTATAAATATATTTATGTTAGATATATTTTTATAGAAATAAATATCAGAAAAACAAATGAATATATGTTTGTCCATTTTGATACTTTAAATAAATATTTCGTTTAGAAATAATTATCGGAGATAAATAATTATTCCAGATAAATTCTGCTATAAAAATAAATATCAGGATAACAGAAAGATTATATTCTGCTTCATCTAGATATTTTACATTAATTTTTCTTAAAGAAATAATTATATGAAAATGGAATAAATATATTATCTATCATTTAGAGACACTAGATAAATTCTCCTTTTAAAAATAAATATCAGGAATATCAGGGTAATGAATAAATTACATTCTTAACCCTGTAAAGAGTTCAAATAATAACTAAAATATACCCACTTACTATTTGCAATTAAATCAGACTAATTAACTGAGCAATATATATTTGAACCCAGCCTAGTTAACCGCGAACTTTGCCTTCGAACTGCATGCACCCTTTGACCTTTGTAATGTGCCCCGATCGGTGGTTGGGTTTTGGACTAGAACGGACGTCACGGATCCAATGGACCGAATGACAAGGCTCTACTTTCACGCGCCACGTGACACAATTATTGAGCCCAGTGAGCACCGACAAGAGGCCGATAGGAATGACCAGTGGAAACTCCGCCCGATGATAGGCACACGCAATCCAAAGGAATTCATTATGTGTGGGCATTATTATGATGGAGATGGTGATGGCGAAGGCGATGGAGATGGAGACGGAGATGAAGATTGAGATGAAGATGTGCGCCTGGACTTTGGCCTGGACTCGGGCAACAATAAAGCATGAAGCCGGGACACAGGGCACTTAATTATACAGATACGCCGTACGTATACGTACATATATATTTAGATGTCAGCTTGGACAGACTCGAACCCGGCCCCGGCCCCGCCCCCGCCCTGTGTATTGTGTGTATTATTATTTTAACAATTTATTTTGTGCAATTAACACAATTGCCGACACACATTCATTTCACGCAACTTCCGGCAAATTCTGTGGCTGAGCTTAATTTATTGTTGCCGCCGGTTTTTTCCACCGCCCGAGGGGGCGTGGTGGGGCACAATGCCCCTAAGCCTCCATTGTGGGCCCGCCGCTGGAGGAGATTTGTGCAGACGGCGCGTGGCGACTTAAAGATTCGTTTGGCAAAAAACGATGCCGTAATAAATGTGTGCCCATATATATAGACTGAAGTGAAAGCGAAAGTGGCCCTGGCGCAGGGAGGATTGTCCCAGAAAGGCGCTCTAATGAGCACACGCCTCACATTACCAGGGGGCCCTAGATTATTTGAATTATTTGCAAGTAATTTGTTACATTCGCACTCATAGATTTTCGGGGAGCCGGCGTCTTAGACTTGGACTTAGAGTAGCAGCAAGGGCTGAGCTATGCGAGACACTGGATAATTAACATACTTAATGGATTTTGGAGTTTCGGAAAACTCTTAATTCACTTTCGAAAGTCGAGGGATTTGCCATCGTCTCACTTTGCGACTCTGGAGAAATGAATGACTTATGATAATGCGTTTTAATTAATATTTGAAAATGGCCGGGGGAGGTATTGATTTACACAGCAGCTTTTAATATCAATCAATCAAGTTTGAAAGAATCACTCACGTCAAACTCACAACTCTCCCACTCCTCAGATGACTTAAGGTAATCTCTGAGTTTGTGAGAGAAAGCTTTTTGATTGTAACGGAGATTTTTAGATTCTTAGAAATATTAAATGTTTTTTTTTTAAGCAGCAATTTGTGATATGTGTGTGTTAAAGTTTAAGGTCGGAACATTTGATTTACATCAAAGTCTATGAATATTTTAATTTAAGCGCGGTAAAGCAGGGATATTTGGTGATGTTTTTTAAAACTCAATAATTAGTTCAGTAAACTCGTATAAAAATTTCAGAGTTGGAGTTGCCATAGTAATAAAGTAATAAAAAGCGAATATTTAAGCAAGTTAAGTGGATTAATCAATCGATGCAGGTTTGAATAAAATAAATGCAATATTAAATCAAATTTAATAGCAATTAAATATGATTTAAAATTCTAAAAAGTATTCCCAATTCGTTGACAAATTAATAATAATAGAAATTGCTTATTTCAGCCAGTCAGTCACCAATATACATATTTCGGTATGACTTATTTCTTTGATGAATTTCAATAAATGAACAGCTGTCGTTCTCTGGCAAATATTGCGAGTACAAAGCCCTGCTCGCAAATGCAAATCATAAATATATGTCTCCGTACGCATATATAACTTAATTAAATTCTGCATCAATTGGGAAATTTGAATTGAATTTGGTCGCCGCAGCAACAGCAGTCAAATTTGATTACACCCAATAACCAATCGGAATTAATTTATTGTTCCCGGTGATTTGCTGCGTAGCGAGCTTGGACGTGAGCCATTTTCCGCAATCTGCCGCTGATTGTTCTGACTGATTGACATTGATTTGGGACTCCGTTTAGGGCTCACCTTACCTGCCGCGCATCTCCTCCGTGGGCCAGTCCGAGTTCTGGCCCCACGGCATCTCGGTGGTGCCCAGGATGAGGCCAAAGATGAAGCCAAACAGCAGGGAGATGAACATGCCCAGGCCCAGGCACAGGAAGCCGACGCGCTGCAATCAGACGGGATAAAATCGGGGTTGAGACAGCGAGTTAAATGCCAAAGGAAGCCAAAGGAGCATAAGGAGCATAAGCAGCATAGGGAGGAGGGGAGGGCGAAAAAGGACCGCAGCCAGCGACACTTTAAGCGATAATGCTGCATACTTTGGAGGGCGAAGGAACTGCGAGCAGATTCGTGACATGTTAACCCAAATTTGCAGCCACGCAACTGCAAACTGTTGTTGGCAGCTGCACACACAAAGGAAAAGCTCTAATGTCACCCACATGATGTCGTCCCAGCATTCCGACTCAGCAATGGTGTGGTGCCTAGATCGTGCTCCCATCCAGCCACATTCCTCCTCCTGCCACGCATATAAAGTAACTTGTCTTGGGGCTTAAAGGGGCCGCTGCCTAACAAGTTGGCAAAAATGCTAAAGTTTTCAGTTGCCGTTTAAAGGGTTGGCTCAACTACAATTTTCCCCAATCTACCCGTCAAGTTGGGTGTGAAAACTTTGCTAATTTCTTGTTTATTGTTTGCTCTCGCTCTTGCTCTATTTGCAGGTAAGCAAGCGCACACACACTGCCTGCCCACACTGCGAATGCGTAATGTGCAAACAAATTACACTCACTGCCGAAATCAACTTTAAATGGTGTGCAAATATTTACAAAAATCGAATCGCCATTCAAATATCATTCAATACTAGCTTCGGGCCTGGCAATATGTGGAAAACCGACTCGTTATCACTTTATTGCCGGAGTTCCGGTCTGGTTTTTTCCCTGACAATTATTTTTAATAGCAGACCATCAATTTTCACTGCCCCCGGCTCGTGTTGCTATTTTTGTCAACGTTTGTAATTGGCATTTTTGTGTGAAATTGTTTAAACACTTTTGCATATGAATTTTGGGCAAACAATTTCGCATTGAATGCCAGCCATGACTTTGAAAAATATGCGCCCAGCAGGGATGCTCGTCTCTGTTGCATATTTTCTGATACTTTCACACACACATTTTGGTAATGAAATTAAAACATGTCAAAGGTGTAGAGTTTTCCAGTCGCCAGTATGCTTCAAAATTGTTGAAAGCCGCTTTCGTCAGCTGGAAATTAAATAACTCTTAGAGGCGGAATGGAAATTCAATAATATTTGTCGCTTGATTATCCTAAACTCATCCAAACCGAACACATGTAACATTTGCTGGCAATGCATTAATGCCTTGAAAGTTGTTACAAGCTGCCGGAAGGCACAGGAAATGAGATGTATTCAGAGGAGTAAGTATCTGAAAATTGTGTAAGCAAGTATTTTTGAGACCGCAAACTTGGGCAAGTGCTGCTTTAAGAGCAATTTCAGGACTTGCTCCTCCTGCGGTTCCACTGGCTCTATCAAAGATTATGATGACACAGCTGGAGCCACTTCACAAAAGGCGTGGCCAGGCGAGAGAGGCTAGAGAAAAGATGCACACACTGGGAAGATGGCATGTGTTCGGTCGCACACGAATATATTCATTTCAATTAAATTTTAATTGAAGTACACGACGCAGGTGTCAGCACACCCGGCAAGGCACATGGTGGAAATTGTGTCAGCAGACAACAAGTTGCCTCTGGGGCCGGGCTCACGAGCCGTCTCTTCATTAGAAATGGCAGCAGACGATTATATTTGCCTTATTTTTATTTTCCCTCTCCATTTTACTTTATATTCCTCGCTTTATATTATTTTATTTTATTTTACTTTTGCCTATTTGTTGTGGTTCTTTTGCGGCTTCTATTTACCACTCTGTCTGCACATTAAGCCCTGTCTTTGGGCTTCCTGAAGCGCAAACCGCTGCCTTTGATCCGGCAAAACTATGGAGACGAGCGAGCGGTCTTATCGCAGACTATGGCGCTGCGCCACCTGGCGGTGACAATTATGACACTTTGGTAAGCAGCTGCTTGTCTGGCTGCAGTTAAAGTTCAGTTTTATTGGCTTCGCGCTGAATGCGGCGCTAAGTGCTGCGCTTCCCTTAATTCCAAAAGTAGCTTAGCTCGACGCTGGAGCAGCGGAAATTATTACCAGCCGCAGAGCAAGGTGTGGTCCTAAGCCCAGGACTCTCATAATGAACTACTTGTAAAGGGCTTTGTGCTCAGCCCTCAGACTTTGAATGAAAAAGTACTAAGGTAGTCTTCCCCTTTATGCCTTCTAATAAATCATCCTCGGAAAACATTTCTAGGAAATTCCACAGGCCTCGCCAAGTATTTATTTATATCGATTTGAATAAACATCAGAGAAAAACACACAGTTGGCTGCTCTCCCGCGTTACAACTCTATCGCAATTTTTGGGAAAACATTTAAATATTTGATGGGGCAACGGCACCCTCTTCAAGCCGACGCCGCTGTCAATAAACAATTCAGCAACTTTTGCCATTTACCACAAAAGCGATGCAAATTTGCAAAACATCAAGCGCTATGTCGCAATGCATTTGACTGGAATAACCCTACATATAGCGATCGGGCGCCCACATTTCGCATATTTCTGCGAATTTTGACAGCTGGCACAAAGGACGGATCCGTCCGGACGGATGGATGGATGGTCGGAACGGAACCGAACGGAATGGACTGCTGGCATACCAATTTTCGGTGCAATTTTTATTATTTTCCAAATGTCATTTGCTCATAAATCACTCAAAAGTACGTAGAACATAGAGCCACACATGGAGCCGTCGAAGAGCCGCTCGAAACAGTGTTGACGATTTCATTTAACGCTTTTTGAAATGGGTTTTTAGGGTGGGGTCTTGCCAACTATTACCACTATTCCATTTTTCACACAACACTGTTGTGTTTCGCTTATTTTTCAACGGTGGTCTGAATGGCTTTTCCGAGAGCCACTCTCCCACATTTGTTGTTGCTGGAAAAAAGCCACAGTCATAAGGGGAAGCTGCACTTACCATTAGTTCTTTGTCGGAGATAATTGCGCCGAATGTTATGGACATCACAGGACCCATGAGCGGGGAAACTAGCATTGCGGCCACTATATTCGGAGCGTTGTTCTCGACCAGACCGAGGGCCGCCAAGGAGCTGCAGGATATAATTACGATTACGGCTCCTCCTTTAGTGCTTGTTTTCAATGGGTCAGCTCAGCTGTTGTGTGTGTTGTGCGTGTTTTCCGCGAATTAATTGTGCAATCTCCCGCGCTGGCTACTTACTCGGCGGTAACGATTAGCAGCAGATAGTCGAAGGACAGCGATCCGCCGGCCCTTACTCCGTCCACCACCTGTTTGACTGTTAATTTCGATTTAATTGATTCCACAAAATTGTTCCATTTCGAGGCATCCTCGGCTTCCTCGCTGGATTTGTTGGTTTTAAAAAGAAAAGGGAGAAAATAAATAAACACGGAACATAAAAGGGAATGGCGGGGAATGCTGGGCAGCTCTAGAGGAAGGACTAAATCTTTGGCAGCTGTGCTATGGGAGTATCCTAGAGATTTTTAGACGGAAAATTATTTATAATAAATTCTATCAATATCATAAGGATATACGGAATCAGTCTGTCGGAGTCTGGTAGCCTTGCCTTCAGTCCCCTGCTGATTAGAGTGTCTGGCCCCAGTCATCACCCAAAAATAAACCACAAGCTAACCTCAATTACAAGCTCATCAGGTATGCACATAGCTCTGCCATAGATTCCAAGCCAGTGCCAGTGACAATTGCTTGCCAAGAAGCCATCGTGTCTATGTGTATTTATGCCTTAACCGGCTTTGCCATTCCGGATGAGAGGAGGCCCATAAATCGTGCGCACACACTGGATGCAGCCCCAAGATTCCCCCTCTTTCGTATGCAAATTTTGTCATTTTCACTTTCCAAGGAACTACCCTGACTGTGCCTCCCCCCAAGTAGCTCATAAGTCTGGCCCCGGGCCGCAATAAACTTGGGCCTGGGCCAAGGTTCTCGGCCCCCTTGTTGGCCCCGGCCGTAAAGGGAAAATGGCAAACAGCGATCCGCGCCAAAGGAGCCAAGTGTCACGATTTCCTGACTAGAAAGTGAGCAATGAAGGCCGCGAGGTGCGAGAGCTAGTGAAAGTTAATGAAATGACTGACGCCTTTGACACGTCGGCGAGAGAACGGCTGAAATTAGTTTTTAACAAAGCGACAGCTGCGGGAGCTCCGACCACCGGTACTTCACTGCTAACTGGTCCGAACAAAGCCCGTAAACACAAAGCCGGCCCGAACACAATACTCTGTGTACACGCACCTGCCATAACATACTACAAATATGAGCCCTGTGGAGACTCACCTGTAGTCATCTCGCATGTTGGCCGCATCGGTGATGGCATCATAACTAACGCTGCACGGCAGCACGCTGTGGAAGGCAATTGCAGGGAGAGAAATAAATATAGATAGAAAAGATATTAATACAAATATGATTTATATTACTTCTAATACTGCCCCAATATTTTTAAATATTTAATTAAATGTTTTTACTATTATTTTTATGTTTTCTAAATATTTATCAAGTTCTGATACTTTTTTCCTCGGTGTAAATACATATGAAATTGATATATGTCAGTGCATTTCAGGCGAGCAGAGTAAGGTGCTTGTCGTGGCCATGTCATTGGGTTGGGATTTGACTGGCAACATCGAGGGAGGACCCGAGGCCAGGCGAAGATCTTGAGACGAACTCGAGGTTGCCTCGAAGTAAACATGAATTATAGATTACTCGAGTGGCACTCAATCAAGGCAAGGTGCATTCTTGCCAGCTCCTTTCTTAATTGAATTTCTGCGCATATTAATCAGCTTAAGTCGTACTTTGTCTGGCCACTCAGTTCCTCCTTGGCTCCTCGAGGGCATGGAGAACATCTGGTCTTTGTCTTTTGACTGCCCTCCCAGGTCTCGGCCAGGTCACACCTTCGACTGCATTTTAATCCCCCTCTTAATGCCATTAAGTGATTATCACACCTACTTATCTTCACGGAACCCACTGCCAGCTGTCCTTGTCCTTTGCCTGTTCGTCTTTAATTTTCAAGTAGTAGTTAGTACAGGTCATTGTCTGGCTCCATTGTATTTCGTTTAATTTAATTACTGAGGAATTTCGGAGAGAAACAAGTCTCCTTTCGAACTGCATTTACATTGTCGAGGCAATTGCGCTTGGCATTCAGGGTGGAGAGCTCCAGCTGTTGGCCAGGATAATCGACACTGGCGATTTCCGCCTACAAGCAATCAAAATATGGGCAATGTACCTTGGCAACCGATCCCTTCGGTCAGCTCGTCGCCCATCGCCTCATCTTTCTGCATTTTTATTGCATTTCCATTGAAACCCAGAGACTTGGCGAGTTAGGAACTGGCTGAGCCCGGCCAGCTGTTGCTGCTGGACTCCTTGACTTTCGCAGCACGTTCGGCGTTTGGCGCTTGGCGCTTGGCTTTGTTCCCCTCACCTGGCCAGGTGTCCCCTCGCAATGTCTCAACTTACCTGACACTGGAATTCAATTTAGTGCCAATGCCCAGTTCCGTGAGGCAGTGCAGGGTGGTCTCACAGGCGGCGCCCGCCTGCAGCGGGAAGACGACGTGATGGAAGTAACCTTTCTTGCTGGTCGTCCAAGTAACGTGCTCAATTTCCAGCTTGACAAGCAGCTCCTCGAGTACCTGGCACCGGGATGGGAGATGGGGGAGAGAAGAGCGGCAGCTTAGTGTGGCATTTCGACGGGCTTATGGCTTACAGCTTTGCATTTAATTGGATCGCAATAGTGGTTGGGGTTCAGGTTGGGACTGGCAGGATGGCCTGACGGATTGGATTGAATTGGTGATTCGGCCGGCCTTGGCTGGCCAGCCGGAGTGGTGCATCCATCCATCTTGGCCGCCCGGCCAGCTAAGCCACCTCATTCATCAGTATATGACAAACGGAGCAACAATCGGAGTCGCAACGCCAATCGCTACGGCAATCGGTGTCCAGTGCACTGACAGAAAATCTTACTTATCTCTTTATAAAAATATTTGATAAAACAAAAGGAGTGAAAGAAAGATTGGCACTTAAAAGGAATTAAAGGTATTTTAAGCCATAGAAAGTTACAGAGAAAGAATGCATGCATAGTGTGAATATGATATTATTTATTAGAGATAGGTGGCTCATATGTAAATATCGATAGGAAGCAGTCCGATATATATTGGTATCGATTGGGCACGAGTAAAGAAGTGCAATCACTATCTTGCGAACGTCAATTAGAATTTTTAAAAAGTAAGGAAAATGTAGGTTTTACTCTTTAACACTAAAATTTCATAAACCCAAAACCTAGCCAAGATCCTGTAGAATAGAATTTCCATAATATTACAATCTTATTTAGAAACTTTAGTAGTATAAAAGCCTTCTCTCAGTGCACCCAGTCGCACTCAAAGCCGCCATCAAACCCTTGTCCTCGGCTCGGGACGCAACGCACACGAAAATCAACTTTAAGTGCTCGGGGAAGCATAAAGCTCTGCCCACTTGACCGGACTGGACCAGGCTTGCTATGGGAGGCAGGAGGACCAGGCACTTGTGCTCCTTTGGACAACTTACCTTTTCAAGCGGCACCACTAAATTACGTCTGTCCAGGGGCCCGGCCACCGTGGAGGTGTCAGCTGCTACCGCAGTCGCTCCTGGTCCCGGACTGGTTCCGCCGCCGCCGCCACCCACTCGTCCAATGCCCGGACCACCGCCACGCCCTCCTCCTACGCCCGGTCCACGGCGATACTTGGGCACATTCTTGTCACGTAATTCAACTTCGAGTCGTAGTATTGCGTTGTTATTCTCCGGAAGATTGATGTTCAGATTATTGTTGCCACCTCCAGGGCCACCTGCACCAACCGCAGCATGGTGGTGTCCCGGCTGGACTCCGGCTCCAGCTCCAACTGTTGCCTCCACGAGGGCATTATTTGAAGTGCCTGGCATGGGTTAATGAAAAGGTGATATGGCCGTGTACATAAACGTAAGCTGATTTGCCATTAAGCAGGATTCCAGGCTCTCAGTCCTTGACGATGGACGATGGAGATGGGAATGGAGATGTTGATGGAGAGGCAGGAGGACAGCTTCAGCTGATTAGAATCTGATACTCGGGAATTGCTAAATTAAATTTGCTACAATTTCGGTCAGCAACCCAGCTATGTGTGCTATTGTTTCGGGCTTAAATTGGCTGTGATTAGTTAATTCACGGCAATTGCAGTATTTATATTGCAATTAGCACAAATTGTTGGGATATTTCGAATATTTTCGGATGCAACTAAGCGTTCCACCAAATATTTGCCCTGCCTGTGTACCTTTTGCAACCGCTAAGCTCATTTTTGTTGCAAATTACGCTAATTAAATGTTCCGGCTATCGTTAACAAATATCCAATTATATAGATAACTTATGCTTTGGCCCGTATTAAAGCGGCGGCTGTTTAAACATTTTGAAACGGGGGGAAAAAAAAATAAAAATACAGAAAAAGTTAAGCAAACACGCCCACTGAGCTAAGCCCCACTTGCGCTAAATAAATAAATAAAGTGGCAAGCGAAAAATCAAATCAAAGTCTACATAAAAACCACACAAAGGATCACAATTTATTATGCCAACAAGAGGGGGCCCAGACAGACATCGAAATGTAATATAAATCCCGCCACATTGACAAATGCCAAAATAAAGCTTAAATGCGCTTAGGCCAGGACTTTGGGGCGCCCAAACGAGAGACGAAGGACGAGGCACTCGGTATTTGTTTCCCATAGTTTGGCTAGTGGAGAAACTTCCCCAAAAGTCGGCTGAATGGCCTGACCCCACCTGACCACCAACCAAGTCCTCTTTTGCCTATTTAATTCCGACTTTGCTCTCCGGCGCGTTGCCATGGAATTGAAGGATCCGTGATTTATGTCTGACACCTATGAGCCCGGCGCTTTCGACTGCATGTCTACTTTTTTTGGCCACATCTCCCAGGCTCTCGGCTCTCTCTCTTTTTGTTTGCTTAAGTATTTTGCACTCTTTAAGCTGTTGCCAAGGCCGACATTTCTAGGCTCGTAAAAAGCAGCGGCGTTTCGACACGAAGCTACCCTAATCTCTGGAGGTAAGAGGCTTCCCATGACATATATATTCCTTTATATATATAAACTCGTATACAGAGAGAGAGAGCTGATTTATTTTTTGCACGACCCTGAGCTACTCCTACTGCGTTCACGCCCAAAAACCACTCCCATTCTCCTCATCAGCGGCGGGCTCGGCTCGGGCTCGGCTCTGCCATTGTCATTATCAGAGCGGGCGCTGCCATAGTGACAAACTAAATTAATGATGATTCTCTTTGATGGCTTTTGCCAGCGCCCTGTTTTGTATTTAAATAAATATTTGATTAATGCTCCTCCGGCGAAAAAGCGACGACGAAACTCCTACATGCCAGGCCCCAGCGTTTTTGCCGGATTCTGAATTCTGGATTTCACAAGATGCCATATTTCCCTGATGCCATTTATTTCATAAATTATATTGTTTTATGGCTTTTTATTATGGGCTTTTTATCGCCACTGATTGTGATAAATGATTGCTACTAAAGAGAGTAGGAGACTGCCCCGGGCTAGTAGTAGTTTTTGCAATTAAAGACTGTCTTCCTTGCCCTTCTTTTCAGGCTGTTTTAAGTATTTAGCCGCAGGATACAATCGCTTATTTTCGAAGAGCTATCAGTTTCCGACCCACCAGCTCCACATTCCTCCAAAGCTCCTTCGTCGTCCTGGCTAATTAAATTTTAATATTACATTTTTCGGGCGGCGAAATGTGCTACGTACGCCCGGCATCCGCTTGTAAAATTATCTTTGCAAAAGTTTCGCCTCTTGAATGCCGCAAGCCGAAAATGCGAAACAAAAAATCTACTCCTACTCGTACTCCCCACGTGTGCCCAGTCCCAGTCCAGGTCCGTACTCCGGCCGGGTTCATGCAACATTCATGGCGAGCTCTTAGGCCCGGAGAACACTTTTACGATGTCATAAAATAATTAATAACGCCACTAAACAACGTAATTACGCGCCTAAGCCCAATGCATACAGGTGTACTCTGTGTGTGTGTGGATCTGGATGGGATTGGGATGCTGGTGAGTGGGGCGGATTATGTGGTTGCCGACACGCCTAGATAAATGCCACAGCGCCATGTAAACAAAATTGCAACTTTGTATTTAATTAGGCACGGGCGCTTATTCAATTTGCCGCCCGTACCGTCCGCACCCGGGCCGGGCCTACTTACCGTAAATCAGCTCACGTTCAAAATTCGCCGTCGGCACCACGATTAGGAAGACCACGCCCGGCATCCTGTCAACGTCCCGCCGTCGCCTGCGAATGGATGAACCCGAAAAAGTGGCCGTTTAGTGTGCAAATTTGTGTCAGACCATCTTAATGGCCTCCTTCGAGGCGAAGGAGAAGGCATTCGTTTTAATCCAAAGCCGGCCAAAGACTTGGCAGCACCGCTTGGCCGGAGAGACTTGCCAACGTTTAAGATGTATGCATCTTGCCGTGAGTGCATCCACAACAGAGATCCGTGTTTTGCCTAAGCCGTAGATACGCTCTGAGACACTGGGATAAATAATAGCTAACCCTTTTCGCTTTAAAATAAATTTTTAATTATATTTTAAGAGAATTTTTGAAAAAATATTAGCTGAAAGGCTTCCAAGAATTATTAAAGGTTATTTGTGAGTTTAAAATACCTTAAAAAATTACTAGAGTATGAAAAATAATTCCCAAAAATTATAATAATATATATAATATATATTTGTTAATTTTAAGAACATATTTCAGACTTTAAATACAATTTTCTAACTTTCTCTCTGTAGTATATATCGATTTCCTGTTTCATATTTTCACTCCACGTATTTTTTTCCAAGAAATTATTTAAGTCAAGGTATTGTTTGAAAGGTAATACTTAAAAAATTGCCAGAGCTACAAAATAATCCCTAAAAATCACAAGATATTTATTTGTTAATATATCAATCTTTCAAGACAACTTTCTACCTGTAAAGAAAATCGATTTCCTGTTTCATATTTTCCCTCCAAGTATTTTCTTACAAGAAATAATTTAAGGGTATGTGCACTTTGAAAGGTAGTTTGTAATATTAAAAAAATTCTTCAAGTTAATAAAATAATCCCTGCAAAACACAATATATTTAATTGTTAATTTTCTGACAACTTTCCAACTTTCTATGTGTATCAAATATCGATTTCCTGTTTTATATTCCCGCTCCCCATTATTTTGTTCAAGTGCATCGACAAACGGCCCCATTATCCCCGACTTTTATGTTCAGTCACTGCATTAGCATTTCTGTCTGGTTTCATTTTCGCTCCTCAGCCTTAACTTCTTGGAGTCGGCGGAGCAACTTTCAGGCGTAAATGGGCTCTGAAGGTTGCTATAAGTAGTTTCAGCTTTGTTTGTATTTTTCTAACGCGAGTTTGGTAGTTTTCCGCAAGTTCCCTGACTGGCTGCCAAGCTGATGTTCTTCAAATTAATGCAACAATTTCTTAATTAAAGTGCCAGGCAACCAGGCAACTCTTTCGCTTCGCATATTCCCGGGCGGTAATTCTCTCCTGTATCAATAAAAGGTAAAATGCTTGCTCAAGGATATTTGCCAGACTCTGACTGCTCGAAATTAAAATGCCATTAGCACCGGGAGAGTCGAGAGATAAAAGCGATGTGAGTGCGATTAAACACAGAGAGGAGTCCGGAGTATTACTGCCTCTGGAATGCTGATGCCCTGGGTTAATACCCGTTGCTACTTCCAGGATCTTCTCGAGAACGAGCCCTGTTTCCCGGCGAAGCAAAAGTGTATGCGAAAAAGGAGCTGAGATTTAATGGAGCTGAGATTTTTACTCTCTCTTGAAATCAAGGCGATGCTTGAGCTGGAAATGCACTTCCTTTTTTTACTAAAAGGAAGGATATCTTGTTATGATGGATAAAATGTTTAAGAAATATTAAATTAAATAAAGTGAATTTATTATCTACATTTCAGTGTTCTCTTTGTTATCTAATTTTTCCTATATTTCTCTTTACAAACTTCTGCCTAGGATTTCCATAATTTGAGCTGGTTAACTAAGTCCACAATAAGCGGCTTCTCAAGAAAATCAATATTTGAATACACCTTATGAGCAGCCAGTTTACATTTTCCGGGCACCCATGCTCCGGGTTCCCGGGATCCTCTGGAGGCACGAGGGAAGTTTTTCCGCAAACAGTTGGTTTTTTTGTTTGCAACACTTTTGCTTAAAAACTTTTCACAGCAGCAGTCCCAAACAAACGGCCTACTCACACTCGTCTGGGTCCTCTGTCCTGTGTTCTTGGCATCCCAGGAACCCCTTCCTGCCGTTCCTGCTGCTCCTGGTTCAGGATCTGGCCCTGTTCTGGCCGGACTCAGTCAGCCGTTCCCCACAAGCCTCTTAGGAACTTTCCAGCCAAACAACCGAAGCCACTTTGCAGCACGTTCACTGTTGCACTTTTTCTCTTTTTTAATTTTTTTCTTGCCACTTGCCATCTTTCAGTTTGCGGCATATTTATTAAAAAAAAATAAAAATAAAGAAAAAACGGGAAGCACAAAATATGGCAGGAAATTCTTTTATATTAACCGAAAATATTTATTTTCTTACTTGCTGCCTTCGTTTTTAAGCGCACTTTTCTGATTAATTCCGTAACTATATATTTACACAACTTGGGAGAAGTTTTTCGCCGCGATGACGACGAGGAAGCCGCGGTGGCCACTTGTGAAGAGTGCCAGGCCGCCGGGAGCTTTGCCTTCCACTTCTGGCCAGGATTGCAGCGCCGCTGGGTGCTCCATTGTCGATCCGAGCCGAGTGTTTGTGTGCCCCCAACAATGGGCCTCTGCCTTCCACTAATTTGTATGAGTACCTCGATGCGGGGCTCCGAGCTGGCACCACTAATTAGGGCACGAGAATTGCATTAGTTTTGGCATTCGGCAAAAATAATTACAAAGTGCAGCGCGGAGAAAAGCCAATTGAAGGAGTGCTTGGGGCCAAGGTTCGCGGCCAGTTTTTAAAAGGCGTCGTCCATGGGGGCTCCATAATTACTTCCAATAAGTTTTTCGGTGCGAGGCGGGGACTTTCCCTGTCAGCTTTGATTTCATGGCACGCCACATTCTCGGCGGTCAGTTCCCCCGCGTCCTCTGGGAGTTTAATGCCATCTTAATTAAGGGCGCTAATTGGTTATGTCTGTGACTCGCACGAAAGGGGGAAGCCCCCAAAACTAAATAATTGAGAAAAGCATCTACCTCAACCCTTTTATTCTTGAGAGAAGTGGTTTATCGGCTTGAAAAACTCTAGTTTCCAAATAAATAATAGTAACCCGCTTTGAAAGTTAGTTTTTATATATTTTATTTGCTCAAACTTAAGAAGTTTTTATCCTCTTCAAACCAAACATTGACTTGGGAAGAGCTTGCGGTATGAAAAAGAAATGACTCAATAATATTAATATTTAAGCATGCCACAAAAAATGGCTGAAACTTTTAGACAACAAAGAGAGAGAGAGCGGGGACCGTATTAGGACTTAGGTGGACCGCCGGGCAAACGGCTTTGGCATAATGCATAATCATTTAAACAAGGATAAGCCCGCCCAGAATGGCCGCAAGTTGAGTCCTGCATTATGACACACACTGCTGTCATGGGTGCAGGCCAACCCGGAGGAGAACGGCGCTTGGCAAAGTCCTTTTATGGCCAATTTCAGCGGACAGGCTTGGCCCGCAGCTTAAAGCGGGGCGATAAGGACAAAGCCAAAGTCCAAGGACGCTTTAACCGCTCTCCCGTGTAAGGTGGTTAGGTGAACTTTTCCGCTTTTCCAGCTTTTTTTTTGGTACAAACTCGGCACTAGATAGGAGATACCCGTGGACGTGTGGCTGTACTGCTATGCGGGTCCAATGCCCAGCGGTGCTATTTGCCCCGAATATATTATCATTAATTTCAAATTATGAAAAAGTGGGGACTCCAGTCAACGGGTTTTGGCTTTGGCCGGGGTAAAGGTAACATAGAAGCGCCATAAAGGTTAATATTTGTTTGTCCCAGCAGAGTTTTATTCACTCGAAGTATAGGTTAAGGATCTGGAGTTAAAGTTCTCCTAGAAATTACAGTTTTTCCTTTTCGTCTTCCCTTCCAGCTGGGTCGCGTGCTGCGCAACTTCAACATCACCAAGATCAGCGACCTGGAGCTGATCTCCAACACCACCGATCGCCTGGACATAACCTTCCACTTCTTCGGCGTTAAGGGCGACTCCCAGCGCATTCGGGATGCCATCACCCGCATGGTGGAGCGTGGCAGGATAGGGAACTTCACCCTGGTGGCCAACTTCCACCACTTCGACGAGAATCCCCCGCTGAGCTTGCTGGTGAGCATTAATCCATCTCCTTTTGCACAAAACGTGGCAATTTTTATTACGTCCAAGATATATATTTGATTGGCTCTGAATAGAAGGCCAGACAGGCGCATTCAGGACGCATTTTGTAAAGCATTCCCCGCAGATATCTATTGGGTTTTTATATAAATTTTAAATTTCTTGCCATTGGCACATCCATCAATCGGCGGCATTCCATCATTGATTTCCGCCAAATGGTATTTTCATTAATTCCAATCGAGACAGGATGGCCGCCTATTAAAAGCGTAATAAATATACTGGCAGGATGGCTGGCATTACAGGGGCCGAGGCCGGCACTCGTTCCATTTCCGATACATATTAAACAATAATTTATTAACTATTGAGGCGCGTGTTGGAAAAAAGGCAAACAACGCCGCGGTAATAGCCAATGTAGCCGAGTGCCGTGTTAATAAATATGCACATAAATATGTCAACAGTGTGGCACTTGACACTCGGCCCGGCAGCGAAAATAATTATTTATTAATTGCGGCCTGTTCGGCGGACTCAATGAACAATTGGCCTCATCAGACGGACGGCCTGCAATTAAGTTGCATTAACATGACGAACAAGCCGCCAAACCTCAGCCGAGAGTTTGACGTCCTGGACATCCCTTCAAAACCCCAAACCCACACCTGTCCAGTCTCTAATTAGTGGAACATTGTCTCGATTTCAGGAGCTGAGCGTCAATCAACCGCAGGCGGGCGTGCGCGAAGCCAGCGAGTTCATCATATCCTGCTCCGCCCAGGGCTCATCACGGATGCAGTTCCAGTGGTTCAAAGACGGAGCTGCGGTTAATGCCAGCAAGGCAACGAGGTGAGTGAACTATCTATCCCCCAGTAGCAGCTGCTTATCTCCGGCAAAGCCCGGGCCATGCCATGCCATAAACCCGGAGAGTTTGACTTTTAATAAAATAGTATAAAACCGAAATAGGAAAAATCCACCCACGACTCCGACTCCGTCTCCGACTCGAGCCAATGTCACACTCGGGGGGACAGCGAGACAGACTCCCTGGGACAGCGCACAAGTGTTCAATTTGACTTTATGACTTTTACACATCAATAAACATGACATAAAAATGCCGGGAAAAATAAAAATAAAAGCGAAGCGAAAGCAAACGAAACGGCCAGAAAGGATAAATAAGTCAGGCCGAGATAAAGATTTGTCAGACGTCGTCCGCGACGGACACAGCTCAACTCATATAGTTGGAGTCGAAGTTGGAGCCGACCGAGGTCGGGGTCTGGACCGAGAACCTAACCGCAGTAAGCCTAGCCGAGTGATTGATCATAAATCCAACCGGGTGAGGCGGAGCACATGTGTGGCCAACACATACGAATGGCACTGCTTCCAGCTCCTGCTCCTGCTCCTCCTCGGATCCCCTCTTGGGTGTATTACATAAAAAGCATATGGCCGTAACTAACGAGGGGCTGTTACTTGGGCGACTTGGCCGGGGTTATGAGGGCTTAGCCCTTCCATGTTGCCTTGACAATTCGCCTTGCAGCCCCGCCACAAAGCTCAAACTTTAAATGTGTTGCGTGAATGGGAAATGAGAGAAAGGGGAGGTCCTTGGTGCTCCGGTCTCGGTCCTCTGTCCTCGGGCCTTGGCAAATGGCGGGGAATGTGTGGTGAAAGGGGCTTGCAGTGCGGTGCAGATGCCGATAGAATTCGCAATTCATTAACAAAAATTTAAGCGCTGGCAGGAATGCTTTTAGTGTTCGTTCTGTGCCAAAAGTCTAGTTTGCAAAAGCATGTCACGCGGCGCCGCTGACGAAAAATGTTTGCTTCAACAGCCTATCACGAAATTTAATTCTGAGAAGCTGAAGATTTTTCTTTTTAAGCAAAACTATCAAAGGCTCTTGGCTAAGCGAAACATTTTCTTAGTTTTTATATTTAAATTTAGCTTAAACTCAAGTCAAATTATATTTAAACGTTTTTGTTATAAGATTGTAACAAATTTTAAACAAAATCCTCAATTTGTCATCACATTTGTTGAATGAAATTATTTATAACCCATTTTTAATTAGCAGTGTTCCTGACATCATTAGGGCTCTGAAATCAGACATTTTTTTTATTTTCCTTCCATTAAAAAGCTTCAAAGAAATCCCCTAAATAATTGATAAATGTACTGACCAAATATAAATAAATTTAGTAGCTTTCCTGTGTCTATTGAGTTCAAAGTCATTCAATTAAGACCCAACTCTTACTCTTATTTTTCATTTCGAAATAATAGCTTCTCTTTGTGTCCTTTATTAAATATAGCACACATTTTATGTTATTTAATCAGCATGAATTGCTGATCTAGAACCCAAAACGATGTGTTTTATTTATATTTGATGTAACATTCGCAGCAGAGTTTGATCATCCGCATATTACCTTTCAAATAAATAAATATAAATGTGAGTTCCGGACTCCAACCCCAGCAAATCGATACCCGAATCTATTCTCGGCTTTGGGTATTTTGTTATCCTGTGAAGCCAACTATGCGCTCCCCCGAACTAAAACAATTCGCCAGGACCAGGACCCTTTCATGACCAGTTCGGCGAACCAGCCCCATTTCTGATTACTTTTATGCATATTTGTATGTGGTTACATACATCCCGTGCCCGTTTCCGTTCCCTTTTCCGTTCTTGTTCCTGTTCAAGTTCCTCTGCCCTTACCCGTACTGGCACCCTTTTCTCTGCTATTTTCCCTACCCGGCAGTAGTTCCACACGTGGCAGGACCCATCCAAACCCCAAACCCAAGGCGCATTGATGCGTAAAAAATTACTGGCGTACAAAGCCGCAAACACATGTTTCCCCTGACTCTATGGGGCAAGAGTATTAGTAAATATTTTAACTAAAGTGAAGTGAGTGAAGTCATTCATTTGGACATTTACCAACTTTGCATTATACAAACGACTACACATTAAATCCGTCCGATGACTTTACTTTTGCGTACTAAAATAACCGGAAGTAAGTGAATTTTTAATGCTTGATTTCACCGGAGGGAGCTGTTCACTTTGGGGAGAACTGTAATTTATAACCGCAATAGGGGCCAATTCAACCCATTTCATGATTACTCGCCACGATGACTATTTGAAAACAATTACGGAGCTCGAAAGTCGAACTTGCATATGTGAAGGAAGAAAAATGGCCACTGAAAGGCTGAATATGGCTTGGAAATTTAAGATAAAATTCAGAATACAATCCTAAAGAGCTGGGATACTGTAAAAACGCACTAAATATTATATAGAATTGTTAGGACGCTCTAAATAAATATTATTTGGGACCTCTTTACAATTTGGTACTTCGAGCCGGATTCAAATAATTTAAGTTTCGTACCTGCACTCGAGATTACAAGTGCCAGAAACTTACCGCAAAATTATTGCTTTAGAAAGATTAATATATCCTCATGCACAGAGCTCAAATATAAAAAAGAGTGTTCGTGGTAAACATAAATATTTAAAAAATGTAATCAAGAAAGCATATTTTTATAGCTTGTGAAATGGTCACCCTTTCTTAAAGGAATTTTCGTTTAAAAGATTTATACTTTCCTCGCCTTATTCTCCCCAAAATTCGTTCAACAAATTCCCTCGCATTCTTAAGATCCCTCAAGAAACCTTAAAGCCCTAAGAACCTTAAAGGAAGGCGTTCGACCGTTAATCTATTGGATTGCCAGTTGCCGAATTTTGACCCAGTTAGCAGATGTTTATCGGGCCCAAAGCAGGGACCGGGACCGGGACCGCGACGAGGCCATAACCCACTTAATGAATGCAATTATTTTCCAATCACGGCGCTAACGCATCCCAAAGCCTGGCGACCGAGGAGCCCGCAAGCCAGAAGCAGGACCACTCCCGGGCCTCCCAGGAGCCTCCCAGTTCGAGGCTTTGATTAACATGCCTTGGCGTTGGCATTCGCATTCGGTTTCGCAGTAGCCGCTTGTGGCAGGGAGCCTGCCAGCCTGCCAGCCTGGCACATGTGTAAAATAATCTATGGCTGCTGCCACCCGGCTTCGGCCATTAATTGCGCCCCTAATCCTGTGTCCTTTGCAATGTGGGTCGCAGGAGGGGCAGCGGCGGCAGCAGCAGCAGGGACGACAAGGTCGCTGGGCCTGATTAAGTGTTACAACGGCACTAATACTATTATTAGAGTTGGTTTACCAACTGCGGCTAAGCAAATGCCACCCATTAAGCCATCTTCGATTGTCTTCGATGGAGCATCGAAATTGAGTCACTTCCGGCTTTGTATATTAATGGCTTTCACTTTACTTGAATCACTGGCAAGTGTTCCTCTTGATTTGTTTTGAAAGCAAATCCACTTTTGCTTACTTTTGGCCTGCAATCGTCTTTAAAGTCGAACAAAAACTGAGCCCCAGAGTGAGTCTGGCCCCAGAGATCACTTTTGCTCAGGTTCCTGCTAATTCCATAAGCGAGAGCATGTGAAAAGCGGAGGAGGAGGAGGAGGAGGAGCATCTTGACGTCTTTGGCACCCATGTGTTATGTGAGAGATTGCTTTCCCGAAAACTACATACACAACCATGTAGCCGAGCAAACCAATTGACCTCTTAAGGGGGCAATTGGTATTTCTGGCTAATATTAGCTCAACCTTAAGCACTTGCGTAATCTATATTTGTCTCAGCGCCCTGGAGTGGAAGGGCCTGACTGCCTGTCAATGCAATTTCCCAACGCTCGACCCTCCCACTGTTCGGGCTCCTCCTTGTGCAAAACTGTTGCAATCGCTTTTGGCCTGGCTCTGAGAATTTGTCAAACTTGCTTAAAAGCCAAAGCAAAAATTCAATTTCAGCAGCATGCAGCCAACAGCAGCAGCAGTCGAGCAGCCAAATTGCCTGACCCCAGCACGAGACATAAGTAAAATATATTTCGTATATATTTTACAAATTGGCTCAACCCGGGGCAACAGTAATACGGAATAGCAGCAACAAAGAGGCAACAACTGTCTTGACAACGCAACGTTGGCGTTGTCTAGGACAGTGCAATATAGCGCACCCTCCGAAGATACAGGGTGCTAAGGGATGCCGCAGATCCCTCCCTTCCCGGGATGATTACTCAAGCGATTAGGTCCAAGCAATTATCCCTTTTCTTAGAATCGATAATCGGGCTGTTTGCACTGCCATATTTCAGCCAAGAGAGTGGCGGTCACCCTGTACTCACCAGATTTTGTGAACATGCACTTACATACACTGAAGGAAGAGCGAAACTATTTTCAAAAATATTAAGGGTAGCCCAGATGTCAAAGCTTATTAATTTTCTAAGTAAATATTCTTTTGGAGGTGCCCAAGAAATCATTAATGTTTTGAAATCACTTTGAAATGTGTCTAAAAGTATGCAATAAAATGTTTAAAGCTCCAGAGTCGACACAAATTTGTTGTCTATTTTAGTACATTTTGTAGCAGTTTTAGAAACCTATTTAAATGATTTCAAAACGCTTGTGTGATTAGTATCTCTATTATTTTTTAGAATATAGCTTCTAAAGTATGTTAACAGCTAAAGTAATTAAAAATATCTACCTACTTATTTTTTCCGAATTTTATTTGAATGATTTGGATGCCACAGAAATTTCTGTTCCCCCTGCAATTAATTTAAATGCAATAAAATGTTTAAAAACCCAAACTCAGTGTTAATTGCTATTCTTTTAATAGGAGTAACATTTTGTAGCATACTTTTGGAGTGCATTTCAAGGTATTCCATATCACCAGCAATTTCTGTGGCATCCCTGATAATATTAATATTTTCCAAGCATTTAAATTGAGTTTAAACTTTCAAGTGTAATCCGATATATTTCCGCCAGTGCCCCCACATCCAATGTGAAGAAGGGTCACGATTTTCATTAGTTTCATTTGCCACAATGCGTCGCCTGCCATGCTCCTTGGCTCCTTCCTTTGGCCTGGCTTCGCTTTGCTTGGCCTTTCGGTTATGTGGTGACAATGCCACAATTAGTGGCACCATCGCCTTTCTGTCGTGGCCTCACTCACTCCGCCATGCTCCGCGCTCAGTTCCTTCAAAATTTTGGCATTATCTCATAACTGGCGCAGCTTGCAAGCGGAGTGTGTTTTCCTTGCCTTGTTTCCAATTCCAATTCCGATTCCGATTCCTATTCCTATTCCGGCTGCTCGGCGCCATTTGTGCAATAAAAGCAGGAAACTTCCAGCGGCTGATTGGCTGCGACTGGGACTGGGACGGGTATTGATCAAACAGTTGGGCTGTCGGACAAGGCTGAGACCCAGTTTCGGGGTTTCCAAGCGCGTGTGCCTCTGCAGGAATGCGATACAGTGGAGCTTTCTTTGGGGGAATTAATACTGATTAAAAAGAGTCAATAGAATACAGAGGATAGAGATTAATAACCATTATTGTGGCATACTTTTAGCCTTATTTTTAAATGATTTAAAAACCACATCGATTTATGTAGGTCACTTGATATTTCCTTATCGATAAAGGCCTGTTTTATTTCGCGCCATTGAAGCCTTTGCAAAAAATAGCTCAGTAGCCGAGGCAGTGGTGCCAGGTACAGTTGTGCAGCTCCAAGTTCCGCCGATTACCTTACCTTATTCCTGCCTGGCTGCACTGCAGTTAGCTTGTAAGACTCGAACCGGGCGGAGAGCAACGGTTTTTTTGGCCATCTAAGCCAAAAATCAACACGCTTGCTCCGTGTCCAACGAACCGGAGACCGGAGACAGGATGCCCATCCACTGGGACTGGGACTGGGAGCACGAGCACGAGGGCCATGGCGGCCACTACCACTGGCCGCCGCGTCGCCACTGGTCCACCGGAGAGCCCAAGTGCAGGCAGCGTCGGTACTACCTCTCCCACGACCTCGATGTATGCGCCCGTGACTTCCACCTCCGGATGGAGGACAGTGCCTGGTGCCACGGCTCCTGCCTGGTGGGACGCGTGGTGATCGAGACGGGCACCGAGCCGGACTCGCTGGGTCGCGGCACCTTCAAGGTGGTCCTCGATGTGCATCACTTCCAGATCTCGGAGCTGACTGTCAAGGCAAAGAACAGCGACACGGTGTGCGTGGAGGGCCAGCAGGCGGATGACCGGGCGGACAAGGGCCAGCTGTGCATCACGCGGGAGTTCACGCGATCCTACAAGCTGCCACGCCACTACGATGCCACCCAGGCGCGGGCCACCTTCTCTGCGGACGGGATACTCATGATTACGGTGCCAGCACCACCCAAGCTGGACGACGTGGAGCGCGTGGTGGAGATCGAGCCGACGGGTAACTACTTTGGCAGCGTCGCGGATCCCAGTGCGGCCAAGGCCATTGAGCAGTCGGCCGGCGTCGACGGCGATGGTGGCGGGGCTAGTCCTGCTGGCACGGCGATGGACCAATGAAGCCGGCGACGTCTGACGGTTGCGCGGGTGTGGGGCCTCCTCTTCCCCTCCTGGAAGCGGTTGCGAAAGCCCAAGCCCAAAGGCGTCTAGGCCGTCAGAGGCAGTCGATCGGCTGGAGGAGAGATAGAGAGCATGGAGTATCAAGGAGACGCAAGGCGGCGGAGGAGGAGAAACACATCCCAGACACTCGCACATGTTGGAGTACTTCCCCGAAAAATAGTTACTTGGATTGTTCCCCAACCTAGGCAGCACGTAGAAAATCGTTCGAAACGTGAGCAAATATGGCGCGGTCGATATTGTTCTAGGATAAGCCTTACATAGCTTCAGAGTAGCCTTACCTTACCCAGTTTCCATTCGCTTGTGATTTTGATTTATGCCAATAAAGGACTTTATCGGAAAAACACCTAAAAGGTTACTTACTTAAAGGGGGTGGAAGTACCATTGATTATTTATAAACTATTATTTGTTGGGGCTAATATTTATTTAAATTTTAACAGAATTATTCAGGTTCCTTGCAGCTTCCTCTTTAAAACACAATCTCATAAAATAGTCAGGCTAATCGCCGAAGCAATCCCAAGTCTGGGATAAATCTTGTCTCTGGAGGGGAAACCGAAGCACGAATGCAAATCCCAAGCGAATTGGATTTCTCGCTGCTTTTAACTTTCCTGTCACGCAGCTTTTGATTAGCGTCAAATTTGAATAAAATTCACTAACACCTTTTGCGTTTTCTTCATCTCCAACTGGCGCTCCTTCCTCCCCCCTACCAAGATGCCCATAAAAAAGACAAAAAAAGGCAACACGGATAGTCAGCAAAAAATAAAGGATACAGAAAGATACAGACTCGGATACAGACATATGTATATAGTTTGTTTATCGACCCCCCAAGGGAAAGGCAAACAAAAAATGGTATGACAGGCATAAGCCGAAGGGAGAAATAATTCTAAGGGCGGTTCCGAGAAGAAAAGGGCGCCCTTATTTTGACATATGCCATAAGTTAAACTATAAGAAAGACCTTTGTAATTATAATAATTCAGAATTAAATCAAACAACTAGCTGGCATACTTCTTTTAATATTGATTTACCCCCTGAAGGGGCCAAGACCCTATAACAATCCAGGCCCAATCAGGCCTAAGGCCTTTCCACGAAATCGTGGGCGCGTCGCTCCGTTTTTGATTTGCTTTCCGTCCCTTGCAATTTAGCTGTTGAGACACGTTTTCTTGTTACGATTGTAATGAAATTTGCTACATCTTGAAGTGAATTGTTGCAGGCCGCAGCCCGCAGGAGTCTGAAAGGACAACAAAAAAATTGCCAACGCCCAACGATGGCCGACGATGGGGCAACGAGGTCGCGTACTTTGTCATCGTTTTGTTTTTATGCGTAGTTGCGTTTAATAAAGTTTTTATATGGGCCCCGACCCGACGGATGGCCGGATGGATGGCTGGCCGGATGGACGGAGGACAGACCTTATTTCTAATCAAGTTACGGTTGCCGGAATGCGGCCTGCAGCTTTAAGATATTGGCCGTGGGATATTCATATTTACGAGTATGCCACGAGGACGAGGCGATAAAATATTCAGCAGAAAAGTAACTTCACAATTTCAATTTCCCCTGATATGGGCGGCGGCGGCGGCGGCGGCTGGGGGACAAACCAAAATAATATAACGATAATAAACACCTACACACCAATTTTATGAACTCATAAAACACTCTGATGGAATCGTATTTTATCCTGGCAGGCTCCATATGTGCAGCTCTTCCGCTGCCGAAAGCTTTAGGAAAACATCGTATCGCATGGCACTGCGGGCCATTTCCATTTCCATTCGCATTTCCCCATTTCCCCGATTCCCATTTGTTGTTTTATGTCCCTTCGGCCGCAGAACATCAGAAATCGTCGGGCGGCCCACAACTAATTTTTTATGGCGTTTGATCCATTGTCGGCGGCGATTGAATGCCTTTCCGCAAAACTTTTCAATGGCACAAACGGCAGAAGCGAAACGTCCCCGGGGTCCTCGTCATCGTACATATAGCCGGCAAAGTGTGCGAAGGCCGCGACACCTAATTACGCAAATTGATGTGACATCAGACGCTCTTGGTTCGCAAAAGTTGGGGGCCTCCAGCGTCGCTTTTCCCGCCCAGTCGCACCCATTGATTACAGCCGACTTTTGGCCAGCAGAGATGCCAACGAAATGGACTGGAACCCTAGAAAATTATGCGGGAGATTTGTAATTAAAAAGGAAACTTGGTTAATTGTTGTCGGTGTATTCTGGATTTTATTAATATTTAATTTTATTTTAAGATATAACCTTCTAGACCCTTAATATTTTATTTATCGTAAATATTTGTTAATAAATAAAATGTTTCAAATAGTAGAAAATACAATTTTAGCACATTTTCGGAAAGAGGAAGATGCTTCTTAAGGTTTAACTAAAATTACGCGTATGTAATGCGTATACGTAATATTTTTTAGGAATTCAATGTAAAATAAATAATAATAAACGAAACTTTGTTAATTGTTGTCGGTATATTCTGGATTTTTATATATATATATTTAATTTCTCTTAAATAAATATTAATAACTAAAGTTTATTAGTCAGTAAAATAGTGGAATTTAATTATTTTTGTTCAATAATTTTCAAAAATTACGCATACGTTTTGCGTATACGTACTAGGTCTTAAGAATTCAATGTACACTTAATAATAAAAAAGTAAACTTTATTAATTGTTGTCTCGTAAATAATTTTTAATTAATATAGTTAATTATCTATTACAAAATAAAATTTAATTCATTTTCGAATAGAGGAAAAAACCACCAATTGCTTATTATTAATTAACTAAAATTACGCATACGTAGTGCGTATACGTAATATTTCTTAGTAATTCAATGTAAACTTAATAGGGCGTCGCTAGGGGTTATTACTTCCCGAAAATACGCCAAGTAGCCATCACTTTGAAGTCGATTTTCGATGTCGAAGCATGGCCAATGGAGCATGCTGACATCTAAAGCCATGGCCACCAGTCCCCCGACGTAATTGCTCCATTCAACTTTACTGCCAATGAGTTGTTATGAGTTGTTTGACCAGCAACCAAAGCACAGCAGCTCAAATGAAGCGCAGATTCGCATTCACCCCAGCCCCTCACCCTCTGCCAGAAGAGCGAACTCGCATCCTGCGAGTTTGCTGAGTTGCAGTTGTATTTACAGGACCTGCACGCAGACACGCACGCCTACGCAAAGGCATTTTGCGGGCCATTTGTAGCGCGTGCATTGGCGGCCAAAAGGGATTGGGATGGGGATGGGGATTGGGGCAGGAATGGGTATATGGGCACTGGGAGAGGAACTGAGGGATTGCAAATGCATTTTGCAACCGCAGCCGGCAACGGAACGGAACCGAGACTGCCCCTAGGAGCAGCAGGAACATGGAGAGATGGTTACGTGAGGGAAATAGCATTGGGGAAAATGCATCATTAACAAGAAAGGAAAGCTGGCCTGGGGGAACCGAAGCCTTGAATACCCTCACCTGAGCCGAGGTAATTCAATATTGAGAAGGGAAAACTAGTGGAGGTAAGGTTTTAAGGAGTGAATTAGGGAGTTTGAAACCTAAAGATAAATTGAATTGAAATTTCTAAATTTTTAAAGTTCTTATCAAGAGGTTTAAGTTTACACTTCTATTTTTTATAGTCTATCTCGTAATTTCATAAAGTAAAATAATTTTTTAAAGAAGCTTCCTGGTGTTAAGTAACACTAAAAACCAAAAATAATCACATTTCAACGTAAAAACCTCTCCTCTAACCTCTAATACAATTTTTTAGGTAAGCTTTTAATATTTTTAAGACTTTTATGTCACACTAAAATGCTGTTTCATTGCAATTGTCCTTAGGTGCAGATTTTCACGCTAAGACAGAAGCCATCTGTCTGTCATAAAAGTAAATACGAGTATCCCAACAAAATGGCTTTTAAACTTGAAGATTATGTGGCCTAGAGCTGAATTACCATTGAGCAGGGCCAGGACTTGTCCAGATTAGTGTCTGCGGGAAATAGGTTCAGTTACAGGCTGCCGGACAGAGTGCATGTACTTCCCGAGAGGCCGCAGGATTGAGCAAAGACCATGAAGCGCAGCGAACGAGCCAAAACGAATAATGTTCATCTGTTTCGAACTGATATTAGATGCTTACCAATATGGCTGGCCATCACGGACGCATCGCTGAGAAGCTGCAAGGATGCGAGGATGCTCCTCTATCAGTATGTGCGTGGCGCCTAATCTTTGACCGTGTTTGCTGCCGCCGCTGCACACTTGTGATGTTGCAGTGGCATTAGTGGAGTTGCTGCGGCTTAGGAGGGCTTCCTGCGAACCCTGGGCATCCTGCGCATCCTGGCCAGTGTGCCATCGGCGATGTCAATCCTGCCTCCGCTCATTTGCTGTAAACGAGTGCTGCGGACGCTTTGCTGTTTTTGCGGTTCCCGCTTGCCAATCCTGAACCTGAAACGGCGACGATGTAGTTAGTGGGGTTTAAGCGTTACGCACTTCCTGCTGGGAATGTTATTACTTCCGTTGCCATTTAATTGATTTTGAAGGTGCGTATTTGGCGGTGGAAGCGGCCCCCCCCAGGGAGCTGGGCTTCCGCCATGGGCCATTAGTAAATTGTAGGCTAAGTGCTCTGTGCAGGCCAAGTCCAAACCCGAACCCAAATCGGTTCCAAACGCATTTTTGGGAGGGAAGCCTGGAGAGCCTGCGGTTGAGCCAGCTACCCCACCGCACTTTCGCTGTGCGGTGCGGTTTTTGGGCACTTTTTCGAGGCCCTTTCTCCTTTCTCCGGCCGTGACGTCAGCGTTATCCATGCGTAAAAGTTATTAGTGAAATGCACTCACCTGTGCAGGATCCAAAGAGGAGAAGGAGGAGCAGGAACAGGAAACTGCAGATGTTTGTTGGCCACGAAAACCTCAAACAGCACTTAAGTTGTTGCCAGCTGGAAGGTTTTTGGTTTGCTTTACTTTACCCAGCGAGGAAGTTTCCCCTTGGATTTGCAGGCACACACCGGGGAGATGGCCTAATAGGCTTAGCTTGGGAATGCATTTTAGACAGCTGCTGACGAAGGGAATTTATATTCGCCATTATGCAATTCCACATCGTTTGTTACAGACTCCTAACGGCGGCACTCGGTGAGTAATTGCCAGCCGAGTTAATATTTTCAGTCATCATCAGCAGATTGAGACACTTTGCTCATCCCTGGAGGTGTGAGCCCAACATATGTGCATAAATCCCAAACAGAAAGCCAGACATCGACCCATTTATCCACGAAACCAAAAACTATTTACAATTTTAGCAACAATGCGCTGCATTTCGAGCAACATTTGAAAATGAAACATGTTCCCGCTAATTGACTTCGAACCGCAGCATCCGCGATTGTTTCCACATTAGCTATGATTTCTTTCAGCAGAGGAGTCCGGATGAGGGATGCGGGATGGGTTGCTGGGCTGCTGGATGATAAGTGAGCTGCTATTAGTGTGTCAATTAGCGGGCTTTGCTGCATGTGATCCAGTTCACTTGGTTTGGGTTTGGGTTCGGGTTATGGGTTCGAGAGCTGGGGCTGAATGGCACATGGCATGTGGCTGGCCCCGGGGCGTGAGAATTAATGCATGACTGGCACTGTGCGAATCTGTTTCAAGTACTGGCGGAAACCGAAAGTGGAGTACTAATTAGCCTGACTAACCGAGCCTTTCATCTGCCGTTTTTCCAGGGAAATCTGGACCACAGTCCTACCGCCCGAAACCAAGGATGTCTACACCGCCATACTGGGCGTGACCAAGGCTAGTCGGATCGATGAGGGCGTCTACAGCTGCAAGGTGAGTCCTAAGATAAGATAAATAATTATCTCCCAATTATTTTATTTATTTTTATAATATTTTTTTGTGGCTTTTAAACGTTTTTAACTTTACCCGCTCGCAGCTTTTACCTAGAGGCGAACTATCGATAGCAAGCAATAGTGTGCCATCGATGGCGGCTCGATAGCACCAAACCATCGATAGTGTGCCATCGATAGTTCTCCACCTCTACTTTTAGCATTTCCCTGTTAACCGGAGCTGATGATCTGGTAATTCCACTCGCGTTTTGGGTATTTCTAATGAATCCCCTAACCTTCCCAGACGCCCGTTATATTTTCAGCTGACTAATCAGTCTAATTGCCATATCATAGCGGCGCATAGCAGAGAATTCCGGGTAATTCCGGCTTGGATCTGTCTGGGAACAGCCTCCAACTCCCCCAACGAAGGCCACATAATTACATTTGGCTCTACTGCGTTCTGTTCTCGGCCCTGTTCTTCATTTTCGCTATAACGTAGCTTTTAATTAGACTAATTAAAATATGGTAGACCGGCCCGTCTCGGATAGAAAGGAGTGGAGGAGTGGCTGTAATGTGGGCTTCCATCGCACTTGAATGCTCTTTCTCAGAGGCCAATTAAATTTTAATCTATGGCATTAAACATTCTTTTGACTGCGGTTTCCGGGGATGAATTTACGGATACGGATGCCCAAAGATGATGTTAAGCCCGGCCAAGTCCGCACTAAATAAGAGTTTTAAATTGTTCCAGACCATTAGGCCCCAAACTGGCCACTTCCACAGCCTCCATCCGGGGTCCCTTCTTTATGGCTTAGGTAATAACATATTACGCAAATGGCTTGTAAAAAATATTGTCCGACATAAGAGGGAGGCCCGGCCAATCCGTGCACGTGAAAAGGAAAAGTTTCCCGGAGAAAGTTGCCAAGAACGTGGACACATGACCAAGGTACTTGCCGGTGTCCGCTGCCGGCTGTCCGGGGATGGGATGTTAGTTGTAAATCAAAAGGTAATTCGATTGCCCCGCCCCGGGAGCTGGTGGAGATCGTAATAAAATGTTTACGTTTACTGCGTATATAAATCAAATCAAGAATTGTTGCAAACTCAATTGAACTTTGGCATTAGCATAATGGTTCGCTGTTCTTGTTGGTGGTTGGAGTTTTAGCCTAGATTAAAGCCAGCCTTGAATCGGGCTTTAATTCGCATCTGTTGCACCAACCGAGAACGAGGACGAGGACCACCATTGTATTTAGTGCTTGGTCCGAGGCTCTCCGAGGGGATTTTGTCAAGTTTTTTATGCTGGCAAAAGCTGCCTTTGCCGCCTTTGTGCCTTTGGAGCGCCGCGTGCCGGCAGCTCACTTATTATTGTCGCTGCTGTTCCTGCTCCCCCGTAATGACGCCAAGGCAGATCAAAGGCAGGAAGCCCTCCCGGAAGGAGGGGCGGCCAGCGCTTAGCAGCTGCAAGGATAATCGGAAAAGCTGAGCTCCCAGCTCCTTTGGTCCCCGAAGGTCGATTGTGCCCACGTCTCGCAGCTGTTTGCTGAAAACTGGACTCCCTCGAATCCTTTTCAATAACACGGCCTCAAGGTCCGAGTCAATAAAGCGCCTGCCAATGCCTCCACGGGCCATTATGCGTTGGGGACTGCATGTCCACGTCCATAAGTTGAACACACTCGGTGCTCGGAACAATGCCCCTACATTTCTAATGGGGGCGTGTGCCGGGCGCATTTATTATTTATGTATTGATATTAAGTATACGCCCCGTTGCAATTAATTCATTCGCCTCGGGAAGCGAAGGCGTCTTGGGTCCATTACGTGCACAATGGCCCCGAGCGGTGGCTCGGTGGCTGTCTTTAAGCCGGCCGGCTGCATTAGCCCCACTTCTTAAGCCATTCCACTCTCCGGCAGGCACGGCCGGAGCTGAAGTGTTCTCTCGATTAAAACACACAGCCGGATGAAGGCCACCAGAGCAGCGAACAAGCGACTTATTAAGAAGCCAGATGATGAGAGAGTGTGGCCTCAGGAGAGGCTTGCCAACCAGCGGTGTCTCTCGAGGCTCCCAGGAACGGAGAAGACTTTAAATCGCATGTAAATGTGTCCTAAAAATATGCAATTATATATTTAAGGCTGGAGAACGTGTGCAGATTTATAGGAAATTACATTGCTATAATGCCTTCTAAATATTACATGGTATGTATTGAGAATGAAGGAAAACATATATTCAAAGCTACTGAAATATAGTTCAAAAATCCCCCTGGGATAGCAAACTCAATACCTCTTATTCCCGTTTTAATTTCTCAACCTAAATATTGTCAATATCCATTAGCTTACTTAATGCTGGTTGGCCCGGGAAATAACAATTTTTATGAACTATTAATTCCATTGGAGTGGTGGTGTTCAGATCGAGCCACAATAGCATCCTGGTTGGCCCATGCTTGGCCATTTCAAGACACAATGTCCTTCCTGTTTAACGACTTGGCCTGTTAATGAGACGCGACTTATCCGGGCGGCCAATAAAATGCCATTTGGCCATAAAAATTCTCTACTCTCTCGGTGGCAAAGTTTTGCAGTCGGACAGCGTCGCAGCTTAATGAGTTAATTGGCATTTGGATTTTGTGGCCGGCAAAGATTTGTTGACGATGCACAGTCGTAAATGACTTCGAAAGCTTACGCGGTTAGCCGGGGAATTGCAAGAAACTTAAAGCCGCAAATGCCATAAAAAAGAGACAGCTAACCTCCGGCTTACATTGCGAGTGTTTCGCTGTCTATTAAATATTTCCGGATCGGCTGAGCCAAGTGCCGAGAGCCCGAGGGGCCAGATATCAGACGCGGATGCAGACACAAGCCAAGCCGGTGCCGGTGCCGGTGCCGATGATACCTTCAAGCCGGCGACAATGACGTCGCCGAGTCGGGATATCTCCGCAAACCAACGCCCTCCTCGTTAGTTGTGTCATTTCTACTTTTATTTGTCTTTTTCATTTTTTTTCTACAAATTTGAAACGGAAGTTGGTTGAGCATCTGTGTGGAATGTCGAAGGAGCCGCCGCAGTGTGTCCTCCTGCCCATCCTTATCCTCGTCGTCATCGTCATTGCTGACGGCATAACAGCGTCTATGGTTTTCGCTGTAAACCAGCAAGAAATGCACTTGAAAAAAGGATCTAGATGAAATTAAATTAAATATATTTGTAAAATAGCAAACATAACATCCGAACATTTCCCAACCGAATATCAATAGGAATTGCATGATTCTCAATCGTAAAAGCTTGCAAAAACCACCTTTTCTTGTATAATTTCCCCTTTATCTTTTCGCGTAATATATCCCCTATTCCCGCCGCGAATTTGTCCAGAGTGCACGTAGTAACTCTCCGATTTCCCTTCGGAGGAATGTGCAACAACGAGAAGTTTACAATTCGTTTGCTTGCAAGCCGCGTGGAAATAAATAAATGCAAAAGGTTGGCTGCTGCTCAGTCGAGACTTTAAGTAGCCCTCACCCCCTCCTCTTGGCCGAGAGCAAGGACTCGTAAACACACACTCATGCTCGTGTGCGACTTGAAGGGTCCTTTGGAGCCGGCCAAAGGCTTGACCGGACATCGAATGACTTACGATTCGAGTGACTAGGCAAATACTAATCCCGAACCGAACCGAAGCCCTTATTTCGTTACGGCAAATACATTTTGAAATGTTAAGCCTTTAAATTACATTTCACAGACTAATATGCGAGGACATCGACGACAGGCCCAAATGAGATTTGCCTTTGATGTATGACTATTATGTAATATTCGCTTAAAGGCAAACCAAGCCCATGCAAATCAGGGCTCGTCATATCCAATCAGGCCACAATGAAGTCTGGCCGACTGGCAAATAAGTCTATTAAACAAATCCTCGGGCGAAGTCGGCTGACAGGCAGCCTTCGAAGCCGGTTCGAGCAGGATGTGGCAGCTATTGTTGCGCTTCCACTGCCGGGCATGAAGAGGGCAACGTCAGCAGGATGTGTGCTCTGCTCTCAGACAAGACTGTTGATGTTTGGCTGGTCAGACACTGACCATGGAACATGGCTAGGATATGAGTTCAAGTACAGCAGGGGGTGAAACAATAGGACTTCTATTACAATATCATTAGTATTGCAGGAACATAGTAGGAATCATCTTATTATAGAGATGAACTTAATAAGCCTTATATAATGTAACCGTAGTGTGAAGAGTTTATTATAAAAATAACTATAAGATATATCGATAGTAATTCGATATAAGAATCATCGAGGGTCTGCGATCTCTACACTTTTGAATTTGGTGCGAAATAAAGAACATGAAAAATATTAATTAAATTTTTAATTAAAAATATAAAGCCTAAGTTATCTCTTCTGTTACCTATGATATGAAATCCTTTTCTTTAAGATTCTATTTTAATGTTCTTTATGGTTAAAGAGGAGAGTCCTTGCTCTTCCTTTGACCGCAACTGTCCTGGTCGTTTGACGCTGTGGCTATGAGTAATCAAACCCCTTGCCACTGTGGTCTGCCGCTGTCCGACGCTCCCTGTGTGTCCCGACTTTGTTTAATGGTTCTCCTTCCTCTCTCATCTCTCCTCCTCACCAGGTCACCGATTGGGGCGTGGAGCAGTGCCGCTCCCTGCACATCCACATCAAGTCACCGCCCCGCCTGCGCGTGGATCCGGCCAGTGTGACCCTCCAGCGCGGTGACTCCCTGCGGGTGCGGTGCCTCTCCCCCGGGAACGACGACATCAAGCGGTATGCCCAGCTCGGCTATAGTTGGACCCGCAACGGGGTACTCTTCCAGTCGGACGCCGCCACCGCCATGTGGGAGGACCTGTATCCCGATGGCAGCATCCTCAAGATCAACAACATCCAGAAGTCGGCGGAGTACGCCTGCCTGGTGTCCAACAGCGTGAGGCCAGTGTCCCGGAGTGTCTACATCAATGTCATCGAACGCAATGCGGCCCACGTGTGTCCGGCGGAGTCCACGTACGGCGTTCATTGGCCCACCAGTGCTCCAGGAGCACCCATCATCACGGATTGTCCGCGCGGCTTTGAGGGTCACCTGCGAAGGATCTGCGAGCAGCGGGACACGGGGAACTCCAGCTGGCTGCTGCCCGACTTCTCTGGGTGTGTCCGCGACGAGCTGCTGCTCATCTACAATAGGTTTCTGGCCCTGAGCGCCGGCTTCCAGCAGACGAACTCCTCGAATATCCTAAAGGCCTGCTTTGAGTTCACGTTGCAGAGGCGGCACAGCTTCTTGCCGGGAGAGGCCAGCTTCCTCATTGATATGCTGCACGAGGTGAGTAATATTAAGAATAAGGTAGGACTTCGGAGGCCGAAGATTGGATAGAGGATTCAGTAAAAAATATTCCTTGGAAGATAATAAATCTCCCAGCTTCAATTTCCCGAATTTTAAAGGTAGAAATAAAATCCTATTTCTTAAAATAGAATTGCTAGCAAGACTCTTATCACATTGACCACATAATCGTTTTTGAATAATATAAATTATTCTCATTCTCGAGACAGAACCCAAGAAAGGTTACCAGTATTAGCCTTATACCAAAATCCTGTAACTCAAAGATTATACCTGAGGGCCAAGTTCAAATCGTCTTAGCTGACCATACATTTCTCCCACAAAACACAAAATATATATTTATCGCATCGGCTCCTTAATGCCTCCTGCTGCCTCCTCTGGGCCGAACAGAGACATAAATGTAAAGGCCGCCAGGGGGATGGCCATACCATTCCTGTAATGTGACAGATTTGCTTAAATTGGCCTAATCAAAATCGGAATTGCGATTCCCTTTGCGGCATAATATCTGGTTACGGCAGACAGAGATACCAAGCTCCGCTGTGAGGCGTCCGTCAGTTCGTCCTGTTCGTCCTTCCGTTTTCCGCTTTTCACGCAAAACCCTTAACACACTTAAGCTCCCACCTGAAAGCCGGGCACTTGAGGGGGCGAGAAAGGAGCAAGCAGCAACTATTTTTACACGCAAATGAATGCAAGAGATGCTGAGCCGGTCGGCTTGCCATTTTTCACACAATTTTCGGTTGCCCAACTGCAGTCAAAGAGGAGACGGAGAGATCCTTGCCTTTGGGGTCCGTCGCCTAGCAACAATTTTTCATTTTAATGCGCACACAAATTTCCCGGCTAACGAATTGCCGTGAGAAGTCGAGAGGGGAGCCAAGGAGCCGCCCTGGGTCCTTTAGGCAGGCAGGCTATATTGGTGGCTGTATTATGTTGTCTCAACTCTGTGTTTCCTTGGCCACTTCACAGCTCGACACCTACCTGCAATTGAAAGGCACACAACTGGAGCGGGAGATGGCCGCGGAGATAATACTGCGCATCCTGGATAAAGTCATGCAGAATGCCCAATCCTTGAACAGTCAACAGGTAAGTGCCAGCCAGCCAGGACTTCGCCTGCAATTGCGCATAAATTACGGCGAGTGTATACTCCTCCGTATACCAGCGGCGAGGCAGTGGAGCGTTCGGGCGCCATAATTTATATCCTGCAGCCATATTCAATATTTGCCAGGCGGATTTCCGCCCAGGTCCTGGATTTATTACGCCCGAACGGGCACACAAACACACACTCTTTGTGCCATCGAACTAGGGCAAAGGTGCCCACCTTTTTTCAGTTTCCAGGCGTAGTTTGCCTGCCGCCTG
Organism: Drosophila rufa; assembly: GCA_018153105.1. Taxonomy (NCBI): domain Eukaryota; kingdom Metazoa; phylum Arthropoda; class Insecta; order Diptera; family Drosophilidae; genus Drosophila; species Drosophila rufa. Next base: position 19,325,645 of record JAECXS010000096.1, read on the forward strand.
CTTTTATTTAGCTCCGGCAATTTACATACGTGCATTTGTCTCCATGTCCGTGCTCGGTTTTCCAAAACAGCCGGAGAATTGATGTGCCTGCCGGCTGGTAATGAATACCTCCTTCGATATGAGCGTTTTTCGGGTTTGTCTGTGGTTTCTGTCTGCCTGCTGATTGTGCAGGCCAGCACCAGGCTCCGGGTGAGTTATGTGATTTGCTCCAAACCCAACCTGGCTGGTTCGTGCTCCACGTGCAGATTTTACAGCAGCGATAATTGGTTAAGCCTCTTGGCTCGGGCTCGGAGATCCAAAATCAAAGGACTTACGCTCCTGCTGCTCTTTGTAGTTTTGCTGTCCCAAAAGCCTATTTACGCTCCATTTAGCAGAGCGGCTAATACGTGTAGAGAAGGACCTGCTCCGAAAAGATGCCGCTAATGAGGGGCAATCAAACAATTTACCCACCAACTGCCACTCCGCCGTTTGTCGCAGGACAATAAGGATAACCACTTCCTTATCACCTGGCGAAAGGCGGCCGCTTTTGGCCAATCTCGAGCCTCGAAAAGGCACTGAAAAGTGCGTTGTCTCGTGGAGTTTTTTTTTATATTTTTTTTTTCAACACCCTCCGCTTGCCGAGATTGCGGTTTCTGCCGCGGATGCCATTGTTTCCGGCTCAAGCGAGGGTTTTAAGAGAGGAGGAGGCGCAGGCGGAGACACTCCGCGTCTCATGTATTATTCTGTGGGCAAATTTCGTGTACATTAAGGCAGGAAAAGGACCCCGCCAGGATAAGGCTGAATTTCGGTATGCAAATTTATGAGAGTGTTGATTGCAACTGTTTGAATATGGCCCCGCCCTGCGCCGAGGAGCTGTCAAGAAGTGAGGATAATTGGAAAGCTACCTCTCGGGGTCCGGGCTTACGGACACCTCCGGCATAATCTATTAGCCCGGGCCTTAAGTTAATATTCATCTTTTACGATCTGGCAGATCCCCACTGTCTGTCTGCCCGGAGAATGCCAAGTTTTTAATGCTGTGCAAATTAATTTAGTTTGGCAAGAGTTCGCCTGAGTTATGGCATTCCAATATTGAGCGCCATGTGAGCCCGAAAGTCGAACGAGAAGTAGGAAAGAACAATTTATGTTAAATTTTTATTAGCTGACGCAGTCGGAAAAAACTTGCCGGCATAATTGGGTCGATTAAAAAGCGTGGGCATTCGCCGAACTTTCCTGAAGTTGAGCAAATAGTTTGCCTCGTTTTTATTGACTGAGCGAAAAGTTTAATGGAGTGGAGAGCCGAGGAAAAACCCCTGGCCTGCCAAGTTTATCGCGAATCGAAACGAATTTTTCGCGCGCAATCAAGTTTAATTAGTGCCGAGGAAAATCCGGGAAAGTAATCAGGCGTAAACGTAAACGTTTACGGACCTCGAAGGTTTTTTCTTCGGGAAATTGCAAAGTTTGGCATGGGCCTTAAAGCCACTTAATATCTGAATAAATAAGAGTCATGTTTCAGAGAGCATTTTTATTATTTAAATCGACTAAGCCCTCGTCCATATGCCAATAGATATAATAATAATCCGGAATGGATATTTTTATGATGGCATTTCATTTGCTTAAAACCCATTTTCATCAGTGCGCGCTCGGCGGCTGTCACTGTGTGATCTGCTTCCATTTTGCGGTTTTTGTGGAAATCCCGAACTGTGGAAATGGCAATTGAAAAAGTTTTTCTACGAACCGAAACTGCTCATTTTTGAGTGTTCGAAAAAGTTGATTAAAACACTGCCGCGCACGAGTGTGAGCTTAAGGGGCCCATCCACAGTAGAACATGTTGGCCGAGCCGCTCGGCGAGCCAAAATTTTCTCGTCCACCAACTAGTGCCAACATGCTCGCAAACATCATTTGGTGTCAAATCTTTGAGCAGTAAACATGGCAACGGAAAATGACAGCGCCACTGTAATAGCACTTTTGGCAATTAATGTTTGCTTGGAAAAGAAGAAAAATAAAGAGGAAGTGCAAAAACGGAAGCACAATATGTGGATGAAGGAGTGGTACGCAAAGAGGCAAAGATTCACACACACGAATCTACTGAAGGAGTTGGAAGAAACGTCTCCTGTGGATTTAAAAAACTTTCTTCGCATGGACAGTGGAACATATGAAGAACTGTTGAAATTAGTAGAGCCTGAAATCCGAAGACAGGACACACAAATGCGTGACGCAATAAGCGCGAACGAACGCCTTTCAGCGACTTTGCGTTTCTTGGCTAGTGGTCAAAGTTATGAAGACCTGAAATTCTTAACAGGAATTTCTCCCCAGAGCCTTGGGCGAATCGTTATAGAAACATGTCGAGCAATAATTAAAATGCTAAAGCCATACATTAAGGTAAGTAAAATTTATTTTTTATTTATATTTATCTTTACGCGTATTCATTGCTGTTGAACAAGTCAGCAAATGATGCGGGATTGACAATCCTATTATCGGTTATAATTACTGAAGTGTTCTGGTCCTGGGAATGATGAGTCGCAAATGACGATCTCGTATTGGATTCACTCTTTAGTGGAGTGCTCGTCTGATACATATGCTGTCGCGGATAGACGTGCATTGGCATCTGAACTTGAGGACTTAGATTTGGTATGTTGGCAATGCTTGAGACTCCCTGGTAAGAGAGCATATTCATACGGCCTTGCATGAGGAGCTCATCTATACCCTTCTTAGCGAATAGCTGCTGCTCCTTGCTCAGCTCCCTGAACATTGTAGCCCACCCTTCAGCATAAATATCTGCGTCATCCCTCGGTTTCTTGGCATTCAAGTTGTCTAAATGGGCCACTGCCTTCTGCAGGAACTCTGATCCTTCTTCCGACTTTCGTTTCGGCGCCTTTGGCTGGAAAATAAAGTTTTCAATTAAAAACGTTTTTTATTTCATATTTTTTCAGATGCCTCGAAATGAAGAAGAGTGGAAAGAAATTGCCAATGATTTTGAAATGCAATGGAATTTTGTCAACTGCATAGGAGCTATTGACGGAAAACATGTCCATATAAAGAAGCCGAAATCATCTGGATCTTTTTATTTCAACTATAAAAAGACCTTCAGCATTGTACTCATGGCGATAGTAAACGCACAGTACGAATTCATTTGTGTCGAAGTTGGAGCAAATGGCAGGGCTTCAGATGCAGGAGTATTTGCCCAATCTGAATATAAAAGGCGTTACGATGAGCAATCACTGTTCATTCCGAAGCCTCGCCAAATTGAAAATTTATCATATGAACTGCCGTATGTACTAGTAGGGGACGACGCCTTTCCTTTGTCACAAAACTTGATGAAGCCATACAGTCGTCAGAAACTGGAAAAGGAGCAGCTCATTTATAATTACCGCCTCTCAAGAGCTAGGCGTATTGTGGAAAATGCATTTGGCATAATAGTGAACAGATTTAGAATCCTTCTAAATACTATTGCTCTAGAGCCGGAAAAGGCTTCTGTTATTGTTCTTTGCTGCTGCTATTTGCACAACTATTTATCAAAGAAGAACGGCGCAGTATATTTGAGAGGTGCAGCAGATCCCGCCAATTCAACTGGAGGAACACATTCCAACCATCAAATGGACGATTTGGAATCATTGAAAGGAGGCAATTGTCCTGAAGATGCCAAAGCAATTCGTGATAAATTTAGCGAATACTTTAACACGATTGGAGCTGTATCTTGGCAGAATGATAGAATTTAATATATAACTATGTTCTTTATATGCAAAATAAACCATTGTTTTCATTTGAAAAAAATACTTACTATATCAATTTCCGGGCCGTCATCAAATGTATTTATTCCATCGACCGAGGCCTCCTGCTCATATAAAAATGATAAGTCATCGAAATACCAGAGGCTTGGCTGGTAAACATCTTCCGCCCCGGCACCAGATCTCTCGCTTCTTTTTATTTTTTGAAGTTCGCGTCTATACGACGCCCGCAACGAATTGACCTTCTTCTTCACGGTGTCAATTGTTGCGTTCTCATCCAACTCCTTGTATTTTTTAAGAAGCACTTCCCACGCAGCGTTCCTTAAATTCTTATTTTTATAAGAATCGCTTTTTGTGTACCACAAAGATTGCTCATTTTGCAAGCAATGTATAAATTCTTGCATAAATTGCTTTGACATTTTTGACAGCGCTCGCACGTGTTTTCACTTCAAACGTTTGATTCAAGTGATGTTCGTGCCAGCGTTGCCATCCATTGTCGAGCATGTTGTTGCGAACACAAGCAAGATAGAATCATTTCTATTTCGTTCGAGCGGCTCGGCCAGCACGAAATTTGTACGCGAGCACTGCCACTAACGATGAAAATTGCGTCGAGCACAACATGCTCGGCCAACATGTTCTACTGTGGATGGGCCCCTTTAGATTTGCATAAGTTCCCATATATATATATTTGCGTATGGCCAATGGCCGAATCGAACGGCAAACAAAGTTGGCTGACCCACTTTTCGAACTTGGTCAGTTTGGGTGTGGAGAGAAGAGACTCCTGCTCCTCCCTGGAAGGGTGCTCAAATCAAATCACGACGACGAATCACTTAGCCGAAGAGTACGCCCCGGAAACGTGACCCTAAGTCACGGCCCAACTTTGCATCCCGGATTTGGCCAAGAACTTTCGCACTGCGCGCTCGCACACACATGGCCAAGTGATTTGCCGGTAAACTGCTAAACGTGGCTAGGTCGAAAGTCAAGTGAAATTTGCACATGGAAAACTTTTTCCAGCCTCCTCCCTTTTCTCCCCTCCACAGCCAGGACTTTCTTTTCAGCGCCTTTTAAAGAAATCATGCCAATGCCACACATTTGAGTGGGCGTGGCCGTCGTTAATGCCGCTCTGATGATGCCGAAGTTTCGGATTTTCGTTGCCGAAAAAGTAGCCATTACACACAAAACTTTTCCAATTGGAATTGTTTTCGTTTTCGATTAGTTGCCCCGTCCATTTATGCAAGGGACTTGTGTGCTTGTGTGCCTTGTATCTTATGTAAAAATACAAATGTTGCGTTCAATGCGATGTTATTTTTGATTTGTGCAGGAAACATTCCGAAATGCCAGTTCTAGACTCTTCTAGTAGACTCCTTGTACTCCTTTTTGTTTACCAAAAAAAGCCATACTGCCATAGCCGGGGCTTTGCATTATAAATTGCGAAATTCGAAATCTCTACACACACAAGCCAAGGGAGAAAGAAAAGCCGCTGTAATGCTTTTCGCATTACAAATTGCAAAAATCGAACGGCCAATGGCCCGTGCACTCGAAATAAAATTTATTCTAAAGGCAGACAGAGAAAAAATTAGTTAGGAAATATATATAAAATTTAAATAATAAAATAAATTAAAATATATGAATGTTACAAATAAAAGACCTTTTTTACATTATTCTTTCATTTAAAGTGTCTACAAAATTTGTATCTAAGCCAAAGTATTAATGTTTATAATTTAAAGCAAAGATCTTTCATTTACATATTTTCGGGTACATTTAACTAATGAAATTTTTGTATTTATTTAATTAGTTTATATATTATTTAATTAGTTTAGTTATTAGTTTATATATATTTTTATATTCTTTGTACTATACTTGCTTCTTAGTTTTATAAATATTATGGAGTATTTTTCTCACCAAGCACATAAGTAATTTTATTTAACTCATTTATATCTTTATAACCAAATTCCTTAATTGCAAAAATTAATTTCGAAATATGTATCAGAACACCCAAAAGAGTCATACATTTTGTTATATTCTTTTTAAAACACTATATTACTTACCAATGTCTTAAATTAAATTATTTAAATCCTTTTTAAATATTCCTTGCTTCATAAACGAGTTTCTGAACTAAGAATATGACTTTCCAAATATATATTTGAACCTAACACCCCAAAAACCTCATAAATATTGTTTTCTAATATTTAGAACTTTATTATATTTAAATTATTGTAAAATATTTCAATGCAAAAAACCATTTCTTGTTATATTTTAAAACCCATCACCCAAAACCCTCATAATTTCCCAAAATCCATGACCCTTTCTCCCAGTGCTCGGTGCGTTGCCTGCCAACTCTGATGTACTGTAGTTGGAATCCTGCTTATTGGCCTCGGTTTATGGCTTTGTAACTGCACTCGAGAACGTAACAATTTATGATTTTTATGGCCGGGTTCATTGACTGCGCTTTCTGTTGCTTTTGTGGCAGCCTGAAAATATGCCACATAGCCCAGAGGCGGCCAACCGAGTTGGCCTGGCCAGCCAGCTCCCACCGAGCCAGCCCCCCAATTGTGGCATTGATTTTGGCCAAAAGTTCGTCTACGAAACTCGATCCGATAGTGTTGACAAGGGGTTTTCGGGGGAGAGGGCTTGGTCCAGGATAAATATAAACACGGCTGGCATATGCTGGTTGCCTTATCGGAATTACCTAACCTCCATTGACAACGACGGCTCAAATATCGTCCAGTTTGTGACTTGTAAAAATATGTACAAATATAAATAGTAAGTTCTCTGGGCAGGCAAGGCAAATAGCAACGTTGTATTTTTTGGGGCAAGAAGAGCTGGTTTTATTACCAATATTCTGAGCTTAGCCAAGGCTTAAAGTGGAACCTAGATACTGATATTAAAAGCTTGTAATTAAACTTTAAAAGGATTTTTTCCTTGCTGTTAATTATTTACAAAATATTTCAACATTTAAAGGTTTCCAAAAAGATTCCTTTTTATCCCTTGGATTATTTATTACTTGCAAAAAAAATGTAAGCCATTACTCACCGGGCATTTTTCTCCCCGTTTATTTCCCTTTCAGCAAATTAAAAAGCTGCAGCTGCTCACGCAATCGGCGGCACTGAATCGCGAGACCATCGCGGCCTCCCAATTGGCCACATCGACCAGCGGGAGCAGCAGCAGCAGCCAGCCGTCGGCAGGTGACAGCTCCACTGACCAGCTGACCGCACAGGGCACGGGCTCCGGGCCAGGAGCTCGCGGCTCCGACGATGGCAGCGGGTCAGGTGCTGCGGCGACGGGCGGCGAGATTTCCGCAGGACCACCGGGCAGCCTGCAGGCCAACCGAGCCAGCGGCGGCGGACCAGATTCCCGGGGAGGAGGAGGAGCAGCTGCCACAAGCATCCTGACAGTCGATGAGGACACGCTGTCCCTGGACCGGCTGAACTCGCTGCGCATTTACATGACGTCGGTGAAAACGCTGCCGTTTAACTTACGCATCTACGGGTGAGTCCTGGTTGGAGTTATTGTGGTTGTTGCACCTCGGGTAAATGGCACGTAAATGAAATCAGACACACGACTGATTCGAGGGCTATAATTTCTAATTACGAATGGGGCAAAATGCAAATTTCCAGGGCCCGGGCCCGTGCACAGGCGTAAACAGTAAACTTCATTTTACGGCCCCTTGATTAATATATGCGACGAAGGAGAACGATTTCCCTCGCCGGCGGCGCTCTTAATGGAAAATTTATTTTATGAGCAAACATAAATAAAAAATGCATAAAACAGGCGAGGTCGGAGGAGCATGAAGAATGGCTCATAAAAGTTGAACGCTGCGAATACTTCTTTTTCCCTTGCTTTTTTCCGGAAAACTTGCAGCCAAGACGGAGACCTTGTCCTTGCTCCGGACAGGTATTTCCATTTTGCCGTTGGTTCCCGAAGCTACCACCTCCTGAGCTCCTGGCTTCCAAGTGTCTAATTTAGCTAATTAAGTGCCCTAAGTGCAGGCGGCAACAATTTTGCCTGATTTACGACGAAGGCGGCTCATGCTCTTTTTCTCTCTTTCTGTTTTTTCCTGCAGCGAGGACTTGTTCTCGGATCAGCTGTACATGGACATCGGACTCTCTGCGAGGCTGCTGCACATCATGGCCAACTCCACGATCTTCGCCTCGGTCATCTCGTACAAGAACCTGAAGAGCTTCCTGCCCAAGACCTACTACACGCGTGGCAGGTGAGTTGCCCCAAGTTCAATGGCTAATTAATAAAGTTTTTGGGGGAAACTTTCGAAATTTAAACTGCGACCAAGGGCTGATGGGCGCATTGGGAAAACCCAAGGATTAGCACCACTGCACCATGTTTAATTCTGCGATTTAATGCCGGGAAAGTTGTCCTCCCATCTCAAATCCTCCCTGCTCTTGTGGGCACCGATGTATAATTCGTAAGCCATGTTTGCTCAGAGCCTCAAATATGTGTAATGCCAACTGCTGTCAGTCTCCAAGACGGCTTCCTTGGCTTAAGCGTATTAGAGACAGCCAGCCTGGCAGCTGGCAGGGAGCGGGGCAAGGACAATGGCAGCAACAATACCACAGCAACGAGTGTAATTCCCCGACAGTAAACAAAATGCAAATATGCAGCTGCACTGCACAAAAGGGAAAAATCAAGGATGATCAAGGGGGTGGGGAGGAAACTGTGTGTTTTCCGGGGGACATGAACAGCCAACAGGACGTTATCAAATCTTGATTACGGCATCTAAATAAAAGATGTGTCTGAGATTACCAGGAGCTGTATAATATTCACTGCTTTGGTAGCTTAAACATCCGCTTAGGAGCTATGAGAATTCAAAGGATATTTCGAGAGACTTAAGTTCCTTTAGTTTATATTTTAATCAACAATTAAAGAGTAAACATTCTCATTAAGAATAACCTTTTTAGGGCCGTTATCTGTCAGAATCGGTTTTCCGCCCTCTTGTAAATTTATCTAAACGCGGAAGACATAACAGAGCCCTGTTATTAACCATTTTTGATTCAAAGCACCGAATTGTGCTGTAAGGCGCAGCAACGCGGATGCTTTGGTTATCGAAATCTTCACTTGGTTATCGGAAATCAGCTGTTCTTTTGATTTGACAAGAAGTTGGGGTTCCTGTCAAAGTAAACTCTCACATTTACTTTTAGACTTTATTTAACCGTAAAATTTTGACAGGAAGGATAGTAACCCGCATTTAAACATATAATTTATTTAACTTCTCAATTCTCCTTCTCCCTCACAGCGATCCCAAGGACTCTGACTATGTGCTGGCCTCTCGCATCATCCAAACCTGGCTGTTTCAGTCCAATCGCTCCAACGACAATTTTCGCGAACCGTTGGACCTGCCCTTCGAGTCTGGTCACGTGGAGATCATCTTCCAGCACGAAAGCGTGCCCAGAACGGGCGACTGGGTGGCCGTTTGTGGGTAAGTGGGCAGGCGGAGTAAATCCGTCACTTAACGCGCCATTACATCGCCGATTGCTCGATTGCAGGCACGACTACAAGGCCTCCTTCGACTCCACGTGGCGCTCGGACCTGTGCATCACCAAGCATCTGATGGCCAACATAACGCGCTGCATCTGCCCGCTGTCCGGAACCTACGTGGTCATGCTCACCAAGCGCCAGCAGAATGTAAGTCAGGGTCACCAAGGTCGCCAAGGCCGCCGCCTGCCTCGGTTTTGATTCCGGCATTCAGCTGCCCAATTCATGCGATTCACGTGTACTAAAGTGGAAAGCCCAGCTCAGGTCCCCCTTTTGATTTATGGCACTTTTAGGACCTGCCATTTAGTGCCCTCCACTCCCCACTCCCCACTCTTTGTCCCAGAGTCCACAGTCCGCCTTTCCGCTTCCCTTGGTCGCAATCAACAACTTGGCCCCTGCTGCTGCCCTGAACTTGCTCCAAATGCAGCCCAGCTGGACTCGGGGACTCGCCATTGTGCAGCGGATATACTGAGAGTCAGGGAAGCACAACGATTAAAATACCTGCAGGGGCTTTAGTCAAGGACGAACTGAGTTTTGGGCTCACAACTTGATTTAAGATTTAGATTTTATGAAAGCAGGGCAGGATGTTAGCTTAAAAACTTCTTCTATTGCTAATTCGGTTAATGTTCCTTTTAAGAATTCAGTGAACCTAGAAAAACCATTTTTTTTCTGCTGGTAAATTCTTAAATTTCCCAACTTCCCTTCGCGGTTTATGTTTGGAGGGAGAGAGCAAAAAAGAACCTCTGTCCGATTTTGCTTGCTTCCGTGCCCAAAATTTGAATACGCCTCCGCGGCAGCCTAACAAAATTTTTGGCCGGCTGTAGCTGTCCTTCGGTTTGCAGCTATTTTGAATTGCTAATTGTATTTTTTCCTCTTTTTTTTTTTGCTTTCAAACACAGGCCACTCCGTCTCATGTCCCGCAGCGGCCCATCTTCGTGATAGCCAGCTGTGCCTGCTGCCTGCTCCAGTGCGGCTCGGCGCTGCTCATCCTGGTGCCCATCTGGTGCAATCGCAAGTGCGCGGTCACGTTCCTCAAGATGCAATTCTGCATCTCCACGTCGAGTGTGATGCTCATCTACTTGCTGGGATTCATGAAAATGCTGCCAGTGGTGAGTGAATGCGCAGAGTAATTTGATTTTTAAATTGGGAAAATATAAAATTATATGAGAAAGGATATTAATGTTTCTGCAATAAATTATTTATTAATTTTGATAAACAGGAGCTCTGAATATTTTAATTTTCCATAAAAAACGTTGATTCTTTTTTGAGAGCGCAGCAACTTTAATGCAGTTAAATGCGCCTGCTCTTTGGCTCTTTAAAACAAAGCCTTTGAGAGCCTGCATTGGGAACGCGGTGAAGTAAGGAGCAGGAACAGAAAAAAGGAACCAAAGCGTGAAATTTAATTACGCCAAAATAAATAAACAAGTAAAACGGAGTGCGGGAAAGCCAAGCCGAAAGCAAAGCAACCCGAAAACCAAAACCAAACATACTTTCCTACAGAGCGCGCGAACCGAAAGGAGCCAGCGGAAAAGTAATAACAAAGAGTGTTGCACGGGGAACAAAGGAAATGGAGCAGGAGCAGGAACAGGAGCCGAGGCGGAGCAGGAGTCGGAGCCGGAGCCAGAGCAGTATCTGGATCAGAATCGAGACACAGATGAGTTGGGCGTACCAATCCCTGGGGCTTAAACTAGCAGGCCAAACCCTTAAGTTGTAATTATTTGCGGTGCCCGCTCCACCGGCAATAGCAATCGCCGCAGAAGGAGTGCGAGCTGTTAGGCAGTCGCCGACTTTTCAAATAATAATCACGGCCAGGGAAAAATCCGTAATCATCATCAAAACAAATTAGCGTGTCGTCTGCAGGTCGTTACCAGGACAGGAATGCCGAGCTCAGAGCCTGGAGTTCGAGTTCGGTGGACAACAAAGCAAATAATTTACATTTAGTTTTCGTTCTCGTGGCAGCCAAACGGAAAATTCATGGAAAACAATTCCCTAACCTGTTGGCGTCGTCCTCCTTGGAAGGAAATTAAAAGTCAACAATGCACGACGCGGCGGGCTCCAAGGAGCACGGCATCGAAATTAATATTTATAAACGCACATTCTCATTCTCAGACGTTTGAAGTGGGAAAATGTTAATGGGGAAGAAGAGGCTATAACCCGAGCCCCCGTTGAAGGGGCATATGCAGCTGGGCCAGGTTCCGGGGAAGTCCCCGGAGCAACCAGCCAGCCAGCCAGCCAGCCAGCCGCCTAAATTATAAAACGTAAAACGAAGGCATAAGCGTCGAATAAAGTTGCGCGCTGCCTAATCCCCGGGGATCGGGCGGGATGAAAAAAAAGGAAGCAACTGTAAAGCTCTAACAAGAAATAACATTTTTGAATTAGTAATAAACTGGTCCGCAGTGGAAACAACGGCTCAATAAACGAATGAAAAACAAATAAAACATTGTGTACGACACAGCGAAAGGACGACAAAGGCACGGGCACAGCCACTCGCAGATAAGGACACCGTGCAGGAGGAGGCGAGGACGCAATATGGAAAGGTTTAAGCGTTGCCAAATGAAAAATGGAGACGGACACTGAAAACAAATTTTATAATTTGAATTGAAGCCTTCTAAACTATTTTTAAAATATTTGTTAAGGCTTTTGTAAGCTTGGAGGCACATCCTTTTCTCCTGGGAAGATCATCCTAAATGCTTGCCCATAAATAACAGCATTTTCTAAAGGAATAAAGGTGATGTGATACAACATTTTCTCCCTGTGCACCAGCAGGGGGAATTCACAACGCCAAGCAATTCTCAAAAAGCTGACAAAGGCAAACGACGCCACAGCCCCGCCTCCTCCATCTAGCACAAAGATGCCTGTGAATCCGAGCGTGGACACCACACACGGCGCAGGAGGACCACGAGGAGTGAGCTCCGCTATCTGCATCGACGTTTTGGCCACACGCAATACGGGTGGCAATACGGCAATACGGAGTATACGGTCTCAAAGGATTGCAGCAACTGCGCCGGAATTCTGGAATAATGAACGTTTGTGCTAGAGGACGCTCCGCCGTGTTGTCCGGACAATAAAATAAACGTGGCCTAGGCCTTTGCCTCGGGTTGCCTCCGTGTTGGCCGAGTTAATGAGCAACTTACGTCAGCAGGATCCGGAGCCTTTGGGCGGGTTGCACAATGCGCACTTCGCAGGACTTTCGGGCCGCCAAAGGGAAACTTTGTCTTAACACATCGCGCACACGCACTTATTGTTATTATTATTATTTTCGTTGTTATTGTCATTATTATTATTGCACATTAATTGCGCGCACATGCGGCCAGGGCAACTTTATTAAAAAGTACACACATGCAAATTTAATGGCTTGGAACACGTGTCACGGCATCAGGCGGTGCTCCAGCTGAAACTGGAGCGGGAGCGGGAGCGGGAGCTGGAGCTGGAGCTGGGAAGATGTCGCCGCCATAGGCGACGGACGTCAACCGCAGCCACCAGCAATCCAGCGACCACGCCCACGCAATGCCACAATAAATACAATTAAAATATTCATTTTACTTATTGCATATATTTGCGAGCATAAATAAAATACAATTTCAGCGCGGCAGTTAAGCGAAACGAAAAAAACAATAAATAAATAAGAAAACATAAATTACGTATACGACTCGTGCGCCCACCCCCCCTCAGAGCCACATCCAAGGTGGTCGGCCGGGGGCGTGACACTGCAGCTGAACATGTGAAAGGCGAAAGCTTTTAAGCGCACTTAACTCATAATATTCCGCGGCGAAGCGACGGGGTGGAAGCGAATTCGTATTCGTTTTCGCATTCGTATTCGTATTCGGATGGTAAATTGAAAATTAAAAAGTTGACATAATATTTGCCTCACATTTGGCCCGAAGGCGCCACGGAAGATGATTCGGAAGACAACTGTGGTTCAATGTCAGCCTCAACTTTAAGTTGCTTAAGAGCAGGGTCTGGGGAACCCAATTGGAGGGTAGTATGAAGTATCTCTTGAAGAGATTATTTTAGTATAAATTCTACAAAAAATAATACAAGATCTTAGATATATAATTTGTAATAATTTAAATGTTAGCCAAAGCTTTATTAAAATTCTTTTTTTGTTAGAGATATCAGCGTTTGTAGATAATTTCTATTATTAATAAGAAATCCTATATATTTGGATTTATTTCTTATATTTACACATTGTTTACCAAACCTCAAGTATAATAATTCTTGTGATTAAAGCACTATTCATATTTTAAAAATGTTATTGTATACATTGACTCCTTTCTTTAAGAAAAAATAAAATTAATATACTTTTAATTTTATTATCAAGCCTCAAGGAGTAAAATCTAAATAAACATAAATGAATTACAATATTATTAGCAACATTTCCCCCTAAAAGCCCTAAGATTTCAGTTAATGCAATTTAAGATCCCTGTTTATGTTGCATTATTTTCTGGACATTGCTTCCTAATTTGTCATGAAAATGTGGGTCCGTGAAATATAATGTTCCGCAAATTGTTTACAACTTTTTAATAACCAATGTCCGGTCACCGAGGCATGGCGTGCAAGGTGATGGCTGTGGGGTGTTCTCTTAGAGAAGTGTAATAAAAATTTTACGCGAAAATGTCACCATTAGAGTGTGCAGGGAAAATCCCACCAAATGGCTGCTTTGGCTTTCCATGCTGATGCCACTGTTGCCGCTGCCACTGCTACTGCTGCTTCTGCTGATGCTGATGCGGCACGATGACAACTTTTTATATTTAATTAAAAATAACGATGTTGCAGCCGAGCCGTCAAAGCACTCCATTTCCTTATTAACGGCCGTTCATAATTTCCTCTTGCAGAACTGGCACGCCATCATTAGCAGCTCGCTGGCATCGCTGTTGTTGCTGGGCATCTCGACGCTGATTGCGATTGCCTTGGCCATCCACACGGAGCTGATGCCGAAGAAGTATCTGCAGATTGGCAGCAAGCCGGCGACGCCCACCAAGGGAAGGAAGGGGGTTCAGGAGCGCGAGAAGGAGCGCGAGCGGGAGCGGGAGCTGGAGAGTCTGAGCAACATCACGCAGATACGGGCACAGTCGCCGCCAGTGGCGGGGGCCAGACCACCCCACCGCCCGCCACCCAAGTCTGCGTCCTCTCAATGCGCTCTGCAGGGCGGATCGGCGGGTATACGTGGCGCCATTGGCATCAGTTGGCTGCTGCCACTGCTCTTCGCCGTGGCCGCCCCCCTAATCTGCAGCATCATTGGCCAGTGGCCGCGCCACTGGTGGCTGGAGGTGCTCTGGCTAAGAGGAGCTGGCTCTGCGGATGCCAAGGGCGATGGAGGAGGAGGAGGAAGATCAGAGGAGCTGGATGGCGGCTACTATGCAACGCATTCACTGCTCAATGGCGATAACTTACTGCTCGAGTCGGAGGCACTGCTGGGCAATGGCACGAGCTCGACGACAGAGACGTCATCGCCCGATGATGTGGCCACATCGGCGTCATCAATCACAGGCGGCCACAGCTACAGCTACAGCTCCATCTCGTCGCAGCAGCAGTTGCCAGGCACTTGGAGAGGCAGCAGCAGCTCCACCTCCCTGGCCACTTCCGTTTCCGCGCTGGCTGCGCCTTTGACTTCCGGTCTGGGCGATGGCACTTCGACAGCGTCGCCTTCGCTGAGCTTCCTCCTGTTCGCCTGCATCGATTTGCTCTTCATCCTGCTCTTCTTTGCGCTGTTTGCCATTTTAATGAAGAAACTTTTGTGGTTGCGGCACAAGAATCGCAATGTGCATACGCATCCGCTGGATAAATTCAATCTGGCTCTGCGCAGGCGGTAAGTTGAAGGGCTCCTCGGACGGGATAAATGGAAACGGACAGGACTTCAGGGAAGTACTTAGGTCCTAATGGTCCTTGCCCATTTCCATTTGCCTGTCCCGGCGGCTAATCTGATAGAAAAAAAGCGGAAGCGAAACAAAACAATCGCTGCCACAATGCCAAACCGATTCTCCAACTCTGATCCCCTCTCTATTCCTACGTCTAATTTAATATATTCACTCAGATTCGGATTACTCTACCGGGCCGGAGGACTGCTGCTGGCCAAGCTCTGCAGCGATGGGTGCTTCATCGTTTATGTTAATTCATCACCGGATACTTTGTGGGCATATCCGTTCGGCATATCGTGCATAATATTGGTAAGTTACCGGTGGGACAGTCACCGGCGATGGCAATTCAATTAAAATATATATATATACATATAGAGCTCACCTGTGCCGGGCTGGGATTACGATTACGGTTAGGGATCGGATGCGAATGCATGATGCGGCTCCAAATCCCATTTGCCGGTCCAATTGACGGCGAAACTATTAGGGAACGGATGCCATCAAACATGTTGTCCCGCTGATGCCTGATGTCGATGTCGATGGGTGATGCCGAGGCTTATGCAAATCCCATTTCGTTTTTATTTCCAACGAAACGACTTATTTAAGTTGCATATTTTATCAAAGTGTAAAGCCTGCATATTTTTACACCTGCCTGGTGCCGTTGCCGAATTATGCATGCAAAATCGGCGAAGAAAGCGAAAGCGAGAGTGGGCGGTGCCCCCGAACTGACTGCATTAACTGCCTGATCAAAGGCACATTCTGAGAGACAGAAGCCTTTTCTGTGTTTACTTTGCACTTGCCTTTGACACTTGGCCTCGGCAGCCACTTCACTTTGCTTTCACTTCACTCCACTACCTACATCCCCTTATTGTTGGCATTTTATTCCACTTCTTGTTGATTTGCTGTGCAAATGAAATAAGTGCGCCCGATTTATCCACCTTGGCGCTTCGTGTGCCATATGGAGGCGACACCTATTCCATTTTTCCCATCCATCAGATGGGAATTAAAGCGTTTAACGCTCTGCGCACGCCCGGCAATCAGCTCAATCCAATTAAATAAACAATTATCTGCACGGGCGGCGGCATTGGGGACGGGCTGGGGGCATCCTTGCAAAACTAATCACATAATTACACGCACACACTTTGATGTGGGAAGCTGAGAACGCCGGCGAGTGTGTGTGCGCTCCACTCGGCGTATACGCAACGCGTGCACAGCACATTCAAATTCAAACACAAACAAATTAGGTCGAGCCGCCTTCGCATTCGTCCTCTCCAGATCGCAACCACAATGTCTACAACCCTCTCGTGCTCAGTTCCTGCTGCTCCGCACTCCGGACTATTAATGTGCACCAAAATCACTTTGATTGTGGGGGGCGTGGGCATAGGCATTGCCCCTGTCTGCCTCGGTTGCCATTTAATTATTTAAACACTGGCCAAGTCAGACACTACACAGAGAAAGAAATGGAAACATGACGGGTCGTTAAACCCATTCAATTAATACCTATAGGGCTCTTACACATTATATGGGTTCTTAATCGATAAAGTTCAATTTTCGACAGGTCCTCAATGGCTTTTATATTTTAATATTTTAATTAAATTAATTCTGGCCTCTCTAAGGACCGGCTTCTACCCTCCCTGTAAAAATATTGCGGTCTGGTAAAGTTCCAACTAAGAAAATTTTGTTGTCTATCGTGTAAATATGAGAGCTAACAGGGACCCAAACTTCCTCTCTCATATTTTCCAAAAGAACAGCTGCTTCCGATAACCAAGTGAAAGAAGAAGAGATTTACAGCCAAAGCTTCCGTGTGGTTGCGCCTTACAGCAAAATTCGGAGCTTTGTAGCAATAATCGAACATTAACAGCGCTCTTGTATTTCTTCGCATCCAGGTAAATTCACATAAGGGTAGAAACGCGGTTTGCTATACGATAAGTTTATCTGGTGATTATCTTTTTTGGACAAATAGCTATCAACCACCTTGTGGGCAGGGTTAGGGTAGAACCCGGCCTTTATTATTGTATTTATTATTTAAATTATAAGAACAGATCAGCGTTGAAAGAAAGAAAAGTTTATATACAGTGGTTAGATATATTATTAAACCGGTTAGTTTCTCTAGAATTAATTTAAAAGCACAATGTGTTCTAGAGTTAACAAATACCTCTTTAAATAGCATACAATATTCTTCTAATAACCGCATAGAAACCCAAAATTCCCAATAAATTTGGTTTATAACTACATTTCTTTCTCTGCACTCAGCTCTTCAGCTACTTATGTAGCCTCCTTGAAATCCTTGTGGAACATGCGAACGGCATGGATATACAATTAGTACAATTCGGTACATCGAGGCTAAGACTCTTTCGCTAATTTCGCAATTAATTCTGCTTCGAAAATCCCAGCCGGGAGCCTGGAATTCGATGCATGCCGCCCATAAATTCCGCTCATGAAAAGGGACATAATAGTCGCCGTGTATGGCGGCCCATATGGCTTGGCATCGATTTATGGCCGCCTCTTGGTCATGCATTTAATTTCCTAATCGCTTGATTTCACTACGGGAGAGAGCCCACCATCACCTTAACCGTAATCGAAGGGGCTTGCCTGGCTTAATGTCTCAATTTGGGACCCAGGCCGTCGTTGACATACACTTTTTATTAGGGTCAGTCCAGATGGGTCCTGGCCCGGAGTTTATGCGGCAATCACTGCAATGATTCAATCGCCACCTTCTCCCACTGCCAATTCCAGGGCTCGGCCATCCTCATCTGCTTCGTCGTCAAGGCCGAGAGCCAGCTGAGAGGACCGCCCTTCCTCAGCAGCAACGGGAGCAGCCAGAACAGCTCCCTCAAGCAGGCCAAATTCAACACGAGCCGGAGCAGCCTGGACGAGAACTACTGCACCACCACGACGACGGCCAACGTCAACAGTCCGCTGAGCTGTAGGTTCCTGCCAACTCACTGGATTTCCAGCCCAAAGCCGAAGCCTAATCCGAATCCCTCCTGCCCGCTTATCCCTCTTGCAGTCTACACCAATCACGACAAGGAGAAGGAGAACGACTGTGCGGTGTCGCTGTCAATGTCAAGCGCAGCCGTGTCCTCCGCAGCAGCCGTCGGATCCTTGGCCTCGTCAGCGGGCGGCGCTCCGCCCCTGCAGCCGAAAGTGGGCCTGGAACTGTCCGGATCACCGGTGGGCTCCGGCGTGCCACTGCCGTTGACAATCATCTCGACAGCGCCTCGCTGCCAGCCGGGCGCTGATGGTGCGGCGGAGACCTTCCTCGGCGACCACCAGCACCAGCCGCTGCCCATGTCCGTGGCCCCATCGCCGGACACCCGTTGCTGTGCGTTGCTGGGCGGCGGTCCCGGCTACGATGCCTACACCATGGGCGTTGGCATGGGCATGGGAGTGGGTGTGGGTGTGGGCATGGGCGGATTCACAGGAAGCCTGGGCAGGCGGACGCTACACAGGCAACCGGCGCATTTCAGAACGGGACCTTGCGGAGAGTTTGTGGGCGTGGAGACGCTGGATATTCTGCAGGGCGTGGCAGCAGGTAGGTGGAAAAACTATAAAAACTTTCCTTAAAACTCTGTAAATATTTCGGAGACACTCCAGTTAAAGCCATCTTATTATTATTATTAATTTTATCGATCCATTCCAAGCTCCAAACCAATACAACCCTTAACGGGTTGGATACACCCAAATGGGCATGCATTAATCATGATCTAGAGTCTGATACCCTCTCTCTCCCTGTTCCTCTCTCCCCCAACAGACAGCATAATCGGCATTCACACCAGTGCCATTATGCCCACGTCCACCAGCACTTCTCATTACGTTCCGCTGCAGCATAATCCCTATGTGGACTTCGTGCCCAGTCCCCTAATCCTGAGCATGCCGCCTCCGCCGACCATCAGTGGGAACCTGAGTGGAGCATCCATGCCCCCGATGTCCCTGCCCACGCAGACGCCCAAGACACAGAAGCGAGTGACCATCTTGGAGCCGACGTCGCGCACCACCTTCGACCCCCTGCTGCCCACAATGGTGGCAGCCGTTGTCTCCACATCCACGGTCACCAGCACGGCGACGACGACGGCAGCCACACCCACTCAGACGCAGAGTGGAGGTGGTGCTGGTGGTGGAGGCAATGATGCAACGCTGGATCGCATCACCCTCGATCTGGACTACTTGCTCAACAGGGGAGACGGAGACGGAGCAGGAGGCGGGCCACCTGCCTCCACCAGCGATGATGGCCAGCAGAAACCATAGCAATAGCAAGTTGAGAGGCATTTATAGGCCAAAACCGACACTAAGATGCATTTAAGAGGCTTCGTTTTTCTCGTCAAGAGGTGTAAATAAGTGTAAATCAAATCAAATTTCAAAGGAAAACATACAGTAGAAAACTCTGTGAATATTCAGAATACGATTAGTATGGACACCAGGGGCTTTTCGAAGTGTTATCAGTTAATAGGGAAAGCCAGATGAGTTTATGTCCTAGGTTAACAGGCCATCATCCAGTCTTTGTTTCTATATTATAAATATATAAAGCGTTTCGTTTCGTAATGTTTGGACATCAATCATACCTAGACTCTCATACTTAGATTAATAATTTAACTCGAATATGGAAAACCGAATGAAAGAATTTAAACTAACGATAACTTTTTAGCTAGATTTACAAAAGGCCTATTCGAAACGAGAACACAATGAAGTAATGACAAACAAATTAATGAGCGAGAACACGGCAAGGGTGTGACAAAGTTTTTGATTCCATTTAAAGTTTTCCTAGAAATTAAGCAAAATTAAGCCCCATTAAGAAACAAAAAATAAAAAAAATAAAAACCTACAAAATACAATAATTGTAAAACTATTAAACATAACACAGGACTATTTCTGGAACAAAACAAATTATACAGATATATATCTTTAAATAAACTCAAGACTCTTGTTAGAAAATCTATGAACGAAACCGGTTATTTGTCCTAATTTAATCGGAAGTTGGAAGGGAGCGTGAAGAGAGGATTATTACTAAATCCTTCGTTGTCAAGGGTGTTTTTTGGGGTGGTTTCTAATAGTGCTGGAATTCCTGGTCATTAGTGGAAGTTCTTAGGAGTAAAGCCTGAAGCGACTTAAGCCTACAAGCAATTGAAGAGGAATCACCACAAGTAGGTAAGGAGCTATTGATAAGGACATTTTCTTGGCATGTACTCATTATCTTTGACCAATAAATGGGTAAGTAATTAATTAACTCACCCTTCAATAGATTTTTCTAAAGAGATGCATTTAATCTAGCAATGTTTTATTAGGAAATAAATATTAGCCTTCCCTAAATCATGTTGGGAATTATATCCAACAGTCACAATATTGCTATCTCCGAAAGCACAAATAAATGGTTGCTGTAGATTTTAAATCCACTAAAAATAATGCCTAAAAGTATGCTATAAAAATTAAATAAATATGTACAGTTGATTTTGTATGTAAAATATTTTAATGCATACTTTTGGGCACCTATTTAGACGATTTCTAAAGAATTTGCAGAATAAATATAAAAATAAATGCAAATTCTTCTGTTCTTTACGTATTTATTAAATATTAGTTGTATTTTACTTATTTTATACAAGTTATAGCACCAACCATCGCCTTTAAAGCTCTTCGCTCTTAAAAGCTAACCACATGACCCACCAGGTAGGTCACATTCTCACTGCGGATGGCAAAGAAAAAGGGATGGTCAGCCCTGAAGAATTTCTGGCGGGAGGAATTGCTGATCACAATGGGTTTATACTCTGAAACGAAGCCAAGAGTGAGAAAAATACCTCTTTTTAAGGGTATACCGAAACTCAATACCTGTTGCAATTCGTGGCTGTTCCGATCCGGAGCCAGACTCGTTTAAATTGATGCGCAGCTTCTGGAGAACATCGACCACGGGCAGATTGGCAGCGGGATGCAAATGCTTAAAGTTCGCCGACGCCGCAAATATCTCCTCGAAGCCGAGCTGTGAACCAAAATGTTGTTTTAATAAAGGCCGCAAATCCGCAAATAATGGACACTGATTGATTCCACTGACCTGTTTGAGGGGCTGCCGCAGACTACACTCGAAATCGATACTGAATTTGGGCAGCAGCACCTGCACGCCCTCCATCTGCATGCGCTGCTGCACTGCGCCCAAATCCAGGCCGCGCAGCTGCTCCACCAGCGCCGCCAGGCCGTCCCTCTGGTTGGGCAGGATGAGCAGCATGGACAGCTCCTCGGCGTGCTCGTACGGCAGCTCAATGGCCCGGGCATCCAGGTCCCGCAGCTCTGCGAATTTCACGAACATGTCGTCGTCGAAGAGCATGGCCACCGACTTGGCCTGGTTGCCGCTGTGGAACTCGTAGAGACCCGTCCGGTAGGCGCTGAAGGGCAGGAACCACTTGCTCTGCAAATTCGCCGCCAGCAGGAGCAGGATTTTAGCCGCGGGGCTGCTCTCCACCTGGACCTGCTGCCAGGTGCCGCCGCCCACGCTGGCCAGGATCTGTTCGCTGATATGGCGGCGCAACTTCTCCGTCTGCTCCAGATCCAGGCACTCGGCTGTGGCATGAAAGTAGGTTTGAGCAATCTTCTGAAAGTCCTCGGCCACGCCAGAGCCATCCTTGGACTGGAGCAAAAGGCGGTTCTGCAACTGGAGTCGGGTATCCGCATCACCCGAGATGTTGGCCAGTTCCGACGCATAGAAGTTGGCCATTTTGGCATTGCTGGGAAAGCGTTCCTTCAGCCTGAGTAGTTTCTGCAGCTCCTCGGCCGTGGCCCCATCCGAACCCAGATAGAGGAGGGCCAGAGTGGCCTCCAGCAATAGGGGGGATATGACCAGGTTCTGATCTGTGTAGCTGGTGGCTATGCTGTGATAGATCTCAGCACTTATTTTGGATTCATAAGGAGCAAGGCTCGGAACGGGGTTGCTCGCTTCACTCATTCTGCCGATGAAGATCTGTAACTAATTATTTATTTAATTATTTTCATCCTTAAACGATTTATTTGAAGCTTTCTCGTGTCTGAATACATAAGAATTACTTAGTAGGCGGTCTAGAATTTAATTGCACATTTATTTTTGACACCTCAAGGAAAACTACATTTTCAGCCACTGCCCATCCCTTCCTCTGTGATATAAGTTGTTATTAATATTATTAAGGCCTGTTTTCATGGCTTCCATATGGCTGATCTATCAAAAAGTACTTGTTTAGCATAAAAATGCCCTTCGGCATAATGCACAACACATGTGTGCCTAGTTTTATGGGCGAGCAAAGTAAACTTTGGCAAATGTACAACATATTATTAGCCTCCAACTGAAATGCTTTAAGTGAAACGAAAATGAAATCGAAAGAAAATATAGTTGGAAATGATTGCCATTAAATTTCTATTTAAATTCACCTTGGCCCTTGAAGTGCATTCTGTAATGAAAATGTAAATTGTCTTCCATTTCATTTCATTTTGTTTCGAGTGAACGAAAACACACACCAAACGCACACCCAACACAAAAGAAACGCCTTGAATAAATAAAATGAACAAGAGAGCACACTAGGCCAAACTTGACACTATTTTCGGCAAGTAAACAAAGCGGAAACGCCGAGGCGGAAAACTTTGTGACAGTGCTGCGGCTATATATTTGCGGCAACTTTTAATTTCACGCGAATTTCGGCTGCCGTCTCCGTTCGGCTGTGGCCACCACCCACGGTCCACGCCCCACGCCCCACGCCCACTTCCAACCACTCCCACTACCACCCACCCCCCTGTATACATAGCTTCCCGATCCGGTGCTGCAGCAGCTCTGCATGCCGATTTCTATGCGAAGCGCACACTTGCACACTTAATTGCCACATCAACAAACAAAATGCGCCCCCACCCACCGGGAACTGGAAAATAAAACGGAACGAAAAGCCGTTTTCCGCTTCAAAATCGAGAGAACCACGGGCTAGGTCTGCACAGAAAACAAAAACTGGGATGATCATAATCTAGAAATTGTCCAAAGACAATTGATCAGTATTCACACGATTTCTACTTCAAACAATCACATTAGCAAATTTTGTCAAGCTTTTAACATTTCCAAAAGGATATGTGAAATAATCAAGTTTTTCATATTAATAACAAACTTGTGACCTCCTCCTCAGATTCTAAACAATAAAAACCTCTTAAATATCAAATCCTCATAGTTAAAAGTTTCTTCCAAAAATCTCTTAAAATGTTCTAGAAAAGTATCTTAATTTTCAGATTATTTACAAACTTTTAACCCACTCCCAAGACTTTAATCAATACAAACCACTTAACTATCAAAAATATGATAAGTCTGTCCATTTCAACAGTACATATATCAAGTATATCCCATAGATATATATTTTTTTTATGTGTGTACCCCCACTGTCGCTATAAAGTAGCGATGCTCTAGCGCTAGATGTTTATTGTTTATTTCTGGTGTGCCAATTTTTGCTGTTGCTTTTTTTTTTCCCAAATGAAATTAACTACATCATGAGTTTGTCAAAAGTGTTTCGGCACGGGTTTAGTGTTTAGTTTTTTAGTCGCTGGCGTCGATTTTCTTGTATTTCTATATTGCTATAGAAACATTGCAGTGGCATATGGTGTCAATCCTCACTGGATTTTCAATGAAGCGTATGAGGTCACAGAATCGTTTTCCAAGTGGCATCATCAACAACAATAGTTTGTTGTGAAAATTCCGAAAAAGAATCGGGAGTGGGCTTGGAAAAAGTATCTGAAAAATGCTTCTCTTGATTTACTGTATATATTATTTGGCAGATCACTGTTTGGTACTTTAACTAAGTTTACAAAGCACTTTGATCACTCTTTACCTTTCTCTAAAATCGCAAAAAACTCGTTCAAAGATCGAACAACAATTATATAAATTTTGTTGCCTTTAAAGATTCACGCCCGCACGCAGCTTCGGACGAAATTCGACTAAACGCTCGCGCTCGGAAATAATAATATGAGAACACAGAAGGAAACCAATTAAATTCGCCCGTCTCATCGATGACGACACTTGGGCAACGCAACGCGGAGGCAAAAGCTCCGTCCGGCCACAATTTTCGGCAACTACTTTTCCGATGCTAAATTTTTAATCTATTTTTATAATTTGTTTGCCGTGAATTTACACAGACGCTCCGGCGAACTGGCGCTGCACTCGATGTGAATGGGAGCTGCGGAGATGTGTTTATCGGCTGGTTCTGGACCCTGGTTGATGTTCATGCCGCTCCGGCCACTATTTACTGAATGAGTTGCGCCGAGGTTCGTTGTCCGTTTCTGTGTTGGTTGCTATTTAATCGTTTTATCTAATCTGGAACATTTGGTATTGGGGTCTCGCTGCTGTCCACTTCTGCGGGTGATTCTCCGTACTCCGTACTTGTGTGTGCCTGCAAAAGATAGCTCTTAATCTTCGGATGCCGACACAGTGCTGAGCCGCTTACCGCCCCACACACGCTGCGATTTAAAACACACAAAAAACATGGATTAACTGCATGAATGCATTTATATTTTATGAAAAGTTTACTCGCTGAAATAGCAGGCCAAGGGGGATGGGCAGCTTTTAATCTCCCAAGGCTGCCTTGGATTCTATTTATTTTCATTTCGCCGCCAGCGTGTATTCATTTCCAACTTAATGCCCAAAAATATGCCAAGAACAACAGCTTTTTCAGACCAAAGCGAACGAATTAAAGGCAATGCATGTATAATCATTCAAACAATTCATTATTTATTAACTTGGAATGAGGGGACACTGGTTGGTATGAGTAATTGTTGTAATGCTTGCGATGGAGGAGTAAAAGCATATTCTGTTATACATAAATAAATACTAACAGCCTAAAAATGATCCGAAAGATGGGTTCGTAACGTTTCCAAATAAAAAGCCCAGCACACACATACAGGCTGGCGGAGGATTCTAGGGAGCACAGCTGCCCTGGAGGTTGCAACGGTGGCAAGCCAGAGATCCGTGATGCCAAGCATCGCCGGAAATTTATCACACGCGGAAGTGGAGATGTCGGGAATGTTAAAAGAACAAAAGAATACATGGAATAACAAGCGGTGTTCCTCACCCGATGCAGTTGGTCGGTGTTGTGAGGGAGAGTTGGTTAGGATTGTCTTCTATGCCTGTCTGATATCTCAGCCTGTGTCGATCATGCATGCCTCGTAGTGTTTGCATGGCTAATGGCAATTCGAACAAAGTGTGAGCGCGGTCGCAAGTCTAGATACTGGGCGTGTAGTGTTTACAAGTGTGAAAATTATAAGTGTGAGCGTGCAAATTATACGTGTGAGCGGTGCAATTATTATAAGTGTGAGCGGTGCAATGTTGATTTTTGTCTAGAAAGTGTAGCCTCCCTCGGGCGCTTTGGGTTGTGTGGCGTTAAACTCGAGGGCTCCGTTCACCTCCTGGGGTGCCAGCTCCTGTTCGGCTTCGTCGTCGCCGGTACTGAAGTAGGTGTCGATGATGGCGTAGGCCTTCTTGTAGACCTCCTCGTTTTCGTGTTGCTGCAGCGTTTCCAGCTTGTCCAGGCCGCCCATCTCCTCGACCATGAGGCACAGGTTCTCGGTGCCGCCCAACTTCTCGGCCAGAGCAAACAGATTTGAGAGGCCAGTCTGCACCACCTTGATGGTACGCGGATCCTTGGCCTCCAGCAGATCGATGAATGGCTTAAGAATTTTGTACTTTTCAATCAGATCCACGATCTGTTCGGGCGTGCCCGAAGTTGTGGTGTTGGTAACCGCCCAGGCTGCCTCCTTTTGGGCCTTGAAGTCGCCCTTCTCGAGCACGTTGCGCAGTTGCTGGAAAATGCCAGCCTGAATCACGGCCTGGATCTGCTTCTGATTACCTGCCGTTATGTTGCTGACCGTCCAGGCAGCCTCCTTAACGATGTTGCTCTTGTTGTGCTGCAGAAGGAGCCCCAGACGGGGCAGGCCTCCAGAGGCAATGACCACATCAGTCTAGGAAAATCAAAGTGAGATTTGGAATTAGAATCCAGAGTCCTGAACAGAACTTCTAGTTCACTTACCTGTTGATCCGTTCCAGTCACGATATTGCCCACGCTGCGTAGAGCGGGCACAATGATACTCGGCTCGTCCATTTGCAGCAGCTTCACCAGGCGCGGCACTGCGTCCGAGTCTACCACGGCCTGAATCTTACTGTTGTCATCGTCCGTCACATAGGACAGGGCCCAGCAGGCGTCGGCCAGCACTTGGATGTCCTGACTCTGCAAGAGTTGCGATAGAACCGGTAGCAAGCGCTTCACCTGCTCGAACGGCGGCGAGGGGTTCTTGTTCCGGCACAGATTGGACATTAACCACACGATGTTGCGCAGAAATGAGAGCGGTGTCTCGGCATTGATCAACGGCAAGATGCCGTCGATCACGTTGTGGTGGATTACGATGTCGCGAGCCGCTGCTCCATCGCCGGCAATGTTGCCCAAGGCCCAGACGGCCTGCTCGGCCAAATTGATGGACTGAGACTGAAGCAGGGCCACGAAATGCGGCACGGCGTTGTGCTCGATGACGCAGCGCGTCTGATCGGAGGTGCCCGAGGCGATGTTGGTCAAAGCCCAGGCGGCCTCGAACTGCAGCATGGTGCTGGAGAAGGCAGGGATGTCAGTAGTGCCATCCCATCAGTAGGGTCATCCCCCAATCCCATACTCACTTGGTAGCGTTCTGCAGGAAACGGATGCAGATGGGCACGATGCCGTGGCCGATCATCAGGTCAATGGGCGGATTGCGCTCACGGCTGAGCATCTTACGGGCCGACTGCATGCCCAAGAACTGGCGCTCCTGGTCCTCGCTGTTCATGGCGGTCACGATCTCATCGACGGACAGCTGAACCGGCGACTGGCCATTGAGCTCCTTCAGCGGCGAGGTGAGATCCTCGTCGTTGATGTTCCGGCGCTTGAACATCTGGTCCTCCTTCTTGGACTTGCGCAGCTCGATGGTCACCTCATGGCGGCGCATGCGCGAGTCCTACGGGAAAGTGAGGTTAGATCCGCAAGGCGGGACTCGCGACGAAACGGGGACTTACCTGCGTGTTGATTGTGTTGGACTTGTAGGAGCCCTGACGCGAGTTCGAATCCGCTTTACTCATTTTGCCGATTTGTGTACTTTTTTTTCTTTGTGTTTTTTAGTTTTTCTTGCTACGATGACAAGTCGACAACTGAAAAAATAGTTTGCAGAAATGTGTTAGGGGAGAAGAGGGTAGAGCAAACGAGCAAGGCAAGGCTTGTTGGGTTCCCTTTCCTTTTCTGATCCTCTTTCTCACCTTCGCGAGAGCAGGCCGGCAACAACAAAGCAACAGCTGCAGGAGCCGCCATTTGCAGCATCGCAAGGTGCGAAGAGCAGACACGGAGAAGGGAAGGAAAGGAGCGAAAGGTAGCGAAACGGCGAGACGGAAAGACGGACAAAAGGGGACTCTCGAAGACACACTCACACAGCCACACAAAAAATAAAGCTTACCTTCACGTGCCCTGTATGTGTGCGCTGGCTTTTGGGCTTGTGTTAAATCACTACACAGAAAATTTAGACGAAATTTTAAGTTTACTTTTGTGTGTTAACTCCCTGGAAGCCGACAAACTTGTGACACAAACGCAGACCGAGCACACAGAGAAGCGATATTGAAGTCAATGCCTACTTGATCGAGGTTTCACCGTTTGATTTGAAAATCAAGCCTAGCCGGAGTGAGGCCAGCTCTTCGGTCGTAAAAACGCGCTTTTTTTGCCACGCCAGGCGAATACGGTCATATTTTCAAATTACGTCATTGGCGAGTTCCGCAGCTGCCAGCTATTGCCAGCTACCGGCCGATCGAACAAAAAACAAAGTCCGCCCGCCAGAGGGAGCTGCCGGCAGAGCGGATCGCCAGCAGAGGGCGCTGTCTCAGCGAGCCAGTGGATGTGGAACGTGGACTTTGTTTTAGCCGGCTCTCTCATACAATCCACATTCAGCGCCGGCTGAATCTGCAAGGCAGTTCTAACTGTTTCCGCGGATTCAAATTCCGACATAAATAATAATAACAATCGTAAAATATAGAAATAAATTATTAAAGGTTGTGCGAGTCTTTTATCAAAAGTATGCGTGCTTAAGCTATAATTAAAAATTAAATAACTATATTTAATAACTATATTTCTTATAAATTAGTAAGATTATAAGTTTATAAAAATGGGCTTTAGTCCTGTGCTTAACTACAGCCGGACTTAAACAACTAATTGTGGCATTTCTACTTAAATTTGCTTCCCATTTTAATCCCAAAAATAATTACAGACATTTAATTAGAGGTTTTGAATCGTTTCACAAAGTATCCACCCCACGCATATTTTTTTACTTTAAAGCCAGTAAAATGAGCCCCAAGCAATTCACATAGAATTCCCTTTTTTTTCAACTTTAATAAACGGCGCATCATTGAACTAATGCCATTAAATCTCTCGTTTATCAATAATAATGCAATAAATGCAAATTAATGCCGAGTTAATGCCCTTTTAACTGTGTTGTATTTATGTGTGAGAATTCTCACAATAATAAAAAATAAACAGCATTTTATTTGTTAGCAGCTATTACTCAGAATCGGTTTAACTTTTTTTCCCTCTAGTTTGCTTAATGATAAATTTCGAGTTTAATCTGTTCAAAGATTAAGGGGAATTAATTAATTTAATTGTGTAAAATTCAATAAAATAAATAAACCATCAGGTTGTCAATTATAAAGAGAGGATAATTTACTAGCTTAAACTTGTGAAAGTTTAAATGATTCATTATTTCAGGTGTTTATTTTATATTAATTAATCTTTTGAATAAAAATTCCAGATCTTTTTCAATTAAAATATTTTTATTTTCTCATTTCGTTCAACAATATTTCCGGGGACATCACAATCTAAGCCGTCTTCTTGTTCTCCTCCGTAACTGGCGCCGGAGAAGCGGTGGTGGAGGTGGTGCTGCTGGCCTCTGGGGCGGAACGGGCCTCCACCACATCGGAGTCATCGCTGTCGGGCGCGGGAGCAGCAGCCGGCGAGAAGGGGGGGAACTGCTGATCCTGGGGATACGTCTGCTCCTGCTGCTGCTGCTCCTGGCCCTCGTTGTAGTCGATGGGCGTGGGCTCTGGCGGAGTGGCCACAGGCGCCTCCACAACCTCGCCCTGCTGCTCAACCACCGGCTGCACCTGCTGCACTTGCTGCACTTGCTGCGGAGCAAACACCTGCTGATGGGGATAGTAAATCGGAGACTGGAACGAGGCCACGGGTGCAGGAGCAGCCACAGCCACTGGGGCAGGAGCGGGTGCAGCCACAGCAACGGGAGCGGAAAGCACCGGAGTGGCCAGAGCGCGGGCAGCCACCACTGGCTCCCGCTGAACCACAGCGTTGAATCCGTTGATATCGTCGGCGGTGTAGGTCACGGTGCGTTTGAAGCCATCGGCATCCAGCACCGAATAGGATCCCACCACATTGCCTCCGTCACGGGTCTCCACCTGGCTCTTGATGTCCCCGGTGATGCTGTCGTGGACGCCATAGGAGAAGTCATAGCGCGGCGAGGACTCGTACTCCACCTGCTTCAGGACAGGAGCAGCAACGGCCACGGGGGCCACAGTCTTGACCAAAGGAGCAGCCACTGCCGCCTTGACAAACGGAGAGGGCACGGCATAGGCCTTGGTGTACAGAGGAGCAGCTGCCGGCAGCACTGTCTTGGTCAGGACGGGTGCTGCCTGGTGGTAGACAGTCGGGGCCTGGGCATGGACCACTGGTGCGGCATGGTACACCGCCGGAGCCTGGTAGGTGGCGTAGGCGGGATGGTAGCCAGCGTACGTGGCCGCGAAACCCGCACGACAGGATCCAGCGATGGCCAGGAGGAGGGCGAGCGATGTCAGGAGCTAAGGGAGAAAAAAGCAGAGGATGTGAGAACGAACGCTTTCATGCCAATTGACAATTCCTAATTGAAGCCACTTCAGTTGCTCCTCCGTCACGCCGTCGCAGGCAATTAGTTTTGAGCACAGGAAATCAGTTTAAGTCGGGGAACTCATTGCAACTCAAATGGAACTAAGTAGGAAATTTGTTAGTTAACTTTCAGGAGTCAGGAGTTTGCTTTTTCACACTTTTCTTGTTTTATTTTTTAGAGAAAGGAATTCAGGCTTTAACTGGTTGAAAACCCTAAATTCTGTATTTATTTATGGCTATGTTGAAATATGTATATCAAAATCGTAGTAGTTGTTTAGGTTTGGCTTTTTCTACTCAATATTCTTTTTTCAATAAATGCTGGTTTTGTCAAACAAAAAAAGGGAAATGTTTGATGTATTTGGTATTCATAGCCAACGAATTCCTGCATTTGTCAATGTTAAGCATGCCAGAAATTATGAGTTTGAATAGAAACCAGTTTTTATGGCAAAACAGAAAATATTTGTATGCTTTAAATAAAAATAAAGGTATTCAAAACTTTAGGACTTCCAAGGAATTTAGTATATATTTGTATATACAAAGAGCCAATAAAAGATGCCCTTTTCAAAATAAAATACCGTTGGTATCCCATTTGATTTGAGTTGTATAAGTTCGCCTGTGCATTCAACTTACTTTGCCTGCCATTGTCAAAGTGGAATCACTTCCTTCGGAGAGATTGTAATGCTCGAGGACGAGGGCACGTGCCGCACAGGAAGCACTGACTGCGATTGGTGATTGAGAACCGTTAGTGTATCCGCTTGGACTGGACTCCGGCAGTGGGCGTCCTCGACTCTGAGAGCGACGTGGGGCTAATGATGGCTACCACTCCCGGCGCACGTCACTTTATATGGCGTCGCCGTCAGAATTGGCCGCTCCAGAAGTGGCGCCCTGAAGAGATCCGAAGAGCAAACCGGTACCAAGTACAAAAGCTATCTCGGCGGTTGACAATTTGACAATTGCTGGGCCAGAAACTGGTTTTCGGGTAATTTGTCTTCTTGTCTTCTTGTCTACGGTTTCTCGCGTTTTGGTTACGGTTTCGGTTTGGGTTCGGTTTCGGTTTAGATTTCGATGTCAAGTTCAACGGAGCCTCGATGCTTCCTTGTAGGCCTACCTACCGTCGGCAATTGCTGGTAATTAATTGCGATTTGAGCGCCGTTCAATTAACTTCTCAATTGTCAACTCAGCACCTTGCGGGCATTACATCACACGGAGCTGGCACAATCGCTCTGTTTTTCTCGACGACATGCGCGCCGATGGAGCGCGAAATTTGCTGCCAGCGGAGGCACCTCACCCACTTCTGCGACTCCATGTGATCCCCTTAGTTTCCGTCCTGCTTAACGGAAAATGTACAGGTGGAACACTCAGAACGAGAAGGGCCTTGAGTGGTAAGAAATTTACATAAAACTGTCTTTAAAATGATTAATAAGGTTTATTGTTTAGAAAATATTCTGAAAATGAAATATCATAATTCTCATTTAAGGATTTCTTCATTTTTATATATTTATTAAATTATTTGCATAATTTTAACAGAAATATTTATCATACGGAGTGTATCCTTAAATGGCAAATTAATGTTTTTATAATTAATTTATAAATATAATTTTTATATAATATAATTTTTGGCGAATATTTTCCTGAATCTTAAAAAGAGGTTAATTTTATAACGTTTTCATAGAGTTCTTTTCCTATGCATTGTCAAATAATTCCGAATTAGTTTGTACACCAAATTAAGGGAAATGTCAGAGTGTTCTTCTGCCAAAGGGCCTTAAAAAAATAAATTCTTTTAAGCAAATATTTAATAATATCTTCTTTAAAATCAATTTAATTTTAGCAAAAAGTTTTCCCGAAATTCATAGTACTTTTTGTTCTCAGTGCCTCGGTGACTTGCCAGCGAAATCCACGCTTTTGTATGTCAGCAGCGTTTGCTCCATTGGCTGCATGATTTTCAGTTTTGGGTTACGAGTATTTCTCTCTTTTTAGAAAATTTATTATTGCTCCATTTAGCCGATGTTTACCTTAGGTAAACCCATTGAGGGGTGTCGCTGGCCCACATGCAGACATTGGCACAGTTTCACATTGTTTCGCACGCGAAGTAAAAACACAGGCCTGGCCAAATCCGATTACTAATTGCAGGCCAGTGTCTGCCTTCGAGGGCCAAGTGCCCGCTTCAAAGGAGGCCCGAAATATGTTTGTAGGCTAGCCACCAGGAAGAAACCGTGCATTGGGTCATTGAAAATGGGTCTTAATTAATAATAATACCCGAGAACCGAAGGTTGGCCCAAAAGGCTTTTCTTAGCAGTGCCCACCCAAAAATAAAAAATAAAAATAAAAGTTGTCAACTCATTTGAGCGGTTCGAATTGCGGTAATTAAGCGCCTTCAAGGAACCCGCTGCCGCCACAATTGTCTCCGGCTGGGAGATCGCCGTTCAATGACTCCCGTCCGTCCGGAGCTGAAACTGAAAGTGCGTGGAGCGGGGAGCGTCCGTGAGCTGGCTTTGGGCCATAAACATCCGATTACAGCGTCCGAACACGTAGCCCCGGGCCATCAAGATGCGTAGGCAGACAAGAGACACACTTCGGGGCACATCCACGTATATATATGCATATATCACTCGCCTGAACTTGAAAAGTCCGCCTTTGGAGAATGGCACTCTCCCACCTGCCTTAACCCTCTAACGCCCAGGACGACACGCCCTCCATAAGGCCCAGAGCTCACGCCTAAGTGAATCTGGCTCCGAGTCTGTTTTTCAAGTCTATTTTCCCCTCTATAAAAACCAACAGAGTGAGATACATTCTTCGCCTTGTGTGACTTCAAAAGAGTTTAGTTGGAAAATCAATTTCACTTTTGGTAGTGTGCATTTTTAAGGGAAAATATAAATAGCTTTAAGATTTTAAACACATAGGTAAAATATGATATGTTCAACGAGCAAATTGACAAATAATCTCTAATCTCTTTTATTTATTTAAGGTAGCTGTTGTTAGTGTTAAGTGTTAGCCAAATATAATATTATATTAAGCTGCTTTATAAAATTTAAATATCAATAATTGAGAGAACTTAACCGAATACATTTTCAACAATTATTTAAAAGCAAACTCGTAATATGTATGTGTGCCCATTTTGAACCATAAATATAAGATTACCCTTGTCGCACTGGCATATTAAGAAATAAATAAATAAATAAAAAAGAAACTAGAGAGGTTCTTCCATGTAATTTTCACATATTAAACCTTGAAAGAACCACCTAAAATAATATCAAAATATATTTTTAAATTTAATGTAGGTAGTTGTTGTATACTAATTCATCAGGCGTCCTTATAAAATTAAAATATAAAAAAATCGAGTACTGAAAGTAATCATATTTAAATAGAGGTAATCTTTATATCATACAATTAGAAGAAAAAATTTTTATTTTCGAATAAGATTTCTTTTAAAATCATTCATATTTTGTCACAGTGCAGATAAAACTAACCGCGCTTTACTTTTAATTAATTTAGGCTTGCGTGTCTGAGGGTTAATGGCATGCCCGCGCCAACGAACCCTTCTGCCAACGAGCGTCTCTAATTGAGGAGCCACCGCGAGAGACGGAAATTGCACATCAATGCCAAGAGGGGCGGGTGGGACAAGGAGGTGGGTCAGGGACAGGCACAGGCACAGGCACAGGCACAGGCACAGGCTCAGGTACAGGGACAGGTGAATGTGAGTCACTTGCCTATCGGCGTGGCAATTAAAATCGAATGTGTGCGGCTGGCCAGGAAGTTTGGCGAGGGAAGAACCCAACCGAACTGCGCCCTGGCAAAGGACACCTCATGCTGCTGCTGCTGCTGCGGCTCCTGCTGCTGCCTGGCATTTGACATTTCGACAAATACTTAACACTGTTTGCCCGACTTAATAAACCCGCCTTCGTTGACTTTGCGCCACCGCAAACGGGCGGCGGGCCCGAGTGTGGCAGCGGTACGGCAATGATTGATTGCACGTTAAAGCCGGCGAGCATCACATCATTTCCTTTTTACACTTGACAGGAAATGCATTTTTAGTTGGCGCTGGGCGAAATGAGCATCGGTGTGCGCCGTCCGGAAGGGGGTGATAGTGGGATGGCAGCCAGGACAGGACAGGATGGGATACGAATAGAACGTGGAGGAAACGGAAGATGTACGTATGCAAAACGAACTCACAGCCAGCAGCAGTGAGAGAGAAGGGGAACGGGACACAAGTGCAAATGCCGAAGCTGAAGCTTAAGCTGAAGCTGAATCCGTATCCGAATCCGAGTCCGAGTCCGGAGGAGCACTCCCTGCCAGTTTTCACAGACAATTTACACAAGAATCACACAAATACCCGTACGTAAACATTTTGTGCGAGTCTGAGCTCGGCCATTGAGCAAGCCATTCGCTCGGAAAGCCCGTCCAGGTGCAAAGCGCATTTCCCCACTCGTCTTTAAGCTGCCAACTTTTTGGCTAACAGAAAAGTGCATTATCAGTGGGGGAATCTCTCTGGTTCTAATATATCAGCACAGATATCTCTAATAGTAGAAAAATTCAATTAATTAAATCCAACTACAATTTAATTTGCTTATTTTATTTCTGACTCAATTGCCCCCATCGAACAGGATCTCCTTTAGTATTCTAAGCCAATTAAGCGTTCATTTTCAACGCTGGCCCGGCCTATCGATCAACATTAGAGAACCCCGGGCGTATAATCACCTTTCCGCATTCTGTGAATGAAGTACACACGCGGCGCACCGGGCGTATACGTAATTGCCGCCCCTCCAAGCCCGGCGGATAAGACAAACGACCCGAAGCAAATCGCTGGCGACCACGCCCCCTGCAGCCCCCGCCAGCCATTAGCTGTGACCACGCCTTTGTTTGACGCCAAGATGCCGACACTGACAACAAATGTCGCCCCAGCCCCAGCCCCATTAATCCATCAAAATTGGCGTTGAAGCCAAAATCAAAATATGCGCCGGCGGCCGCGGAAGGCGTGTACGTATATACGTATATAGGGTATAGATGTGGGGTGGATGGATCAAAGGGGGAACCAGGAACAACAACAGCTTCTAGGAAGTATGAAATATGTACTGGAAATATACCAAGAAATTCGCACTAGCAACTGTAAGTACTAGAGCTCGAAATATTGATGCAAATCTTTGGTATTCTCTTTAAACGGAAGCTCGGTCTAATCCCAAATTTGATTGCTTCGGGGACCGCTCGAACCCCTTCGACAGTCACTCACTCAATCTCGAAGGAGACTGACAAGGCGACCGCAATTTCCAGCGGGTGCACAAATAAAGGAATTAATCAATTTAACGATACGATTAGGGGGCGATTCGCGGCAGGGGCGTAGTCTGGGGTAAAAAGGAACTTACCATGATAAAAATGTACAGAAGAAGAAAATATTCTGACCAAAAAATCAAGGTTAACTAGATTCTTTAATTACTGAAAAAAGATTTTGAAATGTGATGAATAAATATAATTATTATAACGTTAAAATGCACGGTCACATTGTTTTGTTTGCTTAAATACAGGTTGGTAAAAATGTTTCAAATATAGCTGGAATATAAGAAATAATACAAAATATATTCTTTATTATTTTGAATTTATTTCAATTTTATATATTTATAATTTATTTATATGTATCTGTATTTATACAGAAAAGTTGAGTCTTTCATTCCTGTTTCTCTTTTTTAAATCATATTCGCCGCTTATATTTGTACAGTTCCCTCAAACATCGCAGTCTCATAACCCCATAACCTGTATTTTTTACATTTTATCAATTGATTTTAAGTTTACGGCTCTCATATAGTAGCCGGGTATTCTATGGTGGGTGACATTTACTTAAAGCAGTCCTTAAGTGTTACTAAATTGTTAATAAAATAGCTTGAATTGCTTAAATTAATCCCTAAGGAACTAGTGGTTCTGTGAAATTAATTGCTACCTTTCTTAGATTATTTACTTCTCCCTTTACCCCCTTTACCGAAGCCCCTGGGGCCAGGAGCAATTCGCATCGGGGCGAGTGTGCCGCCAACTGACGTGGCATTTGTCTGGGCCGAGGCGAAAAAGTGACTCGAGTCTGCTGCTCGCTTTTCGGTGATTTATTTCCATTGATTTCTTTTTCTTTTTTTTTTTTGCCCAAC
Source organism: Drosophila rufa (assembly GCA_018153105.1). Classification (NCBI taxonomy): domain Eukaryota; kingdom Metazoa; phylum Arthropoda; class Insecta; order Diptera; family Drosophilidae; genus Drosophila; species Drosophila rufa. The sequence goes on from JAECXS010000096.1 coordinate 19,361,716, forward strand.
ACCGACACCACTCCTTCTCCGCCTCCTCGATCTCGATACCGATTCCGATTCCGATTCCGTTTTCGTTTTCGCTGGCTGACCGACCGGGCTTAGAGATTATGCAATCACGGCAATCAGTGCCCCGAAAAGAACCTCCCAAGTCAATTGCTTGGCGAACAATGCGACGCCTACACCACCATCAATGCTGGCTAATTATAAAGTTGCTAAGCGGATTAGCCAGTGGCTCGGGAACGCAACAGCAAAAAACAACTCAACTTGCTGAGTGACAAACTTGCCTCCCCTCGAGATCCAATCTCCGTATACCCGCAGCTTCTCTTCATTTGGATGAAGTCAGCTGCAAGATGCAAGCTAATCATCATAAATTGCATCACAACGAGATGGGGTTCCCCCCAGTCTTGGGCCAATTTCCCAGCGAAGATGCCTGCAAAAAATACACTTTAATGCTCAAAGGAAACTGAAGGGTTGCGTATAATATGCTTGAACCAGATTCAAATTGAATTCAGGCTATACGAGCGCTTTAAACCAAATTAAACTAATAAACTCTTCAAACGAACAATGTTAGCCTCACACAGAAGGCACTGGAAAAATATGGGTGTTAGTTCTATTAAATAAATAAGAACCTTTGGAATCCTTAACTTATTCGACTTGAAAATTGTAGGCTTTGTGAAAAAAATATTAGAAAAGTTCCTTAAAAAATTTTAAATAAAATACTGAACCAATTTCTTTAATAAAAATATATACAGTTAACGAGTATATAAACATTATTAGATAATAAATTGTTTTAAAGTCTATAAGGTATTCCGATGCTATTTATTTGTGAAAAAATATTAGAAAAGTTCCTTAAATAATTTTAAATAAAATACTGAACTAATTTCTTTAATAAAAATAAATACAGTTAACGAGTATATAAATAGTAGTATATAATAAATTGTTTTTAAGTCTATAAGGTATTGCGATGCCATTTATTTGTGAAAAAAATATTAGAAAAGTTCCTTAAATAAATTTAAATAAAATACTGAACCAATTTCTTTAATAAAAATAAATACAGTTAAAGATTATATAAACATTATTAGATAATAAATTGTTTTTAAATCATTTTAAATAAAATACTGAACCAATTTCTTTAATAAAAATATATACAGTTAACGAGTATATAAACATTATTAGATAATACATTGTTTTTAAGTCTATAAGGTATTGCGATGCTATTTATTTGTGAAAAAAATATTAGAAAAGTTCCTTAAATAATTTTTATAAAAATTGTATAATTTTAAATAAAATACTGAACCAATTTCTTTAATAGAAATATATGCAGTTAACGAGTATATTAATATTATTAGGTAATAAAATGTTTTTAAGTCTATAAGGTATTCCGATGCCATTTATTTGTTAAAAAATACCCAAAGTACCCTGATTGCTTAAAATCCTGGCACAAGGATATTTGTCCAAGTGTGGGAACAATGCTTACGCACTCATACACACACGTATTTACATATGAAAGTACACAGCCACATGCGGAGCTGCCGGGACACCGCCAAGAAAAAAGGAGCTCGCTCTAAGGCTGAGAGCCATATAGTTTATATCGCCCGTATTTTTCCCTTTTTTGCACCGCCCCTCGCAGGACGCTGAAAGGCATGCATGTGCGCGCTGATATTTGCCTCGCAGAATATTTTAATTAAAAGCAATTTCTACAATGTCAAAAAGCGTCAACGCACAGTGGAGAGCGGCGCATAAAGTGTTTTTCATAGCCATAAAGCACGGATACGCCAGGATGAACTGCCGGTGCAGATGCCGGAGTGAGCGCCTCCTCCTTAACCTCCACATCCTCCTCCGCCAGCTCCGGCTCCAGTGCCTGCATCCTGACGCTGGCGCTGGCGCTGCTGCTGATGCCAAAGTGTCAACAAGTTGATGATGTAGGTGTCGCTGGCATGTTGACTGCCAAAGGACGAGGCGGAGTGGGTGTTCCCAGCGGAGGAGGAGGAGCGCAGGAGACAAAGGCCAATCAATATGCAAAATAGTCAATATTTGAAGCGGCCAAAGGTGTCGTCGTCGCAGTGATTATCGCCCTCACTTACGATTGTCCTGGCCTGTCCCCGGTGGTGCTCGTCCTCTAAACTGCCATTGTTTGACTATTTGCAAAGGGCGAATGGGCGGCGTTTTTCGAGTGCCAAGTCCAAGGGCCCTCGTGCGCCGTAGCTTTTTAGGCATAAACAAGGACCCCGGCGGAGTCCGCACTTGCCGAGCCAACGACATTGTCTGAATCACTGACTCCTGGCAGCAGACACAAATGCAATCAATTTTAACAGTGCAGAGAGAGAAAAAGGATCTAGAATTACTTTGAACCTAAAAGGGGGATCAAATTAATCATCAACAACTTGGAGAAAAAATGTAAAAACAAAGTTTGTCTGGCTGCTCCGTTTAAGTTTAAGCTTGCATATTAAATTATTACAGGTGCCAAAAAGCCTTTATCTCTGTGGCTTTAAACCCTGAATTTGTTCATATATTTTTATATATTTGTTTTCGCTTCTTTACAGTTTCAAAATTTCTCACTGTGCACCATTGTTGCTGGGTGCAACTGCTGCCAGACACTCAAAACAATCAGGGCTCAAAAACAGCATGAGTGATGTGTCGGATGACGACGCATGTCGGGGGTCTGCCTGTCTGCCAGTCGGCCACCCCTTCCTTCTCCGTTACTTCCGTTTCCTGCACCCTGCGCCGTGCCACTCGGGTGCTCAGGTTGCACTTTTTGCCGGCACTTAAGCGCCTTTAAATATGCAGCACCGAGCCAAGCGCAGACACACTCTCGGCCAAGTTTGTTGTTAGCCCAGATTGCTGATGCATAGTTTAAGCCGTCCTTTCTCTGGCGGAGACAACCTGCCAGCTGGAAGCTGGATGCTGGATGCTGTATGCTGGATGCTGGATGCTGAATGCGGAGAATACGAAATCCCAGTGGCTGGCTCCATGTCCCACGCTCTCACACTTTAAAATGCCCCAGGACTTATGGTCGTGTTTTCCGAAAACAAAACAATAAAACCCGCTCCGAGCCCCATCGCCAACAGATTGCCAATTCCTATATGATAAGTGCTGAAATTCATTTGCTTATCTGCTTTCATTGGAGCAAACTTTCGGCAACTAACCAGACTCCATTACTGCTCGAATTGAGTCCGGTTTTAAATCCAAAACCAGCCTCGGCTCAACCAGGGGACAGGGAGAGTCACTGACCGCATACATTTTTTAAATGCTCCCCGAAGAATGCTACAGAATTTATATTTTGTTTGCAAATTGTTTGGCAGTTTTTTGGGCGTAAACTATAAATGGGTTTGAGGTGCTTTAAAGTTGTAGCCTCATCTCAGCAGTTGTAGTTGCTGTACTCTCTCTCATTGTTGCCGAGGCTGAACCAAAAGTTTCCTATTGCCAAAACGCCGCAGTGCCTGCCTGTGATGTTTGCTCTGGCAAAAGTGAAAATGAAAATTTATATGCATAATTTGTTAGAATTTGAATAATACACCAAATGCAGTATGTATAACCGCATTGAATGAAACTTTGCAAATTAAATTAAATCTAAATACGGAGATTCCAACTGGATTGCAAGAAATGGCTTCGATGTTGGAGGCTCTGATTGCATTTTAATGTGCGAACTTGGCTGTTCTTTAATAATAAGATTAAGAAAAATTGTAAATAAAACTTCCTCGGAAATCCGTGTTTTTTAGGACTTAAAATTAATATAAATATAATTTAAATGTAGCTTTAAGGCTTTTGAAGATATTAAAGAAAAAATAATCTTAACTTCTTTTAGAATTTTCCAATTTATTTGTTACAGTTATCCGTTTATTATAAAAGCCTTTAATATGTAAATAAACTCTACAAAACTTTAGTTTTATATTTAAATACACTAATATCCCACCACATAGGCCGCACTGGAGCTTAAACGTTTGTTAACATTTCTGCAAAAAACTGTGTATATTTTTCCAGTAATTTATCTGCCATTATATGGATATTTCAGTTGAATTAATTCATTAATAAATTCCTTTAGCTCTCTTTTGTTAAGCCTTCAAATATACCTAACAAGAACCCTTTTATATTTATTCTAAAAACAAAATAAAAAACAGTTTTATTTACAATACCAGAGGGAGCAAACCTCAAACTGCTATCAAGTCGGCATCCCACCGAACCGCCAGCCATATTCATCAAATTAAAAGCGCGGCCAGCTAACTGACCGCCCTCATCATCGTCCTCGTCATCGCCATTGACTGCCGGCGCAAGTCCCTAAACAAAAATGCCATAAAATTCATAAATTACAAGCTTCGCCACGCCCACAATCCCACCGCAAACTGCCGCTCCGCCGCGCACTGGGCCACCCACACATGGATTGTTGCTCATATGCTAATTGCAATGGACATGTTTTTGTTCGGAATCGGGATTGGGTTTGGGGTTGGAGGACACCGACCGCAGGACAAAACACACAGCACAGCACAGCGCTCACAGTCGGGTTAATTTCATTGCTGAATTGCGACTCAAGGGCAATATTAACATGGAAATTATGAACATGCTGGGGCAATGAAAAGTGACAGCCGCCGAGAAAGACTACAAACTGCCAGCAACAAACTGCAAACTACTAAAAACTACTACTACTACGGGCACTGCAGCTACACATCAACATGCATACATACTCACACAACATAAACAGGCCACTAAAAACAAATTGCGAGGGAATGGACAGTTGTCCAGTGTCCAACTGGTTGCCTCGGGCTTAGGCCCGGCACACAAAAACAAAGAAGTCCATTTCTATGGGGACGGGGACAAGCGTTTCGGTGGGATGGCTATTGGCCAAGTTGGACCTAGGAACCAGGAGCCAGGAACCAGGACCCGGGACCCGGGACCCGGGACCCAGGGTGCAGTACATGTGCCGAGCTGTCGGAACATTTCGCCGCAGCGGTGCACTCTGCCCCCTGCACCACTCACTGGCCCCAGTCGCCAATGGTGACAGCCACTGACCCGACTTGCCCCGGCTTCGAGTGCTGCCCGGAACTCCGGCACTCCGGCACTCTGGCCTCCAGAAATGGCAGTTCAACTTACCGAAAAGTAGCCGAAAAACAAGACCATAAAAATGCCACACAACTACCTCTTGGATAAAACGAAACCCAGGAACTATAAATTGACTATTACCCGGGTAATTAAATGGAACGAAAACTTTTTGACAAGGTTTTGATCGTCTCCTGTCCGCCTGTTTTTTATACTTGGCTCATATTTTCTAGCTAGACTACGCAAATAAAGTAATTAAAAGGATCTGCGAAGTAAGGCCATATAAAATCAAGGTAAACTCAAGTCAGAACCCTTTAAAAACTATTTTCTAGGTAATTACAACGAGCGAAAACTTTTCAGTAAGTTTCGGTTTGGTTTAAGTTAATAATTAACACTTCTTTTGCGCAGAATAACTACTTTAAGCAAGTTCGCGCGGCTATTAAAAGATGGAAAAGCTTTTTGTTGAGAATTATTTAATTTATTTTTCTTGATATATATTTAATTTAAAAGAAAGGTAATTTTGATTAATGTAAAGCTTATTACAGTTCAGCGTCTGCAAGCTAATGGCCGCCGATATTTTGCTCGCATCGATAAACTGTTCCGATCTTATCGATAGTTTCCATATGAATCGTTTTATTAATGGGACCGTATTGCTGAATTTTGTAATGTTTACAATTATTATTGAAATACCTGGTTTTATTTGGATTTAAAACTATAAAAATTAGCCAAATCTGTCAGCACTGGCTTTCGGAGGACCCCGCTTCTAGCCTGTCAACCGGTATCGCTTGAATTGCATATTTTGCGGCGCTTAAACAACGAACACAATGCCCCCAAGTTGATGCCTCAACAGAGAAGAGAAAACAAAACCGGGCCGAAAACAAAAAACTGGTGCAATTTTATATATTGCATGGCCCTATGATTTATGCCATCATCATAATAAATTCATGTGATTTATATGTGCTGCCTAAGGCGCCCGGGCGCAGCCCAATTCCTGTGTTTAGCTGCGGTAACCGTACCAGTAACTAGTTACCAGTTGCCAGTTGCCCGTTGCCCGTTGCCAGTTGCCAGTTACTCAAATTGCTTTTTCGCATTAATTGTTATCCAAAGGATGCGGTGTATCCTGTGTGGCTCTGAGTGTGCTTGGCTTGGTAAATTCATAACTTTTGACAGTTTCGGGTTGGCATTTGGCTTGTCCATTTGACAGTTTTAAAGTTGGCACAACATTACGCCAGACTTTCGGGCTGGCTTCGGGGAAAACAGGCTTTTCCAGAGAGACGCGACTTTGCCGGGCTACGGCTAGAATTGATTTCCATGCTGCCACTTGCCACTTGCTCGGCTCAAACTTTGGCCCGAACTGGTGGCTTACATCAAATTGAAAACTGGCCAAGGCCCTAAAAAGTTTCACAGCAAATTGGCTGTCTGGCTGTCTATCCCTCGCTCCATCTCACCAGCTCTGGGCGAGAGCATCTTTCCTTCGGCGAATATCCTTCCATCTGTTGCGACTGCTGTGTTTGACGTGCCACTTATGAATATGCAAATCCTCGGACGGGATGCGTCAGGTGTGACGTCAGGACCGAGAGCAGTTCATTAAACTTGGCCTGGCCCAGGATGTGCAGCACTTAATTAGCCAAACTAAAGACGCCGCCTGGCCGAAAGTTTAATGAACTTGGAGCAGGGACAGGGACAGGGACAGGGATCTCCACAATAGCGGAAATCAAAAGCAGGACCCGCACTCCGCCACCCAAGGCGATGTCTGCACAAATTAGCCGGCACAAGGCGGAAAAAGGATATGCGAAAGTGGTCAACAATTACCCAGTTCCCAAGGAAGCAGGAAGCTGGAAGCAGAAGAGTGGGAAAAAAGGCAGCGGAGGCTAGGAGGCTAGGAGGCGTTGCCAGAATAAGCAGCAAACGACCTCAATGAATGACATTTAATTATTTCATCAAGAAAGCAAATAGCCCAAGGGCCAAACAATCAACTTTTCTCCGGCAAAAGGCACAATACTTCGTTTTGCTGTTTCCCTTCGTACTTTACGTTACTTTTCTCCTTTATTTTTTTTTTTTTTTGGTAATAATGCAGGCCTGGCCTGGCCGGCGGGGGTGTGGCCAACTCCCAAAAGATGCTGGTCCTGCCTGATGTTGATTGTTTCTTGGTCCTTTTGAGCAGAACAACAGGGCGGGGCTTAGGCAGATCAGAATACCGGATGGCCTTAAACTTGTACTAATCCCAAAAGGTCAAACAAGTAAATGCTGCTGTTTTTGCTTACCAAAAACATTATTGGCTTATCATCCATCACAACAGGTTTCTTGAAAAAGTATATTTGTATACACTTAATATTGTTTTATTCATTTCTGATTCAATTAAAAGCTGACCCCTGAAATCTTGGATAATATTAGAGACTAAAGTGTTAAAATGGCCAGACCTTGTGGATTGGGTGATTGTGATCTCAGATTCCTGTTCAGCTCAAAAATTCCTTAAAAAATAAGAAGTCAGTCTCATGACTTATAAATGTGTAATTAATTTTAATTCAATTAAAAGTAAATAAATACACAAAAAAAAAACCCTAAATAGAACCAAATAAATAACCTTTAAGATGAGTTGGAGGAAACCTTGTCAGAAATTAGGAAGTAAAGCTAAACGCTTAATCACAAAATAACGAGAACTTTGAAGGCTGTTTAATCTGGATTTAAAAAGTTTTCCCCCTCTCCCCTGGCGCTTAACAATGGCAAAAGATTTTTCCCATCTTGACCTTTTCCAAGGCCCCGCACGCCCATCAATTAATCAGTTTCTGCAAACAAACTTAGTGTGTGCGAGTGTGGCAAGGACGAAAGGGCTGAATGCAGGCCCCCCAATCGAGGGGCGACCAAGGACACACTGCGAGGGTTGCTCCGCTCTATTTGATGAGTCCACAGATGCCAGGACCACTGGATAGGCCAGACCAGTATCCTCGCTTCTTCGGCTGCCTGCGACAATTACGCAAATTGTTGTTGTCATTATGTAAACACTTGTTTATGTCAAATTTGACATTTGATACGAGGGCGCGCACGGACCAGCAGGAGGCGCCCAGGACAGCTCACGAGGCGGAGGTCCAGCCAGGGGAAAGGCTCAAGTCGCCCAGCGCGCAATATGTCAAACGGCAGGTGAGCCTGGACATGTCCATGTTACACTTGATTAAGTAGGCGCTGAGTTCGACGAAATGCTTTTTAGATGGACCTCCTCTGAACTGGAAAGGTGCGAGACAGCGGTATGCAGGGGGATGTGGTTCATTGTCGAGTTGACACAAGGGGCGGAACCCAGGTGGGGTCACAGGACGTGCCAAATTATTGACAGGCAGCAGCGACGGAATGGCTGCTTGTCCCCTGTTCTGAGTGAGTTCACAAGTGTGTGCCACGGTCCTCGTCGGCGGCGTGGCGTGGCGTGTGTGTGTTGGTTAATTAATAAGACGTCCTTTGGCTGCCAAGGGCGGGTGGGGAGGGTGCAGAGTGGCCACAGGCAATATGCCAGTCACAAGCCAAGGTTAGATGACCCGTAGCTGTGCCTCATTAGCACCAGAAAAAAAACAAAGCAAGCAAAGATCAGGTCCATCAGCAGGCAGAGCAGTCTGTTCCTCTTGGTAAATTAAAGTCTGAAAAGGATTTCATGGAGAAATATGTTGGAAACATTACCCTGACTGGCCTGAAGCTAGCCAATTAATTAGCCATTCTAGGGAAATCCGTATGGTATCTTCTTACCAAGATCCAGAGCTCGATGGAAAATTCATTTTGTAACCACAATGCAATCCCATAAATAAAGTAAAATGTCATCGTTTGCTTCGATTTGATGTCAGTGCTTAAACAATAAGGATTCTGGTGGCTGCCCTTCGTCGTTGGAGGGGCTTTCCCCTTTTTCCTTCTCCATTCAAACGCTGGCAATGGCCACTGTAAATCTCGCCTTTCAACTGCTCACAATTTCCACAATGCAATTTCAATGCGTTTTATCGAATGCTTTCTTGTCTGCCAAACGTCATACACATGTTCCCTCCGCCCCCGGGGCAGCCCAGGACAGCCCAGGACACCCATCGCCCAAGCGCCCCTCGTCCTTTGCGCTTGTTTGTGTGCGTGTCTGTATCGAGTTGTTGCCATTTTGTTGCATACTTTTGTGCACGCTCATCGGCAAATTGAATTTATGCGCTGCAGGCAATGGGAAAAACTCTGGCAGAGAGTTGGGCAGGACAAGCATTGATTTCGTCATGTCAGGACAGGAGTGGAGGAATGGCGAAAAGGAGGGCACTGCAGAGTGCACGGATTGTGAGCACTGGATGCGCATAAAATCCTGTCGTTTTGGCACCACATCAACTGCTTCTCACACAAATTCCCATGCATATTACATTCAGCTGGGGCTTTCGGAAGGAAGGGGCTAATTCCCCAGCCATCCAGCCATCCAGCCATCCAGCCATCCTGTCACATCCCTTATCCCCATGTTCCATATCCATATCCTAGTCGATAAATCCGCTGTTAGACCTCCTCCTGCACGCGTTTAATGGCGACAATAATCAGTGGTTTACACTTAAGACTAATACAGTCGGGGGATCAGGCCTCCGCCTCCTCCTCTGGCTCCACTCGCTTGGGAGCCGGCTTCCGCCTGGAAGGACCACGGGTGCGTGGCGGCCTCTTGGTGGTGGTGGACTTGGGCTTGGGGTTCTCCAGCTCATCCAGCTCGGCATCGGTCAAACGGTCCTTGTACCAGTCGGCGCTAAGGCAAGGCAAGGAGAGAAGGTATTACATTTGGAGCTCAAAGAGGAGTAAATGGGGACTCTTACCAATCGGGCACCTTGCGAGCCCAGTCGCAGAGGGCCTTCTCCTCATCAAAGACCTGGCCCAGCTTGCAGCCATTCCGCCTGGGCAGATCTCCATTGACGCAGACATAGAAGAACTGGCAGTCATCGGGATCGGCATAGCGCGGATGGGTCACCGCAATGCTCTCGTTCACCTTGGGGCACGTGAACTCAAAGACGTCCTCCGACTTGCAGCCGGTGACGCCGACCTCGTCGGGCCAGGTGCAGATGCCAGTCTTGGGATTGAAGACCAGACCCTGCGGGCAGGTGATCATGTTGAACTTTCCGTCCACGCAGAAGTAGAACTTGTCGCAAATGCCGGGCTTTTCATGGCCAAAGTAACCATTCTTCCGGGGGCAGTGCATCGAGGATTGAGGGGTTTCTGGTGGATGGCACAAATTCAGCAAATATATAAACATTTAAAAATCACAAAGACCCAGCGAAACAATCGTATTTCCCTGACATCTTTTCAGTTACAGTTTCAGTTTGGGCCCCCCCTTTCTGCAGTTTCGTAAATACATTACGCTTTTTGGCAGCCAGGACGAAGGACAAAGGTACTATACAACCCGCACACATTGCAGGTGCATATATTTACATACATAACATATGTTATGTATGGGCAGGGAGACAAAGGTAATTGAAATTGCTAATGGGCCAGCACAATGTGTGTACTAATTGCCTTGATGGGTGGACAAATAATTTATTTAGTAACTAAAACGATGGGTAATATTTTATATTACCACAGCCCGAAAAAGTGAGAGTCTTTAAAAGGGAAAATCATTGCCAAAAGCCCCTTCTGGCGCTGCTTAAATCGTTTTAGTGCCAGTAGGGGAAACTTTAATAAAGTAAAGACTTTATTCGCTTGGAAAGTTTGAAGGATGCCACCCACACACGTGGCACATGTCGGGGAATTGGCGCCAACTTTAAAGCTGCGGGAAGCCAATTGCTGATGCTGCGGCTTAAAATTTCTATGGTTGGGGGGGAAATAATAAAATCACGAATAAAACAAGTCTGCCGAGGGGCCAGGGAAAAATAAAAACAAAGCACAAGCACCGTCGCCGTTCCAAGAAGACCAAAGACCTATTGACGACAACAATTTGGGTTAACCGCCTCGCATGCCGTTTGCATAATAAATAGGTTGACAGAAAAACGCAGCCCAGAAGTAACGAGCAAATAAGTGCGGGCACGCAGCGCGTTTATGGGCTGATTTTGGCCATCCAAGGAGAAGGAGGAGAACTCCAGCAGGACTTCTTGTTTTTTAAATATCGCGTGGGATTCTCCTGTCACGCGGTGTGCGGCGCATACGAAAGGCGCAGATATTTCGGGTATTTTGCCGTATTTTCCCGGGTTATACTCACGTAGCGCGGACCGCTTGCTGCAATCGATGTTGTAGGGCAGATCGCACTTCTCCTCGATGGGCGTGTAGTCGTTGAAGACCATTCCGTCTGCACACAGGCGCTCCGTGGCAACGCCATCGCTGCAAGTGGTGCAAAATCGGTGATTAATACAGTTTGCAACATTACTCATACGCCCCGTGGCCACTTACAGGCAGGCATAGTACTTGTCGCACTGCTTGCTGTCCGGATAGAAGCCATTGGCCTCCGGGCACTGTTCGGTGGGCTCGTACTCCTGCTGCTGCTTGCGCTTCGGCACCACGGATGCCTCCTGGACAGGATCACGGTCGCGGGGCGGCAGGTGGCGCTGCGAGGTGGGATGACCGACCCCCACTCGGAACTGGCCACGACCCCAGGCCTTCTCCTGGGCAAGGGTGGCCGTCAGACCTGGATTTGAAATACAAGTTAGTAGAAAGTCAAAATAAAACAAATAAATTCAAAGCCCTTAAGCCATGAGAAAATATTTATATCCTTTCAATCTTCATCATCCTTAAAGAGAGACTAAATGAATGCCAGAACTTTTCTCAATTAAATTTTCATCGTTGACACCTTCTAGTATCTAAACAATTAAATTAAATATATGTATAAATGTATGATTTCTAATTCTAATCAATGCAAAAGCCTCGAATTTAACAATTGTTTTCAGTTTCATTTGTCAAAAGTGTAAACACTTGGCTGCATCTGTCTGAAATTATATTTACACGTTTCTGAACGTTTGATTTGTGCATTTATTTAATTGTGTGCTTTAATCTTGTTCAATAGTTTAGCATTTTTTTTTTTTTTTAATTTTACACATGATTTTAAATATAATATAGTGGGTTTGATGCCAATATTTTAGGCAATACCATGAATTAAAATATTTAAAACTTGTTAAAGAAAATGTCATGAGAAGATTCTGTTAAGGTAATCTTCCATTCTAAATTAGGTTACGATTTAAAAGCAGTTAAAAAGTATACACTTTGATGACTATAGTTTATTTTTAATAAATTGAAATAATTTGAAAGCTTATAGTTGCTTTGATGGGAATATTTCATGCAATAAAACTAATTTAAATATTTTAAGGGTCTTAAAAATAACTTTTAGTTAAAGAAAACAAGAGCTTCTATCTTCTAAGGAATTTTCCAATTCTAAACTAGGCTCTGAGTCATGAAAGCTGTTTAAAACTATTAAAGAATTTAGCTTAAGCTTCTTTTTTTAATAAATTTATATCATTTGAAAGCTTATCTTTTAATAAAGATGACATTTAAGACTTTATATTTTGTATTCCGTTTGCCAGGATCCATCTTCATATTACTAATAAATAATACAAAAGTTTTTGGTTGGCTTTGGATGCCTCTCTGCCTCTATTTATTTTTCCCAGTGCACCTTGCACGTTTTTTGTGTTTTGTTTCACTTTTTTTTGTGGCCCAACTTTTCCACTTTGTTTGCGTGAAACCCGTTTGCAACGTCTTAATAAACATATAGAGATATGTATATGAGTTAGCGCTTAGCTCTGTCTCTGCCGGATTGCCACACAGAGCAGCCTAGCTGCGACCTTAAAAGTGAAAGTGTCTTATGGGAATTACAACTGTTAGGGTCGTAAACAGCTGACTTAAGACCCGGCATCATCAGCTGTTGCAGCCTTGAATCGCGATGCAATTCGGCGGAAGACCAAAACACTTCCGACAAGCTGCAGCAGCCGGGCCATTGCATCCACATCCACAGCCACATCAACAGCAGCAGCCACAGCCACATCCACATCCACATCCAGATTCAGAAGCTGGCAGCCACTCCTCAAGGTAAACCACTCCAATCAGGCATTGCAAAAATAAATGGTAAAAGAGCGGAGCGAAAAGCAAGCGAGCGGAGAGAGAAACAAGAAAAGACGATTTCAATTTTCGAATTGCCGCCAACGCCGCAGTGGGTACGGGTTTATGCGTTGCATTCTGCATTTTTAAAATTCATGAATTTAAATTTAAAAATATATTTTAAGTAACAGAATTGCGTTGAAGTGCACTTAATTTTGTTTTTCCTTATTTCATGAACTGCTTAAGCATGCTTTGGTCACCGCATAAACGCAAGTATGTAAGTGCCAGCAAGTTGCTGACTGCTGACTGGTGACTCCTGATGCTGATGCTGATGCTGACGTCGCCCTGGCTGACATTCGATTAAACGTTAATAAAGAAACAATTCCACAGAGCAATTAGTGCGTGAAGTGTCAGGCAACATTTAAGCCAACAACAACAGCAGCAGCCTCCGAATGCAACCAACAACAAGTTGTCGTTGTCGTTGTCGTTGTCGCCGCTTTTGTTGCACTTTGTTGCAGCTGTCGCTTGTCATTGAAACATGTTTCGTACACGGCCCGGGACCTGGCGACAAAAAAATTGTAACCAACAGCAGGCAACACAAACAAGAAGCTTGAAAAGAAAAAGTAGCTAAAGCTTCATAGTTGAGTTGGTAAAATACCCTATATCCAGGGAGGGTTCTAACGGAAAGGCCTCAGGCTCATCGATATTATCGATAGTGTTGTGCTCCGCGCCACTATCGATTGTTTTTTTCCATCATCGATAAATTGCGTTAGCAGCAAATCAATGAATTCGTATAAAATGTACAAGTTTTAGCTAATAAATATAACATAAAAATAAATATAATCATAAATTCTTAAGAACGGACCAAAACATCATTAATTTCAAAGACTATCTTTATATAAAATCTATATAGACAGTAATGTGATTAAATTTCTTTCCTTTTTTTTATTACATAAAATCTTATATAAATTATGCCATTTAATCTGGTTTGTATGTGAATAACATTTTTTTAACCTATTTAATTTTGCCTATAGTATCTATGCATCGATGGTTTGGACTATCACTATCGAAAATATCGAGTAAGGGCACTATCGATATTTATAAAGCTCTATTTTGGAATTCAAAACTGCTGCAATCATATTTTGCATCTCAAACTAATAAGAATAAATCAAGTCAGTTTTTTAACTGCTTTATAACACCTAAAGTTTAAGAACTAAATTAAATTATCCTAAAAATATTCTCCCTTAATTTCTCTTCCAAAAAGAGCATTTCCCCTTCGTTGCAAAGAGAAACACCCGTTGTCCTTTCATTTTTATGGAGCTCCTTTTTTTGGCAGCCGCCCGAGTGTGTCAAGCGGAGCGTGGTCTATGCGGTTTCGGGAATGGGACAAGGATTGTGTGTTGGAAAAGGGACTGAGGAATGGGAACTGGGAACTGGTAACTTGGAACTGGCAACGGGGCTTGAAGCTGCTGATGACTTGAACCGGGCGGGGGGCCGCCACTCTCTGACTGACAGTCTGTCAACAAGTTTGTCATGGAGACTCGGCGTTGACTCGGTCCGTTCCCAGTCCGGTTAAACTAGATTAATTGACTGCCTATGACTACGCCGCCCCGACCCGATCCCCGATCTGGCACAGAGATTCCCCTAAAAACTTTTTGGGCCTCGGATTTTCAGATTTTCGATTCCAGTCACACACGTCGAGGGTGTCGCGGCTGTCATCTTGGGAAAGTGCGTGCCGCAGGCGTCGTGTTAAGTTCAATGAACATTAGATGGATTAAAAATAAACAGATTGAAACACACGCACACACATTTTTTTCATGTCATTCATTGGGCCGATGCGAGATTGATAATAGACTCTTGTTAAATTGGATGTGATGTTGATGGCTGGTTCTGGGGCAAAAGGTAACTGAACTCCCGGGAAAGCCAAATAAATTATAAACTTTTTGCTAGCACACACACACATGTTTGCAATCAAATTAAAACTTTTCCATTGTCTCGCCGAGTTTGGCATTCAAAAGGCATCAGGAGAGTTTTCCCTCAATTAACTGAGAATTTAATTTATGCCATATTATGTTTGGATACTCGCACTCCGGCACTCTCTGTGGCCCCCAAATTGCAATACATTTAATTATGAAGTGCTGCCGCAATTTGCAATATTTTTCATGGCCATTTTAATATAATTACAAAATTCGGCTTACGCCCCAGGATCCGACCCCGACCGTCCTGTGTGTGCAACAGTTGCTTGCATATCAATTTATGTTTTATTCCGGCGGAGTTAACAATATGCAATTTTAATGTTTTGCATATTCGGGGGAGACAAACAAATTTTTAATGAGCTTTCACACAATGAGTGAGCGGAAAATTTGCCAGGAAATTAAATTGCCGAATTTCCCAATTGCAAATGCATAAGCACAAACCAAAGCCAAAACCAAAACCAAAACCAAAGCCATGCAAATTGACGCCCCACAACAAGTGTAACAATGCCCAGGATGGATGCTGACTGCATATAGATATAGTATACGTGTATGCTATATATGGCATTTACACGTGTTCAGTCCCATCGAAATCGGACGGCAGCTGACATGCACACTGCAGATATGCATAAACATGCACGCAAATAATGTTAACAACCATATTTTTCAGTGCCATACGGCATTTTCATATCGTTGGAAGCTATGGCCATTTGTTTGCCCTTTATTTGGACTGTGACCAACAATTAGATGGCAATTGTTTGCAGTGCGGGCAGAGCATTAAAGTCAGGCAGACTGGGCTGGGCTGGGCTCATTATTCAAATAGAGTTTGTAGTTTGCAGTTTGTAGATGATGGCGAACGGTATTGACGTTACCATTAATTGGCAAATGCAATTAATAGGAGCGCTTTTTCCACACTTACCCGCGGCCAGAGCCAAAGCAAAAATGCAAATTTTCACAAGCGCCATTTCGTTAGCCGACATAAACCTGCACGGACAGATATAGATTATTTTTAAATATGCCAAATTAATATGCTTTCCGGCACTTTAACGGAATTCCAACGCAATCCGTTGGCTTTTCGCGTCGCGTTGGCGGCCATTCAAAATCATTTGGCCCTCGCCCTCCATTTTGATTGGCTACACTCGGAGAAATCGGCACTCACCAGGTCCGTGTAAATGCGCACGCGTCGCCGTCTCGTTCAAAACTGTGCGATCGGCTCAAGTCGGGATTGAGTTTTAACCAGGTAGAGTTTGGACTCCAGAGCTTTGTTGAATTGCATTGAGGCGGCAGCGCATGCGCAGTTGGGAGAGAACCGGTCTGAGCTTTCGAGAAAGCTTTCAGCTCGCTTATCATCGCTCGTAAATGTCAGGGATTAAGGCTTAACCCACTGACGATCAAGTACTCCGTAGTTTCGATGTATATATTTTTTATATTATTTATTATACCCTTGCAGAGGGTATTATAATTTTGCCATGATATTTGCAACGCAGTAAAGGAGGCATCTCCGACCCCATAAAGTATATATATTCTTGATCAGCATCACCAGCCGAGTCGATCTAGCCATGTCCGTCTGTCTGTCTGTCCGCCTGTCCGTCTGTCTGTCCGTCTGTTTGTCCGTCTGTCTGTCCGTCTGTCTGTCCGTCTGTCTGTCCGTCTGTCTGTCCGTCTGTCGGCTTCTACGCGAACTGTCAATCAGTTTTTGAGCTATCGAGCTGAAATTTGCAGCATAGTCTTATTTCTTTAGCACACAGTATATATGTCGGAACGGCCGAAATCGGACTACTATATCCTATAGCTGCCATAGGAATGATGGCGAAATTAATGTAAAAAAATTTTAATTTTCTACATTATTCAAAATGGTTCGATTTTCAATGATCCAATTGCAGACTGCAAGGGTATACCAACTTCGGTTTACCGAAGTTAGGTTTCTTTCTCGTTTTTAAAACACGAATCGCATAAAAGCTTAAAGTTTCATGCTGCCCACGCAGCAGATGAAGCGTGTAAACTTTTTGTATCGTAATTAACATAATTTTGTGGTTTATCAATGCTATTAGTTAATTCGAGGCCTAACTGCCTTAATTTAATTAAATAACAAATAACATTCTCATGCTTTTGCACCAGAACAACCGGCGAGGACCAATTTGAAAATTCCAGCATATCAAGGATATGGCTTCGATCGCTCGCTTATCTTCATCGAATTCGGTTTCGTTATTCTGAATATCAAGTAATTCTGACACATGGCTTTTAAATGAAGAACCTTTTTTAAATATTTTATCCCGCTTTACTTCGTCTAGGAAACATTCTCGCTTTCTAGTGAAGCTTGTGTGAAGAACTCTATTAAATCCAAAATGTAAATTGAACAAGCAACTAGCTTGCTAGTGACATAATAAGGGGTAACTTAATTAAGAACTCAACTTGAATTTTGAATCTATCATTATTTTCGTGATGTAATGCAACTCTGACGTTATTATGGTATCTTAATCTCATAATAAATCAGTCGCCATACTTATTATTTACAACACTTTGTGATCGGACATCCACTTGGATTAGGGGATACCGGGGAATTAGGTACTCCATCCGCATGTTCCTCATCAGGGCGCACATGATATATTCGTCCCAATCTTTCATTTCCGGTTGGTGGCACTGCAGTGAGTCTCCATCGGTATAGAGCTCCTTTCGAAGGTCAAGCCAGATTGGCCTTGGATCTTGATATAAATCCAGCTTGACAATACGGCGCATGCGAGGGGTCAGCCATTCATATACCTTTGGAAAGTTGTAGAGAGTGGACCTGAATTGGCAGACCGTATTGAGATCTTCATCCTCAACTTTCGGATAATAATTTTGTATCAGATCTCCTGGAGCCCGGAACATGGGGGTTGGGGCCCGACCGCGGTAGAACTCCTTGAAACGCGTATCCTGATCCAAAATTCCAAAGGTGGCGCCCCATCTGTCGTACACCCAGTTGCCTTTGCGATCCTTGACTAACTGCGGCACTGATACGGTCATCTCGGTCCCCACTTTACCAGCATTAATACCAGCTTTGCCAGCAACTTGGGGAAAAAAGCGAACTCTGCTCTGGCTCTGAATGTTATGCATCTTCCAGGTACTTCCGCCTTCGTAGAGCTTCGGGAACAGCCGCATCCCGACCGTATTCCCTGGCGCATATGGCCCCTTACCAGCATCGCCCGCAGATTCAGGGGGTTCTTGAGGGACCTGGTACGTATTAATATTCTTTCTCAGAGGATCCCCTTCGAGAGATGGCGGGTTACTCTTTTTCAAAGGATCCCCTTTTCCGGGAGATGGCGGGTTACCTTGAACTAATGATGCCGGCAGGGCATTTGGTTGGTTTTCAAGGTGCTTTATCGGCAGCGACTGAACCAACAAATTGCAGTCCTACATATTGGATAACTCCGATTATATGGGGATCCGGTGATATAAATGATCTAACTTACGCTCAAAAGGCATCCGAGGGAAAAAATTACCAAATATTTTGTATCCATTTCATATTCAACTGTGTGTACTGGTGTATGTTAGCTTTGTCAATGAGTATTAGACATGAATCGTTCCCGGTAAATGACACGCAGCCCCTGGCTTGTTTACAAACCCGACCTTAGACTATTGAAATTAAGAAAAAATTACAAATTCTACACAAATGTGAAAAATAAATTATGCACAAGCAAAATATAAGTAATATGCACATTTCCACAAAAAAGTCAACCAGGGCTGAAAACTAAAATGTATTTAACGTTTACGTATTTAATTATCGTATGTCTTTTGTGTATTTTTATAAAAAAACTACATACCCAATTCTAGTCTTTCATAATACAATGGCTAGGCACAACACATACTTAAACCAATATTCAGGAAATTGTTTTAGCAATTCCAACTCAATTTCAAGGTGTAAGAAATCAATTTGTAAAGATTAAGCTATTATTATTTAATTAATACTGTTTTTTGGTTATTACCTATCTTATACCTTAATAATACAAAATAATTTAAAGGAAATGTTTCTTTATGATATTATGTATCAAATAAAAACAACTCTTAACGAGGTTAGATTAAAGTGACGATGGCACACTCAACACAAAAAATTTCTGATATCAAATTTTGTGACGATTAATAGTTATTTAAACAAAAATATTTAAAAAGTTTTTAATTAGTTTCAAAATCGGCACGCTGCCTATTTTGCCTTTTTAAATTTTTCAGCTAAATGCCGATTTTGAAACTAAATAAAAACTTTTTAAATATTTTTGTTTAAATAACTATTAATCGTCACAAAATTTGATATCAGAAATTTTTTGTGTTGAGTGTGCCATCGTCACTTTAATCTAACCTCGTTAAGAGGTGTTTTTATTTGATATCAGAAGTTTTTTAAATGACTTATGTATGTACATACATAGGTCTTCCATTGTTTTTATAAGTTTTTGTTTGAAACTCAAATGGGAAAAATTAACAAACAAAATTCATATAAGAAGTTAGCTATATGGGAGCATTGCTACTAATTTTGATGAGAAAGCAAATTTTCGGAGATATGTGTTGTACCCCGAAATATCTCAAGGGATATACGGCCGGA
Source organism: Drosophila rufa (assembly GCA_018153105.1). Classification (NCBI taxonomy): domain Eukaryota; kingdom Metazoa; phylum Arthropoda; class Insecta; order Diptera; family Drosophilidae; genus Drosophila; species Drosophila rufa. The sequence continues at coordinate 19,381,273 of JAECXS010000096.1, forward strand.
AGTTACTATAAAAATCGTGAAAGCTATTTAAAAAAAATTTTTAATCTAAAAAAAATAATTTTTATTCTAAATTCTTAATTATAATATTTAGAACATTTTTGTCAGGGCAAAGTAATTATCATATCAAAATACTTTTCCAACGACATATAGCACGTTTCTGTAACTTTAGTCGTTCAGAAGTTATGGGCGCGAGAAATTTCCTGTTTTCCCGCCAAAGTAGTGGAAAAAGCAAAAATTAGATTAAATTAAAAAAAAAAAAATTTTAAACCATTTCTTTTAAATTTAAATGATATTAAATTTTTTTGATGGCTTTAAATTTGATTGCATTGTGCACGTCTCTAAATGACTCTACATGAGTTTTTACATAAATGTATGTATAGTGCATGTAAAAGGTTAGGTATATGGGATCTTTGCTACTAATTTTAATGAGTAATATCTCGAGAAAGCGAATTTTCCCAGATATGTGTTATATACCAAAAGTTGAGCCATCTCAAGGGCTATCTGGCCTTGAGTGAATATCAAAATCGTTAGAGCCATTTTTAAGAACACTTCAAAAAAAAATTACTTTTAATTATAAATTCTTTAATATTATATTTAGATAAAAAATGTCAAGGCAAAGCTATTATCATTTCAAAATACCTTTCAAACGACATATAGCACGTTTCTGTAGTATTAGTCGTTTAGAAGTTATGGGCGCGGAAAATCTAGCTTTTTTAGCGGTTTTCCCGCCAAACTAGCGGGAAATCGAAAAAGTTGTAGAACAAAAAATGTTCAGCTCGAGCTGTTTAACAAAATAAAAGTAGTTCCAGGACTTTAAAACAAAAAAATCGACACACACACAGACAGACAGACAAACAACAGGACAAACGTTTTCATTTCGGAAAGGCCGTTGAAATCTTGTTTATTGAATATCTTTTGAACGGAGTATCGGATCAGGATGATCGAGGTGTCATTCGACGCATATTTAAAGCTAGATCACAACAACATTAAAAATGTTGGGATTTTTGCTCCACCGGCCCCAATGGCTCCAATTTTCAAAATTTTCAATTTCGCACTTTCACTCTAATCTAAATTCCAGCATATCAAGGATATGGCTTCGATCGCTCGCTTATCTTCATCGAATTCGGTTTCGTTATTCTGAATATCAAGTAATTCTGACACATGGCTTTTAAATGAAGAACCTTTTTTAAATATTTTATCCCGCTTTACTTCGTCTAGGAAACATTCTCGCTTTCTAGTGAAGCTTGTGTGAAGAACTCTATTAAATCCAAAATGTAAATTGAACAAGCAACTAGCTTGCTAGTGACATAATAAGGGGTAACTTAATTAAGAACTCAACTTGAATTTTGAATCTATCATTATTTTCGTGATGTAATGCAACTCTGACGTTATTATGGTATCTTAATCTCATAATAAATCAGTCGCCATACTTATTATTTACAATACTTTCAATTCGGACATCCACTTGGATTAGGGGATACCGGGGAATTAGGTACTCCATCCGCATGTTCCTCATCAGGGCGCACATGATATATTCGTCCCAATCTTTCATTTCCGGTTGGTGGCACTGCAGTGAGTCTCCATCGGTATAGAGCTCCTTTCGAAGGTCAAGCCAGATTGGCCTTGGATCTTGATATAAATCCAGGTAGAGAATACGGCGCATGCGAGGGGTCAGCCATTCATATACCTTTGGAAAGTTGTAGAGAGTGGACCTGAATTGGCAGACCGTATTGAGATCTTCATCCTCAACTTTCGGATAATAATTTTGTATCAGATCTCCTGGAGCCCGGAACATGGGGGTTGGGGCCCGACCGCGGTAGAACTCCTTGAAACGCGTATCCTGATCCAAAATTCCAAAGGTGGCGCCCCATCTGTCGTACACCCAGTTGCCTTTGCGATCCTTGACTAACTGCGGCACTGATACGGTCATCTCGGTCCCCACTTTACCAGCATTAATACCAGCTTTGCCAGCAACTTGGGGAAAAAAGCGAACTCTGCTCTGGCTCTGAATGTTATGCATCTTCCAGGTACTTCCGCCTTCGTAGAGCTTCGGGAACAGCCGCATCCCGACCGTATTCCCTGGCGCATATGGCCCCTTACCAGCATCGCCCGCAGATTCAGGGGGTTCTTGAGGGACCTGGTACGTATTAATATTCTTTCTCAGAGGATCCCCTTCGAGAGATGGCGGGTTACTCTTTTTCAAAGGATCCCCTTTTCCGGGAGATGGCGGGTTACCTTGAACTAATGATGCCGGCAGGGCATTTGGTTGGTTTTCAAGGTGCTTTATCGGCAGCGACTGAACCAACAAATTGCAGTCCTACATATTGGATAACTCCGATTATATGGGGATCCGGTGATATAAATGATCTAACTTACGCTCAAAAGGCATCCGAGGGAAAAAATTACCAAATATTTTGTATCCATTTCATATTCAACTGTGTGTACTGGTGTATGTTAGCTTTGTCAATGAGTATTAGACATGAATCGTTCCCGGTAAATGACACGCAGCCCCTGGCTTGCTTACAAACCCGACCTTAGACTATTGAAATTAAGAAAAAATTACAAATTCTACACAAATGTGAAAAATAAATTATGCACAAGCAAAATATAAGTAATATGCACATTTCCACAAAAAAGTCAACCAGGGCTGAAAACTAAAATGTATTTAACGTTTACGTATTTAATTATCGTATGTCTTTTGTGTATTTTTATAAAAAAACTACATACCCAATTCTAGTCTTTCATAATACAATGGCTAGGCACAACACATACTTAAACCAATATTCAGGAAATTGTTTTAGCAATTCCAACTCAATTTCAAGGTGTAAGAAATCAATTTGTAAAGATTAAGCTATTATTATTTAATTAATACTGTTTTTTGGTTATTACCTATCTTATACCTTAATAATACAAAATAATTTAAAGGAAATGTTTCTTTATGATATTATGTATCAAATAAAAACAACTCTTAACGAGGTTAGATTAAAGTGACGATGGCACACTCAACACAAAAAATTTCTGATATCAAATTTTGTGACGATTAATAGTTATTTAAACAAAAATATTTAAAAAGTTTTTAATTAGTTTCAAAATCGGCACGCTGCCTATTTTGCCTTTTTAAATTTTTCAGCTAAATGCCGATTTTGAAACTAATTAAAAACTTTTTAAATATTTTTGTTTAAATAACTATTAATCGTCACAAAATTTGATATCAGAAATTTTTTGTGTTGAGTGTGCCATCGTCACTTTAATCTAACCTCGTTAAGAGGTGTTTTTATTTGATATCAGAAGTTTTTTAAATGACTTATGTATGTACATACATAGGTCTTCCATTGTTTTTATAAGTTTTTGTTTGAAACTCAAATGGGAAAAATTAACAAACAAAATTCATATAAGAAGTTAGCTATATGGGAGCATTGCTACTAATTTTGATGAGAAAGCAAATTTTCGGAGATATGTGTGGTACCCCGAAATATCTCAAGGGATATACGGCCGGAAGTTACTATAAAAATCGTGAAAGCTATTTAAAAAAAATTTTTAATCTAAAAAAAAATAATTTTTATTCTAAATTCTTAATTATAATATTTAGAACATTTTTGTCAGGGCAAAGTAATTATCATATCAAAATACTTTTCCAACGACATATAGCACGTTTCTGTAACTTTAGTCGTTCAGAAGTTATGGGCGCGAGAAATTTCCTGTTTTCCCGCCAAAGTAGTGGAAAAAGCAAAAATTAGATTAAATTAAAAAAAAAAAATTTCAAACGATTTCTTTTAAATTTAAATGATATTAAATTTTTTTTGATGGCTTTAAATTTTATTGCATTGTGCACGTCTCTAAATGACTCTACATGAGTTTTTACATAAATGTATGTATAGTGCATGTAAAAGGTTAGGTATATGGGATCTTTGCTACTAATTTTAATGAGTAATATCTCGAGAAAGCGAATTTTCCCAGATATGTGTTATATACCAAAAGTTGAGCCATCTCAAGGGCTATCTGGCCTTGAGTGAATATCAAAATCGTTAGAGCCATTTTTAAGAACACTTCAAAAACTTACAAAAAAAATTACTTTTAATTATAAATTCTTTAATATTATATTTAGATAAAAAATGTCAAGGCAAAGCTATTATCATTTCAAAATACCTTTCAAACGACATATAGCACGTTTCTGTAGCTTTAGTCGTTTAGAAGTTATGGGCGCGGAAAATCTAGCTTTTTTAGCGGTTTTCCCGCCAAACTAGCGGGAAATCGAAAAAGTTGTAGAACAAAAAATGTTCAGCTCGAGCTGTTTAACAAAATAAAAGTAGTTCCAGGACTTTAAAACAAAAAAATCGACACACACACAGACAGACAGACAAACAACAGGACAAACGTTTTCATTTCGGAAAGGCCGTTGAAATCTTGTTTATTGAATATCTTTTGAACGGAGTATCGGATCAGGATGATCGAGGTGTCATTCGACGCGTATTTAAAGCTAGATCACAACAACATTAAAAATGTTGGGATTTTTGCTCCACCGGCCCCAATGGCTCCAATTTTCAAAATTTTCAATTTCGCACTTTCACTCTAATTTCTCCCAAACTAATCCGTTTTTGAAAAATCTTAGTATGCAGTTTCAAAGAGGTTTACAATACCTTTCGATTAAGATATAAATGGTTCTGATCGGACTATCGTAGCAGATTTTCAATTCTAAGGCTGTATATAGTAGTCTCCTTGCGCACCACAGTCTCGGTGCTCATCGTCACTACGTGGACTGCCGTCCACAGTGATAATAATTATAGACATATTTCCACTTAAACCTTCCTATTAAAAACCAAATTTCTTTAAACATGTTTAGTAATTATTATTCCCCCAACTTCTTACCAAGATCAACAAATTAAAATGCAAACATTATGTTTAAACTTATGTAGCCCTAATAAGTACGTAAAGGGGAACACAATTTAAGGAGCAAACACTGCAAGCGAAAGGCAAAAACAAATGCAGGAAATGGAAATGCCAACTTTGCATAACATGGCCAAAATGGAGGAGAGAGGAGTCCCTGAACCATGCAGAAAACCAACCAACATCAACTATGCGAATAAGCTGCAAACAAATGAGCGGGGCCAGGCCACAGAAAACACGACGACGATCGGCAGGACGAGTTTTCAGGAGCATGAGAGGCCAGGAGGGGAGCAACTGGAAGACGACCATGATACATCCTATATTTTTTGGCCGTAGAAAAGTTGTAACGAGCACATTGCCGCACGAGCACTGATGGCAAATTTGTCAAAAAGGCGACAGGACGTGCTCCGTTCCGGCCTGGGCATCGATGATTTGCATTTTTGAAATTAACCAAAAAATATGACATAATGTCCAACACGAGCCGGCTGCCCCTCAGGTGGCTCCTGGTTATATGGCCCGGTTCCCGGAATATTCCAGCCAGCGTTTGCTGCATCATTGTGCAGGCAGAGAACACATTTAACTTGTCAAGGCCCAGGGCCTCGCCTTTTCCGGAACTTGTTTTCCAGCTCCTTGCCTTTCATTTGCCTGTCATTTCGTGTGCAATAATTGTGACAAATTGTCCTTCGGCCGACCGCCCAAGAGTTTCAAATTTTCGAGCAAGATTTCGGGGCAAACTTATGGAGGCTTTACGGTATGCAAAGTAAATGGCATAATTAAGCGAAATGACATACACATGACGATACATTTGAACAAATGTTGCGTGCAAATGCAAATCTCGGTGGGCCCCTTTTAAACGAATGGAGACCGATTCATAATCCCGGCGATAAGTTGGGAAAAATAGCATCCTTAGTTGCGAGTTAAGCCTTAAAATATGGCCACAATCGCTGGAGCCCTGTGCTGGCCTAATAGCCAGCGGTGGAGGGTTGGGTTGGCAATGGGTCGGAATGGAAATCGCTTAGCACAATTTCGGGCGCATTAGCGGCGATTACGGGTGTAGCCCTGGAATGTGCCAAAGCCGAGTGCACAATGCAAGGCAACAATGGCATAACAATCAAGAGTCAAATTAAAACGTTGCGCTTGCAGAAATTCCGCTTTTTGTTCTCAGACTCTCCTCCCCCGGCTTCATGCTCCACTAACGTCCGTTGTCCGTAGTCCTGTCCATCCGGCTTAGCGCCGCAAAGTATGCAGTGGCAGTTGGCAAGGGCTGCTGACTGCGGTGGAAAACTTTAGCAAAACCTAATCATAATTTCTCCGCTGATAGTTCGTCCAAAGTCCAGGTCCAAGTCCAAGTCCTTGTGCACGGACCATCGACCGAAAACCAGCTTGCACTTTTTATCTATCCTATCCTCCCCCCTCGCTTTATTATTATTTTCAATTCCCGTGAACCGCAGCGCCCTAAGCGCCACGTTATTGTCCCATAATTGAATATAATGGCCATGGAAATGGCGCTGCCAATGGGGGATCCGTCTCCGTGGGGCATTGTTCGGCTTTCGACAGGGCAGGGCTTCTACGCAAACTCATTGTATTAGCCGGCGATTATCCGACAGTTTGGCATGGAGAGTCCGCAACATAAAAAAACATCCGCCCGCGGGGACCTGCATGTGATTGGGTTTCAGCGTCACCTTATTGGGCCAAGAGATGTTAAAAAGTTTGGAAGCTCGCAGGGATTAATATTAGGGAAATATTTCACTAATTAAATAAGCATATTTGTAAATTAAATAGATAAAAGATGCCACAGAAAATGCCTGCGATTTGGTTTCTATTATAGAAATATTATGAAAATTCTATACTAAATGGAGTCAAAAAGTATGCTAAAAAACTGAAATTCTTAAAGAAAACATTTGCACTGAAATTGAGACCCAAAATATTTTATTGCATATTTTTAGACACTTTTTTAAATTGATGTTAAAACCGTAAAACATATATTTAGATAAAAATTATTTAAAAATTATATTTAAAAATATTTTCATTAAGTAGGAAGTGGTTGCTAAAAGAATGTTGACTTTTCAATATTTTTTAATATTATTTTGAATTTCTAAAAGTATTCCTTTATATTTATTAAACCATTTTTAATACAAAACTTTTACAGAAGTCAGGTATCTTAAATCAATTAATAGGGCGCCCAAAAGTATGTAATTAAATATTTAACCAACAAATTCCATTGAAAATCGGTAACATTTACCACTAATGGAACACTTTTAGACACCATTTCAAATGTTTTCAAATCCGCAGCTATAAAAGTACACAAGTCAGAAATATACCGTGAAAATAAAACCAATTATAAGCTAATTATCGGCATGGAAATATTTACAACACTGATAAAAAGAATTAAAATCAAATGAGTTTCATAATACCGCACTTTACCATGTGGGGAATCACATTAAATAAAAATGAAAACTATCTGTGTGTGTGTGTGTGCCTTAAATCGATCGCCGTAAAGTATGCAATGATTTATATCATAATCCTGTCACATGCTTTAGCGATTCAATACACAAAGTGCCGCGAGCCCAAAACCGCGACCAGAGCCGTGCCCCGAACCTGTGACCTGTGTCCCGCGTTCTGTGTGTCCTCCTATGGCCCCCAACCAGTGTCCTCCGCCGTCGTCAGCCGCCTGTCAGCGAGTCGATTCCGAATTGTCAGTGCCACGCCACACGTGTCACGTGCGTCATTGGAACGCCATTACATGGCAGCAGCTTGGCTGCCAGCCTTCCGGCTGTTGTTTTTCTGCCGCTCCCCGTTTACGCCCCGTTTTTAATTAATGAGCAGCAGGAGCTGTTCTCCAACCCACCTCCAACCCTCCTCCAACCCCTTGGCCATCTGCGGGTACCGCGATAGCTGGAAATCTGAAACTAAGCCGCTGTTTTGGGGCCGTGTTTGCAATTCATTTGCCGTCCCGTCCGGGGCGTTTTAGTTGGGCATCAGCATTTTTAATTGGGATTATACATAGTCGGGTTTACATAAGTAGTTGCGCCCCCCGTGGAAAATGGCCAAATGACAGATGCCATCGAACGCTGTGTGCGGCCACTAAGCAGGATCAGAGATGACAGCCGGGATGCGGAGTTGCCGAATGACAGATCCAAAGCCATGCAGTCCATGGCCTCCGACCTGCCATGCGGTGACTCCGCTTCAAGCGGCTCCTCTCCTCGCCTGGGCCTTTAGCCGGTTCATGACCATGTTGCGGTAGTCGTTTGACCTCCACATGTGCTCCCGCTTCAGATCGCTCTCCCGTGCCGGCATGTACGCAAAGAAGGTGTCCTTGATCTGGCCGCCCAGGTGCGAGTATCCGCGCAGTGCCATCCAGGTGAGCCGCGACTGCTCCAGAGCCAGTTCGTTTAGCTTGCTGTGGTACCTGCCCTTCCGCTGACGCGCCAGGCACAGGAAGTTCTTGAGGTTGGAATAGGCAACTTCGCCATTGAGACTCGTGAGGCCCCTCCTCAGCTTGAGGACTTGACGCTGATGGTCCTGATCGCCCTGGTAGATCCGCTCATAGATGTCGAAGGTGGACTTCACCAGGGCGTGCATCTCCTCCTGGCTGAAGGTCTTCCCATAGCGATCCGCCACCCAATCGAGGAGCACGGGCAGCTTGTGGGCATTGGGAAAGCTGGCCAGCACAAAGTGCGGATTGCTGCGGAGCACCTGCAGGGCGGCCTTAAGGATGTCCTCGATCTGCTGCCTGTTGTTCGGATCTATGATCTCGTCCTTTCGCACCACGAGCTCCGCCTCCTGCTCGGGCTGGATGGGTTCATGGTCCTCAGCCATCTTGGTTCGAAAAATATCAATGGCACAAGTGGCGGCTGCCCTTAGGACCGGGGAAAGGTACTCATCCTTTCGGAACTCCTTGATTGTCTGGGATTGCCCATCGTTCAGGGCTGCAATGCAAAGCTTCTTGATCACCGGCTGCTTGTCCTCCACGTCCACGTAATCTGGATTCTCGCAGCCCAAATGCTCCTCGGGGATTCCCGGGAGATCATAGATCCTGCTGTAGTCCAGCTCGATACCTTCCACACTCCTGTTGGTGAAGGTCTTCGCCTCCAAGTTACGTGCTTTCACTCTCATCAGGCAGGGCAAAGTGCGACTGCAGGTAGGAATGAGATCCGAGAGCTTCTGGGGCTTTGGGATAATCGGTGGCTCCTCCACGGGCACTTTCTTGGACTTCTTCGGCTTGGAGGACTTCCTCTTGGCCTTTGATTTCCGCTCCGGAAGAAGCTGAAGCTGATCTTCCGTGTCCTCTACCACGACCTTGGGTGGATCCCCCGGCTTTGTGAACCTGCAGTCGCCGGCACCGCAGCGATTGGGCTCGTTCCTTTGGAGCAGCAACACCTTCACCTCGTCATCCGTCGTCTCCTGGACGATTTGGTGCGCCTTGGGCTTGTCCTCAGTGCCCAGACCCAACAGCAGGGAGAGATCGGCCCTCGCTCTGGTGCACTGTCCGGGTAAGGACACCATCAGGTGGCACAGTTGACAGGATGCGTCTCCGCCCTTGTTTCGAATGCTCTTGACTTGGCTCAGAAGCCGCCGGGATTCCCCGCGAATCTTTTCAGCTGCACACTCGATCTCCCTCTCCAGATCCGCCACGATCCACTTGCGACGAGCCCTCAACTCGGATCCTGGCAAATCCAGCTGGGAGAGACAGCGCCGGTAGATCTTGTAGACCTTCTCCTGTCGCTGCACATCCACTACATCCTCGACAATGCGATGGGTCTCGCACAGCTGTACGGGCTCCTCTAAGGGAACCCGGCTCGGTTCCAGGAGCAGCCGATTGAGCTCCTCAGTGAGCAGATTCTTGATCACCCGCTTCTCGGGGCACAGCTGATAGTCGGCGAACCAGCGGCCGCGCTCGTTGGCGATCTCGTGCAGCCGATTGGCGTACTCCGCGTATTCCGGAAACTGTAGCTTCATCTCCGGCGGCCGGTACCTGCCCCGCGGAATGAATTGTCTCGGCCTCACCAGGGTATTGAAGTAGGGCAATACATCCTCGTTCCTAGGCCTTGGTATGCGCATCCTGATCGCAGTCTGTTTCATACCCTTGCGGCACTGAGGCATTGGTTTCTTGGATTGGCAAGCCGGTGGCAGCAGAGTGTCTAAGGCCCGCAGGGTGGACGGCATGTCCAGGTAGGCTATGCCCGACAGCAGCAGCTGCTCGTTGACCGTGTACGGCGTCGGATCGGACTCCTCGGGCTTGCTACGCGGCTGCTTGTAGGCCGCCTCCCACAGGAACCAGAGGAAGGCCAGGTCGTTGCCCTGGCTGATGCCCATGATAGCTCCGATCTGTGGGGATCTCACCAGCGGATGCAGCCCCAGCTGAGAGAGGCAGCGGCGCACGCGGTACGTCGACCCCTGCTCGGTGTCGTCCCGCAGGGCGTGGAGCAGATCGTCGCAGGCTCCCGTCTGGGTGCGCGACATGCCGCGGTACCAGCGCACGGAGCCGGTGTCCCGGAAGATGTCCAGCGGGGCTCCAGTCATATCTTCAATGGTTCTTACTTTAAGTTTTGCTAATTAATTAATTTTTTTATTAAAAGTTTATTGTGTTAATAATGTCACTTGAAATTTGGATTGACTTTTGTAAAGAGCCTGCTTAAAGGTACGGTTTCCTATTAGAAACATATTATTCTATTGAAGTTTTTAAAAGTTACCGGCCGATAACCATCGATAAGCCGATGGCTGGCGCGATAACGCAACCGGCAGTTCAGTAGTCAAAGCGTAAAGGAACAAAAAGCGAGAGTTGCAGATTGTCTAAAGCTCTCTCTCTATTTGATAATAATGTGATATAATAAACAAGTTAACTCAATTAAGTTCGTTTCATTGGGAGCTATTAAAGGCTTTTCAGCCGGTGCTAACAAATACTAAGGTTAATAATTTATTTTTAATAACAAATTTTGTGCTTCCCTTTTCTCTGTGGATTTTAATTAAACAAAAAACCCTCTAGATGCATCCTTCTTGCAACTTACCACCACTATTCTGAGGAATCTTTTCCCCTGCTTTCTAAAGTTCTCGTCCTGTGGCAATGAAACAAATGTTAATTACTTCATGGAGTAAAAACGCCAACCGCCAAGGACTACACAAACCAAATCAAAAGCCTTTTACATTTTAAAACGAAATTTAATTCAATTACGCAGCTAAGCTGCCCAGTAGAATGTGATAACCGCAAAACGGGACGACCGGGATTGCTGCTCCAAGAGATCTGGCCAGGATGGGGGCGTGGTCTTGTCTTTACTTGGCTGGCTGATTGCATTTGTTGCATTTTGTTGCTGCCGCCTGGTTGTCGCTTGTAATTGTCCGTACTTAAAAACTCATCAGACAAAACGACAATGCGGCAATGGTCTCTCTGGTCCCTGGTCTCTGGTCTCTGTCCCGGAATGGAATCTCAGCCACCATCGGGCTGGACTCACTGGATTCAGGAGTTGGGGGACTTTTATCAACTGCACGACAAATATTGTGGCATGCCCCCAGGCGCAATAAGGCGGACTGGAGCTCGAAACAGTTGCGTGCTTTTTAGTTGTTTAGTTTTGCGGGCACTCTATGCAAAGCGATGACTGGATGCCTGACTGCTTGCTCCATGTTCCCTGTTTGTCCAGTTGGGCGACAACAAGTGGACCAAAGTGGCAGAAATGACAGACCCGATATCACTGACCACTGGTCACTGTTCACTCTGGCCCCCATATATCAGCGGCCCTTGATGCCACCAGTTGGCAAGTATTTAATCAACACTCGACGACTATGCCCGCCGCATTAAAACCAAGTTTGAAGCAGAAATAATGGAGTACGTGAGGGTTTCGACCATACGATACCCGGTTTTTATACATACTATCTACATACCAAAATTCAGATCGATTGGACAAGATTTGGGGGATAAAAGGGGGAAGTGAGTTGGAGAACTTTTAGAAAATGGAATCTATACCGATATTTTTTATTTAAACCTTTTTGCCATAATTTTAATCAATGTAATCTCTAAGATGCCGAATGGCTGTACATTTGCTTTGCAATATGGAAGCTATTTTTCTGCTGGCGACAAAAATCGCACTCGCTAAACTAGTACAAAAAAAATCCGCTTTACTTATCTTGAAGATTCTAATGTCTGTGCCTCGAGATATCATGGATTTATCTGGTCTATGCTTATCTGATGGTAATACGAATATATCCCTCTAACTGACATTTGTTCAAACTGAAAATACCCCTATGCCAAAACGAAGCCCGCTTTTTTGCAACTCTGTATGTCCAGTTCTGCGGCAATTTGTTCCATTGTGACAAGAAGTACGGTACAGCCCAGTCCCGAGTACGGTTTGCATATAAATAAGCCGGCGACGAAACTTTGCTAATGCGCCCGATGAAGTTAGCTCCCGATTTCCATCTGCCGCATCTGCGCCGCCAGACGACGCATTTTGCATTTTTAATGGCGGCCAAATCTATGCAATTATGAATTTAATGTGCGAGCGCTGCAGTGCCTTCACTTCACTTCTAAGTGGCGTTAAATTAAGTGCTGCCCCTACCTGTCAAAGGTGTCCGCAGGGGGAATGCCAAGGAAATTCTCCCGAAATTTGTGTGGTTGCCAGGACAAAGTATTTACTTGTTAAAACTAAGCAGGAAACTTGTGCTACACTCAAGAAAACAACAAAAATTAAATAAGGTTGTAGAAATCTCCAATAAAGTTAACAATGACTATGTATTGCATTTATTATTTATTTCCTTACATTTCCTTAATAACTTTCATTGTGTCATAGCTTCAGATTTTCCTCTCTCTTAAAATAGGATTAACAGTCGACAATAAAGTGATTTTTCATTGTAAATTCAAGCCAGAATATGACACATTTATAAACCATTATCTTCCAATCAAAATATTTATTTAATTCCTTTAACAAATGGCCAAAACTTTCACTTAGTAAACGCTTGGGCTTTGCAATCAAACAGTTTTATTTTTTATTCCTTTAATAGCTTACTTCTTACAATTGGATTTGTATAGCCAATCGGCTTTAAGAACACCGGATCTCTGATGATGCCCTGGCCAGGGCTGGCTCTCCTTTGAGGGCGGAATTAATTTTGTGTCATTTTATTTGCGTGAAATAAAGGATAAAGGATGTACCGGCCACAAAGCGACCAACTTCGACCACAGGAGCAGGGGATTGTACGACGGGGCCAATCATACGAAACTTCACCGAGGATTGCGACTGTCAACGTGGCCCCAAAAGGCAGACCCAGTCCATCCGGCCATTCCTGCATCCCTGCATCCCTGTATCCCCCAGCCCTGCATCCCTGCATCCCTGCATCCTACTATCCAACGATCTAGTGCAAAAGGCTGTTGGCGGTTGCGGACCGGACTGAATGGACGAGGACTAGACCAGCGCCTGGAACTATGCTTTGAACTTAATTAGCTGCACATTACGAATTTTTACTGCCGGAGCCGGTTACTGCAGCAGAGTCGCTCGATGGCGCGGAGCGGGACAGGTACTTACCACTTCCTTTGCCCATTTTACGGCAGGACTAATTTTTGTTTTCGACAACGTCGCCAGCAGTAAAGGGTTGGTCCTGCCAGAAAAAAAAAGCAGCCGGAAGGAAGGCAGGGAAGGCAGGGTCTGCAGGTAGGAAATGTCAGGGGCTGCGTCCTCGACGGTAAAGGAAATGTTGCCGAGATTAAATGCACTGCAAAATGCAGGAGGAGCAGGAGCAGGCAACCGTCAGCGCGGACAGGTGGTCAAGGTGTGATTATGCCTTTTTCTGCGTGACTCCCCCCTTTTGGAAAATCCAACAGCTTCCGAGCCTTTGTCCTGCGTGGCTTAATAAGCGCAATGAATTTATGCAGCCCACAAATTATACCAACTCGTAGCGAGTTTTTGCAATTAAGCAAAGCAAGAAAAACCTAGGAAAAACCCCATGAAAAACCTCAATTTAAGGTCGGTCTGGGGTGGCTTACTGACACCGATGCCCGGAATTAAACAATTAGCTGTCGAAGTGAGACCCTGAAATTTCAGTTCATAATTACCGCATTTTACCTGGACACAAACACACTCCGACCGAGCTCTTAAATTCCCTCGCAGCCGAAGGATAACGGAGCTGAACAGAAGCCATCATAAAGCGATAAGCACTTCGGCATGGAGAAAGGAAAATATGTTTGTAAGCGATGAACTTCAAGTGGCTGTTGGTAAATATAAAGCGGCAAGTGAACTAAACCCTGAACACCAAACACTGGAGCACCACCACAACACTGGGATACCGGGGTCCTGGGAGTCTTCGACTGGCTGCTGGGCACACGAAGGCTGTGTGTATATCAAAGTTGCCGAGTGGCGAACTGAAGTCCAGATAGCCAAGTATAAGCAGAGAAAGAAATGTATAATACAAAGCAGATTTAATACAAGTATTTGTTTATCAAATGGATTGTTTTATAAGCAGATACCTAGAGACTTTTAAGAGGATTAAAGAGCTTTAAATCTTTAATATATAAACCGAAAAGGATAACAAAGCTTAGCTATTTATACAAGAATATAAATAAGCAAAAATATATATTGTTAAAGTGGTTTCAATGTAGATTATAATTAATTTCGTTGATTTCTCGTTTTAGTTTTTACTTTTAATGTGTTGGGTTTCGTTCTTGTAATCGTAGTGTGACCTTAGTCTTCCATTTTATCTAATCTCGGCGGAATCTTAACATAAAATGCTAAATGCTTTAGAAAATGCTGAATGCTAAATGGCTACACAATAGAAAGTACTTATTCAATCAAAGCTAACATAAGCATTGTTTTTTATATATTATTGAAGAAACCGAGTGGAATTAAGTATAATTAAGGAAGTATATACCCAAAAATGTATTGTTTCAAGTGCACCAATGGATTCGACTTCGCACGGCACTCACTGGTATCAGCATGCAGGGTCGCAAAGTCGAGAAGCTCTTTCTATCGCTTTGCCTGTGGCAAGGAGCAGTCCGTAGCAGTCCAACTCCCCAAGAATATTCCACAACTCATCATTTGCCGGGGCAGAAGTTACGGAGCACGGAGCCCACCTCTGGCACGTGCTGCCGCATCCCGAATCTGGGAGGGACCGGCAGAGGCAAAGGAAAAGCAGAGCCAAACACAAAAAAAGTGCAGCAGCCACAGCAAGTGCAAAAAGCGGAATACTCGTAAAGAAGCATGAAAGAATGAGGCTCACAGAAGAAAGAACTATTTGGAGTCGGTATATCCGTTTAGGAAGCCAACAACTTCCCCTTACATAAGTAGCGCCAGCCAAAGGATATGGGGGTGCGCGTATGTACATACATCCTTACACGCAAGGAGTACGAGCCAACTTGTTTCGAGGCCGTGGCACGGCTTTTTGCCTCTTCCCCAGTCCCAATCCCAGTCGCACTTTCAAAGGGGCTGTTTCCTCGAGGAGCTTTTCATAGACGTTAAGCCCCGGCTGCACTTGTCGTCGTCGTCGTTGGCCCCACGGAGCAGCACGGAACTCGGCAAGTTTTCATAACAAATAAGAAGGACTCGATACTTTGAGTAGTCCAAAAGTTAAGACGCCGCTCAAAGGCTGCCAGCCAGATAAGAGATGCAAAGCTCTTGAGCGTTTGAAACTTAATAAAAAATCCTCGGCGTGGCTCCAGCTCCTTCCGTGACTCTCGAGTAGTTCGGAAGTTCAATGTCAGAGACGGTTGAGCGGAGAATGGGAGCCTTGGAACGAGCCGCATAATTTCTTAACATATCACAAGAAAGGGCTCGGCACACAATAAATAATAAGGAGCCAATTTTTCTTTGCTTTTTTTATGGGCGATGAGAGATCCCTGAAGGAGAAAACTTCGCTTTGCATAATTTTTAAGCAAACTTTCGCAGCTAAGAAAGAAGCGAATCCTTTGGCCAGTGAGTGCAACGCACAGAAAAAACTGCTCTTTTCATTTTCTTCTGCCAAGATTTTTGATTAAAATATTCATGCATGGCGGGGAATCCCCATGCTATCTACCCCTCTCCATTCAAGGTGCTCACAAGTTTTTCATTTTAATTAATTCTCACTTAAAGGGAAACTTTTTAGGGGGCATTGTGTGGTATAAAATATGGTTGGCTGACCAGAGAATCGGGGACATGTCCACGCATTCGGTTGTTTTGATTTATGTTTGCGGCGGGGCCTTGGACTATCTCGAAAAGGGATCAGTGGCACGTTCGTGCTCCTCCTTGGAGGAGGAGTATGGGGGTTTCCTAACATTTATTTCATTGTCGAATCGCTGGTAGCTGCCAACATTCAAAGCATTTTGCACCACATATTCCTTTTGACACCCGCTTTAATATTTATGGTAACCATGGACGGAGCCTCCATCCTCCATACCTCCTCCTCGGGAACATCAGTTTCTTCCCAGGCAACTCCTCTGTTTTGTTTCAAGCAATTTAACAGCTTTTGGGTAAAATAACAAGCCCGACAACCAGCACACATCACAACAAACAAGTGCCGCACATTCCGGGAATGGGAGCGGGACCCGGAACGGGCAGCAAAAAGTCAGGCCAAACAATGCGCCACCACCAGGAGGAGTTTGCTCCTGCGGCGGGGGGAGATGCAGATGCCGGAGCAGGACGTAGGACGCAGGACGCAGGACCCGGGACCCGGGAATGGAGACACCGAGGGTAAAGGGGCCGCTGCATATTTTTGCAACACAAAATAAACCGCAACAGCAGCAATTTGCGTCGGTTGTTAGTTTGGAGAGTTGCTTAAAATTTACATGGACAGCGCGCACACATGACTAGACAGCCGATCTATGGGCGAGGAGCTCCATACTGTTGAGACTACATAGTGGGGATGCGGATGCGGATGTGGATGCATATGCATGCGGGCACGCTGCACCATAACTGAATAAAGTCCATTTTTAAACAATTACCTTCAGGAGTGCTTTTATGGCAGCGGAAGTTGCTGACCAGTCCAAAGTAGCCGCCACAATGAAGCAAAACATATAAAAAGGGGGAAGCAATTAAGTATCCGCCAGGATTCATCTTAAGGGTACTCGCGGGACCTCTCAGTGGGCTGCTGAGGATTTGCATTCTACCGAACAAGCTTGGCTGCCATCAATCAAATCCCATAAAGGTACACCCAAAAAAAAATCGTCATAGAAACTATACTATTGTTACATGAATTCTAAACTCTTGAGTATTAAAAATTTCTTAATAAGATGCCTATTAATTTGATACTACGAAAGTATACATTGCACCAAGACTTCAGAATAATCACTAACGCGACAAACAGAAAAGCACTAAGTTCCAGCTAACGCGATATGTTATCGAATTTTCGATGTAGGTTCGTATAAAAATAATACTCGAAAATACACAATTGAAACTTTGGAGTATACAAATTATACTTTGTAGTATATATTTGATATTTTGAAGTATAAAAATTATACTAAACCCGTTATACTACTTGAGTATACTTTTAAGACAACGCGTAGAAAGGTTAAACTCTTGTTTTTTTTTGGGTGTACACATTCCTTGGCCAGCTTCAAGAGCAATCAGGAGTAGCAGGCCTTTAATTTTCGTCTTCCTGGGAATATGATCAGACTATTCACTGGGAAAATTATTAGAGACTGGGTATTACTTAAAAATATGATGGCTATTGGAAACTAAAGAATAATTTGTTTCAATTTAAGCATTTTGGGCCCGGCTATACCCTTCCGCGGTCGGATAAAGTTCCGGCTTAGAAAATTTGGTTGTTTGCCGTGTAAATGTGAGGGCTAACTCGTTGACTCTCTGTCAAAAATAGTTTGGCTCGGCAAAAGAACAGCTGATTTCCGATGAATACGAGGAAGAGAATTACATCTGTTTTGATTGATTTTGATAACCAAAGCAACTATGTGGTTGCGCCTAACAGCACAACTCGGTGCTTTACAGCCATTATACATAGTTAACAGCACATTTAACAGAACTATGTTATTCTTTCACGCTCAAATTAATTTCAAAACGGTAGAAACCCCATTTAATTTACGATAAGTTCATCTGGTGCTTATATTTTCCACACGCTCTTAATATGTAGAAAAGATATATACAAAATGGAACAATTATAATATTGTATCCAGTATTATTTCTATAATAATACAAATTTAAGTCAACTCATCGTTGAATAAAGCTAAAAACTATTTTTCAGCAAAGCACAAATAATATATTGTGAGTTTCCTTAACCTTAGACATATTTCTCACTGTGCAAACTCTCCTCAAACATCAAGCACACACAAGTTTTTGCCGCAAAAGCGTCGAAGGCAAACCGGCGACCCCCATCAGCCGCATCATAAGTTGTGCCATGAGTGGGCCACCGTGGCGGATACGTGATCTGCCTGGCGAAGCGCAAGAACTATAATTGCGAGAACGAAGAGCGAAGGACTCGCTGGCTATTATTTGTTGAGTGCTTTTCAAGGTTGTCGCCTCACTCGAGGATCCCAGACAGCGCTTTCCACTTACGTATGAGCTGCACAAAAAGGCAGCACTCGAGAACCCACAAGTTGCACGAAATAACCAGTTGCAACAAAACGGGAAACATTAGGCATTGGGGGGAGGGCGAGAGGACCTCATTGTGATGGGACCCCGAGGCAAGGCTACGCATGCGTATCGCCACCGCCACCGCCACGCCCACATGGCACGTCAGTACAGAGCTCACTCTCCTGGCATTTTTGAAAAAACCTGCCCGACTTGAATTATGAAATGTGAAAATTGTGTTAAATAAGTAAACAGAGGATGCGTTTGTGCAACATGGAGGAGCGAGCACACACACACCACACATGGAGCCCCCCACAATCTTTGCCATTTTCCCATTTTCATCCAACGCTGGAAAATAGACACTCCCGAGTCACGTAGCCACGAACTGACTTTCATATTTCATGGCAGCCCCGCCGCCCGGCCGAGCAGAAAAAAAAAACCAAAAACCATTTAGGCAAACGGCGAACACCCGCATCGCATCCCTGCCTCGGATCCTTTGGATCCCTTGGGCCCTCCGCTCGCCGTTGGCCTTCATCCAGCGCAGTTGCAATATTTGATCTAAAATATGTATGCCCGGGCGGAAATTGTTTTTGTGTTAAATGGCGGAAGCAACGACGGCATTGTAATTAAAATTTGCTTAAAACTTAATGGCAAGTATTTAATATACAATTGGAATTTCCCAGGAAGGCTGGCGAATTGAAAGCGGAGCTCCATTTCTCAGGAATGTGACCAAGGTTGATTCACAGGACGGGTGATGCTGGATGCTGGTTGGTCCGTACACTTAAGGAAAAATAATAGTTCGAAATATGGAAGGTGTTAAAAATACGCAAAAGTTTTTAATATAACCTCATTTAATATTTATTCAAGCCTTTCTGTTTTTTTTAAGCTCACTTAATAATTGTCCTACAGAAAACATAAACTATGAATTTAAATTTAAATTGAAATGAACTTAAATAGTAAGTTTTCGTATTTAATTTAATTTTTAAACAAAGTTCTAAGCTATTTCAAGATCATTTACCAATTGTTCTACAGAAAACATAAAAAAGGTTTCATAAGCACCATAAATATTTACCGTTTAATTAATGTAACCAAGAAATTAACTTAATTATCATAAAATTAAAGATTTTAATTTTTTATTTAATTTTACACAAACTTCTCAGCCATTTAAAGCTCATTTAATAATTGCTTCAAATTTCTTAAAGTGTATCAGCCGTAATTAAAGTTGAGCTGCCCGCTGGTTGGATGAAGCCCCCCTATAAAGGAGCCAACGATTGCGGATAATTATATATTTCATTACCTTTGATCTGAGGAAAAAGAGTGGCCCAACTTTCAATGCGTATCCTGGCACACATTCGCCACCGCCTAAAAGTATGCAATGAATGTTCCGGGCGACTCCAGTTGCATGCAAAAATATTCTCCCCAATGGCTTCTTCGCCTCCCCTTGGGACTCTGGACCTCCGGACTCCGGGCTCCGAACCTCCGGAAAACCCGCTTTGCATGCGTATGTGCATGCCTCAAATAGTTGCCACACATTAAATTTCCGGACGGGGCGGGCGTCCGTTCTTTAAATGCAGAAGGAAATGCAATAAACGCCAACCTAAAAGCCACGCCAAAAAATTACAAAAATTACATCTGGCTGGCGAAGGCAAAGCCCTGGAGCCCCAAAATGCTGGGGTGAAAAATTCCAATGGCAAAGCAGAATGCCGAAAATGAAATGACGCTAAAAGTATCGCAATAAAAATGCATTAAAATGCCTCGCCAGGGAGTAAATAATTTTGTAGCTCCAATCGCAGACGTCGTCGATTTGTAGTTGAGTGCAGAGAGAAAAAATTCACATTTTACTTAAGCAAACTACAAAACTATAGAAATTGTAATTTGAACCAAAGAAAATAACTAAGAATCCGTATATGTAAAAATAATTAATTTTAAAAACATATATACGCTTGAATAAAAATATATAAAAAGTGTAACTCAGTTTGTTGTTTATTAAGGCATACACGTATATTCCTTTTAATTTTATATTTTTAATAATTTCTGCTCGCTCAAACTTAAAACCTTTTCCGATATGGCAATGCTATTTATTTAATACATGACCTTCTTTCTCGCTGTGCATTTATCGTATTCGATTATATTGAAATACAATCGATGCCTGAACAATTAGGCGCCGATTCGTAGGGTCTATAGTCTGTGTCGTCTGCGAATAATATTTTTATGGCCAGTGGCGCGCATAAATCCCGGATAGCCGGCGCGTAATTCAAAATGGACAGTGGGGAGGAACGTGCGACTCCAGCTTAGCAGCAAGGCAACTCCCAACAGGATAACGACGACTGGCTCCCATAATTTATCGGTCCGCTTGATTTGAGTGCATAAATTCCCTGGCCAAACGCCTTGGATCCCGAATCCTGTATCCACTCCTCACAAGCTCAATGCTCAATGAGCCGAAGATGCAGAACATTCTGTAAGGCAATGCGCTTTTAATGTGTTTATTGACTTTGCCAAGGAAATGGTTTGGATGGGCTGTAGAAATGGGTGGGAAGTTGGGTGGCCTAAGGTGTGGAGCTGAGGGATTAGGCCAATCAATCAAATGCTATCGAGTTAATTAAAGCAGATGGTGCTCAAGGAGCCCGACGACTATTTGGGTCAACTGTTGGCACTCTGCGTTGCATTGTGCATATTTATTGCTGGAAAAATGCAAATAAATTCCCAGTATGTTTGAGTGGCAAGGAGAAGTGTAGTGTGTTTGTCAATTATAAGTATAAATACATATGTGCGTTGTGCTCCTCCTCCCAGGGCTGTAATTGCATATAAAACATGAAATTTCACTTAGATTGGCATGCAACTAATCTGGGAGGTGTGCGAGTGTGTGTCTGGGGCGAGTGTGTGTGCACAGTATATTTGATGGTTATTTTGTGAATTGTTCTCGAAGGACGCAGCAGTCCATTGAAAAGAGCTGTTCGACTCGGACAACTACTGTGCACAAAAAATGCAATACTTCTACTACTCAATTGGAATATATGTACATATGTGCATTAAAAATGCAGCCGAGCCTTAATTAAATTCCCCAGCTTGGTGAGTGGCAAGCAATCGTACGTACAGATCCATCCATCCGGCCACAGAAAGTTCAATTACAAATTACGTTAAATGCAAACAAAGCCAAGTGAATAAGCAAATAATACTAAGTGAATGATGAAAGATTATTGCCTGGTGTGTGTGTGCAAGAAGGTAGACAATGGCTTTTGGTATGTGTTGGGAGGGAATTTATAAATTATAAAACATTATGTTCGTCGTTCACACTAAATAAAAGTCACATTTATTAACAAAATTCTGTTGAAGATATTCAGGGTTGCCAGAAAAAACGATGAGGCCTTAAACTGAATTAAAAGTGGGTCTAGAAACAATTACATTACACCTTGCAAAAAGATATTAGATTGCAAATTTATGTATAAATAATTGAAACACCTTCCTTTAAACTAAACTACGCTAAACTACTTTTATCTATCTGCGAAATGAATTAACATATTTATTATTAATGAAGAGTACAAGGCGAGTACCATTTAGTCACAATATTTTTGTAAATTCTTCTGTAGACGACTGTTCCACTGTTCCACTTTGACCAACACATTATCCTTCTCATCAAGCTTAGTTACTCCGACATGTAAATGCAAATGAATCTGTTAGATTTTACATTAATTTACAATAAATTTGGCTGTAATTTGTTTACCCTTTTCGCTTGGCGTTGCCACCTAGTTCATACCACGTGAGTCCAGTTTCGAACATACACACTTTTTGCGCCATTTTATGAAATAAGTGCTTAAAAAGTTCTTTAGCCTTTAACGGGTATCATATTTAGTTTTGGAACTTGCTAAATTTCACAAAAAAAACGATATATATCAATTAGACGAGGTGTTATTTGTCAATGGGAAACAATATCATAATATGTATTTTTGACTGGCCAAGCAGAGCGTAGTATTTCTCAAAAGTAATTTTGTAATTTATCTATCCGACCGACTAAACCTTTCTAAAGCAAGTGATAAGTATCAAAATTTATTCAAGCCGAAGAAATCGGAGCAACATACAATTTTTAGCCAGGTTAAGACCAACATATTTTTATATTTCCGCTGTGCAACACTGATCGCGCTAGAAGCTTCTGGTAACTTTTCCGCCCTTTCCAGCACTGCTTTTCAACCTTATTTTCTCCAATGACTTTCGGTTTTAGTTCTGACCAAAAATTCTCAGAAGTCAGAGAGTCTAGAGTCTGATGTTCCGTTTCTACAAGCTATACTCTTTATACATGAACAATACCAATATTTTAGCGCAGCCACCATGGTGCGTGTGTGACAAGCAGCCCCGCTCATTGAGCCCCATCCCGGTGGACAGCGTAAATCGCTGCGTGGTGTGCGGCCTGTATCGTCGGCCCCGTGGCTTCACCAGCTCCAGCGACGACGAGGAGAAGCTGGATGCCGAACGCCAGAAAATGCTGCTGCAGCGCCGCCGCGCCGAGGAAGCTGCACAGAGGAACAAAGCGTCGCGTTTTAAGCTGCCCATTAAGGGTAAGAAGCCGCAGGCCATGAACATCGGTGCTCGTAACAATGCTAAGAGCGATGGCATGGCCCGGACACCAGGAGGTGGACTTGGCGAAGCTGGCGATGGCTTTCCTGAAGATGCTATGGGTAAGCTACCCCCAAAGCCCAATAAGATGAGTCGTCGCCAAGTGGATCGCCAGCAGGAGCCCTCGGCACCACCACCATCGTCGCCATCGCCACCGCCACCGCCTGCACCGTCGGGATCGCCACGCGAGGAGATGCCCGTATTCTTTGGGCGCAAGCGCTCGGCTGCGAAGAAGTTTACTCCACTGAAAGGGCCTATAACGGATCCGTCTGGCGGTGCAATCTCAAAGGTGTACGACCTATGGGGGGCACCAGTCAGCCACCTCAGTCGTTCCCAGGCGCCACTTTCCTCGATCCGGCACCAGGAGAAGATGCAGGGCAGTGACTTAGCTTCATCGAAGTCCAAGCCCAAGTACACCGACAGCCAGCTGGCCAGCCAGTTCGATCCCTCCGAGGAGTACGACGGTCCCTCCGAGGACGCCCTCGTCGTAGAAGAAGCCCGACGCATGCTCAGTCGCCCCAACTCGCTGTATATGGACCAGCGTCCGGATTTGCCCAACAATCGCATTGGCAACTACGGCTCTAGCTTTGGACGTTTTTGGGGTGCACCACGCACAGTGCCTCCATCTCCGGCTTCCCAGCCGGCCGAGGAGATAAAAGCTGACACCAAGGATCGCTGCGACTCATCGGCAACTTCTTCAATTCAAGCCGATGGAGCAGAGGAAGCTGGCAAATCTGAAGAGCAGCCAGTGAAGCCAACTGGAAAAACCGAATATGATGAGATGCTCGAGAGCCTCGGCTTGATGGACCTGTCCGAGGAGAAGGAGGGAACCACTGTTGATGATCAAGCAAATGATAATGTACTTTCTGCCAATAAAGCAATGACTGATGAAGAGTATTCAGAAGTATTTTCAAGAAAGGATAGAGAAGATAGCGAAGATTCCATTAGAGTAGGCGGATCCTTACCAAGGAGAAGCAAAGAGAGCATGCGCACAGTTCAGGAAGCCAAGTCTTCAACTTATGTTAGAAATCATGAAGAAAAGGAGTCTAGTCGGAGAGCAATGACTTATGAAGAGTATTCCCAAGTATTATCAAAAGATCAGAGATCAGCTAGCAAAGAATCCAGTAGAGTAGGTGTATCCTTACCAAGGAGAAGCAAAGCGAACATGATCAAAGATGAGGAGCCTATTTTGAAAGCCAAGTCTTCAACTTGTGTTAAAAATCCTGAAGGAAAAGACCCTAGGCACAGATCAATAACTAATAAAGAGTGGCCCAAAGTATTATCAAGAGATCAGAGAGCAGCTAGCAAAGAATGTATTACATTAGACAGATGCTTACCAAAAAGAAGCGAAGCGAAGATAGTTCCAGTTATGAAGCGTATTTTTGAACCCAAACCCTGCACTTATGTTAGTAATCATAAAGAAAGAAACCCTAAGAGCAGGGCAATGACTGATGAGTATCCAAAAGTATTATCCAAAGATCAGATATCAGCTAGCAAAGAATCCATTAGAATAGGAGGATGCTTACTGAAGAGAAGCGATGAGAACATGACCAAAGTTAAGGAGCCTATTTTGGAAGCCAAATCCTCAATCGCGAAGTGTAACAAATGCGATTTTAATGTTAGAAAGTCTTCTGAAAAGCTAGAGGAATCAGTATCAGTCAAGTCCCCAACATTAAAGTATACCCCCAGCAAGAAAGAAGTGGGTCCAGTTCCGTTGAAGAAACAGAGATGGGAAGATATGCCCATAATGAGGAATATAATATATCGTCAATCAATAGGTCCCCCAAAACATCTGCTCAATCAGCAAGTCGGAATTCCTCCTGTGACCAAAAAAACCAATCTATTAAATCGTCAATCATTAGCTCCTACAAAACCTCTGCCCAGTCGGCAGGTCGGAGTTCCTCCTGTGACCAAAAAGCAAGCCCCTTTGCCTTCCAGAATCCCAGTTCTGACCAGAAAGCAGAAGCCTGAGGCTAGAAAGCCAGTAACCAAAAATTTTAAGACCTTTGAGACAGCTTACCAAATAAGCGGTAACCTTCCCCAGCCCAAGATGGCCTCTTTTGAAAGACAGTTCGCGGGAAATCTTTCGGAGAGTTACGTTGAGGCATTGTCTATTTTTGAATTTCGTATGCCTTACGTAGATCTTGGGGACTTAAAGGGTTCTTGCCGGGAATTTGAAGAGAATGTTAGCAGTTTCGAAACTCCAATATCCCAAGTACCAGCTACCAGGAATATTAAGACCTTTCACAGTTTTTACCTCAAGGCCGGAGCCCTTCCCATATTCAAGATGGCTTCCTTAGACAAACAGTTGATGGGGAATCTCTTAGAGAGTTATATTCAAAATCAACCTGTCATGCCTCTCTTGGATCTCAGCGAAGTGGTACCCCAGGACTTGGAAGATTCTTCTCGAAATTCTAGTCATCAAGTCGAGGACAATTCTAGCGGGCCCAAAACTCCGATAACCCGATACTCCAATACTCCCAAAGAACCTGACCGTTTAATTCTGGAAACTAAGGCGATTAAATGCGGAAAACGTGCTTCGGAATCGAAATCTCTAATCTGTCCCAAATGCGGACACGACGCCAGAAAGTGTAAAGAAGGTAACTCTGGCAACAAATCCGAAGATCGAAGATTAGACAAATCCGAATCGGCCACATCCACAAAGCTAAAGTGTACAGCCAGCAAGCGAAGAGTGTGCCAAGTAAATTCAACCGCATCGGGAAGAAGTCCTAACCCAGGAATGATAAAAATGGAAAAAGAGGAATATACTTGGGAAGATCTACTTTTAGTGTCAACTAACATTGCTTCCAGTGCTTCACCTGTGCTAGTTACTGGAAATATGAAAGCCCTTGAGAGTTTTTACTACGTGTGCGGAGTCATCCCCATACCCCAGAATGCTTTCTTTGTCCTTCAGTTAGCGGGGAAACTGGCGAAGAGTTACATTCGGAATCAACCTGCAAGGTCAATCTTTGAATTCCGGATGCCCGACGTTGATCCCGACGAAATTGAAATAGAACACAAGGCAGCAGTTAGCAAACCCAAAAGTCCGATACCCCGCCATGTAGCTTCTCCCGAGAGACCAGTCCGTTCCAATCTCCCAACGAAAAAGAAAACGAGGCCAGTGTGGCCAGACTGGGGTATGGGCGAAGCCTCAGAGGGTTTTGTACGTCAGAGAAAGAGCTTGATTCAAAAAGAAGTAGTCACTACTACGATTATTTATGATCCAGACTCCGCGCAGTCTGAATCCTTAGAAGAAAGCACACTCAGACGCAGGAAATCGAGGAAGGTAATGAAAGGTAACAATAGTTTGTGTTTAACGATTAGGAAGTCTTGCGAGTCGGATGTTTTTTTTAATAGAAACCTATTTAAGAATCATCCTGTCTGAATATGGGTATAATTTCCTTTAATTTACTAACATTCCCTTAGAAAAAATGTGGAAAAGATATGATCAAGTAGACGAGCTGGAAATAATGCACAAGATAAGCTCTAACAAGCCTGCTCCAGAGCCAGAGTTATGTTCTGAAACTAGTGAGGATTCAGGAAATCAAGGAACAAAGTCTGAGCTATATGAATTCAGGATATCGATGCCGCCAACTGAGTCCGATGCAGTCCCCAAAGAAATTTCTTTAAAAAAGAACAAGCCAAGCACATGCAATATCAAAGCTGACACGAAAGGAAGTCAGGCTGAGAACCCGGAGATATTTTCAGAAATATTCGCTACCGATTCGGAACCAATACTCAGCCACCGATCGACTGTATATCCAGGCTTGCCTGTTCTGAACTGGCAAGTAGTCTCCCTAGAAAAAGCCGAAGCAAGATTATCCATCCCATCTGGGATAGGGAAAGAGTGCAGCTGTCCCATTTACAAGTGCGAGAACTCTCTCACGCCGCAGACACTGGCTAGCCATTTCATAAGAGATCACCGGAACAAGTCGGAGGAGAACTATCACCAAGTGGTGGAGGGATTGCCCACACAGTTCTCCTTCAACTGCGAGAATATGTCCAATGGGAACACCTTCGTGACCTTGTTGCTTTACAGCAGTATAAGGAGGAATACGTAAGTTACAGCCCCCTCTCTTCTGGGATTACCTTTTAATGATCCTTAAAAAAGCCCTCCTAGATCATCCCCGGTTCGATACTATCCCCTGGTCTTGCTCGCTGCCCCTAATAGGATCCAAAATGGTTTAAGTGGCATTTACTTTTGGGTAGTGGGTTATCCCACGGAAGCCAAACTTGCCATCAAGCTCAGTGTTTCCAATCCATTGGAACTTAAGGGACTCACTAAGATAATACAGCACCGACATATAACGAAGAAGCAAAACCCGCTAAGATTCAGTCCTGATTCAAGGGATCACCTGTTGTTCGAAGTGCTTTCGAGTAAGAAGCCAGGCTGCGTTCGAATGTGTGTGGTGATAGAAGGGGATGTGAACAATTTTAGAGCCTAAAACAATTTTTGTTCAAACATCTTTTATAAATTTACACTCGGTTTTGGCATTTTTCCACACTTCAGTACAGAGGGATTTCCATGGAGAAGCCCAAACCCAAATTCGAAGTGCACTTTCGCCATCCTGCAGCAGTTTTTGTGGGCGGCTTGGCTAGTTTGGCCTATGTGATCCTCTGCTGGCTGTCATACATCATAATTATTGTGAGTATAACTCCGAAAACAATGTTTACTCAATTAAAAACACTTTTATACCTTCCAGTTATCCGGCTGCGCTGTGATCATCGGACTAACCCTGCCGCGACGTGCCTGGCACCTGCTAAACTCGCTGCTCAATCAATACCACATCGAACGACAGTTTAAAGACGAATTATAAGTTGTATATTTTTTAATAAAACGTTCGAGCAAGAACTACAAAAGGCTCAAAACGCTCTCTTTCTCACATCAGATCAGAATTGCCTAGCTTTATTTTATATAATAGTTAATTGCGTGTTACACTACTAATTTCATTAAGTTGTTAGTTCACTTTAATTACATTTAGAGTAAATATTTATGGTCTCGTCTACGTACTCGCTATGATTATTATCAATTGTAATCGCTTCCTGCGGGCGGGCTCCACACTGTATACATTTACAAACGTATGAATAATAGTAAAAAAAATAATAAATGTAGTTGGTTTAAGGGCTTGAGAACATACTGCAGCTTAAAAGAGAAACCAAATGCTTCTGGGTCAACGTAATATTGCATATAGGAATTATTGTGTGTACGGGCTACCGCCAAAATACATGTATTCAAGCTCAAGCTCAATCTGAGGAGTGCTGTTAAACGAACAAATCGAAAAGTGATGACGAAGCGCGGCTTGAACTCGCTCGAGTCTGTACTTGGAATAGTTCGTGTGCTGCTGCTGCTGCTGCTGCTGCTGCTGATGTACTTGATGTGTGATTCTTGTTCTATGTCTTCTTATCAATTAGCTAGATGTGGATCATTAAATATTAATATAGATTGTGGGGTTCTTTCTCCATCCAGCCTAGTTGCCAGCAACGTTTTGCACTTCACTTGAACTGATTATCTCGTAATCTTTGCTCGAGCTCTCCGAATCCGAGCCCGAGGTGCGTGGTGTTCTGAAATGAAGAGGAAATATGGGAATTATTAATGTATTATTCCTAAGAATTAAGTGTAACTGTGGCTTTGTGTTCTGTGTTTGTATAAGCGTGTAAATAATAACAAAATGAATGCAAAACTTACTCTGCCGATACTTAAACCTTTTTAGAGCCCACACCGTTCTTTTGTATCCACCATGAGCCATAATAAATGAGTATTTTTAAAAGCCAAACTACCGCTTAAATGAGAACCTTCACTGATCGATCACGACAGGAAAATGTATTTACAAATGACATGCTTCGGTAAGAAAATATAAAAATGTTATGACAATGCGCAAACCAAAAAGAATTAATGCATTTGAATTATACAATATTATTTATTAAGGAACAAAGTGTGTGTGTGTGTGTTTACAAGCTAGAGTTAATTTATGTTTCTTGCTCTCTTACAAGTTGTTTTTATGACGAAACAAAACGAAAAGCACGGAGGAAACGAAACGGTTTATACATATACAAAAATTCGAGCAATAAAACGGGAATCCTTTTCAATTTAGATAGAGATAGAGAGAGCGGATCCTTCTTACCCATCTTTGGAATCCTTGGGCTGCGTCTGCGACTCCTCCACATCCACATCCACATCCTCGTCCTCGTACTCATCGGCCCCCACTTTGCGACGCTTGCGGATCTCCATGTCGGTGTCGTGTTCCTTGATCAGCTCGATCTTCTCCGGCTCCAGCGTGGAGACCTCGGCATCCACATCTCCGTCGCCGTCAGCATCGCCATCAGCATCTACAGCTGTGTCCTCGGCATCGCTGTCCTTATCCTTTTTCTTGGCCTTGGACTTGGATTTTTTGTCGGTTTTGCCATTTCCTTCGCTGTTATAGTTGCTCTGTTTTGAAAAACATCAAATTATTTGGTTAATTTAAGTTATTATTCAGGTAATAGCTAAAAATCAAACCTCATAGAGCGGCCAGAAGGACTCAAAGAAGCCCACATCCTCGGTCAGGTTGGGGAAGATCCAGAAGTGCAGCTTGCCGCCGGTCAGGGCCCACACAATGGTGAACACAATGAGACGGACCACGGTCAGGGCCAGGATGAAGACGAGGAAGCCAGCGGCCGCTATGGACAGATAGTAGACACCCTTGCGCAGCAGTGGTGGCCACAGGGGGAACAGGCAGATGCCCACGGCGCCCAGCAGCAGAATGAAGCCGAAGATCCAGTAGTGGAGGGGAATGGGATCGTAGATCCACACATAGGCCTCGGAGCCATCAACGAAGATCTGCTCGGGATGCATGTCCAGCCGGATCTTGCGCTTTTTCTTCTCCTTCTTGTCCTTATCGTTGCCGGCAGCTCCACCGTCGCCCTGTGCATTCTCCGCCTCCGGATCGGTGTCCTTCTTGTCTTCCTTAGCCTTGTCCTTTTCCTTCTCCTTCTCCTTTTCCTTTTCCTTGTCCTTGTCCTGGCCCTTTTCCTTGTCCGCCTTCTTGCCCCGGATCTCTTCCAGCGTGACGGGCACCTTCTTGGCGCGATGGAAGAACTTGTGCTCCAGCATTACGTCCAGGAACTCCACGACCTGCTCCCGGGTGGTAAAGAGCGGGCTGCTGCCCTCGGCAAACTTGGACTTCATCAGAGCATCGATGGCCTTGCTGGAGGTGAAGTACTCAACGACATGGCTCAGGAACTTGGTCTTCTTCGTCTTCACGTTCTTCTTCAGCCACTTGGCCACGTTCTTCTCATCCTTCGAGGGCTTGTCCACCTTTTGCTGGGCACCAGGCTCAGTGTACTCCTGTTGGCAATCAAAATAAATGGAAAATATTAGGGAAATAGAATAAGGAAATGTTACAGAGCAATCGATCGCGATGGGAGAAGCTATAAGTGAATATAGGCCACGACACCAATTTCGTGTTCGTCACACACTCAAGCCGTTACGGGGGCTTTTGGGGGAATCTATCGTGGGATTTTCCCCCTACAAAAAGGCCCAGTACCGTGCCATCGTCGAAGATCTCCTGCTCCTCCGTTTCCTCTTCCTCGTAGTACTCCGCCTCGCTCATTTTGGGATGGAATAGGAAACTGCGAACTTGGTAAATAACAAAGCCACAATGCCTTCTTCTTGGCTATGACGTGTTGCACTCGCTCCGAGAGTCTAGAAAGTATTGAATCTTGACTCTGGTCAAACGAGTGGCGATCCCCACACAAGCAAGCGCCAGCCAACAACACACAAACACATACCGACACACACACACGTGGAGCGTACACGAGCGTATTGAAACTTTCCCCAATAACAACAACAACAACAGCGGGCATTGAGCAGCTGATAAGTGGCTGCACCTGACAAGTGTTGGTAATGAGAGAGCCAGCCACAGAGCCCAACGAGAGAGAGAGAGCTTGAAGAGCGAGCTCGAGTTAAAGAGAGGGTTAAGCGAGATCACCGTTACAAATTCACAGCTGTTTACACTGTGTATCACAAAGTTAATTGGCCGGAAAGTAAGTAAATACGAGTAAATGCAGCCTCAAATGGCACATCTCTCCTCGCAGCGGGACAAGTTAATTATAGACATTTTGCAGGCGGGGGGCTGAATCCAGGGAATCCATCGAAAAACACTCACACACACGCACACGCAGTTGGTTTGCCTCTGAACTTGCCCCCCACAAGTGCGTAGAAAGACTTTGATATAATATAAAATGCGGCCATGATCTCTCCCATATCAGCGATCTGAGCTTCTTTTTTTTCTCTTGTTTTGCCATTTCACGTTTTTCGCCGTTCCGTATCAAAACAAAAAACAAACACACTCTCGGCATGCCAATTGGACTGTGGCACCACCCACACACACAGAGGCACCTGGCAGCTGGATTGCGTCGTCGGCGACCGCGATTAACTTACATCCTTGCGGCGACGTGTGCGCTTCTTTTCCGACATTCTTGCGCTCAGGTGCAACGAATTGTTGTCTCCGAATTAGTTGTTTTAACAAATTTTGATAATATTCTGCCACACACGCTAGTAGAGGTGGAGAAACATCGATACCAACACCGAAGTCATCGATGTGTGCGAAAATATCGATGACAGCGATGGCCCTATCGGTGTTGCAAAACTCGTGATTACTTCCAAAATCAGAACTCAGAACCACCTTCTTCCAGCCTTCTTTTTACTTTTGGTTCTCAATTTTGAGCATAAAATAAAATAATATACCAAGTTCCATTCTAGAATTATATGCCAATACACTTCCTGATTGAAAAATACCGTCATAGACATCGATATTGTTTGTATCGAACTATCGATACTTCAATAGTCAACAATCGTTGGCTGTTTCCTACACTTCGAAAAATATTCGTTTATTAATCCCAAATTAGGGAAATCGACAGTATTATTTGTAAATAATTTTCTTCTTTAAATTGATTTGACTTATCTTTTATAAAACTCATAGGCAGGATTTATTTAAAAACCGCGTTTATAGTCAAACTATAAATTTTATAAATATTTAATGCAACTGGAAACCGATTTCGGTGTTAAAATCGTTCTTAACTCAGTGCTGATTAAAGGCAGTGTTCAGCTTCCAACTTATAATTGCTATTCCTATTAAAAATCATTATAAAAAAATCAGACATATATTTTTATAAAGACACATTTTCCAAATACAGACTTACTTTCATCCGCCATTACTATGCTTAATTGCAGATAATGCAAATTAATGCAAACTCGAAACAGTTGAATTTCCTTACATCCACTATTAAAATTATCTTTTTATTAATCTTTGTTTTACAACAAAATACAGACTAAATAATAAGTAAAATATATTATTTATTATATATTCTTATTATTATTATTAATAATGACCCTTGCGCCAGTCGGGAGGATCAAAGTTTTTACGCTATTTTGTTTGCTTCCGGTTCATGTTTCAGTTTTGGTGTGTGTTCGGTTGTTTCGCTTTCCGTTTCCGTTTTTGTCTCATTTTGGTGTTGATGTGTTGATCTTGTGGAGGAGGGAAGGAAAGCTAAACTAATCTGCCGCCAAATATGTATGTTCGTGCTTAGCTTACTCTTTATTCTTAGACAAAAATATATAAAATGTGTTTGCTATATAGTGCCTTGCGTGCAGTTGAACAAAAGGGGGGTTACACGGTGAAAAAAAGATTGACGTAAATGCATAAATAAGGATCTGATCGGGGTCGTCGGTAGGTGCATTCAAGGGGGATTGACTGCGCTCCGTTTGGCATTCCATGTGTGCTTCACATGTATATGTTTTGTACAATTTATTCGGATGCGTTATTCTATACATTTACAGTTTATGTATGCATATACGTTGGTTGATATCTGGGAAGCTACGTCATCGCCCGATAGATGACATGCCCTGTCCCCGATCCCGCTCCCTGCTAAACATGCATGAATGCAGTCCGCTAGGATTTGAGCATAAACACCAACTAATCCTCTCCAAGGAGGGCCACCGAGACAGTTTCCGTGGCCGGCGACAAGTGCTCCACAATGCGAATCGGATCGCAATCTTTTTTAAAACTATGTTCTGCGTTTAGTAAGGTTGGGAAAGATGTGAAGGGGCTCTAAAACGAGGCTGCCAATCGCAGGGAATACACAAACGTGGCCACCTGTGTATCCCCTGCGATGGAACGCCTCTGTCAGTGTCGATTGGTTGGTGGGTGGGTAAGTAGTGAGGGTAATGCATTGCTGTTGTGTGTCAGTATCTGTGTCTGTTCTGTTCTGTTCTGTTCTTTTCTGTTCCGTTCGGTGTACGCTTTAAACTAAATGATAAAATATAGTTTAAACGTTAGTCGTGTTAACTAATTGTTAAAATCTGGATCTTACGAATACGGCGCTCGAATCGTGTTCGCTGTAGCCCAAGCGCTTGGTATGCTTGAACACCTCGTTGGTGATGCTGGTGACGGGCATGGACTGATCCAAATTCTCGGCCATGTTAAGCACCAAACGCAAGTCGCGCTGCATGTGGCTCAGCGGCTGCTGCGGATTGAAGTCGCCCTTGGCCATCTCTGTAAAGGCATTAGATAATTACTCCTCCCCAAAAGGGATTGCAAGGAACCTTACCCTTGCCCTTGGCCAGCAGCATCGGTGACCTCATTGAAGTCAAATCAAAAATGTCTATGATATCGTTCAGCGAAATGGAGAAGCGATCGGCTGCGAATAAAGGAAATCACACAATTACTTTGACGCTCTTGACAAGTCGAAAAATAATAAAACTTACCCAGTGCTAACGCCTCAGCCAGCCCGACCAGACTCACTCCCAGAATGGTTTGCAAGATCAGGTTCACCTTACAGGCATTGCCGACATCTGCTGGATGTGAACGAGGGACATTATTAAGGGATTGCTCTCGGGGATAATCAAATAACGCCTGTACTTACTTCCCAGGAAGAACGTGTTCTTGGCAATGGTCTTGAAACACGAGTGGCAATCCTCGAACACTGACCGATCGCCGCCGGCGAGGATGATGAGCATGCCATCGGCTGCCTCTTGACGCGACCCATGGATTTGCGCCTCCAGATACCGGCCGTTGCACTGCTTGATACCCTCGCCAATGTCCAAGGAGGTGTCTGGATCAATGGTGGACATTTCCACGTAGGCCTTATTGTTCAGGTCCTTCAACTGCAGGACGCCGCAGTTGCCAAAAACGAGCTGATCATAGAATATTAGGGAATGCATGAGTTAGAAGAGTTGAAAACAGCTGGCATAGCAACAGTTGGAAAATGTCAGGCTGCAAAGTCGTTCTCCTTTGTACTCTAATTTAATTTAAATGTATTCATCTATGTACTTGTTTGCTCTGCAATAACTTGGCGGAAATAAAGACACAGAAAGATAACAAAAAAGAAGAGAAGATCTAGTTTCCTAGAGCTGGGAACAAATCAAAGTCAACATCGATAAATTCTACCACCACGAAGAAAGCGAGATAAGCATAATTAAATTAAAATTAAGATTTTACAAATTTTAATGATTTAATTTTTTGTTTTAATTTTCTAAGGGTTGATGTTAGAGCTGGGAAAAAATCGATTGCAATATCGATATTATCGATTCTTTTTTTTTCGGCCCAACATCGATTCTATTTTGGCAGAATCGATGTATCGTGAACGATTTATCTTTTGGATCATCAATGACTTTTTAAAATGAAATCATTTCCTTTATGTTCTGAAAACGTAATTTATATTCGTTTTTTATGTTATAACAACGAATTCTTTTGTTTTTATGTTTTAAAAACTAATAACTTTTCTTTATTTTCTTTATTTTATTTTTTGTATTCTTTATTTATATTCAAGAAATGTATTTTTGGTTTGCTCTTTATATGTATCAGTATATGATCTCCATGAATTGATTTCTATGAATTAAAAAAAAAAAGTTTTTTTTTTCGATTTAATCGATGTTATTTTCTAAAAGATCGAAAAAAAATCTATGCACTGAGAATCGATTTTTTCACAGCTCTAGTTGTGTGCCTGATTTAGCGAAGATCGGACTTTTAGTAGAGTTTGATCCATAACCGATAGATAATTCAAAAACAATGATATATAATCGATGTTTTGTAAGGCAACAATGATGTTTTTGTCATATCACTAAAGTAAGGGAAACATTTTAATATTATTTTTGAGCAAAATGTTTTTTTTTTTTTCTCTCTCTCGAAGTTTTTCAATGTCTTCTTTTATCGATGTTTTTGTTTTAAACATCAAAAAACATCGATGTCCGCGATCATCCTTTACCGTTTTTACGATGTAATCGATGAATTCGATTTTGTTTTCTAAAATACCGAAAAATGTCGATGCGCTCTAGAGTTTCCCCCACAGAGATGTGAGTTGCTACCATCTTTTTCACGCACGAAATTAAAAGTAATTGGCCTTTTTTGTTCCAAAATAAAATGTGGGACAAATAAATCGAATTGCTCACCTAGTAAATTATTTAATTATGTTAAACTTACATCTTTGGCGCCTTTCGGATCCGAAACGCAGCAGAATATGACGTCGGCCGCCTCCACCACATCCATGGGAGTGTCCTTAACCTCGGCACCGGCCTCCACAAAGGGCTGACACTACAAAAAGAAAAAGCCAATGTCTTCCAATCTCAAAATGCCTTCCAATCTCAAAGTTGAGCACTCACCTTATCAATGGTGCGGTTCCAGACCACCACCTTGTGCCCCGTGTATATCAAGTCCTTAACTATGGTCGAGCCCATCATGCCCAGGCCGAGGAAGCCAAAGGTTTGATCCGATGGCGTGATATCGCGATCGACCAGCGTGTTCGACCGTGTCTTCATGTCGATGGCCTTCGTCTCTGGCCGCGTGACCACTGGACGGTCCAGCAGTGCGATTGCATTCGGTGCCCGCTTGGCCGCCAGCGAGGCCATCAGTGCGTCATTTTCCATGCGACGCCTGGGCGAGGAGCTGGAGCCAGCAGCATGGTCCGCTGCCTCTCCGGAAGCCGTCCGCCTGCCACGCTTATTGCTCGATGACCCGGTGGGCGTCTGGTGCGCGGAGATGCGCCGTTTCTGTGCTGATTTTGAGGAAGACGCCTTGGACGACTTGACCGCAACGGCTGACACGGACTTGGCCTTGGGCGTCCGCTTGCCACCCGACTTTGTTGTGGTCGCCGTCGGCGTCGTCGTCACAGCAGCTGTAGCGGCTGCGGCGGCGGCATCTACGGCTGAAGCTGCAACAGAGTCTGCATTGTTTTCCCCATCCAAGCCCTCGGCCTCAGGACTGCCGACCACATGGGCCACCACACCATTGTTGGCATCGACGACTGACTCGTCGCCGACATTCTCCTCGCTGTCCAGGCCATCGCGGATCTTGTCAAAGTCCGCTTCGGTGGCGTGATTTGGCCCGCCGCAGCTGGCATTGACCTGCTCGTCCACTTCGGTGGGGTCGTCAATATACTTCTCGATATCGGTCATGGCATGCCGGAATGCTGCGGGCTTGCTCACCTTGGCCAGTTCATCCTTCCAGGGACCCTCGAAGGGCTTGATGTTGTTCTCCTCAATCCAGGCACTGCAAAAGGATGGAACAATTCATTTTCCCCGTCTCAGTTTCCTTATTTTTTTTTTACTTACAAGTTACGCGAGCCGAAAAAGAAGACGCACTTGCAATTCGCGCGGCGCTGCTGGCTGAGCATATCCAATGGCGGATCCACAATCTGGAAAAGTAGTTTTTATTAATACAAAGTCCTATTTCATAGGAATTCTTATAGATTCCATTTTCGGTAGCCAAGGAGGTAGTCCTAATTTATTTATCAACTATATAGTTTAATGGAAAAATAAACATTGAGCAAGTTAATTATTAATAAATCTCCTCTAATGAGTCAGCAACTTTGTCAATTTCTCAAATATTCAAGATATATTAAGCATTTGTATACCAAAAGAAAGGAATGTAAAGAGAAAGTATTGTTTTTGTATGCTATATGGTAAAAGTCAGGCATTTTCACTTAATTACACTTTTCCTATATTATTAATACCTCTTTTATCACAAAAACAAGTAAAATTAATTGAAAAAGCTGTACAAAATCGTAAATAGGGCATGATTTATGAAATACGATAATGGAATTTATATTCCAATATAAAAATGGAATATTTTCAATAAGAAAACACGGCTGAAACGCCTTTGTAAATAGGGCATGATTTATGAAATACAAATATGGCATTTTTTCAATAAGAAAACACGGCTGAAACACCTTTGTTTTTCCATTCTTTACACGATTTTTAAAGACAAACTGATTGTAAACTAAGATATATAAAACGAACACTGACAAGGCATTCACTTTTCACAATCTATCCACCAAATCTGACTCAAAGTCTTGCGGGACGCCTCCTTTTTAAGATTTCCTTGGCAACGAACAGCAGAATATATCTGAGCACTTGGCCCGTCGACGACGAGCGTCGCTGCCCCCTACTCCTCCTCCCCCTCCGCCTCCGCGCACATGTTGGCATCTGTGGCTGTACACAACCAAAAGCTAACGCCCGCTGGGGCTGACTGGCTGGCCGGCCCGATAGCAGCTCCAAAAAGAGACGGATTCCGGGCAAGCGTGTGCAAGTGCGTAGCCCGCAACAACAGCAACAGCGACAGTGCGGCGGCAGAGACGCCGGCAGCGAGCGAGCAGCAGCGGTGCTGCAGTCGAAAAGTACAGTCGAAAACAAACACAACATGGCAGCGGCAGAGGAGGGGCAGCGGCGTCGACGCTGCATAAACATTCCGATCACTTACCATGCCCGGCCACGGGGTGAAGCCCTTCATCTTGGCCCTGCAAGCAAAGGAAACACACAATTAGCAAAATTCATATTGGGCCAAAATACTCCACGCACTAAGTCCAATAAAAAAAAAAAAATGAGCGCGCGCGCGAAAAAAGCGCCAACGCAAAGACGTCGACGTCGCCGAGGGCAGAGCTGCCGAGATGGGTCGGGTCACCGGAGTTACACATGAAACTCCGGAGACCGGAGCAAATGGCACCACATCGGGAAAGCCCTGCGTGGCGGTCGAACGAGTGCTAATTGCTTTTTTACGCACACTTCACTTCTTTAGTTTTTTTCGTTTGGAGCGCCAACCGTGCGCGATTGAGGTTATGTGATTATTCCAAGCGCAGAAAAATCAGGAAAATCACGGCGTAGCTATGGGACCGGGCTGGCCCCCCATAGTACTGGTCAGCTCCGGCAAGACGGCACACAGCACACGGCTTACCATATCAGATCCTTGAGCTTGTAAATGAATTTCTCTGCCGTGTCGCCGCCCGACAGCGACAGTTTTTTGTTCTTCGACATTATGTTGTCCAGGCGTATGTTGAACTTGGTTATCTTGCTGGCTTGGGCGGACGGAGCACACGAGCAAATTGGTTAATGGGTTGCAGCGCAAATCACGGCGTTGGCACTCTTTAAAATTCAATCAATTTCGTCCAGCTCGCCCGTATTTTCCTTTTTTTTCGCTTTGAGTTGTGATGCGCTACCTATACCGATATACGATTGCGGACAAGCGCCATTTTGGCCAACTATCGGATAGCAGTGATGTCATTTTTGTTCGGACCAAAAAAAGCTGGATTGACAAAATAAAACAGCTACAAAAAGCGGAATTCCAGCGAGAAAAGGCTAAGAAAAAAACTGATTTTTTAAATATTATTTTTTAAAGAAAAGAAACAAGAAATGGAAAAAGACACAACCAAAATGAAAAAAAAAAATTCATAGATATTTTATATTAAATAGTAGTAATGGGTAGTTGAACGGAGGTCACTCTATGTTCGATGTAACGATGTAGCCAAAACATAAAGCGCTCTCCTGAAAAGTGCCATTTTCAAAGTCGGAGAACACGATTACTGAAAATCTATTTGACTAATCGTTTTGAAATTTTGCACACAGCTTCTGCAACTAATTCTTCAGGTATCACCGTCGGGGTTTTTTAATTTTATTTTTTATTGTATTTTTTATTTAACAATTCAACTTTTTTTTTGAGGAGCCACGGGAGATTCACTACAACTCCTATACCTGCACATATTTTTCAATGAAACATCTTTAGAAAAATTGTCCAAATGTAACGCTATTCCATGTCATATAAATTAATAAGCTAGCTCAAGCCGTTTCGCCACAACAAATTTTTGCACAAGCAAACATTACCTAAATATTACACAAAATTCACAATATTACACAAATATACTAAGTCAAACACACAACAACTCGCTGTTGCGACTCTTTCCTTTCTCTTTCTAGCACTTGCGCAGCTTATGGGGCGAAAAGTCGATGTTGCAATTTCTTCGAGCTGTTGCTGTTGCGGACCCAGTATAAACAGAGTAATATACTTAAAACAGCGTTTAATGTTTCAACGCTTTTCGTTTTTATCGTATTTACTTGGCTGAAAACTCAACCTCTTGTTTGTAAGCCTCTTTTGGCATCGTCAATTTACATATGTATTTTTCTCGGTTTTACAAATGAATTTCACACTTTTAGCGGTGTGGACATTTGAGAGAAATTATTCGATGTAGGTAAATATGGATACTGTTCCGAAAGAAATACATTTTTACCATTTTAACCGTCAAACTCAATTAAAACATCACTTTAAATGTAATAAAAGTAAAATAAAAAAAGCTGCTTAAATTTTCTAAAAAAAAAAGGCTGAAATTCCCGTTCCCGCAATCACACTTCAAAAAAAGCCGAATTTGACGAGAAAAACGCGGAAATGATATCACTGTATACGATTGCGGGCAAGCGCCATTTTGGCCAACTATCGGATAGAGCTGCAATATCATCGGTATTACTATCGATACTAACAATGTATTTAAAAACGGCAATACAACGAGGTGTTCACTTCATTGTATAAAGCCTACTTTCTACTATACTGCAATTTCCAAAAATCTAACGAAATCCCGAAATACTCATTAGGCGATTAAATTTGGATAAAAGTGCATTTTGCATTTGTTTTGTTTCGGCTAGTGTTGAAAAAGGGCGGCGTTGTTGAGTTCCTCTCTAGGACTGCCGAAGTATGTTTATTAACATAATTTTTGGCTCGACAAGCGTCTTACAACGCTCGCGAATTTCGCAATTTGTTTTAACGTGTTTTTTTTGCTGGTTTTTGGGCTTACGGTTCGGGTATCCAAGCGCGATTTTTCTCACGCAGTCTGGCAACGCCAAAAGCATGCATGATTTTTTGTCGTTATCGGTGGATAAGACAACGGGCACTCTACTCTTTTTCAAGATACAAAAATTGGCGCAATATTGTTTATTTTTATTTTTAGTTTTTAAAGACAATCCCTCTCTTCAATTAAGTTTTATTTTGGGTTCCACATGATATTAATGCATACTTTACAGTCATCCAAATTCACTATAATGTACCTACTCGTGAGACGATTGAACAAAAGTTTTGTTACAAAACTTATAGAAGCGCGAAATGAAGCATCACAAAAAGTTCTCCAATATGAAAAAGTGCAAAGAGAATGGCCGATAGCAATGGCCTTCGGGTAAGTACCGTTTTAACAGAAACAGAATTAATTAAAAATGTATATATGTACATATGTAGCCAGTATACGCTTTATTCCCTCTGGATACGTAAATGATTAAAATAATTGTATTATTAGTATTTTCTTATTGTCTTTTAATAACTGGATATGTATGTAAATACTC
Organism: Drosophila rufa; assembly: GCA_018153105.1. Classification (NCBI taxonomy): domain Eukaryota; kingdom Metazoa; phylum Arthropoda; class Insecta; order Diptera; family Drosophilidae; genus Drosophila; species Drosophila rufa. The sequence continues at coordinate 19,421,860 of JAECXS010000096.1, forward strand.
GTTTGAACATTTGTTTTGTTGGTAAATTTTAATGTTTAACAAGTGTAAGCTAATTTTTTAAATCAGCCATATTTTTCAGCCATACACTTGCTGACTTGAACCTGTTCGGCTAAGAAAGCAGTTTTTATTTAAAATTATTGCTAGTTTCCAACTCTCATTTCTTTACTCCCAGGAGGGTATACATACCTACATACATCCAAATGTATATTCTGAAAGTTTAGAAAAGATCCGATATTCGGAAGTCAATCCGAAATATGAACCGGTCTTGGCAAAAAATGAGAGAAGACTTTCACTTAACCGCAAGTCAAGTAAAATAAAGTAACGCTCTTAGCCGCAAAATAAATTGCCACACGTTCACCCCCAACTCCTGTTGTGCCCTGATATTCAACACTCAACCATATAATCCTCATAAATATGAAACAATCAAATAAAAAGGGGATAAAAAACAAATTCAGCGCGGGCTGAGGGGCACAGGCGACAGCCCTGCTTTGGGCAAACTTTTATGAGCGACCCGGTGCCCGACAAACAAAAGCGGAAAAGGGAAAATTTGTGGCCGTTAAAGGGGTGAAAAGTTGCATTCCTCTTTTTTTTGCAGGAAAAGAAACCGTACTTTTGGGTTAAATAAACGGTTGGCACTTTGTTTTGCAATTAGCACGGTGTGGAATAGAAAAAAGGATTTATCGGCAAAGGATTGCCATCAATTATAACAGAAAACATGTACCGCTAATTTGGGTCGATGCCACGTGTGCGATTTCATGGACGATATAATCAGGAAAACCCAAATCCGAAATAGTAAAAATAAGATTCTTAAGTACATCTGGGATTAAAGAATGGGTTTAATTTTGAAAATAAGGTTTGCAATCATAATTTGACTAAAACAGTGGTAACACTAATCATAAATTTCAAAAATGATTTCAGATGAATGCGACCCTGAACAACCAATTAATAAAAATATCGATTGAAACGATGAAGCCTTTGGCAATTGTCACCTCCAATCTTCGCAGTTTGCTTAGCTTTGCTGAAGTCGGTGCACTTACTTTTTTCCTGAAAGAATTAATTAGTCAAGGAGTGCAAGTGTGTAAAAAGTGCCGGTTGAAACTGTTTCATGTTGCCCGTAGAAGAATTTTAGAGTCAATAGGCGTATAATTTCATTTATATTGTTTCTATTGCGGCCGCGAGAGTCTCAAAAACTTCGTTTGTTTTTATGCAGAAAATGCGCTGACTCTTCAAAACAAAGAAGAGAAGAAAAAACTCGGCCCTCTGGTGACAAGTAAGTACTTCTGTGTGTGTGCCTACAGTAAGCGTGTGTGTGTTTCAGATTTTTCTTGATTTCGAATCCTATTGGTAGATGTCATTCGGTTATCGTCGTCTCAATCTGCCGGTCATCGTCCATGACATGGCAGAAAAAAGTACGTAACGGTTCTTAATAATTATTTTAACAGCCTTTTTGCAGATCTACTAGGAACTCAATACATCTTTTTGGAGATCTAATTAGAGGAAACTCAATATATTGCTGCCATTAGGTATGTGCAAAAGTTGGTAACTTATAAATAAGCAAATGAAAAATTAACTTAAATTTGTTCTATATGTAAAATCACTTTTAAAACCCTTTCAGGGTATTCAAATTAAATGTTTACAGCCGGTTTTCTTGTTCCAATATTTTACAATTTCTTAGACTGATTTCTTAAAAATTTCCTGAACAAAATTAAAATTCCGATTTACTAATTACTATTTTTACATATTTTTCAGATCTATAATTTGTCATATTGTGCAATTGAGAAGAAAAGCTGGAAAAGTATAATTTCTACTCTTTAACTAAATTCGGATCCATATAAAAATGCTTCGCGGAAGCCGTACCAAATTCAATCCAGGTAAGTTACATTTTTTTAAACCAACAATTAAGTAATTAGCTTTGGCTGCTGCCTTTGAATAACATTTTTTCCGATTTACATACTTCCTGCCATTCCCAACAATGCGAGCAATATTAAGCGATTTTTTTATGAGATAACCATTTTTTTCGAGCCTGATTTCCGGGGTGGACTGAGATCTTAATCCAAATAATTCAATTGCTTGTCGGAACCCCTGCACATGTTAAATGAACTGGAATAATGCAGAGACAATCAGTGCCCTGCATTTATATTAGTTGGCTTTGGTGAGGAGCTCTCGCTCTTAAAGTGTTGATAAAACAACAACTTGGAGCACTGCTGATTGTTGAGCACCACTTGCCACTCCGCAAGGAGGAGCAAGGGCCAGAGCAGCCGGCAGGAGGCACTGCAGCAGATCTAGTGCAGCGCAAACAAACAGCAAATAGGCACAAGGACCTCCTTAGTTGCGGCTTTGCCAGTTGCTTTGTTTTGCCATTTAGAAGCTGACTGCAGTGGAAACGGCAAAGTGTGCCGCTCTTGCTTTCGCTTGCCGCAACTTAAATTAGCTAATTTACTCCCAACTAAATCACAATCCGCATCCACAAATTTAATCCTGTGGCGGCTGGTCTGGCTTTACAATTTTTGGCTCGCTTTGGGCAAAGTTTCTGACGCGTAGAAATCGCAGCGATTTACACATGGCTGCACGCGGAAAATATAAACGAACTTTAAGTTAACATATATAAATAGTTGAACTGTCCTAGCTAGAATCCTTTGCCAAATAAAAACGTAGAATTTAAATATTATTTCTGCCATTTCTAAACAATATTTATCTTATATAACGAGGTCAGTGCTTTATTTTGTTTAAATTCTGTTGAAATGGAATAAAAGAAATTGGATTTTTGCTTGGGAAAGGCTTTTAAGGTTCAAGTGATATTTTTAAACAAACTTTTTTATTGAATTCGTTTTGAAAATCTCGTAAACATCTTAGACAAATGTTAATAAGAACTTCTTATAAAGTATTAATATTAGTTATTATTATTAAAATATTACATCATATTTATGTGATATGCAATGAATACATGTGTGTGGATGTACTCAACAAATTTGAGTACAATTGAATAATAAACATTGAAGTTATTAGACGAAAAGAAGGCAACCTTCTATTTCCATCTACCTTGCACTTGCACTCATCTTAGTCGAGTTTCGAACCTTGGTATCGAACTGGGGTGACCCAAAATTAAACTCTTTTGGCTTTTATAGTATTAATTATTATTAGTATTATTTTAAATTAATTATTTCATTCTATTACCGCAGCCCTTATCAGTTTCTAAGCTAATTTATTTATTTTCCCACAAAACTAGGCCACCTGGAACCCAAGAATCCTCCTGAAAATGAAGACTTTAACATTTTGATAACCCACCTTGTGAGTCCTCAGCAATTCAGCTATGTGAAGCGCAAGGATGTGGAGGCTTCCGCATCGCTGGTTCGTGAGATGGAAAAGGTATTGGCGAAATACAGCACCAACGATAAGAAAAAATCCCCGTACCTGGTAAACCAGAATGTGATCGTGCAATACAAGCCTGTGAGTCCGCCCAAGCTGCTAAGGGGTATGGTGAAAAAGCGCGAGGATGAGAATTACCTGGTGTGGATGCTGGATTACGGCTTCACTCTGTGCTGCTCCTCGGTAGATATGTGGCCCCTGCCGGACTCTTTGTCCCGTACTATCTGGGATGTCCTGGACGGAAGCATTGCCTACATTGGCAGCAATAGGTCCATCTCTGTCCTGCGCGACTTCGACAAGTTAATGGAGGGAGCTATTGATCTAAAACTCGAAGTCAAGCATGGCAAGATCCTGTTCAAGTCTGCCACCCAGAGTAAGGTTTTCCAGAATGGCTGCGAGTTCATGCTGTCAGGAAAGCAAACCATGCTGGAAACGAGCTCCTCTGCTGCCCTTAGCTTTGATCTGGCCGAGATCAACGAACCGATGATCGAAGCACATCCGCGTGTCAAGTTTATGATGCAACTGGTGGCGTCTGATAACCCATCTTCCGAGACTCCTACTCCTGTACTCCAACTACCCAGCAAGCAAAAACATATCTACACTGTTAAGGTTATGGGGAAAAAGGGGACTTGGTCAGGGTCTGGGTCTGGGCAGCGCAACCTGACCCGGCCGTTGGATCAGGTTCTGAAGCTAAACAATTTTCGTTCAAACGAGCAAGTGCTAAGGCGTGAGGGAAGGTTCAAGACTAGCGAGGGCGCACCCTCCAACATGGAGTTTATGGTGGCAGATGCCCTAGATGAAGGTAATAATGCTGACTCGGACAAGGAGTCAGTCTATGAAGATGCCCAACTTCCTGATTTTTTTGAGAAGAATCCAGAGTTGCAAGAGGACGGGCGGTCTTCTCCGTCTGCTAGTAGCCAGAGAGCTACTGATGAAATGTATTATTCTGATAATGATGTCTTCCAAGATCTTTCATCTGCTTTGACAGACGACTTCAAGGCGTCGAAATCTGCTACTGAATCGCTGCCTCCGAGGAAGCCCTTGAGAACCACATCCGATGGTCAGAAGGTAGAAGCTATTCCCATTCCATCTAGCTCGCTTGTAACTACAAAAAAAGCGACATCATCCGTGCCTAAAAGTGGAAAAAAACAGAAAAAAGAAAAGCTAGATCGCTACAATGAGCTGCTTGGAAAAAGGGACAATGTCCCACCTATCGCCCCAGAGTACAAAGTTCCCAGCCTAACCAAAGATAACATATTCAGTCTCAGTTCCGTGCTGGCTCACGGGCGGATATGGGTGTATCCTGTCACCAAACCCGATGAGTTGCCATTAAACAGGGAGATTCAGAAGACCATGAGTGACCTGAACATCCATTCACCGCACCCCACGCAGATGTACGCCTGGCCGCATCTCTTGAGCGGCGGCTCGTTAGTGCTGGTCGATGGCTGCGGCAAGGGTCGCTCCTGGAGCTACCTGCCCGTGCTGTGCTCAACGGTGCACCGTTCCCTGGAGAACTCTGGCAAGGATCGCGGACCTAAGCTGGGTCCACTGGCCATACTTCTGGTGGATGCCACAAGTCGTTGCCACGCGCTGGCCAGCGAATGTACCATCCTGATGCCGAAACCCTCCGACCCCGAGCAAATCGGCGTGGTCAACACGCATGGCCATTCCTTTCCGGCTTGCCAGATGATGCTGCTCAATTCGTGCGGCATTCTGGTCACCACGCCGGACCACTTGCTCGAATTGCTGGACCACGAGATAGCCATGATCGATCCCAAGAGGCTGGTGTACTTCATCTTCGATGACTTTGACCGCCTGCGGCTGACGACGCCGCAGCTCTTGGATGCCGTGCTGCAGAAGCTCTATGGCTGGGCCACTGGCCCATCGATGCAGTTGGTGGTGGTGGCCCAGAAATGGGTTTCGAAGGAGTTTGAGAAGCTCCTGCGGCGCATGGCCAGCCCACTGGCTCTCTTTGGCGACTTCCTTGAGGCCGCCATGTACGGCGGGCTCCAGATGAAGTTTACTCTCAAGAAGTCGGAGCTGAAGATGGAACTGCTGCTGCAATTCCTGGCGAAGCAGAAGGCTTTCAAGAGGCGTACGCTCATATATTGCAAATACGTGAGGGAGTTGGCCAGTCTGCAGGGGATCCTGACCAGGGCTGGGCATGAATGCATAGGCTTTTCCGAGGGCCAAGACCAGGTGAGGTGCTCATCCTCTGTGCTGGAACATTAAGGTAAATTATGTGATATTTTCTTGAATATACTTTCAGCAACCTCATCAGGTGATGCTGCGCAGCGACGAGGTTCACCAGCTCAGCGAAGAGGTTCCGCTCTGTACGCCCAAGCCAAACATCGAGGTGCTCGTCCACTTCAGCCTCCCTGAATCTTGGTCCAAGTTTGTCAACCGATTCCATGCCATGGCTGATCAATTCCCAAACTATTTCACTGCTAAACCACAGAAAGAGGACACGAAGCAGCCATTGCTCAGCTACGTACTCCTGGACGACAGCAACCAAAAGGAGTACCAACGCCTGACTGAGTTCCTCTGTGCCCACGGCGTAGCCACGGACGAGATCCCCTGGGTGGACTGGCAGCCGCCAACGGATGAGAGCATTCCCTATTGCCCTTACCTCCTGAGCAGGGGCGAGTGCCGCATGCCCTGCCGTAAGAGGCATGACTTCATTCCAGCCGATATGCCGGCTCCGGAGGATCCCCTGCAGCAGCCAGGGACCGTCATCCGCTGCAAGCTCTATAAGACCTACGACCCGGGTCACCTGGCCGTTTGGCCGTTGGAGTACCAGACCAAAGGATCGGCTGCTTGGCTCGATGCACCTCATCCGGTCAATCAGTGGATCGCGGCAGTGGAAATGGAAATGGGGATGGGAACAAAACGAAAGGTACACGACCCATATCGCCTAGGCGATGTGTGCATTGTTTACCATCTGGGGCTCTTTAAGCGCGTAAAGATTGTGGACATCCAGCCCAAGGGGCAAGTCACCGTCCAGATGATGGATTACGGCACAGAGTTAATGGAGGTCAAGTTCCATCAGTTGCTGCAGTGTCCGGAGCAGAAGTTCAGGGCCCTGCCACCCCTCGCCATGGATATTCGACTGTCGGGAGTGGGGGCCGGAGAGGGCAAGCGGTCGGCAGATACCACCCAGTGGGTTCAGGAAGTCTTTGGCGCCCTCAGCGAACGTCAGCAGATGCAGTTAACCGTCGACTTTGCCATGCTGAATGTGGTTTATGCCAAGGAAGTCACCTTGGTGGAGGAGTGTCCTTCAATGCGAACTAGTGTCTATAAGGTACTGTTGCGCAAGGAGCTGGTTAGCCGAGGATTCGGCCAAAAGGATAGCCTTAATGTTCAACAACTGCGGGGAATGCAGGAGCAGCAGGCAAGGGCCAATAAGGACAGGGAAGCCAACAAGGAAAATATTGAGCTGGCCACAAGGAAGACATGTCCTTCATCCCCGAAAGCTGTACCAAAGGAACCCTCTAACATTCCAGTAATAACCAGTAAGGTGATAAAACCAAAGCCGGTGAAGGTGGATAGCAATCGATTCCAAATCAAACAAGAGAAGCTACCTTCTGACGAATCAACCATTAAAGCTGAATCCCCAAAAGAGGCTATTACTGTAAGTTCCACTGAGGCAGAAAGCGACCAACCTTCGACTAGCTCCGCAGCTTTCTACAAGGCCCTGATGCACGAGCTGTACACCAAGAGTCCCTCGAAGAAGCAGGGAACCCGTGACTTCCTGCAAAGCATTCTAGAAGGAAGTGACGATAATGCCGATGCCATTACCGAAAAGAAACCCTCTGCACGCCGAGAACTAAAGCTGGAGGATGTCCCACAAGCAGCTACTCCTGCCGCTAAGCCCGTGGCCCAATCCTTGCAGTTTTCCGCCGTCTCAAAGGATGCAGTGCGTCCCCGAGTCAAGTGGTATCAAACCAGCTCCCACATCGAGCTCTCCATTGAGCAGAAGATGCCTGACTACAAACTCTGGCTGGAGGGCAATACTTTATTCTACATGTCGACCACGACTTCGCCACCCCAGCACTTCGTGCTGCCACTGCTCCGCGAAGTGCGACTCATCTCCGAGAAGCAACATGGCTATTACCTCAAAGTAAAGCTGGCCAAGGCTGGCATACTGACGGACTGGCCCACGCTTCTCAGCTCGGTCTACGCTCAGCAGAGTGCCCACTGGCTGACCTACGACGCGGAGCGAGCTGAGGAACCGGAGCCACCGGCTAGTCTGATGATGTGGGAGCGATACTTGCGGTGCACACCACAACCAAAGTGCGAGGAGTACAGCAGCGATGACGAGGACGAGTACAACTCTGAAATCTATGAGGAGGAGGGCGTAGAGCGCTGTGACACGGCTACCATATGCGATGATGTTTAGGATAATATAATTATGTACCTAGGATTGGCTTGAATAAAGGCAAATAAAGGATATTCCTCTAGAAAATGGTGTTTTTTATTAATGGGCTAATGTAATTTCAAAGCATTTCCAATGATTTATTTTTTAAAGTAACGCATAACCTAAAATTCTAGCGCGCAACGTTGCAATAAAGTCGATATCGATAACATGTACCAATCGATTTTGAACCTTTTTACTTCCACATAACCTCAATGCTTTAATTAAAATCCGACTGTAGCGTCCGGGAAATACACAAAGCATTCCAGTTTGACATTTTTTATGGTTTTATTGGTAGTTAGGTTAGGTACCTTTTTCTTATCTTTCTCTTGGGATTTCAAAAAAGGCCCTCAATTTTGCACAGTGTAATAACCGCATGGCAACGCCGTTTGCTTTGCCGCGTTTCACAACACTAAAACGGTGACTTTTCAACCCTGGGACGTTTTGGCACGATCGCGTTCATTTTTACTATCTTCTTGCAATCGAAAGGATGTCTCCACGCAAGGCTAAGCGTGATGCGCGGTACTGGGAGCAACAGGCAGCCATCCTGCCGGATCTAGTGCCGCAGGATCAACGACAGCAGGAACTAAAGCAGCTCCAACACCGAGCCTCGGTTCTGTGGTCGCCGCAGCTGCCCGGACAGGCCGAGAAGGCTCTGGGCGAGTACCTGGACTTTGCATTTAAACGCTACGCGATCGAGGAAGAGCAGGCCCTATTCATTCTTCGCAGTCACGGCTTCGATCTGGCAATGGCCAGCCGACGTCTGGAGCGGAGCGAGACGGCACGGGGCTGTCGCTACCATCGCTGGAAGGCCCTGGATCTGGTGCGACTCTCGAGGGCATTCAAGAAGCATGGCACTGACTATGCCAAGGTGCGGGAGCAACTGCCTCACTTTCCCGTTGCCGAGGTAAGGCGGTACTTCAACTTTATGTACTCCGTGTAGGCGAGGATGGGCTTAATCCTGGGGAGGTGCTTGGCAAGATGTCAGCCTGGATGTCTGCGGATGAATGTCTTATGTTTAATTATTGCTAGTAACGAACAATCAAACATGCGGTGATTTAATTAAGTTATTTAATTGATTTATTTCTAAGATCTCCCATTACCCACAAGTTCCTAAAAGATGATCTTAAGCCCCTGAAAATGGAGTCCTTTAAGAGCATGTCCCAAAGAGCTCGCTTATATTTTTTTCCTTCAATAATAAGGCTTGATTTGTGAATGAACATGTCTTTATTTTTTGGATACACCATATATTTGCATTATTCTCTTAGGCTAAGCACTATTACGAAGCGTATGTATCACTAAGTAAATGTAGTTATAATACATGTATATAATTATGTGTATATAAGTTGGTATCGAATGTGAACTTATGTGCCTAGAATTTACAGAATAAGCTTAGATATGCGTAACATTAAGTCTATATTGAGTTTATATACAAATTAAAATGGTTAAGACAAATTTTGGCTTTTTCAAACTAAGCTAAAGAACAGAAAATCTTAAAAAAAGATTTATAATTTGGAAGATGAGAAGAGAATGATCAAAAAAATATTGTAAGCATTAGAAAATGTATATTTTCAGTCTGTTTTTCTAATTAAAATTCTTTCAAAAAGCTAACAAAATCCTTTTAATTCTTAAACAAAAATCAATCGAAATAAAAACGAATTGGAAGAAAGGGGAAAACATGAAAGTAAATGCAGGTTACTCCTTCAGTCTAGATCTAGTTCAGGATTAGTCACTTATAGCTAAGTGTGTGCTATGCTCCGGCGCATCGTTGTCTGCTGCTAGGTGTGCGAGTTCCGCTCCGTCCTGGATAATACAATGTGGCTATGCTGCATCTTCCCTACATCTAAGTATATAGTTTATATCTAAACTAGGATTCGGCTAGACTAAGGGCTGAGACTTGCGTACATTTCCTTTGGATGCGATGCCCGTTGGATGCTCTACGACTACGACTACGACTAAAACAAACTGCTCTGCTTGGCTAGGCTGCAGCGGTGCAGGGTCATCGTGCCCGCGGGGTGTATGGCGAGGGCGTGCAGCCCTGCCGGCGGCGGCGTGGTCACCGGACCCCAAGACAGCCGCTTTCAGTTGGGCCTAAGCGGCAGCATGCCATAATGTTGCTGCTGTTGCTGCATCATCATCTGCTGCTGTTGCTGCTGTTGCTGCTGCTGCTGCTGCTGCTGTTGGGTCGCCACCACCGCTGGTCCCTGCGAGGTTGTGTAGGTGACGGCACAGGTGGCCGGCTGGGAGACGACCACGGGCGCACTCACCTTCCGCTCGGACTGCGTGCGAATGGGCTGGGGATGAGCGGCATTGGGCTGCGGTGGCGGGGCATACATCAGCATGGGTGGCGGCGGCGGGGATGGCTCCACACTGGGATGGCGAGCCGGCGGCGTGACTGCCGAGCCGTGATAAGAGCCGTAGGAGCTGTCGTCCGACTGGGCAGACTGTCCGCGATTCCTGGGTCCTGTCACGCCGTACAGCTGCTGCTGCTGCGGGTCCCGGCGGTCGTACTTGTGGCTGCCATCCATGGGCGTGGGATTCGTCCGGGTGCCGTACACTGGCTGGAAGCCCTGCGGCTGCTGTTGCTGCTGGAGGGGATCGGGCATGAGTTGGGGAAGCGGCTGCTGCATCTGCTGCTGCTGCTGGACTCCTGCGACGGCCTGTTGTTGCTGGAGCTGCTGCTGTTGCTGCTGCTGGAGGGGCTGCTGCTGTCCGCGCATGGAGCCTCGCATCCCGTAGATGCTCTCGCTGCGCTGCTGCATCTGGTTCTGGACGTTCTGGTTCTGCAAGTGCGAAGACTGGGCAGCGGTGGCCTGCTGTTGCTGCTGCTGCTGTTGTTGCTGCTGTTGCTGTTGCTGCTGCTGCTGCTGTTGCTGCTGCTGGGTGCGCATGGGATACAGACTCTGGGCAGGCACCAGTGGTCCAGGGCGAGGAACAATGTCCCTGTTGATGGCCGTGTTGCTCTTGGCATAAACGGACTGCGAGCGGTTCAGGTTGCTCCTGGTCAGGGTGGGCGAGCGGCAGTACAGGGAGCGGGTACCGCCATACAGCGGCTCCTGCTGCTGCTCATACTTGGAGGAGAGCGGCGGAGCCGTGTACAGGTTCTGGCAGTAGTTACCCTGTCCGGGAGGAGCCACCACGCCGGTCATCTGGCCCATATTCCCAGCCGGATGCTGACCATTGCCTGGCTGCTGACCTCCGCCATTGCCGCCGTTCTGGCCGCGGGGATATGTGCCCTGCGACTGCTGGTACTTGCCGCTGGGCTTCTCCAGGTCCATGTCGTAGTTCAGCTCGTCCTCCGAGTGGATGGAACTGGAGTCGTTGTCGATGCTGCCCTTGCCGTGGCGGTGGTTCCGGCGTGAGTTGAACACGTACTCGTACACGATGCCGGAGGCCATGCCGCCCACCAATGGTCCGAACCAGTACACCCAGTGGTTGTCCCATCTGTTCAGCACGAAAGAGGGGCCCAGGGATCGGGCTGGATTCAGGTAGGGCATCTGCGGGGAGAGGAGAAGAGGATTTGGTTAGATACTTGACAGATTAAAGAGGAATTTAAATGGTTTCACAAGTCAGGCTTAGCACGGAATTTACTGCCAGGAAGGCGGTCTATCAAAAGGTAGTTGGTGGAAAATGTTGCGAAACAATTTTAAAGGACAAAGTCTAGTTAGAAAAGGCAGGGAGGGAAGCGGTCCTGCTTTGGTATTTAGAGAAATTTAATCCGCAATAAAAATTTTTGGGGATTTTGTATAAAATTCAACAGAATAAAGTAAAGAAAATTGATGGCAAAGAATTTAAAGAGTTCCCTTAAAAGCTTATTCAAGATTTACTGCATAAAAATGTTTAAGAACCTAAGAAGTGGATGTATCTTTTGTGTGTTGTCAAAATAAGTTCTCAGACTTCTTGCAGTCTTTGTTAAAAGTTAAGAAAGCAAAGTAAGTTTATCTTAAAGTTTGTTTATGAAAGAAACATAAGCTAGTAGGGCTAAGGATTTTTTTATATTTTCTTTAAAGCTAAATCCAAGTTACTAAACCCTCACAGGCCTCTAACAATATCCGCCTTCTGCGAATCTCTTCTCCATCGTAATTCAATCCTCATTCAATATAAACCCGACTTTAATCGCTTTCCCCTCGAGAACTTGGCCGAGTCATCATCATCGCAGCGCCTTTGAATGCCGCCACCAAACTGCCCGTTATGCCAACAATGCACCTCTGTCCCGGGAGTTCCAGCGCTAAATTAATTATCCCGACCCTTTGCCCCTCCTGCAACCAGGAACGCTGAATAAAAGCCTCTTCTACCTGAAACCCAGTTTATCTCGTCCGTTGTCATGCTGCGATTTTTGCCATCAAAATGACAGAGTCACAGTCGGCCGGCAGGTGCGTTTTCAGTTTGTTTGTATTCGGTTTCGGTTTCGGTTTCAGTTTCGGTTTTGGCGGGTTCATCTGGCATCCAGATTTCAATGATTCCCGGGCTTCGACATTCCTGGGACTCAAGTCCAAGGCTCTCTCTCTCTCAACTCACCGACACAAAGCAGCAGGCGCTGTAGGCAGCTCCAATCGAGGCGGCCGAGTTGCCCATGAACCGCTTCAGGGGATCCGTGGACACGAAGTAGCAGAGGACCACGAGGAAAGTCAGGATGAATTCCACACCGAAGCGCTCCCAGGCGGCCAGGGAAGCGCTCTGTGAGATGGCAGCCTGCAGATTGCCCTGGTAACCGGGCACAGTGACGCTGTAAAGGGAAAATAAAATAGATTTTCAATACTTTATCTTAAAAAAGATTATAAAATAAAACTTATTTATTTATATCGCAAAAACCTTCCATTTATTTGTTTCCCAGCTTCCACTGATACCTGATTGATTCGAGAGAAAAGTTTGCCAAGTCAAAAAGTCCCCATGACAATCTATATTATTTATTATTTAAGGCTGTGACAGTTAGGGAAGCAACCCTCTGCCCGGCCAACTCTCAACCCCATTAATCTGTTCACACTTGAACTGCCTCAACATCATTTAGACTGTCAAAGTTTCAATTACCGAGTTGCCGAACTTCTCGAGCCCCTCCCTCTGGGCTCGGAATGAGTTTGAAGCCCTGCGATTTATGGGGGATAATTCGTATCCTGATGCAGGATGCAAAAGTTTTTCAAAAGCCATCATATATTACAGGGCTCGAACTCCCCGGAATTGTTGTCACAGTCAGTCAGCCAGGAGAGAAGGACCTCCATTAGATAGCATTTTGCAATAGGCAATAGGCAGCCTGGGTAAATATTGCAAAGCCAAACCGCAATCCTTTACCTGGCACTCAGGAATGCCAAGCCCCAGGAATCCACCTCCACTCCGAGGCCATTCCCTTTGCGAAAATCCGGAAATAAATGCTTTCGGAATGCACTTAAAAGTACTTGAGCAAATAGAACGCCTTCCAAAAGGGAAATTGCTCCGAGTTCCGGTGGCTGGTGGGGATTGAGGTGTACATCTGTGTGTTCTGGGCTTAGCGGGCCATAATCCTCCACTGCTTACCGTGACTGCCTCACCACCAGTCTTGATGAAAATTTGATCGCTTAGGAAAACATTTTGCCATCGGGGGGCGAACTTGAAACTTGGCCAAAAAGGAGGGCGGACTGATGCTTGTTTGCTCATAAATCTATAAAGTGCTAATTTCACAGGACGCCAGTGACCACAGCCACTCGTCGTCCACACAGAGATAAACAAACAAACACGAGCTGAGGGCAGGAAGCAACTAAGTAGCCGGAAATGGCAGAATGTTGGGCGGGCAGCTTCGGTGCCTTTCAGCAGGTTCTTCCTGCGCAAATTGTTTGCGGAATAAAAAAATAGAAAATGCCAAAAAGAAACAAGTGCCGACAAACTGCCAACTTGAACTGTGAACTGTGAACAGGAATCGTCGTTATCCTTATCCCCAAGTGGGGGCGAGCACGGACACATTTCCTCGCACATTTCAGCGGATTGCGGATTGCGGACTGCGATGTGCCATGTGCAACACGCTCGGTTTGGTTTGGTTTAGTTGTGTTTTCGGTATGGTTTCGCTGGCGGTTGGCTTTCCAACTCCCTGGGATTGGGGACTGGGAATGGGACTGAAATCCCGATGCGGCTCCCAAATCAAATTATGCCATGGAATCACTAAATGTATTTTCAGCAGCATTCACAGTTGATTTAAAGCGAAAACAAACTCGCTTCATGTATTTATAGTTTATATTCCATAAATAAATAGTTAGAGGTTCGTAAACTAGGACTTAAAAGCTTTTCGATTGAAATTGTAGGCTTATGCCCGTGGATTTTGGGAATATATATTTCATTGCCTGCTTTTAGGCAGCAAAAATAATGTTTTAAAATATCCAGATAGTCGTACTTTGTTTTTTTAAAACACAGCTTGGAATTTAGTTCTTTTTTTTTTATTTAAATTAAATTTTAAATTTTTTGTACAATCTCAACCATAAAACGTTTTTTTTTAATTCCAGTTACTGCCATACCATAAATAGTTCATTAAATATATATACACATTCTTTTAGGCATTGCACTTTAGATGAACCCTTCTTTTATCCCCATCTTCCAGGTGTCGTATGAATGCCGACGACATAACTGTATAACTGGACCACCACCTGTGCTCCTTTTGGGATACGAATGCGGATGCAGGGGCCAAGTGAAGGCAACCGGAAGCCCTGGCAGGATGCCATTTCCGAGCCAAGTGCGATAAGCCGCCCCTAGGAATATCAACTAATAAAAGGGGAAAGGGAAAGGGAAAGGGAAACGGAATGCAGTGCCGAACGGATTCAGTAATTGAATTGCCCATGTGACACGAATTGATTACGATTTCAATTCCCCACTAACCCAGCCTGGCACACGCAGGAAGTGCATTTCCATGCTAGATAAAAAGCGAAAGGGTTGCATGGGAAAACAGTTTCTGAAAGGTTTTGATGAGAATTTAAAGGAGGGTTTGATTATTTGGAAAATAAGTGGATTCAAAGGGAATATAAATAATACTTCTAAGAGTAAATTCATTCTTTAAGCAATGCTACAAAATTTGATAATAATTTTTGAATAAAATATTTTAGAGTTATTCAGTGCTTAAGTAAGCATGAATAAAATCTTATTCCCTTAGAATCTGCAGTTAAAATAATATATATATTAAGTATTTGATTTTTATTCCAACTAAAACCCTAAATCTCTGCCTCAACTCCTCAAATTTTCCCTCAGTGCCAATCCCTGATCTTCCCTTCCCTCCTGTCCAGTTCGATTCGTTTCAGTGTTTCTGTTTAAAATTTAAATGTTCCTGGCTCCGAAATCCTGTTTTGCGTTTCCATTTTGTCCCTCGCCTTTCGGTTTCTTTGTGTATCCTCGGCAACAGTAATTTCTGTTTTGGGCAGCAGGTGTGTGGCTCTGCCTGCGCTTCTTTTTTCCAGCTGCCCCTCGAACTGACCAACCAGAGCGGAGCAGCGGCGACTCTGGCGACACGTGTTTGATTTCAAGTTTCCGCACCGCATCCTGCATCCTGCGCAGGCGCAGCTCCGTTGAACCTGGACAAAGGCCGCCAATCCGTTGGAAATGTTAATTATGCTTCTCTGCTCTCTTGGTTTTCTTCGGTTGGTTCTTTGGTCTTTGACGGCCTCTACCTGATTTTTATCTCTCGTCATTTTCAAAGGCTACTCGCATTTTTGGAACGTGCCCGACGCGCGTTCTTCGAACCCAAAAAAAAGGGAAAAAACGAGGAAGAAATCATTGAAATGCGAGGAGGAGCAGCCGCTAAAGACTATTCAAATATCGCTGAGCCGGATATCGATACTCGAGTCCGTTTCCCCCTCCTGCTCCTGACAATGTTTTTTTTCTGCTTTATGAAAGATAATGAAGTTGAGACTCTGAGAGACTGGGCCTTATCCGCTCGACTCGGCTCGGCTCGGCGTTATTCGCTGCTACTTGGCCACATGTGGCATATGCGGCGCGCAATTAGGGTAAGTGCCAAGTGACATGTGACAGAGCGAGGAGCAGGAAGGACAGCTGAAGTGGCAGGTCCTTGGGGGTGGCTGGAGATGGTTGCTTAGCATGTGTGCCTACCTAGGATATTTATCACACATTGTACAATGAAAATACTTAAAAAATCTGGAAGATATCATTGTTTTCTGGCTCTTTTTTGGTTCAATGGTTCAATTCCTCCACACTTAATTTAATTTAAAAATTAGTCAATTTATGGCTTAGTATTTCTTATTAATTTTTTCAATCAAATCACAAACCAAGTTAACTTTAAAATCCTTTCTTATTAATTTTTTCAACCAAATCACAAACCTAATAAAGTTTAAAATCCATCATAAAATCACTAAAAATTCTCGGAAGCCTCCAATCCCTGAGCTATAACCCACATAATCGGAATCTAAACCAATTAATCAGCAGCTGTACAGCGAAGGAGTTTTTGGTCTCGTTTTCTTGCTCTTTTTTAGAGGATTTCTCTTAGGGAAACATGTGTTTCGACTAAAAACCCAACGTGAACTCGTTGGACCCTAAGAAATCCATATCAGCAGAGAGTACGAAAAAAAGAAACCCCGAACCTGATCTGATCGCAGTGGCAGCAGCAGCTGAAACATGTTTCCTTCGTCCCCGTTCCCGATCCCTTTCTCCCGCACGGGGATCTGTAGAAAGTAAAGATGCCAACGCACTTAAAAAGCGGCGGCTCCTCCGAGGGTCGGAACAGATGTCGAGCAGACAATCGGGACGAGGCATTAACATTGGGCATGGCTCCGAAAAGGAGTTCAACGCTCAGCACAAAAAAAAAAACGGAGAAGAACTGGAGCGACATTTGAAAAATGGTGCGCAGGCGTAGATACCAGCAAGGAGCAAGAAGGAGTAATCTTTCTGCTGTCCTTCATCCTGTTCCTGGCCACAAAGAAAAACCCTGACGGGCACTAGATTTTTGGCTGGTGTGCGTGTAGATCCTATCCTGTGTGTGTCGTCCTCTATCTAGGCATCACAAAGGACAAGTCCCTTCCGAGGCGGGAAATCACTACGCAGAGAGTGCGGAGGGCAGATGTTTCTGCCAGCTACCTGCCCCGCAGGTGAGTGTGCGTGTTACCTGCATATCCCATTTATAGAATTTCCCATTTCTTCGTCTCTCTGCACACACAAGCACGCATTTCACGCTTCCTGCCGAGAGTCCTTGTTGTACAGTCATCGCCCCGAGAGTGCGTTTCATCTGTCTCCCTATTCGGTATTCTGTCTAGCAATCTTTTTACGCTTTGATTTACGACCCGGACCCTTGGAACAGCCTGTTGGATTTAATTTGAAACTCTCGAGTTTGCTTTTCGGGCAAATCCGCACGCAGATGCAGGATGCAGTGTCCTTGGCATAATGCAGAAATTGCTGTGGTCAGGCCACTCGGACATGAACACGTACAGAATTACCAGCATGCACAATGTTGCAAGCCGAAAATTCAAAATGAATTCCAACTCAATTGAATTTGATGAGTTTGGATTTAGAGAGAAGGAAGGAGGTTTCCCTAATAGAATACTTGTTGGCCTTGATTATTTTGTTAGATTAGGAGTTTGCTGAAGGATGCGGAAGTGCAAGCTTAATTAAGGATGTTTTCGAAGGTCTATTATGTTTATATTGTATCAAAATATCAAGGATTCTTTTGATGTTTTAAATAAACTTGAGGAATTAGGATAAATATAGCCTTT
Source organism: Drosophila rufa (assembly GCA_018153105.1). Taxonomy (NCBI): domain Eukaryota; kingdom Metazoa; phylum Arthropoda; class Insecta; order Diptera; family Drosophilidae; genus Drosophila; species Drosophila rufa. Next base: position 19,439,308 of record JAECXS010000096.1, read on the forward strand.
TATTGCAAGCTAATGTCTTAAAAATTATTATATTCCCTAAACCTCGTAACATAATCATTGTTTTTAATAATGGAATGGCATATTTAAATGACATTTAATGTTCTAAACATAATGTATGCATTTATGAGGATGTTTTGGAAGGGGCTTATAACTATATTGAGTTAAAATATCAAGGACTTCTTTTATACTGTAAATAAAGTTAAGGAATGACTTCAACATAACCCTTAAATGTTCCAAAAAGGATGACATTCCTTAAACCTTGTAATGTTATCAAGAATTTTGGAACAAATGGAATATTTTAGTGATATTCAATTCACCCAAACAGAATTTCATATATTGAATCTGATTTAATTTCCTTTGGTAAAGTAAATAAAACATTTATCGACTAAAAATATAATTTTAAACCTGGAAATGCTCAGTTTCTTACAGATATAATTTATCACTAAAATTAAAGTTTCTCTTATCTGAACTTACCCGTAAAGCAGAGCCGCTCCGGCGATTCCTCCACCACACTGGGCGGTCATGTACATGGCGGCCCGAATCGGTGAGATACTCCGCACCACGCAGAGGGCCAGGGTCACGGCGGGATTAATGTGGGCGCCTTCATGAAAGAAATATGGAAAATGACTTTAGATAGGAGGCAATCTTCGGTAAAATGGATGGGCTCCCCCGGGAGAAATGTTAAATATCACTTTGACACTTCTGCGGAAGGCAGATAACATCATAACTTAATGCTCAACCAATTGGCTGTGAAAAAGCCAGGGAATCGCGAACTACAAAATGGGGAAGCAGGCAAAATCAAGAACACATGTTTCCCACTGGCTCCTGCTCCTCGTCCTCGTCCTCCCTACTTACTCTGGTCTTTTTCTTTTGGAGTCGTTTAATTGCCTTGAATGTCAACGCAAATGAACAAATATATAAATACCAGAGTAAATGTAGGGGAATACGTGGTGGAAAAAAAACAGAAGAGCAGAGCTTGGGCCAGTCGATGGCACCGCAAGTGCGCCTGGGGCGATAAGACAAGGCGGCAGAAGGAGGAGCCAGTCGGAGTGGGAGTAGGTGGAACCGCACTGAGTGCATTGCCTTTTCGAAAATATAACAAACAAAAACGGGGTTCGTGTTCGGTTCGCTTTGGTTCTCCTCTGACATAAAAAAACGGCAGTTTCCCACGCAAGTCCAAGGGCCCCCAAACACTTGTCACCCTGTTGTCTGTGCTCTCTCTTCGGTTGTTGTTTTGGTTTTTGTTTTTGTTGTCCCCACACAGTTGTTTATTGTCTTCTTGGCTGAGTTAGCTTACCCGAGATCTGGAGGAAGCACTGCGTCAGTGTTGCCATCGCCAGTCCAGAGGCCAAAGCCGTGGCCAGCAGCACGGAGGAGACACTGGCCCCCACGCCGGCGCCTGCGGCGGCACCGCAGACGATGAACACGTACAGGAACGAGGCCAGGCACTCGCTGATGATGGATCTGGAACGGGGGGGGGAGAGCAGAAGCAGAACGGAGGACCATTGCCCGGGGTTAGAATAATTCCGCAACTGTGTTCGAGTTTCGGTTTGCATGCCATTCCGTGTGTGTCTGGAGTGCGTACAGTAATTACTGAGTAAAGTATAACTTTGAAGAAGAAATTAATGTGTAAGGAAGAAGCTTGTATTTTCAGTAAAAATAATCAAATAATTATAATCATCTTGGCATATATGAGCTAGTAAGAAAAATAATCCAATGAGTTTTTTGAGAAGGAAATCTCTTTAGATAAAATTTGTTTTTATTCTATGAATATATAATTTGTAATATCTATTAAAGTTCAGTCAAAAATAGATGTTAAATGAATTATGTGAGTAAATATTTCCTTTTTGGGAAAGTCTTTTTCGAGTTTCGGTTTGCATGCCATTCCGTGTGTGTCTGGAGTGCGTACAGTAATTACTGAGTAAAGTATAACTTTGAAGAAGAAATTAATGTGTAAGGAAGAAGCTTGTATTTGCAGTAAAAATAATCAAATAATTATAATCATCTTGGCATATACATAATAGAGTCTCAATTTACATATAAGAAAATAAACCCGAGCTAGAAATCCTCAGTAAGAAAAATAATTCAATGAGTTCTTTGAGAAGAAAATCTCTTTAGATAAAATTTGTTTTTATTCTATGAATATATAATTTGAAATATCTATTAAAGTTCAGTCAAAAATAGATTTTAAATAAATTATGTGAGTAAATATTTTCATTTTGGGAACTTTTCATTTGCTAAAGTTAGATTTGGCATATTTATTTTAAATTTAAGTAACTCTTCTGTAACATTTGTGACTTTAATACCAAATTTTTATTATCTTCCCTATTATTAAGAGTATATATATAATTCAAGCAAAAATTTGTGTATTCCCAATTTCTAGAGAATTGTCCCAAAATTAATTTTTCTTATTTTCGCTTTAATAATTATTTTCGAATTTACATAATTTCAATTTAAAATATAAATACAGTTCACTTTTAAGACAAAAGAGGAAAATTAGTTAAAACTTAATATTGTCAAAATGTATTTAATTTTTAAATCCCCCTTAGTGAATATTCACTGTATTGCAAAAATCAAGCCTGCACACACACAATGCGCGCTCTTGTTGCTCCCGAGCCTTTTTGCAATGCAGTGACAATTAAGCAGGGGCGGAGTGTGGAGGGGCTGGGAATAGGGAAGGGGGTTTGTGTCAGCGGTTGATGAGCAGCTGCAATGCCGCTGATTCCAGTGGATTCCCGCTGGACGTGCCGCAACTCCAACTCAAAGCGCGCAAAGTCACGATAACAACGAAAAATCAAACAAACCGTGGAGAAGTTTTTGATGAATTTCCATAAAATCATAAATTCAGCTGTTTGGCTTCTTGCTGCCGCTCCTTTTCGCTACACTCTTTAATTGGAACTATACGTACTACATACTTATATGTACTTGTATGTGTGTGTCTGGGGTCCCTCTTGCATTAAGCTCACTTTTATTTTAATGGTCACTCGGCGGGAACCAGGGGGCAGAAAGGGGACAAAAGTGTCGCGTAGTTAAGTTGAAATTCTTGCGCTTGACATGTCTTCAAAGTATGCACACACACACACACAGGGTTCCTGGCAAAGATTTAATTACTCCATCAGCTCGTGATGAAATGTTAATTATTTTGAAATTCTTTTGAGCTCACAGGAGGGAGCCCGAAGAGAGTGAGCCACAAAGTGCTCGGGAAACTTTGCCAATGTTTAGCTTTGGCGATTATCTTGATGATGTCTGGAGGAGCACTCGGATTTCAATTACTTAGAGTTCACACACAAAGCCAAATGACATCAAACAATTGCCACCTAAAGTTGAGCAAATTGAAAGCGTGTGGAGATAATGGCCGAGAAAACAAAAGGTTCGCGAGTTGATATGCACAGGCGAAAATATACATATACACCCAAAAAAAAATCATCATAGAACCTATAGGAGTGTTATATGAATTCTATACTCTTGAGAAAAATTGAAAAATTTCTTAATAAGATGCTTATTAATTTAATACTACGAAAGTATACATTTTATACTCATCTGCACCATTATTTCATAATAATCACTAACGCGACAAACAGAAAAGCACTAAATTCCAGCTAACGCGATATGTTATCGAATTTTCGATGTAGGTTCGTATAAAAATAATACTAAAAAATACACAATTGAAACTATAGAGTATAAAAACTAAACTTTGGAGTATACATTTGATAGTTTGAAGTATAAAATTTATACTAAACTCGTTTTTTTTTTTTTTTTGGTGTAGTTGATAAATCCAAAAAACCTCTGACATTTTAAAATAAATATTATTTCTTCATTTACCCATATTATTATTAAATTTTTTTTTTTCCTACTGGCGCCACTCACCTCCAGAACTCCAGCGTGCGAATCTCGGCCTGCATGCTGCGCTTGGGCGCCTGCAGGGTGCTGGACAGCCGATTGTTAACCCCATGGCCGCCGCCGGGCGAGTCCTTGCGCATCGCCTCCAAACGCTCGAAGAGCGTCACGATGTGGTAATCGATGTTGTGCTCCAGCGGCATGGTATGCAGACTCTCATCTGCCATCTTGGATGCGGGGGCGTAGTTCCTCCTCGGTTGTTTCTGAGTTCGCGGCTTTGTTTACTTTCCCTGATTCAGCCGATCAGGGCTGAGCTCTGAGCACGCGGACGAAGAAGCGAGGAAGGCGGCGATTCTCTGGGCTTCAGTTAGACACACATTTCGCACTCTCGGCAAATTGCATTCAATTTGTTTCAATTGACGACTTTCTGAACTTTCAACCGATCCGATTCGATGCGATTCGATGATACGACCCGATGGCACGTCCGTTTGCAAGCGCGACTGGTGAACGAATGAACGGAGCAGGTCAGGCCGAGTGAGTCCACGGGCCGCAGGAACAAGTTCGAGTTGGAAGTCACCACCGTGCAGCGGCAGAGGCATGATACAATTATACAAGGTAGTCTCGTCGGCTGCCGTCTCGTTCGGTTTTCAGTCCGTTAACGTTCAGTGCTTGCTGGCTTGTTGATGTGAAAGGTTGTGTGCGGACAAATTTTTTCGCGAAGTTTAACCCTTGTGCACAACAAAAATGACATATTGTAGTTTTTGCCGCAAGCACGTGGAAGGCGTGAAATTTATAAATGCACCGAAATGCGCAGTAAGAAGAGCATTGTGGGAGGAAATTTTACGCTGCAGCCTTGGAGAGAACTCTAAACTTTGCGATACGCATTTTAATGCTTCGCAGTGGAAGTCAGCCCCCAAAAAAGGCCAAGTCTTCAAAAAAGCCTTAACAAAAAAATATGTATACAAAAACAAAAACAACGATTAATTTCTAATTCAAAATTATTAAAAATTAAATTATAAAAAAAAACAACTCTTTTTTAAATAACTTGTAACATTAAACCCCATGATCCATCTAAGGGTTAATCAACACGCTCTATTGTTGTTTCACTCACACTTAGCACGCTGAGTCTTTTCAGTCGCACTCATTGTAAGCATTGTTAACGGACAGCTTTTGCCGACGAGACTACCTTGTATAATTGTATCATGGGCAGAGGCTGCCCACACCACCGACGCAGTGGTGGATAAACCAACCCTACACTTGCAGAAGAAAACGGTGCAGAGCAACCCCATTTGTAAGTTGAGTGGTTGTCAGTTCGAGAAGAAATATATTTATCTACTTCGCTTTAGAAAATAGGATTTGTTTCAATATTTAAATAATATTTAATGACAATTTTAAATATTGATAGTACAAATTAATTTAAATTACGGGAAAGTTTTGAAAGATAATGCGTTACTTGAATATATTTATTTACTTCGCTAAAGAAAATAGGATTTGTTTCAATATTTAAATAATATTTAATGACAATTTTAAATATTGATAGTACAAATTAATTTAAATTACGGACATTTATGAAAGATAATGCGTTACTTGAATATATTTATTTACTTCGCTAAAGAAAATAGGATTTGTTTCAATATTTAAATAATATTTAATGACAATTTTAAATATTGATAGTACAAATTAATTTAAATTACGGACATTTATGAAAAATAATGCGTTACTTGCATAAAAACGTAGTTTTTTAGTTTTAAAAACGAAAGATCTGTTCTTAAAGAATTAAGGTCGCCATAATTCATTTTTATGTTACTACTTTTTCTTGTCAGTGCACTGGAACGAGGTGGAATCGAAACGACACCGCCTGTCAACCTGTTGGTGTTGCTCCTGTCTCCGTCATTGTGTGTGTTTGTGGTGGAGGTGAATTTCAGGAAAGGCATACGTTTGTGAGTTAATTGCGCAGCACTGATCAATTGCACAGATTCCACACTCTCAGGACTTGAACTCCGGCCGAAATGATTATCATTATGATAATAATGATGATGATGATGGGGAACTCAGGCAGCTGGTCCTGGGAGCCGCTTTCATTGAAAGTATTTCGGCTTTTCGACACATTAATGAAATGTAAAATAATCTGGCTCAATGGGCAAAAACTTTGATTAGACGGGATGAGGATGCCAGTGTTGCGGTTACTTCTTCGGTTACCTCAAACCATTAACCTGATGTCGTACCCGAGACCAGCACACTTGACCAGGCTACACCCAAAGAAATTACCATAATGACACTATTAAGACCTTAATATGCTAGTAATTCCCCAAATTGATATTTTAGCTAAATTATATTACAAAGGGTAAATTACTCAAAAATTGAAAGTAAAACCTTGCGCTATGTGTAGTTTAAGCTACACTTTGCATTGCGATTTAATTATTCATATTAAAATGTTTTTACTCATAATAATTTTAGCCCTATATTTAAGAAAATAGCCATACAAATTTAATTTTTCTCAATACAATTTTTTTTTTTTTAAATCAAGGAAATTATTCTTAAATTAAGAAACAAATTTCTATATTGCAGGAATCGTCACCATAAACCAAAATCGCCATAGAAAGAAGAAAACATTTCTATGCTTTAGAAAAAAAAATCCTTATTTTTAGAATTTTTTTTCTGAAAGCTTGCCATAAAACAGAATATTCCAGAAATACATTTCCTTGAAACTAATACCCTAACCATTAACCATTTGTCCATAATTATCTTTTGACAAAAATTTGATTGTCCATATTTTTTTTCCATATTTTTTTTGCCTTTTTTGTCCATTATTTTTTTCCCCCATCCCATAATTATCGTTTAACAAAAATTTGTTTGTCCAAATCGAAATTGCAATGTTTTCTTAAAAAGGCAAAAAGTATGAATATTAATTTTAGAAATTTGCCCTAAAAATAAGGAAAAATCACCCTAAATATAAGAACATTTTTCTTTAAATTAAAAAAAAAAACTAGAACAATTTGTCAGAATTTTAAGAAAAAAATTTCTATTTCAGAAAATTTCTGGAAGAAAAAAATTGGGCCAATTTCTTGATTTTAGTGCAATATCTAAAAACACATCCTTATTTTGGTTGAGGTGTGATTTTAAGTTTACTTAACAATGGATACTGATGAATAAGTTACATTCAGAAACAAGATTACTTCTTGTCTGTTGAGAACTTATTTGTGTGCTTTAAATCTATTACTTTTCTTATTTACAATTATTGCATTTTTTACAAAATCCCAGCAATTTTTAATAAAGCAAGAAAATGCACACAAACCCCAATTTTTCGCGAGTGTAACTTATTGAATAAAACTCCAAGTACTTATATTTATTTCTTGTGGTGCATCGCCGGGTCAGAAGTTCCAGAATGGAGCAACACAAAAAAAAAAAAAAAATCTCAGTCCCGGCTCACATTTTCCGCATCGCCGAAAACTATAATTATGAGCCCTAACCACTTGATACCTGTCAATTGTCAACCAGTCCCCGTGTGAGCGACTTTTCAAGCTCAATGAGCTGTGAAAGCTAAGAAATTATGTTTGGTTCTCGGAGGAGCGGCGGGGTGAAATCAATCACGAAGACAGAAGAAGGGGTTAAGGTTGAGGTTTAAGTGATAGCCAGGGCGAGGGGCGTGGCAGGGAAAGCAAAGGAGGAAGAAGAGGCGCAGAAATTTCGACACTGCTCACTTTTTTTTGTTGCCTTTACACTTTTGCAAACTCTCCAAAGGGCTGGAAGGGGCATGCAGGGGGCGTTGGAAGGACGTTGCCTTATATGGAACGACGGACAAGGAGAAGGCAATAACGATGATGATGATAATGATGATGATGCGAAGGAGACGGACACGACGACAAAAGGCTGGCTCCGGCCTCTGAGCGTGGGAAATATTTTGCGCACTCTTTGTGCTTTTGTTTTTTTTGTTTTCACGTCGAGGTCGCACGGGGTCGTTCCTTCGACCGGTCGAAGGTAATAATAAGATGTTTTGTTTCAATCACATCGTCGCTTGATCATCGTCATCATCATCATCATCATCACCAATGTCGCAGTTTCTTTTCTCGCATGAATAGCAAGCCGAACTCTTCCTTCCCACTTTTTGTTGTTATTATGGGCTTTTTGCTCAGCGCCAGTGTTGGAGTTAATAGTTCTTAGAGGGGATGGAGATAATTAGGAGCTTTGTGAAAATTGCTTAAAAGGAAGTTTGGGAGTCAAGTGATCGATTTATTAAATTATTAATTTAATGGTAGAATTAGATTTAGTTGGCAAATCCCCTCTTGCTACGCTCATGCCAGCATTTATCGTGTCATGGGATAAGGTGAAGAAGAGTAACTGAATTCGCTCACCGCCTTTCCGATGGCTTGCAGTTGTTGTTGCACATGATGTTTACTCTTTGTTCAGGAGGAGTTAAAGGGGAGGGCTTCGCTCTTATCCCTTTTGCAGCTCCTCTTCTTCCTTTAACTTTAAGGTAAGCTTAGTTCTGCTGCAGAGTTATACGCTCGTAATTGTTTTTATACACTGCTAAAGCAATTTTAAGTTTCGAGATGAGTTCTAGAAACTGTAAAATTTGAACATTTAAAGGTTTGAAGAGGGTTTGATTAAAATGGCATGAATGAAAAGTTAATACTTGAGATATACTTGGGATTTGGCTTAGTGTTCCCGTGGATTCTAAGTTCCCGATTAATTTTTTTAGTGCATTTACAAAGTTGTGGGTGAAGAAAAGAACGGTCGATTCCTCTTTGAGGTTCTCCTTATTGCAGGTTGCGTCTGCAGCAGTTGAAAATGGAGATGAAGATGGTGTCACGATGCCTCGCCTGCCGGGGAATCAAAAAAAAGGGAAAGGAGCCTGAGAAAAGCCTCCCACTTTTCAGGCAAATTCGATATTCCCGGAGAGCGTGCCCTGATATCATTATTAGAGATATGCACACCGATCCGATGAACTGTTGCTCGTGTTGGCCATATGAGGAGCTAATTTATGGAGATGCCCAGCATTCAACTCCTTGGCCTGGAAACCAAAGCCGTGACTTATGAGTGGATGCAGCATGAGTACCTGTCCAAGTCTCCCTTCTTCCCTCTAGCTCTCCAAGCCCTTGCCACACTGAGATGGATCGCCGATTTTGCTTGGTCTTTTGCCAAAAAAAAACTTAACAAGGTCAACCTTTTTTTGTGTGGCTTCCCTGTTGTGTGGGAAAAAATCAGTGACCGAGAAGAAGAGGCGTTAAGTTCAGAAATCGAAGGCGGGACAGCCCAAATAGAAGAGATTTTAGGTGGGAGGATGCGCTTTATACGAAGAAAAATAAGCAAAAAGTAAAAAAAAAAAAAAAAGTAAGAAAGCTACAGTCGACTGTGCTCGACTGTGAGATACCCGGTACCTAAACGTTTGCGCTTCACACTAAAAGGCAATTTAAAATTGTACATACATTATAATAGTCTACTTCGATACTTCTTAAAATAAATCTCCTCTCGAATTAGCTCCCGACCTAAACAATTTAATGTCATACTTAAATATGAATGATACATTTTATAGGAACACATAAAAACCCTCTCGATCGGTGTCAAAAAATGAATTGTTAATTTTTGTCATTTCTTGCTATATTCTTTTGTCATTTCTTCTGCAGTTGGCGCCATTATATCGCACGGCCAAGGCTCGAATGCGCCACCTGTCGGATACAGCTTGCAACATCAGTGCCTTAGGATAATGTGTTAAAATGCTAACCTTATTGCTAATATCTCGCATGTTTATCATCCGATTTTACTGAAATTTTTAGAAAACGTCCGTTATTTAACGTTAATTTATTTTATCTATTAACTTTAACCCGAAAATAACGAGTTTAGCTTATTTGACGTTTTTTTATGATTTTTGAAGGCGGAAGTGGGCGTGGCCAAATTTTAAAACAAACTTGATCTGCGTGTAACAGATTCCAATGTTGTCACCAAATTTGGTAACTCTAGCTCTTATAGTCTCTGAGATCTGTTGTTTCAAACGGACGGACAGAGGTTGGCACTAACCCATAATACCCTTGTACCCTATGGGTACCGGGTATAATAATCAAAAATTAAAAAAAAAAAAAATATTGTTTCGGTATTTCGAATAATTTGAAATACATTTAAGTTAAATAATGTCAATAAATATAGTAATATCCAACATAAACCTGTTTCCTTGTTTACTTCATTATAATACCAAAGGGTTATGGTGAAGTAAAGGCTTCAATTTATTCCCTTTTTTCTCAGTTTTTTTCTCTATTATTTCCACATATTTTTTCCAAGTTTTCAGTTGATGAAATCACAGACTGATGATATGACTAGACAGTTTTGCATTTGCCCTCAACAAACCCTTTGACCTGCGACAATGAAAAACACCAAAATCTAATTCGCATGATGCTGTGAACATCGGCATATGCAAATCCAACAAATCCAGCAAAAAACTCGATTTCCATGTCAGGTCAGGAGTGGGAGAAAGAGTCAGAGTCCATATCTAAATCTGAACTGAATCGGAGGACTGCAGCCGGTGCCTGACACGTGCCCCACTTGCAACCCTTTTTCCCAGAGTCTACTAATGATGCGGCATTATTTTGCATATGGACACGGAAAGGGTTAAGGTCGAAACTGTCCCCTAATGAACTGAAACATGCGCGACTGTTACAGTTACAGCGATAGTCGTAATTTATGCATGTTACGAGCACGAGAACACGACCATTGACTCCGCCCGGAGGACTCGGATCTGTGTGGGATTGTTGTCAGGCTCCGGCAATGATATGCCACAGCAATTAAAGCAAAGGGTTAGACACAACGGTTTTAGGACAGCAGTTGGTGGTGGTGGTGGTCCGAGTCCTGCAGTTGCATTCGTTTGAGGTTTCCTGGACATCCGACACAGGTGCGAAAGTTTCAGGGATTGCGGTTTTTGGGCAAAGTGAAAGTTAGTTAGTGAATGGAACGAAAGTGCACTGAAAATACCATTTTCTGGAAAATAATAAAACATGTAAGAGAGCAACGGAGCAGTGTACTTTACTGTTAGATAAACGGTACTCAAAAGAAGTAATAAATAATGTGCAGTAAGAAAAAAAGTAGGAAAGCTGTATGTGAAATATACGGTACTCAAAACAAGTAAGAAAGCTGCAGTCTATTGTGATCTACTGTGAAATACCCGGTTCTCAAGGCTTTGTGCGTTAAATTAAAAGACCAATTGCTATAATTTATGCGACACCGGGTATAAAGAGTTCTTCAACTCCCATTTTTATCATCCAATTGTTTTTAAATTTTTATAGTACTTCCCAGTAGATTTTAACCTTTTTACAACATATTTTTGAAAAATAATCATCATAATGTTTCATTTAAATCTAGTAAATGATTTGTTATTATCTGCAAATGCAATACATTTTTAGGAATAAAAAGGAAACAACATTCACCCCAGATTTCCCATTAAACCCAAAACAAAATGGTTTAAAATGTATACTTTTTGCCTTAGTGAATTGTTCTTTAATTGTTTTTGAAACCTAACAGACCTTGCCCCTCGCGAAAAACCCTCGCCCACATGCTAGAATTTTCAATTTTCAGATGGATGAAAAATAGCCGCCTGACGCTAAAAACTCTAAAATGCTCCCTGATCATTAAAAATGTTTGTCCAGAAGAGCAATCCATAAAAATGTCCGCAGTAGCCAGATAGGAAAATAAAAACTGCAAACTCAATTGCAATCAGTAGGAACTCGCCTCGAACAAATCGATTTTCGGTTATTAGCCGTCACACAGTCATTAAAAATTTTGACAGATTTTGACAATTTATTGATGTTGCCCAGGAGCGGCGTGCACAAAACACGCGACAAACAACAACAGTCGGGAGTTTACAGGATCGACAAAACGTCGGATATGTTGACCTGTGCGAATTGCAAAAAGTGGACAAATGTTTGCCCTTCCATCCATCTGCAATTTTCAAGTGGCTGCCACCGTTCCCCGGCCAGTCCACTTTGATTTTTTGTATCAACCCCCGGGGCGCGCGATAATTTGATTAATTGAAAGTCAGACGGCGACCTTTTTTCCGGGGCTTCGGGGAAGGGGTTGTTCTGGTTTCTGGGAGGGTGGTTCTTCTGCGGTTTTTTTCGGTGGCGTGAGTAAACGATCCCCGGCCGCCTCAAGTGGTCTCTATTGTATTCACATTAGCGGGCTTAGCCAACCCCCGACGGGGTTTATATTTGAGCATATCTATTTCCTATCTGACGACCGTTTTTTTACGTAAAATTTAAATATCGCATTACACACAGGCACTTGATTTTAAAGCCCATTCAAATGTTTCACTTGTGGTCGGTGGTCGGTCGGGTGGGTCAGGTTGGACCTGGCCTGGCACTCCCTGGACGATTTCCTAACATGTGTTTTTCATTGAAAAATTCAAATCTGTTGTCTGCACTTGATTATGCGATAAACTGGGCTGCGGTTTCGTCGCTACTATGGTTTTCTGCTGCTTTTGGACAGTTGCGTAATTGTTTTTTTAGCTTCAAGGGGTTTGCTTCCACTGACTGCCATGGAGATTGTTAAAAGTCTGCTGGCTTGGACAACCTTCTGCCAGGCACTTTAACACATTTTACTTTTTCTACACAACTCTCTTTCTTGCCTTTGACCTGGAGATAATGGCTGTGGCTAGAGTCTGAGATACTTCTTGTTGAGATCAAATAAAGGCACATTTAATTATAATTGAATAAGATATTTACAGAGCAAGGCTTTCTGGTTTAAATGCAGAAGATATAGTCCGAATTTCATAGATATTGCAGGGGATTTAAAATCAATTAAAATTGTGCCAAAAAATATGCTACAAAATGTAATACTTTAATAAAAGAGAAATTTTTCAAGCATCTTGTTTGCTTAAATACTTAATTGCATACTTTAAGGTACCTTTTCAAACCTAATAAAACATTTATTTATAGGGTTTGTTAAAAAAAATCAACTTCCACATATAATATATATTCAGAACTTCCAAAAAGGTTGCAGAGGATTTAAAATCAATAAAAGTTTTGCCTAAAAGTATGCTTCAAAATGTAACAACTTAAAAAACAATTCATTTCCGATGATTTGTTGAGCTTCAATATTTAATTGAACTTTTTTAGAGACATTTTAAATTGATTTGAAATCATTGAGAATTCCTTAGCTCTTTTAATTAAAGCAATTATTTTTCAAGATTTTCTTCAGGAATAAGTGTATAATAAATAGTAAGCACTTAACTTAAACCTGTAGTCCCTAAACTTCAAATATATCTAATTTATGCCATTAAACTATAATGCAATTAATCACAATTCCAGCCTCCAATGTAACACACTAAAGAGCCTTAAAGTCAACGCCACTTTGACATCAAGCTCATTTTCCCGAGTTCATGGCTCCCCCACATAAATTTGAAAACCAAAAGCGTTTAATGTATTATCAAATCAATAACCCAAACCAGACACACACTTTGTTTCCCCACTCGAAGTGCTGTGGCATGCAACATTTAGCAATTTTGCGGTGTCCCACTCCATCATTTTGGTGTGTTGTCCTTACTGGCTGTTATTGTTCAGCGGCGCAACGCCCCCAAAATGTTAATTGATTTTGGCCAAAAGGATTTCGTGTGCAGCTTGGATATTATTCGTGTTGACACGAAGGGCCACGAACGCTAAGGGACATTCAACTTTCCTGCAAAAGGCTTCAAGAGGCTTCTCGCCTCTATGCAATTTTCAATTTCACGCCTTACCCACTTTTTCCCACCTCATTTGCATATTTTGCGGCAATTATTATTTGCACATGCGAATATTTTCCTGCCATTGTGATTCTAATTCGATTTCGATACTTCGCGCCCCATTGCAATTTGCCTTTTTTACGATTTGTTTTGCCAGGATCGTGTGCCGGGCCCTATTGATCTCATAATCGAGCCAAGTGGGCTAAAAAAGCAGCATCCTGTGAGTGGAGAGGGTCGTCGCCTGATTTGCATTATTATTCGCCTGCTCTCTTATTTTTTGTATGCGGAGTGCCAATTTTTGATAGATGATGCGTGAAAATATGGGATGGCAGCGAAGGGGCCTGCCCAGCCCGCTTATTTGCATATTTGATTAATTTGTTTGGTTTTTTGGGTTGTTTTTTATGGAAAAATAATAAGCATTTCATTGTGTGTTAGGGAAATGGATGGGTGAGGAATTAGGGAACTCTCTATGGCTGATCTAATTGCAAGGACATTGCTGGGCGAGGGACCTTATTGATGGGGGCAGAACAGTTGTTTCTGTGGAAGAGGGGAATTCGATAAGCCTAGGGATCTTTTTATGTATTAAATATATAAAAAATATGTTGGTATATTATATACTATGGGTTTCTATTTGATTTATTTAATATTTATACAAACTTAATTAGAAAAGAAGCTTCTACAATTTATAAAACCATAAAACCAAGTATAGACAGAAATTAAATTATTTATTTACAATGACTTGTTTTCGGAAAAGAGCAATCAGTTGTTTGAAATTGGTTCCACTATTAATATCATTTTGTATGGCATTTCTATAGTATCCTACACATGCAACTATACTGAATAAAGCCGCATTTTTCACTAATTATCTGCAAACACTTTAGTTGCAATTATAGTTGCTTAATATAGCTCCGTTAAGTTAATTTAAATTTCGAATTAGGCATCGAAGTAGAGCATTTGTTTATTTACTGAATTAAAGCCTTTAGCTTAAAGGTAGTTTGCGAAATATATATATTAAATTCCGTCAGCCTTTAATTTTGAATACCAAACAAAATAACACCCAGCAAGGCCATAAAGAACACCTTACAAAAATGATATATCTGAAACTCAATTAATTTAATTAAATAAATCAATGGCAAACCTCTCATACTTAAATTATTCAACGTATTATTTTTATCATTTCGGTCCTTTTTTTATGCCACCCTAAAAAATTACATTAACATGTTACGTGTATCTGGCAAGCTGTTAATAGAGGAGATTTCCCCCAAATTTAATCAATTGAACATCAGCCGCAACAGCAGCCTAAGCTGTGCATCTTTCACATGTAAATCGTATTCGTAGTTAAATGTCCTTACGACCAGGATTCGCCTCTGATTCTGTGCTTCCCTTCTGCCTAGCAGGCACTAATCCAATTGCTGTTCGGATCATTAAGCACTGATTGCGTTTATGGCGCAGACAGGACCTCGCACTCTCACACAAACATACAGTTGCGGTCAAAATAATAGTAGTGCTGGTCTAGTGAAAAGTTTTTCGGCTGTATCTTCCCAATGGGTTGACGAATCCAATTCATTTCTTCATATTAGTAATTACCAATATCTGCTCTTCCAGTATATGAAGTGATGTCGTCTTATCACATCTCTTTCTATTTTATTTTGCATTATTTCCCAATTTAGCACGTTTTTGGCGCAGTCAAAATAATAGTAGTGTCAGATAAATTTTTTTTTATGATTAAATTTACTAAACTTTTCTTAAGATTTTTGGTCTTAAACATTACTTTAGGATGTTATCCAACAGTTTTTAGCATTTCTATATCCTTCGTTTATATTTGGTCCTGGCAATATGGAATGTGGAAAAAAATTGCTGCCAAGAGGCAAAATCTGATTAAAAAGTTTATATCTGAAAGAAAAACCTACTTCAAAGGGTATATATTATTGTATGCTCATCTAAAATGATCACATATGCGATATGTTCAAAAAATCGAGTGGCCGACCAAGGATATTGACAAAAAAGTCAGGGGATCGCCAAGTGAGGCAGGGGATGCATAAGACACTCATGTCTGCTGCAGCCTAAAAAAAATTTTTTAATCTATGCATATCTGGAAACAATAAGAAGCAACCTTAGAGAGAATGTCCTCATGACAAAAAGTTCCAAAAAAGGGCCTTATCTAACAATAAAGTATCTTGTCAAACGCTTAACGTTTGCCTCAGAATATCTAAGCTGGCCCTCGAAAAATTTAGGAACATTTTTTTGCCGGAAAAGCCCAACTTAGGTATTTTTACGGCCGTGGGTCTCGAAAGTATTGAAAACGACCACAATTAAAACACTTTTTCCTAAAAATACTTGCAAAACCGTTAGGTACGGGTTTTTCGTCAGTTATGATTTAGGCGAGCCTTGCGTACCATGTAGGTAGGCCAGTGTATTGGCTCAGAAATATAATGGATCGACATTTATATGTCAAATTCTGAGTCGGCGTGATGCTACTATATATTTCAAAGGATATGCCACTTGTTTGGATGTTTTAAAAGGGCAACGATCCAGCAAATACGAGTAAATTGTACATAGAGTGGCTTGCAGCTAACCAGGTAAACGTCTTAAAATGGCCCGCACAGTCACCCAAACTCAATCCGATTGAGATTTTTTGGTGTGACATTCAGAAATAAGTCCTAAAAATACTACCATACAAAATTTTTTATCATTTGCAAGTTGTGGAACAATTTTTTCTATGAAAATATGCCAAATCTCAGTTGATTCCAGGGAAAATCGCTGAGGAGTCCTTATTGTCTATAAAGGATATTTAACTAATACTCAAAAAAATTCTTATCCATGGAGCTATAATAATCAATCAATCAGGTATTCCTAAATAATTTTTTTAGGATGTGGTAATTTTTCAAAAGTTTCACTACTATTATTTTGACCGACTCAATTTTCGTCAAATTCAACATTTATATTTTTCCTTAATAATTCTTTTGAGTAATTTCAAGTTGTTATGTGTTATTAACATCTACTATTAGTTAAGCTTTAATGAAAATTAAAATAATTTTTTTAAAGAGCTTACAAAGTTATTTTTTTGTGGATTTTATATAGCCTTACTGGGCACTACTATTATTTTGACCGCAGCTGTACATAACTGCGGGCGTAGGTACGCAAGTATGCGTACAGTATGTGTCCGGATCAGATCCTGCGCAAGGACACTTGCAACAGTCGCGGCATATGCAGATTAACCCAATGCCAGCGGGAAAAGGGGACGGGCGCATCAATTATGCTGAATATGCGGCGCTTTAGATTTAACAGCAAATCGATTTTGCGATAAAAACAACACAAAATTGAAGTGCATTTGTGCGGGGGAAAGTGTTAAATTAAATTCGCATCTTGGCAAAGGGAACAGTCAGACTTTCTCTGTTTTACACTTATAAAAAAAAAGACATTTTAGAATACATTTAATTTAGAATAAATTTGAATATTCCTTACTTTGGTGGAATAAAATTATTTATACCTTGGGTAAGTATTAGAAAAAATCGTGTCAGCAATAATATTGCTGACTAATTCAGAGTTTGCTTGGTTTTATAGCAGTTTGTCGCTGAATTCGTACTTGGGAATTTCAGATGCAACAACTTACGCTTTTGTTTTATTTAGACCTTTTATTTTTACTGTAACCCTTAAAAGTCTTTGATTTAAATTAAGCAACAACTAATCAAAATTCTTTACAAATTTTTCCTAAGAGTTATGAAACAGGTTAAAGAAAATACGTTAAAAGCATTCCATTTTGAGCATTTTAGCTCTAGTTTTTTTTCTGTAAATATTAAGCCTTAGTAGGGCATAAACCAAAAAACAAAATATAATGCTCAATTTTTGCTACGTGTTTTTCCTCACAATTCTGAGTGGCATCCTCCTCCATTCAAATGAACCGCAAAGTAAATCTGCATTTGATTTGTAACCCCGGCGCACATGTTGCAAAAAGAGGAAGGAAAAAAGTTTCACCGCAACTGTCGCCGCGAAAGGTGACACACACAAAAATAGAAAAACAATTGCCAATTACGGACGAGCAGTTTGCTCGCATTTCCCCCGGATCACCACCATCCATCCATCCCTACCCTCGCCGGTAGCCATGGCCACCAACCAGCATGGCCCAATAAACAACAGTTGGAACAAAGTAAAAACGGAAAGAGAAACAATCGAAAGCCGGGAAACCCAACCAAAAAAGTGAGGGGTGACAGGAGCAGCCATCGGGCAGAAGCAGGAAAAACTGTGTGGAAAATCACTTTTGCGCTCATAAATTTCAATAATAAAAATTTGAATGCAGTTGACACGACACCGAAACAAGCATCCTCTGTCCCCTCCCTTTATTTTTTTGTGGACGTTGCCAGGAGGAAGGCGGCAGCAAACAAGGTTAAGTGAAATAAAAATCAGTGAAGTGCATAAACAAGGTTCAAGGTGCGGGTTGGGAATGGCATTTGAATCTGGATTCGGATCTGGATGCTGCTGCAGCACCCGATAATTGAATTGGCTTGTCGCATTCGGTTGAGGAAGCACAACCCTTTTTCCTGCGTCCACTGAAGAGGTGTTAGGGTTTTGCATACATATGTACGGGTACACATATGAATCTGGTCGAATTTGGGCTCGAGATGTATTACTGCCATATGGAAATCTGGTTCAGGGTGGCGGCCTCAATTAATATTTGCGCTTCAAGAGCAAATACCCTGATCTTTAGGTCAATGCCAAGGGATTAATATCTTACTGGGCTTTAGGTTGAGTGAAAAATGATTTTCAAGGGAAATTTAGTAGGAACAAGTGAGAAAGCTACAGTCGACTGTGCTCGATTGTGAGATACCCGGTACCTAAACGTTTGCGCTTCACACTAAAAGGCAATTTAAAAATGTACATACACTACATTGTACATACATATGCACATTGGCGCCATTATATCGCACGGCCAAGGCTCGAATGCGCCACCTGTCGGCTACAGCTTGCAACAGCAGTGCCTTAGGGCGGTGTGTTAAAATTCTAACCTTATTGCTAATATCTCCCATGTTTATCATCCGATTTTACTGAAATTTTCAGGAAACGTCCGCTCTATTTTATTCATTTTTTGTATTTATTAACTTTTACCCGAAAAAAAACGAGTATAGCTTATTTAACGTTTTTTATGATTTTTGAGGGCGGAAGTGGGCGTGGCTAAATTTTAAAACAAACTTGATCTGCGTGCAACAGATTCCAATGTTGTCACCAAATTTGGTAACTCTAGCTCTTATAGCCTCTGAGATCTGTTGTTTCACACGGACGGACAGACGGACATGGCTAAATCATACTGATCAAGAATATATATACTTTATGGGGTCGGAGATGCCTCCTTCTGCCTGTTACATACATTCTCGGTTGGCACAAACTTATAATACCCTTGTACCCTATGGGTACCGGGTATAAAAAGTTTAATTATTCAGTTATATAGAAAAAGTGAAATGTACTATATATATTGACAAGATTCAGAGCTTAAATACAATGATTTTTTATCTGATACCTTTGTGGTATCACCTGAATTAAAAATTTAACTAATTGTAGAATTGTTTATTTGTTATATGAGGTTTCAATGTCCATAAATCGAAACTAGACTATTATGGCAGAGCACACTCAGATATTTGTCCAAAGGGAGCGTGTCACCGAATCCGTACTTGGGAATTTGAAACGTAACAAATGTTAGTAAGTTTAATGTTGCAGCACTCGAAACACTAAAGCCGTGGCTTCCAGTCAATCGGCGGTCTGGGTAAAGAGTAAGCTTCAAAATCTACTCAAAGTTATACAAATATATACCAATTTTACCAAAATATATCAACTTAATCTAAAATGTCTATAGTTAAAGCTTTAAAATCCTTAAAAACAAAAAACCACAAATCTATTTCGAGTAATTAGAACAGATCTGTTTATTTTTAGTCAAGTTACCAAAGGTAACGATGATAACAGATATAATTAGGCAGATAATCATCACTGCTTTATCTCCGTGTTCTTCTTGGACAGCACCACCTTCTGCAGGTGATCTTCCGCTGTGTAAATGGTGTGGGTTCCTCCCGCATGCCTCGAAATGCACTTGACCATCGATGCTCCGGAAGTACCCTTGGCCCACGCACTCGTCGTATGGGGGAACTCGTCCTTGCGATAGTAACCCATGACACCTGACTTGCGGATCTGCCCCAGCTCGTAGGAGATAATGGGACCCAGGCCGGTGGCGCCCTTTGCAGCGGGAAGCGTTGGCACCTTCGAGCGTTCCACGGTGCGCATCACACAGTTGGTGTCGCAGGAGAGGCAGGCCAGATCCTGCATCACCTTGACCCTGCCCGCAGCGGCGGCACAGTCATCGTTGGTCATCTCCATGTACTTCTGTAGAGCATCGGCGACCAGGTGCACCTTCCGCTCGATCATCTCACGGAAGTCCTTGAGACCCAGCTCCAAAGCATCGATGCCCAGGGTCATCCGGAGATTGTCGATGATCTGCAGAAGGTTTTTTTCGTTGAGACTGATGATGTGTCGTACTTCGCAGAACTTTATTTCCATCTTGGTATTGAATTCCTCGAGCTGCTCCAGCGACACCTTGGTCGCCAGTTGCTGGTAGTCCACTTTCTCGGCCAGCAGAAGTTCCACCTCCGTCTTGTCGCATTTCACACTGTCCAAGTGGGTAGCGGCCTGCTGCAATTGGATCACCTGATTCTGCATCGCTTTGAAATGAGTCATCATGTTGGAGCCGGACTCCTGTTGGCTGGACTGGAAGAGCTTGAGCTCCCGAACACTGACCTGCAGATCAGTTATCATGCCAAAAAGCTTCTGGGTGTCTTGCTTCAAGAAAGCGGCCGACAGATCGATGAATTTGTTGTTCAGGGCACAGAATTGTGACTTGAAATCCAGCAGCTCGGAGAGCATTCGACTCGGGGAGTAGAAAAGTTGGACGCTCAGCCCCATCTTCTCATCATCTTCAACCGTCTCCATTGGGGTGGGCGCAGAGGATTCCTCTGACAGTACTTCCTGTAGCTCATCGTGCTCTTCTTCACCCTCGTGACCGTCGCTCCTGGATGATTTAATGGAGACCTCTTCGTCCACCGTTCCCATAAGCACCCTTAGCTCCTTGGCAGTGTGCCGGAGTACCTTTATCCTGTCTCGATTCGGTTTCTGGTCCATCAGCATGTGGGCTACAGTGTCCAGCTGCTTCATGGTGACTTTCACCTGCCCCGTGATACTGGTAACAAACTGTTTGGTGTCCATCTCGCTCTTCTCCTTCGCCAGCTCCATTCTTGCCAGACGATTCTCCAGGCGCACAACGGTATTGGCCAGCTGGGCATCGATCTGTTTATCGCGAGTGGATGATCTGGATACCCTTGAGGGCTGGATTTCCAATGATTTTTCCTCTGCCGGGACCTCTAGCTCTGGCTCATGTGAACCTTGTGAAGGTTCCGGCTCTGGTTGAGGTGCCGGAGCTTCTTCCTGACCCGGAGTAGGCTCTGGTTCCGGCGCAGCCTCGGTGGGCTCTGGTTCAGCGATTTCCTCCGCCGCGGCCTCTTCGTCTTGAGCAAGCGGAGGTGCCTCTTCGGCCTGATCGGGCGGAGGTACCTCTTCGGCCTCGGCTGGCGGGGCTTCAGCCTCGGCTGGAGCTTCAACCTCAGGCTCAGCAGGAGCACCTTCCTCAGCATCCGCGCCAGCATACATACGAGACCTGCGGGCCAAGCTCACTAGGAATACAAAAAAAAAAAAAAAAAAAACAGAAAATATACTTAATTAAATCTAAAAATCAGAAAAATTTGGCTTCAAAAGTAATAAAAATGCATGTTAATCGCAAGTTCCCATCTATTCCCACTCACTTAAACTATTCTGAAAGCGGACGTTGGTCTTCATGTAATCGTCCTGCTCCACGAACTGATCAATGATATCCAAACGCTGTGCAAAGCACGTGAGCAGTACCTGCAAGGCGTAAAAGTTAACGTGTCCCGATTCCGGTGAGCCAATGGCCACTTCTATTAGTTCCTTGTAAGTGAACATCATCTCGGGAGGATGTATTAGGTGCGCTATCGAATTTATGCCTTCGTAATAGGACCAATACCAAATAGTATGAATATGTTAAAAAGTTAATTGTAGCAAACAACTTGTGTGGTGGAGAATAATTGAATAATAACAATTTAGGTTGTTGTTTTTGAGTTCAGGTAAATCAGTGACGAGCTGATCGAAAAAGTTATTTTTAAAGTTTACACCCCATTAAGTTTAATTTAAAAATATACTCGCAATTAATAATTATATTATTCCTCATCCGTTAACTCGGATATTTACTAATAAAAAACAAA
This sequence comes from Drosophila rufa, assembly GCA_018153105.1. NCBI lineage: Eukaryota > Metazoa > Arthropoda > Insecta > Diptera > Drosophilidae > Drosophila > Drosophila rufa. The sequence goes on from JAECXS010000096.1 coordinate 19,461,157, forward strand.
AGAATCAACCACCCTCTAAAGATTGGCCAAAATTCAAAACAGCGCGCCCAACTATCGGCTTATCGATAGTCACACCACATGCTATCGATAAATGAAATATCGACCGTGCGAACAACAACAATAAACAGATGGAAAGGCCGGCAATATAATTCACGTTTATGAAAAACTAATATTTTATTCTGGTTGTTGATGTTATAGACAGAACTATCAGGTCAGGATGCGGTTTACTTCTTGGCCTTCTTGGGGTCGCCCTTGGCGGCGTCCTCGCTCTCGGCGGCCTCCTTGGCGCGCTTAGCGCGAATACCAACCAAACGAGCATCAGTGCGAGCCTAAAAAAGGGACACAAATGATGAGTTTCGAAGCTCCAACTGGGCAAAACCGGTTAGCTTACCTTGCGCAGGGTAGCGAAGGCCTTGAACTTCTTCTCGTCCTTGGTGACCTCACGGAACTCGACAACGGCGGGCTGCTCGTTCGTGATGGGCATGACGGGACCCCTAAGCTGGGTGGCCAGCTTGCACTCCTCGACGGTGGACTCGCCCTTGCGGATCTTCTTCTCGTTGATGGGGAACAGGATCAGCTTGCTGCGGTACTCCTTCAGGCGCTGGATGTTGCGCTGGCGCGACTCCAGGGATTTGTTCTTGCGACGGCGGTCCACGGAGATGCCGATGGTCTTGGCGAAGCTAGCGCCGATGCCAGCGCCCTGTGGATTCAAACAAAAGCATTTAGACCAGGGCTTAGACCAGGGAATAACAGCCGGGCAACTCACCTTCAGCTCCTCCAGGGTGAATCCACGGCCGGCACGCAGCTTTGTGTGGTAGCGGATGGTCGGGCAACGGACCACGGGGCGCAGGTTACCGCTGGCGGGGCGGGGGAAGACGGCCTTAGCCTTCTTGACGCGGTTCTCATGCCTGCGCACCTTGCGGGCGGGCTGGTTGAACCAGGTCTTCACATGACGCTGCCACCACTTGTGGTAGTGCTGGTTCGGAATCATATTGTTACCCTTACCCATCTTGGCGGTTTAGATTGGCTGCAACCGAGGAGCGAAAACAAAAAATAACATTAATATGTTTGTGTGTATATGCGGCATAACCAAGCAGCGGCCGCAGCTGCGACCCACGTGGCTGAGTCATTTAGCTTGTTTTAGCCGCAATTAAACGCATTTAAAACACTCTCTGAGCAACGACTGCTGCCCCGATAGCTAGAAAAATTTTCGCACTCTCGATTGCACGATTTCGAGCTCGTTTCAGCGTTATTTTTAACAAATCTCGGGACGCACAAAAATTCACACACCTTTTCTTCCCAACAACGAATTAAAAAGGAAATCGCAACCAACTTCACGTCGTAGCATCAACGAAAATTTCCCTCGAAAAAGTCCCAGTGCCGACAACGAAATTTCCCCAGCTATCGATTGGTGATGCAATCAGTGTTAGCGAGAATTTTCATCAATTCACATTTTATCCGCTCGCGAGTCGCATTTACTGTCACCGGCGCACTGGCATATTATTTTAAAAGTCCGCAAAAATAAATTGGCAGCCAACGAGAGCATTTCGAGCATTTATTACGTTTAATTGCCTTATCGATTGACTGGCGTGTCGCGTGGCAACTCTGAACTGTACCTCTGATACAGATAAAAAACTATTGACTATTGAACCGTCTATCTATAATCGAGAAATTGCGCGCTAATTCCCGCATTGAAGGGCAATCGTCGTCGGGTCCAAATCGAAATAAAGGTTCAGCCGATCCCCCCAAAGAAACCGAGATGAGTGAAGAGGTTCCCGCGTCTCCGGTCGCCATGGGCGACCTCAAATACGAAGATATGGGCCAGTTGAACTTTTCCAAACTGTACTCGCCCAAGATGAAGAGCGTCTATTGGCGCTACTTCGGCTTCCCGTCCAACGACAACAATGAGGTGATTACCAAGCAGAATGTGGTCTGCATAAAGTGCCACAAGGTGCTGACCAACCACGGCAACACCACCAACTTGCGGGCGCATCTCCAGCACCGCCACAAGGATCTGTTCAAGGAGCTGTGTCAGGAGCACGACATTCACGTACCGCCGCGCAAAACGCCGCGCAACGTCTCCCACCCGCCGCTGTCCAAGCGAAATGTGTCCACGCGCCGCGTCAAGCTGGAGTTCATCAATAACCGCAACCACGACAATGCCTCGGACGATGAACTGGACGAGGCAGCCGTGGCCACGGCAGCCATGCAGGCGGAGGAGGACGGCTCCTCGCAGACGCTGCTGTACGAGACCATGGTGCCGTTCACCTATGACGAGGCCGATCACCTGGTGGAGGAGGAGGAACGCCTGGTCACCATGGATCCGAAGTTCGGACGTAAGCGCAAGCTGGCCACTCCCTCAGGCGCCCTGCGGAGCATAAAGCACGAGGATGGCAGCTACTCGACGGCCACCATTGCCAATCTGCCGGAGGCCCTTACGGACATCGTAATCAAGGATCTGCGCAATGTGGACTCCCTGTACGATGCCGGCTTCAGCGACTTTGTGCGTCAGGCGTTAGGCAGCTCAGGGGCCCACATGCCCGAGCCGCAGAAGATTGAATCGCTGATCGTCGAGATGCACGCCTCCAAGTTCCTGGAGATCGGCGACATTACGCGAGAGTTCACCAACGACAAGCCCTTCTCCTTCGCCTTCGAGCAGTGGGTGAATGTGGAGCAGCGCCGCTTCCTGAGCATCTATCACCACTATTTGGACGAGGAGACGCAGTCGGTGCGGAGCATGCTCTACGCCACCGTCGAGTACACCGACTACATAGTCTTTGACGATCTGCTGACCGACTTCTACCTGGCCAACTGCACCCTGGCGATCATCAACTACGACGATGAGCACGAGGACTTGCTGCACACGTATCTCAGGGAGAAGAGTAAGTTCAGCGTGTCTACTTCAGCGGGAAATACTCACTAATGCTTTGCAGATATTCCCATTGTCTTGTGCTATGTCACGGTCATTGACAAGTGCCTGCGTCGCGTGTTCGAGATCGAGGAGGTGGCCTCGCTGCTGGAGCAGGTGAAGGACATCATCCAGCGCCACTCGGCCGAGATCAGCGCCAAGGTGGCCGAGCTGCCCTCCCACAATGAGAACTTCCCCTGGACGCTGTACGAGATGCTGAAGTTCTTTGCCGAGTCCATTTCCTGGTCCGACGACATGGACCAGCTCGTGCTGACGGCCAAGACGGTGACGGAGGCGCTCAGTGCTCTGGTGGTAAGCCCTAAAGTAACACTGAATCTCCTGGGACTCGTTTCTAATCCGTACGAAACTTCCTTTTCAGATTGCTCTGGACACGCTGCGCGGCGAGGTCATCCCCCTGTGCAGCATGCTGTCGCCGATCACCTCCAAGATTCTCATCAAGAAGCTGGGCATTGCCGAGCAGGACGACTCGCTGATGATGAACGTAAAACGCACCATTGCCGGCGTGCTGCAGTCCCACATCATTTCCAATGACAACCTCACCGCTGCCGCTCTGTTGGACCCGCGCTTCCACCGCCTGACCACCATTGACAACCTGGACAGGTGCGTCCGCATGCTGTCCCACAAGTACAGCAAGACCTTTGGCGGAGCGCCAGGCGGTGAGCCCACCGAGGTGGCGGCCACCACCTCCGTGAACACCTCGCCCACGGTGAACATCAAGGCAGAGCCCAGGGCAGTGGGCGGAGGATCGTCTAGAAAGTCAAGTGAGTAAAGGGAAAGCCTTGATTGAGTCCCTCTCAAAGCCATGACTAACACACAAAACTCACTGCAGAACTGGAGCTACTCTTCGACATTACCGAGATCCCGAATCCGCCCAAGCGGGATTCGGACAGCACCGTGGAGACGGATCTGAAGCGCTACCGCAACGAGGTGATCGTCCAGCTGGACGAGTCCCCCATCGAGTGGTGGGCCAGGATGGGTCACATCTATCCGACGCTGCGCGACCTGGCCACCCTGTACCAGAGCGTGCCCGGCGTGGTGACCCTCAGCTTCAAGAAGGATCTGCGCGACCAAATCTATGACTTTAACAAGCGCTTCATGCTCACCGGCAATCAAATCGATGCAATCCTCTTCTTACACCATCACACCAACTAGGCAGAACCCTGTTTTTATACCTTATAATACAATTTAATTATATTAATCTTAATCTGATCGTATGTATGTATATGGACACGACGACTACCACGGGCATTACCGCCGTACTGGTATAGGCAGGACACGTATCTAATTAGAGTACGCAAGCATTATTATTTGCTGTCCCAATGAATCACGTAACTCTTAGTATATATCTGTTAATAAAAATTATTCAAATAAACACAAACCAAAGGCAATTTCAACTTCGAGAAGGGATTACGTTTGTTCAAAATTGTTTTAAAAACAGTTCATTACTTAAACCATTTAAAAATTATCTTAAAAATTGTAAAATATAAAATATTTCTTCTTTTATCCTAGATTGATACTGGTCATTAGGAGTCGGTATTTGATTTAGTTTCTTCAAATTGTATAATGGTCTCTTATGGAAAATAACAAATAAATATAGTAAACGCATGCATTTGGGGGTTGTCTTTTATCTTAGGTTAGGTTTGTACTTTGTTATTCGATTATTTCGCGAATTAACAAGTTTTTGGGATTTCATATCATTAGCTCACCGATTTTTTATTCAGTTTTAATTTGATATAAACCGATTAAAATATATATATAATTGCACTGAATATTAATTTAGGCAAAAAATCCAAGGTTTTTTTATTTTTAGCATTTCATGCCTTTAATCCAAAGCTAAACCTAAATATTAATAATTTCATTAACAATACATTATTATTTCGGTGATAAAATTAATTATTCGAAGGGAAATCTACAACTTTTCATAATATATTTAAATTATAAAACTAGTAGTATTATTTTTCCTAAATTAGGTTGCTTCAATTTTGATCAGTGAGCGAGGAAATTTTAAAATATTTCACAGAAATGATATCACTAGTTCAATGATTTTTATTCATTTTTAATTTGATAACATCCGAATAAAGAATATATAATTGCTTAAATATTTATGTAAATTAAAATAAAAGGGGTATTTGAATATTTGTAGTTACATATTTGTATTTACTTTAGGCAAAAATCGAATTTATTTTTATTTTTTCAATTTTTAACATTTCAACCAATTTCAAGCCTTAAAATCAAAACTAAGTCCAAAATTAAATAATTTGAAAAACAAAATAAGTTATATAATTTAATTGTTAATCTTCAATCTACATAACATATTTAAATTAATGAACAAATATTTATTTATTTTTTAATTAAGTTGCTTCCACTTTGTTCAGTATGCGAAGAAATTTAAAAATGTTTGAAATTTTATATCATAAGTTTAATAATTTTTCATTCAGTATTAAGTTGATAAAATCAATTTAAAAAATAAATAATGACTCTAACTTTATTTACATTTAAAAACTAACCTATTTCATGCCGTCAAACCAAAACGTAACCTTAAGATTGAATAACTTCATTGGCAAAACATTATTTCGGTGGTAAGATGAATTATTCTGTGGGAAATCTACAACTTAGCATAATATATTTAAATTAATGAACAAATAAATATATATTTTTAATTAAGTGGCTTCAATTTTGTTCAGTGTACGGGGAAATTTACAATTTTTCCACAGCTTTGGCTTATTTGAATATCCGAGCTGCGGTCACACTGCATTGAGCTGCTCGCTTTTGACAAAAGAAGGGGAATTAAGGCCAAAATATTATTGCAATCAGGACAACCAGTGGCTTACAGCGCCTTGCCCAGCTAGGAGCGGATCCCTGAAAATGTGCCGGCATCGTGGATGCGACTGCCGAGGCCAGTAATCTTCTTCAAGCAGAGCGACGGTTGGCACCGAGAGCACAGCGAAGCGGAGCGGAGAGTGTTGGAAGCCAGAAAGAAGAGAAAACAGCAACGGGGCGGCGGCAACGCCAACAGCAACGAATCAACAACTTGGCAGCTGAAAAACCCGGGCCCGGGGCCTCTTATCGCAAGCCAGAACCCCCAGACGAGACTCCATTGTGCCGGGGCGAACGATGTGCGGGTTGGATGTGAGGCGGTTCTGTGAGGATTGGCGCATCTGGATACGGCCGCTGCTGATTGTCACCTATGGCATATTCGCCATCATTGTGGTGCCGCTGCTCATTGTGAACTCGGTGAAGGATGGCTTCCAGCGGAACGACCAGCTTATCCTCATCGGTGGCCTGTTCGTGCTGGCCGCCGTGCCCGTGTCGATATGGCACATCATCCAACACGTCATCCATTTCACGAAGCCGATTCTGCAGAAGCACATCATTCGCATACTGTGGATGGTGCCCATTTACGCCCTGAACGCGGTAAGTGGGTCATCGGACACCGCAAGTGTCGAACAAGTGCCAATCGAAACCCAATACTCTCTGTTTCTTCGATTCCGATTCGCAGTGGATCGGCCTCTTCTTTCCGAAGCACTCGATTTACGTGGACTCGCTGCGCGAGTGCTATGAGGCGTACGTGATCTACAATTTCATGGTGTACCTGCTCAACTACTTGAATCTCAACATGGACCTGGAGGCCACCATGGAGTACAAGCCGCAGGTGCAGCACTTCTTTCCGCTCTGCTGCATGCGTCCGTGGGTGATGGGGCGCGAGTTCATTCACAACTGCAAGCACGGCATCCTCCAGTACACGGTGGTGCGACCCATCACCACCTTCATCTCTGTGTGAGTGGCGGAGAGTCCTTTGGTTGCTCTTTTTATTCATCCTTAACTCGTAGCATCTGCGAGCTGTGTGGAGTCTATGGCGAGGGCGAGTTTGCCGGCAACGTGGCCTTCCCCTACATCGTGGTGGTGAACAACATCTCGCAGTTTGTGGCCATGTACTGCCTGGTGCTATTCTATCGTGCCAACAAGGAGGACCTCAAGCCCATGAAGCCCATTCCCAAGTTCCTCTGCATCAAGGCTGTGGTGTTCTTTTCCTTCTTGTAAGTGCGATGTCTGTCTTGAGTTTTTGAGCCTCTTGTTTACTCCCAACCCTAGCCAAGGAGTGCTGCTCAATGTGCTGGTCTATTACAACATAATCAAGGATATTTTCGGCTCGGATGTGGGCGACACGAATCTGGCCTCTCTGCTGCAGGTGAGTTTCTGGTTTAAGCAGTTTAAACTGCTGACTAAGAGCTACTTTCTCTTATGGAAAACCTATATTTACTTTATTTAAATGCTAAAAGTGAAAGTTTCTAACGCTGTAATCCCCTTTTGGCCAGAACTTCCTCATCTGCATCGAGATGTTCATCGCCGCCGTGGCTCACATCTACAGCTTCCCGCACCATCCGTTCCACATCAACTCGCCGCAGTACTGGAACAATCCGAACCACAGCTGGTGCCGCGCCTTTCTCTCCATGATGGACATCTCCGACATGCAGGAGGACGTCACCGAGCATCTGGGCGTGGTGAGCAGTTCCCTCAGTCGCCGCTTTCAAGGACGCAGCACCTATCAGCCGCTGGCGCGTAGTCCGCGTCGCTCCAGCAGCGAGTCGGAGTATCTCATAAGCAAGCGGCAGGATCAGCAATTGCCGGGCAGCTCCTCACAGTCAGGTAACATGTATGGCGCCACATCGAGTCGCCTGATCGTGCCCGTGTACGAGGGCAAGTTGACCACCCTACCCGAAGGCCAACCCACTCACTCCCTATCTCAATCTCGATTTCCCCTAGCAGGCGTGCCGCCCGACGATATGAACCCTAGTAGCAATAGCAACAACTACCAACAGCAACAACTACACTTGCCGGGAGCGGCGACGCGTCAGCGTGAAACGCTGCATCTGCGCGAGCGTGAGCGGGAGCGGGAGCGGGATCTGGGCGGCAGTAGCAACTTCCTGCGCCTGGCGCCGCCCGGTGCGGGAGCCGCTTCGGCCGCAGCGCCCATTCCCGAGTCCAATGACGACTATGCCCTGCTGCTGGGTGGCGGCGCAGGCAGGTGACACCGCTACCAGCAATATCAGTACCAACACCCGCACCTTGACGACGCCTTCGAGGATGAGGATGGCGTGGACGTGAGCCAGCACTTGAATGCCGCCGCCTCCTCGCTCAGCGCCGCCTCGCTGTCCGTGTCGTTTGGCATGTCGAGCAGCCTCAAGTTCAGTGCCACGGGCAGCAATCAAACGGCCTCCGAGTGGTCCAACTCAACGGGTGACGGTGACGGTGACGGTGACGGTGACGATGATGAAGACGAAGCGGACGAAGACGATGACGAGGACGGAGCTGGCGGCGGCCAGCCCGTTGTGGTTTTTGCCTCAACGACGCGGCGACGCCGCGATCGAGAATACATCACCTAAACGCCCCCGACCCGACCGACCTTAAATCTTTATTCAGTTTATGTTATGCTTACACTTATGATTTCCCCCAACTATCTTGATTTGTGCTAGGTTAAAAATACTCATGAAACGAACCCATTCTAGGGGCACCCATCAAATGGGGCCCTTTGAAATCGTGGCCTTAGTTTTCATTGCGAAAGCGCACCAGCAACCAACTGATTTTCCATCGCTGCTACTGTTATTGTAAACGTTTTTCCGTTGAGCCCAAAGAATCATCATTATTGGAATGTAGGGGGTCAAGCGGCGTTTTGTACGTACATTTTATATGCTAATTTAGTGAGCAGCAACGATATTCTTACTCTATACATCCCCCGCGGTAGGTGATCCCGCATATGGTTAGTTAGGAGACCCCAAAACTCTGTGTGGCGACGTATATGTAGTTAATTGAGCCAGGCCTCTGGCCCCTTAGCTTGTGAATTTTTGTGACTGCCGCCGGTCAGAAAAGGGCGAGACTTGTATTTATATAGAAACTCTTATTGTAAAACTAATATATGCATCGTAATAATATAATATTGAAAACTATTTGCAACTGATTTTATGTTTTTATCATTTTTTTAATGTATTTTGATCATGATTTTATATTATTTATATATTGACGCACGCATATACACCACTAACATTGCTTTTCATTCGATGTAATATATGTAGTATTAAGTCTTATCTTTTGCTTTATTTGTATACCCTTGCAGAGGGTGTTATAATTTTGCCATGATATTTGCCAGGCATAAAGTATATACATATGTATATTCTTGATCAGCATCACCAGTCGAGTCGATCTAGCTATGTCCGTTTGTCCGTTTGTCCGTTTCTTTGCAAACTAGTCCCTCACTTGTTGAGCTATCTGAATAAAACTTTGCAGATAGTCTTATTTCTATTCCTTTTAGTATATATGTGGGAACGGGCGAAATCGGACTACTATATTCTATAAAGAGGTGGAGAAACATCGATGTTTGCGGATATCGATGTTTAAATAAAAAACATCTATGGAAAAATAAAACATCGATGTTTTCCAGAAAACAGAAAAAAAAAATGTTCTCTAACATAAATTCAAATTATTTTCCCTTACTTTAGAGATGTGACAAAAACATCGATGTTTCCCCACAAAACGTCGATGTTTCAAATCAAATTTCATCATCAAATTTTATCGATGTTTCTCCACTTCTAATTCTATAGCTGCCATAGAAACAATCTGGCCAAATGGGCTGATTTTCGTTGTGATTGAAGATACCATATTTAAATTAAATATATGGATCTTTAATTTAATTATAGCCATACATTTAAAATTTAATCCAAATCGGACCACTCTATCATATAGCTGCCATAGGAATGATCGGTCCAAAATGGCATATTTTCGCTATTTTTGAAGATATCCGAATGAAACTTCATATATGCTTTGTCTGTAATACACTAACAAAATTGCATTAATTTAATTTGTAGGTAAATGTTATAAAAATGTACAACCTTCGATATTTTTTCGATTTTTAATGCTCCAAATTCAGACTGCAAGGGTATACACACTTCGGCTAACTGAAGTTAGCTTTCTTTCTCATCCTTTGTTTTATTTTCGTTTTCTTTCGGTCGGACGCTAGACCTAGGCGATGATAAGAAAGGTTTTAGACATTTGCTGTATCATTGCATTCCCCGTGCTCTCTTATTCGGAATCGAGCTCAGCTGGACCTTGATCTTTTCGGTTTTTATCTGCGTTTTGTTTATCGTAGACTCCCGCAGAAAGCACAAACTGATTTAGTCTCTTTTCCTGATAAGAGAGAATTCGAAACGCCATTTACTATTATTTGTAACATTTATTGAATTATTTGTTAAGCACTTCGATTCCCATGTCTTTTCATAATACTTTCTTTTTTAATTTACAATTGAACGAAGATAGAGAAACCGAAACGGAAAACTTTAGAATTAAAACGAAGATGGAAATACATAGATGGACACAGACAATGTAGAACGAAGTACATTTAAAGGCATACACGGAATTCACGTTACGAACATTACATAAAATCAAATCGAATCGAATCGAATACTAATAGAGTGAAAACAAGTAAACCGAATATCAATCAACAGCAATTAAAAACAAATTCAGTCCAGTGATGAGTGCTGCTCGTGCTGCCTGCGTGCGCATAATTGCGACATAACGACGAATCCCAGTATCGATCCCGATTCAATTGTTATAGTTCTGCCTGCCGCCCAGCTCGAGCAGATATCGGTCCGGATGGTCCATCCAGTCGGCAGCCGTCAGCTTCACCGTCCGCTGTCGCTCGGCCTCCTTGATCTGCCACTTCTTGATGTCCAATTGCACTTCGCGTGATGTCTTGTCGCCGCAACCCCAGACCTGCAAAAGGAGCAGAAAACGAGAGCAACGTGTAGTTCTTGTTGTTGGTAGACGCTTTAGTTGTTGTTGTTGTTGGGTGAGGAGAATCGTAGACTTGGTTTAAAAACAACACCTGGCCATTAGCTGGCGCAGGTGTGGTGTTTTTTTAACAGCTTGGGCTACAGATAAAGCCTTTTATATGCGATATATACATATACATACGTACGTCAATGATTTTTACACCATATACCATATACAATATATATATATATACATATATAAACCCTGTTGAGTAAGGCTTATTGTACATGAAGGCAATTAAAGTACAGACAAATATTCAAAGAAGGCGGCTTGTAAACTTATTCCTAGAGCTGTTAACATTTCGACTTTAAAATCGATTTAATCGGTGTTTTTTGGTGAGCAGAAATATCGATTCCTTTTTTTAGGAATCGATGCATCGACATTTAAAAAAAATTTATGTCTAGAAGGCGATTGGGATTGGACAAATGTAAGTAAACGAAAAGATTATGTTAAATATAACGATTTTAAATCGATCTTTTTCAAAATGTAATCGAAAAGAATCGATTCACAAAAGGTATAATCTACTTATTCCCAGTCGGTTCTACATTAGAGGTAAAGAAACATCGATGCATCCAAGTTTTTTAAATGTTTGGGTATATCGATGTTTTGTGGGGAAACCTAGATATTTTTATCGATTTTTTTCGATGTTTTACTAGTGAAAAATCGATACTATCGATGTTTCCTAAGCCATACACTTTGCTGCTTATAAAAATTATATTATCTGCAGTTGAAGCCTTGAGTGATGCCATTTTCTCACTTAAAACGATTCCGGCTTTAAGGGATTAATTGTCATTTATGATCTAACCAAATATGCTGGAAGGGCATTCGAGAAAGCATCGTCATGATCATTTCAAAGGCTTAAAATTGAGTCTAATCTGTGTGATCAAAACATCGATAGAGCGAAAAATAATCTTTGGTTTTCAAAAAAGTTTAAAAAAATTGATACTATCGATAGTGCTCCGATGTTTGCCAGCACTAAAGGGAAGACATTTTCAATTTAATTTTAAACACATTTTTTTCTTTTTCCTCGAAAACATCTGTTTTATGAAAAAATCGAAAAACTTCGATGATCTTTTTTTCATCGATGTTTTTTTCTTTAATTATCGAAAATCATCGATGTCTGCGAACACCCCTTATTCTACACATGCTCACCTCTATGGAGCTGAGTCCCGCTGCCAGACCCTTGCAGTCCACATTCTCGAAATGCTCATCCACCGATATGATCGGCTTGCGGGGATCGGCGCCGGCGCGGAATCCCTTGGGATAGCCACGTATGCTCGTGTTTAGGTACAGGATGTTCGGCTTCTTTTCCAGCATCACAAACCTTTAACGAATATAATGAATAAAAAGAGCGTAGATCTTGACCCACTTAACCCACTTGGGCAGCAGCTGGATAACACAGGAGCCCTCGCCGCCCACAAACAGATGGGTCTCCTTCCATTCACTGGGCGAGGCCACGCAGTACGTCTGCTCGTCCTTGGTGTGCAGCAGGACGAGAGTGGGTCCCCGGTATCCTAAGACGTGATGCAGAAACCGATTGGCACCAACGCCATGCTCATTGGAGTCGTAGAGCAGCGTCCAGTGCGAGGGCATCATCGAGAGTTTCTCCTTGAATATCTGCACGGCGCTCGAGGCACTGCTCATGTTATTGCCCTTCCCAGCAGCGGAGGGCGGAGCCACGGTCTGGGGCTTGGAGTAGAGCGGCGGCAAGGCACCGGCCAGCAGCCAGGCCTGTGAGAGCGGCATCAGCGAGTCCAGATCCCGGCCGCCATCCCCACCACCGCCGCTATGGTCGGTGGCGTCTGTGAAGGGGTTGCGTTGCTCCAGCACCGGAGTCTGGAGCTCGATGCCGCAGGACTGCGACTGCTGCTCCAGGCCGCGATAGGCGGTGGAGAGCGTGTGCACACAGTACTTGTGCACGAGCAGCACCAGGCGGATGAGGTTCTGCTCGAACCAGCGGCACACGTAGCCCAGACTGAGGCTGTCGTGGCAGAGGAATATGGACTTGGTCACCGAGCCGAAGGTGCGGTTGATGGCCGAGCACAGGACGGCGTTGCCCGAGTGCTGCATGGCAATGGTGTAGCAGATGTGGAGCAGCCGCGTCACGCCCTCCTTGTCGATGAAGTCGGGATTGTCGTCCTGGGCGTACATCTTGATGTAGCACTCCAGCGTCTTGGCATCGTCCATGATGCCCAGGAAGCGTTCGCACTGCTGCCGGAAGGCAACGGTGCCCAGGTGCTTTGTGGTGGCCTTCGAGTTGGTGTGCATCAGCCGGAACAGCCGCTGGCCCAGGTCCGCGTACTGCGGAAAGACTTGTGACTACAAGCGGACGGAGAAGGGACGGAGAGAGGCAGGTTAATGGGCTGTCGTCGTCGCTGCTTGGCTTGTTATCAGTTAATTACTCACCACAAAGACGTCGGCCACAATGCCATTAACGCCGAGTTTGGCCGATGACAGCTCCCTGAGGATCTCCGCCAGCTTCTCCACCGGCACCAGCTGCGTGAGATACTTCTCGGTGACGTCCGCCCCGGAGGCTGACCTGGTCATCGAGGCCTGCGACTGCTGCACCTTGAGACTGTTGTTGCTGCCGCCACCGCCGCCGCCTGCGTCAGAGCTGCCATTGTGGGAGCCCGTCGAGTGGGCGGAGTGCGTGCTGGACTTGTGATGGTGCTTGTGCTTCCCGCCGTCCAGGGGCGGCTCACTGGCGTCCGACTCCCCCTTGGAGCTCGTGTTGCCCATTTTCTACACGGTGTTTGTTGTTATGTGCTGTTTCGACGCAATTGATTTGCACAGCGATTGTCGACGGCAGTGGAAACGTACAACTAAAGGGCATAAAAAAGGCCAAACGCAGGTTTGCACTGAATCGAATTCGCCTGGCTCAACAGGTGCAGGAGGAGGTTTCTGTTAATAAAAAACAACTGCGCCGCTGTCGCAAAACCTGTTATGAAACACACAAACACAGCGCTAACAAATCTGGTAAATATATTTACATAATTAAACGCAAATTAAGCTTTGAAACGAGAAATGAAAACAAACCAAACAAAACACACGGCTATCGATAACGATTGCGCCGTTTTGGCACGTTTCCATCGCTTGTTTGCGTTTATGCGCAGTTATCGGATTAAATGTATTCTAAAAGATTTTAAATAAATAAGTAATAAGTAAGTTTAGGTTCGCTAAAGTCTTTAGTTAATCGGTGGAGTTGTATTCTTAACTTGTCTTCAATAAAGTTTAGATAGTAAATGTACACTGATTATGATTTCCTTTATCGCCACTTCGCCCCGCATAAACGCTGAACAACAGCTTGGAGCAGAAAACGTAAATAAAAACAGTGAATAAAACCAAAACAAATGGTGGCGCCAGCTAACACTCTCCAAAATAACACAAATTCCGACGACGATGACGCCGTGCGGGCGGCGCCTACTTCTATGCTGGTACTGGACTCCAAGCGGAAGAGCGCTTTTCTGCCATACCGTCCCCAGTCCACCGTTCTCACCAATCTGCAGCGCGGCAACACGGAGGCCACCTTCTGTCCCGTGGAGGTGTCGCTCTCGTTCCACGAACGCGCTGGCCAGGGCGAGATCACCGAGGAGCAGGTGACGGCGGAGCGGGCGCGACAGCAGGACATTGATCACAAGGACGAACATGGCTTCACGGCGCTCCATTGGGCCTGCTCCTACGGCCAGTTGGTGTCCGTGCAGCTGCTTGTGGCAGCGGGTGCGAATGTGAACACCATGGCCCCGGATCTGGTCAGTCCCGTTCTCTTGGCGTCTGCTGGCGGCCACAACGAGATCGTTCGCTTCCTGCTGGATCATGGCGCGGACTCGACGCACATGGACATTGTGGGCAACACGGCGCTGATGTACGCAGCGGCTGGCAACCATCCGCATACGTGCAACGAGCTGCTGGCCAGGGACCTGGATCTGAGTGCCACCAACGAGAATGGGGAGACGGCCTACTCCCTGGCCGTGGAGCACGGAGCTCAGCTGGCCCAGGCACTGCTGGAGCAGTACATGACGGCCATCATAACGGCGGGGGCCTTCGGGAGTATTTAATTAGGGGAGAGTATTTAATTAGGAATATTAATTATAAATACACGGCTTTTTATATGTTTCAAAACTCAAACATTTTATTCTTGCTCTTTCGCGTCTGCTGCTCCTTGCTGAGCGTGCGTTCCTGGGCCTGCAGCGTGGCGAGCTCCTGCTTCTGGCTCTCCAGCTGCACCTGCAGCCGCTTCTGCAGCTGGGCATCGCCGGCATTTCGGTTCACCGACTGCTGCACCTTGGCTATGTCCCTCTGCTTGCGTCGGATTTCATCGGCCACTCGCACCGTCTCCACATTGAGCGTCTTGGTGGAGTGCTGCTGCAGCTCGTTGGTCTTGGCCTTCTTGGCTGGCTGACTGCTATCCCCGCTGCTACCCAACACGCTGCCGTTGAGGAATGTGAAGACATCCGTGCGCTGTGACTCCCGGGCGTAGGCCTTCTCGCCCGCTTTCCTCTGCCGGCGCTGGGCCCGCTTCAGCTTTCGCTCCACACTGAAGTAGTCCTTGTCCCCGTTGGCGGCCTCACGGAGCTCCATGCAGGCGTCTAGGGAACGACCCTTTGGGAGAATTTGGGCACTCACTGGAGTCACAATGCCCCTGCCATCGGAGCCCAGACCCGTGCCATGGATGTAGCCCATTTTCTCCATCAGCTTGGAGCCAATGCCCTGTGGGGGAAAGGTTATATTTGAATAAATCTAAGCCCTTGAATTTGTTCTTACCCGCGTAAACTCCTCCCAGGCTCCCAGCTTTTCAGTCGGCTGGAAGGTGAACAAACTTAGCTCCACCATGCGGGCTCGCTGGGCCTCCTCCAGGTCATCCATATCCGAGTCCGCCTCGTCACTGCTTTCTTCGTTCAGAGTCGAGCTGCTGTCTCCGCTGCTAAGCTCGTCCTCTTCCTCATCTTGGTCGGTGGTGAGTGGAAATAGCTCCTCGAACTTGAAGTCTCGCTCCCTCTCCTTATGCTCCTGCCCATCCAAACGCACCCGGCACACCTGCTCCACGAAATTGACGCACAGGACCCGGCCACGGTGCCACAGTCGGTCCTGGAGCTGGGCCAGCACCGGACAACTGCGGGATAGCTTGTGAAAGTCGGGCGGCTTGTACTTCCGAATGGAGCTGCCGCTGACCAGCTCGCCGTGGGAGAAGCGACACCGCGTCTCGTCGAAGCGACACTCGCCCTCGAGGTAATAGGAGCAGGGCAACATCTCGCGGTGCGTGGGATTTGTGAAGAGCACCCGCAACTGGACATCCAATACACCATCGCCATTGATGATCACCTCGTCGTCCACGCCACAGATAAGGGAATTGTGGTAGCTCAGGGCACCCCAGCTGTGCTCGTGGGGAGCCGAGCACTTCTCGCCCACCATGGCTGTGTACTTGGCCCGCAGCTCAGCCAATTGCTGCTGCTCCTCCGCAGCAGATGTGCCGGCGCCAGCCTCCTCTAGGTCGTTAAGTTCGCTCCTGAGCCGCTGCAGCTCGTCGTCCAGGTTGTCTCCCTGTGGAGGATCTTCATCGGTTGGCAGTTCATCTCCTGTGTCCTTGGTGAGGGCCAACAGCTCTTGTAGGTTCGTTTTCAGGGCCAAAAGTTCCTTGCGCTGCTGGTCATCGGTGGTATTCTCCAGCGCCTGCTCCACAACTATCAACTGTTACAAACAGGGAGGGTCGTAAAGGAAGTTGGGATTCAATTAGTATCACCTTGGCTCACTTGTGCTTCGTATTCATCCATAATTAAGGCGCCAAAGCATAGCGCGGCTTCATGGAATTCCAATTGTTTGTAAATCTTTTAGGCAGATGCACGCATACACACACAGATCCGGTATACAGCAGCGGTCCATATTATAGCATTTATTTAGATGTCCCACTGAAATCTTTATTTATAACTTTGACAGTACATGAAAAATTAAAATATTTATTATTTAAAGAATCTTACACATTATTTATTAAGTTTACTTAAAAACATTCTTTAAAAATGGCTAAATATGATTTACTGCATATTCGTTGCTATTAATCCGACCCCATTTGTGCTTGAAGGGAAATTTTTCTCAACACTATCAGCTGATTGCGCTGTGTGTTTTCCAACACTGGCCTCCTTACCGGCTAAAGCGTGCCATTTGTTGTTTTGATTTTGCGGTTACATATTATGAAATAAAAAGTATGCAATAATGCTCTTATCCCTGAATTGCACATCGAGGAACTTGGTGCCGCGGCTGCACCGTTTCACCAGCAAGATTGCCGTGGATGTGGAGCCGGCGGTCATCACTGGCCTGGAGCAGGCCACCATTAAGCCCAGGAAACATCCGGGCGTAGTGAAGCCCAATCATGTGGAGCTGCCAAAACAGTTGAGCGACACCCTCAAGCGCATTGTGGGCGACCATCCGGTGAAGAAAGTAATCCACGATGGCCAGCAGCTCAACTCCTACCTCAAATCCCGCCATCCGCCGCCCTCGCACGAGGAGATTGAGAACAAAAAGCGGATCATCATCGAGGAGGTGAACGCCAAGATGTCGCTGGAGCGGCTGGCCACACTGAGCGAGGAGGAGGCGACGCGCTGGAAGCGGAAGCGGGAGCTGGAGATCAACAAACGGCTGGCCCAGCGCCTCTACGCCTGGCGACGCATCGAGTACGGCACCTACGAAGCCATTGTCTATGCGGTAGCCCGTGGCGCCCAGGAGTACGCCGTGATGAAGCGTGTGCTCACCGAGCTGGCCCAGCGCGATGAGCAGTTCCGTCCGCGCAGCTTCTTTGACTTCGGGTCCGGCGTCGGCACTGGAATGTGGGTGGCCAGCGAACTGTGGCGCGATCAGATCTTCGAGTATTACAATGTGGACAGGTCCAGGGAGATGAACGAGATCTCGGAGCTCATACTGCGGGATGGCCACGAGAACAAGCAGATACCTTTGCGCAATGTATACTACAGACAGTTTCTGCCCGCCATCGAGACCAAGTACGATTTGGTGATAATTTCCCACACACTCTTCGAGATGGCCGACAAGGAGCAGCGACAGGAGGTTCTGCTGAATCTGTGGCGCAAGTGCGATGGCTACATGGTCATAGCGGAGGAGGGCACGCGACGTGGCAGCGAGTTGGTCAACGAGGCGAGGAGATTTCTGTTGAAGCAAAAGGAAGAGGGTCACACACTGGCGCCGGTAATAATCTTAAATGTTTGGGAAATCTTTGTTAGAATCTTGTTTTAATATTTTCAGTGTCCCCACGATGTGGCCTGTCCACGTCTTAGGGATCTGGCGGATCGCACTCCCTGCAATTTCCCCATTTCCTATGCTCCCCTGCGACTGGGCAGCGACTCCATGGCGGACCGCCACACCTCCCTCTACAGCTATGCCATCCTGAAGAAGGGACCCCCCTCGGACAGCTCTCGTTCTTGGCCACGAATTGTGCGGCCCACCTTGGTGCGTTCGAAGCATGCCATCTGTCGGGTCTGCACGGAAGAGGGCAATCTCCAGGAGGTCATCTTCACAAAGTCCAAGCATGGAAAGTATGTAAAATCATTAATTCTTGGTTTTGGTCTCTCAAACAACCTTTTTTCTCTTTGCAGATCCGCCTACAGTTGTGCGAAAGTCAGTCGGTGGGGCGATCGCCTGCCCATGGCGCTGGGACAGCCGCAGGAGAAGTCCGGCTCCACAGAAGAGCAAGCTGACTTGGCGTAGCTTAAGCTGTTGAATCGATATATGTTAGGCATAAAGTTGCGCCCTGCCCAGGCGGGCTAATTGATACTAAAAACTGACATACAATTAGACGATTTAATTATGTGCAAACAAATCGTTTCGGGCGGAGCTGAAATTAATTAAATAGTTGCATTTAAATGAACTATAGAAGCCAAATGGCAGAGCCGCATGCTCATTGATACTAAATTTCGTTAACAACGGCCAACACACCCTCACCTAGATTTTAATGTGTGGCGGATGCGGCCGCGGATGGGTTGGCCCCCAGCGCTTTTGGGATCAGCTTGTTATGTAATGTCATCGGTATATAGGAGGAGTCTTTGCCTGCCTGGCCAATGGAGGAAGCTTTGGAGGGACTCTGAGGCGGACAGGGATGAGTGCCATCACCTTTTAAAAGTGTCTTTATTTTCCAGCTCTTCCTTTTTATCATATTCTCAAGTCAATATAAATAAATTCTTTATTTTAAATAAAGTCTTGAGCCGCTGCAAATATTTCAATTAGTCATAATTGATTCCATAGCCAGCCTGTCTGGGCAATAGCTTCGTTTGTTCCAGAGGCCAATCCCAGTTCGGCTGACATTTGGCTTTGTGAGTTTTGGAGGTTTTAATGCGGGACGCGCCCTTTTAACGACCGCAGATCATCCCCGCAGCTATTCAACGCTTCGCGGACTCCTGTCCTCCGTGTGAGTGAGGCGAAAAGGACATAGCGTGGTTGGAAAAAGGGCAACTTGTGGGGCGCGAAAAGTGGCACGTCGATTGGCAGGGGAGTGGGTGCGGTAGAGGATAGTTCCTTGTACATATGGTTTTAGGGATTGGCTTCTAGAACAAGGTGTGCTACAGAGCAACGGACTGTAGATACATAATGTTGGCGAAGGATATCCGTGGGTTTATTCCATCGGGAAGGGAGGTTTATTAATCTAGGAAATTTAATTTAATGGAAGTTATTTAATAATTTAACAAAAGAACATGTAGTTTCAATAAACGATAGCGAATTTCTTGCGGAAATATCTTTTGAGAACTTATTTGAACATTTAGTCTTTTGAAAGTCTTCTTACCATTTATTGTTCAACATGTTAGTACAGCTACGAACTTACCTAATAAATAACGGCATAAAATTGAATAAATCATGCTTTGAATTAACGTACAATTAAATGGTGACATTTTAGTTGTCTGCCCTACAAACATATTCATTTCATTTCTGGAAATAAGTTACAAAGAATTAATGAAATTCCTATTCTGGCAAGTTATTTGTCAAAATAAGAGCTGGGTTTTGGGGCTTTTTAAGTATTTATTAAATAATTTTTTAATAATAAATCCTGGTTTACGAATAGTTTACAAATAACACCCTTTATATATCTTTAACTTAACTTTGTATGAACAGAGAGAAGCCTTAAAGAGATCACCTTCTTATAATATATTGAAACCACCTTCTGAGAACTCTCTAATCGAAACACCTGCCTTAAAATTCCTTTGGGGCTTGCAGGCTCCTCCGAAATTAGGTTACTCAAACGCCCCGGACTGCATCTGGGACTAAATTTAATTAGGAAATGCATTGGCCAAGTCATTAACCCATTTTGAGGTGCGTATTAAACCTAAGTGGCAGGATATATGACAGGATCCCAGCTATATACTATGTGCCCGGTGTTTGTTTGCCCAATGATAAACGGCTGGGCTATGTGCGGACCAAAGTCCAAGCCCAGGCACACGTCATGGCAACCCCGGGGCAGTGGCATCTCCATGTGGCTCTGTGGCCGCTATGTAATCACTCCAGGTGATACTGGGTGGGGTCGTGCTCGCCGATGGTGTCAGCTGTCGCTACGCTTCCATTCGGCTATTTGTATTAGTAAGGTGCGTCCCACCAGCAACCACAACAACAACAATTCGGACTAATGGTGCCGTTCAGCGGGCATGCGCCGCCGTTGCAAGTGCCGTGCCAGTGGTGCTAGTGACCCACCCACCCATTCAGCCAGTCTGTCTGTCAGTCAGCCAACCCCAACCGAGGCACTCAGCCAACCAGGCAGAGCCGGGGCATTGTCAGCGCTTCCTTTTGTTCCCGGTCTCTAATGCTAATACGCCTGTACATAGATGGACGGGCGCCCTGCTCCGGGTCCGGGTCGATCAGAAGTGGCTACCTAGAAGCTGGCGCTGGCTTCTGGCCATCAGTTCCAATCCGAGCGTGGCCCGGAATAGTTGCGGTCGCGGTTTCCAGTCTCGTTCAGTGCCAGTGAGTTGGTGATTCATCCGTCCTTGGTGGCTTTGGGTTTATCCTGCAAGGCGGCATATTTCATTCGCGCCTGTATCTTGCTGAACCGTTACCATTATGGCCTACAATCCGGTTGAGCAAAATTTCAGGTGTGTGAGAAATTTGTTAAGCAATCTTCAAGGGTTTTTATTTCGGCTGGAAAATGCTTGGGGAGATCAGCTTATGGTGAGTATTTAATTAATGTATTGGATGTGGAATACAGCTGATAGCAGAGGTGATCCTGATGAGATCAAGTTGGGGTGTGACATACATGAAAAGTATTAATTATATTAAATGAAATTATCAAAATAAAGTATGTTTATAGAGGGAACTTCAAGCAGAAGGTATTTTGATTTAAGAAGCTTAATGATTCACAGACTAGAGCTACGAGATTTGGTATAAAGAGTCTAAGAAGACTTTCCATGTTACTTATATAATGTTGAGAAAATCCTTCTGAGTATTGCTAGGACATTTTAAAGTAGTGGCGGACTATCAGTGTTTATTCATATTTAACCTATCAGTAGATGGATGATCCCAACTAAGTTCTTTAATACTTTTTAGATTAAAATCAGTTTTCAGAAAAAAACAACCAAGCCCAAAGCTTACTTTGAGTTATAAAATTTTAAACAATATTATCTGGAATCTTCATGCAGAAGGTATTTTGATTTAAGAAGCTTTATGATTTACAGAAGAATTAAGAAGACTTCCCTTCATAAATATATAATTTACCTTAAAGTCTAAAAGAACACCCGACTAACTATTAACTTATCAAGTAGGTAAATGCTAACTAAAATGCTTTAAAGTTCTTAGATTAAAATCATATTCCATAAAAACAAGAAACCCCAAGCCTTACTTAGAGCTGGAAAATTTTAAACAATATTTGTTTGGAAGATAATCCATCATAGAATCACGCCATTAGTCATTCAAAATGAGTCGTAAAATCTATGGAAATAATCCACTTCCGATGTGTCTGAGATTTTGGGCAAAGATCATATTTAATTGTTCCAAGGCACACGCTCTAGCCCAGGCTTATCAGGGGAGATTCGGGAGCGCTCTACAGAGATTAATACCACCCTCAGAACTTGAAGAAACACCCACAACAAAGTCGACAAAGTCATGGAGAAACATTAAAGAGCCCGCGGCGACTAAATGGACTTTGGTTGTTTAGAATACCAGCCACGACATGGGCAGCACATGATGATAAGTTCAATCGGATGAGAGAGAAACCCTCGAGATTTGATCGGCGGATCGGTAGGTGGGTGCAGTGATATGGGCAAATATTTAAGCTGAACGCCAAGCGATTAGGTAAAACAAGGAAATCTAGCGATCCCAAGACGGATGAGCTCCCATGCGCCATATTTACGATTTCCTATTGCCTTAGCCCCGTGTATGGTCATAAATGGTAATCTTATCGTTCGGTGGGTGTTCGTTCTTGCAGATTATGGTATAGATGTAGCCAATATTTAAACTTATCAAGCACTTGTGTAAATCGTTATTTATAGAGCGTTGGATCGGACTTCTCCAGTCATTGGCTATTACTACTCGTAATCCCCGGAACGAGCTCAGACCAAAGTTCGAGCCCGCGACCAGCGATCACACAGTAGTAGCACTCGATAAAGCCGTGACGTATTTCTCGCTTTTATATTGTACTCTGTTCTCCATTATTAGCTTGGGAACATTCAGTACTTGCTATTACTTACTATATCAATCGGCTTTTGTTTAGCTCGAGAGTCGAGAAACGGTCAAAGTCCGGCCCCGAGGATTGAATCATAGTGTCGCCCCGTCGGGTTCGCGCTCGTTTGATGGAGCAATTATTACGATAATAACTAAATAAGCACTTATCAATGAGGGTTTTAGTGTGGGGACTTACAAGTGGGACACAGCCCAAGTGGGGGAATTCGAAAGTGAAAAGATACAACAACTGTGGAGTACTTATTTAGAATTTATAATAAAGTGATAACACACAAAAACCATGGAGTACTGGGGCTAATAAAAGCTAATTTAGAAGTTAAAATAATGAAATAATTCTACAAATTATTCCTACAGAACTTAGAGGCTTTACTTTTCATTATAAATGTTAAGATAATCTCTAGTTCTAAACCATTAATTTATTTTAAGTTTTGAATTCTATTAAAGAATCTTTGGAATACTATAAAAAATATTACAGAAAGGTTATCATCCCAATAATCTTGAGTTCGTTGATTCAAGATGAATATTTAAATAAGTTTTTAGATCTATAAAAATAACTTTATTTAATTATTTGTCATATTGCAGAAACATATACATATATTAACATAAACCTTGGAAAATTTAATTTTGAATGGAACTCTGCATATATATTTCAAATCTGAAGTGTCTTATAATGTTTTTTTATATAGAGACCTAGACCTAACCTTTTAAACAGATTCTGAGACGAAAAAACAGAAGATCAGAGATATAGTATTAACTTTTACCTTGATTATCAAGAATTTAAAATAAAACTGCCATCAAACTGCCAAAAACTTTAGATTGTATATAATATACTAAAAGAAAACCAGGTACTTGAATTTTCGGAGCTT
Source organism: Drosophila rufa (assembly GCA_018153105.1). Lineage (NCBI taxonomy): Eukaryota > Metazoa > Arthropoda > Insecta > Diptera > Drosophilidae > Drosophila > Drosophila rufa. Next base: position 19,484,431 of record JAECXS010000096.1, read on the forward strand.
CACACCACTGAATTCCCAAATGAAAGCTGCAAAATAAAAGGTAAGTAAATAAAAGAGATCAGATTACCTTGCTCCAGTCCCTGAATGTCAATCAATGCAAGGGTCCAAAGAACGTCTGAATAGGGAAGGAAGCTAATCGGTGAAATAACTCTGATTCACGAGCCAGCACAAAGAGTCTTAATAAGTACACGGATGCTTGTGTGTAGGAGGGACCATATACTATATATAAAGCTTTATATTCTATATAGGCATTGTAAACCGGCCCCGATAATGCCGAGCGGGGATAGAGCTGGCCATTGTTTCACTCTGCGCCGCTGCCATTGGCACAGAATAAAAGCGAAGTAAGGAACGCGGCGCTTTATTACGTATTACGTATACGACTCTTGCGGAGCGCCGAAGAAATTCGATATGTGGACTTGTGACCTGAGCCCACTCCGCTCTCCGTTGCCAAGCACTGCGATCGGGCCGAGACGAGACGGCCGTACTGCCAAAAAACTCAATCAGACGCCACCGCAGGTGAGTATCAGGTGGGAGAGTGTGCGAGCGTGAGTGGCTCTTATCAGCGAAGGAAAACGACAATATAACAACGCCAAAACATTAATAACCAATGCGAAATAAACGCTAGCAGAGACTGACGAGCGATCTTTGGGGCAGTGTTGGCGTCTTGGCTATTACTATTTATAATATACAAAATAGATATATACTACTACTATTACTATTTATAATATACAAAATAGATATATACATTTTATTGGGAATTTAAGTGACTTTATTACTACTAGAACAGTTGTTAGAAGTGATACTAAGCCTTAATATGGCTTTTTCTTAGAATAGTAATACTAATTAAATTATTCGGGGATGCTACAGAAATCACTAGCGTTTTAAAAACACCTAAAAACACTCATAAACAAAAATCAAATTTGAACCTAGTTTGGTGCTTCAAACTTGTTATTGCATACTTTTAGACGCATTTTAAAGTGATTTCAAAACCCCAGTGATTTCTGGGGCACCCCTGATTAATTTAAAAACAAGTATAATTAAGGTGATTTTATATAATAATTTAATAAATGTGTATGTATTTTGATTTGTTAAAATAAATTACCATCGTTCATTTGTGATTTATAAAGCTGTATAAACTTATAGCTTACTTTCTAGCTTGTTAATTGTTAAAAACTCTTATTATCAACCCACATACCAAGTTTCACAACGATCAGGTTAAAGCTACAGTCACTAGATAGCTTTAAATGTCTCTCTTGAATATTGCCCATGCGCAACTGCCTATAAGTAGGCAATGACATTTGTCTTACAAGTGTTCTTCTTTAGAGTTCTGTCTCTCCAGCACCTTTGCTTAATTTTTCCCTATTTCTTAAAATTCAGCTTTTCTTTTAATTGGTAACTCCCGGCATCACTGAGCGCCTTCGATAAAGCCTGCATTCAACAAACACATTCACATGGACCCACAGATACTCTCGCCCAGCTGGGACGCCCGATCGTGTTCTTTGTGTGGCTGTGTGCGCGTCCAGCGATCAACGAAGCTGCTCTCCGCTGGCAGCCGCCGACTTCTGGGCGTTCGGGAACGGGAACTGCTACCGCCAATGTAGCCACCACAGCTAGCTGGGATCACTGTTTGTTTACTGACCGCCAGTCGTGCACGTCGCTTCGAAGACGCTGTTACTCGGTTGCGAGATCGCGAGATCAACGATTCGTTTTCGAGTTCTCCCTGTATTTAGTCCCTGTTAAAGTGCTAAAAATCCTGACTCTCAAAAAGGGTAAGGATCTCATTAATTAAACAGCGCGAAAGTTGTTTGATTACAAAAAGATCAAGTGGTGTCTGACTTAAAAATAAATGCCCACTAAATGTGTGTGAAATAATATTGTGACATTAATAAGCATAATTATATTAATTAATTATAATAAAGAAGGAATTTATTCGTGTTTAAATATATATATGAATCCTTTTTGGAAATTACATTAATAATATATTAGCAAGTGACAAATAAAAACTGAAACTGTGGCATAAATAATGATTTTTAATCCCTGAGTGAACTGATTAAAACGGAAAACTCTTTTGAACTTTAGAAATTATTTCCTGGCTCAAACATATTCGTAAATTAAATAAAAATAGTTTTAAAATATTAAAATATAATTTTTACAATAGAATAAACTGTTTAGAGAACTTATTTATTGATAAAAAAAAGTGGAGTACACGACTCAGGTATTTATGATCCTTTTAAGAATTACATAGTTGAATTTCTTTAAGGAATACATGAAATGTTAATGTTTTATTTTTACCAATATGCAAACTTAACAAGAGAGAGCTTTGGAAATATATAATTATTGGCCCATTACCTTTACCTTATCAGAAAAATTTCGATATTAACGACACTCTTTGTTAACGAATGCGACAAAACGTATAAAAGCCATTCGAGCCAGAATAAGGCGAGTGTTAAGTGAACCTCTGATTCATGCTTTGGTATCTGGCAGATACAAGTGATATGTATCTTGTGGCGCGAGTGGGTCACTTCCGTGGAGCCGACCCCACTCTATGTGGAACTGCTTAGCCCGCACTTTGATTTGTGGAACTGCAAACTGTGAAATAATATTAATTCGATTACTGAATGCGGCAATCACAATTCGAAATCAATGCGACAATAACCCGGGCCCAAAGATGGAAACCGAGAGTTTTTTGTTGCCTTTCTGAATTATCTAATTATCAGAATATAAACAGAAATCTGTTCCCAGGGAACGCACTGATCGGCATTGCTCCCGATTCCCCCTTCCGATCTCCGGATTTCGAACAGCTGCTGCCCCTAGCTGCACTCCGATTCGGACCGGTTTGTTCGGTCAGCACACAAGGCGAGGTACTACTCGTACATAAACAAGGTATACAAAACAATGTTTCAGGGCAGCCAGCAGCCAGCAGCATCAGCATCAATATATAATGTATACGAGCCCCGCCGCAGCATAGCCAACGCGATCATCCAAGTCCCCAAAGTCGCAGGCAAACTCGAAATGTAAAGCTCGTCGGGAACTGAACAAAGGAACCCAAGAAAAGTGCGAGACCGGCTAAATGTGACGACAGCTCTCCGGGTATCAATCAATATTGAAATACAACTGATTAAGTCCCATCAACGCTGCCCTCGGGCTAGGTAGGGCAACTCTCGCCCTCCTTCTCTGTGGTTTTCCAGGGCATTGACATAGGTAATTGTAATTGGCAGCCCTGATAGCTTAATGCCCGGGTTCAAGTGCAGTGTTCACAAGTGGAGGAAGCTCTTACCTGTCACAGCTTGTGGAAAAAAAGGAATATTTCCCAGTAGGAACTGCCCCATGAACAAGGAAACTTGAACAGGTTGTGATAAGAGGCTATACTATATAGCAATTCGTCACAGTTCCAAAGGTGACAACACGAAACTAAATCGGAGAATTTCCAGAAGAGGGTCGTAAAGCTCTTGCATGTTTGCTGTTTCAAGAATCAATATATTAAATCCTCTAAAAACCCTGGAGTTTATAAGTATATATCCTATTTTTAGTTCCCTGTTCAACCCCCTATAGATTTGATAAGCACAACGCTATCGGTTTTCACACCTCTATTACTCTATTTGTATTTAATTTGTTTTTCGGACTTTGTTTTTAAACAACCAATCAAGATTGCACAAAAATCTGATGCAAGAAACCCCTGTGCGCTGCGATTATCACAAAGCAACCCATCTAAAAGCTATAGCTACTATATAGCATCGTCACCAGCAGAAAAGACAACGACGCGATTCCATTTGTTGTTAATGCTTGGGCTGGGACAATGCTTTTGTTTTGATCGCAAGTGATCAGCTTGGAGCGGATCGGCGGATCAATAGCAGATGTGCATACGACACAGCCACACACTCATGATTGCAATTTTATTTCCACTCAATTGTGTGCTGTATTATTGTCTCTGTACCTTGATCTTTTCGCAAATCTGTGCATTTATTGCAGCCGTATTTTATTGTCTCTTGCAGCGAAATGTGGAGTAAACTGCGTGCTACATTTCGCTTATGTAAACTCGCTTTTAATTGGGACCAGCCAGCCAGCCAGGCTGCCTTTCTGCTGATAATTGAATTATTTCAACAGCCATCCCAAGTGACAGCTCTTGGAGCAGAGCCAGAGGATCAGCTGGGATTAGCTGCCTCTATTAATACACAATCTAAGCCGGCGATCGGGCATAACCAGGCCCAACAATCGGCCGGGGAAAATAGGAGGTTAGATGACAAAGGTTGATCTATCTGTCAGCCTCGATCAAAGTGCGGATTGAGATGCAGTGAAACCCGTTTAAATGGCTTAAGCGAAAGCTTAACTGGCCAGCAACAGGTTGCAGCCAAGATTGAGGGATTTAGTAGTCACTCACCATTCAGGAGAGGCATGCCACTTGTTGCACAATCAATCAATCGATGAATCAAGCCAAGCGATTGATAAATATCCAATAAAACTGAATTTAAGACTTAATAGCTGGACTTAAGGAGGTATTTAATAGATAATTAGGAGACTGAAAGTCTTTAAGACAATCAAAATATGTAAACTATGCTTATTTGGAATTTTAAAATATATTTATTATGCGAAATATAATAAAGATTCTTTGGTTATTAGTTTAAATAAGATATTTTGATACTTCTGCAAATTATTTATTAAACTTTGTTCTAGTTCTGACTGTTTTAATTAGATTTTTGAAAAAAAAAAACTGAAAAGTCTGAGAGACTTTTCTTGTTTCTAATGATATTTAGGTTAGTTTTTAGTTAAGTTTTAAATATGTGGTTATAAATAAGCTTAATTAATAAGTAAACCATTTATTTATTAAACTTTACCCTCATTCTAAGTGCTTAAATCATTCTTTAAAGATCAACTTAAAAGTCTAAAGGCCTTTTCCTGTTTCTAATGTTATTTAGGTTAGTTTTTAGTTTAGTTTTAATAATTTACTCATAATTAATAATTTAATAAATTAAATCCTTAAAAGCTTTCCGAATAATTAATCTTCCCTCTCCCCATAGTTGACCCATTACACCCAGAATGGCGACAACGCGGGAGCAGTTCTTATTCGGCAGCAACGACAACGGCGTCGCCGGACTCGGTCTGGGCATCGAGATCGGGGAGGTGTCCAATAGTCGCGTCTACAATGCCACCACAGTGCCTGTGACCAATCAAGGAGGATGGCGCCATGCCCAGTCTAGCGTTGTTCCGCCTCCACCTCCCACCTCCACGCCGCCTCAGGTGACGTACAGCAATGGTTCCACGGCCAGCAAGCAGCCGCCACTGGAGGCCGTTGAGGAGGAGGAGGTGCACTTCGACATGGATGCCCTAAACAACCTGCCAGCCCGCGAGCCCGTGGATATGGAGTTCAGGGAGCTGTCCCTGACCGTGCAATTGGGCTTCAACCGAGGTAAAGGCGTCATATTTACGATCCCCTGCGATCGCATGATCTAAGATATGGCTCGATAAGATTGCCAGTGGAAAATACTTAAAATTAGCTAGGAGTTCTGGCCATATACGGTTTATATATGTGTTTACGATCAGCGGCTACTCTTTGACTAACCGATCGAAGGAAAATAACTTATCCAGTTTGTAACCTATAATAAAAGTTATAAATAAGGAAGAATTACTTCTAGAACAACTCTTAATAGACTTCAAAAAAGGTTTCATAAGGAAAGTAACTTTCACTTTCCTTTAAACTTTGAAGTAATCGTAATTATGCAAGTTTCAAGAACCCATCAAAGTGCTCTTCAAGGTTATTGTTTTTTCGGCCAAGCTTCACATACCAATCAGCCATAAACACTTGCTTGCTAGTTCCTTTACCAACTGGCTTCTCCCTTGATTAGATAAGCGACCGATCACACCCCTTTATCAGTGTTTCGGGTTTTAGTCATTCATAAATTCCCCTTTCCACACGGGTTACACTTCCAGCACCAATGAGTTCTCCATAAGGAAATGAATAGGGCATTTGGCATTCGATATACAATAAATTCTGTGTACATTTCACAAGGTTCTTTTGCCAATTTCAAAGTTCAGGAGGAAACAAGCAGCAATTGATATCGACATTGGTTGTTTTTGCCCCTGGTAACTTGGTCTAATCAAGAACCTGGGCGATGACCATAGAATTGTTCTACCCGTGTCGATAATTATACGAATAAAATAAAGATAATATGTGGTCAACGCCTTAATAGATCGAAATCATGCTATTATGAAATTTGCACAGAGGAAATAGAGGGGTTAATTTGAAATTAAAATGTATCTTAATTTATTTGATAAAGAATAAATAGAAAACTATATGAGGAACTTTATTTAAAATTTATATATAAAATATACAATCGTGGACAGAAGTATTTTGACAAAGCTCATGGCAATATTCCAGAGCTTGTCTCTCTGTATTTGTTTAAGTTACGGGATTAATTCCAATTTACAGTAAGAGAGTCTATTTAGAGCTTTGAGAAAGCAAAATATTGCACTGATAAGCCAATTCATTTCTTTGCTATGTCACGTGATTTGAGAGATTATGCATTTTTGGGTGGACAAAAGTATTTTGTCATTGCAATCATTTAGTTCTCATTTGTTTCGTGTGCAGAAAAGACAGCTCTCTGCCACTTGTACATTAAGTTGACAAATTTTCTACCAACTTTAATACCTTTTTTGTTCAATTTCGTTTATTTCGTACCGCTATTTCATTAAAATATGGGAAAAACACGAGAACTAAGCGAAATCCAGCGAAACGAAATAGTAACAAAGTACCATGCAGGTATTTCGGTTCAAAGTCTCAGCAAATTTTACAAACTACCGCGGCAAACAATTTACTACCAAATTAATAAGCATAAACTGACAAATTCCACGGGTAACTTAGTCAGATCGGGCCGACCACGTAAAACTACGGCAAGACAAGATCGTCTAATCCTGGGAAAATTTAAAGATGATGTCCTTATTACACCAAAAGCAGCATCAATGGAAGTAAAGAAAGATTATGATATTTCAATTAGCAGGAAAACGGTCGAAAGACGACTGAAAGAGGCTAACTTTGCTACATATGTGGCCCGTCCGATACCTTTTATTTCTCCTAAAAATAAGCTTAAACGATTAGCGTTTGCCAAATCATATGTTCACAAGCCTCAATCTTTTTGGGAACAGATTTTGTGGACCGATGAGAGCTCTTTTGAGTATCATGGTTCAAAAAAAAAAATTTATTGCAGGCTACCCCAAAATATTCGAAAGAAATTAAGACCCGTATCTCAACGTATACCACATGGTGGCGGCAGTGTAATGTTTTGGGGATGTGTTTGCTTTAACGGGATCGGTGATTTGGTGCCCATCAATGGTACGATGAATCAAGGACACTACCTACGTATCCTGAATGACCACGCTTTACTTGCCGGCGATAGACTCATTGGGCAGGACTTTATCCTACAACAGGATAATGCTCCATGCCATAAGGCACAAATGATTACGAAGTTTTTGAAGGATTTGGAAGTAAAATCATTAGATTGGCCACCCCAAAGTCCCGATCTCAACATCATAGAGAACGTGTGGGCTTACATAAAACGCAAGAGGAGTCCCAATTTAACAAGAACTCGTGAGGAGACCATTGCTGAAGTCGAAGAACTTTGGAAGGAAATTTCCGTTGAAACGCTTCAGAACTTAGTCAAATCTGTTCCAGGACGTTTGCAAAAAGTTATAGATGTCAAAGGAGGGTTTATTTTTTATTAATTTATTTATTTTTCTCAAAAGATTTTGCAATTAATATTTATTTTGTAACATATTCTGTTTTGTCAAAATACTTTTGGCCTTCCACTTAAATGAAATTTCATTTTTATTTTATAAGATTAATTACGAAATAAAATATTTTTGTTGTTTTTTATAAACTCACTACACTACTGTTAATAAAAAATTTCTTTAAGATTTTTTGGATAAATAAATAAAAGTTTATTACACAAAATGCCCATTTTTATTTATGTCAAAATACTTTTGTCCACGATTGTATGTGGCCCGTCCGATACCTTTTATTTCTCCTAAAAATAAGCTTAAACGATTAGCGTTTGCCAAATCATATGTTCACAAGCCTCAATCTTTTTGGGAACAGATTTTGTGGACCGATGAGAGCTCTTTTGAGTATCATGGTTCAAAAAAAAAAATTTATTGCAGGCTACCCCAAAATATTCGAAAGAAATTAAGACCCGTATCTCAACGTATACCACATGGTGGCGGCAGTGTAATGTTTTGGGGATGTGTTTGCTTTAACGGGATCGGTGATTTGGTGCCCATCAATGGTACGATGAATCAAGGACACTACCTACGTATCCTGAATGACCACGCTTTACTTGCCGGCGATAGACTCATTGGGCAGGACTTTATCCTACAACAGGATAATGCTCCATGCCATAAGGCACAAATGATTACGAAGTTTTTGAAGGATTTGGAAGTAAAATCATTAGATTGGCCACCCCAAAGTCCCGATCTCAACATCATAGAGAACGTGTGGGCTTACATAAAACGCAAGAGGAGTCCCAATTTAACAAGAACTCGTGAGGAGACCATTGCTGAAGTCGAAGAACTTTGGAAGGAAATTTCCGTTGAAACGCTTCAGAACTTAGTCAAATCTGTTCCAGGACGTTTGCAAAAAGTTATAGATGTCAAAAGAGGGTTTATTTTTTATTAATTTATTTATTTTTCTCAAAAGATTTTGCAATTAATATTTATTTTGTAACATATTCTGTTTTGTCAAAATACTTTTGGCCTTCCACTTAAATGAAATTTCATTTTTATTTTATAAGATTAATTACGAAATAAAATATTTTTGTTGTTTTTTATAAACTCACTACACTACTGTTAATAAAAAATTTCTTTAAGATTTTTTGGATATATAAATAAAAGTTTATTACACAAAATGCCCATTTTTATTTATGTCAAAATACTTTTGTCCACGATTGTAGAAGAGAAGAGCACTAAGAGCTTGAAACTATTTAAGATTCTCTTTTGTTCTGATTCTTTAGGAACATCCGATTTATTTGTAGTTACCATTAAATATATTATAATCTATAAAGACTCTTCGGAAGTAAACATTGAAACAGGTCTGGGAATCTCTTTCCTTGAGGTTTTCTCGGATGTAAAAACTGAAACCGGTCTGAAGAGATAATGAGTTCTACTCTACAGATAATTATTACTTAAATGTATTGATTCTTAATGCCCTGAAATGAGCTGCGTATTACCAGATATGTAGATGTTAATATTAGTATAATAAATAATAAAATAAATTATCCTTATAAAATCTAGCAAAGATCAAAAATTATTACCAACCTTACTAGATTTAATATGGTAATCCAAGTTTAATACCTTTCCTCGTTGAGCACTTAATAGGATAATCACTCTAGATAATCTGATCTAAAAAATAAAGAAAATATTATATTTAATTTAAGGCATGTTTATCCAGTTATTACCTTATTAAATGCTAATAGCCTAGACTTTAGTCACGGATCGGGTTCTCCGTGAACCTTTGTATCAACGACCTTATAAAAGTGCGACCAATTAAATGCCATTTATTATACAATTAAGTAATTTATTTATTATATTTTTTTTAGGATCCAAGGAAATCTTGCACAATGTAAGCGGAAAGTTCCCCGGCAGCCAGCTCATTGCCATCATGGGTCCTTCGGGTGCGGGAAAGTCCACACTCCTAGATGCCCTTTCTGGCTTCAAGACGACGGGCGTCGATGGCTCCATCCTGCTCAATGGTCGCCGGCGTGACTTGCGTAAGTCTGAGAAGCTAATAGTAAAAATTTGAATAATAAGAAAAAATCCTTCCCACAGCCTCCTTCCGTCGCATGTCCTGCTACATCACGCAGGACGATCGCCTGCAGCCGCTGCTGACGGTCAACGAGAATATGCACATAGCCGCCGATCTTAAACTGGGCCATACTGTAAGCTACGAGGAGAAGGAGAGCAGGGTGAGTTCAAGAAAGGATTACAGATGCCAAGAATTGCCTTTAATCCTGCTTGATACCTTTGTAGATTGAGGACATCCTGCTGCTGCTGGGCCTGTACGACCACGATCAGACGCTCACCATGCGCCTGTCCGGTGGTCAGAAGAAGAGGCTATCCATTGCCATGGAGTTGATCAACAACCCCACTGTGATGTTCCTGGACGAGCCAACAACGTAGGATTAGTTATCTATATTTACCATTTCCGATTTCATTAATTTATTTGTATTTATAGAGGCTTGGACAGTAGCTCTTGCACCAAGGTCCTAGAGCTGCTCAAGAAGCTGACTGGCCAGGGCCGCACCATTATTTGCACCATCCACCAGCCCACGGCCAAGCTGTTCCAGATCTTTGACCAGGTGTACGTCCTGGCAGCCGGCAACTGCGTCTACCAGGGTAGCACCCAGAAGCTAGTGCCATTCCTGCAGGCTGTGGATCTTCCTTGCCCCATGTACCACAATCCAGCGGATTACAGTGAGTTTGAAGGGGAAACATCCTATGATGCTATGATCCTATTAAATCCTATATCTTCTAGTCATTGAATTGGCCTGCGGGGAGTACGGCTACGACAAGGTGGACACCCTGAAGGGCGCCACGGAGAATGGAAGCTGCCTGACCTGGTTCGACAATCCCAGCGCGATTCTCCGCTCCGAGGCTCTGATGAGGAAATATCCCATCCCGAAGCGTGCCAAGACGCGTTCGCTGGAGGACACCAGCTTCTCCAACCAGTGCTCGGTGCTGATGCGACGGGGATACATCAAGGCGAAGCGGGACACCACCATGACGCACTTGAGGATTGGCGTGAACATAGCTGTGGCTGCCCTCTTTGGCGCCATGTACGATCACACGGGTCGCGAGGGATCCCGAGTGCTGGATAACTACAACCTGCTGTTTGCCATCCTGATGCACCATTCCATGACCACGATGATGCTGACTGTGCTGACTTGTAAGTAGAGGATTACTTGAAGGACTTAGAGGGGATTTTAACCTTTACTTATTATTATTAATCAGTCCCCATTGAGATGTCCATACTGATCAAGGAGCACTTCAACCGCTGGTACTCCCTGAAAGCCTACTACACTGCCATGACTATTGTTGACCTGCCCATATCGGTGAGTAATCCTTTGACCTTCTATCAGAGTTCCATATCTAACTATATTCTCTCCTTGCCAGATAATAAGTTGCTTCCTCTTCACTGTCATTGTCTACTTGTGGAGCTACCAGCCCATGGAGTGGGTCCGCTTTTGGATGTTCTTCGCCATAAGTTTACTCACAGTCTTCGTGGGTCACAGCTTCGGGTTGATGATTGGCTCCTGGTTCGATGTGGTCAACGGCACCTTCCTGGCCCCTGTGCTCACCATTCCCATGATGATGTTCGCCGGCTTTGGCGTGACCCTAAGGGATCTGCCCAGCTACTTACAATGGGGCAGTCACATTTCGTATTTGAGATATGGGCTAGAGGGCTTCATATCAGCCATCTATGGCCTGGATCGAGGAGTGCTGGCCTGCGAGGAGGCGCCCTACTGCCATTACAGGTAAGATCTCCTGGATCTTTTCGATTTCCTTATTAAAAATCTTCTCTTTCGCCTTAGGTATCCAAAGAAATTCCTGGAGGAGATCACCATGAGAGGTGATCAGTTCTGGAACGACGTCATTGCTCTGGGAGCCATGATTATTATCTTCAGGCTGGTGTCCTACGTGGTGCTCAAGGCCAAGATCAAGTCCATTCGATGAGGAACCCACACACACACACACCTGAAGTCCATTCCTTGTATTATACATTACTTGTTGAAATTTATGTTTAGTGCTATTAATATATTTAATTAACACTGTTAAATAAAGCTACGATTTGTAATTAAACCTAGGAACATATATCACAAGATTCAGCTGCTCAGGCCTTGGGCAGCCTCGGGTTCTAAGCTTGCCTCAGCCGCTGGAGCTGGAGTTAGCAGCTGCTGCAGTGCCTTGGCATTGGTGGCCATATCTGCGGAGCGGAGCTGTAAGTATAAATGGTTTTTAAATGAAGGTTTCATTAGTTATATGGCCTTGTCTTACCACCACCACCTTTTGGCCCAGTGATTCCAGGAGCCTCTTCTTCAGACGCATCAGCGAAGTGGGTTTCTTGCTGAACCTTAGAGTCTGCTCTTCCGTAAGGAGCTCCACAAAGTACACACTCGGCTGCTCGCCCATGGTCTGCACTCGCAGGCTAGGCAGGTTAACCCCACTGATGGGACACACCAAATCCACGCCCTCGACCTCGGCATCCTGGCTCAGCTCCTGGGCATACTTGGTCAAGTCCCTGCGCTCCTTTAGCAGATAACCTGGTGCCCGATCGAACTCTTTGAATGCCTGTTCCGTCTTCAGCTTGCCTAGCGCTGGCTGCTCGATGGCAATGGCGGATCGCAGGACGGTCAAGCGGCTGTCCACCTTGGGCTGTGCCCGCTGTCGTCGTTGCGCGGCCTTCAGTTCCTCGGCTGCGTTGATTAGATCCTTCGAGTAGTGCCCCAAGGTGCACAGAGAGAGGCAGGTGTCCACTAGATTGTCCGGGTAATAATCGTACTCCCCATGGTCTAGCTTTCGCAGGGCAGAGAGCTCAAGCTGTCGGATCTGCGGTTCGGTTAGCTCACAATCCAGTTGGGCGCTGGCCCACAGGAAGGTGGCGAGGTCCTTGGCTCGCAGATCTCCAGGCTTGAGCAGTTTCATCAGGCGCTCCACCACGATGGTCAGGCACTGCTTGTCGTCCCACAGCTGCTCGGCGAAGAAGGCGAAAATGTGCGCCAAACCGCGGGGCTCGATGAAAGCAATCTTTCGGGGATCCAGGCAGATGTCCTGCAGATGCTGACACACGCGCTCCTCCTTAACCCGCTGCAGACGCAAGGCCTTGACAAAGGAGACCAGCAGAGCACTGCTCTCCTCGGTGAGTTCCAGATCCAAAGTGGCCCTGACGAGGGAGGACTCGTACGAGTCTCGCACCTCGCCCGTAACCAAGCTGGAGGTCTTGTAGGCCGCATTGCTGATCATGGCGAGATCCATCTCACTCAGCGCGGGCAAATGTGCCGCCAGTTGCTCCTCGAGCAGCTGCTGGAAGTCGTTAGACTGCTTCTTCTGCATTCCCAGGTAGAAGCACACCTGGACGAATCGCTCCTTGTTGTCGCGGAAGTCCTCCTTGGCCAGTCGCTGCACGGCTGCCTGGAAGAAGTCCGTCCGCTTCATCCAGCCGGGAATGAGGAAGAGGAATGAGTACAGGGTCTCCAGCACCGTGCTTGTCTCCATCTTCGCCAGCTGATCGGCTGCATGGTTATCCAATGCGTTCAGAGCGGCCACATACATGGGCACGGCGGCATTGGAGCGGTAACTGGAGGCCTGGATGATCAGGGCGGGTAGCTGCGCCGCTTCCGTCTTCTGCACGGACCGCTGGAAGTAGCGGTCGTCCGTGATGGGAAAGTAATCGGCATAGCGGACCGTCGTCTTGGGCAGCACATGCTCCGGATCCCTGTAGCGCTCCAACGCGATGTGCTTCGCAAAGCGGGTGAGCAGGGTGCCGGTCTCGTCGGTGTTCTGCCGCAACACATCCCTAGGCGTGAAGGAGGCGTAGCACCTAAGTGGGCTGCTGTTGGTGGAGACTCCCGCGAAGCGGCGGAGCAGGGCGTACATCTCGGATGCACTTTTGATGAATTTATGTAATGAACTTACAAAGAAAACGTGCACATCCAGACCGCAAACATACGTTAAAAACGGTGCCGTTTTCAAACACTGGGTAAATTTCCCTTTTAAAATTAAGTGTTGAATAAAATGTCCCAAATAGCTAAAGTTTCCTTAAAATATGTGTTAAATCTTAATAATAGTAGATTTAAAAAAATAATAAAAAAGAAACGAAATGTTCAATTCGATAAGCAACAATTAAAGAATAGCTAAATTTGCAACCTCGTTGAAACGTGTTTTGCAGCACTGGTCAAACACCTGTTCCGGTGGATTAATAACCAAAACATGAAGAAAGCGGCGGGATTCGTTATTTTTCGTCGCCTTTGCGGGGAAATTCAATACCTTTTACTAAAAGCTTCATATGGCGACTTTCACTGGAGCTCCCCCAAGGGTCATGTCGACCCAGGAGAGGATGACTTTACCACTGCGCTGCGGGAGACCAAGGAGGAAGCCGGGTAAGTGCCTAACTATTCCCAATTATACTTTGCACTAATCCCTAAATACCACCCACAGTTACGATGAGAAGGATCTGATCATATACAAGGACACGCCGCTGGAGCTGAACTATCAGGTGAAGGGCAAACCGAAGATCGTCATCTACTGGCTGGCGGAACTGCGGAATCCTTGCCAAGAACCCATTCTCTCCGAGGAGCACACCGCCCTCAAGTGGCTGCCCAAGGAGGCGGCCAAGGAGTGTGTGTGCTTTAAGGACAATCAAGTGATGATCGACCGGTTTCACGACATGATTCTGAAGCAGGACCAACCGGAGTAGATTAAAAACATGTAAACACCAATTTGAGATGTAACCGAGTTGCGCAACACTAAACCTAGAAATAAATACCAGAGAAAATACCAAGCCAAATACTAGACTTATGTCAGCCGAACACGTTGTACAACACTGTTTTCAAGGCATCTGCAAAAATTGTACAAAATTTGTATTCACTTCGATTGATTTGTTGTGGCGACCGATTCCGGGGACCCAGCAAAGCCAGAGACTGATTAAATCGCCCACTCCCACGCCATGGGGTCACGTTCACGCACTCCGAGTCCGTCGGGCAAGCGTCGCCACCACAAAAGCAAGCACAAAAAACGCAGTAAGTCTCACCACGACCACGAGCGCAGCAGCACCCGAGCGGATAGAGACAAATCCTCGGAGGTGAACCACCACGGGCGGCGTGAACGCGACCGGGAGCGGGACAGAGAGCGCGATAGACACCGCGGCGAGCGCCACACGGAGCGCGACTACCGCCACTCGCCGTCGATCGTCAAGTCCCGGAAGCGTTCCAGCTCGTCCAGCAGTGATAGCCAGTACTCGGAGCTCGAGTCCCAGCGCAGCAGACACAAGCGCAGCCGCTTCAAGAAGCTGGATGAGGTGAGGGGGTGGGGGGGCGTGGCCTTGGAAATCATTCTCTTAATCCCGATTATTTGCTTGCAGCAAAACCAGCTGCAGGTCGAACGCCTGGCCGAAATGGAGCGGCAACGGCGGGCGAAGGAGGTCGAACAGAAGACCATCGAGGAGGAGGCTGCCAAGCGCATCGAGATGCTAGTGAAGAAGCGCGTCGAAGAAGAGCTGGAGAAGCGGCGAGACGAAATCGAGCAAGAGGTCAATCGGCGCGTTGAGACCGCCAAGGCCGAGATGGAGCGCGAGATGATGCTGGAGCTGGAGCGGCGGCGGGAGCAGATACGCGAAGAAGAACGCCGGCGCGAGGTAGGTGCTCGTATTCAGATTCCGCTGGACGACTGCTGCTATCACTGTCAGAAAAGAAAAACGTACACAATGCCACACACACCTACCTACGTACACTCGACCAAACCCGAAAAGACAGCAGTTCAAACAGTCGTCTCCACCACTTGGCGCGTAACCGCTGCGGCGTCGCTTCCCTCCGCGGCTCAGTGGGCGCGTGCTCATCCACATCCATTCCATTCCATTCCATTCCAAAAAGGCATCTTCCCTCTAGAGTCTAGAGTCCTAGTGTCTATACCTAACCCGGCTCCCCTTGCGCCCACTAACCGGCTGAAACACTAACCCACAGTCACGCCTTTTCAGAGCCTCCCCCAAGCACACCCAATGATCCAGGACGGGGGTCGTGAGCCGCGGCTGGTTCCGCCATCGCCTCCCTCTCTCTCTCTCTCTCTCTCTATATTCTGCCAATAATTTTGTAATTTTTATTTTTCCTACCAAAAAAAAAAAGAAAGAAAAAAAGAAAGCCAAAATGACGACATTGCCAAGTGCTGCATGTGTCACAGTTTTGATGCCCATGAATGACCCATTTTGCATACTCTTAGCCTCATCTTTTCTGTTCGTTTCTACCCACATACTGTTATCATTTTAATTACTTGGTATTGGTTCTGTAACTGGTTCGTTGTCGTGTTGAAATTGCGCGCAAACACTCCGCTTCAGTAGGAAGCACGTGCCACGAACGTGCTGATCTTGTCCTGCTAATCACTCGCGAGCTCCTTCGCCGGAAGTCCATGGACGCGACGCACCCTCCTACTCCACACCCACACCCAGAAAAAGATTAAAAAACCAAAGTAAAACCAGGTGGTGTCCCTCAGTTAGTCGGGGTAGTTAGGCGGGCCTAGTTTAGACCCAACTGTTCGCTGCATGCAAAGCAAATCGCAAATCGAAAAGCCAAAAGCCAAAAGCCAAAAAAGACGGGTGAGTTTCCAACGCCAGCGATGTGACAATGAGCCAAGGATAATGGACGCCAAAAGAGACCCACACCCAGACTACCCCCCCAAGCCTAGAACTCGTGTCTGCCCCGATGCCAATCCATTATTTGTGTGTCTCTGAGCTTTTTTGTTTACGTCTGGAATAGCGAGAAATGCATCACAAATAAGACAAAATATACAAACTAAAATCGAAAACCTGCAAAAATTCTATATAAAATTAACACAAATTTAGCCTTTGTACTGGAATAATGACCTCTATTTAAATAGTAAGTAGCAAAAATAAAACAAAAACAAAAATCAATTGAAGACCAATCATTTAGCAACTACTAGTACATGTTTTTATGTTGTGTGCTCCTACATATATTGTAATAAACCTAAGAGAACAACCTACTTTAAACATTCTTATATTTAGACACTACTACTAAATGTTTTACTTTCTACCTTAAATTTTCTTTGTAACGTATTGTTAAACATAAAAAAAAAAACAACTAGATTCTAACTTTGCAGCTCATCAAGCTCAAAAAAAAACCAACCTGCAACCACAAGCGTGCGTCGACATCGCTGATGTCCAGAGACTGTTTATTTATATATAATATATATATATCCATAGCTCTAAGCCTCGGGCCAAGGCCTTGATTTTTGTCATTAATCGTCATTTTGTTTGGGTTTTATAGGAGGATGAGAAGCAGAAACGCGAAGAGCTCGAGGAGATTTTGGCCGAAAACAATCGGAAGATAGAAGAAGCTCAAAGAAAACTGGTAAGATCATCGAAGTATTCCCTAATAAAAGTTCTAAGCTCAATTTAAATATATTTAACAGGCCGAAGAACGGTTAGCTATCATAGAAGAGCAACGCCTTATGGACGAGGAGCGGCAACGCATGCGCAAGGAGCAGGAGAAGCGAGTCAAGGAGGAGCAGAAGGTCATCCTAGGCAAAAACAATTCCAGGCCCAAGCTGTCCTTCTCCCTCAAGCCGGGCGCATTATGAGAGGCCTTGTCAATCCTTTCTTGTTAACTGCTTTTGCTTTTTTATACCTCACAGGCTGATGCCATTATTTGCCTGCGCCCAAGATCATCGCCTCATCGCCTTGATTATTGTTGTCATTGTGTTGTGTATTATTTAATTTTTTTTTAAGGACTTGCGATAATGTTGGGCTCAGGCAAAGCGAAGCCAAAAATAGAATCACGTTTTTTCAAAATTGCCAATAATTGAACATATATTCTAAAGGGCTCTATATAGTACAATATGCTAGAGATTTACTTATAACCTTTTCTACATAAACAATTCATATGTGAGACAAATGATTATATGTAGTGCGTCGTACTCTCTGTTGACACAACTGAAAGATTATTGAGAAACCAAAAACGGAAACGGAAGAAAAAGATGTCAGTGAACAAACATATGTAATCTATTTGCAATTTTTGATATTTCAAGAAAACCATACATATAACGCAACTGAAATCAATAATAAAAACTTTAGTAATGCCAAATAGTTGGGGTTTTATTAGTAACTCAGTCTGGACAGGAATTCATGACCATTTCAAAAAGATAGCAAGCAAGGAATGTTTGGAGAAGAATGAGTTCAGGAGATCGAAATAATGCTGGCCAAGGTAAGACAAGAGAAATGTTGGAGCTGATCTCCAAAAGCAAAAAGGGCATCAGAAAGATCCCCGGAGCCATCACAGGATAATAAACACGCATGCCACAGAATGAGACTGCCTCGTATTGTGACCAGTGCAATAATCATAAGTCTATACTTGTAGCGCTGGGTTAAAACTCAAATAAATTACAAAATTCAAGGAAACAAGTACAGTCGACTGTGCTCGACTGTGAAATACCCGGTACTTAAACGTTTGCGGTTCACAATAAAAGGGAAATTAAAATTGTACATACATACATTGGCGCCATTATATCGCACGGCCAAGGCTCGAATGCGCCACCTGTCGGCTACAGCTTGCAACAGCAGTGCCTTAGGGCGGTGTGTTAAAATTCAAACCTTATTGCTAATATCTCCCATGTTTATCATCCGATTTTATTGAAGTTTTCAGGAAACGTCCGTCTCTATTTTATTCATTTATTGTATCTATTAATTTTACGCAGAAAATCACGCATATAGCTAATATAACGTTTTTATGATTTTCAGGGGCGGAAGTGGGCGTGGACAAATTTTAAAACAAACTTGATCTGCGTGCAACAAATTCCAAAGTTGTCACCAAATTTGGTAACTCTAGCTCTTATAGTCTCTGAGATCTCTTGTTTCACACCGACGGACAGACGGACAGACGGACATGGCTAAATCGACTTGGCTGGTGACGCTGATCAAGAATACATATACTTTATAGGGTCGGAGATTTCTCCTTCCGCCTGTTACATACATTCTCGGTTGGCACTAACTTATAATACCCTTGTACCCTATGGGTACCGGGTATAAAAAGCGAGCAAGAGACACCGGAACAGGTGTTGGGTCACTGGCCAGCGCCTAACCGAATCGCCAATTGTGATCCCACTTGGAGAAGTAGAAAAGCAAACGGAAACTGCTATTATATCTTACCTAAATGACACGGGCTGGTACTGAGGAATCAGTGGAGGATCCCATAACTAAAGGCGTTGAGCCTAACAGAGCTCAACTCTAATTAAAGATTCTAAAGGAGAACCTTACCATTGCAACCTACTTCATGCTTTAAATTACTTTAAAATTTTCTTCATTTGTAAATGTAAATTAAATAACTTTTCATCGATTGCTGGCCTAAGTTTATTAATACTTTCCATGCCCATTTAGCATTCCAGAGCATTAACCGGCATTCACCATACACTTCACTTAGCACATTTGACAGAAATTGCCAAAATAAACGTGCTCTTTCGGCTCCTGCTCCAAACCCTACCTCCCCCGATCTCTGTCGTGGGTATCGGACACGATCTACGCGTGTGTACATGTCGCTAAGTAGACACAACTTATTATTTATAGAGACTACTTAAATTTATATGTCTTGTTGCTGATTGGGTTGGGCGGTGGACAGCGAACGACAGCCGGCACGCCTGCAAGGAGACCGATCTGTCCAAGTGCGTGAGCAGGCGGCGGCCGATGCCAAATTGGTCCACGACCACTCAGAGTCACAGTCAGAGACCACACCACTCCACACACGCCGCACGCGTAATCTTGTTCTAAATGAATGTGGCGCAAGATTCGAATACGCAGACGCACTGAACCACTCCAACTCTCGGCTGGCTCCACCTGACCCCACACCACTGCTCCGCGTCGAAGGCTTATTACTTCATATCGAATTCGGCAACGAGTTTGGAGCGGGGTCTCCTTTGTCGCATTGATTTGTGTGCAGAGCACATGCGTGAAAGGCGACCGCCACCTGACCAGCCCCAGTCCCAGACCCCGAGCCAGATCCAGATCAAGCAGCGATCCTGGGCGGCACACGGGCGGATGTTGCAATTTGATTAATTAATTAAGTGGAAAATCGGCTAAGCTCTTAGCATGTTTCTTGATTTTTCTTTTAGGTCTGCGATTGATCGACCGATCTGCGAATGTCAACGTGCAATTTGTTTGATGTGACGGCGATATGCCAACGCACCTGCTCCTGCTCCTATAGCTGTCCAATAAGTCAGCCAACTTGTCTGGGTGATGCAGTGGTCTTTCATTTGGAATGCCTTTGATGCGGAGTTTAGTGAAAAGGCAACTGAAGATTAGGGGGAAGAGGGAACAATCTAAACCTTTGAGGAGAGAGTTGAAAGCCCTAAAGGAATGTGCATTTATTTTAAAAGAATGTTAGAGATTATTATTTCTAAATCATTAATTATATTTTTACTAATAGCAAGGGAAATTTTTAACTCTAGATTTTATTTAGTATGTTATTATTATTATAATTTGTAATTTTTCATAGCCAATCATCAACCCATCAATAATAATTACATTAATACCTTTAATAGGTAACTTGATCTCAAAGCTAATCCCCCTGAAAACTTTCACTTGACTTTGGCCCACTACCAAGTCTCGGACAATGACAGATCCATAGGAACCAATTGACAATCCCGAGACACAGACAAGCGCTCACCATAGGCTACACCAAGTGGAGCAGTGTAAATGTTTTATTGCCAGATCACAACATACGAGTATGCCGAAAAAAATGAAATAAACATATAATAAGAGTTTTGCATTAGCTGGATTCCGGTTCGCTGGGCGATCGATTGGAGATCGGATTTTATATTTTTTGGGAGTGTGCTGCTTTTTTGGGGGTTTGGTGTGGGTTACGGAGTGTGTGGTGCGTGTGGAGATGGAGGTAGAGGCTGTGGGGCCGGGCCAGAGAGCAGAGCATTGACTATAAAAGTTGCGATCGCGACACTTGGAGACATAGTTCAGTGCAGGAGCCGCAGCAGCCACCAAGTCAGCCAAATCCAAGACCAGCGTCCAGCCAAGTTTAAGCCAAAATGTTTGCAGTAAGTGGCAAGGATTATACTTGATTTAAAGTTCTTAAAGATCAAGCAAACTCCTTTTAGCTCCTTTCTCTGTTCATCCTGGGCGTTGGTGCCGCCACCGCCATCGAGCTGCCGCTCAGCTACCACTCGCCGGCCCTCATCAAGCCCCTGCTGAAGACCGTCGAGGTGGAGGCCCCCGCCCACTATGACTTCTCCTACTCGGTGCACGACGAGCACACCGGCGACATCAAGAGCCAGACGGAGTCCCGCAAGGGCGACCAGGTCCAGGGCCAGTACACACTGATTGATGCCGATGGATACCTGCGCACTGTGGACTACACCTCGGACGCGCATAACGGCTTCAATGCGGTGGTGCGTCGTGATCCCTTGGGCCACAAGGTGATCAAGGCTGCGCCCATCGCCAAGATCCTTGCTCCCGCCCCCCTGCCGCTGGCCTATGCGGCTCCCAAGCTCCTCGCTCCCGCCAAGCTGCCCCTGAGCCTGTACCACTAAGGTGGACAGTTAAGTGGGAGGGCGGCAGAGAGAGAGATTGCAAACACTGACTTCATCGCATCGACGACCCATCCGCATCCGCATCCGCATCCGCACCTGTATCTGTATCTGTATCTGACTCTGAACTGTTGCTTAGACATCCAGACACCTCGTATCGTACCTATTTTCCTGTGAATCTATCTTCCTTTCCTTGTACTCTGATATCTCTACTAAGACTCTTCGGCCCTCGGTAATCGAAACCGCCATAATGCGAGGCCTGAGGACCACTATCTCATCTATGTAATACTATGTGTAAATAGAAGGCAATAAATGCATTTTTAGAAAACTATTCTTGGGTTTTCCATGGGTTTTACTTCGAAGGAAGGTTATGGGGAAGAGTATAGGTCAAAATGAAAAAATACATACTCAAATAATGACCAAATCCATTTGCTTTTACCTTGAGATAATTTATACTCAGTTTGTACAATTTTTAAGAACATAAATACTCATATTGAGAATTTAATTACGTTTTTGAGAACTTTTATGAGAGGAATGGAGAAGGACATTGCCTCTCTTCCCTTTCTTACTTCTTCTCTGGAAACTTGACTACATACGTACACAATTTAATGGAAAAACCATTTAAGTTCAAGAAAATTTGTTCTCAATTTTAGTGTGTGTACTTTAGTATTCATGTTGAATAACTTAAACTTACAATTTTTAAAAAATCCGTACTCAAAATGAGAGGAGTACGTATTTGAGACCTCGGTTTCTCAATTTCAGGATTCCATAATTCTTTCTGCGTATATATGTATACAGTTCAAAAGGACTTTCCTGATAGAACTGGTCATATATTACCCAGTTATCAATGGAGGAGAAGATTTTCGTTATTAATTCAACACTTCAAAGCTTCAAGCTAAGTTGAATAATTAATTGGAATTAAGACGAGAGGAACATAGTAATATTATTTAAGGTTTAGGCCCAATTAAACCCGTTGCTAAGGCTTAGGAAATATCTCTTGCCTTTTACTTCTTCCATTACTTCCTAGAAAGTCAGGCTAGGCTATCTTTAAATCATGATCCTTTTAGTTACTGATTTTCTAACTAAACAGCCTTTGGATTTATTCTACAAGAACACATCTCTTCCATTACAGCTTAAAATATAATTTTAAGAAGAGAAATCACGAGTCCGGGGTCAGCTGGGAATATCCTGTGTCACAACTCCGGTTCAGCCAAGTCAATAGCGAGAAAGCGGCTCCCGGCGAACCTGGGCATTGAAGCCCAGCAGCGGATCGGCGGTGTAGTCCACGATGCGACGATGGCCATCGGGTTCGATCAGAGAGTAGCGGCCCGTCACGTACTCGCCTCGTCGGTGCTCGAACTGGTCCTTCACATCGCCGGTGTGGCTGTCGTGGACAGCGTAATGGAACTCATACTGGGCAGGACCAGAGATCAGCTCGTCGGGATGGCTGGTGATAATGCCAGCCTGGACAGCGACCAGGGCGCTCAGAAACAGGCACAAAAGGAGGCTGGAATACTAGACCAGAGTTGGTGAGCTGCAAGGGATCTCTATCCTTGGATGTCTTGGCTTACCGAGACACTCATGGCGAAGATGTAGATTGGAGCGATGCAATTTGAGCGATGGAACCCACTCGACTGATGACTAAGAGCCCAGATTCAACCTCTTTTATATGTCGATGCTGGTGGCCCATTGTCGCAGTGGCCAAGTTATGGGAGTTGAAACCAGATACGCCCCGCACCGACTCGGCCCAGGCTTATGCAATTCCAAGGGGGAAATGAAAATGAAAACGAAACCAAAGCACTTGCCGCACTCGATTCAAAACTCACTCGGATTATATTATCGTATAGAAGCTTATTTTACACACCCTACACTCGAGGCGGGGCTCGAGTTCGTAGGCTACAATTTACACAATAGAGTTTAGCTTAGTTGTATCACAGCAATAACATTATATCGAGAGACTAGACTAACTCTACACGCCGCGCCGACCATTCGATGACTTCGTGATTTGGACTCAGATTCAGTTCGGAAATACGCAGGACAACAGGCACGTGAATTCACTTCATTCATGTTCAGGTACAGGTCGATCGACTCCTCAGAACTTATTCTCCAGCAGCGATCCTGGGAAAGGGATAGTTGGGGAGAAAGTGTCAGCTCCAGGCCCAGTTACTTCCAAGCGGTGCTCTTCGAATTTACGCTACCAAAGGTTCTAGTTCCAATTGGGGTCTTAACTACTGTGCTGTCGACTTCTACGCTTGCTGAGGACCCAAACCCAAAACCAAGTTACCGTTCTCGGCCACCATCCAGGCCGTCAGCTTCTCGTCCTCCGTCTTGTTGGTCTCATCCCAGGGGAAGCTGGCTGCCCCAGCGGCCTTCTCCTTTTGTGTGTTTTGAGCTCTGAAATAATGGGATTTCAATATTTTATATATTTTTTAAGTTAAACGGGATTCTACGAAGAACATCTTGTGGGGTGTAAAAGAAAGAAAATTCGAATTTAAAAGTAAAATTTATACACCCAAAAAAAATCGTCATACTATTGTTATATGAATTCTATACTCTTGAGTATTAAAATTTTCTTAATAAGATTCTTATTAATTTGATACTACAAAAGTATACATTTTAATACTAATCTGCACCAAAACTTGGGAAAAATCACCAACGCGACAAACAGAAAGGCACTAAGTTTCAGCTAACGCGATATGTTATCGAGTTTTCGATTTAGGTTCGTTTAAAAATAATACTCGATTATACCCAATTGAAACAATAGAGTATAAAAACTGTACAATTGTGTATACATTTGATATTATAAAGTATTAAATCTATACTAAACTCGTTAAACAGCTTGAGTATATTTTTAAGACAATGCGTAGAAATGTTAAACTCTTGTTTGTTTTTCTTTTTGGGTGTAGCAAAAATAATATTAGTATTAATTGTGTTTTTACAAGATATTGATCGTATAAATGTCCAGTAATAGGTGTTTTAGCTAATAAGAGCTGTGTGTGGTTCTGTAGAGAAACCTAAAATTGTATTATGATCAACCAATCTACCATATAATCTACATTATGTACACAGAAAGAGCAATTAAAAGAGTGCTTGACTAAATAGGGAGAAAGACTTGCAGGAAATCCAATTTAATCTGCAAATTTTCCCTCCCTTATACGATGATGATATGATAGTTGCGATAGTTCTAGTCTCTACAGCAGGGCTGCTCACACAATGCCCCCGAGGTCTTTGAGCACACGAAACATGCCGAAGCTGAACGAATAGCTTCGGGCTCTCGGGGTCCCTGTAGGAGCACCGCTGCTCTACTGCTACTCAACATATTTACAGCTCAATGGCGAATGCTGGTTTTTACCTTATGGGCCAAAAGCGACATTCTTCATCATTTGAGGGGGAGGACGAGGAGGAGTTATCACTTGGGCACCCACACAAAGTGTTCAATGTTCAATGACAAGCAAACGAAAACACACACAAAACGATGACAGAGACAACGAGAGAGAGAGAGGGAGAAACAGACAGAGATAGAGAGGGGGAGAGAGGAGAGAGACAGAGTACAATGTAGAGCGAGACAGGACGGCGGGATGAGCATGAGCATGATGCAAAGAAGCGCGGGAGGAGGACAAGGACAAGAGGTACGGTCATGCAGGCCCAGCCCCACCCACAGCCCCACTTACAGCGAGTCCGCGTGGCTGCCATTGTTCACCTCCAGGCTGCTCTGGGTGGCCTTCTTCCGCAGTCCCGGCCTGGGCAGGAAGCTCTCCCCGAACAGATCCCGCTCCCGATCCCGATCCCGGGGCCCGCCCGTCGACGTCTGGCCGCTCTTGGCCTGCTGCGTGAGCGGCACCGTGTGCGGGTACTTGCCGTCGCTGTCCGAGTCCATGGACAGCTGCCCGAACAGATCCTCCAGGAGAATGTTGGCCTTGGCGTTGCGCTGCCGCTTGGCGGAGGTCTTCAGCTTGGAGCTGCGGGAGATCGGGGGTGAGGTGAGGAAGGAATCACTGGGGTGCAGCGACAGGAACAACAGTGCAGTGCCAGGAGTGCACACACTGAGAGAAACATTTGCCACGAGCTAATCTCCTTTCCCTTTCATGAACTCACCCAAGTATCAAATCCAAATCGTCAGACTTGGAGTCTTGGGCCGCTGCTCGGGATCTGCCAGAGAGTCGCAGGGGCGCAGGTGCTCCCGGCTCCGGCTGCAGCTGCGGCTGGCGCACAATGATGCTCGGCGGCGCCTGGCTGGCACTGACCTTGGAGAACACGTTGTAGACCTTGGCTTCGGGGGCCAGGAGCGATGGCCTGGCCACCGGCACATAGTAGCCTCCGTTGGCGGCGCCCACCACGATCTTGGCATTGTTCTTGGCATTCATGTTGGCCGTGTCGTAGCTGAGGTGGCTCCCATTCACGTAGATGGCGCCGGCATTCCGGGACGACGTCGTGCTGAAGGAGACGTTCGGATGGTGCATCTGCTGGAGGTGCTGCTGGTGTTGGAGGTGCTGCTGGGAACCCGCCGGCAGGCCGAAGAGCTGTGAGATGTTGCGGTTTAAGTAGATGTCGTTGATGGACTCGCCTCCGTTTTGGAGGTGCTGCTGCTGCTGCACCTGAACTCCGTCCGCTGTGGCCCCGCCCAGGCTGGAGGAGTCCGCCAGGGAGCCCGCGCCCATCTCGTGGCTGGTCAGGAAGCTCAGCTTCGGTTGGTACTTCCTCGGCATTCCCCCGTTCTTGGCCGTCGCCTTGCCATTGCTCAGGTTGCTGCTCTTGCCGAGATTGGAGTGGCTGTTGCTGTTGTTGTTGTTGTTGTTGGTTTGGTGGAGCATCTCGGTGACTGCTTGGAGCTTCTCCTGCACCGGAAGCACGTTGTTCGAGACGGCCTGCACCTGCACCTGCTGGTGGCCATTGGACATGGTTGCGTACTTGGAGTTGAGCCGCACATTCGCCTTGGTGGCGGCGGTGGGCGAGATCCGCTTGAGGGCGTGGAAATACGGGTACTTGAGGCTCTGCTGGGCCGTCGGCCGCTTGTCGGGATCGTAGGCCAGCAGATCCTCCAGCAGGTCCAGTCCGTTTTGGCTGCAGCGACTGACGACGCTGCTCAGTGGCACTTTGATGCAGTCCGGGTAGCGGAAGTGGATCATGGCCGCCAGGCGATATCCATCGGGCCAATCATTCTATTGGGATTAGTTAATGGATTAGTTATAATAAAGTTTGTAGTTTAATAAATCACCTTTTCGGGCGTGCCCAGCACTGAGCAAATCTTAAAGAGCTGGTCCACCTCGCTGCTGCCCGGGAAGAGCGGTCGGAAGGTGTAGAGCTCGGCCATGATGCAGCCCATGGCCCAGAGGTCGATGGTGCTGCCATAGTTGGTGGAGTGCAGGAGCACCTCCGGTGCCCGGTACCAGCGCGTCGAGACGTAGTCCGTGAAGGGCGGTCTGGAGCGGATCTCTCTGGCCAGGCCAAAGTCGGCTATCTTAATGAGCTCCGGGCCGGAGCAGAGCAGGTTCTCCGGCTTCAGGTCGCGGTGGAAGAAGCCGTGGCGATGCATGAAGGCCAGGCCAGTCAGAACCTGCCAGGAATTCATAAATTATAAAGAGTCTTAATCAGGCTTAAGAACCCAACTCACCTGAAAGAGAATGCTCTTCAGCTCCGGCTCGGGCAGGTGCGTGTCCCGATCCTTGATCATCTGGTAGAGGTTCTCCTTCATATACTCGAACACAAAGTACAGGGTGTCGTTCTCCCTGATCACCTCCTTCAGCTTGACGATGTTCGGGTGCGACAGTTTCTTCAGGGACTAGGATAAGGATGCAGAGATTAAAGGAAGTATAATGCCAGGAACTAGAGTTATACCCACCTTGACCTCGCGCAGATTCATGGCCTCCTCCCAGGAGTAGTACTTGCGCTTCATGCGCTTGATGGCTACCTTCTCGCCGGTGTCCTTGCGCTGGCCCAGGACCACGGTGCCGTAGGTTCCATCGCCCAGCTGGGTCAGCGTGATGTAGCGGTTCATGCTTAGGCGGACGGGCAGGGCAGCTCTTCGCACATTCTCCGGATGCAACTGCACGGAAAACGAGCACAACGAGGTCACTTAAGAGCTCCTCAATAAATCATGAGTCCCGCCCACCTGTGCGGACGTCAAAGGAATCACGGCTAAAATTAGTGACTTGGCACCAAGCCTCGAATCGAATCGAATCGAGTCCCACTTGGGCCATTCGTGTGCGTCTTCACTTTGGGCTGCCGAACCCAATTAAAATCAATATATCGATCAAGAAGGGCCAGCCGGCTAAGAACTTGACCAAATTGATTTAACCCAAAAACGAATTCCCTGATGGGGGTCACAGATATACATATGTAGCCCCAAAATTAAGAAATGGGACAGCAACATCTCCCTTGGGCACGGTTTGCGATGGTTCTAAGTAGCCTCCTAATATTTGGAAACTATTTTACACTTGATTCTAAATTGGTTTAAGCATTTATTCAAGCGGGATTACTTATTCATTAGAACTTGTTTTGGCAGACTACATTTCAATCCCAAAATTACAAAAACTACCCAAATTCGCTGTAGACATGATCTGTAATTTTATATATTATCAATGGCATGAACTATATACATTGGTACTTATAAAATGAATTTATATTATTATAATTTATATATCATATTGCATATATATTATTATGTCTCTAGATAATATGCTACCTTATATTTTATAATTTCAACACAAGAAGATTATTTTGAGAAATCAAAAAAGAACAAGTGGGACTGTGAGATACCCGGTACCCAAAGCATTGTGGGAGAAATCAAATAGCACATGAACATGGAAAACAGAAAATGTTGACAGATGAAGGCAAAAGTTGCTAGAAACATGTTGAGCAACACGCACTGGCACTATGAACATCCCTCTCTCAAAAGCTACGTACTCAGACACGCGAAAAGTGTTCCTACTTATTTATTATATCTATTTAATTTAAGCTGAAAAAGACGATTATATCTTATATACACGTAATTTATGATTTTCGGGGGCGGAAGATTCCAATGTTGTCACCAAATTTTGTAACTCTAGCTATTATAGTCTCTGAGATCTGTTGTTTCACACGGACAGACAGACGGACAGACGGACATGGCTAAATCGACTCAGCTGGTGACGGTGATCAAGAATATATATACTTTATAGGGTCGGAGATTTCTCCTTCTGCCTGTTACATACATTCTCTGTTGGCACTAACTTATAACTTATAAATTACCGCAAACCGATAAATTCCGATACGAATATTTGAATTAAGCGTTGCCAATCTATTTATTTAAAAGTATGAACGGTGGTTTTAAAAGCGGACTTTCACGATGGTTGATTATATTTTCTCTGAAACCAGCAGTAAGAAGGGACACCATGATAATGGTGTTTGTAATTTTGTCATTTTTGTCATTTGTCATTTTGGCAAGTGCGACGCCTGGAAGGTATTCCTTTGGGATTGGAAAACCTTAATAAGTTCCCAGAGCGTTTAGTAAGCCCGAAATGTATCAGGATATCTTAAACATACAGATTAAAAGAACTTAAAAGCAAAAGGGTAATCACTTTCCTTACTCTTACTCCTTTTCTAATAAAATAACTTTTACTACCGAAAGATTTTTCTTTGTTTTGGAAATAAAATAATTATCTGGGATTTTTATTTATTCTATCATCTGCTTGGGCTTACACAACCCTCAAATAAATGGGATATAATTAATTTATTTCTTATTCAGACTTTGGAACTGAATAAAACGAAATAAAATAATGCTGAACAACTTTTAGACAATATGATACCTTTCATTACATAATTTCAATACAAGAAAATTTGTTTGGGAGATCAAAAAACAGAATAATAATATTGCATATTCCCAAGTTTTGAAATGGGTTTATTTTGCTTGACTTGGCTGGGCTTTTGTATTTATTTTAATTATATAAATAAGTATTGCTAATTAAGTGTTATAAAACAAAAAGAAATTTAAAATATTTGGATCTAAGACGTTATAGAATAAATATGCTTATGTGTGTCTAAATATTCAGATTAGATTAAGAGAAATAGTAGTATATGGCTGACATCTACTAGCTATACCACGTGACTTAATCCGATACGAATATTTGAATTAAGCGTTGTCAATCTATTTATGTAATAATATGAACGGTAGATTTAAAAACAGGACTGCCACGATGGCTTATTATATTTCCTCTGAAACCAGCAGTAAGAACGGACACCATGAGCATTTCACTGAAGTTTGTACTTATTGTCATTTTGGCAAATACGAAGACGGGAAAGTATTCCTTTGGGCTTGGAAAACCTTAATAAGTTTCCCGGAAGTTTAGTAAGCCCGAAATGTATCAGCATATCTTAAAAATACAGATTAAAAGGAACTTAAAAGCAATAGGGAAAGTGATTAAGCTTTCTCCTTTTCTAATAAAATAACTTTTACTACCGAAAGACTTTTCTTTGTTTTGGAGATAAAATAATTCAATCGGGATGCTTATCTGGGATTTTTATTTATTCTATCATCTGCTTGGGCCCTGACAACCCTCAAATAAACGGGATAATAGTTTTTGACTTATTTATTTTTTATTCAGACTTTGAAACTGAAGAAAACCAATTTAAATAATGATTAACAGTTGTTAGACAATAGATACCTTTCATTATATAATTTCAATACAAGAAGATTTTTTCGGGAGATCAAAAAACAGAATAATAATATATTGTATACTCCCACGTATTTAAATGGATTTATTCTGCTTGGCTTGGCTGGGCTTTTTTATTTATTTAAATTATATAAATAAATATTGCTATTAAGTATTATAAAACAAGAAGAAATTTAAAATATTTGGATCAAAGACGTTTTAGAATAAATATGCTTATGTGTGTCTAAATATTCAGATTAGATAAAGAGAAATAGTAGTATATAAGCTGACACCTACTAAATAGCTATACCACGTGACTTAATCCGAATTAATACTTTAAGCCAACACATTCCGATACGAATATTTGAATTAAGCTTTGCCAATCTATTTATCTAATAGTATGAACGCCAGGCTTTAAAAGCGGACTTTCACGATGGCTTCTTATATATTTCCTCTGAAACCAGCAGTAAGAAGGGACACCATAAGAATTCCTCTGAAGTTTGTAAGCATTGTCATTTTGGCCAATACCTTAAAATACCTCACAATACCTTAAAATTCCAATTTTAATGGTACTGAACAGCAAAAGGGAAAGTGAGTAAGCTTATTCTTTTCCTAATAAAATAAATAAAATTCCTTTAACCGAATAAAATCGGGATGTTTTCTTGATTATTTATTCTATCAATCGCTTAGACTCTTTCAAGCCTCAAACAAATGGGATTTAGTTCATGATTAGGGAATTTGTTACTCACACTTTGGAACTGATTAAAAAAATGAATCTAATCGACAACCGATAAATTGAATGAATACTGAATAATAGATATTAGATAATGATTTTTGTGTCTAAGAGAAATATTAGTATATAAGCTGATGAATCAGACACCTAATAGCTACACCACGTGACTTAATCGGGATTAATACATGAATTAAGCGCTGCCAATCTATTTATCTAAAATTAGGAAAGGTTGGTTTTTAAAGGAAACTTTCCCATTGTTTTATTTTATTTCCACTCAAATCAGCAGAGGTAAGGGAGGCCGCAAATCTACAAGAAAATGGCTCTGAAGTTTGTAATGATTGTCATTTTGGCGCGGATTTCGGGAAGGTATTCCTTTGGGATGGGAAAATAGGTAACCCCGAAATGTATCAGGATGTCAAAGAAATAAAATTGAAATGGAAAGTGAGTAAGCTTAATCCTTTCCTAATAAAACACTTCTTAAAGACTTTTGTTTGTTTTGGAAATATAAAATAATATAATCGGTATGCTTTCCCCCTCTGGCTTGTTTTTTTATTCTATCAACCCCTTGGGCCAATCCAACCCTCAAATAAAATGGGATATAGCCACTTCTTTGGGTTCACTATTAACTGATATATTTTTCAAACTTTGGAACTGAAGAAATTGAAAGCACGTAGAGGTCAGTCAGGGGACACCTATGCCAGCACCGGACATAATCGAAAATCAATAGGTTTTAGTATCTTCCCTGAGCGTTGCAAATCGGCTAAAGATCGAGCTTATCAGATTGTACACCTTGATACCCTTGTCTGAATTGTGCTGGGAACTGGAAACTTCGAAACTGGCTCCTCAAGGCGATGAGCTCAGGTGTCGTAATGGCTTTTTGTGGTCACTTGGCGAATCGAGTTCCTTGGGCGGCGATAATTTATTCATTGTGTGCGAGGACCTTTCCCACCTTCGATAAATGTACAAACTTGGGGGTATACGATATGTATGCATACACATCTGATTGTTTTGGTTCACATTTCGTCCTGGCTCTCACTTGAATCCTGCGTCACAGCCTTGAACCCCTCACATTTGACTCACTTAAACTTTGGGCACGCACATCCATCCGATGGCTACAAAAACACACATATATCCGAGATGGGCGAATTTTCGCACCGTGTACCAGCAAATAAACAAACTCAAATGTTCGGGGTCACTTTATCGATTGAACGAGGGTTGTCACACAAAGTCCTCTCGAACTCTCCCCTATCCCTAGCCCTAACCACGGGCGCCAGCGGATAGAGGAGCTCTGGCCCAGGTCAGGCGTACCTTAATCGCAATTGCATTTGAATCCGAGATCTCTGTGTCCTATCTCTTATTAGTAATCCGTATTAACTGCGATTTATGGCTGCTCCCTATGCGGATATCCTTCGCGGACAGGAGTTGATTTGATAAGCAAACACTAACAACTGCCAGGCCCGATATCCACAACAACGCGACGAGCCAGGCAACCGCAACCCTAAGTAGACCGACACCACCCCCTGGAACCCGGAGAGCGGACAATACAGAGCCGAAGAGCCACGAGCAGCCGGCTGACTGGCTGGGCCTCCAGTTACACCTGCTCCCGAGCACTTTGCGGGGTGGAACCGCCGCAGCGATGGTTACTAGGCAGGGCCCCGTTGTTTGGGTTGCCCCTGGCAACCGGGCTTCGTGTCCACTCGCCGAGTTTCGGCCACCAGCCACATGTCCTGGGAGAGACCACCAAAATGGACGAGCCGGTCAGCAAAAAGCCAAGTGAGCAGGAGGAGCAGGAGGAGGAGGAGGAGCCGCTGAGGGGCTTCCTAGACGAGGTCAATTGCCCGGAGCCGGGCATCATAGATCGCCGCATGATCGAGGCCGCCTATCTGGAGGAGGGCCAAAAGGGCGAGGCGAGGCGCCTTCACCAGCTGGAACCGGTGGTCTACGAACGCATACGCACCATGCGCCTGGAGTTCAAGAGTAAGCGCTTCGGAGCTTCTAATTCCGACTCAAACTAAGATTCTACCTGGCAGATATACTAAGGATTGACCATCTCTGGATGATGCCCAACCTGACCACGCTCTGCCTGAACTGCAACAAGATTGAGGTCATCGAGCACCTGTCTATGCTCACTGCCCTCAAGGATCTCAATCTGAGCTTCAATTACATCACGCGAATCGAGAACCTGGAGACGCTGGTCCACCTGGAAAAGCTGTCGCTGTTTAGCAATCGCATCCAAAAGATCGAGAACCTGGATACGTTGGAGAAACTGGTCATTCTCAGCATTGGCAACAATCTTATTAACACTGTGGAGGGGGTAAGGTTTCCAGGGACTTCCCCTATTAACCATTAACATTATATTATAAACCAGATCGAGCGCTTACGTTTCGTGGGCAGCTTGAGAGTGCTCAACTTGGAGGGTAACCCCATTGCCAAGCTGCCGGACTTTCCCTTGTCCCTCTATGTGACGGCCATCCTGCCTCAGTTGAACTACTACGAATACGTGTTCATCAAGGCGGAGACGCGCCAGGAGGCCCAGAAGCGTTTCTAGTGAGCATAACCCTCATGTCTTAAATTTTCTATAATAATATTCATGATCCCACTACAGCCGCGAACTGCGCGAGATTGAGGACAAGCAGGAGCGCGAGATCCAGGGCCTGGAAACGGAGGAGCGGGAATTAGCCGAGGCGGAGCGTTTAGCCTCCAGCTTTGTGGAACACCTCAATGGTCACCAGCTGTACGAGTCCTTGTGGCGCGACGATGAGAACGGACGCATCCTGATGTTGGTCGGAACTCCAGCTCAAGAGCTGACCGAAGAGTACAACAAGGATGTGCACGAGCTGACCCAGCAGATCTATCGCCTGGGCCTGGAGCGCTTTGGGGAGCGGGATGAGGAGATCCGGGACTTTAATGCCAACCTGTATGAAGGCCAGGAGGAGCTGCAGTCACAGGGACAGACACAAATCGAAGAGTTTCTGCAATACAAAGAGCGAACCTTCGAGGAGATGCGTCTGAAGTGGCGAGATCTGGACCAGCGCGATGACGACTTGGAAGCGATGTCAGCCCAGCTGGATGCCCTGACTGGCCAGTTTGAGGATGCCCTCAATGAGATGTGGCAGAGCCTGATGGCCCAGGAGCTCCATCTGCACGAGGCCGTTGAGGTGGGTTTAAGGTCTTCCTTTCGGTTCCCTTAATACCTAGTTTCTTTGTCCAGGACTCCACGATGAACTTCAATCTCAAGATCTCCCAGCTCATGGCCAGCTTTGTGGAGCAGGCCCAGGTGCTCTTCCAGCAGTTGCGCGATGTCTGCGGCCACTTCGCGGACAACATGACGGAGATTGTGTCGCAGTTCCTGGCCACCAAGCTCTTGCGCAATGATCTCAATGCCATTCCCGAGGAGCTGCGAAAGTGTGTCGATGATCGCGAGGCAGTCGTCAAGCTGGTGGAGGCCATGAGGGAGTCTCACGCCGCGCGGATATATGAGCGGGAGGATCGCATGGTCAAACGCAGCAGGGAGTTCATAGAGGACATGATCAAGAAGCTGAAAAAGTATGTTCCGCACAGGATCAACCCAGGATTATAATAAAACACTCTCTTTGCAGCAAAGAGGTGGACCGCCATCGGGCCAAGGTTCTGGAGATCAATTCGCTGATGGAAATGATGACAGAGGCGCTGGCCAACCTGCCGCAGGAAACGACTCACTCGAACCAAGACTCTCTCTCGGATTAAGAAATATTTTTAATAACGATTAAGTAATAAATGCAAGGGGATCACCATCTAGCCTACGAAGCCCTCTACTTGCCCTTCTTGAGGCCCTCGAGGTGGGCGCACAGTCCCTCCTGGAACAGGGGCGTGAGGACGTAGTCCACACACTCCCTTAGATCCCCGGCCCGATCATTGAGCAGCTCCCGCACATCGGGCTCGCGACACATCCGCTTGGTCAGGGTCCTGGCCACCGGGTTGGCCTTCTTAAAAGTGCCTATGAAGGCGGTGCACTTGGCCAGCGCCTCAGCCTTGCAGTCCGCCACCTCGTCCACGAGGCCCACCTCCAGGGCCTCCTGGGTGCGGAAGAGCTTACCTTGGTTCAGTGCCCGCTCCACAATGCGGCGGGGCAGGACGCTCTGGTACGAGTACATCATCCACTTGGAGATGACAAAGCTGAAGCGGGTGGCGTGGATGCCGATAAAGAGATTCGGGAGCATGACGCGGTACTCGCAGGCTGTGGCCAGAACGCAGCCAGCGGCAGGAGCATGACCCTGGGCGGAAGATTCAGTTACACTGCCTCAGATCGCGGCTCCCAAGATGAACTTACATTAACAGCCGCCGCTGTGGGAAGACCACAGAGATGCAGGGCCAGCCACAGGTCCTGGAACAGGGTCCAAAACTCCTTAAGTCGCTCCCTGTCCGGCTCCAGCAGCTCCTTGAGATCGAGGCCAGCGGAGAAAACCTTGTCATTGCTCTGCAAAATATATTAAGGTAGAATAAATCCAAATCTCTTGCTGAATCGCCGACTCACCGACGTCAAGATGAGGCCCCGGCTCTTGTTGCTCTCAATCTGATTGATGGACTCGATCAGGTCGTGCATTAGCTCCATGGTCAAGGTGTTGACCGGGGCCAGGTTCATCGATAGGGTGGCTATACCACTCTTATCGTCCACCTCGATGGTGGTCAGCTTTGTTGGGCTTGACCCACTGGCCAGGGATCGAAGGGATTGCATCCCGCAGAGGATGGGCCTTATCCGCCCGACGGTATCTACCAGCTTGTTACGCAACATTACTACGACTTTTGATTTGGAGCAGCAATCACGCACTGAGCGGCAGGCATGAATTTAAACAAATTAACCTGTTTATCATATACAAAGTCAAGTTGCGAACCAAAGAAAACAAAACACTCGAGCCCAAGCGATCGTCAGCCGATCAGCTGATTAGCTTTTCCAGGCAAGTTTACACGATAACAGATAATGGCGATAGCAGAGTGTTTATCGACTGGAAAGCTTATCGCGATATTTCAAATGCGAAAAAACTGAGTTTTAGGTTCTTCCAAAGATTTTTATTAACGTTTAAGTTACTTTCGTAATATATTTCAAGGTTTTTCTTTTAAGTTTAATGCATTTCTGTTTAGTTTACCACAAACATTTTACAATTTCACAGGGACGGACGCCTTAATTACTTCTTGCTCTTCTTCTTCTTCAGGTTTTCCAGATAGATGCCCATACCCTTCTGTACCTCCGGACGACTGGCTAGGGCCACAAAGTTCTCCACATCCTGTTTGCGTATCTTCTCAAATTCCTTAATATTTTCCGCCCTGAACTGGAGCTTGGTCAGCGAGCGAGCCAACGGATTGACCTTGGCAAAGCTCCCAATGAAAGCTGCGCACTTGTCCAGGGCCTCCTCCTTGGAGTTGGCGATTTCATCGACCAGGCCCTCCGCCAGCGCCTCCTCCGTGGTGAACATGCGACCTTGAGTAAGAGCACGCTCTGCCACTCGCTGGGGCAGGACATTGAGGAAACCGGACATCAGCCACTTGGGCGCAATGATGCCCAGCTGAGTTTCGTTCAGGCCAATAAGACACTTTGGCAGCATCACCCGATACTCGCAGGCGGTGGCCAACAGGCATCCTCCAGCAGGTGCGTGGCCCTGGAAAAAAAGGTTCATTTTAAATAGGATAGGATTCTGATCTCCGGGCAGTATAACTCACATTAATGGCGGCTGCCGTGGGCAAGCTGCTGCCGTAGAGGGCAATCCAGGCGTTCTGTAGCTCGGTCCAGACGATGCGAAGGCGCTCCTCGTCCGTATTGTACATCTCCAGGATGTCCAGACCGGCTGAGAACACATTGGAACAGGCCTGCAAGGCATAAGATAATTACTTACATAATTAACAGCTTAAGTGCCATCTTACAGAGGTTAAAATGAGTCCCCGGCTTTTGTTATTCTCAATTTCGCTGATGGACGCCTGCAGGTCTACTAACAACTGAACGTTTTGGCTGTTCACAGGTGGCCGGTTCAATGTGAGGGTGGCGATGCCAGTCTTGTCGTTGATTTCCACCGTAGTCAGCTTGGTGGACATCAGTCTTTTTGGCCCTTTCCGGGCCACAAGTCTCAAGAGATTCGAGTGCAGCATTGTTTTTTGATATGTACGAAAGATGACCTTTGTCCAGATGCCGGCTCTGTTAGTCCTAAGATAAGCAGATAAAAACACAAGGTACTTTACAACTATTTATATAAGCATTGTTTTTTTTAATTATTCCTAACTTACCTTGCCTACAAGTTCAACAAAGATACTTTAAAAATCTTATCTGCTCAGCAGTCAGCTCCAACTGATCTTCGATGGAAACTTTCCAGGCAATTGTTATCAGCTATCGAGTTGGCGGGATGGAATATATCGAATAAAATCGGATTTAAATAGTTATTAAATGAGATATTAAATATTAGTGTAATATTTGCATTTTAAAAGTATAAAGACTGGATTTTATCAAATATACTATATTTCATAAATCAATATACAAAATAAATGCATTTTCCATACAAACAATTAAGTTTTAAAGATAAAAATGTTTATTTAACGTTGTAATAAAATCTTGTTATTATTGCTTCTTGGCCTTCTTCTTAAGACCCTCGAGGTAAATGCCCAGACCCTTTTGAACGGCCGGTTGGTTAACAAAGAACAGGAACTTCTCCAGATCCTCCTTGCGCTCGTTCTCCAGTTGCTGCAGATCGGCGGCCCGGAATTGCTGCTTGGTCAGCGATCGGGCCAGAGGATTGACCTTGGCGAAGGTGCCAATAAAGGCAGCGCACTTCTCAATAGCCTCCTCCTTGCTGTTGGCAGTCTCATCAATCAGACCCACCTTCAGAGCCTCTTCGGTGGTGAACATGCGTCCCTGGTTGAGGGCTCGCTCCGCTTCTCGCTGTGGCAGAACACTCAGGAAGGCGGCCATAAACCACTTGGGCGCCACAATGCCCAGCTGGGTTTCATTCAGACCAATTGTAAATTTGGGCAACATGACTCGGTACTCGCAGGATGAGGCCAACAGACATCCGCCGGCGGGGGAGTGGCCCTGGGAATACGAAAGAAGTTCAAAAATGATCTCTGGACAGCCTCCATGAACCTACATTGATGGCGGCTGCCGTGGGCACACTGCTGCCGTAGAGGGCCAGCCATGTTTCCTGCAACTGCGTCCAGAAGGCTCGAATCCTGTCCTTATCCGGCTTGTACATCTCCAGAATGTCCAGGCCAGCGGAGAATATAGTAGGACTGGACTACAGGTAAGTTATGTAATTAGCAAATAATACTACTATGATCTTCAGATACTACTTACAGAGGTCAGAATGAGGCCTCTGCTCTTGTTGTCCTCGATTTCATCAATGGAGGTCTTCAGATCCTGCAGCAGTTCCAGGTTGAGACCATTTACGGGTGGACGGTTCATTGTAAGGGTAGCGATTCCGGTCTTGTCGTTGACCTCCACTGATGTCAGCTTTGTGCCGGTGGACATCAGACGGCTGGAGCCACTGCGGGCCACAAGGCTCAGGACTTTGGAACGCAGCATTTTGATCTGAAATGTACAAAAGATGTAAACAACGTCTAGTGACCTTTGGACAGAGGCCGGTTTCGGCCTTAACTGGTAACAATATTCAATAAAACTGAAACTAAGACTCAGAGTTATTATTAAATTAACAATATTGCTATCTGTAAGCAGATGAACCTAATAATTTCACCTGTTAATTATGTTTAAACGAACGAACTTAAAACAGAAATCTTTAGGACTTGTTGCGCTGCTATCGACGGGCAGGGACGTAGCGGAGGGGATCGAAACTAGTCAGTGGCCTCACCCTAAAAGTATAACATAAGGGGGGTACATTTCAGAAAAAAAAATATAAATCAACTAAACTAAACTATCAAACCCAAATCTATTTTTGTAGTTTCTGAACAATTCCAATTAATTGATAAATTAACCCTATTAAACAGCGTAAAAAAAACTACCTTTTACAGCGCCCATGTCGATAGGCGATAATGCTGCTTTAATCGTATATCGATTAATGGGGCTGCCAATTGACAGGCGGAATGCAACCCTGAGTTTTGACGTTTACACGTCATTCGCCGACAGCGACATTTCTTGCATTCGTGTACATTTCGATTCGGTGTTCGCCTCGACGCGCAGCTTTCTCCACGAAAAACTAACTAAACTCACTGAAAATGGGCTCTGGAAAGCAACAAAAAGTGCAGTCCTCAGGCTTCACTAAGGAGGAGGAGCTATTGCTGCAGGACTTCAGCCGCAACGTGAGCACCAAGTCCTCGGCGCTGTTCTACGGCAATGCCTTTATCGTCTCTGCCGTGCCAATATGTGAGTAGAGAGAGTGACACGTTGAAGGTTTGTGGCCCTTGATGAATGAACGCGATGCTTTGCAGGGCTCTTCTGGCGCATCCACAACATGGACCTGTGGCCCAGCTCCATCCTGTTCGTGCTGGTCACGGCCGCTAGCACCTACCTGATGGCCACCGCCTACAAGAACATCAAGTTCCAGCTGAAGCACAAGATCGCCGGACGCAGGGAGGAGGCCGTTACCCGCGAGGTGAACCGTCAGGTGGGCGACGACAAGAAGGTGACCCGCAAGGAGAAGGACGAGCGGATCCTGTGGAAGAAGAACGAGGTGGCCGACTACGAGGCCACCACCTTCGCCATCTTCTACAACAACGCCATCTACCTGGCAGTGATCATCTTCATCAGCTTCTTCCTGCTGAAGAACTCCACGCCGTTCGTCAACTACATCTTCTCGGTGGGCATCGCCAGCGGCGCCCTGGCGCTCTTCTCCACCAGCGCCCAGTCGAACTGAACAAACATATGTAGCTTCATGTCATGCCATGTTCATGTACTCGTAATGTAAGGCCCTCAAAGAGATTCCCTTGGCCAGTGGTCCAGAATTCCGTTCATCCAGGTCGTGTGCGGCCAGCTGGTCCCTTCTTCATCCTCCAGCCCCAGGCCGACCAGCATTTCCAGCAGTGCGAACATAGAAATTTTATAGTATATACATAAACTTGTTGTCTT
The DNA here is from genome assembly GCA_018153105.1 of Drosophila rufa. Lineage (NCBI taxonomy): Eukaryota > Metazoa > Arthropoda > Insecta > Diptera > Drosophilidae > Drosophila > Drosophila rufa. The sequence continues at coordinate 19,524,116 of JAECXS010000096.1, forward strand.
TCTTGTAGAAAGCTGAACCACTTCCATTCGCAGATGATTTAATAAATTGTAAAGTTAAGATAATCGCTTTATTACTATCGGGGGAGTTTAAACTGTAAAAGCAGGGAATTTTCAACACTAAATATACATAAATGCAGGGAGAGTTCGAGTGGGATCAACTTGCTCAGACAGCCTCCAGCAGCAGGGCGATGCCCTGGCCACCGCCAATGCAGGCGGATCCAATGCCGTACTTCAGCTTCTTGCGCCTGGAAGAAAGGGGAAAATAATACAAAGTGTCAAAAGTGTTTAAACAAGAAAAGAGTTAGATAAAAACTCACTGCAACTCGTGCACCAGGTGGCCAGTGATGCGGGCGCCACTGGCACCCAGGGGATGGCCCAGAGCAATGGCACCGCCATTCACATTCAGCTTGGAGGTGTCCAGTTTCAGGGCATCGGCGCAGGCCAGGGTCTGGGCAGCAAAGGCCTCGTTGATCTGCAAAGTAAATCGTTAGGCTGCGCCACAAAATATGAATCTTCAATTCGATTACCTCAATCAGATCAATATCCTCCAGTTTCTTGCCAGAAACCCTCAGCACATTCTGAATGGCAGGCACGGGGCCAATGCCCATGATCTCTGGCTTCACGCCCACGAAAGAGAAGGCCACCAGGCGGGCCAGGGGCTTCAGGTTGTACTCCTTGAGAGCTTCCTCGGAAGCCACAATCACAGCGGCAGCTCCATCGGAAATACCAGAGGCAGTTCCGGCTGTGACCACTCCGTTCTTCTTGAAGATCGGCGCGAGCTTGTTCAGACCCTCGATGGTGGTCTTGGGGCGCGGGTGCTCGTCCACCACAAAGTCCACCTCCTTGCCCTTAACCTTCAGCTTGATGGGAGTGATCTCGGCATCGAAGGCACCCTCCTTCTGGCCCTTCTCCCAGTTCTTCTGGGACAGCAGCGAGAACTCGTCCACGCGCTCCCTGGAGATCTTGTATTGATCGGCCAGATTCTCGGCGGTCAGAGCCATGGGTAGCTTGCAGTAGGTGTCGGTGAGTCCGGCCCACAGAGCGTCCTCAAAGTTGTAGTTGGCTCCCAGCGTGGTGCCGAAGCGGATGTTGCGGGCGATGAACGGGCTCTGCGACATGTTCTCCACGCCGCCGGTGAGCGCAATCTTGGCGCCACCAACCAGAATGTCCTGTGCTCCGTTGACGATCGACTGGAAGCCGGAGCCGCACAGGCGGTTGATGCCCAGGGCGGGTTTCTCAATGGGCACGCCGCAGTTGAGGCCCACATGGCGGGGCACGTAAATGCCATCCGTGGAGGAGGACTGCGGGACAAATTAAGGTTTATTTTAGGTACGAGTAAATGTGTAGTTAATATACAAATTAATCAAGAAACAAAGTCTTATATAAATTACTATTAGTTTTAGTGTTTCCAAGCAAGAAAAATAAAAGAAATATCGTATAATAGTATTTAAACCATTTGAACAAAACAGAATAAATTTATTAAATAATGGAATCATTTCATACTTAAACCATTTGAACTAACAATTATAAAGTAAATAAATTAGGAATCCTTTTCAGGGATTGAATTCACTTTCAGGTATTAAACTCACCGCAATCACATTACCCACGATGACGGTGTCCACCTGCTCTCCCTTGATGCCGGCGGCTTCCAGAGCAGCCTTGGCCGCCGTGGTCTGGAGCTGGGTCTGGTTGATGCCCTTCAAGGAGCCACCGAAAGTGCCAAAGGCCGTGCGCTTGGCAGCCACAATATAGATACCTTATATAGAACCAAAGTATATATAAATATAAAACATATATAATGTGCGTAGACAAGAGTGATAGGCAAAATTGAGCAATTAACGAAGGCGGACTCTTGTTTTCCGATTCAACAGGTCCAAAGTGCAACCGGCTGAGTGTGGGGGGGATAGCATCAGATAAGACATCAACAAGTCCAAAGTTCACACCCACAAGAGGAGCTCATCTCACATCCCAGCCGGCAGCATCCTTGCTTATCCATAATTATCACAATTACCTTTAGTAGCAGCAGACATTTTGTGGACTTTCTCACTCCTTACTTATTTGTAAAAGTAAAAAAATAGTTTAAGGCAAGCAAAGAGCGACTACTGCAGTGCTATAACTTTCGACTTCTGGTCGCGACTCGTCACCGTCGCCGACATATTATTGGATGAAAGCTTTTTAGGCTCTCGCTACCTCTTGCCGGTAGCTGGCGTTGGTTCCAAAAGCTTCCCCCGCAACGAAAAAGACAAGCCCTCAAAGCAAGATTTCAGCTGTTTGATCCACTGGGAGAAAGTAGAAGTCAAACACTATTTTCTTTGGCAATTTAGTTTTCTTAAAAAATAGTACTTAATTTTCCCGATGACTAAAATGTTCATTGTTATTCTATTTTGTGTGTATATTATATATATATAACATTATTAATGTATATAACAAAAACTTTAAATCCTATACAAAATTTGCATAATAAAATGGCCACATAGCAAACCTTACTGTTTTCATGTGAAAATCAGACTGAAAAATTAAAAAAAAAAAACTAAAATTTGGTCACTTTTAGCTACTTTTAAAGGCATATTAAAATTCAATTATTTCGCATTTAAAACACTTTTTCCATCAAATCTTCTCATTGATATCTATAAAGAACAGAATAAGTGGTTTTTCAAGAAAATATTAAGTTATTTATAGGAAAATGTGAGGTAAAAAACATGGAAATCTTGTACTGTTCGCGATGTACCGTTACAAATCCGAAATAATCTTGTAAAATTAATAAAAAAATAGTTATAATTGAAAATAACGTCCATAAATGGAGAGTTATATTATTTTATTGTGGTGTAAGATATTTTTCTTTTAAATTAATCGCAGACTGTCGCATTTTTCAAGCTGAAGTCAAACATGACTTATGTATATTTTTTGTACCGTTCGCGATGCATTGTTTTCTACAAATAATTTCAAAACCCAATTCCCCAAAGCTTGTATTTTAGAATACAAATAATACTGGTAAAATGCGTTGATCGTGCAAAAAAACATTTCAGAAAATGTTAATTTTTGTCATTTTTCCATTTCATGCCATCCTGGAAATGCCCATTTTCAAGTTATACTGAAGGCTGGTCGCCCTTAAAAGAATATATTGGTTAAGCAACCAACTTTTGTTGTTATTACGTTCAAAAATGGTTCCGTTTTCAATGAAGAGATAAGATAGCTGAGACTGCAATTGTTAGCCTGAAAATTACACCCCTAACACCCCAACTATTTCACCACAACTGCAATCCAAATAAAACATATGCACCTTTGGCTTATTTTGTATATTTCAGTAGTTGCTCTAGAGTTAAGAATGCGAAAATGCTGCTTTTCAAAGTGGACTTTATGCTTGGGTACTAGGACACATTAAGAGTGGAGGAATACAAATCTCATTGTGGACAATGGGGGTATCGGGCTGTAATGCAGACGGCGTGACTTAAGTTCTGTATTTATTATAAAGTAATGGGAAATCTCTATATGTCTAGGGCGAGTTGGAGATGTCCATATTGTCCGATTTCTCAACGCTCACGGACTTGCGTGACTTTGAATCGGCGCTGGAGCGTGAGCTCTTCGCCTCGGTGTCCTCGGAGATGGATTTGAGTTTACGGGTTTCCGCAGAGCGTGAACGGTCCCGGCGTCGTGAGGATGAGGACTTGGATGAGGCGAGAGCCGGATCCTTGCTGCGGCTGGAGCGTGACTTGGTGCTGGTGGCCACCGGCGGCGGTGAGGGTGAGCTGCGCTTGCTCCTGGAGCGGGGTGAGCGTGAGGAGCGCTTCTCGCTGCGGTGTGACTTCTTGCTGCGCTCACGGGACCGCGAACGCTTGCCGTTTCCACTGGGTGGAACTGCTACTCCGTGGGACCGGGAGCGACGGGAACGAGAGGTACTGCGACGGTGACGGGACCTCGAGCGTTTGCCTCGGGATCTGGAAGAGCGCGAGTGCTTGCCGCCGCGGGAACGTGACCTCCTGGAGCGCGAGGTGCTGCGACGGTGGCGGGATCTGGACCGCTTGCTACGGGATCGGGACGAGTGCTTGCCGCGCGACCGTGAGCGGCGGGAACGGGACACGCTTCGACGCTCCCTTGAGCCGGAGCGCCTTGAACGTCGTCTGGACGTGGAGCGGTGCGAGCGTGAGCGACTGGTGCGACGTTCCCGAGAGCGCGAGCGGGATCGAGACCTGCGCCGCTTATCCTTGGCCAGCATCCCGATCACCGGGTCAATGGCAGCCGAGATCATGCTCTGGGCCTCCTTCACAATGGTCATCGCCTCCTCGATCTCCGCTTGCGCGGCCTCATTCGACTTGGCCTCCGGCTTGGTAATCGAGTAGGTAGAGTGGTAGACGCTCAGGTAGCCGCCCTTGAACTCCTGCCCCTGCATGCGTAGTGCGTGGATGATGCTGGTCTGTTCGCAGAACTCGATCATGCAGTACGTCTTGTTCTCCTTCTCGGCCCAGCGGGCGTACTTGACCTCGCCGGCGCGCTGGAAGCAGTCCATTAGGTCGTCCAGGCGCCACTCGTTCTTCACATCGCACACGATGATGGTGCGTCGGATCTCCTCGATCTTGCGGGCATCATAGAATGAGGGCAGGGCCGGGTACTCCGGCAGATTGAACTCCACCAGCTTCGGGTCGTACGTCTTGATCACCTGCTGCGGCAGCTGGCCCTCTATGCGGTTTATCACCTCCGGCGGCAGCTTGGAATCGGGTTTCTGAAGACCAGGTACAATGGTGCCGTTCTTGAGCATCTCCAGGGCGCGGTACTCCTCGGGAATGGCCAGCACCGGTATGACAATCAGGGCGCGATCAATAAACACCGTGTTGGTCAGGTGCTGGGCCACCGGCACACTGTTCGTCTCCGTGTACTTAACGTAGCAGATGCGAGACTGCACGGGGCAGGAGACGTCCCGGATGGTGGGGTACAGGCGGATCTCCTCAATCTTGCCAATGTTGCCGAACAGCGTCTGCATCTGGTCCTTGGTGGCCTGCGGCGCAATGTTGGTCACCTGGATCACACGCGGGGTGTTGCCGCCAGCCATGATTGCTAGTTTCTCGGTTCGTCCTCGATTTGGCGAGCGTTTTATTCGCAAAAGTTTAATTAACCTACGAGAGCCAAGCGAAAAAACCGAAGGGTTGCAATGCGTTGCGGAGTTCCGATTGCCGAACCAGGGCTGCGATTAATCGATAACACATATGACGCATCTTTACCGTAGTTAGGGATGTGCATTTGGCTTAATTCCGCTGGCTGTAACATTTTTCTGCCTATCTATCTCGCATTACAATCTACATTGTGTGATAAGCATTAAACACTCAACGTTTTTATCTTCAAACAAAATACTTAGCTTCCTGAAAACTCGGCTCCAAAAAAATCGAACATCGAATAAACCATCGATGCAAGAAGCGAGTAGGCAAACATCGATGTATCGGTGTTACTTCCAGCTCTAACAAACTCGCAAATACTATCTCACGATCATAGGACTTTGCAAAACACTATTTTTGAATAAGGACAGATAGCCAGGAAGTGACCCGCCTTGTCCCACGATGTCGGACAACCCAGCGCCCACGTCCTCGCCCTCCAAGTCGAGCCTCAGCGACTTGCGGCAATTTCGCATTAACAAAGGCGCCGTCGCCACACCGAGTCCTGCGAAAACTGGTAATTTCCGAGCTCGCATACACAGGATATTCCGGCTCTAACTGCGGCGACCTCCCCTTTCAGAGCGCGTGCCCGGCAAGAAGCGTATTTCGGTGATGGCCGACAGTGACAGTGACGGTGCCGACTGCCAGACGCCCAAGAAGACCAAGATGGAGCTGACCGTCAAGGAGAAAGAGGAGCGGTACATGGCAGCCGCAAAGATTTCGCCCCAGTACGACACGATGGTACGTATTTTTTGTTTTTCTGGCAGAGATCTGGCGTGGAAAAGGGAAGCGGGAATGAGAGCGCTTGCGGGGGCGGGAAGCGCGCGTCTCCTCCATCAGCTTCTACGTGTATGTGTGTGTGTGTGTGGAACATGGCGATTTGATTCGTACCCGGCACTGCGAACAGCTGTCTGTGGCCAGGGGCGTCGCTGAGGGGGGCTGACAGGGAAGAACAACCCTCACGCACACCGCTACTTACCTACCTCAATTTTGAAACAGATTTACGTTCCTTTTAAAAAGAATAAAAATTCAAATTATTTAGGGAAGAGGATACATTAAAGGCTGTATAATCTGCATAATTTAATTGTAAAACATCTGTTTCCCAAGGCTATTCAAGAGTCCCTCTCCCGCACCAACTGGGATGTGGCCGCCTCCGTGCGGTACCTGCGCGAGAACTGCAAGCCCAAGATGCCAGGGGCTAATGGGCCGCTGGTTAAGCCAAAGCTAAAGCCCAGCGCGAACGGAACTAGTGGCACTTCCCACGGCGGCTACTCCGATAACGACCACTCGGACGACGAGGATGTCAAGCAGTCCAAGGATCAGGTGTACGACAGCGATGACAGCGACACCGAGATGTCCTCCAAGATGACGGGACAGCGCAAGAAGGTCTTCCAGTTCATGAACGAGGCCACCATTGTGGAGTTGCAAAGTGTGAAGACGCTGTCCGAAAAGAAGGCAGCCGCCATCATTGAGCTGCGGCCCTTCGATGATTGGGCAGGACTACGGAGGAAGCTGGAGGCGAACAAGTTGTCGGGAGATCTGCTGAACTACGCCCAGGATCTGATCAACAAGCAAAACACGGTGGCCACCATACTGAGCAAGTGTAACAACATGGTGACGCGCCTGGAGAAGGCCATCTCCAACGGAGCCGGCATAGTGGAGCAGCCCAAGCTCCTCAGCAGCGGGTGAGTTCTGATTAGGAGTTCTCCAGAGGTTCCTTTTCTATATATTTTTGTGAAACCAATCTCGTGCAGCTTCCATTTGGCCGACTATCAGATCATCGGACTCAACTGGCTCACAGTGATGCACAAGCAGGAAATGAATGGCATTCTGGCAGACGAAATGGGGCTGGGCAAGACCATTCAGGTGATTGCCTTCCTGGCTTACCTCAAGGAGAATGGTCTTAGCCAGGGGGCACACTTGATTGTGGTGCCCTCGTCCACGCTGGACAACTGGGAGGCGGAGATCAGCCGCTGGTGTCCCAAGCTGGTGGTGGAGAAGTATCACGGTTCGCAGGATGAGCGGCGAAGAATGCGCGGGCGCTATGCCAAAGATGGATTTACGGGCTTCGATGTCCTGCTGACAACGTGAGTAATCCATAGATATTCAAGAATTCTTCTGTTATTTATTATAACACACAGTTATCACATTGTGGGCTCCACCCCCGAGGAACGTAAAATGTTCCGCGTGTGCCGGCTGGACTATGTAATCTTCGATGAGGCCCACATGCTTAAGAACATGACCACGCAACGGTATGCCAATCTCATCACCATAAATGCCCGGAGTCGCATCCTGCTCACCGGCACTCCGCTTCAGAACAATCTGCTGGAGTTGATCTCCCTGCTGTGCTTTGTGATGCCCAAGTTCTTTGCCAAGAGCATCGATGACATAAAGACATTATTCGCCAAGGTGAGGCTCTACCTTTACAGGAAATCAAAGCGAGCGTATTAACTGATCTCTGATTCCCCCTTCAGAAAAGCAAAACCGATGGCGACCAGGAGGAGGTGTCACAGTTCCAGGAGACGCAGATCCAAAGGGCCAAGCGCATCATGAAACCATTTGTGCTGCGTCGCCTCAAGAAAGATGTCCTCAACAACCTGCCCAAGAAGCTAAGCCTCGTGGTAAGCTCGTCTAATCAAAATCCTTGATTATAAATTAAGTTTAAATTTTGATTTGCAGGAAAAAGTGCCCATGAGCAACCAACAGAAGCAGTACTATCACGAACTGGTCGAGTATTATTCCAACAACAAGGGCGAGATCTGCAGCAGCAGCGAGCGCGCCGGCATAGCGATCATGATGGAGATGCGCCGCATTGCCAACCATCCGCTGTTGATGCGCCACTACTTTACCGACGAGAATCTGCGCGGATTCTCCAAGCGCCTGGCCAACTGCAGTTCCTACAAGAAAACCAATGAGCAGTACATCTTCGAGGAGCTGGCCATCATGTCGGACTTCCAGGTCTATCAGTTTTGCAACAAATACGTGAGTTTCTTCTATAAAACTATATAAGATCTTAAGCTAATCCTCTTCCCCCAACAGGAGTTGTTCGACGTGAAGATACCCGACAAGTTGATATGCGATTCCGGGAAATTCGAGTACCTGGATGAGCTGCTTCCCAGGCTTAAGGAGGAGGGCCACCGCGTGCTGCTCTTCAGCCAGTTCACCATGATGCTGGACATTGTGGAGGAGTATCTGCGGATAAGAAAGCATGGATTCTGTCGCCTCGATGGCTCGACGGCTGTGAAGGAGCGCCAGGACTTGATCACCGACTTCAATGTGGACGACAATATCTTTGTGTTCCTGCTCTCCACCAAGGCCGGGGGTGTGGGCATCAACCTGACCGCCGCCGACACCTGCATCATTCACGACATCGACTTCAATCCGTATAACGATAAGCAGGCCGAGGATCGATGTCATCGCATGGGTCAGCAGCGTCCGGTGACCATTTATCGCCTCATATCCGAGAGCACCATCGAGGAGGGCATCCTGATGGCCGCCGAAGAGAAGCTAAAGCTGGAGAAGGATATCACGTCCACCGAGAAGGGCGAGGTGCACGAGCAGCGATGCGTGGTCAAGCTGCTAACTACGGCCCTGGGGCTGGACAAGGACCAGGAGGAGCAGCTGAACAACTCGCTGAGCAACTCCATAACTTCGCCCCAGAAGTAGGCTGGTTCTGGTCCTGGTCCACACACCTTCGTATTTATAACAAGCACTTCCTTCCGCTGACAAAATCCTTCCTGCTAAAATCTTTTCAGTAACTTTAGAAAGCAATTGTATTTATCTTATACCTATATTTGTACGAAAGGATAGTTTGATGTGGTCGGAGGTTTGCCCGAAGTGGACCATAAATTTCCTCCGATAAGACGACAGTTGTTTTTTCACTAGTAACCCCAACATTTCCACAGAAAGCCAGGCGGCGACCAACTGCTTCGTGGCGTTAAATCATGTTTCTTGTTTTATGTAGTTTCCGTCTCTGTGTAAGCATGTTTTTGTATCGAATTAACCACTTGTTTATGTATAAGGATAAAGAACATTTGTGTACGAAAGTGATCTGTGCTGGTGGCGGGGCAACTGGCTATATCGGTTCCAGCTCGGGAGACTCGACAACCCTAGCGGAGCGAGTTTCATTTGTTTTTGTGTGCTCCGAAGAGAGGCGGAGAGGCGACGAGGCCCCCGAGAGAGCTTTCGGTTGTTCGGCGACGGTGGCGATTCATCACGTCTTTAGTCTTCAACTGATCGCTCGCGCCGATGATTTAATTTTTAAGTTAAAGCCTGCGCCCAGTGTAGCAGCCAGAAGCAGCAGCAGCGTTACTCACATCCATACATACGTGCGAATCTACATACATACATAGTACCTAGATATATCCCACAGGCCCATGTAAAAGTAACCGCCCAAAGTGTGACTCGGGGGCTAATCGCATTCTATATTCTATAATTAAGTGTGCAGTGTGTGTGCAGAATCCAATCCACCACGATCCCTTCTATACGCTTGCCATTATGTGATTCATGCCGAGAGTACATAAGTTTCCCCCACACCCCCCCGAAGATTTCTTGCTTGAGGCAAGCCGAATTCTATTTAAAAATAGACAAAACTGTTTGCCAGCGGAAATCATATTGCGGCGGCGGCCACTAACATGCTAAATAAATCGGGCCAATAATATGAAATAGACTCTGGTTGTTCCTCTTTATTATTATTTTTTTTTTTGTCTAGCGGAAACGGAAGGAACGCCTATGGCTGTAGGTGTGGGTGTATCTGCCGCATACAGTCATCCCTCGCAGCGCTGTCATATACTAAAAATATAGATGCGGCACATGTGAGCAGTTTTTGGCAATTGCCAAAGAATACGGCGCACAAGTCCGGCGGAAAACAAAACAGCGCGTGCAGGCAAAACATGAAATACATATAATATATGTACATATAAGCAAGAATTAATAATAATAATCCCCATCCCCCGTTGGCCATTGGTATGTGTGTAGTGACCCGTATGTGTACGTGTGAGTAATCCGAACAAGAACTATATAGCGAGCGATCTGCATGAAAGGAGAGCAAATCACGCAGAAAGAAACGAACGAAAATAACGCGAACAAAACACAAAAATAAAACATAAAAATACAAAAACAAAAACAAAACGGAGAACTCTGTAACTGTAACAATTGACGAGCACAACGAGCCGAGAACGAGCAGCACAAAGCAACAAACCGAAAATAGACGACATCAACGGTGCGTATACTTAACGAACCGCCCGCTCCACCCCCAAAACTCATCGCGCGCTCTCTCTCCCTCTCTCGCTCAGCAGCGACAACACCATCAATTGTGATCACTGTGCGTGTGTGTGAGCGCTACTGTATCTGTATCCAAAAGCGGCACTAAGGCAGAAAGGAAGGAATATCGGAATAATTGCCGCCGCTTCAAAATATTAATTAAAAATCGCTGGCAACTGCTTATGGCTCGACTTGGCGCGCATGCCAAGCATGATTAAACGAGACACGAAAGAGCGTATCTACGAAGTAGATAAATATCTTTATACGAACAACTGAGCTGCAGCACCACCAACAATCGAATCGACGAAAACAAACGCAACGCAACGCAACGCAACGCACAAACAAACCCATCTATCTAAAAACGCTCTATAGAGAGGGATAGATAAACAAAAGCTCAAGCAGCAGTAACAGCAGCAACGAAACAATTTGGAGGAAACACTTTTGCACCAAAAGGTGAGTAGATTCGGAGCTGGTGATGGGATGATTCACCTAGCCAGGCCCAGCTTATGGCGAGCTAAAATCTGTTTGCTAATCTCTGCTGGGTATATCAGGCTGCGAGTAATTAACGAGGCAAGTTCAAATAGTTGTGGACAGAGTCACCTACGGGGAGGGCTGCCTAAGGCAAAATGGTCTTATATAGTTTAGAATAATGTTCAGAGATCATTTCGAGTTTATTTAGAGCTCAGTTCAAGTCAAAATGGCCCCTTTCCAGCTCCATTTGTATCATGTTTTTTAATATTTTACCTAAGAACACTTCTATTCCATTTTATTTTATTTGAAAGCGATGTAATTAAATAAATAAAGTATTTAAGTAACTTAATGGTTAGAGTTAATGAGGTCCCACTGTTGTTTATTGTGTGTACTCCTTGTGGGCCGCAAAATAAGAATTACTCGGGGGCTGATGTCATGCTCGGCGACGACGAAGTGCTCTAGCCAGAGGCCCCAAACCAGATGCAACTCCTACACTCAACCATCGAGATCAAGTAGTTGAGCTCCGCTCTCGGCTTGGGTAAACACTTTTTGAGTATCTCTACTCGATATATGACGTATGAGTAGGTGAACATGTTTTGGGCTTGGCTCAGGGCTGAAGCTTTGGCTTCCCATAACTAATTTCAATTCGATTTCCAGACCCAGCAATCTGACTCTGCAAAAAGGGAGCACACATCCCTGACATCGTATTAAGGAGGCAACTCAACTCGATAAAGGAAGATAGAAAAGAAAAGAAGAAAATCAACTATTGTGATATGTACAAATTTACTCAAATACTGAAGCCACATATTTAGACGTTTATTCCACGGAATCCCAGCTTGTATAACGATTATCCGGAGGTAATCTACCAAAGATTAGGCTTTCATCTTCAATTAAGTTTAGCTAAACAGAGCAGAAGCTGGACATGGCCGAGAAAGTCGAGCAGCACGCCCAGGCTAGCCTGAATGATCCCCGCAAGGTGCGCAAGTCACCCGAATTTCAGCCCATTATACCCGGCGTTATCTCCCGGGAACGCAGCTTTGTACGCTCCTCGAATCAACAGGTGAGTTGCCGCCACCCATATGGGCTGGGGATATCCATGTCAAAAATTAACCATATTTTCGTGTGCGGTTTCAGAATATCAACAAGCGCCGCAGTCTGGCGTTCAATGTTCCGGGCAATCAGACGGGACAGATGAGGGGCAAGCCCGCCATGGATATATACAGACCGCCCAGTAAGTTGTTGTCTTAGTCGTTCACTATACCTTCTCCTCTCCGCTTGGGTGCTTGGCGGGGATCAGTGAAATTAATAGAAGACTCGGATATCAATCAGTCAAAACAATTGACAGCTTTCGTTGTGTTAATTAGTTTAAATCTAAGTTGTTTGGCATTCGTGTTGTCTACATTTCATATTCAATCACTCTTAGATGGATGCATTCTAAACAGGAGGAAGGTGAACTTTATACAAGAAACAAATTTGATTTAGTTGTGTAGATTATAATCCTTTAGTTTTGTGGCATTTGTAGATTTGCAAGTTTCATCAAAGCTTTGAAGTTAAAATAAATTTAAAATTTAATTGAATTTAATTGAAAAGAAGAGTTCCATTCCATCTCAAGGACTTATAGTTACTCTTACTTAAAGACAGCTTTTAGCCAGCTCAGCTTTGGTTTCTCTGCTCTTTCAGCCGCAAGCCTATCAGTTCCAACGATTACTTACTGAGACCATATCTTTCTTTTGATTCTTTTCATATCTCTGTCTCATACACTGTACATTCCACCCCCCTCCACCCACAATGTTGTCCTGCCCCTCATCATCACATAATCCCCTGGGTATACCGACCCCCACACCCCAAATACCTACCTTAATATCGTCCTGTCTCAGATGTGCGCGGAGAGCAGGCTGCTCCAGTCGGTGGTGGTGGTGGTGGTGGTGCAAGTGGTGCCAACGGTGCCAACAAGCTGAACGTCAATGCCCAGGAGTTCACAATGACAAGCAGCTCCGGGGCACCGGCCGAGGCACTCAGCAATCGGTAATGCAAAGTCTTTTAATGCCATCGTTTACCCCTCTTCCCGTCTCCTTGCAGAGCTAAACTACAGTCTACAACATTCTTCCAGTTCGTCGCTGATCTTCCCGCCCACCAATGGTCCCGGAGTGGCACCGGCTCTGGGTCAGTACGGCAACGTGAATCGCCGCCATGCGGGCCTCTCGCTGGGCAACATGCCGGGACTGAAGGCCAGCCATCATCGCTCGATCTTGGTGACGCATCCAATCAGCCCCAGTGCCCTGACCGGTCAGCTGCCGCTCATGAACTCGCCCTCCAGTGGCAACATACTGCATGTAAGCGGGGGGTCCACACTTTTGAATTTACTTGAAATAAATAGGGATTGAGTGTATTTAATTTTTGGGATTTGTTTTCTATGTATGTATTTTTTATTCATACCATTTCCCTTGTAAATTCCAGACAACAAACCGGGTAAAGTTTGCTCCTGAGCCCAGGGGTCACAAGGTCACTCACAACCAGTTTGGCCAGGTCAACAACAACTATGGACAGCCTTATCAGTCGCACTTGAATGGCATCGAAATGAACGCCTACATGAATGGCAATTCGCTACAACGCTCCAAGTCCTTGTCTTCGGCGGACGCTCTCACCCGGGGAATGGCCGGACTGGGCTTGGGCTTGGGCAACGAGGTGGCCGATATTGGGCAGTTTACGCCAGAGATCCAGGCCTTGATCGACACGGCTCTGGAGGACCCGAACAAGCTGAACTCGCGCTGTCTGATGGAGCTAACCTCGCAGTTCATCAAGCGAGCGGTGGAGAGTCGTCGCTTTGCCCTGCCCATCTCGCGTTTGTGCCTGAACATCATCGCCCGGGAGCAGAAGGAGACGTTCTTGGAGGCGCTGCTCAACACGTGCCGTCAGTGGTACCAGGAGCGTGAGAAGGTAAGTAGCTAGCTGATTTTTTACATAAATAGTAAAATCATTTCGCTTTTTCCTTTCAGCTGCTGTTTGCCATCCAAGGCATGAAGTCGCCGTCTCGAGTTCGTTTTACCGCATTCATGGCCTTTCTTACGGAGATGTTTTGCCAGCTGAAGCGGCGCCAACTGCAACTGCGGACCCACAACGAGGGCACACCTCCCCCACTGGTTTTGCTCAGTCTGCTGTCCAAGTGCTGTGAGGATTGCGTACGTCCACCCATAAGATCGCTCTCAGAGGTGAGACTATATTTCCAATTGAATTTAGCTGAATGTTATTCTTAATTTTCTTCCTTTTCTCAGATTGAGTGTCTGTTCTATGTGCTCACCTGCATTGGCCAGGATATGGAGCAGCAACTGCCACAGCAATTGGAGTTACTCATGGGCCTGGTTCGCGACGCCTTCCTCAATGCCGGAGAGTCGGCGGCGTCCATCCGGCGCACTCTTCTCCAGCTAATTGAGCTGAAGGCCTCCCACTGGCAGTTGCCCGGCAATACGGTTCTCTACTATACCCACACCAACAACTAACACAAGGGAATGGGAACATAACTAGAAGAGAAACTGCATCTAGGACCCTTACGGAGGTTGGGTTTCGGGCACTGTGCAATTATGAAGGCACCATCGATTGCCATTTCTGTTGTCGCATTGCATTTAGGCCTGCAAACCTTCTGTTCTATTTATCTTATCATACTCTTACCTAGGCATAAGCAATATTTATTTTGGCACCAGCAATAGAGAGAAACTAACCCGAGACTTGCACACTACACACCAAGCCCAGTACCAAATGAGATCGTCCGATTCGCTTCGGTATCTTCGGACTCTGCGATAGTCTAAGGCTCAACTTTATGTGAATCCATATATTTATGTGTAATAAATCACAGCTAGTCAAAAATTAAGCAACCCAGTCTTTCCTTTCCATAAATAGAACAAGTTTACGACTTTTAAGACCTCTGAGCAGTGCATATTTGGAGTAGACAATGTACTTACAGAAATACCTTTTCAAGTCAAAGCTAATGTAAAGACATAAACTATCATATTCCAAAAGCATTTCTATTGTGACTTAGCCTTATCTTTATGCTATATAAAAATGCACAACGCTCACCTGCTGGCTGGCATGAACTTTGACTTTTACAAAGCTTATCAAAATACATAAATGCGAGTTCCTTGCCTGCTATTTAAGCACCTGCAGAGGCGGACAAATCCACAGTCTGTCTGATACCTCCGTTATGGTAAGACCGACATATTGTGTATCGCAACATCTAAAGGCACTCTTCACAATTGCAGGAAGTTTTCAGGATTCTTTTTGTATTGGCACTCTACCAGGCTGTTTATGGAGCAGAAGACGAAAGTGCCACAACACTCGGCGTCGCATCAGCCACACAATATCCGCTTAAATGTTTTTTAGATCCATTTCTTCCTGGATGTCCACTAGGTCCAACTATAGGGACTACTCAAAGTACAACCAATGCACCCACAACAGTACAAACGACAAAAGAGCCAACTACAGAGAAGACGACTACGAACGTACCGACATCGGAGAAAACAACCAGTCTTAAGACAACGACCGTAAAAACGACAAATGAGCCAACCACGGAGAAGACGACGACAACGAAAGAACCGACTACCGAGAAGACAACCACTCTTAAGACAACGACCGTAAAAACGACAAAAGAGCCAACCACGGAGAAGGCGACGACAACGAAAGAACCGACTACCGAGAAGACAACCACTCTTAAGACAACGACCGTAAAAACGACAAAAGAGCCAACCACGGAGAAGGCGACGACAACGAAAGAACCGACTACCGAGAAAACAACCAGTCTTAAGACAACGACCGTAAAAACGACAAATGAGCCAACCACGGAGAAGACGACGACAACGAAAGAACCGACTACCGAGAAGACAACCACTCTTAAGACAACGACCGTAAAAACGACAAAAGAGCCAACCACGGAGAAGGCGACGACAACGAAAGAACCGACTACCGAGAAGACAACCACTCTTAAGACAACGACCGTAAAAACGACAAAAGAGCCAACCACGGAGAAGACGACGACAACGAAAGAACCGACAACCGAGAAGACAACCACTCTTAAGACTACGACCGTAAAAACAACAAAAGAGCCAACCACGGAGAAGGCGACGACAACGAAAGAACCGACTACCGAGAAGACAACCACTCTTAAGACAACGACCGTAAAAACGACAAAAGAGCCAACCACGGAGAAGACGACGACAACGAAAGAACCGACTACCGAGAAGACAACCACTCTTAAGACTACGACCGTAAAAACAACAAAAGAGCCAACTACGGAGAAGACGACGACAACAAAAGAACCGACTACCGAGAAGACAACCACTCTTAAGACAACGACCGTAAAAACGACAAAAGAGCCAACCACGGAGAAGACGACGACAACGAAAGAACCGACTACCGAGAAGACAACCACTCTTAAGACTACGACCGTAAAAACGACAAAAGAGCCAACCACGGAGAAGACGACGACAACGAAAGAACCGACAACCGAGAAGACAACCACTCTTAAGACAACGACCGTTAAAACGACAAAAGAGCCAACCACGGAGAAGGCGACGACAACGAAAGAACCGACTACCGAGAAGACAACCACTCTTAAGACAACGACCGTAATAACGACAAAAGAGCCAACCACGGAGAAGACGACGACAACGAAAGAACCGACTACCGAGAAGACAACCACTCTTAAGACAACGACCGTAAAAACGACAAAAGAGCCAACCACGGAGAAGACGACGACAACGAAAGAACCGACTACCGAGAAGACAACCACTCTTAAGACAACGACCGTAAAAACGACAAAAGAGCCAACCACGGAGAAGACGACGACAACGAAAGAACCGACTACCGAGAAGACAACCACTCTTAAGACTACGACCGTAAAAACAACAAAAGAGCCAACTACGGAGAAGACGACGACAACAAAAGAACCGACTTCCGAGAAGACAACCACTCTTAAGACTACGACTGTAAAAACAACAAAAGAGCCAACCACGGAGAAGACGACGACAACGAAAGAACCGACTACCGAGAAGACAACCACTCTTAAGACAACGACCGTAAAAACGACAAAAGAGCCAACCACGGAGAAGACGACGACAACGAAAGAACCGACTACCGAGAAGACAACCACTCTTAAGACAACGACCGTAAAAACAACAAAAGAGCCAACCACGGAGAAGACGACGACAACGAAAGAACCGACTACCGAGAAGACAACCACTCTTAAGACTACGACTGTAAAAACAACAAAAGAGCCAACCACGGAGAAGACGACGACAACGAAAGAACCGACTACCGAGAAGACAACCACTCTTAAGACAACGACCGTAAAAACGACAAAAGAGCCAACCACGGAGAAGACGACGACAACGAAAGAACCGACTACCGAGAAGACAACCACTCTTAAGACAACGACCGTAAAAACGACAAAAGAGCCAACCACGGAGAAGACGACGACAACGAAAGAACCGACTACCGAGAAGACAACCACTCTTAAGACTACGACTGTAAAAACAACAAAAGAGCCAACCACGGAGAAGACGACGACAACGAATGAACCGACTACCGAGAAGACAACCACTCTTAAGACTACGACTGTAAAAACAACAAAAGAGCCAACCACGGAGAAGACGACGACAACGAAAGAACCGACTACCGAGAAGACAACCACTCTTAAGACTACGAGTGTAAAAACAACAAAAGAGCCAACCACGGAGAAGACGACGACAACGAAAGAACCGACTACCGAGAAGACAACCACTCTTAAGACTACGACTGTAAAAACAACAAAAGAGCCAACCACGGAGAAGACGACGACAACGAAAGAACCGACTACCGAGAAGACAACCACTCCTAAGACTACGACTGTAAAAACAACAAAAGAGCCAACTACGGAGAAGACGACGACAACAAAAGAACCGACTTCCGAGAAGACAACCACTCTTAAGACTACGACTGTAAAAACAACAAAAGAGCCAACCACGGAGAAGACGACGACAACGAAAGAACCGACTACCGAGAAGACAACCACTCTTAAGACAACGACCGTAAAAACGACAAAAGAGCCAACCACGGAGAAGACGACAACGAAAGAACCGACTACCGAGAAGACAACCACTCTTAAGACAACGACATTAAAAACTACAAAAGAGCCAACCACGGAGAAGACGACGACAACGAAAGAACCGACTACCGAGAAGACAACCACTCTTAAGACTACGACTGTAAAAACAACAAAAGAGCCAACCACGGAGAAGACGACGACAACGAAAGAACCGACTACCGAGAAGACAACCACTCTTAAGACGACCGTAAAAACGACAAAAGAGCCAACCACGGAGAAGACGACGACAACGAAAGAATCGACTACCGAGAAGACAACCACTCTTAAGACTACGACTGTAAAAACAACAAAAGAGCCAACCACTGAGAAGACGACAACTACGAAAGAACCGACTACCGAAAAGACAACCACTCTTAAGACAACAACGCTGAAAACAACCAAAGAGCCAAAGACTACGACTACCAAGGAACCGACTACCGAAAAGACAACCACTCTTAAGACAACAACGCTGAAAACAACCAAAGAGCCAAAGACTACGACTACCAAGGAACCGACTACCGAAAAGGCAACCACTCTTAAGACAACAACTGTTAAAACAACCAAAGAGCCAAAGACGACGACTACGAAGGAACCGACAACCGAAAAGACAACCACTCTTAAGACAACGACCGTAAAAACAACCAAAGAGCCAAAGACGACGACTACCAAGGAACCGACAACCGAAAAGACAACCACTCTTAAGACAACAACGCTGAAAACAACCAGAGAGCCAAAGACTACGACTACGAAGGAACCGACTACCGAAAAGACAACCACTCTTAAGACAACGACCGTAAAAACAACCAAAGATCCAAAGACGACGACTACGAAGGAACCGACTACCGAAAAGACAACCACTCTTAAGACAACAACGCTGAAAACAACCAAAGAGCCAAAGACTACGACTACGAAGGAACCGACTACCGAAAAGACAACCACTCTTAAGACAACGACTGTTAAAACAACCAAAGAGCCAACCACGGAGAAGACGACGACAACGAAAGAACCGACTACCGAGAAGACAACCACTCTTAAGACAACGACCGTAAAAACGACAAAAGATCCAACCACGGAGAAGACGACAACTACGAAAGAACCGACTACCGAGAAGACAACCACTCTGAAGACAACGACCGTAAAAACGACAAAAGAGCCAACCACGGAGAAGACGACGACAACGAAAGAACCGAACACCGAGAAGACAACCACTCTTAAGACAACGACCTTAAAAACGACAAAAGAGCCAACCACGGAGAAGACGACGACAACGAAAGAACCGACTACCGAGAAGACAACCACTCTTAAGACAACGACCGTAAAAACGACAAAAGATCCAACCACGGAGAAGACGACAACTACGAAAGAAACGACTACCGAAAAAACAACCACTCTTAAGACTACGACTGTAAAAACGACAAAGGAGCCAACCACGGAGAAGACGACGACAACGAAAGAACCGAACACCGAGAAGACAACCACTCTTAAGACAACGACCTTAAAAACGACAAAAGAGCCAACCACGGAGAAGACGACGACAACGAAAGAACCGACTACCGAGAAGACAACCACTCTTAAGACTACGACTGTAAAAACAACAAAAGAGCCAACCACGGAGAAGACGACGACAACGAAAGAACCGACTACCGAGAAGACAACCACTCTTAAGACAACGACCGTAAAAACAACAAAAGAGCCAACCACGGAGAAGACGACGACAACGAAAGAACCGACTACCGAGAAGACAACCACTCTTAAGACTACGACCGTAAAAACAACAAAAGAGCCAACCACGGAGAAGACGACGACAACGAAAGAACCGACTACCGAGAAGACAACCACTCTTAAGACAACAACCGTAAAAACAACAAAAGAGCCAACCACGGAGAAGACGACGACAACGAAAGAACCGAACACCGAGAAGACAACTCTTAAGACAACGACCTTAAAAACGACAAAAGAGCCAACCACGGAGAAGACGACGACAACGAAAGAACCGACTACCGAGAAGACAACCACTCTTAAGACAACGACCGTAAAAACGACAAAAGAGCCAACCACGGAGAAGACGACGACAACGAAAGAACCGACTACCGAGAAGACAACCACTCTTAAGACAACGACCGTAAAAACAACAAAAGAGCCAACCACGGAGAAGACGACGACAACGAAAGAACCGACTACCGAGAAGACAACCACTCTTAAGACTACGACTGTAAAAACAACAAAAGAGCCAACCACGGAGAAGACGACGACAACGAAAGAACCGACTACCGAGAAGACAACCACTCTTAAGACTACGACTGTAAAAACAACAAAAGAGCCAACCACGGAGAAGACGACGACAACGAAAGAACCGACTACCGAGAAGACAACCACTCTTAAGACTACGACTGTAAAAACAACAAAAGAGCCAACCACGGAGAAGACGACGACAACGAAAGAACCGACTACCGAGAAGACAACCACTCTTAAGACAACAACCGTAAAAACAACAAAAGAGCCAACCACGGAGAAGACGACGACAACGAAAGAACCGAACACCGAGAAGACAACCACTCTTAAGACTACGACCTTAAAAACGACAAAAGAGCCAACCACGGAGAAGACGACGACAACGAAAGAACCGACTACCGAGAAGACAACCACTCTTAAGACAACGACCGTAAAAACGACAAAAGAGCCAACCACGGAGAAGACGACGACAACGAAAGAACCGACTACCGAGAAGACAACCACTCTTAAGACAACGACCGTAAAAACAACAAAAGAGCCAACCACGGAGAAGACGACGACAACGAAAGAACCGACTACCGAGAAGACAACCACTCTTAAGACTACGACTGTAAAAACAACAAAAGAGCCAACCACGGAGAAGACGACGACAACGAAAGAACCGACTACCGAGAAGACAACCACTCTTAAGACTACGAGTGTAAAAACAACAAAAGAGCCAACCACGGAGAAGACGACGACAACGAAAGAACCGACTACCGAGAAGACAACCACTCTTAAGACTACGACCGTAAAAACAACAAAAGAGCCAACTACGGAGAAGACGACAACTACGAAAGAACCGACTACCGAGAAGACAACCACTCTGAAGACAACGACCGTAAAAACGACAAAAGAGCCAACCACGGAGAAGACGACAACTACGAAAGAACCGACTACCGAGAAGACAACCACTCTTAAGACAACGACCGTAAAAACGACAAAAGAGCCAACCACGGAGAAGACGACGACAACGAAAGAACCGACTACCGAGAAGACAACCACTCTTAAGACAACGACCGTAAAAACAACAAAAGAGCCAACCACGGAGAAGACGACGACAACGAAAGAACCGACTACCGAGAAGACAACCACTCTTAAGACAACGACCGTAAAAACAACAAAAGAGCCAACCACGGAGAAGACGACGACAACGAAAGAACCGACTACCGAGAAGACAACCACTCTTAAGACTACGACTGTAAAAACAACAAAAGAGCCAACCACGGAGAAGACGACGACAACGAAAGAACCGACTACCGAGAAGACAACCACTCTTAAGACAACAACCGTAAAAACAACAAAAGAGCCAACCACGGAGAAGACGACGACAACGAAAGAACCGAACACCGAGAAGACAACCACTCTTAAGACTACGACCTTAAAAACGACAAAAGAGCCAACCACGGAGAAGACGACGACAACGAAAGAACCGACTACCGAGAAGACAACCACTCTTAAGACAACGACCGTAAAAACAACAAAAGAGCCAACCACGGAGAAGACGACGACAACGAAAGAACCGACTACCGAGAAGACAACCACTCTTAAGACAACGACCTTAAAAACGACAAAAGAGCCAACCACGGAGAAGGCGACGACAACGAAAGAACCGACTACCGAGAAGACAACCACTTTTAAGACAACAACCATAAAAACGACAAAAGAGCCAACCACGAAGAAGACGACGACAACGAAAGAACCGACTACCGAGAAGACAACCACTCTTAAGACTACGACTGTAAAAACAACAAAAGAGCCAACCACGGAGAAGACGACGACAACGAAAGAACCGACTACCGAGAAGACAACCACTCTTAAGACAACGACCGTAAAAACGACAAAAGATCCAACCACGGAGAAGACGACAACTACGAAAGAACCGACTACCGAGAAGACAACCACTCTGAAGACAACGACCGTAAAAACGACAAAAGAGCCAACCACGGAGAAGACGACAACTACGAAAGAACCGACTACCGAAAAGACAACCACTCTTAAGACAACGACCCTGAAAACAACCAAAGAGCCAAAGACGACGACTACGAAGGAACCGACTACCGAAAAGACAACCACTCTTAAGACAACGACCCTGAAAACAACCAAAGAGCCAAAGACGACGACTACGAAGGAACCGACTACCGAAAAGACAACCACTCTTAAGACAACGACCCTGAAAACAACCAAAGAGCCAAAGACGACGACTACGAAGGAACCGACTACCGAAAAGACAACCACTCTTAAGACAACAACGCTGAAAACAACCAAAGAGCCAAAGACTACGTCTACCAAGGAACCGACTACCGAAAAGACAACCACTCTTAAGACAACAACGCTGAAAACAACCAAAGAGCCAAAGACGACGACTACCAAGGAACCGACTACCGAAAAGACAACCACTCTTAAGACAACGACCGTAAAAACAACCAAAGAGCCAAAGACTACGACTACCAAGGAACCGACTACCGAAAAGACAACCACTCTTAAGACAACAACTGTTAAAACAACCAAAGAGCCAAAGACGACGACTACGAAGGAACCGACTACCGAAAAGACAACCACTCTTAAGACAACGACCGTAAAAACAACCAAAGAGCCAAAGACGACGACTACGAAGGAACCGACTACCGAAAAGACAACCACTCTTAAGACAACGACCCTGAAAACAACCAAAGAGCCAAAGACGACGACTACGAAGGAACCGACTACCGAAAAGACAACCACTCTTAAGACAACAACGCTGAAAACAACCAAAGAGCCAAAGACTACGACTACCAAGGAACCGACTACCGAAAAGACAACCACTCTTAAGACAACGACCGTAAAAACAACCAAAGAGCCAAAGACGACGACTACCAAGGAACCGACTACCGAAAAGACAACCACTCTTAAGACAACGACCCTGAAAACAACCAAAGAGCCAAAGACGACGACTACGAAGGAACCGACTACCGAAAAGACAACCACTCTTAAGACAACGACTGTTAAAACAACCAAAGATCCAAAGACGACGACTACGAAGGAACCGACTACCGAAAAGACAACCACTCTTAAGACAACGACCCTGAAAACAACCAAAGAGCCAAAGACGACGACTACGAAGGAACCGACTACCGAAAAGACAACCACTCTTAAGACAACGACTGTTAAAACAACCAAAGATCCAAAGACGACGACTACGAAGGAACCGACTACCGAAAAGACAACCACTCTTAAGACAACGACCCTGAAAACAACCAAAGAGCCAAAGACGACGACTACGAAGGAACCGACTACCGAAAAGACAACCACTCTTAAGACAACGACTGTTAAAACAACCAAAGATCCAAAGACGACGACTACCAAGGAACCGACTACCGAAAAGACAACCACTCTTAAGACAACGACCCTGAAAACAACCAAAGAGCCAAAGACGACGACTACGAAGGAACCGACTACCGAAAAGACAACCACTCTTAAGACAACGACAAAAGAGCCAACCACTGAGAAGTCAACAACTCCAGAAACAACCGAAAAAACAACTCAAACACCAACAACTTTAAAGACAACCACTACACAGGAGCCAACAACTTTGGAATCTACTAGTGTAAGGACTACAGCTGACCCTTCAAATCAGAACACAACCACTACACAATTGACCACAGAGTTACCAACGCAGTCACCAACGACTGCCACCACAGCTTCGGAACATATCCATCATCATCACCATATTCATTATCACAAGCCCGCGGATACCGGGCCGTCCTTCCTTCCACTTCCTAATCTTCCCCCGCTGCCGCTGCCGATACCCTTCCCTCCTCCAGCTCTGCCGTTGCCTCTGCCTGTCCCCGAATTTCCTCTTCCGTTGCCTCCTTGGCCTCCAGCCTTACCACCACTGCCACCGTTGCCGGAGATAAATTTAACTGTTGTCTCCTTACCAGAAATTTCACTACCAAGCCTTCCGTCACTGCCACAATTCCCGAATCCTTTTGGCTCTCTGCCAAGTTTCTTTTGGCGATCATTAAATACTACAAATGATACGACATCCGCGCATTGAATGTTTGTATACATCTGTGGCACTAAAACTGTTTTGTTAATAATGATAATTATATTTAATACATTTTGTTTGTCTCACTTCATAGCGATAAGGAACTCTCTTTATTCGTATTCGTACATTCTAGTTATTATTATTTAAGACGTCTTGTAAGGCTTCCAGCTTTTGCATCTGACGTTTACGAAATTCTGCATAATGCTGGGCCATCATCTCGGTTTGGGAGTACATGGCCTGGTTTAAATGGTCCAAAGATGCTACGATGTGCTTTATAAACTTATTTTGGGCGGCGTAAAATTCCTCCAAGAACTGAGATTGATCCATTCGAGCTTCTTTGGCAGTTTTCTGTCCTGCTGGTTCATTTTTATCCTCTTCCATATCTGATAAGTGCTCCTGATTCCTTTCGGTTGTCTGCCAACTTATTTTTTATAATAGTATAGTGATAAAATTGTAAATCAGTAAATTCTTACTTACATTTTTTGTTTTAAATTTGGTGTGCGCATCAGCAGTTTTCGCAGCAGTGTTGGGTACTTTCAACAAAGAGTGTTGCAGAATACTTCAGGAAAGAGGTGAACAACTTTTGATGACAGCAAAAAACCAAGGTATCGCACATTTTATCAATGTTTTCAACCATTTGTGCCATCCGATTTTCCCTTACGTAGTTTTGTTATGTTTTAGTTCATTGCGCAGTCTTATTACGATTTCAATTAAGTAGTTTGATTACGTTCTTGATCAGCAAGTGTTAAATTTGTTATCGTTATTGATGCGGTCGATGG
This sequence comes from Drosophila rufa, assembly GCA_018153105.1. NCBI lineage: Eukaryota > Metazoa > Arthropoda > Insecta > Diptera > Drosophilidae > Drosophila > Drosophila rufa. The sequence continues at coordinate 19,549,178 of JAECXS010000096.1, forward strand.
TTCGGTGCATTTTCCGTACGTCAAAAACGGTTACGTTATTGGTCACTTACGTTGTTTGATTACGTCCTTGTTCGTTTAGTGTGACCAGCTGTCGTAGAGGGAAAAATCCGTTTTTTCTGACCAAGTCTTGGGATTTTAAACGAGAAAAGTCACACTGCAAACTCTAGACGCCGGCAATTCGCGCCTTTTTCAGAAAACTCAAATTTTTGCAAGTAAGTCCAAGTGCTGCCGAAGGTTATCTCCATTTGACCCAATCCGATCCCCGCCAGATGCCTTCTCCTATTGCCGACGACATTCCAGCTGCCAAGAAGATGAAGATCGACAAGTGCGTCCTGCGATTCGCCAAGCTGACCGAACATGCTTTGGAGCCGGTGCGTGGATCCGCGAAGGCGGCCGGCGTGGACTTGCGCAGCGCCTACGACATTGTGGTGCCGGCTCGCGGCAAGGCCATCGTGAAGACCGACCTGCAGGTCCAGGTGCCCGAGGGCTCCTACGGACGCGTGGCCCCACGCTCCGGCCTGGCCGTTAAGAACTTTATCGATGTGGGTGCCGGCGTGGTGGACGAGGACTACCGTGGCAATCTAGGCGTCGTGCTCTTCAACCACTCGGACGTGGAGTTCGAGGTGAAGCGCGGCGACCGCATCGCCCAGTTCATCTGCGAGCGCATCTTCTATCCGGAGCTGGAACTGGTCGACAAGCTGGAGGACACCGAGCGCGGCGAGGCCGGATTTGGCTCCACAGGCGTCAAGGATCTGCCGGCGGCCCAGGGGCAGAACGGCAACGGGGAGAAGGCGGCTGAGCCCGAGGCGGCTGCTCCCGCTCCCATTGCCACCTAGAGGGGAAGTGATACGCTACAAGTGTGAATTCATCGTAGTTTTTAAGCACATTGTTTGTCATTTGGGCCAAAAAGTATAATCCTAGGTCCTTCACTATCCACATATTCCATAACCACAAGAGTTCCACGAAAAGTTCCAATGCGTATATTAAGTTGAAAAATGTTTAAGTAAAACTGTATATGTTTATCTATTAAAGGCTGCCTACCAGATTACCAATGGAAATTTTCTTTTCTTTTAATGTTCCTTGTATTGTTGCTCTGGAAGCTGGAGTAAGTTTATAGAATTTATTAGTCGGCAATAACTCGAATGCAAATGTTTATGCTAGCACTAATATTTGGAAATCTAAACCAATGCAGTCTAGAATAAAGTTTAGAGCCAACAACTTAAGATCGCGTACATTTTATGAAAAATAATATAAAATATACTTCTGCACTGGTAGTTTGCTAGATTTTCTTTTGTAATAAACTTCAGGCAAGTAGACAATAAAGAGCTGATTAAATTTATATTTACGCTTCCATGCAAAAGTACATGGCTCAAAAGTTGAATAAAAATGTGACAAATCGCCCAATTGTGTGCTTCTTATATTTTCGAATTAAAAAGAGTCAACTTAGTAATCATATTCCTGTAATATAAACTTTCATAATGTTCAAGCCTCTTATAATGGGTTTTGGCGACCTCTCCGAGGTATGAATATTGGGTGCTTTAGCGTGCTGAAAATATGATTTGTTGAACTTTGAAATATTTAATTTTGACTATTATTTTTTAATATTAAAAAAATGTGTAGCTTATATTTATACATACTGAGATTGGCAAAGAAGTTGGCTATCAATTAGAAGTTTAACAAAGTAACAGTTTATAAAAGCATATAGTTGTGAAAAGGAAAACCATATTGGACCATATTGAGATTCGAAATCATTTTAAATAACCCAAAACTGGAGTTTGGTTTCTATGTTAACTTAAATTTTGTTTAGAAATAAGAGTGTTTTACCATTCCAAGTTATGGTAAATGTAATTTAAAGCTTTTAAGGAAAATACCAATACAAGAATGATTTAAAGGCGAGCCCAGCACTAAACGGAAGCATTAATTTCAGTGCTTAAACCCGAGGATTGCTTATAACTTGACGTGAAGAGCTCTTCTGACTTGTAAATTACTTACTTGTAACAAGCACTCCAACCTCTCTCTCTCTCGGATCGCGAAACGAGGAGTTCCTGCCCGGCTGCCGCTGAGCAAAGCAATTATATTTGCAGAGCCAGGTCGAGCGAGTAGGCTTTATGGGCCTAGGATAGGATAGGCTTTTTGCAGAGGCTAGGGATACTTGAACCGGACGGGCGCAGTGAGTTATGACCGAGTAATGAGAGCCAAGAAGCGCCGATGGCCCACAATATCGCTCGCGTGTCTCAAGTGCATTGCTGCACAATTTACGCGGCCGATTTTAATAAATTCAATGACTCCAATTTGTAATTAGACGCTGGAGGTGCGCTGCGTGCTTTTAATTGTTTTGCAGCCATCCTTGGTTGCCTTTTGGCGCAACGGTTACGCTTGACCCGCGACGCATCGAGCGCTCCGGAGGTCAGCCGCGTGCCCATAACGCCCCAGAAATACATGGATTCCAGCCCGGAGAGCTGCAGCTTGCAACGGGCCACTGGGAATTCCAAACACTTGCAAACAGAGACTGAGTGTTGTTGCTTTGTATGATAACTGGTATAATTTATTTGCTTCAGCTTGTGAAAAATAGCTATAGTTCATTAAATGTAAATAATAAATCAAATTTATTTTCATTCCTATTTTGTAGAAATATGCTGCAGCTTCTGTTTCTGCTTCTCCTCTGCTTTAAGTTCATTGCATAGAAAATGTTTTTGTGTGGTTGTCTCTCTCTATGTGACTTACAACTAATTAAATAAACAATATGTACAAGGAAATTATAAAATACGCTTTCTATTTGCTTGTTTTTTGTTTCTTTTGTGTGTGTGTGTGTGTGTTTTGTTTCAAGTCTTGGAGCTCTTAAAAAAAGGACGTACAGATCTAAAGGTTGAATTTTGAATTCCTCTGTGCATGGCCGCAGAAAAGGTAAATTAATTTTAAAAAATTTGAACAAAGCATTTTGGGGTTTAACAATATATAAAAATAAATAGCCTTTTTCTTCGATTCGCTTAGCAAAATCAAATTGAATTTTTAAGTTCGCCTCGGCTTCACTTCTTGCGGAATTCTATTAAATATATATTTACTGACTAGCAGTTAAAAACGAAGAAAAGTCATAGAAATAAATAAAATCAATGCAAATTGCGCTTTGCACTTAAGTACGTAAGCGAAAACTCTTTCATTAAATTGACTAATATATTGATAAATGTTTTACAAATATGATTTGCTTATGCTTTTGCTTTTTGTGGTTCTGTGTGTGCTTGCAAATGGAAGACTTTGCGATTATTGTTGTTGTTGTTGTCGTCACTTAAAGTTTACAACTTTAGCTAGCATTTAAATTACATATTTACTGGTTTAATCTATACACTAGGTTGTAGATTTTCGTGTGTGTGTGTGTGCTTTGCTTCTATTCCTTCGAAAGCTCATTTGGTACAACAGTTTTGCAGTTGAAATGCAATTAGTTAGCATAAATATGTATGTAAATATATGTGTAAGTGCGGAGCCAACTAGCTGGCCTCGCTGCTGCACGGCAACACTGGCAGCAACATGTTGCCAGCGCCGGGCGAGCTGGCTGTGGCCGGCGCAGCGGCAACAACATCGCTGCCTTGGTTGCTGTTGCAGTTGCTGTTGCTGCCGCTGCCACTGCTGCTATTGCTGCTGCCGTTGCTGCCGCCATTAAAGATCTCCGTCTTGAAGCTGCAACTAGTTGTGGCTCCTGTTGTTGCTCCTGTTGCGGCTGCTGTGGATGGTGCTGCCCCTGCCCCACCCGTCGTCTGCAGTGCCAGCATTTGTTGCGCCTGCGCAACGCATGCAACACACGGACACGGCCCGCCCAATTTCCTCGCCAATATGGAGCGCAGCTTGAGAGCCGGCCCCAGCTTCATGCCCAGCGAGTTAACCAGGTGATCCTCGGTTAAGAGCGGCAGGCCAGTGCCGTCGATGGACTGATCGCGGAACGACTGCAACGGGAAGAGAGCGAAAAAGAGCGAATTAGTCGGGGAAGTTCAGATTTATGAGCGGCATTTTCACTTGCACAGTGGTTCGGGATGTTACGAAAAGAGTTATTATTTTTTATATTTTATAAATTTATTTTTCAGTGGCTCTTTATTATAAAACGCTTTTAATAACCTTTAAATACTAAACTAAAGCTAAGCGTATTTGCCAGATATATTAAACTATAAATAAAAGTGCATTCATAACCTTTTCTGGTTTATTTTGGATAGTTGATTTAGTATACCTTCTATTCTTCTTCTAATTTAGTTGATAGACAAGCAACATCATTAGCAATTTTTTTGCTGTCTGATCATTCTAAATATTTTGCAAGGTTTTATAACATTTTGTTGCAGAATTCGTACTTGGGAATTTCAAGTGCAATATTCCTGCTACAACTTTACGCCTAATGTTTTATTCATAGACTTGACTTTATTACTCAGTCATTGAAAGAGATAACATGATTGAAAGTTGGTTTTCTGAAGATTCGTAGAAAGATTGAAATTATGATAGTTGTTCATTATTTATATTTCCTTTGCTCATTAACTTCTAAGCAACCTAGTTAATAAACTAAGAATACACATTTAAGATTCGTACCTAGTATTATGTTGCCTGATTTTATAAATTTTCACAGAATTATTGCCTTTTCTTTTATACATTATTATGCTTATTATTTTTTCTATGTTTAACCCAAGTTTCCCCCCGAAGTTCATACCATTTCCCCGACACAGTGCCAACAGGGAAGACACGTAGGCGCTGGGCATCCTGTTTGGTTCTGATCTGTGTGTGAGTGTGTGTGTTTCTGATTAATGCGCGGCTTTTAAAATTGTTAATGAAAAACGATTTTAGCCAAAGCTGCCTGACTTGCCAGAGCCACGGCCACAGCTCGTGGTAGCTGCAGTAGCATTTTCATATTTGCAACGCACGATCGATGGAAAGTGGCCAGCGAGTGGGCACCCCTGCTCCCCCAGCTCCACTCCACTCCACTTCGATCCGATCCGATCCTCCTCTGCTCTTGGCTGCCACGCCCCCTGCTGCTGCTGAAGCTGAAGCTGCCACGAACTCCCCTTTGGGCAAATCGAAGCTCGCGCCACATGAGATTTCTATTATAGATTGGCCCTGATTGAATTCCACGTAGCTCTCCACCGACGGGAGAGCCAACCTGTTTCCGCGGCAGCAGCTGCAGTGCCTTCAGTTGCTCACTAACAACTGCCACTGTTTGCCGTCTGGCTTTTTGGATGCTTTCTGTGGCCGGGAAGGAAGCGGTGGCTATACCTACTCCTCCTCCTCCATCTCCCCATCCTCTTGGCTCTGCGCCCGCGTTGGACACGCCTTTATCGGGGACTGCCCCGCTTTTATGGGCCACCGCCGAATCGATTCGATTCCGGACGGCGGCGGTCATCTCTATATATAAGGGAGGAACGGCCAGCCCGGGCAGCTCAGCGTTGCAGCGATGAGGCGGATGCGGATACGGCTACTCTTTGGCTTCCTGGTCCTGCTGGCCCTTGGCCATTGGCAGGAGCGCGGCGTTCTGGCCCAGAAGTACTACATGAACTTTGCCTTTAATAACAACAATCCGGACGGTGCCGGCGGTGGCAGCGACATGGGCGCGAACCCGCCCGGCGACATGCATCCCGGGCCGGATGGCCACTTAGGCGACGGCGGAAATGATGATCAAAGTCCGGGGTTTGATAACGGCCATGCGGGGGGCGATATCGGCGACTCACACGGCGGAGGAGGAGCAGGAGGAGGAAGTGGAGGTGGCGGTGGCGGTGGCGGTGACGGTGGCGGTGGGGCTGATGGCGGAGAAGGAGGGGAACTCGGAATTGGAACCGGAGGTGGATACGAAGGTGCAGACGCACCTGGAGAAGGCGACAAGATCGGCGCCAACGGGCGCGACGATGACAACGATGACAGCGACAGCAAGGACGCCAAGGACTTTCACGAAAAGCAAGAGGAGAGGGAGCAGGGCAAGGCCAAGCGGACGGACCATAGCCACCACAGCAGCTACGAGATCAGCATCGACGACAGCTTCGGCGGGCGCTACGTGCGCTCCATCTACGAGAGCAGCGAGAGCCACGGCCACTCCGGCGCCAGCAGCCTGTCGGGCTCCAATGATCGGGACACCAGTAAGAAGAGGCGCGATAGCAGCCAGGAGGGGCGGGACCACGTCGATCACGGTGATCAAGAACCCGCTGAGGCAATCCATGCCGCGGACGGCGACGTTCCCGATGGGGAGAATAATGTGGCCGCTCGCGCCGGGGTTAACGAAGACTATGAGGAAATGTAACAGCACAGGGAGAGCAAGGAGTAAGTGTGCTCCAAAGTAATGGATCTTGCCTGGTACATTGCCTTCCCTTTTTTTTCCTTCTTTTCTTCGACAGTTTGGTCCGACCGAGGGACTTTGGGAAGCTGCAGCCACTTCTATTGAATTTATCATTAAACTGACAATAAAATTTAAACTACAAACAAAGTGTGGATTTTAATTAGGGATCCGAGGGGTTATAGGGGTCAGGGGATGATCTTTGAGGGGAAGGACATTTTTAAAGTTCAAAAAAGTATTTTTACAAGCTGAATTTGCAACTTTCTTAAACCTTTTCAATTGATCTTAGCATTACCCTTGATTATCGATATCTTCTAGAGGTGATAAAATATCGATGTTTATAGATCTCAAATCGATTTTTGCATAAAAGATAATCGAAAACATCGATTGTCTCTCTAGTATCTTAGAAAATCTTTGTGATCATTCAAAGCAAATAAAAGAGATAAGTTTTTATGTTAAAGGTATATTAAATTTTATTGCTTTTAAAATTTTCATAGCATTGTCTCAAAAATTCTCTTTATACTAGATGTTTTCGGACAAAGGACACTACAAACAGTTTAAGAAACAAGTAAAATACAAATTTCTCCTTCAAAGATCCCTTCCACCTTAAAATCCTCTGAACTGACCATTTAAAAACTTAAATATGCCATCAATTCAAGGGCTACACTCCATTAGAAACTCGAGCACAGCGAATCGTATGAAAATCGATAGTCATCGATAGTCACTCCATTAAAAATCAACCATGGACAATGAGATTGGACACAATCCAGTGGAGCGAGGGTATATAGGGAACCCAGTGACCATATGCTGCGTTTCACTCTGGGCTCGGTGTAGCTGGAGGGCGTAGCCATGCTGATTCCCTGCCTGTGGACAACTCTGCCTTGGATTGTTCTGGGCCAGACCTACTACATGAGCTTCATCTTCAACAACTACGGGTACGGGGTCAGACCAGCGACCATATTGGCACCTGATCTGGGACTTCCCAGCCCCCAAAAACCATCCAAGCGGGTGGACGAAACCCTTGAACTCAGCTCGATGGAGCATTCGAGGGAGTCTGTTCATAGGCCAAGACCCATTGTCGATGATGATGATGATACGATTGAGTTGGATAGTTCCGCTTACGACAATCCGCCACCCGCAAACACAAAGAAGCCCAGGCTGACACCAAAACCGAGACCAAAACCGAAACCGAAACCAAAACCAAAACCTTTAAAAGCCACGGAAACTCAAAAAACCTCAAAGGCTCCAGACACTTCACAGACTTCAAAAACTGTAGATAATCCAGAAAATCCAGGAAATCCAGTAAGTCCTGGAAATCCAGGAGCTACAAAAGCTCCAGCCTCTACACAAGCTTCAGAGACAGCAGACACTCCAGAAACGGCCATGGAGATCACCACAGAGACCACCAAGGCCACAAAAGTCGGTGAAGGGAACGGCGAACCTGCGACAGATCAACCGGAATCCCAGAAAGACACAGATGAATGGGAAACCCTAGGACCCGGCGACAAAGGAACAACGCCAATCACCATAGCCCCCCGAGTGAAGGAAGTGACCTTTCCGCCCGTGACACCGCATCCGCCGGAGTTCTTCCAGTACCCGCTGGCCGACTGTCACGAGGAAATGGATCTGCACGAGGTCTTTGGCATCAGTCTCGAACGAGATCGGGGGCTGGCCACCAAGATCCTGTGCCGTTTCGATAACAGCTGGGGCGGTCCTTGGCTACTGATGACGAGAGTGGAGCTCCCGGTGCGGATCCACATGCGCCACTGGTTCCTTGGCTACGTGACCGAGGACTACAAGGACCTGAACATCAACTTCTTGGGGCTGGCCCACATCATGAACCACATGCGCACGGCCATGCTGATCCTCGGCCAGGACGACAACGATCGGTTGGTCTACAACCTGTACGACGACGTGGTCATCTCGGCCTTCAACGATGTCTTCATGATGCGCAAGGCCGAGCTGGTGGAGGCCAATGCCACCGATATGCTCTTCCTGGCCGTGGGCAAGACCCTCAGCTCGTACGCGGGCCGGAATCGCACGTGCCCGTTGCAGGTCCTGGGCAGCTGGTGGGGCAACACGGTGAGGCAGGCCATGAACGATGGCTTCTCCTGGTAAGGATTAACGCGGTTTTAAGCCTTGATCTTTACTGATTATCTCTCTGTGGTTGTTCATAGTGTCTTTCCCCGAGAGCGGAATGTCTTGCATCCCGGCTACATGGCCATCTTCATCAAGCCCAGTTTGTTCAAGAACAACAATACGGCTTTATACAACCGGAGCATCACCACACGACGACCCTGGGGCTTGACCGTGGACACCGGCCTAATGGAGGAGGTCAAAAATAACCAAACTGAATATGAAATCAGGCTAAACAAGCAGTTCCTGCGCACCCGGCAGATCGTCCAGGATGAGCTTTTTCGGCGAGCGCGAATCATTGATGCCATCGAAAAGGTTCGGAAGTTCGACGATCAGCAGAGGGGCAGGAACTGAGAGGGTCACTAACTGGGGCATGGGACTCCTCCATCACTCAGGAGAGAGAGATGCTTTAGGGAATAGCTGCGATAGGTAGACTGAAACACTCATTAGTTGTAATTAATAAGAGATAAATGGAGTTAAGTTGGAGTCTTGGTTTTGAATGGAAGGAAAGCTGTAAATAAATGTAGTTTTAAACATCTTTTATGAATTTTTAATATATATTTTAAGCTAGATATCTTAGCTTTGCCTTTTTAAAGCTTTTAAATATCAATAGGATTCATTGAAAAAGGTTGAGATTTATATCCCTAATATTTCCTAACCTTAAGCGAATTTCTATTAGTGTTTAGGGATTAACCTAACACTTTATTATTAAAGTAGCCAAAATGTACTATTTATTTCTCATTATTTCCTCTAAAAAACAATTATTGAAACGTTCTACAATTAAATTAAATAAAAATGTCTACATACAAGCCATTCCCACACCCCAGAGCTCAAGAAAATAAAGAAACAAGTCGTGTGGAGAGCAAAGAAATCCCAACCAGATAAGGCCTAAGCAAAAAACTAAGTTCTAACCGGAAATTGGTGGCTTTTACTCCTATGGCCAGCGCTTGGACTCTGTCATAATTTTGCCCGGACAACGCAAAACACAAAAAAATATAAAAAAATAGAGAAAACTGCAAAGGCAAACCGAGAGGGGCAGAGACTTTGATTTGGGTGGCTCTGTGGTTATGGTTATGGTCAGCCAAGTGCATTCTAAATTCTGTGCCAATAATTGACAGAGCCAACAATAGCAACAGCAACAAGTTTGCATTAACTAGAGCCCAGGAAATGGCCAAGAAAGCGGGCAGAAAAAAAGAGCACAAAGGGGCCAAAAACAGATTTGAATTGTGGGTCTCTCTTAGGCCCAAGCCCCGGCTCTTGACTTTGAACTCCTTTCGCAAATATAATAATAAAAAAAAAAAAAAACAGATACCTCGGCCATCTGCAGAATCCAGATGCACGCAATGTAATTGGACGCCAGGTTCCAGGTACCACGATGAAGGCAATTTAAGACAGGGAAATGGTTGCAAAAAATATGGAAATATGCAAATCATTTGGCTGCATCAAACAAAAGACTTTGTTGGCATTAGAACACACACCAGCTGGGGCCATATTATAAATGAAGGAATTTTCGGCTTTTGATGGCTTTCGCAGCTCATATCGATTTGGAAGACACAAAAGAAACGCGGCTCGTGATTGAATATTAGCATAAGAGTCCAGGAATCTGCAAGCGAATAAAAAATAATTCGCCATGAAAGCAAAGTGGACACGTGAGCTCCGCCCAAGATATAAATACAAATCCCAAACGAAATCCAAATCCAAATCTTCCAAATTAAACTTTATAGTTCAAGTTTGGTGTCTGACCTGAGTTGACCATGGACTGATGGTTAAATATCAATGAATGTCCGCCATCAATTTGCATACGTAGCCAAAAGATTCGTCAAAGGTTCGCTGCCGAACGAACTCAGAGGGGCCTCCGAGCCAAAGAACTCGTAAATATTTGTTGTCTCGGTTTTATACGACTCTAACTTTGGGCCCAGTCTTTTCTCTGCTTTAATAGAGCTATAAAGTTTAAGCCCAATAAAGCTATTTTGTTGCGCAATATTTACATAGAATTCAAGTGGGTTTCAATCATAAAATAAACACATAAAATTGGTTCTTGTTTGGGTTAAAATATGCGGCTAAGAAATAGAGATATCGAGGGGATTAGAGATAAACTATTGGGACAAAAATAAATAATTACTAAAGATATATATTTTAAAGTAATTAATTGAACTCTAAAGACTTAAAAGACTGTATCTTCCTTTTTATTTTGCGTTTCAAAACGATATTTTCCCCTCACGCACCCATCCCTACTAGCCACATAAATGGCTTCAAATTGAAAGCATCGAGCATCTGTGGGGATAATCTCGAGCCCTGGAATGCCTTTTTTGCAGAATAAATTAATAGCAGGGTCAGCGTATGGCGCGTCAAATGTGAAACGTGCCAGGTCCTCGTCCAAAATCGTCCAAAAACCAAGCCCCAAATCCCCGAAAGCCCGAAACCCAAAGTCCGAGTCCAACTTCTTGCCCAAAAGACACATCACACTAATAAGCAGCTACAAAAGTGCTTCTGGCTGCTTCTGGTCACCCGGTGCGGATGATGCAGACCCCTTCTCACTCCCGACCCCGCCAAATACATTTTAATTTGAAGAGCGAAGAGCGAAGAGCGCAGAGCCGGCTGTGCAGCGAACAAAAAATAAATTCTGCAGGGTCGAAAGGGGCCTCGGACCTCGGTTCGGACCCAACCGGACCTCACCAATTGTATTTTCTGGGCTCAATTTAGTTGTACGGATTTTGACCTGCTTAACCCTAAAGCCAGCCCATGAAGGAGGGAGTTCGAGGGAAGAAGAGAGGCGCGGGGAAGACAAGAAGCGAAGACAACAATTTGAATTCTAAATTGAACAGCTTTTTGTGCTACCTATGCCCGGGAGCTCGCCCAGCCGCCAGTTGAGTGGAGTTGAGCGCTGATCGCGGAACGTGGGCCGACCTGCTGCCAACTCTGGCCGAGGTTCAGTTGTTGTTTTCTTTGGCTTCGCCCGAATCCGAGACTGAGGCTGAGCCACCACCAATTGCGCCCAACTACCTACTCATTGTAATTCTTCATGTCTGGCCACGTCCCGGCCGGGCCAAAAGCAAAAGCGAACCGAAAGAGCCCCAGAGTCTTGGCCCAGAGAGGTGGGCAGCAGGAGGAGGAGGCGGAGAGACTGCGACCTGATTGCCGGCAGTGGCAAGTACCAAGTTCCAGTTGCCCATCAGCAACCTTTGGCTTGGCTTGGCCGTATCGGCGGTGGCTGCCCGCCTAAAACAAAAAAAAAAAGTGACACTGCACAAAGGTAAGATGGGCAGGGGAGGTACCTAGGAGTTATCTAGGAGAAGGTACAAAAATAGGGTCTCTAAATTTAAATTTAGAGGTTAGAGAAAGGTTAACAGTATTCTTTAGTAGGCCTTACTCATTATATATTTTAAGACAAGGACCAGTAATGCTTTTAGTTTAAACAAAATAATTTAAAAAGAGTTTCAGTAAAGGGTCCCGAACAAACACGAAGCTCTTACAGTGTACGTGTGCCGTACACACCTAATCACACCCCTGGTTTAGATACCTCTTAAAATGTTATTAATTCATACTTTCCCTACAAAATATCTACACTTATCCCCACTCTACATATAGCTCCATATACCCTCAAACCACTCTTCCCTAAGAGGTATCGAAAAAAGTTGACTTGCTGCCTTCTCCATCGCAGCTCTACACTTCACTTGTGTCTTTGGCTTTGATTTTGGTACCGAGTATTTAATGATATTTCTCTCTTTTTATTCAGCCCAGCGCAACCCAACAATTACGCTTAATGCCAAACATCCTCTGCTCCGTCCGTTCAGCTGTCCCGGCTTCAAACTCCAAGATCCCAACTGCCAGCTCTCCCAGCCCGAGTGCGGTGGCTGCGGTTTGATCTTGTTACGCATTCGGGGCAACGACTACTAGGTGGCCTCTCTAGATTGCGCTCTGGAATCTGTGCTCCGTCGACTCTGGCATCTGGATCTGCGATCTGAGGTAGCATTTGATTGGCAGTTAGAGCAGGAACTCCGACTTGGAAGCTTAGTTAGTTGTTGGTGAAGGGAAGTCGCCAAGCCAAGCCAAGTCCTGGCTGCACTTTCCACCCAAAAGTGTGGCAAATTGTCGAAGCTTATCTCCCCCGTTGATTGATTCCCTTGCCCAGACTGACGACCGAAAAAAAGCTGTATTTTATATCAATCACCCAACTGTTTCAACATCAGAGTGTATAGTATATAAAAAATTGCCCGCTTATTATTTAAATAATTTAATAAATTATTGAATGCCCGCCCTGGGGGCCTGGGTGAAATAATGAAGCTCTCGAGCAGCGGCTCTTGACTTAGACAGATGTAATAAATAAGTTTTATTTTTATTTCACAGCTACTGCCGCTGGCGCAGGCCAAGACCAAGACTGGGACTGGGACAGTGGGCGAGTTGTGCAAATTGCAGATAAAGGCTTGGATAAGAGGAGCTTTACAGTGGGTATACTTAATATAAATAATACAAAATATACTTTAATACTTCATTCATAATGTGGTAAATATTAAGATATTTGGGGTCGGTAAATATGAGAGCTAACTTTCACAGGGACCTAGACTCCCTGTCAAATTTTTTTTTACTTTGCAAAAGAACAGCTGATTTCCAATAGCTAAGTGAAGGCGAAGAAGAGATTTACAGCTGTTATGATTGATTGCGGTAACCAAAGCAACCATGTAGTTGCGCCTTACAGCACAATTCGGTACTTTACACTGCACTGTTGACAGCACTATGTTATACTTTTACGTTCTGATAAAACCGATTTGCTTTACGATAAGTAATTATCTTTTCCGTGCAGATAGCTATCAGGCACTTTTACAAAGAGGGTAGAAACCGGCCCTTAAACAAATAATTAACTTTGGTGCTTAGAAATCCCTACAATATATCTAAGTCCGAGTTAAATTATTTCCGATCAACGAAAACATTAAAAAATGTAAATCAAATATGTTAAAGACACAACGTATTAATGTCTCAATTATATCTCTTATTAATATATTATGAATCCAGCGATTCCTAAGTTATCTTATTGTGATGGATTATATTAATTTATGTATTTATTTAGTTTATTCATAGTGCTAACCACTGTCCCCAATGGGGCCAGCTCAGATATTACATCTTAAGGTCAAAATATTAGCAAATTTTATGTGACCCGCTCACCGAACAAAGCCGCCAGGGAAACAACAGCAAAAAAAAAACTTTAAAAAAGGAAGGCCAGCCAATCCAATCCAGGAGGAGATTAGGAGGGAAGTCAGGGGGTAGCTGCCGAGGAGCTTCGGCTGTTAATTTCGCTGCAGCGAGCGGTGGGCACATAATCAGTTTATTTCGTTGCTTTGGTTGCTCCAGAGGAGCCAAGAGGAGGAGCAGGAGCAGCAGTTGGAGCATGGGCAGGAGCAGGAGCAGGAGCCGAAGCTCTCCAAGAAGAAGCAGAAGAAGTGCCCCGGGTTACACGCCAAAGATACAATTTTAGATTATATGGCCAACTGCGCGCATGCGCATAATAATAATGCATGCAACAAGACGAAGACGACGGCAGCGGCAGCGGCGACGGCGACGAGTAGCCAATTGCAGGCAAGGCTCAGCTCTGGAGCTCCTCTCTGCTCCTCTCCAGACCCAGGGCCTCCGCTCTGGCTTCCTGTAGGGGCACAAAAAAGGCGTGCAAGTGGGTATAATCATCATCAGCTTTGATAACACACCACGAGCGACGTTGGCTGCAACGACCTGCCTGGGTCTGCCGTCCGAGGCTTTCAAGACCCAAGACCCTGGACCCCGGGACCCCAAACCTCGCAAAGCCCCAAACCCGGCATGATCTGCTGCTTGGCATTTGACTTTGGGGCCGACTCTTCTCCTCTTTTCTCGCTCTTTGGCTTTCGGTTTTGTGTGCTTCCAGTCATGCGCCGACTTCGACTGCGGGTCCGACCAGTCTTGACTTTGGTTCCGAGGTCTCTGGGGTCTCAATGGGGCTGCCGCTGCTGCTGCCTGACTTTGTTGCGGATGCAGTTGCTGCCGGAGTTGCTGCCTGCCGCTGCCGCTGCCTGCTGACTGTCAGTTAAATGGCAGCTCTGTTGCCGTGGCCACCTTATAACCTCCGCCCGGCGCACATTTCATCTAACCTCTGCGCGCCGTCCGGCTGGCACAGTGGGGCAAGGGATGGGCAAAAAGGGGAAGTTTCTTTTAAATATTTACGATTCACTCAAAATTCTATTCTGTTTTTGATTGAAAATACTCGAAAGAATTTAGAACTCAAGCAATAGCTTCTCAAAATAAAATTAAAGGAGTTTTGGTTACTACAAAAATCCTTGTCCGACTAAAATACTGAAAGAATTTCGAACTCAAGAGCAATATCTTCTCAAAATAAAATTAAAGGAGTTTTGGTTACTAAGAAATTCTTTTCCCAACTAAATCTTATGGATTTATGATTAAATAACCTTACTACTTAGAATAAACCCACAGTATTTCAGGAAATTAAAGAGAGAAATATATATTGAGATCCCTGCAGGTCTCTCCTCGATTGCAATCACTTGCCTTCGTGCTGTGATTTCTGCCCTCAAACCCTCACAGAGAACAGAACTTTTCCTTCAATGTAGGTGATTGTTCGGTTCGGTTCTCCTAACTGCCACAGCAAGTCGGTTTTGCCGGCTCCAAAAAGGCCCAGCAGCAACATCATCAAACAGACGACATCATTATCGTGCAACATTATCAAAAACCGAAAGAGAAAAAAAGTGAGAGAGGGAGAAGACCAAACGCGAGGCAAGAAATTGGTTGTCGTTGGCCAATTGTGATACCCTTTACAGGGAGGTTATGAGGATATAGTAAGGATATTAAAAGGTAATATAAAGTATAATAATCTTTATAAGAATCAACCACAAGATCGAATTAGGGTCCTATGAGTGATCATATAATATCAAATACCTCAGAAATTAAGAGTTTTAGCAGTGGAATGTTGTTCATAAAATGTATGAAAAAATAATGTAAGTATTTCTCTTGATGATTTAAGTACCAGGTATTACAATGTCGAGGCCTTGTTAATATTTTGTTTTAGTTTTTTAGTTTAGTTTTCGTAGGCGGTCGAAAGGTGGAAGCCAAAACAAAAAAAAAAAAAAAAAAAAAAGCGAAAAAGGCTCCCCGAGCGTACCGAAATATATTGAAATATGGCGGTAAGCGGGCAATTTAAATGTGGCCCCCGCAACACTTGCCGCTCCCGCTGCTGCACGGAATGTGGTTTTAAGTAATTCATGGATTAATGGTAGCATATTGGTCTTGTGGCAGGAGGACATGGCGGCGGCGGTGGAGGAACTGGCCGCCGTCCCGTGAGTGAATGGTCGTGTCTGTGGCCGAGAGACCGGAGACCGGAGACCGAGAGCCTGTCTGTCTGTCTTTCAGTCTGTCTGTCTGTCTGCGGGGCCTTGGCCGTGGCAAGAGTAGGAGTTGCATGTTTAGCACGTGCCTCCAGTTCCTCTTTTGTGGCCAGACTCAAAGTTGTTGCCCAAGTTGCTGCCGTGCAGAGCCGCTGCTGATAATGCGTTGACCGCCAACGCCGCAAACTAGATTGTTACGTTTATAATCATTAGGCAAGTCGGTGATTTGTTTTCCTTTTTGCCTATGTACACTTTTTCTCCCTGCCTTCGATTCTTTGGGGCTATGAAAGTTGCAGCTTGTTGGTTGCCACAAAAAGCACCGTTAATATGAGGTTAGTTTTTCGTACTGGAGGCTAGCTTTTCGGGTAAAATCATCGATTTAAATTGGGATATACGGTGTATGTTTGGGCGTTTTGCATTTAGCATGTGCTTACTTATCAACATTGTAAAATCTATTTAGGGTAGCAGGTTTAAGTGGGGGATTTTGGGTGGCCTTGGGGGGTTTATCTGGATCAAACTGAGTTGTTTAATAAGAAGTTGCAAAGAAATTGCTTGCATACTGCAAAACAAATGTATGGCCTTAGAGCTTAGAGTTTATGTTGGTCTTTGGTTGCCCTGACTCGCGAAACATTAAATTTCTCTGTCTGACCTCTGCAGGCACACGTACAATATGTACAGGATATAAACAACGCATCAGTGCGGTCAAATGGGTATTTTCTATGCTATTTATATGCAGTATAACAAAATATGTTAGCTATATTTTTTTTTCATATGTATCTATTCACATCATTTTAATTCCAACTCACTAAAATGTAATTCTAACATTTTTAATGCATTGTTTGGGCATTACTGGTACCTAATACCTGAGACCTAATATATCTTTCGCTTAAATAATCTCCCTAAAATTTTTTCTCTAATAATCTTGTCTCTCTTAATTCCCAAAACCAACTTAAAACCCAATCAAAGCCAAGAGTGATTACATCACAGCCTTGAGACTCCTCCATTGAGGTTTTTTCTTTCACATCTCTGTCACTGCGTCGGCTTAACCAAAAATTAATTTCAATTTTTGTTTTTGGCACGTCATACTTCCTGTAGAAAGAAGAAAAACCCCAACTCACTCACTCACTGGCCGGCCACATAACACTTTTCCCCAACCAAGCAGGCACACTCACAGTCACAACGAGAAACCAACAAATTGCATTTTAATGCAACTTTCCAAATCAATTTTCCGAAAACCCAAACACAGCCTCTCTGTGTGTGCATTTCCCTTTAACAAGTTGAGGGAAAAGCGGTGGAAGGGGACCCGGGTCGGAGTTAGCCACAAGAGTGCCTGGGCAAAAGGCCAATATAAAAATAAATAAAGCCCGAGTCAGCCATGTGACAGTTATGGATGAGAAGGCTGCACTCCAGGCCCAGCTCTAGCTCCAAAGCTAGCGATCCGCGATCCGTAGTCGAAGCCGGAGTTAAGCCAAAGTAACGAGTTGCCAGCGCGATAAAAAATCTAACTTTAATACGAATTAAGATAAACAAATAATGAGCAAGGGAGCGGGCATGTCTGGGGACTGGGACTGGGACTGGGTCGGGGGATCTAATCGAATGTTTGTGTGGACGTCAATGGAGACCTCCGGGCCCAAGCTCAAGTGACAAGTGCGAGCCTAGCTTTTGCTTTTGACATTTGCTGAATATGAGACTGCGACTCCGACTGCGACTGCTTGGAACTCGATGATGATGTTGATGACTACGTGGATTCGCGCAGTCGTTGTTTATGTTTACCCGAACGATGAAACCTTATGCCTAATAATAGGGTCGACTTTGAAATGCATACGACGAGGAGCGGAGGAGTGGAGGAGACCTGGGAGGAGGAACGAAACCTGGTAGGATGAGGAGACCCAGTTCGCCTCGCTTTTGACGGGGGCGTTAGCCACGGTGCAAAATGTAGAGCTGCGGAGTTGATCTCCATGTAGCCGATGCTTGACATTTATGTGAACCCAGGCGCACACACAGCAACAGTAACACGACAGAACGACACGAAGCCCAAGCCAAGACCAAGTTGGAGCTAACCCGGAGATCCCAGAGAGATCCAAGCGAGATCCCAGGTGATCGTGGGCAAGCGCGAGTCATGAATCTTATGACGCCTACGTGTACTTTTGGCATTTGGCATGTCAAATACAATAAGTACTAGGGGAGCCCCAGAGCGCACAGAGATCACAGTCCAAGTTGGAGTTCCAAAAGCGGAGCCTGCGTTGGCTCTTCGGGTTCAAGACTCTCTCTGACAGCTTCGAACTCGTTTCTGGGTTCTGGCGGGGAACACTGAACATTCCTGGCCTGTCATTAATCGACAGAAACTAATTCGCTCCAAATAAGTTCAAGGCGGAATTGTTGATAGATTGACAAAGCAGAGAATGGGTTTGGGAGATGTTTGCTCATGTTCTGGCCACAATTTGCGAATTAGTCAAGTTGAATTTCGGGAGAAACGAGATGGAGATGTGGGTAATGGCTTGATTGTGAACTTTGATTAGGTTCAGGGGGTAAAAATTCGGCATTAACTTTGAAATAAAATATATTGGAAGGCAAATTATTCACAGTAGGAATTTGCTTCATGTGGTGACTGAATTCAGTGAGAAATTTCATGGGTAAATTTAATGACCTTAGGGATTCGCAATTCCCCATTCCCAATTCAGCATGTGGGAAGCGAGAGAATCAGGTACCTGAATCGTACGCTCATCCGTTCTATAAAGATTTCTGTACCCTTTTAACTTGAGTTTAGTAACTTGAGAATTATAAATAATTGTTTGGATTTATGAACTGCAAGGTTTACTCAAAGGTTTCCAAATATAAATTTAAACTTTGAAATAAATTTTATTGGGAAGCCAAATATTTCCCCATCAGACTACTGTGGGGAATTCTACTATATGTGTAACAGGAATGACCTTAGGAATGCATGCCCAATTCAACATGTGGTAAGGGAGAGATTCAGGTACCTGAATCTTACGCTGCTCCGTTTCATAGGGATTTCTAAACTCTTTTAACTTGTAATTAGTAACTTGGGAATTATAAATAATTTCCTTGGAAAGAAATTAATGAACTGCTAGGTTTACTCTAATGTTTTCGGATATAAATTCTATTTAAATTTTATATCAAAAAGAAAGAAATATATTTAATTAATTTAAAGAATGTAAACTAATCCAATCAATGTTTTCTAATCTAGAATTAGATCTCTGATATTTCCAAAGCCAACTCTCACTTACAAACCCTATCTAGACCTTCATATCTCCCGTGTGCCCATCTTCTATCGATCGAGTTTCTAAGCTTCTCTTGTGTTACCTCACATTCCAACCCACCTGCTACCTTGTGCGCCGCACCGCGCCGTTGGTGCACTTAATCAGCGAATAATTCATGACAAACTCTCCTCCGGCCTGGCAAAGGGGAGTGGCTTTGACTCTGGCTTTGCCTGTGGTTCAACCTCCAGAATAACCGCAGCATCCCATGCCCCCCTTCCGTAGCTCGTGTCGCTGATCACGCATAGAAATTATTATTGTGCTTTAATATAGCCATAAATCTGAACATTTAAAATGCAGAAAATATCGCATCCTGCTGCGTTCGGTCCCGGGGACCAACTTATGACTTCATCTGCATTTTTATGGCGAATGCGCCCTGGCGATAATAAACCCTGGCATCGAGGCCGATCGAGATCGAGCCGAGCCGAGCCGAGCCACCCATGCGTGCTCCTAGACGCGGAGAGCTAGAGCTCCGAGTTGGACGAGGGCCGAGAGGCAATATCAATAACACTTGCAACTCTGTCCGAATGCAACATGATGCGACAACGACAACGACAACGACAACGCAGCGACAACGTCGGACAATGTCACTGAACCAGTTCTCAATGTCTTCATATAGATTTCCACGGCCCGCGAGAGTCAACCTCTGCACTAAATATTTACAACCTCCACAATATCTCAACGACCGACAACGACGACGACAAAAAAAAAAAAAGGCTAAGAAAAAAGCTGAAACGAGGCTGGTCTTTTCTATCGCCTGGCCTGGCGGAACAAGTTCATGCAACTGCGGCAGCTCTGCACCACAAAAGGTGTTCAGGCGACCAAGACCGAGCCCAAGAGCAAGATCCAACGGCCAAGAGCTCAAGCTGGCCAGCGAGCGATCAACGGCCAACGACCAGCGACCGACGGCCAAAGCTGGCCAAGTGTCGTTGTGGCCATAAATTCAATTGAATATTACGCCAATTGCCTTTTTGTCTATCGCGAACCTCGGGGAGGAGTCAACGTCAGCAGCAGCCTCCAAACTGGTTCCATCATCATCAGCTCACCTCGGCTCCGGCCAGATATGCGCTCTTCTTTTTCTTTATTTTTTTTTAAGCAGATTTAGTTCATCTTTGAATGCATGGTAAGCCGCTTTCGGCGTGCTAATTAGACGACTTTCAAGGCCCCATCTCCGCGGGCTAATATGCATCAAAATGTGTCAACACCTGGAGCGGCCTAGCTACTCCTCCTCCTACTCCGAGTCCTGCCCGGCTTAATTGTTAACTCTTGGCGTACATGGCTCTCTTCGCTATCGAACCGAACCTAGGCCATGTTTTCACTCCATTAACGCGTTGCGACGGTGGTGCGGTATCGGGGTGATCGGGGGGAGTGCCGAGAGCAGATCCTGAACGGGGTCTGGTAATGATGCCTGACGTTGACCGATCGTCGACCGCAAAAGCCGGCAAAAGCCAGGCTAAAATCCACAGTAAGAGCCACGGCCAGAGCCCAAGTTAGTGCCGCAGCCAGATCCAGATCCAGAGCAGGCCCAGGCTGACCGAGCGATCAAAAGTCGTTCAACTTGCCGGAACTGGTCGTAAAGATCACCTGGCCACCATTGCCTCCTATGTGGAGCATTTTCCTCTCGAACGCAGCTACGTACCGATGATGCCGAACCTCGCGTGGCACAATATTAATGGCCGCCAGAGAGTTCAGCACCGGCCACCGACGGGTTCAAATCCCGAAACATGGTTAATCTTTGCGTTCGGTTTGGTTTCTGGGCAGGAAACCCCCAACAAAGGCCGCAAATCAGCGAAAATAAACGATCTGCGAATGGCCTTTGGGTAAATGAACTTTGACTGCTGCGAAGGGGGTTTAAAAATGCCCCTCTTCGACCCTAAAAGGTATCTTTAGGGTCTTGGGAGTAAATGGGAGCTTCGAGGTTGGAAGGAGTTTCGGAAATAGTTGGAAATACTTTGGGTTACTTTCTGAGACCTTTTAAAAATCCATAAAAATAATAAACATCAAAGTGAGTTAACTAAGAAATAATCTAGGTATTAATCTTTCAGGAGTAAACTTTCCTCTTCTATATATATTTTCCCCATAAACATATAGTTTCCTGGTATGAAACCTACCCCCACTCCCAGTTCAGTTTACTTTCTAAGGTGCGATTTATTTACCCCTGCCAGTTGGGACCATAAAACTCAATTAGTTGTACCCGGGAGAGTCCTCCTTTCTCCCTCGGATCGCTTTGCTTAATCAACCAACAAACAAATGGGCTAAAAGGGAGAATGTTATGCTGGGTTTTCGGTGGTGCCTACCTGAACGTATTCGGCGCATATATCAATTCCACCCACAAAGCCGCACACATCGTCCACGGACCAGGAGTTCACCTCCTCGCTCTGCGCCTGACAACGTCTGCGGGCTCTGCCCGATCCCGATCCCGTTGCCGCTCCTGTTGTTGCCGTTGCGTTGGCGTTGCCAGAATGGATCTCATCGTGCTGCTGCTGCTGCTGCTGATGGTGCTCCAACGGTGGCGGGGATGGTGTGGACGTGGCCGAGGCTGTGGTGGCCGTTGTCGCCGTGGAGCTGGCACGACGCTCGGCCTTAAAGCGCTTGGCAGCCGGCGGCTGGGAGCTCAAGTCCAGTGGCGCCGCCGACGCAATCGAGGAGCCGCCACCACCAACGATGGGCGCCACCGAGGGGGCATCGTTGGAGGAGCGTGGACTAGACTGCCGCGAAGCGTGATGCGATTGTTGCTGCTGCTGCTGCTGCCGGTGATGCTGCTGCTGTTGCTGTTGCTGCTGCTGTTGCAGTTGCGCCGAGTAGATGAGGGCGGGGGTTACAAATTGGGCTGCCTGCTGCAGTGCCGCATTTAGAGTCGAGTTGGAACGCGGCGTGCCCGCCGCACTCGCGCTCGGCGACGAGGCATTCGAGCCGGATCGCTGCTGCTTGCTGCGCAGAATCTCTTGGATTTCGGCGTCTTTGACAGCACGCGCCTGAGGGGTTTGGGAATGGGAAATAAATGGAGAAAAAGAAGGGTTTAAATCGAATCATGGGTTTGCCTTTTCTAATAGGTTCTTTCAGGGATTTATTTCTTTCTCTTATATTATTATTTAAATATTTTTGGGCACTCACCAGCGTAAGCAGCGCCTGAGTGCTGCTCATGTCTATCAGCGGCGGGAATATGCCGGACGAGAAGGGCAGAAAGTTGAACGGCGAGACACTGGCCGCAGCCACCACGGCGGCCATTTGGCTCTTGGCCTGCTCCGTGGGCGATGGTGCGGCGGGCGGTGGCACCAGCTGCGACAGGGACGAGGCACTGCCACTGGCTGCCGAGCCACCCACACCCAAGTTACCTCCTCCTCCGCTGGACACGCTCACTTTGGTCTCCTTGGGCAAACTGACGGCAGCGGAATTCGCAGCTGCCGATGGCGAGTGCTTCTTGGCGGGATTAGGGCAACTGTTGCTAGTGCTGCTGCTGCTGCTGGACGACTTGAGGCCAGAGCTGGGGGCAGAGGTGTTGGCTCCTGCTCCGGATCCGGGTCCAGCGCCTGTGGTCGCTGGCGTCGAAGTGCTAGTGCCGCCATCGTAGTAGGAATTGCGTCGTGTTGCATTGTTGCTGCACGGAGAGAAATGAGAGGGATATATTTAAATTTAAGATACATTTTATATATTTTCCTTATATTCAGATCTTAGTTCCTATAAGGAATTTTATAGTATAATCTCTGCCAATGCCAAACTCTTTATGTACTAATTTGTTCATGGCACCAGACACCTGACTCTTGCTTTTCTTTTTGTTTTAAATAACTTCTACTCACTCATTGGGATTGGTGTTATTGTACTTGGCCGCCAGGCACCGCATAATATCCGAGTAGTTGCGCGTGGAGAAATCCGAGGCGCCGCCACTCGATGCCGTTCCACTTTCCGCCTTGCTGCCACCGCCACCGCCGCCACTGTTGCTGCTGCTGTTGCGATGCTGCTGACTGGCGGCGGCCTGCTGGATGCTATTCAGCAAATTCGTTGACAAATTGTGCACCGGCATGTGCGTGGCGGTGGCTCCTCCCGAGGCTGTGGCTGCTGTGTTGCCCCCAGTTGGGGCATTGGGCGGACTCAGGCGCTGGTTGTGTTGCTGTTGTTGCTGGTTGGGTGAGACACCACCGCCGCCGCCGCCGGCACCGCGAAACGATGACGAGGAGGGCGTGGCGCTGCGAGATCTATTTCGGAAATTCAGAACAAAAAAATAGGATTAGTTATGTTAAAGCGCACATTTAGCGGGTTTTGCATAAGTGACATCAGCCTGTTATATTTACTAAATGATACATGCGTAGACATAGCACCCGATCGCTCATAAATTTGCATTAATATTTAATTATCTGGAGAGCCCCGAAAAGGTGTCGCATACAATTGGCTTATTTGTCATTCTGGTCCAGCATCTGAGCCAACTTGGCTTATTTGACATGCTAATGAGTGGCTTCCGTGAGATCTTCTCGGGCAAAGAAGAAAAAGAAACATGCTCCCAAGAGCCTCAGGCAGCTGCACAGCTTAGAACCAAGCCTGGTTGACGCTTGATATTTAGTTAATTTCTGCCTGGAAGTGGCCGGGCATTGGACATAATGCGATTACGAATACGATTTGACATGGGAACTGCTTTTCCCAAAGGAAGAATAAGTCCCGACAGCCTGGCAGAGTCAGGTGAGAAGCCTGGGAGAGTTCACTTTATGGGGGTTTCGTGTTGGGATCATTTTAATTAGGATACAGTTGGATAACTGGATAAATGGATATAATATTTCTATAATAGATACTATTGTTAATAGTTTTGTAATATTTATTAGGCTATTAAATTGATTTATTATTTATTAAAGTCTAAAAAAAGGCTAACAACTTTAGAAAAAGGGAAATTAATAAGAGGAATACAAAAATTAATAATCCAATAATCCAAATTAATAAAAATAAATAAGAAGTTCGGTTTGAGAGAATTGATCCCTTAATGGCAACCTTTTTTATAGTATTCTATCCAAAGACATCAAGATGAGTAACTCCGATTTTCATCGCCAGAAAAATAGCTTGCATATTGCAAGTCAAATGTATGGCCGCTCTGAATCTTTAAGCTTATAATGGTCTTTGCTTTAATTCTTACTTTAAATTATCTCTAGTTCCTCTTCCTAAACCCCCATATTCTTATCTCCACTATATCCCATAATTCTTTTTCTATACATTTTAAATCTTGTTCATACCATCGCAGAACATTTTGCCAAACAATTTCATTTCGGATGCTCTGGGATCGCAACGAAACGGAACGAAACAATCCATGTTAACCAATGTCGAGCAGTTGTGGGCAACAATCTGGCTGGCATGGCCATAACTCATACTCGGCTGCAACTACCGCCGGAGACATGCCACCAACATGGCGCACTCAGTGCTCCCCAACTCCCTGCTAAGCCCACCACCCATTAGCCCATTCCTATTCCTATAGGAGGCAGGAACACGAGCCAAGGCAGGCAGGCTAAGCCAAGCCGAATGGAAAATAATCAGCATAGATTCCTGGCCAGATCGGCGGTGGCAGCAGCAGCAGCAGCGGTCACCTCCTAAACTGTGCGGTGCCGCGGCAGCCAGTGGCAGCTGCAAGTGCCTGCCTCTATTTTCGGGTTCCACCATTGGCATCGGATTGCATGGCAAAAGAGGTGGCAATTTGGCTTTTTTTTGGGGTAACTATGATATGTTTTAGAGGTCAAAAAGAATGATTTCAGTCAAAGACTGCCCCAAATATTTCTTTTTTAATACTTCCTAATTTTTTTCTGGTTCCTTTAATAGTTAATAGTTAATATTAACTAAAATTTTAATAGAATAACTTCTCTAGAAACGTTTTTATATCACTTTTTGATTTTATGCCTTAAATCTGGTCATAAATTCAATTTATTTTCAGTTTCAAAGCTTCATTTTGGCCCTCCTTTGACGCTTTTTCGACTCAGCACTGGTAAGTTGCATGCCACTGGCTAGGTGGTTGTGGCACGGCCTTCCATGGCCAGAAGAGAGTAGTAACTCGTGCTGCACGTCGTCGTCGCTAGTCGCTGCTCGCTGGTCGTTGGTCATGTCGTGTCGCTCTTTCGGAGGCTGCGGCACAAATTTATATATACATATAGCCGCTGCCGCTTGCCGCTGCCGCTGCCCCTGCCACGCCCCCTTCCTAGGCCGCCCTCTCCGCTTCCCACTCAATGTTGTTGTTGCCATTGATTTATCGTGATCTGTTGGTTGTCGATTTTTTTTCGGTCTCTGTTCGCCGTTCGTTGCTTACAACTTTGTTTTTCCTATTTGCAATTTTTTTTCCTAGCTCCTTTTTTGCTGTATCTTTTTTAGTAATTTTTTGTAGTTGTTGTTTTTTTGGGTTTTGTTAAAAATGTTGATTATTGCAAATTGCTTTGGCGATTGGTAGCAGCTACTTAGTTGTGTTTTGTTGCTTGTTCTTGGCAATTGTGTTTGAACAGCAACCAGAGCAACCAAACACGAACAAAAATGGTCGGGTAAAAAATGGTTTATGCTGGCGATTATGTTGGCTCCTGCTACCGATTGAGAGCCCACCCCTGTCCCTCACCCAAGTCCACCGCCTAATCTCGATTGGTGTCTAACGGTTCAGCATAGATCTTGGGATCGGTGGCATGCCTAATTGGTTTTTATTATACAAACCAACAGCCAACAAGCAATCCGAATACCGGCAACATGTGCCCGCCTCGGTATGCAAATGGTGTCTATTGTTACGCCTACACAAGAACCTATAAGGCCACAATAAAAATAAATGTGTGTGTGTACAGTGCGGTTCGAAAATGAAACACATTTTAAGTGTCAAAGGTATTTAAATAAATAAAAAAGATTTTAAACAAAGGATCGAAAGCTTAGGTAAGTTATTGAAAATAGGTACGTTAAATTATTCCATAAAATGAACTAAGAAATTAAATATGTCCAAAATGTTACATCTTTTTCTAATATTTTTCGATTAATATATTTATTTGTAATTTTTTGGTAACTATTATGACAAAACGCACCAGATATTTTCCGAAGACAAGCAGGAAGCCAAGAAACCTAATCAGTATTAACTTTGCAGACTTATCTAACCTCAAAACGCACGCTTTTATAAAACAGTTTGTTACTGAATTCGTACTTGGGAATTTTAAGACTTAAATCAGTCAACAAAAGACCTCAAGCCCACAAAAAAAAAAAACCAAATTGTAAATAAAGGTCTCGAAAATCAGTGAAACTATTAACATAAATAATATTTATTTATCTTTCTTCGAATATGTTTTTTTTACTGATAATAATTAATTGTTAAATAGATGTCAAAATTATATGTTAACCGTTTTTTAAACCACAATATTCTGTATTTTCAAAAAATACCTTTTAAAGCTCAATTACACATTTGAAACGCACTGTACGAATCAATCTAGATTTGTATAATCTAACAGGTCCGAAGAAGAATGTCTGTCAATGAGTTTTGTGACGAAAAGTTCAGCCAAACAACAACCCAGAAGACAATAGGTAACAACAAAAATTTGTTTATTTTTGAGTCCAATGTCGCTGCTGGAAATATGATATAATTCTGCACCCATCTGGTTATATTTAAACTTTAACAAAAGGCTTTTAAAAACAAGCTGGAGAAATTCGCCCTTAATGCTTTTACAACGTGCAGTAAATATGCAAAATACACTAAAAGATATACAAAATAAACATAATCGAAAGGTCAAATATCAAATGAATGAAGATCTGTGGTGTGATCGAGTTTTTGTGAATGGGAATCTCTGAAGCAGATCAAGTTATGCCAAGAACTATATAAATAAATGTAAGAATCTGCATTAAATTTGCATGAATTTATCGAAGTCCCCAAAAATTTATTTATGATATAAACAGAGACTAGACTCTAGAGTTTCAGTCAGAATTCAGCAAGAGCTTCGCATCGCCCTCAGATCCATCCATTTGTCATATCGTATTAAGGCATCTTTGACTTGCCTTAATAAGCACTCCTAATTTGTGGCCAAACAATTATAAATTATGAAAATTATGCGGCTAATCCGATATCTGCTGACGACCACCCCGGGCGAGATCTGGGAACCCACCGTCCATAGCCAGGTGCGGATCGAATATAATATACGTCCACACCTCAGGTGGCGATAGACTAGCGCTAGCATGTCTCATTAATATTAATATGGCCGAAACGTATCTCCGAACTTGTATCTTTTTTTCTCTTCTGTATCTCTTCGGCCATCTGTGGTCGAGAGGCCTAGGGCTTGTTTGGGTTTGGGTTGGCGAGATAAATTGCCTTTATTTATATTAGTTAATATATAATCTTTAACGCCATTAATTTAGTTGCGCGTATTAATTGCTGTTGATCTCGCTTGTCAAATCATTTTTTATTTTGTCTTTATCTCAGTCGTGGTCTCTCCGAGCCTTGTTAATTTTTTGTCTTATTCGTATTTACATTTCAAGTTTTTCAGCTCGTTTTTCTTTCCTTTTTCTTAGCGGGTTGGCGGATTGGCGGGTTCTTTGTTATTGCCTTCTTTTTGACAGCAGAAGCGTGCTCTTGTGTGTGGCTATATTCGTGTTGGCTGCTTTTTGTTTTGTTTGGTTTTGATTAATTTGCTGTTGGCCGCGAACAGAAGCCGCATCGATTTGGTTTCTTTTCGGAGGTATTAATTTATTAAAATGTTAATTAATTTGTCAGGCGCTGACAGCCATCGAAATCGCTTGATAAATAGTCTCGAAACGAGTTCCACAGGGAAGCCTATATATCCCCCTAACACCCTGGCTGTGGAAATAATGTAATTGATCACAAAATCAATTGTATTTTAACGGACTCTCTGTAATATGTCTGAGCCGCCACCAACACCACCAGAGCAGTGGTCTGATCCCGCCGAGGAAGAAGAAGTCGATGAAGAGCTGATACTTAGAACCTCTATCAGCCTGTCGCCCTCCATCCTGCGAACCGCCAACACTCCCAGAAACCTGCTCTCGGAGGCACCCTCCGTGGTCATCTCCTTGCCGGACGTGGGTAGCGAGATCCAGGATGAGGAGACCGCGGAGCAGCGACACCGGCGAAGGATGCGATTCCTGGAGATGCGGCGGGAGCACTACAGTCAAATGCATTACTACAGCGAGCAGTGTACCATGACGGACGACGACGAGCAGGAGTGTGCCAACACCAGCCAGCCAAAGGAGGAGAAAAAGCAGGAGGATAAAAATAACAAACCTAAATAGGAACTTGCCATTTTTTGTACCCAATCATCACCACAAAAAGCATTAAACCAAAATAAAAAACATTAAATAATATGGAATGTAAGTAATTACATTAATATCTAGGGCAGGACTGCTCACAAGGAGGACCCGAGGGCCCGGAGTCACGAAGATGACGCACGAAGCCAGCCGAAGCAATGTTTCTCTGGATATATCTAATCTACTTCTTAGATAAAATAATATCAAGAGCAGGGATGCCCACACGGAGTCCTGAGGGTCTCGAGCCACTCGGCTTTTTACCAAAGTAAAGCACGAAGCCTGATGAAGTTTTTTTTTTTTAATCTATCCCCCATTTTCTTGATATATCAGAAATATTTATAAGATAAAATAATATCTAGAGCAGGACTGCTCGCACACAGAGCCCGAGGGCCCCGCGCCACTTGGCTTATTACTCTTATCCACATTTTCTTGATATATCAGATATATGATATTTCTTAGATAAAATAATATTTTAAGCAGAACTGCTCACAGAGAGACCCCAAGGACCTGAGCCGGTCCGCTTTTTACCAATATAACGATACCTGGCGAAGCTAATTTTCATAACGTATTAACCAGATTTTCGCGATATATCCAATATATTTCCCAGCTAAATTAGGACTCTCACCTGGCAAATGAGCTGACGGTAACTTCGCCGTTGTGGCTGCTGCTGTTGCTCCCGGGACTGAGGCGCTCCCTCTTCACGCTGAGCCCCAGATGCGATTGCTGCTGCTGCTGGCTCGATTGCTGGTGATTGTTGCTGCTGCTGCTGCCACCGCCGCTGCCACTGCTGCTGCTGTTGTTATTGTTGATGGTGTTATTGTTGTTGTTGTTGTGAATGCTAACCATGGGTTTGGCCTCCATCAGGGCATCCTTGTGGTTATCCATCTGCTGCAGCTGCGGCGACAGCTTCTCGTGCTTGACCTTCTCCAAATACAGGGCGGCATAGGCGGCAGCCACCGAAGCGGTGTTTGCATTGGAGGAGGACGCTGACGAGGAGGAGGAGGATGAGGTGGTGGACGTGCCCGTGCCCAGGTGGCTGGTGGTGGGCGTGGCGGCCTGACTGACCGCTCCGCCCGCCCCGCCTGTGGCCGCCTCGCTCAGCTTCTTGGCACTGCTCTCGATGGCTCCATATCCGCTGAGCAGCAGCGATCGCTCGCTGAGCATCTTAGCTTGGAGTTCCTGGTGGTGGTGGCTCCTAGCGCCTGCCTGCCGGAGATCGCTGGCCAGCCGTTCGATGTGCTTCCGCTTGGTGGCACTGGTGGCGACAGTGGCCGCTTGCTGGTCCTCGTGGGTCGCCGTGGGTTGGGCTGCGCTGCGACCGCCCACAATGGCGGTGGTGGCCTTGGCGGGCTTCTGCTGCAGAATGTCAGTGGGTGCGTTACCTGAAATAATACGAAAAGATGGTAGGAGTTAGTCAATAAGCTGGAATAAAAGTGCGTTTTTTAGGCACTCAGAAAAGGGGAAAAACTTCACAACTTAACCTTTTAAAGTGTCGAAAAAGAATAACTTCTTAGTTTTATTTTAGAAAAACTATTGAACTATTGAATTTATTGTTTGAATAATTTCAAATTTAACTCAATTAAAACACCACAAAATTTTATTTTTGGTGTAACAAACCCGAAGCGAGGCCCAAGAACACACTCAGAATGACACGCACCCATCGACTGAGACACACACTTTGTGGTGTAAAAAAAGCTCGACGAGGCTTGCGTCGCATGCAAATCGGCCAAAGGTTAAAATAACTTATAATATGTTAACAAAACCATTGACCTGCAGCGTTGAACCCTTAAGCTAATTATCGGGGTGAGCCAGGGGCTGCCAAGTGCACATCACACTACGTACAATGAGACAGAGTGCGATTCGTGCGGTTCCAGAGACCGGAAAAGCGGCAAAATTTAGCAAGCAAACACAGCAGGAAATTAAAATTTAAAAATTAAATGCAGATAGGGGACACACCTTCCTATTGAAAGCTTTGATTTATATATTAATATTTGTATAAATAAAGATCTGTGAATTTTAGGAAAGAAATTATTTGAAAAAGGAAAATAGGGACTCTTTTTCTATATAAAATATTTCAAGCTAAGAGCTAATTATTGCTTCATCAATATTTAACCTCTTAAAACCTATTTAAAGATACAAAATAGTGTAAAAGCAACACATAATAACCCCCACAGAAACACATAAAGATACACAAACAAAAAAACCACAATATCGCATACAATAAACTTTTATGGCGTGGTTTAAGTTTCTCTCTCGCACAAATTGTTTACAAATATTATTTACCTACGAATTTATTCCCAAATTTTGTTGGGCTACAGCCATTGCCTATTTACTTTCGCCGGGCATATAAATAATTTAATTGCAATTTAACTGGCAAAAATTAAAAAGCAAATACGTGTATCGGTGCGTGCACAAGCATTGACCTTTACCTGCCCGCCGGAAAAAGGTAGACAGCCGAGGGGAATTCGGCTATAGGTGTAAATTGATGGAAGCCACTCCACCAGATCCAAACCCAGACTCGGAGCCACAGTCTAGACCAGACCTGGTGCCAGATCCAGTCCCGGCGACTCGCATGTTTAGGCAGCCAAAGCACACAGCATAAATAATTAAATGAAATATTTACAAGCGAAATTAACAACAATTTGTAGTTTTAAGCTCGTTACGATCCCCACCACAATCGGAGCCCGAATCAAAACAGAACCAGAATCGTAGTTTGGAATTGCATTGAACGGGGCTCGAGAGCTCGGTCCCCTGCCGATTTCTTTCATATCAAATTTCACCCTTCTGGATTCGATTGGGCGAGCTCAAAAAATTCGTATATATATGGGTATATGTGGCTATTTAATAAGTTGGCCGTGCGTTATCATAAAATTAAGTTTATCATTGGTTAGCATAGAAATTAAGTTGTGGCTATACAATGACAGAGAGGAGAAAACCGAAATCAACCGCCCTGAAGTGGTTGGACAGTGGCAGGCACTGGCTAAGTCTTGGGATCTTGGCTAGAGCCTAGATTACAGTATTTCCAAAGGCTTTAAAGGCTGCAAATTAACAATATTATTTGAATTTGTCATGCACTATTATTAAGCGGAAGATTTCCTGGATTTCTGTTGACAATTTAGTCTGGAAATATTTATAAATAAATATATTGAATGCTGCCAAGCACTAGGTCCTGTGACCTGTGATTGAGATTAATAAATTAAGTGTAGTATAACTTATGGTAGCATGCTTTTCTTGGTTTTCATAAATTCCTTTTTAATTGTTTATCTTTTTAAATTTTCTGTTGAATTTTAATTAAATAAATCAGTATAATAAGTACAGATGAAGCTCCTTGTCTAAAATTTCCTTCCCGTCTTCGGACAAAGATCTTCCAAGATCACTTTTGCCACAATAGTCTCTCTTCAATGAATGTGAATTAAATCACTAAATAAATCATATATTATTTCCCTATTTCCCTAATTTCTTATTATTTTAGTACCACTGTGCTTGTTTTTTTTTTTTTTTTTTTTTTTTTTTTTGCCCGATCGTTTGGCCGCTTTGCGCGGTCAGCGTGCTCCCCATAGAGACCCCTGATTGGCATCGCTTGGTGCCAATGGTGCTAAGTGCCGAATGCCGAATGTCGAAAGCCGATGGCGATGATGATGACGATGATAATGACGCCGGGAGTTGGACGCGATAGGGCAGAGCAAGCGAGAGGGAGAGGGTGACAGAGACAGAGACCTCGACCCAACATGTGCCATGCGCGACACTGTTGACTTTTTCCAGTTGGACGTTATATGCTTCTCCCCAAGTCCGAGTCCCATATATACCTGAGCGTGAGATTGGGTATCGGTATCTGTGAGTGATCCGCACAGTGACAGGCCGCATTTCGGTCGCTGGTCGCTGGTCGCTGGTCGCCGTTGCCGGGTCGACAAGTGTCAATAGTACTAATAGACGACGCCGCCGCCATCGAGACTTGGGACCGAACCCGAGGCACGTCCGAGTCATAGAAATCGGTGGAGGTGGGTTCTGAAGGCGGGTTCATTGCCATTACCTATGAGACGACGAGGCAGTGGCAAACACAGCTGCCGGCCGACCTGTCATGTGACCATTTTTCATAGACTAGCAATATAGGCCTTGCAATAATTACAATTGCGACAAATTGCGATGGAAACTGACACAGCTGCCACTGAAGGGTCACACACTCTCCGACCGTCTAGACCTTGGGAAAAAATCCACAAAAATTGAGTATATATAGAGTATATAGAGAGAGGGCTTAACCCCTGACGCAAGCAATCATCGATAGTTGATTTCGGGGCCCCCACATTTGACTTGCATGAATGGCGGCGGAGTGGACTCCCTCTATGGGGAGTTGGGCTTATCAGCTGTATTTTATTATTTCTTTTGACCTCATTTGAAAACCAAATAAGCGCCGGGGGCAGCCAGACTTGTGCCCCTCTCTCTCTCTCGCCCTTTATGCAAACCCTGTGCTTTGTTGTTATCGCCGCCCGTCCGTCGTCCGACACAGGGTTCAACCTTTGTTCCCGGCGACTTGCTCCGCAAGAGGAGTAAGTAAACAAGAAATATATGTGTGTGCGAGAGTGCGAGTGCGAGTATCAGTAAGTCAAGAAGGTAATACCGAGGCACGAAGCTGATAAATAGGGTCTCCGTCCCGTCCCGGTTGTTCCCGTATCAGGGCAGCGCGCTCGGTTCTGGCATCGATTTGGCCTATCTATGGGGACAGGGCCCTGAACTGAACTGAACCGAGTTCGATTCGGCGGCTCTTGGCCTCTTCAATGGCTCGCTATTTTGTTTAGACATTATTCTATTATTATTCTTTGTACCCCAGTAATCGTAGGTTTTCGAGGGTCTGTGAGGTAGTGAGGGACACTTTGATTAACCTCAGACTATTTCATCACAAGGTAGAACTTCAGTATAATGGTTTATAATTAAGTAAAATGATAAATCCATTAATAGGTGCCTTTATCTTATGAGATCAAGATGCACAGATCCTCAGGGATCTCCAGAAAGGCAATTACTTAGGTATATTTTATACTTAAAGCTCGTTCTTCCTTTGTAAAATAATTCAATTTGAGTTTAAAGAGTTCAACTGGGCTTTTCAAGTACCTGGACACCTATACACCTTAAAAACTTAACCTTAGCTTGACCGACCGCATTCGCTCTTCTGTTTTCGTCACATTCTTTATAGAGATAAACATTTACGGTGGCCTATCAGTAGTATGTTGTATCTGTATCTGCATCGCCTCTGCTGCTGCCCCGGTTCAGTTTCAGTTCGAGTTCAGGCCGTTTCAGTTTCCTTTTTACGTGATTTCTTGTATCTCAAGTGTTGTGCTCTCTGGTCGCCGGGGTCTTATCGCCTTGTTTGTCCAAGTGCCAGTTGAACTATATATGTATGTTGCTGTTTCTGATGATGAAGATGATGATGATGTATGTATTCCTATATAGGGGGCTTAGTACTCGTCGTATATGGCCTTCTCATGGTTCACAATGTTTTTCGTCAGCGAGTGTGCGTGTGTGTTTTCCCCCTTGCCCTCCTCCTCTCCGTTTGTTCTCAATTCCTTGGTGGGTTTTGTGGTTTTTGAAAATCATGTCGCATTTATTAGATCATCAAAAGGTGTTAAAGATTGTGGGGCGCGTTTCACTGATAATATTTGGCCTGGCCTTTTGTGTTGATGGGTTTTCTGGAGCACCAGTTCAATTGTTGTTCTCTCCGCTGGGTGAAAGTAATTCAGAGTTCATTAGAGATCTCTCATCTAACTGTTGATTTTTCTTGTATGTGAATATATTTCATTTTTGATTTGTCATATCTAGTGGACAAATTCCTTATCTTTATGGGGATAGCAATCTCGGAAGGGGCTTGCAATTTGCTTTAATAAAAGCATGTGGAAATTAACCAAAAAACAAATGAAAACAAAACGTTTTTGTGGGAGATTGTGGGATTTCTTTTTAAAGGTTCAGTGGCATTTCCCAAAAGGGTTCATGAACTATGAGTAAATAATAATAAATAACAAGACCATGAAACTTTTTCGGTAAGAAAAGTCTCTCCCTAAAAGTCCTTATCTACTTAAAATTAATATTAATTAGGGGAAATCCCCTCTTATCACAACTTTCTTATGATATTTTTTCAACTTCCAACAAATTAATTAATCCAGCAGGAATGGCCTAAGGAAAATCAAAGACTAAAATACTAAGACACTGAGATATCAAACTGGAACTGGAACGGGCGCCAAACTAAAACCATTGGAAGACAACCGCAAAGTGCCAAGCGATCTAACGGTTCAAGACACTGCTCCCCACAGGTCCACGGCAAATTGAAATTTCAAATCAAATCAGAGCAAGAGCCCGACGGAAATGGCAAATGATTTTCTTCTTTCCAGCATTCTGCCAGCCCCATAACGGGCAGTGGCCAAGAACCGAAGGAAAAATTTCATAAATTATTAACACCTCTGCCATTTGAACTGGACAAACTGGTACCCGATTGTGTGTGTGTGTGTGTGTGTGTGTGTGTGTTTGTGCGCGTCGCGCCTCTCTTTGCGCTTCTCATTGAGCTTAGCTGGCTGGTGCCTTGGGCCATGTCTTCGGTCTGCATAATTGCTTTAATGGAATTTGATTTTAGCCAACCTCTCAACACGCTCGGCTAGAGACAAGTGTCAGAACTAGCGGCCGCAACGGAAGGCTTAGGCTCGAAAGGAGAATTAAGGCCGTGACTCACGATCTATTTAACCATATAAGGTAAGGTAATCATAGAGAAATTTCTACGATATTAATAATCCTTGGAGGCTGAACGTGATTATAAATCTGGTTCCATATAAGTACTGCATTTAATTGTGGATTATAAAGTATTTTTTGCAATATTAATTCCTAAGATACCATGAATTTCTGGGAATAAGTTGGGAAGAGAAAATTGTGTAGGAACAATTTAAGGTATGTTTTCTACCCTCTCTGTCAAAATTTCGAGGCCAGATAAGGTCCCTGTCAAATCTTGCGCCTTATAGCACAATTTATGGTGCTTTACAGCAATAATCGATAGTTTACAGCTAAGTTAACAGCGCTATTTTATTCTTTCACCTTCAGATACATTTTAGGAGGGCAGAAAACCGATATTAGCGAACGATAAGTTTATCTGGTGATTATCTTTTCCGGGTAGATAGCTATCCGACACTTTGACAGTGAGTCCAGAACCCGGCCCTAAAATATAATTTACAATTTCAGCTGACTAAAAGTGGTTTACGGCTAATTCCCCTTGTAATTTCAACTAAAATTTATTATTCAAAGACATTCGTGTCACGGTGGCACCGCTAGACCCCACCTTGTCGTTTTTTGGTCCATTGCAGATGATGTACAACCACTATTAGCATTAAAGTTTATTATCGACAACGACGCTGGTTCTGAATTCCTGTAAAACAGGTGCACCGCAGCAGCAGCAGCAGCAGCTCACACACCGGCACACACACACACACACTGGACTGCCATCATCAGAAGAGGCCCTTCAACTTTTAGCTAGCAGATTTCTCCACCTCTGTGCCAAGCCAAGCCACACCATCCGATCCAATCCGATTCGATTGCAACCCATTCCTCCACATGGTTGCATGCCAGGCAGGCAGGCGGCAGGCGGCAGGCGGCGCAGAGCAGTGCATTTGGCCGCTAAAAGCGCCTTATTTGGTTAAATTGGTGCAGATTGCTGGCAGGCCAGCTCTAAATAATAATTAGCACAGGTTTTTTCTTCGCTATCTCACTTCTGCTGCCTTCACTTCTTGTTCGCCTCGCCTTGCTGCGCTTTTGGTTTTGGTTTTGGTTTTGGTTTTGGTTTTGGTTTCGGCTTTGGTCATTCACCAGGCGCGCACCGCAAACCGACAAAAACTGAGAGAGGAGAAGGAAAAAAAAAAAAAACACATCTTGTTGCATGCCACATACGGGGTGAAATTTCCTTAGAAATTTCGTGCTTGCCTGCTCTGGTTTTAATTTGATTTTTACTTGATTTCCCCGCCAGTCTCCACTCTCCACCGGTAGCCAGCAGCCAGCAGCCGCAACCTTCTCCAGCGCCTGGCTGCCTCCGTCTGCATCTGGTGGCGGCGGTGGCCCAGGTTCAGGTTCATAAATTTACTAGATGCTCGCCCCGATTTCTTGGCTCTGCGTTGCATGTTTAATGTTGCTGCTCCGTTGCATATTCGCGTGTGCGCCATGCCTCTGTGGGTTGCACTCGCAGCAGCCCCCAAAAAGCAACGCCGAGCCAGTGGTGCCACCCTACTGAACCCATATTGCCTCCCTGTTCAAAGCCTTCCTGGCTAGCGATTTATGGCGGCTCAGGATCGCCAGTTATTTCAGCTTGCTTGCTCTGGCAACTTTACTAATTAGTGCAGGTTATGCCACTAAAATCTAAGGAACTCTAAGAAGCAGGGGGCTAAGATCTACGGGTGAACGGATAACCATTAAAGGGATGTCAAGTCAGGATAGCTTTCTGTGGAATTGTTAGAAGACTTTTAAGGGTTTCAACTGTATTTTAATAATATAATAGGTTTCTTTTACAGAGTAACACTGCTAAACTAGTGAAAAATAATCAGTAATATATTCCTTAATCATATATGACATAAAACATTGAAAATAAACAAATGTTTGCTAATTTAAACGCCTATAAAACCGTAAATTAAACCCAAGACTTGACCCTTTTATTACTAAACGAATCCCCATTCTTAAAGTTTAAAAACCGTAAAAGCTTAAACTTTTAACTAATTAAATAAGACCCAACAAATGGGGAAAAATAAAAGGAAAAAAACCTATAAAACAATTTGCCAATTGATGCCGATATGATAGTTAGAGCGAGACCCAGCCAAGGGGGAGAAAGGGAGCCTAAAAACCAGATGTGCTGCGCATGCCTCAAAGGCACCTGCCGAGTCAGGGAGAGAGAGAGGAGCTTGAGTCCCCCTGTCTCCGTCTGCCGCTAAGGCGAGGAAATCAAGTGCAGATTAATTAAATTCGATAATTAAATGAACGGGCCTCTGCGCGGCTAGCAGATCGTGTCTGCCGGCAGCATCGAATCGGAGCCGCTGTTGGTTTTAGATGAAAGCAGCAGCAACAGCAGCCGTAAAAAAATAAAAAAAACATTTGCACATTGGCTGCACATTTGGGATTGAGGTTGAGTCCCGCGCGACGGGTGATGACTACAACTACGGCGACCGGAGCAGACCAGAGGAGCAGCAGCGACTTCTTGGCTCGTCTCCCCGGCTAATGCATTTCTGTGATTTTAGGCGCAGCGAATTAATGTGCAGCGCTCTATAAATTTGTCAGCAATTAAACGAGCCAGTCGCCCGTCCAAGCCACTAAAACTTCATGCCCAACTTTGGCCAATATATCAGGGAAAAAGTTTTGGGTAAAGAGCGAAGCTTTCATATGCTAACTCCAAGGCTTATAAGACATGTTCATATAACTTTAAAGATAAAGTTTCACATCAATGTTAATCCTTTGTACTGGGACCTAATTAGCATACTTTTTAAGCTTTGAATATACAAAACATGTACCCTTTTCAAAGCTATCTACATACCCCTTCAAAGGGTATAAAAGTAACCATATTAACTACCCATGTCGACTTCCGTCAGACAGACAGAGACCATTTCTCTGCACTCTTTTATGGATTTTGAGTCGATAAAAGCCACAAACTCTTGAACTTTATATAGTAGATGGACGGACTGGACTCTGTAGCTTCGGAGAGGCTTCAAATGTGCAATGAATTTCAACGGGCTTGATTGATATTCGGCGATAAAGAAAACCGCTAAGAGGACTCTCAGTCTCAGTCTCAGTCTCCGTCTCAGTCCCGGTCAGTATCCGTCTATATGTTCCTCTATCTCCATATAACATGTGTAGCAGTTGTAATGTATAGCTGGCAAAATCGGTGCATGTTGCACATAAATTTCATACGAGTTCAAGCTCAGTTCGCCCCAAAATTTATGGCCAGAGCGAATGAGGAGGAGCGACGACTTGGACTTGCGACTTGGACTTGGACTTGGACTTGGACTTGGACTTGGACTTGATCTTGGTCCGAGGCTGTGGCAATTTCGGTTTGTGGGGTGCCTCTTTTGGGGCGTGTTTCCTTGTGCTCTGTCCTGTTAACAAGTTGTGAGTATTGCAGCCGCAGCCGCATCTTGTTTAATGCATTTTTTTGGTGACCGAACCTAAGGCCGTTGAGAGCTAGTTAAGGCCACAGATTGATGGCCCAAGGTTGGAGCGCCTCTAAAACTGCGATTCACTTGAAGGCTTCAATATAATGGCATTTCTTAAAATTGAGCGATCTTTAAACTTGACACTAATAGGGTTCCATTCCATGGAAATCTATTTCATATCAAGTCTACTTCTATAGGTCTTCTTGAGTGTCGCGCTGATAACGTTGCGTATACGTATTATTAGTTATTGAGGTCTATGTGAAGTGCTTTGTCTTATTTTAAGAGGATCCGTTATATATAATTAATATATTTTTAGGAGATTCAAATATTTTAGGAGCTTTAAAGAGTTCTGCAACCGTTGGGCTCACCCGGCGTATACTTAATGTTAGGTTTCACTTCAGCAATTATCCTTTTTACAGAAAACCTTGTAACTCTTATTAAAACTATTTTATATTTGAATTTCTAATATCTTTTTTCAAGCACTTAACTGCGTAAACCATTTATTATATCAATCCACACCCGCATCGGCCGACATGGCGTATGCTTAATGTGTAATTATAAATCTTAAACACGATCGCCCAGAAGGCAGTCAATAGTATAATTTCCTGCTTACCAAGCACACATGTAGTATACATATGGGTTATTCTGCCCATATATGAGATTGTATATTGTATATACTCGTATATAGCGACAGACACATTTGCCGCCGTTTTGCCAACAAGTTCAGGCGGTTCAAGACCTTTGCACGCGAACTTATCGCACAAGGCGACTCCGTCTGGTTAGAGTGGAATATAAACCGAAGCGAAACAACGCAGTTCAACGAAATAGGTTTTGGATGGGGGAAAAAAATCATCAAATATAAAGTTTTTGGGATAAAATTAGCAAGCTACCGCCGTTTCTTTGTAAAAGAAAGTGAAAATCGGTACATATAGCTGTTAAATTAGCGTAGCATCTAAATATAAGTTCCTGAATTTAATTTAAAGGAGAAAGAAAGCTAACTTCGGTAAACCGAAGTTGGTATACCCTTGCATCTGCAATTGGATCATTGAAAATCGAACCATTTTAGTAATGTTGAAAAAACATCGAATTTTGTCAATTTTACATTTTACATGTAGAATTTTACATTTTCATATAAATCAACCGATCGCTTTTATGGCAGCTATATGATATAGTGGTCCGATCTTAATGAAATTAAAACCGTAATTTTAGAAGCATAAAAAACTGCTATATCTCATAATTTATAGAAATACGTTGAAAAACAGAGAAGTTGAAATTTTGCTTACATTAATTTCGCCATCATTCCTATGGCAGCTATAGGATATAGTAATCCGATTTCGGTCGTTCCGACATATATACTGCGTGCTATAGAAATAAGACTATGCTGACAATTTCAGCTCGATAGCTCAAAAACTGAGAGACTAGTTCGCGTAGAAACCGACAGACGGACAGACGGACAAACGGACAGACGGACAGACGGACAGACAGACGGACATGGCTAGATCGACTCGGCTGGTGATGCTGATCAAGAATATATATACTTTATGGGGTCGGAGATGCCTCCTTCTCTGCGTTGCACACATTTGGTCAAAATTATAATACCCTCTGCAAGGGTATAATGAGCTTGAAGAGTTTGGAACTTAGGATCTGTCCTTAAAAAACAATAAATGTTGAAACATTTTAAAGTTAAAAGTTAAAATCTGTCGAAGACTTTAAAATGGTATGTGTTATATTCAAAATGTTACCCTAAAAACAGGAAACTAACTCGAAAACCCAAATAGGAACCGAATTCAAATTCTCTTCTCTTTATCTTCTCCTTTGACTTATGTATGTATGTAGAATACCCTGGGCTCTTTCGTATCGTGTTGACTGTTCCCGTTTTGCCCCCGAGTTGTTGTTGTTGTTTCCCCGTACTGTATATATTTAAAATAAAATACAACAACAGCAACACAAAATAGCGGCAAAGCCAGAGCAAAAAGTCAAAGCGGCAAAGCAGCGGTCGACGCGTACAAAATTCAACAGCAGTAGCAGAAACAACAGCAACAACAGGAACAGGAACAACAACAACATATAGTACATATAGTACACAGATCAGCCAGGCAGCAACCGCAACAACAACAACAACATCGGGTGGAGAGCCGCACACACAAACGTCAAGTCAAAAAAGTCAACTGCGCCGCTGCCATTTGATAAGAGGCCACAAGTGTAAATATAGACGACGATGTCCACGACCGCTGACTCTCGCTGGCGCTCTCTCTCAATCTGTCTCGTTGCCCCCACTCTTTCTCTCGCTTGATGGAGGAGAGTGTGTCGTACACTCTTTTTTAGATTTCTTGCACTCCTCTCCCTCACGCTCCTCGAATTGATTGATATTGCCATTTCGCCTTTGTCGCCATTTCATTTTTGCTTTCAGCGGTTCACCAGAGTTCATATATATATATATATACGAAATATATATGTATAAATGCATACATATATGCGGTGAGTGTAGGTGGCGAAAGAGAGAGAGGCAAACACAACTACGTGCTGCAATGCGGCGTTGCTTGGTCAAGGAGGGGGGCACTGGGGGGAGTACAGGAATCGTTTGCATTTAGGGTTAACCACAAAATAGGTCAACACACTTGTCGAGGTGGCAAAAGCAAAGGCCCCCGGCCTGACTCAGATAAGAGTTTATAGGGAGGATCGGGGCAGCTCCAGATGAGTCAGGGATATATAAAAGCAACTAAGTAAAGATATGCAAAATACAAAAATCAAAATTACAATTTGTTACTAAGAATGCAGTGCGGATATATTTCTAACGAGAAAGAAAGCTAACTTCGGTAAACCGAAGGTGGTATACCCTGCAGTCTGCAATTGGATCATTGAAAATCTAACCATTTTAGTAATGTTGAAAAACATCGAATTTTGTACATTTTACGTGTAGAATTTTACATTTTCATATAAATCGACCGATCGCTTCTATGGCGTAATTCTAGAACCATAAAAAACTGCTATATCTCAAAATTTATAGAAATACGTTGAAAAACAGAGAAGTTAAATTTTTTTTTACATGAATTTCGCCATCATTCCAATGGCATCTATAGGATATAGTAGTCCGATTTCGGTCGTTCCGACATATATACTGCGTGCTAAAGAAATAAGACTATGCTGAAAATTGATCAAGAATATATATACTTTATGTGGTCGGAGATGCCTCCTTCACTGCGTTGCAAACATCTGGTCAAAATAATAATACCCTCTGCAAGGGTATACAAATTGTTTAAGATTTTTCTATGCGTTACTGAAACAAAATAAATAATTACTATGCTTCGGGGTTGATAAATAAGACGGATTATATCAGTTTTGCAAAGATATTTAACTGAATTATCTGAAAATTCTATCTATCTTTATCTATTTTCCTACAAATCTCCCATAAATATACAAATTCTTATAGTAATATTCATTTAAACAGTTTATAAACATGTCTCTCTAAACACAAATATTAACTTTAATCTTCCTTTGCTACTGTTGTATTATTCATTTAAATATTGCTCTTTCCCAATTAAAAATTTTAAAATAGCACCGTAAATATTTTATAATAAAAATACAGGCAGTTCTAAAAATCCCTGTACAAATATTCAAGTTTTATGATTCATTTGCCTTTATAAACGTTCACAATAATACTAAATACTTATAATAATTACAGCATTATCACTCCGTTTCTTATGACGACTTCCTCTATGCCCCTATATGGCCGCCCATATCAGCGATCAATTGATTTGCAATTTTCGCAAATGACAAAAGAGCGAAGCGCCGTAATTTATGCAACATAAATGGCATATAATGATACCCCAACAACATAAACAATCGACGAGAAGCTTTATTATGGTGACTTTAATTTTTGTCCATTTATTTTGTCGTTTTTCCTTTCCACGCCGCTTCGAGAATAAAGACCTAAAGAATAAATAACGCGTGCACCATACAATTTAACAGCTCAATATTTGCATAATAGCAGCGCGTGACAACAACAACCATGAGCATAAAGACAGTGGGTGGAATAGCAGAATAAAAGAAATAAATACAAAAGATCGAGCATTATGGGACGGGGGCAGTATAAGCAACAAAATACAGCGAAACAAGTAAGAAAGCTACAGTCGACTGTGCTCGACTGTGAGATACCCGGTACCTAAACGTTTGCGCTTCACACTAAAAGGCAATTTAAAATTGTACATACATTATAATAGTCTACTTCGATACTTCTTAAAATAAATCTCCTCTCGAATTAGCTCCCGACCTTAACAATTTAATGCCATACTTAAATATGAATGATACATTTTATAGGAAAACATAAAAACCCGCTCGATCGGCGTCAAAAAATGAACTATGTCATTTCTTGCTATATTCTTCTGCAGTGGCGCCATTATATCGCGCGGCCAAGGCTCGAAAGCGCCACCTGTCGGCTACAGCTTGCAACAGCAGTGCCTTAGGGCGGTGTGTTAAAATTCTGACCTTATTGCTAATATCTCCCATGTTTATCATCCGATTTTACAGAAATTTTCAGGAAGCGTCCGCTCTATTTTATTCATTTTATGTATTTATTAACTTTAACCCGAAAAAAACGCGTACAGCTTATTTAAAGTTTTTTATGATTTTTGAGGGCGGAAGTGGGCGTGGCCAAATTTTTAAACAAACCTTATCTGCGTGCAACAGATTCCAATGTTGTCACCAAATTTGGCTCTCTAGCTCTTATAGTCTCTGAGATCTGTTGTTTCACACGGACGGACAGAGGTTGGCACTAACCCATAATACCCTTGTACCCTATGGGTACCGGGTATAAGAACAGAAATAAATACTAAAAATTAAAATAATAATTAATGGTCGAAAAGGTGAAGAAAATGAGTTACAAAGAGAATATTTGTTACAAAAGATGTTAAATATTAATAACAAGTTCTTTTAATAATAATAAAAGCTTCAATAACATCTTTTAGGTCCTCCTCCAGAGGTGTATCCTCAAAATTCCACCAATTAATCCCATGGATTGGATTGAGGAAG
The DNA here is from genome assembly GCA_018153105.1 of Drosophila rufa. NCBI lineage: Eukaryota > Metazoa > Arthropoda > Insecta > Diptera > Drosophilidae > Drosophila > Drosophila rufa. Next base: position 19,592,652 of record JAECXS010000096.1, read on the forward strand.
CGCGGTAAAGAGATCGACTCTTCCATAAATCTCCCGACTAAACAACGGCGCTTCAATGACGGATTGACAAATCACACACAAGACCCAGGCAGCCAGCGCACACACACACACACACTGAGAGAGACAGAGACAGGAACCCAAAAGACTTGGGCACAAACTTTATGTAAGTATATATATTTTTGTGACAAATTTATGACTGACTTTGGGTGCCCCTTCGCCAGTTCCCTCCGTACTCTCTAGACTCTCTGCCCGATCAACGCAACAATAATGATGATCATGATGATCGTGGCACGTGAAGACATGCCAAAATGTTTATGACTTTGGCCAAGGTAATAATTTGCCAACAACAATTTCGCACACACTGGCAGAGGCAGAGGCAGCACACTGAAGACTGCAGGAATGGCAGGAGGAGGCTGTCCGCCGATGATCATAACGATGATGATGATGGGCCATCATAATGATGATAATTTGCATTTTAAATGCGCGACAAACTGCCGCAGAGAGTCCCCCGCCAGCTCTCCAGTGAGTTGGAGTCGCCCATTTGAATACCCGCGCAGTCAACTCACATATCTAGGCATAAAGTACTCCCATCCCAGCACAGGTCTCTCCGCGTAGAAGGAGTCCCCATATTTGGCATCGCTGAGGCCCAAAGACAAAAAAACAAAAAACAAAAACGCCAAAGAAGCCACGAAAAAAGATCGCTTGCCCGAATCGTTCGCCGGGCCGAGCCATACAAATTTGTCACACGGAATTGGTGTTTGTGACAAATAGAGAAAGGCTGGGCCTGAAAGACGGAGATGAATGCGCTTTTGAGGCGACAAGTGATTGAACTATTATGCTGCAGGCCCCAAAATCGCCTTAGAAAAGGGGTTACAATAAGCGTTTCGCCTCATATGCATAAATGTACAGTTACAGGGGAGTTTGCATAATTCTTCCTTCCTCCTTGCGGTTTCAAGAATCGGGAGGTTAGCTCTTCCAGGAGATTCTCCTGGGTGACAGTCGAGCGTGTGTGAACTATTAGTGGAAGACCACAAATGGAGTGACCACGGAGGTTCTTTAAAAGGTAGTTGAAGTTAAGGAATGGGCAAAGCCAAAGCTAAAGCTGTATTAGGTGGGAACGGAATTAACTTAGATCTAGGTACAAATTAGAATGATTTTATAGTAACCAAAATAGAGAGAATTTTATTTCCAAAAAAATACGTTAAAGACTGGAAATTTTCTTGCAAAATCACCTCAAAAAATGCTGGTAATACAAAAGCAATTCTAGTTGTTTTTCATGCTTATTATACTTATATATTATTACGAGGGCCTTGTTGCACTGCGACCAGATGTTAGGTCTTTTGTGCTGTTATACTTATCTAAATTCCCGCTAAATGTATTTAAAAAATCTAGATAATAATGATCTCTTTTTCAAAGAAAGATGATTAAGGAAACTGTCACCAAATGAGATCATACATACATTTCTAGCACATTGTTCATTTAAGACAGCTGACCTTTGACTTGGGAGCTTATAAATCTTACATCCCGAGCAAACTTTCCATCACTCCAGAGTAAACGAAAAAACTAAAGGCAAACTTGGCCAACAGCTATCAGATAACGGATCCAAAGATAATTTACAAGCTGAGAGATAAGCGAAATATGAACTTGGGCAGCCGGGCAAAGATCGACCACAAAGATGCCCAGAGATTCGCCAGATACTAAGCGAGTACGAGAGTACGAGTATCATTATTATCTGCTAGATAAATCACTATGCTCGCAATATCCGGCTGGAAGATAACGATCCCCGTGAAATGGCCAAGGTTCCACACTCATACACGCGAGTGGCTGTTAATAGTTTTACCAACTCTCCTCCTGGCAAGCCACAAAAATCCACAAGAGACCAGCTAATTGAGACATCATCAGCAGATGCAGAAACCCAGGGGGAAAAACGAAGGAGCCGCAAGGACTGGGAGGAGGAGGAGGAGCAGGCTAAGTAAACATAAAAATAATACTTCAGCCTCATCCAAAGACGGCAGAAGGCAAAAGTGTAAATAGCTCTCAAAAGCGCCAGAGGAAGTCGAAAAGATGTACCAAACACACTGAGAGAAAGGTGAATTATTGAAAAATGAAATAGAATGATCATGTTAGAAGAACAACTTGTTATAGATTTTTTATAGAAGAAGGAAACTGTAGGTATAGGAATAATAAAGGTAAATTAGTGGCATGAATGTTTTTAGATTACATTAAATAAATAAAACATTTAAAACACCATTAAATTTGCCAGAGGCTTCCCCTATTTTATTTACTTTATGATATATTTCCCATCTTTCCTCAGTGTAACTCACGAGAGCATTAAAAATCAACAGGAACGGCAACTATTTAATGGCAATTTTACAGCTTGCCATCTTCTATCCTCGCCTAGCATCCCAGCTCCTCCGATGATGGAGATTAGATGCCAAGCTACGAGTACGAGTACGAGTTCGAGTGAAGGGACCAAAGCCAAAGTGATCGCAAATCTGGAGTCTGTTAATTTTTTGTCATTTGCGGTGGCAAATCCTGTCCTGCCAACAGGAAACCGTCTTGTCCAAATGCCGCATTTAACGATGGCACTGTGGCAACTCTGGCCGGCAACTAATTTGAGGTTACAGACGTTTGGGGTCGTAAAAATAGCGATGGGACCGACCGACCGACCGGGTGAACACTTCATTAGAGGCCACATAAAAAAACAGAGGACAAAAAAAAACCCAACCCATGGCAGATAAATAATGTGTCAGAAATTCAATTTGGTTAAAAGATTTTTGGCCAAGCTGGCTGCTGACTGGCGACTGACTGACTGATTGACAACTCTGACTCCGAGCGTTGACCTCTGCTGGGATGGGGCTCTAAACTGAACCGAGCCAGGCCAGGCCAAGCCAAGCCGAGCTGAGCAGTTGCTTCGAGTACGTGATCGCATAATGAATAACTTTCAAATTGAATAATCAAACAGACTCGCACGGACTCGGACCCGGAGACCCATCGAGATCTCAAAGCGTTAGCGCTTGTGTGCGTTGTGTGCTGTGCGTTGGGTGTCATAAAGCCAAGTCGAGGCCAGTGTGGAAACATGGCCAAGAGTGTGTTTGCTTGTCTTGGGGTCACGCGCATCGTGAAGGAGGCAAACAGAACCGAAACAGAACGCACGGCCAAAAACTCGGACAAATGAAATGGAAAAAAATCTTAAAAGCTAGGCCATAGAGCTTGGCAAGATCGGGTGTCGTGAAGAATTCCTAAAGAGAAATAATTAGATGTGACGGATTTGAAGGGGTCCTAACATATGGATTTCAATATATCCGTTTTGTGAAATGTAGAAGTTTGGCTTACTTTAATAGAGGTAAATCTTAGGAATACGGCAATTACACTTCCCAAGTTAAGATGTAATAATGGGAACCCCGTTTTTATACCCGGTACCCATAGGGTACAAGGGTATTATGGGTTAGTGCCAACCGAGAATGTATGTAACAGGCAGAAGGAGGCATCTCCGACCCCATAAAGTATATATATTCTTGATCAGCATCACCAGCCGAGTCGATTTAGCCATGTCCGACTGTCCGTCCGTGTGAACCAACAGATCTCAGAGACTATAAGAGCTAGAGTTACCAAATTTGGTGACAACATTGGAATCTGTTGCACGCAGATCAAGTTTGTTTTAAAATTTGGACACGCCTACTTGCGCCCTCAACAATCATAAAAAACTTTAAATAAGCTGTACTCTTTTTTTTCGGGTTAAAGTTAATAAATACAAAAAATGAATAAAATAGAGCGGACGTTTCCTGAAAATTTCAGTAAAATCGGATTATAAACAAGGGAGATATTAGCAATAAGGTTAGAATTTTAACACACCGCCCTAAGGCACTGCTGTTGCAAGCTGTAGCCGACAGGTGGCGCATTCGAGCCTTGGCCGTGCGATATAATGGCGCCAGCTGCAGAAGAAATGACAAAAGAATATAGCAAGAAATGACAAAAAATAACATAATTCATTTTTTGACGCCGATCGAGCGGGTTTTTATGTTTTCCTATAAAATGTATCATTCATATTTAAGTATGGCATTAAATTGTTAAGGTCGGGAGCTAATTCGAGAGGAGATTTATTTTAAGAAGTATCGAAGTAGACTATTATAATGTATGTACAATTTTAAATTGCCTTTTAGTGTGAAACCCAAACGTTTAGGTACCGGGTATCTCACAGTCGAGCACAGTCGACTGTAGCTTTCTTACTTGTTTTTTTTTAAATATATATTATTTTATTTCCCTATAATCCCATAAATCAAGAATACTTATAGGGAATATAGCCCGCACCTGTTACCAACTGTTACCACTTCCCAAACCGAACCTGAGAGCTCTGAGCCCAGAAACTGCTGCGTTTTGAGGTCGTTTACGGGCCTCACACCCGATCTTCCTCGTTTCGCTCCCTTCTCTCCTCCAGCAAATTGCTTAAATATGTTAATAAGCTCAGGCATTTTGGGATACACACACTGTGCCTGCCGATCCCCGATATCCAAACCGATATACTATAATATACTATATAGAGGGTCGTCTCATCCCTTTCCCTCTCATGCCCCGCGACTGATTGTTCTTTTGTATTTGCCAACTCATCAATAATTTGCTCACGTTGCGACATTTTGTCAATATCTGCGCCAATGATCGTCGCCGTTTGGTCTGACCTCTCTCTATCTCGCTCCCTCTCTGATACTTCTCCTTCCCGCTCGCACTCGCTGTACCCGCTATCATTTCAGGCGGTGCTTCTTCTTCATTTGTTTGAGCAGGGCGCGAGAGTCGTTCAATGATTTTTTAATTGAATTCTAAAAGCGTTGTCAGTCCTTTGTTGTTATTGTTGTTATTTGGGAGCTACGCTTTGGTATCTTGATGTATAAAGTACACAAAAAAATAAAGGGTAGTAAATAAATTACTCTTTAAAGTCTTAAAATCCAAGATGAATAACAATAAAACTAAAAAATTATAGGTATCTGTGGGTTAAAATTCGTTTTGGAAGTTTAAAGCACTTCTGAGAGGCTTTTCGTAAACCAATCTCAAAAGCCCAAAATAAATAGTTGAGAATTTTAAACGCATTCGGTAGAGAAGGCGTTTCTTTTAAGTTGGATATATGTATGTATTTTGCATTAGACTATAAATGCAGTATTAAAACACCTAGAAAAAAAATTGAAACTAATCTAGTTAGAGTAGAACATTATTTTTATTAAATTAACAAATTGCTTAAATATGTTAATAATCGAAAATAATCGAATTCTTCTTTCTATGTGTGCCTGAATTAAAACACCTAAAAATATAAATTGTAACTTTATTTAGCTAGAGTAAAACATTATTTTTATTAAATTAACTTTAATAAATAATCGAATTCTTCTTTGTTTGTTTGCCTGAATTAAAACACCTAAAAATATAAATTGTAACTAATTTACCTAGAGTAAAACATTATTTTTATTAAATTAACTTTAATAAATAATCGAATTCTTCTTTCTTTGTGTGCATGATTTTATTGGTTCAAGCGAAGACAGAATCAACCTTGCGGTATGTGAAGTTGGTTCGGCATTTTATTAAAACAAAAAAAAAAACCTTTGGAAACCACTCGAGACTTGGACTCGCAACTTTTTTAATGGACAAGGCGCAAACTTTGCATGTGTTTTTGTTGTATTTGTGATTTTATTGAGCAGCATTTGTGAGGTTTTTTTTTAGTTTGTTTGTATTGTTTTTAATTTTTTCGCGCGCTCTTGGACTTGACAATTACATGGACTTTTTTCATGGCATTTCAATGACGTTCGTTAAATTTGTTACAGTCATGGTTAACACAGACACACGCTCACTCACACAGGTACACGGACGGAGCGAGAAAGAGATGGAGGATGAGAGGGTCGGATACACTTGAAATTTATGGGCGCCTAACGTTTTTTTTTCCACGATTTTTTGTTGGCTTTGTGTTATTCGTATTTCGTTTTGTTATTTTTTTTTGCCCATACGGCAGCTCAGTTCAAGTTCAATTGTTAATGTAAAAAGCTGCACACACACCACACACTTAACAAAAACAACAACAAGGAACTTTAAATGCCATTAACTTGTTCGTTTTTTATTTGTTATTATTTAATTATTTGCCATTTTGCTTGACCAGAATGTGTAGGCAGGTATTCCACGATAAATACTATACAAACGATAAAAAAAAAAAAGAAAACAAGAAACCACGGCGAAGAGGAGACCCCAAAAGCCGAGAAGACCTTTTTTGATAGACTGAAAGCGCTTAATTAATATCAATTACTATACAATTAGAGATCGCTAAGCTAAGCAGACGGCATAAGAGAAAAGGTCACTGGGAATTAATGAACTTTTGGCTTTTTACCCCACAAGGTGCGGTGGGATCAGGCTTGATCGCTTGAGATCGGACTCAGAGAGAAGGCCGATTGAAGGAGAAAAACATTGATTGGGCGGAGAACGTAATAACCTTTTGGCATATTTCAGGCATATTTCTTTTGTATATTCCTAAATTCCTAAAATATTTGCCCAATCATTCCAAGACCTCCCACGTTTATAACATTTACACGACCTAAGCCTTTTGTTGAAAAATGCTATAATAAAATCCATTGAAATCAAAATGATTCACTGATCGATCTATCAACTTTGAGTTATATATTTTTATTCAATTGTTTTTAATCAGAATTAGGTATTAGGTCCCATTTCGCTGTAATTTCTTTGTTATTTAAACAACCTGGGAACCAGACTCATCGACCCTTTAAAGTCTGACCCTAATGAGTAAAGCTGACTCGTGAAAGATGAGGTACTTGAAGCTCCATTTCTCCTACTAGCCTACAAAAAACCATAGGTCAAAAACTAAAAGGCCTTTTGCTCGGTAAAGAATTTCTTGGGCACCTTTAAGTCAAGCTAAAAGGCATTAACGATGTGGGAGTCGGTGCAAAACTAGAGATGTGAAGAATAATATTGGAAGTAGATGAAAAGCGGATCTTTTAAGTACCAATGCACTCTTTCCAATACTTATATATCAAGTTAAGTGAAGAATATTGTCACAAAACCATAATTTGCATCATTACCGATCACCGATAAAATATAATTCGATAAACATCGAAGTGTCGTAAGATCACCGATAAATACAATTCGATAAACATCGAAGTGTCGTAAGATTCTTTGTCATCTCTAACTCTAACTAAAAGGCATTAACGATGTGGGAGTCGGTGCAAAACTAGAGATGTTAAGAATAATATTGGAAGTAGATGAAAAGCGGATCTTTTAAGTACCAATGCACTCTTTCCAATACTTTCCAATATGTCACAAAACCATAATTTGCATCATTACCGATCACCGATAAATACAATTCGATAAACATCGAAGTGTCGTAAGATTCTTTGTCATCTCTAACTCGCTGTTTGATGAATAACCGTCTCTCTGGCTGTGCGGGTGTGTCGCCTCAAAGCCCAAGCCCATTGAACACACTGGGGTGACAATACCAGAGCTGTGAGCTCGACTTTGACAGAACTCGATTCCAACTCGACTCGAGTGGCAGCCAATAATCGTACACAAGTGTCGCTGTACCCGTGTGTAATGTGTGTGTACCTTCGGTCCTTACCTTCGTTGGGTCGCAGCCAGGCGGAATTTTTCAATATATATATTTTTTTGTATGTTATTTGCTTTGGGCTGTGACCGCGACGCGTATAATTTACACGTTTTGCTCATTTGCGATTCTAGGCTCGCAAGCTGCGACCGAAACAGAAACAAAACAAATGAATTAAAATCTGTACATATCCAGTACTGGGTACAGGGAAGACTCCCTAAAAAGCTAACTTCTTGGGGGAAAAATGTGGTCCACTTTTCATAACAAAATTTAAGTAAGATCTTAAATTAATATATTGGTTTACTTTTGCCTTAAAATTGCCATTTTATGAGGAAGAAGGAATTATAACTAATTTACTTTCTTAGTTCAAATTTTCTTCTGTTAATATTTTACGCCCATTGATTTGTAATAATGAAAAATATAATTCTTAATTCTCTGCAAATCGAATACCAGTAACCACTGTACTAAAACAAAAAGAACCAAGATATATAGAGAGAGCTACTGCGACGGCGCAACGTTGGCCTTATCTGCTCTTCTTCTCCGCCGGTCTCTGAGTCTGAGGCCGAGTCTGAGTGAAATTCCGACAAGTGGCATAATTGCGCCCTGCGGCGGCTACCGTGCTAAGAGGGATCGGGATCGGAATTGGGATCTGGATAGGGATTGAGGTGACCGGGGTGCAGGCGAGACGCGGCCCAAGTGGCCATCGATATGCGGGAAAAAATCGCAAATCATAACCACGGCAACAACAAACAATAAATAAGTGCAGCAGCAGCAGCAGCTCGCAATGTGCAACTCGCATCGTTCAACGTGCAACGTGCAACGAGCATGCCACGTAAGGCAATTCCAGTGCCAAAGAGCAACAAGTGTGCGTGTCCCAAGTCGTTTTGACTCTGCTCCGAGTGCAAAGTTGAGCACACATAAAAAATACGAGGATTTCTTTAGCCGAAGGAGGAGCGAGCGGTAGGGAAGTCATTGGCGACTCACTGCACGCCATCGGCATATAAAGCATAGAGTGGACCCAAACGATCCATCAAAAACACACACAAGTTATAGATGCTCTTTCCAGGAAGGGAAATTCAGGGAAAAGGATATTGAAAAATATATATTTTTATTTCTTCCATTAAATCTGCATGAAACTCATACAAATCCGAAAGTGGAATCACTTCTCCTCGAAATAATACTACGAAAATATGAATATCTTAAAAACAAGCAATAAATACATATGTGTTCTTTAATCTCTTAACTCATTTTTTATCAAATGAATGGACTGAAAACGCCTTCATGACTCGACTTTTTCTCTGACTTACTGTGAAATATTTCCAATATTTTCAGACATTTTTCAAGCCCCAAGGAATGCTTAAAGACAGTTGAGTTTAAGTACCTTCAAAGCGTATCCACAGATCGCCTTAGTTCAAACTGAAAAAGCTTCCTATTACCCCGACCTCGTCGTCGTCATCGTCATCTTGCGCTCCCTCTGATTTCTGCCTGACTGGGACTGCGACTGCGACTCCTCATTCCCAGTCGCCGTTCTCGGCCGCAGACAGACAGCAAGTCAACATTCCATGGCCATTCGCAGGGCATAAGTTCGCGTCAAAGGTTTCGGAGTCAGGCAAAAACAAAAAAAAAAAGAGGCATAAACAGTGAGCCGAGAGCAGTGTGCGGCAGAGTGCCAACCAGTGAAAAGCGCAAAAGGCAAACAAGAACGACGCCTCGAGACGGCAGCGGCAGCGGCAACGGCGATGGAGATGCATTATAACCTTTGCCAGCAGCTCTGGCGGCTCATATTGATATTATGGGGGTACAGTGAGGACTCATAATGAAGTGATCAGCTTGGAAAAATATTTTTCTCATATTTATCGTAAATAAATAGATTTATGGCAGAGTTTTCTTTAGATCAGTTTGTGTTAGAGCTAGCAAAACTACGATACTACTATCGATATCGAAGGAATTTCTTTGCTTTTTTAGTTACTTATCGAAGTTTATCAGTAATAATCGTTTGGTTTTAAAAACCATTAACTTATGAGTCAAACATTTTTTTTATTTATAGTTACAACATATAAATATTATATATTTCTGGATATAAAATAGTTATTGGGACACTCCTTGATGCCAAAACGTTTCTACTCACTTCGAGCCTCTGGTTTGTAGTATCGAATAGGCCGAAATCTTTATTTAAAGATCAATTTTTTCTCTGCTTACACTTGTGGTTTGCCGCTCTTCAATTTCACAATGACGCTTACATAGTATGGTTGTCCTGCTCTCACAAATCAGAACCTTTTCAACACTAGTGCTAGTGTTAGATAACGTTGCCAGTTTTTGACAACTAAATTACAAATTTAAACAAAACGGTTTTCTTAACTGAAAAATAGCAATTTAAATTGGGCATTTAGCTCGCGACTGCAAGACCTTCGTCACTAACAATAGTTATCAATATTATTTACCAATATTTATCTGCAAAAAGTTATAATTAAGTACGTAAACCTTGTAATTGTTTAAGTTTGAGGAAATTTCAGACTAAAGCATTAATTTTAAGTTAAAGGGAGTTGCTCTTCCCGAGCCTCCACTGTTATTTTCGCTGACTTTCATATTAGCCTGGCCGCAACCGAGATGCGAACGGATCGCTTCTGTATTGGATGGACGACGACGCTTGCCCTTTTCTCTGCGACTTCCCGACGCTTTGGGACTTCGGTGCTGACTCGTTTTGCATTTTAATTTTTGCCCGGCGAGCGATCTTTTTCATCATTATCATCATCGGCGACGTCGTCTTGGCCGCTGTTCGGCATCAGTTGCTTGTTTATTTTTATTTTTTGATTATTTTTATTTTAAAGCTGCACTGCAGCCCGATACGTTTCTTATTTTGTTTTTTTTATCGCCACTTGTCGGCCATTTGGGCGTTCATTTGTCCCTCCGCCGTCCCTTTCAGCCTTCCAGCCTTCAAGCCTTATTGGGAGAAGCAGGAGGAGCTGGAGGAGAGCCGGTCAAAGTCAAGTCAAATCGAGGGACGCATTGAAATTGCGGCTGGCTCTTATTTTGGGACGGGGAGTTTACTTTTATTTAATGAAAATTTGCATGCTGAATGCTTAATTTGCCGCACTGAGATATTCGATGAACTCGTCGATTTTGGGAGCGGTTTTCGGAACGATCGTTTTTATGGTCAAAAGGTTGACAACGCGAGAGGAGACTGCAAGGTACAGTTTGCCAAATAAATTAAAAATAAGAACTTTGTATATAAGTTAATATGTTTTAAGGAAGAATAAGATCCAATATTAATACAGGATTAAGCTATTCATTTAGCTTTAACTTTATCAAGAAATGTACAGATATATCGATCATTCTGCTATCTCCATTTCATTTTATACTCAATTTTATTGGAAATTGTTTACTCCATTAAATACAATTCCAAATAATTGAGTTTATTCCAGTTTAATAAAAATGGAATAATGCTAATTGGTCTCAAAAATTAATACAAGCATGCGCACACTTAATGATTAGCATTATTATGTTAAAATCTCATTAACTAAAATCAAATCAGATGTTCGTACGCCATCAGGAGAATCGGATTCGTGATATAGATACCTCTTTAATAGTCAAAACAGTAAGACAAAAACAGTTAATTTATCAATATTAAAGCCGCAGCAATAGGTTAAGCGAATAATTAAATTGTGAGCAGCAGCTGGTGCAACTTCAATTGACGTCATTAAAAAACCCCCAATTCTCTCTCCGGTTTTTGGGTGACTGTTCGATCATTTCAGTTCTGCCTTTTACTTTTTACTGATTTTGTGTGGCTTTTGGTTTTATAACTTTTTGTGTTTCACAATGTGCATGTCGAACAGAAATTCTCGTTTTTGCATGCTAACTGCGAGTGACCAAAGCCAAAGCAAAAGTCAAAGGTGATCCAAGATACGGTGGGCCATGACATCATGGCTGCTGAGATATGTGTACCTGACGACGGTGTCCGGCAAGTGAAACATCAAGAAAACCGAGCGAACAAACGCTACTCAATCTAATTAATCTATCACGGAGTAGCAGAAAAATGTCACACGCCCATAAATAATGTCAAAATATCAAAAGAAAACTGAAAAAATAACAACAAATCCCAATGCGAAGGCAAAGGTCTGAGGCTGAGACAAATTTACGGCAGTCGTAATAAAAATACAAGCCCCAAAGAGGGGCGAAACAAAACCGTTTGATCATAAACTGCAGCGGCTGTAGAAACAGTAGGCCACAAACTCCACTACCACTACTGACCAGTAACTCATTTCCAGGCGTTGACAGCGCACTGCCAACAAAAGGCACAATGGCCAACGGCCTTTCCGCGCACAGACCACTGAGAAATATAAACCCAAAAAAGTAAGGCATACACAATAACAAATAAAATAAATGAAAACAAATAGAAATGCCGGAGGAAAAATGGTGGGGCTTGGATTTAGTTTTCAAGATACCCTGTTGGTCATTGGTTTTAATTACAAGTTCGGAAAATATGAGTTTTAAAAGGTTTTCAATTATGCATTGGAATTAAGAAGAGTTCTGAATCAATTTTTAAAATGTTTAATTTATTTAATTCTTAATATCCTCGTGACAAGTGTAATCTTATATTTATTGCACTAGTCAAAATACTATCATACTATCACAAAAAGTTTTATTACAACAATAATCAAGGGAAGAGAACCCTTAATGTGAGCAATTTGAACTCTTTAAACTATGTGGAATCAGATACTAAAATCTCAAAAAGTTTTTTTTTCGTATCACCAATAAGAAAAAATGTTAATTTTATATTGAAAATTGTAGATTTGCATTCTGTTAGCATTGATTGAATAAGTACTATTGGGTAATGTGCATTCTGTTAGCATTTCGTTGAGTTTCCGCATTTATGTTTCAATTCCGACATTCCAATATGATACAAAAATAAGATAAAAAAGATTAGGAATAAGTTGAAGATGAGACAAAACAGGAAATGAACACATTTTAATAAAATGGGAAATATAAAATCCACAAAATATAAATTAATCTCACGAGAAATCACGTTAACAGTTCCTTATTTATAAAATCTAGCTAGTTAACTATAGAATACCAATAATATTTAGAGTAGGCTAGACCCTTGTAAACAGTTTTAAAATGCCATCGATTTTAAACAGATATCCGATGATCAACAATCAGCACCAGCACCTGTTATCCAACTCCGCCCATAACTACAGGGTATTGGAAAATCGCTCGGCGGTAATAGCGTAAAACGATAGTTGAACTTTCAACAGCTTTTGTTGTCATAAAGCCGCGAAGTTGGGAAGCGAGTGAAGTTTCGAGGGGAGGGGCGGCATATTCGGGGAAGAGGTAGGTGACGACTTACCGGAATAACACCAGGCTGGCCATACTACTGTTGTCTCCGTATCAATTTCCTTCATTATGGGGGCTCAACATATTGTCAAACCAACTCGATTTGCCCTCTCTGTCTGGCGATCCGCGGCTGTCCCTGTCACTCTGCTGGCTGGCTGGCTGGCTGCTGCAAGTGAAGTGAAGGCAGGAAATAAAAAACAAATAAATAAATACTATAGTGGGCAAAATACGAATAGGGAGAGAGAAAGAGAGGGACTTGCGGCCAAGACAAATCATGGGGCTTATAGAGTTATTTTAACACTTTACGCTCGACCACTTCTTCAATTAAGTTGCCAGGTTTTGTTAGCCGTTTCAGTTGTCTTGACCATTTATGCTGCTAATTTATCTCTGTTCGCATTGTCCACCAAGCCCCGGCGGTAATCATTGGTAGTTTTAGTTGGCTTTATGTGGCAGTTTTTGTATGTGTTCATTTGGCTTGTCTTTGGGTGTTTGCTTAATTAATTTGCTGGCTGTCAAATTGTACCTGCACTGACTGCCTGTTGCTACTTTTTTTGTTTAAGGTTTGCCATTAGTTTTTGCTAGTTTTTTGTAATGTTAGTCATTAAATGATATTAAATGCAGTCACAGCTAATTGTTGGTTCTATAAATTATGATAAAAGCGATAAATGTGCTAACATTACCCTAAAATGCACAGTATTGCAAATCTTTCATCAATTCTTCGGGGATATTAAGTTAAATCAGTTTAATGCCTTTAATCTAGCTATTATAAATTATGCAATAATTTTAAACGGCTGTCTTCATAGATTTGACAGACCATAAAATTTCCTCTTAGTAATAAATCACAACTAAGCTTTTATAATTCTACATTGATATGATAAAACCAACTGTTTAACAGTGGAAGTTATCGATAAGGCTTATAAATGAAATCAGAATGAAATAAATTATTTTTATGTGCCTTAAATAAATTAGAAATCTGTCTTAAATTCAAAGTATGGCAAGCCAACTTCAAGACCAAAAATCATGTCAAAACTTGATCTGAAAAACCTATCGAAAAATGACAACTAAACTTGTTTCGACTTGCCTGCTTAAAACTGTATCGGAACTTTAACCTTTTCTGTTTGGAACGAAAACAAAGGAAAAGTTTAAGGTCGCTCTCCGTTGGCTATCAAATATTTAAACAGCTTTTGCATTTATATTATGCATTTGTTTCTCGTTTCGGTTTCTGTATCTATTTCTTTTAATGTTTTTTATGTGTGTGTGTTTATTTTTTTCTCAAAACTCAAATTGAAATTTGAATTTACCTTTTTGATTGTTTCGACGTTGATTGCCCCCAACAAGTGTCTATTGTTCGGTCGACTAACTAAACGGAGTGTGACAGACTGACTAATTGAATTGTTGTCAATTTGTCAAACGTTTAAGTCTTGGCTTGATATGTATTCCAATATTATTCCTCTTGTTTAGTTAGAATAAAATTGTATTGTATAATTAACTGGCCTTAAGTTTGGTAATTATTAATATTTATTCATGTTTATTATACTTTGTGAACAATCTACTTTAAGCCACTTGCTTGCACTTAATATTTTTGGCTTTTTTCACTAGTTCTTCCGATTTGTGTTTCGTGTGAGATAATCTAATTTATTGTGTGCACAATTAACATTTGTTGTTTGTAGCTTTGAACTTTTAAAGCATTGTTTATTGACTCTTGGTTTTGTGACTCTTGACTTTTAAACTTGATTTTTTGCGTTTCACTTTTTTGCGGCTCTCGATATTTGCATAAGATTTCGGGATTTTTTCTTTGCGCGTTATCACTTGTCCCACTCTCTCACTCCACCCGTTCCTCTCTTTCATGCATTTTCTCTATTTCTTGCCGATGGTTGCGTCTCATTCATTAATGGCTGGTCACGTGCGCAGCTTCTCGAAAAAAAAAGCAGAGATTTGTATCTCGGCTGTCAAAGTGTCGTTAGACACGTGAGTTCGCTGTAAAAAATAAATATAAATATCCGCGAGTGCTGCGAGCGAATTTTTATCTGCTGTGCGGTGTATTTTTAGTTGGGATTAGCTGCGACGTTTCTGTTCACTTTTTTTCATGCCGTTACCGTTACGCTTATATGATTTACACTTTTTCAATCTTTCATTTTTTGCGCAACGCCCCACACACACACACAATTATAATTCTCGTCACTCGGTTTAGGTGTACTTTTTATCAATTTCAGTTGTACTACTTTTTACTCCATTTACGCGCGCTTTGGGTTAGGGATCGTTGATCGCGGGATCGCGGATCGTGGATCGTCGATCAGCCAAATGTCGATCACTGATAGTGCCGCAGCTTCGAAGCTTTTTTCGCATTCGCACGAGTTGACCGCCGCACGAACGAAATCGTACTGAACACCGATTCGAAAGAGCGAGAGAGCGGCCCGCCAACAAATAGAAATACGAAAACAAAAACGAGAAAGAACGCAACAGTGGAGAGTGGATCGACTCGGAGATACCCTGTTACCTGTAGTATCTAATTATTCTCGAATGTATGTACATATATTTACACACATAACTATGCATGCGCTTCAGAATGTTTAAATATAAATAAATTCAATTTCATTTCAGAAATTCGTTATATGTACATATAACGTCAGTTACAATCCCCATACCCAATTACATAAAGAGTACTCTCTACGAGTACTGGGTATCAAAAATGAAGTGGAGAAGCGGCGAAGAGGGGAAGCGAAGAATCAGAGAAACAACAACAAAACCACAGATACTCCAAGCCGCAAACAGGCACACACGTGCAGTCTGAGAGCAAGAGAGAACGAGCTTCGAAGAGCCGGAAAATCAGCTGTGTAGCAAAACAAACGGAACGAAGAGAGCAAAGCTTAAGAGAGCGTCGGCAGCGCTTTATCAGTACAGTGAGTTCTCGGCGATTAGACAGGTGCATACAGATCTCTTTTTAAACTTATTAAATAAAAGACGTTAGAAATAGGTTATTCTTCAAGAGAAGTGAGAAAAATGTTAAGAGCTGACATATCTCGTGACCTTATCAGTATGGACATTAAAAATACAACTAGAAGATACGACTTCTGTTCAAATGATTAGGGTCCACTGTGTGTCATGCTCTGCAGCCCAATGACTCTCTTCTCCAGCCCCAACTGTCCCTCTCGCTCAGATTCCCCCTTTTTGAACTGCACACCCAACCACACACATCGACGAGGGTTCACGAAGGTCAGCCGGTCAGAGTTCAAGTGGCGGGGGAAACGAGCGAGAACGCGATAAAGTCATGGAAAGAACGACAACAGCAATTCTACAACTTTAGAAAACCTCAAAAGGGGGGGAGAAAAGGGCAAGGGGCTAGGTAGGGGTCGAGGGTCGGGGTTGGAGCTGATGGATAACACAAGTGTGGGCGTGCTCTGTAAACTGCACAGTGAAAAAATAATTATAAACTTAAGATATTTGTAAAAGAAATCCATAAAGTCTTTGTATATTTTTAAATCTGAAGATTTATGATCTATAAAAAAACTAAGTCATTTATAGAGATTAAATAAGAATTAAAGTAATGCAAGATATATCTTTTTTTACGAGATCTTAGTGATCATAATCTAAAAATAATAATTTCAGTTTTTAAGCTTAAATTGTTTTATTTAAATACGGCTATGACACTGTATTAAAAATGTCATTAATTAAAGTTTTCATTAGTACGGCCACACCGATTTAAAAGGATAGAAAGAAAACTATGGTCAAGCATTGCTGACGTATTAGCGGATAAGAAACTTCTATAAACTATACACTTTAGTCTAAAAAGCTCTGGAATTTAACTAATTTAATTTTTAATTTTTGATAAGATTTCAGGTGTTTCATATTTTTTGTAGCTATATATAAACTTGAAAGCCAACTAATCTAGAATTGTATTCTTAAACTTATATCCAGCGATTGGTTTTTAAATCTGATTAAAGAAGATTTAGGATCTATTAAAAAATTAAGCCATTTATAGGATTAATGAAGAATTAAAGTAATGCAAGATATATCTTTTTTTACGAGATCTTAGTGGTCATAATCTAAAAATAATAATTTAAGTTTTTAAGCTTACATGGTTTTATTTAAATACGGCTATGACACTGTATTAAAAATGTCATTAATTAAAGTTTTTATTAGTACGGCCACACCGATTTAAAAGGATAGAAAGAAAACTATGGTCAAGCATTGCTGAGGTATTAGAGGATAAGAAACTTCTAAAAACACTTTAATCCAAAAAGCTCTGGAATTTAACTAATTTAATTTTTAATTTTAAATATTATTTCAGGTGTCCCATATTTTTTGCAGCTATATATAAACTTGAAAGCCAACTAATCTCGAATTGTATTCTTAAACTTATATCCAGCGATTGCTTTTTGCCTCAGTGTTTGTTTGTAAACGGAGGCATATCTGTGTCGTCGCTGGCCATTTGATACTTTGGCCTCGTCACTCGTCAATCAGCTCAAACCGGCGAGGGTAGAGTGGGAGGTAGTGGGTGATAGTGGGAGGCAATGAAAGGGGGTCTGGGGGCAGACGTATTGCAGTTGTTCGCTGGGCGGTGTTGCATTGCACTTTCGTGTTTGCCCAGTTGTTGTTCGATTAAACTTCGCAACAAAGCCAACAAACGGTCGAATAGGAAACATATGCATATTAATTGCCCATATCGCATTATTCTAATGAAAAGATCGTAGTTTTCCTTTGTATTTTTTTTTTTTCACCCCCAAAGGCCTGGCGGAACTTTTGTTATCGAGCGACAAATTTCAATGTAAATCGAAATCGATTTCGATCAAAAACTGGACGACGACCTGAACAACCTCAAGAGCCGCCAGACGTCAAATGGGTTATATTTCTTTATTCGAAACGTGAGATACCCTCTGATAGGGAATTTTAGAAATTATAATCAAGTAATTTTCAAAAATGATCTAACTGTGCTATTAGAGATTGATCTTGGGATATACATAAATGATAATAGATTGCTTTACTTTATTTAGAATGCGATCGACCACCTCCACAACTCTTTAGTATATCCTTTTCTCCTCTTATTTTAATTGAGGTACTACCTCATTCTCTTCCTAACTTTTAGGCCCTAATGATATTACCCTGTATGCCCGAGGGTATATTAAGAAATTTATATACATAACTCTATATGTGCGGACGCGTACGTTCGCATATATATATTCACATATATATATATAGCCAGCCTGCAGATGCGAGATCCGCACACTTAACCCAAAACGAGACCAAAAAGGCGAACGGAGGCGACCGGGCCATGACGGGATGGGATCTCGGCGACGACCGGCGACCTGAGTTGGCGGCGAAATATTTTTAGAACTCTGCGACCGACGACGGCGACGACATCGGCGGATCGGGATGAGGATGAGGATGGGGCCAGTGGTGGGGATTGGGGGCCAAAGGCAAAGGGGACATGCATATATTGTGTGGTGGTACTTCGGTCGGTATCTGTATCTCTGGCAGCCCCAATCCAACTCAGGTCTCTGCTTTTTTTTTTTCTGCTCGCACATATATTTTTTCGCAGGGCGCTCGGCGAGAGAGCGAGAGGTCAGAAGGTCTGTGATCTTTTGCAAGTTCGCTTGAGCGCAAAAAAATTCCCCGAACTGCCAAGAAGAACAAAAGGCAGCCTGGCCCGTTCGAGATACATTTCTGCTGCTGCTCAGATGTATATAGATACCCCCCGATACCTATATGCGGTATAAGCACTGTGTATATGTTTGTTAGCCAGGCAAAAAGTCAAATGACAGCAAACTTTTCGGTTAGATAAATAGGTAAATATAATAAGAGATGTATCTATTTATCCGTCAGATATGCGCAGGAAACGCGTATTTTATATTGTTTAGTACAATATCTACAAACAAATATCAAAACGTATTTGAATTAGATTAAATAGCTTGGTTGCAGGTCGAGCTTGCATTGATATATTGCACAGTTTGCTGATACCTTGCGCCGCTACTCGAAATTTTTAATAGTTCGGGAGGACAAGTGTTATTCCCTTGTTGTTTTTGACACATTTCCGATTGCAATATTTGCTCAAATACTTATCACTGACTGGAAATGACTGTTTATTGCACTTTATATTAGTTACATCACTTGTAATATTCATATTTTTATAATCTATGAAGATGTTACTGGATCATCAAGGTATTAATCTCATAGTAATATTTTTAAAGTTGAAAAATAATACACAGAAAGTCTTTAGGTAACTTAACTCTGCCGTAGTTCTGTTATCAAGGCACATTTAATTTTTTAATGAATTTTATCCCTAAGATATCATGTATAAAAAACAAAATACCAATATTTCGGTCTCCCTAAATCACAATCTTATCTCCAGCAACTGTAATTCATCTCAACTCAAAAGTGAATATTTTTCCAGGGTGTAGGCCATATATTCTCGTGCCAAACGTATAACGTATAAGTAAAAGCACATATACCAAACGACATCCACGCAGTACATCAATGAATCAAATATCTGGGCAAAAAAAATTGCTGAAGAAAGAAAAACGAGCTCGAGAAAACATAACAGGCGGATCGAAGCAGGCAATACCTTTGGCGAGAGGTGAGAGGGCGCAGTATCTTCCACAAGAAATAAAGCAAAATAAAATAAAATGAAATGACAGCGACTACAGTTGACAACTTGGAGAGAAGAGAGATACCACAGAATGCCGCCGCCAGCCTGGCTGATGAGGGGCAAGTCAAGGTGTGTTGAAGTATTGCCCGTGTCTCGGCCGCATTTGTGTGTGGGACGATCATCGGAGTTTGGCCAAATCGCAGGCCACAGAAAGAGAGACGGCAACAGATGCTTAAAAAGTAAATAAAAAAACCGAAAGACAGTTCGACAGTTCATACCAATTGACTCGTTTGCCAACACGCGTCTCTTCCAGGAGAAGAACACCAATAACTATCACAGGCCACATCCCAAAGACCGAAATAAAATGGGAAAAACTTGCACTGCACATTTTGGACAGAGACAAATATCGGGGATAACACGTTCTTAAAGTGTCAGCCAGCCTGGAGCTCAGTAATCTTTCTTATTCGGTTATATATTTCATTAGGTTTTTTTGGAGGAAGATGGGTGCGGATTACTAATAAGGTGATGATGTGAAAGCGAAATGAAATAGAGTTCAAGTCGAGCAGATTTATGTAGGATTTGAGTTATGTATCAGATACGGTAATTTATTTGGCTTTTTAACCAATCATTTCTAGTGGAAACGAAATATTTGATCGAATTTCTCCATACTTCAGTCTGACTAAAGTAATACCGCTTTGATGGAGGTCAATATACTCAGCATTCTCATTTTTCAGAACATCACATTGGGCACACATTATATATTGTTAAGATTAAAATCTTGATTATAGTAAAACCAAACTTCTAACAATGTTTTTTACAACATTAAGAGGTTTGTGATTAATATATCTTAAGTTTAGAGCTTGGTTTTCTAGACAGATTAATTCCAGCGTATATCCTTTTTGAAGCTTTTTTAACTAAAGATGCTTCTGATGAAATATTCCTTAGCTTAGAAGTATTAATTACACCTTCAGCTTTTTGAAAATACTTCTGGATTCTTGGAGTGATTTGTAAATGATTTATATTAATTGAATTATTGGTAAAATGCAAAAACTGCCTTAAATAGTCTGCTTTGTTATAAATAGTATCCTTTTCTTGATCTTTAATTACAATATATACACTCACACTCTTTGTCATTCTGGAAGACCTTTTGCCTTTTCTATGATCCATCTTTGCTCGAATGTAGATCCCACCGCCTTTGGCCTCTGCTTGTCACAATGTCAAAAATGTCGTGGGTTCGTCAGTCAGTCAGTCAGACTGTCATTCATTCAGTCAGTCACCTCCAAGCAATATCGAAGCGTTGGCGCAGCCACACACACTGGCAGACGCAGACACTTGCAATTTTTGCGCGCATCTAAAAATAAAAGCAACACTGAAAATGCTAATGCCAAGCGCCCGACCGACTGAGTGACTGAACGACCGATCGACACCGACACCGACATCGACCAGACCTCAAAAACGAACGCCCGTTTGCCCTCACACAGATACGCACACACACCGAGGCGCAGCACACGCAGCCCCAACACACAGATACTCGCGGTGGGACACACATGCAAACATGTCCCCAAAATGACAGCGACATATTGCGCGCCTCGAGTTCACTTCATCCGCGAGTTTGAACCGATCTGAATATAGTCAGCTTCGGCGCGAGAGAGTGTGTGCGGGGATATATACGAGTATGTGTAGATACTTGTGGACTATATAGCTTTTGTGCTGGCTAGATATGAGCGAGGCACACGCTGCCCGGAATCGAAACTGTGCTTGGAGTCTGCCCATAGCTAGGACATACAGTGGGTGCCGGCACCGGGAGAGTTTCTAACTTATAAACTGATTAAAATCCATGGAAACATGGGTATTAAGGATTTAAGGAACAAGATTGAATTTCAATTAGTACGAAATCCATTGAAACTTTAGGATTAAGGGCCCAAAGAATAGGATTTAAGATATCTTTCTAAAAGAATATCTTAATTTCAATCAAGGTAAAATTTTCTAAATTCGAGAATAACCAATCCTTTTGTTGGAACTTGCTTACAATAAGCTTTAACTGAATATGCATTACAATTGTTTGTCAAAGTCGGACTTCCCCAAGTCCATTAACTACTATTAGCTCTACAGACTATAATCAATAGTAAGTACCCTATCCTAGACCTAGAATTATTATTTTGTGGTGAATAGAAGTTCAACTATAAATTATTAAGTAAATAGTATAGGGAGAACAATAATTAAATATTTAAAAAAAAAATCACACTGGTTTTAAAGGTTTTTTGGACCCATTTAGATTTTAACTAGAGAACCTAGTGGTAGCTCAGCTCTTATCCCCAAAAAAATTACTCTATGTTGCACTGTAGAAACCTACAAAAATTTAAGTTATCTTTTTGCAATTTTCAGTTTTTTTCTGTTAACCAAACTGCAACTCAACTCTGTGTCAGACGACAGACTGACTGGGGAGACTTTTTAGCATTGGATAGAGCCGAGGGACCCGAGACCGAGACCCGGGGACCTGGGATCCCAGATCTGAGACGGGCCAGGCCAAGTCAAGTCGATGTCGAGGCGTGTGGGCAGCGTCAGCATCAGCGTGTTGGGTTCAGTTCTTTTTCTGTTTTTCAGTTTTTCAGTTTTTTATTTTGCTTTCTTGTTGGGCTTTATTTTTTGCATGTTTTCTTCATTTTTTTCATTTTTTTGCACCAGTTTAGGTGAAGCCTGTCGCCGGGGATGTGGGGCACAAAACATGGCAACTACAAAATCAACGGACGAACGTAAACTTTCAAGGCGAGAAAGACGACAAAGATCGTCTCGGAGCAAGGGAACTGTCGAAGGGGTCGAGAGGGGTCAGGGGTCGGTCGGTCGGTCGGTCGTGTGGCAACTGTACTCGAAAAGTGACACCTGCACAGGCACAGTCCCCGGAGGAATGGAGGTCAAACATAAACGAGGCGGAAGCGGACCGAGCAGAGTGTTTATGGTCATGACTGACAATGTTGCTTGCGTGCTGCAGAGATCGGAGGAAAGTGGAGTGCTGAAGAGTTTGATATATCCTTATAAGCAGGCAATGGTATGACCATAAAGCATGCATCGTTAGGTGATTGCGATATAACACTACTACCTTTTACATTTTTAATAGTTTGGTAATATTTATAACAGCTACTAAAGTGAAGGAAGTCTTTGAATTAATAAATAAATATAAGGATGGATGTTAGGTCTACAACATACCTAATAGAAATGTAAAATGTATAGATACTCATCAGACATTACTTTGCTCATTATTCTTTCCTCTAAATTGCGTAAAGTTTAGCTTAACGGAATGTACAAATAATTAAGTTTAAGATCATGTATTTTTATTTATAGAAGAATGCTTAAAAAATGAAAACAATAATCTCTTTCCAGAGTTCAAAGAGTAAACCACATTAGTTTCTCGAATACAAAATCCAAACTACCTAACTGCTTTAAATATTCTTTATAAATTTTATTTATATTTCCGATTCACGGATGATCCACAGCCCCATTGACCCTCATCTCAGCGATCTGAATATTTTAGCAGTTTAACTCAAACAGCTGCTCACTCACTCACTCACTCACCCACTTATCTGGAGGCATCTTTCAACTCTTGACCTACCAAAAGGCAGACACGCTCTCAGATTAACCAAATCCAATCCCAATATACAAACAAACAAAACCTGTAAGCCATAAAAAGATGGGAAAAAATGCCTACAGCCGTTTCATTCATTGCATATAAATATTTATATTAAAAATCAAAACAGAGTCAAGAAATTAACAAAAATAGATATGCACGCATTAACACGTTTCTGCTATAAACCATAAAAGAGGCCCAGAAACAGCGAACGCGTTGCAATAAAATTAAGGAAAAATAGTTAAAGCATTAAATCTTAAGCGGGACAAGTCAAGCTCCGATTAGACGAGACATTTAGTAAATTTATGCGTCTGGAGCCAAAGAGCAGAACCAAATAGAAATTGGTAACAGACCGAGAGTCAAAGGTAAACTAGATTGAGGGAATATCACGCACAGCCCTGATGAAATGTCCATTTTGTTTCTCGGCTGCTGACACTCCAATTTAAGTGGAATCCGAAGCGAACAACAAATTGTTAACTCAGAAACCTAAGAAATTCTGAAAAATTATTCTGACCTTTTTGGGAAGTCGCGTCTCAACTTCCGTTTAGTGAATGGAATTTGCAAAGCTCATTGAAAAATCACGCAGAGGGTGAGAAGCGGCTCGGATATCATCATATAATCAGGCACATAACTGCTTACCTCACAAACGCTCTCTTGTCACTCGATAAAGGCCCCGCCGAAAGGCGAAAAACGAAATGAAAATCCCCAGGCTGGGGCATCGTAAAAAATAAATGCTAATAATAACAAATTCAACAGTTTCCTGCGGCTCACAGCTCCCACCCCTATTTTTTTATTCCGCCGTTTCATGTCATTAGCGGACTCCAAAGTAAATATTTGACGAAGACAAACGAACCTCTGCCGCACAGCAACTTCATCATCATCCCATAACCCGTTCTCCACCGAAATAAAGAGGAAAAATAATAATAATAATAATAAAAAGCAAGTGACGATCACTTTGAGGGCATTGAGGGCGTTTTTGTTTGCCGAAGATCGGTTCGGTTGCCTCTTGTTTCCATTTTTGAGATGAGTTTGGGAGTAGAGTAAGACGATCGGGCCCACAGTTTGCTGACTGTGACATTTTTGTCACATGAACTTGCCGCCGCCGCGATCACAGGCGATCCTCGAAAAGCCAAGAAAGGGGTAACTTGAAGTTTACTTTATGTACTCGCCACACATTCTGTCAGCGTTTTTTTTCCCTTATTCGCCGCGGAGATCACAGCTCATAATTGAACCGATCGTTCGCGTTTTGCCACGGTCTCTGATTTTTTTTGTATTTTTTTTTCGCTCATTTTTATAATTTGAGCTTTTGACAGATCAAAGATCGCTGCTGCCTGAACCCTAAGGTTAATCACTGACCGCAGCGCACCACAATACGTTTTGTTGTCGTTGCTGCCGGGGTTTGTTTGATTTGAGCCGCCGCATGAAATCATATTTCTCCACAAAGCATCATCCACCACTCTATATGGCGTAGTATGTTGTGTCTCCCAGCTTCCCCAGATGATCGAGTGCCGATCTGGGCGCCCACACTCGATCGCATGTGTGCCTACAGAGCCTCAGAGTGCTGCCAGTGTGCCGCCGAGTGGCTGTGTGTTAATGATCGCAAATGTCGTGATTTTAGCCAAGTGGGTTGAGTGAGGTGCTGAACTTTAATTAAACGCCAACCGAAATGTGTTTTTTCACATTCTGAACTTTGAGACGTCAACTGCAGCCGGGCAAATGCACTGCATCTCGGCCAGAGATCGGTTAATCAACAGTTGGCCCGGCCGCGTGTCTCTTTTGGGGGTTAAGGCACATTTAGACTCAGACATAACTCTTAACAATTTCGCATAAATAACCTTCGGAAATTCACTGACATTAATGAATTAAACTGAAGTGCAGTTAAGTGATAGGTCGACGGCTTACATAGTAATCAAGATTGGGGAATTTACAACATAGAATAGTTGTAAATTTTGTTTTGTAAGTTCAATGGGTTATTTATTTTAGAAAAGCAATGTTCCGTAACCTAAAAAGTTTTAAATTGAAATATTTAACTAGTTTATTGATCATCTAGGATTAGATTTCTGTCATTAAAAGCCAAAGAAATATATAAAAATGTAACTATTTGCGTATCTTGGCCATACATTCAGATGTTCATGATTTTATAATCCAAATATATACTTGATTTATAGTTTTGCGTTGTTAATTCTATTTATAACGAAAGGTGTGTGAACTTGTTAAATATTTCAATCTTCTATGGATATGAATAAAACAAGTAAGAAAGCTACAGCCGACTGTGCTCGACTGTGAGATACCCGGTACCTAAACGTTTGCGCTTCACACTAAAAGGCAATTTAAAATTTTACATACATTATAATAGTCTACTTCGATACTTCTTAAAATAAATTGCCTCTCGAATTAGCTCCCGACCTTAACAATTTAATGTCATACTTAAATATGAATGATACATTTTATAGGAAAACATAAAAACCCGCTCGATCGGCGTCAAAAAATTAATTATGTTATTTTTTGTCATTTCTTGCTATATTCTTTTGTCATTTCTTCTGCAGCTGGCGCCATTATATCGCACGGCCAAGGCTCGAATGCGCCACCTGCCGGCTATAGCTTGCAACAGCAGTGCCTTAGGGCGGTGTGTTAAAATTCTAACCTTATTGCTAATATCTACCATGTTTATCATCCGATTTTACTGAAATTTTCAGGAAGCGTCCGCTCTATTTTATTCATTTGTTGTATTTATTAACTTTAACCCGAAAAAAACGAGTATAGCTTACTTAAAGTTTTTTATGATTTTTGAGGGCGGAAGTGGGCGTGGCCAAATTTTAAAACAAACTTGATCTGCGTGCAACAGATTCCAATGTTGTCACCAAATTTGGTAACTCTAGCTCTTATAGTCTCTGAGATCTGTTGTTTCACACGGACGGACAGAGGTTGGCGCTAACCCATAATACCCTTGTACCCTTTGGGTACCGGGTATAAAAAGTGCGATCATATAATTAATAATGAGTAAAAACTAAAAACGTTTTTTAGAATTTTTTAAAATCCGTTTCTTTTATTTTATTTTTGACTCTGTTTACGATTTTTGGCTTAAATCTGACTTGCATATAATTTTATAATTATATAATCATATATAAGCACTTTTATTTTTGAGTACTGGTTCCAAAAAAATATTCCCCTGGTATACTTGAAGTTGTAATGATCACTTGCTGGAACACACCTATCTTAATACTTCGAATTCGTTGCATTTTTATAATAATTGTGATTTGTAAACAGAAGTTCAGGTTTAAACTTTAAAGCACAACTAACTTGATTACTTTAAATTCAATTGATTCACAAAGCAACCTTCAAGGTTCATATAATCCCAATAAAAGCCAGCTGCTTGAAAGAAAAGGGGTCGAAATGGAAAACACGTTCCTATTAGCCAATTCCTCCAAAGAATTCAATGAGCCATAATCCAAGAAACAGCTGGACATTACCGCCCGCAAAACTTCGGCTGAATCACATGCGTTTTAGTTAGAACAAAGTTAGCCACAAATACACGTAATTAAGTGGAAAATAATAAAAATAAACGGAAAACTGGCAAGGCCAGCGAATTTTGGGAAGAGGAAGAAGAGTGCTGTAATCAAAAATGCGAAATGCAAATAAAATGCAGGTACAGTGTAGACTTACACACACACATACCCAGCGACGACAACTGTAACAGTAACTGTTAGCAAGCGGAGACTTGGTCAAAACAACAACTGAGGCGGCAGAGGGGGGCGCCAAGGGAAGGTGAGTGCGCTTATCAGGCCCAAAAGCAAACGCGAAAAAAAGTAAAAATAAAATAACAGCAGCAGCAACAACAACAGACGGCAAACGCCGGATATGAGCGCCACTTAAAAACTGTAAAAACAATGAACAAGCAACAAGTGTACGGCGACGGACAGAGAGACAGATAAACGCAGACGGAGAGGAGGGAGTCGCAGGCACAGAGAGCGAGCGCCAAGTTAGCACTTACCGTTGCGAAGAGAGCGCGGAAGAGACAGGTAGGTAGCCATTTCACAGGCAGGCCAATTAATGAAAGCGACAAAATGGCAAATAATACTTTGGAAAATGTCCAAGCAAATGGTCATAAAACCCAAGCAAAGTACAGGGCAACCTGGTCCTGTAAGAGCTCAATGTTCTTGTCAGAGATTCATAATGTATTTAAAAATATTAGAAATTTGTTTACTCTTTTTAAGATACATTATTTGGCACTAATGATAAATAATATGCTGTGAATTTCTTAAAGCTTTCACTTATTTTTAACGGCTTGGTTTTAAAAACTTATCAGCTAAATTAGAGATTAAACAATATTAGACATTTTTTCAATTTTTAAAACAGTCCTGTTTCTTTTTATAGAAAATCCGTATTACAAAAAAGGTAGCTAAAGGTTTTATAAGATTCCTTGAAAGAATTTCAAGTCTTAGCATCATTCCTTACCTTGTAAACTTTTTAGAGACCATTTTAAGAGGCAAAATAAAATTCTTCTGTACGATTTTTGTAAAATATCAATTTTAGATAAAGGAAACATACTAACTGCATTTTAAAGACAAATAAGTCTTAGCATCATTCTTTACCTTTTAAACTTTTTAGAGACCATTTTAAGAGCCAAAATAAAATTCTTCTGGACGATTTTTGTAAAATATCAATTTTAGATAAAGGAAACATACTAACTGCATTTTAAAGACAAATAAGTCTTAGCATCATTGTATACCTTTTAAACTTTTTAGAGACCATTTTAAGAGGCAAAATAAAATTCTTCTGGACCATTTTTGTAAAATATCAATTTTAGATAAAGGAAACATACTAACTGCATTTTAAAGACAAATAATACGTTTTAAAGTTAAATAATCCAGTTAGACTGGGCTTGTTGAAGATTAAAATTGCATATTTAATAAAAAAGGCATGCATTTTCCCTTAGAGGTTATTCCCGCGAAAAATCCCAATTTCGTTGAAATGATAGCCGTTATCTCTCAGGAGAGTTCACTGTAGATATGCGGGGGAGGCGACACGCCAATCAAACGCACAAAGGGAGAGCGGCTAACAGAATGCAAAGATGGGGAATGGGCGTAGAAAGAGAGCCCTGCGCGTGCTACTTTGCCGGACGTCGACAGCGACGCAGGCAGCGGCGGCTAAGGTGGACCGAAACAGTTACAGACTAATTGCAAGCATGCGTTGCCGCAGCTTTTTGTCACCCGCCGTCGATGTAATTGTGTTAGTAATTGTAATTGTAAGTGTAATCGTAATCGCTGCCGTTGTATTTGTGGCGGCTCAATCAAATGTCTCGCTGCGCAGCATTTACAGTTGCTCACGCTCGGACATTTGCTGAATCATTTGTTTATGGCCGAATCAAGAGAGTGTGTTTGTGTTAATTACCGTTTTAAGCTGCGCTGGTCTCCGACGGTTTTCCCCTCCTTTTTGGAATTCTGGTTGTCGCTGTCGCTGTCAAACACTTCAATTCAAACTATTTTTTTTATATTTTTATGTGGAGCAATTGATAAAGCCGCTCATACACACACTAACACTCTGCCGCTGCCGCTGCTGCTGTTGTATTCTATTCACAAACACACGCGTCTGCTCACACTGGTACTTTTTTCGAACGTAATAATTAAGTACAATATTTCACTGGCACTTGTTGCTGTTGCTGCTGGGCTTCTAAGGCTGGCCTGACTTGCAATTAAATAAACATTTTTTTGATGTGTATATATACGTCTTGCAATCGCAATAACAATTCGTCGTCGATCGTCGCGTTTTGATTAATTGTTTAAATTACGTTTATTATGATTGTTTGACTGTTCGTTCGCTTGGACGAAAGGGAAGAGAGAGAACGAGCTGCCGCAGCGAACCGCACTCGAGAGCGTCGCAGAAATAACTGTGCAGCAGCAGCCACCGATCGATCGTCTTTTGGGGGCCTCCGTTCTCCGGCGCTCTCTCTTTGGGGCTCCACTCTCCCGGGCTCTCTCGCGCGGAGTGCATTTCGAAAGGGGGAGCGCGACAAGTGGCGATAACAACTACAACTGGTTGGGCGACTGCGCGTATGAATGAATTTCATTTGGCACGCTCTGCTTTAAGAGAGACACGGGAGCACACGGGTGAAAGAGAGCTCCACCGGAGCGAAGAGCTCCACTGTCCGCTCTTTCGGTTTCCTCTTTATCGTGTAGCAGGTTATTTCTGCTGAGTGATTATTATCATTATGAAGTGATCTGATTTGCTGGTGATATTAAAGTCAGGCCGGTTAATAATTACACTGGACAACAAAGAAACTAAAGCGGGAAGTCTTTTGTGAATATTTTAAATGCTTATAATATTTATTAAAGTAACGGATTAAAACTTAAATTCTTAAATCCAAAATCAACATTTCGGTTGAGTGAATAAGTTATGCAAGAATCACAATCTTTATTAGGTCAACTTTTAGAACATTATTCTTAAATTTGGTTTTTATTTAATATTATAATAATTATTTATGAACTCAAAAGGAAACAAAACCAGAAAAAATAACTCATACGACACGTATAACCGTTCATATACCTCAACTCTAGTTTTTGACATAAGGATGCCTTCTTTAAATGCTGGAAATCAAAAACCAAATCTACGCCATCTGTTTAAAAAATAAAGTATTTTCTAACTGCCAACAGTGCGTATGAGTAATATATTTTTAAGGCAATGCGCAGACCCCAAAAACTTTATTTTCAACTTTATTCTATGTGTAAGCTTTAAGTGCTTTAAAATCGTAAGCCATATTGTCTTGATTTTCCTATATTGTAAAGAATGAACAATAGTAATAATTAAAAGTGCAATTATTGCTCATATTAAAATCTTAAATTAAAATCTTAAGCTTGAAACAAAGCTAATCTGGTATCAAGTTAAAAGGTTTAACGTTTATACTTCACCTATCTTTTATAATAATAAATTCCCCCACCATTTACGCACTCAGTTTCTTGCAACACAGTGTAATTATAGTTTTTAGAAGATTCATTCCAGCGGAAGAAGATTAAAATGCGCTTTAAATAATGATATGGTATATGATTAGAACAAGAGCGAATCGTGTACCCGATGGGATCCAAGCAGCTCTGTCCAGGCTCCCCCCCATTAAGCCGACAAGATGGAGATATATCTCATATCCCCGAAGAGACACAATGCATGAGGTGATAATTCACTTGTACATTGCATTTGCATTTGCATTCGCCATTCCCATTCCCATTCCATTCCAGCCCCGATCTCCAACCCGTTCCACTAACTACGGTTATCCTCAATCAGCTAATTTATTTCGCTGGAAAATATCGCCCCCACCTAAATGTGAACCGAACGATTTTCCCTGCCCAAAGGGGCTCCACCTCCGTTCGAAACGGGGAAACCAAACAATTAAGCAAACAAAACGACAGTCTGCGGCTGCTGCATCCACTCCAGCTACTTCTACTCCGACTCCGTCTCCAGATCTAGCTCCAACCTGGGGTCCAACTCCAGCTGAAGCTCCAACTCTGACTCTTGATAGCCCCTCCAGATAGAAACTGTCAAACAAAACAAACTACACGATAGAAGCCAAACAATGCGGGGCTTCCAAAGTGTGCTGCGTTTTAGTACCCGGCACTTGAAAGGGTGCCAGGGTATAACCATCGAGTATTAAATATTTTACTACTTGGGGTCTACCTTTTATTAATGATTTAATGTAAAAACAAATTCTCTCAATATTCGGACAAAATTCGTTGAAGCAATCCATGAGGCTTATATTATTTTTAAAATGTTTTCAGACCTCTTTCAAGAGCTTCTTTGATACCTGGTTTACAACTGCATTTCAAGAAAGGGTAGTAATGTCATTACACTATATAATTCATTTATTTCAAATATATAAGTTATATTCTATCTAAACTATGGCTAGGTTACAATTATGCGAATCTAACAAGGTCAATAGTTCGCAGAACAATCCCATGATTACGGGGCGTATACTTAATTTTCGAAATATGACACTTCTCAATAAATAAATACATTTTTTATAAATTAAGAGCTTTACACCGATATGTACTATTATATTATATTATATGTATATGTACTATACTATGTACTAGTTTTTTTTCTATATTTAATTAAAAATGAAATCACAAGAAAGTAGTTGAATTAATCGATGTTTATCGAGTAAATGTCGATATACATTTCGAAGTTTATATCGAAGATTCGATTTATTCATTTATCTTTTATATACTTTATTAAACCTAAGTACTAACAGGAAAGTTAGAGCTATAGCTACTACTATATTTTAGATCTTGTATCTAATTTGGGATTTTTTGAGAAGTTTTGGTATAGTTTTCGAAATATTCTTTGTGGGATGGACCACAGTCTTTATGAAGCTCAGATCGCATGCATTCTTTAAGTATTTACGCAGAGAAGTATAGCTTCCTGAATTGCTATAATTTCGCTCGACCGAGGAGTAAATAGGTAGGAAGATTCGATTTAATATTGAGCCACTTTTGATATAACGGTCACTTTATCACCGTAATTACCAGGTATTTAATAGTCGCAAGACCCACCTCTCAAGCCCGGCTGACTTGTTTATTTTCGCCCTGCCTTTGTCTTTGGGTTTTTGCATGGCAAAATGGCAAATGGAAGACTAAGTACAAAGAAAGGCGTCAATGACGAGCGACCGACCGACGGACGAAGTCGAAGCCGAAGACGACGGAGCGACAGACGAAGACGGAGAGGTGGGAAAAGACGAGGACTGACGTCGACCTTCGGCAACGCCACCAGCAGTAGCAGCAACAGCAAAAGCAACAAAAACAGCCACGTCAAAAAGGAAGTTCGAAAAGGAAAAAATAATACAAAATAGTGAAGAAAAAAGCTCAGCTCAGCGAAAAGGATAGAGAGAGATGCATCGAATATAAATTAACTGCCATGAAACGAGGTAATGGAGCAACAATAACAAGAATAACACGGCTAGCAGAGAGAGAAAAACAGTCTTTAAAATAATATGTCAAAAAGGTTTTTATTATACACCCAAAAAAAAAAAACAAGAGTTAAAAATATACTCAAGTAGTATAACGGGTTAAGTATAAATTTTATACTTCAAAATATCAAATATATACTACAAAGTATAATTTTTATACTCCAAAGTTTCAATTGTGTATTTTCGAGTATTCTTTTTATACGAACCTACATCGAAAATTCGATAACATATCTGAAATTTAGTGCTTTCTGTTTGTCGCGTTAGTGATTATTCTGAAGTCTTGGTGCAGATGAGTATAAAATGTATACTTTCGTAGTATCAAATTAATAGGCATCTTATTAAGAAATTTTTAATACTCAAGAGTTTAGAATTCATGTAACAATAGTATAGTTTCTATGACGATTTTTTTTTGGGTGTATTAAAGATCTTTATGAAAAATGAGCTCATTTTGTTCAGGAACTGTAGAGTTTTTTACTAAATAATATTATTATATATGCGACAAAATGGAAGGAGAGCCGAAGCTTGGGTTTTAAACAAATACTAGCGACTGAGGAAATTTTAAAAGTAATATTCCCAATGGTTAAAGCTTAATTACACCCATGAATTCTATACTCTTGAGTATGAAAAATTTCTTAATAAGATGCTTATTAATTTAATACTACGAAAGTATACATTTTATACTCCTCTGCACCAATATTTCATAATAATCACTAACGCGACAAACAGAAAAGCATTAAATTCCAGCTAACGCGATATGTTATCGAATTTTCGATGTAGGTTCGTATAAAAATAAGACTCAAAAATACATAATTGAAACTATAGAGTATAAAAACTAAACTTTGGAGTATATATTTGATATTTTGAAGTATAAAATCTATACCTAACTCGTTATACTGCTTGAGACTTTTAAGACAACGCGTAGAAATGTTAAACTCTTGTTTTTTTTTGGGTGTATCTTTAAATTTAAAGTTAAATTGCCTTATTTTCTAAAAATAAAAATAACTTAAATTGAGAAAAGGAATGATAATAAATAGTAACGCATTATGTCTATTTAATCCAAGTGGCATATTTATGGTCATATATTTAAGAATTGAAATAAATCCCGTAACATCTTTACACAAGATATTTAATTTAATGATTTTTAATCTTTATATCTTTTCCTTAATTATATTTATAATAAATTAATAAATTTTATATAGTTTTCCAACATTCCCTAGGTATGTAGCAAGTCTCAGAGTGCATCGAATTGCGAATTGGTAACAATGAAGGCTGCACAAAAGGCCAGAAAGCAAAACGACAAAGCATTGCTGCCAGTGGGCGTGTACCGCTCCCCATCCACTTTCCCCCGTACTGATACCCCCTCTACCCCCCAGAGTGTTGGCCAAGTGCAATCTGTGCCAGCGATCGGCCAAGTACAAATGGTTAGGAGATGCAACAGTAACAGCGAAAACAGCAACAGCAACAGCAACGGCCAAAGCTGGCGAGGTCAAACAGCAATCAATAAAGGTCAGCGACTACCGCCAGGGCACGCCTGAGTGCCTACCGTCAATGCCGGATCTGGAGGGGATCTGATGGCAGTCGCGGGGGGGGAGGAGCAGCAGCAGCAGCAGCAGGAGGAGGAGAAGGCGGCACAGAACCAGCTCCCAGCCCACACCCATGGATGGCCTCCGTCTCTCCTCCCCCGAGGCCCGGCAGCTCTGCCCATTCATGCGGCCCACGATGAAGATGCTTTATGTTGCAAATTGAAAGCTGGACATCCAATCGACTGGAGAAGAACAAGACGAAGAAGAAGCAGCAGCAGCTGGAGAAGATTGCTGGCCGGAGGATAGGAGGTGGGAAAGAGAAGAGGCAGGCCGACAAATGTAGACAGTTGAGACTGCGCAACTGCGTCAGAAGCCGGAGAAATAAGTGAGCGAAAAAGAGGCAAATGTGCCGGGAGATGGATTAACCCATTGGTGGCTGAGGTGTGGTAAGCTTCTCCTGGTTGGCACTCAAGAAACTCATGACATATATCACTTCGATATTTATGGCGATTATTGAATATTAAATATTGATATTTAAAATATATAGTATTAATCGATATAATATCGAATTTAACGGTATTTATTTTGATTATTTGATATTGTATCGATTTTTATCAATATTTATTTTGATATTAATCGATATGTTATTGCTATTGGTTTTGATTTTATAGGTATTTATTTGGACATTCATGAGTAAGCTATCGAAAGTATAATTATTTACTTTGATTTATTGAAAATTAACAATTTTACTGGTAACTGTTAAATTGAAGGTTCCACTCTCAATGCCTTACTATTATTCTCTATAGTTTTAATAATAAATATTAATGAAAAATAGTTTATTATAATTTAATATTTACTATTCGTTATATACTCATATCAAATTTATCAATACTTATTTTGATATTAATCGATATATTATCGCTATTTATTTTTATTTTATCTGTACTTATTTAGACATTCATCGATGTAAATCGAACTTATCCATATTTTCTTTGAGTTATTGAAAATTAATCCTTTTATCTGTAATCGTAAAGTTGAAGGTCCTAGTTACGTGCACTTTTAATGCTAAAACTATTTCGATTTAATAATAAATATAAATAAAAAATAGCTTATTATAATTGGACTTTTTCTAAAAATATTATATACATTTGAACCCTTGTAAAAAATTCCCTTACTTAACAATTTTTAAAGATAACCCTTTTTCTTAGACAATTTATTCAAACTTCTTTACTTTGGCTTTTCCGTGGAAGAACTTAAAACCCCGCTGGGCTGCCAAGGGGTTAATTAACTAAATGGCGGATGTCGATGACTGTGGCATTAGGCGTATGTTTCTTGGCTATTCCCTGGCTGCTGCCCCGTGCCCCTTGGCTACCACCTGGCAGAGCAGCCTCCAACGACCAAATCAGCCACCGTCCGGCGACCTGTACCGCCCCTTTCCCTCACGGCACCGCCCCCGCAACTGCACTGGCCCCGGGAGCAGGAGCTGCAGCTGAGGCTAAGACTGAGGCTGGAGCTAAAGCCGCAGCTAAAGGTAAGGCCCAAGTAGATGCTGATGATGATGATGATGATGCTACCAAGTGGATGCATCTCTTGGCGGCTGCTATCTGCCTCGCTTTGGCATCCACAAGATATTTTTAATGGCCCAGCTTCCTTTTCGCAGATGCTCTGCTACTCTGCTACTTTGCTTCTGTCTTATTTCTTATTTTTTTTCGCTGTTCTGATTTTTGTGAATGAAGTTGTTTTAGATACTCGCACACATACACGGCGATCTGGAGGAGAAGTAGCACCATTATCGCACGGACATGTCGGCTGGATGTCGCGGCTGCCCACCGCCTCCTCCGCTCCAGCGTCGTGTGTCACCTGTTGATGGATTTCGTTGTTTGATTAACATGAAATGGCATCGCAATGGCAGTGCAATCCCAGCCGATCTTGATGCCTCGAGTGGAGTGGACTCCAGTCTGCAGTCGCCGATGGAGCGGCCTAAGTGACTCCCAGTCCCGGCCGGATTGCTTTGCTTGGCGGATAGTTAGCCAAATGTCCGAGATTGATGAGGTGGATGGGTTAAGTGATGGCCCCGAAGTGGAATGGCCAGAGCAAAGCCTTGGCTTTTGAGAGATTTTTAAGTACTTACTGGGTTCTCAGAGGGCTTGGGCTGGCTCTCTATAAAATTAGCAAGCTTATAAAATCATTGAGGTATTCTTTTTACACATTAAAGTCAAGGAAGTCGGGAAAGAATAATTAATTGCAAACTAATTATGACTGAAAATCATTATTATTAATATTTTCCTGTACATTTTGCTGTAATTTTCTTTAAAATAATTTGTAAAGCCATTAAACCTTTAAGATCTAATATTGCTAGTAATATCGTTAAGCCTTTAATGATATATCTTTAATTTTTAATACTTTATTCGTATTCTAGTTTCCTGTATAACAAAATGAGACTTAAATTATGTTAATTTATAAATTTATACCTAACATTATAAAACCCCTTTCCTTTACTGCCCATAAAAAGAGGCACCTCTCAGGTAAATCGGAGTTAGTGACATATGGCCTTATGGCGTCATTAGAAAGTAGTTAGGGTTTACTGTCTGAAGGCTACCTGACTCACATCCTTCGAGCTATAAATTGCCTTGTCCTTCACTCCTTCGACACACTCAGTTAACAACTGCCAAGCAGTCAAGATGTCCTGCTCGAAACTCGCTCTCCTCATCCTGATCGTTGCCTGCTTGGTGCTCATTTCCTGGGCCCGGCCCAGATCCCGATCATCGCTGTACAACGAAGTCACTTCCCTGCCGGCGGAACGGAGGATGAGCAACGAAATCCTGGACCAGATCTCGCCCATGCGAAAGCCAGCCAAGAGGCACTTCTTACTCAAACGTAAGATGATGATGTCCCGGAGTCCCTTCCTGGACCAGTTCTACAATATGCCTATGC
Source organism: Drosophila rufa (assembly GCA_018153105.1). NCBI lineage: Eukaryota > Metazoa > Arthropoda > Insecta > Diptera > Drosophilidae > Drosophila > Drosophila rufa. The sequence goes on from JAECXS010000096.1 coordinate 19,629,177, forward strand.
CTGAGATAGCTCCAGGTGGAGCCAACTATTTTGGTAACGATGTGATACCGCTGTCCACTTATGAGATCCTGGAACCAGAGTCATTTTCGTAAAGGAAGGAGATCAATGAGAGCTCAAAGTAAATTAAGCGGAATTTAATTTTTTTAATATTCTATTTTGTGAATGAATTAAATATAATTTAATTGTAAACTAACAAGACAATTCTTTTAAATAAATAAAGAAGAAAAATAAACTATGTAAGAAATTTATAAACTTTATGATGCGAAATAAAAGTAATACTTGAAAAATACCTTTGATTTTTTATTTATTGATATAAAGCTGTTGATAATAAATTATTATCACATGTAGGTTGGATTTTCCCATATAAAACCCAACTAAAACCTGCCCCTATTTAAGATACTACCCATATATATTTATTACCTTTAATCCCCGCCTCCGTTCCTTGGCCGTATCTCCCAGTGGATCTGCCATTCGGCTAATCGAGCCACCGCCACATTTTCACCCATTCCGCTAACAACAATCAACACTCGAATCAACAACAATCTGGACAAACTACAACAACATAATCAACGGCAGGCAACCTTCTTCGCCCAACAACAAAATCCTTAAATACGCAACCAAAAAAAAAGGGGAAAAAATCCAGAGAAACAAAAACGAATCGAATCGAGAAGAGGAGCATCCCAAATGCCATGTTGGAATCCATGTAGGAACATCGCTCGGTGCTCTGCGAGTATCTGTGAGTGCACATATCCCCAAGGAACGAATGTTTCTGCTTGTTCCTCTGGCCGGAGGACAAATCCATAAGGCGGAGGAGAGGAGAGTGCAACAAGTGTTCCAAATCAAAACGGAAGCGGAGCCGAGCCGCGTTTCAGCGTTGTGCTCCGGCTACGGCTGCTCCTTCATGCCACATATGTACATGGCTTTTTGGTCCGACATGGCAAAAGCATTTGGAAAATGTAATTTACAACGCTCGGCGCAGAGAGCAGCTCTGACCACTCCACACACAGACACACACTCGCACACCAACTGGAACTGGTGGTCAACTTTGGTCGTCGGTCGCATCAAGAGCCACTCAACCTCAAAGTTGAACGGCATCGGCAGTGGCTTTGGCATCACCTGCCACCGATCTCACACCGCTCTCACAGCTCCAAGCTCACAGCCCACAGCCAGCAAATCGCGCCGGGATTGAAATCCAAGCTAGGAGGCGGTGTACCAGGCATCGCTTTTCATATACCCTATTTGGGGGAATTTTCCGAAAGAAGGTGTCCTTAAGCTGAGCGATAAAGTATATAAAGTTATCTAAGAGCTTTAAACTTATTTCTCATACATTTTAAAAATGCTATGATTGTTAAACATTGAAGAAAACTTTGTACAAGTAAGCCCCCATTATAAAATACCCGGTGTTTTACTTAGAGAAAAATATTCCATACACTTAGGGATAATGTAAAAGTAAAAGCCAGCAGTTTCTAAAAGAAAGGAATGGAAATTAAGAGCGAAACAAAGTCCAAAAGTACGAAAGGGTGGTCTTCTGCTACATAGGTAAAAAAAAACCCCTGCGTTGCTTTAAAATTCCCAAGTAGAAAGTTGGTGAAGAAGAAGATGATCTCTTTTCAATCAGTCGTGCATATATAGAAGCTCCTTTACCATAAAATCTGTTTTTTATGTACTATCTTATTCGTATTTTTTATATTCTTTATATATTTTAGTTAAACCAATTAACTTTAAAACTTTAATTGCTATAATTATATTTAATTATATTTAATTTATTTAACCTTTTATTATGTTTTACCTATATTTTTCCCCTTATTAAGTCCCGTTCAGTCCAAATCTAATCTACTTTTAAAGGGTACCCTGAAGAAGTGCTTAGCTCGGAAGAACAAGTGAGCGCAGATTTTAATTTTAACCTTTTTGTTCCCAATCCCCTGCACCCCGCCACGATGGCTTCTGTGCGCTCAGTGTTCTGCTGGCTTTTTATTCTGTATTTTTTTTTTTAATTTGCTGCACCGCTTCATAGAGCATTTTTCATTAAATTCCTGAATTAAGGCATTCCTCCGTGGCCTCCCATTGGACGCTGGTCATGTTCTGGAATAAGAGCAACATAGCAACATTGTCCAAGAGTCCGACGACATGGTGACGACGACGACGACGACGCCGGCGATGGCCAAGGCGGCGGCGGTTTGGGCCACGACCAAGTGGAGAAGTGCCTGTGGCCACTGAATGTGAATGCGAGCCAAAGAGCCACGACACCGACTACCGGTTACGTTGGGAGTTCGAGAGCCAATTGGATCACACGCTAAAAAAACTGTATTTTATAATGATTTACAAAAGCCAGGCTATGCAATTATGATCCTGAAAATATAGGAATTATAATAAATGGGTTATAAAATCAAAATATATGCAATTATCAGAAGTATTATTACATATTTTAGCTACTTTGGCTTACGTTAAACTCTTTTATGTGTGCCAATTAGATTAAAATAATTTTATATTCGCTAAAATGCTAACTAAATTTCCTTACAGTGCAGTGTACCCTCCAGTTTGCCTGGAATTTCATATTTCTCTTGATTCTGTTGTCTTCTCTGCCCTTTTGTGGCAACTAATGTTTTGGGGCATTGAAAATACTGAGATCCACGATCGTCTGCCTCAAATTCCAGCCTCTTTGGTAACCTCTCAAATCCAAAAATTAAATCGGTTTCTAAAGTGTTTTATGATGGCCAAATATGTTTTGATGAACATTCAATAAGGGATTGAGATGTCTGGGGAAATGGAATAAATTAAATGTTATGATTTAAAAACAATTAATGTTATAGGGGGTTACAGAAGTCCTTAGAGATCCACGATTAATAGTTTGAAAAATCTAGAATTGGTGCTAGAAAGTTTATAGTTTCTTCAACTATATTTCTACCTAAAATTTTATGAAAAGTTTAAATTCTTATATAGATTTTTAAGCTTGCTAAGTAAACATAAGCAACCTATCCCTAAATTATTTGCTATTTTATTAGTTTGTATTTTTTATTAAATGAAATAAATGTTCAAAATACTTCCAAATCTTTCCCCTTAATGAAACTTTCACTGCTTCCCAACTTAATTCAATATTGTCCACCATAAAGCTCGCTGACACTAAGCCAGAACAAATCCATGCATGCTTCCTGGCCGGGTTCCCAATACTTAGGCCCAGCTGGCATCCAGCACAATTCACTTAAGGCCACCGAAGAGAGGCAGCATTGAATCTATGAATCCAGAGCATTTTTCTAACTTCCTTTTTGCCAATAGAACAGCCACAAGACCAGCACAAAGCGCCGCGGATAAAGTGGTATGACAACGGCCACGAGGAGAAGGTGGCCGGAGAGATGGGAGCTGGAGATGGAGATGGAGATGGAGAAAGAGCCAAGCGGTGGCGACCCAGAGCTATGCGGCTAGGAAACGGGCGCAAGATCAAGCCAGGTGAAGTCAAGTTCGAGTCACCATTCTGCCGGGGCTGCCGGTTGCATAGTTGACCAGATCAGGCCAAGCCAGAGCTGGCCATGCGATCCCAAGACTTGCTAGTCCATTGGCCAGAGATGAGCGTGATTCGTGACTGGGAGATTGCGGATGTGGAAAATAGAAAAGGTAAGGAACATTGAGGAAAGTACTTTAAATATATTGTAAGCCTTAAAAAGAGAAGTCTTAAAAAAATGTAAGCTCAAAAAGTTCAGTATAAAGTATCCCTTTAAGGTGGAAATTTATGTATAAAACTAATCTGGGTTTAAAAAGTGTAAATCCAATTTATAAAGTAAAATTCTAAGTGATTTGTCTAATTATTTACATCCTTAAACATTATTTATCATTGTAATACGTCGATAAAATTTCAATAATTATTTTACAACAAAGTATATAATAAAGATGTCATCAGAAGCAAAATTTTAGCTACAATTATAAGACTATTTTGAATATTAAATAATTAGACAAACTTTCAACATTCTAAAATAAAAATTACAAGACAATAAAATAAGTGTTCAGCTATCAGGAGAATAAATTAGTTTTTATATCGATTGGCTGAAAATTTCTTTAGTTTAAAATACAAACAAATTAAAAAAAAAAATTATTTATATGAAAATAAATATGTTTACATTGTAGAAAAAATTCCTGAATAACATTCATATTGACGATCTAATACCTATTTACCAATTTTAGACAGAACTATACATGATAGAATCATAAAAACTAGTACACCGACTAAGTAAAACCCAAGGAAAAAAATATTAGAGCTAAAGCTTTAAATATGATCAAAATTTTAACTTTAGGGTCAAAGGCTATCTTCTCAAATACTGTTTATTTACTATATTTCGGTAACAAGAGAAAATAAAACATTACCTTTAAGAACCATTAGATGAAAGATACTATTTAATAATTAATAGTCAGGGTTGAGAATATTTATATTTTTTAAATTACTGACAAGCGACAGCTGGGTGCTAAGAGGACTGCAAGTCACTTTCAATAGCCTTTAGCTCGCGAGATTAAAACAAAACTCTCTTAACGGCAGCGCTCACAATAGCTCAGAGTTTCTTAAAACCATTTTAAAATATTTGTATTAAATTTTCCCTTAGATAATTATATTTTTTAGCCGCAGATCGTGTCACGCCACCATCTCCACTGGGAGGCACCAACTAGATACAGATATGCGCGGCGAGCGAGGCTGCTGCTGCTGCGACTGCTGCGACTGCGCGGTTGCAGATACACTTTAGGGGCATGACATGACTCGCATACGAATTATTATAAACGATCTGGCGCAAAAACTAACAAGCGATGGGGCCGGCACTGGACTGGGGACTGGACTGGAGTGAAGTGGAGTGGCCTGGAATGGAATGGACCTCGCTTGGTGCTCTGTGGGATGTGGCCAGTGGGATGTGCAAAGGCGCAAAGGGGGCATGAAGGAGGTGACTCTGTGGCGATGGATGTGCCTGTGGATGCGGCGGCCAAATGGGCGGCCAAATGGGCGGCAAGGTGACGCGAGGATGGCGGGCGACCGACGGACGAGTTATGGTGGCCAATTGCAAAGTTAATGGAGTTTGGCTACTCCAGCAGCGAAAAACCAGCTGGGATGGAGGGGATTGGGAGCGGTTTCGGTATCGGTATCGGGAGCGGGAGCTGGAGCGGGAACGGGAACGGGAACGGAATCGGGATCTCGGGATGGGCGCTGCATTTGTGGCCGGCAAGCGGATGCAAGCCAAAGAGATACAGCTACTGGTTCGCGACTTGGCCAAGATTGAACTTAATTTTGCACAAATGCAATTTATAGAAAATTGTTGCCACTTGTTTTCACGTTGATGGCACTCGGCCCCGAGTAGATCAACGGGCAGGAGGCAGTGGAGAGGTGGAGCCGAAGCCGAAGACCGAGACCGGGCCGGGGCAGAGATAATAAATGCAGGTAGCCATTGGATTCCTGGATGCCTGCAGCTCGGCCATTATTTAAATTTTCCCCTCCTCTGGCGGCGGACTTGGTTTTTGCAAAAATTAACAATTAAAATGTCTAATGGCGGCGATGCGGACCTGGGATCATAAAGGCGCTGCTGCTGCCGCTGCTGCTGCCCCATCAGGTAGGTCGACTTGGTGTCTGTCTGCTTCTCGGAACTTCCACTCATCAGCCACGGCAATTAGTTTTCCCTTCCCTGTATTTGGTCCAGGATCGAGGCTCATCTAGAGATCCGCCTAGGATCGAGAACGAGGACGAGGACGAGGACTCCGAGCAGAGGAAGTGGAAATTGCCGAATGGATTAGCGCGGAATGGTTTATTGGCGAGTCGCGGTCATAAAAATCCGTCCTAATCCATCAGGCAGTTGTTTGTGGAAGCCTCTCGATGGTTCAGGTAAGGGATATCTCTCCGGTTCTGGAGCTATAAAACCACGCTCTCCTGCCCGTCATCGACGCAGTCTCGATTTGTCACAATATGCTAATCGTTCGCTACCTAATCGCTTTGGTCTTCTCCGTTTTCATGGTGGCCACCTCGCTGAAGATCGAAGAGCGCCTCCGGCGCTGCCATGGCTACAAGATATCCACTCCGGATCGGCTGGTCATCAGAATGGAGCCACGCGGCGGGAAGTGCCAGTCCAAGCACCTGCAGAAGCGGCGTTTGCAAATCTAAGTTGGTCAAAGAGGAAAATGTGATAAGGATGAGGAAATACTCGGAAGGGATATTCCTAAGCAGTGATAATGGCATCAGAGATCATAAGATTAATCGAAGAAAACTATGAAAAATAAAGGATACTGCCTCAGAGGCGAAAGAAAATATTAAGCAAAGCCTAAATATATATAAAAACCAACACACCTTTTAATTACATAACACAAAGTTCTTAATTATTGCTAAGCAAAAAGATAAAACAATGTTCTTAAAACAAACCAAAAAGAATATACATTGAGTAAAATATAAATCAAATTGTATTAATATTAGTAAGCATCAATTTAAACTAATAAATCAATTTATTACAAGAAAATTCCCACAAATCTTTGTTTTGGTAAACACTTTTGGTTTCAGACTTGACTAAAAATCTAGGGCGCGTGCGAGCGAGATGGAAAATAGGTTGACGAATATTTACAAGTCAATATCGATTTTATTTTATTTTATTATTATATTTATTGTGTATGATAATATAATAAAATAAATAATTAATAAATTTAAAAGTCGCAACGTTAAATATTTAATATATCGTAATGATATACATCATATGTATATTTTATTTAATTTTATTATTATATTAAATATTCATAATAATATAAATATTATAAAGTTGCAACGTTAAATAGTACATAAATATTAACACTTTACCAAAGTTAAAGGCTATAGCTTTGTTATTCTTGGTTTTATGATTTTTGTGGGCTCACATGGGTGTATCCAGATTTTAAAACAAATATTAACTGAGTGTAATCTATAAGAATGTTGTCTCCAAATTTAATAGCTCTAGCTTTTATAGTCCCTGAGATCGAGGTACGTATACGGACAAACGGACAAACTAACGGACAAACAATGATGGCTAAATAGATGTTGATGCTGTTGTATACATTTTCGGTTATAGGTAAGTGAGTTAAAGTTGCAAAAAATATACAAATATTTTTATTTTCAAAATAAATTAAAGAACATTTTTATGCATTTTAAACGACTTTCCTAAAGCCGTAAACAATAATAATATTATTAAACATTTTTCAGGGTACCTAAAACACAGATCAAAAAGTAAAATTCTGAACTCTTTGCTTTCCCGCCAAAATGATTAAATAACACAATAATTATTTAACATTTGGGCGCATTTATTTCATACGTATATATAGTTATAATTTCATTTCATTTTAGAGATTTATATTACATGTATAGTTTGGTACTTTCGATTTTACATTCGTATTATTATACAAGAGCTGGGACGCTTAAACTAACAAAAGCACATATTTATTTCCAGTGTGTGTTGTGTATATATATATAATAAATTGGCTTGGAAAGCGTTTTAAGTATTAAATTTTTACCACACCATATGCAAAGCGTAAATCAAGAAACAAAGACGAACAAATAAAAGGTTTCGAGCTAATATTCAAATAAATACTTCATTTCCGTTTAATGGTGTATTTTTTATGTAACTACAATGGAGCATTTTTCCCTCTCATCTTTGAAACATTTAAATATTTAGTATAAGTTTATATATATATATATATTTGTTTACGTGTATTAATACATATATGCATGGGTATAGGTTGAGTCTTAGCTTTAGTTTAATTGCACTACATATTTCCTTTACTCTTTTGCTGATCCATTTAGCTAAAATTCAATTTAGATTTGCTTAATTCTTTGGTTTTTTTTTGTTTTGGTTGAAATGCTTGAAACGTTAATTAATCCAAGGGCTGGTTGGTTGTTAGTTGCTTGGTTGGGGATGCTCATCTGGCTGGCCGGGATTTACTTCCTAAAGCAGGAGATGGGGTTGAAGTAGCACTGCCGGTACCTCACCTGGCGCTTGCTCTCCGGGAGCCGATACAGCTCGTTCATGTTGCCATAGGTGGGGCTCCTCAAGTAGGCGCTGTAGCTGCTAAAGTCAGAGATATATCTTTAGTTGATATTACCAATTTGAATCCCTCATAAACTCACGTGGGTCTGTACTGGGCGAAGAGCATCTGCAGCCGGTCCATGGGTATGTTGGGATAGATGGCCTGAGCCGGCATGTCATAGCCTCCGCCATAGGCGCCGACGCGCACATCCTCGGCCTCCTGGCCATCGAGGACATCGGAGTCCTTAATCGGATAAGCCAATAAGCTGCGTTCTTTATGTGTTTTCTGGTTACTACTACTACTCACAGATCCTGTTTCGCCTGCCGAGGGCCGGGCCTCGGTGAGGGCAAAGAGCAGAGCCAGGAGCAGGCCGTAGCACAATAATATCTGCACGAACTTCATCATTTTGGAGGAGATTTTTTGACTAAAAGTGGGAAATGAAAATGTTAAAAAATATTTAAAAAATATAAGAAGAGATTACAAGGCTCTGGTGAGTTTTTGAATCTATTATTTTGTATTTATTTATTGCTTAAACAGGAGATCTAAAATATCTCTCATATTTAGGCCTTTTAATATTTAAATTATTATGTTTCTTTAAGGGCTTATATTTTTTTCTAGATGCAAAACAATGTCCTTTTATCATTATGCAAGGGGTTTTTGGACTGAAAGTGGCAAATTAAATTGCTAAGAAATATTAAAAAAATATAAGAAGAGATTACAAGGCTTTGGTGGGATTTTGAGGCAATTATTTTGTATTTATTTAGTGCTTAAATAGGAAATCTAAAATATCTCTCATATTTAGGCCTTTTAATATTTAAATTGTTATTTTTCTTTAAGGGTTTATATTTTATCTAGGTACAAAAAAATTTCATTTTCATTTTTTTTTGCTAAAACTCAATTTATTCAATGACAATTCAGAGTTACACACTTTCCCAAAGCCCCCACTTAATGCGAATGTTTGCGCAACTACAAAGAATAAATAAAGCCAGCTACTCCCAAAGCTCAAAGCGATGTCAAGGGGGCAAAAAAAAAGTGGCTCAAAGTTCGCTTGCCATATTTTTAATTAAAGGTCAGATTTCCATTGCATTTTTTTTATTTTCCCAACAAAGCAGCTTCGAGTGAATCAGACCACTTGTTGCCACAAACGTGACCGGCATTCCTACGGAGGAGTGGAAGGACTTGCACCTTTGGCCGGCTTAAGTGCATTTCCGCAATTAAAAACGGATATGGACCGGCTGCTGACGTCGCCGTCGCCTCCTCAGGTTTTCCATCCCACTCGGTCTGGGCATTCATAGCATTTATAATACAATGCAACGATGGTGCAACGTGTGTTGCAGCTGAATAAGGATTCACTTCTGACCATATCATATGAACCAAACTTTAATTGATTTCAGCTGAAGCTGACAAAAACGTGATTCCAGTTGATAAGGGATTCGTTGGCCCAAGTAAGCCTTTATTGAGTAACTTTCATGGTCGATTCTATAACTTTGAAGTTGGAACGGAAGGCGTAATCGGTCTAGAAAGCTTTTTAATGGCTTGATGGCTTGGGATTTTTCGAGGGTAAAGTATTATTTGTTACTTGGGAATTTAGGGATAAATAATATATACTTTCACATATGTAAGGTGATTTGGTGTATTTTTTAAGCTCTTTCAATAAGTTACATAAGTCAGATTTTTAAGAATGAGAATGATTTCGTATATAGTTACGTTTTCTCTGGTAGATAAATTAGGCCTATATTTAACCACATAATTAAATATATTTTAATTAAATAAAAGATCGATCGAGTTATTTAAATAAATTTTAAAGAAGCTTCTAAGTTTTAGAAAGAAAACCCCTTTTTTATTTGGGTATGGAACTTGAAAGTAATTATTTCAAGTTTCTTAACCAAATAAAAAAATGTTACGTTGTTATTTTTTTCAGGAATCTGTTATAAATACATAAGTAAGTATTTATTTGTAAGCTCCTGTTGCGTTCTGAAAAATTATATCATAAAATATTTATCAAATAAATAAAAGATTACAGGAATCATAAATAAATTCCCAAAGTAATTAACTTCCCCCCACATACTAGCATCCACTAAATAATGTATTTATTAATATTCACTCCAAAAGAGTGAATCTGTTTCATCTTGTCATTATAATAACTCAATTTAACCTCTATTAATATGCTACTATTCCAAATATTCATTCTCTATTCATTAATTTCTCATTAATGAAATAAATTACAGTCTGTTTATATTCAGCATCAAAGATAAATAAATAAAGAAGACATAACTTTCCCAAGGCAATTATAGTCAGTCAATTACTCATATTACATAAATTATGACATCATTGGTAATTGAAGTGGGTGTGAAATCAAAGGACAACCTGCCCCCCGCAGGACATGAATACATAAACCGCCAACGGGAGCATAAATCCCCAGGATATATTCGTTTAGCTGCTAGCAAAATGAGGTCATCAAGTGTGACTTTCAGTGCCATCGGCATATGCAACAGGTAAACGAGCAGCCCAGAATGGTCGGGGTTTGGCATAAAAATCCCGGGTTCCCACCAGACACCACCGCCCATTCGAGGACCTCAACGATGTGGGCCGTAAATGTTAATGACTTGTCTCATTTGGTGGCATGCACCTCATAAAAATGTAGCTGCCTCTAGTTGTAGGTCCTGGAAAAGAGGAGCTAGGTCCTTCTTCAATTTCAAAACAGCTGCTGGATAGGATGTTTTTTATGGCTGTACAGTTTTTGGATTTTCTTTTTTGCCAACTACATTTGGAAATTATTTTTTAGCCAAGAAAATGGAATGGAAAATGTTTAATTATTATTATTACCTAGAAGGTATCTTAGGAAAAATAAGCTTAGAGAGAAAATATAAATTGTATAGGAAAGATTTCATAATTTTTTAATATTAATTAAAGTGTAAATGTACTAATATAATTAGTAATCGAATATTTATTTATTAACTTCCTAGAAATATGCCGCACTTTTTATTTTCTGAATAGAAAGCTTTTTATCTAAAATTCTATTACAAAATTTAACGATTCCTGTGCCAATCTGATCACATTTATTACCTTATCTCATAAAACAAAGCACTTACAGGGTAATGGAAGCCAACTTCCGTGTTTTTTGATTGGCCAAAGTGCATGCGAGAACCCTTAAAAACACTTGGCCAAGTTAATGCAGTCAAATATAGATAATTATAATGCTCCCACACACTCTGCTCGCCGCTCTCTGTTCAACTTTGAGCCCATAAAATATTTCGTAGATTAAACAGCTAATAGTGGGCGGTGATAAATAATAAAAACTAGTGACTGTGAGGCGAAAAATGGAATCATAAAGGCCATAAGCAGACGGGGCCCTGTAAGGCAGAACCCAAAGCCAAACATAATCAGGACACTTTTATTGCCGCCGATAAATAATGCTCCGATGTTAATTGGAAATTTAATCTCGCAGCGGCGGCAGCGCCAAAGTTGCTGCAAGGGCTGGGAAAAGCGGAAAAGTGCTAACGAACAAAGAAGAGAAAATGCAATTTTCACGTGGGCAAAGCCCGAAACCAAATTTTCATCCCACAAGCGGCTTAATTTCTTTTTCATTTAGTGTTTTCTTCAGCTTTTATTTTCTGGTAGCCTGCGGCGAAGGGAACTTTAAAATTAGCTAAGGACAAGTGTCTGTCCGCTGGGCAAATATTTGCAATGAGAAGGACCAAGACAAGGACCAGGACCTGGCGTGGGCATCATTAATGTGTGTGGCTGACAGCCAGGACGATAGTCGTGTCCTTGGCCGTGTGATTTATTTGGTCATATGATATTTTTGAGGGAGCAAATTAAAATTACGTCAGTCAGTCAGCGAAAACTTGAAACTTCAGACATCTTCAAATGTTTCCTTTCCCTTTATCCTGTCTGTCCCAGCAGCCGGGGGTAGGAACACTTGAAGTTGTATCGAGTTTCTACCAGGATCTGTGTTGTGGTTACGTTCTGATTTGTGGAAAACTCGGTTCAAAGTGGCTTTCACCGAAAAGGACGAGTTATTTGCTCAATTAGGGAGTGTAGACCAAGATTCTTGGCTCAATTTTTGGGGCCACCAGAGATCTGGGATAAATATTTGTCAATTTCTAGTCATAAAGTGGGCGTAGAATCAATTAATATTTATAAATAAGGACTCTAGCTAGAGGCATGTTTTAACTACTTAAATATTTAAATCATTTCTATTTGATTTATCTAACATTATTGTAATAGTCACAAGCTAGGAACCACCCTCGAAGTTCTGCTGAATATTATTTGCACCATTGATGCCCCTAAACCAAAAGATAAAAAAAAACGAGAACCAAGCCAGAAAGGCGAGGGCGAACTCTAATAAATATTAAATGCAATTTGATTGCGGTTTCGGGAAAAATCGAGCGAAACGAGACGAGCCAAGTCAAGTCAAGTGAAGTAAAGTTATTTATTATCAGCAACTCGAATCCCAGATTGAAGTCCAAATCAAAGTCTGAGAAAGAAAAACCAAATGAAGTGAATTTTCTGTGCCTGTGCCTGATTTTTCTACGCTTCATAAATAATTCACATAATTTTCAATGAGCCAGAGGAAGCTCGAGCTGGGGCCAGGCCTGTCATTAGGTTAGGCTCCCGAAAAAACAGTCCCTGAGGGGTAAGCGTGTCCTGGCGTATTCAAAACAAAAACAAAAAATACATTGCAGGAAAGGCAATTGGGGGTTACCCGTAATATATGGCCTATGAATTGCATATATATTTGTCAACGTGTGGGTGTTCCTCCTGGGCCACACAAAAAATGTTGTTAAATGTCCATCAATTTTGGGAACTCTTTGCGAACTCAATTTGGCAACACAACAGCTTTTTGGAGTCACTTTAAATGGCAAAACCCAAATTGGCCTCAATTATTTATAAAGCAAGGCATTTTCCTTAATGTGCGTGTGAACATGTCAGTTAAGTTTTCTCAGGAAAAAAGGATGTTTTCTTATTAAATAAAATATATATTTAAGGGCAAATATTCAATATTATTTTAAATAAATTTTTTGAATTGTTAAAATATGATTATTTTGTCTGTATTTAACAAAGAAAATAAGTAAGGCCCTTTTTAATATTTCTATCTTCAGTTTTCTGTATAAAATCATTCAAAGAACCATTAAATGTTTATATATAAATACTTTGAAATTTTTATAATGTAGTTCTATAGGCAATATGTCACTGAATACTTATTAAAAAAATATTAAAAAGGTTATTCAGTTGGAAAATTATATTCTTTTGAATTTAGTTCTCGAAATTCTGAGTCTTCTAATAAACATTTCCAAAACAACTAAGTTCCGACGCCAAATTGTCATAAATTATAAAATAAATATTTTGAAATATTAAAAAGGCATTTCAGCAGAAAAATTATATTCTTTTGAATTAAGCTCTCGAAATTCCGAGTCTTTTATTAAACATTTCCAGAAATATCTAAGTTCCGACGCCAGAAACCCACGCGATATGATATCACTGGCCGTAACTCTCCTCGATTGCCATAACTCACCTGTGGCACAATTTCCGCGACCACAAATTAATTCTCGGAGACACACAACCGCTCATTTCAATTAATGGCCAAAAGCAGACACACACTATGACTATGGCTAAGCCGATTCTTCGATACTCACCGATACTTTCCGTCTAGTTTTGGGGGACTGCGAATTGCCGGCAATTGAGTTGGCGTCGGTGAAACAGCTGAATCTCTGGCGCCAGGAGGTGATTCCCGGTAACTTATTTTTTTTCGGCACTGTTTGCTTTGCGCAAATAAATGTGATGACTCTTTTGGGGGTTAGAGGTCTGATCTGATCCTTGGACTCTGGGGGTCACTTGTTGCTGCTGCTGCTGCTGCTCTGTGGCTCTCGATGTGAACTCCAAGAAGGGAAATTGGTAACTCGATGTTGGCGATGCCTGCTACCGGGCTTTATATACAAAATAGCAAACAGCTCCAGCGGCAGCGACGCCAGCAGCGGCCGAGGCAGAGCAGCAGCAGGAAGCACGAGCTGCCGGAAAATCAGGAGGAGCAGCTGGAGGTGGAAAAGGAGGAGAAGGAGGAGCAGGCCGAGTAGGGTAAGGGATGGGCATTTGGTAGGGGGCGTCTGCTTAGGCAAAGCTTTATGCCCCATGTCAAGCGACACTGCAACGAGTACGGGTAACACTTGCCCTTGATACCTGGCACATGGTACAGGGTACAAGAGGTGGGCAGGGATTGGGCAACAAGGAAAATGTGGATTTTTTTTTTACATTTTTAATAACAATGTATATAATTTAAAATATATTCGTAAGATTTGTGATTTAAAAGTTATTTATAAATTTCCTTGCCTAAACAAGAAAATATTATAGTAATTAATTAATTTATTAATTTAAGGCATCAAATTTTAACTATTTAATTTGTATAGAAGAATATAGTATTTAGTAGGTATTCTGCTTATTTATACTTTTTAATGCTACTTTTAAGAAAAACCTTTAAAAAATCATTTATTTTCTTCTTTCTTTTAGAAATATAAGTAAAGTTAATATTATATAGGTTATATTTGAAGTAATTATTAGTTTAAAGCATCAAATGTTTAACTATTTCATTTACATAGAAGAATAAAGTATTCAGTAGTTACTCTGCTTATTTTTAATTAAACTTTTATACTATTTGATGATACTTTTAAGCAAAAACCTTAAACGAATAATTTATTTTCTTGTTACTTTTACAATTATAAGTATAGTTTATATTATAAAGATAAAAATATGAAATCTACAATAAAAATCCCCTAGAAAGAGCAGCCCTTAGTCGAATACCTTACCCAGAACGGTGTCATAGCACTCTAAGTTGTTTCTGCTCGTACAATGGGGCGTATGAACAATGTGCGACTTATTAATTCACCACACGGACATGAACAGGGACAGGGACCCGTACTTGGACATGAACATGTGCCCCCTTTTGGAGGCATGGTGAGTAGCCACGGATAAGGGCACCTGTTGCTGATTAACTCGCGACACACGAAACCTGTTGCATACTTAGCGGCACTGCGGCTATGACGTAGCGAACGAGTGGAAATGCACTGGGACAGTAGGCTCAGCGAGTGGCTTTGCGACGTCGTCATTGATTTACTGGCCCATTGATAGCGAAATTGCGCCATGTGCCCAAGTGGGATTATGACATAAACGTACATAAAAATAGATACTCATACGCGATAATCGAATATCGAAAGGGTTGAGGAGAATTCCTCGAAAATATAGCATTTTATTGTTGACTATAAATCTGGGGAAGCTAAGTAAATTCCAGGATGTTTTAAATAATGAATTGTGTAAGCTAAGGGAATATATAATCTAATTAAATATATCTTTTATTTAATTATATACAAAATATTATATAATTATATAGCTACTGAAATCACTATGATTTTAAAATCTCTTAAAATGGTATCCACAACAATGCTACAAAATGATATATTCGTAAAAACCACAGCTTTCAAAAGTCGTCTAAACGTTCATTCTGCGTTTTTGAGTTAACTTCAATATCGATAGGAAACTCATGTTAGTGTAAATAGGCCATTACACTGAAGGTAGTACGTACCTCAAACATTTTATTGCATACTTTTGGGCACATTTTAAAATGATTTCAAATTCCTTGTGCTTTCTGTAATACCCCCGGATATATGCATTTTCATTTGTTTATAATTAAATAAATCAACTTTCTCTACCACAAAGTTGACAAAAAACATTTATTATAATTCATCGACTTACCGCACTCATAAATCTGAGATAATTGTTATAGGCAAACTACTCGAGTATTTAATTAATATTACTATTAATATTAGTGGGATTATTTATGTGCCTATACTAATAAAGTTATGTTTTATCTCAATCTTTCCCCTCAGTTGTGAGAATCTATAAATTGCATATTTTTTCGTAGCTAAAGTCGGAGGCAGTCCAACTATCAATTAACGACAGCAATTAGATGTACATAAAAGTCTATTATGAATTAATGTGTGCTTCAGCAATCTCATTAATGGCCAATAAAACTTTGCCATTCGACTTTGTAGCCGCGGCGAAGGTGGTCTCCGTCATAAACGTGCATAGCACACTTAAGTCGATCTTCAGTTTAGTTTAAAAGTTCACTATTGGCAGTTGACCCACGACTAATAATATGCATTGACTTTTAGTTGTTGAGCATACCGGTAAATAGTTTACCAGAAGTTTAGAAATTCTTCATTTGCATAGAAGGAAAAAACACGGAAAGGAATATAAGATGGAAATATGGGAAGGAATATAAGATGGAAATATTAAAAGGAATATAATGTGAAGTCAGGGAGTAATGGTAAGTGAGTGAGTACTTTTTTAACTTGCCTTAAAATAGGACTTATTCTCTGGAAAATAGCATTTATTAAAAGCTCCTCTTCGAATCCCTTGACGCTTGTGAATTTTGAAAAGGTATTTACCAAATTTCTGAAGTTTCTGAGTTGCTTTCAATTAAGCTTATAGTTGTTAATATATAAAAATAATAAAAATTTGACAGTAAACGTTTTTTGTAACATTTTAAGATTTCGATATCTTTGAGTACTAAAAAAATATAAATCGTTTTGTTCTCAAAAAACTATTCTCTAATACAAATTCATAATTTAACCTAACTCTTTGATCTGTCTTATCTGCCTGAGCACTGACATTGATATAGATCCATATACCAGCCGATATTGGTAGCACTTCCGCTTGGCACAAGCCCACAATTTACCAGCGAAAATAAATCGCGATGGGTCACGAGCTGAGGGCATGCGATGGACGGATTTGTTTGGAATTAGATTTTACGGCTGATGTCAATCAGCATTAAGCTGGGCAGGGGATTACGGTGCTCCTGTCTGGCCCCAGAGATATATAGTACTCCGATTCCCATACGGTGTGTATGGGATATGGGATGGGTGAATGAATTAATTTATTTATGAATGCCGTTGGACTTATCGATGGTGGTTTATTTATAACGCAGATTCACAGTGAGTTACAAATGCACAGATACAGATACAGTTATAGTTACAGTTACAGATACAGTTACTAGATACAGTTACTAGATACAGTTACTAGATACAGTTACTAGATACAGATACCACTAGATACAATTACGGAACTCGGGGATTTCAGTTAATTGCGCGAACAACTCTCACAGCAGCAACGAAAAGAGGAACTCGTAGCTGTTTCTGAAACACCTATCCCGGAGATTTTCTGTTGTCATTCCTCTCCGGAGGCGGATCTATGTCTAGATAGATCCCATTTTTTGTTCAGAAGCAGCTGACGGCATTGAAATAGCAACGCCAGTAGGCACGACCACCGCCGTTTCCGGATGGATGGATACGCCGGGGCCCAGCCGGGGAGCCGGGTAACGTGGATGCACCTCCTGGCCGATCTCCGCCCACCAATTCCGCACCGGCTCTTCTCTGAAAGCTCTTTGGCATTAACTGAAATTTTCTTACACATCGCGCTGCTAATTTTATGTCTTATATTGCAATTTAGGTTTTATATTCCAACTTACTGTTTCGCCAGTGGCGCGATTGATCTGATTCAAATCTTTGAAATCATAATCCAACATAATGCCAGGATCATCGTCGCTATACATGCCTGTCATATACATTGGAGGTTATCTAAGGTAACTTGGAAGTGGCTTGTTTGGGGACTCACCATCCTCCCGCACTTGATGGGGTTCCAATCCGTTGTGGAGTTCACTTAGTTTTCCATTCAGACTGTTTTTGTCCGAGTAGAATTCGCCGATTCGATGACCACCTCGTTCCTGTTCGAGGGCATGATGCAGAGCCACCATCAAGCGATCCAGGAGCAGGGCAGCTCGCTTTGGAACCACCATCTGTGGGTGGAAATGGTTGGGAAAAATATTAAATGATATGTGGATATAGAAAAAGATAGGTTCTGTGAGCTGGTCTCAAAAAATACCTAAACTAAAGGATACATAAAATTATCTCCAATTATAATCTACAATTATTTAGATGTATTGTCAAAGATAGATTTGAACTTAAATTAACTAGACTTTAGTTAAATTTTCCTTCAAAGAGTGGAACATATTTTACAAGTTCTCCTTTCCAAAGACTTCCCACGCCTCAACTTGACCCCTAGGAATTTTTTTTAAGAGCGCCTCGGTCGTGGGCCAGCCCTCATTAGGCCCACCACTAGCAACTGTAAGTGCCAGGACCTTCCATAATCAAGGTGCCGTGACGTCAGCTCAGTTTTCGGGGGGATTCGAAATGTAGCTTAGGGTCAAAGTCAAAGCCGAAAAGCAATCAAATGAAAAATATACAATTACAAATTGTGCGTAAGGTGATAGGGATTCAAAACACAGACGTGGCCGTTGACCAACACGACCCACGCA
Source organism: Drosophila rufa (assembly GCA_018153105.1). Classification (NCBI taxonomy): domain Eukaryota; kingdom Metazoa; phylum Arthropoda; class Insecta; order Diptera; family Drosophilidae; genus Drosophila; species Drosophila rufa. The sequence continues at coordinate 19,647,544 of JAECXS010000096.1, forward strand.
AAGATTTAGTAATTTTCAGATTTTCTGGGGTGTGCGTACCGGATACTCATCGTAGCCGAGGCCACTGTCATCGGCCGGGGCGCTGAATACCTCCTCCGGCTGACTGGGAGCCGACCTGCCTCGCTTATCCTCCTCGGTGGCTTTGGAACTGGCTCCAGGCGGTGTCACCTCGCCGGCTGCACTGCCGCCGATGGTAAGCCGGTGGTCCTGGGATCGTTTGTCGGTCGGCTGCCTCATTAATTGCCGGCACATATGCAGCTCAAAGTTCTGGATGAGTACGAGCAGGATAATCAAGAGGGCTGGCAGGTGATAGGTCCTGCCGGAGGTAGAGCCCTCGTTCCGCAACGGTCTCCTCTTCCACGGCCGCCTGGTCTTCGCCGTGTTCACGGGTCTCGGCCCAGATGGATGATGCATTCTGGGTGGCTCCTAGCTCCTGGCTCCTGTGAAACTAATTACTGTCAAGCTGTCCTGCGTTCGACACTTTTGAAGATTCAACTGAAGCGGGCACATAAAGCGCCCAACGCTTTTATAGCAGCCAGAGATCCTGGCGCTGGTCGTTCTTTCTTTTTTTCCTTTTTTGCAGCAGCAGCTCCTTTTTTACAGTAATGAAGCATTATAAATGCTTGTTAATCGGCAAGGAGCGCAGTTAAGGAGCTGAGCTGGTCCGACAGTGAAATGCTTTTTTCGTCCCTTGATTTACGAGTGGCGCTGCCACCCGGCGTCCTTGTTGTTGCCACTCGACTGCCGTTGCTGTAATTATCGAACATCGAAAGCCATGTCCTGCCTGCAGCCAAGTTATTAACTCACACACATGCTCCGCGTGGGCGTAAGTGTGGGTGTGAGTGTGGCCGTTGCTGTGTGATTGCAGCCTGTTGCGCTTTTTCGGTAGGTCCTTCTAATGAGCCAAATGCGAAGGACCTTTTGGCCCGACTTCCCTGCGACTTGTTGCTTGTTAAGCCTTAAAAAATGAGAAGCAAGAGAGCCTTTGAATACCAGTGCATGCTGGCTCAAAGGCGGAATCATTTCGGATTAAGGCTCATTAATTTTTGCGACATATTTCTCGGTTATATTTTAAGAAGCACTGCTGTTTAAAAAGTCAGGACTATGACCCATTACATATGTTTATATTACTTTGTATACACGTTATTTTCTCCTAATAATATTATTTTATTTTTCTTTATTTCTATGCTAATCCTTACTTTTCTCTGAACATAAATGAGGTGCTTTTTGGCCCACATGTAAATAGTATTTATCGCCTCCCCCCAGGAACAGCGGGAGTTATGCGAATGAGAGTTCATTGGCCATAAAACATTTCTAAGCCAAAGGATTCCATCGATTAATTGCCCAGTGTGCGCCACTTGCAACATGCAAATCGTAATTAAAGCCCGCAAATGAGCTATAAACCAGACGAAAACAAGTAAACAAAAAAATATTCATAAAAATACATATGTTTTTGCGTATACTAGACACCCCATTGTTTTAGCATACATAGTTGAAGTTGTAGATAAATTAAGTATTAAATATAAATATGGAATAATACTATTAACAAATGAATGTGAAAACGCTTAATATAATTCCGATTTTATTGTATTTTTTCAAGGTTATTAAACTAAAAATCAGTTTTCCTGAAAAAGTATCACATGAATTTGCTTAAACTAAATAAAAAATGGGAGAGGAGAAAGAAAACTATTATCAAGTCAAAAAGAAACACTATTCTTTTGCAAATTTTAAGTTCTGACTCTAAATGTATATCTAAAAAGTTGTCTGTGAATAAAATTGAATCACTAAAATTTATACAGATTTAAAATAAGTTTAAAAAGTGTCTAAAAGTATGCAATGAAATAGTTTAGGTCCCGAATAAGTAGAACACTTTTGGAAACTATATTAATTGATTTATATTTTCCAGGAAATGCCTTAATCTAAATTTTTATACAATAATTCGATTTAAATGTGGCATTATTATATTTGTTCGCAGCAGAGTGCCTGCTACCATTGTTTACATTGCATTGCTTAATTTTTAATTCGAACCTTAACGTAATGTAACGATTTCTTAACAGCACGGGGTGTCATCTGAACTGCGGTAACATCATCATGTTAACCGCTCAAGAAATTAATGTTATAGGTTAAACGAAAACTGTACAACACTACTTATTTTGATCGCAGAACCTTAGAAAAGTACACGGATTTAAAACTAAATAAGAAGGGCCGAAACAATATTCATTAATATATTGTACCGTTCTGTACCACCATATAAAATAAATAAAATCCTAATTAATTATCAATTAAAATAAAGTAAGATCCAAATTAAGATGAATCGAAGAATTCAATCTGGTTTTATGGTTTCTAGAAAATATATATTTATGTATATGTATATATAATAGGATAGTATAACAACTGATATTATTGCTAAAAACACATTATATATTAATTGTATTAAATATTACTTCTCCCAGTGTATCAAACCGGTCACAGCATCCCTGGCGCCGCTGTCACCACCACGCGCATGCTCTCAACTCCCCCGCTCCGCTGTCATTCCGAGTAACGGAGCTGTCAAAACACAGCGAAAGAGAGAGTGCAAGTGAGAGTGCGAGTTCTCACAGTAAAGAGAGCCAGTAATCCAGTCAACCTGGAACCTGGAGCCTGCACAGCCTCCGAGCCCAGCGGAACGGCAGGATTCAGTGTGCGGAGAGGAGCCAACTCAGACGGAAACAATTCTGCAGTAATTCGCAAACATAAAAAAAAAAACAGAATCAATTGAAAACTTTAAGAAAAAGGCAGAGTGGGGCGCGGACAGGAAGGGACATGCAGAAAGCCGAGAGAAGGCGCGAGTGCAGTCGTGTGAAAATTGTTGTATCGAAATGTGCATGAAAATGTGGCCGACAAAACAATTAGCAGAATAAGCAAAAGACACGGAGAGCAAAACAAAGGCGGGCGAAAGCGAAAACAACAACTAGAAGGCACAGCCAGGATGTCAAGGACTTGGGCTGCGGCAAGGCGTGCTTAGACTTAGACTAAGGGACTTAGAGCGCATCAGGCGCTTGGTCAAGTGTCGCCAAGATGCGTGCCTACTACACCACGAAGGATATGCGAAAATACGGCGACTTGAGCTATGAGTAAGTGAGCAAAGTGCGGGGAATCCGCCACCTCATCTAGCATCAAAGGATGCCAGGGGAGAAGAGGAGCACAGGTGTGTGTGTGTCATCGCTTGTTTGTTCTCAGCATCCAAGTCGAATGCCATTTCAATGCCTTTCCTCCTCAGAGGAGGAGAAGGAGGAGAAGTCCAATCCCATCTGCTCCCATCTCCTTTTCCGTGTGTTTGCCCGAGCAAAATGCAATTGAAAGTGTCAATTGGAAATTTGTTTTTGTACACAATCGGATGGATTGGATTGGAGGAAGAAATTCTACTGAATGGATTTCACCTGACCCGAGAAAAATGGGACGCACTGGGAGAAAGTTTATGAGTGAATTGAATTGCAAGGTTTTTTTTTTAAGTTTCGGATTCAATTCCTTCTCAGATAAAACGCTATAAATGCTTTTACAGAGTTAACTACAGTTATAAACCCTAAAAGCACATATTTAATATATAAAATAGTCCAGATTTCAGAAAAACATCTAAGTAAACTAAGATTAAACAGTTTAAACTTAAATATTTTATTCCCAATGTTAAAATTAAAATTTTTAAGAATTAACTTTCTTTTTCGCTATAAAGATTATGAAAATACCATAATAAAGTAAAGGATAGGATAAAATAAACTTTGTTTCATAATTATTTATAGTATATATCTGCGTGTTCTACACTGCAATATCATTTGGTAATTTAATATAATAATAATACTGTCACATTGTACACTGCAATACCATTTGGTAATTTTTATTCGCATTTTTCGTTGCCTACTTTACTGGGCACTCCTCATGAATATGCATTCATGAGTTAGGAATACATTGACAGCATCACGTTCTCGTGTAATTTCTGACCCAGGAATCCTACTACAACGAAAACGCTGGTGCTGGTAATGGTGGGTTGGAGGACCTCCACATGGGGCTCTAGGTGGGCAGCGGTCTAAGGGCTTTCGACTGAGTGGCCACTCAGAGCGCTTCTCTTGTTGTGGGCATTCATTATATTGTTTGTTGCCTTAATTAATAGCTGTCAGCATAAAAAACTGTTAAGCCTCTAGACAGAGCACAATGAACCCCAGAGAAAGGTCAGGAGAAGAGGGTGGTGAAAGGTGCTCTAGTAAATCTAGATTAAAGTAGGATGGAGTGATGGATGCAAAGTTAATGAATTTGGTTGATTAATCTGCATACTTCTACTCAAGGACTAAATTAATAACGTTGAAAAAGCCATTATGATATTAATTATTAACAGATATTTCTCAGAGAGAGATATTTTCATGAACAAGGTCAGGTTTTCCCCATAAAACTATATGGAATATTATAGAAATTGACTTAAGTCGTTCCAGTGACTGTAATATTAAACCGATCGATCTGAAATTTGGGATGCGATTAGGAAATAAATCAGATTATGATTCAATAAGTGAGGTTTATTATTTATTATTATTTAATTATTATACTATTACTAATACTTTTTTGTTATCCAACTTTTTTTTGATATCCAACAGGAGCAAGTACCTGCTGGATCCAAAGTTTATGACCAAGCGGGATCTGCAGCAGTACTATCGCTATTACAACATGAAGAAGAGCCGCGGCCACTTCAAGAAGGTGGTGATTGTGATCTTCTGCCTCTGCGTGTTCTCCTACCTGTGCGTGGACTACAATCTCAGGACGAAGCTGCTGCGCTTCCGCGATGGCTTCGACTTCATGGCCCGCATCGAGGACCACTACGGCGGAAATGAGAGCACCGCCTACTTCGTGGACACGCCCGGCTGCCGCATGCCACGCTTCGAGGTCAGCGACGACACCATCGCCCAGTTCATGTACAAGCCGCGCCAGTACACCTGCAACAAAGCGCTGCTCCGGAGCAGCGACACGGTGCCCGGGGAACTGCATCTCAACATGGACGCCAAGGAGCTGCTCGTCCACTACAACATCAGCGACCTGTCCGCCGTGCACTGCAACTACTCGGAGGTGACGCGGCGGACGGATACGGAGAACGACTACGGTCCGGGAGTGAATTTCTCGCTGGACAAGGTGATACAGCTGTCGCCGAGTGCGGAGTTTCTCTGCCTCTGGTGCTACGACTCCTCGGGCAAGTGCATTTACAAGGACTGTCACTTTTTTGACGTGGAAAAGGCACGGATTAAGCCAGTCTCCAAGAGACGAACCAACCGGATGAGCTTTAATAGCAGCAAGGAGCTAGGCCAGGAGCGCATTTCCGTGATGATTCTGGGCATAGACAGCATGTCGCACCTCAACTTCCTTCGCCAGATGGGCCGCTCGGCGGACTACATCCGGAAGCACCTCTCCCACGTCGAGATGTGGGGCTACAACAAGGTGGGCGACAACACCTACCCCAACATAGTGCCTCTGCTGAGCGGCCTGGACGACCAGGAGCTGGGCCTCGCCTGCTCGCCAAAGTCCGTGTCCTACGACAACTGCGCCTTCATCTGGAAGCGCTTCCAGCAGCTGGGCTACCACACCGCCTTCGCCGAGGATGTGGCGCTACTGTCGGCATTTAATTCCAACCGGGATGGCTTCAACAGGCAGCCCACGGAGTACTACATGCGACCCATCATGCTGGAGATGGAGCGGGAGCTGGCCAACAAGAAGGATAACAACGTGTACCTGTGCATGGGCAGCCGGCGAACGGCGGATGTCCTGCTCGAGTATATACGGAAGCTGGTGCCGCGGATGAGCCAGGAGCTCTTCTTCTCGTTCTTCTGGTCGGTGGCCCTGACCCATGACCACTTCAACTACCCGGCTCTGCTGGACCAGGCCCTGCTGACCCACTTGACGCAGCTGCAGGAGTCCGGGTTGCTCAATCGCACGGTGGTGATGCTGCTGTCCGACCACGGGCTCAGGTGGGGCTCCTTTCGGCGGACCTACCAGGGTATGATGGAGGAGCGCCAGCCCATGATGATGATGCTATACCCGCCGTGGATGAACGGTCGATATCCGGAGGCCATAGCTAATCTGAGGCTAAACGCTCGCCGACTGACCACTCCCTTCGACGTGCACGCGACCATGTTGCACTTGCTGAATCTGGGTAATCTGGAGGCGAAGCAGGTGCAGCGGCGAGCGGCAGAGCTGGACGAGCCGGACAGCACACTGCCCAGGGGGATCAGCTTGTTCCTGCCACTCCCAGCGGCGAGGACGTGCGAGCAGGCGGGAATCGCCGCCCACTGGTGCACCTGCCACCAGCGCCAGGAGCTGCCGACGAACGATGCCAGGGTCCAGAGGGCGGCGCGCTACCTGGTGCGCCTGATCAACCACCGACTGAAGGGCAGCACGCAGTGCCGCACTCTCTTCCTGAACTCCATCCTGCAGGCCTTCATCGCGGCGCCGCACTCGAAGATCGTGAAGAACATCTCCACGGACTACGCGGTGGACATCACCATGCGCCTGCAGACGAAGCCGGGCCTGGGTGTCTTCGAGTCCACGGTGCGGATGTCGGGCTACAAGACCGTGCTCACGGGGACCATCAGCCGCCTAAACCTGTACGGAAGCCAGAGCTACTGCCTCGACGATGCGGCCCTGAAGATGTTCTGCTATTGTCACAGATAAAGCGGGGATGGAACTCTTCCCTCAAAGACTTGATACTTGATACCCATGGACGTAGCCTTAGCCACAAAACCAAGTTTATTTCTATGAAATAGCCAGAGTTTGTAAAAATGTTAATCCAATTTTAGCCTTTGTCATAAGGACTTCCCAGTCTTAGGCACACCTATCTGTAGTCACGGTATTAGAGTAGCGGAATTTGTTAATTTTCCACTATAATTAGAGGACAATAAGCCGACATAAACTAATAATCATAATTCTAATTGGAGTTACAGTACGAGTGTGTAAAATAAATAATAAAGGACTACTAGAGACAAGGGAAAATAGCGAACTTAAAAATATATAATCAGTATTCGTCACATGTATCAACTAGAAAAGAATTGCGTTTTTTACTACAAGCCCCGAACAGAATTTTGTACCAATACGTATTCGGCTTATAGCCATTAGAGCCTTTAGTTTTACAATACAAATTTTTCAAGAAACACATACAAATTATACTTTCAAGAGACAGCTAAATTAAGGTACTGCTGTTGGTGAGAAAATTAATGAGAATTAAGATATTTAACATTATTAATGTTTTTAAACTTTAAGTTCTTGTTTTTTTAAGCAATACTGCTTGGCTTAAGTAACATCTTGAATTTATTTAAAAATTCATGATTTAAAACAATGCATATATACATTATATAGTGGCTGTCTTTTAAAGTTAAATAGAGAAAAGAAAACATCCCGAAATCAAATCAATCAAAAATTTAAGTAATAAATGCAAAAATTGGTGTTTCGTATTAAAGAAGAAAATTGAAATTATTTTTCAGATATATATTTATACCCTGGCAGGGTATTATAATTTTAGTCAGAAGTTTGCAAGGCAGTGAAGGAAGGAAGGAATATATATTCTTGATCAGCATCACCAGACTAGTCGATCTAGCCATGTCCGTCTGTCCATCTGTCCGTCTGTCCGTTTCTAGGCAAAGTAGTCTCTTAGTTTTTAAAATACCCGCTACCTTACTAATATTGGGGTTTTCTGAATAATTAAATGTATAAAAGGGATTAATCTTTAACTTTGAGCATTTAAAATCTCAATAAGTTCCTCGAGTTGGCTTATGCTATAATAACAAATTTTTTAACTGTGTATTTAAATGACGGGCTAGTGAATCTAAGCTACCTTGGGGTACCTCTTAACGAGGTAAGATATAAGTGACGATCGCACATTCAACTCAATAAATTTCGTATACCAATTTTTGTGACGATTAATAGTTATTACAATCTTCGCTTTACCGAAGTTAGCTCTCCTTCTTGTTTTCTTATCAGTTATACCGAAATAATTGCACAAAAATAAAAGAGCATTAAACTTTTTGGCAGATTTTTCTTTTACTCTTTTTTTTTAACTCCTTCAAATATTCAAACAAGTAAGAAAGCTATAGTCGACTGTGCTCGACTGTGAGATACCCGGTACCTAAACGTTTGCGCTTCACACTAAAAGGCAATTTAAAAATGTACATACACTACATTGTACATACATATGTACATTGGCGCCATTATATCGCACCTGTCGGCTACAGCTTGCAACAGCAGTGCCTTAGGGCGGTGTGTTAAATTCTAACCTTATTGCTAATATCTCCCATGTTTATCATCCGATTTTACTGAAATTTTCAGGAAACGTCCGCTCTATTTTATTCATTTTTTGTATTTATTAACTTTTACCCGAAAAAAACGAGTATAGCTTTTTTAACGTTTTTTATGATTTTTGATGGCGGAAGTGGGCGTGGCCAAATTTTAGAACAAACTTGATCTGCAACAGATTCCAATGTTGTCACCAAATTTGGTAACTCTAGCTCTTATAGTCTCTGAGATCTGTTGTTTCACACGGACGGACAGACGGACAGACGGCTAAATCGACTCGGCTGGTGATATTGATCAAGAATATATATACTTTATGGGGTCGGAGATGCCTCCTTCTGCCTGTTACATACATTCTCGGTTGGCACAAACTTATAATACCCTTTTACCCTATGGGTACCGGGTATAAAAAAAAAAAATACAAATAAAAATTGTGCAAATTTATCATTAAAAAGGCTATAGCGGGAAATACATCGATATTAAAAGTTAGGAGCTTTTTGAATATATTTTATAGTTCAGATATCAGAAAATCAGTTTTAAATACTAAAAATTAAAGCAATGTAATTATTTGGTGCTTCTTAGGATCATGAAAATATTTAAATAAACTAAAGGTTGGGCAGTCTGTAACTATATTATTAGTACAAGAAGCTTTTTCTATAGTAACTTATAATATTTGTAGTATTTTAATCAGTATACAGTCACATTCTATACTGCAATATCATAGCTAATTTTTATTCGCATTTTCGTTGCCTACATTACTGGGCACTCCTCATGAATATGCATTAATGAGTTTGGAATACATTGACACCATCACGTTCTCATGTAATTTCTGACACAGAAATCCTTCTATAAGGAGAAGGGTGGAGCACGTGATGGAGGGGTGGAGGACTATCACGTGGGGCTGAGAGTGTGGTCTAGGTGGGCAGCGCTCTGAGGACTTTCGACTCTCTATATTGTTTGCTGCCTTAATTAATAACTGTCAACATAAAAAACTTTTAGAGCGAGCGCTCACTACAAGCTGAAAACTACTGAGCTTACTTCTGAGCTTATTAGCGAGCTGATGATTTCAAAACTAATCTGTAAGCTGAGATATTTTGGTCGCGCACACCGAAAGCTTAAACTGAAGCTGATGTTGATTACAAATAAAATTACTACTGTGGGCAAAATGTAAGGTGAATTTGTTTGTAAAGTGAGAATTCTTTATTTATTCTCCTGAATCAATTTCATTCCATTCAAAGTAATCCCCTCGCGATAAAATACACTTATGCCAACGTTTCTTCAAATCCTCGAAACAGGCCAAATAGTCCCTTCCGGTATAGCCATGAGCGCCCTCGTCGATTCCGCTTTTATCTCTTCAATCGACTCGAAACGCGTTCCCCGGAGTGGTCTCTTGAGTTTTGGGAATAGCCAGAAGTCACACGGAGCCAAATCAGGAGAATACGGTGGTTGCGGAACGATATGCGTTGAATTCTTGGCGAAATGGTCACGAAGAACGAGTGCAGTGTGCGACGGTGCATTATCGTGATGCAAAAACCAAGAGTTGTTGACCCATAATTCTGGTCTTTTTCGACGAATTGCTTAACGCAAACGACGCATAACGCTCAAATAATATTTCTTATTAACAGTTTGGCCAGGTGGAAGGAATTCATAGTTCACCACACCACGAAAATCGAAAAAAACGGTCATCATAACCTTGATTTTTGAACGACTTTGACTCCAAGTCATCAACACGTTCCCGACCCTCTTTGAAGTCTTTGTACCACTTATAAACATTTTTCTGGAACATGGTAGAATCACCAAAGGCCTTCCGCAACATCCTCAACGTTTCCGCAGCCGAAATTTCATTCAGCAAACAAAATTTAATGACACTTCTCTGCTCAATTAAATCAGATATTGTAAAAATCGACAAATGCACTTTTGATCGTTTGGTAAACACAAGCGTAAATATAGTACTGATACTGACATTGACATGAAATTACCGCCAGATGTCATCAACAGTCCTGCCAACTCAAAAAAAAATAAAATAGTCCGCCTGCGAATTTTAAATTGAAAATTCACCTTACTTTTTGCCCACAGTAGTAAATTAACATCGAAAATCCCCCATTTTGGCCCTACCGGTTCTTTGGCAGCTATTAGATATAGTAGTCCGATTTGGATACAATTTTAAATGTATAGCTATATTTAAATTAAATGACCATTTACTAAGTTTTAATCCGATATCTTTAAAAACAACGAAAATCGGCCCAATTGACCAATAGAAATAAGACTATCGGCTAAGTTTCATTCAGATAGCTCTAAAACTGAGAGGAAAACCCCGGGAAATTAACGTCCCCGGGAAATTAACATCCCCGGGACTTTAACGTCCTCGGAATTTTAACGTCCCCGGGAAAATAACGTCCCCGGGAAACAAACATCCCCGAGGAATTAACGTCCCCGGAAAATTAACGTCCCCGAGGAATTAACGTCCCCGGTAAATAAACGTCCTAAAGAATTAACATCCCCGGGAAATTAACGTCCCCGGAAAATTAAAGTCCCCTAGGAATTAACGTCCCCGAGGATTTAACGTCCCCGAGGAATTAACGTCCCCGGGAAATTAACGTCCCCAGGACATTAACGTCCCCGTAAAATTAATGTCCCTGGGATTTGAACTTCCCTGGGACTTTAACGTCCCCGGGGAATTAACGTCCTAGGGAAATAAACGTTCCCGGGATTCCCCGGGAATTCTAGCGTCCCCGGGGAATTGTCTCCGCCAGAAATTATCTCCGCCGGAAGAATAGAAAATAAAACAATATAATTTATGCTTAAAGTCAGAAATCTATTGACCCTTCAGTGATGATTATTCCAAAACTTAAGGGGGGCATCCACAGTCGAATTGGTTAGAGTATATTAAGCAACCATAACCTTTTTTTATTATATTTTGACAGTAAATTTCCATTATTACTAGATTTACAAATTAAATAAACTCTATTCTTTCTTTTGGTTATCCAACAGGAGCAAGTACCTGGCTGTATCCAAAGTTAATAATATGAAGAAGAGTCGCGGCCTCTTCAAGAAGGTGGTGATTGTGATCTCCTGCCTCTGCGTGTTCTCCTACCTGTGCGTGAACTACACTCTCAGGACGAAGCTGCTGCACTTCCGCGATGGCTTCGACTTCATGGCCCGCATCGAGGACCACTACGGCGGAAATGAGAGCACCGCCTACTTCGTGGACACGCCCGGCTGCCGCATGCCACGCTTCGAGGTCAGCGACGACACCATCGCCCAGTTCATGTACAAGCCGCGCCAGTACACCTGCAGCAGGGCGCTGCTCCGGAGCAGCGACACGGTGCCCGGGGAACTGCATCTGAACATGGACGCCAAGGAGCTGCTCGTCCACTACAACATCAGCGACCTGTCCGCCGTGCACTGCAACTACTCGGAGGTGACGCGGCGGACGGATACGGAGAACGACTACGGTCCGGGAGTGAATTTCTCGCTGGACAAGGTGATACAGCTGTCGCCGAGTGCGGAGTTTCTCTGCCTCTGGTGCTACGACTCCTCGGGCAAGTGCATTTACAAGGACTGTCACTTTTTTGACGTGGAAAAGGCACGGATTAAGCCAGTCTCCAAGAGACGTAGCAGTAAGGAGCTAGGCCAGGATCGCCTTTCCGTGATGATTCTGGGCATAGGCAGCATGTCGCACCTCAACTTCCTGCGCCAAATGAGCCGCTCGGCGGACTACATCCGGAAGCACCTCTCCCACGTCGAGATGTGGGGCTACAATAAAGTGGGCGACAACACCTACCCCAACATAGTGCCTCTGCTGAGCGGCCTGGACGACCAGGAGCTGGGCCTCGCCTGCTCGCCAAAGTCCGTGTCCTACGACAACTGCGCCTTCATCTGGAAGCGCTTCCAGCAGCTGGGCTACCACACCGCCTTCGCCGAGGATGTGGCGCTACTGTCGGCATTTAATTCCAACCGGGATGGCTTCAACAGGCAGCCCACGGAGTACTACATGCGACCCATCATGCTGGAGATGGAGCGGGAGCTGGCCAACAAGAAGGATAACAACGTGTACCTGTGCATGGGCAGCCGGCGAACGGCGGATGTCCTGCTCGAGTATATACGGAAGCTGGTGCCGCGGATGAGCCAGGAGCTCTTCTTCTCGTTCTTCTGGTCGGTGGCCCTGACCCATGACCACTTCAACTACCCGGCTCTGCTGGACCAGGCCCTGCTGACCCACTTGACGCAGCTGCAGGAGTCCGGGTTGCTCAATCGCACGGTGGTGATGCTGCTGTCCGACCACGGGCTCAGGTGGGGCTCCTTTCGGCGGACCTACCAGGGTATGATGGAGGAGCGCCAGCCCATGATGATGATGCTATACCCGCCGTGGATGAACGGTCGATATCCGGAGGCCATAGCTAATCTGAGGCTAAACGCTCGCCGACTGACCACTCCCTTCGACGTGCACGCGACCATGTTGCACTTGCTGAATCTGGGTAATCTGGAGGCGAAGCAGGTGCAGCGGCGAGCGGCAGAGCTGGACGAGCCGGACAGCACACTGCCCAGGGGGATCAGCTTGTTCCTGCCAGTCCCAGCGGCGAGGACGTGCGAGCAGGCGGGAATCGCCGCCCACTGGTGCACCTGCCACCAGCGCCAGGAGCTGCCGACGAACGATGCCAGGGTCCAGAGGGCGGCGCGCTACCTGGTGCGCCTGATCAACCACCGACTGAAGGGCAGCACGCAGTGCCGCACTCTCTTCCTGAACTCCATCCTGCAGGCCTTCATCGCGGCGCCGCACTCGAAGATCGTGAAGAACATCTCCACGGACTACGCGGTGGACATCACCATGCGCCTGCAGACGAAGCCGGGCCTGGGTGTCTTCGAGTCCACGGTGCGGATGTCGGGCTACAAGACCGTGCTCACGGGGACCATCAGCCGCCTAAACCTGTACGGAAGCCAGAGCTACTGCCTCGACGATGCGGCCCTGAAGATGTTCTGCTATTGTCACAGATAAAGTGGGGATGGAACTCTTCCGTCAAAGACTTTTGATACTTGATACCCATTGACGTAGCCTTAGTTTGTAAAAATGTTAATCCGATATTAGCCTAATTTATTGATAAGCCGACATAAACTAATAATCATAGAACTAATATAAATATTAAAGGACTACTAGAGACAAGGAAAAACTTCGGTTGGTGAGAAATTTAATGAAAATAAAGTAATACATTTTTATAGCCTTGCAGAGGGTATTATAATTTTGACCAGATGTGTGCAACGCAGAGAAGGAGGCATCTCCGACCCCATAAAGTATATATATTCTTGATCAGCATCACCAGCCGAGTTGATCTAGCCATGTCCGTCTGTGTTTCCGTCTGTCCGTCTGCCCGTCTGTCGGTTTCTACGCGAACTAGTCTCACTAAGTCTAACTAAGAGACTAGTTCGGAACGGCCGAAATCGGACTACTGTATCCTATAGCTGCCATAGGAATGATGGCGAAATTAATGTAAAAAAAATTTAACTTCTCTGTTTTAAATGTATTTCTATACATTTTGAGATATAGCAGTTTTTTATGGTTCTAGAATTACGGCTTTACTTTTTTTAAGATCGGACAACTATATCAAATAGCTGCCATAGAAGCGATCGGTCGATTTATATGAAAATGTAACATTCTACATGTAAAATGTAAAATTTACAAAATTGGATTTTTTTCAATATTACTAAAATGGTTCGATTTTCAATGATCAATATGCAGACTGCAAGGGAAAACCGAAGTTAGCTTGCAGAAATGTGCGTAACTTATTACATTTTAATAGTATTAAAGAAGAAAACTGAAAAACTGTATCCTATAGCTGCCATAGGAATGATGGCGAAATTAATGTAAAAAAATTTTAACTTCTCTGTTTTAAATGTATTTCTATACATTTTGAGATATAGCAGTTTTTTATGGTTCTAGAATTACGGCTTTATTTTTTTTAAGATCGGACAACTATATCAAATAGCTGCCATAGAAGCGATCGGTCGATTTATATGAAAATGTAACATTCTACATGTAAAATGTAAAATTTACAAAATTGGATTTTTTTCAATATTACTAAAATGGTTCGATTTTCAATGATCAATATGCAGACTGCAAGGGAAAACCGAAGTTAGCTTGCAGAAATGTGCGTAACTTATTACATTTTAATAGTATTAAAGAAGAAAACTGAAAATATTTTTCAGAACTTTGTCTTAAAATATTATTGTTTATATAAATGTTTTGGTCTGGTCATATACATACACATACATACGAGTATATACCAAAATAATTGTACATATTAAAAAAGACATTAAGCACTTTGTTAGCTTATTCATTTACTCTTTATTTGAACTCCTTTAAATATATTTAAATGTTGAAAAGAAAATTAAAATTTCGAAAGTTTAAGAAGGCTAGAGCGGAAATATACCGATAATTATTATATTCGTAAATCGGCGTAAGCGATAGTCACATCGCTATTCGATAATCTTCCAGCTCTGCTGCACTTTTGTTTTTGTCCATCTCTCTTATCAGTTTCGTTTCGTTTTCTTTCTGTTGTTTGCAAATATGGATTGAATTGTTTGATTTTATGTTACTCAAACTCATATCCGTAGTGTAGAAAATGCCACCCACGGAGACACTGCGTCTGGGAGAGCGCAGCAGCAGCGGAGCTGCAGCGGGCTCAGTAGGAGGAGCTGGAATTGCAGGCGGCGGCCCTGAGCAAACATACATCATCAGGCAGAGCAACAAATGCTATGAGCACCGCGACTCCCAGGCCACGGCCATGTCCGTGGACTACTCGGGACAGTGGGTGCTGCTCGCGGGTCGTGGCTATCTGGCCCTGCAGCGCCTGGGACAGGACGATGGCTCCCTGCGACGTCATGAGCGGCAGTCCAAGTACGAGGTGTCCGTGGCGGAGTTTGCCATATGTCCCAGCCGCAAAGAGTACTGCGCCATAGCGGTGAGGATCCAACGCAGAGCCGCTGCTTGGCTGAGCTGTATTTACTTTAGATTTTTGTGGTTTTTGGTTGTTCCCAGACCAGTCAGAATATCGACATTGTCCGCTGGGGCACGGCGGAGCCCATCTATGAGAACTCGCTGCGGGGACACACGCGCACCGTGACCGACATCGACTGGCATGGCAAGGACCCGAACTTGCTGGTCAGCTGCTCCATTGACACCTTCTCGCACATCTGGGACTTGAGGGAGCCCCGAAAGCCAGCCCTGTCCCTGAATGCCGTCTGCATGTGTAAATATTTAGTGGAGTTTTGAGGGAATCCTGATTATTTGGTGTATATTCCTTAGCTGGTGCCACCCAGGTGGGCTTTAATCGCGTTTCGGGCAACCTGCTGGCTGCTGCCCACGACGGAGACCTACGGATCTGGGACATACGCAAGGGCAGCTGTCCCACACACTACATTACGGCGCACTTGAATCGCGTGCATGGCATCAACTGGAGCCACAAGAGGGAGACCTGCCTGGCCACGGCCAGTCAGGATGGGACGGTCAAGTACTTTGATGTGTGCAATCCCCGGCGGGCCGAGAAGATCATCACCACCATGTCGCCGGTGTGGAGAGCCAGATACACGGTAACAAAGGAGCTTAGGGGGGATTTTAAGAGCTTAGATAACTTGTAATACTTCCAGCCAATTGGCAATGGCCTGGTGAGCATTGTGGTGCCCCATTTGGGTCGCGGCGAGAACAGCTTGCTTCTCTGGAGCAACAGCAAGCAGACGGATCCCATTTGCTCGTTTGTGGGTCACACCGATGTCATTCTGGACTTTGCCTGGCGTCCCAATCGGGAGAGTTCCACGGAAATTGTGAGTTTTGAAGCTCTATATCCGCGAATATCCCTTGAATCGACATCATATTCCCGCAGGAACTGGTCACCTGGTCCCGGGATCGCACTCTGAGGGTGTGGAAGATCGACGACAATATGCTGAAGCTGTGTGAGCCAGCGGCCGAGGAGGAGGAGCCCCGCTTTGAGCCCGACCTCAGTGAGCTGAGGGTGCCCACTCCGCCGGAGTTCCTGCATCCGCGCTCCCTGATGGTGGCCGGCTCGTTGCCCATATCCACGGGCGATGGAGCCAGCAACACGCTGCCCATGGCTCGCTCCCCCAGCTTTGGGGGTTACTGTCGCCGGGAGGAGCCGCACATAGCCAGATCGTTGACGGATCAGCCCACGTGCTCACTGCACCACGAGTTCTCGCTGCTGAACACGAATATGCCGCACGTGGAGGTGGACATGCTGGACGCCATCAAGCGCTACGCTTGCTTCAGGATATGCGCCGGCGGACACACGGTGATCCTGCAGGTAAACTTTGCCACCTCCTATCCCAGTCCCAGTGCGCCGCCCGAGTTCCAGCTGTGCCAGGGCACCACGCTGTCCAGCGAGGTGAGTGGCATTCTGCTCAAGGTGCTCCGCTGCAACGCCCTGCAGCGGGTGAAGAAGTCCCGCACCTGCCTGGAGCAATGCCTGCGCGCTCTGGTGGCGGCCATGAAGAAGAAGGTGGCCGCCGTGGGCGGCGGAGGCGGAGCGGATCGCAGCCAGCTCCTGCTGCAGTCGCCGCGACTGGAGGGCGCCCTGTCCAGTGCCCTGCACGATGCCTGCATTCCCTATCCCCGGACATCGGGGGTCCACTTCAATGCCATCGGCATGCTGACCACATTCGCCCAGCCGGTGAACAACAAGCGGTTGACCCTCCGGCAGCAGCACTCGGCCCTCACGCCGCGCACTCTGTCGGCCATCAGTGGTGGCGGCGGACTGCTGGGCAACGTGATGGCCACCGCCCAGCGGGATGCGAATGCCTCGTTCTACCTGCAGGAGCGAATGATCTCGGGCAAGCCTGGCAAGCAGCGAGCCATCCGCCAGATGAATGGCAGCCCGGTGGTCCATGTGTACGATGCCAGCAGCCTGCTGCACATCAGCCGGAACATGGCCAGGGAGTTCTCGCTGGACAAGCTCAACATAGCGGAGACGTGCCGCCGGAACGGCGAGATCTGTCGCCAGCATGGGCGCATGGACCTGGTGCCGGTGTGGCTGCTAGCGGAACTGATAGCCACGCCCCAAGTTCCGCACGAGACCCTCAACGAGCTGCTGTTCTACAAGGATCCCTTCAAGAAATCCCTGCTGGAGTCGCTGATCATGCACTACGCCAGCTCCGGGGACATCCAGACAGCCGTGCTGCTGGCGTGCCTGTTCGACAAGTGCCCGACGGGCGGAGGAGGAGCCATCATGGACATTGCCAGTCGCCTGCCGCCGCAGCTCAACTCCCAGATATCGCCATATCACACTGTCCTGCCGCTGGACGTGAAATCATCCTCGTCCTCGCCCAGCACCTGGCAGCAGCTGAAGCAGCTGCGCAGCAACTCCTGGTCAGACTCGCTGGATCTGGAGGTGAAGCAGCTGCAGTCCGATGGCTATGCCTGCTCTCTGATCAGGCGCGCCAAGGTGCCGCTCTTCGATCAGTTCAAGCGCGCCTACGCCGAGATCTTGTTCGGCTGGCAGTTGCTATCGAAGCGGGCACTGATCCTCAAGCACACGCAGAACACTCCGCCACCGGTTCAGGGTGTGGAGTTCGTCACCGAGTGCGGCACATGCGCCAAGCCGAAGCGGACGCCCAAGTGTGAGCCCTGCAAGCGACCGGTCCTCTTCTGTGTGCTCTGTCGCCTGCCTGTCAGAGGCGCTGCCAATGCCTGTCTGGCCTGTGGCCATGGTGGGCACATGGATCACATGATGCAGTGGTTTGAGGTGCGTTCTACTCTGATTCTTAAATATTTATTGTTAAAGTCAATTTAAATTGTTTTAATCCTTTACAGAAACACACCGTGTGTGCTACCTGTGGCTGCAAGTGCCTGGAGCGCACATCGGAGCTGCTAGCTCTGCTCAGCTGAACAGGCTCTTGCAGCCTTCCTTCATCTCTGTGGATATCCAACTACAGTGGCTCACAGCTTATTTCGTGCAAAGGTTCAACCAAACTTTAAAGTCGTGTAGCACATAAATTATATGAGATATCAACAAAATTTTAAAGTAGTATTCTAATATAACATATATAAAAATACTTTCAATTCCAACAATATTTAAATTTACAAAGAACCTAAAATATTGACTTCTTCAATGTCACAGCTTATTTCGTGCAAGAACTTTAGGTAAATGTATTTCGTAAATTGTGATCCCTGACCAACTTTTTTTTATAGAATCTTTTTTAACACAATATCAGCTATTTTTTTTTTTTTAATTTAACATTTTTTTGGGTACACTGAAAAAAAGTTTTATTTTTATTTTAGGGAATCAGCAGGGAATTGGTCCTTAAAAATTTAAAAATAAAAAATAAAACTAAGCCGAATATTGAATTAATGCTATTTTTAGAATTTAATACTATACAACATTTTAAATAGCAAAATATGTGCCTGATTGGGATCAAAACGCTCCATATAATATTGCTCTTTAAATCTAAACGACCATTTCGGCCCAGTTTTTTTACGTTTTGAAGCAATTTTTTTCTCAAAAGTTAAAGATAACATATAATATATTAGAATACTACTTTAAAAAACTGCATTAAAATTTTGTTGATATCTCATATACATAGTTTATGTTCTTCACGACTTTAAAGTTTGGTTGAACCTTTTCACAAAATAAGCTGTGATCCACTGTACATGGTTAGGTGTTGTTTAGTCTCTTAAGGATACGTTTTTTGTACGATTTCAGAAATATATGACCTTATTCATCAAACTGCCAGATAAAGGCAATTCGATTTATTGCCCTCCTAAAATTGATATGAAATGATGATGTGGAGAAACATCGATGCATCGATGTTTTTGAAATGTTTGGGAACATCTTTTTGTCACATCACTTAATTAAGGTAACATTTTTTAATTTTGTTCTCTTTTTATGAAAACATCGAAAAACTTCGATGTTTTTTCCATCGATGTTTTTTATTTAAACATCGAAAAAAATCGATGTCCGCAAACATCGATGTTTCTCCACCTCTAATCTGAACGTGAAAGAATAACATAGCACTGTTAACTTTACGTTTATTTATCGATTATTGCTGTAAAGCTGTCAGTGTAGTACACTACGAGACACAAAAAATTTCGAATTGGAAAACTGGTAAAATGTCGGGAAAAAAAGTTCTCGGGAAAAATGTTTAAGTAAAAGCCTAGAAAGTTTTGCTCTTAAGCTTTTTGGCCAGTCAGGAGTACAACGACCGTGGAAGACGTTAAGGAATAAATACGATCATCTTAAGAAGAAAAGCTGAACAGAGTTTGCTGCTGAGGAGTGGGATAGGTATCGCACTGGTGTAGGAGTGGCGTCCTCTACTTATGTTTCTGCCACCTCCGAAAAGATACATATGTAGGTAGAATCATTAAAGCAAACGCAAACATTTAAAACAGCTGTCCATCTCTTCTTATTATTATCAGTTATCGGAAATAATTTTTTTTTTCGGGCCGGAAAAGATTTTACAGGGAATCTAGGTCCCGGCTAAAGTTAGCTTTCACATTTACACGATACAGAACCAAATTTTCTAATCCGGAAATTTATCTGGTCTGAAAATGTTCTCAGGGAGGTTAGATATCGGGGCTAAATCGAAAAAAATCGATTTTAAAATCGAAATCGAAAAAAATCGATGGGCTGAAAATTAATCTTCGCAGCTCTCCATATTCATTAGCTAAATAATGTAAACGTGCCATTTCTCGATTCCTTTCAAGTACATACATTTATTCTTTATTTTTATAAATTTAAACTTTAGTTTACTTTTTACTTAACTCGTGTATAGCTTAACATTTACGTTTTATCTGTAGTTTTTCTGCCTTTGCAATCATCATGTAATTGTGTGTTTTGTGTTGTGTTCTGCTTGTCAAAATAGAAAGGGTTTGCTTTGTTTTCTTGTGTGATGGAAATATAATTTTTTAAATTAATTTCTACAGCTCCGTTCTCTAGTGTTTGTATTTTCTTCTTTTTGTTTTTCTCAGTAAGCGTCATAATTATAAAATGAAAATTAAAGAGGAACGCAAATTAAAAGGCAGCTAGCACAACCTGCTTGCAGATTGGCGCGAAAAAAAAAGTTAAATAAAAATAAAAATATTGCAAATTAGGCGGAGAATCGTTCTAGGGATAATACAAAGTGAATATCGCGACATAGACATAAGATATAAAGTTATAAAGATATAAAGCCTTACAAAAACACGCACAAAACAAGGAAACAACGAAAAGTGTAAGGGAAGCCTGAATTCCTAAACTGTTTTGAGGGTTGAAGGGCTTGGCAACGAGGTCTTAGGTGCCAGAAAACTATCAGAACCAGCCACTGGCCAGGTTGTAGTTCTCTTGATATCATTTCAGCTGGTCGCGGTACGTTATGATGGCCTTCATCAGCAGCCGGACGTTGCTGAACTGCGAGTTCTTGGGACAGTTCTTGATGAATTGCTGGCAATTGCGATACAGCTCAGACAGCACCTTGGGTGCATGCTCGCGGGTAATGGGATCCGCCATGTTGATGGCCAGCAGCGCCTCATTGAGATATCTGCAAGGGGTTAACTTTGTTTAGATTAAGTTAAATATAGATAAAGTTAACTTACCTCTGCTTAAGCTCATTGTGGTTGCTCATGTCGGCGGATATCTGCTGGATGAGGGACAGCAAGACCTTCTGCTCCAGCCTGCAGCCCTCGGGCGCAAAGGCCAGGTTGCTGTCCGTGTGCCGCAGGGTGAACTCCACGAGGCTCAAGTCGTTGGCCAGCAAAGCCTGATGGAACGCCTTGTTGATCTGGCCGGAAAGCAGCAGCTGTTTGATGCTGTCCCTGAGGTCGTAGGTGGGCGCCGGCGTGGCTGCCTGCGAGCGCATGGCCATGTTCTGCGACTCCATGTGCTTGCGCAGCTCCGCCCGGATCGTTTCCTGGACCTGGCGGGCCAGCAGTATCTCCAGACTCTTCACCTCGCGCTGGGTCTCCAGCATGGCGTCCGTCAGCTCGGTGCGGTGCTTGTGCAGGCTGCTCTCGATCAGCTGCTTGAGCAGGGTCAGCTTATTGTTCAGCTCCTCGGAATTGCCGCCCATCGCCTGCGGCTGTGGCATGTGCTGCAGGTAGGTGTTGAACTGGACCATGACTGCAGGGAAGGTTTAATATTAATTAAAATATAAATAATAAATAAAATAAACTCACAGTCCTTGATGCCCACACTGAAGGCGTCATGCAGCTGCTTAAACATATTCTGCGAGGACTTCTCGTAGGCTGGTATCAAGGTGCTGCTCATGGACTCAATAAATGCTGTCTGGAGGCTGGCCTGAACGCCAATCAAGACGGACTTGCCAAAGGCATCAAGGAATTGCTGGGGAATATATAAATACATCATTTCTTGTTGCATTCTTTCGAGTAATCCCTGCTCACCTTGCTCTTGCAAACCTGGCCAATATTCTCCTTCACCGTCTTGTCGAACACACTCAGCTTCTGCGCCATCTCCACCTGGATCTGGGCCTGCAGCTGATCCATTTTGGCATTCACCCGCGGCAGAAGTTGTCGCTGCAGTTCCATGTTGAGCACATTGCCAATGATGTCCGTGAAATGGTTCATCACATACTGATTCAGCACCTGGAGCACCGAGTCGCGCAGCTCACGATTCTGGCTTTCACTGCGAAATGGAATGGTTGAACCCTTGATTATAATATTCGAAAGCTAATAGTGTAATTCCACTGCTTCCATTTACATTCTTGTGCGACATGTGTCGAATGGCACGAATAGCTGATCCGGCATTGTTTACATTGGCTTAAGGCTTAAGGAGCATCGCATTATCCAGTGGCGATCACGAAATGCTACGCTGGATCTAGTTTTCTTTTTCTCTTTGTCAAAAATATTAATAATTTGAAAAACAATAAGAAATTAGGGAAGGTTTAAAGGTTTAGGGAATGAACTTGAGAAATATCGCTTAAATATCGATATTTTTTGGTATTAAGTATAGGGAAGGAACTTACAAAATATCGCTTAAGAATCAATAGTTTTTGTTTAGTTATTATAGAGACCTTCGGGGCGAATGGTGAATAAAGGGACCTATCCTTTCTAATAAGAGACCCCTTTGAAAAGAATCGACCATCTTCGAGAATAGAGCAGAATAAAGCAGTGGAACAAGGCTATTAGACATATAGGGAACACCCAAAATAAGAAATTAGAGAAGGGTTAGAATGTTTAGGGAAGGAAATTACAAAATATCGATGAAGAATCGATATTTTTCGGAATATTATTTTTATTCCTGAATATTCCCTTATGGGAGACCCCCTCGAGAATGTATCAAAATGTTGCAGTGGAATAGGACTATGAGATCTAAGTGGGACTCACCGTGCCGCCAGAAACTCAGTTAGCTTCTTCTTGTGCTCGTTCTCGTAGCGCTTCAGATACTGCTCCATTAGCTTGGACAGCTGCATTTCGATTTTGTAGGCCAGCTGGTTGACACTCTTGGGGTCCAGGGAGGTGTCCGGCTTGCTGCTGGCAGCTGGCACCGCCACCTGCTGCTGCTGCTTTTGGAGCTTGGCTATGTCGTGCTCCAGCTTGTTCAGTTGCTTGGACTGGGCCTTGACGAGATCTGCAGGGGATTTAAAGGGGTTTAAAAGGGTAAATCGAAGTGGTAAGCACTCGAAACTCACCCAGCAGCAACTCCATTTTGGCATTGAGCTCTCCATTGCCACTCGAGCCGTCGCCTGCTGCGCCAGCATGGGTGTTGGCCTTGGCGTTGTTGTTGCTGCTGCTGGTGTTGCTCGTGTTCAGGGTGGAGGCCGTGTTGTTGTTGCTGTTGCTGGCCACACTGGTACCGCCTCCGCCCAGCGTGGGCGGCACATTGCCATTGTTGGTGTTCTGCACCGCCTGGGACATGATCTGGGCGGCATTCTGCAGCTCAGCGGAGTTGGTCAGAGACTGCAGCTTGACCAGGGGCCAGGAACCAGGTTCGGGGCGATCCCCTAGCAGGGGCGATGAGTTAGCCAGCTCCTCCTCCTCGTCGTCATCGTCGTCGTCGTCGTCGTCATCGACCAGATTCTCCAGCTCCGCTTCGTAGGCATCCGCATCCTCCTGCGTGGCCATGATCTCCTGAACCTCACGGCTTGGACTCGACCCGCCGCTGGCCAGGTTCTCGGCCACATTGCGCTCCGGATTGCGATCGATGGCCACGAACTTCTTGCGGGCATCCAGCTTCTCCTTGAGCTGCTTCTGCTGCTCCCGATCCTCGATCAGGGTGTTGTTCATCAGGTTGAGTAGGTTCGCATTGGAGTTGTCGGCGCCGGTCTTGGCCGTTACCGAGGCCAGCATGCGCAGCGTGTTGAGGACGGCGGAGTCAATGGACTCACCCCCGCCTGCCGAGCTATCTGCCCCGGCTGTGCTAGTGGTGCTAGTGGCCACCACCACAGCCGTGGCCGTCGAGGTTCCGCTGGCACTAAAGGCATCGGGGGTCATCAGGTTCACCTGGGGATAGCTGCTGCCGAACTTCGGAGACTCTGTCTTGATGGCCTCGACGTCCTGCAGGATGGCCGAGGGTGCGGCCGCTGCGGCAGCCGCCACAGCCACAATGGCGGAGGAGCTGCCAGTCGAGGATCTCTTGGCGGATTTGGCAAACAAAGCCTCCAGTTGGACAGTGCTGCTGGGGGAGGATTCCGGCTCCTGTTTGATCAGCAAATTGTTCTCCGGCGTCTTGGAACGCTTGCTGCGTCGCTCGGACTTCTCGGCGAGCGAAACGCACGGCTGGTAGATGATCTGGCACTCCTGGAGGCTCTTGGCCTGCACCACGAACATGTGCAGCACGAGGGCGCTGGTGTGGTTGCTGTCGTCGTCAAAGTCGTCGGACTCCTCGAACGGATAGTAGCTCTCGATGGAGCTCTTCAGCTGCCGCACCGTGGCGTTCACAATGGAGAACGAGAGGATGCCGGAGCTCAGCTTGAACTCGGCAATGTTCTGAATGCGAAGGCCACCCTCTTCTCCTCCTTCGCCATCGCTGGCCTTACCCTCCGAGGCGGTGCTGCCGATTTGCATAACATAGACGGCCAGGGAGTCCAGGCTGGACAGGACCAGGTAGTTGGCACTGCGATCGATGCCGGCGATGAAGTTTGCGGGCTGCGGCGGAATGGTGGCCAGCACGTTGATGGTCTGCAGACACTCCCACAGGGAGCAGTTCCACAGCTTGATCTCGGTGTTGGCATCGCTAGTGGTGATCACGTGCTGCCAGTAGGAGCTTAAATGTAAATGTAAATATAAATATAAATATCAAAATATATATATCAAATAGAGCTGTAAAACCATCGATAGTGCCCTTACTCGATATTTTCGATAGTGATAGTCCAAACCATCGATAATATCGATACTATCGACAAAAAAAAAATGGGTTTAAAAAATTTACTTTGCTTAAACAAACCAAATTAAATGGCATAATTTTGATAATTAATAAATAATTAATAAAAAAAGTGGAAGAAATTTTATCACAATTACTGTCTATATAGATTTTATATAAAGATAGTTTTTGATATTAATGATTGGAAATTAAAGAAAAATGTTTTGGTCCGTTCTTAAGAATACACAAATTTAAGATTATATTTATTGGCAAAAACTTGTAAATTTTATACGAATTCACTGATTAACTGCTAACGCGATGTATCGATGGTGAAAAAGAACAATCGATAGTGACGCGGAGCACAACACCATCGATAATATCGATAGTATCGTCGATAGTTTTACAGCTCTAATATCAAATATCAAATATTAATATCAAATATCAAATATCAAATATCAAATATCAAATATCAAATATCAAATATCAAATATCAAATATCAAATATCAAATATCAAATATCAAATATCAAATATCAAATATCAAATATCAAATATCAAATATCAAATATCAAATATCAAATATCAAATATCAAATATCAAATATCAAATATCAAATATCAAATATCAAATATCAAATAAAATAAATACGCATAATAAATAGTTATAATTATGGGACTAGACTTACTCCTCCACGGGCTTGTTGATATTGTCCAGGAAAAAGAGGGAGCACACCTTCTTGCCATCGTGGGGCTTCCACTCGTGCAGGCAGCGGTGGTTGCGCACATCAAACAAATAGATTTGATAGAACCGAACCAGGCCATCGGCGCAGGCTGCGGCCACTGTTGTCCCATCCGGCGAGAGAGCAGCGCAGGTGATCAGGGACTCCTCCTCTATCTTCAGATAGCCAGTTTCGAGGGCAGCCGGTTGGATCTTGCCGCGCTGAGCAGAGAAAAGGTTTATATTAGTTTTTAATATTTTATTCGAAGCAAAGAAAACTCACTCCGTGCTCAGAGACAATCATCTTGACGTGGAAACACTGAAACTGCGAGCTTCGCGACCAAATGAGCAGCTGATTCTCATCCTCCTCCTCGCTGATCGGGGGAGCAGTGGCGTTGGAGCTATGACAGACATAGGGACACCAGGAGACCATGTCATACTCCGGCGAATAGTTAGCGATGGGATCCTCCACCTTCAGCACGAGATTGCACACCAAATTGCCCTCGATTAGATCGACTTTGTAGACAAAGAGCGAGGTGACATCGATCACAGCCAGAATGCGCTCGCGGTCGGTGTGGGCGAACTGCAGGTCCAGCACCTCGCCGCTCATCCCCTTGATCAGAGCCCGCATGCTGGTGCTAATGTTGCAAACGCGCACCATTCCCTCCATGCCGGTGGCTTTGTTGTTGACTGTTTGGGAGGAAAAGGGAAGATTTATTCAGTTAAGATGAAGAAACCCAAGGAAAACTCGTGGAAATATATATACTATTAATAATAATAAAGTTGAATATAAAATATGAAAGCAAACTCACCATTAATGGCATATGCCAGGTGCTTGCCATCGCGGTGGACGGCCACCAGGTGGCCGGGATAGTAGTACTTGCGCTCCCACTTGTAGTCGACAATGTTCTTTAGCTTCACCTTCGAGGAGCCGCGATTGTGGACACCGCCGGAGGCCAAGACCCTAGTATGGTTGGTCTTGATCACCCGACAGCACTGCTTCTCGTGCGGCAGGAAGTTGCTAAGGCGAAAAACCAGCGTGGCTTTAAAATTCAAAGAGTACGAATGCGAAAGGAGACCACAACTCACATTATTTCCACTTCCTTGGGCTCCGTCAAGTTGCCGTTGGCCGCTATCGGCGGCGGCTTAGTGCCCAGGCTGTCCTGGTCGGCGGCGCTGGTGTTCATCCTGGCTGCTGCTGCGTCGATGGCCGGTGCGCTAATACGGATAACGGCTGGCGTGGGCTGTGGTTTCTCTGCTATGCCACACCTTGGCGACGGCTCAGACGGCGACGGGGTTGGCGGGGGCGGCGGCGTCTTACGAAAGATTGGCAAGTGTGCGAGCGCGAAGAGCGCGATTAACATTGACACATCGGCTGACTGCAGCGGGAGGAGCGGATACGGATGCGGCACGGGTGTACACATTAATTTCGTCAGTTAATGCCCAGCAACGACCCACACTAACCTGCCCTATCAATATGCACAGTGCAGCAGAAGTTCCTGATTCGCCCAATTCCTGCAGCCGGGATGTCCTGCGAACTGCGCGCTTGTCTCGTGGCTCTGCCTGCAGCTATTTACTGTACAATCCTGCCAAGCTGGACCATCGGGGTAGCTTTTTTCGCGTTAACTCACTGATTTTCGCAAAAAATTTTGCCCAATGCCGCAAAGCCCTAGAGATGTGTAGCGGCGTTGCAAGGGTTATCGAAAACGGCGGGGCGTCTGTTATCCAGTGATGTCATTTTTTTCTGACCAAAAAAAGCTGGATTGACAAAATAAAACAGCTAAAAAAAAGCGGAATTCCAGAAAAAGCTAAGAAAAAAGCTGATTTTTTTAATATTATTTTTTAAAGAAAAGAAACAAGAAATGGAAAAGGACACAACCAAAATGAAAACAAATTAAATTCATAGATGTTTTATATTAAATAGTAGTAATGGGTAGTTGAACGGAGGTCACTCTATGTTCGATGTATGGGAAGCCAAAACATTAAAGCGCTCTCATGAAAAGTGCCATTTTCAAAGTCGGCGAACACAATTACTCAACATCTACTTGACTAATCGTTTTGAAATTTCTGTTCCGAAAGAAATACATTTTTACCATTTCAACCGTCAAACTCAATTAAAACATCACTTTAAATGTAGTAAAAATAAAATAAAAAAAAAGCTGCTTAAATCTTCTCAAAAAGCTGAAATTCTCGCTGCCCGTTTTCAAATTTGCCGAATTTGACGGGAAAAAAGCGGAAATGACATCACTGCTGTTATCGGTTCGTCGACCAGGGCTGCGCGCTCACTGCGCTTTTTTCGAAATCGAAAAACTTCCGTTGCTCGTCTTATTTTTATTTTTATTATTCTTTTATTGCATTTTAACATTCAACTTAATACATTTATCTTTATTCATAGAGATGTATATCCATCAAAACAATACACATTGATTACGCAGCCACGTAATAATATGTTTACATAGTGTTTCAATATCACTTTTCTTTCCGTTTTCATTACATTTATGCATTTTTTGTCGTTCGTTTCTGTGTGATTGTGGGTGTAGATCTTTGAAAATGTCTTAACAAGTTTAAGAAGAACTCATACATTTTACGGCGGGCTTAAGTATGCAAAAGAAGTGATATATATGTATGCCGGTATATCTGATAAATTCGAAGTTAGCAAATACGTACATATTTAGTGGTCCGGTTAAATTAAATTTGTCTCCTGTTTTCAATCTTACATAATTCCCTTATCCTTTTCCGTTTGGGCATAGAAAGAAATTTTGGGTAAATGTATATAATATCAAGTTGTGTTTTTTCTTTTTTTTTTTTTTTTTTTTTGTGTACACTATACAGATAGAAAATATATTAATATATGTATGTTTTTTTTTTTCTTTTGGAAAAACCTAAGCTAAGCTTTCAAGGAAATGAATTTCTCGTCGATTTTTTTGTATCTCTCTTCTTTCGATTTTAGTTCTCTAATACTTAAACATTTAAGCCTGGCTTTTTCATATTTTTTACGATTCTTGTTTTTTTCTTTTCTTTTTTTTCTTAGTTTTCATTGCCGGAATGAATAGAAGGATAAATTTCGAGGCATACACAAAACATGAATTAATAAATAGCAAAATTGGAAAGTGAAATGCGAGTTCGCAGCAACAGGGAATTCGGAGTTGGGCTTGGGTTTGGACCACTTGGTGGCAGCTTCATTATACACTAGGGCTCGAGGGCTTCAGGGTGAGATACGGGCGGTTGGTTGGCTGTCAAGCGAAGGATCTGTTTGTCATTTACTCGTGTAACAATTAGGAGAAGCGTCCATTGTACATTCACATACATATGTCCCTAAATATACACACACGTACACAAGTATATATATAAATCGATCTGCATAAATATCTATAGAGGCGGCATTATTGTTGTAGTTCTCGCATGATTTGTTTGTGTTGAGATTTAACTAGCCTACAAATTAAATTAGCAACTTTAATGCATCAACTCCAGCCGGGGGGGTACTTGGCAAAGCTCCAAAACAGAGCAAACATTCGAGCAAACAACTCGAATTTGCGAAAGATCAGGTGATTATGTTTGTCTGCAAAATGAGTGCAAGAGAAGCGATTTTGGGGGAAAATAGATGCGAAGTGCTCTGAATGTTTGCCCTGCTTTATCGCTGTGCAAACAACTACCCGGACTTGGAGTGTATTGTGCTTGCAACATATAAAAAACGGCAGAAAATAAGTGACTAACATTTAGCGGTGGATTGATTTGTTCAGAGAAAAGTACAGTGGCAAAAGCATCGAAGTTTTTGAACTTTTCAAACTTTCAGCATTGAAGTTTTCGAACTTTCGGAGTTTTACAGTTTTCTTTAAGGGAAACATCGGTATTTCGGCCTTTACAATCGAAAGTTTTGTAACTGTACTTTCGAAGAGCAAAGTTTTCGAACTTTCGGGGTTTTACATTTTTTTAAAAGGAGGAAAGTAAAAGGAAAACTTTTAACTTTTAACATAAATAGAAACTTTTCTCTAATATATATCGTCAAAGAATGACCAAGAAACAAAAAGAAACTTGCTTAAATTCATAAGAACGTAGAAACTTTAAAAGGGTAAATAAAGAGAAATTCAATAAATTCTGCCAAAGTAAAGGAATGTTAAATATTCTTCCATTTAGCAATAAAGTTGCTTTAGAGTTTCTTATAAAAATACCACCAAATTATCAAAGTTCAAACCTGTACGCCACTGAACAAATCCATTCACCCTTAATAGACATGATGATCATTTATCGCTGCTCCTCAAATGTTGGTATAGACGCCAGCTGCTCCTGCCGAGCCGGAGGAGCCCCCAGTCACGTTGGCTGTCACCGGGGCTGATATCGAGGAGCTCGTTCGCCCAGGAGCACAAGCATCGCCCGCTGTAAGTCCCTCCAGCTTGAGACGCATCTCCTCCTTGCGCGTCTGGACGCTCAGTAGCTCGTCGCTCAAGTCGTTGCAGAGGTGCAGCAGTGAGTTGTTCTGCTCGCGTAGTCGCTGCAGGACCTCTGTGGTGCTGGCCTGGCCCTGCTTGAAGGACACATGGCGCAGCGAGTCACTGATGGCGGACACCCGCTTCTCAAAGCTCTCGGCACTGGGCAGCTGGCCAACTTGGGAGGGAGCCGGTGGCGGGGGCTGCTGGGGCGGCGACTGCGATCCGCGCGGCGTCTGTGGCTTTCGGTAAACCTCGAAGGCGGAGACCCGCTGCTGAGCCTGCTGGAGCGTAATCCTGGTTGGCGGCACCACTGCAGCTTGAGGAGGCGGTGCTGCTGGCGGCAGCGAGTGCAGCTGCTGTTCGTCCATCTAGAATTGTGCGAACAGGTTAGCCTCAGATTTTGTATAAATGAGGGAGGTGGCATTCATGGTTAAGCTACTGAATTTGGACACAAGACACTAGTGGAGCTACGGCCAATTTGCGTTGAATGCGGGTACGAGTACGAGTTGCATACATTTAGGATTGGACTTACGACGTTCGCGGCGCCTTCGTCGGCAAAGTGCGTGAAATCGGCAAAACCAGTTGAGGTTTGCATATCGAAGCTGGCCTGCGCGGTGATCTTAACAAAGAGTGGGGTTGCAATATTTATATACATGTCGCACAGGTTACAGGTTACAGGTTACAGGTTAGGCAGTAGTAGTTATCAAGGCAAAGAAAAGGTAAACAGGAGGTAAGAACATCGGGCACACCGAAGTTTCGGATATCCTTGCAAAGACTCTTAAGTAATTCACTTTTAAACTTGTAGCCCCATTCCACTGCAACATTCTGCTACATTCTCGAGGATGGTCCATTTTTTACACGGGGTCTACCATAACGGTATTTGATCGATTGTTTTTCTTCACAATCGATGTTTTTTTTGTTAATCACTTTATGTTTTGTCCATCTATGCGTCCCAGCATTGTTCTGTGCCTCAGATAGAACCTTTAGTAAGGCAGGACAGATAATATCGGACCGAAGATGCGCGTTTAAGTCGAAAAATGTAGACCAATTGTTATTTATTAATAAGAACTTCAGTATATAAAAAATCTGATCTCAAAGTACAATTTTTTACGCTTTTAATTTGCTTTTTTTTTTAAATTTTTTTTTTAAACCATTGTTTGTATTCGATTGTTTTTCTAAAACCATCGAAAGCCATCGATGGTCTCTCCACTCACGATTGTGCTCCAGCTCTATCTTCGGGGCCATTCGCCCCGAATGTTTCTATATATGATTTTCGTGACATTCACACGTCGCCCAAGAATGTAGATGGAGCAGTGGAATCACCTACATTCAATTTGCGAAAATATGTTGGAAATGTAATTTATATTCGCTTTTTATGTTCAAAAACGAATTCTTTCGTTATTTATGTTTTAAAAACTTATAACTTTTCTTTATTTATATAAAAGAAATGCATTTTTGGTTTGCTCTTCAAATGTATAAGTATATGATCTCCATGAATTGATCTCTATAAATTAACAAAAAAAAAAATCTGATTTAATCGATGTTTTTTTGTAAAACATCGACAAAAATCGATGCACTGAGAATGGATTTTTCCCAGCTCTATGTTGCAGTGGAACGGGGCTATTAGTTTGTATTCAGTTATGTTCCTTGCAAAGATATCTAAAGCACAAACAAGGTTTCGGTTAATAATACTTAAGTCCCCCTGCCAGGCTGTCTAAGGACCAAGTTAAATCACAACACAGACACATACTACGTAAGGGGCCTCCATCAATCAGGAATCACTCACCTCTGCCTGCTGGGCACCGCCCGTGGCGCCCATTTTGAACTTGTTCAAGTCCAGGCTGCTGCTCCGTGCGTGACGATGTGGCCTTGGCGGGGGCAGGGGCGGCGGCTCCTTCTTGGACGCCATGGCCGATGATGATGATGAGGCCACGTACATGGTTTGGGGCTCTGGCGGCTCACTGGGACCACTGCTGGAGCCGATGCTCGACTCACGTTGCGGCGGCGGTGGCAAAGCACTATTCTTGGCAGGCAGCTTCTTGGCCTGGGGACGTTGGATGGCACGCAGATCGCTGCTCTCGCGATGGGAGCCAGTAGATCCCGATGACTGACTGATGACCGCTGTGGTCGCTGTGATGGCCTTGGGGCTGTCCTCGCGCAGAACCACAACGCCTTCGTTGTCGTTGGATGGCTCGGCAGAGGATGCGATGGCGGTGCCTGGCGGCGGAATGGGATTTATAACTTACTTGCTTATCGCTTGAGCTTGGGGAATACCCACCTATTGGGGTCACTCTGAGCGGCACTGGGTGCAGAATCTGTGGATTGGATACCACATCCTGCGCCGAGCGCTTCATGTCGAACAGGGCTGGCTTGAGCCCGGGACTAGAGACGGCTGGAGCGCCTGCTCCGGCCACGGCTGCCACAACAGTGGCCGCCCCTCCTCCGGCCGGAGCAGCACTTGTTGTGGGAGATTCACTGAACTTTGTCCACTGGCTGGACACGGCGCTTGTGGTTGTGTCCACGGCATTTGCCGCAGAGGAAACCGGTGCCGTCACCGGCTTCTCGGCACTCGGCGAGTTCGAGATGCTGCGGTTCTTGGGGGAAGCTGCCTCGCGCTGCTTCGAGCTGTTACTTGCCTGCGAGGACGTGGAGATGCTGCTCAGATTCATGATGTTCTTGTCGCCGGAGCGCGTCTTGCCCGAGGAACTGCCTCCGCCGCTGAGATTGCCGGCAATGATTGTATTGTCCGTGTGGTCGTCCTCGTCGTCGTCGTTCAGGTGCAGGAGATCAGCCTCAGGCGGTTCCTGGGGCAGTGCCGCCGCCGCCGACGAGGAGGAGGAGGTGCCTCCTGCGGCAGCAGCAGCTTGCAGCACATTGGGATGCAGGCAGTGGGGCAGGCTGGTGGGCAACGGTATGTTGTTGCGCCTCAGCACCACCAGATGCATGGCGGCGGTGAATTCGGACAGACTCAGGGCGCCATCGCGAGTCACGTCGCACAGCTGCCAGATGTGACGCAGCTCCTCCACGGGAATGCGGCTCTTTTCGAAGAAGATTCTGTCGGGGGAATAAGTTAAATGTATAAACTGATGCTCCTCCGCACTGGGAGAGTGCTCACCTTGCTGCCTGGCCGGAGAGCAGGCCATGCGGATCCCTTTGGACCGTCCTGAACTGCTTGTTGTAGTACTCGCGCTGCTCCGGCGTTATCTGGTAGAGGGTCACCAGCTCGCTCTCGTTGTCCTCGTCGTCGCTGCTGTGGCGGTCCGAGGACTCCTCCTCGGTGCCCAGCAGCTGGCGGTGCTCGTCGCCCAGCAAACCCTGCCAGAGGGTGTCCTGCGCCCAGGGCCGCTCGGCCACGCTGTTGGTCGGCGTGGGGCTGTCGCTGTTGGTGCTCCAGGCTTCCGGAGAGCCACCAGCACCAGCGCCAGCTCGACGGCGCTAAGCAGAGATAAGAAACGGATGAGGAACGGTCACCAGATAAGATAGGAGTGCTCACCCCGACATTCTCCCGGCTGCTGCTGCTCACGACCCCGCCGCTGCCATCATGACCCGTTGCCTCGTCCACGGACTCGTTCTGCTCCACCTCGGAGTCGGTGCTGGGCAGGTCCGAGGTGTCCTGCAGCTGCTGCTCCTGCTGCGAGGAGTTCCTACGCAGGGAGTTCCTTCGATCTGTGGGCGGCGGTGGCGGCAAGGCGGCCAAACCATTTTCCACGGCCACCGGCGCGGTGACCGCCTCCTTCCAGCTAAAGTGCGGCAGTGGCAGCGGCACCGTGGCCGAGATCAGCTCCTGGCGCAGCGGCATGGCAGCCTGGTGGGCGGCGATTAGCTTGAGGCATGAGTAGAACTGAGCTCGCGAGATGTGCAGCGCCGTCGAGGGAATCCCGGCCAGGCCAGTGATCTGCAACAGGCGTAAGCTCGAGGTAATTAATCATTCACGATCGCGCGGCAGTGGCGCAAATTGGACCTACCTCAATCACCGCCTCGTTGGCGATGTCCGCCGAGCGAAAGAGCTCGGTGGCCTTCAGCATGGGCACCTTGCCAGTCTTTTCCACGTCGCAGCATTGGAAGAGCTCACTGTAGAAGCGCGTCTCGGGCTCCGTTAGCGACACGTCCATGCCTGCCGCCTACTTGTTGCCGCCTCTCTCCGCCTCTGGTGTCCGCCAATGCCAGTTCTGAGCGCCACGCCCCGTTCCTGCGACCGATCGGGCCCGGATCCGATCCGTTTGTTTATTTCCACGCTAAACCAAACAACAAGTCAGTGCCAGTGGCAGTCGCAGTTTCCGCTGCCCCCTCGCTCCCGAGCGACTCGTCCCGAAGTCTCTCTCTCTCTCTCTCTCGCTGCTCTTGGCCCCCGCACGGAGTTGGAGGAGATGGAAAACGGCAGAAGGCAAATAATAAGGCAGCTCCAATCGCGCTGGTTTCCTTAGCTTATCGGTGCCGCCACAGCTGGGTGTGTGCGGGCGGGGTTTACAGCATGCCTTGGCACTGGTCAACGGGCAACGTCCAGCTTCCACAAGCTGCTTAATTCGCAACAGATTCGCTTTTTGTCCAGTTTTCTTTTTCGCAAACTCTTTTTGCACTGTGTGTGCGCTGGCTCTCGGTTTCGATAGGTGGCGATGCTGGCGATATGTCCGCCCATCGATTAGTCAGCTGGCGGAGCAGCCCTGTACCTGTTAGCTTGCGTGCAGCCCTGGCTTTCGACAAAAAGTTTAATGCCGCGCATGCTGTAAGTTTTGAAAGGTGGTACACATATTTTCAAGTTTCGAAATAAATAAATTTATTTTGTATAAAATTAACCATTTAAATAGATGAGTTTATCGATGTTTTTTTAATAGGAATAGGGTTGGGCATATGACAAAAAATTCATTAGAACAAACACAAAACCTTGTTGATAAGCTTTATGACAAATTATTGTAAAGTCATATTGCATTTTCTATAAAATAAATAAATAATAAAATGTTGTATCTTTTTAAAAATCATAGCCTCACATACACCTCTTATAAATAAATTACAACTCTGCAATACTTTTAACTCTTAGGGCTTGGGTAGCCCTGCCCGCGTGACGTCACTGTGTCGCAAGCACTTTCCTGCACCACCTTCACTTCTGCCACCGTGCTTCCCGCAAAACATTCTGTTATTGTTGTCTGCGTCTGATCTGCGACGCTAATAAATAAAGGATTTCAGCGCTTCAAAGCTCCAAATTAGGTAGGATATTGTTCCAAGCTAGTCAAGGATGTTCTCCAAAAAGAAGCCCGAGCCTGCGAAGCGAAGGCAGCACGACTTGTCCCAGGTAAGAGGAAAAACAAACAGCTAGATCCGTCTATTTATTAATTATGAGTCATCGCCCACACTCGCACTCTCGCTTCTTGCGTTCAGTTTGGCCTTACGGAAATCCCGGATGACTTCGATCCCAGCGCTGGCTAC
The DNA here is from genome assembly GCA_018153105.1 of Drosophila rufa. NCBI lineage: Eukaryota > Metazoa > Arthropoda > Insecta > Diptera > Drosophilidae > Drosophila > Drosophila rufa. The sequence continues at coordinate 19,682,692 of JAECXS010000096.1, forward strand.
GGCGATGACGATGGCGGCGACAGTGATCTGGAGGCGGAGCTGGCTGCCATTGCCAGCGGCGGGGGAGGCAGGCCCAAGCCGAAGCCCAAGGCAAAGCTCGTGCCGGCGAGCGACTTGGACAAAATGATTGCCGACAGCTTGCGTGATGTCAGCGACGATGACGACGATGAAAATCTGGAAAACGATTCGGATCTGCTGGGTGAATTGAACGGCATTGGAGGCGTGGACGTGGAGGAGGACGAGGAGCAGCCAGCGGTGGAGCCAGAAGCTGCCAATGAGGAGCCCGTGCAGACCTTCCTGCCCACCACCACTGTGGACACGCTGGGCATCATCAAGCAGCGCCTGGAGATGTACAAGATGGCCGAGGCGAATGCCAAGGCTGCGGGGGATTCCGGCAAGGCAAGGCGCTTTGGACGAGGTCTCAAGACCCTGCAGGACTTGCACAAGCAAGCAGCTGCCGGCAGGTCCATCAATGTGGACGACATACCGCCAGAGGTTAGTGTGAAGCCTCCTGGTGGAGCGGATTCTGTGGCAGCTGCCGAGGAAACACCCGCTCCTTCTACCCCCGCCTCACCTCCGCCCGTACCAAGTCGCGCGGCTCCAGCTCCTCCCACTCCAACATCCCCGGTAGCGCCAACGACCTCTGTGGCTCCCTCCACGCCTCCCAATCCTCTGGTGGCTCAAATGCGCAGCCGCCAGAACGAGTACAAAGCTGCTGCCCTGCAGTCCAAGCGTGGCGGGGACACGGCCACTGCCCTCCAGTTCCTCAAGGTTGTCAAGCAATTCGATGTGGTTGTGAAGATGTGCGAGGACGGCCAGGAAGTGGATCTCAGCGATATGCCGCCACCGCCAGCCGAGTTCCTTGAGTTCCTGGCCAAGATGAAGGAGGGCGGCGCGCCAGAAGCAGCAGCAGAACCAGCTCCGGTTGCTCCGGCTCCAACTCCCGATCCCGCTCCCGCTCCTGCGGCTGCCACCAACATGCTGGAGGCTCTGCAGCAGCGCCTGGAGAAGTATCAGTCCGTGGAGGCTGCGGCGAAGGCAGAAAATAATACCGGCAAGGCAAGGCGCTTTGGAAGGATTGTGAAGCAATATGAAGATGCCATCAAGCTGTACAAGGCGGGCAAACCTGTGCCTTACGACGAACTACCCGTGCCTCCTGGCTTTGGTCCACTGCCAGCAGCCGGGGATGCTGCTCCAGCTCCATCCCTGCCCACTTCACCTGCATCCCCGCCAGCCACAGCAAGCACTTCCGCGGGGGGAACGCCATCCAGCTCGAGTGCAGCCACGCCCACAACCCCGCGGAAGGCTCCGTCGCCGCCCAAGGAATTGACTACACGCACCTCGGGCAACCAGCAGAAGAACAACCTCGCCGAGCAGCAGATGAAGCTGCTTTTGGAGCGTCAAAAGGAGTTCAAGGTGGCTGCCATCGAGGCCAAGAAGGCCGGAGAGATTGACCAGGCCAAGGAGTACCTGAAGATCTACAAGGGATTCGATTCGCTGCTGAATGCGGCCAGCAGTGGCTTGCCAGTTGATCTCAGCACGGTCAGTGAAGGGTCACTTAATCTTAATAAAACAATAAATATTTCCCAATCCTTTCCAGCTTCCTGTGCCACCCTCTCAGCGCGATAATTTGGAGGCCTCGTTCGCCATTGTTTCCTCCGAGGAGTGCGACCCCGGCGATGACATCTGCGAGATCGGTATCCGCATGGAGGAGCAACTGGCCAAGCAGCTGATGATGTGCAAGAACACCCGGGATCACCACAAGGCCATGGGGGATGTGGCCGGCATGAATCGCTTTGAAAATCTTGCCCTTACTGTCCAGAAGGATCTGGACCTGGTGCGCTTCTCCAAGCGAAAGAATCAGACACTGCCAAAGTTTCACTACGAGCAACGCAACTTTAACATTGTCCACTGCAACACGGACCTCACCGACAACGAGCTGGAGATTGTCGTTGTCCGTGGCGTGAACTACAATGTGGCCAATGCCAAGGAAGTGGACACCTATGTGCGTGTGGAGTTTCCACTGCTTAATGTAGGTTTTTGCAAGGAAGGAAGTAAGGAATTTGGCTGAAACCAAGGCATCTAAATCTTCTCTTTCAGGATGAAACCTTCAAGACTAAAACCAATGTCATCAAGGACACCAACAGCCCGGACTACGACGAGCGCTTTAAGGTGGACATACAGCGAACCAATCGTCAGTTTCAAAGAATCTTCAAGAGACACGGCGTCAAGCTGGAAATTTATTCAAGAGGGTGAGTTTTTGTCTGTAATAAAGAATCTAATTTGGCACATTTTATTAATCCGTACCAAGTCGCTTTTCATGCCAATTAATCTTAACTAACAGAGGTGGTATATAAGTTTTAATCATAATCATTATTTTTTGAGGTTTTTAAGAGCTATTTAGTGGTTTTATCTACTGTTCATTTAAAGTAATATCCCTACAGTACTGCGCACTAGTTCGTAGGTAAAAGGGAAACACCAGTACTTACTTTACTAAACCCTTGACAATGTATTTTTTCATTTCCACTTTTGTATGAAATGCCACCACTTCTTTAACCGCGAACTAATGATATGGGCACCCATGAAAAGGGTAGTTACTTAGGTAATTTGTACTCAAATTGAGTACATATTTTAAAAACAATAAAAATTAAATTAGAGAGATTTAAAAACCTTTTTAAAAACTTGTTACTTTATTTAACTTTGTATTTATAAAGGACGAATTGTTTTAAATTTTTATGAAACTGTAATACAAGCTCAGCTCTTTTATTTTACATGACAATACAATTTATTTTATTATGGTTGACATTCCGCCTGTATGTTAATATGTTCGTTCAAGTTAAATAGATTTATTTATGATATATAAATTCAATAAGGAACACTCACAACATTTCTAAACACAATTGTTACGACGCGGACTCGAACTCGGTACCATCAGATTCATAGTCCAGCACTCAACCCAACGCTCCATAGGGGCAAATCAGACAACAACATCGAAAACTCAAATTTACTTTGTGGCTCGGCGTTAGTTTACTATAGGGTTAGTCATAGGAGTACCCATATAGTAGGTGGTACCAAAGGGTCAGTCAAGGAAGTACTGTGAACTAGTTCGGTAGGTAGTTCAGGCAATCGACACCTCCAGTACTGTAGGGTATTTAGTGGTTCTATCTACTGCTAATATATAGAACTGTAGGGTATTTAGTGGTTCTATCTACTGCTAATATATATAACTATATTTTAAATACTATTTAAGTAATAATTTGTAATTTCCTAAATGTAGATATCCGGTTTACTGACATATTTAGTCAGTAAAAACAAAGTTGAAATCTCTGCTTTATAACTAGAATCACCTTAGTTTTTGAACAACTTATATTTAAATTCAAATATTCTAAGAAGAAACAAATTTACTTACCTAATTTTATTGCTAATTATTTAAAATTTGCGTTTTTTAGCTTGAGTCCCCCAAAATTCCCAAAAATCCTTTATGATTTCCTCCCGTAGTCAGCATGCTCCTCCTTGGGTTCCGTATCGTACCAGTCATGGCTCATCCATATATGTAGCCCCATTGAACTTCATTTGACTCCCGAGTGGAACATTTTAATAAAATATTTTTCAAAATCTTTACGCCTCAAATCCAAACAAATCGCAAAACAAAACCAAACCAACCTCATCCGAAATGCCACGCGATAAATTAATAGCTGCAGTGTAGATTGTTGTGGACTAAGTCGTAAACTGCCCCTGTGTTGTTTCAGAGGATTCCTGCGATCGGATACCCTGATTGGAACCGTAAACGTCAAGCTGCAGCCGCTGGAGACCAAGTGCGACATCCACGACACCTACGATGTGAGTTTGATGGCCCAAAGCTTGACCAATAAGATCTAAACTAATGAATCTCCTTAGCTAATGGATGGCCGCAAGCAAGTGGGTGGCAAGCTGGAGGTCAAAGTGCGCGTTCGCAATCCCATTCTCACCAAGCAGATGGAGCACATCAACGAGAAGTGGCTGGTCTTGGACGCCTAAGGCACATACTCTAAGTTAATTGCTTAAAGCAAACAAAATAATCTAAAATAATATATTGTTTTAGTTGTTCTCGATTAGTTTACTTAGTTATTCCTCTGTACATACACCCCCAGAGAGAATACAACACATTTATTTACGCTTTACGCCGATTCCTAAACAGGATAAAGGCATTATGTAATACGAACACAACACAGATAATGTACTATATATCTATTTATATATATCTTTATATATATATACTGTATATGAGATATTGGCGGCGTTAAGGCGTTGGCATGAGATTGTGCCCGGTGAAGTCAGTCCATTCCTTGAGAGAGACAGATAGAGAGTAGAGGGTGGGAGGTCCATTAGCGCCTGGCCGAAGCCTGATTATGTTTGCTTTTTGATTTATAAATTATATTGTTGAACTACAATTCCAGATATTCGCTTATTTGCGAGTACGGGCTGGTCTCATTAAACACATTCACTCCCCGAACCTTGTAGAAACCTGTTGAGAAAAGGGGGATTATGAGTCAAGATAAGGTTCTTGGTCCTAGTCACTTACCATTGACGGATCCCCCCTCGCCAGGTGCATACTGGAACGAGGGATACGGCAGATGCCAGTCCCGGGATATGAGTTGCCAGTCGGCAGCCAGGCCCTTTTCATCGCGCTCCCTGAACCACACCTCGTAGCTGCGCAGGCACTGCGTGGACTTGGGGTGCTCAGCCCAGCTGATGAAGACCTCGCGATGGGTTACCGCCACTATGGAGAGCTGCTGCGGCCGCCTGAGCTTGGGCCACGCGCTGGAGCACACGCGGAGCAGCACCGCCCAGGGCAGCGGCAGGGTGGCAGAGTTTATTACCAGCTCGCTGTTATATTGCCAAATGGGTCCCGTCTCGTAGAGCCTGGGAGTCTGGGCCCGCCGCATGGCCGCCCTTAGGGTGGCATTGGGATAGGCCGGGCTGCCGGCCTGCTGCCACACAAAATAGGGATCGGTGGTGTGCGGCACCAGGATCTCCGTGATGAAGGCCGATTCGTTCGCTATGGACATATTCAGGGTGTACTTGTGATGGAAGGCAGTCCGCTGCGGTCCCGCCTTCTCGGGGCTCAGGAATATGGCGGCCATGTACTGCCCCGGTCCGCCCACGCCGCCGGACACTGTGCGAAGCACCTGGACGCTGTGCTTGCTGTCCATATTGACCAGCTCCATGTCGGCAGCTCGATTTCCCAACTTGGCCAGCATCCCCAGGGCTGCGTAGACGGGTTTCTGGATAAACTGCGAGTGCGGTGGCTCCGTTTCGTTCATCTGGAAATGGGCGAGGAGGGTGCGCTGCGTGAACTCGTGCGGATGGTAGCTGAGGAAGGCGTTGTCATGACTGATGGACTCCAGTCGGCCCAATGGTCCGCCGGCGAGCTTGGCATGCCAGTGCTCCATCACAGTGGATATTAGGGTGATGCCATAGCGAACATCCGCCTGGAACTCCCGGGGAGTGCTCCACCCAGTCACGGGATCAGCCTCACTAAAAGGAAGAGGCACTGAGATTAAAAGGTTTCTTTTTTATACCCTTGCAGAGGGTATTATAATTTTGCCATGATAGGAAGCATCTCCGACCCTATAAAGAATATACATATTATTCTTAATCAGCATCACCAGACGAGTCTATCTAGCCATGTCCGTCTGTCGGTTTCTACGCGATCAAGTCTCTCAGTTTTTAAGCTTTCGGGCTGAAATTTTCAGCATAGTCTTATTTCTTTTGCAAGCAGTATATATGTCGGAATGATTGCGAAATTAATGTAAAAAAAAAAATATAACATCTCTGATTTATATAGCCTTGCAGAGGGTATTATAATTTTGCCATGATATTTGAAACGCAGTGAAAGGAGGCATATCCGACCCCATAAAGTATATATGTATATTCTTGATCAGCATCACCAGCCGAGTCGATCTAGTCATGTCCGTCTGCCTGTCTGTCGGTTTCAACGCGTACTAGTCTCTCAGTTTTTGAGTTATCGGGCTGAAATTTTCAGCATAGTCTTATTTCTTTAGCACGCAGTATATATATCGGAACGACCGAAATCGGACTACTATATCCTATAGCTGCCATAGGAATGTTGGCGAAATTAATGTACAAAAAATTATAACTTCTTTGTTTTTCAACTAATTTTTATAAATTTCGAGATTAAGCTGTTTTTTATGGTTCTATAAATACGGTTTTAATTTCATTAAGATCGGACAACTAAATTATATAGAAACGATCAATTGAATTATATGAAAATGTAACAATCTACATGTAAAATGTATAGGTAAATGTTATACAAATATATAAACTTCAATATTTTTCAATTTTAGCAAAATGGATTGATTTTCAATGATCCAATTGCAGACTGCAAGGGTATACAAACTTGGGCTTACCGAAGCTAGCTTTCTTTCTTGTTAAGTCATGTTTTGAGTTTAAGTAACCCTAACTAAGAGTCAGTGTCTGTGTTAATTGCCAAGTTAAGATAATAAGACTAAGATAAACCTGAAAACACAAGAATTTGGCAAGATATTTGGCTTATTATTATTTAAAGAGGTCTTAAACCTGAGTTGCCTTACAGCTTGGCAACTATTTGGTTGCTTACCTTGGCTTAAATTTATAAAATGAGGTTAAAGATATGGTTTGGCAAAGTAGTCTTCATATAAACATGGTTAAATATGTGTTAAGATTGCCACACTCACTCATTGGCCACCGGCAGGGGCTTAAGATTCGGATAGTCCTCGTAGATCTTGGCCATTAAAGCTAACGAACCATTCACAATCTCCGTGGCCGAGCCTTCGATTCCCTTGCGATGAAACGTGAGTATATCGATGGGACAGTAAACGACCTTCTGGTTGCACTGCTCCAGCAGCTTCCAGCACAGCGGATGAGTGTCCGAGCTCTTGAAGAGACCCGCCGGTCCACGCAGAGCTCGATACATGGGCAGCTGAACTTTGCCCTCGTAGGTATCCAGATTTCCAGCTTTGCTGAGACCCCGACGAACGGCTTGAACGTAATCCAGATAGGATTGGGCCGTGAGATTGAGTTTATTGTACACTCGAAGATCCGGCTCGTTCCAGGTCTCGTAGCGCCAGTTGGCCATTCTGGCGGAACCGTGACGCGCTGCGGGAGAAAATTAATGAATTTTCTTAATTACCGTATCAATTACTTACCCAGCTGGTGGTTAACCGTCGTCTTGACCAGGTGCTCCCAGTAGAAGGACATCTGCTCGGGGTTTTCCAGGAAAACCCCGTCCAAGTTACCCATCCACTCGAGCACCGGTGACAGACGCAGCTCCTCGTGCAGGAAGTCCATGAAGTCATCGAACTTTGTGAAGTCATAAATCGGTATCCCGTTGGCATCGTACTGCCGGAACTGGACCAGCTCGAGCAGCCAGTGGATGCGAATGTGGGTCACCGCACCCACCGGCAGGGCGGCAATCTGGCGGAGATTCATCTGCAGGGCGGGGGCGGCCAGAGCGGCATCGATTCCCTGATGATCGATCCGACCGGCGGGACAGAAGCCCACGCCCGTCCAGAAGTGCGGCATTGGATGGTAGACCACATCTCCGCTGGTGTAGTGGGCGTGGATCCTGGCGAGAGTGGCCACGGTCAGAAGGAGCGACAGCATTCCGTGCGGTGAGCGATGCTTTCGCTGCGGGATTAATTTCGGTTTTGTTTTGTCTCCGATTTGTCGATGCCGCCGCTGATAAGAGTGTCTCTCTCTCTCACGCCCTCCGCTCTCCCACTCCCTCTCCCTCCCCCACCTCCCTGCCCCACTCCCACTATTCTCTTGGTGTGTTGGTGACGCACTGACTCTCTCCGTGTCTGTATCTGTCGGAGTGAGCTTAGCCGTAAGCTAAGGCCGTGACGTCACATCACAGTGGGTAGTTTGTATACCATTACGGATGTCCATTAGAAAGACGGACTATTATAAAAGCTAAATTTATAGTGAAAACTAAATTAGCAAGAATTGTCTTGTTTTATTTATAAATATTTTGAAAAGTTGTTATAGAAATCAGACATTCAGGACTTGTCATATTATTAACAAAAACTTTGAACTTATACAATTTTATTTATTTATAAATGGGGTCATACAAGGGATAACAGACTTTATAAAATATTTTAAAAAACGAGAAAGAAAGCTAACTTCGGTAAACCGAAGTTGGTATACCCTTGCAGTCTGCAATTGGATCATTGAAAAAACATCGAATTTTGTAAATTTTACATTTTACATGTAGAATGTTACATTTTCATATAAATTGACCGATCGCTTCTATGGCAGCTATATGATATAGTGGTCCGATCCTAATGAAATTAAAACCGTAATTCTAGAAGCGTAAAAAACTGCTATATCTCAAAATGTATAGAAATACGTTGAAAAACAGAGAAGTTAAATTTTTTTTACATTAATTTCGCCATCATTCCTATGGTAGCTATAGGATATAGTAGCCCGATTTCGGTCGTTCCGACATATATACTGCGTGCTAGAAATAAGAAATAAGACTATGCTGAAAATTTCAGTTCGATAGCTCAAAAACTGAGAGACTAGTTCGCGTAGAAACCGACAGACAGAGAGACGGACATGGCTAGATCGATTCGGCTGGTAATGCTAATCAAGAATACATATACTTTATTCACTGCGTTGCAAACATCTGGTCAAAAGTATAATACCCTCTGCAAGGGTATAAAAACTATAGTTATATATTATTTGTTAACTATTACGTATTAACATTAACTTTCGACTTGTACATATAATCCATGAAGAACGCTTTATTAAAGCTATAAAATGCGAGACATACGTTTTTAAGGAACTCCCTTTTATTACCTAAAATTAAAGAATTCATCCCATTGTACGTCGTGTGCCGAAAGCAACAGCGTGCCCATGTTCAGGACTCTCTCGCTCTCACTCTGCCGCCCCAAAGGTAAGGCGGAGATTGACATAAAAAGAATACAAAGAAAAACACGACCACATTGAATTGCAATCCCTCATTAGGGGTGGAAAAATATGTTGGCCATTGTGTGAGTGGGAGTACGTGCATGTCTGGGTGCTTCTGGGGGCGCAAAAAGGTGTGACAATAATAATATTTCACGCATCCCGTGTGATAATATAGACATAACACGCTCCTGTCACATCCGAGGGTGAAATTGGTCGTTGACCGGTTCCACATCGAATTGCTACCCCCATTTGATTTTCGATTTACGGATTTTGGTAGGCAGGGATTACACAGGGCTTACGGATAAGCCTCGTAAAAGATAATACCATATGGGATGGAAATCGAAGAAATTGGGGAGCGATTATTTTAGCAGGGGGTTTTGGAAAGAAGATTTACTCAAGTCTAAGAGATTTAAGATAAATTTTTAAAATTTATAAGGCTTCGGCACATCAAAATAGATTTTTGAATTAAAGCAATATTTTTAATAGCTTTTTGGCAACGCTTGCAATATTCAGGAAGGAAGACCCAGTACCCATTAAGATAGGGCAACCTTTCGACTTTCAGTTTTAGAAAAACCTAATTCAAACAAAGAGTTTCTGAAATTCTTATAGTTTCAATTGAATGATCTTCAGACTTATCAGACTTCAGACTTCACCTCTCACAGACTAATCTCTTGAAGGTAAATGTGAAAGCGGTTGACTGACTGTTGCCTTCAACTATAGCCGGGATAATGGAGTCTCTTCCAAGAAATCCTTCCCATATCGAAACTAAAAGACAGCTTGCGATCTTAAAACCAGTTTGAGCAGGAGAAGGGGTTACGTGACCCTTGGCCCCTGGTGGTTACCATTGATGGCAACCATAAATCATTCAGTGAATATGCCGAGGAGGAATCTACAGTAAACCCTTATGCGAGTCAAGGGTGTCTTTCGTCCAAGATGACAGGTTTGGCGACTACTGGATCATCAATGCTTACAGGAGGCTGGCCCGAAATGCCGGAAACATGTGCGGCGTGGCCACAAAGCCTCAATATCCCAACGTTTAACCAAAATAAATAAGATTCAAAGCAAAGAAAACCCTCAATAACTTAATAAACAATTATAAACATGAATATTTTGTATTTCAATAAGAAATGAGGAACTTCACGTGACTTTCCCACAAGAGCTTTCCCAAAACCCATTCCAGCAAAGGATTCCCACGAAATGTTTCCCCAGACTTGTTGTCAATATTTTGAATAATAAGGATAAATTGATTTTGTAGTTTCCCATCCGTTGGCATTATTCAATAATCCACTGTGAAGGCAATTACTCTAATGGCGGACGATGGCCAGGCCCTGACCCCAAGTGGGTCCTGGCCACAATCAGATAACTGCGACCCCACTTACCTTTGACCGCTGGTCTCGTTGTCCTGTCAGTGCCTGGTTGGCCATGTCCCCGAACACTTGGGTAATCGAAATGCCGTCGCAGAAGTCGCGCTCTCATCCGTACCCGCGGAGAATCTCGCCGTACCGAGCGCCTTCCCTGAATCGAGATGCCTTCACTAGGGATTCCCCGGCCGCGGCGACTGCAGCTCCCACTATGCGGAGCCACGATCATCCCGTTTTCGAGGACATACGCACCATACTATCCGTGCTGAAGGCCAGTGGCCTGATGCCCATCTACGAGCAGGTTTCCAACTACGAAGTGGGTCCTCCGACCAAGACCAACGAGTTCTACTCCTTCTTCGTGCGAGGCGTGGTCCACGCCCTCACCATCTTCAATGTCTACAGCCTGTTCACGCCCATCTCGGCGCAGTTGTTCTACTCGTACCGGGAGACGGATAACGTGAACCAATGGATCGAGCTGCTGCTCTGCATCCTGACCTACACTCTTACGGTGTTCGTGTGTGCGAGGAATACCAAGAGCATGCTGCGGATTATGAACGAGATCCTGCAGTTGGACGAGGAAGTGCGTCGGCAGTTTGGGGCCAATTTGAACCAGAACTTTGGGTTCTCCGTCAAGTTCCTGGTGGGCATCGCCGCCTGTCAGACCTACATCATAGTGCTGAAGATCTATGCGGTGGAGGGTGCGCTCACGCCGCCCTCCTACGTACTGCTGGCCTTCTATGCCGTCCAGAATGGTCTCACGGCCACCTACATCGTTTTTGCCTCGGCTCTGCTGAGGATTGTGTACATACGGTTCCATTTCATCAACCAATTGCTGAATGGCTATACCTACGGGCAGCAGCAGAAGCGCAAGGCTGGTGGTGGTGGTGGGAGGCGACAGCGTAACCCCAATCCCCATCCCAATCCCGCCATCATGGAGCATTTCCCGGAGGACTCGCTGTTTATCTATCGCATGCACAACAAGCTTTTGCGTATCTACAAGGGCATCAACGATTGCTGCAACCTGATTCTGGTCTCGTTCCTGGGCTACTCCTTCTACACGGTCACCACCAACTGCTACAATCTCTTCGTCCAGATCACAGCCAAGGGCATGGTGTCGGCGAACATTCTGCAATGGTGCTTCGCCTGGCTCTGTCTCCACGTTTCCCTTCTGGCTCTGCTGTCCAGGAGTTGCGGTCTGACCACAAGGGAGGTGAGTAACCAAGAGACAGAGATAAGGCTAAATCACTAATCATGCTGAGTGCTTCTATTCGAAGGCCAATGCCACATCCCAGATACTGTCAAGGGTGTATGCCAAAAGCAGGGAGTATCAGAATATTGTGAGTAGAAATAATTAAAATTAAGGCATTAAATAAAACTAAGAGGGGGATTTTCCCTTGCAGATTGATAAGTTCCTGACGAAGAGCATCAAGCAAGAGGTTCAGTTTACTGCCTATGGATTCTTTGCCATAGATAACTCAACCCTGTTCAAGGTATCTCTAAAAATATTTATAGTATTTGAATATCCTTCCCTTTTTCTATAGAAAAGAATATTGTGCACTCAATTTCAGAATTTATCGTACTCAGTTTAAGAATTACAGGTTATTTTGAGTAAGAATTGTTCTTAAGTGATGTACTCAGATTGAGTACAAAAGTCCTCAAAAACTCAAAAAACAAATAAAATACTCAATATGCGTATTTATGTTCTTAAAAATTGTACTCAAACTGAGCAAGAATCATCTCAAAAAACAAATGGACTTGGCGTTTATTTGAGTACATAATTTCTCATTTGAAGCCCATTTTTTCTTAAAAGTTCTCTCTGTATATTTCCTTTAAATACTTCATCCCACCTTTAGATTTTCTCGGCCGTCACCACTTACCTGGTCATCTTGATCCAATTCAAGCAGCTGGAAGACTCAAAGGTGGAGGACCCCGAACCAGATCAGACTTGAAGCATCTAGCATTAATATCTTTATATAAATATTTAATTGTTTTCTTACATTTTTATCTATTTTTCATTTAATTACAAATATTACGACAATTTCACTAATCGCATGTACGGGGGCCTCAAAGAAATCAAAAGTTGTGTTCTTTCTTAAATTAAAATGATATTTAGTCCGCCCGAGAGATAATACACTTGATCGATAATACACTTTAAATGCATTATGTTGATTCTCTGATGCGGAATTGAAACGCTTAAGAAACCGGCGCCGTTTACATTTAGGGAATAATTGGTTGAAAGTAAGTGAAAGTTCATCTATTTTGTGGAACGCAAGGTTTTTTTTTGAAGCTGCTCCTTGTCTGGTACTTAGTTCTAAGGGGGTCCCACTTAGGACTTTGCGGCACGACGCGTTTCTCCGAACAGGAATGAGCAAATGCGGTCCAAAGCGAAGGCACCAAGGATATCCAAGACCAACACGCCGAGCAAGACTGTGCGGAACTGAAAAGGATATTATTAAAGCCGCACCACATAGGGAGAAAGTTCCAGGATACTTACATCCCCTGGGAAATCGATGATCTCAAAGAATTCCGTCAGTTCGGGTGCCAGGCCCGTGGACAAAAGGAGCACGAGGGTAGCTGAAGCTCCAATGGCATACATCAGCATCCGATTGGAGCGCAGGCTTTCCATGAAGGGGTGGCCCTAACAAAAGTAAAGTTAAGGTTAAAAATCATCTCATTCAGCTTCGTTGTAAACCTCACCTTATAATTGACAGCAATGGTGGCCACTTGCAGGGATATGCAAATGATGTAGACCGTGCTGCTCACAATGTTTGGCTCGTACTTGGTCTTTTCGTCGGCATCCATGTCAATGTACAACTTCACCTTGCCCACTCTGGGTATTTAAGGGGGATTTATAATTTAATTTATAACTAATTATAGTTACGAGCTCACCTGGGCGGCGCCAACTCGGTGGCCCTGCTGGTCAGGTAATACAGCGTTCCAAAGTGCACAGCAAACTGGCTGAGTATGGTCGTAATGGTGTAGAAATTAAATATGTTTGGCAGTGGTGCCACCTTGGACAGGGTTTTCAGAGGCTGTTGAAAAGGAGAGAATAAAATGTTGTCAAAATCCACTACTGGAATCTTGGAGTATCTCTACCTTGGCTCTGGTGATAAACAAGAAGCAGGCGGCAATGAAGATGCCCTGCATGGTGGCCTGGGTATCACTGAACTTGACGCCATCGATGTACAGCACCGACTGGCAGTAGGCCTGGATGAGGGCATTCAGGGCGAGGATCTTGAACATCTGCAGAGTGGTTACCAAGGTGCAGCGGCCCTGCTTGATGATGTGGTTAACTAGGAAGGGAATAAAGCGAAATTTATATTTAAACTGTAGCAGGATGGCATACTTATATACTTACCTACCTACTTATGTACTTATAATTACTTATTATCTATAATTGACTTACCGCACATAATCGAGGAGGATTTACTGGTGAAGGGCGCCGCAATGGAGGCGTCGCCCAGCTTGACCATGGTCTGCTCCTCCATGTCGCGCAGCGCACTCTGAAGGCGTGCCTGCGTCTGGTTGATCTGCTCCTGGCGCCGGCGCTGAGCTCGCTCCCTGGGCGTCAGCTGCTGGTTGGCATTGCTCGCAGCAGCAGCAGCAGCTGCTGTCTGAGCCGCTGCCGCAGCCGCACTGACCGCCGCCTGCTGCTGCTCCTCGTCGGTGCGCTTGCGCTTCACCGGAGCACTGGTTAGCAGAGAGACGCCCACGTTGGCGTGCTTCAGGGCGCCCACATCGTTGGTGCCGTCGCCGCACATCAAAGTGCAGTAGCCCAGCTGCTTGAGCTGGGTGATGACGAACTCCTTCTGCTTGGGCGCAAAGCGGGCACAGACCGTAATCTGTGGCAGCACTTGACGCATGTACCGATGATCGTTCAGCTGCAGATACTGCAATCCCTCGCCGGTGATGCACAGATCGTGTGTGGCCAGCAGCATGGAGATGCTCCTCTTGCTATTCTTTCGTTCCAGCTCGTACTTTTGGTCCCCGTCGACGGACAGCCACTTCCAGGTATCCCCGTTGCCCTGATCGGCCGGCGGCGGCGTCAGGATGAGCAGCTTCTTGCGGGTGAAGCGCAGCTCGCGGGCCACGTGGCAGGCGGTGAGCGGATTGTCGCCAGTGATCATCACCACCTTGTGCGACGATTGAATCAGCTCCTTGATCACCGCCTTGGAGTCGGGCTTCATGGGACAGGAGATGATCACGAAGCCGGCAAAGGTCAGGTCGCACTCCACTTCCTCGCGCTTCAGTTCCCGAACTCTCTGAGCGCCCAGAGTGCCGAGCTCCTTGATTCCCAGGGCCAGAACACGGGCACCGCGACGGGCGTACTCCAAGTACACCTTCTCGTAGTCCGCGGGCACCTCGCTCAGCATCTTCTGTATCACCTCCGGGGCACCCTTCACCGCTCCAATGTGCTTCACCTCGTTCGAGTAGGGCATCAGGTAGCCGGCCAGGACCGACATTCGCTTGAGGGCCGAGGAGAAGTGATAGCGCTGGATGATCTTCAGGGGCTTGAGTTGCGGCCGCTTCGGTATGACGCTGTCCATCTTGGTCAGGTTCCAGTCCACCGCCGCCAGTGTGGCCTTCTCCAGGGGATCGCCCACCAGTCCATCGTCCAGCAGGGCTAGGGAGTGGCAGCAGGCCAGCACTTGAACTGTATTGGCTTCCGCCTCCTCTATCGGAACACAAGCTCCATTGGGAGCCAGGCCAGCGATGCCCTCGACCATGAGATTGTCCGTGGTTAACGTGCCAGTCTTGTCGAAGCAGCAGATCTGCACCTTCCCGGCGAAGGGGATCCGGAAGGGCTCCGTGCAGAAGACAAACAGCTTCGTGAGCTGGATCAGAGACGTGTTCACGGCCAGCGTCAGCTCGATGGGCAGATCGGGCGGAATAATGGCCGTCAGGATGAGCGTGCACTCCAGGAAGAGCTTGTAGCGATTGCGTTCGGGATCCTCGCTGCCCTTGACCCACACATAAGAGGCGGCGGCCACGGCGAAGACCATCAGGAAGGCAATGAAGGCGAAGGTCTCCGCGTTGTTTTCCGTGGCGCGATTCGCTCCAAACAAAATGGTGCGCAGGAGCTTGCCCTGCGACGTGTTGAAACCGGTGCGGATCACATAGCCAATGCAGCCACCGTCCGGAGCACGCAGCGATTCCTTTGTGGGGGCCGTGTGCTGGACCACCTTGGTGCCGCCGAACAGAACGAAGAGCTTGCCATCGCCCTCGACATCCAGCTCCGCGTCCAAATTATCCAGCGACTCCAGGGACTCTTTCATCTGCGGCACCGATTCGCCCGTCAGCATGGACTCGTCCACGATGCAGGACCCGCGCAGGATGACCAGGTCGCAGGGCACGATGTTGTCGTTCTGGGAGCGTGTCACCGACACCAAGTCCCCGGGCAGCAGCTCATTGGAGCCGATGTGACGCCACTTGTTCTGGCGAAAGGCGTAGATCAGGTACGGCTTGTTGCCCATCTTCCGGATCTCGGACATGTTACGCAGCTGCTGCTTGACGATGGTGCACTCGAAGGCGATCAGCATGAAGAGGGTGAACAGGGAGTAGTACCAGTAGTCGTCCATGCACCACAGTCCCACGGAGAACACTTGGAACACGAAGAACGGCGCGGTGGCTCGTTCGATGAAGAGTTCGTGGAACTCGGGCACCACCATGTCCATCTCGTTGTTGCCGTACGTGTTGGTGGCTCGCTTTATGGCCTCCTCCGTCTCCAATCCCCTAGAGGCAGAGTACCGGCTCAGCAGTCCATCAACCGGGAACTCCACAGCCCGGAACGTCTTCTTATCCTCGTTCCAAACGTATTTCGTCTTTTGGAATACCAAGAAGTACTGCGTGGAGCCGTCCTCCAGCTTCGCGGAGCGCACGGGTACGATCTTGGAGTTGCCATTGTTGGCCGTGGGCACCACCTTGGCCAGCACATTGGCGCCCGGCAGCTTCGCCCGACGGCAGGTGAGGAAGGCCAGCACATGGACGCTCCAGTAGCAGAAGAGTAGGGTGAGAATGTGCAAGAAGGCGATGGCCACCACACCAATGAAGCCCACGTCATTCCACGTAGTCGTACCGGCATCCGTGGTGGTGCTGTTTTCGCCGGAGATCAGGGTGTTGTTGTTGATGTCGCTGGGAGTGGCCTCCTCGCCGCCGTACACGTGGATCCACAGGTAGAAGGCCCCCAGGTAGAGCGGGACAAAGGGCAGCACCACGCCGCTCAACGGAGTCGGAATGCGCACGTGCAGGCTCACATACTGGACCAGGTCATCCAGCCTGGCTGCCTCCTTAGCTCCGCCGGCCAGCGTTCGTTCCGTGCCGTCCGCGTCCGTGTCGCCGGCAGCGCCTTTCCGGCTACCTCCTCCTGCTACGTCGGTCATCAGTCTTCGCGTGTCGTTCTGAGAAATCTAACTAATAGTTTCTTTATTGCATGTTACAATCGCTTTTTTTGGAGTACGAACATAGCCAGCGTGACCGCACCCGGGTCAACAATAAATAACTAATAGTACCATTTTAGTCTCATGAAATACAACTGTAATACCACTAGATTAATAAATAAACTAACGATTATTTCAAATAAATCTAGCCTACAATTGATATTTATAGTTCCTATAACTTACAAAATCTTATTAATTTAATTTGTATATTTTCCTCAGCAGCTGGTCACACTTATCGATTGTCCCAGCTGATTGGAGTTTATAGCAAAACAGCTGACTTAAGCTTACGTGTGCCATTATGGCACTGCCATAAACACCAATCCACGTCATTGTTATCGGTTATATCGAACTTTTAACCGATATTTAAATTAGAAAAATGTATTCTGTCCTTATATTATTTTTAACAACAAACTCGAACCATATATAACCAAAAATAAACATAAATATTTTAAGACCATAAAAGCACATTCTTCATTATAATTGCAATTAAAGCCCACACACCTGTAGATTTATTTGTTGAAATAAGAAAATAGGAAACACTTTGAACAGTCTCAAGAACGCACGCACGCACAATTTGTTTTAAACGATAATTCCTCTGAACTTCACTCATCCAGGCTCTCCATGGGAGGATTAACTGCCGGATTGGGTCCGCCGGCGGCAGCATAGGCATTATCCATGGTGGTCTGCGACTCTCTCATCGGTGTGTTCCGCTTGTGCTGGCTGGAGAAGCTCACGGTGATCCGCCCACTGCCACGCACAGAGCTCATCGGCGGACGCATTAGGGGCGTGGCCAGGCGACTTGCGGCGGCCACCGAGGACGGCGGCTGATCGTGGGTCTTGGGACTGGCATTATTGGCCTCCTTGCGCACGTCCACCACCAGAGCCTCGCGAACGGAGTTCTCCTGGAACTGCTTCACCCGCTCCCGCATGGCAGACTCGCGCTTTATCTCCTTTTCGATCTCTGCGCGCCTCTTGTTCTCGTACCTCTCTAGAGCCTTTTCGTCCCGCTTCTTGTTTCGCTCCACAATCAGGTCGGCGATCTCCAGGCGCTTCTGCATCAGAGCCTCTCTGTCCAGCTTCTGGAACATTTCCGGCCAAAATCCCTTCTCCTTCTTGACTAGCACGATGCGGGCCTCGTTCTTAAAAATGCGACAGAAGCTACCAAAGAAAAGAACGAATATTTCTTATCCTTTTATCCCTATTCATATTAAAGACTCACCTGGCCATTTCGTCGATCTCCTGGGCCAGATGCCGCTCAAAGAAAATGGGCGGATTGTTGAACTTGAGATACTGCGGCAGGAGGACCACATCCGGCTTGCGGGTCACCAATCGATTGAGCTCGATGGAGATCTTGATGTCCTCCTCCGTCTGCGATATCTGCACCATGATGAGTTGCTTGCCTTCCCTGTCCGTTTCCGTTTCCGAAGTTGTTGCTTGGTATGTGGTCCGGTCCTTTTAGCTGTTTCCCTGCGACTGACAGTGAGTTGCGACGGCGACAGGAACTTATGCTTCGGCGGGACTGGCCGGAACTGGTGATGTTTCAGCGACAACTACGACAGGGCCAACTACCCGCCCGGCTGCTCACTTGCACTCGCACAATGATTGTATTTCCCAGTAGCCCTAATTTGAATATTAACCGGGCTTCGAACGAGCCGGCTGCGTTTCCCATCGACCAAACAACGATTGGTTGTTTGGACGCCCCGTTCCGGGAACCGGGACTCACTCACTCAACGTCGACTCCCTGCCCACAGACCCACCTGTAACATTTATGCATTTGCATTATTTTTCGGCAAGACAAGACACGGTGGCCTAGTCCAGGATCTACTCCCGCTCCTGTGATTGAATTAGGTTCGACTCCAGCACGCGAGGGGAGGAGCTGCTATTTGCATAGGAATCATTGCTATTGCTATCCCATCAACAACAGCTCCCAGCGACATTGATTGGCAACGGGTTACGAGCCGGGTTCTTTACGGCTCTGACGCCTGCAGGCCGTATTACCTTTTATTATTTGCCTTATTTGGGAAACACGTGCAATAGCATGTAAAGGTAATTCGCTTTGTTTGGAGTAAGTACCTGTCATTCCTTACCAAAAACTATTTATGTTCGCAAACTCGTAAAGAGCATGTGTCTGCATATTGATTTCCAGAAGGCATCGAAAGGGTCATTTCCCCTTTGTGAAGTCATTAGAAAACTAAAATTTTTGGTTCTTTAACGGAAACTAATATGGTTTAGGAACCCATGAAAGAGGTGTCAAAATGTTATTTTCTTCTCAAACAAATCTGACAAACAAAGCACTGCTTTGAAACGCAATAACTCGAGTTCGTCCGGTGAAAACGTTCATTCTAAGTTTGAAGTTAACTCATGTTAGTGTAATTAGGCTATTAGGTACCAAATACCGTTTGTAGCCTACTTTTGGACCCTTTTTGACAAGCTATTTCGGACATTCTACATTGCAGAATCTACAGGGTAGAAAAAAGAATAATAATTCAAGAAAAAGTCATTTCAGTCTACAACTTCTTTCTAATCTTTTGTTTAATCATAATAACAAACAAATTATTCAAAGAAACTCCAGATTAATAATAAGCACAGAGCTCATAACTATGGAAACCAGGATATTGTACCTTAGGACGTTATACAAACCAATAGATGTGGCTTATTTAAGAAATTTAATTTTTAAGAATGCCAACCAATTTTTTAAATAAATTAACCAAAGTACAAATGCTTGTTTTCAAGTTTTCTTATTATAAGTTACTATGGAGATGAAAAGAGCTCCACGAATCCTAAAATAATTGTGGGTTGTCTAGATACAGAACAAATAAACCATTAATTAATTACAGCAACCCATCGATAAATCAACTTTTTCCCCACAATTAAGTTCAAGCACTCTATTAACCTCATTTCACATCGTTTATTGAGCTTTCCGGCAGGACCTTGGCAACTTTACGCGGCTCCTTTATCGTGGTCTGGGGGCACTGCATCTCGCTCCAGCCCACGGGCACCATTGGCACGCGATTCTTTCGAGCATCGCTGGCATAGGCAATGACCACGCCGAGCTCGTTTTCTGCAGTTGTCAGAAGGAACGACTGCTCCATTTGATTGATCACACGGGCCAGGATCACGTCGCCTGGCTTGAATGATTTGTAGATGTCCACGCGATCCTTCTCCGTCTCTCGCACATCCTCCTTGCGCAGGAGGCCTCGATAGCTGCTCTCCAGCAGGACATTCCTCACACAAAAAATGGCACACTTGGCGAATTTGGGAGTTGTGACCAAAACACGGGCGGTGACCACATCTCCGGTGGCCGGGATGGTCAGATGGAAGCCTGGTTTGTGTACACTCACAACCTGACACTGCAGAGGAGCTAAACTGATTAATTTGAGTTGTATATATATATTTTTTTAACTCACGTTTTCCCCAGGCTCTTCGATGTTTACAATGCCAGACTTGGAGGCATAGATATAGCCATTCTGCTCGTAAGTGCCCACGCCGAGGACTATGTTGTCTTCTGTTCGGCAAAGACGCTCACCCGGCAGGCAAACAATTGTTTCCTCCTCCTGTCCGCTCATTTGTATGCCTTAATTTGACTTTAATTCAAAAAAGAAGTAAATAACAAAGAGGCATCAACAAAAACACATGTGGATGGGCGGTCGTAGTGTGACCAGGTGTGGTCAGATATATGACCACGATCTAACGCAATGCGAAAATCTGGCATATATATGAAAATAAAATTGAAATTATACAACAATAACAATTAAAAGCAATAATTTAGAAGAAATAATACAAACGTGTGGGATTATGTTATATTTTTAAGCTGGGATTACTTTAATTTTTATTTTTAACGGGACTGCCAAAAATGGAAGCCACACTTTTGTGTGGTGTTCAGGGCGAGTTTCACCTTGTCCACACTGAAACTGTTGAGCGTGTTGTTTGCCGGTGCCGCCAATAATTTTCTATTGTTTTTTCTGGGTATATTTTCTGATAAAAATGCCCAATTCCCAGCTGTGTGCCATCATGAGTTACCGAGAAGTCATCCCCAAGAACCTCAGCCCGGCGGAGTGGATTGAAGTCAAGATAAACACGGGTGAGCAACCTCTCTGGAGGAGAAGGTGGAGGACCTCGGTGCGATGTAAATTATGATCTCTATGTGTACAAAATAGGAACACAGAGCACACTGCAGGATCTCAAGACATTCGAGACCTCTGGCGGCTACTGCTATAAGCGATGTAACATAAAACAATACAGGAACCGCTTTATATATTGGTAAGTTCCAGTCCCATCTAAGGTAAAGTTTCGCCTGCCAATGTAATGCCTTCTCCCCGGTTTAGGCGCGCCTATCAGGATGTATTGGAACTCTCGGAGGTCAGTCTGGACATTTCCCTGCAGCGAAACCACTTGCGCCTGCGGTTCACCGACTCCGCCGTGCTGAACGTTAGCCTGGCGGAGCAGCAGAACACCATCACGCTGCTGGTGGTCACCGTCAGCAGTGTGCATCGCTATGTGTTCCCCCTGAAGACGGCTGGCCAGGATGAGGGAACCACCACCGCTATACCCGAGGATCTGCAGTCGCAGTCCATATTCTACGATGTCAACGACAAGATCAACGATCCGAGCACCTTCTATGTGACGGATGGCTTTGGCACAATACCTCCGAACGTGGCGCAGTCGTACGTCTCGCACGATGCTCGTACTGCCTACTTTGCGGTGGCCTACCAGGACAAACTGCTGCTCCACACCATGAACTGCAGTTCCGGCCAGACGGTTACCCATGACGTCAAGGAGCCATACCTAATGCCACGCTTTCTGTCCAACCTCAAAGGGGCGCTGATGTGAGTATACGATGGGTTTATGGGTTTATCCTTTCAAAAATGATCAAAGTACCTCCTTTTTAGTGGCCGCTCGGAGACCCAGGAGGCAGCCATGTCCATGGCATTCAGCGAGATAGAGGATAGTCTCTATATTCTGGTTCTTTACCGCAACAATGAGCTGCGTTTGTGGTCAGTAGACAGCCTGCAGACTGTGGCCAGCACTAACTTCTCCGTGGGCTCAAGCTACGCCGGTTCGGGAGCCCAAGGACGTGAGTACCAGCCAGTTCTTATAGCCTGTTCCACTGCTACATTCTCGAGGATGGCCCATTCCTTTATCTCCCATAAGGGAGGATACGGTCCGTCCATTCACCATTCGCCCCGAAAGTTTCTATAAATACTAAAAAAAAAAAAAAACGAAAAATGTCGATTCTTAAGCGATATTTCGTAAGTTCCTTCCCTAAACCTAATACCAAAAAATATCGATATTTAAGCGATATTTCGTAAGTTCCTTCCCTAAACCTAATACCAAAAAATATCGATATTTAAGCGATATTTCGTAAGTTCCTTCCCTAAACCTTTTAACCCTTCTCTAATTTCTTATTCTTGAAATTATGAATTTTTTTGACAAAAAGATGAATGCAAACTGGGTGCAGCACAGCATTTCGTGGTCGCCACTGCATAATGCGATGCTCCTTAAGCTGTGGCAGGAAAATATTTCTGCTCTGCGGTCGCGGCAGGATAACACCCAATTTTTCTTTGATATTAATAAGTCCTTGAATGGGTCGGTGTCGACGTTGTGCAAGCGTCGCAAAATAGATCATGATATGACCCATTTTCGCCGCTGTAGGATTTACGCCGTCCCAATTCAAATGTAAACAAAGCCATTCATATTTCGCCCAATGTAGATGAGGCAGTGGGATCACCTACATACAGTTTTTGAAAATATGTTGCAGTGGAACAGGGCTATTAGTCGATGTGTATTGTATTGTCATAATTTCCTTTCAGCTCAAAACAACCAACTGCGCAAGATCAACGATCAGGACTTCTGCTTGTTCATCTCCCACGACAGCGGATCCGAGTTCATTTGCCTGAGCATCCTGCCCGATTCCGGCGACAACAAGGGCATCCAGCTGGTCAAGCATGGAGAGTCTTCGGCCACGGCGCCCCAAATGGATCTGATCAGCTTTGATGCCACGACCTCGCACATCTGGGCTCTCTGGAGCAATGCTGAGGGGGATTTCCATGTCTCGGCGGGACATTTGAATTCAAAGAAAGTCGTTAAGTGGGTGTCCGCTGCCCTGGAAGCTCCACCGGATCGGTATAGCCTCACCATCGATCAGGGAGTGAATCCCCGCGAAGCCTATTGCTCGTACATCTTTCATCCGGGTCGCTTCGATCGGAATGTGATTGCCAAGGCTCTATATGTAAGAGGGAATCTGAATCAAGCTATATCGTATTTCCATTATATTTGTAATCCCTTTTCATAGATGTTCCGACGCGTCAACATGCAGTTCGATGTGAAGCAGCTCTCCATGTGCGTGCTGAAGGAGCAGGTGTGCACGGCCGTCGAAGACGAGATCCAGAACGAACTGAAGGACTTTGTGGTCACCGACGACGAGTACTGGGAGATTGCCACGCGGCTCTGGGACCGCTTCTACTCGTGCTGCGAGCAGTACCACATCAAGTTCTCCGAGCCCACAGGCCTCGCTGTCCTGGGCGGCATGGATGCCGTGTGCCTGGTTAGGCGCCAGTCCTTCGCCCTGCTGCGTCCCTGCGAGGTGCTGGAGCATCTTCTGCTCATCGGCAGGGACAGCAAGGAGGTGGCCACATTCGTGGCGCCACTTTTCCGCAACGATCCCAGCATGGCCAAGGGATTTGTGAGCCTCATGAAGATAGTGACGCTGCTGGATAGGCTGATCTCGGACGACATGAAAATTGAGATGGACAAGCAGCTCTACCACCGGGAGTCCCCCGTCGAGGTGATATCCAAGGTGGTGTCCCGAATTGCAGCCGGCAGCGACGATAATAGTCTGAAGGAAATTACCCAGAAGTTTCAGGACATACCCAATCTTAAGCCCGCCGTGGAAATGTTGCTCAATGTGCTGAGCATTATCGATTCAGATGCTCCGCGACATGGTAGGGATTGAACTTTTAATGATTCCTGAGTCAGTTTAATGATTCTCTATTATTTTCTTCAGATTATTCCGGTTCCTCGCGGTTCCTGCAGCCCACTGGAGCTTTGTTTGGCAGCGAGTACGGTCTTGCCATCTTGGCCGAAACGGTCAAGCAAATGACCATGATACGGTGAGATATTATTTTGTCTGTTATATAGCCCTATTCCACTGCCACATTCTGCTACATTCTCGAGGATGGTCCGTCCATTCACCATTCGCCCCGAAGGTTTCGATACATACTGAAAAAATACCGAATAATATCGATTTTAAGCGAGAATGTAGATGGAGCAGTGGAATCACCTACATTCAATTTAAAACAAGAATTTGGTGAAGTGGAATTACTCTAATAATCCATTATTTTAATTATTTTAATTGCAGATACTCTGTTTGCCGAAACCTCTTGATATTGCAGTATCTGGTTTGCAAGCCGGCTGGCATGGAGACCGCCAACATTCCCACAAACATCAATTATCTGCACTGCTATAGCACCTTGGTCTGGATAGCCGATACGCCCATTTCCTCGACCACGCCAGCGGGATTGTATGTATTATTTACCTAAGCTTAAGCTTTAAGCTTGGCTTAATTTCCTATTTAAATCGAATATCTTTCAGTGAGGCTTCCATTCAGCGCTTGAGCCGCGCCCAACTCTTTAGTGGCTACACGCGACCCTATTCCAGCCACCTGCGGCATCAGGCCAATGACCAGACCACGCTGCTCAGTCTTTTTCTGCAGTCCAAGGGTCTCTTCAGCGCCCTGGCCATGGTGCAGAAAACCGACAGTCTGCACCTGGAGGCGGATCAGTTCAACCTGCGCGACATGCTGCTGCAGATCGTGGGAGCCATCAACAAGATGCTGTGGCCAGAATCGCCGATCTACGTGTTTCCCGAATGGTTACTGGGCACTTGCCAGCACATCATTGTGCAGGACTATGTGCGCCTGCTGTCCGGTTGGTGTTCGATGAAAGCCCATGCCAGTAAGTGAAGTCTTTCATCCTCTAACATTTCCTTTAATGAAATATAAATTCCTGCGTCTCAAGGACGCTTTATGCTGGCCGTATCCCTGCTGGACTGCGGTGAGCCGCACAAGGCAGTGCATCTCTTTCAGCAAACGGCTCCTTACGTGGTCCAGGACGACTTCCTGTTCGAGCACGTGCTGAAGAGCACTCCGCTGTACAGTAAATTGCAGGAGAGTGTGGCAAGTGGCGAGGCCATTTCGGCGGAAGACACCAAGTCCGCCATTGTCCACTATTACCTGAAGGTAATCCAGCTCTTCGAGCAGCACTCGGCGCTGGACTTCATCAACCAGCTGGCGAACAATGCCATGAGTGGGCTGCAATTGAACGATCCGCAGCTGCCCATGTTCCAGTCGATCGTGTTCAACAATCACCTGCAGTGGGGACACTACGATCAGGCCTACCACGCCCTGGTGAACAATGCGGATACGTCGCGGCGCAAGGATTGCCTGCGGCAGCTGGTCATAACGCTCTTCCAGACCAAGAGCCTGCAGCTGCTCATGCGGTTCTCGTACAACGGCCTCCAGAACGAGTTCGAGAGCATTGTGGAGTCGCGGGCACGGTCCTTGAGCATTGATCAGAACGATGCGTACAATTTTCTGTATGCGTTCCACACGGACAAGGGCAATATGCGGAAAGGTGGGTGTGCTTAACACTAGTGTTGAGTTGCTCATGAGTGAGTGAACAAAAAAGAGTTGTTCACTAAACTGAGTGAGTGAACATGTTCCTTCCTATTTGTTCTTTTTTGTTCACTTGTTCATTTTTGCTCACTTGCTCTTCTTTGCTCACCTGTTTAAATTTGCTCTTTTGCTCACTATTGTTTAGTTGTTCAATTTTATTTACTTGCCCTTTTTTGTTCACTTGTTCATTTTTGCTCAATTGCTCCTTTTTGCTCACTTGTTCAGTTTTGTTCCCTAGCTCATTATTGTTCAGTTGATCAATTTTCTTCAATAACTCCTTTTTTTAGTATTAAGGTATCCCTTATCTTTGCTTTTCGCACTGACGAGCTTAGATCTTTGCTTAATTTAAAAGCTAAACTTTAACAAAAACTAATATGTAACGTATGGGATTGTTTTTATTCGTTGAAATGCAGTGCTCAGTGGTCTATTTTTGAACATATAATATATGGCAACTGAGTAAAAAACAGTGAACAAGTGAGCAACTGAGAAATAAGCGGTGAACAAGTGAGCAACTGAGCAATGAACAGCGAAAAAGTGAGCAACAGAACAATGAGCAGTGAACAAGTGAGCACTGAGCAATGAGCAGTGAGCAAGTGAGCAACTGAGCAATGAACAGTGAACAAGTGAGCAACTAAGCAATGAGCAAGTGAGCAATATGAGTGAGTTGACTCTTTTGAAAGAAAAGAACAAGTGAACATGTTCACCCAAATGAGCAGTATTTACCCAACACTACTTAACACACATTTCATCAAAACACAAATGGAAATTCCCTTTCAGCCGCCACTGTGATGTACGAGCAAGCCATGCGGCTGCAGTTGGACAGCGATGCCCCCAATGCCCTGGAGAAGCGCTGCTCTTCGCTCTTGGTGTGCCTGAACAGCTTGCACTTGGTGGACAGTCGCTACAGGTGGATTGCCAAGCCCACTATTGGCGACGACCGGGTGGAATCAGCGAGCAAGGCCGACGCGGACGAGGAAGATGCAAGTGGTCAGGAGCAGGTGGTGGTCCTGGAGCTGGCCGATATCCGCAGGGAACTGGTTCACGCCGAGGCCTTACTTGAGCTCTCCCATTTCCGCAAGGATGCCGCTTCCTATGATCGGGCTTCACCGGAAGAGCTGTCCTATCTTCTGGCCAGCTGCGGCTTGTACACGGCTGCCCTGAAACTCTCCCGCGGGCACACGTTCTCGGTGCTGCCCATATTCGAGAGTCTGACCACGGCCTGTGTCACTGCCACGGAGGATAAGTCCACGAATGCCTGGAGCTGGCTGCAGAACAACGATATGGCAGGTGGGTCAAAGGGTTAGGGTTCAAGTTTCCATCTTTATTGGCTCCGCTTTCCCCTGCCCAGATCTTCCCCATCGAAGCAATGCCGGCGACATGGCCTGGGCTCTGCTCGAGAAGCTGTTGCTGGACAACGAGGAGAAGAACTCGACGCTGATCAGAAGGAGCGTCGTGAACAGACTGCTCGTCCTGAATGCCTTCGTCCCCCAGTGGCTGATGGACTCGTATAAGCTGGCCAACTCCCGGGA
The DNA here is from genome assembly GCA_018153105.1 of Drosophila rufa. Classification (NCBI taxonomy): domain Eukaryota; kingdom Metazoa; phylum Arthropoda; class Insecta; order Diptera; family Drosophilidae; genus Drosophila; species Drosophila rufa. Next base: position 19,709,642 of record JAECXS010000096.1, read on the forward strand.
GCTGCTGCACCTCTTTGTCAAGCACAACCGCCTGCTGGAAGCCGCCGATCTGGGCCATGAGATGATTGGCGCCATGCTGGGCGCAGGCTGCGAGTATTTCGACTTTAAGCACTCGGTGAACGTTACGAGCCCCCAGCTTGCGTTTCCCATCAACACAATCGATCTGCTGCTGCACGCACTGAAGGTCAATGGCAAGGAGGATATGGAGTATGAAGTGGTAAGGAATCTGAGGGATCTTGGGCAAGAAATAAGCCGTTATGGCTTTATTCCACTGCAACATTCTGCTGCATTCTCGAAGATGGTTCATTCGTTTAGACGGGGTCTCCCATAAGGGAGCCCCGAAGGTTTTCTTATTGTTTTTGAAATTATGAACATTTTTCGATTGCATTTCGAGGTCGCCATTGCATAATGCAGAAAAACACCCGATTTTGTTTTCGATATTGTAAACTCCCTGGCTTTTATTTCAAAATAATAACGGCGGATAGCTTTTATTTTTATAACTTTTCCTTTTTCTCGATCCGAAACGTGTCGATCGCTCTTTTTGCCAAACCAAAGTGGCCGTATATTCTTTTCTTAAAATTCTAGCTTAATTCTATGCATTAGGACCTTTATCGATAACATTATACCAACTGTTCACTAATGTGACCGTGTAATACAAAATGAGGACTTCTCGTCCACGTCCAATTCAAATGTAAACAAAGCTGAATCAGCTGTTCGTGCCATTCACACGTCGCCCAAGAATGTAGATGTTGCAGTGGAATCACCTACATTCAATTTTGGAATATATGTTGCAGTGGAATTACACTATAAATGACTCATTATGGCAAAGAATTTAAGCTAATTGAAAACCAATTACTAATCTTTCAGGCTAGCATCAAGCTGGAGGAGCAGGTCCGCCGGTACATCGACACGGTCAAGCGCACCACCGAGGATAAGGTGAGCGTGGCCATCCTGCAGAGTCGCGAGGAACGACAGCAGCAGCAGCAACAATTATTTTTCCACTAAATATGTTGTTTCATTCAGTTTATTTGTATAAGTTTCTTGGAAATAAGTTTTTAAATTAAAAGTCATCCGTCATAACCAGCTCGGAGAGGAACTTTTTGTAGATGTTCATGAACTGGGCGACGAACGCCTCCAGGTGGAAGATGTGCTTGGCCCCCGACTGCATCCGGTGCTCGTATTCCGCGGCAAACTCCAGCGTCTTTGCCTTGATGGACATATCACAGTTGTTCACCAGATGCTCGACCAGGCCGCGAAAGATGAGATTGGGCGGCACGCCCTGGGTGAGGAGTTCGTAGAGGCGCTCGCGGATCTTCTCCAGCTTGGCGGGCGTCTGCTCGCTGATGATTTGCGAGGCAGTCTCGCGCAGGAATACCTGCCAGTCCAGGTCGGGAATCTCCTGGTTGGCGGTGAACGGTGCCTTGGCCACCTTGGCTGATTCTAGCATGAGCAGAGCACGCCTGAGATTGCGCTCTGACTTGTCCACCACCCGCTTGGCCAGCTCCACGGGCAGAGCAAGACCTTCCCGCTTGCAGGTGCTCTGCAGGATGGACACGATCTCCGTTTCGTTGGGTGCGGCCACCCGGATGCCCAGGCAACGCGAACGAATGGCCGGAATGATGCGGGACGTGGAGTTTACCGAGATGATAATGCGGCAGGTGGCCACATACTTCTCCATGGTGCGGCGCAGGGCGTGCTGGGCATCCTTGGTTAATTCGTCGCCCTCGGAGATGACGATCACCTTGAACTCCCGCTGGCCATTGATCTCGATCTGGTGAGTCTGGGCCACCTGCTTGATCAGATCAATGACCACCGTGCGGTCGTACATGCCGGCATCTGAGGGATTCACCTCCAGGTGGTAGTTGCTGCTGACTGTCATCACCTCGATCTTGCGGTTGGACGGAGTGGTGAACGTCATGGTTTCGCTCCGCAGCCGCTCCACGCCGGCTCCGTACATCTCCCTCAGGAGGCACATGATGCGGGTCTTCTTGCCGGCACCCGAGGGTCCGTAGAACATGAGATGCGGAAAGTCGCTCTGCTTGCACAGATTACGCAGGTTATCCGCCTGATCCTGTGGCCAGGGAAATAAAAAAAAATATTACCATGGAGCCATGAAGCCATGAGTTCGTATGAATATGGCCGTTCCTTCAGCTCTTACCTTGTGGAAATCTAACTTGGCCAGTTCCCGCGGCCGGTATTTGTCCACCCAAAGTGACATTTTGTCTGAGCATGCAGCAATTCAACAATAATTAAACAAAAACACAACTCTAATTCACAAAGTTAGCATGCGCGCCTTTTTCCAGTAAGCGTTCCAGTGTGACCAGGTGGGTGGAAGCCAGTTAGGTACTAACGCGTCTCTTACTAAATAAATGGGGTTGGCTTCCAAAAATAAATTTTCAATAAGAAAAATCCTGAAAAGCACTTAAATATAAAATAATTGAGATACAAATTACCTACCATTATGTTATTTCTGTAGAATATAAAAATAATTGACTTATTAAGATTTTTTAAATTATTTTTATTTACAAGTATTTTAAGTAACTCAATACTTAATTAAGATCATAGGTTTTTTAAAAATAGGTATCTTGCAGTTAGTCCCGACGTTGATAATTCTGCGGAAGAATCTGTACAGAGGAGGAAAGCCCAGAAAGAAACTGGGAACACTTATTCGGCGATGAATTTCACATAAAAGACTTTGCACATTAAACGGCATTTCCTGAATAACGTTGTCCTTATTAATTATTACTAACTAAGGAAAATGCTGATTATGTTTAAGCTAAGCATTGTGTTCCTAAGCAATAGTCATCCTCTCACTCAATCACACTGCTTAGGAACACTTTTCGCGTGTCTGAGTACGTAGCTTTACTTTGGTGTGCGTAGAAGGCGGGAACTGACATTCACAGGTGATGTCTTTTAAGGTGTAGCGCGAGATCCTGGTTTCTGCGAAAGGTTTCTTCGCAGTAGGAACACTGGAACGTGTGGACATGGTGTATGAATTTCATGTGTAGCACGAGTGCCTGGTTCCGGGTAAAGGACTTATCGCAGTGGGAACACTTGAATGTTCGTTCCGTGTGTGACCTTGCTTTGTTGAAATGGGTGGATCGAATGTGATTTTTGAGGTATTTCTGGGAGTGGAAAATTCTTATACACTGGGAGCAATTATACAATTGTGTTATCTTGTGCGTTCTGAAATGTTTGTCGAGTTCTCCCTTGCTGGTATAAGCCAGCTCGCAACGGGAACACTTAAACAATGAGTTTAGCGGGTGGCTTTTGAAGTGTATTGAGAACTGTATCTGGGTTGGAAAATCTTGTTGGCATATGGAACACTTGAAGGGCCGTTCGCCAGTATGGGTCCTTTCGTGTTGTGTTAGTGCAGACTGGCGTACGAAAGCCTTCTCGCAGAAGTCACACTTATAAGTTGGCTCAGCGTGTGTGTACTTGTGTATCTTAAGCTGGCCCAGCGTTTGAAAGAGTCTTGGACAGAAGGAGCACTGGAACGGTATTTCTTCCGCATTAGTTATAACCTCCTCGTTTCTCGTACAGAGGTTTGGACATTGTTCATGTTCATCATCATGACTATCAGGGCCGGCACTGTTCCCTTGCAAATAGGAAGGATCGATGTCATAATCTAAACTCTCGCAGACATCTTCCTCCAATGGGTCTTCCTCGATTGGCTCGTTCATCACTTCGCCTGGCAGGTATTCTTCAAACGGCTCGTTCTTCACTTCGACTGGTAAGTATTCGTCTATTTGGAAGTACTCCATTTGTGGTGCCGATTCCTCCAGTAAATGTTCGATGCCTTCTTTCTTCACTTGGAACTGGCTCCCTTCATATGTCTGCTTAATTTCAAATGCGTTCTTCGCATCCTGCAGGCAAGGCGGGCAAATGGTATCGGGAAAGGAATCGCCTTTAAAAACATGAAATTCTGTGCATTGAGATATCATGTCCGCGATAGAAACACCTGACTCTGGAGTGGAATCAAAGATATTGACCAATCCTCTCGCTTTCTTCAAGCAAACTCGACAGACTCTGTAATTATATAGTTAGTTAAACATATACCTTATGTTCAAGGTTTAATTACTTACTTTTGTTTATTATTGCGTCTGGAGCGGGTGCCACGTGAGGCAATCGACTTCAAGTCTTCCATATTTGACCAAAAAGTGTCGTTTAAACGACGTTAAAATAATGTTATTGTTTCAGCAATGGGGACAGTGTGACCGCAGATGGCCCGGTGAAATATACCCAATTCACGCCGCTAGTATCAGTGACCAAATATTATGGTCGCGCTCAGCAGCACAAGCTAATGGATCAATATTTAACAATAACTTATTCGCTTTATTTGGATTTAGTTGTTGACTCATTAATTGCGACTTTGTCTTTGGAAAACCCTGAGCTGGATGTTGTAACACGGTGAAACTCAACCTTTTTAATGCTGAATTCGTTGTTGAAACTTGAAAACTTTTGCTATGAGCAAGATATGTCATTGCAAGCATTACTATTTAACAAATTAAATAATAAATCAAAATGTATAACAAATGTAAAAAATTATACGGAATAAGTTTTATTATTTTCAAAGAGGGAAGATTTTACCGAATTATTTTTTTAATCCCTATTCCCAAGGATAAAGAGAATACTAGAACTTTAAGTAAAATTATAAAAATCAAAATATAATCATGATTTTGTTCTTCATTATTCTTTCTGATTACAAAATAATACATTTTCATAGGTTTTATTTTTGATAAAATGATTCTTTTTTTTATTAAAAATTAAAATTATCAGATTGTGGGATCTGAGGTCACAGTTTTTAAGGTATTAATTTAATTTAAAAGATATAATAACAAAAGTTGAGATTCCTATGTAAAACACAATTCAATTGAGTTAATTTGTTACTTACAAAGATTACTATATTAGTTATTCAGTAAAAACTAATTAAACGTGTTTTTAATGCAGTCCCCGAGGTATTTTTGTACATCTTTTATTTTAGGTATATTTTTGCTAGCCTCTTGGTATATTAGAGCGACCACGCCACGGTCACACTGAGCACTACTAACAACATTTTACGCTACCACATACACAAATTCTGCGGCTGAATTTGCGAAAAATTGCAGATTGCTGATTGCAGGACGCATGGAGAACGGTGTGGAAAACGGTGCCTTGGCCGAGGGCGAGCCGGTGGACGAGGTGGGCGATAACCAGGTGGTGAGCAGCTCCGACGGCGAGGGTGATGGCGATGTCGATGGCGATGGCGAGGAGGAGGGGCAGGTGCTACAGCAGCCGCCGCCGCCGCTGCCGCAGTCGCAGCCGCAAATAACAAACGATTGCGAGGGGGAGTTGGAGGGGGAGCGCGCACTATCCGCGTCGGATGCAATTAATACCAATAATCCGGACTCGGGACCACCGCCCTTGGATAGGGCGACGACAGCACCTGTCGAGGAGGATAACCTGTGCGACAAGGATGTGGACAGTGATGCTGCCGACGACGACAATGACGATGAGGTGAGTACATCGTTAAACATAATGCATGCCCCTTACCCATGTGCTTGCCTTCCAGGCCAAGGAGAACTACGAGGGCTTCAATGGCACTGGCCGCACCGTCACCTTGCAAACGCTGATGGCCGCCAATGTCCTGCAGCCGGGCCAGGGCTTGATGACCATCGAATACCTGGGCCAGAAGTTTGTCGGCGACCTGCTCTCCGACGGCAAGATCAAATCCCATGAGACTGAGACTATTTTCCTGACGCCCAGCGCCTGGGCCATGCACTGCAAGCGGATCATCAATCCGGAGAAGAAGAGCGGCTGCGGCTGGGCCTCTGTTAAGTATAAGGGGAAGAAGCTGGATGCTTACAAGAATACGTATCTGAGGAAGTGTGCCCTGCAAAAGGAGACGCCGCTCGAGGACGGTGACCTGGGTATGTAGCTGCTACCTGCTCCTGTCTTTACCTCATTAAATATCCTTGTTAATTCACCTGTAACTTTAGATGCCGAGCGCAAGTCAGAGTCCCCGGAAATTGTGGTCAAGCGTACGGTTTTCGCACACAATACCGTGGCCAATCGCAATATAGTTCAGTGAGTAAACCCTTTACCTTGCTTATCCGTTTTCATATACAAATAATTTACATTTTATTCCTTAGCGACGCCAACATGCTCATCGAGTCCGTGCCCTTCTCGTCGGTGGGCAAACTGCAGCCCTTCCTCATCACCATTAACTCCTCTGCCCTGCTGCTGGCCGACTTCCACTGCCACCTGACGGTGCGCGAGGTGTGCGGCTATCTGGGCGGCACCTGGGACATGAACACGCACAGTGAGTCCGGCTCGGCTTGGGTTCTATTCATACATGGGCAAGCCCCCTAACGTTTATCCTTGCAGCTCTTTCCATTACCAAGACATATCCTTGCCGAAGCACACGCTTCGATCGACAGAGAGCCGGCGAAGTGGAGCGCGACATACAGAAGATGATGATCCAGGATCAGCTGCTCCTAGTGGGATGGTATCACTCGCACCCCAAGTTCCAGGCGGAGCCCACGCTGCGCGACTGCGACGCCCAGCTGGACTATCAGATACGGATGCGTGGGGCCAGCGATCTCACGTACACGCCCTGTGTTTCCTTGATTATATGTGAGTATTTATGGGGATGAACTCCTTCACAGAAATGTAATGATTCTGCTCCCTCTCAGCTCCCTATTACGATGAGAACCCCACGCTCGAGTCGGTGGTCAAGTGCATTTGGATTGTACCTCCCAACGAGAACCGACAGTCCATGGAGTACGGCCGGCCCATGCTGATGCAGTACTCGGTGCTGCCGGACAAGGAGATACCCGAGGAGGTGCGCTCCGAGATCCAGCTGTGCGTGGACTACTACACGCAGTACCGCAGCGAGGTGGTCAAATTCCGGCACATCTACAACAACGACGTCACGTACAACGAGAAGCTGAAGAACACCCTCTATCCCAAGTTCCCGTCCAAGCAGAGCGACAAGGCGCTGTGGAACTGGATCTGTGCGGTGCTCGATTGCGAGCAGGAGGATGACTTCATACCGCCCAAGACCATCAAGATAATCGACAATGACGAGCTCGAGGTGAAGGCGGAAGACAAGGCCACTGTCCTGATGGATCTGGGCAGCGATGTGAAGATGACGCCGCCGCCCAAGGAGGAGCTATTCAGTGAGGCAGTGAGCTCGCTGGAGGAGAGTGCCCGCAAGGCGGCGGAGGAGGAGTCCACGGCCCAGGCCGAGCAGAAGGCCAGCGAGCTGAAGGTGATGTCGCTGCAGGAGCAGCTCTGCATGCCCTCCGGCTTGAACATGAACCCGGTGCGTATGCTCTCGCCACTGGCCACCCCGAATCCCACGAGTCATCCGTCGGTGCTGCCCAATTTGGTGGCTCCCACATTGCCACCGGCTGCTGCCAGCCAGCAGCAACTGTTGCCGCCACAAATGCCGCCAGCCATCCCACCAGTTTCCACGACTCCGGCTCTGTCCTCGGCCTTGAGCGCCTCGCCACGCGACAGTCCCATCACCATTCAATCGAACTCCGCCAGCCCGGCCAAGTTTGAGGTTCCAGTGAGGGCCTCGCCATCCCCGGCCAAGTCGGACACCTCGTCGCACGCCTCCACCTCCCGCACCCGCAACTCGCCGGCGCCCAGTCCCGGCAAGTTCAGCGTGAGCGACATTGCCCGCAACAGTCCCAGCATCACGCCCAACAAGTACGAGGCAGCTGCAGCGGCGGCTCTGGTGCCCCCGGCAGCCGCCTGCCTGCCCACGGCCAACGATCTGATGGCCGCCAGCTTGGCTCAGCTGGCGGGGCAGCTGCCACCGAACTTCCTGCAGGCCGACATAGCGGCGCTCTTCCACCAGCAGCGCAAGGACTACGGCAGCTCCTCGCTCAACCAGCTGGCCGCCGCAGCAGCCAAGGTGGGTGGCTCCAAGCAAGGTAATGCCGGAGCTTCCGCGGGCTTGAATGATCCCAATGTGGCGGCTGCCGTGGCTGCTTACTCGAATAGCTTCAACATGCCGCTGCCCACAGGAGGCAGCAATGCCCACAACAACAGCAAGTCCAAGTCGGAGCGTTCATCCAAGTCCTCGTCGTCTTCAAACTCCTCGAACTCCAGCTCCACCTCCAATTCGTACAAGACGAAGCTAATGAAGGAGCTGGACGAGCTGAAGAACGACCCCCTGAAGATGAGCGAGCTCATCCGCTCGCCCGAGTATGCAGCGTTGCTGCTCCAGCAGGCGGAGGCTCTGGGGGCCACCACCCTGGGCACCCTGGGCTTTGGCTCGGACTACAGTTACTTGACGGGTGCTGGTCTGGGCGTGCCCACTGCCAATACTCAGCCCTCAAACTCTTCCTCGGGCAAGTCCTCGAAATCCTCGTCGTCGTCGTCGTCGGCGGCTGCGGCGGCGGCTGCCCTCAGTGCGGACTACAACAACTTGATCCAGGCCTCGAAGCTGCTCGGCTACGACTCCTACATGCAGCAGAGCAAGCAGAGCAACGACCTCAACGCGTTCCTGCAGCAGCAGATGGCAGCTGTGGCGGCCGCCTCGATACCGCCGCCGCCTTCGCAAGCTGCCTCCAGCAGCAGTTCCAATAGCAGCTCATCCAAGAAGCAGCAGCAGCAGTTGCAGCAGCAGCAGCAACAGCAGCAACAGCAGCAGCAGCAACACCAGCAGCAGCAGGCGGCTGCCCAGGCGGACTACACGGCCCTGCTGCAGACCTACACCAAGCTCTTCGATCCCAACAACCAGTTCGCAGCGGCGATGGCCTCCTCCAACAAGCACATGGCCGGAGCCCACAACGAGCTCTCCGCCCTGCTCTCCTCGGGAGTGGGCATGGGAGGAGGGGGAGGCGGAGGCGGATCCAAGCAGAAACAGAAGCAGAACCAGAACGACATTCAGAGCGACATGCTCAACCAGCTGCTGCAGCTGGAGAAGCAGGATTCGGAGATCAAGGCGCTACTCTACCGCCAAAACAAGGCAGCCGCCGATCTGGATGCCCTCTTTGCCACTCCCTCGGGGGCGGTGGTGGGAGCTGGTCCCTCGGGGAATGCCCTGAAGTCGGGCAACTCTTCAAGCGCAGCAGCAGGAGCCAGTGGCCTCTCCTCGCCCTCGTCCCTCTCCAACCCGGCCGCGTACTACAATGCGTTGGCGCAGGAGAAGATGCAGGACTACGCTGCCTTCTTCCAGCAGCAGCATGGCAAATACGGCATACCCGATCCGCTGTCGAAGACCACACTGGCGGCCAACAACATGTTCATGACGCCATCGGCCTTGTTCAAGATCCAGCAGGAGTCCCTGTCGGCCATGATGATGAAGCCCCCGAAGTCCACGACGCCCTCGTCGGCGCGAACCCGGGAGTCCTCGGCCTCGCCAGCCCTGGAGCGGCTCACGCCGACCAAGTCAGCGAACAGTGGCGGCGGAGGCGGTTCCGGCGGTGGAAATAGCAACTCCAACTCCTCCGGCAAGTACAACTTTAGTGCCGTGGACCTGGCCATCTCGAGTGTGCCCTCGAACACGCCCTCGCCGGCGCCATCCGATGGCAGCAGCAGCTCCTCGCACCGCCGCCCCTCGCCGGATCTGAGCCGCCTCTACGGCGAGCTGGCGCCACCGGGAGCCCTTCTGGGCAGCGGCAGTGGTTTGCCCAAGAAGCGCATGGAGTTCGCTTCGGTGGCGGACCTCGCTGCTCCGCCGCCGGCCAAGATGCCCAAGAACAGCATGGGCGATGACATCCTCAACTTGTCGCACGACTAGGAGTGCTGGAATGATCCTTGCCAGAGCGCCGTAGAAGTCGCAGTATTTCCCCGAAAAGCATCTATTCCCAGCAACAAAGCGTAGCATCTCCATTAACGTACCAGTGTCCGTCATTTTAATCGCCCAATCAGTATATATTTCGGGACAAATATTTTATACAATCTTTACATTTTCCCTATTTAAGTTTCCCTCTTTTTTTGTGCTAAGTGTAAAGTTCATAGATCAGAATTATGATATTTTGAGCTATTATCCACAAAAGCCAGACACAGACAGATATGCCGTGCATATCTCCATCGAAAAACACAATCATTATGATCCTTAAAGATATGTTCGCCAGTCCTACGAGTGAATCTCCGCTTCTACTCGCCCCACTCACGAGCGCTGTATGTCCTTAAATGTTTAATTTAATGTATACTCGTACTAATTTAGGTTTAACTACCGCATAAAAAGTACTTTAAGTATTTTAATATACAGACAGAGCACACACACAATACACAACACACACACATCAACTGTATTGTATTGTATTGCCTACACCACATTAACTATAACTTTGAATCTTTGCCGCAATAAATTACACAACTAGTTACTTAGTTTACAAGTGCTGAGTTTCTTTGTTTCCTTCTTTCAGACGGGGGATCAATAGGGGAATAATATAAATACACAGAGAGAATTTTTAAGGAAAAATTTACTCAAAATGAGAAAATAAATAATGACCAAGTCAATTTTTCTTACTTTAAAATGATTTTTACTCAGTTTGAGTAGAATTTTTAAGAACACAATTACTCATATTGAGAATTTTATTACGTTATGCTCAAACTGAGACCAAAATGTACATCAATTAAGAACAATTCGTACTCAAAATATTTAAAGGAGTACCTATAATTCTTAAACTGAGTACAAAATGTTCTGAAATTGAGTTCAAAATATTCTTAAATTAATTACCTATAGATATTGATCGAAATAACCACGAAGAAGTCATATTTATTAAAAAAAACATTAAAATAATTAGGAATTTCGGGAAATCTTTTATTTTATATTTTTATTCCTTGTTATAAGATTTCTTTATGCTTTCAATTATACTCTTTTTCAGTAAAACTTAGATTGGAATAGGTATACCCCATTTGATTCATTCAAACCAGTTAAACCTCTATGCTAACTATATCACGTATGCCTCCCGCAGATGTTCTTGGTAACAAAATCAAAACAATCCGCACGCATCAACAACAAACTGGGGGCAGGTGTATTTACCTCTCGTCGTATCATTCGGCACATTTTTAGGGGACTGGCCTTTCTAGCGGCGACTAGTTTCACCGGCCAGTATTCAAAACACTCGCTATCTGGTCTTGGTCTCCTGAGAACAAGTGGTCCGGACTGGATTCGGCGCATATAAATAGAGGTTGTCTCCAAGCAACCAACTTCAGTGCTAGTTTCAACCGCCGGAGGATCAGACATGTCGCAGTATAAGGTAAACGTTTTATCCTATATCGGAAATTGGTTATCAGAGTGTTGTGTGTGTTTATCTGACAAAAAAAAATCTAAAAATGGTTAATTGGCAAAAATGGTTAATTGGCAACTATAAATAACCAAACAATGGGATAACGAATAATACCTGGTGATAAGTGTGAAATTACAAAATTAATTACAAAACTCTATTTCGGAATATAGTATTATTTTAATTTGTGAAATATACCGATGCGGAGTATAGTATTCAGTGAAATCGGACAGATTTGTCGCGTGCCCTGTCTTATAATATAAACTCTTCGTTCTGGATATTAAAAACAAGTTTTCCGACTTGAATATTTTTATAAACTCATGCCGGTTTATTTAGTTCAGGGTTTGCTTGTTTTTGTAAACAAATATACTTTTCTATTTTAGCTCTTAATTATGCAAAATATATGCAATCTGCTTTCTGGGACAAGTTATCTTTACGGCCTCTGGTATTATCTCTCATTTAAAAAAACATCTTATCAGTGCTTTTATGCTCTTAAGAGTTTGAGTATGCTTTCTGTAGTTTTTTATGTGCTTATACTAAAAATAAAAACAGATTTTGTGCACAAAAAGGAGTATTATTTTAATGATATTATCACAAGCCTCTTAATGGCTACCTTATCAATGCTTACATTTTTTGTTGTGGTAACCATTTATCAGTTAAACATAAGGCAAATCTCTTTTCCCACATCAGTACCTCTCTGGCTTCGGGTCACACTTCTCCTCCGAGGACGAGCGGTATCCCAACTCCTTGCCAGTGGGCCAGAACTCACCTCAGGTGTGTCCCTACAAGCTGTATGCGGAGCAGCTCTCGGGTAGCGCTTTCACAGCGCCCAGAACCGAGAATGCAAGGACCTGGCTCTACCGGAAGCTGCCCTCGGCTGTGCACCTGCCCTTCCAGCCCTTCAAGGGAGCCCAGTACTTCAGACAGAACTGGGATGAACAGCCACCCAATCCCAATCAGGTGGATATACTTAATCTTTAAACTAATGCATCTGTAAGATCTTATAATTATCCCAATGATAGCTCCGCTGGAAACCCTTTGACCTGCCTTCTCGGGATGGGAAATCCGTGGACTTTGTGGAGGGTTTGCATACGGTTTGTGGTGCCGGCGATCCCAGAACTCGTCATGGTCTCGCCATTCACATTTTCGCCTGTAATAGCTCCATGGATTCATCGGCTTTCTACAATAGTGATGGAGATTTCTTGATAGGTAAGGATACAGGATAAGGGATACTGATATGAATGATTAACATAAATAATTATTAATATTACAGTGCCCCAGCAAGGAGTTTTAAATATAACTACGGAACTTGGAAGGATGACAGTGGCCCCCAATGAGATCTGTGTTATTCCTCAGGGCATTCGATTTGCAGTAAATGTGGACTCGCCCTCCAGGTGAGTTTATATATTTTAATAGAGTTTTTAACTATAAAAATAATCCTGTTTTAGAGGCTACATCCTAGAGGTCTATGATGGTCACTTTGTGTTGCCAGATCTAGGACCCATTGGTGCCAATGGCTTGGCCAATCCCAGGGACTTTGAGACACCTGTGGCTTGGTTCAACGATCAGCCCGTAAAGGGTAAATATCTGCTTTAAATAAAAAGGATATTCAAAAAATAACCTCATATATCCTGCAAAGACTTTCAGGTAATATCCAAGTTCCAGGGCAGCCTATTTGTGGCCAAGCAGAACCACAGTGTCTTCGATGTGGTGGCCTGGCATGGCAACTATGTGCCCTACAAGTATGACCTGGCCAAGTTCATGGTGATCAACTCGGTTAGCTTCGATCACTGCGATCCCAGCATCTTCACCGTGCTCACCTGTCCGAGTCTGAGACCTGGAACAGCCATTGCCGACTTTGTGATATTCCCGCCCCGTTGGTCTGTCCAGGAGCACACCTTCCGCCCGCCATATTACCATAGTGAGTTGTGTTATCTCAGAAAATATCTCTAGAAGCTTATAATTATTTAATTGCCTTAGGAAACTGCATGAGCGAGTTCATGGGCTTGATCTTGGGCAAGTACGAGGCCAAGGAGGATGGCTTTGCTGCCGGTGGAGCCACTCTCCACTCCATGATGACTCCGCATGGTCCGGATGTCAAGTGCTTCGAGGGCGCCTCGAGTGCTAAATTGGTGCCAGAACGTGTAGCTGAGGGCACGCAGGTATGAGTAGGATTTCGGTAGATATTTTATATTTTATATTAATTTATATTATTTTTTAAAGGCCTTCATGTTTGAATCTTCTCTGAGTCTGGCCGTGACCAAGTGGGGCGAGGAAACCTGCCAGAAACTGGATGCTGCTTACTACGAGTGCTGGCAGTCCTTGAAGGATAATTTCCAAAATGCTGAATTATAATTTAAAAAGAAGTTTTACTTCAATAAATAATATAAGCCAAGAAAAGTCACTTAATAAACGCACAATTTATTATTATTTAAACCTAAATAATTTTTTTAAAATTGGCTTTAGAAGAATTACAATATTTATTCTCTTAATTGTAAACACAGACTTAAAATTCTAAAAAACGAACTTACAGATAAATTTGACTTAAACATTTATTTTTTATTAATTTAAATTACAAGCACTTACAAAATTATTATAAAAACTATAAAGCAATGAGAGAAGATAAGTTTTGTTTTTAGCGACCTATTTTCTTCTTGTAAAGGAATTAGACATTGAGTTCAGCTAGAAACCCTTCACGAAAATTAGTTAAAACAAAAACCGAATTGTTTTCAACTAAATATAACAACATTTTTTATTAATAACAAGGAAAGAAAGTTCTAAAAGTGGTCCTTTCATCCCAAAAGCATTTTAAAACCCTAATTGAATAGATATTATTGACTTTGTTTCACTTTTTGGTAACATTTATCAATCAGACACTGGATTTCCTGGTACATATAGCACTCTTTTAAATGCATAAACTTTAATGGACGTCAATGGACATAATTCTAGCTTGATATACACGCTCAAAAACCCTCTCCGATTGGAGCTCTTAAAGTTATTTCCTTAAAGCCTAAAAGTAATGCTTGGAGCGGATCGTGGACTTCGGTTGAACACTTGGCTGCTATTCAGCCGGCAGACACACAAATGGTTGCAATTGACCTGGGCTGGTTCGGAAACCTCGACCTTGGGAAACTCTGGGGTGTCGTGGGTGCTGGTCACGTTGTCGTCGGATCGGCGGCTGTACAAGCACTTGGTGGCACAGTTGCAGGACCCCAGCCTGTAGTTCTTGGGAGCCAGGCTGCAGTATTGGTGCAGCGAGTGCTCCAGGCTAGCTCTTTCCATGGAGCAGTAGCTGTCCAACGTGTCCACGGTGCTGATGAGATCTGGAGCAAGCTCCGTTTGCTGGCGGTTGGTCAGCCAATAGGTTCGCATGTCGCCCTTGCCCTAAAATACAAGATAGATCCCTTAATCTCTTAAAAAGATTTTAAACTGATCTCACCTTGATGCTAGTGATGCCTCTCTCGATGCACACATAGCTGCCAATGGACTGCAGAAGCTGGAATGTAGCCTCTGAGATGTGTATCTTCATGGAATCGCCAGTGCTCTCCATTCGGGAAGCCGTGTTCACAGTGTCCCCGAACAGGCAGTATCTGGGCATCTGATTTTAGGTAAGAGATGTGAGATTTCATAGCAACTAATAAATAAATTAGTTCCCTTACTTTCTGCCCCACCACTCCGGCCGCACATGGACCCGAGTGAATTCCAATCCTTAGCTGGACGGTCTCTGTGGGCTTGTGGCGAATCTTGAGATTCCCCACCTTCTCCAGGAGGTGCAGAGCCAGAGAGGCAATCTCTCCAGCATGCCTATTGCCATTCGGCAAGGGTAAACCAGATACAACCATGTAAGCATCGCCTATGGTCTCAACCTGGTGAATATTAATGAGCAAAGAATTATTTTAAAATTTTAATTAATAACTAAATTAACCTTATAAACATCGTAGTTGGATATGATGGCATCGCAGCAGGTGTACCATTCGTTGAGCATCTCCACCACCTGGAAAGGTGTGCTGGTGGTGCAGAGTTCGGTGAAGCCCACAATGTCACTGAATAATATGGTGACACAGTCGAAGCACTCTGCCTCAACGGGATCTCCGCGCTTGAGGAGCTCAGCAACGGGTCTGGAAACGATAAGAATTAAAGATAAAATTAATTAGAATTTTAGGAAAATATATAATCCTTGGATACGCAGGGCAAAGCGGAATAGAGTGTTCCTCTTTAATATGCCGAACGCTACTTCTATCACCCGCAGACACTTTGGCAAACTTCGTTTCTTAGGGCCCTCGGGTGCCCTGTCTGGGCATCTCTGTTTTATTTATATAATAAGGTTACCTAGGCAGCATTTGGTATAGAAGCATGTCAGTTTTCTTCTTTTCTTCATACAGCAAATTAGTTCGTTCCTGGACAAGACCCTCCAGATTGTAAGCGTATTTCTCCATTATGGAAAGCATATTGTCAAATATATTTGGTTTCCTAAGAGGTGAATCGAATAAAGACATTATTATTTGATTTATTATTAAATCCCCTTTCAATTTTCCTTGTTGTTTCTTACAATCCCGCCTGCAGTTCCTTCAGATGCATTCGAACCAGCCTGATGTCTGGCCTAGCCTCCGGATCCTCATCCCAGCACTGGCACAAGCACTTGCGGACATAGTCCGGTATGTCCAAGTGGGTGTGCGTCAGGGCCGGACGAAATACGCCATGCTGCAGCAGCTCCGGACACTTGACAAACTCTATTATTGCTGCAGGGAAAACCATTCGTTTTGAGTAAAGTAAATTCAAATTATTCAAGTGCCAAAGGTCACACCCTCATTCGTGTAGGCCGTTTCCCCCCATGGGCCCTTGTGGCCAATCATCTCGTACAGCAAAATCCCGAAAGAGTAGACGTCCCCCTTCTGGGAGCCACGTCCTGGTCGGTAGGCGTCCCTCAAAAGCTCCGGCGCCATGCAGAGGGCACGTTTTACTTCCAATTCATTCCTGCGAATGTCACAATAATAGATTGTTTTTATTTATAGTGAAAGGAAATCGTTCTGGCTGCCTAAGGACTATGGGTTCTAAGGGGAAAGACTTAAATTTAAACCAAACTTCTTTACAAAAATTTATTTTAATTTAAGAAAGCCACTAACTTGTTGGGTTCCTCTTGGCCCGCTTTTAGTTCGTGGAGGCCAAACTCGGAGATTTGGCATACCCAACGGGAGTCAATGAGGCAGTTGCTGGAGCGTAGGTTTCCATGGGATATTATCTCCGAGTCATGCAGGTATATCATGCCCTTGAGGATATCGGAGACCAGCGAGGAGATGAACATGTGGTCCAGATGCAGATCCTCGTTGGCCAGCACATCCTCCAAGCTGCCTCGGGCACAGTAAGTGGTGAATATAATCACAGATCCGTGATCGGTGGAGGCCCCAATAAAGTTGATAATGTTTTCATGGCGCACCTTAATTTAATTTTAAAAGATAGCTTTAAGATTTAATTTTATTAATTTTGTGAATTACCTCCCGCATCAGCTTCAGTTCCTTACGAATTGATCTGGTTATGTCTACACTCTTCTTGTGAATCTTTTTCATGGCCACAATATTGCCACGAAAGAGGGCTGTTTAATTAAGATATTTATATTATACAAAATATTATAATAATGTTATTTAAATATAAATATAAATAAATCTTCTAGCTTTGGTATGACTTACCTATATTGGTAAAAGATCGCTTGTTGGGTTCACCTACCACAAGAATGCTTTGACGACAGATTTGGAACTGAAATATTATTTTAAAAGAAAATAAATATTATTTAAATTCGTACCTTTGGGTAATTATTATAAAATATATATTTCTTTATCAAATTACTATTTTTCTACCTTAATACCTACAATATTCTTATTACTAGGATTATTGTATTCTCCGAGATTGATGACAGTCACCTCCTTCATATCCACTTTCCACAACAGTCCCGCCAAGGTTTGTTCATAGCGATAATGCCTGAAAGTTGTAAGAATATTATAAGGAAGTAAGGAAGGAGACTTCACTTGAATACTACTTGATGAGCAGAGCAAGGGCCACCACCACGACGAGGGCACATAAGGGCCCAGTTACCAGATACCGCCAGTCCAGCTTCTTGCGGGGACAAATCTCGCCATGAAAACCACAGATGGGCTCTGCCAGAGGAGGACGACCATTTAGCCACTGGATGGGTCTATCGTTTCTTATGTAGCGAAATTCCTAAGGGATTATTTATTACTTAAATTAACTAGATTTATTTATTTAATTTTTGCTCTTCAGCTTACTGGAATCACGGAGTGCTTGTCGTAGGCAAAGAAACCCACTGGCTGCATTGACATCTTGGCCAGAGATCCACTCGAGGAGCTACTGCCCACATCGTTTTGTAGGGTTATGACTGTGAAATTGCCCTCGGCATCGCCATTTGAATCTATATAGACCTGTGTGAGTGTGAATAAAATTATATATATGATAAATAGCAAGCAAAAAATATTTTATTTAATATCAATCATAAGTTAAAAAAGGAAAAATAAAATACGAAGCATACTTACATCAAATCCTTGTATTGAATGATAGGACCTATTGAAAATGTGACTCATTACCAGATTTCCATCGTATATATCACCACCGAGCTGCAAGACTTCCGTTATGGCTCGAACATAGATCATTACACTATCATAGAGATGCAGGCCATATATGGGCACCTAACAAATACAATAAAATATGTCAAGTTGTTAAAATATAACTTATTTAATTTTATTATTTAATGTTGTTTAAATCTATCCTTCCTACCGATATGTTGTCAAAGACCCTCTGATGATATGGCACCAGAAACGGAGTCTTACGCGCATAGTCCTTGATTTTCGAACAAATGTCGCTGCAACACAAATATAATAAGATTAATATCATTTGCCACCATGATCCATTTTAAATATTTAATATTCATGCAAATTTGTAACGCAACCAACTAAATAATAAATTAATTTAATTTATATTTTTTTTTGTTAGGATTTCCTAATTATTTCAAACCAAAATGTATCAGAAATATGAACAAGAACTGATTTTGATTACTAATTTCTTTCCCAGAGCCCAGAGAATATTTTGATGCTTCTTTTGAGGCATTTCTTAAAAGATCATGCAACTATTATTTACTAAATGTAAAATAAAAGAGATCTTGGGAAATAATTCGAGTTAATAGATCGTTAGAAAGACGCAACGAAAATACGCACAGTTAGATAACTAAGAGTCAGATAAATTACCGAATATGGGGGTTTTGTGGATATGTCATGCTTATTTTTATAACTGAACGAAATGAGATTTTGTCCAGTGATTTGCTCTTTTCTTTTCTAATATAAGGATCTAAATAATCTGGAATAGATGGTGCATGCATTAGAAGTCTAGCCCGAACCATCGATCCGCACGATCCACTTACTACGTTCCATAATGTTAACCCTCCGGTTGGAGTCGTAGATCTCGTCGTCCACCGAAACCACAACGTAGTCCCCGCTCTCGAGTAGCCGCCGGTTCTGGAGGCCCCGCACAAAGTCAACCATGGCAATGTGCTCCCCAATAAACACATAGACTGTTTTTTGGGTATTCAATTAAATATGGGTTATTTCATATTTTACAGTGCGAATTATAAATGAATTTTAGAAAAGAATAAGTACATAACAGAGCTGCCCACACAGAGCACTCCAAGCGTGCGTCAGCTTCGGCAAACTTCGTGGGAAAAGCCGAATGACTCGGGGTTCCTCGGGTTTACTGTATGAGCAGCTCTGTTCTGACTTAATTCGAAAATAATTTATTATATTATGTCTAAGACTTAATTTAAACTCTGATAATTTAAATCGATTGGTTTCTTTATAAAACGCACTGTTTATCACCAAATTCTTACTACGAGTGGTTGAATAGGTCTCTTCAATAATCCTATCGATCTGGGAAAGTGTTTTTGTGGTTGGTATATAGTCGGATATGTACTTGAAGTGACTGATGGTAAAGTTTCTTGCTTCAGCCAGTTCCTGTTCCATTAAACAGCCAGTTAGTAGGAGTAGAAGTTAATCCCATCATCACTCACCTGTATGGCCCGAGCAACATCTGATCCCCACACAGGCTTTGAACTCACAACTATGGCAAATTTTTTCCAGTGAAAGGCATTTAGCAAACTAATCACACTTTTTGAGACCTTGGAATATATGGTATTATACTTATAATTATTGTATATAATTTTTAAATTTTGTATTATTCAATTACCTTGGATGCTGGAGCCAAGGTTCGTGCAAAGGTGTGAAACGTGCTTTTATTGGAGACTATTGAGTCGGAGCATTTCTAAAGGGAATTTTAAGTATAACGTTAATGGAGAAATTAAGCTTAAAGCTTAAAAAGAAATAATAAAATCCTGTCAGGTACTGAATATTGTTTAAACTAAAGAGTGACATCGCAATCCTAAACTTCTCAGACACATTTTAAAAGGTTTTATTAAGTACAAATCTTTCAAATTCCATAATTAAATATAAACTGCTTGTGACAACTTTAACCAGTATATTTCTAGGCCACAAAAAGCACATCCTCTTGTTTTAATTTTGTATTTTTGTGTTGCACTTAAAGATCCTTAAACTTCCATAAATAAATATAAACTGTTTGTGGCAACCTTAACCATTTTTCAAAGTATATTTTATCTACAAAAATCACATCTTCTTGCTTTTTTTTGTGTTTTGTGGTTTGCACTTTTTTATGGCAAGGTACAAAAATAAATTGCGGATCAATTTTCAGGGCAAGACAGCAAAAATACATGAAAGCTGTCAGTCATATGTGAGGAGCTTAAGTATCCCACGGGTGACCCAGATTTGCGTAATGGCTCTACTCACGAAGGACAGCATCGGCGTGTTCCAGGCGGAGGCCAGCAGTGCCTCCGTGGTGCAGCTCTCGTCCGGACCGATGAAGGCGGCCACTCCAGCGTCCCGCATCTGTGTCATTGCCCTGGAAACGAAACCGTAATCAGAGCGTAGCGATTTCGAGGAGCAAAGGTTACGCGGAACCGTCTCTCTGTAATTCAAGGAGTTACCTCAAAGGCTTGACGCGATAGGCGCTCGTCTTGTGGCCAATGTCGACGGGCTTAAAGGCCAGCTTCCTGCCCGGCAACAGGTTCGGGTTCTTGTTCACATCCTCGATGGCCAGCGGCAGTCCGCCCAAGGTCACCTAAAGTCCATCAAGCGGATTTAAAGACAGCATTAATTTGTGTGCAATTAGAGGTGTGGCCTGACTGCTCGTTTGCGGGAAAGGTCCTCAATTTATGCATGTTATGCCAGGCAGTAAAGGACACAAGGTAAATCAAAACAAAGCAAAGCAAAGCAAAACAAACTAGGGCTTCCTTCCTCCTTGAAAATAACACTGTGGAATTTCTCATAAATAAACTTGTAAGAAAGGAATGCAGGTGGGGAATAAATGAGTACTGGATTTACCCAGGACTTTTCCCTTAATTAAGTGTAATAAAAACATTATAAACAAGATTGCTTTAAAATGAAATAACTTCAAATACATAAACATGATTCCTGGTTACTGTAATTGTTGTGCATTTTAAAACACACTTTACAAAATTTAGTCTGCCACATTATACATAGATTAGCAAAATAATTTATGACATTTGCTTAATTTTCCAGAATAATGATATCAAAGCCAACCAGCTCGTTGATCCTTCGGACGTAATCGAATAGTTCCGGCTCTGCAAATTGGACGTAGCGAAATTCAACTAGCTGACGATGGAGTTGTACGGCCAAAATCAAGGAGCCGACGGTCAGGAATAGCACGCCGTACCAGAAGTATATTGCCAATATGGTGATCAGCTTGTAGTTGTCGGCCTCGCTGAAGGCGGCCAGGTCATCCACCTGGTAGACGGGCAGCCGAAAGAGTCCCTGGCCCACCTGTATCAGCCAGGGCAGGAGCATCACACGACTGCATTGCTCCCACACGGACAGGCTGGCCCTGCGGACTTTTTTTGGGAAACCGCCGAGTCGACGGCTGCAGCGAAGGTAGACCAGTCCGTATCCATAGAACATGGCGCTCATCCCGAATCCAGAGAACAGCGGACTGTATGCCAGCTCACTAAGCTTGTAGTCCAGATGAACCCGGGCCAGAGGTCTCGGCAGCCCCGGCGATTGGTCAATTTTGATCACAATATCTACCATCGACAGCATCACCGAAAGCTGCATCATGACGAACAACCAGAAGCGGATGTGCTTACGCATTAGGGCGGAAATAAAACTCAGCATTTTGTCACTAACAATTTGGATTCTTTCAAAGGGAATGGCGATAAGTTACTTCAATATTTGATGTACAACGAAAGGGCTGCCTTTAAAATAGAAAGTGTAATACGTTCTTTTGACATTAAAAATATCTATATTAAACTTAAAGAAAGTGTTGCTTTGGAAAGGAACTTTAAATTTTTAGAGCTTGTATATGATTGTTGATCAAAATTCAATTAACATTATACTGCTGAAAATGTCCCTCTTCTTCCTTCACACATTTCTAAATAAATTAGCAAATTTAAAAGCCAATAAAAAGTAAAATGTATAATTTAATGTAAATGAGCTAAACATACTGTCATTGGAAATTTAAAAAATTTGTTTGTGATTATGGAAATGTGGCTTATTATTCAATTAAAAGCTGTAAATTCAGGTAATTATCGTTTGTGACATCAATTAAAATCAATTTAAATTGGTGTTTGCGGTTTTTGGCTTTGCACCTAATATTGAAATAAAATCAAATACATAATTATTAAATTGTATGGTTGGCTGCTGTAGCTTATTGACAAATCATAAAATTGTTATTAACATTAATATTTATGCTTTTAAAGAGCTAATGGTTTTTGGAAGTCTAGGAATAAATTTTACCTGGCTGGAATAATAAGCATAAAGTCCACTTAATAAACCACTAATTAAGCTCTTGAACTCAGGAATTTTCAAACTTTCAAAGTTAAAATCCAGCACAAAGTTTACAGCAATGGAAATCGATGTATTTTCCATAAGAACAAATTTAAACAACAGAAAGTGTGATGAATCCATGTGAACAAGAGTTCATTAACTGTGTACGTTAAGCCTCTTATTAACTCATATTACCAAGAATCGAAAGAATCGAATCATAATTACAGCAGAGAGGAAATTGCTAATTAAAGGATGCCTTATCTCTGAAATGACGCTGCCATGCTGTAGCTTTTGAATATTAATTCTGCGAAATTCGGCAAGGGCAGGAAATGGTACAGACTCTAGGGTCAGGTGATTTTCGATCGAAATGGATCCCAGATTACCGAAAATAACATACATATTTTAATCGAGTGGTAACGACAGGTGACATTGTACGAACGCGAAAAAATGGTTTAAAAATATATGGGCCCTTTTACTTAAATTTACAGGCTTAAAAAAGTCAAATAAAACTGCATTGGCAATTCTGGATTTCCAACGTTTGATAAAATGGGATTTTTTTAATAATACACAACTATCAATGTAGCAAGCCACAGAAAAAGCATATTGCATTTATTTTTATTATAAATATTTAGCTGTGTATTTTCCTGTTGTTAACTGGACTTTTTTATGCATTTTACTGATACAGATATTTTCTGAAAATCTGTTTTATTAGAGGAATTTCCCCTGAAGCATTGAAGCGAACTTGTTTCCCACGGAACATATAAGCAATAATACCGCCACCTGCTCTTGACATTTAAAAGGATAAAAGGGCACCAGGATATGCAATCGATAGCTTTGATTTGGCTAGTTTTTTATATTCCGAACTTTGCCATTTATAAATATTTGTAACTTTAGATATTTATGGAAACTGTAATTTTAATTAACTTGCTCTGTATCTCTCTAAGCTGATTAAAACTTAATAAATAAGTACAATTAATTTAAAAAATATATAAAAATAATATATTTTAAATTGCTTCCACCATTGGATATACCTGGGAAAGAGACCAAAGGCATTCTTAGGTTTTTTTTTTTTGCCAGCGTAGCCTTCAAAAAATATTTTCATAAAGTTGGCAACTAATTAACAATTAGCCCATATAGTATGGTAGTTCCTTGAGTCTGGGGAGATTTCCTCTCGTCAAGGGCATAAGTAGTCCAATAAAGTGCCTGGCTTCCCTTACTTTTGATTTATGAGGGAAAAGTTAAATGTTCATATGTCTTGTAGGGGAACCGCGGTAGCAGCTGTCATAGCAACTGCGAAAAGTACGCTTTTAATGTATTTGAAGATGAGGTGCCGCGGATAAGAATAAAAAAAATAAGGACAAATGTTGACTTTCTCAAAAGTCTGCCTAAATTTAGAAAATATCAAATAAACACAAGCATCCGCTTAAAACTTAAAGGGAATCTGAATTTAATACATTCTGGAGTGAAGTAAAATACTGCCTTTAGCTCTAGTAAGTGGTATCTATTTCTACAAGTAATTACAGCAAATTTTAACTGTGATAATTACAGATCTCTTTTGGTAAGTATTTAGGTAAGTACCATTGATTGAACTTCTTTGTATTTAATAAGCACTTACACTTTGTTGAGGAGTTGTCCAGGGCAATGCTTAAAATAAAGTCTTAGAAAAAAAGAGCCACCGGCTTTAAATGCTTTTCTCGGAATTAAAAAATTGTGTATAAATTTCCTTTTCTTAAGGATACCCAAGGTCCTAGAATTAAGTGGTTCCTACACCAATTTAAGTTAAACAATCATAGATTAAACTTATTGATGCGATTCCTAAAACGTCAATGGCTCTTACCAATAAAAGTATAATTAAAATTCCCAAAGTGCGGGACACCAGAAGTAAAAAGGAGGGGCTGCAAATGATTTCCGCGGGGTGTCGAATCAATTATAATTTTCACCGTTCTGGGGGTTCTTATAAAAAAAATATATATAAATATATTTATAGAACTTTGCCATTCGCGGAATGCTGGACATAGGAACAAAGGCTTCTCCAAATGTGTTTTTATTTATTTTCCATTTCCATTGATGGCAATCAAATGCATTTTTTATGTTTTTATAAGTACCATTAAATAAATTCAATTTTGTGTCAAGAAAATAAATAAATTATAAATAAATTGAAAAAAGCCTAACTAAATGAATTCCAAATGCTGTAAATAGACAGCAAATATTTTGTTAATTTAGTGTTTGCTTATTTCATATTCAAAATGAAATTAAGTCCCTAGGAAGTAATTAATTAAAGAATTCTTACTCTTACTTATAGCGCAAATATTAATACATCTTCCTTTGGTAGCTCTTATTGTTTGCCGTCTTTATTCCCTTAATGGCAATTTAAGCAGACATGATATGGCACAATGGGGAAAATATAAATATAAGCCGTAATGGGAGGAGAAATTGCGACGATAGCCTGACTTACTGCCCATTCACAATGATTAATAAGTGTGCATAAATGGCAATTTTATATTCTTTGCTGACTCTTGCAATTTATTTTGTTATTTCGTCAACAATGCAATCGCGCTGCCAGCTGCCATTGAAAAAGAGTCTATAGATCTGAATAAATTCAATATATTGATATCACTCAATAAAAGTCTGCCCTTCCGCACACAAATCCCTCACGAACCCTTGTCATTCACATAAGCGTACTATGTCCTTGTGCAAAATATTTCCTGATCTACACTTTTTCGCCATTTATATTCCACAGAACTGCAAAAGCCTTGGCGTTTACGGACCTGTGATGGATTTGTTGTTGAGCTTTTCACATTGTTTGGAAGTTAGGGAGTTAAGTGAGATAAATGGTTCGTTCCATTTCCAAAATACAATACCCTTTAAGGCCTTAACATTTTTGTTTTGATTCCAATTAAATCGGATTTTGTATCAGGGCGAAGGCAAGAGATTGGAACGGATTACTAAGCTCCGTAAAAGCCGTAGTTATCTCTATTATTTTTTTTCCTATCAGAGACCACATGACCGCTGTCAATCCAATTCACAAAACGTCAAGAAAATCAAAACAAGATGAAGATGGATGTTTGGAAAGTATAGTGAATTCGGCATACTCTAAGGGTGTGCTACAAATAATAATAATAAATAAAATAATATTTTTAATATCATATTATTAATAAATTAAAAATAAATTAATAAACAGAAGGAGTTCCGAAGAAATAACAGACGATTTGATATCAATTAAAATAGTTCCGAAAAGTACACTACAAAATATTAAAACTATACAACAACTTTTATTGCATACTTTTGGGTACTTGACTATAAATAATATTCCTTAAATAAACTTATTTATAAAAATAAAAACATAATTAAAATAGTGCCGAAAAGTATACAACAAATTTGATTGCATACTTTCAGGTACCTTTTTAGTTTATCTTGAATAATATTCTTAAAATCATATTATTTATAAAATAAGAATATTATAAGCAGGAGGAGCTCTACAGAAATAGCTAGAAATTTGAAATCAATTAAAATAGGGTCGAAAAGTATACTACAAATATGAACTAGTCCACAACATCTTTTATTGCATACTTTAATTTGACTTTTAAGTTGATTTTAACTTGCTATTTATAAATATACTTTTTTACATTTAAAAAAAAAATTATATTGCAGCCCTGACAATTATTTTATTTTGGATATATTTGAATAATATTTGTTATTGTTTTCGAACAAGAACAAATAGCTAAAATAAACAGAATTCTTAGGGTATTCGATTAAAATGCCTCTAGGGAGGCCCAGCATATGATGTGCCTGACGGGGGCGAACACAATCATTCCCCGATTCATTTGGCTGTCTCACAGGCCGAGCTATAAATTCCATGATATTTTTGGGACAGGATGCGTTGACTTGTGGCCCAAATGAGACTGCCATTTGAATTGCAAATGTGACAGGCCGATGTATTATGCATGCACATACACAATTAAGACAGCACGCAATTTACAATTATTAACGCTGGATTTATATCAATTTTTCGGTGGGATCTTTAAAATCTGGCCAAGAGGGAACCCCCCCCACTCTGTTATTCACCCGCATCTGGGAGTATTCCGCCAGGAATCCAATATTTATCGTGTCCGACAGGCGGCGAGTGGAGCCTCCAGCCACGGAGGCCGAAGGATTGCTCCCCTGACAGGCCAGAAGGACGAAGATGCAATAGAATGCAGCGGCAGCGGAGGCTGGCATCCTCGATGGCAATAAAGTTTTATTTTGCACTCAACTGACACGGACACCGAACAGGATCTCCGCGACACCCCGACAATCTGACACCGACTTTCGTTTAAGGCTCCTAGTGGAGGCGGTCTTTCACATGGTCACTGGGCGACAGTCATTTGTTTACTCAAATCCCGTATCCGTATCCGTATCCGTTGCTATCGTAACAGGTGTGCGTGCATCTGAGGCTTGTCCGTACTCCGAACTCCTTTTCCCGGGCACTCGAACACGGCCGTAGTCCGTCGCAGACTGAGGCTGTTCGGGGCGCCATGGTCCCGCTTTTATAGCCTTCGTGCTTCGGGTCCTTCTGCGGAATTCGTCTCGTTCCGGCTCGGAGATGCGGCGGAGTGGGAGGTTACGCCAAAATTAAGTGGTCTATGAATGACAAAATCAGCAGAGGCAGGGCATCGAGAGCAGAACAAGTGGGCAGCAGGGTCAACACAAGTCCCTGGGCCCATTGCCGTTGGCCAGTTGGACAGGATGTTGAGGACTTTGTTTATTTGTTTCCCGTCAGCTGCCAAAAATCATTTCGGCTTTCGGTATTTGGTTTTTAAAATTAGAGTGACCCAATGTCAAGATGTCTTGGGTCATAGCCACGGCAGTTCCTCCTGTCAAGCACATTATTTTCGTCTTTCCTGATACTCATCGAGGCCAATTTTCATGCTCAAATTGCAATCATACTTCGCCATGCAATCAGTCTGACAATCAATTATGGGGATAATCTGTTGTTTTCCCCATCCGGTTGTGTAGCAGGCATTTCCGTTCTCAGAGGATTACCAAAGGGAAAAGACTAAAGGTGAAGGATCATTGAAACGGCCAAATCAGTTTCGAGTGCAATAAATTTTGTAATTTCTAAGAGGAAGTCTCAGGGCACAGACCACTTTATCATTCCTTTAATTTGTACAGTAACAAATATAGATCCTTCAAAAAAGGACACCCTTTATCCATTTGCGTTACAGAATTCCAAGTTCAAGGCCACCGAACAGCTAATTTTAAATGCGCTTTTGAAGCCCCTGAACCAAATCTGAGTTGTTGATGAAATTTTCTCACCGGAAATACAAATGCAAATGTTTTTGGCAAGGATTCGGTGCATATAACTACGTCCTGGATGGGAACACCACAGTCTTTTTCGGGTAAACACATTACCATTAATTGCGTTGTACATTTATTTGCATTTCTAATTGAATTTCCTCAGGCACATCAATTGGCATCATCTCGCATAACTTGTTAGCTGTTTGGCACTCGCTTTTGCCTGGCACCTGACTCGGGTTTTTATTTTCAATTGCCAGGCGAGAGTCTCAATTGCTGGGATAAGGTAATTTGCAACTGAACACCAATTTCGTAGGAAGCTACTCAGTAAGTAAGACAGTGCGGGTCAGAAAGATATAACGGGTTGTAAAATTAACTTATACTTAATCATACGAAATGTAATAGAGCTTCTTTAAATTATATTTAACATAAATTTAGTAGCAAAGTCAGTATTGTGAAAAATCAAATTATGAAATTTTAAATTAAGTTGGGACTAGAAGTTCAGAGTGAAATAAAGTTTGGATTTTGCACAAAAGTGGCTTGCGCTGCTTGCGCTTTCCACTAGAATTCCCAACGGGTTCGAGCGGCAAGCTGTTGGAACTTTTTAATATAATTCCCAAAGGGTTCTGGTATTCACGATGGCAATTAAAATTGGGCGGCATTGAATACTAATGTCTTACAAGTGTGAGTATAAATTTTCCAATGTTTTCCTAGCAAATAAAATAATTGGGTTAGATTTTAATAATTAAAAAAAAATATAAACAAATGTATTCGTCTGAAATAACGTGCAATTTAGTTATTTAATAGTACTGTACCGCACTGTACCCTTGCACTTATTCACTTTCCATAACAATAATAGGCCTTTCCCTTGTTCTTGATCTCTGTGAGGGTCCAAGTTCAATTTCAATTCTGGCTTAAAATTGGATTCCAGTTGAGCCAATGACACACGTAAGCTGGTTGAAATGAAAATTTAATTTTAACTCTCGCCGGGACGACTCCTGTTCCTGCCTGCCCCTGCTCCTGCTCCTGCTACTGTTCCCCGTTGCCAATGGCTGGTTACTCCTTTGTCCCCACCAGAACCATGACGATTCAGATTAACATTTGAGTTGCTCCGTTTGTCCAGAACAATACAGTCGGCAAATGTCTTGGAGACTGGCAGCGAGATGAAGTTTCCTGGGCCGTGAATTATGCATTGAATGGAGCGCATGATGATGCCAGGACATGTGGAAACGGATCCTGCCTCGACGCATTTAAATGAATATTCTTAACAGTCATTTAAGCTCACATTTAATTTCATTTTTTTATTTTCCATGCCCATAAATTGTTGAAATACATTTAAATATTTATCATTTGTTGATTTGCTTTCAATCCAATTACGTCCGATTTCGGGAGGAATCGATTTTGTGCCTCGCAATTTGCATGCAAAAAGTCAAACTTTTCTCTGCCAAAATGCTGGTAAAAAAGTTTATTATTGTTATTATTTATTGTTATGGAAAATATGTACAATAAATCCATTTAAAGACTTTCTCAGAACTGAGCGAATGTGGAATTTAAAAGGACCAAGCCAAGGACAAGTCGTGCTTAAAGTGGCAGAGAAATGGCTTTAGGGCATTTGTGCCTTCTATTTTACTT
Organism: Drosophila rufa; assembly: GCA_018153105.1. Classification (NCBI taxonomy): domain Eukaryota; kingdom Metazoa; phylum Arthropoda; class Insecta; order Diptera; family Drosophilidae; genus Drosophila; species Drosophila rufa. The sequence continues at coordinate 19,738,689 of JAECXS010000096.1, forward strand.
TAATATGCAGTACTAATAATATTTGGAAAGTAAAGGGTAGCTAGAGACTTAATTCCTTCAGCCTGGGGCTTTCTTTTTGTATGTACTAGCATTAAGATATTTTAAAAATTAATTGAAAATTAAAGTTTGATTTATAATAATAAAGAAAATTGTTGCAGGCAGAAAACTACACTTAAATTAACCTACAGACACTTAACGCTACAAAATCAATGTTATGCTGTTGGCAAATTAATTTTCCAAATGGAAATTAGTTAGTTATCTTGTTAGTTTGCATTTTCATTAAGTTCCAACAGTCTAAAGAAGGATAAACATTCTCCTGCTAACTAATTATTAATTTAGCTGACAATTAATTTAGCTGAATGCTACATATCCTTATCGGTGGACGAACTGCAACCTGTGTCAATGCTGGCCCAGCTCAAAGCTTAAGCTAACTAAATAAAAAGTGGACAGAAAAAATAAAACACAGCTGTATTATCCCAGCATAAAATTTGCTGCCAGGGAATAACTTTGATTGCAGGTCAAAGCCCCAATGGGTAGAACAAATAGGGAAAAGGGCTTTGATAAAAATAAAAAAAAAATGTACACATTTTTGCAGGCGACTTTTAGAAAAGCGATGTGCATTTGATGGGACTCCATGGGAATTATTTCAAACGTGGCTAAATAAACTAGTTTCGTTTGGCAAACGTTTGGCGAAATTTAGAAACACTTTCAAGGGTATATTGCTGGTTAAATTGTAGTATTTATATACAAATTTGTTTTAAATTAAACTTTAACATATAAAATATACTATAGTATATTCTTCAATATAGATATCTTTAATTTTTCCTGATGACTTCAAGACCTAGTGCTTGGTCTGGCAGAAATGTAGAGAACCTTCAACCATTTTATATATTAAACAATAATTTGCATGTATTATTTTTTAGTTTAATAACTTTTCAGTGCTCTTTAATCCTTCTTATATGTATTTACAATGATATTTGTAAGTCTATACATAAATGCTGACCTCTGGGGTGTCTCTTAAGGATCTGTTAAAAGTGCTGAGAGTTGCTTAACGCAAATTTCTTTACTTGTAATGGGCCAGAGCTTCTTTGTTGATAACTCCCGCATAGCTGGTGTACTTGGGTGAGGTTCCATTCAAGGCAATGAACTGCTCGGCAACCTCAACGGCGACACGGACCTGAGCCTCGGCGGTGCTGGCACCCAAGTGGGGCGTAGCCACCACCTTGGGATGCCTGATGAGGGCCTTGGTGACCGCAGACTTGGGCGGCTCCTCGGGATAAACGTCGAAGGCTGCGCCGGCCACTTTTCCACTCTCGAGGCCATCGAGGACAGCCTGCTCATCGACAATGCCCCCGCGGGCCACGTTAACCACCTTGACGCCTTGCTTGCACTTGGCCAAGGACTCGGAGGATATGAGATCTGCAACAAATTAAATTAAACAAATTATTTAAATATTATTTAAATTTGGAATTCCACTTACTTCTTGTGGCTGGGATCAACGGCGTGTGCACGGTTATGTAATCCGCCAACGGCCAGATCTCCTCCAGCGTCATTTTCTCAATGCCTGCGGCCTTGGCCTCCGCCTCCGTGGTAATGGGATCAAATCCGATAATCTGCGAAGCACTTACAGCCCAATAAAAGGTGCAACTGGAGTGGGAGACTTGTGGCTGGACTCACCCTCATGCCCCAGGTCTTCATGCGAATGGCGACCTCGCGACCGATGCGTCCCAGTCCAAGAACGGCCAGGGTTTTTCCATAGAGCTCGGTGCCGGCGTAGAGCTTCCTGTCCCAGCGACCCTCCTTCATGCTCTGGCCGGCGGGGACGACGGGACGGGCCAGGGAGCCAATTAGGATGCACGTCAGCTCGCAGGCCGAAATAGAATTGCCACCCGGAGTGCTGAAAGCGGCGAGAGTTTAGTTAAGCATTCCCTAAATGCCCCCGATAGACAGGACAGGAGCTGCGAGCTGGACTGGGGGGCTAAGCGGTGGCGTTTGTTGTGACTAGACAGCATTATGCAAATGCCCACCGAAAAAAAAGAGGAGAAGAGCAAAATATGGCAATTTTCGCGCTTGGCTCCGTATCCTTGGCAGCAATGTGGGCGCTGGGCCAACCCATCAGAGCCACCAGCCTCCGTAGTCCTCCCCTTTGTTTGACACTCGTCGTCGTCCCTTAATTATGCGCGTCAAACGGCGTCAATTGACCCAAGTCATGGCTGTGGTCGGGGTAGCGATGCCATGCGATAGCGACAGCCAATCCCACAGTTCAGAATGCGCATAATTATTTTGGGGCGGCAGCCCGATCGGAGCTTTACACTCTGGAAAATACTCTTATGAGTTGGGAAACCCTGCCTTTAGGCAGTTTACATAGCCTTCTAAGGCAGATTTTAACATTATTTTGAGAGCTTAATGCTATCGGAAAGGCCAAAGATATTGATAGTTTCTATAGAAAAGATTCAGCTAACATCTGATTAAAATAATAATTCCCTCTAGAAGTATATTTTTTAGAAAAGGAAAATACTCTGTGCGGAAAAATAGCCTTCTTGGGCATAATTTTACAATATTTTCAAAGCTTGATGCAAAGGGGATTGCAAAAAATATGGATAGTTTTTATAGAAAATTCAGCTAAGTTCTCTTTTGATTTTAAACAATTAAAAAGCGTTTTAAAATACGTACTTAGTATGTTACAATACTTTTAAAGGGGATTACAAAAAATATGGATAGTTTTTGTTAGAAAAGATTCAGCTAAATTTGGTTTGATTTTGAATCAATTAAAAAACTTTTTTAAACATTTTCAAACAAGATTTTTGTAGTGCCATAAAAAAATCTTAAAAAAAGAGCCACAAATATATGCAAATTATATTCTTTTAATGAAGAATATCCATTGTTTAATGAGGAAAACCCCTTCCCTGCCCTAAAAACATTTATCCTAAAATAATAATTCCCTCTAGAAGGTTATTTCTTTGGGAGAGGGTGTCTATGCATATATTAACAAAGTGCTGAGTGGAATCCTTTTCGACGACGATGACGATGACGACGACGACGCCGAGCAATGCACCGGCGGCTTACCAAGCACTTACTTGAGGACAACGACATTCTGGGCCGTGGCTGCAGGAACGTCGATGTTGTCAACACCGGCACCCGCACGGCCCACAACCTTCAGACTCCCAGATCCGGCGGCCAGGACTTCCGCAGTTATTTTCGTATCCGAACGCACGATGGCGGCATCAAAATTCTGTTAAATGAAGAAATTCAATAATTAGCAAGCAATAAATATTTACAAGTAATTTCTGAGAAATTCCCACATCCAAGGGTTGACCAAACAAGGTTCTCAAATTAATGTTTAGGTCTAGATGGGACACCGGTAAGCCTCAGCATCTGGGAAACCTCAAGTGTTTATTGAGTGCTCCTGGCAATTTCCAGAATTTTTCGGTTTCTTTTTGGAATACATATTATATTAAATGTTAAAGCTACATCGTCTGATCCCGGCATTTGTTTTTGATAAGAACTATTCGAAGGGGCCTACATAAGTAGAGATAATAATGTCTAGTGTTTCCAGATTTATAAATTTAACACTGATAGTGACACATGATAAGCCTAAAGCTTATAGTAGTGTTTTAGGCAATTTAAAATATTTAAAAAACGGCTTCTAAGGCGCCGATAAAAGTTTCTTCGTTATTAGTAGCTTGCCAAACAAAACAGCAATTAAAGCCAGATTTCTCAAATAAAACATGCATTTTAAACAGACTTGTTTGTGGCTATACCCCTGCACTTCAGTGTGTACATACAAGCAAACAAATGCAGAAAATATATTTACTAAAGTTTTAGCCCGATGTGCATCTCGATGGCACGAAAAATAAATAGACACAAAGTCTGTTCGGAATTTATATTGCTATCAGAAAATAATAAACTTTAGTTGAATGGTTTAAGGTATTCGGACTTTACTTTTAATTGTAGATATATACTCGTATTGTATTTTAGCTCATGTAACAACCCAATTAATGTTTATTGAGTTTACTAACAATGTTTGAAATTTATTGCAGTGCGGTCAAAACAACATTACAGACTTTTCAATAACAAACAAATTTAATTCCCCCATGCAAATCGAATGTAAATCCCTCTGACAACTGCTGATAATAATTATGCATATGTTTTTGCCGACATACACACTTCTGGTTTTTATTTTTTTATTTTGCACTTTCAAGTTGCTGGGCTGATTCCTTACGTAATCTTGCGCTTAGTTACCAACTAATTGAGATAGGTTGCCAGCACATACACACACCAAGTTACATAGGTGTAAGTAACATTCATGTGCCAGCACGTGTCTTCAAACCGCACTTGAATCGCTCAAAGAGCTTTCAATTACACCAAAGCCATGTCTCTCACATGCAAAAACACACATTAATTCACCTGTACGGTAATCCCTAAGGCCCACTTACCTTAACCTCTTTGCAGAGCTCCTCCACGGGGAGTTTCAGCTTGTAGGTAACCTTGTCAAAATAAGAAAAATGGTAAACAACTTTGATTAAAATGTGCAATCAATTAAGTGCAAGTATTGTCGGAATGTCCACACCTACAGAAGTACTTGATTAAATGCATTTACAGTGGTGACTTGGGAATGAAGAACTAATTATTGTGACATAAAGTAAACCGATTAATAAAGTAATTAATTTTCATCTTATTTTTTTTAGAGTTAAAATATTTTGTATTTATTTATATTTCTTTAATATTAAATCAAATTATACAAATAAAAGTTATAAATATACCTAACATATTTTTGACAGATCTTTTAGTAAAAATTCTTTAGTATTTAATTTAATTTACTTATTGTATTTATTATTTGAATATGTTCCAATATCAGCTAGTGACCACTGTACTTGCAATCACTTGTATGGGTGCAGCTGTGTTTTGACAATTGAAAAAGCTATGTGTACACGTTAAGCATTAAGGAAACTTACATTAATCCCATGCTGTTCCAGCAGCTCCACGCAGGATTTGTCCACAGCATCGCAGACGAGAACTTTCTTAATATTCAGCGGCATATTTGACTTTGTTAAAAGTTAGCTGGACAATTGTATTAATTTTTCGCCAATCACACTTTCCGCAACACGCGATCTGCCACACTCAGCTAGCAAATTGTACTGACTTTGAGAGCAGAACCGGCCGGCCATCGAACCTGACTTGGGCGCCGCTCCCTGCTCTCTCCAATGCACTGTTGGCGATCGTTGTTGTTCTTGTTTGATAACTGAGCGGAGAGCGCCACTTGGATCCCGATTTCTCTCAGTCATATGTGCTCTCTCTATCTCTTTAATCGGTTCCTCTTTGTGTGAGTTGTTTTCGAAACGCGAATTCGCTTTTGCGTGCAAAACAACAATATTAACCCATTTATGACCCTGGGCTAAAATTGATTATTTTTATAAAATTATATTAATGTATTTTCATAAGGAAATATTATTCTTGTGGAATTTTATAAAACCGGTAGAAGAGTGAGTCTGCGAGTTTATAAACCCAAAGGCCTGACTCGCAAAGTCAGCAAATTTCTGTGCCCAGCCTCTGCCAGCACTTGCCCAGTATGCACATAATGTAGAAAATGCACCGGTTCGGTTAAGTTTTAATTTTATGGCTAAATCTAGCCTATTTTAGAGTTAAATAGCTATTATTATAGACAAAGGTATTTGTTATACCCTTTCTCTGTTTTTCAACGTATTTTTATAAATTTTGAGATATATCAGTTTTTATGGTTCTAGAATTACGGTTTTAATTTTATTAAGATCGGACAACTATATCATATAGCTGCCATAGAGCCGATCGGTCGATTTATATGAAAATGTAAAGTTCTACATGTGAAATGTAAAATTTACAAAATTCGATGTTTTTCAACATTACTAAAATGGTTCGATTTTCAATGATCCAATTGCAGATTGCAAGGCTATACCAACTTCGGTTTACCGAAGTTATCTTTCTTTCTTGTTTAAATTTGTTTATTGCATCTCCTCATACAAATGCAATTTTAAAATGTTAAAGTAGTTTTGATCACAACTATTATAAGATACATAAATAAATTCTTGAACAGCAGTACCATACATTTATCTCTCTGTAGTATTGTATAATTGATATCCCAATTCCCAGGAGTGGAGTTATAACATTTAGTATAAAAATTTGTATGATACTCAAGCAGTTAGAACCCACAGTTTGCCTCTAAAAGATTGTAGAAATGGGTATTTTTTATAAATTGTAATTCCGGTCGTAGTATGAAGATCACTGTAGAGTTTTTTGTTTTCCGAAATTCTCTAAGTAAGCCTTGCCCAAAAAGTAGGCAATGTTTTCGAATCCAAGGTTAAGGGTTAACATATCCTTCATCTCTTTCAGTTTCCTTGTAGTTCCGTCCCCAATAATAAAACGCCAGCCATATATTTTCAATATTTTTATTGTATTTGCTTTTATTTGCAATTTAGCTTTCATTTAACTACGTATTTTCCAAAAACATATTGTGAACAACAATTGAATGCGGAAAATGAAAAACAAAACCAACAGAACGTGGGCAAGCTCAGAAGACCGCAGAAAATCTTCCCTTCCGAAAGGTTAAAGGAAAATTACAAAGTTGTAAAAACAAAACAAAAAATATATCTATAACAAATCGAGGTATATTAAACTATTTACATACAATTCTTGGAAATTGTTGATTGGTTTTTTAGTTTTCTCTTCCATTTTTTTACAATATGTATATCTTTTGCATGTATAAAATATTTATATAAATTTGGATTTGGATTGATATTTCCACAATTATCTCGTGTGTGTTCTGTGTGTGTGTGTTGTTGTTCTGGTGTGTGTGTTCGGAGTGGGGTTCTCTTAGTTAATCATAATATTTTTGCATTACAATTGTTGAATAGGGAATTCTCAGGCGTGCTCTTGTCAAACTTACTATCCACTTTCTCATCCCGTTTTAATATTGGATTTAGGCTATAAAAATAAGGTTTGCTTTTTATTAAAGTGGCTTGAAAAGTAGAGAAGTTATTACCGCTAAATTTAAATATATATAGGCATATCTTCTTTAAAGACTTCAGTATTATTCTCGCTATAAAAGTTTTGTTTACATGCGTGTGTGTGTGTGTGTTTTGTTTTTTGAGTTTTTGAAAGTGTCAACAAATTTCAATTATTTGGTTTTAGCATTTCTTTGTTTTGTTTAATTGGAAATAAGATTTATTTATTTAAAAAAATTCTATTTATTAGAAGCAAACCTGGGGTTCTTTTTGTTTTGTTTTATTTTGTTTTTCAAAAATGTATTTAGGCAGTGAGCCCTTGGACCTTTCGTCCATCCATCTGATAGAAGGTTATGTAATGGAATATTTTGAATTTATCGAGTGTAGCTTTTAGAAACTTCCAAAGAATTCGAGTTGGGAAACTTAAGGCATCTTACAACGTATCTTCCATATATTCCTATCAGATCTGATGACAATTTTTCACGACAAAGTTTTCTGTTTTTGTTTCTTTTTTTTTTTTTTTTTTTTGCAGAAGGTAACTAACAATATCTGGGATAATCTATTATTTGTTCATTACATTTTATGTTTATTTATCCATTATTTTATTTCCGTTTTCACGCTTACAAAATGCCGGCTGTGTTGTATCTGTATATCGGTTTAAATTTTGTTAATTATAGTAAGAGCGTACATATGCATGTATAAATGTCTATGCACCTTTTATAAATGTATGTATCCTTTTAAATATTTACCATTATTATAGTATATTGAATTACCAGTTCTGTGAATTATGTGCAATATTATTCTTACTTACACATCCGCTGACACATCAACTGACTAACTGACCGTTTAAACTTAAGTATTCCGTTTGCCCCTGCTTAGCTGCGAAGGATCGTATCTAGGTTTGTTTTCAACTTTATGCTAGTATTAAAAAGTAATATTTCATTTAGGTTTAGCTAATACATAGATCATTTTTGGGTTTTTTTCCATTTCACTTTTTACAGTAAGTGCTTGCGTATCGTATGTTGCTTTCGGTTAATTTCCATTTGTTCATATTCTGTTTGCTCTTCAAAAGCGGCGGCTCCTCCAGTGCCCCTGACCAAACCCCTTAACGCTCTCATGTCCCTGGAGAAAGTAATTTTACCTCCCATTCCCCGCTTCTGGAGTCCTTCCTGAATCCTGCTAACATTTTGCTCTAGGTATCAGTATCTGTGCACTGTTCAAATTTGCTTTCCAAAAATTACTTTTATCACCTTGGTATCTCTTATATAAAAAAAGTACTAGATCTTTGCTCTTACATCAGGGCCATGGCCTGGCCTGTCTTCTACATAGGAGTGCACCGTTCTACCGATCGCTGTCGCTGATCCCGCCCCAGAATTCCGGCTCTTCCCGGCGGGTCATCAGCTGCAGTCTTGGAACAGCAGGATAGCAACTGCGGGAGTGCTTACGGATCAACTAGCTATAGTGGCTACTTCAGCATGGATTAGGAGGGTGCCAGGGATACCATTTTACTCATTATATAGAATTATTTATGCCATTTTCTTGGGGCTCCATTAAATGGCATCTCTGGAAGCCTCCCACTCCATGCTATACATCATCTTCCTCGAGGTGGCGATCGATTTGAATGCAGTGCGGTTCATCATTGTTGGGCGCTAGCTCAGTTCGACAACGAATGATCGACAAATTTTTAGCATGGTGGTTGGAATTGTAAAAGGAGTGCTCTCGTTTCGGAATGGGCCAGATCAGCGTTTCATGTCGCGACATTACGGCTACTCTCACGCTACCGGAACAATAATTTTGACGCATGCGAATATATATACGGGATTGGGGTGATCTCTCTGGCAGGGAGTGAGGTGCTGGGGCTGGGGTGGTGTGCTTCTGTGTGTTGTTACTCAATTTGATGGTTTTTTTTTAAGGCACTGGTAGTTTAAATCGCTGTGCCCTCGAGTCGAAGGCTGTTCGCGCGCACCCCGAACTATAAGTTCGAGCTGCGATCGCGAACTGTGCGCTTTTGGCAGGTGTGTGGCATGATATGGTGGTGTGACAAGGTATCTAGGTCGAAAGTATTGCTGTTCGGCAGAGGAAGGTCAGGGAAATCTACATGCAAGCATATCTGGTGGCAGGACAGTGCGTTTCGCTCAAGACGTGGTCAATATTAAATTAATAATTCGAAGAAACTCTAGTATAATTAGAAGTATATTTATTATTAGCAGAGAGTTAATTATTTAATTGGTAACTTACTATCGGAATCTGTTGGATTTTTTTCTTGTTTAATTAGAGAAGTTTTGGTCTCAGTTTGCTTTTTGGTTTTAGTTTATATAAATAAGTGTGTCTACGTAAGGAGAAATGTGTTAAGAAACCATTTTAATTTGGAAGATTCAATTGTTTGTCAGTCACCAAGTATAGATTCTAGGATTGCAATGGTTTAGTGATTTATGATTGCTTTTAAATGAAAACTATTGGACCTACATTGGAGTACAGTTAGTAAGGAGTATATTACTGATATTATTTTCTGTGGGTTCTACGCTTGCCTTTTGAAACGCACTGTACTTGGTATGTGCCCTCGTTTCAATTAGAAGAAAATACCTAGCAGGTGGGCTGATACTGCGCAGAGGAAGAAACAGTTTGGATGCGAGAATTAGACATCGATTTGAGATTAAAGAGATTTCAGCCGGTTTCACAGTCAACTGAGTGTAGGGTGTGTGTGGTGTGGGTGTGTGGTTGTGTGGCCTGACTTAGATTAAGACACGTTCACTAAATTATTAAAGCTGACACTTATGTATGTACTTAGTCAATCGATTGCATAACAAATACGAGACCCATGGGGTTGCGGGCTGCTTTTTAACCTTTAATTTCTTTTTAACGGGACCTGTCACTAGCTTAACTCTTAGGCTTAAGATCATTTAATTTAAATTCACATTACTCAAATAAAATCTGATTACACTTAGCTATAGCATTTAAGACACATAAGGCCCCACTTGGCATTGGGCTGCTCTTCTTTTTACTTTCTTTACTTTAACCGCTCTTTAACGCTCACTTTAACTTTAACCAGCTACTGTGTGTGTGTGTTGGGTGTGTGTGTGTGTTGTGGCTAATAAATAGATCATCGAATGGAACATTTACAAATGTGTGTGGTTTTGGCACTGCTGCCCCCCTCAAAAAAGTTACCCAAAGGGGCTGTCTAAGTAGCTCCCCCCCCTATGTAATCATTTGCTCACTGAAGTGGTGATCTGGCTAACCGATGCGGGATGGCGACTGAAATCTCTTTAATAGAACCGATCCGTGCTCAGGATATCCTCCTCGTCCTCCTCCACGATGATCTTGTTGCGAATGGCATGCGTGACAGCTTCGACCTTGCTCATGGTGGGGCTGAGGAACTCGTCCCTCAGCGATCTTGGTGGGTGGGCAAAGGACGTGTCCTGCACGGAGTAGCGATATCGTGACTGGGAGTGGGACTGGGAGTGGGTTTGAGGATGTTGCTGGGCTGCTGATGTATACGAATGCGAGGGATAATGGGATCGGGACTGGGTGTGAGACTGCGGCTGATGCAGCAGTGGATAAAGCTCGCGGCGAGATCGGGAATTCTGCTCCAGGGAACTCTGCGACGGGGAGGAGAGCCAGTGACTGCCCAGGGAATACTGGCGAGGCAGGTAGGAAATCGGAGCCCGGCTAGTGGGCAGGGAGGATTGCCGGGGCAGGGACAAGGGCCTGGGCTTGGACCGGGACTGTGATTGTGATTGTAACAGAGACTGAGACTGAGACTGAGACTGGGACTGAGGCTGGTGTGTGATGATGTCAAGATCAAAACTATTGTCGCGTGCTTCCATCAAACCTGGCACTCTCGCATCGATCTGATCCCACCCCTATATCCACGATTCCTACATGGCATTCAGCATTCTCCTACTACTCCCACCACCTCTGTGCGGACTGTATTCATCGCGATCGACAACGGTGGCGCCGCGCGGCAGATCCCTGGGATCGTCGATCCTCGTCGAGGGTCCGTAGCGGGAGCTGCTCATCCGCAGCTGCGCCTCCTCGCGCTCAAAGTCCGGATCGTCGAGGAGGCGGCCGCCGCGTGACAGGTGGCCGTGGTGGGAGGCGCCGCTGGGACCGCTTCGCATCGCCGGATACTCGAAGTTGCGCTCGTCCAGCAGCTCGTCGCTGTTGAGGTCATAGTGCATGAGGTCCCGCTCCCGTCGCTCGTACCGCTCCCGCTCCCGTTCACGCTCCCGCTCTCGTTCCCGGTCCCGCTCGTAGCCAACGCCAACGCCACCGCCTCCTCCAACTCCAACGCCAACTCCGCCGCCGGCGCCAACGCCACCACCGCGCTCCTGGTGGCGGCCGGAAGTTGTTTGTCGGCGGCTGTGATGGTAAGAGGATCCTCCTGCAAGACGGTTAACACGGGTTCAAGTTAGTGACTTTTATTCATTGAAAGGTATTAAAGGGTTCAACATAAAACGAAAACAAAACCAGAACTAAAGCATTCAAAAAGGGGGTCAAATAGGCGATAGTTTCGGCGGGGGTCAAAAGGGGCTCCATTCCGGAGGTTGGTCCATTAAGGGTTTTGTGTACTCCACTACCTTTTCCTAAAGGATATTCTAACTCTCTGTGTTCTTTTTTACAATTTTAATGTGAGGTATTTACATTTTAAAACATAAAATAAACGTATTGGTTTTTAAAATTGATCAACTTTAAAATTGAAAGCAATTACTTCGGGACTAATAGGTAATTGATTAACGGGGTCTTTACTTTAAATTATTAAGAGAATTTAAGCTCTTTATTTTATCAATATTTTTATACATTTTATTAATGGTTTATCTCTTTTTTAAGTCATTATTTATTATAAAATTGCATACGGTTTAGGCAAGGTTTTGATCTTTAATGATATCTTTTTAGAAAACCTTATATACTTTAATGGCTCTCAAATCCCCTACTTTATCCTCATACTGAATGTCTCTATTTATAAAAACTAAGCTATACAATTTAAAGGCTTACTTGAACTACAGTTTGATTAGGATTTCAACAATTTCAAAGTAAAGTAAAGTAAAGTAATAATAAAAACCGAAACGCTTTTGTTAGGCAAATTTATATCACTAAAAACTAAAAGGAGAATTTAACAAGCGAACAAACTTTATCCCTAGCATCAATATTAGGCATGGAATGGTATTCTCGGGTTTCAAGGATGCTTTCAGAGGGGGACGGCGATATTATAAAGTAAACCAAGGAAAGGATTAAAGGTCGTAAAACAATTCAAAACACATCACGGGGTTGTGGTACTCACTAAACCAGATCTAAACAACGAACGATTGGATGATTTGGTTTGCAACTTGATAACATGGTGGAAACATAGGGATCGATAACAACGGAATACATAAACATATTATAACTGAGCTGATCTGAGGAAGACACCCGGAAGAATGTGAGAATCGAGGATGGCGGCAGCTTAGAGCCGGACTACGCCCGGAGTAACTAAAAACAAGTACAGAGATCAGTCGGTAAGACGCACGATAGGTTCGATTGGCACGATTGAATGTATCGATAGATGCTCGAGGAAGCGGTTGCGTGCTTATATATCGGTGTTAATCGATTAGTAGAACTCAAACGGCAAAGAGGTAATCTTAGTCAGCTATAGCTATAGTTAGTGGGCAATCTAGGGGTTCTATCTGGCAGAACCACACCTGAACTCGCAGTTCTGGGCGGGAAAGAGTGGTAGTTGTACTTGATGTCGGTCGGTGGTTTGTTCCATTTGATTTGGTTTTGATACGGATTCGATTGTCTTTGGCTTTTTGTACTGTTGAAGTCGCAGTTGTGGTGTTGGTCTTGGAGGTTGGATCTGATTGTTCGAATTCGATAATTGATTTATAGCATTGTTGTAAAGGGACCGGGTATGTCGCGTGCTGTGAATGCTGTAAAGTGTGTGTGGCCACAAAAGAATAATAGAAATAAACGAAAAGTTCAGGATATTCCGTTTTGGATATGTACAGAGAGAGAGGTGTCTAGAAAGCGGGGTCTGAGTATATAGTAAGTTTATGCCATGAACTGTAGCTACATTGTACAATCGGTGGGTGGAGAGATGTGGTATGTCGAAGCTACTTATGAACCTGAGTTTCTAAACTATCTATAAGGCTTGGCAAAGGGTTCTGGCTCTACTTTAAGAAGGAGTACCCAATTATATATATTTTTCCAGCATAAACTCTTAGTTAACTTATGTATTATAAGAAAATTAAACAAACTGATAAAAGAACAAGTAGGAACGATGAATATCACTGGGGGAACAGAGGCTACTTTTGGTCCTCAGTATATGTAAAATCTATAAGGATTGGAACAGTTTTGGGACCCATTTCGATATATTTTTTCAATATAAAACCTTAGTTTACTTATGTATAATTAGAAAATTAAATGAAACAAAAATTTAGATTAATGTCACTGGGGGAACCGAGGCTACTTTTGGTCCTGAGTCTATGTACAATAATGTATGAAGGGATTATATTTCTAAATGATCTGAAATCAAGATCTAGCTATACTTTAAACAGAGGTTACAGTTTCGGGGACCCATTAAGATCTCTCTTTTCTATCTTGAGGCTTGTGAATACTTAGGTTTACGTAGTATATATTTTATTGGAAAATCAAACGAAACGAAAAGAAACAGTAGGAACGCAATTTACCTTGGTCCCAATCGAACTCCCTATCCCAATCTCGTTCCCGCTCTCTCTCCCACTCGCGAGCTCTCTCCCGCTCCCACTCCAGATCCCTTTCGCGATCCTTCGAGCTGCGATCCCTGTTGAACTCCCGGTCCCAGTAGTCCCTCTCCCTGTCCCGCTCCCTTTCCCGCTCCCTGCTGTCCCGCTCCCGCTCCCGACTGCCCTCGCGATCCCCTCCTGAAGCCGGCATCCCGCCCATCCTGGGATCCTGCTCATCGATATACTCCTCGCCATCTACTACTCGCATCCGCACCGAGAGAGCGTGAGAGAGAGCCGGAAGGAGAATCGATTGGTTATCGGTACAGTCATGGGAATTTGAATTTGAGAAAGACAAATTTTAGAATTGTATTTGTATAATTGTGTGGAGAGTATATGTGGACAAGCAAATGAAAATCGTTTACTGCTGATCTGATATATATATCCGGGGGATATATAGGCTGAGAGAGATGTGTGTGATGGGTCGGATCATCTTCTTTTTTTCAGTTGAATTGGGGTGGGGGTGAGACAATGGGTGACTCTGATTTTGATATTGATATTGAATTGTTTGAATTTCGCAGCTCTCTTGGGCATGGACATGGGCTGGGTGGGATTCGCGCGAGAATGAGAATGGCAATGCGACCGTGAATGAGCCCGGCTGTGGGACCGGCAGGTGTGGCTTTACCTGGTGGCGTCGGACCCAGACGGGCGGGATCCGCCGAGGGCGAGGCTTCCTGCGGCAAGGGGCGGGCGATGGGCGGCACTGTTCGTATGTCCGGATGTGTGGCCTTCCAGTAGGTCTGAAATTGAATGGTTTTTAATATTTTAATAAATATATTTAAATTAAATATAAATACAAGCTCACCTCCAAGTACTCGGCAATGTGCTCGCAGGCGTCTTCCAGCTGGTTCTCGTCCAGGATCACATCGAACATATCCGGTGGACATTGGGCCAGCTTCTCGGCGGCCACCATTTGCACGGAGAGGTTTTTCGCCTGCGACTTGCCGCGTGATTTGATCAAACGCTGTAAAACCTAAAGGATGATACATAACAATTAATTAGATATAAGATCTATAAGTTATATACAAGAGATACCCACCTTACTACTACTAATCTTTAAGTACACTACTGTTGGCGCTAATGAAGTTTTCGCTAGTTGTGACGGATGATTGATTGTATCACAATCGAGCACGACCAGCTGGAGGGAGCGGGCCAGCTCGAAGATGCGCTCGATCTCCTCCTGAACCTTGCCGAGGCAATCGCTCCGGCTGGAGGATCGCTCCATGATGGCCCGCTTCGAGGGATTGTTCATGATGGAGCGCTTGGCCAGCGAGATGTCGGCCATCACCCGGGTGATGATGATGCGACCCTCGAACCGGTGCTTGAGGAAGTCAAAGAGGGCCTTCTGCATCATGTCGGTGACCTCGTAGCCCTTGAGGCTGGGACCCACCAGCACAACCGGACGCATCGATGGCACCACATCGTAGGGACTGGCCGTCTCCTGTTTCTTGAAGAAGGGCTTTCGCTTCTCCTTGTTGGCCGTCGCCAGCGGTGTCTTGCCATGTCGTCCTGGTCCCATGGAATCTGATTCGTCACCTGAGCGTTAGTATCATGGCAAACAGGACGAGATAATGGCAACGGATGAGCGAGCTTATGACTGATACGGTATGAGCCAGTGCGATCGATCAGAGCGAATTGCTAGGCCAATTTAGAGATATCATCGTAAATACGTAGGACACGTGTCGGTGTGTTTTGTGGGTTAGTATATACAGTTTCTTTCGAATTACCAGATCCATCAGTGATCCTTGTGTATTTATGTTTTTTGTTTTGTGCCAGGTTTGTTGCAGTTTCGAAATTTGAAATTTAAACTCGTCTACGCACCATTTAATGCTGTTCAAAATGTCAACTCGAGGGTGAGGTTTCTTCCTAAAAGATATAACTTAAGGCTAGGCGAATATGGCGTGTTCTCTAGGCTTCGATCAATACATAACTCTAGGGCTAACTGATTAACTTGTGGGTACGGGTTTTTAGTAGGTTTTACTGGGACTAAATACGACACAAATAACAACGTGTTTTTAGAGCCAAGTTACAAGGACTTTACAGCGAGAGATGATGAGTACTTGGGTATGAAAGTTTGTCCTTACATTTTGAGTAGGTTGTAGATTTATATTTTCCATATAAGAAAGTTATAGAATAAAATCAGTTTAGTAGTATCAAGTTTATAGATATATATAATTTTTTCAAGGCAAGAAATACTAATTGAGCGGCTCTTATTGGGTTGGAAAAAAGATTGAATAGAAATTTAGCAATAATTGTGGGGAGAACACGCAATTAAGACAGAGATTTTTAAGAGATTAAAATGGAAAGGTATTAGCCTAATAAATATATTTATTTGTATTAATAATAGATAGATATTATAACTTTTTCACAGCCTAACTGACCCGTTAAATATTTATCAAAAAAGTAGAAGGGCTAGAAAGCTTATTTTAAGCTAAGAAAGAGACCTAGAAAATATATTATTGAATATAAAGAGCTAGCGATAGATTCTGTGATTGAAATGGATTTCTGGAATTTCCAACTCTTTATCCCATATCCTGAAACTCACGAAGAGTCCAAAACTAGCGATAGATTCTGCGATTGAGATGGATTTCTGAGATTTCTGATGAGAGACGTGGACAAACCTGTTTTTTTCTTGCGCGGTGTTGTACTGTAAGGATCTTGGGTGGCGTTGTGGTGGTTCGTTGGTTAGTGTTGTCAACCGTTAAGTGTTAGATAAAAGAGAGTTTGAGTGCATTTAATAGTGTTCACCGTAGGCTAATGCATATTCGCAAGCAGACCATGAACGAGGAGCCTTCAAGCTGACTAGCCTGAATGGGATGAGACCCACGACTTCCGTAGGCCTTATCCCATTTTAAATTAAAGAAAGAAAGTACAATTTGCAGGGCGCTGTGTTTTTGAAGCTGAGTAGGTGTGTTTTCTTTTGTGTGTTTACAGGGTTTTACGTTTTACAGAGAGAGTGATTTCGAAGTGATTTCTCGGGGTCAATCTAGGCCGATCTGCATTTCGGATTCGGCTTTTCACATGCTGGGGAACTAGGACTAGCTCTAGGCCAATTTGTGGGCCGCTTGCATTGGTGGTGAATTCGTTAAGCTTGGGAATTGCACTTGCACTCTTCAAATGGATGTCGCATGATAATAATAATTAGATCAAAACACAAAAGTTACGAAATTACGGGAATTTAGAGCTTGGCCCACTTTTTGGTTCTCTGATTTCGGTTCGCTTCAAATGAAAACATAATACATCGTCTCTCTCCAAATTACAATAAACATCGATCGAGTAGAGGAGCTCGGCGCATCCGCCGGGTTTGGACACATTCGGATGCCCACATAAAGAACGGTTTACAGTATATATACTGCTCCGATTTATACAAAAGTAAACACATTACATAGAAGACAGCGAAAAATATACAGATTGGAAATTAATTCGATTCACAGATAGATTACGATACGAAATAAAACCTCGCCCAAAAGAAATCAGGAGAATGAAATGTGTGTCATACCAGGTGTGGGGGGTGTGCTACCTCGAGATGGCTCCGCACCTGCTTGTCCGCCCGCACCAAGATTCCCGCTCGACGAGCCCTTTGTGCCATACAGTCTTGAGGGTCTGGTTTGGTTCTGCAAAATTGTATTAATTAGCTTAAACTTCCTTAAGGATCCATCGATCGATATCCAACCTGCATGCGAATGTTGTCTAGCTTAGCGGGGCTGGGTATGAAGCCCACATCACAGCCCTCCTTGACCAGCCGGCCGATCCACCAGTTATTGTCGTACTTCTCCTTGATGTGCAGGAACTCCCGCATCTCGAACGAAACAGCGCCGCCCTGCACCGGCGAGTCGTCGTCGATGGCGCCATCGTAAGCTACGTTGGTTCGCACAGCGAACGCCACTGGTTTGCTCTGAAAATGAAAGGGCGAAAATGTATTAAAAAATCCTTAGAATATCCTTATAAAATCGAGTGAAATCAACACTGCTTAAACTGTTCAAAATATTGTAAATTCATGTATTTATAATGAAAGTTTAAAGGACTTCTACAAGTATTTCGATTCAAGCCAAAATATTGTTTGGTGTAAATTCCTTGTTAAGAAATTCATATATTTCCTCCAACAAAAAATCAATTCAACTAAAAATCAAAGAAATATTTTAGCTATTACTCACCCTCGCTTTATCCAACTGGCTTAAGGCCTGACGTTCCTTTTCTCGCCGAAGCGATTCCTTTTCCTCGTCTAGCGACAGATCGGATGACGGTTGTGAGTAGTTCGAGTCGGCAGAACCCTGGAAAAGCCAATAGGAAACGGGGTCAATATACAAAAATGTACTCAGGCCAACTAGGGCTGCATAGAAGATATATTCATTTGGCCAGCCATCTGAAAACCATAATCAAAACAAATGAAATTGGCCTGCTGCCAAGGGGGACGAACAATGCACAATGTACTATCCCCGAATTTAATGGCTCTTTGTTGCTGTACGTGGGGCGCAACAGTTGGTATCAAATTTTTTGGGCATATTTTAGCAATGGAGAAGGCTGAATATTTTGACATGAGTCAAGAGCAGGCCGGAATTCAGAAATTAGTTTTACATTATAGATTTATATGTTGCTGTTGAACACTAACTTGATTATAGAGAACTTATTTTAGGTTTAATTGGATTAAGCTTAAAATTTTCTTTATTTTTGGTCACCTTTTAAAGGGGGAAAATGCATAGTTTGAGTTCATAAAAAGCTTTTAAAGAATATGACTATGATGGTGTGTAAATTTGGCTGAATAGATACTCTCTTTTATTGGTAACAGCCAAAATTTCACTGGCTTTGTTCTCAAAGGGGTACCAGACTTTTCTTTTAATTATTTTCGATTGGAACAGCTTAATTGCTTTATTTATTCATGATCATATAATTTCAATTTGAATACTAAAATACCAACAAGACCAATTGCTTTTATTTATTGATCACTTTGTTCCATTAGTTTAATAATTTATAATAAGGAAACGGAATGGTTGCAGATTGAAGTACGACCTTATTTTTTCCAAACATTTCGGTGGGTTTTCAAATCTTCCATAAATGGAAATAAACCCTATGAATAAACCCCAATCGAAAGCATAAATATGAGAAACAGAATTCGGAATTAATTATACCAAAGAAAATAAATAATTTAATTAAATGCATTAAATGGTTGTTTTAAAATTGAAATGCTTTTGGTATCCACTCTCACGATATTTTCCACTGTGCTTTCACGGAATATGTTTAATAATTTGTTTTCATACTTTTTATCAAACGTTGAACGTTTTGCATACATTTTCGTGAGGTTTAAACACCTACAGAAAATTTTAGATAGCAAATAGTTTCATAAAGGATAAATGGTAATCACTAATATATTCTTTAATAATTAAAGACTTAATTAAAATAAATCCCTTTAAGGTCCCGGTTAATCGTGTTTGCTTAGCACCTGTGTGAATAGCTTGTTGTAGCCACTCTGGTAGGAGGGGTAACCGAGGCCAAATCGAGACTCCCGATGTTGGCCACCCTGAACGGAGGGTGCATCCGAGGAGGAGGCGCGCTGCACCATGGGCCTGTCAGCCCGGTAGTCTTCTTCGAACGAGGATATCTTGCCGGCGTTTGCGACGACAGGGTGCGACAAGAGGAGCAGCACCAGCACCACCAGATGGTGCGATGATGGTGGCGATGGCGATGGCGTCGTCGATGATGAAAATGGAGATGGAGGCGATGGCAATGGTGACGATGGCTGGCAAGACGTTGAGCTGGCAATGATTACGTATATTCGAAGACTGTTCCGGAGAGTGACTAGTTTACTAGTCAGTTTTTAATGGGTTTTTATTGTGGGAAAAGGCTTTTTCACACTGGTTTTTGTGTTTTTCTATTGCTAATTTATTTGGAATACAATTTTCTGTGGTTTCTCAGTTGTTTCATGAAACCCTTATTCACTTGGTAAACTTTGTATATGGTAAAAAGATTCTAAAATCACGCTATTTCTCAGTCGCATACAAAATGGTATTCAGGATATTTTTCACCCAACTTCACTTGTGTTTATTCCAATTTTGTAACACTTTTATCATATGTTTTTTGGCAGGACATGAAGCTTTTATTACAAAAATTATTGCACTTGTTTTTGGTTGATTTTTTTTCGTGGGTTTTGTAGGTTTTGTAGCATTGACATTGGCAATATTTGGTGGTTAACAACAGCAATCAATTTGATTTTGACACTGACACAAAAACAGCGAGTGCGACAGGGAGAGAGAGTTGCTTAGGGAAAGCGCGAGAGAGAGCGGAAGAGAGAGCGAGGCGATTGTCAAAACGGATTGGAAGCCACAGGCACAAAATAACTTTAAATTGTTAACTGGAAGGGATTTCCGCAGCCTTCTAAGCCCAAACGTTGATTTGCATATGGCTGGAACTGATGGCTGATCCCGAAACCAAATTGATTAAAGTTAAAAATAGGAATTTATGTCAGTGGCGTCTCTGCTCACATCACTTTTTTTTCTAGTATATGCACACACACGGAAAGAAGTGTACTGGAAAACACACGGCGGTGGGGCGGTGGGGCGGAGAGGGCTGGCGAAAATGTGACCGTGCGCTGCGTTGATATCAAACCGAATCCTTCAGATTTCGAACCCTTTCGCTGGCTTTATCTCCCGTGTCCTAGCTGCAATTGGACTTGACTCGATTCACATCCCTGGATTTTGGATTTCGATTCGATTCGATTCGACTGTCCGACACTCACACGGTTCTACTCCGCACGCTAACTGAATCGTTTCTGTATGTGGAAGGCGAAGGCGAACGAAAAGTCTGCTCCGCTCCGGGAAATCCGTGTAGAGTTTTCTCGCCTGCTTCCAGTGCGTAAATGCTTCACTCAGTTTTCAGATACACCAACATTCCCTCACACACACTCTTACAATAGCGAAACGCACACACACAGCGCAGTGAATGTAAACAAATTTCGCTTTTCAAGCGCTACTCCTCCGCTTTAGCCCACTGTGCAGACGGAGTTGTTTCGGCGATCAAAAGGGTCTGCTCTCCACACACCCCCACACTGCCATTCAAAAAACGTTACTGGTCAGCGGTGAGACTGGAAAATCGATAGCTTCAGCACTTTTCCGGGTTGATGGTATCTCAGAGGGGGGGAGGGGTATGGGTGGGGAGGGGAGGTCCACCTGTTGGCAGCCCCGCCAATTGGCCGCGAGCGCCAAACGCTGCTGGCGAAATAAAGGGTTACAGCTGTTGGCCACCAATTGCTTGCAGAGATTATGCAGCTTAAAGCGATTACACAGGTAAGTACCTGCTTATTGCAATGTCAGCATTGCCAGGTTTTTTACGAATATGAATTTTAATTATTTTATTTGTTGTTGCCTTGTATTTGTAATGAGGAATTTAACTAAATTTGCACTTTGGCACTCAGAAAAATGCTTTAAAATCCAATAAACCCACCGGTTTCTCAAAATGAAAAATTCCTAATTTGTTTAAGATTTAATATTAATTAAAAATCATTTATAATGTATAGAAGATAATTTAAAAAGTTTTTTTTTATAAAATTTTGCAGTTTTCTAGCAAGGTATGATAAGCTTTGATAAAAATGTACATCAATAAATATATTCGTTACATCGTTACATCGTTACAAAGTTGGTTTTATTTGAATATTTTAAGGGTTTAAACTTTAAAGCAGAGGAAGAACGGAAGTTAATCCCTTTAAAAACACTTTCCAATTAAATAATTAAAAATTAATTAATAATTAAAACCTCCAAAAGTGCATTCATTTAGTATTTCCTTCGCTTTCACACACTGTGTGTCCCATAACGTAAACATTCCGCTTTCCATTTCCTCACTCAGAGTGACAGGAGGCGAGAGAGCGTGAGAGAGAGCGCCACAGTTATTTCCAGGCGAGAGGACAAAGTTTGACAGCTCGCTGGGCGATGGAGAGCGCGAGAGCGAGCGAGCATGCGCTGGGTGCAATTCTCCACTTTCACTTTGCGCAGGCGCCAGCTCTTGGTCTCCACTCTTCGTTCTCCACCCGTTTTTAGGGTGGTCTCCCCCTTATTTAACCGTTGTATTGCTGGCAGGGAAGGTCGCGCGGGGCGATGGTCGCCGATTTGCGTTTACACATTTCCAAAAAGGCAGTGCCAAAAACAACACAAGAAAAAAGAAAATAAAACAAAGGGCGCAAACCGAAGGGGTGCCCATTGTGCGGGTCGATTCTTTGTTTACCTTTCGCCGATTGCCGATTGCCCAAAGAGCCATCAAACTTCGCCCCCAACAACTAGTAATGAACTTTGGTTGCCATCGAGACCCACAGCCCACGCGCCACCCACCGCCACCCCCTTTGCCTGCTAGTTTCTGCTTTTCATTTTCCTTCTTTCCTTTTTTTTTGCGGGTAGGTCAACGCTCTGCTTCTATTTTCCAGTGCAATTACCCGCTGCACGACCCCTTGACAAATATTTTCATGGTCAGCCACGATTGCCGCCCGCTTTTCCTCCTTTTCCGCTTTTCCCTCTTGGCCACCTGCGCTGTCAGCGCTTTTCGATGGCTCTGCAATGCATATTTGGTTATCCCCTGCTTTATTTTCCTTTCAGTGATGATATTTAAACCACTAAATGATAATATAATATATATTAAATATCTAGTAGCTTTGAAATAGTAGTTTAGCTGTATTTATTAACTTTTTTAATAAGTTATTGCATGCGAAAGTCTAAAGAAGAAATGTGGGTTGATCATTCTAACTAATTCTAAATCACTTATAAATAATTTGACATTCTGCATTAATTTCAATGCAGGTTAAACTAATTAATTAAATGCAAAATTCAGTTTTTAATGTAAACAAACAAGTTTTATTAAAAACATAGGCCAAAGCTTCCTTGCCTTCCTCTAAAAAATATATAAATGGGATTTAAGGCAGGTATAACTCCTTAAAAAATAACAACCTATAAGGATAAGTGTAAATATTTACTAATCCCAGAGCTTCTAACCTTTCGAAAAATATGTGACTAATAAAATACTAAACATTTTAAAAAGGATTAAGTAATTTTTTCGAAAGCACTCTCTTGGTACCTTGGATTAACACTCAATATCAATTCTACAAATTAATACCATGTGCTCTCTTTATGCACTATTCTCATCGCTTACAAATGCATATTTCTCTGGTATTCTAAGAGTCTTCAGAAATAAAAACAAATAGGAGAAGTGCATGCAAGTGGGAAACCCGAGAATCCGCCAAGTTGTTTACGAGCACCGCAAAAGTATCAACATTGACTAGGTTTACGACTATGCCTTGCAGATCCCCAAGATGAGTAAGAGGTGTGATAGCCATAGCCTCTCTTTCTGCCCCTTAATTGTCTGTGAAAGCCAAGAGAAAATGACAAAAACACACGAAAATGGCATACAGTGCGTAGCGAAATTATAGGGCCTGACAAGTGCAATATGCATATATTATACACCCAAAAAAAAAAAAACAAGAGTTTAACCTTTCTACGCGTTGTCTTAAAAGTATACTCAAGCAGTATAACGAGTTTAGTATAAATGTTATACTTCAAACTATCAGATGTATACTGCAAAGTTTAGTTTTTATACTCTATAGTTTCAATTGTGTATTTTTGAGTATTATTTTTATACGAACCTACATCGAAAATTCGATAACATATCGCGTTAGCTGGAATTTAGTGCTTTTCTGTTTATCGCGTTAGTGATTATTACGAAATATTGGTGCAGATGAGTATAAAATTTATACTTTCGGAGTATTAAATTGATAAGCATCTTATTAAGAAATTTTTCATACTCAAGAGTATAGAATTCATGTAACAATCATATAGGTTCTATGATGATTTTTTTTTGGGTGTAAGAGAATTTATCAATTAGTTTCTAAGCTTTTTATATATATTTCTGAAGCCTTTAGAGATCACAAACTTTTATAAAACTTATCATAAAAGTGTTAATTAGACCATTTCATATTCTTCATAATTAAATGAAAGCTTTAATATATATGTATGATCTAAAAAAGTAAAAACTAAGCTCGAACCCTGTGGGTCAACTGGTCGCATGAGTAATGTATCAGCCTCCGACTTTCCCTTAAACCAATCACTCATCCGCCGCGTTGCCACATATATTACTGATACGCACTGTAAGCACTCCGTGGGTCTGTGTGTGTGTATTTAAATGGTGGCAAACAGCCTGACGAGCTGGGCGAGCAGTCAGCGAGCGATCGAGTGGATAAAAATATACGAATTCCGCCCGGGCCCGGGGGCAGGGCCGCGACACTAAAAATCAGGGAAAGATTCGGAGCCCCAAAGGGGAACTAGCTTCACCCCAGTAAAGCCAGCCAGCTGATCCCTGCTCCTCCGGCAACAACTCACCCGTCGGTTCTTGTTCCTGAAGGGCTTGTAGGACTTGCCCTTGTGCTTGGCCCCCAGATGCAGCTTCTTCATGGCGGCCACTCAATGGAATCACAAAACGGAGGGGGAATACGAATAGGAAAACTTAACTTCTGTTGGGTTAATTCGTTTCGCGCGAATTGTCGCCGCCGAGTAAATTACGCAATCATTTTTGGAATCGTTTGTGCGGTCGCACAGCAAAATAAACAAACACTCGGCCGTAATGGCCACTAATCGTTAAATGGCCAGCCAGCACACATCGAATTGGGTCACAACTTGGCCCGACAAACACATGGCAGCGATTTCGCGGGACACTGGCCACCGGAACCGTGTCCAGTCGCAGCTCTATATATTAGACCCAACTGGAATATCGGGCTATATGGGTGTAAGCAATGTAGAGCAGCTAGCAGATCAGATCAGATCAAAACGGACGACGGCGAACGACGACCGTGCGCCCAAGAGACAGCAATTTCGACTGACAATAATTTTTTTTTGGCACCCGCGCGCCGCATCCATTGACAAAAATTTTCTTCGAGAGAAGCCACAGACGGGAGATCAGAGAGAATCGTTTGAGAAATGGGAAATTCAAGAGGGAAAATGCTCGGAAAATGGATTTCAATAATCCGTTTAATGACGACGGCTGCAGTAATAATACAAACACAGCCGACGCAGCAGAGTGACATTCTAGCTAAGCATGTGGTTATTTCGTCTAGAGTAAGTAAGAATAGCTGAGTAAGAATTCATATACTGAACTATTTATTTATTTATTTTCTATATTTATTCCTAGATACTAGAAATAAGAGTAATATTAAACTTGTTTACATATTTACAGAGTATTTCTCTTATTTGTAGTATCTAGAAATTAAAGAATGAAAAGAAAGGTGCTTAAGAATTCCAACAAAAAGTTCAATAAATCTTTAAAAAAAATCATGTAAGTCCCAGTCATCCCACAACTGTCTTTAACTTAATTTTAAAGATACTTTCAATAAGATTCTTTAAAATGAAAATGTTAGATAGATTAATAGACATTGCTTTTGCATATATTCTTTTTAATTTTCAGATTTCAGTTGCTTATGTACAGTTCCTTAAGTGATCCTCCTTCCTAGTACTGCTGACCCTGGCTTCCCAGGCCCAATCCACGCAGTTCCTCGAGCAAAGCCGCCGATCCAATCCTCTGCTGGAACTGCTGATACTGCTGATGCTTGGGGTATCCGGTGTAGAGGGGCATCTGCTCGCTGTAGGCTCCAGCAGATCCGTAAGCGGGCGCCGCCTCCTGCTTGGCACAGGGCACGGGCACCAGGTTGGGCTGGCAGCTGAACAGATAGTTCTGGGGGCAGGGAGGAGCCGGGTAGCCCGAAGGTGCCTCGTAGCTGGCGGGAGCCGAGTAGCTGGGAGGAGCCGCGTAGCTGGCAGGTGCCGAGTAGGGGCAGGAGGCGCCGACAAAGGCCACGAGTGCAGCGACGATCAGAGCGAAGATCTTCATGTTTAGAGCTGGAATTTACAACTGTCACTTCACCACCAAAACGAGGCACTTTTATAGGGCTTTCGGTGGGGGGCTCGACAAACTAAAACGCTGCATTTTTTATGGTGGCTCGAGAAAAAACTGCAAGCCCAACATCTTGGCAGTGAAATTGGGTGAAATGTATGGGTTCTTCAAGACAATTAAGAGCTAATTTTACGAAAAATAGGAATTGTCTCCATGCGGTCTGTCCCGGTTTTAATGGTGAATCCCAAAACAATGAAAAAATAATGGCCAAAGTGCAATGCTAAAATTCTTTTGTCACTTTTGGGGGCGTCAGCTGCTTAGTGACCCATTAATATTGCACATTTTTTGGCATTAAATGTAAGTAGTTAATATTATATTAATATTTTTAAATCATATTGGAAGTTAAGTTAACTAAATTATTATTTATAGAAGTCTTTATCCTCGATATTTAAATTTTTGTTAAACAAATGTATATCTTATTACTGAAACCGGTATCAAAATTGCATTTTTATATTCTCTGTGATTTCTATGATTGATTTATGATATAAGGAATATATCCTTTTAGGTTCTGTGTCATATAATTTTGAAAAAACTGAAAAATTAACTTTATGTACTCTTTTACACGTTATAATATACATTTTACTTATATCTTACACTTTAAGCTGATACACAAACCATACGATATAAGACTGTACGCAGGTGGAGACTTTTCAGTATTTTCTTGACGAGTTAAGTTACGATCGTTCGTTTTCAATATCGTTTTTGATTATTAACTTAAAATTGACCAATAATAATTTAAGCAAACCCAAAAATATATTTCCATATGAGCTTAAATGGTCTAAACAAGATATTTTTCTCATCCACAATTTGCATTTCATATTTATGACATGTATGAGTCATAACTTGCATTTTAAATTTTAATTGAGCCAAAACAATCCGTCGTAAATTCAGATATGGAGTGCATAAATATCAGTTGACTTTCTAAATTGATCCAATGCAAATAAAACAAATTTAAATTTCCAGGAAGGAAGACAAATGCTTGGCTTTAGGCCAAGGTATAAAAGGAGTAATTGGTATAATGGTTTGATTAGTACATTGTTTTAGACAATAACTAACAAGGAAGCATATAAATTGGAAGCGCTAAAATAGGGGTTATACATCAAGAGTTATATTTCAAACTAATAGAAATATCATTGATTATAAAGAGTCCTAAAAACTTTGACAAAAAAAGAATTCGTTTGATTGCATTTAAAGCTCATGAGTTAATAGGTAATTCAATATTTTTTTAATTTATTTTAAAACAATCCAACTTGAAATATTGTTTGATTGTTTTATAATCAGTTAATTTATGATGCCGCATTGTTCAATCATTCAGGGCTTAATTCATATGTGAATACAACTAATTGTAACCTTAGTTATGTATATAATTTGGTTGCTGAAAATAAGCCTTGCCTCATGCAACGACGACTGCTTAGCTTATACGAAAGCGTGTATCAAGTTGATATTGTTTTGGATCTAACATGGGCCGCAGGTAGCTCTTTTCCCCCGCCCTGAAAGGGCTTTAATTTGAGAAGGATCGCGATCGGGACAGGCAATTACGCACATGCATATATATAGTATATACACGAAATGATGATCCCCCGACCAGACCTAAATTTTAATCATAGGGTTCGTGGCGATTGCCGGCCGCTGGCCTTCAAAGTGGGGCATCTCCAGTGGATACCCAACGATATTTAGGAGAAGAGCGGCGGATCGCCGTTTTGATTGCTCTCCTAACGGTAAACAAATACTTGTTTTGGATCAGGCCAGACATGGCCCCGAGATATACATCTTAACTGGAAACTCCAATTGAAGAAGTTGCACTCGCAGGGCTTAGTTTTATAATGAACCCACATCGGTTCTCTCGTGGCCTTGGGTCATACCTTATGTGAGGTTTTAATTGGCCTCGACTCGGCAGAATGATCAATGAATATTAAAGCCTGACTTTGTTTACTAAGCATCAAGGTTTTGGGGCCTCCTTTCTGGCTCATTCTTTTTTCTGCTGCTCCTTTGCTTTCTTTGGACTTCTTTCTTCTTTATATTTATTTTTTGTAGACAATGGTTGGAGGAGATCGCTGGCTTTTAATCGCCAATGGCTCGAGCCACCTGCCTTCGCTTAGACAGCGCCTAAGACTAAGTCCCAGCTGCTTCTTGAGTTGGTCCTGCGGCTGAAAGGGGAGGAGCAGGATCCAAAAAGGATGCGCACAAAAAAGCGGACAAGCCAATAACACGTCTCGGTACTTAGCGGAAGGTACGGCGCCGGATTCACCAAATCCTTCGGTCCTGGGCCTACGGGCAAGGTCCTGGTTGTTGATTGCACTGGGAAAAATGTATTTTGGATGACTAAAGAGGAATAAAGGGAAGGTAGGAATATAACTATATAAATATATATAAAAATTAAGTGAGTTTAGGCTTTTTCTTGATTTGTTCCCAGTGCAACCTTCACTCCGCTGCAGTCTAACATTTTTTATGGCATCTAATTTGATCGGGGCAGAAAAAGCAGCCAGGAGTTCGAAGCCAGGAGCCAGGAGCCAGGACCCAACTCGTGTTGGTAATTTAAGACACCAACAGCAGTCCTCAATTATGAGTTAACTCTGGGTTCGGTTCGGCTACGGGAACGTTGACGAAATGCCGAGCTTTGTTTTAAATTAAATTTAATTAGCGGCAGCTCAGGCGAACACCTTTCCGCCGAGGAAGCGGAACAGCGCGAGGAGTGCGCCTGGATAATTCATGCCTTTGGAACATGGCACGTGTCGTCGTCGTTGTTGGCCAAAAACAGCAGCAGCTGCTGCTGCGAAAACAAGGCCAAAAGCCCGCAGGATGAGGCTGCGGAATGGAGGAGCAGCAGCAGGGCCCGAAGAAGATCCGTGTGCAAGCAGCGCTAACAAAGCCGTTATAAGTGGCCCATTAACACGGTGTCAACCGCCATGCAACAGCAATTTCCGTCGCCATTGCCATTTATCGATTTTCAAATTCCATTCAAAGCGGATTTCCAAGGGGAGGGGGAGCTGAGGGCGGAAGGATGAGGGCGCCACAAGGATACAGTCGTATTCAATTCGATTAATGGGGCCATCGAGCTGGCGGATGCACTGCCAAGCGGATGCTCTGGACAAGGGGATGTGCGGATTGGGTCACAGATACAATTCCCGAGAGCATTCCAATTACAGGATAGTCGATGACCGTATTTGAAGAGAGTTGTTGGATGCAGAAATTCAATTGAGTGCTTGCAAGGATGCTATGAATATTTAAAGGGATTCCAAACATTTTGTTTTGGAGCATAATTCATTAACAGATATCCTATAGTTTCTGAGATATTTAGACGAAATATATACAATAAAATATTTTTTTTGAGATCGTTTGAATAAGAAAATTGCAACATTGAGTATATGGAATTTTACCTTTTGGTTCCGCAATTCTCACGGCGTACAAAAGTGTTGCAGTTGGCTCCAAAATTGAGCTGAGCTATTATAATCGGCTCCGATCCTTATCCTTTGTGTATAAGACCAATTCTCTAAGTTCTATAATTAGTTTGAAGACTCTTGTCCTGGCTAGCTCTCATCTGAAATGGTAAGAAATAAGTCTAGGTTAGAAATAGTGGAAAATTTCGATATGATTTAGAAGAAATATTGTAAATATTATCGTAATATCGATCAAATCGATAATTATATAGAGTACATTTCAAAATTTGAATAAGAAATTAAGAACTTAAGTTAAAACTAATAGTTCTGAAGAAGCAATCAATGCTTTTCTAAATTCTATGAAAGAAATCCCCAAATAATCGATATTGATAACCAATTCCCCATAAATATCGAAACCGTATCGATACCCCCATAAGCCATCCCTAGAAATGGCTAATCGTTAAGTAACCAAATTGCAGGCGAAACCGGAAATCGAAAATAAAACCAAGAAAAGCCCCCATCGTATATAACATAGCACTATAAGTATTTGCGTGTGTATGTTTGCGTGTGTATGTTTGCGTGTGTATGTTTGCGTGCATTCCTCTGGCTTTGCAATGAGAATTTCAAAGTCAAGGTTAAATGAAACATTTGCTGCGATCTCTCTGCGTTTTGTCTCCGTTTCCCTTTTTCTCTCGTCGTCTTTTTGCGATCGCTGCCTGTCTGCTTTTGCAAGTGCTCTTTCGCTGCCTCTGTGTGAGTGAGCGATCGGGTATCTGTGAGTGGTTCTAACAGCCACGCTACGCATGCGCACTGCGCAGTTTGCGCTGCTGGAAGTGTTGTTGCCCGCGTCTGCGTTCGTCTCCGTCTGATTCCAGTCTGCCAGACGTTGGGAAGGCAACAACAAGGAGTTTTTCGAGTCTGTCCGCTGTCCGCGCAGCTTGCTGTTCACTTGATCGCGCTCAAGTACAGAGCGGACTCGCGAAATTTTATTTTAATTATGCCCAGACCAATACATAACAAAAAAATAAATAAATAAATTAAATAATAATAAATGCGATAATGAACAAAATGTATACAAAATATAATCATACTTTACTCTTTTCTACAGGGAATTTTTCATTATTAAATATGTTTATTGCTTCTACATTTGATTTTACGAATTTACGCGCGGAATAAAACGCCAAAAATTGTAAATTACCTAAGAGTGTTCTTCAAAATATGAAAAAATAAATTTTTTTCCCCCAAAACTATGCCTAAACGTATGCAACGAAATGTTAAATGAAACAAATTGTAAAGTGCAACACTTTGTTGCATACTTCTGGGCGTATTTTCAAGTGATTTCAAATCCAACACAATTTCAGGAAAACTGGGAAAGTAAAAATAAATTGGAATCACTCTTGTAAAATGTATTATTGGATTGGATTAACTAATGAATTTTTACCGAAAAAAAAAAGAGTAAATTAGAATTTTTAACTCTCAGATATTTCCAATCAATATAAGGATAAATAGTTTTCCCCTGTTTCTTCAATAAAACATTTATTTTCTTATGACAGTTTTTGCTATTAAATATGTCAACTATTTTTAAGAGCCAGTGTCACACACGCATCAAAATTATCTCGTGCTGATTCCCTCTACCAAAATTTCTCATTGTTGTTGCTACTGTTACCGCCGAACTGAATGTCATGTGTTGGCCAGCGCTGTCGTGGAATTCAATTTTTTATGTACCAGACTGCACAAAAAAAAAAGTAAAAATAAAAATTAAGAATAAAGTAAGGAGCGATAAGAAGAAGTAAAGCTAAAGGATGCAACTTGTTCGCTGCGGCAGACAAGTCCCAGACGTGTTCACATGCCGAGGCCATTAGATGCCTTGGTGCGGTGTGTGCATATTTCGGGTCTTCTTGGCTTTGTGGCAATTGCACAGGGTTGTCACCTGCTCAGGTATTCAGGCGTCGAGTTCACTGACCTGCAGCCACACCCAACACTCCACTACACCCACACTAATACTTTCTCATTACGCCAAATTCCGTGTAAAGTGGCTTGACTCGCCGAAAACTTCGGATGCGAACTGTCCGAATCGATCAGCCTTGACGAGGGTCCAAGGGTCCAAGTGCACGTGGTACGGCGAGGAGGCACCCAGTCTTGGATCCATTATCCCTGCTTAATACATTTCCTGAGCGGTAATAAACTCTACTCCAAAAAAATATACAATTGTATTGGACACAATATGTGGAGCAATCAGGCATTTAACAATTTTATTTATACCTCAAATCGTATTAGGAAGATGTGTACATAATTATTAGCTTGAAGTCACTTTTAAAATTTAAATCAAACTTATTTCAATGTTAAATTTAACATATTTCTTGACAGAGTAAAAAATATACTTCTATCTTTAAGAATTTATACAAATAAAGTTATATATATTTACTTGAGAGTTAATTCCGATTTAAATTATTAAGAAATAGCAATAAATAAAGTAAAAGAGTTTCCAAAGTAATAAAAATTTAATTTCAAAGTCTTTAATTAATCCTAAAAAATATGATCTTTCCTTTAAGAAAATGTTAAGTCAAATTACATTGCATTTCCGTAACACAATACCCGAAAATCGTAATTTCTCAGGGCCCCTGCTTAAAGAAGGACCTGCACTTTGAGCTCACAAAACCAAGCACTCTCCACATGTGCTCCCTGCAATTAAGATTTTAGGGTCCACACCCAACCGCCTCTGCCAAAGGTGAATTAAGGAGGCCTTGCTCCATACGCTGACCACCGAGGGGAGCACGGCGGCTGGACGTGGGCTCGGGTTTGGGTTCGGGGTTCGGGCTTTGGGTTCTCAGTCTGTGGGCTGGATTCGGTGAAATATTTCCGCTGCCGTCGACGTTCCTGCATGTTAAGTGCGCTTTATATTAATTTTATAATTCATAATTGCATCATGTTGCGCACATTTCTGAGCCAAAACGCAATGGAATTTAATTAAGTTAGCCCTGCAGGTGCCGACGGTCCTTTGTGTGCAGTTTTTTCTGCAGTTTTTTAAGGCCTCAGGTACCCGGCTTGAATTCTGATTAGTCACGGGCAACAAAGGGTATACGGTTTAAGAATTTAAAGAATATTATAAATTTAAATAACATTTCAAATAGACTTTGAGCTTTGACCCACATTTGGAGACTCACAATAGAGTGCGCAATAGGCCAGGAAATAAATCGAGCCAAGTTTGAACCTCTGTCACCCGTCGAGAAAAGAGTTTATTGGCCAGCAACTCCCTTCCTGACGCGACTTTATGGCCAAAATGGTGCCTGCATGTTAGCATAACACTAACCAAGTTACCAGGAGAGAGGGATCAGGCGGGGGAAACGGAGGAAAAGGAGCGCGGATGGCCACAGGCATCGCGTCGGCCATCGCATGCTGAGTCAGATGGGAGTGCTCCTCTTGGAGCACTTGGCGGATTCTGGTGGATGGAGGCTGGAGGATGGATGGACGTGGATGCTTGCACTTATTAATGCTTAATAAATGGCATTTCATTTCTTATTATTCCCGGACTCGGGACGAAACGTGTTGGAGGATTTTATTGCTGCACTGCGCGCTTGGCCCTCTCGGCTGCAGTTGTTGTCATGGTTAATGCGAGTCGATATATTGGCCATGACTAAGGATGCAGACGCACGCAGGGGCACAGAGAGCAGGAGATATCCAGCTCCATCTACATCTCTTGCTCCATCTCCTGCTCCATCTCCCGGCGCAGTCAGTCGCTGTGTGCTAAAGTAATTATTTCATTTGAGCCAACAATGAGGCTGCAACTCTGAGTGCCGGCCAGCTCGGCCCGAGATGGATGATTGACGAGTGGAAATTAAAGAAGCTGGCGGCGGCTGGAACTGTCCGCTCTCGCGGTTCCAGTACTAAAACCCGATGCATCTTTTAACGACCGTTCCGTCCGCGTCCGCTTTTAAAGTACTTGGAATGTAAATGAAGCGGGTGCAACTCCGCCACTCCACTCCTTACCTGGCCACTCCACCCATGTCCATCTCCCGTCCAGTGCCATTCCATCTGCCGACTCCATTTCGAGGTCAGCGCGGTGGTCGTTGCACCCACGCACTGATTCGCCAGACACCTGAATGCACTCTCATCCCGATTTTATATGCAAATTTTAGATACTTGTGTGATTCGTATTAAATTAAGTTTAGTTTTTAGCCAAGCAGCATACAATATTAACTATTATCATTAATCTTCCGCATTAGGTAATATTTTTTTTTATTTTCCAAGAAGTTTCATTGGTTTTATCTGAAACATTCAGATATCCTTTGATTTTAAATCCTTTTCTCAATTTAATTTGTAATAAATGTGGTCAAGGCCCTTAAATAAGTTAATTTATTTATTACTTCATTCAGAAAGTAAGAAAATAACATTCACTTAAGATTTATGAATTAAATTAATAGTCACAAGAAAATGTTTGTGCTTTTTCATATAGTTTTCAAATTACCCGCCATTTTGCCTATCGGTCTATCGGCAGGCGCACTGCAAAAGACGGTATTTTTGGTATATTCCGCAGCGCTTCAGTGCTGTAAAAATACTTTATTTGGTATTTATCCAACACTAACTGAATAAACACAAAAAAACTCGCGGCGACTCTAAAGCGGCGTGAAATTGACCAAATTTAATGTAAAATTTTAACAACTAAAAGCTGACTAAAAAGTGCGTTTACTGCAGCAACTAATTGACCAGTTAAAGGCAATAAAACATCACATATATCAACACACCAAGAGCTGGAAAAAAACAACTTAAAATGCAGCAGTCGAACGCCGTGCAAACAAATGCAAATTCTGCCGGAGATGCCCTGCTCCCGCTGAGATCCTGCAACACCGCCGGCTGCAAGGTGGCCACCGTGGTGGACAAGACCAAGCGGAAGTGCTGCCAGTTTGTGTCCTCGCCGTACATACTGCCCAAGCCCCTGGTCGTCAACGGGCACACATCGATCTTTCAAGTCGGCGGCAAGATGGCCAAAATGGGCGACATTCCCTCCATTTCCGCGGCCACCGGCGGGGATGGGGGCCAGCCCATCTATCGCATCAAGCCGGGCACCCATGCCCACGTCATCAACTATGTGCTCATCGACGATTCTGATTCGCTGGAGAAATCGCGTTCCGGCGACCAGGAAGCAATGCGTCTGCTGCTCGACTCGCAGCGGGACAGCGCCGTGTCCAAGCTGGCCAAGCTGATAGCCAACCATCGGGGCTCCGTTCCGACCAACGTTGCTCCAACACCTGCTCCAACGCCTGCTCCCCCCTTACGTCCTCCTATGGCCCCAGCTGTAACTCCAGTCGCTGGCAGTCTGCTGGTTACAACGCCCCAGATACATCCCGACTTCTCCATTGCCAGTGTGGAGGGTGCGGTGCCCTTTAGGCCTGCCGTTGTCACTCCAGCAGCTCCGCCAGCAGGAGTTGCCACGGGTCCAGGCCATGTGGATCGCCTGCAGGCGGAGCTGGTGGAGCTGCGACGCAAGGTGGCCCGATTGGAGGAAACCCCGCGCCGATAAGTCGCTGACTTAGTTCTCCCCGAAACCAAATACGCTTGAGCCCACGTGGCAGGGCCTAGATTTAAAATATAATTAAATAAACTAAGCTGACGCATTGTTAACACAAATAAATAATAAATTATGTAATTCGTAATGGTTGTTAAAGTAGAAAAGTTGCCTATTTAATTGGAAGTTTATACTTGTTTCTTTAAACAGAAACTTCAAATCTATTTTTTTTTTATTTTATATTGATACGAATGATGATATTTTCTCACCAGTTGAAAAGGGCATGCCGAATGCGGATTAGCAGACCTACATCAACTTGAAACTGAAGCCTGCTTGAAGTTTATTTCAACAGTTTTTGTTTTTTACATACATAAGTGAATGAAAAATGAATTTAAAAGGCGCCGCCTTGTGAGAGTATATGATGAGGGAAGGAATAATATTCAGAACGTTAGGATTGGTAGAAAAATCAATTAATAAATGAGCATTTAGGGTAATAACTGGAATCTTGGTTAACTAATGTCCTATTTATTTATTTAGTAACTTAAAGAACAAACTGAAGACGCTAAACATCTGGGAATTCATTTTATAAATGTGTTCTTGGTCATATTTTAGCTTAATTTAATAATCAGACTCATAAAAACCTTAGGAAAAGTTCTGTTAATATAAAATAAAACTAGTTTTGTTATTATATCCAGAAAGATTTGATTTTCTTTTGTTTGGCAAGTACAAGTAACTTAAGCTTCAAAATTTTGTCATTGTGTTTAGAAAAGTAAGTAAAGGGAGATCATAAAAGTATTATAAAGGCTTAAGTAATTAGTCTGAAAAGGTAGGATAAACCATATATTTTGCTCTTTAAAAATTCTTGAATATATGTATATTTGTCTCTTTAAAAACCCCAAAAATATCGCCCTTAAATGGCATATTAATTTCTGACTGGCAACCTGGCCTCAAACTTCAAAGCAATGAGAGCTTCAAGGTGGAATTGCCGAACTGCACAGGCTTCATCAGAGCCAGAGATATTAGCAGCAGCAGCCGTCAGGCGGTGTGCGGTCTTTCCGTCCAAACCCAGTTTCCGATTCCTGGAAAGGTCTACCCGATGATCCCCAGGGTTTCGAGTGAGCCCCAAGAGCCGCCAAATGGCCAATTCTGCAATGGCGGTTACTCTCTCGGTGTTAGTCTTAGGCTTAGGCGTGTGTACTGAAACCGAATGAGACTTTGGGAGGAGGCACTGCCCCGACCCTGCCTCTTGGCATCGCCATCTTTTTCGAGGTGAGCACATTTATGCCGGGCGGTAAGACAACAAGACAAGAGTGGAGTCTGGGATCTTAAGGGGCCGTAAATGTGGCATTTTATGTGTCATCAACGGCGGCGGTTGAGCGCGAAAACCTTGCAATCGAACGTAAATTAATTTTTATTGGTTGCAAATGCGGCGGACTGCCCCGGCTCAGCCATCAACTTATCCCAATCCTGCCACATGAAAGGTGACCCGATGGTTGTTCCTCCTGCCAAGGGTTTAGCCAGGGAAATCAGTTCAGCCAACCAGGAATCGAAAGCAATTTAATTTAATTGTTTGATTAAATCGTTACGATTATTCAGGGCTTAGTTTAAATAACAAAGTTAAGTAATTATTAAATTGGGATTATATTGCTAGATCCTTGTATTTATTTAAATTGGATTTATCCTTTAAAACTACTAAAAATCCCTGTAATCCTCCCCACTAACCATTACTGCATTGGACTCCCTTTCAGGACTAAGTAAACAAATAAATTGATGTTTTCATAGAGGTGGCCCTCGTCCGGAGCAGGTACACAGGTAGGTCCAACTACTTAGCCAGCCAAGATCAGGACACAATTGTGAGGACACGGCGGCCGAATCCAAATTCGATACGCCAGCCTGGTCCTCTTTGCCATGTGATCCTCTTCGCGGGGAATGTATAAAAAGTAACGAATGTGCGCAATAATAAAAATCATTAAAATAAAAATGTTTATGAGAAGGCATAAACACGACTTTATGGAGGGAGCAGGAAAAAGGAGTTTGCGGCAAAAGGGCGGGGATCGAGCGGGCATGCGGAGTTGGGGCACTTGATGGCGATGGCGATGGCGATGGCCGAGATGGCTGGACAGCAACTCCTCAGCCGAGGATCGGCGGAGAACGAGAGTGTCAATGGGTAAGAAGTATCTCGAGGAGACTCGCGGGAGACGAAGGGTAACGCACACACCGCACACAGATACGAAAGGCAGCCGGCCGGGGGATTGGGATGCTAACTCATTTTGGCGGCGGCTTCTGCTCTGCCTCGGAGCCCGGCTTCAGCTGGAGTTGAGGCTAAAGCCGGGATCGGGACGAGATCGGGTCTGAGAGGCGCAGGCGCTCGCTTGGCTCAAAAATAATTTGCAATTTCTTGGAAATACTCACTTTTGCCCGCTGCCCGCTGCCCGCTGCCAGCGTGGACGCGAACGCGAACTTCGCTGCTGTCGTCGCCGGCGCAGCTTCTCAAGAACTTTTAGTGGTTGAAAGGTGGCGACGGGGAGGGGATGAGGGGCACTGGGAGAAAATGTTGGGGGTTTCACCAAGTAAAAAAGATGATAATTTAAGAGAAAACTGGATTATTGTGGGTTTCATAAAGCATATATTTATATTCGTATTTGAATTGATTTTTTTCGACTTTGGAATTAAAAATAATATAAAAATAAATTTTACAATCTGTAAAATTTCTTGAAAAAAAGTTTAAAATTCTCTGAACCCTTACAAAACTTAAAATTAGTAGATGTGTACTAATGAAGGTGGTGACCCCCTCTTTAAACAGCTTTATAACCAGATCTGCCTTCGTAATGGAAAATAATTATTCTTATTAATATTTCAAATATAAAATTCACATAAAATCGTAGAAATATAATTCTTAAAAGAGACAATAATATTATTATTATCATAACTAATTAATCCTCAACTTCTATATAATTTTTCTTACAGTGTTGGGCGGTTAAGCCGAGGTGGCCGTAATGAAAATTAAAATACGCAACACACTCAGGCAAAAGTCGGCCGGAGAGGGAACGCCAGGAGCCAATGAGCGGTACACAGGGTGTCCCCTGGCCATCTCCACTCCTCCGTATCCACCCAGCAGCTCCTCTCGAATCCTCTTCTTTCTGTGGTGAGTCGCTCGCTCGCTCGGTCGGATTGCTTGTCGTTATCTTGTCATGTCAAAATGGTCTTACGAAAATGTATCTTTTGTATTCCAAGTGCAAATGAGCAGCACAGATACAAAACAACCGTGGCCCCTCCGCGACGGGGATCAGCCCCTCCTCGTCCTCAGTGGCCAGTGGTCAGCATTTTGTTTCGCGTCTTTTTCGCTCTCCTCGATTTTTATTTGCTTTGCTCACTCGCAATTTTTATGCCTTTATTGTGTTTACTTTTTGCCTTCGTCGCCGCGTTGCCGTTGCCTTTTGGCTGCAAATGCTTTTAAGACTTTAAGACTTTTTAGTTTGTAGTTGAGCGTACAAATTTGTGGCCCCGCAGCCCCCCAACATCCCTCGGAGCGAGTGGAGCTGGAACAGGATCGCGAGTGTCCGAGTATCTGTATCTTTTGCAGTGACGCTCGGTTTGCACAGAAAATAATTGGGGGTTTTATTTAATTAAGGATTTTGAGGATGTTTTCGTTATTTGGGGACTTGATTCAAGTTTCTTAAATAAGGTATATTCGAAAAAGAGAATCTTAAGGTGTTATAAAAATAAATTTGATCAATCAAGTTTTATATATATATAATAGTTTTGATGATTTTTCCATTCCTTAAAGACTTACAATAAGCTCAGAAAATGTAAGAATTCCTAAAGGAAATATCAATTGTTAATAATTAAATTCGGATATTGCTTTTTTTATATTTCAAAATAATAAAAAAATATATTTGGCGACTATGAAGCACTAGGGAAGACTGCATTTCTCCATCTTCTCCCTTTCTTTCTTAGAAGTAAACAATTGGCTTTATTTTATATAATAATTATAATAATTTAAATTATAATTCATTTGTAATAATTTATGTATGTATTCATATTTACTTAATTTAGTATTAGCTTAATTTAATAATTTAAATTGGATTGCTTTGGCGACCGTGAAACACTTTTCTCGCTTTTTCTCTTATTCATTTATTCATTTTTAATAATTCATGTATATTTTTTTGTTTCTTTAATTTAATTAATTAATTTATAAGTAATTAATTAATATAAAGAACCCCCCTTTTTGCTTAGTGCACTTGGGTGATGCTGATGATGACACAACATGAAAAGGTAAAACACGCTGAAAAATATTAAATACGCTACGTCGCTGCCTCTTGACAGCGGACGTAAATTTGCTTTTGCCTGCGTTCCTTGCACCGCTCCTTGGCCAAGACCCCTTCCCCCAACCACCACTTGCTCCTCGTCCTGCTCCTCAGGGATTGTTTAATTGCACATGAGATCGGTGGGACCTGAGACTGAGACATGGACTTGGACTGGGACTTGGAGCTGGAGCAGGGAAGCTCCTGCCTCGGAGGATCAC
This sequence comes from Drosophila rufa, assembly GCA_018153105.1. Lineage (NCBI taxonomy): Eukaryota > Metazoa > Arthropoda > Insecta > Diptera > Drosophilidae > Drosophila > Drosophila rufa. Next base: position 19,777,715 of record JAECXS010000096.1, read on the forward strand.
GCGGCAATTAAAATAGAGTGTAAGTTAAGGATGCATAAAACGCTCATCTTTATGAAGCCAGCCCTATATCGTCATTCCTACACCGACTACGACTAGTCCTGCTATCTCCGTGCCCCTCATCCTCCAACCCGGGGATGTAATGGCCTGATTCGCCAGTGGCAATAATGCATCTAGTTGGGTTTCAGGGAATTCAGATTTAAAGATAAGTAGCTGATTGCTCATTCTACCAGGACTCAGCTTCTCCAAGCCGTGTTCTTCCTTTGAAGTTTATAGTTTCCTTTATAACACTAGTTTACACTCAAAATGCTCCAAGCCTGTTGATGTGAAATTCTGGTAGAGTTGAACCCCCAGATCACGAAAATGGCTTTAATTTTTTTTTCTATGGACACGTTATATTTTTTCTTCAGAAAAAAGTTTGTTTTTATACCACGTTTTATAGCCGCGAGGCCGCATAACCCCTTAATGGTACCAATGAACCAAATCAATCATAAAGACGATTATTTAATTTTTATCTTACTTCAACATAATTTTGTAAATTTTTGATTATTTAACAAAACTTAGCTATTTTTTATAGCTAAATCCGACAGTTCATCACATCTAGCAAAGTTAACAGGCCATCTAAAGGCGTTGTCCAACACTGTACATTTAATCTAGTAGGCATCCGCCCAAAAATTTTAAAAAATTTCTCAATTTTCTTAACTTTGAAAATCCACGATAAATCTATTCTACAACTCGAGCTATGAAATAATAAACGTAAACTGAGCAAATTTTTTTTGGGTAAAACTTTAAAAAATCTTTAAAAAAAAACGTGTCCATAGAAAAAAAAATTAAAGCCATTTTCGTGATCTGGGGGTTCAACTCTACCAGAATTTCACATCAACAGGCTTGGAGCATTTTTTTTTTTTCATTTTGTAAACTGGTGTAATCTAAGTGAAATTTTAATTTATTTAAAAAAATTGTTTCTGCTTTTTGTTCCCTCAAAGAAAATAAATATAAATCACAATTTCACTTTGTACAATTTGATATATTTCCCATAACCCATGTTCGTGTTGCTTGAAGGACATACAAACGTCGAAACTTCTCTCGGTTTTTGATTTTTGAAATGTGTCAAATTTGCGGGCAAATAAATGAAGTTAATTAAATTCTGAATGTGCCGCAAACGACCGTATATCCATTGTGCATGTGAAGTCAAAATCAAATCTTGCATATCGCCGCCCTCACACAATATTCGCAACAAAACAAAGTCGAAAAAATGAAAAAAACAGAGAAAAACACATGCGAACGAGTTTAGAAGTATAACTTGCTCCCATTTCCCACAATTGCCCCATTTTGGAGGGAGATGGAGTCGGGATTGCACCAAGAAAATTTTTTGTTTATGTTTTAACCTTCAAAGATATTTTATTTGATTTGTTTAGGAAGCAGAATGTGGGAAAAAATATTATTAGAAAGTTATTAGAACTTCAAGATGAGTAACGTCATATGATTTATTGGCACTCGAATTTTTTGCGGGCATTATATTTTTAGATTTTTACGCTCTCAATTTTATGCGAGCGGAGAGAGCGACATTTTCGTCGCCAGCAGAAAAAAGCCTGCATATTGCAATACAAATGTAAGGCCGTTCGCAAACTTAGTGATTGTATGGGTCTTTGTTTATACCTTTTGTAATTTCTTGTTATTTTTGCAAGCAATATAACATTTTCTTAGAAGATCATAAGAATACATAATGTATTTAAATATCTTGTTTAATTAATAATTATTAATTCCCATTTTCTAAAAGTGTACTTGGATCTTTGCCATCGTTTCCTGCAGTGCCTGTGTGCCCCACAAAAAACGAAGTCAACAAAAAGAGCAACACACATGAGGAGAATAACAACAACCGGCAGGGACTGGGACTGGCTGTCAGCATCGTTCCTCGCCAGCACCGTCTCCATTTGCAGCTCCCACCTCCAGTTCTCAACTCCATTTCGATTCCCGCTCTCCAGCCAGCCCCATCTTCTTCGCCTTCGTCGTCGTCCTACCGCATTCTAAGTTCTATTGGCACAAAGACCGAGTTTTGCCTTTGCGGTTCTTCGCGCCGCGACTTTTCCCATGTACGAGGCCTGAGTGCGGCCCGAGAGATACGGATGTATCTGTTAGATACGCTCCACTCCAAGCCGCACACAGATGCAGCGAAACTCGTTTCGAGATAGGACCCAGTGCCCCTGCCCTGCCCCGTAGCGCCTTCGGCCGGCATAGTTTGCATTTTCAAGGTCGCGATCTGCCTCCGTCGCCGTCTCCTTTGCTGGCGCTGGCTTCTTCTTATTCTGCAGAATTTCGCTGTTATATGGCGGATATAACTCGCCGACACATGCTCGTATCTCAGGGGCTCTAACGAGCCACGGCCCGATGATACGGCAATCTGATGCCAAGTAATCTCATTGCAGCTCAAATTTGTTCAGACATTTACTGCTTCATGAAATAAAAAGTCTGCTTTATTATACCTCCCGTGTGTCGTTGTCCCTGTCCGTTCACTGAAATCCTTGAGATATGTGCAATCCCAGCATCGGATTTATCCCAAGGCAGGGGAGAGGGAGTGTGTGTGCCTTGCCGGCATGGTGCAACATTTCGCGCTGCAGGCACTTGGCTTCAACTCCTGTTTCTCCGCCTCCTCCTGCCAACCTCGTTTCCTGTTTGCTGCTGACTCACCAGCCAAGACTCCGCCAATTCAGTGGCAATAGGGCCAAAAGGGTTCGGGTTCGGGCTCGACTTGGCTCTGCCTTTATTTGGTAGTTGGAGCCAAACTAATTGTGATTGCACCGCCAGTTTCCTCAACTTCCACGGGCATTACTCATGCATTTCATTGGAAAACTTTTGTGAGTAATCTCAAGCCCAAGGAGAGCTGGGAAATTGGCGGTAAAAACGAGTGAATCAATAAGAAATGCAAGCGACAGTGCCAGAAAGTTTTTGTGGTCGGAGCAGAGCAAGTTTTCAGGTATTTTTGTGGGGTTTTATCACAAATATTAAACTTGTGGGGATTTATAAAAATAGTTTAACTACCTAAATCTTGGTATACATTTTTAATTGCGAGGAAAAATTAATTGAAATATATTCATTAAGCATTTCCTTATTTCTCAAGCCTTTGTTGGAACCAAAAAACCATTCCTTCTGCTTACCAAGAAATTAGAACTGCCACACTCGTTCTTCAAGCCATTTAAAAACATCATTCTTTCTTCCCTCACATGTCTCTTATCTTTTATCAAATGCAAAAATTTCTGTGAATTCCCCAGAGCCTCGGCTGCATTTCTTTTGTCTATTTTTTTTGGGGCAATTGAGGCGGACAATTAGAACACTTGCTCGCATGCAGGACAATTTGGCAATCTGGCAGCAGCCACAAAACGCAACGCTAACAGAACGCACGTTCGAGGATACGTGGCGAACAAAAGGACACCGACCGACTGCCGTTCGAACAAATGCCAGTTCCCAGGAACGAAGGATAAGCGAGGGAGGCGGTCAGAAGACTGTGTCCTGGCTATCTTGAGTGCAAAATCACGTTCAACGAATGCGATTCATTGGCCATAATTGGACTGAACGATCGGGAGACACCTGCTCTGGTTAGATTCAAGAATCGTGAATCCTTTCTAGTTCCTGGAATTATCTGCCATAAAAATGGTTAAGATATTAACGGAATACCTAGAGGTAAACACGTTCCCTCTTAATTCTTCTTATTAACTCTTCAGAGCAATGAACTTTCCAAGCCGCGGCAAAGAAATTTCAACTCTTATTCAAATTTCGTTAGTGGGCATTTATTGACTTCGAAAGGGAACAATAATAATAATAAGCGAAATAAGAAAACTGGAAATAAGATAGAAAAATGCTTTGCTCGGCGCTCACACAAATGAAATTTAATTTTATACAGAGAACATGTCGTAAAGCCCCTCCAGGTCGCTCTCCGCCTCCGATTAGCATAACATCAACTGGACTCGGACTCGAACTGGGACTTGGACTTGGTATTGGAATACAAATGGGGATGGGAATGACCGCAGAGGAGAAACACTCGGCCTCTCTCATACATTAATTAATAACTCCTATGAAATTAGCGACAAGACATTATTTATACATTTCGCTGTTGTACGTGGCAGCCCCCAAAAAAAAGAAGACGGCCAATGTGCCACAAATGGATATGGGCAACGGTTACTGCCGGCTTTGTTCCATGATCTATTGCTGGGTTCACTTTTTTACTGAAAAGAAATCTAAATACTAAAAAAATCTAAACTAAAATGGGTTGACCCAACTCGTTGAAGCTGCTCTTCCGCCGCCTCCGCATAATTGGTCAAGTTTAATGACCTTTTCTTTTCGTTTTAACGTTAATTTGTATTCTTGATTATAGTACTTAAAGAAGGCTATTCTAGAAAAGGCATAGGCAAGTTTAGGCTGTGTTTTAATTTATTTATTAATTAGTTTCTAAGGTAAATATAAGTATCTCACTATTCTTTTTTTTGCCCACAACTTAGTTCAGGATTTTAAGTATTAATTCACATTTTATTTGAAGTTAGAGATTTTTAATAAAGAAAATCAAAAAGTTTATTAATTGAAATGATATAAAATTATTTTTCAAGGATCATTTCGTTTCTAATGTATTGTTGGCCTTTTCTTCCTACAAATATATATTATTCTAAATACTCTTAAATAATGACCAATCCTTCTAAAAAAAAACCTAGAGAAATATGAGTTACCAAATTTATTGTGTTTTCTATTAATTTAATTAATCTTTTCAATGGAAATTATAAATATATGATCACTTTATTAATTTTCCATAACTTAGTTAAGGATATTAATTCGTATTAATTCACATTTTTATTTGCATCAAAAATCTTTCATAAAGAAAATCTACAAATAAATACATTTAAATTATGTAAAATTATTTTATCAAAACTCATTTCGCTCTTAGTAAATATTTAGCTGATTTCTCACAGAAAAATATTATTCTAAATGCTTTTAAAAATGCCTAAACCTACTAAAAAATTCTATAAGAATAAGAATTCCGTAATTTATGGTATATTCCCTTCCCAAAGAGCTAAAGTTATCTCCTAAACCATTACCATACCACTTTACCATTACCATTGATTGTGTGACTCTCTCGAAAGTTTCATGAATTCCTCGCGTCCGAGCGCTGTGTCTTTGTAGTTGGAATGCTTATTTCGATACTGGCACTAAATTCGAAAAAATTAACATAATTTGATCGAGCGGTACCCGGCAATGGAGATGCATTTTTTATGACCCTCGCCGCTGGACCGGGGCTGGGAAATTATTACGAGGAAAACGATACCTTACACAGATTTTCCCTCCGCCCCCCAAACTCTGGTGGGTCACAAAATAATGAACAAGATGCTTTCTTTCCATCTCTCTCCGTTTATCTGGCAGGAGGATCTCGGAATTATATGCCAGGCAAAGAGGGGACTAGACAAATGTTATTACCAAAAACGAAGACAACGACCGACCCCAAAGATCTGTGACTAAATTTATTCAAAAGCGATTCGAAAAACGAAAAAAGTCGCATCTCTCCCCTTTCTTCGTTAATTCGAAACAGTTTGATACTTAGACGCAGACACGGCGAAGTGGATGCCCGATCCGAAAGGTAATTCTAATACGTGTGACTGCCATTAGAGGAAAGTACTTTGGAGAGCCGCCGCTGGGACGAGCGAGACCCTATCCCATCTCCATCCCCATATCCATATCCAGCCTCCAGCCACGTCTTCGACGGGTCCCTCGTTCTGCCCCCGACTTTCTTTCACCTACAAGATTTATCGCTCTGTATTTGTATTATTTTTAGTTGCTTTATGTCAGCCACAGCACAGAAAGAGTCCCCTGTTCCCTCTGAATATGTTCTTAGCCGGAGCACACATTAATACCTGGCGGCCGCATATATTCAGATAGTTAGCTTTTACTTCTGTGACACTGCGGATGACAAATTCGAGAGATTGGGGATAGGAGGAATGACATGAGGGGCAGATAGATATGTTTTCGGCAAGGAATCGAATAAGTTGTTACTTATTCTGGCGGAAATTTAGGCGACGAAAGTAAAGGTGAGGTTTTAATTTTTCTTTTATATATATTTTTTTTTTATTGAATATATTTTATTTGCCTTATGCAATTAAATTATAGATTTTCTATTTAAATATATATCTATTTTTAATAATATAATATATGCTATTTTTAAAGTATTAAAGATACAGAAAAATAGATTAATTAGACCTTTTAAAACTGCAATTCGGGAATTTTGAGGAGCTTTGATAAGTTAATTAGAGATTAAGTCACGTTTATCTGACTGTAAGATTTATTACTTGCAAAGAAAGTATTTAAATTAATCAAGGAATGTTCAAAGGGATTTTGTAAATATTTTTTAATATTTTACTGATACAGATAAAGTAGTTTTAATGTTACTTTTAATATTATTAAAATTCATTTACTTGATATTAAATAATTTAAACAACCGGATGAGGAAACTGCCAGTTTTATTAAATTAAAATTCTTATGTATAAATATCATGCTCAACCTCAATACATATATTTAATCAATCTAAATCCATCGAAACTGTATTCATATTTACTCTAAGAATTCCCATTTAATTATAGGCAAGATCCGTTTTAGACAATAATAGCAAACTAGTTTGGTTCATTACCCATTAATATTCCAATGGCTTTGGCTTCCAGTGGGGAGACATCATTTAGCGAGTCTCTCCCCATAAAGTGCTCGGAGTTTTGTAAATCGGTATCAGGCCTGCCCATTACGTGTATATATAGTATACCTGTACCAGTTTAGGAATTTCTTCTGTCATTGTACAAAAACAATGTGAGTGTATATAGCATCATGGGATGTATCCAAGTTTTGTCTCATGCTCCGCATCGGTGTGTGAGTGTCTCCTACACACAATAAGCAGACAAACTATAAAACTTGAATCAAATCGGACAAAACAAAAATAAAATTTTATTGCATTCCAGCACTAAAATCGTTCGATCGTGAGTGCGTCTGTGTGAGAGGAGTATCGGTATCCGAGAGATACACTCGCCTCGCCGGGAAGTGTGCAAAGAGGCTGAAGAAGCAGCACAAGCAGCAGCATCTTGCTTTTGGTCTGGCATCTCCCCCGATCCCATCGCCCTTTGATGCCCTTTCCAGAGCGTGTTATGGTTTTTGGATCAGGGTTTGTAAGGTAGTGAAGGAATATTTTTTGACACTTTAAATCAGTTCTGTAAGCCTTTCTTTGATCTTCCAAACAACACAGTGTGTTTTTCTCTCTTATTTCCATGTATGTGGAACTTATCGTAGTGTGTTTGGTCCTTGGGGTCTAGGTAAGGGCAGCCCTGCTTCAAACTAAGTTTGATTCTTAAAATTATCAAGAAAATGTCTTTAAATATATGCATATCCCTAATGGACTCGTGTTTGTGAATAAATTAACCAAATCAGGGATGCCCAGCCCTAGCACCTGCATTTCCCATAGCAAAGATGATATTTCTGCTCTGAAAAATATGTTTGCTTCAAACAAAATATTTTTTCAATAACTCTAAAAGTGTATTTTAAATTCGACTTATCCTCTTTGTAATTCCCCTTTTTGTCCCACTCAATCGTGGTGTTTGTCTCAGTGTGTCGCCATGTGCGTATGTCCCCTGCCCCCAAAAAAAAATACAAAACTCTTTGCCTAATATTCCATTAACGGGCTTATTAAGGCAGCACGTATTGCTGACGACCCACACAATCTCGCAGATGCAGACGCACACCAGCACACGCAGAGCAGACACAGATACACAGAGAGAGTAGTTTAATAAAAGGTACTGATGCATAAATGGGTGTTTGTATCTAAATTGATCGAATTTGGGGACACACACAAGACACAAAACCGGGGCAAGCAGATGAACAGCCAAAGAGAGGGAAGGAGGGAGTGAGGAGGAGAACAGACTGAGAGGTAAGATGTACACCGGGCCAGGTAGAAATTCCCGCAGTTGAAGGGAACTAAATAAAAACAAGTAAGATTGATAGTGGGATGTCTGCAGGTTTTAAGGTACCCAGTAATTAGGAATTTATAATTTTATTGACTAACAAAAAGAAAGATTGTAAAAATGTTTAAATGCAAAGAATATGGGGTTCCTAACTTCATTAAAGACTTGCAAATCCTGTAAACGACAACCGATTGTTATGAATATTGGTAGTTCTATATATTATGGCATTAGATACTGTCATGCTAAGTTACATCTTTTTCTTTCAGATATTTTAGGAGTTAACCGATTTTAAAGTAATATTGAAATCATGTAAAATATTTTTATTAACAAGCAGCCAAGTATAAGTTCCTATTTTATACAAAATCTCATATCTTTAAGCTTTATATTATGACATTAGGTCATTTATACTAAGACCCATTAGATATACCCCATTAAATAAAAGTACCAGGTATTAACATACAACCGATGCGACCGCGACTCTTTGACTTGGAGTTGGAGTTGGAAATTGGACAGCAACGGCGGCTGCTAAAGCAGGTACAATTTTATAATTTCGTTTCGTGTTTAATTAAAGGTGAAGTTTTAGAGAAATAATAAAGAATTATCGAGAGCCAGGGCTCCAGATGAGGCCCCGACTCTCTCATACACACACAAAATCGAATTGAACATTGATCGTAAAGCGATGGGACGGACCCCGAAAAAATACAGTTTTCCTTCTTACTCCGACTTAGACGTCGCTGGACGTCGGCGATCATTATGCCATAAATAAAGATTCGTTCCGTGCTCCGGGTCCGGCCAGAGCTATGGGAACCCAGAGTATGGTATTTCATATAAGGCATTTTTATTGCGGCTGCACATAAAATGCTTCCCTAAGCCTAGGCCCTTAAATTGGGTTTCGGCCCATAATTATGGTTCGGTTATGATTAAAGTTCAGTTATTGTTGGCGTGTCTATGTACCGATTTCGATGTTTGAAAATCACTGATATTTAATTGCCAAAGGCGGAGATCGAGTTTCGGGAATGTTTTATAAAAACTTTGATTGTTCTTGACATTTCTATCACGGGCTTTATGAAGGTAAGCTGAGCTCTATAATCAATCATAAGTCTGGTGGAAATAACTAGGTAAAATTGTTGGTTTTGTTGGGATATATGCAGATATGTAAAGAATAATATTTAATACGTATTAATTAAAGAAGAAACAAAGGTATTATTAAGAAGGCAAGGTTATATATTTGAAAATAAAATTATAAATAACATAAAATGAATTTGAAATATAGTTTTATATACAAATATATAATAAATATTTTTATATTGTGTATCTTTTAATATATAATTATATTAAAATTAATAAATATGCTGAGTTATGAACTTTTATATTTTCTTAACAAATTGTATATCCATTTATATATAAGATTATTAATATAATCAATTTTATATATTCCATAAAATCAAGGCTTATTTCGATCAATTTATGATCGTATTCAATCGCAACGAACCTGAACTTAATTTATTTCAAACAAATTGAAGAACATCAAACAAATTTGGGGATTTGTCAAATTTTCAATTTCTCAAGCGAAAAATGTTTGGACAGGCCAAATGACAACGCTTGTCAAAATCAGACAACACAAACTAATCATTTTGAAGCGAGCGCCAGATCGGCGAAGAGAGCGCGTGCCAAACGTCGTCTCCTCGCTGCTCCCTTCCCTCATAGAACCGAAAAACCAACCATGACGATGATGACGACCACGATGAGGATGACGAGGCACTTGAAGGCAGCTCCCAAGACTGATCCGCAGCTCCTCAAGGGGTTTTCTATGACAAGAGGTGTCCATAGGCCGACTAATGGGACAGGGTTAACTTTCCTAAATTATATTTGTTTTGAATATTCAAATAATTTCAATTAAGAAGTAAGTTAAACCCTATAAAAATTGTAAAAAAACTATGATTAAAATGCATTTGATTTTCATAGATTAATTTAATAATAAAAATTAAGGAACTAACATCGAGAAAAAAATATTTTAAGAAGTTTTTTGAAGGTTTTCTACCTTCTACGTGTAAAGAACGTGAGACATCGTGCTCTTTGCTTTTAAAGCTATTATTTGTGCTAGAAGTTATAGAAGTTTCTAGAAATTAAAGGCCATCTCTAACCAAAGATCTTGGATATTTCAAACCAATAAATGATGGTTTTATATAACCTCTACATCCACTTAGAACGCCAATAGGTGTCTCCTTCTCCTGTCCCTGGAACCGTAGTTATACCGGCACGAGCCGGCTCGAACTTATCGGGTTCGGTCGTCGGACATATAGTTACTATAATGCCAGTGCGCCCGCTGAAGTGTCTGCACTTACGACTTTATCGCTGGCCGTGGTGCGGCCTTTCACCCGGCCACGACCCAGCGACGGACCCGGAATGAGCTGCAAACACTTTTACGACATTGACAAGGGCAACAAACAAGAGACAACAGCGCAGCTCCGGCCAAAGACAATTGGGTTGTAGTAAAATCGAAAGCAATAAAATTCTCTAATTGTTTTTTCGCCAAAGCAAACAATTGAGATTGAGCCGAAGCCCCGGGGTCGAGGCTAATTGATTCACACTTTCTTTTTGGCTGTAAAACACGATGTATCGAGGCGATGAAGTGCTCCTCTGCTTTATGGCCTCCCTCCTAGGCCCCTCCTCCATGCTTGTAGATCAGCAGTGATTAAATCTTTACTGCTCGGTCCAGTCTGGCAGTGACATCTAATTGGTTTTACGTCCCAGTCTTCCAGTCTCTGAGACTCCAGAGACTCCTCCGCCCCCGCCATGCGTTGGCCAGAACCCATTGTGGCAGCTTAATTGGGCCAATTCAATGTCGTCAGTCAAATCAAAAACAAACTGGCCAGCAAGTACTTAACTATGACGGGTCGGGACAAGGCGCTTCTTGGGTTCGAAATATGTAAAAATAAGGTAGGCAATATCTGGACTTAAAGATACCCATTGAAGGTATAAATTCAAGAAGAATGCTTTAATTTCTTAAAGAAATTTTAAATGTAATTAAATTTTACAGGAAACTAGGAATTAACCTTCTAGGAAATGATCTTCCTAATTTTCTTGTTATTATTAATTTACATTTACTAAAATTATTAAATACTAACTTCAAATTACTGTTATTACTATTTTATTTATAATATTAATGGAACAGTTCTGACAAGTGTAATGATTATAAGATGCCAGTTTTATTTGTTCTTTTAAAAATATTATTATTTCTTTATCTATATCTTTTCGATGTAATATATGACTAAATGAATATCCAAGTACTTAAAATAAACAATATAAATTACACCTCATACCCAACTCTTACCTAGTAGAATTATTCAAAGATCTGTGGCCGAGAAAATATTTTCTTTGAGTTTTTCCACGACCTCTCACGAGTGACGATGATGAGGCACATATGCCGACCCAAATCGGATACGGAGGGGTTGGACTGAGGGGAATGGAGGAGCCAGAGCCAGTTAGACGAGTAGATAATGATGTTGTGATGTCAAGACATCAGCCTGTCGACTGCTTTGACTGTCAGGTGACGGATGGCGCGTGAGGATCCCACAGCCACTTGTTGTATTGTTTAGGTTTGGGTTTCAATTTCAATTTTGGTTTTGGGTTCGGGTTCCCCCTTCATTATTCAAAAACGCCGATCCATCTCCTCTGGAAGCCAATCTCGGGCCACTTGACACGCACGAACCGCTGCAGCGGCGCCAAAGGATTAGCTGCATTTAATAAGCGCTAATGACGAGTGGGCTTCTGGCCGGGATTGATCTTTTTGTGGACTGCGCCTACAATCAGTAGGTGTTAAGGGTATTGTGGGAGGTTTTTGAGGCCTCTGTTGACCTGAGAAACCCAAAGGGAAGCAATGCCCCGAGGGTGTCAAGTGCATTGTCGAAGGGATGATGCAATTTGTGGGCAAACAATGGGTTAAATGGCAGTCATAGAGCTTCCCAGACTTCCTCAGGTGAACACAGAATTTAGGGAAATTTAATTGGGAGTTTAATAACTTTTTAATTAAAAAGGGAACTTAATATTAGGGTTATTTAATGTAACATAACATTTAATGTTCCTTAATTAATTATTATAAATAAAAGTTTATTTGAATTAATAAAGCTCAAAAGGAAATCTAACTATGTGAAATATTTTTTAGAGGCTTCACCCATCATATCATCTAGCATCAGACTTATCTGGGATGATCCTATTAATTGCAGATCACATTAATCACCATCAGCCTTAGTTGGCCAGCTCACTTCCCTTTCTGGGCCACCGAAAATGGGTATTCCTCCTCGATTCTCTCCTACTCTTTCCCGGCATTTGAATGTCGCTGGGCGTAGACGTCACTTATGCACTCATTACTCAAGTCGCGTCGCGAACGGAGCGTCGACAAATCCATCAGCGGACCCAGACCCAGACCCAAAGCCAGCGAAACCGAGCCGAACCAAAATTGGGCAGATGCGAAGGCGGCCCCGGGGCAGGTTAAATAATAAACGAATTACGGAATGTAAAATAATTCATTTAAATGTAGTTTGTTTTTCTTTTTTTTCTTCATTCGTTTGGCGGACTCCGGGGCTGTAAATGCAGCAGTTTTCCACTGAATTTAATTAGCGGCCTCGACAAATTAACGGAGGTGGATGCGGTTGCTTGGACGCTTCGCTGGGTTTTCTTCAACTTCAAACTCTTCATTTCTTTATTTGAAATGCACTGCGAAAATTATTTTAAAGATGTAGGAAGAGATATAAACGTGAAATAAGAATATATTTGTTAGCCAAATATTTTAGAACAAATATTTTAAATTAAAAATTAAAACTTTAGATGCTTAAATACTCGAAATTTTATTTATTTCTGTAAAAAATATAAACACGTAAAGTTTTCTAGAAAACCAAATTGATTTTATAGGTATTAATAAGATTTTGGGTTGATATTGGCCCAAATTCTCTAAAATTCTTTAACTCAAAGACCTCAATAGTTTAAGGATATAAAAGCCAAAGAAAAGTATTTTAATAAATACATTAAGATGAGAAATATTATTTTAAAACCTCAATGAATATTATAAAGATATAAAAGCCGTAGAAAAAAATTTTACAAGCTCCTTAAGATGAATTGTTATATTATGACCTCAATAAACATTTCAAGGATATAAAAGCCTTGGAGAAATATTTCTACGAGCTCCCTAAAATGGTAAATATTCTCTTAAAACCTCAAAAAACTGTTAATAAAAATAAATTAAAAATATAAATTCATTTACAGGCTCTTTAAAATGGAAATTATTTAATTTAGACCTTAAATCATTTTTAAAAGATATAAAAGCCAACGAAAACAAGTTTTACAAGCTGCTTAAGATGAAAATTATTTTATTAAGGCCTTAGGGGTAGGTTTACAGTAGTAAAAGCCTTTATAAAATATTTTCACAAGCTCCTTAAGATGGACATTTTTACAATTAAAACCTCAATAAATATTTTAAATATATAATAGCTAAAGAAAAATATTTTTACAAGCTCCCTCGGAATGTTTCAAAAAATTAATAACCTTAGAGAAATATTATCACAAACTCCTTAAGGTATTAATTATTTAATTATAATTTTTATAAGTCTTATTTTTACTAGTGTGGATGAAAGTCGCTTCCCGGGCCTTCGGTCACTGATCGTTGAGCAAACTACCCTGCCCCGGCACTCATCCCCTTTTCGGGTTATCGCCTTTCTAGCATCAGTTGGAAGTGACCCAAGTGAATTATTTAAATTAATAAAATATGCTAAAATGCGTGTTACAAGTGTGCGAGAAATATGCTCGTCTGCATATGCGTGGATCTAGTGTAATAGATCATATAATTAAAAGAATTATGGTGGAAACTCCGAGTTACGAACAATGGCAAATAATTTTCCAAAAATGTGTGTGTTGGCCCGTTTCCCCTATCATCCGGTCAAGAGCAGCAGACGGTGGCCAAGATGGTAGTAAGATGATTTAGGGCCAATTGAGGCGCTAGTTTTTCTTTCAGCTTCTTCTGCTTTTCCATTTGGGAAAGTGCGTTCCAGTTTGGACGGCGAGATTTGCATAATTTCGAAATGATTTGACTCAACTGAAGCAAGAAATTTCGAAAGTAAATATTTAAAAAATATTAGGTATTCGGCAGGAAGGTGTTGCTGGACTTAATCGGTGTGAAAATATCTTTGGCTTATTTGGAAATCTGTTGAACCTAGAAGTCTGGGAATTCCCAGGCTTAAAATAAATAGTTTGGCTAACTTTTGTAGTCATATTTGCTCATAAATCATATTTCTAGCTAATTCTGTGTGGAAATTCAACTTGAATTCAATTACGATGTTATTTCCTTGTGATTTCTCATCCTGGGAGTCGTGTGATGTGAATCCTCGCTGGCCTTAATTATTGCCTTCGTGTTAAGTGCATTCTCCTGCTGCTCAGAAAGTGATTTCCTGACAGTCTCTGTCCCTGACAGTGCCAGTGAAATATAATGTTTCACTCGGCATATTTGCAGTGCATATTTGACTGGGATATGTGTTCACATATGCAAGTCAGGCGGAGGATGCTGCCCTGCACTCACTCGAGTGTGTGTGTGTGCAAACAAAGCAAAACTGGGAAAGTGCCACTAATTACAATTCCCACACGCAGGACCCCGGCATCCTCCCGCGTCCTACATCCCAACATTCACCGCATTTGCATCCTTGTGCAGCTCTGCAAGTGTTTGTCCGGCCTCCTACTTGCTCTGGTCCAGGACCAGTCCTGGCCGAGGACCCTGTTTGCTTTGGCTCTCCAGCAGGCAGATCCTGCCTCCGATATCATATCATATTTCTGTGGCCCAATTCCCTTCGCTGACCTTTGGGCGCTGCTGCTGCTCCTCCTGCTGTCGGCACAACGGAAATCGATTGGAACCCAAAACTGTGGCACGGAATGTCCCTCGACCGTGACCACAGTCCTTCGTTGGTGACTCGCTCGATGATTTCATTTGCGGTCTATCTACCTGTAGTCCTTCCCCCCGAACTTCTTATTGAAATTTGAACAAAAAACTATTTGCCTTTGGCACTCAGAAAAATTAGAAAATGTCCTTAATACTTGAAGTTAAGTTTATATTAATAAATATTATAATTAAGTGCTTAAAATATTATTTTTGCCCTAGAAGTTCCCCTAAAAATCTTATAAGTAAATCCTTTAAAATATACATTCTTTTTTCTCTGTGTCTAGACCAAAACAAGAAGAGGAAAAGCCAGCCATAGACAGCACACAGCACACACAACTGTCTCCATTCACACGCACCCGAAGGAAAAGCGGGGAAATTTCCACCTGCGCCGGTGGTCAAACGTCATCACCGCATTCGGTCGCCTGAAAGTCGCGCGGACAGGTGAAAAGCGTCACCGAATTCCCCCTCCTTTTCTTGGCCAATGTTCCGTCTGTCTGTCGTCGTCTCTCTAATGCCATTCCACTCGATGGCAGATACAAGTGCGAGGAGCGGAGGAGCCCAGCCAGCGGAGCGTCCAATTTGAGGCCAATTAGTCTGCACTCGCATCTCCTCTGCGGCGTCATTTCTGGCCAATTAATTTTCCCTTCCTCCCCGTCGTCGGAAAACTGTCTAAATGGAGGGGATCCACCCGAAAATTGCAGACAACTTTAGTCAAAATCAGACTATAAAGACATTTATTATCTCGGGTTAAGTAAATACTGGAAAAGTTATATTAAATGTTCTTGAATTGATTTCATTTATTCCAAAAGCTATAATAAATGTTCTTGAATTGATTTCTCTGAAGGCTATTTACCATATTTAAATTCACTGCATTTAAGGGCAACTTCATGTCAAAATGTCATTTATTATTACTGCCGCTAGCCTGGTTTTGTGTCATTTATTCATTACACTTCTATGAATTTCGAATAAAGTTTTTTTGAGGCATAATTGCTGCAGCATTTTGTGGAAAAAAGTTATTACGTTTACCATGAAGTTTCACTATTTTAATGAGACACTGACTATTTATTTAAAAAGCAAATGGTTTTGATTTATGCTTAAGCAAGCTTTTCATCTCTGATTTGGTTGGAGAAACCATCTATTCTGGAGTAAGCAGCCCATGAAGGACAAAGTACGAGTGGTTGCCGCCAGCGGAAGTCCTTCAATCGATACGTCTTGGAAATGCTGAAAGGCGCCTGGCAAAGATTGATGGTGCTTTAGAATCGAGCAATTCGCCTGAAATACATATATATCAGCAATTTGCAACCATGCAACCAAACAATTAAGCTGCGAAATTGCTGCGCTTGCAATTCCCGTTTTGCGGGATCTCGCAGATCTACAGATCCCCGGCTTCGGGCTAACCTCAATTAATCTCTTTTGCCAAAAGCCGACCGGACTTGACCCGAAGCTGGAGCTGGAGCTGGAGATGGAGCTGGGACGTCACACTTCAATCAGACAATACACAAAAATATTGAAATGAGCCTGAAACCAGAGAGACAGAGAACTGGCGGCGGCGGCGAAGTAAAAACGAATTTCGCAGAATCATTTTAAATGAAGTTCATTTTTCGCCGCCGAGCGCGTTCTCAGGTAATCCGGCAAATGAATAATTGATCGCGCTCTATAATTAACGGATCCACTCAATTGCCAGCATTTTAATGCAGCCAGCCAGCCATTTGGCGAACAAAAGCCAGCTCTATCCGTGGAGTATATATAAGTATAAATTAATATAGATCCATGAAGCCCAAAATCTCATGTGCAGTTTTAATTATTTTTTCAGCCACACACTGATTTTTGCGGAAGTCATGAAGGCGAAAACTTAGTTCAGAGAATTTATTTTAGAGTTTTATGATTTTTTTTATACACTTGTAAAGGTTTTTTGAATTTCTAAATATTTTGTAAACATTTTTTTAATAACTAGGGCAATATAAATTCAATTCAATATTTGTATTTAATTTTTTAAAGGAAAAATCATTAGTTCACTGCTTATTTTACCAGCAATATACAACAATTGCTTTAAAATTTAAATGTATGTGAAGTATCTCCTTGTCTTATTTTTTATGACTATTTTAATACACTTATAAAGGGGTTTTATATTTTTTTAAATTTTGTAATAACTAGGGAAATATAATTTTAATTCAACATTATTTATTTTTTTAAGTGAAAATTCATTATCTCACAGCTTCTTTTTCCAGCAATATACAAATATTGCTTTTAAATTTAAATGTTTGTGAAATATTTCGTTTTCTTCTGTTATAAAAAAAAATAAATATTTTATTATTAATCCACAGAATTATGCAGTATTAGCTTATATGTTGAGTTACAAATACTTCAAGGCTAAAAATACCCTTTGATATAAGGAGAATAAATAAATTTAATATTAAAAAAAATGGCAATCAAACCTGTGAGAGAGGCTGCAAATAAAGCAAACGTCTACATTTCTTGAGTTGATATTTCAAACTGAATCTTTATTTCAAAGTCCGCGCTTACGTAGCGGTCGTGAGATTCTTAAAAACTAGTCTTATCGCTAGACCAACGCAGTGGTTGTTTAACCCTAACATGGGAAAAATTCTTGAGTGCGATGGGAAAGACACAGCTATCCCGCACCTATCTTTGAAGATATTTTTGTGACTCACGCAGGAGCTCAGATTACATATTTGTCTGTGCTAGGCTCAAGTGGCCGCTGTTTAGAGATACGCGCACATGCGCTCAAGCAGATCACAGCTGCATTGATTTGTATAAGATAAATACATACATGTATATACATATATATATATATATACGTATATGTAAAAACGTGTTCATGTTTGAACATTCTGCCAAGGGCCAGCAAAATTAGGCGTGCAGTTTTACATTTAACACATAAAATACAAAAATGTTATTGAACAATTTTACATATTTATAAAAAAACAGTGTTCGTTCTGAACAAACCCTTAATCTTTTAAATTGTTTAAAATATTTATAGCTTATGTAGAGTATAAAAAGTTCCCTATTATTATTTATATTTTCATAACCCCGATTCAGGTAGCAATTGCAATTCCCATTCCTAGAAATACCATGAATAGCTCTGGGGAAGTTCATCTAATGAAACCCCACATCAAATCCGAACATATTTCCACCAAAAAGTATAATTGATAATTTATTCATGCATAAGTTGGATTGTAATTTCTGGGGCTATTATTAATTTGATTACTCAACGTCACACAGAGAGCCGAAGGCTGTACGCAGATACAAAGATACAGATACAGATACAAGAGTTTCCCCGCCGGACAGTGTGTGTGTCTAAGACACCTGTACGCGTACCTGTACCTGAGGCCATGTGACATTGGTCCATGTGCCACGACATTTAATTGGCAGCGACATAGGGGCTAGGTTTGGGCTTCGGTCCACCTTTCTAGCTGTATTAAGTTTCTACTATCTAAGGCATAAAATCAGCTATCAATGCTGCAGGTTCAATCGTTCTTTGAACTCGGAGACCCTACCCCGACATGATTTATGGGTCCCTGTATGAGCCCATCTAATTGAAGAGAATTTAGTCAACCTTTTAAGTTCATTATTCAATAACTCCTCCGTCGCTGGCATTTTGGCTGGCAAACTGGTTTAAACGAAGACGATCGCAATCGCACCTCGAGCTGTGATGATTGTTCCATCTGCGTACTGGTTTTTTGCGTATTTACGGAAGTGTTTCGGCCCCGTGAATGTGTGACTGTGACTGTGACTCTGTTGGACCCACCTGGCCCCGCCCCAAGCCAATTGCCGATCGATCGATCGGTCACTCGGAGTGGTAACCAGTTCTCGGCGCGACCACTTAGCCATCGTCACCTCGTCACAACGTCATTAGCCAGTCGAGCAGCTCCAGGGAGCGTGAATTCATTTACTCCATTTATTTGGCAAGAAGCAGGCATTTCCTAGACTCGAAGATTGTTGCCCCAAGGAATTTTTATTTAATTTTTCAGTTAACTTCATAAATGGGTATATTCTTTAGCATTTTGCCAAAGCGACCTTCTTAGATCGGATCTGATTCCAATTTATTACCTTTGAGGTGATAACAATCGGGCAGAAACTGGATTTTGCAGAAGAGATTCGCAAATTTGTTTCACATTTAATAGTTTCTTATCTTTGGGAGTTTAAAACATCAAAAGATTTAGATAATCAGAAGGGGCTTAACGAATTAACGACTAAGGAAATTTCCAGAGAGAACTTACTCTTTCTATTGTTATTTAGTTTTTATTACTTCAAGTTATAATCTCTGTATTATTCTGTTTATTTTGCAATGTGGACTTCTTTTAAATTATTTGGTCTTTATAATTTATTAAGAAAGTGTGTTTTGCTGAAGAGAATCGCAAAAGAGTTCAAAATATTTCAATACTCATAAGCAAAATATGCTTAAGGGTGATTTCCTTAATAAATAAACGATTTAATACCTTTTTGGAAGCTCATATACGCGAGTATATATTAGGTTTAAATTAAGAAGAAAAGAGAAAAAGTTTGTGGTTTGTTTTAATTAGAAACTCATTTTCAGACTGACAGTTTGTATTTATTTTATTTGCTTTTTATTTTTTAACATAACACTTAATCAAAACATAATATAAATTAATCATAACATAATCTAACATAACACTTAATCAGGAATATAAATCAGCCAAATGCTAATCAAAAAACTTATTTATTTACTGTCAAAATAAATACAGCTTTAATGGGTTCGTTTTCTAATCGATTTTTAAAGCCAGCAAATCTTTTCAGATTTATATTTAATATTAATACCTTTTGTTTTATTTAGAAAGGGAATTTAATAAGAGTGTATGATATCGGAATTTATAGATATAAAACTACCCTTAAAAGTTATTTACAATTTTATTTACAAAATATTTATTTGCAAATATAAAGAAACCCCTAGACTCGTTCCCAATCACTTGGAACTGCTCTTCCTGCCTGTAAATATAGCTAACCATATATTCATGCTCGTATAGAACAGATTTCAAGCACCAATCGAAGCCAACTTTGGCACTTAAAGGCAATTACAGTGCGAACGATAAATGCTAATCAAATCGCCCAACTCGCAATCGGCCAAAGCCGCCTTAATTTCGCGTTCGGGTCCGAGAACTAATACTAAATATGGATCATGATCTCATTGGCCGTTACTTGCGCATAGCCAGTGCCCATATTCCCAATGCCAAAGTAGCCTCAGTTTGGATGTTCGGTGTTAGTGTTCGACTTCAGTTGCCAATTTAGTGACAAAACACAGATAAAAGCGATTCGATTTGAATATTGCCAACCCATCCGCCTCGAACACACGCACACTCACGGCAGCTCTCGGCTCTCAGCTCTCAGCTTTTGGCCATTCTCTGTGCGCGTAAGCTGATCTAAGCCAAAATAGTAAAACCCATTAAAAATTATTATTGTCCCGTCTTCATTAAGCCAGAGCCACAAAGCCACACCGAGCCAATCGAGGCGAAAATACGATTTCGTATGCATAAATTTCCGTTGGCCAGAGGCTGAGATAAATATTGAACTCAATGGGGGTACAGTGCGTTTCATGGGTAATGAGTTTAGATGGGTTTTAATGTATATGATTTAAATTTAAACAAAAAGAGGAAAGCACTTATTGTTTCTCTACCTATACTTAAAATACTTCTTGAATGATTGTAAAATTATTATATTATTATAAATAATAATTATGGGTCTTGTTAATCTATTATTTTATTATTAATAATATTTATGAATCTCTGAGAAATATATTTAAAAAAAAATGGAAATTTTTACCAATTTTCCCAATAATAAGCTTTATCTATCTTATTATTTATTTATTTATCTCATCTTAGTAAGTCTTTAGTTTCCATATTAATTTTTAATATATCTCTAAAAAATCTCTGGTTCTACTTCCCAAAGTCACCTTACAGTTTCGTTACACACTGTCCCTGATCTAATATGTATGTGCACACATTTATAGGCAAGTTTTATTTAAAATTCGTACTTTCATGAAATTTATTGCTGAAACCCCGACAAAGCCGAAAAGCAACTACTAGACAATACAAACGGCTTCTTATTTACATAGAAATCTTTTTCAATAAAAAAACAGAAATTAACAAACATAGAAAATAGATATATAAAGACCGATTTGAATGGACTAATCAGAGTGGAGTTCTTACCTGCTGCTGGTCGATGGTTCCGTAGCTCGATTGTAACCCGAAGAATATCTTTTTCTCTCGGCAAACTGACGTAATTTTCGCACTCACATGGAGATGGTGTCCAACGCGAAACTTTCAAGCAACACAAAGGCGGCGATCATCACACAATTTTTTTATTTTATTAGGAGATTATTCACTTAAGGACTTGCTGGTTTTGAGAGAGGAAAAGGATAAGGTGGCAGAGTCAGGCAAATGGGTAAAAAAAAATATTTATAGATAATTATTCGAGTTGCTACTACATTATTTAAGAATATTTAAGTTTCAGCTTTAACATAATGATAAATCCCTTTTAAAACTAAAGTCTAATCAGAAAACTATATGTTCTGAAACAGATATTCAACTTCATCCAAACCATTTTTAGTTATTAACTCAATTTAAACAAACTTCCTGTAAGTCAAGGTTATCATTTACCATTAATAAACCACACCCTCCAGTAAAAGTCACTGAATGTCATCCTAAATAATTAAACTAACCACATGTCATTATTTAATTAACTTAATTAAATGATTCCCTTGTTTTCCCAACAGTTTATGGTATTTTTCACTGTTGTCACCTTTTCAACTCCCTCTGGAAAAAAGTTTTAAACTTTTAAATTATTTTTATAAGTAACTTTTCCTATGCATAATTTAAACTTCCCCATTGAATGGTTAATTTAAAATTCCTTTCATAATTTTAAACTTTACGCTTGGCTTGTAAAGCATCCTTAATTTGGCATTGCAGCTCATTTTTTCCCTTTGACGACCGTTGGTAGCCATGATCAAGAAATGTCCAACTTTGGCTCAAAGGAACTCTTGGCATAATGCCGTGTATCCAGCGCTAAGATGACGGGCAACAGCCTCTCAGCCTCTCAGGGAAAAGAACCTGCTCTGCTAGTTCGTGTAAACACTACAAAGCCGCGGGGAAACTATCTCAGCGTCGCGGCTTCGCTGCCAAGTTGTCACTCGTCGGCGGCGTTGCCGGGAAATGCAACTAAAAGCGACACTAACCCAATTTCTGTAGGGCCTAATAAAATTATAAACTTTTCTCGGCGTTTCGCGAGCAACAAAACAAACACACACACAGCCTAGTGATGGGGGCGTGGTAATTGCTTTGCACCAAGGAGGAGGCGGGGCCCAGCTCTCGAGGATGGAGCCTCGGAGGATGGCTTCCAAAACATCAGCGCACGGTCACGAGATGGCAGCCAGAATTTTGCAGATACGTACTCGGTACTTGGGCAAGGAGGCGCTATGTAAATAGGAGCAACTGGGGCAGGAGTAGGAGCAGGACCAGGAGCACCGGTGAAACAATGGGCATAAATGCAGGGCTTGGCTACCACCTCGCTTCAAAACGGGGTTAATAAAGTTGCGCATGGCAGGGTCTGGCAGCACTCGAAAAAAGCCATCATCAATCACCAGGAAATGCTGCTAAAAATAATAGATTTCTAAAAGGTTATATAGCCTGTTGGGAACTCGCAAAAAATCTATTATTTGTACTCCAACTTTTTCCTATTTTACCCTTAGCTTAACCCGATTTCTTTTAGTGCAAATGCAGTCACCACAGGAGCCACAGCTGCAGCTTGCATGCAATTTGTGCGGTAAACAAAGTGCCATAGTCGCTGCTCCCTTGCTCCCGACCCTCCGAGTGCTCCGAGTCCTTGCGGGGTGCCCAGTCGAGTGCATGCTCAGTGCACTGCCCTGCAGGTGAGCTGCAGGGAGCGGAGCTCCGGAGCCGAGCATGTGTGCCACACCGAAGAAGGTGTCGCCGCTGTTTGCTCTGCCCTGATTTAGCCTCTTGCCTCTTGCCCCCACCCAGCTTGGTGTTTGTTTGTGCGTCTGCTCCTGGCGCCTGGCCCAGTCCCTTCCTGTCCTGTCCACAAAAAAAAACTTTTCATTTCGAAATCGAATCCATATCGGTTCTCCGCATTATTTGGCACTGAAGCTGCGTAAGCTTCCGCCGTGGAGTCAAGGCTAGCTGGTTGCCAGAGGAAAACTTGACCCATTTGGCAGGGGTACGGCGGTTATGCCTGTTATGAAGCTGGGCTGTTGCGTAATAAGGCTTTTTTAAGAGCGCTTAAGGAGGTAAAAAATAAACAAGGAAATTATGAGAGAATGTAGGAGGAAATATGAGAAAATTCAGAAGGAATTGCTTTTATATTTGACGCTTTTTGAGTTAGAAGGAAAATAAGATTAAAGAGGAAAGAGTGGAATACTAGGAATGTTAGGCTTATGTTATTGCTTACTAAAACAATATTTTAATAAGGAATCTAGTAATAATAAAGCTAAAACAATTTTTTAATAAGGAATCTAGTAATAATATTTAAGTTAAGCAAGTTGTTGAAATATTGTATAATTTAATAGAACTTTCATTGGTGGCCACATGGCGTATGAGCATTATTTCTTGCTTTATGAGAAAGCTAGGTTTAGTAAAACAAAGCCTTTTCTCTGATTTCTTTATTTAATAAAATTCTTATATTCATATAGACAGAATATATCACAATATTGGTGGATAAAAATATATAAACATTTAAATTTAAAAGGCTTAAATAAACTCAAGGAACTTTCCTTTAATTTTAAATATTTTTAATACCCTTTTAAGTGCCTTAGCTTCCAGATCTTAAATTGATCTTCTGATTTCCAATTTATTGAGCTGCCTGGCAAAAGCAGAACAACTTATTTTATTGATATTCCGGAACGAGTTTTATGCAACCTAATTAGATCTCATCATCGCCGCTCTGCGCTGCCTGACAACTAGTGGCATTTAAATCGCATTTGTTGTTAGGGCAGCGCAATCAATGTTTTTATGCATTTAAATTTTAATTGAAAAACACACCCACAAGGGAGAAAAAGAGAATAAATACAAACACCGTTAACGGTGGGTTTTTTTTTTACTTTTGCATTATTGCGAATACTCGAGCAAACTTGGCAGCATCATTGATTTTTCCTCTCTGGCCTGCTCTGCCGCTTTTCTTTCATTTCCTTTTCGGCCTAATGTTTGTGCTCTCTTTTGCTTTTCCCCGCACGTTTTGTTATGTTTTTTCGGTTTCTTCAGGTCTCTCGGTTTTCTCTGGTTGCCTTTCAGCCATTCTCACTCTGGCTTTCCAAATTACTTTTGGCCCGGAGACTCGGGCAGCACGTGCATGCAAAGGATATATGTAAGCCCTGTGTCCCCTGTCTTTGGAGCGACTCCTGCCAGCTGCTGTGGTGGCACAGTTACCAACTCTATGTGTGCTCCAAGGGGGGGGACAGGGAAACGGGGAAAAGGGAAAAGGGAAACGGGAAAAAGTGGAATAACGGAAAAGTGTGTGCGTGTATTTGTCTCGCGTGCCCCACAATCCGGTGGGGAGGCAGGGAGTTAGGTTGTGTGTATAAAATGGTAGGAAGAGGAATGGCTTCAACCGGCTGCCATAACCCCTCGTAACGAGGGACAACAATTTAATTTTAATTGCCGCACTTTTCAGGGCCCCTCTCCGGCTCCTCCTGCTCCTATTGCTGCTGCTGCCGCTCAAAATCGATCATACGCACCGTGCGCCGGATGCCCAAAACGAAAACAAAACAAAAAGGCGATACAAGAGAGAGGAGAGACGAAAAACGGGCACAAGGCGGCCTGGGCCAGCCAAGAGCAAATGGGGAAAAAATCAATTTGTATTAAGAATGAAATTTCGATTTGCGTTCGACTTTATTTGACCACGAATGGAAATCTAGCAGGATACGCGCGCGTGTGTGTTTTATGTGCCGCGCTGCGCTGCGCCGCTCTGTGGCTCTGCGGCTCTGTGTGTGTGTGTGTTTGCCAGCTTGGTCCTTTTACATAATTAAACGGCGGCACGCGTTAACTGGGCTTTAAACCTGCGGGGAAAAACGGCAGCAGGCAGCTGCTTTAAGGGGGCCTGGACATGGACACTGCTCCCATTTGCCTGGACTCTCTCTGCCCCAGCAAGGACAAGGAGGAGGATGGATGCCGAGCCACTCGGCCATGATTTCCCCCGAGCTTTGTTTTCGCCTTCTTCCACTTATCATCGCATCAGCATTTTCTTTTCTCTCTCTTCTCACACACTCACGCTCAACGCACTGACCAGCGGCAGGATCACGGCTTGCTGGCTTACTGGCTTACTGGCTCGCAGGATCTGCCTCAGCTCTTCGCACTATTTGGCCTGGCCCCGGACACGGGCTATGCTATGCAATTCTGGCTTCCTCACACACAAAACACTGACACAGACACAGGAGGACACTGAGGACACACGCGGCGAACGCAGATACTGAGAGAGAGACTCACACGCAAGGGCGAAAGGCTGGCAACTAATTTGGGTGACTGCCTGGCAGTCGCGGCGAGTCTTCGATTCGTTGGTGCTGCTGCACTCGAGTTCCCGAGCTCCCGAGCTCATGAGCTCCCGAGCTCATGAGCTCCCGAGTTCCGAGGAGGCCGTGTCGCGTCCCACGCTCTCAGTGGCTTCCAGTTCCAGGCCTAGCCGAGTTTGCAACCCTTGGTCAGAGAAAGCTCTGCTGGGCCACGGGGTTACAAGGGGCCACCCTCAACAAGAGGCACTGGGAGAAAATATATTTAATAAATAAAGAAGATAGAATAATTTACAAAATTAGTTATACTTCTTTGAGTCTTACAAAGGCTTAACAATGGAATTTTCTTTCTAAAAACGAATCTATAATCAGGTTTTTATACCCGGTACCCATAGGGTACAAGGGTATTATAAGTTAGAGCCAACCGAGAATGTGTGTAACAGGCAGAAGGTGGCATCTCCGACCCCATAAAGTATATATATTCTTGATCAGCATCACCAGCCGAGTTGATTTAGCCATGTCCGTATCACCGTCTGTCTGTCCGTCCGTCCGTCCGTGTGAAACAACAGATCTCAGAGACTATAAGAGCTAGAGCTACCAAATTTGGTGACAACATTGGAAACTGTTGCACGCATATAAAGTTTGTTTTAAAATTTCGCCACGCCCACTTCCGTCCGCGAAAATCATAAAAAAAGGTATAAAAGCTATAATCGTAATTTTGAGCTTAAAGTAAATAGATATAATAAATAAGTAGGCATTCGCGGACGTGTTTTGAAAATTTTAGTATAATCGGATTGAAAACATGGAAGTTATTAAACAATAAAGTTGCTGTGTATGCTAATTCCTTTTCTCTCTCTCAAAAGCTTAGAACTCAGACACTCGAAAAGGGTTCCGTAGCCTTGAGTCAAAACAAGAGGTCAATAGTCACCCTCTCGCTCTATCGCACTGCTCAGGAATACTTTCCGAGTGTCTGAGCAAATAGCTTTTGAGAGAGACATGTCCCTAGCAACATTTGTTATTTTTGGATGTTGCTCAACATGTTTCTAGCAACTTTTGTCTTCATTTCTCAACATATTCTTTTATCCATGTTCATGTCTAATTTAATTTAACCCACAATGCTTTGGGTACCGGGTATCTCACAGACGGTCACACTCGACTGTAGCTTTCCCACTTGTTTGATAAGAAAATTAATAAAATTCTACAAATCTTTCTCAGAAAACCACGATTACTTTTCTGCCAGTGCATTATCCACCCGCAGAGAGGTCGCAAGCTCCCGAGCACGACCTATCCCAAAGCTTTTGTGGCTCAATTGGCATCCACACGCGGCGCCTTCCAGTGCGCAGTGTTGGCTCTGCGCGAGATTGGCGCCAGCACGTGCCACGCCGCAGTCCAGCTGTTGGTTGCCAAACCCACCTCGCCTCGGGTCGCCTCCTGACCCTGCCCAATGCAGCCCACTCGTGTTCCTGCTCCTGCTCCTGCTCCCCAAATCCCCAATCGCCCCTCCGTTTCAGCTCTAAGCTCCCAGCGGCTATTCAAATCAGAGCCTCGGCTGTGGGTTGACTTCTGACCATTGATGGGGCACGCAGGCGGGTCAAGCGGCGGTGGCGGCGGAGGAGGAGTCGGGGTCGAATGCACTCACGAGCTGGGCCCAAAATAGACCGAAGCAGGAGCTGGAGCTGGTAACTGGAGTAACTCCAACCCCTGCGGCCCTTGTCGGCCCTTCGCCGAAGCGTTCTTTATTGGCTTTGGCTTTCCAATTGGGTTTTTGGGTCAGCCTTCAGCCCAGAAACTACACACACACACACACACACTCTGCGACCGAAAGGATGCAGTCAGCAGTTAGCTCAAAGGATCTCGGACACACACATCCTGTCACGAGGACACTACGCATACTTGCTGGCCAACTGCAGCTGACACTTGTGGATCGATGCCAGAGTGTCCTGTGTGAGGCAGCTCACACTCACTTTCACTAGGCCTTAATTTCTTAACTTAATTTTGGGAAATTCAGCCAGACAAAGGCCCAAAATCAAAGGCTAAAGTCAAGTAATTTAATCTAGTTAGATTTCGATACAGGTGAGAAATAGTTGGTGAACATAAAATAATGTGAAGCTAAAAAGGATTAAATTAAATTGGTTTTAGGCTGAACTTTTAGCCAACGAAATTCAGAAATTTTTTTAATTAAAAGTTATCTTGAGCCTTGTTTACGAAAATTAATTGATTTTTAAAGTTCGAGGTTTGAAGAAAAGTGCATGCTACATCGAATTTTTGTTGATAGTTTAATTATCAAAAAGTCATATACAAGCATAAGTCTAACAGCAACTTAATTAAAAATGTAAATATAACCTTGGACACAATGCTGCTCTTTGGGGTACAAAATGTAATTATAAATGCTTGGTTTTTATAATTATAATTTTTAAAATATTTACATAAAAAAAATTATTTGATTATTATTAAAAATGGATGAAGATAAGTAACCATAAATGTTTTGGGAGAATATATTAAATTAATTCATTCTTAAACCAAGTGTAACAAGGAAGCATAGCTTCCTCTGTTATATTAAATTTTGTTGTTAATATTTTAATCATCATTTTATGATTTTGATTCTTATCTACTAGAAAAAAGGAAAAATATACATTAAAATACCAATTTATTCAAAGAACACATTTGATTATTATCGCATAATAAAACATTTTTGATTTGCAATATAAAATGAATGGAAAAAGTATATATTTCTATGAATTTATTTTATAAATATTTACAAGTATTGCTCTCAGCTAACTTGTTTTAAAAGCAAAGAACAATTTTTTCTTAAAATCCAATCCCCTCCCATAATTTCTATAAAATAAAAACTTGTATAATGCTCCATTTTCAATGACCAACGAAATCCATCTTAATACCACAGATCCTGAGATTACCATCTAATATGTGTGCCTTACAGATTGCTGGGCTTATTTATTGTGCAGCTCTGAATCATCGGATGAATGGAGAGAGTCCTCTGGAGTAGGGAGACGAAGAGTGCAGCTCGAGGACTTGACGCATTCTGTGAGCTTTTTGTTCCGATTTCGATGCCTCGGGCCCAATGGGAAGGACCGACCCATCGCCGGCGCATCCTAATCGGGCATAATTCGTTGGAACCGATGGATCATCATCACAAAAGGAAAGGCGATGTCATCGGCGACGAAAATGCAGCAGAGCTTTCCAAAAGCGACAGAAGGGGCCTGGGTGCCAGGGGCCAGCCCTCTAAACAATGCCGACCAATTTCCAAAACAATGTCAGCGTGCGCAATTTTAATGATTGCAGATATTTTAATGCGGCACCAAGTTATTGTTCTCATGCTGCTGCTGTACACTGGGAGAAATTAGATTGAAATGGAGTGTGTAGAAAATCTCTAGAATTAAAAACTCACCTAGCAAACCTGGGGACTTCTTAAATTATTGTAGAAGCCGGTAGAAAGTATTTTTATTTAATTTGTATTATTTATTATATTAATATTATTATTATTATATTTATTTATTATTTTTATAGAATTTTCAGCTAATAAAGTATAACAAAAATTAAAAAAAAAATTGTTAAAATTATCCCAAAGTCTTAATTTAGTTTAAGGTAGTATTTAAGTTTGAAAGGAGCTTGTAATAACTCTTGCTGTAACTATTAAAGCCAATTTCCTTTCTGTTCCTTGAACAACGGATTACATAGGGCGTTAGTTAGAGATTAAAACTTGTTAACCTGATTTAATAAAGCTTTTTCTCAGTGTCTCATGACAATGGGTACGTAGTGGCAACTGCATCGTCAGCAATGGGTGGCCAAAAACAGTATGAAAATTTCTATAAAATTAGTTCATCCAACACTACATGGCCTCGCCTGTCGCAGCGTCCTCCTCAGCGGATGAATCGATGGATGGATGGATAGAGCTCGATGTGTGTAAGTGTTTTTGCACTGCGAAACTGTTTTGGGCAAATGCAAAATGATTGATTGACTCCCGGCATCATTATTATTAGCATTTTTGGGTTCGGATCTCCTCCGTTGTGCCTGCGTTTCTGGCTAATTAACAGAGCTCTGGCCAACTCCGATTTTGGCGCTGGCCTGGTTCATTCAACCCACCGCCGGTGCTGATGGGTGAAGTACAACCGTTGGACGCGACTCCCAGAAGCAGCTCACTAATTGAAGCCGAAGAGGAATTACTAGATAATTTTAATGTGTTACGGTAGCCCGGCATTAGCATTAGCATTAGTGGCAGGCAGCATTAGCCCAAGCCAATTTCGGGATGGATCTTTAAAGATCTTTGGCTTTAGCTGTGAAAATCATTCGGTGGATACGATGCGGTTTAATCACAGATGCTTATGAGCAATTAAAGTGACTTGGGAAGATCGGTAGATCTAAGTTTACACAGCTTTTCTTTTTAATTTGTTATACAAGTTTTTTAAATTATACAAAATTAACATATTGTGTGCTGGAACTTAACAAATTTTGAAAATGGTAACACTAACTTTAAAAAACATTGAAAACGAGAAATTTATTGGAAAATCAAAAAAAAAAAACAAAAAGTAATTGTTTCTCCCTTCATGCCATAATTAATTTAATTATAGAATGGGACATTGCCCTTAGACGGTCTTTTAGCTTTCATCAAAGGTCGGTCTCGACAATTGAAGAATAAGCTAAATAAAAATATAAAAATGCTAAAAGCTAAATATTTTTTGCAACTAACTTATATAGAAGTCCATTAGGCAGGAACCTTATTAGAAAATAGATTTATGTAGTGAATGAAACCACGTTTTTGGTCGTTTGTGGTATATAAACGTACATTTATATATTTTTAAACATTTCTCGAATTTTTAAAAATCTTCTTATACTCCAAATACTGAAAATACATTTATAAACATTTTAAATGAATGAATATGTATTATTTCTCTATCAAACCTTCTATCCCAAATTATAGTAGGAAAAAATGCGAAAGAATTCTTCGAGGTGGTGATAATTATATGTTAATTAATCAACAGTTTATAGTTTCTTGATACAAATTCACAAATACCTTTAATGATTTGAGCTAGACAATAATTATATAATGGAAAATTATTTATAGACCATACACTTGTATATATTATAGTTGCTTGATTACTTATATTTTAGTAAATATTAACTAAAAAGAAATATTATTTAACCAATAAAATATAGAGAAATAGGTTATTTTAATTATATTTCAGAGATCAGTGATATGTAAGCAATTATAATATAAATTCCAAAGCTTATAAGATGTAACTTCCTTGAAATAAATATTTTTTAGGATATAAGTCTTTTATAAATAGTATTAATAGGAAAAATATACTTTAAAAATATTTATTTAGGTTCTTTAAGCACCAAGCAATTTTTATAAAAGCTAAATAACCTATAAAATAAATTATTTAAAAACTAACCAAAAACCGTAACCATTTAAAAAACTGCCATTTACATTTGAGCTTCATTTACATCTCGTTTTGGTCGGATAAAACCGGCAGCTGTAATATTAAAATTCGTTTTACAAGCATCAGAAAACTGCGTACAACAAACGTATTCCAGTTATTGAATTTTATGAGTTGTGCCCTCTATCGAAGCTCGGAGGCAACTGTACCTGCGGTCGCCTTGTGCAATGTGATCGCCGCCATTTTGGATCGCCGCGCAATAGAGCCAACGGCACTTTATTCGTCGACTACGATGGCTGACACACTTACGATCCGTGCATATAAAGCACTCACACCGCCCCACACAAGCACACTTACTCACATATGTACATATTGGATGGGGTCTTGGATCATTCCCATTCCAGTCGCTTTCCCACTTACTTTACATAATAACAACCACACACATAACGCCCGTAAACTGGTACACACCACCACACAGTCAGGCGGGGTACTAATACGCTTATAACTCTTTATTTGCGTGCTTTTGTTGGCTATAAAATTGTTTTTTCTTTATCATAATTAAATTCATGGTTCGTGTATCATCTTCAAAAAACCAAAACCAAAAGAAACACTCTCTGGATCGCTCTCGCTCTCCTTCTCTCTCTCTGTCTGTGGGCACTTAATTCGTGAGCCGCAAGGTGAGTTGTACATACAGACATACCTTTGTATGTACAGTCATATTTACCTCGATCATTTCTATTGTCCACACACGTTCGCTAGACAAGGCCGGCACGAGGGAGAAGAAAGGGATGCCGGATCGCGTGTGTGTGCGTTGGCGTTGCTAGAAGATGAACTGTGTTGCCACATTACAATTACCATTACAAAAGTTACACGATTTCTTCTTAAACTACAATTTAAAAATATATTTATACAATTTTGGTAATTAAATATGGAATAAAAATTAAGAATATAAACATATAAAATACAAATATAAACATAGTAAAATCCATATTATTTATTCATATTTAAGACAACTTTCGACATATACATATTATCTTTAAATCCACTCTAAATAGACCGACATGTCCCATATAAAATATTTGTTCAACATTGTATAATAATGATTTTTTCTAAATTCCCTAGGGAGAAATAAACATAGGTTTTGCTATTTCTGTTAGTAATAAATTCTAACTAGCAGATATAGCCTTTAAGAAAACAGAAAACATCTCAATAATATCTTTATAGAAAACAATATTTCACTTTTGGCATAAATAATATTCCTTGAATTTAAAATAGATTTAAATATTAGCACTTTCCTTTTAAGATTAACCTTTTCAGGTAATATTTTCACACATATGTACATTACAAATATTTTAAAAATTCTTTATCATAATAGAACAGAAAAAATAACGTTTTTCCAATCTATTTATTACAAATATATATTTTTTTAATAAATAAGGTTGATTTTAAAATTAACTTGCCGCTCTTGTTCCCTTATTCCGATTTTAATTCTTTCATTTCTATATAACATTTTCTTTCCAGGGTACTTTCTCCCTCGATAGTGTTCCCCCCATTTCTACTTTTAGTTGTGTTTGAATTTAATTACGCCGCCGCTGGCTCTACGAGTTCCATCATCCAATCTAAGGCCGTGGGGTAATTTCAAGCAAAACGAAAGCGCCACCCATCCGAAGATCTCATTTATAATGCCGTTGCCTTCTCTCTCTCAGACGCCCTCTGTATTGTTGTGTTGTTCAAGTTTCCCCCCACAGACTTTTCACGTACACGTAGTATTTCTTTTGATAATTTCATAATCATGTTTCTATTTTTCACATTGATAACTCAGCCGGAGATCACCGGAACTGAGAGCTTTATGCAGCGCAGCTTCGAACACGGCCCAATGCGAGTGTCAATAACTCATCGATGACATCGAATGCTGGTCGCCAACGCAAATACTTTCCCCTCACGAAGATCTACCGGAAAAACTA
Organism: Drosophila rufa; assembly: GCA_018153105.1. Taxonomy (NCBI): domain Eukaryota; kingdom Metazoa; phylum Arthropoda; class Insecta; order Diptera; family Drosophilidae; genus Drosophila; species Drosophila rufa. The sequence continues at coordinate 19,810,456 of JAECXS010000096.1, forward strand.
GGAAAACCCGCTTGGAATTGCTGCACGAGCTGCAAGATAAATTAAATGTCATTTGCCCCGTGTGTTCTATACGATATATACTGATATATTTCCCTATTAGGCCCTGGAGTATCCAACCTGGATGACTCCATTAGGGGAAAATTGAGAAATACGCCAGAATTTAGATCTTGATCAATGCTGTGATTTATTCAGACTTACAAATGATATACATTGATCATGAAATGTAAGGGGATGAAACTTCGATTTTGCTTTATAATAAGTAATTATTTATTAGGAGGTGTCTTTCCTTTTATAAATGTTTTTCGGAAACTATGCATTTTAAATCAAGAAAATACATTTTTACGACGAAAGAAAATTTCTTCCTGTATTGAAATATAAATCTTTGATCCTTTATCGAATTAGTACCTATTTTTTGACTTAAATGCCTTTATATAAAAGTAAGTGAAGTTAACTAAACAATAACATTTTAATTCCCCTTTAAAGAAATCCATATATAATGCATAAAGAAATAAGCCACAGGAAATACAAATAGATTAGATCATCTAATATTCTATGCTTTTTGGACTTTAATAAATATGTATTCAAGCTTAATGGCCTAAACTAAAAATATTTAAAATAACGTCCGCTTCAATGACATTTATCAAACAAAAAATAGACAGCTAAAAAATGTGAGCAATGGAACAACACGAGAACCATTCGGAATAATATCAAAATCACACATTTCTCATAAACAGACGCCATTAAAAGCAACCTGAAAATACTGATTCTTTCTATTAAAAATAAACTTGAACCACCCACGAATTCAATTGTTGTTGTCCGTATTATTTTTAATTTTTTATATTTCTTCATAGCAATTTCTTTGGACTATTGAAATGCGTACCAAAAATCATTTAGACAGATCGGGGCATTAAAATATATGTACACATGTGCATATACATATGTATGTATGTTAACCGAAAAATCAAGCGCAAAACAACCGAATATTTTAATTAGAGTGTAGATAAAAAGCAGCAACAACAAAGGAAATGAGAAAAAACGAGCAGCGGCGACTCAAGGGAAGGGGGGATGCGATGCTGGCGGTGGCAGCAACAAATATTAACAATAATTATACCCAAAATATCAAGGCGCGACACCTATTCCATATAAATTTAAGCTTTCCACAATTTTTTTCTCGTTCACTCTCGATAAAAATAACATTCCACACGTACACAAGCGAACGGAGGGGGTTCTTCGGGTGGGGGAGGGCGGAGAAATAGATTTGGGAAGTGAATTTCGAACAGTACCTACCCATATATACTCATACATATATATATACAATATATATCCTAGTGAGCGGGGGCTGTGGGTAAAAATAAATACAAATGTCGCCGGCATCAATAAGATATAAATTAAAAGTGTACTACAATCCCAATGTTAATTAGAGAAGCACGAATGGGAGGAAAGCACGAGGGGAAGGCGAAGAAAAATGGAGCGATGAATCCGAGAGAACCTCCACTGAGAAGAATGTAAAGATCTCCTATAAAAACTGGAGAATATTAATCTTAGTTATCTATTTAACATCCTCTCTAAGCCAATGATAACTCTTAATTATTAATCTCTAATAGATCTATATTTAATATATAATTATTTTTAGTTATAATGCAATATTAAAGTATTGATTTCCTGGGAAATAATTGTATTTTAATATTTCAAAAATATATTTTTATAGATATTTTTCCAAGTGCTCTCATCTTATATACCTTTTGATGATCTGATCAGTCTGTAGCTCTCCCGCTCCAGTACTATTTAACGGTATCCCCCACCTACAAGATATCATACCTCCCATCCGATTTCGTACCCCCCTTCCAGCCGAACTTCACTCGCTCCAGTGGCAGCGCTTGACATGCTGTCGTGTATCTATTAGATACATTAGCCACCGCATGCTGCATCCACGGATCGCTGCATCTTCTTTGGGGCAGCGGGCCCGACAATTCCGATGTTTTCGTATTTGAAGTGTTTTTACACGTAAATTTATTTTGTTTTTGTCGCGTTTAATAAAGTCGCATCTGCCGTGGGATGCCGTGCCGCCACCTTATAGCTTTCCCCAAAAGCAGCGCCGAAAAGTGGGAGGAAAACTTTATTTATTCCAGCCCCAGGCAGCTTAATGACTTCCTGCAGGGAAATCTGGGGCCAGGGCGAGATTATAGTGCGGTAGCAGTGTTATATATCATTAATGTATATAGATATATACGAAGAAGTTTAGGACTTCAAATTATTCTTTCTTTTGTACCTATGAGAAAGTTAAAGAAATTATTTCCGTGTTTTATTATTATTTTTCTTAGAATGCAACATTGTTCAATATTTGTTAACATCGGTTAAAGTGCTATGTTTTTAAAATAAATACGATCATCATTGATAATAACTTGCTGCTTTTCTTATATTTGCTTATGATACTTTTCATTCTCCCCTTTCCTCCTAAGCTGAACATAAAATCTTAGAAACTATTTAAGTTCGCAATAATTTGTTTACTTTGTTGAAGTATTTGCATTAAATCCGCTTTAAATTATCTGTGGGCGGAATTTACACAAAGACAGCACATGTGCAAGTTGCGTCATTTGTATTACAATTTCAAATGAGAGCAATTGATTTATTTTAATCCGCTTCGATTACTCACTGGATATTCCATTAAAAAATAGCCGGCTTTAGTGTACTACCCAAATCGAGCTGTTAATAAAATATAAGTGAACTACTAAGTTAATAAATTGCAATGTAAAAGTGTAAATGTATTCCCCATGTGAATAAATAAAATGAGACTAGTTCAATAGTTTTATTTCTAAATTCCTAAAGATTCTGGTTATATTCCAGTAGGATGTTTATTGAAAAAAATATTATTCTTTAAGAACTAAACGTTTCTTTAACTGATTGACCAAATTAAAAAATCCAAAGGGTATTCAGAATCCTTTTACTACAAAATTAACACAAGTTGTTTAATCATTTCTTAAGGATAGTCTGCCGCTGATTACAAAATCACAGGGACTCACATTAAAGGGGTTTTTCCGGGACCCCATACATACCTACATTGATTTGTACAGCCAAAAAAAAAAACAAGAGTTTAACCTTTCTACGCGTTGTCTTAAAAGTATACTCAAGCAGTATAACGAGTTCAGTATACATTTTATACTTCAAACTATCAAATGTATACTCCAAAGTTTAGTTTTTATACTCTATAGTTTCAATTGTGTATTTTTTAGTATTATTTTTATACGAACCTACATCGAAAATTCGATAACATATCGCGTTAGCTGGAATTTAGTGCATTTCTGTTTGTCGCGTTAGTGATTATTATGAAATATTGGTGCATTTATACTTTCGTAGTATTAAATTGATAAGCATCTTACTAAGAAATTTTTCATACTCTAGAGTATAGAATTCATGTAACAATCGTATAGGTTCTATGATGATTTTTTTTTTGTGTAGTTAATACTAAGCAAACATTTTCCAATGTTAAAGATGCTTATAATTGTTTGCTGAATCTAAAAATAAATTATGTTGATCAAGGGCGAATTAATTTATGGTAACTATAATTTTTTGCAATTCACACCATATAAATTGAATTAAGACTTCTCTTCTCTTTTTTTTTTTATCTTACATGCCTGAAATTCAATTTAAAGTTTACTCAAACTTTAGGAACAATTTATTAAAGCAGAGTTGTTTAATTATAATTTTGTTTTGCTAAGAGATTTCTGTGTGTCAGTTTTTTGATAAATTTTGATAAAGATTTCCCAGAAATTTGAAGAATAATGAAGAATTATTTCGTAAAATTTCCAGCGTCTAAAATTTGTTAGTTATAATTGGAATTTTTTTTAATAATATTTATAAACTATCTGTCACGTGTAATTTATAATAACTATAATTATTTGCACTTAGCACCAGATAAATCACTTTAGTCTCCACTCTCCGCTCCCGTTTCTCCCCAGTCTTCCGGCAGCAATTCTGCAATTCAATTGGTCGGAATCTCCGGACTCTTTCTTCGCTCTTCGCTGGCGTTCTTCTCCGTCTTTCGTGGTCTTCCTCTTGCCACCTTGTCTAGTTGGAAAAGTAAACACAGTCTGATTGTGTGGCTTAGATAATAGTAGGCGGTGCGGGTGTGTGCGTGTGTGTGTGTGTCTGTGGCTAAAAAAGGCCGCAACATGTTTGAAGCGAACATCAAACATCGAACGCGGAGCCGTCAAACATTTTGGTGCGCAACGCCGCTTCGTGTTTTCATTTGTACCACGAAAACAGGAATCCGTAATTCTTATTACTCGCAGTGAGATTCAGTTTCTGGCGAAGACTCAGTACAATTTCAGAAATCAGACGGGCAGCAAGTGTCGTGGTTCAAGTGCGGCTAATTCACACATTCACCAATTTGGCTTATTTCTGTGTTTGACACTTTGTTTTGGTTTTTATGAGACTTTATTGCGCTAAGCGTTAGTGAACTTAAAATAATAAATTAAAAACAGGAACTACAAGAAGTAATAAAATAAAAAGAAAGACAAAAACCAAAAATAAAACTATTAAAGAACTAAATAAATATCAGAACTACAGAACAAAACAACAATTTCAAAAAAACACAAACAATTAAATAAAATTAAAATAATAAACTTAAAATAAAAAGAAAACAAAAACTATAAGTTACTTTAAAACATACAAAAACTAATGAATCACATCAACAAACTCAGTTAAACTAAATACAATACAAAATATATAAAACCAATGAAACAAATTACAAAACTAAAAAAATAAATGAATGTGAAAACTAGAAACGGAATTCTTTAAAACATTTGAAAACTTTGCGCAAATATACCTTAAAAGTCAGGAAAACTGTGCAAAAATACATTTAAATAAAATCAAACAAACATCCGTTATTAATTCCCATATAAAGTATTTAATTTAAAATTATGAAAACTGGAAAAACATGTAAATAAACTTGCAGAAACAGCAGTAGTTGTAACATCTATTCCAAGACTTGAGGCAAAAGCAGCGAAAACAAGAAATGCATCCCATAACAGCAACGCGTCGGCAAATTGGCATAAATAAATAAATAAAATCACTGCCTTTCTGGCTTTTTGCTCTTTTTTTACAACCTGAATTTTTATGAATGAATGCAGCGAAAAAAAAAACCGCAACGTAAGAGCGGGATGGAGCGAGTCGCGTGCACAGGAGCGAAGTCGGGCAAAAGAGCGGGCGGCGGCGGTGGCGTTGGCGGGTAACGGGAAAAGCGGACAGGTTGTCAAAGCGGGGGCGACAAGAAGTCACCGTTCGATCCGTTTTTCCCCGCCTCATCCACCACCCACCGCCCCATAATATTTTTTGTTTTTCTTTTTCGCTCATCACTTGTCACTTTGTTGTTATTGTTGCTCTTGTTGTTCTTTTTTTTTTTGCCTTACGTCTGTCAGCGGCTGTCGCACACAATCACAGGCAGACACACATAGCAGCAAATAAAGCGACACTCGCATGCAGCAATTGTTGTCGTTGCAAAATTAATAACGGAAGTTGTGCATTTTATTAATAAAAACGAAATTCGCTCAGAACCAGATTCACACAATCAGAATCAGAATCAGAAAAACCAGAACACGAAACGAGCTGCGAAAAAAAGACATAAAAAGTGCAGCGCGCTTCTCTATTGCTTCTTCGATTTCGTTTTGCTTTCACGCTTCTTGGAAAATGCAAGAAACCAAGAAATCGCAGTTGCTGTTCTAGTTATTGTTTTCTTTTCGCATTCGCCCTTCTCATTACCTTTGTTGTTGCAGCTCTTGCTGTGCAGTGTTGAAAAACCCAACTAAATTCCAAATCGGCTAAAAAGAAAGAGAAGTGTTAAAAAAAAAAGAAGTCCCATCATTCAATCACCAAAAAATAGAAAAAACACCCACAAAACAAATAGAAAAAAGGTCGAAATCCTTTGAATAATAACCCTCAGTGTTTCAAAAGTGTTCAAATTTTACAATTGTTGTGGCGTCGCCTTCAGCGTTTGAAATAAAATCTCAAAACTGTGACCGTGACTTTAACAGTGACTGCATCACTGGATCACAGTGATCTGCTAAAGAAAATTCAAGGAGACAACACTACCAGCGGTAAGTTTTTCAAATAAAGTCTTCATCAAATTAAGTCAAAATTACATATATAAAGTATAGTAATCTTCAGTTAAAGATCTGAAAGTTCTGAAATCTACAATGAGTCTAGTTACCCTTTTAATTATTATTAGATATCTTAAATATGTTTAGAGATTGGATAACCTATATCTTGATTTCTCTTCCGATCTTTATTGAATCAAGAGTTTTCAAATATTCCAAAACAATATCTTATATTATTTAAAAATTTTTAATTCTACTTTCAACGAAGTATAAAAACATAAATTAAAATTATTGTTTCTGAAAACTCAGACAAAAGTCCAATAAAATCTCTAAGGTGCAGAACGACCATACATTTGTTTTGCAGTATGCCGGCTCTAGAACCATCACAAAAAATCTTGCGAGAATAAATTGTGTGGGGTTACTCATCTACATATTTTAATTTCTTTGCTCAGAGTATTCAGGATTATATCATAAAGATATTGAAATATTTAAAATGTTTAATAGACTAATTATTTTAAGTGATCTGTGGTAATTCTAATATAATTGCTAAAGCATGTTTAAATAATTATAGAACCACTTTTAAACTTTAACAGAGTAGTTCGAGTTTGAGCCAGATTAAAAAACCCTAGTTTCTTCTTAAATATTAACCCGTTTTAGCCACTTAAAACTGAATTTACTGTAAACTAGAACTTTAGCTCTTAAATGGCCAAGCGTTTGAGTCTTCGATTTTGTTTTACATAAATTAAATTGGGTTATCAACTTTTTAGTGACGCCAAACTTTATTTGCGATCTCTCCCAATGATCGTAAAGCGAACTTAATGGCTTACAAATAAAAAACGGACTTACAAAAAGGCGTTAACATTTTTGGGAGTCATAGAAATTTTCTTTAAGCTGGCAAACTGCGCTTCCATGATGATACGCTTCCATGATTGGCCCCGAAATGGTGTCCTCTTCGGATTTGATAAATGGATCTCTTGGCATTTATTTTTTTCGAAAATATTTTGGGGGGAATTTCTAGGCGGTAATTGCCAACTTATTTCAGTCAGTGGCAGAGTATGGCCAATAATGGTAATAGCAGCAGCTAATGAACCCCGGACCTCTCGGTGGGATTTGTGATCCGAGTGCGATGCCGCGTAAGTGTGGATTCCTCGCCTCGGCGAGTGTTGCTTTTTTTTTCACCAGCGCTGAAAACAAACACAAATAGATGTGTGTGGAAACCTGTGAAAACAAAGGGGAAAACCGAGTGCAGGGGGGCCCAAACAATTAACGCGTCGCTGTAATTACAGCAAATGGTAAAATGGTAAAAAAAAAAATGTTTGGGAACAACTAACCGAAAAGAGACACACAGAGGGAAAAATACAAAATATTAATAATCAATAGCCCGCTAAAAGGCAGCGGCCAAGCTGGAGTCGGTCGAGTTGGTCGCGATGGTTGAGGCAATTTTATCGGTCATTGAACGACCGAGTCCAAGTCCAAGTCCGAGACCAAGTCAGACTTTACAGAAAGCCAAGACTCTTGGAGCTAAGAAATTATGCCAAAAACTCGGACTTGCCGCCGTAAGAAGCGATCGGTTTTTGGTTAATTACCGCGTCTTGGGCCCAAACCAAATCTCCGTTAACCCCCGGCAGTTAATTACATAAAAACAAGTGATTTGCGTGTGCGCTGCCCACCGGCATCGATTCCCCAGTTCCCCAGCTCTACGTTTCTAAGATTTTTGTTCGTTTTTTTTTCTGCTTCTTCTTTCGTTTGGGTAATTTTCAACTCGCCAACTTTCGGCCCCGGCTAATTAGCGGAGAAAATCTTTGGCAGAAGCCGAAGCAGGGCCCATTTGTTGGTTGAACTCTTTGGCGGTTGATTGAAGTGATTGAAAAACAGGTGACCTTTTCAAAAAAAGCATGTGTCTCACATTCAAGTTGAATGTGAATGCTTTGCATCACATTCAAGTTGAATGTGAATGCTTTGCATCACATTCAAGTTGAATGTGAATGCTTTGCATACAGGTTCTTATAGATTTCTTAAAAAAAAACTCTTCATGATTCACACATTTTCATTTGAAACTTGTAAACTTATATTGCAATTTCCCTCCTTATCCTTTAACCATTCCTGATACATTTTCTCACCGTGAAATCCCTTCACTCTTCGTTTAAAGTTTGTGAAAATGAATCCGAGTGTAAAGCACACTTTTAGCAGTCAGTTTCTCGTTCTAAAACTGTGTATCATTTCATTATGTCTCGAATCATTGCTCCTGCTCCCTTCTCCCCTTTTTGCTCAGCTTCCGAATGACCTTTGGATGGCGCCGTCTTCTCCGCCCCAACAGTTTCCTGGCCTGCTCCCTTCCCCACAATTTATCATAAAAAATAAAAGTTTTTTTTTTGGCTTTTTACGAACCTTTTCATGGGGTTTTCGGCCCCCCTGCGGTCAAATTTTTTGGAATGAGGCGGGGAGAGAGCTGGACAATCGGCGCCGTGACTGCGTTCTAGATAAATAAGCATTCTTAATTATCCCTTTGCCTCGTTCTCTGGGGTGGCGAAAAAATGTTATAAACAATGGAAACCGCGCACTTAATGCGTTTTCTGTTTTCCACAACACAACTCTTGAGGAGGCAAAAAAAAAAATGCGACGGCGGCGGCAGGGCAAGTATTTTTCTTCATATTATTCATTATTTCATGGCGCTAAAAGAAAATGTTTTTATTGCCTGCGAAAAAGGGTATAAAATGCCCCAGCGCCAGCGCCATTAGCCAAGGACCGACCAACAACAATTCCAATCAAAAGGCGGGCCAAAAAGAAATTTCAAAGTGGCCAAAAGGCGAGAGATATGCAGTGAAGGGTGGAATATACATTATATGTATATATTTGTGGAACGTTCGAAGGAATGCCGTCGGGTGGATGAGATTTGGATTTGGCTGTGGCTGTGGCTGTGGATTTCTGGCCCATGACAGGCCAGTGACTTTCCACTTTTTCGCATGTGAGCAAATGTGTAATTGAAGTTCCGCTCGGCAATAATGGGCCAAGAACGAGCTGGGGAAACAAAGAAAATTGGGAGAAAGGACTTCGAGGACCTGGTGGCAATCGGATTCAATTGTTCTTCTTTCACTCGCCGACGGCGCCTTGCTGCCACATGAGTTGGCACAAAATCAGAAAGAATCACACAGTAGAAATCACCAACGAAAAGTGCACGAAAAAGTGCAGCGAAAATGAAAATGATGTGGCACTTTCTCAATGCTGTACCTGCCATGTAAATCATCACACACAAAAAACATCCTTCGAAAATATTATTATTACTGCAGGCAGGAGCCAAAGGGCTTAAGGGGAATATCATCGTAGTCTCTGCATCGATTTGGAAAAAATGCTCATCATAATATTTGCAGTTCGTCTTCGGGAACTTGTAACGTCACCGATTTGAGGACGTAAGCCAGCCAACGTAAACATTTGCCGTAAGGCGCTGATTTACAGTGGGCACTCGATGATAACTTCAGCTTAGAATAAGGATAAGCGGAATTGGAAAGCATAAGAAATTAAAATTAAATTTTCTTATTTATTTAGATATAATTTCCTTGCTTTAAATCAGTGGTGCTCAGGCAATCCATTGACATGTTACTATTCCATTTGTTTGAGTAAGAAATAGAACCAAGGGGCTAGAAGTGATACAAATAAAATAATAAGCATTTTTTAAGATATGCTTAAAGGAATATCTATCTAACTCTAAGAAAGCTACACCAAAAAAAAAATCATCATAGAACCTATACGATTGTTACATGAATTCTATACTCTTGAGTATGAAAAATTTCTTAATAAGATGCTTATCAATTTAATACTACGAAAGTATAAATTTTATACTCATCTGCACCAATATTTAATAATAATCACTAACGCGACAAACAGAAAAGCAGTAAATTCCAGCTAACGCGATATGTTATCGAATTTTCGATGTAGGTTCGTATAAAAATAATACTCAAAAATACACAATTGAAACTATAGAGTATAAAAACTAAACTTTGGAGTATACATTTGATATTTTGAAGTATAAAATCTATACTAAACTCGTTATACTGCTTGAGTATACTTTTAGGACAACGCGTAGAAAGGTTAAACTCTTGTTTTTTTTTTTGGGTGTAGAACAGTTTAACCCCACTGGTGGTTTGCTTACATTCCGTGCATTCTATGAGTGTGTAGGCAGAGGCCGGGCAGAAAAATACGCTCACTCGGACCTTGGGCAAAACTGCCTTAAATCCTTATTTTTTGTATAGGAAAATCTGAATTATCCTTATTAAGCTGTTAAGTAACAGCGGGTGCTTAATTAAAATGTATGCCATTTTTGTTTAAATATTAAATCTTAATATCATAATCAGAATATTCTGAAATCTTCAAAATTCCGTTACTCTTGTAACGTAATCGAGACTTCACCGTTAAGGACGTAAGTAGTTGGCGTTACGAACTGCAGATTGCAGGTGAAGTTACTTTGTTTTCTTTGTGCTTCCTCTTTCTCCTCTTGCTCTTCTTCTGCTGGTGCTGCCCAGCCCACGACCTAAAAAAACGATTTCTATATGTTATAGAGCGAGTGGGTGTGGGTGTAAGTGTGTGTGCTGTCTGTGTGTTTAGTATTATCAAATGCAATTTTCTAACGCAGTCGCACTTTCGACGATGACAGCAGCGACGTCGACGCTGGCAGAGGCAACAACGGCGACTGCAGGCCCCCTTCCGAAGCAGCAAAAACAACAAAAATGCCCCCGAACAATTGCAGTTTTAAGTGAAAATAAAATGCATGACAACAACAGTGGCAAAGGCAGTGGAAAATCAGGAGGCGGGGGGGGCGACGGCGGCGGCAGCAACAACAGCAATGCATGCCTAAAACCTAATAAAAATTCAAATTAACATTTGAAAGAGTGAGCCAGCAAATAAGCTAGAGCGAGCGAGAGAGGGAGAGCATTGCAACGAGCGACAGAGATGGGCACACGGCGAGAGCAAGAGAGCAGGCCAAAAGAGCGGGACAGCGAGAGCGACGCAATAGCTGAAAAAGCTTATGAAATTCTATTAATTTTTGAACAAAACGGAATGTAATCCCTGCGAATGACCCATTGCCACCCCCAACCACGCCCACCACTCCCCATTTCTAATCGGGAAACCGAAAAGTTCCGATGATGCAGCGTCCAAAATAACGTTTGTATGTTTGTTTTTGCGTATTTTGTTGCACTTTTGTTTTTGTGCTATCTCCGTTTTTGTAGCTGTATTCGCAACTGTCTGTGCTGGTGTGTGTGTGTGTGTGTGTCTCGCGTTGTTTTTGTTGTTGTTGCTCTGGTTGTGCAGATTGCAGACACTCGCATAATAATGCAATTTGCCATCTGCCATTGGAACGACGTCGCGTCGTTCAACGTTCTGCGTTCAGTTCCGATCCAGATTCGACGTCACGCGCCAAAAAGACGTCGTCGACGTTGTTGTCTGGCCTCTGGATGTGTCCGTTTGTCCGTTAGTCTGCCTGTTTATCTGGGTGTCTGTGTGCCTCTATGTCTGTCTCACTTCCCCCTGGATCCCCATTCCCTAAGCATACAAACTCTGCTTAAAATGTACAGTAGACACTCTTAAATGGGAGCAGCTTTATGTAAAAGAATTTTGTAGAAAAACGAGAAAGAAAGCTAACTTCGGTAAACCGAAGTTGATATACCCTTGCAGTCTGCAATTGGATCATTGAAAATCGAACCATTTTAGTAATGTTGAAAAAACATCAAATTTTGTAAATTTTACATTTTACATGTAGAATTTTAAATTTTCATATAAATCGACCGATCGCTTCTATGGCAGCTATATGATATAGTGGTCCGATCTTAATGAATATCTCAAAATTTATAGAAATACATTTAAAAACAGAGAAGTTAAAATTTTTTTACATTAATTTCGCCATCATTCCTATGGCATCTATAGGATATAGTAGTCCGATTTCGGTCGTTCCGACATATATACTGCGTGCTAAAGAAATAAGACTATGCTGAAAATTTCAGCTCGATAGCTCAAAAACTGAGAGACTAGTTCGCGTAGAAACCGACAGACGGACAGACAGACAGACGTACATGGCTAGATCAACTCGGCTGGTGATGCTAATCAAGAATATATATACTTTATGGGGTCCTTCACTGCGTTGCAAACATCTGGTCAAAATTATAATACTCTCTGCAAGGGTATAATAAAATATGTTCTTTTGTACATATGTACATATACTACACTTCTAAACCTAAAGCATTTTTCTGATATTTTTATAATATTTAAAAGTACGTATACGTGATATTAATAGTTTTAAAAAAAATCATTGCATATTTTTTAGCGCTGCACGGAGAGGTTTAATTTAAAGCAATGTATTTTTATGGTAGATTATTTGTAGGGCTTTCTATGACTTTAAACATAAATAGGATAATTGTTAACTATGCCAAATTTTGCTTAACTTTCTGTCATCCGAGTGAACACTGTACCAATAAAGAGGACACCGTGCTGCACCGGAACACCGGTGCTGCCCTGCTGCCACCTGCAGGCTGCTTGTCTTTGGCACTCCACACTGGCACTGGCCCGAAAACCAACACTCTCTCAAAGGACTCCCGTGCCGTGACTCCTGCCGTTTGATGTTTTTTTTGGGGCCCCTTAGCTGCTCTCTTTGCTCCCGTTTATCGTCGCGCTGCTCCACCTCCCCCACTCGCCCTTCTCCGATTCCTTTTTTCGCTGCTGCAGTTGAAGGCCTCGAAAATCGCCTTCGGCTTTTGTCGGCTGCGAAAATTCGCGACGCGACTCGACGCATTCGCGATTCTTTTTCAGCTTGTTCCTGTTTCTTTTTTTTACGTTGTGTGTTGTTGGTGTGTGTGCGTTGATTTTTCGATTTTTGTTTTTGTCCTTTTTTTCGCGCAGTTTGCGAGTTTTCCACGAAAAACAGCTGCAAAAAAGCACGTGTCATCGCTGACTCGCCCATTTCAGCGTGTGCGTTTTCCCCCCACCCTCATTTTCCTCACTTTTCCTCCCACTTGCCTCCCTTTTCATGGCCGCTTTTCCTCGGTTTATTTGATTTTTATGCTTGCGGATTTTCTTTTGATTTCGCCGTTCGCGATTGTTGTTCTTGCGTGAAAACTGTTTTCGTAGACAGGACAAATCGGGGATTCCCCCACGATGATGATGACGATGACGAGATGATGACGATGTCGTCGGTTTTTGGCGGTGAATTCCCAACCTGCCCCCCTAAAAATAAATGTGGGGAAAGCCAGCGGATTTGCTGCTGCAGTTCTTTGGCAGACTTTTGCCATTTTCTCCGCCGCAGCCAAATTATTGATTTGATTTCTCGATTTGGCCGCGAGCCAAGCGCCAACTTACTTGGTTAAAAGCAAACAACGAAAATACTGCTTAAGATTGCACAAACACACACATATCACACACAACACACCCATAACGACACACACACACACAAAAGATACAGTGGTCGCCCGGAAATCAGAAAAAACAATTAATTATTTTATTTATTATTTTATTAAAAGGTTCAAATAGAAATAAAACTAAAGAAAAAGATGCCATAGGAAATTGTAAACAAGCTTTTATACCCGGTACCCATAGGGTACAAGGGTACTATGGGTTAGTGCCAACCTCTGTCCGTCCGTGTGAAACAACAGATCTCTGAGACTATAAGAGCTAGAGTTACCAAATTTGGTGACAACATTGAAATCTGTTGCACACAGATCAAGTTTGTTTTCAAATTTGGCCACGCCCACTTGCGCCCTCAAAAATCATAAGAAACTTAATATAAGCTATACTCGTTATTTTCCGGTTAAAGTTAATAAATACAAAAAATAAATAAAATATATCGGAAGTTTCCTGAAAATTTCAGTAAAATCGGATGATAAACATGGAAGATATTAGCAATAAGGTTAGAATTTTAACACAGTTCCCTAAGGCACTGCTGGTGCAAGCTGTAGCCGACAGGAGGCGCATTCGAGCCTTGGCCGCCCGATATAATGGCGCCAACTGCAGAAGAAATGACAAAAGAATAGAGCAAAAAATGACAAAAAATAACATCATTCGAGAGGCGATTTATTTTAAGAAGTATTGAAGTAGAGCATGATAATGTATGTACAATTTTAAATAGCCTTTTAGTGTAAAGCACAAACGTTTAGGTACCGGGTATCTCACAGTCGAGCACTCTCGACTGTAGCTTTCTTACTTGTTTTTTAACAAAACTTTAATCAATTGATCGGAAAAATGGGATACATGCACTTTAGAGTTTATTCTAACGTTCCTTATTCAAATTTAATTAAATATCTAAAACTAACACCTGGTAATCTCAATTTCGTGAATATAATAAAAGGGTTCCTTGACTTCTTCAGGAGTGACCACTGTTTCACACACACAAACACCCAAGATGATGGCATAACCATTGAACACCCAACCCCAAGACCTCCCCCATACCATCTTGGTGGTCGAATCGAAGCTGCAATAAATAAAAGGCATCCCCAGCCCCGTTTTTTAGCCCTCTTTCCCACAAAGAAGTCGCCACTCGGACTGGCCTTCTATAACTAATACACTGTGCCTTGGTGTTGGTGCAACTTGAGACTGACTGCTGCAGTTTGTGGCAATTTCGCTCTTATCTTCGTCTCTTTTGTCGCTTTCCTTCTCTCTTCTTCGCCTGCTCTTAAGCTTTTCTCAGCTGAGGTTTGTTATTGTTTTTCTTGCCATTTTGCCGGCTGGCGGCCACATGAATGAATATGAATATGAGTGCGCGCTCTCTTTCGCTCTCCCCCATCACTGCTCCCCTCGTGGCTCGAGTTCGGTGAAACTTCGGTTAGAGTTGGAGACGATTTCGCTAAACTTCGTGTTGCATCGAGCATGTTTGAAGGGGTCTTGGGAGAGAAGGGGTTAGAAGCGGGGTAGCTCCCCCGATAACCGGAAACGGAAATCATATTTGGGCAAGTTCTAATGCCATGAACGATTGCAATTAAATGGCCAAAATGCCAATTGTTTTGGAGACAGCGACAGATAGAGAGAGTGGGAGAGAGGAGCCGCCATTAACCGTTAATGCAGGGCCCGTAAATCGAATCGAAAAAGGAAGGTGTGTCACGCGGACTTATAAATAAAATTAACAACCAAAGTCAAGCGGGGGGGGGGGTTAACGCGAGGCTAAAGCGGAAATATTTGCGCGGCGGCTACTCCTCGTTATTGCTCCTCCCCTGTTTTTGCTGTTGCTGTAATTAATGGCAAACAATTACAAAAAAAGGAAACAAAGTAAAGCAGAGGCAGCACACACTCAGCGGTCGAAAGACAAATGAACGAAGAAAACGTGAAGGCCCCGAAGTGGAATTACAAAATAAAATGCGAAGAGCAAGTTAAAAAGTGAATTACCTGATAAAGGACAAACCGCGCGATTTGAGGTGTGTTTGCCGACCGAAACCAAAACGGACGCCCCTCTTTTCCCCCTTTTTTTTCCAGCCCACTGTGACTCCAATCCGTCCGGACAACAATGCGTGTGTCCCGGGTTAAGCACCGGTGCCCAGCATGGTGCCTCCAGTGTGCACAGTGGAATATATAGGGTAATTTTTGCAACAGTTATCTAATAAATTAAGATACTTATTTTTAAACAGTGGCCCAATTTAAAAAAAAGGTTAGAATAAATGGAAATTCTTTCTTTATTTCCCAGTTAACCACAGAAAAACGGTTTATTCAAAATTATAAGAGACATAACTGATTGGGAATTATTGCATATACAGGAAAAATAAAGATATCACAGATTTTATTTCATTAAATATTATGTTGTGTAAATCCAGCGATTGGAGATTAAATATAACCTAAAAGCTATACTTTGGGTAATAATGCAACACTATTCATAGTTTCTACATGCTAATACCAATAATAATGAAAATGTTATATCCCATACCCCTGTATCTACAAAATAGGATCGCAATAAATTTCTTTTTTTTTCACTTTAAACTTTATTCGATCATTATTATTTTTTTCTTTGTTCCACTGTGCCTATCCTTTCATGATTGGGTGCTCCTCACCCCATTCTCCATGTAACAGCCGCGGTCAGTGTCCAGCTGACTCGCTTAATTAATTACGCGATTGTATTTGTGACTAACTGCTTACGCTTCCCTCTCTCGCCCCCCTCTTGGGCTCAAAATGTTGTGGTAATGCAATCGCTTCTTTCAGTTGTTGTTGTAGCGCGGAAGGACTTGGGAAGAGTGGGGGCAAGGACGTCGCGTCACTGGGGAGAAATTAATACCCACTTAAGCTGAACTGGACAGCCGCTGCTTCTTTGGGTGAAGATTCTTCGATGTTATTCTCTTTGCCCAGCTGTCGATTCTTCTTATTGCCAAAGGTGATTCACAATGCGCATAAATAAAGTGTTCTGCCAAGTATGGCAATATTTTAATGCCTTTTTTACTTTGTTCTGACTTTACTCAAGTGAACACCTTATTTCAACACCTCTTACTTTACTTTAGGCTCCCCTAATTCTTTGAGTCCTGCAATTATCCTAGTTTGGACCCACACTTATTATTTAGTCGCATTTTCGAGAAATTATGAAGTAAAAAGCGTTTTTATTACCGAAAATTACAATGTGCGAACGGAAAGAAAGGCGGCTTATGGCGAAGGGGTCAATGGCAGTCGAAGTGGAGGAGTACACTAAGGAAAACAGACAAGAAATTCTTACAGTAATAAATATTTAGTGATTAACATTCTATACCTTTGATTTATGGATTTGGAACTGAAAAGAAACTATGTAAGGGTTGTAATTATAAAGTATTTCCCGATTAGGTAATATTTCAGATAAAAAAAATTCGAAAAAGAATATACTAAGTTGATTTTAATGCTTAAACATAATTAAACAGATCTTCTAGTCGAATTTAATTGGTTTTAAATTTATAATAAGCTTTGTTTTAAAAAGTCGATTATTTTTTTCTAGTTATCCCTATTTTTCTCTGTATTATTTCAAGAGGACCAACAGCCGGCAAGAGTCCCCTTCGATTCCAGCTGTCCTTCGGTCAGTCTGGCTGTTTTTGGGATGGTTGGATAGTTGTGGGCCCGTCAGCAAATAAACACTCTCTCCCTGACCGAAGGAGAAGCATAGCGGGAGGTTAATTTCATTAGAAATTCATAATTTTTCTGTTTTTGGGTTCAGTGCGCTTGGGGTCGAAGGGGGGGACCCGGCCTGACTCTCCCGAAGGGCGTTGCTTGGACATGTGTAAATGTGGGCAATAAAAAATAAATTTCATATTTCCAGCGTGGCTGTTGTTGTCCTGTTCGTGTGGTTGTTGGTGCTGTGTTATTATTGTCGTAATTTGTTTATAACGGTATTTATGAAATGGCCACAAGTCAACGCGTTCCAGCTACAAAAAAAAGGGGAAAAAAAACAACTAAAGGACTTGGCAACCCCTGAACACGCACCAGGCTATCCCCATCCTTTGAGCCCCCTATCACCAATTATTCATATTACGCCTATTACTACTTTTTTTTAACCACTTTCCATTGTTGCTGTTGTTATGGGTGTTCCAGGGTGTTCGAGGATCCGGGCCTTCCCCCGCCGCGTTTGCTGACCTTTTATGTTAATCGCATTTGGCTTGTAACTGGGATCAAGAGAGAGAGAGAGAGATGACTTGTAGCCAGTAATTGATATGCGTCCTAATCATGCAATCCTTTGTTACCCCCTTCCAGTGCCTAAAATTTCACCCACTCGTGGGGGGAAACACACAACTTTGGTTTGCGGCTTGTTAGTTGTAGTTAGAAGAAGTAATTACAAGCATTGCTGCTGGGTTATGTTAAAGCCAAATGACGTCAGCCCTCAATTAATGATCGAGGAAACAGTCTGGAATTACCATGCCATTTTTGGGTAATCAAGTGGTGAATCACATTTATTAATATGTGCAAATACGAGCAAAGTATAAGCAGGAAATAACTAGGTTCTCTTCATGTAGAAATTATAATTCTGTTGGTTTTAGTTACTGTGCAAGGCCACACTGTCACACTTTACAATATGTATGGTCACGCTACTATGCTTATGGGCACACTGGAACATATAAAAATAGGGCGGGTCACACTACAAACGCTTTGGGAAGCTATCATTCTTCTCTTTAAGCTTTGAATATAGATCTCAATCTGTTCTTTCGCATAATTAAATTAAAAAAAGAAAATATTTATTTCAAATAAATAACTCCCCTTGGCAGCTGTAAATATTTCCTTCCGTCACAGCTCCAAAATTGCTCAGTAATAAAACCCTAAACAGCTTTAGCCACAGTTTTAAATTCCACATCGAACTCAACTTGAAACTGCGCCTCAGCTTCGGTCTCTGGCAACATATCTGGCATTTGCTGGCTAATTAATAAACTTTCACATATCTGATTTCGGAAATCTTTTCACTTGCAGCCGCTTGAATGGCTTGAAATCTAACCGAAAATAGTTTTATGTAAATTATCAAAGCGAGAAAGAGTTATTTCTCTCTTGCGTAGATGAGCTAAGATGCCGTGAGGAACCGTGTGGGGATTTTTCGTATAATTTATTGCATTTTGATAGTTAGAGTTTAATTACAGCATTTCACTTCGGCGCATGTTTTTGTTTCGGTTCGCAGTGAAAGTGCAAGTGGAATACAGCAGAGACTACCGATCCCGGCTACAGATTCGATCTGAGCCTGCTGGGCAGCGGTTAACCTTTGACCTATCGCCGCCCAGGTAGAAACAGTTGCACTTTAGCCGCTGCTGCCGGTCGTGACCCCTCTGGAAATCATAAAACAATAAATCTTTTTAATATCTCTCCTTGTTCTTGGACCTGAATTCTTTTGGCCTCTCTACTTCTACTGCTACTTCTTTATATTTTTTGTTATTTTTCTGTTTCGTGGGCGTTCGTTTTCCTTTTCTTTTCATTTCTGGGAGAGTTTCTCACGTCCTTCGTGAGGGGTCAGCGAGCGGGGGCGTGGCCATTACTCAAGTTTGTGGATTTGAAGTAATAACTCAGTGCGTCATAAAAATTTTAATTGCTTTGGGTTTCTGCTGTGTTTCGCCGGCCTCCGCCGAGTGCGAAAGCAGTTCGGGTAATTAACATTAACCCAAAAATGTCCAAGAAACAAAGCCGGAACAATGCAAAGCACCCACAACATCGGCAACATCAGCAACATCGGCAACAGCAACATGCCACGAACAATGAGGCAATAAAAATTGCAGCGCATAATTTTCCACCACCGAACCCTTTTTTTTCTGGATGTTGTTATTGCTCGAAATTTCCACGCGTATCAGTAATTAGTTTGCTCATTGTTATTCTTTTTTTTCGGGGGACTCTGGTTTGGGTGTAAAGTTTGGGGATGTTTGGCGCGTTTACTACTTTAATTAGTCTGGAAATTTGTGAAGAAACAATTTTTGGGAACAGGGAAATCCATTAAAAAATAAATTAAGAATTTAAATAAAAAATTATAAATATAAACAAATATTAAGAATATTAAATTAGACCATTTTTAGTAAGGTATTCCAAAGTTCTGCGTTAATTCAATCCCCTTAAGGTATGCAACATAATTTGCCGCATAATTTCAGAACCGGGTGTATGGGAAGCGGGGCACATTTTTTTCTATTATTTTTCCTGAATAACACCTGACTTTAATTTAACTCTTTCTGTGTATATTTTGATCGAGGATCTTTTTTTTCTTTTCCCAACAAATTCTTGACTCTAAATTTACGCGATCATTGTTACTAACCCTTAATCAGTGAACACCTTGCCGGACTGGAATTTAGAACCAAGATATCCCCAGGATTACCTTTTCTGATATCGGAACAAAGGGCAGCGGCGGTCATGTCAAGCTGGAAATTTATATGTGGGATCAAAAGGGCCAAAATCAACAGCAATTGTTGCACTGCCCTCGTGTGCGCCTGAGTTTGAGTGCTAAGTGGGTGCAATTAGACCGTTGACCAGCGGAAGAACAGGTAACAGACTTACCTGCAATCGAATTTCAGTTTCGGGTCTATTCTATTTCTATTTCGGTTTCGGCTTCGGTCAATCTCCAAGGGGCTTTGATCCTAATGCAACGAATTGAGCCACGCATCGAAAGGTGGCAATAAATTCTGATTGCAATTGACACTTTTATCGCAGGCTCAACGAATCGAGAGAAGGGAATTTTGTAAACTAACTTCTAATGGTCAACTGTATTTTTCCCTTATTGTTGCAGACGCAGACACGGAGATCGGAGACTGCTGCAGTCACATAAATTCAGGGGAATAAAACAATAGAAGGCAACCCATCTGCATCCATCGAAATCTGCTGAAACACAGACGTAGCAACGGCATCAAGAGGCATTGCTACTGCGGCGGCATTAACCAGCAGCAGCAGCAGCAGCAGCAACATGTGAGTACCACTCAAATTTCCATTAAGTGGACTGGGCAAATCAATTCGCTAATTGAATGCCGCGCAATTGAAAAGCTTCTTAATGTTGTTAAATGTGAACGAGTTGGCATCCCCCCGAAGTGGGCCTCTATTCCCTGGGCACTCCTCCTTCAGTGCCCCCGCCGGTTAACAACCTTAATAGAATCAAAGAGCGACGCAATATTACTTTTAATTTGGCGTAATTGTGGCGGTCTCAGGCTCCTCTTGCCGCCGATGCCCCACCCCGTGGCATCTATAGTTTCTATATAGACTTGAAATCCCCTCTGCACTGCAAAATTTTCTAATATTCTTCAAGAAAATAACTTTTTGAGTATTTCATAAGATGATTTTACTTTGTGATACTTAAAAGGTCTAGATCAGGGCTTTGTGGATTTGGGAGTTCAATTTCTCTGCAAGCCCTCTACCAGCACACTCATAATATGCACAGAGTATAAACAACGCAATTTTTTTCTAAAGGTTTCATGTGTTAAATATTACAAAAAATGACCAGTTTTTGTTCTCTCATATATAGCCACTTCTACATTTTATGTTTTGCTATTTTAAGATGCCAATTTATTGTCACCACTAATATCTATCTAATATCTTAAAATCAAAGTTAAAAATCTAGAACTTTCCCCAGTGTATCTCCTCCTTCCTCCCCCTTTTCACATGTCTAGTTTTCCCCACAGATTTACTTGTGTCCGCCGCTCTATGGCAACAATAAAAAATATAAATTCGAATTGGTCAAAGCAAACGCCAAAAAAAAAACGAAAAACAGGGAAGACCTCGGAGGGAGCATGGCGTTGCCATGAAGGGTGTGGGTGGTGCAGGGGGTGGTCAACGGTGCCCGGCAAACGATGAAATCAATTAACCAAATGGCGCGAGTACTCGACCGCCGGCTGACTTTTGCATTGGTTAATAACCGCTTGCAAAAAAACAAAACAAAAATACAAACAAACACAGAGACAGACAGAAAAAGATAGAGAATTGAAATCAAAATCAAAAATATCTCTAAAGGGGTGCACACCCACTCGTCCCTCTCAACCCACCAACCTCAAAGCAAAATATCCGCAGCCGAAAAATGTCGGCGAGGAGCTTCTTCAATTGTCTGCACTTGAGTTCAATTTCTTTGCCCGAAAAATGCTTTTAAAGCTCGCATGCAGAGTCGCTGAGTCGCAGCCAGTCAGAGCGCGGAATGGGGGAGATATTTTCGTCATAACTATAAATTTTATTGAGATTCAAATGGTCTGCGTACAAATTTAGACACAATTATTACTTACTTCAATGACGCCAAGCAGGGCCCGGGGGAATGGGGCAAAAATTGAGAATTCTAGAGGGGGAAAATCATTCCAGGGGGTAGGTTTCAGTCACATTTTGAGTCGAATGGTTGAGTTTACAATTAAATTTGAATTTTAAGATTATACTTGTATACAAATTTCTTGTAATATTTTTTAGAAACAAGTTTATTTTAAAAGTATGTTTGTAAAAAGTAAAGTAACTATGTAAAAGATTTGAAGGTTACATACCAAATTAATAATGAAATAACTGGCTTAACTATTAGAAAATCTTGATATTTCGTTTAATTTCGAATTGAAAATGATATATTGAGTTCTAAAATGGGGTTATTACTCTCAAGAATTTTTTCTTTCAATGCTTATAAACCCTTACTTGCAATTACTATTTTAAATTAATTGTTTTCTTGGATCAAGTCCCCTCATTTCTCTGGAAGATCTCAGGCCTCGTGCAGTCCAGCCTCCTACCCACCCACCCACCACCTTTTCCACTTAATAGACAGTTCGTCAAATGACAATTACAACGACTTAATTACTTTTAATAAAGACGTCCGTATGTTGGCCAGCTCTTCATTAGCGATACGCGGACTTTTTTGCATAATGCCTCATTATGCTTAGCCCCCCGAGAAAAAAATAAAAAACGAAGGGTAGTTTCGCGGGGGCTGTTGGGGGGTGCTCGCCTTAATACATTCAAATTGGATATTGATGAATTTTTCCGGTATGGAGGAGTCCGCGTGCGCGGTTCTCAAAACTAAAATGCAGCTGGCCCCGCGGGGCGGAGAATCCATCGCTCTCGAGTATCAATTAGTGCGGGATTACCGAGGCGATCGGGCGATCGATCGAACGTTCGATCTATTTGCCGATCGCCACAATCAATGGCAATTGCTGCCGAAGGGAAATTACTAATAATAATGACTTTAATTGAATATTGCGCACTTCATTCACTCGGCGTTCTAAATTTGAATCCAGAGAAAAAGGGGGGCACCGAGCGCACATCACACAGCACAGCGCATATTATCCATTATAAACTTCCAATCGACCATAAACACTTGGGCCTGGGCGGGAGCTGAGAGCTCCGAGCTGGGAGCTGAGAGGGATCGATCCGTGGCATTGTCACAGCGTCGCAGCGCTTATATTTGGAAACCCTGGGTAATGAAGTTCGCCGAGTACTGAGCTGAGTGAGTCCCCGCCTCCCCGAACGATTCAAGCATGAAAGCAATTTTTAATTTATTTTGGTTCAGCGATTCACTTTTTTCCTAAAATTATGACATAATAACAGCAGAAGCGAGTACACTTTGGGTTGTTTTGTACTTTAAAAATAAAAAGAAGTGAAGAAAGGGAAGGAAACGTGAATATATTAAGAGGAAATCTATTAAAATAATTTAATTTCAATAAGGAAATAATTTTTATTCACAGAAAACATAAGTATTTTCAAGTTCTTCTCTTAAACCAGGATACAGATTCAAGAAAACTCATTTCATTTATTTAGAAAAACAATGAAAAATTTTTTAAAAGTAGTTCCTTGCCTTAATTTCAGAAACTTTTACTTATAAAATCAGTCTTTAGAATTTCTATAATATTTCTTCAAGAAATTTTCTTAATTTCCATCAACTAATTAGGGATTTTTCCAAGTGCAAAGCAGTGAACCACCTAATAATGTCATATGGAAATTTACGAGTACCAAACCCGATCCCAAAATGCTAGCAGGAAATCAGGGGTAAGGGGGAGCTGAGCAAAATGAACACCTCGGCGGCGGCGACGACAACAGTGTGGGAAAAGTATATTTGGATGCCGCTGGCAAACACCTTCCGCTTCAGAAAATCAGCGGTGTGCTGCGGCGATGTGGCATGTGTGTTCGATTACATCGATAGCTGAGAGCTGCGAGCTGGAGGACCCGCCACTCGGGCCTGGCACTGACCAGTTGTCAGTCGGTTAATGTTATAATTAACCCGCTGGTCACATCAATCGATATCCCCCGGCAGTTGACCCCCGAACGCAATCAAAGTCGCTTGGCCAGATTATCCCGGGGCTGAACTCGAAAATCGGATTGACACTTTGTGTGAGGAAACGAGAATAGATTGTGTGTCGATAAGTCAGAGCCAGGTTGGGGTTTTAAAAGTCTGTTAAATTATAATGCAGAAATCCTAGAATTTAAGTTAATTTTTGCTGTGCATCTACCTTTATGTATTCCGTAGTTAACTAACTTTGTTAACAGCCCACGAGATATTTCTGGAAGCAAAAATCCTAGAATTTTAGTTAAATTTATGCTGTGCATCTACCTTTATGTATTCCGTAGTTAACTAACTTTGTTGACAACCCACAAAATATTTCTGGAATGTGGAACCAAACTAGTTTTTCCATTAATTCAAACTGAG
The DNA here is from genome assembly GCA_018153105.1 of Drosophila rufa. Lineage (NCBI taxonomy): Eukaryota > Metazoa > Arthropoda > Insecta > Diptera > Drosophilidae > Drosophila > Drosophila rufa. The sequence continues at coordinate 19,834,564 of JAECXS010000096.1, forward strand.
ATTCTTAAGAAACTGTACTTCAGTTATGGAACTTGATAAAAAAGTCCCAAAGGCTATAATTGATTTCTGAACTGAATTTTCGGAGCTCTAATAACAATTTAGACGAAAAACCGTGGGCGAGAGAGATGGCCTAAGTATGTAAACACGATCATTAAATAAAACATTGAAAGCGAACAAGAAACGAAACAATAAAACGCATAGATACACCGGCCAGATACAGATACACTCCGATACAGATACAAATGCAGAGAGCGACGCGACGAAGCGAGAGGCAAATAGGCAAAATAGAAAACGGCGGAGAGGAAAAGGAAACAAGTTAACCAATGAAATAAACGCAAATTTAATGACAACAAGCGCGCCACGCACAACTTGGCCAATACGCGTTTTCCATTGTGCCACAATGGCCAGAAAAAGAAGAAGAAGTAGCCGCCGAAGCGGCCTTACAACGCGAGATCGAATGGGCCAAGTTAAGAGGCCAAAACAAATGCCAGAAAACGAAAACTACAAACTACACAAACTACAAAATGGAATACATAATACAAATAAAAACCCCGCCGAATAGTGAACAATGAATTAAATGTTATAAGATGTAGATACGACACACTTACAGCCCCCTCGCTACATGTGTATCTGTATCTGTAGCTGTATCTGAGCGATCCACTGGCTGTGATCTCTCCTACTTCGACGAGTTTTTTCGGCGTTTTTTCGTCGTCTTTTATTGCTTTTCAATACCGAAAGTTGGCGGGCATACCAGAGGAAAATTAATGCCAGTATATGCGGTGTATCTGCGCGATACGTAACATATATACATTCTTAGGTCCATTGTTGCTTTCTCTTTGTGTTAATTGTATTCGAATAATGATGATGCCTGCTGCCCCGGCTTGTCGGTCGCTAGTTGGCCTGCATCTTGGCTCTGACTCGGACTCTGGCTAATTTAATTTATGGCCAGTTTATGTAAATCTCAAATACCATTTAGTTTGTCTCTTCACCCTTTCTTCCCATCCTCGACCGTCGTCAGATCAATTTCTGTCTCTGTATCTTTAGTTTCGACTTCTACGCTTCGGTTTTTAAGTTCTTTTTTAATATTAACCATTTTTATTGTAGACGACAGTTCATTGACATTATGTATCTGGCCGTGTATCTATCTAGCCATATCTATCTCACTGGCTGCCTGTCCATCTGTCTCTCTCTCTCTGTGTGTGCGTTGGCCAAAAGAAAGTTGAAAACTCTTTGGAGTGACGGCATCTACGACTCGGTTTTTGCATAAATTTGGCCACACATTTCTTGGCCATGCGAAACTACAAACTAGCAGACTCTGGCCACTATCTGGGAGCACCTAACCCCGGGCTAATTGCGGCCCATTGAGATGGCTATCGGAGCCGTGGACGGGGACTCGCCCCATTAAGAGAGCCATTTCAGTAAAGTTGGAAATTAATTAGGACAGGTTGCTCCAAATAGTGGGTGCCAATAGAGACGCATTGCAGTCTGCCGCTCTCGTATCGGAGCTGGGCGATCCATCAGTAATGGTCTCACGCATCTGACGGATGGTTACCTGCAAACCTCGGGATTTTAGAGGCCATTTCAGGTTTAAGTTGCGATTGCGCCCGCGATTATTGCGTTTCAAAATTTGGCTTCGGCTTTGGTTTTCGCTTTTTTTTATGTCTCTGTCTTTGGCCTTTTTTATTTGCTCATTTAATTTCTGAATTTCTGAAATTACTCAATTAGTTTAATTAGCAGCTGGCTTCGAATGCCCCCCAAAAGTCTATCCATGAAATGGATCGCAGATTTGTCTAAGACGTGCACTGAAATAAATAAAACAAACTTAAAGGTGCGTCTTTTGAGAAGTAAATAAGTCATGGGAAGTGGTTTCGAGCAGTCTTAAAAATTATAGAACAATTTTTTAAAAATATTATCGTTTATTTAATATTTTTTTAAGGCGCTCACAATCGATATTCTTAGTTTTATGTGAATTTCATACCCAGAAATCCTCTCTAAGTAAGCAAAAATAGGTAAACAAACTTTTCTTTCCGTCTAAAAATGATTTTAAAATATCTTCTTAAAAATTATATCTATGGTTACAAAAATAATTATTCCTTGTGAATTTCATAGCATCTATTCGTTTTTTTAAGACTGTAAAACACTGGATCTCCTGCTCTCACCTTGATTGATTTTCGTGTGTAATTTAATGAATTTAGAAGCTGGGGGACTCCCCGCCGAGGTTTTTCTGTGATATAGTTTGGCCTCTCATCTGCATCAAGTCGCCGTCAACGACGTCAAAGTCAAAGGCGACTTTGGCGACGGTCATTTGTCAAAATCATTAATGCAATTACGCGCTCAGACTGCGACTGAGAATGAGTCTGCGACCGAGGGCTGTCTTCGCTGGCCTGCTAATTATTTTGAATTATTCAATTTCATGTCTCAATTTAAATTCTGCGAGGCAATTAGGAAAAGTCGTCGCAGCGACTTCCATCTCAGTTCTCTTATCGTTTTAGTTTTTTTTTTCTTTTTTCTCTGCCATTGAGTGGCACTTTGATGCGATGATATCGTAGCCCAGAAAAAAAGCCGGAGGATTCCATCCAGAAATGCAAATGAGTGTATGAGTGCGGCGAATGAAAATAAAACCATTTAAATAATTGAAAATCGAACAAATCGCAATGCTGCTGCCAGCAGGAAAAACACAACAGAATAGGAGGATATGCCATGATGAATAATAAGGAAAATGGAGATAGAAACGCATGCAAATTTCGAATTCTAAACAAAATGGTGTCCAACAACTAAATTCAACTATGACGTCCAAAAAACAAGCATTAGCCTGTGTCCGTGCGTATGCTAATGTATACATCTGCTTTTGAAATGCCACCGTGAGGGCTATTTAATTGAAAATCACCATTCAAAATCCTACAATAGAAAAACAGAATGAATCAATAAGAAATACAAAGGGGTCTGGTGACAAAACTAAAATTGTTTGATTACAGAAAATATTTTTTTTAGCAAGCATTTATTTTTACTTAGGCAGATAATATTTTTTAAACCCTTGAACAGAGTTTTCTATAAGAACTCACGACTCACGGCGGCAACTCTACAATCCGTTGGATAGTCATAGAAAACATAGATACATACGCCTTCTGTGTGTGTGAGTGTGTGTGTTTCGGTCGGCAAATGCGTGTTAGATTTGCTGATGTGCAAAATCTAATTAATTATTTCATTAAAAATGGCATTTTATTGACATTCTAATTTGGATTTTTAGAATATTTTCGCCCCCAAATGGTATGTATAAAAGGCGGCACAACCATGCAATTCCTATGTACGGATGCCATGTGTGTGTGTGTGTGCTGATACACCTCCCCCGCAGTCATCGTATGGCGTCGGCTTGGCCCACGCGGCGGATGAGCGATTTTAATTGGTTTTTAACTAATTTGCTTGCATTGAGCGGGGGTCACTCCAGCACCTGCTCCTCCCCAAAAACTAAATAAGAGAATAGGGTCTAGTAGGCCGTGCTGAAATTGCATTGTTGACACTGCCATATATATAATTCGATCTGACAGAATTTAATCGAGATTTACCGAGTCGCGAATCCTTTGAGTATTTGCATTTGAAATTCCAATCACATTTACCATTTGTAGTTCGTTTTACCATCCTCAATGCCCCGAAAAAATGGTCCCATCCTAAAGCAATTTCAGTCAATTTCCTGATTTCATATTTATGCGTGAATTTTGTTTATGACTTCCCCGTCACTTCAGCCCTATAAGAAGGATACGCAGACACACGCCTTATGAAGTCATAAACGGTATACACATAACTGTAAAAATAATGAGAGAAACAACAAAAGGAGCAGCCAGCTACTTGTACCTCGGACTTTGTGTACATTCGATGATTCTCCCACTGACAGGCTAAAATGCAAATCGTAAAAATAACAATCATCATCATAACGCGCCTGCTGCCCTCGTTCCTTGAATCCTAGTTAGACAACGGACAGATGGATGGCTGGGACGGAGGGTACATGTCAGGCAAGGCACTGAGATATGGGGGTTGTAAGGCGAGCTCTGTGGAGGGGTAAAGTATTTGCCAAGGAACTTAGTTCACTTGCCAAGGCGCCGTATCAATTTACCAAAAATAACAAGTGACGAAGACAGAGTTATTAGAGCTTTATTTTACCCTGTAATCTGGTGAGGAATTTACCTTTAAGGGGTAGCTTGGGAATATGGAAATAAGAGAGAATTTACAAAAAAGGAGTCAGTGCTAGTTGATAAAGTTTTAATGAATTTTTCTAAATAAAATTCGATGTTTTGAATGTTAACCGAAGGTTAAATGATGACAGGTTCTGTAAAGCGAGCAAATAGTGCTGAAAAACTATTATTTAGGGTTGGTTTGATAAAATTCCTTCTTTATTTTATTTATCTGAAAACAATTCTAGTTTCTTAATGTTAACCGGAGGTTAAATGATAACAGATAAAATGTACTGTAAAGCGCTCATACAGGGTTGCTTTGATAAAATTCATTCTTTTTTACCTCATCTACCAGAATACTATTTGAATTGCTTTCTTTATGTCATTTATCTGAATTCAATTTAATTTTCCTAATGTTAACCGGAGGTTAAATAGTAAAAGGTGCTGTTAAAACCCAAAAATGTATTGTAAAGCACACAAGCAGGGTTACTTTCATAAAATCTCTTTTTATTCATCTGTTTTACCTAAATGGCCGGGAAATTGTCCCTTCCTCATTATTTGTAACTCAAAGTTAAATAATAGATTTTACTGATGCAAGGTTTATGATAACTGTCCGGGAAATATTAACTTGGGTATTAGAAATGGGTTAAACTTGACTGCTAGAAGTCTGATTATTGTATCTAATGAAAACCAGATCACAAAGAGGGTCGTCAACTCTAATTTCGCCTAAACTCCGTAGGGATGATAAGGCACAGATAGTTATTATTACAACATTATTTATCGAAATTAGCAGAGTGATGTTTTTCTAAAAATCCCGCCATTTAATCCCCATTAAAAAATATTGTTCGTTTTTGTTTCAACCCGATGGCAAGCATTCTCTCATTTCAATATACCCTTCGGGTCGAAAAGTTTTTCGGGGCGTACAAATAGTTAGTACAAATTTGATTGTGCCCATGGCCAACGGGAGTTGTAGCTGCCATTTCCGCAGCTCTAGATACCAACGCGTGTTTGTTCAGCCACATATATAGTATGTGGATCGTTATATAACATTTATATCCCGATGTGTTTGTGTATACGCCTAGATATCAGTGGGTGTTTGCAGATGATTGTCTGTCTGACTGTGTGTGTGTTGTTTAGTAATTCGTTTTTTATTTACCATTATCATTTACATTTATTTGTTATTATGTTACGCTCAACTCCCGCCCCCAGGACATGGCCCAGCACCCCCTCGCGGGTATCCTTTCAATTGCGCACAAGCACACACAGAGAGAGAGATAGGGAAGCATGCTTTGGCCTTTTTTGGCCACTGTTTTTGTTGAACGCAAATTTTGAAATGTTTTGTTTTTAGGCAGTTTTGTTATTTTGCCGCTGCTGCCATTTGAAAGTTGAACATTTGAAGTGTGGCATGCAAAATGCAATTGCGTTGTTGCACCCGAACTTGCACACACTCACACTCTACACATCCTGCTGATTACATGTGAAAAGCGTATTTGTTGGTGTTCTTTTTTCCCAGCTCTCCGCCCCCCTTTCATTTACATATTTTTCGGTTACCAAGCCGGAAACTATCTGTTGTTTTATTTCGTTGTGTCTTGGTCCCATCCCCCCTTGAATTTATGCGATGTGCGAGGCGAGGCGCGGCGAATGTTTGTTCAATAAACGAAATAATTGCCAGCAAATGTGTTATGATGAAATTGTTTTGGGTTACTTCATAAATTAGCGCAAACAAATGCACGCAGGCCCAGCGAAGCGCAAATGCAAAGGATATATCCATGGATATTGTAGGCGAGTTACTGTGCGTATATCAACTGTAACTAGCTAATGGAACTTACTAAATTTATCAGAAAAGGTATAGAAACATTAGTTAACTTAGCAGGGTTCTATGGTTCCCTTTCTTTATGGAGTTTCTTGGAATTATACATCATATTTTCCCTAGGAAATATAAACAGTTGTAGCAGGGAGTCTATAATTCCCAAGTACGGGTTCAGATACACAAATTATCTGAAAGTTTAAGTTAAAGTTTCCTATTAATTTAGCGAAATATTCCCCAATTTAAAAGTAGATCACAACCGATTTACTTAATAATTAACCTCAATTATTCCCAAATCATTCCATTCGAAATCCCCCAACCTCTTTACTAGTTCAATTTCCCAATCAACTCTCCATTCACTCATTACAAAACGTACCCTTACCTGGTAATTCCATAGTTACCAATTAAATGGCTGCACTGCTGACCAGCCTCCTCCGATTGTCTTAGTCACGGCCAAAAGTGATGGCCATAATCGAGTTTAAAATGCGCCATCATTAATCAACAACCGCCACCGTGAGTCAGAGGACTCAAAGAGTCATCTGACTGAACGAGTACGAGTACCCATGAACATGATTTTCGAGCGGAATTCCACATGAACCATGGAGAATTTGTACCAACCTGCAACTGCAGGCGCCAATTGCAGAGGCAGGGGAAATTGGTGAGAATATGAAAAATAGGGGGGATTGGCCAGTAGTTCCGCCCTCTCCAAATTCGATCGCCAAGATTGTAATCCGAATCTCCATAGCGAGCGCGTAATCCAAGACCTGAGATGAATGCGTTTATAAATATTTTGATGGCGGTACATCGATCAGGCTGGGTTGACGGCCCAGAGGAGAGCAGCAGCACACATTGAAGATGGATGGTGGCCTCTTCTAATGATCTTGTACAATTATTTTGGTAAATGCACTTGAAAAATCTAACTGGAATTGTATTTTAAAATATATAGTACAATGTGAACGATTATTTATCGATAATATCGATATTTTATTTAGACTTTTTAATGTATATGTTCTATAAGCTTTTAACATATTCAAAAAGAAGGTTTCTATGATAAATATTATTTAAATACAAGTTACCCATGCAATAAAAATAGAATAATTTGTTCGATTATTCATCGATAATATCGATAATTTTGTAATTCATGATATTTTCATTTTCTATAATTTCTTGTCAAAGTCAAGAAGGAGGCTTTCTTATAAAAATGTATTATATTTAAATTCTTCATATAAATAATCGAGCTAAATTGTATTTCGATATAAATATAGCACTTTGATCGATAATAAATCGATAATATCGATATATTTGTAATTTAATGTGCAGTTTTTAATATTTGCATTATCGATAAGCTCTCGTCAAAGTCAAGCATCAGGCTTTCAGGAGAAAAATGTTTTAAATTAAAATTATTCTGCATACTTCAAACTTCGATCACTATTTTTCTGCCAGTGTAAGTCAAAGATCTCAGGAGTGGCGGGCAACTTCAGCTCCATTGTTTTGTGGCTTGTAAACGGTTAAATTAAATTGATTTGCGTCTAATGCCCCCGACAAGTGGCCCGCTCTCGGTGGCTTCGGTGGTTCCGTGGGCTCCGTGGGTTCCCTGGGTTTCGTGGGCTCCGCTCCGTGTAATTAATGGTTTCATTAGACCAACCGCGGATCCAGCGGCAGTCGGCAGCGTCCCGGTCCCGCTGCTTATGTATGAATAATTGGTAATAATATTTAATGATTGGCCCACCTGCCCGAGCAATTGTATATATGGTTTCCAAGACTGAACTCGATTTCTTTTTCTCTCAATTTTTTCCTTGCAGCGTTTTCCAGCATTTTTAGCTCCGTCCATGGGCGCCGCGGCTAACAGGGTGCGGTGAAAATGGACAAAGGCCGTGCGAGGCTGCCGCCGAATTAGCAGAGAAGCCGCCGGAAAATCCAGCACAAATATTTGCCAAGTTCCCGCAGAAGAAAAGAGGAAGCACACAAAGCAAACACAAAAGGGAAGGAGCAGCAGCAGCCTTTGACAATAGCCGAGGAATTAGCCACAAAGGGAGCAGCATAAGCGGGTCCATTAAGACAGCCCTCAGAGATCCCATCCCGGCTAGACTCTGGTCGTGGTACCACTTAAATGACCGAGTCCACCCAGCTGCAGACGGCGGAGAACAACAACGCGGGCGTGGTGAAAATGGAGCCTCCGCCGCCGGCGACCTCCTCCGCCGCCGCCGCCGCTGCCCACGCTCTATCCTCGCTCTCCTCGCTCTCGATGGCGGCCACCGGCTCCTCCCTATCGCCGGCCACGCCTCCGCCCTCGCTGAATCTGTCGCACTCACAGCACCAGCAGCACCAACAACACTATGCCCTCAAGTGGAACGACTTCCAGAGCTCGATCCTCAGCTCGTTCCGGCATCTGCGCGACGAGGAGGACTTTGTGGACGTGACGCTGGCCTGCGATGAGCGTTCCTTCACCGCCCACAAGGTGGTGCTCAGTGCCTGCAGCCCCTACTTCCGACGGCTGCTCAAGGCCAATCCCTGCGAGCATCCGATTGTCATACTGCGCGATGTGCGCTGCGATGATGTGGAGAATCTGCTAAGGTGAGTATGGATATTATTTGAATTACTTTAATGCAGGTATTAAATATTGTAAATTATTTTTTATTTTTATACCCGGTACCCATAGGGTACAAGTATTAGTTACAAGGGTATTATAAGTTAGTGCCAACCGAGAATGTATGTAACAGGCAAAAGAAGGCATCTACGACCCCATAAAGTATATATATTCTTGATCAGCATCACCAGCCGAGTCGATTTAGCCATGTCCGTCTGTCCGTCTGTCTGTCCGTCCGTCCGTGTGAAACAACAGAGCTCAGAGACTATAAGAGCTAGAGCTACCAAATTTGGTGACAACATTGGAAACTGTTCCACGCAGATCAAGTTTGTTTTAAAATTTGGCAACGCCCACTTCAGCCCCCGAAAATCATAAAAAACGCTATATAAGCTATAGTCGTGATTTCCGGCTTAAAGTAAATAGATATAATAAATAAGTAGGCATTCGCGGACGTGTTCTAAAAATTTGAGAAAAATCGGATGGTAAACATGGAAGTTATTAAACAATTACGTTTATGTGTATGCTTATTCTTCTTCTCTCTCTCAAAAGGTAAGAAATCAGACACTCGAAAAGGGTACCGTAGCATTGAGTCATAACAAGAGGTCAATAGTCACCCTCTCGCTCTATCGCACTGCTCAGGAATACTTTCCGGGTGTCTGAGCAAATAGCTTTTGAGAGAGAGTGTCAGTGCGTGTTGCGCAACATTTATCTTTTTTGGGTGTTACTCAACATGTTTCTAGCAACTTTTGTCTTCATTTCTCAACATTTTCTTTTTTCCATGTTCATGTCTAATTTAATTTAACCCACAATGCTTTGGGTACCGGGTATCTCACAGTCGGTCACACTCGAATGTAGCTTGCCCACTTGTTTATTTTTTAGTTTATATTTATCCTATGTTATCCTCCTTAGCTTTATGTACAATGGCGAGGTGAATGTGAGCCACGAGCAGTTGCCCGATTTCCTGAAGACCGCTCACCTGCTGCAGATACGCGGCCTGGCGGATGTCAATGGTGGTTATCCTTACTCCAAGGCTCTCTCCGCAGCCTTGAGTCACAACAACAACACTAGCAGTGGCAACAACAACAGCAGCAGTCTCAGTAATAACAACCTGGCCGAGAGCAGTAACCACAATAAAATCAACAGCTATTTAACGGCCAATCAAACGAGCCTCTCTAGCAATAATAACACTAGCAACAGCCACAGCAGCAGCAGCGGAAGCAGCAGCAACAACACCAGCAGCAGCAACAACAATAATAATAACAATAATAACAGTGGATCCCTGAACAGCAGCCTGAATTCCCCGTTCAGCACGCCGCAAGTGCCGCCGCCAGTTACCGCCTCGAGTGCCGCAGCAGCCGCTGCAGCAGCTGCATCGCTAACTGCAGCAGTGGCCGCAGCAGCTGTTGCCACGGCCAGCGCCGCCAGCAGCAGCAGCGGAGGCGGCAGCAGCTCCAGCGGGGGCTCGGCAGGAGCCAGTGGCACGCCGGCCATCCAGGAGCTGAAGGCATCGTCGGCAGCGTCGCCCGTAAGAACAACCAATCCCAATCCCAGCAAAGTAAAGTGTGCAGTTCCAAGGCGCTAGCACTTGACTTGATTGAAGTTCTACCTTCTTTACTAACTCTGGGTGAATTTTCTATACTTTTTTTGAATTTCCAGGCCAGCAGCAATCACTGGGACCTGGGCGAGATGGAGGGCAACCGGAAGAGCCACCTGACGCCGCCGCCACAGAAGCGCATCAAGAGCGCCGACTTGTTCCGCGCCCAGCACGGCATCAGTCCGGAGCGGCTGCTTATCGATCGTGACTTTCCCGTGGCTGGACAGCATCCGCTGACCCGGAATCGCAGTGGTCGAGACACCTCCAAGGATCGGGAGAGGAACTTGGAGCTAAGGGAATCGCTGCTGGGACAGGCGCTGGAGAACAGCAATGGACAGCAGGCCAGTCAGGTGGGTTACATAACTCTCTTTGCTAAGAGAAGTCGTTGGTCTATAGAAAATTATAATTATTATTATCTCCTCCAAACATTTGGTCCTTCGAGCCGGATAGTAAACGTGGAACCAAGCTTTAATTGCAAGACTGACTTTAAACTTTAAAGTAAATTTAAATAAATGTTTAGTGTAATGACAACGATTAAGTTTAATCATTTTTAAAAGCGACAGTGCGACTGTTTTTAAATGCTGCGCTCTACTAGGCCCTTGAAAATCGATTTGTTTGTTAAGTGACGCGTCTATGTTCCGGATGAATGAACGATTTCACGATTGACGCATTTAATGTTGTAGTTCGATCGGCATCAAAGTTCACTGATGATCTCCTTGGTGGGAGTGAAACAGGCTGTATAAACAACCTGCTGCATTTGTCTTCTGACAAAAACGATCTGTGTATCAGGTTGACTATAGACCTCGAGTTGGCGCAAATTTACTAATAATGAAAATTATTTAATTTATCATAATTCCTTTATTTTTTTCCTTCACAGAAACACGATCTCGGCCAGAGCGCGGGCGAGGACTCGAACAGCAGTGATACGGAGCCCTCGGATCGGGGCGATGGGCAGCACGATGGAACCCTCGACGGCATCGACAATCAGCGCTCGCACTCGTTCCCCAATGCATTCCTCGGCCTGCAGGGCATACCCGGCCTCCTGCCCGGACCCTCTGGCATCGGCAGTGATTTCGGTAAGTCCCAAATCCCGATTACACACTCAAAAATATATCGATTTAAAGCTTGCCATTCGTTTACACGTATCCAAAATTGAATATTTGCCTCTTGAGTATGATTTAAAAAGCGATTGGATTAAAGAGTGTGCCGAAGACAAAAATATTACGTATATGATTTGCATTTTGCCAGATAATTAGTAACTAACTGTCGATTTATCGATAAACAATTAGGGTGTAGACACAATAAAAATCGAAACTAATTGGCATAACAAACAAAATCTGATATTTTTAAGATATGTAAGATAAGACAGAGAATATAAAAAAACAATTGGCCCTCTACGAATACAAATTTTAAGAAATGTTATCGATTTATCGAAAATTTGCTTGTTGTATTTGATTTATCAAAGAAAAGAAACCAAAAACTTTTGTATATTATTTGCATTTATGAATTTATTGAAAGTAACTAACTATTATTAATAATAAGCCGATAAAAAGCTTTGAAAATTATACTATATATACAAATGAATGGCGATTATGTCGATTTATCGGCTTATTTAATTGTCATGTTTAAATTTATCATCTTAAGCCATAGACTTAGTCTTTAGTCCTTAAGCAATGCAGTGAAACTCACCCCTTGGTAAACGTAAACAGAGCTAATTTGCCCCGATGTTCGATCCTAACGAGCTGACCAGCCCATATGGAGGGCAATCATTAGGCCCATAACCCAGAACCTAGAACCTGCAGCAGATCCCCCATACAAATCCCCTTACCAATCCCGTCCAGAGTGCCAAGAAATATGCGCGGAGCACGTGTCGCATTATGGATATGGATATGCGGCGACTGTTGGCCGTGTGATTATAAACACATTCGTTCGGTTTGGGTACGTAATGTCCGGCCCATTCACGTATGTGCAAATGTTCTTCGTAACGGACAACAAAAAATGATTATTGCCATTACCAAACACTATTGCTATGGACATAACTACGGCCATTGCTATTGCTATTACGGTTATTGTGATTATGATTACCATTCGATTGGCAAGCGGAAGGATAATGTGCACTTGAAGAAATCCGGTTTTGAAGGGGGGTTTTTTTTTGTAAAAGTTACAAGTTGGGAAGTTTTTTGTGGGGGTTGCTCAAAGGAGGGTTGGGAAGGGGAAGATATGACATGCTTTGAAGTCGTTGGTATTCTTTTTTGATGTTTAATTTTTATTTAAGATTATTGGAATTATTTTAAAAAATATTTTAAATCATTTGTACCTTTGTTTATTACTTTTTTGATGTTTTCCTTGCCTTAACTCGATTTCTCTCATAGTTAAACCCTTTTCTCAGTGTAAGAAAAAGCGTTACAAATATGATTTGACCAGATCCTTATTCCTGCCTCCCTTTTTTTCGGCTTGTTTGTGCTGTTAAGCACATGACACGCACTTTGTTCGATGTCGCAAATGTCGCATTTAACGCGCATTAAAATGATAATAGCCTCGGCTTCCGACTCAGACTCGGGAGCTACCATCCTTGAGCGGAATCCTGGAAGGATTCCTAAGCCCCGAGTGCCGTTTAATATTCAGGGCACATAGATCATTGCAACAAATGTTGGCCAGCACTTGGTCAGTTTAGTGAGACAGCCTGGCTGGCTAGAGCGGAGAAATCAAATTTAATAAAGCATAAACATTCAATAAGCTTCGGGACGAGCCAAAGTCATTTGAAATTCCGAGCAGTTACGGGCCGAAAAAGGAGAGCGAAGAAGGCGTTGCCGGGTCCTGGGACGCTTTCTTGGCCATTTGGAAATCCGAATCGAAAATATTAACGGCCCGAGCAAAAAGGATAAACTTTTGCGCAATGATAAAAATGATAAGTTTTTTTTTTTTTGTTTTCCTTCCTGCCTTCTGTTTTTCGGGCCATGTCCGCCCCCCGCCCCAGAAAAGGGCGACACTCGAGACACACACACAGTCCATACATATTTAGATTTTATTTCGTTTTATTGCTTTTTTGTGCATTCGATTTATTTGGTGGGCATTGGCAATGGCCGAAAACGGACTTGGAAATTGCGCACATGTGTGCGCAAGGACTTGAGAGCTGAGTCCTGTCCGCCCCTCTCCCTCTCTCTCTGTCCCCCGGTAATATGAGTTGGGTTTGCATTTTAATATATTTACTTGGTCCTTACTCTCCTCTGGCCGCCGGAACGCCCCCACAAATGTCACACACTCGCAATCAGATGCGGGCCCAAAAACTACAAAAGACGAACGAGAAAAGAGGAAAAAGTTTACTTTGCAGAAATCCATTGCAGAAACATTTATAAAGTGGCCCCGGCCAGGCCCAGGACCCAGACCAGGGGACCTAGCCCCGAAATTGTCTTCGAGGAGCAGGCGGCACAAAAAGGACTAGAATAACAGGCGAAAATGTGCACGGAGAAAAAACTTAACAGTTGGAGTTTTATATTTTATTTATTTTTAAAATTTGGGGGAAATTTATTATAAGGAGTGCTCCAGAAAACAACTAGCGTTTTTCAATCATTTTAAAGTGTCTAAAACTTTCCAACAAAATGTCAAATCGCAAAATAAAAACAAATTCTCAAAGAATTTGAAGCCCTATTTTATTGCATACTTTTAGACAGCTTTTTAAGTGGTTTCCGTACCGTAATTATTTCTGGAGTATTCTTGTAAATATTCTTTTAAATAACAAAAAATGTTAGGACATTTTTCAGATAAAAATTTATGAAAACTGGATAGAAATATTAATACAATAATCTCAATAGTGTTCTTAAAATGTATTTAAGCCCGATATAGATGTTAGTTTTTTGAATAGAAATGTTTAATTGATGAAATTTCGACGTCAATGAAAGAATCTCCTCGCTCACTGCCTTATCCAGTTGGGAAATATAATTACAGCAAGCTTATACTTTACATTTTTGGCACCCAACTGATATATACAGATGTAGAACTTTATATTTATCCTCCCCAAGTTATTTATGCAGCATAAGTTACCATTTTTTCTCTCTGTGCCCAGAAAGAACTGTAGAGAAGAAAGCAGGACAGCGCAAAGCTGGACCCTTGCTAGAAGGAGGCGTCTTCGCTGTCGTTGCCGAGGACATTTTAAAATGAAAATGATAGCAGCGAGACTAAAAAGAAAGCGGACAGCCAGGCCGGCGGCTGCGGCTGCGGCGTCCTCGTCGTCAGGTGGGTGGTTCTGGGGTTCAGTTTCTGCGGAGGCCTGGAGGTGGCCCAAACATTGACAGCAAATAAATGGCAGCTAAAATAATAACAGCAAAGGGGTGGCCGCATGTGTGTGTATGTTTGCTTGAGTGTGACAAGGGGAAAGACACGTAAGATAGCTTACTTCAAATCAGGAAAAGTCTTAAAAAAGTAAAAATAGAGCAGAAAGAAATTTCCTGGCAGCTGGCGAGGTGCGAACACTGCAGTTTGGCGCCGCCAGCGTGGGCGAGCGGAGATGCAAACAAACTGAATCAAAGGGCTGGAATCGGGCTGACATATGAGGCCAGTGGCTCATTTCTTGGCCAAAAGCAAATGCAAAAGTTTGCGGAAGTCCAGACGAAGGACGAGGGAGGCAGGAGGCCAGATCGAACTTGGCTGGACCAACTGGCGCTGTCTGTTGCTGGGCATTTGGCATTTGGAAGCTAATGCGCAAAGTTTCTTTCGCTTCTATTTGCCAGCTGCTCACAAACTGCACTTCTTTATATTTTGTGCTCTTTTTTTCTGTGCCTTCTGTCCATCTTATGGCATTTCCATGGACTGCAAAAAAGTATTATTTATTTGTGGAAATACATTTCCACCACGGAAAGTCTGATTAAATCGCTTGCCCCGTATTTGTCATGACTTGCATTGATAGCCGTGGAAATGTGTTTAGTTTTTGGTGAGTCACTTTGTAGAACTAGAATATCTTGGGTTTCTTATTAGAGTAAAATCAGTGCTTTAATTTTATTATATTTATTTAATAATATTTGTAGATAGAAAGCTTAAAAGCTCTCAGCAGCAGAAAATTAGCTGCATATTGCAATACAAATGTATGGCCTTTCGGCATCTTAGTGATTCTATTGATTTTTGATTAAATTGAGAACTTAAAATATTTTAAAAGGACTTGCAGCTTTTCTAACACAAATATTTTACACAATTTCTTAAAGGAAATCTTATTTATGATTTAGTTTTTATTCCCAGTTACCAGTTATCCAAGTAGATCATTAAAATCTCTTCTGGCCTTTCGGCATCTTAGTGATTCTATTGGTTTTTGATTAAATTGAAAACTAAAAATATTTTAAAAAGACTTGCAGCTTTTTTTAATACAAATATTTTACACAATTTCCTAAAAGAAATCTTCTTTAAGATTTAATTTTAATTCCCAGTTACCAGTTAGAAGAGATCTTAAGGATCTACCCTTAAGATCTCTTCTGTCAAGTGCATCCCTGTTGCCTTTAATTATATTTCAGTGACTTTGGCTTATTTGCTGACTCAAAATGTATGCCCACGAAGGGATTACAATCTGTGCCGAAGATAACGGTTAGTGAGAACCCCGCCAATAGAGACATTTAATGACGTACGCTCCCAGGACTCTGCCCGACTCCTTCCTCCTCCTCGGTAGCTGCGTGAAATGCGTAAAATTAGCAGCCGGCAGACGAGGCAATAAGCATGCGAGAAACATTATTTCCCTGGCCAAACAAAACGCACCCAGAAACTAAACAGGGCTTACCGCCCCCCGAAAGGTGCGTGCCAGCTCCTGCTTCCTCTCCTTTCCCTTTGGGGGAGAGCTCCATTTGTTGGCGTGTTTGCATTTAATAAATTCGATTAACAACGGAATAAATACGCTTAAATGCGGAAAATAATGAAAACTAACGAAAAGCGTTTTGTTAGCCGGCCGGGGCCGCCCTTTGTCGGCAAAGGCATCGGCGTCGCCTGGGCGCCGCTTTCATTCCATCCGGCATTCAATCATTCATTCCATACAGTTATTCATTTTACGAGCTGTGTTATTATTGTAAATATGTGTGTGCGATGTTGTTGCTGTAACAAATACAAATACATTACGTGAATAAACGCACCCATTATTTCATTTCATCAAGAACCATTAACGCCAACACGCCGCCGTCGAACACACTTACATTTACACTTGCCGCGTGTGCGTGTGTGTGTGTGTGTGAGAGGAGTCCTGTCCGGGCAGCTCACCGCGCCTAGTGTGGCCAGAGCAGCACCTCGTCCTGCTCTTCCTTCCCAGCTGCTGCAAATGAGCGAAGGACATGAAAATGTTCAAGTAGAGGCGCACACACTCGCACTGGCATGTGTGTGGACGGGGCAAAACTTTTCCAGGATAATGAGTAAAATGATTGGAAATACATTTGCAGTGCGTGCGTCTATCGCATGTATCTGTGGCTGTATCTGTAGCTCTTATCCCTGTGTCCTTGTATCCTGGTCCAGCGGCAAACGTTTAATGTATCCGTGTCCAGGACATTGTTATGTCATCTCACTAAAATAAGTGCGGAAAAAGGTTGATGATCCACTGGAAAAGCTTTCAAGAGAAAAGGTTTCTGTATAAAGAAAATAGGGATATCCTTAGGAAATATTATTTTTTTAAATATACAAAAATACTATTATTTTAACTATTAAACAAAGCTAGAAAATCTATTTGCTTTGTCAAATTCAAAACCAATTATTGCACAAAGCTAAACATTTTTAGCAAATTGATTTCTTTACCAAACAAAGCTGGTTATTGATAATCCTCCCATTGTATGGCATAACTATGTTCTTTTTTTTGTATTTTCTAATTTCCAATTTCCTTAAAACTTTCATTGAAACTATGCTGCAATACACAAATAGCTAAAAATTTTAATTGAAAACCAAAAAGAATGCAACTAAAACGCTAAGCCGACGCATTGATCGACGCTAAAATTGCTCTAAACCAAAGAATTCACTTTTTGCCAACTATATTCTGTCTGAAATTGAAGCAGATATAATTTTCAAATATACATATAAGCTGTATATATATTTTTGAGAGGGGGGGGGGACAGGCGGCGGCCACGCCCCGGCTTCGAAAACTAAACAAAACAAAAATGTTATCAAATTAATTTCAAAAACTCCATCTGCTGCACGTCACACTCAAGTGAGTGTTGGTGAATGGACAAGGACAGGAGGGGACTGAGTGTGTGTGTGGGCGACGGCGATGTGTGTGCGTCGGAGTATATAAGTTGGGTATCCCCTTGGCCTATGCCGGGACACATGATATGCGGCAGGAGTCTGGGGGCAACAAAGTGGCAAAAGTGCCGGGAACGGAGACACTTTCGGGGCGCACACACACGGACAGGGACAAGGATACGGATTGGGGGATGGACCGAAAACGAAACCGAAACTAAAAACTTTTGAGTTAAATTCCAGCTCTAATGTTTATGTAGATGAGGGATTATGTCATTGTGCGCCCCACACACACAAGCACTCTCTGGCCAAAAGGAAAAGCCCAGGACCAGAAAGGACCACGGACAGGCGGACAGGCGGACAGGTTTCCACACATGAGGCGGTGGCGGTGGCCGAGGCGAAGGAGGGTTGGAAAACCCCATTGCAACACTTGAAAATTCTAATTTTCTGCTTAAACTTCAAATGAAATTGTTTTGCACGCACACACACAAGAACAGTTTGGAAATAGATGCGAAAAATGGAAATGAAAAACCATTATTATTATGTATGTGGGAATAGGTCGGTCTGCGTGTCTCTCGTATCTGTATATATATCTCCTTTCGGTCTACGGGGGAGGCCAGTGGACAAGTGTTTGCCATAGAAAATACATTAAATTTAAACAAAATTCCCTCTACTTGAGCTTAACGCACACTCACAGCGGCAAATGCAAAAGTTTTCCTCGAAACTATTCGGTGAGCTCTGGCAGGAGGGGGGGGTTGTGAAACTCGGTTTCCCAAGCCCATGCCCAAGCCCAATTCCTAGCCCAATCCCAATCCCAATTCCGATCCCAAGCCAAGGGGTTGGCCCAGGCCCTTTTGCCACGTTGTATTTTAAATTCAAGTGGTCGTCGTATATAGCAACAAAGCATCATCCATCGGCCCACACACATCCTCTGCTCTGTGCTCAAGGATTTCGTTTACCGAATCGGAATCCGAATCCAAATCCGAATCCGTTTCAAATGTGAATTTATTTCTAACAAAAATATTACAAAAGTCAAAGACAGGGCTACCTACCCGCCCCACGAGCACTACCTTGGCAAAAAGGTCATTTTTGGGCATAGAATTTACATAAATCCATATGGATGCCGGCCTGGGTCGCTCGTATGTGTGTGTGTGTGTGTGTGCGAGTGGGTCCTGCTCTCCAGTTGAGTCCTTAGACCCGAGTCCATTTGAGGTCCTTTTGGCCTTCTCCTTCGGCTCTAAAGTTCTTCGGCATCGCTTCGTTCGCTTGGCGACTGCAATCTGTCGGCATTTTTCGCTTATCACTCGTGGCTTCGGCTTTCGTTCGCAGCTTCTATTGATAGCTGCACTGAGGGAAAATTTGGGGTGGGTTTTGTAAAGAGATAAATAATTATCATATAATAAAGATGTGAGGGAAATTCATGGTTAAAATAAATGTTTTCCTTACAAATAAGAGTTTTAGGAGATTTGAATTTAATAAAAAATAAGTTTAAAAGTATGCAACGATTTGTATTCTAAGGAAATATCTGAGGTAGTTGTTAACATAATTAAAAAAACTTTTTTCTTTAAAAATTCAGTTCTTAGAGATTTGATTGCATTACAAAATATGTCTAAAAGTATGCAACAATTTTTTTTATTCTAACACAATTTATGAAATATTTGATTAATATGTAAAAATATATGGTTACCTTTCAAATTTGTATTGTTTGAGTTCTTCAAAATTTTATTTCATGACAAATATGTCTAAAAGTATGCAATGATTTTTCTATTTTATAAAAATGTTTCAGATTTTGGTTTAATATAAAAAATACTCTTTTTATTTTTTAATGTGAATCTTTAGAAATTGTAATCATAAAAAATTATGTCTAAAAGTATACTATTTTTTTTTTATTCTGAAAAAATTATGAATTATTATTTTAAGCATACTTTTACCATCTTTTTTAAATTCCTTTCAGAATATAACATTTAAGTACAACATTTTCTTTCTCTGTTTATTAAGAAAAGTTAGAAAGGGGGTGGTGTTCCAGTGGACGGCGGCTTTCCATGTGTGTGCGTGTGCGGTTTTCAAACGGAAGAAGACGAGAAGACTTTGCTTCGGCTCGGCCTTTTTCCATTTGACCCCGTTGCCACCGCATATCCTTCGCCCCCCTCTTGGTCCCGGCTTTTGTGGAGAGGTCTCAGCTTGCCCAAGCTGGCCCAAGCTTGCCCCGATGCCTCCTCCTCCTCCTCTGCCTCTGACGCATTGATATCCCTTTTAATGGATGAATTATTGCCGCACATGCGAAAGTAGTTGCTGCCCAGGACTCCACCCTCTGTTCCGGGCTTCCACTCGGCGGCCTCTTCTTACATCTTACATATCCTTTTCACACAAACACACACACACTCAGAGCCAAGACATTTGTTTGCATTTCATTTCCTTCAGATCTCTCTTCCATTCTTCCTCTCTCCCTGGGTGTGTGTGTCTTTCACATCCCAATGGGTTGGATTTGGTTTTCGATGAAGAAGGGATAGAGATGGGATACCAAAGATGGGGGCCAGTTTGGTTGACAGGCCACGCTGGAGGTCAGTTAATTAAGGTTGGACAGCGAACAGAAATAACTCTTTTGCGGCTATACACCGCCCCCTAAAATCCGCCTCCTTTTTTCGTTACATCAAAATTCAGCTGCGCGGGAATGCGCCAAATATCCATAATAATTGAAGGATATTACATCAATAAACCAACACGTACGCGCTTACATATGTGAGGGGTAAGCTCTGCATTTTAATATTTCCAAATATCCCATGCCAACCCGACACACACACCCCACACACACACACACACACACCACACTCACAGTCGCATATAATTTAGGCTTTGACAGGCGGCCAGCACTACCACCTACAACGAGGTTAAATGTGCGTGTGTGTTTTAGGGGGGCTTCGGGGGGCCACATTCCCCCACAGAGGGGGCTGCGACGCAGAGAGGGGTGTCAGTCAGGCGGGCATTGGAGCGCCAACAGCCGACGCCATAAACTAAATTTATTGCAAATATTTCCTCAGCAATGAGCAATTTGTGCGATCGAATCCTGCGCCTAAGTGGGACGGCCAGGAGGAACAGTCCCTCCCTCCCTCGGCTCTGGGGTTCACACGGAGTTCGTTATGCCCTCCCATGAACGTGTCGATGATGTATTTCCCTGGGTCCTTTCACTGTCCAGTATTTGACCCAAAAAAAAAAAAAAATAAGAGGGGAACCCGTGAGAGTGTTGGCTACGCCTCTCGCTCAAAAAAATCAAGTAAGAAGGGTGAAGATAAAGGCCCCGACTATGAGATACCCGGGAATGACTATATAGATAAGGAACTGTATAGATAAGGAAGATAAAATTAATATTAAATTGATGTTCCGTTGCCAATAGATAATATAAATAAATTAGGGATTAACTTAAAAGTGATACTATTATAAATATAATTTATATTTCTAATTTATATTTATATTTCTGTGATTTTTCGATTAGTTTCTATTGGTTTTCCGGTTAAAACAGTTTTCATGAACTGCCAACATAAATAAACCTAAGATCTTCAATTATTATTGATCTTAGAATATTAAAAAGATCTAAAAAACCCTTTACCAGCTCAGATATATACCCTTTCCTCCCTCAAGTACCTGAAAACCCCTTGATAACTGGACATAAAACCCCGATAACAAATCCAACTAACCCAACCCTTTTATTTTTAAAACAAAAAATGCCTTTTCTGTACCGTTTTATTTATTGATTTAGCTTAGACCAATCCTCTCCCCACTCACCCTTTTATTTTTGGTATATTATTTTGTACTATTTGTGTTGCCAAAAACTTAAAACCCTAACATTTGGCCGGAATGCACAGAAAAAGAGTTTTTCGGGGTTTTTGTCAGAAAATTACACGCAAAAACCGAAATAACCGAAAGGGAGAGGCAGTCAAATGAAATTACTCATACGACCAGTGGGCCGCAATCAAACACACACACACACACACCCATAAAGAGAGATAGCGCGTGTTAGAGAGGGAAGGCTAGCGAGGCCGACAAAATGGTTGGCCAACGAGCGACAACTAAACAACAACTAAAACAGCAATAACAAACATGAATTTTAACAAAATACAATTTCAATACAATTCAAAGTTTCTAACACACACACACACACACACACACATAGGAGAGGCTAGAGAGAGACAGAGAGCTAGGAAGCATGGGCGAGCCCCCCTTTGGAAACCACAGTGCCAACATAGCCAGCGCCCAGGCACCGCCAAAACCCCCTGAAAACCCCTCCAAATACCCCACCAAAAACCCCTCCAAAAACCCCCCTATAAAACCCTCCTTTTGGCCGCCCCTGAAACCAAACCGTGCGAATATGAAACTAAAACTTCCTCTACTCATTTCCTGTCCTGCTGCCGAACCGCATCGCCTCCTTGCCTCATGATGATGAATACCAAGATGGGAGGGGTGCACAAAGGGGGTATATTTCCAGTGGGCGTCGGGCGGAGGGGCTTTCAAAAACTATCTCGCCCGACTGTCTCGCCAGTTTTCAGTTGCGTTCTAAATTCATACATTCATTACCATCGCATTTCATTCGCACCCCACTCTGCTGGCCACCCCTTTGCCCCGTCCCTGAAAAGTTAAACACAATCGTTGTTGGTCCGTAAACAAAGCAGGGGATAAGGGGCTTCCAGGGGGGTTTTTTCCGGGTAGTTCGCTGCTCATAAAGTAATAAATTGTACCGTAAATAGTGCGGCGCAAGTGTTCGATGGAAGGATGGATAGGATAGCTTGGATAGCTTGGATAGATAGATGGCCAGATGGATGGATGGGTGGGTGTGTAGCCAGGACATGAAGGAATCAAATCGGGGGAGGGGCCAGGAGCCCAACCGCTCGACCGCTGACTGAAGCAATTCATCTTTGAGGCGAGAGACTCTTCTTTCAGTGGAAGCAGAAGCTCTCCCTTCAACAGCTGCTCGCAGCCACAAAGGATCCTTTGCCAGTTGAGGAAAGATTTAGCATTGCTTCCGCTTAAAAACCCTCATAAAAGAGGTTTTGGGGTGGCTTTAAAATCCCCTTGAACAGGCCAATCTGATTAGGGCTATGAGCGGGTATTTTTACTAATTAGTTGTAGGTTAATTTGAAGTTTAAAAAGGGTTTAATTAGGAGTAAAATAGTTTATAATAATAATTTCTAGTTAAGTTCAACCACAGAAATGCAGATTTTTAGTTTAGGGAAGTCATAAATTAGAAATTAAAATTATTTTGGTTAAAACTATACAGAAAGCATTTGTTTTAATTAGAAAATAAACTTTTTCTATATTAATAATTAGATTTAGCTAAATTTGTTCCTTAAAAATTAAAGGAAAACCTTTACGAATTACATATGGTTTAGATTACCCCAATATCTTTAGTTTAGGGATGCCATAAATCAGAAACTAAAATTATTTTGGCTAAAAACTATTAAGAAAACATTTATTTAAATTATGAAATTTATTTAAGATAAGCTTTAATTATTCCTATATTAATTAAGTGAATTTAGCTAAATTTATTTCTTAAAATTTGAAAAAAATCCCATACGAATTTCCCCCCTTTGCATATGGTTTAGATTACCTCAAGATCAGCAGCAAACAATGACTGGAACTCCTTGAGCTATTTAATCTATTCGGTGAATGTTGCCGGCATCTAAATCGCCACACAGACACACCCACACACACCTAAGCAAAGCCCCGAAACCCCCTCCCCCCCATTCTATTGAGAGCAGCATCCTCATTGCCAGCCTCCGGATACCCCCCAGTTTTTGGACCATCGCATCGCCTAATCCCCGGCAACGTTAACCACATACGACCGCATCGTTCATCATTTGGCCGTGCGTGCTGACGCCTTTTTCGGGGGGTGGGGGTGGTATTCTGGGGGGTGGTGGGTGGTGGGTGGCCAGTCCCCATAGGGGTGGCGAGCATCAGGCTGCTGCAGCCTGTACTAATGAATTACGCAATCTAAAACTATGTACATTTAATTCAAATTCACAAAACTGTACGCCAAACTAACCGAGACGAACCCTCGCACACACAGGCAGGACACACACGCAGGACTCACACACACACACGCAAAGAGCGAAAGAGAGAGAGCAAACACAGGGACAAACTTTGGGCAAACTTTTTTGCTGTCGACGTCGCTGCCGACTGTGTGCTGTATATTTTGGAATAATTCAAAGCGAATACATTTCGGACCCTCGCCCGGCGCACATCCATCTTCGCTTCCAACCCCATCAGGCCTGGGCCTAAGCATCCTCTCTCGCCCATTGCCCATTGCCATTCCCATTCCCATTACCGACACCATTGGCGTCAACGTCAGCATCCATCGCACATGTCCTTGCAATTGTTCCGACGACCCCCTTCTCTGGCGAAAAGCAAAGCCAGGCACGAGAGCGAAAGCGTGCGGCCCAAAAGGCAACAAAAAGCACCGAAAATAGGGGGCTATATCCTTGCAGCAACAACAGCAACAGCAGCAACAACTTAGATTCCCATATAATATTCGTACACACTTTGCAAACATGTTTGTCGATGATGTATTATACAAAATGCCCATAAAAAGGCCCGCATGAGAGAGACGGGAACAGCACGGGAAAAACTGGGGAAAGAGATGGCACGACAGAGAGAGATAGAAAGAGCGTGTGTGTGTGTGTGGGCCAGAATGAGAGCAAGCGATGGCGTAATCATCGTTTGTCTCGCTTTCTGTGTGCGAGTGTGTGTGTGTGTGTGTGAGCCACTAAATCGAAATGCCAAAATGCCCATTTCTATTCCATCCCATGGGCCGTAGAGCCCCGCATAAGCGATACAGACATTTCGTTTTTTGGGGTAATACATCAAACTAGCCGCATCAATAGCAAACACACACACAGCTCACACAGGACCCTTACGTGTGTGTGTTTAGTTGCATGAGGCAACAAGGACAACGAAAAACAATGGGCCAAACTTAATGTGTGTGTGCGAGAGCGGCGAGCGGAGAGTGTATGGAAAAAGAGTAAAATACTTCATGCAGAACCGAGCCAAAAAACCGAATCGAATAGAACAGACAACGAGGAAGAAGCAGCCAGGAGCAGCAAGGACCAAGAAGCAAGGATGTCTTGCGGGGAAAGCGTGGCAGGGATGGCAAAAACTTCTTCCCACCAAAAGTAAAGGAGATAATCTTGGCCGAGAGACCAAGGGGCGAGGGGCGAGGGGCGAGGGGGGAACATCGCTCACCGAACCTGCCTGTGTCCTGGCGCAACCCTTCCCTTCCCCTCCTTCACCTTGTGAACTCCGTTCTAATGACCGCCAAGATAGAATGACATTTGGGGCTGTCAGCTTTCATTGTTGGGTCCGTTCTTGTATTGTGTCTGCATGTGTGTGAGTGCCGGGTGTGTGTGTGTGTGTAGTTGTGCGGGTAAGTGAGTGTGTGCGGATGTCGAGAAGAAAACTTTAAGTACACAGGACCCCAAGGAGTCGGGTTCGGTTTAAAACCAGGCAACTAGGGACAGTGGGGCGATGTAGGGGGAAGATTTGTATAAGGGTTGAGGTGAGAAAAAGTACATAAATAACTTAATTAAGTTTAGTACGAATTTAAAACCGTCTGAAATAAATATTTTAAAATGAATTGTACAACTTATTGAGCTTTAAATTAATAGAAACTACATTTACCGAGATTTTTCTGATAAAATATATTATAACCATTCTCAAAATATCATTTAAAAGCCATCGAGAGGAAAATAAATTAAATTCACTTCCCTCTATAAATAATAATTTATTTATTTACTTGTTTATTTGCTAACAGATATGTTAAATGGCCAACTAGAAACGTTCCTAAGCTATATCTTATTGTGTTTGCTTTTGTAAAAAACTAAACCCTTTAATAAAGTTTTTCCTAAAATCTATTATAAAAATTCTTAAATCTTATAAAAAGCTATAAAGGTTGAACCATGTTTAGTAATCACTGATTAATCTCTTAGCTTGGAGCTCTAACTAAGCTTTGGAGCTTTAATTAATTTATCTTAACCCTTTTTTCTTGCATTTTCAACTGAAATTGAAGATATTTTATTAAGCTTAAAATTTAATAAATTGAATCCATTAACTGGTAAATAAATATAATATTTTTAAAGCAAAGAATTTCATGGCTAAACACACTTCAAATCAAATGAATTTGATTTTAATTATTGCTGTAATCATGATGGATAAAAATACATTTTATAATTAGTTTCTGGTTCAGTTTATTGTCATAACTAGGCTTTGTCATAACAGATTTGAATAGGAGATACTCATGGCTGCTGATCTATTGTAATTTGTGCTTTAAAAAATTAATTAGCATCATTCAATAAGCTTAAAATCCGGTTCAATGTTTCAATCAAAGTTAATGTTAATAAACAATAGCTATAATTAACCTATATGGTAGGATTTCGCAACCACTGTGCGCTATTGAGTCTGGCTGCTGGGCCCACGGGGAAGATGGCAAAAGGCAACATTTCGGCAATAAGACGCCCTCTTCTTCTTCTTCGGTCCAGACACACAACACCAACACACACACACACACACACAATCACAATCGCCGAGCCCAGGCAAGGACGAAGGACCCGGGGGCAGGGGCAACTGCGGTCCAAGTACGTGAAAATTGATAGATGAGTTATGGGGCCGCGAGGGTGAGAGGACGAAGGGTTCGCATGCATATGTCCTTACACGCACACCCACGTCCAAAGGGGGAGTAAGAGCGAGATGGCTGGCTAAAGGACCGCTGGCAAAAGGACCTCCCAACCCCCCCTTCTCCTGCTACGCCCCTGAAAGTGTTCATGTGTAGTTGAAGTCTGTCTGTCGGTCTGTCTGTATGTAGTTGGGTTTTGCAAGTGGCAATGAGTCCGAAGACGTTCATGTGTCCGTCCCAGCTGTCCTTTGTGTCTGTGCCTGTGTGTGTGTGAGCTGTGTGTGTGTTCGAAGGCAAAGCATTTTTCAACGTTTGCCTCGGCAGCCGGGGGCATTAAAAGTTTTCGTATTTATTTTGTAGTCGGTTAACAATATTCCTTTGCTGTCTTGCCCCGAACCCAGCCTTTACCCCCCACCTCCCCCTCCCCCTAAGCTCGACCATTCCCACACACACACACACACACACTCACACACATACTGAGTGGCATAAGGGACACACGTATACGTGTATCAGCTTTGTAATTGTATGCGTGCGTTTTGTTTGCGGACGTGGTCTCGTGAATGTCTTGGACTTGCACACACACACTCTCGAAAAGGGGGGGTTTGAGGGAGCTGGGGGCATAGATAATATATAGTACATGGATGCTCGAGTGAGCTTGTGTGCGGGAGCTGAAAACTTTTATGTGTAATACATCAATTGCAAAAAGATAGCCAAATGCTGTTAACTTTATATACAACTCATACATGAGCTTGGGTGTGTGTGTGTGTGCGTGTGTGTGAGTGGGTGGCCTTTTTTGGGGGCGACTTCTTGGGCGGCTTCACGGTGGGAGTTACTTACGCTCCTCATGCGGCGCAAGTAAAAGATACATTTATTATGTGCGAAGAGCGATGAACACAAGCGATTTATCCTTTTTAACTTGCTCGCTCGCTTTATCTTCGTGTGCGAGTGTGTGTGTGTGTGTGCGAGTGTTTGAGTGGGTGTGCGGGTGAGTGTGTGTCCCAACTGGACCGCCATCTACACATCGGAGCCCGACTGACTAATTTATGGCCACCACCAGCTTGGCTCCGCCGCTTAAAACGGGGCTAATTCCGATTCGGGGCCTGCAAGTGCCCGCCAAAGTAGGCAACACTTTTTGAACGCAGAGAGAACGTGTTCTTGTTTTCGATTTCTTATTGTATGAAAATAGGTGGAGTTGTTTATAAAGTATTAATAATATTTTTGAGTATTTTAATCATTTGAATATTTAAATATAATTTGTTTAATCGATATAAGTCAAAGGTAGACTAGTTAAAATTGTGGCAGATGTAGACTACACTTTCTATTCTTATTTTAAATTCTAATCGAGTTGTGTCCTTTATTTAATTTTTCACAGAACTTATTTTTATTAATGTTAGCATTTCATAAATAAATAAATAAATAATACAAATTTATTTAAAATTAAATGGAAAAGAAATTTAACACAATTTTCATTTATAAAAGATTAACTTCAAACTAAACTACTTCAAACTAACTAAATTAATACTTAAAAATATTTATACAAATAATAATAATATAATGAAAATAATTATAGCTTGCTATGTAATATTTCTATTATTATTTTTAATTTGTTTAATTCTGGGGACCCTATTTCCATTAATGTCATCCCTATTTATTGCAAGGTTTCCACTCCCAACTTCTATAAAAGAAACTACACCAATTTTTGATCGGCATAAAATTGCCAACTGAGAACTAGACCTTCTTCCTTCGAAGGACCCAAACAAATCTGCTCTCAATCATATTAAAAACACGTTGCCGCACTAAAACTTTTCTCATTTCAAAAGTTAAAAAAAAAAGAAGACACAGAAGGCAGACAAACAAACGGCATTATCGGCCGGGGCCATCAACATTCGTCACAGGCCAAGGAGCAGCTGTCGAGCTCTTCCCGCATCCTGGATTCCTTCATATCCTCCAAAGTCCATCCCCGGGTGGTGTGCACACAAAACTTCTCGACTCGATCTTGGCATGTGTCCGCCTTGAATATGCATCCAAAGCGTCACTTACCATCTTTTTTTTCGGCTGTCCAAAGGTCCAAAAGCTGCTGCGCGCTGTCGATGGGCGATGTCATTGCTGATGTCGGTGTTTTCAGGGGGGGAAAGTCGGAGGAAAATCGTGGAAATCGAGGGGAGATTCGGCGGGGGCAGCAGGAGGTGGCCGCCTGCCAGTTCATATATCACTCGGTGTCCACCTCCACCTCCGGGCGGAACTCCACTGTCGTCACACATGCTCAACGGCAATTTCGCTTTCAATTTCAAATGCTATCTATGAGGGAATGCGAACCGAACCGAAGTCTCCCACACGTACACGTACATGTGTATGCAGGGACAACAATAAGATAAAAAAAAAGGTGGACAAAAAAGGGTACCGAAGACCCTTGATACTCTGCTAGTTTTCTGAGTAACTTGAGCTGTGGCTTAGACGAGAGGTAATAATATATTTGGGAAGTATTTAAATAGAAACTCATTTATAAAGAATTATTGGAGGGAAATCTAAAGTGGTTAAAAATAATTAATTACCTTTTTTAATACAAGGCTTACTTTAATTCTGATATATTTTTAGGACTAGTAAATATACAAAATACAGAAAATACTAAAGTATAAGGATAGAATTGTTATATATACCTTAATCCTTAAAGTTATATTTTTAAACTTGATTGTAAATAAGTGTAGAGAAATTAAGAAAGACTAAAATCAGCTCAACGGATTCCGCATTTTATAGAGATAATCTTGACCATGTTCCCTTTAATTCCTATAATCTATTTTTAGGGAAATCCCCTTGATAGTTATCCCAAATCCTTGCTAGAATTTGAAGAACCTTTTGGCAGAGTATCCAAAGAGAGAGAAAAAGTAAAAGAAAAGAAGGCGAACAAGCAAACTTGTTTGCAAAGTTTAAACAACATTTCGTTTGGCTTTTGGCTGGCCGTACGTGCCGCTTTCCCGCCCCTCCTCAGCGGACAAAACTTTGCCATTTTTTTTGTCTTTTTGTTGTTTTTCTCCTTATTTTTGTTTTTTGTTTGCTGTGTTTCTTTTGTGGCTGCGTTTTATTTATAAGATAAACAAATGCAGAGATGGATTGTCCCGGCGTGTGTCGTCTGACATCTGGGCAGTCGCTGGCAATCTAAAGTGGGTTCTCCGCAGATAAATCTAGATCCCACTCCGCTTTCCGCCATTCCTCCTTTATCGGAAAGCTAATTAACTGCGGACCGAACGAAGTGCGTATCTAATGAATTCGGTCAGCGATTTTACGACACTTGGTCGCATATGAAATTGCCGGCTGAGTAATCCACTTTATCCATAATTCAATCACAACTATTTCGGCGGTCCGGAGATCGTAAAACTGCAGGCTGCCAGGACGCTTGCCAATTTGTATCCGTCAGATACTTGAACCGTTTTATGGCTCAAATTCGCAAATAAAACAGGACCATAAAAATTAATAAAAACCCAGTGTATCCCCGCAGTTTTATAGTTTTATTATCCGCGCCAAGATTTGGCCGAACTGATGCCCTGCTAGTGGTCACTCTCAAAAATTCAAAAAGCAATGGAAATATTGCTGAGCGAGCGCTCGTAAAAATCTGGATGAGTGGGCGGCACCCAAAGTAACCCAAAAAAAAAAACGAAAGGGAGAACAAGAAAAGAAAGCCAAACTTATTAAGTAATAAATTCCAATAAGAACAAAAGGGGCCGGACAAAAAGAATTACAGCAGGCGAAATATGCATAGCGGCAATAACAATAATAATAATAAGCGAGGTGATAACGATCGCAAGACATCGAGAAATGACCGTTAAACACACCTACGACGCACCCTTGGCAGGCTTTTGGTCACAACCCTTTTGACCCCTGGACAGGGACAAAGCGGCGCTCGGAAATGTTTACACATTGGCCACGATGTAAGGCTATAATATCAATGGGCCCGGCCCATTGACGCGAGTGATTTATATGGAAAAATTCATTATTTGCCGGCACCTCCAACCCACCTCACTCCCCCACATTCACCCACTTTCTGCAGTTCATTTTCGAAATGCAAAACCAGACCGGGAAGGGGACGGGATAATGGCCCCTTGGCGCGAAAGGAAATGTTACCCGAGTCGCGACGCCGCTTTATCTTTAATAAAGCTAATTTCTATTGCCGCTAACAGGGCCGCGACATGCGAGTCCTCCTCGCAGAGGAATAGGAATCTCGGAACGGGGACTGCGATTGAATGCTCCGCTGGTAATTGATGTGGGTGCGGAGGCCACGGCGTTGTCCGATGGCCGATGTCTTGCATAACCCAATGGACTATGGGCTTTGGGCTTTGGCTTCGCATGCGGCCATAATTGATGGGCCAGTGGCAGGTGCTCACCAAGCCCAGGACTCGCCCAGGAATAGCCTTAATCGTAGGGGGGTTCTTTGTGAACGGAAATGAACAATTACGACGGCCAAAAGCAGATCATTTCGAAGTCCTAAGACCTGGCTTTATAGATATTAATCTGCTGAAAGGGAATGAAGGCATTCACTTGATTATAAATATTTTTCTGTAAAGGGTTTATATTATATATTTCTGAAATTTTGCATAATTTGCTTAATATTTAATATTTTTTAATCAAAGGAATCCATTAATAAAATAAGAATCAATATTTAAAAAATTATTTCTCATACTTTCTTAGCTTTTAAATTTGTTTGGATTATTTGGATAAATAAATACTTAAAATATTTTAAGTATTATTTCTCATGCTTCTTTTAGCCTTTACAATTTTGTTTATTACTTTAGTACATCTTTGTATATTTTACATCTTATTTAATTTAATTATTTACTTTTTATACAGTTTCAATACTGATGTATCCTTCAAATATGACATACAACAATTTATTTATGCTCTTCCCCAAGTCACTCAGCCTTCTTGGTCTTTCCTTTTTATTTTCTGTAACAAAAATAGACATTTGTGATGCATAATTATTAGCAAAAATTGGGTTTTTGCATTTTATAATTCATTAATTATGCACAGAGGAGGGCAAAGCAAGAGCCTGGGAAATTACGCACAGGCCAACGCACACAGAAGGGCCCGGTCCGTCCTCGGGGGGAGTTAATTCCTGTCCAAAACGCATCCTTCACGAAAAATGCACCTGGCCCCCGGGCCAGAGACGGAAGGATGTGTAAATCTTATGCCTGATTTGATCCGGAGCCACACAATGTCCTCGTCGGGCTCTGGGTTTTTGTTCTTGTGCCTGTCACTCGCAGCCAGGACCTCTCCTCTCCACTCCTCTCCGCTCGCACACACACACAAGCTTGCGCTTCGTAGGGTTTCCTCAAATGTGACAAATTCGCAATCTGCTTGGCTGGTCAAAGGCGATCGGTCCTGGCCCATCCATCCATCCAACCCGTCCTGGTCTGCACTTGGCCAATCGGGATGCTCACTGAAGAAAACTGCGATGCGGCCATGCATGTTTCATGTGCATCTAAGCACATGCCGGGCTCACAGGCCAGACAGAGCCGGCTATAGGTCGGTCTGCATATTGTATTTCTGCATTTTATTCCATTGGATTTTGCATTTTATTGTATTTTTCACTTGATGTATATTCATGCTGTCGGATTGTTTGCCTTCTCCCTTGAGTTGTCACGCACAAAGGCAGCACTAAATTGTTTAATTTGATTTCAGTTTTCTTTTTTTTTTTTTTTTGTAATTTTTGGGTCGCCTTGCGTCATGACCTCCTGCACCCACTAGATCCATCCCAAAAATGACTCAATATCTCTGGGCATGGGCCTTGGCAATTTCGTAGACATTAAATTGCGTTTTATTTTTCAATATTTATTATTATCGAATATTGAAACGAAGCCCCGAGCGGGAAAGTGGTTGTGGAAATGGAATTGGAAATGGAAATGGCG
The DNA here is from genome assembly GCA_018153105.1 of Drosophila rufa. NCBI lineage: Eukaryota > Metazoa > Arthropoda > Insecta > Diptera > Drosophilidae > Drosophila > Drosophila rufa. The sequence goes on from JAECXS010000096.1 coordinate 19,866,459, forward strand.
CTGCAAATGGGAGCGGGCGGAATGCAAAAGATATATCTATCGGTTTCGGGTACGGGGCCAGGTGTGTTCCTGCACGCCACTTGGATCGGATATGGGCTATATGTATCTGCACAATCGCAGTTCTCATATATAGAGTCGTACGCCTCTGTCCAATCTGACAATGGTTCCATAACACGCGATATGGCTCTTCACCCTTTCCCAAATGCTCTCCCCTTTCTTCAACCCTCCTCCACTCGATGTGGTGCGTCTTGCAGTTTTAGGAGTGCTTGGCAGGGAAGCCTAAGCCATTAGTTAGACATTTAATATTTACAGGGAAAAGTAATGTGCTAAGATATTTATTTACATTTTTTTTAAGATAGTAAACCCTTTAGAAATATTTTTTAAAAAATTGTTTTGGGCAATAAGCTCTAAAGAAAATATTATTTCAAGAAAACCCTGAAATAAATAATATTTTAAGTGAGTTTCACTGCATCTCAGGCTTAGAATATTGTAAATAATATATTTATATTTTTAGTTTTCCATATTGCCTGCACTTTTTGTATTATATTTTCCATATATATTTATTTTTGCCTGCCTGCCTGTTACGTTTAAGAACAAGTTATGTAGAAACCTGGCTATAATCTTATAAAAACTTAATATTACTGAATATATTTATACATGTGCAATTGGCTAAACAAAAAACCCTGAAAATGTCACCCAAAAATGGGAGAAATCTCGTGTGTGTGTTCTTTCGATTCAAGGAGTAGTGGAAGCAATATCCTTAATGCTAGAACTGAGCAAAAATAACCCAAAAAAAAAAAAACGACTAATTGGCTATAAATATATAAAAAACTGGAAAATTGTCTAAAAAATCAGTTCTGCTCTGGTTGTTGTTGTTGCTGCTGGGAATAAAATTAAAGCACACACACTGAAAAAAATACCGAACACTGAACATCAAAATTGAAGCTGCTGAATGAACCAAAAGTAGAACCAAATGATTATTTAGCCTCTGATTCTCGATTTCCCATTGACTTCCTCCCGTTCTCTCCTCGCTACTCGAAACGGTTTTGGATCGATCGCAGGCACATTCCTGAGCGCCAAGAGCGGCATCAAGCAGGAGGTCATCGAGCCGGAGGCCGCGGAGGAGGAGCAGCGCCAGCCGCACGAGGCCCATGCCGCCGACCGGCGTCCCTCGGCCAGCAAGCTGGCCAAGCTGATGCAGCAGCAGCAGCACCAGCAGCAGCGCCAGCTGCTCGAGCAGCGGCGCAGCCACCATCAGCCGCATCATCACCACCAGCCGCATCCTCGCCACCAGCACCATCATCCGCACCATCAGCATCGCGTGAACCACAACAACAATAATAGCTCCAATCATAACAACAATAACAGCAGCAAGAAGAATCGGTCGGCCAACTCCTCGCCCACGCCCTCGGCACGCTCCTGGAACGACAGCGAGGAGGAGCAGGAGATGGACTGCAGTGGCGGCCCCGGCAGTGGTGGGCACAACAACATCCCGCAGGACGACGACCGCTCCTCGTCGGCCTCCTCGGCCATATCGCTGACCATGAAGAGAACGCGCCAGGACAGCGAGTCCACGCTCTACCAGACGCTGCTCATGAAGCAGGAGCAGCACCAGCAGCAGCACCAGCAGCAACATCAGCAACACCAGCAGCAACACCAGCAGCAGCAGCAGCAATATCTGGACGAGCTGCAGCAATCGGTGTCCGTGTCGCACCAGCAACAGCTGACGGCCAATCTGTTCATGGCCAGGACCATAGCCCTGAGCCGGTCCCGGGATTTTCCGGAGCTCTTTCAAAACACCATAGCAGCGGCGGCTGCCAATGCCACAGCGGCGTCCGTCAGTCCGGGGAATAATGGCACTGGACCCGGCCAGGTGGCAGGGCCCGGACCCGGACCGGGTCCCGGAAGCGCTGCTCCCGGAGGAGCGAGCGGAAATGCTGGGGGAGCTGCGGCCGCAGCCGGAAGCAGCAACTACATGCTGCCCTGCCCGCTGTGCGAGACGCCGCTGGAGCAGAGGGTCTTCCGGCAGCACCTGGACCGGCACTATCCGCGCGACAGTCCCGTCTGCCCGGTGATCGAGTGCGGGCGCCGGTTCGCGCACCCGAACTCCGTGCGGAACCACATGCGGATCAAGCACACGCTGCAGTGGGCCAAGATGAAGGCCATGCGCTCCTCGGGCGGTCCCTTTGCCGGCGGCCCCGACTTCAAATGAAACTGCGAGGCTGCGAGCCAATGCCACTCCGGGTAGTCCCGCTAAAAGCTTTCTAGATTGCTGCTTCTCAGTCAGTCAATGGCGACAATAAATCGAATCTAACTCGCAATCGAGCCGAATAGGAAACACACACACACACCCAGTCTCGAGACACTCGCATCTATCGTAGATAGCCAAAAGTAGTCCAAGTCCAAGTCGGAGTCCACTATAACTAACTGTAACTGTAAGCGCACGAGAGGTCCTTGCCTGTAAGCCAACACCTGCGAACGCTTCCTGCCCGCCAGTCAGTCCTAGAAGTCATACTTCAAGCTTTGTTTTCTTTTCGGATTAATAAAAAAGGTTTCAGTCACAGAGAGGAGTCATTAGGATTCCTCTATTTCTGCTTTAGGAATAATTACTAGGATTTATATACAGGCTATTTTTAGTATTGATTGTCAGATGATTCAGTGTTAATCTAGGGTGTTCATTTTAGGTGTTCATTTGCAGAGGATACATTTCGTGTTAATTTTTCATTACTAAAATATCAATTGAGAGTTCATTTCTCGTATTCATTTGCAAAGAAATTCATTCAGTGTTCATTTTAGGTGTTCATTTGCAGAATTTTAGTGTTCATTTTTGATATTAATTTGCAAAAGATTCATTGTGAATTCATTTGGTGTATTCATTTGCAGAAAATTTATTCAGTATTCATTTTAGGTCATCATTTCCAGAAGATTCATTACGTGTTAATTTTGGGTATTAATTTCCAAAATATTCATTTAGTGAATACCCAAGTATTCACTTGCAAAAGATTCATTCAGTGTTCATTTGCAGAAGATTCATTTCGTGTTCATTTTGGGTATTAATTTGCAAAAGATTCATTGAACGTTTAGAACAAATCCAAATTCATCAAGCTTCACTTTAACTTTCATTCCAAATCATCCTTTTATTTATTGGGGGTATTACTTCCATTCCGAAGGAAAATTAGCAAAATAGAAGCACCTGAGAAACCAAAAAGATTCCCTTAAAGCTCCTGAACTGGCGGCGCTAGATGAGGCTTTGGGTCAGAGGACACTTGCAACAATTATTACGTTCCTATATGCGATAAACTATATTACAAATGCAGACACCTAAGGCAGGAGTAAATCTCAAACTTTAAATTCCTTTACGTTAGCTGAGACACAGGAGGAATCTGTGTGGGAGAGGAGACTCGGCTCCAGTAAAGCATGTGCAGTATTAAAATAGACAGCAAACAAACCCAAAGAAATACACACACACAAGAAGTATAATAATATTAATTCATAGAGTTACATAAGCAAAATACGTACGATTAAGCCATAGAGGGTGAGAATAACTATGTAGATAATGAGCTGAAAACGAGCAAACAAAGAAACATGATATATAGAAATATATAAAGTAGCTATTATGAATATTGATACTGAAACAAAATAGAATGTGCCTGCGTAATATATTTTTAGCCAAAAACCAAAAACAAAAAACCAAAACTAATAAGGAAATAATTACGAATAAAAACTGAAACTAAACTAAAGTTGAGCATAAAACTAAAATCGATTTGTATTAGAGAAAAGTTCAAAAAGCGAGGAGATATTCTGTTGATTCAACTTTTGTTAACTAAACTGTAATTCGATTCAATTGGCGGCAAAGAACACTCCAAGAGCAGACATACGTAAAAAGGTTCCTATAATGTTAATCAAAAAATACACTAAAACTAAAACCGAAACTCCAGCAAAAATTGCTACAAAAAATAAAGAAAAGAAAAAGAAGAGAGTTCGATCGAGATACGATTTTCGACTAAATATAAATTCTATTTCGATGCGGACAGTTTTACAATTGTAGTTTATAAAAGCCTAAAAGAGAAACCAAGCAGCCATGAGTACATGCGAGTGTACGCAACCGTTTGTATGCCATTTTAGTTTGCAAAATTGTTTGGGGGCAAACCGAATGTATCTAGTACGAGTATCTTGTATCTGCGTTGCCTAGAGGAATGTGTGTTCGGAGGCGGCAAATCTATTTTGGAGAACAATAAAGAGCAAACGAAGACTTTAGCCGGCTTTTCATTGGTCCACCTCTCCCAGCCCCTCTCGATCCAACCGAAACTGATGAATCTCTCCTTGTGTCTTTTACAGTTTCCCGCCGCTCCCTGGAGATGAGGGTGCGCGCCACCGATCCCCGGCCCTGCCCCAAGTGCGGCAAGATCTACCGCTCGGCCCACACACTGCGCACCCACTTGGAGGACAAGCACACCGTGTGTCCCGGCTACCGGTGCGTCCTCTGCGGCACGGTGGCCAAGTCCCGCAACTCCTTGCACTCGCACATGTCGCGCCAGCACCGCGGCATCTCCACCAAGGACCTGCCCGTCCTGCCCATGCCCAGTGCCTTCGATCCCGACCTCGCCTCTCGCCTGCTGGCCAAGGCGGGCGTCAAGATCTCCCCGGCCGAGCTGAGGGCCAGGGCCTCGCCCACCGGCGGCAGTGGCAGCAGCGGCGGCGGTGGAGGCGGCGGCAGCGGTCAGGCCAAATTGGATTTGAGCAACGCCAGCGGTGGACCCCTGGACGATGCCGAGGACTCCGACGAGGATCCCGAGGACCTGACCACCGGCAACGGTCTGTATGGGATGGGCAGCACTAGCGACCTGAGTCGCTACCACGAGAGTCTGCTGAGCAACTTCGGGCACGCCAGGATGCGGAACGAGGCGGCTGCAGCGGCGGCCACGGCGGCTGCTCTCGGCCAGCCCAAGGATTTGGGCGTGCAGCTCCCCTCCAGCAATGCAGGCGGTCAGTCCTTGCTAGACACCTATCTGCAGTTTATCACGGAGAACACATTTGGTGAGTTTCTCATGATGGGTATTCCAACATTACTTGTTCATTTCGTTAGTGAACTCTGATTTTTCCAAAGAGTGTGTAATATTTGTTTAATGATTTAATAGTTCACCCAATTGCTCTCATAGTTTCTCACTTGTTCACTCAGTTTTTCACTTGGTTATTCACTTGCTCTTTGGTTCACAGAGTTGTTAATTGGCTCTCGTGTGCTTGCTCTCTTCTTAATTCAGTTATTCGATTTATTGGTCTATTGGTAACCAACTTTCTCCTTTATTGACCCAGTTGTTTACTTGTTCATCCAGTTGTTCATTTGCTCTCTTGTTTATTTAGTTGCTTACTTCCCCTCTTGTTCGTTCAGTTTCTCCTTTGCTCTTTGGTTCACTCAGTTCTTCATTTGCTCTCTTGTTCACTTAGTATCTTGTTCATTTGCTCTTTGGTTCATTCAGTAGCGTGTTTATTTGCTCTCTTGTTCATTCAGTACCCAACTTACTACCTTATTGACTCAGTTGTTCACTTGTTCATTCAGATCTTTATTTGATCTCTTGTTCATTTTGTTTCTCACTTGCTTTCTTGTTCATTCAGTTACTTACTTTCTCTCCTGTTTATTCACTTGCCTACTCAGTTGTTCGTTTGTTCACTCAGATTTTAATTTACTCGCTTGTTCATTTAGCACCTTGTTAATTTGTTCACTCACCCGTATTTTCACAAATCTTACCCACCTTTCTTACATTTTAATTCTTAATTTATCAAATAAATAATAAAATGTTCCTTTTCCTAATTCCAGGCATGGGCATGTCCCAGGAGCAGGCAGCCGCCGCCGCGCTGCGCGCCAAGATGGCCCAACTGAATGCAATGGGACACAGCCTGGACAGCCTGCCGCCCGGCCTTCTGCCGGGACAGTTTGATCTGAGCAAGCTGGCCGCCGGAAATCCAGCCTTCGGCCAGAGCGGACCCGGACTGACCATTGAGCCGATCATGCGGCACGACCAGGTAGGCCCAGGTAGCCTCTCGCCGCACGGCCATGGACCGCTGGCCCTCAACTCGGCCGGACGGATGCAGGGGCACGAGGAGGTGGGGCCGGACCACGAGGGCGACATGAGGCGCGATGGATCAGAGCCGATGGACCTGGGCCTGGACAACAACCAGTCGGGCAGCAACCATGAGGTGGTGAACTCCGATGCCGAGGACAACTACTCGGAGGACGAGGGCGTGCACAACACATAGGAGGAGCACCGAGGAAGGGAACCACGACGAATATGAATACGAAGCACGAGCACGAGCACGAACAGTTGTATACCGATTACCCATGGAACATATGTAACGAGTAGCCTTATCCTCATGTATACCAGTTTATGTGTACGATACGATACAATACGATAGTGTACTAAAACTAGGACTAAATCATATATATTTGAGCCGCTGCCAGAGCTGGCCTAGTAGAATTCAATGTTGTGCTTTTAAACTACCTAACTGTACCGATATCGATACCGATACAGGGTGCATATATCTACATATATGTCCCCTTATACTATATATATTTATATATACACAAGTACCTGCTGTGTATACAAGTCGCCGAGAGCAAGTAGCGACCCATCCCGCATGAGAAAGAAACGTAATGGTAGAAACGTAATACTATAATAGAGTCGTAAGTTAGATTTCACATTGAAAGCGAAGCCTGTAAATACATGACTTAACAATATATTGACGTTAGACCCAGAAGCAGTAGCCCCCATACGATCCGTCGCATTTAACACTTACGCCTACGTATGTTAGTAGCAGATAATTCAGATGTGCCATGGATGCCACAGCCTTCCAGTTCCAAGTCTTGATCAAAGTGCTTACCATATCTCAGGAGAAACACTCACGTCCGAACCACTCAACCGAACTACCTCAGCCGGCGACAGAGCAGAGTTGAACCCTGAAGCGAACCCCGTAAACTTCCCAATACGAGTTGTGACTCCATCTCCAGGAATCTTGCCAATTTTGAAGAGCAGATATCTGCCCCTAGTTTAAGGATCTGCCTGCCCCCAGAAATTGATTATTTATACAACATAATATACTAGACTAAACGCGGTATACAGTGCACACTCGGTATACGTATTTACACACTCACCTAAGGACATGCCTGTACTTATTTGTCAGAATTGAATACCTCAGCATACTCAGCATTCGGTCGAAGGTGGATCCCCGTTTAGGCGGATCCCATATACATATATAAATAAAATAAAATAAAGTAAACTAGGTTTAGCAAGCAAGACATAGATAGTTGTAACCAAGCGCGTTTCTTGTATGTATTTAGTTCGAGCCTCAGTTGTCCTAGGTTTATGGTTAGCTTCAATCGAGGATGAGCCCAGACAGACTCTACAAGAGTCGCTACCACTTGCCTTATATTAACCAACCACAACCACGTATGTGTTACTTTAGTAATTTTCTACCTCAATTGATTTAAATGTGTAACTTACTTGGATATTTATTTTTAAGTTTTGCAATCGTTGTGTCCGAGTAACTCTTGAACTATTTTTATCACTCACAAGTCACCGAACCTAGCATAATATAAATAAGATGAATAATAAAGGTGTATCTTTACATTTATGATTTAATCCTTTTATTTCGTACATTACCTTCACTCTCGCCCAGAGTGCAATAGATGGCATTTTCCTAGGCTTAATACGCATTAAAGGCATTAAGGCTAATGCAATTCGGTTAAGATGTTAGCTTAAAATCTATTAGTTAAAAGTCGTTACATAAGCAATATATAAGTAGACATCCATGTGCTTAGAAAGTTATAAATATTTATTGACATTACAATAAAGCCGCGTTATGAAGAACAATTTTGCAAGTTTTTCCTCACTGGTTTAATTTTTAATTTTATTATTATTATTATAAATTTGTGGATTTTTGGAAGGATATGCGGCGGAGATTCTTGAATAATTAAATACTTAAAGAGGTAAAATATATAAATTACACATTTCCGACTAGCGACAGAAGGACATGGAGGGATGATACATATATACACTCAAAAAGAGAAAGCTCCTTATTTGGGAGCTGATTCGTAAGCAGCCAGCTTGTCGTGCATCTTCGCCATTTCCTCCTTGCGCATCATCAGCACACGCTTCGACATCTCATACTTTTCCCTGACAGCCGCCAGCTCCTTCTTCAGGGCCTCGCATTGCTTCTGCAATATATTTTACGTGAGCAACTCGCTAAAAAACAAATCAAAGAGCTCAAACGCACCGTAAGTGAATGGATTTTGCCACTCGTCAGGGACGAGACATTGGATGTGTCCCGGTTCTCGTTTTGCCTCAGCTTCTCCTCCAGATCCTTGATGAGATGGTAGCGGGAGCGCAGCAGTACGAGGGCATCCGAGTACTTTTTCTCTAACTGGCATTCCTCAGTCTGTGTGGGCACTGACGCCGAGGGAGACTTGGAGCTGGGCTCAGCTTGAGGAACTGGGTTCGATTGCGTCTTAGCAGCACTCGAGAGATCACTGACCCTGGCGTTGAGATCCTGGATCTTCATTTTGAGACGCCTCTGCTCAGCCCGCGCCTTCTCCTGCTCCTCCAGCACCCGCTTCTTGAGCTGCGCATTCTCGTCCTTCAGCGGATGGTGCTTCAGCTCCATGTTCAGCGCCGTCACCTGGCTCTCGCGTATGAACAGCTCCTGCTGGCAGGCCTGCAGCTTGCAGTCCAGCTCCGTGCAGTTGCAGTTGTTGTCTGGCATGGGAATTGTTCCTTAAGAAACCCTCCATTTACAGCTTCTGGAAGTGTGTACTCACCCACTGGATCTGTCATGGTGCCACTATCCCGAAAGTCGTTCCAGTAAGACTGCCGCCGGTGCTCGTCATGGGCCGAGAGACGTCTACTCCTCCGCACCTCGGACTCAAAGCCGCCCGATTTCTGTAAATTTTATTTAAATAAACATTTTATTTGGGAGTTCCTTGGCTCAGATAGAGACTCACCCTTGGAGCACTGCGGTCAAGGCTCTTCCTGGCCGCAGATGACACGGAAGCCGACGATGTATTCGACTCGAAGGAGTTGTTGCCTTTAAGAGCTTGTAATACAGCCAGTTCAGCCTCCATCTTGGTGACAATCTCGTGCAGGGTGCACTGCTTCTCCTCCAGGTTGCGTTTGTCCTCCAAAAGGCTGGAAATAGTGGCGTTCATGCGCTCCCTCTCCGTCAGGAAGCTGCTCTCCTTGGATTTCTGAAACCACAAATTCAATGTAAGAATTACAAGATTATTTGAAATATTACCATGGCTGTTCGTAGCTCCTCGATCTCCTTTGAGAGCAACGCCACCTTCTGCTCCATTTTAGCTCTTAGTTGCGCCATGAGCTCAGCATTCCGATCACCGTTCAGATTCAAGGAGTTGATCTTCTCTTCTAGCAGCTGTTTCTCTCTTGACAATGAGGATACAGTCTTCTCCAAGCCCGCCTTTTCTGTCTGGAAACTCGTCGATTTAGTTTGCTAAAATCCCATAAATATAATTAGCAAGTTAGAGTGGAATTAATCTAAATAAATTTACCAGATCGGAACGCAGTTGGTCGCACTCCTTGGTCAGTTCCCCGAGGGAATGGCGACCCAGCTCCACCTTCTGACCCATCTCCGAGCATTTCTGATTGAGTTCCGCTTCCTTACCCCGCAGCTGCTCCTCCAACAGAGTGTTTGCCTCCTCCAACTCTACGAACTTGGCTCGCAGGGAGGAGCACACCTTCTGCTCCTCTTCCAGCTGGCTCTGCAGGATGTGGGCATTCCTGAGCTTCCCCTTGAGCTCATCATTGTCGGATTCCAGTGCATCCTTTCGCAGCTGCAGGGATGTCAGCTTCATCTGCAGCTCGTTCAGTGACCCCTTGAGATCTGCGACTTCCTTTTGGAACTTTCCTCCTCGACTGGACATCGTTTCCTCCAGAGCTTGAAGCTGCGTTGCCAGAGCTACTTGTTCCGCGCTCACTGCGTCCTTTGCCTCCAGAGCGTGTCTCAGTTCCGAACGAAGTTCATTTATCTCCAGATCCCGGTTAGAAACTTCCTGGCCAGAAGCAAGCAGCTGCGACTGCAGGCTAGCCACCTTCTCCTGCAGGTTGGAGGACACTACCGTGGCCTCCGAGAGAGATGACTTTAGTTTGACGTGCTCTGAGATCAGATCGTCATAGCTGCAGGCCTTTCGCTTGGCACCTTGTAGTTCTGCTTTAACATCATTGATCTTGGCTGTCATAGTCTCGAGCTTCTCCTCTAACTCGGACTTCTCTCTGGCCTTCTCCTGGCTCATGTCCTCGAGTTCCCTTTCAAGTTCGTGGAGTTCCTTCAAGGTGCAAGAGTGCTGTGCATCGGCTTCCTTGATCTGGACCTGCAGGGCTGACTTCTCCTTCCTTAAGGTATCCATGTCCTGTAAATGCTGCTCGCACTTTTCCTGCAGCTCTTGAATCTTTCCGTTCGAGGAGGCTATCAACTCCTGGTGCCTGGCAACCAGATCGCCATGGCTTACCGCGTTCAGTTGGAGGGATTCTTCGAGCTCACTGATTTTGGCGGTGAAAGCCTTGCTCTGCTCCTCTGCCTTTACATTTTGCTGGGTGAGAGCTTCCATTTCCTTTTCGAGTTTCCTGAGGTTATTCTTGGTGCTCAAGTGCTGGAGATGGGCTTCATTGATATCTGACTGAAGGCTAATCTTTTCCTGCTTCAAGTTATCCAAGGCCACAGCTTGTTGATCACATTTAGCTTGGAGATCTTTGATTTTATCGCTGTCTGCCTGGGTCAGCACATGCATCTGCTCCAGCAGTTTTTGATTTTCCATCTTGAGACTATCCAGAGCCGCTTCCTGCTCAGCCAGTGCGGCTTCTCTTGCTCCTATTCGGCTTGTAATACCGTCAATACAATCCTGTTTGGCTTTGTCTTCAGCGAGCTTTTCCTTGATAGCCTCAAGCTCCGCTTGGTGCTGGGCAGCCTTGGCTTCGGATGCAGTCAGCTTCTCTTTCAGGATTTCCACAAGCTCTGCTTGGTGCTGGACATTTTTCGCTTGGTTTTCCACGAGCTCCATGTTCAGGGTTTCCTTTACAGCCATTTGTTCTTGTTCGGCTTCCACCTGGCCAAGCCTCTCCTTAAGGGCAGCTCTATTCTCCTCTTTCACCCTAGAAAGCTCTTCTCCGGCCTGCAAAAGCTGCTCCTTCAACGTGGCCACAATGGCCTCGTACCGCTCCTTGCTCTCCTCCAGTTCCAAGGTGTAGCCGCGGAACTTTGCCCGGTTCTCGGTCTCGCTGGCTTCCATTTTCACCATGAACTCCAGCTGCAGGGCATTGCACTCCTCCATCTTTAGCTTTTCCTTGGTTATTAGTTCTTCCTTGAGTTCCTCGATTTGTTTTGCGTACTCAGAGGAAGGAACTGTTTCATCCTGCTTGGCTTGAAGTTCCGCTGCCTTGATTTTGTGCTCCTGCAGCTTTGCGTTCCTCTCCTGCAGCTGGTCAATAAGCACAGCATCATCGGAGAGCTTCCGACTCTGGCGATCGAGTAGCAGCTGCTTCTCCCGGACATGGTTCTCCACCTCCACCAGCTTCACCTCCGAGGACAAGCAGCGCTCGCCCATTTCCTCGATTTGGGATCTAAGCTCGGCGATATTCCTGTCCTTGAGCTGCATCTGTTTCAGCTGACTCTCCACCTCAGCCTGCAGCTCGCACACTTTGGCTTTCAGCTCTGCGAGGGATGCTCGTAGAGAGGCCACCTCCTGGGATTGCCCAACGGACGAATCATGGGAGCCTGAGATGGTGTCATCCCTCTCCTCCGGCGGAATATGCAGCAGGCTCTCGCTCATTGTGCTGTTCCTGTGAACCTTGTCCTGGAGCTCCTCGTTCACCATTGTTATCTCCGCCTTCTGCTTCTCCAGCGTCTCGATCTGGCGCTGGTAGTCCTCCACCTTGTTGACAATGACACTCTTTTCCAGGAGCTCAGACTCCAGATTGGTCATCTGGTCTCGCATCTCGTTGATGGTGGCCTCTGTGGCCTCCAGAAGCTCGTTTTTGTCCCTGATTTCCTGCTCTAGCTGGGATATTGTATTGAGGAATCGCCTCTCCTCTCCGGCATCAAGCTGCTCCTTACTTAGGGCCACGAACTGGAACACTTGATGCTTCAGCACGCCCTTGAGGTGGATGCCATCGGAAGCTTCTGCCGGATGAGACTCGCCCTCGATGTACTTGGCAGATTCCAGGCACAGCTTGAAGCCTGCCATGTTCTCATCCTGCTCCTGCTGGAGATTAGCTACTCTGAAGAGGCGGCTAAGGCCGGAGTGGTCCTTGAGTTCGATCTGATGGAGGGATGCGGATAGCTGGGCAAACTGTTGAAGCAGATCCTGGTCTGGATCGCCGAGCTCAGGGCCCATGCCCGAACTCTTCATGGAGTCCACGCCCGAGCTCTTCATGGAGTCCAAGCCGCAGCTCGAGCGACGGCGCTGCTTGAGCTCCTCCCGCAGCGCGTCATTCTCCTGCACAGCCTCCATTAGCTGGTTGGAGAGACTGTCGTACTCTTCTTGGATCTGGTTAAAGTTTAACTCCATCTCGGCTAGCTTGGCCTTTAGGTCTGCGTTTTGAGCCTTGAATTCTTCGTCAATGGCTTCCTGCATTAGCCTCCGCTGCGCCTCCTCCACTCGCTTTTTCAGGGTTCCTATCTCGGCCTGGAGTCGCGTGTTGTCCGCCTGCAGCTGCTGGCACTGCTCCTCAGAGGCCCTCGAAGTGTGTCCGAGTTGCTCGTACTCCTCCTGCAGCTTCTGGTACTTCTGATGTATCGCCTGGTACTCCGCCTGCAGGGTCTCGATGGCTCCCTGTTGATGCTGCCTCTGCAGCTCCAAGGCTTCGTACCTGCCTTGCAATAGGGCAAAGTCATCTTCAGCCTTGGTTATCCTTTCGGACAGGTGCTGGCAGTCTTCCTTTTTCTGGGTCGCCTCGCTCACAGCCAGATCGAAGTCCGCCTGCACCTTGGCCAACTTGGCTTGAGCCGCAAGGACTTCAGATCGGAGCTTGTCACACTCGCAAGCCACCTCCGTCTCATCCAAGGTCGTCTCTCCCATCTCGGCTAGATTGGGGCACATGGAGCGCATGAGAGCCTCTTTGCTGTTGCGCACCATGTCCCGAGACAGATCGTCGAAGCTCTTCTGCAGATTCTCGATGGCCAACTCCTTGTCAGAGAGCGCTGCCAGCAAGTCCTTCTCTCGCAGGCTGGACTTCTTCTTGTAAGCCTCGAACTGGAACTCCAAGCTGACTGCCTCGCGGTTCTCCAGCTCCAGCCTGGCGATGGTCTGCCTCAGAGCATTCAGTTCCCCCTCGTACGCGACGATCTTAGAGTTGGCCGCTTCGGTGGCCACCGTCAGGGTGGTGACCTCTGCCTGCATGGCCTCGCAACTGGGATAGGTTAAGAATATTATTAATGGAAAGTCTGGGGCAAACTTTGAAGGAATTTCTTGTTCAGATGACCATGATGACTGTGTGTGACATGGATTCGTATGTTGTATGGATGGCAAGCCATTATGTTGACTCGATTTCAATATAAACGTAATGGAAAATAAATAAGTAATTTATTAAGGGAAAGTTTCATTTTTTTGGTGCGTTACCAAGGTTTCAGACTCGGCTAACCATCTGAAGTGAGTGCATGAGAGATGGAGTTAGGAGGTTGCCATTTTATTGTCTAATAACTCTCACGTAATCAAATTTTCAGAGTACGTCCTTGCCACAGTATTTCCTTTATATATGCTTGCTTTTAACCGAATTCAAGACGTATTTAGCTTGGTTTTGGTAGCTGTTTTATGCGGACAGACAGACGGACATGGCTAATAGCCCCATTCCACATTCAAAAATATTCATAGTTTCAAAAACAATAAGAATTTAGGGAAGGGTTAGAAGGTTTAGGGAAGGAACTTACGAAATATCGCGTAAGAATCGATATTTTTCGGAACTTTTTATTTTTAGTATGTATAGAAACCTTCGGTAAGAGAATGGAGCATCCTCGAGAATGTAGCAGAATGTTGCAGGGGAACAGGGCTATAAATCGACTCTCCTGTTGATACTGATCAAGAATATATACACTCTATGGGATTGGACATGTTCCACTCTTTTGACTGGGCCTAAGTTATAATACCCTTGCACCCTGTGGGTACCGGGCATTGAACTCACCGCTCGGCTTTGGTCTGGCACTCCTGCTCTAACTGATCCCGCTGAGCAGTGACCTTTTCCAGATTTTCCCTCAGAATCTGCACCTCAGTCCACTCTACATCAAAGTGCTTCTCCAAGCTGGTGAACGTTTGCAGCTCCTCGATCTCTTTCTTAATCTTTTCCATTCTGACATTGGGGATTGGTGTGAGGTGACAGTGTTAGGAGATGAGTGCGGTGGGGAATGTCAAGGTGTCGGTGGATCTACCCGCGGAGTACTTACGTTTCGGGCACCATCTGGTTGGGAAGAGGTGTCAGGGCCAGGTCCGGCAGCTTTCGGCTCTTCTGCTTCAGATTCTGGGTAAACGGTGGCGGCGGCGTGCCGAAGTCGACGCTCTCCACCGGCCGGAATCTCTCGTTGATCGTCGTCCCATCGTCCTTATCCGTGGTGATGTCCAGGGAGCTGAGGATGTTGATTGTCTTGGGCACGGTCTTCTCCCGGTATCCGAGATGGGAAGTGGGAAAGAATGTTGGCTTCGGTAAGCGAGAGTCGTTGAGGATGCCGGTCAGCGAGGTGAGCGAGGCCTCCTGGCCTGAGGTCCCCGTTGGCGCCGGGCACCAGGTGCGGCGGCGCTTCTGCTGGCGCTGATCACTCAGCGACGTGCTCGAGATGATCTTGAGCATGTCGGTCTTGAGGCGCCGCTCCAGGTCCTGCACCGTCAGCTGGCTCTCCTTCTTCCGCTTCTCCTCGGCGAGCTGGCTCTTGAGCGTCTTGATCTCGCGCTCCAGCCGCTTCATCATCGTGGCGTCGGACACCATCTCGTTGAGCTGCGGCTTGATGCGGATCTTCTTGGCGCGCATGGCGAAGCTCAGCGTGGACTGGGACTCCTCCACGATCGAGGGCTTGATGGTGCAGATGATGGAGGTGAAGGCATTGCCGCCCAGCGACGCCTGCAGGATGCGCGTCAGCTTGGAGTCGCGGAAGCTGATGAACTTGTTGTCCACGTTCTCGGAGAGGTTCTTGATCACGTTGCTCAGGAACATCAGGCTCTTGTTGATGTGCGCGCCCTCCTTCAGCCGCGCCCCGGTGGCGCCCGTCTGGTCTGCCCGCTCGGAGCCAGCGAGGTCCACCAGATTCAGAACGCTCTGGATGACGGCGTCGTCGTCGTTGAGGTCCGACTTCCTCGACTCGATTATCTACAGGGGACGGGGACGGGGACCGGGATTAGTATGTTGGGAATATGGGAATATGGGAATGCAGCCACAGCGACTCACAATCCGGAAGATGGCGTGCGAGCGACTGGAGCGCTCGTTCATGTTGGTCTCGCCCACGGTGCGCTCCTTGTTGCCCAGGCTGAGGAGGCGCAGCAGGTCGTCCTCGCTGGTTATGATGCATTCCTCGCAGTTTACGTTCACTATCCCGTTGCCAGCCTCGTGGATCTTGAGGTCCTGGTTCTTCTTATTCAGCAGGTCGTAGATCTTCTCGTTGTAGATCTCTATGTAACCCACGCGCAGCAGGAAGTCGCGCTCCGTATCGTTGGCGATCTGCTGGAATATTTCCTTGGCGGCCAGCACCATAACGCCCGGGTTCTGGCCGTCGCCCATCATGGTATATGTTTTCCCTGCGGAGGGCCAGGCGTTCAGCGACCGTGAGCACCAGAGGCACTATGTTCGTTATAAATACTCACCCGACGACGTCTGGCCGTAGGCAAAAATAGTTCCGTTGAAGCCCTGCATGCAGGCGCGGACGATGTGCTGGGCCATCCGGTCAAACACCTCCTGGTTGCTGACGCCCTCATCGAACACATAGTCTGCGAGGAATGGCATAAGGGGGGATTCTAGGGAGGATTACACTACATACCAAATACGCTGGGCTCTGCGTGGGTGTCCGCCAGTTGGATCGAGCGCCCCTCCTTCACCTGCCAGAGGGAGGAATGGCCGGGCTCACAGGGACGCAGCTTGATGCACACCTGTATGGAATTGGCTCCCTTCGCCGACATTTTATAGCTTGTGCTTATTTTGTAACACTTTACGACACACACAGTTCACAATCACACGAGTTTTGACGTTGTGCTTAAATTTCAAAGTGATCGAATAATGAACGACATCTTTGTTTCTCAAATTTCGCTGTTACATTCGAAGTGCCGCTTCATGACAGTGTTACCAGATGAAAATTTTGCTTTCCCCTTAAAAAATCTCAAATAGTCGATATATTCCCCTAAAAAATCCAGTCTACCCTGTTAATGAAATCAAAACTCAATAAATTCGATTTATTTAATTTATTTTGTACTAATTGCTATTTACAAATATATTTATGCTAAATCGAAATAGGTCTTTGAATTATTTATTCAATTATTTATTGGATTTACAAACAAACGGAAGCTAGAGATGTAAAAACCACGATAGTACTATCGATGGCGAGTCTTTCAGCGGCACGTCCGATGTTTTTCGACTATCCCGATACTATCGTTGGCGCCACGTTTCCACTACAGTTGCTTTTCCAATCCTGGATTTTGGCCAGTAACTTTTTTCCTGTGTATAAGGTATAGGAATCTAGTGGTGACAAAATTTATAAAAAATTAGCTTTTTCGGGGTTTGGTTCGATAGTATCGATTATATTAGTCGTTTTCTGCCTATCGATGTGTGATTTTGCCCAACTACCACCACTAGCCAGCTGTTTTTTTGAACAAATTAAATTGGTTGCCCGCTTACGGAAAAATAGGGAAAAATTAAACATGTAAAAATCTAATTAGTTTAGTTTTCAACCTTAAAAATGTTCAATTTGTATTTCTGTAAAGCCAAAGCCAAACCTTCGAATCAGTAAATTAATCGTCTGTCAGTTAATGTTTTATTAACATCACTTGGAATTGTTTATTTTATTTTGTTATTCGTTAATCAAACTATTTACATAATGCCGCGGCCCGAAGCTTCTAACTTGTTTACTTCCGATGAGGCCAATACTTGCATAGCGGGATTAAAGTCGGTCACCCACGAGGCCATGGAGATTGGCGCCAGGCGGCCGGCGAAGAGTCGTGATGTGTTCAAGAAGATTCTCAGTTTCAGCTCACTCTCAACATCCCAGTAAGATCCTAAGAACTTCGTTAAATTCCTCATTCCTTGTCATCTTTTTGTAACAGCTTCGCAAGAGATTCGGCCCCAGAGTCGCGACTGCCCACGGCGGAGTCCTTGTTTTCGGTTTACACCAGGGACTACACTTGGACCCGTGGCTCCCAGAATAAGCCTCCGTGCAAGAGACACGACACACTGCCGGACTCGGACTTTTGCCGACGTCCTGTCAACGCTTTTTATAACCTTCCCCAGAGCAATTTCAAATTCATGGACGATCACCTAAGGAGCGATCTCGTTCCTGAGAGACGAAAAAAAATTGACTTTTTCAGGCAAATTAGGTAAAGCTACAAGCTACGAGTCCTTTTCTATCATCAAAACTAACCTATTTCCATTCTACAGAAATCAATCCTTTATCATCTCGTAATTTCTGAAAAGTACCATTATAATAAAAATGATTAATATTTCATGATTTAAAATTGTTTTCAGTTTTATCTCTTTCTACAACCCTAGAAAAAAATAAGCAGGGTTTGTAAAAAAGGTATAAATCTGAAAAAAATTTAAAACTGTGGAATTATAATGATACATTATTATTTTGGCAAACGCAAACTGAACTGTTATTTGGTGTTTTCATTTGAGCTGTAAATATTCAAATCAATTAACCAATTTCGTCTCAAGCGAAAACCTAAGTGAACCGCTTAAACAGAAGCGGAGCCGTATCTCGTGTCCATCCGCGTCTGATGCAGATCCCGAGGCTCCACGGCTCCCAAAGCAGTCGATGCTGCCAAAACCGCAGGTTAATTCTTTTGTTGCCCACCGACGGGATGTGAGCAAATACACCTCAGCCGTCAAGAGATGCTTCTGAAACGCCCAAGGCAGCAAAGGATGAGCAGGAAATCTGCAAGCCTCCAGGAATCGATGGTGAAACTCAACAAGTAAAGTAAGTACATTATTTGTGTTTAAAGAATATAAGTATACGGTATTTTATTCCGGTATCTGCCTGATAAGCTTAGTTTAAATAAGCCAATTCACCCCTATAGCCTGCTCACCTCACTTTTGGATTGAATACGTGGTGAATTACAAACTGTCGAGCTGCTACTCCCCTCAACTCGACTGTCTTCTCGAGCTCTCTTCGCTTTCTCGCCGCAGTCAAAGCACAGCTTTAACCTTACGTTCCGCTTGATTAGCTTAGTTTAAATAAGCCAATTCACCCCTAAAGCCCGCTCACCTCACCTTTGGATTGAATACGTGATGAATAACAAACTGCCGAGTGCTGCTCCCCTCAACTCTCTCGACTGTCTTCTCGCGCTCTCTTCGCTTTCTCGCCGCAGTCGCTGGGCTCCACTCTCCACTCTCCGTGGGGGCGCGAGTCGCGAAGAAAACGAAAACAATAACAAACGCCAACGCAAATGCACACATACAGACGCTGAAAAAAGAAGCATTTAGTGGAGAATCCGGGAGCGGCGGGTTGGGGCGGCAAATGTGAGCCAGTTTTTTGTTTGCGAATAGACTCGGCTGGAAGCGATGACGCCCTGCCGATCGTTTCATGGCTCTGACTGTGCGATAAGGCAGCCGATCGAGCAGCCAGTTAAGTGGCCAACAACTTCTTGATAATTTGATTGTTGGCATTCCGAAATGCTCATTGTATTCACTGCCGTCCGACGGCCAACAGCACGCTCCTCCGCCTCCGGCTATCGTTCCCACTTCGTCTTGGGTGATCGGTGACGTCGTTCCTACCGTCGATCCACCACCGTGCTTGGACTGTGATGTAACGCCCGTATAGATTGGCTGACTGCAAGCGAGAGAGAGTGAAAAGTGAGTGAAAGATCTGCATAAACAAGTCTAGAAATACTTTCTGGTTGAAGTCTGAACTTGGTTTTCATGGGTCAAGTGACTGTAATATATAATATCAGCGGCTCTAGTTGCAATAACCTCATTAATAACGATAAAATCCAAGGAAAATACCTTATTAAATCAAGCTAATTAAGTGCTGTATACAAAATAAACGCCTGGGTTTCGAAGAGCGTTGGTTAACGGTGTGTTTTTATACCCTTGCATATATAGGGTATTATAATTTTGTCTAGAAGTTTGCAATGCATTAAGAGAAGCATATCCGACCCCATAAAATATATATATATATTCAGCATCACCAGCCGAGTCGATCTAGCCAAGTCTGTCTGTCCGTCGGTCGGTTTATACGCAAACTAGTCTCTCTGTTTGTGAGCTATCGAACTGAAATTTTCAGCATAGTCTTATTTCTTTTGAACGGGCGATATCCCATAGCTGTCATAGGAATGATCGGAAAATTAATGTAAAAAATATTATAACTTCTCTGTTTTTGATCATATTGCTATAAATTTAGATATATAACTGTTTATTTACGTTTCTAGAATTACGGTTTTAATTTCATTAATATCTGACAACTACATCATATAGCTTCCATAGAAGCGATCGGTCATTTTATATGATAATGTTAAATTCTACATATACAACTTAAAATGTGTAGGTAAATGTAAAAAAAGGGCATACAAACTTCGGCTAACCGATTTTAGTTTTCTTTCTTGTTAGATATCTTCTAATAAGTTGTGTCGCCCTAAAATAATTTCTATAGGCCTATAGGTTCAGTGATTCTAAGTCAGTTTGATTGTGTTTCTTAAGGAAAAACAACCGAAGCGTGTTACAAAAGCCAGTGAGCTGAGAGAGTAATTTCCTTGTTACCTTAACAAAAAAAACTTGAATTAGAAATAGACTCAATATCTGAAGAATACAACTAGGTATCAAAATAGCTATTCAATGATTCCCCCGACTGCATTTGCATCCTCTATACACAACTTCAACTTGAATGCCGCCAGCTGCTTCTATTTTTAGTCGCCTTCTATAAATGCGCGATTCCCTCTCAAAACGGCTAAAACATTTGGGCAGGCAGGGTAAACGTTCTCTCTTGTGTGACTGGAACATTAAATTAAATCGTATATTAATTTATGTATTAAATACTATAAACAATTTCAGCTGCAATGCATTGGACATCGAGGTGAAGACGCTGAGCAGACCATCGATCGGCTGGAGATGGACAATTCGCTATATGTTTATCGTGAGGCTGATCTGCGCACGACCATCACCGAGAAGGATTCAACCATCGAGAGCCTGCAGCAGTCGCTCAAGGAGCTGTCCCGAGATGTGCTGCGCGACAGCAAGGAGGAACACATGCGCTTTGTGTGCCCCGACCTGGAGTCCAGCTGCGAGCGAATCTGCAACAAGTGCCAGGAGCTGGTGAGCCTTCTGCCCGTAACTGAAGGGAAGGATTTCGAGAAGATAGCCAGCGAGAGTGAGCAGCTGCGCTCCGAGATCGCTGCCACTCGAGCCAAGCTGGAAAACGTCCAGTCGGCGTTCACCAGGCAAATATCAACGGCCCACAATGACTTCGGGCGGCTGCAGGAACGCTACGATACCCTGGAACAACAGAGTCAAGGCCATAAGTTGGCCATCGAGAACATGCAGGCGGAGTACCAGGCGATACAGCAGAAGTACCAGAAGCTGCAGCAGGAGTACGAGTCGCTGGGACGCACTTCGAACGCCTCTGAGGAGCAGTGCCAGCAGCTCCAAGCAGACAACACTAGACTCCAGGCCGAGATAGAAACCCTGAAAGAGCGAGTGAAGGAGGCGCAGCGAAGGCTAATGCAGGCTCCCGGCGTGGAAGCCATTGACGAAGAATTCAAGTCTCAAAACGCAGACCTAAAGACCAAGCTAGCCGAGATGGAGGTAAACTTCAACGAGATCCAAGAAGAGTACGACAGTCTCTCCAACCAGCTAATGGAGGCTGTGCAGGAGAATGACGCGCTGCGGGAGGAGCTCAAGCAGCGCCGTCGCTCGAGCTGCGGCTTGGACTCCATGAAGAGCTCGGGCGTGGACTCCATGAAGAGTTCGGGCATGGGCACTGAGCTCGGCGAGCCAGAGCAGGATCTGCTTCAACAGTTTGCCCAGCTATCCGCATCGCTCCATCAGATCGAACTCAAGGACCACTGCGGCCTTAGCCGCCTCTTCAGAGTAGCTAATCTCCAGCAGGAGCAGGATGAGAACATGGCAGGCTTCAAGCTGTGCCTGGAATCTGCCAAGTACATCGAGGGCGAGTCTCATCCGGCAGAAGCTTCCGATGGCATCCACCTCAAGGGCGTGCTGAAGCATCAAGTGTTCCAGTTCGTGGCCCTAAGTAAGGAGCAGCTTGATGCCGGAGAGGAGAGGCGATTCCTCAATACAATATCCCAGCTAGAGCAGGAAATCAGGGACAAAAACGAGCTTCTGGAGGCCACAGAGGCCACCATCAACGAGATGCGAGACCAGATGACCAATCTGGAGTCTGAGCTCCTGGAAAAGAGTGTCATTGTCAACAAGGTGGAGGACTACCAGCGCCAGATCGAGACGCTGGAGAAGCAGAAGGCGGAGATAACAATGGTGAACGAGGAGCTCCAGGACAAGGTTCACAGGAACAGCACAATGAGCGAGAGCCTGCTGCATATTCCGCCGGAGGAGAGGGATGACACCATCTCAGGCTCCCATGATTCGTCCGTTGGGCAATCCCAGGAGGTGGCCTCTCTACGAGCATCCCTCGCAGAGCTGAAAGCCAAAGTGTGCGAGCTGCAGGCTGAGGTGGAGAGTCAGCTGAAGCAGATGCAGCTCAAGGACAGGAATATCGCCGAGCTTAGATCCGAAATCGAGGAAATGGGCGAGCGCTGCTTGTCCTCGGAGGTGAAGCTGGTGGAGGTGGAGAACCATGTCCGGGAGAAGCAGCAGCTACTCGATCGCCAGAGTCGGAAGCTCTCCGATGATGCTGTGCTTATTGACCAGCTGCAGGAGAGGAACGCAAAGCTGCAGGAGCACAAAATCAAGGCAGAGGAACTTCAAGCCAAGCAGGATGAAACAGTTCCTTCCTCTGAGTACGCAAAACAAATCGAGGAACTCAAGGAAGAACTAATAACCAAGGAAAAGCTAAAGATGGAGGAGTGCAATGCCCTGCAGCTGGAGTTCATGGTGAAAATGGAAGCCAGCGAGACCGAGAACCGGGCAAAGTTCCGCGGCTACACCTTGGAACTGGAGGAGAGCAAGGAGCGGTACGAGGCCATTGTGGCCACGTTGAAGGAGCAGCTTTTGCAGGCCGGAGAAGAGCTTTCTAGGGTGAAAGAGGAGAATAGAGCTGCCCGTAAGGAGAGGCTTGGCCAGGTGGAAGCCGAACAAGAACAAATGGCTGTAAGGGAAACCCTGAACATGGAGCTCGTGGAAAACCAAGCGAAAAATGTCCAGCACCAAGCAGAGCTTTTGGAAAGCCTGAAACAAAAGCTGACTGCATCCGAAGCCAAGGCTGCCCAGCACCAAGCGGAGCTTGAGGCTATCAAGGAAAAGCTCGCTGAAGACAAAGCCAAACAGGATTGTATTGACGGTATTACAAGCCAAATAGGAGCAAGAGAAGCCGCACTGGCTGAGCAGGAATCGGCTCTGGATAGTCTCAAGATGGAAAATCAAAAACTGCTGGAGCAGATGCAAGTCCTGACCCAGGCAGACAGCGATAAAATCCAAGATCTCCAAGAAAAGTGTGATCAACAAGCTGTGGACTTGGATAACTTGAAGCAGGAAAAGATTAGCCTTCAGTCAGATATCAATGAAGCCCATCTCCAGCACTTGAGCACCAAGAATAACCTCAGGAAACTCGAAAAGGAAATGGAAGCTCTCACCCAGCAAAAAGTAAAGGCAGAGGAGCAGAGCAAGGCTTCCACCGCCAAAATCAGTGAGCTCGAAGAATCCCTCCAACTGAACGCGGTAAGCCATGGCGATCTGGTTGCCAGGCACCAGGAGTTGATAGCCTCCTCGAACGGAAAGATTCAAGAGCTGCAGGAAAAGTGCGAGCAGCAGTCACGGGACATGGATACCTTAAGGAAGGAGAAGTCAGTCTTGCAGGTCCAGATCAAGGAAGCCGATGCACAGCACTCTTGCACCTTGAAGAAACTCCACGAACTTGAAAGGGAAGTGGAGGACATGAGCCAGGAGAAGGCCAGAGAGAAGTCCGATTTAGAGGAGAAGCTCGAGACTATGACAGGCAAGATCAATGATGTTAAAGCAGAACTACAAGGTGCCAAGCGAAAGGCCTGCAGCTATGACGATCTGATCTCAGAGCACGACAAACTAAAGTCATCTCTCTCGGAGGCCACGGTAGTGTCCTCCAACCTGCAGGAGAAGGTGGCTAGCCTGCAGTCGCAGCTGCTTGCTTCTGGCCAGGAAGTTTCTAACCGGGATCTGGAGATAAATGAGCTTCGTTCGGAACTGAGACACGCTCTGGAGGCAAAGGACGCAGTGAGCGCGGAACAAGTAGCTCTGGCAACGCAGCTTCAAGCTCTGGAGGAAACGATGTCCAGTCGAGGAGGAAAGTTCCAAAAGGAAGTCGCAGATCTCAAGGGGTCACTGAACGAGCTGCAGATGAAGCTGACATCCCTGCAGCTGCGAAAGGATGCACTGGAATCCGACAATGATGAGCTCAGGGTGAAACTCAGGAATGCCCACAACCTGCAGAGCCAGCTGGAAGAGGAGCAGAAGGTGTGCTCCTCCCTGCGAGCCAAGTTCGTAGAGTTGGAGGAGGCAAACACTCGGTTGGATGGGCAGCTGCGGGCTAAGGAGGCGGAACTCAATCAGAAATGCTCGGAGATGGGTCAGAAGGTGCAGCTGGGTCGCCATTCCCTCGGGGAACTGACCAAGGAGTGCGACCAACTGCGTTCCGATCTGGTAAATTTATTTAGATTAATTCCACTCACTTGCTAATTATATTTATTGGATTTTAGCAAGCCAAAACGATGAGTTTCCAAACAGAAAAGGCGAGCTGGGACTCGACTGTATTCTCATTGTTAAGGGAGAAACAGCTGCTAGAAGAGAAGGTCAACTCCTTGAATCTGAACGGTGATCGGAATGCCGAGCTCATGGCGCAACTAAGAGCCAAAATAGAGCAGAAGGTGGAGGGGCTCACAAAGGAAATCGAAGAGCTACGAACAGCCATGGTAATAATTCATATAATCTTGCATTTCTTACATTGAATTTGTGGCTTCAGAAATCCAAGGAGAGCAGCTTCCTGACGGAGAGGGAGCGCATGAACGCCACTATTTCAAGTCTTCTGGAGGACAAACGCAACCTGGAGGAGAAGCAGTGTACCCTGCACGAGATTGTCACTAAAATGGAGGCGGAACGAGCTCTTAAGATCAGCGGAGGCAATTCATCCTTCGAGTCGAATGCCTCGGCAGCTTCTTCAACATCTACAAAGGTTCTGGCCACTAGCAAGCTGGATCGCCATGCTGCTACCAGCGGCATAAAGGTGAGTTTGTGGTCAAGGCATTGCGTTCCGAATTGAATTCTGGAATAAATCCCCTGTCGCAGAAATCGACTTACTTGGACAGCGCGATGCGAAGAGACAGACGGATGGCAGCGCATGATGTGCGCCGGAAGAACTCGATCTGGGACACCTCTCGGGACTGTGTCACCATGACGGATCCAGAGGGTGAGTACAAGCTGAGATTCGCAAGCTGTAAATTGTGACTTCTTTCAATCTGATTCGTAGATCTGAAGGCAGAGAATGAGCAGCTCAAGTCACGGCTGCTGGAAGAGCAGCATAAGGGGGAGCGACTAAAGCAGAAGATCCGTGATCTCACCGGTAGGATCGGATATCATTTTGATTAATGATGGGCCCACTAAGTCAATTCGGATATAATTCAAGTATTAGTTTATTTTGTTAAGTGTTATCTCGTCCGGCGCGAAGTTGTGTGCTTAAAATTTCTTATTTATGTTTAGTATGTTCACGTGTTAATCTAAATTATTTTTCTGTTAGTCTGCATTCAAATTCTACACAAATAGAAATGCATTTGTAATAAATTGAACTATAAGAACATGTTAAATATATGTATTTTCTGTGATCACCTTCGGTTTTCGTTTGTTTTAGGAACTCGTACTGTCCCCTGGTGGAACAAAGACTTAGCCACACTCAAAAAGTAAAAAAACTACAAATGGAAGACACTTAAAAACAACATCAACACCGAAAACATGATCGAGTATAAAAAAGCTAATGCCAAGTTCAAAAGATCAATCAGGGAAGCAAAAAAGGCCTAGATAAAAAACTTCACCTCCGAAATCCACCCGAATACCGACCGATCAAAAATGTGGGCAAACATTCAAAGACTGCAGAATGTATCCCACAAAACACATACACAGCATCACCAATCAGAAATAGGTAACACATTCGGTGACCTATGTTCAAAACTGGCAAAAGACTCAAACTTCTCCGCCGACTTCCGCACCAACAAGATCCTTCTCAACGTCCCTAACAACCATGCCCCATCGCCAACAGCACTAGAAAGAGAAAAAGACATATCATTATTAGAATCAGCTTCCGCCATAAATTCTCTGAAAGGACACACACCAGGACTAGACCGCATCTCCCATATCATGATAAAAAATACGCCCATCTCCTTCAAATTCAAAGTCCTACAGCATTTTAACAACATCCTCGACACCCACATTCCCCAATCTTATAAACTAAGCCTAGTACTTCCAATCCTGAAACCCAATAAGCCCCAAACCAATCCTAACTCCTACCGCCCCATCTCCCTTAACCCAAGCATAGCCAAAGTCCTCGATAAAATTATTGCTAAAAGGTTATGGTGGTTTGTTTTAACCAACAAACTCATACATAACAATCAGTTAGGTTTCAAAAGAGCCAAATCTGTTCAAGACAGTCTACTATACGTAGACCACCTAGTAACCAGATCCTTGTCTCTAAAAAAACACTTATCCATAATTTCACTCGATTTCGCCAAGGCTTTTGACAAGATTGGTATCCACTCCCTCATCCACCAACTAGAAGAATGGCAACTTGGGCCCCCGCATAATCAAATGCATTTGGAACTTCATGACAAATCCAATACCAAAGGAAATCTAATTCACAACTTTCGCAGACGTCTTCCACCTCATAATCGAACACAAAAGACACAAAATCGCTCAAATAAACCTCACAACTCTCTTCCAACAAATTGGAGAATGGTGCTCCTACTCGGGATCCTCACTCTCCCTAGAAAAATGCCAAGTACTCCACATATGCCGAAAGAGTACTTGTAAAGCAAAAATAACAGGCTCCATCAAAAATACTAGAACTTACACTAAACCAAAGATACAACTGGAACTCACACATCAACAACCTTAGAACATCCCTCGCCAAACCCCTCAACATAGTCAAACATCTCTCCTCCCGGAAATACAACTGAAATACAAACTCCCTCATACACATTGTAAACTCCATCCTTATATCAAAAATATACTACTACCTACCCATCTACGGGAAAGCTTCCCCCTCTATCATGAACCGCCTAAAATCCTCCCAAAACTCCACAATAAGATCAGCCCCTGGGGCTTTCAGAACAAATCCTACAAACAACCTACTGGTTGAGTCAAAAATAAACACAATAGAAAACAGACGCGAACTCCTAACCGGCAAACTGGCAGCCAAACTAATCTTCTCAAATAGGCAAACTCATAAAACCTACAAAAAGAAATTAAAGATACCTTAGCACAATAGACAGGATCATTGAGACCAGCAAAACCCTATCCCTCCCATACTCCCCAATCAAAAACTACCCATCCAAGAAATACAACCCAGAAACAATCCTAAAAGCCACAAACACAACCCTACAACCCAAACTTCCCACTGGTACAAACAGATCTCACAAAACACCCCACCAAACTTCACACCTAAAAACTCAAATCTCACACCCAACTCACAAACGCCCACTTCATCGACACATCCCTCCAAAGTACCTGCCCCCTCTGCAATAATGCGACAATAAACATCGAACACATTCTAGTAAACTGCACTACCCTTTCCCAACCCAGAACCATTACCTTCTCTCACGAAAACCCAATCCAACTCCTAGCCAACCCCACAATTCAATAAAAATCCTCTCCTTCCTCCACAGGGCCAAACTTATACATAAATTATAGACACTTAAACTTAAATAACCAAAAATAAATAAACATGTAAATACTCCCAGGCGACCGGTAGGCCTCAGCAGCTAATGCCTCTAATTTTAAGTTAGCTTTTAGTTTCATACCAAATGTTAGCTTTAGATAAATAAATAAAATATTCCTAAAACAAACGAAAACCGACGATGATCACAGAAAATACATATATTTAATTTTCTTATAGTTCCATTTATTACAAATGCATTCCTATGTGTGTAGAATTTTAATGCAGACTTAGTGGGCCCATTATGAATCAAAATGATATCCGATCCTACCGGTGAGATCACGGATCTTCTGCTTTAGTCGCTCCCCCTTATGCTGCTCTTCCAGCAACCGTGACTTGAGATGCTCGTTCTCTGCCTTCAGATCTACGAATCAGATTGAAAGAAGTCACAATTTACAGCTTGCGAATCTCAGCTTGTACTCACCCTCTGGATCCGTCATGGTGCCACAATCCCGAGAGGTGTCCCAGATCGAGTTCTTCCGGCGCTCATCATGCGCTGCAATCCGTCTATTTCTTCGCATCGCGCTGTCCAAGTAAGTCGATTTCTGCGACAGAGGGGATTTATTCCCGATTTCAATTCGGAACGCAATGCCTTGACCACAAACTCACCTTTATGCCGCTGGGAGCAGCATGGCGATCCAGCTTGCTAGTGGGCAGAACCTTTGTAGATGTTGAAGACGCTGCCGAGGCATTCGACTCGAAGGATGAATTGCCTCCGCTGATCTTAAGAGCTCGTTCCGCCTCCATTTTAGAGACAATCTCGTGCAGGGTACACTGCTTCTCCTCCAGGTTGCGTTTGTCCTCCAGAAGACTTGAAATAGTGGCGTTCATGCGCTCCCTCTCCGTCAGGAAGCTGCTCTCCTTGGATTTCTGAAACACACAAATTAAACGTACACTCTGGGAAATTACAAGTTTATAAGAAAAATTACCATGGCTGTTCGTAGCTCTTCGTTCTCCTTTGAGAGCCCCGCCACCTCCTGCTCCATTTGGTGGCATTTCTTATTAGCTGTCATAGCAGCTAACATTTGATTTATCGAAACTTCTCGCAGGGACTCTGATTCTGCATCCTTTGCTCTTAGCTGCGCCATGAGCTCATCATTCCGATCACCCATCAGCTTGAAGGAGTTGATCTTCTCTTCTAGCAGCTGTTTCTCTCTTGACAATGAGGATACAGTCTTCTCCAAGCCCGCCTTTTCTGTCTGGAAACTCGTCGATTTAGTTTGCTAAAATCCCATAAATATAATTAGCAAGTGAGTGGAATTAATCTAAATAAATTTACCAGATCGGAACGCAGTCGGTCGCACTCCTTGGTTAGTTCCCCGAGGGAATGGCGACCCAGCTCCACCTTCTGACCCATCTCCGAGCATTTCTGATTGAGTTCCGCTTCCTTACCCCGCAGCTGCTCCTCCAACAGAGTGTTTGCCTCCTCCAACTCTACGAACTTGGCTCGCAGGGAGGAGCACACCTTCTGCTCCTCTTCCAGCTGGCTCTGCAGGTTGTGGGCATTCCTGAGTTTCACCCTGAGCTCATCATTGTCGGATTCCAGTGCATCCTTTCGCAGCTGCAGGGATGTCAGCTTCATCTGCAGCTCGTTCAGTGACCCCTTGAGATCTGCGACTTCCTTTTGGAACTTTCCTCCTCGACTGGACATCGTTTCCTCCAGAGCTTGAAGCTGCGTTGCCAGAGCTACTTGTTCCGCGCTCACTGCGTCCTTTGCCTCCAGAGCGTGTCTCAGTTCCGAACGAAGTTCATTTATCTCCAGATCCCGGTTAGAAACTTCCTGGCCAGAAGCAAGCAGCTGCGACTGCAGGCTAGCCACCTTCTCCTGCAGGTTGGAGGACACTACCGTGGCCTCCGAAGAGAGATGACTTTAGTTTGTCGTGCTCTGAGATCAGATCGTCATAGCTGCAGGCCTTTCGCTTGGCACCTTGTAGTTCTGCTTTAACATCATTGATCTTGGCTGCCATAGTCTCGAGCTTCTCCTCTAAATCGGACTTCTCTCTGGCCTTCTCCTGGCTCATGTCCTCGAGTTCCCTTTCAAGTTCGTGGAGTTTCTTCAAGGTGCAAGAGTGCTGTGCATCGGCTTCCTTGATCTGGACCTGCAGGTCTGACTTCTCCTTCCTTAAGGTATCCATGTCCCGTGACTGCTGCTCGCACTTTTCCTGCAGCTCTTGAATCTTTCCGTTCGAGGAGGCTATCAACTCCTGGTGCCTGGCAACCAGATCGCCATGGCTTACCGCGTTCAGTTGGAGGGATTCTTCGAGCTCACTGAATTTGGCGGTGAAAGCCTTGCTCTGCTCCTCTGCCTTTACATTTTGCTGGGTGAGAGCTTCCATTTCCTTTTCGAGTTCCCTGAGGTTATTCTTGGTGCTCAAGTGCTGGAGATGGGCTTCATTGATATCTGACTGAAGGCTAATCTTTTCCTGCTTCAAGTTATCCAAGTCCACAGCTTGTTGATCACACTTTGCTTGGAGATCTTGGATTTTATCGTTGGAGGAGGCAAGCAGCACTTGCATCTGCTCCAGCAGTTTTTGATTTTCCATCTTGAGACTATCCAGAGCCGATTCCTGCTCAGCTAGTGCGTCTTCTCTTGCTCCTATTCGGCTTGTAATACCGTCAATACAATCCTGTTTGGCTTTGTCTTCAGCGAGCTTTTCCTTGATAGCCTCAAGCTTCGCTTGGTGCTGGGCAGCCTTGGCTTCGGATGCAGTCAGCTTTTGTTTCAGGCTTTCCAAAAGCTCTGCTTGGTGCTGGACATTTTTCGCTTGGTTTTCCACTGCGTCCTTTGCCTCCAGAGCGCGTCTCAGTTCCGATCGAAGTTCATTTATCTCCAGATCTCGGCTAGAAACTTCCTGGCCAGAAGCAAGCAGCTGCGACTGCAGGCTAGCCACCTTCTCCTGCAGGTTGGAGGACACTACCGTGGCCTCCGAGAGAGATGACTTTAGTTTGTCGTGCTCTGAGATCAGATCGTCATAGCTGCAGGCCTTTCGCTTGGCACCTTGTAGTTCTGCTTTAACATCATTGATCTTGCCTGTCATAGTCTCGAGCTTCTCCTCTAAATCGGACTTCTCTCTGGCCTTCTCCTGGCTCATGTCCTCCAGTTCCCTTTCAAGTTCGTAGAGTTTCTTTAAGGTGCAAGAGTGCCGTGCATCGGCTTCCTCTATCTTGACCTGCAGGAGTAACTTCTCCTCCCTCAAGTTGTCAGTGTATATAGCTAGCTGCTCGTTATGTTCCTTCAACGTGGCCACAATGGCCTCGTAGCGACCCTTGCTCTCCTCCAGTTCCAAGTTGAACCCGCGGAACTTGGCGCGGCTCTCGGTCATGTACTCCAGCTGCAGGGCATTGATCTCATCAGTCTTCTGCTTTTCCTTTGCCATCAGTTCATCATTGACTTTGCTCAATGCTTCCCTGAGTTCCTCGATTTGCTTTTCGGAAGGGATTGCTTGCTCCGGCCTGGCTTCCAGCTGACTCAGAGACTCTGCCAGCTTGGCGTTCCTCTCCTGCAGCTGCTCGATAAGCAGAGCGTCATCGGAAAGCTTCTGACTTTGGGCATCGAATAGCTGCTGCTTCTCCTGGGCCTCAGCGGACGCCTTCACTAGTTTCTCAATTTCAGCCTTAAGCTCGGCGATATTTGTGTCCTTTAGCTGCATTTGCTTCAACTGACTCTCCATTTCTGCCTGCAGATCGGATGGCTTGGCTGGCTGCTCGAGCTCCTCCCGAAGAGCGTCATTATCATGCATAGATTCCAATAGCTGGTTGGAAAGGCTGTCGTAGTGCTCTTGAATCTCGTTGAAGTTAACCTCCATGGATGGACCGCTGACGAACTGGTTCAGTATTCCCTGGATTCGTCCTTCCAGGGGGCACAGGATTATCTGATTGTTACCCGTTCGCTTTTCTGCAGCGACCTGATCTTGAAGATACCTGATCTCGGTGTCCAGCTGTTTCATCCTCAGATCGTATACAATGTTGTTAGCGTGCGGCTTGAGGCGGATCTTCTTGGTCACCGTGGCGAAGCTCAGCGTGGACTGAGACTCCTCCATGACCCAGGGCTTGATGGTGCAGATGATGGAGGTAAAACCATTTCCGCTCAGAGTCGGCTGCAGGATGCGCGTCAGCTTAGAATCGCGGAAGTTGATGAACTTGTCCATATTCATATGTATATCTATATCCATATCGGAGAGGTTCTTCATCAAGTTGCCGAGGAACATTAAACTCTTGTTGATGGGGACGCGGCTCGAAGTGTGTACCCGTTCGTGTCCAGCCAGGTCCACCAGATTCAGAACGCTCTGTGTGATGGAGCCGGGGGATTCAGGCTTCCTTGACTCGATGATCTGTTAAGGGTCGCGATTACTATGTTGGGACTATGGAAATATTTCGGTTAAGCGACTCACAATCCGGAAGATGGCGTGCGAGCGACTGGAGCGCTCGTTCATGTTGGTCTCGCCCACGGTGCGCTCCTTGTTGCCCAGGCTGAGGAGGCGCAGCAGGTCGTCCTCACTGGTTACAATTAACTCCTCGCAGCTCACGGAGAGGGCCCCGTTGGCAGCCTCGTGGATCTGGGTGTCGTGGTTCTTGTTAAGCAGGTCGTAGATCTTCTCGTTGTAGATCTCTATGTAACCCACGCGCAGCAGGAAGTCGCGCTCCGTATCGTTGGCGATCTGCCGGAATATTTCCTTGGAGGCCAGCACCATAACGCCCGGGTTCTGGCCGTCGCCCATCATGGTGTATGTCTTGCCTACGGAGAGCCAGGCGTTCAGCGTTAGGCGACCGTGAGCACGAGGCGCCATATAAATACTCACCCGACGACGTCTGGCCGTAGGCAAAAATCGTTCCGTTGAAGCCCTGCATGCAGGACTGGACGATGTGCTGTGCCATCCGGTCGAACACCTCCTGGTTGCTGACGCCCTCATCGAACACATAGTCTGCGAGGAATGGCATAAGGGGGGATTCTAGGGAGGATTACACTACATACCAAATACGCTGGGCTCTGCGTGGGTGTCCGCCAGTTGGATCGAGCGCCCCTCCTTCACCTGCCAGAGGGAGGAATGGCCGGGCTCACAGGGACGTAGCTTGATGCTCACCTGGATGGCGTTTAAAGACATCGTATTCCTAAAATATTATTTATTTATTATTTTTTTTACCAAACACTTTATTTTATTTTACTTTTTTACTATTTTCACTTTTTTTTTTTACCACACACTGAACTGTCCGAGCACACGAAAATATCACAGATGGAATAATAATTGAGATTTTTGTTTCTTGGCACACTTGGATTCAGCTTTGCCCGGAAAGAAAAAATTTCGAAGCAAAGTTTCACCTCTAGAGTTGGAAAAGAATCGATGTTTTTAGTAATAAAAAGTTGGTACTATCGATGATTAGTGTTGGTAAATTAAAATAGATTAAATTGTTCAAATCTTAAGCTCCGTACTCAGGCACACGAAAAGTGTTTCTAAGCAGTACGATAGAGCGAGAGGGTGAGTAATGACCTCTCGTTTTGGCTCAATGCTTAGAAACACTTTTCGCGTGTCTGAGTACGGAGCTTTAATAAAACAAAATTAAAAAATAGTGTAACAAATTAATTTTATTACATTAAATACATCACAATTCATATGAGCTTACAAGTGACTACATTTCTATCTGATGCACGCAGATCAAGTTTTTTTCAACCTTAAATAATTTACAATTTGTATTTCTGTAAAGCCAAAGCAATGTGTATTAGATATTTCGCAACTTCGAATCAGTAAATTAATCGTTTGCAAGTTAATGTTTTATTAACATCACTTGGAATTGGTTCTTTATTTCATTTTGCTATTCGTTAATGCGGCCCGAAGCTTCTAACTTGTTTACTTTCGATGAGGCCATGGAGATTGGCGCCAGGCGGCCGGCGAAGAGTCGTGATGTGTTCAAGAAGATTCTCAGCTTCAGCTCGCAGTTCAACATCCCAGTAAGATCCAAAGAACTCCTTTAAATTCCTCATTCCTTGTCATCTTTTTGTAACAGCTTCGCAAGAGATTCGGCCCCAGAGTCACGACTGCCAACGGCGGAGTCCTTGTTTTCGGTTTACACCAGGGACTACACTTGGACCCGTGGCTCCCAGCATAAGCCTCAGTGCAAGAGAGAGGACACACTGCCGGACCCGGACTTTTGCCGACGTCCTGTCAACGCTTTTTATAACCTTCCCCAGAGCAATTTTAAATTCATGGACGATCACCTAAGGAGCGACCTCGTTCCTGAGAGACGAAAAAAAATTGACTTTTTCAGGCAAATTAGGTAAAGCTACAAGCTACGAGTCCTTTTCAATCATCAAAACTAACCTATTTCCGTTCTACAGAAATCAATCCTTTATCATCTCGTAATTTCTGAAAAGTACCATTATAATAAAAATGATTAATATTTCATGATTTAAAATTGTTTTCAGTTTTATCTTTTTCTACAACCCTAGAAAAAAATAAGCAGGGTTTGTAAAAAAGGTATAAATCTGAAAAAAATTTAAAACTGTGGAATTATAATGATACATTATTATTTTGGCAAACGCAAACTGAACTGTTATTTGGTGTTTTCATTTGAGCTGTAAACATTCAAATCGATGTCTTTCTCTAGAAATGAAAGTCTTATACTGAATTTAGCCGTAATATCGCCCTAAGGAAGGGTTTTTTAAAGGCTCATGGTTTTTGAGAAATTTGAAAAAAACTTGATCTGCGTGCATCAGATAGAAATGTAGTCACTTGTAAGCTCATATGAATTGTGATTTATTTAATGTAATAAAATTAATTTGTTACACTATTTTTTAATTTTTTTGTATTAAGATTTGTACAATTTAATCTATTTTAATTTACCAACACTAATCATCGATAGTATCAACTTTTTATTACTAAAAACATCGATTCTTTTCCAACTCTAGAGGTGAAACCTTGCTTCGAAATTTTTTCTTTCCGGGCAAAGCTGAATCCAAGTGTGCCAAGAAACAAAAATCTCAATTATTATTCCATCTGTGATTCAAACTGGGCATTAATTTTCGTGTGCTCGGACAGTTCAGTGTGTGGCAAAAAAATAAAAGTAAAGTGTTTGGTAAAAAAAAAAAAAAAAAAAAAGAAAAAATTAGGAATACGATATCTTCAAACGCCATCCAGGTGATCATCTGCGTCCCGGCCATTCCTCCCTCTGGCAGGTGAAGGAGGGACGCTCGGTCCAACTGGCGGACACCGACGCAGAGCCCAGCGTATTTGGTATGTAGTGTAATCCTCCCTAGAATCCCCCCTTATGCCATTCCTCGCAGACTATGTCTTCGATGCGGGCGTCAGCAACCAGGAGGTGTTTGACCGGATGGCCCAGCACATCGTCCGCGCCTGCATGCAGGGCTTCAACGGAACTATTTTTGCCTACGGCCAGACGTCGTCGGGTGAGTATTTATAACGAACATAGTGCCTCTGGTGCTCACGGTCGCTGAACGCCTGGCCCTCCGCAGGGAAAACATATACCATGATGGGCGACGGCCAGAACCCGGGCGTTATGGTGCTGGCCGCCAAGGAAATATTCCGGCAGATCGCCAACGATACGGAGCGCGACTTCCTGCTGCGCGTGGGTTACATAGAGATCTACAACGAGAAGATCTACGACCTGCTTAACAAGAACCACGACACCCAGATCCACGAGGCTGCCAACGGGGCCCTCTCCGTGAGCTGCGAGGAGTTAATCGTAACCAGTGAGGACGACCTGCTGCGCCTCCTCAGCCTGGGCAACAAGGAGCGCACCGTGGGCGAGACCAACATGATTGAGCGCTCAAGTCGCTCGCACGCCATCTTCCGGATTGTGAGTCGCTTAACCGAAATATTTCCATAGTCCCAACATAGTAATCGCGACCCTTAACAGACCATCGAGTCAAGGAAGCCTGAATGCCCCGGCTCTATCACACAGAGCGTTCTGAATCTGGTGGACCTGGCTGGAGACCAACGAGTACACACTACGAGCCCCACTGGGCCTTATGTCACAGACGGCTGCGTCCCTATTTCTGCGACAGAGGGGATTTATTCCGGATTTCAATTCGGAACGCAATGCCTTGACCACAAACTCACCTTTATGCCGCTGGTAGCAGCATGGCGATCCAGGTTGCTAGTGGCTAGAACCTTTGTAGATGCTAAAATGGCTGCCGAGGCATTCGATTCGAAGGGTGAACTGCCTCCGCTGATCTTAAGAGCTCGGAATACAGCGAGTTCCGCCTCCATTTTGGTGACAATCTCGTTGAGGGTGCACTGCTTCTCCTCAAGGTTTCGTTTGTCTTCCAAAAGACTTGAAATAGTGGTTTGGACTCGACTATATACGCTTTAAGGGAATCTGGAGGGTGATCGGAATGCTGAGCTCATGGCGCAACTAAGAGCAAAGGATGCCGAATCGGAGTCCCTGCGAGAAACCTCGATAAATTAAATGTTGGCTGCTATGGCAGCTAATAACAAATTCCTTCAAATGGAGCAGAAGGTGGAGTAGCTCACAAAGGAGATCGAAAAGCTACGAACAGCCATGCTAATATTTAAAATAATCTTGTAACTTTCCAGACTTTACATTGAATTTGTGGTTTCAAAAATCCAAGGAGAATAGTTTCCTGACGGAGAGGGAGCGCATGAACGCCACTATTTCCAGCCTTTTGGAAGACAAACGCAACCTGGAGGAGAAGAAGTGTACCCTCAACGAGATTGTCACCAAGATGGTGGCGGAACTCGCTGTATTACGAGCTCCTAAGATCAGCGGAGGCAGTTCACCCTTCGAGTCGAATGCCTCGGCAGCGTCTTCAACATCTTCAAAGGTTCTGGCCACTAGCAACCTGGATCGCCATGCTGCTACCAGCGGCATAAAGACGAGTTTGTGGTCAAGACATTGCGTTCCGAATTGAATTACGGAATAAATCCCCTCTGCCGCAGAAATCGACCTACTTGGACAGCGCATGATGAGCGCCGGAAGAATGCGATCTGGGACACCTCTCGGGGCTGTGGCACCATGACGGATCCAGAGGGTGAGTACCGATTCGCCAGCTGTAAATTGCCAAGTTATTGTCCTGAACATGGAGCATCCTCTGAAGGCAGAGAATGAGCAGCTCAAGTCACGGCTGCTGGAAGAGCAGCATAAGGGGGAGCGACTAAAGCAGAAGATCCGTGATCTCACCGGTAGGATCGGATATCATTTTGATTAGTGATGGGCGCACTAAGTGTGCATTAAAATTATACATAAATAAAAATGCATTTGTAATAAATGGAACTATAAGAACATGTATTTTCTGTGATCACCGTCGGTTTTCGTTTGTTTTAGGAATATAATTCCTGAAAATATTCAAAATTTGCGTTTTTACTACGCTTTTTAATTTATATTGCAGAATGTAAATAATAATTTTAAATTTAAATTATAGAAACTGTAATCTTGTCTAGCAGCCCTCGTTTCTTGCAATCGATGTATCGATATCAACTGAAATGAAATGTACAGTGCGAAAAAGTGCCGATAACTTATCGAGCGGACCGCTTGAGTGTTGCGAACGCCCGCGGCCAGTGTTGCAAAAGGCTGGACACGCTTACGAGCTGAGGCAAAACAGAAAATTACGGCAAAAAAGCAGCTCAAACGCCCCGCAACGCCATGAACTCGGCAACAAAGGTAGGTTCCGGTGTCCCGGCCAATCCGCCGGCGACGGCAACATCTAATCCCGCCGCCCCGGCAGCCAGAGCTCGGTCCGCGGGAAAAAGGCGGCGCGGGAGAGAGTCGAGAGTCATTCGTTTCGTCTCACTCCTGCGAGTGGGAAATTTGTTGTTCCATCGTCGTCGGGGTGGCGGGCGGTGGGCGGGGATGCGTTTGTTTTGAATTTGCACGCGCGCCGAGAGCAACAACAATAACAATAATAAACCGATTCCACATCCCGAATCCCGGAATCCCTGTGCACTTTCAGGTTGGGGAGATATTCACGGCCGCCGGACAGGCGTTCAGCAGACTGGGCGACCTCACCATGCAGCTGCATCCCAACGCGGAGTCGCCGTCGGGGTAAGTGTGTCCGCTCCCTGGGATCCGGAGATGCTAATTCCAGTGTTTTCGTGTTCTTGTGTCCGCGTTCCCTCGCCATGCTGCAGGAAGTGGACGGACGAGGAGATCGACATGCTGCACTCGTCCATCATGCGCTTCTCGGACGACCTGAGCAAGATCAGCCTGAGCATCAAGAACCGCACCGTGTAAGTGATCCAATGGCGAGGGAACATGGCCAGCACCTGCACCTGCACCTGAGTGCCAATGCTAATCCCCGGAATCCCCCCCTTTCGGCTCGTTGCAGCTCCCAGATACGACAGGCGCTGAAGAAGAAGGCCTTCGAGGACGCGGGCATACCCGCCAAGCAAGTGCCCGTCCAGCAGGTGCAGCACGTCATCCAGACGCTGCCTCTCATCCAGCCGCAGCAGTCTCCCCAGCAATCGCAACAGCAGCACCAGCAGCAGCAGCAGCAGCAGCAGCAGCAGCAGCAGCAGCCGCAGCCACCTCAACAAGTATTCAAGACACAGCCCATCCAGCATGTGCAGCTCGTGGCGCAGCCGAAGCAGATCATCCTGCAGCAGCCGCTGACGCATCCGCAGACCACAGCCACGACGGGAACGACGGTAACCGTGAAGCAGTATCAGCAGATGCAGAAGGCAGCGGCCCTGGCGGCGGCACAGGCGGCTGCTTCGGCGGCGGCGGCCAACACGCCTACCATCACGGAAAACATCATCATCCAGCAGCCCACGTCCACATCCACTGCGTCGTCGTCGGGGGCGGCGGCGGGTACGACTACTGTGGTGCTGCAGCAGCAGCAGCCCCTGGCAGTGTCCACCTGTTCGTCTACGCAGCTCGTGCTGCCGGTAGTGTCCACCGTACTCTCGCCGACGGTTGTGATTGCCGACGATGTCGTGAGCACCACCTCCACGCCACCAGCAACGACGGCCACGGGGACGGTGGCAGCAGGAGGGGCTGCCGCTGGAACGGGAGCGCCGGCGGGCTTGAAGTGCGGGCCGGATGTGTCCATGACCCTGAACCGCATCAATGTGCAGGAGAACGAGGTGGACGTGGAGGAGTGCCTTCCCGCCGAGGTGGTCAAGCTGGACTTTGTTAGCGAGGAGGTGGCCGGGTGAGGTCCGAGCCCCCACAACGGGCTGGACTTCTTCTACTAGATCCTGCGACTGCAGGAGTCGCAGACCTAACGAATCACACGTAACATGGACGGAACAAACCGCAAGCACAGCCGCTACAAATCTAGATCGAGAACTCTTAAACAAACGGTTGAGATGCCGCCCTAGCCCTAAGCCTAATCTGTTAAGTGTTGTCATATTTGATATACCTTGAAATCACCTTGTTCCCGATCCCCGGTCCCCGGTCCCCGAAACACAAATGGATAGCGTGGAGAGAGAGATGCGGGAGTCGCACACGGAGGGCGTAGATATTAATTTCGGAGCGTGTAAGCTGCGTCTAGACTTAAATATACGCAAGACACAATAGTGCAAAGTACATAAACGACGATCGTGTAAGTTGAAAGTGAATAAACGAGCATTATTTTAAGTTCCACAGATCTCGGGGATTTTCTTTTACGTTTTACGTTCTACGGAGCTCTGGAACTCTCGGGGTTCCATTAGTCATTCTTAGACATTATCGCAATTCTTTCTTTGCTTCTCCCAATAATAGATACATTTCAGCATTTCCTTTAGTTTTAGTTAATACTATAAGATACCTGAATAAAATGGATTCCCTGAATTTATTTTGAGTTATTTTTAGGTAAGAACTAACCATAGTAAGCAATGAGTAGTGATTTTAAAGCTGGAAAATAACATGATTACTTAATCAATTTTACATATTTAATTGTAAATAATTCATCCCTTTTCCAAATGCAATAAACATGAAAATAGTTAATTTAATATTTGGCTGCTTTAATTAAATCAAATCAAATCTTAAAACATTCCGCGAAAAAGTCAAATTTTCAGTTAAAAATCGTCAGGTCGATTATCTATAACACCTCTCATAATTGCGTTGTTACCAATCGGATGCACCTCTCTTAATCGCGTTTTACCAATCGGAGGCGTTTGCGAATGGGCAATGAGCAAGAAGAAGAGAGTCAGCAAAAGATACGGATACATTAACAACAACAGTTTCAAACTCTATTGTTCGCTGCGAAATGAGGCTACAGATACAAATCCTGCTGGGGACATTGGCCGCCTGCTCGATCCTCGGCAGCACACTTGCCTACAAGCCGGTGGTAATCCTTCACGGCATCCTTTCCGGCCCCGAATCCATGACCTTCCTGGTGCGGGAAATCGAAAAGGTTTGTTATTGTTATTGTCATTGGAGTCCCCTTGTTATTGTTTACATGCAAAAAAACAATAACAAGGTCAAAGTCTACGATAGCAGCGCAATTTAGATTTGTTTTTGTAATTTTTATGGTTCTTAGGTTCATCCTGGCACCATAGTTTACAACTGCGATAAATTCAGTGGATGGTACAGTCTGGAGAACGCTTGGCGGCAGGTCGACCAGGTGAGGGATTACCTGAACGAAGTGGGCAAGCTGCACCCGGAGGGCATCATCGTGTTGGGTAGGTGTTGGTCTCAGCTCCTTTGCTGCTTTAAGATATTTAATTAATAATTTTTGTATACCCCTTCACAGGCTATTCCCAAGGCGGGCTCTTGGCCCGGGCGGCCATCCAAAGTTTGCCCAATCACAATGTCAAAACCTTCATATCCCTATCGTCGCCCCAGGCGGGGCAATACGGCAGTAAGTTCTGCGCAATTTCACTCGAATTTCATAGCTATAAAGGTGTTAATGGTTTGGGAATTTGTAATCACAAAAAAGCTATCAATATAAGCCAATTCCATTGCATATCTCGGTTTAATGGATATATATGGACGGTTTCTATTATTCTATTTCTGTTTCTATTATATATCATTCATTTTAAAAAATTTCCAAAGAAAACTGCTTTTAAGTGTAGAGTTATGTAACCCCCACAGAGAATTCTGAACACATTGGGGTTATTTTTAACTTTACCGATTCCATTGAATGTAAATCCAGGCCAGATTACTCACAAAGCGTGATTCTATGGGAAATAATATAGGGATGAGTCAGAGTGGAGCTTTATCATTTCGTAAATTGCATTATTCTAGAATTTATAAAGAATATACTTATACTTCCAGCCAGCTTCCTCCATTTGATCTTTCCCGACCTGGCCGCCAAGACGGCCTTTGAGCTCTTCTACTCACGGGTGGGACAACACACCTCGGTGGGCGGCTACTGGAACGATCCGCATGAGCAGGAGCTGTACATGAAGTACAGCGAGTTCCTGCCGCTGATCAACAACGAGAAAGTGACCTCCAACTCCACATCCTTCAAGATGGGAATGGTGCGACTCGACAAGCTGGTTATGATCGGCGGACCCAACGACGATGTGATCACTCCCTGGCAATCCAGGTGACGCCTCCCCTATACTTACTTATAAAGCATAGTAAAAAATAACCGAAGGTTCTTTCCTCCGCAGTCACTTTAGTTACTACGACGAGAACCTGGATGTGATCCCATTTTACCAGCGAAAGTTATACACCGACGACTCCATCGGCATCAGGACCCTTATGGAGGCTGACAAGCTCGTTATCGTGGTCAAGCCCCATGTCCACCACTTGAAATGGCACACGCGGAAGGATGTCATCCACGAAGTTATAATGCCATATCTGGACTAAAATCCGAACAAGAAACTCAAACTGTACTGAAACGATCAAAGGGCTGTGATCGCTCTCATCAATAAGCGTTAATGTGAAGGCACAGGGGACAAAATGATCTTTTATATGTAATTTAGCTTTTTAATCTTAAGTTTACAGCGATTTGTAGATTATTAGGGAGATTTATACAAAATTACTAATATATATTTTAGCAACTTAATTATTGAGTATGAGTTAAAGAGGGCGGGAGTTGGAGATGGATGGTATAAGCTTTATGTAATTATTTTATTTTTAAAATTTCTAGTTTAAATTCGGCGCCCCATCGATTATCTAAGCGATAGCGATACTTACGTCGTAAATCTTCACGTTTTTGTTCACTTACG
This sequence comes from Drosophila rufa, assembly GCA_018153105.1. Taxonomy (NCBI): domain Eukaryota; kingdom Metazoa; phylum Arthropoda; class Insecta; order Diptera; family Drosophilidae; genus Drosophila; species Drosophila rufa. The sequence continues at coordinate 19,907,792 of JAECXS010000096.1, forward strand.
TTGTAGATCGTTACGATTTTGTTTTGGATTTTTTAGGGGGAAAGCTAAATTTTCATCTGGCAACACTGTGGTGAAATTAAGGCGGTAACTAGGACTTTTGTGACATTTAAACAAAGTACAGAGCCATGGGCGACACTACGGGTGCAGAGCAGGATGCCGACAATGTGATTCGCATCCTGGTGGCCACTGACAACCATCTGGGCTACAACGAAAAGGATGCGGTGCGCGGCGAGGACAGCTTCACTGCCTTCGAGGAGATTCTGGAGCTGGCGGTGTCCGAGGACGTGGACATGATTCTCTTGGGCGGCGACCTCTTCCACGACGCAGTGCCCAGCCAGAATTCCATGCACAAGTGAGTGGCGACACTGGGATATCGTGTTTTCTACAGTGTTTCTTTAATCCATTCATTAGATGCATCGAACTCCTGCGGCGGTACACATTCGGCGATCGTCCCGTTTCCCTGGAGATCCTTAGCGACCAGGCGCAGTGCTTCCACAATGCCGTCAACCAGACGGTGAACTACGAGGATCCCAACCTGAACATCGCCATCCCGGTGTTCTCCATCCATGGCAACCACGACGATCCCAGTGGCTTTGGCCGGCTGAGCTCCTTGGATCTGCTGAGCACCACGGGACTTGTGAACTACTTTGGCCGCTGGACGGACCTCAGCCAGGTGGAGATCAGCCCCATCCTAATCCGCAAGGGCGAGAGCCAGATGGCCCTGTACGGGCTGAGCCACATCCACGACGGACGGCTGGCCAGGCTGGTCAAGGACTTTAAGGTGAACTTCAATTGTCCCGACAAGGCACGCGAAGAAGGCAAGGAGGGGGAGGAGGAAGAGGAGTGGTTCCATCTGTTGGTGGTACATCAAAACCGTGCGGATCGTGGGCCTAAGAACTATCTGCCCGAGGACTCGCTGCCGGCGTTCCTGCATCTGGTGATCTGGGGCCACGAACACGACTGCCGCATCGAGCCCGAGGTGAATGCCAAGAAGGGTTTCTATGTCTCCCAGCCGGGCTCCTCCGTGCCCACGTCCCTGTCCGAGGGCGAGGCCAAGAGGAAGCACGTCGGCCTGCTGGAGATCTACAAGAGCAAGTTCAAGCTCAAGGAACTGCCGCTGCAGACGGTGCGTCCCTTCGTCTTCGACTCCATTGTCCTGCCCGATCGCGCCGACGAGTTGGGCCTCAACGAGGGCGATGCCTCCGCCAAGGTGTTTCGATTCGCCAAGGAACGGGTGGAGGCCATGATAGCGCAGGCTGAGGCCCAGCTGACGGGCCATCCCAGGCAGCCCACACTGCCGCTCATCCGACTGCGGCTGCTCTACACAGACGAGTCGTGCATGTTCAACACCATCCGTTTCGGTCAGATGTTCAGCACTCGCGTGGCCAACGTCCAGGATGTGGTGCTGTTCAGCAAGCTGATCAAGCGCTCCAAGATGGAGACGGTTCACCTGGACAAGGAGGCCTTGCGACGGGCGCTGGTATGGATCAGCTTAGCAGTTCGTTACTATTAGTTACTGATTGAATTTACTAAAGGAAGCGGATAACGCCACACGCGTGGAGGAGCTGGTAGATCGTTATTTTGACGAGGCAAAAACCAAGAAACCTCTAAGGTTACTCCACTCAAAGGCCCTGGCCGAGATGACCTATCGCCTGGTGGAGCGAAAGGATGCCAATGCCGCCGAAAATATTGTCAAGTGAGTCGGGATATCGTGTAGCCATTCTGCGTCCCTATATAAGCCCATGTACCGCAGATTCTACAAGGAAAAGGCAGTGGATCACTTAATGGAAACCCTGCCAAACGATGAGAATATCGATGACGAACTGGAGAGTTTCCGGGTGCGGCACAAGCACGAGGACCTGCTGAAAATGCTCGATGCTCGGGGACTCAAAGTAAAGCCTGAAGAGAAGTTCACATCTGTTTTGGCCAGCGAACCAAACACATCCACGGCACCCACTACAGGACGAGGACGGGGCGGCCGGGAACGTGCCGCCGCTCGAGGACGTGCCGCTGCCACAGCAGCTTCACGCAGCAAGCCCCAGTTGGATGTGTCTGTTAACGCTTCGGTAAGGGAACAGGTTCTCTAATAGCCCTGTTCCACTGCAACATTCTGTTAGGCCCCGTTTCCACTACAGTTGCTTTTTCCAATTCTGCTTTTTGGCCAAAAAGTAACTTCTTCCCTGTGTAGAAGGTATAGGAATCTAGTGGTGACAAATATTATAAAAAAGTCGCTTTTTCGTTGTTTAATTCGATAGGATCGATTATTTCAGTCGTTTTCTGCCTATCGATGTGTGATTTTGCCCAACTACTAATTAGCATTTAATATGTACACATTTCGTTTAGCGATCTGTTGAATGCACTGGCTATTACACTTCAGAACGATCATAGCTGGCATCTACTCTGATAAATATGGACATTTTTGACAAAAAGATGAATGAAAACTAGACCCAGATCCATTTCGTGGTCGCCACTGCATAATGCGATGCTCCCTAAGCTGTGGCAGGAACATATTTGTGCTTTGTGGACGCGGAATATAAACACCCGATTTTTCTTAACAAGATTAACAAGATTTCAAAGGTCCAAGCATGGATATTAATCCTTGAATTTTCGACAATATGTTGCAGTGGAACAGGTTCTTCAAAATAAGTTTCTAGCTGAGTAACTTTACCATGATTTTCTCAAACAGCGCTCTTCGGGAAGGCAAGCAACTCTCTTAAGCAACGTCCGAGGCTCTCGTAATGGAGCCAGCTACGTTATATCGGATGATTCCGATTAATCTACATTCCAGTGTCGCAGAGAATTTTGTTATCTCCTTAAGATGTTTAATTAAACGGGATATATTATTCATCCCGAAGAAATAAACGTTTAATCACTTTGATATAAATGTATTATTTATTTTATATTTCTCGGCGTCAGGCCCAACTTCAATATGGATTAGCCTATGTCTTAAGAGCTACATAAAGGTGAACGAACGGCTGCTGCCAGGCGGCTGTCGGGGCTGCACTTGGGCCCCGCACTGGTTGTGGATCGGTTCTTTGGTAGCCTAGCTGCTTCAGGACTCCGCCGATTAACGGCGGAGAATTCTCCAGACACCCGCCCGGACACCCGGGTACGGCTACGGCGGTTACGCGTTACTGCTGGTGGTACTCGTAGTAGTAGCGGTATGGATCCACGGAAGAGCTGCCACCGGCGGCTGTTACGCCCACGGTACCGACTTGTGCTGCCCCAGCGCTCGTCTTGGACACCGGCCGGATCACATAGGTGTTGCGCCTGCAAGGGGAAGACCCATAAGTTGTATTTATCCCCGTCTTGGGTAGGTTAGGTCCTCCTAATTACAGAAATCCCATTTCAAATTTTAGGATCTCCCTCAGACTCACCTGTTGTGATCGCCGGCATGCACCTGGAAGCTGTGCTCCTCGGTGCCGTCGGTCGAGAAGAGCTTCTTCAGCGCTATGATCCCGGCAATGGTTAGGGCCACCTTGCTGATGACCAGCGCCTTGCCGGCGATTGTCGCGAGAGCCTTCAGGCCCAAGGGACCGGCTATTCCGGCGGCGGTCAGCAAGGCTGCCACCACGTACTTGATGTGGCCCCCTTCCTTGTGCTTCTTCTTCTTGTGGCTGTGCTCGTGACCACGTCCCACAACCGCATCGCTACCCCCGCCGCCCATGTCGATTTTGAGCGTGTGCGTCCGGATGAGCTTGTCCGCCTTGGAGAGCAGGGCTCGGTCGATAGGTGACAGGCCGCCAAACTGCCGGGCATCCGTCAGGGAGGTCAGGACACTGTCCGGCTCGGTCTGGTTTGACTTCTCCAGCACCAGGCCGTCCACGATCTTAATGGAATCCTGATCCAAGGCGCGGGAGAGTGCATGTAGCGCCTTCTGCTTGAGGCAACCTATAAAGTCGTTCTTGTCCTGGCAGTCGTCGTAGACCCTTCTCACGAGCGCCATTTCCGGCCCCAGATCCCAGCCCCAGTCACTGAGGCTGGAGGAGGGTGTCTCCGCCGTACTGTGGCGTCGCCTCCGCGGAGCCACTGCCGATGAGACGGAGGCCACCAACGCCAGCAGCAGCAGCCACTCGAGTCGCTTCATCGTCTTGTAATTGTGGGTTGATGTGGGCTATCCAGTGTCCTGCCTGAGTCCGCGCAACTGATCTCTGCTATCGTATATCCACAGCCAGTCGTCGGCGATCTTTGGATGCTACTGCAGCGAAATCGCTGGGCGGCCAGAGCTTTTATAAATTGCGTCCCGAGACTGCGAGGCACTCAGACGGAAAGAACTGGCGTGCTCAATGGGATGCAGACGGATCTTGGACCTGGCGATATGGCTAGAGAGATGGAGATGAATCGGCAGCTGCTAGGAGGAGGGCAATTACCATTGGCTATATGTATTCTGTGCGCTGACATGTTTTCGTTACCCAACCACGGATGGATGCCCAATGATGCTCCGGTCTCGCGATCATCCTCGGCGTCTGCGTGGTGCTGGCACTTTTCGATTTCTATAAACAGTTTGTATCTCATCGGGGTATTGTAATTACCCTCATCAGTGGTGCCTTTTCAATAACTTCAATTAAATAATTGTTACCAATGGTTTGTCCTACGATTCACTCGGTCCTTGAACCTTTCGGATTGCTTTATTTCCATTGATTTTTATGCATAAAGTTTAAAAAGCCCGAGGTTGGGCTTACTTTATCTTGCTTTATAGCTGCTAAAGGCACAATTTTGACAACAAATATTATTTTCTTTGTTTTTTAAGGATTAACATTATTCTATTTACGAGAATTCATCTGCAAATTTTAGTTTAATCGGATGCTAAGCATGGCTGTTATACAATAAGGTGGCACCCTTTTATCTCTGTTTCGCTCGCACTAAGGGTGCTAGTCGAGTTTCGAACGGTGGTTTCAAACTGGCGCGATTTAAAATATAACCTTTTCTATTTCGATTATTTTTAAAACTTTTATATAGTTTTACTTTATCTAGCTTTAAAGTTGTTGTAGGGACAATTTTGGCAAAATAATTATTTTCTTTTTTTTTTAAGCATTCAAATTATGTTACCATTTGATACCAATATAAGAAACATGGCCGTTATTAGACAATAAAGTTGAATCTTTCTATCTCTACCTCGCTCGCACTCGCACTCATCTCAAATGATTAGTCAAGTCTCGAACCTTGGTTCCAGCTGGGGCGATCCAAAATGAAATTTCTTTTATATTATATTTTCTTTATTTTTAGAGCTTTTATTTTTAAAGTCGACCAGAGAAATCGCTTCTGAGAGTCTTTGGAAGATGCTTCCTTAAATTCAATGCCAACATTTTGGAGTCCCGGGTATCTCATAGTCAATCAGATTTTACTAGCTTACTTAGCTTACTTTAGCTTCCTTACTTGATTGATTTTATATAATTTCATCTGCTGCGACGGGTAATTAAGTATTAACTTTGTAAGGGAAACCCATATTTATTCTCCCAGTACCCTTGCACGTAAGTCTTAGATAAAATCACGTAAGAACCGTGTTACCTACCCAAGAAAAGAAGAGAAACTTGAAAAGGCGATCACTGGATCACTAGAACTGCCCATAGCTCGCTTAAAACTCCCAGTTTTGAGTTAAAGTACGAGAACAATGGCTATTCAAACAGAGAGAGGAGACTGTAAGTGTAAATATGGTTATTAAGTGCCTCCAAAAAGTAGCAGATCTCCTCGGGGAGGCAACAACCGCTCCACACACATCAAACACTCACACAGATTGGCTGGTAATGGCTAATGATCTTAACGATGCGTGCAGCGGAGTGATTAAGCCCAACGGCTACTGACTTCAAGTCGGTGCTGCTGGCATAATATATCGCTCTTGTGCCAATGGATGTGTAGTCCGCAAATTGGTTATCATAAATTGCATCGGCTTCGGGGCGGCGTCGGGGTATATTCCCCGTCGATGCCGTGCGATGATCGTTGAACATTTGGCTCACTGGCCCACTGGGTGAAATTGAGTTGGATACCGTTACGAGTAGATTTTCTTTTCTGCGCACCAACTGTGAAAATTAACAGCACCCATCCCCTTGGCTACGCCTCCGCCATCCCCAATTAATTCGCTTTTGAAGAGATGCCCAACGGGTGACACTTGTGTTGTGTGGATCGATTTGCAGGGAAAAGTGACAGACACTTTCATCTGGTTATCATTTCCATGAAGATCGGGCTAAACGCTCTCATTAGGCAACAAGAGGTAAGGTTTTGCGTTTAAGAATTTGCGAAATGGAAAAATAATTATAAATAGTATAAGAGCAGTAAGTATTTTTATTTATTTAATTTTTATATGAGCTTGCCAAAGCGAGAGGTCTTGTGGACTCATTTCATTCCACATAAATCGGAACTCGATTATAATTATAGCAGACTGAAAATTTGAGCGGCATACACTAGGTGTCACTGAATTTCTACTTGAGAATTTTAGGTGCACCCTGGGAAACAACTTGTATTATATTTATGTTATTTTTTTCTTTTTATATTATATTTTATTTATATATATTTAAACGCCTTTTAAATTCCACATAAATTGGGACTCGACTATAATTTTAGCAGACTGAACATTTGGGCGGCATATACTAGGTCCCACTGAATTTCTACTTGGGAATTTTAGGTGCATACTGTGCAACAACTTGTATTATATTTATGTTATTTTTTTCTTTTTATATTATAGCATTGTTAGTTACAAATTATTATTTATTTTTTATTTTAAACACCTTTTTAATTCCACATAAATCGGGACTTGACTATAATTATAGCAGACTCAACATTTGGGCGGCATATACTAGCGTGCCACCGAATTCCTACTTGGGAATTTTAGGTGCACCCTGGGCAACAACTAGATTTATATTTATGTTAATTGCTTGCTTTTATATTTAAGCATTTGTAGTTACAAATCATGATTTTTTTCTAAATTTGAATTCTTTTTTCTCCTATTACATTTCTTAAAGAGTAAAGCGACCCTATTTATTTTAAATTACATACTTTAATCTTTTTTTTAACAAAGTTATCTTTGCTTAAGCCGATGTGAACATTAAGCTATATACTTCTCTATGTATCTATACCTATAGCCGCACATATGAGTGCGCCACGCACACGAATTCTCTGCTCAAGAGGGTGTAAATAATTTAATACATCAAGAAAATTGGAAATGAAAGTTTCTTTGTTTTGGTTTGGCGTGGCCGCAGCTAACTTTTAGTTTCGATGCTCGCAGATAGCTCCGAATCCCCTCGTCCTGCCGAAACGTAACGAAAAGGACGAGCGGACGCAGCCGGACGGACAATTGTGCGATTTATTTGCACATTTCGGCTGACCAAGTGGGATTCCTGGGGCGGCTGGGAGCCCGCCCATAGCCCATGTCTGACTCTTATCGTCAATAATCATCATATGCTCAAATTTTTGGTCGCTTAATTGGAAAATTGTTGTTGTTCTTGCGATACGCCTGAGCGATTGGATGATTGGATGGCCAGGACCCGGATCTGGATGGATGGACACACGGATGATTGGTTTGGCTGACGACTAAGGAGCGCCATGGTTTGATTGATGGCCTCCACATTGTTCTGCGGCCTTGTTGTGATAATATTTGGCCAGCGCCAGTTTGATTGGCATTTTGGCCAAGTGCCTTGTGGTTGTTGGCTTCGAGCCCAGCGAACACGGTAGGGCAGGGAAGAAAGCTAAATTCTGGTTGTCGTCTCTGTAATAATATATGTTTACTCATTTATATCTAATTGAATATAGAAGATTACAAAGCTACATTTAAAATTAAATCTTTTATTAAATTCCTGACATCAAAATTAAGGTATAGGAATATAAAAAGTTCTCTTAATTTACTTAAATAATTTTTTTTCCAACAATTTCCACAGACTGGAGCCATTTTGATATGAAAAACCGAATGGTTGACCACCAGTCTTGGTAATATTTTTTCTCTACAAAAATCGCGATTGCGCAAAAGCAGGACAGGCTCTCCAAGGGTGGAATATGAGTTCATATCTCATCATATTTCATAACACCCACTACTTCCTGCTTGGACTTGTGGTTGCTATTCCCTTTGTGGGCGTGAGCAGGCAGCTCCTTCCAAAATGGCGACGGACCTCGGGGATTCCCCCGTCCCAAACTCTGCGCTTTCAGTTCTTTGAAGTTTTTAGTTGAATTGGCAAATGACAGGCACTGGCACACTCCTCTGGAGTGGTTGGAAAATGCTCTGCTCTTCGCATATCAAAAGAAGTCGAAAACCACAAAGAAAATCTCAGCAGCGGCAAATTTTCAGCTACATCAAATCATCGAGTCCCGTATCCGTATCCGTAACCCCGTATTCGAATCCGTATCTGCCCGTATCCGGGGCCTTCCTGTTTGCACCTGCACCCTTCTACGCTGAGGGGCAGACAAAGAATTTCCCCCATTTTCTTCCATCTCCAGAAATGCTCTCTGTCTCTGGCGGCTGCTGCGGTTCGTCATTCGCCTCCTGCCAACTTTCAACTACTTGCAAAGTTTTCACATTTTAAATTTGTTGGCTTGTTGCTTGTGCCCAGATTTTTTTTTTTTTGCCTCCATTTGCTTTTCCCTCCAAAAGTTTCTTTGTTTTCCTTGGAGCTGCTGCTCTTGAGTGCAGGTCGCCCTGCTTAACAGTGAGGATTTTACTGATTTTCATAAGAGAAGGGAGTATCTAAAATTTATAATTATTTTAAAATAGTTTACATTTAACCTAATCTTCTAACTACAGATTTCCATATAGAGCTTAATTATGAGTTAAAGGTTTAATTTTAATTAAATATTAATTTTCTTTAAATTCACTTAAATTTAAAAAGAGAAACAAGTCTTAGATGTCCTTGTACTATATTCCCAATTCATTTTTTGCACAATACAATTTTCAAATATTTTTCTGAAGTGCATTTAAGATTCAGTAAAATAAAGTACAATTGTTTTCCATATTAGTAGTCCTTTCTTCTCCTTTATTCAACGTTTTATGCCCATCCTTGTGCGCACATATTTGAGTGGAAGGACAGATTTGAGAGTCCTTAGTATGCATGCACCTGAATGCAACTCAAATATGGAAGGATATGGGCCAACTCCTTCTTGTGGCTTCTCTAAAATCTGCGGTCTCTGTTTCAAGTTTATTCCTTAGTTGAAGCTCTCAAATATATATAAACTACATACAAGTATATCTAATAAGCTGAGGGAAAGCACTCCCCACCTTCAATGTCTCGGTGTCGAGGGCTCCTTCTTTGTCTCCCTCCTCATCGCCATCGATTGCTCAGCGAGTTGAGCTGGAAAAATGTTTTCGTGGGCGTGGCCCTCGAGCGAGAGGCGGGTGAAAAAAAATAAATTGTTGCAAACACAAACAGAAATATAATTTTTGTTGCCTCGCATCTACATGGGCCACATATTTATGGCATGCCAGCACGTACGCGATATATTGCAACCCAATCGCTGAACGAGGGGCTAAGGGGCCAGGGGGGAGTGCTTTTATTTATTTGGTAAACTTCGTTTATATCGCACACAAACCGAGTTAAGGGGAATCCCCCGCCACAGCCAGCGAAAGGAAAGTCGAGACCGAAACAGAAACAGAAACAGAAACCGACGCCATGTTGAATGCGTCGCAGTGGGCGGTGGGCGGTGGGCGGTTGGTTGGTGGCATCATAAAAGCCAGGCTGAGACCCCCGGCCCAAGACTCAGGACCCAGGACTCGCTCCCAGGACCCATGTACTTCTCTGTGTTTGTTATGCTTGTCAAGCATTTTGCGCGGGACCGTCTAACGATATTTCGATTTTGATATCTTTGGGTGTTATCGTTAAATGTCTGTCTGGGCGACGGTTCCAAGGGATGGCGGATAGCAACGGGGGCAGGCACACAATGTATACAATGTGCCATGTTGATTATGGTCTCATTTTTGGTATTTACTTTTCATTTGGATTATTACACACTCGGAAAAAAAACCTTTTTTGCGTGAGATGGATGTATTTCTAAAAATGTATTTATATATATTACAAAAATAAAGTCACGAATTCAGTAAAAAGTAAATAAATTGTTTATAAATACATTGTAAGGATGTTCTCTGAAAATTTGAGTAAAATCGGATTATAAACATCGAAGTTATAAGACAATAAAGTTGCAACCTTCTATCTCCATCTCGTTTGCACTCCCTCTCAGATAGATGGTTAGTCGAGTTTCGCACCTTAATTTTAAACTGAAATTGATCCAAAATGATTTTTTATTTTTTGAAAGGCTTATTATTTATTTACATATTTAATGCAACACATTTTTAGTTTTTGCCCTTTCTTATCCTTTTTTCCCTCCTGCCAGGTTAATGATCCTCCCAGAGATCGGGTGGCTTCTTAACACCTCTTCCCTGCTGCCCATAATCGTTGCTTCCCTGGTTGGTCATGGTCATGTGCGAGACTTTTAAAATTAGCACTCAAATGTGTCAAGAGTCCAGCATCATTATTCCACGAACCTAAGACCCTCGTCCACGTCTCCGATCCGTTCCAAATTATGCTCGTGTGTACGGGGACTTTTTGACATGGGTCCATGGTCCTGGCCCTTCGGTGCCGTCATATGTCATAATTATAGCTGCTCCAGTTCGAGATCCTGCTCCAGTTCCTGCTCAGATATATTGATAATTGGCCGAGAAGTATGACCAAGTGAGCCTGCGGCTGTCCAAGTCTAGACGAAAAGTGTCGGTTTTTGAATATTTTGACAGTTGGAACTTGATGGGGCCTGGAGCCATTAAAGCATAGATTAAATAATTCTTGAAATGCTCAAGGCCTCTACTACGACTTTCGTATTTAACAAGGGAATGGTACAAGACATGAAATTATATGATTTAAATCTTGTTTTCTTGGTTAGCTGTTTTAAATTATTTTCAATAACTTTCTTCCATAATAATCCTTTAAATTAACATTATAAATACCCTAAACTCATGAAAAATCAATGAAGCAAAAGTGAAATTTATTACTATACTCTAAATAAAGCTAGTGACCTCCTCCTGACTTAAAGTTTAGTAAGCTTAAATGGAGGAAACAATGCAAGGCACCAAGAGGCAGATATGGAGCAGCTCCATGACGCTGGTAAACCCATTAAGCTGACTGCCGGCAGATAAACTCCACTGGAGAAGGCACGCGATGCTCCCGGTCGGATGTGATTTATGTGGCTTTTAGGATATTTTATTAAAATGCATATTCGTTGCTCGGATGTCACCGTCCGCCGCCGTTCAATGTTTATGATTTTCATAAGCTCGCCGGCCATTGGCCAGCGGCTACTGCTGGCATCCATTGCTCGGCAGGAGCTGGAGTGGTTCCTGTTCGGCGGCCAGGTTGTATGTCATAAATTGTCACCACCACAGGCCAGCGACCAGCGGCCAGCAGGATCGGGCGGACCCAGTCGCAGTGTCAGGTGAAGATACTGTATCTGATCGCTGCGACCGCTGCGGGTCATAAACAAGCGACTTCGCGACCAGGTCCTCCGATATGGTCTGCTTCCAACGCAGCCACCATTGCATCGCAAACTTCGCTGGCTTTTGGATTTTGGCTTTAATTAAGGCAGTCTGCCTGTCTTCATTTTAGCACAGGGTATTTACTAAATTTTGATTGGTATATTGGTTTTTTTCAATTTATAAAAGAGAGAAGCTTTCACGCTTTTCTTAGCTTCTTCATACTCTAAGCTGAGAAAATATAAATATTTTCCATTTCATTTTTCATAAATAATAAAAATATTAAATAGATTTAAAACAAACCTCGCAAGTACCGGGTATTCCATGATCGAATCTCCCTATCTTAGTGTTATTTCTTGCCTTACGAGTATCTTCTGCTGCTCGGCCGTTGAATCTTTTGGAAAACATCAGCCGAAACAGCCATCAACGTTGGCCGGGGCTTAGTGCGGATTCGTTTATCAGTTTATTTAAATTTTCCTCGCATGTGTAGTGGGCGGGGCGGGCGGTGGCTCGTATTTATGGCCATAATCAGGGCGCGGGGAATCCCGTTAAGTCGCGTCATAAGGCGGTTCGCCATTTTCGCTTATCGTCATCTCAGGCTCAGCTCAGAAGCCTCAGACTCGGATTTGGTTACAGCCTCACATTCAGCTTCAGTCTCAGCGTCAGCTCCGCCCCCCTGAAGGCTGTGTGCAGAGTATTTTATTGTTGCCGCTGAGAAATTGGATTCGTATCAGTGGCACATATATACATTTATCCAGATACCCAGATACACATAAGCCCCCTGCACCAGCACGTACAGTTTATGGCAACTCATATCTGACAGATATAAAAGTAAGTATCCACATCTGAAAGAAAATGAGCGGCACAAGTAGAGGGAGCAGATGCAGGCACAGAAAGAAAATATAAAGAGATATAGGAATTATATACTTTCGATCCGAATGAGTCTTAGAAAGAGCTGGAAAGAGGATTATAGATCTACTAACAAGTTTCAGGCTTAAATTCTGTAAGACCTTTTGAGAGATGTTATTTAAATAAGATAATAACCATAAACTAATGAGGCTTAAGTTACTTTATGGTTATTCTAAAAACGTATCATATATTGTCTCTTAAATTAATAAATTTATATTAGTTTTAATAAATACGGGTAAGTAGATGTCGCCATTTTGTGGAAAAAGCTTCCCCAACGACAAGAACGTCGAAGAAAAATGATAATAAAATAACACAAATATGGCAGAGGGAAATGCTCGTTATGCGAGGATTTTCCGCTCTTTCTCTTTCCCTCTCTCTGTCTCTCTTGCTACTTGTGCTTTCCATTTTATTTTTATTTTATGTATTTGCCACATAAGCAGCTTAAGTGGCAGAGCTCCGGCACATTCGGATTTACATATGGACAGAAATACGCATTTGTATAAACATATATACATACTTTGTGTGCCATATCAAAGGCAAAAGGATCAGGCATAATGCCCGACGTCGCCGCATGTGCCATAATTTGCAGAAAAGTGCCAGAACAGCCACCCAACCACCACACAGGGCTCCACTTCCAATCCCAATCCCGATGCCATTCCATTTTGCACCCAACCCCGAGCCGGCATTAAAATGCCTTTCGAACAAGGATAACATTCGGCCTTCTTCCAGGACGAGGGGCATACGTACATATATATGGCACTTGGGGGCGAAATGGGTGCATGCCATAAAAACAATAGCGCACATAAATTTTGCACAAATATATATATAAAGTATGCAAAAAGGCATAAAAACGAATAACATCAACGACAGGCGGGGGGTTACCCCAACCAAATGAGCTGAGCGGGGAAGCCCCACACTCGCATAAACACACACACACATTCACGAGAATCGTAAAACATATGTAAGCAAGGATACGAAATATTTATTTCTCTCTTTTTTTTTGTCCCGTTTTGTGTTCGTTTCATTTCGCACTGATTTCGCAGGAATTTTAACGAGAGCCCGACTTTGGTGGGAACTGGTTAGCAACTCTAAGTAAATGGTAATTGGTCCGAAAGGGGCATGATATGATGATATTTTGGGATTATTTACACTATTAGATGTATTCTATAAATTTCTAGAAATTTTTACAGTGCTTGGCATAGTTTTTAAATTTATTATATTTTGATATTTATACATTTTGATGTATGATGTTAAATTGAAAATATAAAGTATTTTAAATAACCAAAGTGTATCTATTACGCATTCAAATTTTAATGACAGAAAATATAATTTTCTAATACATAATAAATACATTTTACTAATTTGTTCATGCATAATTTAATTAAAATCTTCGACGGATCAGATTTCTGTTTACCTCATAAAATGAAAATTAATTAAATTGAGGTCTAAGATCGCAGACCATTGTAATAATAGTTATTATAATTATATCGAGGCACCGGATTGACGTTCACGCACTTTACTAGGCATTCTCCTTCAGTTTCGAAGCTATTTTCAAGATTATTTTAAAAGTTTTCTAAACAAGATATTTTCTCTGAGAGTTTTTGTTAACAAAATAAAATTATGAAATGACAAATGTAGTCATTTACACAATTTCCAAAGTTTTAGTATGGTATTTCCACAGAATTTAAATCGTTAAGCTTGTTTAAAAAATTCATTAGAAAATATATAAGAGTTCTTGGTAAAAATAATTTAAAGACAAGTCTAACCATTAAATCAGGAATGTACAAATAGAGGTTAAACATTTGTAAAAGTACCATAATTATTTTAAGATATAGAAAATGAATTTCATTGAATTGATTTTAATTCTAGAATTAGCAGCTTAATTTTCCAAAATCTTGTAACTTTTCTGCTTAAATGAATGGCCTAATCTTCCATATGCTTGAAGCCCGATCCTTATCGATGTCCTGCTGACCCGAGGCATCATATTTACTTAATGACATCAGCTGCATCCTCTCCTGCCGATTCCGATATCGGTGACATCCATCTCGTGCATTAGACGAGGAGGATGAGGAGGAGGCAGTCGGAACAAATGCGATTGCCGTAGGGCATTCACGCATCTCCATCTCGCACGGGGTCACAGATGTCGGCATTTGCCGGCCTCGCCGTCGTCGTCACCCGTAATTGGACATTGAGTGCTCCGTCGTGACCCTCCCCCTGGATTCACCCCACTCACCTCTCCGGGTAAGCGCACGTAATTGTAATTTTCCGTGTTTTCCGTTTGATTTTCCATTTTTTGTTCCTCTCCCCCGAATTTGCCAAGTGCATGAATTTGTCGTTTTCAGAAATTTATGCTTTTTAGTTTATTGCTGGTATGGCACGAGGGGGGTGGCAGGACGAGGGAAGAGGGAGAGGGTGTGCCTGCATAGTTTTATGAGTGGACCTTCGGTGTGCTGGCCATCAGACGTCCGCCGTCCCTGGCCAGGGCCAAGTCCATGTGTAATTGGGAATTTATTAGTCGCTGGAGACTCATTTACATTTCTTCCTTCCGGGGGAGAAGCAACGAAGGACATACATACATGGACAGGGCCTGGCCATCGGAGACTGCTGTAATTATTAGCCATTCTTTTATTTATGGCAAGGAAAGTTTTGATTTATCCCGGACAGGCGGGATACTCAAGACAAATGCCTGCAGTTCGGCAAATAAATTTCCGAAATGGTCTATCGCTCTTCCATACGCCGCAGATTTATTACTAATTGCTAGTCATAAGGATGGCAGTCACACCTGGCATTTACCCATGGTTCTGATGTATTTCGGTAAGGAAAAAGGATAAAATATAATCACAAATTAATTTAAATTAAATTAGATTTTTTTTGGCTCCGTTTATTCGATGTTCCTCAAGATCCAGTCTCTGAATGGCAAAATGCGCATGAATCCGTCAATGAAAGTCCACGACTTACTGCCCCCAATCGTTCCGAAGGATTTTATCCCAACGAGGAAGTAGTTTCGCGGCTTTCCGTCCACCAACTCAAAGTCCATCAGCGGTGATCCGGACTCCAGAAAATTCGTTGTGACTCCGACGGTACACAGGTGGTTCTGGGTGAACTCCGACCTGACCCGCGGTGACCTGACCAGCTCGGTGACCGCGTTGCAGTACTCCAGGCTGGTCGCGTGCCTCGTCGCCTTGATCCGCCACTCGCGTTCCTCGGTCACCTCCGCTCTGATCGATGGCTGGTACTGGAATCCCGCCACCTCCAGTCGCTGGCCGATGTAGTTGCCCTCGACCTCGCGCGCCGGCGGCAGGCAGAGCGGCTGCACATAGTCCGAGAGCTCCACATTCCGCACCATCTTGGCCAGGGCGATGTCGTTGTCGTGGCTTGTACTATTGAACAGCGGGTGCACCGCAATCTCCTCAATGTCCACCGCCTGCGGGGGCGGGGAGCACTGGGTGACGTAGTTGGACATGCGACAGTCACCCGCCTCAGTGTTCGGGTTGGCGCGCCAGTCGCCGAACAGGATGTGCTTGGGATAGCTGCTGGGATACTCGAACAGAGCACAGCGAGCGGTGACGATGGCGTAGCGTTGGTGGATCAGCACTGCCACGCAATCGGATACCGGGTGCGGTTCATCCGGCTCCACGAGGAACAAGCGGGCAATCCAGGGGTGCTCGTTCGGGTCTGTGAAGAGCTTATGGTTGTAGAATTGGCTCTCCCGCAGCTTGCCACACTGCTGTTGCTCTTGTCCCTCGGTTTCTAGCAAGGGAATACAGATTTATTAAGGATCTAAATTTATATAATATTGCTTATAATGATCACGATCTAGAAAAGTCACTAGTTTGATACAAATTAATTATAAACTTGTTGTTTATTGGTTTTATTTGAACTTTGTTGAATTTATTCACACACTTTGCAGTACTGAGAAGCGATCTTTGTAATTTATTCACTAACATCAGTATTAGTCACTGATTTGTAGCGTCAATATCTCTGAATATCTCACATATGCAATAACGAAATTAAAACTATTGGAAAAATACCAAAACTCTAAATAAATGCACACGATCTACAAACTTACGCGATAAAAATGTGGGTAATACCCCGAATATGAGGAAAAACAGGCGAGCAGCTTCAATCATCTTCCAGCAAGCTTTGATTGAAACTAAACCTCGTTCGGTGGTGGGAATATTTTTTAACAGGTTATCAAAGCTTTTCGTTGCAATGTGCTTTTGCTCAAGGAAAATATTTTCTCAATGAAAACAACAGCAATCTGAGGTGAGAACTTGAGATTTGCACATTTTAATAATATTTACGAGTATCACTTTTTAAATCAAATCAATCTGCACAAGTCACAGTGTATTTTTGTATTTTAAAAATTTTAATTTTAAGAAAGTATTCAAGTAATATTTTATATGGACAAGAGACTACCGCGAAGTATATTCGATGTTCTTCAAGATCCAGTTCCTAAATGGCAAGATGCGCATGAATCCGTCTATGAAAATCGGCGATGCAGTGCCAGAAACTGTGCCAAAGGTGTTTATTCCGACCAGGTAGAAGTTCCGTGGCCTTCCGTCGACCACCTCGACGTCCATTAGCGGTGACCCGGACATCAGGTTGTTAGCCTCGAGCTCAACGCCACACAGGTGGTTCTGGGAGAGGGTCAGCCGGCCGAGAGCCTCCGTCAGCGAGATGCAGAACTCCAGGCTGGTCGTGTGCCTCGCCACCTTCCGCCGCCACTCCACGTCCTGGATCTGGTCCTCGTTCCAGGAATGCGCCTGCGTGAATCCCGCCATCTCCAGCCGCCGGGAGATGTGGTTTCCCTCGATCTCCCTAGCGGGCGGCAGGCAGAGCGGCTGCACGAACTCCGAGAGTTCCACATTCCGCGCCATCTTGGCCAGGGCGATGTCGTAGTCGTGGCTGCCCAACTCGAACTGTGGGTGCACCGAGATCTGCTCCATGTCCACCGCTTGCGGTGGCGGCGAGCACGTGGTGGAGCCCCTTTCCAGACGACAGTCACCCACCTTGTAGTTCTGGTTGGCGCGCCAGTCCCCGAAGAGGATGAACACGGCTGTGGTGTTGTCGTCGAACAGGACACAGTGGGCTGGGAGGATCGCGTAGCGTTGGTGGATCAGCACGGCCAGGCATGAGAATTTGGTGTCCGGATTACTCTGCTCCC
The DNA here is from genome assembly GCA_018153105.1 of Drosophila rufa. NCBI lineage: Eukaryota > Metazoa > Arthropoda > Insecta > Diptera > Drosophilidae > Drosophila > Drosophila rufa. The sequence continues at coordinate 19,925,299 of JAECXS010000096.1, forward strand.
CGTAGCCCACGCGGCCAATCCAGGTGTACTCGTCCGGGGCGGTGACCACCATCTCGTTGTGCAGCTGGGTCTCCCGCAGCTTGCCACACTCCTGCGGCAGCTCCTGGCCCTGAGTGGCTACAAAGAGGATTTAACGATCAAGAAATAGAACCCATTGCATTTATTTTTACTAGATTTGTTCAAAAGTTTAGTGATCTACTATATCTCTCGATTTAATTTTATTCATATTGCAGAATGTGTGTAAGCTTTATAAAGTGAATTAATTACTAGAATTAGTCACTGAATTGTAACCTTAATTTACAAGGGTGTCAGAGATGCATTAACGTAATCAAACCACTTCAAAATGATAACAGAATTGCTAAATATCTTATTAAATGCGGATTTTCATAGACTTTTCCTTCACCCGATCTGAAACTTACGCGATAAGAATGTGGGCAATACCCCGAGAATGAGGAAAAACAGCCGAGCACCGACAATCATCTTCCAGCAAGCTTTGATCGAAACTAAACCTCGATCGGTGGTGAGAATAATGTTTATACAGGTTATCAAAGCTTTTACTCAGTGCAAATCGGTTGCACTGAGAACGGAAATATGAGAGTCTATGAAAATTAGGCTTGTGTGCTTTCATTCCTAAAATATTTCCTTTTTTTTTTAGTTTTTCATTTCAACTAATTCTAAATTTTACTTAATAATCTTTCAAACTCCAAATATATTCGTGGGAGGTATTTAAATAATCTGAATGTCAATCAGTTGTAGAAATTGTACTTATAGAGACTTAGAGAGGGACACCTTTCCCATAAAAAATTATTTATATAGTATATAATTATAGTGAATGATACTCCAAAACATTATTAAAATGGGAGCTCCTGGGTATGGGTATATGTTCATAAACAACATTTTAAAGCAAAAAATTGTGGATATTGTGGGTTTGTTTTTATAGTGAACTTTTATTAAGTGGATCTGCGCTAGACATCTATTCAATGTTCTTCAAGATCCAGTTCCTAAACGGCAAGATGCGAATAAAACCGTCTATGGAAAGTGGCGAAGACTTTGAGGACGGCTTCCCAAAGGTGTTTAGTGCGACGAGGTAGAAGTTCCGAGGCTTTCCGTCCACCACCTCGACGTCCATCAGTGGTGCTCCGGACATGAGGTCGGTCGCCTCAGGCTGAACGCCACACAAGTGGTTCTGGGTGAAGGTCACCCGCATATTTACCGTCGCCGCCATGCAGAACTCCAGGCTGGTCGTGTGCCTCGTTACCTTCCGCCGCCACTCGTAGTTTTCGTCCTGCTCCTCCACCCTAAAATTAAACCTGGCAAATCCCGCCATCTCCAGTCGCCGGGAGATGTGGTTTCCCTCGATCTCCTTAGCGGGCGGCAGGCAGATCGGCTGCACGAACTCCGAGAGCTCCACGTTCCGCACCATCTTGGCCAGGGCAATGTCGTAGTCGTGTTGCCGCGCCTCATACAGTGGATGCATCGCAATCTCTTCGATGTCTATCGCCTGCGGTGGCGGAGAGCATGTGGTGAAGCCCTTGTCCAGACGACAGTCGCCCACCTTGAAGTTCTTGTTGGCGCGCCAGTCCCCGAAAAGGATGAACTCGGGTGTAAAGTTGCCGTGTGGCAGGACACAGTGAACGGGAAGGATCGCATATCGTTGGTGGATCAGCACTGCCAGGCATCGGAATTCAGTTTCCGGATTACTCGGGTTTTTGTAGCCCACACGACCTATCCAGGTGTACTCGTCCGGGTTGGTGATTAGCTTCTCGTTGTGGAGCTGGGTCTCCCGCAGCTTGCCACAGTGTTGCGGCAGATCCTGGCCCAGAGAGGCTACAAAAGAGGATTCAAAATACAAATAATATTTGATTTTTAAGATAAATATCCGGATTCATTTTAGATATCATTTTTGAAATATTAATTTCCCGTAATATTAGCATTAGTACTACACAAATGCACAGGTATGAACACACGCTTTGTTCACCCACTCACCACTCAGTGACTATTATTAGTCACAGATTAGTTTGCGAGTTTGCTACAGATATAGTAACGAAATTAAAACAATCGTTAGCATTCCAATATTCATGTTAAAAGGGGGTTTTCCTTCACCCGATCTGTAACTTACACGATAAGAACGCGGGCAATACCCCGAATATGAGGAAAAATAGTCGAGCACCGACAATCATCTTCCAACAAGCTTAGATTGAAACTAAACCTCGATCGGTGGTGGGAATGATGTTTATACAGGTTATCAAAGCTTTTGCATGGGAACTGCAATCTGAGAAAATCTAGCTTTGCCCCGTTTTCACTTTCTGCTGATTTTCTATCTGTTTGTTAAACAATATTTGCAATCTGTTCTATTAAAAATACAAATAATTTTAATCGTATTTTTTTGTTTCAGCTAACATCATCTGAATTTATAGGTTGTTTTAATTTTTTCTAGCACTGCATATCGTACTCTTAGAAGCTTTTAAATAAACTAAAAGTCGAAGTTGTGCAAATCGTATTTATAGGGTTTGCTTAAGCTTTTGATCAGGGAAAATGTATTTATTGAAAAGCTGCAAGCTGAGATTAGAGAATCAGAGAATCTCTTCTAAAGCTAACTCTCTCTTTAATATTCTTTATAGTATATTTCTTTATAGTATATATTTTTTGTATTATTATTTAAATTAAGACAATTAAACTCATCCAAAGCCAAGCTTAACTTGTCCTTCATCCGTTCAAATTGAGTCTCAAATTTGAGCCCGGCCAAAGGACCGTGTTAATAGAAGCCCTGCTCGTCGGGTCACGCATAATCTTATTAAGCACCGGACTCCAGCCCCCACTCCGGATGGCAGAGAAGAAATTTCCACAACGTCACCAATTTCCGGCAATTATTTCGACTGTCGGTTGATTTAATTTATTCGTTGCTCAAAATTAAAACCAAACCAAAACAAAGAAATCCCCTTGTCCAAGTCGAGCGACATTGTAAACAGGCCACATGCCATCGCATTCCCGCTCTAAAGGTCCTGGGCTGCTCCTGCTCCTGCCCGGCCCCATTCCCGCCCGCTGGGCTGGTGTTGGCGCGATTTTTCATTCCCATCGCAATTGGTTTTCAATTCGGGGCCCATGTAATCCCCCAGCTCCATGGGATATTTCTGGGGATTTATGTTGTTTTTTCTTCGCTAGACGAGGAGTCGAGGATTCAGCGGAGGGGTCTCTGCATATTATTAGCGAGCGCCGCGTGACTGCGAGTTCAACTTTTAATCGAATGCACATAATTGCCAAAATAAATCAATCAATTCGGCTCGGCTGGCCCCTAATGAGAACTGACAGCAGCCGGCGGCAAGTCATCCCCACTTTGGAGCTCGGAGAAGTCCAGTTACCAGATCCATGCAGGCCCTTTGCATAAATTACACTTGACACGAAATGTTTGCAAGTACTTTTTATCTGACAGATAACATTTAAAATTTAATCAAATGGTAAGTAACATTTTTATTAGGATTTATGTACCGGTTAGAAATGGGTTTGTCCTTCATAAAGATTTGAATAACTAAAATATGAGTTCTTTTAAAGAGAAATATACGTAAATTTTACAATTAATCCCTGGGCTGAACTTTGTGGCTCAGTGTCAGATTGCCAGCTCTAGATCCGTTTCCCTGATGATTCTAAGGAGGAAGGGAACCCGGGCCAACCTTTAACGACTTGGTTTACGTGTCATTAGAGTTCGGAAGGAAGACCTCTGGCTAATGCCCCGTCTTAGGTGAACATAAATATCCGTGTTCCGTCCGATAGTGATCACTAATTCCCGCTCTTCCTCCCACCAGACACGTGCCCTTGGCCGCGCCTCCGTCTCGTTTGGTAATCCGTGAGATATGGCGACGATGACACGCTCCACTGGCTGACTCCGCGCCCATTATGAAGATGACAAATGGAGCGCAACTGCCACTGACTCTGCTCCAGCTATCCTCGAGAGAAGAGCAAACAGAACGGGGTAAGTTCGGCGGCGGAGATCCCGGAGCGCGTGCGGGATTATGTGTCACAGGATTAGCGACAGCACCAGGTTCAGTGTTCCCACCTCGGGTTTATTTGCGATTGGAATTGATTTAGCTTGGCTGGGAATGAAGGAAGATTGCTATCGGAATGGAAGTCCCTTCTGGGGAATTTTGCAGACCTTGGATTTTTCTATTAGATTTTTAAGATTTTTATTTTGCTAAGTTTCGCTTTAATTTTACTTTATTAAGTTGACGCTCTGAGGTTTTTCTACTTAACATTAGTACTTAGTCAGGGCTTGAGCAGGCTGTATATATATATTTTTTTAAATTAACACTTACCTTGGTATATTTCACATTTATTAGAATAATCTCTTAGGGTTTTAATGATATCTTTTTCGTAAAAATAGCAAATATATTATCGCACCTTATGGGGGACTTCCCGCTGGCCTTAAAACGCTGCCAAACAAATTTGCTTTAAAATTCCCAACCATAATTTGGTGTTGGTACCAAAAAGCACAAGCAGAAGCCGGGATTCATGGAGAATGAAGGAGTGAGGACTTCCAGGACTGAGTTGCCGGAACTGACGAGAACGTTATTAGCCGCAGGGGGAGTTGAGGCGGATGGATAAGGCAGATACCTTTGAAGGGGTGTTTTTATTTTTTATTTCCAGCGGGCTGCGGCAGTCCACAATTGAATTTTGAAAAAAAAAGAAATACTGTAAAACGCATTTTTCAAAATGACAAACAAACCTAGCGAAAAGTGAAACGGAATAGAAAACAAACAATGGAGGCCAAGGAAAACAAAGTAACCTGAGACCGATTCCCGGGCTCAAACGGATGACGACGATGATGAGGATGATGATGAGGCTGCGGATGAAGGGGTGGCTCTGGTGGAAGATGGCCAGGAAGACCCGCAAGGGGGTGTGAAAATGAAATAAGTATAAACAAACAGCGGCGCACAGTAGGCAGCTCAATTTGGACAAAGTCAAATGGACTGACTGGGGAGACAAGGGTTCGTTCCTCCGCAGGGGTTGCTTTACGCGACTCTACAGTTTGGCAATTATAGTTTCCCGAAATGCGAGAAATTGGACAAACAATGAACTGTTATCAATCAGTTTTACATGTGTATCAACACGGACACCCCGGCGGGATCTCTGATTTTTAGAGCTGTGACTGGGAAAAGGTGTCAGTGAGGGTGGGGTTTTTTAGTTTTTATATTATTTTCATTATAACCATAATTAAAAATTATACAGTATGTTTTAAAGAATCAAAAAAGGTGCCTTGGAAAGTAGTACAAAAGTTTGGGAGCTCTTTAGAGGCCGTTCAGGGTGTTACTCAACTCTGAAAAGGGAACCTTGTATATCCTTTTCCTATTAGTCCAAAGAAGCCTTAATTTCCATAATTTCTTTCCGCTTAACTCGCCAACGATACCTCAACTATACCCTCTTTAAGTAAGAGGAGTTGAGTCCCGAACTCCAATCCATGTCGTCGTGGAACAAGAACCGCAGATGTCCGGTTCCAGGGCGCGATTTTCCCGTAGAGACGGCGACCTTATTACGCCGCCAAAGTGCAGGCCAATTGCAGGGGATGGATGAGGAGCTGGTCGGCGATGGGGATGGCTTCCACGGTGCACTTGGCCGCGGCTATAAATCACGCCGTTTAATAACTAATAAACGCCATCGCTCAAGTGGCAGCTGTCAGCTTGTCAGCGGCCGCGTCCGAGAAGCGTGAAATTGTCGCAACAGGACACACAACAGGACCAAGGGTCAGGGCAGAACGTTCAGGAGGACAAGGACAAAGGCAAGGACAGCGCCGCGCTCGTGTCAAGTAAAAAACACCCCAGAGGAATCCATCAGTTTTCGTGATTTCCGTATATTAAGTCATCATTTTCGGTCCCACTTCTGGGCAACGGCAACTCCCATGGGCGGCCTTGTGCGATTCGTTCGGGGAAAAACTTTAAATTGAAGCTGGGAGAACGGACGGACTTGTGTCCATGCCGGCTGATTACAAGGAAAGATAAGTGCTTCGACTCGAATGGGGTTCCCCGGGACAAAAGCCCTGACCGGGGATCGCTTTCTTGTTCATGTTTCATTAGTGGTTAATGTCGGACACAATGGAGCAAGATTCGGGAAGGTGGATATCTATGGAATGGGAATAAAATTGATAATGGGAGTTAGAGAAATAAAATTAGACAATAGCTTTGTTTATTATTTATTGATTTTTGAAGGATAGTAGATTTTTATAGATACTCAAAAGTGAGCTTTAAGTAATATTTACTCTAGATAGTATCAACATAATGATTTTTTAATAATAAATATGACGTAAAGGAAGGATAGATTTTATTTTTCATTCTTGAGGGATAGCAGATTTTTATAGATAAAGTGAGCTTTAAGTAATATTTACTCTAGATAGTATCAACATAATGGCGTAAAGGAACAGTGTTTGCTTTTAAAATTATCTTCAACTAATACTCTAAATATTAATCCATATTGGTGCGATTCACTTCCTGAAATGTATTGTACTTTAAGAATATTAAGAAGATATATATAATTTTAAATGATTAAAAAAATTATTCTGCCTAGGTTGAAATAGATAAATAATTTTAATTTTTAAACTCATATAAAGTGGTTAAAGTTGCAATACAAATTGTAACTTTCTCTTGATAGTTAAGTGCTTCTGAATACATTAAGCATCTTAATAAAAATGATGACTTTAAATGTAGTATTTAAATGTAATTTAACTGCCTTTCTTCTTTTGGCAAAGTATATTTTTATATTTTTCCACTAATGACCAGAAATATAATTGCCTCCTAAAAGTATGTTAAGCCCATTTGTCAAACTTTATTTTTCATGCATAGATAATAGCAAACCAGATACGTTCTACTGGTTATACACATTCTATCTTTCCAGTTTGACTTTAGTTAACCTTAAATAACTTCAATTTATTCAATACAAATAATAAATTTCAAGACTTCCCCGACTTTCCCTTATGCAACTGTGTCTTTGTCGGAATAAATTGGAAACCTTACAATTTTTCGCTCCGAAAAATGTCAGAGAGCCTGGCAAAACTGCGGTGGGTAATTGGAGTCATCTCCCAGAGCTCCTAGACACCTCGTCATCCATTAAGATGAACTACAACAAATGCACTCATTTGCTTGCAGGTGTCCACAAGCCCAACACCCACCATCTTCGTCCTGCGCTCCTGGGGGAGAGCACTCTAATGCGTCAAAATCCTTCAACTTTTCGCAGCATTTGCGCACAATGCGGTGGGCGCAGGAGGCGTGGCTGCTGCTGCTGCTGAAGAGCCCTCAGCCCTTGAGCGAAAACAAAAACAAGGGCAGCAAAAAATATATGTATAAAGCGGAGAGAGACTGACAAAAGTATTTGAATTGACAAGTGCCATCAAAATAGAAGCGGAATTAAATTTATCATGCCAAGTGGCGGCTTTGCGAGGTGAGGCCAGAGCCCCGCAGAGCTATGACAGCCTCCCGGGGGATAGAACACCCCATCCCAATCCCTGGAAGAGGCAGGAGCACAGCGTCATCGATCAACTCGAGCGGAAGAGAGTTCCGCAGGAAGGAAGTCCAACTTTTAAATATTGAATAATATGTTTTTCTTCTTTTGCCGCCGCCTCCAGCCCCAAAAGTCACGCCCCCCTTTTGACTTGGCTCGTTTTTGTTGCCCCACAAACTTGGCATAATGATGGGGCGAATGATGAGCGGAATATTGACAGCAACTCGGCACAGTGTGTCTGTGTTTAGTAAAAATAAATTTAAATTGTATTAGTGAAAGAAAATATTGTACAAATATTTTTGAAATGCTAAGAAATAAATTTGAAATGTGAAAAGTATTTTATTCAAGTGGGTTTAGATATTACAAGTATAATAGAAAAATACTTATATGTACTAATTATAAGGAAGAATTAATTTTTAAATTTTTTAAAAATCCTTTACTCCCTGAACTAGTGTCCCCAACCAAGACCTTCCTAAATCGATCAGCTTACAGATGATGATGATGACGACATTGACGAAACGCTTTCGGATTATTATGCTAACAAATCAGGCCAGACTCCAGACGACTCCAAAAGTAACGAGACCTAAAATGGTATGTGAGGGAAACAGGGAAACCCGGGCACCAGGATGATTTAAGATCTGCCTGGAAACTCCCCCTCAGCTTGCCACTTGAATTCGCAACGCAGTCGCTTCCATTACAAAATGCTTTGAATGGGATTTTTAATTTGTATTTAATTTCATAATTAGGCCTGCGCCCCGACACGTTCCTTGGCCGTGTTCGGATTTCGGAGCACGGCACGCGACTCCGCCTTTTATACCCGGACACCCGAGCTGCTCTCCGGCGAATCGTGTTAAATGTAATCCGCTTAGCGTTCATAATTTCTGCTAATATGTCAGGACCTCAGGTTCACATGACTCTCTTAAACAGCCTTTTATTCCCAGTCTCTGATTTCACGCTTGCATTTGATATAATTTAATTAGGAATGTGTGTAGCCTAACCTAAAAAAAATATTTGTATTATTTCTTCACAATATATAGTATAAATATTAAGCAAAAAGTATAATCAAAAATTTCTTCGGTGCACCCTGAAGGCTGAGGAATTTTCCGATAAAACCGGCTTGAAATATGCCCTCGCATCGGGAGCTTTCAATGTAAACATCGCGCCCGAAGTGGACAAATCGTTCAACTAAAAACGACAGCAATCAAACAAAATTGAATATCAGCGGAAACGGAAGCGACAAAAATCGACAGCAGCAAGTGCCGCCAACTGGGGAAAAAAGCGGATGTTGGCGTGACATTCGGAGAGTTGGGATTGCGGGGGCTCACGGCGATTGTTACGTGTCAATAACTGCAATAAAAAATCCTGGCTGCAACAGCCGCCAGGCTGCGCCTCAATAACTCTCCAACTCAAATCAAAATCAACGTTGCATTTCAATTGCGAAATTGCCAACTGCCAAACATCCGCATCCGCCGCCTGCCCATCAATCGCCCTCCAGGAAAAATCGGTGCTCGGCTTTACCTTTATCCCTACCTCAGATCGGCGGCAGCCGGCCAGGAGAATATTAAAATAAATGTCCATCAGTTAGTTATTTTGTGGAGTTATTTGTTTCGTTTCGAGATTAAATTAAACTAGGCTCCGAATTGCCTGTTGTATGAAACGGGGAACTGCGAGCAAATCGAAGTGGTTTGCTGGGAAGTGTTTTTAATCTAGTTCCGTGAAATAGATATCTTGTATGTAGAAAGTTTTAAAGAGGGAATATCTCGTAATAATATATTTTTAAAAACAGCTTGGCTTTTTTTATTATAATTATTAATGTACAAAATGTTTTCTAATCTTTATAAAACATTTTAAATTTAGTCATACGAAAGAGTAATTAATTATTTAGTTTTTAAAACTCATTTATTATTATTTAAGAGTACAATAGATTTGCAGATAAGATACCCCAATGAATTTCCTTCAAAAATCCTTAAATTTAAATAAAATCCTTTTTATCATTCAATCAATAAGAGTAATTCATGTAAAAATCGCTCGTTTTGTTCTGAATATCAAAAGCAATTCAAAGTGAGGGTATCATCGAGGCCTATTGCCATATGTCCTCCTATCTGGACTTGCAGATCGCACCAGTTAACTGCCTCTTAGTCTGCCATTATCTAATCTGGAGGAACACATCTGCAGTGATCTATTGGGATGTCATATGTCGGCGGACAATGGGAATTGCAAATGTATTCATTCCTCCTTTTATTTTGCATTCCGCCGGGGTGACTTTGATGGGTTCGTGTTGCAGCAGTTATTAACACTCTGGTAGCGATTTGTCACAAAAATGCCTCGTATGACATGTGTGCAAACAAGACCAGAAAAACGGCGAAAAAAGGATGACAATGCGGGGTTGCAGATAGTCCTCGAAAGGGGTGTCCTTGCAGGCATCCCGAGATCCACCCCGAAAATGTTGTTTACTTTTAATTTGACGCAAAACTTAAATTTAAACTCAATAAGCGCCGGGCTTCAATAGAAGCCGTTGCAGCCATATGCCAAGTATTTATGCATATATATCGGTACAAGTTTAATTAAAAACACATCAAACTGCAGCAGACACACAGGAATCAATCACAATTACCAGTGCCCGTCGTCGATGGTCGTGCTGAAAAATTGGCAATATGTAAAAAATGCACAAGAATGAAATGGAATCAAAGGAATTCTGCACAGGCCAAAAGGGAAAAGCCGGGGAAAATTACCCCAAAAGCCAGGGACAGACTTCTGCACGGATGTTGCCATAATAAAAACGTGGACTAATTAAAAATTCCAACGATTAATCTTCTCATGTATCATGAACCACACTTACATTGCGGAAATTAAAAGATTATTCTATAGAATATATATCTTGAAACTATTATTTAAAGAGAGTAAAATGAGGGGAATTTGTCTTAAAATGTTTCTTGCTCCTGCAGAACACGGCTCTCCTGCTCCTGTAAATCTGAATCCGTGCAAAGCCAAGGAGAAATTGCTTCCACGCCGCTGGCCTCATTAAGTGGCAACAAGACCAAACAAAAGTCGGACCACAACATTTCAAATCAAATATAAAAGTCAAAAATCCATCGAAGCCGAAACGAGGGCGTTAGCCAGGAGTCCTGGAGCCCCAGGACCTGCATGCAAATGGCTACCGGGTTGGCTGGAGTAAGGGTTGGCTCTGAGAGTTGGGGGAGTCCTTAACGTGCCAGAGGAGAGAGGGAGAGCCTGACCGCAGTCGAGGCACCAAGACGCCGGCAATGAATGAGAATTCGCCTTTGCGGAAAAACTTAAACACCGGAAACAATTAATTCCACTTGAATTAACATATGCACAGATTGGGCGGAGAATTGGAGTGGCCACCAGTAGGCGGAGGGACCTTCGAAAGTGTTGACTGCCCCGAGTGGCCGTAGCGGGCGGGGGGCTTGGTTCCTGATTGATCGCCCCTCAGTCCTTGGATGAGCCTTCCTCCTGCCCGGTGAAAAGTTTGCGCCATAAGCGCTCCAGGAGCCATTCGTGTTTATGAGCCAAAACTTTTGATAGACTCGCGGTTAAAAGGGGTACCAAGGTACACTTGGAAAAAAACTGGAAAGTGGGGCAAGTTTTACAAAAAAGGAAGATAAGAGAAATGTGAAAATTAATACATTTTATATATCACCTAGAAAAATTCCAATCAAATCAATTTTAGATAATAGAAACTCCCTTTTAGTCGTGGATATCCCCCAAAACCCAAGCAACTTTACTCTAAGGAACCCACATAAATCTAGCAAATTAAGCTCGAATTTCTCTCTGTGCATATTCACATAGATACGAGTTTAGGGAAATAGTTCGGTGTACCGCATTGCGAGCAAACAGTTTCAGAAATGAGTTAAAAAGTTAATTGCCAGCGGACAGGTAATTTCTGGCACACTTCAAGTGCAAATGCCATTAAGTAATATGCAAACAAGGGTGGTCCTGTCGAATTCCACCCTCCCAGGACCGCTGGCCAAGTCAATCAAGGAGCTGACAGGCTCGACGGCCGCGACACGAAAGCCATAAAGTCACGAAATGCCTCCAACTACGGCACCGATTCTGGAAACCGGGATGGTTCCTTTTTTGCTACCTTTCCTTCTCCTCGACCCTTTTCGTGTGCCTTGCGGTTAGTTATAGAGTTAGTTTTAAGGGGGAAATCACTGAGAAAAAAAGGTTTTTAAAATGAAATTATTACAAAAGGAAACCAAGGTTCCCTAGAAAGTATGTTATGCTTATATTATGTTCCTCTCTTTAAATTAGCAATATTTTTTATAGATTTTTTTGTAGTGTAAGGTGTTAGTAAGGGGACTTTGGGCAGGTGAGTTGCGGAGGTGGTGAGGTGACCGCACAGCGCGTGCTCACGTTTAGGCGTAACAAATTACCATTAAACTGCAGTCGCCCGCCGTCCCTCTGTCTGACTGATTATTATTTAATGATGAACCCGGGCAGATTGTCCCAATAAACAAAAGTCTGGGCCTCGAGGGCTGCTTCATAGTTGAGTTCCTCGTCTAATTATACGTCATATGACATACACACAGACATTTATCCTGTTAACTTGGAACGTGTGCTTGGGAGTACGGTTGGGAAATGAAATTGGGACTCGGGGACAGTCACCCACATTTTGATTATCATTTCTGAATTTAAGGTAAGCTTAGCTGACGGTTTTCAGAGCGTGTTCCATATCTGCAATCCATTTTGAATTGGCGAGATTTGGATAAGAAACAGGATATTGCCAAGCAGAGGGTTCTTGGTTGTTCCAAGGAAAAACATAACTTAAAAGTAAATTCGTTTATATTGCAAAGATTTAATCATTTAATTTGAAAAGGTTATAATAATTATTAATTGCCTTTTCAGGACCCTATATAATATCCGAACTTTTCCTCCTAGTCAATACGTCTTTTCTTGTATTACTTCTTTATGCATAAGCCTGGCTCAGCCATATCCCTTAATCAAGTAGATATATATATATCCCCGCACATAAACAATTATATAAATGAGTCTCTGGCGCTGTGTGTTTGTGTCTGCATCCGTGCCGCCGTGCCGGTGACTAATATCATCGAAGGAATGCAATTATTCAAGTGCTGCCAGCCAATTCTGGAAAATGCCAAAAACAGCCAAACGAATTTTCCGCACCGTCAGCAGGCAGGGTGCAGGGCAATTTTTTAATTTCTTAATTTTTGCGAGCTCATGGAAGAATTAGCCACGTTGCCACTTGGCCACACGTAGCAGCCAAGATGTCGCTGGACGCTCCGGCGGGGGTCCAACCCCCAGCCGGCGAAGGACGGCAATATTTCTCTATCTCTCCAGCCAGCCAGCCAGCCAGGACAATGGGCTGCTCCTTTGTACACCCACTTTTGGTCAAGTTCAAGGAGGGTATATTGTTAAGAGGGAATATCTTTTTAGCCACGGAGAGATTTTAAGACAAAGAAAAATAAGGTTTTTGGGGTTGAAATTGGAAACAGATGCAAGTTGATAAATCTAGAAAGGAAGGGCTTAGCTTGGAATATTTGTTGTCTTAATTCTGTAATAATTCCCAAATTTTTTTTCCCTATATTTCCTCATATTTGACATATCTAGTTCTGATTTATTTGAAAATAAACCGATTACCTTTCATTCTCCTAGAAAATTCTAAAACTATTTTATCCGAAGCATTATATATGTATCTATAGTTATTAAATAATTAAACCTTGCTATGCCTTAGAAATTATTTAAAGCTATTACTCTTCCAATAAGGTATCTCTTAGTCTCAATCCACTAATTGCTATTTTCTTAATTTTTTCCTTTTGCTTTCTTCTCCTTGGGATTGCTCTGCTGGCAAAGTTTATTCATTTAGAAAATTTGCTCATTTTCACTGTTCGAGGGGGCGAGTTATTGTTGCTGCCAGGGATCTCGATCCGGCGTCCAGCATCCCGCTTCCCGCTTCCCGCTTCCAAGGGGGTTAATGTGGTACGTGAGCACAGTTTTCATATAAATTGCGGCCAATAACATTTTTCAGTTGGCAGGACAGGAAAAACGCGCACAAAGCACAAGCGCAGGACGAGGCAGGACTTGGGAAAAAAAATATGAACAAAAGCTGCTGATGATGGCTTCTTTTTGGTTGGTTCCCTGCGCCCTGGCCGAAATCCGGCTCATTAAGCCCTGGGCGGTGGTCAGCGCGGGTGTTGGCCTTGTGGCCAAGGAGGAAATGGGAAGGGTCCCGGGGAAATCTGGACACTTGGGCCGAGTTTTTCCGGCCCTCCCATCGCTGTTTTTTTTTTTTTTGTTCGTTTGTGCGGCCATTAGCCGGGGCGATGCGATGGACGGGCAAATTATTCCCCAAATACCCCGAGGTAATTATAAATGTCATTCCACGCTCGGCTTAGGAAATAACGGACGTGGACAAGGACGGAGATAAGAGCCGGAGAAAGAGAGCGGTACATAGGCAAAGACAAGGACGGGAATAGACATTGGATCAGGCCCCGTCAGCCGGACGCCGTGTTTTGTCTATCATAATGAGTGGCAGTCGGACATTTGGACATAATTGTTCAATTATTTTGTTACTTATTGCCTGCCAGCACCACTGCCACAGCCCACCCAACCCATATGACCCAGAAAAGCCACCCAAAGCCACCCAGAAAATCACGAAAATTTATCCAGAGGAAGAAAATTAATTAAAGTTTAGGCTATTATCTTAAAATTCTCAGGAAATTTAATTAATCGTGAAAACTATACAGGGAACTTGATAATTAATTAAAAGGAGAGACAGAACTTCTTATAAATTAATATTTAGTAATAATAAATTCTGTTATTAAAATATTAAGACTTAAATAAAAAGGTAAAGCTCCCTTTCTTCCAGTGTTCTGCTCACTTTGTTGCTCCATCTTCTGTCCTCCATTTAGGATATTTGTCAATTAGATATTTTCGCCGAATCTCTTGGACTCCACATGGACTTCATTTATGTTCTATATATGTGTGTGAGTGGGAGTGGCCCACCGCCGCACCACATGACATGGCAAGTCACCGGGAGACACCACCCGCAAATGGAACACGCGACAGTCGAACGTCAAATTCAATTACAAAAGGGGAACTCCGAGGGGAATTAGAGAAAAGGGGCGGAGGGCGTGGCCAGGCCTCAGGTGTACTCCGCCATTCAATTATAAATTTTTCAATAAAAATTTGTGCCACTTGGCCTGCTCTTCCCTTATTGTTTTTGACATTCAACGGAGAGACCGCCTCCCCCTGCATTTCTCTCATTTCGCAGGATATTACGGAATAAGGAAACCCCATGACGTATTTAAAAGCTGGTCTTTCAGCGAGGGCCCCGGGCGGAGGAGTTGCCTCCTGCAAGTGACAGTTTCAGCCGAGAAAGTCAATCGAATTGCAAGGAGATGTGGAAATAGGACACGCGACAGCACTCCTTTACAACCCACAAAGTAAGTGAAAATATAAAATAAGTAAGTTGGGAATTATTACTTAAACTTTACTTTACCTAAGCATTATTTAATAAATAAATCACGACTATAAATACATGCTTTGTATTTCAAATAAAACCTAAAACATACTTCCTATTTACTCATAACACGACACATTTTTTGTATCTATCAAAAGCGGCACAGATTCCAAGAAGGCCCGTTTTGGGCATGCAGATTTATGCATCATCTTCCGCTGCCTTTTGGGCCCATGCTCCATCCGCGAATCATTCAAATCCCAACCGATCCGAGGGTGACAATTCGAGAATCGGCGGCGGATTGAACCCGTTCGCGTTGGAGCTGGAGTCCTCGCTGGAGAATGCGTGTGAATCGCATTGAATCGCTCAATGACATATCGGTAAATCAGTGCCAAGGAGCGGGGCACCACCGCATTCCGTGGCACATAAAGCAAAAGTTCGGCCAGGGCACACACACGGACCCCAACCCCGGAGCCCAGTGCTGACAGATGGACAAGAGGAAAAACAAAGCAAAAAAGAAAACACAGCCACGGAGAAACACAAAAATATCGCAATGATCATAAATATTATTCCGTTTTGATGTCCCCTGGCAGCCCACAAAACTTGGACACTGTGTAAGTGGAAATACAGTTGAACTTGACTAAGTTTAAGGGCTTTACTAAAAAGGATTTAAAATATAAATAAGACAACGAAATATATATAAAATAAAATATTAAAAACTAGTATAAATTCAATTAGAAATTAAAGAGTGGTGATAAAACCTTCTCTACTATAAGAAATAATGAAGACCTACTTCCTTAAAAATCCCTAATACCTATAGGGTTTTATTTTAATAGAGGTTTCCCTGTATTTCTCTCCGACTTAGTGGGCACAGGGACATCATCTGCACTCGCCAGCGGGCGACAGAAGTTGCCAAAAAGGGCTTTCCATTTTTCACACAGATGCAGATGCCGATGGCGATCCCGATGCCGATGGCCAATGCAGATCCCCAGTGCGAAGTCGTCAAGTGATCCAAAGGCAGCGGCGCAAAAAAGGTGTCGAAGAAATTGTTCAACAACAAAGCCGCGGCCAGAGTCAGCCTCAGTCAGAGGCTCCCAGTCAAAGTCAAAGTCGGAATCGGAGTCGGTGGAGACCTTCTGCTCCGATCTGCTGCATAAATGAGGCAGCCAGAGACACGCTGTCTGGCGATTCTGATTCTGTTTCTGGACCCAAGTCGGGGCCCCAGAAAAAGGCCGCCCGTCACTGGGGAGCTGTGGAATCCTCGCAGGCGTCGCATTGTCTTCCCTCGCCATTATTAGCCGGGATGTTTGTTAAGGCGGCTGCCTGGAATTTGAATTTCAGCAGGGGAAAAATATTAAAATAGTCCACCCAACCGACCAGGGATCGGGGCAGATGCAATCGTCACCCGGCTGGTCGCTGTCTCTTCACCCGGATCGAATATATAAGCTGGCTTATAGCGGGGCATTCTATGCAAAATATGATAGAAATCTGAGGCTCGTTGGCATTCGGCGCGAACAGATTTAAAATCATATGCATTTCTTGTTCCCTGTATACTTATCCATATATGTATTAACTCCTGGTGGGATTACTGTGGGGCAAAAATCGATTGGAGATCATAAAAGGGTTTAGCCTTAGATTTATAAAATTAATTCAATTAAAAGTAATTTTCACAAAGAATTAGTTAATGTTTTTGGGTTTTAAAGTCAGTTTAACAGAAATGTATGCTATTAGAAACTTAAATTAATGAAGACATTGTTATTTAAATTGTGTTACAACTTTTAACATTATTATATTTTATTTATCTTAAAATTAATTAATGTGTTAAAGCTTTTAAAAATATTTTGCTTGGTTATATTGCAGTGCGTCGCTAAATTCTTACTTGAGAATTTTAGGTGTTCTTCCTGCAACAACTTTAAAAATTTAATGCTTTTATAATTAATTTATTACTGTTTTTTTAAGCATTCTATCTTTTAGTCTTAAAATATCTTCTGTTTAAGTTTCAATATTTTCTATTACTACCTCATTGATTATATTTAAAATGTTATTTATACAATTTAATTTTGTCAATTTTATACGATATCTCAGCTTTTTTCCCACTGTGCCTTCCAGCCTGCCTGAAGCCCGGATCGTCGATCTAGTCGATCGGCCTGCGAAATATGATTGCTGTTTGGCATGGACGAACAAAACTGAGAACTCCAGTTACCATGTGGCGAACGACAGCGGTACAAGCGACAAGCTACAAGGAATGTCAACACGGATCCAGCTCTCTACACTGGAAAAAAAAGAGTAATATTTATACATTATATTTTAAAACATATTAAGAAGACCTCATGGAACGATACTGTGAGAAAAAGTAAACTCTATTAATTAATTATTTATTTTCCCCATTATTATTATTTATTTGCTTATTATATTTTTAAATATATTTAATTTTTTCCAGTCTACCTTTGGCCACTGGTCTTCGTGCCTCCTCTGATCTTGTTACCGATTTCGATTTTGATGGCGATTTTGACTCGACCGGCGGAGCGCTGACAATTCCTCTGAACTGCGGCGGAGGACGCGCTGGGATGGGATGTGAGATCTGGGCATACATAAATCCCCCGAATGGGGCAGCATCAGAATGTGTCGAGCCATTGTCACTGCATGCCGCGGATCCACGATACTTTATTCATTTATTCCAATAATAATAATGCAATGCAAACATTGATTGTCATCGATTGTCAGCCGAAGGCTGCGCACGCGCATTCAGCCCCGGACCGGATTCGATTTGGATTCGGAATCGGACTCGGACGCTGTAGAGGGGGAGACTTATGCCCTTTTAGGGCATTTTTGATAGGTGACAGATTTTGTGCGCTCGCCGCGCGATTTGTGGGCAAAATTTATGAGTTGTTGTCAGCCAGAATGTCGTCTCTTGTTTTCGCCGACGAGAGCTCTCCTGGCCATATTTACATTTAATTTCTGTTTATTATTTATGCCCCTTTGAGCCCCAGCGCAGGATAAGCCTGTTTTACATAAAAAATTGTTTCAGCTTTTATTTCATGGCCCTCTGGCTGGGAAGTGGAGGCGGAATGAGTCAGAGGCGTCGTGTAATTGCTTTTTGCGTTGGTGAATTTAAATGAAAATGAATTCAATATTGCATTTTCACGCCGAAATGCTTCCAAAAACAGATTTTTCATTTACACTTTCTGAATGGCGCAATCCGGATTACGTGTCCCACGGGCCCAAAGCATTGATTTTGCTCCTGCGCATTGAAAGGCGCTTCATCGCCGCCCATTTGGCTCAAAGGATTTCCTCCTCCTTCTGTTGGCAACAAAAAATAAAAAAGGAATACAAAAATGAAATACTGACGGACACTGGCAATACACAGTGCTGTAAAGGCTCTTCGTATTCTGAATGCCCTTTGAGGGACAAAGGACTCGCTTTCGCACACTTTTTCATCGCCTTTCCTGGGGAAATTAATCAACAACGTGCGAGAAATTAAAGGCAAATCAATTTGGCCTCTGCGATGAGTCCA
Organism: Drosophila rufa; assembly: GCA_018153105.1. NCBI lineage: Eukaryota > Metazoa > Arthropoda > Insecta > Diptera > Drosophilidae > Drosophila > Drosophila rufa. The sequence continues at coordinate 19,943,733 of JAECXS010000096.1, forward strand.
AAGAGCTCAGCTTGGCTTTCATTGGCTTTTTTCGATCATGGTCAATCTGTGATTTTTGTGGACTTTAAAGTCTAAAGTTTTTCTTGTCAAGTTAGGTTTTGGTTGAATATTTAATTTTCTTTAATCAACTTTAAACGAAGATTTTACTAGCGGCTTGAAATCACTTTGAAAAGCTCCTAAAACTTTGCTACAAAATGTGTAAACATAATTTTGGACATATTTTTAAGTGATTCCAAAACCCTTTTAATTTTTTAGAGCTCTCTTTTATTTTATATTCACTTATAAGTTAATTTACTTAAATTTTATTATGTTTCTAAATTAATAATGCTAAAATATTCAGTGTTTTGTTTACATGATTTTTTGGTATATAAACTCTAATCAAAATCGAATCAAATCGCTTCCGCATTCCATATCAATTGTATATATAATCAAGGGTCTAAGCTCGGATCCGGGTCGGACTCCTTCAGTTTTGTGCGACATTATGCATACAGTGGCGGCGGCGTGTTAAATTTATTTATTGCCATCGAAATTATGGGGTTTTGTACCCTCAATGACGAATGATCTACATTTTGATGGCTGTCGCCAGCTTTTTGTATGGCCGATTTGATTTCAGTGCTGACCATTTTGTCAGATACGGCATGACTTTTTAATGTACCCCGGACTCGGATTCGGCTACAGATTCGTTTCGATTCGTTTTTGTCATTTTAATGTGCATTGAATTTTAATTTTCACAATCAAAACACTTTCAAAAGAAGACGGGCGGAGGCAGAGACATGATCTAGATATACGAGACAAACTTCAGCGATTACGGGACACCAAGAGTTTGTCAAAATTTTTTCAAAAGCCGACCCTGCCTGCCTCTCAAAATTTATGCCAATTTCTGTCTCCGTCTCTGGCCCATAAAAACAAAAATACTTTGCCTTCTTTTTTTCGATTTTTTTATTTTTATTTTTTGCCATTCGCTTTTTGGGCATTGCTCCTCGGGCGGAAAAAATGATCTGATTTATATTTGACACAATGGTCGGACGCAGACGGCGTGTTACAATATATCGCGCTCGGAACCCATACAGGTAATGCACTGGAAACAAAATATTATAATTGAAATTTATATAATTTAAAGAAGATAAGTATTTAAAGAAGAAAATATAAATTTTATTAAACTTTTTATTGAATATTACGTTATTTTGGGACGGATTCATAATTTTCTTCATCTGTTTTTATTGCTGGTGATTCCCTTAAGGTTGCGATTCGATTATAGTGCAACGCAAGTGATCAGTGCGCCAATAAAAGCTTTAATTAGAATTCCCAGAATTAGACTTTCCTGGGACTTAAACCTAAACCAAATTTTATCTAAAATTTAAATTTAAAGTAAATATTAAGCTGCATTTCTCCGAGTGCATACCCACCTCCATATGTCTTGTACATAACTCAGTTGCTCGCTCTGATACATAAAACATAAGACGGATACGTGGGCGGAAAGGGAGCGACTTGCGGGATTATCGGGGGTGTAAGGTGCGCACCGCGGCCGTAAATCGCCGGCGGACGACATATGGCGGCCATTATGATGCGCGCAATAACTCGAAACGCGAATAACAGGCAACAAAAGCAAAAGCCTCGCTCATACGCCACTTGAGGCCCAATTATATCGCAATGAGTGCTCGTAAAATATTGGGGTGTTGACAAATTATGGCAACGCCTTTGCCCGATCACGACTTGCACGTTAAACAGCTCGAGGTATCCAATTTTTTGTTTGGTTTTCTGGCATACTGCCGGCTCTGTGGGTCTGATTCCGTTTCTGGTTGGTGAAAATGGAATGGTTCTGGAAGATTTGCGCAATGATAATCAAGCAGGAACCTTATGAATTTTAAAAAATAAATATGTTGAGCTTAGATGGAGCTTGTTCATATAATTAAGTGCTATATATAATATGTAGGTGTGGTAAAGAATACTTAACATTTTCTAGAATCTATTAGATATTTTAATTAAAATACTGTTCGTTTGCCTATTAACATTATTAAGTGATATAAATAATTGATTAACGCCGGCATTGTTCCACTTTTTAATACCCCAAACAGAACCAAATAATTTCCCTTTATATTCAACCCCCTTTCTGGAAAATAGAGCTGACACTCCACACAATAGATGTGTTTTTATGCATAATGACATTAGGCTTATCTTCCTTTTTTCCTCCTTTTTTTTTGGGGGCATGTGCAACATTTTTCGTTTCCATTTCGCCTTTATAAGCAGCGTCGCAGCAGGAGGCATCCATGTCGTGCTCCTCGAAACTGTCGCGCAGGTTCGCTGCGCTTCTAATTAATGTGCGCACCTTAAAAGGTGTTAAAATGACAAACAAACCATAAAACTCTGATAGCGCAACATTTTTTTGAAGGTAATATATGCCCAAAACTGAAACTGAAACAGCAGGCTCGACGATCCAAAGGCGAATGACACAAATGGGCAGCTCAACCCCCGGGAAATGAAATACGACTCGAGCAAGAAGGGGTCAGGATACTCAGTAAACTCCGATATCTCACCCACGAGCAATGCGGAACAGGTGCTTGAGATCGGGGTATCGCAGGATCACAGGATCGCTGGTTCGCTGGATCCCGCCTCTGCGCAATGTGCGTTGATGTGCGCTTATCGAGTTGTCATTGTCCTGGCACACACAGGACCCTCCGCGCCAATTAATTCCAAGGGGATAACGCCGAAACGCCACGGAATATGCGCAAACATGAGCTTAATTAATTTGAGCCTTGAGCGCAACCACTTCGCAGCATGTCCTGCGTTGCAGAGTCCTGTTCCTGGCTGCTATTTCCGCTTGCCAGCTTAGAAGCTGCAGGCGCGATCCCTATCGATCCGCGCATTTGGTATCCTTCGATTTTCGGAGGGTAGATTGGGGGCGAAACATGGCTACCGGCGTTTAAGCCGTTTAGCAACAGCTGATTAATGGCCAAGACCGCGCAGAGTCAAAGTTTAACCAAGCCAGGCAGGTGCTTTTTCAAGCCCACTTATTTTTTGGCGAGGCAGCAGCCCACACCAAGGATTACATTGAGAGAAATTTGCTCAGTAAGAAGGAAAGGATTATTAAAAAAATAAATAAAATATCCTTACCTATTTACTTGATTTTTCTAGTATATTTTCTTCTATTTTTTATTTTTTATTTTAATAGACAATTTCCAACAGTGCACAGTCTCTCTTTTTTTGCGGCCATAAAAAGCGGCTCATATTTAAGAGCCTGGTCAAAGCCCAGCTAGGCCAGGCCTAGACCAAGACTATCAGGATCTGTGCATTCATAAATCAAGTGCCTAATTAATGGAGCCCGATAAGGAGCGCCAGAATTAGAACTCGTCCCGGGTTTATCAATTATATTTTCCCCACTTAATTTGCTCGCCTTTCATTAGCCGGCGCGGGTAATCTGCATGAGTTATTCCCGCAAATATCTGTGTATCATCCGCACTCGCACTCGTCTTGGCCATTGTGGTGGCCGAAATGGAGCCAGTTCTGCGGTGTGGGCCATATCGTTGCCTTGGCGAAATTCCGCAGTCAATCACCGATTAGGGCGCCACGTATTCAAATGAGAAATATTCGCTGGCTGCATTGTTGATAATGTGCAGATGAACTTTAGTTGGGTTTAAGTTAAACTTTGATAAATGCTTTTAGAAATAAAATAGATGCTGAATAGTTTGTGAATATTTTTATAGTTAAACAATCAGATATTTATTTTTTAATAATTTTATTTAACCTTTAAAGTTTAAAATATTTTCTGAATATTAATTACCATTGTTGAAGCTCATTAAAAAACATAACTGTCGACATGAGCTGGCTAATTTACATTTTCTGCGTAAATACTTATACCAAGGGACATTCTGAAATTCTAATTCGAGTTAATTAAACACGGACCCCGAAAAAACTCAACGACAATCAGATACAAGGCACGAACGGAGCTGAGCTGCCAATGTCCAAGGGAGAAACCTCGGACTGGTTCTTCCTATCGCAGCCATCGATTTTGAGTATGTCGAGTGTCCTTTCCTCCTCCTCATCTCTTTTGAAAATATAAAAAAAGAAAGAGCGAATTAAGGAAAGTATTTAATTTTTAGGATGAATCGAAAATACTCTAAGGGAATGTTGACAATTTTTTTTTAGGGTATTTATTTATAAAAAATTAAATAGATATAAATAAATAAAACAGAAAATGTAGTTAGTTATACATTTAATTACTTAAAGAGTATTTAAACGTATACCACTGTTTATTGTGGCTTATTTATCAGCAAATTTAGTTAAATTAGTGTTAACCTTAAATGCAGAGTATTTAAAGTTATACCCATGATCGATCCGAATATTTATTAGCCGAAAACGAAATTTTAATGAATCGCATTCGGCTCAATAAAATAAAGTCGATATAAAATAAAAAAGGCAAGAGAGGCACGAATAAAATAATGAAGTGCAGGGAGTCCGAAACTGATCCCGGCTGGCCAGCAGAAAATTATCAAAACAAAGTTCGTGCCTGGGCAGGAGGAACCCCCTTCCGTATCGATCTCAAGCTGATCTTCTCGATCCCGCCTCGGCTCCGAGATCAAGTTTCGCTCTGGGTATTCTGATTTTCTTATTTATTGATTTTCTACAATAAATTTCGCATGTTTGCATCCAATTTAAATAAAATTCGACAATTCTAAATCACCTCGTTTTGACGTGGGGCTACTGTATCTGGATCTGGGGATTCTGGGACTCGCAGCCCGCTTACCTGTTCCTCCATCTCGCGTGTATCCCGAGACCCGAGACCGAGGCTGAGTCCCGAGAGGATGACTGCGTCTTGGCCGGTTGGCGGAAATGCAAAACAAGGCCAAAGCGGCAGATTTATTGACATCTTCGTTGGCTCTCCTCGACTGCTTTGCATATGAGATGCCAAGACGAACGGGGACAGTTGCAGATTTCCCATACGTAGCCATAAATACGGGGACGATCTGAATTATCGGCACGCTCGCCACCGATCGCAACCAGTTCCATGACTCACCACCATCACCTGCCCGATCCGCTCGATCCGCTTGATTTTCGATTTCTAAATCACTTTGTAATCACCACCGAATCGTTAGTCGAACTAGAAATTATGAATAGCCAATGAGAACGAGCGATCGAGCGGAGATCTGAAATTATTGCGTGCGAATCTGCTCCGAACTCCAGAAAGATATATACATTTATTCCCCGCGAGATGTCGTCGTGGGAAGCCGTTTATTCAAATCAAGTCTTTTGTCTCTGGCTTCGCCTTGCCATTATTAATTAAATGTAGTTATTTGTATGTTAAAATCAATATATGAATTTTAAGTTTTGGCCATCTCTGCACTCATGATTCCCACGTCATGTTAGCCAAATTTATCGCTCTCGATTAGACAAAAGCCATTCGCCGGAGATGTTTATGCGATGCGCGCCGAATTTGCAATTTCCATGCGAATTTGTCGCCAATTTGCTGTGCCACCCGCCGATTTGATGGGTTTATTCCCACTGCCAGACACATCTCACTCTTGGCTTAGTGAATCCCATTAGCGGTGATAACAAACTGATCAGGAAATTCATCGAGGGGCTTCCTAGATGCGGTGATATCTTTGGAAAACTAAATGAATACTTAAATAGAAAAGGAAAATTAGTAACCAGAATATTGGGAAATATATTTGAATTAAATGAATTAAATATTTGTGATGATATTGTTATCATTATTATTACTTATTTTTTCTTTTTTCTGACTGATCCAGCCTCACAAACAAGAATTTTATTTAAATATTATGTACACCCTCGAGTATTACAATTATTATTTACCTAACAAGCTCAATCAATAAAGAAGCTTTTAATATATTTAAAAAGAAAAAAAAAAAAACTTCAACTCAATAATTGGTTTTACAAACATTTCTGTAACTCGGCCTGCACTGTTTTAATTAGTGTTCGGTTTGTCCAGCGCCATCGCAGGCGGTTCCTGTTTCTGGCCAGCTTCCCTTGAGTGATTTCATTAATTAAAATCGCTGTTAATGCGGATAACGGATTATGACATCGCCATGAGTGTTTGTGGGTGTATCAATCTGTTTGCGAACCGCCTCCTCCCCCACTCGCTCCGGGGACAGCTGGCGCTGGCTTTATTATGGCATATTATGCGGTCGTCGTTTGTATTAAAATTGTTAATTGGTTTTGTTTTTAATCTGTCAATCAATTAAAAAAACAACTGCGATTTAATTAATTAAATCAACAAAGACCGCAATAATGCAGCGCCAGCAGCGGCAGTAGCTGCAAAAATTCATCTCAATGAGTGATAATAAATAATATTACCCAGAGGACAGTGCGACTCACAGCGATATGTGCCAGTCTCTGGCTGGTAAAATAGTAAACGAAAATGTGTTTCTAGTATCTTGATTTATTTGAGTTAATTAGTTACTTAGAAAATCTCCTTAATGTGGTTTTATTAAAGTTATAAAATAAAGTTTTATGGAAACTACAGGGCACTTTGTTAACAACAAACAACCATTAAAAACAGCTGTCAGCCCTTTTAAAACAGCTGTAAGACTGTTTTTCATTTTTAACTAAATCTTTGAATGATTTTTGCCAAGCTAGACTTTATTATAGATTTTTTTTTGACAGTAAGTCAATTAATGTATGCGTAATAGTTAAATAACTAATTAGTTTGTATCATAAATGATCCCAGCTGTTCCTTAAACTCAATTATAAGAAAATTAGTTCAATTAAAATACATTAGAGTCACTCTTAAAATAAAATGGCTTTCTCAACACCTTATTTTAAATTCTATAAAGTGAAATTAATTTTTTATCTTAATGATAATATCAGAATTCCGTAAAATAATTGCCAGATAAAATGGTCCGAAGAATATTACTTAAAATCCTCCTGTTCAAAATGTATTTAAATATGTATTTAGGTGACGTCAGTGGTGGGCGTGACCCGATCCAAATGGCCATGGCATTTCCAAGGGGGGAGAGAAATAGAGCTCCAGGTGGGAGCGGAGTCGCCCCAGAAAGAGACGGGACGAGTGTGGGAGTCGCCTAACGGGGCACCAACCTCGGCCCCGAACCCAATCCCCGATCCCAACCGAATCCCCGACCCCGAATCCTCAACTCCAATTCAATGGAGGAGGTGGAAAGAGCCAGCGCCATTTGAAATTCGAAATTCGTATGCAAATTTCCATACATTTATTTTCCACACTTTGGCCAAACAGCGCCGCCAGCTAAAAATGATAAAGCGACTTCATTTTTTCCACCGTTGCTGCTGCTGTTGTTGTTGTTCCTCGTGCCTCGTTTCGTTTTCGTGCACTCTTTTCCACCACCCCTCCCCCTGCTCCAACTGTACACTTGAAGAAAAAGAATGCCTTAAAATATTTGTTATTATTTTTATGGGAATAAGTTTAAACTAGAGTCCTAGAGCGAATCAAAGTCCAAATTCCGCACTTTCATTGCTTTATAATTTCCAACGTTTCTGGCTTCTTATTTGCTTAATTTTAAATACAGAATTTTCATAGTAAATTAAGATAAACAAATGCTTAGTTTTACTTGCCGAATTTTCATATTATATTAAGAAAAAACTAATAGAAATTAAATAAACACATTTGTATTCCATTTTTGAAGTTGTTCTTTATATAATACCTTAATTAGACTAAATTAGAATAAATTAATAATACATTTCAGTTCTACAAAAAATTATATCTGATGTATACAAATATTAAAGAACTTAATAATAGTCTTCGAATAAAGTTCCTCGAAATTCATATATTTCTGTACAGCAGTCTTTTGATTCTATGATTAATCTCTGTTTATCTCCCTCACAAATAATGTAATAAAAAATCTTGAAAACCTTGTATATAAAATCGAATTAAATATTTATTATTCCCATTTATTTTTCGTGTACCCTGCCATCAGTCAGTTCTCCGGCATTGGCTTACTGAAAATGCACCGCGACCCCCTTAACCGCCCGCCCCACTCCAACGTAATTATGCAAATTAACTCTTTTTTCGGGGCCTCTGCTCAGCGGGTCTGCCTGCCTGCCTACCTGGCCAGACCTGGCCCCACCCCCGTCCGCACTTCACCTCGTTTGCACCTATGTACACCCATACATTCATCCATATAATGCCGCCTTATGTAAAATGTCGGCTCAAGTTTAGGCCGCTGCCGGGGGAGTGCAATTTGTTGCTTGGGCGGCAAACAAATTTCGCTGAGCTCTTTGTTCGTGCGCACTCAATATGACAGACTTCCTGGGCCCCCGGATTCGGATGCCCATCGGGGAGCACTTTGGGAGTTACGGAGAGCCACGCATCGGGCACTTAATAACCCCGTTCTGCCTTGGCATTTTAGTGGCTAAGTTCCGGCAGCGTTTCTTCGGAAAATCCCACCTGAGCGGATCTTTGAAACATAAATCTTGGCTGGAGTGTTGTGAGCCAAGAAGGCTTCATCTTCCGTAATTTCTAACTAACAATCCCTTTATACTTATTTTCCTAATGTATTCTTAAATTAATATAAGATTGACTTCTTTATAGGGCTCTACCTGTCACTGTTCTTCAATCATAATGATCTCTTCTCTATTTTCTCTCATAAATATGTATAGGAAATGTAAATACCGCCGACAACTTGTGGGGGCCCGCCATCGAATTACGTATTCCGCAGGCCACAAAAAGCGGCCACTTCGGGAGTTGCAGACGCAGCTCCTCATTTGGTGAGCCACCAACTAGGCGGAGCGGCGCTCCACCTCCGATATATATGTATATATATGACCGTATATATGCGCTGGTGCACCGCTGAGCGGCACAAATCACCGCGACCACATATCGCTCAGCCGCGGCAAGGATCTGATCTGGGCCAGAGTTTGGGTCTGGGGGCGGCATTATGACGGCTGGAGCTGGCTTCAAAGGAGAACGCGTCGCATAAATTGCCATGGCCGGCCGGCGGCTTTAATAATTCAGTTGGTGGAGCGTGGAGCGGAGCCAATATGGCCAGAGAGTTGCAACAGTCGCCGCAGTGGCTGCCCCAACAGAGTCATACAAATCACAGTTATGATTATTGCCGCGATTAAAAACTGTCGCCCGCCACGACGATGTCTCCAGCTCGCTGTCATCGGGGCAGACCACAGGCGGAATGGTCAGGCCATAGCCAAGCCAAGAAGCCAGTGCCAGGGCGTGCAGTTGGAGAAATAATGTGACTTTGAATTAAAAAAATGGATTCTGTACTCGATATTTAACCTTTTACATAATTTATTCTTTTCCTTTTCCTACTCCTTGTTTCATTTTTTAATTTTTCATAAGTACATATGGGCAATTCTCCAGAAAGGTCAACTTTTATCAAAAAGCTAAAAACTAAACTATTTTTTTTCAGTTTTATTTGTTTATATAAAATTAAAATATAATTTTTTTCTAAAGTAGATGAGTAAAAGCAATGGAAAGAAAAATAATTTTTCATTTAAAATAAATACACATTTTTATGTATTACTTTTTTAAGATGTTTTTTTTAGTTTGTGACTAAAGTTAAAAATGTACAAATACTATAAATATTCTAAAAATCATTTAAGTACATCTTTTGCAAGTCTAATTACAAGAAAATTTTAAAACTACCAAAAGGAAAAAGATAGAAAAAAGTGTCGCGTGCGACATGGATTCAAAATATTAAAAAAAAAAACTACTTCATATTTTTGAGTCGTACAAAGTACATTATCAAGAAATATTAATAAGTAACATTTTAAAATTAACTTCATTAAAATCTTCGTTAAGGTTTGGCTGAAATCAGTGTTTGCACAGGCTTTCGAGAAAGTGACTTCTGTCCGAGTCGCGTGCGAACGACTTAGTTTTTTGCGATTATCTTGAAAACGAAATTTTGCCCGAAATTAATCTTTGTTCAAAAACTTGTCCTTACCGAGAGCTACAAGTTTAGCTTTTTGTCAAAATAAAAAAAATCTTGGCACATGCGTACGAATGTCACACTCGACATCAGAGAATTACCCATATATAAAAAGATCTACAATTTTTCTTGAAGTGTCCTCTGTCTGCGGCGAATCTCTGGTGGTGGTCACTGCGCATGCGGCACTCAATCCCGGCCAGAAGCACCGCGAATGAGTCTATCGACGTCTGCGCTCGGCTCGGCACACAGTTCGGGGAGCTCTGTCAAAGTTGCCATAAATATCATCTTTTCAAAAATCTCCAGCTGAGCACTTGCAGCAGTCGTCGGCTGTGGCAAGTCGAAGTTGCAGTGGCAGTTGCAATCGCGGCGGTTTGCGCTTTTTGCACACCGCTGGGGCACAGCGGTGATTAATTAAACCGACTGCAGCTCCAACTCATGATTTATAATGACGAATTTATTTAAGCCTTGGCTCGAATCGATTCCGATTACGAGTATGGCCTCCATTGGCGGCGCCTTTCAATGCGCTTATTCAGCGGACTCGAGCTCGAGTCCATAGTCAATCACTATCTTTGTCGCCATGGAAAGCGTCTCTCCTTCAATGGGTATTGGATTGGATGGCGAGAGTGTCATGCTTTCACATCATATTAATTTTGACAATTACCATCCACTACCAGCTCTTAAAATATTTATTTATTTAAATAAGTTTGTAGTGAAGCTTTAGCTTTAAGGCGCTTCTTAAAGTAATATTTAAAGGGCTCCTCCTCGCTTCTTTTCTTGTCCTCTTTCTAATGCGATCTCACCAGCTCCAGCCTGGCTCCTGTCTCCTGGCTCCAATCCCCAGCTGCTGGCCCCTCTTTCAGCCATAATCGCCCGCGGTCTGGGACACAATCTCGCATGGAGGAGCCGCCTGCTCCCTGCCAGACGGGAACCCCCCGGATCATTCGCCCGCGCCTCGTATGCAAAGCATTCTCTCAGAAGGCGAAACAAAACGATTGTGGACGCTGGCTGCCTGGGTTTAGTTAGAGCTAAAATACATTTGTTTATGCTAAAATCGCCCAATTAGCAAGATTGTTATTTCTTGTACAGTCCGCAGATGCTTCATCGCTGATACGAGAGGAGCCAGAGCCAGGGACTCTGGAACGAAGGAACCCAGGAACCCAGGAAGACAGCCTCCTCGCAATGGAGGAGGATCGAGGCTGGGAATGCGACGGCGACTGGCATGCCCATTTGTTTGTATTTATGCATCCGAAACAATATCAATTGTAATGAATTTTGAATATCGTTAAGCGCGAGCCCTCGGGTCCGCGATCCTTGGAAAATGTCGCAAAACGGAATGTTCTCTGGCTGTGAGATGAGCCGATATGGATACGGTTCCCACAGGCTGCTCCAGGTGAACCCTTTGGCAGAGCAGCACAGGAATTCCTGTGCCCTGTTCTCCGTTCCTCCTTGGTTTCCATACAAATTATAAATAATTATTTGGCCGGCAATCAAACAACTGATGGCACTTCCTGGTAGGAAATATCATCATTCCCCTTGCTGGCCACGGATCTCCATCAACGCCAACGCCGGCTCAGGGGCAGTCCAATCATCCGGTCTCCTCTGGCAATTTCCCAACACGATCGCCGTCGTTTTGTGTGTCATCGTTTGATTTGTCATTATCATCGCGCACATTTCGTGGCCGCCATCTCTCGGGTTCCCTCTGACGAAAAACACGAAAATTACAATGGCTCCGCTGGCAATCGCGAATATATCAGTAATAACCGACTTGTAGCTCTGTGTGGGACCCTATCCAAGCCCTGACAGGGATCGAGGGGGGCTCTCTCTGGCGAATCGTGGCTTTAACTCCGCCTGAAGCCGTCCCAGTTGTTATGCAATTTCCAGCGGAGCTCACAGCGAGGCAGTTTCTATTGTCGGAGAGCAGTAAATAATCATGTTGTCAGGCCTTTTAGTTTTAAAGCTTATTCGTAGGTTGAATTATTTGTAAATTTAAGTAACTTTATATTACAATTCGTAGCTATTTTGTTCCTTAATTTACTACATGTATTCAGCATTCCTCGTTTGACTTAACTTTTCCCACCACCTCTCATACGCCTTAAATTACACACTCGCCCGGATATATATTTACGATAATTTAGCGAGAAGCTCAGGGAACTGTCAGCCATAAAATATTCGTGTCAAACGAGACCAATTTTCTGCTCATGCCGAAGAGCGAAAGCAACCAAAACAGCCGCCAAAATCCTGAATGGTCGAGGGAATCAAGCAATGGGAATCACACTGAGAATGAGAATGATCTAAGACAAGTGCCAGACAGTCGAGTCGAGTCCATCAGAGAGTGGCCGGGAAGAAGACAAAGGCGAATCAAAAGTCGGAGCTGCATCGGAGCAAGAAGAATTTTTAATATAGACAAAACTTGACATTTAAATTATGGGAACAAAGATCACACAGATTTGTGCGAACCCAACGAAGCCGAGGAGAGGAACTGGCCAATAATTTGAGGCACTGCCACCTGCAATCTCAGCCGGGTTTTTGGACACAGATTAACATGATTTGGGAGTTTTTTCTTATGCAAAATATATAGTTAAGGTAGCCGAGAAATTAATAATTTGTGAGACTAAGAGATAACTTAATAGCTTAAGGCATTAAATAATGCACCAGGAATGCCAGGCATATTTTAATTAATAGCTTAAAATATTTGCATCTTCAACAGAAATAGTTTTAGAATTTTCTATGAACCAAAAATGTAGTCGGTTATTTTTCAAATAAATCTAGAATAGATTTGACTAACACAAACTGTCATTGGCAAGGGAAAACGACTTTGAAATTACTAAATAGAAAGTATCTTGAACTAGAAACACTGTGTTTAATAAAGGCTTGATTTTTCTTAAATAAGAATTAATTTTTCAAACCCCTTATATGCTCCTGTTGACTAGTGTAATGATTATGCGATCTACATCTCGGACTAAAACTCAACAGACTTTGCCTCGGTTGAATGCTCTTCTCGACTCGTTTTTCCTTTGCCTGCTTCAGTATCTGTTGCAAACTCGGAGCTGATTATTGTTTAATTGGAAATTGGCAATTCCCTTGCCAGCCTCCGCCTCCGCCTCCGCCTCCGCCTCCGCGGGCTATTAATTTTCCCAATTAGCTAAAGACAAAGAACAACAACGGAACGGCTCATCGGGCAATAAATATGCTGCTCATAATAATTCTAATTGCTTTTCAAATAAACAACCGGCGGCCAGCAACGTTTAAATCAATAAACAAAGTTGCAGCAACATTAGGCGGCCGCCGAAATAATATTTACAGCAATTAGGCGCCCTAACAAAATAATATTAAAGAGATTTATAAGAGGCCGAGTGAGTTATGAAATAACCAGAGATGAAGGTGGAAGTGGCCCTGCCATTGGAGACCCCAGAACCCCATGCTGAGTGGAGCCAAAGGTGTAAATGCCCAGAAGCGCCAGTCGACGGCTACCAGAAGTAGCAGGAGCCGTGTAACGTCCCGACTGGGACTTGGACTCGGACTCCACCACAGCGGGGGCCAAGTGGGATCGGAGCGGATCTGTCGCCCGCTGCGCTAATCGGGCGCTTAAAGATGTTTTAATCGCTTATTACATTCGCAGCGCCTGTCGTCGGTCGGACAGCGGGATGGAGGAGTCACCTCCTGGGAACCCAGTGGCTACTGGTCTCGGCAAAGGCACAGTGTTTGGTTAATGAATTGTCTGCCAGAGTGCGTTGTAAATTTTTTAATTTAGTTTTTCTGTTTTGATGGTTTTTAGACCTCATGTTGCCTGCTAAGCGTCGTGAATAAAATTCTGTTTAATATCTTTACTCTTAAATCCCTAAGTTATTCAAAGGCTATCGTTTTTGGCAAATCTAATTCCCTCAAAACGCACCTTCCAGCCAGTTCCCCACTGCATCCGGTTGTGATATTTACGCGTGGGTCGAACCTGGAACTCCAACATGGGATTTGGGTCCAGGGACAGACACCTTCAGCGTCCAACGACCACCATTCAAAGTTGTACGTTTATTTGTTGCATGAATTATGATCATATTCCGGCGACAAATTTGCATCTTTTCCCCTGTGTGAGTCTGTGCCTCCTGGCCGGACTCTCTCATGGCCACTAAATGGCCCCTGATTCCCCCTGATCCCTCGTGCCAGCAAGCTGCCATATTTTTATGCCATGTTTGTCGCGCATGCAAAAGTGTCGAAATATTTATGTTCCGCGAGTTAGCAACACCACAAACTCGATGTCGTGCATTGAACATTGCTCAAAAAAGGCTTAAAAATACCTGGGAGAGGGGCCAGGAAGAGTGGTGAAGCGGACTCCTCGTGTTTTATTGAATGAAATGGCGCGAATGGCGTTGATTCATAAATGTGGCCAGGTCCAGCTAAGCGGGATTTCATACACCAAAGGTCAACAGAAAGAAACTTCAATAGAATTTAATTTAAAATTTATTTACTTGTGTTAAAATTTACTAAGTATGGCTTAAGTCTATTAAGGGTCATTTCGAATTTAGAACTTTAAACCAACTATTTTTCAAGTCCACACATATCATTAAAATCACCAACATTATTTTTTTTTTAATATTACCAAAAGTTTCTTTGGCAGATTCTGTAATATTTTATTTCGTTTTAGTTTTATTAAAAGTTTGCAGCTTTGAAATATGTAATTAAATAACTTTTTTTGTAAGGAATAATGTTTATTTATTTTAATTTTAATACATCTATTTACCTGACCACCATTGTATCTGCCATTCAGTCTGGGTTTGGCCTCAGTTCGGGATTCGTTCTTGGAGTCTGCAGCAGCGGCGGCGGCATATGCAAATCCAGCCTCGACCTACGCATGGGCACTCTGAATAAAATAAGATTTGTGGCCTGCACGCGGAGCGAGGTGCAAATGATGGCCACAAAATAGCGCAGCTCCAGACCCAGACCCAGACCGTGGCTATCGGATTTCGCATGCAGAATTTATGCTGCGCCCGAGAATTACAAATCAATGAGATGCGCCGAGTTTTGCAGGGAAGTTCGCGGAGCAACTGCTCTCGGGATCATAGAAAGATGGCCGCACGGGCAAAGTAGACAACGTTTAGAGCTAATTTGAATTGCTCGAGAGGATCGGATCAGATCGGTTCGGGATGGAGATCAGCCTGATCTATCTAGCCGGACGATCTTCATAACTCGGGGCAGGCGATTGATTTCTAAATAACTCGTTAGCGGCAAACAAATACAAATAACCAGAAATAAGTTGGGTTCAACAGAATTGAGGAATGCGCACCCGTTCCAACCTCCGCCTCCACCTCTTCTAATACCAATACCAATTCCATTTCCATATCCCATCCACTCCACTCAAATTTTTGTGTACGATATATTTTTATTGATTTTTCGGTTGGCCTCATAATGAGCTGCCTTGGTGTCTGAGGGTCTGGACGGGTCGAGGCCGAAAGGAAGCCATAAATTAGCTCTATGAATCAAAGAGATATCTGATTTCTGGCCACTGATAAAATATTTATATACTCATTTCATTCAAGGCATAACTCTTCCCCAGGCCTCCACCGAATCTGGTGGTTCTTCCATTTTAATGGCCGATATTCCAAGTCGATTCTCTGGCAGACAGTTGGTCTCGGCTGCATTCTCAGCTCAGACCCACAGGAGACATGGATCGAGTGGCCAGAGATGATATCGTGTCATAAATATCAACGCGGGCTTATTAGTTGTGTTCAGTTGAGATGAGTTTCGTTTTTTGGTGGTTAAATTATGGAAATCACAGAGTGGTGATCATCACGATAGCATAAATATCAATGAAGCCTAGTTATCTAAGGTATATCGGTATTAACGGTACTGAGAACTCACATCGAACAGGTAGAACACACACGTGAAACTTTCAACAGCGAGGTGAGTCATGACTTTACCTGTAATTAATATTCCTGTATTTAAAAATCATTCAGCACTAGTTTAAGGACAAATCAAACTTAAATTTCAACTTCTTTTCCTCATTGCTCTATCCCAAAACCATCTCTGAGTCCGCCACCCGCTGGCAACTGCAATTAGAGCCAAAAAAAGACAGCAAGTTGGGAGCATAAGCTATAATCCATTTCTACACATAAATCCAATTAGGATTTGTGCCCAGGACTTGCCACTTCGGGATGCCTGCCTGACCGGCGGTTGATAAGGATGTGCGACCATCTCCCTCTTCGCCTTGGAACAATATGTGGTGGAATCAAAGTAAATGTGCGCTGGAGTAAGACAAAAGTAAAAGTAAATCACTCGGCGCGATTTTCGCTAATAACAAAAATGATTTGGCCAAGTGCTCGCCTGCGTCCGGATGCTGGGAAAAGCTCCTGGGAGGCATTACCTCCCATATGTGTGAGTGATGCTGCACGGCGATAAGGAAAGTCCTCCTCTTCCTCCAGCTCCTGTGTTGCGGCATTTCGACTTGGCCTCTAATGAACTCAATCAAAAATCGATTTGTAGAACTGGATAAGTTCGGCTTTGCTGGGAGCAGGGGGAAGTGATATCCTCAGGGACTCTCTCCGCTCTCTCTCGCTGTATCTGTATCCTGCAAGCACTTCAAATGGAATCTGTGAGATAACCTGGCAACCAGATTGACCGAGGCTTATGAAAGGGAATTATTGATACCGTCATAAGCTGAGAGTTTTTACGAGTATCCCCCCCGTCCAAGTTTCCGAACGAACTTGTCAGCTGTCAAATGCCAAGGCAGGGCCATTAAGTACCGGGAGAGACCCGGGCGGGGACGAGGGTCTCGACAAAAATATTGTCATCATAAAGCGAGGCAAAGAAGCCGTTAAATATTATTAAGGAGACCATTTAAATTCATTAATGAGCCCAGCAGCTCTCTCGCCCCAAACGAGCTGGGATTTACATGCGACCTGGGAAGATCTGCGCTCCTACCTGAGCCCCAACGCGGGTTTCCCATCCCAGCCAGACGCGTCGGTCACGAAAATGAAAGACGAGCGGGTCCGGTCTCAGACCCAGACTCCTTGCCTGCACTGGCACTGAGGGAAATGAGGGGCTATTTGGGATAAATACTTATATTTTGGGTATTATTTAAAAGCGCTGTCTAAAATAAATGAGAACTTTTGGAGTTACAATTGATTATGCAATTATTTTCGATGTATTTTTCGGCAGAATTCTTATAAATTTAAATAATAATGCAAATTAAAATAAATAAATAAATACTAATAATAATAATAATAGTATAGAAAATGGAGAAATAGAATCGTATCTGATGACATCAATTAATCAATTTTCGTTTTCAATTGTTGGTATTTGCTAGGAGCTTGTTTTTTACAAAAAGACTACCCGCAACTGCAATAAATTGAGATTCAGTATGAATTAAGAATAGGTTCCCAAAAATATATCTTGTATTTTAGAAAAATAAAACTCTGCAAATCGGTGGCAGGCATATTCATGCATTTGTGTGCAATGCTTGAGAGCCTGAGAGCGAATGGCGAATCTCTATTATTTTTCTTATTAGACTTTTCAACAGCAAATTAACCAGCTTATTCGATTTTTATAAAGACATTTTAAATACGATATTTAATGTGCTTACTTTGCAGCTTGTATATTTTATATTTTAATACTAAGTTTTACTCCATTAAATGTATTTTAAAATTACAGTGCATCTCCCATCCGCAAGTCGGTTGGCCTGGGGGCCCCAGTCACATCCTCGTTAAAACGTTAAAACAAATGAGAGATGCGACAAAATACAAAGAGACGAAATTAAATTAAGCAAATGAAAGCCCACGTTGACAATTTTCATATCTCTCAACAGCTCCGAGGACCCGTGACTGCGACTGGGTCCTCGATTCGGGTCTGGATCGGAGCGCTGTATTGGCGAATATTGCTTAAAAACGTCAATAATTCATTTGTTATGCCTGCACATTGAATGTCCCCGCGGACAAGGTTGAGATATGGTTGGGTCTGCGAATGAATCCCTCTCCATACACATCCCGATCCCAAGTCCAGCTCCGATTCCGACTCCGACTCCGAGTCGCGTGTTGAATGTGGAGCGCGGATTTGTGCGCGGCGCTTATGCAAATTAAGATGAAACGGAAGGAGAAATTGTACAACCTGTTTTTTCTGTGGATTTTCATAATCAGGTTTTTATGGACGTAGCTATATATATATTTGTGATAATTAGTTGGCGTAATTGTAAGGGTTTTTAAAATTAATTTGAGGGTATTTTGCGATATAAGTGAAATGAAAAGTATAAAGGGTAACCTTTCTTGGGAAGGGAATTTATTATTATTTAAAAATTAAGTACAACTAAATTCCACATATGAAAATAATGTATAAAGATTTAAATCCAATTATGTCTAAAATTTAATGTTTAAATTTTGCGAGATCATATTGGTACGAGAACTAATATGACAGTCCATTAAATGTAGGCTCTTCCTTTAGCCTTAGTTTTGAAATTTAAATAATTAAATAGGTAAAAAGTAAATTTTAAATATTTCCACACCTTCTAAGACCAACTTTATCCGCTTTCAATTTTATTAAGCCCATTCCTTCCCCTATTTTTCCACAAATATTTAAGAGAACTAAAAAATTAACCTCTCTCGCGGCGTGTAATCGAAACGATTTATCATTTTTGAACTTTTTTGGCGTGTCAGCAGCTCCGATTCTAATACTGATACTGGATATGGTGATTCGGCGTCACTTAGCTAACAAATTCATCATTAATTTTCCACATTATGTAAACACAGGCGGCGACATCGAGGGAGGGAAGGAGCAAAGAAGGAGAATACTCGAACCGAAACTGAAAACATTTTCCAAGCGGAGCGTTGAAAGGCCGGCAGCTGACATTTTGATTTCCGTAATAAAGTAATTAATGATCTGGCTACTCCGCGTATCGGAATCGGAATCGGATCAGTGTCGCGTCGGACACGGAGCACTTTCCCCTTGGCGGCGCCACTAATGATGACATTCAAATCCCGAGTTTGCACATGTAATTAAGTCTCTCCTGTCCGAGTCCCTGATCCCGAGGAAGGGTTTCGAGTGCACCCTGGAGGCGACTCATTTATCACCGGCCCAGGACTCGGGCCCAACTGGTGGCGTGATTATTTTGACATAATTTTTATTAATGAATCGCCCCGCGATCGGGCAATGCAAATAACGGATCGATTCGAAGCGTAGGGCCTGGAATCTAAGCCAAGCCAGAGCCCAGTGACCGACTATGCAGAATGCAGAATTCGCTTTTCTTTTGCCTTTTCGTGGAATGAGCATTTTTGCAATAATTGTATTCAAAATTCATATTACGGCCGCGACTGTGCGTAGAATAATTTAAGGCCGCGCGCGGTCGCTCAAGGCCCCAGGGAGCTGACATCTAAGCAACGACGTGAAAAACTCTGACGAAATGACATTTATGGGACAAATGCTCCACTCCTTCAACGGGGTACAGTGCGGAGTAAAAGTATAAGGTGGTTTGGTAGTTCATTAATTATAAAATGTATATAATTAGGCAGGTTTTACAAGCTAAGAAATTTAAACTTTGCGAGTTGATTAGTTGGAAATACAAAAAAAAAAATCTATGGATATATAGTTTTAATTTTTAATTTTAAATAGCTTATAGAAGTATTCTCTTATATTTTAATTATTACTCTGTTAATGTCCCGCACTGTCCGACCATCGATGTGGGTATGGTTATGCGAATGACGGTTGCCGTCTGCCGCTGACTTCTTGCCATTCCCAGGCGGACTGGACTACGCACTGGCCCCCGTTTCCAAGTCCAAGCGGGGAGCTTCTTGAATTTTGGCGCCATCAATTTGGCTGCGGAATCCAGCGGAATGCGCACGAACCCCGCAAAAATGAAGAAAAAAGAGGGACGACGTCAGAAAGTGGCTTTTCACGTTGCGGGACGGACGTTAAGTAGGCGCCAGCAAAGCAATTTTCAAACGCAAACAAAAACCCAAAAAAAAAAAAATCTCTTTGGATGGAGGAGAGCAGGAGCAATTCGTCAATGGAATTCCGCCTGAGAATTAAAGATGCGACATCTTAAATATGATTTACGTTGGACTCCAGCGACTTCTCAGGGAATCAGAGAACCGCCAACATGGTCAGTGGGTTTCTCTGAATTTATACAAGCAAAAAAGAGGCAAAAAAGAGGAGAGACTTAAATAAATATGCATGAATAAGTGCTGTATAAAAATAAGAAATACATCTTAAGGAGACTTCCTAAGCTCTGAAATATTTAGGGAGTATTTAAGGGATATTTAAGGAATATTTAGGGAGTATTTAGAATATATATAATAAAAACTTAAGAAAATTATAAGAATTTTAAAATTAATCTTAATAATCTTGGATATTTAGTGATCATTTAACGAATATATAAGACAAATTTAAGAAATAAATAAGCAAAAAAAAATTTTAATGAAGGTTAATTTCGTAAAAAGAACTCAATGCAATGTATTTTTTGGATTTCCTTATAAAAAACTATTAAAGATTTTAAAGAGTCTTCAAAATCATGTAAACTAATTATGAAAAATAAAATAATATTAAATTGTTCTCATCTCCAAACACGATATTAAGCATCAAGATTTTTAATTTTAACATTTCTTCGCTAAAATATATAAGCTCCTCCTACTTCTGCACAAAAATATCCTAAACAACTTAAAGGGAACGAGGGAGTCGAAAAAAGACACTCAATTAAACCCGTTCATCTATAGGTTCTTTCAGGCCTGTGAGTATCTGAGCCTATCGCCACGCCAGCATCGACGATTTGTAGAACAAACAAATTAAGCTGCGTTCGATGGTCCCAGTCCCAGGCTCCGCAGATGGGAGATCGGAGAGGAACAGCGTCCATGAATAGGGAAACTCTCGCAGCATATTACTCGCATCGCATGACGACAAGCGGATCGTGTGGGCAGCTATCATCGATATGGTCTCGGGTGAGTGTGTGTTTCGGGGACCGGGAGCCGGGAGCCGGGCAGCGTTTACTTCTAGTCTTTGATCGGAGATAAAGCCACGGCCGGCTGCATTTGCATTTTGCATTTGTTTAATAATTTAGTTTACCATTCTATAGTTTCTGTTATTACTTGGACATGCTTTATTCGCAGCCGTGCCCGTGCCTGTGCCTGCGCTTGAATTGCATATTTATGCATATTTTATATTCATAACTTGTCGCTTTTCCACAAGCTCAGCTGCAGTCGCCGTTGCAATTGCAATAGTCGTTTATCGAGCGACGATCGATGCAACTCGCTGCTGTTGTTTTCGATATTTTTTACCTTTTTTTTTCAGCGAAGCTATCCAATAAATTGCCGAAGCAGAGACAAAGTCAAGTCAAGACACCTTGACACCGTCAACAGCTACGGCCGAGCAAAGTCGATCCGCCCCCCGCGTATATCCAGATATCGGGTGAGTTATGCGACGACATCGAGAGTTATGACAATTTCGCAGCGACAATTCGCGTTCGATCGCAGAGAACGCTTGAATATGAATGCCGAGTGCTCTGTAATAATTTCAATACCTAATTGGCCGGGAAAAACATAGCCACAAGGCTGTTCTGGGCCACGATCAGGCTTTGAGTTATGGCACGGGATGGAATTGTTTGCGAAGAATCGTTTACGAATTTCAATTTTTTTAGTTACGTTTCCGTTAAGTCAATCTGTTGCTCTAGACATGCTTTAAATCAGTCATTTATCGATATTAGTAATAATAAAATACCCAAAAAAATATTAAACTATTTCTCTATATTTTATTTGAATGCATTTTTAGGACTCACACACTTAGAGAATTTTAGCCACCACCGCAGCTTAGGTTTATGGAACATATTCTTAGTTTTCCTTGGAAAAAAATATTTCAATATTTGTGTATTTAAATGCTGGTAAAAGAGCAATTAAAAAAATGATTCTACCATTACAATTTCCATAACATACAGCAGTCTAAAGAGTTACAAGCAAAAGTAAAAAAAAATGTTGGTACCCACTCACAAGAAAAACATGTAAAAGCTCTTACAGAATGTTCAGACTAATTCTGTCTGTCCATCAAAAAGGGTCCCAGAAAAGCATACATTGCAGTTGAAATGTAACTAAATTGGAAGGGTCATTAAGTCATTTCTAGGAAATGTTTTATGTTTGCAATTAGCTAACAAAATATGTAAGTAATTTCTAAAAATGATTAAAGTAGCTTTAATGACAAGTTCCACTTGCTTACACCCCTGAATCTTCTTTTACAATAACACCTTTAGTCCCCGTTACAAGACGAGGTGTTAATACCATCCTTCAGGTTATTAGTTCCGAATCAGCGACTTTTCATAAATTTGCATTCACAACGCTCGTGAAGAAGTTCTGCTCTGGTACCTGGGCTGCCTGGTCCTACTCGCTGTAATCGAGTCATAAAGCTGGAAAAAACATATTTAAAAATCGGATAATTGCCTTCCCGTTGTCCATTTTAAGTGTCCATTTGGCCATTTTAGCCGTCTTTCTCTTTTTTTGCCATTCGACGCACTGAGCTCGGGTAATGAAGTCTACTACTGGATGTGGCCCTAGGCCAGCTGCTGCTCCATCTTCT
Source organism: Drosophila rufa (assembly GCA_018153105.1). NCBI lineage: Eukaryota > Metazoa > Arthropoda > Insecta > Diptera > Drosophilidae > Drosophila > Drosophila rufa. The sequence continues at coordinate 19,966,130 of JAECXS010000096.1, forward strand.
CTCATTTCTGGGATACCTTTTCCCCGGCGATCCACCCACCTCAGCTTTCGTTCCGCTCCGATCCACTGGCCTCGGTTTGCAGCCGACTCTTTTACGAGTGTGTCAGCGGCTACGCCTAGTTATGACATATCAAAGCGGTTCTCAGGGACCAGGGATAGGGTTCTGAAAAATGTATATCGAGGATATATGTAAATAAAAACGAATATCAAAACTATTTACAAAAATTAAATATATATCTATTATTAAATAGGAAATAAGAAACATGTAACAGTCTTATATTCTGTGGTATTTAATATCATAAAATATTTCAAAGAGTGCTACCCAAGTTTTCTTTTCTATATTTTAAAGGAAAATCTATCTATAGTTTGTATTTTCAGTATAATTTTAAATTTCAGGATATTCTTTTTGCATTTACGCAGCCCTGCAGCCACCGAAGAAGTCAGAAGTTCAACCTTCGCCCCATATTAAGCCAGGCGGCGGTTTTATGTTCCCTGCGCGATGATTTATATGCGTCAGTGTCTCGCACCTTTATGTCGCATTGCGAATCGCCGTTGAGATCTTTTTGAACGGACGCTCTGCCCAGAGCGGAAATTGCACATGGTCCGGATTTGTAATTTGTAATTTCGGTTTCAGTTTCAGTCTCACAAAAGAAAGTCAAAGTCAGAGTGGGATCTGTGGGAACTTCGACGCGGTGCAATTGCTGGAGCTTCGCTGGAGCTTACCTTCGAGCTGATTGCATGGCTTAATGCTGGTCGACATTTTCATTTTCACACGATATTTCGGCCAAGATACGGGCCAGAGCTCGGCGATTAATTCAATTTTCGTCAAAATTTTGATGGCAGATTAGAGAGCGATCGAAAGACGCCTTTTATGGTCGGGACGTGTGCGCGAATTCGGGTAGCTAATCGGCCCAGTTAGTGGTAAAAAAAAACAAAATGCGACAACGCAGCGTTTCCATTCACTTAGCCATTCCCACAGCTAAAATAATGCACTTTAAATAATGATAGGTATTTACAATTATTTCTTACAAATTTTAAAGCCTTTTAAAGTCAAGTTTCTAAGCAATATTATTTCTATTAATTTGTATTTTAATTTTTCTGAATTATTTCAATAAAGTTTATAACCCGTTTATTTTATAATTTAGGTTTCAGATATGCCCCACCCTTTTCTCTCACTGCATACCCCCGTCGATGACTCTGTCCCTCACATTTCATTTATGAACACTTTTTTACATATTTGCCTGCGCTGCCCGCACGAAATTGGGGTAATTTGAACGTGTCGACTGCGGCATGTCTGGGTCGACATTAGAATTATGGCGGGTGGTGCACCAGGAGGACGGGTGAGTGCGGTACCATTACTGGCCGGAGTAATTGTTATGCGCGGCGCGGCACCGCTGATTATTGCCAACTAAAATGAAATAAAGAAACCAAATTAAAATATATACATATGTAACAGCGGCAGACACGTCGCAGCTTAGTCCGACTCCGACTTCGACGCCGTCTGTGGGCCAAATGTAAAGCTAAATGCCTTTCCAAACACTCACGCACTTCCCCGAATCCCTTAGCCGACAGCCTTATGCTAATTTCCCACAGGTTCGTGCGAAGAAGTCTACATAACTTCGTAAAACATAATGAATAGTAAAACAAAATTTAATAGATGTTAGATCGAAACTTGTATAAAATTTCGATGAAACTCTTATGCATTTAGAAATATTTAGGATATTTTTAAAAATATACTACGATTTTCAAAATATTTCTTAAGAACCAACTGAAAACTATATGAGTTATTTATTACCACATACCCTTAAGCCTACATTGTATTTTCCAATGCAAATTAAAAATGTTACTAAAAATAAAAGTATAATTAAATATAATAAATAAACAAATGAAAATACTCTTAGTTAATTTATTCACTTTTTATTTAAATAGCTATATAGATATATAGATCGTGCCCCGTCCCTGTGAAAAATTTCAGTTCAATGAGAACCTTCCCGAAATAACCACAATTTTTTAGCATAATGCCAAACAAAATGTCAACCGAATTCAACATTTAACAAGGTTTAATTTTATATCACATAAAATAAATAGGATCACTAAACAAATTGGATATAAAGATATTTGCCACACATTGACAACTTGAAGGCAGAACGAAAGACAGAACTAGACACAAATTAAAGAAAACCAATCACAAGACAAAAAAAACGAATAAAAAAAATAAACTGATCGAAATAATTGTATAATTGTAGTTTGGCATTTAAGCGAGCAGGATGCGCAAAGCTAAAAATAAATAAATAACAAATAAAAAGTGATTCAGGGAGTCGAGGCAATTAATACCCCTTCAAAATAATTCGATACATTTTAAGAATTTAAGAAATTAAATAGGAATTAGGGGAAATATTTCTGCTCAATTTTCCAGTGAATATTTGGCTAAAATATTTTTTGCTTAATAGGATTATTAACAATATTCCGAATATAGAAAAAGGATATTCTGATAGATAAAAGAAAAGAAAAGACTTTAATCCTTTTTATAGTTCTATAAATATTTTTCCTGCTTTAGTTAATCAAAGAATCCTTTCAAAAACCAAATATAGACCTTACAGAAAATGTTCTTTGTATCATCACCTTAAAGAGATTAATGCCGCCAGAAATTTGCCTGGTTAATTGTTGGGGAATGGCGAGGAGACGGCCGCTGTCTGAAAATGGATCGGAATCGGAGACAAAGTCGAAATCGCAGCCATTGGATTCTGAGCTGCTGACGGACGACGGGCAGAGGACCGCTGCTTTGGTGCAATTGCAATAATTATATTTTTATCTCTTAATTGCCGCATCACCCGACCGCTTCCTTCCCATCTGCCCGGCCCCGATCTCTCTCTCTCTCTGAGTTCAAAGAAACCAATGAGCTGTCATTACAATTAAAAATAAAGGCGAAAAATGCCAAAAACAAAACCAAGTGAAACAAGAACAACTGTCGAGCGGCGGCCCATCAATCCGAATCGATGATGCCGCCGCAGATACATTTACAGATTCAGAGAATCGCAGAGATACAAAATGAAAAACAGCAAAATGCAAAAAGCAGCGCGCCAAAAAGAGATGCAACGTAGATGCAAATGCAAATGAAATGCCTCGGAACCGTCGCTGCATATTTTGGCCAATATCCAAGGAATGTTTTTTAATCAGCACATAAAAAATATTGCGAGTCTACAATTTTTGCCTTCTTTTTTTGCAGCCATTGGATTGGACCCGACTCGCATCGACTCGGATCGAAACGTATCGAATCGAATCGCGGCGATTTCGTTCGATTTATTTAATTGCATTTTAATTTATTTGAATTATTTTCGTTGGCATTAATCGCCGCTCGGGAATTTCAATTATAATAAAACTTGAAAAAGAGCTGAAGCATTTTTCAATAGTGCAAGTGTGCAATCGAAAACCAATTATAAGAAAGCATTTTATAGTCGGTTTCGAGCATTACATACTGCCGCCCAATTTCCCCAGCCGCCGCATATCGGCAACAATGAACGAGTCCACCAATCAGATGGGAAATCAAATGATTCTGAATAAGAAATGTATTTATATTTATTGGTAATTTTACAGAAGGATTTAATATGAGAAATATAAGTACTAGTTTCTTTGGAACATAATAATAATTATATTAAATACTAAAACATAATTTTTATCAACATAAAATACGTTTTGGTTTTAGGTAAATAAAATGTAAGTTACATAAACTTAAAAATTGTTATGATAAACATTTTACGTTTTAAATTAATTTTATTCTGAAGTTAAGAATCCAAAAAGATGATAAATATCTTTAAGAATGTTACTTTTAGGGTAAGCAGGGATGCCCAAACTATGACCTTGCATGCCTGAAAAAAACACCTAAAATACGCCTTATAACATATCAAAATATTAACTTAAAAAGCTCTTAAAAAATAAACAACTCCCTAGAGAAATAACCCAAGGATATCCCTCATTTAATTCATTTACCAAAAATAAAATCATTCCAGTCACTTTTGGCCCGTAGATTTGCCTCTCAGTCAAGGCCATAAAACCACTTAACCTAAAAGCCTCACAAGCGCTGTGAAATGTGCATAAATCGCACAATTTATAATTCATATGGAATCATTTTTATTTTCAAACTTCAACCACACACGGTCGATCCAGAATTCGATTGCAATTCGATGTGGAATGGGTTGCTCCGGCCCAGGATCACGTACAACCCGTATTATGGCAAATAAATGTGCTCAAGGATACAGGCGACTGACTACGGGGGGATTATTGCGAAAAGTTTAAAAATTGATTTTCATCTGGCAAATGCCGCAGCATAAAAGGATTTTTCCTCATATCGGAATTGATTTCTTCCATACGTAAACATAAATAAAATATGAACTTCCACCCGGCGCGCGCCCTCTGTGAATCTCCGGCTGGGTAAATATTTTCCCAGCAGCAACTCGTCTCCATCGAGGCAGTGTCCTGCCCCGGCTCATCAGCAGTCCGGTGGCGAGCTGGTCAAATAAAGCCGTTAGTAAGTATTTCATAAGTCCAGGACCGGGGCCAGATAAGCAAGCAATAAGCCTCTAGCTGACGGACAGCCCAACTTTCTGGGAAAGCCAGGAGCCAGAAGCCATGAGCCAGTAGCCAGTAGCCAGCAGCTAGTGGCCAGGACCAAGTCCTCATTGGCACACGTCCGCCTAATACAAACAAGGACATGAGCCCGAGTCGTGACTGAAAAGTTTCCTGCCCCGGCGCATAGATTCCGGCGATACTCGTACTTTCCGTATTTTATTTCCATCATTTTTACTCGGAATTTTCGCATTTCGTATTTTTATTTTCGCTCCACGCTCGGTCGAGCAGACGTCCGAAACTTTGGCGCTCGCCCCGGCGAATGTTTCAGATAAAAATTTGTTATTTATGGCTTAAGGTTTCAAACTGAAGAGTTCTGCTCAATTTGCGGGCCCCCTGGACGAAGGAACCAAAGCGATGGCATCAACGGAAAATGTTGAACGGAAATGAAAATGCACTAAAGGTCTTTAAGTCGAGCAAATTTCCCCCAACAATTTATTACTCACCGGTTTTCGACTCTGGAAATGCATGGATTTTTATCAGGTAAATTAAAGAATTTCCTTTATGTTAGATACCCTTATATATAAAATAATATTATACAGAATATTTAATAATGCATTCTTCAGGAATTATTCAGTATTTAAATTATATTTTAATAGCTAAGAGCCTTCTTTAACCCAACTACTTTTAAGAGAAAACAGCTTGTTTGGTCTTTTATTTTCTAGGATAGAATATCTATCCTATTTATAGAAGATGTGATACAAACTTTAAGAGTTTAAGAGTGTCAAAGGCGCCTCCTCGAGCCTGAAACTTGACTCCAATTTCGAAATCCCTTTGACAGTGTCAAAGAGAGTGTGCGAGACTGCTGCGAAAAGCCAATCAAAACCAAATTCTAAATTCAAATTAAAACGTCGAGCGATTAATTGCGCACAATTAAAACCAACGCCTAGTCGGAGCAGCACAGCAAAGAGATTTCTGGTCTCATTAAACGAAGTTCAACAACTTTTAGCCGTGAGTGAGGTAACCATAAAAAGCCAAAACCGAACAAAGGGAAAGGTTGAGGACGTCAGCAGGAGAGGAGCCCAAGCGCAAGCCCAAGTCAAAAGCCAAAATCAAACCATCAAAGTGCCGGTAATAGTTTCGGGTTGTAAAACTCACACGAACAATAAGTTAATCAATCTCAAATTTTAATTACAAAGTAACAACTTCCTTTAGCAATTTCAGGCGCGATGAACTCGCTCGCTACCCGTCTCTTTCTCAGCCTCTCTGGCCGTCTCTGTCTTTGGTTAATGGGCATTCGGCTGTCTCAGCCCGGCGGCGCAATTTACATAAAAAACGCAGCCGCAAGGTGTGGGCCGTCGTATCCAACAGATACTCGCACTCGCACAGATGTGCCTAGAGATACATAGGTGCACAGGAAAAAAAATCCAATTGTTTGAAGAAAGTTAGAAGTTAGGAAGGTGAAGGATAGTCGCTTTATTGTAAAAGAATGTAGGGAAATAATTTTAAGCCATTTATTTATATTTGGAAACCAGCTTTGATATCTTTAAATTTAAAATCTTAAAACCCTGCTTTAACCATATTTAAAATAATCATGGAACATCTTATAGCACAAATTTTCTCCCAGTGCTCGAGCAACAGAAACTGGCAAACATATTTTATGTAATTTGTCTTTGTTTCGTGTAATAAAATGAAAATAAAATTGTGAATTGCCGCTCACTGAACTGGTCTGGCCAAGGGGTTAGTTGGATGGCTGTAGCCATAGTGGAGGTGCCAAGGATGGGGACCCAGAGCCAAGGGCTGGGGCAGAGGATGAGGATGAGGAAGAGGAAGCTACGCCGACTGAACGTGAATGGGAAAGGTAATGCCCGGGCCCAGAGAGTTTCAGTTAATGTTAATTTTAATGCGCGCTCAACCCCATTGATCATGAAAAATGGAACTCGCACACTGCCGGCGAACGAGTTGGAAATTTATTTGAATTTTATGCGACTCCGCCGCGCAGGCGTCCTAAGCCCCAGGCAGAGACACACTCCTGCCCTCCTCCTCCCTGGATCCCCTATTCGGAGCTCTGTAAGGCAGATGCGCCAGCCAGGATCGCTCACACCGGTGTAATCCTTTGTCCTGCGAGCAGGTGTTGGCAGGCTTCCGAGGGGCAAATCGATTAGGATGTGGCACAACCTGCAAGCCCTCGGACACCCTCATAATTTCGATACTTAAAAATATGCATGTTGTGTGTAAATATGAGCATTTAAACTGAGCTGAGTTTGCACCTGTGTGTTTTTACTAATATTTTATGTAAAATTTAGTTTTAAATAGCTAAATATTGTATTTATGTTAACTTGCTACTGACACCTCTCCTTTAACAAGTATTAACTCTTAACTTTTCCAACAACACTTCATGGAAAGGCGTAAATATATGGCCACGAGTTGTTCAAGTTGAACGCTGTGCCTCAGGGCCTGTTCGTGGATTTTTGACAAGTTTATTAACTTGTTTGTGGCACGCACCAGCGGCTTTAAGCCAAAAACCTCCCACCAGAAGCCAGGGCCCACGCTCCTCTGGAATTACCAACCCCGGGAATTTATGAATGCCGTGGAAAACCGCCGACTGCTCCTTGGGGGCGTTTCGCCTGTCTGTCTGGCTGGAATATTTCTGGTCAAAGTTTCGGCGCGATTTTCGCCGCAGCCGAAAGTCAAAAGCTTTTGTCAACAAACCCCCAACCCCGGCAGCCCCCCAAAAAGAAGGTGCGGTCGCAACCCTTTCGCCGGCGGAAGCAATCCCCTGGGGCACGAGTATCTGGCGGATACGTGCGTGAGCGGTGTGGCCAGAATTTTGATGGGGTTCGAGGGCGCTTTTCCTGCGGCAAAATCTGCGTAAACTTGGTCTTGTTCTTGGGTTTCGCTTCGCAGTTTACTTTATATCTTATTTGCTTATGAAATAAGATATTCCGACTGCCGCAACCCAATCCCAACTGCGGCCTCGCGATTTATGCATAGCCATAGGTGGGAGTATCTCTCGATTTTATGTGCTGTTTATGAGACTGCCTGACACTTTTATGCACTCGCCTGCTTTACGGCAAAGGGTTGGCCTTGGCCCCCCAAAAACCATCATCAGGCTCCGTCTGCCAGCCAAATCGAATGAGTTATTGGCCTGGATTGGATTTGGGGAAAGGATTTTACCAATATGAGGTGGATTTAACGTAATGGGGATCCTGCATCTGTGATGGGATATTGAATATGCGAGTGACTTGCAACAGGGATCCATTTCGAAGATGAAATTTTAGTATTAGAAGGCTCAGAGATGATTGAGAAGGGGGATTGTGAATGGAGGAATGAAAAAATGAGTGGAAAAAAGGAAATATATTTTAAATAATATATAAGTATCATATTTTTCATAGTTTCAGCTATTCATCTCCCCCACAATCTCCTCTCAGGATATGTGAATGGTCTTAGATTCGACAGAGTCATCGCCATGTCAACGCCAATAGAGCTGGCCATTGTCCTCGATTGCTTCCCATTCAGTTGCAGTTACTGCTGGCTGGCGATGAAAAATCGATGCACCCAAAATAAAACTCAATCAAGAGCAATTAAAGGAATTCACAATGGACGGGACCCTAGAGGCGAGACAATGGGGAATTGTGCACCCAACTAGACGGATCAAGGGCGTTGTCCAGCTAAGGTCAGGGTGCACCTTTCGGTCCCCCCCATCCCTTCCCTTTGCAGGGGCGTAGGTGCCGGGGTCAGGGAACACCTGGCTGGCTGGCCGGCGTCTGAGTCGGGATTTATCTGGGCGTCAAAGCCGCCACCAATAAAAGTGGCAAACAAAGCGAAAAGTCCCCGAACAGATTCGAAAGTGGCGCGTGTTGGCACTGAGGGAAAAAGTATAAGGAAATATGGAATTAAAAATATTTGAAAAAATTTAATTTAAGGTAATTTAAATTCTCTAGATTTTGTAATTAATATTATGAAATAAAGAATCTTAATTCAAGTAACAAATTTGTTTTAAATTGAGCAAAGGAGCAGAAAATCTTGCAAAGTAAGTTAAAATTTAACTTCTAGATATATATTAATAAGTTGATAAATTAATATTTTTGCGTTTCCCTTTTAGGTTTTTTTCCAAATAGTTTTGGGCTTATTAATTTTATATTATGGACTGTATTAATATTATATTTAAATATACAAAATGTGTTAGAATAGGACTTCGTTCAGTGCACCTTTCAGCCGGAACCCTCAGCGAGGTGCCAAAGAAGTCCCGGGAGCCGGGTTCAGATCGAATTATTGGGAAACCCTGGCCATCGAGCTGGACACACGCACTCATCTGGTCCCGGGGCCTCCGTCTCGTGCCATGGCCATTGTCCGCTGGCCGTTACAAATTGTTGTGGGCGTTCCAAATCCGCTTAGGTCTCATCCCTTCACTTGGAATTTAATTTTGTGTGAGTTTTGATTTCGTGTTCGTTTCGGAAGCGAGTCGCATTTCATCTTCTGTTTGGTTTTTGAGCGTTAAATCGCCAAATCCTTCGTTAATTTTGACGTTTGTCTTTGGTCATTCGGAGGAGGAGGAGGAGGAAATCGCTGAGGTGAGGGAGTGGACTGACCGACGGTCAGTGGATAGATGGATAGATGACCCATACTAGGGGTGAATGGAAGGACCGGAAGGAGGGCCACGCATGTGGGTGGATAATGGATAATGGGCCCAGCAACTGCTCGTCGGCTGGAGATTAAAAATTTAATTCGAAATTAGCGCAATTGTTGGCATTGCTCCCTTTTTTTTCCAAACGATCGATTCGAGTGGAAAGACAAATAAAATAAAATCGATGGCAGCTGTCCGCTTGCTCGCTCCGAAATGATGGCAACAATTTCCTGATTACTTTTGAGCCATCGAATGGGTTTTATGGTTTTCAAGGAATGTCCGGTTTTCACTCATCAGCGATTTGATTTGGTCAGTTTGAAGAATGGGTTTTTAGTATAGAAAATGATAAGGGAAGACCAGTTCTTGGAGAGTGCGATTATAGAAATGGAATTTTAAAATTGCTACAATGAGAACAAGCGTAAAAAGTGCCCTTGAAATTCCCAAGTACGAATTCAGCGACACATTGGTTAAAAGACACATCTTGATTTATGTGGTTTAATTTTAGATAACTCAGCTCAAATCTAGACCTCGACTTTAATAGCTAAAAAATTGAGGAGTTCATATTAATATTCATCTAAATAAATTAAATTCTAGAGAAAAAGAAAAGTAATAATAATCTCACAAATGAGGTCGGAAATATATAAATTAAAAGAACTGAAATTTAAGATCTAAATTCTCTAAATTACGGATTACTTGCTTTTCCCAACTGATATCTAATTTCTGTTTTTCCCATTCCTGCTGGATATATCAATCAACTATTAAGAAATTAGATCGGGGATCCGTCCTGGAGATGGCTCTGGGAATACCCAAAATGTACAGCTTGAAAAGACGGGGAAAGATGGGGGTGAAAAGTGACCATAAAGGCCGAGAACAATGGCGTGTTAATGGCAACTTTAAACTGACACCACTCCGCGCAAAGGTTAATCGCTTTCCGGCTGGACACTGGCCACCACCCGCTGGTATCTGGGCTAAATTTCGGGACTCCGACTCCGATTCCGATTTGGATTCGGGGTGATGATAAATGCAGCGGGCCCAGCGGGTGGACAGCGAATAGAGTTGTCAACCGGACTAACACACAGGGTTGACACCACAGTTTCGATGGCAGCTGGAATTACACACACACACGAAACATGAAAAATGGGACCCGGGGGAGAAATGGGGGGGCACTACCACCTATGATTCAATTACGCTCCAATAGAAATGTCACTAAAAAGCTGCGCATATTAATTGAATTGGAGCGGCGAAGGAACCACTGCCCCGGGACACTTGAACCGACAATTGATATCTGCGGTTTTTCAACAAAAATGTTGAACAAATTGCGCTGCAAACTTTTTCATTCGCACCGAGGGAGACACGCCCTTATCAATACACGGCATTCGCACATGCATCTCGTTTTTTATTTGCTAAAAAAAAAAGAAGCAAGCCAGGTGTGGCTAGTTGCTGTCGCCTCCTGTTTGTTTTGCATTAAACGGTTTGTTTTGCTAACCAAAGTGTTGATTTTATGGCCGTTTTTTGCCTCCGCCCCGAACAACGCGAAATCCGAGCCCCGAATCACAGGCCAGTTAACTTCTAACAGATATATCATTTCAATCTCTGCAATTTGCCATTGTTTGCCGATAGTCGTTTCAAAATATATACACACGCTCTTGGAATAGCTGTGGGAGTGTTCACTAAATGGAGTTATTTCTTTTAAATCATGATAGTTATTTAGAAATTTTTTCTATGTAAATATTAGCATTTTAACTGCAAAATAATAAGCTTAAAAATAGCAGTAATACTTATCAAAGAAAATGGTAGGATTATTATTTTCCTTCCCTTCGTTTTCAGCCATTTTCTATTTCTGAAACGAGTTAGTCTTTTATCCAACGTGATATCTATAAAATCGTGTGACGCAGATTGATAGCCCCGAAAAGCCATCTAACAGAAACTATCGCTTCGACACAGGGCTCTATAAAAACAGAAGACAATTCTCTGGGCCTGGTACTTAATATAACTTTGTGTAGTGCCCCATAAACCCTTCATTACACGGCACTAAAGCCGCGGCAATAAAAGCAACTACAGCAACTAAAGCCCGAAAATAAAAACTCAATTTGAATTCAAAAACCACCAAAATGGTGCGTGCTTATCGCTTTGCCTTTTCCTGTGGACCTAAACCTTAACCCAAACCCAAAACCCAAAACCCAGACCTCAACCCGAGTCCGAATACGAATTAAACCTGAACCCGATGAGCTCGATAAAGCGACAAAAGCGGTCTAGAAAATAAATTAAAAATACATTTTACGTAAATGTAGCGCATTAAAAGGCGACTTGAGAAAAGCACATTATAAATATAAAAACACAATTAAATAAGTGCATAGAAAACAAATTCGAGACGAAAAAACATACAAAAACCGACACGGCAGGGGAAAACAGAAAGAGAAATAGGAATAAAAAGGTACACGATTAAAATAACACCAAGATATTTCAAACTACTTAACGTGAAAGGGCAATGTGAGTAATAGAGAGCCCCTAACTCAGTACCCTATGATAATACAGATAGGTGAATATTAGCCTCAGGTTTCTTAACCATTAAAATTATAAATATAAAATAAAATCTTTGAGGTATTGTTAGCAAAAATGGAGCAACAATTTAATAATTGCTGGGAAACTGTTGAAATATTTTTCATTAGGTATTAGTGATATTTATTATTTCTTAAGTTTAAAATTCACTTATCTTAAATATTTTTTTATGTCAAAGACTCCCATTTTCCCAATGATTCCCCCTGATCACAGCTAACAAAACCTCAGAGCTGACAAAAGAGGTGTAAAAACAAGACCCTGGCCGGCTCGAGAAATGTTAATGTTAATTTCAATTGTTTTAATTTATTTGTGACCCCATCGCCACCCGCCAAACCGTCACGGACTAAGTTAATGTTACATATACATATCTAACACGAAAAACAGAAAAAACTGAATTGGAATGAAGGCGAGAAAAAGGCGAGTGATTACTGTATTCTTTGGCCAAGACGTGACCGGCATTCTGTCCGACAAAGGGTTTTCCAGCGGAGATCGGAGCGGAGCGGAACCAACTGTCGCCGGGTATTTGGAGCACGACGAACTGTCTCATAACCGTAGCAATGCCAGATAGTTTACTGAACTCCCTACGCCTGCTGCCCCAGCCCACAAATAAATTAGTTCTTCCGAAAAAACGAAGAGAATTCCGCGCGTAAAAAACACAGAAAAATCGAGGAAAAATGCAGCAGAATGTTCGATGAAAAATGTGTTCGGTTTACCATTAATCCGCTGCCCTGATCCAGGGCGACAGATCATTACACACGCGCGTGGAGCCCCCGGAAAGTGGGCCCCTTTTGGAGTCGTAAGTATATGGAAATTTATTAATAAAAACTCCCGAAAAAACGGATCCAAAAACGGGACTGCAGGCGGAACAGGGTGCGGTGCAGTTGTTGCCTGTCCGTAATTTATAGACCCGCTGCCAAATGACATGCTAACTAATAGTATCATCATAATTTATACATACAAATACATTGCATTTGTTATTTATGCCCCTGCGACATCCCGAGCCACCCCATTGCCGCTTCCTCCACTGATTTCCATGCAGATCCCCGCTGACAGAGGTCACAGCACCGGGCTGCGAGGCGGGAAGGTCACCCGGCATTAATGGATCCTTTTGACCCTGGCAATATTTGAATATCGATTACAATTAAATGGCCATGGATAAACGGAGGACACGTGATTAGGTTGATGTATGGATTTGCAAAATATTTAGATATTTTATAAGCTAATTGTTGGGAATTTCAAACTTAACGCTTGTCAAGTATACTGGGTTTTAAAATGTATCGATTATATTGATAAACGAATAAATTATGATCGATAAAGGGATATTCACTAAAATATTAACGCTACATATTTAAAATAATTTCTTTCTCGAATTTTAGTTGAGAATTCTATGGATATTGGTTATGAAAAACAGATTGATATACGGAATAAATTGTACATGATCGATAAGTAAATAATCGATAAATTAATTATAGCAAATATAGATCGATTTTCAATCTTAATATTCGATATATACTACTTGTTAATGGACCTATATTTACTCTCTCAAATTATTAATTTTTAAATCAAATCTAGAAAGAAAAGAACAAATTAAGTGACAGCTTTTTATTTATACAAAGGATTTCGATTTATTCACTAAATTTGAGTTCATGTCTAAGTTATATCCAAGTCTTAGTGGAAGTACAGCCAAGACTATGATTTGTAAAACTATTTCGGATTCCAAAAAAATTTGCAAGACGTTTCCGGTAGAATGGACCTGATTTTTAGTCGGGAGAACGATTGTGGTTAAAACCAGCTACCCCTGTGGCTCTGGTTGGGATTTGGATCGTTGAGACCTGACAATACAGAAATTAGCAAATATTTAACTACTTAAAGACATTTTCCATACCATTCGATCGCCTGGAGTAGCCGCCAGATAACCGCTGACCACTAGCCATGGCTCCGAGACCATTTCTCATGCCGTGACCCATATTTTGGCTCATGCCATCCAAGCCTTGACTCATTCCCATGGACTGATCCATTCCGTTGCCCATTCTCGGGCTCGGCTCCTGGCTCATGCCATTCACCATAGATGCCCTGAATAATTCAATGAAAATTAAGCCAGCGATATGTAATAGTTTAAACCCGCTTACCCAATTTGGGAATGTCCGTAGGTGGGCTTGAAGTTTGTGTACTGGCTCATCATACTTTGATTATAGGAGGCAAAAGGATCAGCGGGTGAGGCGTAGGCATTCTGACCCGATCCCGGTGAACCGGAGCTCTGCATGAAGCCAGTGTTTGCTTGGTTGGAGTGCAGCCACTGACGGCCACCGCCGCCAGCAGAGCGGTCCATTCCCATCTAAATTAAATTAATTAAATTAAATTAAATAAAAATAATAGCCCAAATAATTAGGGGAAGAGAAATCATCCTTATTGATAAAGATAAAATAGTAAATAAGCTATTAAGAGGACATGATGTCTTCCCATGTTTCTTTACTAATCTCACCTGAGAGTAGTTGCCTTGACCTCCGCCGTGACTGTACTCCCAGCTAAATTCTGGACCGTTTGACATTTTGCTTACAATTTTTTATCCAAAAATAAAGAAAACTTGAAAAATTTTCAAATGTTTTTGGAGAAATTTTGTTGCCCGGTGGTTGTTCTACCTAAATGTTACCTCACTGAATACCGAAATACGAATGAATTATCTAGCTTTCCACATCCATGTCCATGACAGTAGACCTGACTTTTCGTTCTGTGACTACTTGATTTTCAATTTCAAATTATTTTAAAATAAATATAGAGATATAAGTCCAATGAAAACTATAAATATTTTTTAATATAATCACAATTTTGAATATAATTAGCAAAAACCTGTCCGAGCTATGATCTAAGAGCCTCGCTCTTGGGTGTCATGCTGAGACTTCGGATTCTTATCTCTCCATTTCCCACATAATCTCAGTCATAATTATATTCAAATTGTGGGCAAACACAAAGTCATAATATGCATTTTTTATGGCCAGTTCAAGTTATGGCCAATAGACCGTTAACCTATTAATGGCATTTAAAAACAGATATTTAAATTGATAAAATTAGTCATTTTGGTGTCTGGGCTGCTGATTTATGGAACTAATATCGAGATGCTGGTAGGATAAATAAATAAATGTTTGAATAAATGCGGCGTAATAAATGATGATTAAAGCTGAGTTCTTAGATTAAATTAACGATGATTATAAAAAGATGTTTGTGTTATTTATATATGAATCTATAAGGAAAATAAGAAATAAAAGGCTATTATTTATATTTATACGTCTATTTATTTAAAAGGAATTTTAATTTGGCTTAAACTCTTTCCTGGAGGAAACTAATTGGTTAAGTTTAAAGACATTTTAAACCAATACAAATTTTTAAAACTAATATTTAATACCTGAGATCTCATTATGCTCATCCAGACTAAATTTCAGTTGCTTCAGGTGACTGCTAGAATTTCTGCCTGCCCTTGTAGCCACTTCCACCTGTACACGCCGCATGCCGCAAGGCACAGCTGTGGCTCGTTCGAGCCTCTGGCAAACCAGTTCCCCATCGATCCGAGGATTATTTATGTGTTTTGTCGATCGGCGAAACAAAAGGCCAAAGGCTGACCTACAAAGGAGCTCCGGACAATGGCAGATGACCTCATAAATTGCATCGTTATGAGGTTCATAAACATATTATTGCTTCATATTCATAACGCACTTGAGGTCCCTGTCCTTGGGCCGGCACTAGACTCTGTCTACCTGTCAGCCCAGAAAAGTATCAAAGAGATTTATGGCCGGACTGAAGGGAGGCCTGCGTTTTTTAGCAGCAATTTAAAATGCATAAAATATTTGATGGTCGCTCTAACTCAAAACAAGGCATCAGGAGACGAGAGACAGAGAGAGCTCCCTTCTTTGATCATCATCATCCCCCAATGGCTAATCCCGTTTTATGGCATTCGTGTGGTTTTTGGGCCGTAAAATTGTTTTGTCACCTGTTGAAAACATTTTTTATTTTAAATTGAAAAAAATCTGGGAGGAACTGCGAGAGCACACAAGAATTTCATAAATTTTCCGACTAAATGTTTTGCTTTCTATTTCTATTTTTGCCCCAAGTGCTTCAGTCTATTTTCGGTCCCGGGGAATTATGAATTTCAACCGCTTAAGGTCCAACCTAATTGCCGCCCAATTAACACCTTCAATAAGCCAATGGCCCGCCAGCTCATTTGTCTGACACAAAGACGGAGTCAGAGGCGAGGGCATTTTGATTTATCAACTCTTTTTACATTCCCAACACGAGTGCATCGATCAGAGGAGGCGGAGGACACGAAAATAGCCGCGCGGAGCCATCGGAGTCATCTGCATTAAGATCCGACAGCGACAACACTCGGATCGATTTAACTCTTTGACCCCACCCACCCACGAGTCGACAGCCAACACATGCGAGGGCCTATTAAAAAGATTGTTTATGAAAACAAACATTTTCGGGGCAATTAATCATCGGGATCGGCATCGGCATTGGCGCGTGGGGGAACTGCAGCCATGGAGCACAGCCTACATATTCCTAACCCCTTTATGTTCCTCCTCCGGCTCGATGTTGCCGATGATGATGATGATCTCCATCTCTCCCATCTGCAGTGTCAGCCAGAGTGCCTCCAATTTTCATTTGGAAATCGTTTTATGGGCCCTACTTGGGGGCGGGGATCGGAAAAAGTGGGGGAGTGTTAAACGTCTGCCAATTAGTGATGCTTGTTGGATCTCTTGTTGCGATCGTTCTCCTAATTGGCTAAAATATGAAATGCCTTTAGCTTTAATCGCGGGAATAAATCGTCTTTGATGGGGGAATAGTGAGGAAGATGTGAGAGCATGGCAGATGCTAAACAGCTTTATTATAAGGAAGATCTAATCTAATTTAATCTAACAAAGTCTACAATTCCATTAATATCCACTTCTGAAGTGCGAACTCATTAGTCTTAAAATGTACATTTATTAATTTAAAATTTAAATACTTAAAATATGCAGAATCCCTTTACACATAACTTTTCTTAGAATTTCTGATTTCTTATAGATTTATCCTACAAATTCTTCCACTTCTCCCCACTTGGTATCCCAAAGATTGATATTTCGACACATGCAATTTTATATCTATCGGTTTTAGTACTCCTTCCTGGTTTATTGTTGTTTTGCTGCTGCCGCTCTTGTTGTTGACAATTTGCGATATAAAAACTGATGTCCTGTCCGGCAAATAACCTCGGGGGATGGCCATAGCCGGGCTGGATTGGATAGATAGATGGGATGGATTTCTGTGTATGTGATTTGATTGTGAAAAACCGAAACAAACAAAAGTAATTTTTGAATGAAAAGCAATAAATTTGGGAACATTTATTGGTTTTTGGCTGGCTGTCATGTGTGCCAAAGGCAGCTCAGCAGCAACAACCGAAGGGGCATTGCTTGCATCATTTAGCCCCGGCTTTATGAGTCGCACATACATGGAAAGATAGATATATAGATATAGATACATCCACCCACAGATGGACGGATAGTTGACTCCTTTTTGGCAATTGGGGGTTGAGTCTGGGATGCCGATGGAAGGCACTGGGAAAAATAAGCTAGAGTTTTCTAGAAAGTAAGATTTTATGAATTTAATTGGGAAAATACATCAGAACACTCTACAATAAATTTAGTTAATTCAATAGATAGTTTTTAAAATGAGTCTGAAATTAAGTATGAATTTCTCAATAATTTTATTGAGAAGCAACAATATTTTGTAATATTTTCTTGTGATTTTACATTGTATAAATACTTGGTGGTCTTCCCTATAAAAGATATTTATTTTAAAACCAAAATTATAATCATTTTCTTCTAAAAAATATACATAACTGACTTAAGGTACATTTTTTCCCCAGTGCCTGTCCAAGGAGCACTTGAGAGGGCTTCCGTGGGTCGGTCGGGCCTCGTCATTAGTCCCCGTATGGCGCGTGTCCGGGGCTCTTCGATGGGTCCTGGGTCCTGTGCCCGAGCAGATTCCGTCAAGGCCGTAGAAGTGCAGCAACAATGGGCCTGAATACTTCCGCTCGGCCGTTGCAGGAGGACACTTTCGAATAATAACAATAACAATAAACCCGAAGCGGGACGCCCAGGACAGTGCAGGACAATGGAGGAGGTGGTGGTGGTGGCCAGCACGCGTGAAAGGGGGGTGGACCTATGACCCGGTGACCAGTCACCAGTCGAGGGTCGAGGGTCAGGCAGTTTAAATTGTGCCACGTCCGCAGTTGTGACAAAGTGCCCCCTCCTTCGGACGAGATGACCATTGTGGCCGGTTCAAAAATTGAAATATTACACTTTTCATTCGAATCCGGCGCTGTGTCAGCAGCAATAACTGTGAAATCAATATAGAAACCTTTGACGACCTCTCTCTATAGGCTATCCGACAGATGACCCGAACGTCCGTTTGCAGAACATTAACCCAGACCAATTTCCAGCGAAAATTAATGTGCCATCTATGAGTGGGTTCTGTCACTTCCGATCCCCATAAATGCGATCCTAATGATGCCACTTTTCCATCCCGAAATGATTCCCTCACCGCAGCTTAGCAGCTCAGCAAACTGGCTAGGATTGACGATGTCATTTGAGTCCTGGGAGAGATCATATTAAAATTGAATTGTTGGATAAATCTGTTTAATATCATTGTGTTCGGGAAATTTTATAGAAATACCCAGTAGTAGTACTTTATCCTGAAAAAATCGATTTAAACTAGGAAAACTTTTCGCGATTACTGCTTTTTTAATTCATGAAGGACAAGGCTCTACCAAGTCATTAAAAATCTATGATTAATAAGATCATTTAAAAGAAACTCTTATAAGTGAATAAATAAATTTAATTTAATATTTAGCTAATAGTGAAATTAAAAATCATTAATTAATTCTATCGAGAACAGAGCTCTCGTATGTCCTATATAATTATTCATATTATCTCCGATTAGGCCCAGGAATGTGGCCTGAGTCCTGCTGGCCATTCCGCTTCCACTGTCCTCAGTGTGCTCCCCTTCCCTTTTCCACCAACACCGAGACAACTGTCAACGCATTGTCAATTCTATTTTTATGTTTTATGTTTTTTCGTCGTTTTGTTTTCGTTTTCATTTATGTTTTCCCCGTTGTTCTTGTTCTCGTTTTGCGTGGCTTCCGCTGCGCTTCGTTTCGTCTCCTCAAGCGGCTGTCGTCCGTCCCTGTCTAAATGCCCTCTTTCTTTCGAACACTGCAAAAAAACTTATTCCAGCTTATGATATTAAATTCAAGAAAAAGGTGGAAGTAGAGCGCAATTTTAAAATCGAATATACTATTTTACACTTATTTAGACGTATTCTTTTAGAGAGAATCTTATGTCTGCTTGTGGAAGTATTCGATCTTCTTAAATCTGATACATTTTCTAAACCCATGTATCCCTTATTAAGAAAAGTTCTTAATAGATTTTTACAAACGTTTTCTACTTCCCTAATATTCACCCTTTTATTTTCAGTACTCGAAATAATAATATAATACTAAGATTCCTTACGATATAAACAAATACTTATTTTTATGAAATATACAACCAACTTTGTTATTACTTTCAAAGAATTATTACTTTCAAAAAAATAATTTTATATGGACCTATATTTTTCCCCAGTGCACCTCCGTCTTTTGTTGTTTTAATATTCGAGTGTAATATTTCAGTTTTTTTGTTGTCTTTCCTCTTTTTGAGCTGCCTCCGTCGTTGTTTGTGAATGTATGTTGACAATTTGTTGGTTGTTTGGGAGAACCGCTAAATAGCTACAAATTTATGAGCGTAAATAGCCGGCGTAAATCAATTTTTAATGCATTTCCATTTCCATTTGGTGGCCGGGCAAATGTCAGCAGTAAATTGATGAGGCGACAGTTATGCATACGAGGAAATGTTTATCTAGAGGGAATTTGTACATATTTCCTTTGCTGCTTGACTTGCATTTAAGGATGTGACTAAGGAAGCAACCTGGAGGTTTTGTATCTAATTGGGGATTGGGTTTTAAACAAAGGAAGTTTGTTGGGAAAGTCGGAATGTGATTATAAATATTTTTTGGGAAATCCATAAGGGACTTAATTTACTTTATTTTTATTACTTTATTTATTTTTATTATATTATAATATTAATATTTTTGGGAAATCCATAAGGGACTTAATTTGCTTTATTCTCATTATGAATAGTTTAAGATTTGCATTTAAGCGTCGTTATTATACAATTATATAATGCATGTCATTATTAAAATGAAATATATCGCAAAATATAATTTATAATTCAAAGTTATCGATAATAACGATAAATATACTAACGATTAAGCATGGCTATGGAAAACCTATAGAAATTTATATTAAGTGTAGACATCATATCAATATAAAATTATTCAAAAGAATCTCTGATGAAAAAGTGACATTTTTAAAATATCAAAGTAATTATCGATTTATTCGATAAACGTAAAATTCCAGAATATCGACAACTCGTTAAATGTAAATGTTTTTCGATCATTTTGAAACATTTATATACAATATGCAGATAAATTACTTTTACGCTTATGCATGATATATTTCTGCAAATTTCTGCAAATGCAAATTGGTTCATCCATCCTGGCACACACACACTCATGCATATTACTTATCCTTTGTGCATGAGTGTAACCGGGTGTGAGTGTGTGGCATTTGTCGCATGTTTGGTTGCAGCTTTTCCATCAAATCCAATTTAATACGCTTAAGTTCTTACTTTTTGTGTTGCCTCCTTGCTTTTTGCATGGAAAAAGGCAAGCGGCCCGGACCGGCACCCATACACATCCATCCATCCATCGGCTCAATTTAATGTTATCGATTTTTAATTTTCCTATTCGAACTTTTTGCTTATTTGCCGACTTGGAACATTTTTCGTGTTCTATGGTTTTAATGTGAATTACAGGGTGGCCGGAGCACCATACACCCCCGCACCTGCTTTTCCCAGCACGTAAATAGTTAAGGCTTGTAATTTAATCGCATTTGTATCGATGCTTTTTGTTTTGCCTTTGCCCGTTGCCATTGTCGTCGTCTCTTTGCCATTTAGCAACTATTTTCCCGGCGTGTTTCGGTCTCGATTCGAATTAAATTCAAGGCGTGGAATAATAGTCGCACAAATGTTGGATCATTTACGTACACAGACCGTAACAAAATGATATACATAAGCGGGCATTTATATGGGGCCGCATCGAGGGGAAGCCCCACAGAGGACTCGATGTTGCACCGAACTGAGTCTGCATTTTCAGTCGCGTTATCCATATTGTTTGCCTTCGTTGCATTGTTGTAATTAACGCTATTGTGCCAACCGCCAGTTGGAAATATCAAATAAAAACCTTTTCTGGAACTTTTCGCAGCTTAATTGGATTTGTGGTGGCTAAGAAGGGGAAGGTTGGATATTCTGTGAGGGGGTAAAGATAACTAGAACGCTTTATAAAGGTTTCAATTGGAAAATATATTAAATGTACACTGTATATATTTATTTTATTCATGAACGCTAGGAGAAATGCTTTCATAATATTAAGAAAATCTTCAGAACATTATCTTAAATGCTTTCTCTATTTATAGAATTTTTAAAGAAAAGACTATTTGATATATCTGATTAATGTAAGTCTTTAATAAATACATTTAAAATATTTCCCTTACTAAAAGATACCTCGTTTGTTCTTCTTAAAAAAACAGACTTTCTCTTTTTTTACGCATTTTTAATGGCCGTAATTTGCCCCGAACAATTATCCCCTACTTGCCCGCAATCGGAATTAATTCTGGGATCGCTCAATGCTCATTGGAACGCCGCGCCGTGCCGTATAAATGCCGTTCAAAAATATTTCACGCTTTAATTAAAAATCGAAATTGAACTGCCAATAAAATGTTTGTTAACCAACATAACCGCATCTGTTAATGTCCGCGAAAAGGGGAGCGCCGACGTCGTCGTCGATGGTGTGCAATGGAGGGAATCCGAGTCCGAGTCCGGGTCCGGGTCCGGATCGGGAGTAGGAGCAGCCCGGGCTGCCGTGACGCTTTATCAAATTTTGATAAAGGGCCGCGCCAATAAATTAAATGTATAAATTCATTAAATGAATTTCATTTTTATTGTTTCAGACCAAACCCAGAACCAGAACCCAAACTCAAACCGAGTTCGAACCAGATGACGTAAACTGTGGCTGTGGCGGGGGCTGTATGTGTGCATATTAAAAAACCATCAGCGTGTCAATATGTAATTTGTGTCGTCAATGCCACCGCCAGTGCTCTCAAATAGGACATAAATTAAATATCAATAAGGGATCCCCCGCAGCTGGCACTGTTTTATCCCCGGCAGAGATCAGAGGGCTCACCGAAATTGATTTGCTCCTTAGCCGAGCAACTTCTCAGCTTCGATTGACAAATTTCCCGAAGAACGGATCCCGGAGCCCAGACAATGGCTGGCTACTGTAGCCTTAGGGCCCAAAGACAATTACCCGGCACTCGTGGAAAGTTAGTTAAAAGTGCCCCCGAAGGATGCCGGAGACTGCGAGTCCTTCGGATCGTGTGCAATCAACCGCAGTCTGCCTGCCAACACACAAAGGCCGGCGACATGACGGATGAGCTGTTTGCGCAACCTAATGAAACGCGCTTTTGTCTGGGAGGATCAGGCAGGGATCCCGAGATTTCCAAATTTGTCAACCGAGTTCATTAAGCCGGTCCTGGGATCTCGGCATCTTGGGCCCTGTCCTCGTCCCCAGACCATTAAATTCCAATCCGTCGCCGCCGCTCTTTGATGGTTCGGAAATTATTAGGGATTTATTATGATTATTATATTAAGAGCACAGCATGGCAGGCCCCTGCGAACAATGAATGGCGCGGACCTGTATCTGGGTATCATTATTAGAGATTTAGTTCTGTCAGCGACCAAATATTATTTTACATATCAATTATTCCCATTGTCCCCGCTCCGGGTTTTGTTCTCCTCTAATTGTTTCCCGGCAGCAATGACAATCTGGAAAATTGCATGCCGAAAATCTTGAGGAAAACCACGAGATTTTCACATAATTACTTTGGTTTTATTGGGGAGCCTGCCTGAGTCACTGGGAAATTGGATATTTTCTCTGTATTTAATTTATGGTCTGTATAAGGGAAATTTGTTTTCCATTCCAGATTTGTCGCAAACGGAGATTGAGATCGTCGCATATCGATTACAGCAGGTTCCCATAAATCGAGCACACAAATAATTGGTTTACAATAGATAATATGTCATTTATTTCTGGGTTTTGTGGGTGCCTGCACTGATGGATGTCTTTTTCAGGTAGTATCAAGTTCTGAAAATCTAAATTACGGCAGAAGTTTTGAAAGAATTTTACATAAATTAAATTAAAATGTAAAAAGCAAATATTTTATCGAATATTATTATTTAGCTTGTTTGCTTTTAATTTAGACATAATTCTAGATCAATTTCCACACTTTTCCCGCCTTTTTCTAAATGAGTAAGAAAATCTGGAATTAATTCAAGGCAAATACCAAATGCAGGTGACGTCTTCGATTCGTTTAATGAGAACATTAAAAAGATATCAGAAATGCTTCAAAATCGTCTCGTTCGCCTTGAAAACACCCACGAATCTAAGGCGAGAGAGGGACCCCTGGGAATGGAAACCCATCGCGAGGTTTTCTTCCACCGTTCATTAGCCATGCAAAGCGTGTGTCCGAATTTAATTTCAATCAAAATCCAAATTATATGAAAATCAAATAAAAATGTGGAAAAAATGGAGGCACTTGCTCGCATTCTAAGCAGAAGCGGAGGTTGGAAATCCCCCAGGGTCAAGTCGTCTTTTGTGTGTGTGAATCGGGACATAAACTATTTCACATCTCTTTGTCGGTGGCCCGGGCGACGGCTTCCTTTCATGGCGGGTTTAGAATTATGGCGGGAAATCTTTTTAGAGGTAATAACTCTCACCTACACCTACACTTTACTCTTTGAACTTCTTTTTGAACAATTTTTATGGGAGAAACGTGCTTGAGAAATCTCCAGTAGGATTTCAATTAAAATTGTGGATATTGAAGGAGAATAATTAAAGAAGAAATAGTTTGGTACAATCTCAGATTCAGGAAAAATGTATTATTTCCTTTGAAAATATTTAACATTTATTATTGACTGGTCCTTGCGAATATCAATTTATTTATATATTCTTTCTCAGTATCTTTTAATTTCGATAAAGTACATCATGTACATCACAGAGGCAATTGTCTGGATTATCCTTAAAAAATCAATTTTGGATACACTCCATTTCAAATCCTTGAAGCACATTATTTCCTCATCCTTGTTATGGGTTTCTTCTCCCGATTTGCATATATGGTATAGGTAACTTCGTTTATGCCTATGAAATTGACTCGATAAAAGTTTTTCGTTAAATCCGCGAATAAAGTTTCATATGAGGGGATGGAAAATCCTTACACCTCCTTGCAGGCCCATACCCGTGAGTCCTTGCATTAGGCAAATGAATTGCGCTCTTATGGAAACACTGAAAATATAGTATATTGCAACAAAAAAAAAATATAAAAAAATCATAATTAACCAAAAACTTTATGGTATTTATATATAAGTATATATGATATGGAATGTCCCATATAACTTCAATACTTCATTATTATTTCCTTATTTTTTAAATAGATAATATCGGAGATATTTAGGATAAGCCTTATACAATTTTTTGCACTGCTTATTATCATCATATTATTCTAATAAAAAATACTTAATTTATCGAATAAGCTTTAAACTTTCTTCTCGTGCAGGAGTGTGCTCATATCCCTGTAACTCCGTTCTTTGGCCTCCTTGCTCCTGCCTTATGAATTAGCTAGCGGGCCACGCTCCTTGGAGCAGAGGCTTAAGTCCTTGCCACACTCCGCCCCGTCCCCTGCCAGAACCCTGCCCCCTCGCAGTGGCATTGTCACAACACCCACCCGAAAGTTTATTGTCGCTCGTAATTCGACGAGCTGTGAGAGGGGAGGGTCGCTTTTTTAACGCGACACCCTCGAGGGTAGCGGCTGGCTGTGGGGGTTCGAGGGGGTGGTGCGTGCAGGTTGCAGGGTGTCATGCGTGACGGCAAAACATATGCATAATTATTTAATTGAATTAAACAATTTCGTAAATGGTAAATGATGCGACGACAATATGGCGGCGTCGCTCCTGCGCCTCCTCGCTTCCGCCGGAAATTTGCATAAATACATAATTATGGACTTCGCAGGGGTATATCTGTGGGTATGTGTGTGAGCGTGTGTAATAAAATTTGCATGCTTGGCAGAAAAAAGCTTTTACGCTTTCAATTTTTATTTTTGTTGTGTATTTTGTATTTTGGAAAAGGAAGGAATGGCTGATACTCCGTACACTTGTCAGTCGCTATTTTTGATGCCTCTGGGGATGGAAACTTTTCGGCGGGATTTCGCAATTGAATGGATCATTAAATCTGCTAGTTGTTCAGGATTTATGGTGAATATTAAGGTATTGATACGATGAGAATGAGTTCCATGTATTATTTTGATTCTAATTATCTTAATAATCTAACTTGAATATAGAGCTTGAAGTGTTGAAATAACACTTAATATAGTACACATTTTATTATTAGGGGCTGTCCATATATTACGTAATCACCTATAGGGGGGGAGGGGGTCAGCGAAATGATTATGTTTGATTATATGGGGAGGGGGGGTTATTGGACAATGATTACGTAATCATTTTATATCAAAATATATATGTTAAAAAAAAAATATTTTTATGAATTTATGGGGAAACAAAATGTTTATGATTATGTAATCATAGGGGAGGCGGTTTCTGCAATGATTACTCTTGATTACATAGGGGGGGAGGGGGTCGAAAATCATCAAATTCGTGATTACGTAATATATGGACAGCCCCTTATGATATAAAACTGATTTAAAAAAATGAAAAACTTAATAATTTCATTGACATATCAGTAAAATAAATGTAAAATGTTCTCCTACTATTTTCTCCTTTGCAATCCCACAGAAACAGACTTAATATTCGCTACCTAAAAATATCCTTCAATCTCAATCCCAATTTATAACTCGAAATTCACAATAGTTTCCTCTTGATGTCACAGAGAATTATGCAAGGAATTATTTCCCTTGCCGAAACATTCATAATCTCCATATAATCCGGAATGAAAAACCAACTTACATCTATTTCGAAATTGTCACAGCAACGGAAGCGAATAAAAAGGGAAGTTCCTGCTGGCTGTATATGAAATGGAATCATAACAGGATCACCGATAACAATGGAACTATGGATGTCCTTGTATCCGAGTACCTCTATGTTTGTGTTCGTTCATCCTGCCTAAACAAATATCTCGGTCGAGGGCACAACAAAATGACGAGATCGAAAAGAGTTAAGTGCTCTTCCACCATTTCGAATTTACCAACTTTCAACCCTGAAAATCTCGATCCCCTCTTCATCACGTTTCTGGTCGAAATTTGTTGCAGTTTTAAAACTATAATAAATGTTGAACAAAAGCAAAACAAATTGTTTAAGCTTCTTCAATGAAAACTAAAGCTTGTTGTTATTTTTTTTATTTTGAGGCGATGGTATAGTGGCCCAATTTTGGCTTTAGGGGGAAGGCGGGGGCTTCCAGCGTGCCATTGACCTGATTAACATAAAAATGCCCGCAGTTTTTCCTTTTTTTCGGATGGGGTTTTTTCAATTTCCTGCTCTCAGTTTCAGTTGTGCTGCACATATATACATATATAGTCAGATATATACACGCTGGTACATAAGACAGCTACACCCATACGCAATGGAAATTTGAACGGTCGTTGGGGAAATAGCAGCTGGCAAAAAGTGAAACTGCGAGACGATGGCGACAAAAAAGCCAGACCCAGACACACTGAAGGGGGTGGCACGGGGGTTAAGGGCAGGGATTGGGGGCGAAACAGGGGCCTTCAGACATGGGGGCGTGGACGGACAAAGTTTTTTTTTCGGCGGGACTCACTGCCACTGAGGACACAGCAATTGGCAAGGACTCTCGCTTAGAAGCCGCCGGAAATTGTCCCAGACAGAGAGAGATGGCACAGAAACAGAGAGAGAAAGAGGTAGAGATACACTCACATATGCAGGACCTAAGTGAACACCGTGACATGAGACTGGTGTTCATTATAAATTCATTTTCCAAAGTGAACAGGATGAACGCAGATAAATTTACTTAAAATATGGCCATAATAAACGAAGTTGTTAAGTAATCTTTTTGAATTTATATTTCAATGACTTTGCTTAAAAAATAAGTACACTAACTCAAAACTAGTGCTCATTGTTAATTCATTTTCGAAAATGAACCCGATGAACGCAAAATTATTTTGCTACAAAGATGATCTCAATGAGAGAACATATAGTATTCATTTTGCAATCATTTTAAAATGAAGAAGATTATAATTAACTTTTTATTTAAACTTAAGATATTATTCATTTAGAAGTTTATTTATTCTCGAAGAACTCTGGTCAATTTCTGTCCCTTAATGATCCTTATTTCATGTGTCCAGGACACACACAGTCACAGCCCACAGCAGCCGCAACAACTGCGAGAGCAAGGACATCCCTTTGCCAAGGTGGCGTCGGCAGAGGGGAGCTTCACTCACTTTCGTCACTCCTCGACGCATCCTGGAATGAACGGGGAATCCCCCTCATAATGAAACCAGCTAATATATCTTGTTGACGTCGCCGGCAAAGGCAGCAAAAAAGGAGGAAGCGACATCGAAGCACCACAGCCCAGAGCCCAGAGCCCAGAGCCCAGAACCCAAAACCCGAAGTGGAAGCAGAAGCAGAACAGACATGTCTATTTTGGACCTTATCGATTTTGTCGGGGCTCCGACCCTCAGTTTTCGGAGGGGGCAGGGCGGCCAGGGATGCGGGCGGCGACGGCCGCCTGCTGCCATATAGGAGGGTCTAAGGGGGGTGTTCAGAGGGACTGAAGGACCCGGCTAAATGGGCCAACATTTAAATGCAACAATTGTCATTAAATTTTCATTGGACAGAGGCGAAAGGTTTGTGCCAAGAATCCCTTAAAGCCGCCGCAAACGTATGTTAAAGAATCGGTTAAATGGGTGAAAGTGGAGAGTATTTAAATATTAAATATGATTTTAAATGAGTTTATTTATAGGAATAGGAATATAGAAGAAATATTTAATGAAAAATCTTTAATATTTATATATTAATAATATATTAATAATCTTATAAAATATATATATATATATAATATATATTTACCCAGAGAGAACAGGGAAAAATACTAAAGATCTAACTGAAAATATTGGTTTCTACTTAAGTTTTTGTATTCAAAGTATAAGTTTAACCTTTATTAAGCTAATGTAATAAATTCTACTCATATTCTGCTCTAATGAACATATTTCTTATTAATTATCAAATGTTACACATTTTAAGATAAATTAAAATTTATGAATAGGGTAATATGCGACCACTTTAGCCACAATTATTTGTCGGGAAATGTGAAAGGGCCCTTAATCAGCTCGGCGCATTTGCTCAACAGATTTTAAAATATGATTCACATAATTTATGAGTGTTATTCGGAAATTCCTCGACCAATTCGAGAACTACTCGACATCTGCTGGAGGCCAAGACATCCCCATTTCAGGGCGGGACTTTGGCGAGCCACGGATGATCTGTGCCGTTGGAACATGTGGCTGCCACGAGCCAAGAATATATATTTACTCAACATATATCGCAGCATGAGTGTTTTATGTTGCTTTGCTTTATGAATTCCATTTTCATTAGCTGAGAATGCAGCGCCACATAAATTTGCCATTAAGCATTCGGAATGATGATGGTTCGGCGCCGGGTGGGTGTGTTAATTGCCATTGGGAGCCGCAAAAGTTGAGTTATGAGTAAAAGTTTGTTTCGGTTCCGCTTTTCGAGGGAGAAAAATCGATGGAGGAAGCACTTTAAAATGGACGCCCCAACAAGGACACCCGATGTGTATCCATTAGATACACAAACGTTCTGTGGCTGTGTCTGTGTCTGTGTCTGTAACTGTCTATTTACCTAAGCGAAAAGGACTCGGGCCTTACTTCCCTCTTTGCACTACAATTTCTTAGTTTTCTTTTCGATATATAGATTTTGTGCCACCCCGCAAGGAATTCGCTCTTCTTTTTCCTATTTTTTTTTTGGCTCGTTTAAGTGTGTAAATGTTTTTGCCGCTCGAAAGGAGCAAATTTCGTCGTCGGCGGCTCCTTTTTGCCAGCCAGGAATTTGTTTATTTGTGCTGCTGAGGCTGTTGACATTGGTTTCCAGTTTACAAAGAAATCGATTAAACGCAATTGGGTAAATGGCCCACAGTGTGCCGGGGCCAAAAGCCCCGCCCACAGCCCCAGTCCGGGACAAGGTCAACTCTTAAATGCTTGCCAGCTTCGCTTCGTCTCGGTTTGTGTTGTCTCCGGCTTTTTCGGCTAAATTTAATTTGCCCAAAAAGGGCAAACAAGGCTATATGTATTTTCTATAAACTTGAACGAGGCTATGAAAAATAAATATAAATAAAAGGCATTAAGGGAGACCTCAAAAATATATTCTATATTTTTCGATGAACTAAAAGAAAAATACAGCAATAAAATAGAGTGCTTAGAAATACAAAAATGTATAGAGAACAGAAATCAATTGACCAGAAATCAGAATTCAGTTGTAAAGTTGTATAAATAAATATTTTCTTTAAAAATATAACCATTGAGAAGTAAGAAAAATACAGAAATGAAGGAATAAAGAAATACAGAATATATTTATTTCTGCAACTAAAAATATAAGAATCTTTGGTTACAAAAATATATAAAAAGTACACAGAAACCAACTGACCAGAAAGCAGAATTCAAATTTAAAGTAAACCCTCAAGAAACCCTAACCCTAGTGAAGTATCGATTCCCCCGAAAAGTGTCATCGTTAACATAAATCACTCGAAAAACATATCAAAAACCCATTCAACCCACACGCAGACAAAGGGGGAACCTTTCGGTACACAGGCCAGTACTTAATTTTACGGCAAATGAGAAAAATAAAAATAAAGAACTTTTCCAGCTTTAATTTCAATTTCAATTTATTTTATTTCATTTCCCGCCACACACGTGATATATAATATATTGGAAGGCCCGGCTAGCGATCTTGATCAACGAGCGACGTGCATTTCACATTTTATTGATTTTTCTGGCTTAGGGTTTCGAATTAGGAATGAAATCTTTGGGCTGAGTGCCTAATGAGTCAGGCAATTAGACGTGACTACAAAATATTTATCTATTTACGGCTATTAATGGCTTCAAGTCAGCATAAAAATTGAATGGGAATAAAAGCAAATTTAACTAAATTAAATTAGAGGAAACTATTTTTTATATTTAAATAAATTTATCTGTAGGAGTACTATCGTTCATTTGAATTTTTCTTATTAAATTCTTCAGTTTCCGTCGTAATTATATTGTTTTTAAAACCTTATCTACATATTTTTTTGATTAGAAAAGTGTCTCTGGTAAAATATTATTTCCCTTCCATTTTTGTATGTTAAAAACGAAACTTCTCAGATCCCACCGACATCTCCCATAACCTTTCCTAACCTTCTCACGTTCTCTTATCACAAATGGGACGAAAAAAAATGAGGTAAACCGAAAATTATAAAAGATGTTCCGATGGTTGTTTCCTCGGCGGTTTCTGTTTTTCTGAGTTTGAGGGTCAAGCGTAGATTTGTAGTAATAATTTATTCGAAAAATTTAATTATGTTTTGGTCGGGAGAAGTTCTTTGATTTGCTTTACCTTTTCTCAGATTTTTCCTCCGTTTTCTTGAACGATTTTTATGATTGTGGAGACAAATCGGCGTCATCAAAAATTGTTGTCGGGAAAACGAGTTTTCCAAATGATTTGCATAGAAATGCCACTTGCTGTCTTGCTCCGTTGCATTCGTTTGAGAAAGAGAGGAGAGGAAGAAGGGGTATACCGCCATGATTATTAGAAGATTTCGTGAAAAAAAAAAGAAAGAGAGAAGATTTTGGGAACGGGTTCGGTTTCGTTTCTTCGGGGCATTCTTTTGTGATAAATGATATCGGTGTGTTTCGGGGGAAACCTCATAGACTTTGTGTCTGCCATTTTACTATTTATATTTATTCAAGGTCTATCTGCGTAGAAAAATGAATTTTAATGTCCTTTCGAGCACGAAGCCCGCGTACAGCCTGCTAATTCGACAAAAGCCATAGCAGGGATCAAGGGAGAGGGTTAGTTATTATTTGATATCATCATATACATCAAATACAGTACATAGATCGGTGGGTAGGGATGTTCCTGGGGGTTGGGAAGAGGACTCAGCTCTGTTTGAGTTGCGTGTGTCCTTTGTTTGATCTGCTGCTCATTCGCTCTCACTTTGTTCTCTGTTTTCAATTCATTTTTTAGCGCGCCAACCATTTTGAATTATTTGTTGCCACCGAGTTGTTTTTTAGTAATTCATAAGTGGCAGCTGTTAATAACCCCTTGCCCGGTTTAATAAGGGAGGAGTTGCCCATATAGACAATCGTATAGATTTCTCTGTTTTCAGATACATTTTATGTAAAGAATGTACGTGACATGATCCCGACCATCGAAATGAATTGAACTGAAATCAAATCAAATCAAATCGTTGCAAATCGAATCGAATGAATAATTTATGCCAACTTTGGAATATTTTGGAAGGGATTGGGTTCTGAAAAATACTTTTATTTGTTTGCATCATAATAAAACTAATGGAGAATGATTAAAATCAGTTTTTACAGACATCTTATACGATATTTATTTATAATATACTTTTTGGAAATATTTATAACTCAGATCTTTACACTAGGTTTTTTTTAAGATCTATGATACTAAGTCTATCCATTAAAAAAATATATATACATATAATAATATGATGAATTCTTAAATTAAACTTTAATAAAGTAAATGTAAATATTATTACATAGTTTAAACTAAAAGTAAGGGGCTCACGTTTTCCATTTATAAAAATTTAATTAATATACTAACTAAAGCTTAGTTTCGACTTTTGAGTTTCTAACAAATAAAATCAAATGCCTAATTTATAAAAATATAAGTAAATTGAAAATATATCCGTATAATTAAAATTAAAGTTAGCCCTTAAAAAAAAACTTAATTTTATTGGAGAAATAATAGAAGAATCAAGCCAAGAAACTTTATTTCCAAATGAAACTGATTTAATTTTTTTTAATTTGTAATTAATTATATAAATAATTATTTAAAGTCAATTTTAATAGTAAAATGTATTTATAAGGATTAAGGATTTAAAAAAAGAAACTACATAAAATCTTCTCATCTTACAACCGAAACTAAAACCAACATTTTCCCTGTGAAATTCCCGTCGGCAAAGTCTTCGCAGCGAAAAGCCGAAACACAAATCCTGCTGCTTCGAAAAAAGGACATCCGCCGAACAGAAGACAAGGCGAGGCAGCAGCAAAGTTAACATAAAAGAAATATGGATAAATAAAGGGAGCAGCGAAGAAGGCAGCACATAAAGGAAATATGATTGAGATTCACAGCCAACGAGGACTTCGAAAATACAAGGAGAAGGAGCAGACGCGCGTCCTGCGTCGCCGTCGACGTCGGCGTTGCTCCGCCTAAAGTTGTCATAATTTGCTCTATATGCGTTTTTATTTATTTGCCGATCCGCTGCGCGCACGTTCATAAAAAACGAAGACGTTTCATTCGGTTTTTTCTCCCTTCTTTTTTTATATCTCTTATTATTTTTTTGTTTCCCGCAGAGAGAGAGAGTGCCGCCGAGCGAGGGAAGAGCACAGCTATAGTGGTGCTCGCTAGCCTAACAGCGGCATAACATTCGAAGTTTAGTCTTATACGGCACTTCCCCAGCTGTTAGCGGCTAACAGGGGGAGAGCGCGAGCGTGCGAGAGAGAGAGAGGTGGTGCGAGAGTGGAGCGGAGCGGAGCGAAGCTTTCGCTGCTGCGAATTTTGGCGGCGACAGCGACTCCTGTTTTTTTTAGTATAGAGCGCTGCAGTCGCTCCGACTCGCTGCTCACAGGACGTCGCTGCCGCCGCCTCTGCTCTTCTCTGCTCTGCTCTGCCCGCGCGGGGGCGCCACTCGAGTAGCGCTAAGGACATTCCGACGCCGACGTCGTTCGCGTCAGCGCTCGCGCTCGTGTTCGTTCGTGTTCGTGCTCGTGCGTTTCGGACTCGGACTCGGATTCGCACTCGAGCTGCAGCCTGAGATTGCGATTCCGATTCCGTTCTTGGCCGTGGTTCCGTCAGCAAGCGAAAGCGCCTTTTTCCCAGAACCCTGAATCCTGAAAGCGCCTGGAACGCCTCACAAAAAATAAACACACACTGAAACGAAAGGCAAGGCAAGGAGCAGCGGAAATTTGCAAATATTAACAGTTAACAGTTAACGGGACCGCAGTGCGTTTTTATTACCGCCGCCTCCGCCGTCGCTGCCTACGCATGTGTGCGTCCCTGTGTGTGTGTGCGAGTGCCTGTGTGTGCGTGCGAGGGGGCGGGGGCATGTGTGCGAGTGTGTTTGTGGTGCGCGCGTGTTTAATTAATCATAAAATCTCCATCAAAATGCAAAGCCCGCAAAAGTAACTCGCCAAAAACAACAACCCAAGAGAGGGGGCGGGAGATACGGAGAAGGAGGAGGATAGCGAGAGAGAGGGAGAGCGAAATGTGCAATAAACTCGATTTTTCTGGCATCTCAACTAAAAACTAACGGCTCGCTTTGCCGTCGGCATCCGTCAGATACTTTCCGAACATCCACAAAATGCAATAATGAAACGAGGATAGCTAAAAAGTTAAGCCAAAACAAGCGAAAGGAGCAAAGGCGCCAAAAAGGGTGAGCAAAAATAAAATTATTAATAATTTTGGACATATTTCTTAGCCAGCAGACTCTACATTTAAAAGCTCTAACTAACTTTTAGTAATTCCTATTTTAAATTAAATATAAGTATCCATAGAACACTGGGAAACATTTATGACTAAAATTCTTATTTATAAAATAGGTATTAAATAAGTTTATAAAAAAGCTTAGCTTTCAGAACTTAAGCCAATATTTTCCTTACAACAGTTGTTAAATATATTCGAAACGT